>CM077595.1:72687500-82687500 GCA_039654915.1 Aquilaria yunnanensis
CTTGCACAGTTTATGTCTTCGAGTTGGAAAGAGAAGAATGGCAAGATATTTTAATTGAAAACAAAGACCGTAAATTACTTTGTCAAGCTTTGCAAATTGATGAAAGTTTTTCTTTAAGGCCAAACCATTATTCATTAATGTATGTAGACTTAAAAGTGAGGAGATAGCTTGAGTCTTTCTTTAATAAGATGTGGTTCTTGTAAGAGAAATTTACGATCAAGTGCCATCACAAAGGTCTAGAAATCCTCAACCTTCTGTTAAATCAAAGGCGAGATGATATCTCTTTCCACATAAACACCATAATCAAGGGGGCAAACTAGTCTCTATGAAGCGTAAGAGGAGTACTGCCAATAAAGAAGCTTAATAGACAACAGGGCAAGTCTTATGAATCAGAACTTGAGTTTAAGAAAGAGCAATCACTCAGACTATAACATGGGGATAAGTAAATGTCGGCATGACCACAAGAAAATGGGCAAAGCAGACATTGAAAGTAAAGCCTTTGATGGTATCAAATCCATGACAATGGATGAGTACCCGAAAGAAATATAAATTATGAGGCGGGCCAACTTTAAAGAAATTGAGGCCAAAATTCAAGAACAAGTCAAAGAAAGGGGATTTTGAAAAGAGTTGGGCTTTTGAGGCAGCGAACAAAAGCTGGAAAGCATAAAGAGATTCAATGATAGTCCAAGAAGGCCATCACAAAGAGGATCCAGTAAAGCAAAGATATGAAGAACTAGATCAATCCAAAAAAAAAATAAAATAAAATAAAAATAAAAATAAAAATAAAAATAAAAAAAGAACCATCAATTACACATGCTTTGCATTCATGCATTTCACATCATGCATGCATGACTTTTACATGATAGGAACCAAACGGGAATCACATTCACAGCACAGTTACAACAATATAAGCTGAGATCTCAATGACATCAGCTCTTACCAATCTATCACTGGATACACAGCTAATATGCGGGACCAACTCGCATCAAGAATTCAAGGATAAAGTAGACAATATTGTCAAAAGCTTGGCTACTGATTCAATAATCGAGACTACACCTGAAAGGACAGGATTGACGTCAGCTAGTAGTATCCAAGATAAGATATAGCTATAGCCAAGGATAAGGCAGATATCAAAAAATATAAAGTAGAGAATATTGTCAAAAGCCTGGCAATTGATTCAATAATCGAGGCTACACCTGGAAGGACAGGATTGATGCCAGCTTAGCAGCATCCAAGATAAGAGATAGTTAAAGATAAGGCAGACATCAAAAAATATTGTCGTTGAAAATTTGTCAAAAGCGGACAATGGATTCAATAATCGAGGACTGGATCGACGTCAGCTCGATGGAATATAAAAATATCTATCACATCAAAATGAAGTAGGATCCACTTTTCCGGTTAAGCGGTGAATACGGTACTCTGTGACTCTCAAGTCGGTTCTCTCAGTTGCCCATAATAACTGATTTTTTCCTCTCTTATTTCTTTTACTTCCCTCTAGAAAATGGATCCTACTCTTTCTGTCTTACGAAAATATTTTCCTTCTCTCCCAATGAACATCCTCAAAAAGATCTACCAAGTTCGCTGTGAACGATTAAGAGTTCTGATGCACAAAGGAATCCCTGAAGATGTGCGGTGGTTAATCGAAGCCAAGGTTCGTCTAGCAGGTGAAATCCCAGAGGCATTTGTGTCTCACATGCCTGGTATAGGCAAAAGCTCTTATGCCAAAAAGCGAAGAGCGAAAAGGTTACAAGTCTGCCATAAATGTGGACGGTGGACTTGTAATACTAAATGTCGTTCTTTAGGGATGATCTCTGATAATCGAGAAGATAAAATACGATTCATTAAGAATGGCCTGAGTAAGGACTCATTGGATGATATCCAATTGACTCTTGAGACGCATTCTTGTGGATCCGTGCAACGTGAACTTCTCGATTTATGGAGCATTTTTCATGAAGAACGAGAACGATACAGTCCCGGGAATCTGACGTTAAATGACCCTATTTGCCAGCTTGTAAGAAAACTGGATGGGAAGCACATCCTCGACTCATAGAAGCCGTTAATGCCGTTACTGGACGAAAAACCAGTGGAAGATGTGAGCCACAGTCACAATTACTGTACATACAGTTTGTTATATTTGGAAAAGTTTGCATTTTCTTTTGACAGATGTACACGCTCCCCTAAGTGTAATCGACACGTTATCTCTTTTCATCACTATAAATGCGTGTTCTTTCTTCTGATTAAGCAGCGGATAAGATACCCCGTGACTTCTAAATTCGGTTATTCCAGTCTCCTACAATAACTGATTCATTTCCCTCTTCTCTCAAATTCTTCTCTCATCAATGGATTCTACTCTTTCTGCACTGCGAAAATACTTTCCTTCCCTTCCAATAAAAGTCCTTAAAAAGATCTACCTGGCTATATGTGAAAGAATCAGAGTTTTTACACGCAAAGGCATTCCCGATAATGTGCAGTGGATAATTGAAGCTAAGGTCCGTTTGGCGGGTGAAGTTCCAGATGCATTTATGCCCCGCATGCCCGGTTTAGGTAAAAGCCGTTATGCCAAAAGGCGAAGAGCAAAGAGACTAGGCGTGTGTTATAAATGTGGGCGATGGAATTGTATTACTAAATGTCGCTCTTTAGGATACATCTCCATAAATCGTGAAGATAAAAGAAAATTCATTAAGAATGGCCTGCGTAAGGAATCTCTGGAAGATATCCGAGAGACTCTTGAAACGCATTCTTGTGGAAAAGTGCAAGGTGAAATTATCAGTTTATGGAGGACTTACCATAAAGAACGAAACCGTTACAGTCTTGGGAATGTGGTTTTAAACGACCCTGTTTGTCAGTTTGTAAGGAAACTGGATGGGAAGCAAATCCCCGACTTATAGAAGGCATTGAAGCCATTACTGGACATAAATCAGTGGAAGATGAGAGCCACGGTCATGATTCCTGTACATATAAGCTGTCATTTGGCTTTTCTTTTGACAATAATGTACTTGCTTCTATAAGTGTAATTAACGCATTATCCCTTTCATCACTATAAATATGTGTTAGTTATTATCGTTTCCTACAATCACTAATTTCTTTCTTTGCCTCCTTCATCAATGGAGTCTTCTCTTTCCGCCCTACGAAAGTATTTTCCTTCCTTCCCAATAAATGTTCTTAAAAAGATTTATCAAGCTAGATGTGAACGATTCCGACTATTTATGCACAAAGGCATTCCTGATAATGTGCGATGGCTAATCGAAGCTAAAGTTCGTTCGGCTGGTGAAGTTCCAGATGCGTTCTTTCCCCGTATGTCCGGCTTTGGTAAAAGCGCTTATGCCAAAAAGAGAAGAGCAAAGAGGCTAGGCGTCTGTCACAATTGTGGATGGTGGATTTGCGGTGCTAAATGTCGTTCTCCAGGAGTGATTACCAGAAATCGTGAAGATAGAATAAAATTCATCAAGAATGGCTTGCGTAAGGAATCTCTGGAAGATATCCGAGAGGTTCTTGAAGCGCATTCTTGCGGAATAGTGCAATTTGAGGTTGTTGGATTATGGATAATTCTCCAAAAAGAACGAGAACGTTACAGTCTTGGGAATCTGACCTTAAACGACCCTGTTTGCCAGTTTGTGAGAAAGCTAGATGAGATGCAAATCACCGATTCATAGAAAGCATTGAAGCCATTACTGGACGCAAAGCCAGTGGAAGACGAGGATCAAAGTCACGATTACTGTACATGCTAGCTGTCGCTTTTGAAATTTTCCTCCCCTTTTGGTAATAATGTATCCACTCCTGACGTGAACCAAAGTCACGATTACTGTACGTACTAGCTGTCGCTTTTGAAATTTTCCTCCCCTTTCAGCGATAATGTATTCACTCCTGACGTGAACCAAAGTCACGATTACTGTACATGCTGGCTGTCGCTTTTGAAATTATCCTCCCAATAATGTACCCACTTCTGACATGAGATACAGTTATGATTACTGTATATAGCTGCCACTTTTTAAAATTTTCCTTCTCTTCCAACAATCACGTACCTACTCCTGACGTAAGCTACAGTAGTGACTACTGTACATGCTAGCAGCTATTTTGAAAATTTTCCTCCTCTTTTAACGATAGTGTACCCATACCTGACCAGAGTCATACTCGTGACTACTGTGAATAGCTAGCAATAATGTATCAATTCTTGAAAATAAAATTATTGCCTTATCTCTTCATCTCTATAAATATATCCTCTTTTCTCACAAGGGTAAGGATAGGAATGGAGAAAACCCCAACTCGTAAATCCCGAAGTATTTGTGTATTTTCTGGGGCTTTTCCTGGAAAAGATGAAGAGTATTTAAAAGCAGCCAACCATTTGGGTAGAGTATTAGCTGAGCGAAAAATACATTTAGTTTATGGAGGAGGTAGTGTCGGATTAATGGGAGGTGTAGCATCAGCAGCATCTCTAGGAGGAAGTCAAGTTTTGGGCATTATCCCTGGACCTCTGAAATTTATTTCTGGGGGCACGATTGGAGAAGAATTAGTGGTTAAAAATTTGCAAGAGCGTGTGTTACAAATGCTTTTAAATGCTGATGCTTTTATCGCTCTACCAGGTGGTTTTGGCACATTGGGAGAAGTCTTTCAAATTGCTTCCATGGCCCAACTTAATTTGCATAAGAAACCCATTGGGCTTTTGAATGTTAACAATTTCTTTACAGGTCTGATAGCTTTTATGGATTATGCTATGCAGAAGAATTTCATATCAAGAGTGGCACGGCGAATCATAATATCCGCAACAACTGCTGAAGAATTGCTAGATAAAATACAAGCTTTTGTTCCTGAACCAGATCCAGCAATGATTCAGATAGACTGGACACGACAGTCTTTCCCGACCAATTCACTCCCATAATGGTCCTCTACTCACCCTGTTGAAGTATTGTGGAAGAAAGAAGCGATCTGATCCGTTTTTCTTGTCCTTTAGTTTTATTATCAGCATTTTCTTTCGCGTTTCAGTTTTTCTTTTCAGGAAATTTCTTTTTATAAGATAGTTTCGTCAATGCTGATATTAAAACCATGCGACAATGCCTTTAGGTTGGAATGGCTGAGTAAAGAGTAATTTTTATTACTCTTGAGACGCATCCTATTAGGTCTACTAGGCATAACATTTTGGGGTAGTTAAGCTTTAACCTTATTCGGATGACATATCTCACAAGGGAATCTATATTTACTGAAGAAAATATTAGATGAACCTTGAATATTGATTCCAAACATCCACTCCATTTACATAATTTGTCAGTGTTATTGTCATCATCAAGATTCACTCGTTTTATCGAAGCCTAATTCTTTGCGCTCGCCAATTATGAAAATTCACACTTTCGAAGAAAATTATTCCAATTTCAATTGCTTTTATATAAATTTCGCTCGAGGTCCTAAGGAAAGCTCCTTAGCCTCAAAATCAATTTTCATCATCGGGGTTTTAAGGATGAAACCTTTGCCTCGAAAACAATCAATTTTCATCATCGGGGTTTTAAGGATGGAACCTTTGCCTCGAAAACAATCAATTTTCATCAGGGTTTTAAGGATGGAACCTTTGCCTCGAAAATAATCAATTTTCATCATCGGGGTTTTAAGGATGGAACCTTTGCCTCGAAAACAATCAATTTTCATCATCGGGGTTTTAAGGATGAAACCTTTGCCTCGAAAACAATCAATTTTCATCATCGGGGTTTTAAGGATGGAACCTTTGCCTCGAAAACAATCAATTTTCATCAGGGTTGTAAGGATGGAACCTTTGCCTCGAAAATAATCAATTTTCATCATCAGGGTTTTAAGGATGGAACCTTTGCCTTGAAAAGAATCAATTTTCATCATCGGGGTTTTAAGGATGGAACCTTTGCTTCGAAAACAATCAATTTTCATCAATTCGGGGTTTTAAGGATGGAACCTTTGCCTCGAAAACAATCAATTTTCATCATCGGGGTTGTAAGGATGGAACCTTTGCCTCGAAAATAATCAATTTTCATCATCAGGGTTTTAAGGATGGAACCTTTGCCTTGAAAAGAATCAATTTTCATCATCGGGGTTTTAAGGATGGAACCTTTGCCTCGAAAACAATCAATTTTCATCATCGGGGTTTTAAGGATGGAACCTTTGCCTCGAAAACAATCAATTTTCATCATCGGGGTTTTAAGGATGGAACCTTTGCCTCGAAAATAATCAATTTTCATCATCGGGGTTTTAAGGATGGAACCTTTGACTCGAAAACAATCAATTTTCATCGGGGTTGTAAGGATGGAACCTTTGCCTCGAAAATAATCAATTTTCATCATCGGGGTTTTAAGGATGGAACCTTTGCCTTGAAAAGAATCAATTTTCATCATCGGGGTTTTAAGGATGGAACCTTTGCCTCGAAAACAATCAATTTTCATCAATTCGGGGTTTTAAGGATGGAACCTTTGCCTCGAAAACAATCAATTTTCATCATCGGGGTTTTAAGGATGGAACCTTTGCCTCGAAAATAATCAATTTTCATCATCGGGGTTTTAAGGATGGAACCTTTGACTCGAAAACAATCAATTTTCATCGGGGTTGTAAGGATGGAACCTTTGCCTCGAAAATAATCAATTTTCATCATCGGGGTTTTAAGGATGGAACCTTTGCCTTGAAAAGAATCAATTTTCATCATCGGGGTTTTAAGGATGGAACCTTTGCCTCGAAAACAATCAATTTTCATCAATTCGGGGTTTTAAGGATGGAACCTTTGCCTCGAAAACAATCAATTTTCATCATCGGGGTTTTAAGGATGGAACCTTTGCCTCGAAAATAATCAATTTTCATCATCAAGGTTTTAAGGATGGAACCTTTGCCTCGAAAACAATCAATCAATTCGAGGCTTTAAGGATGGAACCTTTACCTCGACATCAATCAATCAATTCGAGGTTTTAAGGATGGAACCTTTGCCTCGACATCAATTTATCAATCCGGGGTTTTAAGGATGGAACCTTTGCCTCGAGATCAATCAATCAATCCGAGGTTTTAAGGATAGAACCTTTGCCTCGAGATCAATCAATCAATCCGGGGTTTTAAGGATGGAACCTTTGCCTCGAGATCAATTATCAATCCGAGGTTTTAAGGATGGAACCTTTGCCTCGACATCAATCAATCAATTCGAGGTTTTAAGGATGGAACCTTTGCCTCGAGATCAATCAATCAATCCGAGGTTTTAAGGATAGAACCTTTGCCTCGAGATCAATCAATCAATCCGGGGTTTTAAGGATGGAACCTTTGCCTCGAGATCAATCAATCAATCCGAGGTTTTAAGGATAGAACCTTTGCCTCGAGATCAATCAATCAATCCGGGGTTTTAAGGATGGAACCTTTGCCTCGAGATCAATTATCAATCCGAGGTTTTAAGGATGGAACCTTTGCCTCGACATCAATCAATCAATTCAAGGTTTTAAGGATGGAACCTTTGCCTCGACATCAATCAATCAGTCCATCTTACAACAATAGGAGCTTTCCTATCGTTAGAGGTTTTAAGGACCTTTCCTTAAACCTTACTGTTTGGGCGGCGAGAACATTCTCAATGCCTACCTAAGCCGGACGAAATTTGGTAACGACTTTGCATACATCATGTCCCATGAAGCATGCAAAGGGGGGCAGCTGTTGACACCCAATTTCGTCCGGGTGTTTTAAAATTTTGAAAAAAATTTTATTAAAAAAAAAAATTAATTTAAAAAAAAATATATATTACTATTATTATTAAAAAAAAATTTAATTAGTTTAAAATATATTTTTGTTTTGTGAAAATTTGATTTAAAATGATATATGTGTGAATATGTGTATGTTTGAAATAAAATAAAATTTCATGAAAAAAATGACAAAAAATTAAAAGTTTGAGGTAAAAATGACAAAATTGAGAAGTTTCGGAAAAAATTGACAAATTCTAAAAGTTCCAGGAGCATTTGGTAGTTTGTCACATAAAATTTTGAGCCTGCCGACGTTTTTGGCTCAAATTGACAGAAAACGACAAAATTGTCAAAATCAGAAGCTTCAGGAACTTATCCTGAGGCTGAGAGACGTAAAGGACTAAAATTGTCATTTTACCAATTTAAGAGATAAGTTTGAAATTTTTTATTAATTTATCCATCAACAGTTCAGCTAAACTTCCTCTATAAATAGCCCCCCAAATTTTGTGCTGAACACAGAGAAAAATAGAAAGAAAAGCTTAGAGCTCCGTTTTTAAAATAGAAAAAATTACAGCCTTAGTCCCTAGCTCTCCTTCCTTTCCTCAGAAAATCTCAAAACTTTTCATTTTGACGATTAAGCCATCTTCTTCCCCCCCGCGCGCCCTCTGTTTCCATTTCTCAGAATTCAGAATTTAAAATCAAGGGTACAACTCTCATTTAATCCTTCATCTTTTCAATTTCTTTCACTTTGGTCACTAACTTTGTATTTTATTCTTGCAGAATTAATTACTAACCCTTTTAATTTTTACTTGTTTGTTTATTATTTGTTTATTACTAACCCCTTTTTTTATTGTTGTTATTAACTTACTAACAACTAACTTTTAATACTATTATTGTTACTAACCTTTTAATTTTTGCATTATTACTAACTTTTATAATTGTTGTTAACAATTAATTAACTTTTATTATTGTTGTTAATTAATTAATTTAATTAACTTGGCTAGCTTTTTATTATTTTTGTTAATTAATTAATTTAATTAATTTGGCTAACTTTTTATTTATTGTTGTTAATTAATTTAATTAATTTGGCTAACTTTTTATTTATTGTTGTTAATTAATTTAATTAATTTGGCTAACTTTTTATTATTGTTGTTAATTAATTAATTTAATTAACTTGGCTAACTTTTTACTGTTGTTAATTAATTAATTTAATTAACTTGGCTAACTTTTTATTATTGTGGTTAATTAATTAATTTAATTAACTTGACTAACTTTTTATTATTGTTGTTTAAAAATTAATTTAATTAACTTTGCTAACATTTATTATTATTTTTAAAGTGGATGGCCAAAAAACCCCACTTTATTATTATTAATTTTTTTTCTTTATATAATTTTTTTATTTAATTCACCTTTACCCTTTACTAATTAATAAATAAATGAAAATTAAAAGAAGATTATTTTGTAATTAATTATTAAGGCTAATAAAAATTATTTTTAAAAAAGCCAATTATTTTTATTTTTATATACATATTTTTAATTCTTTAAAGATAACAAAAAGTTAAAATTAATTTTAATAGTTATTTTTATCCAGTAAAAATAATAAAAAAATAAAAATAAAACCTGTTTAAAAAAAAATACATGAAAATTAAGACTTTATATTTTACTGATTTATTTAAAATATAACTTTTAAATCCACTAAAATAATAAATATTTTTCATTAAACAAGAAAACAAAAAGAAAATTAAAACAAGATAAGAAAAAGATAAGAAAGATAAGAAAAAGATAATAAAGATAAGAAAGATAAGATAAGATAAGAAAGATAAGAAGGAAAAGAAAGAAAAGAAAGAAAAATATAGAAAATAAAAATTTTTAGATTATTAATGAATCTAAAAATTCTATAACAAAAAGAATTACGAATTAGTAATTAAACTAATAATTAATTCCATAAAAATAAGAATTAAATAATTAACTATAAATTAAATCAACTTACATATCCGGATGATCCGTCAGGATCTGCGGTTTAAAAAAATATCACCCTTTTAATTAAATAAATTAAATAAAAAAAAAAAAAGATAAAAATCCATATTTACAATATGGATTAAATTATTTAAAAGTTCACCAAATTCCGTGTCCAAATGACTCGGCAGAGTCCATGGTTCGGAATAAAAAATCTTCCGTGTCCAAATGACTCGGCAGAGTCCATGGTTCGGAAGTATAAAATTTCATACAAATTAATTAATTTAAAAATCCACATTTCGACTAATCCAGTTAAAATTTCTAATTTTGAAAATTAACTGAGAATTATTTAAAAGCAAAGCAAAACAAAATTAAAATCAACTAAGGTGCCAATTTTTGGGCGTTTTAACAAAGTTGTTTTAACGTAACCGTACTCCCGATCCCCGAACTCTCGCAGACCAATTTTAAGGTGACCAATCGACCTAAGAAAACTGATTGGTGGCGACTCCCGAAAACCCGCACGTTGCCACAAAAATAAAGGTTAGCAAAGTTGATTAAATTAATTAACAACAATAATAAAAATTAGCCAAGTTTAATTAATTGTTAACAACAATAATAAAAAGTTAGTCAAGTTAATTAATTAACAACAATAATAAAAAGTTAGCCAAGTTAATTAATTAATAACAATAATAAAAGTTAGCCAAATTAATTAATTGTTAATTAACCAAATTAATTAAATTAATTAATTAACAACAATAATAAAAAGTTAGAAGTTAATTAATTAACAACAATAATAAAAGGTTAGTAAAAATTAGCAAGTTAGTTGTTAGTTGTTAATAACAACAAAAAAAGAAAAAAGGTTAGTAATAATAACAATAATAAACAAATAAATAAACAAGTAAAAAAAAATAAAAGAGTTAATTAATTAATTTTCTGCAAAGACAAAATAAAAAGGTTAGTGACTTAATAGAAAGAAATTAAAAAGATGATGGGTGAAACAGGGGTTTACCCTTTTGAATTAAAATTTTGAATTCCTGGGAAACGAAAACAGAGCACATGCGAGGGAGGAAGGGGGGGGGGGGGGGCGACGGAGCGCGGCGACAGCGTGGCGGCAGCACGGCGGCGGCGTGACGAGACGACGACGGCGGAGTGGGGAGGCGACGGGCGACGGCGTGACGGCAGCGACGGAGCAAAAGAGAGGAGAGACAGCGAGTGAAACGGAAGAGAGAGAAAGGAAGAAGATGGTCTGATCGTAAGAAAACAGAGTTTGGGACTTTCTGGGCAGAGGGAGGATAAGCTAGGGAATAAGGCTGTAATTTTATCTTTTTTTAAAACGGAGCTCTAAGCTTTTTCTCTATTTTTTTTCTTGTGTTCAGCACAAAATTTGGGGGGCTATTTATAGAGGAATTTTGGCTGAACTGTTGATGGATAAATTAATAAAAAATTTCAAACTTATCTTTTAAATTGGTAAAATGACAATTTTAGTCCTTTACGTCTCTCAGCCTCTAGATAAGTTCCTGAAGCTTCTGATTTTGACAATTTTGTCGTTTTCTGTCAATTTGCGCCAGAAACGTCGGCAGGCCCAAAATTTTATGTGACAAACTACCAAATGCTCCTGGAACTTTCAGAATTTGTCAATTTTTCCCGAAACTTCTTAATGTTGTCATTTTTACCTCAAACTTTTAAATTTTGCCATTTTTTTGGAGTTTTCTTTTTTCTTTCAAATACACACATATATCATTTTAAATCAAATCTTCACAAAAAAAAAAAATGTATTTTAAACTAATTAAAATTTTTAGTAATAATAATAATAATAAAAATAATAATTTTTTTATTTAATTTCTTTTATTTAATTTCTTTTAAAATTTTTTATGGTCGGACGAAATTGGGTGTCAACAGGTGGGTCGGGTTAGGTTTGGGTCAGGCCATTCAATTTTGGATTTAGTTGAGTTAACATTAATTCAGGTTCAGGTCGGGTTATTTGATTTCGAGTTAAATAGATTTTTGGTTTTTGTTAGGTTCAGGTCAGTCTTATTCGGATTCGAGTTTTATTCAGGTCAAGTCAATTTTAGTCTCGAGTAACTTCAAGTTGAGTTATTTAGGTTTTGAGTCATATTTAGGTTGACATTCAGGTCAAATTAAGTTATTGATACATAAGCTGAAATAACTGAATTAATTCAATTTTTTATTTAGATTTTACTAAAATTTAAATTAAAATTTTTGATTTTTTATGCAAATATTTGAAAAGTTTAGAGACCCAAGTTGCAATTTTTATAAGTGACTAAAATAAAAATTTTAAAATTTAGATATCTCATAACTAAAAAATTACTAGGCATAAAAAATAATTTAAAAATTTTAATTTAACTAGATATAAATAGATTAATATACAATTATTTTGATAAAAATAACTAATTCAAAACTTTTCAAATTTGATTCATGAAACTATAAACTTAGTCATTTTAACACTTAAGAAGTTGATAGAATTAGATGCATTTAAATTATCTTGTCACTTCGAGTTATAATTTTTTAGAAATTTAGAATAATTATTTATGGTCAAAATAGGAATTAATTTAGTTTAGGTACTAATTTGAAACCCTAGAGGTCGTTTTAGGTCAATATAAGCGGAATAGAAGAGTTTGGGTGTAAATTGAACGTTTTTAGAAAGTTTTGGTTAAAATTAAAAATTTTAAGACAAATCTGTCAACTCTCGAGAATTTGAAGTAAATCTGTAAATTGTATGAGGGAAAATCTAATGATCTCATAAAGTTATGAGTTAATTCAACAAATCTTAAAAATCGGGTCTTGTCAAGTTTAAACTCGGGTCCTTTCAGGTTTGGTTTAGGTCAGTCTCGAGTTTAGGTCATTTCAGCTTCGGGTTATTTCGAGGTTCAGGCTAATTTAGGTTCAAGTTATTCTGAGTTCGGGTATTTCAGGTTTTGGGTTTTTTCGGGTTTCACTTTAATCGGATTCAGGTCATGTTCAAGTCATTTATTTTTTTTGTCAAATCAGATCAGGTTAGGTTTTGGTTCAAGTTGATCGGTCTAGGTTTTCAGGTCAAATCAAAGTTGCAACCCTTATTTGTAGAGCCGACAAACATTAAGAGTTATTGAGCTAGGCTCATAAGCATGTATTATGTTTATTTGAATCCTTGTTATAGCAACGTGTTTTTGCAAAACACCACCAATCGGTTTCATCTAGGTTGATTGAATATCTGAAAATGGTCTACAAGAGTTCGAGAAGTTCGGGAGTACTGCTCCACCAAAACAACTTTGTTATAGCACCAAAAAAATTGGCGTCTTATTTTGATTTAAGTTTTGCTTTGCTTGCTTTTAATTAATTTAATTGATTTTTTCAAACCGTAGATTCTAATCGAACCACCCGGATATGGATTTCTAAACCTTACTCCATAACTTTACTTATTTTATAAAATTTTGATATTTCTAAACCATAGATCTTATTGAACCACCTAGATGTGGAACCTAAAAACTTCACCTATCTTTATTTGTCTTTATTTATCTTTTAAATGTTTTAGTTGATTATCAATCCAAACCATAAATCCTATCGGATCGTCAGGATATAGATATTAAAATTTTAATTTATTTTATATATCTATTTTTTATTTTAAAGTTTTTTTATAATTATCCAAACCATGAATCCTATCAAATCAGTTGGATATGGATCCTAAAATTTATTGTTATTCTAAATTTATCTTAGGATTTTTATTAAACCTACGCGAAATTAAACCTACGTGGAATGAATGCTCTCAAACTGATTTTTAGATGCATTATATGAATTAAATGAATTTTAAATTCATATTATTTATAAAATTAACTATCTAACCTGGTCCTATAATCCTGCATATTGTCAATCATCAAACTAATTCATGACTTCAACAAATAGAATAAGCAAACAATGAGAAAATAAACAAAAACAATGCCGGTAGTGACCAAGTTGCAAAATAGAAAGAAGTTAGTGACTGGTGGGAATGAATATGAAAGGGTCAAGGGTGAAAGAGGATTTTTACCGAAAGAGGAGACGGTTGACCGGGTCCGTCGATGGAGTGAGTCGATGGAGCGACTCGTGTGCACGGGTCGTGAAACGGATCCTCTTCGATTCTCCGCTCTCCGGCGACGTCGGAGCGAACGGCAGATGGTGGCTTGGACGGGCAACGGCTGGAGACCTCCGGTGGGCTGACGGCAAGGAACGGCGGCCTCGGGGGAACGAGAACGGAGAGTGGATCGAAGCCATCCCCCTCCTCGTCGGTTTGTCTTGCTGGTGGCGGTGGGGACGTTGAAGCTAGGTGGCTGGGCTCATACGGCGCAGGGGAGGCGAACCTGGGTCGATGGCTACGGCTGGAGGCGGCGTTGGAGGCGTCGGACAGAGGGCAGCAGTTCCAGGCGTGGCGGTGGTCAAGGGAAGAAGGTTAGGGATTTTGGGTAGGGGCTGCCAAAAACCAGAGTTCCAGTATGCAGTTTTTTCTTTTTCTAGCTAGAAGCTTAAGAGGCGTCTGGATGTATAAAACATTTTTCCTTTTCATTTTCTGTTATCTGTTTTCATTTTCTATTTACAAATTTTTAAAGTATGTTTTATAGAATATGTTTTGTTGTTTTAAAGTAAGTAAATATGATTATATACATATACAATACATTGGAAAAGCTCGATATTTTATTCAAAAGCTGAAGGAATTTCTCAAGACTATCTGCTTCAAAGATAAAAATGTAAGATTCACAAAGCCAGGCTCGAAATATTTGCTCTTTGCCACTTAGGCTCTTAATTATTCTATACCTTACATATGCAACACCATTTCCTGCACTGCCGGCATCCCATTTTCCATTGCCGATTTCGTAATCCCAGAGCTCCAATACAGTTGTTATTGTTTCCCCAAGATCACTTCATTCCCCAAAGGCAGCTTAGTCACTTGTAATCGAAGGAGGGAGAAAAGAATTTAGCGATCGAAGTCGATATGATTAAAGCTGGCCAGCGCTACGTCAAAGGAGTTTGATGGTGCTAGTCAGACGACGCTGACAAAGAGATTGGTCAGATGGTGGTCGTGGCATGGTCGGATGGTGGGAAAGCGAGATATGGCGAGGAAGGAAGTGGAGATCGAGAGATCTGAAAGTCTCGAGTCAGGAGAGAGAGAACACGAATGAGAAGGGTTAGAAATTTGGGAAAATAATAAAAATAATATTTTCCATATCTTCATAAATTCGAAAATTGTTTTCTAAGAAAAGTGAAAAAGAAAATAATTTAACTAAACATGGTTTCTTTTCATTTTCTAATTTTTAGAAAATTAGAAAATGAAATTTTGAAAAATTTTCTAGAACTAAACACAGTATTAGGGGTTTCAAATTTTTTTCCTCTTTTTCCTTCAAGTGGTGACTCATATTTATACTAGGGGATCTTATGCGTAATTAACTAGGGTTTTTGAAGTTTAAACTCATTCAAGTTCAATTTGAAAAGATTATGACATAATTTGGCCAAAATGTCAGTTTCAATCCAACAAAACTCTTATGCTACTAATCTGGCCCCCATTTTTATGCAAAATTGTAATTTAACCCAACTTTTGCCTGAATTGTGAACTTAGCCTTAAGCTTTGTAAAAATAATCAGATTTCCCCATAACTTCATGATTTTGACAGATTTTCTCCAAACTTTCTAATTTTGCCTAGAATTTTCTCAAACTCTCAGTTTTCACCCAGCATTTTGCCTAAATTGACCCTACAAAATCTTTAGGACTCCAAATTAATGCTTAAACTAAATTAATTCTTATTTGACCCTAAATGACCATACTAACTCCTTAACTTTTATAACACGAATAATAATGTAACCTAAATATGACTAAACTAACTAACCCTAAAATGACAAAAATGACCAAAATGTCCTAATAATAGGGCAAATTGCCATTAAAAATGAAAATGCCCCTGAACTAATTTTCTTAACTTAGAACTAAAATAAAAGTCAGTGTCTGAACAAAATTGGATGTCAACAGCTGCCCTCCTTTACATGTTTCATGGAACATGATGCATGCAAAGTCACTTCCAAAATTTGTCCGACCTTTCATTGGACAATGAGAACCTTGTCATTGCCAAAAATGGAAAAGAAAACACTTTTTCTCTTCCATTTTGGGGTTAAGGAACCTTCCTTATTACTTCTACGATAGAAACCTTCCTATCGTTTAAGAATCTAAGAAGAAAAACTCTTTCCTCCTTTCTCACCAAGCTAAGGAACTCTCTTTACCCTTTTACAATAGGAACCTTCTTATTGTCAAAAAAAAAATTGTAAGAAAGAAAAACTTTTTCTTCTTTGTGAGGTTAAGGAACCTTCCTTATTACCTCTACGATAAGAACCCTCCTACCGTTTAAGAATCAAAGGAGAAAAACTCTTTCCTTCTTTTTACTAAGCCTAGGAACTTTCCTAACCTTTTACAATAACAACCTTCGTAGCCTTTTGCAATAAGAACCTTCATATTACTTTCAAACCTAAAAAAAAAACTTTTTCCTCTTTTCTTGAGAAGTTAAAGAACCTTCCTTACCCATTCTTTTTTTATAAAAACCTTTTTATAAAAAAGAGAAACTCTTTTCTCATTTATTTTACCTTTAGCAAAGAATTCTCTCTTACCATGATTTAAGAGATAGAGAACCCTTTCTTTACCACCTCTTATTGCCTTGGAGGTAGAGCACCCTAACTCTTTATCACATCTAAATTACTTTGAGGCAGAGCACCTTGAATTTATCATCTCTAAATTATTTTGAGGTAGAGCACTCTAAGTCTTTACCACATCTGATGACCTTTAAGGTAGAGAATCTCATCTCTTTATCACATTTAAATTCTTTTGAGGTAGAACACTTTGACTCTTTACCACCTTTAATTACCTATAAGGTAGATAACCCTATCTCTTTACCATATCTGAAATTCCTTTTGTAGGCAGAGAACTTTCTCTAGCCATTTTTGTTTAAATATGACGAGACAGAGAAACCTTTCTCATTTAAAACCTCAATTTGACGTAAATTACAAGGAACAAAATTACCTTCTCTTTGGAACCTTAATTTAGCCTTTTTTTTAAATGTGGCAAGGTAAAGAAACCTTTCTTGTTTGAAATCTTAGTTTGACCTAAATTACGAGGAATAGATTTATCTTCTATTTAGAACCTCGATTTAGCTTTCCATTATATGAGGTAGAGAAAATTTTCTAATTTCAAACCTTGGTTTGACTCAAATTATGAGGAAGAGAATTACCTTCTCTTTGGAATCTCGATTTAGCCTTTTTTTTGTTTAATGTGACGAGGTATAAAAACCATTCTTATTTGAAATCTCAGTTTGGCCCAAATTACGAGGAAAAGAATTACATTTTCTTTGGAATCTCGATTTAGCTTTGTATTAAGATAAGGAACCCTCTTTGTTACCTCAAGTAAAAATTTCCTAGAAATTATCCGAACTTAGTATAATTCCATCAAAAGTGTGAATTTTTAGAATTGGTGAATTCAAAACTTGAAATTCCACAAAATAGGTGAATTTTGATAAAGTCAAAGATTCTACAAAATGAGTGAATTTTAAGAGAATTGAAGATTCCACAAAATAAGTGTATCTTGAAAATGAGAAATATCACAAAATGATTGAATTTCAAAAAAACCAAAAATTGAACAAAATAAATGAATCTTGAAAGTAAGAAATTCCACAAAATAAGTGAATTTTAAAAAGCTGAAGATTTTACAAAATGAGTGAATCTTAAAAGTAAAAAAATTCTAAAAAATCAGTGAATTTCAAAAAGTTGAAGATTTCACAAAATGAGTTAATCTTGAAAGAGAGAAATTCCACAAAATAAGTGAATTTAAAAAAACTAAAGATTCCATAAAATGAGTGAATATTGGAAGTGAGAAATTCCACAAAATGAGTGAATTTTGAGAAAAACCAAAAATTACAAAAATGAGTGAATTTGAAAGGGAAGAAATTCCACATAATGAGTGAATTTCAAAAAATTGAATATTTTACAAAATGAGTGAATTTTGAAAGTGAGAAATTCCACAAAATGAGTAAATTTTAAGAAAAGTAAAAAAATCTACAAAATGAGTGAACCTTAAAGGTAAAGAAATTCCATAGAATAAGTGAATTTAAAAAATGTCAAAAATTCTACAAATTGAGTGAATCTTAAAAGTAAAAAAATATCACGAAATGAATGAATTTCCAAAATGAAGCTGATCCAATGAGAAACCTTAAAAAGGTCTTGAAATGAGCTTCGAGAACAACCGCCCAAATTAGATGAAAGGTTCTTTAAAAAATAGTATGACAACTTATGGATGTCCACTTCTCAAATTTACCCCCAAGTATAAAAATATGCAATGATTTCTTTGATAGTGAAACTTACATGGATTTTGATATTTGAAAACCCCTTGCTGAATGTCCACACTTGTGTTCTTTGGTCTATGCACCATAATATCGCTAACCCTTGCCTTTTAAGAGATTTCTTTCTTGGAGATCCTTATGGATGCTCATCAAACTTTCCTTTATAAGACTTATCTTTGAAATTGTTTTAAAAGAATATGTGCTATGCATGATGGTTATGTTGCTCATGGTGAATGATGAATGATTTTGAAAATTTGACAGGAACCTCAATAGGTGAAATGTATTTGTTATATGAAAACCATGATACATGAAAGAGGAGTAACTCCTAGTCTACATTTGTATTTTACCTCTCTTGATCTCCTTTTTTAGGTGCTTGTGATTCTTTACCTCACCTTATGGCTCATGATCCAATAATGTGCATTATTTGCTCCTTTGTGGCCATATTGATGCTCAACGCCTTGATGCCCCTAGTGTGTCTAAGAAATGCTTCTTTCCAAAAAGAATTTTAGGTCATTTCCTCACTTTCAACCCACACACCTTAATGAATAATAATTTAGTCTTAAAGAAAAAACTTTCATTAATTTACAAAGCTTGACAAAATAACTTACAGTCTTTGTATTTGATTAAGGTGTTCTATTATTCATCCTTTTTCTGACTAAAAAATGTAACATTCACCATGCAAAAGGTAGAAACTGGCTTTAAGATTATGATGTAGGTGAAGTGGAATGGTATTTAAATACTTGGTTAAAATCAAGCTTGAATGGTGTAAAGAAAAAAAGGTCAAAATTGTTTAAGAGAAGGACCTTTTAATGCCAACAACAAGCAGATCTGATTGCCTTAAAAAACTTAATAGTGACAATCTCAAATTTACCACATTTTCCAAAAAGTTAGACCCTATTTGATGCCCCCCAACTCTTACAATCTAAGTGCGAACTTGTCTTTTTTTTTTTTTTTTCTAAACTACCTTTGTAAGTTTTCAGTCTAAAATCCATAGCTTACTTTTTTTCTTTTTCTTTTCTTTTCATTCCTCTTTTTTCCTTTGCTTTAACTTTTGCCTAGGTTGTGTTGAAGACTAACAACCTAACAAGCCCTTATCTTTTTCTTCCTTTTTTTTTTTTGAGCTATGATTGTGATGTACTAGATAGCCCTCCTTAAGCGAGACGACTCAAGTGATATTAGTTTCTCGTGCTACTCTCAATCCTTTCTTTCTTTCTTTTGAATTTCCTTTGTTGCCTTTTAATGGGAAAGATGAACTTCTTTCCTTTTTGGAATTTACGTTGTGGAGAATTGAAAACCTTTTCTTTTATTGAGCATTCATAAAAATGGGATGCCACCGAAGCTGTTCAATATGAGGGCTATTTTCTCTAGAAACTAACCAAGAACTTCTTGCAATGATGCTGATAACCACCATGAACTTCGTGTTGCTTTTGTACAACGAAAGTTGAGGTGCAACATTTAATATCCTTCTTACTAGATTTGGCAGTATTTTCAAAATTGTCACTATCAAATCTCCCTTAGCTTTCATTTCCACATATGAGTAGCATTGTTGTGTTTCTTTATGAAAGAAAATATAATGGCAAGAAAGGTAAAATGGATGGTATAATGGCGAGAATGGTGAAATGGAAGTATAATATGAATTTTTATTGAAAGGCAGTGAAATGTACATGTTACATCTCCTTATTGAAAAAGAAAAGAATAAACAGGGAATCCTTTGAGTGGACTTGTATCTTTGAGAGCTTGCCAAAGTAACTTAATAGTAAAAATCCCCTAGATTTAGTCCAGAATCTAGAATGTAGTCTTTCATGAATATGTGTAGGCCTCTAGCTTGAATCTAGCTCAAAAGCTCTTCTTGAAGAGATGTCCTTCCTGTCCACAAAAAGTGTATAAAAACTTCCTTTATGCAAGCATTTGCATGTGGTCTCCATGAAGATTGCATTTGGCTTGCTCCATGTCATTCATGGCGTACCGTCTTGGGATGAAAATTTTGCCCCGTAAATGAAGTGACCGTTTCATAGTATGAATGCATGAAAGTGATGAGTGATGCGTGCTTGTAATGAATGAGCTTGCTTGTCTAGTAACGTGAAACTTCGAGACCTTTTGTTGATATAAGAAAGACAAGAGTTAGTATAGTTTGATGCGTGATTTTCAGCATGAAGGAAAAAATTAAGCTTGAAAAATCAAGAGAACAACAAAAGAAAAGCAAATGTTAGCGAATAGCATATAAGCTAATATAAAAAGGAGTCATAACCATGAAATAAATAAAAAAGCAACGAAAGCAAGTCATTGAAGTAGTTGAAGCAAAAATGTATGAACAACGCGATAACATGCCTATGGCATTGATGGATAGTAGGAGTTCTATGGCCGGTTCTATGGTTAAGTGGGGTAATCTATATGCATACAGGTGGTTTGTCAAAAAAGCTCAGGGTGGTTCCCGAATCCTAACAAGAAATCATAGAAATAGCCCAATTCCTTATCCACGAGGGTTTATGCAAGGAGATGATTAATTTGGGTCATAGCATTTTGTGGGCCCATGCAGAGACTACCATCTCAGAAGGCAAATACATTACTTTGCTATTTGAAACCAACAAAGGCTTGGAGACCATGGTTTCACAAGGACAACAACACCAATTTCACTTTGAAAGAATATGGTTGAGTTGAAGAAGCTTGAGTGTAGAACTTCATGTCATGAATGCGTATTGCATGCCTACAATGAGTAAATATAACACATAAGTCGCTTAAGAATAAGCAAAGCAAAATAGAAAAATAAACCAAACTTTATGGGCTTGACTTACGTGATGTCCCCAGTGGAGTCGTCAAGTTGTAGCAACATGTTTTTGGGAGTCGCCACAAATCAGTTTTATCTAGGTCGATTGGATACTTTAAAATGGTCTATGAGAGTTTGAGGGGTTCGATAGCATAGTTACATTAAAACAACTTTGTTATAGTGCTAAAAAAATTGGCACCCTATTTTGATTTAAGTTTTGGTTTACTTGTTTTTAATTAATTTAATTGATTTTTCAAAACCATGGATTCTAATTGAATCACCTGGATATGGATTTATAAACCTAACTCCATAAATTTACTTATTTTATGAAATTTTGATATTTCCAAGCCATGGATCTTATTGAACCACCCGGATGTGGAACCTATCAAACTTAACCTATATTTATTTGTATTTATTTATCTTTTAAATATTTTAGTTGATTATCAATCCTAACCTAAATCCTATCAAATCACCCGGATATAGATATTAACATTTTAATTTATTTTCTTTATCTATTTTTTATTTTGAAGATTTTTTATAACTATCCAAACCATGAATCCTATCAGATCAATCAAATATAGATCCTAAAATTTGTTATTATCCTAAGGTCATCATAGGGTTTTATTAAATCCACGCAGAACGAATGCTCTCAAACTGATTTTTGGATGCATTATATAAATTAAATGAATTTTAAATTCATGTTATTTATAAAATTAACTATCTAACCTGGTCCTATAATCCTGTCTAATGTTAATCATCAAACTAATTCATGACTTCAATAAAATAGAATAAGCAAACAATGAGAGAAAATAAACAAAAACAATGCTGTCAGTGACCAAGTTGCCAAATCAAAAGAAGATAGTGACTTGTGTGAATGAATATGAAAGGAACAAGGGTTGAAGTGGAATTTTACCGAAACAGGAGATGGTTGACCTGGTCTATCGATGGAGCGAGTCGGGTGCGCGGGTCGTGAAACGGATCCTCTTCGATTCCCCGCTCTCGGCGACGTCGGGGGCGAACGGCAGGTGGTGGCTTGGACGGGCAACGGCTGGAGAGCTCCGGCGGGCTGACGGCAAGGAACAGCGGCTGCGAGGGAACGAGAACGGAGAGTGGATCGCAACGCGCGGCCCCTTCCTCGTCGGTTTGTCTGGCTGGTGGCGGTGGGGACGGCGAGGGTAGGTCGCGAGGGTCGGACGGCACAGGGGAGGCGAACCTGGGTCGGTGGCTACAGCTGGAGGCGGCATTGGAGGCGTCGGACAGAGGGCAGCAGTTCCGGGGGTGGCGGCGGCCAAGGGAATAAGGTTAGGGTTTTTGGGTAGGGGCTGCGAAAAACTAGGGTTCTAGGTTGCAGTTTTCTCTTTTTCTAACTAAAAGCTTAGGATTCAAATTTTCTTCCTCTTTTTCCTTCAAGTGGTAACTCATATTTATACTAAGGGGTTTTAGGTGAGATTAACTATGGTTTTTGAATTTTAAACTCATTCAAGGTGAAGAAAAGACTAAGATATTTTTGCAAAAAGAAGAAACAATGTTACCACCTTCACAAAATAGGAAAATTACAGTATAAGGACCTAAACTTATATGCTTTAATTTTCACCGTATTGTATGAATTGTGAAATGTAAGGTATTCAATATATACTCCCTTAAATGGTGAAAACAATGATAACTTGTTCCTTAAGAAAGCATTAGCACATCGCTTAATTTTCAAATAACCTACGGACTAAATTGTAAAGTTACAAAAGTTAGGTATTCAATTGCACAAATTTTCAAAAATGGCTATGGAAAGGATATGGATGGAGTTATAAAGAAAGGACATGAATGGAATTATGAAGAAAGAACATGAAAGGAATTAATGACATTATTGGGGACCAAAGTGCTCAAAGACGCAAAGTTTACCAATTATGGTATAATGCCAACTAAGGTGCTTAAGTGTCCACATTTTTGCCTAGAGTCAAAATGATTTTTTGACAAGGATAAAAGTGACCAAAATCTGTCATTTTCCCAGCTCAAATGACTGGAAATAACCTATCCAAGTGTTGGCCAAATTTTCAAAAATTTACATATATGCCATCTTGGTCAAAATGATGTATAAATGAAGAAAAATCTTCATTTCATTGTCATTTTCCTTAAATTTTGGCCTCCAGCAGTTAAGACATCTTCCTTAAGCTCTTCCATCATCCTCCATAGCCACCATATCTTAAGAAAATAAAAGGAAGCAAGAGAAAGCAAAGAAGACATCAAAAAGTACAAGAAAACCTAATTTTGGTTCTATTTGGGTTTTCAGATTTCATAGCAAAAATAAGGGTTTTCTAAAGTTTCCTGGATTGTTTACTGTATTTCTAAATATTCACGAAGCTAAGACCATGCTTGGAAGAGAGCAAAAAGCACGAGGAACCAAGTTTGGGTTAAGGGGAAAAAAGCATGGTAAGGTTTCAGCCTTAGTGTTACCATGCTAAAGATGACAGCAAGAAAAAAGGGTTTCTAAAGCCCAAGTTAATACTAACTAAGACCTAAAAGACTCCTAAGACCAAGCAAAAGCTTGAGGAGGGCTGTCATAGTATTACTAAAGTGATATATTCTTGTTTTATTGAACGATATGGACTAACCCTAATGTGTTATTGTTGCCAGTATTACATTTGTTTGTGTTATTGTTGCCAGCATTACATGTGTTTGTTGGTGCATATGGTTGCCATATTTATGTGTATATGTTGTTTTTGTATGTTTTTATGTTGTTGGATTTCAAGTGGTACGTTGCTATGGAAGACTTTACATTGAAAGCCCTTACTAAGTTCTTTACAAATAGCTTACTCCCCTTTTTTGACCATTTTCAGGAACATCTGAAAGAGAACATTCAAACTAATAGTTCTAGTTTGAGTTTTCCTGTGAAATTTTAGGTACATAAACTTCAATATGTCTAGATTAAACTAGAGTGTTTCATGATTTTTAGAGCACATTTGCTAATTTTAGTCTTGGTACTTTCTGCCTTACGCAGCAACTGCCTTTTGAAGTTTCTGAAGTACATTGTAATTGTAAGGCTCTCCAAGAAGCTAGTGTACATACCCAACTAAGCTAGGACATATGTATGATGCATCTATACATTTAAATATACTATATATGGTGTATAGATGATATATGAGGCAATAAAGTGATGTTTGAGGTTGAATGTTCAATTATATCCATTTTGCAACTCATTAGCTGTTCCAAAGAAAATTATGTTTAATGCTTATAGAATGCCTCTAAATTCAGGGGAATGACTTTTCCAAGTGTTTAAGACATGTAAGAACCTGCCCATGTTGGTTTTGTACATGGAAATGAAGTGTATAGATTTTATGAAATTTTGTATGGGCATTATGGTTATTAGTTGTACAGATTTGGTACCCTGTACTCCAATAGCCATAACTTACTGTACATAATGAGTTTGGCTATGAACTTTTGGCACACTTAGAACACTTCAAGATGAAGAATTTGGCTTTTGAATCACTGAATTTTGGTGTCCTGTAGCCAGAGTTATAACTTGTCAAAGTTGGTTGATTTTGCTGTGTACTGTTCATATGGTCAATTTTACCCGATTAAGTGTAAAATCCATAATTGCAAACTTATATGGATTTAATGCCTCAAATTTGTTTCCCTACAAAGGTTTAAGTGTATTAACGGGTTTAAGATTTTTAGGGCATAGGGGAAACATGAGTTAGACATGGTGTGAAAGTTTGGACACGTGAAATGGGCACCAATGGTACCAAATGTGCATATGATTGTACATGCACTTGGGGATTTAACTCAAATCCTCTACTAAGCAGGAATAAAGAAATGATTGTCATCATCATTACTTCCGGATGAAATTGTATGTGAATATGTGTATGATGGTGGACCAATATACATATATTTGCATAAAGATCAAGAGGTTCACTTGGTTAATATAGTGATCATTGTTGTGATGGCCTACAGAACATGCATAGCTCCTGGGAATTGACACATTAAATATGATCACTGTATTTAAGCACTCAGAGTGGTAACAAACAACTTCTGAAGCTGATGTCTTTGTTACACTAGCAGTTCTGTCCATGATCAGAAACCACAAGAACCTCTCCAAGTCCCAATTAAGTCATTTAACTTTAATGGTTCTCCTATTTACTAATTTCAAGATGCTAACATTCATAAATACTTTAATGTTTGTGATTGTTCTGATTGCATTTACTCTTCTTATGATGATGAGAAATCTTCTAAAAAGAAGAAGAAATCAAAGAGAAAATCATCATAGGAAAATCTTCAAAGGAGATATGAAGAAGGTGATCCTAAAGTTGGATTACTTGGTGAACCCTTTGGCAAATATGATTATTATGTCCTTTATTCCCAGAAGGAAAGATCACCACCATCTCCATCTTAACTAATAGAACCATTTGAACTTCCTCTTTCATCTCCAGAAACTAAAATGGCGTCTCACCCATACTATAAGAAAGCTCTTAAGCAACTTAGAAATGAACAACTACTTGTTGCCTCCCTAGAAGTTCATATGTTTGAGATAAAGAAAAAGGATTTCCTCCCTTCAAATTTGAAGATCCTACTTCTTTAACCAAACATGCGTGCAAGGTTCCACAACCTATCACAATTGATTCTAACAGACGAAGGAAAGAAACTTATGCAGCAGAACATGTGCTAAACTGGCAATCTGAAAACATAATATCTTAGAATAAAGTTCTCAACATAATTGAGCAAAATCAGGTCAAACTAGAGCAAAAGATAAATCGTATGGTCATTGATCTGTTGACCTAGTGTCAGCAAAGGATAAACTATCTTCATCATGAAATTTTGGGTTTGATCTCAAGATAAGAGAATTTCTTGGCCCAAGAACAAGAAACAGTCCACCTGAAACAGCAACTCAAATATCTTTAGGATCAACAAAGGCCCAAAATACTAGGCCTATTTGCTCCATCCTTTTTATCATCCAACCCATTTACACCAACAATTGGGCCAGTTTATTATAATCATGTGTCATTCTATACCTATCCAACTGGCAATACTTTTGTCACATCACCGACCTTATATCCAAAGGGCAAACCTCAAGCACAACCAAACCTCGTCTACACAGAGCCAACTCCTCCTATATACCCTGAGCCCATTACGTCTCAACATCAGAAGATGAAAGGCCCAATGGCTCAAGAGTATTCATAGCCACAGCAACAGACATCTAATCCTGCTATTAAAATCCAAGAACCCTTACATGAAGCATGGACAATCCAATCCAATCCAATCACTAATTTTTTAGACTGGAAGCTTCATGAAGCCCAAGATACTCATGCTACTCTTGCTGCAATTCAAGATTTGGATTTAAGCTCTTCTAATGAAGCTAAACATTTTGACAATAATTATTTGTCATCATCTTCCTCCCCCTAATCTCTAAATCTATATGGCATAAAGAGCTTCAAGTCAACATACACAGCAGGCTCAACCAGCTGAATCTGCAACCACAGATGCTCGCTCTGGCCCTGCACCCTAGGCTCCACCTCAACAAGCTCCTCCTCCAGCTGTAGCACCACCTCCTGAACCACAACCTCATGTGGCTATGGAAGAAGACATTTCTTTTGTGAATATTGGCTTATCTTAGAGTCCTTCCTCGTCACCAATAACATTATCCCTTGACAGCATTCCACCAAGTCAGTGGCATGAAATATTTCTAGATTTTCATGCTTGGTGTTTAACACAACTCCAAAAAGAAGGTGCCACTGAAGCAAAGGTTATTGTCACCTTTATTGCTGACATGAAAGGTATCATGAACCATTGGTACCAACGTCTCAAACAATACAGACAAGCTCGATTGCTTCAACTCTCAATAGCTGATGTTCTGATTCTCCAACTCTACCAAGAGCTTATTGGAGAACATTCTTCTCATATTGATGTTGCATGAGAAAAGTTTTTCAAGATGAAATGCTGCTCCTATAACAAGAAGGATCTTGAAAATCATTTTGAAAATATGCTAAAGCAGTACTATCTTATTTACACTAGATATGAAAGTGATAACAATCTAAAGCAGGCCTATCTTAATTTAGTACCAGAGACTATTAACCAAGAGACTCTCATGTTTATCTAGCAAAGTGGAAAACCTTTAAATGATATCTCATTTGGAAAGCTTCACCAAACCCTCATGGCAGCCTAACAAAAGCTGTACAACAACCATTCTTTGTTCAAGGAATTCAACCAGACGTAGAGTCTGTTTCATAAAGCTTTTTAGCAACCATAATTATCATTCAAATGCAAGGATAAAAACACTTGTCACTCCACTCCCAAGAAGAAACATTATAGACAGAAAGTCTACTCTCCAGAAAAGCCTCGTAGATTTATAAGAAAGAATAAGATAATTTTCTGGTATAAGAAAAATACTGGGAAATTCAAAAGATGCTTTATCTGTAGATAGAAAGGACATTTCACAAAGAACTGTCCCTAGAAAATACTAAGTCAAAGAAGAAACTGACTCATATCATCTCCTAAGTTAATGGTGCAAATATCTCTAATGATGGCATAGAGTCTATTTTCTCTGAAACAGATGCAAAAACCTCTGCATTGTTTGCTATCGAACCTTATTCCTCCATCTCTGATGAAGATGAAGATCAAGCTTCTATCTACACCATGCAGATAGCGCTTCTACAATCATCTCTTTTTGTTGCTTAGATCATCCCATAAGCAAAAATCAATATCTTGCTGGAGAAGTATGCAAAACCAATTCTAGTTATTGCCCTTTTTGATACTGATGCTACAAACACCATTATTAATCCCTCCTTGCTTCCAAATAAAATGTGGCATTCTTGCAATGAACGATTCAAGGCAGCCAATGGTGTTTTCTATGTCACTAAGATAAGCAAACCTATCATAATTAGTTTTTCTCCAGCAAAATACATGGATATGATTTTCGAGTTTGATATCATTAAGAAGTTATTAGTCCAAAGATGGACTAACAAGGGTCTCCAATTGCATAAGTTTTTCCTTCCGTGGACAACAACTCCAAGGTTATATTCCTGTGAAGGTGAAACTTTTTCTGCAAGCCAAGTTCAAGTTCAGTCAGAAAGCAACCTAGTGTATGGCTAAATCATGCAAATGCTCATTCAACAATCCTATGCTAAGTCACATGCAAAATTTGAGAAGAAGCATCCTTTATCACTTTGAAAAAATTTGAAGTTTTTTTTATTATAATTTCTTTTAAAAGGAATGAGGATGTAAATCCTACTAAAACTACCCACTTGAGTATGACTCTGGAAGAAAAGAATATGGTGATCTTGTTAGTATTGTGCCCAAAAGCCAATAATGAGATGATTGTATTTTGCACATTGAGTCATGAGATTTTATTAAGGCATTAATCTAGTAATTGTGTTTGTTATAAGTTTTTTGTGTGACATAATCAAACGTAATTATAACCCTAGAATAATAGTATTCTTAAAATGTCCCTGATATAGTATTATCATGGAGCGGGTTACAATAATACATAAAAACTAGCATATGTGGAGACTAATATAAGATATGTAGTCTATATATGGGTACAAGTTGGATAACTTGTGTATTGGACCGACCCATCATGAGAATGCTACATGGATCATTATATGAGTGTCATAAGTGATTTTCATAGTGATCATGGTATATGTAGTCCTTTGACCTAAGGTCATCAAGGTTCCCTATATTTGAGTCACATACTTTGATACATCCTTTTATTACGCATAACTGAGTGAATTTGAAGGAGGTTATTGGATATGTCACATATCATAAAGAGAGTTTTGTACGATCAATATGGGATTTATTCCTCATATGTAATGGGAGTGATATCTTCGGGCCTCTTGATAGAGTGAGACTAAGAAAATTCATGGTCATGCTCGGATGAGTTGGTATACGATATCAATATCATCAGTTTAAGTTAGTTTACTTAGTAATCAAAAAACCATATATTGGGCTATACGAGAGTGACACATTCCATGACTCGTGCTTGGTCTTTATATCTTGGACAGAGGGACAATGGCATATACGGATAATGATCATAGAGGTTTAGCGGAATCACTAATAATCTTATCACTTGGGTAGCAATGATGTGTTGCTAGACACCGCTCATTGCTTATGCTCATAAATGTGATTTATGATCATTGCCAACATGGTAAGAGCCTATTGGGTCGCACGCATAAAGCATATTTGGATTATTTGAATGCATGAGCTAATTTATTTGAGTTATAGTTTCATGATAATTTCGTATTAATAATTGGCCCAAAAGTTGAGCCATTATTAAGCCCGAAATTAAACCTAATTGGACTAGGGCTTTGAAACCCACTAGGCTTGGAAGTTGAGTCTTACTATAAATACATCATATGGTGAGAAATTTGAAGCTCTTGCCCTAGCCTCCCAAAAGGACAAAATCATAAGAGTTCTAAAAAACTAGCCGCACTCTTCTCTTGCCATTCCTTGGAGGATGCAAGTTAGCATTGCGAGCACACGAGAAACGCATCTATTGGGACGTGGTGGAGGCATGGTGATGCCGAAAGGCTCATGTGGATATCGTAGAGGGCTTGAACATGGCAATTGTTCAAGTTTTGTGATTCGACTCAACAGTTGGGTAAAAGATCTCAACCAAATTAGGTATGAAAAATTTTGAACACCCGGTTTACCCAGTTTCACTTGGATCCTGGAGAGTTTCGGCTACATTCCACTGTGTTTGCTTGGCTCCCGAAACCCTATAGATCTAAGAGCTTTAAAACTTAAAAGCCCAAGGTCTTATAAAGTCCACAACCTCTTCTTGGGCTTGCTAGGCCTTTTATGTGAATAAGCATTCAGAGCAAAAAAAAAGAAGCCCAGGCTTGTTATAGATTACAAGCCCTTGAACGAGTTTCTTGCCGATGCGAAATTTCCTTTTCCATGCAAGAATACTCTCTTTGTCAATCTGATGAATGCTAAAATTTTCTCTAAGTTCGATCTCAAGTCAGGGTTTTGGCAATTGTTAATCAATCCTCCAGATAAATACAAGACTGCCTTCTACATTCCCGACTATCATTACTAGTGGACGGTTTTAATGTTCGGGATAAAGACAACACCCTCATTATTCCAAAAGGCAATGATCTAGATCTTCCAGCCAATCCTGTAATCAGCTTTTGTTTACATTGACGACATTCTTTTGTTTTCTCCTTATGTAGGTTCTCATTTAAAGTTGTTAAATCAATTTGCTCAGATAGTCAGAGACAACGGAATAATGCTTTCTAAAACAAGATGAAGATTGGCCAAACATCTGTTAGTGTTGTGCCCAAAAAGCCAATCATGAGATGATTGTATTTTTGCACATTGAGTCATGATATTTTATTAAGGCATTAATCCAGCAATTTTGTTTGTTGTTTTGTTTCTGCGTAACGTAATAAACATAATTGTAACCCTAGAATAATGATATTCTTAAACGTCCCTAGTCTAGTATTATTGTGGAACGGGTTGCAATAATACATAATGACTAGCATATGTGGAGACTAATATGAGATATGTAGTCTATATATAGGTACAAGTTGGAGAACTTGTGCACTGGACCGACCCACCATGAGAACACTTCATGGATCGTTATATGAGTGTCATAAGTGATTCTCATAGTGATCATGGTATATGTAGTCCTTCGACCTAAGATCATCAAGGTTCCCTACATGTGAGTCACATACTTTGATACTTTCCTTTGTTGCTCGTAACTGAGTGAACTTGAAGGAGGTCATTGGGTATGTCACATATCATGCGGAGGGATTTGTATGATCAAGATGAGATTTGTCCCTCCTATGTAATGGGAGTGATATATTTGGGCCCCTTGATAGAGTGAGACTTAGAAAATGCATGGCCATGCTCCGATGAGTTGATATATGATATCAATGTCGTCAGTTTAAGTTGGTCTACTCGGTAATCAAGAAACCAAAGATTGGGCTATACGAGAGTGACACATTCCATGTCTCGTGCTTAGTCTTGATATCTTGGACAAAGGGACAATGGCATATATCGGTGATGATCATAAAGGTTTAGTCGATTCACTGACAATCTTGTCACTTGGGTAGCAATGATGTGTTGCTAGACACCGCTCATTGCTTATGATCATAAATGTGATTTATGATCATTGCCAACATGGCAAGAACCTATTGGGTCTCACACATAGAGCTATTTGGATCATTCGAGTGCATGGGCTAATTATTTGGGTTATGGTTTCACTTTAATTTCGTATTAATAATGGGCCAAGGAGTTGAGCCATTATTAAGCCCGAAATTAAATCCTAATTGGATTAGGGCTTTGAAACCCATTAGGCCTGGAAGTTGAGTCTCACTATAAATACAACTTTTAAGTGAGAAATTCGCAGGTCTCCTTGGCCTAGCCTCCCAAAAGGACAACCGCACTCTTCTCTTGCAATTCCTTAGAGGACACAAGCTAGCACTGCGAGTGCAAGAGAAACGCATCTGCCGGGATGTGGTGGAAGCGTGGTGATCCCGAGAGGCTCGTGTGGATACCATAGAGAGCCTGAACACGTCAACTGTTCAGGTTTTGTGATTCGACTCTACAGTTGAGTGAGAGATCTCAACCGAAAATTAGGTATGAAATTTTCGAACACCCGGTTTACCCCGTTTCACTTGGATCCTGGAGGGTTTCGGTTAAATTCCACTGCGCTGTTTGGCTCCCGAAACCCAATAGTGGTATCAGAGCTACTGGTGAAACCCTAAATCGGGATTGAGTGTTGAATCGCATGATGCTATGTGTTCGATTGGTTTTCGGCCATGATTAATTAGATTGATTCATGATGCATGAAACCGGAATTCGTAATGAACATATGAGATATATGAAGAAATGACACAAATTGGCTAATGAGATTAACCACCGCCCGCTGACCGGCCAGCGGGACCGCCGTATGTGAAGCGCCACATAAATAAAAACTGGTTAATCAACACGCGAAATTTGGCATGCATCTTTGTTGAATGAGATTTGACATGATATGCTGATTGGTGTTTGAAGCATGGTGCATGGTTATGGCCCTTGATTGGTTGTACTTGTAAATACGGCCTGCGAGTCGTGCCTTTTCTTATCACTCTCATTGTATATTCTCTTTTCACCTTACTCCCCTCGAATGTAACTCGAGGTTTCTATTATTGATGTAATGGTGCATTATGGGCTCGTCCAAGGTGGTATGTCCAAGGAGGTGACAACAAAAGGGCAACCAAGAAAGGAAGAGAAGGAGCTTGTGAAGAATATTTTCTTTTCTTAGGCTTTTATGATATTCTCATTGGCTTGAGAATATCGCATAGTTTGGGCTATAACCATGTCACGTTTATTTCTTGTAAGCATGAGATGCATGTTTTATATTTGTATGTGATGCATGTATAAAACAACCGGAGATAGCAAATTGGTGAGATCAAAAAAAAAAAAAAACCCCTCAAACAAATATTAAGTCATTAAATGTGATGCCTTCCAAATGTTGGCACTCGTCAAGACTTTGATCAACATTAGGTAGATTTGCCAAAGCAAAGCACCTATGTTCATCTTGGTAAGGCGCGATGGGATAATAGTGATATCCAAACAGCTAACTTTGGGTTCAACTTAACTAAGTCATCCTAATAGGATTAGGGACTTAGAGGCATAGAGTTGGGCTTAAGTTCATGAGATGAGCTTGGACAAGTGTTGTTCACCCAACTATCCAAGAGTTGCATAAGATGCAATTGGCAAGGAGTTGCCTACCTAAATAGCTGTAACTTGAGAGAAAAGCCAAAGCTGACTCAGGTTGTGGTCAAATATGGATCTTGGCCCACTAGAATACCTTAGCGCCGAGGTGTTCCGAAATAATATCGAGGGTTATTATTTTGAGGAAAATAGTGGGAGTATCGTTTAATAAAAGTCCTTATTAAATGAATTAAAATACATGACTCTTACACTGCATATTTACTGTTGTAGATAACCATGGCACAAAACACATCGACACTTTCGCTGCGATTGATCCTTGAGAAGGAAAAACTGAATGGGACCAACTTTCTCAAATGGTACCGAAACTTTATGATAGTCCTCAAACAAGAGAGAAAGGCTTATGTCCTAATGCAGCCCATTCCGAATGAGCCTACTGCCACTACTCCAAGAGCTGAAAGGGATGCTCACAAGAGGCATTCTGATGATGCTTTGGATGTTGCTTGCCTCATGCTTATTACCATGGAATCTGAGCTTCAGAAGCAACATGAGAACATGGGGGCGTTCGATATGATCGAATATCTCAAAATGCTTTTCCAAGAGCAAGCTAGGCATGAGAGGTTTGAGACCTCTAAGGCATTGTTTCAGTGCAAGATGTCTGAGGGAAGTCCCGTGGGTCCTCATGTGCTCAAGATGATTGGGTACATTGAGAATCTTGAGAATTTGGGATTTGCTCTTCAGAAAGAGTTGGCTATTGATGTAGTCTTGCAATCGTTGCCTGAAAGCTACAGTCAGTTCATCATGAACTATAACATGAACGACCTTGACAAGTCCCTCCCTGAATTGCTCAACATGTTGAGAACTGCTGAGCAAAACCTTAAAAAGGCTAAGCCCATTTTGATGGTTCAAAAGGGCAAGGGAAAAGGAAAAGCCAACAAGAAGGAAGATAAAGCTAATGGAAAGTCCAATGCTAGTTCTTCTTCAGCTGCACTGAAACCAAAGGGTGGTGTGGCAAAGGAAGGGGAGTGCTTCCATTGTAAGCAACCTGGACACTGGAAGCGCAACTGTAAGCTCTATCTTGAAGAACTTGCTAAGGAAAAGGGAAGTAAGACTTCCACTTCAGGTATTTTTGTTATGGAGGCTAACTTTTCTACTTCCTCATCTTGGGTATTGGATACTGGATGTGGATCTCACATTTGTGCAAATGTGCAGGATCTAAGTAGAAGTAGAAGATTGGCCCGAGGTGAAGTGGACCTACGTGTTGGAAATGGAGCAAGGGTTGCTGCCTTAGCCGTAGGGACTTATGTTCTCACTTTACCTAGTGGATTAGTTTTATAATTAGACAACTGCTACTTTGTACCTACTGATAGCCAAACGCTATCGCCTCTATCTGGCCGAACTCCCTGCCACGATGATGGCCAGAAGAAGCTGGCACTACCCGAGAAAAGGTGCGATCAGGCACCTCGGGAAATAGCCGAAGAGCTCCGAGCCCGGCATGCCAGGAAACCCCGAGGACATTACTCGGCCCCCCAAGGTTGTGAACATATCGCCTTCGGAAAAGCGGCACCAGACATAGCGTGCCGAACATGATATCCCCGAAGGCGGAACTCCCTGAGACTGGGAACCCCCGAACTGAGGGCTTGTTTCCCGAAGAGGCTCTGTCCGAACTAGAAAACGACCTCACCCAGGGACCCCGGGAGTACGGCAGGGGATTTATGGAAGCATTTAAGGAAGCCTCTGACACGTCCTTTCACAGACGTCATAAAGTCGCCTAAATAGGCGCTCTGACATACGGACGCCGTCAGAATCACATCATGGCCCATCTCAGCACGTGGCTCAGGACTACCTGCTACCAGCTATCTGTCTCCTACGCCTAGAAATTCAGGAACATCCGACCGAACACGTGTCGCGATCTGAACGGGCTAGGCTCTCCTATAAATACCAGGAATTAATACTTGGCAGGAGGCTGGTTAGTTGGCAAAACACTGCTCCCACACTCTGAGAAAACTACCAGGCAAGACTCCTCAGCCCTTTGTGCTATTTCCTCTGCCTTTTCTCAGCCACCACTGACTTGGGCGTTGGAGGCTCCCCCCCGGAAAAACACTCCAGGGGCCTCCTAACCCTTTGTTTCTGAGCTTTCAGGCACTCTCCTTTGGGCTATCCATTCCACCAGGCGCTCTTCCTCCCAGAAGTCTCTCTACCAGTCACCATGACTATAAACGATGAGGCCCCTGGCCATCATTTGGCGCCGTCTGTGGGAAACCGCTCTGAGATCGCCATCGTTGAGACTCGGCGTTCTAAGGACAAGGGTTTCCCGAAGTCCCCGTCCGCGCCTGAGATACAACCGGCTGCTGAGCAAACACTCCCAGGGATTTCTGCGCCTGAGGAAGACCGCCCTCTGGTAATCACCATGAGCTTCTTGAGGGACTGTCAGCGTTCGGTCGTGTCTGAAATGACCCAGCAGATCGACCGAAGGTGGCCACAGCAAGCACAGGCCCAGAGACCCCCCTCAACGACACGCCCTCGGGAGAAAAGCCCCAAGTCTACACATCGTAGTTCGGGGAGTGGAGACCCTCGCGAAGAATCATCCACAGAAGATATAGCCCTCGGGAAAGGGCCTGTGGGACAAACTAGGTCCAAGCGACCGAAAGTTTCACAGCGAAGCAGTTCGTCGCCTAAGCCGAGGTTCTTGTCCCCTCAGCGCCGAACTCGACCCCCGAAGAGGCGCCGGCGACCTCCATTCCCTGAAGAAGGCCCTAGCGCCACAGTGCTGATGGAGAGGATACTAGCACGGCTGGACAGAGTGGAGAAACAAGTGGCCAGAAAACCCGTCTGGGCCAGACTCTCGGGAACATACCGCGAAGATGACTCGCTATTTATTCAGGCCGTTGTTGAGGCAGCCATGCCAGGTGACTTCAGAGTACCTCGGTTAGAGATTTATGATGGCCCATCTGACGAAGTGCAGACGTAGCATGATAATACACGGTGCTGACGACGCTACCATGTGCAAATGCTTCGAAGTCACCCTCACAGGGCCAGCCACGGCGTGGTACAATTCCTTGCCTTCAGGAACCATCACTGAGTTCCAGGAGTTGTCCACGGCCTTCACACAGCAATTCATTGGGAGCAGACCTACGGCGAACATGCCTGTGCAGATGTTCGACATAGAGTAGAGGAATGGAGAAACCATCCAAGGCTATGTCGAAAAATTCAACAGGGAAGCTCTAAGCATCCCAGACTTCAGGCCCGAAATCCGCACTCTTGCCATGACACGAGGCCTTCGGCGAGACTCGCAGCTGTTCTACGAGTTCTCAAAGGACCCCCCGGAGACCGTCGGAGAATTTTACCGAAGAGCGGAATAGCACATGATCGCCGAAGAACTAAGAATGGCTGGGCCGAAGTCTGATCCCCACCGACCCGAAGAGTCCAGTCAGCAAGCTCGGCATCATACCGAATACGCAGAGCGACCTCGGAGGATGCGAGAAAGGAAACCTCAAAGTTTCACACCATTAAGCACTTCACGGACCAACATTCTGATGGCGCTGGAAAGGCAAGGGACGCAGATTCGGCGACCAAGGGCCATGACCGCCGATAATAAGAAGAATGCAAAAAAGTTCATCGCGACCACGGTCAGGACACCGGAGACTACTCCCAGCTGAAGAGGCACATAGAGTCACTAATAAAAAATGGCCCACTTCGGAAATACCTTAGGATGCCATCCCCGAAAGGCAGAAAAATGGAGGAAGAAAGGACCGAAGATGAGGACTATGACTCCGACAGGCGGAGAAATAGAAGTCCAAAAAAGCACCCTCCACATCTAGCAGGGGTTATCCAAACCATTGCCACAGGGCTCCCATCCTTGGAAAGAAAGCGGAAAGCCAGAGAAATTGCAGTCATAGAGTATCAAAGTCCATTAAAGAAGCTAGCTCGCAAAGATGGCTCCACCGTCGTCTTCCCCCACGACGATCCGCTACTGATTATGGCGAGAGTAGGGAACTGGGATGTCAAAAGAGCGTTGCTTGATGATGGCTCAAATGCTGACGTCCTATTCTCGCATCTGCTGCCGAGCTTGGGCATCTCCAGCAGCGAACTGAAGCCTGTCACCTCACCCACTTTAGGGGTTGGACCATCCGAACTCCCCATCCTCGGATGGATCGACCTCCGGCTGATGATGAAAGCGACTTCGGTGAACGGAGCGGCTGAGTTGTACGCCTCCACAATGGCGAGATTCATCGTCGTGAGCGTCCCATCCTCGTACAACGCCATCCTTGGAAGGCAGACAATGGGGAATCTGCATATTCGCCCTGATGAGAAGTACTTGACTGTCACATTCAAGGAAGAAGATGCAGAGGTATTCATAGACCAAGCTGAGGTAAGAAAGGTGTTCGCAAAAGCGCGAAAAGCTCGGGCAAGTAACCTCGCGCAAACGATGGAGGCAAGGGCACCTGAAAAAGGCAAAGAAGAAGATCTCGCCAAAACAGAAATGGAAGCAATAGAGCTTGTCCCAGGTCAATCTACCCGAATAGGGAAGAGCTTGGCTGAAGGTGACAAGGAAAATCTTGTAGCCTTTCTGCTGGAAAATAAAGATCTGTTTGCCTACTCGCCCAAAAGATATGCCGGGGGGTGAACCCTGGCACAATACAGCATGGCCTCAAAGTAAGTCCGGAAGCAAGGCTTGTCCAGCAAAAGAAGCGAAGCATCTCAGCCCACAAAAAGCAACTTTGTCAAAACCGAAGTCCAGCGTCTCCTAGATGCTGAGGTTGTCAGGGAGGTCAAGTACCCCGAATGGTTAAGCAACGTGGTCATCGCCACGAAAGAAGGTAACAGCAAACTCCGGATGTGCATTGACTTCAGAAACTTGAACGATGCTTGCCCGAAAGACTCATACCCTCTGCTGCCAATAGATCAACTGGTAAATTCAACTGCTGAATATGGGCTCCTAAGTTTCCTAGACGCCTTCAGTGGCTACCATCAGATAAGGATGGACCCCGAAGATGAAGTGAAGACTGCCTTCATCACCGGGGGAGGAACATACTGCTATATCAAGATGTCATTCGGGCTCAAAAATGCAGGAGCCACCTACCAGAGGCTGATGAACAAGGTCTTCAAAGACCAAATGGGGAGAAACACGGAAGTGTATGCTGATGATATGATAATCAAGAGCAAGCTGCCTGGCTACCACGTTGCAAATTTAGAGGAAACCTTCCAAAAGCTCAGAGCCTTCGGGATCCGCCTTAATCCTGATAAGTGCATCATCGGGGTGACCTCGGGAAAGTTCCTTGGGTACATGGTATCCGAAAGAGGCATCGACGCTAACCCTGAGAAGATTAAGGCCCTGCTTGAGTTCCGAACTCCTGCCACAGTCAAAGATGTGCAGAAACTCACCGGAAGAATAACCCCTCTGAGCAGGTTTATTTCCGGATACAGAGATAGGTGTAGACCTTTCTTGAAAGCCCTCACAAAGGCAACAAAAATGGAAGGCGACCTCGGAAGAAATGATCATCCTTGGGATGAAGATTTCCAAAAGGCCTAGGAAGAACTCAAAGTCTACCTAGCCAGCCTGCCGACTCTGCGGCAACCTCGGGAGGAAGGGCCCCTCGTACTGTACCTTGCCGTCACAAAAAAAGCTGTGAGCTCGGTCCTCGTGAAAGAAGAAGGGCCAAAGCAATGGCCGGCCCACTATGTCAGCAAGTCCCTACATGACGCCGAAGTCAGGTACCCCTTGCTTCAAAAAGCTATATATGCCTTCGTGCTTGCAGGGAGAAGACTGCGACCATACTTTCAGGCTCACCCCATCATCGTCCGAAGTAGTCTACCGCTACGGGATGTTATGAAAAAAGTTGGCAATTCGGAAAGGCTCTCCAAGTGGTGCATGGAGCTGGGCGAACACGAAAACACGTATGACCCTCGGAAGGCCATAAAAGCCCAAGCCCTGGCAGATTTTATCGCCGAAATACCCACGACTGAGGAGAGCCACTCGGATCCAAAAGAGCGTGAGCCAGAACGGACCTTGCACGTAGACGGAGCCTCGGGGTCCGAACACCAGGGAGCTGGAATAATTATCAGGGGCCCCGAAGGCCTGGAGAAAGATTGGCGTGAGAAACTTAAAGGCTCGCAGCAATTCCCAGCTGGTAGTGCGGCAGACGGCAGGAGATTATGGGGCGAAGGACCCAATTTTGGCAAAATATCATGAGCTAGTAGCAAAGCTCACCCAAGAGTTTGACGCCGTACGGATCGAAAATGTACCTCGGCGGAATAACACTAAGGCAGATTGCTTAGCGAAGTCGAAAACATATACCGAGGTGCTAAGACCATCCGAGTATCTCAGTGCTGAGCATGACGACCTCGGGAACAGGATGGAAAGACCCAATAAAAAGATAACTCGCAGAGAATTTGCTCCCCGAAGACCCCGGTGATGCTGCGAGACTGCGAAGACGCTCCGGAAGATTCTTCCTGATTGGCGAAGAGTTATATCGGCAGGAATATGCGAACCCGCTGCAAACATGTGTGGATGAAAAGGATGCTGAAATGGTCCTTGAAAAAGTTCACGAAGGCATGTGTGGTTCACACATTGGAACTGATGCCCTGGCAGCAGTGATACTCCGCCAAGGATACTTCTGGCTAACCCCGAGAAAGGACGCAAGACTGTTTGTCCGGAAATGTGGAAGCTGCCAGAGACACGCGAAAATCCAGAGGACACCCTCGGAAATGGTAACTTCGGTAGACTATCCTTGGCCCTTCGCAGTCTGAGGTATAGACCTTATTAGGCCACTCCCCACAGCACCCGGAGGCGTGAAACTCTGCGTTGTAACAATGGACTATTTCTCAAAGTGGGTGGAGGCAGAACCACTAGCAACTACCTCGCCAAAAGAAGTGCAGAAGTTCCTATGGAAGAACATCGTATGCAGATTTGGCATACCAAGGGTAATATTAGCTGATAATGAATCCCAGTTCACGGACAAAGGTTTCCAAGAATTTATCGGCGACCTCGGAATAAAGATGCACTTCGCCCCAACAGCTCACCCCCAAAGCAACGGGCAGGTGGAAGTATCGAACAGGACCATGAAAGATGGCCTGAAAAAGAGACTAGGGGAAGCCAAAGGGAAATGGCCAGAAGAACTCCAAAGTGTATTATGGAGCTACCGAACGACGCCCCGAAGAGCCACATGGGAGACTCCTTTCTCACTCGTCTTCGGAACAGAGGCCATTATCCCAATAGAGGTAGTTCAACCTTCAGTACGGGTGCAAGTATTTGATGAAGGTGGTAATGACTTCGGTCTGAGAACCAATCTCGATCTTGTGGACGAACACAGAGAAATAGGCGAGCTGAGAAGAAAAGCTTTTCAGCAAAGAGTGGCCGCGGTTGTAAATTTACGGGCCAGGCCAAAAGAAGTCAAAAAGGGAGACCTCGTTCTCCGAAAGACCAACTTCGCACCCCGAAGGCCATCCCATGGCGTACTTCACGCAAACTGAGAAGGACCCTATCTGGTTCTCGCCGAAGTATGAAAAGGCATGTACAAGCTTGGCGACGCCAAAGGCGTAGAATTGAAGAACACTTGGCACTCAGGCGCCTCGAAAAAATTCTACGCTTAAGGTTAAGTGGAGGAGTTATGTTGCACAGAATGGCCTTGAGAAAAATTCCTAAGTACACAGAAATTATGCAAAATGCCGCAAAGGTGCTCGCCATGATAAAGCGTAGATATGACTTTCCGAAGTCCCTTGAGCCATCACGCTCGAGAAAGATGGAAAACAAAAATCCCGCAGAAGTACTCGCCATAGCTAGCGCAGAGATAATTTTTCGAACTCCCTTGAGCGAACATGCTCGGGCAAATGGGAAGTGAAAAATCGCGCGAAAGGATTTCCGAAGTCCCTTGAGCAGACACGCTCGGGACAACTGGAAAAACAAAAAATTTGACTGGAGGTTTCCGAAGCCCCTTGAGCAATCATGTTCGGGGTAAATTGGAAATGAAAAAGGCTGCAAAAAGACTTAGTCAAAATTTTCATGCCTTCCAGAAAGCCTTACGAGCAAGCGCACTCAGGACAAAGGAAGGTAAAAAAGTTTCTTTAATCGCAGGTTTCTGAAGTCTCTTGACCGAGCGTGTTCGGGACAATGGAAATAAAGAAACTCGCAAGAAAAGACTTAGCCAAAAAATCCTCATGAAGAGCAAAGCTGCTTTAAAATACAAAACAGCAAAAGAAGGATTACAAAATACTCCCTCCGTCCCAAAATTTTTGCACCATTTTCCTTTTTGGGATGTCCCAAAATCTTTGCACCATTTCCCTTTTTAGCAAGTTTTTATAATAAATTTACCACATTACCCCTATTTTATTTTTTACTTCACTCTTTTACTTAAGAAAAACAAAATTCATAAATCGCCTCGATTTCCTCTTCTTCGATCCCTTGCTCCACCTACGCACAAACCGTGGCTGCCGTTTCAACGGCCAATTGGCCGCCAAGATCTGCTGCTCGATTAGGATCCGAAGAAGGTAGAGAGGAGAGAGGAGGACGAAGGCGAAAGAAGAGAGATCGACGCGGGATTGGGGCAAATGGATGTCTGAAATTCACTAGCTTCGGAGGAGATCGACACGGCATGGAGATCGACAGAGAATGAGGACCTCGATTCTCCCCTTTCGGTGGCGCTGAGGTGGAAGGCCACCTGGGCTTGGTTTACCGGTGGCAGGCGACCTTGAGGAGGGTGACCGGCAGCTGGCGGCGTCGAGGACGGCGAGGCGAAGGGAGGATGAGATTGCGATCCGTCTCTTCCTCACTACTTTGACGTTCAACGGCATAGCGAGGACAGAGGACAGAGGACCGGCGAGGGGGAAGATGGGGAGAAGGACGCGAGGACCGGCGAAGAGGTCGGGGCAAATTTGGAAGATTTGCGTAAAAATGCTGCTCACCTAAAACCACGTGCAATACCAAATGGAGCAAAAATTACGGGACGGAGGGAGTAACAGGGAAGGAAAAGGGGCCCTAAAATTGGCAAAGGGTTCGCTAAGGGTTCGCGGCGTCCCGAGAGCCACTCGCCTGCCCGCCCTTTTCCATCACCTTCGGCGCTGGAATTGAAGAAGGAAGTTTCAGATGTTCGACCTTGGACCATTTCCACCGAGGTCCCCCAGGAATGTTTAGACCCTCTAGAAAAGAGAGGTCCAGATTTGGGAACCTCTGGAGAACCTGGTGCCGAGCAAGGCAGAAGCCGTCCTGGAATGCGACCTTGCTCATCTGATCAGACTTGTTCTTCTCAAGCTCGAGGTCGTCAAGTTCGTCCTTCAGATCCGCGACCTCCTCCTCCAGCGCCTTTATCTGCTCCTCCCCCTTCGGCTCCTTCTTCAACGACTCGACCTCGGCCCGGAGAGCGTTATTCTCACACGTCAACGACACTATACGGCCGTCAGAACCAGCCTTGTGCTTGAGAAGATCTTCGTTGGCGGCGAGCATCCCCTTTATTTGGTCACCGAGGTCAGCGATCTTCTTGGAGGAGTCCTTTTGAAGTTCTTCTTTTTCCTTCCGGAACTCCTCCCGAAGGGCAGCTACTTCTTTCTCAGCAGCCTTTTTCAGCTGCTGGTTTTTGGCGACCGACTCCGCGAGTGCGGTCCTCGTCTCATTCATAGTTCGGGTGGCCGAAGTCCGAAAAGCAACCTCCCTGGCCACCCGAACTTGGAGAAAGGCGGTGTACCCCATCAACTGCAAAAGATAAACGCAAGGTCAGTAAGAGCCAAACACTTAGGAAAAAATGGAAGGAAAAGAGCTGTGAAGGATATACCTGAGCAGCATGCTCGGTGATCTTTGCGGCGAGAGTGTTATCCCCCGGGTGGGCAGCCACTATAGCCCTGAAGGAGGCCTCGGTGAGCACCCCCTTCGAAATTTCCATAGCCATTTGAGGAGCGTCCTCGGAGTACATATTCATGCCCTCCGTAAACGTCCAAAAAGGCTCCTTGGGTATCTTCCCTTGCGGGATTTTGGCATCCCGAAGAGCTCGTTTCCGAGCATGATCGGCCACCCAGCCAGGGGTAGTCAACTCCCCTGCGTGTTAAGAATGAGAAGGGGATTAAAAGACAAAGAGGCCAATCCAGAAAAAACAAAGGAACTACACTTTATCTGGAAACAAACCTGGCGGAACCTCGACAACATCGTCCTCGGAGTCCTCGGCCGAAATATCCTTGCCCTTCCGCTTGTGCCACTCCTCGGCAGAAGGTACTTCTACCACTACATCAAGGAGGGCCTGTGACGCGATAAGACTCTGAGGAGGGACGTCGGTTGAAGGGACCTCGGAAGCAGCAGCCCCAGGCTCCTCGGCAGTCTCCTCGGGATTTTCCTCTAAAGGAGCCTGGGCAGCTCTCTTTGCTCGTTTCCTCGAAGGTCCCGCGCCAGTGGACTTCCGCCTTCGGGAAGACACCTTGCTCGTCTGATCGCCCTCCTCCACTTGGCCGGTGAAAAGGGACTTGTAATAGGCGGCAGTCGCGTCGCCCATCTCTGAAAAAAGGAGAGAAACATCAGCGTGAGTCCGAGGAAAAAACAGTAAAGGAGTAGAAGATAACTCACTTTCGGCAAGCGCTTCGAAAGAAATTTCCTCCTTAAGAAGCTTGACCAACCAGGAATCCTTCCTGGCGATGGCAGGAGCTGGCATCCCGAGGTCAGTCTCGTGCTCCTTTACCACCTTTAGCTCCCGAAGGACCTCTTCGGTCATCAACCTCCAGTTGATTGGAAAAGGGTAAAGGGCGAGCTGAACGACCTCGGGATCCCAGTCAGAGACAGCCCGAATACGGGCGTCGAAATCCGCGAACAAGGGAGCTAACTCTGGGGTCAGCAGTATCCTCGGATCAGCAACGTCCACATCCAGTGTTCCCTGAGCCCACTTGGTCGGAACGTACGACCAGGCCTCGTCCATCTTCATGAAGAAAAATTTCTGTTGCCACCCCCGCCAGCTATCTTTAGTGGCGAAGGTGAACATGAATTTCTTGCTCCCGGATCCCCGAGGTAGCATGAAATAGAAGCCACCCTTCGGGACCACAGAGAGCTTGTAATACTGCATAAAAATTCTGAAATTGGGTTCTATCCCGAAGACGCCACACATGCAGAGGTAGGCGTTAAAATAGCAGAACGAGTTCGGGGGAAGCTGGTTCACAGCAATGCCATGAAATTTGCAGAACTCGCACATCATCTTCGGGGGAGGATACCGAAGACCGGCCTTCAGCTGTGCTCGAAAAACGGTAACCTCCTTACTGTGGTTTGAAAAAGCATAATGGCTAGAACGAGGCAGCCTAGTAATGGCGTAAGAGGGAAGAAAGAATTTTTTCTTCCACCTCTCTAACTTTTCAGGGGTGGTGCAACAAGGATGGGCTAAAAGAGGCTGCCAGCTCTCAGGAATGGGCATTTTCGACATAAAAATGAGTTTGAAAATGGAAGAAAACAGTTTCCAGAGAAAAACTCAAAAGAACACAGGGATCAAAGCGCTCCGAAAAACAAAAACCCACCGAAAGATTTGCCAAAATCTGAGGACGCCGTCGTGAAAGCTGGCTGGAAAAAAGCTCTGATTAAGGTAGCTCCGCCACAGAAAGCAAGAAAGTGCGAGAACAGGGGCAAAGCAGAGAGAAGAGCAGAAGAGAAAGCAAAAGGAACTTATGATGGAGTGGGCTGTTTATAAGCCAGAAGTGGGTAACCGAAACATCGTCATAAGTACCCTTTGAAGGCGAACCGTCGTCGTAACTGCTCTCTGCACCTGAAAAGGCGCGCTCTCTGTAACCGACGCGACTCTCCTCCAATGGCAAACCGTCACGTGTCAACCGCTGCGCGAAAATGGGGGACATGTCCTCCAAATGTCCCTTGAAAACTGGGACGAAACTGCGACGCGCCGCTCAGACTGACACGCTTGGCGAAACAGACCTGCAGAAACAAAGAGCAGGCCACCTCGAGGACGCCAAGAAACAGGCTATGGCCGAACAGCCCATGACCTTCGGGCAAGAGGTGTATCTTCGGCGCAAGCTCCACCTCGAAGACGCCAAAGAACAGGCCAAGGCCGAAAACCCCATGATCTTCGGGCAAAAGGCGCATCCTCAGAACAGGTTAAGCTTCCAACAGAAACTCCCATACACAAACCTCGAAAAGAGATACAAAACCGAAGTCTTCACTTCGGCTTTCCAAAGGGGGGCATGTGATAGCCAAACGCTATCGCCTCTATCTGGCCGAACTCCCTGCCACGATGATGGCCAGAAGAAGCTGGCGCTACCCGAGAAAAGGTGCGATCAGGCACCTCGGGAAATAGCCGAAAAGCTCCGAGCCCGGCACGCCAGGAAACCCCGAGGACACTACTCGGCCCCCCAAGGTTGTGAACATATCGCCTTCGGAAAAGCGGCACCAGACATAGCGTGCCGAACATGATATCCCCGAAGGCGGAACTCCCTGAGACTGGGAACCCCCGAACTGAGGGCTTGTTTCCTGAAGAGGCTCTGTCCGAACTAGAGAACGACCTCACCCAGGGACCCCGGGAGTACGGCAGGGGATTTATGGAAGCATTTAAGGAAGCCTCTGACACGTCCTTTCACAGACGTCATAAAGTCGCCTGAATAGGCGCTCTGACATACGGACGCCGTCAGAATCACATCATGGCCCATCTCAGCACGTGGCTCAGGACTACCTGCTACCAGCTATCTGTCTCCTACGCCCAGAAATTCAGGAACATCCGACCGAACACGTGTCGCGATCTGAACGGGCTAGGCTCTCCTATAAATACCAGGAATTAATACTTGGCAGGAGGCTGGTTAGTTGGCAAAACACTGCTCCCACACTCTGAGAAAACTACCAGGCAAGACTCCTCAGCCCTTTGTGCTATTTCCTCTGCCTTTTCTCAGCCACCACTGACTTGGGCGTTGGAGGCTCCCCCCCCGGAAAAACACTCCAGGGGCCTCCTAACCCTTTGTTTCTGAGCTTTCAGGCACTCTCCTTTGGGCTATCCATTCCACCAGGCGCTCTTTACCAGTCACCATGACTATAAACGATGAGGGCCCTGGCCATCACCTACTATTAGTAGAAATTTGATTTCTGTTTCTTGTTTGGACAAGAAAGGTTTTTCATTTATAATAAAGGACAAATGTTGTTCTATTTATTTGAATGAAATCTTTTATGGTAGTGCTCAACTTAGCAATGGGTTGTATGTTCTAGACCTTGAAGATCCAATCTATAATGTGAATACCAAGAAGGTCAGATTAAATGATTCAAACTCGACCTATCTCTGGCACTGTTGCTTGGGCCAAATAAATGAGACCCGCATATCCAAGCTCCATAAGGATGGACTCTTGGACTCATTTGATTTTGAATCATATGAGACATGTGAGCCATGTTTGTTGGGCAAGATGACCAAAGCCCCATTCACAGGGCAAAGTGAAAGGGCTAATGACTTACTAGGACTCATACATAGTGATGTATGTGGCCTTATGTCTACACAAGCTAGAGGAGGTTTCCAATACTTCATTAGTTTCACTGATAACTTCAGCAGATATGGCTATGTGTATCTTATGAGACACAAGTCAGAATCCTTTGAAAAGTTCAAAGAATTCAAGAATGAAGTAGAGAATCAACTCGGGAAGAGTATCAAAGTACTTCTATCAGATCGAGGTGGAGAGTACTTGGATCGAGAATTCCTTGACCATCTGAAGGAGTGTGGTATAGTATCACAACTCACTCCACCAAGCACACCTCAATGGAATGGTGTTTTTGAAAGGAGAAATCGAATTCTGTTAGACATGGTTCGCTCCATGATGAGTCAAGCTGACCTTCCAAACTCCTTTTGGGGACATGCTCTAGAGATAGCCACTTTTACACTAAACCAAGTTCCATCTAAATCGATTCAAAAGACACTATATGAGATATGGAGTGGGAGGCGTCCTAATTTGTCTTTTATGAAGATTTGGGGTTGTGACGCTTATGTGAAACGTCAATCCTCTGACAAACTAGGGCCCAAATCTCAAAAATGCCTTTTTGTTGGGTATCCCAAAGAAACAAAGGGTTATTATTTCTACAATCCCTCTGAGTAAAAATTGTTTGTTGATCGAACTGGTGTCTTTTTGGAGAAAGAGTTTATCTCTAAAGGAACTAGTGGGAGGAAAGTAGAACTTGAAGAAATTCAAGAACAACAAGGAGACATCGAACCTGAAATGGAACCTGAACAGACACCACAAGATGTTGTGGTTCAAGAGTTTGTTCCTGTAGCACAGAGCTCACGTAGGTCTGGTAGGATTCAGCATAAGCCCGAGAGATATGAATTTCTCGTGACTCGCACCGGTGATGTGATGCTCATGGATCAGGATGAGCCCACAACCTACCAACAAGCTATGTCGGGGCCTGACTCTGAGAAGTGGCTAGTGGCCATGAAATCCGAGATGGAATCCATATATGAAAACCAAGTATGGACTTTGGTTGACCCACCTGAAGGGGTAAAACCCATAGGGTGCAAATGCGTTTTCAAGAAGAAAACTGACATGGATGGTAATGTGATTACCTTTAAGGGACGATTGGTCACAAAAGGTTTCAAGCAAATTCATGGTATTGACTATGATGAAACTTTTTCACCAGTTGCTATGCTTAAATCCATCCGAATTTTGTTTGCTATTGCTGTACACTATGATTATGAGATATGGCAAATGGATGTCAAAACTGCATTCCTAAATGGAAAGCTACTTGAGGATGTGTACATGACACAACCTGAGGGTTTTGTCACTCCTGAGAATGCCAATAAAGTGTGCAAATTGCAAAGGTCCATTTATGGACTGAAGCAAGCTTCTCGAAGTTGGAATCTTCGTTTTGATGATGCAATCAAAGAGTTTGGTTTTATTAAAAATGAAGATGAACCTTGTGTCTACAAGAAGGTTAGTGGGAGCGCTATTGTCTTCTTGGTGTTGTATGTAGATGACATACTACTCATCGGGAATGACATTCCTGAGCTACAGTCTGTGAAGACTTGGCTAGGGAAATGTTTCTCTATGAAGGACTTGGGTGAAGCAGCCTATGTGTTAGGCATCAGGATCTATAGAGATAGATCTAGAAAGCTTCTTGGCCTAAGTCAAAGTACATATATTGACAAGGTGCTAAAGAGGTTTAGCATGCAAGATTCTAAGAAAGGATTCTTGCCCATGTCACATGGTATCACTCTTTCTAGATCTCAGTGTCCGAGTACAACCGAGGAGAGAGAGCGCATGAGTAAGATTCCATATGCCTCAGTAATTGGATCTATCATGTATGCCATGATATGTACTCGTCCCGATGTCTCATATGCTTTGAGCATGACGAGTAGGTACCAATCAAACCCCGGTGAAAGTCACTGGACAGCTGTTAAGAACATCCTTAAGTACTTACGAAGGACTAAGGATGCATTCTTGGTCTTTGGAGGTGAAGATCAGCTCGTTGTAAGGGGTTACACCGATGCAAGCTTCCAATCCGATAAGGATGATTTTAGATCGCAATCTGGTTATGTGTTTTGTATTGGTGGTGGTGTTGTGAGCTGGAAGAGTTCAAAGCAAGGGACAGTAGCTGACTCTACAACAGAATCTGAGTACATTGCCGCCTCTGATGCTACAAAGGAGGCAGTTTGGATCAAGAAGTTCATCACTGAACTTGGAGTGGTTCCAAGCATTGTCGACCCGATAGAGCTCTATTGTGACAACAATGGAGCAATCGCACAGGCTAAGGAACCTCGATCTCACTAGCGATCCAAACACATACTCTGACGCTATCATCTCATCAGGGAGATCATCGAGAGGGGTGATGTAAGGATATGCAGGACTTGGACAGACAGCAACATTGCTGATCCACTGACAAAGCCCCTTACGCAGCAGAAGCATGATAGCCATTCTAGGTCCATCGATATTAGATACATGGATGATTGGCTTTTAGTGCAAGTGGGAGATTGTTAGTGTTGTGCCCAAAAAGCCAATCATGAGATGATTGTATTTTTGCACATTGAGTCATGATATTTTATTAAGGCATTAATCCAGCAATTTTGTTTGTTGTTTTGTTTCTGCATAACGTAATAAACATAATTGTAACCCTAGAATAATGATATTCTTAAACGTCCATAGTCTAGTATTATTGTGGAACGGGTTGCAATAATGACTAGCATATGTGAAGACTAATATGAGATATGTAGTCTACATATGGGTACAAGTTGGATAACTTGTGTACTGGACCGACCCACCATGAGAACACTTCATGGATCGTTATATGAGTGTCATAAGTGATTCTCATAGTGATCATGGTATATGTAGTCCTTCGACCTAAGATCATTAAGGTTCCGTACATGTGAGTCACATACTTTGATATTTTCCTTTGTTACTCGTAACTGAGTGAACTTGAAGGAGGTCATTGGGTATGTCACATATCATGCGGAAGGATTTGTATGATCAAGATGGGATTTGTCGCTCCTATGTAACGGGAGTGATATCTTTGGGCCCCTTGATAGAGTGAGACTTAGAAAATGCATGGCCATGCTCCGATGAGTTGATATATGATATCAATGTCGTCAGTTTAAGTTGGTCTACTCGGTAATCAAGAAACCAAAGATTGGGCTATACGAGAGTGACACATTCCATGTCTCGTGCTTAGTCTTGATATCTTGGACAAAGGGACAATGGCATATATCGGTGATGATCATAAAGGTTTAGTCGATTCACTGACAATCTTGTCACTTGGGTAGCAATGATGTGTTGCTAGACACCGCTCATTGCTTATGATCATAAATGTGATTTATGATCATTGCCAACATGGCAAGAACCTATTGGGTCACACACATAGAGCTATTTGGATCATTCGAGTGCATGGGCTAATTATTTGGGTTATGGTTTCACTTTAATTTCGTATTAATAATGGGCCAAGGAGTTGAGGCATTATTAAGCCCGAAATTAAATCCTAATTGGATTAGGGCTTTGAAACCCATTAGGCTTGGAAGTTGAGTCTCACTATAAATACAACTTTTAAGTGAGAAATTCGCAGGTCTCCTTGCCCTAGCCTCCCAAAAGGACAGCCGCACTCTTTTTTTGCAATTCCTTGGAGGACGCAAGCTAGCACTGCGAGCGCAAGAGAAACGCATCTGCCGGGACGTGGTGGAAGCGTGGTGATCCCGAGAGGCTCGTGTGGATACCATAAAGAGCCTGAACACGTCAACTGTTCAGGTTTTGTGATTCGACTTTACAGTTGAGTGAGAGATCTCAATCGAAAATTAGGTATGAAATTTTCGAACACCCGGTTTACCCCATTTCACTTGGATCCTGGAGGATTTCGGTTAAATTCCGCTGCACTGTTTGGCTCCCGAAACCCAACAACATCCATTGATTTTCTTAGCATACAAATTAAAGACAATAAATACCATCCTAAGTTGTACATTGCCACTAAGATTGAAGAATTTTTGGATACTAATCTCACAAAGAAACAAGTTCAGAAGATTCTCAGACTTGTTAATTACATCCATGAATTCATCCAGAAGATGGCAACCATTCTCCTTCCTTTACACTTGTTTCTACAAAAGGATTCACTACCCTGGTCCTCCCACCAACAAAGAGCTATCCTTAAGTTTAAAGAAGTGGTAAAAAATTTGTCGCCTCTCAAGATTCTCGACAAAGGAAAAGAATACTCCAAACGGATGCATCTGATAAATATTGGGGAGCGATCCTCCTAGAAGAATTAAATGGTGTTCGACACGTATGCCATTACAACAGCGGAGAATTCGAGTAGTCTGAAAAGCACTACCACTTACATATAAAGAAATTCTGGCCGTCAAAAGAGAAATTGAAAAGTTTCAGTTTCATCTCATTGGTCATCATTTCACTGCAGAGATGGACATGTTAGCATTTCCATGTATGATGAACTACAAGCAGAAACAATTACCGAATGCATTATTGCTTCATTGGCAACAATAGTACATCTGTTTTAACTTCGATGTCAAGCACATAAAGGGGATCTGAAACACATTTGCCGATATCTTGAGCAAAGCAGCAAAATCCTTCCTCAAACCACCCAGCCTCCTAAGCCCAAATACTAACGGTGACACGACCCTTCATAGGCCTGCCCAGGAGGCCTACGGGAACTTGTCCCATGCTAGTCACAATTGGCTAATTGATTACGATTGCACAAGTTAAAACCTTCATGCTTCTAGTTATTTAGTCCTACTATGCAATCATGCATGAGTTTATGTTTTGACTAATCAATAAAATAAAGAAACAATACTTAAAACATTGCCTAGGCATATTTTGATAAAAACAAATATCAAAACTGTCAAAGCATTAAAAGTAATTAAGTGGAATTAACTACATATAATCAATTATGTGTAAGCATCTAAATAAGAGTAAACTATGCTCGCACCTAAGAATGACTCTAGAGTAGACTACTCATACATGACCATTGGAGGCAAACTAGTGTATGAGAATTATACATTGAACCACTGCACTGAGATCCAGAACTAAGCTTTCAACTTAAAGCAAACTCCCAGTGGCAAGCTTCGAAAGCCCTCCCTTGTGCTTCACTAGCCTCTTTAGGCCAAAAAGATGAATGTAGTTAGTACAATAACTTAACCAACAAGCAACTCACAAACTAGAATCATAAAGATTCAAATAAACCAAATAACTGCTCACAAGCCTATCTCAACAACCCTTAACAGTCACTGGCTGAACGACGCCCAAAACTGCATAACAAAAAGTAAGGGAGTGAGAATCAAAGATTTTCAGTAAAGGATCTTCAACTTGTAAGAAAAATCCTGCGGACTCAACATATACAACGACATGAAACCTGCTGCACGCGCTTGCAACCTGAGGGTCTAATATATGCGCATATACCTAGGTCCCTTGGGACCTCTTCTCATCCTAGTCCTCCTCATAGGGCGTCACTCCGTGCCTAGCGAGTTCTGGCCACTAACTCGCTCCTAGTAAGTCTTACCTTACTGACTGATGTAATAATGTAGTCTTCCCTTAGTTGTTATGCAGGTGAACATGGTGGATGCTCCTCACTTGCGCTGTAAGAAATCCACTAGGTGTACTAGGCCTCCACAAAGTGCCCCAAGTCCTTGGACTTTCCTAGGTCACTTGTGTATTAAGCCTCCACCCATTAAACCTACCAAGGATGCACTAGGCTTTCATTTGTACCTCAAGGCATAGCTTGACTAGGCAACAAGTGCACTAAGCCTTCATCCATGGTGCTCCCCTATCCACCATTACTTGGTTCACACTAGTAGAGTGGCAACGATCATGGATGGACTCATTTACTTCGTTCTTTGGAACCCACTTAGGTGCACTAACATTCCTGAAACTAAGCCTTAAATATAAAGGCCCAAGGAGGCTTTTGATGGCACTAAACCTTGCACCCAACCTATGGTGTTCTATGGTGGCCAAACAGGCCATCAAAACTTGCCTTCACTTTTAGTTACATTAACTTTAAACTTGAGCCATTCTAGGTGTGTTGAAGGCATGGAGGTGATAGTACTCCCTCTTATTTTTGCGTGGAATCTAGAATCATCTCAATCGGACACCTGAGCGAAAAGTTATGAAGAAAACAAAACCGGGTGTCAATGTTGTCACGGCGATGCATTGCCACAATTGTTGACATGCTGCCAATTTTTGAGGTATTGGCGATGCGTCGTGGGAATTGGTATCGCTAATCCTGTGAAATGCCAAGAAAGTTTTTCATTTTGCTGCTATGAACTTTGGACACTTTCCAAACATATAAAACATGCATGGATAGCCTTCAAACTTCACATACATGTAGTACATGTTGCAAAGACCACAACTAACCATCACAAGCCTTCCTATGATGCATTATAACATCATTCCAATCAAGCCAAACACACTAGTCCACCATGATCAAACCAAACCACTAACTAAAGCTATTGCCAAAACTACTTGATTTCATCAAGCAAACTCTATCCAATAGCATTAATGAAGCTTGAAAACATAACTTCCTTACCTTAGTTTCAATCCACAAGCAAGAATCAATCAACTCTTCCACCAAAAACCAAGTTCTTCAAAGCCTACCTGAGTTCCAAGCAAACAAAGGCATAAAGCACCAAATTACTAACTTCTAACCAAAACCCAAGCATCTAATCACTTCTTAAACAAGAAATAACCAAGAAACTATAAATTACCTCACATAAAAAAAAGGGATGTGGAAAACACGGTTCCAAGCTCCAAAAACTTGAAATTCTACTTGGAACAAGCTCCTTTTTGCATAAACACCCTTGATGGCTTCTATTTCCATGAAAATCTCTTGATTTTGAGCTTGGAATCACAGAAATTTTTTAGAGAGAAGGGTGAGCTCTGGTTTAGGAAGCAAATGGAAGCCTTCCTCTCCTTCACCAACTTATAAACTCTTTTAAAACCTCAAGCCACCAAACTATTTAAGAAGTTACAAATAAGTCCCATTCTTTAGGTAACTTTAATCAAACTTGGTCATTCTTGTTTATTTGAACTGAACTTGAGTTAAAAGTAAAAGTTAGGATTTAAAAACTCATTTTCAACTCTCGAAACTCCGCCCGACTCTTTTGGTTGCAAAATTACCATTTTGCCCCGAACCTCATTTGGTGCCTTAAATTTCTCAGAACTTAGTAAACTTTGCCCAACATACCTATTCTTGTTATGTGAACTTGAAATAAGGTTCCAAAATAGCTTTCCACAAGGAGAGCCATAACATTCTCCCCACCTTGGAGAATTTGGTCCTTCAAATTCAATCTCCCCACCTTTGAAACATTAACACAGGATATGATGCCAACGTATCCTGACAAATCTACCAATGAGTGTTAGTCACAACAGCCACTTGGCACCGAACTAGCTAACCCATTCCGCTAATTCCCTTTAGGCACTTGAGTCGGGCCCTATCTCGTATAGTTACTATGGCCAATGTTAATATTTTATGCTTACTCTTAACTGTAGTCTAGTTACTGCTCACTGTTCTCCCCACTTTGGCATGACCTTACTCGGTCCAAAACACATTGTTACAATGTTGCTCTTGAAGACTATGGCATGGCCTCTCCATGCCTTTAGCACACAGTACTGCTAATGGACAATAGACTACTTCAAGCAGTCTCGATAACTCTAAGGATTATGAATTCTCCACACTAAACTTTATCTCAAGTTCTCTAGTGTAAGATAGCTCAACAAGTTTAAAACTTGTCCACCACCCTTACACTGATAGGATCTTATTGAAAGTTCAACACTAATAAACCTCCTTCACCTACTCCTCTATGCAAGAACCCACTAGTGTAAGCTAACTTAACAAGTTAAACTTATCCATTAACACTCACACTAGAAAACATTCCACCCTAGGTTCAATACCCAATGCCAAATACTCAACCCCTTAGTGTAAGCTAGCTTAATAAGTATGTAACTTGTCCACTAACTCTTACACAGTTAGTTCTTTACTCTAGGTTTGGTACCTAGCAACTCCTAACAATCACTAGACTAAGTGTGCCATTAGTGTTCTATAGCCTTGCCATATATTTCACTAGCATCCTTAAGACATACTTCGCTCCAAGCTCCACTATACTTTAGGGCTCTTTCAAATGAATAAATTACCAAAAGTTGCAAGTCCCAGCCCATCTTAGAGTACGAGTCTTCAAATGCTCCCCTCGGACGGCCCCTATGCATTAGGTATACCGGTGCACTGCGCAGGATACCCAAACACTACCTGAGCATCATCATCCTATTGTTTTTGTTACTCTAGAGCCTCTTACACTCGCATGCCCATAAGAGAAAGCTCTCTAGCATGAGTGCCGGGACCTCCAAGCAGCTAACAGCCTTTGGGTATTCTCTGTACACCTTCAGCTCAGGCCACCTAGTACTCCGCAATTTAACTATCGAGAGGCCACTCAAGTCAAAGCTTTTGACGCTTCAGCTACTCCACTTGGAGTATTCTAAGTGCCCGAAGCCTACACACTCAGTCTTTTCACTTTCCTGTACTCTGATCACAATACCCTACACACGCCGGATTAGCTCCTCAGGTGTGTCCTTACGTTGGTAATCGACTAGACACCTCAGCCCATTCACTAGGCTCCAACACACCTCTCATTCTTACTCAACTCATTGGTCACTTAACTATGGTCATAAAGAACCATCTCCACCTTCGATACTCAACTACCATACCATGACTACACTGTGTCATCCATGTGTCGAAATGATGCACTCAAGGGTTTTTCCACACCAACTTGCCTTCTTGATAAGAGAACCGATTTCACCACTAATTTAGTTGACTATCGGAAGGTGGTTAGCTATGAAAAACCTCTCGGGTGGCTCATTCATGATAAATTTGTTTAGCACCCCGCTGGCCCTTAACCAATCTCACAGATCACGAGCCCTTCCTTTTAAAGGCACTAGGGTCATGTGAAATGCTCCAACTATAGGCTTTAACTAGCTCAACCAATATCCTCACCGACTAGGCTTCAAAACGTTCACTTTTCTCTACTCTAGTATTCATGACAACTACAGGAGCCACCGAACAGATGCCTAAGCACAACTGTACCTATACTAGACTTGGCACTTTGATTACTGAGTATAACACTCAACTAGGTGAGAGATTACTTCACCTTGTGACTTCTTGTGAGTCACCTCTTGACTAGAAATAGTGAACTCTTTCTCTCTCACAGGAGCTCCTCGGACATTACCTTATAAGGTTAAGACAAAATATCCTCTTTCTGGCATCACTTGGTCATCCCGACTTAACAGTTCAATGTTCCACTGGCTTACTGGCACTAACATAAACATCAAGCGATCACCATAGTGTCCTTGATTCCATTTAAGACTTAGTCATTCTTTACCTACTTAGCTAGTTTCACTAGTTGAGTCTTTCTTCTCCCATGAGTCAACTAAGTAGCCCTCGACTCCATTTAAACTTGGGATGATGAGCTTAAGTCATCCGTTATCCCCTGGTACATGGCAATCCTTCCTATTGCTCAGGTCTTCTTATTGCCTTTAAGTAGTCAAGCCGAACCCAAGTAATGGTTCTACTCTTACTAGCTCAACCCTAGGGTATATAGCTAACAAACGAACAAGCTTATCCATCCGTTTACCCCTGGACGACTTCCTTGCTCCTTTCTTTTTTGCATGGTCACCTCCTACATTTACTGGTTAGAAACAAAATAAAAACTTACCTACTTACCTTTGCGGCATCAGACTGAACTGCTCCTTTAGTTAATGACTCTAATGAACTCATCCATTCGACTAGCTAGTCATTCGCTAACAACTAGGCCACTAAACAAACTCATGCAAGAAGATAACCTATGGAACTCTAGAACATTTCCAATCTAAGGCATTTAGACTCCACTTATGTGGTTTCACGCACTAGCAAGTGGGTCCTAGGGTATCGAGTATTAACCCAATACTTAGTGCATCCGTAGGTCTTAATGCACTTGGGTTAGCCATCCACCCTGTTCAAAATTACTACCCAACAAGCAAAACAAAACTATGCTAGCAAGCTAATGCCAGAACTCCAACAAAGTAACTAGACTACTAGTGAAAGGTTAAAAACATACCTCACACTAGCTACGCACTGCCCATAAGTTCACTATGTCTACCCTTTACATCTGGCTAGTGGCTGCCTACTTCGACCACTTGACTAGCCAAACAACCTTAAACTATTTTTCTGGTGCACTAGGTCAACTCTTTATGGCAACAACTATTAAGAACAAACTTCCTAGGCTGGTCCTAACGTAACCGAGACCAAGTGCAAAACTAGTCCGATGACCACTCAGACCACTGGCAACACTTCTTAGGTGTAAGCTGAGAGTGATACATTCTTTACACCTTTAAGCCTTACCATTCACCTCATAATCCACTATTATTCCTTGGTCTCAAGTCAAATTTTGCATTATAAGCGTGTTACCCTTGCTCCTACTAGGTTGGATGAGCCAACCTCCACCCGTAGTCTCATGTCTTTAACTCATCTAACTCTCTTTTGAGAGCTACTGCATCCTGTACCATTTAGCGGTGCCCACATTGAAGATTGTCAAGCGCCCTCATATACTAGCTCAAAGCCATAGGGAACTTCTCCTCAAGCTCATACTTTCGATGGAAAAGTACGAGAGTGCTACCCTTTATTGCTTTGTAGCCTACATGACGAAGTGCTTATCACTTAGGTTAGTGCATCCTCAATCTCTTCAGTGTAGCCTAACCTATTTAAGTTGGTGGGTTCAAGTTTTGGAACCTCTGGAGTAATCCACTTGGCCCGGTTATACTCCCCACCTTGGGAGAATCCATATCCTTCCACATAGCCTACCTCATGAATGAGGTCCAAAACAACTTCCTAGGATGGTGGTCACATCTTTACTACTTGCACCAAGGTGTTGCCCTACCTTGGAGCAAGATAAACCAACTGCCCTAACAATGCTACACTAGACTACTAGGATCCATATTCCTAGACCTTAGCATCCGAAACCAAACCTGACACAATTTCACCATTGCAACCTACAACCAAAGCCAGACAACAACTTACAGGTGTTGTTAGTACTAACTACCTTAGTACAAGGACAAACCACTAGATCTCAATAACTAGCCTCCAATGACCATGACCGAGCTCTGATACCAAAAACTGACATGATCCTTCATGGGCTTACCGAGGAAGCCTATGGGAACTTGTTCCATGCTATTCAGAATTAGCTAATTGATTACGTGCGTACTAGTTAAAACCTTTATGCTTCTAGTTATTTAGTCCTACTATGCAATCATGCATGAGTTTATGCTTTAACTAATCAATAAAATAAATAAACAATACTTAAAACATTGCCTAGGCATATTTTGATAAAAACAAATATCAAAACTGTCAAAGCATTCGAAGCAATTAAGTAGAATTAACTACCCATAATCAATTGTGTCTAAGCATCTAAACAAGAGTAGACTATGCTCGCAACCAAGAGTGACTCTAGAGTAGACTACTCATACATGACCATTGGAGGCAAACTAGTGTATGAGAACTATACACTAAACTACTGTACTAAGATCCAAAACTACGCTTTCCCCTTAAAGCAAACTCCCAGTGGCAAGCTTCAAAAGCCCTCCCTTGTGCTTCACTAGCCTCTATAGGCCAAAAAGATTACTGTAGTTAGTACAATTATTTAACCAACAAGCAACCCACAAACTAGAATTATAAAGATTCAAATAAACTAAATACTTGCTCACAAGCTTAGCTCAATAACCCGTAACAGTCACTGGTTGAACAATGCTTAAAACTGCACAACAAAAAGTAAGGAAGTGAGAATCAAAGATTCTCAGTAAGGGGTCTTCAACCTGCAAGAAAAATCCTGAGGACTCAACATATACAAGGACATGAAACCTGCTCCACGCGCTTGCAGCTTGGAGGTTTAATATATGCGCATATACCTAGGTCCCTTGGGACCTCTCCTCATCCTAGTCCTCCTCACGAAGCATCACTCCGTGCCTAATGAGTTTTGGCTGCTAACTCACTCCTAGTAAGTCTTAGCTTACTGACTGACGCAATAACACAGCCTTCCCTTAGTTGTTATGCAGGTGAACATGGTGAATGCTCCTTGCTTGCATTGTAAGAAATCCACTAGGTGTACTAGGCTTCCACAAAGTCCCTCAAGTCCTTGGACTTTCCTAAGTCACTTGTGTACTAAGCCTCCACCCATTAAACCTACCAAGAATGCACTAGGCTTTCACTTGCACCTTAAGGCACAGCTTGGCTAGGCAACAAGTGCATTAAGCCTTCATCCATGGTGCTCCCTTATCCACCATTACTTGGTTCACACTAGTGGAGTGGCAATGAATATGGATGGACTCATTTACTAGGTTCTTTGGAACCCACTTAGGTGCACTAAGGTTCCTGCAACCAAACCTTAAATATAAAGGCCCAAGGAGGCTTTTGATAGCACTAAACCTTGCACCCAACCTATGGTGTTCTATTATGGCCAAACATGCCTTCAAAACTTACCTTCACTTTCAGTTGAAATAACTTTAAACCTGAGCCATTCTAGGTGTGTTGAAGGCATGGAAGTGATGGTACTCCCTTTTAGCTTCGTGTGGAATCTGGAATCATCTCAATTGGACACATGAGTGAAAAGTTATAAAGAAAACAAAACTGGGTGTCAATGTTGTCGCAGTGACACATCACCACAGTTGTCAATGACCTACTAGTTTTTGAGGTATTGGTGATGCGTTGTGGGAATTGGTATCGTCAATCCTGTTAAATGCCCAGAAAGTTTTCCATTTTGCTGCTATAAACTTTGGACACTTTCCAAACATATAAAACATGCATGGATAGCCTTTAAACTTCATATACATGTAGTACACATTGCAAAGACCACAATTAACCATCAAAATCCTTCTTATGATCCATTATAAGATCATTCCAATCAAGCCAAACACACTAGTTCACCATGATCAAACCAAACCACTAATTAATCCTATTGCCAAAACTACTTGATTTCATCAAGCAAACTCTATCCAATAACATTAATGAAGCTTGAAACCATAGCTCCCTTACCTTAGTTTCAATCCACAAGCAAGAATCAATCAACTCTTCCACCAAAAATCGAGTTCCTTAAAGCCTACCTAAGTTCCAAGCAAACAAAGGCATAAAGAACCAAATTTCTAACTTCTAACCAAAATAATCACTTCCTAAACAAGAAATAACCAAGAAATCACAAGTTACCTTGCATAAAAAAACAGGGGATGATGTGGAAAACACGGCTCCAAGCTCCAAAAACTTGAAATTCTACTTGGAACAAGCTCCCTTTGGCATAAACACCCTTGGTGGCTTCCATTTCCATGAAAATCTATTGTTTTTGAGCTTGGAATCACAGAAATTTGGTAGAGAGAAGGGTGAGCTCGGGTTTAGGAAGCAAATGGCAGCCTCCCCCTCCTTCACCAACTTATAAACTCTTTTAAAACCCCAAGCCACCAAAACTATTTAAGAAGTTACAAATAAGTCCCATTCTTTAGGTAACTTTAATCAAACTTGGTCAATCTTGTTTATTTGAACTAAACTTGAGTTAAAAGTAAAAGTTAGGATTTAAAAACTTATTTTCAACTCTCGGGACTCAGCCCAGCTCTTTGGGTTGCAAAATTACCATTTTGCCCCCAAACCTCATTTGGTGCCTTAAATTTCTTGGAACTTAGTAAACTTTGCTCAACATACCTATTCTTGCTAAGTAAACTTGAAATAAGGTTCCAAAATAGCTTTCCACAAGTAGATCCATAACAAATGGCCTCCTCCTCTTCATCTTCTTATCTTTTAGTCTTTGAGAAGAAGAAAAACCTGCCTGTTGACGTTGAGCGATATAAACACCAATCATCTACATTCACCCAACAACACAGAGTTTTTCACTACCATGTTTCTCTCATCAAAAAGTATGGTTTTGATGATTGTCCTATCAAACCTGTTGGGATACACCCTAAAAACTTATTTCCTCACCTCTTCTCCATCTCTAACGTTTTTTAATTTCCCTTATCTAACCCTATGTTTCCTATGGTATCTCTGTTCAATTCATACCATCGGCATCATCTTCAACATCCCTAAACTCCACCAACTTCTTACTTTGTCCTGAAACTTTCACTCTGATTTTTAATCCTCAGACTTTTTTACTTTCTTCTCTTGGTTTGACCCTATCTGTAAACGGATTGATAACCTCCACCAGTCCTATGAAGATCTAAACCCTGTCATCCCTTTACCTCATATAAGCTATTAGCTCAATAATATTTATCTATTAAATTATTCTCAATTTTATGGAGTAGCCCATGTTATTTATTTCTTTCATTGCCCTATTACATTTGCTAAAAATTTTACCAGTTTGAGTTTTACTCCTTCCCCTGTTTATTACAACTATAAAAACCTTGACTTCAACCTTGCTCGGGTACCATGGCAACGCCCTGCTGACTTTCGGGCATTCCTCCAAGAAGCTTATCGGTATAATCATACGGTTTTCTCCATTGAAGTCTGGCCACATGACACTCCTAAATGGCCATCATATCCTGTGGATTATTAAGAAATGATCCATGAAGCTCTTCAACACTTTGATGACCTTCAACACCTTCGAAGAGCTAGAGATGATAGAGAAAGAGCAGAAAAAGCATAGAAAATTCTCAATCTTATTTCTTGTCCTGCTCTATCTCCTTGTTCAGCAGAGATAAATCTTAAAATCCACCACTAACCCAACCATGTGAAGAATGTATTATGCCGGACTGCAATTGTGGATTCCCCTGCATTCATTGGAAAAGGCTCAATGATCCGTTGGAACATCCTCGAATTGATGATCCATATTTTTGGCGAGAAAGACAAGACTCTGATATTTCAAGTTATAATTTAGAGGATTATCACGTTAATCTTCACTTAGGAAATTCCCCGTAATTTCCTTAAAGCTTCCTGGTAGTTTGCATGTCCTTGTCATGGTTGTCTCTACCTCCCGACATGGCATGCTAGTGTGCCTATAATAATGCAACTTTACTTTTATAAAAGTACATTCCAGATAGTGGTCTGTTACTTTTGGTTAAGTATTATTATTGTATAATGTATGTCCTTATGTCAGTTTGTTTGTCTGTTTGTCTAGGCCTCCGCCTAAATAAGGAAGTTTCTTCTTAGTTGTAAATCATCCTACAAAAAATAATATCCTTTCCTAAAATATGTCTATTCTCTCTCTCTAAGCTTTCTGGTTAAAAGGTGAGGCAGAGGTTCTTATTTTCTGAACTTCTTTTGATATTCAAAGTTGCCACTCTGTGGATCCTCTCTGAGTCATTAAGCTTGAAGGCAAATGATGACTTAAGAGTTGCCACTCTGTGGAACCTCTCTTCAAGTCATCCTTCACCTTCAATCCTAATTGTTGTAAACTATCGGCTTTGATCCCCGATGATATGTCTGGATAGTCCAATAATGTTTTTCAATAGCTTTTCAAAACTTCAGAAGAGTTTTAATAGTGTGGTTATGTCCTGGAGAATGCCTTTGTAAACCCAGTTACTTAGGGCCTCAATTGAGATTTAAAAGAAGGATAAAGCTTAACGGTTTCTACGTGTTTTCGGACTCTATCACTGTTTAAACTTTCTTGTTGATTTCCAGAATCCATTTTTTGCAATTTTACTTATATATGGTATATCGGCTGGAAACTATCTCTAACCAAAATATTAGTTTCATTCCAACAAAACTCTTAGGTTACTGATCTAGCCCCCATTTTTATGTGAAATTGCAATCTAACTCAACTTTTGCCTGAATTGTCAAATTAGCCTAAAGCTTTGTAAAAATAACCAGATTTTCCCAAAACTTCATGATTTTGCTAGATTTGCCCCAAACTTTCCAATTTTCCCTAGAATGTTTTCAAACTCTCAGTTTCCACCCAAATTTTTCCTCTTTTGCCTCAATTGACCCTACAAAATTTTTAGGACTCCAAATTAATGCCTAAACTAAATTAATTCCTATTTGACCCTAAATGACCATACTAATTCCTTAAGTTTTATAACATGAACAATAATGTAACCTAAGTATGACTAGACCAACTATCCCTAAAATGATAAAAATAACCAAAATGTCCTAACAATTGGGCAAATTGCCCTTAAAAATGAAAATTCCCCTGAACTAATTTCCCTAACCGAGAACTAAAACAAAAGTCTATGTCTAGACCAAATTGGGTATCAACACTTATGATTTTAGTCTTATGGTTTACTTGCTGGAGAAGTTATGGTACTAACTATGGTCATTTATTTAGGTAATAGAGGTTAATGAGGCACAAAAAAGGGATTTTAGAGCTTTCCATTAGGAGATTGTTCCAAAGTGGGAACTTAGTTGTGGATCTTATTAGTTTGGCTTTAGTGTATAGTTTTTGTACACTAGTTGCTTTCAACGTATATGGTTGAGTGGTTGAACTCTAGAGTTGCTCTTGGGGTATGGTCATAGTCTTCTTTATGTGGGTTGCACATGATTAATTATGTTTAGTTAATTCCATAATTAATTTATGCACTTTGATAGTTTTGATACTTGGGTTATAATGAAATGTCATGACAATGTTTTATGTTTGATTGATTGTTTAATTGTTCAATTCAAAGCATTACTTAATCATGGTTGAATGGTAAGTTAATTAACTAGATGCATGAAGGTTTTAACTAGTGTGCATGTAATCAATTAGCCAACTATGACTAATGTGGGATATGTTCCCATAGGTTTCTTGGGCAGACCCACGAGGGGCGGTCACAAAATGTCTATTCTTTTTTTCAGCTACTCCATTATGTTTTGGTGTACCTAGGCAAGTCAGTTGTCTTTGTATTCTAAAATCTCATAGGAACTTTGTGAACTCTTTGGATGTATAATCTCCCCCATTATCGGTACATAAATATTGTATATTTCTTCTGACTTCTCTTTCAACCTCATCCTTGAAATTTTTGAACTTCTCTAATGCTTCTGATTTTTCTTTCATAAAATCAGCCTATACATACCTTAACAAGTCATCTATAAAGGTGATCATGTAGCACATCTCCCTAATAAATAGCTACTTGCATGGCCTAAATATGTCTGAGTGAACTAATTCCAATGGTATATTCATTCAAAACTTTGACTCTTTCTATAAAAGTTGATGTGCTTTCCAATGCTAACATCCAGCATAAACTGTGCCATCTTTGACTTTTAACTGTGGAAGTCCTTTAAGCATGGACTTCACCATCATCACTTTTATCCTCTTGTAACTTACATACGTTAGTCTAGAAAGCCACAAATCTACCTCTCATTCCTTCTCATCTTATCTACATAAGCCTCATCTGCAGACATTATATAGACAGACTGAACTCGGTGCTCCTCCTTGGTTTGATCACTTATCACCTTCAACTTCCTGTAGATCTTTACATCATTGGGTCCAAACACCACATAATTGCCTGTAGATGTCAGTTGTAATATTAACATCCAATTCTTCCTCATTTTTGGTACATGGTACGTGTTCGTGTTGTGCCCAAAAGCCAATCATGACATGATTGTATTTTTGCACATTGAGTCATGATATTTTATTAAGGCATTAATCCAGCAATTATGTTTGTTGTTTTGTTTCTGTGTAACGTAATAAACATAATTGTAACCCTAGAATAATGATATTCTTAAATGTCACTGGTATAGTATTATTATGGAGCGGGTTGCAATAATACATAACGACTAGCATATGTGGAGACTAATATGAGATATGTAGTCTACATATGGGTACAAGTTGGAGAACTTGTGCACTGGACCGACCCACCATGAGAACACTACATGGATCGTTATATGAGTGTCATAAGTGATTCTCATAGTGATCATGGTATATGTAGTCCTTTGATCTAAGATCATCAAGGTTCCCTACATGTGAGTCACATACTTTGATACTTTCCTTTGTTGCTCGTAACTGAGTGGACTTGAAGGAGGTCATTGGGTATGTCACATATCATGCGGAGGGATTTGTATGATCAAGATGGGATTTGTCCCTCCTATGTAACGGGAGTGATATCTTCGGGCCCCTTGATAGAGTGAGACTTAGAAAATGCATGGCCATGCTCGGATGAGTTGATATACGATATCAATGTCATCAGCTTAAGTTAGTCTACTCGGTAATCAAGAAACCAAAGATTGGGCTATACAAAAGTGACACATTCCATGTCTCATGCTTAGTCTTGATATCTTGGATAAAAGGACAATGGCATATATCGGTGATGAACATAAAGGTTTAGTCGAATCATCGACAATCTTGTCACTTGGGTAGCAATGATGTGTTGCTAGACACCGCTCATTGCTTATGATCATAAATATGATTTATGATCATTGCCAACGTGATAAGAGCCTATTAGGTCGCACACATAGAGCTATTTGGATCATTAGAGTGCATGGGCTAATTATTTGGGTTATGGTTTCACTTTAATTTCGTATTAATAATGGGCCCAAGAGTTGAGCCATTATTAAGCCCGAAATTAAATCCTAATTGGATTAGGGCTTTGAAACCCATTAGGCCTGGAAGTTGAGTCTCACTATAAATACAACTTCTAGTGAGAAATTCGTAGGTCTCCTTGCCCTAGCCTTCCAAAAGGACAGCCGCACTCTTCTCTTGCAATTCCTTGGAGGACGCAAGCTAGCACTGCGAGCGCAAGAGAAACGCATCTGCCGGGATGTGGTGGAAGCGTGGTGATCCCAAGAGGCTCGTGTGGATACCATAGAAAGGTTGAACACGTCAACTGTTCAGGTTTTGTGATTCGACTCTACAGTTGAGTGAGAGATCTCAACTGAAAATTAGGTATGAAAATTTTTGAACACCCGATTTACCCCATTTCACTTGGATCCTGGAAGGTTTCGGTTAAATTCCGCTACGCTGTTTGGCTCCCGAAACCCAACAATATGCTCATTTCAAGTGCATTCCTTTAGCACTATGTCGTGCAGTAATAATTATCTTTCCCATATTTACAATGGGTAGTCGACTATTATTAACCGTTACCACAACATAGTATCTGACAAGTTTGCCAACTTGTCCTTGTCTTCTATCACGTGATTAGAGTAGCATAAACCTACAATCCAATAATCTTTAAAGTTAACTAATTTATCATTTACCAAGATTTGTATTTGTTCCTCCTCTTCTATATTTGAATGAGCTGCAAGCTTTTGATTGTCACAATCTTCTTCATTGCTCTCTCTTCTTTGGTGGAAGTTGTAACATTATGTTCAACTTTCTTAATTCGATAATCAAGAGCAAAGTGAACTTTCTTGCTATAATTGTAGCATCTATCATCTCTCCTTTGCCATCTTTGCTCCTTATCACGAACTTTACCGTGTGGCCTTTTCTTAACTTCACGAGCTCCTAATTGATATGAGCTCTATTGTTGCCTTTCTTTCCATTTCCTACTCTTCTAGTTGAAGAGTGAAGTATCCTCTTCCTTAATTGTGATCCTAGATATCTACTTGTCTAGGACCTCTTCATTAGCTGATAGATTTTCCAACTCTAATAAAGTTGGCCCTTTGGGCCATCTGTAGGTCAATACAACAAGACCCTTGAATTTCAGTCTCAGATGAATGATAATCCAACAAATTCTAGCTTCTTTGGCTATAGCTGCATGCTTGATCTGTTAATGAAAATCATCTTCCATTGAGATCAACAAAACACACATTGCTTTCCTGACCCTAACCTTCCATTCCTATAAGGCTGCCACATTTTCAGCTTTTGTGGTGCTCTCACCTTCTATAAGGTCCCATAAATCTTGTTCCTTCAAGTAGAAGCAGAAATAAATGCCATAGCTTTGATAGTCACAACTATTTAATTTTTCAAGGTTACTAACAGAGTTGCCAAGATCTGCCATTGGACCTTGACTACTTGCATAGTCCTAGACTATTGACTAGTAAAGTCTTGTCTTCAAGAAGTCCCTAACCTTTTGCCTTATCATTCGCGGTCCCTGGCCACTCTTTTAAGCAATTGTCCATGTGCCTGTTATGTAATCACTTCAACAAACACTATGTGTGCTTATCATGCAAACTCTGACAGAACCTCCTTATGTGTGGTAGCTGATCATACCTGCTCTGATACCAAATCTAGAGAATAGTAATCTGGCCTTCTATAATTTTTTTGGCCAAATATATTACACACACTAATATTATTGGTAGCTATTTGTTTCACACACTACTTTTTATTTCTCACACTTCTCTGTTTCTTCCTTCTTCTTATTTACTTTCTTTCACTTCTTCCTCTCTACACTACTCTTTTTTCCTCTTTAGACCCAAGCACCCTATATATAGTCTGCTAATGTTAGCTGCTAACCTATAGACAAATACATACATTGTTCTAGTTTGTTGGTTCCTAAGCCTATTTACTGAGTAAGAGTTTTGTAGAACTAATACAGCTAAGATTGTCTATTTAAACTAGAGAATTTTAGGACCAATATTTGATTATGCTAGACCCCCCTGAAGGTTCTTGTTCATGCCTAAAGTCAATGGTGACTTTCTTAACAGTACTTTCCACATATCATAAAACATAGTTATTATTCATAACCTTAAAGATGCACCACAGTTACCAATACAACAAATTCACCCATTAAGTTTTTTTTTCAAATAAATCACTAATATTTTTTAGTCAAACCAAGTTACCTACTATTGTTAGAATGAAGTTTACGTGGCTAAAGGAAAACACATTAGAATTGGTGTAAAAAAAACTAAAGAAACCTTACTTGCCCTTACAAACTCGATTTGGACCTCGATAGTTGCTTAGAAGAATTCAATTTAGTCACTAATATAATGTAGATTCCAAGAAACATGTGCAAAATTTAACTTTCATTTTGTACCTTTCACCATCCCCAATATATAACTATGGAATCCATGCTCGAAACCCCCAAAACATATCCTTTATCTTGCTAGATTTTCAACTTAGCTACATTTAGTTTCCACAAAGCTTGAACAATGAAGATGTTTTCTATAAAAGAAACGCCATCTATTTCATCCATTTTTTCTACCTATGTCTCCATGTCTACTGTTGGCATGCTTCTCCACTCCATGGCCAATGAATTCATTCCTCACCCTATTCACAATTATTTCATGTCAAAGCTCCACCATTTTCTCAAGCCCAAACTGCCTTACCACATATTCATCATTGAGGACTATTCTAGGATGGCAAGAAACCTCATCTTTGATGTTATTGTGCTTTACTTGACCATCAAGATCAACCCTAACACCAGCAGCATCTGAATGTACAAAACCTTTAAAGGTAGAAAATTAACCATACGATTCTATCAATGTTGAACATCCTACAACTTTTCAAACATTAGCCATGGAACTAGAGCTTAAAACTGTTGGGCTATTCCAAACTAGCCCAAAGTTGAGGGCAACATTTGCCTCAACGAAGACATGCTGACAGCGATCAACAACATCATCACCGATGGCATCCACATTTTTAACATCTTCATCGACTTTAACAATATGCTTCTTTATGTTCACGACAACATTGCCATCAAGGCATTGCATGTCAGGCGAAACATTGTCGTATTGAACTTAATTTCCACTATATTGGCTCAATTTTCACTCGTTCTGGCCAAAGCTTTCTTTTTGGTTGAACCATAGTTTTTTTTCCTAATTCTTAATCAATTTTGACTTGGGTCTTCGGTTCTTCTTCATCATTTCAACTATTGTCCATGCTACCTAATTAAATACACTTTTGTTTTTACCGCATAATAATCAATTGACAAAATAATCTTTTTTTTTTCTTAACAGTATATTCTTTTTTTCACATATCCCTCATTCTCTTCCCTGGTTCTTTGCGCAATAGGGGCTGTAGAAGATGATGACAACTTCTCCTTTCCTCTCTTTAATTCATGACAGTGGTGACACATATTTAGTAGTAGGTTGGGATGCAATGGGATGGTGCCAATAATGGCTAAATGAGCGGACGACATGTGGTGGTGCAAAAATAGTGTATCTAGGATGGATCATGGAAATGCAAGATAGTGACTAGCTAGGATGATGGGTAGCTGCAATGGCGATGATGGACAGGTGCAATTGTGTCTTCCTCTTCACTCTCTCTATTCACATAGAAAAAGAAAAATAAAGATTTTAGTCAAACCTCTTTTTTATCATTCAAAGTTTTACATTCTTTTCAAATGAATATCTAATGCTTTTAGGTACATAAATGTTTATAAGCAAAAATAATACATAATTATAAAATTATATTTATATCAAAATAATGTAAGAACAATTTTGATTTTAAAGTATAATATGTATAATACATAAGGTTAATTGTATAAACATATAACTGCAAACATACAAAAGAAATTTTATTTATACATTGAATTCATATATTAAAATGTAAACATTTAAAACTGGTACAAATGATTGAATATATATGTAACATCTCTAATTTCATTTACGCAATGTGTCACATGTTTTGTACTTACATATCACTTGCTTTATACATCAAGTTTCATACATATCTGTTATTTGATTTGTATATATTTTAAATTTTGATAGGAAGTAAGATTTGATGCATTCACATCTGTTTTTTATGAGATTTTGAAGCCGTCCATACTATTGAATATATTAATAATATATGTATGATATTATTTGTGTATATGTCATGCATTGTTTATATAAACCCTCACTTTCTTTGTACATCAAGTTTGTACATATCTGATATTTGGTTTATATATATCTCGAATTTTAGGAGACATGAGATTTGATATGTTTACACTTATTTTATGCTATGAATTATGGTATTGAAATATATACATATACATATATATATATATATAAAGGGTAGAGTGCACATTACACAAACTCATAGGTTTCTATATATTTAGGCTTCATTGCATACAGAAATATTCAAGTAACACAAATCATTCTTATGAAGTAATATGGTATTAGGGCCATAATTTCATTTTTCCCATCGTCAACCCAAAATTAATTTGTTGCTGCTTTGTTTCGGGTGGTGCTTATTCATTTGAATTTTTCTGCTACATGCCTAATTTGATTTTAGTAGTGTTCATCTAGTAAAATTTTTTTGTTGTACGCCTTATTTGATTGTGGCCCTTAGTATCTATTAGAAATATGTTTGCTACGTTTTATTCTCATGGCAAATAACCAATTTTGGTCAACAATAAATAGTTTTCCTCTTTAATTGATCGATGTTCATTTGGTTCTGCGAGAGAAAGAAGAACTAGGTTTTATTTTGGAAACAATCCCAAATCAAGTCTTCTTGATATCACTTTCCCTTATCATAGCTGAAGCTTCTTCAATTCGTGTTTTTTTCCACTATGGAGGAATCACCTTTTTGTCGAAAGTTAGCTTAACAACAAAGCTAGTTGTAGCATTAGGGATGTGGTGATTGAAACGATATAGAGGCGAAGAATGTCACAATCTTGCATCAATTACCGACATTATTTGATGAGCAATGATAACAAGATTTAAAGGTCAGCAACGATGCAATCTAGAGTTAAGTTATGATCTAGATGCGAATAATGACGGTGTGATCTAAAGATGAGTGATGATGGTGAATAGCAATCGAGCAATTTGGAAGTGAATGACAACGATGCAATCCAAGGATAAGTAATGACAATGTGATCTGGAGGTGAGTGATGATGGTGCAATTTGGAGATGAGTAATGATGGCACAATCTAGATGTGACAATTGGCTAGAAAAGTCTTAATCTAGAGGCTATGACTAGCTATAACAGGATAGGGTTTTTAGAGGGAGAAGGAAAGATTTCAATTAGGTGTAATTTGGTCAAAATTTGGGTTATGTATTGGCTTATATATATATAATGAAGGGTGAATTATTATGTATAACTAGACATATGTGTGTAATATAATAATTATTTTCAACCCCAAATCTTTAATTTATAACACTATTAGAATTGTATTATATCCTTGTAGATTATTGTTTTTTAACCTAAATGCATTAGCCCCATATACTGTGTCTTATTGTAAATTTCATTCATTCGTTTATTAAAGGCAATTTTGCTTATTTTTTTAAGTTGGTGTATTTTCCACATTGAAAAAAAATAAAAGGAGTAAATTAGCAACTATAGTATTTTTTATATGCAAATTGACTACTACAATTTTTTTATAATTAAATTGTCTACTAATGTTTTCGATTGAGTGGGAATTCAATACTATTATTAAATTTTCCAGTTGTATGATGGTGTGATGACGGATGTGACATGTATGTTGTAATAAAATAAAAAAAAAACACAAACCACCTAATGTAGCTCCTAAACATTTATCCGACATTGTAAAGCCCTTATAAGTTCTTGCATTTGACAATTTAGCTACCTTCTACCTCCTGCTGAACCTATGAGGGGTGATGATTTTCAAGTAAGCTGGAGCTTACATCACTTTCAAAGTCATCCTTCATTTTATGTAGCCACAATAGTTTTTTTTTTTTTTACACCAAGCATCAATGAAAGTATAAGAACATAAATATGAACTTCAATCTAGAAAAATTCATCTTAATATAAGATAGAAAAAATTCATACGAATCAATGAAGCGAGTGGATCATTTTAGTTAGATAGATCTTGTGGTTAGGCTGGCTATTTCTAAAAGAAAAGATGGCACAATAGAGACCAAAAGATGTATTCACAATGATTGCTTCAATAAAAAAGCCTACCTATCATCACTCAACTACAATTCTTTAATCTATAAATTAAAATGGGAAAAGTCTCCTACATTTCTTTAATCTATAAATTACTCTTGGCGTTCTAGTTATATCATAAACAATAAATGCGATAGATCCATCAAGACCATCCATCTTTGTTGGTCCTATAAAGATGAGTGGCCTAATTGGGACCGTTGTGTTTGTCGTTTGTGATAATAATGTGGGACCCATAGGGACATGATGCAAGCCCACATAGGAAATGTTCTAATATTTACATCAAGCTTTATAGTTAGACACCTTACAAACTAGAATTGGAAGAAAAGACCAACAAAAATCTCACAGTTCCTTATATCTTACGTAGAACTAAAAAAAAAAATGCTTCTCTAGTAAAATTCATTAAATAGTGAAATCTGAATATTACAAGCAAGGTTTTAGCCATTTCAGTAAGAGCCATTGGCCAATGTAACAAAAGGTCCTAAACTAAAATGACTTAGAAATATAAACATGCTAGAAGTCTTCATTTGAATTAAATTACTTGACAAACACACAAAAGGCCTCTAAAGGCATCTCCAAACTGTGTCTAGCTTCAAACATGCACAAAATGTGCTTAAAGTTCATAAACACACGTAAACAAACTTAAATAAATTGGTTCAAAGGCATTTAACCTAGTTGAGCCCCTTTAGGGTTTTTATAGTGTGCCTAGGTGTGTCTCGTGCGTGTCTTGGGTACATCTGGGGTTCCTAGCTATGCTTAGTACCTTTTTCCCTTAAGTTATCCTAAGTTTCAAATATGTTCATTCGAGCTTCAAATGGCTCAAATTGTGGCTGGCCCTAGGTAGGAAAACCTTCACTAGCCTCCAATGCCTTATAGAGCCCACAATGTGTCCATGAATGGCCTTTTTTAGCTTTTTGGCCTTTGCCATGTCATAAGTCCATACGGTATCTTTAAAGGGTCTTTAAGAGTTGCTGGATTCCCATCATATTACTCTTCCTCAAAAGGGTTTACCCTTGAATCTGCATGATCACATAAGGATAAATTAAAAACAATAAATATGGCACTCACATTATACTTACTCAACAAGTCTAGCTTATAAGCATTATCAATGATTCTTTCCAACACTTGGAAATGTCCATCGCCCCTTAGATGCAACTTAGTATTTCTTTGGGCTGGAAATGTCCTTTTCTCATATGCACCTACACCTAATCTTCAGACTCAAACACAACTGTCCTATGCCCTTTGTTAGCAGACGTAACATATTGTTGGCTTCTCTTCTCAATTTGCATCTTAACTTTTTCATGAAATTTGTTCATAGATTTAACTTTTCATGAACCATCTAAACTAGTAAACTCATTAATGGATAATGGCATTAAATCGACAAGAGTTAAAGGTTAAAACCATATACTATCTCAAATGTTGAAAATCTAGTAGTAAAGTGCACAATAAGATTACATGCAAACACCATATGAGGTAAATAATCCTCCCAAGTTTTCAATTTTTTTTAATAATAACTCTTAACGAAGTAGTTATGGTTCAATTTGTTACCTTTATTTGTCTTTCTATTTTGTGGCTGGTATGTAGTAGAAAACAATAATTTAGTACCAAGCTTGCCTTATAAAGTCTTCCAAAAGTGGCTAAGGAAATTTTTATTTCTGTCAGAAAAAAATGGATCTTGCATTCCATGCAATATAACCACCTTTCTAAAGAATAGATCAGCCACATTTGTTGCATCATTAGTTTTATTGTATGTCATAGTTAAACTACCCAGGAGTTCCGAGATGAATAGTGGAGATTCTTGATCGTCAGCTAACTCCGATCACTTAAGTACAAAAATGAAATGATTGGAGTTAGGAGGGCAGGTGTGTCTCAGGGGAGGCCCTTCCAACGCTCAAGTTAGTATAGTCATAGTGTGATGCATAAAAGAAAGTGAGAGAGGTACTTCCTCTATATATAGCCAACAGGTGGGCTTAATGGACATGTGCCCTAGTTTCAGAGCTTAATAGGCTTTATTGGGCCTTTATTTACTAGTTAGGCATAGGGCCCGATAACATGCTAATGGTTAGGTCAAATTTAGGGTCTTAGCTACCTGTATGGGATGAAATGTGCAATTTTAGAGAATATATCCACGACCATAAAAAACTAAATCTCTACCTCTTTTTAACCTTGGAAAACCTATAATGAAATCCATGGAAATATTAGCCCAAGGATATGAAGGCACGGGTAAAAGAGCATATAAACCTTAGAAGTTTTGCTTGAACTTTGCCCTTTTGTATGCCTTTTCTTGAGCTTCTTCCCACTTGAATCCAATACTTTTCTTCACAATTTTTATAAAAAGTGTTGCAATAATATAAAAAAGTCTTTAACAAACATTCTATAAAAGCTTGGAAAGACCTTACCTAAAAATAAAGCTAGGAATTGGTTATTCTTGGATGTTTATACTTTCTCTTAATCAACCTTAACTCCTTCACTACTCACAGTATCAACAAGAAAGATAACTCTACTAGTATAAAAGGAACATTTCTTTAAATTTGCATACAACTTTTTGTTTTCTTAATGTACCCAACACTTGTCTCATATGCTCAACATGATCTTCTAGGCTTCTAATATACACCAACATATTATTAAAGTAGGCAACAACAAATCTACCCATAAAGTTATGCAAAACATGATTCATAAGTGCCATAAAAAGTGCTAGGTGCATTAGTCAAATCAAATGCCATTACCAACCATTCATATAGCCCAAATTTGATTTTAGAAGTATTTTCCATTCATCCCCCTCCGTTATTCAATTTGATGATATTCACTTTTTAGATCAATCTTAGAAAATATAGTAGAACCATGAAATTCATCTAGCATATCATAAAATCTAGGAATCGAGTGTTTATACTTTACAGTGATTTTGTTGCAAGACCTATAATCTATGCAGATGTACTGTGATCCATCTTTTTTTTCTTTCTTTTTGCCATGAAAAGCATAGGTACAACACATGGACTCACTACAAGAGAAATGACAAGGAGCGACTAAAAGGGGTGACTGACTTTTAGTTGCTAGTGATAGTAAGTCGCCCTTAACTTGCTTATATATAGGGCTCACATGAAAAGTGATTGAAATTAGTCAACTGCCACATGTTCAGCTGATCCTTTTAAAAGTTTTTCTCCACCAGTCACTCTTCAATCGCTCATTTTAAAAAATTTCCTTATGAAACTCTCTTCAAATTTTAGTCACCATTCAGTCACTCCTACAACTAGAAAACACGCCCTCCACCTTCCTCTTCTTCTTCCTCATCCTTTTTTCTTCTCATTTTCCTTTTTTTTTTTTTGTTCTTTTTCTTTTCTTCCTTGGTTTGTTTATCTTTATATTTTTTCTTCTTTTCCTTCTTCTTTTTCTTTTCTTCCTTTTATCTTTCTTTGTCTTCTTTCTTCTTTTTCTTTTCATCCTTATTGCCATTCACTTCATCACTCTTCTGATCTTTCTTGCCTTTTTCTTCACTTCCTTGAGCATTCTGATCCATTTCCTTGCCCAATTCAAGTGCACTAATTCCTCTTTCATTTCTTCTACTGCTTCATTTCTCAAGTTCTCTACTGCAATATATTAATAACATGTTATTTTTATTTCAAATATTTTCATTTCCTTAGTTCTTCATTCCTCCTCTTTATTTCCTCTACTTGTTTTAGGTTTAGGGTAATTACATTGTATTAAATTGATTTTTTATATTAATGATATATTATTTTTTTAAGTCAAATATCTGTTTTCATGAAATTATCAAACCATTTTAAATAATTGTAATAATTAATATTATTTTAATTTTATAAAACATTTAAGAGGAGTGATTAAACATTTTAGTCACTATTTGAGTGACTAAATGCTTTAGTTGCTCGTCTAACAAAGCACCATAAATAAAGCAACTGTTTTTTTCAGTTATTGCTTTTAGTTACCCCTCAGTCACTTATGGAGGAACGATTATTGTTTTTGCCATTGCCCTTTTCAGTTCTACTTCAGTCACTTAGAGTGACTGAAATCAATTGTTTCTTTAGTCTCTTCCTAGCTTTTAACTTGCAGTAATTTATGTTTTCTTTCACATAGCCCTTTGCCAATAAATCCTCTCACCTTTGTATCTTTTTAGTCTTCTTGGGATTGATCCTATAGGTTGTCCTATTTGGAATAAAAGCTCTCAGAATAAAATCAATTTAATATTTAATGCCTCAAATTTGAGGCAACTGCTTAGGCTTCTCAAGGAACACATCTTCATAATCCTACAGCAAATACACAATAATACTAGGAAGGGTATTAATTAGTTTATTTATAGTAAGAAAATTGTAAAGTTAAAAAAGCATTGGCGTTTGTGCTTTTAAGGTTTATCGTACATTTCTCATTTTAGCAAAGAAGCACTTTGTTCTTCTTTTTCTTTTCCTTTCTTGTTGTTCTCTTGGAATTACTCCACTCTTTTCCTTTTTAACTCATCTCACCTTACCCTTTTGATAGCCAAAGGCTATTGCCTCCTCGGTAGTAACTCCCTGCCAGAATATTGGCCGAGGAGTCTGACGTCACCCAAGAGAGGATCTTTTTACTGACCTCGGAAGGTGCGAAGTCAAACACTATGAGCTCGAGACTTCGGTTAGCTCGTCAGGAATTCTGAGGACAACACCGTCTCCATCGAGGGGCCAAACTGACCGCCTTCGGGTAAGAGAGCCATCTCTCTGAAGCAAGGCAGAGTCTCCCCGAAGGCAGAGACCTCGAAGAGGATCTTCCCCGAACAAGAAACACCTGAACAAGGGAATCCCCTAACTATGGGTATGAGTCCCGAAGAAGGTGTTCGTCAAGGGAACTCCCAGAACTATGGGATAGATCCCGAAGGAGGTGCTCGCACCGAACGACGGATAGAATCCGAAGAGGGTGCACGCACCGAAGGGCGACCTCGCCCAGGGGACCTCGGGAGTACGGTATGAGCATTTAAGGAGCCTCTGACATGTCGCCCACAAGCCCTACACGTCACATCTGAACGGCGAACTGACACGCCGCAGCCGCCCCAGTCCTGACACAACCTGTCCGGGTCCAGGGCTAAAGGAGGCTGCAAACGGCTGCCTGTCCCCTAGGTCCAAAAATACAGATCAAATTCGACCGAACACGTGTCATGATCTGAACGGACCAGCTACTCCTATAAATACTAGGAAATGGGACTGGGCAAAGGATGGGCATTTTCCTCCCTCTGAGAAAACACAAAACAGGCAAGACACTTGATCCCTTAGTGTTCTTCCTCCACTTTCACTCAGGAAACTGACTTGGGCGTCGGAGGGTCCTCCCCAGAAAAGCAAACCGGGGACCTCCTAACCTCTTCTTTGAGCTTTTCAGGCACACTCAGCTGGGAAACCGGAACTCCAGGCGCTCGCCTCCTCAGGAAGTCTCACCGCCTGTCAACATGACAGCAAACGAAGATGCCTTGGGGCATCATTTGGCGCCGTCTGTGGGAAACTATTCCCAGGTAGCTGTTGTCGAAACTCGGCGTTCGAAGGACAAAGGACTCCCGAAGTCCCCGTCCGCGCCTGAGACCCAACCAGCTACCGAACAAAGTCCCCCAGAGACTTCCTTGCCTGAAGAGGAACGCCCTCTTGTCATCACCATGGGTTTTTTACGAGACTTTCAGAGGTCTGTTGTGGCTGAAATGACACAACAGATAGACCGAAGGTGGCAGCAACCAGCCTAGGCGCAAAAACCCACTTCGCCAGCACGACCTCGGGAGAAAAGTCCAAGGGCAACCCGTCATAGCTCGGGAAGTAGGGAGCCACGGGAAGAGTCCTCGACAGATAACTTGCCCCTCAGAGCACGGCTGGCGGAAAGAGCGAGGTCCGAACGACCCGAAGTCCCGTCCAGAAGAAGTTTGTCGCCAGAGGCAAGGTCCCCCTCACCTCGGTCCCGAAGTCGCTCTCCGAAGAGACGGCAACAGTCCTTTTACCCAAGAACCTCCAAGCACCAGGAAGAGGAGCCCAGTGCTACGCTCCTCCTGGAGAAAGTCTTGGCAAGACTGGAGAGAGTGGAACAGCAGGTGGCACGCAAGCCTGTTTGGGCCAGGCTAACTGAAACCGTCTCTGGAGAGGAAACTCCTTTCGCCCGAACAGTGGTCGAGGCGGCCATGCCAAGTGACTTCAGGCTACCTTGGCTAGAGACCTATGAGGGTCGGACTGATCCCCAGGCCCACCTAACAAAGTATAAACGCAGCATGGTGCTACACGGGGCTGATGATGCTACACTCTGCAAGTGCTTTGAAGTCACCCTCGCAGGACCAGCAACTGCCTGGTACAATTCCCTGCCTCCCGGAAACATTAAGGGGTTCCAGGAGCTGTCCACAGCGTTCACCCAACAGTTCATTGGGAGCAAGCCGACGGCGAAGATGCCTGTCCAGATGTTTGACATAGCACAAAGAAACGGGGAGACCATCCGTGACTATGTCGAGAGGTTCAACAGAGAGGCTCTCTGTGTTCCGGACTTTCGTCCCGAAATCCGCATCCTCGCCATGACGAGGGGCCTCCGGAGGGATTCGCACTTGTTTTACGAATTCTCCAAAGATCCCCCGGACACGCTGGGAGAATTCTACCGAAGGGCTGAACAACATATGACAGCCGAAGAGCTGAGAATGACGGGACCAAAGGCTGACCATATTCACGCTCGTGGCGAAGGGTCCAGCCAGCAAGCCCGGTGTCCAACGGAACAGTTAGGCCGACCTCGGAGAACGCGAGTAGGAGGAAGGAAGCCCCAAAACTTTACACCTCTGAGCACCACGAGGGCTAACGTCCTCATGGCGTTGGAAAAACAGGGGGCTCAAATCCAACGACCGAGAGGCATGACTGCTGACAACAGAAGGAACATGAAGAAGTTCTGTCAGTTCCACCGTGATCACGGTCATGACACCGAAGACTGCTTTCAGTTGAAAAAGTACATTGAATCACTGATAAAGCAGGGCCAGCTTCGGCGTTATTTGAGAATGCCTTCCCCGAAGGGGAAAAAATAGGAAGAAGGAAAACCCGATGACGAGGATTACGATTCAGACAGGCGAAGGAACCGAAGTCCGAGAAGGCGTCCTCCACCTTCGGCAGGAGTAATACAGACGATCACAACCGGACTTCCATCCTCGGAAAGAAAAAGAAGGGCCAGAGAGATAGCGGTGATGGAATATCAGAGCTCAACGAAAAAATTGGCCCGCGGGGATGGCTCCACCATCGTATTTCCCCATGACGATCCATTGCTGATAATGGCGAGGATAGGAAACTGGGACGTCAAGAGGGTACTGCTGGACGATTGGTCAAACACAGACGTCTTGTTCTCACATTTGCTGCCAAGCTTGGGCGTATCCAGGAGTGACCTCAAGGCTGTTACTTCACCCATGTTCGGCGTAGGACCATCTGAGCTACCTGTCCTCGGGTGGATCGACCTCCCCTTGATGATGAAAGGAACTTCGGAGAAAGGAACTGCTGAGTTGTTCGCTTCTACCATGGCAAGATTCATAGTCATGGACGTTCCTTCGTCATACAACGCCATCCTCGGCAGACAGACACAGGGAAATCTGCACATTCGCCCAGATGTAAAGTACTTGACCGTCACCTTCGCCGCCAAGGAAGGAGACGCAAAGATCTTCATTGATCAAGATGAGGTGAGAAAGGTGTTCGTCAGAGCACGAAAGGCTCCAGCAAGCAACTTAGCACATGCTGTAGAAGCAAAAGAGCTGGAAAGGGGCGAGGCAGAAGATCCCACAAAAGCGGAAACAGAAGAAGTAGAGCTTGTCCCAGGCCATAATACCTGAATAGGGAAAAGCATGGCCGAAAGAGACAAGGAAAAACTTGTATCTTTTCTGCTCGCAAATAAAGATCTGTTCGCCTACTCGCCGAAGGACATGCCAAGGGTAAACCCTCGCGTAATCCAGCATAGCCTCAAAGCAAGTCCGGAAATAAAACCTGTCCGGCAAAAGAAACGGAGCATCTCAGCTCACAAAAGTGACTTCATCAAGACCGAAGTCCAGCATCTGATAGACGCTAGCGTTATCCGGGAGGTAAACTACCCCGAATGGCTAAGCAACGTGGTAATTGCCACAAAAGAAGGAAGTAGTAAGCTCCGGATGTGCATTGACTTCAGAAATTTGAACAATGCTTGCCCGAAAGATTCATATCCTCTTCCGCCAATAGACCAACTGGTAGACTCAACTGCCGAGTACGGACTCCTAAGTTTCCTGGACGCTTTCAGTGGGTATCATCAGATAAGGATGGACCCCGAAGATGAAGAGAAGACTGCCTTCATCACTGAGGGAGGAACATATTGCTATATCAGGATGCCCTTCGGACTCAAAAATGCAGGAGCCATCTACCAGAGGCTGATGAACAAAGTCTTTAAAGACCAAATGGGGAGGAACATGGAGGTGTATGTTGATGATATGATAGTCAAAAGCAAACTGCCTGGCTACCACGTTGCAGATTTAGAGGAAACCTTCCAAAAACTCAGAGCCTTCGGGATCCGCCTTAATCCTGAGAAATGCATCTTCGGGGTGACCTCGGGAAAGTTCCTTGGGTACATGGAATCCGAAAGAGGCATCGATGCTAACCCCGAGAAGATTAAGGCTCTGCTTGAATTTCGAACTCCTGCCACAGTCAAAGACGTGCAAAGACTCACCGGAAGAATAACCTCTCTGAGCAGGTTTATTTCCAGGTACGGAGATAAGTGTCGACCCTTCTTCAAAGTGCTCACAAAGGTAGCAAAGATGGAAGGCAACCTCGGAAGGAATGGTCATCCTTGGGATGAAGATTGCCAAAAGGCCTGGGAAGAACTCAAAGTCTACCTGGCCAGCCTGCCGACACTGCGGCAACCTCGGGAGGGAGAGCCCCTCGTATTATACCTCGCCGTCACAAAAAAAGCTGTGAGCTCGGTCCTCGTGAAAGAAGAAGGGCCAAAGCAATGGCCGGTCTACTATGTCAGCAAGTCCCTGCATGGCGCCGAAGTCAGGTACCCTTTGCTTCAAAAAGCCATATATGCCTTAGTGCTTGTAGGGAGAAGGCTGCGGCCATACTTTCAGGCTCACCCCATTATCGTCCGAAGTACCCTGCCTCTACGGGATGTTATGAGGAAAGTTGATCACTCGGGAAGGCTTTCCAAGTGGTGTATAGAGCTTGGCGAACACGACATCACGTATGAACCCCGGAAAGCTATAAAAGCTCAAGCTTTGGCAGACTTCATCGCCGAAGTACCAAACACCGAGGAGGGACATTCGTTTTCGGGCGAAGACGAGCCAGAATGGACGTTATATGTTGACGAGGCCTCAGGATCCGAACACCAGGGAGCTGGAGTGATTATCAGAGGCCCCGAAGGCCTAGAAGTAATGAAGGCCATCAAGTTCAGTTTCAACGCCACCAACAATACGGCCGAGTATGAGGCCCTCATAGCAGGATTACGCCTGGCCAGAAAAATTGGCGTGAGAAACTTGAAAGCCCATAGTGATTCCCAGCTGGTGGTCCGGCAAATGGCAGGGGACTATGGCGCGAAAGACCCGACCTTGGCAAAATACCATGAGTTGGTAACAAAGCTTATTCGGGAGTTCGACGTCGTGAAAATCGAGAACGTACCCCGACGAGAAAATGCTGAGGCAGACTGTTTGGCGAAGTCCAAAACTTGCACCGAAGTGCTAAGCCACCCCAGCATCGCAGTATTAAGCATAGAGACCTCGGGGAAAGGATGGAAAGAACCAATCAAAACGTATCTCGCAACCAACACACTCCCCGAAGACCCCAGCGAAGCCGCAAAAGTGCGAAGGCGCTCCGGACGTTTCTTCTTAATTGGAGAAGAACTATATCGGCAAGGATATGCAAATCCACTACAGAGGTGTGTTAGTGAAGAGGATACTGAAATGATCCTCGAAGAAGTTCACGAAGGCGCCTGTGGTTCGCACATCGGAACCGACGCCTTAGCAGCAGTGATACTTTGCCAAGGATACTTCTGGCCTACCCTGAGAAAGGACGCCAAGCAGTTCGTCCAGAAATGTGGTAGTTGCCAGAGACATGCGAACATCCAAAGAACACCCTCAGAGTTCGTGACTTCGGCAGACTATCCTTGGCCCTTCGCAGTTTGGGGCATAGATCTCATTGGGCCACTCCCAACGGCGCCTGGAGGCGTAAAGTTCTGCGTAGTAGCAGTAGACTATTTCTCTAAGTGGGTCGAGGCAGAACCTCCGACAACTATCTCGGCAAAAGAAGTGCAGAAGTTCGTATGGAAAAACATCGTATGCAGATTTGGCATACCGAGGGTACTCGTAGCGGACAATGGATCCCAGTTCATAGACAAAGGATTCCAAGAGTTCATTAGCGACCTCGGGACAAAAATGCACTTCGCCCCAGTAGCTCACCCCCAAAGTAATGGGCAGGTGGAAGTATCTAACAGGACCATAAAAGATGGTCTGAAAAAGAGACTGGGAGAAGCAAAAGGGAAATGGCCAGGAGAACTCCAAAGCGTGTTATGGAGCTACCGAACAACACCCCGAAGAGCCACAGGGGAAACGCCTTTTTCACTAGTCTTCGGTACAGAGGCCATCATCCCTGTCGAGGTAGTACAACCGTCAATACGAGTTCAAGTGTTCGATGAAAAAGGAAATGACCTCGGCCTGAGAACCAAGCTCGACCTCGTCAGCGAACACAGAGAAGTAGCCGAGCTGAAAAGAAAAGCTTTCCAGCAAAGGGTGGCAGCAGCCATAAACCTACGCGCCAGGCCAAAAGGAATAAAGAAGGGAGATCTCATTCTCCGAAAAGCTGAATTTGCACCCCGAAAGCTGTCCCACGGGGTACTTCACGCAAATTGGGAAGGACCGTACCTGGTACTTGCCGAAGTACGAAAAGGAGTTTATAAGCTCGGTGATGCCGAAGGCATAGAATTAAAAAACACTTGGCACTCAGAGGCCTTGAAAAAATTCTATGCCTAAAAAGTTTGGTGGGAAGGTTGTATTGCACAAGTTGGACAAATTTGTCTAAGCAAAAAGTTCTGAAGAAGTACAAAACAAGAGTCTCACGAAAGCAATCGCCGAGGAAAGCAAAAGTAAGTTTTCCGAAGTCTCTTGAGCGAATATGTTCGGGACAAAGGAAAACAAGAGTATGGTTTTCCGAAGTCTCTTGAGCGAATATGTTCGGGACAAAGGAAAACAAGAGTATGGTTTTCCGAAGTCTCTTGAGCGAATATGTTCGGGACAAAGGAAAGCAAAAGTATGGTTTTTCGAAGTCTCTTGAGCGAATATGTTCGGGATAAAGGAAAACAAGAGTATGGTTCTCCGAAGTCTCTTGAGCGAATATGTTCGGGACAAAGGAAAGCAAAAGTATGGTTTTCCGAAGTCTCTTGAGCGAATATGTTCGGGACAAAGGAAAACAAGAGTATGGTTCTCCGAAGTCCCTTGAGCGAATTATGTTCGGGACAAAGGGAAACAAAGGGATCTGGCAAAAAATACTTAGCCAAATTTTTATCTATTAAGCCAAAGAGTGCTTACAGAGAAGAAAGTTGCTGAAAGACTACAAAAAAGAAGAAGAAAATGAAGACAAAAGGCCCTAGTACTAAGGAACCTCGGCGTCTTGAGAACTGCCAGCCTCTGTGCTTTTGTCAGCAGCCTTCGGCGCCGGGGGAGAAAGAGGCAGTTTCAAGTACTCGATCTTGGACCAAGTCCACCGAGGCTCCTTCGGGATGTTCATGCCTTCCAGGAAGGAGAGGTCAAAATCTGGGAACTTCTGCAGAATTTGGTGCTGAGCAAGACAGAAGCCGTCTTGAAAACCCAACTTCGTCATATCATCGGACTCCTGCTTCTTGACCGCCAAATCTGCATAGTCCTTCTCCAGATCCGCGTAATCCTTCTTCAGATCCTTAAGCTTTCTCTTCAATGCCTTCATCTTCTTCTTCTCTTCTGAAGGCTTCTTCAGAGATGCGACCTCGGCTTCGAGCTGGGCCTTTTCCTCGAACGTCTTCGCAAGGATTGCGTCATTTTCTGACTTATCCTTTTGAATCACTTCTATGGTTGAAGTCAGCTCCGCCATCCGAGAGCCGAGGTCGGAAAGTTTCTGGGAGGTGCCTTTCTCAAGTTCCTCTTTCTCTTTTATGAACCCCTCCCGAAGTTCAGCAATTTCCTTCTCCGAAGACTGCTTCAGCTGAGCATTATCGGCAGCCAACGCCGAACACTAGGCCTTCGTCTTGGTGTAAAGGTCCCAGAATGACGCCCTCCGTTCTGTCTCTCGCGCCACCCGAACACGGAGCAACCCGGCATACCCCATCAGCTGCAAAAAAGGCAAAACAAAGGGAAAATGACGCTAAGTAAAAGGAAAAGGCGAAATTGGCACTAAGGAAACAGTGAAGCATACCTGGGCGGCATGTTCAGTGAGTTTGGCGGCCAAAGAGATGTCGCCTGGGTAAGCCTCCGTAAGGGCCTTATAAGAGGCCTCAGTAAATACCCCTTTGGACATCTGCCTGGCCATCTTGGGACAGTCCTCGGAGTACATATTCATGTCCTCCGTGAACGTCCAGAAGGGCTCCTTCGGCACTTTCCCTGCTGGGACTTGGGCATCCCGAAGGGCCCTCTTGCCCGCGTGTTCGGCAACCCAGTCAGGAGCGGCCACCTCCGCTGCACAAAAAGGCAGGAAAATTGGTTAAGGCCAGAAAACCCTTAAGGATTTACAAGAGCGTGCACAACAAGGTCCTTCGACAAAGTACAAACCTGCTGGCACCTCGGTAACGTCGTCGTCAAGAATCGACGTCGCCTCAGTAGAGATCCCCTTGCCTTTTATTTGGCGCCGTTCCTCAGCAGAAGGGGTCTCCTCCCCACCGCCCTCCAGAAGAGCATGCGAAGGCGTGGGGCTTTGAGGAACAACGTCGGAAGAAAGGACGTCGACAGAAGGAACCTCGGGCAAAGGGGCAGTAGGGTCTTCGGGCTCCTCGCCTACCTCCTCTGGAATTTGCGGAAGAGAGGAAGGAGCAGCTTTCTTGGCCCGTTTGGAAGGAGGGCCGCCCGAAGTCTGCTTCCGCCTCCAAGAGGCAGCCTTCTTTGTCTGTTCGCCCCTCTCGGCCTGCCCCGTAAAAAGAGCCTTGTAGAAGCCAGCCGTGTCGTCGCCCATCTCTGAAAAAAGGAAGAGAAGATCAATGTAAGTCCAAGATGAAGTTATGAAGGAAAAAATGAGAAAGTAACTTACTCTCGTAAAAAGACTCATAAGTCTCTTTCCCCCGAAGAAGTTTCATGAGCCAGGAGTCCTTCCCCGAAGAAGCCGGTTTCGGCATGTTGAGGTCCGTCACATGCTCCTTTACCACCTTGAGTTCCTGAAGGACCTCTTCGGTCATGAGCCTCCAGTTGATCGGAAAGGGGTAAAGGGCACGAGGAGAGACCTCGGCAGCCCAGTCAGAGACGGCCTGGATGCGCCTGTCCAAGTTCTCAAAGATAGGTGCTACGTCGGCGTCTAGCAGTATCTTCGGGTCAACAACATCCATCTTGAGCCTCCCCTGAGCCCACTTGGTCGGGACGTTCGACCAAGCCTCCGACTTCTTCAGGAAAAAGAATTTTTGTTGCCACCCTCGCCAGCTGTCTTTGGTGGCGAAGGTGAACGTATACTTTTTGCTCCCGGATCCCCGAGGTAGCATAAAGTAGAAGCCACCCTTCGGGACCACGAAAAGCTTGTAGTACTGAAGAAAAACTACAAAGTGAGGTTTTATTTTGAAAACGCCACACATACAGAGGAAGGCGTTGAAATAGCAGTACGAGTTCGGTGGGAGTTGGTTAACGGCAATGCCATGGAAGTTGCAGAACGCGCTAACCATCTCCGGGGGGGGATACCGAAGTCCGGCCTTCAGTTGGGCCCGGAAAACGGTGATTTCATCACTTCGGTTGGAGAAAGCAAATTGGTCAGGACGGGGCAACCTCGTCACAGAATAAAAGGGTAAGAAAAACTTTTTCTTCCACTTCACTAGTTTTGCCGCAGTAGTGCAGCAAGGGTGAGAAAGAAGAGGTTGCCAACTCTCGGGAACAGGCATGATGGAAACGAGTTCGGAAAAACAAGGAAAACGAGTTCGGGAAAAACAAAGAAAAATCTTTGAAAAAAGCAGAAGGACTAAAACCCACCAAAGGTCTTGCCGGAATCTGGATTCTTGGAAGCCGTCGTGAAAAGTGGTCAGAAAAATGCCTGAAAAAGGAGAACCGCCGCGAAAAATCGGGAGAGAATTAGAAGGCAAAAGAAAGCAAAAGCAGAAGAAGAAAGAGGGTAATGACAGGACTTATATATATAGGCCGAGAAGGCCAGGAGAACCGTCGTCATTAGTACCCCTCGGAAGGCGAAGCGTCGCCATAACTGCTATGAGCGCCTGAAAAGTCGCGCCAGCCGTACTCAGTGCATTCTTACCCAATAAAAGTGTGCCATGTGTCGGTCATCGCGCAGCAAACGTGCCACGTGTCGTCCATCACGTCGAGCACGCCCTCTGACACCGTTTGGTCTAGAGGCGCCGCCCTAGACTGACTCCGTTGGATACAGGACGCGACGCATGAGCAGACCTATAAAGGCAAAAAGTAGGTTACCTCGAAGACACCAAAAGACAGCCTGTGACTTCGGGCAAAACGTCTATCTTCGGTACAAGGTTATCCTATTTCCCCTCGCCACAAGGACACCAAGAGACAGCCTGTGACTTCGGGCAGAAGGTGTATCTTCGGCACAGGGACAGCCTATCTTCTCGCGCCTCGAGGACACAAAAATGCTGCCCATCGGTACAAGCAGAATAAGGCGTCTTCGGCACAGATATCACAACCACAGGACCCGCAAACCGATGAACCGAAGTTTCTCACTTCGGCTTTTCGGAGGGGGGCCTATGATAGCCAAAGGCTATTACCTCCTCGGTAGTAACTCCCTGCCAGAATATTGGCCGAGGAGTCTGACGTCACCCAAGAGAGGATTTTTTACTGACCTCAGAAGGTGCGAAGTCAAACACTATGAGCTCGAGACTTCGGTTAGCTCGTCAGGAATTCCGAGGACAACACCGTCTCCATCGAGGGGCCAAACTGACCGCCTTCGGGTAAGAGAGCCATCTCTCTGAAGCAAGGCAGAGTCTCCCCGAAGGCAGAGACCCCGACGAGGATCTTCCCCGAACAAGAAGCACCTGAACAAGGGAATCCCCTAACTATGGGTATGAGTCCCGAAGAAGGTGTTCATCAAGGGAACTCCCAGAACTATGGGATAGATCCCGAAGGAGGTGCTCGCACCGAAGGACGGATAGAATCTGAAGAGGGTGCACGCACCGAAGGGCGACCTCGCCCAGGGGACCTCGGGAGTACGGTATGAGCATTTAAAGAGCCTCTGACATGTCGCCCACAAGCCCTACACGTCACATCTGAATGGCGAACTGACACGCCGCAGCCGCCCCAGTCCTGACACAACCTGTCCGGGTCCAGGGCTAAAGGAGGCTGCAAACGGCTGCCTGTCCCCTAGGTCCAAAAATACAGATCAAATTCGACCGAACACGTGTCATGATCTGAACGGACCAGCTACTCCTATAAATACTAGGAAATGGGACTGGGCAAAGGATGGGCATTTTCCTCCCTCTGAGAAAACACAAAACAGGCAAGACACTTGATCCCTTAGTGTTCTTCCTCCACTTTCAGTCAGGAAACTGACTTGGGCGTCGGAGGGTCCTCCCCGGAAAAGCAAACCGGGGACCTCCTAACCTTTTCTTTGAGCTTTTCAGGCACACTCAGCTGGGAAACCGGAACTCCAGGCGCTCACCTCCTCAGGAAGTCTCACCGCCTGTCAACATGACAGCAAACGAAGATGCCTTGGGGCATCACCTTTCTCTTGGTTGTTCTTTCAGTTTTTCTCCCATTTTGTTCTCTTAAGCCCTTAACTTTCCTCCCACCTTTAAATTGCAACTTGCTTTGATCTTCAAGAATTTGTTGAGATGAAAGTAAAAGAAGTGTAACCGACCTATTCTGATGAACAAAAGAAAACAAATTCTTAAAACCATTACGAATAACCTTCCTATCTATCATGCTTATAACTTGCATAGGCCATGGCCTGTGACTCTTATGTGAGTATGGTGAACATCAAGGATGTGAATAAACAATGCAAGTTATGAAATATTAAGAGAAAAATAAATCTACGAGATACTCTAAGGGCACATTAGGGGGAACATGAGAGAAGAAAAGTGCTCTGTTTCTAAGCAAAAAGTCACTAAAATGTGGCCATGATGGGTCTTGAAAGGAAGAGTCATGGTTTGAGGAAAGATCACAAAGAACTTGAAAGCAGTAAGAGAAAAAACAAAAAGGGCCACAAGGGGCCCCTAAGTACACCCTTGTGTTCATTCATGTGAACCTGAGTGCTCTAAAGTCTAAAACACTAGAGGGAATTGTGTGAGCTCAATGCATAAGGTTAAGATGCAAGTGAGGGCAGCCACATAAACCCAAGAAATGTGAAGAACATATGAGAAATGACAAGGGCACTCTAGGGTGCACTAAAAGACCCTTAGGTGCACCTTTATGTGCAACTATGAACATGTAAAGGCTTTAAAGCCAAATGTATTGAAAAGAATTACATGCGGTTGATGCTTATCATTAAAATGAGAATGAGGCTACAATGTTGGCTAAGAAAAGATGAAAAACACAAGGAACCTATGAAAACACCTTAAAGTACACGAAGGAGCTCTTGTATGTACTTTAAGTATACCAATGTTCAATGCAAAGTTTAAGGGCCTAATTGACTGAATTAATTGATGAAGTGGGTGCTCAATATGTGCCATTTTAAGTGAAAAATATGAAGAAAATAAAGTATGAAGGGATTTGAGCTACTTAGGAGGAGATTGGACTAAGGACTAGTTAAAGTCCTTGGACACCAATCCATTCAGCCACCATTTGATTTTGTAGTCTTCAAAGAAAATTCATTATAGCTTCTTAGCTGGTTCCTAGCACTGCTATGACCTCAAAATCCTGGCCAAATACTTGTTTCAGCATCGAGACATACACAAAACAAAAGGGAAAACAAACTAGCCAAAACCGAAACTAAGTATGGTGGTGTATAGTAAGCCAACAATGGTGCTCTTTGTGAGTTGATGTCTTCTTGTTTTCTTGCTATCTTCTCATCCTCTATAACCTAGCCAAACCACTAACAAGACATCCTAAAGCCACCAAAAAGAAGGAAGGCAAAGAAGAACAAAGACAAATCCAAACTAAGACAAAGACAAAGCCAAACTGAGATATGGTGATGCCAAACTAGCTCAAGGTGGTGTCTATTGTTACATTGTCTATGATCAAGCTTCCTTGATGTTGTTTTATCCATAGGTAAGGACCTATATGAAGCTTTATCTCCTGTATTTTGAAGGGAAAAAACTGCCCTAGGGGATGCCTAAGGCCAAAGGAACCTAGAGGCTATATAATGAGCTATGTGTGCTTTAAACACTATGGTAAGCTAGCTAGTTTACTTTTGGAAAGCAAAGGGTTTTTGTTCAAGTTTGGCCAAGCTTGATCAATCACCTAGAGCTCTATATTAATTGAATCTAATCAAAGTGACCACATGAAGAAACTGAAAAAAAAAATCATGCTTGCTATGTTAAGGAAACCATGTGTATATGGTGTGTGTGTGATTGTGTGTGTGTGTAGAGTGGTATGCTCTAGATTTATTGCTTATGAAAAAGGAAACATGGAAAAGTTCATAAGAATGAACTAATGGTTGTATTATGCTGTTGTGTTTGTATGCCCTAACGGCTGCAGTAAGACTTGCTGTGTTTGGATCCATTCTGGTATGGGTTAGAACAAGAAGAGTAATAAGGTAGTTATGGCCTAAATATCAAGTCAAAATGGAGGTCAAAGTAACTGTGGGCTTAGTGACAGTTTACGCCTGGTTATGTATCTTGCATGACCCTTAATGGACTAAACTTTTGTTATGCATAACTTTTGGGCCATGTAGTCCCTGTTTGTCAAATTTTGGCCTGTAAATATTTGTATGTAACAAATGGCAAGGGAACTTAGAGTAAAACACAGCTTATGCCTTGTATGTATTTTGGGCTTGGGAAAGCCTTAAGGCACTTTGTGTAACAAGTTAGGTTAAAGGCATGAATGGTTTGTAACTTAGTATGTATGCATGCATGCATGTGTGTGTGTGTGTGTGTGTGTGTTTTGGTTGTTGCACTAGGTAGGCCCCCAATAAGCCTCCTAAGGATACAGAACACACACATAAGTCACCTAGCTTAATTAAACCCCATATGCACTCATCAAATCCTCTAATTTAATTCAACTAGTCGAAATTCAATCAATTGGGTAAATTAAGTAAAACCTATTAGAGCTTCAAAAGCTTGAGATTCCTACCTAAGTGATTAACAAAGTTAGGGTTAAGAATCCTAGGAGTCAAAGCCTAATTCACTGTATGAAAATCAACTAAGTAAATAAGAACAACTAGTTGATTCAAAACCTCTTGAAAGATTCAGGGTGGGTGTGAATTGGGTCTTGACAGAGTTGGTATCAGTGCTTAAGGTTGTATAGGACCTTAAAGATTGATTAGACAAATTCCCACTATGATACACAACCATTTTATACTTTGCAGAATTAAATGGCCAAAGGTAAAAACAGAGAGATGAGAAACCTAATTAATAGCAGGGCTGATCAGTTACATAATCAACAACAAGAAAATGAGGAGGTAGCTGAAAATAGGACAGGACTTCCTTATAGGGCCATAAAGCCTTAACCTAGTGTACAAGGTCAGCACATAATGGAACACATGATAGAAATGATGCAAGCTACTATTGCTCAGCTTGTAGTAGGTATGCAAGCTCTTACTAGGGGCTAGGCCTAAGCACCTAGAGGCACTACTGCTGATGAAGAATAAGAAGCAAAAGAAAGAATTAAGGGAAGGCCAAGGAAAGAGCCAATAAGAGAAGAGCAAGGAAGCAAGCTTACAAATGAAAAGCAAGAATAGGATGATGAAAGAAGAAACCCAAAGGGTAGAAAAATGAGATTAGAGATTAGGAGAAGCAATGAGAATAAAGAAGGGAATCAATTAGGCACTAATGCTAGAAGAATGGAGCCAGTTTCAGAAAGCTCAAAAGAGCTGGCTTCGCAAAGAAAGATCAGGACTCTTGAAAGAAGAAAATAAAGACCAAAAAAGGAAGGCTTAAGATAAGGCCAACTAGAAGGCTTTTTAGCACTTAAACTCCCAGTGTTTAAGGGCAATAGTGATCTAGAAGAGGCTGAATTCTGGATTTACCATATAAGAAAGGTATTTGAAAGAATGGAAGTCACATCCACCCAAAAGGTATTACTAGCCACCTTTAAGCTAGAAGGTAATGCATAACTTTGATGAAGGATAGTACAAAGGGCATATATGAGTAAAAATGAGAGGAAAACTACAAGGAAAAGAAAACCTATAAGGTGGGCTGAGTTCCTCCAGGTGTTCCAACAATAGTATGTCAGTAAAGCTTTCAAAGATCATAAACGAGTGGAGTTTGATTTACTAAAATAGGGGAGCATGTCAATTAGGGAGTATGAACATAGATTCAGCAGTCTCCTCGAATATGCTATACAATATGATGAACAAGAAAAGTTAAGCACTAAAAGGTTCTTTAAGGGACTGAGGCCTGAATTGAGATAGATATTGAGGGCTATTGGTATCAAAACTTATTATGGAGCTGCCTAAAAGGCCTTGACATTGGAGTAGGAATTTTAGCATCCTTTAGCAAGAAACATTAAAGGGGCTTCTATGGGACATCAAAGTGGAAGGAAAAAAGCCAGTGATAGGCTAGGAAAGACTGAAGTGGGCAAAGAACAAAAAAAGCCCAAAGGTTTGGACCTCAATGCCAGACCTGTGGTAAATATCATGGTTTTAAACCATGCTACAGACTTATTGAATGATGTTTGAAGTATGGTTCTTAGAACCACTAGGTCAGAGATTACCCATTTAAGAAATAAGAGAGAAACATACTAGGTAAGTTTTAGGCTCCTTGGCCAAGAAACCAACAAGGTAAAGGAAAGGGAATGACAATTCCTTAGCCTTCCAAGCAAACACAAAAAGGGCCAGGACAACCCACACCAGCCAGAATTCAATCACCAATTGGGAGGGTATACCAAATTGAAAGATCAAAGAGAAAAGAGGATGCTAGCCTTGGAGAAGCAGCTATAAGCTATGACAAACTGAGGAAGGAAACACTAAAAGGTAACCTTTACCTTTATTATAAGCTTATTTCAGTGCTTTATGATACTGGTGCATCTATATCCATTATTTCAGCTAACTTAATAAGAGAATTAAACTTGGAGGTTACAACATTACCTCAAATATATATGATCAGGACAACTAGAAATGAAATGATGTTTTCACATCACATAGTTAAAGACTATGTGATTAGGTTAAATAAGCTGGAATTAAAGGCTAATCTGATCATTCTAGAAACAACTAGTTATGACATAATATTGGATATGAATTGGTTAGCTGAAAATAATGTCGTCATAAATTGTCAAGATAGAAAGTTGATATTGCCAAGATCAATAGAAAACTTATTAAAGGACCCTATAAAATGTGATATTGGGCAAGTAAAAGTAATAGATTGCATACCTATACTTCCTGAAGATGAACATTGTTACCATCTTCACAAAATGGGAAAATTACAACATAAGGACCTAAACTTGTATGCTTGAATTTTCACCATAGTGTATGAATTGTCAAGTGTAAAGTATTTAAAATACACTCCCCTAAGTAGCACAAACAATGATAATTTGGTCCTTAAGAAAGCATTGGCATATTGCCTAAGTTTCAAGTTGTTAGTGTTATGCCCAAAAGGCCAATCATGAGATGATTGTATTTTTTGCACATTTAGTCATGATATTTTATTAAGGCATTAATCCAGTAATTATGTTTATTGTTTTGTTTTTGCGTAACGTAATAAACATAATTGTAACCCTAGAATAATGATATTCTCAAACATCCATGGTCTATTATTATTGTGGAGCAGGTTGCAATAATACATAACGACTAGCATATGTGGAGACTGATATGAGATATGTAGTCTAAATATGGGTACAAGTTGGAGAACTTGTGTACTGGACCTACCCACCATGAGAACACTACATGGCTCGTTATATGAGTGTCATAAATGATTCTCATAGTGATCATGGTATATGTAGTCCTTTGACCTAAGGTCGTCAAGGTTTCCTACATGAGAGTCACATACTTTGATACTTTCCTTTGTTACTCGTAACTGAGTGAACTTGAAGGAGGTTATTGGGTATGTCACATATCATGCGGAGGGATTTGTATGATCAAGATGAGATTTGTCCCTCCTATGTAACAGGAGTGATATCTTCGAGCCCATTGATAGAGTGAGACTTAGAAAATGTATGGCCATGCTCGGATGAGTTGATATACGATATCAATGTTATCAGTTTAAGTTGGTCTACTCGGTAATCAAGAAACCAAAGATTGGGCTATACGAGAGTAACACATTTCATGTCTCGTGCTTAGTCTTGATATCTTGGACAAAGGGACAATGACATATATCGGTGATGATCATAAAGGTTTAGTCGAATCACCGACAATCTTGTCACTTGGATAGCAATGATGTGTTGCTAGACACTGCTCATTGTTTATGATCATAAATGTGATTTATGATCATTGCCAACGTGGTAAGAGCCTATTGGGTCGCACACATAGAGCTATTTGAATCATTAGAGTGCATGGGCTAATTATTTGGGTTATGGTTTTACAATAATTTTGTATTAATAATGGGCCCAAGATTTGAGCCATTATTAAGCCCAAAATTAAAGCCTATTGGATTAGGGCTTTGAAACTGTGGCAACGTGCGTGGTTTTCTGGAGTCGCCACCAATCAGTTTTCTTAGGTCGATTGGTCACCTTAAAATTGGTCTGCGAGAGTTCGGGGATCGGGAGTACGGTTACGCTAAAACAATATTGTTATAGCACCCAAAATTGGCACCTTAGTTGATTTTAATTTTTGTTTTACTTTGCTTTTAAATAATTTTCAGTTAATTTAGAAATTTTGACTGAATTAGTCGAAATGTGGATTTTTAAGTTAATTTATATAGAATTTTATACTTCCGAACCATGGACTCTGCCGAGTCATTTGGACACGGAAGATTTGATTCCGAACCATGGACTCTGCCGAGTCACCCGGACACGGAATTTGATGAAATAATTTAATCCATATCGTAAATATGGATTTTTATCTTTTTATTTAATTTATTTATTTTAAAAGGTTGATATTTTCCAAACCGTAGATCCTGCCGGATCATCCGATTATGGAAATTATTTTAATTTATTGTTAATTATTTAATGAAATTAATTATAAGTATTATGAAAATTTTGAATTTTTAATAATTTTAAAAATTATAAAGTATTTTATTATTCTTTTATTCTTTTTTTGTTTATTCTTTTTATTTGATAAAAGTTAAGCCAAAAAAAGAAATTATTTAATCAAGGTTTTATTTATTTAATGAAGAAAACTAAAGATGTATATTTTAAAAATAAAAGTAAAGTCTTAATATTTTATTTATTTTATTTTTTTAAGAAAAGGTTAATCAAAAGTGATCATTTAATAAAAAAGCTAAAAATTAATATGTATATTTCAAAAATAAAAGAAAAATCTTAATATTTCTTTTATTCATTTTATTTGGTAAAAGGTTAGCCAAAAAGTAGTTATTTAATTATTTAATGAAATTTTATTTACTAAAGAAAACAAAGAGTTATATATTTAAAAAAAATCTAAGTGAAAGAAAAGTCTTGATATTCATAAATTTTGTTTTTTTATTCTTGATAAAAGATCTTAAAGTAATTATGTAATTTATAAGTCTAAAATATTTAAGAGAAAATTTGATTTTTTTTTATTACCTTTATTTGAAATTATTTAGGTAAAATTTTTATTTTGTTTAATAAAGGAAACAAAAAGTTATATCTTTTTATTATTTTAAGAGAAATAAGTAAAATATTACTGGATAAAAAAAATAAGTAAAATATTAGCCCAAAGTTTTTCAATCAAAAAGTAAAATATTATTGAATAAAAATAAATAAGTAAAATATTATCCCAAAGTTTTTTTTATTTTTTAATAATAAAAGGAAAATTTATTTATATACTTTATTTAAAAAAATGATTTATATACTTTATTTAAAATATTTTCCAAGCCATGGATCCTGGCGGATCATTTGGTCATGGAATTTAATTTTTATTAAATTTTATTTAATTAATTATTAATAAAATCATAATTTTATTATTATTTTTCTTGAATTTTTTTAAATTTTAAATATCATTACTTTAAAGATGTGTTTTAAAAAAAAATTGATTTGTATTTTTGGAATTATTTAATTATGTTTTTAATAAAAGGAAATAAAGGTTAACTTTTGATTACTTTAAAAGAAATAAAAATATGTTCCAAATAATAAAGGATGGGGGCTTTGTAAAAATTGAATTCTTGATTAGTCCTAATAAGTAAGTGGAATAAATGGTTAGTCCATAATAATAAAAGTTAGCGGTCAGTACAGTTAATTGTTAGTATAGCAAAAATTAAATGGTTAGTGATAACAATAATAATGAAAGTTAGTGGTTAGCACAGTTAATTGTTAGTATAGCAAAAATTAAATGGTTAGTGATAACAATAATAATGAAAGTTAGTGGTTAGCACAATTAATTGTTAGTATAACAAAAATAAAAGTTAGTGATAACAATAATAATAAAAGTTAGTGGTTAGCACAATTAATTGTTAGTATAACAAAAATAAAAGTTAGTAATGTTAGATCAATTAGTTGTTAATAACAATAAATACAAAAGTTAGTAAAGTTAGATTAATCAATTGTTAAGAACAATAAAACAAAAGGTTAGTAATAATAACAATTAATAATGAATAAACAAGTAAAACAAGTTAGGATTTTAGTTTTCTGCAAGGATAAAAGAAAAGTTAGTAACTCAAATGAACAATAATGAAAAGATAGAGGATGAAAATAGAATTTTACCTATAGAAAGAAAATTTTGAATTTTCAGAAACGGGAAAACGCGACGGACGACCACGGCAGGGCTGGGGAGGAAGCGACGGGCGGCGTGCAGGGGTGAGGCGGAGGAGAGGGGGTCAGGCGGTGGCCGGCGGCGATGCGACGGCGGGGAGGGGGGGCACGGCGAGGGACGCGGCGGCTGGAAGGAAGAAGAGGAAGGGGCAGCGAGAGAAACGGAAGAAAGAGAAAGGAAGAAGATGGTCTGATCGTAAGAAAACAAAGTTTGGGACTTTCTGGGCAGAGGGAGGATAAGCTAGGGAATAAGGCTGTAATTTTATCTTTTTTTTAAAACGGAGCTCTAAGCTTTCTCTGTATTTTTTTCTGTGTTCAGCACAAAATTTGGGGGGCTATTTATAGAGGAAGTTTGGCTGAACTGTTGATGGATAAATTAATAAAAAATTTCAAACTTATCTTTTAAATTGGTAAAATGACAATTTTAGTCCTTTACGTCTCTCAGCCTCTGGATAAGTTCCTGAAGCTTCTGATTTTGACAATTTTGTCGTTTTCTGTCAATTTGCGCCAGAAACGTCGGCAGGCCCAAAATTTTATGTGACAAACTACCAAATGCTCCTGAAACTTTCAGAATTTGTCAATTTTTCCCGAAACTTCTTAATGTTGTCATTTTTACCTCAAACTTTTAAATTTTGCCATTTTTTTGGAGTTTTCTTTTTTTCTTTAAAATACACACATATATCATTTTAAATCAAATCTTCACAAAAAAAATGTATTTTAAACTAATTAAAATTTTTAGTAATAATAATAAAAATAAAAATAATAATTTTTTTTATTTAATTTCTTTTATTTAATTTCTTTTAAAATTTTTTATGGTCGGACGAAATTGGGTGTCAACAGAAACCCGTTAGGCCTGGAAGTTGAGTCTCACTATAAATACAACTTTTAGTGAGAAATTTGCAGCTTCTTGCCCTAGCCTCCCAAAAAGGACAGCCGCACTCTTCTCTTACAATTACTTGGAGGACGCAAGTTAGCACTACAAGCGCAAAAGAAATGCATCTGCCGAGACGTGGTGGAAGGGTGGTGATCCCAAGAGGCTCGTGTGTATACCATAAAGAGCTTGAACACGTCAACTATTCAAGTTTTGTGATTCGACTCTACAGTTGAGTGAGAGATCTCAACAAAAAATTATGTATGAAAATTTTCGAACACCCGGTTTACCCCATTTCACTTGGATCCTGGAGGTTTTCGGTTAAATTCCGCTACGTTGTTTGGCTCCCGAAACCCAACAGTGGTATCAGAGCTACTGGTGAAACCCTAAATTGGGATTCAATGTTGAATCACATGATGTTATGTGTTTGATTGCTTTCGGCCATGATTAATTAGATTGATTCATGATGTATGAAACTGGAACTCGTAATGAACATATAACATATATGAAAAAATGACACTAATTGGTTAATGAGATTAACCCGAAATTGATAGGTATGAGATACCTATATGGATTAGGATTCTTGCAATAGTAGCAAAAACCCTAGCTTGGTTCAGATTCGGCCTATTCGGGCACCGAAAGTAAGGTATTTTTGGTGGCTCGAATGGAGGAGTCTCGGGTAGTTGCAAAAACCCTAGCTGACCGGCTAGCGGGACTGCTGTATACGAAGTGCCACATAAATAAAACTGGTTAATCAACTCGCGAAAATTTGCATGCATTTGTTGAATGAGATTTGGCATGTTATGCTGATTGATGGTTGAAGTATGGTGCATGGTTATAGCCCTTGATTGGTTGTACTTGTAAATACGGCCTACGAGTCGTGCTTTCTCTTGTTACTCTTATTGTACATTCTCTTCTCACCTTCCTCCCCTCAAATGTAACTCGAGGTTTCTATTATTGATGTAACGGTACATTATAGGATCATCCAAGGTGGTATGTCCAAGGAGGTGACAACAAAAAAGGCAACTAACAAAGGAAGAGAATGAGCTTATGAAGACCCATTTCTTTTTCTCAGGCTTTTATGATATTCTCATTGGCTTGAGAATATCGCATAGTTTTGGGCTATAACCATGTCACGTTTACTTTCTTGTAAGCATGAGATGCATGTTTTATATTTGTATGTGATACATGTATAAGACAACCGGAGATAACAAATTGGTGAGATCAAAAGAAAAATCCCTCAAACAAATATTAAGTCATTAAATGTGATGCCTTCCAAATGTTGGCACTCGTCAAGACTTTGATCAACATGGGTGGGTTTGCCAAAGCAAAGCACCTATGTTCATTTTGGTAAGGCACGATGGGATATAGTGATATCCAAATTGTTAACTTTGGGTTCAACTTAACTAAGTCATCCTAATAGGATTAGGGACTTAGAGGCATAGAGTTGGGCTTAAGTTCATGAGATGAGCTTGGACAAGTGTTGATTCACTCAACTATCCAAGAGTTACATGAGATGCGATTGGCAAGAAGTTGGCTACCTAAATAGCTGTAACTTAAGAGAAAAGCCAAAGCTGACTCAGGTTGTGGTCAAATATGGATCTTGGCCCACTAGAATACCATTAACGCTGAGGTCTTTCGAAATAATATCGAGGGTTATTATTTTGAGTAAAATAGTGGGATATCGTTTAATAAAAGTCCTTATTAAATGAATTAAAATACATGACTCTTACACTGCATATTTACTGTTGTAGATAACCATGGCACAAAACACATCGACACTTTCATTGTGATCGATCCTTAAGAAGGAAAAACTGAATGGGACCAACTTTCTCAAATGGTACCGAAACTTGATGATAGTCCTCAAGTAAGAGAAAAAGGCTTATGTACTAAAGCAGCCCATTCCGAAGGAGCCTGCTGCCACTGCTCCAAGAGCTGAAAGGGATACTCATAAGAGGCATTCTGATGATGCTTTGGATGTTGCATGCCTCATGCTTATTACCATGGAATCTAAGCTTCAGAAGCAACATGAAAACATAGGGGCGTTCAATATGATCGAATATCTCAAAATGCTTTTCCAAGAGCAAGCTAGGCATAAGTGGTTTGATACCTCTAAGGCATTATTTTAGTGCAAGATGTCTGAGTGAAGTCCTGTGGGTCCTTATGTGCTCAAGATGATTAGGTACATTAAGAATCTTGAGAGTTTGGGATTTGCTCTTCAGAAAGAGTTGGCCGTTGATGTAGTCTTGCAATCATTGCTTGAAAGCTACAGTCAGTTCGTCATGAACTATAACATGAACGACCTTGACAAGTCCTTCCCTGAATTGCTCAACATATTGAGAACTGCTGAGCAAAACCTTAAGAAGGCTAGGCCCATTTTGATGGTTCAAAAGGGCAAAGGAAAAGGAAAAGCCAACAAGAAGAAGGATAAAGCTAATGGAAAGTCCAATGCCAATTCTTCTTCAGCTACACTGAAACCAAAGGGTGGTGTGGCTAAGGAAGGGGAGTGCTTCCATTGTAAGCAACCTAGACATTGGAAGCGCAACTGCAAGCTCTATCTTGAATAACTTGCTAAGGAAAAAGGAAGTAAGACTTCCACTTCGGGTATTTTTGTTATAGAGGCTAACTTTTCTACTTCCTCATCTTGGGTATTGAATACTGGATGTGGATCTCACATTTGTGCAAATGTGTAGGATCTAAGTAGAAGTAGAAGATTGGCCCGAGGTGAAGTAGACCTACGTGTTAGAAACGAAGCAAGGGTTGCTGCCTTAGCCGTAGGGACTTATGTTCTCACTTTACCTAATGGATTATTTTTAGAATTAGACAACTGTTACTTTGTGCCTACTATTAGTAGAAATTTGATTTCTGTTTCTTGTTTGGACAAGAAAGGTTTTTCATTTATAATAAAGGACAAATGTTGTTTTATTTATTTGAATGAAATCTTTTATGGCAGTGCTCAACTTAGCAATGGGTTGTATGTTCTAGCCCTCGAAGATCCAATCTATAATGTGAATACCAAGAAGGTCAAATTAAATGATTCGAACTGACCTATCTCTGGCACTGTCGCTTGAGCCATATAAATTAGACTCGCATATCTAAGCTCCATAAAGATGGACTCTTGGACTCATTCGATTTTGAATCATATGAGACATGTGAGTCATGTTTGCTGGGCAAGATGACCAAAGCCCCATTCAGAGAGTAAAGTGAAAGGGCTAATGACTTACTAGGACTCATACATAATGATGTATGTGGCCCTATGTCTACACATGCTAGAGGAGGTTTTCAATAATTCATTACTTTCACTAATGACTTCAGCAAATATGGCTATGTGTATCTCATGAGGCACAAGTCAGAATCCTTTGAAAAGTTCAAAGAATTCAAGAATGAAGTAGAGAATCAACTCGGGAAGAGTATCAAAGTGCTTTGATCAGATCGAGGTGGAAAGTACGTGGATCGAGAATTCCTTCACTATCTGAAGGAGTGTGGTATAGTATCACAACTCACTCCACCAGGTACACATCAATGGAATGGTGTATCTGAAAAGAGAAATCAAACTCTGTTAGACATGGTTCGCTCTATGATAAGTCAAGCTGACCTTCCAAGCTCCTTTTGGGGACATGCTCTAGAGACAACCATTTTTACACTAAACCGAGTTCCATCTAAATCGGTTCAAAAGACACCATATGAGATATGGAGTGCGAGGCGTCCCAATTTGTCTTTTAGGAAGATTTGGGGCTGTGACACTTATGTGAAACGTCAATCCTTTGACAAACTAGGGGCTCAAATCTCAAAAATGCCTTTTTGTTGGGTATCTCGAACAAACAAAGGGTTACTATTTCTACAATCCTTTTGAGCAAAAAATGTTTGTTGCTCGAACTTGTGTTTTTTTAGAGAAAAAGTTTATCTCTAAAGGAACTAGTGGGAGAAAAGTAGAACTTGAAAAAATTCAAGAACAACAAGGAGACATTGAACCTGAAATGGAACCTGAACAGACACCACAAGATGTTGTGGTTCAAGAGTTTGTTCCTGTAGCACAGAGCTCACGTAGGTCTGGTAGGATTCAGCGTAAGCCCGAGAGATATGAATTTCTCGTGACTCGCACCGGTGATGTGATGCTCATGGATCAGGATGAGCCCACAACCTACCAAGAAGCTATGTCGAGGCCCGACTCTGAGAAGTGGCTAGTGGCCATGAAATCCGAGATGGAGTCCATGTATGAAACCAAGTATGGACTTTGGTTGACCCACCTAAAGGGATAAAACCCATAGGGTGCAAATGTTTTGTCAAGAAGAAAACTAACATGGATGGTAATGTGATTACCTTTGAAGGGCGACTGATTGCAAAAGGTTTCAAGCAAATTCATGGTACTGACTATGATGAAACTTTTTCACCAGTTGCTATGTTTAAATCCATCCGAATTTTGTTCCCTATTGCAGCACACTATGATTATGAGATATGGCAAATAGATGTCAAAATTGCATTCCTAAATGGAAAGCTGCTTAATGATGTGTACATGACACAACCTGAGGGTTTTGTCACTCTTGAGAATACCAATAAAGTGTGCAAGTTGCAAAGGTCTACTTATGGACTAAAGCAAGCTTCTCGAAGTTGGAATCTTCATTTTGATAAAGTAATCAAAGAGTTTGATTTTATCAAAAATGAAGATGAGCCTTATGTCTACAAAAAGGTTAGTGGGAGCTCTATTGTCTTCTTGGTGTTGTATGTAAATGACATACTACTCATTAGGAATGACGTTCCTGAGCTACAATCTGTAAAGACTTGCCTAGGGAAATATTTTTCTATGAAGGACTTGGGTGAACCAGCCTATGTGTTAGGCATCAGGATCTATAGAGATAGATCTAGAAAGCTTCTTAGACTAAGTCAAAGTACATACATTGACAAGGTACTAAAGAGGTTTAGCATGCAAGATTCTAGGAAAGGATTCTTGCTCATGTCACATGGTATAACTCTTTCTAGATCTCAGTATCTGAGTACACCCGAGGAGAGAGAACGCATGAATAAGATTTCATATGCCTCAGTAATTGGATCTATCATGTATGCCATAGTATGTACTCATCCCGATGTCTCATATGCTTTGAGCATGACGAGTAGGTACCAATCAAACCCTGGTGAGAGTCACTAGATAGCTGTTAAGAACATCCTTAAGTACTTACGAAAGACTAAGGATGCATTCTTGGTCTTTGGAGGTGAAGATGAGCTCGTTGTAAGTGGTTACACCGATGCAAGCTTCCAATCTGATAAGGATGATTTTAGATCACAATCTGGTTATGTGTTTTGTATTGGTGGTGGTGCTGTGAGCTGGAAGAGTTCAAAGTAAGAGACAGTAGCCGACTCTACAACAGAATCTGAGTACATTGCCGCCTCTAATGCTGCAAAGGAGGCAGTTTGGATCAAGAAGTTCATCACTGAACTTGGAGTGGTTCCAAGCATTGCCGACCCGATAGAGCTCTATTGTGACAACAATGGAGCAATCGCACAAGCTAAGGAACCTTGATCTCACGAGCGATCCAAACACATACTCTGACGCTATCATCTCATCAGATAGATCATCGAGAGGGGTGATGTAAGGATATGCAGGACTTTGACAGACAGCAACATTGCTGATCCACTAACAAAGCCCCTTACGCAGCAGAAGCATGATAACCATTCTAGGTCCATCAGTATTAGATACATGGATGAATGGCTTTTAGTGCAAGTAGGAGATTGTTAGTGTTGTGCCCAAAAGGCCAATCATGAGATGATTGTATTTTTTACACATTTAGTCATGATATTTTATTAAGGCATTAATCTAGCAATTATGTTTGTTGTTTTGTTTCTGCATAATATAATAAACATAATTGTAACCCTAGAATAATGATATTTTCAAACGTCCCTGGTCTATTATTATTGTGGAGCGGTTGCAATAATACATAAAGACTAGCATATGTGGAGACTAATATGAGATATGTTAAAACTGTCATTTTCGCATCCCAAATGGCTGGCAAAAACATTATCCAAGTGGCCTAAAGTTTGCAAAATTTGCAAACATGCCATTACTAAAGGCCAAGAAAGAAATAAAGCTAGAAAAAAATCATTTTCTCCACATTTTCTTCCACAAATTCGACCTCCACCTGTTAGGGTTCTTCCTTGAACTCCTCAACATCCCTCCATAGCCACCTTACTGCAAATAATCAAGAGAAGACAACCAAAGCATCAAGGAAGACTATAAACCCTAGTTTTCAAGTTTATCTAAAGTTTATTGGATTTCCAGCAAAAGGTAAGGAGTTATCTTACTCCCATGGATTGCTTACTATAATATTCAAGTATCCATGGAGTTAGGGCTAAGTTTGGAAGAGAGCTAAATGCTTGATGAACCAAGCTTAGTGAGGGGAGTGCACTTAGTAAATGTTTTGTTACCTAGTGTGAAGTGCACAATGATGGCAGTAAATTTAATCTAAAGCCCAAAGTTAGTACTAACTAGTGTTAAGACTTTCCTCATACCAAGCTTATGCTTGAGGAGGGCTCCCATAGTGATCTACTTATGTTTATTACATGTTTTATGGACTAACCAATGAATGTTGTTGCTGACGTATACATGTGTTTATTATTTATGTTTGATTGTCACATTTGGATGCTCTATATTGGATATTTGCATTGCGTTTTCTACTATTTTAGTGTCTTTAGATACAGGTGATTGCTAAAGGTTACATTACCTTAGTGTTAAAGTGTTCTCCTTACTAAGTTTCTTCATGACACTTATCTCCCCTCAAATCTACCAATTTTCAGGTTTAGCAGAAAGATCACATTCAAACTGACATTTTTTGTTCGAGTTTTGATCTAAAATTTCAGGTATATGAACTTCTATGTGTCTAGTTATGATCTAGAAAGTTTGGTGATTTTATGAGTACCTTTGGTATTTTTAGTGATGGTGCTTATTGTGTTACGCAGCAGCTATCCAGCATCCTATTTTGGAGTGCACTGTGTCTCAAGCACCTCTTGTGACTTGGGTGCATGTCTTTAGCTGAGTTAAGGCCATGATGTAATGCATGGATTCATGTACATGTAAGGCATGTAAAACTGGAACACGTATGTGAACATTTAAGGATGGTTTTGTTATGTATGAGAAGGTGGTGCACAAGCTGTCTAAGTGTCTAAGTGTGAATGATGAGCTGCTTGTTTGTAAATTCTGTTTTGACCACATAAGGTTACAATATGTAAAAGCATATAATTCTTATGCATATTGAACATATATAGGATAGCCTTGGAGGGTTTACCGCTTGTGAATGAAATGTTTGCACACTTATGAAATTTTGTATGGGCATAATGGTCATAAAGTGGACAGAATTTTGACCCTGCACTCAAAGTTCTATATCACCCTATGTATAGTAAATCTTGGTATAAAATTTTGACCACACCTAGAACACATCTACACATTAAACTAAGATTTGGAATTTCTGCATTTGGAGCCCTGTAGCCAAAGTTATGACATTGCAAATTTGGCTAATTTACTGTCCATTTGGTCAGAATTTTGTAACCAACTTAAAAAATCCATAACTTGGTCCATAGGTGGGCTATTGATGTAAAACCAAATTCCTTGTTTTGGTATAAGTTTCTACTTGATAATGGAGTAAATAAAATAAGGGTACATGGCTAGATTAATATAGTTTTTTTAGAGAAGTTCGGGTGTAGTAGCTGGAAACATGAACTTAAAAAGATTGCCTAATGTATGGTAGCCAAGTTTAAAACTTGTGCTAGTGTTTTTCTTCCTTACTTCCATGGTGTGCATAAAATGCAATTATGTGTGTAATGGTTGGACCAATATGCATGTATTTATATATTACCCAAGAAAGCCAATTGGGTATGTGATAGCCAAAGCGTTATTTCCCCTTCGGACCCACAAAGCTCGGACAAAACACCAACCTCGGAAAGGTTGGGTTTGACACTTTGACCCCTCGACCTCGGTGGTCCATCACCACCCTAGATAGTGATAGTACTGACCTCGGGAATATGGTGCACTATCACCCTCGAAAATATGACCTAACCAACTTCGGAGGAGGTAGACTTACCATCTTTGGCAGGGGAAAACACCCCCAAATGGTACCCTCCACACCAAAGGGAATCGTGGATAACTGAAGTGACCTCAGAAAAAAGCCCTCCTATTCCGAAGAGGCCTCTCCTACCGAAGGGATCTCGAGAGTATGGCAGAAATAGTTAAGGAGCCTCTGATATGCCACTATCGTACACGTCCTAACGCGCAGACCTACCCCGACCCTGACTTCTGGCCAGGACGGCGTATAGCCGGCTAGAGGTCCCCACTCCCGAAGGTACGAACTGCATCCGACCGAACACGTGTCATAATCTGAGCGGGTTACGTCAGGAAGATTTCTCCGTTACACCCTCCTATATATATCTGGGAAATGGCCTCAGTAAGGCGCTGGACTCTTAAGGAAAAAGATACCTCCTATTCTTACCATCCTTCATATCACCAAATACTGACTTGGGCGCTGGAGGCTCCTTCCCCGGAAAACACTCCAGGGACCTCCTAACCCTTGTTTTTTTTAGTATTTCAGGCAATCTCTCCCAGTCAGTCCCTTCTTCAGATGTTCCCTCCTTACCGGAAGTCCCTTCCAGGCTCACTATGTTATACAGCGAAGATGCCGACGGGCATCATCTGGCGTCGTCTGTGGGAACCCATTCTCAGGTGGTTGTCATTGAGACTCGGCGTTCTAAGGACAAGGGACTTCTGAAGTCCCCATCCGCACTAGAGGTTCAACTGGCAACCGAACAACCTGCCATAGGGACTTCCTTGCCTAAGGACGAACGTCCTCTAACTGTTACCATAAGCTTCCTACGTGATTTTCAACGCTCTATTGTGGCTGAAATGACAAAACAACTGGACCAAAGGTGGTTACAGCAGCCTCTAGGACGAAGGGCATCCTCGCCAATGCCCAATCGGGAGAGGAGCCCGAAATCCACTCACCGGAGTTCGGGGAGCGGGGACATCCATGATGAATCCTCGACGGAGGGCGTGCCCCCCAGAGTCTGACGTACGTGAGATACAGGATCAAAGGGGGCTAGGACTTCTCACCAACGAAGTGTTGGGTTTCGGGAGCCAAACAGCGCAGCGGAATTTAACCGAAACCCTCCAGGATCCAAGTGAAACGGGGTAAATCGGGTGTTCGAAAATTTCATACCTAATTTTCGGTTGAGATCTCTCACTCAACTGTAGAGTCAAATCACAAAACCTGAACAGTTGACGTGTTCAGGCTCTCTATGGTATCCACACGAGCCTCTCGGGATCACCACGCTTCCACCACGTCCCGGCAGATGCGTTTCTCTTGCGCTCGCAGTACTAGCTTGCGTCCTCCAAGGAATTGCAAGAGAAGAGTGTGGCTGTCCTTTTGGGAGGCTAGGGCAAGGAGACCTGCAAATTTCTCACTTAAAAGTTGTATTTATAGTGAGACTCAACTTCCAAGCCTAAAGAGTTTCAAAGCCCTAATCCAATTAGGATTTAATTTCGGGCTTAATAATGGCTCAACTCCTTGGCCCATTATTAATACGAAATTAAAGTGAAACCATAACCCAAATAATTAGCCCATGCACTCTAATGATCCAAATAGCTCTATGTTTGCGACCCAATAGGCTCTTGCCATGTTGGCAATGATCATAAATCACATTTATGATCATAAGCAATGAGCGGTGTCTAGCAACACATCATTGCTACCCAAGTGACAAGATTGTCGGTGAATCGACTAAACCTTTATGATCATCACCGATATATGCCATTGTCCCTTTGTCCAAGATATCAAGACTAAGCACGAGACATGGAATGTGTCACTCTCGTATAGCCCAATCTTTGGTTTCTTGATTACCGAGTATACCAACTTAAACTGACGACATTGATATCATATATCAACTCATCGGAGCATGGCCATGCATTTTCTAAGTCTCACTCTATCAAGGGGCCCAAAGATATCACTCCCGTTACATAGGAGGGACAAATCCCATCTTGATCATACAAATCCCTCCGCATGATATGTGACATACCCAATGACCTCCTTCAAGTTGACTCAGTTACGAGCAACAAAGGAAAGTATCAAAGTATGTGACTCACATGTAGGGAACCTTGATGATCTTAGGTCGAAGGACTACATATACCATGATCACTATGAGAATCACTTATGACACTCATATAACGATCCATGAAGTGTTCTCATGGTGGGTCAGTCCAGTACACAAGTTCTCCAACTTGTACCCATATGTAGACTACATATCTCATATTAGTCTCCACATATGCTAGTCATTATGTATTATTGCAACCCGCTCCACAATAATACTAGACTAGGGACGTTTAAGAATATCATTATTCTAGGGTTACAATTATGTTTATTACGTTACGCAGAAACAAAACAACAAACAAAATTGCTGGATTAATGCCTCAATAAAATATCATGACTCAATGTGCAAAAATACAATCATCTCATGATTGGCTTTTTTTTGGGCACAACACTAACACGAAGTTCTTCACCGGAGGAAAGATCACAATCTCCCCGCCGTCGAAGTCACTCCCTGAAAAGGCAACGTCATTCTCCATTGCTGGAGGCCTCCAAGCAGCGGGAAGAACCCAGGGCCACCATCCTCATGGAAAAAATCCTAAAAAGGCTGGAAAAAGTAGAGAGGCAGATTGCCCAAAAGCCAGTATGGTCAAGGTTATCTGAGACCTTCGCTGGAGAAGAGTCACCCTTCGTCCAGACGGTAGTAGAAGCCCCAATGCCAAGCGACTTTCGAGTCCCTCGCTTAGAAACCTATGATGGATGTAGTGACCGTCAGGCCCACCTGACCAAGTACAGACGCAGCATGGTGCTACACGATGCCGATGATGCCACCCTTTGCAAATGCTTTGAGGTCACCCTTTCCGATTCTACGACTGTGTGGTACAACTTCCTTGGCCCCAAAACGATAATGAGTTTCCAAGAGCTGTCCACAGAATTCACACAGTAATTCATCGGCAATAGGCTAACAGCAAAGATACCCATCCAGATTTTTGACATAGCGCAGAAGAATGGGGAAACCATTCGTGACTATGTTGAAAGATTCAACCGAGAGGCCCTGAGTGTGCCAGACTTTTGCCCTAAAATACGCATCCTCGCCATGATACGGGGACTTCAGCGAGACTCACAACTCTTCTATGAGTTCTCGAAAGACCCCCCGGACACCCTGGGCGAGTTCTACCAAAGAGCCGAATAGCATATGACAGCGGAAGAACTGAGAATATGAGGATCAAAACCTAATCATTATCATCCTGGAGGTGAAAGCCATCAACCCCGGTATCTAGGCAAGGGTGGTGGAAAAGCTCAAAAGCAGAAGGGGAAAAGACCCATGTTATTTACTCCCCTAAACACCTCCCGAACAAACATATTGCTGGCCATGGAAAGGCAAGGAAACCCGATCCAGCGACCGAAGGTCATGACTTCCGAAAACAAGAAAAATATGAAGAAGCTTTGCCAATTTCATCGGGATCATGGGCATGACACTGAGGATTGCTTCCAGCTGAGGAAGTATATAGAGTCTCTAATAAAATAGGGCCAACTTCGGCGTTACCTGTGGATGCCTTCCCCGAAGGGGAGGAGGGAAGAGGAAAGGAAAGGAAATGACGAGGAATATGATTCCGACAGATGCCAGAACCGAGGTCCCAAAAGACATCCGCCACCTTCAGTTGGAATAATACAAACGATTACCACTAGGCTACCTTCGGCAGAGAGAAAAAGAAAAGCTAAGGAGATCTCGGTGATGGAATTTGGTAACCCATCAAAAAAGCTTGTTCGGAAAGATGGGTCTACCATAATATTCCCTCATGATGACCCACTTCTAATCATGGTAAGGATAGGGAGTTAGGACGTCAAAAGAGTACTCTTCGATGATGGCTCCAACGCTGATGTCTTATTCTCTCATTTGCTGCCAAGTTTGAGTATACTAAGAGGTGATCTTAAGCCTGTCACCTCCCCTACCTTCAGAGTGGGTCCGTTCAAACTCCCTGCCCTCGGATGGATTGACCTCCCTCTAATGCTAAGGGGAACTTCACTACAGCACAAGGATGAGCTTTTCGCTTCCACAATGGCAAGGTTCATCGTCATAGATGTCCCTTCGTCATATAATGCCATCCTTGGGAGACAGACACAAAGAAACCTCCACATTCGCCCGGATGTGAAATATTTGACTGTCACCTTCGCCACAAAGGATGGAGATGCTGAGATCTTCATCGACCAAGGGGAAGTAAGAAAGGTATTTGTCAAAGCAAGAAAGACCCCAACAAAGAATTGCACACAGACTGCGGGAGCAAAGGCCGTGCTCATAGGGGAGGCAAAGAGAGAAGAAACAGAAGACCCCGAGAAAATAGAAACAGAAGATATAGAACTTATCCTAGGCCGAAGTACCCGAATGGGGAAGAAATTGGCTGAAGGTGACAAGGAAAAACTTGTATCTTTCCTATTAATGAACAAAGATCTGTTTGCGTACTCACCAAAGGACATGCCAGGGGTAGACCCTCACATAATCCAACATAGTCTTAAGGTGCACCCAGAGGCAAAGCTCGTTCGACAAAAAAAATGAAGCCTCTTGACACACAAGAACAACTTCGTTAAAACCGAAGTCCAACACTTGATAGAAGCAAGGGTAATTAGGGAAGTCAAATACCCCGAATGGCTTAGTAATGTGGTTATCGCCACAAAGGAAGAGAGTGACAAACTCCAGATGTGCATCGACTTTTGAAATGTGAACGATCTTTGCCTTAAAGATTCATATCCTCTGCCACCAATAGACTAGTTGGTGGACTCGACCGCCGAGTATGGCCTCCTAAGTTTCCTCGACCCCTTCAATAGGTATCATCAAATCAGAATGGACCCTGAAGATGAAGAAAAAATCACCTTTATCACCGAAATTGGTATATACTGCTATGTTAGAATGCCCTTCGGGTTTAAGAATGCAGGGGCCACATACCAAAGATTGATGAATAAGGTCTTCAACTCCCAAATCAGGAGAAACATGGAGGTTTATGTCGATGATATGATAGTTAACAGCAAACTGCCTAGAAGTCACATCGCAGACTTAGAGGAAACATTCCACCAATTGAGGACCTTCGGAAACTACCTCAATCCTGAAAAATCATCTTCAGCGTAAGCGCAGGTAAGTTCTTTGGATTTATGGTGTTGAATAGAGGTATCGACGCCAATCCAAAAAAGGTTAAGGCTCTACTAGGATTCTGAACTCCTACGACAACGAAGGATGTGTAAAGACTCACAAGGAGAATTACGTCCTTCAGCAGGCTCATCTCTAGATATGGGGATTGCTGCCAACCGTTCTTCAAGGTCCTCACTAAGGCAGCGAAAAATGGTGGTGACCTCGGGAACGAAGTACATCCTTTGAACGAAGACTACCAAAAGGCCTGGGAAGAGCTTAAGGTCTACCTGATTTGTCTGTCGACACTCCGGCAGCCACGGGAAGGGGAACCCCTCATACTATACCTCGTCATTATCGAAAAGCACTAAGTTCAGTCCTAGTGAAGGAAGAGGGGGCAGAGCAATGGCCAGTATATTTTGTGAGCAAATCCCTGCATGGTGCCGAAGTTAGGTACCCCTTACTACGAAAGGCTATTTATGCCCTGGTGCTTGCAAACAGAAGGCTACGCCCGTATTTCCAAGGCCACCCCATTATTATCCGAAGTAACCTGCCTCTTCGAGACATCATGAAGAAAGTAGACCACTCGGGAAGGCTTTCGAAGTGGTGCATCGAGCTGGTGAGTATGATATCACCTATGAGCCGAGGAAGACTATAAAAGCTAAAGTATTGGTGGATTTCATCACCGAGGTACCCATTGCCGAAGAAAGTCAACCCAACCCTGAGAATAACGAACCTGAGTAGACCCTGTTTGTCGATGGGGCCTCCGGCTCCGAACATCAGGGAGTTGGAGTAATTCTTCATAGTCCCGAGGGTATGGAAGTTATGAAAGCCATCAAATTTGGGTTTAATGTCACCAACAATATGGTAGAATATGAGGCCCGTATAGCAAGGTTACGCCTTGCTAGAAGAATTGGCATAAGAAACCTAAAGGCATACAGTGGTTCGACAGATGGCAAGGGACTATAGCACAAATGACCCAACTTTGGCAAAGTATCATGAGCTTGTATCAAAGCTCATTCAGGAGTTCGATGCAGTACGCATTGAGAACGTACCTCGCTGAGACAATGCTGAAGCAAATAGTCTGGCCAAGTCAAAAAAGCGCACTAAAGTACTGAGCCACCCGAGCATAGCAATAATGAGCATAGCAACCTTGGAAAGAGGATGGAAAAGTCCCATAAAAAAGTATCTTACAACCTCAGAGCTTCCCGAAGACTCTCGTGAAGCAGCAAAAGTGCGAAGATATTTCGGACGATATTTACTAATCGGGGAAGAGTTATACCGACAGGGGTACGCGAGTCCACTACAAAGGTGTGTCAATGACGCGAACATAGAGACAGTCCTCGAAGAAGTCCACAAGGGAGCTTGTGGTTCCCACATTAGAATTGACGCCTTGGCAGGAGTAATACTTCGCCAGGGGTGCTTCTGGCCTACCCTAAGAAAGGACGCGAGGCAGTTTGTCCATAAATGTGATAATTGCCAAAAACACGCCAATGTCCAGAGGCTATCCTCGGAATCGATAACCTCGGCTAACTACCCTTGTCCCTTTGCAGTATGGGGCATTGACCTCATCGGGCCACTCCCAATTGCACCTGGAGGAGTAAAGTTCTGCGTGGTCGCAGTAGACTATTTCACCAAATGGGTCGAGGTAGAGCCCCTGGCAACCATTTCGGCAAAGGACATACAAAAATTTGTCTGGAAGAGCATTATATGCAGATTTAGCATACCGAGGGTGATAGTGACCGACAATGGTTCCTAGTTTGTTGACAAGGGATTCCAAGAATTCATCACCAACCTCGGGATAATAATGCACTTCACCCCAGTAGCTCATCCTCAGAGCAACGGACAGGTAGAGGTATCTAACAGAACCATAAAAGATGGTCTGAAAAAGAGATTGAGGGAAGCAAAGGGAAAATGGCCAGGAGAACTTCCTAGTGTGCTATGGAGCTATCGGACAACGCCCCGAAGGGCCATGGGTAAGATGCCTTTCTCGCTCATCTTCCGCGTAGAGGCCATTATTCCCATCGAAATAGTCTAGCCATCGATTAGGGTACAAGTGTTCAACGAAGAAGGGAATGACCTCGGACTAAGAACTAAGCTCAACCTAATTGAAAAACACAAAGAAGTGGCTGAAACTTAGAAGAAAAGCTTTTCAGCAAAGGGTGGCTATAACTGCGAACCTACACGTTAGGCGAAAAGGAATCAGGAAAGGAGACCTCGTTCTCCAAAAGGCTGAGTTTGAACCTCGAGGACCATCTCACGGGGTACTTCGGGTAAACTGGGAAGGGCCTTATTTGGTCCTTGATGAGGTTTGGAAATAAGTCTATAAGCTCGACGATACCGAAGGTGGAGAACTGAAAAATACATGGCATTCAGATGCCTTGAAGAAATTCTACACTTAGAATTTTGACAGGGAATTGTACAGATAGAAATTTTTCTAAGTACAGGAAATTTTCAGGAAAAATAGCCCTACCTAAGAAATCTCGCCAAAAAAGGTTCAAGTATGTACTTGCGAAAAACACACATTTTCTCCAAAGGTGCGTCTACCGAACACAGTTGATAAAAATAGGCAAAACTTTGCCAAAATATATTCACCAGAGTTAGCATTTTGCCGAAGATGGTCGATAAAAAGTGCAAAAAATATCTTCTCGAGGGTCCTAGACTGAAAGTGGTCAAGATAAACCTTGGAAACAAAGATTATTTAAGGAGAAACATGCTTTGGGACTCGGCCAAATTTTGAAGGGAGGAAAATTTTCATTAAGAAATCCTTATTACAAGGAGGAGATTACAAGAACAAGATTACAAAGAAAAAGAAGAAGAAAAAGTGAAGCCCTAGACACCTAAGGGACCCCGCCATCGTGAGATGCTCCATCTCCAACATCCTTTGTTGTAGCCTTCGGCGCCAAGGAAGAAGCAAGGGGCAGGTTGAGATGATCAATCTTTGACCAGGCCCAACGAGGCCCCTCGGGGATGTCCAAGGCAGCTAAGAAGGATAAGTCGAGGTTGGGGTACTTCGCCAAGACTTGGTGTCGAGCAAGACAAAAGCTGTCTTGATAAGCGACCTTGGTAGCTTGATCTGCCTTGTTTTTTTCGACGGACAAGTCGTCTAGCTCGTTTCTCAACTCAGCGACCTCCTTCTTGAGCTTGTTCGTCTTCTTCTTCGTCTTTGTCTCCTTCTTCAGTGCCTCAACCTTTGCCTAAAGCTCGGCATTGTCAGCGAGGGCCTTCATTAGGAGAGCAGAGTCTTCCTCATTCTCCTTTTGATAGGCCTCGTTGGCTGAAGTCAGCTCAACGAGCTTTACGCCGAGGTCGGACATCTTCTGGGAAAAATCCTTCAAGAGCTCCTCTTGGCCCTTTAAGAATTCCTCCCGGAGTTTGGCAACCACCTCCTTGGCTATTCTGCTCAACTCGGCGTTCTTAACGACTGAGTTGGCACAAAACACCTTGGCCTTCTCCAAACGCTCTTCGGCCCAAGATCGGATCGAAGACTGTTTTGCTGCCCAAGCTCTGAAGTATCCGCTATACACCAAGAGCTGCAAAGAAAGGGGGAAGGACATTTGGTAAAGTTGCACAGGGATGACCAAACACTTAGAAAAATTTGGAGAAAAGATAAAGGGTCTAAAGAGTGCCTGGGCAGCATGCTTGGACATCCTTGCCGTGAGGATTTCCTCATTCGGGCACTCATCTGCCATAGATTTGAAGGTGGCCTGGGTGAGCACGCTCTTCACCATTTGGGGAGCCATTTGCTGGCTGTCTTCGGAGAACAAATTCATGTCCTCCGTGTAAGACCAGAAAGACTCCCTCAGGACCTTGTCCTTTAGGATATGAGAGTCCCGAAGGACCCGCCTCCGGGCATGCTCCACCATCCATGCCGAGAGTGCCAATTCTTCTACAAAGTCACAACGCAGTTCCATCAGTACATTGTCCCTTAGCCATATGTCTATAAGATTGAGAGTGCTAAAAACGTCTAAGTTTACAAAGAAATGGCTAAGGGGCAAACCTGGCGGAATCTCGGCGACGTCATCATCGGAGTCATAGACCTCTTCCACTTCGGCAGGGACGTGTTTGCCCTTGCTTCTTCTGTGCTCCTCGAGCTCCTCAGCAAAAGGGCCTCCTGCCGAAGAACCCAAGAGGTCTGCCGAAGTGGTAGGACTCCGAGGAGTGGAGCTGACGGCTAGCTCCGGTGGCAGGTCGGCTTGGACCTCAGGTTGGTCCCTGACCTCCACAACGTCCTTTGGAGGTGGGGGAAGGAGGTCCTTCTTCACCTTCTTAGCCGAAGATGGCCCGCCTCCAAACATCTTTCACCTCTTCGAGGCCCCCTTCTTCTTCTATTCCCCCTTCTCGGCTTGACCGAGGAAGAGGGATTTGTAGAAGGTAGCTAAGTGATCGCCTATCTCTGAAAAAGGAAGAAAATATCAGTGTAAATCCAAAGGGGTACTTATACAAAAAATTTGGAAAGTAACTTACTCTCGAAAAGGGCTTCATAAGTGAGCTCCCCCCGAATGAGCATCACCAGCTAGGACTTCTTCCCGTCGATGGCAGGAGTTGGTATGCCGAGATCGGTCTTATGCTCCTTGAGCACCGCTAGCTCTCGAAGAACCTCTTCGGTCATGAGGTTCCACTTGATGGGGAAGGGATACAAGGAGCGTGGTGGGACCTCGGCATCCCATTCGGTGACAGCTCGGATACGGCTGTCGAAATCCTCTAACCTCGCTGCCAACTCAGGAGTTAACAACTTCTTAGGATCAATGACGTCCGTCTCCAGCATCCCCCAGGCCCACCTAGTCGGCACATGCGACCATGCCTCTGCCACCTTCAGGAAGAAGAACTTCCTTTGCCACCCTCGCCAACTATCATTAGTGTCGAAGGTAAACATGTATTTTTTGCTCCCAGATCCCCGAGGTAGCATGAAATAGAAGCCACCCTTCGGGACTGGATAGAGCTTGTAGTTCTGCATGAAAATGATTAAGTGAAGTTCTACCTTGAAAACCCCACACATGCAGACAAAAGCGTTGAAATAACAGTAGGAGTTGGGGGGAAGCTGATTTACGGTTATGCCATAGAATTGGCAAAAGTCGCAAATCATCTTCAGCGGGGGAAACCGAAGTCCGGCCTTTAGTTGGGCCCGAAAAATGGTAACCTCGTTATCATTGTTCATGAAGCTGAAATGGTCGGGATGGGGTAGTCTGGTTGTGGCATAAGAAGGAAGAAAAAACTTAGTTGTCCACTTCGTTAATTTTTCCAAAGTGGTACAACATGGGTGATACATGAAAGGTTGCCAGCTCTCGGGAATAGGTTAGACGGACATGAGGGGGACAGGGGAAGACATGTTCGGCAAAAGGAAAAGACTTCGAAAAAAAAGTGTCAAGGGACTTCGGGAAAAAGAAAACAGCTTCAGGGACTAGAAAAAATGGAAACTAAAGAGACCGAAGGACCTCTGGAAGGGAAACCCACCAAAACGTTTGTCGAAGTCGGGATTAGTTGACGCTGTCATAAATGGTCGCCGGAAATCGCTCCGCCACTGGCACCGCCGCAAAAGAGAAAGAAGAGCTGGAGAGCAGACGAGAGTAGGACAGAAGCAAAGGAAAGCAAATGAGGGCCATGAGGGGAAAAAAGGTTTATATAGACCGAAGAGGGGTAACCGAATCGCGCCATAACTACTTGCGAAGGCAAATCATCGCCATAATTACCCCTCAAAGGCAAAAGGACGCGGCTACCGTAACCGACACGACTACCCCCAATCACCGCATGTCACGTGTCGTCCAACGAGTGAAACAAGGGCACACTCTCTGACACCATAAAAACCTAGGCACGCATATCTGAACTGATGCTCCTGGTTACAAGACGTGACGGTCCACTGACCTGCAGCAGAAAAAAATAAAAATAAAGAGAGCGCGCACCTCGAGAGCACCAAGGGACCAACCAGGGAGCAAGTAGTAACACTTTAGTTGGAAAGGCACGCCTTTGAGTGGCGAAGTGTCTCCTCACACGGTGTCCCACTCTGCCCCCAAAGATTCTACAAGCTGAAGTCTCTACGTCGACTTTCCAAGGGGGGGCATGTGATAGCCAAAGCACTATTTCCTTTTCGGACCCACAAAGCTCAGACAAAACACTAACCTCGGAAAAGTAGGGTTTCACACTTTGACCCCTCGACCTCAGTGGTCCATCACCACCCCGGATAGTGACAGTACTGGCCTCGAGAATATGGTGCACTATAACCCTCGGAAATATGACCTAACTAACTTTGAAGGAGGTAGACACGCCATCTTCGGTAGGGGAAAACACCCCCGAATGGTACCCTCCACGCCGAGGGGAATCATGGATAACTGAAGCGGCCTCGAAAAAAAGCCCTCCTATTCTGAAGAGGCCTTTCCTACCGAAGGGATATCGAGAGTACTACAGAAATAGTTAAGGAGCCTCTAACATGTCGCCATCATACACGTCCTGACATGCAGACCTACCCCAACCCTAACTTTTGGCCAGGACAGCGTATAACCAACTGGAGGTCCCCACGCCTAAAGGTACGGACTGCATCCGACTGAACACGTGTCATAATCTGAACGGGTTACATCAGGCAGACTTCTCCATTATGCCCTCCTATATATATCTGGGAAATGGCCTCAATAAGGGGGTGGACTCTTAAGGAAAAAGATACCTCCTATTTTTACCATACTTCATATCACTAAATACTGACTTGGGTGTCGGAGGCTCCTTCCCTGGAAAAACACTCCAGGGACCTCCTAACCCTGGTTTTTTTTTAGTATTTCAGGCAATCTCTCCCAGCTAGTCCCTTCTTCAGATGTTCCCACCTTACCGAAAGTCCCTTCCAGGCTCACTATGTCATACAGCGAAGATACCAACGGGCATTAGTATGCACATTAAGGGTATTGTTCTGATGGCCTACAGGACATACCAATCCTGGCATTTTAAATGCATAATTTTGGCACCATAACTGGACTACCCCAGAGTGGTTAACAGTTGTTGGTATCAGAGCATGGTTTATACATGTACATAGCATATAGTTGCATCATGCATGCTAGCTACATACATGAACTCAGTTTGGTCAGCTGCTAATGTCAAGTACCATTAAAATACTTATGATCATTATATGTGCTCTATGATGAATCATGGACATAGGAAGTAATTATGGTTGCCACAAGGAAAAGGGAACCACCCCGAAGGCCTCATACTGAACATAGGCAACAAAGAAATGGACAAAAAGGGAAGAATTAAGGCCAACAGAGGAAACCAAACCCTGAAGTGCCACAGATTTGGTTGGAGCTTCAGAGGAACTTAACACTAGTCAATAAAAACTTAGTAAGGCTAATACAAGCACAACCACAAAGAGAACCACTTTAAAATGTACAGCAACAAGCAGAAGAGGAGACTAGGAACACATATGAAAATGTCCTTTTTGGAAGATCAGAAGATACAAATTATGAAACTGTTGAGGTGGAAAATGAGGATAGGAGAAATCTAAGAAGAAGAAGAGTTAGATCTAAGATTGGTCAAGTGTCCAGGGCTAATCCCTTAGTCTATGACCATTCCTCCATTAGGAATGAGATTAAGGAAGACCATGAAAGAAGAGGCAGGAGAAGGCATAGAGATCATGAAGAGTATCATCATGCTGAAGGTTCTCACAAATCAAGGAGACATAGAGTAGAGGATCAGAGATTGCCCACATGCTCAAGAAAAAAGACTAGAAGACCAAAGTTCAGTGAGACCTCCTAAAGCATCCAATGAGGGACAACAGAGATCAGTTTCTCCAGTGCCACGACCTCCAGTGCAAAAAGCTGGCAGAGTGTTCCAGATGGAGAGACTAGAGTCACCACAGTAGGGAGGAGCACTAAGAGGTAACATTTACTTAAATGATGTGTCTATTGATGTTCTGTTTGATACTATTGCATCTGTGTCTATAGTGGCTAAGAAATTTGTTGATGCCATAAAGTTGCCCACTAAAATCATGCCTAAGATATCTTTAGTGAAAACAGCAGGTAGTCAATGTCTTTTTTCTAATGATCTAGCTAAGGATTATGAGCTAGTAGTAGGAAAGACTAAGGTTATGACTAATCTGCTAGTGTTGGATATTCTTAAGTATGATATAGTACTGGGTATGAATTGGCTTGCTATGTATAACATAAGAATTGATTGTGCTAAGAGGGAAATCACATTGCCTGATGGTGAAGTGCATGCATTAGTGAATTCTAAGTAATTAGTGTATAAAATGCATGACATGGAACTAAAGGTATTAGATGAAATACCTATGATTTCTGAGCATGATTACTGATATGCATTTAATGGCTTGGATTGTAATGAAGAAGTGGATAGAATACCTGTAGTGAGAGACTTTCTACAAGTTTTTCCTAAAGATCTGTTAGATATCCCTCAATCAAGGGAGATTGAGTTTGAGATCAAGCTGCAACCAGGAGCTAGTCCAATATTCATTCCTCTTTACAGAATGCCTATCACAGAGATGAATGAGCTCAAGAAACAACTTGATGAACTTCTTGAAAAAGGTTCATAAGATTAAGTGTTTCACCGTGGGGAGCTCTAGTGCTCTTTGTAAAGAAGAATGATGGATCATTGAGACTATGCATTGACTATAGGAAGCTTAATGCAGTGACTATCAAGAACAAGTATCCACTCCTTAGGATTGAGGATCTATTTGATCAACTTAAGGGAGTTAAGATCTTCTCCAAGATGGATTTAAGATCTAGATACTTTCAATTAAGAGTAAAGGAAGAGGATATTCCTAAGACTATATTCAGGACTAGATATGGGCATTATGAGTACATAGTCATGCCACTTAGTTTGACTAATGCCCCAGTTGCTTTCATGGACCTGATGAATAGGGTGTTCATACCACATCTGGATAAATTTATAGTTGTGTTCATTGATAACATCCTAGTGTATTCCAAGGATGAAAATGAACATGAACATTATTTAAAGATTGTCTTAAAAACTTTGTTGGAACATCAGCTTTTTGCTAAGTTATCCAAGTGTCAATTTTGGATAAAGGAAATGTCTTTCCTAGGACATATTATAGATGCACATGGCCTTAAGGCAGGCCCTGAAAAGGTCAAGGTAGTGCAAGAATGGGAAAGACCAAAGACTGTAAAGGAAATTAGAAGTTTTCTAGAATTAGCTGGATACTACAGAAGATTTATATCAAGATTTTCTATGATTACCTCAACTCTTACTCATCTGACCAAGAAAGGTCAAAGGTTTGAGTGGATTGAGAAATGTAAAAAGAGTTTCCAGGAGCTCAAGAAAAGGTTGATTGAAGCTCCAATATTGATTCTTCCTTATTTAAGCAAGCCCTACATCATTGATACAGATGCATCTAGATCTAGGTTAGGTTATATACTTGTGCAAGAGAGAAATGTCATTGCTTATGGGTCAAGATAGTTGAGATCCCATAAGCAAAATTATCCTACCCATGACCTAGAATTGGCAGCAATAATTTTTACTTTGAAGCAATGGAGGTACTACTTGATGGGTAGTTCCTTTATGATCTACACTGACCATAAAAGCCTAAAGCACTTGTTCACTCATAAAGAGTTGAACGTGAGGCAAAGAAGATGGTTAGAGTACATTAAAGACTATGACTGCAACATAGAGTATATGAAGAGCAAAGGAAATTTGGTGGTAGATGCCTTGAGCAGGAAACACATAGGTCTTCTGAAAAGAGGATCCATAGCTGATCATGATGAACAGAATAGTTTGCTATACCTATAGCATAAGTGGCAGAAATAGGATAAAGCCCAAATTTATACATTGACAATCCAGTCTGGATTGATTAAAGAGGTTAAAAAAGAACAAGAAATAAATCTTGAGTTAAGAAAGATTTCAGGAGAGGAAAAAGGTTCCTTGTATGAATCCTTTGCCTATAAGCAAATATTACTGTACTTCAAGGACTGAATCTATATGCCTAAAGGACTAAACCTCAGAGATGAAATACTTGAAGAAGCTCACACAAGCAAGTTGAACATCCATCTAGGAAGTGAGAAAATGTATAAAGACTTGAAGACTCACTTCTGGTGGCCAAACATGAAAAAAGACATACCCACTTATGTCTCCAAATATGCCATATGCCAAAGGGTAAAGGTAGATCACCAGAAACCAGCTGGTACCCTTTAGACTTTACCTATACCATTGAGAAAGTGAGGCAACATAACCATTGATTTTTTGACTGGGTTACCTACGACCAAATTAAGGCATGATACAATTTAGGTCATTATGGATAGGCTAACCAAATGTGCCCGCTTCTTACCAATGAAACTCACAGACTTCTTGGAGAAGTTGGCTTAGATGTACATCCAAGAGATGGTGAGATTACATGGAGTACCAGACTCTATTGTAGCTGATAGAGATCTAAGATTTATAGCTTAGCTTTGGAGTGCTTTTCACAAAGCACTAGGTATCAAAATCCACCTGAGTATTGCTTATCACCCTCAGACTGATGAGCAAACTAAAAGGGTGATATAGATATTGGAAGATATGCTCTGGAGCTGTGTGTTGGATTTTAAGGGTGAATGGGACCAACACTTGCCATTAATAGAATTTTCATATAACAACAGTTATCAGAACACCATTAACATGGCACCTTTCAAAGCATTATATGGAAAAACGTACATGACACCCCACTGTTGGGTGGAAGCTTCAGATAGGCTAGAGTTGGGTCCTGAAATTATTGAGGAAACTACTGCCAAGATCAAGAAAATTCAAGAAAGTTTGAAAGCAGCAAATAAAAGAACTATAGCCTATGTGAATAAAAGAATGAGAGACTTGGAGTTTGAGATTGGTGACAACGTTTGGCTGAAAGTTGCATCAACTAAAGGCACTATCAGATTTGGCAGAAAATCCAAGTTAGCTCCAAAATATATAGGTCCTTATGAGATCTTGGACAGAGTTGGTAAGGTAGCATACAAGTTAGCTCTATTGCCAAACATATCAAGTGTTCATAATGTATTCCACATCAGCATGCTTAAGAAGTGTCTATTAGACACAAAGCATGCTATTGCAATGGAAGACATACAGTTGGAACCCAACCTGACATATGAAGAGAAACCTATAGCTATCTTAGCCAAGGATACCAGAAAGTGAAGTAACAAGCTTATTCCCATGGTCAAAATTCAATGGTCACACTATTCTGAAAGAAAGGTCACCTGGGAAACTGAGAAAGAAATGCAAGCGAGATATCCAAAAGAGTACCTCAAGCTAAAGGCAATTTTGGAGAACCAAAATTTTTAAGGGGGTGAGAATGTTGCCACCTTCACAAAATGGGAAAACTAAGCATAAGGACCTAAACTTGTATGCTTTAATTTTCACCAAAGTGTATGAATTGTCAAGTGTAAAGTATTCAATATACACTCCCCCAAGTGGCACAAACAATGATAATTTGGTCCTTAAGAAAGCATTGGTATATTGCCTAATTTTCAAGTAATCTATGGACTAAATTGTAAGGTTACAAAAGTTGGATACTCAATTGCACAAATTTTCAAAGATGACTATGGAAAGGACGTGGATGGAATTGTGAGGAAAGGACATGGATGGAATTATGAAAAATGGACATGGATGAAATTAAGAATATTGTTGGGGACCAAAGTGCTCAAGGAGGCAAAGTTAGTCATTTAATGCTTAAGGACACTTAAGGGGTTATGTGTCCCAAACTTTTCTAAAGGTGAAAATGACCCTTGACTAAGGTTAAAATAGGTCAAAAACTATCATTTTTCCATCCCAAATGGTTGGCAAAAATATTGTCCAAGTGTGGCCTAAATTTTGTAAAATTTACAAACATGCCATTACTAAAGACCAAGAAAGAAATAAAGCTAGAAAAAAAATCATTTTCTCCTCATTTTCTTCCAAAAATTTGACCTCTATCTATTAGGGTTCTTCCTTGAACTCCTCCACATTCTTCCAGAGCCACCTTGCTACAAACAATCAAGAGAAGGCAAGAGAAGACAACTAAAGTATCAAGGAAGACCATAAACCCTAGTTTACGGGTTTATCTAAGGTTTATTGGATTTCCAGGAAAAAGTAAAGAGTTATCTTGCTCTCATGGATTGCTTACTATAATATTCAAGTATCCATGGAGCAAGGGCTAAGTTCTGAAAAGTGCTAAGTGCTTGATGAACCAAGCTTAGTGAAGGGAGTGCATTTAGTGAAGGTTTTGTGACCTAATGTGAAATGCATAGTGATGACAGCAAATTTAAGGGTTTCTAGAATCTAAAGTTAGTACTAACTAATGTCAAAACTCTCCTAAGGCCAAGCTTATGCTTGAGGAGGGCTACCATAGTGATCTACTTATGTTTATTACATGTTCTATGGACTAACTAATGAATGTGGTTACTGCTATATACATGTATTTGTTGTTTGTGTTTGATTGCTGCATTTGGATGCTCTATATTAGATATTTTGATTGTGTTTTCTTATGTTTCAGTGTCCTTGGATGCAGATGATTGCTAAAGGTTACATTACCTTAGTGTTAAAGTGTTCTCCTTGCTAAGTTTCTCCATGAAACTTACCTCCCTTCAAATCTGCCCATTTTAAGTTCAGCAGAAAGATCACATTTAAAATAACCTTTATCATTTGCGTTTTGATCTGAAATTTTAGGTACATGAACTTCTATGTGTCTAGTTATGATTTGAAAAGTTTTGGTGATTTTAAGAGCATATTTGGTATTTTTAGCGATGGTGTTTATTGTATTACACAGCAATTGTCTAACATCTTGTTTTGGAGTGCATTATGTCTCAAGCATTTCCTATGAATTGGGTGCATGTCTTTAGTTGAGTTAAGGCCATGATGCAGTGCATGGACGTATGTACATGTAAGGCATGAAAATTTGGAACAAGTATGTGAACATTTGAGGATGGTTTTGCTATGTATGTGAAGGTGGTGCACAAGCTGTCTAGGTGTGAATGATAGGATGCTTGTTTGTAAATTCTGTTTTGGCCACATAAAGTTACTATATGCAAAAACATGTAATTACTATGTGTATTGGACATGTATGGGATAGCCTTGGAGGACTTACCCCTTACGAATGAAATGTTTGCACACTTATGAAATTTTGTATGGGTATAATGGTCATAGAGTGGACAAAATTTTGACCCTGCATTCAAAGTTCTATATCTCCCTATGTAGAGTGAATCTTTGTATGAAATTTTGACCACACCTAGAGCATCTCTAAAGGTTTAACTGGGATTTAGAATTCTTGCATTTGAAGCCCTGTAGCCAAAGTTATGACATTGCAAATTTGGCTAATTTACTGTTTATTTGGTTAGAATTTTATAACTAACTTAAAAAATCCATAACTTGGTCCATAGGTGTATTAATGTAAAACTAAATTCTTTGGTTTGGTCTAAGTTTCTACTTGATAATGGAGTAAATAAAACAAGAGATACATTGCTAGATTAATATAGTTTTTTTAGAGAAGTTCGGGTGTAGCGGTTGGAAACATAAACTTAACAAGATTGCCTAATGTATGGTAGCTAAGATTAAGACTTGTGTTAGTGTTTTTCTTTCTTGCTACCATGATGTGCATAAAATGCGAATATGTGTATAATGGTTGGACCAATATGCATGTATTCACATAGTGCCCAAGAGGGCCACTTAGTATGCACATTAAGGGTATTGTTCTGATGGCGTACAGGACATACTAATCCTGAAATTTTAAATGCACAATTTTGGCACCATAACTTGACTACCCCAAATTGGGTAACAAATATGTGGGCTTGAATGATAAAGAGTCTAAAACTAAGTTAGACAATATCCCTATTTTGAAAGAATTCTTAAAAGTATTTCCTTCTGAGCTTCTAGGCTTACCTCCCTTGAGGGAAATAGAGTTTGAGATTAAACTAACTCTAGGGGCAACTCCTATGTCTGTTACACCCTACAAGATGACAATTCCTAAAATGGATGAGCTGAAAAATCAATTGGATGAGCACCTTGAAAAATGGTTCATTAGGCCACGTATCTCTCTTTGGGGGGCATTGGTGCTGTTTGTGAAGAAAAAAAATGGAACTCTTAGGTTACGAATTGACTATAGAAAGCTCAATACTATGATTGTGAAGAATAAGTACCCTTTCCCTAGGATTGAAGATTTATTTGATCAACTTAAGAGAGCCACAGTGTTCTCAAAGGTTGATCTCAGATCAGGGTACTTATAATTGAGAGTTAAAGAAGCAGATATCCCTAAGACTACTTTCAGAACAAGATATGGTCATTTTAAATGTACAATGATGCCTTTTGGGCTTGCTAATGCTCTAGTTTTCTTTATGGACCTGATGCAGAGAATATTTAAACCATATCTGGATCACTTTGTGGTGATCTTTATAGATAATATCTTGGTATACTTAAGAGATGATGAGGAGCAGGAAAAATACTTTAGAATAGTGCTAGATGTGTTAAAGAAACATAAACTATATGGCAAAGTGAGCAAATGTCATTTATGGACCAATCAAATTGAATTATTAGGTCATGTAATGAATGGGAAAGGAATGGTTGTAGACCTAGGAAAAATTGAAGCTATCTTATAGTGGAAAGAACCATAGAATGTCAAAGAAATAAGAAGTTTCTTGGGTCTAGCTGGTTATTATAAAAGATTTGCACCAAAATTTTCTGTAATGACATCTCCTTTAACCAAATTTTTTTAAAAAAAAGGACAAAAGTTTGAATGGTCTAGGGAATGTAAAAGGAGCTTTCAAGAACTTAAAGACAAGCTCACTTTCATTCCTATGCTAACACTACCTAATTCCCAATAAACCTTTTGAGGTTTTCACAGATGCATCTATTATGGGATTAAGGTGTGTATTAATGCAAGGAAAATAAGCTATATCTTATGGATCAAGGCAACTAAGATCATATGAGAAGAATTATCCAGTGCATGACCTAGAACTTGTAACTGTGATTTTTGCCTTGAAATAGTGAAGGCATTACCTACTAGGTAATAAGTTTTAGATCTTTACTGATCATAAAAGTCTCAAGTATCTCTTTACTTAGAAAGAGTTAAATATGAGATAGAGGAGATAGCTTGAATATCTTAAGGACTTTGACTATACCATTGAGTACACTAAAGGCAAAGCTAATAGGATGACTAATGGCCTTAGCAGGAAATATACAGGCATCCTGAAACATGGAGAAGAAGAACCAAATGAACTTAATAGCCTAGCTTGTTTGGTTAACAAATGACTAAGATGAGAACAAGCCCAGCTAAGAGCAGTGATTATTCAATCAACCTGGAAAGTAGAAATATATAAGACATAATAGCAGGATGAAGATCTTACTAGAATATTTGGGCAAGGACACAAAAAATTATTCCAGGGGTTCTCTTATAGGTAGGGATTGTTGTATTTTCAAGATAGAATTTATGTACCCAAAGGATATAAAATAAAAGAACAGATTTTGAAAAAAGCCCAATCTAGTAAGATGAGCATACATCCTGGAACTATGAAGATGTATCAAAGTTTGAAAGAACACTTGTGGTGGCCTAATATGAAAAGGGAATTTACACATTTATGTCTAAATGTGTTGTGTGCCAACAAATGAAAGTAGAACACCAATGACCTATGGGCAAACTACAAAATTTGCCCATACCAGAAAGAAAATAGGGTTCCATATCTATGGATTTCTTGGTAAGCATGCCCATGTAAGAATAAAACATGATACTATCTGGGTAATTATAGATAGACTTACAAAGTTAGCCCACTTCTTACCTATTAATCTCACAAATCCTCTAGATAGGCTGGCACAACTGTACATTAAAGAAATAGTGAGATTGCATGGTATCCTAGATGACTTAGTTTCAGACAGAGACCCAAGGTTTTATGTCTAGATTTTGGAAATCCTTACATTAGGCATTAGGTACTCAACTGAAACTACGTTCAGCTTACCACCCTTAAATTGATGGGCAAACAGAAAGAACCATACAAATTCTAGAAGATATGCTAAGGTGCTATGTATTAGACTTTAAAGGAGAATGGGATCAACTCCTACCCTTGATAGAATTCTTCTATAATAACAACTGTCACTCAATGATAAAGATGACACCTTATGAAGCTCTATATGGGAGGAAATGCATAACTCCCCACTATTGGTAGGATCCTAAGGGTATAGTTGAGATAGGATTAGAATTGATCCATGAGACCATTGAAAAGATCAAAATAATTCAAGAAAGAATCAAGGCTTCCAATGAAAGAGCGCAAGCCTATGCCAACCAAAGAAGGAGAAAGGACTTAGAGTTCCAAGTAGAAGATTATGTGTGGATTAAAGTCTATCATGTGAAAAGAGTCATGAGATTTGGAAAAAAGGGTAAACTAGCCCCTAGATATATTGGACCATTCCTAATAGTGTCTAGAATTAGTAATGCGGTATATAAGCTGGATTTACCTTTAGAGTTAGGTCACCTACATGATACTTTTCATGTTAGTATACTTAAAAAGTACTTATCTAACCCATAACAAGTTATACCATCTTCTGATATCTCAATGACCCTTAACTTCTCTTATGAAGAAGAACCTATAAGGGTTCTAGCTAAGGATGTGAGGAAGTTAAGGCGCAAATGGATAAACATGGTGAAAGTCCAATGGTCTCATAATTTTAAGCAAAAAGCTACTTAGGAAATAGATGTTGAAATGCTCAAAAGATACCCAAGGCGATTTCCCACATTACTTGAGAATTTGGAGGACCTAATCTTTTAAGGGGGAGAGATGTGATGGTTGTAACTTGCATAGGCCATGGGCTGTGACTCTCATGTGAGTATGATGAACATCAAGGATGTGAATAGACAATGCAAGTTATGAAACAGTAAAAGGAAAAAAAAATCTACAAGATATTCTAAGGGCACATCAAGGGGAACATGAAAGAGGAAAAATGCTCTGTTCTTAAGCCAAAAGTGACTAAAATGTGACCATGATGGGTCTTGAAAGGCAGACTCACGGTTTGAGGAAAGATTGTAAAGAACTTAAGGGCATTAAGAGAAAAACCAAGAAGGGCCACAAGGGAGGCTTTGAGCACACCCTTGTGCATTCATGTGAACTTAAGGGCTTTAAAGTCTAAAACACTAAGAGGAATTATGTGCCTAAAGTAAGGCACATAAACCCAAGAAATGTGAAGAACACATGAGAAATGACAAGGGCACTCTAAGGTGCACTAGAGGACCTTTAGGTGCACCTTTGTGTGCAATTATGAATAAGTGAAGGCTTTAAAGCCTAATATCTTCAAAAGAATTACATGAAGTTGATGTATCATTAAAATGAGAATGAGGTCTATAATATGGGCTCAGAGAAGGTGAAAAATATAAGGAACCTATGAAAACACCTTAAAGTACACTAAGGAGCTATCAAATGCACTTTCAATGTACCTATGTTCAATGCAAAATTTGAGGACCTAATTGGCCAAATTAATTAATGAAGTGGATGCTCAATATGTGCCACTTGAAGAGCAAAGTAGGACAAAATGAAATATTAAGGGATTTGAGCTACTTGGCAGGAGATTGGACTAAGGACTAGTCAAAGTTCTTAGCCGCCAATCCATTTGGCCACCGTTTGATTTTATAGTCTTCAAAGTAAATTCATTACAGCTTCTTAACTAGTTCCTAGCACCACTATGATCTCAAATTCCTAGCCAAATACTTGCTTAAGTACTGAGACATAACAAAACAAAAGAGAAAACAAACTAGCCAAAACCAAAACTAAGTATGGTGGTGAATGGCGAGCTAATGATGGTGCTCTTTATGAGTTGATATCTTCTTGTTTTCTTACTATCTTCTCATCCTCTATAACCTAGCCAAACCTCTAACAAGAAATCTTAAACTCACTAAAAAGAAGGAAGGGAAAAAATAATAAAGACAAAGCCAAACTGAGACATGGTGATGCCAAACTAGCTCATGGTGGTGTCTATTGTTACATGGTCTATGATCAAGCTTTCATGATCTCATTTTAGCCATACATAAGGACCTATATGAAGCTTCTTCTTCTATATTTTAAAGGGGAAAAACTACCCTAAGGGATGGCTAAGGCCAAAGGAACCTAGAGGCGATATAATGAGCTATATGTGCTTTAAGCATTATAGTAAGCTAGCTAGTTCGCTTTTGGAAAGCATAGGGTTTTTGTTTAAGTTTGGCCAAGCTTGATCAATCACCTAGAGCTAACTGACTCTAATCAAAGTGATCACATGAAGAAATTGAAAGAAAATTATGCTTGCTATGTTGAGGAAACCATGTGTATGTGGTGTGTGTGTGTGCTTTTCTGACTGTATGTGTGTGCTAACCATTGATTTGTATATATATGTATCATGTGTTACCTTGTATATGTTGTTTTTGGTGTTTTCTTTGTCTTTGGATGCAGGTTAGTAAGCAAAATTGGAGGTTTATTTGTATAGCAATGTTATAAATATTGTGAAAGCACTAGGTGCTGTATTTTGGTTCTTATTAAGTACCTATGTACTCATGCCATTTTTTGCCCATTTTAGGTAAATAAGTGCAAGAGTGAAGGGCTAAGGAACATCTAAGAAAGGTCTATGTACAAAGAGGTATGCTCTAGATTTGTGGCTTATGAAAAAAGAAGCATGGAAAAGTTCATAAGAATGAACTAATAGTTGTGTTATGTTGTTGTGTTTGTAGGCCCTAATGGCTATTGTAGAACTTGCTATGTTTGGATCCATCCTGGTATGGGTTAGAACCAAAAGGGTAATAAGGCAGTTATGGCCTAAATATCAAGTCAAAGTGGAGGTCAAAATGATTGTGGGCTTATAGACAGTTTAAGCCTGGCTATATATCATGCATGACCCTTAATGGACTAAACTTTTGTTGTGCATAACTTTGGGCCATATAGTCGCTGTTTGTCAAATTTTGGCCTGTAAATATTTGTATGTAACAAATGGAAAGGGGACTTACAGTAAAACATGGCTTGTGCCTTATATGTATTTTGGGCTTAGGAAAGCCTTAAGGCACTTTATGTAACAAGCAAGGTTAAAGGCATGCATGGTTTGTAACATAGTATGTATGTATGCATGTGTGTGTGTGTGTGTGTGTTTTGGTTGTTACACTAGGTAGGCCCCCAATAAGCTTCATAAGGATATAGAACACACACATAAGTCACCTAGCTTCATTAAACCCCATATGCACTCAACAAATCCTTTAATTTAATTCAACTGGTTGAAATTTAATCAATTGGGTAAATTAAGTAAAACCTATTAAAGCTTCAAAAGCTTGAGATTCCACCTAAGTGATTAACAAGGTTGGGATTAAGAATCCTAAGAATCAAAGCCTAATTCACTGTATGAAAATTAACTGAGTAAATAAGAATAACTAGTTGATTCCAAACCTTTTGAAAGATTTAGGATGGGGGTGAATTGGGTCTTGATACTATCAAATTGTCATAGCTTCCCAAGAAAAATATGGCATGCTTGAATAGGGACTACATTACATAAGATCTCATGTTTATATGAACTGATTCTAAAGGCAACAAGTACCTACATTTGCCTCACTTTCATCATTCAACCATTGCAACTTATAAGGTTAGGGATGTTTGTGTATAACCAATTGCAACGTCTCCACCAAAGTAATGCTAGCCACATTAGTGCAACTTTTACTATTGATAAGGCTGTAAACTTTGTCCCTAATTCAACATCTTTTATGAAAGATGCATTCTCTTTGATTGAGCTCCTTCTTCACTTGCACACATAGAGCTCTTCTTGCAATAAAAATTTTGCCTTCATCAGCCTCTTCTTCAAAAGAAATTTCATCCAAAGGTGGCATGCCCTTAAGGTTACCTTCATTATCTTCTTCCCCCTCATATACAAGCTCATCATGCTCATCTAAATACAACACCTATTAATTAGGACAATCCTAAGCTATGTGCCCATTACCCTTGCAAATGTAACACAACAAGTCTTTACCTCTTTTTAGGAACGTGAGGTGAAAGGGTACTTTTTCTTAGAAGTTGTGTCATAGCCCCTTTGTTAGAAAATGCTTCTGCTTTTAACTTGGTTGGTTTTTTCTTAAGTTCTTTGTTCAAACTTTCCTTTTAATTGAAACCTTCATTTTGTGACATATATGCTACCCTAGTCTTTTGGATGATTCTCTCAACTTTATTAACTTGGTCTAATAGGTTTGCCATGTCCACATAATGTTCCATCTTTACTTTATTGGCTATCTATGAATTTAGACTATTAAAAAACCTTGCCATGGTAGCTTTCTCCTCTTCAATGATGTTGGCACGGATTAGAGTCATCTCCAACTCCTTATGTAGTCCTCTATAGATTTACTTTTTCATACCAACCTTTGTAATTTTTGGAATTGGTCTCTATAGTAGTACCTTGGAATAAACCTCTACCCTATTCGTGGCAATAAGGATAGGTGTTGACTTGCACTCTAAGCTTCCTTTTACATTTCAGACTCCTCTTCCTTATAGCTTTTATCTAGCTTGTAGATTTAATTAGTCCTCCTTTGCATTCTTGTTAAGGATTCCTCCTTATTGGATAATTGGGATCCCAACTTAGCTAGCTTCTTTTCATTGGCCTCCATTCTAGCCATCAAACATTCAAACATTGAATGCATGCCCTCAAACTTTAACTTGGCATCATAGTTCTTGTCTGAACCATCAGCCATTATACCTAAAATTCAAAAACCTTACACACACTCCTTCACATGTTTCACTCTTGAAAAAGCATTCACATTCAATTTGTTAGATAAATCAAGTGCACTTTGCTAACAAAGACCAGTCTATCTAGTTCTAGGTAAATTATGCTCAAAACATATAAGAAATTGCAAAATCTTTGGAAACTGAGGTTCTTTTTTAAATGAAATTTAAAAGAGACACAATGAAAAAAACTAAAAGTCCTAGCAATGAAAGATTGCAAGAACCATGAGGAGTAGGGAAAAAAAGTTATTTGGATACAAAAGATTGGATTTTAAGAGACAAATAAAACCTAAAACTCTTTATAGAAAAAGATTATTTCAAGACCACAAGGATTTTTGCTGCTTATTTTTCTTGCTGGAAATGTAGTTTTATGACTTCCTAAGACCATTTATTATTGCAAAAAAGAAAAGATACAAAATTAGGTATTGTAGTAAAGATTTTGAAAGAATGATTCTCCAATAAAATTTGTGAAATAAGATACTTCTTCATAGGATCTTGAAATGAAGCAACATGAACCTTCTTTTTGGTATTTTTTGAATTTTTATACTAAATTGAATTAAATTGACACCAAGAGATTGCTTGTGACACATAGGATTGCAAAAACTTCAAAGATAGGGTTTTGGAAGTAAACCAAAAGAGGCTGGATTAAATGGAATGAAACAGACTTAAAACAATGAAATAAAGTTTAGAATAGGATATAAATAATGAAACAAAGATAGATGACAAGAGGAAGAGTATGAAAGACACAAACCGGGGTAAACACAACAAAACTGAAATGATTGAAGGATAGATGAAATAAACTGAAGTGAAAAAAGCTCGGATGGAATCCAAAATACCTGAAACAGAATGAAAAAATGTAGACACAAATTGGAAAGAAAAGGAACCAAAACAAACAAATAATAATTGTAAGAAACAAAAGATAGGTTGGGCGATTTTGGATATGTCCTCAAATGAAACTTGTAGCTTTGATACCAACTGATATAAGCCCACATAGAAAACGCTCCAAGATTGACTTCAAGCTCCACATTTAGACACCTTATAGACTAGAATATGAAGAAAAACCACATAAAGATTCCACAATACCTTATATGTTAAGCTAGGTTCACACATAACCAAAAGAGAGAATGCTTCACTAGTCAAAGTCATTAAACAACGAAATTTGAATGTTACAAGCAAGGTTTTGGCCTTTCTAATGACAGTCCTTGGCTGTTGTAATAGAGAGTCCTAAACTAAAATGACTTAGAAGTATAAAAAGCTAGAAGTCTTCATTTGAACCAAACTACTTGACAAACATGCAAAAGGCCTCTAAAAGTGTGTCCAAATTGTGTCTAACTACAATCATGCACAAAATGCTCTTAAAGTATGTAAACACACACAAAATATTGAAACAAATTGGTTTGACGGCATTCAGCTCAATTGAGTGCCTTTAAGACCTATCGAGTATGCCCCGTGTGTGTCTCAGGCACATCTGAGGTTCCTAACTGTGCTTGGTAACTTTTGCACTCAATTTGCCCTAAGCTTCTCACATGTTGATCCAGGCTTCAAATGGCTTAGACTGTGGTTGGTCCCAGTTAGGAAAACCTTCGCTAGCCTCTAATGCCTTGTGGAGCCCCATAATGTGTCAATGGAGGCCTTCCTTGAGCTTTAGGCTTTTTGTCATGCCATACATCCACATGATATCTTCAAAGGGTTTTTAAAGGCTACTAGATTCCCATCAGAATGAACGACTTAGATGGATTACATCTGTCATCAATTTTGACAATAGAATTTTGCTTACTCTTGCCAATAGAGAAAAAAGAGGAGGTTGTATCTTTATGCTTGCTAGGTTTTTGATAGTTTTTCCTTGAGAGTGTGAGAAAGACAGCTAGCTAGCATGAAGTTAGCAAAAATTGAACTTGTAAGCACAATTTAATAGGCAATGACATATTTGAGCCGGTTTACTAACATTGGCTATTTCTTTGAGTAGGAAAAAAGATCAATGGTCAATCTGTAGGGGTGGCAAAATGTGACCTAACCCGAAAACCTAAACCGACCCACTTGAACCAAAACCTGACCTGACCTGGTTTGACCAAAAAAGTCAATGACCCGAACTCAGTTATGCCTAACTTGACTTGAGCTCGAACCCAATTAAAGTGAAACCTGAAAAAACCTAAACATAAATTGAACTGAACCTGAAATGACTTGAACAGGAAATGACTCGAACCTGAAATGACCTAAATCCGAGACTGACCTGATCCAAACCCGAAAAGACCCAAGTCAAAACCCGACAAGACCCGATTTCTAGGATTTGTTGAATTAACCAATAACTTTATGAGATCATTAGATTTTACATCATAAAATTGTCAAATTTACCCTCAAACTCTTAAAAGTTGACAGATTTGCCCCAAAATTTTCAATTTTTCCTAGAATTTTCTAAAAACCTTCAATTCATACTTAAACTCTTCCATTTCACCTACACCAACCTCAAATGACTTCTAGGGCTCTAAATTAGTATTTAAACTAAATAAATTCCTATTTTGACCATAAATAATGATTTTAAATTCCTAACAAATTATAAAATGAAGTGACAATATAATTTAAATCTATTTGATCCTACTAACTTCTTAAATTTTAAAATGATCGAGTTTATAGTTTCATGAATCAAATTTGCAAAATTTTAAATTAGATATTTTTATTAAAATAATTGTATGTTAATATATTTATATCTAGTTAAATTAATTTTTTTATGCCTAGTAATTTTTTTGTTATAAGGTATCTAAATTTTGAAAATTTCATTTTAGTCACTCATAAAAATTGCAACATGGGTCTCTAAAATTTTCAAATGTTTGCATAAAAAATTAAATTCTTTAATTTAAATTTTAGCAAAAATATAAATAAAAAATTAAATTAATCCAATTATTCCAGCTTATGCCCTAATAATCTGATTAAACCCAAATATCAACCCGAAACCTAAATAATCCGACCTGAAGTTACCCGAGACTGAAATTGACCCGACCTAAATTGAACGGACTTGAATAAAACTGGTATGAGTTTGAAATTTATTTAACCTAAAATCAACCTAAATCCAAATAACCTAATCTAAATCTAAATTAATTCTAACACGACTAAACCCAAACTTAAATAACCTCATCTAAACCTATCCAACCCCATCGCTACCAATCGCTACCAATCTGAGGTAGACCATCAAGCATATGTGGTTTCTTTGTCTTGACCGCTGAAGGGTCGAAGTTACCCTCAAATGCAATTCCTCTAGCGTTTCCCCTGTTTTTCTCACTCGGAAGGGGGTCGGAACTTTGGAGGAAGTATTACTCCGGGTCTGAAGTTGAGCCGTCAGTCTGTGCCATCTAGATTCAAATCTGGGATGGCTAGGGCTTCGGTTGCGAGCTTGGCAATGGCGTCAACGATCAGAGCTTACACAGTTCCCCTTATTCTCTTCTGCCTCGCCATGTTCTATCAATTGTTCGTTCTGCCTCGCTCCTTCCCTCCTTCTCACTACGATGGTCAGAACACGATCAGCTTGCTTGTTTGCTTCTGGCTTTGATTGTTCGTTTCTCTGGTAGAACTCTGAAATTATCTGCTTCAAATTCTTTCTTGGTGTAATCCTCTTTGGTAATTTTCGAATGCCAGTTTTGGGATTGAAGGACAGAACAATAGAAGCAGTGAAGGAGGCATATGAGAATCTTTCACAAAAGTGGTAGTTCTCTCGCTCTCAATTTCTGTTTTTTTTTTAATCTTCCTCATTTTGTGCGTTCCTTGCACTGATTCCTTCGAATTTACCTGAATTGTGCTGCCTCATACTTAATGTTTGAGAAAATGCTGACTGATGTCTCCTATTTATTTGAAGTCCGTACATTTTTCCTTAATAACTGTTAGGGCATTTAGAGCATCCATAGAGAATGGGGGTTTTGTAGGGGTATATCTTAATGTACCTTAGGATTCCGCTTAATTATACTCTTTGATTTTATTTCATCAAAATAAGCCATATGAGGTATTCAGGCAATAGGAATTGAAACAAGGCACCGTAGAGGGAAACAAGGCCCCAAGAAAACGTAAGCAGGTTATGCTATACCTGGATTATCTGAATACATGTTTATCCACTCTGTTTAACAGATATTTCTGAAGTAAAGAAAAAGATTTTCTTAACTCTTACTTACATTTGTTCAATAAACACGCATTAAAAAAAAATTTACGCCTTGAAAGTGCACCATCACATGAAGGCTGAAGCCAGAAGTCAAAATAGTAAACGAAATACGGTAATAACAGAGGAAAGTAAACAGTACAAAACCAGCAAGTAGCAGTCAATAGACCAAAACAGCCTTTTGACCTGACATATTTCGTATCTCATCTTGCCTCGTTCTTCCCCCTTGGTTTTGTTTTATTGTGAAATGCTTATTATCTCTCCTATTTCCTGTAAACTCAACACCAGTAGTTGGTCGATTATTTTTTCATTGCTTTTTGTGCGTTTTGAGCACATGGTTTTTTGACCTCTATGGGATAAAGGGTGCTGCACTATTTGTATTAGTATTTTTAAGTTTTAATTAATTTGACATTAGTTTGTAACTATTTCTCTGTTTGATTTGTAGTCACTTGTCAGAAGCTCAAAGTGCTTCTGCGCACATTGGCTTCACATGTTTGAACTTATTTTGTAGTCCAATGCCTTATTTTGAAACCTGTGCTTTTGCTAGCGCTTCATGCTTTGAGACCTTTTGCGCGCAAGTGCGCTTTGCACTTTTCAAAACCTTGAGTAAGGGAAACCCCTAAGGGCATGTGCCCTGGTCACTGCCTTAATGGAAACCTTGAGGTGATTACTTTTACAAGGAGACCAAAGCCCTCTTATGATTTCTGCAGCATTTTACATTTTTTATGTCTGAGATTTGGAGGTCTGAAGTTGGAGATTCTTTTACTTTAATCTGAACTTCCTTTGTTTGTCAATAATTTCCCTGGTTGAGACTATCAATGGGAATTGAACTGAAGTAGGGAAAAAGAAAAATACTTGAAATATGGGAAGCATGTGGGTACCACACTTTTTGTGATTTGATGAAAAGTGGCTATTTTGGTTTTTGGAGGAAGATGTGATAGTTTAGGATCCTCTTCTATGATAGTATATTGCCTGGCATGAATCCATTGTTTATTTGAGAAGTCCTGTGATTTTTTCAGGGACTCAGGTGAGAGTATCCCCACTACTGCTGATTTCATAAAGGTCAGTTGCTTGTGGCCTGACAGTTTTTCATTTGTGTTCTCTATAGTTCTGAAATTGTGTTTTTGGTGATTGGTGTTGATTCTGCTGTCCCCTGTCTATAGTTGACATTGTTGGTGATGCTGACCATTCAAGTACTATACTGTCCTACATATTGTAGGATTTATTTTCTTTTTCTCCCCTGAATGTTAGGTGACACAATCCTCCATGTTCTCAAACGTGTAGCTCTTTTTTTCTCTTTTAGTTTAACACATTATTTATTGACCTGTGTTTTGTGAGGGCCCTTGTCAATAGAAGTGTTCAACACAAAAGCTCATTCTGCCTTAAAATTTGTTTACATGTTTTTGTGGGTGTGCATGAGCAGGCTTCTTTAATCAGTGCTTGGATACTGAATTGTTTTTGTTGGAGACAGTTGCTTAGTTTGCCTGTAGAATCTTGGGTTGGTGCTTTAAATAAACGACCGTTTTCAGAGAAGATGTAATTTTCAAAAGTATAAGGCATCCTCATGCCACAGAATGTCTGAGGACTGTAAACCAAAAAAAGGAGAGAAATGGGAGGAAAATAAAACAGAGATTTGGGATAGAAATCAAAGAGAAGAAAGAGCGTATGGAATAAGGAAATGATGTTACTGCCTGGTGAATTTGTTTTCCCTTTCAAAAAGAGAGAACCACAAATTGTGGCTTGGAGCGGTAATTTCTGTCAGCTCAATCCAATTATCCATGTTGGTAACAGACTGGGCCAGTGGATGAAATATTGACTTGTTTCTTCAATTCTTCCTCTCGTTGATAATAAAAAAGCCTGCTTAATTTTTCTCTTGAATTAAATGGTTTACTGATCATAGATGCTGAAATTTGAACCTAAGGTTGATCTTCTTCCACCTGCCTGAGGTTGCCCATGCTTTCTTACTAGTATAAATATTTGACTGCACGTGTTCTCTGTAAGAATGAAAAGGATACCATCTTGCTTTTTTTGTCCTTTTCTCTTGGAAATAGGAAGAACACCACAAATTAGTGCTGGGTCTCTTGTTTACGATTTCTTGTGGGCTTCAGTGGAACAGAATCCTTAATGCCTGTATGGAGAAAGATATTTTACTACTGCAATTTTCTTTGTTCCTTACAGAATAAATAATCTAATTAGGTGATATATCATTTCTATATCAACCCTAGAACAACTTCTAATAGGCTACATACTTTTTTTTGTCATTTCCAATTGCTATAGGTTGGTTATCCACTCAACATTTTGGTCACATTCTATTCTAACTTCAATCTACGTACTTTCTGTTTTTAGTGAAGTTTTCTTACGTTGGAATATATGTTTTAACTTTTATCAGAATTTGTCCTCTCTATACTGTTAGTTTTTAGTTAACTTTCCCTATCTATATAAATAGAACATGAGTGAGTTGGGCCCTCTTGCCTTGCAGATGCGTTATGCATATGAGCTGCTGATTAATCCCATATGGAAAAGGGACTATGATGTGTTTGGAATAGATGAGGAAGCTGTAAGTATCACTTGTGGTTGCTTTTTATGGTGTTAAATCCATTATCCCAGCTTTCTAGAACAAGAACAGAAATTTCTTTTGTCCATGGGTTGTCTCACTGATTTCCTTACCATGCTAACTGCAGCATGTGGTCAACAAGCTTATAGATCAGTATGCAGGGGACAACTTCACTAACATAGAGCTCCCAATATTGAAAATGGATGATACTGGTATTGCTGTTTTTCCTCCTCTTTTGAATGTAAAAAATTTTAGTAATAAGATTTTCTTTTTGACCTCTGGGAGACTTATGGAAGGCTGATGATTGGATAGCTATTGCTTTTTTATAGATCCTGGATACGATGCCTCTAATGCAATAAACTCCACGAATTTTTTGTCTCTGTTTGAGAAATCTGGGCCATGGTTACTTCAGGTAATACTGCTGTCTAACAGACTCCAGAGCCAAAATCTCTCTCTCTTAACATTTTTGTATGATTTCAGCATTTAGAGCTTCTTGTTTGACGATTTCTGGTAGAAATCACTTCCTCAAAATTTGAGTTAACATGGAAAATGTTCAATGATATTCTGTTGATCTTATGAGGTGAACTTGGAAAGAGTTAAGGATAAGATAGCTAGTATTGTTATCTATTTTTATCTAGCTCAATTGGCAATAGGTGGGGAGACCTAACAACAGTATAAAACTGTAGAATACCTCTTAACCATTTGTACTCACAACACTTATAATGGCCTTTGACATGCAAGCCGATCAAGCCTGTGACCCTGTCATATGAATCTTTCCTACCAGTCTAACAATAGAGAAACTTGAAATTCAATAACATGTTAAATTGTCAAGCAAAACTATTTTACAAGAGTAGGCAGATAGTAAGACATTCTAAAGCTGTAGAATGCCCTTGGTTGATCCATGTGACACCAGTTAAAGCATGACTAAAATCCATTTGCGGAGGACTTCCAATCAGAATATATAGAAGACGATGCCATTGAGGACCAGAACTCATTCTTAAAAACCAGTCAAGTATACTGATCAATGTTCAGCAGCTTTATTTTGAGTTTATACAATTATGTTTTAACTCAGCTGATTAGAGATTGAATTCTGCTGATTATGTGCAAACCTATTTTTTTATCAACCACTTCGTATCTGATACTGTACTGGTTCTAAACAGTTGTCAATAAAATTTATTTCCAGATATATTCATCAGGAAGCCACCGATGTTCACGGTTTTTAAATTCATGGAAGAGAGTAGGTATGATCTGAAATGTACAAACGCTATGACTCTTGAGTACTTGGATTTTTCTTGTTCACTGCTTTGTCTCTTTTCCTCATTTAATGCTAAAATACTGTGTACTTATATTGGCTTCTTATGCTTATGACTGACCAGTTAGATACTATGTCTGCTTGGTTTTCTGCTGGTGGTCGTGTTTAGTCTTTCACCCACTGCTATCGAAGCGCTTTTCTTCTGTATATTAAACCTTTAATCAACTTTTTTTGTGAATTGAGCGTGCTATTTCAAATGAATGGTTTGGGTGCAGTTGTCCTTGTTTCTACTTCAGATCAGAAGCACATTAAAGTTCTGGATATTCCATAAAAACATCGTGGAGCATTTAGATTCCACAAGTATATGTATGGTATTGCAGTGCACATGAATGAAACCATTTAAAAAAAGCTATAACAAATTATTCCCTCCTCCCCTTGACAATGATAAAAATCATCTCTATTTTCATAGAGATTAAGAATTTAAGATTGCTGGGGCACACCATTGGATTTAATGTTGTTTTCTATACCCTTTCACCTTTTTTCTCTTTAAGCTTGTACACCATTATGAGTGGTATGTTACGCAAAGGTGAAAACTATAAAATTATGGTAAATAATTACCTGTGTTGTTTCTATCAAAAGAATTACCTGTATTGTGTCTTGGGAGACAATTTATCACAAGCCTTTAAACCCACTAGGGTTTGGTCCTAGGACACTTAGGACTGATCATGCTAGGGGAAACTAGTACTTGACAATAAGCTTGTGAACTGTAGATTCTAGGCCTGTTGGTTCATTAGAAAAATTCATTTACTTGTAAAAGAAGTAATCAAGCTTAGCCTTACCATGTCTATAGGCCTCGGCCTTTGATTGAAATTATGTACATATATGGCAGCTGCACTTCAAAACATCAACCAAAAACCATAGTTCAACTATCAAGTCATTTACTTCTTAACACTACAAGCACTCACACATTATGTACACAGAAGTCTTAGGTATATACATAAGCAAGGCATATTTTCACGTCCACACACTTTCAGCTGACTATTATTGGGAGCATCTATGTACAATACATAGTACGACATCGCTACTGAATACTCAGAGGTTGATTCCAGTGTGTGCACTACAAAGCTCACTGATGCCCTCACAGTGGCCAACCACATGTCCCTGTGTGCTCTCCTAGCCCTTTCACTGTACAATATGGCATGTTCATTCAAGTATAGTTGATACATAGGAATAATTAGTAATGGATAACTATAATCCAATTAAATGGTAGAAACCCTTGCCTAGAGCCTTGGCAATTTGTAAGCATCACTAGCCTGGCCTTGGCCCCTATAGCTAACCATAACCTCTTTTTAGCTGGCTTTGTTTGTTCACTAAACACGTAGGCAATTGATCAGCCAACAATACTAGCTCCATTTTACCAAGCTAAATTTGGTCCAATTGACAAGAAAAGCATGGAACCTTACCTATATTTGGCTTGGCCGGGGAGCCCCTCTTGCACCTAGGCTGAGTTCTGCAATGGCTTGCCTCTCTCTATCTCTCTTGCCTCGCTAGCTTCCTCTCTCTACACTAGGATGTTGACCAGCATGCGAGTGTCCATAAAGGACAGAGTGATCCACGCCTCATTGCTGCAATCCAAACTCCACAACAACTGCACTGAAGCGACCAGACCATGCTTGTGGTGATTGTTTCAAACCATACAGAGACTTGTTTAAACGACATACAAAGTCAGTCTCCCCCTGAGCAACAAACCCTGGTGGTTGCTCCATGAAGATAGTCTCCTCAAGATCACCGTGGAGAAAGGCATTCTTCACATCTAATTGATGTAAAGGCCACTGATTTGTGGTTGCCAACGCCTTGACAATGCGTACTGAAGTCATTTTGGCTACTGGAGAAAACGTCTCCAAGTAGTCCATGCCGTATACCTGTGTATATCCCTTAGCCACCAGGCGAGCTTTCAACCGATCAACTGTATCATTAGGATGAACTTTAACATTAAAAACCCATCCAACACCTCTAATAGTGGTGGTAGATCCATTGGCAATGGTGAGTTTACTATGATGTGAAGCTAGAGGAGATATTTGATAAAAAATGGCTATTTTACCTGAAATGTGGTCAGTAGCACCAAAGTCCAACACCCAAAACTGATTTCTAGAAAGGCTAGACGAATAACAAGCTATTGGATTACCTCAATGGACGACAGATGCCATAGGAGGAGAAGCGGCCAGCTGTGCGGACTGATACTGCAGGAATTTAGTGTACTCTTCGTGAGATAAAGTAACAGATGGTTGTGATGCCACAGCCGAAGAAGGGTCCTCTTTTGATGCCATATGGGCTGCTCGCAATGATGGATCCTTATCCCAACAATTATCCTCAATATGACCATCTTTTCCACGATACGTGCAATGAGGACGTGGACCTCGACCACGTCCACCTCTGCCACCCCGACTACCTCCAAGGCCTCCTCTAACTTGCGAGCCAGATCTTGCTTGTGGATTGGACTAAACCGCAAGAACAGACCAATCAGAACTGTAATTTGTTGGATTCTCCTTAGCGAAAGAACGAGAAAGTCGGGAGTATACTTCAGGCAATGAAGGTAGTTCTACTCCCCTAAGGATTTGTGCACGGACCGGTTCGAACTCTGGTTTTAGTCCAGCTAGAAACGTCATTATCACTAGATGCTCTCTCTGACGATGCATCTCTTGGACATTAGAAGAAATAGGCAGCAAAGCATTCAACTCTTCGAACCCTTGTTTCGCCTTTGCGAAGCAATCGGTGAGACTCCCTTATTGTTTAGCATGAAATAACTCAACAGAAACGTCATACATGCGCAGCATATTACTAGAGTAAAGAAGTTTAGCATAATCCCAAGCCTGCTTACAGGTGACGACATGAGAGAATAAATCTGACACTTCAGGTTCCATGGACTCGAACAGCAAGTGCAACAACTGTGCATCATCAGCTTGCCAATTTTCTAATTGGCTTTGGTCGGTAGGAGGACCAGCAGTGAGATGACATCTTCCTCTGACCTGTAAAATACAATACCACCTTCTTGGTCCAGGAAGAGTAATTATTACCGTTCAAACATTGTTTGGTAATTCGAATATTGATGAATTAGGCAGAGGAACCCATTGGTGAGATGATTGCCGGAACACGTGATTAGGAATTTTTCTCCTCAGGATTTGACATTCTCCTTGATGAGATGAACAAATAGATCATAAACCTTGCTGATGACGCACTGCAACATACGAAAGACTAACCGGATGACAAAGAAACTCAAGCTCTGGTCATAATTGACATAAAACAAGACCAGAAACTTGTTTAGGACAGAAAGGCGAGCACACCCATCAGAACGACGTCGCCAGAGGTCGCCGGACGGCGGCGCGTGGGAGGTTTTCCGGCAACACCGCCGGTACTAGTTTGGTCGCCGGTGACTCCTGGTGGTGGCTGTGTTCTTGGTTTTCGATTTGGGTAAGTATAGATAAGGTTATTGGTTAGGGCAGCGGAACGTAAGGCTGGATATGGTTTTCTAGTGCTGGCTGCGGCAGAGTTAGGCTCTGGTTCGTGGGTCTGATACCATGTTACACAATATCAGAGAAAGAAACAGAGGGCTTTATGTCATATAAGACCCTTATTGCCTTTATATAATAAGAGAAATCATCATACAAGGAAAGACAACTATAGGATTGATATCTAAATAATAAATTACAAATCTACTTTCCTATTTTACGTGGTAACCTTATGTAACACCTGTGATGTTCAAGGTAAACCCATTGAGAGGGTTGTAGCACATTGACTGAGCCGATAATTCTATATGTATTAACAAATTTGAAAGGTTTTTGTCTGCTGGTATTTTGTTGCCTGGTAAAAAAAAAGCCCAAAATACTTTACGATAGAATTATTTGCCTGGATTTTTTATGTCTGCTTGCATTGAGATTTGAGAGAAAAGTTTCAAATGTGACTTTCTTATCAGGTAGGTCAGTTGTCAATGAGGTTGACATAGAAGCTGTTAGGTTTGTCCTTGTATTTAGTAATTATCGTAATGGCTGCCTACCCTCATCATCTTCAAGATATCCCTTTTTTTGAATAAAAAAACTGCTGAAAATAGGGATTCTTAGTATCTTAGATATATTATTTTCTTGAAAACTGGTGAGAAAAGGGCTTTTAACTTTGGTATAAAGAGAAGCATTTATTTTAGTTGTTTCCTATGTTAGACTTAGCTGTGATTGATGGTTCGACTAACCAGTCTGCTTTCTCTAATTTTACTAACAATTGTGATCTCCTTGTATCTGCTTTTTCAGTTTTCATGTTTGACAAAAGAGTCATGGCGTTAAATTAAAGTGTGTTATGCATGCGAGAAAAGTAAAAAACATTAAGGGACAAGATGGAACTGCGCCAATCATCACTTTTGTTTGAATTTACATTTGTCCGGTTGTTGTCTTCTGATGATGTTACAGACATGATAACTTCTGTAACTTCTGTTGTTGCCTGTCATCAAATCCAGTTGCTTTATTGGATGGTCTTGCAAATACTGGCACAGTGGAAGTTGGTGATCTCCATCTTGCAGCATACCTTGCAGAAAGAAAGCCTACGGGACAACCATTTTTCAGGAATGGTATGTTCTCAGTTTCTCTGTCATTGAAGTTACTTTCCAGTTTCTATGAGACACATTGTTGACGTCAGTGGGGAGTTTAGGAAGTCAAGTAGAACCATCTTCTGATATGCATGCATGCAAGTGCACACTGCACACACACAGATGGGGGGAAGAGATAAGAATTGGGGATTGTATAAGACATAAAAGAATTGAGAAAGGCTTAAGAGAATAGCAAGGAGAGATAAAATAGAAACAAAAAGAACATGGTTCTGAGAAGAAAAGGATGATAAGAGATGAAGACCTGAGATTGAAAAGAGAGAGGGAGTAAACTCAACCATATACATACCTTGCAGGTAGCAGTTCCCAAAAAGAGAAAGAAACAAAAAACAAAAAGCAAAATCTAGTCTTGCATGACCTTTTAAAGGGAGGAATTGATGGTAACCCTTGTTTCCCGGAAAGCAGCACATCATCCTATGTACTAAAATATCCCATAATTACTGGGCCATGGCTTTTTGGCGAACTTCTGTTTTAGGGATAGGTTTGGTTTTGTGGGTAATAGTTTTCTTGAGAGTAAACAGATATGAATTCCCTTAGTATATGGTATGCATTATAGTGTTTCTGTATCTTATCTTTTATGTGTGTGTGTGCCGTTCTACATTAGTACCTACTTTCTCTATGAAAACCAAAATCCATATTAAATTAGATTAGGCTGTAACTTTAGAAATACACCAAGACTGTTCAAAATCTATATAGCAATGTGAAGATTTTGTTGAATTTCTAATGAAACATTTAAAATGTATTTTTAACGGTAAAACAAATGCCTCAATTGATAAACCAGAGACATGGACTTCTTTTGGGAAAATTTCTGGCTGTGCTTTCATTTGATATTGCATCTTTAACATTTTTAACTCAAGCGTTTTGGATAGTGATGGATAACTTTCTGTACTTTTTACTCTTTGACCCATAAACTTTAGGTTATTTTTCTCATCATCATACCAAATCTTGATTCCAACTACGTTTAGAATATTTTTGTCTGCACTGAATGTTTTTCGGAATAATGCTTTAACTCATTCTGCATGCATTTCATGAACGTGTGATATGGGGCGTATAGTTATGTTATTTTATTGCCTATTTGACTTGAAACTGCAGTGTCGTTAAGAAACTAATGATATTGTTAATGTTTCTTTTTGTTTGCCATCCAGGTTTTCCTTGAAATGATTTCTTGTTACTTTTTATATATCATTAAATTATTCTGTTGTGTTGAGTGGCCAAGAGTTTCAGTTATTTCAAGTTAATTTATTCCGTGCAGGCCTACCTTCATTTATTGCATTTCCACCAGGGTGCAAGAGTTTGGACTGTCTTGCTAGGTCAGTTGCTGATAATTTTAATTAGCTTAAATCAAGGAAATACAATTTTTTTACTTTGAAACAAGTTGTTTGAGGTCTTGAGGTGTATTTAATTTACATGTTTTGTAGTCATATTCTTCCACTGTCTGCATCACATATCCTTATCACAAGGAGTATCTTTCAGGCATGCTTTGATGATATGATTTCGGTTTTGGCTGGTTTCATGTTTTAGGTTTGAGGGAGAACTTTCTGTTGATGCAGTTATTGATTGGTTTGCTACAAATGCACTTGATTTACCTCGCATCTTTTACTACTCGAAGGAGTCACTGGTAATCTGTATAGTCTTTATCTTTTAATTGAGACTTCTTCTCATTGTTTTCGTTTCCACTGGTTCTGGTTTTATTTGGGAATGTAAAACTAAAACTTTACAGCTAAGTATCCTTGCAACTAATTTAGTTAGTAAAGTAATTGACTAAGTCACGGTTTGAGCGTTTCGTACTTAGTAGTAACTCTGCGTGTAATTCCCTCTGATCGTTTATATTGCTCAATATGAAAAACTCAGTCAGTCAAACCTTCATCCTACCTTAATATCCAGCTACTATATTCGGTTTTATTTGTTTGATTGAGAGATGTTATTTTTGAAGATTTGAACTCGTAACTGATGTCATTATTGTGCATCAATTATTAAAAAGTTCTATTCTAGATGAATTAGGTTATATAATTTATCTCTTATATAAACAGGTTATATAAAGGATAAATTTAATTTGATGAATAATGCATGTTTCCCATACTGATGGTGATTGTTTTCATTTTGTGTCATTGTGTCAATTATCTCCTGTTTTCAAGAGTGAGTCTCTGACTATATTCTGTTACAGGTGCCCAGGTTTTTGGCCAAAAGTGGTTCTCATAAGGTATTAGTTTTATCTTTACTTTGTGGTTCTAGTTTAAGCACACTTGTTTCATAGTAAGCAGGATAGGTTTGACTATTACAGTCTAATTCTTGGTATTCTTGTAATGATCTGTTTTATTATCATGATTCCATCTCATAGGTAAAAGTGATCTTCTTCTCAAAAACAGGGGAGCGTGCTGCTCCAATAATGCGCCATGCTGCTAAGGATTATTCAAATTATATTGCTTTTGCATGTGTCTTGTGGCGTGAAGAGGAATATTCTATTTGGTTGAATATGTAAGGGAATATCTCTTTTCTTTTAAAAATTTTTGTATGATTGGTCTTTCAAGGCTGACTCTGAGTTTGAAGGCTAACGAATTCCTCAAAATGAGGCCAAAATGTTTGAGTTATCTGTTGAGATTAGAATCTCTAATGAGCTGTTAATTATCAAATTGAAGTATGATAGCGAAAATGGAGTGCTGGAGTGCTACTATGCTGATATTAGATAAGAACGACCTAAGTTGAAGGGGGAATAACATGGAAGGACCATTTTACCTTGGCTTAGAAACTGCGAGTAATTGGAGTGACTTATGTAATTGACTGTAGTTGTAAGCGACCATAGGGGTTTAGAGTATTTTTTAGGGAGCAAGTGTTTGATTGAGGCATTTCTCTGGTGTATTGATTTTTGTTCATTTTTTATATTTTGTAGGGAGCGATACTCATGATGCATTTATACAACTCTCCTATCTCCTCTGATCTCTCTCTCTCTCTCTCTCTCTCTCTCTCTCTCTCTCTCTCTCTAACTGGTCTGCAATGTGAGTGTTGAGCAATGAAGGAACAACATGCAAAGTAATGAACGTAGCAAGTATGAGAACGTTGCATTGGATGATTGTGTGTATGCTAAGGGATAGAATTGGAAATGAGATTATAAGAAGCAAGCTCAAAGTAGCTCCAACTGAGGATAAAAGTAGTCATGGTTGGCTAGATGGTTTTGATGCACCACCACATTACTGTAATGAATTAGAGATACGAATGAAGAAAGGGGTAGACTTAAATTGCTTGAATAAAAGTAGTGTAAAGGGACTTGCTCCTTTAGAGCTCAAGGAGGACCTTGCTACTAACCAAACAGAATGAAGGTAAGTGGCTTGATTTAGTTAGCCTACCCCAACTAATTGGAATTAAAGCTTGATCAAATGGCTGATTCGTTGATTTATCGATATTTGCAAATCTGAATGCTTCAAGACTATGAATACTTCTTAGTGAGGTAATAAACACGAAAGTAAGAGAGGGTGCAAAAACCAAGGATGTTCGAGTTTAGTTTATTGTTTTCTTAGCTTTAGTACTCCCCCAACCCTAATTTTACATTGACCTCCCTTGACACTCCACCAAATTTACAGAGGTTTTATGTCTTTTGTTGTTATTCCCAAACCACCTTTTTCATAAAACGATGCGAAAATCTAAAGAATTAGATAATAAGGGTAGGATATAAAAGTAACTGCTGTTTCTAGCAAGGGTCCAACTAATTGACATACAACAATGGGATGGTGGTCAAGAAAATGAAATAGAGGGAGTAGTTTAAGGATTACTTTTGTCTTTCTTTAGTATTCCTGAAAACCTGAGGCAAAAATCTAAAGACTTCAGAATATAAGCATAGGAAAGGAAGTTATTGATATTTCTAGTAAGAGTTCAACTAATTCAGGACTTAAGAAAATGAGTAAGTGTCAAGTGAATTGAAATGGAGTATTGTGTACCCTTTCTCTTAAGCATTATGTTTTAACTAGTATTTTTCTTTGACACTGATTTCAGGCTTGGTGTGGAATCTGCACCTGCTTTTGTATTCTTGAAGGACCCAGGCATGAAACCTCTCATTTACCATGGTATATTCCCCTTTTTTGGATGGATCATTAACTGCAGTATTTTTTTTATTATAAATACATAAGCTAGTCTCATTACTGCCTTGTTTAGCATGCTGAATATTGAAGGGGATTTTGTTGCAGTGTCAGCCAACAGTTCACAGTTTTTAGATTTACTGGAACAGAATAAACAACAAGGTAATCTGAGCAGGTTTTAAAATTGATCTGTCCTTTTTCAATCAGTTTTGATGCTACTTCTTTGAGGATTTTCTTTTCCCCTCTATTCCCTTGAAGGAAGGTTGAGTCTCGACAGGTCTTTCTAAATATGACAAAACATATTCAGATAGGATAATGGTAAATTCCTTTTAAGCAAATGATTAATAAGAATCCACTTGTTGGCTTTGGGGTGCTTGATGTAGTGTAGTCACTTTGACACCCAGACCTTATACAAAGCCCAATTCATATTTGTGACAACCTATTAATGTCAAAGTAATGAGTATTCCAACGTGTCTTCATGAACAAACCATGAAGCATAAGAACAAACTAAAGAGTTTCTAAAATATATTGCTTCACTAACTTAAAAGCATTCATTAATTTGATAGGTCAGTGAGATAAAATCAACCAACTAAGAAATACTAGCATTTGATAGAAGTCATCTCTCATACTTGGTCTGAAATCGGCTTAGTTAGCCGGCTAGCAAGAGCTAACCTGATTTGATTCCATTACCTTACTAGAGGAAGGGAAACAAGGGCAAAAGGATTACCAAGGGGTTGAGAACCCAGAATATGATCTCTGGTTCACCAATGACCAAACCGTACGGTCATGGCTCTTTGCTACTGTGACAGAAGAAGTTTTCAAGGACATATTAAAATGTTCAACTTCCAGCTTAAAAATCAATTGATTGAGAAAAATCTTTGATTGAGCCAACAACTGAAAACCATCCTACGGTAAAATTCAATTGAGTGGACTTCATTGATTGACAGAATTGTCAGTTGTTTTGAAATGGTAAATTGTAAACAGAGCCCTCACTCAGATGAACAGATCTGAGCAATCCAGGTCGATGGGCTCCACTGCATGGTTATTAAAAGCCCACCTTTAGCACGCTAAAGTGCTTAGCGCATATCGTTCTGGCCTTTGGGCTATTTGCCATGAAAGCAATGCCCATTGAGAAAAGTGCGTTTTAAGTGCATGAAAACGCGCTTCAGATGAAGTGCAAAACGTTGCTTGAACAAAAAAACATGTTTTCCAAAATATTTATTCGTAGTTTTCTTTTTTAAATAAGGAATTGGACCCATTAGTTCCCACAAAGACAACCCTAGTCCTAGTCAAGAAAATATTAAAAGTTGGGTGGGGAAGTGGAGGAAACAAGCTGTCGCTTGTACCAGGAAAGAGAAAAAAATAGAGAAATGGAGACAAGCTGAGAAACAAGCCATAGCAGCACAACTGCAGCAGCTATAAGTCTGTCCTGTTTGTGATTTTGAAGACTTTACTAGTCTTCAAGATGATAAGATTTGATATTAGTATTCCGAGACTTCGGAGTCAGACTTTGCTAGTACGTTATACCTTTATTACTAGTTTGGCACATTATATGGATTATTTTGTGTTTTTTTATGCATGTTACACCTGTTTACTAGTTGATTTTGGTATTTTTTATGTCTCGAATTAGCTAGTTCACATACACTAGAGCTTATTTATAGTGTAGCACCTTAATCATTAAAGTGTGTGCCTTCGCTTTGCACTATGCACTCCTTGCTTTGGCACCCTTAGCACTTTAATGTGCTTTTCGCTTTTCAAAACCTTGGCTCGCTCGGACCCACTGACTTAGCTGCCCAGATTGCTCCGTCACTCTGGTTGCTAAGCCCCTTTTGAAATTCCCTCTTCCTTTTGGACTTTGTTTCAACCCAAGTCAGGTTTCATAAGAATTAAGAATGTTGTTTCTTTAGCCGAAAACCTCAATTATAAACATAACAATTAATTTGGGCTGGTACACATATATAAATTAAACCCTTCTGCAGACAAAATAACTATGATTAATGGAGCTTAACTAACAAGTAGTTGAAAGTAATAGAACAGAGCTATATAAAAGGGACTGATATTAAGGATAGATACTACAGTTTGTGTGAGTCAAAGATCGGCTGCTGGTGCGTTCTCTTTTTCTCAGTTCTGCATGATATCAATACCCATTTTTCTAGGTCTAAGAATAGTAGCATTTGGTTTATCATTTATGAGATGTTTGTGATTTCTTTTCCTGTCATTTGGATATATATAGAAAATGATTTGCTCGTTATTTATCCATGGAGTTGGGCTAAACTAAGCCAAATGCTAAGATCTTGTTCCTTTGCTTCCTGCCTAAAATTTTGAACTTTAAAATTTGTGTATGGTTGGAAGTAGGTGGTGGTGGATGTAAGTTCCTTCCACTTGCAAATGCTCTAACCATTATGCTTTCCAGAGCTTCCTCAGTTAAGGAGTCTGACATCAATGGAACTAGGATGCGATGCAAGAGGGTATTCTCGTGCTGGTCCTGAGTCAACAGTTTGGTATTGTGCTATTGTCACAGGAAGACAGGGTCTGGATCTTGACAAAATTAGAGAGGTTGGCATCTTCACCTTGGGTTGTATTTGATGATTAAGATCTGCCTCATGTTCTATTTTGATAAGAATCTTGCTCGTGTTCTTATCTTCTCATCTTATCTTCCTGAGCAAAATTTTTACCCTCTCTATAGTTTCCCGATAAATGTACCATGAAATAAACTTTCTTCACTACAAGAATGTGACTTCTGTAGAGGTGTGAATGCTAGACATGTTTCCAAATGCCGGACATGCTATTTTTACAAATTGGTCTGGGTTCTTATGGTGATTGGAGGGTCCAACAATTATGATTTTATAGACTAAGTTTTTTTCTGATGTGGGCATCATGGAGGTAATCTGTTGAGTCAAAGCAATGCTTCCACGTTAGTGGAATTTGGTGGTTGTAGAGATATGCTTCGTGGGCATTTTAATTTGAAATTGTTTTTTTGAGGAGAAACTCTTTTTAGCCATAAGGTATTAGATTGTAATCATTCTTACTAACAGGTGTGTGTGCATATGAATGCTGGGGGTGTTGAACTTGAAGCTAAATAAAACTTAGCTTAGCTTGCAGTTCAACCACTGAACAAAAACTCTAATTGCAAACTTAGCTGAAAATAATCATGCACTCGTACAACTTCAGCAATAGTTGCCGGAGTTTATTTTTGTATTTGTGAATGCATATGAAACTTTTTTAATTTTTTTTTCTCAGCAATGAGGGAAAAAAAATACCCTCAAGTGATTTGATCTGAAAAAATGGACTATAAAAATATCATGGTAGAGTTACAATTTAATTTTGTTCAAGTGATTTGATCTGAAAAAATGGACTATAAAAATATCATGGTAGAGTTACAATTTAATTTTGTTCAAAATTGGCGAAATGGACGCTACATGAAGAATATTAGTACACCCTTAGTCCCGATTTGTCTGAGCCACGTTTCGTTTTGGGATGTCCCAAAATTATCAACCACTTTCTTGATTTTGTGGTAATTTGTTACTGAATTTCCTGTTTTGTCCGTAAAAGGCTGTTGTATAATGGGTAATGATTATTTTTCGGAGGCTAGGAAATATGCTAAATAGTAGAAAGTTGTCTAGAACTTTGAGAAAAAGCAAATAGGTCAAAGAAATTGCGATGAAGGGAGTCAAATATTGCTCCTTCATCAGAATTTAGTAAAGAGTTAAAGCAAAGTTTGCCCATGTTTGTATGTGCATTTGTGTGTTTTGAACAATTAAAATCCTGAGCATGCATAATATCCTTAGGTGAAAGGTTGTAACGCATTTTATTACATGCAAAGCTTTTTTGATCCTCTAGTCATATACTGTAGGATGAACTAAGTGAATTTATGCAGACAATGCGCAGGGTCCGGGAAATACTATCAAGTGAATCAAGCTTATATAATGAAGAACAATCTTCTGCAGCAGCAGCGTTTGCATTTCAAAACAAGCGATTGACATTGGCTTGGCTTGATGGCGAAATTCAACACGTAAGTTCTTACCTTATCTCATTCTGATTCCTTAGTGTGTATATGAGGAAAGGAGTAATGTTCGCAACCTTGTGGTAATGGTGCTCAAGTCCATTTGGAATCCAGATCATCCTTTATTATTGTTAGAACAAATGGTTCTAGCATTGGGATGGATAACAGACAGTTTCGGCCTTTTCTTTTGACTGTTTTGGGCGCAACTTTTGTAAATTGGGAAGGAACAAAGTTGCCTTGCCTCCTTTTGTTGTTCTTTATCAGCTTTTTTTTCATATATGATCTTCCTTGGGTAAATTGCATGCGCTACCCCTAAACTTTAATTATTGTTTCTGTTTTAACCCTAACCTTCACTTTGTTCATAGCGTATCTCTAACATGGTTAAAATGTTCCATTTTGGACCTTCTTGTGACAGAAGTCGTTATTTCACACGGAAAAAGACACGTTAGCATATTATTGTTGGGAAAACTCCTAATTTTAACCCCCAAATTTCTTCCTTTTAACAAATAATTCTTAAAACTTTAAAACCTCTCTTACCCGTCACCATTCATGTCTCCGCTGTCGCTCACCCTCACCTGCCGCCATTCACCCCTCTTATATGACCCGACCATGCCAGCTGCCATCACGATCACCACCCAAACCTTATTTTTCCATCACCGTACCCGTTGTCAACTGCCTCCCTTTTGGTGCCGAGACCACCCTGCCTTGGTGTTTCCTTTGCTCGTCAATGTCCAAAGCCCAACGATTTGCTTGCCGCTGCCTCCCTCTCTCTGATCCTCTTCATCAATCACCACTTATCAAACCCCTTGCCTTCTTTCTCAACCTCTCCCTCCCCCCAAATCACCCTTGCCTGCAAATCCACCCACTATCCAGATGTCTGTCAATCCTCCTTCTCCCAATCCACCTCTCCCCTCCAACCTAACCCCTCTCCAGATCATCCAATCCACCATTGCTATCTTCTCCGATAACCTCAAAATCGCGTCCGCCATGGCCAAGTCCATCCTCGACGCCGCCTCTGCCAGCGTCAACCGCACCACTGCTGCCAAAATCTACTTGGAGCTCCTGTCCTACTCTAACCAACGGATGGCCTCCACGGTCGCTGCTCTAGGGAGTGGCAAGAACAAGGATGCCCGCGCCTGGATGAGCGCCGCTCTCCTCTACCAATACGATTGCTGGAGCACGCTCAAGTACGCGAACAACACCAAACTTGTTGGCTAGACAATGTCGTTTCTAGACCAGCTGATGAGCTTCAGCGGCAATGCGTTGAGCATGATCTTCTCCTACGATAATTTTAGGCCAGATATGCCTCCTGGGCCTTGCCAAGGACAGAGCGGTATGGGTTTTGCGAGGGAAGCAGGGGTGGCGGCGATTTGGATGCCAAGGGAGGGGTGCCGTTCGGGTTGAGCCAGAGGGCGGACATGACGGTGTGAAAAGACGGGGCCGGAGCCTACTACAAGACGGTGCCGGAGGCCATTAACGCGGTGCCAGCTAATGACGGAACGCGTTGTTTTGTGATCCGCATAAAGGAAGGGGTTTATGAGGAAACGGTGAGGGTTCCGTTTGAGAAGAATGTGGTATTTCTGGAGAGGAATCACAAGCGGACTCGTAGGCGGGGGATGCTGGAGAGGGGTGAATGGCGGTGAGTGAGGGTGAGGAACGGCGGAGACAGGTGAATGGTGGCGGGTGAAGGAGGTTTTAAAGTTTTAAGGATTATTTATTAAAAGCAAGATTTTTGGGGGTCAAAATTAGGAGTTTTCCCAACAATACTATGCTAACTGGTCTTTTTCCGTGTGAAATAACGACTTCCGTCACAAGAAGGTCTAAAATGGAACGTTTTAACCACGTTAGGGATACGCTACGAACAAAGTGAAGGTTAGGGTTAAAACAGGAACAATAATTAAAGGTTAGGGGTAGCACATGCAATTTACCCGATCTTCCTTCCTTTAAAGTAATAGAAACATTACTTGTGCCAACAGATTTTGTACCGGATATATACCATTTGAGGTTACTTGAGTTGATTTTTAAATTATATGATGTTAGGAAATGGCTCTTCAGAATTATATCACACTGTTATTCCCATTTTCTTTGAGCTGCTTTTATTTGGGTTCAGAAATTAATTATGAAAGCATCCAACCCAAAACCAATTTGCTATGGTTGGATAGGCCTTTTACCTTTTAACATGCCCCTTCATGGGCTGGCTAGTGAGATGATTGACAACAGGCTTGTCATGTGGACTATTGAGACTTTTTGGCTTGAGACTTGATAGATGGCCAGTGAGGGACTTTTTGGCTCAAATACCATGTTAATGCATTGAATCTCAGAACCAATTGGCTATTGGTGGATTGACCTCACCCTAGTATAAAACCTTAGCTAAACCCCTGACTTAACCATGTGGGATATTCCTACTTTAACTTGAATGACCAATTAGAAGTACTAACATGTTTCCAGTGGCATCCCTACACATGGCTTTTAAATTTTGTGCAAAAGCTTTTATGAAGAACAATCTTTGGAAAGAATCAAAAGATCCAAGAGTTTCTTAAAAATTTTACATACTAAACTAGTTGTTTGATCTATTTATTTATTTTCTTTTTCTACATTCATTCTCCAATTGTGCCTGTACCCCTTTAAACAAATTGAGCAGGGAGAAAAAAAAAATGATACATTTTGGTTGTGTTATGTTGGTATTTTTTTGGGTTGTTACAAGACATGCTTTGTAGCCTCATAGGTCTATTATATCTTCTGGATGGAGTGGCATGTTTCTTTGGTTTATGAGCTGCTGCTGCTGCTAACTAGGTGAAAGCCATTTTGATATCCTCTGTACTAGTGTGATTGGGCATCCAAGTTTTTTTATCATATCAGGAAAAATTCACTATGTCTACTACATTATTTTCCCAATCAGAAAGATTTAACCCCAAGGATTCACCATGTCTACCACATTATTTTCCCAATCAGAAAGATTATTAAGCCTAAGTACCGTCATTGTTGTATCTTTCTACAAGCAACCTCTCTGCCCTTATTTTGCTGGTGAACTTCTGTAATTTTTGGTGTTTAACTATCCTGAAACTTTGTATATAGCCTTCCAAAAATATGTTAATGACACTATGTTGATCCTGAAACCCTCTGAACCAGAAATATTGCTTTTTCTACCTCAATACGGAAACTGCCTATGAAGCTTGTGGACCAAGGAGAGCTCCTATGGATGTTCCCCATTTATTTATTGTTCGTTATGAGAGGAATGCATCGAGGGATGATTCTAAGGTGGAGAAGAAGCCAAAAACCATATGGGAATTCCAGCGGGAAGATTTTGATCCTGCAGCGCAGCTTTCAGTGACATATAATGGTTCTGTGGAAGTTCCAGAGGTGTGTGCCTTCTCTATATCCCTGAACGGGCACCATGTTGGCTGCTAGAATTCAGTATGGACTAGATAAAATTATGTTTTATAGTATTTTAGACTTGAGAAATGTACTTGAAGATGTGTTCACTTTTATTTGATTCATGGTGTCTGATCTTTATCATGTTGTTATCCATTTTATTTTTAATGGCTTTTACTCACTTCTTTTTCTACAGATTATCAAATGGATGTCAAGCATTATCGAGGATGGTGACTCAAGGAATCTCCTGTACTATGTAAATTACATACATTTTCTTTGGCTTGCTTTTTATAATAAGCATCTTCTTCTCGCTGTCTTCTAAATTTTTAAGATTACTTCCATTTGTATGTCTCGATTGGAATTTCTGTTCTACAAAGCTCTGCTTTTGGTAAATATTAATAATTTGTGCACAGATTTCTTATAGCTATACGAATTGTTTGTTGCCCTGAAATTTCCTGCAAACCATTGATCATTTACCCCACAGTAGTTTTATATGTAATGGCATTTTATGCTTGTGGCTAATGATGACATCTTCTAGAAAGTACCGCTTTCCTTTTCTTTTCTTTCTCTGAAAAAATTGATTTTTTCTTTAGAGATTATTCTTAGATATACTGGCACTGTAGTTTCTTTACCATCCAAAGAACCCTTAGGTAGTTGACATATGTCCATCCTTTTTACTTCTCACTTTGGAATGGACACAGGTCAATCGTGTAAGGGTCCTTGTGTAGTGAAAATAAAACATTGACAGTGTATCCAGGACAAATCCTTTTTTTTTTTTAACCCGCTAGCTCAGCTGGCAACCAGCGCCCTGCCATTTGGCCACGGTCTGAGCCATCAGGGCTCGGATCCTGGCCAGTGACTTATGTAGGGAAGTTGATTGCCGAAGCAATTAAGCTGCACCAGCTATGGATTGCTCTCCAATTCGTAAACTTGCTTCTATAGCATTTTTAATTTGTTTGCCTCGCAGAGAGTGAAAACCCCAGAGCTAGTTTCTGAAGGTGTAGAGCCCTTATGGTCTCGAGGTCAGCAAGGAATGCTTTCTAAAAGCATTGGGTTGAAGCAAAAGATACATGGCTTTGTGATCCGAGTTAATGATTATCTTGAAGATCCAAGGGTTGGTCCCATATTGCTTTTGGGAGCACTAATGTCCTTTGGTGGCATCTGGTTGATCAGGAGTCAACAGAAACAGCAAAAGTCGAGTCAATCAAGCCATGTAAATAACAAGGTTTTTCTTGACTCAAGATGTGCATTGCTACAATTGTTGCTTACAATTGCTAAGTGATCATGTTTTTCAGGACGGAGAAGGAACTAGAAAGAGAAATACGAGAAGGAACGCGTCTAGAAAAGATAGGCCTACTTCAATGACAGATACAGAACCAATAGATGCTTATCAGATGCCTGTGTCAGGTTCAGATTCTGAGTAGATGGGCATTCGGGGATTCTGATGTGGTAAACAGCTGCTTTTACAGATTCTTGCATAAAGTTGCAGATTTTCAAATAGATTTTCCACAGGTACCAGTTCAGCATTCTGCAGTTGAGAGATCGTACCCTCACCTCGGTTCATGAAAAGCTGGACTCGTGTCTCCATGCTGAGCTTATGGCAAATGTGGTCAATTTACATTGCATCTCTAGGATTACTGTTTCACAAGTCGTGCCTTTCTGTACGAGAACTCAGCTATCATTCACATCATGCACAATGTGATCTTTGGGAGAAATAGCAATGGTGTTTTACTTTTTAACTTCAGATATTGATATAAACTATTCTTGTAAATTAATAACGTACTGTGTAGGTTATAGAGAGCACTTCGGATTTAAGTTTTTGCTAGGTCTCATACATCAACTTATAGCATTAGTATCAATTATTCAAAAAATGATACTCTAAGATTCAACTGGGAACAACTCAAAGTTCGTCTCAAAGTTTCCTTTATATAGTAGAAAATAAGGGTTAAATAATGTGAGCTTGTGAATGAATTGTATCTTCGTTGTCATATGAAACATATTGGCTATGTTGGGCATGCAGGATAGTGGAATGTTACTTAGCCCACCATGAAGGGGAGTCGATCAAGCTTACTGGAGGTTCAAATATATTGGGCTATGATCTGTCTGGAAACTGGAAAACCTTTCTATCTACTAGCTATTCCAGATTGGTAGCCGTCATTTTTCACTACCATCAAGCTCTGTGCCCTACTTGATCACGGCCTCTTTAAAAGCTCAAATCTTCCTCGTGAACATCTGGATACGAATGCTGTTGCCCAATATTTTCAATGACAAGGAAGAAAACGATTAGAGCTTCAAGTTTCGTCACTCAATTTGCTCTGTTTTGCTCAACAAATCTTCCTTGGGTTTACCAGGTTTCAGGTTTTAGGCTCTACCATGTGTCAAGCTTATCGATAAGAAAGCATTAGTAGTGATGAAAACGCCGTGGTGGAGATACGCGTGCAAAGAATGTGGGGGCGGTGTCGCTGCTTAGGTGTTCTCACAGGAGGACTGTTCTAAAATATTTGGCGGGCATCGGTACCCCTGATTTCAACCGTCCGATCAAAAGATCTAATTTTGGTTAAACCACTCATCTACTCCTATAACTTCATCTTTTGGTCCAATGGCAATGAGGACTAAAGGTTTCTATATTATCATCAAAGGGCATCATAGTGAAAATTAAATAGGGGTGATCGGTTTAAGCACCACTGCTGATCGTCCCTGCCCGCTGCCACCCTCTCGCCTCACACCGAGCTCCCACTTCTAAATGTCGCCCGTTGCCGGCTAAGCGAATCAGAGGGAGGAGCCCTTTCGTGAAATTGTCCCCACTGTTGACTGCGCACTTACCTCACCGCGTCTTCGTCTACAATCAGTCGTCATTCTTCACTGCCACAACTGCTCGCTACCACCCTATTCGGAGCTCACCCTACCCGACACCCTCCAAGCCCAGGTCGCCTTTCGCCAGATTATTGTCACTGCCGTTGGGAATCAAGGATGAAACCGCCTCCACCAGCGAACCTGGTTCTTGACCCAGATCCGACCCGACTTTAACTCGTTTGACCAAGTCCACTCTTGCTTCTCGGTAAAAAGTTGCCCTTTAGCCCTCCTATTTCTATGTTAGTTTGTTTTCGTCCTAAACGTTTCTATGTTCGCAGGATAGGCACTCACAGCAATTGTAATTTATATTTATATTTGATTTTGTTTATTTATTGTTTTAGCCATGAATTAATTTAATAAAATTGATAATATAGAGGATTATAATTTTGGGCTAACTAACTAATTATTTAAATAATGTAATTTACTTAATCTTTTTAAGAAGTAAAAAATTAATTGAATTAAAATGCTAAAGTACTTAATAAATTTTCAGATAAATTATTCTTGATAGACTTGGTAAAGTTTTAAGGGAAATTTAATTTTTTTAAATCCAATTACTCTCGTAGATCATATACGGTGTCTAATCAATTTAAGAAAATTTATTAGTATCAACTCCCAAAAATAAGTTGTTACAAAAAGGTAAGCAAATGTTTAGTTTTTTAATAATTTTAAAAAAGTTACACCTATCCCCTTCATGTTTTAGAAACCTTTTTTAAAAAATTATAATAACAATAGTAGTTTTTTCTTATTAATGTTTAAGTAAGAATCTAGGTGTTTTTATATATTTAAATTCAAAAATGTGGAAAAGCTCAATTTTGATTAAAGTTATATTAATAAAAAAATCTTATAATTTTTTAGGCAAAAGAATTGACTAAATCTATGATTTCTAGTGAATTTTTAATGGTAAAGTCTACTAGGGTAACTTAACTTTATTCTTATCCCAAATGGATACCCTACCTTAACATTTATTCCAGCAAGATACCTAATCTCTTGATGTGCATTCTATCTAGATACTTTTCGTCGATTCAGTCATTAAATCATATGAAAAATGCTGACATAACATTAAATAACACTAAAATAAATTTAAAATAACAATTTTAGCCCTTAAAGTTTTCCAATCACTAAATTTAACTCTTAAACTTTAACTAAAACTAATTCTACTCTTCTTCACCCGATCAGCCCCCCAAAACACTAACCTTTCTCCTGTCACCATGCCAGAAATTGCTTATTGTCCTTGGAGCCACCTCGTGGGCGCCGATTCTCTGCTAGAGTTGTCCACCTCTTCTCTAGTGGTCACCATTGGCAATCCAAGCAATATGATCAGAAGATGCCTGCCCACCTCCTCCTTCGACGGTCACCATCTCTTGTTGACGCCTGCCTTCCTTTCTGCAATTAGGACCACATTTTGCTCTACAGCAGCCTTAATTCGCCTCGATTCGCAAGACTTCGTAGCAGTCCACGATCATAACACTCCACAACAGTTGAGAACACCATTGTTGAGCTTTTCTGACATCAGGTCTCACTTGAAATTGAGTCTGGCCAGGCTGGCAATTGGACGATAAACAGTGAGATTAAAAGGTAATCGTGCCACTCCAACTATACCAACTGAGTTTCCTCGTCCGATTGTGACAAAACTCAAGTTTCCTCCCCAATTCTCAACCTAGTGGTACAGTACGGTAGCAACAAAGGTAGGATAACGGTTAGGTGATTGGGCGGTGGCAGAAATAGAAGAGAAAGCCGAGAGAATTAGTTAAAGTTTTAGGGTTTAGAATTAGTAATTGTAAAAATTTATGGTTCAAAGTTGTTCTTTTGAATTTATTTTAATATTATTTGATGTCACATCATCAATTTCAATATAATTTAACGGTAAAATTGACAGAAAGTACCCAATTAGGGCACACTCTAGGAGTTTAGGTAGTTTGATAGAACAAATGTTAAGGTGGGGTACCCATTTGGAACAAGAATAAAAGCTAAGATACCCCCGGTGGTCTTTACCTGAATTTTTAAGTTAAAGGAAATCAATAATCATTTTGTTAAATAGAACATTCTTAAACAATGAACAAAAAAACTATAAACCTAAACCACAAGAAAATCACAAATCATTTGTCAATTCAAACTATAAACCTAAATCTAACATAAGCTTAAAACATAAAAGTGTAACTCCGAACTATAAACCCTTAACTTAGTACCACTTAGACCTAAACCTAATACTAAACCTTAACTTTAATCCTTAAATGTTAACCCTAATCTGTAATCCTTAATCCTAATTCCTAACCCTAAATACTAACTGTCTTGCCTATGACTTGTATAGGCCATGGGCTATAAATATGTAATATACAAGTCATGAAAATGTCTAGGAAAGGCAAAAAAAGCATAAATGATCCAAGAGGTGCCCAAGGGTGCCCTTAGGTGCATGTGTACTGATGCTATGTTTTGACGAGCAAGATGGCTGAATTGGATGCCAAAGTTGTTTTAAAATAAGATTTTCAACCGGGACGAACTTGGTTAAGAAAACCCAAGAGCACTAAGGTGCACCATGGAAAAGTACTAGGGAGCTCCCGGACACACATATGTGCACCTATGTAAATAAGAGGTTTAAGGTAGTATTTCATTAAAAAAACCTTATACGACTTAAATGCATGAGTTGAAAGTAAGACTTAGGGCTGGAAAACAAATAAAAAGGGGTAGGGAGTGCAGAGGAAATGAAAGTGCACTATCGAGTGCACTAGGGGGCCCTAGGGCGCCCTTAAGGGGTTTATGTGTTTAAGTGGGGTTTTGAGGCTTTGTTTGCCTAAATTAAAAGGTAAAGTAGATGTTGGAAATAACACACAAGCTACATTGAACAGGTTGACTAAACAATCAAGAAAATTAAGGGCTTAACTAGGAGGTTAATGCAAAGACTAGTCCACCTAGCTAAACCGAATTGGACCCTTTCCGCCTCTTAGACTTCAAGACTGGACCAAGGCTACTTCTAAGTAGTTTCTTGTAGCTGGAAAATATAGGAAATACAAAAAAAAAGGTCTATGATAGCTGTAAAGAAGTTCCATGGAAGATGGAGGTGAAACCGAGTATGAACAAAGGGTGGTATGCTTACCTAGGCTAAGTAACACCAAGGGTTGTGTAAGCTGAGCTTCATTGCACAACCTGCTACTGTTTTACTTAGTAAGGGTTTCCAAATAGGTTCTTTCTCTTGAATTATAGACTTTATTATGATTTTTCATGGGGAAAAAGGTGCCTTAAGTGATGGCTTAGAGCCAAAGGAACCTAGGTGCTACGCAGGAACTAGGGTGCCAAGAGCACTATGGTTTTCTAGCTATACTATGTTAAAGCAAGTATTAAGATCTTGTTTCATGTCTGGCATGGATTAATTAAGGTCTAGAGCTTTATTTTTATTAATTAAATGAATTAAATTGAACTAATGAAATGCATAAAATGCCAAAAAATGCTTGTTATGCCCTAAGCTGTATAGCCGAGTGTTTATCGTGTATGTGCTTTGTTGATTGTTTGCGTGTATTGACTTATACTATGTTTATAGTATATTGTTTTATATTTGTGTTCTTTTTTCTTTGTTTTTGTTTGCATGTTTTAGCATGGAGATGAACTATATTATGATAATACAATGCTTAAGGCATTGTGGGCGCTTAGTGCTACGGTTTGGATCCTTTATTGAGTAACTTGTACTCATGCCCTGTTTCTTATATTTCAGAGAAGGATTTGGAAAATTAAGTGTATGACTAACTACTCCTAAAAATGTATGAATAATCAGGTATAGTTAAGAGGTTTATGACTAATGGTAACCTTTCAATGCTCAATGTGTAACCTAAGGGTTTATGATTGTAGGCTTTTATGGCTGCTGTGGGAATAGATACATTTGGTTTTGTTTTGATATTTATAAAGGCTAGGAAATATGCAAATTACTAGGCACCAAGTTGGCATGTAAAACTAGAAGTGCATGTGTGCATAGGTCTAGGAAGTGCATAGGAGGTCCTAAGGTAGGCCTCTCGAGACATTCATGGTACTAATGTATGCCTAACTAAACTTATTTCTGTACATTACATTTTTTGCCATATAATCTCTGTACTACTCCTTTTGGCATGCAAATATAATGGCTATATGATTGCTAGGCATGTGAATTGAAATACACTTGGCAAGCCCAAAGGTAGGCTTACTAGGCCATTAGTGCACACACTTAACTCGCCAAGGCATAACTTATGTATTTGACATGTTTTGGCTATACAACTTGGACATAACTTATTTTTTCCTTCAAGATCCATTTTAAACTAACTTAACTTTATTTGCCAAAAAAGCCATAATTTAATTGGCCAAATGAATTTTTCTATGTCTTGTCTAAAACCGAGACCTGGGTGTTGTGTCCTAAGCTACCCTAAGGTTCTAAATGGACATTTAAGTGAATAAACCTCCTAATTGGCATACAAATGCATGGAGTGGGGGTGGTTTACAGCATGACACTAGCCCTAATCCTTATTCTTAATCCTAAACCCTAATCCTTAGTCCTAAACTTAACTCTAATCCCTAAACCATAAATCTTAACACTAATCCCTAACCCTACTCATAATCCATAATCCTAAACCTTAAACCCTAATCCTTAACACTAGTTCCAAATCCCGAACCTTAGTCCTTAACCCTATCCCTAACCAAAAAATCCTACAATCCCTAAAACACTAACGTGAATCACATACCACTCTAGCTAGTTCAATTGGTAACTGGTCACATTTAACCTAAATTTCATACCACTTAACCAAAATCAAATACCACTTATAATCAATTCAATTGGTAATTGTTCATGCATGACCTAAATCACATACCACATAAACCCAAATAACACACCACATAGACCTAAATATCATATCACTTAACCTGAATCACATACCACTTAACCTAAATGACATACCATACAAACTCGAATCACAGACCACATGGACTTGAATATCATATCACTTAACCTAAATTATATGCCACATGAACCTGAATCATATGCCACAAAAACCTGAATCGCATACAACTTAACTTGAATCTCATACCATATGGACCAAAATCACATACCATATGAACCTAAATAATATATCACTTAACCTGCATCACATACCACATGGACCTAAAATCTCATACCACTAAACTTGAATTGCATACCACATGGCCTAAATCACATACCACTTAACTTGAATCACATACCACATGAACTTTAATTAGATACCACATGGACCTGAATCATATACCACATGAACCTAAATCATATATTACATGAACCTAAATCACATTTCACATAGACCTGAATCACATACCACTTAACTTGAATCACATACAAAATAAACCTAAATCATATAGCACATATACATGAATCTCATACCACTTAACCTGAATCATATTCCACATTGACCTGAATCTCATACCATTTAACCTGAATCATATGCCACTTGACCTAAATCACATAACACATGAACTTGAATCACATAGCTCATGAACCTAAATCACATACCACTTAACTTGAATCGTATACCACATGGGTATAGATCACATATCACTTAACCTGAATCATACACGACATTGACCTAATTCACATACCATACTGACCTGAATTACATACCACATTAACCTGAATCTCATACCACCTGAATATGATATCATATGAATCTGAATCTCATACTATTTAACCAAAATCTCATAACCACTTAACTTTAATCTGATACCATTTAACCAAAATTACAAACCATGTAACTTGTAACCTATTGTTAATGTTGTGAGCCTATTCCTTTATTTTGTGTACTTTTGTTGCATTTTTAAATTTAGGTCCTTAAATGATCAAATGCCAAAAGTTTAAAGATGTGCCAAAAGGGGGTATCGCTACCCCAAGTATATAAGGTGGGTCTCTATTGGTACATTAGGATGTCATTTTGCGTAGACTACTCAATTCCAATTATGATACTTTTCTCCTGAAATAGCACCATTCTATGTTTTTCCTCTGTGCATTTGTTTCCTACGTGTTTTTATTAATATTTTTTTATTTGTTTTTGTTTTTGGTTTTTTATCTTGATTGTGTTGAATGCTTAATATCTACATATTTGTTGGGCAGGTGGTTTATGATAAGTGGGGTTAAAGGTACATGATGTGGTAAAAGGAATTGGAATGCCATTTGGTGACTTGGGGAACAATGAAGAAATGAAGTGGTTGTACAAGGTGATCAGGCATATGATAATTCGGATATAATAATGTGATTAAGATTAATGTAGTTGATAGATTGAATATGACTTTGTAAATAAAAGGGTATAGGCTGAGGATAAGATACATTTATGGCATACAATACACTTGCATTTTCTACTAGCTGCTTTGTAATTGGTTATAAAAAAAATTTTCTTTCTTTTCTTTCTTTTTTTTCTTTTTTTGTTACAAATCTTTCTTCATTCTTCTCTCTATTGCATAGATCGCAACTTTTTTTTGCTCTATCTCCTCTTCCTCGCTGTTTTTGTCAACCTTTTCTGGCTTCATCACCATCACCTCTTCCTTGTCATTCTTTCATCATATTAGATCTAATATGTTTCAACTTTGCTAACTTAATCATTTTTTCCCTCGGTGTTCTCTCGCCATTGTTATCAAATCTGGTTTGCTTATGTTTTTCTAGCTTCATTACCATTTTCCCCTCCTCAGTGTTCTTTCATTGTCATCAATTTTGGTGTTTTTAACTTATCCAGCTTCGTTACTGTCTCTTGCACCTCACTATTCTTTCACTGTTATTATTAGAACTGGCTCATTTCTACTTCTCAGCTTCATCACCATTTCTTTGTACTCTTCAACTTTCTTGTCACCATTTTGTTGCCATTATTATTAGATCTAATTTCTTTGTGTTGTTCCACTCATAAGAATTTGATGTTCTATTCATAATAAATTAATATTCCGTTAATAAAAATTGTTTGTTATAATTTGTGGTTTGATCTAATTTGTTGCCTTTGTCTATATTCAAATTTATTTAGGATTTTCCTGGTGGATCTTGGATTTTTGATCTGGTTCATTTTTTTAATTCTTTCTTTGATCAAATTCATTATTCTGATTCTTGCTTCTTTTGCTTGGATTTAGTTTAGAGTTTGTGCTTTGATCTAATTCACTATTGGCTTTTATGTTGAGATTTATTATTCAAATCTAGTTTGGAATTTGGAGGAATTGTAAATAGAACAGCAAACTAGGCTGAATGAACAACATTTTGGAGCAAATGGACAACAATGTTAACTACATGTATAAATTGCAAATAGAATAGCAAACTCAACTGAATGAACAATAATCTAAAGCAAAAAGAATGACAACATCAACCGAATGAACAACAATAATGAAGGGATAAATAATATTGACTAAAGAATAAAAATATTAACTAGAAAATAGGAATTTTAGATGGAACATCAAACTTAACAAAAAGGAACAACACTATAGACCAAATGAATAGCAGATATGAAGAGAATAACAATATAAAAAAAAAAGAACAAAAATATCAACTAAAATGAAGGAATTGTATAGTGGAGTGACAAACTCAATTATATGAACAATAGTCTTGACCAAATGAACAACAATATCAAGTAAATCAATAATAGTAATGAATAGACAACAATGTCAACTAAAAGAACATCAATTTGTTGTTTCATTCAGTAAGAAATGTTGTTTCATTCATATATATTTTTTGTTCCTTAAAACGATATTCATTTCGTGAGAAATGATTTTACATAAAAATGTTATTCCATTTAGTAATAAATATTGTTTCATTTATACAAATTTATTAATCTATAAAAATGATATTCCATTTAGTAACAAATTTAGAAGAAAGCTCGGTGAGCAAGGTAAGTTCATAAATATCTAACTTAAATACCTTAATTAGAGGTAAAGTAGCAAAATTAAAAGATTTAGTGGGTTCCGAGTGGTTTATGTCACTAGATTTGTCTTGGGGCAAAATGATAATTTTGCACTTTAGAGAGTCAGGACACGTTTTTAAAACCAAAACCCAAGTTAAGTATGTTTTCACTAGTGTTTAAAGGCTTTATTACTATTTGAAGGTGTGGCACTTTTGCAAAAATTAAAAGAGTTTAAAGGGGAGTAGTTTTGTTGTTTAAAACTTGTTAGGGAAGAGGGTTTCACAACAATTCACCTTCATCTTCTCCACCATTTTTATAGCTCTTTTCATCCCTCTCGATTTATTGCCAAATCTTCTTCAAAAACATGATTTCTTAATGAAATTAAAAGGCATTGAGGTACCCTAGTGAAAGAAAGCTTGCTTTGCTCTTGTTCTGTGGTTTTAAAGCATGTCAGGGCATTTTTGTCCTTGGGCTCCCATTTATGCATGAGGTATGGTTTTAATCCTTGATTTTACTTTTTCTTAAGCTAATAGGAGCCTTGGTTTTGCTTGGATTGTGTTAATTTCGTGCCATGAACCTTGTTCGCGCTTTAGAACCTAGGAAACCTTAGTGGAACATTTTGGCTTGAAGTTTGATGCATGTTGTGCTTGGTTGTTGCTAATTCAAGGTTAATTGAAGTAAGGAATTTGTTTTGTACATTCCATTGATGAATTTCTTAGCTTGGTTGTTTGTGAAATTGTGTGGATTATGAGAATTCTATTGAATGAGGTTGTGTTATTCATGGTGGACAAGCTAGGTACAAAGCCTAAGATGGTGAGTTTGAGCACTTTAGGCTAGTTCCAAAAGCCATAAAGAGCTTGATTATAGTCACATGTTGAGGAATCAAACTTGAGATGACATCCATATAAGCCATAAAGGCCATTGGAGGCTTCCAAAGAGGCTTTAGAGGAAGACCTATACTGTAGGGCTCTAGGTCTGGCACCGCTGCACTGCAACACCCAACCCACCATTTTCAACCCGATAGGGTTTGCTTGATTGGTACGTTCCCTTTTGGTTATATCCCTCAACATGGAATGACAATTATTATTCGTACCAACCTATTGGAGTAGATGACATATTTTTTAGGGGGTAAATATGAATATATTAACAAAATACAAAAAAAAATACAAGCACTCAAATTCATGCATCTCATTACATGCCTACAAGCACGTGATATCATATGACCATTTCCATCCATAGATTGCAAAAGGTTCCAAAATATATACAACATGGTGAAAAATCATAACAAGTTGTACTTGCTTCAGTCCCATTTTAGCAAGATGAACTGTTGCTTGATTCACCTTCCAAAAAAATCCCTTTAAGTGAAATGATTTATAACTACTCCATCAAGCACCTGCAATCCACCAAAAGAGGCATTTTGTTTGGATTCTGGGATGAAGTTGGAAGTTAACATATGGACTATTGCTAAGCAATCTGATTCAACTTCCAACTTTATATTCCCCATTAAGGTAACTAATCGGAGGCCATCCTCTAAGGCCTACTGTTCAAACTCCATCAAGGTTCTTTGGCCTATGTTTCTAGCAAAAGCTATAACAACGTTTCCAACATGATTTCTTATAATAGTAGCCCTTCCTCCTATAGCATTATTAGTCATTGAAGCATTAGAATTCAATTTAAAACAATTCAGCTAGAGAGTGGTTACACTTAACCTATTTAAAGACTTTAGTATACTCATTCACATTCGTCTAGTTAGTGAAGAACATGGTAACATCTTATTTAATTTCCTCAACCATTTAATCCATTGAACTGAAAATGTAATAGCCCTTGGCCACTTATGACAACCTAATATGCAAGGATTGCTAAGAATTTATAAAATTCCTAAGTGTAGTTTGCAATAATTGGTCTTTTTGCTTATAATGAAAACTAATACATGTGACCTAAGCTTCATGCCCTTGTCACTAATAATGTATAAATACACCAGTAACTTTGGCAAGGAGTTTAAACTTAAAATAATCATTTATTAAATTTGCCACACTTAAAAATAGTCACAAATGAGCCAAAGCCAAAAACATTTTCTACAAGTAGTAACACTATCCACATTATCCAATTATATACATGAATTACAAACCCAAAATATAAAATGACAAACATTGCTAAAGGCATTTAGAATAAAGTACCTAAAGCATAAACTATAAACACACACACACACACACACATACACACACACACACAAGGCTGACCACTTGAGCTCAACTCCCCAATTGTCTTTAACCCTGAGCCTTCCTTATGCTTCTTATTCAACCATTGCTCATGGTTATCTAACATAGTTAATACATAGGCATCACCAGTTAAACCAAAATAAGAAAACAAGCAAGTATAACATATACCTGCTCAAACTAGCTCAACAACCATCCCAAGGTTGCTGACCAAACTACCTAACCTGTATGCATAAACAAACGGGTAAAAATTTAAGATTCTCAATAAAGGGTCTTAGAAGGTACCTACAAAACTGTTAGCTTATTATGACTTAGGGACTAAACATATGCACATAGCTAGGGTTCCTTGGGACCTTTCCTCATCTTAGTCCTCCTTATAGGACTTTGTCCTATCCTAGCAAGTTCTAGCCTCCAACTTACCCTAGCGAGTCTTGGCTTGCCACACACTAGGTCATTACCTAGACAATTACCAATTTGAATACTATGTACAGAGTAGTCCAAATCTATCTGACTAAGCCAAGTTAGGTGCACTAAGGTTTAACGCTAGTACCTCAAAGTTCTTGACCCGGTTAGGCCACCAAGGATTAATAACCGTTCACCCTTTATTTTATAGAACCTAGTCTTATGGTGGACCCTAACTAGCACATGGTAAACCTAGTCCAACGTACTAGGTTCACACTCTAGTTCCTCAGGTCTAAGATAAGGCAACTAGGTGTACTAAACCTTTATCCTTGGGTGTACTAGGCTTTCACTCTAGCCCCTCAGATCTAGAAGTCATCTAGGCATTTAAAGGTTACTAAGTCTTCACACTTGGTAAACCTTAATTAGCACTACGCCTTGGCACTTTTTATACCACATATAACTATTCATATCTCTTACTATAAGTTCCTCTATGCATTTCCTAACACATACTAAGGTTTCGGATATACTTAAGTAGCCTAACTACATTGCACCTAGTGGTGCCTATGTGCTCTAGCAACTTAGCTTGTGTTCTAAGCCACTTGACTACTTAGAGCCATTGTTGTTTCTCTTGATTACTTAGGATAACATGCACTTAGTTGGGTCCCAAGCAACCTTCCTAAATTATGTCACACTCCTTTAAGACCTTTACTTATCCAACTTCAACCTTATGGCTCACATGTTGTTTTTGAGCATATGCATCCCTATTAGTCTGATGGTGCCTTTCTTGGCCCTTAGGTGTATTTTGCCAACTTACTATAGTTATGACCACTCAAAAGCCAACCTAGCAATAGTATAACACTACCCCAAATATGCTCTTTAAACATTAGCAAGTTATGTACATAATGCCTATAACAACTGTGCAACCTCCCTTACTGTTGGGTTTCGGGAGCCAAATAGTGTAGCGGAATTTAACCGAAACTCTCCAGGATCCAAGTGAAACGAGGTAAACCGGGTGTTCAAAAATTTCATACCTAATTTTCGGTTGAGATCTCTCACTCAACTGTAGAGTCGAATCACAAAACCTAAACAGTTGACATGTTCAAGCTTTCTATGGTATCCACACGAGCCTCTCGGGATCACCACGCTTCCACCACGTCCCGGCAGATGCGTTTCTCTTGCGCTCGCAATGCTAGCTTGCGTCTTCCAAGGAATTGCAAGAGAAGAGTGTGACTGTCCTTTTGGGAGGCTAGGGCAAGGAGACATGCGAATTTTTCACTAAAAGTTGTATTTATAGTGAGACTCAACTTCCAAGCCTAATGGGTTTTAAAGCCCTTATCCAATTAGGCTTTAATTTCGGGCTTAATAATAGCTTAACTCTTGGGCCCATTATTAATACGAAATTAAAGTGAAACTATAACCCAAATAATTAGCTCATGCACTCTAATGATCCAAATAGCCCTATGTGTGCGACCCAATAGGCTCTTACCACGTTAGCAATGATCATAAATCACATTTATGATCATAAGCAATGAGTAGTGTCTAGCAACACATCATTGCTACCCAAGTGACAAGATTGTCGGTGATTCAACTAAACCTTTATGATCAGCACGAGACATAGAATGTGTCACTCTTGTATAGCCCAATGTTTGGTTTCTTGATTATCGAGTAGGTCAACTTAAACTGATGACATTGATATCGTATATCAACTTATCCGATCATGGCCAGGCATTTTTCTAAGTCTTACTCTATCAAGGGGCCCAAAGATATCACTCCCATTACATAGGAGGGACAAATCCCATCTTGATCATACAAATCCCTCCGCATGATATGTGATATACCCAATGACCTCCTTCAAGTTCACTTAATTATGAGCAACGAAGGAAAGTATCAAAGTATGTGACTCACTTGTAGGGAACCTTGATGATCTTAGGTCGAAGGACTACATATACCATGATCACTATGAGAATCACTTATGACACTCATATAATGATCAATGTAGTGTTCTCATGGTGGGTCAGTCCAGTACACAAGTTTTCCAACTTGTACCCATATGTAGACTACATATCTCATATTAGTCTCCACATATGCTAGTCGTTATGTATTATTGTAACCCGCTCCACAATAATACTAGACTAGGGACATTTGAGAATATCATTATTCTAGTTATGTTTATTACGTTACGCAGAAACAAAATAACAAACATAATTGCTGGATTAATGCTTTAATAAAATATCATGACTCAATGTGCAAAAAATACAATCATCTCATGATTGGCTTTTTGGGCATAACACTAACACTTAGGACAACTACAACTCGAAACCCAAGTACCCCTATGAGCACATAAGGTCTTATTGTGCACAATCTGTCTTCTTCTCACTTATTTCATTCAAATGATGACTTGTTGATGCTTTAACAGCCTTACTTAGGCTTCTAAGACCTTTATAACCATCCCTAGGGTGTTTAGGAGCAACTAGGAGCACAAATTATGACAACTCTTCTAGTCAACAATTTGTTTTGACTAGGTAAGTATGTTTAATTAAACTATTTTTATTTAAATGCCTCAAATTAGTATCTTATTAAGCAAGAAAAGTAAGCTCAGTAAGGTCATATTGAGTTTCTAAGTGTAAAATGGCAATAAAGGGAATAAGGGCAAAATGGTATTTTTAACCCAAGTGAGTGACATGGCTATGATTTCATTGGAATTAAGGTCATGTAAGTGTTTTTGACCAAATATTTAAGACCATAAGTTACTCTAACCATTGGAACCAAAAATGAAAGTTAAGGGACTAAAATGCACTAATTAAGGAATTAGGCATTATGCCACTTAAGGCATAAAAATAAAAAGGCTAGGGGCAAGGAAATAGTTTTTCTCATTTGGTACCTAAAGCCAGCTAGCTGGTGAGGGGAAGAAAAAAAATGAAGAAAAAGACTTGTTTTTGTAAATGGGGGGAAGGTAAGTCAAAGATAAAGTGGACGTAGGTGATGATCTTTTGCCCGAGCCATTTTCGTGCCTCCTTTTCCTCCATAGCTCATCTTCACCATTTCTTCAAAATCCTATAAAATTCATACAAAATTGAAGGTCCTAAAACATATACATTAAGCTCTAGCTTATTTTTTGTGGTTTGGGTGCATTTTCTTTATCTCTTGCAAGTTTTGGCTTCAAACCCTAAGATGAGTTTGTCCATGGGTATAACTTGGTTCTAAGCTTAAAACATGGTTAGTGATGGTCTTAATTTAGTGCTTGTGGTGCCTATTTTTCTTGGATTTAAACTTGGAACTGAAGGGAAACAAATTAAGCTTAAGTGGGCTTTATGTGGCTTGTTTGCTTTAATCTTGCTTTGGTTTGAATTTGAGGTAAGGGATTAAGTTAAATTAAGTTAAATTGATACATTTCTTACATAATTTAAATATTAGAAGTGAGATTTGAGCTAGGTTGTAGAGGGATTGAAAGAAAATGAGATTGGAAGGCAAAATAGGGCATAAAAAGCATATGGCAGATGAAGCACCGAGTATGGTGTGATCGCACCTCATTTGGTGGTGCACCTGTACCATTTCCAGCAGTTGGGGAAAAATTGTGGTGTGATCGCACCTCATTTGGTGGTACATCTGTACCATTTCCAATAGTTAGGAAAAATTGAGCTGCGATTGCACCATTCAAAAGGGTGCGACCGCATTAACCAAAAATTTCCCCAAGTTACTTTGTTGGTCTCCTAAAAACATTTTTAAGTGTTCCATATGCAATCCCAAGGTCATATCATGCTCAAATTTAAGTTCCCAATTCACTTCTAAAATATTTTAAAGCATTAATTAAGTAGGGTAATTAAGTGTGTGGTTTAAGAAGGCTAAGTTTAGTGGATAAGTAAGAGTACCTTAAGGAAGAATTAAGGTGCCAAGTTGGGGCTAAGTAGGATTCAATTTTTCTAATGACCTAAGTGTTGGGTCGTGGACCCTAGGCCACTAGGGTAGAACCTAAAGAAGCCCTAACCAAGCTAAGAAGCTTAGTAAGTAGATCCACTAAGGGAGCTCGATTCAAGTTTGAAGAACTTGGTGAAGTCAAATGACTAAATCGATTACTCCACACAATAAGCAAGGGAAAAATAAGGGAAAAAAAAGTATGTGACAGGAGTAGGTGACGGCTTACACTGGGACTCATAAGCAGGACTTAATAAAGGTAAAGGATTTAGGATACATGGCCCAGTGTCACAATTACCTCTGCCATTTACGGCAAGTCTAAGACACCTTAGGGTGTAGAAAGTCCTAAGTGTTGCATGTTGCATATCATTCACCCATGCATTTATTTTTATTTTATTATTTGTGGTTGTTTGTTGAATGCTTAGTTGTTTGTTTGCCACATGTACATGTTTGTTTGAGTTTCTTTGTAGGTATCATGGAACCCCTTTACTGAGTACGATAACATACTTACTCCCTTAAGCTTATTTGTGCAGGTACTAACCCCGGCCCTAATAACTAGGTGGATAGTTGTGGGCTAAGTTTCTCTTTTTTTTTTTGGGTAGTTATTTTACTTGGAACCTTGTGCTTCTAAGTTAGTTATAAGCTAAATTTTGTACTAAGTGTTTGTGCCTTTCCAATCTAGAGCCTAAGAGTTGCACAAAAGGAAATAAGGGCTTTGTACTTAAAGGTTGATAGCTCAAAGGTAGGAGCTTAAGTAAATGATCTTAGTAATATTTTGTCATGTATATAGAGTATTTTGTATACTAAGACATTGCCTCTATTAGGATTCATTGTGATGTAAGACCATTAAGTTGCCTTTTGGTGCATGCTAGAGCTTATATGTGTGCATAAAATTATTACTTGAAGTTTAAATAACTAGCATTTTATTGTCCTGGCACATTTTAAACATGTTTAAGTGACATGCTTAAGCAATATTTTTTTTGTACTTTTTTTTATTTATTAGAGTTGCATTGCTAAGAAAAATGCATGCATATCTTCATGTAGGATAGGCTAAGCAACTAGTTGCATATAAATTATTTTAATTTACCTACAACTAATAGTTAACTATGTGGGATCACAGTCTCTAAGAGCCTACAAGTTAAGTAATTCGGGGCACTAGAACCCTGCTCCGTGACACAAACACCCATTCTTGTTAAAGCGTAAGTCATGCTTCCAGTGCACTCCGTGATGGTGTCAAGCTTAGAGTATTGGCCTGTAGCTTATGTCATGGTGGAACCGTACTTAGCACCATGGCACTACTAAAAGTTAGCTAATGCTTACTTCACCTTTATCAAGCATGTGGTAGGTGGTGCTGTGAGGACACTTAAGGGATAGACGCCTACTACACCATTACCAGACAAGCAATTTGTTGCATGATGGCTCCCTTAGAGCCATTGTTCTTTTCACAATCCATATGCATAGTGGACCAAATCTTGCATGCAATCCATCTAAACTTGTAATCCAAAGGCCAAATATGGTGTAGATGCATTAGCACAACAAGAAAAACACAAAATCCATTATATCTACTCATTTTACTTCTTTCTTGTGCCTAAAGTAACTATATTTACTAGTACTTAGTTCCAGTTGAGGTGCTTCTGTAGGTAATGGAGTTCAAAGTCAGCTAAGGCTAAAAAATGCTAAAACAAAGCTGTGGAAGTGTGAATTCCCAAGAGTCAAGTGAGCTCAGTCGCTAAAGGGAAATGGATCATTAAAAGGCCAAGGACAGGACGGCCAACACTTTACTACACCTTTGGTGCACATGCTGTCGAAGAACGGTCAAGACAGAGGATATTTAGAGCTAGGAAGAAGGCACAGTGGGCCATTTTGCTACCAATGTGCATACGGTGGCAAGCGAGGTAACCACCCATAAAGCCATCTTGCAAACAACTTCCACAGTGCTAAGCATCGCATACATGGTGTGCTAGTGCAACGGCCCCTTGGAAGACCACCCTTGGAGCCCTCATCAACGTAGCATGCATGGCACCAATGTGGTGAAGTTGCGGCTAACTCTTTAATCTCCCTAGTGCTACCATTTCGCCACTTTCATCACCATAATGTCCACAGCGATAGCAGAGACCAAATTTTCTATAGATTTTTCAAAGGCGTAGGCATTACTTCCAATGACTTATAGGCCAAAATATCTTACCAAGCCATTTTGTAATTCGTTCAAATAGACCAAAAGACAATTTGAATGTTTGTAATGTATAAAATTTGAATGTTTTAAGCTAAGAAATAATCTAGGATCTAGCTAAGGAGACTTATGCTTAGAGTTTAGGACACTTTTGGTTTTTGAAGCTTGGGGGAAAAAAGGTCTCACCTTTAGTCTTCAACTAGATGTTTTGTGTCTGGATTATGTTGATATCTCTTCTATGCTTTAGTTTCTTCCATTTTTCTTTTTGTTGTTTGTATTTTATTTCATGAGTGAGTAATCATCCAAATCCAGTAGGGTTTAGGTCTTTGAATGTGGTTTAAATGGGCGAAACTTACATCTAATTATGCTTATTGCATGTAAAGTGCCAATTTTTAGTTTTATCTCCCTGATATGCTTGTTTGGGTACAACAAACACACACCACACAAAGTGTCCGTGGAAACGCTTGAGTGAGCTTTCCATGAGCTTGGTCATTAAGATGAGCTGAGGTAGTTTGCTTGAGGTTGAGGAGTTTTAAAGGACCAACTTGGTGGAAGAGGTTGGTACCTAATTTACTAGCATTTGATGTAGGTCATGAGGATATTTTTGGTCACATGTTAAAGGGAATCTCTTAGACTAAAGATGAGTTACGATAGTACCCATATGAACCATCACACTATAATACGATGAACATGTTACTTGTTACTCCATTCATAAAATAGATCCCGTACCCAAGAAGGTTCATTGGGAAAATTGCTTTTCTTGTGCTAGTGACTCTTATTATTGTTTGTAATCTAAATTCTACTCCTTGACATTTTGGAAACATCTCATTTTAAGTCTTTCTCATGGATTCACTGGAACTAATGGAAAATGTTACATCAACATTGTTGAGAGGCAATAATTTTTATACCAAATAAGTTTAAGAAAAACAGAAAAGAAAGTATACAAATAGATTAAGGGCAATTCATTTTAATTTAAATTAGATTCATGTAAAATATTTTTACAGTTTTTTAGTTTGTAACCAATTTTATTTATAATCTAATACTATATAGGTTCAATAATTCATTGAATAATATTTTTTATAATGTAATTAAATTTTATTAATTTTTTCCTCATTGAGTAAGTAAAAAAAATTAATAAAAATTAATTAAATTGTGAAAATTTGTTATTAACTGGATTATTATATTTATATTATAATAAATTTTAAATGACATTAATTTTAAATAAAAAATTAAAAATAAAAATAATACATTTTAAATTAATCTAATCTACTTAAAACAAATTCGACCAAAATAATTGTGTTCGTGGTGGAGGCCCTCGTGACGGCCTTACTGGGTTTTCATGGGGTGTTGGATTGGATCATCCAGATCCAGTCCATTTCCTTGGTTGTCCAGTCCACTCGAAAAATCCTACCGCTAGACAATTGAAATGGCAGGTTGGTAATTTAATAGAGGTAAGAGAGCTCTGCGGAATCCAGCTGCTCGAGGTTGTGGAAACCTGCTGATCCCCTAATTGGAAGGTAAGGCTAAAGTACGATCGCCTTCATCGTTTCCACTTGATTATTCTTCCTGCAGCAGTAATTCGATTTCGAAGTATTATCGGAGATCGTGTTCTTTAAGCGCAGAAATTTCTATTTTGTAGCTTTTTCCCATCTTCCATATATCATCTTATGTGGGTAACTTTCAGTTTCCCCAATTAATGGCTGACATGATTTTCTTAGCTTTGGCTTCAATTCTGAAGCCTATGGCGTTGCCCCCTCTTTCATTTGGTGTTTGAAAGTTAAAGTCTTTCTTTTTTGTTTCAGTGAGCTTGTTTGGTTCTGGAAGTCCTATGTTATTTTAGTCATTTCAGTGAAGATGAGATTTTGGGGTTATTTGTTCCTAAAGAAGGTTATTGGAGGTCTCAAGAGATACTGATGATGACTTGGGGAGACTCTAAATTGATCAACTTGTTGATCAGAAAGATTTTCTTGTTCCAGTCGTAGATAGGTTAAGCATTAGCTCCATTGCTCAACTGTTTTTGGTAATTGGTGGAGTGATTGTGGTTCTCACTATGGGCTCCTTTTTTACATGGAAACTTCGGCATCTTGGAACTTAGGGAAGGCTAAACAACAAAGGCATTATAGTGATAATACAGGTTAGTCTTCTTGGATTAGGCTAAACAAACAGAGCGTTATAATGGCAATACAGGTTTTACAAGGAAATTTCGACTAATAGAACTTAAAGAGTATATTATTCTGATAACATGACAGTCTGTTTTTTTCTTATAAGCAAGTTTCCAGCAATGAATTTAACTGTCTATGTTCTTCTATTCCAGGCTTTTCTGAAAATGGGGAAGGACTCAAAACCAAAGGAATCTGGAGGCAAGGGCAAAGGAAAACAGACCGGAGGTGCGCCTGATGAGAGTTCGAAGGGTAAAGGGAAAGCTGGAAAGGCTGCAGATGGGCTTGGAACTTGCACCTACGTCAAAGGTCATCCATTCTTGCTTCCTGCATTTTGCTAATTCGCTTTCTTATTGTGTCCCCTCTTGTCACTTATAACTGCCATAAAACGATAGCACCATTGATTCAGTGATTCTCTTTTTCTTATCTGGATCAGCTAGGCATGTGTTATGTGAGAAGCAAGGGAAGATTAATGAGGCATACAAGAAACTTCAAGATGGTTGGCTGAGCAATGGAGATAAGGTTCCACCAGCTGAGTTTGCCAAGGTCAGTTTTCCGGGATTAATTTTCAGATTCATAATGGCCACTGGAACTGAGTCATACAGTTTGAATCTATTCTATGGAGAATAGAGTTATGAAGTTGTGTTATTTATTTGGGAATGAATGCTCAATATTTTCTTTCGTTTGAACAAATTTTTATCAAGTGTCTCATTTATGGTGCATCAAAATCTCAATTTCAATTTTGATTAACAGAAAGGGATAAAAAACAAAGATATCGATATATGGGGTCATGGTTAACTAGCCACTGGGAGTTTCTGAAAAATCTTAGTCCAATAATAAGAAATAGGAATCTAGAAGCAACTGGCATGTTTTTATTTTCAAGTTAACCACAGAACATAGAGGGTGGAAACAAAGGAGTTTTGAGCTTTTTATGTTGAAATTCTCATCTTGCTTGGTAACAGTTCTCAGACCATCTCACTGGCTCACTACCAGACACGGGTAATGATGGGACGAACCATATCCTGTCGAATTATAAATTTCTAGCTTGAGCTTTTTCCTCCTCCTCTGACTTGGGAAGTAGCTAAATTGCTCTCCTTACGAAGACTTTATTTATTTATTTATTCATTTATTTATTTTTCCTCCTCCCTTCCCCAGATTGCTCAAGAATACTCTGAATGCCCGTCGGGAAAGAAGGGTGGTGATCTAGGTTGGTTTCCTCGTGGTAAGATGGCTGGCCCGTTTCAAGATGTTGCCTTCAGCACGCCTGTTGGAGCTACCAGTGCACCATTCAAATCAACGCAAGTCTCAAGTTATTAGTGCAAGTTTAAGCATTCATGATTTGGCTCTTTACTGATTTAACGGTTTATAATGCAGGCACGGATACCATATCGTATTGTGTGAAGGGAGGAAGAACTAATGATTTGAAGCAGATACAAGAGAGCCTGGTGAATGTGGTTTAGTTCGTGTTTTTCTATTCTGCGAATGTCGGTGTTGCTTTCTTTATGCTCCTCGTTTAGGACTTTAAACTGGATTTTGGGTTCCCTTCGTATGTGACACTTGTGATCCTCTGAAACGTTATGTGCCTAATCCTTCTGTGTTCACCAGATTGCAATCCCCAGCGAAACAATACTATGTGTCAAAATTTGTCTGACAGGAAAAATAAGGATAAAACCGAAAAAATCGATAAAATAGTTTGATTTTTTTCTTCTAGTTTGATTGGCTTGGATCAAAATTGAATTTCATATTCAGTTATTGGATTATACACTTAAAACTAAGTAAATCGAAGAAAATCAATAGTGATAAATATTTATCGTTATCCATAATGACCCTTCATGTATAAAGTTACTTTCTACTAGTTTTTACCATTATTTAAATTGACTCTATATATATATAATTATTTCTTACTAATTTTGGACAATAAGTTATCTTTCTTTATTTTTGGCCATGAGAGATAAAAATTGTAATATTTATCTTATTTTTTTCATTTATTATGTATTTATGTCTTAGAAAGAAAATCAAATAAACAAAAATACAATTTAGATAATTTGGATTGATTCTGATATGTAATTTGGACAATTCAGATATACTTTGTAAAAATTAAAAATCAATCAGATCATTATGTTTAAATCGGTTCCAAATCAAACGAGCCAAATGCTCACAAAAAGATAACGAATTGGCATGTAGCATTCTGGTATGTTGAGTTCTATGTGTTCGAGTTCTTTTTCTATTCCAGGATATGGAATATTGGTGCAAGTAGAAGTACAACCAAATGATTATTTGTAAGTCTACAATGAATACCAGCTGCAAGGGTCTCTAATACTTGTCAAGGATAAATGGTTGTTTCAACTTCGAAACTTTTCATTAACTCTATATAGAAGGAAGTGGACCTCAATTTCATAGTCCAGCCCTATTTTATAATCATTTATCTGGGTAGAATGATTAAGATTGTGTAATTTATGTTATTCAATTCATTTTGCCCTCTAGAACTAAATTGCCCACGAATTAGCTGCTCTATCCTGCATTGTATTAACGTATTGCAAATTCTTACACGCGTAAATTATAGCTGAGTACTTTACCTTTTTCTGCCTGAAGAAAAGCTCCCAATACCAGTTTCCCTACTCTCACAGCATCATTCCACAATTCAAAATCAATTGGCAGCCCAGTGAGAGCAGTCAAGCCAACTAGCTCCGTTGTCATATTAATGCCTTTGTTTGGAAAGTAGAATGTATGTTTTGTAACTCCCCAATAATGACTTAGCGTACCTACGAGCGTGCGGTCACAATAGACCCACTTCAGTTCCTTCACCAGTGTCGAACCTAGTTATTCATTTGAACATGGACCACACCATTTTTGGGAGCTTTTTGTACCAATCCAATGTTCTCCTAACACTTCCATACCTGTGGAAGACTGACAAATGAACCTGCAAAGACAAAATGGTTCATTAATTATAGCATTTAGGTTTACAATTGGTAAATCACGACAGTTGAAACTAGAAAGCGCCAAATGGTAGAATAGTAGCTCCACTTAAATAGAATGGCAAACGCCTTTTTGCATTCCTCCTTGTTTTTGTAGAAAGGTAAACGTCTTTCTTCATTATTCTTCACTTTTCTGGAAAGCACCAATTTTCCAACATAAATATGTTGGAAAAGACTGTTATTGGAATACACTAATTTTCCATTGGTGCCACTTTAGGGCCTCAATAGTACCAAATGGTACTTGATGAGGACTTAATTGGTACCAATGTTACTGGGGGAGGGCCTAAATGGTATGAATTGATACCAAAGAAGGGCCACAATAGTACCAATTGGTAAGAATAACCAATTAATGCCGAAGAAAAAAGAAAAAAATCATGAAAATTTAATAGTATCATAAAAATTTTAAAATCAATGAATTATTACACCTAAATAATAATGGCTTTAAATGAAATTGATTCCGAAAAAAAAAGTTATAAAATTTAAAATAGGCTATTCATTAATTTGACTTAATTTAAACAAATTCGCTCATGATTTTTGTTTTGTGGGCAAGCCAATGGAAAACTTGTGTGGATTAATGAGATTATTTATGAAATTAAATCTTGCTAATTAACCTATTGCTCTGACTTTTCAGTTTAGTTTAATCAATTTGATAAAATTAACATTTGTTTTCTTGTGACTTAGTGTGTTGGTATGTTTTATGTGTTATTTAGGACTATATAAGTCAAATCTTGGAATTTTGTATATCTTGTGTGTTGATATGTTCTACATATATGTTATAACATATCTTATATGTTGATATGCTCTATTTATATATGGCCTCATTTGGTATTAGCGTCAGTAATTAGTGTTAGAGTTTTGAAAAAACTACTAAATTGTAGCTTTTACATTTTAGATTCACCAATTTCATCTTCATTATTAAATAAATTATCTTAAACTCTAACACTAATTAGAAAAATTGTTATGAAACAAAGCTTATATGTGATTTCTATATATCTACAAAATATGTTATAAATCAGTATGTTCGAGAGATACCACCAATATGATATTTGGTACTCGAGACCGTACCATATCGTTAAAAAATGATATATTATCTGGTACAAGATTTAAAACCTTGACCAAAGCCTCTTTAATTAGGTTTTGCTCCCTTCTTCCTTCAACCTCAACTCCGTGCTTCCTCATTGTAGCCTCAAACCTTTAATGTCAATGTCCTTCCTTCTCTAAACCTACTCAAATACTGGCCATCTCTTCTCAATTTGAAAGTGTAAAGGCACAATATTCCTAAACATTTAATTTCCATTGCAAATCAATCCCTACCCTTCATTTTGTTGTGAATTGGTCCAAAACATTTTAAAGTTCATTGCATATTGGTCCTTGATCCTAAGGCAGATACAGAAACTCGATTTATAAAGAAAAAAAACTGGTAGTTTAAATTGTTCATTAAATGTTGGAAATTATGGCACATTTTAAATTTATAGAAAAACACTTACTGAACAGTTTAAATTAGAATTTAAAAAGTTAATACAGGATAATTTATAAGATTTAACAAATTCAAACTGTTCGGTAATTGTTTTTCAATAAATTTAAATTATGCCATAATTTTTTCACTAATAATTGATAATTTAAACTATCAGTTTTTTTCTCTATAAATCAAGTTTCTGTGCGTTCCTAAAGTTTGGTTTGGGAGCAATTTGCAACAAAATAAAGGTTAGGAACTGATTTGCGATGGAAATTAAAAATTTGAGACCATTGGTACTATTTAACCCAATTTCAAATGTTCTTCTCTTCCCAAATTCAAAATTTTCTTTTGTACGCTTTTTTCATTTTTTTTCCAATAGCAATTATTAGGTGGTTGGAAATTGCCCATCGAATGGTCCCTATTTACCCCCATTGAACCAACGGCTATGAAATAAATAAACAATCAACAACTTAGAATAAATCAACTGATCGGGCGGTAAAGAGCAAACTGCCACAAGATGTGGTAGTTTCACCCCTGTGGTGGTGAAGAAGCCCATACGATTAGGAGGAGAAAAACAATTTGACAATGAAAGAAACGGGAAAAAAAAGGCAACAAAATCAAAGTAGGAGAAATGAAGGAAACAACACATTTGACACTCAGTTGTGGGAACTCAGAAGTTGCTGCAGATTCCAACTACTTCAGAATTATTTCTTATTGATGGCGCTTCGTGCATTTCTTGTGCAATAGGGGTAGCTGTTTGGATTTGGATGGAGATACTTGCCCCCCTTTGTTTGAATAAATCAATTATTGTCTGGTTGATCATCGACTTTGCACATAGGACTATTTGCTTTGGTTGGAGCTATTAAGGTGGCTCAAAGGCTTAATCTTCAGATTATCATGGCACTAACTAATTACTTGCAGGTGCTTACAGGCCTTCATGGTAACATTCTACTTAGTCCTATATCGGTGACTTTATTTCAAGAAGCTTTGGTGAAAATAAAGAAATTTACCCACTGCTTGATGGTGGTTGTTCCTCGAGAACATGTCTCTTCAACCCACGATTTCACTACTTCCATAAAATAATCTCGGTATCGAGGAAACCAATTTTTCCAAATTTTATTTACCGTACTAAGGTAAGTACACTTTTACTTGCCAAAGAAGGGAATTTATACTTCTATTTACCAAATAATGGTTCTTTGACTTGGGAGTGAGCATAAGTTGGCTAAACCCAAAACCCATCCCAAACCACCCTTATTGGCCTAGGTTGAATTGCGTAAAAATGAATTATGGTTGGTGGGTTGATTTCATATTTGGGTGAACTATCAGTTTTTGAGTTGATTCCAATTCCATGTAGAACTAACTTGATATGTAGTCGAACATGATATATATATGTGTGTGTGTGTGTGTGTAATGATATTTCTAAATTGCTCATATTTATATATAAACATTGATATTTAAATGTACATTTAAACGTGCACATTACTAAATTATTCATATACTAAGAATATGTACATTTAAACTTGGATTAAGCTGTGCACTATGTTGAATATTTTTTAAGTTGGTTATGAATGCAATTTTATTATATTATGAAGTTTTTAATTGTTATATCTATATGATATGAATTGATAAAACTAAGAATCGAAACTGAAAAAATCAAGAACCAAAACAAAAAAAAAACCAAACCATGGTTATGGATTAAGTTATGTATTATGTTGAATATTTCTTAAACTTGTTGTAAAAGTAATTTTATTGGATTATAAAGTTGTTAATTGTTATATCTATATGATAAGGACTGAAAAACCTAAGAACCAGAATTGAAAAAACTAGACTCATGGTTTTAGCTCTATTTGGTTTTCAATTTTTTGCTTGGGTAGAAATTTTTCAGAACTATCAATAATTCAGGTTGATTGGGTTCCACTAGAAAACTAAACTAAGTTGACCTACTCTTACCCCTACTTTGAGTCCATCACTTAAAAATTATAATTTTCTAAGTAGTACAATTTAGGAAAAATTTCATTCCAACATACGAAAGTAGGGGAGAAATCACAAGTAAGCCTCTACTAGAACTTGATTGCACTCTATTGAAGCTGGGGGTAAATAGTGATACCCATACCTAAGGGTTTGACCCCCACACCTATTTTGGGTTTTAAAGCCCATTAAAATCTCTAGGACTGATTGGTCCAACATCAACAAGAGCTCATTCACCTCACAACCTTTATAGGTGACCTATATACTTTAAAAGATAAGTAGCAAGTTCCTTCTTAAGGTCACAAGTGTCTCATATTTGAAAGTTCGTAAGCCACAAAAAGTAGTCACCCCTATTGGATTGACCTAAACTCATAGGGCGTGACGTCCCAAAAGCCTATATAAAGGCATTCACTATTCATTTATAAGGTATGCGATCATCTCCCTGGTATTTACGTTGTACCTAGAATTTATACTAACTTGAGCATCATAGGATCTTTTGCACATCTCCACATCCCTTCTCTAAGCATATGATTGTCTAAATACCCACTTTCTAGTTAGGAATGGATTTAGAAATTTTTTCTATGGAGTTCATACATAATTAGTTTTTTATATACAAAAAAACTTATAAAATAAAATATAAAATTTTAATATAATGTTAACTATTTACAGAAAAATTTTAATTATTTAATTATTATTTTATTTTACTCATTTTTTTTATTAATGGAATCATTTGATAGATTTTAGTAGGGTCCACATAAAATTATTTAACATTTGCTAAAGAAATTAAAAATTTTAAGGGGTCTATAGACCGAGTAGTAATACACATGGATCTGGCCATGTCTTTAATGTTAAGACATTATACCAAGGTCAATGTATGACCTAATTTAAAAGTGACAGATAGCTTTAAAAAATGTAAGGGAACATAACAAGGTAAAGTCCACGGGGGGTTATCTATCTTATATTCGTGTCCTATATGAGTACTTGAACTTTGTGTTGTTCTAACAAGGTACCTTTCCTCCTATTACAGGTCCCAAAAAGCTACTTTCTGGCACCTCCTTTGTTAAGGTGGATTGAAAATGATGATGTGGCCATTGTTTTAGTAGTTTTCTAGCTAACAATACCAACGTGACAAATATTTACCCCCTTCATGGACAATGATGACACCTTGGAACATTTATGAGTAAGAACTACATAGAGACATATTTAATGTGGCCAATCACCCACTCTATCTCAATGTCTCAATCTTCACAACTTTTGATCCTTTTAACTTGAAACCCTAAACCTTTACTCACAAATGATCGAATGTCGATGCCAATGATTTTGTAATCATGGTGTAATGAATCAATTGAGAGAGAAGATCAAACAAATGGAAAAAAGGAAGTCGAAGGCTATAGAGTATAGACTGAAGGCATGGCTACAAAGAAAGGTCGATGCAAGGGAATTGAAGTATAATAAGTGTTCATTTTCCCTCATTTTATATCGATGTTGCTGGGGATAATTTTTAAAGATTGTTGGGTGGAATGGCAATACGGGATGGGTAGTTGTAGGGCCAGAGGAAAGAACAGTGACTTATATTATATGGGAATGTAGGTTGACCACTAGATTCTTTTGTCGTTTTCTTGAATTGACTTGTGTTCTTTTTATGTTTTCTTAACATTGTAAAGGAATCCAATCCATACTTCAATATAGAAATCCATCATGGGCGGGTATTTTGCCAACTTGCCATATAAGGCTTATGTTGAAGAGTATGAGGACTCTTTCAACCTCTATCACATGGAAAATATATGCATGGTGGACATCGATGAGATGGTGGAGGAATGTGATTATTCTGGGTTTTTTAACTACTATTGGACAATTCTAGGACTTGATGATTTAGCATTAGAGGAGAAGCTAAGAGGTATAAAGATAAGCAAAGATGTTTTAAATATTGTCAATGCAAATATGCCCCAACAGCATAAAATTGCTATTTATGTGGCATCTTTAACCCAGGAATAGATGCTTGAATTGGAAAAGGCATTGATGGACTAAATTACAACATCCTTGACTCATCTAAAAGTGAAGTTAGTGGAGTTGGGAAATGAAGATGAGATAGAGCAATAACCAGATGCTAATGTTAAAAGTAGTTGAAGTAAGGTCGTAAGAAAAGTTCAAGTTTCTTGTGTAGTGAGGAGGCTATGTTTGCTTAGTAGTGTTGTGGGAGATCAAGGCAATGATGATGGGTAGAAAGAAAATGTTGATGGTATAGATAAAGATTGTTAATTGACTGATTTTGGACAAGTGGCTAAGGAAGTAGTTTTGGCAATAGCATTAGTTAGTGGGCAAGTTGAATTATGGTGGACTAGGCTTAAATTTGAGGTTGGGATGATGTTTTAATGCATTATAGTTGTCTTGTGATGGTGTATTTGTGGCATGTGCAAATTGTTTTATAGGTTTATGATGAGTTTAAGCATCCATTGTATGCCTTCAACTCATAGGAAGTCTCTAAAGAGGCTTAGGAGGATGTTTTTGAGGTTCAGGACATGGGGTCCTGGCACCTAGGCACCACCCGACGCCCTAGTACCCAGGGTTCATTTTTCTATCTGCAGAGTAGGGTGCTCTTGGCGTATAGGCCCCAGAGACCCCCCTCCTGGTGCCTAGGCCCAGAGCCATTTTTCAGCAAAATTCAACTTTCCAAAAGAGGATCTGAGAAGGTAGGGATAGTCCTACGAGTGCCTAAGGGTTAAAATATTACAATGGCACTCCGGAACATCCAAAAACTCTCTCATGATCTAGGGTTTTCTTATAGTTTTGTAAATGGTAGTTATACTTCATGGAGAAACTAGTGAATAGGCCACAATAAATCAACCATTAGATGAGGCGAAAGGTTTAGCACCATCAAGACCTTAGTTGTAACTTTGGGTTAAAGGCCCTGATGAGGAAACCTTAGTACACCTAGTGGGTTCTTTGGGACCTAGGAAATATCAGTCGTACCATAGTGCCCCTGTACAACATAAGAGAGGTTCAACTAGTGATGAACTTTACTAGTTAGGTTGGTTAGCAATGCTTGCTAGCAGACAAGGCTTTGCCTTGTAATTCAAGGACTAGGTAGAGGACAAGTCCCAAGAGATTGAAACGTATGCGCACAAGTTTAGCCTCACATTGTATGAGCTCACAGAAAATTACATGTGATGATATATGTGTTGTTCTTAACATTTTTCTTGTAGGTGAAGATCCCTTACTGAGAATTACAAATTCTCATTCCTTTATCTTATGTTGTGCCGATTCTAACCGTGTTGAGCCTGATAACCGTTGAAGGTTGTTGTAGTAGTCTTTTGTTGCAGGTATATTGTTATGGGAATCATTATGATTCTAGTTTTCTTAGTTACTTGTTGGTGAAGTAACAGTATTAACTATAGTATTTTCTTGGCTGCTAAGGCTAACAGTATGTGGATAGACTTTTGCAACTCACAACTGGGACTCATCTCCAATGTGGGAGTTAGTTGGGAGGATCTCAGTAGAGGCTTGTGTATGTTTATGCCTAATTGCCTCCTGTATCTATGTTTGGAGCTTTAGACTCTAGGATTACTCTTGGGTGAGGGACATTAGGCTACTTTTGTTGAATGCCCTCACATTGTTATTATGTTTAGTAATGATAATCCAAAGGTTGATTATGTTTTCTTTGACTCTTTGAACTTCTTTTTTATGAAAAGTGCTTTAGCCAAGGGAATGTTTTATGATTTCCATGTACTTAAGTCAAAGCAAAATGAGCATGCATCTTGCATTTTCTAGGTTAAACAACTAGTTTCATGAAGTTTTAATTTGCACACATATATAGCTAGCCAATTGCAACCACTGTGAGATCCATTCTCATAGGCTTCCTGGGCAGGGCCGAGGGCGGCCATGTCATTGGGTGAGTAGAGGACTTGCTCTGAAAAGTATTTTGATTATTGAAATCTTGATCTGCTGTTGCCTTGACCATGCCGGATTTCTAGTTCTTTGAATTTGAGCCTCCATGACAGTAGTTAACATAATTGGTGGAGCTATTGGTTCTTTATTGTCCCTATTTTTTTATCAGCAACCTAAATATGTAATTACTATTCGTACCTCTTCTTCTATGCCTCTGTTTTGGTTCCATTGCCTTTATGTGTCAAATCTCTAGCCAAGGCTTCTAATTGAGATAACGCTTCTAATTGATTCTTTTTTAGGTGGTCAACTTCTAACTTTGTTCGCAAAAAAAAAAATTCTTCCAACTTTTACCTTTAATTTCAAAATTTCATGGCATTCATAGTTGTTTGTATGGACGCATAATTGGTCGAACCATAATGCTATTGTGCAAGCTGGGTTTGGTTATAAATGCTTCCATCCAAGCTCTATACCCTTGCCTCTCTTTTGGTCCTGTCTGCCTGTTGAATTTGCTTTTCCATTAGACCCATCAAGTCTCTAGCTCATCTTATTGAGATGGAGAATTGCTTCGTTGTGTTGAGATATGAGCCTTTTTTTTTATTTTTCGGTGGTTAGTTCCAGTTTTTCTTCAAATTTTATAATCTTCATTCCATACATTGACACATATTTGGTGGGCTCATTGTTAAGTAATGTTCTTGTGCAAGCTGTTGGCTCTCAAAAGGTTATTGACAGATTATGTATTTGCTATTAGCCATCATATATATCCTTTTGAGTAGTTATACCTATTTGAATGTCTACTCCAAGAGTAGAAAATTAATATGGAAAATACGAGCGTGACCAAATGGCAGATTAACGAACGCACCCTATGTGTCTATCATCCAGTCATGTAAATAGGGCATAATTAAGCTACTGAGCAAAGTTGGGAAGCATGCTAGTTTCATTGGTTGTAGCGTACTCTTTGCATGCCTTCCGTAATAAAGCTGGGGATTTTATGCGTTTGGTAGGTTATGCTGATGTAACCTTTTCATTTCTTTTATTTTGTTTTATATATAGAATTGCAATGCTAATTAGAAGTTGTACAGGGCACTGGTATTACGTGACGACTCTTGTGCCTTTGTTCAAGTCTCACATGGATCAATTATCAAATTGTCATTATTATTTTCAGATGTTTGAATATGTAAGTTATTTCTTGCTTGAAGAAACAATCTTGTTTAATTCTTTATTGTTGATTCATCATTTCACAGTACTTGGATGTCTCTATAGCATGCTTTGATGTACAGAGTCTATTGTGATAATAGTGAAAAGTTTAGTCCAAAACTCAAAAGGCTCTGGGAAATCAATCCTAATGATGTTTATGAAGGGCTCCGGAACACTCCTGAGTAACAAGTTTGTTTTATATGCCTATTGGTAAGTGGAAGTATTTTCTATCTTGTGTACACTAAGAATGTTACATGAAATAGAACATTTAAGCAACTAATTTATGCTAGTAACTACCAGCAGGCTCAACTGTTGATAAAGTTATCAATGGTGAAAACTATTTGCTAGATTTCTTGGTATTAGAAAATTAAAACTATTTCCAATGCAATGGCATTAGAAATTGACTTTTTATTTGAAAAAATTTTGTATATGGAAAAAGAAATTATTCTTTTGAGAAAAAATTAAAAGTATTTCTGAGAAAATATTTCAAGAATTTAAAGCAAATTTGAAATAATTTAAAATTGTGCAAGGAAGTTGAAAAAAATACCTAAAATATAGAAGAAAAAATTAAAAATAACCAAAATTAAAATTACCTATAAAAAATAACCCCTAGGTCAAGACTAAAGTCGTTAAACAACACATGTTGAATGCAGGGAACCAGGAGTAAAATAAGCTTGATTTACATTAATCTCATTGATCATCTTCTCATGATTCTTAAATTAAACAACTCTCTCATAAGGCTAACTTATGGTTCTAAAGAGGACACATGCAAATATTTTCTTCAAGGGAAAAGTGAAACCAAGAAGATCCACAGGCAGCAAATTCTTGCGAGGAAACTATCAACTCCCACACATTTTATTGCACAATGATGTGTCCCTGAATTCATTTGTGAAATAAGTTAAACAAGTTTTAAGTGAGTATAGGAGAGAGGAAGATGATAGAATAGCCTTGGGAGAAGATGCCAGAGGCACTGTTGATGGTGAAGATGTACAAACAGAGGTTGCACAAGAAGTAAGAGGGACTATTAGAACAACTGAAAACATTAGAACAAAAGTACCGAAAGATGTAAATGTGGGGGTTAGAGCTAAAGATGTTAGAATATAAGTGGCAGAAAAAGATATAACTGATATGATAGAACCTAATCCTTCATAAATAGAGGATTATAAAAATGATCCTTATAAGAGTGAAAATAGTGAGGATATGGACTATGAAGGTGAAGAGGAGTCTGACTTTAGTAGTTGCTCAACTGAGTTTAAGGAGACTGACAATGAAATTACCCAAGAAGATGATTATATGATAGTTAGTGTTGGGATTAATGATGGTATTGTTGCAATGTAGAGGGAAATTGATCAAAATGGGCCTAAGGACAATGTTGGTCCTCCAAAACAACCAAATGAAAGAATATATACTAAAAGGGGACTGGCTAATGTGTGTATAGCTTATACATATGAAGAGAATGACTCATATTATGAATCCTCAGAAGATGGTTTGGATAGTGTGTATGAAGACAATGATGATGACTTTGGGTGTATTCCTATCTTTAAACCTTATGTTGATATAAAGGACTCAAAATTTCAATTGAGAATGATGTTCCCCTCATTTGAAAATTTGAAGAAAGTTATGATGCAGGACTTTATCAAGAATAGGTATAGTATAGAATTTGCTTATAATGATAAAAGAAGGTTAAGGGTGATTTGTAAAAAAAGGTGTAAGTTTTTGCTTACTGTAAGAAAATATAGGGAAGGACCAAAGCTCCAGATAGAAAGACTTGATAATGTTCATTCATTTGCAAGGGTGGTTAGGAACAAGTGGGCCAATTATGAGCGGATTGTTAAAGTGTACCTTGAAGTAATGAAGTCACACACTGACACAATATTATTAGCCCTGGTAGAACGTATAAGGAGAGATTTCAACATAAGAGTTCATAAGTCAAAAGTAGGGAAGAGCAAGAACCTTGCATTGAGGAGATTGAGGAAAGATAAGATTAAGTGGTATGCAAAACTCTTGATTATGAAGGTAAGTTGAGGAAGATAAACCCTGATAATGTATTCATGCTAGGGCTTGATAATTTGGTTTTTCAAAGGGTTTTTATATGTATTAGTGGTGCTAGAAATGATTTTTTGGCTAGGTGTTGGCCTATTATCAGCCTTGATGGCTCTTTTTTTAAGGGAGATATGGGTAATTGCTTTCACTAGTAGGCATTGATGTTAATGACTGCATATAACCTATTTCATATTTAGTGGTTGAGGATGAGTGCAAGGATTTTTGCAGCTGGTTTCTCTATTGAAGCAACACACCATTAGACTTTCATATCAGATAGACAAAAGGTACAATAATTATTCTAGGTTGACATATTCTTTTTTCTCGTGTATTAATTTCCAAACATGTTCCATGCATGTTAGTAGGGATTGATTTCTGCTGTGGAGGAACAATTTCCAAATGCAGAGAAAAGATTTTATGTGACATTCTTGTACACAAACTTCAAAGGAAGCTACCAAGAGGTTGCTTTGAAAGATAACGTGTGGGTAGCTGCAAGGAGTACATATCCAGGTGAGTTCAAACGTAAGATGGAATTGCTTATGATCTTAGATGCCAATGCATAGGCATTAATGAATGAAGTTGATTGATTACATTGGTTAGGGTCATATTTTAGAAAGCTCCCTAAATGTGATATCTTATTAAATAACATGCATGGCTACTTTAATATATTCATAATTGATGCAATAGTTAAGCCTATTCTTACCATGTTAGAAATTGTAAGATGTAAGTTAATGGTTTGGATTGCAAAGATAATGTAGATTCAGAGTAAGTGGATAGGACTTTTTTGTCCTAAAATTTTAAAAAAGTTGGATAAAAACGTTGAAGAGTCAAGATAGTGTTTGCCTATAGAGTTTGAGGGAATAAATACCAAGTTATAACATCTTATGCTCAGTATGTGGTAGACATAAAGGAAAGAAAATGTTCCTTTATAAAATAAGATTTAACTCGAATTTCATGTATTTATACTTGTTCAACCTTAGCCCTAAACAAAAGTAACCCAGAGGAATTTGTGGATGATTGTTATAGTGTTAGTAGACACAAGTTAATATATGGGAATATCATAAATCCCATAATAAATGTTGAGCAGTAGGAAGATTCAGGACATAACCCCATAAAGCCACCTAACTATGTTGTTGGTAAGAAAGGCAGACCAAAAAAGTGAATAAAAGAGTAAGGCTGGCTAGAGGGTACTAACAAAATGAGAAGAACTGGGATGATTGTAATCCATTTACAAATAGACTGGTTAGAACATGACTACTTGTAATGACAAGGGTAGGGCAAGTAGCAATGGAGCAACTGGTCAAAATAAAGGGGGTTAGAAGAGGCACAACATCCTAGATTAAGAGACAGACAAACAATGTACATGCACTATTGACAAAATTATAACTCAATGGATATGTGTTTTTATTGACAGGTGCATATTCAAATGTGTAAATGGGCAATTTAGAAGTAGGCCAAGGAAGTAGTTCTAACACTAGGGCTAGCCAATCACTAGATCCAAGAGGAAGTGCCTTCATTTTCATGAGGATGAAAGATGTGAGTTTATTTTTTTTGCTCAATCACAATTTGTTGTTATATTTTCTAACTTGGCAAGGGAATCAATTGGTTCCACTATATGTTTAATTAATTCGACAAGAAAGTACTACTCAAAAACAACCTAGACAAACAAAGCAAATGAGGAAAGCTAGAGGACGAGTGCCACCATCCTAAAATCCTAGGTTAAGTGGTCATTTGACTGGATTACTTTTTTAGTCTCTATTCTGTGGATTATATGGTTGGGGAGAAAAAAGTGCATCTTTCAAAATGCTCCATTTGACTCCCAATCATTGATAACCATAAGATATGCTTTTATTCAATGAATATTATTTTCTAAAGACTTCTTCACAGCTTAAAGGGTGTTCTATGTAGATCCTCCTAATAAGCTTTCCCATTTTTAAGGACCTAGGAAAGGGATGATGCCAGCCTATGACCTTATAATTTTTATAGTCAATAGTGCTTGGCGTAGATCATCAAGCCTTGGCTTAGTGACATGGGTATGGATGGACTTTAATGCCCCTCCAAAGTATCAATAAGGAATAATGTGGCCGAATTGCTCTTCAGTATTGGAAGGTGAACTAATTGTTATATTCTAGGCAGTGTCTATAGCAAAGTCTTTATCCATGTAGTATACTATTACTATTTCAGATTGTTTGTAGGTCTTGGATCTTCTTTGTAAGCTAAAACCTTCAAACCCAGGTTTTGGTAAGCATTGCAAATGAAGTTGTTGTCAAAATGGAGAAATTTTATCGTTATTCGTTGGTTATAATTCCACATCAGCATCCTTTTCTAGCATACAACCTTCTAGTCTCTCTCTTACCTGAGACTTATTATTGATTCTGAATCTAATAAAAATAATTGTTATAGAAAAAAATCATAAAAATTGATAAGCTCCAAACTTTGAAGGAAAAATTGAAGATGATTTATATACGTTATATGGATTTTATGTTAATTGGTGGTCTGCAATATAGGAGTGGGTATGGTTTAGGTTTCTAGTGTAACCAAACTAACCCAAAATATGATTGGTTTAAAAAATTTTCTATCCAACCTGAAAATCGAACATAACCAAAACTATGATTCTAGGTTTTTTTATCCTAGTTCTCGAATTTTTTTTGTTTTTACAATATACTAATAACAACACCAAAATCCAATATAAATATATCCACAATCCTCACCCCATGATGGTTTTCAAAATTATAAATGCATTTATAGAGTGAGATTGGGATAGCTAGGACTTAAGATTAGGTTCAGAACTAAAAGACTAAAAGACCCCTATAATGTAATTTTCAATAAATAATTATATATGTAAATTCATAAATTTTATAATATATTAATGGCAAAAGAGGCAATTTTGCCACTAAAGTATAGGGCCCAGAGTAGTTTCACTACTAAAGTTTTATTCCAAACAAATTTGTCACTAACATTTTCAAAATGAGGATATTTGCCACTATCATTGGTGACATGTCAAGACATGCTGACAGAGCGATGATGTGCTGTATTTTGTCAACATGAAGCACATGTGAAAGTATTTTGTTGACATGAAGGACATGTGAAAGCACAAATGGAAATGGTAAAAGGAAAAGTTTATTATGTAGTCATTCAAGTTGTGTTTTTTTCTATCTTTCACTTTAATCTTTCACCTTTAACACCAAAGCCACTATCTCTAACCTGTCTTCCTCAACCCATTGGAAATGGAATGCCAGAGAAGTGCACTGACAAATTCTTCCACCAAAATTTCCATTCAACTTGTTCTCACAATTGCTGCACTCTTAGCCCTAGCCTTAGCCTTAACAACAGCAACCTAAACTCATGGATTTGCTCACCCCAAACTCATGGATTCACTCAACTTCAGTGGCACTAGTTATCGAATGATTGTTACTTGCCTACTGCGATTGCCAGCCAATTCTTGCTTGTCATGTCTCATGCAAAATTTGCCATCACCGATGTCAAAACTTGATGGTAAATATGCCTATTTCACTAACATTGATCGCAAAATTGCCCGTTTCCAAAATATTAATGGCAAATATGTCATATATTGGCTTATGTGGTAGTGGATTATCCAACTCACCCCCATTCTGATAGAATCTTCTTTATGATAGCCGAATATTCCCACCGTTAACTCCCATAGTGGTAAATATCCCCTTATTCCAAAATATTAATGACAAATATGCTCATTTTGAAAACATTTGTGGCAAATTTATTCCGAATAAAACTGTAGTGGCAAAACTTCTCTGGGCCCTATACTTTAGTGGCATAATTGCCCTTTTTTACATATATTAATACATAAAAGTCAAATATTGGTTTGCTAATAGCTATGAGAAAAATCCTTTTTTCTGAAGTGAAAACATGTTAGTCTATATGCCTTCAATATCCTTTTCACCAAAGTCTGTTTTCGACTGGTCATAGCATCACTAGTCATCCTAGGTGTCAATCATAGCATCAATGGTTGTCTAGAGAACATGAAGATCCTTGCATTTTTTTTATTATTATTCATGAGTGAATTACCGAATGGTGCAAGATCCTTGCATCACGGCCTTCTCATTCCTATAAGGATAGATTCTCATTGGTGGTTTGTTATTCTCTTGATTTGCTATTCGACTAGTTACTCATTTGTGCCTCAGTTACTGGTCGGCTTTCTTGCTGTGATTTTCTAGATCACCATCTTTGGATTTCTATATTTAGTGCAAACCTTAGTTATTTGTTTGTTAAAATTGGAGGTCATTGATCATATTTTCTTGTTCTTGCTAATTTGTTTAGTATTTAATGGCCCGTGTATGACAATTGAGGGTTTATTAACCCTTTACTCGTGGGATTGTGTGCTTAATGTCAATTGATTGGATTTGTAGGTCCTATTTATTGTTAACAATTATAGCTAATGCTGGCTGCAAGTTTCAGTAATAGATCTCATAATCGGTATATCAATTTTTAACTTTTAATATGTCCCTGGTTCAGCAAGGAAATGGTAAGTTATTGAAAATTTGTTTTCTATTAAGGGCTATTGATCATCAAGCTTTCTTTATATCATTTATGTAACAGCAAATTGATATGCTTTGGGATGGTAAAAGAGTGGCCAAAGTTCTTAGAACAATAAAGAAAAATAGATTTCTTCTATAAGATTTTTCGTGCGTAAACTTAATGCAATTGGATTTGAATAGTCCAGGTTTTTGACAGTGCACTATTTCTTCATCAAAAACTTCATCTACATTTGCCTTATGAGGCTCATGAATTTAGTTTGGTAGCGATCTGGGAACAAATGCAAAATCTTCCTTATATCTATATGACATTATCCACAGCTCAATTTATTGGCTCTTAATTGGGTTCTCTCATGGAAGTTGATTCCCAATACAACTTACTGAACAGATGGAATTTACCCAAAGTCAGGGTCCAAATTGATGTTACTAACCCATTGATTTAAGGTATTTTCCTCACAGATTATCCAAGAACTAGGTATTAGGTTGATTTACACTATCAAAAAATATTCATGCTTTGCAACCGCTGTGGTTACATAGGTCATTTACAATTTCACTACCATAATTTTACTACACCTCTTACTAGCTCTTCAGCGGAAAAATTTAAACCTCTAAATTCCAAGGGAGATCTTAACTTAAAAATTATTGAATGACAATATACGATATATATTATGGTTATGGGAATTGTGAGAATGAAAAATCACTTGCTTCCTAGAATTTGGCTTTAACAAAACCCATACATTTAGAAACACAATAGGAGTCTATCAAGAAATATTGTAACAGACCTTGATTTTTCAATTCTATCCCTAAAATTGTCCCAATGGCTCAATTTACTATCAATCAAGCTACTAATCCTTTAGAAGAATTCCTTAATCAAAAGGATGGATTAGTAGTTGAGGTTTTTCATTACTAAGATATGCCACAAGTTAAATTGAATCAATCCCCTTATTTAAAGATTCTTGCCTATAACTTCCCTTTCAGATAATGTTAGTCCAGTGGTGAAGGTTAAGGCTACTCCTATTGGGTTGATCCATAAAAAGGAATTATTTATTAGAAAAAATCGTAAGAAGGATAACCATAAGAAAGACCACATGGGGGTTAGCCCAGACGTTGTTAATCTTGATTGAGCAAGTGTTATCTGTTATTGGGCTTGATGACAATTGTATTGTTCCTAGATGGAAAAGACATAAATCCATACATCTCTTGCAATTCCCGAAATTGTTAGAGCTTAAGCATTTATAATTGATAATGCCTCTTAACTTTGCAATAGGCATTTATTGTCTTAAAAAAACCAAATATTGCTTGAAGAGAGGTTAGGGAAGGAGGAAATGACGAACTCATATCCTGATTCTCATTTGCCAACCCTATAGGATCTTTCCCCAAAGAATATGAAGCAAACCAAACTTGATTGGGATATTGAATATGAGAACCAGGTTGATGTTATGCAATTTAAACAAGCTCAACTGGTTAATCTGACAACTTTAGTTACTCAAGTTACTTTAGATAATAAAGATGGTCACGCATCAAACAATCCTATTTCCCATCCTATGGGATGAGTGTCTTCAATTGCAATCAAGTCATCTAAACAAGTTCGTGAAAATGGATTTATGGGGTTTGTTCCTCAACAAACCTTGCATTAGCCATAAGGGTTATTAATTTCATTTGTCGAGGTTTAGGTTGGGCCATGGCGGTCCATCACTTTCAGTTGTTAGTTTGACATCACCAACCTGACCTTTTATTTCTTATTGAAAGTAAGATGGATTCTGCTACTATCAATAATACTTTAAGTTCCTTAGGTTATGTAGTGGTTGATGCAAATGGTAGAAGTGGTGGTCTTTGGCTTGGATAGCACTCCTCCTTTTGTACTGGCCAAATCCTGTTTTTTGATCATCATCTTATCTTGATGTATTTTTTAGATGAACTAGGACATTATTAGTACACTGGTTGTATGTATTGTCACTTAAAGGTCTAACTTCGAGGCTAAACTTGGGCCACCATCTTAAGTGCCCTCTTGGGCATCTAAGGCCCTCTTATTCTAATTGGTGATTTCAATGAAGTTATGGCTAAATCTAAAAAAATAGGGAACAATGCCAACGTATTCTTGGGGGTGGAACATTTATTGTCTCTCCTAGACTCCTTGGGTTTGGTTCAAATCCCATTAAGTAGTCCCTACTTCACATGGTCTAACTTCTAGAATGGTGACAGTTTAGTAATAGTGGTCCTTAATAAAACCTATGCAAACGTAAATTGGTTTGATTTGATTTGGGATTCTACATTGATCAACCTTGGTATTCAATGCCAGACCATACCCCGCTGCTTCTAGATACAAATCAAAATAGGCCTTTCTATCACCATCCAAGGCATTTTGAGGCTTGTTTACTTCACTATGAACAATATGCAAATTTCCTTTGATCTTCCTAGAACTATGACATATAGGAATCTTCTATGTCCTGAGTTGTTACTAAATGTAATAGAATTATCTCAATCCATTGTTAGTAGAATAAAATATGTATAGGCCATATACCACACAAACTCAGTTAGGTGAAGCACCAACTTCATGAGATTTCAGCTATGTCCAGACCTCCATAAACACCAACATAATCTCCAGTAGCTTTGAAAACAACATATTGTTTTACTACATCAGAAAAAAGCATGTGGGCTCAGAAAATTGAGGATTAAATGACTTGTTCGGAGATACTCAGTTTTTTCAACAATCTATGAAAAATAAACATAGGCAGAATCAAATCTCTACCCTTCAATAGATAATGAGCAGTGACTATACCAAAAAGATGATATTCTTGATCATAATCGAAAAAATTTCTATTCCTGCTACATTCATTCTTCTATGGATTGGGATATAACCAAAATATTATCAGACCAAGGATGTACCATGCTCTTGCCTCATTTCACCAAAGAAAAAGTATGAAAGGTTGTTTTTGACCAAGGTAACTTTAATGCTCTAAGGCCGGATGGACTACAACCATTTGTTTTCAAACAGTTATAGGGAATTCTGCATGATGAGGTAACCACTGTTGATCTATCTTTTCTAAATGGTGGATTCCTTCTAAAACAAGTAAGTCATACCATTGTTACATTAATCTCAAGATCCAATGAAATTCATACAATGGATGATTTACAGCCTATTAGCTTCAACAATACTTTTTACAAAGTTATTGCTAAAGCTATGGTTAACTAGTTAAAGCTAGTCTTTTATTCATTGGTGTCTTTACTCCAGAATGCATTTATCCTAAGGCAAGACATTCTAGATAGCATTATTGTGGAATAGAAGCTTTTATCTAATTTTTCCAGCACTCTTCATTCTACTAGCACTTGGGCAGTCAAATTTATATTGAAATTGAATATTACGAAAGCTTATGGCAGTTTTCAATGGTGATTCACTAAGAATATTCTCTGTGCCATACATTTTTTAGAAAGATGGATCGGTTTCATTACATAATGTGTGATGATCGTGTCTTTCTCTAGTTCGGTTAATGGCTATACCACTAACTGGTTTTCCCCCTCCACTAGTATCCACCAAAGGGATTCATTATCCCCTTATATCTTTATTTTTTATGTTGAAACTTTCTCTAGTATGGTTAGAAAACTCCAATCTCAAGGTATCGTCAGTTGTCGTCATGCAAGTAGGAATGGTTTGGAAATCAACCATATTTTCTTTTGCTGACGATTGCCTTATTTGCCTTTGCCTAATGCTGGCAACTATCCAAGCCATTTGTTTAAGCCTTTTATATTTTGAAATTGCGGCAGGTTAGCGATTAACTTCCAAAATTTTGAATTGCTATTTAGTAGCAACATAACGAGCTCTATTAAGAGTGATATCATCAAGTGTTAGCATTTTGGATCAATGACCCCATACCTTCATATCTAGCAACAGTTCTTATTAGTTTCTTACGAATCATGTTCAAAAGCATCTAGCTGGATAGAAAGGAAAATTACTAAATCATGCAAGTCAATTTACCCTTATTCTATGTTGTCATCCATCCCTATACATGTTATGTCCCTTTTGAAGGTCCCAGTAACTATGTTTCATGAACCATCTGTTGGGTTTCGGGAGCCAAACAGCGCAGCAGAATTTAACCAAAACCCTCCAGGATCCAAGTGAAACAGGGTAAACCAGGTGTTCAAAAATTTTCATACCTAATTTTCGGTTGAGATCTCTCACTCAACTGTAGAGTCGAATCACAAAACCTAAACAGTTGACGTGTTCAGGCTTTCTATGGTATCCACACGAGCCTCTCGGGATCACCACACTTCCACCACGTCCCGGCAAATGCGTTTCTCTTGCACTCGCAGTGCTAGCTTGCGTCCTCCAAGGAATTGCAAGAGAAGAGTGCGGCTGTCCTTTTGGGAGCTAGGGCAAAGAGACCTGCGAATTTCTCATTAGAAGTTGTATTTATAGTGAGACTCAACTTCCGGGCCTAATGGGTTTCAAAGCCCTAATCCAATTAGGATTTAATTTCGGGCTTAATAATGGCTCAACTCTTGGGCCCATTATTAATACGAAATTAAAGTGAAACCATAACCCAAATGATTAGCCTATACACTCTAATGATTCAAATAGCTCTATGTGTACGACCCAATAGGCTCTTGCCATGTTGGCAATGATCATAAATCACATTTATGATCATAAGTAATGAGCGGTGTCTAGCAACACATCATTGCTACCCAAGTGACAAGATTGTCGATGATTCGACTAAACCTTTATGATCATCACCGATATATGCCATTGTCCCTTTGTCCAAGATATCAAGACTAAGCACGAGACATGGAATGTGTCACTCTCGTATAGCCCAATCTTTGGTTTCTTGATTACCGAGTAGACTAACTTAAACTGATGACATTGATATCGTATATCAACTCATCCGAGCATGGCCAAGCATTTTCTAAGTCTCACTCTATCAAAGGGCCCGAAGATATCACTCCCGTTACATAGGAGGGACAAATCTCATCTTGATCATACAAATCCCTCCGCATGATATGTGACATACCCAATAACCTCCTTCAAGTTCACTCAGTTACGAGCAACAAAGGAAAGTATCAAAGTATGTGACTCACATGTAGGGAACCTTGATGATCTTAGGTCGAAGGACTACATATACCATGATCACTATGAGAATCACTTATGACACTCATATAATGATCCATGAAGTGTTCTCGTGGTGGGTCGGTCCAGTACACAAGTTTTCCAACTTGTACCCATATGTAAACTACATATCTCATATTAGTCTCCACATATGCTAGTCATTATGTATTATTGCAACCCGCTCCACAATAATACTAGACTAGGGACGTTTAAGAATATCATTATTCTAGGGTTACAATTATGTTTATTACGTTACGCAGAAACAAAGCAACAAACATAATTGCTGGATTAATGCCTCATTAAAATATCATGACTCAATGTGCAAAAATATAATCATCTCATGATTGGCTTTTTGGGCACAACACTAACACTATCTAAACAATTCAGTCAATTTTGGTGGACTAGTGCTCAGGATAAACATGGTAGCCATTTCCAGCACCAAGGTCTCCTCCAACTCCCTAAAGGTCTTAGTGGGCTTTGGATTTAAGATCTCTAACTCTTTAATCAAATTCTACTTGTAAAGACCTTTTGGTGCATTTTTGCTAATGAAAGCAACATTCTCGTTTACCGAGTGCTTACTACTAAATATGGGAAGGTGCATTCTGTTTGGTTAGTCAAGGCAACAGGAAATGAGTCCACCATACGGTGAAGTTTTCTATATGGACAAGACTTTTTTAAAGATCATTTGCTCTAGATTATAGGTGATAGGAAAACAATACAGTTTTGGGAGCATGCGTGGCTTCTGCAAATTTCACTAGATTACTTAGTTACCTTTTCAAGAGATTTCTTTAACCTACTCTTAGACTTTCAAACTTTTACAACTCAGAAGAGCATCATTGGAAAATCACAATTCTAAATGCCCTCTTTCTTTTAGAAATAGTAAATCTGATTTTACAATTTCCTCCCCCCAACAGTGATGGATGGTTGTGATGCTATATCTTGGTTAAGAAGTGCTTCAAGAACCTTTACAGTTAAACAAACATATAATTTGAAGCTCTGGAAAAAGTTAGCTACTTTTCTAAATCTCATAGGAAATTTTGTAAGTTGTGTTCCTTATCCAAAATTCTCTACCATCCTCAAGTATATTTGGGCATCTCATATCCCATGAAAATTTAAATCCTTTTTTTGAAAATGTTTATCAGGAGCGTTACCGTCACAAAAAAATTTGGCTTTACATGGTGGTTGGATGGACCCCCTTTACCCATTGTCATGTTGTTTCAAAATCAATGGTTCATCTTTTTTAGGATTGCCCTAGTTCAAAGGATCTACAGGGTAATTTTTGCACTTCCCCTTCACCCCCTTCATCTTTTGAGCCTTGGCTCGCAAATTCATTATATCATAAAAAACAATCCCTGTCAAATTGGATTCGTTTTCTTATGTCCACTCTTTGGATAAACTGGATTGGCAGGAATGAATGCATTTTTCAAAATGCTTCATTCCATGTTCCTTCGCTAATTACAATACAGGATGATCTACTCATTTAGCTCTCCTTTACCAAATCCTTCCAATAAAGATTTTCTCATTTCCCTTATAATTCACCTACTACTTTATGTCATTCAAAGGGTCATTCTACGAACCAGTATGCTCTTACTAAACCGAATATCTTTATTGCTACTGTAGCCTATTACAAATTCAATCAGCTTGGTGCAGTTGCTTGGGCATGGTTAGACTTAGATGCCCCACTCGGACAGCATAAAGACATTTTCATTCCTTAGTGTGAATCTGCCCTAGAGGCTAAACTACAGGCAATCCATGAAGCTCTATTATTTATATTGGCCAATAACATCACCTAGGTAATGATCCTCACAAACTATTTTTAGGCTCTATGGGCACTATCTAGTACTTTTCCTGCCAGTGCTACTAGTATGACCTCCATAAATAATGTGGTGAACCTAATGAACTCTATGTATCATTGCTCAGTAATTCTGGTCCCAAGATATAAGGTTTCTCTCACTTATAATATTGCTACTTCTATGTTTATGTAATTTTTTTTGCTTTGTACTTGTTTCTGATTACCAAAAAAACATATATAACTTGGGTTCATTCCACAGCAAGTTGGCTCCATATAGAATTGAAACCAACAAAAAAACTAATGGTCTTTTTCAAGGGTAGAACTGACTTACAAACCATAATCAATTTTTACCCAATTCAACCCAACCGAATCCACCCTTACTGAGTTAGGCAAAATCATGATTCTACATGATGCATCCTCTTGATACCATCATATCTTATGATATTTAAAAGTGGCATGTTCTTATCAGTAGCCAAGTTTTAAGAAAGTTTCTAAAATACAGTCCCTATAACAATGGCCCCACTTTCTCAATCGTTGGATTTAGAAAAGTTAATGATTTGGCAAAACTCTGATTTGCAACCAAAAGTTCTACCCTTTTGATACTCTAGTCCTTAAATATTATTTCTATCTTATTTCTTTGATTTAAGAGTTAGAAAATTTTCAAAAAACTTTATCCTATCAGTAATTAACAATTACTGTTATGATTTTATTGGACTATCACCCAAGTTGCATATCAATCATTGAAGTGAATAGGGTAGTAAGATCGAGTAGAACATTGACAAACAACACATAAAATCTTGACATTAATTAATAGTTACTGATGGAAAGAATTTTTAGAACTTTGTCCAAGTTTACTTTAAAGATACAAGAAGAAAAGGAAATTATGGGGAATAGAAAAATTAAGAACTCAGAAGCTGTTTTAATTAAAGATGTTGAGAAAAAATAGGAAATTAGAATATTCCTAAGATTGATAAATGAGATGTTTATTAAAATGAAACTTTTGATCTCAAAATGACTTATGTCATTAAAACGGTGGAAAAAACTATTAAAATAATGGAAGAAGATCATAAATTTAAATTGTTTTCAAAATATATGATCAAGAATCATCTAGAAAATCATTATAATTATTTGCATGTTGGTCTTGTGCAAATTACTTTGAAATCTTTGACAAGAAATGGTTTAAACACTTCTATAATTGTTGTCTTAAGAGATTGTAAACATAATGAATTTGTTGATTCTTTATTAGGCATAGTAGAATCAAGTTTATATGATGGACCAATTTATTTTAATTGTCACCCAAATTTCACTATTTCTTTGAAAGATCTTCATATCATGAAAGTCTTAATTGTAACTATTATGACATTTGGTTTTGATATGCTTGTAGGATCCCAGAATTTTACTTTTGTTTATAGAATTTATTACAAAGTACTGACAACTTAGATTGATCAATCTAAAAAAAATTTTAATGCAAATTTTGTTAAATAGTGACAATGAGCCTGATGAAAAACAAGAAGAAATAATTTCTAAAGAAAGTTCTAAACAAGTGAAAGTCATTGAACTTTCAGATAACTTAGAAACTAAGTCAAAAAAGTTGCGGTTCTAAATGTGGTTGTGATTCATGTCAATTACAGATTACATTTAATAATCTACAATTGAATATGATCCAAATTAATGCTATCATTACAGGAGATGAAAGAATATTAAAATTTGATAAACAAATTAATGATATAGAATGAAGAAAAGAAATTTTGTTTAAATATCATGATAAGGTTGGAAAGCAGAAACACCAATCAAATCAAGGTAGAAGAAATTTAAACAAAAAATTTGATATACAAGAATTGACTAAGCCTTTAGCTTATAGTCTAAATAAAGTCCTTAATAAAATTGATGGGACACATAAAAGTCATAGAGAATACAATAGCAAAACTGAAAGGAGAAATTTTAGAAATAAATGTGAAAATAAAATCTCTTAAAAATAGAATTGAGATTTTAGAACTTCAAAATTTTGAAGGATATTATCAAAATATTCCAAAAGATGAATTAATTATGAAAGATATAGAATAATTCAGCTTTAAGGCAAAGCAAAAAGAAAGAGGGAAAAATGTTCCGGAAATAAGTCAAGAAAATGAAGAAATAAAGTTTTCTCAAGAAAAACTATTACAAATAAAGGACAAAAGTGTTGAAGAAATATTGGAAAATCTAGAATTAAAACAAAAAATTGAACTCTTTAAGGGAGTCTTAACTAGTGCTTTATGCAGATACTTCTAACTCTTTTTGGGAAAGAAAAGACACATTGTAAACGTCCCTTATGAACCAGATTTCAATGAGACAAATATTCCTACAAGATCCAGAGCTATTCAAATGAATGAAGAATTAACGGTTTATTGTAGGAAAGAAATTCAAGATTTATAGGATAAAAAATTGATCAGGAATTGTTCTTCCCTATGGAGCTGCTCTATTTTTTATGTGAAACATTCAAAAATTAAAATAGGAGTGCCGAGACTAGTGATAAATTATAAGCCTCTTAATAAAGTTTGTAGATGCATTAGGTATCCAATACCTAATAAAGATTTGTTATCCAAACTTCGTAATGCTATTGTGTTTTCTGAATTTAATATAAAGTCAAGATACTGGCAAATTCAAATTGTAAAATAAGATAAATATAAAACAAGATTTAATGTCTTTTTTGGGTGTTAATGGTATGTCATACCTTTTGGGTTAAAAAAATGCTTCATCAGAATTTTAGAAAATTATGAATGAAATTTTTAATTTTTATAATTCTTTTACTATTATTTACATTGATGATGTTCTTGTGTTCTCTCAATCAAATTGATCAACACCGGAAACATTTGAACAAATTTGTAAAAATAGTAGAAGATTCAAGACTTGTAGTATCAGTAAAAAAGATGGAATTGTTCTAGACAATAATTAAATTTTTGGGTCATATAATTCATAAAGGAACAAATAAACCTATAGACACGTCAATAACCTTTGTTGATAAGTTTCCTTGTGAGATTAAGGACAAGAAACAGCTACAAAGATTTTAGGAAGTCTAAATTATGTTGTAGATTTCCACAAAGATCTTGTCAAATATTATAAACCTTTATTTGATACGTTGAAGAAGAATCCTCCGAATTGGAATGAAGAATAGACTAAAGTTGTTCAATTAGTTAATAGAAAAATAAAAAAAAATTCCCTGTGTTAACATTCCAAATCCATAAGCCTTTAAGATAGTCAAACTAGATACTAGTGATATTGGCTATGGAGGAATATTGGAATAGAGAATTGGTGAAAAACAACAGTTGGTTAGATTCACTTTAGGAGTTTGGAATCAAACTCAAAAGAATTATGCCATCATTAAAAAAGAAATTCTAGCAATTGTCCTTGATGTTACAAAATTTGATAAAGATTTTCTCAATAAGAAATTTTTAATAAGAGTTTATTGTAAAGCAGTTAAAGATATATTGTTTAAAGATGTTGCAAAATTTATCTTTTAAGCAAAATTTTGCTCGATGGAAAGCTATCTTATCTACTTTTGATTTTGATATTGAATATATTACAAGGGAAACAAACTCTTTACTTGATTTATTGACTAGGGAATTTTTACAGCGGAGAAAAGGAAACCAAGAATTTGAACCAGAAAAGGCATTCTTCGCCAAGAAATCAAACAAGACACGATGGAAATGTACATGGGAAATAATGCAAACATAACTGGAGCTATCCTAGCTCAACATCATGTGTATCTAGAAATTTTGATGAAGGAGAATCCTCCCAGAAAAAATCTAAGGAAAAATCCTCTAAGCAAAGATATTTCTGGAATGGTAATGATGAACCATTACCTTCTCAAGAAAGAAAAAATTATAGGAATTACCAGAGTAATTCCTAAAAAAACTATCAAAAGAATAATCCATCAATGCCTCAAAAGCCTCAAGAAATTTCTATGCACAGTTTGGGTATACCTACGGTATATTAAGAAATTGATAGAAAATGTCTCATTTCTCTATAAGATAAAGATATGAAACATTTTTTAGTCATAAAACTAACAGAAAAATGCTGGCCAAACCATCAAAATCCTCAGTGAAAATTTTAGCCACTCAAGGATCCTTTATTCTTTGAATTAATTCTTCAAGAGACTAGTTCTGCTGAAATAGAACATAAACTAAGAAAAACTAAGATCACCATTAATTTTAGAACTGGTGATAAAGAATCTCCTTCAGAGAAATATATCTCAGAAATTGAAATTTTTTTATTAAAAATTTTCAAAGTTTGGACATTTGAAGAATGGAGAATTCCTTCTAGAAAAATAAGCATTTTAACTCGAGAAAAACATAAGAATATATTGTTCTCATACTGGGATTACATTAAAGCTTGAGATGAAGTCTTCCACATCCAGAACAAGGACCACTAACATTCCTAGATGATTTTTTTTAAGACCAAGCAAAGAAATTTTCAAATTGGTTTTATAATTGGTATTTTGTAAAAGGCTTATTTAGGGTCTCTTTCCTAGAACAAATCCAAATGTCCTTTGAAGGATTTTGTATGTTTCAAGAATAGTTCTACAAGAGGTTCAAAGAGTGTCATTCCCAAATTTCTATTTTGTTGCCATGAATCATATTCCATAGATTCTCCAGGGACACCATGAGAAACAAGAAGTGGATTATGATATCCACTTCATTCAGTGCTTAGAACGTGTTTGGGAATCCAAGTAGTGGGACAAATGCGTCATTAATCAATATCTACTCGGGAATATCAAATTTGATAAAATTGAAATAATTGAAGAATAAGAAAATCCACATGAAGATTTTCTAGATATCATGCTTAGTAGATTTTATGAAGGAGAGAAGTTTAGTGACTTTGAGATTCCTCTCTCAGTAATGAAAGAAAGGATTATGAAATCTGCCCAGAAGCAGCTTTCCCAGAAGAATCAAGGAAGCCTCATATTCGCATATGATAAAAATAGCTTAGCAAGGTCCTAGTAAAAGCGTCAATAGGTCACTGCATTTACTTTCACGTGAATAAAGTGAGTGCCAGTAGAAACTGATAAAAGAAGAAAAACAATTGGCATAGAATAATTACATCCTCTACCAAGGCCAGAATTATTGAAGCACCAACTGACCACTAACCAGAATTATTGTCTTTATCAATGGTTCCCGATTCTTCCACCCCCTCATTGGAGAAATTGTGCTAGCCTTATCGTCAAGGAATAGAACCTCTTCCTCCTTGCTATTTTCTAATAGTCAATGTGTTGGACACCTTTCTTATTTCCTCCAAAGTTTATATTTTCCTATTTTGTGTTTGTTGTGTCTATGCTTGCACGATAGTGGTGTCAATCTTGTTGAAACTCGAACTACTACTTCAATAGTATAGGCTTATAAGCATTTTATATTTTTTTCTTATGTGTGGTAAATTAGTTTTCATTAATTATCTATAAGTAGTGTTTTAAATAAATAAATTATATGTGAGTATTTCCAGTTCATGCTTGCTGTTTATGCAGGTGTGCTTATATTTAATTTACCTGTGGTATTTTGATGTGTGCTTATGTATAATCTACCTTTGGCATTTAGGTATCAAAACCAAGTGATTGTTTGTATGGGTACAAATTGCATATTTTAAACATTAGGTCCTTTTTTACAAAAAGTTGAAGAATTCAGGAATAAGGAGAAACCACCCGTACCAGTACGGCCACTAGATTTAAGAATGGTCCAAGTTTTAAATTGATCTAACATGGCAGGCCGCCTGTGGAGTCGCTTCGTGGCACGATAAGTGTCAGAAACAGTAGAAAAATAAAAGTTCAAAAAATATTTAAATACTGGCAAGTAGGCCACTTTATCCGATAAAAGATGGTCTATCATCAACAAGTCGGTCCATGTTCTAATTCTATAGCCTCGTGAAATCAACCTTCCGCCCGCCAGGTAGGACCTCGTCAACGCTATCCTCTGCCGGTCAGATACAACCGCTGCCTCAATTCCACCATTCTTTCACCTTCAACGAAAATTTTCTCCACCTTAGAGGTTCTTTAGAACCAGAAGTCCTCAACTTACTTCCCTGCCGATGACATCTTGTTCAGCCCGGACGTAACCCGGACGACGGTTCTGGGACTGACGCGGACGATTCGATGCGGTTGAACGAGGCGCCGGTGGGTTTCAAAGCAATCATAAGTAGGGTGATGGGCGTTCGTTTGGTTGCTTTTGTGCTCGTTTCTGCTGTGGTTTTGATCTCTGTCGTGCTCCGACATCTTAACAGCGGCAGAGTCGGAGAGTTCATGTTTTCTGAAGCCCAATCCTTTGAAGGTAAGAGATCTTGCTCTTTCTTAACCGGCACCAAAACACAGTAATGTTAAAAAAACCTATACTAAAATCTTTTTGAATCCTTGCATGATTTTGATTGATAATTAAAAAAACAAGTGAAATATGTATCTAATCAATTTGTTCTACGTAATATTTTGTAGTCCCTTCATGCCATATTTATTGAACCATTTGTCTTTGTAGAGAGATTAAGATAGTTTATGTGATATTTTCAATTTTACCCTAAACATTTTAGACATAAATCGAGAAAATTAGAAAAAGTTAATATTGAAATTATACTTAAAAGGTACTATACTAAAATAAGTTACTAAAATAAGTTAATATTGAAATTATACTTAAAAGGTATTATACTAAAATAAGTTAATTTTATCCTAGCCATTACCCCTTATCCTCCACTGATTTCATTGGCCTAGCTAAACTTAACATTAAACATGTAAATCAGATGCAATTTTACCAACAGTTGCAAATTGGACACTGCATTCTCGAAGGGATGAAATATTTTGTTAAAAATGGCATATTGCAGCCAGGCCCTATTACAGCTATCCTGTAGTCTAGGGGTGGAGCTAGTAGGGTTGCTGGGGGTGACCCGACCCCCAACTACGCTCAAATAATTCATCTTCTTTGATTACCCTGTTGCTATACTATGATGAATCATGCCTCATTCTTTAATGAACGAATGCTCTTCTGACCAATTTTCTGTGATTACCCTTAACTTGATTATGTGGATATATATAATTTAACTCCGTTTTTATGTGGCTAAGTACCAAACTTTTTGCGCATGAGAATATTTCAATTATGGGCATGACTTGTTCCCTTGCCCAATAGTCAATTATCACGGGTTCTTACAGTGTTCTCCTTTCTTCACGTAGAGGACGATCACTCCCCATCCGCCCAAGATCATAAGAATAAATTGCTAGATGGGCTTCTTTCAGCTGAATTTGATGAAAGATCATGTATTAGCAGATATAGGTCTGCCTTCTACCGCAAGGAATCGCCATATAAACCTTATCCTTACCTCATCTCAAGATTAAGGAAGTATGAAGCTCTCCATAAGAAGTGTGGACCTCACACAGAGTCATACAAAAAAGCCGTTGAAAATCTCAATACCAGTCACCGGAACCATTCCCTTGGATCCGCGGATTGTAGGTACATTGTTTGGCTTCCTAAAGAAGGACTCGGGAACAGGATAATGACTTTGGCTTCAACATTTCTTTATGCTCTCCTCACAAACCGTGTTCTACTGGTTCACATGGGGACTGATACGGCTGATCTTTTCTGTGATCCCTTTCCAGAAGTAACTTGGCATCTACCCTCGGATTTCCCACTTAAGAAACGGTTTCAAAGTTTCCGAGAGAAATCTAAGGACTCTTATGGCTGGATGTTGAAGAATAATGCTCTAGCTGCTAGTGCAGGCAGGTTGAAGACATCTTTCGTGTATGTACATCTAGTCAGTAACTTTGATGATGAGGACAGGCTTTTCTTTTGTGATGAAAATCAGATTTATCTGGAGGAAGTGCCCTGGTTGGTCATGAGATCAGATCTCTATTTTGTACCACTTCTGTTCTTGATCCCTTCTTTTCAGAAGGAACTGCATGACTTGTTCCCGGCAAAGGACACCGTCTTCCACTTCTTGGGTCGGTACCTATTTCACCCGGCTGATCCTGTCTGGCGACTTGTCACCAGCTACTACAAAGCTTACTTGGCTAATGCAGATGGGCGGGTAGGCATTCAAATTCGTACCTTTGACAGAAAACGCGATCCATTCCAGCATGTGTTAGATCAAGTACTTCTGTGTGCCTTGAAGCAGCATGTTCTGCCTAATATCAGTGAAGGGAAGCCAACAACCAGCAGCGAAAGGAACAGGTCCAAGGCTGTTCTGGTAGCATCTCTGAGCTCCTGGTACCCCAAGAAGCTAAGGGAATTCTACTTGGAGCATCCAACTCAGACAGGGGAAGTGATCCACATTTTCCAACCCAGTCACGAGCAATATCAACAAACGGATAATGCATTGCACAACCGGAAGGCTTTGGCTGAAATGTACCTACTCAGCTTCATGGATGTGTTGATCACCAGCGCATGGTCGACATTTGGATATGTTGCGCAAGGACTGGGAGGTTTGAAGCCATGGATATTGTACAGGCTAGAGGATGATGTTCCTCCGGATCCACCTTGTCAGGAAGTCATGTCAATGGAGCCCTGCTTCCATGGACGGAGCCCTACCTGTGATTGCAAGACGAAGATGCCGATTGACACCGGTAGGATGGTGCCTCATGTGAGGCGTTGTGAAGACGTTACCTGGGGTCTTAAGCTTGTGGATAAACAGGATTGGGATTGAGCCACCCATTTTGGTTCCACTTTTTTATTAGTGGGAACTGGTAGGCTATAGTTGTTTCGATACCAAAGTGTTTGATGAATATATGTATGGTGAATGGCGTTAGGCCTACAATTCTTGAATTGTTTCGGAGGCATTAATAAGAAATACTCGTAAATTCTTGCCATATGGTGAATGGCAGTCGACATCAGCCTTCAAACAGTTTGAAAACTTTTCCATCATGTGGTTGATCAGGAGGAGAAAGAGAAAGCATATAACCATCTAACATCAATTCCTCTTTAAATTATATTTCAAATTATTTAATAGTTATTTTTTAATAAATTTAAACTGTACAATAATTTTTAATAATTAGTTAATCGTTTAAATTATTAAATTAATTATAATTTGCCTTTCGAGGCTTATATGTAGGGGTGAAAAGAGCCTGAGCTTTGTTCGGGTAGCTCGAGCTCGAGCTTGAGTAAGGGTTTTCGAGTCAGGCTTTTTCGAGCTCGAGCCAAAACTTAGCCTCAAGTTAATTTCGAGCCAAGCTCGAGCCTACAAGTATTCGGCCCCTTAAGCCCTCGAACTTAACAGGCCCTATGTTTAGTTTATTGGGCATGTTTATTACTAGGCCCGTTGCACCCTTTTATGGCCTTAGTCCGTCCCAGGCTCCCAGGTCCCAGCCCACTCACGTAAGTCTCTTCCCTTCACCCCCCTTAGCTCGCCCTACTCCCTCCAGAGAACACCAAGCACTAGTCTCCTCTCGATTCTTGAACACACCACGCAGCCACACCCCTGCCCTAATCTTCTGTTCACCCCCAGGCAGGAAGAATCAAGCGGTGGCCGAACTCCGCCAATCGAGGACGTTCGCATCGCGCCGACCACCAGGGACCAGTGTTGCCTTGTCACACCAGGGAGCACCGGAGCAATCGATCAAACGCCTGAACCTGAAGCTGAAGCTTTCAAGACACCTCAAGTCCAGAGAACACCAGGCATCGGTCTCCTCAAGATTCTCGAACACACCACGCGGCCACACCCTTGCCCTAAGTTGCTGTTCACCCCCAGGCAGGAAGAATCAGGCTGTAATGACTCTCCAAAAATCCGGACATAATTACTGAGGTAACTTTAGTTATTTTAGTAATTTAATGTATTTAGAATATTTAATGCAAGCAAATTCTCAGTTTAATAAAGTATAGTAGCTTAGAGAGAACAAAATTGGTCATTTAAGTAAACCGGACCAAGAAGGGCATTTTAGTCTTTTTATATAGTGACCCATTTTTATTTCACGTCTGGGTAGAGGATGGAATTTATTAAATTTAAGGTATCACGGTTTTTTTCGTGATTCCCACTCTACCCTGGTGAAATTGTGAATTGACTAAATTGTCTGAAAATAGTTTATATGTAACCTTCAAAAGTATCAGCCCTAAATTGCACGTATATGAAAGATGAGGAATGGGCATGTAATTAAGGTAAAGAAGGATTCATGCGCGGAATAATTTCGATTTTGGTCCCAATTTTTGTTCACAGTCCTGGATAAGCCCCCAATGTACTATTGTGTACAAAGAATGCACCATGTACTTGGCAAGTGCAATTAAAGCCTACATAAGTTGACTTTCCATTAATTGCTCGGCCATCTTCGTCCTCCAGATCCAAATGACCCAAGAGCACTCTCTCCCTTTCTAAAATCCATATCTAACCAAATCCAAGCTCCAATCCATCAAATTTAAGCACAATTAAGCAAATTTTTGAAGGAAAATCAAGTATGGAACCATCCTATGCTTGAATTTCAAGTTAATTGCTCAAGTAAGTTGTGTTTTGTTCTTCCCTTGATTTTGAGCATCATAAGGCTCTGTTGCTGCTGGATCTACTGATTTGAGCCTAGTTCTTGTTTGTTTATTAAGGGAAAAACAACAAGAAAAGCTTAGGGATTAAGCTTAGTAAGAAAGGTAAGAACTAATCCAATTTTTCCTTATTTTTTTATTAATTCCATAATTTTTGTGGGTTTATAAATCTGGAAATAAGTATGTTATAATTGATTTTTGTTAACTTGTGAAGGCAAAAATACGTTTAAAACTCATTTGAACTAAGTTGTTGAAAGAATGCTAAAAGCCTAGTTATACGTTGATTCGGGTCGGATGTGTCCAAATTTTTTTTTGGTTATTTGTGCTGAAAAATGGTTGGATTTAATGTGTTTATATTGGTTCTTAGTTGATTATAAGAGAAATAATCAATAGGAACCTAGATGTTTTCGGTCTTGGAGTTGAAAGGATACAACACCGAAACCGGTGTTGTTGTGTGTTGAGCAAAGGGCTGATTAATTGGAATCCATTGAGAAGGTTATTCCTAACCATTTAAACCATAAGGATGTTGTAATATTGTCCTAATTATGGTTTATTTATGTAGCTAAATGATCAATTAAAAGAGAAATACTCAAGCTACTATAAAGGTACAAAAAGGGATACAAAACCGAGACCATAAGGACACTGAAGTTGGTGTTTGCTTGCATTAATTATTCAAGGTAAGGGATTTTAAGTTCAAGTTTAAATTGATGCATTATGAGTTTTACAATGCATTAATTAAGTGAGTAAGAGGTGGACAAGAAGTGACTTAGGGACTATGTAATTAAATAGCCCTTAAGTAAGTATACAGGGTACTAAGTATTCAAGATGGGCTTTGATGCTCAAGAGTACCCTAGCCAAGCTACCAAGCTTAGTAAGAATGACAGGGTATTAAGTATTCAAGATGAGTTTTGACGCTCAAGAGTACCCTAGCTAAGCTACCAAGTTTAGTAAGAATGAGCCACCAAGAACTCTTGTACAGTGTGAATAAGGGCAAGTAATGGCAAGCCAAGCTTGCTAAGGCAAGAGTTAAGCTCTTGTAAGAGTAAGGGAAGTAATGGCAAGCCAAGCTTGCTAAGGCAAGAATTAAGCTCTTGTAAGAAAGACTAAGTTGAGGATGGGTTCCCCGCTATAAAACCCGTACTAATGGCCATTAGTCAAGGCCTCATAACATTTTGAGCTCACGTTAAGATGCGTATATATGTTATATATGCTAGGTCCTAAAATTTATTTTGCAGGTATTTAATTCCTTACTGAGAATTTATGATTCTCACTCCCTTAAGTATCACATTTTGCAGATACTAGTAGTGTGAAGCCTAACACCCACTGAAGGGTTGTTAAGCAAGGTTTTGGTGCAGGTATTTAAAATACCATGAATCTTTAATGATTCTAAATTAATGGTTAGTAATATTATTGCACTAACTAAGTTATTTAAAATAGCCTTAATAGATACAGGCAAAGTGCACAATGAGAAGTTGGACCTCTCATTTCTAGAGCTTCTGTGCTCAGGTGGGAGTTATCTTGATAGTCTCAGACTTTGTACATATTGGGTACTTAGGTACCAAGGAAATGCCTCTAGTTTGATAAGTTTGTGCATAGACTTATTTAGTGTATATGTTTGTATATACACTGTGGTTGCTTATGGATGTACATAAGTTAAGTGATCTGTGTACATAAGATAATGCTTGGAAGTTTAAATAAATATATTTATATGACTTCAGCATGTCTTATCTGTGTTTAATGAATGCCGAAGTTAAGCACGCAAGTATTAGCTTAGTCATTTGCAACTAAGAGCAGGAATACTAAATCCTGATTATCCTAAGATCCTGGGAACACCCTATATCAGGGTAAGCGAGGAGGTTCCCTCACAGTGGTATCAGAGCAAGGCTTATAAGTCTTGTAAGTGTCTTACTAAAGGCAAGTAAAGGTCCTTGTGCAAGTATAGTAATATTATGATATATGTATATGAACTGTTCTGGGGATGTTTTCTGGCTTTGTATTTCAGGTAAAATGAAGGAAACAAGAAATGAAGTTTTTAATACACAGGAACCTGGTGAAGGTTCAAGTAACCCAATATTGGGTATGCTTAAAGATATAACAGGGTTACTGCAAGGTATGAACAAGAACCTTGTGCAGTTAACTCAAGGAATGATGGTTCTCTTAAGTGATCGTCAGCAGGCTCGGGATGCAGGAAATGCTCCCAAAAGGAACAACAGCACGGGGGTAAGGACTGAAGTGTTTCAAGGTGAGCCTAAACACCAAAGTCAAGGGAGGCAAAACTTACCCCAATAACCTGAAATAGAAGAGGATTATGATGAAGAAGATGAAGACTCTGAGGAGGATGTACACCCTCGAAGAAGAAAGAGGCGTGTCATTCCCAGACAGATGGAACTATTTACAAAGTTCCAAGGCTATGGAGCACCAGACTTTCATGGTAGTAGAGATCCTGATGTTGCTGATGAATGGATTACTACCTTGAAGAATCTTTTTGGACATGCCCATCTAGACTCTCGTCGAAGAGTGGAGTTAGTGCCCTTTTATTTGAAGGGTAAGGCTTCCTTGTGGTGGAAAGCAAAACTCCAGAATGCTGAGCGATAGAGGAAAGTCCTAGATGGGGAAGATTTTGAGAGAAAGTTCAAGAAGCAATATATAAGTGAAGATCTCAAGATCAAAAAAGGATCGAGTTTGAAGAACTGGTCCAAGGAGAGATGACTGTAACTAAGTATGAGCATCGGTTCAGTTCACTTATAAGGTATGCTCTTTACATCTCAGATGAGGTAGAGCTAAGGGCTAAGAAGTTTGTACATGGGCTTAAGCCAGTTCTAAGAAAGTTCATAGTGGCGGTAGGAATCAAGTGCTATCACCAAGTTGTGCAAAAGGCCTTGGCCTTAGAAAGGGAGCTAGGTGAACTTAGGTCCAAAGGTAAAGGTATTTGCTGCACTCTAGCAGTTGTAACCCAAGTGTAGGTTGTCGTAAGTAATAAAATCTCGGGAGTCCGAGTGTGGAACCACAGAGAAGTGAATTAAGAAATACAAATTACAGATATTTAATAAAGAAGGTTTTTTGTGCAGGGTGTGAACAGGTGTTGATTGAAAACTCAAACTCAAATAAAATAGCTAAGGTTAGGAGATCCACTTTTAGTATATCGGTTATGATTAATTTTAGTCTATCTTACCACTCAATTGAGATCCACACATAAAGGAGGTCCCAATTGGGGAATTTAGTTAGTATTAACCTTCATTGATCTTAAAACGCCAACGCTTGCTAATGGATTCAAGTATCCATCATGCCAACCTTTGTAAACAATAACTCAAGATTCCAATAAAGCCAGTAGAGCCATGTTCTACAGAGGGAATCAAGCAGCTTTTGTGCCAATGATTTGACTATGATGAATCAAGGCTCTTACTTAACAAGGAAGGAAGTTAAATAGATTAAGAAAGAAAATACCGTTAACGTTGTGTTCCATTCAAATCAATCATAACCTCTATACCAAAAGCTTCACTCTTTCACCTTAGCAAAAAGAAGATTAGTTAGACATAATAAAAGTAAACAACATCTAGAAATATGAAATAAACATAAATTAAAAGATCAAGAACGAAGAAGAAGAAGAACCAGAAAACACTTAAACAGAGCTTCGGTATTGAAAACTTAGTACAATAACAAAGGAAAAAAATCTAAGAGATACAAGAACATGGAAATGGCCTAAGAAAATGGCACCCTTCACCCTCCCCCCAAGGTGCCTATTTATAGAGTTTTGGGGTGGGTGAAATGGTAAAATGTAGGTAAATACAAATCAACAATGGCAGGCCGCAACTTCTTTTAATTTTTTGGCCATTGTAGACATCAGATCAGCTCTTCCTTAAAGCATAGAAGTTGTAGATCTCCCCTTTAGCTTTGAATCAATAGCTTGCTCATTCAAATAGACATCCGTAGCTCAAGTTATGATTTTTATACCGAAACTGCTCTTCAGCACACGAAATAACGAAGTATCTCATCTATAATTAGATTTTGGCAATGAAAACGATCAAACTAGCTTGCAGAATGAAGCAGAGTTAAAGATCTATGTGTTGGCTTTCAGATGAATTTGGAATCACTTAGTTCCGATGCCTACAGCTCCAGTTATGATTTTTTCTCGTAAAGGGTCGCCAAGTGATGATTTTTACCTACATAAAAAATAATTATTTAATATATCTATTTTTAATATTAATTAACAGTAAACCGCGTATGTACAGTAAATACGTGTATGAATAGTAAGTCGGTGAATAATGACAGGTGAATGGTAAAAACGCGTATGAATAGTAAAAATGTGTGAATAGTAACCCAGTGAAAAAATGTTCAGAATATAGAAATTAATCATACTCAAAATGTATAATGATAATTTAAACCCTTAATAACAATACACTTATAAGTATTCATCACACCCCCCAACCAGGTTCTTGCTAGTCCCTAGCAAGTGTAACCTAAGAAAATAAACAAAATACATAATCTAACAACTCATGACAGATCATGCTATTATATATAACACTTGTAAACTTGACTTGCAAGTAATTAATGAAAGGAGAAAAATTTAAGTCCTTGTTACCAAAGGTAGAATATCACTCCCTAAATATTTGCACTTATTTTAAGGTGGGTTTGTGAACAGTTTACTTTGTGTTTCTCAATCCGGAGCTTGCAAGGGGATTTAACTTTACCCTCACTAGATTCCCAAAAGGGACTGCATGTAAATTTAAATCCAATGGTCTTTATACAAGGTTGTAATGAAGTTTGGTTTGGTGAAAATGGGAATCGGATAAAGGCTTTTTAATGGTGAAGTTTAAGAGAACTAGTAATACAATAAATGTGTATACCTAAAACACTAAATACCCAATTCAACCCTAGTCTCTAAGGTCTCTCTAAAACACAATTCCTTAACAACACATGAGTTTAGAAAACAAATATGGTTGAGTTTCAAACTTATTGAATTTAACAATTTTTTTTTCTTTTCTCTATTTTTTTTTTACCTCTCTCCATTTCAAAATGGCTGGCCTCATTTGATTTGCACAAATGTTAAAGCTGATGCTTTTTTTTTTTAACTGTCTCCCATGATTATGCATTTATCTGTCAGAAAAAGATAAAAGAAGATGTCTTTCATCTTTGCTTTAGTAAGGATTCCATATAGGTATGAGCATATATAATTTTATTTGAAAAGGAAAGAGAACAATTTTTTTTAGACTGCCATAAAGAAAATGAGGCTAAGTATTATGAAACGAAGAGTTTTTTTTTAATTTATCTATATATTTTTTTTTACTTTATTTTGCGATGGCTTTTTCTTATGATCTCGTTTTTGCCTTTTTCTACCATAAATCAAAATTTGTTTAAAACTCAACCATCCAATGATATACACTCAATTTTTATGATTTAAGCTCAACTCACCCAAATTTTTCCACTATGACAAATTAAGCACAAGGTAACCTAACATATTCTGAAGTACATCCCACACTTATTTTATTTTACAAAAAATAATACATTCATTTTAATTCTCTAAGCCCATAATCATATAAGTATCACTAGTTCCAAGGACAATAAAGGATCGAAATGAAGTGGAAGTGTTTAAACATATAGGGTTCAAACAAAGAATAAGGCTATAAGGCTCAAAGGGGCTTACTAAAGGATAATGTACATGGTTAGCCTTTTGGTAAGTGGTTGGCCCTAAAATGCCATCTTCTTCCTTAAATTTACATACAAGAAGTGAGGTTGCATGGGTCCTTAAGGTCACTCATCCAAGTAAGGTCTAGCTCAAAACACAAAGTAAGCACTCTCAAGAAAGAAATTCACACATCCTAATAAACACTAAGGGCTCAAAAAATGCTCATCGGTTTTTTATTTTCCTCAGGTAACAAGCAACATGCTTTAACTACTTTCAAAAATTAACACCATTTCGAATTTACAAGTATACATCCAATGATGATATTTCCATGAGTTGGGTTACTAAATGCAAAAAACAACCTAAATTCATGCTAAATGTTCCTACATGCAACTATCATGCAAACATGTACTTGAACATGGAAAAAAAATAAAACTAAAAATGAAAATCAATAATCAACACTACCACAAAAAAAATGAAAATAAAAATGATAAATTATGCAAGGGAATGGATATTTGGAATCAATATTCAGGTTTCATCTAATATTTTCTTTAGAAAATATAGATTACTTGTCAGATATGTCATCCAAATAGGGTTGAAACTTAGCTACCCCAAAATGTTATGACTAGCATGCCTAATCAGATGCATCTCAAGAGTAAAATTACTCTTTACTCAGCCATCCTAAACTAAGGGTTTTGTCCAAAGGTTTTAATATCAGAATGAGAAAAACTATCATAAAAGAAAAAAAAATGTGACAACTATCCCTCCCCCCAACCAGATTAAGACATTGTCTCTAATATCAAAATATAGAAAAGAAGAGTGAAGAAGAAATTACCTAAAATATTAGTTATTGAAAATGAAAAACCTAAAATAACTTAAACCAAAATAAAGAAAATGCTGATAACAAAACTAAAAGACAAGATAAAAAAAAATCCAGAAGTCCGATTGCTCTCTTCTACAGTGCTTATCACTTATTAACAAAAATAAAAACGACAAGCAGACTAAAGGATACTTATGGGATGGAACTGATTGGGAAAGACTGTCGTATCCAGTTTATCTGAATCACTGCTGGATCTGGTTCAGGAAAGAAAACTTGCATTTTGCCTAACAATTTTTCAGCAGTTGATGCAAATATTAGGATCTGTCGTGCCATCTCTGAAATAAATTTCTCCTGCATAGCATGATCCATAAAAGATAACAGACCTGCAAAGAAATTGTTAACATTCAACAGCCCAATGGGTTTCTGGTGCAAATTAAGTTGGGCCATAGAAGTAATTTGAAAAATTTCACCCAATGTGCCAAACCCTCCTGGTAGAGCAATAAAGGCATCAGAATTGCAGAGCATTCACAACAAATGCTCTTGCAAGTTTTTAACCGCTAATTCTTTTCCAATTGTGCCTCAAGAAATTAATTTCAAAGGTGCAGGGATGATACCCAAAACATGGCTACCTCCTACAGATGTTGCCGTTGTTACATCTCCCATCAATCTGACACTACCTCCCCCATAAACCAAATGTATTTTTCGCTCAGCTAGTACTCTGCCCAAATGGTTGGCTGCCCTCAAAAACTCTTCATCCTTTCCAGGAAAAGCTCTACAAAATACAAAAATATTTCGGAATCTACGAGTTGAGGTTCCCTTCATTTCTATCATTAATCCTGTGAAAAAAGAACATGTATTTATAGAGATGAAAGGATAATGCAATGATTATACCTACAGGAGTATGTAGATTATTGTCAAAAGAAAAAGAAATTTTTCAACAATAACAACGTGTATGTATAGTAGTTGTAATTGTGGCTCACATCTTCCAATGGTTTTACATCCAATAACGGCTTCAACGCCTTGTATGAGTCGGGGATATGCTTCCCATCTAGTTTTCTCACAAACTGACAAATAGGGTCGTTTAAAGTCAGATTCCCAAGACTGTAACGCTTTTATTCTTTATGAAAAATACTCCATAAACCAAAAAGTTTATTTTGCACTAATCCACAAGAATACGTCTCAAAAGTCAATCGGATATTATCCAAAGAATCTTTACTCATGTCATTCTTGATGAATTGTATTTTATCTTCTCGATTATCGGACATCATTCCTAAAGAATGACATCTAGTATCACAAGTCCATCAACCACATTTGTGACAGACTCGTAACCTTTTCGCTCTTTGCTTTTTGGCATAAGAGCTTTTACCTAAGCCAAGCATGTGAGACACAAATGTATCTGGGGTTTCACCAGCCAAACGGACCTTAGCTTCAATTAACCAACACACATCTTCAGAAATGCCTTTGTGCATCAAAACTCTTAATCGTTCACATCTAGCTTGGTAAATCCTTTTAAGAACATTCATTGGGAGAGAAGGAAAGTACTTTCGCAAAGCAGAAAGAGTAGAATCCATTTTTTTAGAAGAAATTAAAAAAGGGAAAGGAAAATAAATTAGTTATTATGGGAAACTGAAACAATTGACTTAAGAGCCACGGAGTACCATATCCGCCACTTAACCGGGGAGAAATAAATCCTACTTTTTGACAATTTTCAAAGGCTTTGTAGAATGCATGTGCGTCTTTAAATAAAGAGAGCCCATGAAATCCAAATTGTAAAATCTTTACAGCTATTTTCTTTCACAAAAAATGTCCTCCGCACGTTTCAAAATGAGAAAATTTAATGCACTTTTTACCTTATCCTCAAGTATGCATTTCATAAATATCTGGTCAGGACAGGATTTGAAAAGATAAGAGTTATTCCAATAAAAATTTGTCACCTCATGTATAAATTTCTTCTTATCTTGGATGCTCCATTGACCTGGCATCTGTCCTGTCACCAAAAAATTGATAATATTAGCAAACCAATGTACTGTAGTGACAGAAAATATAAATTTGTCAGCAAAACAATAATTTATAGGTGTAGCCTCAATTGCTGAATTCGTTTTCAGCCTTGACAAATTGTCAACGACAACATTTTCGATGCCTATCTTATCCTTGACCATAGTGTTGAATTCTTGGAGTAATATGATCCAGCATACCAGCCTTGATTTAGCATCTTTCTCTGACATTAGGTACTTTAATTGTTTGGGTAAAAGCTTCAACTCAATTGTGTGAATTTTATTTTGCTCTTCAATTTTCGGTTTCCAACATGTGTTTCCTTCCACTTGTGAAGAATCAAGTAATGCATATATGTTAAAAGTATCCTGATCCATTTGCATACTTGATTAAAATAAATTAACTAAACACTTTTCAAGAGGATTAGAAATACTCCCTTCTTAGATATAGTTTTCTACAATTTCACCAATGATGAAGACATCTTCACTTTCATCTTCTTTTTCAGGAGGTTGCTTAAGCAAATTGAAAACATTTAGCTCCAATGTCATATTTCCAAATGACAACTTCATCAGTTCATTCCTGCAATTAATCAAAGCATTAGATGTTGCGAAAAATGAACATCCTAAAATAACAGGTATTGAATTTTTATTTTCCACTGGTGGTGTGTCCAAAATAATAAAATCCACATGATATATGAATTTATCAACTTGGACTAATATATCTTCAGTGACTCCTCTGGGCACTTTTACTGATCTATCAGCAAGCAAAAGAGTTACTTCAGTTGGTTTTAACTCACCCAAATTTAGTTTTTGGTAAACTGAATATGGAAGTAAGTTTACACTAGCCCCCAGATCAAATAATGCTTGCTCAATTTTATGTTTTCCAATAAAACATGAGATTGTTGGCCAGCTAGGATCATTGTATTTCAAAGCAGTATTATTTTGAATAACAGAACTTACCTATTCGGCCAAGAAGACTTTCTTTTTGACATTCAAGTTTCTTTTAACAGTGCACAAATCCTTAAAAAATTTGGCATAAGAAGGTACCTATTTAATCACATCCAACAAGGGGATATTGATCTTTACCTGCTTGAAAATATCCAAAATTTTAGGATTTTGATTCACCTTCTTAGGAACAGTTAACGCCTGAGGAAATGGAAGTGCTGGTGGAGATTCAATTTGTTCTTCGCTTGGTATAGGTTCAACCCCTTCTTTACTCTTAGAAGTCGACTCATCGTCTCCTTCACAAGGATCAGAAATGGATTTTTCAACAACCTTACCACTACGAAGTGTAATGATTGACTTTACTTGATCCATGGTTTGAATTTTAGGATTCGCTTGTGGTTGAGAAAGAAATTTTCTTTTCTGCTGAATGTTGAGTGTAGATGCAAATTTTGCAAGAGTATCTTTCAAATCAATCATGGTTCGACTTGTTTGAGCATTGATGGACTCTTGCTTTTCAATGAATGAATGCAATGTATCTTCAAAATTTTTCTTAAAAGGAGGAACATATGGTGCATACCCTTGAGATTATTGAACATTTTGTTGGGTGGACAAAGGTGGTTGTGATGGTTGAGCATGATTATTACTTCTCCAACTGAAGTTCGGGTGATTTCTCCAACCAGGATTGTAAAGTTCTAAGTATGGATTTTGGGTTGGTCTCTCTAAGTTGTTCAATGCATTAACTTGTTCATGGAGACATTCTTTGAAAGAGGGCAAGGTTGGGCAATTGCTAGTAGGATGGTCATTGGTCTCACAAATGTGACAAACAATTTTTTTAATAGATTTTAAATGACTAGTTTTCTTCATTTCTAATGCCTCAACCTTTCTAGCTAGATATGCAAATTTTTCTTGAAGGTCATTATCTTCCTTAAGATGATATATGCCACCACTAGATGCAAGAGTTTGAGTCTTACTTGGAGTGTCATAGGTACTAGCGGTGTCCCAATTCTGTGCATTCTCTGCTAACATGTCTAGGTAATCCATTGCCTCGTCAGGATCTTTATCCTCAAATGTTCCATTATACATCATTTCTAACATTTGTCTTTCCCTAGGTGTCAAACCTTCACAAAATATGAGACTAATCTCCATGTTTCAAAACCATGGTGTGGGCATGTGTTAAGTGAATCCTTGTATCTATCCCAACACTGGTAAAAAATTTCTCTTAGTTTTTGTGTGAAAGCGGTGATTTGTCTTTTGAAAGAATTTGTTCTATGGGCAGGAAATTTTTTTTTCAAAAATTGTTGTTGTAGTTCATCCCATGAATTAACGGAGCCTGACCTAAGATACTATAGCCAAGTTTTAGCTTTATCTTTTAAAGAAAAAGGAAAAAGCTTAAGCTTGATGGTGTTCATGCCACAGTTTAGGTTGCTATATGTGTGACAGACTTCTTTAAATTCTCTCAAATGCAAGTATGGATTTTGAGAATCAAAGCCATGAAAAGTTGATAAAATTTTAATAATATCTAGCTTAAAATTGAAGTGACATGCATCAGCAACAAATATTAGACGTGATTGAGTGCTATTTCTTTTGGGGTTCATATATTCTCTAAGTGTCCTAGGTCGATTTTGGTCATTATGAAGAGAATGATTATCTTCTTGTTCATTAATATGTTCAGCCATGTTTGAAGAAGATGAAGATTCTCTTACCAGTTTACTACTTAATGTATGTGACTAAGCTTTCATACAATAACAAAATAACAACAAGAAAAAGCAAATATAAATAACAAGTTAGGTAGGAGGCTCAGCCTTCCATTCAAAAATAATGAAAAATAAATAAAAATAAAATTAACACAAATTAAGAAGTAGAAGGCTCAGCCTGCCATTCAAAAATAAAAATAAAAATAAAATTAAGAAATATAAGATTAGCATAAATTAAAGGGTAGGAGGCTCAGCCTGCCATATAAAGAACAAAAAATAAAAAAACTAAAATAAGATAAAAAGAACAATAAGAAAAAAAAATTAGACTTGTACTCTAATTTTACTTCCTTGGCAACGGCGCCAAAAACTTGCTGCACTCTAGCAGTTGTAACCCAAGTGTAGGTTATCGCGAGTAATAAAATCTCGGGAGTCCGAATATCCAACCACAGGGAAGTGAATTAAAAAATACAAATTACAGATATTTAATAAGGAAGGTTTTTTGTGCAGGGTGTGAACAGGTATTGATTGAAAACTCAAACTCAAATAAAATAGCTAAGGTTAGGAGATCCACTTTTAGTATATCGGTTATGATTAATTTTAGCCAATCTTACCACTCAATTGAGATCCACACATAAAGGAAGTATCAATCGGGGAATTTAGTTAGTATTAACGTTTATTGATCTTAAAACGCCAACGCTTGTTAATGGATTCAAGTATCCATTATGCCAACCTTTGTCGACAATAACTCAAGATTCCAATAAAGCCGGCAGAGCCATATTCTACAGAGGGAATCAAGCAGCTTTTGTGCCAATGATTTGACTATGATGAATCAAGACTCTTACTTAACAAGAAAGGAAGTTAAATAGATTAAGGAAGAAAATACCGTTAACGTTGTGATCTATTCAAATCAATCATAACCTCTATACCAGAAGCTTCACCCTTTCACCTTAGCAAAAAGAAGATTAGTTAGACATAATAAAAGTAAACAACATATAGAAAGATGAAATAAACATAGATTAAAAGATCGAGAACGAAAAAGAAGAAGAATGAAAAAACACTTGGACAGAGATTCGGTATTGAAAACTTAGTACAAGAACAAAGGAAAAAATCTAAAGAGATACAAAAACATGGAAATGGCCTAAGAAAATGGCACCCTTCACCCTCCCCCTAAGGTGCCTATTTATAGAGTTTTGGGGTGGGTGAAATGGTAAAAATAAAATGGTAAAAATAAAATGGTAAAATGTAGGTAAATACAAATCAACAATGGCAGGCCTCAACTTCTTTTAATTTTTTTGTCATCGTAGACATCAGATCAGCTCTTCCTTAAAGCACAGAAGTTGTAGATCTTCTCTTTAGCTTCGAATCGATAGCTTGCTCATTCAAATCAGACATCTATAGCTCAAGTTATGATTTTTATACCGAAACTGCTCTTCAGCGCACGAAATAACGAATGGTTTCATCTATAATCAGATTTTGGAAATGAAAACAATCAAACTAGCTTGCAGAATGAATCAGAGTTGAAGATCTATGTGTTGGCTTTCAGATGAATTTGGAATCACTTAGTTCCGATGTCTACAGCTCCAGTTATGATTTTTTTCTCGTAAAGGGCCGCCAAGTGATGATTTTTACCTACATAAAAAAATAATTATTTAATATATATATTTTTAATATTAATGAACAGTAAACCGTGTATGTATAGTAAATACGCGTATGAACAGTAATTCAGTGAATAATGACAGGTGAATGGTAAAAATGTGTGAATAGTAACCCGGTGGAAAAATGTTCAGAATATAGAAATTAATCATACTCAAAGTGTATAATGATGATTTAAACTCTTAATAACAATGCACTTATGAGTATTCATCAGTATTGAGCCTTCTGGAACTGGCAAAAGCAAAAATTTAGGCAAGAGGCCCATGGTTGAAGGGAGCCAAGACCTAACCAAGAAGGGCAAGCAGAACAACAAAGGAATATGTCTTAGGTGCCATAGGTTCCATGGCACTAAGCCGTGTACTTATAGGATGAACCTTTGTAATATTTGCCATCAAAGTGGACACTGGGCAAGAGAGTGCCCAAGGAACAAGCCTAATCAAAGGCAAATGCTGAGTGTAGCCCCAATTACTACAAATGCACAAACAAACAGTGTGGTTCCACCCCGAGTATTCACTTTAGCAAGCCAAGCAACAAAGGAGCCATCTACGGTGCAAGATAACTTTATATTTCAAAATAGTAATGTTAGAGTTCTTTTTGACACTGGTGCTACTATTTCTGTTATTACTTTGTCCATAGTAGATAAGTTAAAATTGCAAAGAGAATATATGAAAGAGATGAAACTCATTAAGACTGCAGGGAAGAATATAATTCTAACTAATGAATTAGTTAGAAAGTATCCTGTGGAATTAGATGATCGTAAATTCTCTTGTGATTTATGGGCCATGGATTTAAAATCCTATGATATAATGTTGGGAATGGATTGGCTACGAGAGCATAAGGCCCGAATCAACTGTGCAAACCACTAGGTAACCCTTGATGATGGAACTGGGGTAAGGGTGATTTGTACAGGAGGTCTGGCAAGTGATGCTAAGATTGTGCACCTTAAGATTTTGGATTCCATTCTTATAGTGTAAGAAGAGGATTATTATGCACTAAATGGAGTGGTTATTAAGGAGCAACTCAAAGATATACCAATTGCCAATAATTCCCTGAAGTGTTTCCTGTGGATTTATCGAGTTTACCACCTAAGAGAGTTATTGAATTCTCTATTCACTTACAGCATGGTGCAGAACCTATCTCGATACCCCCATATCAAATGTTAGCTCCTGAAATGGATGAGCTGAAGAAGCAGTTGGAAGAACTGCTAGAAAAAGGGTTTATACGACCCAGTATTTCACCTTGGAGAGCACCAGTGTTTTTTGTGAAAAAGAAAGATGGCACGCTAAGATTGTGTGTCAACTACAGGAAGCTAAATGTTGTGACAGTGAAAAACAAGCACCCACTACCCAGGATCGATGATCTATTTGACAGATTAAAAGGGGTAATGATTTTTTCAAAAATTGATCTAAGGTCTTGATATTTTTAGATAAGGGTTAGGGAGGAAGATATCTCTAAGACTGCGTTCAGAACTCGATATGGACATTACGAGTATACAGTAATGCCATTCGGAGTTACAAACGCTCCTGCAGTGTTCATGGATGCCATGAACAGGATCTTCAGTCCATATTTGGACAAGTTTGTTGAGGTGTTCATTGACGATATTTTGGTGTATTCAAAGTCACCACAAGAACATGAGGAACACCTTAAGATAGTTTTGCAAGTGCTCAAAGAAAACCAGTATTATGCAAAATTATCTAAGTGCCAATTTTGGGATGGAGAAATTCCTTTTCTCGAGCATATTATAAATGATCAAGGATTGTTAGTCGATCCCGAGAAAATTAAGGCCGTGGTTGACTGGAAGAGACCAACCATGGTAAGAGAAGTTAAAAGTTTTCTTGGTTTAGCGGGGTACAATCGAAGGTTCATAAAAAGGTTTTCTGTGATAGTTTCCCCACTAACAGCCTTGACCAAGAAGTCTCAAAGGTTCGATTGGTCGGACAAGTGTGAGATTAGTTTCTAAAAGCTTAAGAGAAGGCTTACCTCTGCACCAATCTTAATCCTTCTAGAACCGTATAAGACTTTTGAAATTTATACAGATGCATCTGGATTGGGATTAGGATGTGTGCTTATATAGGAAAAGCAAGTGATTGCTTATGGGTCAAGACAACTTCGACCTAATGAGCTGAACTACCCAGTGCATGACCTAAAATTGGCTGCAGTGGTCTTTGCACTGAAGCTTTGGAGACATTATCTCCTAGGAAGGTCTTCTAAGATCTTTACGGACCACAAAAGCCTAAAATACTTGTTTACTCAAAAGGAACTCAATATGAGACAAAGACGATGGATTGAGTATATCAAGGACTACGATTGCACAATTGAATATTGTGCAAGAAAAGACAATGTGGTAGCTGACGCATTGAGTAGAAAATACACTGAGGTAATCCTTTCAAAGGATCAAGTGTCTAGTACCTCGGAAGATATTTCAAAAGAGCAATTCTCAGTTTTGCATCAGTTTTGGCAAACCTGGGAAGAAGCACAAGCGTGTGCCTCTTGAGATCCAATCAGCATGGTTGGCTAAGGTTATAACTGCTCAAAGTAAGGACCCTGATCTAAAGAAGATCTCAGGGGCAGAGAAGCATGGTGCAGTATCGAAGGGGTTTCGATACAAGGAAGGAATGTTACATTATGGGGAAAGGCTATATGTGCCTAATGTAGATGAACTAAGGAAACAAGTTCTCCAAGAGGCACATAATAGTAAGTTAGTTATTCACCCAGGTGTTAACAAAATGTACCATGACTTAAGGACACACTTTTGGTGGCCCGGACTTAAAAAAGACATTGCTGAACATGTAAGTAGGTATCTTGCATGCCAAATGGTGAAGGTTGAGCACCAAAAGCCTGCAGGAACACTACAAAGCCTACCATTACCGGAAAAGAAGTGGGGGTCCATAACAATGGATTTCTTAGTAGGGTTACCAAGTACTAGAGACCAACATGACTCTGTGTGGGTAATAGTCAATAAGCTAACTAAGTCGGCTCATTTTATACCGATCAAGGTTATTTATACATTGGAAAAGTTAACGCAGTTGTATATAAAAGAAGTGGTGAGGTTACATGGCATCATTGATCAAATAGTATCAGACCGAGATCCAAGGTTCGTATCTAAATTTTGGATGTCTTTCCAAAAGGCATTAGGCACCAATGTGAGCCTAAGTACCGCATACCATCCTCAGACTGATGGCCAGTCTGAAAGAGTAATACAAACCTTGGAAGATATGCTGAGAATGTGTGCCATGGACTTTAAGGGCGATTGGGATCGTCATTTACCACTTGTAGAATTTGCCTATAACAATAGCTACCAAGCAGTTATAGCTATGACACCATATGAAGCTCTATATGGGTGAAGGAGCATGACTCCCCATTGTTGGGCAGACTCGACAGACCGAATTCAAGTCAGACCTGAAATCATTGCTGAGACAACAGCAAAGATTAAGTTGATCCAGAAAAGGATCAAAGCCGCCAATGATCGGCAATAAATATATGCAAACAGAAAGAGGCGAGAACTAAGTTTTGACATAGGAGATAAAGTGTTGTTGAAAGTTTCTCCTATGAAAGGGGTGACCAGATTTGGTCAAAGGAGTAAACTTGCCCCAACATATATAGGCCCTTATGAAATCCTTGAAAAAGTAGGAAAAGTGGCTTATAAGTTGGCTTTACCGCCTCACTTATCGCACGTGCATAACGTGTTTCATATAAGTCTGTTAAGGAAATGTTTGACAGACCCGGGACAAGTGATAACTTCATCCTCAGTCCCAATAAGGGAAGACCTGACCTACGAATAATTCCCAGTTGAAATTCTAGATAGGCAGGTAAGGAAGTTAAGGACCAAGTGGATACCTATGGTTAAGATCTTGTGGTCAAACCATAAAGAAGAAGAAGCCACTTGGGAAACTAAGCAGGATATGCAAGTTCAGTATCCAAGAGAATTTGCTCAGTTACAGCGGAATTTGGAGGACCAAATTTCACAAGGTGGGGAGAATGTAACGACTCTCCAAAAATGTGGACATAATTACTGAGATAAATTTAGTTATTTTAGTAATTTAATGTATTTAGAATATTTAATGCAAGCAAATTCTCAGTTTAATAAAGTATAATAGCTTAGAGAGAACAAAATTGGTCATTTAAGTAAACCGGACCAAGAAGGGCATTTTAGTATTTTCATATAGTGATCCATTTTTATTTCACGTTTGGGTAGAGGATGGAATTTATTAAATTTAAGGTATCACAGTTTTTTTCGTGATTCCCACTCTACACTGGTAAAATTGTGAATTGACTAAATTGTCTGAAAATGGTTTATATGTAACCTTCAAAAGTATCAGCCCTAAATTGCATATCTGTCAAAGATGATGACTGGACGCGTAATTAAGGTAAAGAAGGATTCAAGCGCGGAATAATTCCGATTTTGGTCCTAAATTTTCTGTACGGTCCTGGATAAGCCCCCAACGTACTATTGTGTACAAAGAAGGCACCATGTGCGTGGCATGTGCAATTAAAGCCTATATAAGTTGACTTTCCATTAATTGCTCAGCCATCTTCGTCCTCCAGATCCAGACCACCCATGAGCACTCTCTCCCTTTCTAAACTCCATATCTAACCAAATCCAAGCTCCAATCCATCAAATTCAAGCATAATTAAGAAAATTTTTGAAGGAAAATCAAGTATGGAACCCTCGTTAATTGCTCAAGTAAGTTTTGTTTTGTTCTCCCCTTGATTTTGAGCATCATAAGGCTCTGTAGCTGCTGGATCTACTGATTTGAGCCTAGTTCTTTCTTGTTTATTAAGGGAAAAACAACAAGAAAAGCTTTGGGATTAAGCTTAGTAAGAAAGGTAAGAACTAATCCAATTTTTCCTTATTTTTTTATTAATTCCATAATTTTTGTGGGTTTATAAATCTGGAAATAAGTATGCTATAATTGATTTTTGTTAACTTGTGAAGGAAAAAATACGTTTAAAACCCATTTGAACTAAGTTGTTGAAAGAATGCTAAAAGCCTAGTTATACGTTGATTCGGGTCAAATGTGTCCAGATTTTTTTTTGGTTATTTGTGCTGAAAAATGGTTGGATTTAATGTGTTTATATTGGTTCTTAGTTGATTATAAGAGAAATAATCAATAGGAACCTAGATGTTATCGGTCTTGGAGTTGAAAGGATACAACACCGAAACCGGTGTTGTTGTGTGTTGAGTAAAGGGCTGATTAATTGGAATCCATTGAGAAGGTTATTCCTAACCATTTAAACCATAAGGATGTTGTAATATTGTCCTAATTATGGTTTATTTATGTAGCTAAATGATCAATTAAAAGAGAAATACTCAAGCTACTATAAAGGTACAAAGAAGGATACAAAACCGAGACCATAAGGACACTAAAGTTGGTGTTTGCTTGCATTAATTATTCAAGGTAAGGGATTTTAAGTTCAAGTTTAAATTGATGCATTATGAGTTTTACAATGCATTAATTAAGTGAGTAAGAGGTGGACAAGAAGTGACTTAGGGACTATGTAATTAAATAGCCCTTAAGTAAGTATACAGGGTACTAAGTATTCAAGATGGGCTTTGATGCTCAAGAGTACCCTAGCCAAGCTACCAAGCTTAGTAAGAATGACAGGGTATTAAGTATTCAAGATGAGTTTTGACGCTCAAGAGTACCCTAGCTAAGCTACCAAGTTTAGTAAGAATGAGCCACCAAGAACTCCTGTACAGTGTGAATAAGGGCAAGTAATGGCAAGCCAAGCTTGCTAAGGCAAGAGTTAAACTCTTATAAGAAGGACTAAGTTGAGGATAGGTTCCCCGCCATAGAACCCATACTAGTGGCCATTAGTCAAGACCTCATAACGTTTTGAGCTCACATTAAGATGCGTATATATGTTATATATGCTGCGTCCTAAAGTTTATTTTGCAGGTATTTAATTTCTTATTGAGAATTTATGATTCTCACCCCCTTAAGTATAGCATTGTGCAGATACTAGTAGTGTGAAGCCTAACACCCACTGAAGGATTGTTAAGCAAGGTTTTGGTGCAGGTATTTAAAATACCATCAATCTTTAATGATTCTAAGTTAATGGTTAGTAATATTATTGTATTAACTAAGTTATTTAAAATAGCCTTGACAGATACAGGCAAAGTGCACAAGGAGAAGTTGAACCTCTCATTTCTGGAGCTTCTGTCTCAAGTGGAAGTTATCTTGATAGTCTCAAACTTTGTACATATTGGGTACTTAGGTACCAAGGAAATGCCTCTAGTTTGACAAGTTTGTGCATAGACTTATTTAGTGTATATGTTTGTATATACACTGTGGTTGCTTATGGATCTACATAAGTTAAGTGATATGTATACATAAGCTAATACTTGGAAGTTTAAATTGTTAGTATTGTGCCCAAAAAGCCAATCATGAGATGATTGTATTTTTGCAAATTGAGTCATGATATTTTATTGAGGCATTAATCCAGCAATTATGTTTGTTGTTTTGTTTCTGCGTAACGTAATAAACATAATTGTAACCCTAGAATAATGATATTCTTAAATGTCCCTAGTCTAGTATTATTGTGGAGCGGGTTGCAATAATACATAATGACTAGCATATGTGGAGACTAATATGAGATATGTAGTCTACATATGGGTACAAGTTGGAGAACTTGTGTACTGGACCGACCCACCATGAGAACACTTCATGGATCGTTATATGAGTGTCATAAGTGATTCTCATAGTGATCATGGTATATGTAGTCCTTCGACCTAAGATCATCAAGGTTCCCTACATGTGAGTCACATACTTTGATACTTTCCTTTGTTGCTCGTAACTGAGTGAACTTGAAGGAGGTCATTGGGTATGTCACATATCATGCGGAGGGATTTGTATGATCAAGATGGGATTTGTCCCTCCTATGTAACAGGAGTGATATCTTTGGGCCCCTTGATAGAGTGAGACTTAGAAAATGCATGGCCATGCTCCGATGAGTTGATATATGATATCAATGTCGTCAGATTAATTTGGTCTACTCGGTAATCAAGAAACCAAAGATTGGGCTATACGAGAGTGACACATTCCATGTCTTGTGCTTAGTCTTGATATCTTGGACAAAGGGACAATGGCATATATCGGTGATGATCATAAAGGTTTAGTCGATTCACCGACAATCTTGTCACTTGGGTAGCAATGATGTGTTGCTAGACACCGCTCATTGCTTATGATCATAAATGTGATTTATGATCATTGCCAACATGGCAAGAGCCTATTGGGTCGCACACATAGAGCTATTTGGATCATTAGAGTGCATGGGCTAATTATTTGGGTTATGGTTTCACTTTAATTTCGTATTAATAATGGGCCAAGGAGTTGAGCCATTATTAAGCCCGAAATTAAATCCTAATTGGATTAGGGCTTTGAAACCCATTAGGCCTGGAAGTTGAGTCTCACTATAAATACAACTTTTAAGTGAGAAATTCGCAGGTCTCCTTGCCCTAGCCTCCCAAAAGGACAGCCACACTCTTCTCTTGCAATTCCTTGGAGGACGCAAGCTAGCACTGCGAGCGCAAGAGAAACGCATCTGCCGGGACGTGGTGGAAGCGTGGTGATCCCGAGAGGCTCGTGTGGATACCATAGAGAGCCTGAACACGTCAACTGTTCAGGTTTTGTGATTCAACTCTACAGTTGAGTGAGAGATCTCAACCGAAAATTAGGTATGAAATTTTCGAACACCCGGTTTACCCCGTTTCACTTGGATCCTGGAGGGTTTCGGTTAAATTCCGCTGCGCTGTTTGGCTCCCGAAACCCAACATAAATAAATATATTTATATGACTTCAGCATGTCTTTCAAGTGTTTAATGAATGCCGAAGTTAAGCACGCAAGTATTAGCTTAGCCATTTGCAACTAAGAGCAGGAATACTAAATCCTGATTATCCTAAGATCTTAGGAAAACCCTATATCAGGGTAGGCGAAAAGGTTCCTTCACACAGGCGGTGGCCGAACTCCGCCATTTGAGGACGATCGCGTCGTGCCGACCGCCAGGGACCAGTGTTGCCTTGTCACACCAGGGAGCACCAGAGCAGTTGATCGGACGCCTGAACCTGAAGCCAAAGCTTTCAAGACACCTCAAGCTGATGCTTTCCTTAACCGACAATCGCTAGTCGATTTGGCTCCTTAACCGGTGCAAGGTAGAGCTAGAGCCTTCCTTAACCAACACTCCGATGATACGACCCGCCTCGCCTTCTTCTCGGATTAGAATCCGACGTCAATTAAAATCCAACGCCATCGATACCAAGGTAACCCCTAAATCTCCCATCTCCCGTTGTCGATTAGTCTACTTCTCAGATTTCTTCTCACGTCTTTGCTCTGTTCTCAAATTTCAGTTCAGGCTTGAGGAAGATGATGACTAATTGATAAAGTTTCTAAAATCGGGGTAGAATTGCAAAAGGTTAGAAAGTGTGGGATAAGTTTTATAATTTTTGCTTCTCTGATTATGCATGTAAAAAATTACATATTCAGTCCCTATCTTTCATAAAAGTTACAATTCTGAAACGAAGATTTATATTTATTATTCGAGCCTCTCGAGCTTTCGGGCCAAACTCAAGCCTACCTCGAGCCAAGCTCGAGCCTAAAAAAACTGGGCCCGAGCAATTCGAGCTCAAGTCCGGGTAGTACCGAAAACCAACTGGGCTCGGCTCAGCCCATTTTCACCCCTACTTATATGATATAACACTTTGCCTTCTATTTTCAAAAATATACACTTTGCTCACATCTTACACTTTATCCTCTTAAAAAAAAATTATTTTACAATTACAGAAAGAAAAAAATGGATATTTTTAAATATTCATTAAAATTTTAAATATTTATTAACTATAAAAAAATACTATATAAATTGAAATTACTAAGACATGATTATATTTATTGTGCAGTTTACATTAAAATTTTAGAAGTTGATGTCAAACAATATAAAAAAAAAAAAAGAGAGATAAAAGTGTATATTTTTAAATCAAGAGGAACAAAGTGTAATATCATGTAAACCTCGGGAGCAAATTGTAATTAACATTAAATTATTAGGTTCCTGTTTTGTTCAATAATATTTTTTCTAATAAATTTAGGACTAACACTACAAGAATACAAGTCTTTTACTATAGAATACATCATAGGTGAAACATAGCAAACATGTATTTGCTACAAAATATACTATCACACCAAATCATCGTGAAAATCCTCATCACAAATAATCATCATCATAATATGTTAGCAAAAGTGCAACAACCAAAATTGTCACAAAATGTTGCAATGATTCTACAATTCCTTTTTGCCTCGATATATATGCGGCAATCATAGTCATCAAAGCCTTCAATAAACAATTCTGACAATTTTGCTACGATTATTAGTTTATTTGTTTTTTTAATAATTGATTTTAATGTTTTTAATTAATCAAATTAGTATATTATACTAATTGTTACTAGTAAAATAATTATAGTTGAATAATAAAATATTATTAATATAAACATCAATAATTTACATAAATATGTTAATTACTTACAGAAAATGTGAAAAAAAAAACCTAAACCCTTTTTACATCAATAATAGAAATATTACTGCTGTGGTGACAACAAATGACCGTTGTGCTGGCTTTCCTTATCAACTACGACCATAGAGGACCCAGTTCGTTGTCCGAGATCAATACGTGCCAACAAAAATGTGTCAGATAATTAATTAATTTTATGTAACTTATAGAAAAGTACAAGTAAACTTAAATTAATTAACTTTTTTTATAACCATTAATTTGGTACTTTTGTGATCTAATCCACAAATTTTAACTAATTAAATTTTTATCCATAATTTCTTTTTCTTTTGTCAATTAAGTCCTCAAACTTCCACTAATTACCTTTTTATCTATTAATTTGGTACTTTTGTCGTGTAATTTTTAAAATCAGTTAATTACATTTTTCATCTATAATTTTTGTTATTTTATCAATTAAGTCCTCAAACTTCCATTACTTACCTTTTTACCATTGACCTTTTTATCCTTAATTCTCACTTACCCATTAAATAAACAACACAAAATCATACTAACTCATTCCAATTACCACAAAATAGACCAACAAATCGCATAATAAACTAACAAGTCTCCACAATAAACCAACATATCACATATATAATAAACCAAGAAATATCCATAAACAATAGTCAATAAAACTAATCGATTCCAATTCATCACATAATAAACCAAACAAATTAAACCAAACCAAAGAAAAATCGGACCTATTGAGAAAAAAGTAGAAATTCGGCGACGAGGAGACGGGGTTAAGGAGGAAGGAGAGGAAAGACGGCCGAGGGGTTGAGGAGGAAGGAGAGGAGATACGGCGGTGGCATGGAGGATATTCGGCCGACGAAGGAGATAGCTCGTAGGAGATCTGATGTGGCGTAAGGAGAGACTGAAGGAGGAGGAGATTAGGGGAGGATGAGACAGGCGGCCCTCGATTTGACGAAGGAGGAGAAAGAAGGAGGAGGAGACTAACGAACCTCGATTCGATGGAGGAGGAGACCAAAGGACGAGATTCGGCTAGAGGAGGAGAGCAGCAGAGGAGAGATGAAAGGAGATAAAAGGATGTGGGATGACGTGGAAATGACGAGGGGAGAGGCAGGGGAGAGTTTAACTCTTGACATTGACATTGTGATGATTTAGCCACACTGCCCTTATTTAGCCACACTGCCCTTTAGCTAGGATTTATCGTCATAAATGGAGTGACTTTGCCATGCATTTTGCTGCGAAAATAATCATTTCAAATGTCCCGCCCAAATTTTCCATCAAATTTTTCGCCACCCGCCCAAATTTTCATCCCTTTGGTTTAGTTTTGCCTAATTTTTTTCCACCATTTGCTCAAAAATTTCTATTTATTCCTATGATTTTCCTATAACATTTAACTGCTAATAAACTGTAAAGACATAAAAATTTTGTGTTAAATTGAAAGTTGATAAAAAGTTTAGGCTCTATTATAGTAATTATTGTCGATTGCTAAAAATTTAATTTTTCAAACAACTAGAACCCTAATTTAACATATATAAACAACTTATGGAATGTTGTAATTTCACAAATTTTTACAAAAATTATTAAACTTACTAAATATGGAAACCTCAAAAGAGATGCGACTTTCTAAATATAGAAACCTTTAAAATGAAAAGTTTAGGATTTAGGGTTCATGTTTTAGGTTTATGAATTGTTTAGTGCTAGTGTTTAGGGTTAGTGTTAGTTTTAGTGTTTGGGGTTTTGTTTTACAGTTTAGGGTTAAGGTTAGACTTAGGGTTGATAGGTTTAGTGTTTATGAGATTAGTGTTATGGCTAAATTTGGAAGTCTCCTACAAGTTTAGAGTTCCTAAATATGGAGTTTCTAAATGTTTGGGCTAGTGTTTAGGGTGAGTATTAGAGTTAAAGATGGGGTTTAAGGTTTAGTTTTAGGGTTTAGGGTTAGGGTTAGTGTTTAGGATTTCGGATTAGTGTTAGGGTTGGTGTTTAGGGTTTAGGGTTAGAGTTAGTGTTGAGGGTTTAGGGTTTTGGTTTAAAGTTTAGGGACTTAGGGTTTAGGGTTTAGTGTTTTGCGATTAGAATTGTAGTATAACGGTTTAGGGATTAAAGTTTAGTCTTTAAGGTTAGGGTCTTAGGGTTTAAGGCTAGAGTTTAGTATTTAGTGTTTAGGGATTAGGGATTATGGTTATAGTTTAGGGTTTTAGGGTCTAATTAGGGTTAAGGTGGGATTAGTGTTTAGTGCGTGTTTCAGGTTTAATGTTTAGGATTTAAGGATTAAGGATTTATGATTTACAATTTAGGGTTTAGGGATTAGGGATTTTGGGATTTAGGGTTTGAGGATTTAATCATGGCAAGATTGTAGTAGAATTTCCTACAAGTTTGCCACACTAGTTGCTTTGATTATATTCATAGCAATGTTGTCACAAATTTTAACTTTTGAGATGATTTTCATTATCACAAATGGTTCATCGTAAAATCATAATAATTTGTGATGATTTTCATCGTAACAAAAGCTTTCATAGGAAAATTGTCGCAATTGTGACTGTTGACTGATCCAAGTTTATATTTGCAACAATTTTGTGGTGACTCTTAAGTCTTAGCTGCCTTGATTTTTTTTTTTTTTTTTGCTTCAATTGATCATCACAAAAGCTCACCTCTCTTGTAGTGTAACTCTCTACATGGTTGTGACGTTTTGATTTATTTATAAAAAAAAACATAAAATTTTAAGATTGAAATAGAAAAGGTGTGCAATTTATAGGATTCGAAGTATTCTCTTCTCCCACAGAAAATGTAAAGAAATTAATTGACATCACCCTTTTTTCAGAATCGAATTAAATTATGACAAACAGTTTTATAGAATTTTTATACAACAATTTTACCACTTTGCCTCTACCCAAAGCGAATTGCTTTCTGGTGCACCTTAATCTAATCTAGGTAAGGGTAAATGTATTGAAGAATTCGAGTCACTGAAAAATATGAAGTACTATAAGTATAAACAGAAGTAACGCAACAAACGACACAAATCAATATGATTTCTGTAAAACACCAATCGGCTTACAAACTCCTAGAAGCTAAGAAAAGAAAAGAACACCCAAATGTATTGAAGAATTCGAGTCACTAAAAAATATGCACTATAAGTATAAACAGAAGTAACTCAACAAACGACACAAATCAATATGATTTCGGTATAACACCAATCGGCTTACAAACTCCTGGAAGCTAAGAAAAGAATAGAAGTAAACCCAAACGAAAACAGTGACCATTCTACATCCAAGTAGTATCTTTGGGGTGGCAAGACTTTGTCAACAGAAATGGGTGATTCAATCCCAATCATCTCTATCAACAAGCTTAAGACCCCAGCTCATGTCTTCACAATGCCTTACATGCGGCACCAATGCACCAGTGTCGGTCCCCCTTTTAGCCTTGCAATCGTAAAAGGGAGGTGCATGGAAACAAGGCTCCATTGACATGGCTCGCTGACAAGGTGGATTTGGAGCAGTTTGATTCTCTGGCTTGTACAATATCCATGCCTTAAGACCTCCGAGTCCCTGAGCAACATACCCAAAGGTCGACCATGAGCTCGTGATCAACACGTCTGAAAAGCTGAGTAGATACATTTCTGCCCAAACCTTACTGTTGTGCATACCCTTGTCTGTTTTTTGATACTCCTCATGGCTCGGTTGGAAAACACCAATCCACTCTCCTGTAACAGTTGGATGCTCCCAATACATGTCCCCTAGTTTCTCAGAGTACCAGGAGCTCAGAGAAGTTACCAGCACAGCCTTTGATTTGATTTTTTGACTGCTGTTTGAATTTCCTTCGCTGATATCAGGAAGTACATTCCCTTTCAGGGCACATGAAAGGATTTGATCAAGCACATACTGGAATGGACCAGGTCTTGAATCAAAAACACGGACTTGAATGCCTACTCTTTCATCTGCTTTAGCTAGATAAGCATTATAATATCTAGTCACAAGTCCCCAGACAGCATTAGTAGGATGAAAGAGATATCGACCCAAGAAGTGGAACACCGTTTCTTTTTTGGGGAATAGGTTACTCAACTCCCGCTCAAAAGAAGGGATCAAGAACAGAGATGGGACAAAATAGTTGTCTGTCTTCATAATCAACCAGGGCACTTCCTGCAGAGAAATCTGATTCTGGTCACAAAAGAAAAGCTTGTCCTCATAATCATAGTCATGGACAAGGTGAAGATACACAAAAGATGTGTTCAAGCTGCCTGAATTAGCAAAGGTGCTATTCTTCAGCATTTTACCATAACAATAAGGAGATTTCTGATCAAAACTTTGGAACTGATTCTTAAGGGGGAAATCTGAGGGCAGAAGCCAGGTCATGTCTGGAAAGGGATCACAAAAAAGATCAGCCGTATCAGCTCCCGAGTCAACAAGCAGAACACGGTTTGTAAGAAGAGCATAAAGAAATGCTGAAGCCAGAGTTACTATCCTATTTCCTAGTCCACTAAAAGAAATCCATACTAAGTAGCTACAATCCGTGGATTCAAGAGGATGATTGATCTTGAGTTTTTCAACTGTTTTTTTGTATGATTCTGTGTAAGGTCCACATCTCTTATGGAGGGCTTCATACTTCCGTAATCTTGAGATGAGATAAGGAGAAGGTTTATGTGGTGAGTCTTTGCGATATAACACTGATTGGTACCTGCTAATGCAGGATCTTTCATCAAATCCAGCTGAAAGAAGTCCATCTAACAGTTTATTCTTATGAACTTCGACAGATGGAGAATCATCATCTTCTGTACCTATAACTACAGTGAGAAAGGAAAACACAAAGGTTAAATTTCATACAAAAAAATGAACAACCGAAGTATTTCAGATCGAGATAAGCATAAAGTTAGCAACACAAGAACATATCCTTAAGCTGAAAATGTTTACTGAAGCTAGTGGCATTGGATACATGGAAAAAGAAGTAATCCACATAATCAGCTAAAGGGAAATAAGAGAATATTCTGAATATATTATTAATACAACAATGGAGAGAAAGGAAAAGGCATATGGCATAACACCTGCGCAATTGAAACCTGTGATATGAAAAAGTCTGAACAGCAAGGCAACAACTATAACGCATCAATTGGTGATACTCTGCAGATCCAAGAGGCCTAACAAGAACACAACCAAATGTTCCTAGATCACACAGCAGAAGTAAGCAATTTGAAACTTAAAATTCACCAATCCTAGCTTATCTTGCACATCAAACAAGGCCCGAGAATACAAATGGATAAGTTCCCAGAGATTGATCCAGCAACTACTCAAGCAAAATGGACAGAAATGCAAAGTCGAACCCAGTGCTCGAAAACATCAAAACCCAAAACTGGAAATTTAAAGAGAATCAAGATTCAATCACCTTTCTGTGGTTGGACCTCAAGAACCTTGGCTCGCTTATTGGACTCCAAAACGGCATCGGTGGGAGGATCTCGGAGCACCACAGAAATGGAAAACAGAACGGAGACGACCATTAAACCCACCATAAGAACACCCATCAGCCTCATCGTGTTGAAACGCTTCAAATCTGGATCCTTCAACGACATCGGAGCTTCGGCGTCAGCATCCGGACGGGTCCCTGGATCTTTATCCGGGTTGCCCCTGAACCGCTTCATAGAAGCAGGATCTTCATCCTGGTACTGCTCAGTGAGCTGGGTACCAAATGGTTTCTACTAAACCGGTCGTTGACGGTCGGAAGATTTGCTGCGGATCAGTTGTGCTGCAACCGGAGGAAGGTTATGTCGGAGCAAGTTGACAAAAGGATCACCGCCTAGAGTCTAGTGTACGAGACAATCACAAGAAACGACAACGTGCAATTTAAAGAGGGTGGGGTTGGTCCGGTTGGAGATCACCCGAGCTCGAGCTTCGCTTTGGATTAAATACAATTTGGCACCCAAGATTTATGTGATATAACACCTTTATCCCCTCATGTTTCAAAAATATACATTTAACTCTACACATTATAGTTTACCCTTTTAGAAAAAATTGTTCTAAACTACAAAAAGAAAAAAAAAATTTAAATGTCCATTAGCTATACAAAAAAGTACCATATAAACTTAAATTACTAGAAAATGACTATCATATAATTTAAATTAATATTTTAAAAGTTGCTATTGGACAGTGTAAAAGTGCAATGGTAAAGTGTATATTTCTGAAACAGTAAGAGGTAAAGTATCATCTAAAAAATAGGGAGCAAATTATATTTAACAGCTTCTTTTTTGTTAGTAAATCAATATATTAGATGGAAAAAGTACTAAAAACTCACAATAGTTATGGGTCTAGATCCTATTGCCTATTACAGTTTTAAGTAATTCCAATTACATCATTAAAGTTTTAGCTTGGTTTCAAATAAGCACCAAAGTTTTGAATTAGGATCATTATAACCACTAATGTAACTAACAATGAGAATATTCCAAAAAATGGTAGAATATTTTGTTTAAATTACTACAAGAGAGAAACAGATTTGGGACTAAGCACATAGTTAGATATCAATCGACAGTAGCAAGTGAAATTGCTAGTTGAAAATTCAGTTGCCAATACTTTAATCGCTAGCGTGTAGCAACAGCTCAGCGACTGAATCCAACAATGGACTTAGTCAGTCGCAAGCCTTGTTCACTGTGCCAAAATAACCGATTAAATATTAAGTAGTAAATGATAATAACTGACGCTTTAGTCACTAAGCTGATGTAGATGAACGTGCATAGAACGACTTAAAAGCTCAATCGTTACATATAACAACTGACTTCTTAATCGCTCTATTTAAATCTGCTTATTAGAATATTTATTAATTGTATTATTTTTTTAAGTTATTTAATTATATTTATATAAAAAATAATTATTAATAATAAAATTATGATGTATAATTGTCATTGATTTAAATTGAATATTTAATAAAAGAAATTACAACTGAAATTAATCTATCATTAAAATAGTAACTAATATAATAAAATTTATGTTGACTAAAACTAAAACTAAACTATAGATGATGTAACAAGTTGAAGTCGATGACATAATGATTGGTTATGTCCTAATCACCTTGATCTGCACGCTGGCCGGCGGGAAGAACCTGAATGGGATGCTCGACCGCTGCACTAATGTCACCATGGATATGCTGCATCTCGGGTACCTGACTCCTACATTGAGTTTGCTAAAACAACCACAACATGTCAGGAGCATAGTTTGTCTGATGAACATGTGTCATGGGTGAGCGTGGAAGCGGCACAGCAATTCCTGATGGAGGATGATAAAATGTCAAATGAACCTACTGCGGCTAAAATCTCGACATATATATGAATCCAGTTGGTGGATGCGAGATATACATGACTGAGACTGCTGATGGGACCCGGTTGACCATGGATAGGAGACAGGCACATGTGCGCCCATCATCCCTATCTGAAATCCAGAAGGTAAAAGATGTGATCCTGATGGCGGTGGTAGGCATGTGATAGGAGATATGAGCCAGCTTCGCCTCACGCTGAAGGTACGTAGCCAGGATCAAAAGGCCGATGCATCAGCCACCCTTGCTACATTTGAGTCATGAAGGACTTAAAGGTCTTTATCCTATCATCCGTTCGAGTGTAATGAGATCGTTGAGTTGCCATTTCTTTATTAACAACTGCCAACTTTGCCTGTAGTTCTGTGTTCTCCAGGCATAATTGCTTAATAGTGTCATCCTCCTAACCCTAGTTGGATAAAAGTTAGAATGATATGTGTTTAAAATTAATAAATGTATTTTAAAGGTTAGACAGAATACCTCTGACCATGCTCGACGGAAATGATTGGGGAAAGCCAACATCTATGGGACGTAAGTCCAAACTCTCTTTTGTGGCTTACCAACCCCCTACTCCGAGCATTCCTTGCAAAATGGGGAATGTTTTGATCTATACTCCTTGTACTTGAGGACAAACTCTGCCTCATAGCTCACCTAAAAGAGATGTACAAGTTCGAAATTAGTACACGTTCGTTGAATAGATAATTAGAAATAAATTGTGTCACTTTACCACTAAATTTATCTGATGCTACGAGAAGCTAACCCCCGATCCATGTTTCGTTGACATCTGCTAAACAAAATCACCAAATGTGAGGGTTTGGCCATCCTTCGTTTGTTGCAAGAAAAATACTAATGTAGTAAATGTTACTTAAATAAAACTACTAATATTAAAAGTAAATAATGGTGAGTAGAATTTTATTTTACCATCTGTTCCCAAGCCATTTACTTGGTCTGGTTGCCCAATGAGTGCTTTGGACCCTTAGCACCCTCTGGCATGTCCTTCCCAAGTTGCATATTCATAATAAGATGGATGGATGAGTATACAATTTTGTATAACTGACGACTTACATAAGCTAAAATATTAATTAATTAAATATTTTTGTACCTTATTCTTACTCATAACTCTGCTAATGTGTTGGCATCTCTCAGAGTTCTAGTAATTGCATAATTTTTCCCAATCATTGGCCAAAATCTCCTTTGAGAAGCCTGAAATCACGTTCTGGAAGTTTCTTGTTGAAATACTTCTCATTGATCTTATCCTGCACATTATTCAATTTTTTTTTGTAATTCTTCCCCAACAACTCAAAGTACTTCATACAGATTGCCAAATCATCATGAAGATGATAGTGAAAATGTTGCTGTTATATGAAAAAAAATTGAGTTAAGAAATTGTATATAATATGACTTCATACGCTGTAATTAGTAATTAAAAATTTAAAAGTTACCTAAAGTTGTGTTAGATACTCCTCACCTTTCATTTGCCAAATGAACCTCCAGTCAGGAAACTCTTTATTAAAAAGGGGCATGGAGATATTAGTGCATTGTCTCCTCAATTATGTGGCAAATAATGAATAAAACCATATGCCATGTGTGTAAAATGCAAAAAAATCCATAGTTAGGAACCTGAACCAAACAACCCACCATAGTTAGGGGCTTAGACTATTTTTTCCACTGCGTAGCCTCTTTCAACCATTTCCAGCCACAATCCACCACTGTTCACATCACCCTCCACCACCACTAGTAACATAGAAAAAAAGAAGAAAAAGAAAAAAAATGGGAAGAGCTGTTTAACCCAAATCGGATCCACCAACATCTCGTCACCTCCCACCACCGTTATCTCCTTTGTCCCTTTTTAATCTCATCACTGATTTAGCCAACCCTTGCTAATCCAGCCAATGCAAACCTTATCGTTGTCATCTAACATCATCCTAGCTACTACCATTCAAGCCTCACCCTATGTCGTCATCACCAATATAGTTAGCCATTTGTGGCAGCAAATTGAAAAAGGAGCCATTCACGAATTCTACCATCTGTCGTTACCCCTGCACATTGTCTATTCATTATGAGATTGCCACCATTGTTGCCTTTGTGACTCATGCCCCCAATCACCCTAAAATCAACACCCCACTACTTTCGGAGTTGAAGGTCAAAGAGAAGAAGGCTAGCTCAGCACCACATGACCAATTTCAATGCTACAATCGCCTAATCACAGTTCCGTTTATAGCTAAGCCCCCCTAATGGCCCAATAGTCAATTTGGCCTCAAATAGTGGCTTTAGTGATGAAATTGGAAATACTAAAAAATACAGTGAACAAATTAGTCTAGGCCTATAATAATGGTGGGTTTTTTTTGTCCTTTTTCCTATATTAGACCATCAGCAGGAAAACAAAAGTTAGTCAGGATTACATCTAGCTATGTAGAACTAGAACTATACTTAACGATTCTAAGCCATGAATACCTCATGCTTTGTCAGCGAGCTATTTTTTACATTTTTTAATCAATAGTATAATTAATTCAATAGTGAATTCCAATATACTAAATGGTGAAGGCCAAAATACACCTTTAGCCTCTAAACTTGGTTGATCAGGAAATTCAGCCCCTGTTGTCCCATGGTGCAACTAAAAGAGGGATGAATGGTTGGTTTCAAAAAATTTCCTGAAATAAAACTTTGTTGCCTTTAGTCAAGAAGCAAATGAAAGAATTTATGTGAACTTTCACTACTCAGAAAACTCCACCACTAACTTTTTTTTAACATATGCTTTGAAAAAATTTAAAGAGAAGGCAACAAGGGTTTGATGATCAAGAAATCAAAAAACACAAAGTAGCCAAGAAAAAAGAATAGAGAACAAAGAAATTTAAACATTAAGATTTTTATAAAGGCTTGGTCTTTCATCTTAAAAGCCTACTTCTCTCCTCATGTTCATCACTTGAGAGTTTTTCCTCTACTAATAATTCAAGTGTACACAAGGCCTTACACTATTAGATAGCCCTATCTTTCACCAACTCTCATTAGATTTCTTAGAAGCTAACTAGAAATCTCACCAACACAAACTCACCAAATTGGTGTTTACAAGGTTGTAAGTTTAATTGTAGCACTAGATGCTAGATAGCAAGTTAAAGCACAATCTCTTTTGGCAAATCTCAACTTAAGCACACTTGATTTGATCTTGATGATGGATTTTCATTTCCAATAGCCAAGAGTTGTTCCCAAAATATATATTTGTTTATTTATACTATTTTGAGAGCAAGAAGACCATTAAAGACTGTTAGATCCCTGTTGGAAATGCCTCAAAAGCCTCCTTTAAAATTGGTGATAGTTGTCCTATTTTTTATGCAAGAATAGTTCTAGTTTTTGTGTTAAATTCTAAGTTTAACACATTGAACTCAATTTTTTCTTTCAATGCTAAAAAAAGCTAGAAAAGGCTATTAAATACTCTACTAAACTGTCCAAGTGGCATCCTCTATTTTATTTGAATTATATTTCAAATTTGAGCTGAAATCATGCTAGTCGAGAAATTTGGCCTGAACTTTTTAGATTGGCAGTTAATAGATTAAACCCAGAGTTTAACACATTACCAGATATCTAAAAAAGAAATCACAGATCCAGACTTTGAATTAAAATTGTTTAACAAATTAAAATACAAACATAGGAGCTGGGTAGACTTAGGTTGTGAATGAAACATATTAAACCACTTCTTTGATAGATTAATCTTGAAACTTCATGACATTTAGAAATCAAACTTGATCCAAACAAGAACATATTTTCAAGACTTGGTAACAACAAGAATTCTCAATAATTTTAAACCATTTCTTTTGAAATAATGCTTGAAACACTTGGAATTAAAAACTTACTTGACACAACTTTGACAAATCTATTTTAATTCAATGAAATAAAATTAATCACACTAATCACACTTATCATCATCAAAATTAAGAATTTATTTGGAACAAATGCAACAATCTCCCTCTTTTTATGACGACAAAACCACCTTTAAAAAATCATATATAACATCTAAGTAAGTGTAATAAAAAATTGATCCTCAATATTTAATCAAACATTCTTTAATTCTATTTCTCTTCATTTTTTGTCATAGTAAAAAAGCATATAAATCATAAAAATAAATTATGAAATTTCTCAAGTATGGTTACCGCTACATGTGACAAGCTCCCTTCTTAATTAACATATAAAAATTCTACGTCACTTTCTCAAGAAACATGCTTTCCCTTACTTCAAGGATATAAAATATTTTTTCCTATTTTCTAATTCAATGAAATACCTAAATATTGATTAATAGGCTAGCATATCATCAGGAGCATTAGAAAAAATTCACAATGATCATGGTAACATCAAGAATATATCTTCTATGATTAATGAATAACAAATATATACTCATCAAGCAACAAGCACACCACAATCAAATAACTCAATGCATCAGTAGTCACTATTAACCATTAGAAAAAAAAAAAAACAATGTTACCACATTTAAGCATTTATCTGAAACAATTTCCATTGTCTTCTGATCTCCATCTTTTCATGTGCATAGAGCCTCATGTATAAGCTTCTATTGATTAATCAATGCTCTAGTACCCTACATAAGATTTTAAGCTTTAATTTTTAGTACCCAAATTTCTTTGTGTCCTTTAAGGTTAACTCTAAGAATTTTAGTTTCTTTGGGAACCCACATCATTTTAAAGCCAATTTGTGCATTTGTTTCCTAGTTATACAATTATAAGCATAATGACATTTTTTTTACCACAAGTGTGACAAATTGTGAATAAACTACACATGGTAGATGAAGATGTACCAACAAATCTATTTATAATTTCTTTTCCTTAAGTAAGTGATCATAGTTTATACTCATTTTGTCATAAACACCTTTTTGATCACCAAGCAATAAATTGAGATTGTTTATACTTTAACTAATCTAGACAAAGGTTGGGTAAGATCAAGGTTCTCATTTTTTAATTCATTTCTTTCTTTAGTCAATGAAGTATTTAAAACTTTCAATTCACCTAATTGTTTAGCAAGTTTTTGGGATTCCTTGTAAAGAGTATTGAAAGCATTTTGCAATTTTGAATATTCATTACCTGTAGATATGTATAAACTAGATGAGTCACTTGAATATCTCATTACCTCATTTTCTTCTTTTGTCATAAGACATAAATAAGAGTGGTTTTGATTTATTGAGGAGACTTCATCTTCATCTATCATTAAGCATAAGTTGACAATCCTTACTTGAATCACTTGAAGTTGAACTCTCGCTTGAAGATTGGCCATTATCACTCCATGTCCTCATGACCTTTCCATTTTCTTTTCTTACTTTATTTTTTTGCTTTTGTGCATATTTTTCTTGTTCAATAGACAATTAAATTGTAAATATCTGAGTTCCTTGTAATTTTAACAAATCATATCATTCTTCTTTTTCTCATGCTTTTCTCTCTTAGAGTTCCTGTTTCTTGATTTCTTAAACATTTTGTTAAGCTTTTTTTTTTTGCTAAAAGAGCCTAATAAATGTCTTTATCTTCACTTGACGATGAGTTATCCTCTTGAGTCTTTAAGGACATTGACTTGTTCTTTTTGACAAACTTTTATTCAACTTGTTCTTTCATCTTATATGTCAAAAATTTTCTAAAGAGTTCATCAACATGCATGGTATTGATGATTCCTCATCCGTTTATGGATTCAATGATGCTTTTCCATGAGGAAGGCAAGCTTTATAATATTTTTTCTCACCAATTATTCATTTGTATACTCTTTTCCAAGCAACTTAAATGGTGTGAAAATCTCATTGAATCTCTTAAACATGTCTTGGATGCTTTCATTTAGCTCAATAGTGAATAACACATAAACTCTTACAAGCATGTGCATGTTGGTATCTTTCACTTGTGTGGTTTCTTTATATGTGACTAATAACTTGTTCCATATGTCCCTAGCATTTTCATAAAAAGGAACTAATTTGAAAACATTTGGGGTTGGTGCATAATATATAATATTCATAGCCCTTACATTCATCGTGCACATAAGATCATCCCTTGATTCATATTTCGTCGGATCTTTTGGCACTTGTTTACCACCTACTATTTTGGTAAGAATTTTATGACCATTTTGATCCTCTACAAAACATGATAAATTGCTTAATGTGAATCTCAATCTTAGCTTTCCACCAGTTAAAATTTGTAGAATTAAAAAATAGTGGTCTAGATAGACTTTGCTCCTCAAGATGCATAAAACTAATGATTGCCATGGATTTTTAGATTTTAAAACTGTAAGATTTTAAAAATGAAAACCACTAAACTTTGATACCAATTATTTACCTAAAGTGCAACTAAAAAAAGGGTGAATTGGTTGGTTTCAAAAATTTTCCCAAAACAAAAAATTTGTTGCAAGAGCAAATGAAAGAAGTTATGTAAACTTGCACTACTAAAAAAACTCTACCACAAATGTCCTAGAATTTTTTAAAAAAATTTCTTTGAAATAGTTTAAAAAGAAAACAATAAGGTTTTGATAATCAAGAAAATTGAAAACACAAAGTAGCCAAGAAAGGAGATATGAGGATAGAAAAGCTTGAATACCAAGATTTTTATAGAAGTTCAGTATCTCCCCTTGAGAGCCTACTCCATTCTTCAAGTTCATTACTTGAGAGTTTTTCCCCCATTAATAATTCAAGAGTATAAAAATCCTTACACTTTTTGGAAGCTCTTTCTTCTACCAACTCTCATTGTTTTCCCTAGAGTCTAACTAGAAACCTCACTAACACAAACTCATCAAATTGGTGTTTACATGGTTACAAGCTCAATTGTAGCACTAGATGCTAGATGGCAAGTGAAAACATAATCTCTCTTGGCAAATCTCAACTTAAGCACACTTGATTTAATCTTGATGATGGATTCTCACTTCTAATGGAAAATAGTTATTTTTAAAATTTTTATTGGTGTATTTATACTCTTCTAGGAGCAAAAGGACCATTGGATCCCTGTCGGAGACAACTGGAAAGCCTCATTAAAAACTAGTAATGGTTGCCCTGTTCTTTTGTGCAAGTGTAACGACCAAAATCCAGAACCGGTCAACGGAACACCTGCCCACACCACATGGGCTATCCTTTATGAAAATGATAAGCGCTAGGTGCTTATGTTCTGGAATTGGAGCCTATATATCCACATAAGGCTTCCCACAATTCACTCGTGTGGGACATGGGGGTGTTACAAACTCCCCCCCTTATGTACCCAACGTCCCCGTTGGGGTCAATCGGATTACTTGGTTCCCCGAACCTAGTAACCTCTCTAATTGGACTACTTAACCCCTGGCCAAGTAGCCTCTTGAATCTAGGATCAATCCCGGTAGACGATGCATGTGCATCCACGATACTACACCATCGTGGTCCCGGGTCGGCTCTGATACCATTTGTAACGACCCAAGTCCAGAACTGGTCAACGGAACACCTGCTCACACCACATGGGTTATCCTTTATGAAAAGGATAAGCGCTAAGTGCTTATGTTTTGGAATTGAAGCCTATATATCCACATAAGGCTTCCCACAATTCACCCTTGTGGGATATGGGGGTGTTTCAAACTCCCCCACTTATGTACCCAACGTCCCCGTTGGGGTCAATCGGATTACTTGGTTCCTCAGACCAAGTAACCTCTCTAATCGGACTACTTAGCTCTTAGCCAAGTAGCCTCTCGAATCCAGGATCAATCCCGGTAGACGATGCATGTGCATACCTACTATGTCACACCATCGTGGTCCCGGGTCAGCTCTGATACCATCTGTGATGACCCAAATCCAGAACTGGTCAACGGAACACCTGCCCACACCACATGGGCTATCCTTTAGAAAAGGATAAGCGCTAGGTGATCAATCGGATTACTTGGTTCCTCAGACCAAGTAACCTCTCTAATCGAACTACTTAGCCCCTAGCAAAGTAGCCTCTTGAATCCAGAATCAGTCCCGGTAGACGATACATGTGCAGACCCACTATGCCACACCATCGTGGTCCCTGGTCGGCTCTGATACCATCTGTAATGACCCAAATTCAGAACCGGTCAACGGAACACCTGCCCACACCACATGGGTTATCCTTTATGAAAATGATAAGCGCTAGGTGCTTATGTTCTGGAATTGGAGCCTATATATCCACATAAGACTTCCCACAATTCACTCATGTGGGACATGGGGGTGTTACAAACTCCCCCCCTTATGTACCCAACGTCCCCGTTGGGGTCAATCGGATTACTTGGTTCCCTGAACCTAATAACCTCTCTAATCGGACTACTTAGCCCCTGGCCAAGTAGCCTCTCGAATCTAGGATCAATCCCGGTAGACGATGCATGTGCATCCACGATACTACACCATCGTGGTCCTGGGTCGGCTCTGATACCATCTGTAACGACTCAAGTCCAGAACTGGTCAATGGAACACCTGCCCACACCACATGGGCTATCTTTTATGAAAAGGATAAGCGCCAGGTGCTTATGTTTTGGAATTGAAGCCTATATATCTACATAAGGCTTCCCACAATTCGCCCATGTGGGATATGGGGGTGTTTCAAACCATCTGTAATGACCCAAATCCAGAATCGTCAACGGAACACCTGCCCACACCACATGAGCTATCCTTTGGAAAAGGATAAGCGCTACGCGCTTATGTTCTGGAATTGGAGCCTATATATTCACATAAGGCTTCCCACAATTCACTCATGTGGGACATGGGGGTGTTACAGCAAGAATAGTTCTAGTTTTCATGTTAAAATATGAGTTTAACATATTAAACTCAATTTTGTCCTTCAACAGTAAAAAATGGTTAGGAAAAGGTCATTAAATGCTCTACTAGGCTGTCTAGTTAGCATCTTCTAATTCATCATATTTCAAATTTGAGATGAAATCATACTAATAGAGAAATTTGGTCGAAACTTTTCAAACTTGTAGTTAATAGATTAAACTCAGAGCCTAACATGTTACAATATATCTAAAAGAGAAATAATAGCTCTAGACTTCAAAGTAATATTGTTTAATAGATTAAAACACACACTTAAGAGCCGGGCAGACTTAGGTTGTGAAGAAGCATGTTAAACCATTTATTTGATAGATTAAACTTGAAACTTCATGACATTTAGAAATTAAACTTGATTCAGACAAACAAATATTTTCAAGACTTGCTAACCTTTCCCCAAAAACTAGTTTGCTCAACAATCTTAAACCATTTGTTTTGAAATAATGCTTGAAACACTTGGAATTAAAAACTTACTGGCCATACCTTTGACAAATTTATTTTACTTCAGTGAAATAAGATTAATCACACAAAATATCACACTTGTCATCCTTAAAGTTAAGGATGTGCTTGGAACAAATCCAACACCCCCTGAATTCAACTCGGGCCAACTCAATTCCTTAACTTGCTTAAGTGGGTTAGTTAGCCCCTTTAACTAACCTATGTCAGTCATGTGATGTAAGACCATTAATATTATTTGTCACTCTAGTTGATCCATGATGTTTTGGTTTTCTCTGGTGTCAAAAAGTTGGAAGCTTTGATGAATTCTTCAACAAGATGACAAAACAGTAGAAGAGCAAACATCAAAACAAGAACATGAAATCGAGAAAAGAGGAAAAGGTGGAAGAAAAAAACTGTGAAATGTCCCTTCCAGAATTCTAGGGCATATATGAGATATTTGAGATGAGATGATTAAAATCGACCTATCTACTCTCCCGTTGCATCCCTTCATTGCACTAGTAAACTCATTGAGATGACGGAGGTGTGTTCCATTTGGTTTGTTCAGAATAGCAAATATACTAATTGCTTGTAAATCTTTCAATGTTGCAGTGGGGAAGAAAATTGAAACATAAGTCTATATCTAGTTACTTATTGACCTTTTCTCTCAGATTTTAATTTGAATTCTTCAATTTATCAGTAGTTCAAGATGAGGAAGAAGAACCATTCTTTCCAGCATGCACAATTACATCGCTATTGAAGTGGTGGTTCAAATTATACAAATCACCGTTACTGTTCAAGTGGCCATAATTCTTTTTACGGTTTTCCTCATCGTGATTTCCACCGTTGCTGATGTAGCCCTTCCCGAAAGTGTTCTTGTTACTATGCATTCAGGCTTTAAGAACCTCTCTATTGACCTAGATTTCTTTTGCATAATTCTTGAACAAGATCATTGTCTCATTTCTGCAATTTCCACCAAATTTTTTCTGGGAAGTAGGACATTTTTTCTTTTGCATGAAGCTAAATTTCATTTTGAATCGCTTATTCTAACTGTTTCTTTCCACGTTATTAGAATCGAATCAAATCAAACAAAACCTAAAGTGAAATTTGTTGTTGTGTGATGGTGTCCAGAATTGGACGGAACTAGTGTGCTTTAGTTGAAATTGGAATCGGAGTTAGGAAAAGTCACGAACAGCGTTAATGGTTTCACATAAAGTGACGAGCACTAGTTAATCAAAGGATTTGATTGACCTACTTAAGCAAGTTTAGGGGCTGAATTGGTCCAAATTGAAGTTTGTAGGGGTAAATGTCTTGGTGAACTAAGTTCAGGAGTTGAAGGGGTATTTTGGGCAAAATGTAAATTATAAAATCCCTGTCGTTTAGCCTAATCTACACTCTACCGCAACTACTTTAAAAACATACACTTTGCCCTCAACTTCTTTTACTTTGTCCTACGATATCTTCTAGAAGCTAAATTTAGATTGTCAGGTTACTATGTTTTAATAATTTCAAAATTTTTAATTTTTTTCATAGTTAACTAACATTTAGAAAATACTAATTGGCAGTTACAAATATGAAAAAGCATTTAAAAAGAATAAAAATTAATAATTTAAAATATCTATGAACTCTGAAAAAGATATTAAAGAGATTGAAATTACTAGAAAATGGTTATTGCATAGATTAACTTGGGATTCAAGAAGCTGCTATTCAACAATATGATTGAAGCTCAAGGCAAAGTGTAGGTTTTCAAAAAATGTGTGGAAGAGTGTCAGTTAAGCCAAAACACAGGGGTTATTGTAAGTTTCCCCTAACAAAATGTTTTTAATCCTTGAAGTATGAGAAGTCTGATCTTGTTAGAGCTAATTCATTCTAACTTAAGTCAAGTTAATCCAAAATAGTTTCTTTTTAATTTTACATCTTTTTTTTTAATTTAGGACTAATTTTATTTGAAAGCAAATATTATGTAGGGGTAACAATCCATTCAAAATAAATTTTTTATGATGTTATTAAATTTTTGTAAAACTTTTACCTAAATATACAAATGACCCTTGAACCTGACTAACTTGAGCGAGTTAGTCCATAACTCAGTACTTAGTTAAAGTTAGTCCCTTAACTTTGCAAAACTTAGTGAGTTAATCCATTGCATGCTGTTATTGGTTGATGTGGCTGTGGGCTGCTAGTATGGCGTTGACAAATAGCCTCTAAACTTAACATGGTTATGGCTATAGATGCCTGTGTGGCATTTAATTTAGGAAGGAAAAGAATATTCGACACTATGAGAGTCTAAATTATGAAAGTTACAGATTAAAATAACATAATATTTTACATATTAAAATATGTAATTTAAAATATTTACCTATATATATATATATATATATATATATATATATATATATATATAATTTGAAAACTTCATTGTTTGTTAGAAAATAACTACTTAAGATATTAAAGTAATTTACTGCAATAAGTATATAGGTAAATTTTATGAGGTCCCTAACGTTTAATTTATGATGATAGCTAATCTATTCAAGATGAAACAAAAAAAAAAAATAGATATATGGTACCCCATGAAAGTTATCCCAAATAAAGTCTTCAATTTATATGCTTTTTAACTTTGATAAAATATACTATTAAAATATACAATTAACACTGGAAAAATTAAGCTCTTTCAATATCCATGAATTATGTGAGCTAAATTTCATTCTAAACTTTTGATTATTCTCTTTTCATTCTAAACCAATTTAAAACATTTTAATTTTTTCCACACTAAGTGCAATTCATTAACACAACCAAAAGTTGTTAAACAACAAGTGTAAATATATTGCACAACAACTATTTCATATATAGGAAAAATTGATCATGTAAAATTTTTTAATTATAAAGAAATTATTTCCCAATTCAAATTTTTTGAGAAACAAATTACCAGACAATTTAAAATAATTTCAAAAAAATTGATTTTACATAAACACAATTATTCTGAGTTCATATAATTTATCCAATAAAGGACTAATATGAAATATTTTTAACTTGTATAAAATATAAAACTATATCTTTTTTCTTCCAATACTATCTAAGCAAATAATAGTCATCTCACTCACGGTCTACATCTATGTCAGCCAACAATAGTATATAATGAACTAGCTTACTAAGTTTTGCAATTTTAGACTAATGCGCCCGAGTTAGTGAAGTTCAAGATACCTAAAATAAGAAAAATTTATAAAAATGAAATAATATCATAAAAATCTTACAATCATTACACTTGCGTAAAAATTTTACAATCAAAGACTGTAAAAGACAAAAGTAGAATATTTAGCCCTAATAAAAAATAATACAGCTGGAACAACCCAAACATGATGATAAATCAGAGACTCAAGACAAAAAATTTCCCAATATGCTGACTATAATCTAAATAGAGATGATTGTTATGGTGTCTTACCAAATTGATGTTGAAAAAAAAAAGAGAGAGAAGACATCCATCACGTGAAGGGAATTTTGCAGGTTTCTGATACAAAATTAAAATAACAAAATTTGCGCCTCCCATCTATACGGTCTAGAGAAGCACAAGTGAAAAGAAAAAATTTAATTAAGCAGATAACTTTTTTTTTTTCTCTTTTTACATACAAAATAAGTTGACTACTGTAATTACTAAATGGGATGAAAAAGGTTGTTAAAATTGCAATTATTGTTCCGCAGGGAGAAATTTCTTTTCATTTGCCGAAAGGAAAGAAAAACCGTGAGTCATCAAGAAAAACAAAAAACATGACATGACAAAAAACGGAAACAAAATTAATGAACATGGAAAAAAAATAAAATAAAACTAATTACCAGATGTTAAAAGCTAGTAAGTTAAGACAGAGTTTGAGTAAACAGAATTTAGTAACAAGAAATTACAAAAGATTAATTAATCAAAGACATTCATGTAATATTTCGAGTTAATAACAAAGAAATTTGATATGTACAATTAGTAATATTATTCTACATTACAATTAATTGGCATTATGAGTTTCTAAAAATCTTCCAAAACCGATTACAAGTTTTTCAACTGTAGACAGTACTGCGAGGTGGGCCTTGTTAATACTTGTTATAATAAAGATCAGAATTACCATCGTCCGAATGGCCTCCTTCAGAACCACTTTCCAATCCCAGAATCCGCTCGAGAGATGCTGCAAATTCTTCTTCCCGCAATTGTGTCGCTTCCTGCGCCACCGGAAAAGACCCCGCACAACCACCGTCCAATGTCTGAATCTCCCTAGGAGATGCCGGGAATTCCTGATCTTCATCAACACTAGCAGGTGTGTCATATGTGGGATAGTTCAAGCTAGCTCCATTCAACTTCTCACTAAAGTATGCAATGGGGCAGTCTCCTTGCATCAACACAGCTCCAATGCCTATACCTGAAGCATCACACACAACTTCAAAAGTATTAGCAAAGTTAGGCAAAGCTAAAAGTGGTGCATGGCATAACTTTTCTTTTAACGACCCGAAAGCATCTTCTTGAGCTTTTCCCCACTTAAATCCCACACTCTTCTTTATAACTTTAGTTAGAGGTGCAGCAATGGTAGAAAAATTTCTTACAAACCTCCTATAAAATCTAGCTAACCCATGGAATGATCTCACCTCCGTAATGGATGTTGGCGTTGGCCATTCTTGTATGGCTCTCACCTTCTCTTGATCTACCTCAATTCCATGTGAACTCACAACAAATCCAAGGAAAACAACTTTGTCAACACAAAAAAAACACTTCTTCAAGTTAGCATACAACTTTTGTCCTCTTAAAGTGCTTAGTACTTGTGTGAGGTGTCCAACATGCTCTTCTAAGTTCTTGCTATATACTAAGATATCATCAAAGTACACAACAACAAACTTACCAATGAAGTCACGCAAGACATGATTCATAAGTCTCATGAAAGTACTAGGAGCATTAGTTAGTCCAAAAGGCATAACTAACCATTCATAAAGTCCAAACTTTGTTTTGAAAGCAGTTTTCCATTCATCCCCTTCCCTCATTCTAATTTGATGGTACCCACTTTTTAAATCAATCTTTGAAAACAAAGTAGAACCATGCAACTCATCAAGCATATCATCAAGTCTAGGAATAGGATGTCTATAATTTACAGTGATCTTGTTGACAGGCCTACAATCCATGCACATGCGCCATGAACCATCCTCCTTTGGCACCAAAAGTACAGGTACGGCACAAGGACTCAAACTTTCCCTCACAAGGCCTTTGTCCAACAACTCCTTTACTTGCTTCTCAATCTCCTTAGTCTCCTCGGGATTGGTTCTATAGGCTGGCCTATTTGGAATTGGTGCTCCCGGGACTAGGTCTATTTGATGCTCAATGCCTCTAATTGGGGGCAAACCTCTCGGATCTTCAGGGAAAACATCTTCAAAGCCCTGCAACAAAAACACAACAATACTAGGAAGATATGTTAGATCATTGACAACAAGTAAAGATTCTTTGTAAATTAAAAGAAGCATTGGTCTTTGTGCTTGAATGGCTTTCCTCACATCACTCATTTTAGCAATATAGTACTCTTTTTTTCCACTCAACTTCCTCTCATTCTTTTCTCTCCGGAACTCTCTACTCTTCTTCCCCTCATGGTCACTCATCTCACTTGATCTCTCATTTTGTCTCTCGGCTTTCCCCTCTTCACTCTTGCCCTCAACTTTCCCCTCATTTATTTTTCTCTCAACCTTACTTTGAAGTTTCCTTTGATCCTCCAAAACTTGTTGCGGTGAAAGTGGACTAAGTGTAACTGGCCTTCCTTCATGGACAAATGAGTACAAGTTTTTCTCTCCATCATGTGTGACCTTCTTATCAAATTGCCATGGCCTTCCAAGCAAAATATGGCAAGCATGCATAGGAACAACATCACAAAGAATTTCATCATGGTAAGTACCAATTTTGAATTTAACCGAAACTTGCTTTACCACTTTTACCTCCCCGGCATCATTCAACCATTGAAGCTTATATGGTTGTGGGTGTTTTTGTGTTGGAAGCTTCAATTTCTCCACCATGGTTGAACTTGCTACATTGGTGCAACTCCCTTCATCAACAATGAGGCTGCACACTTGATCTTTAATTCGGTATCTAGTGTGAAAGATGCACTCCCTTTGATTGGCCTCCTCCTTGGCTTGCACACTTAGAGCTCTCATAGCAACAAAAGCAAAGTCACCCTCCTCGGGCTCAAGTGTGTCTTGCTCATCCTCCTCCAATGGTGGGGTCTCCTCCATGGCATCCTCCTCCTCGGATGTGATCTCACCATCATATTTGAGAATCATCACCTTTTTGTTAGGACAATCTCTCATGTAGTGCCCCTTGCCTCTACACTTGAAGCACTCAATCTCCCTTGACTTTGGCACATCTTTGGGTGGCACCTTGGGTTTGTCTTGTTGAGGCCGAGACATGCTTCCCTTGGTAGCCTCCATTCTTGGCTTTGGTGCCTCCTTGCTCCATGTTCCCCTCCATGTGGAACTCCCTCCTTGAGCCATCTTGGATGCCTTAGACCTCTTGATGATTCTTTCGGCCTTGGTGGCATGGTGAAGCAAATCCTCCATGTTGACATATGGCACCATCTCCACTTTGTTGGCAATCTCATGGTTGAGGCCATTAATGAATCTAGCAATGGTAGCCTCTTCATCCTCAATGATATTGGCTCGGGTTAGTGTCATCTCCAAGTCCTTGTGATAGTCCTCCACACTCCTTTGGCCTTGCACAAGCCTTTGAAGTTTGAGGTGTTGATCTCTATAGTAGTAACTTGGGACAAATCTCCTTCTCATCATGGCTTTAAGAGCTCTCCATGTATTGATGGGTTCCTCCTCATTCCTCCTCCTAGAAGTGACAACCTGGTTCCACCATACAAGAGCATAATCAGTGAATTCAATAGTAGCCAATTTAACTTTCTTTTCCTCAGAATAGTGATGGCACTCAAACACCATCTCAATCTTTTGCTCCCATTCCCAATATGCATCCGGATCACTCCTCCCTTGAAAAGGTGGAATGGACAATTTGATGGAGCTTAGATTGTTGTCCTCCCTTGGCTCCCCCCTCCTTGGAAGCCCATGGTCATGCCAATGCCCTTCTTCCTCCTCGGGTTCTTCTCTCCTTGGACCTCTCCTTGGTTGCAAGATCGGATTTGGTCTCCTTGGCAACCTCAAGTCAATGTCTTCAATCCTCCCAACAAGCCTATTGAGAGTTTCTTGAAGCTCTCTCATGGTTGGCTCATCATTGTGTCTCACTTCCATCCTCCTATCCTCCTGGTCCTCCATACTCCTGAAAATAACAAAGATCCTCACAAACACTCACCTCACGTGTTTCACTCAAAATATGAACACTCGAAACACTCAATTTGTTAGTGAGATATTGCTATTCAAAGAGTTCTCAAAAGTTCTAAGAAAACTATCCTCAAAGCACACAAGAAAACTTGAATTTTCGAAGAACTATTTTGACTCCAAAAGAGGTGGGCTAAACAAGCTTTAAAAGACTCTAAGAAGCTCTTGCAATTGATGATCACAAGAACCACACAGAAAGCTTTTTGGCTTAAAAACAATGGGATAGGTTTTGGGGCACAAAACTTTCAACACTTTGAGGAAACTTTTTTTTTTTTTTTTTTGCAAGCTCTTTTCTTTTCTTTTCTTTGCTCTTTCTTTTTCTTTTCTTTTCCTTCCTTTTTTTTTCTCCCTTTTTTTTTTTGCTTGCAGTTTTGATGCTAACCAAACGTTCTCCTTGAAACTCCTTGCTGCCAAAGACAAAAAGTTAGAATTCTTTTCGGCCAAGACAAGAAAACTAGTGAAATTGGCACAATTTGAAGCAACTTTTTGATACCGAAAATTCCTGAACGTGGATCCTTCTTTTTTTGAAGTTTTCTGGACTCTAAGATGCTGGAAACAATGAAAACAAAATAGATTAATATGGTTGGACACGAAACATAAAGATAAGAATTAGACAAGAACAAACGAATGGAAACCGAGAATACTAGGTGACACAGATTGACTTCTTTTTGTTGTTTTTGTGATTTTCGGACTTGAACAAGGATGGAACAAAAAGGACAGACCTGAAACAAGAAGAAATAGATTAAAACACGAAAATTACTGGACAGAATTGAAAGAAAAATGAAGGGAAACAAGAACACAAGATATGTCCTTCAATAGAACTTGTGGCTCTGATACCAACTGATGCGAACCCCGACAGTATAAAGACCATGAAACGCGCCCAAGATGTGATTCAAGCTCCACAAGACATCAAAGAGACTAGGTTTAAAAACCCCCACCCCTAATCAACCTGTGATTAGAAACGAGAAGTATAGAACTCCAAGAACACAAGCAAACTTGTGCACCAAGGCAGTCCACAAAGAACCAAAGAGAAAACCTCTCCAAAGAGCAATATTATTTCAAAATTTTTCTGTGTATTTACATCCAAAATATGTGCCTTTATATAGGCCTAAACTAGGGTTAAAAGCTGGGCAAAATTCGCAGCCTAAATCCCTTAGGAATCCTAGATACAAAGACATAGGAAATCCTAGTCAAATTAGGACTCTAATTCCTAGTTTGAACAAGTTTAATGAATGCAGCGTATGCCACTTGTCCAAAACGATTTAAAACTATTCCATAGCCTAAATAACTTCCTAAATAATGTATCTAAATAGGATTTGAACGAAAATGAAATATAAATACAAGATTAAACCCGAAAACTCCCAAATAGCCTTTTTGGGTGCATTTTGGGCACTTTAAGGTTCTCTCTTGTATCTTCAGCTCCAAGCTTGAATCTTTGAGTTCCAATCGCGTGAATCTTCATCTTAGATGTGGTAATGAAGGTCTGGAAAGTTAGAGCTCAAAAATCCAGCTTGTTGACACAAAATGCAACAAGAACACTTAAGGTGGCTCAAATGGTGCACTTTGAGTAGTGTCCTTGGTGTCCTTGTTTTGTGACTTGTCTAAGCACTCCAGAACTGAGTACCAAGCATATCCATCACCTTGATATGATGTCTTGAAAGTTCCAGCAACTCCTTGTGAGGTTTCATGGCCATCCTCCTTGAAGAAGCTTGAAACAAAGGCTTGTAGTGCACTGGAGAGCTCCTTAGCTTTCTTCCTTGTCATAGGTCCACTAGAAACCTTCAATGGGTCCTTGCCTTCTCCATGTGTGCTTTCCTTGATCATATCACTTAGCAACCCTTCTAGAACAACAAGGATTGTTTCTATCTGTACTAGGAGCAGTAATAATTCTAGATAAGCAACTGAACCGATTTTCTCCAAAACGCGAAAAGGCCCATAGTAACTTTTAGCTAATTTGTTGCTTTGGCAGTGAGCAATTGCGGATTGACGATAAGAGCTTTACATATGTCCAATCGCTCACCTGGTACTGTCGATCGATCTGGTGAGCATCAGCTAAGCTTTTCATCCTATATTGAGCACTTGGCAAGTTGGTCTGAAGGCGTCTGAGGAGTTGAGTTCTTGCTGACAATAATTCATCAACCGAGGCAATAGTGGTGGTGCCTTGGACGTGGTTGAGAAGGTTGGAGAAGCCCTACCATAAACTGCCTTGAAAGGAGTAATGCAAATCACGGAGTGCCAGGCGGTGTTATAGCTCCATTCACCCCATGGTAAGTATTTAACCCAAGAATTAGGATGATCTGCTGTGAAGCACCTGAGATAATCCTCGAGACATCGATTGATGACCTTGGTTTGTCCATCCATTTGAGGATGGTAGGAGTTGCTAGTTGCCAAAGTGATGCCTTGCAACTTGAAGAGCTCTTGCCAAAAGGTGCTCATATATAGTGGATCTCAGTTTGAAATAATACTACTGGGGATGTCATGTAGGTGGCAAACTTCCTTGGCAAAGATGTCAGCTAACTGGGGGGCTGAAATGTCAGGCCCAAGAGCACAAAAATAAGCATATTTAGACAATCGATCAATGATCACCAAGACGGTTGTCTTTCCAACTGAAGAGGGTAGGTGGGTGATAAAGTCCATCGAAATTGAGTCCCAGAACTTACCTAGAACCGGCAATGGTTGAAGTAGGCTTGGTAGAGGCTGTGTTCAGCGGTTTCACCCACTGGAATTTGATACATTTGCTCACATAATCTTGGATATGCTCCTTCATTTTTTTCCAGTAGAAATTGGGGCAGATTCGGGCTAAAGTTCTCTGTATTCCCACATGTCTACCAAGAGGAGAAGAAAGGAACTCTTGGAGGATCAGGGGCTATAGAGTCGAATTAGGGGGAACCAAGATCCTGTTTTTGTAAAGGATTAGGCCATTTTTGACAGAGCAGTGGGGATGTTGTCCTGAATCAGTTTCGACGGCACGGAGGAGTGTAGCTGAAGTATTGTTTTGCTGAAGGAACATCTTCAGGGCAGTTAGTAGAGCATGTGTGAGTTTACTGACAACTTGTAAGGTTTGAGATGTGGCAGATGAAAGATGAGACAAGGCATCTGTAGGTCTGTTCTTTGATCCGGGCTTGTAGACGACTTAAAAGTCATAACCAAGTAGCTTATACAACCACCGCTTTTGTTAAGAAATGATAAAAATGACTTTAGGTGCAAGAAGGCTTTTTGAGTGGAGAAGATTTCTCTTGGTATTTCTTACTCTCATCTTTTCATATTAAAACACAATCATTTATAAGAGTAACAAAACAATAACGTACTATCTATTAAATATAGAACTTAAGAATTCTAATTAAAGACAAATTCCAACGTTTGTCCGTTTTCTCCTCTTAATGCCAGCAACCGTTGTCCTATTTTATTTTGCAGACTTTCATCTCCTTAATTAAGTTTATTTCCAACACCCCTCCTTAAACTTAATTCCTTTATATCCTTCATGCCTGTCATCCTTTTCTAGTTTTCAAACAACACCGTAGGCAACGGTTTGGTGAATATGTCCGCCACCTGGTCATGACTTGCTACGTGCTTAAGTTTCACACTTCCATCTTTTATCTTGCTTCGTATGAAATGAAATCGCACATCAATATGTTTGCTTCGTTCATGGTTCACCGGATTCTTGGCTAGCTCAATAGCTGATCTGTTGTCAATTCGGATCTCGGTTGGCTCACGTTGCTCTTGCCCTAACTCGCCCAAGAGGTTTCTCACCCAAATTGCATGACAGACACACCACGATGCTGCAACATATTCTGCTTCACATGTCGAGAGTGTGACAATTGGCTGCTTTTTCGATAGCCATGTGAAAGCTGTATCTCCCATAAAAAATACGTATCCCGCTGTGCTTTTTCGATCATCAATGTCTCCGCACCAGTCACTATCTGAATATGCCAACATCTTGCATTCATTTGACTTAGAATAAAATAGCCCGAGTGACATCGTTCCACGAATGTATCGCAGAATTCTTTTAAGCGCCTTCCAATGTGAGTATACTGGTTCCTCCATGAACCGACTCACCACGCCAACACTTAGCGATAAGTCTGGCCTTGTGCAAGTGAGATAACGAAGACTTCCCACCAAACTTCGATACTTGCTCGCGTCAACTCGGTCTCCATGATCATATTTTGAAAGCTTTGCACCTGGTTCCATCGGTGTTGATACCGGATTGCAGTCCGCCATCTTGCTCTTCTGTAATATGTTTTTCGCATATGCTTCTTGTGATACAAATATCCCCATCTTGCTTTGTTGAATCTCCAGACCAAGAAAATATCTCATCAATCCCATGTCTGTCATCTCAAATTCATGCATCATCGCCTCCTTGAACTCTTCTATCATATTGCCATTGTTTCCCATGAAGATGAGATCGTCTACATAGAGTGCGACGAACAACAAATTTTCTCCATTCTTCTTTATGTAAAGAGCATGTTCGAATGGGCATTGCTTGAACCCATTCTCCTTGAAATAGTTGTCAATGCGAGTATTCCATGCCCGTGGTGCTTACTTTAGCCCGTAGAGTGCTTTCTTCAATTTCAGTACTTTGTTCTCGCTTCCAGTCTTTGTGTATCCTGGGGGTTGTTCGAGATAGACCTCTTCTTCGAGCATGCCATTTAGAAATGCCGACTTAACATCCATCTGAAATATCGGCCACTCGTATTGAGCAGCTTGTGCAATTAGCAAACGGATTGTTTCCATTCTTGTAACTGGAGCAAATACCTCGTCATAGTCAATTCCTGCCTTTTGTTTGTATCCTTTTGCCACAAGTCGTGCCTTGTATCTCTCGATTTCACCCTTTGCATTCATCTTTTTCTTGAAAACCCATTTTACTCCAATGGGTTGTCCGCCCTTTGGTAATTCTGTCAACTCCCAGGTTTTGTTGCGTTCAATTGCATGAATCTCCTTATCCATAGCTGCTTGCCACTTCTCATCTTTCACTGCATCTTCAAAGCTTATGTTCTCCATATCTGCCAAAAGACACACAAGATGTACCTCATCTGTTGAATCATACAAATCTCGCAAGGTCCTCCATCTTGGTTGTTTTGGTTCATCCTCATCATCGCTGCTTTGCGGTTTTGTTGAAGTGTTTGTCGCAGTTATTATTGGACCAATTGTTGCTTCCTTTGATTCGTTCCAGTCCCACTCTGCACCTTCATTGACTTGCACGTCTCGACTCACTATCATTTTCTCACTTTTCGGATCAAGTAGCTTGTACCCTTTTGTCTTCTCATCATAGCCTATGAAGACATACTTCTTGCTTTTGTCTTCGAGCTTGGTCCTCCGCTGATCTGGCACGTGTGCATAAGCAACACTACCAAACACCTTCAAATGTGAGACTGTCGGCTTTTGACCACTCCACGCTTCTTGTGGTGTTATATTTTCCAGCTTCGCATGAGGGCAACGATTTTGAACATAAACTGCGCATTGCACAGCTTCCGCCCAAAGTTCATTTGGTAACTTTTTACTCTTGAGCATAGACCGAACCATTTCGAGAATGGTGCGATTCTTCCTTTCAGCAACACCGTTTTGTTGAGGAGAATAAGGTGCAGTCAGAAATCTTCTTATGCCATGTTCCTCGCAATAGTTCCTGAATGCCTTCGAATTGTACTCGCCTCCTCTGTCAGATCTTAAGGATTTGAGGACTTTTCCAGTTGATTTTTCCACCAAAGTTTTGAACTTCATGAACTCATCAAGTGCTTCAGACTTTTCTTTCAAAAAATAAACCCATGTTTTTCGTGAGAAATCATCGATAAAAGAGATGAAGTACCTTTTACCGCTGTATGAACTGGGAGTGATTGGCCCACAAATGTCAGTGTGGATCAATTCGAGGGGTTCTTTGGCTTGATATTCTGCCTTCTTTTGAAACGAGGCTTTTGTATGCTTGCCAAGCACACATTCTTCACAAAACTTGCTTTCATAGCCTACATCTGGCAGTCCATGCACCATGTTTTTCTTTGCCAACACTCTTAGGCCTCCATGATGCAAGTGCCCAAATCTGAGATGCCATAAAGTTGCCTTGTCTTCAACATCTACGCTTAAACATTTCTCTTGCATCTTTTGCAAATTGAGCTTATACATACGATTCTTTCCCATCTCAACATGAGCCACCGATTGCCCTTGCTTGTCCTTGAGTTGTAACATCCGATCTTTCATAAGTACCGAGTATCCTTTCTCCATAAGTTGACCCATACTTAGAATGTTACTCTTTAGATCCGGTACATAATACACATCCTCAATTTTCCTTGTCATACCATCGTTTTGTAAGAAACAAATTGTACCTTGTCCTTTAACCTGGATCTTCGATGCATCTCCAAATGAAACATGGCCATCTTTCACCTCTCGTAATTCCCTGAATAAATGCTTGAGCCCACACATGTGGTTGCTTGCACCCATGTCAAGATACCAAATCGAGTCATCATAATCGTCTGTGCAATTTTGCACCATCATGAGGATTCCTTCATTGTCATCGTCCTTTATTGCAAGATTTGTGTTTTCTTCCACATTCTTCTTGCTCCAACAATCCTTCGCATAGTGCCCAACTTTTCCACAGTTATGACACTTATCGGGATTGTAATTCCTTGCAATATGGCCGTTCTTGCCACACTTGTAGCATTCAAACGTCTTGTATCCTCTACCGCGTCCACGACCTCTCCAGTTTTGTTGACTGGATTGTCCCTTTTCTTCTTGATATCTTCCTTGACTGCGGCCACCATTACTGCGACCACCACGGCCACGTCCTCGCCCACGAGATTGAGAAAACAACAATGCCTTATCATCTTTAATAGACACCTTGGATTTGAGAGCTTCCTCAAGTGTCTCATCCTTCTTCTCATCCTTCTTCTTCTTCCACTGCTCATGGGCTTCAAGGGACCCGACAAGTTCGTCTACGGTTAGCGTGGTGATGTCCTTCGACTCTTGGATGGCACACACAATGTTGTCGAAACTGTCTGTAAGAGAACGTAAGATTTTCTCCACAGATCGAGTTTCTTTTATATCCTCGCCATTTCGTTTGAGCTGATTCACCACGGTTTGAACACGCGTGATGTAATCGGAAACACTTTCTGATTCCTTCATCTTCATGCTCTCCAACTCGCCGCGTAGGATTTGGAGACGCACTTGTTTCACTCGATCAGCTCCTTTGAAACACTTTTCTAACTTCGCCCACGCCTCTTTAGAAGATTTCGAGTCAGAAATCTTCTCGAAATCAGATTCATCAAGAGCTTGGAACAGGAAATGAAGAGCAGTCCTGTCTTTCATGCGCACGTCTCTTAGCGCCTTCAGCTGGTTCCCCGTTAACGCATCGGTTGTTGCCGGTTCTTCGTAACCAGTTTCGACCACCTCCCACGCATCATTTGCACCTAGCAACACTCGCATTTGGATACTCCAGTTTTCATAATTTATCTTTGTCAAACGTGGCACCACCATCTTTGCTGTGTTCGTGGCGGAACTCATATTGGCTCTGATACCAATTTGTTAAGAAATGATAAAAATGACTTTAGGTGCAAGAAGGCTTTTTGAGTGGAGAAGATTTCTCTTTGTATTTCTTACTCTCATCTTTTCATATTAAAACACAATCATTTATAAGAGTAACAAAACAATAACGTACTATCTATTAAATATAGAACTTAAGAATTCTAATTAAAGACAAATTCCAACGTTTGTCCGTTTTCTCCTCTTAATGCCAGCAACCGTTGTCCTATTTTATTTTGCAGACTTTCATCTCCTTAATTAAGTTTATTTCCAACAGCTTTTGCTCGAGCGTTTGAATATTCTATGTGAATATGTCCCTTAGGTTTTGATGATTCGTCTGAATGATAAAATGAGACCCAAGCAGGTATTTTCGCCACTTCATGATAACTTCCACTATGGCCACCATTTCTTCGGTGTAAGTACATGCTTTTTGCAGTTTGCTGCGAGAGTTGTTTGCTGTAAAGCAATGGGATGGCCCTATTGAGAGAGTACAGCTCCAATGGCTTCTCCGAAGGCATTAGTCTGTACCAAAAAGGGTTGTGAAACGTCAGGAAGCAATAGGATAGGCATAGCCATTAAAACACCTTTAAGTTGCACAAAGCAGCATCTGCATCTGGAGACCAGACAAATGTGTCCTCACAGAGGAGCTGAGTGAAGGGGATTGCCTTGGAATCATAGTTGGCCACAAAATGGCAATAATAGCCTACAAGGCCGAAGAAGGCTCGTAGCTGCTCAATTTTCAATAGTGGAAGGCAGTTGTGGATTGTCGCATTCTTCTCCGGATCAACAGATACACCATCTGCCGCAATTATATGGCCCAGGTACGAGAGTGATTGCTGGCCAAATTCACACTTCATCAATTTGGCATGAACGGAGTTCTATTGGAGGACTTGTAAAACCTATTGAAGATGAGAAAGGTGCTGCTCTGTTGTCTTGCAATGGTCTAATATATCATAAAAAAACACCAAAACAAATTTTCAAAGATAGGGTCAAAACACATCATTTCATAAACGATTGAAAAGAGGATGGCGCATCTAATAATCCAATTGGCAATACCAGAAACTTGTAGTGTCCAAAAAACCATCCTATGGATATCGTTTGAGTGAATTCTGAGTTGGTGGTATCTCGCACTTAAATCCAGCTTGGAGAAAAATTAGGCACCACTGAGTTCATCTAACAATTTATCAACTATGGGGATGGGTAAGCAATCCTTGATGCTTACTGCTTTTAGAGCCTGAAAATTGACACAAAAATGCCAGGTATCATCATTCTTATGCATCAGCAGAACTAGGGACAAGAAAAAGGTTGTGCTTGGGCAAATCAACCTTTCTGTTAACATATCTCATATGAGCCTCTCCATCTCTTCCTTCTGAAAGTAAAGGTATCGGTAGGGATGGACATTAATTGGGGTTGTACCGAAAAAAGTAGAATATGGTAGTCAAAAGCTTGAGTAGGAGGGAGTCCCTTTTGTCATGCCCCTAACTTGTATAAGCCTACGGTTGGGAGGAAAGGGAGAGAATTGGCTTGTAAAAAAAGAAAGTAAGAAGGTTGGAACCATAAAAGTGGGAATTTGAAGGATTGAAATGGACATAGTGAAGTTTTATACTAACGGGGCAAAAGAAAAGTATGGGTGCTATGGTCATTTATTAGGCTGGTAGTTGATTCTGGTTGAAAAGAAGATAGTGGGGACTCAATTGCCTCAAATTAAAAAGTATAGCAAATAAAAAAGATAAACGTTGCTTTGTATCATGCACTAAATCCAAGCCACTATGGCAAGGCTTTAAGCCATTTTCTTGCCACATGTCTATTGCCAGATACTTGCATGGTTCTATTCACAACAACCTTGTTTGATCAAGTTCCAATAGCTATTTTGGTAGAGGAAAGAGGTTTTCAGCTAGTTCTAACAAATTTCTGATGGAGTTCAAGAATGGAGAAAGAAATCCAAGGCAATCATTCAAGGGAGAAGATAACTTGGACTACAAGGAACTAGAAATCATAGGCAAAGAGTTTCAAGTTGCTTCTGCTAGACTTTGGTTGTGGTAAGGATTAATTATGTTTAGTTTCCCTTGTAATTAAAAGCTGGACTTGTGGTTTAACTAGAAATGTTTGGCCTCAGGTGATGATTTGAAGCCAGATGAACCTTTAAGATGTTTAGGGGCTAAGGATACCTTTGGGTATTCATGTTTCTTTTTTAGCTAGATCTGTTAGGGCAAACATTAGGATTTTGTTATGGGAAAAACTAGCAAGCTTCAGGATCTGGAGCTTTATAGTTTTAGCTAGGTCTCATTAATTTGGTAAGTAAAAATGAATCTAGGAACTAGGTAGTGCTTGCTAGGCCATGGAGGCTGTTTAGCTAGTGTTGTGGTCTGCGTGTTTGTGTGCTTTATTGTTTTGAATGCATGTGCTGACCTTTATCATATTATATATTGTGTTACACTTGTGCTTTGTGTTTTCTTTTTTTGTTTGCAGGGTCTTTGAAAGAATATTGTATTGCGAACCTATGTAGGCATGTATGTTGATTAACCCTTTCTGAGTTGTGAAACTCATGCCCTGATTTTCTTCATTTTAGGGAAAGCTTTGGCTGACTAATAGGAGTTGTGTGTGTGTGTGCCTTGTGCATTTCAGGTACATTTTGGAATTAAGTATTTAGCTAGCCAAGTTGTGGTCAATATATGTTAGAAACCAAGCTTGGATATGCTTTGGTTGCATGCACGTTGCTATTAGTTTTGTGCGAACAAAACTTAGTTTTGAGTTTTAAAGTGACATTTGGCTAAAAAATTGTTAGTGGGAGTAGTTAGAATATTTGTTAGTGGCAAAATAACTATTCATCATCTCTTTCTCTTATCCATTTTCATATGCTCTCTTCCTCCACAGCTTACCATCTTCATCTCTCTCCAATCATACCAATTTCATGTGAAATTAAGGTCCCAAAGCATCCATAACAAGCCTTTAGCGTATTCTTGGTGGTTTTGGCGCATTTGTATTGTCCCTTGCAAGTTTTTTATTTAAACCCTTAAATAAGCTTTGGAAATGGGTCTGAGTTGGTTTTAAGTTGAAATATGGTTGGGCATGATCTTAATCAGGGGAGAGGCCAAAATTTTAAATTAAGAGGAGCCAAACCTCATTTTGAAAATGTTAAAAGATTAAGATGGCCATAATAGAGATAATGAGATTTCTTGAGCTTTATCTTTACATATACACATAAGTAACATACATAATTTGCAAGAATTTTAGGGGACATCGAGCACCCCCTAGTCTCCCTACTCCCTCTACCTCCGGTCTTAATTTGTGTTTGTGATGGCCATTTTGCTTGGATTTAGGCTTAGAACTCAAAAGGAACAAATTGTGCTCACGTGAGCTTTGTATTGCTTGTTTGCTTCGTTCTTGCTTTGATTTGAATTTGAGGTAAGAGGTTAAGTTAACTTAAATTAGATTGATATATTTCATGCTTGTCTTAAGTGCTTAAAGTTATAGGATTGCATGCAAACCAAGTCGAAAGAGAGAATGAGCATGAAGGGCATAAAGCTGGCACATCTCCATGGGTGGTGAAGTCACACTCTCTAGCTTGTGCAACCACACTATTTCTAGAGACAAAGAAAAATGGTGGTACGATTGCACTTGCCTAGGGTTGCGATCGCATCAACCGTTACTTGCCCCAATCGTGTCCCAAATACCTCATAAATTTTAAGGGTTTTCTAGCATTTCTAAGGCCATGACATGCTCTAAGTAAATTCTTAACTTAATTCTAAAGTATAATATACATCAATTACGTTAGGTAATTAAGTATATGGTTTAAGAGGGCTAAGATTGCTAAATAAGTAAGAGGTACCTTTAGGAGGAAGTAAGGTGCTTAGTGGGGGCTAAATGTGGTTTGGCTTATCCAATGATGTAAGTAAGGGTTTGTGGGCCTTGAGCATTGAGTGGAACCTAAGAAAGTCCTAACCAAGTTAGGAAGCTTAGTAAGTTAGTCCACTAACAGGGCTTAAGTCAAGTTCAAAGAACTTTAAGGAGTGAAAAATAGGTAAGTATTGGGAGTGAGTAAAGACTTACTCTAGGAACTGTAAAAAATACTTAAGAGAGGTAAAAGATCCAAGATAAGTGGGCTAGTGCCTCAAGGACCTTCATCATTTGAGATTATGGCATATTTGAAACACCTTGAGGTATAAGAAGTCCAAAGGGATATATGTTGCATATCATTCATACATGCATTGCATATGTTATTAACTTGATATTTGTACAGGTTGGTAGATGCTTGATTTTTTATTGCCATATATACATGTTTGCTTGAGTTTTCTTATAGGTACCAAAGACCTCTTACTGAGTGTGGTAACATACTCACTCCCTTAAGCTTATTTGTGCATGTTCTGATATCGAGCCTAACAACTAGGTCAATATTTGTAGACTAAGTTTCTTTTTTTTTTTCAAGTACTTATTTTACATGAAACCTTGAGTTTCTAAGTTACTTGTAAGCTAGGTTTGTAATAAATAAGTGTTTATGCCTTTACACATTAGAGGCTAAGGTTATACAAGGAAAAGTATAGGGCTTTGCACTTAAAGTCTGTTAGCTCAAAGGTGAGAGCTCAAGTGGACAATCGTTATGTTTTTTCATGTATATAGATTACCTTGTATACTAAGACATTGCCTCTTTTAGGATGCATTATGGTGTATAGCAGTTAAGTTACTTCTGCATGCATATTAGGGTTGAAAAGTGTACACAAACGATTACTTCAAGTTGAAGTGATTAATGTTTTGTTGTCTTGGCATGCTTTCAATATGCTTTTAATGAAATATGCAAGCAGCATTTTCTACTTGCTTTATTTTTTTATTGCATTAACAGGACAAATGCATATATATCTTCTTATAGGGTAGGCTAAGTAACTAGTTGCATGTACATTGTTTTAAATTATTGATGAGTAATAGCTAATTAATTATAACTAAGTAGGATCACAGTCCATAAATGCATACAAGTTGATTAACATAGGGTACTTGGATCATGTTCTACTATACGAACCAAACCTTTGAAGGAAAAAAAACTTTAACCCGAAACTTTGAAGTAGGATTTGGAAAGAAATGATTGATTTTTTTGAAGAAATGACATTATAAAAAGTTGAAGAGAGGAAACATGCAAACTAAACAAGTAAATGAATAAAAAATATGGTAAAAAATTTCAGCCGATAGTAGGAAATTCATTTTCAACAACAATGCTACCATTTTCCAGAATTCGGCCAGCCTTAGTAAGAGAGGACCTTGTGTACTAAGACATTTCCTCTTTTAGGACGCATTGTGGTGTATAGCACTTAAGTTGCTTCTGCATGCATGCTAGGGTTGAAAAATGTGCACAAACGATTTCTTCAAGTTGAAGTAATTAGTCTTTTGTCGTATTGGCATGTTTTCAATATGTTTTTAATGAAATACTCAAGCGGCATTTTCTAGTTGCTTGTTTTTTTTGTATTGCATTGGTAGGACAAATGTATATATATCTTCTTACAAGTTAGGCTAAGTAACTGGTTACATGTACATTGTTTTAAGTTACTAACGAGTAATAGCTACCCAATTATAACTAAGTAGAATCACAGTCCAAAAGTGCAAACAAGTTGATTAACATAAGGTACTGAAACCTTGTTCCACTATATGAACCAAACTTTTGAAGGAAAAAAATTTTAACCTAAAACTTTGAAGTCATATCCGGAAAGAAAAGATTGATTTTTTGAAGAAGTGATTCTACAAAAAGTTAAAGAGAGGAAACAAGCAAACTAAACATATAAATGAATAGAAAATATGGGAAAATTTTTCTGGCAAACGGTAGAAAATTCATTATCAGCAACAATGTCACCACTTTCCAGAATTAAGCCAACCTTAGTGAGAGAGGAAGTGCGAGAGAAAAAAGTGTGAAGAAAATAAGAAAATGAGAAATATTAAGTCATAAATGTAGTTTTGTAATAAAGAGATGGAGAAAATTTTTCTTCAGTCCCTTATTTTCCATTAATGTTTCAAATTAGTCCCTGATTTTGGATTTGTAATGGCCTAGGTAGTTAGAAAATTACCAATGGTTTAGGCCATTGGTAACTACTAATGGATTTAATAATTGATAAATTACCAATAATTTTGACCACTTATACATGCCCCACTTCCAACTATTTAGAGTGCCTAGACCATTTACCAATGCATGACTGTTGGTAATTTTTAAATTCCGTTACCAATGGTTTAACGCTTTGGTAATTACCAACTACCTAACAATTGGAAAACAAATAGTAGGAAAAATACCTTTATTTTAGAAATGCAAGCCTAGTTCAGCACCTAGTTCTTGCTTATGAACCCTTAGCCCCTTCAGCCCTAATAGTATTTATGTACCTCTTTCTGGTCTCAACCATTTTCGTTGTTGTTTCTACATGAAGATAATAGTTAGTTTATTAAGTTAGTAACTCTTATGGACTATGTTGGCCTAACATCTTGGTAAAACCTGACTTTAATACCATTTTGTGACACCCACCCAAGCATACAAAATTGTACATTTCTAGGCACTAGGGAGGCCCTTAGGGGTACTATACCAGTGCCAGATGCCACCTATAATGCGACAAGCATACATATAGGAAGTGGGGGTGCTAGTATGGAACTTCAAGGGTTTAATGTCCGGAAGGTGGTATAAAACCTTGTTTAAACACATTTTAAAGTCATTGCACTTTTAAAATAAATTAGATTATGTAAGCCATTTGAAATGAAATCCCATTGCTAAACAGTATAATGTAGGAACTATGATAGAAACTTGAAATTTTAAATTTTCAAGGTTAGGTTTTAGTTTTAAGGGTAAGAAAATTGCCAAATTGAGTAAACATTTTGCCCAAAAATCTAGTGTGTTCTTCCAATTTTTTAGTGGATTAGCTTTCTTTAACTTTTGTTAGAGGTTAATGAGGAAGATTGGAAGCCATTACAGCTGCCTAAGCTTGGGTCTTGACAACACAACAATGCATGTACTAACTAGGCTCAAAGCCCTATTCTACCATCCAACTTTTGTGCATGATCTAGTTCAGTCCTATAGTTTTTTTTGTTTTAACACTTCTTTCACAATTTCACTTAAGTCCTCTAGTTTCAAGCCCAACGGCAAACAGCTACTACACTGGTAGTATTATTATCTTGTAGTACTTGACACTGTGTTTAGTGGGCTTGACAAAGCTAGCTTAACGAAACTACTGAAGAAACCATTTTTCTTGAATGTTTCAATAATTGAAAGGAAGTTATTTGCACTTGATTTGGCCTCAAACCCTTTTTAACAAGAAAATTCAAAGCTCAGCCAAAATTGCACCTTGTGTAGAAAGTTGTTGAACCAGAATTCTTGCTTTTAGGTAAAGTAGTAGTCTGACTTAAAAATATTTTCATAAATGATGCATATAAGTTATAAAACAACTAATATGAAGATTTGAATCAATGAACTACAACAATATTAGTTTCAAATCAAAAGTTAAACTAGAGTCAAACTCATTGCTTTTACAGGAAGTAACAGCATTTGTGATTGAGGCAGTTTTGTAAAAAAACAACCAGACATTGCATCTACTGATGCAAAAAAGTAAAATAAGCCCTGAGGCACAGTTTTTACATGCTAGAATCTGTATTTGAACACTTGAAACACACAAATGAAGTTTAGTCTTACATTTACAAGATTTAGGGCTCTAGAGACCCTTAGTATTAGTACTATACAAACATGCACACACACAAAGGATGCTATCGCACTTCTGACCTTGGTAATAAAAACACTCTCTCGCTAAAGCACCTCTTGCTCTTCGACCATAGTGTACGCACTTAAGCAAACAAAATTCAAAAAATCATTTGCTAGTGCTAGCTTCCTAGTGATCACAAAACCACAGAAAAAGTAAATGACTAATATGCATACCTGAAATGCGCAAACATAACTCCCGTTATGAACACCATTTAAAGCACATATAGACAAGTGTAGGCATGAGCAGAAACTGCAAAGACTAACAGAAAAAGGCTATGAAATGTTCTTTAAAAGTCGTTTCAAATAAGTTTTAATTAAGGTTGTATTCTAGTTTATTATATTATTATAAAAGGAAAGCAAAGGATTTTTATGTAATTGTTCAACTTATTAAAGCCTAATTGAGCACCATGTCAAATTTACCTTCATAAATGGCAAAATCATCCATATATTATTAGTGTAATATAAATAATATACATAAAACAAGTTAAATATGCATGTGCAATGCATTAGGCTGGTATTTTTTTTTAATATATCAAGAATTTATGTTTATTTGATTATAAATTCTATCTTGATTATTAATTATATAGGAAAGTTTAGCAATTATGATATTAAAATGAGGCAATTCTAGAGCAACATAAATTTTATTATTTTTTTTAAGTCGGGTTTTTCAATCATTTTGTTCATGGCATTCACTGATTACTAATTTATAAATTGTTCTAAAAGAAATTAAAGAACATCTTTACAATATATTCACAATAAATAGGCTAAAACTAAGTGAGGAAGAATAAAAAATTGGCCTGTACATAAGTGAAATAGATGATATCAAATTAAAGTAATAGTTATTGCTGACATTAAAGTTGTCTTTGTTGATAGAGAAAATAAAAATTTAGAGACTATTCTCAAATTGACTAAATCAACAGAAATTGTTAATTGTCAAGTTGTTTATGGTTGAAAAAGAGAGCATGTGTAAGGTGTTTGAAAAAATGTAAAAAATGTAAATGTTTTATTTATTTAAAATTAAGACGATTATAGGGCATTTTGTTTAGGGGGAAAAATCTCGAAAAGAAATTGTAAATAAAGAAAGTTGTAAGAGGAGACAAAAGTGTTCAAATTTTTTAGATGGGAGGATATGATGATTAATAACTTATATTTAGGGATGGCAATGGAGCGGGCGAGAACCGCAAACCGTGGATATCCACCCGTGACGGACGGGTAAACGGGTGAAAATACCCGTGATGGGCGCAGCGTGGGTAGAAAATTTCACCCGTCTGGCGGGTGCGGGCGGGTGACGGGTAGGGGGTATCCGTCACGGATAAATCCGTGCCCGCATACCCATAAAACCCGCCTAGATATGAAACATTGAAACTTCAATTTTACCCTTAATATAAATGTTACTTCTCTTAATTCTAAATGGCTATTTTGGTATTTACACCTTTACAACAGTAACAATACGCTATACGCGTTCAGCTGCTTGCGAAATTGGGCAGATTCTCAGGTCAGGTGCGAGTGTGCGTCTGCGGGCCTTCACCGTTTTCATTTGACGACTTCGCCGGCGAATCGGCACTAGGTTTCCGATAATCAGAAATTGGGCGGTCTCGCGGTGCGTCGCCTGATCGTTGTTGCACCTCGGTGGCTCGTTGCTCACGACCGCACATAGCTGCTCAGTCCTCACGTCCGACGTCGGCGGCACCATCCTCGTTGCTCACTTTCTCGCTTTCTCCGTCTCCGATCGACGTTGTATCTAAGAGGCCGAAATCAAGCTCCGGCTGTCAAGCACGGAGTGACCCGCCGCGTACCGCATCGCTAGCTAGCTGCTAGCCCCGCCCAACGCCCGACGTCTCCAATATTTGCGCCCGAGTCCGAATCCAAGAGAAGAACAAGCCCAACGAGGTAAATCTGTTAAGTTTCTCCCCTGTTTACTCTGAACTTGATCTTTTTGTTGATTGAATTGAATAAATCATCTCCATTACTGAACACGGGAAACACAAGCATAGGATATTTTTTTTCATTTGGCCATTTTCGTGTCCATTACTGAACTCAGGAATTTAGACCACGGATTAGCTTAAACCGCGTATTACCCGCGGACTGGATTATCCGCGGGTTGCGGGCGCAGATGCTATTTTCCACCCGTTAGCGGATATCCGCGAGCTAGCGGGTATGAAAAAAACCGCGGTCACGGATGACAGATATGGGGTATCCGTGCCCGATCCGCCCCGTTGCCATCCCTACTTATATTATACTTTAAGAATAAGACAAATTGGTTTGATAAGAGCAAAATTTTACACTTTTAGCATAAAATTTTGTTGATCATTATGCATAAGCATACATTTAAAGATTTGTAAATAACATTTAAATAATTTATCGTGCCATTTATAGAATAGAATAGTAGGATAGTCTTTATAATTTAACCTTTAATTTTCTTTGTTTATTAGAAATATATAGACATGCATCTATTAAAGATTTATGTATGGTATTATATTTTCATTTTGTCATACATACATGATGTATTGGAATACAAAAAAAATCATTGAATCCATAATGCATAAATAAGAAATGCTAAAAGATATTGATTATATAATGTAGCATAAATATAAATAAAATTATAATTATAACATCATGTGCTTTATTTATTATTAAAACATAAATTAATAATTCTAGAAATTTAATTAATATTTATAAAACAGTATGTGATTAAGGAAATGATCTTTAGGAAAGTAAAAGTTAGGACCAATATTTTATGAAAGTATGATATGTGATTACATTTTCCGAAGGACCAAAGTGAAACATTTTTACTAGTTTATACTAAGGTAAATTGAAAACAAAAAATCTCAAACACTTAAGTTTTGGGTTGCAAATCCATCGCTAATGTCTCACTTACTTGCTCAATAGTCTTAAACATTTTCTTTTCATTACAAGTCATCCATACCCCCATTTTAGGCCAAGTTGGTTTAAAAAACTGATTTTTAGTTGAAAACAAATATTTTATATAGTCCATTAACTATAAAAAAAATTATGACACGCTTTGAATTAACAAAAACAAAATTAACAAATATTTTAAATTAGAAGTTAAAAAATTGATTTCAAATAGTTATGTGAGTTAATAAATTCAAATTGCTTGAAAATTATTTTGTACTAAATTCAAAGTTATACTATAATCTATTGATGGTTAATGGGCTATGTAAATTGTTAGTTTTTTTTGTCTATATAAATCAAATTTTTATACTAGCTTGGTCTAGCCTATAGCCAAAGATGAATTTGCAATGGAGAAAAATATTTGGAACCATTAAATAACAACTGAGAGGTCAAAGATATATTTGTGACCCAAATTAAATATTTGATATTTTTTATGTAATTTACTCTTCAGACTAAAATAGTACACTACTTAAAGTTAATGGATTGCTCATGAAATTTACTCATCTAATATGTATTTTTAAAACTTAAACCATTTTTAATAGGTTAGGGTAAAAATAGAACGGTTAACATTTATAAAATATAATGTGTAATTGGAGAAATGATTTTTAGGAAAGTAAAAATTAGAATGAAGATTTTTTAAAAGTGTAATATGTGATACCATTTATGATGAACCAAATTGAAACATTTTTAATAGGTTAGGACAAAAACATAACTGTTAATAAGTTAGCAACTAAAACATTACGATATTTAAAGTTAAGGTACTAACATAAAATTAAATCATTTAGTACATTTAATGCTAGCTTTATTGCTAAAACCCAACTTATACACACACACACACACACACACACACACATATTTGACGATAAACCAAACTGAAACATTTTTAATAGGTTAAGATAAAAACAGAATGGTTAATAAGTTAATGATTAAAAAAGTATAATATATATATATATATTCAATTTTGACTATATTTCAGTTTCAGTCTAAAATCTTTAAGTTTAATTTCATAATTCATGTTTCTTCATTTACTATATCTCTAGTCCAAACCGTAGTTTTGTAAAATTTTTTGCCAAATTGTACCTTTGTTTGCAACTTAACATAATTTCAATCTTTTTTTTTCCCTTTTCCATATTATTTCCTTATCAAACTTCAAAATTTATGAAAATTATTTAAAATATTAACATTAATTATTTTTAGATCAATTATTATATTAAAATCTTACTTAATCCCACTTTACATTATTATTAGCAACGTTAACTTTTATATATGATTAGAAAATTCATTAAAGAAAATAAAACTTACAACTTTTATTCCTTTTTTTTTTAACTCGGTCCAAACCAAAACAAAAAATAAATAATTTTAGTTTTATAAATTTTTCTATATTTTGTAATTTTTTTATTGTATGGAGCCTTATAGCATGAAAACACATATAGTGGTTTAATCATGAAAATAAACATATTTCAGTAAAATGAGTGGCACAAATTAGAAGATAAAAATAATCTATATGTTAAAAAGTAACGGGTACATCAAAGATTGATAACAAAAGAAATAATTCAAATCAATGGTTTTGTTAAGTTTTAATAAAGGTATAAAGAATGAAAACAATGATAATATATGACACAATTAAATAACCAATCGATTATATTATTATAAAGGGCAGGAAAAGGAGGTTTTAATAATTGTATACTTTATTATAGGCTAATTGAATGTCACATCAACTTTTCTTTCATAAACAGCAAAATTACCCTTAAAATTTTAAAATAATCATAAAAATATCCACTCAATGTTCTTCCCATTTTTGACCTAAGCTATTGTTTTGTGTTCTAACGAAAACTAAACCACGCATTCAAAGGTTTGAATTTGAGCATAAATTATCCTATTAAATTAATTGGAAAATCAACTCTCACAATTAATTGGCCAACTAAATGTATTTAAAGTGAATATTTTAACCTTATATACATACAAAGGATTACATAAAAATTTAAACTTCTATGTATAGCGACTTTTTTATTTAATTACCATATCGTGTTTAATGTATTTTAGAAACTAATATCATTCCTTTTAAATTTGGGTCTATATATACTGACACATCTACAAAACCTTCCAACGAGCTAATTTTCCTCTCCCCTTCTCTCTTATAAAATTCTGATTTGCCAACTTCTTTTATTAGTATACTTTTATTTGTATCAAAATTATTATTCATTTTATTTCATACTTTAGTGCTATTTCTTTTAAATTAATAGTCAAATTTTTATAATATTCATGATTATTGAAACTCCAACTCTCTCTCTCTCTCTAAATATATATAGTAAACACCGCGGTGGGTGTAGATTTTATTTCACAAAATCAGCCCAATAACACTTATATATTTAGTCAGGGGGCCTACAAAAAGGGCAAAACCTAACTTAAAATAAAACTCAAATAAACCTAGTCTATGTTTCACAAGGATAATCAGGCAATACATACTAAGCAAAAATCTCACTAAAATTGCAGCTAAATTTGGATTGGATTGATTCAGAAATAATCTGCACTACTTTAGTTGTCTGTCTAGAAATTCGATGAAGACGTCTCCTATTTCTTTCTTGCCACAAAAAATAAACCATACCTGAAAAGCATTCTTGCCTTACCTTTTACTTTAAACTATTGCCCTTGACCACCTTGCACAACCACTGCCAATATCTGTTCCACCTCCAAAGAGCATCATGGAGTTTGAGCAGACACATAATTTTATGTCAAACCACCTACAAGTAAGAGCATTTGAAGAACAAATGATTCCAAGACTCATCAATAAGAAGGCAAAGGGCACAAGAGTTAGAAATTATGTCAAGATAAAAACCAAGCCTATCCAAGGTAGGCAATTTGTCCAACATAACAACCAACAGACCATGGAAAATTTTGGATTAGAATTCCAAACCAAAGAGTGCCACCTCATCAAATCAAAGTTTTCCATAACATGTGAATATGCTAGCTTCATGCTAAATTTCTGATTCGTAACATAATCCTAAACATTGTCATGTATAGCATTAGAAAATAAGGTACGAACTTTCAAAATATGTTTTCAAAAATTAGAACAATTAGAAGCAGGTCTTACCTGCCAAATGTCCCAACCTTTTAGGTAATAAACGTGTAGCCAACAAATCCACAAGCTCTCCTTATTAGAAAATACACCATAGCTTTTTACCATTAACTGTATCGTTCCAGCCAAACAAATTGTGCACCCTAATACCGCCCTGTTCTTTGGGAGCACACACGAATTTCCAAGCCACCGAGAATTTATTACACTGAATAGTCCCAGACCATAAGAAAACCCAACAACATTGCTTAATGTTATTCAACACAGATTTTGAAATGGGGAAAAGAGTGGACCAATAGTTTTGAACATTAAAGATCACAGATTTAATAAATTGAGCCCTCTCAGCATAAGACAAAAACTTATTAGCCCAACCATTGAGTCTCTGCAAAATCTGCTCCTCTAGGGGTTTAAAATGACTAGTCTGCAGTCTTTTATCCAGCAAAGGAACCCTCCAAATACTTAATAGGCAATGTTCATTTGGCATCTTTAAGGACTCTAGGATAGCTTTCTCATTAGAATCATTGACACCCCCAAAAATAACTTGACTCTTATCAAAATTAATGACCAAACCAGAAGTATTAGAGAACATATATGAGCAAAACTTGATAGCTTGAGCTGAATTAGTATCCCCATTGCCAATGATTATAATGTCATCTATAAACATCAAATGAGTTAGATGAATCTCCTGGCATTTAGGATGAAATTGTGCAAAATTTTCATGAAAAATCTTACCCAATTCTCTAGAAAGTAATCCATGGCTGAGACAAAAAGTAAAGGAAATAGTGGATCTTCTTGTCTCACCGTTCTCTTACCTTTAAAGAAACCACATAAATTACCATTCAGCATAACAGAACACCAAGGGGATTTGACACATGTCATGATCCAAGAGACCCATCTAACAAGGAAATTCAACATAAGCATATATTCCTCTAAAAAGTCCCAACTTAGCATATCAAATGCCTTTCTAAGATCAATCTTTAGACACATTCTAGGTTTAATATTACTTTTGCCATAACCCTTCATGATTTCATGGTAGCGTAAGATATTATCATAAATCAATCTATCTTTGACAAAAGCACCATGGCTTACATGAACAAGCTGTGGCAAAATAAATTGAAAGTACTAGCCAAAATCTTAGGCACAAATTTATAAAGCACATTACAACAAGAAATAGGTCGAAAATCATTAGCATAGGAAGCATGGGCATGCTTTGGAATAAAATGAATAGCAGTGGCAGATAAAGCCAATGGTAACTCACTTCTAGCAAAGAATGCCTTAATAGCATCAGTAATATCTGCTCATACCAAGTCCTAGTTATGCTAAAAAAAAACCGGTAGTGAAGCCATCAGGTCCAGGAGCTTTAGATGCAGAAAAATCATGAATAGCTCTAGTAATCTCCTGAGATGACACTTTTTCCATCAAACTCCTACTCTACTCAATGGTTAGCCTAGGGCCATTCAGGACAATATTCAGATTAACATTCAAAGAACAAACAGAGGCATGACTAAGAATAGAAGATCATCTCTAATCTCTGATTGAAGCCATAGTTGCTTCCTGTTTTATCATAGATACACGTAATATTCACTTTGGCAATTCTTTCTTTCATTTTAGAGTGTAAGAATTTATTATTTTCATCCCAAAGCTTCAGCCAATCAATAGCTGATTTCTGTGCAAAGAAGGCCTCCTCTACATTCTTTATCTCAAAAAGCTCATGCTTAACCTTCTACCATTGAATATATAACAGTCTATTTCCCAATTCTTCATTCAACCTACTATATATTGAATCCAACTCATTCTCCTTCATCTTCACTCTACCCACAATATCTGAATACCAATTAGCATTTAATTGCCAAAATGCAACCTTTAAACTTCTTAATTTTAAAAGCACATTCTTCCAAGGAGAGGAAGTTGTGGAATCAACCACACACCAAGCAGTTTTGACAATTTGAGAGTAGTCAGTGTGGTGCTCCCACTTTTTTAGGTATTTAAAAGGGACCCTTCTTTTGACAACAAAATCATGCAACATAATAAGAGCCATAGAATGATCAGAACACAACTTTCTCTTAAACTCGACAGTAACATAAGGAAGTTGTGGAATATAATATTTAATTCTTAGGTTATTTGAACTTATATTCACTTTTGTTTGTTTGTAGAAAATGACGATTCTTATCCTACCAATTATACTGCATATGAAAGTAAATTTGCACATCTATATACATCAATATAGTTTTGACAATTTTTGCCTGTGGAATCTTCTTTACGAAGAAAGAAGATTTATTACAAAATATTTTTCATAATAACATTTTATTGGAACTAAGGTTTCATGTTTTCTATTGTTTGAATTCTTATTTCCCAATACTATGTTATTTTACATTTTTGAGTAATAATAAATGCTATATTTTTTTTTTGTTTCTAATTTATGATGGAGTTGAACCAACATCATTCAATTCAAAAATTGAAACCTAAACTTTTTCATGATTTTGGTACATAAAAACAAAACAAAACAAAATAATGGTGAAAAATAGTGAAGCTTAAAACCCATGAAAATTCCTACATGAAATTCATTTTATTGGTTTGTATAATGGGAAATTTTAACTAATAATCCATGTAGTTGTCGGCAATTGATGCATTCATTTACTTATAAAATGAGAGGAAAGTGATCAAAGGGGAAAAAAAATTCAATATGATGAATTTATGCATAATTCTAAAATCTATAATCACTTTCTTCTGATTATGTTATCTTACAGACGTGAACAGCTAAAATCTAGAGCTGGTTGTTTGACGTTGAAGCTAGGAGGTAAAGTGATTTCCAAATAATGAAAAATTAAAATATGATATTTTCAAGGTTAGTGAGGCAAGTTTTGGTTGAATCAAAGTTACCACAGTTGCATAAATAAAAATTTAAAAAATCAATTTAGGTATATTTGGATACGGTATACAACAAAAATTATGGAATGAAATAAGTAAAAAAATATTAGCGAATCTAATATTATATATTAAAGCAGGATCATTTTCATGCCTAGAAACGTCTTTTCCTTAACTCTTACTTGTGTGTTTTTACTTTCATGCTGCAACCTTTCATTTTTTGCACCAACGTTCCAATTTTGTCATTCCATTACCTATAAAATTATGTTTCTTCTTTTTAATTACCATGATATTTCAAAAGGAAAGTCAACTATGTATTAATTCTAAAATTTATAGATATCAATTGAATTTGAAAACTTAATCTTTTAAATATATAACTTCCATAAATAAATCCTCTATTTATTTTATTAGCCATATGTTATGTAATCTATTTTGAAAAATTGATGTCTTCTTTTTCATATATATATATATATATATATATATATTAACAAATCATAATCTTACAAACCCTACAAAAATGTAAGCATCTCTCTTATTTTTATTTAAAAAAAATAATATTTTTTAAGATTAAAATTATGCATGATTCTTTGTCATTGATATCTTGGATTCAGGCTTCTTCTCCTTCTCATTCTACTTCTTTTTCTTTTTCTTCTTTTCTCTATGTATGTATGTATGTATGTATGTATTTTTTATTTTGTGAACCTATTTTGATTGATACAATATTATTGTGTAGTGATACATTTCAGTTATTTGAAATTTTTATTTTATATATTTTAAAGATTTGGATTATGACATTTTTTGTTTTGGATTACAATTCTAACTAAATTCTATCTATATTGTTGGATATTCTTTTGAAAATTATTGATTTTTAATCATTTTCATATTCAGCCAATTGATAGCAGAGCTACCTGATTTTTCAAGGCCAGGGAGACTCTAGGTGCTAGACTTGTCATTTCTTTTACCTAGTAAGAGGGCAATGTGTGACCTACTTCTACTGCCAAGAGGTCGAACATCTATCCAGGTAATGTCCTAAGAAAGGCACTCCACCAGCAGCACTGACAACTCCACTGACAAAGAAACCTCGTGTGGCAGGACGTGTTTATGCAGTGACAGTCGAGGAGGCAAAGGATGCTTCAGGTGTGGTGCAAGGTACACTGTTATTTATAGCTTTTAATTTCAAGTTCATAGTAATGGTATGCTTAGGTTAGTAATTGTTTGAATTGGTCAAAGGTATTCCTTCTATTTTTGGGTTTCCTGCTAGAGTTCTTATAAACTTGGGATCCACACACCCTTTCATTTCTCATAAACTAGCTGATCAGTTAAACATTCTCATTAAAAAGCTCCCCTTCATACTAGTGGTTTTTACACCATTAAACACTAGTATGAGTTCTATTCATGTACTTCAATCTTGTTTGATTTCTATCGAAGGATGTAATCTAGACACTAATCTCTTTGTACTTGGGATATTTGAATTTGATTGTATTTTAGGCATGGATTGGCTACATCAGCACCATGTTAAGGTGGATTGCTATAAGAAGCCACATACCTTCTCCTTGCCTGATGGCTCAGAATTACAGTTTGTTGGGGATAAAAAGAACTCTACTCTGATATTGATTTCTAGTTTGCAAGCTGATAGATATCTTTGTTAAGGTTGTGTTGGCTATTTGGCTTATGTATAGACAGAGTCAGAGAAGCCTGAATTAGTAGCTGGTATTCCCATTGTGGAAAAATTTCTAGAAGTGTTTCCAGAGGAGTTAACTGGAATGCCACCTAGCTAGGATATGAACTTTGCCGTCAATTTATTGCTAGGAATGGCTCCTATCTCTCAAGCACCTTATCATATGGCTCCATTAGAAATGGTGAAACTAAAAAGTCAATTACAGGAGCTACTAAAAAAAGGGTTCATACATCCACGTACTTTACCTTGGGGTGCTCATGTTTTATTCATGAAGAAGAAAGATGGCAGCTTGAGGAAGTGCATGGATTATTGATAGTTGAATCTGGTGATGATAAAGAACAAGTACCCTTTACCTCAAATTGATGACCTATTTGCTCAACTGAGGGGATCATCAGTGTTCTCTAAGATCGATTTGAGATTTGGGTAATATCAACTAAAAATCAAATAGGAAGATGTGTCAAAGACGGCATTTTAGGACCCGTTATAGGCATTATGAGTTTCTAGTGATGCCCTTCGGGTTAACGAATGGACCTGCAGCTTTCATGGGCCTAATGAATAGTGTGTTTCAACCATACGTAGATCATTTTTTCATTATTTTCATAGATGATATTCTGATTTACTTACCAGATGCTGAAAGCCATAAAGAACATTTGAAGATTGTACTTCAGACGTTGAAGGAACATAAGCTGTATGCAAAGTTGAGCAAGTGTAAGTTTTGGTTAGGCAGTTTCACCTTTTAGGCTATGTGGTAACTAAGGAAGAAATTTTAATGGATCCTAGTAACATTGAAGCTGTGGTGAACTAGCAACAATCGAAGACCATGTCTGAGATTTGGAGTTTCTTGGGCTTGGCTGGGTATTATAAACATTTTGTAAAAGGTTATTCTAAGCTAGCATGCCCCTTAACCCAATTAACTAAGAAGGATCAACCATTTCAGTGGACAGAATGATGTGAAAATAGTTTCCAGGAGTTGAAGAAGCGGTTAGTTTATGCACATATTCTTACTCTTCCTGATGGGCGAAGTGGTTTTGCAGTTTATACAGATGCATCACATCAGGGGTTTGGTTGTGTATTGATGCAGACAAGCAAGGTGATTGCTTATAGATCCAAGCAGTTAAAGCCTTATAAGCTAAATTACCTAACTTATGATCTGGAGTTGACAACTTTCATACATGCGTTAAAGCTTTGGTGACATTATTTGTATGGAGAAAAGTCTGAGGTCCTTACTGACCATAAAAGCCTACACTATATTTTATCATATAGGGAACTTAATAATCAGTAGCGTCGTTGGGTTGAGTATCTCTCTGATTATAATTGCATTATTCAATATCACCTAGGTAGGGCTAACCTAATGGCTGATGCTTTGAATAAAAAAACAAGTGCTAAACTGAATGCTATAGTGGTTTCTAAATGGAACTACTAGAGGAGTTCAGTCACATGAGCTTAGGTGTTCAACTGAAAGGACCCCAGGTTCTTATGGCTAGTTTGCATATAGAGCCTACACTTGTTACAAGGGTCAAAGAGGCTCAAAAAGAGGATCCACAATGCCAAGAATGGTCCATTCTAGGGAAGAAAAGATTCAGTGTGGATGTGGATAGTACCCTAAAATTTTAAAACAGATTTGTTTTTCCCCAAGGTAGTAAGGTGAAGTATGATGTTTTATCAACAGTACATGCATCTCGATTGACCATCCACCTTAGGGGCACTAAGATGTACCATGATTTGAAGAAAAACTTTTGGTGGAGTGGCATGGAGAAGGATATTGCAGAGTTTGTATCTAGATGTCTAACTTGTTAGAAGGTCAAAGTAGAACACTAAAGACTTGGAGGATTGGTACAGGCATTGGAGATTCCTTAATAGAAATGGGATGACATTGTAGTGGATTTCATATTTGGGCTTCCTGCTACTCATCATCAACGTGATGCAATCTGGGTTATTGTTGATTGGTTAACCAAGTTAACCCACTTTTTGACAATCTAAAAGACTTGGCCTGTAGCTAGATTAGCTGAATTATACATATATGAGATAATTCATGTTTATGGAGTGTCGAGGAGCATTGTTTTTTATAGGGATCCAAGATTCACTTTATAGTTTTGGAAAGCTTTACAAGAATAGTTGGGTATTGTGACATTAATGAGTACCGCTTATCATTCACAAACAGATGGGCAGTCTGAAAGGACTATACAAACTATTGAGGATATGCTTAAAGCTTGTACACTAGATTACAAGAACTCTTGGGATAATGATCTACCTCTAGTGGAATTTGCTTATAATAATAATTGTTGCTCCAATATTCAGATGGCCTTATATGAGGCTTTGTATGGTCGTAGTTGTCATACTTCGGTGTGTTGGGAAGAAGTGGGCGACATGCCTTTTTTGGGATTAGATTTGGTACAACAAACTTCAAATAAGGTCAAAATAATCAAATAACAATTAGTAACAGCTCAAGATAAATAGCCAAGTTATGCAAACCAGAGGCGTCGTCCTTTAGAGTTTGCCATTGGTGATCATGTATTTCTAAAGGTGTCACCGACCAAGAGAGTTTAATGCTTCAGAGTGAGAGGAAAGTTAGACTTGTGCTTTGTTGAACCTTTTGAGGTGTTAGAGCAGGTTGGAGAGGTGGCATATCGAGTTACTCTACCACCTAATTTGGCTAGAATTCATAACGTGTTTCATGTGAGTAATATTTGCAAGTATCAGCCAGACCCAATGCATGTTATTCCATGGAAGCTATTACAGTTATGCGAGGATTTGACTTATGTAGAGGAGCCTTTGGCCATCGTGGATCGTAAGGAAAGGGTTCTGTATAACAAAGATATCCTGTTAGTAAAGGTTATTTGGAATAATCATGGAGAGTAAGAGATAACCTGGGAAGTTGAGGATGAGCTTTGGAAGAAGTATCCACAGCTTTGAGGTACTTCTTAACACTCTATTTCAAATGTGAGGACAAATTTCTTTTAAGGGGGGAGGTTGTAGTATCTCTAGAAATTAAGGGAAAAGAAAACTACCAAATTACCCTAAATGCAAAAATTACCATTTTACCCTCAAGGATATTTTAGTAATTTTACCTATCAAATTAGAAAATCAATGTAAAACTAAGAATCTTGACCTTTAGATAATTCCTTTAGTGGTTGTTAAGAATCTTTGACCCTTAAATAATTCCTTTAGTAGTTGTTAAGTCAAAATTCCAAATCGGAAGCTCAAAGTCATTTTTTAACACAAGGGGCATTTTTTTCATTTTTAACTGAGAATTGAATGAAAAATCTAGGATCACCATTGGATTCTTCTCACAAAAGTGAGTCAAAATAAAATTACCTCACTCAATTCTGAATTCATTTGCTTAGGGTTCCAAAAATTTAGCCTACATGCGTTCACGGTTTAAATCAAGTTTGTGCGACTGTTACAAAGAATAATTTCCTACATAACCCTAATATTAAAATAAATAACTTCTATAGCCACACCCCTCCTAGAATTTTGTTTTTCTCTTCAAAATCAAATTCAATTAAATTTATCTACTTATCTATATTTTTGTTAACAAATTCACAATAAAGTTGTCATAATCCAAATAAACTCTTTCTCATTGTTTTCTTATCTTCCCGTAGCTTTCCTAGGTCAAACGTTTGGTGCACCTCTAGCAACTAAAACCTAGGCAAACTAGTATCCTCCACACTTCTCATTCAACAACCTGTCAAGCAAGATTGTCAAAAGAAAAAAATTATTATGGTCTCCACCTTCAATTGGCCTTAACTTTCTTATAGCCTTGACAATATTTTGATCTCCCATTCTTTTTCTTCAAATAGATAGCCTCATCATTCTTCCATTGTTTTGGGTCATGCTCATTAAAGTGGAGAAGAAGGCATCACAACAAAGGATCGTCGTCGCACTCTCCACTCTATTACTGACGTGATTGTTCTAGCCCTTTTGGTTTTATTTCTCTATCATCCAAGTAATTTTGAATGTTATTTAATTCCCTATTATTGCTTAGCTTCATTAAGTTGAAGGGAAACCTCATCCGAACACCAAAAAATGATCCTACTGGTACCGATGATCCCAAATTCATTCATGTGAGCCAAAATTCTTCGGTTTTACTCTTTTAATTTTTTTTTCCAGCACCTAAAGGCCTTATATTTTTATTATAAATTGTTTGCAGATCATCATTAATCAAAGTTTAGAGTTTTTGCACTCGTTCCCGGTGCGATTGGGTCCATACTTGCTCCTAAGCCCTAGTAAGCCACTATAGCCTTTTTAAAATTTTTTTGGCCACCAATTTCAAACCTCACAGCCTTAACAAGTCTCTTTTCGTTACTGTACATGTTGTTACAAAGGGCTAGAGAATTCTTACTTGAAATTTTAGCCTTTTTTTGAACTCTTAGAGCGCTAGAGATCTTGAAAATATATCGGTAATCAAAATTGAATTTTTCCATTCCAAATTTAATTTTCACAGCCACTAAATGAGCTTATAACTCAGTTCATTGGCCATTGTAATTTTAGGATCAATATCAATAAGGCTCTTGACATGATCTTGAATAGGTACAAGGCCACCAGAGACACCCTGAGAAACTTTTTACCCACTAGGTAAAATTTTGGCCTAGATATCAAGAATGTGAACCTTCCAAGTAACATTTAGGAAATTTACAAATTTTAGCATATTTTCTATTTTTTTACCTAACATTTTGTAAGATTGTCCCAGGAAATCGCCCCATTTTGCTGTATTATTTCATACTAGGTAAAGGGGAAGAATGGGTTAATTCTTGTGGCCCTTTTAAGCCCAAAACAAACATTAACCCGAATAATAAATTCTAAGTAAACAATTGGGCTAAACAAAATCTTTAAATGTGTGGGCAACATGGGTTGGGTAATTAATTAGTTTTCTTATAATTTTATTTTAGTTATCTTTGATTGAGATGTAATTTTGGTTGGTTGGTTGCATAGTTATAATGATGTGATATATGATGTATGTTTAGTTCTAGTATCATACTAGGACCGTTCGTAACAAGAATTAAATTAGAAGTATGTTAGGACTGCTTGAATAAACCCGTTAGTACCATGTTTAGGGCTAACAGGCTCACTAGCAACATGATAAGATAAAAAGCAACCATTAGTTGCATTTTAAGGTTGTAATAAATTACTATAACCCGATAGATAAAGGATTAGGAGCATAAATGTTAAATGGCCAGCTTAGAAAGAATTCATGAAAGATGAGATTAACATTTATCATAAATACACTTAAAAAAGATATCATTGATCGTTATATTATCATGCAACACTAAGCTAAGATAACAAGGTAAAAGAAATATGATGCACTAGAATCATGTCATTCTATTGAAAAGAGCTAAAATAAAATGAGCTACAGTCATGTATCAATTGGTTGTTGCATATGATTGATATTTTTCATACACAAGACATCTTTGAGTAAAAGATTTAAGGGGTAAGATAAAACATGAGACATGCAAGGTTGGCAATGAACATTAAATGATTGATCAATAAGATATGATTTAATTGGTAAAAGGAATTATGCATATGCATATTAGTTCAAACATGCTAGTAGGACTTTAATATTGTTGTTATGATGTTGTATGAAATTGTTCTTTAATTAAATTGCTATAACTTAAAGTTTATGATTTATTGTTGTTTGTTGCGGGAATATTAGTACCCATGTGATGGGCCTGATACTTCCCTTACTGAGCAAGTTGTGCTCACCCCTCATTCTAACATATTTTCTTAAGTGAGTATTATGAGAAAATAAAGTACACTGAATCATATGAAGAGATTCAAGATGTGAAGTAGACCTGTAGTCCCTCAAAAGTAAAACTGGCTAGGACTGGGTTTCACTTTTATGTTATTTCTTTTCTAAAGAAACATATGATTCATTTAAATTGGCACATTATTTGTATGTGAGTTTTCCAGAGATTGTCACTTAATTACTCTGATTTCGTTTAATGCTCTTATTATTTAGAAAATAGATTAAAAGAAAATATTTTATCTCATATTTCTTAAATTACTTTTAATTAATTGCTTAATAACTCTAAGAAATTAAGATATTTTTCAAAATTAAGATTTATATAAATGGGGCCATTACATACCTAATAACACATGATTATTAATTGTATAATCATGTATTTTTATTTAAACTGTTGCATATACTACCAAGACGCAGATTATTACCACTTTATTTTACTTGTAAAGTGTACGTATTGGTGAATGACATTTTTATCTGTTATTTTATTTAAAATTATCATTGCATTATTTATCATTTCTAACCTTTTTTGTTCTCATGGAAATACCTAATATTTAAATTAGTTTTTTGGTATCCATATACTTTGTTTTTTAAATTAAATAAAATTTTTTGTCATAATTTAATCCCAAGGTAATGCCGAGTATTAAAGCTAGTTGCCCCTCAATTGGTGTTTCCAATTAAAAACTGACCGAAATTTAAATTTAGTTCAAAGTTTGAGTTAAAATTGATTGGAAATCGATCATTATTTGCAAGTACAATGGTAACAATGTTAGAGAAGTTGATGTTAAAAAATAAGGAAAATTAACAAAAAAAATCCTTGTAGTTTGACCTAACCTATATTTTTTTCCCTTTATTTTTAAGAACCTACATTTTATCTTATGCTTCTTTTATTAGTTTGGCAATAAATTTTGGAACCCAAATTTAAACTATTTGGCCACTATATTCTAGTAGTTTGAAAATTTTTAATTGTTCTTCATAGTTACATGACATTTAAAAAATATTGATTTACATTTAAAGGGAAGAAAATACATTTAAAGAGAAAAAATTGATAATTTAAAATATTTATTAACTATAAGAAAAATATTGAAGATATTAGAATTACTTGAAGATAGCCATCAGATAGTTTAATTAGGGTTTCAAAAGTCACTAGGGCAATGTAAAAATAGTAGGAGACAAAGTGTAGGTTTTAAAAAATAAGAGAAGGTAAAGTGATAAACCATGAAGGTTATTATAAGTTTTCCTAAAAAATAAAGAAAATGATAAATAAATAAATAGAGAAGTATTAACATGCACAAGTCACCATGGTAAAGATCACAAAAATCAAAAGCGTTTCATTGATGAAAAAATTGAAAGACTAAAAAATGTTAGTTACACTTTTCTCTGTTTCAAATTATTGTTGCTGATTAAAACTATTATAAATTTACCTTTATATAATAAATTAATTATAAATTTAAATTCTTGATTTAGAATCATTGATTCCATTTATTTAAGAAATACGTATACATGAGGCAATGGATGAATTTTTTTGCTGAAATATAATTAAAAATATATTCTAATTGGGTAGTTGAAATAAATATTTGAATATTTGATTCAAGTGATTAATTCCATTTATTTTAGGAAAAAAATTTTAAGCAACTTTTTGCAATTTAAGACATCTTACATGCTTTTTTCTCCGCATTTCTAATTTATTTCCATGTTTTTACCATTACATTTTGTGCACGTTCTTTTAGTAATGTCAGGCTTTTTTATGGAAAATAATGTAAGCTTTTTGTTTTCGCATTTCCAATTTACTTCCATATAATTTTAAAAAATAACTTATCTGCAAGCATAAAATGCATTCATGTAATGTAATATAATTAGCTCTAAATTCCCATTAATGATTTTTTTTTTCAAATATGAACGTCCATATCAATTAATTAGTGGAATAGACATTGAAGTGTGACTTACCCATATTCGGTTATAAAGCACATAGTGTCATTAAAATTTTGCTAATTATTACTATTACTATATTAAATTGTTACATGATTTTTTTATGTCATCAATAAATTAATTATACTTTAGATTTCTCATCCATGAGGTGGGTATAAAACTAGTTTTTTGGATAGTCAAAGCAGCTTTCAGAAGTAAACAAGGATCAAGCTCTTTAACAAAAACCTAGACTTAATTCTATAGAAAATTGTTGGCCAACATTTAGAAATTGACTTAAGAACCTTAGTTTGCGTGCACCATCATAATCCATATAAGAAAACATACTCGTATACAAAATTTTGTAGCAGACAGATAAGTAAATCATGAAGCCTTTCAGCATAATGATAGAATTCTGCAAGAACTAACTAAAACCATATACAGAAAGTTCTAAAAACTTCATTTCAATAAATAAAGTCTTACAATCATAGGAAAAATGTTCTAGGAGCTCCAAATTTATCAAACAAGTCATACAGAACTTGTATGCAATTATAGAACAAGACTCACGACCTGATTTCATATGTAGAAGAGAAACATTAACGGACCCTATCTTGTTATCCAGGTATTGCAAGTACAGGACTTGGGATTTAGAAATCCCTATCTAGGACTAGTCCTAAACATAATGTCTTTAGAGAGTTTCATGCCCTTAACTACACATCCTAGCCACCACCTAACATATACCTAATTCCTGCAAAAGATTAGCCAGTATGGGTCAGTTTCCTTGGAAACTCAGTAAGGGACACTTTGATCACATGCGTAGGTTATAAACAAGTACCTGCATCCAAAATCAAATAATAATAATAATAATAATACAAGTGTAATCCAAGTCATGCAAATTATGTAGAATGAATGCATATGCAAATAATTAAATAATACTCACCTTGTTTCACAAAGGTTGGCCATTTTACTTCTTTTTTTTACTAAAGTTTAACTTAAATATATTAATATTAATTTGTATTGTAAAAAATTTTAAAAATATATATTTATAAACTAGAGTCTTTAAGGTGTTATTTTCAAATAAAAAGTTTATATTCGTATAAAAAAAATTTTAAAAAAATTATAAATTAATTGTTTAAAATAATAAAGAGGACAAGTTTTGTGAGATGAGGTAGTAATAATCATCACCATCAAATGCTTAATTCTCAATAATCCTCCAAAGATTTGGTCTTAAGCTACATAGTCGGAGCCCATCATAGGCTATATCTTGTAGCCAATTAGCAAGTCAAAGGTCATGTAGTGAGCTCGGCTGTCACTACTAAAATTCTCCAGTTTACCAACTGCTGGCATGTTGGTATTCGATTCATTGGAAATTTTTTTACCAACACGTAAAAAATAACACGTTGGTAAATTACAACGCGTAGACATTGGTAAAATGCACGTTGGTAATTACCAACGGTCAGAAACTGGGGTTGGTTTCCAACGCGTACTTGTAGTTACCAACGCGAATGGCAGTTGGTAATTACCAACGCGCATGGTAGTTGGTAACTATCATGGCAGTTGGCAAGTACCAACGCGCATGGTAGTTAGTAATCACTAACTATCATGGCAGTTGGTAGTTACCAACGCGCATGACAGTTGGTAAGGCAATTGGTCAACGCGTATGGCAATTGGTAATTGGAAGTTGGTAATTACCAACGCGGATCCTTGACACGTTGAATTTCTGACATCATGCTCCTGTAATGCTGTGCTCCCAATATATTCCACACCCGATACACCTCATTATGGTGTATCAGATCCCACTCACAGCTCCTCTGTACAGGTTAATATGTGTAAACTATTAGCATGAAAAAAACAAGTATTAAGTTTCCACATTAATACATCATTATCATAGAAATATTTTTGTAATACCTCAAAAACACGCAACCATTGCTGAAGGTCTGATGGAGAGACGGAGGACCAATCCAAGTAGGGTTTGAAATGTGTGGTGAAACATGGTGTCACTAACTGTGTCGCTGCAGCTGGAATGAATCTGCGAAGTTCAAATCATTAGTTAGTGACTTGTTTTTGTTTCACAGTAATGTAATTAATATTACTATTATTAATACGTGTGTATGCTACTTATCACTTACGTGTTACCATGTGGGGATATCCTCATCCGCGGTTGGGTTGGTGTCTGTGACATCGATGATGGGATGTCATCAATATGTATATCATCATCCGAGGGATGAGTCGTCACTATCGGGTGCCTAACATGGCGCGCACCAGATCCATATCCAGATGGCGTGCCTCCACCGCCGTCAAATCGGTGCTCATGTGAGTGGCCGTGCGTCGCTGGCACTGTTGTGTCTTGCATCTCTAGACCGACATCCTCTTGTGCCCGGGATGAAGAACCCATCCTTTGTCGAGCATTAATTATTGGCTTCATTACCTCCTTAAACTGCGTCCATTGTCCTTTCCTAGGTCGGCGCTTATACGTGTTATCCCCTTTATGAGGCATCTGCATTTATTATTATCTAAGTAAGAAAATTAAACATAACATATGTTTACTGACATATATTGTGGAGTATTAAGGGAACATAAATTTACCAAATATGTTTTAAACATTAGAAATGACTCGTTATCATTATTCCTAGTACATGTTATCTTCATTCATTCAACCCAGTGTTTCCATTCTCATCAAACTCTTCATTTTCTTCAGTGTCACTGTCATCAGATATAAACTCTTCTTCATGCTCTGTATCGCCATTAGCTCCTCCCTCCTCAAGTACATCTTCTTCAATATCATCACCGATACCCGGGTCAGCTAACTCCTCAACTGGGTTATCTTTAATTCTTTGAAAATTCACGGATCCACTGTCTTGATAAACGTCATCCTTGTCAAGAATTGCATACTGGATTATCCATCGAGGTTTTATCTTCATAACAGCTGACCACCAGTTTTTTTCACGTGACTTGCTCGGATATTGTGTGTAGTAAACTTGGTCAGCCTGTGATGCTAGAATGAAAGGATCAAACTTCTGATATCTGTGGCTATCCTGGATCTCAACTAACCCAAACTATTTATGCATTCGAGTTCCACATTCAGGTCTTGGGTCAAACCAATTGCACCTAAACAAGACAACATTCTTATATGGAAAGCCAGGATATTCGAGTTGAATAACTTATTCTAATATACCATAAAAATCACATTCAACTTCGCTTGAACCCGTGCTTCTTATGCAGACTCCACTATTAAATGTTGATTTGTCCTTCCCCCATTCACTTACGTGAAACTTGTACCCATTTGTGAAATAAACCGGCCATGTCTAAACCCGACGTGAGGGTCTACATGCAACATCCCACAAGATGTTATCGACAATATTGTTACCGGGATCATCAACCTATGTAAAACATTTTGATTTTAGGACAATATATCTGGAAGTTTATATCTTAACATATTGCAATACATACAGACTAAAAGCACACGTACATAGTGTCGGAGCCAGGTTGAGAAATTGTTTTCAATTTGTATGTCCATCTCAGACATTGTTATATCGGGTGCAGTTTCCCTTACCATGTCCACAAACATACTGTGAGCAAACACCTAAATTAGGAAAATATGTTAGTTTCATCAGATGAGTAGTCTTGAACTTCAAAATAATCAAAGTACTAGATTTTCATGAATGATGACTTACTTTAGATATGGGCTGATCTCAGCACAGTTTAGAAGAACGTATGTGGTTGCAAGTATGAGTTCATCATCCGTGAGGAATCTATATCTACATGCACCATATGGATGTCCTGGAAAGGTGAATATGGACCACAAGTCACCATTACATAGGACAGGCCCACCATCATCATTTCACGGTACTCTGTTCATGATGGAGGGAACATTGGATTCAAAGTAATGAGAGCAAGATGGAAGTCTCCTCTATAAGGCATGCACCGCTCAAATTTATACATCTATCGATACTGAACAGATCCTCCAACCCTTGCTTTATATGACAAGTGAACTGGGAGATACTCCATCACATAAAAAAAATCGGGAGGAAAAATTCTCTCAAGCTTACAAATTATAATTGGAATATTGGCCTCCAATGCCAACAAGTGATTTTCATGCAGCTCTGGAGAGCACAAGTCTCTAAAGAATAGGCTTAACTTCGTTAATGGCTTCCATATATTATCAAGAAGCGCTTCAAGGGCAATGGGGAGAGGCCTTTGCATTAAAACATGGCAATCATGACTTTTCATGTCATACATATTGCAACTAGAGGTATCAACACATCTCCCAAGATTTGAGGCATATACATCAGGAAGTCGTAAAGATTTTACCCAAGCGATCACATCTTGCCTTTGGTTAATATTAAATGTGAACACCACCTTTGGTTTGAATGAACGACCATCATCAAGTGGAACCATGTTTAACTCCGGCCGATTACAATAAATTTTCAGGTCCTTCTGTGCTTTCACATTATCTTTCGTTTTGTTCTTAACATCCATCACAGTATTCCATATATTCTCAAACACGTTCTTCTCAATATGCATGACATCAAGACTATGTCGTATTAAGTTCGTGGCCTAATATGGTAACTCCCAAAAAATACTTCGCTTTGTCCAATTATGTGATTTCCCATAATCGCACGGGCGATGTTGTGGACCATTGTTTCCAATTGATGGAATCCATGAGATTCTTTCAAATATAGCCTCACTTGATAAGCGCTCGGGAGGCAATGACTTCTCTGATTTCCCATTCTTAAAACAAGTACAATTTCTTCTATATGGGTGGTTCCGGACAAGAAATTGCCGATGACAGTCGAAAAATGAAAATTTTCCACCATACTTAAGTGGGAATGCCTTACTTTTGCCCATACAAATAGGGCAAGACAATCACCCATGTGTCATCCACCCTGATAGCATGCCATAAGCCGGAAAGTCATTTATGGTCCACATTAATGCTGCTTGTAGAATAAAATTTTCTTTCAATGACACATCCTATGTTTCAATGCCATCAAACCATAGATCCCGTAGCTCGTCTATTAGAGGTTGTAGATAAACATCAATCTTATGATTTGGGCTACGTGGACCTGGAATCAACAACGAAAGGAACATATAGGATTTTTTCATGCACATCCAATGGGGCAAATTATACGGAGTAATGATCACAGGCCAACAAGAGTATTGTTTTCCAGATGGTCCAAAAGGGGTAAATCCATCCGTACACAACCCCAATCTGACATTTCGTGCTTCCGAAGCAAACCATGGGTAGGTCTGATCAAAATGTTTCCAAGCTTCACCATCTGATGGATGTTTTAAAACACCTGGGACCTGTGTTTGCTCCTTATGCCACCTCATCTACTCTACTGTTGACAGTGACGTAAACAAGCGTTGCAGATGAGGGCTTAATGGTAAATAATGCATGGTTTTTTTTATCGATCTTTACCACGACCTTCCTTTTTTGGCTTATATCTCTCAGCTCCACAGTACTTACAAACACGAAGACTACATTCATCTTTCCAGAACAACATACAATCATTCATATAGACGTCAATCTTCTGGTGAGATAGACCCAACTACAAAACTAATTTCTTAGTTTCAAACCAATTTGATGGCATATTACTATCTGTAGGTTGAGTCTCCTTCATCAGTTGGGCAATGCCATTAAAACATGCTCATGACATGTGATACTCAGACTTAAGGTTAAGAAGACGGACAGCAGCAGATAACTTAGAATGATTTTCGCACCCATCCCATAGCGTAGTTGATGTTGAATTCAAAAGATTAAAATTTTTTTTTGCACTTTCATTTGGCTCTGCAACATTGTATTCCGGAATTTGTGAGTAATTAGGGCCAACGGCATCTAATACCATCCTTTCATATGTGATGGCCAGGGGCCTCATCGTTTATAGTCATGGTGACTAGTGGAGAGACTTCTGGGAGGAAGAGCGCCTGGTGGAATGGATAGCCCAAAGGAGAGTGCCTGAAAGCTCAGAAACAAAGGGTTAGGAGGCCCCCGGAGTGTTTTTCCGGGGGGGGGAGCCTCCGACGCCCAAGTCAGTGGTGACTGAGAAAAGGCAGAGGAAATAGCACAAAGGGCTGAGGAGTCTTGCCTGGTAGTTTTCTCAGAGTGTGGGAGCAGTGTTTTGCCAACTAACCAGCCTCCTGCCAAGTATTAATTCCTGGTATTTATAGGAGAGCCTAGCCCGTTCAGATCGCGACATGTGTTCGGTCGGATGTTCCTGAATTTCTGGGCGTAGGAGACAGATAGCTGGTAGCAGGTAATCCTGAGCCACGTGCTGAGATGGGCCATGATGTGATTCTGACGGCGTCCGTATGTCAGAGCGCCTATTCAGGCGACTTTATGACGTCTGTGAAAGGACGTGTCAGAGGCTTCCTTAAATGCTTCCATAAATCCCCTGCCGTACTCCCGGGGTCCCTGGGTGAGGTCGTTCTCTAGTTCAGACAGAGCCTCTTCGGGAAACAAGCCCTCAGTTCGGGGGTTCCCAGTCTCAGGGAGTTCCGCCTTCGGGGATATCATGTTCGGCACGCTATGTCTGGTGCCGCTTTTCCGAAGGCGATATGTTCACAACCTTGGGGGGCCGAGTAGTGTCCTCGGGGTTTCCTGGCGTGCCGGGCTCGGAGCTCTTCGGCTATTTCCCGAGGTGCCTGATCGCACCTTTTCTCGGGTAGCGCCAGCTTCTTCTAGCCATCATCGTGGCAGGGAGTTCGGCCAGATAGAGGCGATAGCGTTTGGCTATCACATGCCCCCCTTTGGAAAGCCGAAGTGAAGACTTCGGTTTTGCATCTCTTTCCGAGGTTTGTGTATGGGAGTTTCTGTTGGAAGCTTAACCTGTTCCGAGGATGCGCCTTTTGCCCGAAGATCATGGGCTTTTCGGCCTTGGCCTGTTCTTTGGCGTCTTCGAGGTGGAGCTTGCGCCGAAGATACACCTCTTGCCCGAAGGTCATGGGCTGTTCGGCCATAGCCTGTTTCTTGGTGTCCTCGAGGTGGCCTGCTCTTTGTTTCTGCAGGTCTGTTTTGCCAAGCGTGTCAGTCTGAGAGGCGCGTCGCAGTTTCGTCCCAGTTTTCAAGGGACATTTGGAGGACGTGTCCCCCATTTTCGCGCAACGGTTGACACATGGCGCTTTGCCATTGGAGGAGAGTCGCATCGGTTACAGAGGGCGCGCCTTTTCAGGTGCAGAGAGCAGTTACGATGACGGTTCGCCTTCAAAGGGTACTTATGACGATGTTTCGGTTACCCACCTCTGGCTTATAAACAGCCCACTCCATCATAAGTTCCTTTTGCTTTCTCTTCTGCTCTTCTCTCTGCTTTGCCCCTGTTCTCGCACTTTCTTGCTTTCTGTGGCGGAGCTACCTTAATCAGAGCTTTTTTCCAGCCAGCTTTCACGACGGCGTCCTCAGATTTTGGCAAATCTTTCGGTGGGTTTTTGTTTTTCGGAGCGCTTTGATCCCTGTGTTCTTTTGAGTTTTTCTCTGGAAACTGTTTTCTTCCATTTTCAAACTCATTTTTATGTCGAAAATGCCCATTCCTGAGAGCTGGCAGCCTCTTTTAGCCCATCCTTGTTGCACCACCCCTGAAAAGTTAGAGAGGTGGAAGAAAAAATTCTTTCTTCCCTCTTACGCCATTACTAGGCTGCCTCGTTCTAGCCATTATGCTTTTTCAAACCACAGTAAGGAGGTTACCGTTTTCCGAGCACAGCTGAAGGCCGGTCTTCGGTATCCTCCCCCGAAGATGGTTTGCGAGTTCGGCAAATTTCATGGCATTGCTGTGAACCAGCTTCCCCCGAACTCGTTCTGCTATTTTAACGCCTACCTCTGCATGTGTGGCGTCTTCGGGATAGAACCCAATTTCAGAATTTTTATGCAGTATTACAAGCTCTCTGTGGTCCCGAAGGGTGGCTTCTATTTCATGCTACCTCGGGGATCCGGGAGCAAGAAATTCATGTTCACCTTCGCCACTAAAGATAGCTGGCAGGGGTGGCAACAGAAATTTTTCTTCATGAAGATGGACGAGGCCTGGTCGTACGTTCCGACCAAATGGGCTCAGGGAACACTGGATGTGGACGTTGCTGATCCGAGGATGCTGCTGACCCCAGAGTTAGCTCCCTTGTTCGCGGATTTCGACGCCCGTATTCGGGCTGTCTCTGACTGGGATCCCGAGGTCGTTCAGCTCGCCCTTTACCCTTTTCCAATCAACTGGAGGTTGATGACCGAAGAGGTCCTTCGGGAGCTAAAGGTGGTAAAGGAGCACGAGACTGACCTCGGGATGCCAGCTCCTGCCATCGCCGGGAAGGATTCCTGGTTGGTCAAGCTTCTTAAGGAGGAAATTTCTTTCGAAGCGCTGGCCGAAAGTGAGTTATCTTCTACTCCTTTACTGTTTTTTCCTCGGACTCACGCTGATGTTTCTCTCCTTTTTCAGAGATGGGCGACGCGACTGCGGCCTATTACAAGTCCCTTTTCACCGGCCAAGTGGAGGAGGGCGATCAGACGAGCAAGGTGTCTTCCCGAAGGCGGAAGTCCACTGGCACGGGACCTTCGAGGAAACGAGCAAAGAGAGTTGCCCAGGCTCCTTTAGAGGAAAATCCCGAGGAGACTGCCGGGGAGCCTGGGGCTGCTGCTTCCGAGGTCCCTTCAACCGACGTCGCTCCTCAGAGTCTTATCGCGTCACAGGCCCTCCTTGATGTAGTGGTAGAAGTACCTTCTGCCGAGGAGCGGCGCAAGCGGAAGGGCAAGGATATTTCGGCCGAGGACTCCGAGGACGATGTTGTCGAGGTTCCGCCAGGTTTGTTTCCAGATAAAGTGTAGTTCCTTTGTTTTTTCTGGATTGGCCTCTTTGTCTTTTAATCCCCTTCTTATTCTTAACACGCAGGGGAGTTGACTACCCCTGGCTGGGTGGCCGATCATGCTCGGAAACGAGCTCTTTGGGATGCCAAAATCCCGCAAGGGAAGATACCCAAGGAGCCTTTTTGGACGTTTACGGAGGACATGAATATGTACTCCGAGTACGCTCCTCAAATGGCTATGGAAATTTCGAAGGGGGTGCTCACCGAGGCCTCCTTCAGGGCTATAGCGGCTGCCCACCTGGGGGATAACACTCTCGCCGCAAAGATCACCGAGCATGCTGCTCAGGTATATCCTTCACAGCTCTTTTCCTTCAATTTTTTTCCTAAGTGTTTGGCTCTTACTGACCTTGCGTTTATCTTTTGCAGCTGATGGGGTACACCGCCTTTCTCCAAGTTCGGGTGGCCAGGGAGGTTGCTTTTCCGACTTCGGCCACCCGAACTATGAATGAGACGAGGACCGCACTCGCGGAGTCGGTCGCCAAAAACCAGCAGCTGAAAGAGGCTGCTGAGAAAGAAGTGGCTGCCCTTCGGGAGGAGTTCCGGAAGGAAAAAGAAGAACTTCAAAAGGACTCCTCCAAGAAGATCGCTGACCTCGGTGACCAAATAAAGGGGATGCTCGCCGCCAACGAAGATCTTCTCAAGCACAAGGCTGGTTCTGACGGCCGTATAGTGTCGTTGACGTGTGAGAATAACGCTCTCCGGGCCGAGGTCGAGTCGTTGAAGAAGGAGCCGAGGGGGGAGGAGCAGATAAAGGCGCTGGAGGAGGAGGTCGCGGATCTGAAGGACGAACTTGACGACCTCGAGCTTGAGAAGAACAAGTCTGATCAGATGAGCAAGGTCGCGTTCCAGGACGGCTTCTGCCTTGCTCGGCACCAGGTTCTCCAGAGGTTCCCAAATCTGGACCTCTCTTTTCTAGAGGGTCTAAACATTCCTGGGGGACCTCGGTGGAAATGGTCCAAGGTCGAACATCTGAAACTTCCTTCTTCAATTCCAGCGCCGAAGGTGATGGAAAAGGGCGGGCAGGCGAGTGGCTCTCGGGACGCCGCGAACCCTTAGCGAACCCTTTGCCCATTTTAGGGCCCCTTTTCCTTCCCTGCTATTTTGTAATCCTTCTTTTGCTGTTCTGTATTTTAAAGCAGCTTTGCTCTTCATGAGGATTTTTTGGCTAAGTCTTTTCTTGCGAGTTTCTTTATTTCCATTGTCCTGAACACGCTCGGTCAAGAGACTTCGGAAACCTGCGATTAAAAAAACTTTTTTACCTTCCTTTGTCCTGAGTGCGCTTGCTCGTAAGGCTTTCTGGAAGGCCTGAAAAAATTTGACTAAGTCTTTTTGCAGCCTTTTTCATTTCCAATTTACCCCGAACATGATTGCTCAAGGGCCTTTGGAAACCTTCAGTCAAATTTTTTGTTTTTCCAGTTGTCCCGAGCGTGTCTGCTCAAGGGACTTCGGAAATCCTTTCGCGCGATTTTTCACTTCCCATTTGCCCGAGCATGTTCGCTCAAGGGAGTTCGGAAAATTATCTCTGCGCTGGCTATGGCGAGTACTCCTGCGGGATTTTTGTTTTCCATCTTTCCCGAGCGTGATGGCTCAAGGGACTTCGGAAAGTCATATCTACGCTTTACCATGGCGAGCACCTTTGCGGCATTTTGCATAATTTCTGTGTACTTAGGAATTTTCCTCAAGGCCATTCTGTGCAACATAACTCCTCCGCTTAACCTTAAGCGTAGAATTTTTTCGAGGCGCCTGGGTGCCAAGTGTTTTTCAATTCTACGCCTTTGGCGTCGCCAAGCTTGTACACGCCTTTTCGTACTTCGGTGAGAACCAGATAGGGTCCTTCTCAGTTTGCTCGAAGTACGCCATGGGATGGCCTTCGGGGTGCGAAGTCGGTCTTTCGGAGAATGAGGTCTCCCTTCTTGATTTCTTTTGGCCTGGCCCGTAAATTTACAACCGCGGCCACTCTTTGCTGAAAAGCTTTTCTTCTCAGCTCGCCTATTTCTCTGTGTTCGGCCGCAAGATCGAGATTGGTTCTCAGGCCGAAGTCATTACCACCTTCATCAAATACTTGCACCCGTACTGAAGGTTGAACTACCTCTATTGGGATAATGGCCTCTGTTCCGAAGATGAGTGAGAAAGGAGTCTCCCATGTGGCTCTTCGGGGCGTCGTTCGGTAGCTCCATAATACACTTTGGAGTTCTTCTGGCCATTTCCCTTTGGCTTCCCCTAGTCTCTTTTTCAGGCCATCTTTCATGGTCCTGTTCGATACTTCCACCTGCCCGTTGCTTTGGGGGTGAGCTGCTGGGGCGAAGTGCATCTTTATTCCGAGGTCGCCGATAAATTCTTGGAAACCTTTGCCCGTGAACTGGGATTCATTATCAGCTAATATTACCCTCGGTATGCCAAATCTGCATACGATGTTCTTCCATAGGAACTTCTGCACTTCTTTTGGCGAGGTAGTTGCTAGTGGTTCTGCCTCCACCCACTTTGAGAAATAGTCCATTGTTACAACGCAGAGTTTCACGCCTCCGGGTGCTGTGGGGAGTGGCCTAATAAGGTCTATACCTCAGACTGCGAAGGGCCAAGGATAGTCTACCGAAGTTACCATTTCCGAGGGTGTCCTCTGGATTTTCGCGTGTCTCTGGCAGCTTCCACATTTCCGGACAAACAGTCTTGCGTCCTTTCTCGGGGCAGGCCAGAAGTATCCTTGGCGGAGTATCACTGCTGCCAGGGCATCAGGTCCAATGTGTGAACCACACATGCCTTCGTGAACTTTTTCAAGGACCATTTCAGCATCCTTTTCATCCACACATGTTTGCAGCGGGTTCGCATATTCCTGCCGATATAACTCTTCGCCAATCAGGAAGAATCTTCCGGAGCGTCTTCGCAGTCTCGCAGCATCGCCGGGGTCTTCGGGGAGCAAATTCTCTGCGAGTTATCTTTATATTGGGTCTTTCCATCCTGTTCTCGAGGTCGTCATGCTCAGCACTGAGATACTCGGATGGTCTTAGCACCTCGGTATATGTTTTCGACTTCGCTAAGCAATCTGCCTTAGTGTTATTCCGCCGAGGTACATTTTCGATCCGTACGGCGTCAAACTCTTGGGTAAGCTTTGCTACTAGCTCATGATATTTTGCCAAAATTGGGTCATTCGCCCTATAATCTCCTGCCGTCTGCCGAACTACCAGCTAGGAATCGCCGCGAGCCTTTAAGTTTCTCACGCCAATCTTTCTCCAGGCCTTCGGGGCCCCTGATAATTATTCCAGCTCCCTGGTGTTTGGACCCCGAGGCTCCGTCTACGTGCAAGGTCCGTTCTGGCTCACGCTCTTTTGGATCCGAGTGGCTCTCCTCAACCGTGGGTATTTCAGCGATAAAATCTGCCAGGGCTTGGGCTTTTATGGCCTTCCGAGGCTCATACGTGTTTTCGTGTTCGCCCAGCTCTATGCACGACTTGGAGAGCCTTCCCGAATTGCCAACTTTTTTCATAACATCCCGTAGCGGTAGACTACTTCGGACGATGATGGGGTGAGCCTGAAAGCATGGTCGCAGCCTTCTCCCTGCAAGCACCAAGGCATATATAACTTTTTGAAGCAAGGGGTACCTGACTTCGGCGCCATGCAGGGACTTGCTGACATAGTGGGCCGGCCATTGCTTTGGCCCTTCTTCTTTCACGAGGACCGAGCTCACAGCTTTTTTTGTGACGGCAAGGTACAGTATGAGGGGCTCTTCCTCCCGAGGTTGCCGCAGAGTCGGCAGGCTGGCCAGGTAGACTTTGAGTTCTTCCTAGGCCTTTTGGAAATCTTCATCCCAAGGATGATCATTTCTTCCGAGGTCGCCTTCCATTTTTGTTGCCTTTGTGAGGGCTTTCAAGAAAGGTCTACACCTATCTCCGTACCTGGAAATAAACCTGCTCAGAGGGGTTATTCTTCCGGTGAGTTTCTGCACATCTTTGGCTGTGGCAGGAGTTCGGAACTCAAGCAGGGCCTTAATCTTCTCGGGGTTAGCGTCGATGCCTCTTTCGGATACCATGTACCCAAGGAACTTTCCCGAGGTCACCCCGATGATGCACTTCTCAGGATTAAGGCGGATCCCGAAGGCTCTGAGCTTTTGGAAGGTTTCCTCTAAATTTGCAACGTGGTAGCCAGGCAGCTTGCTCTTGATTATCATATCATCAACATACACTTCCATGTTTCTCCCCATCTGGTCTTTGAAGACCTTGTTCATCAGCCTCTGGTAGGTGGCTCCTGCATTTTTGAGCCCGAATGGCATCTTGATATAGCAGTATGTTCCTCCCTCGGTGATGAAGGCAGTCTTCACTTCATCTTCGGGGTCCATCCTTATCTGATGGTAGCCACTGAAGGCGTCTAGGAAACTTAGGAGCCCATATTCAGCAGTTGAATTTACCAGTTGATCTATTGGCAGCAGAGGGTATGAGTCTTTCGGGCAAACATCGTTCAAGTTTCTGAAGTCAATGCACATCCGGAGTTTGCTGCTACCTTCTTTCGTGGCGATGACCACGTTGCTTAACCACTCGGGGTACTTGACCTCCCTGACAACCTCAGCATCTAGGAGACGCTGGACTTCGGTTTTGACAAAGTTGTTTTTTGTGGGCTGAGATGCTTCGCTTCTTTTGCCGGATAGGCCTTGCTTCCGGACTTACTTTGAGGCTATGCTGTATTGTGCCAGGGTTCACCCCCGGCATATCTTTTGGGCGAGTAGGCAAACAGATCTTTATTTTCCAGCAGAAAGGATACAAGATTTTCCTTGTCACCTTCGGCCAAGCTCTTCCCTATTCGGGTAGATTGACCTGGGACAAGCTCTATTGCTTCCATTTCTGTTTTGGCGGGATCTTCTTCTTTGCCTTTTTCTGGTGCCCTTGCCTCCATCGTTTGCGCGAGGTTACTTGCCAGAGCTTTTCGCGTTTTTGCAAACACCTTTCTTACCTCAGCTTGGTCTATGAACACCTCTGCATCTCCTTCCTTGGTGGCGAATGTGATAGTCAAGTACTTCTCATCAAGGCGAATATGCAGATTCCCCATTGTCTGCCTTCCAAGGATGGCATTGTACGAGGATGGGACGCTCACGACGATGAATCTCGCCATTGTGGAGGCGTACAACTCAACCGCTCCGTTCACCGAAGTCCCTTTCATCATCAGCCGGAGGTCGATCCATCCGAGGACGGGGAGTTCGGATGGTCCAACCCCTAAAGTGGGCGAGGTGACAGGCTTCAGTTCGTTGCTGGAGATGCCCAAGCTCGGCAGCAGATGCGAGAATAGGTCGTCAGCATTTGAGCCATCATCAAGCAACACTCTTTTGACGTCCCAGTTCCCTACTCTCGCCACAATCAGTAGTGGATCGTCGTGGGGGAAGACGACGGTGGAGCCATCTTTGCGAGCCAGCTTCTTTGATGGACTTTGATACTCTATGACTGCAACTTCTCTGGCTTTCCGCTTTCTTTCCAAGAATGGGAGCCCTGTGGCGAAGGTTTGGATAACCCCTGCTGGATGTGGAGGGCGCTTTTTTGGGCTTCTATTTCTCCGCCTGTCGGAGTCATAGTCCTCATCTTCGGTCCTTTCTTCCTCCATTTTTCTGCCTTTCGGGGATGGCATCCTCAAGTATTTCCGAAGTTGGCCATTTTTTATCAGCGACTCTATGTGCTTCTTCAGCTGGAAGCAGTCTTCGGTGTCATGACTGTGGTCGCGATGAAACTGGCAGAACTTCTTTGCATTCTTTTTATTATCGACGGTCATGGCCCTTGGTCGCCGAATCTGCGTCCCTTGCCTTTCCAGCGCCATCAGAATGTTGGTCCGTGAAGTGCTCAATGGTGTGAAACTTTGAGGTTTCCTTCCTCGCATCCTCCGAGGTCGTTCTGCGTATTCGGTATGGTGCCGAGCTTGCTGACTGGACTCTTCGGGGCGGTGGGGATCAGACTTCGGCTCAGCCATTCTTAGTTCTTCGGCGGTCATGTGTTGTTCTGCTCTTCGGTAAAATTCTCCGACGGTCTCCGGGGGGTCCTTTGAGAACTCGTAGAACAGCTGAGTCTCGCCGAAGGCCTCGTGTCATGGCAAGAATGCGGATTTTGGGCCTGAAGTCTGGGATGCTTAGAGCTTCCATGTTGAATTTTTCGACATAGTCTCGGATGGTTTCTCCATTTCTCTGCTCTATGTCGAACATCTGCACAGGCATGTTCGTCGTAGGTCTGCTCCCAATGAATTGCTGTGTGAAGGCCGTGGACAACTCCTGGAACTCAGTGATGGTTCCTGAAGGCAAGGAATTGTACCACGCCGTGGCTGGCCCTGTGAGGGTGACTTCGAAGCATTTGCACATGGTAGTGTCGTCAGCACCGTGTATTATCATGCTGCATCTGCACTTCGTCAGATGGGCCTATGGATCAGTATGGCCATCATAAATCTCTAACCGAGGTACTCTGAAGTCACCTGGCATGGTTGCCTTAACAACGGCCTGAATAAATTGCGAGTCATCTTCGCGGTATGTTCCCGAGAGTCTGGCCCAGACGGGTTTTCTGGCCACTTGTTTCTCCACTCTGTCCAGCCGTGCTAGTATCCTCTCCATCAGCACTGTGGCGCTAGGGCCTTCTTCAGGGAATGGAGATCGCCGGCGCCTCTTCGGGGGGCGAGTTCGGCGCTGAGGGGACAAGGACCTCGGCTCAGGTGACGAACTGCTTCGCTGTCAAACTCCCGGTTGCTTGGACCTAGTTTGTCCCACAGGCCCTTTCCCGAGGGCTATATCTTCTGTGGATGATTCTTCGTGAGGGTCTCCACTCCCCGAACTGCGATGTGTAGACTTGGGGCTTTTCTCCCGAGGGCGTGTCGTTGAGGGGGTTCTCTGGGCCTGTGCTTGCTGTGGCCACCTTCGGTCGATTTGCTGGGTCATTTCAGACACGACCGAACGCTGAAAGTCCCTCAAGAAGCTCATGGTGGTTACCAGAGGGCGGTCTTCCTCAGGCGCAGAAATCCCTGGGAGTGTTTGCTCAGCAGCCGGTTGTATCTCAGGCGCGGACAGGGACTTCGGGAGCCCCTTGTCCTTAGAACGCCGAGTCTCAACGACGGCGATCTCAGAGCGGGTTCCCACAGACGGCGCCAAATGATGGCCAGGGGCCTCATCGTTTATAGTCATGGTGACTGGTGGAGAGACTTCTGGGAGGAAGAGCGCCTGGTGGAATGGATAGCCCAAAGGAGAGTGCCTGAAAGCTCAGAAACAAAGGGTTAGGAGGCCCCCGGAGTGTTTTTCCGGGGGGGGAGCCTCCGACGCCCAAGTCAGTGGTGACTGAGAAAAGGCAGAGGAAATAGCACAAAGGGCTGAGGAGTCTTGCCTGGTAGTTTTCTCAGAGTGTGGGAGCAGTGTTTTGCCAACTAACCAGCCTCCTGCCAAGTATTAATTCTTGGTATTTATAGGAGAGCCTAGCCCGTTCAGATCGTGACACGTGTTCGGTCGGATGTTCCTGAATTTCTGGGCGTAGGAGACAGATAGCTGGTAGCAGGTAGTCCTGAGCCACGTGCTGAGATGGGCCATGATGTGATTCTGACGGCGTCCGTATGTCAGAGCGCCTATTCAGGCGACTTTATGACGTCTGTGAAAGGACGTGTCAGAGGCTTCCTTAAATGCTTCCATAAATCCCCTGCCGCACTCCCGGGGTCCCTGGGTGAGGTCGTTCTCTAGTTCGGACAGAGCCTCTTCGGGAAACAAGCCCTCAGTTCGGGGGTTCCCAGTCTCAGGGAGTTCCACCTTCGAGGATATCATGTTCGGCATGCTATGTCTGGTGCCGCTTTTCCGAAGGCGATATGTTCACAACCTTGGGGGGCCGAGTAGTGTCCTCGGGGTTTCCTGGCGTGCCGGGCTCGGAGCTCTTCGGCTATTTCCCGAGGTGCCTGATCGCACCTTTTCTCGGGTAGCGCCAGCTTCTTCTGGCCATCATCGTGGCAGGGAGTTCGGCCAGATAGAGGCGATAGCGTTTGGCTATCAATATGGATTAGTCAAAGAGCCCCCGTCAAAGTTATGAAAGCCCCTAACCCCCGGCTCTGTATTTGATACTTCATTAAATGGCTCCCCATGAGTCATCTAATTCAAGTAGAAAGGCTTAAACCCCCATTTGTACAAATGAACTCTGACCTCGTTAGACTCTTTAAACCGCAAATTCTTACACTTCCGACAAGGACAGTGAATACATAAGCCACTCATTGTTTCAGGATGAGAGACAGCGAATGATATAAATTCATTAACCTCGGACTCCTACTCTTGTGTGTAACCCGTTCGGCCAGGCAAGTAACGGTTACTATGCATCCAACAACATGTCAACTCCATTACAAACTAAATCTGTTCGTAACTATAAACCCATTAATGTCATCAAAGTTCGCTATCACAAAATTATTATTTGACAACATATCATATAATAGAACAAACCATAATATTATTATTATTATGATTGTGCGGCGCAGGTTACTACTATTACCTGCCTCATATAATAATAATTATTATTACCATTACGATTATCACTATACTTACTTTACAATATGGTAACAATCTTTTACTACTCAAATTTAATTACCAAGGGTATTATTGTAAATAATAGTTATGAAATTGTCCTTATTAAATACAATTACTATGTGTAATTATAGAAGTATGGTAAATATGATATTTATTATACTAATAACAATATTTCTAATAATTATGAATTTTATTAGTATTACTATTAAAATTATGATTACTTTTATTATTAATATCATAGTAATACCAAGTATTACTACTAATACTAATACTGTCAATAATATTATTATTATTACTATTAATGGTGTTGTTGTTATTATAATTATTATAATGATTATGCTTCCAACATATTATTAATATTACTATTATAAGAACTATTACTATTAATATAATTATTCACACCAGTAATTAATTATAATATTATTAGTAATATAATCATTATCGTTAATATTGTTATGAAAGTTCTAATCTTGTTCATATTATTCTTATTATCAAGGGTTTTATTACATTAAGCCATGTCTCATTGTTATTGATATTATTATTCACGTATTTATTTTCATTGACCATATCAGACTTAAGTATTACTAAAAAGTTTCATTATTAGTATTTGCTTACTTACTTCAACTACTATATACTATACTTAAAAATTATTATTATTATTTTTAATTTCATATTCTTGGCTACATTTTATCATTACTAGTAGTATTGACTAGGTGTATTATTGTAATTAATAGATTACTTATATTCATTATTATATATAAATACTATTCCTTATTTTAGAAGAATGGTAACTATGATAATTATTATACTGCTAACATTTATTATTATTATTATTATTATTATTATTATTATCATTATAATAATTAGCTCTTCAAGTACTAATAGTCGGATCAATTAATATTATTATTATTACTAGTATCATTGTTGGTGTTATTATTATTATTATTATTATTATTATTATTATTATGGTTCCCACGTTTCATTTATATGACTATTATAACACAGATAACACTTAAAATAATTATTGGAACCAATAATTATTTTTACTATTACAATTATTATAATAATTACCGGGGATATAATTAATATTTTTCTAAAATTGTTCATATTTTTATTTAAATTAACCATATTATTACATTATTATCTTTCTCATTAATATTGTTCTTATTAGTAATGAAATCAAAATAATTTACCATATCCTACCTAATTATTATTTACTTACTTTCATTATTATTATTTTCTTACTTACTACTAGTACGTACTATTCTTAATTACTATTATTACTAATTTTATTTTTATAATATTTGGTAAATATCATTATTAATAACATAATCATTATTAATTACTATTACACCATAACATAATATAACCATTTACACTAAATCAATCAAGTGGAACCATACCTAAACAGATTAGCATCAAAATATTTAGACTTAATAAAGTTATACAATAATCTTTATCATAATTTCAAAATACCTAAACCTTTACCATAATAAAATACAACAAATAAATCTCATATTAATCTTTTTCCATCTTTGAAAATACCAACAAACATCCATTAATTAACAGAAATTATTTGGACAGAGCAATAACTAGCTTGGAACAATGGACACAATACATACATTTTCATGGGAACATAAAAAAAGAAATATAATTTTTTTTCTGCAGAAATGCAAGAACCCAATTTCGGCTTGCTAACAAAAAATTAAAACTTACCTCCAACAATGGCTGGCACACAGGAATGAGGACAGTGAACCCTTCAAAGCAACAGATTCAGGGTCGAACTAAAGAAAACGAGGGAAACAAAAGTAAATCTATGAAATTTTCATTTTGAAACCAAAATCAACCGAAAACCGTATAAATAATCCACAATACCTTCCCAATCGCACCAGATCTGTCCAATGGAGCCAAAAAAAACCCTTTCCCACCTAACCCAGCTCCATCGACGGCAATGGTAAGGAACGCGGCGGACGGCGTTCAAATCTCGTTTCAAACGCTCTCGACAAAACTGAAATGGCTGGAGGAAGAGGACGGGCCGTTGGAAAAAAAATTGAAACGCACCATTTAAATTTGTAACTACCAATGGCTTAACCGTTGGTAAAAAAAGGCCCAAGTTTCAGGCCCAATTCCACTTCCCTGCCCACCAACGCCTGCACGTTGGAAAGTCACCAACGGTCAAGCCCATTGGTATTTTACTAACGGCTATGGCCGTTGGAAAAAGGATTATATTTAATTAAATTATTACCAACGGCTAAGCCGTTGGCAAAAACAGCCCAATAAGATGAGGCCCATGTCCGAGACCGAGCCAACCAACACATGCACGTTAGACAGTTGACCAACGGTCAAGCCCGTTGGTATTTACCAACGGCTAGGCTGTTGGAATAAAAGCTACAATAAATTTTTTTCTTCACCAACGCCTACACGTTGGAAAAAATTTACCAACGGTTTTCCTCGTTGGTATTTACCAACGGCGAAGCAGTTGGTAATAAAGCCGTTGATAAAGGCCCATTTTTTAGTAGTGGTGTGAGTTGGAAAAATTGGAGGACTACTTGTGCATTTAGGCTTTTAATTTATAAAGTCAAACTTCTACCATATATGCGCCTGCATAAATAGGAGGGAAAACAAAAAATAACTTCCATCTGTAACAAATTTATTTATTTTATGTTCCTAAATATGCACCATATGTACTCTAGAGTTTAATGTATTTCCTTTTACATTTTTCTCCATATATATTAATACATCTTAACTCCACAAAACCTACACTAAGAAAATTTTATCTCCCCCTTTTGGTTTTCAGAATTCATTTTTTTACAACAATTATCATATTTTCTATTGTATTGTTTGTTTTATAGTTTTTATTATTACTATGTTCATACAATCATACGCAATAAATCCATAACTACTTGTATAATTATTTACTTTCTTAATTTATATTTTTCATCCATCTCTCTTTTCTTGCAAGTTTTCTAAGCCCGGGGTTACCTGACGCTTCTCTATCCAATAAGTTGAATCAAGTTCATTCGCCGCTCACTACTCGATTTAATACGTAAGTAGAGTTTTATATGTTTCTTTTTTAATTTTAATCATAATCACACTTATTTATGTTCTTGAGAGATGGGCAAATGAGGTAGAGTACAAATTGGTCTTGTTCATGATGATGTTCATTTGTAGATCAAAATCTTAATTCGAACTTGGTGTGTGAACAAAAAACATTAAGAAATTAATTTTTCTTTTTCTCAATCATAGGTTTTCTATTCCTTGACATTGCACCAATTTGGAATGTCTTTTAACATATAAATATACAATATTTAGAAAACTTTAATTAAGCATTCCTAAAAAATTTCAACATATATATATATGTGTGTGTGTGTGTGTGTGTGTGTGTGTGTGTGTGTGTGTGTAATGACCTAAGTCCAGAACAGGTGCTAGGTGCTTATGTCTTGGAACTTGAGCCTATATATTTAAATAAGGTTTCTCAAAATTCACCCATGTGGGATTGGGGGTGTTAAAAACGCCCCCATTATGTACCCAATGTCACGTCCTTGTTGGGGTCAATCGGATTACTTGATTCCCCAAAACTGAGTAAACTCTCTAATCGGTCTACTTAGCCCTAACCAACTAGCCTCTCAAATCCAGGATCAGTCCTGATAGACAATGTATGTGTACACCCATTATGTCACATCATTGCGGTCTCGGGTCGGCTCTAATACCATCTGTAATGACCCAAGTCCAAAATAGGTTAATAGAACACCTGCCCATATCATATGGACTATCCTTTGGAAAAGAATAAGGGCTAGGTGCTTATATTCTAGAACTGAAGCCTATATATCCTAATAAGGTTTCCCATAATTCACCCATGTAAGATATGGGGGTGTTACAAACTCCTCCCTTATGTACTCAACATCCTCGTTGGGGTCAATCTGATTACCTGATTCCCCGGACCAAAAAAACTCTCTAATCGAACTACTTAGCCTCTAGCTAGGTAGCCTATCAAATTCAGGATCAATCCCGGTAGACGATGCATGTATACACCCACTATGCCATATCATTGTAGTCCCGAGTCAGCTTTGATACCATTTTTAATGACCCAAGTTTAGAATCGGTCAATAGAACATCTGCCCATACCACATGGGCCATCCTTTGGAAAAGCATAAGCACTAGGTGTTTATGTTCTGGAATTGGAGCCTATATATCCACATAAGACTTCCCACAATTCACCCATGTGGGATATGAGGGTGTTACAAACTGCCCCCTTATGTACCCAACGTCCTTGTTGGGGTCAATTAGATTACTTGGTTCTCTCGACCAAGTAGCCTCTCTAATTAGACATGAAGGTGTTACAAATTGCCCCCTTATGTACCCAAGGTCCTTGTTGGGGTCAATTAGATTACTTGGTTCTCCGAATCAAGTAGCCTCTCTAATCGGATTACTTAGCCCTTAGCCGAGTAGCCTCTCAAATCTAGGATCAGTCCCAGTAGATGATGCACGTGCATACCTACTATGCCAAATCATCACGGTCTTGGGTTGGCTTTGATACAATCTGTAATGACCCAAGTCTAAAACCAATCAATAGAACACCTACCCACACTACATAGGCTATTCTTTATGAAAATCATAAGCACTAGGTGCTTATGTTTTGCAATTGAAGCCTATATATCCACATAAGGCTTTCAACAATTCACCCATGTGGGATATGGGAGTGTTATAAACTCCCCCCTCTCAAATCCAGGATTATACCCGATAGATGATACATGTGCACACCCACTATGCACACAATCATGGTCCCAGGTCAACTCTGATACCATCTGTAATGACTAAAGTCCAAAACTGGTCAACGGACCAATTGCCCACATCACATGGGTTATTCTTTGTGAAAAGGATAAGCGTTAGGTGCTTATATTTTAGAACTGGAGCCTATATATCCATATAAGATTTCCCACAATTCACCCATGTGGGATATAAAGGTGTTATCAACTTTTCCCTTATGTACCCAACGTCCTTGTTGGGATCAATCGGATTACTTGGTTCCCTAGACCAAGTAACCTCTTTAATCGGACTACTTAGCCCCTAGCCAAGTAGCCTATTAAATCTAGGATCAGTCCTGGTAGATGATTCATGTACACACCCACTATGCCATATCATCACAGTCCCGTCTCAGCTCTGATACCATCTATAATGACCTAAGTTCAGAACAGGTCAACGGAACACCTGCCCACACCTCATAGGCTATTCTTTATGAAAAGGATAAGTGCTAGGTGCTTATGTTTTGGAATTGAATCCTATATATCCACATAAGGCTTCCCATAATTTACTCATGTTGGACATGGGAGTGGTACAAACTCCCCCCTCTCAAATCCCGGCTCAGTCCCGGTAGACGATGCATGTGCACACTTACTATGCCATACCACCATGTTCCCGGGTTGGCTCTAATACTTTCTAGAATGACCCAAGTCCAGAACCGGTCAATAGAACACCTGCCTACACCACATGTGCTATTGTTTGTAAAAAGGATAAGCGCCAGGTGCTTATGTTATAGAACTAAAACCTATATATCCACATAAGGTTTTCCACAATTCACTCATGTGAGATATAAGGGTATTAAATATATATATACATTAATTTTCTGTATAGTAAATGTAAATTTTTAGTTATTCGTATTACATTATATTTCATACATTTTAGAAACCAATATCTTAATTTCCTATTATATATTTTCCTATATATATATATTTAGCGAAAATTACCTAGACGCCGTGAGGTATAAGCAAACCAACACTTGTGTCCTCCTAATTTGAAATACCTACACTTACCCTTTTTACAAATTAACTCCATTAATGAACATTATAACAGAAAAGAGAAAATGTCTACTTTTACTCTCTTAGTTCTCTTCTTTAAAAATTTTGCCCCAACAACCTAAACATCTAACAAACGAGACTATATCTCCCACCATCCTTCCGAACTATCCTCCTCATTTGTCTGCTTATGAATCACCAACCACAATCACCCATAGCCCATTTAGCAAATCCAAAGATCACAATCCTAGTTCTTTTCATACAAATCCATAGAGGCTCACAACATACAATAGATAAAGAAAAACCTAAGTGATAGTTGAAGAAATTGTGCGGGCTTCACCCAGGAGTTGGGAGAGCCTTGGAGTGGCGGCCTACACATAAAGACAACGTCAGATCCCCAAGATGTGTTTTCATGGGAAACCCTCTAACGCGTAAATTAGTTTGACAATGATTAGAGAGTGGTAGAAAAGAAAGGAAAGTCAGAATGTCATATATTGGGAATAGTAATTTGAGGGTTTATATAGTTTGAGAAGCTTTGTGGGTCTCGTTCCAAGATACGAATCCCATACCTTATCCGATAATTATGAAATTCAGGGCGGGATTCCCTTAGGTATATTTGGGTCTCTACGTTGGACCCAGTAAAAGCTCTTTACCAATCATAGGCCTTGAGTTTAGCTTATGTCCTACTAATAGGTCATTATCCATAAAAAAATATGGGCTAAAGGTCCTACATTTTATTAATTTCCATCGTTTCTGAAAAGGAGATGTATGTTTACTCAGGGAAGGGTGTACAAACCTTCCATTTTCGTTGTCAAGCTGAGGCACCCCACGTGGTGTCATTTAGGGAGAATGTACAATGCCTTCCCCATCCACTTCTTAGGGAAACAAAGGAAACACCGTTGTTTGACCCCTTACTTCCTTTGGTCATACGCTACTATGACATGTGACGGGTGTAATGGTCAAAGAAGAGACGAAACAAAGCCTATTAAATGTGCCTCAGGGAAATGACTAGTCGTGACCGCTTTGATGGCTATTAATGGCCACATGTCCTTCCACTAATAGGTTGCCGTGATTAAAATGGTAGTTTCAAAGAGGAAACCTAAGAGTTAAAGGTTTTGATATATATACTGTGAGGGTTTTTACCTCATCCTTTCACCATTTGACTGTTTTTGTTTTACTGCTACTACATCACCTTGCATGTTTTCCCACTTATTGTTTGCTCATTGCCAAACTTTTTGTTGGAGTTTCATTCTTTTTTTCAAGGTTTCTTTTCTGCCTCATAGTCATGCAATGGATTTATGCCTTTTATTAATCATAATGATGATATTTTTCCTTTTAATACTTCCAATTGGGGTTGTTATTTTGGGTTTTTGGCCGCCGTCGGCCATTTCTGCCACCCTATTATGCTGGCAGCAACCCTGATATGTTTCACAACTGTTTTTCTAGATGGCGTCTCCAAAATTACAGTCTAAGGCTATTGTTAGTGAGGTTGATTCCTCAAAGGTGCTTTTTTCCCCAATATGAAGGTGTTAAAGGGTGGTGACGACATAACACAAATAAAGGTACTTTGGCGACAAATCTTCGCTAGTATTTCTGGCCTAATGGAGTTGTGGCTGCCATTTCCCATAGGAAGGCTCTATAGGATGGTGGCCTGGAGGGTGGCAGCAAGAGGACTGACGTCAACTCCAGGTGGGGCTTTGTTTGCCCCTTCATCCACTAGTGGAATGGATATATGATCACTACCAAATTTTGCCATCGCAGCTAATGCCAAACTCGTTTATACACATCAATGGGTTTGTCATCTATTCCATTCTGGCTAGGGTATCTCCTTTGATAAAGGTGTTTCTTTAGTTTTATGTCCTAGATTTGAAAAAGGATGCTAGTTCTTCCATATTGCCCCCTATTAATCGAGGAGGAAACAAGTCCTTTGCATTCATATCCTGCAAGGATTTTTGGGTGAAATGGAAGGAGCAACCCTTCTTCACACTGAGCAAGCAAGCTTAAGGGCTTCCTTGCCAATTTGTCGATACTTTTCAGCATGCCCTTATAAACCGTTGTTGATATACGATAGCTTCATGGGCCATCATGTATACTTTGGCTTAGTGAGCTGGCTAAAGGGAATGGTGGGGAACAATAATTTTGTGGAGCTATTTGCCATCTATTATACAAAGATTAATAAGACCACCTTTAGGTGGACAAGGATTAGCAGGGCTTACTAGACTTGCCCGGAGGTGTGGAACCTTACCAACTCAAAGAAGGGTCAAGAACGAGGGACTAATAGAAGCTTATGAGGCTGCTTCCAAGGCTCAACAAGGCCCCCCGAACCTTAGTAGTTGTGCTCTAGACATTTTTTATGTGTTTTCTTTACTCTATGCGAGGCTTCAGTGCCTGATTAAAATTTGTGCTTTTTATAGGGATAAGCAATCGGGCTAAGAAGTTCCTAAAGAAGCGCGATGGCACCACTAATGCTCGGGAGATCAACATTCTTCCTGTCAATACGGTACATGCCCCTTCATTCGGGCCAACCATCGAAGTGGTTGAGGTATCCAAGTCTTCGTTAGAGGCTCAGTTAGTTCACAAGAGGTCATACCTTGGGGACCTATCAGGAGGTGATGCCCTTTGGGATGGTGGCAGCAGTAGAGCATTGATAGATAACTTTTTCCATGTTGGTTTAGTAGACTTGACATCATTTTATGCTAACTATGGATCTTTTCATCTAGCCCCTATAGAGAATCACACGGGGACACCTGGGCCCCGCCCCCCACTATGGACCCATAATCAACTGTGGTGTCTTAAAAGCAAAAGGCAACTAGAGGTGTCCCAAAAACAAAGTGACAGGAGGCATCCTAAAAATAGAAAGTAGCCTTGAGGCCCTTAGGGGAGAAGATCATTTCTCTGCCTCTCCCTTATACTCAGATTCCTATGGGGGTTATCCTCGAAAAGGCACTTGTTGATTAAGGAGGGCTTCCTAAGCTGGTGGTGGATAAGCACTTTCAGCTTCGTAACTTAATCCTTACATGAAGTCAGCTGTAGGGCAAAGCTTAGTGTTGAAGAAGATAGCTTTTGACCATGTCTTTGATACTCTATGGGCAGTGGGTATTGGTGAGTCAATTCTTAGGAATAAGATAGGCATTTTTCACCTCATCCTTGAGAGGTTGAAGACCCTCAAGGATTGACACTTTCTTGCTCATCTTTTCGAGCAGAAAGTGCTCACCTAATTAGTATAAGCTAAAGCCTTCTTCAGGTATGTTATTGTCTAAATCATTTAGTATGTGGGGTACTTTATCCATTAATTCTAATTAGCTTGGCCTTGGCTAAAGGCCATCATTACCTATAGCAAGAGGAAGAGATGTGCAGCCCATAAAAATGCTTTACAGTCCCAGCTAGAGGTTTTGTGCCATGAAAGGGACTCCTTAAAGAGAGAGTTAGAGAGTGAACAAACCACTCAGAGTTCCCTAACGAATGACCTTAAGTTAATGAAAGAGGCCAAAGAGGCAGGAGAGGCTGGTGCCAAAAAGTTACAGAATGAGGTGGGAAAGCTAAATGATGCTCTTAAGTCATCTTAGGAGAAGGAAGTTGAGGCCTCAAAAGAGGCTAATTGTCAGGCGGCCTAGTTAAAGACAATAAAGCTAAAGATTAATGCTATTAAGTTGAATCTACCGATGGACCAGTACGTGCCACTGGGCCCAAGGACCATTCATCGTGAAGCCTATTGTAGCTCTATTCCTACTATGATGCCCCTCATGGAGTGAAGTATGCAAGTTGGCTGTGTGGGGTATGAGTGTCATTTAGAGTATAACTGCCTTTGGACCAAGCCTAATGCTCAAGTGAAGGAGCTTTGGTCGTTTTTCCCAAAAGTCGAGAGGGGCTTAGAAATACTGCCTTATTAGAACTCAAGGAAGGCTTCCTTTTTTGGCGCTTTCAGTTGGAGCAAGCTAATCCAAACCAAGATCTTTCTTTCCTCTCCACTTACGAAGATCTGGGTTTGAATTATGAGTCTTGGAAAAAAGAAGAGAAAGCTAGGATTCTTTCCTTTGATGACGATGCATTAGTGACGGACCTTGATGAGGCCCCTCTTCCTGATGAATTTTAGGATGCCTCATAGCCAATCCCTTCTAGTATCCCTTTAAAATCTTTCCTACCTCTTGTAACTTTTGACATTTTTTAATTATTTCTTGAGTTATTAAAAATATTATTTTGGTTAGCAGTTTTGTCTTTCTGTGCAATTTTTGTGTACACTTATTTCCTGTTGGCACGAGTTTATGTAATCATTCGTAAACCAAGTAAGGTGCACTAAGACAACTTTGGCCATCATACTGGCCTTCGTCTTTATTTGATTAAGTAGGTGAGGAGCCTGCATAGGCTTCTTGGACAAGGCGCTGGCCTTTAAGTGGCTAAGAAGCCTTCATAGGCTTTTTAGAGAAAGTGTTGGCCATTAAATAGTTGTTAAGCCAAAATAGGACACAAACAATTTAAGAGGAACATTTTTATTTTATTGAGAAGATGCAGCAGAACATAGTAAAGTACATCATAGTAAATTTGGTAAAGTGTGTCAACATAATTATGCAAAGTATGACAATAGATCATCTGACTGATAGTTCCTGGGTAGATACCTTCCTTCCAAGCTAAATAGTTTATAGATGCCTTCCCTAAGTTTTCTTGTGACCAACTAAGATCCATCCCAGTTGGATTTTAATACCCCATGCTCTAGGCTTCTCCTAGTTAATTTTGCCCTAAGGAAGGCCAGGCCTTCTACTCGTATGCATTTCCGTTTTACTTTTCTACTATGAGTGAAAGTAGTCCACTTTTTTAAGGCTTTCATGTGAACCTTGGTGTCTTTCCTTAACTATTCTAGGAGGTCATGGTTTTCGTCAATTTCTTTGTCATTTTCACTAAGATGGTAAGCTGGGTCCATGAGTGGGACAAGATATTTTCCACTGGAATCAGTGCATTAGTCCTACAGACAAATACAAAAGGGGGTTCCCCACTAGGCTTTCAATGTGTCATTCTGTAGTCCCACAAAACACTCGACGGTTCTTCTACCTATTTGCCTTTAACTTCACCTAGTTTTTTTTTTCAAGTCTTCCTTGATGGTTCTCTTGATTACCTTCATTTTCCCATTAGACTATAGGTAAGATACGGGGGCAAAGTAGAGGTGCATACCTTTCTCCTCTGCATATTAACAAACGTGTTGGTTATCAAACTGCTTTCCATTATTGGTAACGATGGTTTGTGGACATCTAAATCGACAAATGATGTTCTTCCATAAGAACTTGATGACCTAAGGAGTAGTGATAAAGGTTAGAGGCTCCGCTTTTACCCATTTGGTGAAGTAGTCAAGGGCCACGATGCATTACTTGGCTTACCTAGAAGCCATGGGGAGTGCCCCCCATCAAGTCCAATTCCCACATTGTAAACAGCCAAAGGCCCACAGCCAGAGCAACACCAAAGAAGGGTAGCCTTTGTATTTGTTAGTTAAGCTAACAATTATGGCATTGTTAGCCAATTTTTCTGGCATATTTTTTGTATCATGGGCCAAAAGTAACCTTGTCATAGGGCTTTGTGGGCCAAAGAGTTGGCACCAATATATGGTCCACAATCCCCATGGTGGATCTCTCGAAAGACGTGCTACCCTTTCTGTTGTGTTAGGCATTACTATAAGGGGAAACAAACCCTCGTCTGTACAATTCATCTCCAATGATGAGAAATTGTCCAACTTAGATCCTAATCTTTCTTTTTTCTTTGGGGGTCTCATTTAAGGCCCATTTTGAGGTAAATTCTGATCGGCTTCCTTTTATCATCTTCTAGGATTGTAGAGCATATTAGGTGAATCAAAGTCTCTGTGAGTTCATCTATTGTGGCATTTTCCTGCCCTTTCAAGAGGGTGTCCGCCCTTGTATTATAAGCCCTTAGGATATTATGAACTTGCATAAGGATAAATGCCTGTGTTAAATCTTGTACTATATTAATGTATTTGTAAAGAGTAGGCTATTTTACCCTTGCTGTTCCCAAGATTTGGTTTACTATTAACTGAGAGTCACTGTATATTTGTAGATGTCATACCTATACTTGACTAGTAATCTATAGCCCCACAAGAAGGGCTCCGTATTCGGTGACATTATTAATCATGGGGAAGTGAAATTTAATTCTAAGTGCCACTTTTAAGTTTAGTAGACCCTTGAGTACAATGCCTACTCATTAGTACTCAGGTCTTGAGGCCTTATTGCAATACATTTCCCAAAGGAGCTTTTCTTTTACTTATTCTTCTTGAATCTTTTCTACCAGTGTCATTTCAGCTATGAAGTCTGTGAGGGCTTGTGCTTTAATAGCCTTTCGGGGTTTATGGTGAATATCATATTCTCCTAGTTCGATGAACCATTTGGCAAGTTTGCCCGACTTATCTGGCTTTTGGAAAATGTCTCATAAGCATAACTCTATTCTGACAGTAATGTGATGCATCTGAAAGTATGGCTGTAGTTTTCTAAAAGCCATAAGGAGGGTTATGATCACTTTGTGGAGTATAGGATATATGGGTTCAGCCCCTTGGAGGGTCTGACTGACATAATATACCAGCCATTTATTTTGGTCCTTGTTCTCTAATAAGAACAGTACTAACTAAGCTCTTTGTGCAACTAAGTAGAGCACAAAGGGCTCGTCAGGCTTGAGCTATTTTAGTGCAGAGAGGTGATGTAGATAACCTTTTATCAACTAGATGGCCTTATGGCATTTGTTCTTTCATTCAAAAATTTCCTCCTTCTTGAGCATCTAAAAGAATGGTTTGCAATTGTCGTTGAAGTATGAAACGAACCATCCGAGGGCCGTTAGCTTTTTGGCCAGCTTTTGGACATCCTTTTTGCCTTAAAGATCAAGCATTGCAAGCATGGCCTCAATTTTTTCTAGGTTTGCATCAATCCCTCTTTCTGAGACCATGTAGCCGAGAAATTTTCCAATGCCGACACCGAATATGCATTTCTTGAGATTAAGCTTTATGTTAAAGTATCACATTCTTCGGAAGGTTTCTCAAAGGTCGTCAAAATGTTGTTCTATTGCCTGACTTTTGAAAATCATATCATCTATATAGACATCCATGTTCCTCTCCAATTGATCGATAGAGATTTGGTTCATCAACCTTTGACAGGTGGCCTCAGCATTCTTCAAGCCAAAAGGCATTCATCTATAACAGTAAACTGCTTCACATATTGTGAAAGCCATTTTCTCTTCATCCTCAAGGAGCATCCAAATTTTGTGGTAGCCACTAAAAGTGTCCATGAAGGATAACATTTTGAATTCTGATACGACGTCGACCAATTGGTCTATAAATGACAGGAGATATAGATCTTTAGGGCAGACATCATTGAGGCTTGTGTAATCGACACATGTCTTAATCTTCATTTTTTGTTTTAACCAATACTAAGTTGGCTAGCCATTCGGGGTATCGCATCTTACAAATGATGTTGGCCTTCAGTAGCTTTTCAACTTCTTCTTTAACGTAGTCTCATTTTTCAAGAACTATATTGGACTTTTTCTATTGTACTTGTTAGACAGAGGGGTCTACTTGCAAAATATGATTAATGATTTTTGAGTCTAACCCAAGCATTTCACTTGGAAACCATGCAAACAAATTTATATTTGTTCTTAAAAACTGGATGAATGACTATGTTACGTCAGGTAAGATCCTTGCTGATCTTTATCATTTTTCCAGGTGGCACTTCTACCAGTTCAGTGTCCCTGCGGCAGAGTGGTGCCAGCCTCAATCTCTTGGGACATTTATCTTTGTTTTTTCACTACCACCTACGCAAGCTCATCTTCTTTCATCTTTCAAAGCATGGCTACGTAGCCTTGCTATACTGAGGCTTGGTCAATAAAGATAGTGGCATCCCCAACAAGGGTCACGAAGAACATAATTAGTCATCTAACATTATACCAAATATGGAATTGCACCTCAGCTGGCCCACCAAGTATGGCACTATAAGGCAACGGGACATCCAGGACTAGGAATTCAATGGTATAAAAGTCGGGAGTGACCTTTCCTCAGTGGTTAGTTCCCATCAGCATCAGAGGTACATTGATGGTCCCAATCATAGAGACCTCTTCTTTGCCTACCTCGAAGGTAAGCCCAAACACGGGGAATAAAGAAGACCATTTTATCTTTTATTTTTTCCAACAACTCGATGAATATGACATTAATGTTGGCTCCAGTGTCCAAATAAACTCTCTCTATGTCAAAATTATTGATTCAGGCCCTAAGTACATGTGGATCTGGGTCAGGGACGACTATCCAAGACTCTTTTGCCCTTGGCAGGACCTTGCTAGTTCAGTCATTTCCAGTTAAGCAAATTCCTGACCTTGTCTTTTTCAAGCTAAAAAAAGTTCTTCTTTGGTAATCATATGGACTACCCATTGGAGGTCCTGGATTTCTGTGGTCCCTTAAAAGGGATCCCTGCTTCTTAAGCCCCCGTCCTTGGTCACAATCCTCATCATTGTCCTTTTTGTGAGGTTTTTCCTTCTGCTTTCAAGTCAATTTTGGGCATGCAGAGACCCTCGGGCACCAGGGCATTGATTATCTTGTTTGTAAGAGGCTAAAGCCACATGTATCCCACATTGATGCCAAATCTGAGGCTCTCATTCTGGATCTTGGGGGCCCTTATGCAATGCTCCATCTGGTCTAACCTCTGCAGGATAGCACTCATGTCATTGGCTCTGGGGCCATTTCAGCAGTCCAATGATGACGGTAGCCTAAAGACCTGCATCCTTGGGGACAGATGTTGAGGAGGAATAGAACAACGTTCCCCATGCGCTAAATGGCTCTTGGCAACCTCCTTTGAAGTAAAGCTTTCTAAATTTCTTGTTATAATGTTACCCTCAATTGCATAAACCAAGCATGCTGTAGGGTCTAGAACTATTCATCATCTAGGGGTGCAGGGCCTTTACCTTACAAAATTCTTTCTAGAGCCTTGCAAAATCTTCTAAGTCTACTTTCTGATGAACTTCCTCACCTACGGGCTCTACAGACCCAGCAGGATGGTAGTTTTCCTATTCACTCTCTAGTGAGTTATGGTTCCCCAAACAGGACCTCTAGGTATTCACCATAGGTTTCACACATTCAGCATAAAATTGATAGTTAAAGGAATTGTATTAGCTTGGCCTAGGAGCTGGGTGAACCTCGGAGTGACGGTCTTCATACAAAGACAATGTCAGATCTTCGAGATGTGTTCCTAGGGGATTCCTGCTGATGCTTAAGTCAAGTTTTTGATGATTATGGTGTTGTAAAGAGAGAGGAGAGTTGGAATGTTGTACATTAGGATTGGTGATTGGAAAGGTTTATATGGCAGAAGGAGCTTCATGGGTCTCATTCCAAGACAAGAATTCTGTAGCTTATTCTATAATTGTAGAATATTATTTCCATTCAAGGTAGGATTCCTTTAAGTGCACTTAGGTATCTAAGTTGGACCCAGTAAAAGCTCTTTACTGGTTATGGGCCTTGAGTTGGGCTTATTTCCTACCACTAAGAATCATTAGCAAGCTTTGCATCAAAAAAATTCCTAAACAGTACTCCATAATCTCAAAATCCATTTCAAACTCAAAAATTGAATGTGCATAAATGCCTTAGTGGTATGATAATTTTTTGGAGATTTCTCCCTCAAAGTATATTTCACACCAACACAGACAATTGTAAAACCCTATCAACAAAAAAAATCCAGTAATTTTAGAAAGAAAAAAAAAATCAAGAATAGGATAAGTGAACAAACCTAGAAAGGGTTTGATTTTTTAAGCTTCCTTGTTGATGCCGCATTCATCACCAATTGAGCTCCTTGATTGTAACCTCCATTTTTGAATCTAGAGAAAATTGGAGCGAATCCCATGACGATTCAGACATGGTCGTCGTTCCTATCAACTTTGTCCTTGAATTTGCCTCTGCCGATCATGACTACTCATTCCACCTGCCCTTCGCCACTCTGTGCAACTAATGGTAAGACCTCTAAATGTGGTGCCATAGAGTCACCAACAATCGTGATTTTTTCTCTCAACCTAGAAACTCTAGTCACCTAGAAAATTGTCAGTAATCGAAGATAACTGAAAAACCATGGTCGATCATTTCTACAAAATCCAAACACTAGAAAGTAAAACAAAACCATGGGTAATCAACGAATCTTTTGAAGCCAAATTTACCATTGTGAAGATGACTGTTGAGGGGGAGAAAGGGAACAAAGGAGACGGCGACATGAAAAGTGATCGGAGGAGGCGACAGTGGCGTGAAGAGGATTGGAGAAGGCAATTGGTACAAACAACAAAATCGAAGGAACTATGATTATGGAATCAAAGAGCAAGGTTTGGCTCCATTTTTAAGACATTAGATTAAAGTGGATGCAAAGATTGTTAGATGTACATGTTGGGCAGGAAAAAATTTTAGGGAAGAAAGTTGGAAGTTCAAAAGTAGGTATTTTCTTTTTTTGTTTTTTTTTTTGTCATAAAGGTGATCAATAGAGTTAATTTTCAAAGGGTAATTGTACATATTTAAAACACAGGAGACATAAATGTAGGTAAGGATATACCTTGCGGGGATTTTGGTAATTTTTCCATATATTTATACATCTCAACGTAACATTACATGGCCGCTTTCGGCCTTGCCCAAGAAGCCTATGAGAATGGATCTCACGGTAGTTGCAATTGGCTAATTATATATGTGCGTGAATTAAAACTTTATGATACTAGTTGATTAACCTAAAATATTCAAGATGCATGCTTTTTTATCTTTGACATGAGTAAAAAAAAATGATAAAACATTCACTTGGCCAGGTACTTTTCAAAGAAAACAAGTTCAAATAGTCAAAGCATATAAAATCAACATTTATATGTTCCATTACCACACATAACAACCATGTGAAGGCATTCAGCATAAGTGGACTAATGCCCCTCACCCAAAAGCAACCTTTGAGTCGAAAGCTCAAAACATAGACATGAAAGACGACTAGTCATACGACATGTACAAGCCTCTTATTGAGATCCTCCCAACTAACACCCACTTTAGAGGTAATCCCAGTGGTCAGTCACAAAAGTCTTATCCATGTGCTACTAGCCTATGTGGCCAAGAAAATACTATAGTTAGCATTGTTACTTAACTAACAAGTAACCAGGAAAATTAGAATCACAAGGATTTTCAAAGCAAAGTACCTACAACAACAGACTACCATGGCAACCCTCAGCGGTTATCGAGCCCAAAAATATCAAAATCTGCACAACAAAACTAAGGAGTGAGAATTTAAGAATTCTGAGGAAGGGTTCTCACTTGCAAGAAAGATATTAAGGATAACACATATATGAACATATGTAATTTGCTATGAGCTCATACAACTTGAGGCTAAACTTATGCGTATAGGTTTCAGTCCCTTGGGACTTGTCCTCATGTAGTCCTTGAACTACAAGGCAAAGCCTTTTTGCAAGCATTGTTTACTAGCCTAACTAGTAAAAATTCACTAGTCAAAACTCCCTTATGTTGTACAAAGGCATTATGGTATAACTAATATCGACTAGGCCTTAAAGACCCACTAGGTGTACTAAGGTTTCACATCAAAACCTCGTGCGCAATGACACGGCTAGGTCACCGATGGTACTAAAAATTTCACCTAAGCTAGTGATACTCATTGTGGCCCTTTGTTAACTAGTTCTCTTGATTATGGTAAAAGTAACCATAAAAACTTAAGAAAACTTCTAGGTCTTGGAGGAGTTGCAAAAGCCTCGGAGTACCCTCAGGAGACCTTAACCCTTAAGTACCCTAAGCACTCCCTTGGGCCTCCCCTCAAACCCTTGAGCAAAATTGGGAATTTTTTTCCAACATAACTATGGCGATGCGTTGCCACAGTTATTAACTTCCTAGAAGTTTTTCATGGTGCTGGCAACATGTTGCTAGCATACACCTTGAAAGACTTACTAAACATGTCAAACATGTTTGGATGGCCTTCCAACTTCACATACTTGTAAAACATGTTGCAAAGACCACAGCCAACTATCACAAGCATAACTATGATGCATTAAAACATCATTCCAAGCTCCATCAAACTCATAGTCCACCATGATCAAACTTGCCCACTAACTAAGGCTATTGTTAAAACTACTTGAATTCATCAAGCAAACATACTCCAATAGCATTAATCAAGCATGAAACCATAACTCCCTTACCTTGATTTCTACTCACAAGCAAGAACCAAGTAACTCTTCCACAAAACCAAAGTTCCACAAAGTTCTACCCAGTTCCAAGCAAAACCAAAGTACAAGACACCAAATTATTAACTTCTAACCAAAACCCAAGCTTCCAACGTCAAGGCCTAATTCACCCCCACCATAAACCTCTTAGGAGGTTTAAATCAACCAATTATTTTTTAATCACCTGGTTGTTTTCATATTGTAAATTAGGTCTTGACAACCAGGATACTTAACCACAAATTTTAGTTCATACTTAGGTGGGACTTAGGTGAAAGTGACTTATTAACCTATTAAGTCTTTAGTTGAGAAGATTAAGTTATGAGTTTAACACATTAAGTTACTAGTTTAATGTGTCACCTTAATAAGTGCACTTGGCTTAGCTTACCTTGTTACCTAGTAAGTGCATATGAGTATGTGTAGGTGGACTTATGTATGTGTGCCTTAGTGTACATGGAAAGAGAGCCTATTATACATACACATCATCACATTCATACAATCATGCATTCCAAGGTATTCTAACATAATACATGCATGCATTCCATTACACCTTATGCCTTGGGAAGTTTACGTAGCCCATTATATATATACAAGGCACTTGCCATGAACTACTTTAGGTGGTCATATTTACATTCATTTACATATCAAAATTAGGCATCCTAAGTGTGCAAGGCCAAAAGTTGTATACACTAAAGTTAAGCCATTACAAAAACATGCATGCACACATAATGAATTTAAACAGTTTCAGCTCCCACGGTTACTTTAACCTTTACTTTTACAAGACGATTAGACCAAAGTTGTTTTATAACTCTTTTGGTCTTTACCCAAACTAGAACAGATGCAAACACAGCTAAATCCACAATAGCCATCATAGCCTACACATTAAGTTAAAACCATTAGTTCACAATATGGATTTTCAATCCATCTTTCATAAGCCACAAATCCGAGCCATTACCTTCTTGTTCATGTACCTCTCCAAGAGGTTTTCTAGCACCTAATCTTCTACTTTTTTTTTACCTAAAATGGGCAAAAAGGGGAATGAGTACACAGATACTCAGTAAGGATTCAATTCAATACCTAGTGCCTCCGTAATGTTCTAAACACTGTTATTCATATAAACCTACAATTTCTCCTTTTAAATTGCAACCAAAGGCAAAAAAAAACACAAAAGAGATAAGGCATAGCATAATACAAGATACTTATATACATAAGTCAAAGGTTAGCACACACAAATAATCAAAGAAGCATGCAAACACACAAACCACACACATGGTTTCACTTAACATAGCAAACATGTCTTTTCTTCCAATTTAGTAAGTGATCACTTTAATTAGGTTCAATTTAACATAGAGCTCTTGGTAATTAAGCAAGTTTGGCCGACCTTGTCAAAAACCCTAATGCTCGCCAAAAGTAAACTAGCTAGCTCACCATAGTGCTTAATACACACAGAGCCCATTAATAGCCTCTAGGTTGCTTTGTCCATAGCCATCCCCTAAAGTAGCTTTTTCCCCTTCAAAATCCAAGAGAAGAAGCCTCATATGAACCCTTAACTAGCTTGGAAATGGCAGCAAAAAAGCTTGAACATACATCAAACACCACATGCGCCACCATGGACTAGCTATAAGCCACTATGTTTCAATTTTGTTCTTTTTGCTTTTCCTTGCTTCAAGCTTTCTTTTTGGTCTTTTGCAGGAACTTTAGCTCAAGTTTTCGGTGGATGGATGCTAAATTGAATGGGTTTAGAACCTACCTTCAAAGAATTAAGTCCAAGCAATAGCCGACTGGCCTTGGCGGCCAAGCATGTTAACTAGTCCTTGGTCTAACTTCCTTCTAGCCACTTGAATCATTTTAAACATTCTACTGACCTGCTTAGCTCTCTTGGTGGCATGTTTTGAGCACCCACTTTGCTCATTAATTCAGCTATGTAAGCTTCCAAGTTTTCACTTAAACTTAGGCATATTTGAAGTGCACCCAAGAGCCCCTTAGTGCACCATAGGGTGCCTTATGGTGTTTTCATGGGGCTTTCACATTTTCTTGGCCTCTGTTATAACCCTTATTCCTTGTCCAATGCCAACCATCAACCTTATACAATCCTTTCTAAAAAAAATAGGCTTTAAAGACTTCATAATGCTAGGGGTGCATATAAGGGTGTGCCTGAGAGCTACCTTGTGCCTCTCCTTGGTGCCCCCTTGGTACCCTTAAGTTCTTAGGCATTTTTTTATTCAATCTTTGAGTTCTCACTTGAAAGTCTACCTTGGCACATAATTTGAGCCATTCTTAGCTCACAAGTACAACACTTTCCAGCATGTTCCACTACAATGCACTTAAGGGTTTCTTAGGACACCCCAAAAGTGTGTGTTCTCTTTTTAGCTCCTCTTCAAGTCCATGATTGGTAGCACTCATATGCACAATTTATGCACATTCTATGCCCATCATAAGCACAGCCCATGGCTTATACTAGTCACAGACATGATATTCGATCACTAAATAAACAAGAAATCACCAAGAACACATTTGTTACCTCGCATAAATAACAATGGATGGTTAGAAACATGATTCTAATCTTCAAAATCATAAAAGTCCACTTGAATTAAGCTTCACTTAGCATATAAACCCCTAGTGGCTTTAATTTTTAGAAAAAAAAAACTCTTGATTTTGAGCTTGAATTCTTGATGAAAAGATGAAGTAAAGGTTGAGCTCAAGTTTGGAAGTAAAAATGGCAGTCATTCTCACTTTACCAAGTTTTAAACCCCTTTAAACCAAGTTTTAAACCCCTTTAAAGCCAACAAGCCACCCAAGTTTGTAAAAAGTTACAAAAAATCTAGTAACTAAAGTCAAATTTTGGTCAAATCTTGTTTATTTAAGCTAAGTTTGGGTTTAAAGAAAAAGTTAGGTTTCCAAAAACTCATTTTTAACTCTTGGGACTTTGCCCGACACTATGGGATACAAAATTACCATTTTACCCCTAAACTCTATTTGGTGTCTTAAACTCTTCGAAACTTAGTAAACTTTGCCTAACATACTTATTCTTGCTATGTGAACTTGAAATAAGGTTTCAAACTAGGGTTTAATTACTTTACCTTCTTTGCACAAGTGTCCTGCTAGGAGACTCATAACATAACAAAACCTAAAATAATGTAAATTCTCTCTCAATTTATTAGAAAAATCATGTTATTTTATGTTCACAATTTTTTTCCATTGCATTTTATGTTTTTTTTTATTTACAAATAATTATTTTGTCTCTATATGTTGTATTAATTATTTTTAGTGAAATGATATGCATTAGTTTAATTTTAATTGGTGTTTCTCTTGTAGCCTCATGAAATTATGTGTAAAAAACTGGAAGAAAAGAAAAATAAAGCAACAACTGCAATAAATTGAAGGAAAAAAAATTGGTAGCTTTGCTTTCAAATGTAACTCGAGACTCAATTTCAATAAAGATCTTTTTTTTAGGGACTAAAAAGAGGTTAGCTCATTATTTTAGCTACTATGGCAAAAGTTTTTATTGGATCCTCTTCAAGCTTTGTTTTTCTTTTTCCTCGCATTTGCAATTGCTTAGTTTTGATCCTTTTCTTTCTTTTATCCATTCATTAATTAAAGATAGTTTATAAATATAAAAATTTTAATTAATAGTTTAAAAATATAAAAATTTTAATTGAAGATCAGACTTAGGAGTAGCTTTTATGATCATCTCAATATGATCCCTTATCTTAAATTTATCTCTTAACGCCTATATGTTGTCCTAGTTGCCGTTGTTTTGTCAGTTCAGCGTTAATTTCAACGGAAATGCTGATGTGACAATCTCAAAAGTTTTGTTGGGACCCAAAAATGGCGATGTGGCTTCTTCTTTAACTACGATGAATGACCAAATTATACAGAAATGAAACCTTTTAACCCCAACTGACACAAACATATAATTTTGGGAGTTAAAACCCAAATTTTTCAGTCTTTATTTCTCAAATTTCTCTCGTCTGTCTCTGAACCTTCTGAGGTCCACCGGCCGGCGTCGCCAAACACCCCCTTGAAATTCGGGCCAGGCCGTCCTCGTCTTCTTCCGTTCAACGTAGCCTCCACCCCTCTAAACGGCACAAGGCCAATGGTTTTATTGTTGGAAGCCTTCAAGAACCGCAGCGGACCAGCCACAGCGTTTTGCCGATTTGGAGGTCAACCTCCACAATTTCGTGGCCGATTTCATTGCAGATTTCCCAGAATCCTTGATTTCATTGCCGATTTCCTAAAACCCTTGATTTCTTCCCGAAGTTGTTTGCCTCCACCACCGCCGCCCAGCATCACAACCCAGCTAGCCACCAACTTCGATCGGCAGTCCCCTTGGCTAATCGAAGGAAAGAAGAGGAGATCCAAGTCATGCGAATTTGCGGATCTAGTTCTTCACGAATCCCGCTGCTAATCCCGCTACTTTATTCGCCAATCCATGCCGCCACATTCTTCACTGATTGAATTTCTCATCGCCGATTCATGTTTTGCTCCTTTCTTCGTGAATCAATATTCAGATAGAGGGATGAGAGAAATTCGACAGAGAGATCAAAATTTGGTGAAGAAGAAAGGAGATTTTAGGGCTTTTGACAATTAAAGTTATTAAGATTATTTGTTTGTATCAATTTTAAATTAATTTTTTTTTTCTTCTAGTAGAGTCATTCACGTGTCAGTTTGGGACCCACCATGAGAGTATCAAATGTCAAGTAGATAAATTATATAAAAAATAATGCCAAAACTAATAGTAAAAACTGAAATAAGATACAATAGTTGAATAAAGGAACTTTAAGAGGATGAAAAAAAGATAATAGGCCACTTTAGGATGATAATAAAAGTTAGGGATTAAATTTGGATTTTATCCATTTATAATTGCTTAGTTTTGATCCTTTTTTTACTTTTGTCCATTCATTAATTGAAATATAATTTAGAAAAATATACAGATTTTAGTTGAAGGTGAGGCTTAGTAGTAACAAATTTCTGTTTGTAGGAGAAAGCTTAGCATATATTCATTAAAGATAGTTTGGAAATATACAAATTTTAATTGAAGATCAGGCTTAGTAGTAACAAATTTGTGTTTGTAGGAGAAAGTTTTTAGTATAAATAGTCCTTTTTCTTTCTATTTTTTTAATTAGTGATACATTTTAATGTATTCTTATATGAAGGAGAAAGATGCAAGGAGCAATAGTCACTTAAATTAAGATTATATTCATGTTCTTCATGGTTGAATCCCATTCTTACCTCGATCTCTTATTATTATTTACTATTATTATACGTACTAATGGAGAACCAAATGACCAACATCTAAAATTTTTTTAAAAAGTTACGGATATATATATATATATATATATATATATATATATATTAATTTTTAAAATACTACAAGTTAAAGCTCAAATAGTAAATTTCAGAGTTACTAAAAAGCACATAAATGAAAAATAGAAAATGGAATTATATGCATTTTTTCTCGGCGCAGGAGACCATGATTCAAGTTTTCAAACACAAGTCATTTTCACTTATTATTTTTTCCCAAGGGAATGACATGTTATATTTATAGATACCCTTAATTATCATCAAACTATAATCTTAAACATTTAATTAGTTAAGAAATTCATTTCAATTTTTCATTTGACTTTTTTCATTGAATATACATGGTAAAAGAATTATATATGTTTCATATTTTATAGGTTCGAGGGTCCTTGCTTTTGAATTTGTACAAAGGATCGGAAAATCAAACATTATAATTTCCTATTTTATATAATAAGTTTTATAAAATTTAGAAAGAAAAAAAAATCACATCTATCGGTAAAAAAAAAACACATCTACCAAATATAATATACAATGACGTTTTATTTTTCCATAGAGACAAACTGTTATCTTTCCATAGAGAGAAATTGCTCCAAATCTCGATTATTTATCCCTCTTCACTGGTCCCACTTTCTTTTTGTCTTTCTCCATTTTTATCCTTTCCCCCGACGATCCAATTCAACCCTGTTTCTTCTATATGTAGCTTTCTTCCCTCTCCACCGGCTCCCCTGTCATGCGGTTGCAGGGGATTTTACACCTATAAAATGGGCTGTCATGGACACTGTACATCACCAAACTCTCTGCTTTACTCTCAGAAACGAAAAAACCTTCTCGAGCCCAACAAACCTATTTGACTTGTTAAAACCTTGCTTTAAGCAGTCACTGCTTGGCCGGCTCCTCCTCGGCACCGTCCTCCTCCTCACCCTCGCCCTTGCTCTTGAACTCGCCCTCACCCTTGCCCTTGCCTTTACCTTTGCCCTTATAGTGTAGTTGTTAACACCCAATTTCGTCCGACCATAAAGAAATTTTTAAAAGAAATTAAATAAAAAAAATATTATTTTTATTATTATTATTATTACTAAAAATTTTAATTAGTTTAAAATATATATTTTTTTTTGTGAAGATTTGATTTAAAATGATATATGTGTGTATTTGAAAGAAAAAAAGAAAACTCCAAAAAAATGGCAAAATTTAAAAGTTTGAGGTAAAAATGACAACATTAAGAAGTTTCGGGAAAAATTGACAAATTCTGAAAGTTCTAGGAGCATTTGGTAGTTTGTCACATAAAAATTTGGGCCTGCCGACGTTTCTGGCCCAAATTGACAGAAAACGACAAAATTGTCAAAATCAGAAACTTCAGGAACTTATCCAGAGGCTGAGATACGCAAAGGACTAAAATTGTCATTTTACAAATTTAAAAGATAAGTTTGAAATTTTTTATTAATTTATCCATCAACATTTCAGCTAAACTTCCTCTATAAATAGCCACCCAAATTTTGTGTTGAACACAGAAAAAAATAGAGAAAAAGCTTAGAGCTCCGTTTTAAAAAAAGATAAAATTATAGCCCTTGTCCCTGGCTCTCTTCCCTTTCTCCAGAAAATCTAAAAATTTTTTATTCTGACGCCTTGGCCCCCGTCTTCCTCCTCCCGTTTATCTCCGTTCTCTCTCTCTCTCCGACGTTGCCCGCCACCGCCGGCCGCCGGCCGCCACGCCTCCACCCAGCCGTCCTGCCGCCGTCATCCGGCAGTCCCGCCGCCGTCAGCCCCTCCGCCCAGCCGTTCCGCCGCCGCGCTCCATCATCTTTTTTTTTTCCCGGCCGCCCCGCGCCCTCGCCGCTGTCGTCCCGGCCGCCGTCGCCCTCGCTGCCGCGCCGCCCTAGCTGCCCGCCGCCGCTCCGCCCCACGCCGTCGCCGCCCTGCCCTTCCTCTTCCTCCTCTGCGCCAGCAGCACCCCCCCCCCCACGCCGCCGCGTCGCGTCTATTTCCCAGCAAAAATTCAATTTCAAAATTTTAAGGGTAAACCCCTATTTCATACTTCAGCTTTTCAATTTCTTTCACTTTGGTCACTAACTTTTTATTTTGTTCTTGCAGAATTAATTACTAACCCTTTTTAATTTTTACTTGTTTATTCATTATTATTATTACTAACCTTTTGTTTTATTGTTGTTAAAAATTGATTAATCTAACTTTACTAACTTTTATATTTATTGTTATTAACAATTAATTAATCTAACATTACTAACTTTTATTTTTATTATTACTAACAATTAACTCAACTAACTTACTAACTTTTATTTTTATTGTTACTAACTTTTGCTAATTATTATAATTCATGGAAGGTTATACCTCCTATTTATTTAATTCTTTTAATGGATGGCCAAAAAGCCCCATTTTTATCATTTATTTAATAATTGTTTTTAATATTTCTTTATGTGTTTTCTCTTTATTTGTTTATTTATTTTATGCATCTTTTACTTTTTAAATGGATGTCTAAACCAAAACAAAAAAAGAAAACCTCCACTTTATTCATTTTTCTTTATTTACTTTATGCAAAAATTTTATTTTATTTAAAAAAAAGAAATTAATCATGAAAGAAAAAATAATATAAATAAGTAAATGATAACTAATTAACAGAAAATCCTTTTATGTGAATAATTAATTTTATTCTTTAAGACTAACATAAATTTTTTTTTTTTTTTAAAAAGCTAATTATCTTTTATTATTTCTTTAAAAAGCAAAAAAAAATTAATTAACTTTTTATTCCTTTTATTAAAATTAAATAAACATAAGTAATGAATCAAAAAAAAAATAATAATACAAATCATTTCTTTTTAAATATATCTTTAAAAGTAGCAATAATTAAAATTTAATAAAAACAACAATAAAAAATCCAATAAAATTATGATTTAAATTAGTAACTAATTAAATAATTAATTAATAAAAATTAAACTCCATGTCCAAATGATCCGCCAGGATCCATGGCTTGGAAATATTATTTTTAAATAAAGTATATAAATAAATTTTTTTATTAAAAATAAAAACTTTGGACTAATATATTAATTATTTATTAAAATAATAAAATATAAATTTTTAGTTTTCTTTATTAATAAAAAGAACAAAAAAGGTAAAATTTTTGGGCTAATATTTTATTCAGTAATATTTTGCTTATTTCTTTTAAAATAATGAAAAGATATAACTTTTTGTTTCCTTTATAAAAAGCTTAGCAAATGATTTCAAAAATAGAATAAATTCAAAAGGATTAAATTATCTCTTAAATATCTTAGACTTATTAATTAAAATTATTTATCAAACAAAAAGAACATAAAAATGAAATATAAATATCAAAACTTTCCTTTATTTTTTCAAATATACATATAAATTTTATTTTTTAAGATCCTTGTTAAATAATCACTTCTTTTTAGTTAATCTTTTATAAAAATAAAATATATAAATATCAAAATTCTTCTTTCATGTTTAAAATATATATAAAAATCTTTGATTTCTTAATCTTTTTTTTGGTTAATTTATCAAATAAACTATTAAGACTTTTCTTTTATTTTTAAAATATACATATTTTTTTTTGGTTTTCTTTATTAAAGATCTTGATTAAATAAGAAGAACAAATATAAATCTTTCTTGATTAATTTATTTTTAATAAACATAAAATAAATCTCAAGATTAATTAATTAACTTTCTTATAAAAAAATTAATTACTTTTTAATTCTTTTATAAATTGAGTAATTATTTAAATAATACATATCCTTCATTAAACAAGGAAAGAGAAAAGAAAGGAAAGATAAAATCAAAAGGAAAAGAAAAAATAAGAAAGATAAGAAAAATAAGAAAAAGAAAAGAAAGATAAAATAAAAAGAATAAAAAGAAAGAAGGAAAAGAATAATAAAATATAAAAAGAAATAAGAAAGATCTTTTAAAAATCATTAACAAAAACCTAAAATTTTAAAAGACTTACAAAAATAGTAATTAAAATAACAATTACTTCCATTAAAATAAAAAATCCATATTTACAATATGGATTAAATTGTTTAAATTTCACCAAATTCCGTGTCCAAATGACTCGGCAGAGTCCATGGTTCGGAATAAAAATCTTCCGTGTCCAAATGACTCGGCAGAGTCCATGGTTCGGAAGTATAAAATTCTATACAAATTAATTACCAAAAATCCACATCCGATTAATTCAGTTAAAAATTCTAGATTGAAAATTAACTGAAATTTATTTAAAAGCAAAGCGAAACAAAATTAAAATCAACTAAGGTGCCAATTTTTGGGCGTTTTAACAAAGTTGTTTTAACGTAACCGTACTCCCGAACCTCCGAACTCTCGCAGACCATATTTTAAGGTGACCAATCGACCTGAGCGAAAACCGATTGGTGGCGACTCCCGAAAAAGACCCGCACGTTGCCACAGCTTGGCGACTCCACTGGGGACGCGACGTTAGTGAGTCGAGCCTACAAGTTGATTTGTTTTGATTTGCTTTGCTTATATTTATGTGGATTTATATGTTATATTTACTTAGGTAAACATGCATTATGCATTCACAATATGAAGCTCTATACCCGAGCTTCTTCAAAGCGAACACGTTCTTTCTAAGCGGAATTGGTGTTGTTGTCCTTGAGAGGCCATGGTCTCCAAGCCTTCACCGGTTTCAAAGTAGCAAAGTAGTGTATTGCCTTCTGAGACGGTTAGTCTCTGCATGGGCCCACGAAAAGCTACGACTCGAATTAATCCATTCCTTACATAAACCCTAGAGGGTAAGGAATCGGGCTGTCACTATAATTTAGTGACGGGATTCGGGAACTATCCCTTGCCTTTTTGATAAGCCACCTTATGCATATAGAACTCCCCACTTAACCATAGAACTGACCATAGAATTTCTACCATTTTACCAACGCCATAAGCATATCCTTGTTATGCTGTATTGTTACTCTACACTTTTCTTCGTATGGTTTTAACTTGTTTATCCATAATACTTCATGAGTTGTTAATTGCTATTTAACTTATTAATAACCTTATCTTTCTTGTGCAATTATTCTTCATGCATCAAAACCACGCATCAAATTATGTTAACTTTTTGGTCTTTATAATGACAACTAAAAGTCTTGAAGTTCCATGATATTGGATAATCAAACTCACTTATTGCATGCATGCATCCATTGCATCAATCACATACACATAGAATCTAAAAAAATAAATCTTACTTTTAAAAGGATAAAATTGGACCTTAACACCGATATTCAACTCGACTCCAAACAAGATTAATGGCAGAACAAGCCGAAGGACGTCTCATGGAGATGGAGTCCAAGATTGAAAGTATGTCAGAATAGATGAGACAATTGATGGAATTAATCAAAGGGAAAGCAACTCAAGTTCCCATCAAAGAAGTACAAGATCCCACTTATCCCCCGGGATTCACCCCGCAACGAGTCTCAGTCCAAGAAAATCTGTTTCAAGAATCAGGACCGTCTGCTAGTGTTCACCTGAAACAAGACACTGTACATGAAGAGAATAATATATTACCAAAAGAAGAAGCAGAATCTCAAAAGCTCGAAACAATAGAAAAGAGACTGCGAGCCATTGAAGGAGGCACTATATTCGGATCTCTCTCAGTGGATGACCTATGCTTGGTACCAGATGTCATAATTCCTTCAGACTTTAAGGTGCCAGATTTCGTGAAATACGATGGAACGAGTGATCCCATCACTCACATCACATTGTTTCTAAGAAGACTACAACCACTCACAAAAGATGAAAAGGTGTGGATTGCACTTTTTCAGGAAAGCCTCACAAAATCAGCATTACAGTGGTATCTAAGTCAAGGTCCAAGAAACATCAAAACTTGGAATGACCTTGCTCAGGCCTTCATCGGCAATTATAAACATGTTTTGGACTTGGCTCCGGATCGCCAAACCCTCCAAAACATGGAGAAGAAAAAACCAGAAACTTTCAAGGAATATGCCCAACGGTGGAGGGACTTAGCTGCACAAGTTCAGCCACCCATGACAGAAAGAGAAATAGTCACTTTGTTTGTCCAGACACTAAAATACCCATATTATGACAAACTCATTGGCAATTCGGCAACCAATTTCTCCGACGTAGTCATGTCTGGAGAAAGGATCGAGCATGGTATCAGGACCGGGAAGATTACTGAGTCCTTTAGTGATCCAATGAAAAGAGGAGGACTATCCAGAAAAAAAGATGAAGAAATACAACAAATAGGACGAGGAAGAGGGATTCCCCTCGTGGGTACTATTGCTACCGGGCCTCGCCGATCATACTCTACCAATAGGCCCAATGATTATTCTACCAATAAGCTCAACAATTATCCTCTCAACAGGCATAATCAGTTACGGCCACCTGTTCCTACTTCTCCACAAAGGCCGAGAGAAGTTTTTGCGCCAATTCCTATGACTTACACTGAGTTATATCCAAAACTCATTGAAAGTCAACTTATCCATCCAATTCTTACAAATCCATTTAAACCCCCATATCCAAGGTGGTATGACCCCAACATAACTTGCCCATATCATGATGGTGTCGTGGGCCACGGACTGGAAAATTGCATAGCATTGAAGCGTATAGTCCAACAATTAATCGAGTCCAAGTGGTTAGACTTTTCCGATGAACCAAACGTCACTCACAATCCATTGCCGCCTCATCAAGCAAAACCAGTCAATATGATAGAAAGAGCACTGGCCGATGAAGAAGTCAGTCAATGATATCATAACCCCTCTCAAGCATGTATATTCATGCCTTGTAAAAGAAGAGATTATCATGGGAAAGTCTTCTTTTGGAAATGAAGAAGTCGAAGATGAGGAGTGGTGCAACTTTCATGACAATAAAGATGATGATGTGAATGTGATCATTAAAGAACAAGAAGTCAATGCTATACCAATCTCAAAACCTACTCTTAAGCCGTCAAGTCCCGAGGCCATTCCTCTACAAATCAAACAAAATCGAGGTCAAGCTGCTAGGCCCGATGTGATTGGTAATTGAAAGTGAAGATTTTGAGCTGGAATTACATTGATTTTGGAAGGGGTCCAAGTCAGATCTGACCTAACAGTCCGCACACATTTTCGAATGACAGGGAATCCTTTGAATAAACTTGTATCTTTGAAAGCTTGCAAAAGTAATTTAATAGTAAAAATCTCCTAGATTTAGTCCAGAATCTAGGGTGTAGTCTTTGTTAAATGGACACCTGCTATTCTTTTTCTGGTACAACAAAAAGATGTAATGCGTGCATTCTACTACTTTCCATTTTTACACTCTTTGCCATTATACTATCCATTATTGCCATCACACTTTACTTTTCGACAACCGGTAATTCTTTTTGTTCTCTAACAAAAAGATGTTGCGTGTGCATTCTACCACTTTTTAATCCCATTATTACTTCTACACATTCTACCAATTTTTACTAAAAATTCAATTATTACACCTACACATTCTACCACTTCTTACCAAAAATTCCGTTTTTATATCCATCTCTCACTCCTTTCCATTATACTATCCATTATTGCTATCACACTTTACTTTGAAAACGATACTACTCGTGGGTGAAAATAAAAAGTTAAGGGAGATTTAATAGTGGCGATCTTGAAAGTGCTGTCAAATCTAGTAAGAAGGATTTCATATGTTGCACCCCAACTCTCAAAAAAAAAGAATTCATAGTGGTTATCAACATCCTTGCAAGAAGTCTGGGGTTAGCTTCCAAACAAGGTAGCTCTCATATTAAATGACTTCAGTGGCCTCCCAATTCTCACAAACGCTCAATACAAAAAAAAAGATTCTCAGTTTTCCGCAACACAAATTCCAACAAAGGAAAGAAGTTCATCCCTTCCATCAAAAGCCATTAAAGGGAAAATCCAAAACAAAAAAAAGAGACTGAGAGCAAACACAAACAACTAAGGCCACTTTAATCATTTCACTTCAGGAGGGCTATGATCTCAGTTCTTTGCAACACAAACTCCGAAAAGAGAAATTCATCCCTTCCATCAAAAGACAACAAGGGAAAATTCAAAACCAAAAAAGACTGAGAACAAGCACGAGCAAGCAAGGCCACTTGAGTTATCTCACTTCAAGAGAGTTATCAAGTATGTCATCACCATAGCTCACAAAAAAAAAAAAAAAGAAAGGGAAACAAAAACAAAAAACAAAAAAAAAAGAGAAAGGAAAAAAAAAAAGAGGGCTCAAACTAGAGCAAAAGAAAAAAAAGAAAACAAGTGAGCTATGGATTCTAAACTGAAAACCTGCAAAGGCGGTCTAGAAGACAAAAGCAACTTTCAAGCCAAGCATACATAAAGACCACGATAGTTGGGGGGCAACAGATGAGGTTTAACTTTCTGGAAAGAGTGGCAAGTTTGAGGTCATCACTATTGAGTTTTTCACCATAATCAAATTTGCTCACGAGTAGTATTAAAAGACCCTTCTTTCAAACCACTTAAACTTAATTTTCCTCAGACTTATCATCCTCATTCAGCTAAAAGACTATCATTGTGAAACATGTTTCTACCTTATTTAATACTGCTCACAAGTAGTATTAAAAGACCATTCTTTCACACCACTTAAATTTAACTTTCCTCAGACCTAACATCCTCATTCAGTTAAAAAACTATCATTGTGAATCATGTTTCTACCTTATTTAATACTGCTCACGAGTAGTATTAAAATACCATTCTTTCACACCACTCAAACTTAACTTTACTCAGACCTAATATTTACCTCTTAATATTATTCTCATTCAGCTAAAAGACTGCCACAATAAAAAATAAAAACATTCAAACTTAATTTTCCTCACGCCTAACAGTTACCTCTCGATATCATCCTCATTCAGCTAAAAGGTTATCTTTGTGAATCATGTTTATACCTTATTGCCTTGCACAGTTTATGTCTTCGAGTTGGAAAGGGAAGAGTGGCAGGATATTTTAATTAAAAATAAAGAATATAAGTTACTTGGTCAAGCTTTGCAAATCGATGAAAGTTTTTCTTTAAGGCCAAACCATTATTCATTAATGCGTGTAGATTTAAAAGTGAGGAGATAGCTTGAGACTTTCTTTAAGAAGATGTGGTTCTTGTAAGAGAAATTCATGATCAAGGACCATCACAAAGGTCTAGAAATGCTCAACCTTCTGTTAAATCAAAGATGAGATGATACCTTTTATCCACATAAACACCATATTCAAGGGGGCAAAGTAGTCTCTACTAAGCGTAAGAAGAGTACTGCCAAGAAAGAAGCTCAATAGACAAGGGGGCAAGTCTTATGGATCAGAACCTGAGTCTAAGGAAGAGCAATCATTCGGACTGTAACATGGGGGTAAACAAGTGTCGACACGGCCACAAGAAAAGGGACAATGAAACACTGAAAGTTAAGCCTTTGATAGTATGAAATCCATGACAAGGGATGAGTATTTGAAGAGATATAAAGTATGAGGCGAGCGAACATTAAAGAAATTGAGGCCAAAATTCAAGAACAAGTCAAAGAAAGTGGACTTTGAAAATAGTTGGGCTTTTGAGGTAATGGACAAGAGCGGGGAAACATAAAGAGATTCAATGATAGTCCAAGAAGGCCATCACAAAAAGGATCCAGTAAAACAAAGACATAAAGAACTAGATCCATACAAAAAAAAAAGCCATTAGTTACACATGCTCTGCATTCATGCATTTCATATCATGCATACATAGCCTTTACATAACAAGGACCAAATGGGAATCACATTCACAGCACAGTTACAGCAGTATAAGCTGAGATCACAATGACATCAGCTTTTATCAATCTACCGCCGGATGCACAGCTGATATGTTGGACCCAGCCCCATCAGGAATTCAAGGATAAAGTAGACAATATTGTCAAAAGCCTAGTATTCAATTCAATAATCGAGACTACACCTGGAAGGACAGGATTGACGTCAGCTAGTAGTATCCAAGATAAGAGATAGCTATAGCCAAGGATAAGGTAGATATCAAAAAGGATAAAGTAGACAATATTGTCAAAAGCCTGGCAATTGATTCAATAATCGAGGCTACACCTGGAAGGACAGGATTGATGCCAGCTTAGCAGCATCCAAGATAAAAGATAGCTGTGGTCAAAGATAAGGCAGACATCAAGAAATATTGTCGTTGAAACTTTGTCAAAAGCGGACAATGGATTCAATAATCGAGGACTGGATCAACGTCAGCTCGATGGAATATCCAAGATAAAAAATATCTATCACATCAAAATGAAGTAGGATCTACTTTTCCGGTTAAGCGGCGGATACGGTACTCCGTGACTCTCAAGTCGGTTCTCTCAGTTGCCCATAATAACTAATTCTTTCCTCTCTTCTTTCTTTTACTTCCCTCTAGAAAATGGATCCTACTCTTTCTGTCTTACGAAAATATTTTCCTTCTCTCCCAATGAACATTCTCAAAAAGATCTACCAAGTTCGCTGTGAACGATTAAGAGTTCTGATGCACAAAGGAATCCCTGAAGATGTGCGGTGGTTAATCGAAGCCAAGGTTCGTCTGGCAGGTGAAATCCCAGAGGCATTTGTGTCTCACATGCCTGGTATAGGCAGAAGCTCTTATGCCAAAAAGCGAAGAGCGAAAAGGTTACGAGTCTGCCATAAATGTGGACGGTGGACTTGTAATACTAAATGTCGTTCTTTAGGGATGATCTCTGATAATCGAGAAGATAAAATACGATTCATTAAGAATGGCCTGAGTAAGGACTCGTTGGATGATATCCAATTGACTCTTGAGACGCATTCTTGTGGATCTGTGCAACGTGAACTTCTTGGTTTATGGAGCATTTTTCATGAAGAACGAAACCGTTACAGTCCCGGGAATCTGACTGTAAATGACCCTGTTTGGCAGCTTGTAAGAAAACTGGATGGGAAGCAAATCCTCGACTCATAGAAGCCGTTAATGCCATTACTGGACGTAAAACCAGTGGAAGATGTGAGCCACAGTCACAATTACTGTACATACAGTTTGTTATATTTGGAAAAGTTTGCATTTTCTTTTGACAGATGTACATGCTCCCCTAAGTGTAATCGACACGTTATCCCTTTTTATCACTATAAATGCGTGTTCTTCCTTCTAATTAAGCAGCGGATAAGATACCCCGTGACTTCTAAATTCGGTTATTCCAGTCTCCTACAATAACTGATTCATTTCCCTCTTCTCTCAAATTCTTCTCTCATCAATGGATTCTGCTCTTTCTGCACTGCGAAAATACTTTCCTTCCATTCCAATAAAAGTCCTTAAAAAGATCTACCTTGCTAGATGTGAAAGAATCAGAGTTTTTACACGCAAAGGCATTCCCGATAATGTGCAGTGGATAATTGAAGCTAAGGTCCGTTTGGCAGGTGAAGTTCCAGATGCATTTATGCCCCGCATGCCTGGTTTAGGTAAAAGCCGTTATGCCAAAAGGCGAAGAGCAAAGAGACTAGGCGTGTGTTATAAATGTGGGCGATGGAATTGTAATACTAAATGTCGCTCTTTAGGATACATCTCCACAAATCGTGATGATAAAAGAAAATTCATTAAGAATGGCCTGCGTAAGGAATCTCTGGAAGATATCCGAGAGACTCTTGAAACGCATTCTTGTGGAAAAGTGCAAGGTCAAATTGTCAAATTGTGGAGGACTTACCATAAAGAACGAGACCGTTACAGTCTTGGGAATCTGACTGTAAACGACCCTGTTTGCCAGCTTGTAAGAAAACTGGATGGAAAGTAAATCCTCGACTCATAGAAGCCGTTAATGCCGTTACTGGACATAAATCAGTGGAAGATGAGAGCCACAGTCATGATTGCTGTACATATAAGCTGTCATTTGTCTTTTCTTTTGACAATAATGAACTTGCTTCTGCAAGTGTAATTAACGCATTATCCCTTTCATCACTATAAATATGTGTTAGTTATTTCCATTTCCTACAATCACTAATTTCTTTCTTCTCTTAAATACCTCCTTCATCAATGGAGTCTTCTCTTTCCGCCCTACGAAAGTATTTTCCTTCCTTCCCAATAAATGTTCTTAAAAAGATTTATCAAGCTAGATGTGAACGATTCAGAGTATTTATGCACAAAGGCATTCTTGATAATGTGCGATGGCTAATCGAAGCTAAGGTTCGTTCGGCTGGTGAAGTTCCAGATGCGTTCTTTCCCCGTATGCCCGGCTTTGGTAAAAGCGCTTATGCCAAAACGAGAAGAGCAAAGAGGCTAGGCGTTTGTCATAATTGTGGATGGTGGATTTGCGGCAATAAATGTCGTTCTCCAGGAGTGATCACCAGAAATCGTAATGATAGAATAAGATTCATCAAGAATGGCCTGCGTAAGGAATCTTTGGATGATATCCTATTAACTTTTGAAACACATTCTTGTGAAATAGTGCAATGGGAAATTATGGATTTATGGTGGACTTTCCGTAAAGAACAGGATCGTTACAGTCTTGGAAATCTGACTTTTAATGACCCTGTTTGCCAGTTTGTGAGAAAACTGGATGGGAAGCAAATCTTCGATTCGTAAAAGGCATTGAAGCCGTCCCTGGATGTAAAACCAGTAGAAAACGTGAACTACGGTCATGACTACTGTACAGGCTAGTTGTCACTTTTTAAAATTTTTCCTTCTCTTCTGACAAATGATGTACCTGCTCCTGACACTGTACAGGCTAGTTGTAGTTTTTGAAAATTTTCCTTCTATTCCAAGAATAATGTACCTATTCCCGACGTGAGCAACAATCACGACTACTATACGTGCTAGCTGTCGCTTTTGAAATTTTCCTCCCCTTTTTGTAATAATGTATCCACTCCTGACGTGAACCAAAGTCACGATTACTGTACGTGCTAGCTGTCGCTTTTGAAATTTTCCTCCCCTTTTTGTAATAATGTATCCACTCCTGACGTGAACCAAAGTCACGATTACTGTACGTGCTAGCTGTCGCTTTTGAAATTTTCCTCCCCTTTTTGTAATAATGTATCCACTCCTGACGTGAACCAAAGTCACGATTACTGTACGTGCTAGCTGTCACTTTTGAAATTTTCCTCCCCTTTCGGCAATAATGTATCCACTCCTGACATGAGCCATAGTCACGATACTGTACATGCTAGCTGTCGCTTTTGAAATTTTCCTCCTCCTTTGGCAATAATGTACCCACTCTTGACACGGACTACTGTATATAGCTGCCACTTTTGAAATTTTCCTTCACTTCCGACAATCACGTACCTACTCCTGACATAAGCTACAATCGCGACTACTGTATATTTTAGTTGCTTTTGAAATTTTCCTCCTCTTTTGACGATAATGTACCCACTCCCGACCAGAGTCATACTCGTGACTACTGTGAATAGCTGGCAATAATGTATCCATTTTTGAAAATAAAATTATTGCCTTATCTCTTCATCTCTATAAATATATCCTCTTTTCTCACAAGGGTAAGGATAGGAATGGAGAAAACCCCAACTCATAAATCCCGAAGTATTTGTGTATTTTCTGGGGCTTTTCCTGGAAAAGATGAAGAGTATTTAAAGGCAGCCAACCATTTGGGTAGAGTATTAGCTGAGCGAAAAATACATTTAGTTTATGGAGGAGGTAGTGTCGGATTAATGGGAGGTATAGCATCAGCAGCATCTTTAGGAGGAAGTCAAGTTTTGGGCATCATCCCTGGACCTTTGAAATTTGTTTCTGGGGGCACGATTAGAGAAGAATTAGTGGTTAAAAATTTGCAAGAGTGTGTGTTACAAATGCTTTTAAATGCTGATGCTTTTATCGCTCTACCAAGTGGTTTTGGCACATTAGGAGAAGTCTTTCAAATTGCTTCCATGGCCCAACTTAATTTGCATAAGAAACCCATTGGGCTTTTAAATGTTAACAATTTCTTTACAGGTCTGATAGCTTTTATGGATTATGCTATGCAGAAGAATTTCATATCAAGAGTGGCACGGCGAATCATAATATCCGCAACAACTGCTGAAGAATTGCTAGATAAAATACAAGCTTTTGTTCCTGAACCAGATCCAGCAATGATTCAGATAGACTGGACACGACAGTCTTTCCCGACCAGTTCACTCCCATAACGGTCCTCTACTCACCCTGTTGAAGTATTGTGGAAGAAAGAAGCGATCTGATCCGTTTTTCTTGTCCTTTAGTTTTATTATCAGCATTTTCTTTCGCGTTTCAGTTTTTCTTTTCAGGGAATTTCTTTTTTTATAATATAGTTTCGTCCATGCTGATATTAAAACCATAGGACAATGCCTTTAGGTTGGAATGGCTGAGTAAAGAGTAATTTTTGTTACACTTGAGACGCATCCTATTAGGTCTACTAGGCATAACATTTTGGGGTAGTTAAGTTTTAACCTTATTTGGATGACATATCTCACAAGGGAATCTATATTTACTGAAGAAAATATTAGATGAACCTTGAATATTGATTCCAAACATCCGTTCCCTTTACATAATTTGTCAGTGTTATTGTCATCATCAAGATTCACTCGTTTTATCGAAGCCTAATTCTTTGCACTCGCCTATTATGAAAATTCACACTTTCGAAGAAAATTATTCCAATTTCAATTGCTTTCATATAAATTTCGCTCAAGGTCCTAAGGAAAGCTCCTTAGCCTCAAAATCAATTTTCATCATCGGGGTTTTAAGGATGGAACCTTTGCCTCGAAAATAATCAATTTTCATCATCGGGATTTTAAGGATGGAACCTTTGCCTCGAAAACAATCAATTTTCATCATCGAGGTTTTAAGGATGGAACCTTTGCCTCGAAAACAATCAATCATCAATTTTTCTTAAACGATAAGAGAGTTCTTATCGCAGAGGTTCTAAGGTAGGGCCCTTAACCTCAAACTTTCAACGATAGGAGAGTTCTTATCGTCGAGGTTCTAAGGAGAGTTCCTTAAACCTCAAGCAATCAATTATCAATAAGAGAGTTCTTATCGCAGAGGTTCTAAGGTAGGGCCCTTAACCTCAAACTTTCAACGATAGGAGAGTTCCTATCGTCGAGGTTCTAAGGAGAGTTCCTTAAACCTCAAACAATCAATCATCAATTTTTCTTCAAACGATAAGAGAGTTCTTATCGCAGAGGTTCTAAGGTAGGGCCCTTAACCTCAAACTTTCAACGATAGGAGAGTTCCTATCGTCGAGGTTCTAAGGAGAGTTCCTTAAACCTCAAACAATCAATCATCAATTTTTCTTAAACGATAAGACAGTTCTTATCGCAGAGGTTCTAAGGTAGGGCCCTTAACCTCAAACTTTCAACGATAGGAGAGTTCCTATCGTCGAGGTTCTAAGGAGAGTTCCTTAAATCTCAAGCAATCAATTATCAATAAGAGAGTTCTTATCGCAGAGGTTCTAAGGTAGGGCCCTTAACCTCAAACTTTCAACGATAGGAGGGTTCCTATCGTCGAGGTTCTAAGGAGAGTTCCTTAAACCTCAAACAATCAATCACCAATTTTTCTTCAAACGATAAGAGAGTTCTTATCGCAGAGGTTCTAAGGTAGGGCCCTTAACCTCAAACTTTCAACGATAGGAGAGTTCCTATCGTCGAGGTTCTAAGGAGAGTTCCTTAAACCTCAAACAATCAATCATCAATTTTTCTTAAACGATAAAAAAGTTCTTATCGCAGAGGTTCTAAGGTAGGGCCCTTAACCTCAAACTTTCAACGATAGGAGAGTTCCTATCGTCGAGGTTCTAAGGAGAGTTCCTTAAATCTCAAGCAATCAATTATCAATAAGAGAGTTCTTATCGCAGAGGTTCTAAGGTAGGGCCCTTAACCTCAAACTTTCAACGATAGGAGGGTTCCTATCGTCGAGGTTCTAAGGAGAGTTCCTTAAACCTCAAACAATCAATCATCAATTTTTCTTAAATGATAAGAGAGTTCTTATCGCAGAGGTTCTAAGGTAGGGCCCTTAACCTCAAACTTTTAACGATAGAAGAGTTCCTATCGTCGAGGTTCTAAGGAGAGTTCCTTAAACCTCAAACAATCAATCATCAATTTTTCTTAAACAATAAGAGAGTTCTTATCGTAGAGGTTCTAAGGTAGGGCCCTTAACCTCAAACTTTCAACGATAGAAGAGTTCCTATCGTCGAGGTTCTAAGGAGAGTTCCTTAAACCTCAAACAATCAATCATCAATTTTTCTTAAACGATAAGAGAGTTCTTATCGTAGAGGTTCTAAGGTAGGGCCCTTAACCTCAAACTTTCAACGATAGGAGGGTTCCTATCGTCGAGGTTCTAAGGAGAGTTCCTTAAACCTCAAACAATCAATCATCAATTTTTCTTCAAACGATAAAAGAGTTCTTATCGCAGAGGTTCTAAGGTAGGGCCCTTAACCTCAAACTTTCAACGATAGGAGAGTTCCTATCGTCGAGGTTCTAAGGAGAGTTCCTTAAACCTCAAACAATCAATCATCAATTTTTCTTAAACGATAAGAAAGTTCTTATTGCAGAGGTTCTAAGGTAGGGCCCTTAACCTCAAACTTTCAACGATAGGAGAGTTCCTATCGTCGAGGTTCTAAGGAGAGTTCCTTAAATCTCAAGCAATCAATTATCAATAAGAGAGTTCTTATCGCAGAGGTTCTAAGGTAGGGCCCTTAACCTCAAACTTTCAACGATAGGAGGGTTCCTATCGTCGAGGTTCTAAGGAGAGTTTTTTAAACCTCAAACAATCAATGATCAATTTTTCTTAAATGATAAGAGAGTTCTTATCGCAGAGGTTCTAAGGTAGGGCCCTTAACCTCAAACTTTCAACGATAGAAGAGTTCCTATCGTCGAGGTTCTAAGGAAAGTTCCTTAAACCTCAAACAATCAATCATCAATTTTTCTTAAACGATAAGAGAGTTCTTATCGTAGAGGTTCTAAGGTAGGGCCCTTAACCTCAAACTTTCAACGATAGAAGAGTTCCTATCGTCGAGGTTCTAAGGAGAGTTCCTTAAACCTCAAACAATCAATCATCAATTTTTCTTAAACGATAAGAGAGTTCTTATCGGAGAGGTTCTAAGGCAGGGCCCTTAACCTCAAACTTGCAACGATAGGAGAGTTCCTATCGTTGAGGTTCTAAGGAGAGTTTCTTAAACCTCAAACAATCAATCATCAATTTTTCTTCAAACGATAAGAGAGTTCTTATCGCAGAGGTTCTAAGGTAGGGCTCTTAACCTCAAACTTTCAACGATAGAAGAGTTCCTATCGTCGAGGTTCTAAGGAGAGTTCCTTAAACCTCAAACAATCAATCATCAATTTTTCTTAAACGATAAGAGAGTTCTTTTCGTAGAGGTTCTAAGGTAGGGCCCTTAACCTCAAACTTGCAACGATAGGAGAGTTCCTATCGTTGAGGTTCTAAGGAGAGTTCCTTAAACCTCAAACAATCAATCATCAATTTTTCTTCAAACGATAAGAGAGTTCTTATCGCAGAGATTCTAAGGTAGGGCCCTTAACCTCAAACTTGCAACGATAGGAGAGTTCCTATTGTCGAGGTTCTAAGGAGAGTTCCTTAACCACAAACAATCAATCAATCAGTCCATCTTACAACGATAGGAGCTTGCCTATCGTTGAGGTTCTAAGGACCTTTCCTTAACCTCAAATAATCAATCAACCAGTCCATCTTACAACGATAGGAGAGTTCCTATCGTCGAGGTTCTAAGAAAAGTTTTTTAACCTCAGGATTTAGGCGGTGAGAAAGTTTTCATTGCCTAGCTAAGTCTGACGAAATTTGGTAACGACTTTGCTTGCATCATGTCTCATGAAGCATGCAAAGGGGGGCAGCTGTTGACACCCAATTTCGTCCGACCATAAAAAAATTTTTAAAAGAAATTAAATAAAAGAAATTAAATAAAAAAATATTATTATTATTATTATTATTATTATTACTAAAAATTTTAATTAGTTTAAAATACATTTTTTTTTGTGAAGATTTGATTTAAAATGATATATGTGTGTATTTGAAAGAAAAAAAGAAAACTCCGAAAAAATGGCAAAATTTAAAAGTTTGAGGTAAAAATGACAACATTAAGAAGTTTCGGGAAAAATTGACAAATTCTGAAAGTTCCAGGAGCATTTGGTAGTTTGTCAAATAAAATTTTAGGCCTGCCGACGTTTCTGGCCCAAATTGACAGAAAACGACAAAATTGTCAAAATCAGAAGCCTCAGGAACTTATCCAGAGGCTGAGATACGTAAAGGACTAAAATTGTCATTTTACCAATTTAAAAGATAAGTTTGAAATTTTTTATTAATTTATCCATCAACAGTTCAGCCAAACTTCCTCTATAAATAGGCCCCCAAATTTTGTGTTGAACACAGAAAAAAATAGAGGAAAAGCTTAAAGCTCCGTTTTAAAAAAAGATAAAATTATAGCCCTTGTCCTTGGCTCTCTTCCCTTTCTCCAGAAAATCTCAAAATTTTTTATTCTGACGCCTTGGCCCCCGTCTTCCTCCTCCCGTTTATCTCCGTTCTCTCTCTCTCTCCGACGTTGCCCGCCACCGCCGTCCGCCGGCCGCCACGCCTCCACCCAGCCGTCCTGCCGCCGTCGTTCGGCCGTCCCGCCGCCGTCAGCCCCTCCGCCCAGCCGTTTCGCCGCCGCGCTCCGTCATCTTTTTTTTTTCCCGGCCGCCCCGCGCCCTCGCCGCTGTCGTCCCGGCCGCCGTCGCCCTCGCTGCCGCGCCGCCCTAGCTGCCCGCCGCCGCTCCGCCCCACGCCATCGCCGCCCTGCCCTTCCTCTTCCTCCTCTGCGCCAGCAGCACCCCCCCCCCACGCCGCCACGTCGCGTCTATTTCCCAGCAAAAATTCAATTTCAAAATTTTAAGGGTAAACCCCTATTTCATACTTCAGCTTTTCAATTTCTTTCACTTTGGTCACTAACTTTTTATTTTGTTCTTACAGAATTAATTACTAACCCTTTTTAATTTTTACTTGTTTATTCATTATTATTATTACTAACCTTTTGTTTTATTGTTGTTAACAATTGATTAATCTAACTTTACTAACTTTTATATTTATTGTTATTAACAATTAATTAATCTAACATTACTAACTTTTATTTTTATTATTACTAACAATTAACTCAACTAACTTACTAACTTTTATTTTTATTGTTACTAACTTTTGCTAATTATTATAATTCATGGAAGGTTATACCTCCTATTTATTTAATTCTTTTAATGGATGGCCAAAAAGCCCCATTTTTATCATTTATTTAATAATTGTTTTTAATATTTCTTTATGTGTTTTCTCTTTATTTGTTTATTTATTTTATGCATCTTTTACTTTTTAAATGGATGTCTAAACCAAAACAAAAAAAGAAAACCTCCACTTTATTCATTTTCCTTTATTTACTTTATGCAAAAATTTTATTTTATTTAAAAAAAAGAAATTAATCATGAAAGAAAAAATAATATAAATAAGTAAATGATAAATAATTAAAAGAAAATCCTTTTATGTGAATAATTAATTTTATTCTTTAAGACTAACATAAATTTTTTTTTTTAAAAAAAAAGCTAATTATCTTTTATTATTTCTTTAAAAAGCAAAAAAAAATTAATTAACTTTTTATTCCTTTTATTAAAATTAAATAAACATAAGTAATTAATCAAAAAATAATAATAATACAAATCATTTCTTTTTAAATATATCTTTAAAAGTAGCAATAATTAAAATTTAATAAAAACAACAATAAAAAATCCAATAAAATTATGATTTAAATTAGTAACTAATTAAATAATTAATTAATAAAAATTAAACTCCATGTCCAAATGATCCGCCAGGATCCATGGCTTGGAAATATTATTTTTAAATAAAGTATATAAATAAATTTTTTTATTAAAAATAAAAACTTTGGACTAATATATTAATTATTTATTAAAATAATAAAATATAAATTTTTAGTTTTCTTTATTAATAAAAAGAACAAAAAAGGTAAAATTTTTGGGCTAATATTTTATTCAGTAATATTTTGCTTATTTCTTTTAAAATAATGAAAAGATATAACTTTTTGTTTCCTTTATAAAAAGCTTAGCAAATGATTTCAAAAATAGAATAAATTCAAAAGGATTAAATTATCTCTTAAATATCTTAGACTTATTAATTAAAATTATTTATAAAAGAAAAAGAACATAAAAATGAAATATAAATATCAAAACTTTCCTTTATTTTTTTAAATATACATATAAATTTTATTTTTTAAGATCCTTGTTAAATAATCACTTCTTTTTAGTTAATCTTTTATAAAAATAAAATATATAAATATCAAAATTCTTCTTTCATGTTTAAAATATATATAAAAATCTTTGATTTCTTAATCTTTTTTTTGGTTAATTTATCAAATAAACTATTAAGACTTTTCTTTTATTTTTAAAATATACATATTTTTTTTTTGTTTTCTTTATTAAAGATCTTGATTAAATAAAAAGAACAAATATAAATCTTTCTTGATTAATTTATTTTTAATAAACATAAAATAAATCTCAAGATTAATTAATTAACTTTCTTATAAAAAAATTAATTACTTTTTAATTCTTTTATAAATTGAGTAATTATTTAAATAATACATATCCTTCATTAAACAAGGAAAGAGAAAAGAAAGGAAAGATAAAATCAAAAGGAAAAGAAAAAATAAGAAAGATAAGAAAAATAAGAAAAAGAAAAGAAAGATAAAATAAAAAGAATAAAAAGAAAGAAGGAAAAGAATAATAAAATATAAAAAGAAATAAGAAAGATCTTTTAAAAATCATTAACAAAAACCTAAAATTTTAAAAGACTTACAAAAATAGTAATTAAAATAACAATTACTTCCATTAAAATAAAAAATCCATATTTACAATATGGATTAAATTGTTTAAATTTCACCAAATTTCGTGTCCAAATGACTCGGCAGAGTCCATGGTTCGGAATAAAAATCTTCCGTGTCCAAATGACTCGGCAGAGTCCATGGTTCGGAAGTATAAAATTCTATACAAATTAATTACCAAAAATCCACATCCGATTAATTCAGTTAAAAATTCTAGATTGAAAATTAACTGAAATTTATTTAAAAGCAAAGCGAAACAAAATTAAAATCAACTAAGGTGCCAATTTTTTGGCGTTTTAACAAAGTTGTTTTAACGTAACCGTACTCCCGAACCTCCGAACTCTCGCAGACCATATTTTAAGGTGACCAATCGACCTGAGCGAAAACCGATTGGTGGCGACTCCCGAAAAAGACCCGCACGTTGCCACAGTAGTCTATAAATATTATATTGAGTGGACAGTCCATAGCTTATCGAGACTACACTTTGACGTGTCCCTTCTGTAACAACTCTTTCGAATACTCCACAGACAGGGACCAACACAAAGAGGAGTTTCACCCCAACGGCAAGGGCAACGGCAAGGGCAAAGGCACAGGAAAGGGCAAGGGTGAGGGCGAGGCAAGAGCAAGGGCGAGGTGAGGAGGAGGACGGTGCCGGGGGAGGAGCCGGCCAAGCAGTGACTGCTTAAAGCAAGGTTTTAACAAGTCTCCCGTACTTAAATGGACTGTCGACTCTATATAATATTTATAGGTTTTACGTATCCATGTTTAATAGAACGTAAACACTATAGTAACTAATGATTAGCAGAGACTTGTGACATCATGTATGATAAATAACATGCTTTAATAGTGCATTTTATATCCTCAAACTTCTCCTTCTTCCTCTTGATATTTATGCGTGTGTGGATGTAGGACTTTCGGACGCCTACTGAGCAACTGAGTTTCTGGTCCAAAATTAACGATGGCATTGGTTAGAGTTAAATTACAAGAGCTGATGCGTTTTTCTTGTTGATGTCTGCTAAAAATGAGTGAAAGAGAGAGAGAGAGAGAGAGACAGAGACAGAGATAGAGAAAGAAAGGGGGGGGGGGGTGATGAGCCAAAAATGATTGGCTTTGCATCCGGCACAAAAACAAGTCGGATCTGGCCTATTAATTCTTTGGTTTTTGGACGATGGTTAATTAAACCTCGGTTTAGGTCCCATAAAATCTTGATCTTTGGACTATACCAATGGTTTATCCGATGAATGTCTCTTTCATCATGTGAGAGAGTCCACTAAGTCTATATCATGTGAGGCAAACACCAATAAAAAATTTATGAACAAAAAACAAAAAGCTAAAACACGTCCACTCGATGATCACAAGACATGGTAATATTATTTAGTTAAGTACTTTCAAATTAATAGAATATACTAACAGGGACAGGGACGATAAAACTTATTGCAGACGCTTGTGTAAATTAAAGTTACATTTTGTTTGTTCTTCTTTATTATTTTTTTTTATGTGTTAAGGTTTTCTTAAAATTTTTTTTAGGATGGAGACCACTTTTTTATTGGGAAAATCCATTATCTGATTAAAATTTGTAGGGAACGAAGGTTTCCTACAATAAGGAGTGCTACGGACAATCGCATAAAATCACTATTTGAAAAATGGCCACATCATACTTGAACAAAATGTGAAAAACCCGATGCCCGGATTAGGGAGAAAGGGTGGTTGCGGGGGTCATAAGAAGTGGGGACAATTTTTTTTCCTTTTCTTACGATGGGAGATTTAAAAACCTGACCTGTGTCTTTTGTTTTTTCTTTAATTTTTTATTTTGTCAAATCTTTTGTTCATAAGTCTCTTGTAAATTTTTAATGATGCCTCTTTTTTATTTTTTTTTGTTATTGTGTATGTTATTCAATTTTAAAAAGTGAACCGTTCCACGGACCAAAGCTAAAACAAATTTGACATATTTGTAATGTTTAGTTCATTTTGCATTATAAACAAAGCATTAGTTAGTTTTTATTTTTTTCTAAATCAATGTTATTTGAAATTTAACACTATATTTTTTTTGAGATGTGAAATATAACACAATATTTATTTAATAATTACTTTAATATAATATTTTTAGAAGGAAATATTTTTTATGAATTCTTTCCTTTCCTTAAAAATTCCAAAAAAGGCACTTAATTTTTATTAAAATAATTTTAAAATATTTTTTATACCAAAAAGAATCTATAGAAATATTTCAGAAATAGCATTTATTAATACCCCTATGTGTCAAGCCATATTTGATAGTTAATGTAGGATTTTTCCAAAATCTTAAAATGTAAGGCTTCAATTAATGTATAATATAGAGGAACGTTAACAATCAATATATATATATATATATATATATATATATATATACATGTAAAAAGGTAAAAATTTCAACATATAAGTACAAAAGTCAAAGAGTAAAAGAGTACATGGTATCATAATTGATGCCTAATGTCATTCAATTCCATATTTTCCTTTTAACCTTTGGCCTGAAGGTAGAGCCCAAAAATCAACCTAGTGGAGGCAAAACTTACATTTCTAAATATTTTTTCTTCCATAAATAAGATTTTTTTCTTTATGGATAAATTTTTATTTTTTTGAAATTGATTATAGGAATTAAAACTGTAGATTTGACAAAAGAAATCATATGTAACAAAATATATTGCAGAATATGGTACGAGATAACTAATTAAAGGAAAAAAATTATACTACATTTGACAATATCAATAAAAAAAGAAAATAGGTTAGGCATTATGTCTCACCTCGAGAAAGTCAACAAAATGGCACCACATTTCATGCCCCCAGCCCACCCTCTCCCCTAAGGCCCTAACCCGGTTTCCAGGTTTTTGGTTTTTTTTTCAAGTATGACGTGTCCAATTTTCAGCCGGGAATGTTCAAATCGCGCGTTTGCGTCCCTGTCCTTACTTCGTAGCGTGCTCAAATTAGAAATAAGTACACCTATTTGTTAATTTTTTTTACTATATGTCATATGATTTATTTTTCGAGGTAACTTTGGCAAATTTTTCGTTACTCCTATTATCATTAAAAGGTTTAAATATTTTTTTTATTAATTTAGCCTGACAGTAATAATTTGATCGTATAAAAATTAGAAAGTGTTCATCTGGAAAGAAAATAAAAAAGTAGGTTGCAGTAGCCTTTATACACTGAGAACCGAAAAACTGCAAAGTGTTAGGTTATTTACATCAGTATAAATTAAAAAATAGGAAAGCAGGGCTCACTAAAAAACTGTCAGCTGTCTCATCTAATCAAAGGACATATGCCTCCAACTTTCTGGATTACATGTAGTTGTGTTGTGAGTCCGTGACACAAAATGAGAAAGATGAACGGACAGAGTAGTTCTTTTACACAAACATATGACTAGCAATTGACTGTCATTGCTCTAGAGAATAACGGACAGTCACACAATGATTTTCCATCCCTTTTGTACGGAGAGGCTAGACAATCGAAAAGGCTGAGTGGGAGTTCCCACACTGAAAAGAACGCAAACACAGTTATACCACTTAATACGATCAAATATTTCATATTTTATTGTTTTATTGTATAATATTTTACAGTATTTTACATATTATTTATTTTTTATGTATATCTTATCTGAAAAATATGTTATATAGTAAATACATCGAGGTATGTATTATGATATTTTATTTTTTACGGATGCATGTGAGATAATTTTTTTCTCATTTTACATTAAAATATTATAAATATATAAAATATTACAATATAATTAATACACATATCATATAAATATTTACTTTTATTCTTTTGGTTATTTTCTTAGTTAACATAAAAATTTAATAGTTACTTTGAGTTAGGAACTCAATGTGGTATTAGAAAATATATTATTATTATTATTAAAATATTATTTTTTCTCTTATATCAATAAATTAGTTTATTTTTTAGTATTATTTATTTTTATTTATATATATAACATTGTTTTTTATGTTTTTTATATTAAAAAAATATCTTCTATAATATATATTTTATTTCTATTTGAAAAATTAGAATACATATAAAATATACAAAAAAAATATTAAATTTATGTTATCTTAAAATAGTATTCTAACATTTTTTTTTATGAAAATGGTAACAGTATACGGTGCAATATACCATGTAATATATCTTAAAAATTTAGAGTGTGATATATCTAGTGACAACAGTATTTAACAAGTTGACTAAGGCATAAATTGACTGGATAAAAGGGCTAGCTGCAGGTGATGAAAGGGAAGACAAAAAATGAAAAACAAAAAAAAACTGTGGCTATCACTTGTGAGAAGAGATAGTGGAAAAATATAGCAGGGAGAGAGGGCAAAGGGAATAAAATTAAGAGGCAAAAAAAAATTAAAGGAGACGGGCAGAGAGAGAAGAAAATGAGGAGAAAAATGGTAGAAAGTATTATATTGGACAAAATAAGTAAAAATTGGGAAGATATTTTTAAATACGAGTAGTGCATAAATAAAAAATTCTAATTATTTAAAAATAAATTTATTTAATTATTTATAAATAAAATGATAACTTCCTTGATTCCCAAGAAACACGTTATGATAAGGTTAAAGGTTTAACCTCACCTCAAAGACATTAAAGTGTGACCAGGCCACTTTAAAGATATCTAAAATGTGGTCAGGCTACCCTTAAAAGCAACCTATAAAGGTCGACTTAATCACCTTGAATATACTGTTGGGTTTACTGGGTTAAATTCAAGGAGGTTAAGGGTTTCAATTTTGTTTAGGATTTGGTATTAGTTTTCATATTTATTTAGGATTTAGTATTCCTATTTTGTTATGGTTGGGGTTTATGTGTAGCCTATAAAAAGACTTGTTATGTTGGGTTTTACCATGAGAAAAAAGCTAATATGGTGAAGAGGCAAGATGTAAGAGTTTCAAAAGGGAGGAGAGGTCTGGAGGCCGGAGAATGCTAGGACAAGAAGCCTTATGCAATTTCTTATATTTTGTAATTGTGTAAGGGCAAGATATTAAAGTTATTGGTGGTGTGTAGGAGATTTATAGGCTAGCGTTAGCATTAAGAGTATACATCTACTGTAATCTCTGTATTTTGTTCAAGTGGATTTCTCTCATCCATAGATATAGGCAAGTTAAAAGCTGAACTACGTTAAATTTGTATGTGCTTGCATGATCGTGTTTTTATTTCACTGCATGTAATAGGTGATTGAGAAGTTTTTTCCCAAAAAATGATATCAGAGCTTACGATTTGGTCCTGACATGATGAAGCTTGTGATGCATTCTTGGTATGTTAAAGCTTGTGGTTTGTTCATAACATGGTAGAGTATATAGTTTGATGTTTGGCATGGTAGAACGTCTGGATTGTTTGTTAGAGCCCTAAGGAATCATCTTAAGGATATTTGATAGTGGTTGTGACGTGGTACTAACAGCTCAGCACAAGTTTGAAAATCTAAGATTTTGTTCGTGTGTGTTGATGCTCGTGATGTTGATGTTTGTGATGTTTATGGTCATTTCCGATCGTTGTTGTTTTCATATCTTGGTGGTATTTGTCGTTCGTAATCATATTTGTGTTGTTCATATTCATTTGTGTTCGTTGCTGTGTTCATGTCTTGGCAATGTTCGTAATGTTCATGTCTGTGATCGTGATCGTGTGTTCATGATATTCATGTTCATGGTGAAGAAATTATGCCAAGGTGGAAATTGTTGGGTTTATTGGCTCAAATTCTATGAGGTTAAGGATTTCAATTTTGTTTTGGATTTAGTATTCCTATTTTGTTATGGTTTGATTTTATGTGTGCCTTATAAAAAAGCTTGTTGTGTTGAGTTTTAGCATGAAAGAAAAGCCAATGCAGTGAAGAGATAAGATTTAAGAGATTCAAGAGGAAAGAGAGGTCTGGAAGCTGGAGTAGGCTAGGACAAATAGCCTTTTGCAATTTCTCATATCTTGTAATTATGTGAGGGCAAGATATTGCGGTTATCAATGATGTGTAGGGGATCTATAGGCTAGCATAAGCACTAAGAGAATACCTTTACTGTAATTTCTGTATTTTTATTCTAGTGGATTTCTCTCATCTATTAATGTAGGCTAGTTAAGAGTTGAGTCACATTAAATTTATATGTGCTTGCATGATCGTGTTTTTATTCCATTGTACGCAATGGGTGATTAGGAAGTTTTTTCCCAACATATATACTTAATGTGTGACCCGGTCACTTTTAAGGTAATCTAAAATGGTGACCAAGTTATCTTAAAGGTATCTAAAGTGTGAACGGGTCACCTTTTTAGGTTATCTTTCAGGTGACTTGGTCACACTTAAGATTATCATCAAAATTACCAAGCCACAGTTAAGGTACTTTTAAGTTGATCAGGTCACCTTTCAAGATTAAGTTCAAGATAATACAATTATACTTAAGGTCCTTCAAAGTAACCAAGTAACTCATTTAGGTTACCCTAAAGGTGATTAGGTTACACTTAAGATATCTTTAAGGTAACCGGATCACTTTTATTCATTGGCTACTATTTAAAAATTGGCAAGTTCAAGGACCAACAAAAAAATCGAGTCATGATTGAGGGACTAACTTGTTCAAGTTAGGCAAGTAAAGGGATTGACTAAGGTATTAGGAAAAAAGAAAAAAAAGAAAAAATGTTGCAATGATTTTCGAGATGCCTTGTAGTTTTGTGCTTCATTTCAGTTTTTAGATTTAAATTTGACTTAAATTTATTTATATCATTATTTACAAAATATTTTTAAAAAAATTATATTTAGAAGCTATGAGAATCATAGTTTTTTAGTATATATTTTTTTAATTTTTTATCAAATAATAATATAAATAATTTTAAGTTAAAAAACTGAAATAAAACAAACAATATGAGACAAATGGAGTATATATTAAAATAAAAACATTTAATATTTTAAAAAATAATCTACTAAAAAGTTTGTTGTCCCTCCACTATTTAAGACCAAATTTAGAACTTACTAGACTATTTATCGATCCATCTACAAGTGTCAGAAGTAGTTTAAAACATTAGAGATGTTAATGAGATGGATTCGAGTAAGGTTGTCCGATTCTAGAACCCGCCCTGCAATACAATTTATATAACTCGAATCTTACCTGCAACTCACATCGGGTTGCATTTTCTAAACTCATATCCTACCTACGCATTGGTGGGTAGGATGTGGGTTTTCAACCGTAAACCAACCAAATAGCTACACATGATATAGGGAAATATATATAAAACTAAGAGAAATCTAACATATAAACTACAATGAATTCAAACATAACAACAGTAAATATGTTTGAACGAAACCAAAAAATAATAAATAACTATGTCTAAATACAATTAATTTGAGTAATACAATCTTCATTAATACCAACAAGTCAAATATAAATAATATGCAAATTTCAACTGTCAAGCAAACATACAAATGTCATTGCTAGAAAGGTGGACAAGGGATTAGGCGCAATTGAGATTCGTTGTTTGCAAAAGAAATAGAGAAAGCTAATTTCGAATTTTGGATTTTTGTGTGCAATGTGTGTGTTTCAATTCAAATTAGATTTAGATCGTTTTGTAACTTTTGTTATAGTGATTTAAGATTTTATATTATATATATATATATATATATATATATATATATATATATATATATATATGTATATACACATATAAATACACACACACACCGTTTTGCAGGGCAGGTCTACGGTGAGTGCGGGGCGGGTTGTTAGCTAAACCCATATCTTACTCTAGCCCGGACAAGTTCTATTACATAAAAAAACTTGAACTTGCCACAAATTTGTTTAATTTAGAAATGTTAGGATAAACCCAAAAAAATTACTATTAAACCCATAGGAAAAAATCGATGAGCACTCAAGCCACTAAATCACAACTAAGCAGAAACAATCAGAAAAACAAATATCAAGCAGAAATAAATCAAGACATATGATATATGTGGAAAACCTTTCAGTGTAGAGGGAAAAAATCACGGGATAAACCGATAACAAGATCCACTATTAAAAAAAATAGTACAACATCCACAATTTAAGTTATGGCTCAAACTTGAACCTTATTACAATAATTTGAGAAAAACCTGAAACCTTAGTATTTTTATAAAAATCTTACACAATGGAAATTCAAATACACTAATACTCCTTAATTAATGCTCACAAACGCAAGAGAATGATACTCCAAATTATAAAATCACTGTAACAAAAAGTTTCTGTCAAAACCAAACCATAGAACGAAGCCGCTCTGTTCATATTTTTCTTGCGTTCGTGCAATGTCCTGTGATTCCTTTTTTGCGCACATAAATAAAACCAGTAGCTTGGTTTTTATAACCATGCACCGAAACCAATTTATTACTAGCCACTTTCTCGTGGCTTCACAATGCCAAATAAGAAAATTGAAATTCAACTCCAATTTGGACTTCGACTAGACCGAGCCAGAAGAAAATAATAATAATATAATATAAGATTAGACTTAAGTGGTAATTTTACCACAACAATCTCTCCCTTCAATCCTATTAGGAGGAGATACCATCATTATTGTTCTACATAGAATACATGCCGCCCATGAGGCTGCATGCTTAAAGCTTCTCCCTAGGAATCATCTTTGTCAACATGTCAGCTGCATTATCATCTGTGTAAATTTTCTCAAGCTTCATAATTTTTTTTTTGTCACCAAACATAACCAATGATACCTCACCTCAATGTGTTTAGAATGAGCATGATACATTGAGCTTTTACTCAAATCAATAGCACTTTGATTGTCACAATGTATCACATACTTCTCTTGCTTCAAACCTAACCCATGAAGGAACCGCTTCATCCAAAGTATCTCTCTACCTGCTTCATTGGCCATTATATACTCTGCCTCAGTTGTAGACAAAGTAACACATTTCTGCAACTTCGACTGCCATGAGATAGCTTTCCCAACAAAAGTGAAAATGTAACCTGATGTAGATTTTCTCCCATCAAGGTTACTCGCCATATCTATATTAATAAAGCCTTCCAAGATAGGTTTAGCACCACTAAAACTCAAACACAATTTTAAAGAACTTCTCAAGTATTTGAAAATCCATTTCACAGCCTCCTAGTGAGACTCTCTCGGATTAGATAGAAACTAAGTAACCAATCCAATGACATGAGCAATATCCGGCCGAGTATAAACTATGGCGTACATCAAAGAACTAATCGCTGAGGAGTAAAGAACAGCTGACATCTTTTCAATTTTTTTTTTTGCTGAAGTCGAACACAACTTCTTACTCAACTTGAAGTGGTTCGCAAGAGGTGTGCTAACTAGCTTAGTGTCTATCATGTTGAACCTTTCAAGGACCCGTTCAACATAATTCTCTTGTGATAACCACAACTTACCAACTTTTCTATCACAAACAATTCTCATACTTAGAATTTGCTTCACTGGCCCTAAATCCTTCATATCAAAGGACTTAGACAACTCCCCTTTCAACATGCGAATCATCAAAGTATCTTGCCTAACAATAAGCATATCATCAACATAAAGTAGAAGAATAATAAATTTACCATTGGGAAACTTTCTGAAATAGACACAAGAATCTACACCGGTTTTTTTAATAGTTCTGGCTAACCATAAAATAATCAAACTGCCGGCTTAAGCCGTAAAGGCTCTTCTTCAACCTATAAACCATGTGCTCTTTCCATTTTACTTCAAATCCTTCAGGCTGAATCATGTAAATCTTATCATTTAAGTCGTCATGCAAAAATGTAGTCTTTACATTTAGCTACTCAAGCTCACGATTTAGACTAGCTACTAGTCTAAGTACTACCCGAATGGAACACATCTTAACCACAAGGGAAAAGATCTTATCAAAGTCAACTCCTTTTTCTAATGGAAGCCCTTCACCACCAAACGAGTCTTATACTTGAACCATTTTTCTTTAACTTGAACACCCACTTGTTCTGCAATGCTCTTCTACCCTTAAGTAGATCTATCAACTCATATGTGTTGTTCTTCTTAAGAGAATTCATCACATCTTGCATTGCAGTGATCCACTGATCCTTATCTACACAGGACTGCACATCTAGAAAGCTCTCAGGCTCCCTTGCATCAACAAGCATAATATAATCAAAAGGGTAAAATCCATCGGGGGTCACCAAGCTTATTTTTTTGTCCTAAACGGGTACCTTACTTTTAAATTGTCCTACCGAGGTACCTTACCTCTTATTGCGTGTCCTATCTGGGTACTTTCCGTTGATTCCATCGTTAAGTCTCACGGAAATTGCTGACATGGCATTAATTAATGCTACAATAAATGTAAAATAATAACTTTGGACCCTAAACTTTTCTAATAACTAATTCTAACCCTTAAACTTCCACCAAAATCATTTTAGCCACCGTCAACCTCTTCCTCTGTCGCCCGCCATCCCAGCCGCCCTCGATCAACTGTTAGGGTTCTTCGTCAACTGTTCAAGAGCTAACAGAGCAGACCCAGAAATAATTGGAACGTCATCACCAGGAAATTCATAACTAGTAAGCAATTCATGCACCTCCAATTCAACAAGCTGTAACAATTCCTCGTCGTCTACTTGGTCCTGCTTGTTCAAGAAAACAACCATATTAGGAACACCCACCTGCTTAGCCAGCAAGATGTGCTCTTTGGTCTAGGGCATTGGGCCGTCAGCGCCAGATACGACCAGAATCGTGTTCTTGATGTAATCGGCGTGCCCAAGGCAGTCCACATGGGCGTAGTGTCGATTCTCAGTCTCATACTCCACCGTGGCGGTGTTGATGGTGATTCCACGGGCGCGCTCCTCCAGGGCGGCGTCAATTTCGTCGTATTTCTTCGGTGCGGAGTTACCCATGGACGCGAGCGCCATCGTGAGGGCCGCGGTGAAGGTGGTCTAGCCGTGGTCTATGTGGCCGATGTTGACCTGGGGCTTTTTGCACTCGAACTTCCCCCTTGCAGCCCGGACAGTAAAAGCGGCGCGGCGGTGGCGAGAAAGAGTGGCGGCGGTGGCGGAAGTAGCGAAAGAAGGCCGGAAGAAGGAGATATGAGCAGGGGTTAGTTTTACAGAGGTGGTGCGGAGATTGGAGGAGGAAGGGGTGGAGGGAGAGAGGTGGGAGGCGTAGGAGTTGATGAGTTTGGTGGAGGCGGTGGCGGTGGCCGCTGCGGAGGAAGAAATTGCATATCTGTAGGATTTACAGCGGAGAAAATTTTGAGAAATTTTGGTGGAAGTTTAAGGGTTAGAATTAGTTATTAGAAAAGTTTAAGGTCCAAAGTTATTATTTTACGTTTATTGTAGCATTAATTAATGCCACATCAGCAATTTCCGTGAGATTTAACCATGGAATCAACGGAAAGTACCCAGATAGGACACGCGATAAGAGGTAAGGTACCTCGATAGGACAATTTAAAGTTAAGGTACCCGTTTAGGACAAAAAAATAAGCTAGGTGACCCCCGGTGGATTTTACCCATAATCAAAACTAGGATACCTAGTAGATGAATGATGCTCTATAGTAGATCTTCTCTGTTAAGACTCTCTTTCTTCCAATGGAGGGGGCTGCTCGCCCTACTCAAAACCATCATCATGCTCAGCTATATCACCACCAACTTGTTCATCAACAATGGTTGGTTGTTCTACCCCAATGTTTTGAAGCTCCCCCATTTGTGGCTTTCTCAGATGGAATAAGTGTAAGGTTCAGTTCATCAACACCATAAGCAGTATCTAAAGTCTCCTCTTGTAGCCCAATCTCTTCAATACTCTCATGCTCTCTAAAGACAACATCCCTGCTTCTAACAACCTCTTTTTCTCTGGATCTTATAACCGATAGCCATACTTTTCACCACCATAACCAACAAGAATGCATGGCTTAACTTTACTATCAAGCTTTGACCGTTGTTCCTTGGGCACATGTATGAATGCTTTGCAACCAAATACCTGTAAATGTAAAAAAGAAGCATTCCTACCTGTCCAAATATTTTCTGGGACTAGAAAACCCAAAGGAACTGATAGAGTCCAGTTAATCAAATAAACAGCAGTACTCATAGCTTTATCTCAAAATGTCTTTGACAACTTATACATCCTTAGCATGCATCTGACTTTCTTAATAATAATGCAATTCAACCTTTCAGCTACATCATTATGTTGCAGTGTACCAAGCTCTGCCTTCTCATGATGAATGTCATGCTTTTTACTACCCTTAGGTCTTTTATTCTTGCTTCTACCCCTGCTCTCAGTAACAAGAGCCTATGCATAATTAGAACCCAACTCCTTCCTCCTTGTTACCTCATTGAACAAGTTGTCTTTAACCAAACTCAATGTGAGTTTGCCATCCAGGGTCGAATTACTAATAATAATCACTAAGGTTTCCCAGCTTTTAGGTAAGAAACTCAAAAGAAGTAATGCCTGTAGCTCATTGTTAAGCTTCAACTTCATGGTGACCAACTAATTAATCAAGTTCTGGAAATCACTCAAGTGATTCGAAACCAACCATCCTTTCTTAAGCTTCAAGTTCACAAGCTTCTATATGATGAAAGCTTTATTCTGAGTAGTCATCCTTGCAAATAATCCCTCTAATTTCTTTTACAAAGCCTGAGCATTCGTCTCTGCAGAAACATGGTGGAACACATTCATATCCACCTATCTTCTAATGGTGCCAACTGTTTTGTGATTGAACTTCTTCCAATTGTCTTTTGATTTATTCTTTGACTTAGCTGAATCACCTAAATACAAATCAAGACAATAAAGTAGATCCTCCATCATTGGCTTCCAAATCAAATAATTCGATATATTCAATTTGAGCATTGAACCTCCGCTTTCAACCATATCCTCTTTAGCCATAAGTTCTAAAACCATTTGTTGGGATGGATCCAAAAAATTCATTGTTAAACCCATAGGATAAAATCAACAAGCACTCAAGCCAATAAATTACATCAAGTAGAAACAATAAAAAAAACAGTCCCAAGTAGAAATAAATCGAGACATACGATATACGTGGAAAACCCTCTATTGTAGAGGGAAAAAATCATAGGGCAAATCAATAGCAAAATCCATTATTAAGAAAAATAGTACAATGTCCACGATTCAAGTTATTGCCCAAACTTGAACCCTTTCACAATAATTTGAGAAAAAGTTGAAATTTAACTCCCTATAATTCCTATAAAATCTCACACCATGAAAATTTAAATATACTAATATTCTTTAATTGATACTCACAAACCCAAAAGAATAATACCCAAAATTATATGATTACTAAAATAAAAAGTTTCTGTCAAAACCAAACCAGTAGAACGAAGCCTTCCTATTTTTCTTGCGTTCGTGCTATCTCCTCTGATTCCTTTTTTCCGCACACAAATAAAGCCAGCAGCGTGGTTTTTATAACCACGCACCGAAACCAATTTAATATTGGTTTTACTAGCCACTTTCTCGTGGCTTCACAATTCCAATAAGAAAATTGGAATTCAAGTCCAATTTGGACTTTGACTTGACCGAGCCAAAAGAAAATAATAATAATAATATAATATAAGATTGGACTTAAGTGGTAATTTTACCATAATAAGAAAAAAAAAATATACCCGTCTGGTTGGATAGGGTCGAGCATTTGGGGTTCAAACAATTGACATCCCTACAAACATTCACAATCAGGCATAAACGTTTAAGTAGTTTTCTCTTGTCCAACGTCGGGCCCTAATGGGGGCGTACGACTTGACTCCCCGCTATTTACAATCCATCCCTAGCTTAAGATTTTATTCATTTATGATTAAAAGAAAAAAACACTTACAACGGAAAAAAAATATGAATAATTATCCATGATAACCAGTAAAGATAACACAACATGGGTATAACCAAACATTTTCCCTTAACAAAAGCCTATATATTTAATTGACATTCAAACCCTTTTTTATTTGAAAAATCCGTAACTATTTGTTGTACAATTAATTAATCACACATAATATATTTTACCTAATTTGGCCAGTATTATGATAGTGTGGCTGATACACCACGCGACAACTGGTGCGCTCCAATACAAAAGATAGCTTTTGTCTTGATTATCTCATATCATTTTCGTACAGGTATCAGTATATACTTCCCATATCGGATGGCTTGGTATGAAATTCAAAACCATATTTAAAACTCACTTCCTTTTGGATTCAGTGTCTACACCCCCCCACCCCCCCGGAAATTTTGAAAAAACGTAAATATAGGGAGTAATTTGATGATTTTGTCAAAAATTAAGGATAGGGTGTGTATTTTGCCCCCCAAATATTGTGGAAAAATATAAAGATGGGGGGGCTGTGAGGCACATATCGAAAAGAATGGGAACCGAGTGTGTATTTCTCCATTTCTCTCATTCAAAACGCACGACGCCGTTTCAGACTTTCAATTATACAATTCGATCCCCAAATGCCCAATTCCCCCGAATCCCTAACATTGCCAGCAGCTTTACCTCTGCTACTCTACTCCAATCTCCTCCAGACTCCACTCTCCAGTGCTTTGTGCAATTGTGCTTCGACTGGGACTGGCGACTGCTAGTGCTCCGTGCTCGCTGGCCGCTGCCTCGTTGTTGGCCTATCGCCAGCTCTTGCCTCTCGCTCAAGCGGCATCGGCATCGGCATCGCCGCATTGGATGCTGACTCTCGCATCAGCGATTCGGCATCATCGCATCAGCGATTCATTCGCTTCATCATTCATCCATCACCTAATTCTGTGATTCACCTCCAGCCAACGCCAATTACGCGCCATTGATCGCCAATTACGCTAATAATGCCAGTACGCCACTGAACGCCGAGTCAGACTTCGGAGAGGACCAAAAGGTAGTGGCGAAAAATGGTTAATTTGCTTGCTTTGATTAATTAATTGGATGGCATTTTCATTTTGTTTTTGTACCTTATAGCTACAGAGTTATAGTCAAAAGCCTTTTTTGGCTAATAATTGATAACTAGTGGCAGCAGCAGTGTGGCACTAATGCAGTAATGCTATAAATTTAGTTTTTATTTCTATGGGTTATGACTTATGAGTCTTGTGATTGCATTTTGTTGTTTCCTAATTTCTATACAAACTAATGTCTAATGACTAATGGCATCTAATTTTAATGCAGAAGGTTCATAAAAATCATTTATTTACAGTTTTTTTCTTAGAATAGTTTTAAATTTGCTAGATTTTTGCCTTTGAATTTGAAATTGAATGATGGAATTGTAAATTGCTGTGAATGTGAGAATGTCTATATTGGATTAAACTTTGAAATCAGGTTGACTGGTTTAGATAAGTAATATTATATATCCTACATAAAACATATTTACTTTGTGTCACTTTAATGATTAAACTAACTCTCATTTGAAAAAAGAAATATAAGATCATGTGCTTACATTGTTGTTTTATTTTTTTTTTTCAACTATGTCTAATAAACAAAAGACATTATCTCATTTTTTTCGAAAAATGGCTCCACCACCGGAAATTAACTGTCAACCCAAAAGCAGTCAAAATTCAAGGGTTGTTGAAAATTCAAGGGTAGTTGAAGAAGTTTCAGAGTCTATAGGATTCGGGGATTCTTCAAATGCTGAAAGTACGCAACAAAGTGAAGCACCTACAACTTCTAAAATTTTTTCCATAGTGCGTGATCCAGGGTTACGGCAGCCCATGTGGACATATCCCATCAATGAACGTGATGAGGTAAGAAGAGCTTATATAAAAGCTGAACCTTATCAAATGTAGTTTGATTATCATGAGAAAAAGAAACGTAGGTTTAAATATTCATGGTTTGCTGATTTTTCTTGGCTTGAGTATTCCCCAACAAAAGATGCTGCATTTTGTTTGCCATGTTATTTATTTGCTGACAAACCAAAAGCTCAAAATGGGTGGGATGTTTTTACTGTGAAGGGTTTCCAAAACTGGAAGAAGGTTAGAGATAGTCAAAATTGTGCTTTTCTCAAGCATCTGTGTTCAGACCCTTGCTCCCCTCACAATAATTCAGTGAATTGCTGTATTGCATTGTTGAATCAGTCTAGTCATATTGATAAGGCAATGGAGAAACAATCGAAAGAAGAGGTTGTAAGGAATAGACTTCGAATTAAAACATCCATTGATGTTGCTCGGTGGTTATCTTTCCAAGGGCTTGCATTTAGAGGACATAATGAGTCTACTGATTCTAAAAACCGAGGGAATTTTCTTGAGTTGCTCAGTTTTTTAGCATCTTATAATGATGAAGTTGCTAGTGTAGTCTTACAAAATGCTCCTCAAAATGCAAGGTATACATCACCTACGATCCAAAAGGAAATCTTATGTGTAATTGCAAACAAGGTTAAGAATAAGATTTGTGAGGATATTGGTGATTCGATGTTTTGCATAATAGTTGATGAAGCAAGTGATGAAAGTAAAAAGGAGCAAATGGCTCTTGTTCTCCGATTTGTTGACAATAAAGGCTTAATACAACAGCGATTTTTTCATATTTCACATGTCAAAGATACATCAGCAGCCACTTTATATTCAGAGATATGTTGTATTTTATCTCATTATGGACTGAATGCTCAAAATATTAAAGGTCAAGGGTATGGTGGTACTAGCAATATGCGTGGTGAATGGAAAGGGTTACAAGCATTATTTCTCAGTCAATATCCACAGGCATATTATGTTCATTGTTTAGCTCATCGTTTGCAGTTGGCACTAGTTACTGCGGCAAAAAAGTTGCATGTTGTGCATGAGTTTTTTCTCAATTTATCTTTTATTGTCAATGCTGTTACTGCTTCTTGTAAACGACATGATGAGGTACAAGCTGCTCATGCTGAGAATATTGCACACTTGATTGCCATTGATGAGATTGAAACTGACACTGGTGTTAACCAAATTGGTACCTTAAAGAGACCTTGTGATACCCGTTGGAGTTCTCATGTTAAGTCAATTAGCAGTCTCCTTGATATGTTTGATACAATATGCAAAGTTCTTGATAATGTTAGAGAAGATGGTGCTAATTATAAATCAAGAGGAGATGCTGCAGTTGTTTTGAAAATGGTATCATCATTTGAGTTTATCTTCATTGCTCATTTAATGTATGATATATTTGGTATTGCGGAATTTCTATGTCAAGCATTACAACAAAAAGGTCAAGATATTGTCAAGGCATTGAATTTAGTGGAAACTACTTCAATATTACTTCAGGATTTCAAGAGAGATAGATGGAATTCTTTTATAGACAAGGTCACTTCATTCTGCTCAAAGCATGATATTGTTGTTCCTGATTTTAATGCTCGGCATTTTCTAGGATGTAGTGGTCGTCGACAAGATAGTGTTTCTATGGAGTATTATTTTCACTTTGATGTGTTCAATGAGGTAATAAATTTTCAGTTACAGGAGATATCTTCAAGGTTCAGTGAGCGCATTATTGAGCTTTTGACACTAAGCTCATGTTTGAACCCGAAGGATGGGTTTGAATCTTTTGACATTGAATCTATTTGCAATCTTGCACAGAAATACTATCCACTAGATTTCTCAAGGCATGAACTTGAGTTGCTGCCATTTCAATTGCGCCATTTTTACGCCGTTGTTAGGGATTTACCAGAGTTTACACAGCTATCATCAATTGTTGAATTATGTCAACCGTTGGCATCCACTGGAAAGTCAAGTTATTACTATCTTGTTGATCGATTAATCCGACTGATATTAGCTCCTCCTGTATCTACTGCAACTACAGAACGTGCTTTTTTAGCTATGAAAATTGTCAAAACCAGATTGCGAAACAAGATGGATAATGACTTCCTTGCTGATACTTTGGTTTTGTACATTGAGAAGGACCTTGCAGAGACTTTTAGTTTAAATTCTATCATTGATGATTTTAGAGACATGAAAGAGCGTCGTGTTACATTATAAATTTGAATTTTTATTATTTAGACTTAATCATGTCTATGTACTCTTTAAATGTCATGGACTTATATAAATTGCATTATTTAGTTTGTTTTGTATTTTACAATTTAAGAATTTGTTTTGACTCCCCCCCCCCCCCCCCCCTGTGAATTCCTGGATCCGCCACTGAGTGTCTAATAGACCAAAGAACATAAAAATGTACGTTCTTGTGGAAGGGAGCAAGAAGACTAAAAGAAAGAAATATGTACATGCGTCAGTGTGCACAGGTTAAGGCTGTCAATAAGTCTGATGCCGTTAGGATAATGTTATTCCATAGATCTTATTGAATTCCTTACTCATATGCGACCCATTACTCGTCGGACGTCGATCATTTTCATCCATTTCCTACACGTTTTTGAACGAGTGCGGTTGATGTGAGATCTGTATGGAGTGATGACTCCTTCAGCTTGTGGGAATCAGAATTTGAATGAAAATGTATTGCTAAAGGAGAAAAACAAAGCACAGGCAAACTTCCCAGATTCCCAGCTTAACGGAGCACCTCTGCCAATTTTGATCTTTCACATAACTCTGCCACCCCAAATTCTTCACCAGAATAAGACGAAGAGGTCTCTAATACTTCCCTTTAACAGCATCCAGACATGCAAATGATGCAATGTAATCACTTAGCCGAATCTCATATTAACCTGAATTCCAAATCGGTTGATTTCTTGCCAAATGCTTACAAAACACATTATCATTGTTTCCTAAGCAGACATGGTACCAAAAGTATGCAAGCATGTTTCACAACACAAGTCTCGGCCTCAGTTCGCTTATTGACCAATCTTGAACAACGGTCGACGACATGGCTTTATTTGTGTTTGTGTGATGGTTAAGAAATATGGCACCATAGCTCACTCCTGTATCATCTGCAGCAAAATTAGAAGGCAGGTAGTTTTTATATGATTGAGGAATACCAAAACCTTGTTGAGATCAATCTTTTCGTGTTGATTGATGTGGTCATGAATCAGAAGGCAACAATACATGGAATGGAAGATATCAACACCAAGACCAAGATTAGGATGTTTCCGGAAAATCACACAGCAACTGCTTCTGGCTTCTTGCTGGTTTTGATCCCTCTAATAGCTGAAATTGATCCATTCAAGGGACCAAATACTGTCAGTTACGGGATTTAATTTAACAATCACAAATAAGTTTGATTTAACAATCTTTCCGTACCTTCAGCATAATCTTTAGCTCCAAAAACAGCTGAGCCAGCAACTATAGCATTCACCCCAGCTTCAATGACCTGCAAGAAATATGCATAGCAGCACCATTAGTTAATGAAAAAAAGGTATGCAATTGAGACACAGATTCTGAAGAATGAGAAAATGTTAGAATTCGGATTGGAGGGAGGAAGGACAGAAACATAGGTGGCCCTGTTTAACAGAATTTCAAGTAGCAAAAAGCACCTTAGCTAGAAGAAACAAGAAAAAAAATTTCTATCTTCAATTTAGTATGATCCAAATTGTTGATATATGTTTGAGGGGATTGATGGAGATCAAGGGTCTGAACTTTAGGGCATTTAATTTATTTTTCCTTTTTGTTCCAGTTGCTAGCATGTACCATGAATCTCTCAAGTTCTAAGTTAACAACTCATACCAAAGTTAGTGCGGATCCATATGACAGTAACCTTAGCAATTAGTGTCATCCATTTGAAAGCTATCTAGGGTTGCATTTACCTTCAGCGGTTGGAAGAGAAAATATCTACCAGTAATAGGTTACCCCAGATCCTAATGATAATCACAAACGCTGTTACCAAACAAGTGTAGTTATCTACTATTTAACACAAAGTACCTACTAATTTACCTCTTCCAAAACATGCTCCGTTTGAGATTAAAAGGATTTGAGAAGCCCCTAATTTCTATTTTCAGAGGAAAATATTAAGCATTATCCTGAAACCAGATGCTTCTGAGGGGGTACCTTGTATGCATTTTTCGGACCAACTCCACCATCCACTTCAATCCACGGATTTACACCCTGCATTAAATTGCAAAAGCTGAGTTACAGGCTGTTCAATATGAGCATAAACAAGCGGAGAACAGCTTACTAAATAAAATATTGTACCTTCTCTGCACACATTCTTCGTAACTCCGCTATTTTCTTAACTTGACTTTCAATAAAGCTCTGTCCTCCAAAGCCAGGGTTCACGGACATAATTAGGACTAGATCAACCACTGTTAAAAATGCAAAAGAAAATTAAACTTCTCAATTAGAGAAGGCGTTTTTTATCCCTTCATATCCAAACTTCCATTTAATATAAGAACCCTTCTTCAACATATTTGAAACTAAAAATAAAACTGTGCCTAGACCTGTGAGCTTATACTATGTGCAACCCACCCCCCCCCCTGCTGGCCCTACTCATTTCTGCCCTCGGAGATTTTCCTTTTAGCATAAGCCATTTTAAACCCGTATTTTGATATTTGCTAAATGATAAAAAAAAATTTTAAATTAAAAGAAAAAAAAATAGACTCACCATCTAGTACATATTCTATCGCAGTTAGCTGCGTTGCAGGATTTAAAACAACTCCAGCTTTAGCTCCCAAGCTTTTTATCTATAGCATGGGAAGATAACAATTAAGGACTTCAATGAGGGCTTAAATAGTAGAATTGATGCAGAATGAACCATGAATTCATGATGTGAGTAAAAAAAATAAAAATCAAAACAGAGAGAGAAATGAAGCAAATCAGAAAAATTTTCACATGGTAACTTACAAAGAGAATTTAAAATTGAAAGGATAAAAAGAGATAATTAGGAATACATGATATGTGATTTGCACATAAGAGTTATTTAGATCACTTAATAGAAGAAATAACTAGAACAAAGTTTGAAGGAACAAAGTAGGAAAATTTTCTGTTAATTGAATTTCTAATGGTATTAACAAGTCAATCAGCAAACTAAAGCAGGCTAGACAAAATAGAGAAGTGCATCAGGTAAGCACGTGCCACTTAAGTTTGAGGGAAAATACATTAGAACGCTATTCAAGCTGCTACCCTCAATGGTATTGAGTGTTGTGCAATGAAAAAACAACATGCACACAAAATAAACGTAGTGGAGATGCAAACATTGTGACAGATGATTGGAAATGCAACAGGAAGTAAATATTAGAAAAGATAATATAAGCGGTAAAGTTAAAGTAGCTCCAACTGAGAAAAAAATTAGGAAAGGTTGCCTTAGATGTTAAGTCATATTCAACATAGACCAATGGAAGTCCCTGTGCATACAGGTGATAAGCTATAGATAATAGGAGGTGAAAAAGGTGAAGATACAGTTAAACATAATCAAATAGAATTACTACAAATAGATTGTGCTTTTTTAGAGCTTTAGCAGGAACTTGCCTCCAGCTAACCATAATAGAGATGCATTATTAATGAAGCTGACCTCAAGTAGTTGGAATTAAGGCTCAGTTGATTGGTTAATTGGTTCCTAATGGGAGAAATCAGCCAATATTCCCGAAGAACTGAACACAGGAGTATCTTCCAAGGTTTCAGAGTCTTGTTAAAATTTTAACTGCCTATTGCCATAGATCTTAATTTTATTTTCAAAGCGCGGGCTCCTATGGGCAGATATTTCACAGCTGATTGATCAAAAGGAATAATGAAACCCAACAGAAAAAGTTGCCTTGCTCCACCTATCTGTATAGCAGCCCATGTGCAAACCTAATATACAAGTGTATACATGTGTGTGTTAGTCTCAAGTTCACCTAAAATGGCTAATGTGAGTCTCCATATTTAGTATGGTTTTATCAGCATAAAGATGTCTTGAACTGCTAGAAAAAGAAAGGTAGGTAGTGTGATGCTAATCAAATATCATTCTTTATCTTTTATTTTTTATTTTTGATAAACTCAAGTATCATTCTTTAATCTTCACAAATGAGTGATATCCAGATTTTCTAGAAGATTTGGCTAGAATTTTTTTACAGCAATTTCAGTTCAATCTTCCTATGAGTTTAGCGGCAGCTTATTGAACATGGTTGAAGCCTTCCCAATGTGCTACACACCTATCCAATCTATCTTTGGACTATAACTTAGCTCAGATTTGATCAGGTTTCCCTCATGGTCTTGCACTACATGATAGGAACTCAGTATCTCTTAATCTCTTTTAAGTACAATTTTTTATTAATAGTATTATACTTTCACTTCTTGTCTCTAGTCAGATCCCATATGTAAATATAAGATACCCATTAAGTATTACACATCTAAGCCTCTCAAATAGGTTCAATGATACATGTAAGTGCACGCTGCGTACATGCAATGATGCATGAATGTGCAGAACGTTTGGCTCCATTGCATGAATGTGAAAAGCTATCTCAATATGAATATATCAAAATAAAGCCACCAATATTATCTTTTATTACTATATAATGACTTGATTTAAATCATTCTGACACATATAAAGCCAAAACAAGAAGTCTAGTCCCAAATTAAAGGCTTGGATTTAAGGGATAAAACTCAAACTATAAAGAACTGTATACAGAAAAGTAGCAGGTTTATCTGGAAGAAAATCTTACAAGATTAAGTGTGCGATGCAAATGAATTGTAGAAGATTGCTCACAGTGGACACTGACTATATCTGCTCCAGCCTTGATAAAATCTGGAACTCGCTGTTCAGGCTCTACAATCATCTGCAGGTGCACATTGATTGCAGTTGGTAATTGCCATTATCGGAAAGAAGGTCAGTTGAAAGAACTGAGTACATCAAGAAGAATACCAAATGGACATCCAAGGGCAGATCTGTAACTGGGCGCAAGGCATCAACCACAAGAGGTCCAATTGTTATGTTTGGAACGAAACGGCCATCCATTACATCAACATGAATCCAGTCACAGCCAGCCAACTCAACTGCTTTTACCTATAAATCTTATAAGCCACCTTTAACAGCAAGTGATAACTGAGCTTAAAAGGCCATAAATAGACAATCAAAAGATCATCCGTGTGATTCGATGCACTAAATTTTCAAATAATATTGGTGACAAGGACATGAGACTTCAAAAGTGGGACAAACTTATCCAAGATAACAGGTTATAATCCTGGAGATGCTGGACCAAAGCAGCCTTCTATAACACCAAGATGGAAATACTTTCCAAGTCAATTGACTTCAACCTAGGAATAAAAATCAACTTAAACTGCAACTAAAATTGAGTGGAAAGGCCACACAGGACATCAATAAGAAACTATTATCTGCCAGCTGTATTAGCAAAAACTGAAAACTATGATAAACTTGCCACCAGACTGTTAAGCATTGAGTCAATGTTTTTCTAGCAAAGATCCGAAGCAAAAAGTACCTGCTCCCCTAACTTTGAAAAATCAGCAGAGAGAATGGAAGGAGAAACAATGATATCACTTTTTGAGAACTTATCGACCCGAGAAGTTGCCTTCACAATGGTAAGATTTCTCCTCCTAAAATCCAAATGAAAATATAAACGAAGCATCTTAGCACACAGCATTATCTATCACATAACAAGAAAATCGCAAATTAATAGAGAAACTTAATGCATATTAGATGTAATGAAGCACATATATCCCCATATGTCTCTTGCAGGCGATGCCAACATTGAACCAACAAACTTATCTCAAACAAAATATATATCGATTAGAAATAAATATGACCGGGTTAAGGTATTGAAATCATTGATCTGAGGTCAACTTTTGGCATAGCAACAGATTTAGCAATACAAACTAGAACATCCATTTAGAACATTGAATATAACCTTAAAAAGCCACCCACTAGAACGACAAATTCACCATAATTTCCCATCACTGTCAGTTCTATATATACAATAGTAGTGTCCAAGCCCACCATCCTTCCACCCAAGTTACTTGTACCAATAACAAAGCTGAATTTGAAGCTTCCAAACATGAAGAGAGAGAATGAAAAGATAATTCATACAAACACAGATTACTCTCTGGCATCCCAAATTCAGAACCAAACGCGAAATTCAACAGAAAAGCGAAACAATTCATCCGAATGAAAGACGGCACCTTGTGAGAGAAATTGACCTGGGTCTGTAGGGATTGCTTCTTTGAAGGTCTAAACCCCCAGAGAACCCAGTAACACGTGTCGATGAGCACAGCGAGGTTGCGGACATTTTTACTCTCTAGTCTCTGAGAAAACAAGATTTCAGGAAACCAATTCTAAGACAAGGCCAGAAAATGTTGGTCTCGGGGAATTTGAGGAACCAATTTTTTGTTGGCGACATGCATGTGCTGGGCCCCCTAGGCCGTTCGGTTCAGGATTTGGCTTATCTTCAACGGTTGGTTGTTGGCTCTTCTCCTTCGCTCACCGTAGAGTCAGCTTTGACGAGCCCATTATTCCGTTGCGAATACACGAATTATATTATTACTTCTAACTTCTAAATATGAACAAATGTTACTGTTTAATGAATAGTAATGTGATTTTTTGGGCTGATTATGAGCAGCAGGCGCTTCTCAGCTTGGAAGTCTGGCCCAACCCGTCACTTTGAAACGAAGTCGTATTGCATTAGGGCTGTTTTGTTTCAGCACCTTCTAATCTCACTTGCATGATCAAAGGATCAGAGAGGCTACTCTTCTAGGATCAGAACCTGTCGAGGACCTTTGAGTCCGGTGAGGTGATTTGATTCATGTTGATAAAAGCTCGGTGGCAGTTTTCAAGGGCAACCACGGCTGGCCAATAGAACAAAGGTTGCGAGATGGAAGCAGCGATTTCTTGCAATCTTGGCCGAATCCAACTCCTCTTCCCCCGGTTATATACCCCTTCTGCAATTTCTACTCCAAGGATGGCAACTCAATAGGTCATAGGAAAGCATGAAGCTGGATCTCTAGGCAAAGCAGGACTCAGTTCTTCGAAGTTGAGAAGGCATTAACAGTGAGCGAAAAGTAGAAGAGCATAAGGGGAAGATGGTGATCATGTATTCTGCTTGAATTTTTTTCTTTGCCTCTGTGTTTAGCTATTTGGTTGAAATAACTTATTGTTGTTTGACTTTTGTAGCTAGGGCTTAAGTAGGCGATGAAGAAGCAACACAGGATTTAGAATTTTAGGGCCACCGATAGAGGGGTGATCAGTTGGTTCTTTCCACTGTTCGAACACAAGGGTTTGGGTATTGACCTCTGGTATGTGCTTCCTTTTTTTTTTCCTTAAAGTTACTTATGCTCCGTAGTTATTGTTTGGATGTGAAAATTTAATGTTTGATTTGATTTTGTTATTTCCTGGTTTTTTAGTTCTAGCACTAAAAAACTAGCAATAGTACATTCAATTCAAAGGGGCACATGGTGCCTTTGCTGAAATTACTGGTGTTGGCTAACATGGAAGTATTAGGTTCTAATGATTCATTCTAAAGCTATTAAGGTTGAGAGTCAAAGAACAGTTCTAATCTTTGAAGCCTTATTTGGTGGTTGGTAGTGGCTTGAATCAAGTTTAGAACTCACTAGAATTAAAGGAACAAAAGAAAATGCCCATTGACAGCTCAAAGGACCAGAAGCTAAGTTTTAAAGCTTTAATATGTGCAGTTTTAAAGCCTTTATGCTATGGTTACTAGGGAATGTATTTCAAAGCTCCTCATGGTTCTTGATTTCATCATTGAAGTGTTAATTTGATACAACTGCAATTTTCTTATGTGTGGCTTCATTGCACATGGTCTATTTGTTGATTAATGTGATGATTTTTCACCTGTGGCCAATTTGATTAGTTGGAAGATGATGCCATGAGGGGCCTTATTGAAATTGTTTTTTTTTTAGGAAAAATTGGAGGATCAAAGGATGGATTTTTATCAAAATTTTTTATGCAAAAAAATTGTTTTATGTTTTTCCTTTTTTCCCCCCAATTAGTAGACAACATAAATTATTATAGTTTTAACTACAATCTTTCATATTTCAAAATTTTTATAATAGCTTCATGCACCTTACTCGTTTCTTTGATCTTCAGTCTAATAATTAATTGATTTCATGTTATGGTTTAGTCTGTTTAATTTTGTTTTGGGGAAACATATAGTGTTTCGGGAGCCAAACAAGCACAGCGGAATATAACCAAAACTCTCCAGAATCCAAGTGAAATAGGGTAAACTGGGTGTTCGAAAATTTTCATACCTAATTTGGTTGAGATCTTTCACCCAACTATTGAGTCGAATCACAAAACATGAACAGTTGACGTGTTCAAGCTCTCTACGGTATCCACACGAGCCTCTCGAGATCACCATGCCTCCACCACGTTTCGGTAAATGTGTTTCTCTTGCGCTCGCAGTGTTAGCTTGCGTCCTTCAAGAAATAGCAAGAGAAGAGTGCAGTTGTCAATTTTTGGGAGGCTAGAGCAAGGATGCGAAGAATTTCTCACTATATAATGTATTTATAATAAGACTTAAGTTCCAAGCCTAATGAGTTTCAAAGCCATAATCCAATTAGGCTTTAATTTCGGGATTAATAATGGCTCAACTTTTGGGCCAATTATTAACACAAAATTATCATGAAACCATAACTCAAATAAATTAGCCTATATACTCAAATAATTCAAATAAGCTTTATATGTGCAATCTAATAGGCTTTTACGATGTTGGTAATGATCATAAATCTCATTTATGATCATAAGTAATGAGCGATATCTAGCAACACATCATTGCTACCCAAGTAACAAGATTGTCGATGATTCGACTAAACCTTTATAATCATTATCTGTATATGTCATTGTCCCTTTGTCCAAGATATCAAAACTAAGCACGAGATATGGAATGTGTCACCTTGTATAGCCCAATTGTTGGTTTCTTAATTACTGAGTAAACTAACATAAACTGATGACATTGATATCGTATATCAATTCATCTGAGCATGATAATGCATTTTCTTAGTCTCACTTTATCAAGGGACCTGAAGATATCACTTCTGTTACATAGGATAGACAAATCCGATCTTGATCATATAAAACCCTTCGTATGATATGTGACATACTTAATGACCTCCTTCAAGTTCACTTAGTTACGAGCAACAAAAGGAAGTATCAAAGTATATGACTCACATGTAGGGAACCTTGATGACCTTAAGTGAAAGGACTACAAATACCATGATCATTATGATAATCACTTATTACACTCATATAACAATCCATATAGTGTTCTCATGGTGGGTTAGTCTAGTACACAAAGTTTTCCAATTTGTACCCATATATAGACTACATATCTCAAATTAGTTTCCACATATGCTAGTCGTTATGTATTATTGTAACCCATTCTGCAATAATACTAGATTAGAGACATTTAAGAATATCATTATTCTGGGGTTATAATTATGTTTATTACATTATGCAGAAACAAAGCAACAAACATAATTACTAGATTAATACTTTAATAAAATCTCATGACTTAATGTGTAAAAATACAATCATCTCATGATTGGCTTTTGGGCACAACATTAACAAAACCCTCATCCATTTTAGCAGGTTGCATTCAACTAACCAAAGTTCTCTAACATATTTAATGTTATGGCCCTTCTAGTGGAAGGTGAAATTAAGGAAGTTAAAGTGTTTTAAATTAAGTTTAGAACCTTAATTCAAGTTTGCATAGCAAGAATAGAGAAGTTTAGCAAAGTTCACTAAGTTCCAAGAAGAATAAAACACTGAATGAAGTTCAGGGGTAAAATGATAATTTTACATCCTGAATAACCAGGACGAGTTCCAAGTGTTTTAAAATAAATTTTTATAACTTAACTTTCAACCTTAACTCAAACTTGAAAAATGGACAAGAATTTAATCAAGAAACACTAAGTTACAAAGATTGGGGCTTAATTGTAACAAGCTTAATACTTTGATGGCCTTTGGGTTAAGTGATGGTTTAAGAAGGGAAAGTGGGACTATGGCTGCCATAATCCCATTTCCAGCCTTCTCACCCTTATTTTTCTCTCAAATTAAGCTTGGAATCAAGAGTTTTTGGTGCCAAGAAGTGCAATTCAAAGTATATAAGCTTGGAGGAGTGCATTTCAAGCTTTAAGCCATGATTTTAAAGCTTGGAAGGGCATTTTTCCACATCCCATATTTTTGAACGAGGTGAGCAAAGTGTTCTTGATTGAATTCATGTTATTTACTTGGTTTGGAGCTTGGCTTTTGGTTAGAAAGTGAAGTATTGATGTTAGTGCTTTGTTTTTGGATTGAAACTTGTGTAGAACTTTGGTGAGCTTGGTTGATAAAAAAGGGGATTGATTCTTGCTTGTTACTTGGAGTTGAGGTAAGGGAGATATGTTTTCAAGTTCATTTGATGCCATTAGCTTGAGTTTGCTTGAAGAATTCAAGTGGTTTTAGTTATGGCATTAGTTAAACGTTTTGGTTGAATTGTGATGGACTAGAGGATTTGAGAGGATTGGATTGATGTTACAAGACATCATAGCTTAGCTTTTGATAGTTGGTTATATTCTATGCAACATGTGCTATGTGTGTATGAAATTTGGAGACGTTCTATGCATGTTTGGAATGTGTAGGAATCGTCCAAAGTTCATAGCAGCAAAATGCGCCAAATTTTGCATTTCTGCAGATTGGCGACGCATTGTCAATTACAGGTCAACCCCAGCGACATGTCGCCAATCCAGAAAATTGTCACCGAACGTCCCTAAGTGTGGCGATGCGACACCACAGACAAAAGTGTTGAATTTTTCACATTTTGCTCGAGTGATGCAAGTGAGACCTAGGAGGGTTCTTAGCGTACCTAGGGGTCTAAGGATTTCGGGGGTACTCCGAGACTTCCAAAAGTCCCACAAAATGTAGGAGTTTCCTTGAGTTTTGTAATATATAATGGTTGCTTGTGCAACAAGCAAGGAAACTATGTTGCAAACAAACATAATTAGCTACCACTAGCTTAAGTGAGAGGTGTAGAACCCTTGTTGGCCTAGTCGTGTCGTAGCCACGAGGTCACAAGGTGAAACCTTGTTCATCTAGTCTACAACAATGAGGCCCTGTGGCCTAGTCTACAAAGTTCCACCATAATTTCCCTGCATAACGGGTATGGGAAGGCTACATGATTGCATCCAGTAAGCTTCGGCTTGCTCGGAGCGGGTTAGTGATCAGAACTCGCTAGGCACGGGGTGATGCACCGTGAGGAGGACTATTTGAGAAGAAGTCTTTATGGCCTAGTTATATGTGCATATAATAGACCCTCATGCTGTGTGAGCTCGCAGCAAGAGTCCTAGCAATTTTCTTGCAGGTACACTGAAGACCCCTTATCGAGAATTATCGAATTCTCACTCCCTGGTTTTGTTATGCAGAGACTGAAGTTGCTGGACCGGGTGTGGCAACGTCGGGTTTTCTGGAGTTGCCACCAATCAGTTTTTTTCTTAGGTCGATTGGTCACCTTAAAATTGGTCTGCGAGAGTTCGAGGATCGGGAGTACGGTTACGCTAAAACAATATTGTTATAGCGCCCAAAATTGGCACCTTAGTTGATTTTAATTTTGTTTTACTTTGCTTTTAAATAATTTTCAGTTAATTTAGAGATTTTAACTGAATTAGTCGAAATGTGGATTTTTAAGTTAATTTGTATAAAATTTTATACTTCCGAACCATGGACTCTGCCGAGTCATTTGGACACGGAATATTTTGATTCCGAACCATGGACTCTGCCGAGTCATTTGGACACGAAATTTGGTAAAATTTTAAACAATTTTATCCATATTGTAAAAATATAGATTTTTTTATCTTTTTATTTAATTTATTTATTTTAAAAAGTTTGATATTTTCCAAACCGTAGATCCTGCCGGATCATGCGGATATGGAAATTAATTTAAAGTTAATTATTTATGGAATTAATTATTAGTTTAACTTATAAGTCTTTTTTTTATTAAATTTGTTAATGATTTTAAAAAAAATCTTTCTTTTTTATATTTTATTATTCTTTTCTTTCTTTTCTTTTCTTTTCTTTATCTTTTTGATTTTTATCTTTCTCTTATCTTTCTTTTCTTTTTCTTATCTGATTTTTCTTGTTTAATGAAGGATATTTATTATTTAAAGAATTACTCAATTTATAAAAGAATTAAAAAAAATAATTAATTTTTTTATTTAATAAGAAGTTAATTTAAAGGAATCAAAGAGTTTAAAAATAAAAATCTTTGATCATGGTACGGGGCGTTGTTACTCAGCCAGACCCTCTTCACCAGGTGAAGCAGCTCAAAAGCGGGCACGAGACAGTTTCCAGCCAATATACCATGAGCTAAAAAATTCTTTTTTTTGACTTAACAACATAGTTCAGATTTATTTTACATATATATTTTTTTATGGCTAATTTCTTTAAATGAAATGAGTTTAACCATAAAATAAAGAAAAATTAAATAACAATAAATAAAGTGGAGGTTTTCTTCTCTTTTTATTTTTTTATTTTTTTTTGTTTTGAACATCCATTAAAAAAAAGAGATGCATAAATTAAATAACACGTGCAAATAGATAAAGGGAAAACACATAAAGTAAACAAAAGAATATCAAAAGATGATATATAAATAAATAAAGTGGGGCTTTTCGGCCATCCACTGTTTTTAAAATAATAATAGGAGGCATAACCTTCCATTATAACAATAATAATAATAATAATAATAATAATAATAATAATAATAATAATAATAATAATAATAATAATAATTAAAGTTAGTTATTAATAAAGTTAGTAAAGCTAGTTGTTAGTATAACAAATATTAAATGGTTAGTGACAACAATAATAATAAAAGTTAGCGGTGAGTACAGTTAATTGTTAGTATATAGCAAAAATTAAATGGTTAGTGATAACAATAATAATGAAAGTTAGTGGTTAGCACAGTTAATTGTTAGTATAGCAAAAATTAAATGGTTAGTGATAACAATAATAATGAAAGTTAGTGGTTAGCACAGTTAATTGTTAGTATAGCAAAAATTAAATGGTTAGTGATAACAATAATAATGAAAGTTAGTGGTTAGCACAATTAATTGTTAGTATAGCAAAAATTAAATAGTTAGTAATCTGAATAGAATAATAATAATAATAACAATAATAATAATAATAATAATAAATAATAATAATAATAATAAACATATAAAGATTATCGTTAGTTCTGTAGAAATAAAAAAAGTTAGTGACTTGTATAAATAAAATAAAATAAGTAGAATAAGAGAAGAATTGTACCGAGATTCTGAATCGACTTTTAATCGAGTTGAGGATTCGCGAACGGATTTCATTATTAAATTTTTTATTTTATTTTATTATTATTTTTTTTAAAATAATTTCAATTAATATCCAAGCCATAGATTCTAACCGAATCATCTGGTCATGGAATTTAATTTAAATTTAATTTATTATTAGCTATTTAATTAATTATTAAATGGCACAGGTAGACTGAATATTTCCTAGGTGTGATTTTTATTATGTCAAACTAATTTTAGATTAATTAAAAAAAGGTTTATCTAATCTAATCATATAATTATGCTTAACATTAATTCCTCAGTTAATTTACACATTTAATTATTTGAGCAAACGAAAAGACAATAAAAGGAAATCAATGCGCGAATTGTAAATCAAAACAAACCCAAAGTTCAGATGAATAAATCAAATAAATCCAAGGACAAATTATTTATTAAAATTACCTATTTAACTTAATCATATAATTAAGCTTAATGACAATTTCTAAGTTAGTTTATGCGTTTAATCATTCGAACAAACAACACACAAAATAAAGAACATAAGTAAATCAAAGATCAAGTTGTACATCAAAACAAACTTAAAGTTTCAAATGAGCAAATCAGATAAATCCGAAGACAAATTATTTATTTAAATTATTTATATAAGCTAATCATATAGTTAAACTTAATGTTAATTGCTAAGTGAATTTTACACCTTTAATTAACTGAATAAACAAAAACATAAAAAAGGAAAATAAACATCAGTGACTAAATTATAAGTCAAAACAAACTTAAAGTCTCAGATAAATCAAATAAATCTAGGGATTTAACTAGGATTAAGCCAAAATTAGACTTTCAGGTCAGATTTGGATCAACAACAGATCGATTTGCGAGCTAGGTTTCATTATTTAATTTTAATTTTTGTTTACTTTAAACAATTTTAAATTGATATCCAAACCATGGATTCTAACCGAATCATCTGGACATGGATTTTGATAATCGATCTTATGTCAGATTTTCCAATAATTTATATGTTACTTAACTAATAATTTGGTACACATTAGATGCACTAATAGAATTAAAATTAAACTATTCTAAAAATAAGAATAAATAAATAAATAAATAAACATATCAAATCACAATCTTATGTTGTTCTCCTATATCAATTTAATAATCAAGTTTAATATAAGACCGAACCAACAATAATAAAGGAAACAAAGAAAAGTACAAACGAATAAAAATCTTGCTGTCAAGGGTTAATCTGCAAAAAGAAAAGAGTTAATGACTTAAATGGATAAAATAAAGAAAACTAGGGTCTAAACCAGAATTTTACCCAAAAAACAAAAAAAAAGTTTTGACTTAGTCAAAACTGAAAACGCGTCTGCGTCTCCTTCGTCAGTAGCTAGGGGCGTTGCGACAGGAGCAGAGGGAGTTGGGCGACGCGGCGGGCTGGGGGAGACAGCAGGAGGCTGGCGGCAGAGGGGGAGCCACGGCCGGAGGAGACTAGGCGAGGGCGAGACAGCAAGAGGCTGGCGGCAGAGGGGGAGCCTGGGGCGAGAGCAGACGGAGGTGACTCGGCTAGGAAGACGAGGCTGGGCCGGCGACGCGACGGCAAGGGAGACGTGCGAGAGTGGAGCAGCGTGGCGCGAGGAGGGACAGTAGACGTGGGAGCAGTGGCGAAGCAGCGGCGACGCGGTGGTTGCTGGGTGACAGGGAAGGCGTCGGAGAGGGGAAGCAGCGACTAGAGGAGATGGCAGCGCGGCCAGCAAGGGAGAAGCGAGGTACGAGAAAGAGAGGAAAGGAAGAGAGTGAGCGGTTGTGTGTGAGGGAGAGGTGAGAGATGTGTAGGCTGTGAGAGAGAGAGACTAGAACGTCTAGGAGAGTGAGAGAATGGCCAGAGAGAAGTAGAGATGAGAGAGAGAGTTGTTGCGTGAGAGAAAGAGAAAACCTTGTGAGCAGATAAGGAGGGGGGAAAAAGCTTCTGGAGAGCGTGCCGGGAGGTTCAACTGGGGGAGAATTTTTTAGTTTTAGTTTTAATTAATTAATTTTTTTTAAAAAATAACTAATTAATTAATTAATACTAGAATTTTTTATACACATATATAGATTAATTGATTTTATACACAGATATAGATAAAAGAAAATTAATTAATTGATTCCGATTGCCTGCCATCTTCGTCTATCCCACTCTCAACACCATTTTAAAGCTAATCCTACAAAATAAAATGCCTCCCATAACCTAAAGTTTTTTTTTTTTTAATAATAATAATAATTAATAAAAAAAAATTACGGGTCGGACGAAATTGGGTGTCAACACCGGGTAATCGTTGAGGATTATCACGGTAGTATTCTTTTGTGTGTACAGGTACGACATTTGAGAATCCTTGTGATTCTAGTCTACATGGGTATACTTAGTTGACTTGTTGGTCAAGTAACAATACTAACTAGTATCTTCCTTTGGCTGCAGAGCCTAGTAGCACTTGGCAAAGGACTTTTAAGACTTGCCACTAGGATTAGCATCCAATGTGGGAGTTAAGTCAAAGAGATCTCAGTAGTGGCTTGTATTTATACAGTACTTTAGTGCCCTCCATAGTTTATGTTATGAAGAGTCCTCGACTCCAGGATTGCTCTTGGGTGAGGGCATTAGTCTACTTTATGTATGAATGTTCTCACGAGTTGTTATGTGTAGTAAACTCACACAAATGTTGATTTTGTATGCTTTGGCTATTTGTACTTATTTTTGTGTAGAAATTACTTGGTCAAGTTAATGTTTTAATGTTTTATGGTTTGATAAACCAAGTCAAAGCATGAAGAGCATGCATATTGCATATTCTAGGTTAATCAACTAGTATCATAGGATTTAACCCGCACACATACACAACTAGTCAATTGCAATCCACCGTGAGACCAACTCTCACAGGACTTCCTGGGCAAGGGCACGGGCGGTCGTGTCATTTAACTTGAAAAGTAATTTGACCAGAGTCATAGTGTAGGGGTTGTAAGTATCTTATCTGGTTATGCTTTAAATTTCTGGTTTTGGACTCGAGGGATTCAAATGAACAATAATCATTCATTTCAAAGTAATTTGATAAACTCTTAGTATAATTTTTTGATCCTTTGTCAAGTTTGTTGGCAATTAAAAGATAATTTCTACACAATGAAAGTTCATTCATAACTTCATCAGTCTTGCTTTACTGGTTTAGACTATATGTTTTGTACTTTTACTAATTAAGTTGCATATGATTCTTAGGTTCTATCCATAATAGTTATATAAGAAAGACGATTGAAAGAGTTCAAAAAGATTGTGGAGGGAAGCAGTTTAAGAATGCTGGAGTTGTGGTAAAAAAGGTGTGACCAAGGATTCAGTAGACTTATTACTGAAAAAGAATACTACATGGAATGAGAAGCAAGCTCCACCATAAGATTTTATCAATGTGAAAATGGTGAGGAAAAGAATGTTGCACGAAATAAAATATGACCGTGCCTATGATTTGTTCATATATAATCACGTATGAAATATATTTCCATGGATAAGTTTCTAATTGTTAATTACTTATTTTGTTTTAAAAAGAAAAATATAATTAAGGGGACAAGAAAAATGCCAATGAGGAAATTGGAGTGGTTACATATCGATTCCATTGACTAAAATAGTTAGTACTTCTGCCAACTAGAAATTGCTCTCCATTTTCTTTGAATTTTTTTACTAATGATCCTTTCTTTTACCGCACCGTGATGAGTTAAATTCTCTTTGTTTTTTCTTTTCCTTTTTCTTTTTTACAAGATGAAAATAGTGAGCTGGAGATCAGAGACAGTGTTGAAGGAGCTGTAGGATTCAAAAGCATGTCCCTAAACTCTTTTCTGTTACATTTTCTTTCTTGGTGGAAAAATTGTGAACTATCATCTTGAATTTTCTTCACATTTTTTTTTTTAATTTCTCTAATAGGCAAAACAATGAGTGGAAAATTGGCTGTAAATTTTATTCCAATTTCACATGAAAGGTATATATTTTTTCCTCTTTTTTTTTTTTTGGGGGGGGGGGGGGGTCTTTAACAGTTGTGGAAACTTTGAAAATTTTGTAACTCAAATGTCATTTAAATTCTTTTTCTTTATTATTGAACAATCTTGGTCAATTGTGTGTAGTATCTGTATAAATAATATTAGATTTTGATGTTGGCACTATTCTAATTACATTTGGTGTGTTCTCTGAATTTACTGAATTCAATTGACGAATAACAATATAGAATGTGAAGGACTTAAAAATCTGAGTTTGGCTTGAATTATGGAAGCTGTAGGCAATAAGAAAATGAATCAATTTTGTATGAAGTTTGTTTGCAATAAGAAAATGAATAATTTTTTATTTGATGAAAGTTTGTTCATAACTTCATCAGTTTTATATTTACTTGCTAATCATTTGCAGAGTCTCACTTATGGATTTGTTTAACTCCATCAGTATTCGAATTGGATTCATTAGAAGTGATTAATCTTTCTTTTGGTTTTTTTTTTTGTGTGTTCTGTCATTTTAGTTTATTGTTCCTATGTGGTGTGTCTCATGTTATAGTTTGAGAATTACCTATCTCTTAATTTGTGCATGTTTCTCAAAAAATTCAGGTCTCTAATGCTTTTATTGTTGTTCATTTTATGCTTTCGACTGTTACAATATATTTTCCTTTTTTAAAATTCTACTAGATCTTTTTTTTGTTGGTCCCATTGTTTTTGTATGGGGCCATGGGCTTACTCCTTCTTCCCTTCAATTTGGGTATTTGATTATTCCAGTTCTAATACTTGCCTTCTAATTTATGTCATACATGGGATTCCTAATCATATTTTTGTTCATACGACGTACATAATTGACATTTTTTTTTTGTGTTTGTGCACCCCATTTAATTTTTTTTTTAATGTTCTGCTTGCTGGAGTATTGAGGTTATTTCTTTTATTTACACAAACAGTTGAGGCTCAAAGTATCTAAGTTGATCGTGTTGTGCATCTAAATCATCTCATACAGATCCAGCAACAGCGCAACGTGAGTTTGCTCATCGTGTTTTTGTTGCTCAAGTTATTTGCTAAAACTATGTATTTGTGTTGTGAAATAACCTAATGGGTGGCATGCGCATTAGTGTTGTGCTGAAACCAACATACGTGATTTTGGTCTAATGATAATATGGCCAATAGAATGAGATCTTTTGGTGTTTTCCTTTTCTATTCTTGGTTGTGTGATCTGAATAGAAAATCATTTTCTAAGATCATTGTGAACTTTGTGTTTTTTTTTTCAAAGGATAACTACTTTACTGAATGGCTTCGGTCTTTTTGTGTGTGTGTGTGTATGTGCTTCAAAGGAAATGATTTCGATGGGTAATTGTTTAACAAACAACCTTAGCTAAGTTTGTTTTAGAGAGTGACAATTAAATATAAATAAGAGAGGCACTTAAAAATCAATTGGCTACGCATCGCATTGGAGAAGATGAGGGTCCATGCTAAAAGGAGGGGAGTAGTACGTTTCCCGTTGGAATCGTTCAACTGCGAACAATTTGGGATGTGAGCCGTGTAAGGTGCCTTAGTTAAACACTAGAACAACTTTCATCACTTCTGCATTGAGCTCTGCATAATTCGTATACATAATTTATTGTGGTGTTCTGCCATGGCAAGGCTGATTATTAGTGTAAAATTGGTAGTTTCCTTGCTTTTATGTAGTGGTTAGACTCTTTAGCTTTTTGCTATGATCACCACATGATTTGCTTGTTACAACGTGTGGGTAAAAAGAACCTCGTACTATATATTAAAAGCCTTTTTTGGCTACTGTTTAAATAAATAATAAACTATAGTGTCTTTCTAGTTTTGCCCCTTGGTTTTGGGCTAGTTTACATGACCTTTTTTTTTTAATTTGGATGTGATTGCTTCTTTTAGAAGTTTGGTTTAGCTTTTTGAAGGTAGTAACTTTTTGAAGGACTATCTTGCAATTCTCCTACTTTCATTCTGTTTTACATTTCTTTTTGGTAAAACGCATTTTCAGTCCCTGTATTGTTTCCGTTTCTCATATTAGACCTTAATTTGATCAAATTGACGTTTTGGACCCTAAACTTAGTAACTACTTAATTTTAGTGTTTCTGTTTAATCTCTTGATTTTTTTTTTATGGTGTGTTGTTTTCTAAGCTAAAATATTGGTCACCATAGTTTATTATTTTTTTAGTAAAATAGAGCCTTTTTTTCCTTAAATTTTTTAAGTTAATTGTTAAACTCTTAATACATAAGATTTTTACATTTTCTCTCTAGGCCCCTAAACTATTTTTATTGCTTTTCTTCATTATTATTTTGCTTAATATTGTGAGATCATGTAACCACCGAAACACGCTAGCATTTTGAACCTCATAGTAATACTATTGAGTAGTAGAGGATAAGAAGTGGACTCCTTAAAGGGATACATAAGACTATTGTCTCAAATTTTTAATTATCATTGTAAATTGGTACCCAACCACCACTTAATTGTTAATTGGTTCCAAGCTTTTATAATTTGTTACATATTGGTTCCTAATTCTAGACAGGTACAAAAAGTAAATTTATAAAAAGAAAAAAAAAGAAAAATGATAATTTAAAGGCTCCATTAAATATTAAAAAAATTATAATATAGTTTGAATTTATAGGAATATATTATTGATCAGTTTAAATCATAATTTAAGAAGTTGATATTAGATAATTAGTAAGAGTTATTGAACTAAAGTTGTTCAGTAATCATCTTTGAATAAATTTAACTAGTTACACTATATACTAAAAGCCCTTTTTTTGCTACTGTTCAAATGAACAATAAACTACAGTGTTTTTCCGGTTTTGTCCATTGGTTTTGGGCTAGGCTGTGGCCCGCCCTTTCATGTATTTTTTTTATGCAATTGCTTATTTTAGAAGTTTGGGTAGATTTTCAAAAGACAATCACTTTTTGAGAGCCTGCCTTGCAATTCTCTCACTTTCATTTTGTTTCATATTTCTTTTTTGTGAAATGCATTTTCAGTCCCTAAAGTGTTTCCGTTTCCTATATTAGACCTTGAGTTTCATCAACTTGGCGTTTTGGACCCAAAACTTAGTAACTACTAAATTATAGTATTTTTATTTGACCCATTGGTTTTTTTTATAGTGTATTGTTTTCCAAACTAAAACATTGGTCACCATGGTTTATTTATTTTTTTAGTGAAATAGAGTTTTTTTTCTTTAACTTTTCCTAAGTTAATTGTTAAACTCTTAATGCATAAAATTTTTACATTTTCTTGATGGGTCCCCAAACTATTTTTCTTGCTTTTCTTTATTATTATTTTGCTTAATATTGTGATATTATGTGACCGTTGCAATGCGTAGGCCTTTTGAACCTCGTTTTAAAACTATATGGCAAATGCCTACCAATTAATGGGAAGTGGGCAGGTCAGTTAAGTTTTTGTCACGTCATTTTAGTTTGAATTTAATTGGATTAATAAATTTGGATTCAATTTGAATGGATTACCAATTTAGGATAAGTTGTTTCAGATTTATTGAATTTGAGTTCAATACAGGTCATATTAGTTTCATTTCAAGTAACTTTATATTAGGTTATTTGAGTTTTAGGTTAGACTCTAATTAATCAATTGGGTTTATTTGAATTAAAGTCAAGTTTTGTAAGACTCAAACATGGGTTATTTAGGGTACAAGTTATTTTTTTTGTTTTGGTTTGGATTTTTTTTATTTCACCTAAATTTGAGTTTAGGTTTAGGCCGGATTGAGTTATTTAGGTTCGAATTGTTAACTTTCCTAGTTAAACTAGGTTTGGTCAAACATCGGTTTAGGTAATATAAATCAAATCATTGGACCAAGTCCAATATTACCAGCTGTATACTTAAGGGGTATTTTAGGGTAAATTGCATGCATTAACCCTCATCTTTTAATTATGTTCCTGTTATAACACCAATCTCAAATTTATTCGTAACACCTACCTAACGTGGTTCAAATGTTCTATTTTAGACCATTTTTGTAACGGAAGTTGTTAACTCATACAGAAATGGCCACGTTAGGATATTATTATAGGAGAAAATCATAACTTTAACCCCACCAAACTTTTTCCTTTAACAAATAAACCTCTACTTTGAAATATACAAAAAAACTCCCCTCTTTATCTCTCCTCCGTTCGCCTCCTTCACCCACAGCGACTCACCCATCCCTGCCACCACGCACCCATCCCGCCATCGTTCACCCCCTTCCTCTCCCATATCCTCGCTGTTGCCCATCCAATTCCGTCGCTCTTCCCCTTGGTATTCGTCCGATTCCATCGTGATTGGCGATGAGTGTCCTGTCACGATTTGTGATGAGTGACCTGTCGCGATTCATCGCCGTTCGCAAAGAGGCTGGCTCAATTCATCCAAATCAAGGCTGATGGGAGGCCGATTCGTCCGAATCGAGGTTGATTCGTCCATGGTGTTCGCAAGAGGCTAGCTCAATTCTCCTTTTGCTCCTTTTGCTTCTCCTCCATGGCGTCTAGAGCTTTCGCCCTTGTCTCGCTTAACAAATCCCAAAACTCATCATTCCTCCCTCGGTTTGTGAACATCATTGATAACCTTCCCTTACAGTCATCCAGCCACTTCAGACAAGTGGCCAGCTGAGTCAACTCGGCCATTCTCAAACTCGCCATTCTCGCTTCGAGTTCGAACCCAGTCCAATGATCTGATCACAATTTCTCATTGAACGAACCGGTAATTTTCGCCCACCAATCTCACCATCTCATAACCCAAATTGTTCCTCTGAATCCTAACCAAATTGGGAAGGTCACTTGTCTCCTCCACGAAAGCCACTAGAATTTCGATCTCGTTCAATAAATCAGAACTCAACTAATCCACTAGTCCAGTTTCATTTTTTGGATGCGAATAGCTCAGATTCGTCCAAATCAAGGCTGATAGGAGGCCGAAGATGGGAGGAGAAGGAGGAGAGGGAGGTCGGAGATGGGAAGAAAAGGAGGAGGGGGAGACCGGAGATAAGGCCGTTGAAGACGGACCGTCGGAAAGAGCGATCGGAGATGCGGCCGTTGGAGAAGAAAGATAGGTAGGCGAGGTTGGCCAAGGATTTTGTTAGATTTGAAAGTTTAAAAGTTTTTTTAGCAAGAGAATCTTTACTGGGGTTAAAATAAACATCTTTCCCTACTATTGTAATATGATATGGCATTTTCTGTTTGAGATAACGGATTCCATTAAAAAAAAGGTTTGAAATGGAACGTTTTAAGCACTTTAGGGAGTTACTATGAACAAATTTGAGGTTGGGGTTAGAACAGAAACATATTAAATGGTTGGGGTTAACATGTGCATTTTGCCCAAGCATTTTAGGTGATCCAACATAGATTGAATTAGACATTTTCTTTTCAGACGTTTGGTTAATATTAGTTTTTTATCAATAAAGTTATGAGTGTCTACATACACACAAAGTATACTTTGTACTTGCATGATATACTAAATTGAAATTGTACCATATAATTGATTAAAAATACTAGCAATACATAATAGGAAAAGCCTAATCAGCAAAATGCATGGGAAAAAGCAAAAGAACATATACTTCAATGATAGTAATTGAAATATGAGAATGTGTAAGCATAAAGAAAAAAAACAGACAACAGTAAATAGAATATATAAGAATTGAAAACGAACACAAAAAAAAAAAAATAATAAACTTGAGAATCAGTAGTGTAAGAATCTAAAAAGAATAAATACCATAGTACAATATAATTAGTGTCTATTTACCAGTAAAAATTCATTAATAACAAGTATTTTATGAAAAAATAACCTTCTAGGTCTAGTTTGTGCTAGTTTTAAAGTTACTCGTTTCAAACCTTTTTACCCTTGGTTGCTCATTTCCCATGAAGCCGAAATATCTGGTGGTAGTATTTTTTTTTTTTATATAAATTTGTGTATTTTAAGGCGCGCAAGTAGGTATGAATTTCAGTGATTTCATAAAAACTAGCGTGATTGGTTGGTTTTGAAGAATATGGGTAAAATTATAAATTCTTGTATTCTCATTGGCTTTGGAAAAATAGCTTTCACATGACATAGAAAATTATGGATTGTGATGATAGATGGGAGAAATGCTAGTATGCATTTATAGAATATAAAAGGCAAACAATACCCCTTTAGACCTAACTTGTACATTTTTGTCTAGTTGGCCATTTCCTATTTTATTGTGCTTAATTCGCCAATTTGCTTTTTCATTTGTTTGAAAAGAAAAGATAGTGGTTAAAAGAGTTCAAGGTCTAAGAAGGAAGAAACATTAAAGTTTAAGAGCCAAGAGAATATTTTACTAATAGAAAATTATTATAGTAACCCCACATTTTTTCTTTATTAAGGATAGATATCTCCATTTTTTTTTAAAATCGATGTTATGAAAAATAAGATGTCTACTAAAATAGGGAAAATTACAAAAACCTCTCCTAAGATTTAGTGAAACCTACACTTTTATCCTCACTATTTCAAAAAACTACCCTAACCCCCTTAAAAGCTTTAAATCCCTGCACTTACCTCCTCTGCCATTAACATCGGTTAAAACACCTAAACTAACCTACACTTACCCCTCAACAGAAAAAAAATAATAATTGTTTTGCCTCCTAACCATCTTCGATAAAAACTTTATCCCCAACTTTTATCCAACAACAAGAAACTCTCTTCCTCTCTTCTCCTTTCTTCTTCTCTATCAGCGCCAGTAATCTAATTCTGGAGAGTTACAGGTCAGTGACGGGAGAGGACAGTCATGAGGCACGATCGGAGAGAGGTCCATGGTGAGGCACAATGGAATCGGAAATCAAATAGCAGCAGACACGATGGAATCGCCACTTGACTTTCACTTTTCTCACCAAATCGAATTGGAAATCCATGTTTCTGAAAAACACGTCCCAGCAGACCCACCCAATCCACTCAGCCTTCGTTTTCTTCACCATTGCTGTTATAACCGGCAAGAGGGTTCGTCTTTGATTGAGTCCGATTGAGTACGGCAACGGCTGGAGTACGAGCTCTGCTCGCTTATCAGTGCTACGTTAGACTGTAGATCTAGTTGCTGCTATTGGAATCGTCGTTGGACTGTAACTTTGGTGAAGGTTTTTTGTGCTTCCTTGGTTGTCGTAATAACCTCTCCGGAGTTGGATGTTGCAGTCAAACAACTCAATCGTCTTGGCTTCCAGGCATGCACATTTAACGTGATTATCACGACATCATCAAGTGGGTTAGTTTTAAATAAAAAAGAATAGAGGAGACGATGATTTGGGAATTTAAGGCAGCCAAAATGCAATGAAGGAGGAGGCGAGAAAGGCAGATTCGGATCTGAGATCCTTGAGTTTGAGTTCTAGTGGCGGTGATGAAAGAATAGGAGCGAGGGCTTTTGGTGGTGGTGGGGAACTTGAATATGGCATCTGGTTTCACAGAGAAGAAGAAGAGATGAAGTCTATTTTGTTCTAATTTCTTTTTCCGTTTATGGCTGTTGTTTTCGTTAGATGTAGAAGTTTGAAGTGTAAAGTTTTAATGAAAAAAAGGTTAGGTGGGCAAAATTGAATTTTTTTTGTTCTATGTTGATGGTGAATGACAAAATTAACGTTGCAGGGTAAATGTAAGTATGTTAATTTTTCAAGGAGGTAAAGTAGATATTTGAAATAGTGAGGACAAAAGTTTAGGTTCCACTAAACCTTTGGGGGGGTTTTTTTGTAATTTTCACACTAAAATACTAAAGCTTGCTAAATTATATATTTCTTATTAATATTTTTCAAAAAAGAGATCCATGGACCCCCAAATGTTGTATATGCATCTACTAAAGTGTTGGAATAAGGTCCCAATGCCAATTTAACTACCACTGGTAGATTATTAGGGAATTAAGATTTCACTTAGGTTACAATTTGCTATTTATTACTTGTAAAGTATCTTAAAAAAAATACAAGCAAATAGTTATTTAGCCTACTTTGCATAGAAAATATGCATGCATCATTTTGGCCATGCAACAACAATTAAAAAAAAATCAATAATGAATATGGTGGCTAGCCATTTTAACAAAACACATGTTACAAATAAGCGAAGATGTAAAACTTTAGTTGTTTTACCGTTGAGTAATAATTGTATACATACATCTCAATCTTATATGCACCCAAATATAACCTTAGTGTTATACACACCAATGGACACTAGTAGAGGTAACTTAGAGTAAGTAATCACTTACATACCTCTTACTCATCTCTTCCCCTTAACTTATTGTGCACGATAACCTCTTATATGGTGCAACTCAACCAAGCTCTTAGAGCTTAGTTTAAGCATTCTTAGCGGCTTAGTTACTAAACTACAAAGTATGGTTAAGATCCTCTTAGGTTTTCTCTTTATTACACAAAGGCAAAAGACCTCCCTCTTGGGCTAATGAAGAGTTCGTTGAAGCCCATCTTAATCCCCCTAGTGCTCCTTTTGCACGTTGAGCTTTTTAACCCTTTTAGCCACCTTACCTTGTCTTACCATAACCACACTACTTAGTTACCACTTAAATAATACATAATTCTAAACTTAGGAATGTGTTTTTGACTTAGTCAAAGCCATTGAACACCTTAAGATAGCTTAGGGATGAAAACTGATGCAATGGGCCATTTTGGCTTGTGGCACTGCAGTGCCTAAAGACGGTGCCATAGGCCAAGGATGATGGTCCCTTTTCTCAGCTGCTAGGGACATAATGCCCAAGCAGGGATTCAACATTCAGGGCAATACCTTGCACATTGAGCCACAAGTGCTCTTATCCCAACACTAATCCAAATGGGTCTTGTTACAACTTCATTCCCACATAATATACTTTGATTCCATGAATTATTTGAGCCAAAAAAAACTTGAACCCTTAATAAAGCAAGAACAAGAAACAAAGCAACACAAGCACACTTCCTTTAGCTCCTCTTAAGTTCCTAGCCCAAAATCAACATGTTTTGGCATTAAGAACTTGAAATCAATGCCATTTATAGCTACTTAACAACCTTAGAACCAACCACCCCCCTCCCCCCCCCCCCCCAAAAAAAGGAATGAGGACTTACCTCAGGGGGTTGAACCAAATGAAGTAACAAAACCCACAAATGCACCAATACTAGCAAGAATGAACTGGGGGCTTGTTATGGTTGCCTTGGGACTTCTAAAATTTGCAAGAAAATTGAGTAATTCGTGAGGATTTATGATGACGAACTATGGAGAAAAAGGGGATACGAAAATGGAGAAGTGATGGAGATGGCAAATATTCATTCACTATCTAATATGGACCTTAACCACTCCACAAACTCTTATTAGCTTCTTTTCCAATTTAGCCCTCCAATTTGCCTTTCTTTTACTTTTGCCACTTCTTGTCTTCTAAAAATTGTCCATCCTTTGGTTCGAAGGTTTTTCTTAGCCCCAACCCTTACCTTTTTAAAAGGTTTTTCTTACCCCCAAGCCTTACCCAAAAATCACCTCAGTCACTTAAAGCACAAATAACTCATTTAAACACCTAGTGCATTTTTAGCCATTTAACTTCCATTTTTGGTTCCAATAGCTAGAATAACATATGTTCTTAACTTACTTAGTCAAAAACACTTACATGATCTTAATTTAATAGAAATTATGGAAATGCTATTGAATCAGGTCAAAATTACCATTTTACCTTTATAATTCTTTAGGTGCCAAATCACACTTAGGGACTTAATGTAGGCTTACTTAGCTTTGTAGAAAGACTTGAAGAGGGGAACAAAAGCAATCTAATGATGTAAAAGGTTCAAATATCTGCATTTTTTCACATGGCGGGGTAGCCGGCAGAAAACTCATTCATGCGGCAGTGATGCCACTGAAAATAGAACTTATCGAGAGAAGTTAAAGGGTAAGACAGGAGAGAGATAAAAGAAGACTATGAGGAAATGGAGTGATAAAAAAATGCATTTGTACCCATTCTATAAATTATAATTTATGTCCTTTATCTATATTTCGTTTGACACTTAAAGCTCCAACATTACTAACATGCCAACAGCTTTGGCCAATGAAAAATTACCAATGGGTTTAACCATTGGTAAATTTTAAATTTTGTTACCAATGGTCTAGTGTGATTGTAATTACCAACTGCTAGACTGTTGGAAAAAAAAAGTAGTTTGAAAATCCCAGAATTTTAGTAGTGTATTTCTTGCTCAAATAGAAACAAAACACACTTAAATTAAATGTACCTACATGGTCAAGGCAAGTTGTCAACTAGGACAGAGAGTTTCTTTAATATTTTTTTGCCTAATAAAAAAGATAATAAGTGAAATATTAATTAAACAAAAGAACAAATGTTCTATTTTTTTTTTACTTTTTTTTATAAAAAATTAATGTCACTTGAAAGCTAATACTTTATTTGTGTGATAGAATCACTTAAATAATAAATTTTTATTAACTTTTTCTTTCTTAGCCAAGAGAAAATGAAAATTAATACTCTTTTAATCTAGAATAGTTGACATTTTTTAGGAAAATATCTAGAACTTTTTGTCTCATAAATATATTATATTTGTTTTAAATGATTACCCTTAAGTATATACAAGAGAAATGTAAGAAAATGGCTGAAAGTAGTTACTGAAATTCAATCACTAAGAATGTTCAGTTTAGTTGGTGTGGCTCACATTCTGAATGACTAAATAGTGACTAAAATTTTCATTTACCCCTATTCAGTCAACACTCAGTCACTTTTCAGTAGCAATAATTTTTCAGTCAATCACCCTCCAATGGCTATATTAATTTCAATTGCTTATTAGTCACCTCAACCTAAAAATAACACCATCTCCATCTCTCGTTCTTCCTTATTCTCTCATTGTCCGCTTTTCCTCTACTTTTTATTTTGCCTCATCGCCATATCTCTCTTCATCCTCTATCTCTACCTTTTCCACATTGTCCACATGAATCCCAATGCCAAACTCTTTTCATTATCTACCCACCATGACTGGTACACGTCTACCATCTCCGTCAATAACTCCTTCCTCTACCTCTACTCCACCAACTTCCATGGCTTTGCAGCCTTCTTCAACCGTCAACAAGTCAAACTCCTAGGCCATTCTAACTTCATCCTCCACATTTATAAAGATGTATATGCTTTCCACACTACTTATAGCCGGCTTTTGACTTTGACAAAAAAATATGAAACAAAAAGATCTTTAGAGCAAGGAGTTTTTTTAGAGTGGTATCCCAAAAGAACCTGATAGAGTTGTGCTGCACTTTAGCAGTTGTAACTCAAGTGTAGGTTGTCGCAAGCCATAAAATCTTGGGAGTCCGAGCATCAAACTTCAGGGAAGTGAATTAAGAAATACAAACTACAGAAGCAAAGGAAGATTTGAAAAAAGGTGTGAACAATTTTGTTTAAAAACTTAATTTCAAGAAAATAGCTAAGGTTAGGGGATTCAATTTTAGCCTATTTTGTCACTCAGTTGGGATCCAAACGTAAAGAAAGTCCCAATTGGGAAATTTAATAATCAAATTCTAGAAATATTAAGCATGAGTTAGTATTAGTTTTCATTGATTTTATAATGTTAACACTTGCAAATGGGTTAATGTTAACAATAACTTAAGATTCTAACATATCCAGTAGAGTCATGCTTTATAGAAGAAATCAAGTAACTTTTATGTCAATAATTGACTACGATAAATCAAGATTCTTACTTAACAAGGAAGGTAGCTAAATCAGTTAAGAAAGTTAATATCAATGACGTTAAGATCCATTCTAGTCAGCCATAATCTTTATACCAAACGCTTTACTCTTTCACCTTAGCAAAAGAAAGATTAGTTAGTCATGATAATAGTAAATAACATTTATAAAAAGAAATAAATATATATTGAAACATCAAAGGAAGAACAAGAAGAAAACACATTGAACAAAACTTCAAAATTAAAAACTAAGAATAAAATCAAAGAAGAAAAGCTAGATTTAATACAAAAACTTTAAAATTGCCTAGAAACAAACTTAATTTGCTTATTTATAGAGCTTTGGATTAGGCAAAATAGTAAATGGTAGATTATAATAATAAAGGTAGGTGAATACAAGTTAACAAGGGTGGCCCAAATTTATTTTAACTTTTTGACCACCATACAAATATATTCAGCTCTTCTTCTAAGCATGAGATTTGTAAATCTCTTATTTAACTTTGAAATTATAGCTTGATCATTCAAAATTGATGTCTATAGCCTAAGTTATGATTTTTCTATAAAAATTGCTCTTCTATGTGCGATAGAACAGATGGTTTCATTTATAACAAGATTTTGACAATGAAAATGATCAAACTACTTTTCAACACGTAAAGTACAGTTAAAGATCTATGTGTTGGCTTTTGGATGAATTTATAATTAATTAATTCTAACATCCACATCTCCAGATATAATTTTTCTCGTGAAAGATCTCCAAGTGAGCGAACGCTGGAACTAATTCTATTTGCGATCCAAATTTGGCTTTCTCTGTCTCTCAATTAGGTGGACCATAAACTGAAAATTATAAATGTATGAGGCCCCGATCATTGGTCCAAAAATTGTGAGATATCGTGATTTTATTCTCCTGTAAAAAAATAGTTATTTAGTATTTTTTTTGTAAATAAGGATGAATAGTAATATGGTGGAATAATTGCTCAAATTAGAGAAATTAATCATACTCAAAGTGTATAATGATGATTTAAATCTTTAATAGCTTTATACTTATGAGTATTCATCATATCCCCAACTAGGTTCTTGCTAGTCCTTAGCAAGTGCAACCTAAAAAAAAGCTAAGAAAAATAAACAAAACACATAATCTAACAACTCATGGCACACTATGCTATGAATATATAACACTTGTAAACTTACTTTAAGAGCAATTAATGAAAGGAGAAAAAATTAAGTCCTTATTACCAAAGGTAGAGGATCACTCTCTAAGTGTTTGCACTCATTTTAAGGTAGGTTTGTTAACGGTTTACTTTGTGCTTTTCAATCCATAGCTTGCAAGGGGATCTAATTTCACCCCTACTAAATTTTCAAAAGGAACTGCATGGAAATGTAAGTCAAATGATCTTTATATAAGATTGTAATTGGGCTTAATTTGGTGAAAGCAGGAATCTGATGAAAGGCTTTTCTAATGGTAAAGTTTAAGAGAACTAGCAATGCAATCAATAATAAAGATGGGCACTTAAAACACTAAATACCCAAAGTCTCCTAAATCAACTTTAATCCCCCAAGTCCTCTCCAAGACACAATTCTATATCAACACATGAGTTTAGAGAACAAACATGGTTGCATTTTAAATTTATTGAATTTAACATTTTTTTCTTTTTCTTTTTACTCACTCTGTTTCAAAATAATTGTCCTCCTTTGACTTGCACAAATATTAAGGTTGAAGGTGTGTTTCTTCCTTGCTCCAAAATTGTCTCCTATGTTTATGTATTTATCCGTCAGAAAAAGATAAAAGAAGATGTCTTTCACTTATACTTTAACATGGGTCCAACATGGATATCTTTGTAAATGAGCATATATAATTTTACTTGAAAAGGAAATATGCAAATTTTTTTTTAGATTGCCATAACAAAAATACCAAGTATTATGAGACAGAAGAAGTGTTTTATTACTATTTTTTTTTTTGCTTTATTTTGTGAGGACTTTTTCTTATGGTCTCACTTTTTCTTTTTTTTACAAGAAATAACAAATCAAAATATGTTTAAAATCCAACCATCCAATGATATACACTCAATTTTATTATTCAAACTCAACTCACCTCAAACTTTTCATTATGACAATTTTAACAAAAGGTAACCCAACATATCCTAAAGTACACCTAAACATTTATTCTTCATTTTACATAAAACAACACATTCATTTTAATTCTCTAATGCCCATAATCATGTAAGCATCTTTAGTTCCAAGGACAATAAAGGATCAAGATAAAGTGGAAGCGGTTAAACATACAGGGTTCAAATAAAGAATTAGACTATAAGACTTAAAGAAGCTCACTAAGGAATAATGTATAAAGTTAGCCTTTTGGTAAGTGGTTAGTCTTAAAATGTCATCTTCATCCTTAAATTTACATACAAGGAGCGAGGTTACATGGGTCCTTAACGCCACTCATCCAACCAAAGTTTAGTTCAAAACACAAAGTAAGCACTCTCAACCAAATTTTTTTCTCATTCTAATAAACACTAAGGGCTCAAAAGTGTTCACCGGGTTATTTATTTTCCTTAGGTAACAAGCAACATATTTTAACTACTTTAAAAAATTGACAACCATTTCAAGTTTACAATGTATACATCCATTAATGATATTTCCATGAGTTGGGTTCCTAATGCAACAGACAACTTAAATTGATGCTAAATGTTTCTACATGCAACTATTTATATTGCAAAAAAAAAAAAAAATGTTATGCCTATCATACAAAATAAAATGCATCTCAAGGGTAAAATTACTCCTTACTTAGCCATCCTAAACTAAGGACTTTGTCTAATGGTTTTAATATCAGCATGGAAAAAACTACCCTAACAGAAAAAGAAAAAAATATTTAAATGTCAACTATCCCTCCTCCTAACCAGATTAAGACATTGTCCCCAGTGTTAAAAAATAGATAGGAAGAGTGAAGAAGAAGTTACATGAAATGGTAGTTCTTGAAAATAAAGACCCTAAAATAATTTAAACCAAAATAAAGAGAATGCTGATAGTAAAACTAAAGGACAAGATATTACAAACAGATCCATAAGTCTAAGTTGCTCTTTTCTACAATGCTTTCATCACTTATTAAGATTGACATCCTATAAAGGAAAAAAGTTAACAAAAATAAAACGACTAGCAGGGTAAATGATACTTATAGAATGGAGCTTGTTAGGAAGGAATGTCATGCCTAGTCTATCTAAATTGCTGCTGGATCTAGTTCAAAATGAAAGCTTGTATTTTGTCTAGCAATTCTTCAGCAGTTGATGTAGATATTAGGATCTGTGTTACTGTTTTTGAGAGAAATTTCTCCTGCACAGCTTGATATGTAAAATATAACAAACTTGCAAAGAAATTGTTAAAATTTAATTAGCCAATGGGTTTTTGCTTCATATCAAGTTGGGCTATGGAAGTAATTTGAAAATTTTTTTCCAATGTACCAAACCCTCCTGGTAGAGTAATAAAGGCATTAGAATTACAAAAAATTTGCAACAAATGCTCTTGCATATTTGAAACCACTAATTCTTCCCCAATCGCGCCTCCAAAAATCCACGTCAAATGTGTAAGATGATACCAAAAACTTGGCTACCCCTTACAAATGCTACTATTGCTACACCTCCCATCAATCCGACACTACTTTTCCTATATACCAAATATATTTTTTGCTCAACTAGGACATATATTTCAACTAGGCCTTAAGAACTTTTTATTCCTTCCAAGGAAAAATCCACAAAATACACATATATTTCAGAATTTATGAGTTGAGGTTCCCTCTATTTCTATTCTTAACCTTGTGAAAAATGAAAAAAATGAACTTTTGCTTATAGAGATGAAAGGATAATACAATGATAATACCTATATGAGTAAGTCGATTATTGTCAGAAGAAAATAAAAATTTTCAAAAATAATAGTATGCATGTACAATAGTTGTGATTGTGGCTGAAATATTCCTTTGGTTTTACGTCCAATAACAGCTTCAATGCCTTTTATGATTCCGGGATTTACTTCCTGTTTAGTTTTTTTACAAATTGGCAAATAGGGTCTTTTAAAGTTAGATTCCAAAGACTGTAACACTCTTATTTTTTTATGAAAAATACTTCATGAACCAAGATGTTCATTTTGTATTAATCCACAAGAATGCGTTTCAAGAGTCAATTAGATATCATCCAAAGAATCTTTACTCAGGTCATTCTTAATGACTTATATTTTATCTTCTCGATTATTAGACATCATCCTTAAAGAATGACATCTAATATTAAAAGTCCATTGACCACATTTATGCAGACTTGTAACCCTTTTGCTCTTTGCTTTTTGGCATAAGAACTTTTGCCTAAGTCAATAAGATGGGATGTAAATGCATTTGGGATTTCACTAGCCAAATGGACCTTAATTTCAATTAATGAACGTACATCTTAGGGGATGCCTTTGTACATCAAAACTCTTAATTTTTCACATATAGCTTGATAAATCCTTTTAAAAACATTTATTAGGAGAGAGGGAAAGTATTTTCACAAAGGAAAAACAACAAAATATATTTTTGTTAGAAGAAAATGAGAGAGGGAAGAGAGAAAGAATTCAGTTATTATGGGAAACTAAAATAACTGACTTAAGAGCCACGGAGTACCATATTTGCTATTGAACTGGGAAAAAAAATGAAAAAAAAGGAAAGGAAATGAAACTTAAAAGAAAACTATCTAAGAAGAGAAGACATATTGACATTTATTTACCATGATCATTGTAAGGATCATTGAGATGAACAATTTCTTCCTACAAATCATGATTCTCTAAAAATGGTTTAACTCTTTGTTCATTTATTATGAACACATTACCATTTTCAAGATTTTCAATGTCAATGGCCCAATAAGGATAAACATGTTTCACAACATAAAGGCTACTTCATCTAGATCTCAGTTTTCCAATAAATATGTGAAGTTGAGAGTTATATAACAAACTATTTGACCAACCTCAAGTGTTTTTCTTAAGATTATTTTTTCATGAAAAGCTTTGGTTCTAGTTTTATATATTTTTGAATCTCATATGCACAATTTTTCAAGTCCTTAAGCTCATTTAGTTGCAACATGCGCAATATACCAGCATCATCAACATTTGAATTGAAAAGCTTTAATAGCCTAAAAGATTTATGTTCAAGTTCTACAGGCAAATGATAAGGCTTTCCATAAACTAACCTATAGGGAAACATACCTAGTGATGTTTTAAAAGCAATGCAGTAAGCCTAAAGCGCATCAGTTAGTTTCAAGGACCAATTCTTTCAATTTAGGTTGAATATTTTTTCAAGGATCTATTTTATTTCACTATTTGTCAGTTCTACTTGTCTACTTGTTTATGGGTGAAGAGGGGTGACAACCTTTTGTGTGATATCATATTTCTTCAATAAAGATTTAAATGGTCTATTATAAAAATGTGTTCCCTCATCACTTATTATGACCCCAGGAATTTCAAATTGACTTAAAATATTTTTCTTTAAAAATTTCAGCACAATTTTATGATCATTATTTTGACATGGAACTACTTCTACCCATTTTGAAACAAAATCTACTACAACTAAAATATACACGAATCCAAATGATGGTGGAAGTAGTCCCATGAAATCTATCCCCTAGCAGTAAAAAAATTCAATAACAAGAATAGAAGTCAAAGGTATCATGTTTCTTTTTGAAATGAATCCTAATTTCTGGTAATTTTCATAGACTTTGCAAAATGCATGTGTGTCTTTAAAAAAAGAGGGCCAGTAAAATTCAGATTACAAAATCTTTACAGCTATTTTCTTTGACAAAAAAGCCCCTCACATGCTTCTGAGTGACAAAATTTAATGACAACTTTTACCTCATCATCAGGATGCATCTTCGGAATATTTGATCGGGGCAGTATTTTAAAAGATAAAGATCATCCCACTAAAATTTTTTCATCTCAAGCAGAAATTTCTTTTTATTTTAGGCACTCTATTGAACTGGAATCTGTCCTGTCACAAAAAAATGAACTATGTTAACAAACCAATATACTATAGTGGCAGAGAATAAAAATTTATAAAAAAAACAATCATTTATAGGTGTAGCTTTAATTGATGAATCTGTTGTCAGCCATGACAAATGGCTAGCGATAACCTTTTTTTGTGGCTTTCTTATCCTTGATCACAATGTTGAACTCTTGGAGTAATACGATCCAATGTATTAGCCCTAGTTTACCATCTTGCTTTGACATTAGGTACTTTAATTTTTTGGGTAAAGGCTTCAAATCTGATGTGGGTATTTTATCTTGCTGTTCAACTTTGGGTTGTTCTAGTATTTTATCTTGCTCTTCAACTTTGGGTTGTCCTAACTCTTCAACTTTGGGTTTTCCTAACTCCTCAACTTTTGGTTTTCAATATGTGTTTTCTTCCACTTTTGGGATATAGTTTTCCACAATAGCATCGATAATGCAAAATTTTTCACTTTCATCTTCTTTTTCATGTGATTACTTAAGTAAGTTGAAAACATTTAGCTCCAATGTCATATTCTCAAATGACAGCTTCATCAGTCCATTCCTGTAATTAATTAAAGTATTATAGATTGCTAAAAATGGATGTCCCAAGATAATGGGTATTAAATTCTTAATTTGCACTAACGGTGTATCCAAAACAATAACATCCATAGGATATATGAATTTATCAACTTGAACTAACATATCTTCAATAGCTTTTTTGGGAACTTTTATTGATCTATCAGCAAGTAAAAGAGTTACCTCAGTTGGTTTTAACTCACTCAAATTTATTTTTTGGTAAACTAATATGGACTTGAGTTTACACTAGCCCCAAGATCAAGTAATACTTGCTAATTTTATGTTCTCTAATGAAACATGAAATTGTTAGACAACCAGAATTCTTGTATTTCAAAGCAGTGTTGTTTTGAATAACAAAACTTACTTGCTCAGCCAAGAAGGCTTTTATTTTCACATTCAATTTTCTTTTAATAATGAAAAAATCCTTCAAAACTTTGGCATAAGAATGTACCTATTTAATCACATCTAATAAAGGGATATTGATCTTAATCTACTTGAAAATATAAAAAATTTAAGGATTCTGATTCACCTTCTTAGGGATAGTTTATGCTTGAGGAAATGGAGGTGTAAGTGGAGATTCAATTTGTTCTTTACTTGGTGTAGGTTCAACCCCTTTTTTACTCTTAGAAATTGACTCATTTGTCTCTTTCACAATGATTAGGAATGAATTTTTTAATAACCTTACCATTGTGGAGTGTAATAATTGATTCCACTTGATCCATGGTTTGACGATTGGGATTCGGTTATGGTTGAGAAGGAAATTGCCCTTTTTCTTGAATATTGTGTCCAGATGCAATTTTGTAAGAGTATCTTTCAAATTAATCATAGTTTGACTTGTTTAAGCTTTAATGGACTATTGTTTCTCAATGAATGAATGCAGTGTATCTTCATTATTTTTCCTAAAAGGAGGAACATAAGGTGTATATCTTTGAGATTGTTGAAAATTCTGTTGGGTGTACGAAGGTAATTATGACGATTAAGCATGATTATCACTTCTACAAGTAAAGTTTGTATGATTCTTCCAAAACAGGATTGTAAGTTTATGAGTATGGATATTAGGTCGGCCTCTTGAAGTTGTTCAAAGTATTGACTTATTCATGGAGCCATTCTTTGAAAGAATGCAGTGTTGGACAATTGCTAGTGGAATGGTCATTAATCTCACAAATGTGACACACAACTTCTTCAACAAATTTCAATTAACTAGTTTTCTTCATTTCCAATGCTTCAACCTTTGTAGCTAGAGATGCAAATTTTCATGAAGGTCATCATCTTCCTTAAAATAGTATATGCTTCCACTAAATGTAGAGGATTGAGTCTTACCTGTTGCTTTATTTGTACCAACGGTGCCCTAATTCTATGCATTCTCAACCAGTAGGTCTAGATAATTCATTGCCTCATCAAGATCAAGATCCTTATCCTCAAATGTTCTACTGCACATGAATTACACCATTTGCCTTTCCGTAGGAGTTAGGCTTTCATAAAAATGTAAGATTATTCTCCATGTCTCAAAACCATGGTGTGGCCAAGTATTAAATAAATATTTATATCTATCCTAACACTGGTAAAAAGTTTCTCTTAGTTTTGTGTCAAAGTGGTAGTTTGCCTTTTAAAAGAATTTGTTCTGTGGGTGGGAAAATATTTTTTCAAAAATTGTTTTTGCAATTAATCCCATGAATTAATGGAGCTTGACCTAAGATTCTATACCCACGTTTTAGCTTTATCTTTTAAAGAAAAAGGAAAAAGCTTAAGCCTGATGGTGTTCATGCTACAATTTAGGTTATTATATGTGTGACAAACTTTCTCAAATTCTCTAAAATGCAACTAAGAATTTTCAGAATAAAAGCATTGAAAAGCTGGTAAAAGTTGAATAATACCTATCTTGAAGTTGAAGTGAGATGCATCATGATGAAAGATTAAACTTGATGGTGCACTATTTTTTATAGTGTCCATGTGTTCTCTACGGGTTTTAAGCCGATCTTGGTCACTAATATGTTCAACAATGTTTGAAGAAGATGAACATTCTCTTACCAGTCTACCATTTGATGTACATGATTAAGCTTTCATGCATATAAAAAATAATAACAAGAAAAACCAATACGAATAAAAAAAAGAGAAAGGAGATTCAGCCTTCTATATGATGAACAAAAGAAGTAGAAGACTTAGCCTTCCATTTAGCAATAATAAAAAAAATAAAAAGAAGACAAGATTAACAGAAAATAAGTGGTTGGAGGTTTAGCCTTTTATATGATTAACAATAAAAATAAAACAAAATAAAGATGAACAAAATGAAAAGTAAATGAACTTGTACTCTAATTTTACTTCCCCGACAATGGCACCAAAAACTTGTTATACTTTAGCAGTTGTAACTCAAGTATAAGTTGTCACAAGTAGTAAAATCTTGGAAGCCCGAGTTTCGAACCAAAGATAAGTGAATTAAGAAATAAAAACTATAGAAGTAAAGGAAGATTTGACAAAAGGTGTGAACAATTTTGTTTAAAAACTTAATTTCAAGAAAATAGCTAAAGTTAGAGAATTCACGTTTAGTATATCAATTATGATTAATTTTAACCAATCTTGCCACTCAGTTGGGATCCACACATAAATGAGGTCCTAATCAGAGAATTTAATAATCAAATTCCAAACATATTAGGCATGAGTTAGTATTAGCTTTCATTGATCTTATAATGCCAACACTTGCAAATAGATTCAAATATCCATCATGCCAACCTTTGTTCATAATAACTTAAGATTCCAATATGGCCGACAAATCCATCATTGATAGAAGGAATCAAGTAGCTTTTGTGTCAATAATTGACTATGATGAATCAAGGCTCCTACTTAATAAGGAGAGTAGCTAAATCGATTAAAAAAGTTAATACCAATGATGTTAGGATCCATTCAAATCAACCATAGCCTTTATACTAAAAGCTTTACACTTTCACCTTAGTAAAAGAAAAATTAGTTAGTCATAATAAGAGTAAACAACATGTATAAAAATGAAATAAATATATATTGAAAGATCAAAGGAAGAACAAGAAAAAAATTCCTTGAACAAAGCTTCGGAATTAAAAACTAAAAACAAAATCAAACAAGAAAAGCTAGATTTAATACAAAAACTCTAAAATTGCCTAGAAATGAACTTAATTTCATCCTCCCCAAGCTACCTATTTATAGAGCTTTGGGTTAGGAAAAATAGTAAATGGTAGGTAAGAATAGTAAAGGTAGGTGAATACAATTCAACAAGGGTGCCCCAAATTTATTTTAATTTTTTGACTACTAGACACATTGATTCAGCTCTTCCTCAAAGCATAAAATTTGTAGATATCTTCTTTAGCTTCAAAATGATAGCTTGATCATTCAAAAATGACATCTGTAGCCCAAGTTATGATTTTTCTACCAAAATTACTCTTCAGCAGACGACATAACAGATGGTTTCATTTATAACCAGATTTCAATAATGAAAATGATCAAACTAGCTCTAGGCATGTGAAGTAGAGTTAAAGAGCTATGTATTGGGTTTTGGAAGAATTTAGAATCAATTAATTCTAACATCTACAACTCCAGATATGATTTTTCTCTTGAAGAATCTTTAAGTGTACGAATGCTGGAACTAATTTTGTTTGTGATCCAAATTTGGCCTCATCTATTTCTTAATTATGCTGGACTATGAATTGAAAATTATAGACATTTGAGGCCCTGATCATTGGTCTAAGAATTGTGAGATATCATGTTTTTATCCAGCTATAAAAAATAGTTATTTAGCATATTTTGAAAATATGGATGCATAGTAACCTGGTGGAATAACTGCTTAAATTAGAAAAATTAATCATACTCAAAGTGTATAATGATAATTTAAATCTTTAATAGTTTTACAGTTATAAGTATTCATCAGGTTGTTATCACCAAGAGACTATAATGAACATGGACACATACGGTGAGCATTGCAATCGGTGCCCATGTAAAACTTCCAATTAATTTTATTTTAACTTTATACCTAATAATTAAAATAAAAAACCCAAAATAATGGAACAACAAAAAATTAGTTGCTAGGTTGAGTAATTGACTAATTTAGTCACTCCAAATAACTGCTAGTCAATTGCCCTTAACTAGTGGTGAGGATTTTTGCTACAAAAAAAGTTAGTTCTCTTTTAGTCACTCTAAGCGACTAGTTGCAACTATAAGCTCAGTCTCTCTTTTGCATTTATATTATAGTATTATAACAAAAAATAATTTTAGATAAGTATATGATTTACTGGTAAAGGTGGAATTGGAAAAATGTATAAATATGATAAAGTTTAAACAATTTTAAAAAGTGTCATAATAATAATAATTGTCATTTCTTAAAGAAATATTTTAAAAATATTTTCAGGACTTTTTGAAACATAATAATATAAAGTCCCTTCAGATGTGGTGCAATGGCTAAGAAGTAAGGGACTTTGTGGGGAGGTTTGGATTCCCCACTTCCCTACATAATGCCACATAAAACTGGTTTGGTTGCCCTCCAAGCCTAGAAAAGTTGGCATTCCCTTTCCTTTAATTATAGTAATTTTACTTTTTTCGTTGTATGCTTGAATTGATCCTTCTAAATATCAAAAAAATTAACAATAATAAAGTATAATATAATATACTACAATAAGAATATCGAACATGGTAAGTCATAGCTGCCTCTAGCTAGGAGACTGAGCAGGATATGCAAAAGCAGTATCCAAGCAAGTTTGGTTGGTTGAGTTAGAATTTTGGTGACCAAATTTCCGAATAAGGGGAGAATGTGATAGCACTCCTAGTCAGTGACTTGCTTTGACTAGGTAAATACATTTAATTTAAGTTTTTTTTTTACTTAAATACCTTAAATTATTTTATTTTTAAGTAAGTAAAACAAGCTAACTAAGTTCATGTTGAGTTTTTAAGTTTTAGCTAGCACCAAAAGACAAAAATGGAAAAATGATAATTTTAGTCCGAATTAGTGGCATGGTTGTAATTTCTTTGAAAGTGAGGTCATGTAAGTGTTTTTAACTAAATAAGTTAAGATCATAAGTTATTCTAGCTATTTGAACCCAAAATGAAAGTTATGGGACTAAAATGCACTAATTGAGAATTTTGGCTATTATATCCTATGGCTTAAGGGCAAGAAAAACTCTTATTTGGGGCCTTGGAAGGATAGATGAAGAGAGGACTAAATGACCAAATGAATCAAAACTTAGTTTTGAGTGTTAAAGTAATACAAGGCTAAGAAATTGTTAACAGGAGTTGATATAGATGTTTTATTAAAGGTGAAACCACTATTCATCTTTCTCTTCCCAAGCCATTTTCGTAACTCCTCTTCCTCCATAGCTTATCTTCATCATGTCTTCAAAATCATACAAATTTGCTGCAAAATTGAAGGTCCCAAAACAACCATAATGAGCCTCTAGCTCAATCTTGGTGGTTTTTGGTGCATTTGTAATGTCTCTTGCAAGTTTTTGCTTCAAACCATAAGTTAAAATTTGTTTATGTTGGTTTTAAGCTTTAAATATGGTTGGATTTGGTCATAGTTTTATGTTTGTGGAGCTCATTTTACTTGGATTTAAGCTTGGAACTCAAGAGAAACAAATTGTCCTCAAGTGAGCATTGTGTGGCATAGTTAAGGTAAGAGGTTGAGTTAATTCAAATTATATTGAGGCCTTTCATGCTTGTTTTAAGTTTTAAGTGTCGGAAGTGATATTTGAGGTGTATATGTTGTGGGATTGCATGGGAACCACATTGAAAGGGATAAAGACATAAATGAGGTATGAAGTGGATGCACCTTGGCTAGTGTGACTGCACCATTCAAAGGAAAAGGCCTAAAATGGCACTGTAACCACTAGGGATGGATGGCAAGTGAGTGGATGAAATCCATCATCTGTGGATATCCGCCCATAATGGGTGGGTAAATGGGTAAAAATACCAGCGATGGGGCGGATATAGATAACAAATCATACCCATCTGACAGGTACACGTGGGTGTCGGATAGGGGGTATCCATCACGGGTAAATCCGCCCTGCCTGCCCGTGAAATCCACAAGTATAAATTTTCTACTTATTAATTATAAAGAGATGCAACACCTACATTAAACTAATATTTTATACTAATTTTCATTGAATATTTTCTTATATGTATGTTATGAGTTTATGTATTTTATAATTTTGTTGTATTATAGGTGGAGAATGAATTTGTATGTATTTTTCATATTTTATTTTTATTAAATTTAAAAAACATAATTTAAAACCATGGGTTACGCACGGGTACGGATTACCTGGGGGTCGTGGGTGCGGGTAAGATTTTTTATTCGCTTGCGGATACCCACGAAGTCACGGGTACTAAGAAAACCATGGGCACAGATAAGGAGTAAGGGGTATCTATGCTTGATCTGCCTTGTTGCCATCCCTAACAACCACACCAAGGTAGAGGTGCAATCACACCAAGGCAGGGGTATTGTTACACCCGGAAAGGGCTAAAATGACTAAGTCCCGGGTTAAGTGGATTAGTGGCATAAAAAGTTTCCTAATTTGGAAACTTAGCAATTAAATTGAGGAGACATGGAATTAATTCATGAATGAGCATAAAAGAGTATTGGACACTCTTGGAATAAACTTGGCTAAGGCCAAGAGAATTGGTGATGAAAATGGTGGAAATTTAAGTTGAGGGACCTAATTATTCAAAGGAAAAGTTTGTGGGAGGACTCAATTGAACAATTGAAGAAAGGTGGAGGGCCAAAGGAGGGATTAGACCATTTCGCATGGCATTTTAAGCCATGGCCGGCCATCCCATGATTTTTTCCATTTAAAATGGCCACATAAGCCTCCACTTGGAATATTAAAATGATCCCACCAACCTTGTCCCCCACTTGCCATATAATATAATATATTGACTATTCTTTGTCTCCCACTTTACATTATTTAATTCTCCCCACCATCACTTGTCCAATCAATACTTTAATGGCCATTTGACTTATTTTCCCACCCATTTGAATCAAATGGCCGGCCATTCCTCATAAATGTGCATTTGATATGCATTTTGGTGCATTTTCCCTTCATTTAGCACCATGACCGGCCACCCTCTTTGAATATACATTTAATATGCATTTGGAATGCATTTGAGCCTCATTTCACTCAAGTATAGCCGGCCATCTACATTTCCCCCATTTCAAACATAACACTCATCTCTCTCTAGCTCACTTTGCTCTCATTTCTCTCTAAGTTTCGGCCATGGGTTCTCCAAGCTCTCTTCCTCTTCTTCCTTCACTCTACCATTCGGCCATGACTAGAAACACTCATCCTCACACATGCAAACACATTTTCTTAGTGATTTCATACTTCTAAACCCATCTAGAGCATGAATCAAGCAAGATGTTCAAGAAAACACTCTTGGAAGTTTCGGCCATATGGAGAAATTAGTGTTATTGAGCTTCACTCATGATCTCATGAACATGCATGGCATTTCTAAGCGATGAGGAGCAAGAAAAATCAAGGAAAACTTCAAGGAAGAACAAGCTCAAAATTCGGCCAAAGAAAGGTTAAAAACTCTTGAAGATTTGGCGATGGAGGATTTTTAGTGTTCTTGAGCTCAACTTAAGAGCTCATGAACATGCATGTCAATTTTAAGCCATGAGAAGCAAAGAAATTGAGGAGAACTCCAAGAAATGCAAGGGTGAAGATTTGGCCAGGTGTGAATCTTGGCATGTATGTGCATTTTTCCAAGTGTTCTTGGTAGTGAAGAAGTCCTTAAGAACACGCAAGGCAATAGTCAAAAGATGGAAGGAAAAACAAGAAGTTTTGCAAGCAAAACAATCCATGAAGAATTCGGCCATGATATGATTTTGGTGTCTTGGCATGTTAGCCATGTGTTCATGGCATCCTTGAGTTACTAGAGGACATTTGGAGCAAAAATAATAAAGAAAGAAAAGGAGGAATATATTCGGCCATGATGTACTCTTGTGAAGATGTGTGTAAACCATGTGTTCATGGTAACTAGGTGTTCCTAGTAAAATGTGTAGCCAAAATGGTAAAGAAAGAATGATGATGAATTCAGCCATGATGACAAGTTTGTGAAAAATTGGTGTTAGCCAAGTATTCTTGGCATAAATGGTCCTTAGAAAACTTGTGGGACTAAATTGAAAAAAAGAAAGAAATAATAGGGCAAATTCGGCTAAGAGATAAATTTGAAGGCCCAAATTGATAACCAAGTGTTCTTGGTCGTAAATGGTCTAGAAACTCCTAAATGGGCTATTTTGGGCCATATAGGTGAAATTGATAAAATGGGCTAAATTGCCTAAACGAGCTTCATTGAATTAGACTTGGACAGAGAAGTTGGGCTGTTACGGCCCTTCTAGTGGGAGGTAAGGACTTTAGAATTTAGTTTAGAAGTTTAATTTAAGTTTGCCTAGCAAGAATTAAGAAGTTTGCCAAAGTTCACTAAGTTCCGACAAGAATAAAGCTCTGAACTAAGTTCAGGGGCAAAATGGTAATTTTTCACCCTGAGTGGCCGGGACGAGTCCCGAGTGTTTTAAAATGAATTTTTAGAACTTAACTTTTAACCTTAACTCAAACTCAACAAATAGACAAGAATTTAATCAAGAACTGTTAAGTTACAAAGATGGGGGACCTAATTGCACTTAACTTGAAACCTTGGTGATCTTGGTTGCTAAGTGAGGGTTTAAGAAGGGAAAGAGGGGGAGAAGCTACCATTAACACGTTCTTAAGCTTCCCTCACTCATTTCTCTCTCAAATTGAACTTGGAATCAAGTGATCTTGGTGTCAAGAGGCGCAATTAAGGGTGTTTAAGCTTGGAGGATGCATTTTCAAGCTTGAATCCTTGTTTTTGAAGCTTGGAGAGGCGTTTTTCTCCATCCCCTGTTTTTGAACGAGGTATGAGTTATGTTCTTGATTGGATTCGTGTTATTTGGTTGATTGGAAGCTTGGGTTTTGGTTGAAAGATATGTTTTTGATGTTTTAGAGCTTTGTTTTGGTATGGTTTTGTGTAGAACTTTGGAAGCTTGTTTGGAAGAGGAAGGGTTCGAATTCTTGCTTGTTCTTGGTGTTAAGGTAAGGGAGAAAGTGTTTTTAAGTTGTTGGATTGTTTTTGGATTGAAATGGATTGAGAAAGTTGAGTAATTTTTGGTTATGGTGTGAAGAAACGTTTTGGGAATTATGATGGACTAGCTATGTTCGAAGGATTGGTTTGATGCTTCTAATGCATCATAGTTTGGCTTTGATAGTTGGTTTTGTTCCTTGCAACATGTACTTCATGTGTATGAAATTTGGTAACTTTTGATGCATGTTTGCTATATGTATTTGGTTGCCAAAGTTCGTAGCAGCGATCGGCCAAATTCTGCATTTTCGCAGAATTGGCGACGCGGCGCCAATTCGCCCGACGATTGGCGACGCGTCGCCAATTCGTTTTTCAGTCACAGAACGTTTGTTCGTCGGCGACGCGTCGCCAATTCTTTTTGCCTTTGGCGACGCGGCGCCAACACAAGAAAATGGGGGGTTTGACTTTTTGCTGCGTTGACCCGACCGAGACTACGGAAGGTTCGGAACGTGCCTAAGGGTCCGAGGATCCCGATGGTACTCCGAGACTTCCGAAAGTCCCACCGGAAGTATGAGTTTTCTTGAACTGTTTGAGGTAAGTAAGTTGCTTAGGCAACAAGTAAGGAAACAAATGTTGCAATTGAACTTAATTAGCTATCAATAGCTCAGGTGAGAGGTTTAGAACCCTCGTCGGCCTAGCCGTGCCGGAGCCACGAGGCCACGAGGCGAAACCTTGTTCATCTAGTTTACATCAAAGAGGCCCTGCGGCCTAGTCTACAAGTCCCATCATAAATTCCCCTGCATAACAATTAGGTGAGAGGTTCTATGTTTGAATGAGGCTTGCTAAGGTTCGCCCTTGAGCCATATGATAGGTTGCTAAGTGATAGCGCTTGGCCTATATTTCAGGTTGCTAAGTGATTGCGCTTGGCCTGTATATGTGTCAGGTTGCTAAGTGATTACGCTTGGCCTGATACAGAGGGCTACTTGAGGAGAGGTCTACCGACCTAGTTTATATATATATGACTAGTACCCTCATGCTGTGTGAGCTCGCAGCCAGAGTCCTAGCTTTTTCTTGCAGGTACATTGAAGACCCTTACTGAGAATGTTGAATTCTCACTCCCTGTTTGTTATGCAGAGTCTGGAGTAGCAGAACCGGATAATCGCTGAGGATTATCACGGTAGTACCTTTTTGTCTGTAAAGGTACGGTAGTTGAGAAACTTTAAGTTTCTAGCTTGCTTAAGTGTTTAATTGGTCTGTTGGTCAGGCTGTGGTACTAACTTGCTTCTTCCTTTGGCTGCAGAGCCTAGTAGCACTTGGCAAAGGACTTGTGAGACTCGCCACTGGGACAGGAGTCCAAAGTGGGAGCTAGGGTAAAAGATCTCAGCAAAGTCTTGTATTTTGATACAGTACTTTATTTTGCCTTCAGTATTTATGTTATAAAGAGTCCTTGACTCAGGGGATTGTTCTCTGGGTGAGAGCATTAGTTACTTATGTATAAATGCTTTCACGAGCGGTGTATGTGTAGTTAATCACTCAAAGGTTGATTTTGATATGCTTTGGCATTTTGTATTTATTTATATAGAATTTTACTTAGCCGGCTAAATGTCTAAATGATTAAATGTTTTATGGTTTTAATAAACCAAGTCAAAGCATAAGTGCATACATATTGCATTTCTAGGTTAATCAACTAGTAGCATTGGATTTAATCCACACACATAACCAGCTAGCCAATTACAATCCACCGTGAGACAAACGCTCACAGGGTATCCCGGGCAGGGGCACGGGGATCGTGTCATGGGCCAAGTCCAGAAAAGAAATAAAAGGCCAAATGGGCCTGGGAGAAAGTAAAAGGCCAAGTGGGCCTGAGTTCATAAAAGGCCAAGTTGGGCCTAAATTTCCAGAAAATGCCAAGTTGGGCCTGAGTTGCAGAAAAGGCTAGGTTGAGCCTAAAGTTCTAGAAAAGACCAAGTTGGGCCTGGATTCCAGGAAATGGCCAATACAGGCCCGAGTATACAGAAAATGGGCCTCAGTTCACAGAGAGGCTAGGCCTTACCTCTTTAAATTGAGGTTGAGTAAGTTAAACCAAGAGTTATTGGTAAATTATGGTTCTCATGGTTAATAAAAAGTAAAAGATTAACTTGCTAGTGTTTGGGCTTTATAGGTCCATTAAGGCAAAGACAAAGTTACAACAACAAACAAAGCAAAGCAAGGCAAGGACAATGAGCAAAAAGATTACACAAATGTTGGTAAGGATCCCTATACTCACTCTCTCCATGGTATATTTTCCATGACCTTTCATTGTGAGTATTAGTGCCCCCATGTGATGGTCAAAGAACCAAATGACCATGGGTGCATGTCAGGGCTATGTGGTTGTTACTTTTTGTGAGGACTCATGATACTTTCTTAGTTGGATATTTGGGCACATAAGTGCATAATGAGCGAGGTATTGTTGCTTTGGCAATTATGGTTTACTCATGAGTAATTAGCAAGCATTTAGAGCCAGGAATTGAGTTTGGCCAACTCAATTCCCAAGCTAAGGAGCGCTTAGTAGGTTATAAATGGCATGCTGGGATTAGTGGTATGGATTATGCTAATGCTTGCGATGCCCACGGTGACATGGAACATGATGTTTTGAAGACAGTGGTGGTGTGTGGGTTGTGTTGTGTGCTTTTCTGAAATTGTTTGTGCATGTTGACCCTATTATATTTATTATTGCTATCATGCTATATCTGTATCTTCTTTGTTTTAGTGTTTTCCTTTGCAAGAACATGGATTAATTGTCATTACATTCTTGGCACAAGTTTAGGTTTTGGAAGCCATATGATGACTTTCAAAGTCATGAGATAATTACCTCACTATGTTAGGCATTGGATGCCATCGGGATTCCTTACTGAGTTTTATAACTCACTCGCCCTGATATATATTTTGTAGATAATGGATTGCTTGAAGGGTCAAGCTAGGAGTACTGGAGTACTCATTTTAAATTGCTAAAGGGTTGGGTATGTGTTTGGTATTGCTCATTATATTCATTTGACTCTAAGTGACTTATGTGGTATAGATTGCTTGGTAATCAAGCTAATGGTTTGGACTTCCTTGTGCAGGCTTATTGAGTCTAGAAGTTGTGGGAATAAGGTTTATTAAGGTGGAATGTGTTCCAGGTTTTTATGAGTTGAAGTTTGGGTAGAAATAAGGTTTTGGTTTGTAAAACTTGAACTTAACTAATTATGGACATATAGCATCCTTGGTACGTTTTCCAAGTGGATGATGCTTGTTTGATGCACATTGTGATCATGATTAGCTCTAGATGATTTTTGATGGAATGCCATGATGGATGATTATGTTATGTGTACCAGACTTGGCTAAATGCTTATGGACATATAAATGTGGTTTTCAAAATTGAAAATAAGATGGGCTTCTTGGTTGCCATGCATTGGATTAGTACACTTGATGGAACACTAGAATTCCACATAGGTTTTAGCTTGTTCCTGAAGAGCACCCTGACAACACATTGAAAGTATTTAAGTAACAAGCTAGTACCAGAATAAATCCTGGAGTCACGCTATAGGTGCTCATATTATTTAATAAAGCCCTTCCGTTTAAGTAACTTCCGCTGCATTACTCTGATAATCGGGCCCAGGTGGCCCAGGGGTAGTTTGGGGCGTGACAGGTATGATCGCACCAAGCCTCCTATGAACAAACTTGTTTCCTACATGCCCTTTAAGAGTTCTTATGGGTTTTGCAAGCATTTCTAAGGCCATGATATGCTCTAAAAAAGTTCTCAAATCACTTTTGAATTGTTTTATGCATCAATCATGTAGGATAATTAAGTAGGTGATATAAGAGCGCCAAGAATGGTGGGTGGGAATAAGGTACCTTAAGGAGGAAGCAAAGTGCTAAGTGGGGGCTAAGTCGGGTTTAGCTTTTCTAATGAACCAAATATGGGCTCATAGACCGCCATGAATTGGGTAAAACCAAAAAGAGTCATAACCAAGCGAAGCTTGGTGAGTTAGTCCACCAAGAGGGGTCGAGTCAAGTTCAAAGAAGTTGGCAAAGTAAACCACTAAGGCAATTACCCTGCATAATAAGTAAAGGAAAGTTGGGTAAGTGTTGGGAGTGGCTGACAACTTATTCTAGGACCCATAAGTGGGGCATAAGTACGTGGGCTAGTGTCTCAAGTACCTTCATCATTTGAGCTCATGGCAGGTTTAAGACACCTTAAGGTGCAAGAAGTCCCAAGTGTTGTATGTTACATATCATTCATACATGCACTGCATTTGTTATTGACTTTTTAATTATTGTTGTTTGTTGGATTCTTTACTATTTTTTTGCCATCTACATATACTTGCTTGAGTTTTCTTATAGGTACCAAAGGACCCCTTATTGAGTACAACAACATATTCACTCCCTTAAGCTTACTTGTGTAGGTTTTGACATCGAGCCTAACAAATAAATGGATAATTGTGAGCTAAGTTTTGGTACTTATTTTACATAGAACCTTGAGTTTCTATGTTACTTGTAAGTTAAGTTTTTACGGACTAAGTGTTTATGCCATGATAGTCTAGAGACTAAGTATTGCATAAGGATAAGTAAGGGCTTTGTAGTTAGAGCTTGATAGTTTAAAGATAAGAGCTCTAGCAGATGATCTTAGTTATGTTTTTGCCATGTTTATAGAGTACATTGTGTACTAAGATATTGCCTTTATTGGGATGCATTGTGGTGTATAACACTGAGTTACTTTTGGGTGCTTACTAAGGTTGAAAATTGTGCATAAACTATTACTTGAAATTTATGTTACTACTGTTTTTTTGTCTTGACATGTTTTAAATATGTTTTTAATGAAATGCTTAAGGGGTATTTTCTACTTGTTTTATTTAATTATGTTGCATTGCCAAGACAAACACATTCATATATTCTTGTAGGGTAGTTAAGTAACTAGTTGCATGTAAATTGTTTTAATTTACCAATGAGTAATAATTAGCCAATTATAACTACATGGGATCACAATCCCCAAAATCCTAAAAGTTAATTACTCAGGGTACTGGGACCTTATTCCGTGAGAAAGACTACTAGAGTTGAGTGACTAGCGACCTATATAAGAGAGTGTAGATGAAGGCACCGCAGATGTTGGCCTTTCCTTAGAGATACTGTCATGCATGATCAGAGGTAATCCTTTAAACGTTTAACATGACTCTATAACTTATATCCATTGCCTCCTAACTACTTTTTGGTTCAAGGTTACATGATGATAATTCAAAGTAGTTACATCAATAGAACACAACACTTAGATCATAGATTGCTATTGTTTAGGAGGAGCATGTTACTCATATATTACAGATGGAGGAGAGGATGCAATTGATAAATGCTCAGATATAGATGCAGCCTCAAGCTAACCCCCTCGACCTCATGTCTACATTCATGGTGACCCTCAGTCAGATGGCTGCTCAGTAAGACTTACCACCAGGTATTAATACCAAGTATGTAGCTGGAGGGTTGGGAGGAGCAGAATTCTATCCCCTATCCCTGAACCATGTCCTAGGTTGCCAGGATTCCACCTTGCACCCTTGGTCTTACCCTCACCCTATGCCACAGGTGATATTTTATCATCCCCCGTTAGGAGCAAGTGGCCTGCCAACCCAATCACACATGATGCACGAGCATGGCAGGATAGAGCCTCCACCAGGATTGAGTGCATTGGCATGCAACAGCCTTATATTCTAGAGTTGTCCTAGATGTCTTAGCAGACTCAACTCGGGAGTCAATTACCCAAGAATGGAAGTGCAATGGCTATCTTGCATCCCTCTTGTAGTGAAAGTACCACTTTAGCCTCTAACTTGAACAAATTTTTCTACTTGGTCCTTTATTATTTTGTTGTTCTAAATTCCCCTTTAGCTTTTCCATCTGTTTGAAGAAAAAAGATAGTAGTTAAAAAAGTTCAATGTCCAAGTAAAAAGAAACATGAAAGCTTAAGAGCATAAGAGAAGATTTTTGCCAATAGAAAATTATGATAATAACCCACATTTTGTCTTTTTTAAGGAGCCTCAGAGTCGCATTTGTTTCGGTTGAGGACCTTTTTCCTACTTTAGCCATTTGGTGATTAGCTTAAGACTAACTACACTTCCGCTAGGTCACTTAGTTCAGGAGGGACATGTGCGAGTGCTTTTGCGTGGTCACTCATAACCAATTGGTGTTTCAAGATGCATTGGTTTTGAAAGATTGGGTGCTTGACCATAGTCTTTAGTTGGAGAAGGACCGAATAGAAGCAACCTGGGAAAATCTTTTTGTCCGGAAAGTAGATGCTTGTCGGGTGTCATGGAGCCCTTCGCCTAGGGGTGGTTCTCTCAAGGTCAATGTGGATGACTTTGTTCGCGGCGGAGGAAAGTCTGCAGCAACTAGGGGTCTGATTCAAGGTGATCTAAGGAATTGGGTGGCAGGATTTGTTGTTTGTATTGGGGTGACAAGTCGGTTGATGGCGGAGCTTCTTGGTCTTTGTGACGGTCTACCCCTGCTAAGGGCCAGGGGCATCTGAGGCAGTGGTGGAAATGGATGCTGAGGTAGTAGCTGGTGTTGTTAATTCTCGAGTTGTCGACCATCCATATGGTTTGTCTTTTTCTGATGGCGGAGTGTTGAGTTTCTTGCATTCGACATACCCTACAGGATGTAATCGTTCTGTTGATTTCATGGCCAACATGGGCCACTCCCTACAATTAGGAACAATTGTGCTTACATCTGCCTCAGGATCTCTTATGTACAGGTAGGGCGTGCTTTGGCTCCATTCTGTAGTCGTGCTTTTATTTATTCTTTCTTCTATACCAAAAAAAAGAATGGATATATCTATTTTTTTTGTTCACTGACGTTATGAAAAATAAGAGCTCTACTAAAATACAAAAAAAAATGCTAAAAGGGTCGAATTACTAAACTATATATTTTTGAAAAAAAGGGTCGGTAGACCACCATATGTTGTATGTTCATCTGCCACAATTCCTTTTAAATATTTTTTCCCTGATAAAAAAGATAATAAATAGAATATTAATTAAATAAAAACATAGGTTCTACATTTTTTTAACTTCTTTTTTGTATAAAACTAATGTCACTTGAAAGCTGATACTTTATCTATGCGACACTATCACCTAAATAACAAACTTTTATCAATTTTTTATTTCTAGCTAAGAGAAAAGGAAAAATAATGCTCTCTCAATTCAGAATAGTAATCACTTTTTGGGAAAATATTCAGAATGATTTGTGTCATGGATATTTTGTATTTGTTATTATTACCTTTAAGTAAAGTGCGCAATTATAGTAAAAAATTTCTAGATAAGCACATGATTTATTGGTAAAGGTGATACTAGAAAAATGTATGACTATGAAAGAGTTTAAACAATTTTAAAAAGTGTCAAATATTACTATGTGACGGAGCAAAATATAATTGTTGTTTCTCAAAATGGATTTAAAAATATTTTTAGGACTTCTTAAAATATAATAATATGTCCTTGCAAAAAAACTAAATGAACAAATACTATTCAATATCCCATGTTCCCGGTTGAGCTATCAACACAATAGGACATCCTAGGTAAAAGACCTGGGTTCAAGAGGTGCGTTGTATATCCAAAATACCTGGCATACAGAAGTGGTTATATTGTGACTAAATTCCTTCAAGGTTTCATGCTAGAGGCACTTCACCCATAGCTTTCCTAAAGGTCCTTCAAACTCTTGTACTCTTGTACTTATAAAGATTCTGAGTACAAAAGAAAAAGATAATATTCAATAAAAAAAAGATAATATTTGATTACAGGACAATGAAATTTAAGAACAAGCAAGCATTAAGGAGAACATATAGGAAAAAAAAAAACAGAACAAACAATAACAAAAGAACATATAAGAATTGAAAAAGAACAAAAAAATAACATGAGAAAATAATTCATGTCTATTTACCAATAAAAAATCATTAACAGCAAGTGTTACGGTTAGAAGTGGCCACTGGGCTGGGTCAACCCGGCTTGGGCCAAACTCAGCCCAAATTGGTCAAACTAGGGCCCAGCCCAACATGAAGAGAAGTTGGGAAGAGGTGGGCTGAATGTCGGCCTAGAGAAAGAGTGAGGCCCAAATAGAATCAACCACATTTACTGGAAACTTAGCTAGTCAACGACCTATTTTGTCTAGTTAAGTACATTGAATTTAAGTATTTTTATTTAAATACCTCAAATTAGATTTTACTAAGGCAAGAAAAGCAAGCTAAGTAAAGTTGTATGGAGTTCTTAAGTGTGAAATGACACCAAATGGGAAGAGGGGCAAAATGATAATCTTGGCCTGATTCAGTGGCATAGCCTTGATTTCAATGAAATTAAGGTCATGTAAATATTTTTAATCAAATAAGTGAAGACCATAAGTTACTCTAATCATTTGAATAAAACATAAAAACTAAGGGACTAAAATGCACTATGTAAGAATTTAGGTTATTATACTTTGTAATGACTTAAGTGGCTAATTGGCAAAGGTTATAGGCAAGGAAAAGAATTATCCATGGGACTTAAAGGGGTTAGATGAGGAGAGAGGGCTAGTTACAAGAACAGATTAAAACTTGTTTTGAAGTGGAGGAAAAGAAAAAATATTGGTTAAGGAAAATGTAGTGGGAGTAGGTATGGATATTTGGTCAAAGCAAAACAACTATTCATTATCTTCCTCCCTTCCCCACTTTCATGTCTTCCTTTTCTCCATAGTTCATCTTCATCATTTCTCCAAAATCCTACAAAATTCATGGAAATTTGAAGGCGCCAAAACATATATATTAAGCCTCTAGCTTTTTTTTTTCTTGTGATTTTGGTGCATTTGCTTTGTCTCTTTCAACTTTGACGTCAAACTCTAAAGTAAGTTTTGTTCATGATTTTAAGTTGGTTCTAAACTTGAAATATGGTTAGGGATGGTCTTAGTTTAGTGTTTCTGGTGCCTATTTTGCTTGAATTTAAGCTTGAAACTCAAGGAAAACAAATTGTGCACAAGTGTGCTTTGTGTTACCTAGTGGCTTTGATCTTGCTTTAGTTTGAATTTGAGGTGACCAACTAAGTTAATTTAAATTAAACTGATGCATTTTATACTTAAGTGTTGGAAATGAGATTTGGGTTTCTTTTAAAGTGGGATTGCATGGAACAAGCATGGAATGCAAAAAAGGGACACAAATTTCACCATGTGGTCACACCACCAGGCTGGTGCGATTGCACCATTTCCAACAAACAGAGGCAAATGTTGTGCTATTACACCAGTCCAAGGGGTGTGATGGCATCAATCCATTGCCTCCCCCAAAAGTCGTTCCAAGTGCCACCTAATTCCATTTAATAATTTTTATGTTATCCTAAGATTATGGCTTACCCTATTCAAGTTCATAATCCACTTCTGATCTATATTAGGCATTAATTAAGTAGCTGCTAAGTGGGGGCTAAGTTAGGCTTAGTTACTCTAATGACCTAAGTATTGGGTCGTGGAACCTGGGGCATTAGAGTAGAACCTAAGAGAGTTCCAACCAAGCTAAAAAGCTTGGTAAGTAAGTCCACTAAGGGAGTCCGAGTCAAGTTCAAAGAACTTGGTGAAGTAAGGCCACTAAGGCAATTATTCCACATAATAAATAAGGGAAAGACAGATAAATGACCGGAGTGGGTAACAACTTACTCTAGAACCTGTAAGCAGCACTTAAGGGAGGTAAAAGATTTGAGATATGTAGACCAGTGTCTCAAGCACCTCCATAGTTCAAGCCCACGACAAGTCTAAGACACCTCAGGGTGTAAGCCCTAAGTGTTGTATGTTACATATCATTCACTCATGCAATGCATTTATTATTAATTTCTTACTTGTGGTTGCTTGATAGATGCTTGGATGTTTGCTTGCTATATGTGCATGTTTGCTTGAGTTTTCTTGTAGGTACCAAGAGACCCCTTATTGAGTACGACAACATACTCACTCCATTAAGCTTATTTGTGCAGGTATTGACATTAGTCCTAACAACTAAATGAATAATTGTGGGCTAAGTTTCACTTTTTTGTAGGAACTTACTTTATATAGGACCTTGAGTTTCTAAGTTATTTGTAAGGTAAGTTTTGTACTAACTAAGTTTTTATGCCTTAACAGTTAAAAGGCTAAATGTTGCATAAGGATGAGTGAAGGGCTTGCACTTGGAGCTTAATAACTCAAATGTGGGACTCAAGTGATGGATCTTAGTTATACTTTTTGCCATTTAAATAGTGTACCTTATGTACTAAGATATTACCTCTATTAGGATATATTATGGTGCATGACAAATAGTGTTACGTTTGGGTGCATGTTAGGGTTAAAAAGTGTTCACAAACTATTACTTAAAGCTTAAGTAATTAGTTTTTTGTTATCTTGCTACATTTTATGTATGTTTTTAACCAAATTATCAAGTGACATTTTATCTACTTTGTTTATTTATTTGAGTGGCATTGCCAAGACAAATGCATGCATATCTTTTTACAGGGTAGGCTAAGTAATTAGTTGCATGTAAATTGTTTTAATTTACAATCAAGTACTAATTAGTCAATCATAAGTAAGTGGGACCATAGTTCCTATTAGCTTACAAGCTAATTAATTCTGGGCACTGAGACCCTGTTCCTTGACAGTAGGTATTTTTACAGACAAATAACCTTTTAGGTTTAGTTTATGTTGGTTTAGAAGTTGCTTGTGTTGAAGCTTTTTGTTTTTGGCTGCTCGTTTTGCATGAAGTAGAAATATTTTAAGGCACCTGGGTAAGTCTGTAATTTCTGTAATTCCATGGTGATTGGCGTGATTGGCTGGTTTCGAAGAATCTTGATAAAATTGTAAATTCTTGTATTCTTGTTGGTTTTGAATAATAGCTTCAACATGACTTAGAAGATTATGGACTATGATGATAGATGAGAGAAATACCATTATTCATTTATAGAATAAAAAAGACAAAAATATCTTTTTCAACCCTAACTTAGGCATTTTTCTCTAGTTGGCCATTCACTATATTGTTGCGCCCAATTGGCCCCTTTTTGTGTCATAAATCTATTATATTTGTTTTAAATGATTACCCTTAAGTAAAGTACACAATTGCAATAAAATATTATTCTGCATGAGTATATGATTTACTGGTAAAGATGAAATTAGAGAAATGTATAAATATGAAAGAGTTTAAATAGCTTTAAAAAGTGTCAAATATCATTATTATGTGACTAACGAGGCAAAAAATAGTTTTTGTTTCTCAAAATGAATTTAAAATTATTTTTATGACTTCTTAAAATATAATAATATATTGTGCCTGCTGAACTGGCGCAATGGCTAAAATGTAAGGGACATTGTGAGGAGGCCAAGAGTTCAACTTCAGCCTTTCAATACTAGAAAAAGGTTTTTTAGTGACTACAGTAAACTATCACAACATGGCAATGACAAACTTTTGCTAATTGTCTTGCAAAAACTTAATGATGGTTTATGTCACTAAAATTTAGCAACAAGCAATCTTCACTAAATTAGGGATGATCAACTGTCGCTAGTATTAACGACAGCTTACCTTTGCTAATTGCCAAAGGACATGCTACCACCAGCTGTTGGTAAGTGGTGTCTTAGTTAGAAATGTCTTGCCTTTGCAAAATTTCTAAGGTGTAGTGACATCTTGCTTTTGCTAGTTTGCTATAGTAGAAATTATCAAACCTTTTCTAATATATATAAACGTGTACATATTAGGCTTTTCATGTTCCATGCCTGGGCAATTTCATTCTCTTTATGCGCCCTTAAGCTTTTCACCATGGAGGGATGCACAAATAAATTTAAGGGGTTCATGGCCCGACTAAAATTTTTAGTTCTTTAAAAGATGTTAAGTAATTCTTATATGGACCTTACTAAAATTAATAAAATGTTTCCATTAATTTAAGAAAATGAAGAAAATAAAATAGAAAAATTAATAAATAAAAATTATTTTCTTATAGAAACATAATAATGGTTGAGTGTTACTAAATATTAGCTACAGCCAACCTTTGCTAATTTAACATATGCCACATAACCTAAATCTCATACTAGTTAAATCTAAATCTGGTACCACATAACCTGAATTCGATACCAGCTGAACCTCTATCTGATAACACTTAACTTGAATCTGATACCACATAACCTGAATCTCATATTAGCTGAACCTCAATTTGATACCATAACAGCCTGAATCTGATACCACTTAACTTGAATCTTATACCTATTGAACCTGAGTTTGATACCACTTGAATCTGAATCTCATACCACGCGAAAATGAATCTCATACTGAATGAATCAAAATCTTATACCACTTGAACTTGAATATCAAACTACTTAACTTGAATCTCATACCACATATATACCACATAACCTGAATCTGATATCATTTAACTTGAATCTTATACCATAAATATACCACATTGACTTGAATCTTATACAGGTTAATTTGATTCTTATACTAGATGAATCTGAATCTGACACCACATATATACCACATAATCTAATTTTTATACCATACCACAAAAACTTGAATCTCATACCACTTATATACCACATAACCTGAATCACATGCCACGCAACCTAAATCTCATACCACATTAACCTAATACCCCATAAATATCAATCTCATATCACATCAACTTGATTTTCATACCACTTGTATTTAATATCACATGAACCTGAATCTAATACAATTTAACCTGAATCCAATACCACTTAAACTAAATCTCATACCATTTAACCTAAATTACATACCGCATAACCTGTAACCCATTGTTCAGGTTACATTGCGATTCCCTTATTTTGTATACTTTTGTTGCATTTCTAAACTTAGGTCCTTAACTAATCAGAAAACAAAAGTTTAGGGATGAGCCATGAAAAGAGAGGTATTGCTACCCCTATTGTATTTTAGAACACTCCCAGAAAGGAAGGTAAATGGGGTTTGAAGTGATGTGTCGGCAACACTATAAAGTGGTATGCTTCCCAAACAACCAAGAGCGTTGTAGATTTTGGATGATGTAAATAAACCCGAGAAGGGTGCATGGTAAGGGAACATTAGCCTAGCTTTTTAATCAAAATGCATGGATGATTAATTGCTTTGTAAGATTAATGGGTAGGATAGGAGGCCATATAACATTGTATAGCTATCAATGGTTATGGTTTCGAGAAGAGATTGATAAGAACAATGAACGTTCCTAATAGACAGGGTAAGATTTCATGCTCTGTAGGAACTACGAATCATAAACTAAGAAGGAAAGGAATGACAGAAAGTTAAGGTAAGCAAGCTAGGGAGAAAGGATAATCGGGAACATTATGTAGGCCAATGACCCCTATTGAAACAGTAGAGCTTACTGCATGACCTATGGCTTGCTAAATGCTAATTGGCTACAAGATATAGCTCATGATGGGCCACGGCTATATAGCTTAAGACCAAATCCTTAGAGGATTATTGAGAATTAAACTTGCAATGATGATGATTATTTAATTAATTGCATATGCATTCATTCTACATTATTTGCATCGCTTGCATTGCATATGTATTACTATTATCATTGTTGTTCATGCTGTTATTGTTGTTCTTGTTGCTGCTGCTGCTACTGCTGTCTGCCTATGTTTGTTTTCTGATTTTGGATGCAGGTATTTGTTTACTATGAACTATGATTGATCACAAAGACAGTCCTATGATCAAAGTGTCCCTTACAGTGTTTCCAAGGAAACTCACACCTATTGTCTAATATTTTGAAGGAATTGGGCATATATTAAGCTATGCCTAGGATGTCTAGTTAAGGACAGGAAACTCTCTGAAGACATTAGGTTTAGGACTAGTCCTAGATAGGGATTTCTGAATCCCAAGTCCTTTACTTGCAATACTTGGATAACAAGATAGGGCAATTTAATGATTCTCTTTTGCTTTTGAAAACTAGTGCTGGGTCTTGTTATCTAACTACATATAAGTTTGGGATGACTTGTTTGATAAATTTGGAGCATCTGGAACATTTTCTCATGATTTATAGGAATTTAGTTATTGAATGAAGTTTCTAGAACTTTCTGTCTATGGTTTCAGTTAGTTCCTTCAAAATTATGCCATCATGCTGAAATGTTTGACCAATTATTGACTTTATGATTTACTTATCTATTTCCTATGAAATTTAGTACTCAAGTCTATTTTCTTATACGGATGATGGTGGTGTAAGAAAACTAAGGTTCTTAAGTCAGTTTCTAAATGTTGGTCAAACAACTATTTTCTGTAGAATTAAATCTAGCTTTCTGCTAAAGCGCTTGATCCTTGTTTTCACCTGAAAGCTGCTTAGACTATCTTAAAAACTAGAACACAGTCTTAAGTAAAAGTTATAGGAAATGACTTTCAAAGTACATTTTACAACCTTTCTATTAGTCTTTGCTCTTTCTGCTCACGCCAGCACTTGTCTATATGTGCTTTAAACGAAAATAAACCAAAAATTTATTGGTTTATGCAAATGAAGCATGTATAAATAGAGAGTTATGCAGATAAGCTTATGGTGTTCATAACAAGGTGGTGCCAGAGCAGGTTGTCAAGGAGTTAGAGCCTTTTAGAGTATGCCCTAGACACTTGCCATACCCTTAGTTAGCAAAAGTTTAGCAGCAGGTTGAATATGTGTCTCACTGAACAAGACCATGAGTCAATTGTTGGTGATGCAGGATTCTGAGGTTTTTTCTATAAGGAGAATATGTTTATGGACATGTATCCGTGAATAATGTTTATCGATAACAGGATTTGTAAGATGGAAACTAATTCTGGTTTGAAACGTTCTTGAGTCCTACAACAAGGTTGAAGTTACAAGGTTTGACCCAATGCAGGGTCGATGGCTGAAGCTTGGAAAATAGGTTATAGGAGTTATTTAGCACCTGTAAACATGCTCTCTGCAAGAAAATAACCCAAGTAGTGGAGTATAGCCATATTACAGCTGCTGGAATCAAGATGACTAGTGTAAAAGAAAGTAAATGTTTTAGAAAATGTTATCTAAAGGAGAAACTGTATTCTATGAGAAGTTTGAACATGGTTTCAGTGAGAAATGTGCCCCTATATTGCTTATTTTAAATCCTATGAGAAATAGAAGTTGCTCCAGGATACTGCAACAACTGTGATAAAATCGTAACATTTGACCAACTGTTGACCCTGGGGTATGAAGGCTTTTGGAACTGAATTTTTCTATCCATGTTTTTGTAGTGATTTGAGCTTTGTAGAACTTTTCCTAAGGGAAAATAACAGGGGTAAACAGGAAAGCGCACTTGAAGTAAAAAACTGAAAGTCTAACACTGACTTTAAGGAGTTGGAATGCGATATTTAGAGTCAAGCCTTAATGATGGGTTCTCTGACTTAAAAAAAAAGCTTTAGATGAATAAGAAATCTTGTCCACAAAATTTGGTTCAAGAAAGCACAACAGAACTTAGAAGACCTGCCAAGTTCAAGCTCTTGTTCTATGATAACCTGCAGAAGAAGTGTAGGTTCAAACTCTGGGAAGCAAGCATCTAAATTAGGATTTCTAGGTTTGGGAAACATTCAAATGGTCATCAAGATTTTCCTTCAAAGTTTGGCTCAGGTTACAATAGAAGAACCTAAAAATGATACCTAAGTTAGAGTTTTTTACTATTGAAATCTACAAAAAAAAAATGCTTCAAACTTTGGGAAGAAGATATTTAAATTGGAGTTTATGGGCTGAGACGAGTTTCATATGGCTAAAAAAGATGACTACAAAGTTTGGTGCCATTTGGAGTAGTCAAACTCAGAATGACCCATTAAGCCTGTAGAATTAAGCTGCTGAAAAAAAAAACTTCAGAAAAAGCAAATTTCTGGTTTTTTTAGATGAACTTGGTTTTGTAGTAAAATTTACTGAAATAGCAAGCTCAGGCACATGGAAAGTGGCCTATCAAGTTATGTACGAAGCCCTTGTTGTGTGATGTATTTTTCTGTTAAGAAGTAGGATTTTAGGACCCTAGGTAACTAGTGCAAGATATGATAGAAGCTGCTGAAATACAGTGAGAAAGCCAGAATAAATTGATCATGGATCCTAGTGAATTCTTAGAATTCATACAATGTCATGCACCATCATCTTAGGAACAAATTTGGACAAAACCCTTTTCTACAGGAACTGAAAATAGATTTGATGAGTTGTTCCAAGGATGAAAAATCTATATAAATTGGTTTCTTGAAGCAAATTTGACTCAAGTTTGACTTTATTTAAGAAGAAAGATCTTGGACTGAGATTTTGTAGACCTGTTTGTATGCTTAATATGGATTTGTTCATGACTTTAAACTATAAATACGGCCTAGGAATCAGATTCTGCTTATGGCTGCAAGTTAAGACTAGTGTTGAATTATAAGAAACTTGTGATTGGTGGTACCAGTCTAACTTGAATCGTATTGTTGTTGTTTAACATGGGTTTTAGCTATATCTAGGGCACTAAACCATGATTTCAGTTATGAAAAAGCATGGCCCTTCAGCGTTGAAAAAGAGGAATGAAGATAAATATTTCCAGCAGAGAAGAATAGATATGGCAGTAATGCAAATTTCTGCATACTAGATTAAATTGACAATTTTGACCAAAGGGTTGACTTTGACCTAAGGAAGTTTATTTGACCTGAAATTTTATAACAACTAATTTTGCCTACATATGACTTGTTCGATTGATTTACCACGTTATGATTCGGAACTTAGGAGAATGCACTACGTGTTTAGTGGCAAGCAGTATAGCCTTGCAAGATTCTATAAGACTAATGAAGAGGATTTTATTGGACCAAAAGCAGTAAAAAAAAGTAGATAATAAAGTTTGATTAACGAGGAAGCAGTAAAAAAAAGTAGATAATAAAGTTTGATTAACGAGGCTACCTCCTAGCTTGGTCCAAGAAGTAGCAGGGAAAGGTCCTAGTTGCTGGACTAAAAAAGTCATTAGGCAAGCTTTGATTTCTAAGTTGACTTTTTGGATTTGAAGTTAATTTGTAAGATGGCCAGATTAAAAGTTTCCAAAGACGATTAAAAAAAAGGTGGGCACCAAGGTGTTAAGTCAACAACATTGCTAACTAGGCTACTATTCTATTCCCTAATTTAAAACAGAAAAGTGGACGCAACAAATGATTTGCAACAGGATCTATCTGTTTAGTCTGAATTTTTTATGAAGTTCAAACATGGTAAATGCAGCTTGTATGCAATGAGGAACCAGAAACTTAGAATGTAACTGCTAAGATTGTAAAAAACTTAACTACTCAGCTACAAGCTTGGCTTAACTATTGAATATCAGCAATGATCATCTACTGATTCTGAAAATTGATGCGAGAATTAAGTCTAGAGAGCGAAATGTGTATGCGGTAAAAAACCAATACAACATAGTCTCTAGCACTAAAATTTCTATAGAAAATTTTGAACTAAAAGCTTGACTCGTACATTGACTTTCAGCAAGGCACACCTCATGGCGCTGAAATGTTGTAGTTAAGATGAAATTACTACAAGAAACTGTTGATTTTTTCTAGCCTACCAAGATCACACATGAAAGCATAGAACACATAAACTAAGTTAGAACAAACAAAAGATCTAACTTGATTTAGGCTCTATTGATGAATGCAGTGAAAATAAGATTGATGAAAACACAGGTCTTCTCCCTTATTTTAGTTGACGGCTCTTCCAATTAGTGAAAAAAATTTTGCCATAATGACTTGGCTAGGGAGGAACCTAACACTTTATTTATATAGAAGTTCATGGGCCTACCCATTATTGGCCACATGGACTCTATTGGCCCACACTTATATAAACTCATATCTTTTATCATAATTGGAGTCACTAGCCCGTTTTTAGATCAATTACTATATAGACCGAGTATGTTTTATTTGACCAATTTCAGTCCTTAATTTGATTAAATAAAAACACATACAATTAATATAGTCCACATATAAGAAAATTTTAACATTTTCCCACTTAGGCATATTATTTGTCAATTATTTTTAAAATAAAATCATTTTATTGGATTAAGACAATTGAAAAACAACTTTATGTGTGCACTATTTAAAAACAATTGGTCATAAAACAACTCCAGATACCATTTCAACCAATAAAGCTGTCAATGGCAGATCGTGGCAACAACTGCATTACTCAACAATATAGGACCTTTCATGGTGACACTCATTAATATACCTTACCAACATGAACAAGATGTTGCAGTGTGGCAAGTGACAACAACCTTTACCTTATGATCTAATTGCGCTGTTGTTCACTTATTGGTCTCATTAATTTATTTCTTTAAGCAGCAATGACATGTCTGAGAAATCTTTTATTATTTATCATTGAGTTTGTATGTCTTTCTAACTTTATGCATCTTAAGGTGACTCTTTATGTGTTACATTAGACATACAAACAAGGCCAAAACAAATAATGCCTCAGGCCTTTGCTTAAAATTGACACTCATTTTAAGACTTTAAAGCATTTCATAGTGAAGAAACTTTATGACTAAAAAATATCATTCATCATAAAATGTATTAAAAATTACACCAAGTCAAATGTGTACTTAAAATAAAGTAATAGAGCAATTACATATGACTCCTACTAACCAAGTGCATCTAAGGACTCTATTAATCCTATGTTAGTAACATGGCCCCTAAAACCTTCAGGGCGAAGTCCCTTGGTCAGAGGATTAACAGTCATTTACTCAGTCCCAATCTTCTCTATAACAACTTCACCTTTTCTTACTTACTCATTAATAGCCAGATATTTGACTTCCAAATGTTTAGCCCCAAATATACTTCTATTATTCTTGCTAAAAAACACTACTACAAGATTATTATAGTGTAGTCGAATAGGCTTAGCAATGAAATTACAATAGACATCTCAACAATAAGATTTCACAATCATGCTGCTAGTGTGGAAGCTCCAAAACACAGTATGTACTTAGCATGCATGGTTGAAGAGGTCACAAGTGTCTGTTTGACACTTTTCCATGAAACTGCACCACCTATCGAATATGAAAATATACCTTGAAGTAGACTTTCTATCATCTTTGTAGCCGGTATATTTAGAATCAGTATAACCAACCAGCTCAAGATTCTCAACCCATTTATAGGTCAAAATGTAGCCTTTGGTTCCCTTTAAGTATTTCAGGCCTTTCTTTGTAGCAACCCATTAGTCATGCCCAGGATTTGACAAGTATTTTTGTAGGAGACCTACTGCAAATGTGATGTTTGGTCCAATACAAACCTAAGCATACATCATGCTATCAACAACACTAGCATATGGCACATCCATCATGGATTTGATAAGCTTATATTTATTATATTTATTTCTCTCATATTTAGTACTTTTTAATATGTTTTGAACCTTAAAGATATATTTTTTAGTATGTTTTATAGCTTACAGCATATCTTGACTCAATTGATTAAGAGTGAATTTAATTTGCCATTTTACAAGTTTTAATTTGGTTGTGTTTTTTCATGATTTTAATAGATTGGTGATATTCCGGTAAAAAAATTATATCTTGAGCTAAAGAGATTGGAATCAAGTGATTTTTTATTCATTGGCAAGCTAACATCTGGAGCTACAAATCACATTTAGACGAAATCCAGTTTGCACGTTAAGAGGGGTCAAATTCAGCTTCAAAGTTGTAATTTGTAAGTCATCACTAGTTCAAAAGCAGTTGCGGTATTTTGGGCATATCTTTGGCTGTAAATGTCCATTTTATGTGATTCAGGTGTCATTTCAAAGTAAGAAAGATCTCTGCAACTTTCATGCTTTGAGTTTTAAGAAATAATGACTGCATCAAGGTCAAATCTCAGCTTGAAGTTGCCGTTGCTATTCTAGAGCATTTCTTGGCTGACAACCTTAAAACCTTCTAGTTAGTTTGAATCTTTTTATTTGTTTGGGGTAGTTTTGCAACAATATAGAAAGTTTAGGGAGATTTTGTGCATTTAGCACACTAGGTTACTTTTTTCTTTAGGTATTTAAAGGGTGGCTACCGTCAGACTTAGGGGTGAAAGTTTGGGTTATAGGGTCGGGTTCGGGTTGAAACCCGACTTTTTTAAACTATCACTAACCCGATTAACACTAACCCTAACCCGACTCTATTTCCTTAATAACCTGAACTGACCATAACTCGATTAGGGTTGGGTTGACCTTAATTGATTTAAAGTCCCTATTATATCTATCAACAACAGCAAATCAAACACAATATCCTTTGGTCCATGTATAGATATACAAATTTCTAACTACCCTTCTAAGGAAGAATAAGGTTCAAAATTTGATTAAAACGTAACATATTATAGTCAATTGCAATTGGATGATTGGAACAACAATGTAGCTGGTTTTAGTACAAATTTTTTAGTACATATAGCACTACTTTAAACGCTGTCAGCAATGGCAACAAACTAATAATGCTTTCTCTACTCTATAGTATGAACCGAATGACATATATTCCAGCAATGAATCTAATTAATAGATTGATTAATTTCCCAACAACTCTCAAATATATGCCCAATTTAAATACATTGAAATGTAACAAATCAACCAAATATCAGACGATTCAGAGCCATTCAATTGCTTAATTTTGGCAGAGCCTACTTAGCAACATATAACTCATAGGCTCACAGTCACAGTGAGGAGAGGGACGAGAATGCCGAGAAGAGGGACAGAGGAGGAGGATAGTCGTTATAGACTCACAGTTCGGTGTGCCGTTGTCGATTGACGATTGTCGTTCACGTTCGTTTGCCATTTGCTGCAGCTCGCAGGGACGATTGGAAGAAGTGTCGGGACTATCGGATTGGAGAGTGGTGGATACTGGAAAGTCGGGAAGAGTTGAAGAAAGGATAGCTGGCACCTGGAATTGTTGAATAATTAGATAGGTTTTGCTGATTGCCTGATTTTCTCTTTATTCTTTAATTTAGGTGGCTGTCGTTTGCCGATGCCAGAGGAGGCTTGGATTAATTTAGGCAGCATTTAGCCATTGGGCTGGAGCCTGGTGATGTCCGGGGACATCTTCGCCGGAAGGCATGGTGACTTCCGGGAGGACTTCCTGTGAGGGAGAACGTCTGGAGTTGATGTTTCCCAGGGGAAGATGCCTGCAAAGCTCAGAGAAGAGGGTTAGGAGGTCCTCGGGGTGTTTTTCCGGGGAGGAGCCTCCGACGCCCAAGTCAGTTTCCTGAGAAGGTAAGATGGAAGCACTAGAGTTTTCAATGGGCTTGCCTGTGTTTTCTCAAAGGGAAGGAGTCCAACCGTTTGCCAGGGTCTGTTCCCTGGTATTTATAGAAAAGCCCAGCCCGTTCAGATGACGACACGTGTTTGGTTGGATGTTCTCTGAATTTCTGGGCGTAGGGGGCGAGTAGCCGGTGGCAGGCTTTTTGAGTCTTGGACCGAGATAGGTCGTGACAAGACCTGGACGGCGTCGGTGTGTCAAATCGCTGTATGAGGTGACATATGGCGTCTGTGGGCGGCATGTCAGAGGCTCATTAAATGCTGCTGCCGTACTCCCGAGGTCCCTGGACGAGGTCGTCCTCTAACGTGGACGGTGCCCCTTCGGGAAATGTACCCGTAGTTCGGGAAGTTCCCTGATTCAGGGTTCCGCCTTCGGGGAAATCCTCTTCGGCTTGCAATAGCTGATTCTCCGTTTCCGAAGGTGATCTGTTTAGTACCTCGGGGGGACTAATAGCTTCCTCGCGTTTCCTGACGCTCCGAGTTCGGGTCAGATAGAGGCGACAGCCCTTTAGCTATCACATGCCCCCCTTTGGAAAGCCGAAGTGGAGACTTCGGTTGGTAGTCTTTCCGAGGATACTCTTTGGGAGTTTTTAGGGAGTAAAACCTGTGCCGAAGGTACACCTTTTGCCCGAAGATATGGGCTGTTCGGCCAAGGCTTGTCTTTTGATGTCTTCGAGGTTACTTACTTCTTTCCTTTTTCCTTTTGCAGGTCTATGCAGCATCGCGTCTCATGACCAGGCGTGTCAGTTTGGAGCGGCGCGTCCCAGTTTTTTAGGGGTGTCAGAAGGCGCGTCCCCTATTTTGGCGCGGCGGCTGACACGTGGCATATTGTGATTGGCGGAGAGTCGCATCGGTCACAGAGAGCGCGTCTTTTCGGGCGCAAAGAGCAGTTATGGCGACGGTTTTGCCTTCAAAGGGTACTTATGATGCCGATTCAACTAGCCACTTTCGACCTATATATAGCCCATTCCATCACAAGTTCCCTTTTTGCTTTTGCTTCTGCTCTTTTCCTTGCTTGCCACTGCTTTTGCTTTTGCGCTTTCTCTTGCTTTTTGCGGCGGAGCTGTTTTAACAGAGTTTTTCCGGCAACCTTTCACGACGGCGACTTCAAACCCAGATTTTAGCAAGTCTTTTGGTGGGTTTTTGCTTTCCAGACTCTTCTGATTTTTAGAGTTTTGTTCCGGAACTTGTTTTCTTGCCTTTTTTCGAACCCATTTTTCTACCAATATGCCTGTTCCCGAGAGCTGGCAGCCTCTTTTATCTCATCCTTGCTGCACCACCCCCAAAAAGCTGGCAAGATGGAAGAAAAAGTTCTTTCTTCCTTCGTATGCCGTTACGAGGTTGCCTCGTTCTGACCAATTTTGCTTTTCAAACCGTAGTAATGAGGTTACCATTTTTCGAACCCAACTGAAGGACAGACTTCGGTATCCTCCTCCGAAGATGGTTTGCGAGTTCTGCCAATTTCATGGCATTGCCGTAAATCAACTTTCACCGAACTCGTACTGCTATTTTAACGCCTTCATCTGCATGTGTGGCGTCTTCGGGATAGAACCCCACTTTATTATTTTTATGCAGTACTACAAGCTCTTTGTGGTCCCGAAGGGTGGCTTTTACTTCATGCTACCTCGGGGATCTGGGAGCAAGAAATATATGTTCACCTTCGCCACCAAGGACAGCTGGCGAGGGTGGCAACAAAAATTTTTCTTCCTGAAGATGGAGGAGGCTTGGTCGTATGTTCCGACCAAGTGGGCTCAGGGAAAGCTGGAGATGGACGTCGTGGATCCGAGGATACTGCTAACTCCGGAGTTGGCTCCTATCTTTGCAGACTTCGACGGACGTATCCGTGCTGTCTCGAACTGGGGTCCCGAGGTCTCTTCGCGCTCTCTCTACCCCTTCCCCATCAATTGGAGGCTAATGACCAAGGAAGTGATTCAGGAGTTAGGGGTAGTGAAGGAGCACAAAACAGACCTCAAGATGCCAACTCCTGCCATTGCAGGGAAGGATTCCTGGTTGGTGCAGCTCCTTCGGGAGGAAGTTTCTTATGAAACTTTTTATGAGAGTAAGTTATTTCTGACTCCCGTTTGTTATAGCTTTTGTCTCGGACTTACTCAGATGCTTTCTTCCCTTTTTAGAGATGGGCGACGGCACTGCTGCCTTCTACAAGTCCCTCTTCTCCGGCCAAGTTGAGAAGGGCGAGCAGACGAAGAAGGCGGCTTCCCGAAGGCGGAAAACCACCGGTGCTGGACCTTCAGCTAAACCGGCGAAGAGGACTATTCTTCCTCCCCCTTTGGAAAGTATTGGGGAGGAAATCGAGGAGCCCGAGGTCGCTGCCACTCCGCCTTCCGAGGCTGCCGCCGACGTCCCTTCGGCCGACGTCCCTCCGTAGAGCCCCACTCCGTTGCAGGCTCTTCTGGACGCCGTGGTGGAGGTTCCTTCTGCCGAGGAGCGGTGTAGACGCAAGGGTAAGGGGATCTCTATCGAGGAGGCCCCGGCTTCTGACGATGACGTCGTCGAGGTGCCGCCAGGTTTGCTTTTTCCACCGAAGTGTAATGCCTTTATTTTCCAAAGTTCTTTTCATTCTCACCAGCTGCTCGTTTTGCCATGCAGAGGAGTCACTTACTCCAAGTTGGGTGGCCGAACACGCCCAGAAGCGAGCCCTCTGTGATGCCAAAGTCCCGAAAGGGAAGATCCCGAAGGAGCCTTTCTGGACGTTTACGGAGGACATGAATTTGTTCTCCGAAGACTGTCCCCAAATGGCTAAGGAGATCTCGAAGGGGGTGCTCACTGAGGCCTCCTTCAAGGCTATTGCGGCGGCTCATCCGGGCGATGACACCCTCGCAGCGAAGGTTACCGAGCATGCTGCTCAGGTGTGCTGGTTTGCCCTTGAAGAATTTTTTCTAAGTGTTTGGCTCTTACTGACCTCGCCTTCATCTTTTTACAGCTGCTGGCGTACGCTGGCTACCTCAGAGTTCGGGTGGCCAGGCAGACGCGGTTCCGAACTTCGGCCTTAGAGGCCATAGAGAAAACGAAGGCCATGTGTTCGGAACTGGCCGTCAAGAACCTGCAGCTGGCTGATGCTGCGGAGAAGGAGGTTGCCGCCCTTCGGCAGGAGAAAGAGGAGATTTTGAAGGACTCCTCCCAGAAGGTTTCTGACCTCAGTTCCGAGGTGGCGGGACTACTTTCGGCCAACGAAGTGCTTCTAAAGTCGAAGTCAGAGTCTGAAGAACTCCTGGCGAGGTTGCTGATTGAGAAGAATGCGCTTCATGCTGAGGTCGATTCCTTGAAGAAGGAGCCTGAGAAGAAGAAAAGGATAAAGGCGCTGAAGAAGGAGGTCGCGGACCTGAAGGATGAGCTCGAGGACCTTGGGGTCGAGAAGGATAAATCCGACCAGATGACTAAGGTCGCTTTCCAGGACGGGTTTTGCCTCGCTCGGCACCAAGTCCTTCAGAGGTTCCCAGATCTGGATCTCTCTTTTTTGGAGGCTTTGAAGATTCCCGAGGGGCCTCGGTGGTCCTGGTCCAAGATCGAGCATCTGAACCTGCCTTCTTCTTTCCCGGCGCCCAAGGTGGTGGAGAAGGATGCAAGGGCTGGTGGCTCTCGGGACGCCGAGAATCCTTAGTCTCTTCTAGGGCCCTTCGCCTTTTCCTCGTTCTTTTTTTTCTCTTCTTCTTCTTTCTGGCAATCCTTCTTCTTTGTAAGCTGGTTTATCTTTAATGAAGATTTTTTGGCTAAGTCTTTTTGCGAGTATTTTCATTTCCTTTTGCCCCGAACACATTCGCTCAAAAGACCTCGGGAAACGGCATCTGCACTTGTTACAGCCAGTATCTTTGCGCGATTCGCTATTTCCCATTTTTCCAGAACATGATTGCTCAAGGGACTTCGAGAAATCATCTGTGCTTTTTTCGGCGAGTATCTTTGTGGAATTCTGGTTTTGTACTTCAAGAATTTCTCTAAGAAACTTTTGTAATTAGAATATTTCTTTAATTTGTACAACACAATTCTTCCACGAAACCTTAAGCATAGAATTTTTTCAAGGCATTTGAATGCCAAGTATTTTTTAATTCTATGCCATCGGCGTCGCCGAGTCTGTACACGCCTTTTCGTACTTCAGCAAGAACCAGATAAGGTCATTCCCAATTCGCGCGAAGTACTCCGTGGGATGGCCTTCGGGGTGCAAAGTCAGCCTTTCGGAGAATGAGGTCTCCCTTCTTGATCCCTTTTGGCCTGGCTCGTAAATTTATGGCCGCGGCCACTCTTTGCTAAAAAGCTTTTCTTCTCAACTCAGCTATTTCTATGTGTTCGCCGATGAGGTCAAGCTTTGTTCTTAGGCCGAGGTCATTTCCACTTTCATCGAACACTTGCACCCGTACTGATGGACGTACTGCCTCAATTGGAATGATGGCCTCTGTACCAAAGACTAATGAAAAATGCGTTTCCCTTGTGGCTCTTCGGGGTGTTGTTCGGTAGCTCCATAATACGCTTTGGAGTTCTCCTGGCCATTTCCCTTTTGCTTCCCCCAATCTCTTTTTCAGGCCATCTTTCATGGTCCTATTAGATACTTCTACCTGCCCATTGCTTTGGGGGTGAGCTACTGGGGCGAAGTGCATTTTTATTCCGAGGTCGCTGATAAATTCCTGGAATCCTTTGTCTATGAACTGGGATCCATTGTCAGCTACTAGCACCCTCGGTATGCCAAATCTGCATACGATGTTCTTCCATACGAACTTTTGCACTTCTTTTGCCGAGATAGTTGCTAGTGGTTCTGCCTCAACCCATTTGGAGAAATAGTCTACTGCTACCACGCAGAATTTCACGCCTCCGGGCGCTGTTGGGAGTGGTCCTATGAGGTCTATGCCCCAGACTGCAAAGGGTCAGGGATAGTTAGCCGAAGTCACCATTTCTGAGGGTGTCCTCTGGATTTTTGCGTGTTTTTGGCAGTTAGCACATTTTTAGACGAATTGCCTAGCGTCCTTTCTCAGGGTATGCCAAAAGTATCCTTGGCGCAGTATTACTGCCGCCAGGGCGTCGGTTCCGATGTGCGAACCACAAGCGCCTTCGTGTACTTCTTCGAGGATCATTTTAGTATCCTCTTCGCCGACACACCTCTGCAGTGGGTTTGCATATCCCTCCCGATACAACTCTTCGCCTATTAAGAAGAATCGCCCGGAGCGTCTTCGCAGTTTTACAGCCTCAATGGGGTCTTCGGGGAGCGCGTTGTTCGCGAGATACCTTTTTATCGGGTCTTTCCAGCGTCTTTCCAAAGTTACCATGTTCAGTACTTCAATGCTCGGGCGGCTTCGTACCTCGGTGTGTGTTTTTGATTTCGCCAAGCAGTCTGCTTCGGCGTTATCCTGTCGAGGTACGTTTGCGATCCGTATGATGTCGAACTCTCGAATGAGCTTTGTCACCAGTTCGTGATATTTTGCCAAGATTGGGTCCTTCGCCCCATAGTCTCCCGCCGTCTGCCAAACTACTAGCTGGGAATCGCTGTGGGCTTTCAGATTTCGCATGCCAATTCTTCTGGCTAGGCGTAATCCTGCTATGAGGGCTTCATACTCAGCCACATTGTTGGTGACGTTAAAGCTGAACTTAATAGCCTTTGTTACTTCAAGGCCTTCGGGACCTCTGATAATTACCCCAGCTCCCTGGTGTTCGGACCCCGAGGCTCCGTCAACATGCAAAGTCCATTCGGGATCACCTTCGCCAGGATCCGGATGGCTGTCCTCGGTGGTGGGTACTTCGGCGATAAAGTCTGCCAGTGCTTGAGCTTTTATGGCTTTCCGAGGTTCATAAGTGATGTCGTGTTCGCCAAGCTCTATACACCATTTGTAGAGCCTTCCGAAATGATCCACCTTCCTCATGACGTCCCGAAGTGGTAAACTACTTCGGACGATGATAGGGTGAGCCTGAAAGTATGGTCGTAGCCTTCTCCCTACCAGCACCAAGGCATATATAGCTTTTTGTAACAAAGGATACCTGATTTCGGCGCCATGCAGGGATTTGCTCACGTAATAGACCGGCCATTGCTTTGGCCCCTCTTCTTTTACAAGGACCGAACTCACAGCTTTTTCTGTGACGGCGAGGTATAGTACGAGAGGCTCTCCTTCGCGAGGTTGTCGCAGAGTAGGCAGGCTGGCCAAGTAGATTTTCAGTTCTTCCCAGGCTCTTTGGCAGTCTTCGTTCCAAGGATGATCATTATTTCCGAGGTTGTTTTCCTCTTTTGTTGCCTTAGTGAGGACCTTGAAGAACGGTCGACACCTGTCTCCATACCTGGAAATAAACCTGCTAAGATAGGTTATTCTTTCGGTGAGTCTCTGCACATCTTTTATTGTGGTAGGAGTTCGGAACTCGAGCAGGGCCTTGATTTTTTCTGGGTTAGCATCAATGCCTCTTTCTGATACCATGTACCCAAGGAATTTCCCCAAGGTTACTCCAAAGATGCACTTTTTGGGATTGAGACGGATCCTGAAAGTTCTGAGCTTGTGGAAAGTTTCCTTTAGATCTGCGATGTGGTCGTCCGGCCGCTTGCTTTTGACTATCATATCGTTAACATACACTTCCATGTTTTTTCCCATTTGGTCGCTAAAGACCTTGCTCATCAACCTCTGGTAGGTGACTTCTGCATTTTTAAGCCCAAAGGGCATTCTGACGTAGCAGTATGTTCCTCCTTCGGTGATGAAGGCGGTTTTTTCTTCATCTTCGGGGTCCATCCTTATTTGATGATACCCGCTGAAGGCATCTAAGAAACTTAGGAGCCCGTATTCGGTAGTTGAGTCTACCAATTGGTCTATCGGAGGGAGAGGGTATGAGTCTTTTGGGCAAGCATCGTTCAAATTTCTGAAGTCGATGGACATCCGGAGTTTACTGCTACCCTCTTTTGTGGCAATGACCACGTTGCTCAACCATTCGGGGTATTTGACCTCTCTGATAACCTCAGCGTCTAGCAGGTGCTGCACTTCGGTTTTGACAAAGTTATTTTTATGGGCTGAGATGCCCCGTTTCTTTTGCCGGACAGGCTTTGCTTCCGGACTTACTTTGAGGCTATGCTGTATTACACCAGGGTTCACCCCTAGCATATCTTTCGGCGAATAGGCAAAGAGATCTTTATTTTCCAGTAGAAAAGATACAAGTTTTTTCTTGTCACCTTCGACCAAGCTCTTCCCCATTCGGGTAAATTGTCCTGGGACAAGTTCTACTGTTTCCGTTTCCGCCTTCGCGGGACTCTCTGCCTCGCCCTTTTTTGGTGGTTTTGCTTCCACAGCTTGCGCGGAGTTGTTTGTTGGAGCCTTTCGTGTTTTGACGAACACCTTCCTTACTTTGCCTTGATCTATGAAGATTTCCACATCTCCATCCTTGGCGGTGAAAGTGACGGTTAAGTACTTGACATCAGGGCGAATGTGCAGGTTTCCCTGTGTCTGTCTTCCAAGGATGGCGTTGTACGATGAGGGGACATCCATAATGATGAACCTTGCCATTGTGGAGGCGAACAATTCTTCTGTCCCATTCGCCGAAGTCCCTTTTAGCATCAAAGGGAGATCGATCCAACCGAGGACAGGCAGCTCGGCCGGACCTACCCCAAAGGTAGGCGAGGTGACGGGCTTGAGGTCGCTGGTAGATACACCCAACCTCGGTAGCAAGTGTGAAAACAGGACGTCAGCATTTGATCCGTCATCAAGCAGCACTCTCTTGACATCCCAGTTTCCTATTCTCGCCATGATCAACAATGGGTCGTCATGGAGAAAAATGACAGCGGAACCATCCTTTCGGGCCAGCTTTTTTGTTGGACTTTGATGCTCCATGACTGCTATTTCTCTGGCCTTCCTCTTTCTTTCCGAGGATGGCAGTCCCATCGTTATTGTCTGTATGATTCCTGCTGGAGGTGAGGGGCACCTTTTCGGACTTCGGTTTCTCCGCCTGTCGGAGTCGTAGTCCTCATCTTCTGCCTTTCCTTCCTCCTATTTTCTCCCTTTTGGGGAAGGCATGCGCAGATAATGCTGAAGTTGGCCTTGTTTTATCAGCGACTCTATATATTTCTTCAATTGGAAGCAGTTTTCGGTGTCGTGACCGTGGTCGCGATGAAACTGGCAGAACTTCTTCATATTCTTTCTGTTGTCGGCGGTCATGGCCCGTGGCCGCTGAACCTGAGTTCCCTGCCTTTCCATTGTCATGAGGATGTTGGTCCTTGTGGTGTTCAGGGGTGTGAAAATGGGGAGTTTCCTTCCTTGCGTTCTCCGAGGTCGGCCTGCCTGTTCGGTGGGATACCGGGTTTGCTGGCTGGTCCCTTCGGTCCGCCCATTCTCAGTTCTTCGGCCATCATGTGCTGTTCGGCCATTCGGTAGAATTCACCCAGCGTGTCCGGAGGGTCCTTGGAGAATTCGTAAAACAGCTGCAAATCCCTCCGAAGTCCCCGTGTCATCGCGAGGATGCGTATTTCTGGCCGAAATTCTGGGACACTCAAGGCCTCTCTGTTAAATCTCTCGACATAGTCGCGGATGGTCTCTCCAATTCTTTGCGCTATGTCGAACATCTGAACCGGCATCTTCACTGTTGGCCGACTTCCGATAAACTGCTGCGTGAAGGCTGTGGACAACTCCTGGAACTCCGTGATGGTTCCTGGGGCCAATGAATTATACCAGGCCATTGCTGGCCCACTGAGAGTGACCTCGAAGCATTTGCACAAGGTAGCATCGTCGGCACCGTGCATCATCATGCTGCGTCTGTACTTGGTTAGATGGGACTGTGGATCAGTACGGCCATCATAAGTTTCCAGCCGAGGTACTCTGAAATTACCTGGCATGGCTGCCTCAACTACATCTTGGGTGAATGGGGACTCGTCCCCACAAAAGGTCCCAGACAGCCTAGCCCAGACGGGTTTGCGGGCCACCTGTTTCTCCACTCTCTCCAACCTCGCCAATATTTTCTCCATAAGGGCCGTGGCGCTAGGTTCCTCTTCTGGCAGGGGGGATTGTCGGTGCCTCTTCGGGGAGCGAGTTCGGCGCTGAGGGGATGGGGACCTCACCTCATGCGACTGGCTCCTCCTGTGTGTGATTTTGGGTCCCCTTGACCCCGTTTGTCCCACGAGCCGTGCCCCGAGGGGCATGTTTTCTGTTGAAGACTCCTCTCGTGGGTCTCCAGATCCCGAACTACGATGAGTTGGTTTGGGGGTTTTTTCCTGAGGGTGTGCTGGCGAAGGAGGCCTTTGGGCTTGAGCTTGTTGTGGCCACCTTCGGTCTATCTGTTGTGTCATTTCAGCCACAACAGAACATTGAAAGTCACGCAGGAAGCTCATGGTTATGACTAGAGGGCACTCTTCCTCAGGCGTGGAAGTCCCTAGGGGGGCTTGCTCAGTGGCCGGTTGGACTTCAGACGCGGACGGGGACCTCGGGAGTCCCTTGTCCTTAGAACGCCGAGTCTCAACGACGGCGACCCGAGGATGGTTTCCCACAGACGACGCCAAATGATGTCCGGGGACATCTTCGCTGGAAGGCATGGTGACCTCCAGGAGGACTTCCTGTGAGGGAGAGCGTCTGGAGTTGATGTTTCCCAGGGGAAGGTGCCTGCAAAGCTCAGAGAAGAGGGTTAGGAGGTCCCCGGGGTGTTTTTCCAGGGATGAGCATCCGACGCCCAAGTCAGTTTCCTGAGAAGGTAAGATGGAAGCACTAGAGTTTTCAGTGGGCTTGCCTGTGTTTTCTCAAAGGGAAGGAGCCCAACCGTTTGCCAGGGTCTGTTCCCTGGTATTTATAGAAAAGCCCAGCCCGTTCAGATGATGACACGTGTTCGGTCGGATGTTCTCTGAATTTCTGGGCGTAGGGGGCGAGTAGCCGGTGGCAGGCTTTTTGAGTCTTGGACCGAGACAGGTCGTGACAAGACCTGGACGGCGTCAGCTTGTCAAATCGCCGTATGAGGTGACATGTAGCGTCTGTGGGTGGCATGTCAGAGGCTCCTTAAATGCTGCTGCCGTACTCCCGAGGTCCCTGGACGAGGTCATCCTTTGACGCGGACGGTGCCCCTTCGGGAAATGTACCCGTAGTTCGGGAAGTTCCCTGATTCAGGGTTCCGCCTTTGGGGAAATCCTCTTCGGCTTGCAATAGCTGATTCTCTGTTTTCGAAGGCGATCTGTTTAGTACCTCGGGGGGGCTAATAGCTTCCTCGCGTTTCCTGACGCTCCGAGTTCGGGTCAGATAGAGGCGATAGCCCTTCGGCTATCACTTGGTGTGCGTGACTTAGGCTGGTAAGTGGCAAATCTGCAAATGTCAATAGGGCTTGAAAAACAGAAAAATAGAATTAGGCAAGGCCGCAAGTAAGGGTAGTTCATAGTTGGGCTGGGCTTTGCCTTTGCCTAAAACCAGAAATAGGGTCGGGTGGGATTTTTTTGGGCTAACCTGACCCAAATCGATTCTTTAAATTCTAAACACATATTGGATCGGATCAACCTGAATTTACGTTTTCTCTTCTCCTAACCCAAATTGAACCCTAAAATTAGGATCGAAATTGGGTTCGGGTTCGGGTTTAGGGTCAGCACTTACACCCCTAGTCAGACCCACTATCTCTCTTTCTCCTTCTTGTAGGGGGCTATCCCTCCTCCTTCCCCAACTTTTTTTGTTTTGTTTTGTTTTGTTTTCTTTTTAGTGATTTATTTTATTCTTAATTGAAGGAGGCTGAAACCCCGAATTCTTTAGTACTATGAGATCAAAGTTGTTTTTATTCATTTAATTAATGTTTTGAGTATTGGATGCTTTTCTATAATTAATTTCATGCTTGTTTCATTTATATGCTAGGAGGCCTACTAGTTGTTATTCGAATTCAATCTTCTGTTGGGTTATAAATTAAATCCATAATTATTTGGTTTCTCTAATCTGTAAATCAATTAAGATTTAGTGATTTGCTATGTCAGAAATCATTAGGTCTTAGGGAGAACATTTAACTAAATTAAATGCAGCCACTTGTGTTTGTGTTATTTAGTTTTATTGATTTCTCTAATTTTTAACATAATTGTTAAATTAAATTAAAACGCTTGTCTTAGGTTGTTTAGCAGTTAGGATTAATTAGATCATTTTTTTTCTGATTAACTATGACTAAGGAGAGGTAGGAAGCTAGCTCCAACGATGAATATTCAAAGTTTTAATTGATCTATCTATGCATCAATGATCAATTGTAGGAATTCGGAGGTGGATGTTGACTGATGACAAGGTTTGAATTCTTGATTGTTTTGTTGGTTTCTTACTTTATAGGGTTCTTAATTTTTGTTCTCTAATCAATTTTTTTATTGCAAACAATGCCCCTAATATTTTATTCTAAGTTTTCTATGATGAAGTTTTCAGATAAAAATTTTCCTTGGGATTTGACCTAGTTTCCACTGCTATACTATAAATTTATTTATTTTGAGTTGTTAGTAATACCATAATTATTTTTTATGGTGTCAACGACCGATCAGGATTCTCTCTTACAATCATTATTAGGACATTGTACCACGCTCAAGTTTTCACCCTTAGCAATTGGCACATTGCAAGGTTTATAGTCTCGCATATTGAATTGCTTTAACACGCGTTCAATGTAGGGATAGCAATTGGGTAGGCCCGGGTTGGGTTTAGCTTAGGTCATTCAAGTTTAGGTTTAGTCGGGTTAGCATTAGTTTAGGTTCATGCTAGGTTATTTGAGTTCAGGTTGAGTGAATTTGGGTTCAGGTTGGGTTTAGGTCAGTCTTATTCGGATTTGAGTTTAATAAGGGTTGGGTCAATTTCAGTCTCAAGTAATTTCAAGTCAAGTTAGTTGGGTTTCAAGTTAGATTTGGGTTGATATTTGAGTCTAATCAGGTTATTGTTGCATAAGCTGGAATAACTGGATTAATTCAATTTTTTATTTAGATTTTTCTAAAATTTTAATTAAAGAAATTGATTTTTTATACAAATATTTGAAAAGTTTTGAGACCTATATTACAATTTTTATGAATGACTAAAATAAAAAGTTTAAAATTTAGGTAACACATAACTAAAAAATTACCCCCCCATCCCATTTTCCTCATTCTATTTGACTTGTTTTTACTAGTTTGACTTGAATTTATTCATATTACTGTTTATTAGAAAAAAAATTAAAAAAATATATTTAAAAACTATAGGCTTTGATTTATCAATCACATATAAAGTTTTTTCATTTATATGCTAAAGTTTTGAAAATAAAAAATCATAAATTAATTCTTGAGAAGTGAATAATGCAAAGAATTTAGGACATAGGAAGTATTAGGCATAAAAAATAATCTAAAATATTTAATTTAACTAGATATAAATATATAAATATATAATTATTTTAATTAAAATATCTAATTCAAAACTTTGTAAATTCAATTTATGAAACTATAAACTCAGTCATTTTAGAACTTAAGAAGTTGGTAGGATTATATGCATTTAAATTATGTTTCCACTTCGAGTTACAATTTTTTAGGAATTTAGAATTATTATTTATGGTCAAAATACGAATTAATTTAGTTTAGGTATTAAGTTGGAGCCCTAAAGTTCGTTTGAGGTCAGTACATGTGAAATGAAAGAGTTTAGATGTGAATTGAAGGTTTTTAGAAAGTTTTAGATAAAATTGAAAATTTTGGGGTAAATTTGTTAACTCTCGAAAGTTTGAGGTAAATCTGGTAATTTTATGAGGCAAAATTTGATGATCTTATAAAGTCATGGGCTAATTCAATAAATCCTAGAAATCAGGTCCTGTTGGGTTTAGGCTCGGGTTTTTTGGAGCTTTGGGTCAAGTCAGTTTCGGGTTTGGGTTATTTTAGGTTCAGTCCAATTTTGGGTTCGAGTTATTTTGGGTTTGGATCATTTTAGTTTTGAGTTTTCTTTTGTTTCACTTTGATCGAGTTTGGGTTCAGGTCGAGTTGGATACAACCAGGGTTTAGGTCATTGACCTTTTTAGTCAAATCGGTTTAGGTGGGTTGGTCTAAGTTTTCAGGTCGGGTTAAATTTTGCAACCTCTAGTTCAATGTATGATTTTTTAGAGAGACCCAACAAGTTCCGAGATCTGTCCTTATGGATTTCAATTTTAAGAGCAAAAGATGCTTCATTAAGATCTTTCATTTCAAATTGCCTAGACAAAAATTGCTTAACCTCATGCAACACACCTAGGTCTTTTTTTGCAAGCAAAATATCATCCACATAAAGAACTATAATATGATCAAAGAAGGCACAATCAGGGATGACAAGGATCCATTAAAGATAACTAGTGGACCATTGACAAGGAAAAAGGCTAAGGATCCAAGTTTAGGAAGTTTCAGTATCAAAGAAGTTTCAAATTGTGCATGTTTTCATAGTTTCTTGTCTTGGCCGAAAAGAAATCTAACTTTTTGTCTTTGGCAGTAAAGAACTTCAAGAAGAAAGTCGTTTTAGCATCAGAACAGCAAGCAAAAAAAAAAAAAAAAAAGAAAGAAAAAGAAAAAACAAAGAAAAAGAAAGAACAAAGAAAAGATCTTGCAAAAAGAAGTTTTCTCAAAGTGTTGAAAGTTTTGCACCCTAAACCCTATCCCATTGTTTTTGAGCCAAAAAGCTTTTCTTTGTGGTTCTTGTGATTATCAATTGCAAGAGCTTCTTAGAGTCTTTGAAACTTATTTAACCCACCTCTTTTGGAGTCAAAATTGTTTTCAATAATTCAAGTTTTCTTATGTGCTTTGGGGAAAGTTTTCTTAGAACTTTTGAGGACTCTTTGAATAGCAATATCTCACTAACAAATTGAGTGTTCGAGTGCTCATCTTTTGAGTGAAACACATGAGGTGAGTGTGTGTGAGGATTTTTATTTTCAGGAGTATGGAGGGCCAGAAGGATAGGAGAATGGAAGTGAGACACAATAAAGAGCTTACCATGAGAGAACTTCAAGAAACTCTCAATAGACTTGTGAGAAGGATTGAGGACATAGATTTGAGGTTGTCATGGAAACCTAATCCCATCTTGCAACCAAGGAGAGGTCTGAGGAGAGAAGAGCCTGGCCTGAGGAGGAAGAAAGAATTTGGCATGACCACAAGTTTCCAAGGAGATGTAAGCCAAGGGAGGACAACAATCTCAACTCCATCAAGCTTACCCTTCCATCCTTCCAAGGGAAGAGTGATCCAGATGCATATTGGGAGTGTGAGCAAAAGATTGAGATAGTGTTTGATTGCCATCATTACTTCGAGGAAAAGAAGGTTAAATGGGCTACCATAAAGTTCACTAATTATGCTCTTGTATGGTGGAATCAGGATGTTATTTCTAGGAGAAGGAATGAGGAGGAGCCCATACATACATGGAGAGCCCTTAAAGCATTAATGAGGAGGAGATTTGTGCCTAGCTACTACACTAGAGATCAACGCTTCAAGCTTCAAAGGCTAGTGCAAGGCCAAAGGAGTATAGAGGACTACCACAAAGACTTGGAGATGACCTTGACTCGAGTCAACATCATTGAGGATGAAGAGACCACTATTGCTAGATTCATCAATGGTTTCAACCATGAGATAGCCAATAAATTGGAAATGGTGCCTTATTTCAATATGGAGGGCTTGCTTCACTGTGCCACCAAGGCTGAAAGAAGCATCAAGAGAGCAAAGGCATCCAAGATGTCTCAAGGAGGAATTTCCACATGAAGAGGAGCCTGGAACAGGGATGCGAGAGAAGCACCCAAGCCAAAAGTGGAGGCCCCAATAAAAGGCTTGTCTCGGCCTCAACAAGAAAAGTTAATCATGCTTGTTCCACTTTCACCACAAGAAGTCGTCGAGGATCAAAGAAAACTTCAAAGTGAGGTTAAGAGAAAAGAAAAAGAGGGGAAAGTTGAGGGCAAGAGTGATGAGAGGCAAGCCGAGAGAACAACCGAGAGATTATGTAAGAAGATTGAACATGAGGGGAAGAAGAGTGGAGAGTTCCCGAGAGAAGAAATTGAGTGTGAAGTTGAGAGAAGACAAGAGTGCAATGAACTCAAGCCGAGTGAAGAGAGAACCTACAAAGAAGCCAAACTTTCATCTAACATAATGGAGTCTTCTTCTTGTGTTGTGTTGTCTTTTTTTTCAGGAATTAAGTGAATATGAACTTCAAGAATCAAGTGAGTTGCTGCCCATTAAAGAAGTTGGTGTTCCCAATAATCCAGGTCATGTCCCATGCATCAAACCAATGAATGAGGTTAAAAAGGAACAATTTGAGGTGAGTCCAAGTGATTTCATATGTAAAATTTTGCCTAACATTATTTCTTATCCTATGTTTCAAGGGGATGAAATTAATACAACTTCAACCAAAGCCATTAAGTGCAAAGGTGAAAATTTTGTGGTTCCAAAGGAAGATACTTGGAGACTAAGTCCAACCACTGTAATGTATTTCTTCCTAACACCTAGATTTGATGTGGTTTTGCATGAAAAACTCAAACAATGTGTGTTTGCTTGCAATGCTATTTTAAAGAATGGTTTTCATGAAATTAGATTAAGAGAAGGAAGTAAGCATGAAACTTTGACAAAATATGGTTTTAAAGCTTCTAATTCTTTGGTTTTGTCAAATCTTCTTTAGAATTACTTGAGTTTCTCTAAAGAAAAATATGTTTTAGTGTCTTTTGTTTTTTAATTTGTTAGTTTTGCATCCATCTCACATTGCTTTGTTTTGCCTCAAGTTAAATCTACTTCTTTAGAATGTTTCATGCATAAATTGGTTCTTAGACATGCATTACATATTTCATTGTTTCACATTAACGTTTAGCCCATTTTTGTGTTTCAACCTTTAATTTCCAACAAGTATTTTTTTTCCATGACATATGCATTACACAAACTTTTGAGCATTAATCATTTTGCTTTATGTCCAAACCTGAAAGTTTTTATTTTGAGTGAAAATTCTGATTTTAAATTCAGCCTTTCGAGGAGATATGTTGAGTCCTTTGTTTTGTGTCACATCCCATTCACAAATTTCATGCATTGTTTTGCATATACATGCAAAAATAAGTTTACCACTAAATTGGTTTCACTTAATCCTATCTATTCTAATTTTGTTTCATTTGAAATGCGTAGGATTTCTGTGAAATTCATGCATCCTTGTTTTCTTGTTAGTTTAGGCCACATTGTGTTCAATTCTTGTTTATTTGAATGGCCGATGCAAACTATTATCTTGACATGCATAACTTGTGTTTTTCATAACCATAATACTTGTGTGAGTTTAGGTCCATTTGTTTTGAGTGCATACAACATCCCTAAAGCAAATTATTCCAACACTTTTTCTAGTTGTGAGAATAATGTTTTTGAGATGGCAAAGGCAATGAAAGTGATACCTAGAGTTACGATGAAAATTGTGCAAACATTTAGAGTTTTTGTGCTAATTGTTTCAAACTATGTTTTTGAACCTGGAGGTATCATTGCATTTGGATATTGGCTCAGGTTTTTTACAAGATTAAAGCTCCATACACAAGCATTCCTTGCTATTAGTGCTTATGTGAAAGGTAAGTGCTTATGTGTTGATTATTTCATTGTTATTGATTCAATTCCCTTTTCTAATGTAGGTTTTGATTTGAGGACGAATCCTTCTAAGGAGAGGGGAGCTGATATGATCAAAGAAGGCACAACTAAGGATGACAAGGATCCATTGAAGATAACTAGTGGACCATTGACAAGGAAAAAGACTAAGGAGCTCACTAGTGCACTTCAAGCTTTTGTCTCATGCATTTTCATGGAGAATAGGCTTGTAATTTCACAAGGAGCTGTTGGAACATGCAAGGAATCATATGGAGATGATGGCCAAGCTTGGATGTTGACAGATTGGCAATGTTTTGGTAGAAAATTCATATCTTGAGCTAAACAGATCAAAATTAAGTAATTCTTGATTCATTGGAAAGCTAACATCTGGAGCTAAAAATAATATGAAGATCGAAGCCAATTCATGTTACCTTGTGTTCTCGGTTTCAATTTCTTTGTTCTTGTTTGTTCCTTATCTTTCTGTTTCGTGTCTAGCCTTATTAATCTTTCTTGTTTTCATTGTTTTCAGCATTCAAGAGTCAAGAAAACACCAAAAAAAGAAGAATCCAAGTTCAGGAAGTTTCAGTATCAAAGAAGTTGTTTAGACATAAGCAAGAACCACACGAGAAGACTATTTTGGGGTTTTTATGGCCAATCTTATTTTGTAACATATTTTATTTTATTTTCCTATTTATTTAGATTATTTAAGATGTTATTTAGGTCATGGAAGTGATTCAAGTTAATTAGGATAAATGAAATTCGCTGCACACCTTAAACATGTGTTAAAAGGGTATAGGAATCCTAGTTTGACTAGGTTTTCTTGAGTTCTTTGTAATTAGGTTTCCTAGGTGACTTGGGCTGCGAATTTTGCTGAGTCTTTTACCCTAGTTTAGGCCTATAAATAGGCACATATTCTAGATGTAAACCACATATTTTTGCTGAAATAATATTGCTACTTTGGAGAAGTTTCTTTTTGGTTCTTTGCGGACTGCATTGGTGCACAAGTATGCTTGTGTTCTTGGAGTTCTATACTTCTTATTTTTAATCATAGGTTGATTAAGGGTGGAGGTTTCAAACCTAGTTTTTTTGATGTCTTGTGGAGCTTGAATAACATTTTGGGCGCGTTCCATGGTCTTTATACCATTGGGGTTCGCATCAAACTAGAAAGCCAATTTTTCTCCCACTGACCTTGTGATATATGCATCTATCAACTTGGTTTTCCACACAACCAAATGAGGTAATTGCCTCAACAAACTTTAGCTACCAGTAACAGCAAGCTTGCTTTAGACCATAAATAAACTTTAACAGTCTACATATTATATAATCTTTACTAGTTACCTTAAAACCTTCATTACATCTCATCCTTCATTACATCTCACCATATATCCTTTTGAGGACTTGGTACAACCTCTGAAAATGTCACTAGATCGATTACATAACTGATGTCATGATCACTCTCACCAAGATAGACCACATAATCAGAAGATATAACATATTTCATTTCCCTAGTAGATCATCTAAGTGGAACCTCTGCTATCACATCCTATGCCAGATGAACCTCTTTCAACTGTTGGTTATAAAGGTTCTTGTTATATTGGAGCAAGCATAGGAAAGGAATCCACGATCTCTTGCTATATGGGTAAAGGAACACACATGGTATGACCTTGCACATCCTTCTTTATGGTCTTAGAATGATCACTTTCATCTGCCATATTGTGCTCCAGAAACTTAGTTGTTTGTGGTTCCACAATTCTAGATAGAATCTATACTTTTTAGAATGTTCAGGGTAACTAATAAAATAGCAACGAGTAGAACAAGGATGCAATTTAATCTCCACAGATTGTATAATCTCACTTCAGTAGAATAACCCCAAACTTGAAAATTGTTCATGCTAGGTTTCCTATAAGTCAAAAGGCATATTTTGTACTAACTTATGGGATTGATTGAGGATATAAAAGGCCAGCTTGATAGCCTCATCCCAAAGAAAGTCAGTTAAGTTTGTCCTACTTTGCATGCTCCTTATCACATCCTTAAATGTGCGATTTTACCTTTAAGCCACACCATTTTGTTTAGGACTTCCTGGCAAAGTAAATTGAGCCACTATTCCATAGCTTTTTAAGTATCTGGCAATGGGGCCCTTAATTTGTCCACCATCCCCCATGTTTTTCATAATACTCACCTCCTAGGTTAGATCTCACAATTTTGATAACTTTTCTCAATTGTTTCTTGACTTCAATCTTGTAGATCTTGCACTTGTCAAGAGCTTCAGACTTATTCTTAATCAAGTCTCCATAATTAAGTACAAGTAACTATAATGACAATAGTCATCAATAAAAGTGATGAAATATTTGTTACAACTTGTATATGAGTATGGTCCATTTATATCAATGTGAATAAGTTTGAGCTATGTGTAGCTCCCTTTTTCTTAATCATGGTCAACTTGTCTCTACAACAATCAACACGTCTCTAGGTTGTTAAAGTCAAGAGTAGATAGGATATTTTCTTTTATCAATCTTGCTACTATTTCCCTGGAGATGTGGCCAAGTCTTTTATGCGACAACATGGAAGATTTTTCTTTTATAAGAAGCCTTTTAGCCACAACTTTCTCAACATTGTATGAGATAGCATAGATATTATTTGAATTCAAACATAATCTATATACCCTAGAGAAAAAAGAACAACTTCCAACATACTTTGAGTCAAAGAGTAATTTAATAAAACCATCCTTAATCTCAAAAGCATAGCTATCCTTGTCCAACATAGAAACTAAGACCAAGTTTTGTCTAAAATATGGTACATAGAATGTGTTATTCAACATAAGTCTAAACATAGAATCTAAATTTAGACAAACAACTCCTATGAACTTTACATCCATCTCTTCATTATTGCCAATAATAAGCCTTGACTCCCCTTTATTTGGTTTCCTCTTGCTTATGAACCCTTATAAAGTAAAAGCAACATGTGTAGTTGCTTTGCTGTCTAGCCACCAGGAACTAGATTGGACCATAGCGAAATTGGATTCATGTAAAACAAGAGCCAAATAGTCATTACCTTTATCCCGATTCTTAGCTGACCAAGTTTTAAATTTATGAAAATCATTTTTAAAGTGATATTTTTTCCTATAGAAGAAACATTTCTTTTGGTTCTTCTCAATCACTGCATTTGGACCATTCATTGCTCCAGCTTGACTATTAGCCTGAGTCTAAACATTCTTGGAAGCATTAAAATTAATACCCTTCTTGTTGTTGTGCTTACCTAATACAAATAAAGTAGTTTGAGACTTATCACTCTTAAGCTTCTCCTTTTTAGTGACAAACTTAGTAATCAGGTCATTGACCTCCTAAGCCTCATCCTGAGTGTTGTAAATAGTGACAAGAAACCCATACTCCACAAGAAGGGTATTCAATGCTTTATGCACAATACATGCATCAATGATGACAATGTTGAAAGCCTTGAGTCTACATTGAATGTGGACCATCTTGATGATGTTGTCCCTAAAACTACTTACTTTGTCATACCTTATAGAGTAAAGTTCTTTTGGAAAGGTACCTATCTTAGCATTAGAAGACACTCTATACCTCTAAGACATAGCATTAAGAAAATCCTTAACGATATTAGTTTTCAGAAAGAGCACCAAGCAGGTGTTTAGGAATGAATCTCTTCTTTGAAAAATAGCACATGTGATTTGATTTCTCCCAAACTACATAAGTCTTCTACTCCTCATTTCTACTTGTGGTAGTAAGATCTATAGGCTTATAAGTAATCATGGCCAGATTCACATTTTCCATCTCAAGAGCAAATTTCACATCTTGCTTCCACTTCTTCAAGTTGGAGCCAGTGAACAACTCAATGGTAACCAAGTTGTTGTTAACAAAAAAGGTGGCTAAAAAGATCAAACAAGTGCAAACATCAATAATTTGTAAGGTAACCATGATACTTAAAACCAAAAATAGTATTCTAATTGAGAATTCAAGCACATCACTATCAAAACACCTTTGGGCATAATTCATAACATGCAGTCTCAAATTCTCACACATAATGACAATTCAAAGAACTTTTCCTATCCTCATTAATCTATCACCTTTGGATCTATAGACAGCTTAGATAAGTTAATCCTCAATTATATGTCATATGTGCCTCATCTTTAAAATTCATGCATAGTTAACACCTTTGGACAAAATAACCATACACTCAATTTAGATACATCACTAATCATGCAAGAATGGAATTTCACAATACTTGTCAAATCAACCACTTTAGTGGCAACAATTCAATGGAGCTCATAAAACCCTCCCACAATGAGATATTCCTTATGTTACCTCACAATCAATGACAATCACTGGGCTCAATTTTAGTTTTTGTATGACTTCACTGAATGAGAGAATTAATTCACTTAAAATTTCCCCCTAATCATTTGTTGTCGTATTTGTTTTATTTTTTTGATCTATTTAAAGAATTATTTATCATGCATATTCACTTTAATTTACCATTATGAGGCAAAATGACTATATGTGTCTCTTCAATTAAAGTGAATTTAACGTTTATTCCACAAAATTAAATTTCAGTGTGGTTTTAATTAAAGGTTTGAGATTACTTTTATGAAATCAGCAGCTTCAGAGTTCATTATGGAAGTTTAGGGACCAAAATACACAGAGGAGAAAAACCTAATGGCCAACAAGCAATTACAGCAATCACATAGGATATAAATGGGAAAAAAAAATTTAAGGCCTAACTTGTCATAAAGGGCAATCTATGCCGTCTTTTCCGATTCGTGTCCCTCCAACCTTCACCCCAATTTTTTTTTCCTCTTTAACACACAACTAGCCGATTTCAACCCCAGATCTTAGGAAATTTAAATTTCATGATTGTGCTTCCATGTTTCCAATGCCAACAAGTGACAAAATCGCCTAAAAGCAATCCGGAAATAATACCGGTGGACAGTCTCTATGTAATAGCAGTCGTCCACGTTCGGACTTACCTGGAATCAAGTAGGTGTGGCGAAGGTGTGACCGATCCCGATGCGGGCAGCCACACCATCGCTTCTCTTTGATGCGTTCTCAATTCGAAGCCATTGAGGTCCGATCATGGCTTCTTAATTTTGTTTTATTAACAAAGGTAATAAAACAAACAAAACTAGAAGGAGATTTGCACCAATGGCAATCCCAATTGGCAAAAACATGGTCCAGTCATACAATACCAAAAACCAATCACAAGAAAAAAAAATTCAACTCAATTGGATGTATTTTATGATCATGTAATAGGCTCTGATAATATGTGTTAATTTTTTCTAACTTACCAAAATCATATATAAGAGTATAAAACATATAAATTAAAATAAAACAAGCAAAAGATTTGACTTAATATAGGTTTTATCGATGAACGCAACAGAAATCAAATCAATAAATATATAGGTCTTCTCCCTTATTTCAATCAACGGATCTTCTAATCGATGGAAAAAATTTTACCCTAATAAGTCGGCTATGGGAGAGACCTAACACTTTATTTATATAGAAGTTCATCGGCCTACCCATTATTGGCTACATGAACTCTATTGGTCTACACTTAAATAAACTCACATCTTTTATTATATTTCAAGTCACTAACCCAGTTTTAGATTAATTATTGTATGAGCCTTGTATGTTTAATTTGACCAAATTTAGTCCTTAATCTAATTAAATAAAAACACATACAATTAATATAGCCCACGTATGAGAAAATTTCAATAGGAACTTGTCTGGATCAGAAATTTCAGGATACCACCAACAAAAAGACAAAAATACTGCAAACTTGGTTTAGGCTGGAAGTTGACCATGTAGTTGACCTTCTAATTGAAAGAAACCCTAAACTTAAGACTTTGCAGACAATTAAGAGTCCATTATTCGAACTTGGTGAAGCTTCTAGAATTGAATTTCTATCTATGACAATTACATTGTTAAGACTATTAAGGTTGAACAGTTTTACGATAGGAATCAGACTGCATGGGAGCAAGAATAAAAATGTTCTACGATGACTGAAAATTGTACCATTATACTATTTGCAATGTTAGTTGAGGTTATGACTTAGAAAACCACAACTAAAGAGAAACATTTAGAATCTACTCTAAAAACAAAGCTAAGGAAGATTTGGTGATGATGACTGAACATATCAATATTGCATGAAGGAGTATGAATTTTCAGCTAATATTGCATGACGGAGTATTAATTTTCAGCTAAGAATACAGAATAGCGTGGGTGTTATGATACTATGATTAAGGAAATCTACTAATTTAGGTAGATAATCATATGAAGCAACATATGACTATGATTTTGAAAGTTCAGTAGGAAGTTAACTTGCTACAATGTTGCTTACTGGGGCATATGCATAAGAAGTTTGAACCTTTGGGAGAAAAATGAGGATGTATGAAATCAATATCTATAAGCAGAAATAGCTTGCTTCTAAGAACATTTGATTCAACTTGGCTGCTTGGCTAAGGGATTGACCTTATGAAAATGAAGCCATCTGAACAAAAGTTATGACCAAGTAAGTTGTTTCTAACAAACTAAGACTTATAGAAAGCTATTATGACCAGTGATAACCCTAACCTTAAGTTTATATTTGCCAATTTGGGACCAAATTTTTGTAGGGGTGGAATTATTACACACAACCCTAAAGTGAAAAATGCAGCTGAGCCTATGGGTAAGTCACTATAAATTTTTGGTGACTTAATTGGCATTTGAGCAAGATTTGAGGACCCAATTAAAGGAATTGAAGAACCTTTGGTTCCAATTGGGATTTTGTGGACTCAATATCAAGGAAATGCGTTGCTCAAGGATTTAATTGTGTAAGTGAAAAAAAGTTAACTTCATCCCGGTTAAGAGGGTGTTCTAAACAAGCTCAAAGTTTAGGGGCTTAATTGGAGACTAACTAAGAAAAGATGGAGTATAAGTGGGGTTATTTCCCACTCATCGTCTGAATTAAGCGACTGGCATTATCTCTTACCGACAGCGCAAGTTTGACTGGGAATTAGAAATCCGGCCTTCTTAAGTTTGGCCTGAATGAAGGAAAACCAGAACCAGAAGCTGGCGTCAGGGGCAGTGGCAACAAAGAACTCAATTACAGCCATGTCACACTTGGTTTTGGCTGAGGAAGGAGTTCCTTACTGATTAAGCCATTCCATTGAAGGTTTAACTGAAGGCTGTTGATTTCATAGATTACTAGACGTATTTGAGCTGCTTAAGCTGTTAAATCCCAAATGGTCTAGAGAAGAGGTTTCTTGTCATGATGAGCTCTCTCTACTTATCATCAATTGGTTTTAGATTGGACCCTTTAATATAAGATCAGAGTTCAGATTTCATGCATCCTAATCTTTCTCAGTACTATCTCTACTTTGGCCCTGGTTTTGATAGTTTCAGTAACGCTTCGAATCTGGTTGCACATGTAGCTAACTAAAGGCTTACATATGAGGGGAAGTGTTAAATTCCACATAGTCTAGTGTAGGGGTTTCTTGCCTCTCCACTTATCATCAATTGGTTTTAACTTGAATGTTTTAACAAAGACAACCATGGCTAAACCTTAAGCAATGGCTACAATTTTGGCTTGAAGTAAAGGCCCTGGCAACACTATGAAATGTATGCTTCACAAACAAGCAAATTTCTGAAAAAAAAACCAATTGGTGTAATTGTGAATTTAAACATTTTATCTTTAAAATATACTTATTGAAACCTCATACTTTAAGAAACATGGAAGCCACTCCTAAAATATTTTTTATAAAAGTGATGAATATTTATTCATTTTCCATATTTTTATATGTTATAAAAGTAAAAAAAATTCATAAAATTTTAGTAACTTTCTAAAAGTGTACTATCAAGTTGATTATTAGACTTATAGTATTAGTTTTTCCAAAGGAGCTGACTATAGACAAAAATAAAATGGTAATGCATTTTAAAAATGCGAAATGACAAGGTGGTAGTTAGTTTAAAAAATGTAATAGTGAATTATCATTTCTACAAAAAAAATTGTCCGAAAACAAATTATCAAATAATGTCTTATTTACCCAAAATCAAAAGCATATTTTGAAAATAAATTTTAGAACGCTATGTTGTTCTTTCATATGAACATAAAAAGAACAAACATGTTCTTATTATAAAACTAGTGATTAGGGATTGTTTGAGTTTGTAAAGAGCATTGGCAGCTTCACAATGGGGGCAATGGGGACAACTGCCCTATTGAACTCTTGGAAACCTTAGGTTATATATTTTTAAAACTGGTAAACATAAATTTTTAGTTATAATTTGCCTTATCAAGTTTTTTAGACTTATTGGAAACATATGATGCGTACACAAACATACACTAAATTTGAGCCCTTAGCATATCATTTAGTCCTTCTATAATTAACTACTATATAGGAAATTGAGGACATCACTTATAATTCGACTATAAATATCGTATTGCTACCCAACGAATTCGCTGCTTCACACAAATTCATTTTCTTTGTGTCTTCTTACCTTTCCTATCATTTTAATAGTTCTTTAGTCTTTTTTAGATATTAGTTGTATTATTTGCTATCTATTTTTATATGCTATAATTTTATTTTTATCTGTTAATGAATCTTTTAAATGTTACTTAATCAATTCACTCATATGTTTTATTAACTCAAAATTGTATTATAAGATATAGTTACAAGAAAATCATATTGCAAGTCTACCATATATCCCACTTCATCCTAACTAACCTAATTTGTTTAACTCCATAGAGAAGAATCCTCTTTTACTTAATATATGTAAACTCTAATATATTTGCTCTTTTTTGTTAATTTTATAATTATTATTTAAAAGAAGATATATTTCTCTTGTAGAATTCCAACCACTAAAATATTCTACATTACCTTCATAATTATCAAATTACAAGTCATGTAATTATTTTTCTTTTAGTTTATAAATATACAGTTCTCTATTTATTTTGCTTTTTAACATATAAAAAGAATATCAATTAATTGCTTTAATCTAATATCATAATATGTCAACAATTGATATATATCTTATAATGTACAACATTTTAGACAATACACCAAATCCAAAAAGGATCAATTCCAACAATATTGAAAAAAAACTTAAAAAGAACAAACGAGTCTGTTGATTCTGAGTCAATGCATTTTCGCGTAATAAAATATTTATACTATCAAAGTAAAAAATATATAATTTGTATTTATGCATATAGTTAGTGTGTTTATATGTCATTCAGATGTGAGTTAAAGAAAAAAACAACATCAACATCAATTGTGCTAAAAATATTAAAAAATTTTAAATAAATGAAGCATGAAATTTGTCCCCACATGATATAATTCTTAGGGCTGCCACTGGCAAAGAGTGTGTGTATATTGATTAAAATAAACCACTAAACTAAATAAAGACAAAAATCAAATTCTTTGACAAAATGAGTTTACTATTATGTAATGGAGTTGAGCACTAAAAACTAAAAATAAATAATATATTAAAACCATCTATAAAAAAAAATGGAGCACTTAAAACATAACAAGAAAACTAAAAATTGATCTAATTTTCAACACTATGTGAATATTTGATGCTATATATTAGGATGGGCCATGGCCCACCCTAAGTGTAGTATCGCTAAGCCACTTAGGAACACTATGTTGGCAATGACCCCTAATGAAACAGTAGAGCTCACTACATGACTTATGACTTGCTAATTGGCTATAAGATATAGCCCATGATGGCCATAGCTGTGTAGCTCAAGACCAAATCCTTGGAGGATTATTGAGAATTAACCTTCTAATGATGATGATTATAATTTAATTATTTGCATGTGCATTCATTCTACATCATTTGCATCACACTTGTATAATTATATCACCATCATCATCAGCAGCATTACTACTACTATTTTTATGATTTTATAAGGAAACTCACCCAAATTGTTTAATCTTTTGCAGGAATTGGCTATAAGTTAGGATGTGGCTAGAATGTATTATTAGGGGCAGGAAACTCTCCAAAGACATTAGGTTTAGGACTAGTCCTAGATAGGAATTTCTGGATCTCAAGTCTTGTACATGCAATACTTGGATAACAAGAGAGGGCTAGTTAATGTTTTTGTTTTACTTTTGAAAACAAGTCCTGAGTCATGTTCTATAACTACATAAAAGTTTGGCATGACTTGTTTGATAAATGTCGAGCTTCTGGAAGATTGTCCTATGATTTGTAAGACTTTAGCTGTTGAAATAAAGTTTCCATAACTTTTTGTATATGGTTTCAATTAGTTCTTACGGAATTCTGCCATTATACTGAAAGGTTTGGCCGATGGCTGACTTAATGATTCACTGATTTGCTACAAAATTGAGCATACAAGTCCATTCACGACAACAAAATAGTATATAGGTGACATAAATTTACTGACGTTTTTAAAAAAAATGTCTGAAAAAATATATTATTATTGACATGTTTAAAAACGTGCAACTAAAGAATTATTTAAGCTGGACAAATTTTAAAAAATGCAACTAAAATGACCTCTTATGCATATCATATTTAAAAAATTGTTTCAAAATATATATTCAAACCCAACAAAGTTTTAGAAACGTAGTTAAAAATCCACCTAAGCCGGACTACTCTCTAAAATGCAGCTAAAGGTTCAGCCCATTAACAAAGCCCTGTCTAGTCCAAAAATAAGGAAAATGGTTTTTGTTGTTTTGGGGGTTGGTGAAGGGGAACGTGTGCAGCTGGTATGGTATCTTCCTCCACCATCACTGCCGATCGATAGCGCTTCATCTGCTACTTCAACCACCACTTTATCTACTCCTCCCGCCACCGCTATTCTTCACAAGAATTCCACATTCCTCGCCCGAAAACTAGAGAACTTCTCATCAAAACCAAGGGTAACCCACTGTCTTTGATTTCTTTCCCTTTTGTTTGTTTTCTCTTTCCGATTATTGGTTGGATCACTTCGGGTTAAAGGACCTTTAGTAGTATGCTATGGTCGATTGATGTTGATCAAACGATCGCTAAGTTGTGAAACAAATTTCTGTTTTTTTTTTCGGTATCAGTAGTTTTTTATTTGTTTCTTATGATTGAGTAGTTTCTTTGCTGCTTATGGATCCTATCCTATTTCTATATCAGTATTTTTGTGTGCCTTCATGAATAAATACTAATTAAATGCATAAATACTGTGTATGGTTTTCATTTGTGTGTCTCACTTTCTCGATCTCCCAATAGTTTCAAATCTCCAAACATTTGTTGAACACAAAAATCTCTTGAAAAGCATCTACAAGGGCAATAGTGGTTTCATACGCATGTAGCTTTAGGTGAATACCAATGCATAGATAATACTGTAATTAGGAAGAAGTGAATAATTTATTTGCAGTTGGGGACAGGATTGGCAATCTGATATGCTGGCCATGTGTAGAAGATCCCCAGAGCTACGGAGGAATCTCAGAAAGCCGCAAGGCCAAATTCTTAGTTATGTGCATTTCATTTCTCCCCCATTTTGTGATTATTAATTTATTAGATCTCCACGCTCTCTATATAATCTAACTCAACCAATTTAACCAAAAGGTTGACCTAAAAGATTAAAAATTTAATTGTGCTGAAATAAGTACTAGAGATTGCACGTTATCTTGACTTTGAAATTTCAATTACTAAAATAAAGATCATAAACTTGTAGGTTGTAATATCTTGGGAACAGCTGAATTTATGATTAGCGTGTTAGAGATTTATATGTATAATATATTAATGATGGGAATAATTTTTTTTAAATGTTAAAATAATGAATGCAATTACTTGGAACTTAATAAAAACCACGTAAACTTGCAAAGGTAACATGGTCCCTCCCTGATTGTTATTCTGTCTTTTGATCTCCTTGCTCTTAGTTTCTGCGTTTTAACTGAATCTTCTCCCCCAGGTGGGCATCTCTCTTCAAAGTCTATGAGCTTTGGAAGGTCTTGGTCTAAGAGAATCTCGGATTCAAGTTCAGAGTTATCTTTTTGTGGTCCTTGAAGTCAAGCACTACTGAAGGAGAAAGAGTAGGGAGGTGATCATTTTTGCAGTAGTCTTAGACTTGATCTTGGTCTTGGTGGTGCTTGTAAAGGCTTACATGCAGGGGATTGAGGTGAAAGGTAACTAATTTGAGCTTCTTTAGAATTTTGCCCCTTATTCCTTTCATTTCTCTACTAGTGTTGTTCTTGCACATAGGCATAGAACTGACTTATTTTTAATTACCATGTATGTTAATTAATTATTATCTAATCATTTCTCTTTAATTTCTTTTTGGTTTGTTTTTCTTGGACTTTTAATTATTTGATCAAGGATTTGAAATTCCGGTTCTGGGTTTGATTTGAAATTGTTGTGATATGTATTGGAAATTAGTTAATTGATGAAAAAAAGCTTAAATTTTGTGAAAATAAGAACTGCCTCCAATCCTTTGTATTTGGTCTAACTAATGATTTGTGTTAAATTTTGTGTGCAAGGACTTTACTTGCTTGCTACTGCTTAGTTCCTTGACAAGATGACCTTGATTGTTGAATTAGATTGTCCTCAAATCTTGAATTAGACTCAAGGCCTGAGGTAAATAATGCTTGGAAATCTTAAATTAGTTCACAATTTTTTTTTGTTTGTTGCTTTAAATTTTGTTGTTGTGTTTTTTGTTAAAAAAAATTATTTCCTTCCCTGTTCTGGTCTCCTGGAAATCAACTCTAGCACCCTTTCTGAAGTTTCCACAACTGATTCTGAAGTCTCCATTTTTGCAGTATTGCTTGTTGTTGTAATTAGTCTCTTGAACTATGAGTTTCACTAATTTGTGACCAATGATCTATCTTCTAGTTTTAGTTCATTGACTTTAATGATGAGTCTTCTGATTTTGTGTCTATCTTTTGTTTATTTTTCTGATCTCTGGTTCTTTTAGCTTGTTGTACATGTAGCTATAACTAGTTTTTTCTGTAATTAATTTTTGGTGTTAAATTTTGTAGTCAAATTATATTATAAAATTGGACAAAAGTTGGATGGATAAACCAAGATTTGATAAGGAGTATAATGAAGGGGTTGAAGGTTTTCTAAATAATGCTTTTGAGAGTAGTTCAAGAGGTGGGAAAATATTATGTCTGTGCCAAAATTGCAAGAATTGCAAGAGTAGTTCAAGATTATTGAATGCGTTTGAGTGTATTTTTGGATGAATAAAGGTAGGGTGAATACAAAGGTTTGAGCACTGGCTCTTGTGGCTCTTGTTTGTGTTGATTTTATTTTTGGATGAGAAAAGATTAGAGCCTCATGGAACTCCTAAAATGCATTTGTACTTGTTTCCAAATTCAGGTACGTATATCCATTTAGTACCTAGTACCTAGTACCTAGTATCAGTGTGCTATGATCAAAGATAAGTTCAACTGTGGACCAATTTTACTTGCAGAACGCACCAACCTTTTTCTCTGTTATTGTTGGTACCTAGTCCGGCCAATCACATGAGGCGGTAGAAGGAAGAGAGCCAGCTGGAGAAAATAGGCTAATATATAAATAAAATATTTTCTTATACGGATTATGATGGTGTAAGCAAACCAAGGTTTTTAAGTCAATTTTCTGAATGTTGGTCAAACAACTATTTTGATTAGTCTACTATTCTTTGAAAGAGCTTGATCCTTGTTTACTTCTGAAAGCTCCTTTCACTACCTGTAAAACTAGTTTTATACCCACCTCGTGAACCGGAAATCTAAATTATAATTAATTAGTTTATTGATGAAATAAAAAGAATCAAGTAAAAATATATTGTAATAATAGTAACATTTAGTAAAATTTTAAGGACACCATGCACTTTATAACTGTATATGGATAAGTCATACTTCAATGTCTTTGCCACTGATTAATTAATATGGACGTTCAGATTTAAAAAAAAAATCCTTAATGAGACTTTAGAGCAAATTATATTACATTAAATGAGCACATTTTATGCATGCAGATAAATTATTTTTGAAACTATATGGAAGTAAATTAGAAATGCAAAAAGAAACTTTACACTATTTTCCTCAAAAAAAAAAAAAACTTACATTACTAAAAGAATATGCGCATAAAGTATAATGATAAAAATATGAAAATAAATTAGAAACATGTGAAAAAAAGTATATAAGATGTCTTAAATTACAAACAGTTGCCTAAAAAGACTTCCCTAAAATAAATGGAAGTAATCACTTGAATCAAATATTCAAATATTTATTCCAATCACCCAATTAAAATATATTTTTCGTTATTCTTCAACAAAAAAATTCATCCATTGCTGATGTGTAGGCATTTTCTTAAATAAATGGAATCAACGATTCTAAATTAAGAACTTATATTTATAATTAATTTATTATTGAAAATTTAAATTTATAATAATTTTAATTAGCTACAATAATTTGAAACAGCGAAAGTGTAACTAACATTTTTTTATTCTTTCAATTTTCTTTTGGCAGTGAAACGCTTTTGCTTTTTGTGATCTTTCCGTTATATGATTGTGACTTGTGCAGTTTAACATTTTCAACTTTCTTTATTTATCACTTTCTTTATTTTTCTAGGGAAATTTATAATAACCTTTACGGTTTGGCTTAAAATACACTTTACTCGTATTTGTTTTTTAAAACCTACACGTTGTCCTTTGCTTCATTTACATTGTCTCCCAGTAACTTCTCAGCCCCCAACTTAAACTGTGCGATATCTATTTTCGAGTAAATTCAATATTTGCATTATTTTTCTTATAATAAAAAATATTTTAAATTATCAATTTTCATCTCTGTAAATATGTTTTATTCCCTATAAATGTAAGTCAATATATTTTTAAATGTCATCTAACTATGAAAAACTATTAAAAATTTTTAAATTACTGAAATATAATTATCAGGCAATTTAAATTTTAGTTTTAAAACTTGTTGTCAAACAGGTAAAAGAAGTATGAGATGAAGTGTAGGTCCTGAAAAATAGAATGAGCAAAATATGAATTAGGCCAAATACAAGGCTTTTTTTTTTTTTTTTTTTAGCTCACCTTATTTTTTAACATCATCTTCTTTGACATTGCTATTATTTATTTTTTTTGCAAATAAAGATCGATTTCTAGTCAAATTTAAGTCAAACTTTGAAATAAAATTAAAATTTAGGTAGTTTTGGATTTTGATACTCTAATTGAGGGATAATTTGCTAACTTTTTGACTTATTTCAGTCCATAAATTTTATTGTATACCGTATCCAAATATATTTAAATTGATTATTTATTTATTTTTACTTATGCTACTATGATAACTTTGATTCAACCAAAACTTGATTCACTATCATCTCTTTTAGGAAAAAGCACGTGAGTGTATATTTTATTCCATGAAATCCCAATGGCACTTACATCCGTTTGAATCAGGGGCCTACATAAGAAACAACAAAGCCTGATTCAAAAGAGCCAAAAATATAAAATCCTAATACCTGTGCTACATAGCAAAATTAGGTGTATACAAACTAAGCAAACACTTTACTAATAATGTACCCCTTCCTAACTTGGAAAGCTTTAACAATCAGTCTAACAGTCTGTCATATTGTTGGCAACCCGAGTGATGAAGCCTTTTGTTTTTCTCAAGCCAAATAAAATAAACCAATCCCAAAAAGTGTAATCTTCTCAACCTAGAATTAAGACTATTACCTTTCACAACTCTTTTAAGCCACTTTCAACATCGAGTCCATTGCCAAGGGGCTTTTCTAGGCTTCAACATATGCATAATTTCATGCCACACCATCAAAGAATAAGTTCATTAAATAAAGGGTCCATTGATTCATTAACAGTCAAATAAAGATGACATAGAAGAGATAAAATATCCAAATAAAAGTAGATTTTATCAAGAGTTGGTAGTTTGCTTGACATTGCAAACCAACAAATCATAGAAAATTTAGGATCAGATTTCCAGACCAAAGAATGCCACAAAACATTGTTAATGTTCTCCATAACTTGAAGATAAGCTAACTTCATAATGAACTAGTCATTCTTTTCATAATCCCAAACTTGATCATGCACATGCTTAGCAAATAACAATTTGGAATTTAAGATTTGCTTCCAATTAACAAAGAAATCAGTAGAAGGCCTTACCTACAAAATATTGTAACCTCTAATATAATATGCATACACTCATTTTGTTATGGCCCTACTAGTGGGAAGCATGCCTGATGAAGGTAAAGTGATTTAAATTAAGTTTGGAACCTTAATTCAAGTTTACATAGCAAGAATAGGAAAGTTTACCAAAGTTCATTAAGTTCCAAGAAAGTCAAGACGCTAAATGAAGTTTAGCGGTAAAATGATAATTTTGCATCCTAAATAGCCGAGCTAGGTCCTGAGTGGTTAAAATGAAGTTTTATAACTTAAATTTTAACTTTAACCCAAATTTGATGAAACAAAAAAGGATTAATCAAAAATAGCTAAGGTTACCAAAAGATGGGGACTTAAATGTATCATGTTTAATACTTTGATGGCTTAGATTTAAAATAGGGTTATAAAAGGGTAAAGTGGAGGGGTGGCTGCCATAAACCCAAGTTCATCCTTTCCACCCTTATTTTTCCACCCAATTAAGCTTGAAATCAAAGTTTTTTGGTTAAAAAAAAAAAGCCATCATAAGTATATAAGCCATTAAGAGCTCATTTCAAGCATAAAACTATGGTTTTGCAGCTTGGAAGCATGTTTTCTCACATCCCCTATTTTTAGTATGAGGTAACCAATGTGTTCTTGATTGATTTCATGTTTGGTGGTTAGTTAGGAGCTTGGGTGTTGGTTAGAAAGCAAGAATTTGATATTTGGGGCCTATGTTTTGCTTGGAACTTAGGTGGTACTTTGGTGAGCTTAGTGGATTGGGAAGAGTATTTGATTCTTTCTTGTTACTTGGAATTGAGGTAAGGGAGTTGTGTTTTTTAGTTCAATTAATGCTATTGGAATGAGTTTGTTTGAAGAATTCGAGAAATTCTAGCAATAGCATTAGTTAGTGGGCAAAGTTGAATTATGGTGGACTATGAGGTTTGTGATGATTTGGATGATGTTATAATGCATCCTAGATTGGCTTGTGATAGTTGGTTGTGATCTATGTAACATGTTTTACATGTATGTGAAGTTTGGAGGCTAACCAAGCATGTTTGATATGTTTGGTAAGTGTCCAAAGTTCATAGCAGCAAAATGTGGGAAAATTCTGCAGTTTCGCAGATTTGTGACACGTCGCCAGCTTTGTACCATTGCCCATGATACGTCGCTAATGCTGGAAAGTTGGCAGAACGTTACCAACTGTGGCAATGCGCGCCATAGATAGTTTGGCTGAATTTTTCAAGTTTTGCTAGAAAGGCTAAAGGAAGGCTTAAGGGGATTCTTAGGGTACCTTAGGGTCTAAGCATTCCAGGGTACTCTGAGACTTTAAAAATTCTTTCAAGACCTAGGAGTTTTCTTGAGTTTTATCAAGTTTTATGGTTACTTGTACCATAAGCAAGAAAACTAGTTTACAAAGGATCACAACTATGTATCATTAGCTTGGGTGAAAGGTTTAGAACCCTTGGTAGCCTAGTTGTGCATTTAGCCACAAGGTTGCAAGGTGAAACCTTAATGCACCTAGTCTACAAGGTCTTTATGGCCTAGTCTACAATAGTCCCACCATAATGCCCATGTATAACATAAACGGGAGAGGTTTAACTGGTGATTTATCACTAGTTAGGCTGGCAAGCTAAGCTTGCTAGAGGACAAGGCAATTCCTTGTAGTTTAAGGATCAGGATGAGGAGAGGTCTCAAGGGACCTAGGTATGTGCATGTATTAGACCCTTAAGCTGTATGAGCTCATAGCAGGTTACATATGTTATCATATGTGAAGTTCTCAGTAATTTTCTTATAGGTGTAGTGAAGACCCTTACTGAGAATTTTTGAATTCTCACTCCCTAGTTATGTTATGCAGATTCTGAAGTTGTTAGGTTGGGTAACCACTGAGGGTTATCGCAGTAGTGGCTTTTGTTGCAGGTATTTCACTTGAGAATCTTTACAATTTTAGCCTACATAGGTAACTTGTTGGTCAAGTAACAATACTAACTACAATCTTCCTTTGGCTGTAGAGCCTAGGACCACGTGAACAAAGACTTTTATGACTCGCCACTGGGACTTGCATCCAAGGTGGGAGTTAGTTCAAGAAAATCTCAGTTGAGGCTTGTATAGGTAGTACTCTTAGCTGCCTCTATTGTCTATGTTTTGGCAAATCCTAGACTCTAGGATTGCTCTTGAGTGAAGGCATTAGTCTATTTTATGTATGATTGCTCCAACACAGTTGTTTATGTGTAGTACACTCACATAAAAGTTGATTTTGTATGCTTTGGCTATTTGAACTTATTTTCTTTGAAAATGTTTTGGCCAAGTCAATGTCTTATGAAATTTTTTCAATTCAAGTCAAAGCATGAAGAGCATGCATTTTGCATATTCTAGGTTAATCAACTAGTATCATGGGATTTTAATTCGCACACATTCAACTAGCCAATTGCAACCACTGTGAGACCAACTTTCACAGGTTTCCTGGGCAGGGACCAAGGATGACCGTGTTACACTTGATACAAAGACTTTCTTTATCAGCTAGTAATTGCCACAACTTTTCTCCATTACAGCATCACTCCAACCAAATAAAGTGAAAATACTAAGGCCTGTTTACTTCTTTGGGACACAAAGAAATTTCTAAGCCACGGGGGTATAATCTACCATGAATAGAGCCAGCCCAAAGGAAAGCTTTATGACATTGCTCTATATGACCCAAAACTGTTTGAGGAATGAGAAAATAATGGACTAATAAGCCTGCACACTAAAAATAATAAATTTCATCAATTGTGCTCTTTTAACAAAAGAGAGAAGTTTATTAGCCCAATTATTTACCCTTTGCAGGATTTTTTTCCTCAATAGACCTATAATGATAGATTTGTAGTCTTTTGTCCATTAAGGGAAGCCTTAGATATTTAATAAGCAGATGTCTTTTTGACATATCTGAAGCCATCAAAATCTCAATTTTAGAATTCTCATCAACACCCCCCAAAAATAGCCTAATTTTTTTGATAATTTATAACCAAACCAGTAGTCTCATAAAAAAACATCCAAACAATACTTAATAGCACAAGCAGAATTTATATCACCTCCAGCAAATATCATAATATCATCCATAAATATAAGATGATTCAAATTAATCTTCTTACACTTTGGTTGAAACTAAGCATAGTTTTTATTAAACAATTTCATTGAAGGCCATGACAAATAATCCACGGCTAGAACAAATAAAAGGGGGAAAGGGACCCCCTTGCCTTACCCCTCCTCTACCCTTAAAATAACCATATAGATTTCCATTCAAAACAATTGGAAAATAAGGGGATTTAGCATGGTACATGATCCAATTCACCAACTTTATAGGAAAGTCCAAGCTAAGCATAAAGTTCTCCAAAAAAAATCTCTATTTAGTATATCATAGGTCTTCTTAACATCAATTTTAAAGCACATGCTAGGTTTAATGTTTCCTCTACCATAAGCCCTCATAATTTCTTGATAAAGTAGAATATTATCATAATAAAGCTCCCCTTAATGAAAGCCTCTTGACACTCACAAATAATATTAGGCCAGATAATTTGCATATACTAGTCAAGATTTTTTAGATAAACATATAGATTACATTGCAACAAGATATTGGTATAAATTCATTTGCAACAGAGCCATGAACATGCTTAGGGATAAGGTGTATAGCAGTTGTACAAAAGGAAGAACACAAATCTCTAGTTTTAAGGAAAATGTGTGTAACCGAAGCTACATCGATGCCAACTATGTCCCAGTTGTGTTGATAAAATCCAGCTATGTACCCTTCATGACCAAGAGCTTTTAAAGCATGGCATCCATGAATAGCTCCAACAATCTCAATAGTAGTAATGTGTCTCTCTAGTATGTATGGGGTTCTATACTAAGTATAAAAGAAACCTCAGTGTTGGTAGAAAGGGCTTTAGCCCTAAGTCTTGTATACTTGTTCCGAGGCTCTCTAAACTCATACTTGTGTTTGAAAGGGTAAATATGTGTGGGATATCTTGAGTAAGTTATGTTTATGCAATGAAAGTTACGTGTGATGTTTATCAAAGCATTGTGACCATTTTTTGCAATTTTAAGAATGGAACCAAGAAGAATTGTTTCACTGTTTCTTTGAGTAGAATTGTGGTTTTCGGATGAATTTCTACTTTTTTGCCTCAAATCCATAAAAGTTGGTTTGAACATGTTTCTTTACTCGAAATAAACTTGACTTACACTAGGGAACACAATAGCAACATATTTTTAACTTAAAAATAGCCAAAAGACCAATTCTATTGGGTTTTTTTATGATAGATTTGACTTGGATGATCAAACTTAGTTCTAGGTTATTTTTTAGTACATTTTTACAATGCTTAAGTTAAATTTCGTAGTTTAAATACATTTTTCTGGTTTGACAACCTTCTTACCCTTAAATCCCAAACTTGATGTTGAAAACTCAAAATTTCATGTTTTTATCACAGTGCCTGCATTTTACTATTTAAGAATGGGTTTTGGTTTCAATTGGCTTACCTAATCTAATTTTGTTTTAGAGTGCAATGACTTAAAAATGTGTTTAAAAAAGGCTTTGTAACACAATCTACACATTAAAAAATTGTAGTCCCACAGTAGCATCCCTACTTCCTATAAGTTTGCTTATGGCATTATAGATGCCATGTGGCACTAATATGGAACCCTAAGGGCATCCTTAGTGCCTAGAAGTACACAAATTTATGCGTTCAAGGTAGGTGTGATAGAATGGTAGCAAAGCAAGGTTCTACCAAGATGTTCGGATAGTATAGTCAACAGTAGATTTAGATGAGCTAACTCAATAAGCTAACTAATATGTTCATGCAGGAACAACAGTAAAAATGTTTAATACCAGAAGGAGGCACAAAAATGCTAATAGTCATAGGCAATAGCCAAGTGTTAAAATAGGCTTGCAATACTAAGATAAATACTTTTTTCAACTGCTTGTTTACCAACTGCCAAGTCGTTGGTGATTATCAATACATTGAATCATTTCTAACAAAATTTAAAATTTACCAACAGTCATGCATTGGTAAATGATCTAGGTGGTCTGGATGGTTGAAGGTGGGCCATTTACTAGCTGTCAAAACCATTGGTGGCTACCAATGGCAAAAACCATTATTAATTTTCTAAAGGCCAAAGCCATTATGAATTTGAAATCAACAACCAATTTAAAAAAAAATGATGGAAATGAGGGACAAAAAAGAAAATTTTTCCATCTTTCTATTATAAAAACACATTTAACAATCAATTTCCCATTTTCCTGTTTTCTTCTTACTCTTTTTTCTCGCATTACCTCTTTAACTAAGTCTGGTTGAATTCTTGAAAGTGGCAGCAATTTTTTTCCTCTAATTCAATCTTTTTTAGATTTTTTTATTCATTTACATGTTTAGTTTCTTTCTTTCCTCTCTTTAACTTTATCTAAAGCCACTAACATAATAGTTTTTGTATATCCAACTTCAAAGTTTCTTGTTAAAGTACTTTTTTTGAAAATTTTGGTTTGTATCATGGAACAGGGTCCCAACACCCTATATTTATTAAGCTTTAGGCACTTAGGGACTATGATCACACTTAGTTATAATTGGATACTTATTACTCGTTAGTAAATTAAAACAATTTACATGCAACTAGTTATTTAGCCTACCCTGAAAAGATATTTATGCATTTGTTGTGACAATGTAATACAAAAAAAAAAATGAATACAACATTGCTCTAGCATATCATTAAAAACATATTTAAAATGTGCTAAGGCAACAAAACATTGGTCACTTCAATTTCAAGTAATAATTTGTGTACACTTTTCAACCCTAGTTTGCTCCCAAAAGTAATTTAAGTTTTATACACCATAATACACCCTAATAGAGGCAATGTCCTAGTACACAAGGTACTCTATACACATGGCAAAACAATAATTAAAATCATCCACTTAAGCTTCCATATTTTAGCTAACATGTTCCAAGTGCAAAGCTCTTTACTTTTCCTTATGCAACCTTAGCCTCTAAAGTGTAAAGGCATAAACACTTAGTTAGTACAAACTTAGCTTGCAATAAACTTAGAAACTCAAGGTTTCATGCAAAATAAGTACCTGCAAATAAGAGAGACTTGCAAGCATTTCTAAAGCCATGATAAAACTTGCTTCCTACGTGCCTTTTAAGAGTTCGTATGGGTTTGGCAAGCATTTCTAATGCCATGGCATTCTCCAAATAAGTTCCTAACTCACTTCTTAGTTACATTATACATTAATTAAGTGTAGGGTTTTAGGATCCAAACAAGCGCAACGGAATATAACCGAAACCCTCCAGGATCCAAGTGAAATTGGGTAAACCGGGTGTTCAAAAATTTTTGTACCTAATTCAGTTGAGATCTTTCACCCAATTGTTGAGTCAAATCATAAAACCTAAACAGTTGACGTGTTTAACCTGTTTATGATATCCACACGAGCCTCTCAGGATCACTACGCCTCCACCATGTCCCGGTAGATTCTTTTCTCTTGCGCTGGCAGTGCTAGCTTGCATCCTCTAAGAAATAGCTAGAGAAGAGTGCGGTTGTCAATTTTAGGATGCTAGGGCAAGAACTGCGAATTTCTCAACTTTTTGGATTTAATGTATTTATAGTGAGACTCAACTTCCAGGCCTAATGGGTTTTAAAGGCCTAATCCAATTAGGCTTTAATTTCAGGCTTAATAATGACTCAACTTTTTGGGTCAATTATTAACAAAAAATTATCATGAAACCATAACCCAAATAAATTAGCCCATGCACTCAAATAATCCAAATAGGCTTTATGTGTGTGACCCAATAGGCTCTTACCACATTGGCAATTATCATAAATCACATTTGTGATCATAAGCAATGAACAGTGTCTGGCAACACATCATTGCTACCCAAATGACAAGATTGTCGGTGATTTGACTAAACTTTTATGATCATTATCCGTTTAAGCCATTGTCCCTTTGTCCAAGAGATCAAAATTAAGCACGAGACATAGAATGTGTCACTCTTATATAGCCCAATCTTTGGTTTCTTGATTACCGAGTAGACTAACTTAAACTAATGACATTGATATCGTATATCAACTCATTCGAGCATGACCATGCATTTTCTAAGTCTTACTCTATCAAGGGGACTGAAGATATCACTCTCGTACATAGGAGGGACAAATCTCATCTTGATCATACAAAACCCTCAACATGATATGTGACATACCCAATGACCTCCTTCAAGTTCACTCAGTTACGAGCAACAAAGGGAAGTATCAAAGTATGTGACTCACATGTAGGGAACCTTGATGACCTTAGGTCAAAGGACTACATATACCATGATTCCTATGAGAATCACTTATGACACTCATATAACGATCCACATAGCGTTCTCATGGTGGGTCGGTCCAGTACACAAGTTCTCCAACTTATACTCATATGTAGACTACATATCTCATATTAGTTTCCACATATGCTAGTCGTTATGTATTATTATAACTCACTGCAATAATATTAAACCGGGGACATTTAAGAATATCATTATTCTAGGTTTATAATTATGTTTATTACGTTACACAAAAACAAAACAACAAACATAATTGTTGGATTAATGCCTTAATAAAATGTAACGGCTTAATGTGTAAAAATACAATCATCTCATAATTGGATTTTGTGCACAACACTAACATTAAGAAGGATAATTAAGTAAATGATTGAAGAGGGCCAAGAATAGTGGATAAAAGCGTGATACCTTAAGGAGGAAGCAAGGTGCTAAGTAGGTCCTAAATGGGGACAAAGTTTCTCTCTTTTGTATGTACTTATTTTATATGGGACTATGAGTTTCTAAGTTACTTGTAAGCGAAGTTTAGTTCTAACTATGTTACCATACGTTGACAGTTAAGAGACTAAGTGCTACACAAAGATGAGTGAAAGGCTTGCACTTGGAGCTTGATGGCTCAAAAGGAGGGCTTAAAAGGAGGGCTCATGTGATGGATCTTAATTATGCTTTTTTCCATGTAAAAAAAGTACATTGTGTACTAAGATATTGTCTTTACTAGGATACATTGTGGTGCATGACACTTGTGTTACTTTTGTGTGCATTCTAGAGATAAAGAGTGTGCACAAACTATTACTTAAAGTTTGAGTAACTAGCATTTTGTTGCCTTTGTACATTTTAAGTATGTTTTTAAACAAATGTTCAAGCATTGTTTTCTTGACCTTTTTTATTTATTTGAGTTACATTTCCACAACAAATGCATGCATGTCCTTTTATAGGGTAGGCTAAGTAACTAGTTACATATAAAATTGTTTTAATTTACGGACCAATAATAGTTAGCCAGTTGTAACTAAGTAGAATCATAATCCCTAATAACCTACAAGCTCATTAATTTAGGGCACTGGGAACCTGTTTTGAGGTATTTTTATGGACAAATAACCTTTTATGTCTAATTTGTGATGGTTTTGAAGTTGTTCATTTTGAAGCTTTTTTCTCTTGGACGCTCATTTTGTATGAAGTAGAAATATCTAGTGACATTTTTTGTAAATTTGTGCATTTTAAGGCACCTAGGTAGGTTTATAATTTCTGTGATTGCATGGAAATTAACATGATTGGTTGGTTTTGATGAATCTCAATAAAATTGTAAATTCTTGTATTCTTGTTGGTTTTAAAGAATAGCTTTAACATGACTTAGAAAATTACGGACTATGATGATAGATGAGAGAAACACCAGTATGCATTTATAGAATATAAAAGATAAAAATATCCTTTTAGGCTCTAACTTATACATTTTTTTCAAGTTGGTCATTTTCCATATCTTTGGGCTTAATTGGCCTTTTTTGTTGTGTCATAAATATATTAGATTTTTTTTACATGATTACCCTTATGTAAAGTACATAATTGTTAAAAAAATTGTTTTGCAAGAGTACATGATTTATTGGTAAAGGTGAAATTAGAGAAAAGAATAAATATGAAAGAGTTTTAATAATTTTGAAAAGTGTCAAATATCATTATTATGTGATTCATAGAGAAAAAAATATATATTTTTTTTCACAAAAGGAGTTCAAAAATACTTTCAGCACTCCTTAAAATACAACAATATACTTTTATTGGTTCTCTAAATATAAAAAATAAAAAAATAAAGAAAAATATAATAATATACTACAATAAAAATACCACCAATGGTAAAGGCTTCAAAGCCTTTTCCTTCTCATTGTTGTCCATCATTCTTTAATTAGGTAACTGATTTTTTTTGTTCATATTTTGGTAGCTTTGTTTCTAAAAGTTCTTCTTGTTTGTTTCTTTGATTTCTAGGTTGCTTTTTTTTTTTCCTACTTTTCCGTTGTCCATTCTCTAGCGGTAGCCCTTACCATCTTTTTTGTTTGTTACTACTTTAGATGGATTCACACAAATTATCAATAAGAAGGGCTACCATTGACTAGGCTATTGTTCAAACTACTAAGGTACCTAACATGGAGGTGGGTACATTTAATGAGCCTTTCATGCCCTATGTATTAAAGATAAGGAAGATGAAGATAACCCTAACTAAAGGTACCCTAACCAAAAATGTGAATCACTTTTTTTGGCCTAAGAAAGTTGATAGCCGAAGGGTTATCACCTTTCTCAACACATACCTCCTGCCAAAAGTGTGGTCGGGAAGCCTGACGTCATCCGAGAGAGGCGCTACCACTGACCTTGGAAGGAGCGAAGTCAAACACCTCGAACTCGGAACCTCAGCTAGTACGTCAGGAGTCTCAAGGATGTTACCGGCTCCCTCGGGGGACCAAGCGGATCGCCTTCGGAGATGAAGAACCAGCTATCTCAAGTAGGAGAGAATCCCCTCGAAGGCGGAACCCCCGAACCAGGGAACTCCCCGAACTATAGCCATAATTCCCGAAAGGTGGCGACCGTACCAATGGACGGTCTTGCCCAGAAGACCTCGGAAGTATGGCACGAGCATTTAAGGAGTCTCTGACATGTCGTCCACATGTGCTACACGCCGCCTTGAAGAGCGGTCTAACGAGCCGACGCCGTCCAAGTCTTGTCACGACTTGTCTCGGTCCCAGACCCGAGGAGCCTACACACGGCTACCTGTCCCCTACGCCCGGAAGTACAGATCGTATCCGACCGAACACATGTCGTGATCTGAATGGGCTAGGCATCTCTATAAATACCAAGCAACAAGCCCTGGCAAAGGATCCGACCCCTCTCCCTGAGAAAACACGAACAGGCAAGGCCACCTAACTTCTTAGTGCTCTTCCTCTATCTCTTCTCAGAACACTGACTTGGGCGTCGGAGGCTTCTCCCCGGAAAAACACTCCGAGGACCTCTTGACTTCCTTTCTTCTGAGCATTTCAGGCACATTCCTCTGGGAAACCTTTACTCTAGACTTCCTCCTTTTCAGGAAGTCCCTCCCGAAGTCATAATGTCACCCGACGAAGATGCTACTGGGCATCATTTGGCGCCGACTGTAGGAACTCACCCTCATGTCGCCGTTGTTGAAACTCGGCGTTCAAAGGACAAGGGACTTCTGAAGTCCTCGTCCGTGCCTGAAGCTCAACCGGCTACTGAGCAAACCCTTCCAGGGACTTCCTCACCTGAGGAAGAACGTCCTCTAGTCATAACTATGAGTTTTCTACGCGACTTTCAGCGCTCTATTGTGGCTGAAATGACACAGCAAATAGAACGAAGGTGGCCGCAACCAACTCAGGCCCAAAGGCCATCCTCGCCAGTGCGCCCTCGGGAAAGAAGCCCTAAATCAACCTATCACAGTTCGGGAAGCGGGGATCCGTGTGATGAGTCTTCGACGAAAAATATACCTCTCGGGGCATTACCTACGGTACAAACGGGGCCCAAGCGACCTAAAATCCCACGCCAGAGGAGTTCATCACCTGAGGTGAAGTCCCCATCCCTTCGGCGCCGGAGTCACTCCCCGAAGAGACGCCGACAATCTCCCTTCCCAGAAGCCTACAAGCACCAGGAAGAAGAGCCCAGTGCCACGCTCCTTATGGAGAAACTATTAGCGAGGTTGGAGAAAGTGGAAAAATAGGTAGCTCGCAAACCAATCTGGGCCAGGCTGTCTGAAACTTTCTATGGGGATGAATCGCCGTTCACCCGAGCAGTAGTAAAAGCAGCCATGCCGGGTGACTTCTGGGTGCCTCGGCTGGAAACTTATGATGGCCAAACTGATCCACAGGCTCATCTAACCAAATACAAACGCAGCATGGTGCTGATGATGCCACCATGTGCAAATGTTTTGAGGTCACCCTCACAGGACCAGCAACAGCGTGGTACAATTCGTTGGCTCCTGGAACCATCGGGGAGTTCCAGGAGTTATCTACGGCCTTTACGCAGCAATTCATTGGAAGCTGGCCGACGGCGAAGATGCCTGTCCAGATGTTCGACATAGCGCAGAAGAATGGAGAAACCATCTGTGACTATGTCGAAAGGTTTAACAGAGAAGCCTTAAGTGTTCCAAACTTTTGCCCCAAAATGCGCATTCTCGCCATGACATGGGGCTTTCGGAGGGACTTATAGCTGTTCTACGAGTTTTCGAAGGACCCCCCGAACATGCTTGGCGAATTCTACCGAAGGGCCGAACAGCACATGACAGCTGAAGAGCTGAGGATGGGTGGAATGAAATCCGACCACACCCGTGTCGAGGGGTCCAGCCCGCAAATGCGGTATCCAGCCAACCAGGCAGGACGACCTCAAAGGATTAGGGGAAGGAAACCCCCAACCTTCACGCCCCTGAACACCATGAGGACCAACATCCTCATGATGATGGAAAGACAGGGGACCCAAATTCAGCGGCCAAGGGCCATGACCGCTGATAATAAAAAGAACATGAAGAAGTTCTGACAGTTTCACCGCGACCACGGCCACGACACCGAAGATTGCTTCAAATTGAAAAAGTACATAGAGTCGCTGATAAAACAAGGCCAACTTCGGCGATATCTGCGAATGCCTTCCCCGAAAGGAAAGAAGGAAGAAGAAGGAAAGGCAGATGACGAGGACTACGACTCCGACAAATGGAGGAATCGAAGTCCGAAAAGGTGCCCTCCACCTCTGACGGGAATAATACAAACGATTACGACAGGACTTCCATCCTCGGAAAGAAAGAGGAAGGCCAGAGAAATATTAGTGATGGAATATCAGAGTCCGATGGAACATCCTCATGACGATCCGCTGTTGGTCATGGTGAGGATAGGAAACTGGGACGTCAAGAGAGTGTTGCTTGATGATGGATCAAACGCCGACGTCCTGTTTTCACATTTGCTGCCGAACTTGGGTATATGCAACACCGATCTCAAGCTTGTCACTTCGCCTACTTTCGGGGTAGGGCCATCCGAACTGCCCGTCCTCGGATGCATCGATCTTCCCCTAATGATGAAAGGAACGTCGGTAGACGGGACAGACAAATTATTTGCCTCCACAATGACAAGGTTTATTGTCATGGATGTTCCTTCGTCATATAATGCCACCCTTGGAAGGCAAACACAAGGAAATCTGTACATCCACCCGGATGTAAAGTACTTAACCGTTACTTTTGCCACCAAGGATGGAGATGCGGAAATCTTCATTGATCAGGGCGAAGTAAGGAAAGTGTTAGTCAAGGCGTGAAAAGCTCCAGCAACCAGCTTCGCACAAACTGTGAAGGTAGAGGCTTTGCCAGATGAAAAACCAATAGAGGGAGGGGTAGAAGATCCCGTGAAGGTAGAAATGGAATAAGTAGAACTTGTCCCGGGCTGAAATAACCGAATAGGGAAAAACTTGGCCGAAGGTGACAAGAAAAAAACTTGTATCCTTTCTACTAATGAATAAAGACTTGTTTGCCTACTCGCCAAAAGATATGCCGAGGGTAAACCCTCGCATAATACAGCATAGCCTTAAGGTAAGTCTGGAAGCAAAACCTGTCCGGCAAAAGAAACGAGGCATCTTAGTCCATAAAAATAACTTCGTCAAAGCTGAAGTCCAGCGCTTATTGGACACAGATGTAATCAGGGAGGTCAAGTACCCCGAATGGCTGAGCAACGTGGTTATTGCCACAAAGGAAGGGAGCAGTAAGCTCCGAATATGCATCAACTTCAGAAACTTGAACAATGCTTGCCCAAAAGATTCATACCCTCTCCCACCAATAGACCAGTTGGTAGACTCAACCGCCGAATACGGGATCCTAAGTTTCCTAGACGCCTTCAGTGGGTATCATCAAATAAGGATGGACCCCGAAGATGAGGAGAAGACTGCCTTCATCACCGAGGGTGGAATGTATTGTTACATTAGAATGCCCTTCGGGCTCAAAAATGCAGGAGCTACCTACCAGAGGTTGATGAGCAAGGTCTTCAATGACCAGATAGGGAAGAACATGGAAGTCTATGTCGATGACATGATAGTCAAGAGCAGGCTGCCTAACGACCACGTCGCAGATCTAAAGGAAACTTTCCACCAGCTCAAAACCTTCGGAATTCGCCTTAATCCTGAAAAATGCATCTTCGGCGTAACCTCGGGAAGGTTTCTTGGGTACATGGTATCAGAAAGAGGCATTGATGCTAACCCAGAAAAAATTAAGGCTCTGCTTGAATTCCGAACTCCCGTCACAATAAAAGATGTGCAAAGACTTACCGGAAGGATAACATATCTTAGCAGGTTTATTTCCAGGTATGGAGACCGGTGTCGAGCATTCTTCAAAGTCCTCACTAAGGCAGCAAAAAAGGAGGGCAACCTCGGATGTGATGATCATCCTTGGAATGAGGACTGCCAAAGAGAGTGGGTAGAACTCAAAGTCTACTTGGCCCGTCTGCCCACTCTTCGACAACCTCGTGAAGGAGAACCCCTCGTGTTGTACCTCGCCGTCACAGAAAAAGTAGTAAGCTCGGTCCTTGTGAAAGAGGAAGGGCCGAAGCAATGGCCGGTTATGTAAGCAAGTCCTTGCACGGTGCCGAAGTCAGGTATCCCTTGCTACAAAAAGCTATATATGCCCTGGTACTGGCAGGAAGAAGACTACGGCCATATTTTCAAGCTCACCCAATCATCGTCCGAAGTAGTCTACCTTTACGGGACGTCATGAGAAAAGTTGATCATTCGGGAAGGCTCTCCAAATGGCGTATAGAGCTTGGCGAGCACGACATTACTTATGAACCTCGGAAAGCCATAAAAGCTCAAGCCCTAGCAGACTTCATTGCCGAAGTACCCATCATCGGGGATAGCCATTCGGATCCTGGCGAAGGTGAGCCAGAATGGACTTTGTATGTAGACGGAGCCTCAGGGTCCGAACACCAGGGAGCTGGGGTAATTATCAGAGACCCCGAAGGCCTAGAAGTAATGAAAGCCATCAAGTTCAGTTTTAACGTCACCAACAATATGGCTGAATACGAAGCTCTCATAGCAGGATTACGCCCAGCCAAAAAAATTGGTATAAGAAACTTGAAAGCCCACAACAATTCTCAACTGGTAGTTCGACAAACAGCGGGGGACTATGGGGCGAAGGACCCAACCTTGGCAACATACCATGAACTGGTGGCAAAGCTTATCCAAGAGTTCGATACCGTACAAATCAAAAATGTGCCTCGTAGAGATAATGCCGAGGCAGACTATTTGGCAAAGTCGAAAACATGCACCGAGGTGCTAAACCACCCGAGCATCACAGTGCTGAGCATAGTAACTTCGGGGGAAGGCTGGAAAGATCCGATAAAGAGATATCTCGCAACTAGTGAGCTACCCGAAGACGCCAATGAAGCGGCAAAAATGCGAAGGCATGCCGGTCGTTTTTTCCTAATCGGAGAAGAATTATATCGGTAGGGATATGCAAATCCACTGCAGAGGTGTGTTGGCGAAGAGGATACTGAAATGATCCTCCAAGAAGTTCACGAAGGCACTTGTGGTTCGAACATTGGAACCGACGCCCTGGCAGCAGTGATACTTCGCCAAGGATACTTTTGGCCTACCATAAGAAAGGATGCTAGGCAGTTCGTCCAGAAATGTGGTAATTGCCAAAGATATGCTAGTATCCAAAGGACACCCTCGGAATTGGTAACTTCGATTGACTATCCCTGGCCCTTTGCAGTTTGGGGCATAGACCTCATTGGCCCATTCCTGACAACACCTGGAGGCGTCAAGTTCTGCATAGTCGCAGTAGACTATTTCTCTAAATGGGTTGAGGTAAAACCCTTGGCGACTATCTCGGCAATAGATGTGCAGAAATTCATATGGAAGAATATTATATGCAGATTTGGCATACCGAGGGTGCTAGTAGCCGATAATGGGACCCAATTTACAGTCAAGAGGTTCCAAGAATTTATCAACAACCTTAGAATAAGAATGCACTTCACTCCAGTAGCTCACCCCCAAAGCAATGGGCAAGTAGAAGTATCTTACAGGACCGTAAAGGATGGTCTGAAAAAGAGGTTGGGGGAAGCAAAAGGGAAATGGCCAGGAAAGCTCCCAAGTGTGTTATGGAGCTACCAAACAACACCCCGAAGAGCCACAGGGGAAACGCCTTTTTCACTTGTTTTCGGTATAGAGGCTATCATCCCAATCGAGGTAGTACAACCATCGGTGCGAGTACAAGTGTTTGATGAAAGGGGAAATGACCTCGGCCTGAGAACCGAGTTGGACCTCGTCGGCAAACATAGAGAAATAGCCGAGCTGAGAAGAAAAGCTTTTCAGCAAAGAGTGGCCGCGGCTATAAACTTGTGCGCCAGCCCAAAGGGAATAAACAAAGGAGACGTCGTTCTCCGAAAGGCTGAATTTGGACCCTGAAGGCCATCCCACGGGGTACTTCGCACAAATTGGGAAGGTCCTTCTCTCATACTTACCGAAGTGCGAAAAGGAGTTTACAAGCTCGGCGATGCCGAAGGCGTAGAATTAAAAAATACATGGCATTCGGATGCCTTGAAAAAATTCTAAGCTTAGGATTTTGGTGGGAAAATTGTACAAGTTAGAGAAATTCTTCTAAGTGCAAAAGTTTCTTAGAAAAATTTTTCTAAGGCACAAAAAGCTTCTTTTCACTAGAACGGTCGTCGCCGAGCACGGTTTAAGAGAATTTATTTACAAAGGTTATCAACCTTTCCTGAAGTTGGAAATTTACTTAAAGAGAATTTCACGAAGGAGATTCCAAGGCTAATTGACGAGATAAGCGTAAATATGATTTTCCGAAGTCTCTTGAACGAACATGTTCGGGTCAATGGGAAATGAAAAATCTTGCGCAAAAGACTTAAGCCAAAAACTTTTTATAAAAGAAAGAAGGATTCTTTATTAACAAACATGGATTTGATTACAAAGAAGGAAGCTCGCCAAAAGAAGAAGCACAAAAAAGGAGAAAAAGAAGGCAAACGACCCTAAGACAAACTAAGGAATCTCGGCATCTCAGGAGCCACCAGCCCCTGCGTCCTTGTCCACCGCCTTTGGCGTCGGAAGAGGAAAGGGCAAGTTGAAGTGCTCGATTTTGGACCAAGACCACCGAGGCCCCTCGGGGATGTTTAGGGCCGCCAAAAAGGAGAGGTTCAGATCTGGGAACCTCTGCAGAACTTGATGCCGAGCAAGGCAAAAGTCATCCTGAAAACCGACCTTGGTCACTTGGATGGCCTTTTCCTTCTCGATCGCTAAATCGTCAAGTTCTTTCTCCAGATCAGCGATCTTCTTCTTTAGTGCCTTCGTCTTCTTTTTCTTCGGCTCCTTCTTCAAAGACTCGACCTCGACCTGGAGCGCGGCCTTCTCAGCAAGCACTTTTGCCAGGAAAGCCTCAGACTCTGACCTCTCATTTTGATATGCTTCATTTGCCGAAGTCAGCTCCGCCACCTTGGAGACGAGGTCAGAAATCTTTTGGGATGAGTCCTTCAAGAGCTGTTCTTTTTCCTTCAATAACTCCTCCCGAACGGCAACGACCTTCTTCTTTGCAGCTTGAGCCATCTTTGCGTTCTTGGCGACCAAGTTAGAGCACATGACCTTGGATTTCTCCACACAGTCTAAGGCCCAGACTCGGAATGCCACTTGCTTCGCTGCCCGAACCCTGAGGAGGCCCGTGTACCCCAGCAGCTGCAAAGAAGTAAGAACAAAGTCAGTAAAGCAAAAAATGAGCCAAACACTTAGAAGAAATCGAAGGGAAAAAACAAAGGCCTGAAGTATACCTGGGCAGTGTGCTTGGAAACTTTTGCAGCAAGGAACTCTTCGTCCGGGCACACCTCGGAAATAGCCTTGAAAGAGGCCTCGGTGAGGACCCCCTTCGAAATTTGGTTGGCCATTTGCTGGCAGTCGCCGGAGTACAAGTTCATGTCCTCCATAAACGACCAGAAAGGCTCATTTGGGATCTTCCCCTTCGGGATATGGGAATCCCAAAGGGCCCGTTTCCGGGCGTGCTCGGCCACCCATGCCGAAGATGCTACCTCCTCTGCACGGCAAAAATAAGAAACTTGTTAGCACAAGTAATCCTCAAAGTTCAAAAAATAAAGTCACCGCAGCTTGTCTAAGAAACGAATCTGGCGGCACCTCGGCAACTTTATCGTCGAAGTCCCGGACCCCCTCGGCAGAGATCTCCTTACCTTTGCTATTACGGCGCTCCTCGAGCTCCTTGGCAGAAGGGATTTCCACCAAGGCGTCCAAGAGAGCTGCCGAGGAAGTGGGACTCCGGGGAGGGACGTCGGTCGGCTGGGTGGTATTGGACTCTGGCTCCTCACGCACTTCATCGGGAATTTCCTGGAGAGGGGGAGGCACGTCCTTCTTCGCTCGTTTTGCCGAGGATGGCCCCGCCCCAGACGATTTCCCCCTTCAGGAAACGGCCTTCTTCGTCTGCTCGCCCTTCTCGGCTTGACCGAGGAAAAGGGACTTGTAGTAAGCAGCGGACTCGTCGCCCATCTCTGAAACAGAAGGAAAACATCAGTGTGAGTCCAACACATATTTATAGCAGAAGATTTTGAGACAACTTACGCTCACAAAAGGCCTCGTAAGTAACCTCCTTCCGAAATAGTCTCACTAGCCAGGAGTCTTTCCCAGCGATGATAGGAGCCAGCATCCCGAGGTCCGTCTTATGCTCCTTCACTACCCCTAGTTCCCGAAAGACCTCCTCGGTCATCAGTTTCCACATGATGGGGAAGGGGTAGAGGGAGCGTGAAGGGACCTCGGAATCCCAGTCGGAGACTGCTCGGATCCATCTGTCGAAGTCCGTGAACTTAGCCGCCAACTCAAGAGTCAGCAGCCTCCTCGGGTCTACAACATCCGTCTCCAACCTTCCCCAAGCCCACTTGGTCGGAATGTATGACCAGGCCTCCTCCATCTTCAGAAAAAAGAATTTTCCTTGCCACCTTTGCCAGCTGTCTTTAGTGGCGAAGGTGAACATATACATTTTGCTCCCTGATCCCCAAGGCAGCATGAAGTAAAAGCCACCCTTCGAGACCGCGTAGAGCTTATAGTACTGCATAAAAAGAATGAAATGGGGTTATATTTTGAAAACGCCGTACGTGCAAAGAAAGGCATTAAAGTAGCAGTACGAGTTCATGGGAAGTTGATTTACGGCAATGCCATGAAATTGGCAAAAGTCGCAAATCACCTTCGAGGGAGGAAACTAAAGTCCGGCCTTCAGTTGGGTGCAAAAAATGGTAACCTCATTCCGGCGGTTCATAAAACTGACCTCCTGAGGGCCAGGAAGTCTGGTGGTGACGTAAGAAGGAAGAAAGAACTTTTTGGTCCATCTTTCCAATTTTTTTGAAGTCGTACAACAAGTATGATTGAGAAGAGGAAGCCAACTCTTTGGGATGGGGGAAACAGACATAAGAGGAGTTGGCGAAGACATTTTCAAAGAAAAAAGGACCTCGGGGGATGAAAAACTGACTTCGGGAAAGCTTTCAGAAAAGCAAAAGAGCACAGAAAATCAAAGGATTTCGAAAGTCAAAACCCACCAAATACTTTGCCAAAGTCTAGGTTTGGAGTCGCCATCATAGAAGGTGGCTGGAAATCGCCTAAGAAAAAGCACCGCCGTGAAAAACGCAAAAACAATTGTGAGCAAGGGAAGAGCAAAAGCAGAATAAAGCTTATGATGGAACAGGCCATATATAGGCCGAGGGAGGATAGGCGAACCGGCGTCATAAGTACTCCACGAAGGCGAACAGTTGCCATAACTGCTCTCTGCGCATAAAAAGGCGCACCTGCCGTGATCGATGCAGTCCCCTCCAATGACAAGCGTGCCACATGTCAGCCGTTGCGCCAAAAGAGGGAAACGCCTTTTGACACCCCTAAACCTTGGGCGCGCCACTCTAGATTGACACGCCTGGTTACGAGACGCGACGTTGCGCAGACCTGCAAAAGGAAAGAAGTGGGTTAGCTCGAAGACACCAAAAGATAGGCTATGGTCGAACAGCCTATGTCTTCGGAAAAAAGGTACATTATCGGCACAGGTATTACACCCAAGACCCCGAAGGACGCCCTCCGAAAGCCTACAAGGCAAAGTTTCCACTTCGACTTTCCGAAGGGGGGCCTGTGATAGCCGAAGGGTTATCACCTTTCTCAACACATAGCTCCTGCCAAAAGTGTGGTCGGGAAGCCTGACGTCATCCGAAAGAGGCGCTACCACTGACCTCGGAAGGAGTGAAGTCAAACACCTCGAACTCGGAACCTCGGCTAGTACGTCAGGAGTCTCAAGGATGTTACCGGCTCCCTCGGAGGACCAAGTGGATCGCTATCGGAGATGAAGAACTAGCTATCTCAAGCAGGAGAGAATCTCCCCGAAGGCGGAACCCCCAACCAGGGAACTCCCCGAACTACAAGCATAATTCCCGAAAAGGGGCGACCGTACCAATGGACGGTCTCACCAAGAGGACCTCGGAAGTACGGCACGAGCATTTAAAGAGTCTCTGACATGTCGCCCACATGCAATACACGCCGACTTGAAGAGCGGTCTGACATGCTGACGCCGTCCAAGTCTTGTCACGACTTGTCTCGGTCCCAGACCCGAGGAGCCTACAAATGGCTACCTGTCCCCTACGCCCGGAAGTACAGATTGTATCCGACCAAACACGTGTCGTGATCTGAACAGGCTAGGCATCTCTATAAATACCAGGAAACAAGCCCTGGCAAAGGATCTGACCCCTCTCCCTGAGAAAACACGAACAGCCAAGGCCACCTAACTTCTTAGTGCTCTTCCTCTATCTCCTCTCAGAACACTGACTTGGGCGTCGGAGGCTCCTCCCCGGAAAAACACTCCAGGGACCTCCTGACCTCCTTTCTTTTGAGCATTTCAGGCATACTCCTCTGGGAAACCTTTACTCCAGACGTCCTCCTTCTCAGGAAGTCCCTCCCGAAGTCATAATGTCACCCGACGAAGATGCTACTGGGCATCAAGAGTGATTACCGCTCTGAATAAGGGCCACCTAGATGCAGATGTCAATATTGATCTCATGGTCTTCATAGACCAACTCCAAGCTGAGCTTTGATTCCCTTGTACACCCCTTGGTAGAGCAGTTCTACGAGCATTACCAGGTGTCACTTTTGCAATTGACCCTAAATTTCTTTACTCATATCAACATCCTCATTATTTGCTTCAAGATAACAATGCTGACTCTTTTTATAGAATTTTTCTTCCATTTCTGTATGTTAGAGCTAAAGAAGGATTCATGGTTCTTTCACATTGCCCCTGCCAATAAATAAGGCAACAAGTTTTTTCCCTTCATTTCTGTAGGGACTCATAGGCTGATTGGAAGGATCAAGTCCTTTTTACTTTAAAGGAGCTAGAATGTTGATGTCCGAGGACATCATCACTGGAAGGCATGGTGACCTCCGGGAGGACTTCCTGTGAGGGAGAGCGCCTGGTGCTGGAGTTTCCCAGGGGAACGTGCTTGCAAAGCTCAGAGAATGGGGGTTAGGAGGTCCCCGGGGTGTTTTTCCGGGGAGGAGCCTCCGACGCCCAAGTCAGTTTCCTCAGCTGGTAAGAGGGAAGCACTAGAGTTTTTAGTGGGCTTGCCTGTGCTTTCTCAAGGGGGATGAGTCCAACCTGATGTCCGGAGACATTTTCACTGGAGGACATGGTAGTTTCTGGAGGGACTTCCTGAGGAGGAGAACGCCTGGAGTGGAGGTTTCCCAGGGAGTGGTACCTGAAGAGCCTAAAAGGAAAGGTTAGGAGGTCCCCGGGGTGTTTTTCTGGGGAGGAGCCTCCGACGCCCAAGTCAGTTTTCTGAGAGGTGAAGGAAAGAGAGCACTCAAGGGTTTTGTGGCCTTGCCTGTTCGTATCCTCTCAACCGACTGACCAACAACCGTTTGCAAAGAGCTGCTCTTTGGTATTTATAGAAGTGTCTGGCCCGTTCAGATCATGACACGTGTTCGGCCAGATCTGCTATGTACCTTTGGGCATAGGGGACAAGTAGCTGTTTGTAGGCTCCCTCGAGCCTTGGTCCGAGACAGGTTGTGACAAGGCCTGGGCGGCGTCGGCGTGTCAGAGCGTCGTTTGAGGTAACATGGTGCGTCTGTGGGCGATGTGTCAGAGGCTCCTTAAATGCTCCTGCCGTACTCCCAATGTCCTTCGGGCGAGGTCGTTCTCTGTGACGAACATCCTTCTTCGGGAGCTGTCTAGCTCGGAGGTTCCGCCTTCGGGAGATCCTCTCTTGCTTGCGGTAGCTGGTTCTTCTATGCCGAAGGCGATCCGTTTAATCCCCCGAGGGGGCTGTCTGCACCTTCGGAGCTCTCTGGGGTACTAGGCTAAATCCCGAGTTCGAGGCACTGGAATTCGCCTAGTCCGAGGTCAGTACTAGTGCCTCCCTAGTCCGAGGTCAGTACTAGTGCCTCCCTCGGATGGTGCCAGGTTTCCCGAGCATGCTTTTGGTAGGAGGTACCTTCTAGGAGAGGCGATAGTCCTTCGGCTATCACAACCTTTTACCAGGGTTTGTTTCCTGGTATTTATAGGAATGTCCAGCCCGTTCAGATCGTGACACGTGTTCGGTCGGATGTTCTCTGAATTTCTGGGCGTAGGGGACAAGTAGCCGGTGGCAGGCTCCTTGAGCCTTGAACCGAGACAGGCCGTGACGTGACCTGGATGGCGTCGGCATGTCAAATCGCCGTTTGAGGTGACATGTAGCATCTGTGGGCGGCATGTCAGAGGCTCCTTAAATGCTCATACCGTACTCCCGAGGTCCCTGGCCGAGGTCGTCCTCTGGTACGGACGATGCCCCTTCGGGAAATATGCCTGCAGTTTAGGGAGTTCCCTGATTCAGGGTTCCGCCTTCGGGGAGATCCTCTTCGGCTTGCAATAGCTGATTCTCCGTTTCTGAAGGCGATCTGTTTAGTACCTTGGGGGGGCTAATAGCTTCCTCGCGTTCCCTGACGCTCCGAGTTCGGGTCAGATAGAGGCGATAGCCCTTCGGCTATCACATGCCCCCCTTTGGAAAGCCGAAGTGGAGACTTCGGTTTGTAGTCTTTCCAAGGATGCTCTTTGGGAGTTTTTAGGGAGTAAAACCTATGCCGAAGGTACACCTTTTGCCCGAAGATATGGGCTGTTCGGCAATAGCCTGTCTTTTGGTGTCTTCGAGGCTACTTACTTCTTTCCTTTTTCCTTTTGCAGGTCTGTGCAGCGTCGCGTCTCATGACCAGGCGTGTCAATCTGGAGTGGCACATCCCAGTTTTTTAGGGATGTCAGAGGGCGCGTCCCCTATTTTGGCGCGGCGGCTGACACGTGGCACACTGTCATTTGAGGGTAGTTGTGTCGGTCACAAAAAGCGCGTCTTTTCGGGTGCAGAGAGCAGTTATGGCGACGGTTCGCCTCCAAAGGGTACTTATGAAACCGATTCGACTAGCTACTTTCAACCTATATATAGCCCATTCCATCATAAGTTCCCTTTTTGCTTTTGCTTCTGCTCTTTTCCCTGCTTGCCACTGCTTTTGCGCTTTCTCTTGCTTTTTGCGGCGGAGCTGTTTTAACATAGTTTTTCCGGCAACCTTTCACGACGGCGACTTCAAACCCAGATTTTGGCAAGTCTTTTGGTGGGTTTTTGTTTTCCAGACTCTTCTGATTTTCAGAATTTTTTCCGGAACTTGTTTTCTTGCCTTTTTTCGAACCCATTTTTCTGCAAATATGCCTATTCCCGAGAGCTGGCAGCCTCTTTTATCTCATCCTTGCCGCACTACCCCCAAAAAACTGGCAAGATAGAAGAAAAAGTTCTTTCTTCCTTCGTATGCCGTTACGAGGTTGCCTCATTCTGATTAGTTTTGTTTTTCAAACCGAAGTAATGAGGTTACCGTTTTCCGATCCCAACTGAAGGCCGGACTTTGGTACCCTCCTCCGAAGATGATTTGCGAGTTCTGCCAATTTCATGGCATTGCCGTAAATCAACTTCCCCCGAACTCGTACTGCTATTTTAACGCCTTCATCTGCATGTGTGGCGTCTTTGGGATAGAACCCCACTTTATTATTTTTATGCAGTACTACAAGCTATTTGTGGTCCCGAAGGGTGGCTTTTACTTCATGCTACCTCGGGGATCTGGGAGCAAGAAATATACGTTCACCTTCGCCACCAAGGACAGCTGGCGAGGGTGGCAACAAAAATTTTTCTTTCTGAAGATGGAGGAGGCCTGGTCGCATGTTCCGACCAAATGGGCTCAGGGAAAGCTGGAGATGGACGTCGTGGATCCGAGGATACTACTAACTCTGGAGTTGGCTCCTATCTTTAAAGACTTTGACGGCCGTATCCGTGCTGTCTCAGACTGGGGTCCCGAGGTCCCTTCGCACTCTCTCTACCCCTTCCCAATCAATTGGAGGTTGATGACTGAAGAGGTTCTTCGGGAGTTAGGGGTAGTGAAGGAGCACAAGACGGACCTTAAGATGCCAGCTCCTGCCATCGCAGGGAAGGATTCCTGGCTGGTGCAACTCCTTCGGGAGGAGATTTCTTACGAAACTTTGTTTGAGAGTAAGTTATCTCCGAATCCCATTGTTATAGCTTTCGTCTCAGACTTACGCTGATGCTTTTTTTCCTTTCTAGAGATGGGCGATGGCACTGCTGCCTTCTACAAGTCCCTCTTCATCGGCCAAGTAGAGAAGAGGGAGCAGACGAAGAAGGCGGCTTCCCGAAGGCGGAAAACCACTGGTACTGGACCTTCGGCCAAACGGGCGAAGAAGACTATTCTTCCACCCCCTTTGGAAAGTATTGAGGAGGAAAGTGGGGAGCCTAAGGTCGCTGCGATTCCGCCTTCCGAGGTTGCTGCTAACGTCTCTTCGGCCGACGTCCCTCCCTAGAGCCCCACTCCGTCGCAGGCTCTTTTGGATGCCATGGTGGAGGTTCCTTTTGCCGAGGAGCGGCGTAAATGCAAGGGTAAGGAGATCTCTACTGAGGAGGCCCCGGCTTCTGACGATGATGTCGTCGAGGTGCCGCCAGGTTTGCTTTTTCCGCCGAAGTGTAATGCCTTTATTTTCCAGAGTTCTTTTTTGTTCTCACCAGCTGCTCGTTTTGCCATGTAGAGGAGTCACTTACTCCAAGTTGGGTGGCCGAACACGCCCAGAAGCGAGCTCTCCGTGATGCCAAAGTCCCGAAAGGGAAGATTCCGAAGGAGCCTTTTTGGCCGTTTACGGAGGACATGAATTTGTTCTCCGGAGACTGCCCCCAAATGGCTAAGGAGATCGCGAAGGGGGTGCTTACTGAGGCCTCCTTCAAGGCTATTGCGGTGGCTCATCAGGGCGATGACACCCTCGCAGCGAAGGTTACCGAGCACGCTGCTCAGGTATGCTGGTTTGCCTTTGAAGAATTTTTTCTAAGTCTTTGGCTTTTACTGACCTTGCCTTCATCTTTTTGCAGCTGATGGTGTACGCTGGCTACCTCAGAGTTTGGGTGGCCAGGCAGACGCAGTTCTGAACTTCGGCCTTAGAGGCCATAGAGAAAACGAAGGCAATGTGTTCGGAACTGGCCGTCAAGAACCTGCAGCTGGCTGACGCTGTGGAGAAGGAGGTTGCCGCCCTCCAGGAGGAAAAAGAGAAGATTTTGAAGGACTCCTCCCAGCAGATTTCTGACCTCGGCTTCGAGGTGGTGGGGCTGCCTTCGGCCAATGAAGCGCTTCTAAAGTCGAAGACGGAGTCTGAAGAACTCCTAGCGAGGTTGCTGATTGAGAAGAATGCGCTTCATGCCGAGGTCAATTCCTTGAAAAAGGAGCCTGAGAAGAAGAAAAGGATAAAGGCGCTGAAGAAGGAGGTCGCGGACCTGAAGGATGAGCTCGAGGACCTGGGGGTTGAGAAGGATAAATCCGACCAGATGACTAAGGTTGCTTTCCAGGACGGGTTTTGCCTCGTTCGGCACCAAGTCCTTCAGAGGTTCCCAGATCTGGACCTCTCTTTTTTGGAGGCTTTGAAGATTCCCGAGGGGCCTCGGTGGTCCTGGTCCAAGATCGAGCATCTGAACCTGCCTTCTTCTCTCCCGACGCCCAAGGTGGTAAAGAAGGATGCAGGGGCTGGTGGCTCTCGGGACGCCGAGAATCCTTAGTCTCTTCTAGGGCCCTTCGCCTTTTCCTCATTCTTTTTTCTCTTCTTCTTCTTTCTGGCAATCCTTCTTCTTTGTAAGCTTGTTTATCTTTAATGAAGATTTTTTGGCTAAGTCTTTTTGCAAGTTTTTTCATTTCCCTTTTTCCCGAACACATTTGCTCCAAAGACTTCGGGAAACGGCACCTGCATTTGTTATGGCGAGTATCTTTACGCGATTCGTTATTTCCTATTTTTCCCGAACATGATTGCTCAAGGGACTTCGGGAAATCATCTGCGCTTTTTTCGGCGAGCACCTTCGCGGAATTCTGGTTTTGTACTTCAAAAATTTCTCTAAGAAACTTTTTGTACTTAGAATATTTCTCTGATTTGTACAACACAATTCTTCCACGAAACCTTAAGCATAGAATTTTTTCAAGGCATCTGAATGCCAAGTATTTTTTAATTCTATGCCTTCAGCGTCGCCGAGTCTGTACATGCCTTTTCGTACTTCGGCAAGGACTAGATAAGGTCCTTCCCAATTCGTGCAAAGTACTCCGTGGGATGGCCTTCGAGGTGCGAAGTCAGCCTTTCGGAGAACGAGGTCTCCCTTCTTGATCCCTTTTGGCCTGGCTCGTAAATTTATGGCCGCGGCTACTCTTTGCTGAAAAGCTTTTTGATGGCCAGGGGCCTCATCGTTTATAGTCATGGTGACTGGTGGAGAGACTTCTGGGAGGAAGAGCGCCTGGTGGAATGGATAGCCCAAAGGAGAGTGCCTGAAAGCTCAGAAACAAAGGGTTAGGAGGCCCCCGGAGTGTTTTTCCGGGGGGGGAGCCTCCGACGCCCAAGTCAGTGGTGGCTTAGAAAAGGCAGAGGAAATAGCACAAAGGGCTGAAGAGTCTTGCCTGGTAGTTTTCTCAGAGTGTGGGAGCAGTATTTGGCCAACTAACCAGCCTGCTGCCAAGTATTAATTCCTGGTATCTATAGGAGTGCCTAGCCCGTTCAGATCGCGACACGTGTTCGGTCGGATGTTCCTGAATTTCTGGGCGTAGGGGACAGATAGCTGGTAGCAGGTAGTCCTGAGCCACGTGCTGAGATGGGCCATGATGTGATACTGATGGCGTCCGTATGTCAGAGCGCCTATTCAGGCGACTTTATGACGTCTGTGAAAGGACGTGTCAGAGGCTTCCTTAAATGCTTCCATAAATCCCCTGCCGTACTCCCGGGGTCCCTGGGTGAGGTCGTCCTCTAGTTCGGACAGAGCCTCTTCGGGAAACAAGCCCTCAGTTCGGGGGTTCCCAGTTTCAGGGAGTTCCGCCTTCGGGGATATCATGTTCGGCTCGCTATGTCTGGTGCCGCTTTTCCGAAGGCGATATGTTCACAACCTTGAGGGGGCGAGTAGTGTCCTCGGGGTTTCCTGGGGTGCCGGGCTCGGAGCTCTTCGGCTATTTCCCGAGGTGCCTGATCGCACATTTTCTCGGGTAGCGCCAGCTTCTTCTGGCCATCACTGTGGCAGGGAGTTCGGCCAGATAGAGGCGATAGCGTTTGGCTATCACATGCCCCCCTTTGGAAAGCCGAAGTGAAGACTTCAGTTTTGCATCTCTTTCCGAGGTTTGTGTATGGAAGTTTCTGTTGGAAGCTTAACCTGTTCCGAGGATGCGCCTTTTGCCCGAAGATCATGGGCTCTTCGGCCTTGGCCTGTTCTTTGGCGTCTTCGGGGTGGAGCCTATGCCGAAGATACACCTCTTGCCCGAAGGTCATGGGCTATTCGGCCATAGCCTGTTTCTTGGCGTCCTCGAGGTGGCCTGCTCTTTGTTTCTGTAGGTCTTGTTTCGCCAAGCGTGTCAGTCTGAGCGGCGCGTCGCAGTTTCGTCCCAGTTTTCAAGGGACGTTTGGAGGACGTGTCCCCCATTTTCGCGCAGCGGTTGACACGTGGCGCTTTGCCATTGGAGGAGAGTCGCGTCGGTTACAGAAGGCGCGCCTTTTTAGGTGCAGAGAGCAGTTACGACGACGGTTCGCCTTCAAAGGGTACTTATGACGATGTTTCGGTTACCCATCTCTGGCTTATAAACAGCCCATTCCATCATAAGTTCCTTTTGCTTTCTCTCCTTCTCTTCTCTCTGCTTTGCCCCTGTTCTCGCACTTTCTTGCTTTCTGTGGCGGAGCAACCTTAATCAGAGCTTTTTTCCAACCAGCTTTCACGACGGCGTCCTCAGATTTTGGCAAATCTTTCGGTGGGTTTTTGTTTTTCGGAGCGCTTTGATCCCTGTGTTCTTTTGAGTTTTTCTCTGGAAACTATTTTCTTCCATTTTCAAACTCATTTTTATGTAAAAAATGCCCATTCCTGAGAGCTGGCAGCCTCTTTTAGCCCATCCTTGTTGCACCACCCCTGAAAAGTTAGAGAGGTGGAAGAAAAAATTCTTTCTTCCCTCTTACGCCATTACTAGGCTGCCTCATTCTAGCCATTATGCTTTTTCAAACCACAGTAAGGAGGTTACCGTTTTTCGAGCCCAGCTGAAGGCCGGTCTTCGGTATCCTCCCCCGAAGATGGTGTGCGAGTTCTGCAAATTTCATGGCATTGCTGTGAACTAGCTTCCCCCGAACTCGTTCTGCTATTTTAACGCCTACCTCTGCATGTGTGGGGTCTTCGGGATAGAGCCCAATTTCAGAATTTTTATGCAGTATTACAAGCTCTCTGTGGTCCCGAAGGGTGGCTTCTATTTCATGCTACCTCGGGGATCCGGGAGCAAGAAATTCATGTTCACCTTCGCCACTAAAGATAGCTGGCGGGGGTGGCAACAGAAATTTTTCTTCATGAAGATGGACGAGGCCTGGTCGTACGTTCCGACCAAATGGGCTCAGGGAACACTGGATGTGGACGTTGCTGATCCGAGGATGTTGCTGACCCCAGAGTTAGCTCCCTTGTTCGCGGATTTCGACGCCCGCATTCGGGCTGTCTCTGACTGGGATCCCGAGGTCGTTCCGCTCGCCCTTTACCCTTTTCCAATCAACTGGAGGTTGATAACCGAAGAGGTCCTTCGGGAGCTAAAGGTGGTAAAGGAGCACGAGACTGACCTCGGGATGCCAGCTCTTGCCATCGCCGGGAAGGATTCCTGGTTGGTCATGCTTCTTAAGGAGGAAATTTCTTTCGAAGGGCTTGCCGAAAGTGAGTTATCTTCTACTCCTTTACTGTTCTTTCCTCGGACTCACGCTGATGTTTTTCTCCTTTTTCAGAGATGGGCGACGCGACTGCCGCCTATTACAAGTCCCTTTTCACCGGCCAAGTGGAGGAGGGCGATCAGACGAACAAGGTGTCTTCCCGAAGGCGGAAGTCTACTGGCGCGGGACCTTCGAGGAAACGGGCAAAGAGAGCTGCCCAGGCCCCTTTAGAGGAAAATCCCGAGGAGACTGCCGAGGAGCCTGGGGCTGCTGCTTCCGAGGTCCCTTCAACCGACGTCCCTCCTCAGAGTCTTATCGCGTCACAGGCCCTCCTTGATGTAGTGGTAGAAGTACCTTCTGCCGAGGAGGGGCACAAGCGGAAGGGCAAGGACATTTCGGCCGAGGACTCCAAGGACGATGTTGTCGAGGTTCCGCCAGGTTTGTTTCCAGATAAAGTGTAGTTCCTTTGTTTTTTCTGGATTGGCTTCTTTGTCTTTTAATCTCCTTCTCATTCTTAACACGCAGGGGAGTTGACTACCCCTGGCTGGGTGGCCGATCATGCTCGGAAACGAGCTCTTCGGGATGCCAAAATCCCGCAAGGGAAGATACCCAAGGAGCCTTTTTGGACGTTTACGGAGGACATGAATATGTACTCCGAGGACGCTCCTCAAATGGCTAAGGAAATTTCGAAGGGGGTGCTCACCGAGGCCTCCTTCAAGGCTATAGCGGCTTCCCACCCGGGGGATAACACCCTCGCCGCAAAGATCACTGAGCATGCTGCTCAGGTATATCCTTCACAGCTCTTTTCCTTCAATTTTTTCCTAAGTGTTTGGCTCTTACTGACCTTGCGTTTATTTTTTACAGCTGATGGGGTATACCGCCTTTCTTCAAGTTCGGGTGGCCCAGGAGGTTGCTTTTCGGACTTCGGCCACTCGAACTATGAATGAGACGAGGACCGCACTCGCGGAGTCGGTCGCCAAAAACCAGCAGCTGAAAGAGGCTGCTGTGAAAGAAGTAGCTGCCCTTCGGGAGGAGTTCCGGAAGGAAAAAGAAGAACTTCAAAAGGACTCCTCCAGGAAGGTCGCTGACCTCGGTGACCAAATAAAGGGGATGCTCACCGCCAACGAAGATCTTCTCAAGCACAAGGCTGGTTCTGACGGCCGTATAGTGTCATTGACGTGTGAGAATGACGCTCTCCGGGCCGAGGTCGAGTCGTTGAAGAAGGAGCCGAAGGGGGAGGAGCAGATAAAGGCGCTAGAGGAGGAGGTCGAGGATCTGAAAGACGAGCTTGACGACCTTGAGCTTGAGAAGAACAAGTCTGATCAGATGAGCAAGGTCGCGTTCCAGGACGGCTTCTGCCTTGCTCGGCACGAGGTTCTCCAGAGGTTCCCAAATCTGGACCTCTCTTTTCTAGAGGGTCTAAACATTCCTGGGGACCTCGGTGGAAATGGTCCAAGGTCGAACATCTGAAACTTCCTCCTTCAATTCCAGCGCCGAAGGTGATGGATAAGGGCGGGCAGGCGAGTGGCTCTCAGGACGCCGTGAACCCTTAGCGAACCCTTAGCCAATTTTAGGGCCCCTTTTCCTTCCCTGCTATTTTGTAATCCTTCTTCGGGCAGTTCTTTATTTTAAAGCAGCTTTGCTCTTCATGAGGATTTTTTGGCTAAGTCTTTTCTTGCAAGTTTCTTTATTTCCACTGTCCCGAACACGCTCGGTCAAGAGACTTCGGAATCCTGCGATTAAAGAAACTTTTTTACCTTCCTTTGTCCTGAGTGTGCTTGCTCGTAAGACTTTCTGGAAGGCCTGAAAAAATTTGACTAAGTCTTTTTGCAGGCTTTTGCATTTCCAATTTACCCCGAACATGATTGCTCAGGGGGCTTCGGAAACCTTCAGTCAAATTTTTTGTTTTTCCAGTTGTCCCGAGCATGTCTACTCAAGGGACTTTGGAAAACCTTTCGCGCAATTTTTCACTTCCCATTTTCCCGAGCATGTTCGCTCAAGGGAGTTCGGAAAATTATCTCTGCGCTGGCTATGGCGAGTACTTCTGCGGGATTTTTGTTTTCCATCTTTCCCGAGCGTGATGGCTCAAGGGACTTCAGAAAGTCATATCTACGCTTTATCATGGCGAGCACCTTTGCGGCATTTTGTTTTGCATAATTTCTGTTCACTTAGGAATTTTTCTCAAGGCCATTCTCTGCAACATAACTCCTCCGCTTAACCTTAAGCGTAGAATTTTTTCAAGGCGTCTGAGTGCCAAGTGTTCTTTAATTCTACGCCTTTGGCGTCGCCAAGCTTGTACACGCCTTTTCGTACTTCGGCGAGAACCAGATAGGGTCCTTCCCAGTTTGCGCGAAGTACGCCATGGGATGGCCTTCGGGGTGCGAAGTCGGCCTTTCAGAGAACGAGGTCTCCTTTCTTGATTTCTTTTGGCCTGGCCCGTAAGTTTTCAGCCGCGGTTATTCTTTGTTGAAAAGCTTTTCTTCTCAGTTCGGCTATTTCTCTATGTTCGATAAGAGATCGAGGTTGGTTCTCACGCCGAGGTCATTACCCCCATCATCAAATACTTTGGACTACCTCTGGTGGGATAATGGCCTCTGTTCCGAAGACGAGTGAAAAAGGTGTCTCCCATGTGGCTCTTCGGGGCGTCGTTCGGTAACTCCATAATACACTTTGGAGTTCTCCTAGCCATTTCCCTTTGGCTTCCCCTAGTTTCTTTTTCAGGCCATCTTTCATGGTCCTGTTCGATACTTCCACCTGCCCGTTGCTTTGGGGGTGAGCTGTTGGGGTGAAGTGCATCTTTATTCCGAGGTCGCCGATAAATTCTTGGAAACCTTTGTCCGTGAACTGGGATCCATTATCAGCTAATATTACCCTCGGTATGCCAAATCTGCATACGATGTTCTTCCATAGGAACTTCTGCACTTCTTTTGTCGAGGTAGTTGCTAGTGGTTCTGCCTCCACCCACTTTGAGAAATAGTCCACTGTTACAACGCAGAACTTCACGCCTCCGGGTGCTGGGGGGAGAATTTCACGCCTCCGGGTGCTGTGGGGAGTGGCCTAATAAGGTCTATACCTCAGACTGCGAAGGGCCAAGGATAGTCTGCCGAAGTTACCATTTCCGAGGGTGTCCTCTGGATTGTCGCGTGTCTCTGGCAGCCACCACATTTCTGGACAAACTGTCTTGCGTCCTTTTTCGGGGTAGGCCAGAAGTGTCCTTGGCGGAGTATCACTGCTGCCAGGGCATCAATTCCAATGTGTGAACCACACATGCCTTCGTGAACTTCTTCAAGGACCATTTCAGTATCCTTTTCATCCACACATGTTTGCAGCGGGTTCGCATATTCCTACCGATATAACTCTTCGCCAATCAGGAAGAATCTTCCGGAGCGTCTTCGCAGTCTCGCAGCATCGCCGGGGTCTTCGGGGAGCAAATTCTCTGCGAATTATCTTTTTATTGGGTCTTTCACTCCATAATCTCCTGCCGTCTGCCGAACTACCAGCTGGGAATCCCTGTGAGCCTTTAAGTTTTTCACGCCAATCTTTCTCCAGGCCTTCGGGGCCCCTGATAATTGTTCCAGCTCCCTGGTGTTCGGACCCCGAGGCTCCGTCTACGTGCAAGGTCCGTTCTGGCTCACGCTCTTTTGGATCCGAGCGGCTCTCCTCAGTGGTGGGTATTTCAGTGATAAAATCTGCCAGGGCTTGGGCTTTTATGCCCTTCCGAGGCTCATACGTGTTTTCGTGTTCGCTCAGCTCTATGCACCACTTGGAGAGCCTTCCCGAATTGCCAACTTTTTTCATAACATCCCGTAGCGGTAGACTACTTCGGACGATGATGGGGTGAGCCTGAAAGTATGGTCGCAGCCTTCTCCCTGCAAGCACGAAGGCATATATAGCTTTTTGAAGCGAGGGGTACCTGACTTCGGCGCCATGTAGGAACTTGCTGACATAGTAGACCGGCCATTGCTTTGGCCCTTCTTCTTTCACGAGGACCGAGCTCACAGCTTTTTTTGTGACGGCGAGGTACAGTACGAGGGGCTCTTCCTCCCGAGGTTGCCGCAGAGTCGGCAGGCTGGCCAGGTAGACTTTGAGTTCTTCCTAGGCCTTTTGGAAATCTTCATCCCAAGGATGATCATTTCTTCCGAGGTCGCCTTCCATTTTTGTTGCCTTTGTGAGGGCTTTGAAGAAAGGTCTACACCCATCTCTGTACCTGGAAATAAACCTGCTTAGAGGGGTTATTCTTCTGCTGAGTCTCTGCACATCTTTGACTGTGGCAGGAGTTCGGAATTCAAGCAGAGCCTTGATCTTCTCGGGGTTAGCGTCGATGCCTCTTTCGGATACCATGTACCCAAGGAACTTTCCCGAGGTCACCCCGAAGATGCACTTCTCAGGATTAAGGCGGATCCCGAAGGCTCTGAGCTTTTGGAAGGTTTCCTCTAAATTTGCAACGTGGTAGCCAGGCAGCTTGCTCTTGATTGTCATATCATCAACATACACTTCCATGTTTCTCCCCATTTGGTCTTTCAAGACCTTGTTCATCAGCCTCTGGTAGGTGGCTCCAGCATTTTTGAGCCCGAATGGCATCTTGATATAGCAGTATGTTCCTCCCTCGGTGATGAAGGCAGTCTTCACTTCATCTTCGGGGTCTATCCTTATCTGATGGTAGCCACTGAAGGCGTCTAGGAAACTTAGGAGCCCATATTCAGCAGTTGAATTTACCAGTTGATCTATTGGCAGCAGAGGGTATGAGTCTTTCGGGCAAGCATCGTTCAAGTTTCTGAAGTCAATGCACATCCGGAGTTTGCTGCTACCTTCTTTCGTGGCGATGACCACGTTGCTTAACCACTCGGGGTACTTGACCTCCCTAACAACTTCAGCATCTAGGAGACGCTGGACTTCGGTTTTGACAAAGTTGCTTTTTGTGGGCTGAGATGCTTCGCTTCTTTTGCCGGACAGGCCTTGCTTCCGGACTTACTTTGAGGCTATGCTGTATTATGCCAGGGTTCACCCCCGGCATATCTTTTGGGCGAGTAGGCAAACAGGTCTTTACTTTCCAGCAGAAAGGATACAAGATTTTCCTTGTCACCTTCGGCCAAGCTCTTCCCTATTCGGGTAGATTGACCTGGGTCAAGCTCTATTGCTTCCATTTCTGTTTTGGCGGGATCTTCTTCTTTGCCTTTTTCTGGTGCCCTTGCCTCCATCGTTTGCGCGAGGTTGCTTGCCGGAGCTTTTCACGCTTTTACAAACACCTTTCTCACCTCGGCTTGGTCTATGAATACCTCTGCATCTCCATCCTTGGTGGCGAATGTGACAGTCAAGTACTTCTCATCAGGGCGAATATGCAGGTTCCCCATTGTCTGCCTTCCAAGGATGGCGTTGTACGAGGATGGGACGTTCACGACAGTGAATCTCGCCATTGTGGAGGTGTACGACTTAGCCGCTCCGTTTACCGAAGTCCCTTTTATCATCAGCCGGAGGTTGATCCATCTGAGGACGGGGAGTTCGGATGGTCCAACCCCAAAAGTGGGCGAAGTGAAAGGCTTCAGTTTGCTGCTGGAAATGCCCAAGCTCGGCAGCAGGTGCGAGAATAGGACGTCAGCATTTGAGCCACCATCAAGCAACACTGTTTTGACGTCCCAGTTCCCTATTCTCGCCATAATCAGTAGCGGATCGTCGTGGGGGAAGACGACGGCGGAGCCATCTTTGCGAGCCAGCTTCTTTGATGGACTTTGATACTCTATGACTGCAATTTCTCTGGCTTTCCGCTTTCCTTCCGAGGATGGGAGCCCCGTGGTGATGGTTTGGATAACCCCTGCTGGATGTGGAGGGCGCTTTTTTGGACTTCTATTTCTCCGCCTGTCGGAGTCATAGTCCTCATCTTGGGCCCTTTCTTCCTCCATTTTTCTGCCTTTCGGGGATGGCATCCTCAGATAATTCCGAAGTTGGCCATTTTTTATCAGCGACTCTATGTACTTCTTTAGCTGGAAACAGTCTTCGGTGTCATGACCGTGGTCGCGATGAAACTGGCAGAACTTTTTTGCATTCTTCTTATTATCGGCGGTCATGGCCCTTGGTCGCCGAATCTGTGTCCCTTGCCTTTCCAGCGCCATCAGAATGTTGGTCCGTGAAGTGCTCAATGGTGTGAAACTTTGAGGTTTCCTTCCTCGCATCCTGCGAGGTCGTCCTGCGTATTCGGTGGGATGCCGAGCTTGTTGACTGGACTCTTCGGGGCGGTGGTGATCAGACTTCGGCTCAGCCATTCTTAGTTCTTCGGCGGTCATGTGCTGTTCTGCTCTTCGGTAAAATTCTCCGAGGGTCTCCGGGGGGTCCTTTGAGAACTCGTAGAACAGCTGTGAGTCTCGCCGAAGGCCTCGTGTCATGGCAAGAACGCGGATTTTGGGCCTGAAGTCTGGGACACTTAGAGCTTCCCTGTTGAATCTTTCGACATAGTCTCGGATGGTTTCTCCATTCCTCTGCTCTATGTCGAACATCTGCACAGGCATCTTCGCCGTAGGTCTGCTCCCAATGAATTGCTGTGTGAAGGCCGTGGACAACTCCTGGAACTCAGTGATGGTTCCTGAAGGCAAGGAATTGTACCACGCCGTGGCTGGCCCTGTGAGGGTGACTTCGAAGCACTTGCACATGGTAGCGTCGTCAGCACCGTGTATTATCATGCTGGCATGGCTGCCTCAACAATGGCCTAAATAAATGGCGAGTCATCTTCGCAGCATGTTCCCGAGAGTCTGGCCCAGACGGGTTTTCTGGCCACTTGTTTTTCCACTCTGCCCAGCCGTTCTAGTATCCTCTCCATCAGCACTGTGGCGCTAGGGCCTTCTTCAGGGAATGGAGATCGCCGGCGCCTCTTCGGGGGGCGAGTTCGGCGTTGAGGGGACAAGGACCTCGGCTCAGGCGACGAACTGCTTCGCTGTGAAACTCTCGGTCGCTTGGACCCAGTTTGTCCCACAGGCCCTTTCCCGAGGGCTATATCTTCTGTGGATGATTCTTCGCGAGGGTCTCCACTCCCCGAACTGCGATGTGTAGACTTGGGGCTTTTCTCCCGAGGGCGTGTCATTGAGGGGGGTCTCTGGGCCTGTCCTTGCTGTGGCCACCTTCGGTCGATCTGCTGGGTCATTTCAGACACGACCGAACGCTGAGAGTCCCTCAAGAAGCTCATGGTGATTACCAGAGGGCGGTTTTCCTCAGGCGCAGAAATCCCTGGGAGTGTTTGCTCAGCAGCCGGTTGTATCTCAGGCATAGACGGGGACTTCGGGAGCCCCTTGTCCTTAGAACGCCGAGTCTCAACGACGGCGATCTCAGAGCGGGTTCCCACAGAAGGCGCCAAATGATGGCCAGGGGCCTCATCGTTTATAGTCATGGTGACTGGTGGAGAGACTTCTGGGAGGAAGAGCGCCTGGTGGAATGGATAGCCCAAAAGAGAGTGCCTGAAAGCTCAGAAACAAAGGGTTAGGAGGCCCCCGGAGTGTTTTTCCGGGGGGGGAGCCTCCGACGCCCAAGTCAGTGGTGGCTGAGAAAAGGCAGAGGAAATAGCACAAAGGGCTGAAGAGTCTTGCCTGGTAGTTTTCTCAGAGTGTGGGAGCAGTATTTGGCCAACTAACCAGCCTGCTGCCAAGTATTAATTCCTGGTATCTATAGGAGTGCCTAGCCCGTTCAGATCGCGACACGTGTTCGGTCGGATGTTCCTGAATTTCTGGGCGTAGGGGACAGATAGCTGGTAGCAGTTAGTCCTGAGCCACGTGCTAAGATGGGCCATGATGTGATACTGATGGCGTCCGTATGTCAGAGCGCCTATTCAGGTGACTTTATGACGTCTGTGAAAGGACGTGTCAGAGGCTTCCTTAAATGCTTCCATAAATCCCCCGCCGTACTCCCGGGGTCCCTGGGTGCGGTCGTCCTCTAGTTTGGATAGAGCCTCTTCGGGAAACAAGCCCTCAGTTCGGGGGTTCCCAGTTTCAGGGAGTTCCGCCTTCGGGGATATCATGTTCGGCTCGCTATGTCTGGTGCCGCTTTTCCGAAGGCGATATGTTCACAACCTTGGGGGGGCGAGTAGTGTCCTCGGGGTTTCCTGGGGTGCCGGGCTCGGAGCTCTTCGGCTATTTCCTGAGGTGCCTGATCGCACCTTTTCTCGGGTAGCGCCAGCTTCTTCTGGCCATCACTGTGGCAGGGAGTTCAGCCAGATAGAGGCGATAGCGTTTGGCTATCACTTTTCTTCTCAGCTCGGCTATTTCTCTGTGTTCGCCGACGAGGTCAAGCTTTATTCTTAGGCCGAGGTCGTTTCCACTTTCATCGAACACTTGCACCCGTACTGATGGTCGTACTACCTCGATTGGGATGATGGCCTCTGTACCGAAGACTAGCGAAAAGGGCGTTTCGCCTGTGGCTCTTCGGGGTGTTGTTCGGTAGCTCCATAATACGCTTTGGAGTTCTCTTGGCCATTTCCCTTTTGCTTCCCCCAGTCTCTTTTTCAGACCATCTTTCATGATCCTATTAGATACTTCTACCTGCCCATTGCTTTAGGGGTGAGCTACTGGGGCGAAGTGCATCTTTATTCCAAGGTCGCTGATAAATTCCTGGAATCCTTTGTCTATGAACTGGGATCCATTGTCAGCTACTAGCACCCTCGGTATGCCAAATCTGCATACGATGTTCTTCCACACGAACTTCTGCACTTCTTTTGCCGAGATAGTCACTAGTGGTTCTGCCTCAACCCATTTGGAGAAATAGTCTACTGCTACAACGTAGAATTTTACGCCTCCAGGGGCTGTAGGGAGCGGCCCAATGAGATCAATGCCCCAGACTGCGAAGGGCCAGGGATAATCAGCCGATGTCACCATTTTCGAGGGTGTCCTCTGGACATTTGCGTGTCTCTAGCAACTACCGCATTTCTGGACGAACTTCCTTGCGTCCTTTCTCAAGGTAGGCCAGAAGTATCCTTGGCGAAGTATTACAGCTACAAGGGCGTCGGTTCCGATGTGCGAACCACAAGCGCCTTCGTGTACTTCTTCGAGGATCATTTCAGTATCCTCTTCGCCGACACACCTCTGTAGTGGGTTTGCATATCCCTGCCGATATAATTCTTCACCAATTAGGAAGAATCGACCAGAGCGTCTTCGGATTTTGGCAGCTTCACTGGGGTCTTCGGGGAGTGTATTGTCCTCGAGGTATCTGATGCCCCAAAGCATCTTTGTTTGCTGTCATGTTGACAGGTGGAGAGACTTCCTGAAGAGGCGAGCGCCTGGAGCCCTGGTTTCCCAGCTGAGTGTGCCTGAAAATCTCAAAGAAGAGGTTAGGAGGTCCCCGGTTTGCTTTTCCGAGGAGGACCCTCTGACGCCCAAGTCAGTTTTCTGAGTGAAAGTGGAGGAAGAACACTAAGGGATCAAGTGTCTTGCCTGTTTTGTGTTTTCTCAGAGGGAGGAAAATGCCTCATCCTTTGCCCAGTCCCATTTTCTAGTAATTATAGGAGTAGCTGGTCCGTTCAGATCATGACACGTGTTCGGTCGGATTTGATTTGTACTTTTGGACCTAGGGGACAGGCGGCCGTTTGCAGCCTCCTTTAGCCCTGGACCCGGACAGGCTGCGTCAGGACTGGGGCAGCTGCGGCGTGTCAGTTCGCCGTTCTGATGTGACGTGTAGGGCTTGTGGGCGACATGTCAGAGGCTCCTTAAATGCTCATATCGTACTCCCGAGGTCCCCTAGGCGAGGTCGCCCTTCGGTGCGTGCACCCTCTTCGGATTCTATCCGTCTTTCGGTGCGAGCACCTCCTTGGGGATCTATCCCATAGTTCTGGGAGTTCCCTTGATGAACACCTTCTTCGGGACTTACGCCCATAGTCCAGTGATTCCCTTGTTCAGGTGTTTCTTGTTCGGGGAAGATCCTCTTCGGGGCTCCTGCCTTCAGGGAGATTCTTCCTTGCTTTAGAGAGATGGCTTTCTTACCCGAAGACGGTCAGTTTGGCCCCTCGATGGAGACGGTGTTATCCTCGGAATTCCTGACGAGCTAACCGAAGTCTCGAGCTCATAGTGTTTGACTTCGCACCTTCCGAGGTCAGTACAAAGATCCTCTCTTGGGTGACGTCAGACTCCTCGGCCAATATTCTGGCAGGGAGTTACTACCGAGGAGGCAATAGCCTTTGGCTATCACAGGCCCCCCTCCGAAAAGCCGAAGTAAGAAACTTCAGTTCATCGGTTTTCGGGTCCTGTGGTTGTGATATCTGCACCGAAGACGCCTTCTTCTGCCTGAAGCGATGGGCAGCCCTTTTTGCGTCCTCGAGGCGTGAGAAGATAGGCTGTCCCTATGCCGAAGATACACCTTCTGCCCGAAGTCACAGGCTGTCTCTTGGTGTCCTCGTGGCGAGGGAAAATTGGATAACCTTGTACCGAAGATAGACCTTTTGCCCGAAGTCACAGGCTGTCTTTTGCTGTCTTCGAAGTAACCTACTTTTTTGCCTTTATAGATCTGCTCATGCGTCGCGTCCTGTGTCCAGCAGAGTCAGTCTAGGGCGGCGCCTCTAGACCAAATGGTGTCAGAGGGCGTGCTCGACGTGATGGACGACACGTGGCACGTTTGCTGCACGATGGCTGACACATGGCGCACTTTTATTGGGTAAGAATGCACTGAGTACGGCAGGCGCGACTTTTCAGGCGCTCTTAGCAGTTATGGCGACGCTTCGCCTTCCGAGGGGTACTAATGACGACGGTTCTCCTGGCCTTCTCGGCCTATATATATCAGTCCTGTCATAACCCTCTTTCTGCTTCTGCTTTTGCTTTCTTTTGCCTTCTAATTCTCTCCCAATTTTCCGCGGCGGTTCTCCTTTTTCAAGCATTTTTCCGACCACTTTTCACGACGGCTTCCAGAAATCCAGATTCCGGCAAGACCTTTGGTGGGTTTAGTCCTTTTGCTTTTTTCAAAGCTTCTTCTTTATTTTTCCCGAACTCGTTTTCCTTGTTTTTCCCGAACTCGTTTTCATCATGCCTGTTCCCGAGAGTTGGCAACCTCTTCTTTCTCATCCTTGCTGCACTACTCCGACAAAACTAGCGAAGTGGAAGAAAAAGTTGTTCTTACCCTCTTACTCTGTGACGAGGTTGCCCCATCCTGACCAATTTCCTTTCTCCAACCGGAGTGATGAAATCACCGTTTTTCGAGCCCAACTGAAGGCCGGACTTCAGTATCCCCCCCCGGAGATGGTTAGCGCGTTCTGCAACTTCCATGGCATTGCCGTTAACCAACTCCCACCGAACTCGTACTGCTATTTCAACGCCTTCCTCTGTATGTGCGGCGTTTTCAAAATAAAACCTCACTTTTTAGTTTTTCTTCAGTACTACAAGCTCTTCGTGGTCCCGAAGGGTGGCTTCTACTTTATGCTACCTCGGGGATCCGGGAGCAAAAAGTATACGTTCACCTTCGCCACCAAAGACAGCTGGCGAGGGTGGCAACTAAAATTCTTTTTCCTGAAGAAGTCGGAGGCTTGGTCGCGCGGCCCGACCAAGTGGGCTCAGGGGAGGCTCAAGATGGATGTTGTTGACCCGAAGATACTGCTAGACGCCGACGTAGCACCTATCTTTGAGGACTTCGACAGGCGCATACGGGCCGTCTCTGACTGGGCTGCCGAGGTCTCTCCTCGTGCCCTTTACCCCTTTCCGATCAACTGGAGGCTCATGACCGAAGAGGTCCTTCGGGAACTCAAGGTGGTAAAGGAGCATGTGACAGACCTCAACATGCCGAAACCGGCTTCTTCGGGGAAGGACTCCTGGCTCGTAAAACTCCTTCGGGGGAAAGAGACTTATGAGTCTTTTTACGAGAGTAAGTTACTTTCTCATTTTTTCCTTCATAACTTCATCTTGGACTTACACTGATCTTCTTTTTCTTTTTTCAGAGATGGGCAACGACGCGGCTGCCTTCTACAAGGCTCTTTTTACCGGGCAGGCTGAGAGGGGCGAACAGACAAAGAAGGCCGCCTCTCGGAGGCGGAAGCAGACTTCGGCCGGCCCTCCTTCCAAATGGGCAAAGAAAGCTGCTCCTTCCTCTCTTTCACAAATTCCGGAGGAGGTAGGCGAGGAGCCCGAAGACCCTGCTGCCCCTTTGCCCGAGGTTCCTTCTGTCGACGTCCCTTCTTCCGACGTCCTTCCTCAAAGCCCCACGCCTTCGCATGCTCTTCTGGAGGGCGATGGGGAGGAGACCCCTTCTGCCGAGGAACGGCGCCAAATAAGAGGCAAGGGGATCTCTACTGAGGCGACGTCGATTCTTGACGACGACGTTACCGAGGTGCCAGCAGGTTTGTACTTTGTCGAAGAACCTTTTTTCTCTTGTAAATCCTTAAGAGTTTTCTGGCCTTAACCAATTTTTCTGTTTTGTTGTGCAGCGGAGGTGGCCGCTCCTGACTGGGTTGCCGAACACGCCCGCAAGAGGGCCCTTCGGGATGCCAAAGTCCCAGCAGGGAAAGTTCCAAAGGAGCCCTTCTGTACGTTCACGGAGGACATGAATATGTACTCCAAGGACTGTCCCGAGATGGCCAGGCAGATGTGCAAAGGGGTGTTTACTGAGGCCTCTTACAAGGCCCTTACGGAGGCTTACCCAGGCGACATCTCTTTGGCCGCCAAACTCACTGAACATGCCGCCCAGGTATGCTTCACTATTTTCTCAGTGCCAATTTCGCCTTTGCTTTTTACTTAGCATCTTTTTCCCTTTGTTTGCTTTTTTTGCAGCTGATGGGGTATGCCGGGTTGCTCCATGTTCGGGTGGTGCGAGAGTCAGAAAGGAGGGCGTCACTCTGGGACCTTTACACCAAGACGAAGGCCCAGTGTTCAACGTTGGCTGCCGACAATGCTCAGCTGAAGCAGTCTTCAGAGAAGGAAATTGCTGAACTTCGGGAGGGGTTCATAAAAGAGAAAGAGGAACTTGAGAAAGGCACCTCCCAGAAACTTTCCGACATCGGCTCTCGGATGGCGGAGCTGACCTCGATCGTAGAAACGATTCAAAAGGATAAGTCAGAAAGTGACGCAATCCTTGCAAAGACGCTCGAGGAAAAAGCCCAGCTTGAAGCCGAGGTCGCATCTCTGAAGAAGCCTTCAGAAGAGAAGAAGAAGATGAAGGCATTGAAGAGAAAGCTCAAGGATCTGGAGAAGGACTATGCAGATTTGGCGGTCAAGAAGCAGGAGTCCGATGATATGACGAAGTTGGGCTTTCAAGACGGCTTCTGTCTTGTTCGGCACCAAATTCTGCAGAAGTTCCCGGATTTTGACCTCTCCTTCCTGGAAGGCATGAACATCCCCAAGGAGCCTCGGTGGACTTGGTCCAAGATCGAGTACTTGAAACTGCCTCCTTCTCTCCCGGCGCCGAAGGCTGCTGACAAAAGCACAGAGGCTGGCAGTTCTCAAGACGCCGGGGTTCCTTAGTACTAGGGCCTTTTGTCTTCATTTTCTTCTTCTTTTTTGTAGTCTTTCAGCGACTTTCTTCTCTGTAAGCACTCTTTGTCTCAATAGATAAAAATTTGGCTAAGTATTTTTGCCAGATTCCTTTGTTTCCCACTGTACCGAACATAATTCGCTCAAGAGACTTCGGAAAACCATACTTTTGCTTTCCTTTGTCTCGAATATATTCGCTCAAGAGACTTCGGAAAACCATACTCTTGCTTTCCTTTGTCCCGAACATATTCGCTCAAGAGACTTTGGAAAAACTTACTTTTGCTTTCCTCGGCGATTGCTTTCGTGAGACTCTTTTTTTGTACTTCCTCAGAATTTTTTACTTAGACAAATTTGTCCAACTTGTGCAATACAACTTTCCCACCAAACTTTTTAGGCATAGAATTTTTTCAAGGCCTCTGAGTGCCAAGTGTTTTTTAATTCTATGCCTTCGGCATCGCCGAGCTTATAAACTCCTTTTCGTACTTCGGCAAGTACCAGGTAGGGTCCTTCCCAATTTGCACGAAGTACCCCATAGGACGGCTTTCAGGGTGCAAATTCAGCCTTTCGGAGAACGAGGTCTCCCTGCTTTATTCCCTTTGGCCTGGTGCGTAGGTTTATGGCTGCTGCGACTCTTTGCTGGAAAGCTTTTCTTTTCAGCTCGGCTACTTCTCTGTGTTCGCTGACGAGGTCGAGCTTGGTTCTCAGGCCGAGGTCATTTCCTTTTTCATCGAACACTTGGACTCGTATTGACGATTGTACTACTTCGACAGGGATGATGGCCTCTGTACCGAAAATGAGTGAAAAAGGCGTTTCCCCTGTGGCTCTTCGGGGTGTTGTTCGGTAGCTCCATAACACGCTTTGGAGTTCTCCTGGCCATTTCCCTTTTGCTTCTCCCAATCTCTTTTTCAGACCATCTTTTATGGTCCTGTTAGATACTTCCACCTGCCCATTACTTTGGGGGTGAGCTACTGGGGCGAAGTGCATTTTTGTCCCGAGGTCGCTAATGAACTCTTGGAATCCTTTGTCTATGAACTGGGATCCATTGTCCGCTACGAGTACCCTCGGTATGCCAAATCTGCATACGATGTTTTTCCATACGAACTTCTGCACTTCTTTTGCCGAGATAGTTGTCAGAGGTTCTGCCTCAACCCACTTAGAGAAATAGTCTACTGCTACTACGCAGAACTTTACGCCTCTAGGCGCCGTTGGGAGTGGCCCAATGAGATCTATGCCCCAAACTGCGAAGGGCCAAGGATAGTCCGCCGAAGTCACGAACTCTGAGGGTGTTCTTTGGATGTTCGCATGTCTCTGGCAACTACCACATTTCTGGACGAACTGCTTGGCGTCCTTTCTCAGGGTAGGCCAGAAGTATCCTTGGCGCAGTATCACTGCTGCTAGGGCGTCGGTTCCGATGTGCGAACCACAGGCACCTTCGTGAACTTCTTCGAGGATCATTTCAGTATCCTCTTCACTAAAACACCTCTGTAGTGGATTTGCATATCCTTGCCGATATAGTTCTTCTCCAATTAAGAAGAAACGTCCGGAGCGCCTTCGCACTTTTGCGGCTTCGCTGGGGTCTTCGGGGAGTGTGTTGGTTGCGAGATACGTTTTGATTGGTTCTTTCCATCCTTTCCCCGAGGTCTCTATGCTTAACACCGCGATGCTGGGGTGGCTTAGCACTTCGGTGCAAGTTTTGGACTTCGCCAAACAGTCTGCCTCAGCGTTTTCTCGTCGGGGTACGTTCTCGATTTTCACGACATCGAACTCCCGAATAAGCTTTGTTACCAACTCATGGTATTTCGCCAAGGTCGGGTCTTTCGCGCCATAGTCCCCTGCCATTTGTCGGACCACCAGCTGGGAATCACTATGGGCTTTCAAGTTTCTCACGCCAATTTTTCTGGCCAGGCGTAATCTTGCTATGAGGGCCTCATACTCGGCCATATTGTTGGTGGCGTTGAAACTGAACTTGATGGCCTTCATTACTTCTAGGCCTTCGGGGCCTCTGATAATCACTCCAGCTCCCTGGTGTTCGGATCCTGAGGCCCCGTCAACATATAACGTCCATTCTGGCTCGTCTTCGCCCGAAAACGAATGTCCCTCCTCGGTGTTTGGTACTTCGGCGATGAAGTCTGCCAAAGCTTGGGCTTTTATAGCTTTCCGGGGTTCATACGTGATGTCGTATTCGCCAAGCTCTATACACTACTTGGAAAGCCTTCCCGAGTGATCAACTTTCCTCATAACATCCCGTAGAGGCAGGGTACTTCGGACGATAATGGGGTGAGCCTGAAAGTATGGCCGCAGCCTTCTCCCTGCAAGCACTAAGGCATATATAGCTTTTTGAAGCAAAGGGTACCTGACTTCGGCGCCATGCAGGGACTTGCTGACATAGTAGACCGGCCATTGCTTTGGCCCTTCTTCTTTCACAAGGACCGAGCTCACAGCTTTTTTTGTGACGGCGAGGTATAATACGAGGGGCTCTCCCTCCCGAGGTTGCCGTAGCGTCGGCAGGCTGGCCAAGTACACTTTGAGTTCTTCCCAGGCTTTTTGGCAATCTTCATCCCAAGGATGACCATTCCTTCCGAGGTCGCCTTCCATCTTTGCTGCCTTTATGAGCACTTTGAAGAAGGGTCGACACCTATCTCCGTACCTGGAAATAAACCTGCTCAGAGAGGTTATTCTTCCGGTGAGTCTTTGCACGTCTTTGACTGTGGCAGGAGTTCGGAATTCAAGCATAGCCTTAATCTTCTCGGGATTAGCATCGATGCCTCTTTCGGATACCATGTACCCAAGGAACTTTCCAGATGTCACCCCGAAGATGCATTTCTCAGAATTAAGGCAGATCCCGAAGGCTCTGAGTTTTTGGAAGGTTTCCTCTAAATCTGCAACGTGGTAGCCAGGCAGTTTGCTTTTGACTATCATATCATCAACATACACCTCCATGTTCCTCCCCATTTGGTCTTTGAAGACCTTGTTCATCAGCCTCTGGTAGGTGGCTCCTGCATTCTTGAGCCCGAAGGGCATCCTAATATAGCAATATGTTCCTCCCTCGGTGATGAAGGTAGTCTTTTCTTCATCTTCGGGGTCCATCCTTATCTGATGGTAGCCACTGAAAGCGTCCAGGAAACTTAGCAGCCCGTACTCGGCAGTTGAGTCTACCAGTTGGTCTATTGGCGAAAGAGGATATGAATCTTTCGGGCAAGCATCATTCAAATTTCTGAAGTCGATGCACATCCGGAGCTTACTACTTCCTTCTTTTGTGGCAATTACCACGTTGCTTAGCCATTCGGGGTAGTTTACCTCCCGGATAACGCTAGCGTCTATCAGACGCTGGACTTCGGTTTTGACGAAGTCACTTTTGTGAGCTGAGATGTTCCATTTCTTTTGCCGGACAGGTTTTACTTCCGGACTCGCTTTGAGGCTATGCTGGATTACGCGAGGGTTTACCCCTGGCATGTCCTTCGGCGAGTAGGCGAACAGATCTTTATTTGTAAGCAGAAAAGATACAAGTTTTTCCTTGTCTCCTTCGGCCATGCTTTTCCCTATTCGGGTACTATGGCCTGGGACAAGCTCTACTTTTTCTGTTTCTGCTTTTGTGGGATCTTCTGCCTCGCCCCTTTCCAGCTTTTTTGCTTCTACAGCATGTGCTAAGTTGCTTGCTGGAGCCTTTCGTGCTCTGACGAACACCTTTCTCACCTCGCCTTGATCAATGAAGATCTTTGCGTTTCCTTCTTTGGTGGCGAAGGTGACGGTCAAGTACTTTACATCAGGGCGAATGTGCAAATTTCCCTGTGTCTGTCTGCCGAGGATGGCGTTGTATGACGAAGGAACGTCCATGACTATGAATCTTGCCATGGTAGAGGCGAACAACTCAGCAGTTCCTTTCTCCAAAGTTCCTTTCATCATCAAGGGGAGGTCGATCCACCCGAGGACAGGTAGCTCAGATGGTCCTACGCCGAACGTGGGTGAAGTAACAGCCTTGAGGTCACTTCTGGATACGCCCAAGCTTGGCAGCAAATGTGAGAACAAGACGTCTGCGTTTGACCCATCGTCCAGCAGTACCCTCTTGACGTCCCAGTTTCCTATCCTCACCATTATCAGCAATGGATCGTCATGGGGAAATACAATGGTGGAGCCATCCTCGCGGGCCAATTTTTTCGTTGGGCTCTGATATTCCATCACCGCTATCTCTCTGGCCCTTCTTTTTCATTCCGAGGATGGAAGTCCGGTTGTGATCGTCTGTATTACTCCTGCCGAAGGTGGAGGACGCATTCTCGGACTTCGGTTCCTTCGCCTGTCTGAATCGTAATCCTCGTCATCGGGCTTTCCTTCTTCCTCTTTTTTCCCCTTCGGGGAAGGCATTCTCAAATAACGCCGAAGCTGGCCCTGCTTTATCAGTGATTCAATGTACTTTTTCAACTGAAAGCAGTCTTCGGTGTCATGACCGTGATCACGGTGGAACTGACAGAACTTCTTCATGTTCCTTATGTTGTCAGCAGTCATGCCCCTCGGTCGTTGGATTTGAGCACCCTGTTTTTCCAACGCCATGACGACGTTAGCCCTCGTGGTGCTCAGAGGTGTAAAGTTTTGGGGCTTCCTTCCTCCTACTCGCATTCTCCAAGGTCGGCCTAACTGTTCCGTTGGACACCGGGCTTGCTGGCTGGACCCTTCGCCACGAGCGTGAATATGGTCAGCCTTCGGTCCAGTCATTCTCAGCTCTTCGGCTGTCATATGTTGTTCAGCCCTTCGGTAGAATTCTCCCAGCGTTTCCGGGGGATCTTTGGAGAATTCATAAAACAAGTACGAATCCCTCCGGAGGCCACTCGTCATGGCGAGGATGCGGATTTCGGGACGAAAGTCCGGAACACTGAGGGCCTCTCTGTTGAACCTCTCGACATAGTCACGGATGGTCTCCCCGTTTCTTTGTGCTATGTCAAACATCTGGACGGGCATCTTCGCCGTCGGCTTGCTCCCAATGAACTGTTGGGTGAACGCTGTGGACAGCTCCTGGAACCCCCTGATGTTTCCGGGAGGCAGGGAATTGTACCAGGCAGTTGCTGGTCCTGCGAGGGTGACTTCAAAGCACTTGCAGAGTGTAGCATCATCAGCCCCGTGTAGCACCATGCTGCGTTTGTACTTTGTTAGGTGGGCCTGGGGATCAGTCCGACCCTCATAGGTCTCTAGCCGAGGTAGCCTGAAGTCACTTGGCATGGCCGCCTCGACCACTGTTCGGGCGAAAGGAGTTTCATCTCCAGAGACGGTTTCAGTTAGCCTGGCCCAAACAGGCTTGCGTGCCACCTGCTGTTCCACTCTCTCCAATCTTGCCAAGACTTTCTCCAGGAGGAGCGTAGCACTGGGCTCCTCTTCCTGGTGCTTGGAGGTTCTTGGGTAAAAGGACTGTTGCCGTCTCTTTGGGGAGCGACTTCGGTGCCAAGGTGAGGGGGACTTTGCCTCTGGCGACAAACTTCTTCTGGACGGGACTTCGAGTCGTTCAGACCTCGCTCTTTCCGCCAGCCGTGCTTCGAGGGGCAAGTTATCTGTCGAGGACTCTTCCCGTGGCTCCCCACTTCCCGAGCTATGATGGGTTGCCCTTGGGCTTTTCTCTCGAGGTCGTGCTGGCGAAGTGGGTTTTTGCGCCTGGGCTGGTTGCGGCCACCTTCGGTCTATCTGTTGTGTCATTTCAGCCACAACAGACCTCTGAAAGTCTCGTAAAAAACCCATGGTGATGACAAGAGGGCGTTCCTCTTCAGGCAAGGAAGTCTCTGGGGGACTTTGTTCGGTAGCTGGTTGGGTCTCAGGCGCGGACGGGGACTTCGGGAGTCCTTTGTCCTTCGAACGCCGAGTTTCGACAACAGCTACCTGGGAGTAGGTTCCCACAGACGGCGCCAAATGATGCCCCAAAGCATCTTCATTTGCTGTCATGTTGACAGGTGGAGAGACTTCCTGAGGAGGCGAGCGCCTGGAGCCCTGGTTTCCCAGCTGAGTGTGCCTGAAAAGCTCAAAGAAGAGGTTAGGAGGTCCCCGGTTTGCTTTTCTGGGGAGGACCCTCCGACGCCCAAGTCAGTTTTCTGAGTGAAAGTGGAGGAAGAACACTAAGGGATCAAGTGTCTTGCCTGTTTTGTGTTTTCTCAGAGGGAGGAAAATGCCCCATCCTTTGCCCAGTCCCATTTCCTAGTATTTATAGGAGTAGCTTGTCCGTTCAGATCATGACACGTGTTCGGTCGGATTTGATCTGTACTTTTGGACCTAGGGGACAGGCGGCCGTTTGCAGCCTCCTTTAGCCCTGGACCCGGACAGGCTGCGTCAGGACTGGGGCGGCTGCGGCGTGTCAGTTCGCCGTTCTAATGTGACGTGTAGGGCTTGTGGGTGACATGTCAGAGGCTCCTTAAATGCTCATATCGTACTCCCGAGGTCCCCTGGGCGAGGTCGCCCTTCGGTGCGTGCACCCTCTTCGGATTCTATCCATCTTTTGGTGCGAGCACCTCCTTCGGGATCTATCCTATAGTTCTGGGAGTTCCCTTGATGAATACCTTCTTCGGGACTTACGCCCATAGTCCGGTGATTCCGTTGTTCAGGTGTTTCTTGTTCGGGGAAGATCCTCTTCGGGGCTCCTGCCTTCGGGGAGATTCTTCCTTGCTTCAGAGAGATGGCTTTCTTACCCGAAGACGGTCAGTTTGGCCCCTCGATGGAGACGGTGTTATCCTCGGAATTCCTGATGAGCTAACCGAAGTCTCGAGCTCATAGTGTTTGACTTCGCACCTTCCGAGGTCAGTAAAAAGATCCTCTCTTGGGTGACGTCAGACTCCTCGGCCAATATTCTGGCAGGGAGTTACTACCGAGGAGGCAATAGCCTTTGGCTATCAGTATCTTTTTATCGGGTCTTTCCAGCCTCTTCCCGAAGTTGATATGCTCAGCACTGTGATGCTCGGGTGACCCAGCATCTCGGTGTATACTTTTGATTTTGCCAAGCAGTCTGCCTCGGCATTATCACGTCGAGGCATGTTTTCGATTCGCATGGTATCGAACTCCTGAATGAGTTTTGCTACCAGTTCATGGTATTTTGCCAAGGTCGGGTCCTTTGCCCCATAGTCTCCTGCTGTTTGCTGAACTACTAGCTGGGAATCGCTGTGGGCTTTTAGATTTCGCACGCCAATTCTTCTGGCTAGGTGTAATCCTGCTATGAGGGCTTCATACTCAGCCACATTGTTGGTGACGTTAAAGCTAAACTTGATGGCCTTCATTACTTCAAGGCCTTCGGGACCTCTGATAATTACCCTGACTCCCTGGTGTTCGGATCCCGAGGCTCTGTCAATATGCAAAGTCCATTCGGGATCACCTTCGCCAGGATCCGGATGGCTGTCCTCGGTGGTGGGTACTTCGGCGATAAAGTCTGCCAGTGCTTGAGCTTTTATGGCTTTCCGAGGTTCATATGCGATGTCGTGTTCGCCAAGCTCTATACACTACTTGGAGAGCCTTCCGGAATGATCCACCTTCCTCATGACATCCTGAAGTGGTAAACTACTTCGGACGATGATAGGGTGAGCTTGAAAGTATGGTCGTAGCCTTCTTCCTGCCAGCACCAAGGCATATATAGCTTTTTGCAACAAAGGATACCTGATTTCGGCGCCATGCAGGGATTTGCTGACATAATAGACCGGCCATTGCTTTGGCCCCTCTTCTTTTACAAGGACCGAACTCACAGCTTTTTCTGTGACGGCGAGGTATAGTACGAGTGGCTCTCCTTCGCGAGGTTAGAGCTAAGTAGGCAGGCTGGCCAAGTAGATTTTCAGTTCTTCCCAGGCTTTTTGGCAATCTTTACCCCAGGGATGGTCATTACCTCCGAGGTTGTTCTCCTTTTTTGCTGCCTTTGTGAGGACTTTGAAGAATGGCCGACACCGATCTCCGTATCTGTAAATAAACCTGCTGAGGGAGGTTATCCTTCCAGTGAATCTCTGCACATCTTTTATTGTGGCAGGAGTTCGGAACTCGAGTAGGGTCTTGATTTTTTCTGGGTTAGCATTAATGCCTCTTTCTGATACCATATACCCAAGGAATTTTCCTGAGGTCACTCCAAAGATGCACTTTTCGGGACTGAGATGGATCCCGAAGTTCTGAGCTTGTGGAAGGTTTCCTTTAGATCTGCGATGTGGTCGTCAGGCAGCTTGCTTTTGACTATCATATCGTCAACATACACTTCCATGTTTCTTCCTATTTGGTCGTTAAAGACCTTGCTCATCAACCTCTGATAGGTGGCTCCTGCATTTTTATGCCCAAAGGGCATTCTGACGTAGCAGTATGTTCCTCCCTCGGTGATGAAGGCGGTTCTTTCTTCATCTTCGAGGTTCATTCTTATTTGATGATAGCCGCTGAAGGCGTCTAAGAAACTTAGGAGCCCGTATTCGGCAGTTGAGTCTACCAATTGGTCTATCGGTGGGAGAGGGTATGAGTCTTTTGGGCAAGCATCGTTCAAGTTTCTGAAGTCGATGCACATCCAGAGTTTGCTGCTTCCTTCTTTAGTGGCGATAACCACGTTGCTCAACCATTCGGGGTATTTGACCTCCCTGATAACCTCAGCGTCTAGCAGGCGCTGGACTTCGGTTTTGACGAAGTTATTTTAATGGGCTGAGAAGCCTCGTTTCTTTTGCCGGACAGGCTTTGCTTCCGGACTTACTTTGAGGCTATGCTATATTACGCCAGGGTCTACCTCTGGCATATCTTTCGGCAAGTAGGCAAAGAGATCTTTATTTTCCAGTAGAAAGGATACAAATTTTTTCTTGTCACCTTCGGCCAAGCTCTTCCCCATTCGGGTAGATTAACCTGGGAGAAGTTCTACTATTTCCGTTTCCGCCTTCGCGGGACTCTCTGCCTCGCCCTTTTTTGGTGGTTTTGCTTCCACAGCTTGCGCAGAGTTGTTTGCTGGAGCTTTTCGTGTTTTGACGAACACCTTCCTTACTTCGCCTTGATCTATGAAGATTTCCGCATCTCCATCCTTGGCGGCGAAAATGACGGTTAAGTACTTGACATCAGGGCGAATGTGCAGGTTTCCCTGTGTCTGTCTTCCAAGGATGGCGTTGTACGATGAAGGGACATCCATGACGATGAACCTTGCCATTGTGGAGGCGTACAACTCTTCTATTCCCATCACCGAAGTCCCTTTCAACATCAAGGGGAGATCGATCCAACCGAGGACGGGTAGCTCGGCCGGACCTACCCCGAAGGTAGGCGAGGTGACGGGCTTGAGGTCGCTAGCGGATACACCCAAGCTCGGCAGCAAGTGTGAAAGCAAGACGTCGGCATTTGATCCGTCGTCAAGCAGCACTCTTTTGACGTCCCAGTTTCCTATTCTCGCCATGATCAACAACGGGTCGCCATGGGGAAAAATGACGGCAGAACCATCCTTTCGAGCCAGCTTTTTTGTTGGACTTTGATATTCCATGACTGCTATTTCTCTGGCCTTCCTCTTTGTTTCCGAGGATGGGAGTCCCGTCGTTATTGTCTGTATGATTCTTGCTGGAGGTGGGGGGTGCCTTTTCGTACTTCGGTTTCTCCGCCTGTCGGAGTCGTAGTCTTCGTCTTCTGCCTTTCCTTCCTCCTCTTTTCTCCCCTTCGGGGAAGGCATGCGCAGATAACGCCGAAGTTGGCCCTGTTTTATCAGCGACTCTATATACTTCTTCAATTGGAAGCAGTCTTCGGTGTCGTGACCGTGGTCGCGATGAAACTGGCAGAACTTCTTCATATTCTTTCTGTTGTCGGCGATCATGGCCCGTGGCCGCTGAACCTGCGTCCCCTGCCTTTCCATCGTCATGAGGATGTTTGTCCGTGTGGTGTTCAGGGGTGTGAAAATTGGGAGTTTCCTTCCTCGCGTCCTCTGAGGTCGGCCTGCCTGTTCGGTGGGATACCGATTTTGCTGGCTGGATCCTTTGGCCCGGGCGTGATCGGACTTCGGTCCGCCCATTCTCAGTTCTTCGGCTGTCATGTGCTGTTCGGCCCATCGGTAAAATTCACCGAGGGTGTCCGGGGGGTCCTTAGAGAACTCGTAAAATAGTTGTGAGTCCCTCCGAAGGCCCCGTGTCATGGCGAGGATGCGTATTTCGGGCCGGAAGTCCGGGACGCTCAGAGCTTCCCTGTTGAACCTTTCGACATAGTCGCGAATGGTCTCTCCAATTCTTTGCACTATGTCGAACATCTGAACCGGCATCTTCGCCGTTGGCCGACTCCCGATAAACTGCTGCATGAAGGCTGTGGACAACTCCTGGAACTCCGTGATGGTTCCTGGGGCCAATGAATTATACCAGGCTGCTGTTGGCCCACTGAGAGTGACCTCGAAGCATTTGCACAAGGTAGCATCGTCAGCACCGTGCATCATCATGTTGCGTCTGTACTTGGTCAGATGGGCCTGTGGATCAGTACGGCCATCATAAGTTTCCAGCCGAGGTACTCTGAAATCACCTAGCATGGCTGCCTCAACGACATCTTGGGTGAATGGGGACTCGTCCCCACAAAAGGTCCCAGACAGCCTAGCCCAGACAGGTTTACGGGCCACCTGTTTCTCCACTCTATCCAACCTTGCCAATATTTTCTCCATAAGGGCCGTGGCGCTAGGTTCCTCTTCTGGAAGGGGGAATTGTCGGTGCCTCTTCGGGGAGCGAGTTCGGCGCTGAGGGGATGGGGACCTCGCCTCAGGCGACTGGCTCCTCCTGTGTGTGCTTTTGGGCCGCTTTGACCCCGCTTGTCTCACGAGCAGTGCCCCGAGGGGCATGTTTTCTATTAAAGACTCCTCTCGTGGGTCTCCGGATCCCGAACTACGATCAGTTGGTTTGGGGCTTTTTTCCCGAGGGTGTGCTGGCGAAGGAAGCCTTTGGGCTTGAGCTTGTTGCGGCCACCTTCGGTCTATCTGTTGTGTCATTTCAGCCACAACAGAACGTTGAAAGTCACGCAGGAAGCTCATGGTTATGACCAGAGGGCGCTCTTCCTCAGGCGTGGAAGTCCCTAGGGGGGCTTTAGTGGCCGGTTGGACTTCAGGCGCGGACGGGGACCTCGGGAGTCCCTTGTCCTTAGAACGCCGAGTCTCAACGACGGCGACCCGAGGATGGTTTCCCACAGACGACGCCAAATGATGTCCGGGGACATCATCACTGGAAGGCATGGTGACCTCCGGGAGGACTTCCTGTGAGGGAGAGCGTCTGGTGCTGGAGTTTCCCAGTGGAAGGTGCCTGCAAAGCTCAGAGAAGGGGGGTTAGGAAGTCCCCGGGGTGTTTTTCCGGGGAGGAGCCTCCGATGCCCAAGTCAGTTTCCTCAGCTGGTAAGAGGGAAGCACTAGAGTTTTTAGTGGGCTTGCCTGTGCTTTCTCAAGGGGGAGGAGTCCAACCTTTTGCCAGGGTTTGTTTCCTGGTATTTATAGGAATGTCCAGCCCGTTCAGATCGTGGCACGCGTAGGGGACAAGTAGCCGGTGGCAGGCTCCTTGAGCCTTGAACCGAGACAGGCCGTGACGTGACCTGGATGGCGTCAGCGTGTCAAATCGCCGTTTGAGGTGACATGTAGCATCTGTGGGCGGCATGTCAGAGGCTCCTTAAATGCTCATACCATACTCCCGAGGTCCCTGGCCGAAGTCGTCCTCTGGTACGGACGATGCCCCTTCGGGAAATATGCCCGCAGTTCAGGGAGTTCCCTGATTCAGGGTTTCGCCTTCGGGGAGATCCTCTTCTGCTTGCAATAGCTGATTCTCCGTTTCTGAAGGCGATCTGTTTAGTACCTCAGGGGGGCTAATAGCTTCCTCGCATTCCCTGACGCTCCGAGTTCGGGTCAGATAGAGGCGATAGCCCTTCGGCTATCAAATGTAATATATCCTCAATAAGCTCTTGTTAAGTGACCCTCATAATATGAAAGTTCTAAGGGGCATGGAGCGTACCATAGGCTTTTTACATGACTAGAGTCTGTGGTTATAAATGAGAACTAGGCGAGATTGTTCCTGATCCTCTATACAGACATTGAAGAAACTACCCTTAGATTGGTGAGGATCAATTAGGCCCATTTGAGTTATTCAAATGTAGAGAATCCCCTTGAATAGTATCCTAGCAATAAGGGTTCATTGGTAGAGTCCTTCAAAATGGCCTCCAGGGCTTAGTGAGGTCTATAGGATTCTAAGAGTCATACTCATTACACGCTGATGGCCGAAGTGCTATCGCCCTATCCACTGACTTCGAAGAAAGAGGGAGCCAAACACATGAGGTATGTGACCTCGGAATCCCCATCGTACCAACCTCGGGAAATTACCATATCGCCTCTCCATCAGAGGACGAATGAACCGACTTCGGAAGAATAAGAACACCCCAAAGAAACAATATCACCTCGGGGAAAGGTCCTTGTTCGTTCCCCCTAAAATATAACGTCGGCCGAAGGGACCTCAGAGGAGCGATGGGTGCCACGAAGGAGTCTCTGACATGTTCGCTCGTACGCACTAGACGTCGACCTCAAAGCACTCTGACAGGCCACTGCAGTCTGTACTCTGACACATTGCGACACACTTCTCGATAAGCCACTGCCCGAGAAAGCCTGCAGGCGGCTGGCCACTCTTCGGGTTAGAGGTACGGGCGGCATCCGTCCATACACTTGTCACAATCCGAGGGGCTCATTTTCTCCTATTTATAGTAGGGGAGTTTTTTGGGGCCAAGGCGGCTGGCTTCCCCCCCTTTTTTCTCCTCCAGACTTGTCGGAAAAACGCCTCTGGCGAGATTCTTGCCCTTCTGAGCATATCAGATAAACGCTCCCGGCAAGCCTATTTTGTGCTTACTCTTTGTCACCATTTAGAGACACTGACTTGGGCGTCGGAGGCTCCTCCCTAGAAAACCACTCCGGGGACCTCCTGACCCCTGTTTTCTACGCGTTTCAGGTGATGACTACTTGGGGACATTCCCGTTTCAGGCTCTTTCCAGCACTGGAAGGCTTTCTCGGCTACTGCTATCCATCACCGGATGAGCCCGCGCGACACACCTCAGGAGGTCCTTGTTATTCCCGTCGTGGAGCCACGGCGGGAACCTCTACGATGGCCACGCCACGCCATCATTTACCTCTACGATGGCCACGCCAGGCCATCACACGCTTACTATTATTAATTGTTTATTTTCCCACAGTGTTTCTAATCTTCCCACTTGTTATGTAGACATAGGTGGCCATGCTCGAACACATTTATAGAGGCACAAGATTATTGTTGATGGCCTTATTGATACTTGAAAGCTCCAGCTTCTCCTTGCAGAGGTAGCTTATGCCTCCAAGACTGTCGAGGACCCTACTATCGAAGATAGTAATATGACCCCCAATTCTAAGCCAACACCCATAGCGGTGCACCTAAAGGAGCCTCATCTAGAATAAGGCCTTAGTTTAGCCAAAAAAGGTCCAATTCTTCAACTTCCAAGGGAGCCAACACGTTAACTTGTCAGAGCAATGATATGCCTCATTCTCTTTATGGTTTTCCTTTTTTCAATGGCATCGATTTGATGTTGTTATATGATTATTGGAGATCTTTTCATCTAGCCTCTCTAATGAACCATTCTAATGGGAATGACCTTTCTTCTGGGCTAACCTAATCGTAAGTGGTAGCGATTCTTCATCCTTCCCCTGTTGTCATTCTTATGAGGGGTCGTCTCTCAAAAAGCCCTAGCTGGGGCCCTTCTTTCTGGTCAAACACAATGGTCTACTCACTGAGGGCCCGTTCTTCTGAATAAGGTGGACCTTTAGTGTAGGCTAAAGAATCTGGTCCTAGAATGAAGTTAGGCGTAAAGGCATAGCCTACCAAATAAGGAGATAGTGCTAAACCAGGTGTTTGACCCCTAATAAGTGACGAGTATGGCTGATTTGATCCTTAAGGATAATACCAATATTACTTATTTTGTCCTAAAGATGCTAATGACCCCTAGGGATCGACATCATGTTGATCATCCCCTAAAGAGGGATGATGCCCATCTATTGAGTGCTAAAATTTATCTTCTCAAAGAACACTATCTATACTTCATAATTGTTTTCTTTCTTTTATCAACTTTTTCTATTGCAAGAGGCCATTATGAATTATATCATTGGTGAGAGGATTTTTTCTCAAGAGGCTAAACCGAAGGCCCTTTTGACCTAATTGGACAATCTAGAGTCCACTAACGTCACCCTCAAGAAGGAGGTAAGTTAGAGGAAGTCCAAGTATGAGGGCCAATCAAAATAAGTAAAGGGTCTCTAGGATGAGTTAGAGAAGAGGCAAAAGGCCATTGATAACCAAGCCCTAAAGCTCCATTTGGTGTGTAAGATCGCTAAGAAGGTAGCTGAGATGGAGAACCTGGATCGCGATAAGATCCAATCTCTAAAGGCCTAGTTGAAGGCTCTTGATAAAAAACTTATGGACCTTGACGAGAGCCTCTATCTAAGTTCGATGACACCTCAAGGTGAATCCAGCTCAATGGGGATTCTTGCCTCCCTTTTTGATTGGGTCATCAAAGTGGACAAAGCCAACTAAGAGCTGCAGGGGTAGCACAACAAGCCTTACTAGAAGGCTAACATCCACTTGAAGGGGCTTGTGTTGACCACTAAGGTGCTGGAAAGAGGGCTTGACAAGGAAACCTTTGAGGAGTTCAAGGATAGTAGATAATTATTTTGCCTATTTCTTTTGGTGTTGTCTAGTATCTCCTTCAACCTATTTTTTATGGTTCAATTAATGACCTTGACTTGTCCATTCTACTATGGATAGGCTACAGGTGTAAAGCAGAGGTGAATGCCCCTTATTTCTGCAAATCTACGCACTTGATGGTTATTGAATTGTTTGTCATTGTCAGTAAAGAAGACTCGAGGGCATCCAAATCAGTAAATTATGTTCTTCCATAAAATGTTCATGACCCACAAGGCCATTATGGTTGCTAGTAGTTCCACCTCCACATTTTCAGTGACATATTCAATAGCTATAATACAATATTTCACTTCCCTGGAAGTAGTAAAAAGTGCTACAATCAAGTTGAGACCCCACATGGTGAAAGGCATAAGGTCAACAACTAATAAGGCCTCTAATGATGGTAATCTTTGAATTCGAGAATTAAGCTGACAAGAATGCCATTACTAGATGAAGTCATTAGTGTTCTTCTAAATAGTTGGCCAATAAACACCCCAGCCTTAATGTCTTGTGGGCTAGGAAATTCATCCAAATATGTGCTTAACAATCCCCTGGGTGGACTTTTTTAGGGACTTTTAGGCCTTCTGAAAGGGTCAAGCATCTTTGTAGAGGTAAAGCAAACCTAAAATGGTGAAGTTCACTTCCCATAATAGTGAGCCTTCCTAAGTACATTTTGATCTTCCATTGTTCCTGGGGCATTCCACTCAGGTCCTCAATTTTGATGTAGAGCCATATTGGCCTTCTCAAATCATCCAAAATGGATTGGTGTTTGAGGAAATGAATAAATGACTTTGTCAATTCTTCTGTTATGGCCATTTCCTGGCATTTTAATATGGCATCAGCCTTACCATTCTAGGCCCTTGGAATTTTCTAGGTCTACACGAGGTCAAATGTATGCATCTAATTCTTAACCAACGTTAAATACTTACAAAGGGTTGGGTCTTTGACTCTTATGACTTTGTTGGCTTGGTTAACAATCAGCTAAGAATAGCTGTAAATTTGTAAGCGTTGTACCCCCATTCAACTAACCATTCATGGTCCAACTAGAAGGCCTTTCATATTCAACTACATTATTAGTAATGAGGGATCAAAACTTTATTATATGTGTGGCCTCCACACAAGTGGCGGCCTTCATAACATGACCCCTGCACCTTGGTTTTTTGGTCCCGATGCTCTGTCAACATACATTTCCCAAGGTAGGATGTTAGGATTGTATTTCTCTTCAATAGTCCTTACTATCATTATTTCTACAACAAAATCACCTAATGCCTGTGCCTTTATGGCGCTTTGAGGCTCGTATTAAATGTCAAACTCTTTCAACTCAATACGCCACATAGTTAGGCTTCCTAATTGATTTGGTTTTTGAAGGACATCTTTTAGGCACAGTTTTTTCTAAAAGAGAATTTTGAAAATATGGCCTTAGTGTCCTGAACGATATTATGAAGGGAAAGATAGCTTTTTGAAGGATAAGTTATCATGACTCTACCCCATAGAGGGTACAGTTGACATAGTATATGGGCCATTATTCTACTCCCTATTATCTCATAAGAACAGCACTAATCAAGCCCTTAGTAACTACCAGATATAAGATTAAGGGCTCATCATGCTATTCAATGTAGGAAGTTATTGTAAATGTTCTTTGATTTTCCTAAAGACATCTCTACACTCTTTGGTCCATTCAAACTCTACTTTCTTTTTGAGTATGTGAAAGAAAGGCCAACACCAATCCCCAAACTAGGATATAAAACATCCTAGTGTGGTTAATCTTCCAACTAGCTTCATAATGTGTTTCTTTTTTTTTTTTTTGGGTCGAGCATTGACTAAATTATTTCAATTTTGTTACAATTGACATCGATCCTCTTCTCTGAAACTATATAACCTATGAACTTCCCTACCTCAACCCTAAATGTGCATTTATGGGGGTTCAACCTCATGTTGAATTGCGTTATCCTTTAAAAGGTCTCTCATATATCATCAAAGTGACGATTTATTGCCTAACTATTGACCATCATATTGTCCATATAAACCTCCATGTTTTGTCCTACCTACTTCACAAAGACCTTATTCATGAATCATTGGTAGGTTGCACTTGTATTCTTCAAGCTAAAAGGCATCCTCTAGTAAAAGTATATTTTTTCTCACATGGCGAAGTTCATTATCCTTAAGGCACATTTGGATTTGGTGATAGCTACTAAAGGCATCCATAAAGAATAGGATCTTGAACTTAGTGGTGGCATTAACTAGCTAGTCGAAGGCAGGCACAGGGTACCTATCCTTCAAACAGACATTATTTAAATTTTTATAATAGACGTATATGTGCCACTCTCCATTATCTTTCTTTACTAAAACCACATTTGCCAACCAATCAGGCTACCAAACTTATCAATGATTCTAGCTTCTAGCAGCCTCTCAATTTCTTTTCGAATGAAGTCACTTCTTTCCAATGCCATATTGTACTTCTTCTACTAAACTGGCCAAGCAGAGGGTTCAAATTGTAATTTGTGTGTGATGACTTCAGGATCTATGCCTAACATTTTGCTAAAGGACCATATAAAGATATTCATATTGGTTCATAAAAATTCAGCAAACAAATTCTTCACTTTAAGAGGAAGGTCTTTTCCAATCTTTACAACTTTACCCAGGTCGATATCCACCTCTTTCGAGTCCTTAGGCAAGGGTATGTCTGGCTCATTATCATGAGATTGATTCTTCCTCTTTTTTAATTTTGACAATTCCTATTAAGGGTCTTAAAGACTTTGCGGACATGCCACGTAGTTTCATTGTACCGTTGCCTGGTCTACAAACACAGTTATGTCCCTTATAAAGGTCGTGAAGACTATTGTTAGCCATTTGATATTAGATCAAATGTGGAATTATACTTGTGTTGACCTTCCAACAATGGCTTTGTATGATGATGGCACATCTAAGACCTATAACTTGAATGTATGAGAGTCACATATAGTTCTCTCGCCCTCCTCTATACCCATCAACATAAGGGGCAGTCTAACCATCCTAAGTATGGGTACCTCATCTCTCCTAACACCATATGTAAGCCTTAGGGCCTATGTTAACGAAGATCTCTTAACTTTGATATTCTCTAGTAGATTAGTAGATATAATGTTAGAGTTGGCCCCTATGTCCAAGTAAACCCTCTTAACATCAAAATTGTTGATCTTTATAGTGATAACCATAGGGTCCATATGAGGGAGCAATATACAAGATCCATCTAGTCTTGGCAGGAAGTTACTAGCATCGATTACCTCTAACTAAAGGATTTCACATTCTTGGCACTTTTAAGCTGTAAAAGATTCTCTTTTGGTGATCATATGTACAATTTCTGTATGTGGTCTTGGGTTTTTATAATTGTCTTTGGGGGGAGAACGGGCCTTATCTTGCTAGCAGCCCCTATCACGATCATCTTCATCATCCATTCTTCAAGACTTTTCTTGTTGTCTTTGGCAGGAGGATGCAACCCTGACCAAATATTCTTTCAATTTTTCAACCTAGGTCATCTCCTTGATGAACCATTTAAACTGCTAGCAGGCTTCCATCTCATGCCTTTTGTGCTTATGGTATCTGCAAGATTTCTGCAAGTTTTTCTTATTTGTTGGGCCCATTGGTGGGGGACCCCTGGGCACCTAGCCTTTTTTTTCCATGACATATAAGATGTTTGCCCTCATTTCCCTCAACTAGGGCAATAATAGGTCAAGTCACGGTGGCTCGGCATTCCTACTTCTCTTCCTAGAGGCATATCCACCTTGTATAGTCCTTGGATGTTCCTTCTATGCTACTAGCTAGTTAAGCCTTTCTACATTCAGATATTGGGTGGCTTGATTAAGAAATTCTTCTATATTCTTTATAGGATTTTCCTACAGGTCCCATGCTAATCTAGAACCTTAAGTATTCTTTGGGTTGTGGCTACTAAGTGTAGTTTAGAGCATAAATCCTATAGCTATATGGCCTAAACATCGAATCTTCATAAGAAATCCCTTAAGGACACATCTCCTTCTTGTCGTATCTTCATCTAATGGGCACATGATAGCGTCTGATGCCCTCTCGAGTTTCATGAAAGTGATATATCATTGCAAGTAATTGATTGGGTTTATAAGACCATCATAAAGGTCGATTTTAGGTATCCTGAAACAATCTAGGGTAGAGGCATTGATGATGCCTTCAGTAAATGGAATGAGCCACATATACTCGATATCTATGGTAGGGCCAAAAATCACCAAATGGGGCTCTGGTGATCCGATTCATTGCTCCATTTAGTTCAGTCTCTGTAGGATAGCGCTAATATCATTACTAGTAGGCATATCAGTTTGCCCTTGTGATGCCTGAGGTACCCCAATGAGGATCCAGGCAAGAGGATCTTGAGGTAGGGCTCGTTAGGGATCATCAGGCTCCAAGTGGCTCTTAGCTACCTCTTTAGGTGCCTTTGGTATGGCTTTCTGTATCTCATGTTGCACAGTTGCCTTCAGTTGCTTAAAGTGTGCATTTTGGAGGGCTTGCAATTGATCATCATCTAAAGTGGCAGGACCTTTGTCCTTCCGAGGGTCTTACAGTAGTGGTTAAGGTTCGTCCCCATCAACCCTTTGAGCTGTTGCTCTATCTTAAGGATCAACAGACCTTCTTAGGGGATTGGGTAAGTCTTTCTTCTAGTTCTCATGCTCGTTTCTGGGGATATCTTGATCCATAAAAGGTTTAAGGGTGTTCACCATGGTTCCTATAGACAACACCAAATTAATAGCCACAGTGGTGTCAACCTAATTGGCCAAGCTGGTTGTGTAGCTTTAGAAGTGGTGAATTAAAGGTTCTGCAATAAAAACAACATCAAAGGCCCAAGATATTTTCTGGAAGGAAATCCTCTGATGATCAAGTTAGTTTTCAATGAAGAATAATGGTTATAGAATGCGTAATGACTTATCCTTCCCCGACATTAATGAATAGAGTTCCTTTATATAGTGGTGGAAGGGGTTAGCATGATGGCCGTAGATTAGAAAGGATCTCATGATAAGGAGATCTCATTACCTTCTTTATCAGGTTTCCATTTATCCACTCCATCTTAGGCCTTTTAATATGTAGTGATAGGTTGGCCTAATTACCCAATTCTAAATCTTCATAGTAGGCTTTATTTTGGGCGTTGTGTATTATAAAGTAATTTCCAAATAGTGAAAAATAACGTAAAATAAAATTATCATATTTTTTATGATAGTGAGACAAGTTTTAGTTGAATCAAAGTTACTATAGTATCATAAATAGAAAAAATTTAATATAAATCAGTTTAGATATATTTGGACATAGTATACAACAAAAATTATGAAATGAAAAAAGTTAAAAACATTAGCAATTTATCCCATGATTGGAGTATAAAAAAAAACTGTCCAAAATTTAATTTTTATTTCAAAACTGACTTTCATTTGGCAAGAAATCAATTATTATTTGTAAGTAAAACAGTAGCAATGTTAGAGAAGTTGATGTTAAAAAATAAGGGAAATTACACAAAAAGACCTTTTGTGGTTTGGTCTAACATATATTTTGCTCTCTTTATTTTCAAGAACCCCACACTTTATGATGTAGTTCTTTTACCTAGAAGCTTCTTAAACCCAAATTTAACTTATTTGGCAACTATATTCCAATAGCTTGAAATTTTAATATGTCTAGTAATTGCAATAAAAATATTAGAGAGATTGAAATTACTCAAATGTGTCTATTACATAGTTCAAATTGAAATTTTAGAAGTTACTGTTTGACAATATAAAAGAAGCAGGGAATAGAATGTAGGTTTTAAAAAAAATGAGTAAAATATAAGTTAGGCCAAACTATAAAAGTTATTATGAGTTTCCCCAAAAAAAAATAAAGAAAGTGGTAGATAAAGAAAGAGGGAAATATTAAACTGCACAAGCCACCAAGGGAGAGATAAAAAAAAAAAAGCAAAAGTTTTCCGTAGACCAAAAAAAATTGAAGGAATTAAAAATATTAATAACACTTTTTCCTATTTCAAATTATCTTAATTGAGTTAAATTAGTATAAATTGACCTTTTTCGATAATAAATTAATTATAAATTTAAATTCTTAATTTAGAATCATTGATTCTATTTATTTAAGAAAATACTTATACTTCTGGCGATGAATTTTTTTATTCAAGAAATTTATTTTAATTTTTTGGTTCAAATAAATATTTCAATATTTGATTCAAATGATTAATTCCATTAATTTGAGGAAATTATTTCTATGTAATTTTTTTAATTTAAGAAACCTTATAAGTTTTTCCCGCATTTCTAATTTATTTCAATATTTTTATCATTATATTTTATGGGCATGTATCATTTAATGTATCATTGTTTAAAAATTTTTTCTTTAATTAATAATGCTTGGTTTTGTGCGCATTTCTAATTTACTTCTATATGATTTAAAAAAGGAAAATTACCAAATTCCTCCCCCGAAGTATAGCGATACCTACAATTTTTTCTCTCTATTTCAAATACTTACACTCATCCCCTTATAGGTTAACACCGTTAATGATTGTTAAGGCAAAAAAAGAAGAACTCCATTTTACCATCTAACTTTCTTCATTTCGATAACTTTACCTTCCAAGTTCCATCCCTCCGGCTACACTCCTTCCTCCTAACTTGCATTTCCTTGTCGGCCTCATTCTCTACTCCGTCTAGCACTACAAACCCCAGTTCATCCATTCTTTGGAAAACCAAGAAACCCACCAATAAATCCACTTCCTCTTTCTTTCCTCCCTATGGCCTTGCGCTGTCCCTCCCCTCAATCTTCGCTATCTTTGTAAAAGTAATAATAGCCAAAGTGCTATCGCCCTAGTCACTTAAGGACCCCGACAAGGAGGGAGTCAAACACCTGAGGTACACAATCTTGGTAGCCTACCAATACCAATCTCGAAGTATCGCCTCCATTGGGAAGATGACCGAACTAACTTCGGGGGAGAAGGACCAGCCACCTTCTACTTGGGAAAGCCCCTCGAAGGAGTAACTTTGGAGCCAGGGAATTCCCCAAAGAACCAGTACAACTCTGGGAAAAGGACCTCAACCAAATGGACCTCGGAGGTACGGCAGGAGCCATTAAGGAGTCTCTGACATTTCGCCTGCATACCCTGCACGCTGCCCTCGTATGCACTCTGACGCGGCACTACTGCCTACGTCTTGTCATGTAAGGCTATGCTCGCCTCAGCTCGTGGCCCAAGGAGCCTGCAGGCGACTAGGGGCCCCTTACACCCGGGAGTATGGATGGTATCCGTCCATACACGTGTCACAATCTGAAGGGCCCACCCCCTCTTATAAATATCAAGGGAATGGTCTCAGGGGGGGATTCTCTTCTTTCCGCCCTCAAGAGAACACGGCAGGCAGGTACTCCTGGGGAATCTCCACAGCGGGGCGCTCTCCCATACCGAAAGCCTTTCTTGGCCTCACCATGCCACATGACAAAGATGCTGCAGGCCATCATTTGGCGCCGTCTGTGGGAACGCACTCCTAGGTCACTGTTGTTGAAACTTGGCGTTCTAAGGACAAGGGGTTTCCGAGGTCCCCGTCCGGGCCAGAAGTTCATCCGGCAACCACACAACTGCAATAGGGACTTCCCTACTCGAGGACAAATGTCCTCTAACTATTACCATGGCCTTCCTGCACGAGTTCCCATGCTCTGTCGTGGCCAAAATGACGCAGCAGTAAGACCGAAGATGGTTCAGCCAAATTTGGGCCGAAGGCCCTCCTCACCAGTACCTTGTTAGGAGAGGAGTCCCACGTCAATTCACAGGAGTTCGGCAAGCAGAGATCAGCAAGATGAGTCCTTGGCGGGAAGCATACCTCTCGGAACGTAACCGGCGGGAAAAATGGGGTCAGAACGATCCAGAGCTGCCCGTCGAAGGAGTTCTTCATTGGAAGAAAAGTCGTCATCTCCTTGGCAATGAGGTCAAATACCTATTGCTCCAAAAGGCCATCTACACCTTGGTACTCGTAGGCAAAAGGTTGCGACCTTACTTCCAAAGACATGTTATTACTGTCTGGAGTAACCTGCCTCTACGCAACGTCATGAAAAGAGTAAAGCATTTGGGAAGATTATCAAAATGGTGCATCAAACCCGGAGAGTACGACATCCCATATGAGCCGGGAAGGGCAATGAAAGCCCAGGCACTAGCAGACTTCATTACCGAAGTCCCAGGAATAGGAAATGCTGAAACCAACGAGGAAAACCGAGCAAAGGTAGATCCAGAGTGGAAACTCCTTGTCGATGGAACCTCGAAGTGCAGAACATCAGGGCGCTGGAGTAGTCCTTTGGGGGCTCGAGGGTAGGGAGGCCACCAAAGTAATCAAATTTGGTTACCAAAATGTTGGACTATCCGAGCATGGCAGTGCTAAGTGTAGTAACCACGGACAAAGGGCGGAAAGAAAAGTGCAAAGACGTTCCGGGTGATATTTCTTAATTGAAAAGGAATCATACTAGTAAGGGTATGCAAGTCCATTACAAAGATGTATCGGTAAAAAGGGTGCAAGACGATTCATCCAGAAAGTGTGAAAATGGCCAAAGACATGCCAGCACCAAAGGCTACCTTCGGAGTAGATAACCCTGGTAGATTACCCTTGCCCCTTTGCAGTAGGGGGCATAGACCTTATCAGACCACTCCCGACAACACCTGGAGGAGTGGAGTTCTGTGAAATAGCAGCAGACTACTTCACTAAGTGGTTGGAGGCAGAGCCCCGGCAGTTATTTCGGTAAAGGATATACAAAAGTTCGTCTGGAAGAACATGATATGCAGATTTGGCATACCAACGGTGACAGTGGCCGATAATGGTTCCCAGTTTATGGACAAGGGGTTCCAAGAATTCATCACCAACTTCAAAATAAAAATGCACTTCACCCCGTTAGCTTAACCCTAGAGCAACAGACAAGTAGAGGTAGCCAACAGAACCATAAAAGAGGGACTGGAAAATAGGTTGGGGGAAGCAAAGGGAGAGTGGGCAGGATAACTTTCTAGTGTATTGTGAAGTTATCAGACAACACCCCAATTGGCCATGGGGGAGACACCTTTCTCACTTATCTCCAGTACAGAGGCCATTATCCCTAGTGAAGTAGTATGGCCATTAGCTACAATACAAGCATTCAATGAAAGAGGAAAATGACCTCAAGTTGAGAATTAAGCTCGACCTAGTTGACGAGCACAGAAAAGTGGCCAAGCCCGGAAAAAAAGCCTTTCAGCAAAGGATGGCCATGAGCGCAAACCCGCGTGATAGGCCAAAATGAATTAGGAAAGGAGACCTCGTCTTCCAAAAGGCCGAGCTTGAACCTCGAAAACCGTCCCATGGGGTACTTCGGCCAAACTGGAAAGGCCTTACCTGGTCCAAGACGAAGTCCAAAAGGGAGTATACAAGCTTGGCAACACCGAAGGGGGAGAGCTGAAAAATACATAGCACTCAGATGCCTTAAAAGAAATTCTATACTTAGAATTTTTAGGTAATAAATTCTACAAGTTAGAAATTTTCTCTAAATACAAAAGTTTTCCCCTATCTGAGAGTACTCGCCGAACAAAGCTGAAGTGTGCACTCCCGAAAGTCATGTTTCCTTCTGAAGTTGATTGGGTTATATGCCCAAAAAAGGAGAAGTCTGTCGAGTACGGCCAACGAGGGCAGGCTAAAATTGGCCTAAGGGAACTTTGCTGACAACAAATGTTTACCTGAAGGTTGGCCAGTGAAACGAGCAAAATGTATCTTTCCGAAGTCCCCTGACCGAAAATGGTCGGGACAATTAGAAAATAAAAATTGCTCAAAAGACTTAACCAAATTGTGAAGGAAAATTTATTGAAGAAGGTCCTGGTACAAGGAAAATGTTACAAGAAGAAAAATGTAAAGAAAAAGAAGGCGGCAAAGGCCCTAGAGTATTTAAGGAACCCCAGCGTCATGGGAAGCTCCGGCTCCTATGTCTTTGGCCACCATCTTCGGTGCACAAGGAGGAGCAACTGGCAGGTTGAGGAGCTCGATCTTCGACCAAGTCCATCGAGGCCCCTCGGGAATATCCAGGGTAGCCAAGAAGGAAAGGTCGAGGTCCGGATATTTCTTCAGGACTTAGTGATGAGCTAGGCAGAAGCCATCCTGAAAGGCAACCTTGGTTGCCTAAACGGCCTTAGCTTTCTCGATGTCCAAGTCATTAACCTCGTTCTGGAGACCCACAACCTCTTTCTCCAGCTCCTTTATCTTCTTCTTCTTCTTTGAATCCTTCTTTAGCGAGTTGACCTTGGCTCGAAGTTCAGCGTTCTCAGCAAGAGCCTTCGTCAGGAGAGCAGCTTCTTCTTCTTTCTCCTTCTGAATGGCCTTGTTGGCCGAGGTTAAGCTCTCAACCTTCTTACCAAGGTTGGACATCTTCTTGGAGAAATCCTTCAATAGCTCCTCTTGGCCCTTCAAGAATTCTTCCCGAAGCTTGGCAACCTTCTCCTTGGCTATTCGGCTTAACTCGGTGTTCGTCACAACCGAGTTGGTGCAAAAGACCCTGGCCTTCACTAATTTATCTTTGGCCCAAGCTCGAACCGAAGACTGCTTTGCCACCCAAGCTTGAAGGTATCCACTATACCCTAGGAGCTACAAAAATGAAGGTACTTAGTGAAATTTACACAAGGAAAGCCAAAACACTTGGAAAAAAAGTGGGAGGGGAAAATGAAGAGGCCTAGAGAACTACCTGGGCAGCATGCTCGGAAACCTTAGCGGCAAGGGCATCCTTGGAGGCACACTCCTCGGCAACTGCCTTAAAGGAGGCCTGAGTAAGCACACCCCTCGCCATCTGGGGAGCCATTTCCCGAAAATCCTCGGAGAACAGATTTATTTCCTCCGTGAAAGACCAAAACAGCTCCCTTGGAACCTTGTCCTTCGGGATGTGGGAATCCCGAAGGGCCCGCCTTCAGGCATGCTCAACCATCCAAGCTGAGAGTGCCATATCAGCGTAAGGCAGACAAAGCTCCTTAACTATGTGAGTTATGAGGATACAAGTACTAGAAAGGGGTAGGAGACAAACCGGGCGCAACCTCAGCAACATCGTCATCGGAGTCTTGGACCTCCTCCACGTTGGTAGGAATTTGTTTGCCTTTATCTCTTCGGCGTTTTTCCAACTCTTCGGCAGAAGGACTCCCTACCAAGGAGCCCAAAAGATCCACCGACGTAGCGGGACTCAAAGCAGCAACAACAGTAACCACCCCGGCAAGAGCCTCGGTGGTAGTTTCAGGCTTGGTGGAAGTTGCAATGTCACCACCGACCTCCGCCACATCTTCCGAGGATGGAAGAAGGGTGTCTTTTTTCTCATTTCTGGCTGAAGATGGTCCGCTCCCAGTAGTCTTGTGCTTCTTGGAAACGACCTTCTTTGTTTGTTCCCCCTTCTCAGTCTGACCGAGGAAGAGAGACTTATAGTAGGCAGCAGACTTGTCGCCCATCTCTGAAAAAGAGGGAAAACATCAATGTGAGTCCAGATAGATACTTATACTAAAAATTTCGAAAGGAAACTTACTTTCAAAAAAGGCTGCGTAAGTGAACTCCCCCCGAAGGAGCTTCACTAGCCAGGACTTCTTCCCTTCGATGGCAAGAGTTGGCATGCTGAGATCCGTCTTATGCTCCTTAACGACCCCCAACTCCCGAAGGACCTCCTCGGTCGTAAGCCTTCAATTTATGGGGAAGGGGTAGAGGGAGCGTGGAGGGACCTTGGCACCCCAGTCGGCGACAGCACGGGTACGTCTGTCGAAGTCCGCAAACCTTGCCGCCAACTCGGGAGTTAGCAACTTCTTGGGATCCATGACATCCATCTCCAACTTTCCTCGAGCCCACTTAGTCGGAACATGCAACCAGGCCTCCACCACCTTTAAGAAGAAGAACTTCCTCTGCCACCCTCGCCAGTTATCCTTGGTAGCGAAGGTGAACATGAATTTTTTGCTCCCTGATCCCTGAGGTAGCATGAAATAAAAGCCACCCTTCAGGACCGGATAGAGCTTGTAGTACTGCATGAAAAGGATAAAATAGGGTTCTACCCCGAAAACCCCGTACATGTAATGCCCGGACTATCCGAAGTGATTAGGTCCCGGGGTAAGTGAATTGGAGCAAAGAATTTTTTTTATTATTTGGGAATTAAGTGTAATTAATGTGAGGGGACATTAAATTAAGTGTTGGACATTCATAAAAAAATTAAGCTTGGCCTTGGCCAAGAAAATTAGTGGTGAAAATGAAGTACTTCAAAAGTGAGGGACTCAATTGAACAAGGGAATTTTTGTAGGTTGGGCTCAATTGCCCAAATTCAAATAATTGGAGGACCTAATTTCTTAAGGTGGGGAGTATTGTTATACCCGGAAAATCATAAAAGATTAATTCCCGGGTTAAGCGGATTAGTGACAGAAAAAGTTTCCTAATCTGGAAACTTGGAAATTTAATCGTGGAGAGTTAGAATTTATTTATGGAATGGGCATTAATGAGTGTTGGACACTCTAAGAATTATGCTTGGTTTAGACCAAGAGTGTTAGTGATGAAAATTGTGGAATATAAAGTTGAGGGACTCAATTGCACAAAGGAAAAGTTTGTGGGAGGACTCAATTGAAAGGATTGAAGAAAGATGGAGGACTAAGAGTGGAATTTGACCACTTTTCATGGCAATACAAGCCATGGCTGCCACCCTTGCATATTGGCAATAAAAAAATGCCACATCATCCCTCCACTCACCAATTTAAATCCTCCTACATCCTCCACTCACCAATATTTTATTCCCTCCACTATACATGTCTCCCACTCACACATATAATACATTACCTTTGCCCATGCTTGTCTCCACTCACACTATTTTAAAACCCTCCTACATCCCCCACTCAACCTTGTCCCCCACCTTACCCCTTCCACTATTCTTTTACCTTTACTATGTCTCCCACTACACATTCCACTATGAATAAATTATTCCCCCACTAGCTTTTGTCCATGGACTATTTTATATGGCAATTTGACTATTTCTCCCCCATTTTGAAATCAAAGGCCGGCCATCCTCCTAAAATATGCATTTGATATGCATTTTGATTTCATTTCCCCTTCATTTATGAGCAATTGGCTGCCACATCATGGAAATGCATTTGACATGCATTTGGATGGCATTTGAATGCCATTTCCCCTCATTTAGCAAGGCATAACCGGCCATATGCTCTCCATTTCATTTCATTTTCATTTCACACATATCTTTCTCTCTCTAGCTCACTTTGCTCTCCCTTCTCTCTAAAAACCAGCCATGGTGTTCTTCCAAGTTCATCATCTTCCTCCTTGCTTCTAAGATTCGGCCATGAGCAAACCAACTCCTTTCCCACATACAAACACATTTTCATGAAGCTTTTAACCTCCTAAACACATCTAAACCAAGAACCAAGTGAGAAATCAAAGAAAACCCATGGAGAAATGTCTATGAAGTTTCGGCCTTGAGAAGAAAATGGTGTTCTTGAGCTTCCTTCAAGAGTTCCTTACATACATGGCAATTCTAAGCCATGAGGAAGAAGAAAATCACGAAGAACATCAAGGAAAATAGAGCTCAAGATTCGGCCATGTTCAAGGTTGTAAGTGAACCAAGTTTTCTTGGTAGTTTCGTGTGTTTTGAGCTAGATACTACTCTCTAATGGCTTGGCTATGTTGGATTTTTGCAAGGAAAGGCTCTTGATGTTTCGGCCATGGAAAGATCTTGGTGTTCTTGGACTCAACTTAAGAGTTCAAGGCATGCATGGCACTTTTAAGCCATGGAAAGCAAGAAATCAAGCAAAGATTGAAGAAAAATCATGTTTCTTGAATATTCGGCCCTGTTCATATCTTGAGCTTTATGGATGTTTAACCAAGTGTTCTTGGTGTTTATGAGGTGTTGGAAGCCAACAAAGCAAAGATCAAATGAAGGCTTCAAGCATGAAGAAAGTTTCGGCCATGAACATTCTTGGCATTTCAAAGCTCTAAACCAAGTGTTCTTGGTACTTGTGAGCTTTTGTGGTCATTTTAAGCAAGAAAAACAAGTGAAAGATGCAAGAAAAACAAAGATGAAAATTCGGCCATGTTGGTATCTTGGCATGTTTGAGCTTAAACCAAGTGTTCTTGGTACTAAACAAGCTCTTATGTATGTTTAAGACAAGTTCCAAAAGATCGTTATAAAAAGAGGAAGATTTGTGGGCTATGAAAGTCAATATAAATTCGGCCATAAGTGCCATTTTGGTGGTTGTGTGTGTAATCCATGTGTTCATGGTATCTAGGTGTTCCTAGTAAAAAGTGAAGCCAAAATGGTAAAGAAAGTGGTGTTAGATTCGGCCATGATGACAAGTTTGTGAGAAATTGGTGTTGGCCAAGTGTTCTTGGCATAAATGGTCCTAAGTTCATTTTGGGCCTAAGTACTAAGAAAGCTAAGTTGGGCCTAAGTTATTAAAAGGCCAAATGGGCCTAAGTTATTTAAAGGGCCAAGTTGGGCCAGAATTCCAGAACAGGCCAAGTGGGCCTGAATTCTGGAAAGGATTAAGTTAGGCCTGCATTTCCAGGAAAAAGGCCAATGTAGGTCTGAGTTCACAGAAAATTGGGCCTAAGTCAAAGAAAGACTAAAATAGGCCTTACCTCCTTAAGTTGAGGTCCACTGAGGAAAAGACAAGTTTTACCAACAACAAGCAAGGAAAGGCAAAAGAATTAAGCATTACGCGGTTACAAAAATTATGGTAAGGATTCCTATACTCACTTTATTGCATGGTGTATCTCCATGATCTTGTTTGTGAGTATTAGTGCCCCTAGGTGATGGTCAAAGAACCATGTGATCCTAGGTGTGCATGCAGGGCTAAGTTGTTTTGTTGCTTCGGCAACTCTGTGTGAGGATTTTCTCATACTCACTTTGTGAGTATTCGGGCACATAGTGCATAGTGGGCTAAGTATCGTTGTTTCGGCAACTATGGTTACTCATGAGTTAAGTGCAAGCATTTAGGTCTTGGCATCGAGTTTGGCCAACTCGATTCCCAAGCTAAGGAGTACTCAGTATGGTATAAGAAATGGTCGACCGATATTGTGTGATATGGAATATGCTAATGCTTGCTTTGCCCATACAGAATTGTGTTATGTGGTGTGTTGTGTTGTGTGCTTCTATGAATTGATTGTGCATGCTGACCCCAATTATTATTATTATTGTTATTTCTACATGCTTTGTGTTTTCTTTGTCTTAGTGTTTTCTTTGCAGGTTTATGGAATAATTGCCATTACGTTCTTGGCATAAGTTAGGCTTTGGAAGCCATATGTTAGGCCTTGGAGGCCATAAGTTGGCTTTGAAAGCCATAAGAAAATACCTCACTAAGTTAGGCATTGGATGCCATTGGATTCCTTATTGAGTTTTATAACTCACCCGCCCTACTCTACTTTTGTAGGTAAAGGAGCTATAGAAAAGCATTACGGTCAAGAGTAATAAATACTCTTTCACATAGTAGAGGTTTGTACATATGTTGCTCAATATCCTAAGTGTCTTAAGTGTTATGGATTGCTTGTGAAACAAGCTAATGTTGTGGACTTCCTTGTGCAGGCTTGAGGAGTCTAGAAATTTGTGGGAACAAGGTCTATTAAGGTGGAATGTGTTCTATGGACTTATGAATTATTTGCCATGTATCATGCTTTTGGGTATCCTGGCTATTTAAGTGATTATGTTTATTTTCAGTATAACACCATTTTTTATGACTTGTAAATATGAATATGGTGTTTTGGTTGCCATGCATGTACTTGGCTAAGCATGATAAAGATCATGAAATGAACACTAAATTCCACATAGGTGTGCTAGCTTGTTTCTGAGAGCAATAAAACCCTAAAAGTAAATAGTTAACGAGCTAGTACCGGTAAGTATCCTGGGGTTCGTGCCCTTAAGTTGCAATAATAATAATAATAATTTTAAATGCCCCTTTTGTGAAATAAGACTTCCGCTGTATTGTTTAAGTAATCGGGCCCGAATGGGCCAGGGGCAAGTGTGGGCACGACAGCTTGGTATCAGAGCATGGTTGCTCTTAAGGACCAAAGTTTTGGTCTATGATTGCTTATAGTATAGACTTGTTCCCACATAGGTTAAGTCCACTAGGTTGAGTCACTTATGAATATTGAGCATATATATTGTGTGCCTTGTTTTGTTGTTATGAACAGGATGAGAACCAGAAATATGAATAAAGGCCAAAGTGAAAATGAAACTTCCCCTGATGGGAATAAGCATACTGGCTATGTGCCAGAAGCCCAAGTTAGGGCTATTGAGCCTGATAGGGCAGAATGATACTGGGCCTAGCATTGATGCCCAGGGAAGATTGGAAGGCAATACTGAATTATGGTGGCGAGTAGTCCATAGGACTTATGCTAGCGACATGCTAGGTGGCCCACTCACAGGAGAAGAGTAATAAGATGACCACTCACAGTGCTTCACTGAAAAGATCAGAAGCAGGTTAAGTTTAGCATGTTCGAGAAAAAGTAGCTCTCAGTGTTGGAGTATGAGCATAGATTCAGTGATCTCAGTCGGTATGTCCCATAGTATAATGGTCGGGAATACCTAAGGCCAAGGAGTTTCTTCAAGAACTATGACCCTGGAGAAAGAATTCCGAGGGTAAGCCATGAGAGCCCCTGGGAAAACTAGTATGATGTAGAAGCCATCTGAGAAGCAGAAAAAGCTTGGCATATGAGCCAAGAAAGGATAACAACAAAGAAAAGAAGGCAACTCGATATGGACCTTCGTGCAAGACTTAAGAAAATTTCATGGCCAAAAGCCATGCTACAGACTCATAGAAAGTTATCTTAAGTAGGTACCCAGGATCACTGGGTAAGATAGTGTACTGCCAGGAAAGAAGAACAGAGGAGCCCTCACGGGTTTAGTAACTGATGGGCACAGAGGCAAATGCCCATGAGGAGGCCAAATATACTTCCACCTCCACTGAGAAGGGGTCAAGGCCCCAATGTGCATCAGGATAAAAGCAGAAAAAGACAAATTCAGACTACTGGAAAAGTATTCCAGATTAAGGCTTCGAGGAGAGCACAAGAGGACCATGATGTCAAAAAGAGCTGAGGATGCTGAGAAAGAAATGGATCAGGTCAGGTTGGGTTAGAAAGACCTTGACAGGTAACACTTTATTCAACGGTTATGAAGTATCAGCTTTAATTAATATCGGTGCATTTTTGTATCTTCTAAGCTAGTCAAAGAATGAACTAGAATTATGCACTGAAGTATGCCTGGTTAGAACTATCAGGAATGAAATTTTGAATAATATATGGGAGAAAGTTTTCATGCTTAAGGCTTGGTAAAATAGAAACCAAGGAAGAATAAATAAAATTACTAGCCTATGACTATGACATTATATTGGGTATGGACTGGCTTAATGCCAATAGGGTAGTCGTAGACTGTGGTGCCAGGAAACTTTATTTGCCTGGATATAAACCACAATTTCTGGAAGGCTCTCCTGGGTTAGTCCCAGAGGGTCTCTAAAAAGTGGTGGAACACAAAGCCTATTAATGAAAGGTGAATACCTAAGGTTAAAAGGAACTGAAGCATAAATAAAGCTGGATAACATAACCAGAATAATAAAATTCCTTGAAGTGTTCCCCACAAATCTCCTAAGACTTCTCCCTATAAGAAAGGTTAAGTTTGAGATCGGGTTGGTGCCAAAATTGCACCAACATCCATTGCTCCTTACCGGATAGCTATTCTTGAATTTATGGAGCTAGGAATGTAACTAGAAAAGTTGATTAAGAAAGATTTCTCAAGGCCAGGAACATCTACCTGGAAGGCATCTATACTTCTGTAATGGAGGAAGCTAAACCTCGAACCTGGAGATTTCCAGTGGAGAATCGAGGAAGAAATGTCCCAAAGACAATTTTCAGGACTAGATATGGTCACTATGAGTACACAGTGAAGCCATTTGGGCTCACTAATTATCCATCCTTTTTCATGGACCTCATGTGAAGAGTGTTCAAAACTTCTGGACCACTTTATTATGGTACTTATCGATGACATATTGGCATACTCAAAAGGTGAAGAAGCCCATAAGTAGCACCTAAGAGTGGTGCTAAGCCTGATAAAGGAACATGAATTATATGGCAAACTAAGTAAATGCCAATTATGGGCTAAGGAAATTGAAATCCTTGGAAAGTTGATCAATAAGCAAGGTTTAGCTATGGATCCTGCGAAGATAAAGCTATCTTGGAATGGAAGAAACCTCTGAGTGTGAGGAACTGGAAAGCAGATTGACTGCGGCCCACTACTGGATTTCACCGGACCCTGAGAAGTATCAGATATTTACTGATGGGATGGGCTGAGTCTTATGAAAAAGAGAAACAAGCTATGACTTGTGAATCAAGGCAACTAAGACCTTATGATGAGAGTTATCCAATATATAATCTAGAGTTAAAAGAGAGAGTTAAAACAAAAAGGGAGAATGATGAATGTTTATATGGCTAAGAAGGGGACTGACGGATGATTAGAGTAGTCCACCAGTGTTCTGGTAATAAACTACATGCTACCTGAGCATGATATTTTGAAAACTTAGGAAATTTGGAGGACCAAATTTCTTAAGGTGGGGAGTGTTGTAATGCCCGGACTATCCGAAGTGATTAGGTCCCGGGGTAAGTGAATTGGAGCAAAGAATTTTTTTTATTATTTGGGAATTAAGTGTAATTAATGTGAGGGGACATTAAATTAAGTGTTGGACATTCATAAAAAAATTAAGCTTGGCCTTGGCCAAGAAAATTAGTGGTGAAAATGAAGTACTTCAAAAGTGAGGGACTCAATTGAACAAGGGAATTTTTGTAGGTTGGGCTCAATTGCCCAAATTCAAATAATTGGAGGACCTAATTTCTTAAGGTGGGGAGTATTGTTATACCCGGAAAATCATAAAAGATTAATTCCCGGGTTAAGCGGATTAGTGACAGAAAAAGTTTCCTAATCTGGAAACTTGGAAATTTAATCGTGGAGAGTTAGAATTTATTTATGGAATGGGCATTAATGAGTGTTGGACACTCTAAGAATTATGCTTGGTTTAGACCAAGAGTGTTAGTGATGAAAATTGTGGAATATAAAGTTGAGGGACTCAATTGCACAAAGGAAAAGTTTGTGGGAGGACTCAATTGAAAGGATTGAAGAAAGATGGAGGACTAAGAGTGGAATTTGACCACTTTTCATGGCAATACAAGCCATGGCTGCCACCCTTGCATATTGGCAATAAAAAAATGCCACATCATCCCTCCACTCACCAATTTAAATCCTCCTACATCCTCCACTCACCAATATTTTATTCCCTCCATTATACATGTCTCCCACTCACACATATAATACATTACCTTTGCCCATGCTTGTCTCCACTCACACTATTTTAAAACCCTCCTACATCCCCCACTCAACCTTGTCCCCCACCTTACCCCTTCCACTATTCTTTTACCTTTACTATGTCTCCCACTACACATTCCACTATGAATAAATTATTCCCCCACTAGCTTTTGTCCATGGACTATTTTATATGGCAATTTGACTATTTCTCCCCCATTTTGAAATCAAAGGCCGGCCATCCTCCTAAAATATGCATTTGATATGCATTTTGATTTCATTTCCCCTTCATTTATGAGCAATTGGCTGCCACATCATGGAAATGCATTTGACATGCATTTGGATGGCATTTGAATGCCATTTCCCCTCATTTAGCAAGGCATAACCGGCCATATGCTCTCCATTTCATTTCATTTTCATTTCACACATATCTTTCTCTCTCTAGCTCACTTTGCTCTCCCTTCTCTCTAAAAACCAGCCATGGTGTTCTTCCAAGTTCATCATCTTCCTCCTTGCTTCTAAGATTCGGCCATGAGCAAACCAACTCCTTTCCCACATACAAACACATTTTCATGAAGCTTTTAACCTCCTAAACACATCTAAACCAAGAACCAAGTGAGAAATCAAAGAAAACCCATGGAGAAATGTCTATGAAGTTTCGGCCTTGAGAAGAAAATGGTGTTCTTGAGCTTCCTTCAAGAGTTCCTTACATACATGGCAATTCTAAGCCATGAGGAAGAAGAAAATCACGAAGAACATCAAGGAAAATAGAGCTCAAGATTCGGCCATGTTCAAGGTTGTAAGTGAACCAAGTTTTCTTGGTAGTTTCGTGTGTTTTGAGCTAGATACTACTCTCTAATGGCTTGGCTATGTTGGATTTTTGCAAGGAAAGGCTCTTGATGTTTCGGCCATGGAAAGATCTTGGTGTTCTTGGACTCAACTTAAGAGTTCAAGGCATGCATGGCACTTTTAAGCCATGGAAAGCAAGAAATCAAGCAAAGATTGAAGAAAAATCATGTTTCTTGAATATTCGGCCCTGTTCATATCTTGAGCTTTATGGATGTTTAACCAAGTGTTCTTGGTGTTTATGAGGTGTTGGAAGCCAACAAAGCAAAGATCAAATGAAGGCTTCAAGCATGAAGAAAGTTTCGGCCATGAACATTCTTGGCATTTCAAAGCTCTAAACCAAGTGTTCTTGGTACTTGTGAGCTTTTGTGGTCATTTTAAGCAAGAAAAACAAGTGAAAGATGCAAGAAAAACAAAGATGAAAATTCGGCCATGTTGGTATCTTGGCATGTTTGAGCTTAAACCAAGTGTTCTTGGTACTAAACAAGCTCTTATGTATGTTTAAGACAAGTTCCAAAAGATCGTTATAAAAAGAGGAAGATTTGTGGGCTATGAAAGTCAATATAAATTCGGCCATAAGTGCCATTTTGGTGGTTGTGTGTGTAATCCATGTGTTCATGGTATCTAGGTGTTCCTAGTAAAAAGTGAAGCCAAAATGGTAAAGAAAGTGGTGTTAGATTCGGCCATGATGACAAGTTTGTGAGAAATTGGTGTTGGCCAAGTGTTCTTGGCATAAATGGTCCTAAGTTCATTTTGGGCCTAAGTACTAAGAAAGCTAAGTTGGGCCTAAGTTATTAAAAGGCCAAATGGGCCTAAGTTATTTAAAGGGCCAAGTTGGGCCAGAATTCCAGAACAGGCCAAGTGGGCCTGAATTCTGGAAAGGATTAAGTTAGGCCTGCATTTCCAGGAAAAAGGCCAATGTAGGTCTGAGTTCACAGAAAATTGGGCCTAAGTCAAAGAAAGACTAAAATAGGCCTTACCTCCTTAAGTTGAGGTCCACTGAGGAAAAGACAAGTTTTACCAACAACAAGCAAGGAAAGGCAAAAGAATTAAGCATTACGCGGTTACAAAAATTATGGTAAGGATTCCTATACTCACTTTATTGCATGGTGTATCTCCATGATCTTGTTTGTGAGTATTAGTGCCCCTAGGTGATGGTCAAAGAACCATGTGATCCTAGGTGTGCATGCAGGGCTAAGTTGTTTTGTTGCTTCGGCAACTCTGTGTGAGGATTTTCTCATACTCACTTTGTGAGTATTCGGGCACATAGTGCATAGTGGGCTAAGTATCGTTGTTTCGGCAACTATGGTTACTCATGAGTTAAGTGCAAGCATTTAGGTCTTGGCATCGAGTTTGGCCAACTCGATTCCCAAGCTAAGGAGTACTCAGTATGGTATAAGAAATGGTCGACCGATATTGTGTGATATGGAATATGCTAATGCTTGCTTTGCCCATACAGAATTGTGTTATGTGGTGTGTTGTGTTGTGTGCTTCTATGAATTGATTGTGCATGCTGACCCCAATTATTATTATTATTGTTATTTCTACATGCTTTGTGTTTTCTTTGTCTTAGTGTTTTCTTTGCAGGTTTATGGAATAATTGCCATTACGTTCTTGGCATAAGTTAGGCTTTGGAAGCCATATGTTAGGCCTTGGAGGCCATAAGTTGGCTTTGAAAGCCATAAGAAAATACCTCACTAAGTTAGGCATTGGATGCCATTGGATTCCTTATTGAGTTTTATAACTCACCCGCCCTACTCTACTTTTGTAGGTAAAGGAGCTATAGAAAAGCATTACGGTCAAGAGTAATAAATACTCTTTCACATAGTAGAGGTTTGTACATATGTTGCTCAATATCCTAAGTGTCTTAAGTGTTATGGATTGCTTGTGAAACAAGCTAATGTTGTGGACTTCCTTGTGCAGGCTTGAGGAGTCTAGAAATTTGTGGGAACAAGGTCTATTAAGGTGGAATGTGTTCTATGGACTTATGAATTATTTGCCATGTATCATGCTTTTGGGTATCCTGGCTATTTAAGTGATTATGTTTATTTTCAGTATAACACCATTTTTTATGACTTGTAAATATGAATATGGTGTTTTGGTTGCCATGCATGTACTTGGCTAAGCATGATAAAGATCATGAAATGAACACTAAATTCCACATAGGTGTGCTAGCTTGTTTCTGAGAGCAATAAAACCCTAAAAGTAAATAGTTAACGAGCTAGTACCGGTAAGTATCCTGGGGTTCGTGCCCTTAAGTTGCAATAATAATAATAATAATTTTAAATGCCCCTTTTGTGAAATAAGACTTCCGCTGTATTGTTTAAGTAATCGGGCCCGAATGGGCCAGGGGCAAGTGTGGGCACGACAGTACATGCAGAGAAAAACGTTAAAATAGCAGTATGAGTTGGGAAGAAGCTGATTCACGGCTATGCCATGAAATTGGCAAAATTCACAAATCATCTTCGCAGGGGGAAACTGAAGTCCGGCCTTCAATTGGGCTTGGAAAACGGTAACCTCGTCGTCCGATTCATAAAACTAAAGTGACCGAGGTGGGGTAACCTTGAGGTGGCATAGGAGGGAAGGAAAAATTTGGTTGTCTACTTCTTTAATTTCTCAGAAGTGGAGCAACAAGGGTGAGATATAAGAGGTTGCCAGCTCTCGGGAATAGGCGAAGACATGGTAGGCCAAAATAAAAGAAATACTTCGGAAGGAATAAAAATGACTTCGAGAAGTTAGAAGAAAAGCAGAAACCGAAGGATCTCTAGAGTCAGAACCCACCAAAAGTCTTGTCGAAATCAGGGTTGTTGGACGCCGTTGTGAAAGATGGCCGGAAGTGGCACTGTCGTTAATACTGCCACAAAAAAGGAAGACAAGGCGTGAAAGCAGACGGGAGCAAAGTGAGAGCAAAGAAAAAAAAAATGAAGAGTATGACGGAAGGAGGCTTATATAGATCGAGGAAGGGTAGTCAGAGGGGCGTCATAATTGCTTCGCGGGGGCAAAACGTCGCCATAATTGCCTTTCACACGCAAAAAGACGTGCCCACCGTAACCGGCATGACTAACCCCAACCGGCACTTGCCACGTGTCGTCCGTTGCCAGAAACTAAGACGCATTTTCTGAAATCCCAAAAACCCGGGTGCGCCGCTCCAGATTGACACACCTAGTTTCAAGACGTGACGCTCCAACTAGCCTATGGCAGGAAAAGTAAACAAGTTGGGTATCTCGGGAGCACCAAGGGGTAGACAGGTGATACCTATCTGAACAAGGCTTATCCCCTAGGTGGCGGAGTGCCTTCCCGGTGTACGTCAAGCTCCGAGTCCTGAAAAGCGCCCCCAGAAGGACCACTAGCCGAAGCTTCCACTCCGGCTTTCCGAGGGGGGGCATGTGATAGCCAAAGTGCTATCGCCCCGGTCACCTAAGGACCCTGAAAAGGAGGGAGTCAAACGCCTGAGGTACACGATCTTGGTAACCCACCAATACCAACCACGGACTATCGCCTCCATCGGGAAGGCGACCGAACCAACTTTGGGGGAGAAGGACCAGCCACCTTCTGCTAGGGAAAGGCCCCCGAAGGAGTAACTTCAGAGCCAGGGAATTCCTCGAAGAACCAGTACAACTTTGGGAAAAGGCCTCTCACCCCGAAGGTGGACATCAACCAAAGGGACCTTAGAGGTACGCCAGGAGCCATTAAGGAGTCTCTGACATTTCGCCCGCACACCTTACACGCTGCCCTCATATGCACTTTGACGCGTTGCTACTGCCTATGTCTTGTCATGTAGGGCTATGCTTGCCTTAGCTCGTGGCCCGAGGAGCCTGCAAGTAGCTAGGGGCCCCCACACCTAGGAGTACGGATGGTATCCGTCCATACACGTGTCACAATCTGAAGGGCCCACCCTCTCTTATAAATATCAGGGGAATGGTCTCAGGGGGGGATCCTCTTCTTTCTGCCCTCAAGAAAACATGGCAGGCAAGAACCTTTTGCCCTTACTACTCCCTCTCCACCCCCTAAAGCACTAACTTGGCGTTGGAGGCTCCTCCCCGGAAAATCACCCCGGGACCTCCTAACCTCTATTTTTTGAGTGTTTCAAGCAAGTACTCCTGGGAAATCTCCACAACGAGGCGCTCTCCCATACCGGAAGCCCTTCTCGGCCTCACCATGTCACATGACAAAGATGCTGCAAGCCATCAAGTAACTACATTAGAATCAGAGTCCAACACCACCATATATGGGTTCTTTGCCAGACCTGCCATTGATCGAGTCATTGAAACTCAGTGTCCGATTAGATCTCTCAGCCAAATTCGCAAACCCAAGCTTCAGTCATTACAGGATTCTTAACTCCGTGAGCCTCGCTCACCAGCTGAGACATTTCAAAGGGAAGATGCCACCTCCATATCTTTGTGACTTCTGCAAGCAAGAAGATGCAAACTCCATTGCTGCCATGCACGGGTCCTCTGCCAAACTTGGCACGAGTTCCGGGGCCACCATCTCTCTGTGTCTGACCACTCCGTAATGACACCGTGGCAATTTGGCTCACAAACCTGTCATGCCTAAATTGGACGACCTCTGATGCAATTCGAGACCCAGACCCCGAATGTCACACACTTGGGTCACCGACGACTTGGCCAAAGATGAGGTGGCACTTGGGTCGCCGACGACCTTTGTGGCGTTAATCAAGTTGTGCGCCTTTTACTCCGATCTCTGAGCCTTGTACGCCTTTCGCACATTGATAGAAGCTTCGAATATGAGGATATTATTTCTTAACCCTAGCTAACGCATGAGAGAGTCGAGAGGTCGATCTTCTTCATTTTCTGGAGTTTTGAGTTTTGGTTATGGTTCAATTTTTGCAGTATTCGGTTTGAAATTTTCCTTCGTTGATTCCAACTCTTGGATTTCATTTTGTTCAGGTTTTGTTTTTGTTTAGATGTAAAAGTTGGGGTTAAAATTTCGGTGGTTAAGGCTAAGGGGTCCTGTCAGCTAATTTTTCTTTTTTGAAGTTACGGTGAATGACAAAATTAATTTCCAATGAGATAAGTGTAGATATTTAAAACAGAAGGAAAACAAATGTAGGTTTAGCTACATCTCAAGGGGGTCTTGGTAATTTGCTCTAAATTGAAATGTGCCTATCCATGGTAATAAACCGCCATATTTATCACAAATAGTGTCGTTAAAATTTTACTAATTATTACTATTACTACAATAAATTGTTACATTATTCTTATTTATGTCATCAATAAACTAATCTTATGCAATTTATTTTTTCTATGATACATATATAAAACTCAACTAGCTTTTATACCAGGTGTAGCCTCTGGATTAAATTATGAAGAAATTATTCTTCATAATTATTTAATTTAAAATACAAAGTTTATAGATATAAAAAAATAATTTAAATATTCAGTATTGTCACAAGAAAAAAAATTAGAAATAATAAATCATGTAATGATAATTTTAAATAAAATAACAGATAAAAATGTTATTTACCAACATGAACATTTTATAAGTAAAATAAAGTGGTAGTAATATGTGTATTGATAGTATACATAATAGTTTAAATAAAAATATATGATTATATAATTAATAATCATGTGTTATTAGGAAAATTAGTAAGAAATTATATTCAAAATGAATACAATATTCTTCTAATATTGCATATTATTTTATTTTTTATATAGCTCATAGTAGTAATAAAACATAAATTAGATAGGTGATTATAGAATATGTAAATTAAGATAATTATGTAAGACATTACAAAAAAATTTTAACAATTAGCAAATCCTTAAGTATAGTTTAGGCGTTAGAAAGAGATTATACAAAATTTTATCTTTATGTATTGTTTACAAAATTTTAAATTGGAGAGTGAGAAAAATATATACGTAAGAAAAAAAAAAGCAGATTTACTATGGTGTGTCAAGCTACTAAAATAAATACAGAAAAAAAATAAGAAAAATAAAAAAATAAGTATGAGTATTTAAAGTATTAGCTCTACAAACAAAATTCCAGCTCCCTAATATCACTAGAAGACATTGAACCCACTGCACTTTTCAAACGATCAATTTTATCTCGTATTCTTATAGGTTTTGAAAAACATACAAAGTACCCAACATACTTTATAACAACTTATTAAAAGAAAGAATATAGCTATATCAAGGTGTTCAAATAGTAGGTTTTGGTATAGGCTAAATTAGATATAAGAATAAATATAATTGACCTAACTTATCCTTACTAATGGAGGTGACATAAATAACTCTACTGATCTTACCCTACCCGATCCCAAGTCCTAACCACACAAGCTTGATCTTACCCACAAAGTTTGTTATGAGTCCAACGAATTTTACCTAAAATACAAGAAAACAAATTTATTGTGGAGCATCAAACTGCTAAAACATGTATGAGAAAATAAGAAAAATAAAAAGATGAGTATGAGTATTTTAAGTATTAGTTCTAGAAACATAATCTTAACCCTTTAGCACAACTACTACTTCCCCCAATTACCAATTTTTTCTCGTATGCCCTCTAAGTTTTGAGAAACCGGCAAATTACCCATCATACTTTACAACAACTTATTAAGAAAATGAACATAACTACATCAAGACTTTCAAATGATAAGCTTTGGTATAAAATAAATCAAATACTCCTTCCATCCTATAATAAATGAAATGTTTTTTTTTGCACGGAGATTAAGGTGTTTATGTAGTAAAAGTTTAAATAATGAATAAATTTTTTTTTTTTGGTTTTGTGATGTGAGAGTTTAAATGAAGATTAAAAAAAAATTCTTTATTGGGTTTTGTGTAATGGAAGTTTAAATGAGGGTAATAAGGTAAATTAGAAATTGAAAACTTTCTAAAATGAAAAATATTTCATTCTTTTTGGGACATCAAAAAAAGGAATATGTTTCATTCTTTTTTGGATGAAGAGAGTATAAGATTAAACCAATAGAGATGATGGAATTACTCTATTGCCTCGACCCGGCTACCCTTCGTAAACTAGGTCACTCTAACTCAACTTTACCCACAATGCTTTGGGAAGGCTACAAGTTTAACTAATTCTATTGTATCCTACCCCTCATAAATTAGTATATTTATTTTTAAAATTTTTTAATTTATCTTAAAATAAAGATATAATCTAGTGTAAATTTTTCAATATTACCTGATTTTATAAATTTTTATTTATTAATTATTCGTAGACAAACATATTTTTTTAAAAACATACATAAAATATATATATATAATGATATATCTCCTATTTGCTGGTGGGATCCAAGTACGAATTCACTTAAATGTTGAGATGATTTGGATTTAACAATATCCTCATTGAATCTTCTTCTTCACATCTCCATCTACCATGGAAGACCCAAGACCCTTGATTGGCCTAACTCATCCTCTCAATGAACACTAAAAGAAAAAATTTCTATCAAAATAAATACATACTTTATATCAAAAGATTTGAACTCTAAGAAAATTGTTGTTATTATTATTATTATTTTTTTGCAAAGAAAAAATGTTCATTACTTTTCAAGATGATTGTTTAAAAAACTAATTATTCGTCGCATAGTTTAGAGTTCTAATCAAGTCAAGTGAAAACCGAACACTATTAGCTGGAGTTTGACTGAAACTCTTCATCAACTTCACAACCTGATAACAATCATATATTATATGAATCTCAACTATTGGACAATTTTTATTTCAAAAGGTTGATAATGATAGCAATTAATGGGTTCATGAAAAAATAAAGGGGAAGTTGATTTCCAACTTTATGGTTAAGATATAAATATTTATCTAGGCATTGACTATTGATAATAAAGTCATAAACTAATAATATTTAAAGTAAAATTAATCTTATAAAGATCATTGTAATTAAAAAAGAGAAATAAAAGAATTTGACCTATTCACCAATGAAAATGACTAACCTAAAAAATTTTAACCTAACGTTAATTTTTTTTATTACATTTTATGTTTGACTACCTCCCTCATATGGTATTAGCCTATATTAATTAACCCTTAATATAGTGATAGCTTATTTCTTTAATTATTATTTTTTTAGAAAACATTTAAAGAAAAAAATAATGAAGGTAATGGAAGAAAGTTATAATTTGAAGCTAACATAAAAAAAATCCAATCAAGAGTCATGTAATATCGGTAAATTAATTATATGATTGAGTGATGGAAATAATAATAAACCATCTAATATAAAATGTATTTATAAATTTCAAATTAAAAAATAAAATAACAATTAACAAAATAAATGATAAGACAAATTTAGTAGTAACCAACCACACCACAAAAAAAATCAAAATATTGAATGAAAAGAAAAAAATGGAAAAAAGAACATGTCCACTAAAGTCTGTTAGTTCAGATTTTGTTTTCAATATGTACTTATATATATGAAAAAATTTATAAAAGGAATGAGAAAAGTCTAAGATGTACTAAAAGGTAATATTATTAACACACATCATAATATAGTTTACCCTTTTTGTATATGCATAGTTTACCAAATCAATTTAAAACAAAAAAAAATGCCAATATCAATTTGATGCATTGGTTCAATAAAAAAAGCACAATTTTGAAAATCATATAAGAATTTTAGATTGAATTCAAGCCTTTATAATTGAATAAAAAACTAATACCTTTTACTATTGAGAATAATAAAACTATTTTTGGTAAGTGTTAAAGTATTTTTTTAAATTTCCTAAAATGAATTAAATGTTAATAAATGTCAATTTTATTTTATTTTGGAAACAATTAATGTTGAAATTCCCATTTATTTTAGAAATTGATTCAGATTTATGATTCTTTGAAAAATTAATTGTTTTCTTTTTATGAAAATAAGTGCTAATTGATGTGATCTTTTTATTTTACATAATAAAATATTTCCTCGTGAACAAATTATTCACTTTATGTAAAATATCTTGCCCATTAAATTTCTATAATAGAGAAGTGGTATAGAGGTTTTAGAATAAATATTAAAGGTGATGATATTGTTGCCAAAATTAATGTTTCCTTACTAATTACATTATATTTATAGAATTTTGAAGAGCTTCCCTTTTCGTGTGAAGTCAATGTATAAATTTATGTGAGAAAATATGCCATAAAAATCTATTTTAAATATGTTAATGTGTGAGAGATTGCTAAGAAGACAAAGGAATATTGAAAAATTTGTTCCCAAAAGTATTAAGGTGGAGGTTTTCTATACCAAAATTATAAAGTATTGATATTGATTAATAAATGAAAAATATACAAGAAAAATGCCTTTTGCGGTGACAACATGACCATTATATGTAATTATATTTATCATAGGTTAACCTGATTAAATAGTATAATTACAATAATAAGAATTTATAGGTTTTATATACTGAAAATGATATGCTTAAAAGATGTAAAAAATGAAAAAAAATAACATATTATCAAATATAAATAAAAAAATTAACTTATTTTGTACAATTAGACTTTTTTTTTCTTTTTCCTTGTCTTCCATCAACTCATTTCCATGTCTCTGTCTCATCGTTGTATCTTCCATGACATAGCTTCTAAGTTTATCCCTAAATATAAAAATGATGGAAAAATAATAATTTTTTAAAAAAATATTAAGCAATATAGATAAAATTTAGTTAGAATTACAATCCAAAAGACAAAATGTCATAATTCAAATCTAACATACAAAATAAAAATTTTATGGGATTGAAATGTATCACTACACAATAATATTATGTCAATCAAATTAGGTCCCTAAAATAAAAGAATACATACACACACACATACATACACACACACACACATACATACATACATACATAGAAAATAAGAAGAAGGCTGAATCCAAGATATCAATGACAAAGAATCATGCATAATTTCAATCTTGAAAAATATAATTTTTCTAAATAAAAAAAAAATGCTTACATTTGTGTAGGGTTTGTATGATTATGATGTGTTAATATATATAAAGAAATATATGAAAGGAAAGATATTAATTTTCAAAAATAGATTACATAACATATGGCTAATAAAATAAATAAAGTATTTATTTATGGAAGTTATATATTTAAAAGATTGAGTTTTCAAATTCAATTTATGTGTATAAATTTTGAAATTAAAACATAGTTGACTTTCCTTTTAAATATCATGGTAATTAAAAAGAAGAAACATAATTTTATAGTCAATGGAATGACAAAATTGAAACGTCGATACAAAAAATGAAAGGTGTTAGCTGAAGAGTAAAAACATGTAAACAAAAGTTAAGGAAAAGACGTTTCTAGGCATAAAAATGATCATGTTTTAGTATATAATATTAGGTTATTGATAGCTGAAAGGCTATCGCCCCCTGAAGGACTTCGCGTGTGCGCACCACCCCTGGACAGGGCACCACCTTCCGGTCGAAACAGACACGACAAAACTCCGGCAAAGAGAAGGCCGCAACACCCTTGGACAAGCCAGATAGGTGCTACCCTCAGGAAACCCAAGGGACCAACTTTGAACAAAAGGGGTTCACCGCCCTCCCCGAGGCTGACCTCGCACCGACCTCACGTGCCCAAAACCACCTTCGGATACTTTTTGGGCCACCCTCGGGGCGCGCACATAAAGTGCCATCATCAGGTACCCAAGCCCGACCTTGGGAGAGCCTAACCGAAGGTGCCACGTGCAAACAAGGGACCTCCTTCCAAAGGAGCTCACCTCCCTGAATGAGCTCTGTACTCCGAAGGAGTTCAGTCTCTTGAAAAGGCCACGTGGGCGTATGACAAAATGGTTGAGGAGCCTCCGACACACCGCCCTCGTACAGTCCCCAACAGTCTGCCTTCGGACACACTCTGACATGCCGCCCTAGGCTCCTACCCAGGTTGCTTATGGCCGGCTAGAGGCCCCCCCTTTCTCAAGGTATGGACCACATCCGACCAAATACGTGTCACGATTTGGGCAAGCTGTAGCAAACGGACTTCTCCTATACACCTCCCTATAAATATTCAGGAAACGCCCCAGGTAAGGGGATCTGGCACCAAAGGAAAAATCTCTCCACTCCCTACTTATTCTCCATTTCCAAACACTGACTTGGGCGTCGGAGGTTCCTCCCCTGGAAAATACTCTGGGGAGCTATTGACCCTTGCTTTTCCCAGTCCTTGCAGTCCTTCTTTCACTAAAGGCTCCTTATCTAGGCATTCCCTCACCAGAAGTTCCTGCTCCAGGCTCACCATGTTCCACAACAAAGATGCGGGATGACATCATTTGGCACCGTCTATGGGAACCCTTTCCTAAGTCGCCGTCGTGGAGACTCGGCGTTCCAAAGACAAGGGGCTCCCGAAGTCCCCCTCTGCGCTGAAGGCTCAGCTGGCGACCAAGTAGCCCGCTGCAGAGACTTCTACGCAGGAGGATGACCACCCTCTAACAGTGACGTTAGGTTTCTTATGAGACTTCCAGCGCTCCATCGTCGCTGAAATGACTCAACAAATCGATCAAAGGTCCACCCACCAGAGTTCCAGGAGTGAGGGTTCTCAAGACGCATCTTCTACGGAGAACATGCCCCCTAGGGTATGCCCTACTAGAGAAAGGGCCCTAAAGGAAACTAGGACCCCCTATTGACAGAGTTTGTCTCTGTACCGAAGGTCCCAATCTCTTCTCCGCAGAAGTTACTCTAAAAAAAAAAAAAAAAAGTTCGCCATTGCCGGTGACCACCAGGCAGCAAGGGGAAACTAACACAGCCACCTTTATGGAGAAGATCCTTGGAAGACTGGAAAAGGTTGAGAGGTAGATCTCCCAAAAACTAGTCTGGTCAAGATAGTCCGACACTTATACCGGAGAAGAGTCACCCTTTGTACGAGAAGTAGTGGAGGCGCCTATGCCTAGTGACTTCAGGGTGTCACACTTGGAAACCTACGACGGGCGTAGTGACCCCCAAGCGAACCTGAAAAAATACAAGCGAAGCATGGTGTTCCACGGCACAGATGATGCTACCCTCTACAAATGTTTCGAGGTGACCCTCATTGGTCTAGCAACTGTATGGTATAACTCCCTGGCCCACGGAACCTTGCTGAGTTTCTAGGAGGAGCTGTCTACTGTTTTCACCCAACAGTTCATTGGCAGTAGGCCAATGGCCAAGATGCCGGTACAGATGTTCAACATAGCACAGCAAAGTAGGGAAACCATTTGCGACTACGTCGAAAGGTTCAACTAAGAAGCACTAAGCATGCCCGACTTTTGGCCTGAGATTCGCATCCTCGCAATGATAAGAGGACTTCGTAGAGACTCCCAACTCTTTTATAAGTTCTTTAAGGACGTCCCAGACACTCTCGGGGAGTTCTACAAAAGGGCCGAACAGCATATGATGGCCGAAGAACCCAGAATGGGGGGACCTAAGGTGGACCACCCTCGGGTCGAAGGACTAAGCCCTCAGCCTCATCACCAGAATGAGGTTGGAGGAAGGTCTCGAAAACAAAGGGGTAAAAGGCCAATGATGTTCGCTCCCTTAAACGCCACGAGGGCCAGCATTTTTATGGCCTTAGAAAGGCAAGGGACTATAGTTCCAAGGCCAAAGGCCATGACTTCAGAAAACAAGAAGAACATGAAGAAGTTCTGCCAATTCCACCGAGATCATGGCCATGACACCGAAGACTGCTTCCAGCTGAGGAAGTACATCGAGTCTCTAATAAAGCAAGGCCAACTTCACCGGTACTTGCGAATGCCTTCTCCGAATGGGAGAAAAGAAGAACAAAGAAGGGGGGACGATGAGGAATATGACTCCGACAAATGTCGAGACTGAAGTCTGATGCCCAGCAGCATCTTTGTCAGGTGACATTGTGATTTCGGGAGGGACTTCCAGTGAGGGAGGATGTCTGGAACAAAGATTTCCCAGGGGAGTATGCCTGAAACACTCGGAAGAAAGGGGTTAGGGGGTCCCCGGAGTGTCTTTCCAGGGAAGAGCCTCCGACGCCCAAGTCAGTACTTTAGGAGGAAAAGGGAGGAGCTAATGCAAGGGAGCTGGGGGATCTTGCTTGCTTGTGTTTTCTCAGGGAGAGGGGTCCGATCCCCTACTGAGGCCTTTTTCCTGATATTTATAGGAGCGCACGGCCCGTTCAGATCGTGACACGTGTTCGGTCGGATTTGACCTGTACGTTGGGGCGTAGGGGACAAATAGCCGTCTGTAGGCTCCCTGGGCCAAGAACCGAGACAGGTCATAACAAGACATGGACTGCATCGGCGTGTCAGACCGCTTTTGGGGCGGCGTGTAGCGCGTGTGGGCGACATGTCAGAGACTCCATAAAGGCTCCTGTCATACTCCCGAGGTCCTTCGAACGAGATCGTCCTTCGGTATGAACGCTCCTCTTCGGGAACCATACCCGCAGTTCGGGGGGTTCCTCAGTTTGGGGACCGTTTCTTCAAGGAGATTCTCCCCTACTTGAAGTAGCTGGTCCTTCTTCCCCGAAGGTGACTCGTTTGGTTCCCCGAAGTCACCGGTGACATGCTTGAGATCCCTGTCGTGTTAGCCGAAGTCCCGCGTCCAAGGTGTTCGGGTTCGCCCCTTCCGAGGTTAGCGGTAGCACCTCTTTCGGATGACTCCAGGCTTCCCAACCATCATATTCGTAGGGAGTATATATTAAGGGAGGCGACAGCCCTTCGCCTATCACATGCCCCCCCTTTGGAAAGCTGAAGTGGAGACTTCGGCTTATGGACCTTTCAAGGGCATCCTTCGAGGCTCTGGGTGTGATAACTGTATCGATCATACACCTGTTGTCCGAAGTCATGGGCTGCTCGGCCATGGCCTGTCCTTTGGTGTCCTCAAGATAACCCACTTCTTTCTTTTTGCGGGTCTATGAAGCGTCAAGTCTCGTAGCCAGGCATGTCAGTCTGGAGTGTCGTGCCCGGGTTTTAAGGGTGTCAGAAGGCATGTTCCTCGTTTGTCACAACGGCTATCACGTGGCACGCTATCATGGGAGGGAACTGCATCGGTTATGGCAGGCACGCCTTTTTAGGCATAGAGAGTAGTTGTGGCTACTGTTCGCCTTCGTGGAGCACTTATGACATCGGTTCGCCTATCCCCCCTCGGCCTATATCTACCTTACTCCGTCATAGTCTCCTTTTGCTTCTGCTTTTGCTTTCCTCCTGCTCTTAACTGTTTTTGCGTTCTCTCCTGTTTTTTGCGGCGGTGCTACTGACGGAGTGTTTTTCCGGCCACTTTTCATGACAACGACTTCAAACCCAGATTTTGGCAAAGCATTTGGTGGGTTTTGACTTCTGGGGGCCTTTGGTTTTCTGTTCTTCTTTCTGCTTTTTTGAAGCTTTCCCCAAGTCGATTTTTCTTCTGCCGAAGTTACTTTTTTTTCATTGAAAATGACTTCACCAACTCCTCTCATGACTATTTCCCCTATCCCAGAAAGTTGGCAACCCTTTATCCACCACCCCTGCTGCACCACTTCAGAAAAATTGGAGAAGTGGGCTAAAAAATTTTTTCTTCCTTCTTACGCCACCACCAGACTTCCTAGCACCCAAACACTTTGTTTCATGAACGACAAGGATGAGGTTACCATTTTCCATGCCCAACTGAAGGCCGGACTTCGGTACCCTCCCTCGAAGGTGATTTGCGACTTTTGCCAATTTCATTGCATTGCCGTAAATCAACTTCCCCCGAACTCGTACTTCTATTTCAACGCCTTCCTTTGCATGTGCGGCATTTTCAAAATAGAACCCCATTTCACTCTTTTCATGCAGTACTATAAGCTCTACGCGGTCCCGAAGGGTAGCTTTTACTTTATGCTACCTCGGGGATCAGGGAGCAAAAAGTATATGTTCACCTTCGCAACTAAAGACAGCTGGTGAAGGTGGCAGGGAAAATTCTTTTTTCTCAAGATGGAGGAGGCCTGGTCGTACATTCCGACCAAGTGGGCTCGGGGAAAGCTAGAGACGGATGTTGTAAACCTGAAGAGGCTGCTGACTCCTGAGTTGGCGGTCAGATTCACAGACTTCGACAGACGGATCCGAGCAGTCTCCGACTGGGATTCCGAGGTCCCTTCACGCTCCCTCTACCCCTTCCCCATCATGTGGAAATTGATGACCGAGGAGGTCCTTCGGGAACTAGGGGTAGTGAAGGAGCATAAGACGGACCTCGGGATGCCGGCTCCTACCATCGCTGGGAAAGACTCCTGGCTGGTGAGACTCCTTCGGAAAGAGGTTACTTACGAGGCCTTTGTGAGTGTAAGTTATCTCAAAATCTTCTACTATAAGTACGTCTTGGACTCACACTGATGTTTTCCTTCTATTTCAGAGATTGGCGACGAGTCCGCTGCTTACTACAAGTCCCTTTTCCTTGGTCAAGCCGAGAAGGGCGAGCAGACAAAGAAGGCCGTCTCCTGAAGGCGCAAAACGACTGGAAGTGGGCCATCCTAAGTCAAACGGGTGAAGAAGGACGCGCCTCCTCCTCACCAGGAAATTCCCGAAGAGGTGCGTGAGGAGCCAAAGGCCAATACCACCCAGCCGACTGACGTCCCTCCCCGAAGTCCCACTTCCTCGGCGGCTCTCTTGGACGTCTTGGTGGAAGTCCCTTCTGCCACGGAGCTCGAGGGGCGCCGTAAGAGCAAAGGCAAGGAGATCTCTGCCGAGGGGGTCCGGGACTCCGACGATGAAGTTGCCGAGGTGCCGCCAGGTTCATTTTTTAGACAAGCTGCGGTGCCTTTATTTTTTGAACTTTGAGGATTACTTGTCTTGACAAGTTTCTTGTTTTTGCCGTGCAGATGAGGTACTATCTTCGGCATGGGTAGCCGAGCACGCTCGGAAACGGGCCCTTCGGGATTCCCATATCCCGAAGGGGAAGATCCCGAAGGAGCCTTTCTGGTCATTTACGGAGGACATGAACTTGTACTCTGGTGACTGCCAGCAAATGGCCAACCAAATTTCAAGGGGGATCCTCACCGAGGCCTCATTGAAGGCTATTTCCGAGGCATGCCCGGACGAAGAGTCCCTTACTACAAAAGTTTTCGAGCACGCTGCCCAGGTATACTTCAGGCCTTTGTCTTTTCCTTTTGGTTTCTTCTAAGTGTTTGGCTCATTTTTTGCCTTACTGACTTTGTTCTTACTTTTTGCAGCTGTTGGGGTTCACCGGCCTCCTCAGGGTTCAGGCAGCGAAGCAAACGGCGTTCCGGGTTTGGGCGCAGGATCATTTGGAGAAATCCAGGGTCATGTGCTCCGACTTGGTTGCCAAGAATGCAGAGATGGCTGAAATTGCAAAGAAGGAGGTCGCTGCCGTTCGGGAGGAGTTATTGAAGGAAAAATAGGAGCTTTTGAAGGACTCCTCCCAAAAGATCTTTGACCTTGGCTCCAAGGTGGCAGAGCTGACTTCGGCAAATGAGGCATATCAAAAGGAGAAGTCAGAGTCTGAGGCTCTCCTGGTGAAGGTGCTTGCTGAGAAGACCGCACTCCAGGCCAAGGTTGAGTCTTTGAAGAATGAGCCGAAGAAGAGGAAGATGAAGGCACTGAAGAAGGAGATCGCTGATCTGGAGAAGGAACTTGACGATTTAGCGGTCGAGAAGGAGAAGGCTGTCCAAGCGACCAGGGTCGGTTTTCAGGATGGCTTTTGCCTTGCTCGGCATCAAGTTCTGCAGAGGTTCCCAAATCTGGACCTCTCCTTTTTGGCGGCCCTAAACATCCCCGAGGGGCCTCGGTGGTCTTGGTCCAAGAACGAGCCCTTAACTTGCCCTTTCCTCTTCCGGCGCCGAAGGCGGTGGACGAGGACGCAGGAGCTGGTGGCTCCCGAGATGCTGAGATTCCTTAGTTTGTCTTAGGGTCCTTTTGGCGAGCTTTCTTATTTTGGCAAGCTTTCTTCTTTGTAATTAGATCCATCTTTGTTAATAAAGACTCCTTCTTTCTTTTGTAAAAAATTTTTTTGGCTAAGTCTTTCGCGCAAGATTTTTCATTTCCCATTGTCCCAAACACGTTCGCTCAAGAGACTTCGAAAAATCATATTTACGCCTATCACGCCAATTACCCTTGGAATCACCCTCGCAAAATTCTCTTTAAGTAAATTTCCAACTTCAGAGAAGGTTGATAACCTTTGTAAATAAATTCTCTTAAACTGTGCTTGGTGACGACCGCTCTGGTGAAAAGAAGCCTTTTGTACTTTAGAAATTTTTTTCTAACTTGTACAATTTTCCCACCAAAATCCTAAGCATAGAATTTTTTCAAGGCATCCGAATGCCATGTATTTTTTAATTTTACGCCTTCAGCATCGCCGAGCTTGTAAACTCCTTTTCGCACTTCGGCAAGCACCTGATAAGGACCTTCCCAATCTGCACGAAGTACCCCATGGGATGGTCTTCGGGGTCCAAATTCAACCTTTCGGAGAACAAGGTCTCCTTTCTTTATTCCCTTTGGCCTGGGGCGCAAGTTTATAGTCGCGGCCATTCTTTGCTGAAAAGCTTTTCTTCTCAGCTCGGCTATTTCTCTATGTTCACCGATGAGGTCAAGCTTGGTTCTCAGGCCAAGGTCATTTCCCCTTTCGTCAAACACTTTTACTCGCACCGATGGTTGCACTATCTCAATTGGGATGATAGCCTCTATCCCAAAAACAAGTGAAAAAGGTGTTTCCCCTGTGGCTCTTTGGGGTATTGTTCGGTAGCTCCATAACACGCTTGGGAGCTCTCCTGGCCATTTCCCTTTTGCTTCCCCCAACCTCTTTTTCAGACCATCTTTTATGGTCCTGTTAGATACTTCTACTTGCCCATTGCTTTGGGGGTGAGCTACTGGAGCGAATTGCATTTTTATTCCGAGGTTGTTGATAAATTCTTAGAACCCCTTGTCTATAAACTGGGACCCATTATCGGCTACTAACACCCTTGGTATGCCAAATCTGCATACAATGTTCTTTCATAAAAACTTTTACACATATTTTGCCAAGATAGTCGCCAAGGGTTCTGCCTCGACCCATTTAGAGAAATAGTCCACTGCGGCTACGCAGAACTTGACGCCTCCTGGCACTGTCGGGAGTGGGCCAATGAGGTCTATGACCCAAACTGCGAAAGGCCAGGGATAGTCAGCCGAAGTTACCAATTTCGAGGGTGTCCTTTGGATACTAGCGTGTCTTTGGCAATTACCACATTTTTGGACGAACTGCCTAGCGTCCTTTCTTAGGGTACGCCAAAAGTATCCTTGGCGAAGTATCACTGCTGCCAGGGCGTCAGTTCTAATGTGCGAACCACAAGTGCCTTCGTGAACTTCTTCGAGGATCATTTCAGTATCCTCTTCGCCAACATACCTCTGCAGTGGATTTGCATATCCCTGCCGATATAATTCTCCTCCAATTAGGAAGAAATGACCGGAATGTCTTCACACTTTTTCTGCTTCATTGGGGTCTTCGGGGAGCTCACTAGTTGTGAGATATCTTTTTATCGGATCTTTCTAGGCTTTTCCCGAAGTTACTATGCTCAGCACTGCGATGCTCGGGTGGTTTAGCACCTCGGTGCATGTTTTCTACTTTGCCAAGCAGTCTGCCTCGGCATTATCTCAACGAGGCACATTTTTTATTCGTACAGTGTCGAACTCTCGGATAAGCTTTGCTACCAGTTCATGGTATCTTGCCAAGGTTGGTTCCTTCGCCCCATAATCCCCTACTATTTGTCGAACTACCAGCTAGGAATCGCTATGGGCTTTCAAGTTTCTTATACCAATTTTTCTGGCTAGGCATAACCCTGCTATGAGAGCTTCGTATTCGGCCATATTGTTAGTGACGTTAAAGCTGAACTTGATGGCCTTCATTACTTCTAGACCTTCGGGGCCTCTGATAATTACCCCAGCTCCCTAGTGTTCAGACCCTTACATATAAAGTCCATTCTGGCTCACCTTCGCTAGGATCCGAATGGCTGTCTTCGGTGATGGGTACTTCGACAATGAAGTCTGCCAGAGCTTGAGCTTTTATGGCTTTCCGAGGTTCATAAATAATGTCGTGCTCGCCAAGCTCTATACACCATTTGGAAAGCCTTCCCGAATAATCAACTTTCCTTATGACGTCCCGTAGAGGTAGACTACTTCGGACAATGATTGGGTGAGCTTGAAAATATGGCCATAGTCTTCTTCCCGCCAGTACCAGGGCATATATAGCTTTTTGTAGCAAGGGATACCTGACTTCGGCACCGTGCAGGGACTTGCTTACATAATAGACCGGTCATTGCTTCAGCCCTTCCTCTTTCACAAGGACAGAGCTTACTGTTTTTTCTGTGACGGTGAGGTACAACACGAGGGGCTCTCCCTCGCGAGGTTGTCGAAGAGTGGGCAGACGGGCCAAGTAGATTTTGAGTTCTTCCCAAGCCCTTTGGCAGTCCTCATTCCAAGGATGATCATCACATCCGAGGCCGCCCTCCTTTTTTGCTGCCTTGGTGAGGACTTTGAAGAATGCTCGACACCGGTCTCCATACCTGGAAATAAACCTGCTAAGAGAGGTTATCCTTCCGGTGAGTCTCTGCACATCTTTTATTGTGACGGGAGTTCGGAATTCAAGCAGAGTCTTAACTTTTTCTGGATTAGCATCGATGCCTCTTTCTGATACCATGTACCCAAGAAACTTTCCCGAGGTTATGCCGAAGATGCATTTTTCGGGATTAAGGTGAATTCCGAAGGTCCTGAGTTGGTGGAAAGTTTTCTTTAGATCTGCGACGTGGTCGTTAGGCAGCTTGCTCTTGACTATCATGTCATCGACATAGACTTCCATGTTCCTCCATATTTGGTCATTAAAGACCTTGCTCATCAACCTCTGGTAGGTAGCTCCTGCATTTTTTAGCCCGAAGGGCATTCTGATGTAACAATACGTTCCACCCTTGGTGATGAAGGCGGTTTTCTCCTCATCTTCAGGGTCCATCCTTATTTGATGATACCCACTGAAGGCGTCTAGGAAACTTAGGAGCCTGTATTCGGCAGTTGAGTCTACCAACTGGTCTATTGGTGGGAGAGGGTATGAATCCTTTGGGCAAGCATCATTCAAGTGTCTGAAGTCGATGCACATTTGGAGCTTACTGCTCCCTTCTTTTGTGGTAATAACCACGTTGCTCAACCATTTGGGGTACTTGACCTCCTTGATTACATCTACGTCCAATAAGCGATGGACTTCGGCTTTGACGAAGTTATTTTTATGGACTGAGATGCCCCGTTTCTTTTTCCGGACAGGTTTTGCTTCCGGACTTACTTTAAGGCTATGCTGTATTATGCGATGGTCTACCCCCGGCATATCTTTCGGCGAGTAAGCAAACAAGTCTTTATTCATTAGTAGAAAGGATACAAGTCTTTTCTTGTCACCTTTCGCCAAGTTTTTCCCTATTCGGGTATTTCGGCCCAGGACAAGTTCTACCTCTTCCGTTTCTACCTTCGCGGGATCTTCTGCCTCTCCCTCTTTTGGTTTTCCATCTGGCAAAGTCTCTGCCTCTACAGTTTGTGCGAAGTTGGTTGCTGGAGCTCTTCACACCTTGAAGAACACTTTCCTTACTTCGCCCTGATCAATGAAGATTTCCGCGTCTCCATCCTTGGTGGCAAAAGTGACAGTTAAGTACTTTACATCCGGGCGAATGTGAAGATTTCCTTGTGTTTGCCTTCCAAGGATGGCATTATATGATGAAGGAACATCCATGACAATGAACCTTGTCATTGTGGAGGTAAATAATTCGTCTGTCCCGTCTACCGAAGTTCCTTTCATCATTAGGGGAAGATTGATCCATCGAGGACAAGCAGTTCGGATGGCCTTACCCCGAAAGTAGGCGAAGCGACGGGCTTGAGATCGGTGTTGGATATACCCAAGCTCGGCAGCAAATGTGAAAACAGAACGTCGGCATTTGATCCATTGTCAAGCAACATTCTCTTGACGTCCCAGTTTCCTATCCTCACCATGACCAACAACGGGTCATCATGGGGAAAAATGACGATGGAACCATCCTTGCGGGCCAGTTTCTTCGTCGGACTCTGATATTCCATCACTGATATTTCTCTGGCCTTCCTTTTTCTTTCCGAGGATGGAAGTCCTGTCGTAATTGTTTGTATTATTCCCGCCGAAGGTGGAGGACGCCTCTTTGGACTTCGGTTCCTCCGTCTATCGAAGTCGTAATCCTCGTCATCCGCCTTTCTTTCTTTCTCCTTCCTTCCTTTCAGGGAAGGCATTCGCAAATATCACTGAAGTTGGCCTTGTTTTATCAGTGACTCTATGTATTTTTTCAATTGGAAACAGTCTTCAATGTCATGGCCGTGGTCGCGGTGAAACTGGTAGAACTTCTTCATGTTCTTTTTATTATCAGCGGTCATGGCCCTTGGCCGCTGAATCTGGGTCCCCTGTCTTTCCATCGTCATGAGGATGTTGGTCCGTGTAGTGTTCAGGAGTGTGAAGGTTGAGGGTTTCCTTCCCCTAAACCTTTGAGGTCGTCTTGCCTGGTCGGCTGAATACCGCATTTGCTGGCTGGACCCCTCGGCACGGGTGTGATCGGACTTCAGTCCACCCATCCTCAGTTCTTCGGCTGTCATGTGCTGCTTGGCCCTTCGGTAGACTTCGCCAAGCGTGTCTGGGGGGTCCTTGGAAAACTTGTAGAACAATTGTGAGTCCCTCCGAAGGCCCCGTGTCATGGAGAGAATACGTATTTTGGGGCGAAAGTCTGGAACACTTAAGGCTTCTCTGTTAAACCTTTCGACATAGTTGCGGATGGTTTCTTCATTCTTCTGTGCTATGTCGAACATCTGGACAGGCATCTTCGCCGTCGGCCAGCTTCCAATGAATTGTTGTGTAAAGGCCGTAGATAACTCCTTGAACTCCCTGATGGTTCCGGGAGCTAACGAATTATACCACGCTGTTGCTGGTCCTGTGAGGGTGACCTCAAAATATTTGCACAGGGTAGCATCATCAGCACCGTGCAGTACCATGCTGCGTTGTATTTGGTTAGATGAGCCTGTGGATCAGTTCGGCCATCATAGGTTTCCAGCCGAGGCACCCGGAAGTCACCCGGTGTGGCTGCCTCAACTACTGCTCGGGTGACTGGCGATTCATCCCCACAGAAAGTTTTAGATAGCCTGGCCCAGACTGGTTTGCGAGCTACCTGTTTTTCCACTTTCTCCAACCTCATTAATATTTTCTACATAAGGAGCGTGGCACTGGACTATTCTTCCTGGTGCTTGTAGGCTTCTGGGAAGGGAGATTGCCGGCGTCACTTCGGGGAGTGACTTCGGCGCCGAGGGGATGGGGACTTCGCCTTAGGTGATGAGCTCCTCTGACGTGGGATTTTAGGTCGCTTGGACCACGTTTGTCCCATAGGTCGTGTGCCGAGGGGTATATTTTCCGTCGAAGACTCGTCACGCGAATCCCCGCTTCCCGAACTGCGATAGGTTGATTTAGGGCTTTTCTCCCGAGGGCATTCTGGCAAGGAAGGCCTTTGGGCCTGAGTTGGTTGCGGCCACCTTCGGTCTATCTGCTGTGTCATTTCAGCCACAATAGAGCGCTGAAAGTCGCCCAGAAAACTCATAGTTATGACTAGAGGATGTTTTTCCTCAAGCGAGGAAGTCCCTAGAAGGGTTTGCTCAGTAGCCGGTTGAGCTTCAGGCGCGGACGAGGACTTTAGAAGTCCCTCGTCCTTTGAACGCCGGGTTTCAACAACGGCGACCTGAAGGTGAGTTCCCATAGACGGCGCCAGATGATGCCCAGCAGCATCTTCGTCAGGTGACATTGTGATTTTGGGAAGGACTTCCAGTGAGGGAGGACGTCTGGAACAAAGATTTCCCAGGGGAGTGTGCCTGAAATGCTCGGAAGAAAGGGGTTAGGGGGTCCCCGGAGTGTCTTTTCAGGGAGGAGCCTCCGATGCCCAAGTCAGTACTTTAGGAGGAAAAGGGAGGAGAGAATGCAAGGGAGCTGGGGGATCTTGCCTGCTTGTATTTTCTCAGGGAGAAGGGTCTGATCCCCTGCTGAGGCCTTTTTCCTGATATTTATAGGATGCGACCTGTACTTCAGGGCATAGGGGAAAAGTAGCCGTCTGTAGGCTCCTCGGGCCAAGAACTGAGACAAGTCATAACAAGAGATGGATGGCGTCGGCGTGTCAGACCGCTTTTGACGCGGCGTGTAGCGCGTGTGGGTGACATGTCAGAGACTCCATAAATGCTCTTGTCGTACTCTCAAGGTCCTTTGAACGAGGTCGTCCTTCGGTACGAACACTCTCCTTCGGGAACCATGCCCGTAGTTCGGGGGGTTCCTCAGTTTGGGGACCATTCCTTCGGGGAGATTCTCCCCTACTTGAAGTAGCTGGTCCTTCTTCCCCGAAGGTGACTCATTTGGTTCCCTGAAGGCACCGGTGACATGCTCGAGATCCCTGTCGTGCTAGCCGAAGTCCTGCGTCCAAGGTGTTCGGGTTCGCCCCTTCCGAGGTTAGCGGTAGCAACTCTTTTGGATGACGCCAGGCTTCCCGACCATCATATTCGTAGGGAGTATATATTAAGGGAGGCGACAACCCTTCGGCTATCAAAGTCCTCGAAAGAATCCACCACCATCAGCAGAGGTCATCCAAACCATCACTACAGGGATACCCTCGGTTGAAAGGAAAAGAAAGATAAGAGAAATCTCCATAATGGAGTATGGGAACTCGCCGAAAAGGCTTGTTCGCAAAGATGGGTCCACTGTGAAGTTCCTCCATGATGACCCACTCCTTGTCATGGCAAGGATAGGGAGTTGGGATGTCAAAAGATTACTTCTGGACGACGGCTCCAACACCGATGTCATCTTCTCGCACCTACTGCCTAACCTAGGCATTTCAAAAGGCGACCTCAACATAGTCAAATCCCCCACCTTTGGGGTTAGGTCATTCGAGCTCCCAGTTCTCGGATACATCAATCTGCCCCTAATGTTGAAAAGGACCTCACCTCAGAGTCAGGAAGAACTGTTCGCATCCGTGATGATGAGATTCATTGTCATTAATGTTCCCTCATCATACAACACCATCCTCGGAAGGCAAACTCAAGGCAATCTCCACATTTGCCCAGATGTAAAGTATTTAACAGTCACCTTCGCAACTAGAGAAGGAGATGTGAAGATCTTCATTAACCAAGCCGAGGTTAGGAGGGTCTTCACCAAGGCTAGACAAAGCCCGACAAAGGTCCAAGTACAAACTTTGGCTACTGAAAGAGTCGTCATGGCAGGCGAAGAGACAGCAAAAGAGGGGGCAAAAGAGTTGGAAAAAGTAGAAACAGAAGATGTAGAGCTGGTCCCTAGCTGGAACACCCAATTGGGAAAAAAATTGGCCAAGAGTGACAAAGATAAGCTTGTATCTTTCTTACTAATGAACAAAGATCTATTTGCCTACTTTCTAAAAGACATGCTTGAGGTTGACCTCAGTATAATCCACCATAGTCTCAACGTACGCCCTGACGCAAGGCTAGTTCGGCAGAAAAAATGAAACCTGGCATCTCATAAGAACTCCTTCATTAAAACGAAATTTAAGCGCCTGATGGAGGCAGGGGTAATAAAAGAAGTTAAATACCCCGAATGGCTCAATAACGTGGATATCGCCACAAAAGAAGGGAGTGAAAAGCTTCGAATGTGCATCGATTTTCGGAACATGAATGATGCCTGTCTAAAGGACTCCTACCCTTTGCCAGCCACAGACAAATTGGTGGATTCAACCACCGAATACGGTCTTCTCAGTTTCCTCGATGCCTTCAGCGGGTATCATCAAATTCAAATGAACCCCGAAGATGAAGAAAAAACCGCCTTCATCAGTAAAGTTAGTACCTACTACTACGTCAAGATGCCCTTCGGGCTTCAGAACGCAGGGGCTACCTATCAGAGGTTGATGAATAAAGTGTTCGACTCCCAGATCGGGAGGAACATAGAAGCATATGTCGATGATATGATATTTAAGAGCAGAGTGCCTAGTAATCATATCTTGGACTTAGACGAAACCTTCCAACAACTTTGGGAGTTCGGTAATCGCCTTAACCCTGAGAAGTGCGTGTTTGGAGTAAACACAAGAAAGTTCCTTGGGTTCATGGTGTCAGAAAGGGGAATAAATGCCAACCCCGAAAAGGTCAAAGCTTTGTTAGGATTCTGAACACCTACAACTACTAAAGATATACAAAGGCTTGCCGGAAGAATCACTTCTCTTAGTAGATTCATTTCTAGGTACAGTGACCGATGTCGACCATTCTTCAAGGTGCTTACCAAAGCAACCAAAAGCAAAGGCAACTTCGAAACCGAGGAACACCCTTGGAACCAAGAATGTCAAAAAGTTTGGGATGAGCTTAAAAGCTACCTAGCCCGATTACCAACACTTTAGCAACCTGGAGAAAGAAAGCTTCTTATCCTCTACCTTGTCATCACTGAAAAAGTTGTGAGTTCAGTCCTAATGAGAGAAGAGGGTGGTAGGCAGTGGCCGGTATATTATGTAAGCAAGTCCCTGCACGGCACCGAGGTCAGGTAACCATTCCTTCAAAAAGCCATTTATGCCTTAGTACTCGTAGGGAGAAGGCTACAGCCCTACTTTCAAGGGCATGCCATCATTGTCCGAAGTAACCTACCTCTTCATGACATAATGAAGGTCCATAACATGTTTATAGTTGCCGATGAAGGCCTGAGCAAGGTCATTCCAAGTTTTTATGTTTCTTGGACCTTGGCTTAGATACCACTGTAATGCTGATTTTGTGAGACTTTCCTGAAAAAGTGCGATCCACACCTTCTCATCTTTGGTAAGTGGTTGTAGTCTTCTGAGAAACAAAGTGATGTGAGTGATGGGATCACTCGTTCCATCGTATTTTATGAAATCTGGCACCTTAAAGTCCGAAGGGATTTCGACGTCTGGCACTAAGCAGAGGTCATCCACTGAGAGAGATCCGAACATAGTACCTCCTTCAATGGCTCGCAGTCTCTTTTCTATCGTTTCGAGTTTTTGAGATTCTGCTTCTTCTTTTGGTAACATCTTCTTCTCTTCATGTACGGTGTCTTGTTTCAGGTGAACACTAGCAGACTGTCCTGGTTCTTGAAACAGGTTTTCTTGGACTGAGACTCGTTACGGAGTGAATCCCGGAGGATAAGTGGGATCTTGTGCTTCTTTGATGGGAATTTGAGTTGCTTTCCCCTTGATTAGTTCCATCAATTGTCTCATCTGTTCTACCATACTTTCAATCTTGGACTCCATCTCTATGAGACGTCCTTCGGCTTGTTCTGCCATTAATCTTGTTTGGAGCCGAGTTGAATATCGGTGTTGAGGTCCAATTTTATCCTTTTAAAAGTAAGATTTATTTTATTAGACTCTACACGTATGTGATTTATGCAATGGATGCCTGCATGCAAAATAAGATTATGTTTTTATCAGACTTTGTATGTACGTGATTAATGTAATGCATGCATGCGATGAGTGAGTTTGCTTATCCATTATCGTGGAACTTCAAAACTTTTAGTTGTCATTATAAAGACCAAAAAGTTAGCATAATTTGATGCGTGGTTTTGATGCATGAAGAATAATTGCACAAGAAAGATAAGGTTATTAATAAGTTAAATAGCAATTAACAACTCATGAAGTATTATGGATAAACAAGTTAAAACCATACGAAGAAAAGTGTAGAGTAACAACACAGCATAACAAGGATATGCTTATGGCGTTGGTAAAATGGTAGAAATTCTATGGTTAGTTCTATGGTTAAGTGGGGAGTTCTATATGCAGAAGGTGGTTTATCAAAAAGGCAAGGGATAGTTCCCGAATCCCGCCACTAAATCATAGTGACGGCCCGATTCCTTACCCTCTAGGGTTAATGTAAGGAATGGATTAATTCGAGTCGTAGCTTTTTGTGGGCCCATGCAGAGACTAACCGTCTCAGAAGGCAATACACTACTTTGCTACTTTGAAACCGGTGAAGGCTTGGAGACCATGGCCTCACAAGGACAGCAACACCAATTCCGCTTAGAAAGAATCGTGTTTGATTTGAGGAAGCTCGGGTATAGAGCTTCATATTGTGAATGCGTCATGCATGTTTTTGCTAAGTAAATATAGTATATAAAAATCCACATAATAAGCAAAGTAAATCAAAACAAATCAACTTTAGGCTCGACTCACTAACGTCGACTCCCCAGTGGAGTCGCCAAGCTGTGGCAACGTGCGGGTCTTTTTCGGGAGTCGCCACCAATCAGTTTTCTTAGGTCGATTGGTCACCTTAAAATTGGTCTGCGAGAGTTCGGGGATCGGGAGTACGGTTACGCTAAAACAATATTGTTATAGCGCCCAAAATTGGCACCTTAGTTGATTTTAATTTTGTTTTACTTTGCTTTTAAATAATTTTCAGTTAACTTAGAAATTTTAACTGGATTAGTCGAAATGTGTATTTTTAAGTTAATTTGTATAGAATTTTATACTTCCGAACCATGGACTCTGCCGAGTCATTTGGACACGGAAGATTTGGATTCCGAACCATGGACTCTGCCGAGTCATTTGGACACGGAATATTTGGATTCCGAACCATGGACTCTGCCGAGTCATTTGGACACGGAATTTGACGAAATTTTAATCAATTAATCCATATCGTAAATATGGATTTTTATCTTTTTATTTAATTTATTTATTTTAAAAAGGTTGATATTTTCTAAACCGTAGATCCTGCCGGATCATCCGGATATGAAATTTATTTTAATTTTTAGTTAATTATTTAATTTTTATGTAATCAATTATTAGTTTAATTATTAATTTGGAAATCTTTTGTTCATGAAATTTTAGGTTTATTAATAATTTAAAAATTTGATTTTTCTTTCTTTATATTTTCTTTTCTTTTCTTTCTTTCTTTTCTTTTTTTATCTTTTCTTTTTACTTTTCTTTCTTTTCTTTCTTTCTTTTCTTTTTTTTCTTTTCTTTCTTTTCTTTTTTTATCTTTTCTTTTTCTTTTCTTTCTTTTCTTTCTTTCTTTTCTTTTTTTTTCTTTTCTTTCTTTTCTTTTTTTATCTTTTCTTTTTCTTTTCTTTTTTTATCTTTTCTTTTTCTTTTCTTTCTTTCTTTTCTTTTTTTTTCTTTTCTTTTTCTTTTCTTTCTTTTAGTTTTTTTTTTAGTGAAAGTTATTTATTATTTAAATAATTATTCACTTTATAAAATAAAAATAAAAATAATTGGCTTTTTTAAAAAAATATTTTTATTAGGCTTAATAATTAATTAAAAAAATAATCTTCTTTTAATTTTCATTTATTTATTTAAGTAAGGGTAAAGGTGAATTAAATTAAAAAAAATTATATAATAATAAAGTGGGGCTTTTTGGCCATCCACTTTAAAAATAAATAATAATAAAGGTCAGCAAAGTTAATTAAATTAATTAACAACAATAATAAAAATTAGCCAAGTTTAATTAAATTAATTGATTAACAACAATAATAAAAAGTTAGTCAAGTTAATTAAATTAATTAATTAACAACAATAAAAGTTAGCCAAGTTAATTAATTAATTAACAAAAATAATAAAAAGTTAGACAAGTTAATTAAATTAATTAACAACAATAATAAAAATTAGCCAAGTTTAATTAAATTAATTGATTAACAACAATAATAAAAAGTTAGTCAAGTTAATTAAATTAATTAATTAACAACAATAATAAAAAGTTAGTCAAGTTAATTAAATTAATTAACAAAAATAATAAAAAGTTAGACAAGTTAATTAAATTAATTAACAACAATAATAAAAATTAGCCAAGTTTAATTAAATTAATTGATTAACAACAATAATAAAAAGTTAGTCAAGTTAATTAAATTAATTAATTAACAACAATAATAGAAAGTTAGTCAAGTTAATTAAATTAATTAATTAACAACAATAATAAAAAGTTAGACAAGTTAATTAAATTAATTAACAACAATAATAAAAATTAGCCAAGTTTAATTAAATTAATTGATTAACAACAATAATAAAAAGTTAGTCAAGTTAATTAAATTAATTAATTAACAACAATAATAAAAAGTTAGTCAAGTTAATTAAATTAATTAATTAACAACAATAATAAAAAGTTAGACAAGTTAATTAAATTAATTAACAACAATAATAAAAATTTAGCCAAGTTAATTAAATTAATTAATTAACAACAATAATAAAAAGTTAATTAATTGTTAACAACAATTATGAAAGTTAGTAATAATGCAAAAATTAAAAGGTTAGTAATAATAATAATATTAAAAGTTAGTTGTTAGTAAGTTAATAACAAAAAAAAAAAAAGGTTAGTAATAATAACAAATAAGTAAAACAAGTAAAAATTAAAATAGTTAGGAATTAATTCTGCAAGAAAAAATAAAAGGTTAGTGACCAAAGTGAAAGAAATTGAAAAGATGAAGGATTAAATAGGGGTTTACCCTTTTAAATTTAATTTTTTGAATTTCCTGTTAAGAAACGTGACTTCGCGCGTACAGGGAAGGGAGCAGGGAAGGAGGAGGGAGGAAGGAAGAGCAGGTGGCGGCGGCGTGGGCTGGCAGGGGGCGACGGCGGGGGGCGTGGACGGCGAGGCGACGGCGGGGGAGCGGCGGCGGCGTGACGGCAGCACGGCGATGCGGGACGACGGCCGGAAAGGGAAGGAAAAAGAAAAAAGTCACGGCGGAGGGGAGGCGCGGACGACGGCGGTAGAGGCGGCGGCGGCGGGCCGGACGGCGGGACGACGGCAGAGGGACGGCGGGGGGAGGTGGCAGTCAGGCAGCGTGCAGGAAAGAGAGAGAGATGTGAAACGGAAGAAAAGAAAACAAACGAAGAAGATGGTTGAATCGTAAGAAAACGAATTTTTGAGACTTTCTGGGCAGAGGGAGGATAATCTAGGGAATAAGGCTGTAATTTTATTTTTTTTTGAAACGGAGTTCTAAGTTTTCTTTCTATTTTTTTATATGTTCAGCACTGAATTTGGGGGGGCATTTATAGAAGGAGCTCAGCTGAACTGTGGACGGATAAATTAATAAAAAAATATCAAACTTATCTTTTAAATTGGTAAAATGATAGTTTCAGTCCTTTACGTTACTCCAGCTCTGGATAAGCTCAGAAGCTTCTGATTTTGACAATTTTAACGTTTTCTGTCAATTTGGGCCAGAAACGTCCGTTTAGGCCCAAAATTGATGCGAAAAATTACCCAAAGCTCCTGAAACTTTCAGAATTTGTCAATTTTGTCCGAAACTTCTCAATTTTGTCATTTTTAAATCAAACTTTTAATTTTTTTTGTCATTTTTTTCTGAAATTTTATTTTTATTTCAAACACATACATATTCACACATATATTATTTTAAATCAAATCTTCTCAAAATAAAAATATATTTTAAACTAATTAACATAATTAAAATTTTTTAGCAATAATAATAATAATAATAATAATTTTTTTTAATTAGTTTTTTTTTTAAAATTTTTTTAAAAAAAAGGCCGGACGAAATTGGGTGTCAACAGCTGCCCCCCTTTGCATGCTTCATGGGACATGATGTATGCAAAGTAGTTACCAAATTTCGTCCGTTTTAGCTAGCCATTGAGAACCTTCTCGCCGCCTAAACTATGTGGTTAAGGAAAATTTTTTTATAGCCTCTGCGATAAGAACTCTCCTATCGTTGAAGGGAAAATTTGATAATTTTGAGGTTAAGGGTCCTACCTTAGAACCTCGACAATAGGAACTCTCCTATCGTTTGAAGTAAAATTGATTGTTTTGAGATTAAGGGTCCTACCTTAGAACCTCGACGATAGGAACTCTCCTATCGTTTGAAGGAAAATTGATGATTTTGAGGTTAAGGGTCCTACCTTAGAACCTCGACGATAGGAACTCTCCTATCGTTTGAAGTAAAATTGATTGTTTTGAGGTTAAGGGTCCTACCTTAGAACCTCGACGATAGGAACTCTCCTATCGTTTGAAGGAAAATTGATGATTTTGAGGTTAAGGGTCCTACCTTAGAACCTCGACGACAGGAACTCTCCTATCGTTTGAAGGAAAATTGTTTGAATGAGGTTAAGGGTCCTACCTTAGAACCTCGACGATAGGAACTCTCCTATCGTTTGAAGTAAAATTGATTGTTTTGAGGTTAAGGGTCCTACCTTAGAACCTCGACGATAGGAACTCTCCTATCGTTTGAAGGAAAATTGATGATTTTGAGGTTAAGGGGCCTACCTTAGAACCTCGACGATAGGAACTCTCCTATCGTTTGAAGGAAAATTGATGATTTTGAGGTTAAGGGCCCTACCTTAGAACCTCGACGATAGGAACTCTCCTATCGTTTGAAGGAAAATTGATGATTTTGAGGTTAAGGGCCCTACCTTAGAACCTCGACGATAGGAACTCTCCTATCATTTGAAGGAAAATTGATGATTTTGAGGTTAAGGGCCCTACCTTAGAACCTCGACGATAGGAACTCTCCTATCGTTTGAAGGAAAATTGATTGTTTTGAGGTTAAGGGTCCTACCTTAGAACCTCGACGATAGGAACTCTCCTATCGTTTGAAGGAAAATTGATGATTTTGAGGTTAAGGAAAATTCTTTTAACCTCGACGATAGGAACTTTCCTATCGTTTGAAGGAAAATTGATGATTTTGAGGTTAAGGGTCCTACCTTAGAACCTCGACGATAGGAACTCTCCTATCGTTTGAAGGAAAATTGATGATTTTGAGGTTAAGGGTCCTACCTTAGAACCTCGACGATAGGAACACTCTTATCGTTTGAAGGAAAATTGATTGTTTTGAGGTTAAGGGTCCTACCTTAGAACCTCGACGATAGGAACTCTCCTATCGTTTGAAGTAAAATTGATTGTTTTGAGGTTAAGGGTCCTACCTTAGAACCTCGACGATAGGAACTCTCCTATCGTTTGAAGGAAAATTAATTGTTTTGAGGTTAAGGGTCCTACCTTAGAACCTCGATGATAGGAACTTTCCTATCGTTTGAAGTAAAATTGATTGTTTTGAGGTTAAGGGTCCTACCTTAGAACCTCGATGATAGGAACTCTCCTATCGTTTGAAGGAAAATTAATTGTTTTGAGGTTAAGGGTCCTACCTTAGAACCTCGACGATAGGAACTCTCCTATCGTTTGAAGGAAAATTGATGATTTTGAGGTTAAGGAAAATTCTTTTAACCTCGACGATAGGAACTTTCCTATCGTTTGAAAATTTGATTGAATGAGGTTAAGGAACTCTCCTTGAACCTCGAGCGAAATTTATATGAAAGCAATTAGAATTGGAATAATTTTCTTCGAAAGTGTGAGTTTGCATAATAGGCGAGTGTGAAACTTTAGACTTCGATAAAATGAGTGAATCTCGGCGATGATAATAACACTGACAAATTATGTAGAGGGAACGGATGTTTGGAATCAATATCCAAGGTTCATCTAATATAGATTCGCTTGTGAGATATGTCATCCGAATAAGGTTAAAGCTTAACTACCCCAAAATGTTATGCCTAGTAGACCTAATAGGATGCGTCTCAAGAGTAACAAAAATTACTCTTTACTCAGCCATTCCAACCTAAAGGCGTTGTCCTGTGGTTTTAATATCAGCATGAACGAAACTATTTTATAAAAAAAGAAATTCCCTGAAAAGAAAAACTGAAACGCGAAAGAAAATGCTGATAATAAAACTAAAGGACAAGAAAAACGGATCAGATCGCTTCTTTCTTCCATAATACTTCAACAGGGTGAGTAGAGGACTGTTATGGGAGTGAACTGGTCGGGAAAGACTGTCGTGTCCAGTCTATCTGAATCATTGCTGGATCTGGTTCAGGAACAAAAGCTTGTATTTTATCTAGCAATTCTTCAGCAGTTATTGCGGATATTATGATTCGCCGTGCCACTCTTGATATGAAATTCTTCTGCATAGCATAATCCATAAAAGCTATCAGACCTGTAAAGAAATTGTTAACATTCAAAAGCCCAATGGGTTTCTTATGCAAATTAAGTTGGGCCATGGAAGCAATTTGAAAGACTTCTCCCAATGTGCCAAAACCGCCGGGTAGAGCGATGAAAGCATCAGCATTTAAAAGCATTTGTAGCACACGCTCTTGTAAATTTTTAACCACTAATTCTTCTCCAATCGTACCCCCAGAAACAAATTTCAAAGGTCCAGGGATGATGCCCAAAACTTGACTTCCTCCTAAAGATGCTGCTGATGCTACACCTCCCATTAATCCGACACTACCTCCTCCATAAACTAAATGTATTTTTCGCTCAGCTAATACTCTACCCAAATGGTTGGCTGCCTTTAAATACTCTTCATCTTTTCCAGGAAAAGCCCCAGAAAATACACAAATACTTCAGGATTTACGAGTTGGGGTTTTCTCCATTCCTATCCTTACCCTTGTGAGAAAAGAGGATATATTTATAGAGATGAAGAGATAAGGCAATAATTTTATTTTCAAGAATGGATACATTATTGCCAGCTATTCACAGTAGTCACGAGTATGACTCTGGTCAGGTATGGGTACACTATCGTTAAAAGAGGAGGAAAATTTTCAAAATAGCTGCTAGCATGTACAGTAGTCACTACTGTAGCTTACGTCAGGAGTAGGTACGTGATTGTTGGAAGAGAAGGAAAATTTCAAAAGTGGCAGCTATATACAGTAGTCCGTGTCAGGAGTGGGTACATTATTGCCAAAGGAGAAGGAAAATTTCAAAAGCGACAGCTAGCATGTACAGTATCGTGACTATGGCTCATGTCAGGAGTGGATACATTATCGCCGAAAGGGGAGGAAAATTTCAAAAGCGACAGCTAGCACGTACAGTAATCGTGACTTTGGTTCACGTCAGGAGTGGATACATTATTACCAAAAGGGGAGGAAAATTTCCAAAAGCGACAGCTAGCACGTACAGTAATCGTGACTTTGATCCTCGTCTTTCACTGGCTTTGCGTCCAGTAATGGCTTCAATGCTTTCTATGAATCGGTGATTTGCATCCCATCCAGTTTTCTCACAAACTGGCAAACTGGGTCGTTTAAAGTCAGATTCCCAAGACTATAACGATCTCGTTCTTTTTGGAAAATTATCCATAATCCAACAACCTCAAATTGCACTATCCCGCAAGAATGCGCTTCAAGAACCTCTCGAATATCTTCCATAGATTCCTTACGCAAGCCATTCTTGATAAATTTTATTCTATCATTACGATTTCTGGTGATCACTCCTGGAGAACGACATTTATTGCCACAAATCCACCATCCACAATTATGACAAACGCCTAGCCTCTTTGCTCTTCTCTTTTTGGCATAAGCGCTTTTACCAAAGCCGGGCATACGGGGAAAGAACGCATCTGGAACTTCACCAGCCGAACGAACTTTAGCTTTGATTAGCCATCGCACATTATCAGGAATGTAGTGGTACAAGAGAGCAAATTACAAGAAGAAGAAAGAAGAAAAAGCGTATTGCTGAGCCTAAGTGTCTGGTACCTCATCGGCGTTGGCATCTTTCTCTTAAATGGGAGCATCCGAAGGCACGGGCATAACAAACGGGAGGTTGAGATACTCCAACTTCGACCACGTCTACTTGGGCTCTTTGGGAAAATCCAAAGCGGCTAGGAAGGAGAGGTCGAGTTCGGGGTGCCGAGAAAAGACTTACTGACGGGCCAAACAAAAACCATCTTGGAAAGACACTTTCATCATCTGGTCAGACTGGTCCTTCTCGACATTCAAAGTCGTTAGTTCGGAAGTAAGCTCAGCAACCTCCATCTCGAGCTTCTTCTTCTTCTTGGTCTCCTTCCGTAACAGATCGGTCTTGGTTTGGAGATCGGAATTCAAAGCAAGCGCATTCATAAGGTTTTCAGTGTCATTTTCCTTTTCCTTTTGAAGGACTTCATTCTCCAAAGAGAAAACAGCACACTTTGCGCCAAGGTCCTCAACCTTGGCCGAAAAGTTGAGAAGGAGCTCTTTCTTACTCTCCCGGAGCTCACCCGAAGATTCTCCACCTCATCCTTGGCAATTTTGTCCAATTCATTGTACTTGAGGGCTTATCTAGAACAAAATTCCCTTGCCCTCCTCCGTGAATTCTCGGATTGAGAACGAGCCTCAGTCTGCTTTGCCGCCCAAGCTCTGAAATATCCACTGTACGCTAGAAGCTGTAGAAAAGAAAGCCCTGAGTAAGAGTCAGAGGGCAACAAAAACTCAGAAGAAAATTTTTCTAAGTCCCCAAAGAAAGAAAGAAAAAATCTACCTAGGTGGCATGTTCGCTTATCTTCGTCGTAAGGATCTCCTCGTTCAAGCATTTAGTGATGAGCGACTGAAAGGTGGCGTTCGTCAGCACACCCTTCGCCATTTGGGGAGCCATCAATTGGCTGTCCTCGGAGAACAAGTTCATGTCCTCCATGAAAGACCAGAAGGGCTCCCTCAGTACCTTGTCTTTCGGGATATGGCTATCTCGAATGGCCCTTTTCCAAGCATAAGCCTCCACCCATAGAGTAGGTGTCACCTCCTCTGCAAGATCACGCCAAAATTCCATTAGTACGGCATCCCTTAGCCATTCGTCTATAAAAACATAGATACCAAAATTCATAGAGAAATGGCTAAGGAACAAACCTGATGGAACCTCATTGACGGCATCCTTGGCCTCGCCCATCTCACAGACTTCATCGGGAATGTTTTTGCCCTTCCTTCTCTAGCTCTCCTCGAGCTCCTGAGTCGAAGTACCTTCGACCGAAGTCTCAGTTGCAGCATTCAGACTCAAAGGTGCCTCGAGGATGGCAGGATCCGAAGGTGCGTCGGCGTAGGCAAGAAACTGGGCAGGTGACTGGTCCTATACCTCCACAACGTCTTCGGGGGGAGGGGGAAGGATGTCCGCTTTGGCTTTCTTTTCCTTTTACGGCCCCCCACTAGTCTTCTTTCTCTTCATAGGCACCTTCCTCCGTGTCTGCTCCCCCTTCTCAGCCTGACCGAGAAAAAGGGACTTATAGAACTTTGCAGATTGATCACCCATCTCTACAAAAGGAAAAAACATCAATGTAAGTCCAAAAGGAATACAAGCAGCAAAACCTGAAAGATAACTTACTTTCAGCAAAAGCCTTGTATGAGATCTTAGCCCGAAGAAGCATCACCAACCATGCCTTCTTTCCTGGGAGAATAGGCACGGGCAGGTTCAAGTCGAACTTGTGCTTGTGGATTACCCCAAGTTCCTAAAAGACCTCTTCGGACATAAGGTCCCATTTAATGGGAAAGGGGTATAAGGAACGCGGAGGGACCTCGGGGTCCCAATCTGCAATGGCCTGAATGCATCTGTCAAGCTTGTCAAACTCCGCGGCCAACCTAGAGGTCAGCAGCTTCCGAGGGTCAACAACATCAGTCTTCAACACCCCCGAAGTCCATCTGGTCAGAACGTAGCTCCTTCTTTCAGGAACTGTCAGAAAAAAGAACTTGTTTTTCCACCCCTGCCAGCTGTCCTTCATCCTGAAGGTAAACGTGAACTTCTTGCTCCTGGATCCCCAAAGAAGTAAGAAGTAGAAGCCACCCTTCGGGACCAGGTGGAGCTTATAGTATTGCATGAAGAAAAGAAACTAGAGCTTTATCTTAAAGACCCTACACATGCAAAGAAAGGCATTGAAATAAGAATAAGAGTTTGGAGGAAGTTAGTTCACGGCAATCACATGAAACCTACAGAACTCACACACCATTCACGGCGTAGGATACAGAAGACCGGCCTTCAGTTAGGCTCGATAAACAGTGATCTCATTAGAATTGGCCATGTAACCATACATGCCTGAGGTAGGTAATCTCGGGACGGCATAAGTTGGGAGATAGAATTTCACTACCCACTTCGTCATTTTCTTCAAAGTAGTGCAGCATGGATGTGACTCAAGGGGGAGAAAACTATCGAGAATAGGACGGACGGTCATCAGTGGAACTGGGTTCGACATTTCTCAAATAGAAGAGAGGTAACTTCGGGAAAACTAAAGAAAGAGAATTGAAGGACTTAGAGAAAACAAAACTTCGGAACAAATGACTTCAGAAAGGAAGGAAAAAATTTGGAAAGAAAGACCCACCAAAAGTTTTGCCGAAATCTGGACTCCTGGACGCCGTCATGAAGGGTTGTCGGAAATCACTCCGCCACTAGAACCGCCACCGGAAGGAGAAAAAAGACGAGAGAGAGATCTAGAGCAGATAAGAGCAAAGGAAAAGAATGTGAAGGTCTAAGGCAATAGGGGTTTATATAGGCTGAATGGGGCAAGCGAAACGTCATCATTATTGCTCCTCAAAGGCGAAGAGACGCAATTGATGTAACCAACATAACCGTTCGCCAATCATCAGCTGCCACGTGTAAGCCAACACGAGAAACGAGGGCACGACCCTGACAACTAGCAGACCTACATAACCCTATCCGAAGTAACACGCCCGTATGTAATGGGAAGACAAAACAATTCATTGACAGAAAGGTCAGTGGAAGTACGCACCTCAAACGATGACCTCGGCAGAAGAGCCAGGGACACCACTCAAATGCTAAAGGAATTACCTAGGTAGAACACCTTAGCTCACCAGAGTTCCCTCTTGTGAAGAAAGAGACTTCGGATGAAAGCCCATCATGGCGACAAGACCAAGCATCACTTGCCACAAAAAGGCTCTCGAAACTCCCCAAACTGAAGAAACATCTTCGATTTTCTGAGGGGAGGCATGTGATAGCCGAAGGGCTATCGCCCCCTGAAGGATTTCGTATGTGCGCACCACCCCTGGCCAGAGCACCACCTCCGGTCAAAATAGACACGACAAAACTTCGGCAAAAAGAAGGCCGCAACACCGTCGGAAAAGCCGGATAGGTGCTACGCTCAGGAAACCCAAGGGACCAACTTCGGACAAAAAGGGTCACCGCCCTCCCCAAGGGTGACCTTGTGCCGACCTTATGTGCCCAAAACCACCTTCGGATACTGTTTAGGCCACCCTCAAGGCGCGCACACGAAGTGCCATCATCAGGTACCTGAGCTCGACTTCGGGAGAGCCCAACTGAAGGTCCCTCGTGCAAACAAAAGACCTCCCTCCAAATGAGCTCACCTCCCCGAATGAGCTCTGTATTCTGAAGGAGTTCGGTCCCTAAAAAGGCCATGTGGGCGTATGAAAAAATGGCTGAGGAGCCTCTGACACGCCGCCCTCGTACAGTCCCCGACACACCTCCTTCAGACACGTTCTGACATGCTGCCCTAAGCTCCTGACCAAACGGCCTATGGCCAGCTAGAGGCCCCCCTTCTCTCGAGGTACAGACCACATCCGATTGAACATGTGTCACGATCTGGGTAGGCTGTAGCAAATGGACTTCTCCTATACACCTCTCTATAAATATTCGGGAAACGCCCCAGGTAAAGGGATTCGGCTCCAAAGGAAAAATCTCTCCACTTCCTACTTATTCTCCATTTCCAAACACTGACTTGGGCGTCAGAGGTTCCTCCCTCAGAAAATACTCCGAGGAGCTTCTGACCCTTGCTTTTCTCAGTCCTTGCAGTCCTTTTCTCACTGAAGGCTCCTCATCCGGGCGTTTCCTCACTGGAAGTTCCTGTTCCAGGCTCACCATGTTGCACAACGAAGATGTGGGAGGGCATTAGTTATATTTCAGCTTCCCATCTGATGCCCCGAGGCATCCTTGTTAAGTGACATTGTGACTTCTGGAGGGACTTCTTGAGGGGGAGAACGCCTGGAGCCCAGATTTCCCAGAGAGACGTGCCTGAAAAGCTCAAAAGAGAGGGTTAGGAGGTCCCCGGAGTGTTTTTCCGGGGAGGAACCTCCAACGCCCAAGTCAGTGTCTTGAGGAGGTGAAGGGGGAGCACTAAAGGTTCTAGTGGCCTTGCCTGTTTGTGTCTTCTCAAGGAAGAGGAGTCGAACCATTTGCCAGGGTCTGTTCCCCGGTATTTATAGAAATGCCCAGCCCGTTCAGATGACGACACGTGTTCGGTCGGATGTTCTCTGAGTTTCTGGGCGTAGGGGACAAGTAGCCAGTGGCAGGCTCCTTGAGCCTTGAACCTAGACAGGTCGTGACAAGACCTGGACGGCATCAGTGTGTCAGACCACCGTTTGGGGCAGCGTGTCAGAGGCTCCTTAAATGCTCATGCCGTACTCCCGAGGTCCTCTGGGCGAGGTCGCCCTTTGGTATGGACGCCCTTCTTCGGGAGTTATGCTCGTAGTTCGGGGAGTCCTTTAGTTCTGTGGTTCTGCCTTCAGAGGATTCTCTCCCGCTTGTAAAGGCCTCTGTCCCGAAGGCGATCTGTTTGGTCCCCCGAAGGAACTGGTAACGTTTTTGGAGTTCCTGAGGTATGAGCCGAAGTCCCGAGTTTGACACGTTTTGACTTTTGCTGCCTTCCGAGGTTAGTGATAGTGCCTTCTTCAGGTGACATTAAGCTCTCCGATTACCTTGCTTTCGACAGGAGGCACGGGGTGAGAGAGGCGATAGTCCTTCGGCTATCACCATCCATAAGGCTGGTATAAAACTAGTTGATAAAAATTAGTAACACCATAGAATAGGAAAGGCCTAATCAGTAAAATGTATTCATAGGAGGGCCGAATTAAACATGAATGCAAAATTTAGCTAAATGTAACTAAGTGGGAACAGAGTCCCTAAGATCATACAAGTTAATTAATTCTGGAGCAAAAATATCAAATTTGTTAATCAGGTTTTGGGTTGGGTGTGAATCTACCACTATAGTTTTTTTTCAGCCCAAACTTTCATTATTGTTTAAAAAATGTCTCAAATATGTCAATGCCCATTAAAAAAATAACAGAAAATGGTAAGAATAGTAGATTTTGAAATCTATAGGTTATTATGTATATTTCAAATAATATCAAAACCATTGAGACTTTTGCCAAAAAAGGATCTAATCTCTACCGTCAGCACCCCAGACCCATTGTTGTCTCTGTCACTAGTGCTCTAGCCTCGTTGCCACCCTGCCTCTATCTCTACTGTCTGATCTTTCCGACTAGCATTCGAGAAAAAGTGTCAAATTACAAAAAAAAACCTTGAAGTTTGTTGAAAATAGCATTATTGTCCCAAAATTTCAAAACTTGTTACTTTTAACATTTTCAGTTAACTTTTTAATAATATTGGCATATACACTCCCAATTTGAAACTTTAGTGGGCCCATTTGTTAGTGGGAGATTGGGCAAAAAAAATCTATTGGGGGATATATCTGCACCTAACCTAAAACATTAGTGGCTAATTTAATATTTCTCCCTTCTATAAATGCATGCTAGTATTTCTTCCATCTATCATAATAGTTCATAATTCTCAAAGTCATGTTAAAGCTATTCTTCAAAACCATCAAGAACATAAGAATTTACAATTACCAAGATTCTTCAAAACCAACCAATCACACCAATCTCCATGGAACCATAGAAATTACAGACCTACTCGGTCACCTTAAAATGTACAAATTTTAAAAAATTACCATTAGAAATTTCTATTTCATGCAAAATGAGAAGCCACAAGTGAAAAGCTTCGAAACGAGCAACTTCAAAACTAGCACAAACTTGACAAAGGAGGTTATTTGTCCATAAAAATACTTGCTATTAATGAGTTTTTATTGGTAAATAGACATGAATTATATTCTCCTACTCTTTTTTATGTTCTTTTTCAATTTTTATATGTTCTTTTATTATTGTTTGTTTTTTTTTGTTTCTATGTGTTCCCCTTAATGCTTGCACGTTCTCATATTTTCATTTGTACTATCATTGAATAGTATTTTTTTTATACTCAGAATCTTTAAAAGTACAAGAGTATAAGTGTTAGAATGACATTTAGGAAAACTAGAGGTGAAGTGTTTACAGCACAAAACCTTGAAAGACTCTGGCTATAATATAATCACTTCTAGATATCTGATATTTTATAATGTATGTAACACTCTTTGTGCTTGATTTTTTTACCTGAAATGTCTCATTGCATTGCATTTTCAATTGGGAACATAGAACATTGAATAATATTTTTTTCATTTGTTATTTTGCAAGGACAGTATATTCTTATATTTTAAGAAGTCTTGAAAATATTTTTAAATCATTTTTGAGAAACAACAATTATTTTTTGCTCCTCAAGTCACATAACAATTGGGAAAATTACAAAAAAAACCCTTTGAGATTTACTAAAACCTTGTGTTTTGTCCCTTATGTTTCAAATACTTAGACTTCTCCCCTTCCTCTGCTTTAAGTACTTACACTTTGCCCCTACTAACTAAACTCCATGGATCACCGTTACCATAAAAAGAGAAACTTTCTGACTTTGCTCTCTTAACCTTATTTCATGAAAAATTTACTCCCAACTTTTAAAACCCTTTGAATCAAACCAATTAATCTGCCGGAAACTCTCTAACTTTCTCAGCTTCCTTGCTTCGCCAAATCCAAACCAAAAAACATTCCACATCATTGATCAGTCTCTCCTCTCTCTCTCTCTCTCTCTCCCGTAGCTAGTGTATAGCGACAGTGTAGGAGATCACCCTGAGGTAGGTGATAGAGCCGAAGGGCTTTTGCCTCTCCCAGTATGTACTTCCCGCCAAAGTTGTGTTCGAGAAGCCTGGCGTAGCCCGAAAAGAAGCACTGTCATTGACCTCGGCAGGAGCGAAGTCGAGCACCATGAAGTCAGGACTTCGGCTAATACGCCAGGAAATCCAAAGGTATTGCCAGCTCCTTCAGGGGACCAAACGGATCGTCTTCGGGACAGAGGCCTAGCCCTTACAAGCAGGAGAGAATCATTCGAAGGCAAAACCACCAAACTAAAGGACTCCCCGAACTACGAGCATAGCTCCCGAAGAAGGGCATCCATACCAAAGGGCGACCTCGCCCAGAGGACTTCGGGAGTACGGCATGAGCATTTAAGAAGCCTCTGACATGACGCCCATAGACGTTACATGCTGCCCCAAATGGCGGTCTGACACACCGATGCCGTCCAGGTCTTGTCACGACCAGTCTCGGTTCAAGGCTCAAGGAGCCTGCCACCGGCTACTTGTCCCCTACGCCCAGAAACTCAGAGAACATCCGACCGAACACGTGTCGTCATCTGAACGGGCTGGGCACTCCTATAAATACCAGGGAACAGACCCTGGCAAACGGTTTGACTCCTCCTCCTTGAGAAAACACAAACAGGCAAGGCCACTAAACTTCCTAAGTGCTCCCCCTCTTTCACCTCTCAGGACACTGACTAGGGCGTCGGAGGCTCCTCCCCGGAAAAACACTCCGGGGACCTCCTAACCCTCTTTTCTAAGTATTTTCAGGCACACTCCCCTGGGAAATTTGAGCTCCAGACGTTCTCCCCCTCAGGAAGTCCCTCCCGAAGTCACAATGTCTTCCAACGAAGATGCCGCCGGGCATCATTTGGCGCCGTCTGTGGTAACCCACCCTTAGGTTGCCGTCGTTGAGACTCGGCGTTCCAAGGACAAGGGACTCACGAGGTCCCCGTCCGTGCCTGAAGTTCAACCGGGTATTGAGCAAACCATTCCAGGGACTTCTTTGCCGGAGGAGGAGCGTCCTCTTGTCATTACCATGAGTTTTCTGCGTGACTTTCAACGGTCTGTTGTGGCTGAAATGACGCAACAGATAGACCAAAGGTGGCCGCAACCAATTCAGGCCCAAAGGCCTCCCTCACCAGTACTCCCTCGGGAGAAAAGCCCCAAGCCAACCTACCACAGTTCGGGAAGTGGGGACCCCCGTCAAGAGTCTTCAACAGAAAACATGCCCCTCGGGGCACGACTTGCGGGACAAACGAGGTCTAAGCGACCTAAAGTCCCATACCAAAGGAACTCATCACCCGAGGCGAAGTCTCCATCCACTCGGCGTCGAAGTCACTCCCCGAAGAGGCACAAGCAATCTCCTTGAAACAAAGCCTACAAGCACCAGGAGGAAGAGCCTAACGCCACGCTCCTTTTGGAGAAGATATTGGCGAGGTTGGACAGGGTGGAAAAACAGGTAGCCCGTAAGCCCGTCTGGGCCAGGCTATCTGGGACTTTTTGTGGGGATGAGTCCTCATTCATCCGAGCTGTAGTTGAAGCAGCCATGCCAGGTGAGTTCCGAGTACCTCGGCTGGAAACGTACGATGGCCGAACTGATCCACAGGCTCATCTGACCAAGTATAGACGCAGCATGATGGTGCACGGTGCCGATGATGGCACCTTGTGCAAATGTTTTGAGGTCACCCTCACAGGACCAGCAACAGCCTGGTACAATTCATTAGCTCCAGGAACCATCACAGAGTTTCAGGAGTTATCTACGGCCTTCACACAACAATTCATTGGAAGTCGGCCGACGGTGAAAATGCCCGTCCAAATGTTTGACATAGCGCAAAGAAGTGGAGAAACCATTCGCAACTATGTCGAAAGGTTTAACAAAGAAGCTTTGAGGGTCCCAGACTTTCGGCCCGAAATACGCATCCTCGCGATGACACGGGGCCTTCGGAGGGATTCACAGCTATTTTATGAATTCTCTAAAGACCATCCGGACACACTTGGCGAGTTCTACCGAAGGGCCGAACAGTGCATGACGGCCGAAGAGCTGAGAATGGGTGGACCAAAGTCCGATCACAACCGTGCTGAAGGATCCACCCAGCAAGGCCGATATCCAACCGAACATGTAGGATGACCTCGGAGAATGCGGGGAAGGAAACTCCCAACCTTTACACCCCTGAACACCACAAGGACCAACATCCTCATGACAATGGAAAGATAGGGGACCTAAATTCAGCGGCCAAGGGCCATGACAGCTGATAACAAAAAGAACATAAAGAAGTTCTGCCAGTTCCACCGTGACCACGGCCACGACATCGAAGACTGCTTCCAACTGAAGAAGTACATAGAGTCACTAATCAAACTGGGTCAACTTCGACGTTATCTGCGAATGCCTTCCCCGAAAGGGAGAAAAGAGAAGGAAGGAAAGGCAGATGACGAGGATTACGACTCCGACAGAAGGAGGAACCGAAGTCCAAAGAGGCGTCCTCCACCTCCGGCAGGGGTAATACAAACAATCACGACGGGACTTCCATCCTCGGAAAGAAAGAGGAATGCCAGAGAAATAGCAGTCATGGAATATCAAAGTCCAACGAAGAAGCTGGCCCGAAAGGATGGTTTCGCCATCATATTTCCCTATGACGACCCACTGTTGGTCATGGCAAGGATAGGAAACTGGGACGTAAAGAGAGTGTTACTTGACGATGGATCAAATGCAGACGTCAGCGACCTCAAGCCTGTCACCTCGCCTACCTTCGGGGTGGGACCATCCAAGCTACCCGTCCTCAGATGGATCGATCTTCCCCTAATGATGAAAAGGACTTCGGTAGATGGGACTGTTGAGTTATTTGCCTCCACAATGACAAGGTTCATCGTCATGGATGTCCCTTCGTCATACAACGCCATCCTTGGAAGACAGACACAGGGAAGTCTGCACATTCGCCCTGATGTGAAGTACTTAACTGTCACTTTCGCCACCAAGGATGGAGACGCGGAAATCTTCATCGATCAGAGCGAAGTAAGGAAGGTGTTCGTCAAGGCACGAAAAGCTCCAGCAAACAACTTCGCACAAACGATGGAGGCAAAAGCACCAAAGAAGGGCAAGGCAGAAGATCCCGCGAAGGCGGAAATAGAAGAAGTGGAACTTGTCCTAGGCCAAAATACCCGAATAGGGAAAAACTTGGCCGAAGGTGACAAGAAAGAACTTGTATCTTTTCTGCTGACAAATAAAGATCTATTTGCCTACTCGCCGAAAGATATGCCAGGGGTAAACCCTGGTGTAATACAGCATAGCCTTAAAGTAAGTCCGGAGGCAAAAAGTGTCCGGCAAAAGAAACGGAGCATCTCAGTCCATAAAAGTAACTTTGTCAAAATCGAAGTCCAGCGCTTGTTAAACGCTGGTGTCGTCAGGGAGGTCAAATGCCCCAAATGGTTAAGCAATGTGGTAATTGCCATAAAAGAAGGAAGCAGTAAGCTCCGAATGTGCATCGACTTCAGGAACTTGAACGATGCTTGCCCTAAAGACTCATACCCTCTCCCACCGATAGACCAATTGGTAGACTCAACTGCCGAATACGGAATCCTAAGTTTCCTAGACGCCTTCAGTAGGTATCATCAAATAAGGATGGACCCCGAAGATGAGGAGAAAACCTCCTTCATCATCGAGGGGGGAACGTACTGTTACGTCAGGATGCCATTTGGGCTAAAAAATGCAGGAGCCACCTACCAGAGGTTGATGAGCAAGGTCTTTAGTGATCAAATAGGGAGAAATATGGAAGTCTATGTCGACAACATGATAATTAAGAGCAAGCTGCCTAGTGACCATGTCGCGGATCTAAAGGAAACATTCCACCGGCTCAGAACCTTCGAGATCCGCCTTAATCCCGAAAAGTGTATCTTCGGAGTGACCTCGGGAAAGTTTCTTGGGTACATGGTATCAGAAAGAGGCATTGATGCTAACCCAGAAAAAATTAAGGCTCTGCTCGAATTCCGAACTCCCGCCACAATAAAAGATGTGCAGAGGCTCACTGGAAGAATAACCTCTCTTAGTAGGTTTATTTCCATATGTGGAGACCGGTGGCTAGCGTTCTTCAAAGTCCTCACTAAGGCAACAAAAAAGGAGAACAACTTTGGAAATGATGATCATCCTTGGAATGAAGACTGCCAAAAGGCCTGGGAAGAACTCAAAATCTACTTAGCCAATCTGCCCACTCTGCGACAACCTCGCGAGGGAGAGCTCCTCGTGTTATACCTCACCGTCACAGAAAAAGCTGTGAGCTCGGTCCTTGTGAAATAAGAGGGGCCGAAGCAATGGCCGGTCTATTATGTAAGCAAGTCCCTACATGGTGTCGAAGTCAGGTATCCCTTGCTGCAGAAAGCTATATTTGCTCTGGTACTAGCAGGAAGAAGGCTATGACCATACTTTCAAGCTCACCCTATCATCGTCCGAAGTAGTCTACCACTACGGGATGTTATGAGGAAATTTGATCATTCGGGAAGGCTTTCCAAGTGGTGTATAGAGCTTGGTGAACACGACATCACTTATGAACCTCGGAAAGCCATAAAAGCTCAAGCACTGGCAGACTTCATCGCCGAAGTACCCACCACCGAGGATAGCCATCCAGATCCGGGCGAAGGTGAGCCCGAATGGACTTTGTATGTTGACGGAGCCTCAGGGTCCGAACACCAGGGAGCTGGGGTAATTATCAGAGGTCCCGAAGGCCTAGAAGTAATGAAGGCTATCAAGTTCTGCTTTAACGTCACCAACAATATGGCTGAGTATGAAGCCCTTATAGCAGGATTGCGCTTAGCCAGAAAAATTGGCATAAGAAACTTGAAAGCCCACAGCGATTCCCAGCTGGTAGTTCGGCAAACGGCAGGAGACTACGGGGCAAAGGACCCAACCTTGACAAAATACCATGAATTGGTAGCAAAACTCATCCGGGAGTTCGACACCGTACGAATCGAAAATGTACCTCGACGAGATAATGCCGAGGCAGATTGCTTGGCAAAATCAAAAACATGCACCGATGTGCTAAACCACCCGAGCATCACAGTGCTGAGCATAGCAACTTCGGGAAAAGGCTAGAAAGACCCGATAAATAGATATCTCGCAGATAATACACTCCCCGAAGACCCCAGCGAAGCTGCAAAAGTGCGAAGACGCTCCTGTTGATTCTTCCTAATTGACGAAGAATTATATCGGCAGGGATATGCAAATCCAGTAAAGAGGTGTGTTGGCGAAAAGGATACTGAAATGATCCTCGCAGAAGTACACGAAGGCACTTGTGGTTCGCACATCGGAACCGACGCCCTGGCAGCAGTAATACTTCGCCAAGGATACTTTTGGCCTACCCTGAGAAAGGACGCTAGGCAGTTCGTCCAAAAATGCGGTAATTGCCAAAGGCACGCTAATATCCAGAGGACACCCTCGGAATTGGTAACTTCGGCTGACTATCCTTGGCCCTTTGCAGTCTGGGGCATAGACCTCATTGGGCTGCTCCTAACAGCGCCTGGAGGCGTAAAGTTCTGCGTAGTAGCAGTAGACTATTTCTCCAAATGGGTCGAGGCAGAACCCCTGGCAACAATCTCGGCAAAAGAGGTGCAGAAGTTCGTATGGAAGAACATTGTATGCAGATTTGTCATACCAAGGCTACTAGTAGCTGATAATGGGTCCTAGTTTATAGACAAAGGATTCCAGGAATTTATCAGTGACTTCGGAACAAAAATGCACTTCGCCCCAGTAGCTCACCCCCAAAGCAACGGGCAGGTAGAAGTATCTAATAGGACCATAAAAGATGGTCTAAAAAAGAGACTGGGGGAAGCAAAAGGGAAATGGCCAGGAGAGCTCCAAAGCGTGTTATGGAGTTACCGAACAACACCCCGAAGAGCCACAGGGGAGACACCTTTTCACTTGTTTTTGGTACAGAGGCTATCATCCCAATCGAGGTAGTGCGACCATCAGTACGAGTGCAAGTGTTTGATGAAAGGGGAAATGACCTCGGCATGAGGACCAAGCTCGACCTCGTCGGCGAACACAGAGAAATAGCTGAGCTGAGAAGAAAAGCTTTTCAACAAAAAGTGGCCGCGGCCATAAACTTATGGGCCAGGCCAAAGGGAATCAAGAAATGAGACCTCGTTCTCCGAAAGGCTGAATTTGCACCCCGAAGGCCATCCCACGGGGTACTTCGCGCAAATTGGGAAGGACCTTACCTGGTACTTGCCAAAGTGCGAAAAGGGGTGTACAAGCTCGGCGATCCCGAAGGCGTAGAATTGAAAAATACTTGGCATTCAGACGCCTTGAAAAAGGTCTATGCTTAGGATTTCGATGGGAAAATGGTATTGTACGAGTTAGAAAAAATATTCTAAGTACAAAAGTTTCTCAGAAAAGTTCCTAAGCATAAATTGTACAAGTCAGAATTCCGTGAAGGTGATCACCGAAACGAGCGCAGATATGATTTTTCGAAGTTTCTTGAGCGAACGTGTTCGGGACAATGGGAAATGAAAAATCTCCCAAAAAGACTTAGCCAAATTTTCTAAAAAAGAAAAGTCTTTCTTGAAATGAATTTGCTTACAGAGAAGAAGGAGTGCCAAAGGAAGAAGTACAAAAAGAAGGAAAAGAAGGCAAAGGACCCTAGAACAAACTAAGGAATCTCGGCGTCCCGGGAGCCACCAGCTCCTGCGTCCTTTTCCACCACGTTTGGCGCCGGGAAATAAGAAGGCAAGTTCAGGTGCTCAATCTTGGACCAAGACCACCGAGGCCCCTCGGGAATGTTTAGGGCCTCCAAGAAAGAGAGGTCCAGATCTGGGAACCTCTGAAGAACTTGGTGCCGAGCGAGGCAAAACCCGTCTTGGAAACCAACCTTAGTCATCTGGTCGGATTTATCCTTCTCGACCCCAAGGTCCTCAATGTCTTTCTTCAGATCTGCGACCTCCTTCTTCAGTGCCTTCATCTTCTTCTTCTTCGGCTCCTTCTTCAAAGAATCAACCTCGGCTTAGAGCGCAGCCTTCTCAGCAAGCGCCTTCGCCAGGAGAACCTCAGCCTCTGACTTCTCCTTTTGATGCGCCTCGTTCGTTGAGATCAGCTCCGCCACCTGGGAGCCGAGGTCAGAAATCTTCTGGGAGGAGTCCTTCAAAAGTTCCTCTTTTTCTTTTAGGAACTCCTCCCGAACGGCAGCAACTTCCTTCTCTGCAGCTTGAGCCAGCTGCGTGTTCTAGGCAGCCAATTCCGAGCACGTGGCCTTAGTTTTTTCTATGACTTCTAAGGCTGAGGCTCGGAACGCCGCCTGCCTCGCCACCCGAACTCTGAGGAAACTAGCGTACCCCAGCAGCTGCAAAGAAATAAAGAAATAAAGGCAAAGTCAGTAAGGCAAAAAAGATAGCCAAATACTTAGAAGAAATCAAAAGGAAAAAGAAAGGCGCGAAGCATACCTGGGCAGCATGCTCGGAAACTTTCGTGGCGAGGGAATCGTCGCCCGGGTGAACCTCCGCAATGGCCCTGAAGGAGGCCTCGGTAAGGATCCCTTTCGAGATCTCTTTGGCCATTTGCTGGCAATCTCCGGAGTACAAATTCATGTCCTCCGTAAACGACCAGAAAGGCTCCTTCGGGATACGGGCATCCCGAAGGGCTCTCTTCCGGGCATGCTCGGCGGCCCAACCCGGAGTAAGTAACTCCCCTGCACCGCAAAACAAAAAGCTGGTCAAGGCAAGTAAATCTCAAAATTTTTAAAAAAAAGTGAAAGCATCACAGTTCGCTAGAAAACGAACCTGGTGGCACTTCGGCCACGTCGTCGTCAGAATCCAAAACTTCCTCAGTAGAAATCCCCTTGCCTTTGCTCTTGCGCCGCTCCTCGGCAGAAGGGGCCTCTACCAAGGCATCCAGAAGAGCCTGCGACGAGGAAGGACTCCGAGGAGGGACGTTGGCAGCAACCTCGAGCGGCGGAACGGCAGCAGCTTCGGGCTCTTCTCTTACCTCCTCAAGAACTTCCGGCTGAGGAGATGGAACAGTCTTCTAGAAGGCCCAGCCCCAATCGCTTTCCGCCTTCGGGAGAAGGCCTTCTTCGTCTGCTCACCTTTCTCGGATTGACCGAGGAAAAGGGATTTGTAGAAGGCAGTAGTGTCATTGCCCATCTCTGGAAAAGAAAGAAGACATCAGTGTGAGTCCCGGATGAAATTATAACAAAAGGACTCGAAGATAACTTACGCTCATAAAAAGTTTCGTAAGTAACTTCCTCCCGAAGGAGTTGCACCAGCCAGGAGTCTTTCCCAGTGATGGCAGGAGCCGGCATCCTAAGGTCCGTCTTGTGCTTCTTCACTACCCCTAGCTCCCGAAGAACCTCCTCGGTCATCAGCTTCCAATTGATGGGGAAGGGGTAGAGAGAACGCGAAGGGACTTCGGAATCCCAGTCGGAGACGGCTCGGATACGTCTATCGAAGTCCGCGAACACGGGAGCCAACGCGGGAGTTAGCATTATCCTCGGATCTATGACGTCCATCTCCAGCCTTCCCCGAGCCCACTTGGTCGGAACATGCGACCAGGCCTCCTCCATCTTCAGAAAGAAAAACTTTTGTTGCCACCCTCGCTAGCTGTCCTTAGTGGCAAAAGTGAACATATACTTTTTGCTCCTTGATCCCCGAGGTAGCATAAAGTAAAAGCCATTCTTCGGGACCACGAAGAGCTTATAGTACTGCATAAAGATAACGAAGTGGGGTTCTATTTTGAAGACACCACATATACAGAGGAAGGCGTTAAAATAGCAGTATGAGTTCGGCGGAAGTTGATTTATGGCAATGCCATGGAATTGGCAAAAGTCGCAAATCATCTTCGGAAGAGGGTACCGAAGTCCGGCCTTCAGTTGGACTCGGAAAATGGTAACCTCGTTACTACGGTTCGAAAAGCTAAATTGGTCAAAACGTGGCAACCTTGTAACGGCATACGAAGGAAGAAAAAATTTAGTCTTCCATCTTGTTAATTTTTTAGGAGTGGTGCAGCAAGGGTGAGACAAAAGAGGTTGCCAACTCTCAGGAATAGGCATGTCGGCTGAAAAATGAGTTCGGAAAAGGGCAAAAATGACTTCGGGAAAAAAGCTTGAAAAATAGAAGACTCGGGAGGTTAAAACCTACCAAATGCTTTGCCAAAATCTGGGTTTGAAGACGCTGTCGTGAAAGGTGGCAAAAAAAAACTCTTTCAACAGCACCGCCGCAAAAAGCAGGAGAAAACGCAAAAATAGTTGAAAGGTAAAAGAGAGCAAAAGCAGGAGCAAAAGGGGGTTATGAAGGAACAAGAGTATATATAGGCCGAGGGGGATAGGCGAACCGGCATCATAAATACCCCACGAAGGCGAACAGTCGCCGTAATTGATTACTGCGCATGAAAAGACACGCCTGTTGTACCCGATGCAGCCCTTGCCAATGACAAACGTGCCACGTGTCAGCAATCGCGCCAAAAGAGGGACACGCTTTCTGACACCCCTAAATCCTGGGCGCACCATTCTAGACTGACACGCCTGGTTACGAGACGCGACGTTACACAAACCTGCAAAAAGGAAAAAGGTAGGTTACCTCGAAGACACCAAAGGACAGGTTATGGTCAAACAGCCTACGTCTTCAGACGAAAGGTCTGCCTTCGGCATAGGTACTACACCCAAGGCCCAAAGAGGCGCCCTCCGAAAGCTGACAAACCGAAGTTTCCACTTCGGCTTTTTCGAGGGGGGCCTGTGATAGCCGAAGGGCTTTCACCTCTCCCAATACGTACTTCCCGCCGAAGTTGTGTTCGGGAAGCTTGGCGTAGCCTGAAAAAAAGCACTGTCATTGACCTCGGCAGGAGCGAAGTCGAGCACCAAGAAGTCAGGACTTCGGCTAATACGCCAGGAAATCCAAAGGTATTGCCGGCTCCTTCGGGGACCAAACGGATCATCTTCGGGATAGAGGCCTAGCCCTTACAAGCAGGAGAGAATCCTTCGAAGGCAGAACCACCGAACTAAAGGACTCCCTGAACTACGAGCATAGCTCCCGAAGAAGGGCATCCATACCAAAGGGCGACCTCGCCCAGAGGACTTCGGGAGTACGGCATGAGCATTTAAGGAGCCTCTGACATGTCGCCCACAGACGTTACATGCCGCCCCAAATGGCGGTCTAACACGCTGATGCCGTCCAGGTCTTGTCACGACCTGTCTCGGTTCAAGGCTCAAGGAGCCTGCCACCGGCTACTTGTCCCCTACGCCCAGAAACTCAGAGAACATCCGACCAAACACGTGTCATCATCTGAATGGGCTGGACACTCCTATAAATACCAGGGAACAGACCCTGGCAAACGGTTCGACTCCTCCTCCTTGAGAAAACACAAACAGGCAAGGCCACTAAACTTCCTAAGTGCTCCCTCTCTTTCACCTTTTAGGACACTGACTAGGGCGTCGGAGGCTCCTCCCTGGAAAACCACTCCGGGGACCCCCTAACCCTCTTTTCTGAGTATTTTCAGGCACACTCCCCTGGGAAATTTGAGCTCCAGACGTTCTCCCCCTCAGGAAGTCCCTCCCGAAGTCACAATGTCTTCCAACAAAGATGCCACCGAGCATCAGTAGGCGATCTCAAGCGCAATCATGGCCCAGACGATCAAAGACATCGCTGGTGAAGGAGAGGTGAAAAATCAAAGCCCTAGATGAATCACAGAAGAATCAAACCAAACGAAACACAGACTAAGGTCATCGATTCATCCAAGAACGCGCTCGAAGATGGGGTGGAAGAACTTACCTCGCTTGGAGACTGAGCGGGAGAACTCAGAGGAGATCAATGGTTACAAGACCTAACAGTAGCAGTGCCACGGGTGATGATGGTGACGAAGGTAGAGGCGAGTCCGTGGATTTGGGTTAATCCGTTCTCCATTGCCGGCTCTTCTTCCACCCACACCACTCCTCATCAGTCGTCGATTCTTTCGGAAACGTCGATTTGTTTGATCGTTCACAAAACCACCCTTGCTGGAAATGTCGATTCATTTGCAGATACTTTCAAAAACATCGATTTGTTAGTAGACCCACCCTCGCCGAAAGTGTCGATTCGTTTATAGACCCACCCGCGCCCAAAATGTTGGTTCATTCGCAGATTTTACCTTTAAATTTTTTATCCAAATTTTGAAACCCTTGAATCTGTGATGATTGGATACTTTTTTGGTTTTGCCGGGTTTTTATTTAACTTTTAATTGAAACTTCTAATCTGTTCACGAGATTAACTTAACTTGTATTGATAAAAAATTTGGGGGTAAAGTTTATAAGAAAGGAAGCTAGTAGGACAAAGTTAAGCATTTTCTCTATTCTTTTGTAATAGTGAATAATAGTGTTAACTATAGAGGGGACAAGTGTAGGCATTTGAAACAAGGGAGACAAAATGTGAGGTTTGAGCAAACCTTAGGGGGTTTTTTGTAATTTGCCCCATAGCAATATTTGACACTTTTTTAAAATTGTTTAAACTTTTTCATATTCATACATTTTTCTAATATCACCTTTACCAATAAATCATATACTTATCTAGAATAATTTTTTATTATAATTGTGTACTTGGGGGGGGGGGGGGAATGGAAGAGATGTACAATGATCGCCTAACATATCAGGGTATGGAACAAAATATTTAGAAATTAAACACAAAGCTCCATCTAATAGTTTTTACTAGATCAAAATAGTTCACACGAATACAAACATAAAAAAAGATTTGATTGACCACCTGTTGCACGATGCAATGACTCCCCTTAAAGCATCAATTGGTTCACTCCTTCCATATGTTATAATTGTGTACTTTACTTAAGGGTAATCATAACAAATATAATATATTTATGGCATTAATTGTTTTGAATACAAAAGGTGATAACCATTCTAGATTGAGAGTATATTAGTTTTCCTTTTTCTTGGCTGGGAAATAAAAAAATTGATAAAATTTTGTTATTTAGGTGATAGTATCACACAAATAAAGTATTAGCTTTCAAATGACATTAATTTTATACAAAAAAAAATGTTTAAAAAATATAGAACATATGTTTTTTTTATTTAATTAACATTTTATTTATTATATTTTTATTAGGCAAAAAATTTTATTAAAGGAATTGTGGTAGATGAATATAAAACATATGAGGGTCATGGACCTTTTTTCAAAAAATATTAATAAGAAATATATAGTTTAGTATGCCGACCCCTTTAGACCTCTTATTTTTCATAACATAAGTTAACAAAAAAAATGGATATATCCATCCTTAAAAAGACAAAATGTGGGTTACGATAATAATTTTCTATTGGTAAAATCCTTTCTTAGGCTCCTGAATTTTCATGTTCCTTTTTCCTTAGACCTTGAACTTTTTTAACTGCTATTTTTCTCTTCATGCAAATGGAAAAGCTAAAAGAGGAACTTAGCACAACAAAATAGTAAAAGACCAACTCGACAAATATGTTCAAGTTAGAGGCTAAAGTGGTACTTTCAATACAAATGGGTCCCACTCCTCCTGACCCTCCAACTATATAGTCAGGATCAACACTTAGCGGCAAGTTCCATTAAGCAGCCAGCCAGCCGAGGGTCGCAATGAATGTAGACATAAGGTCCGGGTTGACTTGAGGCTGCATTTGTATCTGAGCCTCCATCAATTGCATCCTTTCCCCCATCTGTGATATATGAGTAATATGCAGTGATCTATGATCGAAGTGTTGTTTTCTTTTGATTTAGTTGGTCTAAGCCATCATCCATGTAACGCTAAACCAAAAAATGCTTAAGAGGCAACGAATATACATTATAAAGGCCTGTTAAATTGTTAAGGGATTAACTTTGATCCTACAATATGGTATCATTAAGGAAAAACCAACATTTGCAGTACCCTGATCAAGGGTAGCAATCTTTGTCGTGGAACAGGGTCCCACTATCCTCAATTAATCATAGAAAAATCAAATTAGCCATTGACGTTTTAGGTTGGATGTATAGTTTTTTTGGCTCAATCTCCCACTAATGTTTTAAAATGGGCTATATATGCCACTAAAGTTTCAAAATTGGAGTGGATATGTCACTATTATTAAAAAGCTAACAAAAAATGTTTAAAGTAATAAGTTTTGAAATTTTAGGACAATAATGCAATTTTTAACAAACTTCAAGGATTTTTTGTAATTACACTCTCTCACTTTCTCAAATGCTGGCAGAGAGATCGGACAGTAGAGATAGAAGGAGGGTGGTGATGAGGCTGAAGTATTGGTGACAGAGACAATGATGGGGCTGGGGCATTAACGGTGGAGATCAGACCATTTTTCGACAAAAATCTCAAAGGTCCTGAAATTTTTTTAAAAGATACATAATAGCCCTCAAAATTTAAAATTTGCTATTTTTACCATTATTTGTATTTTTTAACGAGCAGTTGTATATTTGAGTTATTTTTTAAACATTAGTAGGAGATTGGGCTGAAAAAAAAAACCACAGTGGCATATTTGCATCCAACCTAAAACATTAGTGGTAAATTTGAGATTTCAACCATTTATAGAATGTAAAAGATAAAAATATCCTTTTAGACGCTAATTTATACATTTTTGTCTAGTTGGCCATTTTCTATTTTTTTGTGCTCAATCGGCCCTTTTGTCATTGTTGATACCCAATTTTGTCCGACCCTTAAAAAAAATTTTAAATTTAATTAATTATTATTATTAAAAAAAAGAAGAAAATTTAAAAAAAAAATAAATTAAATAGTTTATGGGGGAATTTTATTTTATAGGGTGATATATCTATATGTGTGTATAAAATATAAAAGAAATTTTAAAAAACAAATTGACAAAAATAAGAAGTTTGGGGTAAATATGACAAAAATGAGAAGTTTGGGAAGAATCTGACGAAATCTGGGAATTCCAGGAAAATTTGGTAATTTTTCACGTCATTTTTGGGTCAAATTGACAGAACAGACAAATTTGGGCCAATCAGTAATTTCGTGGAAAATATGGGACCAGACCAGTAGTCAAAGAAACATAAAGGACTTAAACTTTCATTTTAACCAAATTATGTTTTTAATCCTTTTTTAATTAAATTTTGAATTATTTTTAATTGAAGGAATCCAATGCTCATCCCCTTATAAATAGGGGTTCAAACCTGCAAATAAATGAAGAAAAAAAATCAAGATTTAGAGCTAGTAAAAAAAAAGTGAAAACTGTAGCTTAGGTCCTTGGCCTCTACTCCCACTTCCCAGAAATTTCTAAACTTTGCCAGCTGCTTCTCTCTCTCTCCGTAACCTTCCGTTATCTTCTCTCTCCCTTCCCTTGCCGCCGGCGCCTCACCGTTGTCCTCCTTTCCTCTCCCTTTCCGTCACCGGAGCTCCCTCTCTCTCTTCCCGTCCTCCTTTCTTCTCCCTCTCCGTCACCGGAACACCCTTCCTCTCTTCCCGATCTCCTTTCTTCTCCCTCTCTGCCACCGGAACTCCCTCTCTCTCTCGCCGTCTCCTCCGCCTCTCCCTCTCCTCTTCCCGTCCTCCTTCCTTCTCCCTTTCCATCACCAGAACTCCCTCTCTCTCTCGCCCTCCTCCTCCGCCTCTCCCTTTCCTTTCCGCCTCGCAACCACCTCTCCGCCTCTCTCCCTCTCCGTCTCGGCTCCTCTCCCTTCTCTCCTCTCCCTCTGCACCGCCAGCTGCCTCCCTCCACCGCCAATTGCCTCCCTCTTCCAGCTACTTCCCCACCAGCCATGCCGCACCTCTCTCCTCTCCTCTTTTTTTTTTTCGTCGAGCCCTTTGTCTTCTCTTTTTGTTTCGTTCCACCGTCGCATCCTCTCTCCTTTTCTCTTGCCGTTGGCCGCAGCCTCTCTTCGCCGTTGACACTGCCTCTTTTCACCGTTTCCTCCGCCCCTCTTCGCTGTTGCCACTGCTTCTTGTCGTTGTCGTTGCCACCTGCCCTGCTCGCCATCACCGCCACCCCTGCTTCCTGTCGTCTGCAAGTTTAATTTTTTATTTCCCTTCAGGTAAAATTACTTGTTTAATCCTTCATCTTCTTATTTTATTTCATCCAAGTCACTAACTTTATTTTTATTTTTGCAGAAACTAACAATAAACTCTTGTATGCTTGTTTATTTTTTCTTCTTTTTTCTTCTTTATTGTTATTTTTTTTTCATGGAAGGTTATACCTCCTACTTTTATGTGGATGGCTAAAAGCCCCACTTTTCTTTATTTATTTACTTTTATGCATTTATTTACTTTATGCACTTTTATTTTTTTTAAGTGGAAGGCTAAAAGCCCTGCTTTATTTATTTATTTACTTTTATGCATTTATTTGTTTTATGTACTTTTATTTTTTTAAGTGGATGGCTAAAAGCCCTACTCTTCTTTATTTATTTACTTTTATGCATTTATTTACTTTATGCACTTTTATTTTTTTAAGTTGATGGCTAAAAGCCCCACTTTCTTTATTTATTTACTTTTATGCATTTATTTACTTTATGCACTTTTATTTTTTTAAGTGGATGGCTAAAAGCCCCACTTTCTTTATTTATTTACTTTTATGCATTTATTTACTTTATGCACTTTTATTTTTTTTAAAGTGGATGGTTAGAAACCCTACTTTATTTATTTATTTACTTTTATTTATTTATTTACTTTATGCACTTTTATTTTTTTTTTTTACAGGGATGGCTAAAAGCGCCACTTTTCTTTCTTTTTTTAATTTTCTGCGTTTATTTACTTTAAGCACTTTTTATTTTTAAGTGGATGGATGAACGCCCCACTTTCTTTATATATTTAATTTTCTGCGTTTATCTACTTTATACATTTTTTATTTTTTTTAAGTGGACGGCCAAGCACCCCACTTTTATTTATTTATTTATTTTTCTGCACTTTATTTATCTCTTTATTTATTTAATTTCTGCACTTTACTTATTTCTTACTTTATTTACTTTTTTTCGCACTTTATTTTTATGTGGATGGTTAAGCACCCAACCTTATTTATTTTTTTCTTTATTTACTTTTCTGCAATTTATTTTTCTTTATGTGGACGATTAACCTTATTTTACTTATTTACCATTTTTTTTATGGCTAGTCAAAAGTCTATATTATTTTTTTTTATTACAACCAAGGCCCCGTCCTTTATTTTCCTTCATCTTTTTAAACATTAATTGGAATTCTAAGGCTTTTCTTTTTATTTATAATAAAATCTAACCTTTTATTCCTTTTAACAAAATATTTTTTTTATAAAAAAAATTATAAGCAGACGATTCCACAAAATTCAATTTTTTTTAAGTATATTTTTAGATCTATGGATTAGATAATTACTTTAAAAATCTTTCATCAAACAAAAAAAATGAAATAAAATAAATAAAATTTTTTAAAAAAATTAATATTAAGATCATTAAAAAAATTTGTGACAAAAATTAATAATTAATTAAATAATTAACAATAAATTAAAATTTTAATTAAATTCCATGTCCGAGTGATCCGATTGGATTCATGATTTGGAAAATATCAAATTTTTTTAATAAAAAATCAATAAAAATTAAGTACCAAGATTAAACAAAATCCATATTCAGATAATTTCACAGAATTTATGATATGGATTAATAATTAATTAAAATATTTAACAATAAAAAAAACTAAATTTCATTAAATTCTGTATCTTGGTGATTCAATAGAATCCATGGTTCGGAAATATCAAATTTATTATAAAAAAAATTTATACAAATTAATTACTAAAAATTTTAGAAGTTTGCATTAATCCAAAAATTTACTTCTGGATGATTCAGTTAAAATTTTTGGTTTGAAAATTAACTGAAATTATTTAAAAACAAGCAAATCAAAATTAAAATCAACTAAGGTACCAATTTTGGGCGTTAAAATAGAGTTATTTTAACGTAATCGTATTTCCGAACCCCCGAACTCTCGTAGACCATTTTTTAGATGTCCAATCGACCTAGGTGAAACCGATTGGTGGCAACTCTTAAAAACCCTCACATTGCCACAGTCATGTCGTAAACATATTATATTTGTTTTAAATGACTACCCTTGAGTAAAGTGATAAAAAATTGATTTGCGTGAGTATATGATTTACTGGAAAATGTGAAATTAGAAAAATATATAAATATGAAAAACTTTAAACAATTTTAAAAAGTGCCAAATAACATTATTATGCTTTTCAAAAAATAATTTTTGTTTCTCAAAAGTAATTTAAAAATATTTTTATGACTTCTTAAAATATAATAATATATTGTCCCTGTAGAACTGGCGCAAGACATAGGAGACATTGTGAGGAGGGCTGGAGTCCTAACTCCACTCTAGCCTCTACAAGTTCCCACTGAGTCCTAAAAAATTTAAAATCGGCATTCCTCTTCCCTTAATTATAGTAATGGCACCTCATTCTTTGTATCTTTGTACTAATTCTCTAAATTAAAATAATAAAAAATAAAATAAAATAAAATAATAGTCTACAATAAAAATACCAGCTTAGGTAAGGCCTAGCTGCCTCATGTAAGTCAACAGCATACCGTCCCATAGAATTGACAAAAAAATAGCAGCACTACAAAATGGGAAAAGCCTCATAAGCAAAATGCAATCATTTGGAGGGCCTAATTAAATCTGAATGTAGAATTTAGGGACTGAACAAAGATAATTACAAGCAGATAGCAGGAAATTCAATCTATGGGAAAGAACTCAGAAGCATGGTGTGGCCAGCGGCGGACCCAGGTTTTGAGGTTCGGGGGGGGCTAGGGGTTAGGTAGATATGAGAAGAGTGAGGACCCAAACTTAATAGAAAAAATTTATTTATAGAAATTAAATTTTATAAAAGAATATTTAAATAATTATTAGGTGTATATATTATTAAAGTAATATCTATTTTAAATAAAAATTATTAAAATAATTACTTTTTTTTTATTAATCATCACTTAAGTAGACTAGAGGAGAGAGAGAGACAAAGAGATGTTGAGAGGGAATGGTTTGGGATGGATATGAAATGTTTCAAAGGTTAGGAGGAAACTCATAATGGAAGGTAAAGATTTATCACTCTTGGAGCAATTTGCCCTTTGACGAACCATTTGGGGGAGGGGAGGGGGTTCTCATTTGTTCCTTAGTTTCTCAGAAAATAGCCAAGTTAGTACCTCATATTTACAAATTTCTGAAATTTTCAGGGGGCAGCAGCACCCCCTGCCCCATGGTGGTTCCGCCACTGGTTTCACCCTTTTAAAAATAAAAGAAACTTTTCCCAATGTATCAAAAATAACATTTTCCCTACTATATAATGGTACCAATGAATAAACTTTTTTCATTCCATTTAGTTATTAGAGCCGATCAACTTATTTTGCACGTAAAATAAAAAAAAAAGCATCTGCTTAATTATTATTATTATTTTATAAAAATTACATCTGTTGAGACATATTACAAATAGCAAGAATAAACAGGAGGACTGAACAAAGAGAAGTGAAATTTGTAAGATTTTTATTTCATAAAGAAACGGAGTAACTAAAGACAATATGAAGTGAATTTTGTAATAGTTTTATTTCATAGAAAAAATGAGTAACAAAAGGAAGGTAAGCGGGGCTTGAAGTGAAGGCTCGCCTACACTATAAAGTGGTACGCTTTAGAAACAAGCAAGAGGGAAGATTCTAAAATACCAACCCGGTACCGGTGCCCCTCCAATCACAGCCGTCCATTTCTCAAGATTAATATTCGGAAAAATTACCACCATAACTATAATTTTTTATTTTTAATCATTTTAGTCCCAAATGTTTATTTCTTTCTTATTCAGCCACCAAATTGGGATATGATAAGAGAAAGGGTTGGATACCCCGGTTCTCCCGGGTAGTCGATTACAGTGGTCTAAAATCTCATCGTCTCTTCTTCCTTCCGTCGCCGATTTCCTTCGCAAAACCATCCTCATCACTGATTCGCCAATTCGTTTCCCTTCATCATCAATTCACATTTCCTTCCGTCGCCTTCTTCCTTGCACTTCCACACTCTGATTCGCACTTCATTGTTGTTTCTCCTCTTCTACACTCCCGTTCGCCATCGCTTCTCCACTTCCACGCTTCAATTCACACTTCCACGCTCTATCCATTGTTGCTTCTCAACTTCCATGCTCCATCTGCCATCCCTTCTCCACTTCCAGAACTGATCTATCCTTAACCTGTTTGACCAAGTCCACTATTGTTTCTCGGTACAAAAGTGCCTTTAGCCCTCCTATTTCTACGTTAGTTTGTTTTCGTCCTATATGTTTCTGTGTTCGCAGAATAGTCACTAACAGCATTGGTAATTTGTATTTTTATTTTATTTTATTTTGTTTATTTGTTGTTTTAGCCACACATTAATTTGATAAAATTGATAATATAGAGAATTATAATTTTAGGCTAGTTATTCAATTATTTAAATAATTTAATTTACTTAATCTTTTAAAAAATTCAAAATTTTATTGAATTAATGCGCTAAAATACTTAATAAATATTTAAGTAAATTGTTGTTGATTGACTTGGTAAAGTTCTGAGACTTATCTTATATTTTTTTTATGTACTTTGAATATTTAAAGCTTTAGAAAAATTTGTACTAATTGTATACATGTTATTTACATTCAAAGAACTTGTCAATTTATTTCATTTAAATCTGATTAGTATTGTAGACCATATAAGTAGCTCAATCAACCTAGGAAAATTGAATAATAGTAACTCCTAAAATGTAAGGCAAATTTCAAGTTACTTAATGATTTTTTTTAAAAAAATTACACTTACGTCCCTTTTATTTTATAAACCCTAATCTGTAACCTAAAACCTTAATCTCTAACCCTAAACCCTAATCTCTAAACTCTAAACCCTAATCCTTAACCCTACACCCTAATCCCTAATCCCATACCCTATACCATATACCCTAATCCTAATCCCTAACCCTATACCATATACCCCAAGTCTAATCCTTAACCCTATACCCTACACCCCAATCCTAATCCTTAGCCTTAATTTATATTTGTATTTGATTTTTTTTTATTTGTTGTTTTAGTCACTGATAGCCGAAGTGCTATCATACCCATCGCCCAAGGACCTCGGCCAAGTACTGTGCCCGAGAAGATCCGGCGTCATTGACAAGGAACGCTAGTATCGACCTCGGGAAGGAGGGAGTCTGACTCCAATGGTACATGATCTTGGAGACCAGCAGCAGCTCCAAGATTGGCAGTACTGACCTTGGAAACTAGCACAGGGTGACCGAACTGGCTTCGGGGGTGAAGGACCAACTACCCTCGGCAGGAGAGAGTCCCCTGAAGGAGTAACTTTAGAGCTAGGGGATCCCCGAACTACCCGTATGACTCCGGGAAAGGCCCTTCGTCCGAAGGGTGACTTCAACCTAAAGGACCTCGAGGGTACGGCAAAAGCATTTAAGGAGCCTCTGACATATCGCCCACGTTCGCTACACGCCACCCCCATACAAGCTCTGACACGCCGACGCCGCCTACGTCTTGTCATACAGGACTAGCCTTAGCCCATGGCCCAAGGAGCCTATCAGCGGCTAGAGGCCCCCACGCCCACAAGTGACAGGTCACATCTGACCGAACACGTATCATAATCTGGACGGGTCTCCTTCCCCTATATATATTAGGGAAATGGCCTGTACAAGGGACACTCCCTCTCCTCCACGAAAAAAGGAAAACACCACAGGCAAGAACATCCCATCCTTTGTTTTCCCTCTCCACCTCGAAGGCATTAACTTGGGCGTTAGAGGCTCCTCCCCGGAAAAAGACTCCTTGGACCTCTTAACCCCTGTTTTCTGGACATTTCAAGTGCACCCCCCTGGGAAACCTTCACTTCAGGTGTTCCTCCACCTCAGAAGCTTCTCCCAATCACTCTATGTCACCTGGTGACGAAGATGCCGCTGGGCATCACGTGGCACCGTCTGTGGGAACTCTCTCCCATGTTGCCATCATAAAGACTCGGCGCTCAAAGGATAAGGGGATACCGAGATCCCCCTCTATGCCTGAGGCTCAGACGGCGACCACCCTGCCTGTGGCAGAGACTTCTGTGCCAGAGGACGATCGCCCGGTAATGGTGACGATGAGCTTCATACGAGACTTCCAACGCTCCATCGTCGCCGAGTTGACTCAACAGCTTGACCGGAGGTTCCCCCAACCTCCTCTGGCCCGAAGGGCTATGCCCTTGGTTGCTCGTCAGGAAAGGGGTTCCAGGTCCACCCATCGATGTTCAGGAAGCAGGGACTCCCTTGATGCCTCCTCGACAAAAGACGAACCCATTCGGGTACGATTTAGCAAGAGGGAAGCCCCCAAAGAAGTTAAGGTCTCCTGCCAATGGAGTACGTCCCCTTACCGAAGGTCCCCGTCTCTTCCTCCCCGAATTCGCTCCCCAAGAACTTGGAGGAATTCACCATTACCGGCGAACACACGCCAACAGGAGGAAGTCAACACGACTGTCCTTATGGAAAAAGTCCTGGGAAGACTGGAGAAGGTCGAGAGGCAGATTTCCCGAAAACCAGTCTAGTCCAGACTATCTGACTCTTACACCGGAGAAGAGTCACCTTTCGTACACGAGGTGGTGGAAGCACCCATGCCCAGTGACTTCAGGGTGCACCCATGCCCAGTGACTTCAGGATGCCTTGCCTAAAAACGTATGACGGACGAAGTGACCCTTAAGCACACCTGATGAAGTACAAGCGAAGCATGGTACTCCATGGTGCAGATGACGCTACGCTCTATAAGTGCTTCGAGGTAACACTTTCGGGTCTAGCAATTGCATGGTATAACTCTCTGGCCCACGGGAGCCTACTAAGCTTTCAAGAGCTATCCGCTGCCTTCACTCAATAGTTCATCGGTAGGAGGCGAACTGCCAAAATACCGGTGCAAATGTTTGACATAGCTCAGTGAGCGGGTGAGACCATTTGCGACTACGTTGAGAGGTTCAACTGAGAAGCGCTGAACGTGCCCGACTTCCGGCCAAAAATTCGCATCCTCATGATGGCCAGGGGACTTCGGAGGGACTCCCAATTATTCTATGAGTTTTCAAAAGATCCCCCAGAAACTCTTGGGGAATTCTATAGGAGGGCCGAACAGCATATGATGGCTGAAGAACTCAGGATGGGAAAGCCCAAGGGAGAACACTCTTGTGCTGAAGGGCCCAGTCATCAGCCCCGACGTCAGAACGAGGGAGAAAGGCCCCGAAAGCAGAGGGGGAAAAGGCCCATGACATTCACCCCCTTGAACTAGTATCCTTATGGTGCTGGAAAGGCAAGGGACTACAGTCCCAAGACCAAAGGCCATAAGCTCGGAAAACAAAAGAAACATGAAGAAATTCTGCCAATTTCACCGAGACCATGGCCATGGCACTAAAGATTGCTTCCAGCTGAAGAAATATATGGAGTCCCTAATCAAATAGGGTCAACTCCGTCGGTACTTACGAATGCCGTCCCCAAAGGGGGGAAAGGAGGAGCAAAGAAGGGGAGATGATGAGGATTATGATTCTGATAGCGTCGGGATCGAAGTCCTCAGAAGAATTTACCACCGTCGGCAGGGGTCATCCAAACTATCACTACCGGAATACCCTCGACGGAAAGAAAGAGAAAAATAAGGGAAATTTGCGCAATGGAATACGGGAACTCTCCAAGAAAACTCACTCATAGATATGGCTCTACGGTAAAGTTCCCCCACGACAATCCACTCCTTATCATGGCAAGGATAGGAAATTGGGACATCAAAAGGGTACTCCTCGATGATGGCTCAAACACCGACATCATCTTTTCTCATCTGCTGGCTAAGCTAGGCATTCTGAGAAGCAATCTTACCTCAATCAACTCCCCCACCTTCAGTGTCAGACCTGCCGAACTTCCAGTCCTCGAATATATCGACCTGCCTTTGATGCTGAAAGGGGTCTTACCCCATAGCCAGGAAGAGTTAATTGCCTCTGACAAGACGAGATTTATAGTCATTAATGTGCCTTTAGCCTATAATGCTATCCTCGGAACGCAGACTCAGGGCAACTTTCACATTTGCCTGAACGTAAGGTACTTAACGATCACCTTCGCTACCGAAGAAGAAGACGCTGAAATCTTCATCGACCAAGCCGAAGTCAGAAAGGTCTTCACAAGGGCCAAGCAAAGCCCGGCAAAGATCCAAGTACAGACTTCGAAAAAAGGAAGAACGGTCTCGACGGACGAGGAAGCAACAGAGGAAGAAACTAAAAGCCTCAAAAAAATAGAAACAGAAGATGTAGAGTTGATCTGCGGCCGAAACACCCGAATCGGGAAAAAAATGGCCGAGGAAGACAAAAAGAGGCTTGTATCCTTCTTGTGTATGAACAAAGATCTATTTGCCTACTCGCTGAAGGATATGCCTGGGGTCGACCCTAGCATAATTCACCACAATCTTAGAGTGCAACCAAACACCAGACCAGTTTGGCAGAAAAAACGGTGTCTATCGGTTTACAAAAATGCCTTTGTTAAAGCCGAAGTTAATCGCCTCATGGAGGCCAGGGTAATAAAGGAAGTAAAATACCCCGAATGGCTCAGTAACGTGGTTATTGCCATAAAAGAAGGAAGTGAAAAACTCTAAATGTGCATCGACTTCTGAAATCTAAATGACGTCTGCCCAAAAGATTATTGCCCTTTGCCAGCCATAGACCAGCTGGTAGATGCAACCGCCGAATACGGGCTTCTCAGTTTCCTTGACGCCTTTAGCGGATATCATCAGATTCGCATGAACCCCGAGGATAAAGAAAAAATACTTTATCACGAAAACGGGCACCTACTGCTACATTAGAATGCCCTTCGGGCTCAAAAACACAGGGGCCACCTATCAAAAGCTGATAAACAAGGTATTTGATTCACAGATTGGGAGAAATATGGAAGTATACGTCGATGATATTGTTGGGTTTCGGGAGCCAAACAGTGCAATGGAATTTAACCGAAACCCTCCAGGATCCAAGTGAAACGGGCTAAACCGGGTGTTCAAAAATTTTCATACCTAATTTTCGATTGAGATATCTCACTCAACTGTAGAGTCGAATCATAAAACCTGAACAGTTGACGTGTTCAGGCTCTCTATGGTATCCACACGAGCCTCTCGGGATCACCACACTTCCACCACGTCCCGGCAGATGCATTTCTCTTGCGCTCGCAGTGCTAGCTTGCGTCCTCCAAAGAATTGCAAGAGAAGAGTGTGGCTATCCTTTTGGGAGGCTAGGGCAAGGAGACCTGCGAATTTCTCACTAGAAGTTGGGTTTATAGTGAGAGTCAACTTCCAAGCCTAATGGGTTTCAAAGCCCTAATCCAATTAGGATTTAATTTCGGGCTTAATAATGGCTCAACTCTTGGGCCCATTATTAATACGAAATTAAAGTGAAACCATAACCCAAATAATTAGCCCATGCACTCTAATGATCCAAATAGCTCTATGTGTGTGACCCAATAGGCTCTTATCATGTTGGCAATGATCATAAATCACATTTATGATCATAAGCAATGAGCGGTGTCTAGCAACACATCATTGCTACCCAAGTGACAAGATTGTCGATGATTCGACTAAACCTTTATGATCATCACCGATATATGCCATTGTCCCTTTGTCCAAGATATCAAGACTAAGCACGAGACATGGAATGTATCATTCTTGTATAGCCCAATCTTTGGTTTCTTGATTACCGAGTAGACTAACTTAAACTGATGACATTGATATCGTATATCAACTCATCCGAGCATTGCCATGCATTTTTCTAAGTCTTACTCTATCAAGGGGCCCGAAGATATCACTCCCGTTACATAGAAGGGGCAAATCCCATCTTGATCATACAAATCTCTCTGCATGATATGTGACATACCCAATGACCTCCTTCAAGTTCACTTAGTTACAAGCAACAAAGGAAAGTATCAAAGTATGTGACTCACATGTAGGGAACCTTGATGATCTTAGGTCGAAGGACTACATATACCATGATCACTATGAGAATCACTTATGACACTCATATAACGATCCATGTAGTGTTCTCATGGTGGGTCGGTCCAGTACACAAGTTCTCCAACTTGTACCCATATGTAGACTACATATCTCATATTAGTCTCCACATATGCTAGTCGTTATGTATTATTGCAATCCGCTCCACAATAATACTATACTAGGGACGTTTAAGAATATTATTATTCTAGTGTTACAATTATGTTTATTACGTTACGCAAAAACAAAACAACAAACATAATTGCTGGATTAATGCCTCAATAAAAAATCATGACCCAATGTGCAAAAATACAATCATCTCATGATTGGCTTTTTGGGCACAACACTAACAGATATGATAGTCAAGAGCAAAATTCCTGGTAATCATATCACCGACTTAGCTGAAACCTTCCAACGACTTCGGGAGTTCGGCATACGTCTTAATCCCGAAAAGTGTGTGTTTGGGGTAAATGCAGGAAAGTTTCTCGGGTTTATGGTATCAGAAAGAGGAATAGACGCCAACCCTGAAAAAGTCAAAGCCCTGCTAAATTTCCGAACACTCACATCCATCAAAGACATACAAAGGCTTACCAGAAGAATCACCTCCCTTAGTAGATTCATCTCCAGGTATGGCAACCGATGTCGTCCATTCTTTAAAATACTCACCAAAGTCTCTAAGGGTGGCGACACCTCCGGGACCCAAGAGCATCCATGGAACACAGAATGTCAGAAAGCTTGGGATGAGCTTAAAAGTTACCTGAACCACCTGCCAACACTTCGGCAGCCTCGGGAGGGAGAGCCTCTCATCCTCTACCTTGCGGTCACTGAAAAAGCGGTGAGTTTAGTGCTGGTAAAAGAGGAAGGTGGGAGGCAATGGCCAATATTTTACATAAGCAAGTCCCTACACGGTGCCGAGACCAAATACCCATTGCTCTAAAAGGCTATCTACACCTTAGTTCTCGTAGGCAGAAGATTGCGACCCTACTTTCAAGGGCACACCATCATTGTCCGAAGTAACCTGCCCCTACGCGATATAATGAAAAAAATGAAGCATACGGGAAGACTATCAAAATGGTGCATCGAACTCAGAGAATATGACATTACTTATAAACCCATAAGGGCAATGAAGGCCCAGGCACTGGCAGACTTCATTGCCGAAATCCCTGAGACCGAAAATGCCGAAGCCGTCGTGGAACATCAAATAGAGACTGATCCAGAATGGAAGCTCTTTGTCGATGGGGCGTTAGGCGTAGAGCACCAAGGAGCTGGAGTAGTCCTTCGGGGGCCCGAAGGCATGAAGGCCTCTAAAGCAATCAAGTTTGGTTTCAACGTTACCAATAATATCGCCGAGTATGAGGCCTTCATAGCTGGACTAAAGATGGCCAAAAGAGTCAGCGTAAAAAACCTCATGGCCCACAGTGATTCACAGTTAATAGTCCGGCAGGCGAGGGGAGAATACACAGCAAAGGATCCGACCTTGGCAAAATATTACGACCTTGTCCAGAAACTCATCAGAGATTTTGACTCGGTACACATAAAGAACGTGCCCCGAAGTGATAATATCGAAGCCGACGCCTTGGCCAAATCTAGGGAACCCACTAAAGTGCTGACGCAGCCCAGTACAGAGCTGATGTGCATAAAAACCTTGGGGGAAGGATGGTGGGATCCCATCAAGGAATATCTAGCAACCTTGGAACTCCCTGAGGACCTCAAAGAAGCTTCAAAAGTGCGAAAGCGCTTAGGGAGATATTTCCTCATCGGAGAAGAACTATATAGACAAGGATACGCAAGCCCTCTGCAGAAATGCATAGGAGAAAATGATGTCAGGACCATCCTTGAAGAAGTCCATGAAAGGGCCTGCGGTAATCACATAGGAACAGACGCCCTTGCCGGGGTATTACTTGGCCAAGGTTACTTTTGGCCTACCTTGAGGAAATATGCAAGGTAGTTTGTCCGAAGATGTGACAATTGCCAAAGGCACGCCAATATCCAAAGACTACCTTTAGAGAGAATAAACTCAGCAGATTATCCTTGCCCCTTTGCCGTATGGGGAATTGATCTCATCGGACCTCTCCCAAATGCTCTCGATGGGGTAAAATTCTGTATAGTCGCCGTGGACTACTTCACTAAGTGGATAGAAGCAGAACCACTGGCATCAATCTCGGTAAAGGATGCCCAAAAGTTTGTATGGAAGAATATTATATGTCGATTTGGCATACCGAGGGTAATAATGGCCGACAATGGAACTCAGTTTACGAACAGAGGGTTCCAGGAATTCATGCCGGGCTTCGGTATAAAAATACATTTTGCTCCAGTAGTCCACCCTCAAAGTAATGGGCAGGTTGAAGTATCGAATAGGACAATAAAGGATGGCTTGAAGAAAAGATTAAAGGAGGCAAATGGGAAATGGCCAGGAAAGCTCCCGAGTGTGCTGTGGAGTTACCGTACGACTCCCCAAAGGACCACAGGGGAAACTCCCTTCTCGCTCATGTACAGGACAGAGGCCATTATCCCCATTGAGGTCACACAGCCCTCAGTAAGAGTACAAGTATTCGACGAAAAGGGAAACGACCTCGGCTTGAGTATAAAGCTAGATCTCGTCGAAGAACATCGTGAAATGGCTGAACTCAGAAGGAAAGCCTTTCAGCAAAGAGTGGCTACATCCACAAACTTGCGCACTAGGCTGAAAGGAATAAGTAAAGGGGACCTTGTTCTCCGAAAAGCTGAATTCAAGCCCCAAAGACCTTCCCAAGGGGTACTTCAGGCACAATGGGAATGGCCTTACTTGGTCCTTGACGAAGTCCGCAAGGGAGTGTACAAGCTTGGCGACACCGAAGGGGGAGAACTGAAAAATACATGGCATTCGAATGCCTTAAAGAGATTTTATACTTAGAATTTTTCGAGTATAGAATTTTTGATGAAAATTGTACAAGTTAGAAATTTTTCTAAATACAAAAGTTTTCTCCCACTGAAGGATATTCGCTGAACAAAGCTGAAGTAAGCACTCCCGAAGTGTCGCATTTTTTTTTCTAAAGAGGGTGAAGTCTATCAACTTTGGCCAACGAAGGAAGGTTGAAATTTGCCAAAGGGAGTTCGTCAGCAACAAAAATTCACAAAAGATTGGTCGATGAAATGAGCAAAATGTACCTTTCTAACGACCCCCGACCGGAAGTGGTCGGGACAGCTGGGAAGCAAAAACACTACTCAAAATACTTAACCAAATTATGAAGAAAAATTTATTGAAGAAGGCCTTGGAACAAGGAGAAAGTTACAAGAAGAAAAATTACAAGGAAAAAGAAGAAGACAAAGGTCCTAAATACAACTAAGGGACCTTGGCGTCCTTGGAAGCTCCTACGTCCTTGGCTGGCGCCTTCGGAGCTGGCAGGCTGAGATATTCAAGCTTCGACCAAGTCCACCGAGGCTCCTCGGGAATGTCTAGGCCAGCAAAGAATGAGACGTCGAGGTTTGGGTACCTCTTCAGAACTTGATGCCAAGCTAGGCAAAAACCATCCTGAAAAGCGACCTTAGTTGCCTGAACAGCCTTGTCTTTCTCGACATCTAAGTCCTCTACTTCATTCAGAAGCTCGGCAACCTCCTTCTCCAGCTCCTTTATCTTCTTTTTCTTCTTGGAATCCTTCTTCAATGAGTCGACCTGGGCCTGAAGCTCAGCCTTCTCGGTAAACGTCTTTGCCAGGAGAGCAAAACTTTCTTCCTTCTCCTTTTGAATGGCCTCATTGGCGGAGGTCAAACTCACAACCTTCTCCCCGAGCTTGGCCATCTTCTTGGAAAAATCCTTCAAAAGGTCTTCATGGCCCTTCAAGAATTCCTCCCGAAGTTTGGCGAGCTCCACCCTGGCTATCTGGCTTAACTCGGAGTTCTTCACAACCGAGGTAGCACAGAAGACCTTGGCCTTCTCTAGTTTACCTTCGGTCCAAGCTTGGGCCGAAGATAGCTTCGCCACCCGAGCTCGGAGGTATCCACTGTACCCCAAAAGCTACGCCAAAGAAAAGGTATTCAGTCAAAAAACTTAGGCAAAAGGAGGAAGGATAAATAAAGAGGGCTGAAGGACTACCTGGGCGGCATGCTCGGACATCTTGGCGATAAGGGCGTCCTTGGTCGGGCATTCTTCGACAATGGCTTTAAAGGAAGCCCAAGTAAGTATACCCCTCGCCATTTGGTGAGCCATCTCCCGGCAATCCTCGGAGAACATGTTCATGTCCTCCGTAAAGGACCAGAATGGCTCCCTCGGCACCTTGTCTTTCCGGACACGGAGATCCCACTAAGCTCGTTTGCGAGCATGCTCGATCATCCAGTCTAAGGATGCCAATTCTTCTGCAAAGTAAGAAGTGTAGGTCTCATCAGGCGAAAAATTTTAAGTACGAAAGTTACAAGACTACAAGTGCAAAAAGGAGAGGTAAGGGGTAAACCTAGCGCCACTTCGACGATGTCATCGTCGGAGTCTCGAACCTCCTCCACATTGGCAAAAAAATGTTTGCCCTTATCCCTTCGGCGTTTCTCCAACTCTTCGGCAGAATGACCTCCTACCAAAGAGCCCATAATATCCGCCGACGTGGCGGGGCCCGGAACGGCAGCAATAGTGGTTACCCCGGAAGGCACCTCGGCGGGAGCTTCAGGCTCAGCTGGAATTTCAGCCTCGACGTCACCCTTCTCCACATTTTCCGGGGGTGGAAGGGGCACATCTATCTTCACCTTCTTTGCCGAAGACAATCCGCTGCCAATAGTCTTGCGCCTTCGGGAGGCCCCTTTCTTTGTTTGTTCCCCCTTTTCGGCTTGGCATAGAAAGAAGGACTTGTAGTAAATGGCAGACTCGTCGCCCATCTATGGAAAAGAAGGAAAACATCAGTATGAGTCCAAATAGATACTCATATTGAAAACTTTGAAAGAAAACTTACTTTCAAAAAAGGCCGTATAAGTGAGCTCCCCCCAAATGAGCTTCACCAGCCAAGAACCCTTCCCGGTGGTAGTAGGAGCTGGCATGTTGAGGTCCGTCTTATGCTCCTTGACCACCCCTAGCTCCCTAAGGACCTCCTTGGTCATTAGTCTCCAGTTGATGGGGAAGGGGTAAAGGGAGCGCGAAGGGACCTCGGCATCCCAGTTGGCGACAGCACGGATACGTCTGTCGAAGTCCGCAAACTTCGCTGCCAACTCAGGAGTTAGTAGCTTCTTGGGGTCTACGACATCCATCTCCAGCGTTCCCTGAGCCCACTTGGTCGGGACGTACAACCAGGCCTCCGCCATTTTTAGGAAGAAAAACTTCCTTTGCCACCCTCGCCAGCTATCCTTGGTGGCGAAGGTGAACATAAATTTTTTGCTCCCAGATCCCCGAGGTAGCATGAAGTAAAAGCCACCCTTCGGAATTGGATAGAGCTTGTAATACTGTATGAACAGGATAAAATGGGGCTCTATTCCAAATACCTCGCACATGCAGAGGAAGGCATTGAAATAACAGTACGAGTTCGAAGGAAGCTAATTCACAGCTATGCCATGGAATTGGCAAAAGTCACAAATCATCCTCGGGGGAGGAAACTGAAGTCCGGCCTTCAGTTGGGCTCAGAAAACAGTAACCTCGTTGCTTTGGTTCATAAAACTGAAATGACCAAGACGAGGTAGCCTCACAACGGCGTAGGAGGGGAGAAAGAATTTTGTTACCCACTTCTCTAACTTCACCGGAGTTAAGCAACAAGGGTGAGACATAAGGGGTTGCCAGCTATCGGGGATAGGATTGACGGGCATGAGGGGGACGGATGAAGACATGGTAGGATAAGGAGAAACGGCCTCAAAAAGAAAATAAGGGGACTTCGGAAAAGACAAAGAAAACAGAAAAGGAAGGAAACGAAAAGATTTTCAGAGTTACAACCCACCAAAAGTTTTGCCAAAATCTGGGTTTGTGGACGCCGTCATAAAAAATGGCCTGAAATCGCACCGCCGTTAACACCGCCGCAGAGAAGGGGAGAAAAGCATGAGAGCAAAGCAAGAGCAAAGTAAAAGCAAGTGAAACTTATGATGGAATGAGGCTACATATAGCCCAAGGAAAGGCAACCAAACTGACGTCATAATTGTTCCGCGAAGGTGAAGCGTCGCCATAATTACCCTTCAAGCATGAAAAGGCGTGCCTGCCACAACCGACGTCACTGTCCCCAACCAGCGCCTGCCACGTGTTGCCCATCTCGAAAAACTAGGACGCATTTTCTGACATCCTGAGAAGATCGGGCATGCCGTTCCAGACTGACACAACTGGCTTTGAGACGCGATGGTTCACTGACCTATGGCAGAAAAAGCAAAGAAAGTGGGTATCTCGAGAATGCCAAAAAATGGACAGGTGACACCTGTTCAGATGAGGCTCATCCCCTGGTGTCAAGGTGCCTTCTCAGCAAGTGCCACGTTCTGAAGTCCTGATAAGCGTCCTCGTTATTACCACTAGCCGAAGTTTGCACTTCGGCTTTCCGAGGGGGGGCACATGATAGCCGAAGTGCTATCACACCCATCGCCCAAGGACCTCGGCCAAGTACTGTGCTCGGGAAGATCCGGCGTTATTGACAAGGAATGCTAGTATCGACCTCAGAAATGAGGAAGTCTGACTCCAATGGTACATGATCTCGAAAGACCGGCAGCAGCTTTAAGATTAGCAGTACCAACCTCGGAAACTAGTACAAGGTGACCGAACTGGCTTCGGGGGAGAAGGACCAACTACCCTCGGCAGGAGAGAGTCCCCCAAAGGAGTAACTTCAGAGCTAGGGGATCCCTGAACTACCCGTACGACTCCAGGAAAGGCCCTTCATCCGAAGGGTGACTTCAACCAAAGGGACCTCGGGGGTACGGCAGAAGCATTTAAGGAACCTCTGACATGTCGCCCACGTTCGCTACACACCGCCCCCATATGTAACACCCCCACGTCCCACATGGTTGAATTGTGGGAAGCCTTATGTGGATATATAGGCTCCAATTCCAGAACATAAGCACCTAGCGCTTATCCTTTTCATAAAGGATAGCCCATGTGGTGTGGGCAGGTGTTCCGTTGACCGGTTCTGGATTTGAGTCGTTACAGATGGCATCAGAGCCGACCCGGGACCACGATGATGTGGCATAGTGGGTATGCACATGCATCGTTTACCGGGACTGATCCTGAATTCGAGAGGCTACTTGGTCAAGGGCTAAGTAGTCCGATTAGAGAGGTTACTTGGTCCGGGGAAACAAGTAATCCGATTGACCCCAACGGGGACGTTGGGTACATAAGGGGGGGAGTTTGTAACACCCCCACGTCCCACATGGTTGAATTGTGGGAAGCCTTATGTGGATATATAGGCTCCAATTCCAGAACATAAGCACCTAGCGCTTATCCTTTTCATAAAGGATAGCCCATGTGGTGTGGGCAGGTGTTCCGTTGACCGGTTCTGGATTTGAGTCGTTACATGGTTTATGAGACTAATCAAATTTGAACAAAATAAATCTATCTTAGGACTTTACCAAGTCCACCAAGAACAATTTACTTAAAAATTTATTAAAAATTTTAGCATTTTTTAGTTGATTACATTTAGGGTTAGGGATTTAATGTTACAGTTTAGCATTAGGGATTAAGGTTTAGGGTTAAGGTTTAGGGTTAAGGATTAGGGTTAGGTTAAGGTTTAGGGAATAGGGTTATGATTAGGGTTTAGGTTTAGGGTTTAGGATTAAGGTTTAGTTAGGGTTATTGATTAGGAATTAAAATTAGAGATTATGGTTTAATTTTCATTCTATTTTTCAGTTTTTTTTATTATTTTATGGTTTAAATTAAAAAAATAGATAATTTTATTTAATTACATTTATTTAGCATCTATAATAATCTTTATAATTACCCGACCTAAATAATTTGGCCTAAAATTACCTAAGATAAAAATTGACTTGACTTGTTTTAAACTTGAACAAAAAATCCTGAACGTAAAATCTATATTCATAATAATAATACTAATATAATAATAAGTATAAATATGTATTCAGTAAAAAGTATAGTTAATTAATAGAATTATATTTAATGATATTTAATTTATTAAATGTAATAATCAAATATATAATTAAATATATTGAAACCAACAAATCATTTCTTTTTAGACCTAAAAAGTATAATTATTAACTAATGATATGAATAATGTATATTATTATATAAAATAAATATTACTTCATATGATTAAGGTGTTACGGTTTAGGTTAAGGTTAGGCTTTAGGTTTAAAGTTAAGGTTTAAGATTAAGAGGTTAGGGTTAGGATTAGGATTACATTTAGGGTTAGGGATTTAATGTTAGGTTTATGGTTAGGGTTAAGGATTAGGGTTTAGGGTTCGGGTTTAGGATTAGGATTACATTTAGGGTTAAGGATTTAATATTAGGGTTTAGGATTAGGGATTAGGGTTTAGGGTTAAGGATCAGGGATTAAGGTTAGGTTAAGGTTTAGGGGAAAAGGTTAAGGATTAGGGTTTAAGGTTATGGTTTGGGTTAGAGTTATGTTTAGGGATTTTAGGTTAGGGTTAGTAATTCATTTAGGGTTTAGGATTAGGATTAGAATTAAAGTTAGGGTTATATGTAGTGTTAGAGGTTTCTCATCAAACAGTTCACTAAATATACAATTAGGGTTTAGGGTTAGGGTTAGAGATTAGGGTTGATGTTTAGGTTAGAGATTAAGGTTTAGGTTATTATAAGGTTTTTTAAGATGTTTTTAAAATTGGAGGAAGATAAGTGTAATTTTTTAAAAAAATTATTAAAAAAAATCAGATTTGAAAGAAATAAATCTGCCTTGGGTCTTTACCAAGTCCACTAAAACCAATTTATGTAAAGATTTATTAAGTATTTTAACACCTTAATTCAATTAATTTTTGACCTCTTAAAAAGATTAGTGCAAATTTATCTAAAATTTTAAATATTAAGATTATAGATTAAAAACATGATATATGTCTTGGAAATTTTCTAAGTCCACCAAGAACAATTTACTTAAATATTTATTAAGTATTTTAGCATCTTTATTGAATAAATTTTTTACTGGATAACTAGCGTAAAATTATAATTCTCTGTACCATCAACTTTATCAAATTAGGGTCAATTCATTTTAACTAAAGCATCTTAATTCAAAATAATTTATATTTATTTTTACATCTTTATTTTTATTGGAATCAAATTCATTTAAAATTCAATATTATGTAGATGTGATAATCCATTTCATAAATTTTTTTTCATAATGTTAGTAATTTTTTTTATGATTTTTTATAATTTTAAGCATTAAGATATCATAAAAATTTAATAGAATTATGAAAAATGAATATTTAGTGAATTATTACACTTATGTAATATTAGATTTTTAAATAAAATTATTTCTAGGTAAAAGAATTTAAAAATAAAAATAAGTTATATTAGATTTAAGTTAACTTAAATTAAAACAGATTGACCCTTAATTTGTGACTGATGCCCAGCGGCATCTTCGTCACCAGGTGACATAGAGTGACTGGGAGAAGCTTCTGAGGTGGAGGAACGCCCGAAGTGAAGGTTTCTCAGGGGCGTGCGCCTAAAATGTCCTAAAAACAAGGGTTAGGAGGTCCTCGGAGTCTTTTTCCGGGGAGGAGCCTCCGACGCCCAAGTTAGTGTCTTCGAGGTGGAGAGGGAAAACAAAGGACGGGATGTTCTTGCCTGTGGTGTTTTCCTTTTTTCGTGGAGGAGAAGGAGTGTCCCTTGTATAGGTTGTTTCCTTGATATATATAGGGGAAGGAGACCCATCCAGATTGTGACACATGTTCGGTCGGATATGACCTATCACTTGTGGGTGTGGGGGCCTCCAGCCGCATATAGGCTCTTTGGGCCATGGGCTAAGGCTAGTCCTGTATGACAAAACATAGGCGGCATCAGCGTGTCAGAGCATGTATGGTGTGACGCCCCCAATTTTATAAACCTTAATTTTAAAAGATATCTTAAATTCCCAGAATAATAAAGCATTTAATTAAAATAATTTAAGAAATGTGAGGTAAAACATTTTATTTTAAATTATTTTCCAAACAATAAGAGTATTAAACGAAATCAGAGTAGTTAAGTGACAATCCCAAGAAAACTAATATGCGGATAAGGTGCCAATTTAAACAAACCATATGTTTCTTTAGAAATCAAATAACACAAAGTTAAAACTCAGTCCCAGCCAGTTCTACTTTCGAGGGGCTACAGCGTACTCTCACTCAGTCTGCTCCACATCTTGAACCTCGTTATATGGTTCAGTGTACTCTGTCTCCTCATAGTACTCACCTAGAAAAACATGTTAAGAGGAGGGATGAGCACAACTTGCTCAGTAAGAGGGAAGTATCAGGCCCATCACGTGGGTCCTAATATTCCCGTAACAAACAACAACGAATAATAAACTTTAAGCTGTAGCAATTTACTTAAAGAACAATTCCATACAACATCATAACAACAAAATCAAAATCCTACTAGCATGCTTGAACTACCATGCATATGCATAATTCTTTTTACCGATTAAATAATATCTTCTTGATCGATCACTTAATCCAATACTTAATTGCCGTCGGACGAACCTAGGGTGGTGAGTGTGTACATCACCCACTCTCGGGATAACTCTTAGGCAGTGCCACTAGGGATGCCACCAAGCCAGAGCCTCTCGGGATACCTACGCCGAGGTAGAGCCTCTCGTGATAACAGCCATAAGCATGGTCCCTCGCCAGCTATGGTCTGACAGCGCACAAATCATATCTCCATTCTCCGTGTCAATATCGGGTCATGACTAGGGACGGTCTGCCGCCACCCTAACATGCCTCTCGGGTTCGAATCGTCCGTTCCGAACCTCTCGTCTAAATTTACGGCTTATTAGGTCATGTAGATATGGTTCATCACCAACCTTGCATGCCTCGTATTTTATCTTACTCTTCAAATCTTTTACTTAATGCAATCTTGTATATGACAAACATCAATCATATGCAACAACCAATTGATGCATGACCATAGCTCATTTTACTTTAGCTCTTTTTAGTATAATGCCATGATTCTAGTGCATCCTATTTCTTTTATCATGTTATCTTAGTTTAGTGTTACATGATGTCATGACAATCAGTGATATCTTTTAAGTGTATTTGTGATAAATGTTCATCTCATTTCTCATGAATTCTTTCTAAATTGGTCATTTAGTATTTACGCTCCTAATCCTTTATCTATCGGCTTATAATAATTTATTACGGCCCTAACATGCCACTAACGGTTCCTTCCAATCTTATCATGTTGCTAATGAGCTTGTCGGCCCTAAACATGGTACTAGCGGTGTTTGTCTCGCCGGCCCTAAACATGCTACTAGCGGTGTTTATTTAGGCGGTCCTAACATATTTCTAATTTAATTCTTATTATAAGCGGTCCTAATATGATACTAGCGCCAAACATACATCATACATCAAATCATTACAACCATACAACCAACCAACCAAAATTACATCTCAAAGGAAGAGAAATAAAATAAAATAAAATAAAATTCTAGAAAACTAATTAATTACCCTACCCATGTTGCCCACGCATTTAAAGATTTTATTTAGCCCAATTGTTTACTTAAAATTTATTATTCGGGTTGATGCTTATTTTGGGCCTAAGAAGGCCCACGAGAACTAACCCGCTCTTCCCCCTTACCTAGTTCGGAATAATACGGCGAAAGATGGCGATTTCCTAGGACGGTCCTACAAAATGTTAGTAAGGTAGAAAATTAGAAAAATATACTAAAAATTGGAAATTTCCTAAATGGTACTTGGAAGTATCATGTTCTTGGCATCTAGGCCGAAATTTTACCTAGTGGGCAAAAAGGGTCTCGGGGTGTCTCCGGTGGCCTTGTGCCTATTCAGGATCGTGTCGGGAGCCTTCTTGATATTGATCCTAAAAATTACAGCAGCCATACACTAACTTATAAGCTTATTTAATGGCTGTAAAAACTGATTTTGGAAGGAAAAAAATTTTATTTCGGTTACCGATGTGTTTTCGGGATCTCTGACGCTCCGGGAGTCCAAAGAAATACCAAACCTTCAAGTAAGGATTTTCTAACCTTTTGTAACAACATGGACAGCAAGGAAAAAGAATTATTAGGGCTGTAATATTCGAAATTGGCAGCCAAGATAATTTTTAAAAGAGGCTACGATGGCTTACCGGGCTTAGAACCAAGTATGGACAAGATTGCACCGGAAACGAGTGGAAAAACTTAAAACTTGGATTAATGGTAATCTAACAAATATTTACAGCAAAGATATAAGGCCTTTAGGTGCTGGAAAAAAAAAAAAAATTAAAAGAGGGATATAGAATAATTTAGACTTACACAAATGAATTCGGAATCGCCGGTGCGTGTAGGATCGTTTTTGTGTTCCAATAGGGTTTTTCCTCAATCTAATAAATCTAGGTAAAATATGAAATTAAATTAATATTCTAATATTATTGAATAACCAAGAACCAAAGCATGGGGAGATGGCTTACACAAGTTTGATGGAGCACTAGGTGGAGACAACAATCGGCACAAAGGGATGAAAGAAAAATCCAATTTTCTTCCTATGTCCCAGGCGGCGCTTGATGAGGAGAAGAAGCGAAATGTTAAAAAAATCTGTAGGGCAAGGTAAATAAAACGTAATGATGGCCGGTGGAAATAAATTGGCAATTTCCCTTTTTTTTTTTTTTTTTTTTTTTTTTTTTTTTTTTTTAATCCTATAAAAAAAAAAAATCCTGTAGGTGCTTGGCGGCTGGAACATTTTATAAGATGAAATTAGGGTTTGGGAGAAAAGAAAAATAATCCTATGTAGCAGTAGCACGAACCCGGTTTAAACCCCACACGCGCGTTGGCTAAATTGTAGGAAACCAAAGCAAACGAATTCAGAATTGAGTGAGGTAAATTTCTCTTGACTCATTTTTTTGAGAGGAATCCAATGGTGCTCCCAGATTTTCCATCTGATGCTCGGTTGTAAATGACAAAAATGCCCCTAGCCTAAAGAAAATGACTATGAGCTTCCTGTTTGGAATTTGACTTAATAACTACTAAAGGAATTATCTAAGGATCAAGATTCTAAATTTTATATTGATTTTCTAAATTGTTAGGTAAAATTTAAAAAAAAAAACCCTTAAGGAAAAAATGCTAATTAATTTATTTTTATTTATTTATTTATTTTATTTATTTATTTTATTTTATTTTATTTTTAAATTTTATTATTATTATTATTTTTTTATTTATTTAGGGTAATTTAGTAATTTTATTTTCCTTAATTTCTAGGGTTATTACAAACCATATAACGTTTTCAATCAATCTAGGAAAATTGATTAGTGGCGAGTCTTACAAACACATTGCCATAAAAATGCAAATAATGTTTTTGCTTACATATTTTTTTTTACTTGGAACCAATTTTATTTGAAAGATAATTGTGTTTAGGTGAAAATACCCATTGATTGTAAAATTTCAATGATACAATTAATTTTTTTATGAATTTTTCTTTCTTAGACATTAAAAAAGATAAATTCATAGAAATTTAAAAACATCATAAAAATTTTATTTTGAATGGATTATCACACCTTCATAATATTTTCATAGTTATGAAATTGATTATAGGTGAAAAAGATATAAAAATAAAAATAAGTCATTTAAGGTTAAGTTGATTTAAGTTAAAATCAATTGACTGCATTTTAGTAATATTTAAAATATTACACTTATCTCCCTTCTATTTTAGAATCTTGTAAATATATATATATATTATTTAAGTTAAATATATATATAAGGCCTGCTTACTTTAGGGATCCTTGAACTTGGCTAGTCCCTCAATTTGAACTCATTTTTGTTGGTCATTTAACTTGCAACTTAGTTTACGTTAGTCCTCTAACTTTGTAACTCGTTACAAGTTAGTCCAGTCACCTCATATAGTCATAATTCGTCACCATTTTTAGAATGTTTAGAAACATTGGGGACTAAAATACAAAATAAGGAAAATAATAGGGATTAGCACAATATTTATTAAAAAGAGATTCTCATAGGTCTAATTGATGATTTTTTTCAATCCAACTGATCATTTTTAATCCAAACAAAAGGAAAAAAAATAAGATAAATATTTCATAAATTACATAAATATTAATGAAATAAAGATATAGGTAAAATCAAAAGTAAAGAAATGCTTTTTGTATAAGAAATCCTTTTTTGTATCATAAAAATCTAATTTTGCATGTCATTTTTTTTGTTGGTAAGAAAGGGACTGCTAATGTTATAACAAGAAATAGAGATAGACCAAACACATAGTCTGCATTAGTGTACCAAAAAGGGGTCTGTTAAGCCCCTTGGCATCCTAGGAGCAGTAGTTGCTCTTACAAGACAGAAGCCTTTAATATCAAGTTTCAAAAATGTTTACAAGGCTAACAAAGGGGTTATCTTAGATAACAAAAACACAATCAAAATGAAGCTCAAGTTTATTAAGTTGATTAACAGTTCAATTTGCCTCCTGGAACACATCTTGAATTTGAGCACGATAAAGTTGTTGCATCAGAAACCTATAATCAAAGATTAGTGGCATTAGCGTAGGTTTCGCAAGTGAAGTAAAAGAGACAATCTGAGCTGCATATCGACAGTTAGTCTTTATCTCCACTAAAATAAGAAATAAAGTGAAATTTCATAGGTTATAAGCTTATAATTCATATATTGTAGTGAAAATTTGTAAGATTTCAAGCATATATTTTTTGTTGGAAAAACCATAGTGCGTCAATTAATTACATTCATCTTCGCTGTTGTGTTCTTCATCAATATGCTACCGATGTGTCTTTGCGAGCTTCTCCATAACAGGTTAATTATACACAACACAAATGATGAATACTTAGATCATGGTTAGTTGTGGTGGATATGCCTATGTTAATTATTCAAAAAGCCATTGTAACTTGATAACATCCGATCTCAGTGAACAATAGGCATAGAAGCTACAAAATAGAGTGAAGATCCTACCGTCAAGTGTATGGTAGGAGGGTGTTGTGTCTCTCCATGACCAAGAGACCTACACAAGATCTTCAGTGGGCTAACTCATGATTTTAGAGCTAATAGTTCTCCGATGTATATATAGACAACTTACTTAAATAGAAAGCTTGATTTCCTTTTCAGACATTCTTAATTTAATGCATAAGATTTTACTCCTTTTTAAATATGATCCAAAATGGTAGCAAATTGATGATGATAGTACACACATGAATTTTTAGTGTTGACTTTTGTATGAAAGGAAAAGAAAATAAAGGTTGACTGGTAAATTGCCAAATCTGCACTAAATGAGGACAAATTCAAAATGAAAATAAAAACATTATTTAATCACAGAGAGAAAAAAAATTGTTTCATTTTCAATTTGTATGACACAATCCTCTTTTTATTAGTATTAAGTTGAAGTATATAGTTTTCAATTAAAATATAGACACAACACATGTTCCCATGGGGATAACGTGATGTTAATTGTCCAAATTCATTTAAGGGGAAAATTGGGATATTTAGACAAATTGGGATATTTAGAAAAATTTTGTTAAAATATTCCTTTTCCCTATATACTATTGCTATGAACTTTGGTGATAGAATGGACAATAAACAAAATTTAAAATAATCCGTTTCATTTAATGGGACTAACAGTGTTAAGAACTTGTTTGTTTTAATTAAAGTTATTTTTAGACTTTTAATTTTCATCCTACAATACATAGTTCATTAACAAAAAGAAAAAACTAAAAAATAGACACATGACAACCAATAAGAGTATCAATTAAGGAAAAGACAAAAAACCTCCCTAAAGATTGTCCTGTGTTATATATATATATATATAATTAGATTATCTATCAACAACTTAACACATTTTTAATGAGACAAATTTTTTATATATGAAAAAATGTACATAAAGAATTGTCTTTTTATCAGGAGTACTGCTACCACCAAGTACTTTGACAACAAAATCTATACATGTAACATATGTTAGTGGCCAACTGTCTCTGTTCTAGGGTTTGAATTACGTACGGAAAGAATTGTCTTTCCGTTAGTAGTACTACTATCACCAAGTACTTTGACAACAAAATCTATACATGTAACATGTGTTAGTGGCCAACTGCCTTTTTTTTGGGTTTTTGTAGTAACGTGTTTTTAGAAATCGCCACCAATTCATTTGCACATAGGTTGATTAAACACCTTAAAATGGTCTATGTGAGTTTTAGGGGTTCGGAAGTACTGTTACACTCAAATAACCTTATTATAGCGCAAAAAAATTGGCACCCTGGTTTTATTTAAATTTTACTTTTCTTGCTTTTAAAGATTTTAATTAATCTTCCAAACCATGGATTCTAATTGAACCATTTAGATATGGACTCCTGAACCTTACAACATTTTTTTGGGCCTCAAACTAATTGATTTTTAAAAAAAAAAAATAATGTAGGCTTTACACCAGCTGTTCAAATAATGGTTATAATAAAAGAGAAAAAAATTTAAAATAAATAGATAGAAAAAAAGGCTTTGATTTATTTTTTTTTCTTAAATGCTAGAAAAAAGGTAAAAATTATAACCTTATTTATACCAAGATTCCTCAAATTATAAACTCTTTGTCTATAAATATTTACAAAATTGTTTAATATGTCAATCATAGTAAAAAATTAAAATTTTATACAAACACGTTAAACAAAACTCTAATCTTAAACCCTAGCACTAAACCTAAACCCTAAACCTTAACCCAAAACCTAAACTCTAACATGTACATAAATGTTTTGCATTTATAAATTAAAATGATAAATATGTCAATTATAGTTAAAAGTAATATTATGTAACAAGTAAACCTATAATATAATGCCAAAAATACTAAACATAACCTTAACCTTAACCTTAAATCTTGAATTTAGCCCTAGTCCAAAACTTTAAGCACCTAAATCCTAAGTCTAACCCTAAACCCAAAGCCATAAACTATACAGCTAAACCCTAGCCCTAACCCTAAATCTTAATCCCTAACCCAAATTCCTAAACTGAAGCCTAAACCTTACCCCTAACCATAACCCTAACCTTAACCCCAAGCCTAACCCCTAACCATAACTATAACATAACCCTATTCCTTAATTCTTAAGAGTGCATATATGTTTGAGCTTTTAAAAAATTTACCAAATATTGTTCAAATTAAAATGTACATACATGCTAAATCCTAAACACTAAACTCTAAACTCTAATCCTAAACCCTAAACCTTAAACTATACACCTAAACCTAACATTAAATCATAAACCCTAACCTTAATTCCTAATCACTAATCCTTAACCCTAATCCCTAATTTCTTACCTTTACCCTAATTCATAACCCTAATCCTCTAACCATAATCTCTAAACATTTTATGATACCAATTTAAGGTTATGGTAGTAAGAATTAAAGGTTATGATGGCACTAATCTAAGGTTATAATGGTATAAATTTAAGGTTATAGTGGTACCAATTAAAAGTTACGATGGTACTAATTTAAGGTTATATTAGTACCAACTTAAGGCTATAATGGTACAGAGTTATGGTTATTGTGGTATCTAGTTAAGGTCATAGTGGTACTTAGTTAAGGTTATCATGGTACCAAGTTAAGATTATTGTGGTATCAAGTTATGGTTATAAAGGTACCTAACTAAGGTTATAATGGTACCTAGTTAAGGTTACCGGGGTACCAATTTAAGATTATAGTGGTACTACATTAAGGTTATAGTGGTACCACGTTAAGGTTATGTTGGTACCAAGTTATGGTTATTGTGGTACCAAGTTATGGTTATAGTGGTATCAAATTGAGGTTATAGCAACCTAGTGAAGGTTATGGTGGTACCAAGTGAAGGTTATTGTGATACCAAGTTAAGGTTATAAAGAAGTACCAAGTCAAGGTACCACTGTAACCTTACCTTGATACCACTATAACCTAAACTAAGTACCACAATAACCTTAACTTGGTATCAGTAGAACCTTAACTCAGTACCCCTAGAATCTAAACTAGGTATTAAAATAACCTTAAATTTCTACCAATGAACCTTAAATTGGTATTCGTATAACCTTAACTTAATACCATTAGAACCCTAACTTGGTATCACTATAACCTTAACTCGGTATCACAATAACCTTAATTTGGTACCGTTATAACCTTAACTTGGCACCATTGAGACCTTAATTTGATACCACAATAACCATAACTTGGTACCACTAAAACCTTAAGTTAGTACCAATGAACCTTACTTTGGTACCAATATGACCTTAAATTGGTATCAGTAGAACCTTAAGTTGGTACTAGTATAACCATAATTTGGTACCACTAGAACCTTAACACGGTACCAATGAACCTTAAATTGGTATTAGTATAACCTTAACTTGATACTATTAGAACCTTAATTTGGTACCATTATAACCTTAGCTTGATATCACAATAACCTTAATTTGGTACCGTTATAACCTTAACTTGGCACCATTGAGACCTTAATTTGATACCATAATAATCATAACTTGGTACCACAAGAACCTTAAACTAGTACTAAAGAATCTTACTTTTGTACCAATATGACATTAAACTAGTATCAGTAGAACCTTAAATTGGTACCAGTATAACCATAATTTGATACCATTAGAACCTTAACCTGGTAACAATAAACCTTAAATTGGTATTAATATAACCATAACTTGATACCATTAGACCCTAACTTGGTACCACTATAATCTTAACTTGGTATCACAATAACCTTAATTTGGTACCGTTATAACCTTAACTTGGCACCATTGAAACCTTAATTTAATACCACAATAATCATAACTTGGTACCACTAGAATCTTAAGTTGGTACCAATAAACCTTACTTTAGTACCAATATGACCTTAAATTGGTACTAGTAGAACCTTAGGTTGGTACCAGTATAACCATAATTTGGTACCATTAGAACCTTAACCTGGTACCAATAAACCTTAAATTGGTATCAGTATAACCTTAACATGATACCATGAAAACCCTACCTTAGTACCATTATAATCTTAACTCGGTATCACAATAACCTTAATTTGGTACCGTTATAACCTTAACTTGGCACCATTGAGCCTTTAATTTGATACCATAATAACCATAACTTGGTACCACTAGAAGCTTGAATTGGTACCAATGAACCTTACTTTGGTACCAATATGACCTTAAATTGGTACCATTAGAACCTTAAGTTGGTATCATTATAACCATAATTTGGTACCACTAGAACCTTAATCTGATACCATTGAACCTTAAATTGATATCAGTATAACCTTAACTTGATACCATTAGAACCTTAACTTGGTATCACTATAATCTTAACTTGGTATCACAATAACCTTAATTTGGTACCGTTATAACCTTAACTTGGCACCATTGGGACCTTAATTTGATACCACAATAACCATAACTTGGTATCACTAGAACCTTAAGCTGGTACAAATGAAGCTTATTTTGGTACCAATATGACCTTAAATTGCTACTAGTAGAACCTTAAGTTGGTGCCAGTATAACCATAATTTAGTACCACTAGAATCTTAACCTGGTACCAATAAACCTTAAATTAGTATCAGTATAACCTTAACTTGATACCATTAGAACCCTAACTTGGTACCATTATAACCTTAACTTGGTATCACAATAACATTAATTTGGTACCGTTATAACCTTAACTTGGCACCATTAAGCCTTTAATTTGATACCACAATAACCATAACTTGGTACCACAAGAACCTTAAGTTGGTAGCAATGAACTTTACTTTGGTACCAATATGACCTTAAATTGGTACCAGTAGAACCTTAAGTTGGTACTAGTGTAACCATAATTTAGTACCACTAGAACCTTAACCTGGTACTAATAAACCTTAAATTGGGATTAGTATAATCTTGACTTGAGACCGTTAGAACCCTAACTTGGTACCATTATAACCCTAAACTTGGTATCACAATAACCTTAATTTGGTACCGTTATAACCTTAACTTGGTACCATTGAGACCTTAATTTGATACCATAATAACCATAACTTGGTACCACTAGAACCTTAAACTGGTACCAATGAACCTTACTTTGGTACCAATATAACCTTAAATTCGTACCAGTAGAACCTTAAGTTGGTACCAAGATAACCATAAGTTGGCACCACTAGAACTTTAACCTGGTACCACTAGACCTTAAATTGGTATCAGTATAACCTTAACTTGATACCATTAGAACCCTAACTTTGTACCACTATAACCTTAATTTGGTATCGTTATAACATTAAGTTGGCACCATTGAAACCTTAATTTGATACCACAATAACCATAACTTGGTACCACTAGAACCTTAACTTGGTACCAATGGACCTTAGTTTAGTACCAATATGACCTTCAATTGGTACTAGTAGAATATTAAGTGGCTACCAGTATAACCTTAATTTGATACCACTAGAACTTTAAATTGATACCAATGAACTTTAAATTAGTATCAATATAACCTTAACTCAATATCATTAGAACCTTAGCTTGGTATCACAATAACCTTAAGATGGTACCACAATAACCTTATTTTGGTACCGTTATAACCTTAACTTAGTATCATTGGAACCTTAATTTACTATCACAACAACAGTAACTTGGTACCATTAGAATCTTAACTAGGTACTAATGAACCTTACTTTGTTACCAATATGACCTTAAATTGGTACCAATAGAACCTTAAGTTACTACCAGTATAATTTTAATTTGGTACCACTAGAACCTTAAATTGGTATTAATGAACCTTAAATTGGTATCAGTATAATATTAACTTGATAGCATTAGAATCCCTAGCCTGGTATCATAATAACCTTAAGATGGTATCACCGTAACCTTAATTTGCTACAACTATAACCTTAACTTAGTACCAGTGGAACCTTAATTTACTACCACAATAACCATGACTTGGTACCACTAGAAGCTTAACTTGTTACCACTATAACCATAATTTGGTACCATTATAACCTTAATTTTATTCCACTACAACATTAAGTTGATACCACTTGAACCTTATTTTGGCACCAATATGACCTTAAATTGGTACCACTAGAATCTTAATTTGGTATCACTATAACCTTATTTTGGTACCACTAAAACCTTCGGTTGGTACCAGTAAAACCTTAATTGGGTACCACTAGAACCTTAAGTTGGTACCACTTGAATATTAACTTGGTACCATTAGAACCTTAACTTGATACCACTATAACCTTAAATTGGTACCACTAGAATCATAATTGGGTACCACTATAAGCTTATCTTGGTACCACTAATTTTAAGTTAATTTATTTTTCTATAAAAATAACTAACTCTTGAATTTTTCACTTAATTCTTACATTTCTTTCCCTTCAATCACACCTTAATTTTACACTTATTTATTATCTTCTTACGTACAAATGAGTATATATTTTATATCTAATAAATATAATATATTCATTTTCAATTATATATTTTATATATTTATTATCTATAATATGTAAAATAATCCTTTCTAGTCATTCTCATCTTATTGTGTACAATTATATTTCCCAATAAATATATATTTATATTTAATACCCATAATACCTTAAAATAAATATATATTTTATATTTACTTTGCCAATTTTAGTAATTTCCCCTTCTTTTTCCCCTGTTCATGCCTATCCCTTCTCCATTACAACATGTTACTGGTTGCATTTTACTCTTATTAGTCCAATGGTCATTTTGCTACTAATTCCTAACTTGGGTCCTTAACTAACACTTTCTAAAAAGTTTGAGGAATTTAGAAAAAAAAGGGTATGCTTATGGACCGGGTATTTTAGAACGATCCCAGTGGACTCGACTACAACAGGGGATGATGTAATTGTACCTGAGAAAGGTGCAAGGTGAGGGAACACTAGCCTAGACTTTTAATCAAAATGCATGGATGATTACTTCCATTGTAAGGTTAATGGGTGTGGTAAAAGGCCATATGACATTATATGGTTATGAGCACAGTTATTAAAGTCCCAACTTGAGTTTTAGAAACTTAGGTTTTTATAACTCTGCAAATAAAAAACATTTCAAGTCTTAGTAGTAATTTATAAGTAGGTAGAAATGAATAGAATATTGACTTTAGTTTTAGAAATTTAGAAATTTTATGACTTTATATTTCTACGTTATTATGTTATAGTTATTGAAATTGGGCTAAAAAATGATAGCAAGTAAAAAATATATTAATTTATTACCCAATTCAATTTTTATACAATCAAACTCAACCCATCTAGAGTTAAAATAAAAAAATAAAAAATAAAAAAAACAAAAAAAAACACAAATCATCTTTTCATTTTTTTTTCCTTAGGCTCCAAGTGTCTCTTAACTACTTTCCTTCACTATAACTTCAATAATCTTGGTTATCAAATTTATAAAGATGTGGATGTAGATGTAGATGAAAATGCCAATGATGGTAAAAATATTTATATATATAAGTTTAACCTATTAAATGATAAAATGACAAAGGAAGATGATAATATTAATGCTATCATTGATCATAATGTTCTATGGTTCCATTAGATGGTTAAAATGTTTTCAACTTCTTCTTCATGAATTGTGAATTTGAAAACTTTTTTTTTTGTATTATATGTTTATGCCATGACATTTTTTATGATATAAAAGTGTCAGTAAGTGAAAAGATTTTGTAATATTAACTTCCTAAGATAATTTAGATGATTATATTTTTCTCTTTTTTTCTAAAAAATTTTTGCTAGAATCTTATAATTCTAAGACTTTTTATGACTTTATGACTGTAAAAAAATCAAAATGAATCTAGGTAGAAACCCAACTTTGATAACCTTGGTTATAAGTGATTATGGTTTCCAAATGGGATTGATAAGAGCAATGAATGCTCCTAATGGACAAGGTAAGATTTTATGCTTTATAGGAACTAGGAATTTTAAATTAAGAAGGTAAGGAATGGCAGAAGATTAGGGTAACCAGGAACACTATTTTGGCCAATGACCCCTAATGAAATAGTAGAGCTCATTGTATGACCTATGACTTGCTAATTGGCTGTAAGATATAGCCTATGATGGGCTATGACTATGTAGCTTGAGACCAAATCCTTGGAGGAATACTGAAAATTAACCTTCTAATGATGATTATTTAATTATTTGCGTATGCATGCATTCTACATCATTCGCATCACTTGCATTGTATTTGTATTATTATTATTATTATTATTATTATTATTATTGTTATTGTTATCGTTATTCTTGTTATTACTACTACTACTATTACAATTATTATTGCACTGCCTACATTTGTTTTTTGATATTGGATGCAGGTATTTATTTATGACCTATGAACTATGATTAAGCCTAAAGGCAACCCCATGATAAAAGTGTCCCTTACAAAGTTCCCAAGGAAACCCACCCTATTGTCAAATATTTTGAAGGAATTGGATACATATTAGGCTATGCCTAGGATGTCTTGTTAAGGGTAGAAAATTATCTAAAGAAATTAGGTTTAGGACTAGTCCTAGAAAGGGATTTTTAGATCCCAAGTCCTTGCAATATCTAGATAACAAGATAGGCAAGTTAATGTTTCTCTTTTACTTTTGAAAATTGGGGCTAAGTCTTATTCTCTAACAACATGTAAGTTTGGTGTGACTTCTTTGAAAAATTTGGAGCTTCTAGAACATTTTCCCATGATTTGTAAAAATCTAGTTATTGAATGAAGTTTCCAGAACTTTCTATATATGGTTTTCAGTTAGTTCCTGTAGAATTCTGTCATTATGTTGAAATGTTTGACCAATTATTGACTTCATGATTTACTTATCTGTTTCCTATGAAATTCAGTACACAAGTCTATTTTCTTATACGAATTATGATGATGTAAGAAAACTAAGGTTCTTGAGTCAATTATTAAATGTTGGTCAAACAACTATTTTCTATAGAATTAAGTCTAGCTTTCTGTTAAAAAGTTTGATCATTGTTTTCATCTGAAAGTTGCTTTGACTATATTAAAAACTAGAACACAGTCTTAAGTAAAACTTGCATGAAATGACTTTCAAAGTTCATTTTACAGCATTTCTGTCAGTTTTTGCTCTTCTTGCTTACACCAACACTTGTCTATATGTGCTTTAAACGAAAATAAAGAAAAAATTTATTGGTTTATGCTAATAAACCATATATGGACAGAGAGTTATGTAGATAAGCTTATGGTATTCTTAACATGGTGGTACCTAAGCAGGTTGTCAAGCAGTTAGAGCCTTTTAGAGTATTCCTTAGACGCTTGCCATAGCCTTAGTTAGTTTAGCAACATGTTTTTAGGAGTCACCATCAATCAGTTTTACCTAGGTCGATGGATGCCTGTTATGGTTTACGAGATATTCTAATATTGTGAGTCGGTTACGCTGAAATAATCTTATTGTAGCGTCCATAAATTGGTACCATTGGGTTCAATTTAATCACATCCTAAATTCTTGTTTCCTTTAATGCCTAACCTTTTTGATAAAATGATCCTGAGGATTTTATTTAATTATGTCTAATTTTTTAATTTAATTCCAAATTGTGAATTTTACTAGGCCAATTGGATATGGAATCTTAGATGTCTTTGAAATCTCAGGATTTTACTAAATCTACTACAAATTTGAAAGAAACATATTGTTCAAACGTGAATCTTATTATATCAATAGTATTTAAACAAATTTGTCTCAGATTTTACCAAATCCACTCAGAACAAAAGTTTGAAGATTTACTGAGAATTTTATAATTATCTTAATTCGATTTCTTTCCAATTTCAAAAAAATAAGGTAAATCATATTATCTATCATAACAAATAATTCTTATGTGTTATCAACTTTAAGATGCATTGTGAGATAAAATTAAACCATTCTAAAATAAACAAAGAAGTAACAAACAAATAAATACCTTGCATTATACCTTATGTAAATTTAATAGCTAAGTTTTATGCATGGCCAAATGAACAATAACAAATCAAAAAAATAAAAGGCTTGCTGTCAATGGTCAATTTGCAAAAAAGAAGTATGTTAGTGATCTAGATGAACAAAAAGAGATGAAAGCTTGGCTGGGTCAGGCGATGGGTCGGTCAGGTCCCGGGTTGAAAAATGGGTCTCGTTCAATTCTTCGTTTGCTGGCGACGAGTGATGGAGAGGCTGTCTAGGCTTTGCGCTGCGACGATGCGGCTACCTTAGGAGCGAAGAAACGGTATCTGGAGACGACAGGACACAAGGAGAACGAGTTGAGATCCTCCTTTCTCGCATTCGGTTCAGCGTGGATGGCAGCGGGAAGAGCCTAGAAACGGCGGCCCGGGGTCGGACAGAGCAATGTAGGTGAGCTAGGGCCGTTGGCGGCAGCTGGAGCCGCGGGCAGGGGGCTGGACGCGTCGGGCAGCTTCAGCAAACGCTCCAGGGGTGGTGGCGGTAGTTAGTGAAGTTTAGGGTTTCTGGAAAGGAAAGAGGCGAGAGCAGGGGCTAAGGGTGCAGTTTTATCCTTTTTCTTATGGGAGCTTAGGATTTCGAAATTCTCCCTGTCTTTGCTTCAAGTGTTAACTCTTATTTATACTAGAAGGGTAATAAATGTAGTAAACAAGGTTTTTAAAAGTTTAAAACTCATCCAAATTCAATTTGAACTGGTTAGGATATAATTTGGCACAGAATACTTCGTCCAAGCTCACAAAAACTCTTGAGTTGCTGATTCTGCCCACCCTCTATGCAAATTTTCAATTTCACCCAATATTTTTTTAATTTGTCAATTGAGCTTAAAACTTTTTAAAAATTTTCAGATTTTTCGAGAATTTCATAAACTTACTGGATTTGTCTGAAACTTTGTATTGTTGACAGATTTGATCCAAAATTTACATTTTTGCCTAAAACTTTCTTAAAACTCTCAATTCATGCCCAAACTCCCGTTTTTTTCCTAGACTAACCCCAAAAATCTCTAGGACCCCTAATTAGCACCTAAATTAAATTAATTTTTATTTTGACCATAAATGACCATACTAAATTCTTAAAGTTTTATAACACAAACAATAATATATCCTAAATGTGACTAGACCAAATAACCCTAAAATGACAAAAATGACCAAAATGTCCTAACAATTGATCAAATTGTCCCTAAAAATAAAAATGGCCCCTTAACTAATTTTCCTAACCTAACACTAAATAAAAATTAGTCCACAAACAATTTTGGGTGTCAACAGTTACCTCCCTTTGCATATATTGTGGAACATGATGTATGTAAAGCCGTTACCAAATTTTGTCCCTCACCTGACTTGAACAATGGGAACCTTTTTGCTGCAAAAATATCTTAAGGGGACAAATATTTTTCTCCTTCCCTTTGAGGTTAAAGAACCTTCTTCGTTACCTCTATAATAGGAACTCTCTTATCATTTAAGAATCTAATAAGAAAAACTCTTTTCTCCTTGTCTATTAGGCATAGGAACTCTTCTAGCCTTTTACAATAAGAATTTTTTTATTGCTTTCAAACCTAAAAGGAAACTTTTTCCTCTTTTCTTAAGAGGTTAAGGAGCCTTCCTTACCCCTTTTCTCCATAGAAACCTTTTTATAGAAGAGTGAAACTCTCCTCTCATTTATTTTTTATCACCATGATTTAAGAGGTAGAGAATCCTCTCTTTACGACATTTTATTTTCTAAGGTAGAGAACCCTATCTCATTGTCACCTCTAAATTCCTTTAAGGTAGAACACCCTGACTTTTTACTACTTATGATGACTCTTGAGGTAGAGAACTATGTCTCTTTACCACATCTATATTCCTTTAAGGTAGAGTACCCTGACTCTTTACCACATCCACTTTAACCCATATTATGAAAAATAGAACTACTTTACCTTTAAAAACTTGGTTTAGTCTTGTAGTGGATGTGATGAGGTAGAAAAACCATTCCCATTTAAAACCTTAGTTTGACTCAAATTACAAGGAAAAGAATTACCTTCCTTTTAAAACCTCGGTTTAGCCTTTCTTTAGATGTGACAAGGTAAAGAAACCTTTCTTGTTTAAAATTTCAGTTTGACCCAAGTTACGAGGAAGAAAATCACCTCGGGTTAGCTTTCCTTTAGAAGTGACGACGTAGAGAAAATTTTCTCATTTAAAACCTCGGTATGACCCAAATTACGAGGAAGAAAATTACATTTCCTTTGAAATTTTGGTTTAGTTTTTCTTTAAATGTGATGAGGCAGAATAACCTTTCTCATTTAAAACCTCAATTTAACCCAAGTTACGAGGAAGAGAATTACTTTTTTTTTGGAACCTCGGTTTAGCTTTTCTTTAAATATGATGAGGTAGAGAAACCTTTCTCATTTAAAACCTTAGTTTAACCCAAGTTATAAGAAAGTGAATTACCTTCTCTTTGGAATCTCAGTTTAGCCTTCATTTAAATGTGTTACGAGGAAGAGAACTACTTTCTCTTTGGAATCTCCATTTAGCTTTTCTTTAAAAGTGATAGGATAAAGAAACCTTTTTCATTTAAAACTTGGTTTAACCCAAGTTACGAGGAAGAAAATTGCCTTCTCTTTGAAACCTTGGTTTAGCTTTTCTTTAAATGTGATGAGATTGAGAAACCTTTTTTACTTAAAATCTTGGTTTAACCCAAGTTACAAGGAAGAAAATTACATTCCCTTTGGAACTTTGGTTTAGTTTTAGTTACGAGGAAGAAAATTACATTCCCTTTAGAACTTTGGTTTACATTTTTTTTAAATGTAATGAGATAGAAAAAACTTTCTCATTTGAAATCTCAGTTTAACCCACGTTATGATGAAGGGAATTACCTTTCTTTTGGAACCTTGGTGTAGCTTTTCTTTAAATGTGACGAGGTTGAGAAACCTTTTTTATTTAAAACCTCTGTTTAACCCAAGCTATGAGGAAGAAAATTACATTCCCTTTGGAACTTGGTTTAGTTTTAGTTACGAGAAAGAGAATTATATTCCATTTGGAACTTCGATTTAGTTTTTCTTTAAATGTGATGAGATAGAAAAAACTTTCTCGTTTGAAATCTCAGTTTAACCCAAGTAATAAGGAAGGGAATTACCTTCTCTTTGGAACCTTAGTTTAGTTATTCTTTAAATGTGACAAGGTAAAAAAAATCTTTCTCATTTAAAACCTCGGTTTAACCCAAGTTACGAGGAAGAGAATTACATTCACTTTGAAACCTTAGTTTAGCCTTCCTTTAACTATGTTAAGGTCGATAAACCTTTTTTTATTTAAAATTTCAGTTTAACCCAAGTTATAAGGAAGAGAATTACCTTATCTTTGGAACATCGGTTTAGCTGTTCTTTAAATGTGATGAGGTAAAGAAATGTTTCTCATTTAAAACCATGGATTAACCTAAGTTACAAGGAAGAAAATTACCTTTTCTTTAGAACCTTTATTTAGCTTTTCTTTAAATGTGACGAGGTGGATAAACGTTTCTAATTTAAAATGTCGGTTTAAGCCAAGTTATGAGGAAAAGAATTACTTTCTCTTTGGAATCTTGATTTAGCTTTTCTTTAAATGTGATGAGGTAGATAAACCTTTCTCATTTAAAACCTCGGTTTAACCTAAGTTATGAGGAATAGAATTATCTTCTCTTTGGAATGTTGGTTTAGCTTTTCTTTAAAAGTTACGAGATAGACAAAATTTTCTCATTTAAAACCTTGGTTTAACCTAAGTTACGAGGAAGGAAAAATTACCTTTTCTTTGGAACCTCGGTTTAGCTTTTATTTAAATATGATGACGTAGAGAAACCTTTTTCATTTAAAACCTTGGTTTAACCCAAGTTACTAGGAAGAGGATTACTTTCTCTTTAGAACCTTGATTTAGTTTTTTTTTTAAATGGGACAATGTAAAGAAACCCTTTTCATTTAAAACCTCAGTTTAACCCAAGCTACATGAAGGTGAATTACCTTCCCTTTGGAACCTCAATTTAATTTTTCTTTAAATGTGATGAGGTAGAAAAACCTTTCTTATTTAAATCATCGGCTTAGCTTATATGTCATATTGATCTCAATTTGTGTGAACTGACCTGATTGTAAAACTTTATTCACTTAGATTACATTGAGAAATTATGGTCTCTAACCCCTAGCGGATGTTAAGTGATTAAAACACTCCATCTTTTTCCCTTGTCCAAAATGTTTCATCTTAATGTACTTTGACTGAATTCATCCTTAGCTATCTACACCAAGTATTATTAAAACTTGCTTGTGATAAAAGTATGATGGAAATGATATGATGATGTTCATGATGCATGCTTCTGAATCTTTGCATTCCTAGGATGACCTTGATTAGAACCATGATGCATGAATGAATTCTATGATTACCTTTTGTGATTTTTTTCCTTGAGCTATTTGGAACTTTTCCTTACCTCACCATAGATTTTATGCTATCTGAAGGCTTAATTATCAATGCCTCTTTGTTCCCTTTCTTTCCTTGTGACCGTGTTGGCATTTACTCGTTCTTCATGTTATCATATGAATGATTGCTTTTCCTCAAACTTAAGTTCTGATCCATAAAACTTGCCCCCTTATCTATTGAGCTTCTTTGTTGGTAATGCTTTCCTTATGCTTCGTAGAGATTATTTTTCTTCATGAATATGGTGCTTATGTGGATAAAGGTATAACCTCCCTTTGACTTATAAATATCATGTCTTTTTGAACCTTCGTGATGACATTTGATTGTGAATTTCTTTTTCAAGAACTACACATTCTTAAAGAAAGCCTTAAGCTATCTCATCACTTTTAAGCTTGCACACATTAATTAATAATGGTTTAGTCTTAAAGAAAAACTTTCATCAATTTGCAGAGCTTGACAAAATAACTTACAGTTTTTATATTTGATTAAAATTTCCTGTTATTCTTTCCCTTTCCAACTTAAGGATATAAAATGTGCAAGGCAAAAAGGTATAAATAGGTTTCAAAATGATAGCTTTTTATATGAATGAAAACGATATTGAGAGGCAAATGTTAGTTTGGGGAAAGTTAAATTTGAGTGGTGTGAAAGAAGGGCTTTTTAATGCCACTTGTGAGCAGATTTAATTGCCTTGAAAAACTTGATAGTGATAACCTCAAACTTACCACATTTTCCAAAAAGTTAGATCTTATTTGTTGTCCCCCAACTTTTGCAATCTATTTGTAAACTTGTTTTGAAGGTTGCCTTTATCTTTTAAACTGTGCTTGTAGGTTTTCAATTTATAATCCATAGCTCACTTTTTTTTTCTTTTACTTTTCATTTTTTTCCTTCATTTGCTCTAACTTTTGGCTAGGTTATGTTGGAGACTAATAACCTAGCGAGCCCTTATCTTGTTATTTCTGTTCTCTTCTTTTGTTTTTTGTAAGTTATGGTTTTGATATAATGTGCTAGATAGCCTTCCTTGAGTGAGATGGCTCAAGTGGCATTAATTGCTATTGTTTACTCTTAGTCCTTTCTTCTTTTGAATTTCCCTTGTTGCCTTTTGATGGAAAGGATGAACTTCTTTCCTTTTCAGAACTTGTGTTGTAGAGAACTGAGAACATTTTCTTATGTTGAGCATTCATGAGAATTAGGATACCATTGAAGCCATTTAATATGAGGATTACCTTCTTTGAAAGCTAACAAAAAACTTATTGCAATAATGTTTACAGCCATTGTGAACTTACTTTTACTTTTGTAAGATGAAATTTGAGGTGTAAATTTAAGTTTTTTCTCACTAAATTAGGTAGCTTTTTCAATATCACCACCATCAAATCTTCCTTAACTTTCATTTCCGACCATGAGTAGCATTGTCACATTTGTATTTGTTTATAAAAAAATACATGATTGTAAGATGATGAAACGAATGGCATAATGGCAAAGAGTCTGAGATAGATGTAATATGACATTTTTGGTAAAAAGTGGTGGAATGCACATATAACATCTCTTTATTGGAAAAGAAAAGAATAATAGATGTCCATTTAACAAAGACCACGCACTAGATTCTGGACTAAATTTAGGAGATTTTTACTATTAAATTACTTTGGCAAGCTCTCAAAGATACAAGTTCACTAAAACGATTCCCTATCATTCAAAAGTGTGTATGAACTATCTGGTTGGATTTAACTTGGAGCCCTTCCAAAGTCAATCTAATTCTAACTCAAAATCTTCACTTTCAATTACCAATCACATCGGGATTTAGCAATTTGGAATTGATCAACTGTTGAATATTGAGTTTTAGTGCCATAAAATTTTTAGTTAAATGCCTGATTGAGCCTATGTAGCAGTCGTATTTGGCATTTGGATCATACTAACTTAGAAGATGAAGCCACTTAATCTTTGCTGCTATTGGTATGGGTGACAGTAGGTTTGACTCTATGAGCTTAGGGAGTAGCTTGTAGAAATCAGATCAACCTGAGCAGCTTTTTTCTTGCGAGTAGTATGTGGTACTGATGGAGGAACCTTAATGACCACTGCCTTACTAGGGCATCGTTTCCCATTTAATGTGAAGGTTAAACCATCCAAAGCACCAATGTGTTGACCAGCAGTGATAAAACCTATTAATTTTTCTGGTTTTATCCCATACCCTATTCCGTCTCCAGATAACATAGGATCAGAGAAGCTATTAAAGGCAATATTGACTAACTTTTCATAACATGGCTCTTTCAGAGTTTGAACAAATAAAGTGATCATCTCTTTTTCAACCATAAGAGGTTGAACCATCACTGCTAAGTCTCTCCACATTTGTACATATTTCTTGAAAGACTCTTGCTATTGCCTCTTAAGATTTTTCAAAACTTGGCGGTCATGGGCTAACTCTTCAATGTATTTATAGTTGTTCAGAAAACCATGGACAAGGTCACTCCAAGATTTGATATTTTTGGAACTTAAACTCATGTACCATTACAATGCTAACTTGGTGAGACATTCTTGAAAAAGAGCCATCCATACTTTTTCATCATTGGTGAGCGGTTGTATCTTCCATTAAAAAAAAGTGTAAGATGAGCATGTGGTGAGCTTATCCCATCAAATTTCTCAAATTCTGGTGCCTTAAATCTGAGGGAATTACTGTATTAGGCACTAGACAAAGATCATCAATTGAGAACGATCCAAATATAGTACCATCCTCATTGGTGTGAAGTCTATTTTCTATGATCTCAAGCCTTTAAGTGTCATCTTCTTCTTTCAATAGTGGCTTGTAAAACAGATTATGCCCCAAATGAATACCTTTCGATGGATCTAAGTCTTGGAAAAGCTTTTCTTGAACCAAGATTCATTGTGGAGTAAATCCGGGAGGGTAGATGGGATCCCGTGTGACTTTGACAAGGGCTTGCACTACCTTCCCATTGATCAATTCCATTAGTTGTTTTATTTGTTCTATTTTGCTTTCTATCTTTCACTTAAGCTTATTCAGACGTCTTTCCATTTACTCCACCATTAGTCTTACTTGAAGCTGGGTTGAATATTGATGTTGTATTAATCATTCCCCTTCTTGAAGAGTGAAGTTGTTTCAGATTTTATAAGTATGATTTGATGGATGTATGTATGAATATGCAATGTAGACCATCAAAGAAAACAATAAAAATATATGAGGTCACGCTCAAAAGATACATATAAAGTCATGAAAATAAAGAGTAAGAGACATATGACAAGTGTAAGAAGGCAAAGATAAACAATAGCATTCCTCTAACAATGATAAAAGGTTAATAGCATAAAATGAATGATAACAAAAGAATTATGAAGTATGTAAAATAAGCAAACATGTGCTTTTTATGGACATCCTAGTGAACAGATCTATGATCACTATATGCATAGGTGGTTTTCTGAAAGATAAGTTATAGGTTGGTTCCTGAATCCCTTTTACTACATCCTATCAAATTAGAAAAGGCCCAATCCCCCACTCACTAGAGTTATCTGAAGAAGGATTAATTGGAGTCATAGCTTTCATGGTCCCAAAAGGTAACTATTGTCACACTCGGGCAACACTACTTACTACTACAAAATAGAGAAAGTGCAAAAAGTATTGTCTCACATAACTGACATGACCTAGGTGTTTTGCAAACTTTTGGTTGGAATGAGCTTGGGTATTGTGCTCATTATGCATGCCAAGGTGTGTGTGTATTGAAGCCCTAAAAAAAACACAACACATCAAGTTAATAAGTCAGAAACAAACAAATAAAGAAAAGGAGGAAAAACCAAAAACTTTATGACTAGACTAGTCCCATTAGAGTCACCAAGCTGTAGCAATGTGTTTTTAGGAGTCATCACCAATCAGTTTCACCTAGGTCAATTGGATACCTGTTATGGTCTACGAGAGATTTTAAGATCGTGAGTTGGTTATGCTAAAATAACCCTATTGTAGCACTAAAAAATTTATACCATGGGGTTCAATTAAATCTCATCCTAAATTCTTGTTTCCTTTAATGCCTAACCTTTTGATAAAATGATTTTATGGATTTTATTTAATTATGTCTAATTTTTCTAATTTAATTCCAAACTGTGAATCTTACCAGAGCAATCGGATATGAAATCTTAAATGTTCTTTAAATTTTGGGAATTTACAAAATCCACCAAGAATTTGAAAGAAATATCTTGCTCAAACCGTGAATCTTATTAAATCAATTGGATTTGAACAAATTTGTCTTGGAATTTTACCAAATCTACCAAGAACAAAAGCTTTGAAGATTTACTAAGCATTTTATAATTATCTTAATTTGGTTTCTTTGCAATTTATAAAAAATAAGGTAAATTATATTATATAGCATAACAAATAATTCTTATGTGTCATTAACTTTAAGATGCATTGTGAGATAAAAATTAAACCATTCTAAAATAAAAAAAAAATTGAAAAAAAATAAATATCCTACATTACGCCCTATGTAAATTTAATAGCTAAGTTTTATGCATGGCTAAACAAACAATAACAAAGTAAAAATAAATAAATAAAAGGCTTCCTGTCAATGGTCAATCTATAAAAAAATAAATATGTTAGTGATCTAGATGAACAAAATAAAAAGTCAAAGGGCCCTAAACAATAGTTATACCAAAAAGAGATGAAAGCTTGGCTAGGTCAGATGATGCAGTGGGTTGGATCGCGGGTTGAAAAACGGGTCTCGTTCAATTCTTCATTTGCCAACGACGAGAGATGGAGAGGCTGTACCGGCTTTGCGCTGCGGCGATGCGGTGACCTTAGGGGCAAAGGAACGGTATCTAGAGACGTTGGAGATGACAAGACGCAGGGAGAACGAGTCGAGTTCCTCTTTTCTCCCCTTCAGTTTAGAGCTGATAGCAGCGGGAAGAGCCTGTAAACAGTGGCACGAGGTCGGATGGAACAGTGGAGGCAGGCTAAGGCTGGTGGCAATGGCTGGAGTGGCGGGAAGGGGCTGGAAGCGTCGGGTAGCTTCGGCAAACGTTCCAAGGGTGGCGGCAGTAGCTAGTGAAGTTTAGGGTTTCTGGAAAGGAGAGAGGCGAGACTAGGGATGGGCATGGACTTTGCTCCAGTGGAGCTCCAATCTGATCCGCTCCAGTGAATAAGGCCTTTTAAATGATCCATTTGTTTCGGGACGGGTCGGATCACGATCCATCTTGATATTTTACAAAATAGGGCAGATTTTGGAGCTCTGGTGGAGGTTCAAAGGTTTTAGCAAACAAAATTTGTCCCTTGTTCGTATCCTTCGATCGAGCTGGCTGGTTGTGCTCGAACCGTTCATCAGACAAGGTTTAATCTCTCGAAACTGACGAGTTATGATCATCAGACAAAATCTCCAACCAAAAGCTCTCGTCGATTTCGGGGAAACTGATATTGTCTAGCTTGCACGTGTCCATGTCACCATCACTTATCATCGTCGTCATAGCTGTAGAGTCCTCGCTGCTGGTGGATGGTTCGACGGAACTGGAAGTTCCGGCCGGAGGATTTTAAGAGGTGGATATTCGGCAGGTATGGTGAGGATGAGGCCCTGGGCCAGCGTTGTCTTGCTTGAGCCTCTTCTTGAGGTGGGTGTGCCACACATTCTTTATTTCGTTGTCCGTTCATCCAGTAATTTTGCCGCAATCGCAGACCATCAACCGAAGCCATCGGATTTATACGAAGTGGACCGTTCTTTCCTCTGCAGACATTTTTCGTAACTCTCATCCTCTCTTACTGGTTTTTGTTTGGTTTTTTTTCCTTCTCATTCTCTGTTTCTGGGCTTTTGTTTAATTCTTATTGGAAAATATAGCTCTCCTCTCCTGTTCCTTTCTGCTCATCTGGAATTCCATATAATAGCACATAAGTGCCTTGCTTGTGAATCATACAACACGAGACAGATACGAGGCAGGCTTGCTGCCTCGTGGTCATCTGGGATAACTGAGATTGTTAGATGAACTTCCAGATTGGCCTTAAGGCCCCTACTAATCTGTGGAAGGTGTGGCAGTAGATCCTGTCTCTGTATGTATAGCAACCAGCTGGATTAGGGGACTGCTTATTTATTTTTAATTAGAGTAGGCAATTCTTTGTTTTCATTCTTTGTTTTTAATTATCCTATTTTAGGCAATTATAGTATACAGTATGGATAAGAAAGATTTGCCTTCTGGTAGTTTTCATTCATTTAAAATGCCTTCTGCTTTTCTATTTTCTCATGGAGTATCGGTTTATGGAAATTTGATTGGCTTCCATGATCTTCGTTGATTAAAGGAGCTGTGGTAGAGGCCAAAGCTCAACTTGTTGGTGTTCACGAGAGAGTAAGAAGTGATATTGAGGGCAGCAAAGCCTCCATCATCCGTTTCTAACACAGCCCAAGACAGAGTCAAGCGGGTGGTTTCTGCTACAAACCCCAATGCTGAAGATGCTGCAGGGCTTCTAAGGTGCGTGTTTTTCTTTGCAAGGGGAGGTTTACCCTTCTTTAAGAAAAATGTTGAACTGATGACTATGATAGTTTACTCAAGGTTCTTCATCATTTCTGGCTCTTCTGAGGTCTAACTGCTACTCATCTTGCAAGATTATACAGTAGTGCTTTTGTTTGGATTTTGGGGTATTGTTGTCGTCATACAGTATTCTTGCAAGATTATTGAATTAAGGCATACTTGTCACTACAGCCTACAGGGTTCCATTAATCTGTGTGTGCATTTTAAAATCTTGTCTTGGGGAAGTTGTTTCTGTGTTGTGTGAATTAACCTGCTGTGAAATTCCAATACCTGGCTAGGCATATGTCCTGTAAAGAGGGGGCCATGAGGACCTGGTTTTCTTGTCCTTTATATAACCCTACTTAAAACAGTGATTATATACACACACACAGAGTATAAACCTAATGAAGACTCTCATTGCAGTTTGAATAGGAAAAATTCATTTTATGGTTTTTGAAATGTGAAAAAAGGACTTAATGGAAATGATGGATGGAGGAAAGATTTATTGTTCTATTAGAGGGAAGGTTCAGTTTGTATGGGAAAAATTCATTTTATGGTTTTTGAAACGTAAAAATAGGACTTAATGGAAATGATGGATGGAGGCAAGATTTAGCAGTGGCAAATATAGAAGATAGGCACCAATTGATTTCAATACTTGGATGTTGTTTAATTCTTCTACTTATTCAGCATTGTTTATGTTGCAGCCATTGTTACTTTGATCACCAGGATTCAGAAGGGGCAGAGGAAGAGTAGTCTTAATGCCTTTAATTTATCAATGGTCCAGTATGCACTTGGTGTGTAATTGGCTGTTTGTGAGGTTTTCTTAATTGGCTGAACTTGTTTGGAGACGTGTAATTTAGCACTGCCAATGTGGAGTCAAAGTTTGGTTACATTTTAATTCTACTATTTTTTTTTCTACCGTTACTGAATTGTCTCTATAAAAAAATATTTGAAATAACTATTTTTGTGCATATTGAAAATTATATTTTTGTGCATTTCTTTGTCTCTATAAAAAAATATTTGAAATAGCTATAATTTTTTTTTTAATTATCTATCAAAATATTATGGATTGAATATCTATGGATCATCCATGAATATCCACAAGTTAGGTGGAGCGGATTATGGATCGATCCATAAATAAGTGGGGAGGGTTGTGGATTGATCCATAAAGAAGTGGATCAATAGTGGATCACTCCAAGGAGCGGGTTGATTTGCTCCATGCCCATCCCTAGGCGAGACCAGGGGCCAATGATGCAGTTTTACCCTTTCTCTTGTTGGACCATAGGTTTCGAAATTATCCCCATTTTTTCTTCAAGTGGTGACTTATATTTATACTAGAAGAGTTATAACTGGTTAACAAGGTTTTTAAGAGTTTAAAACTCATCCAAATTCATAATTTGGGTAGAATACTTGTCCAAGTCCAGGAAAACTCTCAAGTTGCTGATTCTACCAAACCTTCTATGTAAATTTTCAATTTCACCAAATACTTTTTTAATTTGTCAATTAAGGCCAAAACTTTGTAAAATTTTCCAGATTTTCACAGACTTTCATAAACTTACCGGATTTACCTGAAACTTTGTAGTGTTGATAGATTTTACCCAAGATTTACATTTTTGCCAAAAAATTTCTTAAAACTCTCAATTCATGCCCAAACTCCCCATTTTCCCCCTAAACTAACCCCAAAAATCTCTAGGACCCTAATTAGCACCTAAACTAAATTAATTTTTATTTTGACCCAAAATAACCATACTAAATTTCTAATTTTTTATGACATGAACAATAATGTATCTTAAGTGTGACTAGATCAACTAACCCTAAAATAACAAAAATGACCAAAATATCCTAATAATTGACCAAATTACCCCTAAAAGTGAAAATGCCTCCTAAACTAATTTTTCTAATCTAAAACTAAATAGAAATTAGTCTCTAAACAAAATTAGGTGTCAATAGTTAGCAAAAGTTTAGCACCAAGTTGAATGTGTGTCTCATTGAATGAGACCATAAGTGAATTGTTGGTGATGCAGGATTCTAAGGTTTTTGCTATGAGGAGAATATGTTTGTGGACATGTATCCATGAACAACGTTTATCGATAGCAGGATTTGTAAGATGGAAACTAATTCTGGTTAGAAACCTTCTTGAGTGCTATGACAAAGTTGAAGTTACAAAGTTTGGCCCAATGTAGGGTTGATGGCTAAAGCTTGGCAAATAGATTCTAGGAGTTATTTAGCACTTGTAAACATGCTTTCTACAAGAAAATAACCCAAGTAGTGGAGTATGGCCATACAACAGCTGCTGGAGTTAAGATAACTAGTGTTAAAAGAACTGAATGTTTTAGAAAATGTTATCTAAAGGAGAAATTGTATTCTTTGAGAAGTATGGACATGGTTTTGGTGGGAAATGTGCCCTTATATTGCTAAGTTTAAATCTTGTGAGAAACATAAGTTGCTCCAAGATATTGCAGCAACTGTGATAAAACTGTAGCATTTGACTAACTGTTGACCTTGGGGGTATCAAGGCTTTTGGAACTGACATTCTCTGGCCATGTTTTTGTTGTGATTTGAGGTTTGTAAAACATTTCCTAAGGGAAAATAATAAGGGTTGTTGACACCCAATTTCGTCCGACTCCTTTTAAAAAAAAATTAAAATTTTTTTAATTATTATTGTTATTATTTTAAAAAAAAAGAAAGAGAAAAAAAATTTTAAAAAAAAATTAATTAAATTAGATAGCTTATGGGGGCATTTTGTTTTATAGGGTTAGTTAAAAATTATATATATATATATATATGTATGTATGTATGTATAAAATATAAAAGAAAATTCTAAAAAATTAACAAAAATGAAAAGTTTGGGGTGAAAATGACAAAATTGAGAAGTTTGGGAAAATCTGACAAAATCTGGGAATTCCAGGAAAATTTGGTAGTTTTTCGCGTCATTTTTGGGCCAAATAGACGGTTTTGGCCCAAATTGATAGAAAAAGACAAATTTGTCTTAATCAGAAATTTCAGGAATGTATCAGAAGTCAATGAGACATAAAGGACTAAAACTGTCATTTTACCAAATTAAGAGATAAGTCTGTTTCTAATTAAAGTTTGAATTATTTTTAATTAAAGGAATCCAATGCTCCTTACCTTATAAATAGGGCTCAAAATCTATGAAGAAATCAGGAAAAAAAAATCAAGATCAGAGCTACTAATTAAAAAAATAAAAACTGTAGCATCAGTCCCTGGCCTTTCTTCCGTCTTCCCAGAAATTCTAAACTCTTCTTCGTCTGCCATCCATCTTTTTAAACCCTTCTCCGTTATCTCCTTCTCCCTTCCTGGCTTGCCGTCTCCTCTCGCTGCCGTTCACTTCTTTCTCTCTCCCCCCTCTCAATGCCGTCGTCTCCTCCATCCCACCTTCTCTCTTCCTCTGCCTGTCATCCCTCATATCTCTCTCTCTCTTCCTCCCCCCGTTTCGGCCATACCTCCTCCGCATCGGCCCGCTAGGTCTCCTCCCTCTCCTCTTGCCTCGCCTCCCTTTTCTCCCCCGCCTTGGCCTCCCTCCTCCGTCGTGCACCCCCTTGCCTCTCCGTCCTCCCTCTCTTTCTCTCCTCCTCTCTCTCTCTGCCCTTCGCCCCGTCCCAGCTCTCTCTCTCTACCTCCCCTCCCCCTAGCCATCCTCCTCTTCCTTCTTTGTCCCTCTCCATTTGCTCTCTCTGCCTCCGTCGCGTCATTCAGCATCCCCCTTCCACGCCGCCGCGTTTCCGCCGGCAGTCTCCCCCTCCTCGCCGTCGCCCGCCATCCTCGTTTCGCGTCACCTTGGAAATCAAATTTTTTTTCTTTTAGGTAAAATTTTTGTTTAATCCTTCATTTCTTTATATTCTTTCATTCAAGTCACTAACCTTTTTTTTATTTTGGCAGAACTAACAGTAATCTCTTATGTGTTTATTTATTTTCTTTTTCTTGTTTCTTGTTTTTTTTTTCTATGAAGGTTATACCTCCTATTTTTTGGTGAATGGCCAAAAAGCTCCACCTTATTATTTATTTATTTATTTTATTTATTGTCCTTTTATTTTCCTTTATTTATTTTATGCACTTTTATTTTTTTAAGTGGATGGCTAAAAGCCCCACTTTATTTATTTATTTAATTTTATGCACTTTTATTTTTTAAGTGGATGGCCAAAAAGCCCCACTTGTTCTTTATTTATCTAATTTTATGTAATTATTTAATTTATACACTTTTATTTTTAAGTGGATGGCCAAAAAGCCCCACTTTTCTTTATTTATTTAATTTCTATAATTATTTACTTTATGCATTTTTTATTTTTTTTAAGTGGATGGCCAAAATCCCTACTTTTCTTTATTTATTTAATTTCTGTAATTATTTACTTTATGCACTTTTTTTATTTTTTAAGTGGATGGCTAAAAAGCCCTACTCTTCTTTATTTTATTTAATTTCTATAATTATTTACTTTATGCACTTTTTTTATTTTTTTAAGTGGATGGCCAAAAAGCCCCGCTTTTCTTTATTTATTTATTTTTCTACAATTATTTACTTTACGCATTTTTTTAATGTGGATGGCTAAAAGCCCAACTTTTATTTATTTATTTATTTTTCTGCAATTATTTACTTTACGTACTTTTATTTTTTTATGTGGATGGCTAAAAGCCCTACTTTTCTTTATTTATTTAATTTCTGAAATTATTTCCTTTATGCATTTTTTTTACATAGACGGCTAAAAGCCCAACTTTTCTGCAAATATTTACTTTATGCACTTTTATTTATTTATTTTTTCTTTATTATTTATTTTTTTATGCACTTTATTTATTTCCTTATTTAATTTCTACACTTTACTTATTTCTTTAATTATTTACTTTTTTTGCATTTTATTTTTACATGGATATTTAAACGCCCCCATTTTATTTATTTATTTACTTTTCTGCAATTTATTTTTCTTTATATGAATGATTAACTTTGTTTTACTTATTTACTATTTTTTTTATGGCTAACCAAAAGTCTACCTTAATTCTTTCTTTTTTACAATCAAGCCCCCGTCTTTTTTTTATTAATTTTAATCATTAATTAGAATATTAAGACTTATCCTTTTTATTTCTTTTCAATAACAAAATTTAACCTTTTAGTTCATTTATTAAATAAATTAAAAAAATCATCATAACCAAATGATTCCATAAAAAGATCAATTTTTTTAAAGTATATTTTCAGACTTATAAATTAGACCATTACTTTAAAAAAAAATCTTTCATAAAAAAATTTAAAATAATAAAAAGAAAATTAATATTAAGATTCATTAAAAATCCATATTTCGGTAAAAATTTATGACAAAAAAAATTAATAATTAATTAAATAATTAACAATAAAATTAAAAATTAAGATTTTTATTAAATTCCATATCCGGGTGATCCGATAGGATTTATGGTTTGGAAAATATTAAATTTTTAATAAAAAATGAATAAAAATTAAATACTAAGATAAAAATCCATATTCGGATAATTCGACAAAATTTATGATGTGGATTAATATTTAATTAAAACATTTAATAATAAAAATTAAACTAAATTTCATGGAATTCCGTATCCGGGTGATTCGATAAAATCCATGGTTCGGAAATATCAAATTTATTATAAAATATTATACAAATTAATTACCAAAAAATTTAAAAGTTCGTATTAGTCTAAAAATTTACATCTTGACGATTCAGTTAAAATTTCTATTTTAAAAATTAACTGAAATTATCTAAAAGCAAGAAAAGCAAAATTAAAATCAACTAAGGTACCAATTTTGGGCGTTAAAATAGAGTTATTTTGATGTAACCATACTCCCGAACCCCCGAACTCTCATAGACCATGTTTAGGTGTCCAATTGACCTAGGTGAAACTGATTGGTGGCGACTCTTTAAAACTCCCACGTTGCCACAGCTTGGCGACTCCACTGGGGACATAAGTCAGTGAGTCAAGCCTAAAAGTTGATTTGTTTTGTGCTGCTTTGCTTATTTTTGTGTGGCTTTATGTATTATATTTATTTAGTGTAAACATGCATTATGCATTCACGACATGAAGCTCTATACTCGAGCTTCCTCAAATCGAATATGTTCTTTCAAAGTGGAATTGGTGTTGTTGTCCTTGTGAGACCATGGTCTCCAACCCTTCATCGGTTTCAAGTAGCGAAGTAGTGTATTGCCTCCTGAGACGGATAGTCTCTGTATGGGCCCACAAAAAGCAACGACCCGAATTAATCCTTTCCTTACATAAACCCTCGTGGGTAAAGAATTGGGCTGTCACTATAATTTAGTGATGGGATTCGGGAACTACCCTTGGCCTTTTTGATAAACCACCTTATGCATATAGAACTCCCCACATAACCATAGAACTGGCCATAGAATTCCTACTATTTACCAACGCTATAAGCATGTCATTGTTATGCCGTTTTGTTACCTTACCCTTTGTTTTCTTCGTGTTTTATATTTATCGCTTTGACTTCTTTTCTCATAATAGCTCATGAGTTATTAATTGATATCTAACTTGTTACTAACCTTGTTTTTCTTTTATTGTACTTCTATTTTGTGCAATTTTTCGTCATGCATCAAAACCACGCATCAAACTGTAATAACTTTTTTGTCTTTCTAAAGATAACTAGAAGTCTTGAAGTTCCACGATAGTGGATAATCAAACTCACTCATCGCATGCATGCATTACATCAATCATGTAAATATAAAATCTAATAAAAACTTAATCTCATTTTGTATTGCATGCATCCATTACATTAATCATGTACATATAAAATTTGATAAAAACATAATCTCATTTTGTATTACATGTATCCATTACATCAATCACGTGCATATAAAGTCTGATAAAGACATAATCTCATTTTGTATTACATGCATCCATTACATCAATCACGTGCATATAAAGTCTGATAAAGACATAATCTCATTTTGTATTGCATGTATCCATTACATCAATCACGTGTATATAAAGTCTGATAAAAACATAATCTTATTTTTGTCTTACATGCATCCATTACATCAATCACATACATGTAAAGTCTAATAAAATGAATCTTACTTTAAAAAGGTAAAATTGGCCCTCAACACTGATATCCAACTCGGCTCCAAACAAGACTAATGGCAGAGCAAATCGAAGGATGTCTCACAGATATTGAGTCCAAGATAGAAAGCATAGCCGAGCAAATGAAACAATTAATGGAGTTAATTAAGGGGAAAGCAACCCAAGTCCCCATCAAAGAGCCACAAGATCCCATTTATCCCCTGGGATTCACCCCACAACGAATCTTAGTTTAGGAAAATCTTTTTCAGGAATCAGGTCCATCCGCTAGCATTCACCTGAAACAAAATACTACCTATGAAGAGAAGAAGACACTATTAAAGGAAGAAGGAGAAATCTCAAAAGCTCAAGACAATAGAGAAGAGAGTTCGGGCCATCGAAGGAGGCACTATATTTGGATTTCTCTTGGTAGATGATCTCTACTTGGTACCAGATGTTGTGGTCCCATAAGACTTTAAGGTGCCAGACTTCGTGAAATATGATGGAACAAGTTGCCCCATCACTCACATTACACTGTTTCTAAGAAAAGTACAACCACTTATAAAAAACGAGAAGGTGTGGATAGCACTTTTTCAAGAAAGTCTTACAAAGTCAACACTACAATGGTATCTAAGTCAAGGCCCAAAGAACATTAGAACATGAAATGATCTCACTCAGACTTTCATCAACAACTACAAGCATGTCATGAACTTGGCCCCGGATCGCCAAACTCTCCAGAATATGGAGAAGAAAGAATAAGAAACCTTTAAGGAGTACGCACAAAGGTGGAGAGACTTAACCGCACAAGTTCAACCACCTATGATAGAAAGAGAACTGACCACCCTGTTTATCCAAACACTAAATAGACCATTTTATGAAAAACTAGTTGGGAACACTTCAAGTAGCTTTTCAAATATGGTATTATCTGGAGAAAAGATCGAATTTGGAATCAAAACAGGAAAGCTGGTCGATTCATTCAATTGGAGGATGTTTCAATGAAAGAAGCGGAGCTATCCAAAATATCATCTCCAAGTCCTATGGTCCAATACCACTCACGTTACAAGTGAAAGGATATCCTATTGAGACTATAATCTTCAAGGCTCCTCATTAATACCACGTACCACTCATGGGAAGAAAGCTACTCAAGTCGATTCAATTTCCACAAACTACAAACCTGCTATCACCCACACCAACGGTAGCAAAGATCAAGTGTCCTCCTCTTTCAAGCTGGTATGACCCAAATGCCAAATGTGATTACCATATAGGCTCAATTGAGCATTCAACTGAAAATTGTGTGGCACTGAAACTCAAGGTCCAACAATTGGTCGATTCCAAATTACTAGATCCCAATGTGATTGTTAATTGAAAATGAAGATTTCGAGCTGGAATTACATTGATTTTGGAAGGGCTCCAAGTCAGATCTGACCTAACAGTTCGCACACACTTTTGAATGACAGGGAATCCTTTGAGTAAACTTGTATCTTTGAGAGCTTGCCAAAGTAAATTCATAGTAAAAATCTCCTAGATTTAGTCCAGAATCTAGGGTGTAGTCTTTGTTAAATGGACACCCGGTATTCTTTTTCTTGTCCAACAAAAAGATTTAATGTGTGCATTCTACCACTTTTTACTAGAAATTCCATTTTTGCATCTATCTCTCACTCTTTGCCATTACACTATCCATTATTGCCATAACACTTTACTTTGTAAACGATACTACTCGTGGGTGAAAATGAAAGTTAAGGAAGATTTGATAGTAGTGATCTTGAAAGTGCTGGCAAATCTAGTAAAAAGGATTTCAAATGTTGCACCTCAACTCTCAAAAGGGAATTCACAGTGGTTATCAACATCCTTGCAAGGAGTCTGGGGTTAGCTTCCAAAGAAGGTAGCTCTTATATTAAATGGCTTTGATGGTCTCCCAATTCTCATGAATGCTCAACACAAGAAAAGGTTCTCAGTTCTCCACAACACGAACTCCAAAAATGAAAGAAGTTCAATCCCTACCACTAAAAGGCAACAAGGGAAAATTCAAAACAAAAAAAAAAGACTGAGAGCAAGCACGGGCAAGTAAGACCACTTGAGTCATCTCACTTCAAGAGAGCTATTAAGTATGTCAAAATCATAGCTCACAAAAAAAAAACAACAAAAAAAAGGGGCTAAAGTTAAAGCAAAAGAAGAAAAAAAGAAAAAGAAAAGGAGCTCAAGTTAAAGCAAACGAAAGAAAAGAAAAAAAGTGAGTTATGGATTCTAGACTGAAAACCTGCAAAGGCGATTTAGAAGACAAAAGCAACCCTCAAACCAAGTGTACATAAAGATTACGATAGTTGGGAGGCAACAGATGAGGTCTAACTTTTTAGAAAAAGGTGGTAAGTTTAAAGTCATTGATAGCCAAAGGCTGTCGCCTCAATCTGGCCGAATACCCTGCCACAACAACGGCCGGAAGAACTGGCGCTTCCCGGGAATAGGTGGAATCATGCACCTCGGGAGAAAGCCTGAGAGCTCCGAGCCTCGGCACGCCAGTAAAACTTGAGGACTCCATTCGCCCCCCAAGGTTGTGAACAGCGCGCCTTCGGAAAAGTGGCACCAGACATTGGTGCCCGAACATGATATCCCCGAAGGCGGAACCCCCTGGAACTGGGAACCCCCGAACTGAGGGTAGGCTTCCCGAAGAGGCTCTGTCCGAACTAGAGGACGACCTCGCCCAGGGACCTCGGGAGTACGGCAGGCGCATTTAAGGAAGCATTTAAGGAAGCCTCTGACACGTCCCACCACAGACGTAAAAAGTCGCCCTGACGCGCAGACGCCATCAGAATCATATCATGGCCCGTCTCAGCACAAGGCTCGAGGCCATCTAGTTACCAACTATCTGTCCCCTACGCCCAGACGTTCAGGAGCATCCGACCGCACACGTGTCATGATCTGAACGGGCTAGGTATTCCTATATATACAGGAAATAAATACTTGACAGGAAGTTGGCAGGCCGGAGATACAGCTCCCATACTCTGAGAAAAGACCAGGCGAGACTTTTCTGCCTTTCTCTTTGAGCTAGTGACTTTCTCCTTCTTCCGGCCACCACTGACTTGGGCGTCGGAGGCTCCCCCCCCGGAAAAACACTCCGGGAGCCTCCTAACCCTATTTCCCAGTTTTCCAGGTACTCTCCTAGAGGCGATTCACCTTCCAGGCGTTCTTCCTCCTAGAAGTCTCCTCAACAGTCATCATGACTCACAACGATGAGGCCCTGGGCCATCATTTGGCGCCGTCTGTGGGAACCCGCTCGCAGATTGCCGTCGTTGAGACTCGGCGTTCTAAGGACAAGGGACTCCCAAGGTCCTCGTCCGCGCCTGAGATACAACCGGCTGCTGAGCAGACACTCCCAGAGACTTCTACGCCCGAGGAGGACCGCCCTCTGGTAATCACCATGAGCTTCTTGAGGGACTTTCAGCGCTCGGTCGTTGCTGAAATGACTCAGCAGATCGACCGAAGATGGCCACAGCAGTCGCAGGCCCAGAAACCCTCCTCATCAACACGCCCTCGGGAGAGAAGCCCCAAGTCTACACACCGCAGTTCAGAAAGTGGAGATCCTCGCGGAGAATCATCCACAGAAGATATAGCCCTCGGGAAACGGCCTGAGGGACAAACCGGGTCCAAGCGACCGAGAGTCTCACAGCGAAGCAGTTCGTCGCCTGAGGTGAGGGCCCTGACCCCTCCGCGCCGAACTCGCTCCCCGAAAAGGCGCCGTCGATCACCCTCCCGCGAAAATGGCCCTAGCGCCACTGCGCTTATGGAAAGGATATTGGCACGGCTGGACAGAGTGGAAAAGCAAGTGACCAGAAAACCCGTTTGGGACAGGCTGTCGGGGGCGTTATGCGAAGATGGCTCCCCGTTTATTCGCACCGTCGTTGAGGCAGCTATGCCAGGCGACTTCAGAGTGCCTAGGCTGGAGATCTATGATGGCCGGACTGATCCACAGGCCCATCTGACGAAGTACAGGCGGAGCATGATAATGCACGGAGCTGATGACGCTACCATGTGCAAATGCTTTGAAGTCACCCTCACGGGCCCAGCAACAGCATGGTACAATTCGTTGCCCCCAGGGACTATCACTGAGTTTCAGGAGTTGTCCACAGCCTTCACCCAGCAGTTCATTGGGAGCAGGCCGACGGCCAAAATGCCTGTACAGATGTTCGACATAGAGCAGAGAAACGGAGAGACGATCCGAGACTATGTCGAACGATTCAACAGGGAAGCACTCAGCGTCCCGGACTTCCGGCCCGAAATCCGCATCCTAGCTATGACACGGGGCCTTCGGCGTGACTCACAGCTGTTCTACGAGTTCTCAAAGGACCCCCCGGAGACCCTCGGAGAATTTTACCGAAGGGCAGAGCAGCACATGACAGCCGAGGAATTGAGGATGGCGGGGCCGAAGTCTGATCATTACCGCGCCGAAGGGTCCAGCCAGCAAGCTCGGCATCTTTCTGAACACACAGGTCGACCACGGCGAATGCGAGGAAAGAAACCTCAAAGTTTCACACCCTTGAGCACGACACGGACCAACATTCTCATGGCGCTGGAGAGGCAAGGGACGCAGATTCGGCGGCCAAAGGCCATGGCCGCCGATAATAAGAAGAATGCCAAGAAGTTCTGCCAGTTTCATCGCGACCACGGTCATGACACCGAAGACTGCTTCCAGCTGAAGAAGTACATAGAGTCGCTGATCAAACAGGGCCAACTTCGCAAGTATCTGCGGATGCCCTCCCCTAAAGGCAGAAAAGAGGAGGAAGAGAGGGCCGAAAACGAGGACTATGACTCCGACAGGCGGAGAAACAGAAGTCCAAAAAGGCGCCTTCCACCTCCAGTAGGGGTCATCCAAACCATCACCACGGGGCTCCCATCCTCGGAAAGAAAGCGGAAGGCCAGAGAAATTGCTGTTATGGAGTATCAAAGTCCATCAAAGAAATTGGCTCGCAAAGATGGCTCCACTGTCGTCTTCCCCCACGACGACCCGCTGCTGATAATGGCGAGAATAGGGAACTGGGACGTCAAGAGAGTGTTGCTTGATGATGGCTCAAATGCTGACGTCCTATTCTCGCACTTACTGCCGAGCCTGGGCATCACCAGCAGCGAGCTGAAACCCGTCACCACGCCCACCTTCGGCGTTGGGCCATCCGAACTACCCGTCCTCGGATGGATCGACCTCCCTTTGATGATGAAAGGCACTTCGGTAGACGGAGCAGCTGAGTTGTACGCGTCCACAATGACAAGATTCATCGTCATGGATGTCCCGTCTTCGTACAACGCCATCCTTGGAAGGCAGACTCAGGGGAACCTGCACATTCGCCCCGATGTGAAGTACTTGACTGTCACATTCGCCACCAAGGATGGAGATGCAGAGGTCTTCATCGACCAAGCCGAGGTAAGAAAGGTGTTTGTAAAAACACGAAAGGCTCCGGCAAACAGCTCTACACAAACGGTGGAGGCAAAGGCGCAGGAGAAAGGCAAAGAAGGAGATCCCCCAGAAGCAGAAACGGAAGCAGTAGATCTTGTCCCAGGACAATCTACCCGAATAGGGAAGAGCTTGGCCAAAGGTGATAAGGAAAATCTTGTATCCTTTCTGCTAAAAAATAAAGATCTGTTTGCCTACTCGCCGAAAGACATGCCAGGAGTGAACCCTGGCATAATACAGCACAGCCTCAAAGTAAGCCCGGAAGCAAAACCTGTCAGGCAAAAGAAACGAAGCATCTCAGCCCACAAAAGCAACTTTGTGAAAACCGAAGTCCAGCGCCTATTGGATGCTGAAGTTATCAGGGAGGTCAAATACCCCGAATGGTTAAGCAACGTGGTCATCGCCACAAAAGAAGGTAGCAGCAAACTCCGGATGTGCATTGATTTCAGAAACTTGAACGATGCTTGCCCGAAAGACTCATTTCCCCTCCCGCCAATAGATCAACTGGTAGATTCAACGGCCGAATACGGGCTCCTGAGCTTCCTAGATGCCTTCAGCGGCTACCATCAGATAAGGATGGACCCGGAAGATGAAGAGAAAACTGCCTTCATCACCGAGGGAGGAACGTACTGCTATATAAGAATGCCCTTCGGGCTGAAAAATGCAGGAGCCACCTACCAGAGACCGATGAACAAGGTCTTTAAAGACCAAATGGGGAGAAACATGGAAGTATACGTTGACGATATGATAGTAAAAAGCAAGCTGCCCGGCTACCACGTTGCAGATTTGGAGGAAACCTTCCAAAAGCTCAGAGCCTTCGGGATTCGCCTTAACCCCGAGAAGTGTATGTTCGGGGTGACGTCGGGAAAATTCCTTGGGTACATGGTATCCGAAAGAGGCATCGACGCCAATCCTGAGAAGATTAAGGCTCTGCTTGAGTTCCGAACTCCTGCCACAGTGAAAGACGTGCAGAGACTAACCGGAAGAATAACCTCTCTGAGCAGGTTTATTTCCAGGTACGGAGATAGGTGTAGACCTTTCTTCAAAGTCCTCACAAAGGCAGCAAAGATGGAAGGCGACCTCGGAAGAAACAGTCATCCTTGGGATGAAGATTGCCAAAAGGCCTGGGAGGAACTCAAAGTCTACCTGGCCAGCCTGCCGACTCTGCGGCAACCTCGGGAGGGAGAACCCCTCGTACTATACCTCGCCGTCACAGAAAAGGCCGTGAGCTCGGTCCTGATAAAGGAAGAAGGGCCAAAACAATGGCCGGTCTACTATGTCAGCAAGTCCTTGCATGTCGCCGAAGTCAGGTACCCTTTGCTTCAAAAAGCTATATACGCCTTGGTGCTTGCAGGAAGAAGGCTGCGACCATATTTCCAGGCTCACCCCATCATCGTCCGAAGTAGTCTACCACTACGGGATGTCATGAAGAGAGTTGATCATTCGGGAAGGCTCTCCAAGTGGTGCATAGAGCTTGGCGAGCACGAAATCACGTATGAGCCTCGAAAGGCCATAAAAGCCCAAGCATTGGCAGATTTTATCGCCGAAATACCCACCACTGAGGAGAACCACTCAGATCCGAAAGAAGGGGAGCCAGAATGGACCTTGCATGTTGACGGAGCCTCGGGGTCCGAACACCAGGGAGCTGGAATAGTTATCAGAGGACCTGAAGGCCTAGAGGTGATGAAGGCTATCAAGTTCAGCTTCAACGTCACCAATAATGTGGCTGAGTATGAAGCCCTCATAGCGGGATTACGCTTGGCCAGAAAGATTGGCGTAAGAAGCTTAAGGGCTCAGAGCGATTCCCAGCTGGTAGTTCGGCAGACGGCAGGAGATTATGGGGCGAAGGACCCCATCTTGGCAAAATACCACGAGCTGGTAAGAAATCTCATCCAAGAGTTTGACGCCGTACGGATCGAAAATGTACCCCGGCGGAATAACACTGAGGCAGATTGCTTAGCAAAGTCCAAAACATACACCGAGGTGCTAGACCATCCAAGCATCTCCGTGCTAAGCGTAACGACCTCGGGAATGGGGTGGAAGGACCCCATAAAGAGATACCTCGCAGAAAATGAGCTTCCCGAAGACGCCGGCAGTGCTGCAAGACTGCGAAGACGTGCCGGAAGATTCTTCCTGATTGGTGAAGAGTTATATCGGCAAGGATATGCAAATCCGCTGCAGAGATGTGTGGGCGAAGAGGATACTGAGATGGTCCTCGAAGAAGTCCACGAAGGCATGTGCGGCTCGCACGTTGGAACTGATGCCCTTGCAGCAGTGATACTCCGCCAAGGATACTTCTGGCCTACCCTGAGAAAGGACGCAAGACAGTTCGTCCAGAAGTGCGGTAGTTGCCAGAGACATGCAAAAATCCAGAGGATACCCTCGGAAATGGTAACGTCGGCAGACTATCCTTGGCCCTTCGCAGTCTGGGGTATAGACCTTATTGGGCCACTCCCCACAGCGCCCGGAGGCGTGAAATTCTGCGTGGTAGCAGTGGACTATTTCTCAAAGTGGGTAGAGGCAGAACCACTAGCAACTATCTCGGCAAAAGAAGTGCAGAAGTTCGTATGGAAGAACATCGTATGCAGATTTGGCATACCGAGGGTACTAGTAGCTGATAATGGATCCCAGTTTATAGACAAAGGATTCCAGGAATTCATCAGCAACCTCGGGATAAAGATGCACTTCGCCCCAGTAGCTCACCCCCAAAGCAATGGGCAGGTGGAAGTATCAAACAGGACCATAAAAGATGGCCTGAAAAAGAGACTTGGGGAAGCCAAGGGGAAATGGCCAGGAGAACTCCAAAGTGTATTGTGGAGCTACCGAACGACGCCACGAAGAGCCACAGGGGAAACCCCCTTCTCACTCGTCTTCGGAACAGAGGCCATTATCCCAGTAGAGATAGTTCAGCCTTCAATACGGGTGCAAGTATTTGATGAAGGCGGAAACGACCTCGGTCTGAGAACCAAGCTCGACCTTGTGGCCGAACACAGAGAAATAGCCGAGCTGAGAAGAAAAGCTTTCCAGCAAAGAGTGGCCGCGGCTATCAACTTAAAAGCCAGGCCAAAAGAAATCAAAAAAGGAGACCTCGTTCTCCGAAAGGCCGACTTCGCACCCCGAAGGCCATCGCACGGAGTACTTCGCGCAAATTGGGAAGGACCTTATCTGGTTCTCGCCGAAGTACGAAAAGGCGTGTACAAGCTTGGCGACGCCGAAGGCGTAGAATTGAAAAACACTTGGCATTCAGATGCCTTGAAAAAATTCTACGCCTAAGGTTGAGCGGAAGAAGTATGTTGTACAAGAAATATTCGAAGTACAGAATGGTCTTGAGAAAAATTTTCAAGTATACCAAAATTGTCCAAGACAGATTTCCGCGAAGGTGCTCGCCACGAAAAAAGCGGTTGTGACTTCCCGAAGCCCCTTGAGCCACTATGCTCGGGAAAAATGGGAAACAAGAATCTTGCAAAGGTACTCAGCATAATCAGTGCAGAGAAAATTTTCCGAACACCCTTGAGCGAACATGCTCGGGAGAAAGGGAAAGCAAGAATCTCGCAAAAATACACGCCAAAACAAAAGCAGAGGTAATTTCCGAACACCCTTGAGCGAACGTGCTCGGGAAAAAGGGAATGAGCAATCTCGCGAAGATTTTCCTAAGTCCTTTTGAGCAAATACGCTCGGGACAATAGGAAGACAGAAAAATTTGGCTAAAGATTTTCCGAAGGCCCTTGAGCGAACATGTTCGGGATAAAAGGAAACAAAAAGCCTGCAAAAGACTTAGCCAAATTTTTGCAAATTTTCCAGAAAGTCTCTTGAGCGAGCATGCTCGGGACAAAGGAAGGTAAAAAGTTTCTTTGGTTGCAGGTTTTCCGAAAGTCTCTTGGAGCGAACGTGTTCGGGACAATGGAAATAAAGAAACTTGCAAGAAAGGACTTAGCCGAAAAGATTGTTCATTTAGAGCAAAAGCTGCCTTACAAAAGAAGTGTCCAAAGAAGGAGCACGAAGGAGAAAAATAAGAGGAGCCCTAAAGCAAACTAGGGAGAGCCGGGTGGACGAAGACCAGGAAGCTTCAGATGCTCGACCCTGGACCACTGCCACCGAGGTCCCTCAGGAAAATTTAGGCCCTCCAGAAAAGAGAGGTCCAAATCTGGGAACCTCTGCAGCACCTGGTGCCGAGCGAGGCAGAAGCCGTCCTGAAAGGCGACCTTGGCCATGTCGTCAGAAGTACGTTTTTGAATGCCAAGGACATTGACCTCGTCCCTCAGCTCAGCAACCTCCTCCTCGAGCTCACTTATCCCCAGCATCTCTCCGGACTCCTTCTTCAGAGCCTCGACCTCGGCTTGAAGAGCAGCGTTCTCGTCCGTCAAACTCGACGCAAGACTGTCGGAAACAGCCTTGTCCTTGACAAGATCTTCATTGGCGGCAAGCAGCTCCTTTACTTGGTCGCCGAGGTCGGAAATCTTCCGGGAGGAGTCCTTTTCAAGTTCTTCTCTTTTCTTCGGGAACTCCTCCCGAACGGCAGCAAGTTGCTGAGAACAATCCGCCGTCAGCTGCTGGTTGCTGGCGATCACCTTCGCAAGAGAAGCCTTCGCTTCAGTGAGTTCCCGCGAAGTCGCATCCTTGGAGGCAGCCTGTCTGGCCACCCGAACTCGGAGATAACCAGCGTACTCCAGCAGCTACGGCAACGCAAAAGTCCAGGTTAGTACAAGTCTAAACACTTAGAAAATTGAGGAAAAAAGTGTAAAGACTATACCTGAGCAGCATGCTCGGTGACTTTTGCGGCGAGGGTATTATCCCCCGGGTGAGCCGCCGCAATGGCCCGGAAGGAGGCATCAGTGGTCATCCCCTTCCAAATCTCTTTGGTCATCTTCGGACAATCGTCGGAGAACAGATTCATATCCTCCGTAATTGTCCAAAAGGGCTCCAAGGGGATCTTCCCCTCAGGGATTGTGGCATCACGCAGGGCCCGTTTCCTCTCATGAATGGCCCTCCAGCCAACAGTAAGAGATTCCCCTGAAAGTGAGAAGGAAGTTAGGAGCAAAAGAAAAATTCGCGAAAAGAAAAGGAGCTGAACTTCGGCTAAAGACATACCTGGAGGAACCTCGGAGACAGTGTCCTCGGAATCCTCGGGCCCCTCGGAAGAAAGACCCTTACCCTTCTGCCGGTACCGCTCCTCGGCGGTGGGTACTTCTACCACTACAGTGTTTCTGGGGGCCTCGAGGTCGGGAAGAGGCACCTCGGCGGAAGTAGCGGGGACCTCGGCCGGTGGAATTTCAACAAGACCAGCGTCTTCGCCAGCTTCTTCTTCCAAAAGCTCTGGCTGAGGAGACTGGAGAGTTTTTCTAACTCGCTTCGCCGAAGGTCCCGCCCCTGTCGTCTTCCTTCTTCGGGAAGCCGCCTTCTTTGTTTGCTCCCCCTTCTCCACCTGGCCAGAAAAGAGGGCCTTGTAATAAGCGGCAGCCCCATCGCCCATCTCTGAAAAAGAGAAGAAATATCAGCGTAAGTCCGAGGAAAAAGTATAAAGGGATGGAAGATTACTCACTTTCGGCAAAAGTTTCGAAAGAAGTCTCCCCCTTAAGGAGCTTGACCAGCCAGGAGTCTTTCCCGGCGATGGCGGGAGCGGGCATATTGAGGTCAGTCACGTGCTCCTTAACCACTTTCAGCTCCCGAAGGACTTCTTCGGTCATCAACCTCCAGTTGATAGGAAAGGGGTAAAGAGCACGAGGAGAGACCTCGGGAGCCCAGTCAGCGACTGCCCGAATGCGGGCGTCGAAATCCGCGAACACGGAAGCCAACGGTGGGGTCAGCAGCATCCTCGGATCGACGACGTCTGCGTTCAGCACTCCCTGAGCCCACCTGGTCGGGACATCAGACCAGTTCTTATCCACCTTGAGGAAAAAGAACTTAGGCTGCCACCCCCGCCAGCTGTCCTTCGTGTCGAAGGTGAAGGTGAATTTTTTGCTCCCGGATCCCCGAGGTAGCAGGAAATAGAAGCCACCCTTCGGGACCACATAGAGCTTGTAGTACTGCATGAAAATGATGAAGTGGGGCTCTATCCCGAACACGCCACACATGCAGAGGTAGGCGTTAAAGTAGCAGTACGCGTTCGGGGGAAGCTGGTTCACAGCAATGCCATGGAATTGGCAGAACTCGCAAACCACCTTCGGGGGAGGATACCGAAGACCGGCCTTCAGTTGGGCTCGGAAGACGGTAACCTCGTCGCCACGGTTTGAAAAAGCAAAATGGCTAGAACGAGGCAGTCTGGTCACAGCGTAAGACGGAAGAAAGAATTTTTTCCTCCACCTCTCTAGTTTCTCGGGGGTGGTACAGCAAGGATGGGCCAGAAGAGGTTTCCAGCTCTCGGGAACAGGCATCGCAGACATGAAAAAGAGTTTGAGATGGAAAAGAAAATAGTTTCCAGAAAAAACTCAGAAGACGAGTTTGGAAAAAACAGCAGTTTTCCAGAAAAACTCAGAAAAACAGAGGAATCAAGTACTCTGGAAATCAAAACCCACCAAAAGATTTGCCGGAGGACGCCGTCGTGAAAGTTGGTTGGAAAAAGCTCTGATTAAAGAAGCTCCGCCACAGAAAGCAAGATAAAACGCAAGAACAGAGGGCAGAGCAGAAAAAGAGCAGAAAAACAGTAAGTGGGACTTATGATAGAATGGGCTATTTATAGGCCAAAGGTGGGTAACCGAAAAAATATCATAAGTACCCATTGGAGGCGAACCGTCGCCGTAACTGCCCGCTGCACCCGAAAAGGCGCGCCCTCTGTAAATGACGCGCCTCTCCTCCAATGGCAAGAAGCCACGTGTCATCCGCTGCGCAGAAATGGGGGACGTGCCTCCCCAAACGTGCCTGGAAAACCGGGACACGGCTCCTGATTGGGACACGTCGTTTGACATCCCTGAGAAATGGAGACGCGCCGCTCAGTCTGACACGCTTGGCCATCAGACCTGCAGAAATAAAAAAGCAGGCCACCTCGAGGACACCAAGAGACAGGCTATGGCTGAACAGCCCATGACTTTTGGGCAAGAGGTGTATCTTCGGTACAGGCTTTGCCTCGGAGACACCAAAGAAAAGGCCAAGGCCGAACAGCCCAGACCCTCGGGCAAAAGGTGCGACCTCGGAACAGGTTATGCTTCCCAACGAGACTCCCAACGGCAACCTCGGAAAGAGATGCAAACCGAAGTCTTCACTTCGGCTTTCCAGAGGGGGGCATGTGATAGCCAAAGGCTGTCGCCTCAATCTGGCCGAATACCCTGCCACAACAACGGCCGGAAGAACTGGCGCTTCCCGGGAATAGGTGGAATCATGCACCTCGGGAGAAAGCCTGAGAGCTCCGAGCCTCGGCACGCCAGTAAAACTTGAGGACTCCATTCGCCCCCCAAGGTTGTGAACAGCGCGCCTTCGGAAAAGTGGCACCAGACATTGGTGCCCGAACATGATATCCCCGAAGGCGGAACCCCCTGGAACTGGGAACCCCCGAACTGAGGGTAGGCTTCCCGAAGAGGCTCTGTCCGAACTAGAGGACGACCTCGCCCAGGGACCTCGGGAGTACGGCAGGCGCATTTAAGGAAGCATTTAAGGAAGCCTCTGACACGTCCCACCACAGACGTAAAAAGTCGCCCTGACGCGCAGACGCCATCAGAATCATATCATGGCCCGTCTCAGCACAAGGCTCGAGGCCATCTAGTTACCAACTATCTGTCCCCTACGCCCAGACGTTCAGGAGCATCCGACCGCACACGTGTCATGATCTGAACGGGCTAGGTATTCCTATATATACAGGAAATAAATACTTGACAGGAAGTTGGCAGGCCGGAGATACAGCTCCCATACTCTGAGAAAAGACCAGGCGAGACTTTTCTGCCTTTCTCTTTGAGCTAGTGACTTTCTCCTTCTTCCGGCCACCACTGACTTGGGCGTCGGAGGCTCCCCCCCCGGAAAAACACTCCGGGGGCCTCCTAACCCTATTTCCCAGTTTTCCAGGTACTCTCCTAGAGGCGATTCACCTTCCAGGCGTTCTTCCTCCTAGAAGTCTCCTCAACAGTCATCATGACTCACAACGATGAGGCCCTGGGCCATCAGTCATCACTATTAAGTTTTTCACTGTAATCAGATCTGCTCACGAGTAGTATTAAGAGACCCTTCTTTCACACCACTCAAACTTAACTTTCCTCAGACCTAACATTTACCTCTTGATATCATCCTCATTCAGCTAAAAGACTATCATTGTGAATCATGTTTCTACCTTATTGCCTTGCACAGTTTATGTCTTCGAGTTGGAAGAGGGAAGAATGACAGGATATTTTAATTAAAAACAACGACCGTAAGTTACTTTGTCAAGTTTTGCAAATTGATGAAAGTTTTTCTTTAAGGCCAAACCATTATTCATTAATGTGTGTAGACTTAAAAGTGAGGAGATAGCTTGAGACTTTCTTTAAGAAGATGTGGTTCTTGTAAGAGAAATTCACGATTGAGGGCCATCACGAAGGTCTAGAAATGCACGATCTTCTTTTAAATCAAGGCGAGATGATACCTTTATCCACATAAACACCATATTCAGGGGGCAAAGTAGTCTCTACGAAGCATAAAAAGAGTACTGCCAACAAAGAAGCTCAATAGACAAGGGGGCAAGTCTTACGGATCAGAACCTGAGTTTAAGGAAGAGCAATCATTCAGACTATAATATGGGGACAAGTAAGTGTTGGCACAACCACAAAAAAAGGGGCAAAGAGACATTGAAAGTTAAGCCTTCGATGGTATGAAATCCATGACAAGGGATGAGTACCCAAAGAGATATAAAGTACGAAGCGGGACAACATTAAGGAAGTTGACACCAAAATTCAGGAACAAGTCAAGAAAAACTTCTTTGAAGGGGATTTTTAAAAAATTGAGCTTTTGAGGTAATGGACGAGAGCTGAGAAGCATAAAGAAATTCAGTGGTAATCCGAGAAGGCCATCATAAAAAGGATCCAGAAAAATAAAGACATGAAGAACTAGATCCATTCAAAATGAAAAAAAGAGAGCCATCAGTTACACATGCACTACATTCATGTATTTCACATCATGCATACATAAATTTTGCATAACAGGGACCAAACGGAGAGCATATCCATGGCACGATTACACCAATATAAGCTGAGATTTCAATTTCATCAGCTCAATCCAGTCTATCACTGGATGCACAGCTAATCTGCTGGATTAAACTGCATCAGGAATTCAAAGATAAGGTAGACAATTTGTCAAAAACCTGACAATCGATTCGATAATCAAGGCTACACCCATAAGGGCAGGATTGAAGTTAGCTCAGTAGAATTTCAAAAGAAAAAAGAGATAGCTATGGTCAAGGATAAGGTAGATGTCAAGAAATATTATCGTTGACAATTCGTCAAAAGCTAGCAATGGATTCGATAATCGAAGCTTCACCCATAAGGACAGGATTGACGGAATATCAAAGATAAGAAATATTGTCAAAAAGTTGGCTCCATTTTTCCGGTTAAGTGGCGGATATGGTACTCCGTGACTCTCAAGTCGGTTCTCTCAGTTGCCCACAATAACTGATTCCTTCTTCCATTCTTTCTTTAATTTCCTCCTAGAAAATGGATCCTACTCGTTCTGCCTTGTGAAAATACTTTCCTTCTTTACCAATCGACATTCTTAAAAAGATCTACCGAGTTCACTGTGAACGATTAAAAGTTTTGATGCACAAAGGAATCCCTGAAGATGTGCGGTGGTTAGTCGAAGCTAAGGTCCGTCTGGCAAGAGAAGTCCTAGAAGCATTTGTCTCACATGCCTGGCTTAGGCAAAAGCTCTTATACCAAAAAGCGGAGAGCGAAAAGGTTACAAGTCTGCCACAAATGTGGTCGACGGACTTGTAACACTAAATTCTTTAGGAATGATCTCCAATAATCGGGAAGATAAAATACGATTCATAAAAAATGGCCTGAGTAAGGATTCATTGGATGATATCCGATTGACTCTTGAGACACATTCTTGTAGATTAGTGCAACTCGAACTTCTTGGTTTACAGAGTATTTTTCACAAAGAACGAGAGCATTATAGTCCCACGAATCTGACTTTAAAAGATCATATTTTCCAATTTGTAAGAAAATTGGATGGGAAGCAAATCCCTGACTCATAGAAGGCGTTAAAGCCATTATTGGACGTAAAACCAGTGGAAGATGTGAGCCACAGTCACAATTACTGTACATATGCTCTGTCATTTTGGAAAATTTACCTTTTCTTTTGACAATAATGTACTTGTTCCTGTAAGCGTAATAAACACGTTATCCTTTCATCACTATAAATGTGTGTTCTCTTTTCGGTTAAGTAGTGGATACGGTACTCCGTGACTCTCAAAGTCGGTTATTTTAGTTTCCTACAATAATTGATCTCTTCTTCTTTTCTCTCAAATTCTTCTCTCATCAATGGATTATACTCTTTCTGCCTTGCGAAAGTACTTTCCTTCCCTCCCAATAAATGTCCTTAAAAAGATCTACCAGGCTAGATATGAAAGAATCAAAGTTTTTATACGCAAAGGCATTCCTGACAATGTGCAATGGTTAATTGAAACTAAGGTCCATTTGGCTGGTGAAGTTTCAGATGCATTTATGCCCCGTATGCCCGACTTAGGTAAAAGTGCTTATGCCAAAAAGTGAAGAGCAAAGAGGCTAGGCATCTGTCATAAATGTAGAAGATGAAATTGTGATACTAAATGTCGCTCTTTAGGATACATCTCCAAAAATCGCGAAGAGAAAAGAAAATTCATTAAGAATGGCCTGTGTAAGGAATCTCTGGAAGATATTCGAAGGACTCTTGAGACGCATTCTTGTGGAATAGTGCAATGTGACATTGTCTATTTATGAAGGACTTACCATAAAGAACGAGACCGTTACAGTCTTGGGAATCTGACTTTAAAAGACCCTGTTTGCCAGTTTGTAAGAAAACTGGATGGGAAGCAAATCCCCGACTCGTAGAAGGCATTGAAGCTGTTATTGGACGTAAAACCAATGGAAGGTGTGAGCCACTGTCACAATTATTATACATATAAGCTGTCATTTTGAAAAGTTTACCTTTTCTTTTGACAATAATGTACTTGCTCCTATAAACGTAATAAACACGTTATCCTTTCATCGCTATAAATGCGTGTTATTCTTTCTGGTTAAGTAGCGGATGCGGTACTCTGTAATTCTCATAGTTTGTTATTTCAATTTCCTACAATAACTGATCTCTTCCTCTCTTTTCTCAAATTCTTCTCTCGTCAATGGATTCTTCTCTTTCCGCCCTGCGAAAGTATTTTCTTTCCCTCCCAATAAATGTTCTTAAAAAGATTTATCAAGCTAGATATGAAAGAATCCGATTATTTATACACAAAGGCATTCCTGATAATGTGCGGTGGTTAATTGAAGCTAAGGTTCGTTCGGTTGGTGAAGTTTCAGATGCATTCATACCTCGGATGCCTGGCTTAGGTAAAAGCGCTTATGCCAAAAAGTGAAGAGCAAAGAGGCTAGGCATCTGCCATAAATGTAGACGATGGAATTGCGATACTAAATGTCGTTCTTTAGAAATGATCACCAGAAATCATGAAGATAGAAGAAAATTCATTAAGAATGGTCTGCGTAAGGAATCTTTGGATGATATCCTATTGAATCTTCAAACGCATTCTTGTGGAATAGTGCAATGGGAAATTGTCAGTTTATAGATGGCTTTCTAAAAAGAACGAGATCGTTACAGTCTTGGGAATCTGACTTTAAACGACTCTATTTGTCAGTTTGTAAGAAAACTGGAGGGGAAGCAAATCCCCTATTCATAGAAGGCATTGAAGCCGTTAAACCAGTGGAAGGCGTGAACCAAAGTCACGACTATTGTACATACTAGCTGTCATTTTGAAAATTTTTCTTCTTTTCTGACAATAATATACCTACTCCTGACGTGAGCCACAGTCATGACTATTGTTTATGCTAGCTGCCACTTTTGAAAATTTTTCTCCTCTTCCGACAATAGTGCACCTACTCTTTAAATGTAATTATTGCATTGTCTTTTCACCTCTATAAATATATCATCTTTTCTTCATTTCTCACAAGGTTAAGAATAGGAATGGAGAAAACCTCAACTCGTAAATCCCGAAGTATTTGTGTATTTTCTGGGGCTTTTCCTGGAAAAGATGAAGAGTATTTAAAAGCAGCCAACCATTTGGGTAAAGTATTAGCTGAGCGAAAAATACATTTAGTTTATGGAGGAGGTAGTGTCGGATTAATGGGAGGCGTAGCATCAGCAGCATCTTTAGCAGGAAGTCAAGTTCTGGGCATTATCCCTGGACCTTTGAAGTTTGTTTCTGGGGGCACGATCGAAGAAGAGCTAGTGGTAAAAAATCTGTAGGAGTGTTTGTTACAAATGCTTTTTAATGCTGATGCTTTTATTGCTCTACCAGGTGGTTTTGGCACATTGGGAGAAGTCTTCCAAATTGCTTCCATGGCCCAACTTAATTTTCATAAGAAACCTATTGGGCTGTTGAATGTTAACAATTTCTTTACAGGTCTCATAGTTTTTGTGGATTACGCTATGCAGAAAAATTTTATATCAAGAGTGGCACGACGAATCCTAATATCTGCAACAACTGCTGAAGAATTGCTGGATAAAATGCAAGCTTTTGTTCATGAACCAGATCCATCGATGATTCAGATAGACTGGACACGACAGTCTTTTCTGACTAGTTTCATCCCATAAACATCCTTTACTCGGCCTGTTGAAGCATTGTGGAAGAAGAAGCGATCCGATCTGTTCTTCTTATCCTTTAGTTTTATTATCAACATTTTTTTCGTGTTTCAGTTTTTCTTTTTGGGGTATTTTCTTCTTTCATTTTTTTTTCACCTTTTTAGGATAGTTTTGTCCATGCTAATTTTAAAACCATAGGACAAAGCCTTTAGTTTGGAATGGCTGAGTAAGGAGTAATTTTTTTTTTTACTCTTGAGACACATCCTATTAGGTCTACTAGTCATGACATTTTGGGGTAGTTGAGCTTCAACTTTATTTGGATGACATATCTCATAAGGGAATCTATATTTTCTAAAGAAAATATTAGATGAAACCTGGATATTGATTCAAAACATCCGTTCCCTTATATAATTTGTCAGTTTTATTGCCATTTTATGGAATGTCTCATCATCAAGATTCACTCATTTCATGGAAGTTTAAATTTTTGCACTCGCCTATTATGAAAATTCATACTTTCGAAAAAATCATTCCAACTTCAATTGCTTTCATGCAAAGTTTGTTTGGGGTACTAAGGAAAGCTCCTTAACCCCAGAAAGGAGAAAAAAGTTTTTCTCCACAATCAATCAAATTCACAATCAATCAATTTTTCTTCAACGATAAGAGAGTTCTTATCGTAGAGGTTCTAAGGAAGGTTCCTTAGCCTCAAACTCAATCAATCAATCAATTAATTTTTCTTCAACGATAGGAGAGTTCATATCATAGAAGTTCTAAGGAAAGTTCCTTAGCCTTAAACTCAATCAATCAATCAATCAATTTTTCTTCTACGATAGGAGAGTTCTTATCGCAGAGGTTCTAAGGAGAGTTCCTTAACCTCAAAATCAATCAATCAATCAATTTTTCTTCAATGATAGGAGAGTTCCTATCGCAGAGGTTCTAAGGAGAGTTCCTTAACCTCAAATTGAATCAATCAATCAATTGTTCTTCAACGATAGGAGAGTTCCTATCGCAGAAGTTTTAAGGAGAGTTCCTTAACCTCAAATTGAATCAATCAATCAATTGTTCTTTAACGATAGGAGAGTTCCTATCGCAGAGGTTCTAAGGTAGGGTCCTTAACCTCAAAATCAATCAATCAATTTTTCTTCAATAATAGGAGAGTTCCTATTATAGAGGTTCTAAGGTAGGACCCTAGGTAGGACCCTTAATCTCAAAATCAATCAATCAATTTTTCTTCAATAATAGGAGAGTTCCTATTACAGAGGTTCTAAGGTAGGACCCTTAACCTAAGAAAGGTTCTTTAACCTCAAAATCAATCAATTAATTTTTCTTCAACGATAGGAAGGTTCCTATCGTAGAGGTTCTAAGGTAAGACCCTTAACCTCAAAACCAATCAATCAACTTTTTTTCAACAATAGGAAGGTTCTTATCGTAGAGGTTCTAAGGAAGGTTCCTTAACCTCAAAATCAATCAATCAATCTTTCTTTAACGATAAGAGAGTTTCTATCGTAGATGTTATAAGAAAAGTTCCTTAACCTAAAAAAGGAGGAGGAAAAGGTTTTTCTCCTCAGAGTTTAGGCGGCGAAAAGGTTCTCAATGCCTAGTTAAGGTCGAACGAAATTCGGTAGCGACTTTACATGCGTCATGTCCCATGAGGCATGCAAAGGGGGGCAGCTGTTGACACCCAATTTCGTCTGACCCTTAAAAAATTTTAATTAATTATTATTATTATTATAAAAAAAGAAAGAGAAAAAGAAAAAATTTTAAAAAATTAATTAGTTTATGGGGACATTTTGTTTTATAGGGTTAGTTAAAAAATAATATATATATATATATATATATATCTCTGTGTGTGTATTAAAAAAAATTTTAATTAATTAATTAAAAAAAAAAGAAAACCGATAACTCCTCCCCTAGCTGAACCTTCCTGGGGAGCTGGGATATTTTTAGAAGGCTCTGAGCTCTCAATTTAGAAACCCCCCCTCAGCTCATTCTCTCTCCCGAAGAAGACTCTCTCTCGGTTCTCACCGTTCTCCCGGTTCCAACCTCTACTTCTCTCACCCTCGTCTCTCCACCCTCCGCCACCTTTTCTTCCTCTCTCTTCTCCTCCTGCCCCACCGCCGCATCATCTTCCTCCCTGCCCCATGGCTGCCTCTCTTCTCCTTTTTCTCTCCGCACCAGTCTCCCTCTAGCCTCCTTCCCTTGCGCCACCATCACCACCGGTTTCCAGCCCCGACGTCCCAGCCTTCATATTCTCTCCTCCGCCGTCCCAGCCAAGTGGCTCGCCTTGCGTCGTACCAGATCCATTCCAAACTCGCCTAGCCCGCCCGCTGTCGCTCGCCTGGTGTTGCACAAGATCCGCAGCAGCCGCCGTGGTTCACCTTGCGTCGCACCAGGTCTGTTCCAGACTCGCCTAGCCCGTCCGCTCTCACTCGCCTGGTGTCATACAAGATCCGCACGAGATTTGTAGCAGCTCGCCTTATGTCGCATTAGATACGCACCCGATCCATAGTCGCTCACCAGACTCGCCGTATCCCGTTCGCTACTCGCCTCGCTACTTGTTGACGAACACTGGTCGCTCGCTATATCTGATTTTAGATCACCTTTTATCCAATTTATGCTAACGAAGTGATGGAGGGACAAAGCGGCGGTGGAGGCGGCGAGGTGATCCACATCCACCCTTCGTGGTGGTGGTCTACGGTAAACGTTGCCCTCTCTCGGCCAGCACCTTTGCCGCCATCACTGGCCAAACTCACCGTCGCCTGCCATGGATTCATGCAAGAATCCTATCGCTGAAAGGGGATGAGCTCGACGCGATGCTGGTGAAAGTGGCGATGGAAAATGAGACGTTGATTATTACTATCATGAACAAAGCGCACGCGGAACAAGATGCGAGTTCACAGATGACGATGCTGGATTCTTTCCTGGAGAGCTTTTGGCTGGGGGTTTAGATGGAGCAGCTAGTGGAGAACCTACTGGTGGCAACAGTGGATGAGGCCGTGTACCAATGTCGCAGATCCAAGCGGTTGCACTGTTACCGGCTGGTGAAGGATGGTGTCGATTATGGCGGCAAGAAAGTGTACATGTTCGCGGATTTTATCAAAATGATGTGGACAAGCACTTTGTTTCTTCTAGACGTCATAAAACACAGCTACAACTTCGTTTTCATGACCACCTCCTTCAACTTCACCAACTTATTTATTTATCTTTATTTTTAGAGTAGCTTAATTTTAATTCTTGTAATGCATCTAATGTGTACCAAATTATTGGTTAAGCTCCATTTAAATTTTTGGGAATACATTCTTGGTAATTTGATAAAATTTCAAGATGGGTTTTTCATCCATATCCGGGTGATCTGATAAGATCCATGGTTTGGATAATTATTTAAAATATTTCAAAACCATAAAAAATATAGAAGAGGACTTACGTTAATTCTAAACTTCTAGTAAAAAAAAAAAAAGAAAAAGCGATAATTGCTGCGCCACTTGGCAAGCCCAGCACCGATCACCAACCAATCGTTTGCCGCCGGTCGATATCAAATCAAGGCAAAAATCCGATTGCAATTCGATAAAAAAAAAAAATCCAAATCTTGGTATAATTTCTCTCTAATCCTCCAACTTTTCTATTTCATTTATATAAGTCACTAATGTTGCCCACTCCGGGGTAGTCCAGTTATGGTGCCAAAGCTGTGCATTTAGACTCCCAGGATTGGTAATGTTCTGTAGGCCATCAAAACACTACCCTTAGTGTGCATACCCAAGTGACCCTCTTGGGCACTATGTAAATACATGCATACTGGTCCAACCATCACACACATATCCACATTGCATACACACCATGGCAGCAAAGAAGGAAAACACTAGCACAAGTCTTAGTTTTGGCTTCCACACATTAGGCAATCTTGTTAAGTTCTAGTGGCCAGCTACTATACCTGTAACTTCCACTAATAAACTGTACCATTCTAGCCACATAGCCCCCTGTTTTCTTTGCTCCATTATCAAGTAGAGACTTAGAGAAAACCAAGGAATTTTGTTTTACATCAATAGCCCACCTATGAACCAAGTTATGGATTTTTTAAGTTGGTTACAAAATTCTGACCAAATAAACAGTAACTCAGCCAAATTTGCAACGTCATATATTTGGCTACAGGGCTCTAAATCCATAAATTCCAAATCCCAGTTAACCCTCTAGATGTCCTCTAGGTGTGGTCAAAATTTCATACCAAGATTCATTCTACACAAGGAGATATTAAACTTTAGGTCCAGAGTTGAAATTCTGGCAACTTTTGGACCATTTTGCCCATACAATTTTTCCAAACCATGCAAACACTTCATTCACATGGGGAAAGCCCTCCAAGGCTATACCATATATGTCCATTACACATAGGAATTACATTCCCTTCCTTTTTACAACTTTATGTGATCAAAACAGAATTTACAAGTAAGCAGCCCATCATTCACACTTAGGCAGCTTTGCACCACATCACTTACATAGCCAAAACATTACTCAAATGTTCTCATACTTGTCTCATTTTACATACACTACATGTACATGTATACATGTACTACAATATGGTCTTAACTCAGCTAAATATGCATCCTAGGTTACAGGAGGTCCTGAGACACAATGGACTCCAAAAACAAGATGCTGGACAGCTGCTGCACAACAAAATAAGTACCATCACTAAAAATACCAAATGTGCTCCTAAAATCACCAAACTTTCCAGATCATAACTAGACATATGGAAGTTCATGTACCTGAAATTTCAGATCAAAACTCAAACCACAAAGGTTAGTTTGAAGGTGATCTTTCTGCTGGACCTGAAATGACAGAATTGAGGGGAGTAAGTTTCATTGAGAAACTTAGTAAGGGTAACACTTGGTTTCTTAAGGTAATGTGATCCTCATTAAAACCTGCATCCAAAGACACTAAAACAAAAAAACCACAATACATATATACAAGATATAGCAACCAAATGCAGCAGCCAAACACAAACAACAAACACATGAAATGTGGCAGCAGCATATACCATAGGTTAGTCCATAAAACACATAATAAACATAACCAAATCACTATGGCAGCCCTCCTCAAGCTAATGCTTGGTCTTAGGAGGATTTTAACAGTAGTTAGTACTAACTTTGGGCTCTAGAAACCCTCACTTTACTGCCATCTTTGTGCACTTCACACTAGGTCACAAAACCTTCAATAAGTGCACTCCCCTCAATAAGCTTGGTTCATCAAGCTCATGGCTCTCTTCCAAGCTTAGCCATAGCTCCATGGATGTTTAAAAATATAGAAAACAGCCCATGAGAGCAAGAGAACCCTTACCAAATAGAGTAGGCCGAATTTGAAGCTTAATCCTTGAAGTATGCAAGAAATAGCTCTAGTTTGCTTCCAATTGCTTCCATTTGCCTTCAATTTCAATCAATTGCAAGTTTGAAGGTGTGGTGGCTATGGAGGAAGTATGGCTGTGTTCTTGGGCTAGGGGAGGACGAAAATGAGAGTGAGATAAGTGATTTGGCCACTTAAATGGCCTTAAATGAGCTTAAGGGCACCAAAACACACTTAACAAGCTTAACCTTGCTTTATGTCATTTTCCTTCTCACTAATTATGGTTTCTTTGTCTTAAACTCATTGGTACACATGTGCCCAACATTTTTGACTAATTATCAAGTCATGGCTGCCTCCCCCATGGTGGGATAACCCCAAAATTCCACCCTTAGACTTAAGTCAAAAGCTTGAACACCTTAAGGTTTACACTAGGACATTTAGGTCCTTATTGCCTTTAGTGTTTCCTTTGTTCAAACTTGTCTTCCATGAGTAATTTGGTCCTCCAATAGCACTTTCATACCATTTATATCCTTCCCATAACTCTCCAAGTCTCTTTCTTGAGAGTTTTGCAATTGAGTACCCGAATTTCCAAAACCTTACAAAAAAGTCCATAGGTTGCTTGAAAAACAAGAAATCCTTAAGGCTTTTCTTGGGGGCCAAGTTACCAACTTGGAACACTTTTAAGGAGGTGTTGATCATGCCTTTTACCCCCCACACTTTAAACACTATGGTGAGAATTACACAATATAATGGTTTTTAGCCATTATGACACACTTGTAATTCTCCCATTTTATGAGGTGGTAACAATCCTCCCCCCATTAAAAATTTTGGTCCTCCAAAATAGCCCTTAGCTTCGAGTATTCTTCAGGATACCTTTCCATAAGGTTTTTTTCAGTTTCCCAGGTTGCTTCTCTTTCAGAGTGGTGTGACCACTAAACTTTAACCATGGGAATATGTTTGTTTCTTAACCTTGTGGTATCCTTGGCTAAGATAGCTATAGGTTTCTCTTCATATGTCAAGTTAGGTTCCAACTGTATGTCTTCCACTACAATAGTCTGCTTTGTGTCCAGTAGACACTTCTTAAGCATATTGATGTGAAAAACATTATGAACACTTGACATGCTTGGCAGTAGAGCTAACCTGTATGCTACCCTGCCAACTCTGTCCAAGATCTCATAAGGACCAATGTATCTTGGAGCTAACTTGGTTCTTTTACCAAATCTAACAGTGCTTTTGGTTGGCGCAACATTCAGCCAAACATTGTCACCAACCTCAAATTCCAAGTCTCTCCTTCTTTTGTTGACATAGGCTATGGTCCTTTCATTGGCTGCCTTTAATCTTTCTTGAATCTTCTTGATTTTGGCAGTAGTCTCTTCAATAATTTTGGGACCCAACTCTAGCCTGTCTGAGGCTTCCGCCCAACAGTGGGGTGTCATGCACCTTCTTCCATATAATGCTTCATAAGGTGCCATGCCAATGGTGCTTTGGTAACTATTGTTATATGAGAATTCCACCAATGGCAAGTGTTGGTCCCATTCACCTTTGAAATCCAACACACAGCTCTTGAGCATGTCTTCCAGTATCTGTATCACCCTTTCAGATAGCCCATCTGTCTGAGGATGATAAGCAGTACTCAGGTGGATTTTGGTTCCTAGTGCTTTATGAAAAGCACTCCAAAATCGAGTTGTAAATCTTGGATCTCTATCAAATACAATGGAGTCTGGCACTCCATGTAGTCTCACTATCTCCTGGACATACATCTGGGCTAACTTCTCTAAGGAGTCTGTGAGTTTCATAGGTAAGAAGTGGGCACATTTGGTTAGCCTATCCATAATGACCCAGATTGTATCATGCCTTAGTCTGGTCATAGGCAACCCAGTCAAAAAGTCCATGGTTATGTTGCCCTACTTCCTCACTGGTATAGGTAGAGTCTGTAGGGTACTAGCTGGCATCTGGTGCTCTACCTTTACCCTCTGGCATGTGGCACATTTGGAGACATAAGTAGCTATGTCTCTCTTCATATGTGGCCACCAAAAGTGAGTCTTCAAATCTTTATACATTTTCTCACTTCCTGGATGGATGTTCAACTTGCTTGTGTGAGCTTTTTCAAGTATTTCATCCCTGAGCTTTGCTTCTTTAGGCACATATATTCGGTCCTTGAAGTACAGTAATCCTTGCTTGTAGGAAAAGGATTGATACAAGGAACCTTTTTCCTCTCCTGAGATCTTTTTCAAATCAGGATCTGTGTCCTGTGCCTTTTTGGCTTCTTCAATCCATCCAGACTGAATTGTCAATGTGTAAATTTGGGCTTCCTCCCACTTATGCCATTTATGCCATAGGCATAGCAGACTATTTTGCTCATCATGATCAGCTAAGGATCCTCCTTTCAAAAGTCCTGTGTACTTCCTGCTCAAGGCATCTGCTACTAGATTGCCTTTGCCCTCTGTGTACTGTATACTACAGTCATAGTCCTTGATGTACTCTAACCATCTCCTTTGCCTCATGTTCAACTCTTTCTGAGTGAACAAGTACTTTAGGCTTTTATGGTCAGTGTATATCACGAAGGAACTTCCCATCAAGTAATGTCTCCATTGCTTCAGAGCAAAAATCACTGCTGCCAGTTCTAGGTCATGGGTAGGATAATTTTGCTCATGGGGCCTTAACTGCCTTGACCCATAAGCAATGACATTTCTGTCTTGCATAAGCACACAACTTAACCTAGATCTAGATGCATCTGTATATATGATGTAGGGCTTACTTGGATAAGGAAGAATCAACACTGGAGCTTTAATCAACCTTTGCTTGAGGTCCTAGAAACTATTTTCACACTTCTCAGTCCACTCAAATCTTTGACCCTTCTTGGTTAGATGAGTAAGAACTGAGGCAATCATGGAAAAGCCTGATACAAATCTCCTGTAGTATCCAGCTAATCCTAGGAAACTTCTGATTTCCTTCACAGTCTTTGGTCTTTCCCACTCTTGCACTGCCTTGACCTTTTCAGGGTCTGCCTTAAGGCCTTGTGCATCTATGATGTGTCCTAGGAAAGACACTTCCCTTATCCAGAATTCACACTTGGATAACTTGGCATAAAGCTGATGCTGCAACAGAGTCTTTAAGACAATCTTTAGATGATGTTCATGTTCATTTTCATCCTTAGAATACACTAGGATGTCATCAATGAACACAACCACAAATTTGTCTAGATGTGGTCTAAAGACCCTGTTCATCAAGTCCATAAAAGCAGCTAGGGCATTAGTCAAACCAAATGGCATGACTGTGTACTCATAATGCCCATATCTGGTCCTGAATGCAGTCTTAGGAATATCTTCTTCCTTTTCTTTCAACTGGAAGTATCCAAATCTCAAATCTATCTTAGAGAAGATCTTAGCTCCCTTGAGTTGATCAAATAGATCCTCAATCCTAGGGAGTGGATACTTGTTCTTGATAGTCACTGCATTAAGCTTCCTATAGTCAATGCATAGTCTCAAAGATCCATCCTTCTTTTTCACAAAGAGAACAGAAGCTCTGCATGGTGAAACACTTGGCCTTATGAACCCTTTTTCAAGAAGTTCATCAAGTTGTTTCTTGAGCTCATTCATCTCTGTGATTGGCATTCTGTAAGGAGGTATGGATATTGGACTAGCTTCTGGTTGCAGCTTGATTTCAAATTCAATCTCCCATTGTGGAGGAATACCTGGCAGGTCTTTAGGAAAGACTTGTGGAAAGTCTCTCACTATAGGCATTCTGTCCACTTCCTTATCACAGTGCAATTCATTCAATGCATAACAGTAATCATGCTCAGAAATCACAGGTATCTCATCTAATACCTCTCGCTCCATGCCATGCATTTCATACACTAATTCCTTAGAATTCACTAATGCATGCACTTCACCATCAGGCAATGTGATTTCCCTCTTAGCACAATCAATTCTTATGTTATGCATAGCAAGCCAATTCATACCCAGCACTAAATCATACTTAGGAATGTCCAACACTAGCAGATTAGTCATAACCTTAGTCTTTCCTACTACTAGCTCACAATCCTTAGCTAGGTCATTAGTGTAAAGACATTGACTACCTGCTGTTTTCACTAAGGATATCCTAGGCATGATTTCAATAGGCAATTTCATGGCATTAACAAATTTCCTAGACACTATAGACACAGATGCACCAGTATCAAACAGAACACTAATAGGCATACCATTAAGGTAAATGTTACTTCTTAGTGCTCCTCCCTGCTCTGATGTCTCTGGCCTCTCCACTTGGAAGACTTTGCCAGCTCTCTGCATTGGAGGCCAAGGCACTGGAGGAACTGGCCTCTGTTGTCCCTCCCTTGGTGCTCCTCCTCTAGGTCCTGCCCCAATAGGTCTTACTAGACCTTGGTCTTCTGGCCTCCTTTGAGCCTATGGGCAGTCTTTGATCCAATGATCCATGGATCCACATCTTAGACACGCTTGGGTATCAAAGTAGCAAGGTTTCTTTCCATGAAACCTCCTACACTTAAGGCACCTTAGGCCAGGGAACTTCCCCTTAACCTTGCCCTCACCACCAAAATGGGAACTCTTGGCAATTCCCTTGCCATGTGGTGGCTTCTTCTACTTGCCTCCTGCCTGACTACTTTCCCCCGGTCCACTGGGAAAACACTTAGTCTCATACTCCTCTTGCTCTACTAATAGAGCTTTCTGCACTGCTTCATAGTATGTAACTGCTCCAAAAGGTTTAACAGCTTTTCTAATGTCTGACTTTAGGCCTCTGACAAATCTTTTGGCCTTTAATTCCTCCAATCCATGATACTGAGGAGCATACCTCACCAACTGATTGAATTTGTGCTCATACTCTAGGACACTGAGGTTGTCTTGCCTTAGAGCATCAAATTCAGCTTGCTTCATATCCTTGATGGCATCACTGATGTACTGTTCCTGGAATAGCTGTGTGAACTCTGGCCAGCTTATTTCAATATCTCTTCCTGGCCTTCTGCCCTTCTGGAAAGCATACCTGTCTCTGGTGTTTCTCCACCACATCTCTGCACTGCCTACCAAGTTGTAAGTAGCCAGTGACACCTTCTTGGTGGAGCTGAGTGGCATCCTCTCAAACATCTTTTCTATGAAGATTAACCACTCCTTAGCTCTCTCTGGCCCAGCTCTTCCATCAAACTGTGGAGGTCCTAGGCCTTGAAACCTCTCCAACAATCTGACCTTATCTAGGCCTTCTAAATCCTCTGATCTATGTCTCCTGGATCTATGAGAGTCCTCTGTATGGTGATGCCCTCTATAATCTCTCTGCCTTCTCCTGGATCTTCTCTCACGGCCTTCCTCAATCTCATTCCTAGTGCAGGAATGGTCATAGACTGAGGGATTGGTCCTGGACACCTGACCAATCTCAGATCTTACTCTTCTGCCTCTTGGATTTCTCCTATCCTCATCTTCCACCTCAATGGTCTCATCATTTGTGTCTTCTAAGCTTCCAGAAGGAACATATTCAGATGTGTTCCTAGTATCCTCTTCTGGTTGTTGCTGTGCATCCTGAACTAGTACTACTGGAGCTACTTGGACTCCCTGCTGTTGTCCTTGAATCAGCCTCATTAAGTTTTCATTGATTAGAGCTAAGTTCCTCTGAAGCTCTAACCAAACCTGAGGCACTTTAGGGTTTGCTATCCCCTGTTGCCCCTGATTCCCTCTATTCTGTTCATTTCTTTGTTGCCCAGAACCAGTAGGAGGCCTTCGAGGTGGATCCCCTCTCCTTGTGGCAACCATGTTTACTTCCTGCATTGATGATCCATCATAGAGCACATATAAAGATCATAGGTATTTCAATGGTACTTGACACTAGCAGCTGACCAAACTGAGTTAATATATGTAGATGCATGCAATGCCGACTATATGCAATGTACATGTATAAACAATGCTCTAATACCAACTTCTATTACCCACTCCAGGGTAGTTCAGTTATGGTGCCAAAACTGTGCATTTAGACTCCCAGGATTGGTAATGTTCTATAGGCCATCAGAACACTAGTGTGCATACCCATGGTGTGCCTGTTTTGTGTTTTCTCAGAGGGAGGAAAATGCCCATCCTTTGCCCAGTCCCATTTCCTAGTATTTATAGGAGTAGTTGGTCCATTCAGATCATGACACGTGTTCGGTCGGATTTGATCTGTACTTTTGGACCTAGGGGACAGGCAGCCGTTTGCAGCCTCCTTCAGCCCTGGACCCGGACAGGTTGTGTCAGGACTGGGGGGGCTGCGGCGTGTCAGTTCGCCGTTCAGATGTGACGTGTAGGGCTTGTGGGCGACATGTCAGAGGCTCCTTAAATGCTCATACTGTACTCCCGAGGTCCCCTGGGCGAGATCGCCCTTCGGTGCGGGCACCCTCTTCGGATTCTATCCGTCCTTCGGTGCGAGCACCTTCTTCGGGATCTATCCCATAGTTCTGGGAGTTCCCTTGATAAACACCTTCTTCGGGACTCACACCCATAGTTAGGGGATTCCCTTGTTCAGGTGTTTCTTGTTCGGGGAAGATCCTCTTCGGGGCCTCTGCCTTCGGGGAGATTCTTCCTTGCTTCAGAGAGATGGCTCTCTTACCCGAAGACGGTCAGTTTGGCCCCTCGATGGAGACGGTGTTGTCCTCGGAATTCCTGACGAGCTAACCGAAGTCTCAAGCTCATAGTGTTTGACTTCGCACCTTCCGAGGTCAGTAAAAAGATCCTCTCTTGGGTGACGTCAGACTCCTCGGCCAATATTCTGGCAGGGAGTTACTACCGAGGAGGCAATAGCCTTTGGCTATCAGTTTCTTTGTCTTAAACTCATTGGTACACATGTGCCCAACATTTTTGACTAATTATCAAGTCATGGCTGCCTCCCCCATGGTGAGATAACCCCAAAATTCCACCCTTAGACTTAAGTCAAAAGCTTGAACACCTTAAGGTTTACACTAGGACATTTAGGTCCTTATTGCCTTTAGTGTTTCCTTTGTTCAAACTTGTCTTCCATGAGTAATTTGGTCCTCCAATAGCACTTTCATACCATTTATATCCTTCCCATAACTCTCCAAGTCTCTTTCTTGAGAGTTTTGCAATTGAGTACCCGAATTTCCAAAACCTTACAAAAAAGTCCATAGGTTGCTTGAAAAACAAGAAATCCTTAAGGCTTTTCTTGGGGGCCAAGTTACCAACTTGGAACACTTTTAAGGAGGTGTTGATCATGCCTTTTACCCCCCACACTTTAAACACTATGGTGAGAATTACACAATATAATGGTTTTTAGCCATTATGACACACTTGTAATTCTCCCATTTTATGAGGTGGTAACAATCCTCCCCCCCTTAAAAATTTTGGTCCTCCAAAATAGCCCTTAGCTTCGGGTATTCTTTAGGATACCTTTCCATAAGGTTTTTTTCAGTTTCCCAGGTTGCTTCTCTTTCAGAGTGGTGTGACCACTAAACTTTAACCATGGGAATATGTTTGTTTCTTAACCTTGTGGTATCCTTGGCTAAGATAGCTATAGGTTTCTCTTCATATGTCAAGTTAGGTTCCAACTGTATGTCTTCCACTACAATAGTCTGCTTTGTGTCCAGTAGACACTTCTTAAGCATATTGATGTGAAAAACATTATGAACACTTGACATGCTTGGCAGTAGAGCTAACCTGTATGCTACCTTGCCAACTCTGTCCAAGATCTCATAAGGACCAATGTATCTTGGAGCTAACTTGGTTCTTTTACCAAATCTAACAGTGCTTTTGGTTGGCGCAACATTCAGCCAAACATTGTCACCAACCTCAAATTCCAAGTCTTTCCTTCTTTTGTTGACATAGGCTATGGTCCTTTCATTGGCTGCCTTTAATCTTTCTTGAATCTTCTTGATTTTGGCAGTAGTCTCTTCAATAATTTTGGGACCCAACTCTAGGCTGTCTGAGGCTTCCACCCAACAGTGGGGTGTCATGCACCTTCTTCCATATAATGCTTCATAGGGTGCCATGCCAATGGTGCTTTGGTAACTATTGTTATATGAGAATTCCACCAATGGCAAGTGTTGGTCCCATTCACCTTTGAAATCCAACACACAGCTCCTGAGCATGTCTTCCAGTATCTGTATCACCCTTTCAGATTGCCCATCTGTCTGAGGATGATAAGCAGTACTCAGGTGGATTTTGGTTCCTAGTGCTTTATGAAAAGCACTCCAAAATCGAGCAGTAAATCTTGGATCTCTATCAGATACAATGAAGTCTGGCACTCCATGTAGTCTCACTATCTCCTGGACATACATCTGGGCTAACTTCTCCAAGGAGTCTGTGAGTTTCATAGGTAAGAAGTGGGCACATTTGGTTAGCCTATCCATAATGACCCAGATTGTATCATGCCTTAGTCTGGTCATAGGCAACCCAGTCAAAAAGTCCATAGTTATGTTGCCCTCTTCCTCACTGGTATAGGTAGAGTCTGTAGGGTACTAGCTGGCTTCTGGTGCTCTTTTAAGTGGATAGGTAAAAACCCCACTTTATTTATTTATTTAATTTTCTGTGTTATTTTAATTTATGCACTTTTTATTTTTTAAGTGGATGGCAAAAGAGGGCCACTTTTTTTTTTATTTATTTAATTTCCTGCAATTTACTTTATGCACTTTTATTTTTTAAGTGGACAGCAAAAAGCCCCACTTTTATTTTCTTTATTTTATTTTTCTACAATTATTTATTTTATGCACTTTTATTTTTAAGTGGACGGCAAAAAACCCCACTTTTTCTTTATTTATTTAATTTTTGCAAGTATTTATTTTATGCACTTTTACTTTTAAGTGGATAGCAAAAAGCCCCACTTTTCTTATTTATTTAATTTTCTGAAATTATTTACTTTATTGCACTTTTATTTTTTTAAGTGGACAGCACAGCAAAAAGCCCCATTTTTCTTTATTTATTTACTTTCCAGCAATTTACTTTATGCACTTTTATTTTTAAGTGGATGGCAAAAAGCCCCCACTTTTCTTTATTTATTTACTTCCCTGCAATTTACTTTATGCACTTTTATTTTTTCAAGTGGACGGCAAAAAACCCCACTTTTTTTTATTTTTTTAATTTTCTGCAATTATTTACTTTATTGCACTTTTATTTTTTAAGTGGACGGAACAAAGCCCCACTTTTTTATTTATATATTTAATTTCCTGCAATTATTTACTTTATTGCACTTTTATTTTGTTTAAGTGGATGACAAAAAGCCCCCACTTTTTTTTTATTTAATTTCCTGCAATTATTTACTTTATCGCATTTTTATTTTTAAGTGGACGGAAAAAAGCCCCACTTTTTTTTTATTTATTTAATTTCTTGCAATTATTTACTTTATCGCACTTTTATTTTTTTTAAGTGGACAGTAAAAAGGCCCACTTTTCTTTATTTATTTACTTTCCTGCAATTTACTTTATGCACTTTTATTTTTTTAAGTGGACGGCAAAAAGCCTCACTCTTCTTTATTTATTTACTTTCCAGCAATTTACTTTATGCACTTTTATTTTTAAGTGGACGGCAAAAAGCCCCGCTTTTTTTTATTTATTTACTTTCCTGCAATTTGCTTTATGTACTTTTATTTTTTTAAGTGGACGGCAAAAATACCCACTCATCTTTATTTATTTACTTTCCTGCAATTTACTTTATGCACTTTTATTTTTTTAGGTAGACGGCAAAAAGCCCCCACTTTTTCTTTATTTATTTAATTTCCTGCAATTTTTTACTTTTTTACACTTTCATTTTTTTTAAGTGGATGGCAAAAAGCCTCACTTTTTCTTTATTTATTTAATTTCCTGCAATTATTTACTTTATTGCATTTTTATTTTTAAGTGGACGGCAAAACGCCCCACTTTTTCTTTATTTATTTAATTTCTTACAATTATTTACTTTATCGCACTTTTATTTTTTTTAAGTGGGCGGAAAAAAGCCCCATTTTTCTTTATTTATTTACTTTCCTGTAATTTACTTTATGCACTTTTATTTTTTTAAGTGGACGGCAAAAATCCCCATTCTTCTTTATTTATTTACTTTCCAGCAATTTACTTTATGCACTTTCATTTTTAAGGGGATGGCAAAAAACCCCACTTTTCTTTATTTATTTACTTTCCTGCAATTTGCTTTATGCGCTTTTATTTTTTTAAGTGGACGGCAAAAATCCCCACTTTTTCTTTATTTATTTAATTTCCTGCAATTATTTACTTTATTGCACTTTTATTTTTTTTAAGTGGATGGAAAAAAGGCCCACTTTTTCTTTATTTATTTAATTTCCTGCAATTATTTACTTTATCACATTTTTATTTTTAAGTGGACGGCAAAAGCAATAAAGTAAATAATTGCAAGAAATTAAATTAAAAAAGAAAAAGCGGGGGCTTTTTCTTTTTTAATTTAATTTCTTGCAATTATTTACTTTATCGCACTTTTATTTTTTTTAAGTGGACGGCGAAAAGTCCCGCTTTTTCTTTTTTAATTTAATTTCTTGCAATTATTTACTTTATCGCACTTTTATTTTTTTTAAGTGGACGGCGAAAAGCCGCACTTTTCTTTATTTATTTACTTTCCTGCAATTTACTTTATGCACTTTTATTTTTTTAAGTGGACGGCAAAAAGCCCCACTCTTTTTTATTTATTTACTTTCCAGTAATTTACTTTATGCACTTTTATTTTTGAGTGGACGGTAAAAAGCCACACTTTTCTTTATTTACTTACTTTGCTACAATTTGCTTTATGTACTTTTATTTTTAAGTGGACAGCAAGAAGCCCCACTTTTCTTTATTTATTTACTTTCCTGGAATTTGCTTTATGCACTTTTATTTTTTTAAGTGGACGGCAAAAAGCCCCACTCTTCTTTATTTATTTACTTTCCAGCAATTTACTTTATGCACTTTTACTTTTTTACGTGGAAGGCGAAAAGCCCCACGTTTCTTTATTTAATTTTCTGCAATTATTTACGTTATGCACTTTTATTTTCTTATGTGGACGGCAAAAAGCCCTACGTTTCTTTATTTATTTAATATTCTACAATTATTTATTTTATGCATTTTTATTTTCTTATGTGGACAGCAGAAAGCTCCATGTTTATTTATTTATTTTATTTTCTACAATTATTTACGTTTTGCACTTTTATTTTTTTGTGGGGATGGTCAAGCGCCCCACTTTCTTTTTGTTTATTATTCTGCACTCTATTTATTTTTTATTTTATTTTATTTATCTAATTTTTGCATTTTACTTATTTCTTTATTTATTTACTTTTACTACATTTTTTATTTTACATAGATGGTTAAACGCCCTCCCCACTTTATTTACTTTCTTTTTATTTACTTTTCCGCCATAATGATTAACCTTGTTTACTTATTTAGCATTTTTTTTATGGCTAGTTAAAATTCCATCTTATTTCTTTTTATTATTACAACTAAACACCAGTCCTTTATTTTTTTCATCATTTTAAACATTAATTGGAGTATTAAAACTTATCCTTTTTATTTCTTTAAAATAATAAAATTTAACCTTTTATTCCTTTATTCAAAATAATTTTATTTCTTTTATAAAAAAAATCACAACCAGACTATTTCAACAAAAAATCAATTTTTTTTAAGTATATTGTTTTAGGTTCATGGCTAGATGATGACTTAAAAAAAATCTTTCTTTAAAAAAAGAGAGAATAAAAATAAAAAAAGATAAAAAAACAATTTTTTTTAAAAAAAGAAGAAATTAATACTAAGACTATTAAAAATCCGTATTTGGATAATCCATTAAAAAATTAATTATAACCAAAATTAATAATTAACCAAATAATTAAATAATTAATAATAAATTAAAAATTAAAATTTTCATTAAAATTCCATATCCGAGTGATCCAATAGGATCCATAGTTTGAAAAATATCAAATTTTTTATAAAAATGAATAAAAATTAAATACCAGGATAAAAAATCCATATTCGGATATTTCGACAGAATTTATGATATGGATTATTATTTAATAATTAGTTAAAAACTAAATTTTCATTAAACTCCATATCCGGGTGATTCGATAGAATCTATGGTCTGGAAATATCAAATTTATTTTTATAAAAAAAATTATGCAAATTAATCACCAAGATTTTCAAAATCAACATTAATCTAAAAATCTACATCTTGATGATTCAGTTAAGATTTCTGATTTTGAAAATTAACTGAAATTATTTGAAAAGCAAGCAAAACAAAAATTGAAATCACCTAAGGTACCAATTTTAGGCATTAAAATAGAGTTATTTTAACGTAACTGTACTTCTGAACCCCCGAACTCCCACAGACCATTTTTAAGGTGTCCAATCAACCTGAACGAAAACCAATTGGTGGCGATTCCTATAAAACCCCCATGTTGCGACGAGGGTAAACATGAAAGCACACTTGAAGTCAAAAATTGCAAGCCTAAAACTGACTTTAAGGAGTTGGAGTGCTAGATTTAGAGTCAAGCCATTATGATGGGTTCTCTGATTTAGAACAAGCTGTAAATGAATAAGAAAAGTTGTCCATAAAGTTTGGTTCAAGAAAGCTGAATAGAACTTAGAAAACCCACCAAGTTCAAGCTCTTTCACTATGATAAAGTTCAAACTCTGGGAAGCAAGCATCTAAATTAGGATTTCTAGGTTTGGAAAACATTCAAATGATCATGAAGTTTTCCCAACAAAATTTGGCTCAAGTTGTAATAAAAGAACCTAAAAATGACACTTAAGTTTGACTTTTATACTATGCAAATCTGCAGAAAAAGAAATGCTTCAAACTTTGGGAAGAAGATTCTTAAATTGGTGTTTATGGGTTGAGACCAGTTTCATATGACTAAAAGAAAGTGCCTGCAAAATTTGGTGCCATTTGGAGCAATGGGGACTCGGAATGGCCCATTAAGTCTGTAGAATTAAGTTGCTGAAAAGAAACTTGCAGAAAAGAGCAAATCTTTGGTATTTTTAGATGAACTTGGTCTTGTAGTAAAAGTTGCTAAAATAGCAGAAGCTACTAAAATACAATGAGAAAGCCATAATAAATTGATCATGGATCCTAGTGAATTCCTAGAATTCATATAATGTCATGCCCCATTACCTTAGGAACAAATTTGGACCAAACCTTTTCCTATAAAAACTGAAAATATATTCGATAAGTTGTTGCAAGAATGAAAAATATGCATAAATTAGTTTCTTGAAGCAACTTTAACTCAAGTTTGACTTTGAGGAAGAAGAAAGATCTTAGATTGAGATTTGCAAACCTGTTTGTATGCTTAAAATTGGTTTGGTCACGACTTTAAATAAGAAATATGGCCTATGAATCAAATTCTGCTTATGGCTACAAGTTAAGACTAGTGTTGCATTATAAGAAACTTGTGAGTGATGGTACTAGTCTAACTTGAAGCATATTGTTGCTATCTGACATGAGTTTCAGCTATATCTAGGGCACTAAATTATGATTTCAGTTATGACAAAGCATGGCCCTTTAGGATTGAACAAGAGGAATGAAGATAAATTTTTATGGTATGCGATAACATATATGGTAGCAATGCAAACCTCTGCATACTAGATTAAATTGTCCATTTTGACCAGAGGGTTGACTTTGAGCTAAGGAAGTTTATTTGTGAAATTTTATCATAATGATTATGCTTATGTATGCATAAATTCTATGTGTAAAAATTACATATTGAAATTAATTGCAGCATAAATTACAAGATTGAAATTTAAAATAGAGATTTTGGGAGGTCGACACTCTAGCATGTTTCTCATGTGCACAATCCTCTGACTATTGCTTCGAGCTTTTGGTGGAGACACGAACAGCTTCTTTATGAACATGAACTCCAAAGTTTGTCTTACACGAACACGAACCGAGTTCTTGTTGCTTCTTTCAGTTTGAGAATTTTCTGTTGTACTAGTTGGACTTGAGGGCTTCCAACAACGTACGTCACTCTCGCGCTGCTTTCCATGGAGGTTAACTTAATGCAGCACAAAAACAAATCCATCATGTTCCCTGCCACTTTCCATTAGATCTGAACTTGAACTTGATACAGCACCGTCTCACGTTCTTCGCATTCATCACTGCATTTTTTAAATCTGGCCTTGAAACTAGGATTTGATCTTCTTTGTAGTTGATTTCTCTTATCACAGGGTGTTTGTGCTTGATTGGCTTGAAAAGCTGGAGAGAGCTTCTTGTAGAGAAATTTTCCCTCTCCCAGATTCTAGTTCATTAATTTTTTGTTCTCTTCCCTTTGGCCTTGGGGGGGCGGGGGCTATTTACAGGTGTAGAAAGGAGTTGGTTTAGTTCAAAAAAACCATATGTCATAATTATCATATATTTATCTCTTATATTTACCTTAAAAGAAAATAAATATAATAATTATCTCTCTTTAATTATCCTAATTATTTAATTTTAAAGGATAATTAATATAACATTCTAGAATATTCAAGAATATTTGAGCTAAATGGTGGATATGCATGGCCTTTGATCATTTTGGGTTTGAGACCCAACTTGCCAATAATGGACTTTGGCTAATATAGCAAAATGAGTCTTTATTTGGAGTCTTCGATTGTGTACTTTTGGGCTTAAAAAATTCGGCTCCTTGAACTTGTAGTTTCCAAATTTGAAGAGATTTTGAATTTTAGATATCTATTTTGAAATGGGTTAGACAATTTGAATTGAGTTTAATTTATTTTTTAACCCAATTAAATTTTGATATCTACAAATGTCCCATCATGATTATTTATTTATACACTTTTTGTGGTGTAATAAATAAAATAATCTTAATTTATTTTTTTTTAAAATTTGGACAAAGTTGAACTTGGATGATTTTATGTATGTTTCCACTTGTGGTGGAGCCAAAAATTCCTTGGTAAGGGATAATTTCACTTGCATAAAATTTTCCATGTAGCTTGCTTGGCGAATCTTCACCCCTTACCCGAATTTGTGTGGAATTTGACTATTTGTTGAACCAATTTATGAAGGAATTAACTTGGCTTAATTTTGTTTAGCTAAGAATAATTTGAACTAGAATACTTTAACAAGTAGGAGTTGAATTTTCTCTTGAATTTTTGTGACAACTGCTTGAGTCAGAGTAGAGTTTTAACTCCATTAGGATTTTATCCCAAGTTCAATTAGATTTTACAAACTTAATTGAACCAAACTAGCAGCTACTATAAATTTGGCAACAATCTCCATAATTCAACAGAGCAGGGTAGCTTTCAAATTTTTTTCCTCTTTCTTCCTTATTTTTCCACTGGTTTGCTATTCATTGATTCACTTTCTTTTTCTTTTTCTTCTTCTTCCTTTTTTTTTTGCTTACAGGCGGGCACAATTTCTCTATTTATCCAAGACATTTCTTCCTTTTCTCAAGCTCACATGTGAGCTTTTCTTATTTCCTTCACACCAGTGCATTGCCTGTTGCTTGCATGTTTTCTTATGCATGCATTATTAAATTTGTTTCAAGCTTTTACCCTTTTGTTTGTTTTTCATTTTCATGAGCACAATGCCACTTCCAATTTGTTCTAAACTTTTACTTATCTGTTTTGCTATTTTCTTTTATGAGCAGACACCTGGTGCCATTGTACCTAATTTATGGCTGTCGATCAAAATTCTTGTTGACCTTTAGGCTGGTAATTATAAGCATCTCCAGCTGATATTTTTCTTTTTTGTTTTGGATTTATTTATAGAATTATACCCATAAATTATTACTTCTCTTTTGAAGTTGACTAAAGCAATATGCAACCCTTTTTTTTTTTTTTGGGCAAGGCTTCTTGGTTTGCTTAAGTTCACGACTTCCGAGTATGGTAGGGAACCAAGTGCTTAGGTATAGATTGTCCCCAAACTTTGATTTTAGAATTTTTGATCTTCTAAGATCTTGAGGGCATAGATGAACCTTTGAGGTTTTAAGGCATATCTTTTTAGCCTTGTTTTTGTGTTTCATTTTGGATCACAGACAACCTAAGTTCTCTTGCTGTGGGGTGGTCATTGCTACTTTTGTTGCTACATCAAGTTTCTTTTCCAACTAGGATATTTTATTGCAAGACGGCTACCTTAAAGGTGCATTCAGAAGTTGTACCAGTTTCCAGGCTTATGAAGATTGATTGAATTGTTGAGTTTAAAAATGACAAATATTTGATACTTCCAAAGGCCATTGTGAAGCAACATTTTAAAGGATATGTTGGTTAACTTAACCTTGTCGTTCACTATCTTTCTATTGATTCTTATGCCATGGAGCACCTAGACCGCGTTAAGGAATCAAGCATGCCTAGGCTTAGTAAGTATCCCTTGGAGAAGGATATGGTTCCCAGAGATGTCGTCTTGCTAGATCATCAACCGTGTTTGTGCTTTCCCCTGTCCCATATGAATGTTCATGATATTCCAATACCACATGTTGTATAGCTTATTTCCCATCATCAACTAAAATGGGGCACTTCGCTTAATTCAAGTGGTGGGATTCAATATTTGCAGGGTTTTAAGGAGTCGATTGTTGACACTTATGGTTTGTTGCAGGTGAATGGGCTCAACAATTTAGTTTTTTTCATCGGAGCCACACGTTTTGACTACTATAGGTCGAATGGGATGTATCGTGCTTTGGTTGAAACTTGGTCTCCTAGTAGGAATACTTTCATCACTTTAGAAGGTGAAATTGGCATATCACTCTAGGAGTTGCGTAAGATTAATGGCCTTTTTGATCCATGAAAAGTATTATGAAGAGGTTGTGCCAAGCTAAACAGAGCTTGTGGATTGCATTAGGCTTGCTGGAGATGTGTAAGTACCTATTCAAGGCCTTCTCAGAGATTGTTTCTAGCAAGAACAAAAATAGAATTTCTCATGCTGATTGGATAGATTTCTGGTTTAAAGTGAAAGATCCTATGACCAATCTTTGTGCATTTAAGCAGTATCAGGTGACAACTCAGGTGAAGTATGATCATAGTGGCTAATGCATTAAAGGTCCATAAATCAATACACCATTTACGATGACTTTCCAAAATTCTATTTTTCCATTTGATTTGTCAGTTTTCCCCAAGCTTCGGTGTCTCACTTCTCCAAAATTTTATAATGAGATCAAAGTTGCTGCTTACCTGGCTTTATGGCTTTTTCATTATGTACTTTTTTGGAATGATGATTTGTGACCCGGAACATTCAAATTTACATCAAAGATGGCACAAGGGGTCACTTTTAGCTTGGTACCTCCCATCCTAGCATGCAATTGTAAAGGGCTTTTTGAGAACGGGTAACTTGAAGGAGAGTCTTGTGATCTTGGAAGGGTGAAAGTAGCATTTCCTGGTCATTTCCTTTACACTTGGGCTAGCTTGCATTTTTCACAAGGATTTTATGACACCATGTCCTTTTATTTAGTAGATTCGTTGAGCCTTAAATACCTGTCAACATTGGGAAGATTCTACTGCTAACTATAGGTCTTTGCTACGTGACTGACTTCTATCTTGTGATTTCTCATGGAATCCTATGCCAGCTACAGTGAAATTAGAGGAGTATGCTGATGACGGAAAAAGAAGGTGAGACACAGCAGAGTTCATGATAAGCCTTTATCCTGGGTACCTGACATATCATCGTAACAATACCTTTATCTCAGAACACTACAATCTGCAACAGTTTGCTCAGCAACATGGTTTTCTTCAGATGCTTCCTGGCAATGCAAATTTTGCTATTTTTCCTTCTCGGTTTTACTCCTTATATGATGCATGATTGTCTTTGACTCGGACTAGCATAGGCATTAAGTTTCATCTTTTTAAGTTTTCTTCTACCATTATTTTACAAGTTGAGCTAAGCTATATGAATTTGTGGAAAAATAAGGTATCCCTGCTTTGGAAACAATTCTAGTTTCTACATTGTTGGATGGTGAGAAACCAAGCTTTAAGTTATCTCTTACCAAAGTCTTACCAGCATTAGTTAAGGAGCAAATCCTAGATCTAAAGAAGCGTCCAGCGATAAGAGTATCAACTGCCCCTACAGAAAAAAGATCGAGTTGAAACCTCGTTAATAGCTTTTGCCAGAACCTAATGTGCAAGTTTTGAGCAACAAATGTTTTTCCTCTTATCCAAGCTTAAGAAACAGCCTTGGCATGTCCCGAAAACTTTTAATGCAAGTAAATAGTTCCCTTCTATTTTAATCCAGAATCTTGACATTCATTCATTTTGGGCTATCTATTCTTTTCCTTGTTATAGTTTTTATTGATGTACTATAATCACAACACCTTCATTCTAAAAAGGACTTGGCACATGGAATTGAAAAGATTGAAGCTCTAGATAGTTTATCTGATCATCCCTTCAAAGATAATTTAAATGACAAAGACGAAGTTGAAGTTGTGTCGAGTGGCCAGGTTATTGCTTCCCTGTGTAAAACACCTATTTCTGATACAGTTTCGACGCTTCCTCCTTTGAAAGAAAATTCAAAAATTACACTGATCATCTATTGTGCTTCTGGTATACTGAAGAAATCTTTTGCTTTAGCAGATGTTTTTAAAGAAATTCTTTACTGTGGTCTCATAGACTATTTAATGAAAGAAGGTGATGATGCTTTGCAGAACGGGTTTTCTTCACTCCGAGATCGGTGGCATTCCAGGAAGGATGGAATTTTGAAGTTGTTGAACAAATGTTTTTTGTGGATTGCTCTATTTTATTTGAAAAAATGGATCATCCACTAAAGAAAAATGATGTGTACCTTTCACTATGGTAGGAAGCCATGCAATCATCAGATGTAGAAATTAATCAGAAGGAGCTTGCTTCTATTGAGGTGGAATTTGGCATTCATACTCCATGCGTAGCAACTTTCACTAAGAGGATAGATTCATAACATCATGAAAAATGTTGATGCTTAGATAGAGAAACTGTAACAACAAAAGGCTGATTTATCGACTATAGTTGATATACTTCAAGATAAGTGTCAGAAATTTCTCCAAGCACTTGATTATTTGGATGCAAAACACAAAGAAATCAAAGATCACTTCACTACAAGAGACTCTAGGGTTGAAGTAATAAATCAGCAAAGGCAGGAACTTGAGAAGACGCTTTTAGACATTTTTTTTTTTTTAGTTAAGCCACCATTTTCGTGTAGCTTTATTTTTCCTTTTCTTTTAGGATTAGGCAGGCTGTGGTGGAATTCCGGGATGGGATGAATTTCTTTTGTTGTTGCATTTTATCATCTTACTTAATTTTGACCTTCAAATAACACTCATAACTCTAATAACAAAGATGTGCTTGAACTAAGCAACAAACAAAACATAGTTCAAAAGGAAAACTTTAATTCAATTTAGCCGTTCACAGTTTATACTTGTGCGGACTAGGAGTATTAATTTTTTTGTAGAATTTCACCATACACAGTTTATACTCGTGTGGGCCAGGAGTATTACATTTTTTTAAAGAATTTGCCGTACACAGTTTATACTCGTGCGGGCTAGGAGTATTATATTTTTTTTTGTTTTTGTTTTGTCATACAATTTAGGCTATTGTGATAAGGAGCATGCCCTCGAGTTTTCATGTGTAAGAATTCTTCAAGAACTTCCCATTGATAGGGCCGATTCTTAAGCCATCCTTGTTGACTACCTTGTAAGTGCCATTGGTGTAGACTTCAGTCACCACGCACGGGCTATCCCACTTTAGCACAAACTTTCCTCCATCGCACTTTGTCTAATAGTTGGTCTTCTGATGACTAACAATAGGTGCCCAACTTCAAATGTCCTTAGGCACTTTTGCCATGTGAGCTTGATAGCACTCTAATCATTGTTGAACTTCAAGTCTTTTCTCATCTAATGCGTCCAACTCCTCTAGGCACAACTTGGCATTCTCTTCTTTGGTTAATCTTTCTTGCAAAGCTATCCTCAAAGAAGGGACTTTGCATTCTAGTGGGAGAACCACTTTTACACCATAGACCAAGGAGTATGAAGTTGCTTGTGTAGGGGTCCGATGTGTCATTCAATATGCCCAAAGGGCTCCTTCAACTTTCTCATGCCAATCTCTCTTTGATCCGGAGATGACTTTTTTCACAAGGTTGCATTATTGAAGGCTTCAACTTATCCATTTGCCGCTGCATTATATATTGATGAGTAACCTAAACTTGGCACAAAGTTTATCCATTAACTTGTTATAGAATGACTTTCCATTGTTAGTGATGATGTAGCAGAGGACACTATATCAGTAGTTGATATTTACTTTGATAAACTCTACCACATTCTTCTTCTTGACTTTCTTCAAAGGGACAAGTTTTTCCCATTTTAAGAAAAATCCATGTCGGCCAAGATGAATGAGTGCCCAATAGATGACTTCGGAGTGACTTGTCCTACAATGTCAAGTCCCCAAGTATCAAAAGGCCAAGAAACCACTGTAGGGTGTAACAACTTTTGAGGTTGATGAATGAGATTGGCATAAAACTGGTAGGCTTAACATTTCCTGGTGTTGCTAATGCAATCCTTCACCGTTGTTGGCCAATAGAACCTTATTCTTTGGTGTGATGGTTAAGCTTTGGTCTGGCTTGATAAGCTCTATAGTTCTAGAATGGCCTTCTTTTACAACTTGGGTAGCTTTTTCATCACTTAAGCATCTAAGAAGCATTCCTTCAGTAGAGTAGTGATAAAGAACTTCCTTGAAGTAGATGAACCTTGGTGCTCTTCGGTGAATATCGGCTCGATGGAAAGGGTCGTTAGGTAGGTTGCCATGTTCCAAGTAATTAATAAATGATTGTCATCAATCCTCTTTTAGTTCACTAGTGGAGATAGTATGACTGTTCCCCTTTTCCTTAACCAACATTTGTGGTATTACCCATCTTTTGTGTACTTGGACTGATGCTTCTTATTCAGTTGAATTTGTTAAAACGGTTGCTAAGTTAGCTAAAGCATCGACATGTCGATTATGCCCCTAAGCAACATGATGGATGCTTACTTGATCTAATCACTCTAGCAGGTGCCTTGTATACTTGAAGAAAAGGACTAGCTCAGGCTTTCAAACATCGTATTCTTGGAGAAATTTATTGAAAATTGGCTTAGGGTCACCAAAGATCTCCAATTCTTGTATTTGTATATCTATAGCCGCTTGCAGTCCAATTAGCAAGGCTTGATACTCTGCGACATTATTTGAGCATTTCTTGAGTAAGCTAAAGAAGTACGGTAAAACTTCATTGTAAGGGAAGACAAACACCACATCCCCTACTCCATATTCTTGAGACGGGCCATTGAAGAACATCTTCCAGGATAGGATGACTTATGCAAAGAGAACTTCCTCATCCGATAGGTCTTTTGGGAATTCCCATTCTACAGGTATCGGGTGATTAGCCAAGAAGTCTGCCAATGGTTGGCCTTTGATTGCCTCTTATAGGATGAATACTATGTCAGACTCGGACAAAAGAAGAGCCCATTTAACCAATCTTTCAAAAAGCGCTGGTCTTGACATTAAGTACTTCAATGGATCAGCCTTCGACACAAGATGGACTACGTAGGCTAGCATATAATGCCTTAACTTCTTTGTAGTAAAGATTAGAACAAGGCAAATCTTATCAATAGGAGAATAGTTGGCCTCTACCCCCACTAGCCTTTGACTCAAGTAGTAAAGTGTATTTTCCTTCCCTTTATCATTTTTTTGAGCGAGAAGTACCCCCAATGAGTGTTCTTGGGAAGTTACATACAAAATTAAAGGATTTTCTTGAATTGGAGTAGCAAGAACAAGTGGATGAAGTAAGTAGTCCTTTATGCTTTGAAACACATTTTTACAAGCATCATCTTAAATAAAAGGCACATCCTTTTTTAGGAGCTTACTAAATGGATGGCATCATTTTGTAAGGTTGGAGATAGATCGTCTTATGTATGCTAACCTTCCTTATAGGCTTTTAAGATCATGAGTGTTTCTTGGTTTAGGCATTTTTAAGATAACATTTATCTATGATTTATCCACCACAATACCACAATGACGAACGATGAATCCTAAGAACTGTCTAGAATTAATGCCAAAAGCACACTTGAGAAGATTCATTTTTAGCTAGTATTTGTGAAGTTGATCGAAGACATCACGTAAGTCCTTTAGGTGCTTTGACCTATTCTTCGTTTTCACCACCAAGTCATTGACATAGCATTCTACTTTCTTGTGCAACATGTTATTGAAGATTTTTTGCATCGCCAGTTGGTAAATTGCACCGGCATTCCTAAGTCTATACGACATAACTTTGTAGAAGTGGATCCCTTTTGGAGTACAAAAAATTGTAAGCTCTTCATTTTTCAAATCTATTCAAATTTGGTTATAACCAGATAACCCATCCATAAAAGACAAAGCTTCATGCCCCTTCATCGCATCAACCATTAATTTTATTATAGGCAATGGGAAGTTATCCTTTGGGCAAGCTATTACCACCTTAACAAATGGGAAAATTACAGTATAAAGGCATAATGGTTATAAACCATTATATAGTGTAATTTTCACCATAGTGAATGAAATGTGAGGGGTAAACTGAATAATATACACCTCTTTAAAAGATTACAATGGTTACTTGGTACTAAAGGAAGCCCTAGAAGATTGCTTGTTTTACAAGTAATCCATGGGTCTTATTGCAAGATTTCAAGGCTTGCGTACTCAATTGTACAACTCTAAAAGAGAGATTTTGGAAGGATTTGAATGCTATGGGAGTAATTTTTGGAGGCTGAATTACATAAAGGAAACAAAAGTTATGATTTAAGAACCTAGGACAACTAGGTGTACAATTGTTCCAAAAAATAACTTAAGGATGGGATGACTTTTGATAAGAGTCAAAGATGGCCATTTCTAGGATTATCCTAGCCTTTTATTTTCAGGTTCTAAGGTCAAAAAGGTGGCTAAAGATTAGCCAAAAAATCCTTGCTTAAGGCATACTTATAGTGATCTAAGTGAAGGTTAAGGTTAAACTAATTAAATCAAATAAAATATCTTGATTTCTTGCATTTCCTTAGCCATTTCGGCCACAACCAGCCACAGCCTCCTTCCTTAGCTCCTCCATAAGCTTCCATTGATACCACAGCTCAAGCTCTTAAGAAATAAAAAAGGAAGGCAATCAGATGCACCAAGAACAAGAAAAACCCTAATTTTCGGGTTTATTGTGTATCTCTCAAAGATTTTAGCTTTCACAGCTTAGGTAAGAGTTTTATCTTCATGTTTCATGGTTGTTTACTATTCTAAGATGATGATCAAACATCCATGAAGCTAAGACCATGCTTGGAAGAGAGCAAAAAGCTCAAGGAACCAAGTATGGGTTAAGGGGGAGTACATGAACAAGGTTCCAGCCTTACTATTTTTCATGCACTAAGATGGCAGTGTTTAAAGGGGTTTCTAGAGCCCAAGTTAGCACTAACTAAGATCAATTAACCTCCTAAGACCAAGCATTAGATTGAAGAGGGTTGCCATAGTAATTACATATTGTTTATTTGATTGTTTACGGACTAACCCTAATGATGTATTACTGTCAGCATTGCACTTGATTGTGTTCTGTTTGTTTGTGTATTTGGATGGCCATATTTTTTGTATATGCTCTTTTTTTTTTTTTTTTGTGTTTTTATGTCTTTGGATTTCAGGTATGTTGCTGGAAATTCAAGTTTATAATGATAAGCCCTTACTAAGTTTCATTTAAGAAACTTACCCCCTTTCTGTCCATTTCAGGTCTAGCATAAAGATCACATTCAAATTGATTCTTATGATTTAATTTTTGATTTGAAATTTTAGTAACATGAACGTCCATGTTTATAGTTATTATCTGAAAAGTTTGGTGATTTTAGGAGCACATTTGATATTTTTAGTGATGGTGCTTATTGTGTTATGCAGCAGCTGTCTAGCATCCTGTTTTTGGGATCCATTGTGTCTCAGGCACTCCTATAACTTAGGGTGTGTATTTAGCTGGGTTAAGAACATTATGTAGTGCATGGATGCATGTACATGTAATGCATGTGAAGTTTAGACAATGTATGTAAACTTTTGTGGGCTATTTTGCTATGTATAAGGATGTTATGCACAGGTTGCCGAAGTGTGTAATATAGGCTGCTTGTTTGTAAATTTGGTATTAGCTATGTAAAGATGCTAGTTGCAAGGTAATGTAATTCCCAGGTGTCTTGGACATGTATGGAATAGCCTTGAGGGCTTACTCCTTGTGAATGAAGTGTTTGTATACTTATAAAATTTTGTATAAGCAAAATGGTCATAAAGTGATCAGAATTTTAACCCTGCACTCTAAGCCCCATAACTCCCTGTGTAGAATGAATATTGGTATGAAATTTTGACCACGTCTAGACCACATCTAGAGGTTTATCTCAGATTTAGAATTTCTAGATTTGAATCCCTGTAGTCAAAGCTATGACATTGTAAAGTTGGCTAAATTATTGTTCATTTGATCAGAATTTTGTAACCAACTTAAAAAATCCATAACTTGGTCCATAGGTGGGCTATTGATGTAAAATAAAATTCCTTGGTTTTATCTAAGCCTCTACTTGATAATGGAGTAAAGAAAATATGAGGTTACATGGCTAGAATGATACAGTTTATTGGAGGAAGTTTGGGTGCAATGGCTGGAATTTTTGAACCTAGTAAGAATGCTTAATGTGTGGAAGCCAAAACTAAGACTTATGCTAGTGTTTTCCTTCTTAGCTACCATAGTGTGCATATATGTGAATATGTATGTTATGGTTAGACCAATATACATGTATTTACATAGTGCTCAAGGAGGTCACTTGAGTATGTACACTAGGGGTGTTGTTCTGATGACCTATAGGACACTCTAATCCTGGGATTTTTAAATGCACAGTTTTGGCACCATAACTGGATTATCCCAAAGTGAGTAACACAAGGTAGATTGAGATCTTGAAAGTCTATATAGATTTTAATTTGGCCATTCTTCTTCTTTACCATTACAATATTTGAAATCCATATGGGCTACTTAACTTCTAGACTGAAACCAGCATCGATAAGCTTATCTACTTCAGCTTCAATTTGTGGGATAAGTTCTACCGAAATCTCCGTTGAGCCAGCTTGATGGGATGAAAGCCACACTTCACAATGAGGTGATAAATAGTAATCTTTAGATCCAATTCGGGTATATCTTTATAGGGCCATGCAAACATATCTTCGTATTCTTTTAGTAACTCAAAGTACTTTGCCTCTTCTTTAGGACTCAGCTAGGTACTCATAAACATTGGCTTTGGATGACCCGGTATCCCTAAGTTTAGTTTCTTCAAGTCATCAATGTTGCTTGCCCCCTTCCTTAAAAGCTTCAGGTGCAAGGCTAGGTTTAGTTTTATAGAATGATTCTTCCATGCTTGACTCTTCTTAATCTCGGTCTTCAAGTGTGACATTATTGCATAAGGCTACTTCCTTTTAATGGTCATTATCATGGTGAGATACTTAATGGCAACGCCTTTGTCCCATTTTCTTTTGGCACTTGGTCTTTGATTGTGCTTTTGAATGAGCTCCATGTGGTCCAAGCCATGTGAAAACAATGGTCTTTTGTATATTATTGGTAGGAGCTTTTGGTCCCAAGGGCTTGAATACAAAGACTTGAACGTTCTCGTAGGTTTTTTCTTCCTTTTGGTTGACCTATAACTTTACTTTTTCTTCATCATATTCATAGATTTGGATAATCACCGGGTTGCATGATGCATTCTTTATTTTAATCTTTATAGGTTCAAAAGGTTGATATCCCAAACCATGCCTTTCTCCAAGTCACTTCTTTTTCCAATGATGGTATCAAAGTCACCAAGTTGTTGGGATTCAGCTTTGTCATATTCTGGCTTTTAAAACAAAATTTCAACCTTGGGATCAAACCATGCATTTGTTTTTAGATTTTAAAATTCTTCCATTTTCTTTGTAGGTTCATTAGACACGGCCAATTAAGAGAATGAATAAATTAGTATGACCAAGTCTTCTTTTAGCACTTTGGCATCTTCTTTAAAAAAAGTGATGTTTACTGGCTGAGGCAGGGATGTTCTCTTTGGTGCTCTTTACTTTAGGGAGCATTATGGAGAAAACTTTGGGCTTTGTATTTTGGAAGTCCTCTAGGCATCAACAACATAGGTTTCCTCAATGTCAAAAGAGGCGGTTTTCCCACAACACGCTTAATACTTCCATCGTTATTAACATACTTGAAGCATTGGTGCCAAGTTGATGGTACAACTCCATTTTCATGCATCCAAGTTGACCTAAGCAGTAAGTCATATGAAGTATTTGCGTCAACAACATGGAACAAATCAGAGGTCTTCAACTTTTCTATTTGTATCATAAGTTGAATTTTCCCTGTAGAGCATTGCCTATTTTGCTTGAACCTTGATGATCATCTTGCTACTTGAAAGATCCTTTTGTTGTAAATTTAGGAGTTTTTCAATTTGTAACCTTTAATTACCCATAAGTGCATGGAGTTGTTGTGTACTTTAAAGTAAGTATGGGTATCGTCCTAAGGGAAATTGGTGTTTTTATCAAGAATAAAAAATCTAATTACTCAAGCTACTTAATTGAAAAGGGGAAGGAATTAAAACAAGAGAATGTAATTGTTCCTAGTGAGGTACTTGAAGGAGTTAAACTAGATGAGATCACTATGTGCTAAATGAAACTTGTAAAATGGGCTAAAAATAAGGATACTATCTCCCTAGGACTCCACCCTCTCCCGTTGCTACCCAAGTAACCTTAACCCCTAGATTGGTTTCCCTTGTGTAGTAATGAGGATCTAATTTCAAAAACTCCTTTCTCAAGTTGAGTCCTTGTTCACCCTCAATTAAATTAGGCATTACTTAAGCTCTAATTTTAATCTAAGGTGGGTTAAGACTTGAACCTCTTTTAAATACCTAATGACTACCTAGATTACCTCTAATCTAGATTGCCACTATGCCCCCTAGTTTTCTTCACTCACTTATTAATCCTATCTGAAAGACTAAGTGAATTAGATCATTGTGTATGGTAGCCTACCATCACTCAACATTAAGCACAAGCAAAGGGCAACACAAAATGAAACACATCCACAATCATAACAAAAATTCATTGAATAGCAAGGTAAGAAATGTCATCCTAGAGAGATAAATCAAATTACTCACAATCCATAATATGTATAATCAACAATCCCATAACAAATGTATCCATAAACATCCAAAAAATAGAAAGAGGGAAAAGAGGAAACCCAGAAAAGCCCTTAGAAGACGAAGCCTCCTAGATTGATGACATCTTCTTCAAGCTTCAACACCTCCTTCAATGGTGGAAAACCTCCAAGAGTGATGATAGAAGAAAGTGACAAGGTAGGTCATCCTTTTGTGCTTGTCCTTTCTTTTTTCTATTTATACCCCAGTGCTCTTTCCCTTCCATTCCTCTTCCTAAAACTCTAAAAGGATAAGAATCCCTCTCCAAAGCCAGGTCACTAGGTGGGGAGTGTGGGGGACCATAAAAATTTTGAGTTTCGGTGAAACAAAGTAAGTGCTGGCAATGCATCGCCAGTTGGGTTCGAATTCTAGCGACGCAATGAAAAATTGTCACAGTATGTTAATAACATTGGCAATGCATCGCCAACGTCCATTCCAGTTTTGACCGCTTCCATTGTCCAAAATCCGTTTCACTCGATCTTGCTCTGAACCGTGATGTCCTCAACACCACCCAACCTGTAGAAAGCCCATGAAAATAATAAAAACTAAGAAAAACAGAAAGAGATGCAAGAAATTGTCAGTCAAAGTTGCCAAAAAGTCAACAACTTTGATTGTGGATTTATGCACTTAACACCTTTGTAGATAATTTGAGCTTCTTCATGGTTCAAATAAGCATGATATTCACAACAGAGCCACCATCAATTAAGATTCTCCTAACTTAGGGTTTATGAATATATCAGCTTACATAAAGAGGCCGATTATGCCGACGATGACCCAATTATAAGTTTTCGTCATCAAAAGAGATTGTAGCCATGTAGGCAACACATCTATCATTTGCTCTTTTTTGAAACACTTTTCCTTCATAAGCTCCTTAGTCAACGAGCACTTGAAGTAAGGCTAGTCGAACATCTTGCGATAACTTAAGAACCTGATTCATGGTTATGGTTCCATGGAAATCTTTCAGTTATTAACTTTTTCTTCGATGCTTGCTTTGTCGAGCCCTTTTTGGCTACTACTTAATTTGCTATCTCTACGAATGCCTATGGTATTTACTTCCACATTATTTTTTGTACACTATGATTTTGGGAAGTACTCAAATTATGTCACAGACCTCCTAACCACGTGTAGTGGTTCTACATCTGTCGAGTGCGGTGGTCTTTAAACTTTCCTAGGCATTTGGAGATCCATTCTTGTGGAGTCATGCCTATTTAATTTTTCCTGCTCTTTGCCTTTTAAAGCTTTTAGCAAGGGATGGTGTGGAGGTTGATTTCTTTTTCTCTTTGGCCTGTTACTATTGCTCGTTCATTGTCTTGCTGATTTAATGAACTAAAACTTGTTAAATCGCCCCATTTAGTTGGCTTTTTGGCTTGATAGCTAGTCGGGTTGAACACCCTTGAAGGACTTGGGATGCTTACCTCTTTCATCCAAGCATATTTCTTTATCTTACTTATGAATGTTGACCAACCATCATCAACTTCATCTTCTTACTTAAATGAGGATTCCCATGTCTCTAAGTGATCGACCATGACTTCATAGAAGCTTGGGCCATTCGGGTCCTTAAGAGTATTTTGGTATCCTAGGGTATTCATAAATAGTTGTCACTTCACCATTGACCTCAAATTTCACTGGGACAACATCTTTTGGGCCATATGTAAGTACTTCAAGTGTATTTTCCTTTTCTGTAAAGTTTTGAGTAAAGATCTTAACTTCATCCTTAAGTTTTTCCATAAGCTTTGGGGAGATTGTTCCAAAGCATATCTCAGCAACATTGACAAACAGTGGCTCCTCCAAATCATCAAATTTGATATGCCCATCTTTTTTATGTGAACTATGAGATCCTTCAACTTGAAGCATTTTCTCAACAGAATGGCCAATGGTGCGGTGGAATCAGTAATACTTGAGGTCATCTTTTCTTCTAACCTCCTCTGGCCTTTTTGGGTTTGGCAGCTCTATTAAGTTTCTTTTTAGCAAATAGTCTAAGACTCTCGGCACATCAAAATCTGCAAATGGATATTGCTTTGCTTCAAGCTTCTTAAGTTTCATTCTTTTCTTTATGTTCAATTGGCCCTTCACAATTTTGGTATCAAGACTTAAGCATCATTTGGAGATTTTTACTAGAGTAGTTGCCACGACCATGGTTTCCTTCACCTCCCCAACCTTTTCTTCCTTATCTTTCTTGTCATCCTTCTTTTAAGAGGAATTACTCAGAACATAGCTTCCATGTCTTGCAATTTGGATCTTCAAGTTATGGGCCCTCAATGTGAGTCCTTAAAATGAGTGCGGCATATTTCTCTTCAAGCTATAAAGGATTTCCTAATGCATCCCTTGTGTACACATATAGATGGAGGAGGTCTCACTTATCTGCTCATTGCAGTTGAGGATGTTGGCTCTCCATTGTTCTATGTACTTTATCACTAGCTCATCCTTCCTTTGTTTAATTGATGCCAACTTCGGGAGGCTGACCATTTTTCTTGTGCTACAGAATTGTGACAGAAACTCCCTTCTAAGTTAGTCCTATCCATCAATGGATCTAGTATGAATACTGTATACTAGTCAAAAGTTGCTCCTTTGAGTGATCGAACAAATTGCTCACCATGAGATTACTATAGGTCCCAACGTTGTTGTAGGTTTCAATGAAGTGAGCTACATGTTGTTTCAGGTTCCCCTTGCCATCAAATTGTTGGAACTTTAGCGATGGATAGCCCAATGACATCCTCTGCTCATTGATCCTCCTTGAATATGGCTTTGCATACACTATGGATGATTGCGTAGCCACTCTAGATTGAGCTCAAATAGTGTCTATGATCATGTGTTGCAGTTGTTACATAGATAATGAGGCCACAGACATTTGGGTAATGTCATTCAAGGCACTTTGCAGGATTGCACAATCTTGCTGACTTTGCATTTGTTGTTTTTCCATGTTCTTGAGCTTTTCAGCAGTAGGATCAATGATTGCCTTTGTGCCATTTATAGTTGCTTCCCTAGGAAAATTTTGAGCTTTTAGTTTACTCATCAGCAATGTAATCTGGGCACCTTTCTCTTCATGTATAGCCGTCAATCTTGCAATGGAAAACATCATTCGTTCAAGATGATCTTTGGAATTTTTATAACCTTTAACCAAGGCCAGCAACTTCGAATATAAGGATGAAGAATAATCTACCCACCTTTTTCTTGGTAAAGTCAGAAATCTAGATCTAGACTCTTCACTTGTGTTTTTCTTCAGTGATATCTTGGAAGATGAGTGACTCCTCGTCTTCCCGGTAGAAACTTCTACTTCTTTGTTCCTACTTGAGTGAATGGGGTGATTTGAATGACTAGATCTCATGTCTGTTGGTTGAACTTCTTGTTTCTCCATAGCAACTCCTTTTTTCTTGCTTTTGTAAAAAAATTGCTTTAGAGCATCTCCAACAGCTTCCCCATTTTGCAGTTTTTCTCTATTTTAGGGAATATGAAGTCATTTTTTACTCCAACAGTTTCCCCATCTTATTCTCTAAAATGGGGAATGAGATGAAAGAGAAGATCTCATTTCCTATTTCTGCAGAAACTCTAAAAACTTTTGGGGAATGAAAAATAACATTCTCTCTTTCTTATAAAGGTTGTCCCATTTATTATTCACAACAATTAATTCATAATTTTATTTTCTTCAAAATTTTTTATAGAAATATAAATTTTTTGTATGAAAATGGTATCTTAAATACTCTATTTTATAAATTTAATTTTTTTAAAAAATTATAGTGCAAATTAATATGAATATTTTTAAGTTAGACTTTAGTTAAAAAAATTTAAAATAGTCATTTTTTGTGAAACAAAGGTAGTAAATTTTTATATTTTGCACAATATTTAATTATACAACAATTATTTCATATTTTCTTTTCAAAATTTCTTATAGAATTATAATTTTTTTATGAAAATTGAACCTAAAGAATCTATTTTATAAACATAATTTTTAAAATTTTTTATAATATAAATTAATATAAATATATTTAAGTTAAATTTTAGTAAAAAATGTAAAAGAGTCATTCTTTCTAAAACGGAATGAGTAATTTTTTTACGTTTTTAATAATATTTAATTATACAGTAATTAATCTAGTCATTAATTTAAATTTGCTTTAAATCAATAATATTTAATTGCTATGTAATAAATACAAAATTCTACAAAATAGAGAAACTGTTGGAGTTTGAGCAAAAAAATTATAGAGATTTTACTTTTTGCTTCCCCATCTTATAGAAATTTTGGGAAAACTGTTGGAGATGCTTTTAGTAGAGACACCAATTAAGATCCTTCAATATGAGCTTTTGCATGAGTGACTAGTGCGACTTTCTTTCCATTACCGCAGATTTCTTGGTGTTGACAATAGCATTTCTAGCTACCATGATCTCCACTTGAATTTCTTCAAAGCTTCTTCAATACAAAAGATGAAAGGTAGAGAATGTCCCCAACGAAGTCATCAGAAATTTGTATGCACAAATTCCATGTGTAAAAATTACATGTTAAAATTAATTATAGCACAAATGACTAGATTAAAATTTAAAACAAAGATTTTGGGGGATTAACTCTTTAGTATGCTTCTTACGTACACAATCCTCTGATTAACGCTTCAAGTTTTTGGTGGAGATGCGAACGGCTTCTTCATGAATATGAACTCCAAAGTTTGTTTTGCATAAACATGAACCGATATTCCTGCCACTTCTTTTAGTTTGAGATTTTCTATTGTACTTCATGGACGTGAGGGCTTCCGGCAATGTTCACTGATTTCTCACTGCTTTCTTTGGAGTTTGACATAATGCAACATATAAACAAATCATTCATGTTCCCCGCCACTTCTATCGGATTTGAACTTAAACTTAATGCAGCACCGTCTCGTGTTTTTCACATTCCTCATTGCATTCTTCAAATCTGGCCTTGAAATTGAGATTTGGTCTTCCTTGAGTTTGATTTCTCCTCTTGTCAGATGTTTGTGCTTGATTAGCTTGAAGAGCTAAAGAGAACTTTTTGTAGAGAAATTTTCCTTCTCCCTGATTTTGTTTCTCCAATTTTTTGTTTTCTTCCCTTTGGCCTAGGGTAGGGATTGCAATTGGGTGGGTCGAGTTGGGTTTAGGTCAAGTCATTCAAATTCAGGTTTAGTCGGGTTAGCATTAATTCGGGTTTAGGTCAGGTCATTTGGGTTTAGGTTGAGTAAATTTCAAGTTCGGGTCAATCTTATTCGGGTTCGAATTTAATTCAGGTTGGGTTAATTTCAGTCTCGGGTAACTTTAGGTTAGGTTATTTGGGTTTCAGGTTACATTCAGGTCTAATCAGGTTATTGGTGCATAAGCTAAAATAACTGGATTAATTCAATTTTTTATTTAGGTTTTGCTAAAATTTAAATTAAATAATTTGAATTTTTTATGCAAATATTAGAAAATTTTAGAGACCCATGTTGCAACTTTTATGAGTAACTAAAATGAAAATTTTAAAATTTAGGTACCTCATAACTAAAAAATTACTAGGCATAAAAACTAATCTTAAAAAAATTAATTTAACTATATATAAATATATGAATATACAATTATTTTAATAAAAATACCTAATTTAAAAATTTTCAAATTTGATTCATGAAACTATAAACTCAGTCATTTTAGAACTTAAGAAGTTGGTAGGATCATATACTTTTAAATTATATTGTCATTTCAATTTATAATTTTTTAAGAATTTAGAATTATTATTTATGATCAAAATAGGAATTAATTTAGTTTACATACTAATTTAGAGCCTTAGAGGTCATTTGAGATTAGTGTAGGCAAAATGAAAGAGTTTATTTGTGAATTGAAGGTTTTTAGAAAGTTTTAGACAAAATTGAAAATTTTAGGGCAAATTTATCAACTTTCAAAAGTTTAAGGTGAATCTGGTATTTTTGTGATGCAAAATCTGATGATTTTATAATGTCATAGATTAATTCAACAAATCCTACAAATCGGGTCTTGTCAGGTTTAGACTTGGGTCTTGTCGGGTTTAGACTTAGATCTTTTCGAGTTTGGGTCAGGTGAGTCTCAAATTTGGGTCATTTCGAGTTCAGGTTATTTTGGATTCGAGCCAAATCAAGTTCAGTCCAATTTGGGTTTGAGTGTTTCAGGTTTTGGATTTTTTTGGGTTTCACTTTAATCGGGTTCGGGTTCAGGTCGAGTTGGGTACAACTGGGTTCAGGTCATTGACTTTTCTGGTCAAATCTGATCAAGTTGGATTTGGATTCGGATGGGTCGGTCCAAGTTTTTGGGTTGGGTTACATTTTGTCACCCCTACTTAGCAGGGGTTATTTACAAGGGTAGAAAAGAGGTGGTTTGGTTCAAGAAAACCATATGTGATAATTATCATATATTTAGCTTTTATATTTATCTTAAGAGAAAATAAATATGATAATTATCTCTTCTTAATTATCCTAATTATTTAATTTTAAAGGATAATTAATGGAACATTTTAGAATATTCTAGAATATTTGAGCTAAATGGTAGATATGCATGGGCTTTGATCATTTGGGGTTTTGAGGGCCAACTAGTCAATAATGGACTTTGGCTAATATAGCAAAATGAGTCTTCATTTACGGCATTCGGTTGTGTACTTTTGAGCTCTAAAAATTGGGCTCCTTGAACTTGTAGTTTTCAAATTTAATGGACTTCTGAATTTTGGACATCAATTTTGAAATGGGCTAGACTATTTGCTTTGGGTTTAATTTATTTTTTAACTCAACTAAATTTTGATGTCTACAGCTTGTATATGACTTGTTCGAATAATTTACTAAGTTATGATCCGGAACTTAGGACAATGCAGTATAGCCTTGCAAGATGCTACAAGACTGATGAAGAAGATTTTGTCGGACCAAACGTAGTAAGAAAAAGACGGTAATGAAGTGTGATTAAGGAGGCTACCTCCTGGCTTGGTCCAAGAAGTAGCAGCAAAAGGTCCTAGCTGCTCGACTAAGAAAGTCATTAGGCAAGCTTTGATTACCAAGTAGACTTTTTGGATTTGAAGTTAAAATGCATGAAGGACAGATTAAAAAGTTTCCTATGATGATTCAAAAAAATGTGGGAACAAAGATTTCCTAGCTATGGGCTGTGAAACTGGCCACGGTGTTAAGTCAACAACTCTGTCAACTAGGCTATTGTTCTATTGCCTAGTTTAAGAAAGAAAAGTGGACTCAACAAATGATTTGTAGCAGGATCTATCTGTTGAGATTGAATTTTTGTATAAAGGTCAAACATGGTAAATGCAGCTTGTATGCAATGAGGAACCAGAATCTTAGAATGTTAATGCCAAGATTTTGAGTATTGACAATCAGCAAGGATCTTCTGCTGATTCCAAAAATTGAGACGAGAATTACGTCTAGAGAGCGAAATGTGTATAAGATAAACAAAACCAATACAACATTGTCTCTAGCACTAAGATTTCTTTAGAAAACGTTTGAACTAAAAGCTTGACCCCCTACTTTGATTTTCAGCAAGGCACACCTGGTGGTGCTGAAATGTTGTTGTTAAGATGAAATTACTACAAGGAAATTGTCTGGAATAGGAATTTCAATATACTAGCTGCAAAGAGAGAAATCTTGCAGACTTGGTTTAGGCTGAAAGTTGACCATGTAGTTGACCTTCTAATTGAAAGAAACCCTGAACTTGAAACTTTGCAGACAAGTAAGACTCCATTATTTGAACTTAGTGAAGCTTCTAAAATTAAATTTCTGGCTATGAACATTATATTGTTAAGACTGTTAAGGTTGAACAGTTTTATGATAGGAATCAAACTAAATGGGTGCAAGAATAAAAATGTTCTATGATGACTGAACATTGTACCATTATACCGCTTGCAATATTAGTTGAGCTTATGACTTAGAAAACCAAAATTAAAGAGAAACTTTGAGAATATACTCTAAAAGCAAAGCTAAGGAAGATTTGGTGATGATGACTGAACATCAATATTGCATGAAGGAGTATGAATTTTTAGTACAGAATAGTGTGGGTGTTATGATACTATGATTAAAGAGATCAACTAATTTAGGTAGAGAATCATAGGAAGCAAAACAGGACTATGATTTTGAAAGTTCACTAGGAACTTAACTTACTGCAATGTTGCTTACTAGGGCATAAGCCTAGGAAGTTTGAACCTCTGGAAAAAAAAAATGATGATGTATGAACTCTATCTATAAGCGGAAATACCTTGCTTCTAAGAACATTTGATTCAGTTTGGCTGCTAGGTTGGATAAGGGATTGACCTTATGAAAATGAAGCCATCTGAACAAAATTTATGACCAACTAAGTTGTTTCTAACGAACTAAGATTTATAGAAAGTTGTTATGACCTGTTACAACCCTAACCTTAAGTTTATAATTGGAAATTTTGGGGGACCAAATTTTTGTAGGGGTGGAACTATTACACACAACCCTACAGTGAAAAATGCAGCTGCGCCTATGGGTAAGTCACTATAAATTTTTAGTGACTTAATTGGCATTTGAGCAAGGTTTGAGGACCCAATTAAAGGAATTAAGGAGAGTTTGGATCTGATTGGGATTTTGTGGACTTAATAGCAAGAATGTGCCTTGCTCAATGATTTAATTGTGTAAGTGAGGAAATGTTAACTTCGTCTCGGTTAAGAGGGTGCTCTGAATAAGATCAAGGTTTAGGGGCTTAATTGTAGACTAATTAAAAAGAGATGGAGTAGAGGTGGGGTTGTCTCCTTAAGAAGGAAAACCGAAACCAGAATCTGGCATCAGGGGCAACAGCAACAAAAAACTCAATTATAGCCATGTCACACTCGGTTTTGGCTGGGGAGGGAGTTCCTTGCTAATTAAGCCATTCCACTGAAGGTTAAACTGAAGGCTGCTGATTTCATCGATTTTTTTTAACGGCAAAAAGAAATATTATTAAAATAAATAGATTACAAAGAAACCAGTTTTAGAAAGATACTGGAACGAATCACTCCACACCCAGCAACAAAATTACATCAAGCTCCCGAACCCAAAAACATAAATGAACTCTCATAGCCTTAATTTAAGGACCCAAACACTCATTCCAAGACCAATAAAATACAGACTTTAGTTCCAATAGTTACATCACCCAACATCTCAATAAGAGAAATAAAATAGATGCCTATTCTTTAAACCCCCAATCCAATTTTTTAATTCACATATCAATGTTGCTCCTTTTGACCGAGAACTAATCTCCTTTTATCCTCTCCTTTGATCCTTAGCTCTATCACGATTCTTTAAAATTCCCAGCACGAGTTCTTCCAACGATCTTGTCCCCACCAATATCAATTAGATCATTATTACCTCTAGAAGCCTCATTAGAACTTGAAGACCCAATAATAGAATAAGAACTTGACCCAACAGAATTGGCCCCCTTATCAAGCCCACTTGCCTGGCCCATATCCATAGGAATCAGAGAAACCCTAACTGCTTGTTAGAATTTTGGCCGCCGTCTTGGGCAACCTCTTCACCAGATCGTGCGGCCACCTCCACAGTTACCAATGTCTTCTCCCCGCCATGTAACTTCGATGCCACCTCCCCTCCTTGTCCACGCCGTGCCTCCTATCCAAACGGTGGATGGTGATCACTTCCGCCATGCATATTGGTTATATGTGTAATAATCAAATTGATAGTGTATTTGAGCTACTTGAGACAAACATGGCTAAATCTTGAGCGATGGCTGCAATCTTGGCTTGAAGTGAAGGCTTGGGCAACACTATAAAATGTTATGCTTCACAAACAAGCAAATTTCTTAAAAAACCCCGTAATTTGTGTTATTTTGAATTTAGACATTTCTTATTGAAAACTCATACTTTAAGAAAAATGGAAAGCATTCCTAGAATATTTTTTACAAAAGCGATGAATATTTATTCATTTTCACCTTTTTTAATATCATGGGAGTAAAAAAAATTTCATAAAATTTTAATAACTTTCTAAAAGTATACTATCTAATTGATTATTACACATATAGTATTAGTTTCCGAAAGGAGTTGACTATAGATAATAAAAAAATGATAATGCATTTAAAAAATGCAAACCGATGGTAGTTAGTTTAAAAATGTACTAGTGAATTATCATTTTCAACAAAAAAAAATATAGTCGAAAAACAAATAATCAAATAATGTCTTATTTACCCAAAATAAATTTTAGAAGGCAATGTTGTTCTTTCAAATGAACAGAAGAAGAACAGTCACGTGCTTATTATAAAATTAGTGATTAGGAATTGTTTGAGCTGGCAAAAAGTATGTGTATATTGATTAGAAGAAGCCACTAAATCAAATGAAGAAAAAAAATTAAATGCATTGAAAAAATGAGTTTAATGCTGTGCACTGGAGTCAAGCACTAAAAACTAAAGATAAATAATATATATTAAAACCATGTATAAAAATAAAATGGAGCACTCAAAACATAGCAAGAAAACTGAAATTTGATCTAATTTTCAACAATATGTCAATATTTGATGCGATATACTATAATATATAAATAATGAAATTAAAATTTTAGGATGGGTCATGGTCCATCCTAAGTATGGTATCGCTCCACCACTTAGGAACACTATGTTGGCCAATGACCCCTAATGAATCAGCAGAGTTCATTGCAAGACGTATGGCTTGCAAATTGCCTATAAGATATAGCTCATGATGGCCCATGGCTATGTAGCTTAAGATCAAATCCTTATTGAGAATTAACCTTCTAATGATGGTGATGATTATTTTATTATTTGCACATACATTCACTCTATATCATTTGTATCTCTTGCATTACACTTGTTGTATTATTATTATTACTATTATTATTATTATTATTAATCTGCCTACATTTATTTTCTAAATTTGGATGCAGGTATTTGTTTATAACCTATGAACTATGATTGATCACAATAACACTCCTATGATCAAAGTGTCCCTCGCTGAGTTTACGAGGAAACTCACCCATATTATTTAATCTCTTGTAAGAATTGGCCATAAGTTAGGTTGTGACTAGGATGTGTGGTTAAGGCCAGGAAACTCTCTGAAAACATTGGGTTTAAGACTAGTCCTAGATAGGGATTTTTGAATCTCATGTCCTGTACTTGCAATACCTGGATAACAAGATTGGGCTAGTTAATGTTTCTACTTTACTTTTGAAAACAGGTCCTTAGTCTTGTTCTGTAACTGCATAAAAGTTTGGTGTGATTTGTTTGATAAATGTAGAGCTTGTTCCTATAGACTACCATTATGCTAAAAGTTTGACCAATTGTTGACTTCATGATTTACTTATCTGTTTGCTACAAAATTTAGCACACAAGTCCATTTTCTTATATGGATTATGATAGTGTAAGCAAACTAAGGTTGCTAAGTCATTTTCTGAATGTTGGTCAAACAGCTATTTTCTATAGAATTAAATCTAGTTTTCTGTTAAATAGCTTGATCCTTGCTTACTTTTGAAAGCTACTTTGACTATCTGAAAAACTCATTTTTACCTACCCCATGAACGGGGAATCTAAAATATAATTGATTAATTTATTGATGACATAAAAATCATGTAACAATTTATTGTAATAATAGCAATATTTAGTAAAATTTTAATTAGACTATGCACTTTATAACCATATATGGATGAGACATACTTCAATATCTATTCCATTGATTAATTAATATGGATCTTCATATTTGAACAAAAAAAATCCTTAATGGGAATTTAGAGCAAATCATATTACATTAAATGAATACAATTTATGCATCCAGATAAATTATTTTTTAAATTATATGGAAGTAAATTAGAAATGAAAAAAAATGTTACACTATTTCCCATAAAAAACCATACATTACTAAAAGAACATGCATATAAATTATAATGATAAAAAAATTAAAAACATGGAAAAAAAAAAGCATATAAGATGTCTTAAATTACTAAAGGTTGTTAAAAAGAATTCACTAAAATGAATGGAATTAATCACTTGAATAAAAAAATCAAATATTTATTTCAACCACCCAATTAAAATAGTTTTTCCACTATTCTTCAACAAAAAATTTCATCCATTGGCTAATGTATAGACATTTTCTTAAATAAATGGAATCAATGATTCTAAATTAAGAATTTAAATTTATAATTTATTTTGTTATAGCAAAGGAAAATTTATAATAGTTTTAATTAGCTACAGTAATTTGAAACAACAAAAATTGTCACTAACTTTTTTTATTCTTTCATTTTTTTATGAAACACTTTTGCTTTTAGTTATCTTTCCATTATATGATGGTGACTTGTGCAGTTTAATATTTTCCTCTTTCTTTCTTTATCACTTTCTTTGTTTTTTAGGGAGACTTATAATAACCTTTATGATTTGACTTAACCTACACTTTATCTCTATTGTTTTTAAAAACCTACACTTTGTCCCCTGCTTCTTTTACGTTGCCTCCCAATAACTTTTGAAACCCCAAATTAAATTGTGCAATAGCTATTTTTAAGTAATTTCAACATTTCTAATATTTTTCTTACAGTTAATGAATATTTTAAATTATTAATTTTTCTTCTTTGTAAATACATTTTCTTCCTTGTGAATGTGAATTAGTATTTTTTTTTAAATGTCATCTAATTGTGAAAAATTATTACTACTAGAATATAGTTATTAGACAATATAAATTTAAGTTTTAGAAGTTGTTGTTAAACAGATAAAAGTAGTATGAGATAAAGTGTAGGTGCTTGAAAATGGAAAGGGCAAAATATAGGTTACACTAAACTATAAGGTTTTTTTTTCTTGTAATTCTCCTTATTTTTTAACATAAACTTTTGTGACATTGTTATTGTTTTTCTTGCAAATAGTGATCGATTTCTAGTCAATTTTAAGTCAAACTTTGAAATGAAATCAAAATTTATGTAGTTTATTTTGATACTCCAATTGAAGGATAATTGGTTAATATTTTATACTTATTTCATTACACAAATTTTTTTCATTTCATAAATTTTGTTCTATACTGTGTCCAAATATATCTAAATTGATTTTTAAATTTTTTTTATTTATGCTACTATGGTAAATTTGACTCAACTAAAACTTGCCTCACTATCATTTTTTTTAGGAAACACCAATTTGGGTATATATTTCATTCCATAAAAGCCCAGCGGTACTTACATTTATTTGAATCAATGGTCTACATAAGAAACAACAAAGCCATATTTAAAAGAGTAGAAAAATAAAATCATAATAATTGTGCTGCATGGCATAATCAAGTATATATAAACTAAGCAAACACTTCACTAATAGTGTACCCTATCCTAACTTGGATAGTTGCAACAATCAGCCTAACCACTTTGTCGTATTGTCAACAACCCTGATGACAAATAATGATCAATTTTTACTCAAATTTAAGTTAAATTTTGAAATAAAATAAAAAGTTAGGTAATTTTTTATTTTGATACTGCAATAGAGGGATAATTTGCTAATGCTTTTTACTTATTTCATTCCATAAATGTTATTGTATACCGTGTCCAAATATATCTAAACTGATTTTTTTTATTTTTTTTATCTATGATACTATAGTAACTTTGATTCAACCAAAACTTGTCTCACTATCATTTTTTTTTTTTTCAGAAAATGCCATATTGGGTGTATATTTCATTCCATGAATGCCCAATGACATTTGCATCAGTTTGAATTACGAGCCTACATAAGAAATGACAAAGCCCGAGTCAAAAGAGCAGAAAAATAAAATCATAATATATGTGCTACAAGGCATAATTAGGTATACACAAACCAAGCAAACACTTCACTAACAATGCCCACTATACTAATTTGTATAGATTCAAAAATCATTCTAACCACTCTATCATATTGCTAGCAACCCAGATGGTGAAGTCTTCTATTTGTCTCCTGCCAAATAAACTAGACCAATCCCAAAAAGCATGGTCTCCTCAACTTAGAATTAAGAATATTACCTTTCATAAATCTTTTAACCCACTTTCAACATCTACTCCAATGCCAAGGGGTTTCTTAAGGCTTTAACATATACATAATCTCATGCCACAACATCAAAGAATAAGTGCATTTAGAAAACAAATGGTCCATTGATTCATTAACAGTCAACACAAAAAAGGTATAGAAGAGATGAAAGATGCAAATAAGGGCATATTCTGTCAAGAGTTGGCAATTTGTTAGACATTGCAAAGCAACAAATCATAGAAAATTTTGGAATAGATTTCCACACCAAGGAATGCCACAAAACACTGTAAAAGTTCTCCAAAACTTGAAGATAAGCCAACTTCATAATGAAATTTTCATTCTTTACACAATCCCAAACTTGATCATGCACATATTTAGCAAATAACATTCAGATAACATTTAGGACTTTAAGATATGCTTCCAATTACAGAGGAATCAGTAGAAGGCCTTACCTACTAAATATCTTGACCATTAATATAATAAGCAAGCACCCACTTTATCCAAAGACTTTTATTATCTGTTAGCAAATACCACAACTTCTTTTTTCCCATTTGCACATCATTCCAGCCAAACAAATTGACTTCCTGCTTCTTTGGGATACAAACAAATTTCTAAGCCATATGGTATTTTTTACGATGAATAAAACCAGTCTAAAAGAAAGCTTTATGACATTTTCTATATGACCTAATACTGATCTAGGAATAAGGAAAATAGCATAACAATAAGCCTACACACTAAAAATAATAGATTTGATCATCTGTGCTATTCCAACATATGAGATAAGTTTGTTAGCCCAGCTATGTGCGTTTTTGTAGGATTTTATCCTCAAGAGGCCTATAATGACAAATTTGTAGTCTTTTTTCCACAAAGGGAACCCCTAGATATTTGAAAGGCAAACATCCTTTTAACATATTCCAAGCCATCAAAATCTCAATTTTAGAATCCTCATCAACATCCCAAAAAAATAGCCTAACTCTTTTAATAATTTATAACCAAACTAGTAGTCTAAAAAAAAAACATCCAAATGATACTTAATAGCATAAGCAGAATTTATATCACCTTTATAAAATATCATAATATCACCTATAAACATAAGGTGAGTCAAATGAACTTTTTACACTTAGGATGAAATTGAGCATAGTTCTCATCAAATAATTTCTCCAAAGCCTTTCACAGATAATCCATGGCTAGAATAAATAAAGGGGAAAGGTGATCCCTTTACCTTACCCCTCTTTTACCCTTAAAATAACCACAAAGATTTCCACTCAAAATAATGAGAAAGAGGAGGATTTAACATGCACATTATCTAATTCACCCACTTTATAGGAAAGTCTAGACTAACCATAAACTTCTCCAAAAAAATCCCAATTTAGCATATCATAGGCCTTCTTAAGATCAATTTTCAAGCAGATCCTAGGTTTAATGTTTTCTCTACCATTACCCCTTATAATTTCATAATAGAGTATAATATTTTCAACAATAAACCTCCTTTTAATAAGAGTCCTTTGACTCTTAACGATAATATCAGACAAAATAATCTGCAATCCACTAGCTAGGATTTTTTAGATAAACTTATAGAGCAAATTGCAACAAGAGATTGGTATAAATTCATTTACAATAGAGGCATGAGTATGCTTAGGGATAAGATGCATAGTACTTAGAGAGAGGGTAAAAGGCAAATCACCAATTTCAAAGAAAGAGTATATAGCTGAAGCCACATTAGCACCAATTATGTCCCAGTTGTGTTGATAAAATCTACACCATCAAGACCAAGAGCTTTTAAAGCACGACATCCTTGAATAGCTCTAACAATCTCAATAATAGCAATGTCTATCTCCAACATACTACTTTGATTAACATTCAACCTAGGACATTCAACATAATATTTAGATTAACATTCACAAATAGAACAAAAGTAACAAGAAGAAGATTAGAGAAAAATTCAAAAAATTCATCTCTAATCTTAGATTGCAAGCAAAGTTTCCTCATATTCCTAGCAATAAGGCAAGCAATATTTGCCTTTATAAGCCTTTCCTTCATTTTTTTAGTAAGAAAACTTATTGTTATCATCACCAAGCTTTAATTAGTCAATACTTGTTTTCTGCGCATAGAATTATTCTTCAACATTTTTCAAGTTAAAGACTTTAATCTTTGTTCTTTGCTAGACAATATAAAGGCTTTTGTCCTGAGGTTCTAATTCATTTTACTATAGATAAACTCCAATTCTTGCTTTTTGTTTCTAACTCTGTATGAAATATCAAAGAAACATTCAGTATTTAATCTCCTAAGAGTTGAGATTTTAAATGAAAAAGATTTCTCTATCTCCCCATATTTTAAGAAAGTATAAATTGAGGCATCAAAGAGATGGTAATTCTCATCCATGTATTTTGGGTAAATTGAGATTTTAAATGAGAAAAGTTTCTCTATTTCATCACTTCTAAAGGGAAATAGCATGAAAGAGTTCTATGCCCACAAACATAAAAAAAATGAAGGAAGAATTTATCTTTTTCATGCAACAATAAGAAGGATCCTATTCAAAAAGGCAAGAAAGGTTCCTTAGCTTAATAAGCAGAAAGGAAAGTATTTTTTTTCTCCTTGTTTCTTAAACAATATGAGAGTTTCTACTAGCAAGGTAATCAGGAGGGTTCTTTGACCTCACGAAAAAAAAAGAAATGGTTTTTCTCTCTAGGATTTTTTATAGTGAGAAGGTTCTTAATGTTCAAATGAAGTGATAAAAATGTAGAGTTCTTTACCTCAAAGGAACTTAGAGGTGGTAAAGAGACAGGGTTATCTACCTCAAGGGTCATTAGATGTGGTAAAGAATTAAGATGCTCTACTTCAAAAGGAATTTAGAGGTGGTAACAAGATTGGGTTCTCTACCTCAAAAGCAATAAGAGATGGTAAAGATAAGGTTTTTTACCTCTTAGATTATGGTAAGAAAGAGTTCTTTACCAAAGGCAAAAGGAATGAAAGAATAGTTTCTTTTTTTTCATAGAAAGGTTTCTATGGAGAAAAATGGTAAAGAAGATTTCTTAACCCCTCAAGAAAAAAGAAAAGAGCTTTTCACCTAGGTTTGTAAGCAATAGGATTGTTCTTATTACAAAAAGCTATGAGAGTTCCTAGGCCTAATTGACAAGAAGGAAAGAGCTTTTCTCCTTAAACTCTTAAATGATAAAGGGTTCCCACTGTAGAGATAATAAGAAAGGTTCATTAACCTCAAAGGGAAGGAGAAGGAGTTTTCCTCCTTAACTTTTGAAAGTGAGAAGATTCTCATTTTTCAAATGAAAGGCTAGATAAATTTTGGTAATGACTGTGCATGCATCATGTTTCATGAAACATGCAAATGAGGGCAATTGTTAGCACCCAATTTTATCTAGGCACCAAATTTTTATTTAGTTCTATGTTAGAAAAAATAGTTTAGGGAGGCATTTTGTTTTCAAGGGCAATTTAGCCATTTTTTAGGACATGTGGCTCAATTTGGACATTTTAGAGCTTAGAAAGTTGGCAAGATTATGTGCATTTAGATTACAATTTTTTAGAAATTTAGAATGGTCATTTAGGATCAAAATAGTAATTAACTTAGTTTAAGCATTAATTTGGGGTCCTAAATGTCTTTTGGGGTTAGTTTAGGTAAAATAGAAGAGCTTTGGTGTGAATTTAGGGTTTTTAGAATTTTGTAGGCAAAAAATGCAAATTCTAGGGCAAAATTGCCAACTTCCAAGAGTTTTGTGGCAAATCTGGTGAATTTATAAATATTTGGGAATAATATGAAAATTTTACAAAGTTTTGGCTAATTTGACAAAAATTGGAAGTTCTGGGTTAAATTGAAATTTTGTCAAAATTTGGGGGCAATTCATCAGCTTAAGTGTTTTTGTGGACCTAGACAATTTTTTAACCAAATTATATCCTAACAGATTTAAACCTCTTCAGATAAATGGGGTTTAATCTCTCTAATCCTTGTTAATCACATCCATATCTCCCCTACTATAAATAAGGGTCACCATTTCAGAAAAAATAGAGAAAAAGGCCGGGAAATTCATAACCCTAAATTCCAGCCAAGGAAAGGTCAAATTGTACCTTTTTCCCTCTGTCTAGCCACCCTCAGGCCCAGAACCAAACTTCTTGAACTGCCGCCTTTCGCGCTCGACATTTGCAGCCTTCTGTCCTAACGCATCCAGCCATTCGTGCTAGAATGAGGAAGAGAGTTCGATTGTGATTCACCGCCATTGGAGTACCCTGTGCCTTGTCCGACCCTCTGGAGTTTGCCAGCACCGTCAATATCCACGCGCAGGCCGCCGCTTGTCGAAACATCGACCGTGAAGGGAGAATCGAAGTCGAACCCTGCAGTGACCTGCAACCTGACGCGATTCTGGTTCATCTGACCCAATCAATTCATCTCCCTTTTTGGTAAAATATTCGCTTCTGGGCTCTAGACTTTCAATTTTGGTTAGATGAATCCCTAAGCCTTTTCTGTTTAGCAGTAAAGCCACTAACAGCTCCTTTGTTATTCTTTTCTCAACTTAATTTTATTTTACTAATTTATTAGAGCCATACATTAATTGGACTATTGCATGGTGTGGGATTACATGTCTGGGCAGGTAGACAGAATCTTAGAAAAAATAAAGTTTAATGTTCATTTAATTTCTGTTTCTAGGGCATAAATATCACATATTTAGAAATTTCATCCCGCCTAGGCTTGGTAAAACCCGAGGGTGAAATCTAGGTTAATCAATTGTAAAATTTAAGAGTTCTTTCTTAGTGGATTTGGTAAAATCTCAAAATGAACTCTAAGATTTAAATTAAAATTTTAAAATAAATTTTTAAGATTCATATTCGAGTGATTCAATATGATCCATGGTTTGGATAATTATTTGAAGTTATTAAAATAAAAATTGATAAAAGAATATATTAAATTTTGAGATACATATTCGAATGATCCGATAAGATCCATAATTTGGATAATTGTTTAAAATATTTAAAAACAAAAATAGATAAAATAATGGATCAAATTTTGAGATCCATGATTTGCTATGATCCATGATTTGGATAATTATTTAAAATCTTTAAAAGTAAATAATAAATATTTAATAAATTAAATTTTTAATATCCACAGTGATCTGATAGAATTTATGGTTTGCATTAAATATTATCTAAAATATTTAAAAGAAATATAAGTAAATAAAAAATTAATTAAGTATTTAGATTTCATATCCAAGTGATTCGGTAGAATTTATGGTTTTGAAACATTAAAATGTACACAAAACAAGTAAAATCTAGTTGTAATTTTTAAGAGTCTATATCCAGGTGGTTCAATATAATTCATAATTTGGAAGATTAATTGAAATATTTAAAACCAAGCAAAACAAATCAAAATCAAAATAAGGTGCCAATTTTTTGGCCCTATAATAATGTTGTTTTAGTGTAACCATACTCCCGAGTCCTTCAAACTCTCGTAGACGAGTTTAAGGTGTTTGATTGATGTAGGTGTAAACGGATTTGTGGTAACTCAATAAACATTTTGCTACACTATTTAGCAACACAGCTTGATATACAAAGAGTTGGCAGATGGATGAAGACATGTGCCCCTTTTGATTAGACAAGACAACTATTTTAGTTGGCCCTACTTCTATTTTCTTTAATATAAATATTCTACCACTTTATAGTTTTTCAGTTTTCATTTTTGGTCTATTTAGCATTAGTGCTAGTGATAAGTAGTAGAGTTTTTTTTAAAACAACCATTTAATGGCAATGTTGTCCAACTTAGCCCAAGGGTAACCTGGAAAGGCAGAGAGTGGTGGCTAACCAGTTCAACGAGTTTAACTGGGTGGGCAAATCATAATGCACAACAGCTTGTATATATGAGAATGCCCGCACCTTATCAAGCATTTCTTATTGTTGTTATCTAAAATACAAAATGCTTCCACATTTTTTTATACATATGTCATATAATAAGATTTTACTATTTTATGTTCCATAATAGAGCAATGCATAATTTTAGTTAATTACAGTTTGACCAATAAAGTTTAAGTAAAATTACACTTTTCCTCTCTTGCTTAAGAAATATACAGTTTGCCCCTACCTTTTTAATACAATGATAGCAACTATTGAAATTTTAGTTTAAACATTACGGTAGCCATTTTTCAGAAATTTCAATTTGTATAGTATTTTTTTTACAATTGATTGACTTTTTAAATTATTTTTTTTTCTTTCTGTAAATGAAAAATATTATTTTTTTTAAATGTTAATTAACTATAAAAAAATACCATATAAATTGAAATTACTTGAAGATGAGTACAGTATAATCTAACTATAGAACTCAGAAGTTACTGTCAAACTGTATTAAAAAAATGGGGGCAAACTTTATATTTTTTTACAATTGATTGACTTTTTAAATTATTTTTTTTTCTTTCTGTAAATGAAAAATATTATTTTTTTAAATGTTAATTAACTATAAAAAAATACCATATAAATTGAAATTACTTAAAGATGAGTACAGTATAATCTAACTATAGAACTCAGAATTTACTGTCAAACTGTATTAAAAAAATAGGGGCAAACTTTATATTTTTTAAATGGGGGGTGTAGTTTCACCTAAACATTAAAGGCAAATTGTAATCATCCCTATTTTTTTTTTCCAATAAGCTCAGTGCATGGTCCATCATTCAAGTTTTAAAGTTAAATCCCTAAATATTAAATAAAAAAAAACATGCATGAATAGTTCACTGTTTTGTCCTAAGATAAATCCAATAAAGTAGTAATAATATAACAAAAATATAATGATCTCATATGAAACAATGCCTTTGAAACTGTCATTTGCATTCTTTTAGGTTCAAATCATTTTTGAATTTTTGTTTAAAAAAATATTGTTTCAACTTTGGGCCAACTAAACATCAACCCAACATAATTAAGTGGTCCGAGTTACAAAGCTCCAAATTACCCAAGAAAAAAGTGCAAAGCCCAAAACCCATATAAATATGGTCTAACCCAGGTTAATCGAGTTGTCTGGACCACAGGGCCTACCGGGTCTAACGGGTTTGATCAGATTTTGAGGTAAATAGGTTTAAGGTTGTAACCCAACCCGTTATGCTCCTTGGGTCATGATTGAACTAGGTCGGGCTGGGTTTAATAACATTGTTTAATAGTAGCTTTTAATTTTAGCCGTTTTGATCTCCATCATTAAATAAATTATCCAAAACTTTAACGTTAACAAAAAAAATAGTGCTTAATTAGGGCCTTTATATGGTGAGTACAACTTTGCTTTTTTATCTTCAATTTAGAAAAATACTTTCTAATTTTTATAAGAACTAATTATTACTGTTATGCTAAATTAATAGAAGTAAAAACATTGAATCTTGGGAAAATTATGAAAATGCTTGTGGTTTGGCATATAACCTACACTCTGCCTTCTTTATTTCCAAAAACCTACATTTGAAATTAGGCCTAAAGCCGTTTTTGACCCCTGAACTTAAATGACCCGGACACTTAACCCCCTTAACTTGAAATTGATCTAACTTACTCCCTTAACTTTTAAACATGGGACACTTTACCCCTTTTGCCCCATGTGTGCATCACGTGATGCTTTTAACCCCAACGCCATATGCTCTATTTGTTGCTTCTTGCTAAATACTTGTCATGTTGTTCGTGTGACATAGCGAAGCACAAAAGCAAAATAGAACATAAACCAAACATAGTAAATTTGGGCGAAATTCTCATTTGAGTTTTCTTTATTCAAAAGTTAGTTCAAGGTTTGTGTGAATTGGAGGATTCCTAATCGATGTCTTCATGGTATTCTTGTTTTATGAACTTGTTTTGTATATTTTTCCCAATTTTGCTCATATATCTTGAGGAATCTTGATTTTGCTCATAAATGTACCTAATAAATGATATAACGATATGTAATTAATGACTTGCATAATTAATATACTTATTTATATTATATGTGAACATTAAAAATATTTTATTATGTTATTGGAAGAAATCTCAAATTTGCCAGTAATGTTTTAGGTTAGGTGCAAATATGCCACTATAGTTATTTTTTGATCCAATCTCTCCCTAATGTTTTAAAATAGGCCGGATATACCACTGAAGTTTCAAATTGGGAGTGGATATGCCACTGCCGTTAAAAAACTAATGAAAAACGTTAAATGCAACAAGTTTTGAAATTTTAGGGTAATAATGCAAGTTTTAACAAATTTCAAAAAGCTTTTGTAATTAGACTCTCTCTCTCTCTTTCTGTCTCTCTCTGTCTTTCTCTCGAATGTCGGTAGGAAAACCAAACAGTAGAGATAGAAAGAGAATAATGACAGGGCTGGGGCACTAGTGACGGAGACAACTATGAGGCTGGGGCACTGGTGGTGGAGATTAGACCCTTTTTTGGTAAAAATTTCAAAGGTCCTGATATTTTTTAAAATATACACAATAACTCCAAGATTTCAAAATATACTATTTTTATCATTTTCTGTTATTTTTTTATCAAACAATGGCATATTTGAGCCATTTATAAAAAAATTAGTGAGAGATTGTGGGGGAAAACTATAGTGGTATATCCATGCTCAACTCAAAACATTAGTGAAAAATTTGAGATTTTTAACTATGTTATTTTTGTTGATTATCATGGATAACTATTGATTTTGTGCAGGAGTAAGTTCTAAATTTAGCGTTAACATAGATATGGCTTTTAAAAATTCTCTAAAATTGACATGCTACAAGAACAAAATTTTTCATATGGTATTTTTAAATGATTGAAAATTCTTATTTTAATACACGCATAATATTTTGAAATTTGTGCACCAATTGAAGAATAATACTGCAAAACATCTTGAAAATCTTTTATATTCTTTTTATTTTTATTCTTTTCTTTTTCAAAACATCTATTTTTTTTTCTTTCTTTTAGGTGTATTGGGTATTGTTATTGTCTAGTTTGTCTCAGTGCTACCAAGCAAAGAATTCCTACAACCACTCAATTTTCTCTCTCTTTCTATTTAACAAGACAATGATATATAAAGAATGGGTGGAAGGACAAAGCCCCAGCCCAGACATAACTGGGATTGGCTGAAGCCAAGTCCCTGAAGTAATTGAAGGCAAATCTTGTCTCAAATCATTTGTGTGGAAGTATTTTCTGATGGCATGGGAAAACAAAACTTGGTTCGCAAAGAGCAAGCATTGTGGAAAGAAATTGGTGCACATGGCATACTATGTGACTAGGGCACTACAATGACATATTGGAAATGAATATCTGATGCACTATATAGGCACCCTGGCTAGCTCTAGTAGACAAACACAACTCAGAAGTATGACCGGTGATTCAAGTATATTTAGATTTAATCAGCAAAAATGTAGGAAATGTATGGTTAACTGAATGATGATTATGGAAAAACCATTTCGGCAACTGAAGATGTGCATTTAGAAAATTAGATTAGATCTATTTTAAACTCGGCCTTTAAGGAAACATCTAAGACAACAACTAAAGAAGAAACATTTAAAATGCATAAAGCTTGTAAGTCTAATCTTCAAGCTTATTTTTGCTCACTTGTTCATTGCGTTGCATTCACTAGTTATATGTGGACATCTCTTACCAGGTAGAGTTATTTTTGTGTGACTGCATATTGGATAGATGTAGATTGGGTCATTCAAAAATGTACCATCGCATTTAAATGCATGGAATCTGACCATACTACCTACAAGATGATGACAAAGCTTCCACATCCTAGATTTTTCTTTTTGGTTCTTAGTATATATTTGATCTGATTATGCTATTTAGTACAAATTATATCTTTTAAGATTGACTCTTTTTGAAATATTTTGTCATTTTCTCACGTAAGGTTCTAAGTTATGTGTAAGTGCCACTTGGCTTTTTATTAATAAAAATTGCATCGATGGTGACGTTCTTCTCTAATATCATAATTAGAAAAAAAAATTAAAAGAAAATTCAAAAAATAAAATAAAATAAAATAAAATAGCTAAATATTTTCAAAAAAACAAAAAATATAAAAATAAAAAATAAAAATGCCCGGTCAGTCCTGGGCCTGTCAAGCCCATTGTGCACCTATACATAGGACCCTTTTGATTACACAAGACAACTATTTTAGTTGGCCCCACTTTTATTTTCTTTAATGTAAATGTTCAAACGCTTTATAGTTTTCCAGTTTTCATTTTAGGTCCATTTGGTATTTGTATTAGTGATTAGCATTAAAATTTTGAAAAAACTATCTAGTGATAGTTTTTACTTTAGTAGCTTTATCTCTAATGTTAAATAAATTATCCAAAAATTCTAATGCTAATAAAAAGTACTGTTTTTGAGTAAAGCCTTTATAAGTTAAAGTACAATCTACTTTTTTCTATTCATTTTAGACAAACACTTTCTAATTTTTATAAGACATAAATATTATTGTTAGACTAAATTAATAAAACCAAAAATATTGAACTTTGGGAAAGTTGTGAAAATGTCGGTGGTTTGGCATATAACCTAAACTCTGCCTCCTTTATTTTTAAAAATTTGCACTTTAAATTAACTTTTTTCACAAATGTCTCAATTGATGCAACAAATTTTGTCCCAATTTGAAATGAAGAAGCAATTTTTTTATGTACACTTTTAGTATATGTTTATTGGTTCTAAAATACTTAAATAAATAATTATATATAATGTGGAGGTTAGTTATAGCCTTACTTTATGGTGAGAATGGAGTGTTGCGGGAGAGAGATTGTAGCATGCAAAGGAAAATTTTTTAGAGGAATTATCAAGGTTTGTTGGGAGATAGAAGATTTAGGGAAAAAAAACTTCACAAATTCATTTGGTTAGAGTGTAGGTGAAGGTAAATGTGTCCGTTTTTGGGATAATATATAGGTAGGTAAGGAGAGGTTAAAACATATATTTCCTTCACTTTGTTTGCTAGACAAAAATGAAGATTGTATGCTAAGTAATAGGAGTACTTGTATGGATGGGGCTTGGAGTTGGGGTTGGCGCATGCGTTTTAGGAGTTAGGAGGTAGAACAATTATAGCAACTCACAAATCTTATTTAAGATTTTTGGGTTCCATCTTTTTTGGTAGATTCCCTATTTTGGACAATAACTCATGGAGGTTCCTATGTGGTGAGCGCCCTGAGAAGAAAAATTGATAAGCTACATCTAAATAACAGTAGTATGGCTGTTGCAACTTGTTGGAACAACCTGGTCCATTCAAAAGTCAATATTTTTGCATGGAATGCAATTTAAAACAAGCTTCCAACAAACATGAATCACGTTATGCGAAATATGGAACATGTAGACCCTCTTTGCTCCTTATACAGCAAGGAAATTGAAGATTTAGCCCATCATTTCTTAAATTGTTTGGAGGTCTTGCAAGTTTTGGGCCTAATCAATTCTTGGTGGTCAATTCTGAATTGGAATACAAGCACACTTCAAGATTTGTTTACGCAAAAGACTTAGAATTTAAGGTCAAGTGGAGTAATCAAGATTTGGTCTACAGTCATGCTCATTTTGGCTTGGATTATATAGAATGAGAGGAACACAAAGCTATTTTTGGGTAAACCTTTTACCTTAAAAAAATCCTTCCATAACATCCAGTTCAGATCATTCACTTGGCTTTCGATTCAAAGCAAATCCTTTTGATGTTCGTGGTCTGACTGGTGTTAAAAGCATGTTTCAGTTCTTTTTAACTCTGACTTCTAAAAAAGTCTTAGCAAGGCATCAGGAGAGTTGTTGATAAATCACTAGATAGCAAATAGGTTAATTTAGATAAATAATGTTTGGATTTCTATTTTTCCTTCTAAGCTTTGTGGTATCTATAGGTTGAATCTTTGCCTTTTGGCTCTATCTTCTTGTTGGATTTTCATATCTCTTTTTTATTATCATCAATAATATCTTTTCCTTAGCTGTTAAAAAAAATTATATATAATGTTTGATGACCATCTTGAACCTGTTTTAGTTTTTTATTTGTATTTCTTTTCTTTATAAATTTTTATTGGTCTCTATTTCAATGATGTGTCTAGGCTTTCTCACACGACCGAGTAAGAAGGTTTCCAACATTTCGTTATGGGTGGTTGGGATTCGAAAGGTACTATAATTTCTCAATTACCAAGTACCATGCAAAGGATTCCTTCAACTGCTTAACTCTTTCTCATTTTTTTTAACTAAAGGTGTTCATCCAACTCGGGTAACTTGTAAAACCAACCATGAACCAAACCAAACTGATGATAATGTGGGTTTTATGCAGGTTAGGGTTAGGTTAGGGTGGTGAAAAGTGAAACTTGGTCAAACATGCTAATTGGTTCGAGTTTTAATTTTAACACACAGTTAACCCATACCACCCACTTCTAATCCCCAAAGTCTAAATTATAATACTAACATGTGATCCTTACTACATCAATTACTTAGCAATTTGCTATTAAAGTCTCATAATTTGCTCTTTATCAAACTAGGGAGCGTATATGCTCTATCCAAGTAGAGCTATGCTATATGCATTTAAACTTTAGCAAACATAATAATTTGGCAAAACAAGTACATGGAAGATCTTTTGATCAAACATAAAACAAAATTCTTGTTTATGTTAAAAATAACCTCTTGTTTCTTGAAAATTTATTCCTAAGTACTAATCCATGAATTGTAAAGATTTTAAGGAGCAGTATTCAGGAGATCATTCAAGGTCCAGCTATAAGTTTGATAATCTAGTTCCATTTTAAAATTCCGAGGGCAAGAAGGGAGAGCTATAAACTTTTTGTACTTTGCACAGATATATTTTGAAAAAGCAAATAAAATTTTCTCAAAGTTGATATGTAAAACCAAAAAGAGAAAGAAAAAACAATAGCACATAATGGCTCCTAAAACCTACTCACACCGAACTGACCTAAACTGTCTTTTATGTGGGTAAAGTTTCAATCAAGTTTTTACTTATGTGGGTAGGGTTGGTTACTAAAATATGCAACTCAGTCAAGGTAATGGGGCAGGTCAAGTTTTGTTAAAACTTGGTCAAACCCACCTAGCAAACACCCCTATCTTTTAATAACACAACTTGATATATAGCGAACTTGATATACAAAGAGTAAGGGTAAGCATTTGGTTAGTTTGGTTTGAAACCAGTCCAAGTATAATAAGTTGATTTATTTTTGTGTTTTACAAAGTGTATCCAAATTATTCGAACTACATGTAAATTTTGATTTGGACCATCCGAACAATGTTTTAGTTTATTCAATTCCTCTTTCTAAGAACTAACTACGCACATAGTAAATGAAAAAATAAGATAAATATTAAAATTTTTACTTCTCTACTCAAAATTAAAAAAGGATAGACAACATATAGTCCAAAATCGTGGGAAATAACTTTGTATATGTAAAGTCAATATAGATAATGGTCAAATATTTACTACTTTTTGGTCTATTCGGTTTATTCAATTTCAAGTATATGATCTAAAAACTGATCTGATAACTGAACATAAAATTAGGTTATGATCCAAATTGACCAAAATGAAAAAAAAAAAAAACCAAACCATTTTATCTTAATGTAATCATTTTTTTATTTTTTTCAGTTTTATCTTAATAATGTTCACCTAAAAAAGAGTTGGTGGATGGATGAATGCATGGGCCCTTTTGTAACGCCCTCAATTTTATAAACCTTGATTTTAAAAGATATCTTAAATTCCCAGAATTATAAAGCATTTAATTAAAAATAATTTAAGAAATATGAGGTAAAACATTTTATTTAAATCATTTTCCAAACAATGAGAGTATTAAATGAAATCAAAGTAGTTAAGTGACAATCCTAGGAAAACTAATATGCGCATAATGTGTCAATTTAAACAAGCCATATGTTTCTTTAGAAATCAAATAACACAAAGTTAAAACCCAGTCCCAGCCAGTTCTACTTTCGAGGGGCTACAGCGTACCCTCACTCAGTCTGCTCCACATCTTGAACCTCGTTATATGGTTCAGTGTACTCTGTCTCCTCATAGTACTCACCTAGAAAAACATGTTAAGAGGAGGGATAAGCACAACTTGCTCAGTAAGGGGGAAGTATCAGGCCCATCACGTGGGTCCTAATATTCCCGTAACAAACAACAACGAATAATAAACTTTAAGCTGTAGCAATTTAATTAAAGAACAATTCTATACAACATCATAACAACAAAATCAAAATCCTACTAGCATGCTTGAACTACCATGCATATGCATAATTCTTTTTACCGATTAAATAATATCTTCTTGATTGATCACTTAATCCAATACTTAATTGCCGTCGGACGAACCTAGGGTGGTAAGTGTGTACATCACCCACTCTCGGGATAACTCTTAGGCAGTGCCACTAGGGATGCCACCAAGCCAGAGCCTCTCGGGATACCTACGCCGAGGTAAAGCCTCTCGTGATAACAGCCATAAGCATGGTCCCTCGCCAGCTATAGTCTGACAGCGCACAAATCATATCTCCATACTCCGTGTCAATATCGGGTCATGACTAGGGACGGTCCGCCGCCACCCTAACATGCCTCTCGGGTTCGAATCGTCCGTTCCGAACCTCTCGTCTAAATTTACGGCTTGTTAGGTCATGTAGATATGGTTCGTCACCAACCTTGCATGCCTCGTATTTTATCTTACTCTTTAAATCTTTTACTTAATGCAATCTTGTGTATGACAAACATCAATCATATGCAACAACCAATTGATGCATGACTGTAGCTCATTTTATTTTAGCTCTTTTTAGTATAATGCCATGATTCTAGTGCATCATATTTCTTTTATCATGCTATCTTAGTTTAGTGTTACATGATGTCATGACAATCAATGATATCTTTTAAGTGTATTTGTGATAAATGTTCATCTCATTTCTCGTGAATTCTTTCTAAATTGGTCATTTAGTATTTACGCTCCTAATCCTTTATCTATCGGCTTATAATAATTTATTACGGCCATAACATGCCACTAACGGTTCCTTCCAATCTTATCATGTTGCTAATGAGCTTGTCGGCCCTAAACATGGTACTAGCGGTGTTTGTCTCGCCGGCCCTAAACATGCTACTAGCGGTGTTTATTTAGGCGGTCCTAACATATTTCTAATTTAATTCTTGTTATAAGCGGTCCTAATATGATACTAGCGCCAAACATACATCATACATCACATCATTACAACCATACAACCAACCAACCAAAATTACATCTCAATAGAAGAGAAATAAAATAAAATAAAATAAAATTCTAGAAAACTAATTAATTACCCTACCCATGTTGCCCACGCATTTAAAGATTTTATTTAGCCCAATTGTTTACTTAAAATTTATTATTCGGGTTTATGCTTATTTTGGGCCTAAGAGGGCCCACGAGAACTAACCCGCTCTTCCCCCTTACCTAGTTCGGAATAATACGGCGAAAGATGGCGATTTCCTAGGACGGTCCTACAAAATGTTAGTAAGGTAGAAAATTAGAAAAATATACTAAAAATTGGAAATTTCCTAAATGGTACTTGGAAGTATCATGTTCTTGGCATCTGGGCCGAAATTTTACCTAATGGGCAAAAAGGGTCTCGGGGTGTCTCCGGTGGCCTTGTGCCTATTCAGGATCGTGTCGGGAGCCTTCTTCATATTGATCCTAAAAATTACAGCAGCCATACACTAACTTATAAGCTTATTTAATGGCTGTAAAAACTGATCTTGGAAGGAAAAAATTTTATTTCGGTTACCGATGTGTTTTCGGGATCTTTGACGCTCCGGGAGTCCAAAGAAATACCAAACCTTCAAGTAAGGATTTTCTAACCTTTTGTAACAACATGGACAGCAAGGAAAAAAGAATTATTAGGGCTGTAATATTCGAAATTGGCAGCCAAGATAATTTTTAAAAGAGGCTACGGTGGCTTACCGGGCTTAGAATCAAGTATAGACAAGATTGCACCGGAAACGAGTGGAAAAACCCAAAACTTGGATTAATGGTAATCTACCAAGAATTTACAGCAACAATATAAGGTATTTAGGTGCTGGAAGAAAAGAAAAAAAAATTAAAAGAGTAATACCGAAGAACTTTTGCTCACACGAAGCAAATCGGGATCGTCGGTACTCGTAGGATTGGTTTTGGTGTCCGGATGGGGTTTCCCTTCAACTTAAAGAATCTAGGGAAAAATACAGAATTAAATTAATATTCTAATACTTTAGAAGAGCCAAGAATCAAAGCTTAGATGGCTAAACTTACACAATTTGATGAAGCACTAAGTGGAGGCAAACAACCGGCGCGAAAGGATGAAGAATTGTGGACGATCTTCAGAAAATCCAATTTTATGGCTTAGGCGGCTGTTGATGGGGGAGAAGAAGCTGAAATGTTGAAAAGGGTTTGTGAGGTGAATTGAGTTTCACGCCAAATAGAAACGTAGGGCAAAACAAGTAATAATATAATAAAAGGTAATGATGGCCGCTTGATTAATAAAGGCAATTCCACTTTTTTTTTTTTTTAATCTAAAGTTTCAAAAAAACCTGTAGATGCTTTTGCGGCTGGGACGTTTTAGAAGAAAGAAATTAGGGTTAGGGAGAAAAGAAAAAAAATAATCCTATGTGGCAGTAGCACGGACCCGGTTTATACCCCACACGTGCGTTGGCTAAATTTTGGGAAACCTAAGCAAACGAATTCAGAATTGAGTGAGATAAATTTCTCTTGACTCATTTTTTTGAGAAGAATCCAATGGTGCTCCCAGATTTTTCATCTGATGCTCGGTTGTAAATGACAAAAATGCCCCTAGCCTAAAGAAAATGACTATGAGCTTTTGGTTTGGAATTTGACTTAATAACTACTAAAGGAATTATCTAAGGATCAAGATTCTTAATTTTATATTGATTTTCTAAATTGGTAGGCAAAATTACAAAAATACCCTTAAGGACAAAATGATAATTAATTTATTTTTATTTACTCATTATTTTTTTTCTTTTTTTTTTATTTATTTAGGGTAATTTAGTAATTTTATTTTCCTTAATTTCTAGGGTTATTACACCTTTGATTAAACAAGAAAACTATTCTATTTGGCCCCACTTCTGTTTCAGAGGAACATTTTTTTATTTTTCATAAAATCTAATTATTATTGTTAGGCTTCTTTAATAAAAGTAAAAACATTAAACTTGGGAAGGTTACAAAATCCCCATTGGTTTGGTATGACTAACACTTTACTTCTTTATTTTCAAAAACTTATACTTTGCTCATATTTTCTTTATATTGTTCGACAACTTCTAAAATGCTAATTTAAACTATCTAGTAGTATATTCCAGTAACTTTAAAATTTTTGATATTTTTTTAATAGTTAACTAAAATTTAAAAAATACCAATTTATATTTATAGTGAGGAAAATACAATTATAAAGAAGAAAAAATGATAATATAAAATATTAATTAAATGTAAAAAAATTATAAAAAGATTGAAATCAATAGAAGATGATTATGGTATAGTTTAAATAAGGGAATCAGAAGTTGTTGTCGGTTGGTGTAAATGAAACATGAGGCAAAATGTATGTTTTCAAACATAAAGGGGTGAAGTACTAGTTAAGCCAAACTAGAAGTGGCTGGTGTAAGTTTCCCAAACTTTATGGGTTCCGAAGTAGCCCAGTAATAAACATCTTTGAAAACAAGGTTAAAAACTTGGTACATGTCATTATTATCAACCAGATCCTCCATTAAGAACAAGGGGTGAAGAACTGTGGCACGAGACAATTTCTAGCCCAATATACCAAGCATAAGTAGAACTACAAAAAACGAGTTCTAGAAATCAACAGAAAAAGTTTAAATAGTGATACAGAATGAAAACACACAAAAACCCACTAGCTCTAGCCATCTTTCAAATCTCAATTGAGGCCCCAATCACTTAGGTTATAGAGGCATTCTCCAGGTCATAACCACACTAGTTAAAAATCTTCAAATGATATTTTGAAAATCTTTTGGAAAACCATTACTGGACTATTCGGACATATCATTGGGGATCGAAGCCGACAGTGAAGGCAAAGGACGACTTGAAGAGAGGTTCCAATAGAGTGGCAACTCTTAAGTCATCATTTGCCTTCAAGCTTAATTATTATAAGCTTGAAGATGATTTTAACCTGAGAAGATCCATATGAGTGGCAACTCAGATTATCTAGAGAAGTTGGAAGACTAAAAACCTCTGCATCACCTTTTAACTAGAAATTTAAAGAGAGAAATGAGACATTAAGAGGAAGATATAAGAAAGGAGTTCTGTATTTCTTCTGGTTTTGATTACAAACTGAGACTAGCCCTCTTTATATAGGTGGAGGGAAAAGGAAACAAACAAACTAAATGACGTAAAAGCTTACGTCATAGAAAATAATTCTTAGCCCAGAGTGACAGGCCATTAACTGGGAATCTACTTTTACACAACAATTTATAGACATAATGTACCACACTAAATATTGTCAGGATAAAGGGTAATAGCATCATGATGAAGTTCATAATCTAAACGGTTTAGGTGGAATTCATCCGAATTATAACTTGAACAGAAATCGTCATCTTGTCTTTCCCGTAAAAAATATGGATCATCGATATGGGGATCATTTGAAGGGTCGTCTGGTTCACCATCTGGATCAAGACCATTAAGTCACTTCCAATGAATGTAGATAAAACCGCAACCACAGTCTAGCATGATATAATGCTCGCATTGCTTGGTTAGCTGAAGATCTTCTTCTTCTTCAATAGTGACTAGGGAAGAATGAGTTAGAGTAGGAAAGGCAATAAGGTTAAGAGTTCTTTGAGTTTCTTATACTTTGTCAAGCCTTTTCTTAGCACGACAGAGTTGTTGAAGATCATCAAAATGTTGAAAGGCTTCATATATCATTTCTTTATAGTCCATTAGGTCAGATGGCCACTCAGGAGTATCGTGAGGTCATACTTCCATGGTGAACAAGGAGTGATTATACTGATAAGTGCCTTGAAAGAAAGCACGATAGTCTAAAGGGCGCTGCCATGGTACCCGAGCAAGGTTAAAGTCTAGGTTTCTATAGTGGTGGTAACCAAAAAAGGAAAGAAATTTAAGCCATGAAAAGATTTTGTAAAGGAAATAGGTCGGTGGAAGAAATATTATTTAGCTGGTAGCCTATTCGGTGATCTGGAAATGCAAGGTTTAAGGTCTTGTAGGATTGGTGGAGGTTTTCGATTTATTTGCAGATAGGATCAAACCAGGAGAGGAAGGCACGGAGGTTTAAGGAAAAGTCAGAATGGAAATTATGGGAGAAGGTGAAGAGCTGATGAAGCTGAGGAATATTAAAAATGATACCTATGGTGTGAACTGAACACAGGTACTAGAAGAAACAGAAGGCTACAGGTAAGTTGTAAACATCAGAGATGTAGAAGATGTGAGCAAATGGGAACTGGGGATGTATCCCAACAAGTTTGATAGGGCAATCGTCAAAACCAAATTTCTTTATGTAGGAGACATGGTAATGGAAGACTCTGTGTCTCTGGGTGAATGTGAACGATTGGTATTCATATCGCTCAACATCAACCGAGAGGTTTTTTCTTCGTAAAAAACTATGGGATGAGAAGAGGAAGAGAAGGCCATTTAGTGTTTTGGTTTGGGAGGTTTAGGTGGATTAAGGAAAGACTTAGTTAGTTTGCTCAGGATATCTGCAGGTGCATTGGAGGTGCCTTTTATATGCTTGATGTCAAAGTTGAAGCAATTGAACCACTATTGCCAGCGAAGTAGTAAGGCATTTAGGAGCTGTTTTTTCCTGTAGTTCAACATTCATGGGAATGCTAACATGTCCATCTCTACAAGGAAGTGATGACCAATGAAGTGAAAATAAAACTTATCAATTCCATGTTTAACGGTCAGGATTTCTTTGTAGGTGGAGTGATCGTGCTTTTCTGACTCTTTGAATTCTACATTATTATAATAGCACACGTGCCGGGCTCCATTGATTTCTTCAAGGAGGACCGCACCCCAATACTCATCTGATGCATCAGTCTAGAGTATCCTTTTTCTTTTGTCGGGAATCTTGAGTGGTGGTAGATTATGAACCACTTTTTTAAGCTTGAGGATAGCTCGTCGATGCAAGGAGGACCAGGGTAATGAGTCCTTACGGAGGTACACATGTAAAGGATGGAGAGTAGTGTCCAGCTTCGGGATGAATTCTCATATGTAATTAACAAGTCCAAGAATTTTTTGAACTTACTTTCTTGTGAGATTATCATCTGGGAATTCCATGATTTTTGTAGCAATGTGAGGCTGATGATGGTACTTGCTATCTTTAATCTGAACACCAAGGAATTCAATGGATGTTTGACGGATGACCATCTTGCTTTGAAAGTGCATAACACCATTATCTTTAATGATCTAAGCAAACTGAGTTATTAGCCTTTAATGAGAACCTGTACAAGGTGAAAACAATAAAATATAATCATTATAAATAAGGGCCGATTGGAGAATTGGCTCGAATATCTGGATCATTGCCTTTTGGAAAAGTGAGGGTGCAATCTTAAGACCAAAATGAAGCACTGTCCATTGATAATGGTGTCTAGGATGCAGAAGGCTGTCTTGTGTTTATTTGGAGGAGCAATTGACAACTGCCAAAATCCTAATTTGATATCAAACTTGGAGAAGATCTTGGCATTTGTCAGGTTGGCAAAGAGAGTGTTCTTGCGAGGTAAAGGGAATTTGACATCAACAAGAAACTCATTTAGAGGCTTGTAATCAACGACAAGCCTGGGCTTCTTTCTTTTCTGCTCCGAGTGTTTATTCACATAAAAGACTGAACAGGCTTATGAAGAGGTTGTGGGCTCAATGAGTCCTTGGGCTTTTAACTCTTGGAGTTCTTGGACTGCCATTCTTTTCTCTTCTAGGCTCATACACAAATGGGTAGCTTTGGTAGGATTAACATCCCATTCTTCTTGAATGAAATTTCAACAAAGAACTTGGGATTTTTCCACAACGGAAGAGGATGCTTCTTTTTGAACCCAGCATGAGACTCAGCACAGGACTGTTGAATGATCATTTGCATGACTGAGCTATAGACTGGGTCACTTTTAGATTGTATTTGACTTGCAAAGAGAGTTTCACCTTCAATTAAATGGAGCCTTGGAGTGGTTGTCCAGGGAAGGAAAAACTTATGCATATGTGGACCCTTACTAGTCCATTTCAGAACTGATAACTTCTTGATAATGTCAAGTGGGAGAATCATATATCTACCATGGCTATAACCGTATACAGTAGTAAAGACATACTTTCCTGGAGAAAAGCTGATTCTGATGGGCTTGCTTATCCAAGTAAAATAGAAGATACCATTGGCTGCTTTGAATATTTCATTGCAGGGTCACCATATTCTTTCTGGGAAGAGTGAAGGATTGATAATAGTGTTTGTGGCACCAGTATCAAACAGAGCAATAATTGGGATTGGTTTTGCATACTTATCTAGAAGAATGTTGATCTTAGCTTAAGGGATGATTTGAGCAGCGAATAGTGGGGATTTCATAAGAGCTATCTGCATCATGTAGATGGAAGCTTGTTCTGAATTATCATCAGATTCTGATGAATAAGCTTCAATGGCAAATAATACAGATGCTTCATCTTCTATTTCAGATAAGAGGGATTTCATATCATCATTGGAAAAATCTGCTCTAGTAAGCTGGGAGATGGTGTGTGCCATCTTCTTCTTTGATTGGATCTTCTTCTTATGACAATATTTGGCAAAATGCCCACGTTGTCTATAGATAAAATAACTTTTAAAATTTTCAATGTTTTTCATATACCAAAAAAAATATCTTCTTTTTTGCTCAAAATCTTTGGGGTTTATCTGTAATGTAGACCTTCTATCGGTAATGCTTCTTTTATGGAGTGCAATGACAAGTATTCTTATCCTTGCACTTGATTGACAACTCTGGTTGCTGGCAAGCTTTGTCAAAAAGACCTTACATCTGATTAAATTCTTTAAAGAATGAATGTGTGTTGCATAGCTTTCTTAGAGCCATCATAAGCGTCTGGTGAAGTCTTCCGAATGATTAGTTATTATGAGGTTGTCCACTCTGTTGAATAATTCGGATTGCTTCTTAACTTATAGTCTTAGGGATTGAGTTTAAGTAGGCCAGCTTCAAGTTGTTGTCACTTTCATAGCCAGTGCAGGTGAAATAGAAGCGTTTGAGCATATTCTCATAATGCTTCTCTAGATCTTTCTTGTTGTAAGAACAACATTTCATTTTGAAGAATTATTCTTGAGCGACATCAAATAAGGCTGATGGATCTCCAATGAACTCTTGGTAGAGCTTGATAATGAATTCATTTGTTGTACCAAGTTGGAGAAGTTGCATATGACGATATTCTCCAATACTAATGTACCAATGTTTGAGAATACTAGTCATACTTGCAATGAAGGCTAAAATAACCTTCTGGTGGGTAGCTCCTTCTTTTTGCATTTGAGTAAGACACTAGGCGTGAAATTCAAGGAATTTCTTATGCCATTTAGCTTTTGGAATACCATCAAGAGATAGGCTGACAAAGAACGATAGAGGATTCGAAGTTGTTTGATTGATGTTCACAAAGGGAACATCTTTTTCCATGGCTACATGGGGTTGTGGATCTGGTGGCGGTGGTGGTGGTGGTGGTGGTGGTAGTGGTACAGCTCTAATACCAATTGGGTTTCGAGGTAGCCCAGTAACAAACATCTTTGAAAATAAGGTTAAAAATTTGGTATGTGGTATTATTATCAGCCAGACCCTTCACTGGGATTTTTGAAGAATTACCTAATAGTACGGCGAACCGTGGCATAAGATAGTTTCTAGCCCAATATACCAAGCATAAGTAGAATAATGAAAAACAAGTTCTGGAAATCAACAGGAAAGTTTAAATAGTGATACAAACTGAAAACAAACAGAAACCCACAAGTTCTAGCCATCTTTCAAATCTTAATTGAGACCCCGAGCACTCGGGTTTTGGAGGTGTTCTCCAGGTCATAACCATACTAGTTAAAAATCTTCAAATGATATTTTGAAAACGTTTTAGAAAATCATTACTAGACTATCCAGACATATCATTGGGGATCGAAGCCAATAGTTTATAACAATTAGGATTAAAGGCAGAGGACAACTTGAAGAGAGGTTCCAACAGAGTGGCAACTCTTAAGTCATCATTTTCCTTCAAGCTTAATTATTATAAGCTTGAAGATGATCTTAACCTGAAAGGATTCATGTGAGTGGCAACTTAAATTATTTGGAGAAGTTGAAAGACTAAAAACCTCTGCCTCACCCTTTAACTACAAATTTAGAGAGAAAAATGACACATTAAAAGGAAGATATAAGAAAGAAGTTCTGTATTTCCTCTAATTCTGAGTACAAACTGAGACTAGACCTTATTATCTAGGCAAAGGGAAGAGGAAACAAACAAACCAAAAGACGTAAAAGCTTAAGTCATAAAAAATAATTCTTAGCTGGGAGTGACAGGCCACTAACTGGGAATTTACTTTTACACAATAATTTATGGACATATTGTAGCACACTAAATATTGTCGGGATAAGGGGTAATAGCATCACAAGGCGGTTCATAATCTGAACGGTTCGGGTGGAATTCATCCGAATTATAACTTGAACCGAAATCGTTATCTTGTCTTTCCCGCAAAAAATATGGATCATCGATATGGGTATCATTTGAAAGGTCATTTGGTTCACCATCTAGATCAGGACCATTAAGCAGCTTCCAATGAATGTAGATAAAACCGCAACTATAGTCTAGCATGATATAATGCTCGCATTGCTAGGTTCGCGGAGGATTTTCTTCCTCTTTAATAGCGACTAAGGAAGAACGAGTTGGAGCAAGACAGGCAATAAGGTTAAGAGTTCTTTGAGATTCTTTTTCTTTTTCATGCCTTTCCTTAGCATAATGGAGTCGTTGAAGATCATCAAAATGCTGAAGGGCTTCATGGATCAGTTCATGGTAGTCCATTAGGTCGGATGGCCACTCAGGAGTATCGTGAGGCCATACTTCCATTGTGAACAGGGAGTGATTGTACCAATAAGCCTTTTGAAGGAAAGCACGGCAGTCTGAAGGGCACCGCCATGGTACCCAAGTGAGGTTAAATTCTAGGTTTCTGTAATGGTGGTAAACTAGGGAAGGAAAAAAAATTTAAGCCATTAGAAGATTTAGTAAAGTAAATAAGTTGGTGGAAGAAATATTATTTAGTTGATAGCTTATGCGGTGGTTTGGAAAAGCAGGGTTTAAGGTTTTGTAGGATTAGTGGAGGTTTTCAATCCATTTGCAGATAGGATCAAACCAAGAGAATAAGATAGGGAGGCCTGAGGAGAAGTCAGAATGGAAATTATGGGAGAAGGTAATGAGCTGATGAACCTGAGAAATATTAAAAATGATACCTATAGTGTGAACTAAACACAGGTACCAGAAGAAATAGAAGGCTACAGGTAGGAAGTTGTAAACATCAGGGATGAAGAAGAGGTAAGCAAATGGGAACTGAGGATGTATCCCAACAGGTTTGACAGGGTAGTCTTCAAAACCAAATTTCTCTATGAGGAGACAAGGTAATGGAAGACTCTATGTCTCTAGGTGAATGTGAACGATTGGTATTTGTATCGCTAAACATCAACTAGGAGGTTCTTTTCTTTGTCAAAAACTTTGGGATGGGAAATGGAAGAGGCAGCTATTTAGTGTTTTGGTTTGGGAGGTTTAGGTGGTTTAAGGAAAGACTTGGTTGATCTACTCACGATATCTGCAACTGTATTAGAGATGCCCTTTATATGCTTGATGACTAAGCTAAAGTGGATGAACCACTGTTGTCAGCGAAGTAGTAAGGCATTTGGGAGTTGTTTTTGCCTGTAGTTCAGCATTTGTGGAAATGTTGACATGTCCATCTCCACAAGGAAATGATGACCAATGAGGTGGAATTAAAACTTCTTGATTCCACGTTTGACGGCCAGGATTTCTTTGTAAGTGGAGTGACAGTGCTTTTCTGACTCTTTGAATTCTGCACTATTATAACAGAGCACATGCCGGACTCCATTGATTTCTTCAAGGAGGACAGCTCCCTAATGCTCGTTTGATGTGTCAGTCTAGAGTATCATTTTTCCTTAGTCGACAATCTTGAGTGGTGGCAGATTCTGAACCATTTCTTTAAGTTTGAGGATAGCTCCTCTGTGCTGGGAGGACCAGGGCAATGAGTCCTTACAGTGCTACACATTTAAGGATAAAAAGTAGTGGCCAGCTTCGGAATGAATTCTTGGATGTAATTAACAAGCCCAAGAATTTTCTGAACTTGCTTTCTTGTGAAATTATCATTCGGGAATTCTATGATTTTTGTAGCAATGTGAGGCTAATGATGGTACTTGTTATCTTTAATCTAAACGCCAAGGAATTCAATGGATGTTTAACCAATGGCCATCTTACTTTGAGAATGCATAACACCATTGTCCTTAATGTTCTAAGCAAACTGAGTTAGTAGCCTTAAGTGAGAACCTGTATAAGGAGAAAACAATAAAATATCATTAATATAAATAAGGGCCGATTGGAGAATCAGCTGGAATATCTAGATCATTACCTTTTGGAAAAGTGAGGGTACCCTCTTAAGACCAAAAGGAAGCACCGTCCATTGATAATGGTGATCTGGGATGCAGAAGGCTGTCTTGTATTTATCTGGAGGAGCAATTGACAATTACCAAAATCTTGATTTGATATCGAACTTAGAGAATATCTTAACGTTTGTTAGATTAGCAAAGAGAGTGTTCTTGCTAGGTAAAGGGAATTTCACGTCAGCAAGAAACTCATTCAGAGGGTTGTAATCAATGACAAGCCTAGGCTTCTTTCTTTTCCGCTCCGATTGTTTATTTACATAAAAGGCTTAGCATGCCCATGAAGAGGTTATGGGCTCAGTGAGTCCTTCAGCTTTTAACTCTTTGAGTTCTTGGATTGATATCTTTTTCTCTTCTAGGCTTATACCTTAATGGGTAGCTTTGGTGGGATTAACATTCCCATTCTTCTTGAAAGAAATTTCAATGAAGAACTTGGGATTCTTCCACAATGGAAGAGGATGCTTCTTTTGGAACTCAGAGTGAGACTCAGCACAAGACTGTTGGATGGGCATTTGCATGACTGGGTCACTTTCAGATTGTATCTGACTTGCAAAAAAAGTTTCACCTTCAATTGAATAGAGCCTTGGAGTGGTTGTCTAAGGAAGGAAAACTTATGCATCTGTAGACCCTTATTGGTCCATTTCAGAACTGATAACTTTTTGATAATGTCAAATCAGATAATCATATCTCTGTTATGGTTATAACCATATACAGTAGTAACGACGTAGTAACGACGTACTTTGCTGGAGAAAAACTGATTCTGATGGGCTTGCTTATCTGAGTAACATAGAAGACACCATTAGCTATGTTGCATCTTTCATTGCAGGGTCGTCACATTCTTTCTGGGAGGAGTGAAGGATTGATAATAATGTTTATGGCACTAGTATCAAACAGAGCAATAACCGGGATTGATTTTGCATACTTATCCAGAAGAATGTTGATCTTGGCTTGAGGGATGATTTGAGCATCGAATAGTGAGGATTGCATAGGAGCTATCTGCATCGTGTAGATGGAAGCTTGTGCTGAATCATCTTTAGATTCTGATAAATATGCTTCAATGGCAAATAATGCAGATGCCTCGTCTTCTGTTTCAGAAAGAGGGATTCCATATCGTCATTGGAAAGATCTACTCCTATAACCTGGGAAATGGTATGAGCCATCTTCTTCTTTGATTGGGTGTTCTTCTTAGGAGAATCTTTAGCAAAATTCCCACGTTGTCTACAGATGAAACACCTTTTGAATTTTCCAGTGTTTTTCTTATACCAAAAAAATCTCTTCTTTTTTCTTCGAAATCTTCAAGGTTTGTGTAGAATGTAGACCTTCCGTCGATGATGCTTCTTCTGTGGAGTGCAATTGACAAGTATTCTTATCATTGCACTTGATTGACAACTCTAGTTATTGGTAAGCTTTGTCAAAAAGACCTTGCATCTGATTAAATTTCTTAAGGAAGGAATGTGTGTTGCATAGCTTTCTTTCCGAACGAGTAGTTATTAAGAGGTTTTCCACTCTGCTGAATAATTCGGAGAGCTTCTTAACCTATAGTCTCAGGGACTGAGTTTAAGTAGGCCTGCTTCAAGTTGTTGTCACTTTCATAACCAGTGCAGATAAGATAGAAGCATTTGAGCATATTCTCATAATGCTTCTCTAGATCTTTCTTGTTGTAAGAACAACATTTCATTTTGAAGAATTATTCTTAAACAACATTAAGTAAGGCTACTGGATCTCTAATAAACACTTGGTAGAGCTTGATAATGAATTCATTTTTTGTACCAAGTTGGAGAAGTTGCATATGATGATATTCTCTAATACTTATGTACGAATGTTTAAGAATACCAGTCATACTTGCAACGAAGGCTAAAATAACCTTCTAGTGGGGAGCTCCTTCCTTTTGCATTTGAGTAAGAGACTAGGCATAAAATTCAAGGAATTTCTCATGCCATTTAGCTGTAGGAATACTATTAAGTGATAGGCTGACAGAGAGCGATAGAGGATTCCAAGTTGTTTGATTGATGTTCACAAAGGGAAAATCTTCTTCCATGGCTCCATGGGGTTGTGAATCTGGTGGTGGTGGTGGTGCAGCCTGAGGAGGCAGTTGCTGCTATGATTCTGGAGGAGCCTGATGTGATTCGGCATCTATAGTAGCCGATTCTGTTGGTTGAGCTTGACTCGTAGAACCCTGAGCCATATAGACTTGTAGTTCTAATGAGGAGGAGGTTGATAAGGTATCCTTGTCAACATCTTTGTTTCACTAGATGAGGTTGAACTCAAGTCAGGGACTACTCCTAAGATAGCAGGAGTAGTTGGGCCATTTAGAGTTGTTAACCAGGGAAACTCGTAATTGGATTGGACTGAAGTGTCCAAGCTTCATGAGACGGTTCCTAGATTTTTAACAGCTTTTCTGGGCCTTTCATCTTCTGGTCTGGGTAAGGACTGGACCTAATAGGCTGACTGGGCCTTACAGGCTTAGTATAAGCAATAGTAGAGACTGGTGCTGTATATACCGGCTTTGGTGGTATCTTTGGCAATAACTTGAAAAATGGATTGCTCACTGATGAAAAGAATAGACTGGGCTTGAAGTTAGGCTGAATGGATTAGCTGTCCTGAACATCTAACAGAATAAATCAGGATATCTAGGCCTCGTTGGTCCTGGAGATATTTGGGTTGTTCCTTCAAGTGACGAATCTCTTGTTCTTGGATGGAGAAGTTTTCTTGTCTAGCCATCATCCCAAGAATTTCATGGCGGAGATAATTAATCCGTTGTTGGCATTGTGCCAAGGGATCAATTATCATTTGATCCATCTTTTCCTCCAGTCTGACTTGATTGTGCTTAATTCTACTGAGGACCTTGTTCTGAGACATCATATTCTCAAATTGCCTGTTGAGGACTTGTTTCGTAGCAGCATTTTCCCTTTTTCTTCCTTTGGAATCAACTGATATAGGTTGGCAAACCTTCCATACATGCTTTGTTGATGTAGAAGGATCATCAAACTTGAAAGTGGGAAATCCTCTATCTTATGCTCAAACGCGTTTACCTCAAGGGTAATTATAGGAGGTTGCTCCTTCATGAGTTGTTTAAGAGCCTTCTTGTAGTATGGATGACATGGCATCTTAACTTCCAGTGATGGAGGAGGAAGATTAAATAGTTTTATTAGAGTCGTGAAGATGTCATCCGTTGTTTCTTTCTTCTGGGAGTAGATGACATAATATTCATACTTGCCAGAAGGTTCTCCAAGTAATCCAACATCGGGATCACCATCATCATACCTTTGACGAAAAAGCTGCTAGAATGATTTCTTCTTTGATTTTTTCTTCATCTTCTTGGTAGTTTCTTCATCATCATATGGGATTGGTAACAATCCGGACAATCACAAATATCAAAGTATTTGTGACCTTTTTCATCTTAGAACAAGAAGATATGATGACCATCTGAGTCAAAAGCCTCAATAGGAACCTGGAGAGGTTCTTTTGGTTCCTTAATCATTAACAGAACTGCTGGTGTGGAGGAAACATCAGCTTCAGTGGGAGGTTCTTCCTTTTGGAAGAAAATCTCAGTCTTGCCTTCACCTAGAGACACAGAGTCTTCCATTACCATGTCTCCCTTATAGAGAAATTTGGTTTTGATGACTGCCCTGTCAAACCTATTGGGATACATCCCCAGTTCCCATTTGCCCACCTCTTCTTCATCCCTGATGTTTTCAACTTCCCACCTGTAGCCCTCTATTTCTTGCGGTACCTATGTTCAATTCACACCATGTGTATCATTTTTAATATTCCTCAGCTTCATCAGCTTTTCACATTCTCCCATAATTTTCATTCTGACTTCTCTTCAGACCTCCCTATCTTCCTCTCATGGATTGATCCTATCTATAAATGGATCGAAAATCTCTACCAATCCTACGAAACCTTAAACCCTGCTATTCTAAACCGCCGCATAAGCTATCAGCTAAATAATATCTCTCCCTCCAATTCCTCCATGCTATATGGAGTTGTTCATGTAATATATTTCTTCCACAGACCAATTACCTTTACTAAATCTTCTAATGGCTTAAATTTCTTTCCTTCCCCTACTTACCACCATTATAGAAACCTAGACTTTAACCTCGCTTGAGTACCATGGCAGCGCCCTTCAAACTACCGTGCTTTCCTTCAAGAGGCTTATCAGTACAATCACCCTCTGTTCACCATGGAAGTATGGCTTCAAGATACTCCTGAGTGGCCATCTTAGCCAATGGACTACCAAGAAATGATCTATGAAGCCTTTCAACATTTTGAGGATCTTCAACGACTCCGTCATATTAAGGAAAAACACGAAAAAGTAGAAGAAACTCAAAGAACTCTTAACCTTATTGCCTGTCCTACTCCAAACTCCTTCTTCCCCAGTCACTATTAAAGAAGAAAAAGATCTTCCGCTAACCCAGCAATGCGAGCATTATATCATGCCAGACTGTGGTTGTGGTTTTATCTGCATTCATTGGAAGCGGCTTAATGGTCCTGATCCAGATGGTGAACCAGACGACCCTTTAAATGATCTCCATATCGATGATCCATATTTTTGGCGGGAAAGACAAGATAACGATTTTGGTTCAAGTTATAATTCAGATGAATTCCACCCGAACCACCTGGATTATGAACTGCCTTGTGATGCTATTACTCATTATCCTGAAAATATTTAATGTGCTACAGTATGTCCATAAATTATTGTGTAAAAGTAGATTCCCGATTAGTGGCCTATCACTCTCAGCTAAGAATTAGTTTCTATGATGTAAGCTCTTACGTCATTTAGTTTGTTTGTTTCCTCTTCCCTCTGCCTATATAAAGAGGGCTAGTCTCAGTTTGTAATCAGAACCGAAGGAAATACAGAACTCCTTTCTTATACCTTCCTCCTAAATGTCTCATTTATCTCTCTAAATTTCTAGTTAAAGGGTAAGGCAGAGGTTCTTAGTCTTCCAACTTCTCCAGATAATCTGAGTTGCCACTCATATGGATCCTCTCAGGTTAAAATCATTTTCAAGCTTATAATAATTGAGCTTGAAGGCAAATGATGACTTAAGAGTTGCCATTTTGTTGGAACCTCTCTTCAAGTTATCCTCTGCCCTTAATCCTAATTGTTGTAAACTATCGGCTTCAATCCCCAATGATATGTTTGGATAGTCCAGTAATGGTTTTCCAAAAGGTTTTTAAAATATCATCAAAAGAGTTTTAACTAGTGTGGTAATGACCTGGAGAAAGCCTCCAAAACCCAAGTACTTAGGGTTTCAATTGAGATTTGAAAAATGGCTAAAGCTTGTGGGTTTCTGTGTGTTTTCGGTTTGTATCACTATTTAAACTTTCCTGTTGATTTCCAGAACTCGTTTTTCACAGTTCTACTTATGCTTGGTATATTGGGCTGGAAACTGTTTCATGCCACGGTTCGCCATACTATTGGGCAATTCTTCAAAGATCCCAGTGGAGGGTCTGGCTGATAACAATGCTACGTACCAAGTTTTTAACCTTGTTTTCAAAGATGTTTGTTACTAGGCTATCTTAGAACCCATTTGGTATCATAGCCAAGGATTTATCTTTTACACTATAAAGTTGTTAGAATAAGAACCTCTACCTCACCCTTTAACCAAAAATTTAGAGAGAGAAATGAGACATTAGGAGGAAGATATAAGCAAGGAGTTTTGTATTTCCTCCGGTTGTGATTACAAATTGAGACTAAAAAATAAATCTTATGAAACTCAAACAAAGAAAAACAACAACAAATAGTTGTTTTTGTTTCTAGTTTAGTATTAGGTGTAAAACCTTTGTTTCGTAAAACATTTTAATTTAAGTCAACCTAATATAAAATAACTTATTTTTGTTTTTACATATTTTCTATTCAAAATCACTTTCATTTGAAGGACAATAATATGTAAATGTGATAATTCATTTAAAAGTAAAATTTTATGAATTTTTCTACTGTTAGGTATTGAAAAAAAAATTATAAAAAATTAAAGATTATAAAAATGGTACTTTTAATGGGCTATTACACCCACCTAATATTAGTTTTTAAATAAAATTAAATCCAAGTAAAAAAATTGTAAAAATAAAACAAGTTGGCTCACCGTTTAGCACAGATTGCCTTATCTTGTGATGAATTTATTCTATGGATGGATCATGTGCCGGACCGCATTTCAGCCATTGTAGCATCTGATCGTTCGCTTTAATGAGATTGCTTTCTGAAGCTCTCCAGAAAAAAATCAAAATCAAAATCAAAAAATAAACAAAAATTTGTAATATGAATAAATTTTGCCAATACAAAAGAGGTTCCTGTCCTAAAAAAATAGGAAAGCCTTAACACATCCAGAAAAAAGAAAAACAAACAAACAAAGACTAACTTTTCACACAAATGTCTCATTGTACGCAACAAATTTTGTCCCATGTTAGCTAAAAAATGTACCTAGTTAATGATATAATGATACATAATTAATGATGTGAATAATTAATATACTTATTTATATTATGTGTTAATGTGAAAAAAAATTTGGTTATGTTATTCTTACTGATTTTTGTGGATAATTATTGATTTTTGTGCCTAGAAAGTTCTAATTTTGGTGTTAACATAGATAGAGATTTTAAAAATTCTCTAATATTTACATGGTGGAAGAAGAACAAAATTTTTTATAGAGTATTTTCAAATGATTGAAAGTTCTTATTTTAATACATGAATAATATTTTAAAATTTGTGCACCAATTGAGGCATAACAGTACAAGACATCCCAAAATTCTTTTATATTTGTCTCCTTCTTCTTCTTCTTCTTCTGTTTGCAAAACATCTATTTTTTAGTACTTAGAAATATATTAAAAGAAATAAACAAAACAAAGAGAAAACAAAGTATTACAAACCATAGCCTCCAAAGAAGGAGACTAAATCACACCAAGATCCTTGGAACTAGGAAAGAACCTGCATTTGCCTTTGATTTATTTGAAAAGCATGAAATCAATCTTGACTTGGATACAAAGGATTGAAAGGAGTGTCATCAAGAGGATTTTCTATCAAAATAACATGATGCCTTTTGGCAAATAGTGAACTATCGACTGAAATAGCTCACTTGGTCCCTATGCACTCACATGGAGACTTCAAGTCCATCTTGAGATTCTTGGCCATCTTGGTCGGATAAGAGAAAGGCGTTTCTTTAATCTCATTAGAGAGTGTTGTAATTGGCTGACCAACAACATTTATCTTATCATTGTCCCGGATGGAGTGGTCATGTTTAATTCCCATTTCCTTAGTAGTCTAAACAGGATGGGGACGAAAACTCTCTGAGCACTTCACATTGGCTTGGTCGCCACACTTTGGATTCTTTTAGGTGTATTAAATATGCTAACTGCCTTGACTATCTTAGTACTAGCAAGCAAAAAATTCCTCCAACCTCTCAACTTTCTCTTTCATTTTATTTAACAGCACAAGGATCTACAGATAGTTGGTGGAGAGGTGAAGACATGGCCCCCTTTGAGCACACGAGACAATTATTTTAGTTGTCCCCACTTCTCTTTTTTTAATATAAATATTCTAACATTTCACAGTTTTTCAATTATCATTTTAGGCCCGTTTAGTATTAATGCTAGTAATTAGCATTAGAATTTTGAAAAAGTTATTCAATGGCAGTTTTAATTTTAACAATTTTATCTCTACTACTAAATAAATTATTAAAAAATCTAATGTTAATCAGAGACACTACTCCTGAGCGGGCCTTTACAAGGTGAAGAACAATATGCTTTTTTTATCTTCATTTCAAACCAACACTTTCTAATTTTTATAAGACCTAATTACTACTATTAGGCCAAATTAATATAACCAAAAATATTGAACTTTGTGAAAGTTGTGAAAATACCTGTGGTTTGGCTTATAACCTAAACTCTGTGTTCTTTATTTTTAAAAACTTACATTTTAAATTAAGTTTTTTACAAAAATGTCTCCATTGATGCAACAAATTTTGTCCCAACTTCTTTGTTGAAATAAAGAAGCAATTTTTTTTATGTACACTTTTAGTATATTTTATTAATTTTAAAGTAATTAAATAAATAATTATATATAATGTTCGATGACCATCACGAACCTGTTTTAGTTTTTTATTTTCTCAATAATGAGTCTAGGCTATCTCATATGATGAAGTAAGAAGGTTTCTAACATTTCGCAATGTCTGGGTAGGGGCTCGGAAGGCAGTATAATTTCCCAACTATTGTGGTTGTCTAACCTATCTCAATACCACCAAGGATTCCTCCAACTCCAACCACTCAACTTTCTCTGTCATTCTCTTTAATAACACAACTTTATATATAAGGAGTAGGGTGAGCATTTAGTTGATTTGGCTTAAATTAAAATGATCTAAACATAATGATCTGGTTGATTTTTTTATTTTTATAAAGTATATCTGAATTATTCAAACTACATGTAAAAACCGATCCAAACCACTTGAATAAATTTTGCCAACAAAAAGTAGGTTCTATCCTGAAAATAATAGGAAAGCCTTGATGCATATGGAAAAATGGAAAACAAACAAACAAAGAGTAACTTTTTACATCAATGTGTCATTGTATGCAACAAATTTTGTCCCATGTTTGTCTGTTGAAAGGAAGAAGCAATTTTTTCGATGTACACTTTTAAGTATATTTTATTTAAAGTACTTAAATAAATAATATTACAATGTTCGATGAACATCATGGGCCTGTTTTAGTTTTTTATTTGTATTTTTTTTTTATAAATTTATTGGTCTTTACCTCAATTATGATGTCTGGGCTCTCTCACATGATGGAGTAAGAAGTTTCCACTATTTCACTACTCAGTGTGTAGGGGTTCGAAAGGTATTATAATTTTTGGTAGTTTAAAGTGAAGAGTGGGGGAGAGTAGTCATTAAACATCATAGTCAATTTTCAAGGTAAAATAAATTTTTTAGATTGAAAACTAAATACTAAATAATGGGATAAAGACTTGTTCTAATACTTCGAAAGAAAAGAATTATTGCCATCAAAAGAAAAAGATTTTCTTCATAAAATGTCTTCCAAATTACTATGCTTAAAAATAGAAGAGGCAAAAATAATGAATAAACAAAATTTTTGTACCATGTCTGCTTAGGAAATAATGATACCAAGGTTAGACCATTATTTAGGGAAAAAAAACAAAACAAAACAAAACAAAAAGGAAAAAACACTGTTTATAAACAGTAACACCAAGTTGGCATATAGTTATAGCGAGGTTCATTTACCCCTTTCTTTGCTGTGGTTCAATTTGTGGTAGTCTTTAATGTAAATATAACAGAATAGTTATTAAGAGTTCTAGCTTAAAGAGATGAAAGATTAGATTTCTAGCAATTAAAAGTGGGTTTAACCATTAATGCAAAAAACCTTTTCCTTGAAAATAAAAAAGTTGAGATTTAGAGTGGACGTAAAGTATGGTCTAATCTATATAAAATGAAGTTTTGGGATTAATGGGGTAAAGAGCAAGATTTTAGTAACTAAAAGTGGTGTTTAACTATCAACATACAAAAAAAGTAAAGTAATAAAAAATGAAATAAATTGCGGGTTTAAATAGAAAAATCCAAACAGAGCCAGCCAAGTCATATCCAAAATCAGTCAAACCATAGTAACCAAAATTTTACTTTAAAGACAAAAATAACTTTCCCACAAAAAGTAATATCAAAGCATTGGTGCGAAAGTTAATGTAAAGTTTAGAATCATTGGAATAAATGGAAATACTCTTGTAGTAAGGTTTAACATTGATTGAATAAAAACAAAAAATATATAAAATTGAAAATAAATAAAAATTTAGGTACTCAAACAAAAACGGACTTAAACTGATTTAAGCGCACAAAAAAAAAGACAAAAACTAGAGAAAGCCCTTGTATTTTTTTTTTTTTTCAGCAGCTGCAGCCCCTAAACTTATGGACCTTTTGACCCCACCACCACGGTACTTTCTTTCAAGGCCTGAACGTAAGGTGGAACAGTTTAGGACCAAAACAGAAAGAAAGGAAATTTATACAGGCTTGAAAATGGGTTAGAGAATTAATTAGGAAAAAGCAGAAAAAAAAAATAATGTTCACGATTATTGTTTTTGTTCCAGAGTTAATATATAACAATGTTTATAAGTCCTGCATGTTGCAATGGCCCAATTTGTGGTAGCAATTAATCTAAATATAGTAAATCAATCAATAAATAATAAAGCAGGTGCAAAAAGAGAAGACAAAATTAGAATTCTAGTAATTAAAAGTAGGTTTAACCATTGATTTTAAAAAATTCATAAAAATAAGAAAACTAAGATTTAGAGTTGACTTAAAATTAGGATCTAATCTACATACAATAAAGTTTTAGGAATAATAGGGTAAATAACAACATTTCTTAGCAATTAAAAGTGGTGTTTAACCATTGAAAAATAATAATAATAAATGGTACTAATTAGTGATTTAAATAAAAAAAAGTCCATGCAAAGTCTTGGAACAATCCAAGCCATGGCCAAAATTAACATACTATATGACCAAAGTTTTCTATTAGAAGATAGAAATAATCTTCCCATAAAAAGTCCTTATAGATTTTATCTTTGACAAATGGAGTCCCCAAAGTTACAGATTTGTCGACCCCACCACTGTCCTTGTGTTGTCACTCAAGGGGCTAATCGTTAGATGGAACAGTTTAGGGACCAAAATGGAAGAAAGGAAATCTACAGGGGCTCAAAGGGGGTTAGACAGTTACCTACGAAAAAGCAAAACCCAAAAAAAAAAAAAAAAGAAAGAAAAAGGTACTAATCAGGAACAATAATCCAAGTATAATATAATACGTTTTGGAAGCATTTGGCAAGAAATCGACCAATACAGATGTAACACCCCCATATCCTACATGGGTGAATTGTGGGAAGCCTTATGTAGATATATAGGCTCCAGCTTCAGAACATAAGCATCTAGCGCTTATCCTTTTCCAAAGGATAGGCCATGTGGTGTGGGCAAGTGTTCCGTTGACCAGTTCTGGACTTGGGTCGTTACAGATGGTATCAAAGCTAACCTGGGACCACGATAATGTGGCATAGTGGGTGTGCACATGCATCGTTTCCTAGGACTGATCCTGGATTTGAGAGGCTACTTAGCCAAGGGCTAAGTAGTCCGATTAGATAAATTACTTGGTCTGGGGAACCAAGTAATCCGATTGACCCCAATGAGGACGTTGGGCACATAAATGGGGGAGTTTGTAACACTCCTATATCCCACATGGGTGAATTGTGGGAAGCCTTATGTTGATATATAGGCTTCAGCTCCAGAACATAAGCACTGAACGCTTATCCTTTTCCAAAGGATAGCCCATGTGGTGTGAGCAAGTGTTCCGTTGATCAGTTCTGGACTTGGGTCGTTACAACAGATTTTAGGTTAATATGAGATTTTACTAGTGATTACATTTTATAATTTGCTTGTCTGGATGCCGCTAAAGGGAGGTATCAGAGCTATATGAAAGATCAAAACTAGATGAAGTGTTCAGTTAAGCTAGGGATCTGGGAACTTTGCCTTGTGCTTTGTTTGACTCGTTACGTGTGGATTGGTGTTCAACAAAATCTAATGTCTCTATTTTGTCTTGGGCTTAGACCAGAAATTGGGATGGTGATGGATATCTTTACATGGTGAATATTTACTTCCACTCGATTAGATTTTTAACCAATTAAATGAAAATGAATAGGATATGAGTTTGGTTTTCATAAAGCCCGTCAGATAATGGGCAGTGGTTCAAGATTTGGGCAAGTGGCCCCTAACATTTTATTGTTGTCTTATTTTGAACCTTAATATCAAAACTTCACAAGAGACATCCTCAACCTCAATTTTGTATTTCATTTTAAATATTTAGCGGACAAAAAGTGTTAAAATTAATGAAACTAGTTACGTGGCATGTCAGCATAGATAATTTTCCATGGTGTCACTAACCTGGAAAAAGAAAAATAAAAAGAATAAAAAGTAAATAGCAACTTAGGTCCCTAATTTTTTGCTTTCCTCCCAAGCCCGCCGTCCCTGTTTCACCGCACCACCGCTCCCTGTCAAATTCATCAGTCCAAGCCACCATTATCCCTTATCTCCCTCCCCAAACCCTAAACCCATTTGAAATCTAAGGAAACAACAATTCCAGCGAGGAAACGAGAAAGACGACAATGGATGCAACAGCGTGGCTAGGATTCGAATCACTTGTTCAATTTGAATCAAAGGTTGGGAAGAACAAGTCAATCGGTTGAGGAAACGAGCACAATCAGTGGGGGAATCAAATGAGGAGCAAAATTGAGGACAATGGAGGCGAACGGAGGATGAAATCATAGGTTGCAATTGGCCAAAATCGAGGATTGCAATCAGACAAACTCTCGCTGGAGTAATGGAGGGGGATTGACGGATGAGGGAATGAGGGAATGATTGGAGGAAAGAAGGAGGAGTGACAGATGAGGCCAAGGCTAGAGGTGGTGGGGGAGGGAGGAAGAATGAGACATGTAAGGTAACCCCATATATGTCCTAAATTTCTTCTTTTTTTTGTAACATAAGCCCTAATTTTTTTTTTTGTGGCTAATTACAAGCATTTATAGTTGGTGATTCATTGTGCAATGTGGCAAATTGCTTATGCTAGCATGCCACATGGCCAGTTTCGTCAATTTTAGCACTTTTCATCCATCAAAGGTATAAAATGGAATAAAAAATAAAGTTGAGAACGTCCCATGTGGAGTTTTGAGATTAGGGTCCAAAATCAGATAATAATAAAAAGTTAGATGCCATGGGTGCAATTTACCCTTCAAGATTTACCTATCCAAATATAAATATTAGGGTAAGTTCTATCGGTTATTCCTAAACTATATTCAGTGTTACTTATTCATTCCTAAACTATCAAATGTTGTTTAAAAATCCTTAAACTATATTTAGTATTGCTTAATCGTTATACCGTCTATCATACCATTAAATATGGATAGAAAAGTGATATTAAATCAGCAACTACATCATTTTTCCACACCACATCATTCACGGCTATGATGGACAGCAGGGCAATTAAATAACACTTGATATAGTTTAGGGATTATTAAACAACATTTAATAGTTTAGGGATGAATAAGTAATATTGGATGTAGTTTAGAGACGACTAGTGGAGTTTACCCTAAAAATTATTTTTAAATTTTTTACTTGGTGTTTGTCCCACACGAGTGTACAAAACCCCACTTTGCTGGGGCAATTTTGAACAATTGAGAGAATTTTAAACATAAAACATGAGAACAGATATAATTCTTGGTGGGCAAAGGAGAGGCTACAGGTAGGGATGGCAATTGGGTGGGTCGGGTCAGGTCATTTAGGTTCGGGTCTAGTTGGGTTAGCATGAATTCAGGTCCAGGTCGGGTTCAGGTCAGGTCATTTGGGTTCGGGTTGATTTCGGGTTCGGGTTGGGTTGGGCCGGGTTTATTTGGGTTCGGGTTCACTTCAGGTCGGGTCAATTTTAGTCTCGAGTAACTTCAGGCCAGCTTTCGGATCAAATTCGGGTCAACCTTTGTGTTCACGTGGGTTACTGATGTAAAGTCAAAACGATTGAATCAATTCAATTTTTTAAAAATTTAAATTAAATAATTCAATTTTTTATGTGATTTAATTTAAATTAAAATTTAATTTTTTAGTATATTTAATTAAAATATTCATAAAAGTCTTCTTTATTGTAGTTTAGTACATATTTAAGTAATTTAATATTGTTAGTAATATTTGATTGTTTTTCTAAACCCATAAGCTTTAATTATCATTGTACAGATTATTCAGATCTTCACCCAGCTATCACCTAGACATACACAATGACAATTTTGTTATGTTTATGTTTTAATGAATTTTTTTTGAAATTACAACAAAATGCAAATCAAGTTAATTATCAGTGACTAAATTGTAAAATTTCAAAAATTTTGGGTGAAAGTGCAAAGATTTCAAAAATTTTAGGATCCATGTTGTAATTATTATGGGTGACTAAAATAATTTTTTTAAAAATTTAGGTACGTTATTGCACTATACTTAAAAGTTTATGGATGAATATTGTAATTTTAATAATTGCCTATTAAGATCATTAAACTTACTAAATATAAAAATTACTTATGTTGGAAAAATTCAAATATGAGATTCACTAAATATGGATGTTTTTCCCCAAATAAGATAATTGCAATATATAGAAGTCCTAAAAATATAGAAGTTACTAAATATGGAAATCCTTTCTCAAAATATGAAAATTATTAAACATGAATATCTTAAAAAATGAAATAAAACTACTAAATATGAAAGTCTCATCTCAAAAAATGAAACTTACTAAATATGGAAGTACCAAAAAATGAAAATTACTAATAACGAAAGTCACCATTCCTAAATATAAGATATACTGAATATGAAAGTCTCAAGAAATGGAAGTTACTAAACATGGAAACCTCTATATTTAGGACTGACTTAATATGGAAAATAATGAAAAAAGAAAATTAAGGTTTAGGGTGGAGGTTAAAATCGGGTCTTGTCGGGTTTAGTTATTGGGTCATCTCGGGTTCAGGTCAGGTCAGTCTCGGGTTTGGGTCATTTCGGGTTCAAGTCAATTTAGGCTCGGGTCATTTCGGGTTCGGGTATTTCAGGTTTGGGTCATTTGGGTTCGGGTTTTCTCGGGTTTCCCTTTAATCGGGTTCGGGTTCAGATCGTTGACTTTTTTAGTCAAATCAGGTTAGGTCGGGCTTGGCTTCGGGTGGGTTGGGTCAGGTCATCGGGTCAGATCCGATTTTGCCATCCCTAGCTACAAGCCCAAAACGCTTGTGGCAAAAGCGAAATTACAGCAACAGTCCATGAGAATTAGATCATTGTCACTGTAAGACACTAAATTTTTCTATCCCGCATCAGCCGCCCGGTCTCGGATGTTTCCAATCCCAAACGCAGCCATCCTCCATCACTGCACCTTCACGATTGGTAGCTTGTTCTGTGGGTATCTGCATCATTATTCTGACGCTATCGGTAGCTTGATCTGTGAGTATCTGCAGCATTATTCTGACGTAAAAGACCGAGAGGAAGCCGAATTGAGCTCTGATTGAGATTTCGTTGGAACTCAACTCAAGTTGAGAAAATCGCAGGCCCAACGCTGGAAATCAAATGCCACCGGCTTAAATCCCCACACTGACCGTTCGATATAGGAACCACTCACCTGAGACGATTGACTCGTTCTCTGCCTTGGTGACTGAAACCGATCCATGCACAACAACCCACCCTCTCAAACAGCAACGAACAGTGAGCAAATACAAAATCCAACCAGTGGCGAGGACCTCCATGGCTCCGTCTCTTGCTTTGCCTGGAACGACGATGGAGGGGAAAGCAACAGCTTAGAAGGCTAACAAAATAGTGGCCCAAAAGATAACAAAATAAAGCAAACAGAACCCGAACAAAACTACCCAATAAAACTTAGCCGGGCTGGGCCTATACTATATCTACTGTTCTGAAGAACAGTTCCAAGCATAACTATATTACTCCTTTCATTCCAAATTTTTTTATATCATGCACTTTTCAGCAATTAATCTATAATTTTTTATTTTTGATATTTTAGCATATAAATGAAAAATTTTAATATATGAATGATAAACCAAGACCTATAGTTTCTAAATATATATTTTTTAATTTTTTTAATAAATAATAATATAAATAAATTCAAGTTAAACTAATAAAAAAAATCAAATAAAGCAAAGAAAGTGGGATGGAGGTAATGAGACTTGATTTTATAATCTTATAACCTTAAAGCTTTGTTCATAACCTATGAGTGCTACTATAAGTGATAAGATAATGTATCTTAAATTTTCAGAGTTTACTCTTAGTACATATGAGTATTTGTTGTGAACAAATATTGAATAGGACAAAAAATTAGAACTTTTAGACGTATAAACTATCAAGAAAAGTGTTTCAGTTATGTTAATCCGTAAACCTGAGAATGTTATGAATATTATGTGGCAATTATGTGATTTTTTTATATCAACCAATAATGCCTCTTATAGGATATACTTGGGTATGTTGAATCACATAATTAATACAGTAATGCTCATAATTATTTAATAAGGAACTCACGACTCCCATGGTAGGAGAAAATATTTAGGAAATATATCTTTGTGATTTTCAATTAAAAATCCATCAGTGGATGATTTAGAAAATTTTTTATTAAATATGATTTTGGTTTATGAAATTATATATATATAGTATGTATTTCAAATGTTTTCTAAATATTTTTTATATCCAAATCACATGGAGACAAAAGCATATGAGTTTCCGAATGATAATGTCTTAATGGGAACTTGTAGGTTTAGTTCGGATCATATATAAATATTGATTGGTGAACAGAATAATATAAAGTATATGGGTACTTGTGACAAAGTGTCTAAACTTCTGGTTGATTTTGCAAGCTCGTCTAAAATAGAGCAATGACTTGCAAACAATAAATTAGTGAGACACTAATTTCATAGGATAAGGAGAATCCAATGGGTCCTGCGCCACTTTCTAATCTCTTTCCCATGTTTGCCTATAAATAAAAATCTTGTGAGTTATAAATTGTCAAAACTATAACACAATACAAGCCATGTATGCAAGTTTCTCTCCACTAGAAAAATCACACTTCAAACGTGGAAAAAGAAAAGAATTTGTACCTATGATACTTGAAGATTTTGCACTTGTGGAATTTAAAAACTTGGTACCCTCATAATTGTTCCTATGATATGATCCTATTACATGCTAATTTGATAGCATAAAATTACGTAAAAATCCCAACAATGGTATCAAAGCATGTTTTGGTCATAGAATAATTTAATTTTGTGTGTTATGAGAAATTATTTTGATGTCATTTTCATGTATTGTTCATCAATATGAACATAAACATACAAAATCATATGAGTGATGAATCTTGGAAGAAATATATGTGTGATTATTTCTGGTGTTGCTAATGATTTTTAGAAGTGATACGTAACATCGAAAAAGGCTTAGAATTGTCTAGATTTGGAATCAGAAAAGCTAATTCAAGAAGGTTGAATTTTTTCTTGGAGCCCCGATTTGGTCCCGAAGCTCCTTGGCCACCACCGATTATAAAAGTCACATGCGGATTGCTCGGTTTTATAGAGAATGAACTGAAGATCAAAAGCTCTATGCGTTGGCTAATCAATCTTACTTGGTTGGTTGAATTTTTTTATTTGTATCAAACTTGGGTTTTGAAATTATTCAAGGACCCGAACTCCAATTCTTGTAATTGGATGTTGTTAATGCTAAATCAAATAGTGAGCATGTGTTGATGATGATCAATAATCTTTGGGGAGTAAAACTTCTCTCATCCCATCACCGTTTGATAGTGTTTTCATCACAAGAAGTATTGTAGAAAAATCTTGACCATCATGGCTTTCGTGAAGGCCCATCTAGGCCGAAAATGGCTACTGCTAATTGTGGGGACAAAGCTGGTCCTCTAGGTGGCTTACTCACCATAGCCAGTGGCAATCTGTGGTCACTTCATGTGGCGGTTGCGTTGCATTTAGAATTGGTCCCTGTTGCAGCACATCACGAAGAAAGAGTAGAGGGAAGCAAGTTGTAAATCGGGTCAAACTCGGGCCACTGACTCATAAGCATAACTAAACTTGGGCTAGCATTAAACAAAAAATTTCGGGCTTTCTAATGTAAATCAGACCTTGCTACATTAAAAATGAAAATTGAATGGGCTTGAGACGGGTATGACCCAACAGACACAATAATAAAAAAAAGGTTTTAAGCTTCAAAAGAAAAGGGCCCAAACGCCCTATTTTGTTTTTTTCTTTTTTTTTGGATATGTTCCTTGCCTTTATGTTTTTGTAATACTAGGCTCAAAGGGTTTGATTTTCAGCAACCCAGTTTGGAAATAAATTTTTCCTTTTAAATTCATTTAAATTTCTATGTTACTTAATAGTTTCAAAAATGAAGTATTTGGATACTTTATTATCTGAAATAAATTGTTTTTGGTTAATTGGTTGTTTATTTGATGGGTGTAATTTGGATGATAATTAATTTTATACTTTTTAAAATTATGCAAAAATGGTTATATGCATGATAATTGTATGAAACAAGTGTTCGAATTATTATGCATGCTCATGCAAATTCTTTCTCTTCTCTACCATTCTCTTTTGCGCTTCAATTTCTCTACGAAGTGCTAGGGTTTTGTTCATAAAAAAATTTAGTCATCGTCATTGTTAGTGACAAAGAAGTTGCAGCAATGGTGGAACAACAAGGCAAATAAGGTAAATAAATTTAAATTTTATTTCATATTTATTCCCTGTGTCAAGGGTTTTCAAAATGGTTTTGTGATGGACCCTCTGTTTCAATGATCGGATAGAATGATTAAGTGTTTTAGGGTTGAATGATGGGTAATGTGTGCATTTTGTGTGTTGCTTTTGTAGGAAACATACCGCATGATCTTCTGTTCTATAAGGAAGATGATGATGTACTTGTGGCTTCTGTGTTTATACAGAAATGGATGGATATGGACTATTACTTTTTCCTGGACATGGTAGAATGCATTTGGCAGAATGTGTTTCCTAAGAGCGAGGGCAAGAATTGTACTCTAAAGATTAAAACTGGTAGTAGGATGAGTATGGAGAATGACAAGGATGTGTTGTAAATGTCCAGGTATTATGAAGAATCAAAGAAAATTTCATTTTACGTATATACTGAAATATGCCCCCAACTGGATGTGGACGTAAGCTGAATGTGGGAAGAAGTAGAGGATGACTCAGGCAATGAAGAATTGAGTGAGAGAAAGGTTTATGATGTTGATGATAGCAAGGAGTCAAAAGTTGAAGCTACAATTAAGGTAGAGGAATGTGTTAGAGGTGTGACTAAAGCTGAGTCTGAAAAGAACAGAGGTGAGAGGGATGAGAACCAAATTAATGATCCCTCTACTTGACCTGAATGAGGCACAAAATGAGGGTGATGGGGGGTTATAGAGAAAAAGTAAGATGTAAAGAAAGAGGAAAAGATAAATATAAGGGTATTGAAATAATAAGAAAGATAGGGAAAAAAACAGAGAATTCATGCAAATTAGAGTGATAAGGTGAATTATGATGGTGTTCAATTGGGTGGGAAATGTTTGAATTTTTTTAGGATGATGGAGATGATAATTGGTTAGATGAGAAACAGTCTTAATATGGGAATAAAAGTGTTGATGGTGGAGGTGGTGAGGAAGTTTTTGGATGTGATGGTAGAAAAGATGGTGAGAATGAGTCGAGTGATTTGGGTAGTGATTTATCACATAAAGGGTATATAACAGATCACAACGGTTTGAGTATATGAAGAGAAAGGGCAAGACTTTTGACAAACTCTTAAAGAAAAAAACTAAAGAGTTTAAGAGGAACAAAGATGAGAAAATAAAGTTCAAAAATTTCATGTCTTGAGATATGTAAACCATTTTAGAAAAGCTTTAAGGGGCTATTCAATTGATGAGTGGTATGACTTAAAGAAGGTGAAAAATGAGTATGCGAGGGTAAGAGCTGTATGTTCTAATGAGGAGTGTACGTGGAGAATTCTAGCATTAGTTTTGCTTGATAAGCAGACATTCATAGTGAAGACATTAGATGGGTAGTATAGTTGCTTAAGACACTAAAAAATTCAAATGCAAATGCCAAGTGGATTACATGCAAGCTGGATGTTTATCTTAAGTAGGAACCAAATATAAGGTATGCTTTGATGGAAAAACACTCGGAGAGAAATTATGGAATTAAAATGACTGAGATGTAGCTATATAGGGCTAAAAGGAGGGCAAGGGATAAGAATAAAGGTAAACATGTTGAAACATTTGCTAAGTTGAGAATGTGGTGCATCTTGGTGCTGGAACATAATCCATAGAATGTTGTTAAGATGGAGTTCTACCTTGGTCTAGATATAAATGCACATCAGCCACAATTTAAGAGAACCTTTATCTACTTTGATGCCTGTAGTAAAGGGTTTTTGAAAGGTTGTAGACCCTTTATTAGAATTGATGTTTATTTTCTTAAAAGTCCATATGGGGGAGTGTGTGTAGTTGTTGTGGCCATTGATGGGAATAATGGAAATTTTCTTTTAGTAGTGCAAGTTATGAAGGCCGAGTGTAAGGATTCATATGTTTTCTTCTAATAATGCCTCAAGGATGGAATTGGTGATGGACCTTATACATTCATGAGTGACAAACAAAAGTTAGCATCTCAATTATGGTCTTGGTTTCATATGAGCATTTTTGTTTGCTGCATTTAACATTTTCTTTGATTCCCATGGGATGATTGAAGCTATGGGCATTATATTTCCCTAAGAAAAATATAAATTCTGCATATAAATTTTTATGCAAATTTCAGAACTAAATTTGGTGGCTTAAGGTTTAGGACTGATTTTAGGAAGGCTGCTAAAGTCTTTAATAGGGAAGACTTTAATCTGGTAATGAAATTTATTGCTAATTATGATAAGTCTAGTGCTGCCTTTAAGTGGCTAAGTGAGAAATCCCCTAAAACTTGGTCTAGGTTAGGCTATGATCATTTTTGTGAGGTTGAGAATGTTACCACCAACATGACTAAGTCATTTAATAGCTAGCCTGGTAAAATTAGATGCCTTCCAATTTTGACTCTATTAGAAAAATTAAGGTTTAAGGTCATGTCAAAATTTCATAAAAAATATGCACATGGATGTGCTTGGAATGACAAGTTAACTCCTTATGCCTTAAAGGAACTTAGTGACAAGATTAAAGCATTTCATGAATGCACCTCTTTGCCTACTAGAAATGGAGAATTCCAAGTTTTTTTTTTCCCTTGAAATGAATGTTATAAACCTATCCTTCAAAATTTGTACATGCAACCAATGGGGTGTATCTGGCATTCCATGTAAGCGTGCTTTTGCTTGCATGAATTTCACTAGAGCCTAAAGGTAATGTTAAGAATTTGGTTGATCTAAGCTACTTTATAGAAATCTACGTAAAATATGGAAGTGATTGCCTTAAGTGGATCTTACCCCTAAAGATATTTAAACTGTTATTCTACCTCCCCAATTAAGAAGGAAACATGGAATGCCAAGAAAAAAAAAAGAATGGAGTACGGGGAGGTAGAATCAATATAAAGATCAAGCACTGTGAGATGCAAAAAAAGTTTTGAAATTGGACATAATGCACACACATGCATTGGACAAACCTTGTTACTAATTGGGCATAAGGTATTTCAAATGAGAACAAAGCTTCATAGGTATGTTATGTTCCCCTATGATGTTTATCTCTGCATTTCAAGGATGCATTTTAACCTTCCTATTTTGTTTATCTGTTATGTAGGGGAAGAAAGGGAATAAGGAAATTGCTAAAACCAAATGAAATTTGTCCCCAAAGAAGATTAACTTAGCATCATTTTTGTAGGAGGATTAACTTAGCATCTAGTGACATTATATGCTATGTGTACATGATGGTAGAAAAATGTTGGTTTTAACTATTTCTGGTTGTGTTTTGATGCATTGGATGCTGCTGTAATCCTCCCATATGAATGGTCAGAATTAATAGATGTTTCTTTGTTCGTTTCTCTAGTATTGCCATGATTATTTGGAATTTTTTAGCTACCCTCTATGTTTATCTGTTTAATCAACACTAGTGCAACTTTCTTATATCCAAGTTAAAATGAATTTTTTAGTCTTCTCCCTTGCATTTACCTGCTATGCGCAACTAAATGTAACACTCATCAAGGGATTTTTCCCCAAAGGCTTCTAAATAAAAAACTCAACCTCAATGTGAAACAACCATTTATTTCAAGAACAAGCCACAACTTTACTTCTTCATTACCGTCATCAGTATACTAATAACAATTACAAACAGAATAACATTCATCTTTAATATCAAACATACAATTTCCCTTATTCTTTTTACTATAGCTTCCGCCTACTTAAGTCTATCATATAGACTATCAATTCCACCCAATACATTACTTTCATAGCCTACTTTGCACTCATCTACCACATTTCCACCTATACCATCCATCCTTGCATCTGCGCTCTCTATTGAACTTTGTTTAGCCCACCTAGCTTGTGCCAATGTTTGTATAGGTTCACACCAACCCCAATATTTGCAATTTCTCTCAACACACGCATAGTAAAGCCTACCTAGGTTTCTCTTAGACTCTGATATTCTCACCCTTGCGTGATGATCACAACAACAATGTCTGTTCTCAAAACGGAGATGTTCAAAACCAGACTAGTTTATGCTGCTTCTTGACATTTTGAAATCAATGACAACAACTTAAACTTGTTGAAATTTTTTCCAACCTAATTATGATTTCAAATTGAAACCCTAAAATTAAAAAAAAAAAAAAGTCTGCTTCAAAATCAAAAAATTTACTTAAACTATTAAGAGAGCCAGCAACTTTGCTGCATTCCAGATCAAATCACAACCTCAGGATCAAGGTGCGGGACATGAATTTAAGGGAATTAGGTTCAACAGTGGCGAGGATTGGACGGACAGGTGGAGATAAAAAGGCAGAGAGCCATTAAAAGCTCACTCCTGATATACTAGTCATAGGGGCATTTTTGGTATACCAACTTTCAACACTTATTGGGCCCCACCTATATAATGATCAAATTGATGAAGCCAATGATATGACGAGAAGGGGTTATGTGTTTGTTTCTAAAAATAGGGGACAAAACTATTGGTTCATGCAAACATCGGGGGAGGTTTTAGTAATTTTTCCTATTCTAATTGTATGAAACAATTGCTTTGAATTGTTATTCTCATCAGTGTAAAGATTGTCAAATATTTTTCCAATTATGCGATAATTGATAAAATAATTATATTTTGAATTATTCAAAGTAAAAATCTTATTTCCTTCAATAAAATGGGCCAACCAATATTTCCCAAAGGAAGTAGAACGAGATTTGGTCCTGGATATACCCGATTCTGGTAATCCACATGGCTTGGTTTGAGTTTGACTCAAGCAATAATTACAAGGTTTCTCTTGGGCTTTTTAAAATACAACCAATATACACGATGTGGTTGGCCTATGAAGCTTGAATATATTTGATGCTAAATATGATTATGTCCGTAAGGATTAAAGTTAAGTTCACTTTGGTCCTAGCATTTCAAAAAAATTTCCAAAATTGTATATGATACAATTGTTGACAATAAAATTGTTTTATTTAGAGGTAGTTTATCTATTTATTTAAATTAGATTTAAATGTTATTCATTTGATGAATTTTACAATTATTTGATAGTTAGAGGAAATTTAATTTATTTATTTGAAATGTGATTTTATTATTATCTTTATCTATGATCAATAAATTAAAATTAGATTTCTAATTATTCAATTGTATGATAATTAATAAAAGTTAGATACGTTAAATTGAAATAAGATTTCAAGGTGATACTTGCTATTTTAATTTTTTTATTATGATATTTATCTATTAAATAAAATATGATTTCACATGGATAAATATATCTAATGTTATTTTGATATGGTCATATAATAAATAAAATTTTCATAAAATAGTTTGGATTATTGGATAACAACACACACACACACACACACACACACACACACATGACTTTACTAAACATTTACATATTAAATATGTAATTTGGGATAGTAAGTATCACAATAATTTTGCTTTAAAAAATATTCTGAATACATGATTCAAGATACACAGTAGAAAACTATATGATAGTCTTAAGAATGTTTGAGATTTAATTTATGCATAATACGATTACGTATAGATTACAGAAATTAAGAAATTATACGATAATTCTTAATTATGCTTTTGCTACGCATCTAAGTAACATATATTGAAATTGTGCTTTAATGTGGGTTAGATGAATATAATGGATTTCACTTCTTTAATATGCTTTGTAAGAGAGATACTTTTCCAAATATATAAGATACATGGGAGTAACTAGGAGTCCACAATAATAGTTAAAACAATTTGATTTTGACTTTAATTAGTTGAATACTAATTAAATCAAATTAAATTTTAGAACTAAATTTAGACATTCAATTAAGAATTAATTGTCCAATTTGGCTTGTGAACAATACCTACATTTGATGATCAAAACTTTTTTGAAATTTTCCCATTTCAATAAAATATCAGGTGTGGAGATAGAAAATTAATCTTTGGGAGATTAATTTTTCTAAAAATCTCCTATTGTGGTAAATTTTTATCATAATATTGCCAACTAAGTTTGATACCAAAAGGAGATAATTGAACTCTGTGATGATTATACTTATTGTTTACTTTACGGAGATGATGGGTGTATTATGGCTAAGTGGGGATTCAATTAAAATGGCTAGATTTCTCACAGCAATATAATACATTTAGACAATGGGTGTACACTTGACTAAAATACTATGTTGACTTAAAATAGATGACAAACATATTATTTTAGAGGTCAAATCTAAAACAAGAATACTTGAGTCTTATAGGAAAGATATGAAATATCCACTTGTTGAACTTTAGTGTTACAAAAAAAGATTGATTAAATGATTAAACAATACTCTTCTTACTCACTAGAATTTCATTGTGATGATATAAACTCCTAGTTTAATGGAAGGGAGATACATTAAACTTGAAAAATAGTGAGTGCCCATTGAAACACCAAAAAATCATTTTCAATGGTAAAGTGTATGTAAAATATTATGAATATTTTATGACATTTATGTGGACAATGTAGATGGGAGAATTCACTTAATGTAAGTGATTACACTCTTAAAGACTTTTAAGTCAAAAGTTTGACTAAGTTGAGAATGTCAACTTGTCTTGACGTATGTTATTATATCCAATACAACAACATAAACTTTGATGTTCAGGGAAGAAAGTTGATCTTGGAGGTTATTTTTGCTAATCTAAGGTACACCTCAAATTCTATACTTTGGATTTTTTTATAATTTAAATGAAGTATGTTTGAGTATGAATTGTTTTTACCGTCACTATTATTTCTGCATGATATTGCCTTGATAGTAAATATGATTTATGTTTATTCTTATGAGTTTGTTATTATTTTTCATTTTTACATGAGTTCTTAAATTAAATTCTTGTAAGGATATATTTGAGAAACAGTTTATCATAAGAATAAAAATATAATGATCAGCTATAATATCATGCAAAAAGGAAATATAGTATTTTATGTTTCATATTTTGAAGTCATTGTGAATAACTTTGACCCACAAAATCACTTTGGTTTTTTATCCTCAATAAGTTAGCCAATTTATTCATTACTTAGTGAATTATAAAGTAATAACTCTAAATAAACTTATGTGTAAAATGTGTAAGAACATTTTCTCACTAAAGAAAATTGCAATTGGTTGTAATTAATAATAAGTTTTGTGAAACTTTATTCATAACTCTTAGTTACAAAGTTTATTTTTCTTTCAAGCATTTTTAACGTATGACTTTGTGAGCTCTGAGAGAAAAATATCTTCTTAAATAAAATATTTTTTATAAATATTTTATCTCAACTTCTTAATGTTTTTAGACTCAAGTTGAATATTTGATTCAACAATTTCGTTAAAGTATTAGGAATCATTTTTGAATACTGTAAGAACATAGAAGAAGTTATTTTAGTACGAAAATGAGTTCTATAGAGATTTATAATAAAATTGTTTATTGTAGTTCTCTATATTAGCTTTTTGTCTTATATTGGATATAAGTCATGATCTAAATGAGTATAATGATTAGATGATTTATATATATAATGATCGATAAATATATTTCATAAATATCATGTTAATTGTGTTACCAATTATGAATTGTTACACAATGTAACATTGATTATCTATTTGATAGATTGACATATATATGTGTTTCAATAGTGCTTTTTTGAACATATTATTGTAAAATAATAGTGAGATTATTATTACCATGGCAAGTTATTTTTGGTTGAAATATGAACACTAATAATAATTATTATTTCCAACTAATAATGAGCATAAGATCTATTTGAAATTCTACTTCATATGATAAAGAGTATGAATTGTTAACTATCCTTATGTCTGAATCAGGTTGTGCTACTTGATTGTTTATAAGCTGTTTATATTATTTTTGTTGTTGAATATGCAAGAAAATGTCTTTTTTTATTCATGTAATTGGTTATAAAAGTAATTCACTAAACGTATAAGATTTTTATAATAAATTGGAATGCTCAGTTATTAGAAATAGTCAAAATGGCTTGACAACTATTTCTTTTGATTGAAACCTAATCATATGAGTTGTAATATTTCTAATTTTTATATTACATCATAATAGTATGATAAGCAACATAATACAATTATGTAGCTCATTCAATATGAAAATTTTGGAAGTATTGCACTTAATAAGTTTTTAGATGGAAATATGAATAACAAATAGTTTAGTTTGATTTATTTATACTCAAAAGAGTTTTTCTTAACATTATTAAGAATGAGATTGAGAATAATTAACATTTGATGTGATATGTATAGAAATTTTTTGAACACTTGTAAAAGGTATTGTATATATAAGTGATTATATAATTTTTTCGTATATCTTATATGTATAAAGCAAAGAAGAAAAATTGTTGTCCTATATAAAAAAAATTATGTGATGATAATTTATATTCTTTAAATATTAAAGAATATATTTTTCATGGATTTACAACATGATTGTAAAAGTCATACTCATTAGCAATTTCACCTAAGGTGGGATATTAAGAATTGTTCTAGTCTTGTGTATCTTGGTACAAGCAACAGTTATTTCCAAAATGGAAGTCTATATGTCTTCTAACTAAAGATCACACTTAAGTGAAAAAAAAAGTAGCTGGTTGAGTTATAAGATGACTGCTTGTCAATAAGTTATGTTTATGTAACATTTGTAACATGACATGTTTTTTACTTTATGTACAAATAGGAGATTGAAAGATATATGCCCATAAAGGCAATTAATGAGTTATTATTATATAATAAGTCATAATCACATGCACTTTTATGTATTGAGTGACACAAGTGAGTTTACACTGCATGTATATTAATATATGTAAAAGAATGACATAGCAATGTCATGATAAACTTATGTATAATGTATGATTCTCATTGGTTTAGGATATCATTAGTATATGTCTAAAGGATATATTGAATAAAATTAAATTGATAATAAATATTATCAATAACGAGACTTGATTTTATAATCTTATAACCTTAAAGCTTAGTTCACAACCTATGAGCATAAGATGAGTATCATATTCATAAAAAGTTGTCACATGAGTACTATTATAAGTGATAAAATAATGTGGTTTAAATTATCAGAGTAGAGACTCCTAACACATGTGAGTATTTTTATGAGCAAATATTGAACAAGACCAAAGGTTAGAACTCTTAGACCTATAAATTGTCAAGAAAAGAATTTGAGTTATATTAATCCGTAGACCTAAGAATGTTATGAATATTATATGGTGGTTATGTGATTTTGATATATTAATCAATAATGTCTATTACAAAATATACTTGGATATGTTAGATCACATAGTTAACATAATACTGTTCATAGTCATTCAATAAGGAATTCATCACTCACATGGTAAGAGAGAATTTTTAGGAAATATTTATCTATGATTTTATACTAAAATCCACTGATGAAAGATTTAGAAAATGTTTTATTAGATATTATTTTGGTATATAAAACTAAATATATACAGCATACATTTCAAATGTTTTTTAAATTATTTTTATATCCAAATCACATGGAGACAAAAGCATACTAGTTTTCAAATGACAATGCCTTAATGACAATCCCAATAGGTCTCACACCACATTCTAATCTCTTTCCTATGTCTACCTATAAATAAGAGTCTTGTGAGTTGTAAATTGTTACAACTATAACACAACACAGGGCATATATGTGAGTTTCTGTCTATTAGATAAATCATGCTTTAAGCATAAGAAGAGCGAAGAATTAGTGCATGTAATACTTGGAGATTCTATGCTTGTGAAATTAAAAAACAGGGTACCTGCATAATTATTCTTATGATTTGATCCTAAAACATGCTAATTTGATAGCATGGAACTACGTAAAAATACCAACACTGGCACCACCACCGCCCTGCTGGTTGTAATTTTTTTGTGCTACTCTTTGTCAGTTGTGTACTTGAATACATTTTTGTTAATGGAGTAAGTAGCAATGTAGTCATTATGAATTCTTTAATTGTGCTAATTGAAGCCCAACACTTTTCTGAAGGCCCTCTTGCAATGGATGCAATAGAGTTGTAAATCCATCTTTTAGAAGTTTGTGCTCTAAGCCTATGGGGCGTTTCTCATCTTATAGTTACAATGATTTCCAAAATTTCAGTACTAGTGGATAGGCATTTAAAAGGTTTAATAACTTTTTCAATTTAAAGTAAAAAGTAGGAGAAAACAACTATTGCAAACTTGGTGGGATACAACTTGGTACCATATTCAATTTTCAAAGTAAAATAAATTTTTTAAATTGAAAAGTAAAAACTAAATAATGGGATAAAGACCTTTTCTAGTACTTTGGAAGAAAAGAATTACATTATTTTGATAAATCAAGAAAAGAATTATTTTTATCAAAAGAAAAATACATTTTGAAAAATGTCTTCTAAATTACCAAGTTTAAAAATAGGGTGTTACCAAGTGAATTGGTAGCATGTTATTTTGCAACTCATTATTTGGGAGACTGGGAGCAAGAAATTAAGTTTGGAGACACGAAGTACAAAGAACAATAGTTTATGGAATTTAAATTTGTAAATTGGTGGGTACCAAATTGTAGACAGTGAAATTTGAGAACCAGTAAAACAAAATGTTAGAATTTAACGACTTTTTCCAAAATTAACCATTGTTTTTTGGATATTTTCCTAGGTGTGGTCGGAATTGTTTACTTTTGGTCCAACCATTTTTTTCATCTATAGTATCTTGAACTATGTTGTAGTGTTTGTACATTTAGTATATTTAGTGTGTGTGTGTATAATTATTAAGATTTAGTATATTTTGATTTCAATGAGATTTTATGTGAAATTTTGAATACTAATTGATATTTAAAGTATTTGATACAATATTTAAGACCCTTAAAAACGCCTGAACCTGGATTAAAAGATAAATATATGCAGCATCAAAGTTGTGTTTGGGAAATTTTATGGAAACATTGAAATCTCATACAAATAATTCTAAGATTATGCTCAGGAAACTTATAACTAGTATTAGTGTTGTGCTTATGAGCTAGTCATATGGCCCCATTTGTTAACATGAAAAAAATAATTAACACTTGATATTTGCTAAGGTGAAAATGCATCTGTGAAGTTATCATAGACTCACAAAGGCATCCATAATTTTGGTTGTAAATTAACTACTGTGAATCTGAGGAAGTAATATTGATTAGTGTCTTACAAATATATATATATATTTTTTGTAAAAAATAAGTATAATTCATTAATTTTTCACCAAGGTAGGCTAAAAAATTATAGAACGCTAATTACCATTTGTTTGAAAAATGTACCTAATTAATAATATAATGATGCATAATTAATGATTTGCATAATTAATATACTTTTTTATATTATGTGTTAACATGAAAAATATTTTGTTATGTTATTTTTGCTGATTATCGTGGATAATTATTGATTTTTATAGCGTACTAAGTTTTAAACTAATTTATATACCCGTAGTTGCCATGGGATCTAAGAACGTTGAAAGACAACACATATAAATAACTAAATTATTTAATGAGAATAGATATGAAAATTATAAATTTTTTAAACTATTAAAAATGCTAGTTTAGTTTGTCTAAAATGATTATTAAAAATTTGTAATACATAAAATAGAGTGTCATGCTATCCTTAAAAAACTGATAAGTGTCGACTTAAATAAACAATCATATGCTTGTTTTTGGAACATTTTTCAATATCATTCTTGGTCGATATATCAATCACCACATTTATGTCACTGTGAAAAAAAAATCATGTCTATAATATTGGATTTGTTAATTTTTTTAAAAAATAAACAATAATATGATTTGTATCTGTTTGAAAATTCATTATCAACTATACTTTTATTAGAAGCTTTTGCTAACTAATATATAGGATGATGATGCAACTCCGAACTATAAAAAAATATAGGAATTCTAATTATTGCGACAATGTAAATATCATAATTGATTAATACTATTTTTTATTTACATATAGTATTTCAATAACTCGAATTTGATAACCATATTATGAGAATCATTGCTACTCATTAATAGTTAACTATGACGTATTCGATCAACAATATGTGTAATAGTTTCATACCCAATAGGATGACTCCGTTTTAATATCACATTATCAATGGCTTCATGTTCAATGAATGTTCTTTTATCCCCACTAAGAGGTATTATATAAGGATATCAAATGAAAAATTATATTAATGATTTAAAAATTAAAACAAGGTTGTTACGAAAATGTGATATATATAAAATATAACAATCCCATACTAGTGAAATAGGATGAAAAGGTATTTAAGACGTAATTGATGGGTTGGATCTTTTTAATTATAAATCCAAAATAAATATTTTCACAATTATAGTTTGCGAAAAACAATATACCAAATGAATTCCATACTCTGAAGACGTTTAATCTCTTTGAGACCTTTTCTTCACCATTTTCTTGATATAGCAATATACAACAATTAATATATTACTTCTGTATGGGATGCTATACAACATAAGTCAAGTTGAGCAAGGAAGTAATTGTTATGCAATAACATCAAACAAATAAAATATCCATCAATCAACTGATTATTGACCTTCAAGTCAACTCTATACCTACAAAATACATTTAACCAATTAGATTAGTATTTTTGTGTAATGAATTCAAATATATTGGACATACGTCTTATATTAAAAACAATAATGAAAAAAATTGTTATTGCTCAATTAAACATAATAACTAATAAAATTGTTTTACTAAGTGATTGGTGGGCTGGTTGTAATTTGAGAACTCTAACAATAAAAAATAAACATGCTCAGTGAGTTTCTTTAAACAAATATGACATGTAATACAGTACCTAGAAAATGATTGTTCAACAAGTATAATTATTGCAATACAACATCTTGAAATGCACAGAAGATGATGCAATTCAACAAACATCTTTTTTTATGCTTCTTGCAATTATGTATTGCTTAGTAAAATGCATTTTATCCATGTATATATAGAGGTAAAGTTGATACAAAATTGACCTTAATTTATATTAAATATAATTTTATTATAATTTTATCTTCATCATTTAAATAGAGAAACTACTATAATTTTTTTTTACAAGATGTTTATTAGATAATATAATTTACAAGTTTTGTGCATTAAAGTGGCCCTATTAGTTCCTTAGATTCTTTAACATAAATTTGATTTAATCTTCTTTCTATGCAAATATGAAAACATCTCACAACTTATATTACTATGTATAGTTAGATTTGTATGATTCGGGCTTAAAAGAGACATTATTAATTATTCCTTAGTTATATTTATCATAATTTCATAATTCATCAATGTAAGTTTGATTTAAGGCTCTTTCTATACAGAGATGAAATTTTTTAAAATTCTGTTATTGTGTATAATTTTTTGTTGATATTAAACTTTTTAACATATCAAAAAAGTCTCACTCTATATGTAGAGGTTTTACTACAATTATAATGCTATTTATAATTTTTTGTTTGTATTAAAGACAGGACCTTCTATAATTACATTTTTTTTCTTATGATCTTTGTTAGGTAATATAATTCACAGGTTTTGAGCATAAAAGTGACATTAATAATTTCTTAGTTATATTTACCATAATTTCATAACTCTTTAATGTAAAATTGATTTAATATTTTTTTATATAGAGATGAAATTTTCAAAAATTTTATTCCTATATTTGATTTTTGGTTGGCTTTAAAATTTATAACAGGTCAAAGAAGCCCTACAATTCATTCCTTTGATCTATTCCCCATGATTAGATTATTTTCTACTATAATTATTTTCAATAACCTTATCTTCATTCCATACACAGAAGTTGGCTATAGTGTATCCTAACTTTATCCCAACTTTGAAATAAATGTAGTAAACTCAAGAATTAAAATTGATTACAGTTAATCCTAACATAGTTTCAGATTTAAGTCTCACTATTATTGCAATTTTACTTTTCACAATAAAATTAGGTTTCTATTCATGTTTATAATCATTCTAGAAATTTATATTTGACCATAATTTATCATTTCTAAAATTTTTGTTCTTTAATAATACTACTAGGTGTGCTCTAAAAGGTGTACCAAATAATTTGTCTGATTTTTTATTTTTTTAATATGCTAGTTTTTTTCCCAATTCAATTGTATGGTTTACTTTACAATAAATTTTTTCAATCAAATAAAAAATAGCCACTTGAAGTAAAAAAATTTCATGTTAGACACTATACACAAATGTTGATGCTTTACACATTGTTGTGAATGATAGATTTATCATAAAACTTACAAAACAACTTTATTGCACTGAATGCTATACAGATTCATTTAGATACTTGTAACAATATGTAGATGAGTTCTTAACTAATACATCACTTTGGGTCCACATTAATAATTGATGTTTTTCCATCCTTAAATTCTATTTTGGCATCTCCTTAAATCCTAGCATCCTCTTCATTATTTAGGTTCACTACTTATCCACCATTTTGCCTTTTGTAGTTAGAAAATCTCAACTTGAATCTAGTTGAACGTATTATACCTGCCAAACCAACTAGAACTCCAAAAAATGATCTTTTCTCAAATATCAAGTCTGTTAAATAACATAAATTTGAATATTTTATATTATATTTATCAACCTTATTCAAGCCACCTTTTCAACTTCCTTTAGTCCTCTACAATTTACAACTATGAATATAATTGGTTTTTCAAGTACAACATATCCAATCCAAATCCAAACATGTAGAGAAAATAATTGAATTTTTTTATCTGAATACATGCATTATTAATTGGAAATTTTTATCCTTCAAAATCACACTATCTATCTTATCAGCTTCAACTGTTTTCATAAAGTAATGTTGATGCTCCTTTCTAACTGCAACTCTCATTTGAAAAGAACATGAGAACTAAAATTAAAATATAAAATCTTGAAGGAATAAAAACTTACAAACCTTTACTTGCTTTAATTACAGAATTCTATCTACTCTTCAACTTGCATGTAGAGAGTTCATTATGGTAGCTATGCTTCTTGCACTTTTTGTTGTCATCATTGGCCTTGATTTTAACAAATGTTATCAATGTAGATATTATAAAATCATCGCTGTTACAAATTGCTTGAGGCAAGTTGAAATGTTTGAAAACTCTTTTGAGCAGGCAAATATAGCAGCCCAAATAACTTCCATTTTGTGTATGTAGGGAAATTTAAAATTAAAGAGTGATTATGAAGGATGCAAAACTGATATAAATGGACTTATATAATAGTATAAAGCTATATATGGTTGGTAAGTATTAATTGATTTTATAATTTTTTTTTTATTTTGCATAACTTGTAAATAGATACCAATTATTCCTTGATTTCTTTCTTAATTTTGGTGTGATTTTTTTATTGCTTCGTAAGCTTTTGAACTCACAGCATGGTTTCTAGATGTATAAGTATATATTAATTACATACCTATCCGATTTGTAAAAAATGGATACACAATTTTTCCTTGATTATACCATGATTTTGGCATTACTTTTTTCATGTACATTAATTATTAATTAAAATTTCTTTCTATATGTATGCTAATTATTCCTTCATTTCTTCCTTGATTTTAGCCTCACCTTTTTCATTGCTTCAAGTGCTTTTGAACTTAGAACACGGTTTGTACATGTGTAAATATATATTACTTACATACCAATCTAATCTAATTTATGTAAAAATTGCAATGATTAAAAATATGCTAAATTTTGTATGAATTGTCTAGATGGTCTAGAAAGGATTTTGGAATCCCTATGTTATCTGATTTTTGTAGTATCTTTGGTGTCAAAAAAATGTCACATGTCATTCTCTCAGAACCTAAATTAAGAAAATGACTATGGCCTCTCTTAGATATGTCCTAATTTATATATATGATTAGAATATATTTGATGTCAACATACATATGGATTTTAAAAATTATCTAATATTTACATGGCTCAGGAATAACAAAATTTTTCATAAGGTATTTTGAAATGATTCAAAGTTTTTATTTTATATTTTAAAATTTATCCACTAATTAAAGCATAAAACTGCAAGACATCCTAAAAATCTTTTATATTCTTCTTCTTTATCTTTTTTTTTTTCCTTTTGTAGACATCTCTTTTGTTTCCTTCTTTTAGGTGTATTAGATATTGTGATTCTCTAACTTGTCTTTGTACTACCAAGTAAATAATTCCTCCAACCATTCAACTTTATCTCTCATTTTGTTTTACAACACAACTCGATATATGGAAAGTTGGTGGAAGGATGAAGACATAGGTCTCTTTTGATTAGATGAGACAACTATTTAAGTTGGCCTCACTTATATTTTTTTTAATATAAATGTTCTAACACTTCATAGTCTTTCTTTTTTCATTTTAAGCCCGTCTAGTATTAGCGTTTGTAATTAGTATTAAAGTTTTGAAAAAAACCATATAATGGCAATGTTGTATAATTCCTTTCAGGGAATAACCCAGAGAGATAGATGGGTGGTAAGCCAACCGATTTAACTGGGGGAGCTAACCATAATGAACAATAGCCTTTATATATAAGTATGCTCGCATATTGTCAAATATGTCTTGTTATTGGTATGTAAAATATAAAATGATTTTGTGTTTTTTTAATACATATGTCATATAATAAGATTTTGCAATTTTATATTCCATAACAAAATAACACATAATTTTAATGATTAATTAGAACTTGGGTTAATGACAATTTATTTCTTGAGATTTAGGTGAAATTATACTTTGCTCACTCCTGTTTCGGAAATATACACTTTGCCCCTGTCTTTTTAATACAGTTTAAAAATAATTTTTGAAATCCTAATTTAAACATTACAGTAGTTATTTTCTGGTAATTTCAATCTGTATGATAGTTTTTTCTATTGTTAATGAATATTTTAAATTGTCAATGTTTTTATGTAAATAGAAAATATTATTTTAATTGTCAATTAACTGTAAAGAAAGTACCATACAAATTGAAATTACTTGAAGATGAGTATCATACAGTCTAAATTAAGATTTTAGAAGTTACTATTGGATAATATCAAGAAGGTAGGGGCAAAGTGTATATTTTTTAAATAGGAGGGTAAAGTATAGTTTCACCTAAACCTCAAGGGCAAATTGTAATTATCCCTAATGTTAATGTCCAATAAACTAAGTGTATGGTCCATAATTCAAGTTCAAAGTTAAATCTAATTATATATATATAAAGCAGGACAATCTCTAACGAGATTTTGGTCTTTTCCTTAATTGACACCTTCCTTGATTGCCACATGTCCATTTTTTAGTTTTTTGCTTTTTTTAATGAACTATGTATTGTTGGATGAAAACTTAAGATCCAAAATTAGCCTTTATTAAAATTAACAAAATTCTTAACACCATTAAATATTTCTATTCAACCTAAAGCTCTTACTAACCATTTTGGGTTGTCGGGTAATTAAGGAATGATAATTCAAATTAGAAGCAATATTAATGGAATGCATTTAATTACATTATCAATTAGTACTTCATCAATTATTAATGGAAAGCAAATAATGATCAAATCACCAATGATAACAAAAACAATTCTCGCTAAAAAAAATGTTGCATTCAACCTACAATTAGTACGCTTTTAGGACTAATCTAGAAAAAAAATAAAAGTTATAAGACTAAAATAAAAAAAAATAAAGAAAATTTTAGGACCAAAATAAACTTTCCTGATAATATTTTAATGATACACATGCACATATAGTGACACACATATTCCTTTTTCAAACATAGAAATAGGTTAATTTAAGAAAATGAAATAAAATGCATTTCATGTGACAAAAAATATAGTAGGTTTTAATATTACTTTAAAAAAAATCAAAATATAGTTAATTATGAACTTATGTCTATCCTTGAATATGCATGTGTGTGTGTGTGTATAAACTGTTAAGTTTAAAAACAAAAGAACACAAAAAACTTCGTGAAAGAAAAAATTCAAAGTATTTTGATTTATTTTAAAGAAATTTATTTTGACAAATTAATTGGTTACTTATTTGGGACCAATCTAAGTTACACAAAGTGTTAAAAAAAAGGCGTAGGATCAAAAGTATAAAATAATCATTTTTAAAATTTAAGTAAAACGGTTGTAAAAATGAGAGTAGGAGCGACAATTGAAAGCAGGAACGAGAGTGCGAGAACGGGAGTGAGAACAACGACCCAAAAGAGAAGAATTATGTGACTTAGGTCTAATTTGTATGGCAATCAGGTGTAACAAATTAATTTGTTACTTATTTGATCCCAATCTTAGGTACACAAAGCATCTCAAAAGCAATAGTAGAAAGCAGGGAGTAGGTGCTAGAGTAAGAAAGTGCCACTTTTAAAATGTATGTAAAAAGGTTGTAAAAATGAGAGCGTGGGCAGCAGTTAAGAGTGAAAATAGTGACCTAAAAGAGAATAATTATGTAACTTAGTGTCAAATACATTATGTTTGACAATTGGGCCCAACAAATTAATTGGTTACACATGCAGGACCTATCTAACTTAAACAAAGCATCCTGGAAGTAATAGTGGGAAGTGAGAGTGAGAATAGAAAATTGTCACATTTAAAATTTAAGTGAATAACAAGATTGTACAAATGATAGCAAGAGTGGTAAGTGAGAACAAGAGTGGGAGCGGCAACCTAAAAGATAAGAATTATGTAACTTAGGCTTAATGCATTATGTTTGACAATTGAGCCTAACAAATAAATTGGTTTCCCATTTAAGTCCTACTAAGCTACACAAGCATTCAAAAGCAGGAATGAGGAACAGGAGCGAGAGTAAAAAATCATCAATTTTAAAATTTAAGGAAAAAGGTTGTAAAAGTGAGAGCGGGAGTGGTGACCCAAAAGAAAAGAATTATATAACTTAACGTCCAATACATTATGTTTGACAATCAGACCCAACAAATTAATTAGTTAGACATTTGGGCCTAATTTAAGGTACATAAAACATTTTGAAAGCAGGAGTCGAAGCTAGAAAACGTCACTTTTAAAATTTAATTAAGTAAAGAGGTTGTAAAAATAAGAGTGAAAGCGGTAGTTAAGAATAGGAACAGCGGCCTAAAAGAGAACAATTATGTAAATTTGGGCTCAATACATATGTTTCACAATCGGGCCCAACAAATTAATTGGTTGCCCATTTCGGCCCAATTTAAGTTACACAATGTGTCCCAAAAGTAGGAGTCAAGAGTGAGCAAGAGTAGGAAAATGTTACTTTTAAAATTTAATTAAAAAAGTTGTAAAAATTAGAGTGGAACAACAACTGAAAAGAGAATAATTATATAACTTAGGGTCAATGCATTATATTTGACAATTTTGGCCCACTCAATTAACTACTTTTTATTTCATATGTATATACAAAAAAACACTAACATCTTAAACTTGAGCTCTGCAAGCCTATTAGATATCCCAATTAGGCTCAACCCAATATGTATTAACAAATATATATTAATCAAACATTTTAACAAAACAAGTTAACAACTAATTTGGGCCTATTTAATTATAAATTAAGTAATAGTGCAATGTTTGTTTTTTCTTAAAAAAAAATCATAATAGTTCCTCATATAATTGAATCTTATACCTAGTGAAATGGTAAAAGGTTGCACAATCAGTTACTTTTTCAGTAACTAAATTCTGTTTTAAAAATCTAATGGAAGATAGACATATTAATGAAGCATGTACTAAACTGTAATTATTTTTTAAAAATCTTGAAATGTGTAATATTATTATATTAAAATCTAATGCATTAGTATTATAATCATTATGTTTGTGTTATTTTTAACTTTCCCATAAACATATTTAGAGTCTAAGTTGGAGTATTTTTTTTCCTAAAAAGTTAAACTACTTTTTAGTGGAAAATGAATGCTAGAGAAAGAATAGCTCAATGTAGAGATATTTTTTTTATTAAAAAATTATTAATATACATTCCTATTTAATTTTTAACAACATTTATCAGAAACAAGGTCTTTTATCATGGCTAAAAGCATTTATCATGTTATTTTTAAATTTTTAAACAAATATAATATCGATAAAAAACAATACTAAAGATATTCCCAAAACTGTTATACTGTTTGTTTAATTGCATAATTAGCAATTATGTTTGGTTCACATAGCACCTTATTTCATGGATTATTAGTTTCTGGAAACAACTTTAGACAAATTAGACTATTATTTCTAATATTTTTTACTCATTATGTTTTGCAATTTTATCTGATTTTGATCCCGTAGTGATGCCGGGTATTCAAACTAGTTCCTAAATATTCAAAAAACATGTGCAAATAATTAACTATTTTGTCTTGAAGATAAATCCTATAAATTATTAATAATATAACAAAAATATAATAGTTTCTTATGAAACTTTGCCTTTAAGACTGTCATTTGCATTCTTTTAACTTTTAAGCATTTTCTTTTTTTCTTTTTTTAATTTTGTTTCAAGTTTAGGTCAACTAAACATCAATCCAACATAATTAAGTGATCTAAGTTACAAAGCACACATTACCCAAAAAAAAGTGCAAAGGCCTTCTTTATTTTCAAAAACCTACATTTAAAATTAACTTTTTACACAAATATCTCAATTGGTGCGACAAATTTTGTCCCATCTTTTTTGTTGATACAAAAAAGCAATTTTTTCGATGTACACTTTTAAGTATATATTTGTTAACTTTAAAGTACTTAAATAAATAATTATATATAATGTTCGATGACCATCACAAACCTGTTGTAGTCTTTTATTTGCATTTCTTCTCTTTATAAATTTTTATTGGTCTCTGTCTCAATGATGAGCTTGGGGCTCTCTCACACTCACATGATCAAGTAAGAAGGTTTCTAGCATTTCACTATAGATGGATGGGGGTTCAAAAGGTTCCTAACTATTGTGGTTGTCTAAGCCTGTTTCTGTGCTACAAAGTATCAAGAAAATATTCCTCCAACCACTTAACTTTTTCTCTAATTCTCTTTAACAACACAGCTTGATATACAGAGAGTAGGGATGAACATCTGGTTGGTTTGACTTGGAACCAATCCAAATATAAGGATATAATCAATTTTTTGGCTTTTATGAAGTGTATCCAAATTATCTAAACTACGTGTAAAATTCAATTTCAGCTATCTGAATTACGTTTTAGTTTATTTATTTCCTTTTTCTAAGAACTAGGCACGTAGTAAATGAAAAATAAGATAAATATTAAAATTTTTACATCTCATATCCAAAATTAAAGAATGATAGCAACATATAGTCCAAAATGGTGGGAAATAACTTTATACATGTAAGGTCAATATAGATAATGGAAAAGATTAGCAGAAAATAATTTTATATATGTACGATCACTATGGATAATAGTAAAATATTTATTACTGTTCGGTTTATTCAATTTCAAGTATATAATCAAATAACCAATCTGATCATAACCGAGCATAAAATTAAGTTTTGAATCTGATCATAATCGAGCATAAAATTAAGTTTTGGTATACATTGACCAAATTAGACAAAAAAACCAAATGATTTTATTCAAATGTAATCAATCCTTTTTGTTTTTTTTGGTTTTATCTGAATAATGCTCACTGCTAACAGGGAGTTAGTGGGTAGATAAAAACATGAGCCTTTTGATCATATGAGACAACTATTTTTGTGGGCCCCACTTTTATTTTCTTTATTATAAATGTTCTAACACTTCACAGTTACAGTTTCATTTTATAAGGTGAAGAACAATCAACTTTTAACATCATTTCAAAAAAACACTTTTTAATTTTTATAAGGCCTAATTATTATTGTTAGGCTAAATTAGTAAAAGAAAAAAAATTGAAATTGTGAAAGTTACAAAACCTTCTATGGTTTAGTATAACCCACACATTGTTCCTTTATTTTTAAAAGCCTATACTTTACACCTAATTTCTTTATGTTGTCGAATAGCTTCTAAAATGCTAATTGAAACTGTTTGATAGTATATTGTAGCAACTTTAATTTTTTTTTAAAATTTCTTTTTCATAGTTATCTGAAAAGTAAAAAAAATTACTGATTTACATTTACGGAGAGAAAAGTACAGTTATAGAGAAGAGAAATTCACTATTTAAAGTGTTAATTAATTATAAAAAAATACTGGAGAAATTGAAAGCAATAGGAGATGACTAGCATATAGCTTAAATTAGGGAATCTAAAGTTATTGTCGTTTAATGTAAAAGAAACAAAGGCAAACTATGTGTTTTAAAAAACAAAGGGAGTGAAGTGCCAGTTAAGCCACACCAGATGGGGCTATTGCAAGTTTCCCAAACTTTTAATGATAATGGAAGTAGTGAAATTGTGCCAAAGTTATAGAAAAAAAATAAATCTTATGAAAGACAAACAAAGAAAAACAACAAATAGTTGTTTTTGTTTCTAGTTTAAAACTAAGTGTGAAAACTTTACTGCTGGATGGTAGGGCTTTCAGCAGCCTTCTTTGGTTCTCTAGTACCCTTGGTAGGGTTTTTCTTTTTTTGCTAGACATAACCTTCAGTTGCTCAAAGAGGATATGTTGGTGGACCTAAAATTTATTGTCATCCAGGAGAGGCAAATCCTTTACCTTTCTTGGGGTTGCGTGGTGGTAGCAGTGGCTCCTCACCGGCAAAATGTCATGAGCAATACCAGCATTCTGGCGGTCAATGGGCTCCTTGGAAGATTCTAAAGGTCCCTTTTATCTCGACTCTCATACTCGTTTGCAGAATAATCTGGGTTACCATCTCTTTCATGAATATATTTTCCAATCCTTGGTTACCATCTCTGTGCGTGCAAGTCTGCCGAGCCGTGCTTACTCATGGACGCTACGAGTTCATTTGAGACAACACATTAAGTGTTAAAGATTATTTTTATCAGTTAGGCACCAACCTTGCTCAAGTTAGCTAATTTTATTTTTTTTCCTTTCTCCTCCATTCTCTTTTTTTTTTTTTTGATAATTTCTTCCTTTTTAGAATGTCTAGGCAGCTTCCTCGCATGTTATTAGGATGAATCTTGTAGAGAGGCAATGTGCTGAGTAAAAGACTATACGCTAAGTATTGTTGGTAGCAAACTCCTACCACCGACACACTTTGCTATAGAGCCACCTAGCTAGCTCTTTCATTGGGGGGTTCTTTGAATGGGCTCTGGCTTCATGGGGTGAGGAGGGTGCCACTTATGAAGGGGTCTTTCACAACTATCAAGCTGAAGTTGGCATATTTATGGTGGTCAATCTCGAGCTTGGAGGGTTTCCTTCGAGGATTTCTTGCCAGGCTCAGACGGACTCAGACACCATTCTTGATGGTCTACCGAGGGTATTTCAAGATGCTACAACTTGGGTGATGGAGTGAGCCCCGTAACAGACTAGGGTCCAGAAGCTTGAGGAATCTCTGAAGAAATTTGAGGATGGTTGTCAAGCTTAAGCCTAAGAAATAATGGATCTGTAGGCAAGGGTAGAGCTCCTTGAGGGTGAAGATCTACATGCTTACTAGCAGGGACTTTGCAATGCCTGGTATCAAGTGTTAACCAGACACCCTAACTCTTGCCTGAGCATTCTAAGTGAGGACTTCATTCCACCTAAGCCTTTTAAAGAATAGTGTCAGGAGGAAGTCGCTTGGTTTCAGTGACTCAATTCCAACTTTTGACGAGTTCAAGGATGATTCGCATATAGAGAGCATGGAACAGGTTACTTCTTGCACCGCCCTCATGGTCGCATAACCAAGGATTGCACTCCCACATGTGATCTCTTTGAGTTCACCATTGTCGCTTCCCATAGCCTTGAATTTTGAAGAAAGTGAATTGGATATGCTAACACAAAGATCATGTTAGTGCCCCAGGATGTATGCCCGGGAGTCAGTCTCTTGAAGGTAATGTAAAGCTATAGTATGAAGAATTATAATGGTATTACGTACATTAGGATTGAGAATGAGGTTCGCTTTATAAAGTTGTGGAGGAGATTGTGGGAGATCTCCTAGATAGGAAGGATCCCACAATAGAGGGGATTAAATTGTCATACTTGTTAGCTTCCTTCCTTATCTAGCTCACATCAAGCCTTTTCGGCCTTCTGGAGTGGGCTTTTTTAAATACATGAAGTTAATCGAGGTTCTTATGTAGTGGGCTTATTTTCAGAAGCGTGTGGTATCCGTTAGTTTTAGAAATGGTAGAGAATTTCACTTGGCCATCATCCATTAATAATGAACTTGTACTTAACTTCAAATAGGCTTAATAGAATTCTACATTACTCTCCATACTCCATAGGTTGTTTTCCGGATCCCTAGAAAAATTTCGACATCCACCTTCAAAGCACCCGTCTCTACTTGTGCGCACACAATCAACCTGGAATCTCATGCATCAAGGACAAAAAATTTATTTCTAAAACACGACCCTTTTTGCCAAATGCTATTCCATCAACTTTAAACGTAAAATTTACAAGGGTGATGGAAATTGATAACATTGTCTCACTCAGTTAGATTGGGAACTTGAATTACAGGACCTACTTTCTACACGAAATCCAATGGTTAAGAGTTTCTACACGAAACTCCAGATCACATCAGTATTAAATAGATCTACACTATCCAACGGTTAGATAATGAGCTCAACCCACATCGGCGGAGAAAAACGGTTGAAAGATTCACCAGAAAAGTGTGGTTCAATGCGTCCTTCGCCGAGGTTGTAAACACCCATGTCTTTACCCCCTCCTCGAGGAGCACCGTAGTATGCGTCCATACAGTCGTCCGTGAAGTAGATACAATTTTGCTTGCAACCTGGAAAATCTGAAGCTTCAACAGAAAAGGAAGAATTGAGGCCTAAGAACAATGCCCTGCTCCCCAAGTCTGTAACTTGATTCCATTGCCTGTTTGTCCAGCAGAAACTCACTTCAAAGACTTGGAACTTGTACGTTCCATAATCGCCGTTGTCATCTGTAGTCGCCCCACTCCGTGATACCATCAGAAGTGTCCCATTGGATTCTACCAAATACAGCTTCTCAAGACCATCCACGCTTCCTTCCGGTAACTTAGCCACCAGCTCAGTTCGGCCACCTCCTATGTCGCATTTGTAGACACTACCGTTCCATAAAGTCGCGTAAAATAGACCACCATAGAAGATTATGTCATCAAAGGCAGTAGGCAAATGGTCCAACAATGTCCAAGATGCAGCACCATTCCGACACACAGCTATTCGTCCTGTTGTAGCAAGAACACCAACACTGAAATCTGATGCCTTCCCAGGACTGGAGGATAAAGCAATCTTATTGATGAGCAGATGATACAACCCAGCTGGATTAGCCAGGACACAATCACGATCCAAGGGATCTAAGGAATTTGCATGGGGCAGCTTGATTTGGACCCGGGACAACGGATGCAAGAGATTCGTCTCCAAGCTTGTGTCAACTGTTAACAACCATCCATGCGAAGAGAGAACCCTCTTGCCGTTGGCTTCCGGCAGCTCCAGATAACAAGACTTGTCCTTTAGGACATTGTAGAAGCAGCGGAGATCGCTACCTTCTTCCTCTGCGAGCATCAGCCATGGAAATTGATAGTGCCCAGTGAATTTGTCTTTGGTCCCAAGCAACCGCCAGGAAGAACAAGTTGAGGCAAAGCATACAAAATCTTGGTATGATTTCAAACGCTGGAAAATTTCTGTGACAAGCTCCGGAGGGAGGTCCGACCAATTAATTGCCTTCAAAAGCACTTCCGAAGTCAAAGTGGCCGCCAAGGAGGACCCGGATTTAGATCCCTGCTGAATCAAGCAAGAGCCGAGCCGATCATATATAGTAATTACAAGGAAAACTAATTAAATCAAGATCAGACGAGACTTGGAAAGAAACCTGAGAAGACCGGCGAAGAAGCTTTCCCCATGGGACCGATTGCACCTGCACCATCCTCGGTTCCTCAACATCTAAACTCAACTCACCTGTTTGCAAGAGAAAACATCGGTTCAATATCCAGCAAAAGGGCTGGGCTTCCATGAATTTGGCGTAGAGAGCTAAAACCACATATCAGGCACAGAACACTTTACCAAAGGCTTCGATCTCGTTTTCGAAATCGGCGAACATTGAACTAACGCTAGTTTCTTCCGGATACACAAAGTGTCGCATCTCCGATTGAAGAAGAAAAATTTCCCAAGCGGTTTATGAAGCAGCTGAGATCTGGAGGAATACGGATCCAATGCTGTTTCCGTCTCCGGATTCAACAAGCCTTCACTATTTCCCTAACACTACAGGGTAGATTCTTAGTTGACCGAGGTCTTCCAAGACTCAATTTATTTGGACCAGATTACCCTTCAGGCAATTAAAGATAGGTGACACTAAATAAAAAAACCTGTTTTTTTTTTTAATTTTTTTTTCGCTTTCCCCTCTCTCTCCGTCTCTCTCCCTTCTATTCCATTTTTTTCATTTCTTTACCAGCTTATTTTTACTTTTTTTTTTGTTGTTTCCGTTTCTTGCCAGCTTGTTTTTGTTCTTTATTTTTTTTTTGTTTTTTCTCCATTTATTTGCCAGTTTTTATTTTTTTATTCATTTTTATATTATTTCCAGTTTTTTTGCTGTTTTGTTTTCAATTTTATTATTTTTTTTTTGTTTTTAAATTTTTTTATCTTTTTTTTAGTTCTATTTCATTTTTTATTATTTATATTATTTATACTTTTAAATATATCTAATTTTTTCTTCATTTTTTTTTGTTTCAAATCTATCAACTAATAAAAAAAACTAACAACCATTTAAGCCAAAAGAATAAACAGTTACTAGTTAAAAAACAAATAGTTCCTTAAAAAGGACAAACATATATAAATAAAAAAGCAATTAATTTCTCTAAAAAACTAACATATACACATAAAAGATCAAATAGATAGTAATAAAAGAACAAGAAAAAAATAGATAGTAATAAAAGAGCAAACCGTTTCAAATTTTTTATGACTGTTATTTATTTTTTATCAGATTTATCTGTTCTTTTATTTGTTTTTATTTGTTCTTTTATCAAATTCATATATTCTTTTATAAGTTTTATTTACTCTTATATCAGTTTACATTGCTCTTTTTATTTATTCTTTTTACCAATGTATTAATATTGGCTATAGATTTTACATAAAAAGTTAAAAATTAGTTTTTTTTAACTTTCCTTTACTATTTGTGTTGTTATTTAAATTTTTTTAATATTTAATTTTTTCTCTCTCTCTATATATACATATAACAAATTTTTGTTTGTGGAGAAAGCTTAGTAGAAATAATGACAAAAATTTGGACCAGTAAATGCAAAATAATGATAACAGACCGACGAAGGAAGGGGGTTGAACCATAAAGCACATGAAAATAATCTTGACTTATGTGCCTATTTATCCTTACATCTTTCTCCTTCATATGAGAATAAATTAAAATGTATCACTAATTAAAAAATAGAAAGACAAATGACTATTTCTACTAAGCTTTCTCCCACAAACAAAAATTTGTTATTACTAAGTCTGACCTTCAATTAAAATTTTATATATTTCTAAACTATTTTTAATTAATGAATGGACAAAAGAAAGAAAATGATCAAAACTAAGCAATTGTGAATGCAAGCAAAAAGAGAAACAAAGCTCCGAGGTTCTAACCTCTTTTTAGTCCCTTAAAAAATGATCTTTATTGAAGTTGAGTCCCCAGTTACATTTGAAACCAAAGCTATCATATTTTTTTTTTCCATTTATTGCAGCTGTTGTTTTATTTTTCTTCTGTTCCAGTTTTTGAAACATAATTTCATGAGACTGCAAGAGAAACACTAATTAAAATTAAACTAACGCAGATCATTTCACTAAAAATAATTAGTACAACATATATAGCAAAAGGAATTATTTGTAAATCATAAAATAAAAAAAAAAACATAAAATGCAATGGAAAAAATTGTGAACATAAAATAACATGATTTTTTTTCTAATAAATTGAGAAAGAATTTACATTGTTTTAGGTTTTGTTGCGTTGAGATGTATACATATATATATATATATATAGGGAATGAAGATACTGGTTTCTAAAAGTATGAAATATGATGTAATACGAATAATTTAGAAAATTACATTTACAATACATAAAATTAATATATATATATATATATATTACTTTATTTATATGTTGAATTTTTTTAGGAATGGTTTACCGAAGTTTTCTAAATATTGTATGTTTACATGTTAAAAGACATTCCGAATTGGTACAATGTCAAGAAATAGAAAACCTATGATTGAGAAAAAGAAAAAATTAATTTCGTAATGTTTTTTGTTCACACACCAAGTCTGACTTAAGATTTTGATCTGCGAATGAATATAATCGTGAAAAAAGACTAATTTGTACACTTTCTCGATAAAAAAGTTGCCCATCTGTCAAGAACATAAACAAGTGTGCTTATGGTTAAAGTTGAAAAAGAAACATATAAAACTCTACTTACTCTTTCTTGCCTATTAAATCGAGTAGTAAGCTCCAAATAAGCTTGATTCAACTTATTGGATAGAGAAGCGTCAGGTAACCCCAAGCTTCGAAAACTTGCAGGAAAAGAGAGATAGATGAAAAATACAAATTAAGAAAGTAAATAGTCATACAAGTAGTTATGGATTTATTGCTAGGGATCCTAAAATGTGACTCAACAAAAAAATATGGGCCAACCCACCCGGACTCAAATCGATATGATCCGATTTGATTATAAAAGTCAATGATCTGAACCCAGTTGTGTCCAACCGATTAAAGTGAAACTTGAAAAAACCCAAAATCATAACTTAAATTGGACTGAACCTGAATTAGTTCAAACCTAAAATGATCCAAACTCAAGACTGACTTGACCCAAACCTGAGAAGACCTGAGTCTAAACCTGGTGAGGCCCAATTTCTAGGATTTGTTGAATTAACTCATGACTTTATGATATTATCTAATTTTACATCATAAAATTGCTAAATTTATCTTAAGTTCTTGAGAGTTGACAGATTTGTCCCATAATTTTCAATTTTACGTAGAACTTTTTAGAAACCTTCAATTCAGACCTAAACTTTTTCATTTCACATACACTGGCCTCAAACGATCTCTAGAGCTCCACATTAGTACATAAACTAAATTAATTCCTATTTTGACCCTAAATAATGATCCTAAATTAATAAAAAATTATAAATCGAAGTGACAATATAATTTAAATATATTTGATCCTATCAATTTCTTAAGTTATAAAATGACTGAGTTTATTGTTTTATGAATCGAATTTGTAAAGTTTTGAATTAGGTATTTTTATTAAAATAACAGTATATTAATATATTTATATCTAGTTAAATTAAATATTTTAGATTATTTTTTATGCCTAGTAATTTTTTAGTTTTGAGGTACCTAAATTTTGAAATTGTCATTTTAGTCACTCATAAAAATTGCAACATGAGTCTATAAAATTTTCAAATATTTGCATAAAAAATCAAATTATTTAATTTAAATTTTAGCAAAATCTAAATAAAAAATTAAATTAATCTATTTATTTTAGCTTATGCAACAATAATCTGATTAGACCCGAATATCAACCCGAATTTGACCCAAAACCAAAATAATTCAACATGAAGTTACCTGAAACTGAAATTGACCCAGATTGAATTAAATTTGAACCCGAATAAGACTAACCTGAACCCGAAATCCACTCAACCCGATCCCAAATAACCTGACCTAACTTGAACCCGAATTGATGCTAGCTCGACTAAACCAAAACCTGAATAACCTGATCCAAACCCAACCTAATTCACCCAATTGTTATCCCCTTTTATTGCGTATAATTGTATGAACATACTAATAATAAAAACTATAAAACAAACAATACAATAGACAATAGGATAATTGTTGTAAAAAATGAATTCTGAAAAGTGAAAGGGAGAGATAAAATTTTCTGAGTGTAAGTTTTATAGAGTTAAGATGTATTGATACATATAGAGAAAAAAGTAAAAGGAAATACATTAAACTCTAGAATACATATGATGCATGTTCAGGGTAATACAATAAATAAATTTGCTATAGATGGAAATTATTTTTTGTTTTGCCTAATATTTATGCAGACGTATATGGTAGAAGTTTGACTTTATAAATTAAACTAGTTTATATACCTCGTGTTGCCACGGAGAAAAAAAAAAAAGTAATGTAAAAATTTAATAAGATTATAAAAATTATATTTTAAATGAATTATTACACTTACATAATATTTACTTTTAAATAAAATTAACCCGTGTAAAAACAATGTAAAAATTAATCGAGCTGGCTCGCCATTTAACAGATATTGCCTTATCTTGTGATGATTTTATTCTATGGATGGATGATGTTTCAGACCATATTTCGGCCATTGTGGCTTTTGGTCATTCGCTTTAATTAGATTGCTTTCTAAAGCTTTCCATAAAAAAAATAAAATGAATTAGACTCTGAATAAATTTTGCCAATACAAATGAGGTCCCGGTCTTGAAAAAACAAAAAAGCCTTAACGCCTCCAGAAAAAGGAAAAACAAAAAAACAATCTTTTCACACAAATGTCTCATTGTCTGCAATTAATTTTGTCCCATGTTGTTTGTTGAAAGGAAGAAGCAATTTTTTTGAGGTACACTTTCAAGTATAATTTTATGATTTTATAGTATTTAAATAAATAATATTACAATGTTCGATGACCATGACGGAACTGTTGTAGCTTTTTATTTGTATTTTCTGCTTTATAATTTTTTATTGGTTTTTGTCTCAATCATGCAGTCTGGGGTCTCTCACATGATCGGGTAAGAAGTTTCCACCATTTGGCGGCTCGGTAAGTGAAGGTTCGAAAGGTGCTATAATTTTGGCTATTTAAAGGGAATACTGTTAGTACGGGAGCCCAGCCATTAAAAACTTGGTGGGACACATCTTGGCACCCTAGTCAAATTTCAAGGTAAAATACAGACTTTTTTCTAGGACTTTGTAAGAAAACAATTACGTTTTTTTTCATAAATGGAGAAATAATTTTTTTCCATCAAAAGAAAAAAAAATTTCTTATAAAATGTCTCCAGATTTACCATTCTGAAAAATAGGAGGCAAAAATAATGAATAAACAAAATTTTTGAACTTAGGAAATAATGATAACGAGGTTAGACCATTATTTAGAAAAAAGCCAAAAAAGAAAGAAAAAGGCAATGTTCATGAATAGTAACCCAAGTTGATATACAATTATAATGAAGTTCATTTGTTGTAGTAGTTCAATTTATGGTAGTATTTAATCTAAGTATAACAAAATAATTATTAAGTATGAATTTAGGATGAAGAGATAAAATATTAGAGTTTTTACAATTAAAAGTGGGTTTTTTATATGAAAATATAAAAAAGCTGAGGTTTGGAGTTTACCTAAATTATGGCCAAATCTTTATAGAATGAAGTTTTGAGATTAGAGGGGTAAAGAGTAAGATTTTAGCAGTTAAAAATGGTGTTTAACTTTTAACGTGCAAAAACAAAGTAATGAAAAATTAAGTAAATTGCGGATTTAAACAGAAAAGTCCAAACAAAATCCAAACACAAGCTCCTTCAGCTCCATTATGTAACTATGGAAAGGACATAAAATCCCTCATGATTGTGAACTGCCGCTTGAACCGCCATGATTGAACCAAGTTCTTGACGCTGTAGCTGTCAATGCTCCAAACCACCACCATTCCCACAACGACCAGAGTTGTCAGAACCCCAAATCGCCATTTGTTCCATGGCCTTGAACGAAGGAACAAGCAGCTCGAAGATGGAGATAGGTTCGCTCCTTTCTTCTTCATCTGGAAAACCTCGAATCAGAAAATGAACTCAATCACAAGGCTTTTTAAGCTTTCAAGTTCAACGACAGAACCAGTTCCAATGAAGCTTTAGGAGCTGTAGAAAAAGCGCATTTATTTCCTTTACAAAAATAGCAATAGTACTGCTACTCGGAGTAGGATTCCGGTAGTGAAAAAAGGAGAAACTTACTTGGATTTACTTTAAAATCGTACAAGAACTTGTTTTTCTCCCAGGGCATTGTCTAGCATTAGCAATTCGGGGTATTAGCAATTCTTTCTCTCGGGGCACTGCTTCTTCTTCAACCTCGAGCATGAGATCAGTTTTGTTTAAATCTTGCTGCATTTGACTTGCTCTACTTTCTTCTGGCATAAGGCCACTACCTTCTTCAGTTTTCATCGCTACCGGAGCAACCAAACTTGCTCTATTTCCCAGTAAACACACTCCAAATTCATCGGGTAATTTTCTCATACGTTTCGTGAAAAAGAAATATCCAACAAAATAATTGTGCAAAGTGAGGGATGAATAAAATGGTCTATGTGAAAGCTTCTAGGATGGAACAAAACATTCGATTAAGATTAATTGAGGCCACCGAAATCGCAACAGTCAAATCTCCGACCAAGGCTTGGTCCATTATTGAAGGTGAGAGCCAAGACTAAGGTGAGAGCCAAGACAGTGACAAGTGAGCATTTAGACAGAGAGATGCATTGGAAACAGCGTTAAAATAAATAAATTTAAATTAGGGACACCAGTTAATTAACGTGATTTATATAGTCATTCTAAGGATAGTATCAGGAAACATATCTTGAACTTGTCGTAGGGCCCAATTACATGACAGAGGGCCTAACAAAGCTTGTGTTAGAGAAGGAAGTATATGTTGACTAATATATGTGGAGTAAATGAAGGTGATAGCTAATAACAGGGGAATTTTGAAAATGAAACAAAAATTTTGTACCATGTTGCTTAGGAAATAATGGTAACGAGGTCAGACCATTTATTTAAGGGGAAAAAATACTGTTCATAATAAAACAAGTTAATGATGAAGTAAGAGTTTCAGGATAAAGAAATGAAAGATTAGAGTTCTATACAATTAAAAGTGACACTACTAAAAAAGGATCATTCTCCAATTGCCATTTCTAACGGCCTGCAGTTGGAAATTTATAAGTTTCCAATAGTCAGCCATTGGTAATTAGTGCGCTGGAAGTTCTGCTTCCGACGGCCCAGATATCAGCCGTTGGAAAATTAGTTGTTGGAAATTTTTAATGGAAGTAATCAATTTTTTTTAGTGTTCCAACTGCCTGGACAGTTGGAAATTTTACCATATTTCCAACTATTTAAGCTGTTGGAGATTTTTTCAACTGCTGAGCCGTTGGAAAATTATTTCTGAAAAATCAAAAAAATAAATTATTAAATATTATATACTTATTATTTTAGATTTAGAAAAATTATATTTTACATTAGTTCAAAAAATTAAAATTATTATTACTAGAATTATATTTACATTATTACAAAAAATTTAAAAATCACAAAAATACAAAATCTAACAGAACTAACACAAAATCAACCAAATCAAAAATACAAACAGATCTAACCAAAATGAAAAATAAAAAACTTTGAACAAATCTGAACTAAAAATCAATTACCCGAAACAGATCTAACCAAAATCAAAAATAAAAAATCCGAACAAATCTGAAAAATAAATCAAACATCTGAACAGATCTAAACAAAAATCAAAAATAAAAAATTATAACAAAATTGAACCCCAAATCAAAAATCAGAATAGATCTATACAAAATCAAAACTCATATTCTGAACCCATCTCTTCTAGCCACCGAGGAAGGCGTGGAGGCCGTGGAGGCGAGGAGGACGTGGAAGAGATCGAGACGGTGGACGACGGAAGGGCTGAGGACGGGCTACACGGATGATGGACTGGCGACACCAATGAGCACGGTGGTTGTGGAGGCCGAACCGTGCAAAAAGTAGAAGAGGTATGAGGCTGATGAGCACGGCGAAGAAAAGAGACAACGGCGAGGCGGAAGAGAGAGGACAACGGCGACGACGAGGTGCAAAACAGGCAGAGATGTAAAGCTTGAGAGGAGGGGGAGAGAGACGAGGGAGAGGGAGAGACGGAGACGAGGAGGGCGAGAGGAAGCAGAGACAGAGAGGGCGAGAGGAGGGGGAGAGGCTGAGACGAGGAGGGTGAGAGGAGATAGAGATGGAGAGTGGGAGAGGAGGGAGAGAGGCTAAGACGAAGGAGAGGCTAAGACAGAGATGAAGAGGGTGGGGAGGCTGAGACGGAGAAGGTTTGGGGAGGTGGGAGGTAAGTGGTAGTATTTGTAGTTAGGGTTAGTTTGGGTTGGGTTTGGGCTTTTTTAGCCTAGTAGATTATTTATTTTTTTGCTGGAAAAAATTATATATATATATATATATATATATATATATCATAATATAAATTTATGTTCATTGATTAAAATTGGGAGAATTTCAAAAAACCCCTCGAGGTTTAGTGAATACTTCACTTACCCCCCTCTTGTTTGGAAATTCCCACCTTACCCCTTTAAGTTTAATAGATCCTTCACTTATCCCCTTCCATAATATTGAGGACCAAAATGCCATTTTTCCAATTTTGTCAATATTTATCTTTGAACAAATAATTTAGAAAATTTTTGTTTTGGTAATCAGAAATTTAGAAAATGTTGACAACACTTTTTACCATCTCATGTTAATTTAAATATGTACTATATAGTCAGTTAATTAATATTAATAAATTAAAATTATAGTCTTTCTAGAATTGTATATTTTTATAGTAATAAATCACATAAATACTAAAATGAATACTTAAAATAAAAATAAAATCTATTTATATGAACATTTATATACTGGTATATGAACATTAATGCTCTTGTCAAGTATAGACGCTGCATTTACTTAGTCTAATTGCCCAATAATTATTGTATAATTACTATAAAATTTAAATTATTAATTTTTCTTTACTTAAAGAAAGAAATTCTTTTTTCTATTATTGATGAACATTTCACTTAGGTGAAATTTCAAAAAGTTGACAATTATGATAGAAAGAAAGTGTAGAAACCTTACTAAATATTTAAGGGCAAGATTATTTTGCATTAGTTTTAATGTATTGTTGTACATTATTCTTATATAAAATTATTATTTACTTTATTTCAAAAAAAATTATTATTTACTCAAATTACCTATTTACCAAGATTTACATTTTAAGAAGTCCAAAACTGCCTGGAAAGTCACATAAATATTTTAAAATTATTTTTTAAACATATTAAAGTGTAGGGTTTTAATAAATTAATATTTTTAGCAAAATAATCACTTTATATAAGAATGATGAAAAAAATGATCTAATTCTAAGATTTACTTTAATTAACTTAAGTATTGTTCATTTTATATACATATAATCGAAATAATTATTATATTATAGACATGTAAACTTCCTTAAAAAATAAAAGTGTATGATGTAATAAGTAAAAGTATCTAAATTAATATATAAAACTATCAATTATATGTTTCTATTGAAATAATATAGTTTCACCTTTGATATTATCTAACATAATGCTCTTGACACATATTTGCATTTATTGAATAATAGATGACACTTGTTATATCCAGCAAGTAAGGGGGTAATAGTCGGTTATGAAACTAAGGGGCACAAGTATGAATACCTTTTTAACTTAACTTGTGAAGTTGCAACTAACCATTTTTCACAAGTCGTCGTATTGACTTTGACGTAATATTCCACTTAGTTTTTTTATATCCAGTTATACATTGATACTTAAATTGAGTTTTAGAATGTGCTTTATAAAATTAACATATTTTCATGCTTTGAAATGACAAAATGGAATACAAAGGAAAAAAAAATTGGAGCGTAGTCTGAGTCTGTCATTGAAATAACATAATATAATTATTTGCTAACAATTGTCTTTCTTTTACAAATTGAAGTAATTATTATATTATAGACATGTAAAACTTCCTTCAAAAATAAAAGTGTATGAAGTAATAAGTAAAAATATCTAAATTAATATGAAACTATCAATTATATGTTTATAAAATGGACAATATGTAAGTTAATTAAAGTAAATCTTATAATTAGATCATTTTTGCATCATTCTTATATAGAGTGATTATTTGTCTAAAATTATTAATCTATTAAAATCTTACACTTTAATATGTTTAAAAAATAATTTTAGAATATTTTTATGACTCTCCAGTTAGTTTTAGACTTTTTAAAATGTAAAGCTTAGTAAATTAAAAATTTCATTAAATAATAATTTTTTTGAAATAAAGTAAATAATAATTTTATATAAGAATAATGTACAACAATACATTAAAACTAATGCAAAATAATCTCGCCCTTAAATGCTTAGTAAGGTTTCTACACCCTCTTTTTATCACAATTGTCACTTTTTGAAATTTCACCTAGGTGAAATGTTCATCAATAATAGAAAATTTAAATTTTCTAGTAATTATACAATAATTATTGGGCAATTAGATTAAGTAAATGCAGTATCCCCATTTGACAAGGGCATTATTGTTCATATACCAGCATGTAAAAGTTCATATAAATAGATTTTATTTTTTTAAGTATTCATTTTAATATTTACATGATTTATTACTATAAAAATCTACAATTTTGTAAAGACTATAATTTTAATTTATTAATATTAATTAATTGACTAGATAGTAAATATTTAAATTGATATGAGATGGTTAAAAGTGTTGTCAAAATTTTTCTAAATTTTTAATTATCAAAATAAAAATTTTCTAAATTATTTGTCCAAAGATAAAATTGACAAAATTGGGAAAGGGGCATTTTGGTCCTCAATATTATGAAAGGGGGGTAAGTGAAGGATTTATTAAACTTTAGGGGGTAAAGTGGAGGATTTCCAAACAGATGGGGGGCAAGTGAAGTATTCACTAAATCTCAGGGGTTTTTTTTTAAATTCTCCCATTAAAATTTTATTTTATCTTAATTTTGAGTTAAGATTTTTGAATGTTATGTTATGTTCTTATCATTAAAACCATCAATTATGATCAAAACATAAAACTGTGAAACATAATATTATACATTATTTGAAATGATAGATATTTTTTTGGTGATTAAAGAATAATTGACTAAAAAATTTTATCTCTTATCAATTTAAATTACAAATTTTAATATAGATGAAAAGTTTATTTTAAAAAATTAAGTTTTAATTTTTGAAATTATTGACCAAATCACTTCATTAAATCATAGAGCTTTTTCTTTTTACCTTTACTATGTTAATGATAATCAATATTTTACTTTAGAAAATAAAAAATAAAAAATATATATAAAATTGTGTTGAATTTATGTTAATCAATAAATGGTTTAACCAGTAATATAAAATAATAATAATAATAATAATAATAATAATAATAATAATAATAATAATAATAATAATAATAATATATGTATGGCATATACATCATATATCGTATACTATGTATAAATATAATAATAATGTGTAAGATATATATACGTATTAATATATATGTATTATGGTAAATATATATTATGATATATTATATAAATATATATAAATATCAATATCAATGCAATATAAATATGCATATATATAAACGTGTGTGTATCTGATATAACAAAATATTTCCAACGGCCTAGGCAGTTGGAAAAATAAAAAAGTTTCCAATGGCCTAGGCAGTTGGAAAAATAAAAAAAATTTCCAGTGGCCTAGGCCGTTGGAAACAATAAACACTGAGATGCTTACATATTTTCCAACGGCCTAGGCAGTTGGGAAAATAAAAAAGTTTCCAACGGCATAGGTAGCTGGAAAAATAAAAAAAATTTCCAATGGCCTAGGCCGTTGGAAATAATAAATAGTGAGATGGTTACATATTTTCCAACAGCCTAGGCAGTTGGAAAAAAAGTAGTTTCCAACGGCCTAGACAATTGGAAAAATAAAAAAAATTTCCAACGGCTTAGGCCGTTGGAAACAATAAATACTAAAGTACATAATTTTACTTACAATTTTCCAACAGTTTAGGCCGTTGGAAAAGTGCCAATTGGAAATTTTTCAACACTTTCAATGGCCAAGCCGTTGGAGATATTTTTTAACAAGGCTCAATTTTTTTCGTAGTTTCCAATAGCCAAGCCGTTGGAAGCTGTTGGTAAAAAGGGTTTTTTTAGTAGTGTGAGTTTAACCATTGATACACAAAATTTACCATGAAAATAAAAAGCTAAGATTTGGAGTTGACCTAAATTGTGGTGAAATCTCTATAGAATGAAGTTTTGGGATTAATGGGGTAAAAGCGATATTTTAACAACTAAAAGCAGTGTTTAGCTATTAACATGCAAAAAGACTTAAAGTAATACAAAATGAAATAAATTGCTAGTTTAAACATAAAAGTCCAAAAAAAAACTAGGGACAGTCCAAGTCATATCCAAAATCAATCAAACCATAGTAACCAAGTTTTCCTTTAAAAATAGAAATAACTTTCCCACAAAAAGTGATGCCTAAGCATTGATGCAAAAGTCAATTAATGTAAGGTTTAGAATCATTGGAATAAATGGAAATATTATAAGTAGTAAGGTTTAACATTGACTTAGTAAAGAAAAAAATGGTTTTCTATAGAGTGGGGTATCTCTACTCAGCTCCTTGAAAGGTCAGGCTAATGTAATAGACGGACCATTATTCATTATCTTGTTCTTTGATCAATACCGCACTGACAGAGCTCTTGGTGAATGCCAAATATAAAATTAATGGTTCACAAGGTTGAGGTTTCTTGAGTCAACTCCATGCCTGTTTTGAGGATTTGGAAGAAAGGGCAGCATTAGTCTCCAAACCTAGGTACAAATCATTTGAGGGCGGTCAATCTCCCAGCCAACTTTTGGATGTCTTGTTTGCTTTGCGGATCGGGCATTGCTAAAGTGGTTTAGATTTTATTGAGGTTGGTATCGATTCCTTTTTCTAAGACCATATATCTCAGAAATTTTCCAGCTCTGACCTTGAAGGTGCTTTTTCGGGGGTTAAACCGTATGTTGTACTACCTTATTCTCCGAAAGGTTTCACAAAGATCATCAATGTAGCGATCCACTACTTTGTTCCTAACGATCATATCATCTACATATACTTTCATGTTATACCCATACTAATCTGCAAAAAACTTTGTTCATTAGGCACTAATAGGTTGAACCCGCATTCTTTAGGCCAAAGGGCATCCGTTAGTAGCCATAGAGTAAAAGTAGTAGATGAATGCTTCTCAAGTGGTGAATGTGGTTTTTCCCTCATCTTTAGGGTCCATTCTAATATGGTGATATCCATTAAAGCTGCCATGAAGGAGAGGATTTTGAATTTGAAAGTGGTGTCAATTAGCTGGTCAATGATTGATAATGGATAAGGGTCATTTTGGCTAGTGTTGCTTAGATTTGTATAATCTATGCACATGCGCCACTACCAGTTCTCTTTCTTGACCAAGACTATGTTGGCCAACTATTCAGGGTGTCATACTTCTTGAATAATTTCTACCTCCAACAGCTTCTTAACATCCCATCGAATGAAACCTCTTCTTGGTAGAGCCATGTTCCGCTTCTTTTATTGAACTGGTCGAATGAGGGGATCAACTTATAGCTTATGTGTGATGACTTCATCGTCTATTACTGGCATATCACTTGAGGACCCTGCAAATATCCATGTTAGCATGCAGAAATTCAATAAATGAATTTTTTGCTGAGAAAGATCTTTTCCAATTTTCACTGCCTTGCCAAGTGTTATCTGTGTCTCCTCAGAGCCTTTTGACAAGGGAATCCCCGACACGTTGTCAAAAAACTCGACCTTCTTCTTTTTTAGCTTAGGCTGCTTGTCTTGTTGAATTTCTCGCAGACCTCGAAAGTTGGGCACATAACTTCATCGTATTGAATTCTTCGATGTTGTTTATAGGATTCTTAGGTAGATCCCATGTCAATCTGAAATCTTTCAACAAACCCACGATAAAAACAACTAAACGCAACTTAGGGAACAGATCTTATGCTTGGACAGCTTCGACATTGAAACTCCTCATGAAGTCTCTCAAGGACTCATTTTGGCTCTCCTTATCTTTAATAAGTGAGCAAACGTTTTGGAAGTTGGTCTACTCCGTATAAAATGTCTAAGGAGCGCTTGTGAGAGGTTCCTGAAGGATTGAAAACATCACCCCTTATTCGTCCTGAAACATGAAGAGGTTGCCCTCATTAAAGTAGAATTGAACGCTCGGCACATCACTGTGTGGGACGCCTTTTAGGCCTTCTAGAGGGTGCTTCTCAAGCACATGGGTTCAGGTCCTTATTTCAATTCACGAAGGCTAATTAAAATGTGACATTACCCTCCATAGGCTGTTTTCCAGATCCCTAGCAAGAGTTCGACATCCACGTTCAAAGCACTCGTCCCTTCTTGCACGCAGGCAATCAATATGGAAACTCATGCATCAAGGACCAAAATTTTATTTCTAAAACGCATCCCTTTTCGCCAAATGCTATTCCATCATCAACATTAGACGTTAAATTTACATGGGAGACGGAAAGTGATAACATTATTTTATTCAGTTGGATTGGGAACTTGAATTACAGGACCTACTTCGAACATGAAATCCAATGGTTAGATAGTGAGCTCGACCCACATGGGCAGAGACACTCCAGATTACATCAGTATTAAATAGATCTACTCTAACCAACGGTTAGATAATGAGCTCGACCCACATAGGCGGAGAAAAACGGTTGAAAGATTCACCAGAAAAGTGTGGTTCAATGCGTCCTTCGCCGAGGTTGTAAACACCCATGTCTTTACCACCTCCTCGAGGAGCACCGTAGTATGCGTCCATACAGTCGTCTGTGAAGTAGATACAATTTTGCTTGCAACCTGGAAAATCTGAAGCTTCAACAGAAAAGGAAGAATTGAGGCCTAAGAACAATGCCCTGCTCCCCAAGTCTGTAACTTGATTCCATTGTCTGTTTGTCCAGCAGAAACTCACTTCAAAGACTTGGAACTTGTACGTTCCATAATCGCCATTGCCATCTCTAGTCGCCCCACTCCGTGATACCATCAGAAGTGTCCCATTGGATTCTACCAAATACAGCTTCTCAAGACCATCCACGCTTCCTTCCGGTAACTTAGCCATCAGCTCAGTTCGGCCACCTCCTATGTCGCATTTGTAGACACTACCGTTCCATAAAGTCGCGTAAAATAGACCACCATAGAAGATTATGTCATCAAAGGCAGTAGGCAAATGGTCCAACAATGTCCAAGATGCAGCACCATTCCGACACACAGCTATTCGTCCTGTTGTAGCAAGAACACCAACACTGAAATCTGATGTCTTCCCAGGACCGGAGGATAAAGCAATCTTATTGATGAGCAGATGATACAACCCAGCTGGATTAGCCAGGACACAATCACGATCCAAGGGATCTAAGGAATTTGCATGGGGCAGCTTGATTTGGACCCGGGACAACGGATGCAAGAGATTCGTCTCCAAGCTTGTGTCAACTGTTAACAACCATCCATGCGAAGAGAGGACCCTCTTGCCGTTGGCTTCCGGCAGCTCCAGATAACAAGACTTAACCTTTAGGACATTGTAGAAGCAGCGGAGATCGCTACCTTCTTCCTCTGCGAGGATCAGCCATGTAAATTGATAGTGCCCAGTGAATTTGTCTTTGGTCCCAAGCAGCCGCAAGAACAACAAGCTGAGGCAAAGCATACAAACTCTTGGTATGATTTCAAACGCTGGAAAATTTCTGTGACAACCACCGGAGGGAGCTCCGACCAATTAATCGCCTCCAAAAACACTTGGGGAGTCAAAGTGGCCGACAAGGAGGACCCGCACTTAGATCCCTGCTGAATCAAGGAAGAGCCGAGCCGATCATATGGAGTAATTACGAGGAAAGCTAGTCAAATCAAGCAAACAGAGATGCGACTTGGAGAGAAACCTGAGAAGAAGCTTTCCCCATGGGACCGATTGCACCTGCACCATCCTCGATTCCACACTCATCTCAACTATTTGCAAGAGAAAACAAAGGGTAAATATCCAGCAAAAAAGCTGGGCTTCCACGGTGGGATCTCCGATTGAAGAAGAAAATTTACGAAGCTGTTCATGAAGCAGCTGAGATCTGGAGGACGGATCCAAATGCTCTTTCTATCTCCGGATTGAACAAGTAGTTCTTTTATTATGCACCTATGTCTAATTAGACATAGTAACCCATCCCTTAATCTTCTATATATAAGACATAAATTATTAAAACAATTGACAAAAATACCCTTAGTTAAAATATTCTTCTCCACAAAAAAACCCTAGCTTGCTGCTGCTGCCGGTGCCGGTGCTGCTGCCGAACTGTCATACATCATGATCTCGCAGTATACGTCATATGTCATATTCGAAAAAATGAAAAGTGTCTGAATGGATAACGAAAAGTGTCTAAAAAAATATTTAGAAGTGTCTGACCAATACGTAGATAATTTACTCTCTTTAAAAATAACTAATTAAAAGCTGTTCATGAAGCAGCTGAGATCTGGAGGATGGATCCAAATGCTCTTTCTATCTCCGGATTGAACAAGTAGTTCTTTTATTATGCACCTATGTCTAATTAGACATAGTAACCCATCCCTTAATCTTCTATATATAAGACATAAATTATTAAAACAATTGACAAAAATACCCTTAGTTAAAATATTCTTCTCCACAAAAAAACCCTAGCTTGCTGCTGCTGCCGGTGCCGGTGCTGCTGCCGAACTGTCATACATCATGATCTCGCAGTATACGTCATATGTCATATTCGAAAAAATGAAAAGTGTCTGAATGGATAACGAAAAGTGTCTAAAAAAATATTTAGAAGTGTCTGACCAATACGTAGATAATTTACTCTCTTTAAAAATAACTAATTAAAATAATAAAAAAGTGTCTGAATGAATGTGTAAAAGTGTCTAAATAAATATTTAGAAGTGTCTGACCAATACGTAGACAATTTATTCTTTTCAAAAATAATTAATTGAAACAATAAAAAGTGTGTAATAAAATGTGTAAAAGTGTCTAAAAAAAAGTGACAAAATGTCTAAAGCGTGTCTCTAAAAAAAGTGTATAAAAAAAAGGGACAAAATGTCAATTTACTCCCAGCTTTGCCTCTGCTCCGATTGCTCCGATCCTGGCTCATCGCATAGTCGCCGTGGCGTTGTCGTCATCGAGTCGTCGGATATCAGGCTTGTTGCGTCGTTGGTGCATTCATGTCGCTCAATTGAATTGCGTCTTCGTCTTCGTCTTCAGGAGATCGCAAAAGCTTCATCTTCTCCGGCTATCGCTAGTGCCTCCAATGTCTGCCATCACCCTGCAGAAGCCGCCAGATCTAAGTATTTGTTGCTATGGCGGAGCCGAAGGAAGGGAATCGACTGTGATCTTAGAATCGGAGGTGGCACCGAGGCGAGGCGAAGAGAGGCAAAGTCAGGCGCGACGAGAGGCAGAGAACAGGGATCCGATCGGACGATCGGTGAAGCGAACCGCGCGACGATTTGAGGAGGCGAGTCTCAGGCGAGTGTGGAGAGGAAGCGACAAGGCGAAACGGCGAGGTGCGGGGCGAGGCAAAGCCAGGCACGACGCGAGGCGGCGCTGATCCGACGCGATCCGAGGCAAAGCCAGGCGGCGCTGATTCGACACGAGGCGAAGCCAGGCGCGACGAGAGGCCAGGCGCGATTTGATCAGAGCAGAGAGTGCGGCGACGCGATTGGATCGCCGGCAATTTGTCTGGAACGAAGAGCGGCGGTGGTCGGCGCCGGCGAGGATGAGAAAGAGAAAACGACTGGTTAAGGAAGAAAATTTTGGGGGCAAAATAGTAAAATCATCTCTATGTCTAATTAGACATATGTGCATGATATCCATGGTAATTGAACAAGCCTTTCCATTTGCCCTAACACTATAGGTAGATTCTTAGGTAAACCAAGGTCTTCCGAGACCCAATTTATTTGGACCAAATTACCCTTTAGGCAATTAGAGGATTTGAATTTATTTTGCATGTTTTTGTAGTGCACAATAATCATTTTAAACAGATGTGGAATTAAGTATTATTGTTAAATTAATTAAATGGAAAACGCTTTTGTAACCGATATTTGTCAACAGCATTAAACGGGAAGGAGTATATTCTGGGGATTTCTATTCTAACAATTAGAAAGATTTTGAGTAATTTAACACAAACACATATACACCACCGGTATACATAATTTAGATATAAATCTGTATGAATTGAAAAAAAAAATGTTTAAATTATATATGTATGGATATTATTGCACAAATACATTTGTAATTGTACGTACAGGTAAAAAAAATTGTAGATGAAGATTTGTTATGTGCTAGTATGTATAAAATTGTACATATTAATAAATAAAGAAGCATATATTAAATGGTTTTTTTTTAATTTAAAAAATAATTTCATTTGAATTGTATACACACAAAAATAAACAAATTTACTTATCAGTACAATCTTATACATTTACAAGAATATTACTTCATCTAGAAATTTTAATTTAATTTCACTGTTTGATTTTAAGTGTTAACATCCTGGTATCTATTGGCACTTATAAAGGATATATAATTGTACTCTATTGGCACATAATGGTACATGAAAAATTTCAAATATAAAATGCGTATAAAATTTTTAAATTTTGTAATCTACATTGAATGGTTTAAGTAAGTATAATTTTGATTTATTATCTGACATTTATTCCTCCAAATTTTTCGCTCATATAAATTGGTTGAAAGTAGTATAACTACCCTAATTTAATAAATTTATATCCTTAAGTTACTGTAGCTATAATGACAAATTTCCTGAAGTGTTTGAAGGGTAATTTTATCTTATATGTATAGGCCTATGAAGACCAGGGCCCATGGTCAAGAGCCTAGCTTGTAGGTTTTCGTGAGAATTGTATTGTACCCGAAGTAGGAGTACTTAAGGAATGCATGTCCAGGAGTGGGAGATCCTTACTTCGCTATCTGATATCTTCTTCGTCCGAGGTTTCCTTGTTCGGGATCCTTGATAATTCTCTGTGAGAGACTCGTCCGAAGTTCCTGTGGGAGAGACTTATCCGAGGTCCCTTCAGAAAAGGCTTGTCTGAGGTCCCCTCGGGAAAGACTTAGCCGAGGCTTCTTGTACCTGTGACAATGTTTTCCCTTTGGCTATATATCACCTTGATTTATTAATCACATTTATTAGTCTGAGGGAGCATGAAACGAGCAATGGAGAGAGGCAGGCTTGCTGATGCACAAGGCCGGTGATGCCCATTGGCATCCTCGTTGTATGACATAGTGGCTTGCAACAAGGACTTTCGGCGAAGAGAGTATTTGCAAAAGGGGCTTCCGGAGGGGGTGGCTGCCTGAAAGATTCAAAGAACGGAGATTAGGAGATCCCCGGAGTGTTTTTCAAGGGGAAGAGCCTCCGACGCCCAAGTCAGTATTTAGCTAGATGGAGAGTAATGTGTAGAGAGTAGTGTCTCCCCCTTACCAAGGTCGTTTCCCAAGTATTTATAGAGAGGTGTCAAGAAAAGCCTGCTCGACACAGCCCACTCAAATCATGACACATGTTCGGCTGGATGCAGTCCGTACCTTCAGAAACGAGGACCTCTAGGCGGCCATAGGCTGTCTTGGTCAGGAGTTAGAGCAGCGGGAGGTCTACGTGTCAGGACATAGACGAGGGCGGCGTGTCAGGATGTGTACAAAAGCGGCGTGTCAGAGGCTCTTTAATCATTTTTGTCGTATCCTTGAGACCCCTTCGGTGAAAGAGACCTCTTCGGGATGGGAGAGCTTCTTGCCAAGGTTGCTTCAGTTATTCGCGAGTCCCCTTGGCACGGGGGACTCCTTTCAAAGGATGTTCTCATCTTCCGAGGATGGTGAGTCTACCTCTCCTGAAGATGGTTAGACCATCTTACCAAGGGTGGTAGAACATCGTGTTCCTGAAGTTCATACTATCACTCCCCGAAGATGATGGTGGATCGCTGAGGTCGGGGGTTCAGGAGGTCAGACCTTGTCTTACCGAGGTTGGTGCTCGTATTTCCCGAGGGCAATGCTCACCCTTACCGAGGGTGACGCTCTGTCAGAGCTCGGCTTTCCGAAGAGTAAAGCCCTTTGGCCATCAGCCAATCGGGAGATTAGTCTTGGGAAGGCGATATACATTCTCACTACTAATTGGCTGCTTGATAATGTAAAAGTCTCATCCACGGTAATGTTCTCGATGACAGGGTAACTAGCTTAGCAGGTTAAGGTTGGCAAATAATAAAGAGACGGAGAACTACCAAGGATCCCGAACTAGGAAACCTCGAGTGGAAAAGATATCAGTTTTCTGGCTTGAATATTCCTTAAGTAAGGATCTCCCGCTCCCGGACATCCATTCCCGAAGTACTCCCAGTACTTCTGGTAAAATATGATTCCGACGAATGACACCTCGGCGGTTGGCCCTCAGAGTTCCCTTAAAGGAAGACGGCTTTTCGAAATCCCCCTGGAGACATGATAAAAGCCGTTACTTCTGTACCCTGAAATCATGTCGCCCCAACAGCTGCTACAGATGTTAGAATAGCTCTTCATAGGAGTTGTCTTGGAAGCAACATCCGAGAGCCCCTGCCCTGACGTATGCGTGTCCTGCCTGGTCCTTGAGGCCAACAACGGAACATAACGACGTTGGGCCTAGAAGTAATGAAGGAGCTCTAACCCCGAAGCTAGCCTTTCTCAAGCCCTAATGCTCCCACTTTCTTTATAATCCATTAAAAATATAATTTTTATAATGTTACTAAATTTTTATAAATTTATTTTAAAAAAATTTTGTAAAAAATTAATAACATTATGAGAAAATTTACTTTTGTAGTGGTGGAGTTTGGTAATTTTATATTTGTCTACTTATTTATTAAGTATTTATTTTTTATTGAAATTTTTTTTACTAATTGTTTAATTGCTCTAGGTTAAACAATGTTAGATTTAAAGTTTTAAACAAGAATTTTAATCTAGCATCGTAAGGGGATGAGTTCAGGGAGTTCTAACTTGGTAGGCTTTGAGCGAGACTTGTTAGATTTTCCAACAGACCCTATAGACCAAAAAGGCCACAAAATTTACCAAAAAATGACCATTACACTTTTATCTACCGTTGATCTAAAGACAAGTGGTGCAATCTTATGTGCCTAACTTTCCTATAAATAACATTTACTTTCCTCGTGGAGAGGAGGCCCTTGTTTTACAATCACCCTATCTTTTAGAGCTCTTAAACTATTTCATTTCTTTTCCACATTTTTATTTGCTTCCGACAGGCTTTTCATTTGATATAAATTAATGTTTTGTTTTGCCTAGCATTTCATTTTTGCCTGGGCTATTATTTCTCATTTCGCCTAAGATATTTTCTCTTGCCAGTTCCCCTAAGTTTGCCGGGTTATTTGCTCCTCCTTTATGTCGGCTCCTAATCATTTTTTCCCCCTTCGTGTGTAACACTTTGTTTTCTTCCACAAATAACCCTCATTTATATTTTGGTGACTCTACTAAGAGAAGGGAAGTCATGTCAGATGGCAATGATGAAAACAACACTACTTGATCGGGGCCGTCTCCTATTCTTGATGTTCCATCGTACGTGGCTTAGTTACTGGAAATGTTCCAAGCATTACAAGTTCGCATGTTGAATACTATAAAGGAGAGCAATCAGGCGGTTATCAATGCATTGGCCAATCTATCATAACAACAAATTGGGGCACCAAGACAAATGTCATAAGTTAATCCACCCTCGTCACTGGCAAATTCAATAATTACTGTAAGTGATTTTATTATTTCTACTATTATTTTTGAAGGTTTACATATTGTTACTATGTCGGTCTTGTGGCCAATAAATCTTGGAATTGGAAGTTCAACTCCTAACACTAGAGGTTTGATGCTTGGCACAAGTTCACAAGTTTTGTTGATGACTAATCAATTCCCTCCATCGCCCATATCTCCTTATTTAACTCGTGAAGGTTACTTTAATTACTGGAACAACGGCAAGAGCAGGAATCTTATCTTGAGATGGAGATCAAAGTTCCATATCCGCCACATGTTGCTGATAAGCCATACCCAAGAGATTATTCTAATTCAAGTTTCCTTATATTCAATGGCAAGGTGGGCAATGCCAGCAAGCTTGTGATGTGCTTTGTGAAGATGTGCCTTGTATACAACCTGGATGATGATTTGAAATTAAAGAAATTCTCTAAGCTTGCACTTGGTATGCCAACCTTGCTCTAGGCTCAATGGAAACTTGGGGACATATGTGCAAGCTATTCACAGATAAATTCTTTTCAACTCAGAAGAAAGTTACTTTAGTGGATCTTGGTTGAGAGCGCCAATATTGTTTATATACAATGATTTCTTAAAAGGGTTCTTGATTGTAAAGAATCTTATGATGAACAAGAACTTGTGAAGATCTACAATTCAGGTATGCTCCCTGAATATAGAATTCATCTTAAGAATTTACAATTGCCTTTTTTTGCTACTTTAGTAAAAGCTTCTCAGCAAACTAGTAACTCTTTTATGATGAAAAAGATGGTGAAGGTAGTTACTCAAAGTGCCCATTTGTGAATGTCGTTATGCAAGGGGAACAAAATGAAGGTGGAAAGAGATTTTAAAAAAGGGTCTCATAAAAATGTTAACATACCTCCACCTTTTCCTTGTCCCATGAATAAAGTTTATGCTTTACTGGATGATTAGCTCAAAGATGAAGTGATCAATAACACCCCCAACTTTATAAATCTTAATTTTGAAAAATATCTTAATTTTCTGGAATTATTAAACAATTAATTAAAAATAATTTAAGAATTATGAGGTAAAATATTTTATTTAATCTATTTTCCAATAATAAGAGCATTAAACGAAATCAAAGTAATTGAATGACAATCCCAGGATAACTAACATACAAATAATGTGTCAATTTAAATAAACCATTTGTTTCTTTTAGAGATGAAATAACAAAAAATAGAAATCTAGTCTCAGCTAGTATTTCGAGGAGCAACAACATACCCTAAGTCAGTTTGCTTACATCCTGAACCTCATCAAATGGTTCAATGTACTTTTTTTTTTCTTATAATACTCATTTAAGAAAACATGTTAGAAGATGGGATGAGCATCATTTACTCAGTAAGGGAGAAGTATCAGGCCCATCACATGGGTCCTAATATTTCCTCCACAAACAACAAACAAATAGTAAACTTTAGGTTACAGCAAGTTTACCAAAGAACAAATTCATGCACATCATAACAATAACATTAAAGTCCTACTAGCATGCTTGAACTAATATGCATATGCATAATTCATTTTACCGATTTAATCATATCTTATTGATCAATCATTTAATCTAATACTTGAATGCCACTGAACAGATTTAGGGTGGTGAATGTGTACATCACCTACTTTCGGGATAACTTTTAGGCGGTGCCACTAGGAATGCCACTAAGGTGTAGCCTTTCGGGATACCTATGCTAAGGTAAAGCCTCTTGTAATACTAGCCATAAACATGGTCCCCTACCAACTGTGGTTAGGATGTGTACAGCTCATATCTCTAAACTCCATATCAATATCAGCTCATGACTAGGGATTGTCCTTCGCCACCTTAACATGCTTCTCAAGTTTGAATCATTCGTCCTGAATGCCTCTTCTAAAATTATGGCTCGTCAGGTCATGCAGATATGGTCAATTGCCAACATTGCATGCCTCATGTTTTATCTTAACCCTCAAATCTTTTACTTAATTTAATATCGTGTATGACAAACACCAATCATATGTGACTACCAAATGATGCATGACAGTAACTCATTTTATTTTAAAGCCATTTTAGTGGAATATCATGATTCTAGTGTATCTTTTTTTTTTTAATCTTTTTATCTTGATTTAGTTTTGTATGATGGCATGACAACCAATAATATTTTTTAAGTACATTTATGCTCAATGTCCATCTCCTCTCTCGTGAATTCTTTCCAAGTTAGTCATTTAGCTTTTATGCGCCTAATCCTTTATCTATCAGCTTATAGTAATTTATTATGGCCCTAGCATGTCACTAAATGTTACTTTTGACCTTATCATGTTGCTAGTGAGCTTGTCAACCCTAAACATTGTACTAGCAGTGTTTGTTTTACAGGCCCTAAACATGGTACTAGCGGGTTTATTCTAGTGGTCTTAACATACTTCTAACTTAATTCTTGTTGTAAATAGTTCTAGCTTGATATTAGTGCCAAACATAAATCATATATCACATCATTACACCCATGCAACCAACCAATCAAAATTACATCTTAATGAAAGAGAATTAAAATAAAATAAAATAAAATAAAATATTTAGAAAAGCTAATTAATTACCCTACCCATGTTGCATAGCCCAATTGTTTACTTAAAATTTATTATTTGAATTGATGCTTATTTTGGGTCTAAGAGGGCCTACGAGAACCAACTTGTTTTTCCCTCTTACCTAGTACGGTAAAACACAGTGAAACGGGGCGGTTTCCTAGAATGATTCTACAAAATATTAGTGAGGTAAAAAATTATAAATTATGCTAAATTTTGAAAATTTCCTAAATTGTACTTGGAAGGTTCACATTCTTGATATCTGGGCTGAAATTTTACCTAATGGCCAAAAATGGTTTCAAGGAGCCTCTAGTGGCCTCGTGCCTACTCGGAATTGCATTGGAAGACTTTATTTATGGTGATCCTAAAATTGTAGCAGCCAACACATAGATTTATATGCTCATTTAGTGGCTATGAAAACAGAACTTCGAAGGACAAAATTTGATTTCGATTACTGATGTATTTTCGGGGTCTCTGGTGCTTCGGGAGTCCAAAGAAGCTCTAAACCTTTTAGTAAGGATTTCCTAGGCCTTTGTAACAACATGGACAAAGGATAAAAGATTTATTAGGGCTGTAAGATTTGAAATTAGCAGCCAAAGGAATTTAAAAAGGCTATGGTGGCTTACTAGGGCTAGGGTACAAGTAGGGGTTTGATTACACCGGAAACAAGTCCACAAGTCTAAAATTTTGAATAGGAAAGAACCTAACAATGAAATACATCATAAATTTATTGGATTTAGGTGCTGGAAATAAAAATAAAAGAGTGATATTGAAGGATTTAGACTTACACAAATGAATTTAGATTTACCGGTATGCGTAGGATCATTTTTGTGTCTCGATGGAGTTTCCCTTCAATTTAATAAAACTAGGCAAGATTAGGGCATCAATTAATGTTCTAATAATCTGGAATAATCAGTAATCATAGCATGAAGGGTTGGACTTACACAGTTTGATGGAGGAATAAGTGAACACAACAATTGGTGCAAAGAGGACTAAAGGATTGTGGATGGCCTTCTTGCTAAAATTCAATTTTTGTTTTGTTGTGGTGGTGATTTGTTGAAGAAGAAAATAAGAAGCGTGGTAGTAGGTTGTAAATTTTAATTTAGGGCCAACTAGATTCTTGACCAAGGGGCTTACGGGAACAAAATAAGAAAAGAAAAGAAAGAGTTATAGTTATATTAGGGCAATATTGAATATGATTGGAAAGGAAAAATATAAATAAGTTAAAAATAGGAATTAACTTTAAAAATTCTAAATTTTAGGGGTTGTATATGCAGCTATAATTTTTATAAAGTATAAATTAGGGTTAAGTGAGAAATTATCCTTTGCAACAAAAGTACTAACCCAATATAAACCGTACACTCGCGTTGGCTAAGTTTTTGGTACCCTAAGCAAACAAATTCAGAATTGAGTGAAACAAAGTTATATTTTTAGGCCAAGTTTTTGGTAACCTAAGCAAATGAATTCAGAATTAAGTCAAACAAAGTTATTTTAACTCATTCTCATAAAGAGATTCTAATGGCACTCTCAGGTTTTTCATTCAATGCTTAGATGGAAAATGGAAAAAAATGCCCCTAACTTAAAGAAGATGACTCTTAAGCTTCTGGCTTAGAATTTGATTTAGTGACCACTAAAGGAATTATCTAATAATCAAGATTTTTAGTTTTACATTAATTTTTCTAAATTGATATGTAAAATCATGAAAATATCCTTAAGGGAAAAATGGTAATTTTTGTAGTTAGGGTAACTCGGTAATTTTCTTTTTCTTAATTTATAGGGTTATTACATGATCGTCTACCTTAGGTGCCAAAGTTGCCAACAAACCAAGACAAAGTTGATCCAAAATATTGCAGATATCATCGTCAAGTTTGTCATCCAACCTCTGAGTGTTAAAATTTGCGACACTTCTTTCACAATCAACTAGACAAAAAGGAAGTTGTCTTCAAAGGTGGATAAGTTCATGAAAACCCTTTGCCTACTCACAATGTGAGACATGGGCATGTTAATGCTATTGTTGTTCATATTCATGCTATTGTTCATTCTTTGTCTTATGAAGAAAATCTTCCTCAATTGCCTCCACCACCACCAAAAGAGCAAGATGAGCAGTACTATAAGATCTCTATTTCTAATGTTACACAATCTTTCATGCATACTATAACCTTCAAAAAATTCTTTGATCTACTTGGCTTTGATTTTGAGGCAAAACAAGCTGTTATTATTTCTATCTCTTGTATTTATATGGGAAAGTATGAGATTTCTCATTTAAATCATTAGCAGATTGCCACCTAGATAACACAGCCCACTAGCAAATCATTTTTTCTAATGAAGATTATTGTGTCGAGAATCATGATCACAATAGGCCTTTGTATATGGAGTCTTACCTGAATGGTTTTCCAATGAAGAGAACCATGTTGGATTAAGGTGCTTCTATCAATGTCATATCTGATGCTCCAGTACATCTACGATGTAGGGCATGTTGAGCCTCCAGTAGACCTTCGTTTGAGTAATAGTTGTAGTACTTGAATAATAAGGGTTAAAAGCTCCCCGGAGTGTGTTTCTGGGGGAGGGATCTCCGACACCTATGTCAGTATGCGAAGGTAAAAGTTTTTAAGAGTAAAGAACTGAAAAGGAGTGTATTTCTTGTGTTTTACCTGGGAGCCTCCCTCAAGTATTTATAGGAGGCCAGGATGAGGAGGTCATTATGCCCAGCCTAAATAGATCAAGACACACGTTTGGCCAGATTTGGTTTGTACCTTTGGAGAGAGGTATCTCCAGTTGGCCGTAGGTGGTTATGCCCAAAGGGTTGGGGCATGTGCAAGGTTTTTGTTAGTGATCCTTCAACTGTATTTGTCCTTTTTCCCCTAGGACCCCTCGAGGATTTGAGACCCATTCGGATGTAAGATTCCCCCCCCCCCGAAAGTGACTGGGGAAAGCCCATCAACTATGTAGGCCATTTTCAGGAGGTATACCTTATGCCGAAGGTGGCAGGCTTATGTTTTCGAGGTTGGTCGTATCAATTTCTGAGAATGGTGTAGATTTTTATCCCAAGCTTGGTTGCCTCTTCTTCAGAGGGTGGTGTCAGGTCTGCTAATAAGAGGTTCTGTGGTGATAGCCCTTTGGCTATCACATGCTCCCTCGGAGGAGCCAAAGTTGTATCTTCTGTTCTAATCGATCGAGGCTCCCCTTAGTCCAAAAACTTCTTTCGGCCGAGGTCGATCCTTCGGCCTAACTCTGTTTCCTCTTATTAGTCTAGGATTTGTGGTTCAAGATCCCTTCTTTTGCCGATGTTGTACTCTCAGCATACTTTTGGACTTTTTTGTTTGCATTCCATTTTGGCAAGGTTAAACCTTTGGGTGAAGACGTTACTTAAAGCTAAATTCCCGCTTTTGATGAGGTCACACCTTCGGCATGAAAAAAAGTTCCCTTTTCTCTAAGGCTCTTATTCCTGCCATCTGCAAGTGGATCATCCTATCTTTTTGGACGAGCGGTCGTGATACCTTGGTTCATGCAACATAGATTTAACTGATTAGGGAGTGTGCCTTTATTTCTCGTGTTGTGTGACACGCGTTACTAGATTATTGGCTATGTTTCACATATGTTAAATTTGTTATGTCTCTTTACTTGTAGAGGGTCATTATGCTGTCATTCCATCTGCCCTCTTTGAGCTATATAAAGCCATCTCTCCCTAAGGTTTTCTCACTTTTTCTTTTTGCTTTCTCTTGCTCTCTAGCTTTCCTGTTCTCTTGCAATGGTGTTTTAGTGGCGGAGTGATTTCTGGCAGCTTTTTATGGTGGTTTTCTTGTGTCGAATAGGTTGGTATTTTCTGAAATTGGTTTTTTCTTTAAGCCTTTCTTCCCTTAGTAATTCCGAGGTTAGGGTTATAGTCGCTGAATATGTTTGCTTCTTGCACCGAAGTCCACCCCATTCCCGAGAGCTGGAGTCCACTTAACTCTCACCTGAGCTATGCCACTTCAAAAAAGCTGAAGAAGTGGACAGCTAAGTTTTATCTTCCTTCTTATACCAAAACTAGGCTTTTTGGTCTTGGTGAGCCGATATAACTTCCTCGGCACAACGAGGTCACCATTTTTAGTTTACAACTAAAGGCGAGTCTTCGGTATCCCCCCTGAAGATGGTGAGCGACTTTTGCCAATTTCATGGCATAGTTGTTAACTAGTTGCCTTCGAACTCATACTCTTCCTTCAATGCCTTTCTTTGCATGTGTGGGATCTTCAAAATAGCCCCTCACTTCATTTTTTTCATGCAATATTATAAGCTTCATCCCGTCCTGAAGGGGGAATTTTACTTTTTGCTCCTTTGGGGATTTGGGAGCAAGAAATTCACTTTCACCTTCGGAATCTAGGATAGCTGGTGAGGGTGGCAGAAAAAGTACTTCTTCATCGAGGTAGATAAAAAATGGAAAAACATGCCTGCAAAGTGGGCTTCTGGGACCCTTGCTATCAAGGTGATGGACCCATCAAAGTTGCTTACCCTTAAACTAGAGTCCCAGTTTGAGGAGTTTGATATTCGCATTCGGGCAATAGCTGATTGGACAGATCATGCTTCTTCACGTCCACTGTACCCTTTTCTAATCAGATGGAACTTTATGACCAAAGAAGACTTCGGGAGCTAGGGGTCATCAAGGAGCATGTTACTGACGAAAGCATGCCAAAGTCAGTAGTAGACGGAAAGAAGTTGTGGCTAGTTATGCTCAATTGGGGCGAACTCTCATATTCTGCCCTTGTAAAGAGTAAGCTTCATTCAAATTGTGTATTTTTTGATTTTTTGTACTTACACTGATATTTTTCTTATTGTAGAAATGGGTGATAAATTTGCGTCCTTTTACAAGAGTTTGTTCCTAGGTCAAACTGAGAAGCGGGAGCAGAAGAAGAAGGCTCTAAAAAGAAAGAAGAGACCAGCTGGATAATCTTCAAGGGCTCTGAAGACTAAGAAAACAAAGGAAGACTCTTTCCTTCTTCCCCCTGAAGATCTGACCGAAGCCCAGGATCATTCTGTCGAAGGCGTAGATCCTATGTTGGAGGCAGCCATCCTACCGATTCCTCCTAACGCTGCTGTAGAGACCTTAGGGACTTCGCTAGGGGTAGTTTCAGCTAAAAAGGTAGAAGAAAGCAAGTAAAAAGGTAACGAGATCCCTGCCGAGGTCCTCGACATGAGTGACTCTAACGAGGAAGACATTGAAGTCTTACTAGGTTTGTCTCTTAGTCATTCATCTATCAATTTCAGATTTTTCAGCATTTTAGATTTTGTAGATGCATGGCTAAGATACAATGTAGTAAGGTAACTTCATTGTGATTTTACAGAGGACAGGGTCCAGATAGAGTGGATGATAGACCATGCTCAGAAGTGGGCCGTTCGGGATTTGAAGCTCCCTAAATACAAGGTGCAAAGGGAACCTTTCTGGACTTTCACTGAATACATGGACATGTTTTTGGAGGACTGCCAGAAGATGGTCCCTTAAATGGCAAGTGGTATCATCACAAATGCCACATTTCAATCTCTGACGGACGATAGCCCAAATGAGGAGATTCTTGCTGCTCAAATTTCAGAGCACACTACTCAGGTTATCCTTCATCCTTAAGTACTTAGAAAAATTTTAGGCCTTTAAGTAGTTGTTATTCACATCAAGCCTTCCTCTCGTAGCTGCTAGCAAATGGAGGTTACCTTCGGGCATGGGCGTCAAAGAAGTCCCCCATCCAAAGTTAGTCGGAGGAAAAATTGGCTAAGGCCAAAGAGATGTTTGTGAGCTTATACCTTAAGTATGGTGAGCTCAATAAGATCGCCAAAGAGGACCTCGCCAAGCTTTACCAGAAGGTGCTGGAAAGCCAGAGAGGGCTGCTCGAGGAATGTTCATAAAAAATTTCCAACCTCGGGGTGAAGCTGGCAGAGCAGAGTTAAGTTAGGGAGACTCTTCAGATGGAGAAGAATGACACAATTGCTTATTTGACCAAGGCAATGGAAATCAATGCCAAACTTATTGTCGAGGTCAATCAGCTGAAGAAGTGGAAGAAGAAAAAGAAGAAAAAAAATAAGAAGAAGGCGGAGAAGGAAATGGAGGCCCTGAAGAAAGAGATAGAGGTTTTAGAGGCTGAAAAGGCCAAGGCAGACGAGGCAACAAAATCTTTATTCCAAGATGGTTTCTGCCTTGCTCACCATCAAATTCTCTCACGCTTTCCCGACCTCAACGTCTTCTTCCTTCGAGCTCTGGACATCCTCGAGGGACCTTTTTCGCCATGGTCGAAGATAGAGTTCCTTAACATTCCAGAACTACCTCCGATGGACGAAGATGATGATGTCGAGGAGGGCGATGCCAAAGATGACGATGCTGAAAAGCCCGTAAACATACAGGACACTCCATAGGATTACCCCCTTGTTATTATTTTTTGTACTTCTTTCTCTGTACTTGGTCTCTATAAATGGAATATCTTTATTCTCCTTAAATTTTTTGGCTAAGTCCATAAGTAATGCAGTACTTGAAGTTATTTCAGCCATCGACATATTAATTACTTAGGCTAGCATCGTTTGCTCTCCAAGCCTTTTCATATTTTCAAAGAAATGACTAACTCCATTTGTCTTATTCACCATTTTCGGCTAATTTACCATCTTCGGCATAGCTTAGCATGTTTGGTTGTGTATTAACCTTGTCAGAAATACTATTATGGAATTCAAGTAATGTTTTTGGGAAACTTGCTATGTTCAAAACACTTGGGTATTTTTGGAAACTTCGACATTCGGTTAATCTCCTTTGGGAGGCCATCCCATAAGACTCCTAACACTTTAGGCAACTTCGGAAATCACCACATTCGGTTGATCTCTTTGGGAAAACCTCTCATAATAAGGCTACTCCTTTAAAAATTGCTAAGTTCATAGAACTAAGTCTAGAATTTTTTTCAAAGAGCCTAAATGCCATGTGCTTTTCAACTCTTCTCCTTCAGTGTTTCCAAGTTTATAGAATCCTGGCCAAACCTCATCCAGGACCAAATACGGTCCTTCCCAGTTTGCCTGAAGTACACCATGATATGGCCTTTAGGGGCCAGTTTAGTCTTTCTTAGGACAAGGTCTCCTCTCTTGATACCTTTAGGTTTGACATGCAAATTTGCTAAGATGGTTGTTCTCTGCTGGAAGGCTTTCCTTTTGAGTTCGGCCATTTCCTTATGCTTTTCCAGCATGTCAAGTTTGGTGCGTATGTTGAGGTTGTTTCCTTCTTCATGAAACACCTATATCTTGATGGACCGTTGCATAACTTCCACAGGAATAAGAGCCTCGGTGCCAAATACGAGTGAAAATGGTGTTTCACCAGTAGCTCTTCTTAGGGTTGTTCGGTAACTCCATAGTATACTCGGAAGTTCTCTAGGCCATCTTCCCTTAGCTTCTTTCAACTTCTTTTTCAGACCATCTTTTATTGTCCATGTGGACCCCTCAACTTGTCTATTGCTTTGAGGATGGGCAACTGGGATTAAGTGTATTTTTACTCCGAGGTTAGTTGTGAATTCCTGGAACCCTTTGTCAATGAATTGGGAATCGTTATCTGCTACTATCACCCTCGGGACACCGAACTTACATGTGATGTTTTTTCAGATGAACTTTTGGCTGTCCTTTGTGAAAATTGTTGCAAGGGGCTCTACTTCAATCCATTTAGTGAAATAATCTACTATAACTACACAAAACTTCATTCCTCCAGGAACCGTCGAGAGAGGATCGATGAGGTAAATACCCCAAACAGCAAAGGGGCAAGGATACTCAGCTAAACTTATTGCTTCCAAGGGTGCCCTTTGGATAGGTGCGTGTCGCTGGCACTTATCGCATTTTTTGATGAACTGCCTTGCATCCTTCCTTAAAGTGAGCCAAAAATATTCTTGCCGAAGAAGTACCCCAACAAGGGCGTCAGTCCCAATGTGAAATCTGCAGGCTCTTTCATGGACTTCGTTCAGGTCTATCTCAATGTCCGATTCACTAATACACCTTTGCAGTAGGTTTGCATACCCTTGTCGGTACAATTCTTCCCCAATCATGAAGTACCTTCCAGAGTATCTACACACATTCGGCACTTCCTTGGGATCCTAGGGTAAGGGCAAACTGACCAGATATTCCTTTATAGAGTCTTTTAACCCCTTTTTTGGTGTTGTTAATGCCATTATGGCTATGCTCGGGTGGTCAAGTACCTCGGTGGACAGTTTTGACTTCGCCAGTATGTCAGCTTTGACGTTCTCTTTCCGAGGTACCTTTTCTATCCTTACTTTGTCAAATTCTTGGATCAATTTTTTGACGAGGTCATGGTATTTTGCCAGGTTAGGATCCTTGGCACTGTATTCCCCCATTGTCTACCGGATAGCCAACTGCGAGTCACTGTAAACCTTCAAATTCTTTGCACCAACTCTTTTTGCCAATTGTAATCCAGCCACGAGGGCTTCATATTCAGCAATGTTGTTGCTGACTTGGAATTCAAACTTAATAGCTTTTGCTGTTTCCATCCCTTCGGGACCTTGGAGCACTATCCCGGCCCCCTGGTGCTCTGATCCTGAAATGCCATCTACAAACAACGCCCATTCTAGCTCCTCATTTCTGAGGTTGTCAGAGGTGTCCTCGGTTTTAGGCAATTTAGCAATAAAGTCTACTAAAGCCTGACCTTTTATTGCCTTTCTCACTTCGTATGTGATATCGTATTCTCCAAGCTTGATACACCATTTTGATAGTCAGCCGGAATGATCCACCTTTATAATGACATCCCGAAGAGGTAGGTTGCTTCGAACCATGATAGAATGTCCTTAGAAATAGAGCCGGAGCTTCCTACTTGCCATGACTAAAGCGTAGATGGCTTTTTTGTAATGGAAGGTACCTAACTTTGGCACCGTGCAATGATTTACTGACATGATATGCTGGTCGTTGTTTGCCTCCTTCTTCTTCCCTTGGTTTAGGGTGACTGTGAGGTAGAGGATAAAAGGCTCTCCTTCCTTTGGTTGTTGAGGTGTCGGCAAACAGGATAAGTAACTTTTAAGTTCATCCTAAGCCTTTTGGCAATCTTCATTCCAAGAATGTTCCTTGGAGCCAAGGTTGCCTTCATTTTTTGCAGCTTTGGTGAGCACTTTAAAGAATGGCCGGCACCGATCTCCATATCTAGAGATGAATCTGCTAAGGACTGTTATTCGCCTTGTAAGCCTCTGCACTTCCTTAGTAGTTGTGGGAGTTCGGAATCCCAGTAATGCCTTAACTTGTCTGGATTGGCATCTATACCTCTTTCGGATACCATAAAGCCGAGGAATTTGCCCGTAGTCACCCCAAACACACACTCTTTTGGGTTAAGACAAATTCCAAATTTTCAGTGTTGGTGGAATGTTTCCCCCAAGTCTATAATATGATGACTAGGCATTTTACTCTTAACTATCATATCATCAACGTATATTTCCATATTTTTCCCAATTTGGTAACCGAACACCCTGTTCAGCTAGTATCCGCTAAAAGCATCGAAGAAGCTAAGTAAACCATATTTAGCAGTGGAGTTTACCAATTGGTCTATTGATGGCAGAGGATACGAGTCCTTTGGACAGGCGTCATTAATATTTTAAAAGTCGATGCACATTCGGAGTTTATCTCTCCCTTTCTTTGTGGCACCAACAACGTTGCTAAGCCATTTGGGGTACTTAACGTCCCTTATTATGCCTACTTCCATTAGTCGTTGGATTTTAGTTTTGATGAAATTGTTCTTATATGCCAAGAGGCTATGCTTTTGCTTCTGAACAGGCCCCACCTCAAGTCGTACTTTAAGATTGTGATGAATTATACCCGGATTTATTTCGGGCATGTTCTTCGGGGAGTAAGCAAATAGATCTTTGTTCATTAATATAAGATATACAAGTTTTCCTTGTCACCTTTGACCAGTTTTTTCCCCACTCAGGTACTTCGGCTAGGGACTAGTTTTATATCCTCAATTTCTATTTTTTCAACATCACCCTTTTCCAATTCTATTGCATCTTCGACAGTCATGCTCTTTTCCGCTGAAGTCTGCATGTGGACTTTGGTTGGATTCACCCTCCTTTGCCTCGAACATGACAGTTAGGTATTTCACATCTGCTCGGATGTGAAGGTTGCCCTGTGTCTGTTTTTCAAGGATGGCATTGTCGAAGATAGGACATTTATGATGATTAACTTCATCATAGTGGAAGCAACGAGTTCCTCCTTGGTCTTAACTGAGGTACCCCTCAGCATCAATGGCAGGTCATTCCATCTGAGTACAGGGATTTTCGAGGGAGGAACATCGAAGGTGGGTGAGGTCACGGGTGATGAATACTTATAAGTATATTGTTATTAAGGGTTTAAATCATCATTATACACTTTGAGTATGATTAATTTCTATATTCTGAACATTTTTCCATCGGATTACTATTCATGTGTTTTTACTATTCATACACATTTTTACTATTCACCTATCACTATTCACCGACTTACTGTTCATACGCATATTTTATTGTTCATATGCGGTTTATTGTTCATTAATATTAAAAAATATATATATTCAATAATTATTTTTTATGTAGGTAAAAATCATCACTTGGTGGCCCTTCACGAGAAAAAATCATAACTAGAGTTGTAGGCATTGGGATTGAGTGATTCCAAATTCATTTGAAAGCCAACACATAGATCTTCAACTCTGCTTCATTCTGCAAGCTAGTTTGATTGTTTTCATTGCCAAAATCTGATTATAGATGAGACCCTGTGTTATTTCCTGTGCTAAAGAGCAGTTTTGGTAGAAAAATCATAACTTGAGCTACGGATGTACGATTTGAATGAGCAAGCTATCGATTTGAAGCTAAAGAGGAGATCTACAACTTCCGTGCTTTAAGGAAGAGCTGATATAATGTCTAAAATGGAAAAAAAATTAAAAGAAGTTACAGCCTGCCATTATTGATTTGTAGTTACCTACATTTTACCATTTTATTTTTACCATTTCACCCACCCCAAAACTCTATAAATAGGCACCTTGGGGGGAGGGTGAAGGGTGCCATTTTCTTAGGCCTCTTTTATGTTCTTGTATTTTGTTTAGCTTTTCTTGTTTGTTTTTGTTCAAGTTTTCAATACCGAAGCTCTGTCCAAGTGTTTTCTCGTTCTTTTTCTTGTTCTTTCTTTGATCTTTTAATCTATGTTTATTTCTTATTTCTACATGTTGTTTACTTTTATTATGTCTAACTAATCTTCTTTTTGCTAAGGTGAATGGGTGAAGCTTTTGGTGTAGAGGTTATGATTGATTTGAATGGATTATAACGTTACCGGTATTTTCTTCCTTAATCTATTTAACTTCCTTCCTTGTTAAGTTGGAGTCTTGATTCATCATAGTCAAATCATTGGCACAAAAGCTGCTTGATTCTCTCTGTAGAACATAGCTCTGCCGATTATATTGAAATCTTGAGTTATTGTTGACAAAGGTTGGCATGATGGATACTTGAATCCATTAGCAAGCGTTGGCGTTTTAAGATCAATGAACGTTAATACTAACTAAATTCCCTGATTAGGGCCTCTTTTATGTTTGGATCTCAATTGAGTGGTAAGATGGGCTAAAATTAATCATAACTAATATACTAAAAGTGGATCCCCTAACCTTAGCTATTTTATTTGAATTTTAGTTTTGTAATCAACACCTGTTCACACCTTTCACCAAAACTTTATTTACTAAAAATCTGTAATTTGTACTTCTTAATTCACTTCCTTGTGGTTTGACACTCAGACTCCCGAGATTTTATTACTTGCGACAACCTACACTTGGGTTACAACTACTAGAGTGCAGCAACAGGCTAGAGATCACCCTTAGAAATTCCCAAGTTTGCCAATAGGTGGGCGAATAAGACATCGACATTTAATCCATCATCAATGAGGACCCTTTTCACATCCCAGCTTCCTGTAGGGTTTCGGGAGCTAAATAAGCGCAACGGAATATAACCGAAACTCTCCAGGATCCAAGCAAAATAGGGTAAACCAGGTGTTCAAAAATTTTCATACCTAATTTAGTTGAAATCTTTCACCCAATTGTTGAGTCGAATCAAAAAACCTAAATAGTTGACGTATTCAAGCTCTCTATGATATCCACACAAGCCTCTCGGGATCACCACGCCTCCACCATGCCCCGGTAAATGCATTTCTCTTGCACTCGCAGTGCTAAGTTACATTTTCCAAGGAATGGCAAGAGAAGAATGCGACTTGAACTTTAAGGAGGCTAGGGCAAAAAAGCTCAGAATTTCTTACTATATGATGTATTTATAGTGAGACTCAACTTCCAAGCCTAATGGGTTTCAAAGCCTTAATCCAATTAAGTTTAATTTTGGGCTTAATAATGACTCAACTTTTGGGCCAATTATTAATGCAAAATTATCATGAAACCATCCATGTAGCATTCTCATGGTGGGTCGAACCCAATACACAAGTTCTCCAACTTGTACCCATATGTGGACTACATATTTTATATTAGTCTCCATATATGCTAGTCTTTACGTATTTTTTCAACCTGCTCCATGATAATACACGACTGGGACATTTAAGAATATCATTATTCTAAGGTTATAATTATGGTTATTACGTTACATATAAATAAAACAAAAAACATAATTATTGGATTAATGTCTTAATAAAATATTATGACTCAATATGTAAAAATACAATCATCTCATGATTGACTTTTGAGCACAACACTAACAATTCCAATCCTTGCGATGATTATGAGAGGATCGTCATTTGGGAACTTCACAACTGACCCATCACTTTGAGTTAGCTTGTTCAACGGGTTGTCGAACTTCGTTATTGCAATCTCCCTCATTTTTCTCTTTATTTCGACAGAGGATAGTCTAGTGGTTATGGTTTGGATAACCCCAGCCGAAGGTGGGGGGTTCTTTTTGGGGTTTTGGTTAGTTTGGCGTTTGTCGAAGTCATACTCCTCATCTTCTGCTTTTCTTTCATCATCTGCTTTTTCTCGAGCCTTTAGCGACAACATCCACAAGTAGTGCCAAAGTTGCCCATGTTTAATTAAGAACTCGATGTACTTCTTTAATTGGAAGCAATCCTTGGTGTCATGCTCGTGGTCTCGATGAAACTGGCAGTACTTCTTCATGGTCTTTTTGTTATCCAAGATCATGGCCCTTGGACATTTAATTGAACTTCCCTGTCTTTCCAAGGCCATAAGGATATTTGTCCTTGTAGTGTTTAAGGGGGTGAATGTCACTGGCTTTCTCCCTCTAGACTTTCGAGGTCTGCTTCTTCCCTCAGTCTGATACCGAGGTTGGTGACTATGACCTTCAGATTGATGATGCTCAGACTTTGGGCCTCATATTATCAATTCTTCAGCTGTTATGTGTTGTCCCGCCCTTCGATAGAATTCACTGAGGGTGTCCAGGGGATCCTTGGAGAACTCATAAAAGAGCTGCGAATTCTTCCTTAGCCCTCTGATCATTGTGAGGATTCGGATCTCAGGGCAGAAGTCTGGAACACTAGGTGTTTCTCCATTGAATCTCTCGACATAGTCTCGAATGGTCTCCCCATTCTTTTGGGCTATATTGAACATTTAAACATGCATCTTCTCTGTTGGCCTGTTCCCATAAATTGCTGGGTAAAGATGGTGGACAAATCTTGGAAGCCCATGATGGTTCCTGGTGCCAAGGAGTTGTACCACGCAGTTATTGGTCCGAACAAGGTGACTTCAAAACACTTGCAGAGGGTGGTGTCATCGGCCACGTGGAGCACCATGCTCCTTTTGTATTTTGTTAAGCAGGCCTGGGGGTCACTTCGCCCATTGTAAGTTTCCAAGCATGGTACTAAAAAATCACTGGGCATTGGTGCTTCCATTATCGCCCTAATGAAGGGGGACTACTCTCTAGTGAATGTGTCCAATAGCCTCAACCAGACGGGCTTTCGAGAGACCTATTTCTCCACCTTATCTAGCCTTTCTAGGATTCTTTCCATCAAGAAGGTAGTACCATCTTCTCCTCATTGCCTAGGAGCCAAAAGCAAGGGAAAATAATGTCTTATTCTTTATGAGTAGCTTTGTAATGAGGAGACGAGGACTTTTCCCGGGAGGAAGGGCTTCATCTTTTAGAGGTCCTTGGTTTTTTTAATCTGGACCTAGTCATGTACCGTCCACGAGATGAGGGGTTCTGTTACCACCTTATAAAAATGGGAGAATTACAAGTGTGGCATAATGGTAAAAAAGTCATTATATTGTGTAATTCTCTTTATAGTGATTTAAGTGTGAGGGGTAAAAGGTATAATGAACACCTCCTTAAAAGGGTTCTAAGTTAGTAACTTTCCCCTCAAGAAAAGCCTTAAAGATTGCTTGTTTGTCAAGCAACCAATGAACTTTTTTGTAAGATTTTGAAAATTTTGGTACTCAATTATAAAACTTTCACAAAAGAGCTTTAGAGAGTTATGGGAAGGATATGAATGATATGAAAGTGCTATTAAAGGACCAAATTGCTTATGAAAGACAACAAAGGACAAAGAAAACACAAAAAGGCATAAATTACCTAAGTGTTCTAATGTAGGCCTTAGGGTGTATATGTATTTGACTTGAGTCAAATGGAGCAATTTGGAGTTTTCCCACCTAAGGAGGGGCGGCTATGGTTTGTAAATTGGTAAAAAATGTTGCGCACATGTGTACCAATAAGTTTAAGACAAAGGAACCATGCTTATGGGTAAAGAAAAAGACATAAAGCATGATTAAGGTTAATAAGGGTGTTTAGTGCCCTAAAGCTAATTTAAGAAGCCTAACTTGAATTTTCTTCTCCCATATTTGACCCACACAACCACCACCCTCCTCCATACTTCTTCCATAGCTCTTCCATAGCCACCAAACCTCCATGATTGAAATAGAAGGCAAAAAGAAGCAATTGGAAACAAACTAGAGCTATTGCTTAGATACTTCAAGGATCAAGCTTGATTTTTAGCCTACCTATTTTGGTAAGGTCTCTTATTCTCATGGGTTGTTTTCTATATTTTCAAGCAATCGTGGAGTTCGGGCTAAGCTTGGAAGAGAGCCATGAGCTTGATGAACCAAGCTTAGTGATGGGAGTGCACTTATTAAAGGTTTTGTGACCTAGTGTGAAGTGCATAATGATGGTAGTGAAGTGAGGGTTTCTAGAGCCCAAATTTAGTACTAACTAATGTTAAAATCCTTCTAAGACCAAGCATTAGCTTGAGGAGGGCTGCTATAGTGATTTACTTAAGTTTATTGCATGTTTTATGGATTAACCTATGGTATATGTTGTTGCCACATTTTATGTATTTGATGGTTGTGAATGGCTGCTGCATTTGGTTACTATATCTTGTATATATGCATTCTGATTTTTATGTTTTAGTGTCTTTGGATGCAGGTTTTAATGATGGTTACATTGCCTATTGAATCCAAGTGCTATCCTTACTAAGTTTCTCAATGAAATTTACTCCCCTTAATTCTGTCATTTCAGGTCCAGTTGAAAGATCACCTTCAAACTAAACTTTGTGGCTTGATTTTTGCCATGAATTTTTAGGTGCTTAAACTTCCATATGTCTAGTTGTGATCTAGAAGGTTTGGTGATTTTAGGAGCACATTTGGTATTTTAGTCATGGTGCTTATTGTGTTATGTAGCAGCTATCCAACATCCTATTTCTAGAGTCCACTGTATCTCAAGCACTCCTGTAACTTAGAGTGTGTATTTAGCTGAGTTAAGACTATTTTGTAGTGCATGTATGCATGTACACGTAGTTTATGTAAAATGAGACAAGTATGTGAACATTTGAGTAATGTCTTCACTATGTATGTAATGTGGTGCAAAGCTGCCTAAGTGTAAATCATAAGCTGCTTACTTGTAAATTCTTTTTTAGCCATATAAAGTTGCTAGATGCAAGAGGATGTATTTCCTATGTGCATTGGACATGTATGGGATAGCCTTGGAAGGCTTACCCCTTGTGAATGAATTGTTTGCACACCTATGAAATTTTGTATAGGCAAAATGGTCATAAAATGATTAGAATTTTGACTCTGAACTCAAAGTTCTATATCTCCCTGTGTAGAATGAGCTATGGAAGAAGTATTTTCCATTGAAGAATCTTCATGGAAGCTCATATTTAGGGAACTTCGGCAAGATGGCCGGCGCCTTGTTTCCGAATATGCCTCTGGGGAGGGCGTCCTTGCATGAGAACACGGATAAGACCATATTTTCCCAAGTTACTGCGCCATTTTAGCCACTATGGAGCGCTAAAAGTTGCGCAGAAAGCCTATAGTGACCATCAGAGGACACTCGTCCTCTAAAAGAGAAAGCTTCGGGGGTGCTTGGTTGTTTGCCACCGGAGGCTCAGGCACGGACTGGGACTTTGGAATACCCTTGTCCTTAGAACGTTGAGTCTCCACAACGGTGACCTGGGAGTGAGTTCCCATAGATGGTGTCAAATGATGCTCTAGCACATCTTTGATGTAGGACATGTGACCTTCAATAGACCTTCATTTGAGTAATAGTTGTAACACTTGAAGAATAAGGGTTAGAAGCTCCGCGAAGTGTGTTTCTAGGGGAGGAATCTCTGACGCCCAAGTCAGTATGCGAGGGAAGAGGTTGTTAAAAGTAGAGAAAAGAAAATTAGGGTATTTCTTGTGTCTTACCTGGGAGCATGCCCTGAGTATTTATAGGAGACCATTATGCCCAACCTGAATAGATCAGGACATGTGTTCTGCCGAATTTAGTCCGTACTTTTAGAGAGAGTTACCTCCAACTGGCCGTAGGTGGTTATGCCTAAAGGGTAGGGGCGTGTGCGAGGTTCCTGTCAGACATCTTTCAACTGTATTTTTCATTTTTCCCCTAGGACCCCTTGGGGATCTAAGACCCCTTTGAATGTAAGATTTCCCCTAAAGGTGACTGAGGAAAGCCCATCGATTGTGCAAACCATTTTCGGGAGGTATTCCTTCTGCCGAGGGTGGCAGGCTTACATTTTTTAGGTTGGTCGTATATATTTTCAAGGGTGGTGTAAATCCTTATCCCAAGGTTGGTTACTTCTTCTTCCAAAGGTAGTGTCAGGTCTACTAATAAAAGGTTCTATGGGCGATAGCCCTTCGTCTATCAATATCATTATCTACTTTCAAAACAGCAAATATAAAGATTAATTGCCTTGTTAAGCGGCTGATCACTGTTGAAGGTTTTAATAAACAAGCTATGCCCATCATGGGCTATGTGATTACTGAATTGAAAGTGGGACAAATGTGATGCTTGGTCCATTTCTATGTTATGGATTCACCTGCTAGTTATCACTTTTTATTAGGCACAAAATGGACACATACTTATCATATTATTCCCTCATCTATGCATCAATGTGCTAAGGGATTTTGGCATGACAATGAAATTTTTATTCATGGTGTGGATGCTCCTTTTAAACTCCATGAATCTTACTTGGCCAAAGTTGCGTTTTATGATGTTTTCATTGAAGAAGGTGAAAATTCCATCACTTTACCAAGAAGTGTTCCTCTACCAATGTGAGAAGAATATGAAGGTGTTTCTTCAACGCCCAAAGCTCCAAAAAGAATGGGAAACGTCAGTGCTAGAAAATGGAAGATGTGAAGATAGACTCCTATGTGAGGAGTGATGGTAAAAAATTTTATCGCTTATGTTGATACACAGGGTCAGAAACTTCAATTATTCTTGATCCCACATCATGTGAATTTTCTATTAAGTTTGATGTGCTTGAAGTTTGCATGATTGAGGAGGCAAAATCTCTAGTTCCTAGTTCATCGTTACAAGAGATTTAATAAGCTCTAAAGCCAATGCAAGATATTCCAAAAGCTTAGATAGAAGAGCTAGAGCAAATTGATGTGTGCATAGATAGGGTTAATATTAAGCCTTTATTTGTAAGCAAGAGTTTAGTAAATGAAGTGAAGAATAATCTTGTATGCCTACTTAAGGAATATTAAGACGTATTTGCTTGGAGTTATGAGGATATGCCTGACCTAGATCCAACTTTAATTTCTCATAATTTGAGCATAAGGCTAGATATAAAACCCATAAAGCAACAACAATATGTGTTTCACCTAGAGATAGAAGTAAAAATCAAAGAAAAAAATCATAAAACTCTTGAAGACTAGGTTTGTCAAGCTAATTCAATATGCAACTTGGTTGGCAAATATAGTGTCGGTATTGAAAAAAAAGGATAACTACAAATCTGTGTTGATTTTAAAGATCTGAACAAGGCTTGTCCTAATGGTGATTTAACCTTCCCATGTATTGATATATTGGTGGATGCAACTGCAGGGCATGAGTTATTTTCTTTTATGGATGGATTTAGTAGTTATAACCAGATTATGATAGTGCTTGGAAATGCGGAGAAAATGACTTTTTGAACTCTATTTGGGAATTTTTATTACAAAGTTATGCCCTTTGACTTGAAGAATGTAGGAGCAATTTATCAAAGAGTCATGACTATTACTTTTCATGACATGATGCACGATATAATGGAGGATTATGTGGATGATATTGTTGTCAAATCTAAGAAGATAGGTGATCATGTTGCACATCTTCAACGTGTGTTAGAGTGACATTGCCAGTACAAAAAATGTTTAAATCCAGTGAAATGTTTATTTGGCGTTGCTTCTAGAAAGTTCCTTGGTTACATGGTTCGTATAATGAAGATAAATATGGAGCCACTGAAACTTGAGGCTATCCATAAAAAGCCACCCTTCATTAATCAATATCAATTGAAGAACTTCATTTTGAAAATTTCTTATGTCCGATGATTCATTTTGGCACTAGTAGAAGTTACACATCCTTTTTAGCTCTTACTTAGAAAAGATGTATCTTATGAGTGGGGAATAACGTAACAATGAGCCTTTGATCAAGTTAAGCAAATTCTCACTTCGCTAGCAACTATGATCATGTCAATCAAAGATGAACCTATGCATCTATATTTGATTGCTACATCCAATTCTTTGAGTGTTTTACTAGCATAGGAAGTTGATAGTCAAGAACGCCCGTTATACTATTTAAGTCATGCTTTTCATGATAACGGGGGCAATTATCCTTTAATTAAAAATTATTGCTTGGCTCTTGTCTTCATTACTCAAAAGCTATGACATTATTTTCTTGCATATAAGATGTTCTTAGTTACAAAATCCAATCCATTGAAGTATTTTCTCACTCGTCCGGATTTATGTAAAAGGACAGCTAAATGGCTACTCATGCTTAACAAATTTGATATCACTATTATAACTCTAAAGGCAATTAAATCCTAAGCATTGGTGGATCTACTTGCTTACTTCCCACCCTCTACTCCTGATAGGGAAATAGTTACACCCCTAAAAGACATAACTAAAAGAGTTTGCATAACGAAAAAAAAAATGAAGGAGAATGGTAACTTTATTTTGATGGATCAACAACAATGTCATCGGGTAGCACAAGCATTGTCTTGGTTCCTCCCCATCAAGATTGATGCAGTTCGGTTGTGCGGGACCGGCATCTCCACTGTGTGCGGTGATGAAGGCAGCAGGGGGTCCTGGAGAAAAATTGGCGTCCTGGGTGGATCACCTCAAGTGATAGCCGGCAGCTCTTTGGTCCCATGGCGAGGAGGTGACGTGAAGTTCATACGGCGTGGTAAAGGGCCCGGAACAAAGATCCTCCAGGGATGCCTGGCTGGAACACTCAGAAAACAGCGGTTAGGAGGTCCCCGGAATCTTTTTCCGGGGAGGAACCTCCGACGCCCAAGTCAGTGCCTTTTTTCAGAGGGAAACACCGTAATAAGTACAAGAGACGTGTACCTGGCGTGTCTTTCTGCGGGGCAGAGGGAGAGTATTCAAGCGGAGAGGAGAGAGTGTCCTCTGTTTTCCGGCCTCTCTCTGTCCCTGTTTTCTCCAGCCGGAGCGCCCCCCTTATGGCCATGTGCCTGGTGTATTTAAAGGAGGAAACGAGCCTTTAAGATTGTGGCACGTGTATGGTTGGATGATGCCTATACTGCAGGGCGTGGGATTCCTTAGCCACCTGCAGGCACCTCGAGCCATGAGCTGCAACAATCATGTCCCGATATGACAAGACAGGGGGTGTGTCACTTTGTCAGAGTACATGTGAGGGCACCGTGCAGGGCGTACGGGCGATGTGTCAGAGACTCCTGGATGACTTCTGCCGCGCCTCTGAGGTCCCCTAGGTCGGAGTCCGTCTTCGTAGTGGGGGCCTTTCCTGGAGTCAGGCTGGTACCTCGGGGCATCACCTGTTTCCGAGGTTAGTTCGGTCGCCCTCGCGAGGGAGACGGTCCGTTGATTTCCCAAGGTAGGTACCGGCGTTCTGCCGAGGTGGTATTCCTCAGGTGTCTAGCTCCCTTCTTTCCCAAAGTCCTTAGGTAACTAGTGTGGCCACACTTCGGTCATCAAAGATCTTCAATCTTATTCTACAATAAAGTGTGAAATCATTTCATTATCATTCAAGTTGGTTTTTCTTTGTACAAACAATCAGGCAAAGTGTAAAGCTCTAGTGCTTGCCTTATTTGCAACATTAGAGATTGGTATGATGAATTTATGTGTGCATGGTGATTCAAATCTTATTATCAAGCAAACTAATGGTGAATTTGTAATCAAAGAGCCTACATTGGTACCATACTGATCAATTATTTAAAAGTTGATTAGGCAATTCACACAAGTTAGATTATAGCATACCTTCACAAGTATCAAACCATCATACTAATTCATTAATAACTCTAGCCAGTAAGGCTATTTTGCCAGTATAGGAGGATATTGTTCAATTTCCTATTTTATAACATGTTCATCCATGTCCTTTCTATGAGATTTTCCTTTCACTTAATTATCAAGAGGGTGATTGGAGGATAGCTATCAGAAATAAACTATTGGAGCATACAACAAGTGATGTTGGAACGTTGAAGACCTTTATACTAATGGGTGATGAACTTTATTATCAAGATGCATATGGAGTTTTTTCACGTTGCATGTCAACTAAAAAAACTAAATTTCAATTAAAGAAATTTCATGAGAAATGGTGTAGGGAGGAAAACATCTCTTTTTATTGCTTACTGAAATGCATAGGTTATTATTGGCCTAAAATGGCTAAAGATGCTAACGACTTAAAGAATTCATGTTCTACTTACTTTTATCCGCAAGATGCATTGGAATGTCATTTTATCACTTAGGCAAGAAATTGGTGTCATCATTGTATTGATTATCTCCAAAATGGAATCCTTTCCGCACAATATAAAGATGCTCACTAGATCAAGAAGCGTTCTAAGTGATTTTTTTTTAAGGATGACATATTATACCGAATCTCTTTTCATGGGCATCCCTTAAAATGTCTTACCAAAGAAGACAGGCAGCCAAGTCTTAGTAGAGATGCATGAAGGCTTATGTGGAGAAAATTAAGGTGCCCGAAAGTTATATTATCAACTGTTAGATACTAGTTATTACTGGCTTACCATAAAAGATGATGCACTTACTTATGCCTGAAATTGTCTTCAATGTCAACTCTATGGTGCCATTATCTATGCACCGGCAGTCGAATTGTATAGCATGACCACACCTTGGCCTTTTCATACTTGGACAATGGATCTCAATGGACTTATCAATTCGCGATCGAAAGAATATGTTTGGATCTTGACAGCTACTGAATGTTTTATTAAGTGTATGAAAGCTGTAGCTTTGAAGAAAGCAACTGGCATGACCATAGTAACTTTCAGCAAAGAGAATATAATTTGCTGATTTAGAATTCCAAGAAGAATAAAGCAACTGGCATGGCCATAGTAACTTTCATCAAAGCGAATATAATTTGCTGATTTAGAATTCCAAAAAGAATACTCTCTGATATTGGTAAACTGTTTGTCAATTCTTATGCACATGGGATATTGGCAGATTATGATATTGATCATGGTAAGTTTATACCATATTATCCTAAAGGTAATGGTCAATCAGAAGCAACAAACAAGACCTTACTCAAAGTTTCAAGTAGAATGGTTCTTGAGGACCATTCTTTATAGGTTGAAATGCTTCATTTAGCCTTGTGGGCCTATCGTACTTCAAAGTGTACTCCAAAAAAGGCTACTCCTTTCTTACTTCTATATGGATCTGAAGCTATTATTTTGGTAGAAGTAGCTATCCCATTGGCATGTTTGGCACTTGATTCTAGCCTTAATAATATACTCAACTTTTATTGGATTTTGAAGCTCTAAAAAATAGAGAGATAAAGCTAAGTCAAATCTTCCTGTTTATTAGTGATGTTTAAGTACAACTTACAATAAAATTGTGAGAAAAGGAATGTTTAAAGATGGGGATTGGTGTTGTGTGCTATTAAGCATATCAAACGTGGTTTTCCAGCTCTAAAATTTTCTCCAAAATGGAAAGGACATATATTATCCATGAGGTCAATGAAAGTAGATATGTTGAATTTTGAAACCAAAGACAAGTGCTGTAACATCTCCAATCAACTTCTAATTCATAAAGAAGTTCTATTGAATCATTTGGTTAAGTTTGGTGCACAACTAAGTATGAGCAAATTTCAAAGAATAAGAAATGTTCCATCATCATTTTAGCTATCTCTCAGCGAATGTAGTGAAAGCACTATCTATTGAAATAAGAAGTTAATCTTTTACTTCCCTCTTAATGAAAGCATTGGAAAAAATTTTATAACTTTCTCTTAGCGAATGCAATGAGGGCATTATTCATTAAAATGAGATATCGATCTCTTGCTTCCCTTTTTAGCAAATACATTTAGAAGGTTTTTATAACTCCCTCTTAGTAAACTCACTGAGGGCACTATTCATTGAAATGAGATGTTGATCTCTTAGCTCCCTCTTACCGAATTGATTAGGATGGTGTCTCTATTGTTTTCTTTGAATAGATTGACGACCTAAGTTATACCAAGAGCTCATTTTGGAGTTTTGCCAAAGAAACCAAATGAGTGGTTTTATTATTTAAATTATTGTGTTCATGCTAATATTGAAACAAAGAAGGCAAGTGCCTCACACTCAATGAAAAAGATAATTTGTTTGATAAATGTCAAAAGAAGACAAAACAAAAAAAAAACTAGAAACTTGTTTTCTTAAGTAGAAAGTGGGAATATGCCCCTGAGATAAATAATCTCCTCCATGGCCACTAATTTTGTTGCTATTTGTTTCTCCTAGTCTTCATAAATTTTCTTTGTTTCCACTAAGGAACTAATCTCATTCTTAATAGATGCCAATTGAGTAGTTAAGGGAGCTTTCTCTTCCTTAAGATATTTGAGCTTTTAAGATATTCGTTGTTTCTCATCCTTTATCTTTTGCAACTCAAGCTGGCAATCCTCTATTGAAGCTACTTTTCTCACTTATTGGATGATAGGTTGCAACTTTTCTAACTTGAACTTAGAATCTTTAAGCATTTTCATGGGCAAAATAATGCCATTTTGTTTATTTTTGGCTTATCATGAATAGTATATGCATAAAGAAATCATTTTGGCATATACCTAAAAAAGCCTCATTGGCTTCAAATATTTCTTTAGCCGATGAAGTGCAAAAATTTATCTCCAACATTGCTAATATATTGGCCAAAGTGTTAAGCATTTTTTGTAGATTTCTTTTGCTTCGAATCTTGCTGGTAGAAAAAAAATCACCTTCTACATCAAAGATAACCTATAGGTAATGATGCTGCAACTTTGTCACTTGAATATCATAAAACTTGACAAGATCAGCTTTTGCAACAAAACTTGTGTCTCCTGCCGAAGCTGGAGGAATAGTAGTGTGGGGTAGTAGATCAACATTATGGCCAAGTCTTGAGTCCATGCCAATACTAGTATTTGACTCGAGCGGCAATTTTGTGGACTGTTAATTTACCTTTTTCCAATGTAAAAGAATTTTAGCTAAGTTTTGTGAGTGATTTGCTAGTAGTGATTCACCTTTTACTCACTCCATATTTCAGTCTCGACCTTGAGGAGCCAATCTTAAGGATAGATAATAATACCATAAATGGTGTTTATGCCTGTGTCTGTTTCCAAAAAAAAAAAAAAAAGGAGAATGTTGGTTTGTTTGAATGAAATATCAATAAGTAATGGTGTAAAAAAATTTTGGCATACCTGAGTTAAAGCAGCACTATGGGACATATCTTCACAATCATCCAGAGGTATATTGGTATTATATTCTTTAGTCTCTAAATTAGTATCAAGGCTAGTCTCAAGTTCGGGGCAAGAAACCTTAATGTTATTTTGATCAGGTTCTTTTGACCCTCCAAGCTTATTAGAGGTTTCAGGCTCATTTTCAGCACCATCTACTTTAGTTTTATCATTTGATCCTTAGACCTAAAATATACACATGTATAAGGGCAAGAAAAACAAAAGCCTATAAAAGTGTTAGGGAGTTGCATCAATTACCTCTATATGGATCACCGTCTTTTTGGTTTTCTTAATGACTGGCCTTTCATTTGAGCTTGCTGGCATTTTTTTTCTTTTGCCTGAAGTAGGAGCATTCCCTTTATTATGGAATAATTATAGAAAGATATCATGATCATCCACAATAAAGAAGGACTTGGTTATGGTCTTAGTCTATTTTTTGAATTCCAAAAAAGCTTCCATGGTAGAGGAGAAGTGAGATAACCACTCTAGACTCCAGTAGCTACGCCTTTTTATGCTTGGAAAGTATGCATTTTTCTCATGTGGCTTATTCTTCAAGGCACTCATAGCAAGAAATTGAGTTTTGCTTTGTTGAATTGTCATATCCTTGAATAGCCTACTAGCATCACGTGGAATTCCTTGGTCATACTTGAATTGTTTGGCCACTTAGTGTAGATTATAAACAACTAGCTCCTTATCATTTGGATAGTATGGCAATAGGTGGAAGTTCATCAAGCTGACCAACATGGTCGGGCTTGGCCATGTAAAGAACAATAGAGCATTGTTTTACCATTTTTCTTCCTACTCCTCAATAGTACTTGTATTTTCCATGTAGCATTGTCTTGGATAGAAAATTGTTAAGGAGGTAAATCCTTTTAAGTCAATCAAGTAAGGCTGGAAGACAAAGGCTGACTCTTCATCAATAGAGAACAAAAGATTGCTTAGAGAGCGATTATTCCAAGCCAAAGTCCGAAAAGGATTTTCTTCTATGTCGGTAACAACTTGAGGGCTACAAAGTCTGAAACTCTTATTGAGGAAAAGTTGCAAGAACACAAAGTCTATTGATGTTACCTGGTCAAACATGTTAAGGATGCATTAAGGCATAGAAATTACAATGAAAAAAATTGAACAAAATGCTAATATTTGCTCATAGAATGAGATGTGGCATGCAAGTGCTCATCAAGTCTCCTGTATAAAGAGCCCAAGTACAATAAGCCAAGTGCCAGCCTTTTCCCCTGTGCTAATTTGATGGTGAGAAGAAAACTTATGGAAAAAACTCTATCTTCAGCGGTGCTAGGCTGAAAAAACCCAAAATGCAAGAAAGGCTTCTAATTTGTAACTACAATTCGCTCCCTTATCGGGAATTATATAGTCGTTGTTGTCTGGCTGCCCGTAGTAAAAATTCAACCATATGTCATAAAAGGCAAAATTTGGCCCCAATTTTTGTTGCCTTCCTGGCCTCACTAATATCCTCTGTTAAGCTCTTGTAAAGGCGTGCTTCATCATTGGCCAACTTATCTAACATGACTTATGCGCCAAAGGTACTTAATGTAAAGAAAACTTTTACAACTTCTAAAATTGGTGTGAATTCCCCTCAAGTTGTGATGAATGTATGAGTATCAGTACTCTACCTAGTAAAGAGATTCCTCCATATTGAGACCTTATTGGAAACATGGCAATTCAAGCCTCGTGATATTCTGATGGCACAAACGATATAAGCATCTTTCAAAATATTGTAGTACTTTTTGTTGTGAAGAATTTTGTCGATCCATTCTGACCAGCTGGTGACATATTCATCTGGCACACCAAGCTTGGTGTTTGAGGGAGGTACTTCTTTTCTTTCATTCTTTAATCGTAACACTAACTCTAGCAGAATAAATTTAGGTGGGTTCAAACTATCCTGCACCATGAATTTCCAAGAGCTCGGAGATAGAATTTCTCTCTACTTCTTCTAGTTAATCCAAAAGTTAGGCTCAAGAATTGCTGGGTCAATCTAATTTGTCTCATCTACTGGTAGTGGCAAATGCCCATTATGATGAGCAAGTGGTTTGGGAAAATTCTTCCATGCTTCTTTGTTCATCTTTCTTTTCCTTTTTCCTAATTGGGTACATGATGATATCTACAATCAAGTAAGTACAAAATATAAATTATCGATGCTCTATAAATTCATGCAAAATTCTAAGTTCAATAGTTATGCCAAACACTAATAACTATTGCATGCCTAAGTATTGTTCTAATTGTTTTGTATTAACATGTTTCCCTTTTCAATCTTTTGTAAAAAAAAAAAACAGAGAATAAAAAAAATTGGTTCTAGATTAAGATTTACCTTGTAGCTCCCAAGTAGGCCTTAACATTGCACCGAATGAAAGGACGTAAGTGGCTTGGTTGGTGTGTAAAAGGCAAAGAAGCAAACAAGAAACAAAACAGAGAAAAGAGAGATTGTAGAGAAAGGCTAAAATAAAAGGTTGGAATCTTCACCTTTTTATAGACATACATGTGCAAGGGAAAAGGTAAGATCTTTCATTCCCTTTCTACAAGAATCATACTATTGAATATGGAAACACCTAATAAAAATAAGATTCAGCCTTTTTTAAACATGAGATGTAAACCCTGTCTAACAAGGAAATATAGCCATTAAAATAAGATTTGGCCATTAATAAAAAAGAAATCAAATAAGGAGAGAAAGATTTTTTTTACTTAATTAATGTTATTTGTTTTACCTTTATATTGTGATTTGTTATTTTTATATATAGATATTATACTAATAAAATTAAATAGCAAGATCTTGGATTTTACTCTTTTAATTTATAATGATGGAGATTTCAATCATTACTCATAGAATTAATAAAATTATTCCATGTCCATACAACAATTAAATGATAACATCTATCTTATATCTTTAATGCATATGAATCATTTCATGTTCTATATGCAGCAAAGCAAAATATAGCGGTGGAACTTGGTAATTTTATATTTATCTACTTATTTATTAAGTATTTATTATTTATTGAAAAAAATTTATTAACCATTTGATTATTCTAGATTAGACGATGTCAGATTTAAAGTTTTGGGTAGAACTTTTATTCCAACATCGTAAGGGGATGAGTTTAGAAAGTTCTAACTTAGTGGGCTTGAAGTAAGACCCATTTAATTTTCTAACTAACCCAGTAGGCCCAGAAGCCCAAAAAATTAGCCTTTATACAAAGATGACCGTTACACTTTTATTTACCGTTGATCCAAAAACAAGTGGTGCAATTCTATGCACCCAACTTCCCTATAAATAGCCTTTAGTTTCTTTGTAAAGAGGACTTTATCTTTCTACAATCACCCCACTTTTTATAGCTCTCATACTATTTCATTTCTCTTCCAAATTCTTATTTGCTTCCGCTAGTTTTTTCATTTGATATAAGCTAATATTTTGCTTTGCCTGACATTTCATTTTTGCTCGAACTATTATTTCTTATTTCACATGAGATCTTTTCTCCTATCAATTCTGCTGAGTTTGACAGGTTGCTTGCTCCTCTTCCATGTCGGCCCTTAATCATTTATTTTCCGTTTTTTGTGTAACACTTTGCTCTCTTTTACAAATAACCATCACTTACAACTTTTAAACTAAATTATTATATCTATATAACACTCCCTCTGTCCCATATTCTTTACAACATTTGACTTTTTACTTAATTTGACTTGAATTTATTCATATTAGTATTTATTCAAAAAAAATTTTAAAAAATATATTTAGAAACTATATTTCTTAATTTATCATTCTTATATAAAAATTCTTCATTTATATACTAAAATGTTAAAAATAAAAAATTATAAATTAATTACTAAAAAGTAAATGGTATAAAGAATATGAGACGGAAAAAGTATTAACTTTCAATTAAAATTAGTTCAAATAAAAAAAAGGATATAAAAATAAAAAAAATTATTTTAAATTAAGTTAACTAAAGCTAAAATAAATTGACTGTTACTCCAAGATACAATCTTGCTATGTGCCACCCTCCTCCGTCATGCTGCCCCCATTTCCACCTCCTCCGGTGGACACCATCCAGCGATGCCGGTCCATGCACAGTGTGTGCGATGACTATGACTATCATCTGCTGTTTGGGATTGGGAGAGGCGGCCGGGTAAAGTGCACATTGTGTTGGATGAGGCTTACAGTACAAGAGTCAAGTGATGTGGGTGGCACAATCATAAATTCTGCAAACAGGAGACCCTAGTAAAAACGAGGTGGGCCATCTTCTTTGAAAAAGTTAAAAAAAAAATAAAACAGAAACCAGCTAAAGGGGTTTCTAGCCAACTGTGCGCGAGCAGCGGGAAGAAATTGAACAAAAAAAAAAAAAAGCAATCTCCAAGCTGACTTGCTCAGTACTCCATCTGATTTTGTTTCAGTTTTTTGGTTTAAATTGGCGCGTCGCAAAATCTACAAGACAACTGATAGTTATAGATACCTAGATATTTTATCTATATAATATTAACTTTAAATTAAAATTGATTTAAAATTAAAAATATAAAAATAAAAATAAATTATTTTAAATTAAGTTAACTAAAGCTAAAATAAATTGATTGTTACTCCAAGACAAAATCTTGCCATATGCCACCCCCCTCCGTCATGCTACCGCCATTTCCACCTCCTTCGCCGGATACCATCCAGCGATGCCGGCCCGTGCACAGTGTGTGCGATGACTATGAGGAGCATCTGCTCTTTGGGAAAGGGGGCTGGGTAAACTGCACATTGTGTTGGATGAGGCGTACAGTACAAGAGTCAAGTGACGGGGGTGACACAATCATAAAATTCTGCAAACAAGAGAGTCTAGTCATCCTCTTTGAAAAAGTTCAAAAAAAAAAGAGAACAAAGAAACCAGCTAAAGGTGTTTGTAGCCAGTCATCCTCTTTGAAAATGTTAAAAAACAAAAAGAACAAAGAAACCAGCTAAAGGTGTTTGTAGCCAATCTGTGCGAGAGCACTAGGAAGAAATTAAAAAAAAAAAAAAGAAAACAATCCCCAAGCTGACTTACTCAGTACTACATCTAATTTTGTTTTTCAGTTTTTTGGTTTAAATTGGCGCGTCGCGTATCTCCAAGACAACTGATAGATACCTGGATCTTTATCTCCTTAGAAGGTTAGAACAACTACTTCCAATGGCGATGGATCCTCCCGCCCCACAAGAAAGATCCGAAATTGTTTTCTTCGACGTGGAGACTACCCGTCCCGAGCAGGGCTACGCCCACGCCCTTCTCGAATTCGGAGCCATCGTAGTTTGCTCCAAGACGCTGGTGGAGCTCGGCCTCTATTCCACCCTGATCCGACCCGAGGACCCGTCCCTCATCTCCTGTATGCGCAGCCGCTACAACGGCATAACCCCGGACAGAGTCGACTCCGCCCCGTCCTTCTCCGACATCGCCGATATAGTCTACAACCTCCTTCACGGTGAGTCACCAGTCTCTCTTAATTCAGTTGCTGACAAGGCGGAAAGAGTATGTGAGACGTGAAGATTTTTTTTTAATTAAACAATCGATCGCTTTTCTTTATATTTCTTTTTGTTGATGAAAGGAACTGATTATTTTGATTCGTGTTGCTTAAGTTTCTGTGGGCTTCTTGAGAAATGGATGGGATAAGAGAAAGATTAGATTGAAATCAGATGAATTGAAGGCCATGTGTGCTTAATTGTATTGCATCAAAATTTTCTCGAATAAGTCATAAACGTTTTTGGTTTTGTTGTGTTTTAACTCTTTGTAGTTTAGTTTGTTTCCAGTTTGATTTTGGTCTGAGAGAGAACTTTATAGTTTCAATCCTAGCCGAATTTTGTATTCATGTTTTTTGGGCAATGTCTAGCTAAAATTAAATGTATTGAACCGTTTTTTCTTTCTCTTTTTTCCTTTTGTTTTTTTTTTTTTTTTTTTATGGATTGTGAGTCATGGATTGTGCGCAGGACGAATATGGGCGGGGTATAATATCCTGAGGTTTGATTGTCCCCTAATAAAGGAGGCATATGAGAAGATTGGGAGGCGGGCACCCGAGCCTAAGCACACCATTGATTCATGGGCATTGTTGACTGAAAAATTTGGAGGGAGAGCTGGCGACATGAAGGTAAAGTTATCTGTGATTTTGAATGAAAGATGTTAAGATTTTTTATTCCCTGTGTACTTATTTGAGGGTTTAACCAAATCAGGAAATAAGACAGGGCCTATACTATGGTGGAAAGAGCTGTTATTTTATTTGAGATCTTTTCTTGCCTCTGTATGCTTTTCAGGGTATGGTTGAATTGATTGACAGGACCATTGTTTAGCTTTGTTGGAAGGAATTCTTCTCGTTTCTGCTTCTTCTTCTTAACCTCAGACTCTTATTTGATTGTGGATTGCTTTCTTTTCTCTTTCTTCAAGCAAAAGTTTTCCTTTCTGGTAACATGAGAGTTTTTTTGCGCTGCACAGTTGCAGTGTGATCAATTTCAAGTTGTGTCTCAGTGTATTAATTTAAGCATGTTAATTTTTACTTTTTTGCAGATGGCCACTCTGGCAAACTATTTTGGGATAGGAAAGCAGACACACAGGTAATAAAAAGTCTTAGAAGTAGTTTATGTAGTGCTACAATTGGTAGAGAAGGGGTTTTGTCTTTGCCAGCACATTGTCATCATTTCTCCTGCCTTCTGCAGGAGCATGGATGATGTGGTAATGAATCTTGAAGTTCTCAAGCGCTGCGCAACCATCTTGTTCTTGGTATACCATCTTACCATGCCATCCCTTAGCATAATTTGACTCCTTGAGTTTCTAGTGTTCATAGTTGAAAATGAATTTGTAAGGTGATCAAATTCAGAGCCCTAGAATAGCTAAAAGTGTCACTGCTGGATGGACACAGGGGTTTGATGGGAGTATTCATTGAATCAAACATAAAAGATCTTTTACTTCTCTTTCCAAGTCTTTTAAATATGGCATTCTTGTTTAGCTGGTATTATGCTTCAATTGCTAAAATCACTATGAAATTAAGACACTTTCGCTGGTAATAGTTGCACAATTTTGGTAGTCAGCTGTGGAGTATCTGATTCGTAAACTAATTGCTGTTTTGTTGTATATATGCTCCCATTATTTTTTGTTACCGAGTAATCAAATTTGATCTTTTTCCCTCCTTTTCTTGTGAAGTGAATGCTAAGTGGCATTTGGGGTGCTTGACGGTTTCAAATGTTTTAGTCAACTAATTGTTTTTGGCTAATAAAACTCGATATATGCTCCCAGGAATCAAGCCTTCCTGAGCCTACTGAAAATATTTCAGTTAATCCTTCTTCAAGTTTCGGGCAACAGCAACCTATCGTATCTCTCCTGAGTTGCATCACTGCAGAGGAATTCTCAAATTTGCCAGCGCCTGGCACAACTCAGCAAGATTCCTCTCAAATGAACAGCGAAGCCCTCCCTTCAGATGCCACTATGGAAACAATACCTGAGGCAGGTTCTCCTGATATGCACTACACTGGAGCAAATGTAGAGGGTTCCAGTGGCTTTGTTAGATTTCTAGTGCCTGAAGACATTTCCACAAGTTCCATTGGCTTTGTGCCAACGTTCCATGGATCATCAAGAATGAAATTATTATACAATGATGTTGCTTTGCAGCTGGTTTGCTACCGTTTGAAAGTACGGTTTGGAATTAGCACAAAGTTTCTTGATCATAATGGGCGACCAAGGTTGAACATTGTGGTTCATGCGTCCCAAAGTCTGTGTCGAGTTCTGGATGCATTTGACGATGTTGCATCCCAGTTGCTCATGGAGTCTGGAAGCAACTCTCAGTAGAAGCCTGTTGTGACTCGTAAAGATGGCTTTTTCAACTACCCAACTATAAAATTAAAGTAAGTTCTTGTCCCTATAGAGTAACTGATTTGAATGAATCACTTGAGCTTCTAAATAAATGAGTTTCCAAACTATCCATGACAATAAGTTTCATCAGTAGTAGAATGGTATAGAACTCACTGGGTTTGTTTGATATTTCAACCAGCATACCAACTGTGGTCAACGGGGATACAGCTCAGTATGCAACAGAGATACACCAGAAAGATTGTTCTGGGACCATACAGAAACTTATCTTCAGTAGATTTGATGTCGGAGAACTGAATAGCCTATTCTTACCCGGTAAGTTCGTCGATGCATTCTTCTCCTTGGATCTATATGATTATCAGCGGAAGGCAGGCATCCACTTGGTGGCTGAAAAACTGATCATCCATTCTAATTAGGATTCTAAAGTTGGTGATTGTGTGTTGTTGTTTACTTTACTTACCTAAAAGTATATTTGCTTGTAAATTGTAATTTGATGGCTTCGCAGTGACAATGACACAAACTCAGGGTGCTTGCTGCTGATTCCTAAGTTTATTATAGAGGATTTATATTTTTGATTGCGATGATTCCTCCGATTGGTCGTAGTCCAAATATTCACCAAATAAAACCAAATATCATAAAACAAAGCTCAGGAGATCTCGAGATTTTTACTGTATCTTTTTTATTTTTCTATCAGCTACTCTATGACAGTGGTTGTGCCAACAAATTATTGGTATATCTGTTGGCAATGTTGTGGCAACCAAGAGAGGAAAAAGGCTTTACAAAAGTCCCTTAGGTTTAGCTGCAATTACAATTTCAAACCTATTGTTTAACAAATCTACACTTTGCCCCTGAATTGAGACATGCTTTTGGGGCGGTGTCTAACATTAATTTTGTGGCTAAATTGCCTCGTTTATCTCTAAACTAAACCTCACGTTATAAATTTGTCCTAATGAACTAATGAATATGGCAAATTTGTCCTTATAAGTAACCATTTGTTGCAAAATTGCTCTCCCAACTGCATACTTGTTTTAGGCATCCAATTGACAAACGTAAGGAGCTAAACTAGAGTTCAACTTGGTAGAAAACAATAAAATTGGATATAGAAATTTTCTACGGAAGTGATTCACATATTAAAATTTCCAAATCTACCTAGACTGTACTGACCATTCACTTATAGGCATTTAATCCGATGATAAAAGCTTGCTATATAAAATAAACTTTGAATTAAAAATAGTTTAAAACATTATCTTGTAAATGTTAGCTATAAACTTTTAAGTTCGTTAATTGGACACCTAACAAAGCCTTGTACATTTGGCAACACAAAGTAACTTTAATAAGAGGTTTGCTACATTAAGGACAAATAATGAAATTTAGCCTTGCTTTTTCAAATTCTAATTTTAAGCGAAAAAAGGAAAATTTACCCTTGAGGTTTGGCTAACCTACATGTATACTCCTTTACTTTGGAAAACCTACGTTTTACCTCTTGCAAAATGCAGAAAAGAGGTAAGTACAACTTTTTCCCTAGTATTCTTTGGTTATAGACTATGACCTCGAAACTTTCACATTTGACAAGCTAGCCCTTGTCCTCAACTGGCCTCTCCATCTGGTACAAGAACGGATGAATATCAAAATCAATCGATATACTGCCTTTCAAAATACAAAATCAAACAACACAAGACAAAACCACAATTAAATTAGAAATGCCAATAAGCAATTCCCGAACTCATAAATCTGCCAACAAAAAAAATCAATCAAAATCAAGCCACAGCATGCGAAGAGATGGACAGGGGCTCCTGTGCCTACAAACTCTGCATACTTCCTACCTCTTGAAACCTAGTGATCCTCTTGACCGGAAACTACTGGATGGGCTTCTGCGATCTCGACACTGGCTTCACTGCTTTGGCCCCGGGATGCCTTTCGTCAAGCCGCCTGTTGAATCGTAGAGAACAAAATGCATAGAAAATAAAGAAGATGATGGTGGAACTCATATACAGTGCCTGATGTTGTTGTCACTGCCTTAACTTGGTTGGTCATGGAGGAGGATGGCAGTTCATGGGCTCAGAAACGTCGAACTGGAAGCCCTGAGGGAAGTGAGATCTAGTAGTGGTTTAGCTGGAGAAAGAAGAAGAATCAAGACCAAGAGGGTGACACATGGGCTCCTCCCCATCTGCCTCCGATGGCTTTGCGATTTGTCCGAAACTCCAATCCAAATCTACATCTTCCCAAACAAATCAGCCCTTCTAAGAAACCCATCACAGAGGCTGGTGATTCATAAATTATTTTTTAAAAGAATAATTGATAAAAATTTAATTTAAAAGGTTGGAAGAGGAACGAATAATATGAAATGATAGTGAAAGTGAATAATATATATTTCTTGTATTTTCTATACATACAATAGAAGTCTATTTATATACAAGAATCAAGAATAAAAAGGAAAGAGAGAAACAATAATAAACTTAGGTAATTACATTTATTTAGGGTAAAATCTAAATCAAATCCACTAATTATGCTAACACCCCCATTAAACTCAAGGTGTTAACGTAGATGCCACTTGAATTTGAGCATGAGTTCTTGAAAGCACTCAGGAAGATGAGTCTTTATAAAGATGTCAGTAGTTTAGTTCTTTGAGGAGACAGATATTAGGTTGGTAACGTAATGAAGAATATGTTGCCGAATGAAGTGAAATCACTTTCAATGTGTTTAGTGCATTCATGAAAGATGTCATTGTAGGCATTTGGAATTGCATTTCGGTTAGCACAATGAAGAGGTGTAGCAAAGGGGTGATGAACTCTTACATCTTCCAATAACTAACAAAGCTAGAACAGCTCAGAGTTAGATCAACAAGAACTTGAAATTCAAATTATGTACTTGAGCAAGCTACAACAAATTGCTTCAAACTCTAATGAGAAATGAGAGTCTCCTTAAAAGAAACAATACCAGTGGTCGAATGATGATCTCTAGGATCCTTGGCCCAATTAGCATTAGAGTATCTCGAAAACCAAAGGTGAATGTAAAGAAAAAAATTAATCCATGAAAGAGAGTGCCTTTCATGTACTGAAGGATCCAAATAATGTCGAATAGTGTGAAAAGCGAGGAGCAGCCATGAATTGGCTTACCAAATGGGCAACATGAGCAATATCCACATAGTAAGCTAAATAGAACTCCTAGCAAATTGAAGATATATCTGGGCTAGATTGGGGCTAATGAAGTTTTGCTATATCTGAGGCCAACCTAAGCAAGCAGATTAGATGCAATATTTCACTTGAGATTGATAATAACCTTCATAATCAAAAGAAACTTCAAGACCAGGGTAGTAGCTAAGTGGTCCAAGCTTCTTCATTTCAAATTGTTGATTGATATATTGTTTTAACTCAGAGACACTACAAGAGAAACACAAAAAACTAACTAGTGAATTGGTCACCAATTGGTCAATATTTCACTTTTTGGAAACCAATTGGCAATTGAATTGTTGGTCTCTAAAAACTTCATCGCCAATGTCCTAGCGACTAACTAGCAAACGAAGTTAGTTGCCAGTCAGTAAGCACCTTTCCAATGACTGGGTAGCAACCAATTTTAAGACAACCTAAAATTTAGTCGTCTTTTCGGTTAATTTTTTGCATTTCTCTTATTGTGAGATACAAGCTTCATCATCACTTGCGATGATCATATCATCTTGATAAAGAGGAAGGACAATGCCATGATCTATATGCTCGATGAAATAGCAGGATCATGTGAACTTGAATTGAACCTATGTTCAGTGATAGTAAAGTTGAATTTTGCAAACCAGGCCCTCAGGGCTTCCTTGAGTGCATATAGAGCTTAATGAAGTTTTCATACCTCATAAGAAAGAAGAGAATATCCTGCTAGAGGTTTTATATAAACCTTTTTGTAAAGATCACCATTGAGAAATAGATTTTTCTTATCCATTTGGAATAAATGCCACTGTTTTATGGGTGCAATGGGCAACAAGCTCCAAGGAAAAGTCAATTACAAACATAAGGAAAATTTTCTTCATAATCGATGCCATATTCTTGATTCTATCCTTTTGCTACTAAGCATTCCTGATAGAATTCTACTGAGCCATCTAAGGTGGTCTTAATTTTGTAAACTCATTTGCTCCCATTCATAGGTTTGCCTGAAGTTCGACCAAACAATTCCCAAGTATTAGTTTTCGCCAAGCCTGTACTTCTAGCATAGCTTGCTGCCAAAGAGGGTCAGTACTAGCCTCATGATAAGAGTAAGGTTCATGTAAATTAACAATGATAGAAAAACAATGGTAATCATTAAGAAAGTGAGCTGGTTCCCTTACCTAGGTGGAACAATAAAGTGGTGGAGTTGATGCAAAATCAAAATCAATAGATGTAGGAGCATATTCTTATAAATAGATGCATCTTTAGGAGTAGAGTAATTAAGCTGGTTCAAACTATCAGTTTCAAAGAACAACTTAGCATAGAGTGTCATTAAAAAAGGTATTTGAGTACTTTTGGTTAGGTAAAATTTGAATAGAGAAGAAAACAAAGTATTTTCCCAAAAAGTGACATGATGAAATACTTGAAGTTGGTTTGACATTGGGTCCTAATGTCTATAACCTTTATGTTCAGTTCCATAGCCTAGGAAGTAATAGAGACATGCACAAGGTTATAATTTGTTGTGTTCATGAGGACTTCATCATCTTCTATGGTTCATCCTTTTTAATTGGATTTGTTAATGCCTTTATTAAGTTTTAGACCATGTTCTCCATGAATTTGCTTGTCATGTTGGATCCAGTTATAAAGTAACTTTTCTTTAGCTTCCTAGAATTGTAATTTGTCGGATTGGTTAAGTTTATGCTTAACCGATGATTTTCAAGTTTCATGGTTCCCTTGAATGCTCGTTATCTCTTTTTTTGATTTGATAAATGTTGTTTATTGAAAGCTTTAATTGATAGCATACATGGACTCAAATTTGAATTAGAAAAGTCTATTTGGGTTGGAATTAAGAGATAAGTTAGTGATCATGTAACGACCCCATGCCAAAAGGGGTCCTCCCAGGAAAACTATGGGACCAGAGTCTCTCACTAGTTGCATTTGGCTAATTAATTAATTGCTCATTTTAAAAGTCTTTCATGCATCCAATTATTAACCTAATTGTTAATACTCATTGTGACTTTCATTTAGGTGTCTTAGGCTAGATTAGGTAAATATTGGTTAATTAGTGTCTATGGGCATTTTGGTCTTTTGGATAAAAAAATTGTTGTCTCATGTCCCAAAAAATTTTTTTTTGAGTCTTTAAATTGTGTTTAGGTCTTAATTAACTTGTTTGTATTTTTTGTATCAAATGTGAGCCATTCGGGGTAATTTGGGTTAACATTATGCTTAATTGTGAAAGTCTGGGCTCTAATTGAGATTTCCAGGATGTTTTAGGGTTTAATTGAAAATCATGCAAAATTCTGGGTTTAATTGACAACTCTAAATTTTTTATTGGGCTCAATTGAAAATCTATGATAATCTTGATCTCTAGATGGAGTTTTCACTTCAAATCTATTTCCATGCATTTGTTTAAGTACAATGAAGGGTTTGGCATCATAAAAATGTAGGGGGCATGGATAAAAAAATGAAATAGGGTGGGTTTGACCCTTAAAGTACTTAAAATAGGCACTAATAGCGCCAAGTGTGTATATGATTGTACATGCATTTGGGGATTTTAGTCAATTTCCATATTAGCTAGAAATAAAGAATTTAACTGTCATCATTACTTTCAGATGAAATTGTATGTGAATATATGTGTGATGGTTAAACCAATATACATATATTCACATAAAGACCAAGGGGGCACTGGGGTAACTTAGTGAGCATTGTTCTGCTTGGCATACAAAACATGCATTGCTCCTGGGACTTGGCACACTAAATATGTTACTGTATTTGAGTACTCAGAGTGGTAACAAAATTCTTGCTCATAACTAATTATTGAATGAACTAATCACAAGTGCAAAACTAATACAAACATGCAAAACATAAATCAATCTTGATCAAACACCAAATAAGATATTTATGAACAAATCAGATAATACATTATTCGAGTTTTATGAATTTGGCTAAAATGAATATGAATTTTTATTAACTAAAAAAATGAATGAATATGAAGTAAATATTAATACTAATAAAAAATGTAAACTTTATTTATAAAAAAATGGAAATATATTACAAATTAGAAATTAATAGTAAATTTATAAGTATAGATATCATTCCAAAGTAGAAAGTTTATTAGAAATATATTACATATTTAGGGAAACCTGGATTGGAGGTTGTATGAGATGAACTTGTAGTTGATTTGCATGATTTGGAAACCTTATAGGCAATCAAAGCAATTGACTCCACTTGTAACATAAGGAGGTTACTATTAGGCCAAACCTTTGAGGGGTCCCTTCTCTTTTTCCTATCTAGGGTCATTGTTGGGGGATAAATTTCATGGAACCACTTTCATCATTATTTGGATTCATGTACATTTTAGTTGCAATAGATTATATTTCAAAATGGGTAGAGGCAGTTCCACGTTGAAATAATAGTCATAAAACTATACTCAAATTTTTGAAGGAAAATATTTTGAGTTGATTTGAAATTCCTTGGGCCATAATAAATGATGGGGGCACATTTTTATAATAGATCATTTGAAACTTTATTGATTAATTATGGCACCACATATAAGGTTATCGCCTTTTATCATCCACAAACAAGTGGACAAGTAGAACTAGCAAATAGGGAGATAAAACAAATCCTTCAAAAAGTTGTAAACCCAAATCAAAAGGATTAGCCATTGGGTATGCATACCGCAATACTTTTAAAACATCAAAGGGTATGCTTCTCTATAGGTTAGTTTGTGAAAAACCTTGTCATTTACCTGTGGAACTTGAACATAAAGCTTACTGGGGCTATAAAAGCTTTTAATTCAAATCTTGATAATGTTGGTATGTTGTTTAGGTTGCAAATAAATGTGCTTAAAGAGTTGAGAAATAATGCATATGAGAATTTGGAAATATATAAAGGTAGAACCAAAGTTTTTCATGATAGAACAATTTTAAGAAAAACACTTGAGGTTAGTTAAGAGGTTCTGCTTTATAATTCTCGACTTAACATACTTCTTGGAAAACTAAGATTGAGATGAAGTGACATTTTTATTATGAAACATATCTATCCTTATAGGACTATTGACATTAAAAATTCTAAAAATGGTAATGTATTTAAAGTAAATGGACAAGTAGTTAAACCAATTTTGGAGAATGTTGATTTGCGGGAAAAAATTGTTCAACTCAGTGATCCTCCAAATGAACATGGTAAGTAAATGTTGATATTTTTTTCTCTTTTTAGATAGATCATTTCTTTTCTTTTCATTTTCTTTCTTAATTTTTTTCCTCTTTTCTTGGTTAGGTAGCAGATATGTTACTCTGTGGCTCTCAAATCGATTATTTTAGTCTCTTATAATAACTTATTTCCCTTTCCTTTTCTCTTAATTCTTTTCAACATGGATACTGTTATTTCTACTTTGTGAAAATAGTTTCCCCCTTTTTCTCTAAATGTTCTTAAAAGGATTTACCAAGTTAGATGTAAAAGATTAAGAGTTTTGATACACAAAGACATTCTTGAAGATGTACATTGGTTAATTGAATCTAATGTCTATTTGGCTGTTGAAATCCTAAATGCATTTGTGTCCCACATGTCTGGCTTAGCCAAAATTTCTTACGCCAATAAGCGAAGGGCAAAAAGGTTATAAGTCTACCATAAATGTAGTAGGTGGACTTGTAATACTAGATACTATTTTTTTTAGATGATGTCTGATAATAAAAAAGATAAAATACTATTCATTGAGAATGGCCTGAGTAAGCAGTTTTTAGATAATATTCGATTGACTCTTGAGACGTATTATTGTGGATTAGTGCAACATGAGCTTATTGGTTTATAGAATACTTTTCATAAAGAATGAAAGAATCTAACTTTAAAAGACCATGTTTGCCAGTTTGCAAGAAAATTGGATGGGAAGCAAATCCCTGACTCATAGAAGGCATTGAAGTCATCACTGGACATAAAACCAAAGGCAGATGTAACCACAATTACCGCTACTGTACAAGTACACTGTTATTTTTGAAAATTTTATTTTCTTCTAACAATAATCTACCTACTTATATAGGTGTTATCATTGCATCATTCTTTTATCTTTATAAATGCAAGTTCTTCTTTTCTTTTTCTACATGGTTAAGGATAGAAATGAAGGGAACATCAACCTGTAGATTTTGAAATATATATGTATTTTTTGGATCTTTCCCTGGAAAGGGTAAAGTGTTTCTTAGAGCAACAAGCTATTTGAGTAGAGTCCTAGCTGAGTGAAAAATACATTTTATATATGAGGGAGGTAGAGTTGGGTTAATGGGAGCAGTAGCAATGCCGTATTTCTAGAGGGTACCTAAGTTTTGGGTATCACTCTTTTACCTTTAAAGTGGATCAGTGGAGGCACAATTGGGGAAGAATTAGTGATTTCAAATATGCAAGAGCACTTGTTGCAAATGCTTTACTTAATATGTATAAGAAACTCATTGGATTCTTTAATATTAATAATTTTTTTGTAAGTTTGTTATCTTTCATGGATCAAGCTATTCAAGAAAATTTTCTCTCAAAATCAACAATATATATCTTAATTTTTACATTAATTACTAAAGAATTGCCTAAAAAATGTAAGCTTTTATTCCAGAACCAAAACCAGCAATAATTCAAATAAATTGGGCACAATAGTTCTTTCCAAGAAGCTCCATCTCATAAGTATCCTTCACATTGCTAGTCATTTTATTTTTGTTAATTTCTTTTTTCCTTTATAGGATGTCAATCCTAATAAGTGATGAAAACACCGTTGAAGATAGCAACCTGGACCTGTGGATTTCTCTATAGCATTTTTTCTTTTAATTTTACTATTGGCATTGTCTTCTTATTGAACTTATTTTGGTTTAAGTTATTTCAGGATTTTCATTTTCAATAACTACCATTTCGGATAATTTCTTCTTCACTCTACCTAGTTAGGGGGAGGGATAGTTGACATGAATTTTTTTGGGGTAGTTTTTCTCATGCTAATATTAAAACCATTGGACAAAGCCATTAGTTTCAAATGGCTGAATAAGGAGTAAATTTACTCTTGATATGCATCCTCATAAGTTTGCTAGTCATAACATTTTTTAAGGGGATAGGTTTCAACCCTGTTTGGATGACATATCTCATAAGTAATCTATGTTTTCTATCTAAAACATTTTTGTGCTTGATGATGGAATTACTGAAATAATGAACTAAATTAACTTTTACATGCTTGAACTTTTGTTTAACATAATGGATTAGTCAAATTTCAATCATTGAAGAATTTTTTTTACTATAGTTTTTATTCTCATTACTTCAACAATTTTTTATTTATGGTATAGAGATTCATTGAAGAAAATATTGGATGAAACCTGAGTATTGATTCCTTACAGTGCCTTACCTACATGTGTTATCAGTTTTATTTTTTTATTTTATTTTATATTTTTTGGTAATGTTGATTGTTGATTTCAGTTTTCTTTTTCTTTATTTTGTTCATATTCATGTTCATGTTTACTTATCATATTTGCATATATGAGCAGTTGCATGTAGGGACATTTAGCATGAATTAAGGTTGTTTGTTTACATTTAGAAACTCAACTCATGAAAATATCATCAATGGATGTATACCTTGTAAGCTTGAAATAATTGTTAAGTTTTGAAAGTAGTTAAAGTATGTTAGCCATTACCTTAGGTATAAAAATAACATTATGAGCATTTTGAGCCTCTAGTGTTTATTAGGATGTGTAAATTCTATTGTTGAGAGTACTTACTTTGTGTTTTATGATTGACCTTGCTTGGATGGGTGGCCTTAATGACCCATGTAACCCAGCTCCTTGTCTGTGAATGTAAGGAAAAAAATGGCATTTTAGAGCTAACGACTTACAAAATGGCTAACCTTGTATATTATCCCTTAGTGACCCTTTTGAGCCTTATAGCCTTTTTTTTTTTTTGTTTGAAACCTGCATGTTCAATTGCTTCCACTTCATTTTGATCTTTTGTTGTCCTTGGAACTAGTAATGCTTATGTGATTTTGGGCATTAGAAAGTTAGAGTGAATGTGTTTTGTGGTATAATAAAGAATAAGTGTAGTGTTGTACTTTAGGAAATACTGGGTTATCATGTGCTTAAATTATTATAGTGGGAAGGTTTTAGGATGAGTTGAGTTTTGAATCATAAAATTGAGTTGCATATCATTAGATGGTTAGGTTTTGGACCTACTTTAATTTGTTATTTGTTGAAGAAAAAAGAAAAAATGAGACCATAAGAAAATGCCCTCATAAAATAAAGTAAAAATAAAAAAGAAAAAAAGTGTTAAATTCAATGACTTTAAAACTCAATCATATTTATTTTATAAACTCATATGTTGATGCAGAATTGTGTGTTGGAGATTGTTTAGAATGTGAGAGACTAGTGTTGATTTGGAAGACTTTGGGTGTTTAGTGTTTTAGGTGCCCATATTTATTGATGATTGTATTGCTAGTTCTCTTAGCTCCACCATTAAAATGGCATTCATTCGATTCCCGCTTTCACCAAACTTAACCCCATTACAACCTTATATAAGGACTATTGGACTTATATATACATGCAATTCCCCTTTGGGAATTGAGTGAGGGTAAGATTAGATCCCTTTGCAAGCTCCAAATTGAGAAACACAAAGTAAGCCGTTACAATAACCCTACCTTAAAATGAGTGCAAACGCTTATGTAATGGTCCTTTACCTTTGGTAACAAGAACTTAACTTTTTTTTTCTACTTTCATTAACTACTTCTAAGTCAAGTTTACAAATGTTATATTTTCATAATATGGTGTGTTGTGAGTTGTTAGATTATATGTTTTGTTTATTTTTATTTTTTTATTTTTTTAGTTTTATAGGTTGCACTTGCTAGGGACTAGTAAGAACCTGGTTGGGGGTGTGATAAATGCTCATAAATGTACAACCATTAAGTGTTTAAATCATCATTATATACTTTGAGAATGATTAATTTCTCTAATTTAAGCAGTTTTTATAATCTAAAATGAAAAAACATTTATTTACAAATTGAGCTTAATAATTGTTTTTATGTTGGTAGATAAAATCTTAACATCTATCAATTCTTGAACTAATGATTGTGCCTTAATTATCTACAATCTGCAGCTCATGTTCCAGCCTAATTGAGATATGTAGGAGGCCAAATTTGAATCATAGATAAAATCAGTTCTAGCATTTATGCACTTGGTGATCCTTCACGAGAAAAATTATATCTAAAGATATGAATTTTAGAATTGACTGATTCTAAAGCCATCTGAAAGCTAACACATAAATCTTCAACTCTACTTCATATGCCGAGAACTGGTTTGATCATTTTTATTTCTGAAATCTAGTTATAAATGAGACCATCTGTTTACTATGCACTGAAGAGTATTCTTAGTAGAAAAATCATAACTTGAGGTATAAATGTCAATTTTGAATGATTAAGATATTCCTTCAAAGTTAAAGAAGAGATATACAAATCTCATGCTTTGAGAAGAATTGATGTGTATAGTGGTGAAAAAATTAGAAGAAGTTTAAGGCACTTGTTTTAACTTGCATTCACCTACCCTTTACTATTCCAACCATCTTTTACTATTTCACCTGCTCAAAGCTTTATAAATAGGCAGCTTGGAGAGGATGAAATTAACCAGATTTTTAGGCAAAGTTATAGTTATTGTATCAAAGTTAGCCTTCCTTCTTTGTTCTTGTTGTTAGCTTGCTTTCAAACTTGAAGCTTTGTTTAAGGTGCTTTCTTTTTGTTCTTCATTTGGTCTTGCAATCTATGTTTATTTCATTTTTAAATATGTTGTTTATTGTTATCATGTCTAACTAATTTTTCTTTAGTGAAGATGAAAGGGTGAAGCTTTTGGTGCAAAGGTTATCATTAATTCAAATGGATCCTAACAATATGAGTATTTAATTTTTTAATCAATTTAGCTAGCCACCTCAATAAGTGAGAGCTTTGATCCATCATAGTCGATCATTAGCATAAAGGGCTGCTTGATTCCTTCTATAGGGGATGGCTCTGCCAGCTGTAATATGTTGGAATCTTGAGTTATTGTGAACAAAAATCAACATGATAGATATTTGAACCCATTGACAAGTGTTGGCATTATAAGATTAATGAAATATAATACTCACTCATGCTAAATGTTTTTTAAATTTGATTACTAAATTCCCTGATTGAGACCTCCTTTATGTATAGATTCTAATTGAGTGGCAAGATAAGCTAAAATTAATCATAACTAATATACTAAAGGTGCAGCCTCTAACCTTAGCTATTTCTTTGAAATTGAGTTTTAATCAAAACTTGTTTACATCTTTTGTCAAATGTTTCTCTATTTCTATGATTTTTATTTTCTAATTCACTTCCCCGTGGTTCAACAGTTGGACTCTCGGGATTTTACAACTTGTAACAACCTACATTTAAGTTACAACTGTTGAAGTACAGCAGACAACCACTTTCTCATTGTCATTCTTTTCATTATGAAAGATCTAGAGAGAATTATGAATAAGTGTTAAATTTAAAGGCATGACGGTGCTTTGAATATAAGGAAGAAATTGTAGGACCAAAGTTGGCATTTTTCCTAATATTCCTTTAACTTTAACTATAAAATTAATGGAAGGACCACGATTGGGATAAAACAGAGGTGCTCTTAAGAGGACAAAATGAAGGTTATAGACCCATTTAGGACAACGTGAATATGTTAGGGAAGACAAATTAATGTTACCCTACAAATGTCCTTAATCTAACCTACATTTGCCTTTTACTTTTGAAACCTATATTTTACTTCTACTTTTTTTTATACAGTTAGACAGTAACTTAATAAATAATTTTCACAAAAAGAAACTTAACAAGAGATTTAAACTATCTATATTTCCATAATTTCAAGTTGTATAATTTTTTTAATAGTTAATTGAAATGAAAATATATATATATATTGCATTTACAAGAAGGAAATTTTAATAATTTAAAATATCTTTTATTGTAAAAAAAATTGAAATTACTGGAATATTTTTTTTATTGGCAATGAAATATTTTATTAAAAGCAAAAGAACAATAATAAATACAAGGATCCTATTAGAGAGAAAAATTGTAACATAAAAAAATCCCAAATCCAAAAAGCCCAATCTCCAAGAAACAGAAACCAAAGTCAAAAGTTGCACCCTAAAGGCAGAATAAATGAAGTAAAGAAAAATAAAGCACTTTAATAAGACTTATAGGCCAAAACCCTGATATAAAACTGTAAGCCAGAACAAACTTATGCCTGAAACCAATAGCCAGAACCAATGAAGACAACCCTAAATTGGAGGAAATGAAAATATAGGACTATTCTTGAAGCTATTTTTTGGTGACTTGATCCCTCATTCCAACCTCTTCAACTCAATTTTTAAAGTTGAACCTTTTGTCTTGAAATTCACTTTTTTCCACCCCTTCTCTAATTCTTTATCGTGTCAAGCTTCTCTAAATTTCCCAATGCAAGTTTATCACCCTCGTCTAAAAACAAGCCCCTGTAACAAGCCCATAGATACTAATTGACCTACTAAATCATGCCTAGAAGAAAAATTGTTAGACCCACATAAGAATCAAATCCCTTTCCCACTTTCCCCTCACCACCGTATCTCTTTCTCAAATTTCCTTGATGCTCGCTGGCGCATATTGTGCATTGCTTCAATTCCACTATGACTCATTGACTTCCTCATTGATTATCAGCCCATTACTGAGGGAACTAGCCTTCCTAGACTGCTCCCTATCCAACAAGCCTTAAATATGCTAAAAATTTTGACTTCTATGTTTTTAGAGACTCACACAATTTAGGTTAGGCTCCAAAAGTAGTTATCAGATAGTTTAAAAGAAGTAAAAAGTAAAGTGTAGATTTGTAAAAATAATGAGTGCAAAGTGTAAGATAAGCCGAACGACTTTGGAGTTTTTATAATGTTTTATGCTAAATGTTATGTCTGATTATCTTAGTTTAAGATTTTATTTTCATGATGAGATTGGAAATAATTTTGCCAAGTCTTAGATGAATGGAGTCTTCATTAAACTCAATCATTAAATGTAAGATAAGTCAAACCACTGAAGAGTTTTTGTAATGTTGTTTATGCACAATAAGAATGGGAAATAATTTTGTTAAGTCTTAGATGAGATGAGTCTCCCTTAAACTCATTTATTGAGCATAAAGTGTAAGATAAGCCAAATCAATAAGGAGTTTTTGTAATGTTGCTTATGCACGATAAGATTGGGAAAATAATTTGGCTAAGTCTTAGTTGAGATAACTCTTCCATAAATTCACTCGCATAAATTATGCTATATTCTTTATATATTTAGTTATTAAAACTACATATCTTCATACTCACATTAAGATGTTCATTTCATTGTATATAAATGGTCATACAGTCATATAGATAGCGTTTCATATAATTTGACATGTCTTTTCAATGAAACTTTTACATTAATATAAAACCATGTTTATTTGTAACAAACAAATATTTGTTAATACCATTATAGATAAGATGCATGTATCTAAATATCATAGTTCATATTGTGAACATTATGTAACTTTTTCACCAATGTACGAATAGTGATGTAATTTAAAAATGCGTCTAAAAACTTGAGACTTTTGTTATACATGCTCTTTGTATTTTTTTTTAACGAATAAGCAACTTACTAACAAAAGCCTAAGGAGGTACAAAAAAGTAAAAATTGTATGAGTTACGCAATAGGTTCAGTAGATAAACTACTAGAAGTACTTGCATCTAGTCTAGTATGTGAAGTAATTAACATTATCGAAAACATTGGTAGTTTTACAAAAATTAGGAAGTTCAATATGACAGAACCAAGAAATTATCTTAATAGGGCAATCAAAATGAATTACATACATTATATAATGAGTGGGGTTGCTTTCTGAAATTCTATAGGGTTGTAATGAATTCTTTCCAAATGGTTATATACAATTTATGTAATTTTTTGAAAAATTAATAATGGCATATTTACATGGCACCACACCTGGTTCAACTTCTCTTATATCATCAAACATAATGCCCAAGAAGAAAAAAAGGCATTTAATGAAGATGTTAATAATTGAATTGTTGATAATCAATGCCCCACTTAGCCAGTAGGTTTGCTGCTTGGTTCCTTTCTTTGAACATGTGTTTAATGCTAATGACTTGCACTAGCTGGGATCATTAATAACCTGTATTCATCTAATAAAGAAATTAGTTTAGCATAATTATAATAATCAGATGAATTAACGATATCCACTATCATTTATGAATCCATCCTATAAATGAAGGGACTAGGTACAGTTGAAGGGAAACTTGAGCATTCAAATAGCACCTAAACTTCATCAATTAGCCTACCTGTTAAGCCTAAAGTTTCTAATGGAGACAACCGACACATTACCAAGGCCATCTCTAACTAGGCCTTATGCTCCGCCATATTTTTACTTTTTTCTTAAAAGCCATCAACATTCAATGGTCATCTCCTTGGTTACATTTACTCATTCACTCACTCACTCACTCACTCTCTCTCTTTCCCTCTCTCTCCCTCTTATGTTTGCTAATAAAAAAATGTTTGAATTGGGTATCAAAAATAATTAATAATAGGTTACTTTTAAGAAGAGATCTAATTAATAAGGTAGATGCAGTCATGCAGAGCATTACTGCAAAAGATTGCCAACTCTGACCAAATATTGCCTTTAAAACATTAAATTAAAAATTCCCCAGACTTTTATGATATCTATACACACCAATAGACTTATGTTATGGGACCACAAAGAAACTATGACACACTAAGGCCTAGCTTGTTTGCGCTTTATGTTACACTCATGCCTCTAGTCACAAGGTTAATGAGTTAAGTGTGAGGGTAATTGAACTCATTATCATGGAATTGGTGATTAAAGGCACATAGAAACTAATTTTATGTACAAAAGTTTGTAAGAAAAGGGAAACAAACATTCACATAAAACACACTAAAGATACTCTTGGGTACAAGGGTATAATGTTGACGACATAAGCTAGTTACAAAGGATGAGGGTCAAATCGTAACTAGTTAAGATAAAATAGGCCATTATGTAGTGACTAGAGTGTAAGCATGGGAAATTCAGGGCAGAATTGAAGCATATAGCATGAATGAGGGAGCATTAGAGCCCCACTAGTGTATTAGTCAGTCCCAGTAGGTTACACGAGTACAATGAACTGAAGATGTTGGGTTTCACCTACTTTTTGGTTAGGAAGCTGAGCATTAACAAAAAGAAATGCTGGAAAAACTATAAATTGGCTGAAACTTTGAGAATTTAGGCACCGATGTTAGTGAATTATGAAGTTTTTAGAGTTATGTGGTTGCTTTCATGCTAAGGAGGAGAAAATCAAAAAATTCTATTGGGTAAATGACACCCGTCCTCCTTAAAATATCCTTGTGTTGCTTAATCATCTTGAAATTATAAAACGTTGCTTAACATCCCCAAACTGTGCAATTTTTTCCCAACCTCCGTCATTTGTTAACGGCTGGCATATGGCAAGACAACAAGTATAACAATTGGGTTGTTTAAGGATGATGATGCAACAATTAGGTAGTTTGAGGACGATGGTGAAACAATTCATAGTTTCAGAATGATTAAGCAACATTGGATATAGTTTAGGGACAATTAATGTCATCTACCTGATTCTACTCTATTCTGGTTTTTTATTCATCTTCTATGTTTACAAGCTAATTAGTGTTGCCTAAGTAAGATATTGATGATGTTGCTTGAGAAAGAGGCCGATTAGGGCTTTGTGGGTTAAATAGCAAAGAACTGACCCTAATGAAGAGGGAAAGAAGTTGATTCTAATTTGTTTTGTTATGTGAATGGTGCTAGCTTTGTGTAAAACTCACAAGTAACAAATAAAAATCCAACCATGGCTAGGTTATGAAAGATTTCTGAAGCCCAATGTTTCTGTGATTTATTCTACTTGTTATGGATGTCTCTGGCCTTAAGTCCTCTCTGTTTGATTATTATTTTTGTTATGTCTGAGTCTCATTTCATGCATAACGGAGTCCTTTTAGTGCCCTGTCTATTTATTTTTTTTACTAACATGTCTTAAAGTGCAAGTTTCACCTAAATCGTCTTAGGCCCCTTATTGAGTTCTAAGATCTATAAAACTCACCCTCTTTCTGTTTACTTTTTCAAGGGAAAGGGAGGAGGAAAACTAACTGTTTTGTTGGGGTGTTTTAGTGTTTTGTTTGTAGGTAATTTTTAGTTCATTTTAGCTTTCAATATGGTTAAGTATGTGCTAAATGATTCTGGCAATATGTGTAGTGCATAAGGCATGGGCATGATGTGCTTTGGTGCTAGCTAGGTGGCTTTGTTGAGTTGTCTCCAGCTAGTATAGGAATGGTAGTTAAACAAAATATATTAAGATACTTATGAATGTAGAAACTTGTATTGAACTTAGGCGTGATATAAGTTGACTTTTTGGATGAGTTATGTACTTATCTATGATGTCCATGTGCATATGTGATAGCCGAGACCTATATTCATGTATTTTTTGTGGTTAGCATGCCTAATGAAGGACTTTTGTTTGAATTGGGTTATGATTTCCAAGGGCTTTAGCTTACTGAAACTTACTAGAAAAAAATTGATTAAGTATTAACACACCTAAATGGCTAGCTAAATTTTCAATAAGCCAAAATTTTGAGCTAAAGAGAACCTAAGGAAGCTAGCAATTTTGACCTTAACTATCACGACCTAAGTCCAGAATTAGTCAACAGAGCACTTGCCCACACCACATAGGACATCCTTTGGAAAAGAATAAGATTTAGTTGCTTGTGCTCTGAAACTTGAGCTTAAATATCCATATAAGGCTTCTCACATTTCTCCCATGTAAGATATAGGGTGTTACAAATTCCCCCCTACCTTATTTACCCAATATCCTTGTTGCGGTCACTTGGATTATTTGGTCCCCCAAACTAGTAACCTCTCTAATTGGATTACTTGGTACCAGCTAAGTAACCTCTCTAATACAAAGATTAGTCCAGTAGACGATACATGTGCACACCCACTATATCACATCATCACAGTCCCAGGTCGGCTTTAATACCATCTGTAATGACTCAAGTCCAAAACCGGCCAACAGAACACCTAGCCACCACATTGGCTATCCTTTAGAAAAGGATAAGTGCTAGATGCTTGCGCTTTGAAACTTAAGTCTATATATCCATATAAAGCATCCTAACCAAATCTTATGGCTTGGTAAGTAAGCCACTAGGAAGCCCTAAGCTAAGCTCCAAGAGCTTGGCAAGTTGGACCACATAAGGCAGCTACCCTATACAATAAGTTAAAGGGAAGAGACGAGTAAGAAAGGAGTAAGTGACGAGTTACTCTAAGTAGCTCGTCAACGGCGGGCAATGGTTGAGCAAGCAATGGCTTACTTTTAGGTGCCTGGTAGAGGACTTCGTGGGGTTGGTTAAATGCTAGCATAGGATACAAAGGCCAGTATCTAAGTACCCCAACCATAAAAGCTTATGGTAAGTCTAACACCTATGGGTGTAAGGAAGTCCTAAGTGTATTTGCATATGTATATTTCATTCATCCATCCACACATCCATTATATGCATTATTTGTTGTTTTTATTTTTGTTTCTGGTTGTATTGTTGGTTGCTTGTTTGTTCTATATGTATGTATGTATGTATGTATGTATGTGTGTGTGTGTGTGTACATACATACATACATACAAAACAAACATATATATATATATATATATATATATATATATATATATATATATATATATATATTTGTCGTGATTTGCATGCTTGCATTTGTTTCCTTCTATAGGTGACGAATCCCTTACTGAGTACTTTTGAATACTCACCCCTTAAGTGCTGTGTAGGTATTAAATGGGCTGCTCAAGGTTAATAGTTGATAGCTGTTAGGGCTAAGTTGTATTGGTTTAAAGGTACTTTTTAAGCAGGAAACCTTACATTTCTAAGCTACTTGTAGTATAAGCTAGTACTGACCAAAGTATGTAATTTACAGTTTGGGGCTAAGTGAATACAAGGAAGGTATGACTCATCACTTGAAGCTAGTATGCTTGGGTGAAAAGCTAAAGATGGATCTTAGTAGATATAAGTTGCTTCTTCTAAATTTATGGCATTTTCATAAAAAGAGATTGTCTTTACTAGTGTCAATTTATGTGTACAACACAAGGGTTACATTTGGGTGCATATAAGATTGAGATGTATGCACATGGTTATTACTTGAAGTTAAAGTAACTAAGATTTTTACGTCTTGACGTGTTTTGAATTGTGTTTTCATTAACTATCATGGTACGATTTTCAATGTTGTTTTAATTTATTGTTATAGCATAGCTAAGACGATGCATGCATATTTTCTATGCAGGGTAAGCTAAGTAACAAGTTATGTAGGACGATGCATACATATTTTCTATGCAGGATAGGCTAAGTAACAAGTTGGATGTAATGATTTAAGATATTTCACGAGTAATAATTAGCCAATTATAACCTAAGTAGGATCATAGTTCCCAAAGAGCGTACCAGTGTTAGTGAAATCAGGACACTTGGGCATTGTTCAGCCACATAATTAATATACTTATTTATATTATGTGTTAACATTAAAAATATTTGATTACGTTAGTGGTAGAAATCTTAAATTTGCGAATAATGTATTAGGTTGGGTGTAGATATGCCACTATAGTTATTTTTTGACCCAATTTCCCACTAATGTTTTAAAATAGGCTGGATATGCCACTAAAGTTTCAAATTGGGAGTGGATATACCACTGGCTGTTAAAAACCTAATGGAAAACGTTAAACGCAACAAGTTTTGTAATTTTTAGGGTAATAATGCAAGTTTTAAAAATTTTCAAGAATCTTTTATAATTAAACTCTCTGTCTCTGTCTCTCTCTCTCTCATATCGGTAGGGAAATCAAACAACGTACACAAACAGAGGGCAACGACGGAGCTGGGACACTGGTGACAAAGATAGCGATGAGGCTGGGGCACTAGCAGTGGAGATTAGACTATCTTTTGGTAAAAATCTTAAAGGTCCTTATATTTTTTAAAAGATAAACAATGACCCTAAGATTTCAAAACATGCTATTTTTACCATTTTTCATTATTTTTTTAAAGCACAATGGCATATTTGAGCCATTTTTAAAAAATTAGTTGGAGATTGTACAAAAAAAAAACTATAGTGACAGATCTGAGCCTAGCTCAAAACATTAGTGGAAAATTTGAGATTTTTGCCTTTGTTATTTTTCTTGATTATCATGGATAACTATTGATTTTATGCTAAAGTTCTAAATTTGGTGTTAACATAGATATGGAATTTAAAAATTCTCTAAAATTTACTTGTTGTAAGAATAAAATTTTTCATATGGTATTTTTAAATGATTGAAAATTTTTATTTTAATACATGCATAATATTTTGAAATTTGTGCACCAATTGAAGCACAACACTGAAAGACATCTTAAAAATATTTTATATTCTTTTTCTTTTCTTCTTTTTTTTTTTTTTTTGCAAAACATCTAGTTTTTTCTTTCTTTTAGGTGTATTGGGGATTGTTATTGTCTAGTCTTTCTTAGTACTACCAAGCAAAGAATTCCTCCAACCACTCAACTTTCTTTCTCATTATGTTTAACAACACAATGATATACAGAGAATGGGTGGATGGATGAAGCCCCCGGCCCGGACATAACCAAGACTGGCTGAAGCCAAGTCCCCAAGCTCGTTGAAGGTGAAGCTCACCTCAAATCATTTGTGTGGGAGCTTTTTTAGACTGTTTGGGAAAACAGTGTAAGTACCATGGGAAGAATTTGGTGCACATGGTGCACTATGTGACTAGGACACTACAATGACATATTAGAAATGAATATTTGATGCACTATATAGGCAACCAGGGTAGCTCCAGTGGACAAACACAACTTATAAGTATGACCGATGGTTCAGATATCTTTAGATTTAATCAGCAAAAATATAGGAAAGATATGGTTGATTGAATGATGCTTATAGAAAAACAATTTCAGCAAGCTGAAGATGTGCATTTAGAAAATTGGATTAAATCTATTTTAAACTTGGCCTTTAAGAAAACATCTAGGACAACAACTAGAGGAGAAGCGTTTAAAATGTATAAAGCTAGTACGTCTAATCTTCAAGCTTATTTTTGCTCACTTGTTCATTGCATTGCATTCACTAGCGATATGTTGACATCTCCTACTGGGTAGGGTTATTTTTGTGTGACTATGCATTGGATAGATGCAAATTGGATCATTCAAAAACATATTATTGCATTTAAATGAATAAAATCTGACCATACTGCCTGCAAGATAATGACAAGGCTTCTACGTCCTAGGTTTTGTCTTTTTAGCTCTTAATATGTATTTGATCTGATTATACTATTCAGCACAGATCATAGGTTTTAAAATTAACTCTTTTTGAAATATTTTGCCATTTTCGTATATAAGGTTCATTCTAAGTTATTTATAAGTGCCACTTAGCTTTTTATTAATAAAATTGCATCAGTGGTGGTGTTCTTCTCTACTATCATAATTAGCAAATTTTTTTCAAAAAAATTAAAAAAATAAAATAAATTAGCTAAATCTTTTCAAAAGAAAACCAAAAAATAGAAAAAAAAAATCCCGACTGGTCCTGGACTAGTCAAGCCCATTGTGCTCCTCTACATAGGCCGGTTTGATTACATAAGATAGCTATTTTAGTTGGCCTCACTTCTATCTTCTTTAATATAAATGTTCAAATGCTTCATAGTTTTTCAGCTTTCATTTTAGATCCATTTGGTATTTATATTAGTGATTAGCATTAAAGTTTTGAAAAAACTATCTGGTAATTGTTTGTACTTTTAGTGGTTTTATCTGTAATGTTAAAAGAAATTATCCAAAAAGTCTAATGCAAAAAAAAAAAAACTATTTTCAAGCAGGGCCTTTATAAGTTAAAGTAGAATCTAATTTTTTATATTCATTTTAGGCAAACACTTTCTAATTTTTATAAGATGTAATTATTACTGTTGGGCTAAATTAATAGAAGCAAAAACATTGAATTATGGGAAAGTTGCAAAAGTGCCAGTGGTTTGGCATATAGCCTAATCTCAGCCTCCTTTATTTTTAAAAATCTGCACTTTAAATTAACTTTTTAAACAAACGTTTCAATTGATGCAACAAATTTTGTCCTACGTTCTTTGTTGAAATGAATGAGCAATTTTTTTTACGTACACTTTTAGTAAATTTTTATTGATTCTAAAAAACTTTTAAAAAAAATTATATATAATGTGAAGGTTAGTTATAGTCTCACTTTATGGTGAAAATGATGGGTTGCGAGAGAGAGCTTGTTGGGCAAAGGAAAAATTTATAAAGGAATTATCAATTTTGGTTGAGAGATAGAAGATTTAGGAAAAAGCTTCACAAATTCATTTGGCTATAATGTAGGTGAAGGTAAATGTGTCCATGTTTGGGATGATATATGAGTAGGTTGGGAGAGGTTAAAACATTTATTTCCTTCACTTTATTTGCTAGAAAAAAATGGAGATTGTATGTTGAATGATAAGAGGACTTGTATAGATGGAGTTGGAGGTGGAGTTGGCGCAAGCATCTTAAGAGTTGAGAGGTAGAACAATTACAACAACTTACAAATCTTATTCAAGATTCTTAGGTCCCATATTTTCTGGTAGATTCCTTATTTTGGCAAATAACTCATTGAGGCTCCTATGTGGTGAGTGCCCTGAGAACAGAGATTGATATGCTACATCTAAATGACAATAGTATGGCTGCTTCAACTTGTTGGAACAACTTGGACTCTTAAAAGTCAATATTTTTGCATGGAAGACAATTCAAAATAGGCTTCCAGCAAACATGAATCTTGTCATGTGAAACATGGAGCAGGTGGACCTTTTTTGCTCCTTATACAGCATGGAAATTGAAGATTTGGCTCTTAAATTGTTTTGAGGTATTGTGAGTTTAGGGCGTAATCAATTCTTGGTGGTCAGTCTCAAATTGGAATACAACCACACTTTAAGATTTCTTTTGGCAAAAACATTAGAATTTAAGGTCAATGGAGTAATCAAGATTTGGTCTGTAGTCATACTCATCTCGGCGTGGACTATCTAGAATCGGAACAATGCAAAGCTCTTTTCGGGTAAATGTTCCACTACAATATTATGCAAAATCACGACTGAAAGTTAATTGCTAAATGTTGCAGTCACTAAGCAGTCGGAATAAAAAAGGTGCACTTTTTATAGAGACAGATGGGTGACAGAAAGTTTCAGTTACCTATATATTAGTTGTCTTTCACTCACAAACTTTTTATAGATTTGACTATAGTCGCCCTTCGGTCAATTTTTTAGGAGTCCAATTTGCCTAAGTCTCCTTTTCAGTGGCTAAGTTGATTTAGAAGTTTTGGAATTTTAAGATTTGGATTTTTTTAGAGTTTAGGGTATATGTATTAGGATTTTTTTTTGTTTTAGGTTGGAATTGTTTTTAGGGTTTAGGGATATAAAATTAGGATTTAGGGTTTTTAAGGGATTTAGGGTATTAAACATAGATTTAGGATTTGAGATTTTTATTTAACGTTTAGGGTTTGAAATTAGTATAGGGTTAGGGTATTAATTGAATCAATTTAATAATAAGGTTTTGGGATTTATTTTAGGGTTAATTTAGAGTTTTTTTATGATTGAAGGTTTGAGAATTTTTTTAGGGTTTAGGGACATAGAATTAGGATGGTTCAAAGATATTTAATTAAGTATGAGGGTATGATATTTCCATTTAGGGTTTAGGAGTTATGGTTAATGGTATAGATTAAGTTTAAGGTTTAGGGTTTAGAGTTAATGGTATAGATTAGGTTTAGCATTTAAAGTTTAATTAGGGTTTGTATTTAGGGTTTTGGGTTTAATTAGGGTTTAGTGTTTAATTAGGGTTTGTATTTAAGGTTTAGGCTTTAAGGTTTGCTTAAGGTTTAGGGTTTAATTAGGGTTTGTTTTTAGGGTTTAATTAATAGGGTTTGTATTTAGGGTTTAGGTTTAGGGTTTAGGGTTTAATAGGGTTTGTATTTAAGGTTTACGGTTTAATTAAGATTTGTTCTTGGGGTTTAGAATTTAGGATTAATGGTAGTTAGGGTTAAGGTTAAGGGTTTAATTAATAGAGTTTGTATTTAGGGTTTAGGGTTAATGCTAGTTGGGTTTATGGTTTATGGTTTATTTAGGGTTTAGGGTTAATGGTAGTGGCATTTAGGGTTTAGGGGTACGGATTAGAGTTTAGGATTTAATTATGGTTTAGGATCTAGGATTTATATGGTTTAGGGTTAGGGTTTTATGGTTAAGGGTTTGGAGTTTCTTTAGAGTTTAGGAATATATGTATTTTTTTTTTTTTAGGGTTTGAGATTTCAGGACATATAGAAATATGGTTTAGGGTTTGGGTCTTAGGGTTAAGGGATATAGAATTAGAGTTTAGGGTTTTAGGAATTAGGTTTTAATTTAGTGTTTAGGGATTAAGGTTAATGGTATATAATTAGGTTTAAGGTTTACAATTTAGGGATATAAAATTAGGGTTTAACGTTATAGGGTCTTAGGGGGTTTAGGGTTTTAGGTCCTAAGGTTTAATTTAGGGTTTGAATGTTTAGAGTGTAATTAATTATTAAGGTATAGGAATTATTCTTTTGGTTCTTAATTCTTTGTATATGATATAATTTCTTCATTAATTTTAATTTTTGAAATTATGTATATGGAGAAAATTTCATGAACTCAAATGAATTTATGATTGTACCACAGATGTAATTATATTCATGTATGTACACACACACACACACACACACACACACATTTATACACATATTTATGATTGTACCATACATATAATTATATTCATATATGCATATATTTATATTTATATTTGTACTATATATATATATATATATATATTTGTATCTATGAAAATATAAAGTAAAAAAATTGGAAAAATGATGAACATAGCAACTGAATCTCAACTACGCTCATGTATGAGGCGATTGCTTTCGCGACTAACTTTGTTAGTCAAGGTTCAGTCGGGTTGCAATCAGACTTCAGTCGCTCTAGCTACTTCCCTTCTACTTCATTTCTTTTTTACCATATTGTCTTTCATCTTTTTCAACCCTCTTGCTCTCATCTCAGTCTTATCTCTCATCTTCGTCTGCCAATCCACCATACTCGTCCGCATCGCCGTCAATTGACCTTGCCAATCCGCCTTGTCGTCTGCCTTACCTTTCCGCCATACCGTTTGCCTTCCATTTACCCGCCATCCACCTCTCTCATTCTCCTCGCTCATCCTCGTCGCCTCATCATCCATCATCGCCTGTCCACCTCACCTCATTGGCCTTATAACTGTCACTTCTTTGGCTTGCTCGTTGTTCCTTGTTGTGGCCTGCTCAGCCTTCGCCTTAGCTTCACCTCCATCCAACTCAGTCTCCTTCTCGACCTGGCCATCATCCCCCTCGATCTTCTCCTCGACCTCGCCACCGTCTGCCTCAATCTTGTTGGCCTCATCACCATCTGCCTCAGCCTCTTTCGCCTTAGTCTCCTTTGCCTCCGCCTCATCCAGCTCGGTTTTCTCCAAATCTGAGTTTTGAAATTGTGAATTTTGAAATTTTTGAACAATAACTATTGTATTGAAAATTTTTAATTTTTCTCTGGATCTAATTTTTTAATTTTTTTTCTTTTTAAATTGTATATTTTAGTATGTATGTTGACTTTTATATCAATGTAAATGTGTTTATTTAAATTTTAATTTTATTATTTGATTATTTGATTATTAATATTTAAAATAAGATAATATTTATAGCAATTTAATGAAAGTATTAATTAAATAAGAAATCACATAAATAAGCAATTAAATTAAATAATATTAATTAGACAATAATTATATTAAATAATATTATATTTTGTTTAAAAAATAAAAATTTTACTGGTAGTCACTAATATAATGACTGACTATGGCAATCGCTAATATAATGACTGTTTATAACAGTCATTATATTAGCGATTGCCATAGTCATTATATTAGCGACTAGGGCAACCCATAATATTCTAGATTGATTTTTGACTGAAAGTTTCAGTCGCTTTTTGCAGTCAAGATTTAGTCACGATTAAATTGCGATTTGAAAAACTATGACTACCATCTGCAATAGCAAAACAGTCACTTCTGGCCAATATTGTAACTGAAACGCACCGAGACTTTCACTTGCGATTTTGCATTTGTTTTTTAGTGTTTTACCTTCAAAGAAATCTTCCATAACATCTAATTTAGATCATTCACTTGGCTTTTAATTAGTAGCAAATCTTTTCAATATTCGTGGTTTAACTAGTGTCAAAAGCATCTTTCGGTTTTCTCTAACTGTGGCTTCAAAAAAAATCTTAGCAAGGCATCAAGAGAGTTGTTGATAAATCATTAGACAGCAAAGGGGCTAATTTGGATAAGGACTGTTTGGATTTCTGCTTTTCTTTCTGAGCTTTGTGGTATTTATAGCTTGAATCTTTTCGTTTTGGCTCTATCTTCTTGCTGTATTCTCATATCTATTTTTTATTATCATTAATAATATCTTTTCCTTGGCTGTTAGAAAAAACAATTATATATAATGTTCGATGACCATCTTGAACCTTTTTTAGTTTTTTATTTGTATTTCTTTTCTTTATAAATTTTTATCAGTTTCTATCTTAAGGATAAGTCTGGCTCTCACGCACGACCGAGTAAGAAGGTGTCCAACATTTTGCTATGGGTGGTTGGGGTTCAAAAAGTACTATAGAGATGTTCAAGTACCATGCAAAGGATTCCTCCAACTGCTTAACTCTTCCTTATTCTTTTTAACTAGAGATGTTCATCCAACCTGGGTAACTTGTAAAACCAACCATGAACCGAACTGAACCAATGGTAATATGGGTTTTATAAGGAAAAGTGGAGCTTGGTCAAACAAACAAGTCGGTTCGGGTTTTAATTTTAACTCCAGGTTAACCCACAGCTACCCATTTCTAATCCGTAAATTCTAAATTATAATCCTAACATGCCACCCTTGTAGCATCAATTACTTAGTAATTTGCTATTAAAGTCTCATAATTTGCTCTCTATCAAACCAGGCAGCGTATATACTCCATCCAAGTAGAGCTATACTATGTGCATTAAAACTTTAGCATACATAATAATTTAGCATAACAAGTACATGGAAGATCTTTTGGTCAAACATAAAACAAAATTCTTGTTTGTGTTAAGATTAACTTCTTGTTTCTTGAAAATTTATTCCTAAATCTTAATCCATGAATTGTAAAGATTTTAAGGAGCCACATTCTGGTAGATCATTCAAGGTCCAGCTATAAGTTTAACAATCTAATTCCACTTTGAAATTCAGAGGGAAAGAAAGGAAAGCCATAAACTTTTTGTACTTTTCACATATAAATTTAATGATTGTTTCTCAAAGTTGATATGTAAAACCAAAAAGAAAAAGAAAAACAATAGCACATAATGGCTCCTAAAACCCACTTACACGAAACTGACCTAAACCGTCTTTTATGTGGGTAGATTTTCAATTAGGATTTTACTTATGTGGATATGGTTTGGTACTAAAACGTGCAACTTGGTCAAGATAGTGAGGCAGGTCCAATTCTATTAAAACCATATTAAACTTGGCAAACACCCTTATCTTTAACAATGCAACTTAATATATAGAGAACTTGATATATAAAAAGTAAGGGTAAGTATTTGGTTGGTTTGGTTTGGAACTGTTGACACCCAAATTTGTCCGGACACTGACTTTTGCTTAAGTTCTAGGTTATAAAAAAAATTAGTTTAGGAGCATTTTAGTTTTACAGGGGCAGTTTTGTCTTTTCAGGTGTTGTTGATTTTTTTTTTTTTTTTGAGTTTAAAGTGTTTATCTAGGGTAGGAATAGGAATTAGTTTGGTTTAGGTACTAATTTGACGCCCTAAAGGTTTTTCAGGGTCAATTTAGGTAAAAGGAAAAATTTTAGGTGGAAGCTGAGGTTTTTTAGTAAGTTTTAGGCAAAACTTGAAAAGTTTAGGGCAAATCTGTCAATTCTAGAGAGTTTGAGCCAAATCTGGCGATTTTATGAAATTCTAGAAAAATCTGGGGATTTTTGCAAAGTTTTGGACTAATCTGACAATTCTTGGAAGTTTTGGGTTAAATTGAAATTCGCACAGAATTTAGGGCCAGATCAGCAGATCGAGAGTTTTATTGGACTTAAACTAGTAATTTCACCAGATTATATCCTAATTGACTTAAACTTCTTCAAATTTGATTTGGATGAAGTTTAAACCCTCAAAACCTTGTTAATCACGTTTTAAACCTCCTCTAGGATAAATATAAGTCGCATTTGGGAAGAAATGGGGATAAAATTCGAGAACCTTAAGCTCCCATCAAAAAAAAGTTAAACTGCAGCTTTTGGTCCCTGATTTCTCGGAATCTCCCCAAAAAGCCCTAAACTCCTTCCTCCACCGCTGTCAACCCTGGAGTACTGCTGCAACCTGCCCGACGCCTCCGGCCACTGCCCCGCCGCGTCTTTTCGCATTCCAGGCCGTCGTTCACTCTCTCATCTCCAGCCACCGCCAGCCACGCCAACGACGTGCCCAGGTGCCCCCGTCGCGCCGCACAGCCACCCCAGTCGCCCTACACCCCTGACGGTTCGTCGCCCGCCGTACTCCTCCTCCCTCCAAGCTCCGCCGTCACATCTTCCGGGCCCCCTGGTCGTTGCCTTCGCCGTTTGACGGCCGAATCGAAGGGGGAACGAGACAAACCCGTTTCAAAATCCGGATCGCGACCGGGTTTCAACCCAGACAACTCCTTTTGGATATAACCTTAACTTAGTCCTCCAACTTTCTATTTCGTTCATATAAGCCACTAACTTTCCTTATTGTTGCAGATTAGTCACTGACAGCAAGTTTATTTCTTTGTTTTCCTTTTGTTTCTTTCTTTCTTTGTTTATTTAGCCATGCATTAGATTTAACCATTAAATTCACATAAGGATGTAACTTAGGATATTTATTTATTTATTTTTATTTTTATTTTTATTTTTTTATTTTTTTATCTCTTTGTTTCTCTTTTACTTCCTTTTAAGTTTTCTTAGAATAGTCTCATCTTATTTTTATTTTGATTTACATAATGCATCTTAAAATTTGATAACACATAAAGAATTATTTGTTATGATAGGTAATTTAAATTCTTAGAGATTAGAAAGAGATTAAATTGAGGCAAATTACAAGATATTTGGTAGACCTTCAAATATCCGTTCTTGGTGGTTTGATAAAATCTCGAGACAATCATTCGTTTAAATCCGATTGGTTTGATAAGACTCATGGGCTAGAATAAGATGTTCCTTTTAAATTCTTAGTGGATTTGATAAAGTTCCGAGATTTCAAGGACGTCTAGAATTCCATATCGGGTTGGTCTGATAAGATTCACGGTTTGGAATTAAACGAATTAAAATTCATTAAAGTATTTCTCAATCGAAGATTAGTTTAAGAAGCAAAGATTTAAGAAAAGATAAAACCAAACCCCATGGTATCAATTTCCAGGCGCTTTAATAAGATTATTTTAGCATAACCGACTCACGATCTTAGAATCTCTCGCAGACCATAAAAAGTATCCAATCGACCTAGGTAAACTGATTGGTGGTGACTCCTAAAAATCACGTTGCTACAGGAACCTATCCAAGGATAATAAGTTGATCGATTTTTATGTTTTATAAAGTATATCCAAATTATTAGAACTACATGTAAAAACTGATTTGGACCATCTGAACAATGTTTTGGTTTATTCAATTCATCTTTCTAAGAACTAACTATGCACATAGTAAATAAAAAACTAAGATAAATATTAAAATTTTTACCTATCTACTCAAAATTAAATAAGGATAGACAACATATAGTCCAAAATGGTGGGAAACAACTTTATATATATAAAGTCAATATAGATAATGATAAAATATTTATTATTTTTTGGTCTATTTAATTTTAAGTATATAATCCAAAAATCGATCAGATAACTACTGAACATAAAATTAGGTCCAAACCGGCCAAAATAAATAAAAAAAACAAACCATTTTATCTTAATGAAATCATTTTTTTTGGTCTTTTCTGTTCTACGGGAATAATGTTCACCTAAAAGATAGTTGGTGGATGGATGAAGACTTGGGCCCTTCGATTAAATGACACAACTATTCTATTTGGCCCCACTTCTATTTTATAAGGTGAAGGACAATACGTTTTTGACTTCATTTAAGGGAAATTTTTTTAAATTTTTTAAAAGACCTAATTATTACTGTTAGGCTACATTAATAAAAGTAAAAACATCAAACTTGGGAAGGTTACAAAATCCCTACTCGTTTGCTATAATTGACACTTTATTTTTTTATTTTTAAAAACTTATACTTTGCCCATATTTTCTTTATATTGTATGACAACCTCTAAAATGCTAATTTAAACTATCTAATAGTATATTTCAGTAACTTTACAATTTTTAAAATTTTTTTCACAGTTAACTAAAATTTAAAAAATGCTAATTTGTATTTACAGTCAGGAAAATACAGTTATAGAGAAGAAAAATTGAAAATATAAAATTTAATTAAATGCAAAAAAATTGTAAAGAGACGATTGACATCAATAGAAGATGACTATGGTATGGTTTAACTTAGAAAATCAAAAGTTGTTGGTTGGTGTAAATGAAACAAGAAGCAAAATGTATGTTTTCAAACATAAAAGGCCAAAGTGCCAGTTAAGCCAAACCGGAAGGGGCTTTTGCAAGTTTCCCAAACTTTTAATGATAATAAGGGTAGTGAAATTGTACCAAAGTTACAGAAAAGAATAAATCTTATGAAAGTCAAACAAAGAAAAACAGCAAATAGTTGTTTTTGTTTCTAGTTTTGTATTAGGTGTAAAACCTTTGTTTCATAAAAAAATTACTTCCAATTCATTTTACTTAAGTCAACTTAATATAAAATTATTTATTTTTTTTTTACATCTTTTCTACTTAAAATAAATTTCATTTGAAGGACAATAATATATGGATGTAATAATCTATTTGAAAGTAAATTTTTATAATGTTATTAAAATTTTATGAATTTTTCTATTGTTAGGTATTAAAAAAATAAAAAATTTAAAATTTTAATAAGATTATAAAAAATTATATTTTCAATAGACTATTACACCCACCTAATATTAGATTTTAAATAAAATTAAATCTAAATAAAAAAGATGTAAAAATAAATCAAGCTGGCTCACCATTTAAGACATAATGCCTTATCTTGTGATGAATTTATTCTATGGATGGATGATGTTCTGAACCGCATTTCGGCCATCGTAGCCTCTAATCGTTCGCTTTAATGAGATTGCTTTCTGAAGCATTCCACAAAAAAAAAAAAAAATCAATTGCAATCTAAATAAATTTTGCCAATACAAAAGAGGTTCTTGTCCTGAAAAAATAGGAAAGCATTAACACATCCAGAAAAAAAAAAAAAAACAAACAAACAAACAAAGGCTAACTTTTTACACAAATGTCTCATTGTAAGCAACAAATTCTCTCCCATGTTGGCTAAAGAATGTACCTAGTTAATGACATAATAATACGTAATTGTTGAGAAAAAAATACCCAATCACCCATCATGCGTGACAGAATAACAAATACAATCAAGCAAGCACATACAAATTTAACGTGGCTTAGCAGTTAACTAACCTACATCCACGAATGAGAGAAAACCACTCGAATAAAATACAAAGATTATAGCAGAGATATGCCCTTAGTGTTCACACTGGTCTATGGATCCCTCTAGACACTACTGATAATCCTAATATATTGCTCTCACACAATTACAAGACATGAGATTCACAAAAGGCTTCTCACCCTAGCTCTCTCCGGCCTCCAGACCTCTCCTTCCTCTTGAAACTCTCATATGTTGCTTCTTCACCACATTAGCTTTTTTCTCATGCTCAAAACCTAATACAATAAGCCTTTTTATAAACCATATACAAACCCAAACCACAACAAAATAGGAAACTCAAATCCTAAACAAATAGAAAAACTAAAACCAAATCTTAAACAAAATCCAAATCTTTAACCTTCTTGAATTTGAGCCAACTAACCCAACAATTTCCACCTTGGCTCAAATTCTTCATCATGAATATAAACATTATGAACACATGATCACGATTACAAACACGAACACCACGAACATCACTAAAACACGAACACAGCAATGAACATAAATGATTGTGAACAACACATACAACAATGAACAGAAATGACCACGAACAGAACAGCATGAACATCAACATTATGAGTATTAGCACACATAAACAAAATCTTCAATCTTTAAACTTGTATCAAGCTGTTGGTATCACGCCGCAACAATTGCCAAATATCCCTAAGACAGTTCCCTAAGGCTCCACTAAACAATCCAAATGCGCTACCACAAGCTTCACCATGCTAAGAATGCATTATAAACTCCACCATACCAGGACCAACCCGTAAGTCCTTATACCACTTGTTGGGAAAAAAATCTCTTATTACCCATCACAAGCGGTGGAATAACAAACATGATGAAGCAAGCACATACAAATTTAACGTGGTTCAGCTCCTAACTAGCCTACGTTTACGGATAAGAGAAAACCACTTGAACAAAATATAGAGATTACAGTAGAGGTATGCCCTTAGTGCTCATGCTGGCCTTAGATTCCCTACACACCACTGATAATTCCAATATCTTGCTCTCACATAATTACAAGATATTATAATCACAAAAAGGCTTTGCGTCCTAGCCCTCTCCAGCCTCCGGAGCTCTCCTACCTCCTGGAACCCTTATATCTTGCCTCTTCACCACATTGGTATTTTTCTCATACTCAAAACCTAACACAAGAAGCCTTTTTATAGGTCACATACAAACCCAAATCACAAAAAAATAGGAAACTCAAATCCTAAACAAATAGGAAAACTAAAACCAAATTCTTAACAAAATCAAAATCCTTAACTTCCTTGAATTTGAGCCAACCAACCCAACAGTAATTAATGATGTGCATAATTAATATACTTATTTATATTATGTGTTAATGTGGAAAAAGTTTGGTTATTTTATTTTTACTGATTATTGTGGATAATTAATTATTTTTGTGCCCTAGTAAGTTCTATATTTGGTGTTAACATAGATAGGGACTTTAAAAATTCTCTCATATTTACATGCTGGAAGAAAAAAAATTTTCATAGGGTATTTTTAAATGATTGAAAGTTCTTATTTTAATACATGGATAATATTTTGAAATTTGTGCACCAACTGAAGCACAACACTGCAAGACATCCTGAAAATATTTTATATTTGCCTTCTTCTTCTTCTTCTTGTTCTTTTTTTTCTTTTGCAAAAAATCTTTTTTTTTTGTACGCATAAATATATTAAAAGAAATACACAACACAAAGAGAAAACAATAGCCTCCAAAAAAGGAGCCTAAATCACACCAGAATCCTTAGAATGGAAAAAATCTGCATTTGCCCTTGATTTGTTTGAAAAGCACAAAATCAATCTTGACTTGGACACAAAGCATTGAAGGGAGTGCCATCAAGAGGATTTTCCATCAAAATGACATGATTTCTTTTGACAAATAGCGGACTATCGACTGAAATAGCTCACTTGGTCTCAATGCATTCACATGGGGACTTCGAGCCCATCTTAAGATTCTTGGCCATCTTGGTTGGATAAGAGAAAAACACTTCTTTAATCTCATTAGAGAATGTTGTTATTTGCTGATCAACAACATTTTTCTTATCATTATCCTGGATGGAGTGTTTAATTCTTATTTCCTTAGTAGTCTAAACAGGATGGGGATGAAAACTCTTTGAGCACTTCACATTGGCTTGGTTACCACACTTTGGATTCTTTTAGGTGTATTGGATATTCTTACTGCCTTGCCTATTTCAGTACTACCAAGCAAAAACTTCCTCCAACCCTTCAACTTTCTCTCTCATTTTTTTTAATAGCATAATGATATACAGAGAGTTGGTGGAGAGGTGAAGACATGAGGCCCCTTTGATTACACAGGATAACTGTTTTAGTTGTCCCCACTCATATTTTCTTTAATATAAATGTTCTAACACTTCATAGTTTTTCAATTATCATTTTAGGTCCATTTAGTATAATGCTAGTAATTAGCATTAGAATTTTAAAAAATTTATTTAATGGTAACTTTTAATTTTAGCAATCTCATCTGTATCGGTAAATAAATTATTAAAAAAATTGAATGCTAATCAGAGACAATATTCTTAAGTGGGGCCTTTATAAGGTGAAGAACAATATGCTTTTTTATCTTCATGTCAGACCAACACTTTCTAATTTTTATAAGACCTAATTACTACTATTAGGCTGAATTAATATAACAAAAACATTGAAATTTGGGAAAGTTGCAAAAATACCCGTGGGTTGGCTTATAACCTAAACTCTACTTTTTTATTTTTAAAAACCTACATTTTAAATTTAGTTTTTACAAAAATGTCTCAATTGATGCAACAAAATTTGTCCCATGTTCTTTGTTGAAACAAAGAAGCAATTTTTTTGATGTACACTTTTAGTATATTTTTATTAATTTAAAGTTCTTAAATAAATAATTATATATAATGTTCAATGACCATCACAAACCTGTTTTAGTTTTTTATTTTCTCAATGATGAGTCTAGGCTCTGTCACATGATCGGGTAAGAAGGTTTCTAACATTTCGCAATGGGTGGGTGGTCGAAAGGCACTATATATATAATTTCCCAACTATTGTGGTTGTCTAGCGTATCTCTATACCACCAAGTATGAAGCATAGGATTCCTTCAACTTCAACCACTAAACTTTCTCTCTCAGTCTCTTTAACAACACATCATGATATACAAGGAGTAGGGTGAGCATTTGATTGGTTTGACTTGAAATTGATCTAAGCATAATGATCTAATTGATTTTTTTTGTTTTTTAAAAGTGTATCCAAATTATTCAAACTATATGTAAGAACCAATTCAAACCATCTGCATAAATTTTGCCAACAAAAATTGATCTTATCCTGAAAAAATAGGAAAGCCTTGACACATCTGGAAAAAATGGAAAACAAACAAGAAAAGGGTAACTTTTTACACCAATGTCTCATTGTATGCAACAAATTTTTTCCCATGTTTGTTTGTTGAAAGGAAGAAGCAATTTTTTCGATGTACACTTTTAAGTCTATTTTATTTAAAGTACTTAAATAAATAATATTACAATGTTCGATGACCATCATGGACCTGTTTTAGTGTTTTATTTGTATTTTGTTATAAATTTTTTTTGTGTCTATCTCAATTATGGTGTATGGGCTCTCTCACATGATGGAGTAAGAAGTTTCCACTATTTCACTACTCAGTGGGTGGCGTTCGAAAGACACTATTCAATTTACCAACTGCTGCACGTTGGTAAATGGCAGTTGGTATTCGATACGTTGGAAAATTTTTTACCAACGCGCAACTGATAACACGTTGGTAAATTCCAACGTGTAGACGTTGGTAAAATACACGTTGGTAATTACCAACGGTCATGAAAAGGACTTGGTTTCCATCGTGTAGTTGTAGTTACCAACTGTCAGCCGTTGGTAAGTTACCAACTGCCAGCAGTTGGTAGCTTACAAACTGTCAGCCATTGGTAAGTTACCAACTGCCAGCCGTTGGTAACTATAACTGCTACCAACTGTCAGCCGTTGGTAACTTACCAACTGCTACCTGTTGGTAACTTGGCAGTTGGTAATTACCAACTGCCGAAAGTTGGTAAGGTAGTTGTTATGAAGCCGTTGGTAATTAACAACGCGCGCAAGTTGGTAAGTTCTCCATTTCCGCGTTGGTAATGTATATTAAACGTTCCATGGCTCGGTTGTTTCGTATTTTTCCCCATTTTAATCCACATTCAAAATTAAAATACCAATTCAAAAGTACGCCCGACTTTACTCAGCAATAAACATGACACAGGTATGCCAACGTTATTAAAATAAAATATTCTCAAATACAGCATAATGAAAACAATAACAGATATGTCTGAAAGAAAGCATTCAACATTCAACGCCTTACACATTTCAGAAATATCAAGTCAGTCTGATTTAGGTCTAAAAATTATTATGTCTAGGGCTCTAACACAAGAACTTTGGAAATGCGCTAACCTGTTGATGACGCCCATCACGGAGTCCCGACTATCTCCTCATCCTTTGAGTCCGAGTCATCAGGATAATGTGGAACTGGTTGTGCCGACGGGCACGGAAGGTTTAGCGAACGACAAATAATCTCCAACTGAGCTCGATTTGCCTCCAATGCGGCTCTCTGAGCCTCCATCTTTGCTCTCTGTCTCCTCTTAATTCTCTCGAGCTTCCTCTCGTACTCCGCATCCCTTCGCGCATTCTCCTCTGCCATCATCTTCTGTACTTGCTCGTTGAATTGCGGTGTTTGTGTGATGTCGATAGGCGGGATGGGACCTGGCTGTCGGCGTCCCGGTATAACACACTGCTCAGATCCTAATCCAAATACACGGTCTCTCCTTCTACCGCCAGATGCAGTACTAATGATTGCTAGTTCATCAATGGCCTCTATTCTAACCTCTTGCTGTGTTTGCTCCTCAATCTCTGCACTGATACGAGTCTACAGAAACATAACAAAATACATTTAGTCATGTCATAATTTGTAAGGTTTGGGATTTAAGGTTAATTAATGGTATATCAAGTTTAGGGTTTTACATATTTGGGTTTAATTGAGGGTTTATGGATATAGAATGTGGATTTAGGGTTTAATTAATTATTAAGGTTTGGGATTTATTCTTATGATTCTTACTTCCTTGTATATGATATCATGTCTTTATTAAATTTAATTTTTGAAATTATGTTTATAGAGAAAATTTCATGAACTTATATATATTTATGATTGTACCAAATATATAATTATATTCATGTGTGTGTGTGTGTGTGTGTGTGTGTGTATTTATATATTTATATGTACGGGGAATGCTAGTTATATAACAAGGATAATTCAATTAAAAAAATTAAATGATGGACGATGAATAAGTAATTATTCATGACACTTTTGTTAAGGTATTAAAGTAAAGGGTAGAACTATAATTTTGTTAAGGATGCAGAATTGAGTGTAAATTAAGTTTAGGTATTGAAAAACTATGTCTAATTACACATATGTCTACAATATAATAATTATTAACCAGCCTAGTGCCATTTCAGCGAGACATTCTTCAATTTCATTTCTTTTTTTTTTTCACACATTCTTTGTTTGTTTTTGTTATTTTCCCTATTTTTTGGCACATAATAAATCTTATTATTTATCCTTTTAAAATACATGAATAAAAAAATAGACAAATAAATCAACAACAAAAAATGTACAAATGAACATTACAAATTATTTACTATTTTAAATTATACTAAATAATTGCGCACATAAATATACTACCTAAACAAATAACTTAAAACTAATAATTTCATACTTTCTAATTAATCCCGAAAATAAACAAAAAATTGTAAGAAAATGCACATAAATTTGCAATTCTAATGGGTAACCTAAAAACTAAATCTCCAACCAAATACAACACAAACTAAATTTCCATATCCAGAGTTGCTTTTCCTTCTAATTAAAGATTTAAAAATTCAGAAATGGATGCTCTATATAATTCATTTTAATTTAAGTGAACTAACTCATTTTTATTTTTATATTTTTTTAGCTAATTTATTTTTATTTTTATAGTTTTTAAATGAAATTAATTTTATTTGAAAGTTAATATTATATAGATACAATAATCTATTTAAAAGTAAATATTATTTCACCAACAATATTTATTTCATACCACATCCAATCCATTTTCTCTAAATATATAATATATTTCTAATAAATTTTATATTTCTAAATAATTTATATCTTTGTAAATTGAAAAATAATTTCTATATCTATAATGGATTTTTATATTTATAAACCAATAGTTAATGCTTGTGATTAATATTAATATTTACTTGTTTAACATTTTATTCATTTTTCAATTAGTTCAAATAGAGAAGTATCATTTTTTTTAATTATATTTTAGCTAATCTCATTTTATTTTAAAAATTATTTTTCACCATATGAAAAAAAATACATATTCTACAATATTTTTTCATTGCAAAATGTAAATATACTACCTAAACAAATCACTTAAAACTAATAACTTCATAATTTTTAATTAATCTCGAAAATAAACAAAAAATTATAAGAAAATGCACATAAATTTGCAATTGTAATGGGTAACCTAAAAACTAAATCTCCAACCAAATACAACAAAAAATAACAAATATTGCACATATTTCAAACCAAATTAACAGTATATAATCCGAAAATGAGTATTTATTGGGGAAAAAATTGGAAAAATTCGAAATAAACACGTTTACCTCAAATCAAAATGTTAACTTCCTTCAAACACCTCCAAATAACTTCAATCCTGCAATAAAAACCAAAATCTTCAACCCATTATCAACCAAGAAGCTCAAATAGGGAGAAATACCTAAAAAAAAATCAAAAAATTCTTGGAAAAAGTTATAGTGCGCACTATAACTATTGCGCCGTTTAATTGTCTATTATTCAACAAACAGAAAATCCCCATCAACTTTCTGTATATTACAAGAAATAATCTTTCCTTCGACACCCAATACTCCATTTGGGAAATAATAAAAAGAATATAAATATATAACATATAAACTATTAACAATTAAACTACCTTACATTCCAACCACATCTTCCATAGAACATCCAGTACCATAAATATCTACACCAGGTTTATTTACAGGCAAATTCCGATAAACATACTATAAACCGGGCTTTTAATACTCATCTAATGCATGTATGGTTCAATCAACAGAAACTTGTAGTAACATAGACAACAGTACCATGTTTATTCAGACCATTTCAAGATAGCTACTCAAGCAAGTGAAAAAAATTCAACCATCATGAGCTGTAAATTGTTTCGTTGAGGAATCGGAAACTCCTACCATGCCAAGGGGGAACAGCTCAAGACACCAAAACCGTGAGAAATATTGTTTCTAATATTGTGATAATGCCAGTCATATATATTGGCCTTCACTAAACATTATGGAAGGGCTTAGACTGTGCCAGCACATCCAACATTAGGCCTATAGCTGGCTCCAGTCCCCAAAAAATTCATGACTTCAGGAGGCAAGAAGAGAACCTGAAATTAACCAGCATATTACATAGAGATTTCAAAAGTTGAAAGGCTATTCCATGAAGGAAATGGAAAACAGTAATGATCTCCAAGCATAGTCTTCATTAGCACGCCCTTGTTAATTGCTCCAAAAAATGGGGCAGAAATTATGCATATTTGCCTTGTATAAATGCAACCCTTTATAATTCTTCTTCTTCTATATCTTCCCATTCCCATTTTTAATCTAATTCGGCCATGAAGGTATGATTCTCTGCCAAAACTGTATACTTCGACAGAATTCCGTGTTAATAAGTTGAAGCTTGAACAATTTCTAGACCAACAGCTGTATCTTAAAAGGAAAAATCAAATCTTGCAATTAACACGGCAATATAGCATGCAGTAAAGTAATGAAAGGTCATGAAACAAATGTGTTGTATGAATTGCAGCAAAGCAAATGCAACCCCATTGCAGAATCACTTCAAGCATTAGACGATTATAATATTTTCATTCTTGTCAATCTAATAGCAAGTAACGATACACACGCTCTTCTTCGCTTAAGCATGAGATAACAAATTAAAGAAAAACTTGCACACAAAGGGTTCACAAAGTTCCAGAAACTTGAAGCAAGTAAAGCAATGAAATTTTTCCAAAATAAATGAATAATAAACACTCCCATACAAAGCTTAAATTGGACAATCAAGCAGCGGTTATCGTCTATATATTCTAAGCATCTGGCTTAACTGAAAGTTTCATCTCAGTCTGAAAAATCCAGAGAGCTCGTAAACAATGGACATCAGAAGGTTGGAATTCAATAGGAAACTCGTAGGACTTTGTGGCCAGGTCATAGATTCCCATCTTCTCCTTCATTGAGCCAAATGTGAAGTATATGCTATTTGCTTTGAATCCGTTGCAATCTAAAAATGTGGCTGACGAATGTTTGCTAAAAAACAAAGCTCTGTCTCCCAAAATCTATCACCTCTTTCCACTGCTTAGTTTCCCAGTCCAACTCAAAAATTTGGAATAATCCCCCTGGTGCTAAGAACCCCTCCCGGTGTACAATCACCAACAATCCTCTCTCCGATTCCAGAAAATTCAATCACCCAGGAGTTTTGATCCTACTGGGTGTGTAGCAAGGAAGGAAGCAGTGCCAGGCGGGAGCTTTGGGTGGCAAAGGAGTTGGAGGCTGTGGCTTAGAGGAAGATGCTCTAGCTGCTGCTGGATGAGATGGGAAGAAGATGGACCAACCATTCGGATTTCAAATGAATCCCTGGCTAGCGAGCGGAAGAAGATGGACCAGAGATTCAATCTCAGAAATAATCTTTCATTGGCGATGAAGCAAATTTTAGTGGTGATGAAGAGTGGTAGCAGCCATTAAGCAAATAATGGTAGAGCAATTAAGGTATACAGCAACGCAATTAAGCAAATCGAAAGCAAAGACAGACATAGAGTTAGGATCTGCAACAAATGAAATACTATAATTGTCACGGAACGGGGCCCCAGTGCCCCATAATCTTGTAGGCTCTTAAGGATTATGAATCCCTCTAAGTTACTATTGGCTAACTACTACTCGTCAATATAAATTTAAACAATTTATATGCAACTAGTTTCTTAGCCTACTTAGTTCAAGAGATATGCATGCTTTTGTCCTAGCAATGCAAAAGAATAAATAGATCGTTGGTTAAAAACGTTGCTCGAGCATCTCTATTAAAACATACTTAGAACGTGCAAAGACATTGAAATACTAGTTACTTTGACTACAAGTAATAGTTTGTGTATACAATATACTTCTAGCATGCACCCAAAAGTAACAAGATGGATTTACATCACAATGTATCCTATTAGAGGCAACTTTCTTAGTACACAAGGTACTATATACAAGAGACAAAAACTAACTAACTAAGATCATCTACTTGAGCCCCACCTTGAGCTATCCAAGCTCCAAGTGCAAGCCCTTCCTTAACTCTTGTTCTTGTGCACTCTTAGCCTCTACACTGTAAAGGCACAACTTGGTTAGCACATAACTTACATCACAAGTAACCTAGAATCACAAGGATGCTCAAGAAAAGTACCTGCAAAATAGAAAGCTTAGGCCTCAGCTGTCAACAAGTGACTAGGCCTGGGGTTAGAACTTGCACAATAAACTTAAGGGAGTGAGTACTTAAAAGTACTCAGTAAGGGTCCCTTGAATACCTGTAAGAAGATAACAGCAACCAAGATGCAACCATGGCAAACAAGCAACCAAACAAATGAATCAACCAACAAACAACTCAAACAATCAACAAACATATATATAAGATATGCAATGCATAAATGTATGATATGAAATGCACATAATGCATGCACTTGGGACTTTCTGCACTCTAGGTGCCATAAAACTTGCCGTGAGCTCAAACGGCGGAGGTACTTGAGATACTGGCCCTCGTATCCCGGGTACTTTACCTCCCTTAAGTCCCACCTACGGGTTCTAGAGTAGGTCGTCACCCCTCTGAAACTTACCCGTCTTTACCCTTAACTTATTGCGCAGGGTAGTTATCCTATGTGGTTTAACTAGCCAAACCCTTAAGGTTTAACTTAGAGCACTCATAGTGGCTTACTTACCAAACCAAATGGTTTGGTCGGGATCGACTTAGGTTTTCCTCCTCATTGGCCATAGGTAAATGACGTTTTACTCGGCCAACAAAGAGTCTAAAAACCCACTTAATCCCCTTAGTGCTCATTTAGAAGCTTAAGCACTTTGATTTTCTTAACCACCAAGTCATACTCTTTCCTAACCACACAACTTAACTACCACTTAAATAATGCATAATTCCCAGCTTAGGAAGGAGTTCTAGACCCAACCGAGGCTACGGAATGTCTTAACTTAGCCTAGGGATGAAAACCGAGAGTTTGAGATATTCTTAGGATGCCCGGAGCTTGGGGGCAAAATGCCTTGGCGGCGTCGTTGGCGACGCGTCGCCACAGGCATCAGTGTTCGGAAAACTTTTTCATTTCTCGGCGACGCGTCGCCAACTCGCGTCGCAGCTAGCAACGCGTTGCCAATGGTGTCGAAACTGGCGACGCGTCGCCAATGCTTTCCAGCATTGCGCGACAGCGTGCGTTCTTGCACGAAAACTGCTCAAACTTCTTCATCCCTTAACCAAATCACTTGGGTCTTGTTTCTAACTCATTTCCACACAAAAGACTACATTTCTATGCATTATTTGAGCTTAATTAACTTGAACCCTTACCTCAATTTAGCTACAAAGCAAGCATTGAAACGTAACCACCTTAGCTCAATCAAGCTCCCTTTGAGTTCCTCACCTATAACCAATGTAATATGGCACCAAACACTTCAAACCAAGACCATTTCTAGCTACGGAAACAACTTAAAACCAATCCAAATGAACCCAACGAGCTTACCCATGATTTTGAGTCCAAACTAGCACCAAAAAGCAAATTGGAGCTAGAACACCAACAAAGAAGCTTGATGATTCCTACTAACACCTTGGGCTTCCTCAGTTTGATGAAGAATTGCAGGAAAAGAAGCTTTGGGCTGGGATTTTGGAGAGGGAAAGTGGAGCTACGAATTTGGAGTTGAATGCAAATGACTAAGGAAGAAGAAGACTTAACAACTTAAACTAACTTATACTAAATCGGGGGACTTGGCAAACTTCTTCCTCTTTTGGTCCACAAACTCTCAATTGTTTTAAATGGGTCACCCACTCTCACTCAAAACCAACTTTCCTTTGCTCTAAAGGATGCTAAAAGCTTCTCACACTTGATTTTCTTGGACACTTTAGCCACTTAAGATTTAAATGGCTTAAGCGAACACTTAGTGCCACAAATACTCAAAACTTTCAAAGATGGTTCTAATTGCTAGGATAACTAATGGTCTTGATTCAACTATGCCAAATCACACTTAGGAACTCACTTATTTAATTAAGCTTACCTTACTTGCTTAACGAGGTGCTAACTTGAGGTACTTAATTTAATGAAACACTTAAACAAAGCAAAATAAGTACTTACTTGATTAGTCAACTAGGAGAGCCGTCACAATAATCACACCAGCTTTAACTATCCTTCAGATCGTGGTAAACGACAGCAGATCCACGCATTTCCGACCTCGAAGAAGCTGTTTCGGGCCCCAATCGACGACGCCACGTGAATGTGTGTGCTGTGCGAAGAATACGTTTGTAGGGGAGAGAGAGACGCGAATCTGTCGCGACGAGGAAGACGACCTACGCAGGGGGGGGGGGGGCAATTTAAAAACATATTTTCCAACGGCCATAGCCGTTGGAAACCTAAGGCCAAAACGCACCGTTTCATTAATCAGCTTCCAACGGCTTCACGCACCGTTTCATTAATCAGCTTCCAATGGCTGAAGCCGTTGGTAAATGTACAGGACCTTTTTTTTTTCCAACGGCTTAAGCCATTGGAAAGGTTACACATGCATTTTCCTAATTATTGTATATATTTTCCAACGCGTGACAGTAGCAACCGAATTCCAACGGTCACAGCTGTTGCTAATTACCTACGGCTTAGCCGTTGCTAACAAAAAAAAGAAAAAGAAAAAAACCACCAACGCGTGCACGTTGGAAGATTTTTACCAACGGCTTGACCGTTGGTAATAAAACAGTTGGAAAAGACGGATTTTTTAGTAGTGAAATACTATAATTTTGGCAGTTTAAAGTGAAGAGTAGGGGAGAATAGCCATTAAAAACTTGGTGGGACGCATCTTGGCATTATAGTCAATTTTCAAGGTAAAAAATAAAGTTTTTAGATTGAAAACTAAACACTAAATAATGGGATAAAGACTTTTTCTAGTACTTCGGAAGAAAGGAATTACATTATTTTGATAAATGGAGAAAAGAATTATCCCCATCACAAGAAAAAAACTTTCTTTATAAAATGTCTTCCAAATTACCATGCTTAAAAATAGGAGAGGCAAAAATAATAAATAAACAAAAATCATGTACCATGTCTGCTTAGGAAATAATGATACCGAGCTTAGGCCATTATTTAGGGAAAAAAAATTAAAAAGTACTATTCATGAACAGTAACCCAAGTTGGCATATAGTTATAATGAGGATTCAATTTGTGGTAGTATTTAATTTAAACTTAGCAAAATAATTATTAAGTAAGAGTTCTAGGATGAAGATAATTATTAAGTAAGAGTTCTAGGATGAGGAGATGAAAGATTAGATTTCTAGCAATTAAAAGTGGGTTTAACCATTTGATGCAAAAAACTTTTCCATGAAAATAAAAAGTTGAGATTTGGAGTTGACCTAAAGTATGGTCCAATCTCTATAGAATAAAGTTTTGGGATTAATGGGGTAAATAGCAAGATTTTAGTAACTACAAGTGGTGTTTAATTATTAACATGCAAAAAAAAATTAAGAAATAAAAAATGAAATAAATTGCAAGTTTAAATAGAAAAATCCAAACAAAGTCTGGGGACTGTCCAAGTCATATAAAAAATCAGTTAAACCATAGCAACTAAAGTTTTACTTTAAATATAGGAATAACTTTCGTATAAAAAGTAATATCAAAGCATTGGCACAAAAGTTAATGTAAAGTTTAGAATCATTGGAATAAATGGAAATATTATATGTAGTAAGGTTTAAAATTGACTAAATAAAGACAAAAAAAAAGTAATAAAATTGTAAATAAATAAAATTTAGGTACTCGAACGGAAATGATTGATAGCTCTAGGACTTAAATTGATTTAAGCACACAAAACAAAAAAAAAAAGACAAAAACTAGGGAAAGCCCTTATATATATATTTCTTTTTGGCTGCTGTAGCCCCTAAATTTATGGACCTTTTGACCCCACCACCCTGTAACTACCACGGTACTTTCTTTTAACGCCTGAGCGTGAGATGCAATAGTTTAGCAACCAAAGCAGAAAGAAAGGAAATTTATACAAGCTAGAAGATGAGTTAGAGAATTACTTAGAAAAAAGGGAAAAAAAAATTAATGTTCGCAAACAGTGTTTTTGTCCCACTATTAATATATAACAATGTTTATAAGTCCTGTGTATTGCAACGGTCCAATTTGTTGTAGCATTTAATGTAAATATAGTAAATCAATTAATAACTAATAAAGTATGCATAAAGAGAGAAAAAAAAATTAGAGTTCTAGTAATTTAAAGTGGGTTTAACCATTGACTTTAAACAAATCATAAAAATAAGGAAACTAAGATTTAGAGTTGACTTAAAATTAAGATCTAATCTGCATACAATAAAGTTTTAGGGATAATAGGGTAAATAACAGCATTTTTTAGCAATTAAAAATGGTGTTTAACCATTGATAAAAAATAATAATAATGGTACTAATTAGTGATTTAAAGCAAAAAGTCAATGCAAATTGTCGGAACAAATCAACCATAGCCAAAATCAACAAACTATATGACAAAAATTTTCTATTAGAAGATAGAAATAACCTTCCCATAAAAAGCCATTATAACTTTTATGTTTGGCAAATGGAGTACACAAACTTATAGATTTGTTGACCCAACACTGTCCTTGTACTGTCACTCAGGTGCCTAAATCATCAGATGGAACAGTTAAGGGACCAAAATAGAAGAAAGGAATCTACAGGGACTCAAAGGAGGTTAGAGCATTAAAGAAAGAAAAGTTATTGTTCATGAACTATAATCCAAGTTGGCAACTGAAATACAGTTATAATATAATATGTTTTGGAAGCATTTGGCAAGAAATCGACCAATCCAGATTTTAGGTTAATATGAGGTTCGACTAGTGATTACATTGTATAATTTGCATGTCTGGATGCCGTTAAAGGGCAGTATCAGAATTATGTGAAAGATCAAGAGTTGATCGGTTAGGTTGAGGACCTGGGAACTTTACCTTGCTTTGTTTGACTTGTTATGTGTGGATTGGTGTTCAACAAAATCTAACGTCTCTATTTTGTCTTGGACTTGGACTAGGAATTGGGATGGCGATGGATATCTTACATGGTGAATATTTACTTCTACTCGATTAGATTTTTAATCGATTAAATGAAAATGAATAGGATATGAGTTTGGTTTTCATAAAGCGCATCGGATATTTGGGAAGTGGTTCATGATTTACTCTATCCAAATATAAATATTATTTTAAAATTTGTTACCTGGTATTTGTCTCACATGATAGAGTCTATTTCAGTGGGCCCTCTCAATGATGAAAGCCACTATGACCGAGTATAAGAAATTTCTAAAAAACGAAAGCATTAATGGGCCAGATCAAACTTTACTGTTTGGATTTAACTTATACGTGGAAATGTGTTTTCTTTTAAAGCTATCAACCCATCTACAGTTAAAATAACTTTTGCCCCCAAAGTTAATGGAAATTAAAGACGGCCCACTCTATTTTCCTCTGCCTCTCGCAGCTGTTTTCCACCAAGGGATTGGCGGGATGAACTGGACTTTGTGGGGCGGGTTACTACGAGAAGCATGTTCAAATTAATCCTAAGTGAACTAAAAATAAGATCGATGCTAGAAAGCTGGGGAAGACATGCTAATTAAGAATGATCAAGTGCACTTTTTTTTTTCATTTTTTAATGCAACGCCAATATTTAAGCAAAAAAAAAAGTCCGCAAGGAAGAAAATGACAAAGCCACCAGGTCATGGTTCGATGCCCAAGTCATGAGACAGCTGATGTCGTCGGCGATCCCTTGCCGGAAAATGAAAAAAGGTTATGTAGTTCTCGGTGTCCCCAGCTGATTCCGCCTACCTAGATCCATGCCGCCTCGCCACCTGTGAGCATCTCATTTGAAGACATTTTCCGGTGAATAATTTCACATTTGGTTTTGGCGGAACGACGATTGACGATTTATTCTTGATCAAGTCAGTGTCTGATCTTCAGATGAATCTCCAGGCGATAGGGTTTGACCTCGTGGCGCATTTTGGAGTTAGGGAAGAGCGTTGGTGCCAACGCCATTTATGCGCACGGAAAGTGAGTCACAGCGAGGTTAAGGCAAAGCCACAGAGGAAAATATGAAAGGCAGGAGCAATTTCGGATGGGTTAAGGGGAAATAGGGCACAACAGAATTGGAGCCCACACTTTTTTTGTTGAAACTTGCAATAACACAATTAACACAACTTGGATATCACCATTAAAACCTGCCTCGACACGAAATTAAAGTAATATATGGGGAGTAAAAAAGAAAAATTTATTTATGATAGATGATAAAGGTACAAGTCCCTCGGATTACTTCCTAATTATATTAAATCCTACGAAACTAACATTAAACCGAGCAGGCTACGCCAAAATTAACTTAACTAAGAGGGACCTATCATTAAATCCATGAGTCAAGCATTAACAGCCTGCCCTTTGGCACCACCTACGCCCTACTGACCTCTCCCATCTGCACCACCTGTGCCCTGTTGACCTCCCCCATCGGCACCACCACTGCCTTACTGGTGGTAGTCTTCCTTGTGTTGCTCCCTGTCAATTGTGTTCTTGAACACATTTCTAGAGTAAAGGCAAGTAAAAGTCTAGTCATTATGAACTCTTTAAATGTGTTTGTCAAAACCCAACACTTTTTTTAAGGTTCTCTTACAATAGACACAAAAGAGTTGCAAATCCACCTTTCAAAAATTTGTGTTGAAGGTCCATGGGAAGCTTCTCATCTTTATAGCCAAAACAATTTCCAAAATTGACATACTAGTGGATGGGGATTGGAAAGGTATTGTAATTTTTGCAGTTTAAGGTGACGAGTTGGGCAGAGCAAAAATTGCAAATTTGATGAAACGTGCATTGGCACCATATTCAAATTTCAAAGTAAATAAAGTTTTTAAATTGAAAAGCAAACACTAAATAATGGAATAAAGATTTTTTCTAATACTTTCGAACAAAAGAATTACATTATATCAAGAAATAATTATTTTTGTCAAAAGAAAAAGACATTCGTTATAACTTGTCTTCTAAAATATCAGGCTAGGTGAATTGACCGCGCACGTTATTGCGGCAACTCATTATCTGGGAGGTTGAGTGAAAGAAATTAAAGTTTGAAGATACGAAGGACAAAAACAATAGTTTAGGGAATTTAATTATGCAAATTGGAGGTGGGTCAAATTGCAGACAGCAAAGTTTAAAAACCAATAAAACAAAGTGTTAGAATTTAACGACCTTTTCCAAAATTGGCCATTGTTTTTGGACACTTTCCTAAAATTATTCAGTATTAGCGTCAATTATTAGTATTAGAGTTTTGAAGAAACCATTTAATGGCAATGTTGTCTGGTTTGGCTCGGGGAATAACCAGAAAGACAGATGGGTGGTGGGTCAACCCGTTCAACCGATTTAACTGGGGCGAGCCAACCATAATGCACAATAACCTTTTCTATATAAGCATGTTTGCACTCTATCAAACATATCTTGTTGTTGTTATCTAAAATACAAAATGCTTCTATGTTTTTTTAATACGTATGTGATATAATAAGGTTTTGCTATTTTATATTCCATAGCAAAATAACACATAATTTTAAGGGTTGATTACATTTTGCCTCTTTAGATTTCGCTGAAATTACAATTTACTCCTTCTATTTTAGAAACATAAACTTTACCTATACCTTTTTAATACAATCCGACAACAGCTTCTGAAATCTTAATTTAAACATTATAGTAGTCATTTTCCAATAATTTCAATTTGTATGATCTTTTTTTACTGTTAAAATTTTTTACCTGGGGTTTGCCTTACATGATAGAGTCTATTTCAATGGGCCCTCTCAATGATGAAAGCCACTATGACCAAGTTTAAGCAATTTCTGAAAAATGAAAGCATTAATGGGCCAGATCAAACTTTACTGTTTGGATTTAACTCATCCGTGGAAATGTATTACCTTTTAAAGCTATCAACCCATCTGCTGTTAACATAGCTTTTGGCCCCAAAGTTAATGGAAATTATAGACGGCCCACTCTACTTTCCTCTGCTTCTTGCAGCCGTTTTCCACCAAGAGGTTGTCGAGATGAACTGGACTTTGTGGGGCAGGTTACTACGAGAATCATGTTCAAATTAATCCTAAATGAACTAAAAATAAGGTCAATGCTAGAAAGCTAGGGAAGGCATGCTAATTAAGAATGATCAAGTGCACTTCTTTTCATTTTTTAATTCAACGCCAATATTTAAGCAAATAAAAAAAAAAAAAAGTCCACAAGGAACAAGATGACAAAGCCACCGGGTCATGGTTTGATGCCCAAGTCGTGAAACAGCTGATGTCGCCGGCGACCCTTTGCTGGAAAATGAAATAAGGTTATGTAGTTCCCGATGTCCCCCGCTAATTCCGCCCACCTAGATCCATGCCCCCTCGCCTCCCGTGAGCTCTCATTCGAAGACATTTTTCGGTGAATAATTTCACATTCAGTTTTGGTGGAACGACGATTGATGATTTATTCTTAATCGAGTCAATGTCTAATCTTCGGATGAATCTCCACGGGAGAGGGTCTGACCTCGTGGCGCATTTTGGAGTTGGGGAAGGGTGTCAGTGCCGATGCCATTTATATGCACGAAAAAGTCAGTCACAGCGAGCTTAAGACAAAGCCACAGAGGAAAATATGAAAGGCAGAAGCAATTTGGGATGGGTTAAGGGGAAATAGGGCACAACAGAATTGGAGCCCACACCTTTTTTGTTGAAACATGCCATAACACCATTAAGACAACTTCGATATCACCATTGAAACCTGCCTCGACATGAAATTACAGTAAAATCCGGGAAGTAAAAAAACAGAATTTATTTATGATAGATGATAAAGGTACAAGTCCCTCAGATTAGTTCCTAATTAGATTAAATCCTAGGGAACTAACATTAAACCAAGCAGGCTAAGCCAGAATTAACATATCTAAAAGGGACCTATCATTAAATCCATGAGTCAAGCATTAACAGCCTGCCCTTTGGCACCACCTGTGCCCTGCTGACCACCCCCACCGGCACCGCCTGCACCCTGTTGGCCTCCTTCACCGGCACCACCACCGCCTTGCTGGTGGTAGTCTTCCTTGTGTTGCTCCCTGTCAATTGTGTATTTGATCACATTTCTATAGTAGGGGCAAGTAAAAGTGTAGTCATTATGAACTCATTAATTGTGTTTGTCGAAACCCATCACTTTTTTTAAGGTTCTCTTACAATAGACACAATAGAGTTACAAATACACCTTTCAAAGTCCATGGGAGGCTTCTCATCTTATAGCCACAATAATTTCCAAACGTGACAAGCTGGTGGGTGGGGATTGGAAAGGTATTGTAATTTTTGCAATTTAAGGTGAAGAGTTGGGAAGAGCAGATATTGCAAATTTGATGAGACGTGCATTTGCATCATATTCAATTTTCAAAGTAAATAAAGTTTTTAAATTGAATAGTAAACACTAAATAATGGAATAAAGACTTTTTCTAATACTTTCGAACAAAAGAATTATATTATATCGAGAAAATAGTCTTTTTTGTCAAAAGAAAATGACAATTGTTATAACATGTCTTCTAAAATATCAGGCTAGGTGAATTGACCGTGCACGTTATTGCGGCAACTCATTATTTGGGAGGTTCAGTGTAAGAAATTAAAGTTTGAAGATACGAAAGACAAAAAACAATAGTTTAGGGAATTTAATTATGCAAATTGGAGGTGGGTCAAATTGCAGACAGCAAAATTTAAGAACCAATAAAACAAAGTGTTAGAATTTAATGACTTTTTCCAAAATTGGCCATTGTTTTTGGACACTTTCCTAAAATTATTGAGTATTAGTGTCAATTATTAGTATAAGAGTTTTGAAGAAACCATTTAATGGCAATGTTGTCTGGTTTGGCTCGAGGAATAACCAGAAAGACAGATGGGTGGTGGGTTAACCCGTTCAACCGATTTAACTGGGGCGAGCAAACCGTAATGCACAATAACCTTTTCTATATAAGCATGTCTGCACTCTATCAAACATATCCTGTTGTTGCTATCTAAAATACAAAATGCTTCTACATTTTCTTAATGCGTATGTGATATAATAAGGTTTTGCTATTTTATATTTCATAGCAAAATAACACATAATTTTAAGGGTTGATTACATTTTGTCTCTTAAGATTTAGGTGAAATTACAATTTACTCATTCTATTTTAGAAACATAAACTTTACCTCTACCTTTTTAATACAGTCCTACAACAGCGTCTCAAATCTTAATTTAAACATTATAGTAGTCATTTTCTAATAATTTCAATTTGTATGATGTGTTTTTACTGTTAAAATTTTTTACCTGGTGTTTGTCTCACATGATATAGTCTATTTCAGCGGGGCCCTCTCAATGATGAAAGCCACTATGACCGAGTTTAAGCAATTTCTGAAAAATGAAAGCATTAATGGGCCAGATCAAACTTTACACTTTGGAATTAACTCATCCACGGAAATGTGTTTTCTTTTAAAGCTATTAACCCATCTGCTGTTAACATAGCTTTTGCCCCTAAAGTTAGTGGAAATTATAGACGGCCCACTTTACTTTCCTTTGCTTCTCGCAGCCGTTTTCCACCAAGGGGTTGCCGGGATGAACTGGACTTTGTGGGGCGGGTTACTACAAGAATCATGTTCAAATTAATCCTGAATGAATTAAAAATAAGATCGATGCTAGAAAGTTGGGGAAGACATGCTAATTAAGAATGATCAAGTGCACTTTTTTTTTTAATTCAACACCAATATTTAAGCAAAATAAAATAAAATAAAGTCCGCAAGAAAGAAGATGACAAACCCACCGGGTCATGGTTCGACGCCCAAGTCGTGAGACAGCTGATGTCACCGGCGACCCCTTGCCGGAAAATGAAATAAGGTTATGTAGTTCCCGGTGTCCCCAGCTGATTCCGCCCACATAGATCCGTGCCCCCTCGCCTCCAATGAGTGTCTCTTTTGAAGATACTTTCCGGTGAATAATTTGACATTCGGTTTTGGCGGAACGACGATTGACGACTTATTCTTGATCGAGTCAATGTCTAATCTTTAGATGAATCTCCAGGCGAGAGGGTTTGACCTCATCACGCATTTTGGTGTTGGGGAAGAGCGTCAGTGCCAATACAATTTATGCGCATGGAAAAGTGAGTCGCAATGAGGTTAAGGCAAAGGCACAGAGGAAAATATGAAAGGCAGGAGCAATTTGGGATGGGTTAAGAGGAAATAGGGCACAACAGAATTGGATCCCACACCTTTTTTTTTGAAACTTGCAATAACACCATTAAGACAACTTGGATAGCACCATTAGAACCTGCCTCGACATGAAATTAAAGTAATATCCAGGGAGTAAAAAAGCAGAATTTATTTATGATAGATGATAAAGGTACAAGTCCCTCGGATTACTTCCTAATTAGATTAAATCCTACGAAACTAACATTAAATCGAGCAGGCTACGCCAGAATTAACTTAACAAAGAGGGACATATCATTAAATCCATGAGTCAAGCATTAACAACCTGCCCTTTGGCACCACCTGCGCCCTGCTGACCTCTCCCACCGGCACCACCTGCACCCTGTTGGCCTCCCCTACCGGCACCACCGCCGCCTTGCTGGTGGTAGTCTTCCTTGTGTTGCTCCTTGTCAACTGTGTACTTCAACACATTTCTACAGTAGGGGCAAGTAAAAGTGTAGTCATTATGAACTCGTTAATTGTGTTTGTCGAAACCCAACACTTTTTTTATGGTTCTCTTACAATAGACACAATAGAGTTGCAAATCCACCTTTCAAAGTCCATGTGAGGCTTCTCATCTTTATAGCCACAATAATTTCCAAAATTGACATGCTGGTGGGTGGGGATTGGAAAGGTATTGTAATTTTTGCAATTTAAGATGATGAGTTGGGGAGAGTAGATATTGCAAAATTGATGAGACGTGCATTGGCACCATATTCAATTTTCAGAGTAAATAAAGTTTTTAAATTGAAAAGTAAACACTAAATAATGGAATAAAGACTTTTTCTAATACTTTCGAACAAAAGAATTACATTATATCAAGAAAATAATTATTTTTGTCAAAAGAAAAAGACATTTCTTATAATATGTCTTCTAAAATATCAGGTTAGGTGAATTGACCGCGTACGTTGTTGCGGCAACTCATTACTTGGGAGGCGAAGTGTAAGAAATTAAAGTTTGAAGATACGTCGGACAAAAAAAATAGTTTAGGGAATTTAATTGTCCAAATTGGAGGTAGGTTAAATTGCAGACAGCAAAGTTTAAGAACTAATAAAGCAAAGTGTTAGAATTTAACGACCTTCTCCAAAATTGGCCATTGTTTTCGAAAACTATCCTAAAACTATTTAGTATTAGCGTCAATTATTAGTATTAGAGTTTTGAAAAAACCATTTAATAGCAATGTTGTTTAGTTTGGCTCGGGGAATAACCAGAAAGACAGATGGGTGGTGGGTCAACCCGTTCAACCGATTTAACTAGGGCGAGCCAACCGTAATGCACAATAACCTTTTCTATATAAGCATGTCTGCACTCTATCAAACATATCTTGTTGTTGTGATCTAAAATACAAAATGCTTCTATGTTTTTTTAATGCGTATGTGATATAATAAGGTTTTGCTATTTTATATTCCATAGCAAAATAACACATAATTTTAAGGGTTGATTACATTTTGCTTCTTTAGATTTAGGTGAAATTACAATTTACTCCTTTTATTTTAGAAACATAAACTTTACCTCTACATTTTTAATACAGTCCTACAACAGCGTCTCAAATCTTAATTTAAACATTATAGTAGTCATTTTCTAATAATTTCAATTTGTATGATGTTTTTTTACTGTTAAAATTTTTTACCTGGTGTTTGTCTCACATGATAGAGTCTATTTCAGCGGGGCCCTCTCAATGATGAAAGCCACTATAACCGAGTTTAAGCAATTTCTGAAAAATGAAAGCATTAATGGGCCAGATCAAACTTTACACTTTGAAATTAACTCATCCACGGAAATGTGTTTTCTTTTAAAGCTATTAACCCATCTGCTGTTAACATAGCTTTTGGCCCTAAAGTTGGTGGAAATTATAGACGGCCCACTCTACTTTCCTCTGCTTCTTGCAGCAATTTTCCACCAAGGGGTTGTCGGGATGAACTGGACTTTGTGGGGCGGGTTACTACGAGAATCATGTTCAAATTAATCCTAAATGAACTAAAAATAAGATCAATGCTAGAACGCTACGGAAGACATGCTAATTAAGAATAATCAAGTGCATTTTTTTTCAGTCTTTAATTCAACGCCAATATTTCAGCAAAAGAAAATAAAATAAAGTCCGCAAGGAAAAAGATGACAAAGCCGTGAGATAGCTGATGTCAGCGGTGACCCCTTGCTGGAAAATTAAATAAGGTTATGTAGTTCCCAGTGTCCCCAGCTGATTCCGCCCACCTAGATCCATGCCCCCTCGCCTCCTGTGAGCCTCTACTTCAAAGACATTTTCTGGTGAATAATTTCACATTCGGTTTTGGTGGAACGACCATTGACGACTTAATCTTGATCGAGTCAGTGTCTAATCTTCGGATGAATCTCCAGGCGAGAGGGTTTGACCTCGTGGCGCATTTTGGAATTGGGGAAGGGTGTCAGTGCCAACGCCATTTATGCGCACGGAAAAGTGAGTCACAGCGAGGTTAAGGCAAAGCCACAGACGAAAATATGAAAGGTAGAAGCAATTTGGGATGGCTTAAAGGGAAATAGGGCACAACAGAATTAGATCCCACACCTTTTTTGTTGAAACTTGCAACAACACCATTAAGACAACTTGGATATCACCATTAAAACTTGCCTCGACACGAAATTACAGTAATATCCGGGGAGTAAAAAAGCAGATTTTATTTATGAAAGATGATAAAGGTACAAGTCCCTCGGATTAGTTCCTAATTAGATTAAATCCTACGAAACTAACATTAAACCGAGCAGGCTACACCAGAATTAACTTAACTAAGAGGGACCTATCATTAAATCCATGAATCAAGCATTAACAGCCTGCCCTTTGGCACCACCTGCGCCCTGCTGACCTCTCCCACCGGCACCACCTGCACCCTGTTGGCCTCCCCTACCGGCACCACCGCCGCCTTGCTGGTGGTAGTCTTCCTTGTGTTGCTCCCTGTCAATTGTGTACTTCAACACATTTCTACAGTAGGGGCAAGTAAAAGTGTAGTCATTATGAACTCTTTAATTGTGTTTGTTGAAACCCAACATTTTTTCTAAGGTTCTCTTATAATAGACACAATAGAGTTGCAAATCCACCTTTCAAAAATTTGTGCTGAAAGTCCATGGAAGGCTTCTCATCTTTATAGCCATAATAATTTCCAAAATTGACATGCTGGTGGGTGGGGATTGGAAAGCTATTGTAATTTTTGCAATTTAAGGTGATGAGTTGGGGAGAGTAGATATTGCAAATTTGATGAGACGTGCATTGGCACCATATTCAATTTTCAGAGTAAATAAAGTTTTTAAATTGAAAAGTAAACACTAAATAATGGAATAAAGATTTTTTCTAATACTTTCGAACAAAAGAATTACATTATATCGGGAAAATATTTATTTTTGTCAAAAGAAAAAGACATTTGTTATAACATGTCTTCTCAAATATCAGGCTAGGTAAATTGACCGCGCACGTTATTGCGGCAACTCATTACTTGGGAGGCTAAGTGTAAGAAATTAAAGTTTGAAGATACGTAGGACAAAAAACAATAGTTTAGGGAATTTAATTATGCAAATTGGAGGTGGGTCAAATTGCAGACAGCAAAGTTTAAGAACCAATAAAAGAAAGTGTTAGAATTTAATGACCTTTTCCAAAATTGGCCATTGTTTTTGGACACTTTCCTAAAACTATTTAGCATTAGTGTCAACTATTAGTATAAGAGTTTTGAAGAAACCATTTAATGGCAAAGTTATCTGGTTTGGCTCGGGGAATAACCAGAAAGACAGATGGGTGGTGGGTCAACCCGTTCAACCGATTTAATTGGGGCAAGCCAACCGCAATGCACAATAACCTTTTCTCTATAAGCATGTCTGCACTCTATCAAGCATATCTTGTTGTTGCTATCTAAAATACAAAATGCTTCTACATTTTCTTAATGCGTATATGATTTAATAAGGTTTTGCTATTTTATATTCCATAACAAAATAACACATAATTTTAAGGGTTGATTACATTATGCCTCTTTAGATTTAGGTGAAATTACAATTTACTCATTCTATTTTAGAAACATAAACTTTACCTCTACCTTTCTAATACAGTCCTACAACAGCGTCTGAAATCTTAATTTAAACAATATAGTAGTTATTTTCTAATAATTTCAATTTGTATGATGTTTTTTTTCTGTTAAAAGTTTTTCCCTGGTGTTTGTCTCACATGATAGAGTCTATTTCAGCGGGGTCCTCTCAATGATGAAAGCCACTATGACCGAGTTTAAGCAATTTCTGAAAAATGAAAGCATTAATGGGCCAGATCAAACTTTCCACTTTGGAATTAACTCATCCATGGAAGTGTGTTTTCTTTTAAAGCTATTAACCCATCTGCTGTTAACATAGCTTTTGCCCCCAAAGTTAGTGGAAATTATAGACGGCCCACTCTACTTTCCTCTGCTTCTCGTAGCCGTTTTCCACCAAGGGGTTGTCGAGATGAACTGGACTTTGTGGGGTGGGTTACTATGAGAATCATGTTCAAATTAATCCTAAATGAACTAAAAATAAGATCGATGCTAGAACGCTGGGGAAGACATGCTAATTAAGAATGATCAAGTGCACTTTTTTTTTTCATTTTTTAATTTAATGCCAATATTTAAGCAAAATAAAATAAAATAAAATAAAGTCCGCAAGGAAAAAGATGACAAAGCCACCGAGTCAAGGTTTGATGCCCAAGACGTGAGATAGCTGATGTCACCGACGACCCCTTGCTGGAAAATGAAATAAGGTTATGTAGTTCCCAGTGTCCCTAGCTGATTCTGCCCACCTAGATCCATGGCCCCTCGCCTCCCATGAGCCTTTCCTTCGAAGACATTTTCCGCTGAATAATTTCACATTCGGTTTTGGTGGAACGGCGATTTAATCTTGATCGAGTCAGTGTCTAATCTTCAGATGAATCTCCAGGTGAGAGGGTCTGACCTCGTGGCGCATTTTAGAATTAGGGAAAGGTGTAAGTGCCGACGCCATTTATGTGCACGAAAAAGTGAGTCACAGCGAGGTTAAGGCAAAACCACAGAGGAAAATATGAAAGGCAATTTAGGATGGGTTAAGGGGAAATAGGGCATAACAGAATTGGATCGCACACCGTTTTTGTTGAAACTTGCAATAACACCATTAAGACAACTTGGATATCACCATTAAAACCTGCCTCGACACGAAATTAAAGTAATATCCGGGGAGTAAAAAAGCAGAATTTATTTATGATAGATGATAAAGGTACAAGTCCATCGGATTAGTTCCTAATTAGATTAAATCCTATGAAACTAACATTAAACCGAGCAGGCTACGCCAGAATTAACTTAACAAAGAGGGACCTATCATTAAATCCATGAGTCAAGCATTAACAGCCTGCCCTTTGGCACCACCTGCGCCCTGCTGACCTCCCTCACCAGCACCACCTGTGCCCTGTTGGCCTCCCCTACCGGCACCACCGCCGCCTTGCTGGTGGTAGTCTTCCTTGTGTTGCTCCTTGTCAATTGTGTACTTCAACACATTTCTATAGTAGGGCCAAGTAAAAGTGTAGTTGTTATGAACTCTTTAATTGTGTTTGTCGAAAACCAACACTTTTTTTAAGGTTCTCTTACAATAGACACAATAGAGTTGCAAATCCACCTTTCAAAAATTTGTGCTTAAAGTCCATGGGAGGCTTCTCATCTTTATAGCCATAATAATTTCCAAAATTAACAAGTTGGTGGGTGGGGATTGGAAAGCTATTGTAATTTTTGCAATTTAAGGTGATGAGTTGGGGAGAGCAGATATTGTAAATTTGATGAGACGTGCATTGGCACCATATTCAATTTTCAGAGTAAATAAAGTTTTTAAATTGAAAAGTAAACACTAAATAATGGAATAAAGACTTTTTCTAATATTTTCGAACAAAAGAATTATATTATATCGAGAAAATAATTATTTTTGTCAAAAGAAAAAGACATTTGTTATAACATGTCTTCTAAAATATCAGGTTAGGTGAATTGACCACGCACGTTATTGCGGCAACTCATTACTTGGGAGGCTGAGTGTAAGAAATTAAAGTTTGAAGATACGAAGGACAAAAAAAAATAGTTTAGGGAATTTAATTATGCAAATTAGAGGTGGGTCAAATTGCAGATAGCAAAGTTTAAGAAGCAATAAAACAAAGTGTTAGAATTTATTGACCTTTTCCAAAATTGGCCATTGTTTTTGGATACTTTCCTAAAACTATTTAGTATTATCATCAATTATTAGTATTAGATTTTTGAAAAAACCATTTAATGGTAGTGTTGTCTGGTTCGGCTTGGGGAATAACCAGAAAGACAGATGGGTGGTGGGTCAACCCGTTCAACCGATTTAACTGGGGCGAGCCAACCGTAATGCACAATAACCTTTTCTATATAAGCATGACTGCACTCTATTAAACATATCTTGTTGTTGCTATCTAAAATACAAAATGCTTCTACATTTTTTTAATGCGTATGTGATATAATAAGGTTTTGCTATTTTATATTCCATAGCAAAATAACACATAATTTTAAGGGTTTATTACATTTTGCCACTTGAGATTTAGGTGAAATTACAATTTACTCCTTCTATTTTAGAAACATAAACTTTACCTTTACCTTTGTAATATAGTCCTACAACAGCGTCTGAAATCTTAATTTAAACATTATCGTAGTCATTTTCTAATAATTTCAATTTGTATGATGTTTTTTTACTGTTAAAATTTTTTACCTGGTGTTTGTCTCACGTGATAAAGTCTATTTCAACGGCCCTCTCAATGGTTAAAGCCACTATGACCGAGTTTAAGCAATTTCCAAGAAATGAAAGCATTAATGGGCCAGATCAAACTTTACTGTTTGGATTTAACTCATCCACGGAAATGTGTTTTCTTTTAAAGTTATCAAGCCATCTGCTGTTAACATAGCTTTTGGCCCCAAAGCTAGTGGAAATTACAGATGCCCCACTCTACTTTCCTCTGCTTCTTACAGCCGTTTTCCACTAAGGGGTTGCCGGGATGAACTGGACTTTGTGGGGCGGTTTACTACGAGAATCATGTTCAAATTAATCCTAAATGAACTAAAAATAAGATTGATGCTAGAACGCTAGGGAAGACATGCTAATTAAGAATGATCAAGTGCACTTTTTTTTCATTTTTTAATTCAACGCCAATATTTAAGCAAAATAAAATAAAATAAAGTCTGCAAGGAAGAAGATTACAAAGCCACCGGGTCATGGTTTGATGCCGAAGTCATGAGATAGCTGATGTCACCAGCGACCCCTTGCGGGAAAATGAAATAAGGTTATGTCCTAGCTAATTTCGCCCACCTAGATCCATGCCTCTTCGCCTCCCATGAGCCTCTCCTTCAAAGACATTTTCCAGTAAATAATTTCACATTCGGTTTTGGTGGAACAACGATTGACGATTTAAGCTTGATCGAGTCTGTGTCTAATCTTCGGATGAATCTTCAGGCGAGAGGGTCTGACCTCATGGCGCATTTTGGAATTGGGGAAGGGCGTCAATACCGACGCCATTTATGCGCACGGAAAAGTGAGTCACAGCGAAGTTAAGGCAAAACCACAGAGGAAAATATGAAAGGCAGGAGCAATTTGGGATGGGTTAAGGGGAAATAGGGCACAACAGAATTGGATCCCACACATTTTTTGTTGAAACTTGCAATAACACCATTAAGACAACTTGGATATCACCATTAAAACCTGCCTCGACATGAAATTACAGTAATATCCGGGAAGTAAAAAAACAGAATTTATTTATGATAGATGATAAAGGTACAAGTCCCACGGATTAGTTCTTAATTAGAGTAAATCCTACGAAACTAACATTAAACCGAGCTGGCTACGCCAGAATTAACTTAACTATGTGGGACCTATCATTAAATCCATGAGTCAAGCATTAACACCTTGCCCTTTGGCACCACCTACACCCTGTTGACCTCCCCTACTGGCACCACCGCCGTCTTGCTGGTGGTAGTCTTCCTTGTGTTGCTCCCTGTTAATTGTGTACTTGAACACATTTCTACAGTAGGGGCAAGTAAAAATGTAGTAATTATGAACTCTTTAATTGTGTTTGTCGAAACCCAACACTTTTTTTAAGGTTTTGTTACAACAGACACAATAGAGTTGCAAATCCACCTTTCAAAAATTTGTGCTGAAAGTCCGTGGGAGACTTCTCATCTTTATAGCCACAATAATTTCCAAAATTGACATGCTGGTGGGTGAGGATTGGAAAGGTATTGTAATTTTTGCAATTTAAGCGGAAGAGATAAGGAGAGCAGATGTTGCAAATTTGATGAGATGTGCATTGACACCATATTCAATTTTCAAAGTAAATAACGTTTTAAATTGAAAAGTAAACACTAAATAATGGAATAAAGACTTTTTCTAATACTTTCGAACAAAAGAATCACATTATATCGAGAAAATAATTATTTTTGTCAAAAGAAAAAGACATTCGTTGTAACATGTCTTCTAAAATATCAGGCTAGGTGAATTGACCGCGCACATTATTGCAGCAACTCATTATTTGGGAGGTTGAGTGTAAGCAATTAAAGTTTAAGGATACGAAGGACAAAAAACAATAGTTTAGGGAATTTAATTATGCAAATTGAAGGTGGGTTAAATTGCAGACGGCAAAGTTTAAGAACCAATAAAACAAAGTGTTAGAATTTAACGACCTTTTCCAAAATTGGCCATTGTTTTTGGACACTTTCCTACAACTATTTAGTATTAGTGTCAATTATTAGTATTAGAGTGTTGAAAAAACCATTTAATGGCAATGTTGTTTGGTTTGGCTCGGGGAGTAACCAGAAAGACAGATGGGTCGTGGGTCAACCTGTTCAACCGATTCAACTGGGGCGAGCCAACCCTAATGCACAATAACCTTTTATATATAAGCATGTCTGCACTCTATCAAACATATCTTGTTGTTGTTATCTAAAATGCAAAATGCTTGTACGTTTTTTTAATGCGTATGTCATATAATAAGGTTTTGCTATTTTATATTCCATAGCAAAATAACACATAATTTTAAGGGTTGATTACATTTTGTGTTCTTAGATTTAGGTGAAATTATAATTTACTCCTTCTGTTTCAGAAACATAAACTTTACCTCTACGTTTTTAATATAGTCCAACAACAGCTTTTGAAATCTTAATTTAAACATTATAGTAGTCATTTTCCAATAATTTCAATTTGTATGATGTTTTTTTACTGTTAATGAACATTTAAATTGTCAATTTTTTATGTAAATTGAAAACATTATTTTTTTAAAATGTCAATTAACTGTAACAAAAAATATCATACAAATTGAAATTATTTGAAAATGAGTACAATGTGGTCTAAATTCAGATGTTGCTATCGAACTATACTAAAAAGGTATAAGCAAAATGTATATTTCTTAAACATAAGGGTAAGTTATGGTTTCAGCTGAACCTCATGGGCAAATTGTACTTATCCCTAATTTTAATTTTCAATAAGCTTTGTGCTTGGTCTATCATTCACGTTTGAAAGTGAAATTCCTAAATATTCAAAAAACATGCATTAATTAACTATTTTTTGCTTAAGATAAATCCTATGAAGTACAAATAATAAAACAAAAATATAATAGCCTCTTATGAAACGTTGCCTTTGAGACTATCATTTGTGTTCTTGAAGCTTTTAAGCTTTTTATACCATTTTTTTTAAATTTTGTTTCAAGTTTAGGTCAACTAAACATTAGCCCAACATAATTAAGTGATCTAAGTTACAAAACACACATTACCCAAAAAAATATGCAAAGCCCTTCTTTATTTTCAAAAACCTACATTTTAAATTAACTTTTTACACAAATGTCTCAATTGATACAACAAATTTTGCAATTATCTAAAATTCTATGTAACCGACCCAAGGGCTATGGCAATCTGGCCTCTGTCCACCATTCTTTCATGTCAACCTCCACTATTTGGCCAATTTTAGTACGCTAGACATTTCATGTGTGATTTACACCCAGTTTGTTTTAAGTCAATTAACTCCAAAATAACCTATTTTTATTCTTACATCTTTTTTATCCGTAACTAATTTTAATTAAAAATTAATATTATATAGTAGTAATAATCTATTGAAAATACAATTTTTGTAATCTTACTAAATTTTTATAAATTTTTCTAGTTTAAGGCATTAAAAAAATTCATAAAAATTTAACAATATCATGAAATTTACTATCAAATGAATTATTATATGTACGTAATATTAATTTTTAAATAAAATTAGTTTCAGGTAAAAAATATATAAAAATAAAAAAAGTTAGCTGCTTTAAGTTAAAACGAATTGACTATTAGTATTCGTACCCTAATCAAGCCTCTCCTCGATTTATTAAACACATGTGCATGGGTTTGGGGAGGCCGAAAACAGTATTATGGATAGGATTTTTTCTTTTTCTTTTATTCTCATTCAAAACTAATCAATTCGTTTCATTTTTCTGCAACATTTTTTTTAGTTTTATCCCTTGTGAGTGATGCAATTTTTATTTGTATTCTTATTTAGAAATGTTTTGCAATTTTCATGTCAGCTTCACCCTCCCTTCCAATTTTAGTACGCTAGACGTTTCATGTGTGATTTGGTGTTGGTACCCTAATCGAGCCTCTCCTCGATTCATTAAATACATGCACATGGGTTTGGGGAGGCCCAGAAAGTATTATGGGCAGAATTTTTCTTTTCTTTTATTCTCGTTCAAAACCAATCAATTTGTTTCATTTTTCTGTAACTTTTTTATGAGTTGTATCACTTATGAATGATGCAATTTTTATTTTTATTATTATTTAGAAATTTTATGTTAATCTACTTGGAGAATAAAGTCCAGTTGATTTTAAATTAAATAAGTCAAAATGGAAAATTGCTTTCCTTATCGTAAAAAACAAATATTTAAAAAGTTATGCACGTTTTACAATTTAGATTGCATATTATTATTTGCACTTACGATTAAACCTTTTATTCTTTAGCATTGACGTATTTTTCTTATTTTTTTTTTATGATACCATAGATAATACTTTAAACATAGCAAATGTTACCATTATTGCTCAACAAATATTGTGATATTTCTTACTATATTCCTACGATACAAATTGATTGTATTCAAATATATTTAATTATTTTTTTTCATTTTCATCATTAACATTCTCATCTACTCTTTATGATGATTAACTATTTTATGAAATAATTACCCTTTCATTTGACGGGTTATGAAACTATTAGTATGAAATAATTTATATATATGTAGGATCGTTGTGGATAATATTAAACTATTTATTACTATTCAATCTATTTAATTTCAAGTGTATAATCAAATAACTGATCTGATAATCAAATATAAAATAAATTTTTGGTCTGAACTAACCAAACTAAACAAAAAAATTAAATTATTTTATCCAAATATAATCAATTCTTTCAATTTTTTTGGTTTTATCAGATAATGTTTACTGCTAAGAGAGAGTTATTGGATGGATGAAGACATGGGCCCTTTGATTAGATGAGACAACTATTTTTATGGGCCCTATTTATATTTTCTTTAATATAAATGTTCTAACACTTTGCAGTTTCATTTTCATTTTATAAGGTGAAGGACAATCTGTTTTTAACTTCATTGCATAGAAACACTTTTTAATTTTCATAAGGCCTAATTATTGCTGTTAGGCTAAACTAATAAAACCAAAAACATTGAACTTGTGAAAGTTACAAAACCTTGGTGGTTTGGTATAACTTACACTTTACTCCTTTATTTTAAAAAGCCTATACTTTATGCCTACTTTCTTTATATTTTCGGATAACTTCTAAAATGGTAATTAAAACTGTCTGGTAGCATATTTTTGTTACTTTAGGATTTTTCATATTTTTTCCATAGTTAATTAAAATTTTTAAAAAAGGTACTAATTTGCATTAATAAGGAGAAAAATATAGTTATAGAGAAGAAAAATTGACAATTTAAAATATTAATTAATTGTAAAAAAATATTGAAGAAATTAAAATCAATAAGAGATGATCATCATATAGTTTAAATTAAAGAATTAGAAGTTATTGTCAATTAGTGTAAAAGAAACACGGAGCAAACTATATGTTTTAAAAAACAAAGAGAGTGAAGTGTTAGTTAAGCCAAACCAGAGAGGGCTATCGCAAGTTTCCCAAACTTTTAATGATAATGGGAATAGTGAAATTGTACCAAAGTTACAGCAAAAAAAATAAATCTTATGAAAGTCAAACAAAGAAAAACAACAAACACTTGTTTTTGTTTCTAGTTTGGTTGTAAGTGTGAAACTTTTGTTTCAAAAAAATTTACTGTGAATTCATTTTAATTTAAGTCAGCATAATCTAAAATAACTTATTTTTGTTTGGCCAAAAATCTCTTTTTGTCCCTCGAACTATAGTGACTCAATCACTTTAGTCCCTGTCATGTGACTGAGTTAATTTGATCCCTCGAACTATGAAATGTAGAATACTTTACCCCTTTGACTTAGTAACTCAGTCAACTTGACAATGAGACCATTAGATTTTTAACATTTTAGTAACCTAATTATAAAATTTAAAATTTTAGTCACTAAATCACAAAAGTACGTAAATTGACACACTTAATAATAATTAAACCCGCCGCCATCGCCAACTCCGTCCCCACCTCTGGCCTCAAAATCTCCCCCACTTCCATCCATAATTTCACACTCCACCATCATCTGCATTGTTCGCTTCCTTCCACTTAGTCACCACTGCCTCCATCGTCTTCAACTTCCACTCAATCTCTACCTCACCTTCATTCTCCACCTATTGCCACAATCGCCTACAAGCAGGTTCAGATTGCCATCGTCACCACCATTTCCCTAGAGTCCTAAAACTACGTCTCCTAAATCTCGTCCACCACCGAAACCCGAATGCTTCATCTTGAATCTCATCGAGCTGACCAACAAAGAAGGTTTTGAGGATTGGATTTGCCTTTCAAGCCGTATCAATAGAGGTGATTCAATTCCACCCGAATCCCAAGTGACCTGCATGCCCAAAATGCTTTATCATTAGCTCAGTGTCATGTTTGGCTCAAAATGGATTAGACAGGTGTGGTGTTGGGTTGCTCATGATGAAGAACCTCAATTTTAGATCTCAAAATTGGATTTTGATTGGCCTAATTGGAAGGTAGAAAATGGGAGCAAGTATTGAAGATTTTAGTTTTGTGACAAGTTTAGAGCTTCTGGAAGATGGATCCATAGGAATGAATGTGAATATGTTCAGTGAGGCTAGTTTTGATTCGAATGAAGCCATGAATGGTGGAACAAAGGAAATGACATTTTTCAATGGCAAAATAGGAAAATATGGGATGACTAATGATGGAAAGAAGCAAGACTTCCATGAGAATGCACCTTCTTGGCTAGCCATGGATGCTTTGCCAGTAGGTTTTACTGTGAGGAAGTGACTGATGACGAGATTATGCAATTGGGGACAAATGGGGAAAAAGTTACAAAAATGTTTCATGTTTAAGGCTTAGATTTATAGATGCTAAAATATAGAGCATAAAATAGACGAAACTAAGAAGAATAATGACTAAACACGTAATTGTATCTTTCCTATGGGTAAGTCAAGCAACAGACTTTTTGACAAAGAGGCAAAGTGCTCTACGATTCACAGTTGGGGGAGTGGGTTGCACCACGCCAAATTATAGAAACTTTTTTGAATGAGTCAACATAGTTTGAGGGACCAAAAGTGGTTTAGGCCTTTTTGTTTTTACATATTTTTTCACTCAAAACCAATTTCATTAAAGGACAATAGCGTGTAGATGTGATAATCCTTTTGAAAATAAATTTTTATGATGTTATCAAAATTTTATGAATTTTTATTATTAGATATTAAAAGATAAAAATTCATAAAAATTTAATAAAATTATAAAAATTATATTTTAAATGAATTATTACACCTATATAATATTAGCTTTTAAATAAAATTAAAACCCGAGCAAAAACAATGTAAAAATTAATCGAGCTGGCTCACCATTTAACACATATTGCCTTATCTTGTGATGATTTTATTCTATGAATGGATGATGTTTCGGACCATATTTCGGCCATTGTAGTCTGATCATTCGGTTTAATGAGATTGCTTTCTAAAGCTTTCCATAAAAAAAATTGAATTAGACTCTGGATAAATTTTGCCAATACAAATGAGGTCCGGTCTTGAAAAAACAGGAAAGCCTTAACGCCTCCAGAAAAAGATAAAACAAAAAAACAATCTTTTCACACATATGTCTCATTGTCTGCAATTAATTTTGTCCCATTTTGTTTGTTGAAAGGAAGAAGCAACTTTTTTGATGTACACTTTTAAGTATAATTTATTGATTTTATAGTATTTAAATAAATAATATTACAATGTTCGATGACCTTCACGGACCTATTTTAGCTTTCTATTTATATTTTCTTCTTTATGAATTTTTATTGGTTTTTGTCTGAATGATGGAGTCCGGGCTGGTCTCTCTAACGGTAGCCATTGGGCTGGGTCGACCTGGGCCCGGCTCGGGTCAAACTCGGCCCCGGCCCAGAACGGATTGGATTCAGACGAAGGCGGGGTGAATTTGGGCCTAGGAGATGAGGGGAGTCCAAAGTAGGCAGACCAGCCCACGAGCTTGCACTAACCAGGACTGGACCAGACCGGCCCATGACCCGACCGAGCCGGGTCTGGCTAGGCCAACCGTTCGCATTCCCGTCGGCAGATTTCAGATTGTTTTTAAAAAATGGTAAAATTACACTTTTCCCCCTCCCAACGGCTCCAGACTTCTTGTTTGACCCCCAGACTTTTTTACCCTCAGTCAACAGCTACTAATGACTAGTTTTTGAAGGCTTTTTGGGTAAAATGAATTTTTTCTTATCTTATAAATAGGCAACCTCCTTCCCACACTTCCTCACACCAATCTTCTCCTCTCCAATCTCCTACAATATTCTTTTATTCTCTTTACTATCTCTCTCCAAGTTTATTAATCTTTTACTAATATTTTCTTAATTGCATCTTAATTATCTTTCCATCTTTTCAATTATTTTCTTCCACTAATGGCTTCACGAGAGAAGAACTTCGGCAAAGGCAAGCGTTTTGCCTCCTCTTCATCCGGCACAGGCGTCGGTTCATTTTTCCGAGGACGTTTGTTCCAGAAAAATTGAAGCTCGCATTCACAAGAAATTCCCGACAATGATCCAAACATCGATATGGCAGCATACGACCTTGGCCTTAATGATCAACTCTCTGATGATGATGTTGAGTAAATTCCACTGACCTAACTTGGTGCCAAGGGGTCCCAACCGACTCTACAAAGCGAGCAACCCAGGTGGAGTCAAGTGAAGATTGGGAATTTGAAGGCTTCTGTTTAGGTGCATTTTGATCAAGTTTGGGAAGGCGAAACGAGGTATGCCAAGTGCAATCATTGCGACAACTACACACAAATTGAACTCCGGGATGGGCACTGTAATGCCCCTACAATCCAAAGTGATTAGATCCCAGGTTAAACAGATTGGGAGCATAGGAATTTTTCCTTAATCGGGAATTTAGCTAAATTAAATTGAGGAGACAATATGGCATGGGCATAATTGAGTGTTGAACACTCTTAAAAATAAGCTTGGCTTAGGCCAAGAGAATTAGTGATGAAAATGGTGGTTTTTTTAAAGGTGAGGGACTCAATTGAACAAAGGGATTTTTAGTAGTTGGGCTCAATTGCCCAAAATCAGAAAGTTGGAAGACTAATTGGGGGAATTAGGCCATTTTAATGGCCTAGGATGTCTTGGCCAGCCATGCCCCTCCAATTCCCAATATTTTATGTCACCTCCCTCCAAATCCCATTATTTTAATCCACCTCCCACCCTTAGTCATCACCTTGGATTCTTTCTTCACCTACTTTTGACTTTTTCTACCAAACTTACCCAAAAGTCTTCCAATTAGTCTTCATTTCTTTTAATCTTGTCTCCCACTCATTTCAAACACATTATTCACCCCTATTATTTTAATCCACCTCCCATCCTTAGTCAAGACTTTGGATTCTTTCTTCACCTACTTGTCTCCTACTTTTGACTTTTTTTACCAACTTACACAAAAGTCTTCCAATTAGTCTTCTTTCCATTAAATCTTGTCTCCCACTCTTCCAAGCACATTATACACTCATTTTCTCTCCCATATGGCCTGCCATCACCTTCCCACACTTTAAAACATAATCAATCCCCTCATTCAAAGCCATTTGCTCTCAAACTCTCTCATTCTTTCTCCATTTTCTTCCATACCAAGTCTTACCATTCCAAACACATTTCCAACTCTTTCCTCCTCTAAATATTCGGCCATAACTAGAAATCATCCTTTCTCAAATTAAAACCAAGTATTCTTGGTAGAATTCAAGCTCTAAGACCATAAAGAGCAAGAATCAAGTGAAGAATTTAAAAAAAAAAAAACAAGGAGGAAAATTCGGCCATTTTCATTTCTTGGAGTTTTTAAGCTATACTCAATGAGCTCTTTGTGTGATTGATTTTCTAAGTTCATTAGAAGCAAGAAATCAAGAAAAAGCTTGAAGAACATCAAGCACAAGAAATTGGCTTTACCTCTTCTGTGAGGTTCTGTAAGTGTACATCAAGTGTTCTTGGTATTTTGTGTTATTTGAGTTAATCACCAAGTGTTCTTGGTACCTTATGGTTACTAATAAAATTCAGCTCATCTTGGTTCTTATGCTAGAAAACAATTTCTAGAGTCAACAAGTAGGAAAAATGAAGGAAAATAAGCTTCTAAAGCTTTCGGTGTTGTGGGTAAGGATTTCTATACTCACTTTATTGCATGGTATAGTTCAAAGGCTTTTTTGTATGAGTATTCGAACCCCTAGGTGATGGTCAAAGAACCATGTGATCTTAGGAGTGCTAAGAGGGCTTAAGTTATGTTATTGCTTCGGTAATTCTGTTTTGTTCATGAGCTAAGTTAAGTAAGCAAGCATTATGGGCTAGAAGTTAAGGCAGCTACCTTAATTCCTATCCTAAGTGAGCTCTCCGAAAACATTAAGTATATGAAATTAATGAATTAAAACTTGAGGGATGCTTACTGCCCTTCTGTGAACAAAGTGTTAAGTGGCGTGTGTTTGTGTGCTTCTTTGAATTGTTGTGCATGCTAACCCTCGATTATGATATTATTGTTATATGCACGTATCTTTGTGTTTTCTTTGTCTTTATGTTTTCTTTGCAAGAGTAAGGATTATTTTGCCATTACATTCTTAGCATATGTTAGGCCTTTGAGGCCATAAGTTAGGCATTGGATACTACAGAATCCTTATTGCGTTTTATAACTCACCCGCCTTACTATACTTTTGTAGGTAAAGGTTTGCTTGAAAGATCAAGCTAAGAGTCTTGAGTATTTTTTCTGTATGCTAAGGTTGGATTTGTGTATGGTATTGCTCAAAATATTCTAAGTATTCTAAGTATATAACTATTTGTAAACAAGCTAAAAAAAAGATGTGGACCTTCTGTGCAGGACTTGAAGTCTTAGAATTGTGGGAACAAGGTCTATTAAGGTGGAAATTTGTGCTCCATGGCTTTGTGGATTTATGGCTTGCTTTTGAGCATGTATTTTTGTTGGTCTAAGTTTAGTGAACAAATTATGGACTTAGCTAAAATTCGGCCAAACTTGGCTTTGGGCTTGTATTATGGACTTGGACATTTTTGGGTGTTTTTATTGCTTGGTGAACTTACCAAGGCCCATGCATGAATTTATGGGTTATGTTTTCATGAAACTTGAAGCATGTTAAAATTGGTCTTAAATGTACGTTTTGGACTTAAATAAGAACCTGGAAAATTTGAATATGTTCTTGGTTAATTTTGGGCCATATGCATGTTAAGTAGTAAAAGGCCCATAAGCCTATGTCTATGTTGAAAGCATGCAAAACATATGCATGAAAATTAAGTTTTCAAACTTAAGTTGATGTTTTGGTTGCCATGCATATTCTTGGCTGAGCTTGGTAAAGACCATGAAAATGAACACATGAAATCCATAAAGGTGCTAGCTTGTTTTTGAGAGGACTTCAACTTAACCTTAATTAAAGCACTTAACGAGTTAGTACCGGTAAGTATCCTGGGGTTCGTGCCCATAAGTCATAATGAGTTTTAAAAGCCCCTTCTGTGTAATGAAAACTTTCGCTGCATGTTTTGAGTAATCGGGCCCAAATGGGCTAAGGGCAGTTTAGGGCACGACAGGCACCTTCACGAGGCACTTGAGCAAAGTCCATGAAGACATTGGCGGCATTTCCAGTAGACAAACACAACTGACAGGTGTTGGTAGCTCCGGCGGTCCAGGTATTTTTCGATTTAATTCAAAAACTGTTAGGCAATGTCTAATTAATTAGATGATGATTACTGAAAAACCATTTAGACAAGCTGAGGATGAACACTTAGAAAGATTCATCCAAGAAAATCTAAATCCTATTTATAAAAAAACGTCTAGGCAAATGGCTAGAAAAGAAAGCTTTAAACTGTATGAAGCTAAGAGATGTGATTTACAAGCATATTTTTCTACTGTTGATCATTGTCTGTCATTTATATATGATATGTGGACATCTCCAATAGGAAAAAATTATTATTATGTAACTGTTCATTGGATAGATGATGAATGAGTTATTCAAAAATGAATAATTGCTTTCAAATGTATGGAATCTGATTATACGGGTTGGAATATTTTTAACTGCCTTATTAAAAGTTTGCGTGAATTTTTTGCTGCCGATAAAGTTTTGTCTATTTCTTTTAACAATGCTTTGAATAATTATGCGGCGGTGAGAGAATTGATAAAAGAAATAAAACCACCGCTTGATGGAAAAATTTTTCATATTTGTTGTTTGTGTCACATTTTGAATTTATGTGCCCAAAATGGTTTACAACAACTGCAAAACCAAATTGAGCCAATACGGAATGCTTTACTTTTTGTTAAAACAAGGAACAAATTGGCTCATGAATTTAAAATGTTTTGTATTGAAAATAAGGTGAATTTTTCTTGGAAAAGGTTTAAAATCGATTGCCCCACTCGATGGAACTCAACATTTAAAATGTTAAATGACGCTCAACCATGGGCAAATCTTTTGACTCGCTTTATGAACTCAAAAGTTCAAGGCAACTGGCTAACAGACGAGGTTTGGGAAAAATGTTTTAAGTTAGTTGAGTTGCTTAGATATTTTTATGAGACAACAAACTTTTTCTCTGGGGTTTCTTACCCAATAGTGCACCAAGCAATGTTATATTTTGTAAACATCGTCTATGTTTTCCACCAATACAAGGACGATGAGTTTTTTGAACCAACTATTGAAGCAATGTAAAAGAAATGGCTTGATTATTTTCAACAAATCCCACAAATTTATCTTGTTGCATGTGCATTAGATCCAAATGTCAAAATGATGGGTTATCTGCAATTGTTAGAAGCATATTATCATACATATTTAGGTCAAGCACAAGAGGCTGCCTTTAGTGCAGGGAAACGAGTCATCTCGGAGAAACGAGCAAGACTCACACCTGAAGCCATTGAGGTTTGTGTCTGTAACCAGAATTGGGCGGTTGCTACTCTAAGGAAACAAGATATTAAAAGCTTCGATGATGAGATCCCTTCTGATGATGGCCAACAAGAGTAGATCGTAGGTTTTCATTATAATTTAAAGAATGTAATTGATCTGATTATGCTGTTAAGCACAGATCTTAAGTTTTACCTTTTTATTTTTTTCCATGGAACGTTTTGTCATTTTCAAGTGTAAGACATGTTTCAAATTATGTAAGTACCGTTTGGCTTTTTTATTAATAAAATTTACACCGGCGGTGGTGTTTCTTTTAAAAAAATATATATTTCATAAAATTATTATCAAACAACCATTGAAAACATATTAAAATGTATTTTTTTTAAATCGGATTAACTAGGTCTAGCTCGGACCCGTCCCAGCCTAGCTTGAGCCTGGGTTGGACCCGGCCCAGGCCCAACCCTCTTTGACGCGGGCCATGCCCTGGTCCAGAAACTCTGACCCAAGCTCGGCCGGGTTGGCCCACCGGCCACCACTGGGTCTCTCACATGATCGGGTAAGAAGTTTCCATCATTTCGCGGCTAGGTAGGTGAAGGTTCGAAAGTTACTATAATTTTGGCTATTTAAAGGGGATAGTATTGGTAGGGGAGCGCAGCCATTAAAAACTTGGTGGGACACATCTTGGCACCCTAGTCAAATTTCAAGGTAAACTTCAGACTTTTTTCTAGAACTTTGCAAGAAAACAATTGCGTTTTTTTCCATCAAAAGAAAAACAAACTTTTTTTTATAAAATGTCTCAAGAATTACCATGCTGAAAAATAGGAGAGGCAAAAATAATGAATAAACAAAATTATTGAACTTAGGAAATAATGATAACGAGGTTAGACCATTATTTAGAAAAAAAGCCAAAAAAATAAAAATAAAAAGGTAATGTTCATGAATAGTAACCCAAGTTGATATACAGTTATAATAAAGTTCATTTGTTGTAGTAGTTCAATTTGTGGTAGTATTTAACTTAATATTATAAAAATTATATTTTAAATAAATTATTTCACCTACATGATATTTACTTTTAAATAAAATTAACCTGTGTAAAAAGAATGTAAAAATTAATCGAGCTGGCTCACCATTTAACACATATTGCCGTATCTTGTGATGATTTTATTCTATGGGTGGATGATGTTTCAGACCATATTTCGCCCATTGTAGCTTTTGATCATTCGGTTTAATAAGACTGCTTTCTAAAGCTTTCCATAAAAAAAGTAAAATGAATTAGACTCTGAATAAATTTTGCCAATACAAATGAGGTCCCGGTCTTTAAAAAACAGGAAAGCCCTAACACCTCCAGAAAAAGATAAAACAAACAAACAATCTTTTCACACAAATGTCTCATTGTCTGCAATTAATTTTGTCCCATGTTATTTGTTGAAAGGAAGAAGCAACTTTTTTGATATACACTTTCAAGTATAATTTATTGATTTTATAGTATTTAAATAAATAATATTACAATGTTCGATGACCATCACGAACCCGTTGTAGCTTTTTATTTATATTTTCTGCTTTATAATTTTTTATTAGTTTTTGTCTCAATAATGCAGTCTGGGGTCTCTCACATGATCGGGTAAGAAGTTTCCACCATTTGGCGGCTTGGTAAGTGAAGGTTAGAAAGGTACTATAATTTTGGCTATTTAAAGGGAATAGTATTTGTAGGGGAGCGCAGCGATTAAAAACTTGGTGGGACACATCTTGGCACTCTAGTCAAATTTGAAGGTAAAATACAGACTTTTTTCTAGAAATTTGCAAGAAAACAATTACGTTATTTTGATAAATGGAGAAAAGAACTTTTTTCCATAAAAAAAACTTTTTTTTAATAAAATGTCTCCAGATTTACCATTCTGAAAAATAGGGGGCAAAAATAATGAATAAACAAAATTTTTGAACTTAGGAAATAATGATAACAAGGTTAGACCATTATTTAGAAAAAAGTAAAAAAAGAAAGAAAAAGGTTATGTTCATGAATAGTAGCCCAAGTTAATATACAGTTATAATGAAGTTCATTTGTTGTAGTAGTTCAATTTGTGGTAATATTTAATGTAACTATACTAAAATAATTATTAAGTAAGAATTTCAAGACGAAGAGATAAAATATTAAAGTTTTTACGATTAAAAGTGTGTTCAACCATTGATGTAAAAACTTTTCCATGAAAGTAAAAAAGTCGAGGTTTAGAGTTTACCTAAATTATGGCCAAATCTCTATAGAATGAAGTTTTGAGATTAGAGGGGTAAAGAGTAAGATTTTAGCAGTTAAAAATGATGTTTAACTTTTAACATGCAAAAACAAAGTAATGAAAAATTAAGTAAATTACGGGTTTAAACAGAAAAGTCCAAACAAAATCCAAACACAAGCTCCTTCAGCTCCATTATGTAACTATGGAAAGGACATAAAATCCCTCATGATTGTGAACTGCCGCTTGAACAGCTATGATTGAACCATGTTCTTGACGCTGCAGCTGTCAATGCTCCTAACCACCACCATTCCCACAACGACCAGAGTTGTCAGAACCCCATATCGCCATTGGTTCCATGGGCTTGACCGAAGGAACAAGAGGCTCGAAGATGGAGACAGGCTCGCTCCTTTCTTCTTCATCCGGAAAACCTCGAATCAGAAAACGCACTCAATCACAAGGCTTTTTAAGCTTTCACCGACAGAACCAGTTCAATATAATATATATCCTCATCTGTATAAATATCATCTTAGCCAAAAAAAAAAAAAGTGTATAAATATCATCAAAACAAACACAAGAGACCATCGGCTAATTTAGAATACCTAGACATTTACTTTGTTTTACGAAATTAATCCAGTAATTTTAATTATATTATCTTTTTTATGACATCGATTATACTTACTTCGTCAAAGCAAAGCATGTAAGTATGGAGGTATGTGTGCGTATATATCAAAGTCATATACAAACATTAGAGATGGAATTGTGTGCTTTGCTTCAACTTGAACATTCACCAGCTCTAAAAAACTAACATATACACATAAAAGATCAAATAATAATGACAAAAATTTACACAAGTAAATGCAAAATAATGATAAGAGATTGAGGTAGGAACGAGGTTGAACCATAAAGTACATGAAAATAATCTTGACTTATGTGACTATTTATCCTTACATCTTTCTCCTTCATATGAGAATAAATTAAAATGTATCACTAATTAAAAAAATAGAAAGAAAATGACTATTTCTACAAGCTTTCTCCCACAAATGAAAATTTGTTACTAATAAGCCTGACCTTCAATTAAAATTTCAAATATTTCTAAACTATTTTTAATTAATGAATGGACAAAACAAAGAAAATGATCAAAACTAAGCAATTGCGAATGCAAGCAAAAAGAGAAACAAAGCTCCAAGAGGTTCTAATAAAAACTTTTGCCATAGTAGCTAAAATAATGAGCTAACCTCTTTTTAGTCCCTTAAAAAACTATCTTTATTGAAGTTGAGTCCCGAGTTACATTTGAAAGCAAAGCTATCATATATTTTTTTTCCATTTATTACAGCTGTCGTTTTATTTTTCTTCTGTTCCAGTTTTTTAAACATAATTTCATGAGACTACAAGAGAAACACTAATTAAAATTAAACTAATACAGATCATTTCACTAAAAATAATTAGTACAACATATATAGCCAAAGGAATTATTTGTAAATCATAAAATAAAGAAAAACATAAAATGCAATGGAAAAAAATTGTGAACATAAAATAACATGACTTTTTTCTAATAAATTGAGAGAGAATTTACATTGTTTTAGGTTTTGTTATGTTGAGATGTATAAATATATATATATATAGGGAATGAAGATACTGGTTTCTAAAAGTATGAAATATAATGTAATACAAATAATTTGGAAAATTACATTTACAATACATAAAATTAATATATATATATATATATATTGATTTTTTTTAGGAATACTGAACCGAAGTTTTCTAAATATTGTATGTTTACATGTTAAAAGACATTCCGAATTGGTGCAATGTGAAGAAATAGAAAACCTATGATGGAGAAAAAGAAAAAATTAGTTTCGTAATGTTTTTGGTTCACACACCAGGTTTGAGTTAAGATTTTGATCTGCGAATGAATATAATCGTGACAAAAAGACTAATTTGTACACTTCCTCGATAAAAAAGTTGCCCATCTCTCAAGAACATAAACAAGTGTGCTTATGGTTAAAGTTGAAAAAGAAACATATAAAACTCTACTTACTATTTCTTGCCTATTAAATCGAGTAGTAAGCTCCGAATAAACTTGATTTAGCTTATTGGATAGAGGAACGTCAGGTAACCTCAGGCTTCGAAAACTTGCAGGAAAAGAGAGATAGATGAAAAATATAAATTAAGAAAGTAAATAGTTATACAAGTAGTTATGGATTTATTGCTAGGGATGACAAAATGTGACTTGACCCAAAAATATTGGCTGACCCACCCGAACTCAAATCGATATGATCCGATTTAACCATAAAACTCAATTGTGCCAAATCCAATTAAAATAAAACTTGAAAAAACCCAAAATTATTACCTAAATTGAACTGAATCTGAATTAGCCCGAACCTAAAATGACCCAAACCCAAGAAGACCCGAGGCTAAACCCTACAAGACCCAATTTCTAGGATTTATTGAACAACTCATGCCTTTATGATATTATCAGATTTTACATCATAAAATTGCTAAATTTACCTCAAATTCTTGAGAGTTGATAGATTTACCCCAAAATTTTCAAATTTACATAGAAATTTATAAAAACCTTCAATTCACACCCAAACTTTTTCATTTCACCTACACTGACCTCTAATGATCTCTAGAGCTCCATGTTAAGTGCATAAATCCACGGTCAAAGTGTTGACTTTTCGACAACTTTGACTGACAATTTCTTGTAACTCTTCCCTTTTTGTCTTAGTTTTTCCTGTTTTCTTTGGCTTACTACAAGTTGGGACTGTGTTGCGGACCGGGCATTAGAAGCAGACTTAAGCAGGATGACGTTTGGATGAAAGAAGCGGTCGAAGTAGAAACTCAAGGTTGGTGACGCATCTCCAGAAATCACGTCAGATTGGCAACACGTCGCCAACAATATCAACGTTCTGTGAACTTTTTCTCTTCTGGCGACGTGTCGCCAGAATTCGAACCCAGATTGGCGACACGTCGCCAACGTCACTCTATTTCGCCGAAATCTCACATTTTTTATGGTCCCCCACTCTTTCCACCTGGTAAGCTGGCCTTGAAGAGGGATTCTTATCCCTTTAGGGTTTTAGGAAGAGGTGGCAAGGCAGAAAAAGTGAGGGAGTATAAATAGAAGGAGGAAGGAAGAGCCCACATGACCTCCATTGGCTTATTTTCGTCTCTCATCATTCTTGGAGATTATTGATCATCAAGGAAGCGTTTGGGAGCTTGAAGAAGGGGTGATCATTCCTGGGAGCTCTTAGAAGTGGGAGAAATGTGGTAACACAAACTAAGGAGCCACCCATTCAAGAAGAATATCCTATCCAAGGATCAACCTCATTGGACAATATTAGAGATGTTCAAGTTTCATCACCTACAAGTGAGAAAGCTAGCTCAAAGGTCAAGGTTAAAAATGTACCCACACAAGAGGAAGCACCCAAGCATATTCCTACTCTTCCATACCCCTAAAGGTTTAAGCCCAAGAAGGAGGATACTCAATTTACGAGGTTTTTAGAAATATTCAAAAAATTGGAGATTAATATTCCTTTCTTGGAAGCACTAAATCAAATTCCCTCTTATGCCAAGTTCCTCACGGAGTTGATTACTAAAAAGAGGAAGTTCCTTGACAATGAGCTCATTTTGATGAAAGAAGAAACAAGTGCCATTATTCAAAGGAAGATGCCTCAAAAACTCAAAGACCCGGGGAGCTTTACTATTCCCCTAGACATTGGGTCTTTCCATTGTGACAAGGCTTTATGTGATCTTGGGGCTAGTATTAACTTGATGCCCTTATCCATTTGTAGGAGCCTTGGCCTTGGAGAGGTGAAACCTTCATCTATTTGTCTTCAATTGGCGGATAGGTCATTCACATTCCCAAAAGGTGTTTTGGAGGATGTGTTGGTTAAAGTTGGCAAATTTATATTTCTAGTGGACTTTGTGGTGTTGGATATGGAGGAAAATCGGAACATGCCGATCATACTTGGGTGACCATTCCTTACCACCGGGAAGGCCATCATAGATGTGGAAAAAGGTAATCTCACCTTGAGAGCTAATAATGAGGAAATTACTTTTAATCTTGCTCAAGCCATGAAATCTATTGATGATGAGGTGCCCAAGTGTTATATGATTGATGTGATTGATTCTTGTATTGAAGAAAAAATAGAGTTGTTACTCATAGAGGATCCTATTGGAAGAGCACTAGTGTTTGGAAATGCATGTAGTGAGGAAGACCATGAAGTGATGAGCACTTTGACAACTCTTGATTCTAGTGGGAGGTTGCAAACTCCAAGAAAAAGGGTAGAACAACTTTTGTCTTGTGATTTCAAAGAAGACCTCAAGTTGGAGTTAAAGCCATTACCACAAGATCTTAAGTATGTTTATCTTGGCAATGAGGGATCCCTCCCGGTGATTATTTTTTCTACATTGACCACTTTGGAGGAAGAAAAATTGATTCGAGTTTTGAGAGACCATAGAGGGGCGATAGCTTGGTCCATCTCCAACATCAAGGGAATTAGCCCGGAAATTTGCATGCACAAAATTCTTATGGAAGATGACTTTAAGCCTTCCATTGAAGCTCAAAGAAGGTTAAATCCGAAGATGAAGGAAGTGGTCAAAGAGGAGATTGTGAAATTGCTCAATGCCGGTATTATATATCCAATTTCGGATTCTCAATGGGTGAGCCCGGTGCAAGTGGTGCCTAAGAAGGGCGGTACAACCGTGGTGGGCAACAATAATAATGAATGGATTTCTACTCTGTTGGTTATCAAATGGAGAGTATGCTTTGATTACCGAAAGCTCAACAAGGCTACCCGAAAAGACCATTTCCCCCTTCCTTTTATCGATCAAATTTTGGATAGGTTGGCGGTGCATGAGTTTTGTTGCTTCTTGGATGGTTATTCGGGGTATAATCAAATTGGGATAGCACCAGAGGATCAAGAGAAGACTACTTTCACTAGCCTTTGGGGTACATATGCCTTTTGAAGAATGCCATTCGGACTTTGCAATGCACCGACAACCTTCCAACGATGCATGATGGCCACATTTTCTGATATGGTGAAGAAATGCATGGAGATATTTATGGATGATTTTTCAATTTTTGGTGATTCCTTTGATGCATGTTTAGATAACTTAGCTCTTGTCTTGAAGAGATGTCAAAAAATTAATTTAGCTTTGAATTGGGAAAAGTGTCATTTCATGGTTAACTCGGGAATAGTGCTTGGGCACAAAATTTCTTGTGAAGGCATGGAAGTGGATAGAACTAAGATCATAGCTATTGAAAAACTACCACCACCCTCCAATATGAAAGGGGTGAGAAGTTTCTTAGGGCATGTCGGCTTCTACCGGAGATTTATAAAAGATTTTTCCAAGGTTGCTAAGCCTTTATGCAACTTGCTTGAGAAGGATGTGTTTTTCCATTTTTATGAAAATTGTTTGGAAGCATTTAAGAACTTGAAGGAGAAATTGGTGAGTGCACCGATGATGATATCACCCAATTGGGAGGAACCATTTGAAATTATGTGTGATGCTAGCGATTTCGCCGTGGGAGCAGTGTTGGGACAAAGGAAGGAAAAGCTTTTTAGAGTAATTTACTATGCTAGCAAGACCTTAGATGGAGCTCAACAAAATTATACCACTACGGAGAAGGAGCTCTTGGCGGTGGTTTATGCGGTGGATAAGTTTCGATCCTATATTGTGGGTTCTAAAGTTGTGGTTCACACCGATCATGCGGCAATTAGATATTTGTTCATTAAGAAGGATGCCAAGCCAAGACTTATAAGATGGATTCTTTTGCTTCAAGAATTTGACTTAGAGGTCAAGGACAAGAAAGGATGTGAGAACCTTGTGGCCGATCACTTATCTAGATTGGAAGGCCAAGAACAACCATTGGAGCGATCTATTCAAGAGCACTTCCCGGATGAAAGCTTATTCAAGGTGGAAGGTAAGGTACCATGGTATGCGGATTATGTGAACTATCTAGCTTATGGAGTGTTGCCACCAAACTTGTCTTACCAAGAAAAGAAGAAATTTCAAGCCAATGTCAAGCATTATCTTTGGGATGAGCCTTTCCTCTTTCGCTGGTGTGCCGACCAAATCATAAGAAGATGCATATCAAATGAGGAAGTGAAGGATGTTCTCCACCATTGTCACTCCTCACCATATGGTGGACACTTTGGAGCTTCCAAGACGGCAAGTTAGGTATTGCAAACCGGTTATTATTGGCCAACTTTATTTAAAGATGCATATACTTTTGTGAAAACATGTGATAGATGCCAAAGGTTAGGAAACATTTCTAGGAGGGATGAAATGCCATTATAAAACATTCTTGAGGTGGAAGTGTTTGATTTATGGGGCATAGATTTTATGGGTCCTTTTCCTCCTTCATTTGGGAATCATTATATTTTACTTGCGGTTGACTATGTTTCTAAGTGGGTGGAAGCTATTGCCACCCCTTTTTGTGACACTAATGTTGTTGTTAAGTTCCTACAAAAGAATATTTTTGCAAGGTTTGGTACACCTAGAGCAATTATTTCCGACGAGGGGTCACATTTCATTAACAAAATGTTGACTCAAGTTATAGTGAAGTATGGTGTGCGGCATAAAGTGTCACTTCCCTATCATCCACAAACGAATGGTCAAGCCAAAATTTTGAACCGGGAGATCAAGAAGATATTAGAAAAGACGGTGGGCGTCAACCGAAAAGATTGGTCACAAAAGTTGAGCGATGCATTTTGGCATATAGGATGGCTTTTAAGACACCCATTGGAATGTCCCCATACCGACTTGTGTTTGGGAAAGCTTGCCACTTGCCGGTGGTGTTAGACCACAAGTCATATTGGGCGGTTAAGAAGATCAATTTTGAATTAAAGAGTGCCCAAAAGAAGAGAGCTCTCCAATTGGATGAGTTGGAGGAAATTCGCATGGATGCTTATGAGAATGCAAGGATTTACAAGGAGTGAACAAAGTTGTGGCATGATAAGATGCTTATGAAGAAGGAGTTCCAACCGGGTTAAAAAGTGCTACTCTTCAACCCAAGGCTGAGGCTCTTCCTGGGAAAGTTAAAGTCCAAATGGTCAGGTCCTTTTAAGGTGGTTAGAGTGCAACCGTATGGAGCGGTGGAGCTTAAAGGTTAAGATGGATCCATCTTTCAAGTCAATGGTCAACGAGTCAAGGCTTATTATGGTGATGAACTTAGACACATTGGTCAAACCATTTTGGCCGAACCCGACCATTAAAAGAGCTTGTTAAAGGTGCCTAGCTAAAGGCGTAAAACCAAATGCTAGTCAGGAGGCAACCCGATTTCCATTACCTTTTCTTTTCATTTTCATGAGTTAGGTTGTGTTGTCCTTTGTGATTTTCTGTTTATTTGGCATTTTCTTTTGTGTTTGTAGGGATGGAAGACCCATTAGAAGGAAAGTGAGGGGAATGGACAACACTTTCTCAACTTAAGGAAGTACCATGTATTGAATTTTCAAAGGGTATGAGAGTCAGGATGAAAAGTTATGGGTTAGTTTGCAAAATTTTTAAAAATGTAAGGATGAATTCGAAACTCTAGCGACACGTCGCCAAATTATGCAAAAGTTCACAGAACGTCCATAACTTTGGCGACGCGTCACCAGAATTCGTCCAGATTGGCGACGCGTTGCCAAAACTGAAATTGCCGTTTTTAACTTCGTGACTTTTCACTCTTCTTCACTTTTTACATTGCTCTTCTAACAAAAACCTCTGAACTTTCAAACCCTAGCCCTTCTGTAAGCATCACGGTTTGATTTTTGTGTTGATTCTTTTTATCAAGACTCAAAGCAAGTAAGTTTCCTTCATCTTCTTCCTCTCTTCTTTGTCTTTGTGAGGCGTTTTGGGACGAATGGTGTATGCTTGTAGAGGTTCCGAAAATTGATTGATTATACTTGAGTTTCATGGATTCCTGGCTTGAAGTGTTTTGTGCACTGGATTGTGAATTTGGATTAGAAATCAAAGTTAGAATTTTTCTCACGAAAAGGGCTACGCATTTTCATGGTAAATTCTTGATTATGCTTGTTCGTGATGTTTGATTAACTCTAAACTTGGTATCTACTTGAAATAGGAGTGGGTCAATCTTGATTTGCTACCAATTTGCTCTAGATTGATTGATTTTTAAGTTTGTGCGTTTCCGGAAAAGTGTAACTTGACTTCCTCCATAAGTATTTTGCACAACAATGTGGCTTCGTGTGTTTCTAGTTTACCTCAATCCTTTGTGTAAGCTGCATCTAGGTGTTGCATAGTGCAAGATTGAACCATTAGTTTGCACCCGGAAGCATGTTTTTCATATGTGCCAAGAGCAAGATTTTTGTACGGACCTTGATGGGATTCCCCCTGCTAACATGTTCATGGACATACAACTAGTGGCCTTAACTTGGGTTTTTCTTGATGATTTGTTCAATGGGTAAGTGTGTGTTATATAGTAGTCCAATCCCAACATGCATGGCTCTTACAATACTTGGTGCAATCTCCTAGAATACCTAGGTTGGACGTGAAGTAAGATTGTAGATGTTTCACTTATGCATGAGTTTTTCTTAGATGGTTTATCAACTTGAAGCTGTGAGTAATGGTGGTGAAGGTTAATCCTTTGTTCCTTAAATTTTCATGTGAAGGAAGTTGAGTTGAATTTTGTGGTTTTGTAGGAAACATGCCTCGCAAGTCAGTGCTAGTTCATTCTTTGAAAGAGAATGGGAGGGGAAAGAGGATTCGTGAGGAGAAGCCTTAAGAACCTCCTTACAATAAGAATCGCTTTGTGTTTTCTAGGGTGAACAACTACTTTGAGGGGTTCGTGAATCGCAAGTTCACACCCGAGTGAGGCTTTGACTTCTCGAAGAAAGAAAATGAGGGGATATTGAGAGTGGTGGAGAGGTGAGGATGGCGGAAATGGGTCGATCGTCCTCAAGCGGAAGTGTCCAAGATTCTAATAATGGAATTTTATGCCAAATTGATGGGAGCATATTATCTGAATCGTCGAGCCAAGTTTTGCTTTGTGCGATAGTGCACTGTGCACTATGATGACATGGCTATAAACAGTTTGCTCGACATCAACCCCTTAATTGGAGGATCATTCAAAGAGGCCTCTCTTGAGTAGCAAGCTCAAATAGTGTGTGGTCACCCGGTCAATTGGACATTGAGCTAGGACCAGTCTCACAGGAAGCTCTATTTCAGCTCCGCAGCTCTCCCACCAGAAATGAAAGCATGGAACTACTTCATCTCCTCCCGCCTCATTCCGACTACTCATGTTCAGGAAGTTACCCCGGATCGCTTGGAGATCTTATACTGCATTGCTTGTGATTTTCATATAGATGTCAGCCGGCTCATCTTTAAGCATATCCTTTGCGCCGCCAGGTCGAAACGGGGGAACCTGCCCTTCCCTCAGCTAGTCATTAGCTTACTACTGAGGGCTGGTGTTAACATGGAGGACCCCTCAAAGATATCTTTGTTCATTAGGCCAATTTCAGTGGATAAACTTAGCGGGGCTTCGGAGGGCATTCAGGAGGTAGTGTCAGAGGAAGAGGAGGAAGACGCCATTCAGGACCAAGAGCAAGTGGGAGAAGAAAAAGATCAGGAGCACTTTCAGGAGCACTTTCAAGGAGGTAAGGACTTAGGGGGGCGTCTGATCAGCTGATTGACCCGGCTACCGCGACCCTGGCCTTGCTAGCCGTAGCACTCAACAAGATGTACATGTTGATGAGAGAGCAGCATGAAGAGTCAGTAGCCCGGTTCGAATCAGTCGGTGGCTCCTTTGCTTCTTTTGCTAAAGAGATGTGCGAGGGCATCTCACTTATTGCCGGCAACCAGGAGTCTTTTTTTGGCCAAGTCCGCTGGGGCCACCAGCAGTAGCAGTAGAACCTCCCGCAAGAATACCCTCATTTCTAACCCATACCACCACACTTCCACCCCTTGGCGTACCAGTGGTACATGCCGCACCCCTCAAGCCATCCACCCCCCCTTTACCCACACTTTGGCCCTCCCCGTGACCTGTCTAAAGGTCCTTCTTCTTTCCTTCCTGCTGGTGGCTCTTCCGGCCAAGATGGCATGGTCGAGGAGTAGTAGGGGTGGGAACACCCGCCCCCAGGTATGATTCTTGGACAAACACTTTCCATTGAGGACAATGCTATATTTAAAGTTTAGGAGAGTTGTTGTTTGACTATCATACTTGATATTCTTTGTTTATGTTATTGTCTTTGTTTTTAGACTTAGTTGTGTTTCTAAGTTTCAGGGTAATTGTGGTTGTTTCATTTAGGGTGCATGTTTCTTGCATATTTTGTTTCTTCCTTTTTCTTTTATTTAATCTTGATAGGTTGCATATAGGAGCATATAGGTCAATTTTCTTTTATAGTCCCTTATTTTTCTTTGTGTTTTAGGACCCAATGGAAACCATTGTTGTATATGGATGGAAGTGGTTACTAGTTTTACTCTCTTAAAGTTTTGATGAATTTGGAAAATTAGCTTTGATACTTTTGGTGGAGTCTTGATGTTGTGATATAGTGAGCTTGGGAGTTGTGCTATGAACTTGTTCTCTATTGAGACCCTTGTACTGAGTTTTGATCTAGAACTTGCCTGAGGACCCGGCAAACTCACAGTAGTTGTATGAACTTGAAGCTCGTTTGGTTTTATAGGAGGAACCTTTCCACCAAATAGCCAATCCTATTACGTTCTCTCATAGTGGGCTATTTTGAGCTTTACTCACCCTTATTCTAAGTGTTCATTTTTCCCTTTGATATACTCTTAAGTTTACCTGAGGTGGAAAATGTAAAATTTTGGGCTTAAAAAAAATTGCATTGAGTTGAATAAAGTGGGAAATAATGGCAAGTTTGGGGGATTTTAAAAAAAAAGAGTATACTACTCCGCTGTTTCACAGTATCGAAGTAGGTTGGGGTCTTCTCCTAAGGCAAGAGTTGATCACAGCTCAAAAAAAATGCTTGAGACAAGAGTGTGATTTTAAATATTATAATAAAAGAAAATAAAATCACCTTGGATTGTATTAAGTTAGTAGCTTGGGTATAGGCAGAGCTCCCGTTTATACACTTGCTAAACAGCGAAATACATGAAAAGGAAATAGTAGTTAGTTAAGAGGTGTAATGGGTTGGTGAATGATGGATTGATACTTGTTCAATTCAATTGTTTCTTTTAAGCACTTGATTTTGTCTTGACCACCTCACTAACTCCATTCCGAAAGCTATCATCCAGCTCCTCCTCTTTTCTTAGCCCAAACTCGCTGCTACCTTTAATAAAAAAAAAACCATCCGAGCGTTGAGTTTTGTGCAACTTACCATAAAAGAATATGGTAGAGGGTGTTGGATTTTTTTGCAAGCCTATGGAAAAGAACCTAGTGCAAGTTCCAAGTTAAATGGCACAACTCCTCTAGCAAGAATTGAATTAAATATTAAGGATCATAACCCCAAGGGCTCCACCTTAAGTAGCAAAACTTCTTTTTCCTTAGCCACCATTTCTTCTTTTGAAGTTAAACTAGCGAATCATTGAAGTTTAGATGTAACAATTGGTTAACATTGTAGTTTATTGGTTTTGTGTGTTTGTTTTGTAGGGTAGGTCGCTAGGGACTAGCTTAGGTTTAAGTTTGGGGGAATTTGTTAAGTGCATAAATCCACGGTCAAAGTGTTGACTTTTTGACAACTTTGACCGACAATTTCTTGTAACTCTTCCCTTTTTGTCTTAGTTTTATCTGTTTTCTTTGGCTTACTACAAGTTGGGACTGTGTTGTGGATCGGACATTAGAAGCAGACTCGAGCAGGATGGCATTTGGATGAAAGAAGTGTCGAAGTAGAAACTCAAGGCTGGCAACGCGTTTCCAGAAATCGCGTCAAATTGGCGACGCGTCGCCAACGATATCAACGTTCTGTGAACTTTTTCTCTTTTGGCGACACGTCGCCAGAATTCAAACCCAGATTGGCAACGCGTCGCCAACGTCACTCTGTTTCGCCGAAATCTCACATTTTTTATGGTCCCCCACTCGTTCCACCTAGTGAGCTGGCCTTAAAGAGGGATTCTTATCCCTTTAGGGTTTTAGGAAGAGGTGGCAAGGCAGAAAAAGTGAGGGAGTATAAATAGAAGGAGGAAGGAAGAGCCCACATGACCTCCCTTGGCTTATTTTCGTCTCTCATCACTCTTGGAGATTATTGATCTTCAAGGAAGCGTTTGGGAGCTTGAAGAAGGGGTGATCATTCCTAGGAGCTTAGTCTTCTAAGGGTTTTCTTGGGTTTCCTCTTTTCTCTCTTTTATTTTTTGGATTTTCATGGATATATTTGTCATGGGTTTGTTGTTGATACTTATTATGGGTTGTGAGTAGTTTGATTTATCTCTCTAGGATGACATTTCCTATCTTGTTACTCAATGAATTTGTTTGGTGATTATGGATGGGATTCTTTTTGTGTTGCCCTTTTCATTGTGCTTAATGTTGATTGATGGTAGGCCACCATACACAATGTGCTAGTTCACTTAATCCTTGAGAGAGGATTAATAGGTGAGTGAAGAGAAGTGGAGGGGGCATAGTGGCAACCTAGATTAGAGGTAATCTAGGTGGTTATTAGGTATCAAAAAGAGGTTTAAACCTTAACCACTCTAGGTTAAAATTGGAGCTTGAGTAAGGCCCAAGTTAATTAAGGGTGAGCAAGGACTCATCTTGAGAAAGGAGTTTTTGAAGTTAGATCCTCATTATCACACAAGGGGAACCAATCTTGAGGACAAAGTTACTTGGGTAGCAAGGGGTAAGAGTGGGGTCCTAGGGAGATAGTTGCCTTATTTCTAAGTTCATTTAACAAGTTTCATTTAGCACCTAGGGAATTCATTTAGTTAATTCCTTCAAGTACCTCATTAGGACCAATCACCTTCTCTAAACTAACTTCTTTCTCATTTTCAATTAAGTAACTTGAGTAATTTGAATTTCGAATCTAGGAAAAGTCATCAAATTCCCTTGGGACGATACCCCTATTTACCTTTGAGTACACTATAACTCCGTGCGCTTGCGGGTAGTTAAGGGTTACAAATTGATAAACTCTTAGTTTTACAACACTCCACATTAGTACATAAACTAAATTAATTCCTATTTTGACCCTAAATAATGATTCTAAATTAATAAAAAGATTATAAATCGAAGTGACAATATAATTTAAATATATTTGATCCTACCAACTTCTTAAGTTCTAAAATGACTGAGTTTATTGTTTCATGAATTGAATTTATAAAGTTTTGAATTAGGTATTTTTATTAAAATAATTATATATTAATATATTTATATCTAGTTAAATTAAATGTTTTAGATTATTTTTTATACCTAGTATTTTTTTAGTTATAAGGTACCTAAATTTTGAAATTTTCATTTTAGTCACTCATAAAAATTGCAACATGGGTCTCTAAAATTTTCAAATATTTGCATAAAAAATCAAATTATTTAATTTAAATTTTAGCAAAATTTAAATAAAAAATTGAATTAATATATTTATTTCAGCTTATGCACCAATAACTTGATTAGACCCGTATATCAAATCGAATTTGACCCAAAACCCAAATAACTCAACATGAAGTTACCCGAAACTGAAATTGACCCGGCCCGAACTAAATCTGAACAAAAATAAGATTGACCCGAACCCAAAATCAACCCGATCTCAAATAACCTGACCTGAACCTGACTTGAACCCGAATTGATGCTAACCTGACTAAACCCAAACCTGAATAACCTAATCCAAACCCAACCAAACTCACCCAATTGCCATCCGTATTTATTGCATATAATTGTATGAACATACTAATAATAAAAACTATAAAACAAACAACACAATAGACAATATGATAATTGTTGTAAAAAATGAATTCTGAAAAGCGAAAGTGAGAGATAAAATTTTCTAAGTGTAAGTTTTATGGAGTTAAGATGCATTAATACATATAGAGAAATATGTAAAAGGAAATACATTATACTCTAGAATACATATGATGCGTGTTCGGTGTAATAAAATAAATAAATTTTTTATAGATGGAAGTTATTTTTTGTTTTGCCTAATATGTAGGCAGACGTATATGGTAGAAGTTTGACTTTATAAATTAAACTAGTTTATATACCAGGCATTGACATGGGAACAAAAAAAAAAAAGTGAAAGCGCAAAGTAATTGCATATTTATGGCTAGGAATTGATAAATTAATCAATGGAACTGGCAATTCTGCGATTAGACTGTAAATCAAACAATACTTTTCAAACCATCGTCCGAATTATTGTACCTTAATATATTAATCAACAAAATGGTATTAAAGATGACAACAACGAGAATTTGGCGAGGATACCCTACTCATCATTCGTGCCCACGAATTTTTTTTTGTATCAAAGATTTCATAGGTATTCACAAGCGGGTGAAAAATTTCACTGGCATCCATGACCCGCGGGCAATCCATATCAGCGGATAACCTGTGCTTTAAATTGTGTTTTTTTATTTCATAAAAATAAAATATAAAATATACATACAAGTTATTGTTCGCATATAATACAGAAAAATCAGGACATACATATGAGAAAATATTTAATGAGAATTAGTATAAAATATTACTTAAGTGTAGGTGTTGCATACAATAAAATATTTACACTCGCAGGTTTCATGGGTAGGTAGACGGATTTTAACCGTGATGGATACCCCCTACTTGTCACCCATCCATACCCACCATATGAGTATGACTTGTTACCCACATCTATCCCGTTGCAAGTATTTTTACCAGTTGATCAAAACGGTCATCACCTAGATTACCGAAATACAAACTTTTTCTCCTCATTTGTAAACAGGGTACATATGTTTATATAGACTTTTTACTGCTAGGTATGTTTGGAAACAATATAATTGGCCATAATTGTAGTCTTTTTATTCTAATTTAATGTTAAATTTGCAAATAACATAGTTAACTAAATTTTTGATTTTAGGAATATATAGAAAAAAATATAATCAATCATAAATTTAATGTGATATAAAATGGTAATAAGTCAATTGTAATATTTTTGTACTAATTATACTTGACTTTTTCCTTAATTTAACATAATTTTTGAAAATTATAAAATATGATTTTGTGATTAAGTTGAGTAATGTATAGAAATAGATATTATAATTAATGGTATGAAATGTAACATTATATACTAAACATGATTATTTCATGCCTAGAAATGTCTTTTCCTTAACTCTTGCTTACGTGTTTTTACTCTTATACTGCCACATTTCATGTTTTGCACCAACGTTTCAATTTTGTCCTTTTATTGGCTATAAAATTACGTTTCTTGTTTTTAATTACCATGATATTTAAAAGGAAAGTCAACTATGTATTAATTTCAAATTTTATACATATCAATTGAATTTGAAAACTCAACCTTTTAAATATATAACTACCATAAATAAATGATCTATTTATTTTATTAGCCATATGTTATGTAACCAATTTTGGAAAATTGATGTATTTTCTTTCATATTTTTCTCTATATATATTAACACAATATAATCTTATAAACCCTACACAAATGTAAGCATCTCTCTTTTTTTCTTCTAGAAAAACCATAGTTTTCAAGATTGAAATTATGTATGATTCTTTGTCATTGATATCATGGATTCAGACTTCTTCTTCTTCTTCTTCTTCTTCTTCTTCTTCTTCTTCTTCTTCTTCTCTTTCTATGTATGTATGTATGTATGTATGTATGTATGTATGTATTCTTTTAGTTTGGGAACCTATTTTGATTGACACAATATTATCGTGTAGTCATACGTTTTAGTCCAATGAAATTTTTATTTTATATGTTTTCAAGATTTGAATTATGACATTTTATCTTTTAGATTGCAATTTTAACTAAATTCTAGCTACATTGTTAGATCTTCTTTTTAAAATTATTGATTTTTCATCATTTTCATATTCAGGAATAAACTTAAAAGCTATGTCATGGAAGATACAAAAATGAGACAGAGATATGGAAATGAGTTGATGAGTTGACAGGAGACAAGGAAAAAGAAAAAAAAATCTATATTGTATAATATAAATATATCTATCTTTTTTCTTATTTATATTATTTTTACTTTTAAATATATCTAATTTTTTCTTCATTTTTTTTGGTTTCAAATTTATCAACTAATAAAAAAAATAACAATTATTTAACCCAAAATAACAAATAGTTAGTTCCTTAAAAATAACAAACATATATAAATAAAAAAAATTAATTTCTCTAAAAACCTAACATATACACATAAAAGATCAAATATATAATAATAAAAGAACAAGAAAGCAAATAGATAGTAATAAAAGAACAACAAATTTCACTTTTTTTTATGAATTTTATTTATTTTTTATCAGATTTATCTATTCTTTTATTAGTTCTTATTTATTCTTTTATCAGATTCATCTATTATTTTACCAGTTTTATTTGTTCTTATATCAGTTCACGTTGTTCTTTTTATTTATTCTTTTTTCAATTACTATTTTTTCTTTTTATTAGTTTTATATGTTCTTTTATTAAATTTATATGTTCTTTTATTAAGTTTTGTCTATTCTTTTATTAGATTTATCTATTATTTTATAAGTTTTTTTTTTATTTTATCAGTTATTATTTGTTCTTTTATCAGTTATTGTTTATTCTTTTGTCAATTTTATCTATTATTTTAATAGTTATTATTTGTTCTTTTCTAAATTCAATCCACTCTTTTATCGGTTTTTATTTATTCTTGGCTTAGATACTCCACCAATTCTTTAACTTGACCAACTCAAACGAGTTGGTCTCTCAACCAAAAATCGGTTTATGTTAGTCCCCAAACTTGAAAAAACATGATAACTTAGTCCCTGAAATGGGCTAGGTCGGCATGTGTCATCATGTGGGAGTAATGTCGTCCACATTTCCTCAATCCTATGCTTGTGAAGATGACGGCTCGATTTTAACTTGGTCGATCTTCTTCCCCTTACCACCCTCGCTCTTCCCTCCCTCCCTCTCAGCCTCTCTTCCTATCCCTGCCTCTGTCACTCTGCCTTCCCTTCACATTGGCCTTTCCGACAATTGTTTCTCTAACTTTTGCTCCGCCACCTACTCGACTCGCCGATGTCATTCATTCCTTGACTTAGCCCACAGAAGAAAGTCGAAGCAACCGATTAAGGAACAAGAGATTTCAACTGTTGAAACGTCCGATTGAGAAATGAAGATTTACCAAAGATTGATGTTGAGGATGGGGGAGAGAGCAAATTGATGGATTAATGTTAGAGATGGGAAAAAGGAAGTGAATTGGGGATGGGTTGTTGAAGGAGAGGGAGGCAGACGGAGAATGGGGAAATCTTGACAGCAGGGACGTGTGAATAGGGTAATGCCGAGAGGGAGGGAAGGTAAAGCGATTTTGGCGGGGAGAGGAAGGTAGGGCAAGGGTAGCAAGGGGAAGAAGGCCGGAGAGGGACAGTGATGACTGGTGAGAGGAAAGCTGGAGAAGGAGGTTGCCCGTTAACTGTGCAGTGATTTCATGTGAAGACATGTGCCGTTCCAACACTCTTTAGGGATGAAGTCAACATGTTTTGTCAACTTTGAGGACTAACTGAAACCGATTTTGGGTTGAGGGACCAACTCTTGTAAGTTGGTCAAGTTAAGGGACCGGCGGGGTATTTAAGCCTTTGTTCTTTTATCAATTCTTTTATCATTTTTTATTTTTTTCTTTTATAAATTTAATCTGTTCTTTTATCAGTTATTGTTTTTGTTTGTTAATTTCATCTTTTTTATATTAGTTTATTTTTGTTCTTTTTTCCGTTTTATCTATTCTTTTGTAAATTTCAATAAACTATTTAGTTTTTTCTATTATTATTATTATTATTATTATTATTATTATTATTATTATTATTATTATTATTATTATTTATTTTGTGTGCATTTGTTAGTTTATTGGGGGAAATTGATAGTTCTTTTATCAGTATTAATTTATTCTTTTTTAGGAACTATCTATTCTTGCAGTAGCAATTTTTTGTTCTTTTACCTTAACTAGTTGTTTGTTATTTTATTACTTATAAAACCTGAGACTAAAACTGATGGAAAAAAGATAAATTTTAAAAAATAATAATAATATAAGTAATAAAAGAAGAAATAGAATTAGGAATAAAAGGTGCATAAATTTAAAAAAGAAAACAAGAAGACAAATTTAAAAATTAGAAAGAAGTAAAATTGGAAATGAAAGAAACAGAGAAAACTGAAAACAATATAAAAGAAAGGAAAAATTGGAAGAAGATGAGAAAATGAAAATAAAAAATAAAACTGGAAAAAGTAAACATAAAACGAAATAGAAAAAATAAAAAACTGGATAAAAAAAAGGAGGGAAAAACCGAACAAGGCGAAAAGGAAACAAATAAGAAGAGCTGAAGAAGGGACGATGGTAATCGAACTCAGTCCCCTTCACTCTTGCCTGTGGTTAGCGCTAGCACCCATCAAATTCGGAGCTCTATCTATGCTGAACAAAAATAATACTCATTCCCTCCAACATTCTTTGTTCTATGTAATTTTGGATTAGTTTGATTTAAATTTATTTATATTATTTGTTAATAAAAAAATTTAAAAAATAAATATTTATAAAATGTAGGTTTTAATATATCATTCATATATAAAATATTTTATTTATATACTAAAATATAAAAAAAATTATAGATTAATTGTTAAAAAGTGAATGGTGCAAAAATTAAAAAAAAAAAAAAAAAAAAAAAAAGAGTATAAGTAACAGTACGTTCACAGGGTCAAACACCAACTTTTCAATTTTTCAGGGATTGCGCATGCCGTAAGCCTGACTTATCTAATGCTTACTCTTTTACACACACACATGCACACCACCGGTATATATATTTTAGATATCAATATGTGTGAATTGAAAAAAAAATTTTATGTTTAAATTATATATGTATGGATATTATTATAATTATTATACTGTGCAAATATATCTAATTAGACGCACTAACCTTCTTTTAGCTCTCTATTTATAATCCACTTCCGTGGAAAAAAATTGGTAAAATTGTCTATCACCAAAACTCTCCTTCTTCCTTAAAAAATTCCTCCGCTACAGAGGTTGCCGTCGTTACCATTGCCATTGTCGTTGCCGCCATCACCAAATCATCTATCATTACTTGCATATGCACAAGTGTTAAAAACAAAAATGCAAAGTGTCCAAAGCAATTGGAAAAAGTGTGTGCACAAATATGTATATGTGTTTGAAGTAATATGCAGACTATTTATTATCTGCCAAAATGATATGTAAACATGTAGAAGTGCCTGAGTATATGTATTTAAGCATCTATAGAAATATGTTAAAGTGTTTGAGTAATATGCAAATAATTTATTACCGTTAAAATTTAAAGTGCTTAAATCAATAAGCAAAAATATTTGAATGGCTATGTAAAAGTGTCTAAATATGACATGTAAAAGTGCATGAAAAAATATATTAAAGTGTTTACAATAATATATAAAAATGACTGAAGTAATACACAAAGAATTAATCTTCAAAGAACGAGAGTGTTTGAAGTAATAAATGAAAATGTATGGACAAATATGAAACAAATGTCTAATTCAAAATGTAAAAGTGACTATAATAATATATAAAAAAATTATTAGCTTCAAATTTAAAAGTGTCTGAAAAAATAAATCAAAATATCTAAATAAATATATAAAACTTTCATAACAAATATTCCTTTAGTATTGAAACAAATCAACACACAAATCACTAGAAGGATTCTGACTTGAAATCGCGGAGTGCACCAACTCTGGCAGGCGTTCGATGAGGGTGGTAATGAGAAACAGGCGATCAACGGCGAAGATTGGGAAGATGGATGAGAAACAGGTGATCAACAGCGCAGGTGTAAGGAAGATCGAAACATCGCGGGCCTTCGATCCGAGTGACGGCGCGATTCAGAGATCGGAGTCCGGAACAATGTGATCGGAGATCAGAGGGGCACAATTCGAGCTTGGAGGTTGGAGTACAGAGCGGCGCGATTGGAGTCCTAAGTAGCGTGAACGGAGATCGGGCAGGCGAGATTCAATCGCCTGCACTCGATTTGGAACGAAGAACCGCTGCGATCAGCTGTGAGATGGTCGGAACGAAGAAGGAGGAGCAGCAGCGATGAGAGAGAGAAAGAGGGCGTAGACGAGGTTGCATCGACAACCAAGCGTTACGATTCAACCTCAAGTCATCCAACCACTGTCGTCGTCGAAACGAGTACTACAACTTTGTCGTCAAATCACCGTCGTCATTGTCGACTGCGGCTCGAGTACTGCAGCTTTGCCGTCATAGGGGCCGAGTTCTCCAGTTGGACAAAGGTAGCCGGTGATTGCAAGGAATAGAGAAGCGGACGTTCGAGAAAACAAAACATGATTACACTTATGTTCACAATAGCATGGTAATATTATTGTACAAGTACATTTGTAATTGTACGTCTAGGTAAAAGAATTGTCGATGGAGATCTATTTTTTACTAGTATGTATATTGTTGTACATATTCATAAATTAAGAAGTATATACTAAATGATTTTTTTCTAATTTAAAAATTAATTCATTTGAATTATAATGTACTTATCAGTACAATCTTATACATTTACAAGAATATTACTCCATCTATAAATTTTAATTTAATTGCACTGTTTGAAAGTGTTGACATCTTCGTGCAAATGAGTAAAAGCATGATACTTATAAAAGGTATGGAATTGTATCTATTCATACATAATTGTACATGAAAGTTTTCAAATATAAAATGTATATAAAGTTTTTAAATTTTGAGATCTACATTGAATTGAATGGTTTAAGTAAATATAATTTTGATTTATTATCTAACATTTACTTCTCCAAATTTTTCGCTCATGTAAATTGGTTGAAAGTATGACAATCCTAATTTAACAAATTTATATCCCAAAGTTACTATCGCTATAATGACAGATTTCCTGAAGTGTTTGAAGGGTAATTTTATCTTATATGCATCTGCTAACTTTGGCACTTTAGTAATGTTTACTGAATTTTGTACCTTTTTGTGTTCTTGGTAGCCTATAGCCTAGGTTTCCTTTTTTAAAAAAAAAAAAATTTTGATATAGATTAATGAATGCTATGAGATGCTGGAGATGTCTGAGTTGCTACGAGGTTTTGATTTGGCTCAATCTTTCTTTTTACTAGCTTTTTTGTGTTCTTGGTTTTTTATGTTTCAAGAGAAGACCAATTTCTAGTTTTGGATCGATTCAAAGGTTAAGATTCAGTCCCACATGCACCAATATTCCCTTGGAGCACTTGACGCTTGGTGGGAAGTGGAATTATTTGCCCAAATTTATGCATGCTCGCTATTAACATCAGCTGGATTGAACCTTGCAGTTGCACAGAGATGGGCTGAGACAGTGAGACTACATGAAAATTACAAGTTTGCAACAATGCTTAAACCAGTTGCAGTTTCTATGACTAAAATGGAAGATAAGTGTCAAATTAGCATTCCTTGTTTTTTCATTTTCTTTCTTCGGGATTTGCTTAATAAGCAGGGGTGAAAATTCAGATTGTAAAGTTAGGTTGGGGTTGAAATCCCATTTTTATAAAATAACCATAACTTGAGAAATTCTAACCTTCTAACTGGATCCTAAACCTGAAATGACCCTAACCCGATATAGATCATGTTAGGATCAGGTTTATCGTGTTGACACAATTTCATTATTTGCCAACCTCAACTTGCTAAGCTATAGTTAGCCTCTTTTCATTGAGAACATCACCATGATGATTTTGCTAGCTTACCAAGATCATATATAAGAGCATAAAACACACAAATTAATTAGAACAAACAAAGGATCTGACTGATTTAGGCTCCATTGATGAACACAGTGGAAATAAGATCAATGAATACACAAGTCTTCTCCTTTATTCCAATCAGCGGCTCTTCCAATGGGTGGAAACTTTTGCCCTAATTACCTTGGCTAATTGAGGGACTTAGCTCTTTATTTATATAGAAGTTCATGGGCCTATCTATTAACGGTCGCATGAACTCTATGGCCCACATTTTATTACAAAATTGGAGTTACTAGCCCAAATAATTAGATCATAACCTTTATGGGCTTCATATGTCTTATAATTGACCAATTTAATTTTACTACATTTTAATAAAATACGCATTAATGTTACCCAACATTAAAAATTTTTCAACATTGTTGACACCCAATTTCGTCCGACCCCTTCTTTTTAAAAAAAATAATAATTAAAAAAAATTAATTAAAAATTAAAAAATAATAATTATATAAAAATTATTATTAATTAATTATACAAAGAGAGAATTAAATTAAATATTTTTGGGGAAGGGGCATTTTGTTAAGTTAATATCTATGTGTGTATATCCAAAGAAATTAAAATTCAAAAAAAATTAATTAAAAAAATTATTATTATTAACTAATTAATTATTATTACTAAAAAAATTTTAATTAATTAGTTTAAAATATATTTTGTTTTATAAGGGTTTATTTAAAAATAATATATGTGTGTATGTATGTATGTAGGAATTACAAAAGAAAACTCCATAAAAAAAAAACAAAATTGAAAAGTTTGGGGTAAAAATGACAAAATTAAGAAGTTTTGGGAAAATTTGACAAAATATGAAAGTTCCAGGAGCATTTGGTAGTTTGACACATGAATTTTGGGCCAGACCGACCGTTCTGGCCCAAATTAACAGAAAAACACAAAATTGTCTCAATCAGAAGTTTCAGGAACATCCCCAAAGTCAAAAAGACGGAAGGGACTGAAACTGTCATTTTACCAAATTAAGAGATAAGTTTGATTTTAATTATTTTTTTAATTATTAACAGTCCATCACTCCTTACCCTATAAATAGGGGTCCAAATCTGTAAAGAAACAGAGGAAAAAAATAAATAAATCAAGTTTAGAGCTCTGTTTTAAAAAAAAGGAAATATTACAGCCTTAATTCCTGTCCTCTCTTTCTTATTCCCAGAATACCAGAATTTTTCCAAACTGCCCGTTTAACCCCACCTTCCACTACCCTTTTTTTTCGTTCCGCCGTCCGTTCTCCAGCTCGCCGTCGCCGCGCTGCCTTCTTCCTCGCCGTCGCGCCCCTCCGCCGTGGTCCCTCCCGCCGTCGCCCCCTTTGCTCCTCGTTTCCCGTCGAACCTTCCTCGCCTCGCCACGCCGTCGCCGCGATTCCTGCCTCCGCCATGTCAGCCTCCCCCTCCACCTCGCCGCCCTTCACCTCGCCGTCCCTCCCTAGCCCTTCGCCGCGCCAGCCACCTCCCCTGCCCGCCCCGCCATCGTTTCTCTGTTCCCGTCTCCAGCAAATTTCAATTTCAATTAATTTTGGGTAAAAATTCATTTTAATCCCTTACCTTTTCATATTTATTCCTTTTGGTCACTAACTTTTTTTTATTTCTGCAAAATTAACAATAATCTTTAACTTTTATTATTATTATTGTTATTATTATTATTATTATTATAAGTCACTAACCTTTTAATTTTTGAACAACTAACTTTACTAAATTTTATTACTATTATTATTATTATTAACAACTAACTTTTATTATTATTATTATTAGTATTAACAACTAACTTTACTAACAATTAACTTTTATTATTATTATTAACAACTAATTACTAACAACTAACTATTATTATTATTATTATTCATGGAAGGTTATACCTCCTATTTATTTATTTTTAAAGTGGATGGCCAAAAAGCCCCACTTTATTTATTTATTATCTTTTAATATTCCTTTATTTACTTTATGTGCTTTCTCTTTATTTATTTTCATGTGTTATTTAATTTATGCACCTTTTTTTTTAATGGATGTCCAAAAAAAAAAAGAGAAAAAACCTCCACTTTACTTTATTTATTTATTATCATTTAATTTTCCTTTATTTACTTTATGCAATTATGTGGATGATTAGACTTATTTCACTTTTAGCCATAAAAGATAATAAATAAATAAATAAATAAAAAGAAGATTTTTTTATGTGAATCATTAACCTTCTCTCACTTATTTTTAGTGCTAATCAAGAATTCATTTTTACAACAAAGCCCCCATCCTTTATTATTTTGGAATACATATATTTTTTAAAAAAAACAATAAAAAATTAACCTTTTATTCCTTTTATTAAAAATAAAAACTAAAAAAAATCGTAACCAGACAATAAAATAAAAATCAATTTTTAAGTATATCTTTTAAAAAAAAAAAAAAGATCTTTCATCAAACAAAAAAAAGGATAAGAAAGAAAAGAGTAAAAAGAAAAAGAAAAAAAAAAGAAAAGAACAAAATAAGAAAATAAAAATAAAAGAAAAAAAGAAAAAAATAATTTTTTTTTAAAAAAAATTAAAATTAGTTAACATTAAGGTTATTAAAAATCCAAAAGTTCACAAAAATTTATGACAAATTAAGAATTAAGTTTTTTTTTTTAAGTTAAAATTCATGTCCGGGTGATCCGATAGGATTCATGGCTTGGAGAAAACATAAATTTTTAAATGAATAAAATTAAGTATCAGAATAAAATCCATATTCTGATAATTTGGCAGAATTTATGATATGGATTATTAATTAATAATTAACTAAAATTTCGTTAAATTCCGTGTCCGGGTGATTCGATAGAATCCATGGTTCGGAAATATCAAGTTTGTTATAAAATTGCGCAAATTAATTATCAAGATTTTTTTTTAAATCCACATTAATTCATTAATCCACATCTGGACGATTTCAGTTAAAATTTCTAGTTTTGAAAATTAACTGAATTTATTGAAAAGCAAGCAAAACAAAATTGAAATCAACTAAGGTACCAATTTTTGCGCGTTTTAACAAAGTTGTTTTAACGTAACCGTACTTCCGAACCCCCGAACTCTCGCAGACCATATTTTTAAGGTATCCAATCGACCTGAGCAAACACCGATTGGTGGCGACTCCCGAAAACAACCCGCACGTTGCCACAGCTTGGCGACTCCACTGGGGAGTCGATGTTAGTGATTCAAGCCTAGAAGTTGATTTGTTTTGATTTACTTTGCTTATTTTTATGTCGATTTATATGTTATATATACTTAAGTAAACATGCATAATGCATTCACGACATGAAGCTCTATACCCGAGCTTCCTCAAATCGAACACGTTATTTCTAAGCGGAATTGGTGTTGTTGTCCTTGTGAGGCCATGGTCTCCAAGCCTTCACTGGTTTCAAAGTAGCAAAGTAGTGTATTGCCTCCTGAGACGGTTAGTCTCTGCATGGGCCCACGAAAAAAGACGACTCGAATTAATCCTTTCCTTACATAAACCCTAGAGGGTAAGGAATTGGGCTGTCACTATAATTTAGTGATAGGATTCGGGAACTACCCTCGGCCGTTTGATAAACCACCCTATGCATATAGAACTCCCCACTTAACCATAGAACTGACCACAGTATTCCTCCCATTTACCAACGCCATAAGCATGTCCTTATTATGCTATGTTGTTGCTCTACACTTTTATTTTCTTCGTGTCTTATATTTATGGTTTTAACTCGTTTTTCCATAATAGTTCATGAGTTGTTAATTGCTATTTAACTTATTAATAACCTTATTTTTCTTTTCTAGTACTTCTGTTTTGTGCAATTATTCTTCATGCAACAAAACCACACATCAAACTATGCTAACTTTTTAGTCTTTATAATAACAACTAAAAGTCTTGAAGTTCCACGATAGTGGATAATCAAACTCACTCCTTGCATGCATGCATCCATTGCATCAATCACATACACATAGAATCTAATAAAATAAATCTTACTTTAAAAAGGTAAAATTGGACCTCAACACCGATATTCAACTTGGCTCCAAACAAGATTAATGGTAGAACAAACCGAAGGACGTCTCATAGATATGGAGTCCAAGATAGAAAGCATGGCCGAACAAATGAGACAATTGATGGAGCTAATCAAGGGGAAAGCAACTCAAGTTCTTATCAAAGAACCACAAGATCCTACTTATCCTCCGGGATTCACCCCACAACGGATCTCAGTTCAAGAAAATTTGTTTCCGGAACCAGGTCCGTCCGCTACCATTCACCTGAAACAAGACACTATACATGAAGAGAAGAAGACATTACCAAATGAAGAAGGAGAATCTCAAAAGTTCGAAACAATAGAGAAGAGACTTCGGGCCATTGAAGGAGACACTATATTCGGATCTCTCTCAGTGAATGACCTCTGTTTAGTGCCAGATGTCGTAATCCCTTCAGACTTTAATGTGCCAGACTTTGTAAAATATGATGGAACGAGTGATCCCATCACTCACATCACGTTGTTTCTAAGAAGACTACAACCACTCACAAAAGACGAGAAAGTGTGGATAGCACTTTTTCAAGAGAGCCTTACGAAGTCAGCACTACGGTGGTATCTAAGTCAAGGTCCAAGAAACATTAAAACATGGAATGATCTTGCTCAGGCCTTCATCAGCAATTACAAACATGTTATGGACTTGGCCCCGGATCGCCAAACTCTCCAGAATATGGAGAGGAAAAAGCAAGAAACCTTCAAGGAATATGCTCAAAGGTGGAGGGACTTAGCTGCACAAGTTCAGCCACCTATGACGGAGAGAGAAATGGTTACTTTATTTGTTCAGACACTGAAGTACCCATATTATGACAAGCTCATTGGCAATTCGGCAACTAATTTCTCCGACGTTGTCATGTCTGGAGAAATGATCGAGCTTGGGATTAGGACTGGGAAGATTGCCGAGTCCTTTAATGATCCTATGAAAAGAGGAGGACCATCTAGAAGAAAGGATGAGGAAGTACAACAAATAGTACGCGGAAGAGGGATTCCCCTCGTGGGTACTGTGGCTACTGGGCCTCGCCTATCCTATTCTACCAATAGGCCCAATGATTATCCTCCTAATAGGCCCAATAATTATCTTCTCAACAGGCCTAATCAGTTACGGCCACCTGTTCCGACTCCTCCAATACCTGCACAAAGACCAAGGGAAGTTTTTGCGCCAATTCCCATGACTTACACTGAGTTGTATCTAAAACTCATTGAAAGTCAACTTATCCGCCCAATTCCTACAAGGCCATTCGAACCCCCATATCCAAGGTGGTATGACCCCAACGTAACTTGCCCATATCATGATGGCACAGTGGGTCATGGCCTAGAGAATTGCATAGCTTTGAAACGCATAGTCCAACAATTAATAGAGTCAAAGTGGTTGGACTTTTCTGATGAACCAAACGTCACTCACAATCCATTGCCGCCTCATCAAGCAAAACCAGTCAATATGATAGAAGAACACCGGCTGATAAAGAAGTCAGTCAACGATATCATAACCCCTCTTAAGCATGTATATTCATGCCTTGTGAAAGAAGGGATCATCATGGGAAAGCCTTCTTTTGGACATGAAGAAGTCGAGGATGAGGAATGGTGCGATTTTCATGACAGTAAGAGTCATTCTATCCAGGAATGCTCAGAATTCCGTGAGAATCTACAAAGACTCATAGACTCATCCAAACTCATCATTTTTATGTCAGATAAAGATGATGATGTAAATGTGATCATTAAAGAACAAGAAGTCAATGCTATGCCAAGACCACTAGTCATACCAATTTCAAAACCTACTCTTAAGCCTTTAAGAATTCAAGTCCCGAGGCCATTCCCCTACAAATCAGACAAAACTGTTCAATGGAGCTATGATTACACTTCTAACATCACATCAACTCCGTTAGAAGTTGGGAGCATGACTAGAAGTGGTCGGTGTTATTCTCCGGAGCAAATGAACAAGCTCCAACAAGATAAGAACGTTACAGATCCAACAAGTGGACCTCTTGATACAAATACATCCAAAGAGCAAGAGATGCCTCGAGCGGTAACAGATGAACAAGCTACTGAGTTTCTCAAACTCATAAAGCAAAGTGAGTACAGCATCGTTGAACAGTTAAACCGTTTGCCAGCAAAGATTTCCATACTTTCATTACTCTTAAGCTCTGATGCTCATCGAGAATCCCTTCTCAAAGTCTTGAATAAGACCTATGTTGAGCAAGATATTTCCGTAAATAATTTTAACCACCTCGTCAACAACATCACGGCATAGAATCTCGTCACATTCACTGACGATGAGATACCGGCAGAAGGAAGGGGTCACTCTAAGGCTCTACATATTTCGGTTAAATACAAAGATCGAATTATGGCTAGAGTTCTTATTGATATTGGGTCAGCTCTAAATGTAATGCCACTTGAAACCTTACACAAGCTTGGTATCGACCCATCATCCCTCAACAACTGTCATATCGTCGTTCGAGCGTTTGATGGGACGAAGAGAGATGTTGGAGAAATAGAGCTGCCAATAGGGATTCGCCCTTGTGTCTTCCACATCACATTCCAAGTTATGGATATTAATCCTTCTTATACTTGTCTGTTGGGAAGACCATGGATCCATATGGCTGAAGCAATTCCTTCTTCGTTACACCAAAAAATGAAATTCATTATTGAAGGAAAGTTAATCACAGTCTTTGCTGAAGAAGACATTCTGCTATCTAGACCTGCGGATGCTCAATATGTCGAGGTCAATGAAGATGTGCCTGATTGCTCTTTCAGGTCATTTGAAATTGTTAATGCTACCTATGTCGATGGAGAAGAACTCGTGCCAAGCATCTCCAAAACAAGTCCCATGATCGCCAAACTCGTGATGAAAGGAGGATACTCACCGGGGTTAGGTTTGGGACAAGATTTACAAGGAATACCAAAGCCATTGAAAATCTCTGCAAATGAAGGGAAATATGGCCTAGGTTTCACACCGACAAGGCAAGACAAAATGAAGGCGATAGCTGAAAAGAAAGAAAAGAGGATTGCACGATTAACAGGGCATCTTCTACAGGAAAGAAATCTGGATATCCCTGACATCACTGAAACATTCGTGAGTGGTGGCTTAATTCTGAAAAATGACAATGAAGGCGCGCTGACCATCAACATCAACAAGCCTTTTGAAAATCTTTCTATTCAGGCAATAATCAGTGATTCACCTGAAGATGAGGAGCTCGTTCAACCCTGTAGCCCACGGGATGTGCTGAACAATTGGGAGGCGATAGAATTGCCTGTTATAATCGAGAGCTTTTCAAAGTAATCTAATAGTAAAAACCTCCTAAAGAAAGGTTCAATCAATAGAGTGTAGTCTTTGCTTAAGTGAACCTTTTAGTTATTGCTTTTCATTCCAATAAAGTTGTGATTTATGCACATTATAAATAAAGTACCAGTTTGCATCCATCTCATTCTTGCCATTTTCTCTTCTCTCTCTTTTTTTTCTGGTTAATGCAGACCTGAAACTCTCTTTGATGACAATGAAAGAATGAACTTTGATAATCCTGTAAACACTACCGACTCGGATGACGAAGATCTTCAAATATCTCCTGAGCTATTAAAAATGATCGAGCGAGATGAAAAAAAAAAGAGCAACAAGTCAGGAACTAACTGAGGCATTCAACTTGGGAGACAGTCAGGATGTAAAAGAAGTCAAGATTGGCACTCTATTTCCTCCTGAAGAGAAAGAAGAATTAGTCCACTTATTGAATAAATATGTGGATGTATTTGCTTGGTCATACCAAGATATGTCCGGCTTAAGCTTAGACATAGTGCTACACAAAATACCCTTGAAGCCTGGGGTGAAGCCTGTCAGACAGAAGTTACGAAGATTAAAGCCGGATATAATCTTGAGAGTAAAAGATGAGATTCGAAAGCTATGGGATGTAGGATTCCTTGGGGTCGCTGAATATACAGAATGGGTTGTTAACATAGTTTCAGTCGAAAAGAAAGAAAGTGGGAAACTAAGAGTTTGTCAGGACTACCGGCCCTTGAACGATGCCAGTCCTAAAGATAACTTCCCACTTCCTCACATTGATACGCTAGTGGATAATACCGCAGGAAACTCCTACTTTTCCTTCATGGATGGCTTTTTTGGGTACAATCAAATCAAACTTGATCCAGATGATATGATAAAAACTGCTTTTATTACCCTTTGGGGTACATTCTACTATAAGGTGATGCCTTTTGGGTTAAAGAATGCTGGTGCTACTTATCAAAGAGCCATGGTCGCGTTATTCCATGACATGATGCATAAAGAAATTGAAGTATATGTAGATGACATGATCGCCAAAACTTTCACTGCTGGGGGGCATCTAAAAGTGATAAGAAAACTATTCGATAGACTTCGTAAATATCAACTAAAGTTGAATCCTGCCAAATGTACTTTCGGAGCCTCTTTAGGAAATTTATTGGGTTTCATGGTAAGCAAAGATGGGATTCGAGTTGACTCAAGTAAAGTTAAGGCGATACAAGAAATGCAACCCCCGAAAACTCCAAAACAAGTAAGAAGTTTTCTGGGCAGAATCAACTTCATAGCAAGGTTCATTTCACAATTGACGTCCAAGTATGAACCTCTTTTCAAATCACTAAAGAAGAACAATCCGATCGAGTGGAATAACGAATGCCAAGAAGCATTCGAGAAAATCAAGCAATATCTATCAAACCCGCCAGTCTTGGTACCACCTCGATCTGGAGAACCGTTGATTCTATATTTATCCATACAGGATTCTTCATTAGGATCCGTATTGGGTCAACGTGATCAGACAGGCAAGAAAGAGCATGCAATTTACTATTTGAGCAAGAAGTTTACCACATATGAAGCGAAATACTCAATAGTAGAAAAGTCCTGTTGTGCCCTTGCATGGGTAGCACACCAACTACGACACTACATGCTCAACAACACCACATTACTGATCTCCAAGACTGATCCCATTAAGTACATTTTTTAGAAACCCGCTTTATCAGGCAGGATTGCAAAATGGCAAATGCTGTTGTCTGAATACGACGTACAGTATGTCACCCAAAAGGCTGTAAAAGGGAGTGTGATTGCTGAATATCTGGCTGATAGAGCATTGGATGATTATGAGCCAATGAGAATGGACTTTCCTGATGGAGATATAATGACGATAGAACAAGAAGTCTCTGAAGATAATGAAACATGGAAAATGGCATTCGATGGAGCATCTAATGCTTTGGGATAAGGGATTGGAGCTATACTCATCTCTCCAAGTGGAGAGCAGTTTCCCCTCACGGCAAAAATTACATTTCCTTGTACCAACAATATAGTAGAATATGAGGCATGTGCTATGGGACTCCAAATGGCACTGGAACTGAAAGTACGAGATCTCCGAGTTTATGGGGATTCCGCATTAGTCATATATCAAATCAATGGAGAATGGGAGACAATGGATTCAAAATTGATCCCTTACCAAAAGCTCATACTAGACTTGGCTCGAAAATTTAACAGTATAGGCTTCCATCATCTTCCAAGGGAAGATAATCAAGTTCCGGACGCTTTAGCTACTTTAGCTGCTATGTACAAGATAAGCGACCCTGAGCATACTCCTGTGTTTGAAATGAAAATAATAGATTCCCCAGCTTATTGCATGAGCATCGAAGAAGAATTGGATGGGAAACCTTGGTATCACGATATCAAGAAATACCTTCAAGAACGAGTATATCCACCAGAAGCATCAGAAAATGACAAGAAATTTCTACGAAGACTATCAATGGGTTTTCTTTTGAACCTAGACATACTTGATAAGAAAACCCCAGACTCGATGCTACTTCGTTGTGTAGATGATCATGAAGCACGAAAGATCATGGAAGAAATTCATTCTGGAATGTGTGGAGCACACACTAGTGGTCATACCATGGCAAGACAAATAATGAGGGCTGGCTACTATTGGCTCACATTGGAAAGTGATTGCATCAATCACGTAAGAAAATGTCACAAATGTCAAATATATGCCAACAAGATCCAGGCTCCTCCTACTCCTCTTAATGTAACAGCAATACCTTGGCCTTTTGCCATGTGGGGAATTGACGTCATTGAAGCCATTACCCCTAAAGTTTCTAATGGTCACAAATTCATCCTAGTGGCAATAGACTACTTCACTAAATGGGTAGAAGCTGTGTCTTATGCAAATGTAACTCAAAAGGTGGTATGCCGGTTCATTAAGAAAGAAATCATTTGTCGCTATGGGCTGCCAGAGCGTATCATCTCAGACAATGCCACGAACTTGAACAATGTAATGATGCAGACTTTGTGCCAACAGTTCAAAATCAAGCATCTCAATTCAGCACCTTATCGACCGATGATGAATGGTGTAGTAGAAACGGCCAATAAAAATATCAAGAGAATTATTGAAAAGATGATCGTCACTTACAAGGACTGGCATGAGATGTTACCTTTTGCACTACATGCTTATAGAACTTCTAACAGTACTTCTACTGGAGCAAAACCTTTTTCTCTAGTATATGGTATGGAGGCAGTATTGCCCATTGAAGTTGAAATTCCTTCATTAAGGGTACTAATGGATACTCAATTAAGAGAAGCAGAATGGGTCAAGGCTAGATACGAGTAATTAAACCTAATTGATGAAAGAAGAATGATAGCCCTCTGCCATGGGCAGCTTTATCAAATGAGGATGATTCGCGATTACAATAAAAAGGTTCGCCCACGGCAATTTCACAAGGGTGACATAGTGCTCAAGAAAATTCTACCCATTCAGCATGATTCTAGAGGAAAATGGACACCAAATTATGATGGGCCATATGTCGTGAAGAAAGCATTTTCAGGAGGGGCTCTAATTCTGACAGAAATGGATGGACGAGAGTTACCAAAGCCAGTAAATTCTGATTCAGTAAAGAAATACTTTGCATAATGAAGAAATTTTCGGACAGAAGGGAAGAAGTGGATACAGGGTTACCAAAGTCTATTTGATCAAAGTTGTCAAAGAGAGCATTCTTCCCTCACACTTTCATTGTTATGCATCTGTACCCAAGACTTTTATATTCTCTTACCCATAAATAAAAATCCAATTCTCTTTAGCTTTCCTTTGATTCTCACATTCAACTTTTATATTCCCTTGTTCAAAAAAAAAAATGATGAAGTCATTTCTATCCAGTTCTTTTCTTCAAATCTCGCATTCCTACTAGCCTTTAGTGTGCAATAAATTGTGACTTTTGTAGGAAGAATAGTACTAATTAAAACTCAGAAAAAGCAAAGACCATAGATTACTTTGATAAGCTTTGTGAATTAAAACAGGTAAGATTGAGGTCCTACTTTGCGAACGGCACAGAACATAGGCTAACAAAGAAAAAGGAGTAACAAATCTTCAGGAAATAGCCTTGGTAGTTGCCTGGATGATCGCTTCAGAAGCCTTAGCATGTTCACGTCAGCAAGAAAGAACCATACTCACGAATATTTCAACAGGGACAATTATCCAGAGAGGAATAAAATATGAGGCGACCGAACATTAAAGAAATTGAGGCCAAAATTCAAGAACAAGTCAAGGAAAGGGAATTTTTAAAAGAGTTGGGCTTTTAAGGCAATGGACAAGAGCTGGGAAGCATAAAGAGATTCAATGATAGTCCAAGAAGGCAATCACAAAGAAGATCCAGTAAAGCAAAGACATGAAGAACTAGATCCATAAAAAAAAAAAACCATCAGTTACACATGCTCTGCATTCATGCATTTCACATCATGCATGCACGGCCTTTGCATAACAGGGACCAAACGGGAAGCACATTCACGACACAGTTACAGCAGTATAAGCTGAGATCTCAATGATATAAGCTCTTACCAGTCTATCACTGGATGCACAACTAATACGCTGGACCAACCCGCATTAGGAATTCAAGGATAAGGTAGACAATATGTCAAAAGCCTGGCAATCGATTCAATAATCGAGACTACACCTGGAAGGACAGGATTGACGTCAGCTAGTAGTATCCAAGATAAGAGATAGCTATAGCCAAGGATAAGGCAGATATCAAGAAATATTGTCGTTGACAATTTGTCAAAAGCTTCGTAATGAATTCAATAATCGATGCTACACCTGGAAGGACAGGATCGACGATAAAAGATAGCTATGGCCAAGGATAAGGCAGATGTCAAGAAATATTGTCGTTGACAATTTGTCAAAAGATGGTAATGGATTCAATAATCGAGGCTACACCTGGAAGGACAGGATCGACGATAAGAGATAGCTATGGCCAAGGATAAGGCAGATGTCAAGAAATATTGTCGTTGACAATTTGTCAAAAGCTGACAATGGATTCGATAATCGAGGCTTCATGCACAAGGACAGGATCGACATCAGCTCGACGGAATATCAAAGATAAGAAATATTGTCAAAAAGTTGGCTCCATTCTTCCGGTTAAGTGGCGGATACGGTACTCCGTGACTCTCAAGTCAGTTCTCTCAGTTGCCCATAATAACTGATTCCTTCCTCCTTTCTTTCTTTTACTTCCCGCTAGAAAATGGATCCTACTCTTTCTCCCTTGCGAAAATATTTTCCTTCTCTCCCAATGAACATTCTCAAAAAGATTTACCGAGTTTGCTGTGAACGATTAAGAGTTTTGATGCACAAAGGAATCCTTGAAGATGTACGGTGGTTAATCGAAGCTAAGGTTCGTCTGGCAGGCGAAGCCCTAGATGCATTTACGTCTCACATGCCTGGCATAGGCAAAAGCTCTTATGCCAAAAGCGAAAAGCTAAAAGGTTACAAGTCTGTCATAAATGTGGTCGATGGACTTGTAATACTAAATGTCGTTCTTTAGGAATGATCTCCGATAATCGAGAAGATAAAATATGATTCATCAAGAATGGCCTGAGTAAGGATTCGTTGGATGATATTCGATTGACTCTTGAGACGCATTCTTGTGGATCAATGCAACGCGAACTTCTTGGTTTATGGAGTATTTTTCATGAAGAATAAGAGCGTTACAGTCCCAGGAATCTGACTTTAAAAGACCCTGTTTGCCAGTTTGTAAGAAAACTGGATGGGAAGCAAATTCCCGACTCATAGAAGGCGTTGAAGCCGTTACTGGACATAAAACCAGTGGAAGATGTGAGCCACAGTCACAATCACTGTACATACAATTTGTCATATTTGAAAATTTACATTTTTCTTTTGACAATAATGTACTTGCTCCTGTAAGCGTAATTAACACGTTATCCTTTCATCGCTATAAATCCGTGTTCTTCTTTCCGGTTAAGTAGCGGATACGGTACTCCGTGACTCTCATAGTCGGTTATTTCAGCTTCCTACAATAACTGATTTCTTCATCTCTTCTCTCAAATTCTTCTTTTATCAATGGATTCTACTCTTTCTGCCCTACGAAAATACTTTCCTTCCCTCCCAACAAATGTTCTTAAAAAAGTCTACCAAGCTAGATGTGAAAGAATCAGAGTTTTTATACACAAGGGCATTCCTGACGATGTGCGGTGGTTAATTGAAGCTAAGGTCCGTTCGGCTGGTAAAGTTCCAGATGCATTTATGCCCCGCATGCCCGGTTTAGGTAAAAGCCGTTACGCCAAAAGGTGAAGAGCAAAGAGGCTAGGCGTGTGTTATAAATGTGGGCGATAGAATTGTGATACTAAATGTCGCTCTTTAGGATACATCTCCAGAAATCGTGAAGATAAAAGAAAATTCATTAAGAATGGCCTGCGTAAGGAATCTCTGGAAGATATCCGAGAGACTCTTGAAACGCATTCTTGTGGAGGAGTGCAAGGTGAAATTATCGACTTATGGTTGACTTACCATAAATAACGAGACCGTTACAGTCTTGGGAATGTGACTTTAAACAACCCTGTTTGCCAGTTTGTAAGAAAACTGGATGGGAAGTAAATCCTCGATTCATAGAAGGCATTAAAGCCGTTACTCGACGTAAAACCAGTGGAAGATGTGAGCCACAGTCACAATTACTGTACATATAAGCTGTCATTTGTCTTTTCTTTTCACAATAATGTACCTGCTTCTGTAAGCGTAATAAACACGTTATCCTTTCATCGCTATAAATGCGTGTTCTTCTTTCTGGATACGGTACTCCATGACTCTCAAAGTCAGTTATTTCCATTTGCTACAATCACTAATTTCTTCCTTTTTTCTCTTAAAAGCCTCCTTCATCAATGGAGTCTTCTCTTTCCGCCCTACGAAAGTATTTTCCTTCCCTCCCAATAAATGTTCTTAAAAAGATTTATCAAGCTAGATGTGAACGATTAAGAGTATTTATGCACAAAGGCATTCCTGATAATGTGCGGTGGCTAATCGAAGCTAAGGTTCGGTCGGCTGGTGAAGTTCCAGATGCATTCTTCCCCCGTATGCCCGGCTTTGGTAAAAGCGCTTATGCCAAAAAGAGAAGAGCAAGGAGGCTAGGCGTCTGTCATAATTGTGGATGGTGGATTTGCCGCACTAAATGTCGTTCTTCAGGGATAATCACTAAAAATCGTGAAGATAGAAGAAAATTCATTAAGAATGCCCTGCGTAAGGAATCTCTGGAGGATATCCGAAAGATTCTTGAAGCGCACTCTTGTGGAATGGTGCAATTTGAGATTGTCGGTTTATGGATGACTTTCCAAAAAGAATGAGATCGTTACAGTCTTAGAAATCTGACTTTAAACGACCCTGTTTGCCAGTTTGTAAGAAAACTGGAAGGGATGCAAATTGCCAATTCATAGAAGGCATTGAAGCCGTTACTGGACGTAAAGCCAGTGGAAGACGTGAACCAAAGTAACGACTACTGTACACGCTAGCTGTCACTTTTGAAAATTTTCCTTCTCTTCCAAGAATAATGTACCTATTCCTGATGTGAGCCACAGTCACGACTACTGTACATGCTAGCTGTCGCTTTTGAAAAATTTTCCTTCTCTTCCGACAATAATGTACCTACTCCTGACGCGAGCCACAGTCATGACTACTGTACATGCTAGCAGTCATTTTGGAAACTTGCCTCCCCTTTTGACAATAATGTACCCATTCCTGACATGAGATACAGTCATGACTACTGTTTATGCTAGCTGCCACTTTTGAAAATTTTCCTCTTTTTCCAACAATAGTGCACCTACTCTTATAGATGTGATTATTGCATTATCCTTTTACCTCTATAAATACATCCTCATTTCTTCATTTCTCACAAGGTTAAGGATAGGAATGGAGAAAACCCCAACTCATAAATCCTGAAGTATTTGTGTATTTTCTGGAGCTTTTCCTGGAAAAGATGAAGAGTATTTAAAGGCAGCCAACCATTTGGGTAGAGTATTAGTTGAGCGAAAAATACATTTAGTTTATGGAGGAGATAGTGTCGGATTAATGGGAGGTGTAGCATCAGCAGTATCTTTAGGAGGAAGTCAAATTTTGGGCATCATCCCTTGGACCTTTGAAATTTGTTTCTGGGGGCACGATTGGAGAAGAATTAGTGGTTAAAAATTTGAAAGAGCGTGTGTTACAAATGCTTTTAAATGCTGATGCTTTTATCGCTCTACCAGGTGGTTTTGGCACATTGGGAGAAGTCTTTCAAATTGCTTCCATGGCCCAACTTAATTTGCATAAGAAACCCATTGGGCTGTTGAATGTTCACAATTTCTTTACAGGTTTGATAGTTTTTGTGGATTATGCTATGCAGAAGAATTTCATATCAAGAGTGGCACGACGAATCATAATATCCGCAATAACTGCTGAAGAATTGCTAGATAAAATGCAAGCTTTTGTTCCTGAACCAGATCCAGCGATGATCCAGATAGACTAGACACGACAGTCTTTCCCAACCAGTTTCGTCCCATAATTGTCCTTTACCTGGCCTGTTGAAGCATTGTGGAAGAAGAAGCGATCTGATCCATTTTTCTTGTCCTTTAGTTTTATTATCAGCATTTTCTTTCGTGTTTCAGTTTTTCTTTTCAGGGAATTTCTTTATCTTATAAGATAGTTTTGTTCATGCTGATATTAAAACCATAGGACAATGCCTTTAGGTTGGAATGGCTGAGTAAAGAGTAATTTTTATTGCTCTTGAGACACATCCTATTAGGTCTACTAGGCATGACATTTTGGGGTAGTTAAGCTTCAACCTTATTTGGATGACATATCTCACAAGGAAATCTATATTTACTAAAGAAAATATTAGAAGAACCTTGGATATTGATTCCAAACATCCGTTCCCTTTACATAATTTGTCAATGTTATTGTCATCATCAAGATTCACTCATCTTATCAAAGTCTAAATTTTTGCACTCGCCTATTATGGAGATCCACACTTTCGAAGAAAATTATTCCAATTTCAATTCCTTTCATATAAATTTCGCTCGAGGTCCTAAGGAAAGCTCCTTAGCCTCAAAATCAATTAATTTTCATTCAACGGTAGGACTGCTCCTATCGCCGGGGTTCTAAGGATGGAACCTTTGCCTCGAAATCAATCAAACTTTCAACGATAGGAGAGTTCCTATCGTCGAGGTTCTAAGGAGAGTTCCTTAAACCTCAAACAATCAATCATCAATTTTTCTTCAACGATAAGAAAGTTCTTATCGCAGAGGTTCTAAGGTAGGGCCCTTAACCTCAAACTTTCAATGATATGAGAGTTCCTATCATCGAGGTTCTAAGGAGAGTTCCTTAAACCTCAATCAATCAATCATCAATTTTTCTTCAACGATAAGAGAGTTCTTATCGCAGAGGTTCTAAGGTAGTGCCCTTAACCTCAAATTTTCAATGATAGGAGAGTTCCTATCGTCGAGGTTCTAAGGAGAGTTCCTTAAACCTAAAACAATCAATCATCAATTTTTCTTCAACGATAAGAAAGTTCTTATCGCAGAGGTTCTAAGGTAGGGCCCTTAACCTCAAACTATCAACGATAGGAGAGTTCTTATCGCCGAGGTTCTAAGGAGAGTTTCTTAACCTCAAACCATCAATCAATCAATTTTTCTTCAACGATAAGAAAGTTCTTATCGCAGAGGTTCTAAGGTAGGGCCCTTAGCCTCAATTTCAATCCATCAATTTTTCTTCAACGATAGAAAGGTTCCTATCGCAAAGGTTCTAAGGTAGGGCCCTTAGCCTCAATTTCAATCCATCATATTTTTCTTCAATGATAGGAAGGTTCATATCGCAGAGGTTCTAAGGTAGGGCCCTTAGCCTCAATTTCAATCAATCAATTTTTCTACAATGATAGGAAGGTTCCTATCGCAGAGGTTCTAAGGTAGGGCCCTGAGCCTCAAATTCAATCAATCAATTTTCATTCAACGATAGGACAGCTCCTATCGCCGAGGTTCTGAGGAGGATTCCTTAACCTCACGATTTAGGCGGCGAGAAGGTTCTCAATGCTTAGCTAAGTCGAACGAAATTTGATAACGACTTTGCATACATCATGTCCCATGAAGCATGCAAAGGGGGGCAGCTGTTGACACCCAATTTCGTCCGACCCCTTCTTTTTTTTTAAAAATAATAATTAAAAAAAATTAATTAAAAATTAAAAAATAATAATTATATAAAAATTATTATTATTTAATTATACAAAGAGAGAATTAAATTAAATAGTTTTGGGGAAGGGGCATTTTGTTAAGTTAATATCTATGTGTGTATATCCAAAGAAATTAAAATTCAAAAAAAATTAATTAAAAAAATTATTATTATTAACTAATTAATTATTATTACTAAAAAAATTTTAATTAATTAGTTAAAAATATATTTTGTTTTATAAGGGTTTAGTTAAAAATAATATATGTGTGTATGTATGTATGTAGGAATTACAAAAGAAAACTCCATAAAAAAAAACAATTGAAAAGTTTGGGGTAAAAATGACAAAATTAAGAAGTTTTCGGAAAATTTGACAAAATCTGAAAATTCTAGGAGCATTTGGTAGTTTGTCACATGAATTTTGGGCCAGACCGACCGTTCTGGCCCAAATTTACAGAAAAAGATAAAATTGTCTCAATCAGAAGTTTCAGGAACATCCCCAAAGTCAAAAAGATAGAAAGGACTGAAACTGTCATTTTACCAAATTAAGAGATAAGTTTGATTTTAATTATTTTTTTAATTATTAACAGTCCATTACTCCTTCCCCTATAAATAGGGGTCCAAATATGTAAAGAAACAGAGGAAAAAAAAAATAAATCAAGTTTAGAGCTCCGTTTTAAAAAAGGGAAATATTACAGTCTTAATCCCTGTCCTCTCTTTCTTATTCCCAGAATACCAGAATTTTTCCAAACTGCCCGTTTAACCCCACCTTCCACTACTGTTTTTTTTCGTTCCGCGGTCCGTTTCTCCAGCTCGCCGTTGCCGCGCTGCCTTCTTCCTCGCCGTCGCGCCCTCCGCCGTGCTCCCTCCTGCCGTGTTCCCTCCGCAGTGCTCACGCCGCCGTGCTCCCTCCCGCCGTCGCCCCCTTTGCTCCTCGTTTCCCGTCGAACCTTCCTCGCCTCGCCACGCCGTCGCCGCGATTCCAGCCTCCGCCGTGTCGGTCTCCCCTTCCACCTCGCCGCCCTTCACCTCGCCGTCCCTCCCTCGCCCTACGCCGCACCAGCCACCTCCCCTGCCCGCCCCGCCATCGTTTCTCTGTTTTCGTCTCCATCAAATTTCAATTTCAATTAATTTTGGGTAAAACTTCATGTTAATCCCTTACCTTTTCATATTTATTCCTTTTGGTCACTAACTTTTTTTTATTTCTACAGAATTAACAATAATCTTTAACTTTTATTATTATTATTGTTATTATTATTATTATTATTATAAGTCACTGACCTTTTAATTTTTGCACAACTAACTTTACTAACTTTTATTACTATTATTATTATTATTAACAACTAACTTTACTAACAATTAACTTTTATTATTATTATTAACAACTAATTACTAACAACTAAATATTATTATTATTATTATTATTATTATTATTATTATTATTATTATTATTCATGGAAGGTTATACCTCCTATTTATTTATTTTTAAAGTGGATGGCCAAAAAGCCCCACTTTATTTATTTATTATCTTTTAATATTCCTTTATTTACTTTATGTGCTTTCTCTTTATTTATTTGCATGTGTTATTTAATTTATGCACCTTTTTTTCTTTAATGGATGTCCAAAAAAAAAAGAGAAAAAACCTCCACTTTACTTTATTTATTTATTGTCATTTAATTTTCCTTTATTTACTTTATGCAATTATGTGGATGATTAGACTTATTTCACTTTTAGCCATAAAAGATAATAAATAAATAAATAAATAAAAAGAAGATTTTTTTTAAGTGAATCATTAACCTTCTCTCACTTATTTTAGTGCTAATCAAGAATTCATTTTTACAACAAAGCCCCCATCCTTTATTATTTTGGAATATATATATTTTTTTAAAAAAAACAATAAAAAATTAACCTTTTATTCCTTTTATTAAAAATAAAAACTAAAAAAAATCATAACCAGACAATAAAATAAAAATCAATTTTTAAGTATATCTTTTTTTTTTTTAAAAAAGATCTTTCATAAAAAAAAAGGATAAGAATGAAAAGAGTAAAAAGAAAAAGAAAAAAAAAGAAAAGAACAAAATAAGAAAATAAAAATTAAAGAAAAAAAGAAAAAAATAAATTTTTAAAAAAAAAAAATAAAATTGGTTAACATTAAGGTTATTAAAAATCCAAAAGTTCACAAAAATTTAAGAAAAATTAAGAATTAAGTTTTTTTTATAAGTTAAAATCAATGTCCGGGTGATCCGATAGGATTCATGGCTTGGAGAAAACATAAATTTTTAAATGAATAAAATTAAGTATCAGAATAAAATCCATATTCTGATAATTCGGCAGAATTTATGATATGGATTATTAATTAATAATTAACTAAAATTTCGTTAAATTCCGTGTCCGGGTGATTCGACGGAATCCATGGTTCGGAAATATCAAGTTTGTTATAAAATTGCGCAAATCAATTATCAAGATTTTTTTTTAAATCCACATTAATTCATTAATCCACATCTGGACGATTTCAGTTAAAATTTCTAGTTTTGAAAATTAACTGAATTTATTGAAAAGCAAGCAAAACAAAATTGAAATCAACTAAGGTACCAATTTTTAGGCGTTTTAACAAAGTTGTTTTAACGTAACCGTACTCCCGAACCCCCGAACTCTCGCAGACCATATTTTTAATGTATCCAATCGACCTGAGCAAAAATCGATTGGTGGCGACTCCCGAAAACGACCCGCACGTTGCCACAAACATTCTCCCACTTGGGCAACATTAATTGTGAAAGATTTTGAAAACATGTTTTGGATTAAGACCTTCAAAACCTTTATGCATGTGGCAGTGAAAACAAATTGGTCATAAGACAACTCTATATACCATTTTGTCCAACAAGGTTCCAAATGCAGGATCGTGGCAGTAACTATATCAACTAATGACACAGGACCTTCAATGGTCACACTTATCAATACACATTACCGACATGAAACTAAATGTGGTAGTGTGGTAAGTGACAAAAACCTTCACTTTATGATCTAATTGGGTTGTTGTTTACTTGTCAGTCTCACTAATTTCTCTCCTTAAGCAGTATAAGCACGCTTAAGAAATCCTTTATCGCTTATCGTCTAGCTTGTATGTATTTCTAACTTTATGCATCTCGAGATGACCCTTTATGTGTCATATAAGACATATAATCATAAGGCCATAACCAATAATGTCCCAGGCTTTTGCTTAAGAATGACACTCATCTTAAGACTTTATAATATTTTATAATGAAGAAACTTTATGACTAAAAATATCATTCATTATAAAATGTCTAAAAAAAATTACACAAGTTAAGTGTGTACTCAAAACAAAGTAATAGAGCAACTACATATGACTCTTACTGACCAAGTAGATCAAAGGACCCTACTAAACCCATATAAGTAACATGGCCTCTAAAACTTTCAGGGCGAAGTCCCTTGGTTAGAGGATCAGCAATCACATCACAATTTTACCTTTTCTTACTTGCTCCTTAACAGTCAAATGTTTGACTTCCAAATGCTTAGCCCTAGAAATACTTACATTATTCTTACAAAACAGTACTGATCCAAGATTATCATAGCAAAGTCGAATGAGCTTAGCAATGGAATCTACAATAGACATCTTAGTGATGAGATTCCGAACCATGCGGCTTGTGTGGAAGCTCCAAAATACGTTATGTACTCAACATGCATGGTAGAAGAGGTCACAAGTGTCTATTTGATACTTTTCCATAAAACTACACCACCTGCCAATATGAAAATATACCACGTGTGGACTCTCCATCATTTTTGCAACCGACATAGTCATAATCAATATAACCAACCAGCTCAAGATTCTCAACCTTTTTATAGGTGAACATGTAGTCTTTGCCTCCCTTTAAGCACCTCAGGCCTTTTTTTGCAGAAACCCAATGGTCATGCCCAAGATTTGATAAGTATCTTCCTAGTAGACTTATGCGATGTTCAGTTTAGTGCAAACCTGAGCATACATCAGGTTCCCAACAACACTAGCATATGGCACATCCCTTATGGATTCTCTCTCACAATCATTCTTAGAACATTTTACCAAGCTCAAGTTTTCACAATTAGCAATGGCACATTCCAAGGTTTACAGTCTCGCATATTGAATCACTTTAATATACATTTAATGTATGATTTTTAAGAGAGACCCAACAAGTTCCTAGATTTGTCCTCGTGGATTTCAATTCCAAGAACAAAAAATGCTTCACCAAAGTCCTTCATATCAAATTGCCTAAACAAAAACTGCTTAACCTCATGTAGCATACCTAGGTTATTAGTTGCGAGCAAAATATCATCCATATAAATGACCAGAAAGATAATTTTGCTGTCACTGACTTTGTGATATATGCATTTATCAACTTGGTTTTCCACAAAACCAAATAAGGTGATTACCTTATCAAACTTTAGGTACCATTGACGGGAAGCTTACTTTAGACCATAAATAGACTTTAATGATCTACGTACCATAAGATCTTTACCAGCTCCTCAAAACCTTTAAGTTGTTTCATATAGACTTCTTTTTTCAAGTTCCCATTTAGAAAGGTAGTTTTTGTTGGAATTCTTGGCGCACCAAGATCCTTTTAAGATAGGTTTTGAGCTCATTGAGCTAACTCTAGCTTGAACAGCTATCTAAGGCAGCTAAAAGTAGCTCCATTTAGCTCAAGTCAGCTCACTTCAGCTATAAGTAGCTCAAAGTAGCTGGACTTCAGCTCAAGTTAGCTCAAGTTAGCTCAAGTTAGCTCACTTCAGCTTCTGATAGCTGAATGTAGCTGGACTTCAGCTCAAGTCAGCTCACTTCAGCTATAAGTGGCTAAAAGTAGCAGGACTTCAGCTCAAGTTAGCTCAAGTCAGCTCACTTCAGCTTTTGGTAGTTGAATGTAGCTGGACTTCAGTTCACTTCAGCTAAGAGTAGCTAACTCCAGCTCAAGGTCAGTTCAGGGAACTAGACCTTAGTTCATGGAGCTTGATTGGAGCTCAGAGGAGCTCAATGGTGCATGAGTAGCACAGTGAGCTAGCTTTGTGCCAGCTCACCTTGCTTTTAGCTCAAAACCACCAAGAGACACATCTTTTGTGTAAAGCTATGTCTCTTCATCAAAAGAGATGACTATTGGCTAAAAGAACATGTCTTTTCATTCAAAGGAAGTGTTCCTTGAGTAAAAAGACATGTATATTCGGCCATAAGGGTGGTTGGGGTGGTTATTGCACCAAGAGTGATGTCCTATGACTTCAAGGGACATGTATTTTTTCCATAAGGTAGTTATGGGGTGGTTATAGGCCAAAGGAAGTGTTCCTTGGCTAAAAGACATGTATTTTCGCCACCATACATGACCCTTGGCCAAAGGAAGTGTTCTTTGGCTTAAAAGACACCTTTCTTGGTGTAAAGGTGTGCCTTTTAGTCATCTATAAATAGCCTTTAGAGGCCAGCCATTTTAAGCACGAATTTGGCACTCCATTTGCTCCATTATTTGAGAGAAAATTATTCTCCTCTTATTTCCTTTAGAGGCCAAAATATTAAACACCTTTTGAGAGCATTGTGGGTGGATTTACATTGAGATTGTTCATATCAATTCAAGCCTCAAGGTGCTCCTCCAAGATCAAGTTCTTCCTCTTTTCTTCACACATAACCAAGGAGGAAGGTACACATTCTTTCTTGATTTAGTAGCATGCTAGGATTCATTCATTATTTACATGAATGTTCTTAGTAGCATGCTAGGATTTGTTTACCACAATATGTATGTAAAACTAACATGCTATATCAAATGCATAAAATATGTTAAACAAATTAGAATGATGCATGCTTGTATTCATGTTGAACTCAAATGATCAAAAATGCATGTGGCATGTATATGAGTAGATAACATAAAGATATGTTATCATGAGATCCTGAAATCTTCAATAAGATCTTAAAATCTTCAGTTTTAACGTCCATTTGGTGTAATTCCAAATCATAATAAGCTACAAGTGCCATAATGAATCAAAAAGATTTTTTAGATGATACAAGAGAAAACAAATCAACATAGTCAATTCATTCTCTCTAAATGCATCCTTTGGCAACCAGTTTGGCTTTAAACCTCTCAATCTTTCCATTAGGATCCCTTTTAGCCTTAAACACCCATTTGTTACTAATGGGTTCATAGCCCTTAGGTAGCTCAACAAGCTCCCATACTTGATTGTGTTGCATAGATTGCATCTCATCCTTCATTGCATCCAACCATAAATTCTTTTGAGGACTAGATACAGTCTCCAAAAAAGTCACTAGATTGATTACATGACCGATGTCATAATCACTCTCTTCAAGATAGACCACATAATTATAAGATATAGCAAACCTCTTCTCCCTAGTAGACCGTCTAAGTGGAGCCTTTGCTACCGCATCCTGTGCCAAAGGAACCCCTTGAATTGGTGGTTGTAGAGGTCCTTCCTCTATTGGAGCAAGCATAGGTAAAGGATCCATACTCTCTTACTGTATGGGTAGAGGAACACACATTGTATTGGTTTGCACATCCTTCTCTAAGGTGTTAAAGTGATCACTTCCATCAACCACATCATACTAAAAATGTAGCTGTTTGTAATTCCACAATTCTAAAACCTCCATCTCTATGATAGAATCTATACCCTTTAGAATGTTTAGGGTAACCGATAAAATAACAATGAGTAGAACGAGATTACAATTTATTTTCCATGGGATCGTACAATTTCACTTCAGTAGGATATCCTCAAACTCGAAAGTGGTTCAAGCTGAGTTTCCTACTAGTCAACAATTCAAATGGTGTCTTTTGCACCAACTTACTAGGTACGCGATTGAGGATATACAAGGCTATCTTGATAGCCTCAGCCCAAAGAAAGTCAGGCAAATTTTTCATACTTTGCATACTCCTCATCATGTCTTTTAAGGTGCAATTTTTTCTTTTGGTCACACCATTTTGCTCAGGGCTACCTTATATAGTGAACTGAGTCACTATTCCACAACTTTCTAAGTATCTGGCCAACAAATTCTTAATTTGTCCACTGTCCCTATGTTTGCCATAATACTCACCTCCTCAGTCAGATTTCACAATCTTGATAACTTTTCCTAATTGTTTCTCAATTTCAATTTTAAAGATCTTGAACTTATCAAGAGTTTTAGATTTTTCTTTAATCAAGTACAACTAACCATAACGGGAATAGTCATCAATAAAAGTGATGAAATATTTAGAGTTACAAATTGTATGTGAGTACAATCCACTTATATTACTGTGAATCACTTCCAAGAGGTCTGAGCTACGTGTAGCTCCCTTTTTCTTAATCTTTGATCAACTTGCCTCTACAACAATCAACACATGTCTTTAGGTCACTAAAGTTAAGAGTAGGTAGGATGTTTTCCTTTATCAACCTTTCTATTCTTTCTCTAAAAATGTGGCCAAGCCTTTTATGCCACAGCATGAAATATTTTTTTCTTTATAAGAGGCATTTTAGCAATAACTTCCTCAACATTATATGAGGTGGCATAAATATCATTTGGATTCAAACACAATCTATATAGGCCAGAGGACAAAGAACAACTACCTACATGCTTTGAGTCAAAGAGTAATTTAATAAAACCATCATTAATCTCAAAAGCACAACCATCCTTGTCCAATATAGAAACTGAGACCGAATTCCATCTAAAAGATGGTACATAGAATGTGTTATTCAAAATAAGTCTAAATCCAGTATCTAAATTTAGATATACAATGCTTATGAACTCCACATCCACCTCTTCATTATTACCAACAATAAGCTTTGATGCCTCTTTATTTGGTTTCCTCTTGCTTATGAACCCCTGTAAAGTAAAAGCAATATGAGTAGTTGCTCTACTATTTAGCCACCAGTAACTGGATAGGGCCATATCCGAATTGGATACATGTAAAACAAGAGCCAAAGATTCGTTACCTTTATGCCTATTCTTAGCCAACCAAGATTTAAATTTAGGACAATCATTTTTAAAATGACTTCTTTTCCTGCAAAAGAAACATTTCTTTTGTTTCTTCTCAATCACTACATTTGGACCACTCATTCCTCTAACTTGACCATTAGCCTGAGTCTGAACATTCTTAGGAGTAGTAGAATTAAGCTTCTTACCGTTCTTCTTGTTATATTTACTTGATACAAAGAAGGCAATTTAGGACTTGTCACTCTTAAGCTTCTCCTTAGCGACGCATCTGATAATCAGGTCATTGACCACCCAAGCCTTGTCCCGAGAGTTATAGGTAGTGACAAGTAGTCCATACTCCACAGGAAGGGTATTCAACACTTGATGCACAATACATGCATCAGGGATAATAATGTAGAGCACTTTAAGTTGACTTTGAATGTGGACCATCTTAATGATGTACTCCCTAACACCACTTACTCCATCATACTTCATGGAGTAAACTTCCTTTAGGAGGGTACCTATCTCAGCATTAAAGGACACTCTATACCTCTATGACATAACATCAAGGGAATCCTTGACAACATTAGTTTTAGAAAAACCACTAAACAGGTGTTCAGGAATGAACCTCTTTATTGTGAGATAACATATGCTGGTTTGATTTTTCCCAAGCTGCATAAGCCCTCTTCTCCTCATCACTACCCATGGCAGTAAGATCTGCAGGCTTATCAGTGATCATGGCTAGATTCACATCTACCATCTCAAAAGAAAATTCTACATCTTGCTTCCAAGTTTTGAAATTGGAGCCAGTCAGCAACTCAATAGTAACAAAGTTGTTGTTAACAGAAAAAGTGACTGAAAAAATCAAGCAAATGCAGACATTAATTATTTGTAAGGTAACCATGATACTTAAAACCACAAATAGTATCACACATAATGACGATTCAAGGACATCACTATGAAAACACCTTTGGATGGAATTCATAACATCTCAAATTATCACACATAATGACGATTCAAGGAACTTTTCCTATGCTTACTAATCTACCACCTTTGGGTGTATAGACAATTTAGACAAGTCAATCCTCACTTATATGTCATATTTATTTCATCTCTAAACTTTATGTATAGTTAACACCTTTAGGCAGAATAACCACGCACTTAATTCAAAGACGTCCTTAGTCATGCGAGAACAGAATTTCACAAGGCTTGTCAAATTAACCACTTTGTTGGCAACAATTCAATGGAGCTCATAAAATCCTCCCACAATGTGATATTCTTTATGTTACCTTCCCAACCAACGGTAGTCACGGGGCTCAATTTTATTTTTCATATGACTTTACTGAATGGGAGAATTAATTTACTTAAATATCTCTTTAGTCATATACTATCGTATTTATTCGTGTCTTCTAATCTATTTAAAAAATTATATATCATGCATATTCACTCTAATTTACCTTTATGAGGCAACATGACCATATATGCCTCTTCAATTAAAGTGAATTTAACCTTTATTACATGAAAATAAATTTTATTGTGGCTTTAATTAAAGGTTTGGGGTCACTTGTAATGAAATCAGCAGCTTTAGGGTTCATTATGAAAGTCCAGGGACCAAAATACATAGAGAAGAAAAATTTAATGGCCAACAAGAAATTACAGCAATCACTTAGGATATAATTGACCCAAAAAAAACTCAAGGTAAAAATTGTCACAAAGGAAAATTTAGAGGACCAATGTCATCATTAGGCCAAAAGTTAGGTGAAAAGCAATTTCAGCTTCTTCCTCGATTCGCGTCTGTTACGTTGCCTGTAACTTTCAGGCCAAAGCAAATTTTTTTTAGTGCACAATTAGCCGATTTCAACCCTAAAACCTGAAACATAGGCACATAAAATTGCACCGGCCTTTGATTTTGCAACAATAGAAGGCCACATAACAATAAAACTCAAGAAACAATTCGGAAGCCAAAGAACCGTGGCCCGATGCGGCTGTTTTTCGACCGACGGCTATGTTCACGGCCAGACACCGTCAGTGGTCATGGCAACGGTGTTGGCTGCGGATCCCGATGAGACCAGCGGTTACCTTTGCTCGTCTTCGATGCCTCGGCATTCCACCGATTTTTTTTTTTTCCTTAACCCAGATTCGTTTCTTATTTGTTTTAATTGAAACTAGATTTCGTTAATCAAAACAAAAGCAGACACAGACAAGCAAGGGATTGAAAACACCATGCTTTGGACCCAAAAAAGGAGATAAAAATCCAATTCCATCCGAAATCCCAATTTACTAATTTAATTACTTGTGTATTCCATAATCATGAATTAGGCTCTGATATCACATGATGATTTTTTAGCTTATCAAGATCATAAATGAAAGCATATAATACAAAAATTAAATGGAACAAATAAAAAGTTTGACCAGATTTAGGCTTCATTGATGAATGCAGTGAAAACAAAATCAATAAATACATAGGTTTTTTCCCTTACTCCAGTTGGTTGCTTTTCCAATGGGTGGAAACTTTTGTTCTAATTACCTTGGTGAAGGCAGGAACCTAGCTCTTTATTTATATAAAAGTTCATACGCCTACCCATTAACAGCCACATGGACTCTATGACCCATACTAATATAACTCACATTTTATTATAAATTTGACATTACTAGCCCAAATAATTAGATCATAATCTTAATGGGCTCCATATATCTTATAATTGACCAATTTTGTAGGGTTTCCGGAGCCAAATAAACAAAGTGGAAATTAGCCAAAACCCTCCAGGATCTAAGTGAAATGGAGTAAACCGGGTGTTCGAAAATTTTCATACATAATTTTGGTTGAAATCTCTCACCTAACTGTAGAGTCAAATCACAAAACCTGAACAGTTGATGTGTTCAAGCTCTATATGGTATCCACATGAGCCGGGATCACCACGCTTCTACCACATTCTAGCAGATGCATTTATCTTGCACTCACAGTACTAACTTGCATCTTCCAAGGAATTGCAAGAGAAGAGTGCGGCTGTTCTTTTTGGGATGCTAGGTTAAAAGCTATCAATTTCTCACTAAAAATTGTATTTATAGTGAGACTTAACTTCTAGGCCTAATGGGTTTCAAAGCCCTAATCCAATTAGGCTTTAATTTTGGGCTTAATAATGGCTCAACTTTTGGGCCAATTATTAACACGAAATTATCATGAAACCATAACCCAAATAATTAGCCCATGCACTCTAATAATCCAAATAGCTATATGTGTGCTACCTAATAGGCTCTTACCACGTTGGCAATGATTATAAATCACATTTATTATCATAAGCAATGAGCGGTGTCTAGCAGCACATCATTGCTACCTAAGTGATAAGATTGTTGGTGATTCGACTAAACCTTTATGATCATTACCCATATATGTCATTGTCCCTTTGTTCAAGATATCAAGACTAGGCATGAGACATGGAATGTGTCACACTTGTATAGCTCAATCTTTGGTTTCTTGATTACCGAGTAGACTAACTTAAATTGATGATATTGATATCGTATGTCAACTCATCTGAGCATGGTCATGCATTTTCTAAGTCTCACCCTATGAAGGGGCCCAAAGATATCACTCCTGTTACATAGGAGGGACAAATTCCATCTTGATTATACAAATCCCTCCGCATGATATGTGACATACCCAATGACCTCCTTCAAGTTCACTCAGTTTCGAGCAACAAATGGAAGTATCAAAGTATGTGACTCACATATAGGTAACCTTGATGACCTTAGGTCAAAGGACTACATATACCATGATCACTATAAGAATTACTTATGACACTCATATAACGATTCATGTAACGTTCTCATGGTGGGTCGGTCTAGTAACAAGTTCTCCAACTTGTACCCCTATGTAGACTACATATATCATATTAATCTCTACATATGCTAGTCGTTAGTATTATTGTAACCCGCTCTATAATAATACTAGACCAGGGACATTTGAGAATATCATTATTCTAGGGTTATAATTATATTTATTACATTACGTAGAAACAAAACAACAAACATAGTTGCTGGATTACTGCCTTAATAAAATGTCATGGCTCAAAGTATAAAAATACAATCATCTTATGGTTGGCTTTTTGGCACAACACTAACAAATTTAATCTTAATCCATTTGAATAAAATACACAATTAATATTAACCCACATTAAAAAATTTCCAACACACCATGGATAAAACTTACAGTATTAAGCAGCCAATTTGTAATGAGTATAAGTATCACATTTCCAAGACTAATCTCTTAGCATGTTCGTCAGTAAGCCTGCTCTCTTTGTTGCTCACTTATCCTTTTAACTAGTAAATGTGTGTAATAAATCAAGCCATTATAAACAGCCAAGGATGCACTCCACTTACTAGCCCCACACTTAATTTAGTGTTTTGTTCCTTTTTCCAGTTCTTTTAATCTATTTTTTGTGGTGTTGCTTGCTTGTTTTCGTGTTACTGCCTAAGGTTAGGACTTAGGGGAAGGCTGAGCTTGGTTAGATAGGAACAAAATGAGTTGTTGGGTAGTAAGGCTAGGTTAGGATGGGAATACAAATCAGTTTATCTTGACCCTACTTGCTTTTAGAGATCTTGGAGACGGGTTAGATCGAGTTGAGCTGAATTTACATTTTCCTAACCTAAGACCTGACCCTGACTCAAAAATTTAGGATTGGATTTTGGGTTCGAGTGCTAGGTTGTTATTTATGCCCTGCTAATAAGGAAGTTGTCATGATGAATTTTCAGAGTGAGATGAGTAATTCATATATAGATATTACTTTATCCTTATTTTTTTTTCTAATGAAAGGCATTTCATTAACAATCATAGGCAAGAAACATAATCGGACTCCATTAGGATACATAGAGCCATAGGTAGCTCATAAGTCCAAACAATTTAATTATCTATACCTAGCCAATGCATCTGTCACACTATTGGGTTCCATGCCCATATGCAAAACTAGCCAATCATGAAATTGACGAACATCATCCTCCACATTAGAAGTTATTGGTTGCACCACCTGCTTAGCATCCATTTTGAGTACTAGGAAAGAAGACTTGAACCTCTTGATTAGTTTCAACTCCTCTAAAGCAACTCAGCACTCTATAAATAATATATTCGAATCTCCAATATAATTGGCAGTTGAGGTAGAAAGCACCTTATCATCATGGTCATGCAACAACGCACCCAACCCCTACCCGCCATCTAGTCCGACTGCATCATCAATGTTAAGCTTAACAAACCCTCTTTACAGTTTACTCAAAGTAGTTCATATATTTGCTTGAGAAAAGTCATTATTTATATGGCTGTGACATTCTCCTTGTGTGCATTTTTCAGGTAAATGAGGCGTAGGCAAGCCATAGCTTCTCAAAGATGACCCGCATAACTCAGAATCCATAGAACTTGAAACACCACACTAATCCTCACTCAGTCATGTTGCGAACACAACTTCTTCAGCTTTAATAACTAAGCCACAATTGTTTCTTGACTTGCCATCATAACCCAACCAAGATGTTAATCCTTTCAAATATGTTATGATGCGAGCCCCGTAGGTATAAGGCTTAAAAACTCACCCAAGATACTTCAAGCTCCAAGAACAATCTTCAATGAGTGTCAAAACTCCCTACCTTAACCCAAAATTTTGGATTGAAATGAATAGTATATGAGCACACACATAAGAGTTAGAAACCCTAAGTGCCAAGTAAGTTCATATAGAACTTAGAAGAGAATACTCTAATGCAACTTGTATTAATCTGATTTGAATGTTTTATGCATACATAAGGCCTTTATACAGAGTTCTTGGCCTTTAAGGAACATAACCCTAAGCTCAAATGGACTAAAAATCCTAAATAATGAGAAAATGTAGTTTGACAAGGTTTTGAATGGATTATGTGTCAAAACATGCAAATTAGCCTCAAATGAATTTGCAAAGCATGGTTACTAGAATCATGCAGAACATGTGGTAAAATAAACCATTCAACACTTGAAAGTATTTTTTTTTCTGGTATCTAGAATAAAGAAAAAAGACACTGGGGAAAAGTAGAAGACGCAAGCTGGTAGGCAATTAGCACTTTCTGCCTTGGAACCACAAGGGTTGGACAATGATGTAAAATGTTAAGAATGTCCCTAACATGTCAAACAAGTTAGATAAAAGTTTTACTAATGAATAACATGGCTAAAAGTGCTCGTAGGACTTGCGAACAATCAGTTAGTATAGTTGTCAATATAATGCTCTAAGCGAATGTGAAAAATATTGCTCTATGTGACATGGCCGACCTCGACCCTTTCCAGGAAGCCTGTGATAACAAGTATCACGGTGGTTACAATTGGCTAGATATATATGTGCATGGATTAAAAATCTGTGATACTAGTTGATTAACCTAGAATATGTAGGATGCATGCTCTTTGTGCTTGGACTTAAGCTAAAGGAAATGATAAGAACATTCACTTGGCCACGAATTTTCTTAGAAAACAAGCTCAAAAAGCCAAAGCATTCAAAATCAACATTGATATGAATTTACTACACATAAGAACTGTGTTGGAGCATTCATACATAAAGTAGACTAATGCCCTTATCCAAGAACAACCCTAGAGTCTAGGACTCCATCTATAAACATAAGAGGCAACTAGTGCATACAATATACACAAGGCTGTCCTACTGAGAACTTTTCATCTAACTCCCACCTTAGATGTAATCAAGGTGGCGAGGCTCAAAAAGTCCTCCATGTGCTTAACTAGCCACTGCGGTCAAGAAAGATTATAATTAGTATTGTTACTTTACCAATAAGTAGCTAATAAAACTAAAATCATAAAGATTCTCAAAGCTAAGTACCTACAAAAGCAAACTACCATGACAACCCTCAGTGGTTATCGAGTTTAACACGGTCAGAATTTACACAACATAAACTAAGGAGTGAGAATTGTAATTCTCAGTAAGGGTCTTCACTTGCAAGAAAAGATACTAAGGACAACACATATATAACGATATGTGATGAATACTCATAAGTGTATTGCTATTAAGCGTTTAAATCATCATTATACACTTTGAGTATGATTAATTTCTATATTCTGAGCATTTTTCCACCAGGTTACTATTCACACATTTTTACTATTTATACGCATTTTTACTATCACCGACTTACTGTTCATACGCGTATTCACTATGCATACGCGGTTTACTGTTCATTAATATTAAAATATATATATTAAATAATTATTGTTTTATGTAGGTAAAAATCATCACTTGGCGGCCCTTCACAAGAAAAAATCATATCTGGAGTTGTAGGCATCAGAACTGAGTGATTCCAAATTCATCTGAAAGCCAGCACATAGATCTTCAACTCTGCTTCATTCCGCAAGCTATTTTGATCATTTCCATTGCCAAAATTTGATTATAGATGAGACTATTTGTTCTTTCGTGTGCTGAAGAGCAGTTTCGGTAGAAAAATCATAACTTGAGCTACAGATGTCCAATTTAAATGAGCAAGCTATTGATCCAAAGCTAAAGAGGAGATTTACAACTTCCATGCTTTGAGGAAGAGCTAATCTGATGTCTACAATGGCCAAAAAATTAAAAGAAGTTGCAGCCTGCCATTGTTGATTTGTATTCACCTACATTTTACCATTTTATTTTTTCCATTTCACCTACCCCAAAACTGTATAAATAGGCACCTTGGGGGGATGGTGAAGGTTGCCATTTCTTAGGCCTCCTTTATGTTCTTGTTTCATTTGTAGCTTTTCTTCTTTAGTTTTGTTCTAGTTTTCAATACCGAAGCTCTTCCAAGTGTTTTCTCGTTCTTCTTCTTGTTTTACCTTTGATCTTTTAATTCATGTTCATTTCATCTTTTTAAATGTTGTTTACTTTTATTATGTCTAACTAATCTTATTTTTGCTAAGGTGAAAGGGTGAAGCTTTTGGTATAGAGGTTATGTTTGATTTAAATGGATCACAACGTTAACGGTATTTTCTTCCTTAATCTATTTAACTTCTTTTCTTGTTAAGTAGGAGTCTTGATTCATCATAGTCAAATCATTGGCACAAAAGCTGCTTGATTCCCTCTGTAGAACATGGCTCTGTCGACTATATTGGAATCTTTAGTTATTGTTGACAAAGGTTGGCATGATGGATACTTGTACCCATTAGCAAGTGTCGGCGTTTTAAGATCAATGAAAGTTAATACTAACTAAATTCCCCGATTGGGACTTCCTCTATGTGTGGATTCCAATTGAGTGGCAAGATGGGCTAAAATTAATCATAACTGATATACTAAAAGTGGATCCCTTAACCTTAGCTATTTTACTTGAATTTCAATTTTTAATCAATACTTGTTCACACTTTGCACCAAATACTTTCTCTCTTAAAATTCTGTAATTTGTATTTTTAATTCACTTCCCTGTGGTTCGACACTCGGACTCCTGAGATTTTATTACTTGCGACAACTTACATTTGAGTTACAACTGCTAGAGTGCAGCAATTTGTAATCTGTTGTCAGCTTCTACAGTGTGAGACTAAACTTAATGCACATAAGTTTTAGTCCCTTAAGACTTGTCCTCTACCTAGTCCTTGAACTACAAGGTAAAGCCTTGTCTACTAGCAAGTATTGCTTACTAGCCTAACTAGTGAAGTTCTCCACTAGTTGAACCCCCCTTATGTTGTACAGGAGCACTATGGTTGGACTGAAAGTTCTTAGGTCCCGAAGAACCCACTAGGTGTACTAAGGTTGCCTTATTAAGACCTTGAAGCCAAAAATACAACTAAGGTCTTAATGGTGTTAAACCTTCCACCTTATCACTAGGTGTACTAAGGTTTCCTCATCAAGACCTTGAACCTGAAGGCACAACTAAGGTCTCAATGGTAGTAAACCTTCCACCTTATCACTAGGTGTACTAAGGTTTCCTCATCAAGACCTTGAACCCGAAGGCACAACTAAGGTCTCAATGGTGCTAAACCTTCCACCTCATCTAATGGTGTATTATTTTGGCCAAATAACTAGTATTCTCATGAAATGCATTTACCATTTACAAAACTATGAGAAAACCCCTAAATCATGAGAGAATTTTTGGATGTTTTGGAGTGTTATTATACCATTATAACCCTTAGGCACCCTTAGGACCATCTTTGCCCTCCCCCGGATGTCATTTGAAAAAGCTGAAATTTACTGAAAAAGACATCTAGGGCCTAGGTGCCAATAAGGGTGTCTTTATGGCCTAGGTGCCATGAGCACTTTGTTCTGCGGAGAGACAAATGAGCCTTGGGCGCTAATGCGCTAGATGGCGCCTAGGCTCCAAGACCCTGTGTCCTGAACCTCAAAAACACCATCCTAAGCCTCTTTAAAGGTTTCCTATGAGTTTAAGGCATACAATAGACACATAAACTCACCATAAACCTGTAAAAAAGCTTGCATATGCCACAAATACACCATCACAAACTTCTTATGATGCATCAAAACATCACACAATCCACAATTCTAAGCCTAGTCCACCATAAACACACTTGCCCATAATTAATGCTATTCATGAAACTACTTGATTCTATCAAGCATCAACACTCAAATAGCATCAATCAAACTTGAAATAGTTAATCCCTTACCTCAAATTCAAGTAACAAGCAAGAATTATGCAACTCTTTCACACCAACCAAGTTCCACAAAGTCCAACCTAAGTTCCAAGCAAATATGGGCACAACATATCAAGTTACTAACTTCTAACCAAAACCCAAGCTCTCAATCAACTAATAAACATGAAATCAATCAAGAACACATTGATTACCTCATATCAAAAATAGGGGGTGGGAGGAAACATGCTTCCAAGCTCCAAAACCATGATTTTATGCTTGAAACAAGTTTCTAATGGCCTATATACTTATGGTGGATTATCTTTTCACTAAAAGCTCTTGATTTTGGGCTCAAATGGATGAAGAAATGATGGTTTAAAGGATGAACTCGGGTTATGGCTGCCATCCCCCACTTTACCATCTTATAACCCAAGTTAAAAACCTAAGCCACCAAAGTATTAGACATGGAACACTTAAACCCCCTTCTTCTGGTAACCTTAGTCATTCTTGGTCAATTCTTGTTTATTCCAAATAAGTTTGGGTTAGAGTTAAAAGTTAGGTTATAAAACCTCATTTTTAACATCGGGACCTAGCCCAACTATTTGAAACACAAAATTATCATTTTACCCTTGAACCTCATTTAGTGCCTAAACCTCCTCAAAACTTAGTGAACTTTGGTAAACTTCTTTATTCTTGCTATGTTAACTTGAAATAAGGTTCCAATCTATAAATTTAAATAATTTACCTCCCTCAAGTGAGTTTTCTGCTAGGAGGGCCGTAACACTATGAATAACGTATAGTTTAGCTTCCAAAGCTGAGGTACACTAAGAAAAAAGAGTGTCGTAGCGATGTCTTAAAGGGGCATTAATACCCAACCTAACCTAAGTGACTACCCCCAAACCAGTTGAATTTCTCTAGGTACCATTAATGGTAAAGATTTCTAGACACCAAAGCATATTTTGATCTTGATGATGACCTAAGGAAAAAAAAAAGGAAGGTGGGTGATTGAAAGGGAAATTAGAGTGCTTTCATTGGAAATTGTAAGCCATAGACAGTTGTAAATAGAGATCATCTTGTTTGGAGATTAAAGAACGTGAAACACAATATTCCTAAAGGTGCACCCATTACGACTGACCCAGATAGTCCATGGAGTGACTGTAAGGAAACAAAACCAGCCTTTGACTTGGAATAGAAGTGAACCATTCTTCAAATAATGCATAAGCTGTGTGGCGGACAAGAACAAAAATTGCCCTAAATGTTCTGTGAGCCTGAACATTCCTAGAAGAGATGAAGAATTGTTTATAGCGATGACTGACATAGAGGAAAAAAAGGATCAACAAAATCACCATGGGTAGCAAGATTTACTTTTGTTGGCAAGGTTATAGATAGACATTTCCATAAGAAGATCTTAAATTTTTGGGTGACTTGACAAGCCCAGATTGCCTTAAGGATGGTGGGAAAATCTGGATGTGGTGAGTCACATAGAGAGTTGCCCATAGGATTTAGCAAAATGGTTGATTTCCTCTATCCCTTAATGTTATAACCTTGCTTTACAGTGAAGAAGCCCAAAGCGTTCTCATAACTAGGTATAATGGGTGTCTGGACATGAGTTGCATGGTGTATTGTGCATGTTGTAGCTCTTGGGCTACACTTAAAGCTCCTCGAGTGCACTTAAGGTTTTCCACTTGTAGTATGTTCAAGAAGCATGCAAATTCTTCTTCATTCAACTCCTTCAAGCCTCTTTCCATGCTTCTAGCTTTGAAATGCTCTTCAACGAAGTCTTGTAAAGTCACCTTGAGCTCCTTTACAAAAAATAGAGGGATCAACCACTAGAACTATGTTTTATGTAATAAAAAAAAAGGATAGAAAATAAAATTAAAAAAAATAAAAACATAAAGTAATGATAATAAATAAAATAATAAAAATAAAATGAAATAAAAAATTTTAAAAAAATAATAGGAGAATAAATAATAAGGAAAATATAAAAAGTTATCATTAAATTAAAAAATATAAAACCATAAAAAATAAATAATTAGACAAAGAGCGAATATAATATGACCATAGCAAACTATCCTAAATAATTTCTTCCATATGCAGGTACAATTCCTTAGATCCAGGTGGGATCTATGATTGAAGAATATGAGAGAAACAACAAATGTCTGGAGTGCTGGGGTCAATGAATTCACGGCTAATTGTTATCCTACATGGTCAAGCTTAAAAGAATACAATACACAAGTTGCAAATTTGTAGGAATATGGATTTGATTGTTGTTTCTGTTTTGGATAAGGTTAAATAAGCTTGGCACTTGGTGGCTATTTTTCTTCTATTTTCTTTTTATTTTTTCCTTCTCTATCTTTAGAGAGCTAATTGTAGGGCTAAAAATGAGTTGAGCCCAGTTGAGTAGTAAGCTGATTATGTTCGGCTTGAATAATTTATCAAGTTTAATATTTTGTTCATGTTTGCATTGAAAACATTATGAACGAGCTGTGAATGAGCTATGAACGAGCTTTTATCCGATCGAGCTCAAGTCGAGCTTGAGCTATCCACTTAAATTAAGGAAAAAATCTAAAATTAGACCGAGTTGAATCGAGTAATAAACAAATCGATCTTTGTTTGAATGATATATTAAGCTTTAAATTTTTTCAGGCTTGGCTTGATAAACTTTTCAAATGAGTCACGAACGAGCTTTAAACTGAGTTGAACTCGAGCCGCACTCAAGCTGTTTGTTCATTTTTCACCCCTAGCTAATTGTATTTATGGCTACTAACATTTTATTATTGTACCATTTTTTACTAACCTCGACTTGCTGCAAACCAGATCCCCAATCTCATTTAAATGGTCTATTTTAGACCTTTTTTGGTTAGCTGTCGTTAATAGGACAAAAGAAGAGGTAAGCACCATAAATAAATGGGTAAAATAATAAAGTATAATTAATACTCATATTTTAACATAAATATTAATTTTTTTATTTACAAACAAAACTTAATTTACAAATGATGTTAACATAATTTAGATTTAAAAATTATCATAAGTCTTGCACAATTTCATCACATATCTCACACGGCATGTCACGCCCATAAATCTATCCTAAAAGTTTTGAGGCAATGATACACAACAAATTCAAATAAATATAATTAACTCTATCATAAAATGCTATGAAAAAGGGGAAATTTATACTTGAAATCATTAGTTAAACTAGAGCAATTTAGAACATATAATGAATCATGATACTATTTCTTAACATAATGAGTAGGGCGATTACTGTGACATCATTTTAACCGTTGTAATATGTTATGTGATAATAACTACACTTTAACTATTGTAGTATGTCATGCATTGACTAAGAATCATCATCAATATAGCACCTATAAGGACTAGTCCTTAAGAGTGCACGATCAATCATACTTGCATAATGCCCTATAAGAAGAGCCATGAACTATACTTTTCCAATAGTCAAGCAAAAAACCAACATCCACTACAATAGAGTGAAAACATAGATATATCATATTCATGAACTTTCAGAATTAAAAGGTCCATAAAAATCATCATTATAATAACATAAGTAAAACATGTTGATTCAATAATTATTAAACTATAACATACAAAGTTAATTATATTCAAACATAATGCAAATAATTATTTAAATAAAAAACTTTGAAGCATAAACATGATAATAGTAAAATAGAAATGGGTTAAAGACACGTATCATCTTTAAACTATCACGTATGTTGTAAATTCATCCCGGAACAATGTAACATGGTTATTGTCATCCTCAAACTTTACAAACATTACTTAATAGTCCTATCGTCCATCTAAACCATTTGTGAGTGATGCAATTTCAACATGGCAGATGATTTGGCTTTGGTGGGAATGATTTAAGGGGAAAAGGCATATGAGTGGGGTAATAAAGAGTCAGGGCATAACCCTAAGTACAATTAAGTGAGAAAGCCTACCAGTTAGAAAGAACTAGGGACAATTTTTGTGAATAAAGCGAGGGAAGAAGATTGGTTGAGAGAAATTGGTATTGGTTTATAAGAATGAAGGTTGATTGGGCAGTTCAAAGCAAAAGGAAGAAGGAACTCCCTAACTATGGTTAATGTGAATTTTGTGTGTGTGTGTGTTTTGATCGTCGATGTTGATGGTTGGCTTGTACTCTTGTGATATTGGGGTTTATGGCGAATGGGTATATCAATTGATAAGGAATAGGGTGAGTGGAAAAAAATGATAGGGTGGTAAGCGATGTAAGGGCCTTATTATGAGAGTTGTGTTTGTCCTGCGTATGATAATAGTCGTTGGCTTTTGATTTGAGTTGGGTTTTTCAGTAGCTAATGGGGTGCATAAGAAATACTTTTATAGTTGGCACATAATTTACTTTCTAGATGGTGACTAGATCACTTAAAAAAGTTCTGAGATGGTTTGGATATGCAGGGGAGGGATATATCTTCTGGTGGAAGATAGTTTGACTTGGCAATAAAGACATTTGATATTGTTGTGCAACATTTTCAACTTGTTTATCTTATTTTTTGCTTAAATTTGTTCTAATATAAAATAATGTTTGAATAACCATAAGATCAAAATTAAAGTACTTTTTCATTGAATTTTATTACGAGGGCTACTTGTTTTATCCATTAAATGAAACGTTAGAGCTTCAGTATTCTAGGAAATACATTGGATATATTGATTATGCCAAAGGGACAAGCTGTCCATGCTAGAGATTAACTTGATGGAGAGGGAGTTGAAGGTTGATGTTAATGATGCTGGGTTGTATTATTTTTGGAGGAAGCCTGGTTCAAGCATGGCGGATGGATTGGTTAACTTTGTAAAGGATTTCCAGCTTCTAGAGCTGGCGAATGTCTTTCCATAAAGCAAGTGTGTTGAGGTATACTTCTAGAATAAGTCTTTATCAGATTTGTATGTGGATCAATGTACCAATGAAATTTTAAGGGAAGTTAGTTTAGGGTAGATAAAGTCAGCTGAAAAAGCAGCTAATGAGGAAAGTTTTGAAGAGGATGTGGCCTTTGAATTTGATGCAAGTGAGTATGATGTCAGTGATGAGACTACACATGATGATGAAGTTTGTGATGCAGTTGAGGATTTAGGGATTGACAGAATGAATGAAGATAGTAGGAAAACATTTGATGTGAAGAGGAAAGGGCTACTAGTTGAAGATGAAGTAGGGGCAATTTGTTGAGCTCACATTTTGATACATCTAGCAAGTGTGACATGCTTCTTAATGATTTGTATGAATGTTTCAACAAAACAATTTTAGAAACTAGGGAACAACCAATGTTGACATGTATAGAACCTATCAGACTTAAGCTAATGAATAGGATACATAGTATGAGAGACTTTTAAGAAAAAAAAACATACTGGGATTCTATTTCCAAGAATTGAGAAGAAGTTGAAGAAGATAATGCAAGAATTTATCTTCTACAATGTTGATTGGTCTGGAGAGGTTGAATTCCAAGTTGGTTGCAAGGGGGATTTTTTTGTGGTTGACTTGAATAAGAGATCTTGTGCTTGTAGACATTGGGATCTTTCAGGCATCCCTTGTCCCTATGCTATGGCTTGCATGAGGAAATTGAGTTTCACACCTGAAAACTTTGAAGTTGAATGTTATAAGGTGGAAACAGATCTTAAAACATATGGATACATCATCTAGCCAAGTGTCATCTATGGCCTAAAGATCATGGCAATGAGATTTTCCCACCTACTAATGGAAGCCCTAAGGTAGAAAAGGCCAAAAAGAAAGAAGAAAGTCTACTAATAAGATTTAAGTTGATAAAATGAAGGCAAATCTATCAAAGAAGGGAGTTAAAATGCACTGTAGAGTTTGTGGAAGTGGTGAACATAACACAAGGTTTGATTAAAAAAAAAACGGCACATGGTTCATCTAGCAATGCATTTGTGAGTACCTGTTCCTTTAAGAACTTTTTCCTAAACTTGTATGTTTCTGTGATAAAGAGTGCACGTGTTATGTGAGTACTTGAATGTTTCTGTGATAAAGAGTGTACATGTGTTCTGTGAGTTTGTGAATTTTGCCCTTGTCACAGCCCTTGCCACCTAGGCATAAACTTCCTGTGAGTAACATTTGCATCTATCCCCCAAGTTTAGTTCATTTTAATGCTATAAGTTTTTGAAAAAACTTGTTCATGTGCTATTTTTAGGTAAAACAAGGGGCAGAAGGCATGCCAACATGTGTTCTATAGAAAATGAGCCAGTTACTCCTTATAACCTCAAAAACTGCTTGATCCAATAGTTTGTCTTGATTTTGAAATATGCATATTCTATTTGTGGATATTTCATAACACCCTAACATCATTTTGTGGATGGGGTTTCGGGTTTAAGTTGAACAATTTTCCAATGGTGGAAATAGTTTAGGTCATTTTGATGTATGGCACTACATTTCTTACTGCCAGTGAACATTTCTTTAGCATGTACTCAACCATGAATCGTAAGAGATTTTACGATAGTGTGCATGACTGAAGCTTCATTCCTTCTTTAATCTATAATTCTATATGTTTAATTGTAAACATGCAATATTATTTTTGTTTTATACTCAAACATGAACAAACAAGATGGCTACACTCCAAAACCGTTTCATTCATAACAAAACAGAGTACGTCTTCATTTTCCCATCATCATAACTAGTTAGAACAACAGTAACAACCACATTAAACAACAAACTCATTGCTAGCCATTGCCTTGTTTTACTTATCATACCTTCCATTTTATCTAATTTTGAACACACTTTCTATTCAATCCTTTCAACTTGACACACATTATTTGCAACAATAGTTGGTTCACAAGCTTCCTCTACCACGTTATTCCTTCCTCAACTCTACTCTATCAAAACCCTTTATCCCCTTGCAACAGTCTTGTTCACAAGCACACACCAACCTAGAAAACCACGCTTGCTTTTAGCACAACAATAATGTAGCCTATTGGGATTCTTCTCTAATGCAGAAATCCTTATCATAGCCTAATTCCTATACTTGCACCGTCTATTTTCATATCTGAACCCGTTTTAATTTGAGTGATTCATATTGCTTTAAGACATCCTGCATTACAATGTTTGGTATTCAAAACATTGAATTCTAACCAAAATCAACTACAACCCCAAAATTAAACCAAACCCTAAACTTTCAGACTAATCTCTAATCATATAATAGGATGCAAAAATCACAAAATAGGTGGTAAGATGCCTGATAATGCTTATTGGTGATAATTTTCTAGTTCCTTCCTTTGTCTACAACTCCATCATTCATGGGCTATCTCTCGTTCCATCTCATTCTTCCCAATCAATCATAAATTGGAGCATATGAATAACAACTTAGCTTTATAACCTTCCAAAATCCTTAATTTAGGCCCACCCCAAGCCAAATCATCCTCCACACCAACATTCCATTTATCATCAATGATTCATATTGACGACAAGGTTATTTCCAAACATTTCTAAAGTTTGAGGATAGTCTATACAACTATTAATAGTTTTGAGATGAAAACGCGAACATTGGATAGTTTAAGAGCTATCGGTGCCATTTACTCAAATAGAAATTGTATATTAAGAAGAAGTACAAAAGTCAAGTCAATCATACTTTAAAATAAAATTTTAAAGAAGCAAAGTTCAATACAATTTAAAACTTTAAAGATTATTAAAGTAGACAATAAATAATAATTTGAGTTTAGAATGATGGTTGCCATTTACCTCGTAAAGGCAAATTTCCAAATCCTAAATCAAATGCTAATCACCTATAATAATTAATTATGGGAAAAAACCTATCAAATTATAATTTAAACTTAAAATAATAATCCTTAAACTAGCTACTACTATTGGCCTACATGTCACTGTCATAAACTATGGACCACTCTAAGCGCGCAATAGGACATAGGGAATCATTCTTCATTTTACCCACAATCATATACCATACTTGACTGCAATGGCCTATTTGTAACATATGGGATCATATAGGCTCTAAGAACCCTTTATTAAACTTTAGGGACCAACTTTGTTATTAGGTCAATTTCAAATCAAACCATGTTATTGTGATTTCTAGTTCAAGTTCTCTTTACTTTTCACTGGAAATCCATCTTTCCCTAACCCAAATTGCCCAAACACTTTTAATCTCAATACTCTACTACTTTACTTCTTTAAATTCATTAAAATTCATCCAATTTAAAAACCTTAAATCTTTTTTTGAAAGAAAGGTCATTCCATTAGCTCGACAGAAGAGTTTAATACCGGGAATAACCAATCCCAGATAGGAGCCTTCCATGCAAACCTACCCACAAACCTAAGCCCTATTCTAATGAGGGCATGGGCAGTACCATTACCAAGATGACGTACAAATGAAAAGGAACATGACAAAAAAGAACTAGCTAAGACTTGTACTTCATTTAAAATAGCACCAAAATAAAATAAAGATAGGGCACCCCATTCTTAAGTTCACTAATCAAAGACAAAGAATCAGACTCTTGGATAATATGCATGAAACCATGGCAACGAGCTTCTCTAAGACCTCTAAGGATGGCTAAGGCTTTGAGATATGTAGCATCATCTCTAGAATACTAAAGTCTATAACAAACTGCAAACAAAACTTTTGCTGTTGCACTTTTGCAAATAGCACAAAGTTCCCTTGCATTAATGACTTCTCTATTGCCACATCAACATTAACTTACATGATACCACCTACCAGTGGAGACAAACTACACGTTACTAGGGAGACAATAGGCATTGGCAAAGTTTTCCTCTTACTATGATGTAGGCAGCCCTCAACCCAACATTTGATAGATAAAGCTAACTTCTATAGTGGCTGGGAGAATGATTCATGAACTATTTTATTCTTGTTAAACCATAAAACTAGTAGTAAATCAAAAGCAGCAATGACGGATGACTATTATTCTCCATTAGTGACCATAGGCCCTTTTGCCCATTATTTCCAGCAATAAAAAAGTTTATACTTTAACCGTAAACAAGCACTCAAGCATAAGATGTAATGCCGATTCATTCATATGGCCACACATGGGGCAAACATTCATTATTCTTATGCCTCTTATTCTCAAATTATCTCAAGTTTAAAATGCCTCTATGTAGAACCTCTGGAAGAAGAGTTAGACACGTGGTGGCAGTGATATGTTCTATAGCCATTTCCAAAAGTTTAAGCATAAAAATGGGTCACGTCCATATAAAAGTGCATATGAGAGTAACTAGGCTGACTTGACTATGAACATCCCACCTACGGTCATGCCCCATGTTAAGATATCCTCGGAAATGTAACTAATTTTACTTATCATGCCAAATGGACATGCTAGTCCTACAACAAACCCTTTAAAACACACCTGCCTGTAACACCTCACACCTAGCCAAAAGCCCCTTAAAGATGACCAATGTATTGTTTGATTTTTGCAACCCTAGAAATGTCGTATATGGATTGTACCGCCTTTTGAAAACATAATGCACTAAGCCATCCAGGTTATATGCCAACCCTAAGTTAGCTTCACCAGCATGGCCCTATTAAAGCTCTCCGAGTCCTTGAATCCCAAGCCCTAGCTCTTTTAAACATACACAGGCTATCCCAAGCACACCAAGCTATTTTCCTTTCCTCGATGTAAGACTAGAAAAATTGAGAAGCTAAAAACTATAGCTTACCATAAATCTCATTAGGAATGAGAATGCAACTCATCAGGTGGGTTGGCATTGCCAGGATTATTGCTTTAATGAGCATATACCTAGCAGCCTTGGGGAATAGAATGGCCTTCCATCTTGAAAGTTTCTCTTCAAATCTTTCAATGAGTTACTCAAATTAAGTAGTCTTCTTCCTCCCTAGAAGCCAAGAAAAACCAGGATATTTATAGGCCTTCAAGTAATTTTGAGTACCAAGCATCTAAAGAAGTCACCTTCTCACCCCTAGACAACAACTAATGCTAAAAAAATAGAAGATTTTTGCATATTATCTACTTTTCTAGAGGCACATTCTTAAAGCTATAATAAAGCCATCAAGTGCCTCACATTATCTTCTTTAGCTAGTAGAAACAAGGTACTATCATCTGCAAAAAAAGAAGTGAGAAATGGTCTGGCTATAATGACTTACAGCAACACCATCAATCCTATTGCTTGCCTAAGCATTTCTAACAGATAATCCTTCCACACAAAATAAAAACATAAATGGGGACATATGATCACCTTTTCTAAATGAACTAATAGCCTAGCCATTAACCAAAACTGAAAATGAAGGAGACTCCACACAATACATGATAAGCTCAATCTACCTATGAGAGAAACTCATCTAAGTCATTATAGCCCTCAAGAAGTTTCATTCAACTTGATCATACACCTTGGACATATATATCAAGTTTAACCGTCGTTAACCTTTCCCCCGGCCATATATACTATTAATAAAATGACATGTCTCCACATCAACCAAAGCTTTTTCCGATCACAATCTCCCAGGAATGTAAGTCAACTGATTGTTCAAAATAGTTGACGAAAGTAAAGATTTCAATTGATTTGCCAAGACTTTTGTAATTATTTTACATAGAACATTACATAAGCTAATCGACCTAAAATTAGAAACTCTTTTCGGGCTATTAACCTTTGGAATAAGTGCAATAAATGTTGAATTGGGGTCTTCTAGGAGCACACTTGAGTTTGAAATTCCCAAGATAAATTTGGTTACCTCACTTCTAAAAAGGTGCAAGTACTTCTGAAAAAAAACAACAGAGGTAGGCTATCTGGACTCAGGGCCTTAGTCAGATGCATCTAAAAAAGTTTCTGTTTAATCTCTTTAGCTGGAAATGGCCACTCTAACTCATGATTCATATTATCAATTAAACATCCCTTCACTAAATGACAACTTTATCAAAATGCATTGGGTACAAGTAAGTGAATAATGACATAAAATAATGAAAAATCTCACTCTAAAAGGAACTTTGGTTTGTGAGTTCACTTCTGTCAGTAGTCCACAGGCTGTGAATATGGTTCCTACGCCTTTTGCCTAAAGCTACCTGATGAAAAAAGTGGGTGTTATGGTCCCATTCCTTTAAAAAATCATCTAGCCTTATTGCCTCTAATACTTCTCCTCCATCTCGTACAACAAGGCAAGCTCCCCATCTAGCTCATCTCAATGTGCCCATGTCGTTAGAAAGTTACTGACACATAACCTTTTCTAGCTTATTTTCAGCCTTTTTTATTTTCTAAGGAAGTGATTTTAATTTGGATGTCCATTCCATCAAGCCTCAATAGCAAGCCCTTATCCTATCAAGAAATGGGGGCCTTGGTTATCATTAAGCCATGATTGAAGCACATCTTCACACAATTCTTCCAAAGTCAACACTAATTTAAATCACCAAATACACTGTACGCTACACTCCGCTCCACCTAGTAAATGGATATGAAGGCCACTTTGGTCAGAATAGGTAAAAGGAAAGTGCTCAATGTACGCCCCTACAAAGAATGACTTGAAGCTTAAGGTTGTAAGATCTCTATCCAATAGCTTATGCACAAGTACTGTGACACCTATATCCAACATGGGAGAGATGTAGGAAGCTTTATGTGGATATATAGGCTCAAGTTCTAGAACATAAGCATCTAACACTTATCCTTTTCACAAAGGATAGCTCATCTGGTATGAGCAGGTTCTTTAACTAGTTCTGGACTTGGGTCATTAGAGATGGTATCAAAGTCAACTTGGCATGATGATGTGGCATACTGAGTATGTACATGCATCATCTACCAGGGCATAAGTAGATGATGTGCACACCCTTATATCCTACATAGGAGATATGTTCGAAGCCTTATGTGGATATATAACCTCAATTTTTACCTAACGCTTATCCTTTTCATAAAGGATAGACCATGTGGTGTGAGTAGGTGTTTCATTAACCGGTTTTGGACTTGGGTTGTAATACCCCAAAATAATAATAAAGGAGCTAAGTGTAATGGCTAAGGAAGCTGGGGGTTTAAGTGCATAAGAAAATAAAGAAAGGGGATTAAGGTGTAGTTCACTCTTTTATTGGTAGAAAACCACTAAACCTAATTTCCCGCTTGGCTTGTGAGGCAGTTCTGGGTACGCAGCAAGGGCAGTGTTGAGCTTGGAACAAAAAGGAGGAGGAGGAGAAGGAAATACAATAGCAAGTTAAAATTCAAGGTAAGATATTAACTATGTTCTTACAATATAATTATTGATGAGTTGTTTATTAAGAATTGATGATTGGGTAATATTTATAAAGGTGAAAGACCAGGGTGAAGGTGCACCTTGATTAGGGGCGAAAAATGGGTTGGGCAGAGCTCGAGCCCACTTGGCTCGAGCTCAGCTCCTTTACTATTCGGCATTACCCGAGCACGAGCCCAAAATTTTTGGGCTCGAGCTCGGCCCAAAAGCTTGTCAGGCTCGAATAACATACATAATTCTTTAGTATCATAACTATAATTTAGATGAAAAATGGGGACTAAATGTGCAATTTTTTACTTAGATAACTAGAGAAGAAAAAATGATAAAATCAATCCCAAACTTTTTAACCCTTTGCAGATCTACCCTAATTTTGTAAACCTCATAAATGTGCCATCGTCTTCATCAATACGTCGACTGCATATTCGAATAGAATATTATGATAACTTAAATCACACTGAGATCACCACACAGAGAAATAAAATGAAAAAGAGAATGTAGAATTTTGAACAAAAGAGAACAAAAACCTTATATAAGAAAAGACTAAAAACCCAACACTAGGTGAGAGTTGTGAGACTTGCGAAGTTGCAACTAGAGCCAATTGTGACTGATTGGCTGCCGATTATGAAGTTTCTGGCACCGGTGTGGGCTATCGTCACTGACTCACGTAGGGCAGGCTAGCATCAGCGAGTGGCGGACTCGAATTTCTGGCAAAGTTCGACCTTGCGCCACAACGATGGAGATTGTCGTTAGATGAAGACTTGTTGTGATGTCGCAGTCGTTGATCTCATCGTCGTCATGGTGGCCACCAACAGTTAGGGCCGTCAAGTTGCGATGCAAAACAAGGACAGGCAGCGTGGTGCTGGTGCGTCACAACGTGGGAGACGATCAAACGAGAGGATTTTGGTCACTGCTACCATCTGGTACGAGTAGGCCGAAGGGAAGCCTGGGAAGGGACTAAGGGAGTGGGTTGGGGACTGATTAGTCTAAGGCTAAGCAACAGGCTTCATCATAAAAAGGCCCAGAGAAGAGATAAAACATAGGCCCTATTAGGCCCGCGAGCTTAAAGACCGAATAGCACCAGGCTCATGCTCGGCTCGAAATAAACTCGAGCTCAATTTTCGGCTCGAGCTCGAAAAAACCTGACTAAAAAAACCCTTACTTGAGCTCAAGCTCAAGCTACCTGAATAAAGCCAGGCCCCTTTTCACCCTTAATCTTAATGATTTGAAGGGATTAGATGGGGAAGAAATTAGGAAGGAATGGAAATTCTCGAGCACAAGTGCTATTTGGGGAATTCCAGCAATAGGCTGAGATGTTTTGGCTGTTATATGCTGAAGTATGACTGGAACATAGGCATATAATATGTCATTGGAAAGGTATATGAGTCTACTTTAACATAGGAGAAACAAAATTCAATTTGGAGGCCTAAGTAAAAATTTATATTAATTCTCGCAAGACATCGCTAAAGTGGCAGGTGCTGAACAGATCTGAAATTTGAACAATAAACTGTATTGATTGGCTGAACTAAAAATTATAAATAAAATACATATTATAGATTGCAAAGTTTAGTTTAATAGGAATTTTACAGATTATGATTTGAAGTTTTCTAGAAAGAGTTATGGTCATTCTCGTAGAAGTGCGCAATTCTGTCAGTTTTATTGGCGGCGGGTTTAAGATGGATTTATGGTATTCAAGTTGAACCAAGACCTTTAGATATTAAATTAGGCTCTAATAACATTCATACTGTTTTAATTAGGTTCTTAAACCTGAGTGATTATTGGATTGATTCTAGGATCGAAACAAGGTAAGTGGCATCCTATATATCTTGCTTGTTTTCTACTCACACTTTACTTGAGTTAAATATGATTTTGATTGTTAAAATTTCATAAGATGATTGCTGTTATTGGATGATTTCTTCTTAATTTTTGATTTTTATAAATGATTTATGTTTGTCTTACCTAATGATCGAGCATGAGATGATTTGTGAAATTTTATTTGGTTATCAATGTTTTTGTGACTTGATAATGAAAATATGATTTCTGTGATATCTTTTAAACATGGATCTTATGAATAATTTCTACATAAAAGAGCTCATAGTCCAGCTACGTAATTGGCCAAAGATATGTCACATCGACACCAAAAATTAGTTCTATGACTCCACCAACAGGAATAATATTTGGCAACGAATGAATAAAGTACGAAACGTCAATATGATCGATGTCACTGGAATAATAGTGGTCGTAGCTACGACTCTACCACGGGAATAATAGTGATCCTTCAGAGAACCTATGAGTTATGAATGTTTTTAAGTATGATGCTATGGATGAAGGACACATGTTGTCTTATATGAATGATATATGCATTTTTATGATCATGTGAATGTTTTGTCACAATGGTTTAATTTTCCTGATTTATATGTTATCTATGAAAAACTTATGCTTTATCTGGTAAGGTGTGTTAGATGCCACTTATTCGGCTGTAAAGCTCATACCCCTTAATATTTTTCTGAGATGCATGAGGCAAATTAGAAGGGATGATTGTTGGGCTCATTGTAGCTAGCGTTTGAGGATTTAAAGACTTCTTTAATTACAGTTAGCCTTGTCAAAGGCATTTTATTTAGAACTATGGTTGTGGTATTCCTGAAATGTTATCGAGACTTAGATATTGGATTTGGTTATATGATCTTATTGGTTTGATATTTTAATGAAAAACATGAGACATAAGATATTTTAGAAATCCTTTATTCTATATAGTATGTTATATTGCAAAAGAAGGCTTCGTGCCACCCAAGCATTGACTAAGGTGGCATGGCTATGTTACGCTAGCTTCTGGGGCGTGACATGGGTTGTTACAAGTATGCCGCTTGAACACATGTTACTGCAAGTGTAATTAGAATCATGGAACCTTAGATCTAGTAGCAGTGCATCTACCACCGTGTCTATAAACTTATCCATCTGTTGCAACAATGACAATGAATGATGCCAAAGACTTCTTACTAGATTCCCATAAAAGACATTCAACCTCTAGGAAAGGCTTACAACAGTTACTCTAACATCAACATGAAATTGAGAATATGACAACTTTACCTTGACCCGCCGTGTGATCCTCTTCATTCTCAAATCTTACCATGAATAGGTTATTTGGGGAAGTTGGACTCACTGGCCAAAGAGTAAATGCAATTTGAAAATGCTAGGCTTTACGTCGTGCCACTTACAAGTGCACTGGCCTAACCACCAGTGGTGGAACATAGCACCCCTACCCCCCAAAAAATTTAGAAAGAATTAAATATGGGTATTTAATTGGTTAATTCAAGAGAAATTAGGGACTGGATTTCTATTTTTGCCCTCCAAAATGATGGAAGAAAATAAAGATGTGGGGCAATTCGGTGGATGCTAAAGAAAGTAGGGACCAAATGAGTAATTATTCCCTTAACCTCAACTTGGCCTAAATACACCATTGGTCCTCCAACGTTTTCAGATTGTATGAGCTGCTCATTGAGCTTTGAATTAGTACGACTTAGTCCCAATTTCCAACTTTACCTCCCCGTGTTGCCGTCCCTCTCCTCTGGGCTCGCCCCCCGAACCAAAAATCCTGGTTCTGCCACGGCTAACCACCCTATTCAAAAGAACCTTCATAGCCACCATTAGGACTGTGAAGCCGCCACAGCCCCATCCCCCAACTGCAGGTTGCATGACTACCTTTCCCCTTTCGGTAGACTCATCATAGTGAAGTATTTGCCTTAAGATTCCATAACAACCGAACTCGAACCAGGCCAGGGAAAGCACACGAAAAGTGCCCAATCAAACAAGATTAACCGAGTACCAAAGCCAAAATTGAAGCAAGAGTCACAAGCGGCCAACGGAAGCCAAGATAACGTGAAAACAAAGGAGTCCTTGTCCCACAAGGAAACTCGAACTCAATAAGAGGCAGAAACACTAGTAGAGCCCACACGAAGCATTTTTCTTCTTGACGACCTTAATACTTAAAATACTGTTTATATAAATACTTAAAATAACTCAAAATTGCTACGCACTAGAGTGATTCTCATGAACGGACATTTTATTAAAAGCTTGCCCTTGATCTCCAATTGATCACATGCCTTTCTTTTTCTTTAAGCTTTGACTCAGTGGCGTGAGAGGAAAAAAAAAGCACCCGAAGAACTTAATTTCTTTTCCTTTTTCCCTACTCTTTCTCTATATACAAACACACACAGCCACATATTATCAACCAAATTAGCATACTCTTTCTCTGTATACATACACACACAGCCATATAATATCAACCAAATTGGCATTCTTTCTTACGTTCCTTCTTGTTTTTCTAAGTCACTGGCACCAACCTACTAGGCTTCAAAATCCTTGTTTCTCTTTCCCTTCTTTGTTTCACATTATTTTCAGTTTATTTCCATATTTTTTTTTTCATTTAGATCATTCTGTTTAAATTTAGTTATTAAGAATGATTACTAAATTTTATAGACGTACTAAGATATACTTATTTTACTACTGCTTGGTGTAGTCACATCATACGTTAGTGTACATGTACACCTTGACATATGGGATAATTGTTTTAATAACTGCCCTATAACTACTCATATTATGAAGGGATATGTTCTTTAAATGAAATGATATGTCTACCCCAACATATATTATCCTTGGAGAGGTAGTTATGCTCCATAACTACCTTGGTTAGTGAAATAACATTACTTTTAGTGAAAGGTCATGTTTTAGGCAAATTTAATAACCTTTAGAAGGTGGTTATGACATTGATTTAAGGAGACACAACTCTTAAAAGAGTTGTGACTCTATTACCGAACCAACACATAACTTCTAAATGTAGTTATTGTCTTATTTTAATGGAAGAAGTTAAGCATGGATAAAGACAAATCTTAGCGAAGTAGTATAATCTTTTAGGAAGAGTTGTGACTCTTTTATGAAGAATTATGGCCCTCCAAAAAGGCCAATTCATCCGCTATAAATAGAGGGCAATAGAATTATGCAAATGGGAAGTTGTGAACATAATTTCTAGAGGCTCTACTTGTTCTATTTCGCCATACACACTTATCTATCACTATAAAGAGAATTATGGTCGAGTATTGAGTGTGAATCAACATATTTAGTTACTTGTATTTCTAAGTTAATTAAATATCTAATCTTGGGTGTTTACAACAAGTCACATCTTCCGCAATATGTTCAAAGAGGTGTTTTTCATCAATGAGTCGATCACTCGGTTATTTGGTGATAACCAATTACACCTTAATTTTTGAATTTATTTTATATCATGAAAATTAAAGTGGTAATTAGTTGCGCATTAAATTTCCTTCACCTTCTTCCCCACATTTTTTCTTATATTTTCTCTTTTATTTTATATTTTATTTCTTTCTTCTACCCCTCATTAATAATCAGCCAAACTTCAAAAAGTAATTTTATGTTCACTATATCTTTGTGATGACCCACATAACATGAGATATCCATCACACAGATTTTCCACATAGGATTAGGCCAGAAATAGATTTAGAATTGTAAGCCAGCAGCTGATGGATATAAATCTTACATGGAATAGACCAAACCTAGACTCGCATAGAATTAGAAATATAGTCCGCATCATCAAAGAACTAGGTTATTTTTTATACCATTTATGATAACCTAAGTTCAGAACTAATTCATAGAACACCCATCCATACCACATAAGCTATCATTTATGAAAAAGAATATTTACTAGTTTATCAAACACTGAAACTTGAAATCATATATATACGTAAGAAATTATACAGACTCCTTATGTAGGATATAAGTGTCACACGACACGCATAAGAACAAAATTTTTTAGGTACAACCTCTTGCCCACATGATTGCTTATGACAAATTTGCATTCTTTCTTCGGTTTTGCCTTTTAAATTTTCATTTTGTTTAGTTTTTTTTTTCTTTTGGTTGTTTTTTAATTTACTTTTCATTTTCAGTCTCATCTATTTTTTTCATTATGGTATTAGGCAATGTATTTTTATTATTAGAGTATTATTTTTTTTCTCCTCATGTATTAATAAATTAGTTTTTTTTTTGCTGAATAGTACTTATTTGTTCCACCAACCTTGGTCCATTTTCCTTTTTAGTTAGTTCCAAATCTTTTTAAAATTTCCATATTAAATAACTTATTTTACCATACCGCCCTTGAAAATTTCATTGTAATATTCACTTTCTCCCATTTTCTTGATTTACGTGTAAAAAGTTAACGGTAAAAGTGAAAACAACATACGAACTTTTTCAACTTACTTAATTTTTGAGCCAAACTAAATGGAATAAGATTGATGGGGCGGTGGGACTAATTATTTTGTTCTATATATTTCATATTTTATGTTTTTTCTATAAAAAATATATTTTTTCATATATACTCTCTCCGTATTAAAAAGGATGAGATGTGTTTCTTTTTTTAGTTATCCCAAAGAGGATGAAGCATTTTACCCTTTTAGACCTTTTTTAGCATTTAATTTAACTTGTTTCCATCATTTAAAATCTTATTATACATAATCAAAATATGAATTTTTATAATCTTCACTAAAACTGTCATACCCCGCACAGGCCCCAGCCAGTGCACATATGGCACTACCCATTAGTGCGACCTAAAAACACCAAAACTTGTGTTTCTTAGGTGCACCCATAATGGTTTATACTTAGGTTTAACACTCGGCCATGTTTATACACATGCATACTTGTTTTTCTCATAAGGCTAAAGCACGGGGAGGTGCCCCAGGAATCTAGCATTTAAATGTCCCTATCATTACTTGCAATTACTTGCACTATAGGGCAAGATTTCAATTTTTTCTGTTAAAGTGCTTCATGTGTGCTCATCAAGTGTGGCATCATAATGCATGGTAACCAAGAAGCCCGGCACAATAAGAGTTTGAAACCAGAAGTTTTTCCATGTCTTATGCACAACTATGCACAACAAATCCAATAGACGTTAAACACAATATGGGTCATAACCAAGAGTACACATAACTTCACATCACAAGCTTAGTCTTTCATTTATAACACAACCACAAGTTTAATAAGTCAATCGAGGCTATATTACAAAATGCACACCATACTAGTGCTTATATCCTTGGAACACTACCAAGAGCACTTATACTCCAAAACACAACTTAGTTAACCATTATATACCAGGTATTTAAAAGTAACCGAAACCTACCATAATCGTATAATACATTATTATGGCTTGCAAAAAGAGTCCCACAACTAGACCCATGATCAAAAGAGCAAGCCACAAAACTAAGGCCCATGAGCACAGATTCATGTTTCTAGACTTGTCCCATAATCTACATACAAGCCTGCAAAATTCAAACACATGAGCTGCTTGATTATACAAGCCTTGTACTATGCACTTATTGAGCAACTTTCGGCTTTAGTACATACCTTAGTACAACCGAATTCAAGCTTAGCAAAAAAGTTAATCAAGCTCAATTTTCCTTTCTTGAAAAATATACATAGACGAGGCATGAGTTATACAATTTAGTAAGGAATTCACACAGCTCCATTGAGCTTATTTAGTTAAGTTCAAAGACTTAACCTCCCATAATCAAGATTACCCTGCAACAAAGACATAAAAACACGAAACACAAGTGTATACAACACACACACACACACACACAGATATACATACATACATACATACATACATACATACATACATACATATATATATATATATATATATATATATATAACAACTACAACTAGTAAAGGTTAGCAAGCATAACCAAAGCATTGAAGCACACAAATCACACAACACACACGCATTGTTCATTCTCGGCTGAGACCAAACTAGCAAGTACACATAATTCCATTCCAGTTTTATCTCCATCAAAATCCCATTCCACTAGAGCTCTAAGTCCAACCATAGGCTGGCCTACCTAAGATGAACTTAAATACTTGCCTTTAGTAGCTAGCTAGCAACCATAACACATATACCCGAAGGTAGAACATAAGCCCCTACGGCATTGTAAGCTCATTTAGCTCAATCTACTATCACTTAGAAGTCAAATACCTACTTAAACATGGAACAATACCAAAATCAAGTAAAGTATAGTGAATCCTTACCAATTTCTCGCCTCAAGCTCTTGGCTAACCTCAATTCTTTAATGTCAAGCTTTGAGTTCAAGCTTACTTGGTCGCCTATGGCTGAAATCACCACTATGACCTTGATTCTTCAATCCAAGATCTAAACAACAAGAATTCACTATGGAATCGCCAAGAACCCGACTTCCTTCACCAAGAACACATGAATTGACTTCAAATGAGATCCTTTGACCCGTTCAGACAATCGGCCGAGTAGTGGTTGATGGGCTTTGGGAGCTAAAGCGTAGCGGAATTTAACCGAAACCCTCCAGGATCCAAGTGAAACGGGATAAACCGGGTGTTCGAAAATTTTCATACCTAATTTTCGGTTGAGATCTCTTACTCAACTGTAGAGTCGAATCACAAAACCTGAATAGTTGACATGTTCAGGCTCCCTATGGTATCCACACGAGCTTCTCGGGATCACCATGCTTCCACCACATCCCGGTAGATGCGTTTCTCTTGCGCTCGCAGTGCTAGCTTGCATTCTCCAAGGAATTACAAGAGAAGAGTGCGGCTATCCTTTTGGGAGGCTAAGGCAAGGAGACCTACAAATTTCTCACTAGAAGTTATATTTATAATGAGACTCAACTTCCAAGCCTAATAGGTTTCAAAGCTCTAATCCAATTAGGCTTTAATTTCGAGCTTAATAATGGCTCAACTATTGGGCCCATTATTAATACGAAATTATTGTGAAACCAAAACCCAAATTATTAGCCCATGTACTCTAATGATCCAAATAGCTCTATGTATGCGACCCAATAGGCTCTTACCACATTGGCAATGATCATAAATCACATTTATGATCATAAGCAATGAGCGGTGTCTAGCAACACATCATTGCTACCCAAGTGACAAGATTGTCGATGATTCGACTAAACCTTTATGATCATTACCGATATATGCAATTGTCCCTTTGTCCAAGATATCAAGACTAAGCACGAGACATGGAATGTGTCACTCTCGTATAGCCCAATCTTTGGTTTCTTGATTACCGAGTATACCAACTTAAACTGATGACATTGATATCGTATATCAACTCACCCGAGCATGGCCATGCATTTTTCTAAGTCTAACTCTATCAAGGGGCCCGAAGATATCACTCCTGTTACATAGGAGGGACAAATCCCATCTTGATCATACAAATCCCTCCGCATAATATGTGACATACCCAATGACCTCCTTCAAGTTCACCCAGTTACGAGCAACAATGGAAAGTATCAAAGTATGTGACTCATATGTAAAGAACCTTGATAATCTTAGGTCGAAGGACTACATATACCATGATCACTATGAGAATCACTTATGACACTCATATAACGATCCATGTAGTGTTCTCATGGTGGGTCGGTCCAGTACACAAGTTCTCCAACTTGTACCCATATGTAGACTACATATCTCATATTAGTCTCCACATATGCTAGTTGTTTTGTATTATTGCAACCCGCTCCACAATAATACTAGACCAGGGACGTTTAAGAATATCATTATTCTAGGGTTGCAATTATGTTTGTTAAGTTATGCAGAAACAAAACAACAAACATAATTGCTGGATTAATGCCTTAATAAAATATCATGACTCAATGTGCAAAAAATACAATCATCTCATGATTGGCTTTTGGGCACAACACTAACAGTGGTGCCATGCAAAAATTGGCTAGGCACTACATGTACTTGAAATGGGCTCAATCGCGCTTCTTAGTTCTACTATATTTTGCATGGTACAATTGGATCCTACCATGAACTTTTGCATCATTATCAACACCCAATTATACTTACATTTTGGCCTTCAAACTTTATTTTCCAACACCACCAACTTAATTCATTTTGCATGCACAAATCAAACCTGATAAGCCTTAGGTAGGCCTACTTATAATATTACCCACTTATTCATTTAGGTCCCTCTGGCGTTAATGCATTAAACTTGCATTTTAGCATTGGCCGAATACTGGGGTAAAGGTCCTGACAACCTCCCCCCTCTTAAAGAATTTGGTCCTTCAAATTCTTCACAAGTTTTGGATACACATAAGGGTAACATCTGGCAATCTCTTCCTCTACTTCCCAAGTTACTTCATGTGGAGTATGATTACTCCATTGAACTTAAATCATGGAAATCCATCTAGCTAGGATGTGAATAGGCACCTCCTCATATGATAGGTTTGGTGTTATAGGTGCACTAACAGGTAGCACTATTTGTTTAGAACTTGGAATGTACTTCTTAAGCAAACTCACATGAAATACATCATAACCTGACTAAGTTCAGGTGGCAAGTCTAGCTTCTATGCCACATTTCCAACTCTAGCCATCACTTGGTATGGCCCTACATATTTGCGTGGTAATTTTCCTTTCCTTCCAAACCTTATTACTCCTTTCCTAGGGGAAAGCTTAAGCCATACCCAGTCTCCCTCCTAGAATTCTAGGTCTCTTCTACTTTTTAGGTTTGCATAAGACTGTTGTCTATCATTGGCAGTTCTGATTCTTGCTTGAATCACTTTTATCTTTTCAGTGGTTTCTTTAATGATTTCTGGTCCCAAATTCAACTTCTTTTCTGGTTGATGCCAACAATGTGGGGTGATGCATTTTCTACCATATAAAGGTTCATATGGGGCCATTCCAATCACTGAATGGTAATTATTGTTGTATGAAAATTCCACTAAAGGTAAATGCACATCCCATTCCCTTTGGAAATCAATCACACAACACCTCAGCATATCCTCCAAAACTTGAATTGTTATTTCTGTCTGCCCACCCATCTGTGGATGGTATGCTGAACTAAATTTAAGCTTTATGCCTAGTGCCTGATGTAAGGATTTCCAAAACCTAGAAACAAACCTAGGATCCCTATCTGACACAATATCATCAGGTACACCATGAAGTCTTACTATCTCCTTTATGTAAAGTTGGGCAAGTTTGTCCAAAGAATCTGTGAGATTCATTGGGAGAAAGTGGGTTGCCTTGGTCATTCTGTCTACAATAACCCAAATGGCATTCTGTTTCCTCCTTGTTAGTGGCATTCCCACTACAAAGTCCATAGATATGGACCCCAATTTTCTCTCAGGTATGGGTAAGCTTTGAAGATTCCCTCCTGATTTCTGGTGTTCAACTTTCACTTGTTGACATACTTCACACTTAGAGACATGAGTACTAATATCATGTTTCATGTGTGGCCACAAAAAATAAGCCCTAAGAGCATGATACATTTTTGTAGCTCCTTCCAGAATCTGGGATCTCAGTTCATCCTTTTTCAGGTACATATGACCTGTTTTGGAAGTACAACAATCCTTGCTTGTAGGAGAAACCTTGGAATAGTTCTCCTCTTCTTTGGCCAGACACCAAATCAATTTTCTCATCACTAAGTTTTGCTTCTCTGATGATTTCCTTCCATTCAGCTGTAATCGTAAGCACATTTAGTTGATCATGCTCCCATTTTGACCATTGACTTGCTAGGCAAGTAAGATTAAGGCTCTCGGTCTTGTGTTCCTCTTCTCCTCCTTTTAGTATTCCAGTGTAATTTCTGCTCAAGGCATCTGTCACTATATTGGCCTTGCCAGTTGTATATTCAATTACACAGTCAAAATCTTTTAAATACTCCAACCATTTTCTCTGCTTCATATTCAAGTTCGTTTGAGTGAAAAGGTACTTGAGGCTTTTATGGTCTGCATGGACCTAAAATTTATTACCAAACAAGTAATGTCTCCATTGCTTAAGGGCAAAGACCACTGCTACTAGTTCCAAGTCATGCACTGAATATCTATTTTCATTTGGTTTCAATTGTCTTAATCCAAAAGCAATGGCCTATTTGTCTTGCATTAGGACACAACCCAACCCCACATGGGATGCATCAGTATACACCTCATAAGCCTTTTCAGGGTTTGGTAAGGCTAACACAAGAGCTGCTGTTAACCTCCTTTTTAGCTCTTGAAAGCTATCTTCACATTTACTCTTCCATATACACTTTTGATTCTTTTTAGTTAATTGGGTCATAGGGGCTACTATGACAGAAAATTTAGGTACAAATCTCTTGTAATAGCTAGCTAACCCCAAGAAACTTCTGACTTCTTTAACATTTTAGGGTTGCTTCCAATCCAAGATTGATATGACCTTTTCAGGATCTACTGCTAACCCCTGGTCATAAATTACATGGCCAAAAAATCCAATCTCTTAGGTCTAAAATTTGCATTTACTCAACTTCCCATGAAGTTTATGTTTTTGGAGCAAGCCAAGTACAAGCCTTAAGTGTTCTTTATGAGTTCCCTCATATTTTGAGTACACCAGAATGTCATCAATGAAAACTACCACAAAGTGGTCTAGTTATACTCTAAGCCTTTCTGCATAAGGTCCATAAAGAATCCAGGTGCATTTGTAAGTCCAAACGACATCACTGTATATTCAAAATGTCCATACCTAGTTCTAAAACCAAGTTTAGGTATGTCTTCTTTCTTAACCCTCAACTAGAAATAACCAGACCTTAGGTCTATTTTAGAGAATACTTGACTCCTTTCAGTTGATCAAACAGATCTTCAATTTTTGGGAGGGGATATTTGTTCTTAATGGTCAGTGCATTAAGTTTTCTGTAATCAATACAGAGTCTCAGGGTTCCATATTTCTTTTTCACAAACAAGATAGGTGCTCCGCAAGGAGACACACTGGGTCTAATGAACCATTTTTCAAGCAACTCATCTAATTGCTTCTTCAACTCTACCATTTCAGGTAGTGTCATTCTATATGGAGTTGTAGACACAGGAGCTTCTCCTAGAACAAGTTCAATTTCAAATTCCACATCTCTTATAGATGGTAATCCTGGTAGGTCTGTAGGGAAAACCTCTGGGTAATCTTGGACTATGGGAATTTGACTAAGCTCATTAGTCACTCCCTGCTCATTCAATTCCAAGAATTCATATTCATTTTCTAGAGTTATTAACTTTAACACCTCAACTTGGTAATCCAAGACTAATTCAAGTGATTCATCCAATTTAAATGGTCTACAACCAGGCATTAATAGTTGTCTTGCATGACAATCTATCACTGCTTTATTCTCACTTAGCCAATTCATGCCTAAGATCACATCATAGTCATAAGTGTCCAACACTATTAAGTTTGCTTTAAGTTCCAGCTTGTCAAACTGGATCACACAATTCTCCACCATATGATATGTAAACAAGATTTCATTGCCAGCAGTCTTGACTAAATACATATTTGTCATGTGCTTTTCTTCTAAATTCATGGTCTTAACCAAGTTAGATGAAATTATAGACAATGATGCTCCTATATCAAATAGTGCAGATACTAACTGGCCATTAAGGTAAATGGAACCTTTCAAGACTTTCCTACTTAGCTTTTGTTGGCTAGTCTCCCTCTCTATAGCTTCAGCCTCAAGTACATCTTGCATTCTCTTGGAAGTCTCAAGTTGAAACACTCTGCCAGGAGGTGCATTTTGCCTCTTTTGACCCTGTGGCAACCTCGGTGCATACTTCCCTCCCGAGTTATGCACATTAGGCTTTATTTGTGGCATTGGCAGTTTTCCTTTATACCATCTATGGTTGAACCTCCCTAGAAATTTCCTTTCCTCCTCCCCTTTTTGGGCAATCTTTCACCCAGTGGTCTGGGGCTCCACACTTGTTAGTAAGTTTAAAACATGGCTTATTTCCATGGAACTTTCCACAGGTAAGGCATTGTGGACCATATTGTTGTGGTCCTTTTTATTTCTTGCTTTCTTTTCTCCCATTACTAGATCCAGCTTCTTCTCTAAGTCTTTTCTACTGCCTTCTTGGTGAGCCATTTCCACTTCCTGGGCCATTCCTTATTTATCTCCCTGAATTCTTGTTCAAGTGCTATAGCACTTTGCACTACTTGTTAGTAGTTTTTAGCTCCCACAACTTTAAGAATTTGTCTCAGTTCAGGCCTTAAGCCTTTTAAGAACCTCTTGGGTCTAAGTTCCTCTTGTCCATCATATTGTGGAGCATATCTTATCAAGCTGTTGAATTTTTGTTCATACTCCATCACACTGAAATTCCCTTGTTCTAACTGATCAAATTCCATATGTTTTTTATCCTTCAAGGCTTCACTCACATATTGCTGTTGAAAGACTTAGAGGAATTCAGCCCACCTCATTGACCTTCTTCTAGCAGGCAACCTCCTCTAATTCTTATCTTGGTAAGTCCTTTGCGCAGCTCTCCACCAAAGCTCTACATCCCATCAAGTCTAAAAATGGCTAAGAGTACTTTCTATTTAGATGATACTTCTATCCTTTCAAATATTTCTCTACCTGATAGATCTAAAATTCGGCTTCCTCTGGGTCACAAGTACCCTTAAAAATATGAGGTATTAATGCCAGGAATCCTTCCAACGATTCCAACTGGCCCTACCTAAGTCCACCTTTTCTTTGCCTTCTTCCTTTTGTTTCTGCATTTTGGGTTCCACCTTCTGGTGGCCCTCCTCTGGCTATAACTTCTGTAGGAGACTCAGTCTTCCTTGGAGCCATATAAGTGTCTAGTTCTTCTTCCTCTAGACTCTCCTCTATTTCAATTTTAGTGTCTTGCCTTATTTCTAATCTTACTCTTCTGGTCCTCATATGTCTACTTTCTTCATCACCTTCTTCCTCATTTCTGTCTCCCTCATTCTTGCTTGCTTGGTCATAATTCACTAGTTCTTTACCAGGCCTTCTTCCATTCCTGCCTTCACCTTATCTGTTCTCTTCTGCCCTAGTTTGCTCTAGACTTTCATGTGCCTGAGCTTGGCTTCTAGCCAAGGCTTGCATACCCACCACCAATTAAGCTATGGTGGCTTGCATTGTTTCCATCATCTGTTCTATCTTTTCTTGTTTACCCCTACTAAGTCCAGGTGCATTTACCCTGGCATTAAGATCCTTGGCCAAATTAGGCCCTAACACATCCTATTGCCTTTCAGGCTCAATTGTAGGTTGTCCATCTCTATGATGGGTAATTCTTCTCTCATCTTGATCAAGGATTTCCCTATCCTTGCCTTGGGTTCTCATCCTACACCATAGTCCAGATATATACATATATGCTCAATAAGTACAAGTGTATATATACCTAAGTGGGAACAAGTCTAGACAGACCCTTACTTAACCATATGCTCTGATAGCAACAAAGCTGTCACGCCCTGCACAGACCCCAGCCAATGCACACATGGCACTACCCAATAGTGCTACCTAAAAACACCAAAACTTGTGTTTCTTAGGTGCACCCATAATGGTTTATACTTAGGATAACTACTCGGCCGTGTTTATATGTATGCATACTTGATTTTCTCATAAGGCTAAAGCACCGGGAGGCTCCCCAGGAATCTAGCATTTAAATGTCCCTATCATTACTTGCAATTACTTGCACTACAGGGCAAGATTTCAATTTCTTTTGTTAAAGTGCTTCATGTGTGCTCATCAAGTGTGGCATCATAAAGCATGGCAACCAAGAAGCCCAGCACAATAAGAGTTTGAAACCAGAAGTTTTCCATGTCTTATGCACAACTATGCACAACAAATCCAATAGAGGTTAAACACAATATAGGTCATAACCAAAAGTACACATAACTTCACATCACATGCTTAGTCTTCCATTCATAAACAACCACAAGTTTAATAAGTCAACCGAGGCTACATTACTAGTGCTTATATCCTTGGAACACTACTAAGAGCACTTATACTCCAAAACACAACGTAGTAAACCATTACATACTGTGTACTTAAAACTACCTGAAAGCTACCTTAACCATATTATACATTATTATGGCTTGCAAAAAGAGTCCCACAACTAGACCCATGATAAAAAAAGTAAGCCACAAAACTAAGGCCCATGAGCACACATCCATGTTTCTAGACTTGTCCCATAATCTATGTACAAGCCTGCAAAAACTCAAACACATGAGTTGCTTGATTATACAAGCCTTGTACTATGCACTTATTAAGCAACTTTCGGCTTTAGTACATACCTTAGTACAATCGAATTCAAGCTTAGCACAAAAGTTAATCAAGCTCAATTTTCCTTTCCTGAAAAACATACATAGATGAGGCATGAGTTATACAACTCATTAAGGAATTCACACAACTCCATTGAGCTTATTTAGTTAAGTTCGAAGACTTAACCTCCCATAATCAAGATTACCCTGCAACATAGACATAAAAACACGAAACACAAGTGTATACAACATACATATATTTATATGTATATAATAACTACAACTAGCAAAGGTTAGCAAGCACAACCAAAGCATCAAGCCACGCAACTCATACACCACACACACATTGTTCATTCTCAGCTGAGCCCAAACTAGCAAGTACACATAATTCCATTCCGGTTTCATCTCCATCAAAATCCTATTCCACTAGAGCTCCAAGTCCAACCATAGGCTGGCCTACCTAAGATGAACTTTAATACTTGCTTTTATTAGCTAGTTAACAACCATAACACATATACCCGATGTAGCAACGTCGGATTTTCTGGAGTCGCCACCAATCCGTTTACCTAGGTCGATTGGTCACCTTAAAATATGGTCTGCGAGAGTTCGGGGATCGGGAGTACGGTTACGCTAAAACAACTTTGTTATAGCGCCCAAAATTGGCACCTTAGTTGATTTTAATTTTGTTTTGCTTTGCTTTTAAAAACATTTTCAGTTAATTTTCAAAACTGAAAATTTTAACTGAATTAATCGGATATGGATTTTTGATAATTAATTTGTATAGAATTCTATACTTCCGAACCATGGACTCTGCCGAGTCATTTGGACACGGAAGATTTGATTCCGAACCATGGACTCTGGCGAGTCATTTGGACACGGAATTTGGTGAAATTTTAAACAATTTAATCCATATCATCAATATGGATTTTTATCTTTTTATTTATTTAATTTATTTTTTTAAAAAAAAAAGTTTGATATTTTCCAAACCGTAGATCCTGCCGGATCGTCCGGATATGGAATTTAATTTAAAAATTAATTATTTAATTAATTATTAAATAGCACACTCAGCCTGAATTTTCCTGAGTGTGATTTTTTTATCACGTTAAACTATTTTAGATTACTTATTAAAAAAAAGGTTTATCTAATCTAATTATTTCTAAGCTAATTAATGATTTTAATAAACCAAGCAAAACTATAAAAGAAAATCATAAGTAAAGCAATGACCAATTTGTAAATCAGAACAATATTAGAGTCTCAAATATGCAAATCAAATAAGACCAGGGGCAAATTAATTATTAAAAATATTTATCTAATCAAATCATACAATTATGTTTAATACTAATTCTTTAAGTTTATTCATGCTCTTAATTAAATGAACAAACAAAGACATAAAAGAAAATAAACATAAATAGCCAAATTGTAAGTCAAAACATCCTTAAAGTCTCAGATGAACAAATCAAATAAATCCGAGGACAAATTATTTATTAAAATTACCTATATAATCTAATCATATAATTAAGCTTAATATCAATTCCTAAGTTAATTTATGCCTTTAATTAGCTGAACAAACAAAAGCATAATAGGAAATAAGTGAATTAATGACTAAATTACAAATCAAAACAACATTAAAGTCTCAATTAGACAAATCAAAATAATCCAGGGGCAAAAATTAGAATTATACCAAAATTATGGACTTTCAAATCAGATTCGGGTCGATAACGGGTCGGTTTGCGATCTGGGTTTCGTTATTTAATTTTAATTTTTATTTTGTTTACTTTAAATAAAATCAATTAATATCCAAACCATGGATTCTAACCGAACCACCTGGATATGGACGAATAATCATTTTAAGATTTTATCAAACCATCAAGGACGGGTCTTTGAAATTTGCCAAGTGTTATAAAATAGACTCTTATTAAATCTTTTCTTAATTTCTAGATGATGAGAAAAGTAAGCATACATGAGCAATTAATTTACTAATTATTTTTATACGCTATTAATATTTATTATTTTCAAGATGCATTATGAGATCTAAATCACAACTATAAGATCAAGAGAAAATAAAAATGAGTTAAACATTCCAAGTAATATGCCTATATAGATTTAATGACTAAATTTTATAGATGACAAATTAAACAGAACAAAGAGAGAAATCAAAGAAAGTAAAATAAATAAAGAAGTAAGTAAATAAATAAATAAGTAAAAAAAAAAAAAAAAAAAATAGATAGTCAAGTAAGTAAGTAAATAAATCAACCGATGAGTAAATAAAGAGAACAAATAAAAAGAAAACAAACAAAAAAAAAAAAACAAAACAAAAGAGACAACATGAAGTAAAACACATAAGTCATATTTTGTATAAACTTAATAATTAAAATTAATGCAAAGCTCAAACAGACAAAATAAATAAAACAAAAGAAAAGAGAAATCAATAAAAATCCTGCTGTTAGTGACTGATCTGCGAGATAAAATGAAGTTAGTGACTCATATGAAATAAAATTAGAAGATGGAGGATTGAATAAGGGTTTTACCCAAAAAAAAACTTTGACTTGGTCAAAATAAAAGATGCGTCTGGCGTCTTCGTCTTCTTCTTTTGTTCTTCCGGCGTCGGGACGGTGGCAGTGCTACAGCAAAAGGGGACAACAAGGCGACTGAGAGCAGGAGGGGCGTAGCTGAGCGCAGAGAGATGAGGCAGAACGCCCGGGAGGGAACACGGCGGAGGGGCGCGACGGCAGGGGACTGGAGGAGGAGACGCGATGGTGTCGCGATGAGTGGCGTCGGTGGCTAAGGAGGCTGGTGGGAGGCAACACGGAGGCTTGCTGGACGGCAGGGAGCGAGCGGTGGAGCGCTGGCGCGGCGGTGATGTGGATCAGGCCGGCGGCGGGGGACGCGGCGGTGTAGCAAGCATCGTGTGATCGTGACTGGGGCGGCGACTGGTGTAGCTTACGGAGATGTTGGCTTGCGCGAGCAAGAGGCTATCGCGACCAACTGTCGGCAAGCGCGAGGGGGCTACGCGGTAGCACAGACAGAGGGGGGCATGGGCTCGCGGAGACGGCGGGGACGTCGGTGATGTCGTCGGTGATGGAGGTGATTATAGCAGGGAGGTGGTGAGAAACGAGGAAGAGCAGAGAATCGGAGAGAGGAGAGAGAGAGGGTTGGAAGTCTGTGAAGGGAGGGGAATCTAGAGCTGGGGAGAGCCTCAGATAAGAGAGAGAGAGAGCTCGGCCGAGAGGGAGAAGGAGAGCAGATGAGAGAGGGAGAGCGTGAGAGAAGGAGAGAGAAACCGAGAAGGAGAAGGAGAGCAGATGAGAGAGAGAGAGCGTGAGAGAAGGAGAGAGAAACTGAGAGGGAAAAGGAGAGCCCATCCGAGAGGGAGAGCGTGAGGGAGAAGATGAAGAAGAAGAACGTCAAGGAGAGAAGATCAGAGAGTGATCCTGAAGGAGAGAAGATAAGATTAGAGATAAAGGGGGGGAGCCTCTGTCGGCCACCCTCCCCATTTTTTATTATTATTTTTGTTTTTTTCTTCTTTTTCTTTTTAATTAATTAATTAATTAATAATTTTTAATTTTAATTAATTTAGATTTAATTTATTATTATTATTTTTTATTTTTTTTTCTTTTTCTTCCCATTTTTTTTTTTAACATACAAACTAAAAAGAACGCCCCTAAAATAATATTGCCATTATTACTATCATTATTTTTTTAATTAAGTAATCAATTAATTAAGTAATTCAATAATAATTTTTTTTTTAATAAGTTTTAATTTTTAAAATAATTAATTAATTTTTTTATTTAATTAATTTTTTTTATTTTTAAGCCGGACGAAATTGGGTGTCAACAGGCTCGATTTCAATAAGTTATTTTTTGTTTGTCCAGACACTGAAATACCCATATTATGACAAACTCATTGGCAATTCGGCAACTAATTTCTCCGATGTTGTCATGTCTGGAGAAAGGATCGAGCATGGGATTAGGACTGGGAAGATTGCTGAGTCTTTTAGTGATCCTATGAAAAGAGGAGGACCATCCAAAACAAAAGATGAAGAAGTACAACAAATAGGACGCGAAAGAGGGATTCCCCTCGTAGGTACTGTGGCTACCGGTCAGCCTTAGTCCCTAGCTCTCCTTCCTTTCCTCAGAAAATCTCAAAACTTTTCATTTTGACGATTAAGCCATCTTCTTCCCCCCGTCGCGCGTCCTCTGTTTCCGTTTCTCAGAATTCAGAATTTAAAATCAAGGGTACAACTCTCATTTAATCCTTCATCTTTTCAATTTCTTTCACTTTGGTCACTAACTTTGTATTTTATTCTTGCAGAATTAATTACTAACCCTTTTAATTTTTACTTGTTTGTTTATTATTTGTTTATTACTAACCCCTTTTTTTATTGTTGTTATTAACTTACTAACAACTAACTTTTAATACTATTATTGTTACTAACCTTTTAATTTTTGCATTATTACTAACTTTTATAATTGTTGTTAATTAATTAATTTAATTAACTTGGCTAGCTTTTTATTATTGTTGTTAATTAATTAATTTAATTAATTTGGCTAACTTTTTATTATTGTTGTTAATTAATTAATTTAATTAACTTGGCTAACTTTTTACTAATTAATTTAATTAACTTGGCTAACTTTTTATTATTGTTGTTAATTAATTAATTTAATTAACTTGACTAACTTTTTATTATTGTTGTTTAACAATTAATTTAATTAACTTTGCTAACATTTATTATTATTTTTAAAGTGGATGGCCAAAAAGCCCCACTTTATTATTATTAATTTTTTTTTTCTTTATATAATTTTTTTATTTAATTCACCTTTACCCTTTACTAATTAATAAATAAATGAAAATTAAAAGAAGATTATTTTGTAATTAATTATTAAGGCTAATAAAAATCATTTTTAAAAAAAGCCAATTATTTTTATTTTTATATACATGTTTAACCGACTTGAGAGTTACGGAGTACCGTATCCGCCGCTTAACAGGAAAAGTAGATCCTACTTCATTTTGATGTGATAGATATTTTTTTATCTTGGATATTCCATCGAGCTGACGTCGATCGAGTCCTTGATTATTGAATCTTTTGTCCGCTTTTGACAAAGTTTCAACGACAATATTTCTTGATGTCTGCCTTATCTTTGACCACAGCTATCTCTTATCTTGGATGCTGCTAAGCTGGCATCAATCCTGTCCTTCCAGGTGTAGCCTCGATTATTGAATCAATTGCCAGGCTTTTGACAATATTGTCTACTTTATATTTTTTTTGATATCTGCCTTATCCTTGGCTATAGCTATCTCTTATCTTGGATACTACTAGCTGGCGTCAATCCTATCCTTCCAGGTGTAGCCTCGATTATTGAATCGGTAGCCAAGCTTTTGACAACATTGTCTACTTTATCCTTGAATTCCTGATGCGGGTTGGTCCCGCATATTAGCTGTGTATCCAGTGATAGATTGGTAAGAGCTGATGACATTGAGATCTCAGCTTATACTGCTGTAACTGTGCTGTGAATGTGATTCCCGTTTGGTTCCTATCATGTAAAAGTCATGCATGCATGATGTGAAATGCATGAATGCAAAGCATGTGTAATTGATGGTTCTTTTTTTATTTTTATTTTTATTTTTATTTTATTTTATTTTATTTTTTTTTTTGGATTGATCTAGTTCTTCATATCTTTGCTTTACTGGATCCTCTTTGTGATGGCCTTCTTGGACTATCATTGAATCTCTTTATGCTTTCCAGCTTTTGTTCACTGCCTCAAAAGCCCAACTCTTTTCAAAGTCCGCTTTCTTTGACTTGTTCTTGAATTTTGGCCTCAATTTCTTTAAAGTTGGCCCGCCTCATAATTTATATCTCTTTCGGGTACTCATCCATTGTCATGGATTTGATACCATCAAAGGCTTTACTTTCAATGTCTGTCCTTTTTCTGGTGTCCGGGCTGACACATACTTATCCCCATGTTATAATCTGAATGATTGCTCTTCCTTGAGCTCAAGTTTTGATCCATAAGACTTGCCCCCTTGTCTATTGAACTTCTTTCTTGGCAGTACTATTCTTACGCTTCGTAGAGACTACTTTGCCCCCCTGAATATGGTATTTATGTGGATAAAAGGTATCATCTCACCTTTGATTTAACAGAAGGTCGAGCATTTCTAGACCTTTGTGATGGCACTTGATCGTAAATTTCTCTTACAAGAACCACATCTTATTAAAGAAAGACTCAAGCTATCTCCTCACTTTTAAGTCTACACACATTAATGAATAATGGTTTGGCCTTAAAGAAAAACTTTCATCGATTTGCAAAGCTTGACCAAGTAACTTACGATATATTCCGTTTGTGACTTTGGTTCATTTAAAAGGGATAATTGAGTCGGTTATCTAAGTTTCCTTCAATAACTAATTCCTTTCCATCATCTCTCAAATTCTTCTCTCATCAATGCTTAGCTAGGCATTGAAAACCTTCTCGCCGCCTAAACTCTGAGGTTTAAGAAAAGGTCCTTAGAACCTCTAACGATAGGAAAAGTTCTATCGTTGTAAGATAGACTGAATGATTGATTGTTTGTTTGAGGTTTAAGGAAAGGTCCTTAGAGCCTCTAACGATAGGAAAGGTTCTATCGTTGTAAGATGGACTGAATGATTGATTATTTGTTTGAGGTTAAGGAAAGGTCCTTAGAACCTCTAACGATAGGAAAGGTTCTATCGTTGTAAGATGGACTGAATGATTGATTGTTTGTTTGAGGTTAAGGAAAGGTCCTTAGAACCTCTAACGATAGGAAAGGTTCTATCGTTGTAAGATGGACTGAATGATTGATTGTTTGTTTGAAGTTTAAGGAAAGGTCCTTAGAACCTCTAACGATAGGAAAGGTTCTATCGTTGTAAGATGGACTGAATGATTGATTGTTTGTTTGAGGTTTAAGGAAAGGTCCTTAGAACCTCTAACGATAGGAAAGGTTCTATCGTTGTAAGATGGACTGAATGATTGATTGTTTGTTTGAGGTTTAAGGAAAGGTCCTTAGAACCTCTAACGATAGGAAAGGTTCTATCGTTGTAAGATGGACTGAATGATTGATTGTTTGTTTGAGGTTAAGGAAAGGTCCTTAGAACCTCTAACGATAGGAAAGGTTCTATCGTTGTAAGATGGACTGAATGATTGATTGTTTGTTTGAGGTTTAAGGAAAGGTCCTTAGAACCTCTAACGATAGGAAAGGTTCTATCGTTGTAAGATGGACTGAATGATAGATTGTTTGTTTGAGGTTTAAGGAAAGGTCCTTAGAACCTCTAACGATAGGAAAGGTTCTATCGTTGTAAGATGGACTGAATGATTGATTGTTTGTTTGAGGTTAAGGAAAGGTCCTTAGAACCTCTAACGATAGGAATGGTTCTATCGTTGTAAGATGGACTGAATGATTGATTGTTTGTTTGAGGTTTAAGGAAAGGTCCTTAGAACCTCTAACGATAGGAAAGGTTCTATCGTTGTAAGATTGACTGAATGATTGATTGTTTGTTTGAGGTTTAAGGAAAGGTCCTTAGAACCTCTAACGATAGGAAAGGTTCTATCGTTGTAAGATGGACTGAATGATTGATTGTTTGTTTGAGGTTAAGGAAAGGTCCTTAGAACCTCTAACGATAGGAAAGGTTCTATCGTTGTAAGATGGACTAAATGATTGATTGTTTGTTTGAGGTTTAAGGAAAGGTCCTTAGAACCTCTAACGATAGGAAAGGTTCTATCGTTGTAAGATGGACTGAATGATTGATTGTTTGTTTGAGGTTTAAGAAAAGGTCCTTAGAACTTCTAACGATAGGAAAACTTCTATCGTTATAAGATGGACTGATTGATTGAGGTTAAGGAACTCTCCTTGAACCTCGACGATAGGAACTTTCCTATCGTTGAAAATTTGATTGAATGAGGTTAAGGAACTCTCCTTAAACCTCGACGATAGGAACTTTCCTATCGTTGAAATTAAAATTGATTGAATGAGGTTAAGGAACTTTCCTTGAACCTTGACGATAGGAGCAGTCCTATCGTTAATTGAAAATTGATTTCGAGGCAAAGGTTTCATCCTTAAAACCTTGGATTGATTGATTGATCTCGAGGCAAAGGTTCCATCCTTAAAACCTCGGATTGATTGATTGATCTCGAGGCAAAGGTTCCATCCTTAAAACCTCGAATTGATTGGTTGATCTCGAGGCAAAGGTTCCATCCTTAAAACCTCGAATTGATTGATTGATCTCGAGGCAAAGGTTCCATCCTTTACAACCTCGGATTGATTGTTTGATCTCGAGGCAAAAGGTTCCATCCTTAAAACCTCAGATTGATTGATTGATCTCGAGGCAAAGGTTCCATCCTTTACAACCTCGGATTGATTGATTGATCTCGAGGTAAAGGTTCCATCCTTAAAACCTCGGATTGATTGATTGATCTCGAGGCAAAGGTTCCATCCTTTACAACCTCGGATTGATTGATTGATCTCGAGGCAAAGGTTCCATCCTTTACAACCTCGGATTGATTGTTTGATCTCGAGGCAAAGGTTCCATCCTTTACAACCTCGGATTGATTGATTGATCTCGAGGTAAAGGTTCCATCCTTAAAATCTCGAATTGATTGATTGATCTCGAGGCAAAGGTTCCATCCTTTACAACCTCGGATTGATTGATTGATCTCGAGGTAAAGGTTCCATCCTTAAAACCTCGGATTGATTGATTGATCTCGAGGTAAAGGTTCCATCCTTTACAACCTCGGATTGATTGTTTGATCTCGGGGCAAAGGTTCCATCCTTTACAACCTCGGATTGATTGATTGATCTCGAGGTAAAGGTTCCATCCTTAAAACCTCGGATTGATTGTTTGATCTCGAGGCAAAGGTTCCATCCTTTACAACCTCGGATTGATTGATTGATCTCAAGGCAAAGGTTCCATCCTTTACAACCTCGGATTGATTGTTTGATCTCGAGGCAAAGGTTCCATCCTTTACAACCTCGGATTGATTGATTGATCTCGAGGTAAAGGTTCCATCCTTAAAATCTCGAATTGATTGATTGATCTCGAGGCAAAGGTTCCATCCTTTACAACCTTGGATTGATTGTTTGATCTCGAGGCAAAAGGTTCCATCCTTAAAACCTCGGATTGATTGATTGATCTCGAGGCAAAGGTTCCATCCTTTACAACCTCGGATTGATTGATTGATCTCGAGGCAAAGGTTCCATCCTTTACAACCTCGGATTGATTGTTTGATCTCGAGGCAAAGGTTCCATCCTTTACAACCTCGGATTGATTGATTGATCTCGAGGTAAAGGTTCCATCCTTAAAACCTCGGATTGATTGATTGATCTCGAGGTAAAGGTTCCATCCTTTACAACCTCGGATTGATTGTTTGATCTCGAGGCAAAGGTTCCATCCTTTACAACCTCGGATTGATTGATTGATCTCGAGGTAAAGGTTCCATCCTTAAAACCTCGGATTGATTGATTGATCTCGAGGTAAAGGTTCCATCCTTTACAACCTCGGATTGATTGTTTGATCTCGAGGCAAAGGTTCCATCCTTTACAACCTCGGATTGATTGATTGATCTCGAGGTAAAGGTTCCATCCTTAAAACCTCGGATTGATTGATTGATCTCGAGGCAAAGGTTCCATCCTTAAAACCTCGGATTGATTGATTAATGTCGAGGCAAAGGTTCTTTTCTTAGGACCTCGAGCGAAATTTATATGAAAGCAATTGAAATTGGAATAATTTTCTTCGAAAGTGTGAATTTTCATAATTGGCGAGCGCAAAGAATTAGGCTTCGATAAAACGAGTGAATCTTGATGATGACAATAACACTGACAAATTATGTAAATGGAACGGATGTTTGGAATCAATATTCAAGGTTCATCTAATATTTTCTTCAGTAAATATAGATTCCCTTGTGAGATATGTCATCTGAATAAGGTTAAAGCTTAACTACCCCAAAATGTTATGCCTAGTAGACCTAGTAGGATGCGTCTCAAGAGTAATAAAAATTACTCTTTACTCAGCCATTCCAACCTAAAGGCATTGCCCTATGGTTTTAATATCAGCATGGACGAAACTATCTTATATATAAAAAAAGAAATTCCCTGAAAAGAAAAACTGAAACGCGAAAGAAAATGCTGATAATAAAACTAAAGGACAAGAAAAACGGATCAGATCGCTTCTTTCTTCCACAATACTTCAACAGGGTGAGTAGAGGACCATTATGGGAGTGAACTGGTCGGGAAAGACTGTCGTGTCCAGTCTATCTGAATCATTGCTGGATCTGATTCAGGAACAAAAGCTTGTATTTTATCTAGCAATTCTTCAGCAGTTGTTGCAGATATTATAATTCACCGTGCCATTTTTGATATGAAATTCTTCTGCATAGCATAATCCATAAAAGCTATCAGACCTGTAAAGAAATTGTTAACATTCAATAGCCCAATAGGTTTCTTATGCAAATTAAGTTGGGCCATGGAAGCAATTTGGAAGACTTCTCCTAATGTACCAAAACCGCCGGGTAAAGCGATGAAAGCATCAGCATTTAAAAGCATTTGTAGCACACGTTCTTGCAGATTTTTGACCACTAGCTCCTCTCCGATCGTGCCCCCAGAAATAAACTTCAAAGGTCCTGGGATAATGCCTAGAACTTGACTTCCTCCTAAAGATGCTGCTGATGCTACGCCTCCCATTAATCCGACACTACCTCCTCCATAAACTAAATGTATTTTTCGCTCAGCTAATACTCTACCCAAATGGTTGGCTGCCTTTAAATACTCTTCATCTTTTCCAGGAAAAGCCCCAGAAAATACACAAATACTTCGGGATTTACGAGTTGGGGTTTTCTCCATTCCTATCCTTACCCTTGTGAGAAAAGAGGATATATTTATAGAGATGAAGAGATAAGGCAATAATTTTATTTTCAAGAATGGATACATTATTGCCAGCTATTCACAGTAGTCACGAGTATGACTCTGGTCAGGTATGGGTACACTATCATTAAAAGAGGAGGAAAATTTTCAAAATAGCTGTTAGCATGTACAGTAGTCACTACTGTAGCTTATGTCAGGAGTAGGTACGTGATTGTTGGAAGAGAAGGAAAATTTCAAAAGTGGCAGCTATATACAGTAGTCCGTGTCAGGAGTGGGTACATTATTGCCAAAGGAGAAGGAAAATTTCAAAAGCGACAGCTAGCATGTACAGTAATCATGACTTTGGTTCACGTCAGGAGTGGATACATTATTACCAAAAGGGGAGGAAAATTTCAAAAGCGACAGTTGGCATGTATAGTAGTCGTGACTGTTGCTCACGTCAGGAATAGGTACATTATTCTTGAAATAGAAGGAAAATTTTCAAAAACGACAACTAACCTGTACAGTAGTCGTGACTGTGGATCACGTCAGGAGCAGGTACATCATTTGTCAGAAGAGAAGGAAAAATTTTGAAAAGTGACAACTAGCCTGTACAGTAGTCATGACCGTAGTTCACGTTTTCTACTGGTTTTACATCCAGGGACGGCTTCAATGCCTTTTACGAATCGGGGATTTGCTTCCCATCCAGTTTTCTCACAAACTGGCAAACAGGGTCATTAAAAGTCAGATTTCCAAGACTGTAACGATCCTGTTCTTTACGGAAAGTCCACCATAAATCCATAATTTCCCATTGCACTATTTCACAAGAATGTGTTTCAAAAGTTAATAGGATATCATCCAAAGATTCCTTACGCAGGCCATTCTTGATGAATCTTATTCTATCATTACGATTTCTGGTGATCACTCCTGGAGAACGACATTTATTGCCGCAAATCCACCATCCACAATTATGACAAACGCCTAGCCTCTTTGCTCTTCTTTTTTTGGCATAAGCACTTTTACCAAAGCCGGGCATACGGGGAAAGAAGGCTTCTGGAACTTCACCAGCTGAACGAACCTTAGCTTCGATTAGCCACCGCACATTATCAGGAATGCCTTTGTGCATAAATACTCTGAATCGTTCACATCTAGCTTGATAAATCTTTTTAAGAACATTTATTGGGAAGGAAGGAAAATACTTTCGTAGGGCGGAAAGAGAAGACTCCATTGATGAAGGAGGTATTTAAGAGAAGAAAGAAATTAGTGATTGTAGGAAATGGAAATAACTAACACATATTTATAGTGATGAAAGGGATAATGTGTTAATTACACTTGCAGAAGCAAGTTCATTATTGTCAAAAGAAAAGACAAATGACAGCTTATATGTACAGCAATCATGACTGTGGCTCTCATCTTCCCCTGATTTATGTCCAGTAACGGCATTAACGGCTTCTATGAGTTGAGGATTTGCTTTCCATCCAGTTTTCTTACAAGCTGGCAAACAGGGTCATTTACAGTCAGATTCCCGGGACTGTAACGGTTTCGTTCTTCATGAAAAATGCTCCATAAACCAAGAAGTTCACGTTGCACAGATCCACAAGAATGCGTCTCAAGAGTCAATTGGATATCATCCAACGAGTCCTTACTCAGGCCATTCTTAATGAATCGTATTTTATCTTCTCGATTATCAGAGATCATTCCTAAAGAACGACATTTAGTATTACAAGTCCACCGTCCACATTTATGGCAGACTTGTAACCTTTTCGCTCTTCGCTTTTTGGCATAAGAGCTTTTGTCTATACCAGGCATGTGAGACACAAATGCCTCTGGGATTTCACCTGCCAAACGGACCTTGGCTTCGATTAACCACGGCACATCTTCAGGGATTCCTTTGTGCATCAGAACTCTTAATCGTTCACAGCGAACTTGGTAGATCTTTTTGAGGATGTTCATTAGGAGAGAAGGGAAATACTTTCGCAAGACAAAAAGAGTAGGATCCATTTTCTAGAGGGAAGTAAAAGAAAGAAGAGAGGAAAGAATCAGTTATTATGGGCAACTGAGAGAACCGACTTGAGAGTCACGGAGTACCGTATCCGCCACTTAACCGGAAAAGTAGATCCTACTTCATTTTGATGTGATAGATATTTTTTATCTTGGATATTCCATCAAGCTGACGTCGATCCAGTCCTCGATTATTGAATCCATTGTCCGCTTTTGACAAATTTTCAACGACAATATTTCTTGATGTCTGCCTTATCTTTGACCACAGCTATCTCTTATCTTGGATGCTGCTAAGCTGGCATCAATCCTGTCCTTCCAGGTGTAGCCTCGATTATTGAATCAATTGCCAGGCTTTTGACAATATTGTCTACTTTATATTTTTTGATATCTGCCTTATCCTTGGCTATAGCTATCTCTTATCTTGGATACTACTAGCTGACGTCAATCCTGTCCTTCCAGGTGTAGTCTCGATTATTGAATCGATTGCCAGGCTTTTGACATATTGTCTACCTTATCCTTGAATTCTTGATGCGGGTTGGTCCCGCATATTAGCTGTGTATCCAGTGATAGATTGGTAAGAGCTGATGACATTGAGATCTTAGCTTATACTGCTGTAACTGTGCTGTGAATGTGATTCCTGTTTGGTCCTTGTTATGTAAAGGCTATGTATGCATGATATGAAATGCATGAATGCAGAGCATGTGTAACTAATGGCTTTTTTTTTTGCATGGATCTAGTTCTTTATGTCTTTGTTTTACTGGATCCTCTTTGTGATGGCCTTCTTGGACTATCATTGAATCTCTTTATGCTTTCCAGCTTTTGTTCGCTGCCTCAAAAGCCCAACTCTTTTCAAAATCCCCTTTCTTTGACTTGTTCTTGAATTTTGGCCTCAATTTCTTTAATGTTCGCTCACCTCATACTTTATATCTCTTTGGGTACTTATCCCTTGTCATGGATTTCATAACATCAAAGGCTTAACTTTCAATGTCTGTCCTTTTTCTTGTGTCCGGGCTGACACATACTTATCCCCATGTTACAATCTGAATGATTGCTCTTCCTTGAACTCATGTTTTGATCCATAAGACTTGCCCCCTTGTCTATTGAACTTCTTTGTTGGCAGTACTCCTCTTACGCTTCGTAGAGACTACTTTGCCCCCCTAAATATGGTATTTATGTTGATAAAAGGTATCACCTCGCCTTTAACAGAAGGTCGAGCATTTCTAGACCTTTGTGATGGCACTTGATTGTAAATTTCTCTTACAAGAACCACATCTTATTAAAGAAAGACTCAAGCTATCTCCTCACTTTTAAGTCTACATACATTAATGAATAATGGTTTGGCCTTAAAGAAAAACTTTCATCAATTTGCAAAGCTTGACAAAGTAATTTACGGTCTTTGTTTTTAATTAAAATATCCTGCCATTCTTCCCTTTCCAACTCGAAGACATAAACTGTGCAAGGCAATAAGGTAGAAACATGATTCACAATAATAGCCTTTTAACTGAATGAGGATGATATCGAGAGGTAAATGTTAGGTGTGAGGAAAGTTAAGTTTGAGTGGTGTAAAAGAATTGTCTTTTAATACTACTCGTGAGCAGTATTAAATAAGGTAGAAACATGATTCACAATGATAGTCTTTAAACTGAATGAAGATGTTAGGTCTGAGGAAAGTTAAGTTTAAGTGATGTGAAAGAATGGTCTTTTAATACTACTCGTGAGCAGTATTAAATAAGGTAGAAACATGTTTCACAATGATAGTCTTTTAGCTGAATGAGGATGTTCAGTCTGAGGAAAGTTAAGTTTAAGTGGTGTGGGAGAAGGGTCTTTTAATACTACTCGTGAGCAAATTTGATTACGGTGAAAAATTCAATAGTGAAGACCTCAAACTTGCCACCTTTCCAGAAAGTTAAACCTCATCTGTTGCCCCCCAACTATCGTGGTCTTCATGTATGCTTGGCTTGAAAGTTTCTTTTGTGTTCTAAACCGCCTTTATAGGTTTTCAGTCTAGAATCCATAGCTCACTTTTTTTGCTTTTTCTTTTTTTGGCTCTAACTTGAGCTTCGTTTCTTTTCTTTTTTTTTTCTTTTTTTGTTTTTGTTTTTGTTTCCTTTTTTTTTTTTTTTTTTTTGTGAGCTATGGTGATGACATACTTGATAACTCTCTTGAAGTGAGATGACTCAAGTGGCCTTGCTTGCTCGTGCTTGCTCTCGGTCTCTTTTTGTTTTTTTTGAATTTTCCCTTAATGGATTCTGATAGAAGGGATGAACTTCTTTCATTTTTTGGAATTTGTGTTGCAGAGAACCGAGATCATAGCCTTCTTGAAGTGAGATGACTCAAGTGGCCTTACTTGCTCGTGTTTGCTCTCAGTCTCTTTTTGTTTTGGATTTGAATTTTCCCTTGTTGCCTTTTGATAAGGGATGAACTTCTTTTTTTTTTTTTTTGGAATTTGTGTTGTGGAAAATTGAGAACCTTTTTTTTTTGTGTTGAGCATTTGTGAGAATTGGAAGGCCACTGAAGTCATTTAATATGAGAGCTACCTTCTTTGGAAACTAACCCCAGACTTCTTACAAGGGTGTTGATAACCACTGCGAATTCCCTTTTGAGAGTTGAGGTGCAACATTTGAAATCCTTCTTACTAGATTTGGCAGTACCTTGAAGATCACTACTATCAAATCTCTCTTAACTTTCATTTTCACCCACGAGTAGTATTGCTTACAAAGTAAAGTGTGATGGTAATAATGGATGGTGTAATGGCAAAGAGTGAGAGATAGATGGAATTTTTGGTAAAAAGTGGTAGAATATGTGGATGTAAAAATGGAATTTTTGGTAAAAAGTGGTAGAATGTGTAGGTGTAATGATGAAATTTTTGGTAAAAAGTGGTAGAATGCACACATTACATCTTTTTGTTAGACAAGAAAAAGAATACCAGGTGTCCATTTAACAAAGACTACACCCTAGATTCTGGACTAAATCTAGGAGATTTTTACTATTAATTTACTTTGACAAGCTCTCAAAGATGAAAGTTTAGTAAAAGGATTTCCTGTTATTCAAAAGTGTGTGCGAACTGTTAGGTCGGATCTGACTTGGAGCCCTTCCAAAATCAATGTAATTCTAGCTCGAAATATTCACTTTCAATTACCAATCACATCATGGTCTAGCAACTTGGACTCGACCAACTGTTGGACCTTGTTTTTCAGTACCACACAATTTTCACTTGAATGCCCAATTGAACATTTTTGGTAATCACATTTGGCATTTGGGTCATTCCAACTTCGAAGGGGAGGCTACTTGATCTTTGCTACCGTTGGTATGGGTGATAGCAGGTTTATTGCTTGTGGAAATTGAATCGACTTAAGTAGCTTTCTTCCCATGAGTGGTATTTGGTACTGATGAGGGAGCCTTGAGGATTACAGTCTCAATAGGATATCCTTTCACTCGTAACATGAGCGGTAGTGGACCATAGGACTTGGAGATGATGTTTTGGATAGCTCCGCTTTTTTCATTGAAACATCCTCCAATTGAAGAATCGACCAGCTTTCCTGTTTTGATTCCAAATTTGATCTTTTCTCCAGGTAATACCAAATTTGAAAAGTTACTCGAAGTGTTCCGAAGTAGTTTTTCATAAAATGGTCTATTTAGTGTTTGGATAAACAGGGTGATTAGTTCTTTTTCTATCATAGGTGGTTGAACTTGTGTGGCTAAGTCTCTCCACTTTTGTGCATATTCCTTAAAGGTCTTTTGTACCTTCTTCTCCATATTCTGGAGAGTTGGGCGATCCTGGGCCAAGTCCATAACATGCTTGTAATTATTGATGAAAGCTCGAGTGAGATCATTCCATGTTCTAATGTTCTTTGGGGCTTGACTTGGATACCATTGTAGCATTAACTTTGTAAGACTTTCTTGAAAAAGTGTTATCCACACCTTCTCTTCTTTTGTGAGTGATTGTACTTTTCTTATAAACAATGTAATGTGAGTGATGGGACAACTTATTCCATCATATTTCATAAAGTCTGGCATCAAGCAAAGATCGTTCACCGAAAGAGATCCAAATACAGTGTCTCATTCAATGGTCTGAAGTCTCTTTTCTATGGTCTCGAGTTTTTTTTTTTAGTATCCTCTTCTTCTTTAAGCAGGGGCTTCTTCTTTTTTTTTTTTAAAAAAATGGATTGTGCCTTAGGTGAATGTTATCAGATGGGCCTGAGTCGTGAAAGGGCTTCTCTTGAACTAAGACCCGTTGTTGAGTGAATCCGGGAAGATAGGTGAGATCTTGTGGCTCTTTGACGGGGACTTGGATTTTTTTTTTTAATTAACTTCATTATTTGCTCGGCCATGCTTTCTATCTTGGACTCAATATCTATGAGACGTCATTCGGTCTGTTCTGCTATTAGTCTTGTTTGGAGCCGAGTTGGGTATCAATGTTGAGGTCCAATTTTACCGTTTTAAAGTAAGATTTATTTTATTAGACTTCATATGCACTTGATTGGTGTGATGGATGTATGTAATACAAAATGAAATTATGTTTTTATCAAAGTTTATATGTACATGATTAATGTAATGGAATGCATGCAATAGAAAACTGAGATTATGTTTTTATTAGACTTTATATGTATGTGATTGATGTAATGGATGCATGCAATGAGTGAGCTTGATTATTCACTATCGAGGAACTTCGAGATTTCTAGTTGTTATTAGAAAGATTAAAAAGTTATTACAGTTTGACGCGTGGTTTTGATGCATGAAGAATAATTGTATAGAACAGAAGTACAATAAAAGAAAAATAAGGTTATTAATAAGTTAAATAGCAATTAACAACTCATGAACTATTATGGAAAAACGAATTACAACCATAAATATAAGATACAAAGAAAATAAAAGTGTAGAGCAACAACATACAACAACATAGCATAACAAAGACATGCTTATGGCGTTGGTAAATGGGAGGAATACTATGGTCAGTTCTATGGTTAAGTGGGGAATTCTATATGCATAAGGTGGTTTATCAAAAAGGCTAGGGATAGTTCCCGAATCCCGTCACTAAATCATAGTGACGGCCCGATTCCTTACCCTCTAGGGTTAATGTAAGGAATGGATTAATTCGAGTCGTAGCTTTTCGTGGGCCCATGCAGAGACTAACCGTCTCAGAAGGCAATACACTACTTTGCTACTTTGAAACCGGTGAAGGCTTGGAGACCGTGGCCTCACAAGGACAGCAACACCAATTCCGCTTAGAAAGAATCGTGTTTGATTTAAGGAAGCTCGGGTATAGAGCTTCATTTTGTGAATGCATTATGCATGTTTAGAATAAGTAAATATAACATATAAATTCACATAAAAATAAACAAAACAGAACAAAATAAATCAACTTTTAGGCTTGACTCACTAACCAGGGTCCCCAGCGGAGTCGCCAAGCTGTAGCAACGTCGGGTTTTCTGGAGTCGCCACCAATCCGTTTACCTAGGTCGATTGGTCACCTTAAAATATGGTCTGCGAGAGTTCGGGGATCGGGAGTACGGTTACGCTAAAACAACTTTGTTATAGCGCCCAAAATTGGCACCTTAGTTGATTTTAATTTTGTTTTGCTTTGCTTTTAAAAACATTTTCAGTTAATTTTCAAAACTGAAAATTTTAACTGAATTAATCGGATATGGATTTTTGATAATTAATTTGTATAGAATTCTATACTTCCGAACCATGGACTCTGCCGAGTCATTTGGACACGGAAGATTTGATTCCGAACCATGGACTCTGGCGAGTCATTTGGACACGGAATTTGGTGAAATTTTAAACAATTTAATCCATATCATCAATATGGATTTTTATCTTTTTATTTATTTAATTTATTTTTTTAAAAAAAAAAGTTTGATATTTTCCAAACCGTAGATCCTGCCGGATCGTCCGGATATGGAATTTAATTTAAAAATTAATTATTTAATTAATTATTAAATAGCACACTCAGCCTGAATTTTCCTGAGTGTGATTTTTTTATCACGTTAAACTATTTTAGATTACTTATTAAAAAAAAGGTTTATCTAATCTAATTATTTCTAAGCTAATTAATGATTTTAATAAACCAAGCAAAACTATAAAAGAAAATCATAAGTAAAGCAATGACCAATTTGTAAATCAGAACAATATTAGAGTCTCAAATATGCAAATCAAATAAGACCAGGGGCAAATTAATTATTAAAAATATTTATCTAATCAAATCATACAATTATGTTTAATACTAATTCTTTAAGTTTATTCATGCTCTTAATTAAATGAACAAACAAAGACATAAAAGAAAATAAACATAAATAGCCAAATTGTAAGTCAAAACATCCTTAAAGTCTCAGATGAACAAATCAAATAAATCCGAGGACAAATTATTTATTAAAATTACCTATATAATCTAATCATATAATTAAGCTTAATATCAATTCCTAAGTTAATTTATGCCTTTAATTAGCTGAACAAACAAAAGCATAATAGGAAATAAGTGAATTAATGACTAAATTACAAATCAAAACAACATTAAAGTCTCAATTAGACAAATCAAAATAATCCAGGGGCAAAAATTAGAATTATACCAAAATTATGGACTTTCAAATCAGATTCGGGTCGATAACGGGTCGGTTTGCGATCTGGGTTTCGTTATTTAATTTTAATTTTTATTTTGTTTACTTTAAATAAAATCAATTAATATCCAAACCATGGATTCTAACCGAACCACCTGGATATGGACGAATAATCATTTTAAGATTTTATCAAACCATCAAGGACGGGTCTTTGAAATTTGCCAAGTGTTATAAAATAGACTCTTATTAAATCTTTTCTTAATTTCTAGATGATGAGAAAAGTAAGCATACATGAGCAATTAATTTACTAATTATTTTTATACGCTATTAATATTTATTATTTTCAAGATGCATTATGAGATCTAAATCACAACTATAAGATCAAGAGAAAATAAAAATGAGTTAAACATTCCAAGTAATATGCCTATATAGATTTAATGACTAAATTTTATAGATGACAAATTAAACAGAACAAAGAGAGAAATCAAAGAAAGTAAAATAAATAAAGAAGTAAGTAAATAAATAAATAAGTAAAAAAAAAAAAAAAAAAAAAAATAGATAGTCAAGTAAGTAAGTAAATAAATCAACCGATGAGTAAATAAAGAGAACAAATAAAAAGAAAACAAACAAAAAAAAAAAAAAACAAAACAAAAGAGACAACATGAAGTAAAACACATAAGTCATATTTTGTATAAACTTAATAATTAAAATTAATGCAAAGCTCAAACAGACAAAATAAATAAAACAAAAGAAAAGAGAAATCAATAAAAATCCTGCTGTTAGTGACTGATCTGCGAGATAAAATGAAGTTAGTGACTCATATGAAATAAAATTAGAAGATGGAGGATTGAATAAGGGTTTTACCCAAAAAAAAACTTTGACTTGGTCAAAATAAAAGATGCGTCTGGCGTCTTCGTCTTCTTCTTTTGTTCTTCCGGCGTCGGGACGGTGGCAGTGCTACAGCAAAAGGGGACAACAAGGCGACTGAGAGCAGGAGGGGCGTAGCTGAGCGCAGAGAGATGAGGCAGAACGCCCGGGAGGGAACACGGCGGAGGGGCGCGACGGCAGGGGACTGGAGGAGGAGACGCGTTGGTGTCGCGATGAGTGGCGTCGGTGGCTAAGGAGGCTGGTGGGAGGCAACACGGAGGCTTGCTGGACGGCAGGGAGCGAGCGGTGGAGCGCTGGCGCGGCGGTGATGTGGATCAGGCCGGCGGCGGGGGACGCGGCGGTGTAGCAAGCATCGTGTGATCGTGACTGGGGCGGCGACTGGTGTAGCTTACGGAGATGTTGGCTTGCGCGAGCAAGAGGCTATCGCGACCAACTGTCGGCAAGCGCGAGGGGGCTACGCGGTAGCACAGACAGAGGGGGGCATGGGCTCGCGGAGACGGCGGGGACGTCGGTGATGTCGTCGGTGATGGAGGTGATTATAGCAGGGAGGTGGTGAGAAACGAGGAAGAGCAGAGAATCGGAGAGAGGAGAGAGAGAGGGTTGGAAGTCTGTGAAGGGAGGGGAATCTAGAGCTGGGGAGAGCCTCAGATAAGAGAGAGAGAGAGCTCGGCCGAGAGGGAGAAGGAGAGCAGATGAGAGAGGGAGAGCGTGAGAGAAGGAGAGAGAAACCGAGAAGGAGAAGGAGAGCAGATGAGAGAGAGAGAGCGTGAGAGAAGGAGAGAGAAACTGAGAGGGAAAAGGAGAGCCCATCCGAGAGGGAGAGCGTGAGGGAGAAGATGAAGAAGAAGAACGTCAAGGAGAGAAGATCAGAGAGTGATCCTGAAGGAGAGAAGATAAGATTAGAGATAAAGGGGGGGAGCCTCTGTCGGCCACCCTCCCCATTTTTTATTATTATTTTTGTTTTTTTCTTCTTTTTCTTTTTAATTAATTAATTAATTAATAATTTTTAATTTTAATTAATTTAGATTTAATTTATTATTATTATTTTTTATTTTTTTTTCTTTTTCTTCCCATTTTTTTTTTTAACATACAAACTAAAAAGAACGCCCCTAAAATAATATTGCCATTATTACTATCATTATTTTTTTAATTAAGTAATCAATTAATTAAGTAATTCAATAATAATTTTTTTTTTAATAAGTTTTAATTTTTAAAATAATTAATTAATTTTTTTATTTAATTAATTTTTTTTATTTTTAAGCCGGACGAAATTGGGTGTCAACACCCGAAGGTAGAACATAAGCCCTTATGGCATTGTAAGCTCATTTAGCTCAATCTACTATCATTGAGAAGCCAAATACCTACTTGAACATGGAAAAATGTCAAAATCAAGTAGAGCATAGTGAATCCTTGCCAATTTCTCACCTCAAGCTCTTGGCTAAGCTCAATTCTTCAATGTCAAGCTTTGAGTTCAAGCTTACTTGGTCGCCTATGGCTGAAATCACCACTATGAGCTTGATTCTTCAATCTAAGCTCTAAACAACAAGAATTCACTATAGAATTGCCAAAACCTAACTTCCTTCACCAAGAACACATGAATTGACTTCAAATGGGATCCTTTGACCCGTTTAGACAATCGGCCGAGTAATAGTGCCATGCAAAAATCAGCTAGGCGCCACATGTACATGAAATGGGCTCAATTGCCCTTTTCGGTTCTACTCTATTTTGCATGGTACAATTGGATCCCACCCTGAACATTTGCATCATTATTGACACCTGGTTATATTTACATTTCAGCCTTCAAACTTTATTTTTCAACACCACCAACTTAAGTCATTTTGCATGCACAAATCAAATACGATAAGCCTCGGGTAGGCCTACTCATGATATTACCCACTTATTCACTTAGGTCCCTCTGGCCTTAATGCATTAACCTTGCATTTTAGCCTTAGTCGAATATTGAGGTATCCTGACAAAAACTCTCATTACACAAAACTCCAAAAGGAATTTTTTAAATTCTCATTTAAATTCTCACTATACATGACTAAAAAATGATTTTTAAAAAAAATAGTTTTAGGAATAAAAATGAAAGATAAATATCATAAATTACGCATACTTTAATCTTTGTGTCCAAAAAAATAAATTACCTTTATTTGACAGAAAACAGGAATAGTATGCATTTCCTGGTATGCAGTGCTATATATATAGGACTTAGAGAATGCGTCAATGCGGATAACTAGCGACAATTTAATACCTTGTCCCGCGACACGTCTCTAATGTCATTGTTATGTTAAGTCTCACGACTCGAATGTCGTAATTTTCCCATGTCTTTATCATTGCCAAGTCTCGTTGTTCATTGCCAAGTTATTTACTTACTACATACACTACAAATAAATAAATAGAATAAAAAGAGCAAGTATGTTACTTAATCGTTTTAAAACTACCAAGTGTTATATTAATTATCATCATATTATTTAACTATTGTGCTCATTATTCTACCATTATATCAGGTATTAAAAAATAACAAATGTGGGGGGAAAGTACAAAGTCAGTTATAAAATTAGAAAACCATTTTACTAAGTTCTTAAACGTGTTCAGTCATAAAACCAGAAAAATATATATATTCTCTTTAATTTCTCTTTTGGTTTCTTTTTATTAGGCCAGAGTCTCTCGATTTTGCTTTCATAAACTTTTGTGATATAAATGATTGCAGATTAAATTGTACAATTTTTATAAGTTAATTTTAATTAATCATTCATTCCAGGTCCTTTCATTTTTTTTCTTTTGCTTCATTTTCTAATTTTTTTTTCAAAGGTTTTTTTCTTTTGTTCCTCTTATTTATTTTTTGTTGATGCCTCATCTTTAGCATTCTTTTCTTCCTTTAATTTTTATTTTTCAATAATTTATTTCCTTCAATTTTTCTATTACTTATCTATTTTCATTTTGGAAATAGTTTTCTTTATTAATCTTTCATTTTTCATTTTCTGAAGGTGAGTATTTCTTTTGCCTACTCTTTTTTTTTTTTACAAACAATCTTTCTCAATAAAACATATTTTGTTCAACCTTGTTTGTGTTCATTTAATTTTAGGAGTTAGACCAATACAAAAAAATCCTTACTCGTTTTACATTATTTGTTGATACCTTCTTATTCTCATCTATTCAAATATCATAATAAACTTTGGACTCTTCTAACTATCACATTTTTCTAAAATTTTGATGAAGTTAACAAAGTAATCGATACACTAATAAGTTTTTTTTCCACCCACAAATGAGAATCTCTTCTACGTTAATTTATATCACTCTGAGCATTTGTTTGTCTCTGTGCATGAAAATAGGTTGACAAAACTTTCCCAAGTATATGCTTGACCATGTTACGTTCAGTTAACATATTTATTTCAGCAAATTAGAAAAATAAATATATAATATTTAATCAAAGTATCTGATTTTAACAATTTCATTAAAAAATAAAATAATAATTCACCAGAAAAAATTATTCAACACTTTAATAGATTGGCTGATATCGCAAGTTCCTCTGAAAAAGTCTCAATTTAATTCATTTATAGTGTGTCCAGAATGTTTGTAAGTATTTACTTTTTTTATATATTGATATCTATTTACATTTTAAAAAGGGACTGAGATTCTATGTTTTAATTTTTTTTAAAGTAATTATAAGAAACCAAGAGATAAGCTAAAGGCAATATGAATGTTTTCATAGTTTTGGGATTGACATAAAAAATTGTAAAATTTTAGAACTCAAATAGATTTTTTTTTAATTTTTAGAGCTAATTGTGCAACTTCCCCTTCTCATTCCCTCGGAGGATAATCAAAGCTCTCTTGTGGAAATAACGTTTGGAAAGGATGTATCAACGGATACAGGGGCTGTGTAATTAAATAAGAAATTTTAGAAGAACTTCATGGCCGCCAACAACTAGTAGTTTTGACACTTAAAATAAATTTGCATTGTTGGATTTGAATTTATTGAATTAGATTTCATGTTGTAGTACTCAGTCTGGCATAATTTCCTGTTACACTACCACGGTGGCATAGTCAAGAATTTGGAATTGGGGTGTGAAATTGGTCTATATTTTTTTGTTCTTTGCTCAAAGCTTTCAACCATTTCTGACCTTTATTAAGTTTTCTATTATATTTGACCAGTAGATCTGACAAGACGCGTACAAGTTAATCATATCTGACAAGACGCGTACAAGTTAATCATATAGAGGTTTTATCTATCTAGAAACAAAAATTAATAGTTAAATTTATAAATAAATTAGCAAAATGTTGAATAGTGATGAAATTTTTCAAGTATTTGGTAAAATATAATAAAATAGTCAATTTGTAATTTTTAGTAAAGTTGAAGATCATCAAGCACATGAAAATAAGTTTGAAATGGATTTATAACAAGAAATGGAGGTTATGGACTTTTTGCACAATTTACCTAGTAATAATATGTGGTAGTTCTATATCATTAGAATAATATTAAATTATATTTTTAAAAAGAATAATATTGAATTTGCAGTAAGTATTTATAATGTTTGCAATAGAGTAAAATAATTATACCACAAAAAAATTCTGTTCACTAATTATAAAAATAATATATAGTAGGCATTATTATCTAACAATATTATAATAAATGCACTGAAAGTTTTTTACAAATGTAAGTGAGAAATATAGAATATGATGTAAAAAAATTTATCTTATATGTTTTTCTATTAAACAAGGAATGAATTTGATATTTGAATAGATAGTAAAACTAATTTGTTAATTAAGTGTATTTTTATTTTTCAAAACATTTATCTGAGGATATTTTGTTCTATATAAACCTTGAGTTGAAACCACCTTTACTTATTATGTCGCAACTATATTAATCCAAATTTTTTGGGAGTAAAAAAACTGTTCTATATAAACATTAAGAAACAAAATAAATTAATTTGATGATATTAATAGTTTTTTCTATAAATATATTTTTACCAATACACCATAAAATTTATTTTTTTCAAAATTGTTGGGGTGCAGCTGCGTGTAGTCACATCCCTCTCTACGGTACTGCACTACTAGAAATTAGCCTATTTGCAATGGGAAAATTTGTAGCTTGATCATACCACAAGGCAAATTTGCTACGAAAAGAATAATTGAAAAATATCTCGCCGCTAATAAGGATTGTCATGATATTGAGGCAAAAATGCGATGATTATTATCATTACAACAAAAGCGATGATTCCACAATAATAAAGAAGGCGATGGTTTTGCCATAGACCCATAGTGAGAATTTTTCCCTTCGAGAAAAAGTGACGATTTTCCCTCGGTAGAAAAGCGATTATTTTCCCACAATATAGGAGCGATGATAAAAAATCATAGGAAATTATACCCTCAATTCTAACACGTTTCATGGTTCTTACGTTTCTTTAAATGCTGATTTTTAAGTTAGTATATTATATTAAGGGAAATTGTATATGTTAACCCTAACCTTTTAATTCTATTTCAATTCTAACCTAAACCTACAATTTGTTTGTTATGTCTCTTTAACATGGTTAAAATATTTCATTTTAAACTTTTTCTGGATGAAATCTGTTATCTCAGATGCATATTATTATAGGAGAAAATGTTAACTTTAACCTCTAAAAACCTATCCTTTTAATAAAGAATCCTAAAAACTTTGAAACCTAACACAAAAACTTCCCCACCTACCCATCCTCACCACCATTCACCCATCCCCGCCATTGCTCACCCATCCCCACAATCAAGTTTACCCATCGCCACCTACATCAAGCCTTTCGAGACCGACACCATTGTCCTCGCCCCTAGCCAAACCATCAACATCCTCTTTAATGCCCATCTCACCATTGGCAAATTCATTGTCACCTATTCCCAATTCATGGACACCCCCATCGTCACCGTTGATAATGTCACGCTCATCCTTGATTTGTAAGATGGAATCTATAGTGAACCACACAAAATCCTGCAGAATTGATTTGCCCAGTGAGATTGAGCTCCTGATTCATTTGATTCCATCGCAAGAGGGAGGAGAGGTAAGAGAAGGTGATTTGTTCGATTAATCGCTCACCCATTCCATCGTGTGATTCATCCAATTGATCCCTCTTGTTGCTCACCCATTATGTCGAGTGGTTCGTCCGATTCGCAAAAGGAATTTTTACAGGGGAGGTTGGATTCGCAAAAGGGAGGATTGATTCATCACCTTCACCATGGAGAAGAGGCCAAAGAGGGAGGAAAGGTAGGAGAGGGTTTGCCGGAAAGGGAGGCTGCTGAAACGGGGAGGTCGGAGAAGAGGGAGAGGTAGGATATGGTTGGCCAGAGAAAGTTACGGGATTTTTTTGGCAAAGGATATTTTTACAGGGTTTAATACAAGCATTTTCCCCTACAATCTTATAATGTTATCACATTTTTCATTTGAGATAACGGATTCCATCCAAAAAAGGTTCAAAATGAAACATTTTAACCATTTTAAGTAGGCACAACGGACAAATTGCAGGTTAGGGTTACAATTGAAATATAATTAAAAGGTTTGAGTTAGTGCATGCAATTTACCGATTATATTAATTTTCATATATTATATTCATGTTATAGCACATTATAGCTGAATAATAAAATTCTCTTAACATAAATATTAATAATTGACATAAATATGTCTAATAAATACATAAATATGAAAAAAAAAACTCTAAACCCTAATGGCACCTTTACTGCCGTGGTGGACCCAAATCGTTGTCCTACATGCTCCCATCATCAGGTTTGGCTCTCGAGAATCTAGTCTGTAGTCTGGCTGGAACAAATGTAGTTGAAATGACTATGCTTCATATAAGCTCGTTGTGGCAACGTGCGGGTCTTTTTCGGGAGTCGCCACCAATCGGTTTACTTAGGTCGATTGGTCACCTTAAAATTGGTCTGCGAGAGTTCGGGAATCGGGAGTACGGTTACGCTAAAACAATATTGTTATAGCGCCCAAAATTGGCACCTTAGTTGATTTTAATTTTGTTTTACTTTGCTTTTAAAAATTTTCAGTTAATTTAGATATTTTAACTGAATTAGTCAAAAATGTGGATTTTGGTAATTAATTCGGGTACAATTTTATACTTCCGAACCATGGACTCTGCCGAGTCATTTGGACACGGAAGATTTTGATTCCGAACCATGGACTCTGCCGAGTCATTTGGACACGGAATTTTGGTGAAATTTTAAACAATTTTATCCATATTGTAAAAATATGGATTTTTATCTTTTTATTTAATTTATTTATTTTTTTTTTTAAAAAAGTTTAATATTTTCCAAACCGTAGATCCTGCCGGATCATCCGGATATGGAAATTGATTTAATTTATCGTAATTATTTAATTCTTATTATCATGAAATTAATTTTTAAATGATAATTTTGTTCATGAATGATTTTTAATACAAATTAAAAATTTATCTTTCTTTCTTTTTCTTTATTTAATTTATTTTTACTTTCTTTTTTTTTAATTTTCTTTCTTTTATCTTTCTTTATCTTTATCTTATCTTTCTTTTTTTTTTTTTTCTTTTTTTTTCTTTTATCTTTCTTTATCTTTTCTTTTATTTTTCTTATCTTTTCTTTTATTTCTTTCTTTTTTTATCTTTTATTTCTTTCTTTTATTATCTTTTATTTCTTTCTTTTATTTTTATCTGATTTTTCTTGTTTAATGAAGGATATTTATTATTTAAAGAATTACTCAATTTATAAAAGAATTGAAAAAATTATTAATTTTTATTTAATAAGAAGTTAATTTAAAGGAATTAAAGAGTTTAAAAATAAAAAAAAACTTTGATCATGGTACGGGGCGTTGTTACTCAGCCAGACCCTCTTCCCCAGGTGAAGCAGCTCAAAAGCGGGCACGAGACAGTTTCCAGCCAATATACCATGAACTAAAATTTTTTTTTTTTATAAAAGATTAACCAAAAGTAATTGTTTAATTAAAAAAATTAAAAATTTATATGTATATTTTAAACAAAAGAAGAAAAGTTTTGATATTTATTTAATTTGTTTTGGAATAAAAGATTATTTAACCAAAAATTTATATGTATTTTAAAACAAAAGTTTTGATATTTATATTTTTTTTGTTTTCTTTTTGTTTAATGAAAGATTTTTTTTTTTAATTTATATCTCTGAAAATATCTAATTAATAAGTCTAAAATATTTAAGAGAAAATTCAATTTTTTTTGCTATTTATTTTTTTATTTTTCTTTGAAATTATTTGACTAAAATTTTTATAAAGGAGACAAAAAAGTTATATTTTTTAAAAGGAATAAAATATTACTGAATAAAATATTAACCCAAAATTTTTATTCTTTTTATTCTTTTTATTAATAAAGAAAACTAAAATAAAATTATTTTATTATTTTAATAAATAATTAATATATTAGTCCCAAAATTTTATTTTTAATAAAGAAAAGTTTATTTATATACTTTATTTAAAAATATTTCCAAGCCATGGATCCTGGCGGATCATTTGGTCATGGATTTTTTTAATTTTTGTTAAATTTTAATTATTTATTAATTATTAATTTTAATTGGATTTTTCTTGAATTTTTATTTTAAGTATCATTATTAAAAAAATATTTAAAAAGAATTGATTTAATCATGTTTGTTTATTAATTTTAACAAAAAGTTCACTTTGTTATCTTTAAAGAAATAATAAAAAATGTATTCCAAAATAAAAATAATTGGCTTTTAAATTTTTATTAGCCTTAATAATTAATTACAAAAGAATCTTCTTTTAGTTTTTTTATTTATGGGTAAAAGGTGAATTAAATAAATTAAATTATATAAAGAAAAATTAATAAAGTGGGGCTTTTTGGCCATCCACTTGAAAAAAATAATAATAATAATAATAATAATAATAATAATAAATGTTATCAAAATTTAATTAAATTAATTATTAACAATAATAATGAAAGTTAATTAAGTCAAAAATAATAAAAGTTAGCCAAATTAATTAAGTTAATTAATTAACAACAATAAATAAAAGTTAGCCAAGTTTAATTAAGTTAATTAATTAACAACAATAAATAAAAGTTAGCCAAGTTTAATTAAGTTAATTAATTAATAACAATAAATAAAAGTTAGCCAAGTTTAATTAAGTTAATTAATTAACAACAATAAATAAAAGTTAGCCAAGTTTAATTAAGTTAATTAATTAATAACAATAATAAAAGTTAGCCAAGTTTAATTAAGTTAATTAATTAACAACAATAAATAAAAGTTAGCCAAGTTTAATTAAGTTAATTAATTACAACAAAAATAAAAGTTAGACAATTTAATTAATTATTAACAACAATAAAAATAAAGGTTAGTAAAAATTAGCAAGTTAGTTGTTAGTTGCTAATAACAAAAAAAAAAAAGGTTAGTAATAATAACAATAATAAACAAATAAATAAACAAGTAAAAAATAAATGAGTTAGTTAATTAATTTTCTGCAAAGACAAAATAAAAAGGTTAGTGACCTAATAGAAAGAAATTGAAAAGATGAAGGACTGAAAGGAGGTTTTACCCTTAAAAATTAAAATTGAATCTGGAGAAAGAATCAGAGGCGACGCGAGGGAGGAGGGGGGGGTGACGGGGCTGGGCAGGCGGAGGCGGCGAGGGCGCAGGGCGGCCGGGCGACGGCGACGAGGGCGCGGGGCGACGGCGGCGAGGGTAACGGCGGCCGGGACGACGGCGGCGAGGGAGCGGGGCGACGGCGGCAGGACGGCTGGGTGCGGCGGCGCGAGACGGCAGGACTGCTGGGCGCGGCGGCGATGGCGACGGCGACGGCGTAGGAACGACGGCAACGGCGAGACGGCGGCGGCAGGGCGACGGCAGCGGGATAGGACGGCGACAGAAAAAGAAAGAAAGAGAAAACGGAGGAAGAAGGTAGTCGAAACGTAAGAAAAAATAATTTTGGGACTGTTTTGGCAGAGGTAGGAGAGCCTAGGACTAAGGCTTCTATTTTCTCTTTTTCTAAAACGGAGCTCTGAACTTTTTTCTCTGATTTTCTATATGTTCAGCACTGAATTTGGGGGGGTATTTATAGAAGGAGCTTAGCTGAACTGTGGACGGATAAATTAATAAAAAATATCAAACTTATCTTTTAAATTGGTAAAATGACAGTTTCAGTCCTTTACGTTACTCCAGCTCTGGATAAGCTCAGAAGCTTCTGATTTTGACAATTTTAACGTTTTCTGTCAATTTGGGCTAGAAACGTCCGTTTAGGCCCAAAATTGACGCGAAAAATTACCCAAAGCTCCTGAAACTTTCAGAATTTGTCAATTTTGTCCGAAACTTCTCAATTTTGTCATTTTTACCTCAAACTTTTAATTTTTTTGTCATTTTTTTCTGAAATTTTATTTTTATTCCAAACACATACATATTCGCACATATATTATTTTAAATCAAATCTTCTCAAAATAAAAATATATTTTAAACTAATTAACATAATTAAAATTTTTTAGCAATAATAATAATAATAATAATAATTTTTTTAATTAGTTTTTTTTTTTTTTAATTTTTAAAAAAAGGGCCGGACGAAATTGGGAGTCAACAGCTGCCCCCCTTTGCATGCTTCATGGGACATGATGTGTGCAAAGTAGTTACCAAATTTCGTCCGTCTTAGCTAGCCATTGAGAACCTTCTCGCCGCCTAAACTATGTGGTTAAGGAAAATTTTTTTAGAGCCTCTGCGATAAGAACTCTCCTATCGTTGAAGGGAAAATTTGATAATTTTGAGGTTAAGGGTCCTACCTTAGAACCTCGACGATAAGAACTCTCCTATCGTTTGAAGGACAATTGATGATTTTGAGGTTAAGGGTCCTACCTTAGAACCTCGACGATAGGAACTCTCCTATCGTTTGAAGTAAAATTGATTGTTTTGAGGTTAAGGGTCCTACCTTAGAACCTCGACGATAGGAACTCTCCTATCGTTTGAAGGAAAATTGATGATTTTGAGGTTAAGGGTCCTACCTTAGAACCTCGACGATAGGAACTCTCCTATCGTTTGAAGGAAAATTGATGATTTTGAGGTTAAGGGTCCTACCTTAGAACCTCGACGACAGGAACTCTCCTATCGTTTGAAGGAAAATTGTTTGAATGAGGTTAAGGGTCCTACCTTAGAACCTCGACGATAGGAATTCTCCTATCGTTTGAAGGAAAATTGATGATTTTGAGGTTAAGGGCCCTACCTTAGAACCTCGACGATAGGAACTCTCCTATCGTTTGAAGAAAAATTGATGATTTTGAGGTTAAGGGTCCTACCTTAGAACCTCGACGATAGGAACTCTCCTATCGTTTGAAGGAAAATTGATGATTTTGAGGTTAAGGGCCCTACCTTAGAACCTCGACGATAGGAACTCTCCTATCGTTTGAAGGAAAATTGATTGTTTTGAGGTTAAGGGTCCTACCTTAGAACCTCGACGACAGGAACTCTCCTATCGTTTGAAGGAAAATTGATGATTTTGAGGTTAAGGGTCCTACCTTAGAACCTCGACGACAGGAACTCTCCTATCGTTTGAAGGAAAATTGATGATTTTGAGGTTAAGGGTCCTACCTTAGAACCTCGACGACAGGAACTCTCCTATCGTTTGAAGGAAAATTGATGATTTGAATGAGGTTAAGGGTCCTACCTTAGAACCTTGACGATAGGAACTCTCCTATCGTTTGAAGGAAAATTGATGATTTTGAGGTTAAGGGTCCTACCTTAGAACCTCGACGATAGGAACTCTCCTATCATTTGAAGGAAAATTGATGATTTTGAGGTTAAGGGTCCTACCTTAGAACCTCGACGATAGGAACTCTCCTATCGTTTGAAGTAAAATTGATTGTTTTGAGGTTAAGGGTCCTACCTTAGAACCTCGACGATAGGAACTCTCCTATCGTTTGAAGGAAAATTGATGATTTTGAGGTTAAGGGTCCTACCTTAGAACCTCGACGATAGGAACTCTCCTATCGTTTGAAGGAAAATTGATGATTTTGAGGTTAAGGGTCCTACCTTAGAACCTCGACGACAGGAACTCTCCTATCGTTTGAAGGAAAATTGTTTGAATGAGGTTAAGGGTCCTACCTTAGAACCTCGACGATAGGAACTCTCCTATCGTTTGAAGGAAAATTGATGATTTTGAGGTTAAGGGCCCTACCTTAGAACCTCGACGATAGGAACTCTCCTATCGTTTGAAGAAAAATTGATGATTTTGAGGTTAAGGGTCCTACCTTAGAACCTCGACGATAGGAACTCTCCTATCGTTTGAAGGAAAATTGATGATTTTGAGGTTAAGGGCCCTACCTTAGAACCTCAACGATAGGAACTCTCCTATCGTTTGAAGGAAAATTGATTGTTTTGAGGTTAAGGGTCCTACCTTAGAACCTCAACGACAGGAACTCTCCTATCGTTTGAAGGAAAATTGATGATTTTGAGGTTAAGGGTCCTACCTTAGAACCTCGACGACAGGAACTCTCCTATCGTTTGAAGGAAAATTGATGATTTTGAGGTTAAGGGTCCTACCTTAGAACCTCGACGACAGGAACTCTCCTATCGTTTGAAGGAAAATTGATGATTTGAATGAGGTTAAGGGTCCTACCTTAGAACCTTGACGATAGGAACTCTCCTATCGTTTGAAGGAAAATTGATGATTTTGAGGTTAAGGGTCCTACCTTAGAACCTCGACGATAGGAACTCTCCTATCATTTGAAGGAAAATTGATGATTTTGAGGTTAAGGGTCCTACCTTAGAACCTCGACGATAGGAACTCTCCTATCGTTTGAAGTAAAATTGATTGTTTTGAGGTTAAGGGTCCTACCTTAGAACCTCGACGATAGGAACTCTCCTATCATTTGAAGGAAAATTGATGATTTTGAGGTTAAGGGTCCTACCTTAGAACCTCGACGATAGGAACTCTCCTATCGTTTGAAGTAAAATTGATTGTTTTGAGGTTAAGGGTCCTACCTTAGAACCTTGACGATAGGAACTCTCCTATCGTTGCAAGTTTGAGGTTAAGGGCCCTACCTTAGAACCTCTGCGATAAGAACTCTCTTATCGTTTGAAGAAAAATTGATGATTGATTATTTGAGGTTAAGGAACTCTCCTTAGAACCTCGACAATAGGAACTCTCCTATCGTTGCAAGTTTGAGGTTAAGGGCCCTACCTTAGAACCTCTACGATAAGAACTCTCTTATCGTTTGAAGAAAAATTGATGATTGAGGTTAAGGGTCCTACCTTAGAACCTCGATGATAGGAACTCTCCTATCGTTTGAAGGAAAATTGATGATTTTGAGGTTAAGGGTCCTACCTTAGAACCTCGATGATAGGAACTCTCCTATCGTTTGGAGGAAAATTGATTATTTTCGAGGCAAAGGTTCCATCCTTAAAACCCCGATGATGAAAATTGATTTTGAGACTAAGGAGCTTTCCTTAGGACCTCGAGCGAAATTTATATGAAAGCAATTGAAATTGGAATAATTTTCTTCGAAAGTGTGAATTTTCATAATAGGCGAGCGCAAAGAATTAGGCTTCGATAAAACGAGTGAATCTTGATGATGACAATAACACTGACAAATTATGTAAAGGGAACGGATGTTTGGAATCAATATTCAAGGTTCATCTAATATTTTCTTCAGTAAATATAGATTCCCTTGTGAGATATGTCATCCGAATAAGGTTAAAGCTTAACTACCCCAAAATGTTATGCCTAGTAGACCTAATAGGATGCGTCTCAAGAGTAACAAAAATTACTCTTTACTCAGCCATTCCAACCTAAAGGCATTGTCCTATGGTTTTAATATCAGCATGGACGAAACTATCTTATAAGATAAAAAAAGGAAATTCCCTGAAAGAAAAACTAAAACACGAAAGAAAATGCTGATAATAAAACTAAAGGACAAGCAAAACGGATCGGATCACTTCTTCTTCCACAATACTTCAACAGGGTGAGTAGAGGACCATTATGAGAGTGAACTGGTCGGGAAAGACTGTCGTGTCCAGTCTATCTGAATCATTGCTGGATCTGGTTCAGGAACAAAAGCTTGTATTTTATCTAGCAATTCTTCAGCAGTTGTTGCGGATATTATGATTCGCCGTGCTACTCTTGATATGAAATTCTTCTGCATAGCATAATCCATAAAAGCTATCAGACCTGTAAAGAAATTGTTAACATTTAAAAGCCCAATGGGTTTCTTATGCAAATTAAGTTGGGCCATGGAAGCAATTTGAAAGACTTCTCCCAATGTGCCAAAGCCACCTGGTAGAGCGATAAAAGCATCAGCATTTAAAAGCATTTGTAACACACGCTCTTGCAAATTTTTAACCACTAATTCTTCTCCAATCGTGCCCCCAGAAATAAATTTCAGAGGTCCAGGGATAATGCCCAGAACTTGACTTCCTCCTAGAGATGCTGCTGATGCTACACCTCCCATTAATCCGACACTACCTCCTCCATAAACTAAATGTATTTTTCGCTCAGCTAATACTCTACCCAAATGGTTGGCTGCTTTTAAATACTCTTCATCTTTTCCAGGAAAAGCCCCAGAAAATACACAAATACTTCAGGATTTACGAGTTGGGGTTTTCTCCATTCCTATCCTTACCCTTGTGAGAAAAGAGGATATATTTATAGAGATGAAGAGATAAGGCAATAATTTTATTTTCAAGAATGGATACATTATTGCCAGCTATTCATAGTAGTCACGGGTATGACTCTGGTCCGGTATGGGTACACTATCGTTAAAAGAGGAGGAAAATTTTCAAAATAGCTGCTAGCATGTACAGTAGTCGCGACTGTAGCTTATGTCAGGAGTAGGTACATGATTGTCGGATGAGAAGGAAAATTTCAAAAGTGGCAGGTATATACAGTAGTCATAATTATAGCTCATGTCAGGAGTGGGTACATTATGGGAGGAAAATTTCAAAAGCGTCAGCTAGCATGTACAGTATCGTGACTATGGCTTATGTCAAGAGTGGATACATTATCGCTGAAAGAGGAGGAAAATTTCAAAAGCGACAGCTAGCACGTACAGTAATCGTGACTTTGGTTCATGTCAGGAGTGGATACATTATTACCAAAAGGGGAGGAAAATTTCAAAAGCGACAGCTAGCACGTACAGTAATCGTGACCTTGTTCCATCTTCTACTGGCTTTGCGTCCAGTAACGGCTTCAATGCTTTCTATGAATCGGTGATTTGCATCTCATCTAGCTTTTTCACAAACTGGCAAACAGGGTCGTTTAGGGTCAGATTCCCAAGACTGTAACGTTCTCGTTCTTTTTGGAGAATTATCCATAATCCAACAACCTCAAATTGCACTATTCCGCAAGAATGCGCTTCAAGAACCTCTCGGATATCTTCCAGAGATTCCTTACGCAAGCCATTCTTGATGAATTTTATTCTATCATTATGATTTCTGGTGATCACTCCTGGAGAACGACATTTATTGCCGCAAATCCACCATCCACAATTATGACAAACGCCTAGCCTCTTTGCTCTTCTTTTTTTGGCATAAGCGCTTTTTCCAAAGCCAGGCATACGGGGAAAGAACGCTTCTGGAACTTCACCAGCTGAACGAACCTTAGCTTCAATTAGCCACCGCACATTATCAGGAATGCCTTTGTGCATAAATAGTCGGAATCGTTCACATCTAGCTTGATAAACCTTTTTAAGAACATTTATTGGGAAAGAAGGGAAATATTTTCGTAGAGCAGAAAGAGAAGGCTCCATTGATGAAGGAGGCATTTAAGAGAAAAAGAAAGAAATTAGTGATTGTAGGAAATGGAAATAACTGACTTTGGGAGTTATGGAGTACCGTATCCAGAAGGAAGAACACGCATTTATAGTGATGAAAGGATAATGCGTTTATTACACTTACGGAAGTAAGTACATTATTGCCAAAAGAAAAGATAAATGACAGCTTATATGTACAGCAATCATGACTGTGGCTCTCATCTTCCACTAGTTTACGTCTAGTAATGGCTTTAATGCCTTCATAAGTCGGGGATTTGCTTCCCATCCAGTTTTCTCACAAACTGGCAAACAGGGTCATTAAAAGTTAGATTTCCAAGACTGTAACGATCCTGCTCTTTACGGAAAATCCACCATAAATCCATAATTTCCCATTGCACTATTTCACAAGAATGTGTTTCAAAAGTTAATAGGATATCATCCAAAGATTCCTTACGCAGGCCGTTCTTGATGAATTTTCTTTTATCTTCATGATTTCTGGAGATGTATCCTAAAAAGCGACATTTAGTATTACAATTCTATCGTCCACATTTATGACAGACACCTAGCCTCTTTGCTCTTCGCTTTTTGGCATAAGCGCTTTTACCAAAGCCGGGCATACGGGGAAAGAACGCTTCTGGAACTTCACCAGCTGAACGAACCTTAGCTTCAATTAGCCACCGCACATTATCAGGAATGCCTTTGTGCATAAATACTCTGAATCGTTCACATCTGGCTTGATAAATCTTTTTAAGAACATTTATTGGGAAAGAAGGGAAATATTTTCGTAGAGCGGAAAGAGAAGGCTCCATTGATGAATGAGGCATTTAAGAGAAAAAGAAAGAAATTAGTGATTGTAGGAAACGGAAATAACTAACACATATTTATAGTGATGAAAGGGATAATGCGTTAATTACACTTACAGAAGCAAGTACATTATTGTCAAAAGAAAAGACAAATGACAGCTTATATGTACAAGAATCATGACCGTGACTCTCATCTTCTACTGATTCATGTCCAGTAATGGCTTCAATGCCTTCTATAAGTCGGGGATTTGCTTCCCATCTAGTTTTCTTACAAACTGACAAACAGGGTCGTTTAAAATCACATTCCCAAGACTGTAACGGTTTCGTTCTTTATGGTAAGTCCTCCATAAACCGATAATTTCACCTTGCACTTTTCCACAAGAATGCGTTTCAAGAGTCTCTCGGATATCTTCCAGAGACTCCTTACGCAGGCCATTCTTAATGAATTTTCTTTTATCTTCACGATTTATGGAGATGTATCTTAAAGAGCGACATTTAGTATTACAATTCCATCGCCCACATTTATAACACACGCCTAGTCTCTTTGCTCTTCGCCTTTTGGCATAACGGCTTTTACCTAAACCGGGCATGCGGGGCATAAATGCATCTGGAACTTCACCCGCCAAACGGACCTTAGCTTCAATTATCCACTGCACATTATCGGGAATGCCTTTGCGTGTAAAAACTCTGATTCTTTCACATCTAGCAAGGTAGATCTTTTTAAGGACTTTTAGTGGGAGGGAAGGAAAGTATTTTCGCAGTACAGAAAGAGTAGAATCCATTGATGAGAGAAGAATTTGAGAGAAGAGGGAAATGAATCAGTTATTGCAGGAAACTGGAATAACCGACTTTAGAAGTCACGGGGTATCTTATCTGTTGTTTAATCAGAAGGAAGAACACGCATTTATAGTGATGAAAAGGGATAACGTGTCGATTACACTTAGGGGAGCATGTACATCTGTCAAAAGAAAATGCAAATTTTTCCAAATATAACAAACTGTATGTACAGTAATTGTGACTGTGGCTCACATCTTCCACTGGTTTTACGTCCAGTAACGGCATTAACGGCTTCTATGAGTCGAGGATCTGCTTCCCATCCAGCTTTCTTACAAACCGGCAAACAGGGTCGTTTAAAGTCAGATTCCCGGGACTGTAACGGTCTCGTTCTTCATGAAAAATACTCCATAAATCAAGAATTTCACGTTGCACAGATCCACAAGAATGCGTCTCAAGAGTCAATTGGATATCATCCAATGAGTCCTTACTCAAGCCATTCTTGATGAACCGTATTTTATCTTCTCGATTATTGGAGATCATTCCTAAAGAACGACACCTAGTTTTACAAGTCCACCTACCACATTTATGGCAGACTTGTAATCTTTTCGCTCTTCTTTTTCTGGCATAAGAACTTTTGCCAACACCAGGCATGTAAGATGCAAATGTCTCTGGGATTTCACCTGCCAGACGAACCTTGGCTTCGATTAACCACCGTACATCTTCAGGTATTCCTTTGTGCATCAGAGCTCTTAATCGTTCACAGCGAACTCGGTAGATCTTTTTTAGGATGTTCATTGGGAGAGAAGGGAAATACTTTCGCAAGGCAGAAAAAGTAGGATCCATTTTCTAGGAGGAAGTAAAAGAAAGAAGGGGTGAAGGTATCAGTTATTATGGGCAACTGAGAGAACCGACTTGAGAGTCACGGAGTACCGTATCCGCCGTTTAACCGGAAAAGTGGATCCTGCTTTATTTTAGTATCATAGATATTTCTTATCTTTGATATCTCATCAGGCATGACATTGATCCAGTCCTTGATTATTGAATCCATTGTCTGCTTTCGACGACAATATTTCTCGATATCCGCACTTATCTTTGACCATAGCTATTTCTTATCTTGGATACCGCTAAGCTGGCGTCAATTCTGTCCATCCCGGTGTAGCCTCGATTATTGAATTGATTACCAGGATTTTGACAATATTGTCTACCTTATCCTTGAATTCCTGATGCGGGTTGGTCCCGCATATTAGCTGTGTATCCAGTGATAGATTGGTAAGAGCTGATGTTATTGAGATCTCAGCTTATACTGCTGTAACGGTGCGGTGGATGTGTTTCCCATTTGATTCCTAGTTCTGTATGCCATGCATGCATGAATGCAGAGCATGTGTAACTGATGGATTTATTTTTTTATATCTTTGCTTTACTGGATCCTCTTTGTAATTGCCTTCTATCGTTGAATCTCTTTATGCTTTCCAACTGTTGTCCATTGTTTCACTTTCCAGCTGTTGTTCATTGTCTCGCTTTCCAGCTATTGTCCATTGTCTCAAAAGCCTAACTCTTTTCAAAAATCTTCTTTCCTTGATTTGTTCTTAAATTTTGGCTTCAATTTCCTTAATGTCCGCCTCGTACTTTATGCCTCTCTGGATAATTGTCCCTGTTGAGATATTCGTGAGTATGATTCTTTCTTGCTGACATGGACATGTTAAGACTTTTGAAGCGATCATTCAGGCCACCACCAAGGCTATCTCCCAAAGATTTGTTACTCATTCTTCTTTGTTAGCCTGTGTTCTGTGCCGCTCGTAAAGCAGGACCTCAATCTTATCTGTTTTAATTCATAAAGCTTATCAAAGTAATCTACGGTCTTTGTTTTTTTTTTTTTTTTTTTTTAGTTTTAATTATTACTATTCTTCCTTCAAAAGTCACAATTTATTGCACACTTAAGGCTAGTAGGAATGTGAGATTTGAAGGAAAAGAACTGGATAGAAGCGACTTTAGCATTTTGAACGTGAGAATCAAAGGCAAGCTAAAGAGAATTGGCTTTTTATTTATGGGTAATATGAAAATCTTGGGTACAGATAGATAATGAAAGTGTAAGAGAAGAAAGCTCTCTTTGACAACTTTGATCAAATAAACTTTGGTAACCCTGTATCCACTTCTCCCCTTCTGTTTGAAAATTTCTTCATTATGCAAAGTATTTCTTTACTGCATCCGAATTTACTGGCTTCGGTAATTCTCGTCCATCCATTTCTGTCAGAATTAGTGCCCCTCCTGAAAATGCTTTCTTCACGACATATGGCCCGTCATAATTTGGTGTCCATTTTCCTCTTGAATCATGTTGCATGGGTAAAATTTTCTTGAGCACTATGTCACCCTCGTGAAATTGTCGTGGGCGAACCTTTTTGTTGTAAGAACGAATCATCCTTCTTTGATAAAGTTGCCCATGGCAGAGGGCTATCATTCTTCTTTCATCAATTAGATTTAATTGCTCGTATCTAGCTTTGACCCATTCTGCTTCTCTTAATTGAGTATCCATTAGTACCCTTAATGAAGGAATTTCAACTTCGATGGGCAATACAGCCTCCATACCGTATACCAGAGAAAAAGGTGTTGCTCCAGTAGAAGTACGGGTAGAAGTTCTATAAGCATGTAGTGCAAAAGGTAACATCTCATGCCAGTCCTTGTAAGTGACGATCATCTTTTCAACAATTCTCTTGATATTTTTATTGGCCGCTTCTACTGCACCATTCATCATTGGTCGATAAGGTGCCGAATTGAGATGTTTGATTTTGAACTGCCGGCACAAAGTCTGCATCATTGCATTGTTCAGGTTCGTGGCATTGTCTGAGATGATACATTCCGGCGGCCCATAGCGACAAATGATTTCTTTCTTAATGAACCGGCATACCACCTTTTGAGTCACACTTGCATATGACATAGCTTCTACCCATTTAGTGAAGTAGTCAATTGCCACTAGGATGAATTTGTGACCATTGGAAGCTTTAGGGGTAATGGCTCCAATGACGTCAATTCCCCACATGGCAAAAGGCCAAGGTATTGCTGTTACATTAAGAGGGGTGGGTGGAGCTTGGATCTTGTTGGCATATATTTGACATTTGTGACATTTTCTCACGTGATTAATACAATCACTTTCCAATGTGAGCCAATAGTAGCCAGCCCTCATTATTTGTCTTGCCATGGTATGACCACTAGTGTGTGCTCCACATATTCCAGAATGAACTTCTTCCATGATCTTTCGTGCTTCATGAGTATCTACACAGCGAAGTAGCATCGAGTCTGGGGTTTTCTTGTAGAGTATGTCTAGGTTTAAAAGAAAACCCATTGACAATCTTCGTAGAAATTTCTTGTCATTTTCTGATGCTTCTAGTGGATATGTTCGTTCTTGGAGGTATTTCTTGATATCATGATACCAAGGCTTTCCATCCAATTCTTCTTCGATGCTCATGCAATAAGCTGGAGAATCTATTATTTTCATCTCGAACACAGGAGTATGCTCAGGGTCGCTTATCTTGTACATAGCAGCCAAAGTAGCTAAAGCGTCTAGGATTTGATTATCTTCCCTTGGAAGATGATGGAAACTTATACTGTTAAATCTTCGAGTCATGTCTAGTATAAGCTTTTGGTAAGGGATTAATTTTGAATCTCTTGTCTCCCATTCTCCATTGATTTGATATATGACTAATGCGGAATCCCCATAGACTCGGAGATCTCGCACTTTCAAATCCAATGCCATTTGGAGTCCCATAGCACATGCTTCATACTCTACTATATTGTTGGTACAAGGAAATGTAATTTTTGCTGTGAGGGGAAACTGCTCTCCGCTTGGAGAGATGAGTATAGCTCCGATCCCTTGTCCCAAAGCATTAGATGCTCCATCGAATGCCATTTTCCATGTTTCATTTTCTTCATCGACTTCCTGTTCTATTGTCATTATATCTCCATCAGGAAAGTCCATTCTCATGGGCTCATAATCCTCCAATGCTCTATCAGCCAGATATTCAGCGATCACACTTCCTTTTACGGCCTTTTGGGTGACATACTGTATGTCGTATTCAGATAACAGCATTTGCCATTTTGCAATCCTGCCTGATAAAGCGGGTTTCTCGAAAATGTACTTAATGGGATCAGTCTTGGAAATCAGCAATGTTGTGTTGTTGAGCATGTAGTGTCGTAGTCGATGTGCTACCCATGCAAGGGCACAACAGGACTTTTCTACTATTGAGTATTTAGCTTCATATGTGGTAAGCTTTTTGCTCAAATAGTAAATTGCATGCTCCTTCTTGCTTGTCTCATCACGTTGACCCAATACGGATCCTAATGAAGAATCCTGTATGGATAAATATAGAATCAACGGTTCTTCGGATCGAGGTGGTATCAAGACTGGTGGATTTGATAGATATCGTTTGATTTTCTCGAACGCTTCTTGGCATTCGTTATTCCACTCAATCGGATTGTTCTTCTTTAGTGATTTGAAAAGCGGTTCACACTTGGACATCAATTGTGATATGAACCTTGCTATGAAGTTGATTCTACCCAGAAAACTTCTTACTTGTTTTGGAGTCTTCGGGGGTTGCATTTCTTGTATCGCTTTGACTTTACACGGGTCAACTCGAATCCCGTCCTTGCTGACTATGAAACCCAATAACTTTCCTGAAGAGGCTCCAAAAGTACATTTGGCAGGATTCAACTTCAATTGATATTTGCGAAGTCTATCGAATAGTTTTCTTAGCACTTTTAGATGCCCCCGAGCAGTGAAAGTTTTGGCGATCATGTCGTCCACATATACTTCAATTTCTTTATGCATCATGTCATGGAACAACGTGACCATGGCTCTTTGATATGTAGCACCAGCATTCTTTAACCCGAAAGGCATCACCTTATAGTAGAAGGTACCCCAAAGGGTAATAAAAGCAGTTTTTATCATGTCATCTGGATCAAGTTTGATTTGATTGTATCCAGAAAAACCATCCATGAAGGAAAAGTAGGAGTTTCCTGCGGTATTATCCACCAGTGTATCAATATGAGGAAGTGGGAAGTTATCTTTAGGACTGGCTTCGTTCAAAGGCCGGTAGTCCTGACAAACTCTTAGTTTCCCACTTTCTTTCTTTTCGACTGGGACAATGTTAACCACCCATTCTGTATATTCAGCAACCCCCAGGAATCCTGCATCCCACAGCTTTTGAATCTCGTCTTTTACTCTTAAGATTAACTCCGGCTTTAATCTTCGTAACTTCTGTCTGACAGGCTTCGCCCCAGGTTTCAAGGGTATTTTGTGTAGTACAATGTCTGAGCTTAAGCCGGGCATATCTTGGTATGACCAAGCGAATACATCCACATATTCTTTCAATAAATGGACTAATTCTTCTTTTTCTTCAGGAGGGAATAAAGTGCCAATCTTGACTTCTTTTACATCCTGACTGTCTCCTAGGTTGAATACCTCAGTTGGTTCTTGACTTGTTGCTCTTTCTTTTTCATCTTGCTCAATCATTTTTAATAGCTCAGGAGATACTTGAAGATCTTCGTCGTCCGAGTCGGTAGTGTTTACAGGATTATCAAAGTTCATTCTTTCATTGTCATCAAAGAGAGTTTTGGGTCTGCATTATCCAGAGAGAAAAGAAAGAGAAGAGAAAAAAAATGGCACGAATGAGATGGATGCAAACTGGTACTTTATTTACAATGTGTATAAATCACAACTTTATTGGAATAAAAAGCAATAACTAAAAGGTTCACTTAAACAAAGACTACACCCTATTGATTGAACCTTTCTTTAGGAGGTTTTTACTATTAGATTACTTTGGAAAGCTTTCGATTATAACAGGCAATTCTATCGCCTCCCAATTGTTCAGCACATCCCGTGGGCCACAAGGTTGAACGAGCTCCTCCTCTTCAGGTGAATCGCTGATGATTGCCTGAATAGAAAGACTTTCAAAAGACTTGTTGATGTTGATAGTCAGCTTGCCTTCATTGTCATTTTTCGGAATGAGACCACCACTCACGAACGTTTCGGTGATTTCAGGGATATCCAGATTTCTTTCCTGGAGAGGATGCCCTGTTAATCGTGCAATCCTCTTTTCTCTCTTTTCAGCTATTGCCTTCATTTTATCATGTCTTGTCGGTGTGAAGCCTAGGCCGTATTTCCCTTCATTTGCGGATATTTTCAATGGCTCTGGGATTCCTTGTAAATCTTGTCCCAAACCTAACCCTGGTGAGTATCCTCCTTTTATCATGAGTTTGGCGACCATGCGACTTGTTTTAGAGATGTTAGGAACGGGTTCTTCTCCATATTCACTGACATAAGCAGCATTGACAATCTCAAAAGACCTGAAGGAGCAATCAGGTATATTTTCATTGACCTCAACATATTGAGCATCCGCAGGTCTAGATAGCAGAATGTCTTCTTCAGCAAAGACTGTGATTATCTTTCCTTCAATGATGAATTTCATTTTTTGATGTAATGAGGAAGGAATTGCTCCAGCCATATGGATCCATGGTCTTCCCAGCAGACAAGTATAAGATGGAGAAATGTCCATGACTTGGAATGTGATATGGAAAAGACAGGGACCAATCCCAATTGGTAGCTCTATTTCTCCAACCACATCTCTCTTTGTTCCGTCAAATGCTCGAACAACAATATGACTGTTGTTGAGGTGTGATGGGTCTAAACCGATCTTATGTAAAGTTTCTAATGGCATTACATTTAGAGCTGATCCATTGTCGATCAGAACTCTAGCCATAATCCGATCTTTGTATTTAATCGAAATATGTAGAGCCTTAGAGTGACCCCTTCCTTCTGCTGGTATCTCATCGTCAGTGAATGTGATGAGATTTTGTGCCGTGATGTTGTTGACAAGGTGGTCAAAGTTGTTCACGGAGATATCTTGTTCAACATAAGCCTTATTCAGGACTTTGAGAAGAGCTTCTCGATGGGCATCAGAACTTAAGAGTAATGAAAGTATGGAGATCTTTGCTGGCAGACGGTTCAACTGCTCCACGATACTGTATTCACTTTGCTTTATGAGTTTGAGAAACTCAGTAGCTTGTTCATCTGTTACTGCTCGAGGCATCTCTTGCTCTTTAGATGTGTTAATAGGTCCATTTGCTGGATCCGTAACATTCTTCTCTTGTTGGAGCTTGTTCATTTGCTCGGGAGAATAACACCGACCGCTTCTAGTCATGCCCCCAACTTCTAACGGAGTTGATGTGATGTTAGAAGTATAGCCATAGTTCCATGGAACAGTTTTGTCTGATTTGTACGGGAATGGCTTTGGAACTTGAATTCTTAAAGGCTTGAGAGCAGATTTTGAGATTGGAATGACTAGTGGTCTTGGCATGATATTGACTTCTTGTTCTTTAATTATCACATTCACGTCATCCTCTTTATCTGACATAAAAACGATGATTTGGGAGGAGTCCATGAGACTTTGTAGACTTTTACGGAATTCTGGGCATTCTTGGATAGAATGACTCTTACTGTTATGAAAGTTGCACCACTCCTCATCCTCGACTTCTTTATTTCCAGAAGACTTTCCTATGATAATCCCTTCTTTCACAAGGCATGAATATACATGCTTAAGAGGGGTTATGATATCATTGACTGTTTTCTTCATCGGCCAGTATTCTTCCATCATATTGACTGGTTTGGCTTGATGAGGAGGCAATGGATTATGAGTGACGTTTGGTTCATCGGAAAAGTCCAACCATTTTGACTCAATTAATTGTTGGACTATACGCTTCAATGCTATGCAATTTTCGAGTCCGTGGCCCACGGCACCATCATGATATGGGCAATTTAGTTTAGGGTCATACCATGTTGGATATGGGGGTTCGAATGGCCTTGTGGGAATTGGGTGAATGAGTTGGCTCTGGATGAGTTTTGGATATAACTCAGTATAAGTCATGGGAATCGGTGCGAAAATTTCTCTTGGTCTTGGTGCAGGCATTGGAGGAGTCGGAACAGGTAGCCGTAACTGATTAGGCCTGTTGAGAGGATAATTGTTGGGTCTATTGGGAAGATAATCACTGGGCCTATTTGGAGGATAATCATTGGGCCTATTGGTAGGATAATAATTGGGCCTGTTGGCAGAATAGGATAGGCGAGGTCCGGTAGCCACGGTACCCACGAGGGGAATCCCTCTTCCTCGTCCGATTTGTTGTATTTCTTCATCTTTTCTTCTGGATGGTCCTCCTCTTTTCATAGGATCACTAAAGGACTCAGTAATCTTCCCGGTTCTAATACCATGCTCGATCCTTTCTCCAGACATGACTACGTCGGAGAAGTTAGTTGCCGCATTGCCAATAAGTTTGTCATAATATGGGTATTTCAGTGTCTGGACAAACAAAGTGACCATTTCTCTTTCTGTCATGGGTGGCTGTACTTGTGCAGCTAAGTCCCTCCATCGTTGGGCGTATTCCTTAAAAGTTTCTGTTTTTTTCTTCTCCATGTTTTGGAGAGTTTGGCGATCCGGAGCTAAGTCCATAACATGTTTATAGTTGCTGATGAAGGCCTGAGCAAGGTCATTCCAAGTTTTTATGTTTCTTGGACCTTGGCTTAGATACCACTGTAATGCTGATTTTGTGAGACTTTCCTGAAAAAGTGCGATCCACACCTTCTCATCTTTGGTAAGTGGTTGTAGTCTTCTGAGAAACAAAGTGATGTGAGTGATGGGATCACTCGTTCCATCGTATTTTACGAAATCTGGCACCTTAAAATCTGAAGGGATTATGATGTCTGGCACTAAGCAGAGGTCATCCACTGAAAGGGATCCGAATATAGTGCCTCCTTCAATGGCTCTCAGTCTTTTCTCTATTGTCTCGATTTTTTTAGATTCTGCTTCATCTTTTGGTAATGTCTTCTTCTCTTCCTGTACAGTGTCTTGTTTCAGGTGAACACTAGCAGAGGGTCCTGATTCTTGAAACAGGTTTTCTTGGACTGAGACTCGTTGCGGGGTGAATCCCGGGGGATAAGTGAGATCTTGTACTTCTTTGATGGGGACTTGAGTTGCTTTCCCTTTGATTAATTCCATCAATTGTTTCATCTGTTCTGACATACTTTCAATCTTGGACTCCATCTCCATGAGACGTCCTTCGGCTTGTTCTGCCATTAATCTTGTTTGGAGTCGAGTTGAATATCGGTGTTGAGGTCCAATTTTACCCTTTTAAAGGAAATATTTATTTTATTAGATTCTATGTGTGTATGATTGATGTGATGGATGCATGCATGAATATTGTAAATACTTGGTGAAAGAAGAATTATAGTGGAATTTCTCAATTACATTCACCAAAAGCTTATTATTTTCAAAAGAAACGGCCCAAAGTACAGTATTGCTTTCTGGCCTTTGAAATAAACTCCATCATTTTTTGAATATTCACCGATGGAGTAGGGCAGCTCAATTCTTCTAACTCCTTGGCTTCTTCGCCCATTAGTTGGGCTTGCTCAGTCACTTTTCTGACTTCTGCCAAAAATATTTGAAGCTGTTCTTGAGAAAATCTGTATTGATCTTCCCAATATCTTGCTCTCATCTCTGTTTGATCGGTTTCATCAACTAATTCGGTGATGACTTGTTTTTGGCTTTCGATCTTTTCTTCGAGGAGTTGTGTTTTGTGACTGAGCTGTTGTATGTCGAAGAGCATCTTCTTGTTCTTCTCCTTTTCTTCCTCTAGCTCTTTCTCCAACTCTCTTTTTGCCAATTTTCTGATGACCTCTTCGGGAAGAACTATTCCTTCTTTCCGATTATTTCTCCATTCATAATACGCAGTAGGAGAAATAATAGGGCCTGACTTTAATATGAAAAGTCTTTTCCATGCAACTGAAATACCCATTGCAAGCTTATTTGAATTTGGATCTTCATGTGAAAACTCCAACTTGCTCAGGTTATGTGTCATGGGTATAAATTGCATGGACCCAAATTGTTTACGTACTTGGGCTGGAGCATAGCTTGTTCCTCCCCATATGCCTAAGAGAGGAACCCACGGGCAATTGCCGCAACGGTAAACTATGCGGGTGGTGGTGGACCAGGGTGCTCTCCATTCAATTTGGAATTCGCTGATGTTCTTGAAGTAGTCAACCCATGCTTCCTTGCTATCATGATTAGTGGTTTCACTTTTCAAAAAGGCTTCAATTGGGATGAAGTCCTTTGAAAAGCGATTTCCAAAATGTTGCTTCTCACAAGGAAGGTGGCTTTTGATCCAAACGTTGAGGAGATGTGAACATCCTATGAATTTGCCTCCTCTTTGGCGACAAAAGTTTAATGCCCTGATAGTTTCACATAATATCACTGAGGTCGGATTTACTTGGGCATTGCAGACTTGCTCAAATAATGTGATGACGTCTCCTTCAATAAATCCGACAATTCTTGGGAAGACTACCAGGCCATATATTGCCAAGGCGAACAACTTGCGTCGTTGATTCTTCTGAGGGAGGGTGTGACTTAGTTGTTTTAGATCGGTCCAGCTGATAAATTTCCGACACCCTTTTGTTGCAAATTTGGGTTGAAGACTGGAAGCTGGCATGTCCAATAATTTTGCTAGGGCTCGATGAGGCTCCGTTCTTCTATCATATTGATACGTCTCAATTGGATAGTTGGAGGACCAACCCAAGAGGTTATTGTATTCTTCAATGGTTGGAACCAGATCCATCTTATCGAAAGAAAAGCATCGATAAAATGGATCCCAAAATTGTGTTAGAGCCCGGACAAGTGATGCATCAACGGTAACCTTTAGTAGGCAAGTGATGTGACCATATTTTGCCGTAAAAGCTTCCCGATCAGCAGAGTTCCAACTATTCCAGACTTGTAATAATTCCATGGTGTCATTATGGTTTATCCGAACCGATACCTGGTCCTTAAGCTGTATGTGAGAGTGGGATGTCAGAGCATCTCCATGAAGCTTTTGAGCTGTTTCGGAATATTCCATAGCTTCAGGCTGAGTTTCGATTACAGTGTCATTCCATGATGCAGTAACAGCCGTGGGAAGATAATCGAGAATATCCATGATAATGGTTCTTTCACCAAATATTTATCTTTAATGATGAAATGTGTATGCCGGAAAAATAAGGAAAAACAGAGTTAGTAAAAAGGTAACACATAAGATCATACAAACATATAGATAAAACAAAACCTATGGAAATGGGAACCGAGGTATAGAAAATTCTTAATGGCTGGTTCTAAGGTAGAGTAAGGAATTCTATATGCAGAAGGTGGTTTATCAAAAAGGCAAGGGATAGTTCCCGAATCCCGTCACTAAATCATAGTGACGGCCCGATTCCTTACCCTCTAGGGTTTATGTAAGGAATGGATTAATTCGAGTCGTAGCTTTTCGTGGGCCCATGCAGAGACTAACCGTCTCAGAAGGCAATACACTACTTTGCTACTTTGAAACCGGTGAAGGCTTGGAGACCGTGGCCTCACAAGGACAGCAACACCAATTCCGCTTAGAAAGAATCGTGTTTGATTTAAGGAAGCTCGGGTATAGAGCTTCATTTTGTGAATGCATTATGCATGTTTACTTAAGTAAATATAATATATAAATCCACATAATAGTAAAGCAAAGTAAATCAAAACAAATCAACTTTAAGCTCGACTCACTAATATTGACTCCCCAGCGGAGTCGCCAAGCTGTGGCAACGTGCGGGTCTTTTTCGGGAGTCGCCACCAATCGGTTTACTTAGGTCGATTGGTCACCTTAAAATTGGTCTGCGAGAGTTCGGGAATCGGGAGTACGGTTACGCTAAAACAATATTGTTATAGCGCCCAAAATTGGCACCTTAGTTGATTTTAATTTTGTTTTACTTTGCTTTTAAAAATTTTCAGTTAATTTAGATATTTTAACTGAATTAGTCAAAAATGTGGATTTTGGTAATTAATTCGGGTACAATTTTATACTTCCGAACCATGGACTCTGCCGAGTCATTTGGACACGGAAGATTTTGATTCCGAACCATGGACTCTGCCGAGTCATTTGGACACGGAATTTTGGTGAAATTTTAAACAATTTTATCCATATTGTAAAAATATGGATTTTTATCTTTTTATTTAATTTATTTATTTTTTTTTTAAAAAAAGTTTAACATTTTCCAAACCGTAGATCCTGCCGGATCATCCGGATATGGAAATTGATTTAATTTATCGTAATTATTTAATTCTTATTATCATGAAATTAATTTTTAAATGATAATTTTGTTCATGAATGATTTTTAATACAAATTAAAAATTTATCTTTCTTTCTTTTTCTTTATTTAATTTATTTTTACTTTCTTTTTTTTTAATTTTCTTTCTTTTATCTTTCTTTATCTTTATCTTATCTTTCTTTTTTTTTTTTTTTCTTTTTTTTTCTTTTATCTTTCTTTATCTTTTCTTTTATTTTTCTTATCTTTTCTTTTATTTCTTTCTTTTTTTATCTTTTATTTCTTTCTTTTATTATCTTTTATTTCTTTCTTTTATTTTTATCTGATTTTTCTTGTTTAATGAAGGATATTTATTATTTAAAGAATTACTCAATTTATAAAAGAATTGAAAAAATTATTAATTTTTATTTAATAAGAAGTTAATTTAAAGGAATTAAAGAGTTTAAAAATAAAAAAAAACTTTGATCATGGTACGGGGCGTTGTTACTCAGCCAGACCCTCTTCACCAGGTGAAGCGGCTCAAAAGCGGGCACGAGACAGTTTCCAGCCAATATACCATGAACTAAAATTTTTTTTTTTATAAAAGATTAACCAAAAGTAATTGTTTAATTAAAAAAATTAAAAATTTATATGTATATTTTAAACAAAAGAAGAAAAGTTTTGATATTTATTTAATTTGTTTTGGAATAAAAGATTATTTAACCAAAAATTTATATGTATTTTAAAACAAAAGTTTTGATATTTATATTTTTTTTGTTTTCTTTTTGTTTAATGAAAGATTTTTTTTTTAATTTATATCTCTGAAAATATCTAATTAATAAGTCTAAAATATTTAAGAGAAAATTCAATTTTTTTTGCTATTTATTTTTTTATTTTTCTTTGAAATTATTTGACTAAAATTTTTATAAAGGAGACAAAAAAGTTATATTTTTTAAAAGGAATAAAATATTACTGAATAAAATATTAACCCAAAATTTTTATTCTTTTTATTCTTTTTATTAATAAAGAAAACTAAAATAAAATTATTTTATTATTTTAATAAATAATTAATATATTAGTCCCAAAATTTTATTTTTAATAAAGAAAAGTTTATTTATATACTTTATTTAAAAATATTTCCAAGCCATGGATCCTGGCGGATCATTTGGTCATGGATTTTTTTAATTTTTGTTAAATTTTAATTATTTATTAATTATTAATTTTAATTGGATTTTTCTTGAATTTTTATTTTAAGTATCATTATTAAAAAAATATTTAAAAAGAATTGATTTAATCATGTTTGTTTATTAATTTTAACAAAAAGTTCACTTTGTTATCTTTAAAGAAATAATAAAAAATGTATTCCAAAATAAAAATAATTGGCTTTTAAATTTTTATTAGCCTTAATAATTAATTACAAAAGAATCTTCTTTTAGTTTTTTTATTTATGGGTAAAAGGTGAATTAAATAAATTAAATTATATAAAGAAAAATTAATAAAGTGGGGCTTTTTGGCCATCCACTTGAAAAAAAAAATAATAATAATAATAATAATAATAATAAATGTTATCAAAATTTAATTAAATTAATTATTAACAATAATAATGAAAGTTAATTAAGTCAAAAATAATAAAAGTTAGCCAAATTAATTAAGTTAATTAATTAACAACAATAAATAAAAGTTAGCCAAGTTTAATTAAATTAATTAATTAACAACAATAATAAAAGTTAGCCAAGTTTAATTAAGTTAATTAATTAACAACAATAAATAAAAGTTAGCCAAGTTTAATTAAGTTAATTAATTAACAACAATAAATAAAAGTTAGCCAAGTTTAATTAAGTTAATTAATTAATAACAATAAATAAAAGTTAGCCAAGTTTAATTAAGTTAATTAATTAACAACAATAAATAAAAGTTAGCCAAGTTTAATTAAGTTAATTAATTAATAACAATAATAAAAGTTAGCCAAGTTTAATTAAGTTAATTAATTAACAACAATAAATAAAAGTTAGCCAAGTTTAATTAAGTTAATTAATTACAACAAAAATAAAAGTTAGACAATTTAATTAATTATTAACAACAATAAAAATAAAGGTTAGTAAAAATTAGCAAGTTAGTTGTTAGTTGCTAATAACAAAAAAAAAAAAGGTTAGTAATAATAACAATAATAAACAAATAAATAAACAAGTAAAAAATAAATGAGTTAGTTAATTAATTTTCTGCAAAGACAAAATAAAAAGGTTAGTGACCTAATAGAAAGAAATTGAAAAGATGAAGGACTGAAAGGAGGTTTTACCCTTAAAAATTAAAATTGAATCTGGAGAAAGAATCAGAGGCGACGCGAGGGAGGAGGGGGGGTGACGGGGCTGGGCAGGCGGAGGCGGCGAGGGCGCAGGGCGGCCGGGCGACGGCGACGAGGGCGCGGGGCGACGGCGACGAGGGTAACGGCGGCCGGGACGACGGCGGCGAGGGAGCGGGGCGACGGCGGCAGGACGGCTGGGTGCGGCGGCGCGAGACGGCAGGACTGCTGGGCGCGGCGGCGATGGCGACGGCGACGGCGTAGGAACGACGGCAACGGCGAGACGGCGGTGGCAGGGCGACGGCAACGGGATAGGACGGCGACAGAAAAAGAAAGAAAGAGAAAACGGAGGAAGAAGGTAGTCGAAACGTAAGAAAAAATAATTTTGGGACTGTTTTGGCAGAGGGAGGAGAGCCTAGGACTAAGGCTTCTATTTTCTCTTTTTCTAAAACGGAGCTCTGAACTTTTTTCTCTGATTTTCTATATGTTCAGCACTGAATTTGGGGGGGTATTTATAGAAGGAGCTTAGCTGAACTGTGGACGGATAAATTAATAAAAAATATCAAACTTATCTTTTAAATTGGTAAAATGACAGTTTCAGTCCTTTACGTTACTCCAGCTCTGGATAAGCTCAGAAGCTTCTGATTTTGACAATTTTAACGTTTTCTGTCAATTTGGGCTAGAAACGTCCGTTTAGGCCCAAAATTAACGCGAAAAATTACCCAAAGCTCCTGAAACTTTCAGAATTTGTCAATTTTGTCCGAAACTTCTCAATTTTGTCATTTTTACCTCAAACTTTTAATTTTTTTGTCATTTTTTTCTGAAATTTTATTTTTATTCCAAACACATACATATTCGCACATATATTATTTTAAATCAAATCTTCTCAAAATAAAAATATATTTTAAACTAATTAACATAATTAAAATTTTTTAGCAATAATAATAATAATAATAATAATTTTTTTAATTAGTTTTTTTTTTTTTTTAATTTTTAAAAAAAGGGCCGGACGAAATTGGGTGTCAACACTCGTAGATAGTAACTGAGACTACAATGTCTGTCTAGCACTAGACCTGCTTCTGCTTGTCAGATCAGATTTGGGTCAACTTGGTGGTAAGTTGCTCAAATCTATTGTTCACCTCTTGAACCTGATCGCATAGGGCTGAGTCCTCGACGCTCAACTAAGCAATATCAATTGACTAGGCATTAGTGTTTGCCTGCAAAATTACATCAGTTAATTTTCAATATTTTGTATAACTTATAAAAAAAAGTATTACTCCCTCTGTCTCATATTCTTTGCACCATTTACTTTTTAGCAATTAATTTATGAATTTTATTTTCAACTTTTTAGTATATAATTGAAGAAATTTTATATAATAATGATAAATCAAGACATATATATTCTAAATATATATTTTTAAAATTTTTTTGAACAAATATTAATATAAATAAATTCAAGTCAAACTAAGCAAAAAGGTCAAATAGTGCAAAGAATATGGGACGGAAATAGTAGTAAATATGTCGAATTGAAATTACTTATTGGGATCTAAATGTGTAAGGATCTGCAAGGTGAAGTATGAGGCCTGAGATGCGCCCTTTCTTCGATGACCCATGAACTTCGTGCTAACACCTCTCGTTGGACTGGGGTACTTTTTGGCGACCCACTCTACATATGCATCTTGCAATCAAATAATAAAACTTTAGTTAGAGTTATAAAACTCTAAGTAGTGTTATGAAAATTTAATTAGAGTTATCAAAAGTTTACCATAAGGTGACGTGCAACAGGATCCTCCAATTGGCTGACCTTTTTCCAAGTGTGCACCTTGGTTCACCACTCCTCAAACAAAGCTCCTGTCCTTAACATTCTTTCATCTACAAAAAATGTGCTAATAATTGAAATATAAAATGCTATTATATGAATAATGTGGAATAAATATGACAAGTGATGCAGGACTTATCATCTCGTCTTAGTGTATCTCACTAAGAATTGAGCCCATCATGTACTTCGGGAGTTCCCCTGGTTTGTTTATCACCTTCTTGACCTTTTTCCTAGCTTCAGACCATTTCTTCCATTACTCTTACTGCCAGTACTCACACTTCTGCTCCTGCAAGTAGGCGTTGTATGTAGGGGACATGTGGCTATAGGATATTGAAGTCAGGGTTCCAGGAATTCCACCTCGGGACCTTGTCCACCGTACTCTGTCTTTATATATATACTTGATTTCGGATGGAATTCAAGCAGTACTCAAATATGAGGCGATGAATATTAGTGATCTATTGGGGTTCCTACTGATAAAATGCTTGAAATTACAGGCACATTAATTAGAGATCAATCACCTGTTAACAATGTTAAAAAAATAATTAAGAAACTTATATTTAATGGGGTGATGTGCTCCTCATGGATCTCAGATGGGATCTCCATCCATAAGGGTAAAGGCCCACTCCATAACCTCTAATGAATAGAATAGATGGTCATTTGGGCAGATTTATCAACCAGAATGCTACAATGTGTAATTAAAATTGTAATTAATTAAAACAAATAGAGTTTAGGGCTTTAAGAAAACTTTGAAAATTTGGTATACTTATTTATGTGGGACAATGTTAAGTGCATGGCATGTCTATCATTTAACCCTTATTTATGTATTTCATAGCAATAATTGTTAGAATTTAGTGTCCTTCTATTGTTATTCTTATGTTTTTGTAGGTGAAGGTGATTGGAGCAAAAGAGGGGTAACTTGCAAGAAATTTTTGGACCTTTTCTTGGAAGATTCAAGCTTGGGTAAATGTATAAAATTTGTAGCCCTTCTTCTTAGCTTCGAGTGGGCTATTGAATCGCCTCAATCGGACACCTGTGCACAAAGTTATGGTCAAAATACTAAAGAGCATCCGTGTTGTCGAGTATTGGTGACACGTCGCCAGAAGTGGCGACGCGTCGCCGAGACCTGCTCTGTTTATAAAAATCCTCAACGAAAAGTTGCGAAGGAAGATCCCCTTTGACCCCAAACCCTCCAAACTCATTTTTTGGCTAGTTTTTTTAAGGTTTCCATGGATTAAGGAGCTAGAAGGCTAATTTGATGAAGATTCTTGCTTGGATTGGAGTGGAACCTCTTCTGCAACAAGGATTTCTACTTGGATGTAGACCATTTAGGATGATTTGATGCTTGTAAATACATAACCCATTGATTATTTCCATGATTTGTTGGCTCTTTTAGCTTATGCTTAAATGTGTTCTTCATTTGTTGGCTACTTGTGTTGAACAACTTTCTAGACTTAGGAAAGGCTCAAGAGAGGTTTCTAAGGTTGGAAGAGGGCTAATAGAGCATGGGTAATAGGTAGATTCAAGAGAACTATCGTTCCTACGAGGCCTTAGAGGAGAACTTGAGCTTAATGGTTTCTAGGACAACTAGTTAGCATGAAAATGTCTAACGGGGTTCTAAGGAACTAATTGGCCCTGTCTTGAGAGAGAAGGATTGATAATGTAGATTTTTCTGGCTTACAACTCTTAGGAAGTATGATTTGGGTTAGGTAGGTACTTGTGTCAAAGCTATGTCTATATAGCAACCCATTTGGTTTGAATTCCTTAAAAACTTTGTAAATATGTGTTTAGGATAGCTGTTATGTTTGTTTGGTTTGGTGGTTGGGTGATCCACAATTTTTGTAGTTTAGCTTCTTATTCCTTGTTTTCTACGGTTTGTTTGCTCTAGCTAAAGTGAGGTCATCGTACTTAGTATTTGATGGGATTTTTTGCCATACAATTCTTTGTGGGATCGACACCTGACTCACCACTACTACAATTGGCACTGTACGCTTGCGGGTGAGATTGAAGTTAAGGTTAAGAAGGTTTTTTATAAACTTCTGTCTCATGACAGACAATCATCTGACACTATACTGGTGAAAGAGGTGCCTGTAAGTAAAGACATTAGGTGCCTTTCACTGGACCCTTAGAGGATCGTGAGCCATTAGGCGTTTGGACATCATTGGAGGTCTCCTCTATGGTAGTTTACTGCTAAACCGAGGACCCCCTATCACCTACTTGGATCCCCTACCCATAGCTGTAGCAATGATAGTAAATGGAGTGAGAATGCCTAAGAATTATTGATGGTGTTGGGAAAAAAAATCTCCAACCACTTACAACGCATAACGGAACAACAAATCTAATCAAATAAGCTCACATGAATTTAATGTGGTTTGGCTCTTAATTAGCCTATGTCCACAGATGAGAAAAATCCACCCAAACAAAATATAGAGGTTACAATATAGATATGCCTTAGTACTCACATTAGCCTATGGTTCCCCTACACACTACTAAAAACCTCAATATCTTGTCCTCACATAAATACATGATATGAGAATCATAAAAGACTAATCGTCCTAGCTCCTTCTAGCCCTCAGACTTCTTCTAACTTATGAAACTCTCACATCTTGCCTCTTTAACACATTGGCCTCTTTCTCTTACTCAAAACCCTAATACAAGAAGCCTTTTTATAGGTCACACATAAATCCAAACCATATCAAAATATGAAAACCAAATCATAAACAAATAGCAAAACTAAAACCAAATCCTAAATAAAATAAAAATCCTTAACTTTTTTGAAGTTGAGCCAACAAACCCAACAATCTCCATCTTAGCTTAAAATTCTTTACCATCAACATGAACACCACGAACACACGGTCATGATCATAGACATAAACACCACGAACATTACCAAAACACCAACAATGAATGAAAACAACTACGAACAACATGAATATGACAATGATGACAAACATCACTAAGACATGAACAACAATGAACAATAATGATCACGAATCGAACATCATGAACATCAACATTATTAGCATTAACACATATGAACAAAATCTTCAATCGTTAAACTTGTACCGAGCTGTTGGTGCCAAGCCACAACCACTGTCAAATATCCCTAGGATGATTCCTTAAAGCTCCACTAAACAATCCAAATGCTCTACCATGCCAAGCATCGAACTATACGCTCCATCATGCTAGAATAAACCATATGGTCTACCATGCTAGGCCCAAATCATAAGCTTTGATACAACTTGTTAGGAAAAAAATTCTCCCATCACCCATTACGCCCAATGGAACAATAAATACAATTAAACAAGCTCACACGAATTTATTGTTCCATTAATGCAAAATGTAGAGGTTACAGTAGAGGTATGCCGGTAGTGCTAACACTGGCCGATGGATCTTCTACACGTTATTGACAACCTCAATATCTTGTCTCTACACAGTTACAAGATATAAGAATCATAAAAGACTTATCATCTTAGATACCTCTGGCCCCTAGACCTCTTTTCCCATGTGAAACTCTCACATCTTGTCTTTTCAACACATTGGTTTTTTTCTCACACTTAAAACTCTAAAACAAGAAGCTTTTTTATAGGCAACACATGAAGCCAAACTACATCAAAATAGGAAAATCAAATCCTAAACAACTAGAAAAACTAAAACCAAATCCTAAATAAAATCAGAATCCTTAACCCTTTTGAATTTGAGCCAACAAACTCAACAGAGGGGGATCGACATGACTGATACACGGCTAGATTTATATACTATGGCATTTTGCCCATATAGTCCATCAATGGATGGTAGCTCCCCAATGTGTCATAGTGGGACTGTTAGGCCAATGTTGATTCCCTATAGTGTAGGGCTGAGGCTGCCATGTGAAAGGTGATAGGTTGCTGAGTAGGGGCGATCATATTGGCCGACAACATAACTAAAGAGAGGCTACGTCCCTAGCAATCAAAAGACGGCAGATGACATAAATCTTGACTAAGGTCATGGGTCCCTTTACCCTTCCCAGAGTACACACGTTCTGGCACCATCCTAATTTGTAAGTTTATAATTTAAATTTCATTAATTTTTTCAATTAAGCCTTAAACTTAATTACTTAAAATTTATCTAATAATTTTGGCACCTTTTCAATTAAGCCCTTAAACTTTAATTACTTATAATTTTATCATATAATTTTGTTACTTTCTCAATTAAGTCCCTAAACTTTAATTATTTTGAATTTTATCCAATAATTTTGGTACTCTTTCAATTAAGCTCCTAAATTTTAATTACTTAAAATTTTATCCAATAATTTTGGTACTTAAAATTTTATCCAATAATTTCAGTACTCTTTCAATTGAGCTCCCAAACTTTAATTACTTACAATTTTATACAAGAATTTTGGTAATCTTTCAATTAAGCCCATATGTAACCTCTTTACTAGATTAAATTAGATAAGCATGTATTTGTTATTAGTAAAGCTATAAGTGATACTTTGTAGTTCATTGCTTGTGTGTTAATCAAGTAATTTAAAAGATGTCTTCTTGAGCTAATTAAGATTAAAAGAACCTGTGAACCTAGAAAAGATTAAAGAACCCTAAGTAGCAAGCTATGTCTCGGGTTAGTTTTAGTATAACTTTAGTGGCTATATTGTACCAAGTAAGAATTAATGGACTTAAGTGGTAATTCAAAAATAACAATAAAGGACTAAATTGTTATCAAGTTAGTTAATGGATAATCAGTTGTAACAACTTTTTTGGTGAAGGAGTTTTGTTTAGTTTTAATTGCACTTTTGCATGCTACTACTAGCTTTACCAGTTGATCCTCCACTTTATTTCTACATTTTTCTTCATCCCTAACCTCTTGATAGGGGTTAGTATGGTTTGAGGATTCTAATCTCAGCTAGGATGAAGATCAAAGGTAAAAATCTAAGGATTTCAAGAAGAATCGGTGCTTTTTTGAAAAAGAAGTAAAAAATACATTAACTTTAGTCGCAAGATTCATAAGGATCTCTAGCAAATTTTCAGGTAAGGACACATGGGTTCCTTACAAATTAGTTAAAGAAATGATTGTTCTTTATTTATATGAACTATCATTGTTTGAATAAGGGATTATGAAGCTCAAGGATACATGAGCTTTGAATGAACTTAGCTTGTATGAAAAGCAAGATTAGTGTTGCTTCAGATTGAGCTAAGCAAGTGGAGTTGGATAGCTTAGTAGGTGGATTCCTATAATTTAGCAAGAATTAGGGAATTTGGAACTTTTACACCTATAGTTTGGCCAAATTTCTTATAAAATTTGCAGGTAAAGATCAATGTACATTATCGGGTTCACTTGTGTTATGCTTGTTATGAATGATATTTAAATAGTCGAACTTAAGTTGTTTTGTAGCGGAATAGGGCCCCAGTGCCTTGATTTGCTAGCATCAGTAAGCTCTTGGGAACTATTATGATCCCACTCAGGTTACGATTGGCTAGTTATTATTCGTGAAGTATCTTAAATCATTACGTTTAACTAATTACTTAACCTACACTGCATAGGAAACATGCATTTATCATCCTAGCTATGTAATAACAATTAAATAAGTAATCTATAGTAAAACAGTGCCATGCCCTTTATATTTAAGAAAATACATTGATACAAGCCAAGACGTAAAGAACTTTTGTTGCTTTAACTTCAAGTAATAACTATGTGCATACATCTAAATCTTATATGCACCCAAATGTAACTCTAGTGTTATACACATCAATGGAACACTAATAGAGGCAACACTTTGTATGAAAAATATCATACATACAATAGTGATAACAATATCAACTAAGATCCACCCTTAGCTTTCCACCCAAGCAATCTAGCTTCAAGTGACAACCCTCACTTTCCTTGTACACACTTTGCCTTGAAAGCTGAAAAGAGCTCATTAGTCAATACTAACTTATATTATAAGCAATCATTTACCAAATGATTCATACTTAGAGAGTACCTTTAAGCAAATAAAACTTAGCACTAACAGTCATCCTTCACCAACTGTTAGGCCTGACTAGCCTTCTAAATACCTACACAACACTAAATGGGTGAGTACTTGAAAGTACACAGGAAGGGATTTCGCACCTGCAAGAAAAGTATATGCAAGCATACAAGCAATATGTATATATATAAACAAACCAAGAAATCAAACAACACAACAAACAACAAGCACAAGCAATTAATAAATAACATTAATAATGCAATGAAATGTATGAATGGATGAGTGAATGCACATGTTTATGCACATAGGACTTCCTTACACCTGAAAGTGTTCTTAACTGCCACGAGCTCATACGGTTGGGGTATTTGGATACTGGTCCTCATGTCCAATGCTAGCATTTGATTAAACCTCACGAAGACCTCCTTACAGGTACCTTAAGTAAGTTGTCACTTACTTGATCTTGTTCACCTTTTATGGGCTACTTAGGGTAAATCATCACTTACTCACCTCTTACTTATAACTCCCCCTTACTTGTTGCGCCGCCAAATTGAACTTGGTGGCCAAACTTTTCCAAGTTCCTTTGAACTTGACTCGGGCAACTTAATGGATTCGTTTACCGAGTCTATCAATTTGGTCGGGACATCTTGGGTACCGCTCGATGCTCGGAGGTATGTGACCTCTACTCTTGGGTCATCAAGATTCCTGGACCCTTCTCGAGTCCCTCTTCAAATGCCAAAGGTTCATGACCTCACCCCTTAGCCATTGGAGGACTCATACAATACTAGGTCCCTCCTTGGTACCCTATTTGTGATTTAAGGTATCTAACTTATCCACTTTTCCTTAGCCCTCTTAACCACCCACTTATTACCCACTTATTAATGCATAAATAAATGTTAGGAGCACTTTTAAGCCATGATAGGATGCAACCTAAGCCTTAGAAATTAGTTTGAGATACTTAGAAACAAAGTTGGCACAATTCAGGCACAATGCTGTAGCATTGCATATTGTGATGCGACAGCATTGTGATTTTATGGAAGTTGCGGAAAATGATGCAATAGCACCACAATAGTTGGTGCGACTGCATTGCACATTTTAGGTAGCCTTTTCTTTCTCTTAAGCTCGATGCAATCATATGAAATAATCAATGCAACTGCATTATCCCCTGGAACAACTTTTCATTGTCCCTTTCTCGGCCATTCTTGCTCCAAACCTTACCCAAATCAGTTCCAATCACTTTTGACTCATTTCAACCCACTCCCACGTGTTCTAACACTACTTATACATCATTTAATCATGCTAAAACATAAATCCCTACCTCAAATCCAAGTTAATCAAGATTCAAAGCAAACAAACTACACCAAGTTTACTTGAGCACAAATTGCTTCCCTTGAGTTCTAAGCCTAAATCCAAGCAAAATGGGCACTACAAGCCCTAAATTAAGGCCATAACTAACCATATTTCAAGATTAGAATTAAATTAAACCCATATATAAAACATACCTTTGGGTTTCAACTCAAACTTGGAGGAATGAGTTCTAAAGCACCAAATGCACCCGCTTCTAACTAGGAGCTTGATGTAATTGCCTCTAGACCCTTATTTTCATGGAGAATGAAGCAAAATTGGAAGATTTGAAGACCAATGGCTATGGAGGAATGGAAGAACAGAAATGAGTTGGAGAAATGATGAATAATGCTTGATTGTGTAAAAGAAATATCTCTACCCACCCCTACTAAACCCTTGACTTATTTCCTCCACTAACCAAATTAAGTTTTTTTCTTCTCACTAGATTTTCTACCTTAAACGATCCATTTAGGTCCTATGGTTAATTATTCCCGTTGCCTTAGCCTTTAAACTTTATGCCATAAGTTGCATAATAGCCCTACTTTCTTAGTTAGTGCATTTTGGTTCCTAAACTCTCATTCTTTGTTTCAATGGTTAAAGTAACTTATGGCCTTAAATTATTTGATTAAAAAGTTACCTACATGACTTAATTTCACTAAATTTACAGCCCTGCCACTCACTTGGGTTAAAATTATCATTTTACCTTTTTTTCCTTTTAGTGCCATTTTACACTTAGGAACTTAATACGACATCACTTAGCTTGCTTTTCTTACATAATAAAACTTATTTGAGGAAAATAACTTAGGATTTATTTGCCTTGGCATCTAAACTATGGGAAGCACTTGGAGTGCCTTTACATGTTTGACTCATCTAATAGTTAAAATGTGTTGCTTACTAAGTTCTAAGAACTTACTCCCTAACTTCTATACTCTGCTAAGAACTTACTCTCTAACTTCTATACTTGTAGAGTGTGAGCAAGAGAATTAGTATAGTATAGTGTGTTGCTTGTGCAAGTGTAGTGTTCTGTTTATGTGCAGGTACTTTGAGTAATGTTACTTCCTGGTGTTGGTTTGATTTTAGCACTGGATTGTGTTTGAAGTGTGTAGGTTGCTATGGTGAAAGGGAAAGGAGTACTTAGCTTTGAAGGCTAGTCTTCTAGCCTAAGTATGTACAAGTAGGCAATGTTTAGTTGTTTTGTAATTTTGGCTCTGGTAATAGGACATTATGATGTCCAACCTGGCTTGAGTTGTCGTTAAGTGTTATAAAAATGTATAAAACAATGTATTATATGGGGTGAATGAGAAGTTATCTGATTATGCTTAACTATTTGTCTTTTCTGCACCATGGTTAGGCCGACAACATACGTAAGTTGCGTTACGGTTTCATAGCATTTTCTTGCATAGTTTTTTTGGCAGTTTTGGTTCTAAAACCATGCATGTGTAACAAACCCCTGGATGCAAAGCTCTACAATAATTGACTAAGAAAAACAAAGCAGTGCTAGACGGATAAACGTAAGAAAATCCTAGCTAATGACTAATTTGGCTTGCAGTTTAAGCAAATGGAATTGGTTTTTACTTACTATACAAGAAATCCCTCCTTATTAACTACATTGGGGTTCCCAAAATTGTAAGTTGGTTAATAAACCCTAAACTTTAATTACTTACAATTTTAGCCAATAATTTTTGTTTTCTTTCAATTAAGCCCCAATACTTTAATTACATACCATTTAATCCAATAATTTTGGTACCTTTACTATTAAGCCCCTAAATTTTAATTATTTACAAAGTTATCCAAAAATTTTGGATTCTTTCAATTAAGCCCCCAAACTTTATCTACTTACAATTTTATCCAATAATATTTTTGTACTATTTCAATTAAGCCCCTAAACTCTAATTATTAAAAAATTTATCCAATAATTTTGGTACTCTTTCAATTAAGGCCCTAAAATTTAATTATTTACAACTTTATCCAATAATTTTGGTATTTTTCAATTAACTCCAACACTTTGGTTACTTGCCATTTAAGCCAATAATTTTTGTACTTTTTCAATTAAGGCCCTAACTTTGAACTATCTTCAATATTATCCAATAATTTTTGTACTCTTTCAATAAGTCCCTGAACTTTAGTTACTTACAATTTTATCCAATAATTTTGGTACTTTTTCAATTAGGCCCCAAAAATTTAATTACGTACAATTTTATCTAATAATTTTTGGTACTATTCCAATTAAGCTCCTAAACTGTAATTACTAACAAATTTATCCAATAATTTTGGTACTCTTTCAATTAAAACCGTAAAATTTAATTATTAATCACTTTATCCAATAATTTTGGTATTTTTCAATTAACCCCAACACTTTAATTACTTAACATTTAAGCCAATAATTTTTGCACTTTTTCAATTAAGGCCCAAACTTTGAATTATCTTCAATATTATCCAATAATTTTTGTACTCTTTCAATTCAGTCCCTAAACTTTAGTTACTTATGATCTTATCCAATAATTTTAATACTTTTTCAATTAAGCCCTAAACTTTAATTATGTACAATTTTATCCAATAATTTTGTATTGTTTTAATTAAGCCCCTAAGATTTAATTGTTTATAATTTTATCCAATAATTTTGGTGCTTTTTTCAATTAAGCCCCAATACTTTACTTACCATTTAATCCAATAATTTTGGTACCTTTTCAATTAAGCCCCTAAATTTTAATTACTTACAATATTGTCCAATACTTTTTGTACTCCTTCAATTAAGCCCCTAAACTTTAATTACTTACAATTTTATGCAATAATATGTGGTACTTTTTAATTAATCCCCTAAGCTTTAATTACTTACAATTTTATCTAATAATTTTTGTACTTTTTTTATTAAGCCCTAATAAAATTAGTTACTTACAATTATATGCAATAGTATTTGGTATTATTTCAATTAAGCCCTTAAATTTAATTACTAACAGTATTATCCAATAACAATTTTAGCATGGCTTCTAAGATGTGCGGTGAATGAGCCAAAGCAAGTGGAAATGCTAAAAATGATTCAGCGCTTACGTGTTGTAGATAGATTTGGTCCACGCAAAATGAAATACCTTGGTGTTCTAAGGGTGCTTCTAGAGTGTCAATCTAAAGAGGCAGTTGATACGATGTTAGTTGGAGGAGAAGAATGGTTTGATCAATGGTTTGTGGGTTTGTCCTTGGAAAAAGGACCTTAACGGTCCAGGCTGGCTGGTTTGGTTCTCTTGTGTTGGTATTCCTCCTCATGCTTGAAGAAGATCAACATTTAAGTTGCTGGGTGTGAAATGGGGAAAAGTCTTGTCCGTAGACAGAGCTACAGTAGACAAGTCATGCGTTTATGCTGGCAAAGTTGTTTTAACATGCGAATTGAAGTTTATTTTAGAAATTGTTAGATTAAAGGTTGGTGACAAAATTATCCATGTTAGAACTTAGAATTGCTGAAGTTACTTCTACAGAGGCCAAGGTGAGTCAAGAGTTCAGTTGTAACTTGTAACGGCCATTATTCATTTGAGTCTGAAGCAGATGAAGGTTATTCTGACGTTGGCGATGGTGAAGGTTCTTTTAAATCCGGGTATATGGAAGATGGACAGATGGAACCATTGGAGAACACCATGGAAGAGGTTGGGCTGCAGAGTGTATTCGAAAGAATGTCTAAGGAAATTTGTCTTGGGAAATTAACATGATTAACAGTGAGTAGGCAAAAAAGGTCATCAGTATTAATGGTAGTTCAAGAAAATCTGATTTAGTGGTAGCTGATTTGATGGAAGCAAGGATTAAGGCACTCCAAAATGGGGTTAGTATTAGGCAGTAAAGATGTAGAGCCCAATTTGAGTGAGCATACAAAACAGAGAAAAATCATAAAAGATAGAAGGATTAAAGAGGTGCTTAGTAGATCTGGAAGTGTAATGGGCTGGCCCAATTCCGGAATGGATCAAGTTAATGCTTCTTACAAGCCAGCTATCTAGCAGAATCACTAGGAATCAATCTCTGATAGTGATGTGATCAACATGAATCGCCATGCACTTTCAAGGTTGTTGGAAATCGTGGGCAATTTAGAGGTCAGAGAAGCACTGGAGGTAGAGAAAATTATGGAGATTGGCAGCGTAGTCGAGTTTCAATTGGAGGACTTTAGACATTCGGCGGTCAAGGCTTTGAGCAATAGCATTGGGGTAGCAAAGGAAAGCTGAAGCATCAGAGGTCAAGAAGAGGTTGGTTGCTGGTCTTGGTGGTAATACTTTAAAAGATGAGAGTTTTGTTGGTCAATGTCAGAGGAATGGGGAAGTCTGAGAAGAGAAGGTTGGTCAGGGAGCTGCTTGTAATTGCGGAAAAGGTGATACATGTGCCCCAATTTCTTTTCCATAATTGTATGTATGATAATGAACTGGAAGTATTTAATGTCTACAAGATAATTTTTTATTTTAAGACGTAGAAGTTGAGAATGAAATTGTTTGTATGGTAGTTTTCACATGTTTAGAATGAAATTTATGTTAGACACACCTTTTTTAGAATTTATGTATGATTCTTAATATGTTAATGTATATGGTGTTAGAATGTGTGGATGATATATGTTCCCATGTCGAGTGGTGGATGTAGTTTGATGTTCAGATGTTTTTTCTTAAAACTATGATATTTCACATGTTGCTCTGATAAAACCTAAAAATTACATTTTGCTACAACAAATGGTCGCAAAAAGATTTATATAGTGACAAAAATGATGGTAAAATGGGACGAGGAAAATATTTTACAGTGGCCTGCCATTGATATTAGTGACAGTCTACCGTTAGTAAGGTCTCGGCAGTAGCCACTAGAACCCTACCTACAGCCGACCACCAAGAGAGTGCTGGCGGTTGATGTCGCTGAGATTCTGGTAGGAGACAATTTGAACCCTACTGATAGTTGACTGTCACATCATTTCGGCAGGGCATGTCGAAAGCCTACTGGTGACTCATCGTAGTAAAGACTTTGGAGACCATGCCAAAACCCTACTGACGGTTTAACATTTGTAGGATCCACTGGAATTACCCACTCCGGCAATCCCCACTGGAGTTCTTCTAATGGCCTAATTATGTTGAAACACTACTACACTTTTAATCTCTCTTTTCTTTGATAAGCACTGAATCGAGCGTGAGAGAGCCTTCCCAGGTATATTGGGCCCTCTAATGTCGTTTTCTCGTCTAGTAGATTTTGGAGCGCCACATCATTCCTTTTGCAATAGTTAGCGCTTTGGCTATCAATTGGCCCATTTTGTGGGGAAAGTTTTTTCTTTCTTTATGGAGAAGTTTATGGTCGGATCAACCAGATCCATTCCTGCCTAGGTTACAACGTTAGCCCAGTAATGCTCATACTAGCCTGTGCGGTGGACCATCGCGAGAGCGGCATTTGGTAGGTGGAAGATTGATCAATAGTCTGCTTGAGGCCGAGATTTAGACGTGCTTGTTATTTTTGTACTCCGATTAGGAAATAAGGAAAACATGTTTTAGAAGCATTTAGCAAGAAACAGACCATTCCAGTAGGAGATTCCACTAGTGATTAGACAGTATCATTTGCAGATGCCATTAAAGGGAAGTATTAGAGACCTCTTCCGTCTTATTTTGGTGAAGAACGTGGGGTGACAGAGTTATATGAAAGATGAAAATTTGAAGAGGTGTTCCGTTAAGTTAGGGATCTGGAGAAGTTTGCCTTTTTGTTCAACTTGCTGCGTTGATTGGTTTTGAGCAGATTCACACGTCTCTGTTTTCTCTAGGACTCGGACCAGAACACGGCAACACATGTCCCTTTCTTTCACTCTTCTTCTTCCTCCTCCTTCCCGCAAGAATATGCTTCCCTATGGTAATCCGTTTAGAGTTTTAAATTGACCAGATGTGTAGTAATCTTAAAGTTATGGAAGGTAACTTCAAGCCTAAAATGTTTTAAAAATGGAAAAGATTTGTTCTAAGCTTGAAGGTAACTTCAGCCTTCAAGTTGATTTTTTTAAGGTTACATAAACCGTGGTCAAACATTTACACGAAGAAGGGGTTGTGAGAGAGATCTAGAGAAACCTTGTTTGGGAGAAGTCTTTCTACTTCCCTCCCTATTCAACTAAGCTTAAAACTGATTAATTAGAAGAATACAGGCTTTTACCATATGGGCTATTATCAGAAAAAATGATAAGTTATAGTTAATTAACTTCTAGAATTTGAAGTCATATATCCATCACAAAAATTAGATAGATGACTATGCATGCGACTTACTATATCCAAAGTCAAGATCCTAATAGGGAATAGATATGAATCGTGCACAATAAATAGGATAAGGGTCCGGTTTGAGGTCAATTCTATTGCTATTTGTCACAACACAAATCCAGAATTGCATGAAATAGCTGATTGCACTATATGGATTCTACAATGGGAAAATTAAAAGCATTGAATGATCAAGTTTGAGACTTTGATCGTATATGCACATTAAAATCATATAAACTTCTCATACTTGCATGGGGTACTCAGCTGTGCCTTGAGAAACTTTAGTCTTTTAAAACTTTCCACTATGTGGTTGACGGAGTTGAAAAAAATTAATTAAATTACTATCTAACATTAACGTTTTTTAAATATACATATTTAGTCCCTAAAAGTTGAATATTTGGTCCTTGAGGTTTTATAAAATTACAAACCAGTCCAAGAAACTACATACTTAGTCTCTAAACTTTCGTAAATATACAATTACATCACTAAAGTTTGTAAGGCTGTATTTTTGTCACTATGCTGAAAATATTCCACAACCACCCATTAGTCCTAAACATTTTACAACCTGTCCTTTCAGTCCTAAAAAGTTATAGATTGTAATTTTAAGTACTAAACATTTTTACTATGGTTTATATTTTTCAGTACACCAGCAGTTGTCCTGCTGAGTAAGCGGAGACTCATCGTTGAAACAGTTGTAAAGTTCTAGTACTCATTTTAAAAACTATATATTTTTAGGACTAAAATGGAAACAAGGGTGAAACTTTTAGTAGTAAAAGTAGCAAGTTTCCCTTTGGTTTCTGTGCCAGACTAGAGGGCCATACAGAAGCCCCACCGATTGAGCAATGCGTCAATGCCTAAGCTAACTTACCCAGCAATCCATCTAATCTCTGCCCTTTTTTATTTAATTTTTGGATTACTTCTCTAATTTCTTTTGTTTTTTTTTTTTTTGTAGTTTTTTGGTTTAAATTGGCGCGTCTCAAATCTGCAAGACAACAGATAGATGCCTGGATCCTTAGACCTCTCTTTATCTCCTTAGAAGTTAGAACAGCTACTTCCAATCGCGATGGGTCCTCCCGCCCCACAAGAAAGATCCGAAATAGTTTTCTTCGACGTGGAGACGACCATTCCGACCCGTCCAGGGCAGGGCTACGCCCTTCTCGAATTCGGAGCCATCCTGGTTTGCTCCAGAAGGCTGGTGGAGCTCCGCAGCTACGCCACACTGATCCGACCCGAGGACCCGTCCCTCATCTCCTCTATGTCCATCCGCTGCAACGGCATCACCCCGGACTCCGTCGTACATGCCCCTTCCTTCTCCCACATCGCCGATGAAGTCTACAACCTCCTTCACGGTGAGTCACCAGTCTCTCTTAATTTCGTCTTGAAGATTTTCTTAAACAATCCATCGATTTTCTTTGTTTTTCTTTTTGTTCAGGAAAGGAATTGATGATTTTGATTTGTGTTATTTAAAGTTTCTGTGGGCTTCTTGAGAAATGGAGGGGATAAGAGAAAGATTAGATTGCAAATCAGATGAATTGAGGGGCATGTTTGCTTAATTGTGTTGCTTCACATTTTTCTCGAATAAATCATAAACTTCTTTGGTTTTATTTGATTTCAACTCTTTGTACTTCAGTTGGTTTCCAGTTTGATTTTGGTCTGAGAGAGAACTTTCTACTTTCAATCCCAACTGAATTCTGAATTCATGTTTTTTGAGCAATGTCTAGCTGAAACTAAATGTATTGAACTGTTTTCTCTTTTTTTCTTTTTTATGGGTTGTGAGTAATCGATTGTGCGCAGGACGAATATGGGCGGGGCATAATATCCTGAGGTTTGATTGTCTCCGAATAAAGGAGGCATATGAGAAGATTGGGAGGCAGGCACCGGAGCCTAAGGGCACCATTGATTCATTGGCTTTGTTGACTGAAAAATTTGGAAGGAGAGCTGGCAACATGAAGGTAACGTTATCTTTGATTTTGAATAAAAGCCAAAGCTTCGTCGTTAAGATTTTTTATTTCCTGTGTATTTATTTGAGGTTTTAACCAAATCAGGAAATAAGACAGGCCTATACTATGGTGGAAAGAGTTCTTGTTTTATTTGAGATCTTTCCTTGCCTCTGTATGGTTAAATGGATTGATAGGACCAGTCTTTAGCTTTGTTGGACGGAATTCTTCTTGTTTCATCTTCTTCTTAACCTTACACTCTTAATTTATTCTGGATTGCTTTCTTTTCTCTTCCTTCAAGCAAAAGTTTTCCTTTCTGGTAACATGAAAGATTTTTTGCTCAGCACGGTTTGCAGTGGGAACAGTTTCAAGTCGTGTCTTGGTGTATTGATTTAAGCATTTTAATTTCTATTTTTTGCAGATGGCCACTCTGGCAACCTATTTTGGAATAGGAAAGCAGACGCATAGGTAATTTAAAAAGTCTTAGAAGTAGTTTATGTAGTGCAAAAAGTGGTAGAAATGGGGTTTTTTCTTTGTCTGCACATTCTTATTATTTATACCGCCTTTGCAGGAGCTTGGATGATGTGCGAATGAATCTTGAAGTTCTCAAGTACTGTGCAACCATCTTGTTCTTGGTATACTATCTTATCATGCCACCCATTAGTATAAATGCGTGTAGTTTATTCTTCACCAATGACGCATCAAACCATTGCCATTTATGGAATTTTGAGTCCTCAAATTTCTGGCATTCATATTTGAAAGTGAGTTATATGTTAATCACATTAGCCCGAGAAAAGTTAAAAGTTCACACCCCTGGATGGATACAGGGGTTTAATGGAGTATCATTGAATCAAACACAAGATCTTTTGCTTCTCTTTCCAAGTCTTTTGATATGGTCTTCTTGTTTAGCTGGTATTCTTCAAGTGTTAAAATCACTATGAAAGTATGACATTTTCACTAGTAATAGAAGCACAATTTTGGTAGTCAGCCATGGAGTATCTGATTCGTAAACTAATTGTTGTTTTGTTGTAAATACGCTGCCATTATTTTTGTTACCAAGTAATCAAATTTAATTTTTTTTGTTTTCCTCTTCCTCTGAAGTGAATGCTAAGTGGCGTTGAGATGCTTGACGGTTTCAAATGTTTTAGTCAACTAATTGTTTGTTGGCTAATAAAACTCAATATATGCTTGCAGGAATCAAGCCTTCCTGAGCTTACAGAAAATAATTCAGTTTCCCCAATACCTACAGCAAGAAGTCATACTAATGGAAAGCAGTCTTTAGATGGGTTCAGCTCCAATTTGGTTAACTCTTCTTCGAGTTTAGAGCAACAGCACCCTATCGTATCTCTTCTGACTCGCACCACTGCAGAGCAAGTTTCAAATTCGCCAGCATCTAGCACAACTCAGCAGGATCCCTTTAACATGGGAACCCTCAGTTCTCAAATGAACGGCGATGCCTTCCATTCAGGTGCCACTATGGAAGCTATACCTGGGGAGGGGTCTCCTGATATGCATTCAACTGCAGCAAATGTAGAGGGTTCCAGTGGTTTTGTTGGATTTCTAGACCCTGAAGACATTTCCACAAGTTCCATTAGTGCATCCCTTGTGCCAATGTTCCATGGATCATCAAGAATAAAATTATCATACAATAATGTTGCTTTGCAGCTGTCTTGCGCCCGTTTGAAAGTACGGTTCGGAATTAGTACAAAGTTTCTTGATCATAATGGGCGACCAAGGTTGAGCATTGTGGTTCAGGCGTCCCCAAGTCTGTGTCGAGTTCTGGATGCATGTGACAATTTGGCACGCCAGTTGTCCATGGAGTCTGGAAGCAGCTCTGAGTGGAAGCCTGTTGTGACCCGTAAGGAGGGCTTTCTCAATTACCCAACTATAAGATTGCAGTAAGTTCTTGTCCCTATAGAGTAACTAATGTGAATGAATCACTTGAGCTTCTAAATAAATGAGTTTCCAAACTATCCATGACATTAAGTTTTATCGGTGTAAAACATAAACTCATTTGGTTGTTTGATATTTCAACCAGCATACCAACTGTGGTCAACGGGAATACAGCTCAGTATGCAACAGAGATACACCAGAAAGACTGTTCTGGGACCATACAGAGACTTATCTTCAGTAGATTTGATGTTGAAGAACTGAGTAGCCTATTCTTACCCGGTAACTTTGTCGATGCTTTCTTCTCCTTGGATCCATATGATTATCAGCAGAGTGCAGGCATCCGCTTGGTGGCTAAAGAAATGATCATCCATTCTAATTAGCAAGGAACTCTAGAGTCAACTAATTGGTAGCCGACTTGAAGAAATGAAAATTTGTCTGTGGTTCACATACCTTTAAGGATTCTTTAATTGGTGACAGTGTGTTGTTGTTTATCTTTACTTAGGTCAAAGTATATTTGCTTGTAAATTGTAATTTGATGACTTCACAGTGACAATGACAGAAGTTCAGGGTGTTTGCTACTGGTTCCTAAGTTTATTATAGAGAGTTTATATTTTCTGATTTCTATTGATTCCTCCGATTAGTCATATCCCAAACATTCACCAAATAAAGTTTACGAACATATCATGAAACAAAGCTCAGAAGATGTCGAGATTTTTACTGTATCGTTTTTTCTCTTTTTATCAGCTGCTCTATGACAGTGGCTCTGCGAACAAAGTAATTTTACTCTTTACGTTTTGCAAAGGTCGGGAATTTTACCTTTTTTTTAACCAAAGTTTATCTTAATTATATTCATAGTAATATGTATTATAAAAAATTCTTAAAAATTATATTTATAAATTAGTGTCTTTAAGATTCAATTTTCATACAAAAAGTTTCTATTTCTATAATAACTTTTTTAAAAAATAAAAATATGAATTAATTACTGCGAAATAGAAGGGAAAAACTTTGCGAGAGAATGTTAACGGCAATGTTGTGACAAGCCGAGAGGAAAAAGGCTTTACAATAGTTCCTTAGGTTTGGCTGCAATTGCAATTTCACACCTATTATTCAATAAATCTACACTTTGCCCCTAAATTCGAACTTTCTTTTAAAACGGTGTCTAACATTAATTTTTGGCCAAATTACCTTGTTTGTCTCTATACTATATGCAGCATTATAAATTTGTCCCTAATGAACAAGTGAATATGACAAATTTGTCCTTCAAGTAACCATTTGTTTCAAAATTGCTCTCCCAACAGCATACTTCTTTTATGCATCCAATTGACAAACGTAAACAACTAAAATAGAGTAAAACTTTGTAGAAAACAAAAAAAATTGGATATAGAACTTTTTTAGAGAAGTGATTTACATATTAAAATTTCCAAATCAACTTAGGCCTAGTGACCATTCACTTTATAGGTATTAACAGCTTTTTAGCCAAAAAAAAAAAGGGAAGCACATCCTTTTCCCTGGTATTCTTATGTTATAAACTATGACCTCTAAACTTTCACATTTGACAAGCTAGCCCTTGTCCTCAACTGGCCTCTCCATCTGGTACAGGAAAGGACGAATATCAAAATCAATCGATATACTGCCTTTTAAAATACAAAATCAAACAACACAAGACAAAACCACAATTAAATCAGAAATGGCAAAAAGCAATTCCCAAACTCATGAATCATCCAACAAAAAAAAAAATCAATCAAAATGTAGCCTCAGCAGCGAGATCTCCAAGCATGCGAAGAGATGGGCAGACGTTCCTGTGCCGACAAACTGTGCCGACTAGAAACCATTTGCTGGGCTTCTGCGATCCTGACAATGGCTTCACTGCTTCGGGCCTAGGACACCTTTGATCAATCCGACAGTTGAATAGTAGAGGACAAAATACCTCCTCCATCCTATAAAGAATGAAACATTCCTTTTACTGTGGGATATGTAAGTTATGATATTTTTTACAATTTTATCTAGAAAACTAAAATTTTAAAAAAATTTCTTTTTGAATCTTGTGTATTGAGAGTACACATGATGATTAAAAAATATATATTTATTTTAATTTTGTGTTGTGAGACTATAAATAAATATTAATAAAAATTTAAATAGGGGAAATATTTCAAAATTTTACGCACACAAAAAAAAAAAAAAACACTTCACCTTTTTTGGACGGATGAAGTATATATAAAATAAATAAGATGACGGTGGAACTCTCGTACAGTCGCTTGATGTTGCTGTCATTGGCTTAAGTTGGGTGGCCATGGAGGAGGATGGCAGTTCATGGGCTCAGAAACGTCGAGCTAGGAGCCCAGAAAATTCTTTTTTCCTTTTTTGTTGGTGGTAATTAGCCCAGAGATTCCAAGGGAGGCGAGATCTAGTAATGGTTCGGCTGGAGAAAGAGAAGAATCAAGACCAAGAGGGTGAGACATGGGCTCCTTCCCATCTGCTCTGATGGCTTTGCGATTTTCCGAAACTTAAAATCCAAATCTACCTCTTCCCAACCAAATCAGGCCCTTCCAACAAACCCATCACAGACGCTGGTAATTTATAAAAATATAATTAAAGGTTGGAAGAGAAGAATGAATAATATGAAATGATTGTGAAAATGAATAATATATATTTCTTGTATTTATTATACATACAATAGAACTCTATCCATATACAAGAATCAAGAATAAAAAGAAAATAGATGAACAACAATAAACTTAGTTAATTACATATATTTAAGGTACAATCTAATCTAATCCATTAACTATGCAAACACCCCTTAAACACAAGATGTTACAGTAGATGCCAACCTGAGTTTGAGCACGATTTCTTGAAAGCATATGTGGATAATATAATCCAAATTATATCATTTGATATTTCAATTACAACTTGAATTGTGAAGATAGTTATGTAAATTAAATGATCCTTTTAGTTAAATTTCTCAATTTTAATTCTATAATAGTTGATGATATTTCATGTATCTTCCGTCTTTCAATTTCTTCTCAATTCTCTACCAATTCTCTCCCTAAAATTCATTTCATCTCTGATATGCGGTTTTTCTTCGTAAATTCCGTTCCATCTTTCTGTTCGCATAGTGTGGCCAGACAAATTCCTATATAATTTTACTCGTTATTTTGTTCTTCCATGTGAGCACTACGCGAAATATATATGCGAATCAATAAATCTTTCAAGAACTAAAAACATACGGCAAGCACACGGCTGAGTCATTAGCCATGTAGTGCCCCCGGAGTAGGATTTTCATAAAATATATGAACATGGGCACTCATATGGCCATGTCACACCCCGTTTAATACTTCTGTGAGAATTAAATCAACTTACCTACACTTACTTGGGCATCCTTTGAGCTGTGTATTCTGCAACACAGGTTGTTACAAGGCTAGATACATTGCCGTATGCTCCTAGAATTCTTGCTTAGTACTCAGCATTGTCATGTTTGAGGCTGTGTTTAGTGAACATGGATCATTATGCAAGCATGTTATATGTCATGTTCTCCCTGCAGCCCTTAACACTTGAGCATTTTCTCCATCGTAACACTGCAACCTGCACAAACACTAGACAATTGCTCTTAAAATCCACCAACTCAACAATGATTTTTCAATAAAACTAAGAACAAAATTAAAAGAATGGAAGTAAAAACTAGAAAACTTGGGTTGCCTCCCAAGTAATGTTTTTTTTTTTTTTAACTTCTTTGGCCTAACTTCCTTCTTCTTGTCTCAAGGGGGTTTCTTGTTTAGCCTTGATGCCGATTGTAGCTAAAATTTTTGAAATTAAACCACCCATGGTGAACCACTCAACAAAGGAACATACATCATCAAGGGGTTCATCTCCAGAGTTTAGCCAGTTCCATCTTCTTCATACCACTACTTCTTGTGAGGCCTTCTTCTTTATCCAGAGGCACTTGAGAGCTTCACCACCCTTGGAGTTGAACTTCTTCAGCTTTAAGCACTTAGCTCCAAACTCACTGTAAAGATTGATTGGTTGCTTTTCAAGTGTAAACACCACTTGGAGTTGTTCCACCTTATTTTCATTGCTCAATATGATATTTTCTTTCTTGGGATGAAGCTGAAATTCCATTTATTCATTGTCGACCCTAAAATTAATAAGGCTTTTGGCTACACTGATCAAAATATTAGTTGTAGATAAAAATGGCATCCCTAAGATGATAGGCACATCGACTTCTTCATCCATATCGAACATAACAAAATCAACTAGAATCTTAAATGTGCCAAACTTAACTATAAAATTTTCCTTGATACCCTAAGGATATCTAATATTACCATCGGCCAATTTTAGAATAATTGATGATAGAGTGACTTCACCTAGGCCTAGTTTCTCAAAAACATATAATGGAATTATGTTGATACTAGTACATAAATCACAAAGAGCTTTAAAAGTTGTACCTTCAATGGAGATTGAGATCTTGAAACTACCTGGATCCTTGCACTTTGGTGGTAGCTTTTCCTTGTTGATGGCACTACATTGTTCAATGATAGGTATCTTGACACTTTATTCTATCAATTTCTTTAGTATTCAGGGTGGTATGAGTGTCTTATGTTGGCCTTTTTGGGGAGAAGAGGAAGTAGCCCTTTTTTGTTCCCACACAAACTGACTTGGGTATGGAAGTGGTGGTTAATACTCCTTTATCTATTTTTTCCTAGGTCCTTCTCTATTTTTCATCACTTTAGTATCCTCATTGACATTTACTCGATGAAGAAATGTGGCATTACACTGAGCTCTTAGGTTTGGCTCCGTATTGGCTGATAAAGCACCTTGTGGACTCTCTGAAATTAGCTTAGTTAATTTCCCCACTTGAACTTCCCAAGTTTTGGATGCTTGCTTGTTGATTTCTCAAAAAAGTCTTAGTAGCTTCAAACATAGTTTCAGAGGTACAATAGCTCTTCTAGGTTTCTCTCTTAGATTGGTGGAGGGCAGCACTGCTAAAATCTAGATGGAGGTGACTGCCTTTGATTGTCCCAAGAGAAATTTGGGTGACTTCTCCACCCCAAATTATAGGTACTTCTATATGGATTATTTTGTGGTCTCGAAGCACTCATTCTAAAATCCACTTTCTCTGGTTTACTCATCCAACTATAAGTCAGACATTCTTGACTTAGATGGACCTCACCACACAAGTCACATTACATCAAAATGGCTAGCATTTTAGTAAGAGAAATAATGACAATCTTTTTGCTCAATGCCTCCACTTGATTTGCTAAAGTTGAAACCACATCATAATTTTGGGTAGAGGCTGCCCTATTTGGTTTAGCTTAGGAAGATTGCTATTGGTACTTTGTTGTGGCAATCTCCTCAATAAGTTCTTAAGCCATATCCAAAGTCTTGTTATTCAAAGTGCCATTAGCTATTGCATTAATCATTTGCATTGAAAAATAGGTAAGTCCATTTTGTAGAAAGTTTTGTCTTGCATCCATATTGGTAAACCATGATAAGGGCACTTTCTCAATAAGTCCTTGAACCTCCCCCAAGTCTCATACAAAGTCTCTGACTCCATTTGTGTAAAAGCCAAAATATCATTATGAAGCATGGCAGTCTTGGCTGGTGGGAAGTACTTCAAAAGAAATTTCTCTACAAGAGCATTTAGTATAGCTATTAATCCTATTGGAAATGAAGTCAACAATTGCTTAGCTCTAACATTCAATGAAAATGGACATAGCCTTAACCAAATACAATCTTCACTAGCTCCATCAATCTTGAAAGTATCTTATATCTCCAAGAAGCTCGTAATATGTGTTTTTGGGTCCTTATCTGGAAGACCATCAAACTAAACAAATTGTTGAACCATTTGAATGAAATTTGGCTTGATCTCATAATTGTTGGCATTGACAAGTGACCAAACAATGCTTCCTTCAGTTCTGATAAGTGATCACTTGGTGTAGTCAGACGTGGTCCAAAAATGGTTTTACTTTTCCATTATTGGTTGCTTTGAACTTCTTGTGTGGTGAAGGAACCTTCAAGTTTTCTCAATTTATGGTCTAGCTCAAAGAACCCACTAGGATTACTCCATGTCCTACAAAACAAAGAAATAAAAACTAGCAAGTAAAAATAACCACAAAAAGCTAAAAGAAATTAGAAAATGTAAGAAAAAGTGATAAATGACTAAATTAATAAAAATTCAATTTCTTAGTATCATAACTTGTGTCCTTGACAACAACGGCGAAAAACTTAATGACCTAGGAAATGTAAAAAAGGTCCCAAGAACCTTAATGCTAAGAGAGAGAATTTATTCTACTTAAGATTTCTTAACCTAGGCCGAGAAGGGCGTTGGCATAAGTTTTAAAAGGAACACTAAGTGTATAATGCAGTTATGTTAAGGGACGAAAAGAAGTTAGGGAGTAAAGGTCCTAAGTGCTAAGAAAGCTAAAATAGGTCATGGAGCTTAAGAAAGCTCTTTCCAAATGCACACCCAAAAGGGCAAAACACTCGAGTAAGGACTGACAAGACGTGAATGTCACACTAAGCAGTGTGGGGTATTCAGGGCACCTAAGTTAAATTCCTCAATGGTGCCAAAGATAGTGCCGTAAGTGATTTAAAGAGACCTGAGGAAAGGGCTATAATGGCCAAGAGCACCCCACTACCAAAGTCATATAAAGAAAGACTCTTAGGTAATAAGAAGTTAAGAAGCACACTAAGGGTACCTTAAAAACTAAGGACCATGAGTTTGGTTAAGTAGCTGGTGGAAAGTTAAGGCCCAAGTGTGTTAAGAGATTACCTATAAGATTCAATGTTTGAGGGCTTGACTTGTGTTCAGTATACTCAAGAACACTTGAAACTTGAAGAGTCCATATAGACTAAGGTGCTTATGTCAAGGCCATAAGCATTAAACTTATGGACCTTTTGAAGTTAATGGACCCTCAGGTAATAAGTGTTAAGAAACTGCCTAAGGGAAGCCAAAAGTAAATTACCACAACAAGTGTGCCTTGGGCACAAATGGGCAACAAGTGTAAGATGTACCAAGGTAGCTTAAGTACTTATGTTAGGTACAAGAGTTGCCAAGTAAAATGTGTCTTAAGTACTAAGAGGTTGTGACCTAAGAAACACACAAGTTGGGCTTGAAAGCCTAAGTTTGGTTTAACGTTGTGCTAAGTCACACCAAGATTTATGTTTATAAGTGTAAGACTAAGTACTTCTAGAAGCACTCTCACAGGGGCAAAAGGCTAAGGAGGAGCAAGTAGCTATAAGTTTCATGGGCCTAAGTGAAAAATGGGAGTATGGTAAGGTGCCTTGTGAAACAGTGTAAAATGTTCACTTCATAAATGAAGTATCTAAGGAAAGGTTTCTCATAGAGTACCTTAAGAGGTTTTTTAATCGGCAAGTCAAGAAGCAAAAAGTTTAAAGTAAGGTCATAGTTAAAAAGTGATGGTAACATTAGTAATGAAAATAATATGGATAATAACTAAGCAGTATATAAGAGAAATATCATCCAAGTGGTAAACTCGAATATGAATCAGAATTTTAGGACCAAGTTTTCAAAGAATGAGAGAATATAAAGGCCATTCAAGTACAGACCTAGCTCAAATGGATTAAGTAAGTGAAAATCCTAGGTAACTACCTTATTTTTATATTTTAGTATGCAATTTAAGTAAGTTATTTAGGTTTTAAAAGGTTCCAAAGTCATTAGAGGCACTTGTTGCTCATTAGGGGCATTTTGGTAAATTTACCAAAAACCAGTGACAAGTTCATAAATTCAATAAAAATGGGTTCATAAATGTAAAAATAACCTAATTAAGCAAGAACATAAGTTTTTTAGCTCATTGGAACTAATGAAGTTGGTGGAAGGGCTTAAGTGTACAAAGTTATAATTTCAAGCTAACTATGACAACATAGACATCTAAGGCTAAAATTGGCTTAATCTAAGTTAATAGGAAAAAGTGTACTTTTTTAGGACTTAAATGAGAGTCCATGGAGAGTCTAAATAAGGTCAAAAAGGTGGCAAGGTGGAGATTGGGAGGTTAAGTGACAAAATAAACAAAGTTGGTGGAGTGGTTGAGAGAAGTAAGTTTATAAGGCATTTGGGGTAGGGAGATGAACACTGTTGATCATCCATAAGCCCTAATCATTTATGTCTTCTATGACCCATATGTGAACATCTCATTCTCAAGAAAACACCAATTCTTGGTGAATTTGAATGCCTCTAAATGCAAACAAGCTAGCTCAAGCTAGGAGGATGGTGTTTATGACATTTTAGGTGGTGTTCATGGAAGTTTGAGCTCAAAACCAAGGTGATTGCCCATTCCATAGCTTAATTTTAGTTCTTCCTTGATTGGGTAATATATATTGGTCCATAGCTTAATTTTAGTTCTTCCTTGATTGGGTAATATATATTGGTCTTGCCCAACCTTAATTGGGTGCCCATTGTGAAGGATTTGTCTTGGAACATCAAAGAGCACCATCAAAGCATCATGGGTGAATAGTGTGCAACAACTTGCTTGACCTTGCATTTCAAGGATTAAGGTAAGGGATTTAAGATTTTCCTAAATGATATTGATGCAAATTGGTTGTTATAAACCTTAGGAGTAGGATTTGGTTGAGCCTTGAATTGGGAAATCAAAGCATGGATGGATGTGGCATGAAATGAAGGGACCAACGCATCCCTAAAACCAGGATGCAATAGCACCGATTGGAGAGGTGTAATCATACCATGGCAGGGAGCCTTTTAGTTCTAGTCATGATGCAGTTGCACCTCCTCATTAAGTGTAATCGGACCACCCCTTAAAGGGTAGATTTTCGCTCTCATGTATGCTTTATGTGTCCTTAAGCTCTTTAAGATAGCTTCCTGACTTTAAATGATTTTTAAGGTTTCTTCAGGCTAAAGAAAAGCTTTAACACATTGCTAAGTTATTATAATGCATTGATTAAATAAGACAAACAAGGGCAGTGGCTAAGAGACCATGTAACTTGAGAACTAAGTAAGCTTAAGCATATAACCAAGATAATGCCATGGTGACCCAAGTGTTAGGCCTTGAAACAAGGCATTGAATTACAAACTTCAAGAATGAAAATTTGGATCTCAATAAAGGCCAATTGAAGCTAACAAAGGCTAAGAAAAGGGTGGAACCTTAGTGACCTAAGAATGAGGGCTTATGGCCCTAAGCACTAGAGGAACTTAAGGAGCCCAAACTGAGCTCAATGAGCTTCATAAGTTGAAATACTTGCAAAGTGTGGCTATTAAAGAGTAGCAAAAGCTAGACAAGTGAGTCTAGTCAAGTTGTATGGCTAAGGGGGAATGGTGGGTTAAAAAAAAAAAGGGCGTACTGAGGTGAGACAAAGGTTTGTCTTGGACCCATAGTGAGCTAAGGTTTGGGATGACCCAAGGGTGTCTTGGTTAAGTCCAAATCTTAGTAAGAATGAGCCAATATAAGGGCCCAATAAGTGTAGCCACTAAGGTTAGCTTCCTCGCATAATAAGAAAATGAAAGAAGCACATAAGCTTTGAGTAGGTGACAACTTGCTCTAAGGTGCCCGTAAATGGATGGTAAGGGTGTGTAAATGATGAGTTACATAAAGAGAACCCGTTAAAGGAATTTAGAGGTAAAATATCTTAGATGCAAAAGGCTTGAATCCAGTACCTCAGTTGTATGAGATCATGGCAAGATAAGTACCCTTGGGTGTAAGGGAAGTCCTAAGTATATGTGCATGTGTATCATCCACCCATCTATTCATATATGCAGTGCATGTTATATATGTGGTGTATGTGGTTTCTTGTTGTTTGTGTGCTCCTTGCAAGGTTGTTGTGCATTATATGTTTCCATACATGCATTATGTTATGGCTTGCTTATTTTTCCCTTTATAGTTATTCCTTCAAATCCTTTACTGATTACTTAATACAGTCATTCTTTTAAGTTATTTATTGTGCATATTAAGGGATAAAAGAATGGGATAAGTGGCCTAACAACTAAAAATGTTGCTAACCTAAGTTTCCTTGTATAGGATAAGTGGCCTAGTAGCTAGAAGTGTTACAGATAAATATCCATGATTCACACCACAATTTTGGCAGGCTTTACAAGAACAATTGGGCATTATGACATTAATAAGCACTGTTTGTCATCCCCAAGTAGATGGGCAATTTGAGAGGATTATACTAACAATTGAATATATGCTTAAAGATTGTGCACTGGATTACAAGAACTCTAGAGATTATGACCTGCCCCAAGTGCAATTTTCTTATAATAGTAGCTACTATTCTTGTATTTAGATGACCCCATATGAGGCTTTGTATGGTCGTAGCTACCATACTTCGGTGTGTTTGGAAGAAGTAGGCGACAGGCCTTTGTTGAAACTAGATCTGATACAACAAACTTTAGATAAGGTCAAAGAAATTAAACAACAATTAGTAACAGTTTAGAATAAGTAGCGAAGTTACATAAACCAGAGTCATCATTCTTTAAAGTTTGCCATTGGTGATCATGTGTTTCTAAATATGTCACCAACCGAGGAAGTTTAATGCTTTGGAGTGAAAGAGAAGTTAGCCCCACTCTTTGTTGGACCTTTTAAAACACTAGAGTGGGTTGGAGAGGTGGCATATAGAGTCACTTTACCACTTAATTTGGTTGGAATTCATAATGTGTTTCATGTGAGTAATATTCAAAAATATCAGCTAGATCCAATGCATGTTATTCCATGGGAGTCATTGCAGTTACACGAGAATTTGACATATGTAGAGGAGCCTTTGGCTATTATGGATCGTAAAGAAAAAGTTTTGCGCAACAAAGTCATTCAATTAGTAAAGGTCATTTGGAATAATCATGGTGAGCAGGAAACAACCTGGGAAGTTGAAGATGAGCTTTGGAAGAAGTATCCATAGCTTTGAGGCCTAGGAAATCCTTACTGAAAGGTTTAGCACTTCTTTGGATTCCTGGAATGCTAGAGATCCCAAAAATATATCGGTAATCAAAATCAAATTTTATTCTTCCAAATTCAGTTTTTATAACCATTACATGAGCTTATAACTCAGTGTGTTAGCCATTTTAATTTTAAGATCAATATAAAAAAGGCTCCCGACATGATCTCAAATAAGTATAATGCCACTGGAGACACCCTGAGACCCCTTTTGCCCACTAGGTAAAATTCCGGGCTAAATATCAAGAATGTAAACCTTCAAAGTACCATTTAGAAATTTTCAACTTTTAGCATATCTTCTAATTTTTTACGTTACTAATATTTTGTAGGACCGTTCTAGAAAACTATCTCATTTCGCCATGTTACTCTATACTAGGTAAGGGGGAAAAGTGGGTTAGTTCTCATGGGTCCTCTTAGGCCTAAAATATGCATTAACTTGAATAATAAATTTTAAGCAAACAATTGAGCTAAACAAAATCTTTAAATGCGTGGACAACATGGGTAAGGTAATTAATTATTTTTTCTAGAATTTTATTTTATTTTATTTTATTTTAGTTCTCTTCCATTGAGATGTAATTTTGGCTAGTTGGTTGCATGGTTGTAATCATATGATATATGATGTATGTTTGGTGCTAGCATCATACTAGGACCGTTGCAACAAGAATTAGGTTAAAAGTATGTTAGGACTGCTTGAATAAACCCGTTAGTATTGTGTTTAGGGTCGATAAGACAAATACCGCTAGCACCATGTTTATAATCGACAAGCTCACTAGCAGCATGATTAGGCCGAAAGCAACCGTTAGTGGCTTGCTATGGCCGTAATAAACTACTACAAGCCGATAAATAAAGGATTAAGCACACACAAGCTAAATGATTAATTTGGAAAAAATTCACGAGAGATGAGATGAACATTGAGCATAAATGTACTTAAAAAGATATCATTAGTTTCCATGTCATCATGCAAAACTAAGTCAAGATAACAACACAAAAGAAAATAGGATAGACTAGAATCATGACACTTTACTAAAAAGGCTTTAAAATAAAATGAGTTAGGATCATGCATCATTTGGTTGTCATATATGATTGATGTTTGTCATACACGATATTGTATTAAGTAAAAGAAGTGAGAAGAAAGATAAAAAAAAAAAAGCATGCAAGGTTGACAACGGACCATATCTGCATGATCTAATGAGCCATAAATTTAGAAAAGAGGTTTGGAATGGACGATTCAAACCCGAGAGGCAAGTTAGAGTGGCAATAGATCATTCTTAGTCATGACTCGATATTGATATGGTGTTTGGAGATATGGTTTATGTGCTACTTAACCATAACTGGTGGGGGACCATGCTTATAGCCGGTATCACGAGAGGCTCTACCTCAACGTAGGTATCCCGAAAGGCTATGACTTGATGGTATCCTTAGTAACACTACCTAAGAGTTATCCTGAGAGTGGGTGATGTACACGTTCACCACCTTAGGTTCGTCTGATGACATTCAAGTATTGGATTAAATGATTGATCAATAAGATATGATTTAATTGATAGAAGGAATTGTGCATATGCGTATTAGTTCAGGCATGCTAGTAGGACTTTAATGTTATTGCTATGATGTTGTATGAAATTGTTCTTTGATTAAATTTTTATAACTTAAAGGTTATTATTCATTTATTGTTTATTGAGGGAATATTATGAACTATGTGATGGGTCTGATACTTCCCCCCTTACTAAGCAATCTGTGCTTACCCTTCCTTTTAACATGTTTTCTTAGGTTAGTACTATGAGAAGGCAGAGTACATTGAATCGTATGATCAAGTTCAAAATGTAAAGTAGACTGAGTGAGGGCACACTATAGCCCTTCGAAAAACTAGCTGGACTAGATTTTTATTTTGTCTTATTTCATTTCTAAAAGAAACATATGGTTTGTGGAAATTGGTTCACTATTTGTATGTTATTTTTTCAGGGGTTGTCATTTAATTACTCTAATTTATTTTAATAGTTTTATTATTTGGAAAATACATTAAAAGAAGGTGTTTACTTCATATTTCTTAAATTATTTTTAATTGATTGTTTAATAACTCAAGAAAATTAAGATATTTTCTAAAATTAAGATTTATAAAATTTTGTGTGTTACACCATTGGTACTCAATTTCAGCCACTTTTGGCCTTCAAAACATAGCACCACCACACATGCCCCCTCAAGTACACCTAAAGGCACCCTTTTGGGCACCTACCTTTATTTTCCTTCCTTAGCCATTTTCCATGACCTGTATCTTATTTATGTACTCTTTAGGTACAATTTATGTATAATTTAAATACAGCTCATTGGCCTATACAAGTCATAGGCATGACAACAACTCCTTGATATATTGGATAATGATGGTTATTTGGAGTTGGACTCGGTGAACCTCTACAACCAACTCCCAGAGGGGCTATGTGGATCTCTCCCGACTAGTCATGTTCCTGGCGCCTGTGAGAGCTTCTTGAAGAAGAAAAAGATAAGTTGAGGCTAAACTGCCAAGAAGTCTTTGGAGGTCCTTCAGTCGACTTATTCTGGTTCTCATGCCACCGCTGTTGGGTCTTTGATGCATGGTGTCGATGTTGAGGACATCAATGAAAATTGACATATCATCTATTGTCATTTCCTAATGATGTGGTTAGTTTTCAGTTTCGGATTTCCTTGGTATGTCTTAGTTGTTGTTTTCCTTAAAGTCTTATGGTTATTCCTTAGTTTGCTTAACTCTTTTGTCAATTATTTTTCTTTTTTTCTTTCAATGCTTCATATCTTCTTGACTTGTTTGCCTCCTCCGAGCATTATGTTTTACATTTACCTCTTTTTAGGGTGTACATTTTTGCTTATGATGATATGTCTTAAGTGTAGTTGTCTTATTGATAATATTTTTTTAGTACATATATATTCCATGTTCTCAATACTTCCATACCATTTAAGTACTTAAGTCTATATGCCCATTTTTCCAACAACTTTCTTAACAACATAAGGTCCCTCCCATTGTGAATTGAACTTTCCCCTATTCAAGTCTTGCTGAGAGGCTTCTACTTGTCAAAGCACCAAGTCTCCCACTTGGAGGTGTTTTGGCTCGATCTTGGAGTTATAGTATTTGGCCACTCTTTCTTTATAGGCCGAAGTCTTTATTTTTACTATTTCTCTAAGTTCATCCAACATATGTAGGTTGATCTTTAGCTCTTCATCATTTGCCTCTTCACTGAAATGGAGAACCCTATGGGTGAGGAGGCCGATTTCCACTGGTACTACAGCTTCAATGCTATATGTTAAATGGAAAATAAGTTTTTCCTATGAAAATCTTATACATAGTTTTGTAAGTCTGAAGTACTTCTGGGATCAAATCTACCAATGCTCCAAGGGCTTGATCTAACTTCATGCTTAAAGGCTTGAGAATTAATCTGTTTGCAAACTCTGTAAGACCATTGGACTGTGGCCTCACTACCAAGGTTCTTCAATGAATGATACATAGTTTATCTAGGAGATTGAAGAACTTATTTCCTGTCAATTGGGCACCATTGTTAGTGATAATCTCTAATGGAATACCAAATCTATATATTATCCGTTGCTATGCAAAGTCTTTTGTGTCTTGCACTCTGATTTTCACTAGGGTTTTCACCTCAACCCACTTAGTGAAGTAATCAAAGGCAACTATCAAGTATTTCCTCCTCCCCTAATGCAGGTGCAAAAGGTCCAAGGATGTCGACTCCCCATTTTGCAAAAGGCTATGGTGTAGTGATTGGAGTCATTTGTTCCTAGTGTTTTTTTTTACACTAAGCCAAACCTTTGACATTTGCCACATTTCTTGACAAACTCTGTTGCATCATCTGGTAATGTAGGCCAATAATACCCTTGAATGATGAGTTTTTTTATTAAAGCCTTAATGCCAATATGATTTCTACAAGTACGCCTCTTTTGCTGAAAGACATATTCTATACGGGGCTATGAAAGACTAAAATTATAGTATACCATCCTTGGATAAGTAAAACTTAGTGGCCTTCTTTTCTAGCTTGGCTACCTCTTAGAGGTCTTCTAGGAGTTAGCCAGTAGATAAGTAGCTTCTGATAGAGTGCATAAATCCCACGTTCTTATCTTGAGAGGAATCTAAAACAAACTTTTTGCAAATACTTGGTTTCTCAACAACATCAATATGGATATTTGTTGGTGCTCCAGAGGCTGATGCTACCCTAGCCAGGTCATCTGTGTTATGCCTCTATTAGCTAGAAGCTTGTTTGAGGAAGTAAAAGTATTTGAAACGTATTTTAGAACCTTATTTCAAGTTGACATAGCAAGAATAGGTACTTTTAGCAAAGTTCACTGAGTTCTGAGAAGGTTAAGGCACCAAATAAGGTTTGAGGGCAAAATGATAATTTTGGCTCCCAAAGAGTCAAGCCGGGTCCCGAGAGTTAAAAATGATTTTTAGAAACCTAATTTATACTTTTAACTCAAACTTAGTTTCAATAAACAAGATTTGACCAAGGTTGACTATAAGGCATTTTGCAACTTTTTAAATACTTTGACGGCTTGGGGTTTAAAAGAGTATATAACTTGGTAAAGTAGAGAGGATGCTGCCATTTTTGCCTCAAACCCGAGTTCAACCTCACCTCGACTTTTTCTTCATGAAATTGAGCTCAAAATCACAAGGTTTGGTGAAAATTGAAGCCACAAAGGGTGTTTATGTTATAAGAAGCTTGTTTTAAGTGCAATTTCATGTTTTTAGAGCTTGGAACCAAGTTTCTAGCTATCCCTTATTTTTAATGCAAGGTAACTTGTGATTCAATAGTGAATTCTTGTTTATTTGATAATTGTGAGCTTGGGCTTTGGTTAAAAGTTAGTAATTGTGTGTTTTGTGCCTTTGTTTGCTTGGAACTAGGTAGAACTTTGTGGAGCTTGGTTTTTTTATGGAAGAATTGGTTGGTTCTTGCTTGTGAGTTGAAGTTAAGGTAAGGAAGTTATGTTTTCAAACTTGATTAATGCTATTGGAGTGTTTTTACTTGATGAAATCAAGTAATTTTGGCAATAGCATTATTTAGTAGGCAAAGTTGATCATGGTGGACTATTAGTTTTGTGGAGATTGGAATAATGTTACAATGCATCATAGGTAAGCTTGTAATTGTTAGTGTGGTCTTTGTAACTTGTTTTACAAGTATGTGAAGTTAAAAGGCCATTCAAGCATGTTTAGCATGTTTGGTAAGTCTTTAAATGTTGTAGCATAAAAATTGAAAAAATTTGGGCATCGCAAGTATTGGCAACGCGTTGCTAATGCCAGCGATGCGTCGCCAACGCCACGAAAAGTTCATAGCATGATGATAGTCGCCACAATTATGTTGGCTAAATTTTTTCAATTTTGCTAGATGGTTCGAGGGGAGGCCCAAGGGGGTGTTTAGGGTACCTAAGGGTCTAAGTGTTCCAGTGGTACTCCAAAACATCCAAAACTCCTCCAAGACCTAGGAGTTTTCATGAGTTTTGTGGTTACTTTTACCATAAACAACAAAACTAGTTAACAAAAGACCACAACTAGTTATCATTAGCTTGGGTGAAAGATTTAGTACCATCGACAACCTATTTGTGCAGTTAGCCATAAGGTTGTGATGTGAAACCATAGTGCACCTAGAGGGTCTTTATGGCTTAGTCTACAATAGTCCTACCATAAAGCCCTTATACAATATAAGGGAGTTTCAACTAGTGAATTCTTACTGGTTAGGCTAGTAAGCTATGCTTGCTAGTAGGCATGACTCTGCCTTGTAGTTCAAGGACTAGGTTGAGGAGAAGTCTCAAGAGACTAAGATATATATGCATAAGTCTAGCCTTAAGCTGTATGAGCTTACATCAGATTACATATATTTACATATGTGTTGTCCTTAGTAACTTTTCTTGTAGGTTAAGACCCCTTACTGAGAATTTTTGAATTGTCACTCCCTATTTATGTTGTGCAGATTCTAACATTGTTATGGTAGTTTGTTGTTATTGGTCATTAAGGGTCATTAATGGGTATAGGTTGGTGGGCCTAATTTACTTCGCTTAAGAATCCTTGTGATTCCAATTTACTTTAGTTGCTTTTTGGTTAAGTAACAGTGCTAACTATAGTGTTTTCATGGCTGCAGAGCTCAACAACATGTGGACAGAACTTTTGAGACTCGCCACTAAGACATACCTCCAAGGTGGGAGCTAGTTTGTGGGGATCTCAGTCAATGCTTGTATGTATTGTACTCCTAGTTACCTCACTTGTCTTTGTATGAGTTTTAGACTCTAGGGTTACTCTTGGGTGAAGAGCATTAGTCTGCTCCTTGTTGAATGCCCTCACACGGTTATTATGTGTAGTATTAATCATACAAATGTTGATTTTGTATGCTTTGGCTTTTTGAACCTATTTTCTATGAAAAGTATCTTGGCCAAGTAAATATTTTTATAGTTTTCATTTACTCCAGTCAAAGCATAAAGAGCATGCATATGCATATTCTAGGTTAATCAACTAGTTTCATGGGGTTTTAATTCGTGTACATATACTGTGAGACTAGTTTTCACAGGCTTCTTGGGCAAGGGCCAAGGACGGCCATGTCAATCCGCCTAGCTGTTCTCCGCTCATAGAATATTTTCAATGGTCACCGTTCTAAATGCTACCATCATATATTTTAATAAGTCCTGATACTTAATCATGTTAGGTACCTTAGCTCCATAGTCCTCCTGAACCTGTCTGGTTACTATCTAAGAATCACTTCGAAATATTACTTCTTTTATACCAAGGTATCTACATATTTGCAATGCTGCTATGGCCACTTCATATTCTATTTTATTGTTCATGGCATTAATATTAAGCTTGAAAGCATGGTCTTTCCTTCCCCCATTTGGGCTTACTAAGACTATTCCGATACCATATCCTTTGAAACTGGATGACCCGTCGATGTGTATAATCCATTTTCATAGCACCTCTATAGTTTGATGGGGAGTACACTCAAATATAAAATTTTCCAATGCTTGTGGTTTAATGCCTAGTCGAGGGATATATTTTATGTCAAACTTGGTGAGCTCCATGCTTCATTTTGTGAGTCTTCCTGACAATTCTGATTTTCTCATAATTTGTCGCAATGGATATGAGGTAGGCACAATTATGAGATGAGAATGGAAATAAGGCCCAAGCATTTTTGCTATAGTGATGCATATCAATATTACTTTCTCCACTTTAGTATATATAGGCTTCGCCCCCTAAAAAACTCGATTAACAAAGTAGACTGGGCTTTGCATTCCTTGTTCTTCCTGTACGATGGCTATGACACCAGTTTCTTGGGCAACTGATAAGTAGCAAACAAGAGGTTTTTTTACCATTGGACTCTTAAGGATAAACAAGTTACTTAATTTGCCCTTAATTTGGTTGAAGGCCTTTGGACATTCTTCATCCCATAATGGATGTGAATTCTCCTTCTTCCTTAGTGGTCGGAAAAATAAGAGACATTTTCTGGCTATCCTGCCAAGAATCTTCTAAGGGCCATGATTTTTCCTACTAACGTCTGTATACCTATAATGTCCTTAGGTGGTGCCATGTTAAGAACTGCATTTACTTTTTCTAGGTTAGCCTCAATGCCACGATGAGTGACCATGTAGCTTAAAAATTTTCCTGAACTAACTCCAAAGGCACATTTGCTTAGATTGAATGTCATCTTGTATTTTTGCAAGGAATTGAATGTCTTTTTTAGATTGGCAATATGATCTTGTCTCCATTTGCTTTTAACAGGCATGTCATCTACATAAACTTTAACATTTCTACCAATTTGCTCTTTGAATATTTTGTTTATAAGTCTCTAGTAGGTGGCTCCAGCATTTTTAAAGCCAAAGGGTATTCTAGTAAAGTAAAATAGGCCTTGGTTTGTTACGAAGGTAGTGTGGATTTCATCATTCAAATACATGTGAATTTGGTTATAGCCACTAAAGGCATCCATAAAGCTAGGCATTTCATGAGATGCCAAAGCGTCAGCTGTGGCATTGATTTAAGGTAAAGAGTAACAATCTTTAGGGCATGCTTCATTAAGATCTATAAAGTTATTACATATTTGCCACCCACTGGCGATCTTTAGAACCATTACAATATTATAGACTTAATTTGAACACTCGACTGTCCTAATGAAGCCAACAGCTAAAAGTTTTTCTACCTCCACCTTATCAGTTGCTTTCTTTTCTAGTTGGAGGTTCCTATTCTTTTATTGGACTGGGTGCCTTCCTAGCATGATGTTTAAGCTCATGAGTAATGGTTTTTAGGTCAATTCCTAGCATATCTTTAACTAACCAAGTGAAGACATCATAATTATTTTTTAGAAAAACAATCAATTCTTCTTATTTATCTTTCCCTAAAGTGGTTCTGATCATGGTCTTCTTACTAGGGTCTAAGTCATCGAGGATGATCTTTTTCATTGCTTCCATAAGCATTCCTTTTTTCTCCTTCTCTTGGTTCCTTACATCTAAAACATCAAGATGGTGCTGCATGGTAACTGCCGAGACTGTTTCAACTATGCTTGGTGAGATGACTGCCATTACTTCTTTGGTAGGAAGTGTAATTTCCAATGTTTTAAGCCTAACATGGATATCAAAGTCTTAAATGGTGTAAAATTCAATCAACCCATTGTAAGTCGTAGATGCATCAATGATTTTGAACTTGACCATCTTTGTCATTTATTTTCCCATTCTGTCGCCAAATGTTATTGGGAGTACCACTTCTCCCACTGTAGGGAGGGGCTCATTCTTTAGCCCTTTGAGTTGATAAGAGTATGGCTTTATCCATGTTTTGTCGAATGACATCCTTTCAATGGTGCTTTGATAAAGAACGCTACAGGGTGCCCCAGTATCTAACAAAAGCTTTTTAACTTTATGATTTGTTATCACGGCATCTATGATAAATCCCGAAGCCCTATGAGTAATTGAATAACTTGGGGTGACATGTTCTTTTCTTTCTTCAGAAGTGACTTCATTAACTAGATGGTGGATTGTTGCTTCTATATTGTTATAATAATCTTTTTTTATCTCTACCTTGGCCATTTCTATCACAGTCATCATTTTTTTTTCTTATACTTGGTGTATCTTTTGCAAGCATCCTTACTCTGATCACTATATCGTCTGATGTATTTGTTGAGCTTCATTTCCTTAATCAATTTTTCAATTTATTCCTTGGGCAGTCTGTAATTGCCCATCTTATGTCCTATTATCTTGTGAAACTCACAATAATGGTCCACTTTAGGACCTATTTGCTTACCCTTCTTGACTTCGGGTTACATAAGGTGTTTTTTATCTTGAATGGCGTGAAGATAACAGACCTAGGGGCCGTGAGCGGCATAAATCTTAGCCTGTCTCGACCTTCATTGGTATGTGCTTTCCAAGGAGAATCATCATGCAACCATAACTTTCTGTCATGCCTTTGTCTTTTAGATGTCACTTGGTAGTCAATTGGTTTAAACTTCTTTTTGCGCTGTTCCATACTAAGCGCTACAATATCCCCAACATTCATAAACTCTAAGACTCTTTCCAAAAACTCTTGCATTTTTTTTGTGGGCCTTTTTGCTAACTTCTTGGCAAACTATGAATTCGGATAGAGTCCACTAGCCATTAACAATACAAACTCATTCTTGGCCAGTTTGCGTACTTTCAAAGCTTCCTTACTAAAGCCATCAACATAACTTCTAAGGGACTTCCCTTTGTTTTGTTTCACAGTAAAAAGGTGAGTTGGAACTATGTGCAAGCCTTTCTCCCATGGAAATAATCTGTGAAAGCTCTATTAGGTCATCCTACTTGATTTGGCCTTGAGACCGGAACATCAAGTTCATGCATTTCCCATCAGTGTTGTTGGAAAAGCTTGATACATAACTGCATTTTGAGAACCCAACTAAGGTCATGATGTTCTCATAATGACTTAAGTAGTTAGTGGGGTCTTTAGCTCCATCATATGGTTCAAAGTGAGAAATTTTCATTTTTTTTGGTATTGGCTCATTCATGAGTTATATGGTGAAGGGATGTTTTTCTTGCTTTCTTGGACTGTTTCAGGTGAGAGATTGAATTTTTTGTTACATTTGAGCAATTGTGACTGCAGTGACTGAATCCAACCTACTTGTGAGTTATGCATTCATGTTTTCAAACTTTACTCTTGTAGGGTAAATGACCTACTATAGTAACTTCTTTTGGTGTGAAAACAGGTCGGCATTGCCCTTATTAGTGTCAAGGATACGACTTGAGGATGTTGATGATGAGGTATCGCCTTCTATGTCATCAATGAGGAGGGCTCTACTTGCCACCTTATCAAGATGATCTGGGTGTTGTACCTCATTTCTAGGAGTGATGAGGTCCAAGTTATACTCATGTATAAAGCATAGTGGGCACCAAATGATGATGCACTTCTTTTGGTACATAATCTGGATGCTCAGGAATGAGGCCCATCATATGAGTACACCTTGGAGGAGAAAGCGTGGAGACCTGCAAAAGATACTCTGACACTTAAGTCAATAAGGTTTCTAGCATGATGCAAATACCAAAGAGAGTGATCTCTTACATGTTATGTGATAGTGAATGCCTTTATATAGGTTTTTGGGGTTTTGTGCCCTAGAGTTTAGGGTCGTTGGATGAAGTAGTTGTCTTTTAAACTGTTGGATCTAGAACACATGTCCTTTTGTGGTCCCATTTTTAATGGGTATGGGTTTGTGGGCTTAATTTAGTTGGATTGGGTCCAAAACCCTTAATGTGTTTTATTTTCCTTAAGTAATATGGGGCTTAATAGGAGCCCAAGTTGAGCCTAAATTCCTAGGGTGGGTATCACTAAGTAGCGTATTTCTATAAGGCTAATTACAAAACCTCCTAGGTTTAGGTAAAACAATAACTTGCTTCCTTTTACCAAAAATTACATTTTATCTTTTAAAAGTAATTTTTAATGCATCTAACATTAAATTTTTAAAAGTTCATTTATACTATGCTATATCATCCTTTAGTAGATTTTAGGCCTAGTTCATTTTTGGCACTCATGTTCTCAAAACACTTTTTAGTCAGTTAAATGCATGCATGAAAATAGAGGGTAGGGTTGGCTGAATAACAGTGGGCATAGTTCTTAGGGACATTATTATCCCTATCCCTATCCCTGAAGCTTTTTAGTCCATTCCCCCTAATTGAGTAGTTTGCGACAGCTTCTATGGTTGTCGCTTGAAGCTCGACATATGGAAGGTTGCCCCAGCCTGCCCAATTTGTGCTCCGTGACACCTTTGCTCAGCCACCCTTCACAGCCTCCACTATTGCCCATGACATTATGCATGCTCCTCATATACCCGATGACTCGCCACCTGCATTTTCAGCTTTGTTGATAACATATTCACAAGTATCATTGCCTAATGAATAAGATATCCATCGATTTGAAATTAACACTGTTTTTTAGGCCAATCTTTCACTGCGATTCCAACCACCCCATTGTCATGATTCCATGCCAAGTGAGGCTCGTCCTTTGTCAATTTCTCTCTAAAACCGAAGGGGAGTTTGAAATTTCAATTGGATTTCACATAAAATTCATCCACAGTAAACAAATATCACTTGATGTCTAAATGATGGCCAATCTAGTTGCTAGGGCCATGGGCCTCTAAGAAAAGGTGGCTAGAATAAGGGAAATTTGGGCAACCAAGCAAGATTTGGTGCTGAGACCAACCCCTTCTTCTTTTGCATCCATGGCTGTTTTGCAGGGCAAGGATTATGAACAGTGGCCAATTGTGATAATAATGAGAATCAAGAACTTTTTTGTAGGAATGCCCAGATAGGTCCACGCCCACATTAGGCACGTGCAAATTGGCTAAGAAAAAACACATTTATGGGTCTCCAATATCATTGAACAAACAGGCCTTTAATTGTTTAATAATGGTGGTTACCTATTTATCAATTCTTTAAAATAAAATGAGGGTAAACTGTAATTTACACAAGTGTTGGGGGGAATGTTGTCATTAACCCAGAAGATGAAAAATAAAAGAAAAAGTTGTTTTGATTAATTTAGATTCGGAGGTGACGTGGCCTCCGCCCTATCTCTACCAAACTATCCAAAAGTCTGCCCGCACTCCTTTTCCTTGCACTTTTCTCTCTCACCCTGTCTTCCCCCAACCCTTCCACGTCGTTGTCTCCTCTATCGTATACCGTATGCGCAGTACGCACACATCGGCCCATCTCCACCCTCGGTTGCACCCAACCAACGGCCCAGATCATCCCGTGTACACTGTGCACATTAGCTTCCAACAGCAGCCATCCAGGCTCTCTGAAGGGGCCTGAAAATGGAAGAAAATTTCAGAAAACAATACCAAAAAAGAAAGCCGATAGTCAGAGAGTTGAGAGGTATTTTTTGATTTTTTTCTGCTACGAAGGGCGGGCCCTGAACCTTCGGCGTTTCACAGGGCGCTACGATAGCTTGAGCCAGATTGCTGGCGGCCGGCGTCTAGTCGTCGGGGGCCTAGCCGGCCGCACCTGGTCCGTCGATCGTGACCTTCGGTTTCCGCTTTTCTTGCCGTCAGGGAAATGCGATCATTGAAATGGAAGATGATGGTTTCTGTTTGCTGTTAACAAATGACGGGAGATGAATAAGTAGCCACTTTTTCGAATCGAGCCTTTTGGTTTTCTATTTTTATTGTTCTTTTAAGACTTTTGTGGGATTTGCTCGTGGCAGTACGGACGTGTGTGATCCAAATAAATGAAGTCGGCTGTTGAAATCCTTGAAATCAAAACCCTAACGTCGAATTTGTTTGCGGAGATGAGTTTTCCGGTAGAATTCCTATAGCAGCTGTGGTTTTTTGTTTTTAGTTGTGTTTAGTCTGGATAAATTATTTTGTGATTCTGGGGTGGAGATGATGGAGAATAAGGAAGTGAATTTGAATAAAGAGCGCAAGAGTGGTGGTGATGGGTTTATAGATCGAAGCAAAGTGAGGATTTTGCTCTGCGACAACGATTCCAAGAGCTCGGAGGAGGTGTTTTCGCTTCTTCTGAAGTGTTCTTATCAGGGTATAAGTTATCCTTATCTTTGTACGTCTTTTAGTAGTCAGAATTCTGATAGTATTTCCATAAATGTTAACTTCAGTATCTTAATTATTGTGAATTGTCTTACTGTTAAGTTTTGGTTTTTCTTACAAACTGGTCCTATATTACTGGCTGCGTTTTTACAGGAGAGATTGTTGCTTTGGCTGGCTTAAATCATGTTTTCTTACCATTCTTCTCAATCTGAGGCATCAATTTTCATATCATGCATGTCTGGTTTAAATTTTTGGTTCTCTGTAAGACTTTCTATACTGGAAGCAGAACAGAGAGATTTCTTTTGTTGAATGAATAGCTTTGTACATAATTTTGTGTGTAGAAAATGTAGAAGATGATGTTCTTAGCTTTACCATTATTTAGAAGACCTGGAGTTGCGACTGTGGGTGCAGCCTTTATCCACATTCTAGGACCTCCGTTGGTGGTTGTGTTGTTGGGTTATTGCATTTGCTTGCTGTTCTTTTTAGTGCTTTTGGTTTCATAAGGATGTAGAGTTCTCTTAAGCTGGCTTAGTGGATCCTAGGCTTTGTGATCAGGTCATGTGCTTGTGAGCTGCTAAAGTCTTTATTCTCCTATTTTAATTTGTTTGGTTTTGCCATTTTTCATCTAGTTATTTCTCCTGTGAGAGAGGGAACTTTGGGTCAATGACGTGTTGAGTTGATATATGCCAAACATTTGTTCCCAAATCAGGTCTCTCAAATGAATTACCATATGAATTTGAGCTCTCCCCAAGCATTCATTTGGGTTTTGGACCACCTCGTCTTCTTTTTATTTTTCTTTTCTGTTTGTGCGTGTGGTTGGACAGTGTTATTGTGAACCAATGTGCCGATGTTTGTTTTATTTCAGTCCTTTTCTCATGAGAGGTTAATGGGAGTATGATCATGTTATTAAAGATAGGTGCAATGCTACCTCATATGTTAGTGAAGTGTAAAACATTAACCAGGAAATTTGAAGTTATGTGTGGCTTTAGTTCAAGTTTGTCAATATATTTTCTCTAAGCAATTTGGTTCACTTCCAGTTTTGTTCTTGAAGTAAATTTCTGGGTCTTGATGCTGCCTTCATTTTTCAAATTTGTTATTAAGATGAGGTTTTCTTCAATATGTAAAATATTCAATTGTTGACTAGGCCTTCTGATATATGTTATCTGTTCTTCCTTATGACTGCTTAATGATGTGTTTCTTATTTTGCTGCAGTGACTTCAGTAAGGTCTGCAAGACAGGTTATTGATGCACTTAATGCTGAGGGACCTGATATTGACATTATTCTTTCTGAAGTTGACCTCCCAATGGCAAAAGGGTTGAAGATGTTGAAATATATTGCTCGAGATAAAGAGCTATGTCGTATCCCTGTGATTAGTAAGTTTTTTTTGCTATCTTTAGTTCTGTTAAGCTACCTAATGTAACCTTTCTGATTGCTATATGTCATTGTTATTTTCTTTAATTAGTGATGTCAGCCCAGGATGAGGTATCTGTTGTTGTCAAGTGTTTGAGGCTTGGTGCAGCTGACTATCTCGTGAAGCCTCTAAGAACCAATGAACTATTGAATTTGTGGACACACATGTGGAGGAGGAGGCGTGTGGTTGGTTTTTCACTTATTTGAATGTTTTTGGTTCACAGCTTGTAATTGACTCTGTCCTTGCTGATGGGTTCAGTGCTTGTTTTTCCCCTCTTGGGCTAAAAGGATTGTGATAGATAATTAACATGCAGTGCTTGAGAAATAGATCTAGGGAATTAACATCCATGCCAGGCATTTCCTGCATTTCATTAACAAATTGGTGTGAAAGATGTTATGTAAATCTTTATTCTCTAGATTAACCAAATAAGTTTTATGATTAAAATTTGGTTTCCTGTTTCATTGGGTCTGTTCTGAAGTATTCATGTATATGATAATCTTTGCAGCTTGGCCTGGCAGAAAAGAATATCTTGAACTATGACTTCGATCTTCCAGTATCAGACCCTAGTGATGCTAATACAAACAGCACTACGCTGTTCTCTGATGATACAGATGACAAGTCCCGAAGGAGTACTAATCCAGAGGTTGGAGGGTCAACTCATATAGAAGATGAAGTGAGTAAAGTTCAATGTAACATTTCTCTTTATGTACAATTAGCAGTATGTTGTCTGTTTTTGGCATTCATATAAGATTATGCATGTTTTTTAGCAGGAATAGCCTGAATTTGGCACTTGTGAATTTCAAATTCACAATTTCTTTTGATCATACCAATTCTGTTGAAATCCTGCACTGTAGTATCCATAATTGCATGTTATGATATGGCCTTCTTTGGGAGTAGAATCCACTTCAAACATGGATCAACGTTGAAGGGCGTTTATGAATAAACATTTTGTAAATGAAAAGTAGCATACTGAGTTTCAGGAGTTGTGTGTATTGCGGGAGAGAGTATAGACCTATTGGAACATTTTACTCATAAAGTGCAGCCTTTTGCCCTTTCTCTGTCAGCTTTTTTTGTCACGGACCTCTGCCCAGATACACACACTTAGCAATGAAAGTTCCTAAGCTAACATAACACGTGTGAGTAGGCAGTAGGGACTACACTGGGAATTACAAGGAAATCCTTAAGAATTCCCTTGTAATCCTTCACATACTAGTTTAATATATCACAAGAGATTTATTTATCAAGGTAAAACATATAATTCTGGCAAAGTGAGAGTTATTGCAGTTGAAACCAGAATTTGACAGAAACTGCCTGCAGAAAATATAGTTTGTTGATTAAAACACGAAGTCTGACTTGGAAACCAGTTTTAGGGGTCTAGATACACTTCATATAAGAAATAACCCTTGCGTACACAGTCTTGGTTCAAAATCATAACTATTTCAAAAAGTCAAACATAAAGTCAACAAAGCAAGTAATTAGACAGATTTTTGCAGAAACAGTTGATTTATTCCATTAGCCTGCAAACAAACCACAAGGCCAGATTTATAAATATGGAAAGCAATATGAAACACTATTTGTATGTGTTCCCATGTTTCAAGATACAGAATCAGAATTTAGCAACAAATACAGTAATCTCACTAACTTATTCCTATCTTAGAATCTAAGTAAAAACAAGGTATAAGATCTAGGGTTCAGGAACCCTTGTCCAAGACTTGTCCTAACCATCCTAAGCCAGAAGAGAGTCCATGGCCACACTAGCCATCTTCCTAGTCACAAGCTCAGCTCCTACATAACCTGCAATAAGCAGAAGGTGTGAGTTTACTAGGAAACCCGATAAGGATAACTGCTGATCATGAATATTCAGTATGGTCAGCTTATAAGATCAACACTGCTGATCATGAAATGCCACTATGATCAGTGTTCACTTTTTTACCACCTGCAAAACACAGAAAACAGTAGAAACCACACAAGGAGCAGCCATACTGCAGTATAGACTAAACAAACAATAAACAAACAAAAAAGCAAGTACCATATAAATAAGCAATTTAATTAATCAATTAATCAGGAGCAGCAAAGAAAACTAACAATCAAGCAATCACTACAACCAGTAGCTAGATATTTGGGCCACACAAAAGCTATGTCAGCTGCAGAACAAGCTTACACTACATTACATTGAGCTCAAATGTACAGAAGGGGTCACTATGGCCATTAATCATTGCTTCCAGACGCACTTACCCCTAATGCTGCAAACACTAAACCATTGCTGGTTTCAGAAGACCAGTCAGTCTAACACTTGTTTCTGCAAATCACTTACTCAGTAACCATTTCTGGTTTAGTTCCTGACTTACCTAAGAGAGTTCAGTGACTCAATTCACTTGGAACTTCAAATTCAATTCAATATCCCCTATGGAAACCATGATCATTCGTATCACTCAATGTCACAATGGTTTCCACTAACCTCCCACTAGCATGCAAGGCTTAATTTAGGTGTGCAATAACAAATTAACAATGGAGGTTAGTATCCCTTACCTGGATACCCTTCTTGGGTTACTAGAGTTCAGACCCTGTTGCAACAATTGTCATTGTTTTGCTTTGTTTGCCTTAGCTGTGAAGTTACTTCAAGTTCAGTGTAGCCCAAGCCCATTCCCGTCAGCCTCCTTCCAAACATCCAATGGCTTCACCGGAGCATGCAGCATCTTTTGGCAGCTCTAGAAACCAGAGGTCCTCAATCAAGATATCAATGGTATGCCTTATTGAAGAAGAAAGCTGTTACCTTGGAATTTCACGAATCTTTCCTGCTGAAAATCGGACCAGCTGCTGCTGTTCGTTGTTCCTGGAGTCAAACTCCATGAATTCTCAATAGAAACATCGTTTCTCAGAAGCAGGAATGATATCGGGTCCCAAAGCAAGTCAAAACGCAAAAGAATGACAGCTACTTGTCTCCTACACAGTGGGGTACAATTCCAAGTGCAGTCCCCCTACTTCCTTTCTTTCTTCAATTAAGCCCCTGATTTCTAACTCTGTACTAGTAACTCCCTATCCAAGACTAGATAATCTTATATGCATAATTTACGATTAAATCCTTAATTCCACTTCCTTGTACAATTCAGGCCCTCAAAACTTCATTTAGTCCGAGTTCTTTAACTTCATACACTTAGTTCCTTGGCCTTTCAACCTTTCATTAGCCTTATTTAATTAAGCTCTCCATTTTAACAAACTGACAATTAAGTCACCAAAACCAATGTGACTAACTAAAGGCTCGGCTACAACTCTGCAATACAGTACTACAAGTTAGGATGGTATCAGTTTATCTGAGTAATGAAATGCACCAGGGCATTCATGCAGTCAATGTTTGATCTGTCACACTCCATGTGTATATTCTCATGTTTCCATGTTTATGTTATGTGTTGATGAGATGTACTTGAGTGCTATTGACACTAGAAAAATGGAGAACTGCAGCTTGTTTTTGAGTGAATGATGAAAACTGCTTTTTGAGAGAAGTTACTCATGATGAAATTTGCAACTATTTTTGGACGTGTTTGGTAATCATGTATTTTGAATTTCTTTTTTCATATGTTGTTCAACTTACCCCGGAATGACACAAGCATAATGTATACAGTATATTTCTAACCTGAATGATGTATGCTTGAAATGGTAAAAACAAGCGAAAGTTATTCTTTTACATGCAATTGCACTTTTACAGTTTTTGCTAAGTTCTGTAGTGTCTTTTTGATGGTGGGAATTTGATGGCAGTTTGTTGTCATAAAAAGTGAAGTATATGGTTATCTTAATGATGTGCTCTTCCTTGCTAGCCTGCCACTGCTGCTGCTGCTATCACCACCACTGAGTCATCTCCTAATGTTGGACCAGAATATCCTCCTGATGTGCCTGGAATAAGTGACCGAAAAACAGGTTGGCCACACTTGACTGCTGCTGATTGTTATATAATGTTAGATAGTGTTACTCTGTTGATTTCTCTTATAATGTTAGATAGGGGTTCTGTATTGATAGAAATCATTTGATGTGGGGCCATGGTTATTTGGAAGATATTCAGTGAAGGATATGAAATCAAATTTTAACTGATTGTTCTCAGTTTGAAGAAGTCCACAACAGTTTTTCCTCATGCAGTTGACCTGTGTACTGTTTGCATTATATCCTTTTGAGCATGTCCAAAATATGTGTTTTTCAGAATTTTGCATCAGTTCAAATTCAGTTTTTTCTTCAAAGATGACAAATGAAGAAATGGCATTCATGTCACATGATAACTGGGTAGGCATTAATTCTTTCCCTGAGTGGTTGTAAGAAGATGACTGGTTTAAAGAAGTTTCTCTGGAAGTTTCTCTGGGGCATTTCATATTGGTTCTGTATGATGTTTCACAAGGAAAAAAGTTAGTTGCCTTTGCCAAAAGCATAAGCTATTTTTGCTGATTGTATCATTGGCATCTAATTGCTAGGATACGCTGTGCTATTGATTGCTGGCACAATTACCATTTTGAATGTGAACATAAAATGGAGGATTCTCACTTTCCCTTGCCGTTTTTGCCATTCATGTCTTGGATACTGAATACTTGCTGTCATATTTTACAGTACAATTTTCGGGTGGTCCAAAGAAGTGTGAACTGAAAATTGGGCAGTCATCAGCTTTCTTTACATATGTGAAATCAAGTACGGTAAAAAACAATTGTCTGAATGATAATTCTGCCCCACGTCTAAATATCCGAGATGATACCTACCCGTGTGATCAGCAAGAGGTTAATGGTAGTCAAGTGCATGAAAATGGGAAGGCATGGGACAATAACTGTTCTCCTGATGATTTTCCCAGCAGCAGTAGTATCCCAGATTTACTTGCATTGGGGAGGTCATCTACCCCACCTTTGTCAATAGAATGCTCTCAACAAAAGAATTTAATGGAAGACAAGTTCTCTCATGTCCTCATGTCACCAAATGGTGAACCTCAACATGACGTGCAAGGTTTACCACAGCAGGCCACATATCCATTTTACATGCCAGGAGTAGTCAATCAAGTTATGATGGCATCATCAACACAGTTGTTCCACGAGAACTGTGAAAACCATCATGTATCAAGCATGCCATCTCATTTCAATCATCTTGTGCCACAATGTCTTCCTGGCCTGAATGGGATGTCATCATTCCCTTACTATCCAGGTAACATGTGCATGCAGCCTGGTCAAATGCCTGCTGCTCAGACCTGGCCGTCATTTGGCAATTCGTCATCTAGTGATGTGAAATTAACTACTGTTGATAGGAGAGAGGCAGCATTGATCAAGTTTAGGCAGAAAAGAAAAAGCCGCTGCTTTGATAAAAAAATCAGGTACATAAACCGGAAGAAGCTAGCTGAAAGGAGGCCCCGAGTGAGGGGACAGTTTGTGAGGAAGTTGAACGGTATAAATGTTGATCTCAATGGGCAACCTACTTCTGCCAGTTATGATGAAGAGGAAGAGGACGAAGAAGACCAAGCTTCACGAGATTCTTCTCCAGAAGATGATACTTCAGCATGTTAAGATCTGATTGCTTCTTCTGGTTGCATGAGAAGGTGAGGACGAATGGCCTGCCATCCAATACAAGATTGCAGGTATCCCTGAATTAATCCGGCATAGCAGGTTATAATTACTTTCCTTCTGAGATTGTCAACTGAAAGGCCTAGAAGTTGTGTTGCTCTGAAGTTCTATCATATTACTGCGAGGAGTGTATCCTTCCCGTGTCACCTGAGCGAGGTCAGCATCGGCAGAATGAATCAATGACGGCTTGCCTACATGTTGAAGGAATTGACAGTGGACTGCTAGCAGTTTTGCTATCCAATTGCCTCTGTAGTATCATCTTTACTGAAGTAGTTATCAAAGGGAAATTGAACCTATGATGGAATTTTCAAGTTGGAATGGAAATTTCTGAAGCCACGAAACCATACGCAATGCTCGAACAGTTTTCCCACAGAATCGTTTCGCGAATGTTCGCGTCTTTATAGACAAATTATCCCCCAATTGTTAAAACCCAAATTCCTTGTCTCAGATTTTCTGAATCAGAATCTAAGCTGGGCTTCTTGGGTTAGCAGTGTTTTGAGTTACGGAAGCTAGTGAAGTCAAATTGCATGCATTAATATTCCCCTCCACACCAAAAAAGGGAAAATATATACATCTGAACATAAGTGGGCTAAGTGTAATATCCCCATAAATTCAAATGTAATATCCCCATAAATTCAAAGGGAAAATATAAAATACTCTTTTCTTAATGTGTAAATCGTGCGGAGCTAAGGGGGGCTAGTAGATGCCTCGGCTCTCCCTCGAGTCTAAGAAATACATAAGGTAGTAGTATTAATTGTAGAAATATTTAAGAGAGTTTTATATGTCAACCCCCCAAGCTATGTTGTACATTTCGTTCTATCTTTATATCTCTTTTTTATATGAAGTGTTTTTTATGATTAGGATTAGTTTTTTTAAATTAAGTTATTATATTAAATGCTATTTAAAATAAATAATTCTTAAAAAATAAATTTAAGTCATTTGGTGCTGCAAAAATTTACGAGCTTGCCCAGAAATATTATCTTGAAGATTTTAGTAAGCAAGTGAAGGAGCATCTGCCTTATAAGCTGAAACTATATCAAATTAATGTGCCACAAAGTTCTGATTTAAGAAAACTTTCAACAATTTCAGAGCTTTATCGATAGCTAGTGCAAAGTGGGAAATCATAGCTTACTCTTCTAGTTTCTATAGTGTTTACAGAGCGAGTTTTTTCTGCTATGAATATTATAAAGACTCAACTTTGCAATAAGATGGATAATGATTTTTTTAGAGATTCTTTATTAATGTATATAGAGAAGGAGCTTCTTGAAAAAATTGATATCGATGTAATTGTAGACGAATTTAGTTCTCTATAAGAAAGACAAGTATAATTTAAATAAGTTATATCTATATTTTAGATTTCTTTATTATATTAAAATATTTAAAAATCGTAGTAGTCATCTCCCCGCTCATGGGCGAAACGGTTATGTAATTGGCTAACAGAGAGCTGCAAGGGTTCGAGCGTTAGCTACCACATTTGATTTTGTTTTTCCTGTTTTTCTCGTCCTCATGCATCTCTCTCTCTCTCTCTCTCTCTCTCTCTTCCTTTTGGTTTTTTCCGCTCATCTTTTTATAAGTTTTTGCTTTTCCTTTTAGAAAAGCTATTTTTTCCCCTTATTACTAGATATTTGTTCTATTATTTGTTTCTTTTTATTTTTTTTATTCGTAACTGTTTATTCGTTTGTTAGTTCATAGTTATTCCTTTAGATGGAATTGATATTTGTTTTTTATGAATATCTCTTTGCTCTTTTATCATTATATGTTTGTTCTTTTTTTTGTTCATATTTGTTCTTTATATGAACTAGTCATTTGTTCTTTTATTAATAACCATTTATACTTTTTTAAAATTTATATTTTTTTTTGGAGAAACTATTTTTGTTCTCTTGTTAATAGTTCTTTTGTTTTGTTTTTTTTATGAGTAGCTCTTTGTTCTTTCATTAGTTGGTGTTTGTTCATTTGTTAGTTCAAGTTTATTCATTGAGATAAACTTGATATTTATTCTTTTATTAGTAGCTGTTTGTTCTTTTATAAGTTTATATTTGTTCATCTAGATGAACTTGATGTTTGTTCTTTTATTAGTAGTAGTATGGGTTTGTTCTTTTTTAGTTCAAGTATGTTCATTTAGATGAACTCGATATTTGTTCTTTTATGAGTAGCTATTTGTTCTTTTATAAGTTATGTTTGTTCATTTAAATAAACTTCATGTACGTTTTTTTATTAGTAGCTATTAATTTTCTGTTTTTTCTATTTCCAATATCTTTTAAATTTTCCTTTATTTAAAATGATAAACAATTTTATTTTTCTTTCTCCTAGACATTTTATTTTATCGTATTGTATTTATTCATTTATTTGTTCATTTTTATTTCTTTAAATGAAATTGTTGTTTGTTCTTTTATTAAAAGCTATTTTTATTTTTTATTGGTAACATTTTGATCTTTTATCAATTTCTACTTGTTCCTTTAGAGATACCAATTTTTTTTACTAGGTGTTGTTCTTTTATTTGTTCATGTTTGTTCCCTTATATGAACTTGATGTTCATTCTTTTATTAGTAATTCATTGTTCTTTTATTAGTATGTGTTTATTATTTTATCAGTTCATATTCATTTCTTTCGATAAAGTTGATATATTAGTAGCTTTTTTTTCTTTTATTAATATGTGTGTGTTCTTTTATTAGTTCATATTTATTCCTTTAGATGAACTTGATAAATAGAAAACTATTGATAAAAAATAACCACTAACAAAAAAATAAACAGCTAATTTATTTAAAGAATAAGTAGAAATTAGTAAAAGAACGAATAACTGTTAGTAAAAGAACAAACAATCACTGATTAAAGAACAAACAACTACTAATAAAAAAAATAAAACTAATTTATCCAAAAGAACCAAAAATTAATAAAAAATACTGATAAAATAAAAATAAAAATATAACTAAAATAAAAGATAGATAATTAAAAAAAAGCTGCTAATAAAATAATAAATAACTATTAATAAAAAAATAAATAAATAATGATAAAATAATAAACAACTAGTTTATCTAAAAAAAAGAATGAAATAATAAAAGAACAAATAAATATTGATAAAAAGACAAACAACTAGTTTATCTAAAGAACAAGTAGAAATTGATAAAAGAATGATAAATTGTTAGTAAAAAAATAAATAATTACTAATAAAAGAATAAAAAACTAATAATAAAAGAATAAAAATAAATTTATAAAAAAAAACAAGTAGAAATTGATAAAAAAAATAAAAATCTACCAATAAATAAAATTAAAAAATAGAACCAAAAATAAAATATAGAAAAAGAAAAAGAAAAAAGAAAAAATGGGGAAAATGAGAAGACGTAATTTAGAAATAAAATGAAAAAAGTAGATATAAAACAAAACTGAAAAGAGAAAATAGAAAAAATAAGAAGTGGAAGGAAAATAGGGGAATTTTTTTTAAAAAAAAAGTGGCGTAAAACAAGGGGAAAATGAAAAAGAAACAAAAAAAAACCAGAAAAATCAATAGAAAAAACAAAACTGGAAAGGCAAAACAGGAAAAAGAAGAAGTGGACGGAAAATAAGGGAAAATTTTCTTTATAAAAAAGGTAGGGGAAAACAAGGGGAAAATTTAAAAAATAGAAAAAAGCCAGAAAAAACCAGAAAAATCATATGAAGGCGCGGTGGGATAGCGAACCCGTGACCCTCCATTTCACCTATCCTCCAATCTGATCAACTCCACCCACCGCGGAACTCTGTCCAAAATTGTACAAGAAAAGTATAAGTAGAATCTTAATTGTGTGGTCAAAACACAATTTCTTAATTTTTCTAGGGATGACGTACAGAATAAGCTATGCCTATATAATACTTACTTTTTCAGGTTGAAAATTAATGATGAGCATTTCCTTATTACTCAAACCCCAAAAGTGAGAGTGAGGAGAAAAAAGGGAAGGTCATCTGCAGTACTATGACCTACTTTTTCGTTTTTTTTTTATTTGAGCCTTTAAACTTTTAATTTTCTAAATCAATTCAAAAATTTTATTAAAATATTAACATAGGACTCCTATGTTTACATAAGGACAGTTATTAAACATGAGTACAATTTATACAAAAGAAAAACTGATAATTTAAATATTTTTTTTAAGGGTAAAATTTATGATGGGTTACCTAAATTATTTTTATAATATAAATGAGTACTTGAACTTTATGTTATTCTAGTGAGGTATCTTTTTTCTTATTGTACGTCTTAATTAGCTACTTTCCATCATTCCAACGTTAAGTTTGAAGAAACTTATCGATGTGACATTAAAAAAAAATTAGATAAATGTTAAAATAGCACTTGTAATCCTCTAACTTTTTTCATTCCAATGTTAAGTTTGACAAAACTTGTTGATGTATCATTAAAAAAATATTCAAATAAATGTTAGAATAACACTTATAATCCTCTACCTTTTTTAATGAATAGTTTAAAATTTTTCCCATGGTCCCCCTATCCCCATTGTCCTCATCTTGCTCTTCACCTCCACCCCTTTCTGCTCTTTGGCCGACAGCCTTTGTGAAAGTCACCGGTGAATGACTCAATTATGTAGATTATAGACTGGAGGTCAATAGCCTTATGATTGAGGGCTCAATTTCACATAGTTTAGTTTAATTTTTGTTTCAATCAAATATGAGTTTTTCTCAAAATTGTTCAAGAACCATCATGACCCATGGTGACCCAGCACCTTGTTCCTAAATCCCAAATGGATGTCGAGCTTGTTGATGAACTCGGCCAGCACCTTGTTCCCAGGAGGAAACTTTTGATGATTCAATCAGCAAATTCTCAAGCCTATAATTTTAATTCTGTAGAAGAATCTCAGCCTGAAGGAACCAATGGATATGCTTATCATGAGAAGATATATATAGATATATTGTATATATGTGATTATCTCCTAGTTGCCTAACCTATCGAAACTCATCCTTGTACTAGTATTTATGTACGTAAATGAGAATGAGAAAATCAAATTTGCAGCAGCAATTACTCTTTTTTCTTCATGGTATCAGAGCCGAACCTGGCTTTCTTAAATCGCAATTAACATTGTGGCTTCTACGTCAACCAAAGGATGACAAGCAACGACATCCAAGATGGAGCCATAGCCGCGAGCAGCCAATGGAGAACACATGGATGTGATGTTGCCATACTACATACATGCCTCGGACAGCCTTGGGCAGATCTACGTCAGTGAACTCCTTAATAATGGAAACTATGGGGAATGGGTGAATGACATGAGCAACGCCCTATTCGCCAAGAACAAAGTGGGCTTCGTTGATGGGACAATCCCAAGGCCACCAATAAACTCGCTAGACCTGAGCCATTAGATGCGCCGTGACGCCATGGTCAAAGGGTGGTTGAAGAGTTCCATGGATAAAAAAATCTGAAGCAGCGTGCGGTATGTGAAGACCACCCAAGAGATTTGGCAGGATCTTGAAGAAAGATTTGGGAAAGGGAATGCGCCAAGAGCTTATGAGCTAAGGCATGCCATAGCCCTCTTAAGGCAAGAGAAACTTTCAGTTTCGGCCTATTACACAAAATTAAAGGGCATATGGGACGAAGTGCAGTCTATCTCACCTTGGCCAAAATGCACCTGTGAAGGCTGTACATGTGATGTTCAAAAGCAGCTGACGGAGATAAGAGGCAAGAAGCAACTGTATGACTTCCTCATGGGTTTAGACAACACATTCAGCACCATCAAGACATAGATCCTTAGTACAAAGCCGATCCCTAGTCTTGGTAGCGCCTACCACCTGGTCACTCAGGATGAGCGGTAGAGGCAAATCACCACAACGTACAAACTAGTGGCAGAGGTGGCAGCTTTCCAGACATAAGGGGGCCATGATGGCAAAGTAATGAAAGACCAAAGGGCGGAGAAGAAAGAGAAGCCAAGATGCGACCATTGACATAAGTTGGGACACTTGGAGGAAGAATGCTTCGAAATAATAGGCTACCCGCCAGGATGGAATAAGGGAAAACGAGACAAGAAAGGAGGAACATGGACTAACAAAAAGGACAATCCAAAGGCAGCCCAAGTAGGCATGAGCAGCAGCCCCATTCTAGGTCTGACGCAGGTTCAATATGATCGCTTATTGCAGTGTCTCGGTTGGGAAGGTGAGGCACCAAAGACAGAAGGACATGCAATGCCAGTAGTCAACTTGGCTGGTAAGATAAAATTCATAAAACCATGGATAATTGATTCAAGTATGACTGAACATATTACATGCAATGATGAAATACTCGAAGAAAGGCAAAAAGAGAAAGAGCAGAGACCGGTGAAAATACCAAATGGAGAAAGTGTGCCAATCAAGGGAACAGGAAAACTATGCTTGCCAAACGGAATGAGAGTTGATCACGTCTTGAATATTCCTGACTTTAAATGCAACCTTTTTTCAGTTAGCAAATTGACAAAAGAGCTAAACTGTGCATTAACTTTCGTGACTGACCTTTGTGTGATGCAGGTCTTACCTATGAGGAACCTGATTTGACATGGCCGTCCTTGGCCCCTGCCCAGGAGACCTGTGAGAGCTGGTCTCACGGTGGATTGCAATTGGCTAGTTGTATATGTGTGCGAATTAAAAATTTGTGATGCTAGTTGATTAACTTAGAATATGCAAGATGCATGCTCTTCATGCTTTGACTTAGATTAACAAAAATCATAAAACATTGATTTGGCCAAGAGATTTCCATAGAAAATAAGTTCAAATAGCCAAAACATACAAAATCAACATTTATGTGAGTTTACTACACATAACAACTATGTGGGATCATTCATACATAAAGTAGACTAATGCCCTTACCCAAGAGCAACCCTAGAGTCTAGGACTTCTTAAAACATAGACAATGGAGGCAGCTAAAAGTACTATGTATACAAGTTCCAACTGAGATCTTCTTAAACTAACTCCTACCTTGGATCCAAGTTTTAATGGCGAGTCACAAAAGTCCTTGTCCAAGTGCTACTAGGCTCTGCAGCCAAAGAAAGACTCTAGTTAGTACTGTTACTTAACCAACAAGTAATCCTACTAAGCTAGAATCATAAAGATTCTCAAGTACAATATGTAACAACCTAAGTCCAGAACTGGTCAACGGAACACCTGCCCGTACCACATGGGCTATCCTTTGGAAAAGGATAAGTGCTAGGTGTTTGTGTTCTGAAATTTGAGTCTATATATCCACATAAGGCTTCCCATAATTCACCCATGTGGGATATGAGGGTGTTACAAACTCTCCCCCTTATGTACCCAATGTCCTCGTTGGGGTCAGTCGGATTACTTGGTTCTCTCGACCAAGTAACCTATCTAATTCGACTACTTAGCCCCTAGCCAAGTAGCCTATCAAATCCAGGATTAGTCCTGGTAGACCATGTATGTGCACACTCACTATGCAACACCATCGTGATCCCGGGTTGGCTCTGATACCATCTGTAATGACTTAAGGCCAGAACTGGTCAACGAAACATCTACCCATACCACATGGGCTATCCTTTTGAAAATGATAAGTGCTAGGTGTTTGTGTTATGAAATTAGAGCCTATATATCCACATAAGGCTTCCCATAATTCACTTGTGTGGGATATGGGGGTGTTACACAATACCTGCACAAAAGCTACTACCACGATAACCCTCAATGGTTATCTGGCCCAACAACTTCAGAAACTGCACAACATAACCAGGGAGTGAGAACTTAAACATTCTCAGTAGGGGTCTTCATTGTACCTGCAAGAAAATTACTAAGGACTCTACATATGATAACATATGTAACTTGCTGTAAGCTTTTACAACTTGAGGGTTTGATATATATGTGCATATAACTAGGTCTCTTGAGACCTCTCCTCACCTAGTCCTTGAACCACAAGGCATAGCCTTGTCCTCTAGCAAGCTTAGCTTGCCAGCCTAATTAGTGATAAATCACGAGTTGAACCTCTCCCGTTTATGTTATACAGGGGAATTATGGTGGGACTATTGTAGACTTGGCCATAAAGACCTTGTAGATTAGGTGTACTAAGGTTTCACCTTGCAACCTCGTGGTTAACGGCACGGCTAGGTCGCCAAGGGTTCTAAACCTTCCACCCAAGCTAGTGGTATTTAGTTATGATCCTTAGTAAACTAGTTTTCTTGCTTATGGTACAAGACACCATAAAACTTTATAAAACTCAAGAAAACTCCTAAGTCTTGAAGGACTTTTGGAAGTCTCGGAGTACCTTCGGACTACTGAGACCCTAAGGTACCCTAAGAATCCCCCTTAGGTCTCCCATCGACCTTCCTAGCAAAACTTGGAAAATTCAGCCAACTTGCCTGTAGCTACGTTGGTAACATTCTGGCAACTTTTCTGGTATTGGCGACGCGTTGTGGACAATGGTACCAAACTGGCGACACGTCGCCAATTTGTGAATCTGCAGAATTTTCACAGATTTTGCTGCTATGAACTTTGGACACTTACCAAACATATTAAACATGTTTGGTTAGCCTCAAAACTTCACATACATGTAAAACATGTTGCATAGATCATAACCAACTATCAAAAGCCAATCTATGATGCATTATAACATCATTCCAATCATCACAAACCTCATAGTCCACCATGATTCAACCTTGTTCACTAACTAATGCTATTGCTAGAATTACTCAAATTCTTCAAGCAAACTCGTTCCAATAACATTAATTGAACTTAAAAACACAACTCCCTTACCTCAACTCCAAGTAACAAGTAAGAATCAAGCACTCTTCCAATCCATTAAGCTCACCAAAGCACCACCCAAGTTCTAAGCAAAACATAGGCACCCAACATCAAATTATTGCTTTCTAACCAAAACCCAAGCTCCTAACTAACCCATAAACATTAATTCAATCAAGAACACATTGGTTACCTCGTACTAAAAACAGGGGATAGGAGAAAACATACTTCCAAGCTCCAAAATCATAGTTTTATGCTTGAAATGAGCTCCCAATGGTCTATATACTTATGGTGGCTTCTCTTTTCATCAAGAAACTTTGATTTCAAGCTCAATTGGATGGAAAAATGAGGGTGGAGAGAATGAACTCGGGTTTATGGTAGGCACCCTTCACTTTACCCTTTTATAACCATTGCTTAACACAAAAGCCACCAAAGTATTAGACTTGATACACTTAAGTCCCCATCTTTTGTTACCTTAGCTATTCTTGATTAATCCTTGTTTATTTCAACAAGTTTGGGTTAAAGTTGAAAGTTAAGTTATAAAACTTCATTTTAACTATTCGGGACTTAACCCGGCTATTCAAGATGCAAAATTACTATTTTACCCCTGAACCTCATTTAGTGCCTTAACTTTCTTGGAACTTAGTGAACTTTGCTAAACTTTTCTATTCTTGCTATGTAAACTTGAATTAAGGTTTCAAACTTGATTTAGAGTACTTTACCTCCCTCAAGCATGCTTCCTACTAGTAGGGTCACAACATGATTGGAGTGGGTAGGCAATGGGACGGGCTATATCTCCTTGAGCCAGTGTAAGATGGAGGTGTGACAATAGCAGTTACTAAGACAGATGAGGCAGAAATTTGGCATGAAAGGTTGGGTCACGCATCAGAGAAGAAACTCAAGATAATGCAGTCAAGTTTCAAACAAGTTGGAGGTGGTAAACTTGAGCATTGAGATTCTTGTATTTGAGCTAAGCAAACTAGACTTCCTTTTCCTAAAAATGAAATAAAAAGTGCCACATGTTTTGATTTAATACATTGCGACATATGGGGAGGCTATAAGACAACATCTCTATCAGGAGCACACTACTTTCTCACCATCGTTGATGCTTTCAGTCGAGGGGTTTGGGTCTATCTAATGAAGCATAAATCTGAAGTGAGCCATTATTTGCCTGTGTTTTTAAGAATGGTTGATACACAATTTGGAAGAAGAGTAAAACAAATAAGGGTAGACAATGATATGGAGTTTTGATCACATCTCATGCAAAGACTATATGAAGAGCAAGGCATAGTTGTACAAACCACATGCATATATACTCCCCAACATAATGGCATAGTTGAGCAAAAACATAGACACATCTTAGAAGTTGCACGTGCACTGAGGTTCCATGCCAGTTTACCAGTAGATTTTTGGGGAGAATGCATGTTCACGGTAGTCTACATAATAAATAGACTATCATCCACAGCAATTGGCAACAAAACACCCCATGAAATTTTATTGGGAAGAAAACCGAACTATAGCCATTTGAGAACCTTTGGATGTCTTGCATATGCTCATGAAAAAAGGAGAGAGAACAAGTTTAGCGAAATGGGGAAACCCTACGTTTTCATTGGATATCCTAGTGGGCAAAAGGGATATAAACTCTATGACTTGAAGAATGGAGAAATTCACGTATCAAGAGATGTCATGTTCTTGGAGAATAAATATCCATACAGGAAGCAAGAAGACGACGTAGTAAACCAAGAAAGAATGAGACAAGAAGTGAGAATGTCTTATGATCAAGAGTATGAAGAGTTCCCACAAAAAGATGAAGGGCACAAAATCCCCCAAGAAGAAGTAGTCCTTGAGGCAAGCACTGAGGAGGGCACCTCGGTACATGGCAATAGGACAGAGGTCGAGACAAGACACAACCAGCGAATCAGACAGCCCTCAAGGTGCCTTGAAGGATATAAATTTGATTTGCCACCCTCCATCAAGCAATCGCAATAGCCTACTCCTTCAATAGGGAACTCTGTGGTATACCCCCTCTCACACTTTGTTGGTTATGATAAGTTTTCATGTTCATATAGAGCTTTTTTATTGGCCATCACTGTGGATGATGAGCCAAAAATGTTCTTCTAGGCTGTGAAAGATGAATGATGGAGAGAAGCCATGCGGAAGGAGATAAAAGCACTTGAAAGAAATGAGACATGGACTCTTGAGCATTTGCCGCCAGAAAAGAATGCAGTGGACTCTAAATGGGTTTACAAAATCAAGTTCAAACCAAACGGTGAAGTAGAGCGCTACAAAGCGCGCCTTGTTGCCAAAGGATTCACACAGATTAAGAGCATTGATTTCCATGAAACATATGCGCTAGTTGCGAAACTCATCACCGTTTGAACTTTGTTAGCGGTAGTGGCTAAGAGAAATTGGTACCGAAAATTTACAGAGGCACTAACCGAGCTAGACTTCGAACAATCAAAGGCAGACCATTCCTTGCTCACATACAATAAGGGCGAGAAATTTGCTACAGCACTAATATATGTAGATGACATGATTTTGGCAGGAAATGACAGCAAGAAAATGGAAGAAGTAAAGAGGCATCTGAATGAAAAATTCAGCATAAAGTACTTGGGAGACTTGAAATATTTTCTAGGCATAGAGGTGGCATGATCGGAGCAAGGGATTGTCCTCAGCCAATGAAAGTACACGTTAAACATCTTGAAAGAAGCTCAGATGGAAGCTTGCCGTCCTAGTGCATTCCCTATGGAACAAAATTGCAAATTGAAACCTAACGATGGTGGAACACTTGTCGATGCAGCAAGGTACCAGAGGTTAGTTGGGTGACTACTGTATCTAACAGTCACGAGACTGGACATAGTGTTTGTGGTTAATGTCTTGAGTCAGTTTGTGGTAGCACCACAACAAGCACACATGGACACGGCAGAAAGAGTCCTAAGGTACCTAAAGTCAGCTCCCGGACAAGGTATCTTGTTGGGAGCCTATGGCGACCTGAAACTGGAAGCGTACAGCGATGCCGACTGGGGAGGTTGTCAGGCAACGCGAAGATCTTGCACTGGGTACTTCATCATGCTAGGTGGGTCACCAATTTCATGGAGAACCAAGAAGCATACTGTAGTGGCTAAGTCGTTAGCTGAAGCAGAGTACAGGGCAATGGCCACAACAGTCAGTGAGATCTTATGGCTACGATGGTTAGTAAAGAAGCTGCATACACCACAGAAAGGGCCAACCACACTGTTTTGTGACAACCAAGGAAGCGTTGCACATAACGATGAATCCAGTATTCCATGAAAGGAAGAGGCATGTGGAGATGGATTGTTACTTTGTTAGAGAATGAGTACAATTGCGAGAAATACAAATGAAAATTTGGACTAAGGTGCATGTCGTTGACTTGTTTACCAGGGCATTAGGCAAGAATGCCTTCGAATCGTTACTGAGCAAGTTGAGCATGATAGACTTACATGCGCCAACTTGAGGGGGAGTGAAGGAACCAATGAATATGCTTATCATGAGGATATATATAGATATGTTGTATATATGTGAAATCGGTTTTGCAGCAGCAATTACTCTCTTTTCTTCACGGCCTAGCTCTTGGCCTCATCTTGATTCATCCTCCTCTGCCACACACACCTGAATCTTTTATGCCGCCACATTCCCCAGGCTCGGATCATCCACCCATCACCGTCATTGCCTCCAGACGAGGCCTATCGCCACAGCTCCACGGTCGAGAACATGTTTTTCGCTGAAAAAGTTTGACAGCGCCAACCAGAGGGAGCTTCTCGATTCACGTGTGGGTAAGACCAATTCTCATTTGCACAAATTGAAGAGACCAATTGTGGGCATGGGCTGTGCGCAAATTGGATGTTCTTGGATTGATCCCAGTCCCCAATTCTCATTTTGAATGTTTCAACCTTTTCGTTGCTTTAGTATTATTTTTCTTGCAGCATCTCACATCTTGGATTCCTGTTTTACATTTCTAGGTTTTCTTCTTTATGGATTCTTGAATCAAAATCAGATTCCTACTCTGCGCTTGTCAGTTGTTCGTTAAAATTACTGAACAAGATATTTGTAATTTTGGCATGCTCTTATTCAGCCGGTTCAGGAAGTACCAGCATACACGTTGTGGAGGAAGTTGATGGAGGCATGGTGGCCGGACGATGCCCAGGCGATGGCGGTGATGATGTTGATGAAGCCCTTTTGAGTACGGCATCTTGAGAGGTAGCAGTTGTCTCCAGGCTCATCCTTCTTGTGAAAAATTTCTATGGTTACATTATGAGCATAGCCAATAGATTTATCAGTTTAAGGTTTAAAATTATGGATAGGAAAAGTTAGAGGGATAGAAATGTTATTTTATAAGTTTTCTACTCCCTCTGTCCCGGGTTTTTTGCTCCATTTGTGTTTGGCGCGGAGTTTAAAAAATGATGAAAATATGTATGTTTGGACAATTATACCCCTAGCCCTTCTTTTCCTTCCCTGCCTGCCACCACCAATTTGGCCAACTCCACCCTCGCCTCAGGCCATTCGTTGTGCTCCATCGGAGATGCGCGACATCTTTCAGCTTCAGTTCTCTTGGCGATGCATGATCTTTCGGTGTTGGATCGCGTCCTTGGCGTTCGATCGGATCGCGTCCTTCACCTGTCTCGCGTATTCACGTCCTTCACCTCATTTGCGTCTGATCGGATAGCCTGTCGCCTTCGAATCTGTCGCCCATAGTCCCTTTTTGTCGGCGTCGTATCACCTCCTCTCACTTCCTTTGCGTTCGATCTCTCACGGCAGATCTCTCACCTATCATCGCTATCGTCTCTCATCGGATCTATGGAGTTCGATTGTCACATCCGATCTCTCCCCTATCGCCGTCATCATCTTTCATCAGATCTCTTACTGCCATCGTCGTTGAGGAAAAGGGTTCACGATTCCGGTGACAACGAAGGGATGTAGAGAATGAACGACATCGCAACGGCGACGGCGGTTGCAACACCGGAGATGGCGGTTGCGACACCGGCGATAGCCATTGGAGAAGAGAAGCAACGAACAGAAGAGTATCGAATTAGAAAGTGAAATATGAAGGGTATAAGTGTAAAATTAATTGGTGAAACTTACTAACAATGGAAATGGAGCAGAGAATTTGGGACGGCCCAAAATGGCAAATGGAGCAGAAAACTTGGGACGGAGGGAGTATTATTTCCTTTTATTAAGCTTAATTTCAACAACCATGATTTTTTATGAGTACAAGGTTAGTGTTTAAGGAGGAGGAAAACAAATTAATTAAATATAGTATCTCACCTTAAAAAACAGCCCAAAATTGAGCTCCATTCAAACAAAACCAAAGCTGCTAAGCTCTTCTTTGAAACACCATCAACATTTCCTTGTTCTCTCACTCAAAAGATCATCCTTCCTTATTTTTTGTTTTTGTGATTTTTGAGTAAGTATTAAGTGTTTAATGAGCTAGGATGCAGTGGGAATTGAGAAGAATAAGAAGAAGTGAGGTTTAGATTTTTGGGAGTGAAAATCATGGAGAATAAGGGGAGAAATGTTAAAAGGTGCATGTGTAACTCTTTGACACAAGATGGGTGGTTCAAAGGACTTAACCATGGGTTTGGGGTAGGGGTATAAATGACCTGGTCTTTTAATGGTTAGTTCAAGCTTGAACTTGAGTTTTAGCTTATCATGCTGGGCCTTCCTAAGCTTGGGCTTAGGCCTGAGCTTGATACCGAGCTAAAAAATTAAAAGATTAGAGGGCCATGCTTGGGTCACTTACTACCCCACCTTATAACATTATGAGCCTAACAGGCTTCACGTGTCTTACAATCCTACTAAAACTGGGGCCCTGAATTCTTAAATCCCAATTGCCCAAATACCTAATTACATGAAAGTTTTATTGTATCATCCCATTCTCCCTCAATATTTCCAAAACTTGAGCCCATCAACCTTTAACCACCACGATTGATGACTTATGACAATGACGCACCCCAATCTTGATGGTGATGCCCCAACAACCAATGCCAATTCTCTAAGCACGAGTGCATGATGTCCCAGTCCAACCTAGCTCAGCATTGCTAGAGTGTGGTTTAGGTTGCTTTTGGATAATCAAACCTATTGTGTCATCACTCTTGCATTAATTGTGAGGTGGAAAAAATATATACATTCTCATTTGGCAAATGCTGATCATAATTGTTTATGTGTTATTGTATGTGCTTTACAATGGTTTGGCAAATGCAAATTCATGAAGGCAGACAGGAGCTTCAAACAGTCCAGATGCTTTTGAATTGGTTGTAAAACTTGATATTTGTGATGTTGCTTTATATATTGCAGATGTTTGCTATGTTGTTTTGACTTTTTCAAGATAACTAGTTGTCATACTCTTTTCAATATTATGCCTGGATATAGGTCTAGAACTTGATGTTGGAATTGGTTGTTCTTGTGTTTGGATTGTTGTTCATGATTGAAGGTTTTTGGGGCTTTAGAAATTGATATTGGAATTTATTTTTCAAATACAAGTTTTGTATAGGGCTAGGAATTCACGTTGAGCCTAAGGGGCCGCACTTAAGCACAACTTAAGCTGAGCTCAAGTCTAAAAATTCAGGCTCGAGCAATTAGAGCTCGAGCCTAGGTAGTGCTGTTAAGCTAAGAGGCCGAGCTCAAGCTCAATGGGCCATGGCTTGGCCCAACCCATTTACACCCCTAGTTTGGGGACATCCTATAGTGATTTAAGGGTTGTTTTTTAGCCCTTTTTCAAGCTTCTTCGGCATTGTCTTCTCCCCTTTGAGGCCCTTGGGTTAAAAGGGTTGAAAGTGAAGAGATATTTTGGGTACAAGGCTTATACTTCCTTAAATCCCTCACATGTGTTTCACCTTTAGTTTACATCCTAGTTTTTCTTTTCTCCTACAACTCTAGCCATGCTATTCTGACCCTTGACCATGGTTGACTCGTGTAGACCACAGTTGACTTAGGGTTGAGCAAGTTCACTTGCAAAAAATTATCAAAATGCCCTTCTTAGCTTCACTTGCAAAAAAAGTCTCAAACTTGTTCAATTCAGCTTCAAACTTCATCAAACTTTGGGAAGTGGTTTTAAACATAGTTATTACCTTCTCAAACCCATTTTGACAATGTTTGACCTAAAAATTACCATTTTTCCCTTCACTACTTAGCAAAAAAAAGCCTATCATTGGTCAACCTCAGCTCAAATTTCATCAAGATATTCATTTCACCTTTAGAAACCTAATTCCATTTTTCTTGGCCAAATTTTGACCTTTGACTTGTCAAATTACCATTTTTCCTCTAGAAGCCCTTATGGTTAAACAACTTGAATTGCAACTCATATGGACTCTAAGGACTACCAAGACTTGTGTTTTGGCTTAATCTAACTCACTAGAGAAATTAAATAAATATGCAAGAAAGCAATTAAATAAAATTGACTACTTGATAATTGGAAGGCTTTTACATCTTCCTCCTCTTCAAAGAATTAACCCTTAAATTCCTTCACTTTAATATTAGGGAAAAAGTTGGAATGTTGAGCCTCTAAATACTCCTTATCCCCTTTTGTTGCCTTCATTTCTCTGGATGATTGGGTCACTAGACTTTGGTTGTAAGGATTTACCTAGTCTTTAGTTTCCTAGTCACCACCAAGGAATCTAATTGGACCACCATTTTGGTCAAGTCCTCATCTATTGGCTTAGTCAGTGGATACTATCTTTTGCTCATTTACCACATCATATATGTTTATCTTGATGGTTCACGCTCCCCTGTCATATTGCTGATCCGTAATTTATAGTCCTTAGTCCATTTTTTATCACTCGCCCTTACTTAGGAGCTATATCAAGAAACACCTCATTTTCACCTTATAGTTTACCTTGTTCCACCTCATGGACAAAAATATAGACACCACCTTGTCCTCAAATCCAAGAATCATTCCCTACCCCTTGACATTGGTGTAGCTTATTGCTTATCAAGGGCTACTCTTAATGAGCTCATAATTGTATACCCTCAGCCTTCACACTTTAGTTTGGCCATAGTTTGAAGTATGAAGGTGACTTTGAGAGTAGAAATAGATACCCTCAGTCAACCTATCCATCATGACCCATACAAGGTTGTTCTGTGGAGTTTTCATCATGATTGACTCCTACCAATTTTGGGATGGATAGGCTCTCAGTATACTCATTGGCCCTTGAAACTCAGCCTTGAGTAACCATTTTGGACATACAAGCCCTAGGCATGTAATTTGCTCTTTTTGAGCTTTTTGCCCATTAGACCCATATGTGTGCCATTTTGTAGCCCTTGCCATTTATTGGGCCTAAGTGTTCATTTGGGCCCAAAATGGTTGCCTAGGCTCCTCTTTTTCAAAGTTATGTCGATGGCCCAACCATGACCTAATATACTATGCCGCCCCTTGGAAATTATTTATTGTGCACAACGTGCCCTTAGGCACTAGCTCACTTGCCCTTGGTCATGACCTATCATGCACCCTAAATTTTAACGAGCCAACTAATTAAAACCCAAATTTCTTAATTAAGAACAATTTTAACCCAACTTACCCAAATTTCATAATTAAGCACAATTTTAATCAATATTACCTAAAAGAGTCAAATTTTACAATTGAAAATAATCTAAATAAGACCTAAATTTAGACTCACAAAGTCACGACATGAAAATTTTGTGATAGAAAAAGACTAAATTGCCCCTAAACACTAATTAACCAATATTTGCCTAATCTAGCCTAAGACATCTAAATGAAGGCCAAAAGGAATGTTAACACACATCAACTAAAGATGTGTGAGCTTCTCATACTATATTTAGCTATCTCGAATGGAACAACTAGTGCTGTCCTAATCCAAAAAGAAGCTAGAAGGCATGTAGCCATATTTTCATGGACCCCGATAATGTTTTAGATGAATTTTCCAATCTAGAATATCTAGTCCAAAAAAGAGCTTCATGGAGGATAGCCAAGTGGTGTAGAACTTAAAGACTATCACTTTTCTTATAAGTATGGAAAGGTGATTAAGGTTCATGCATTGACTAACTTCAAGGTCAAATACCCATTTTTGGGCCCAAGAATAGGAACCATTCTGAGAATTATTGATTGATGGAGCTTTTAGGATAGATTATTAATATCTCAAAATAATCTTAAAGGGTCTTGAGGACTTGGAAATCTCAAAAGGAATTGAGGTTAAGTTTCCCACAACCAATAATGTGGCTAAATATAAAGCTGTTATACCTGGGCTAAAGTTTGACAATGCAAGATTTCAATGACCACACACAATGGCTCAACTTGTCATTTGGAAACTTGAAGGTGCCTATGGTACAAGGCACCTGATGTAATACAAGTATAAATTCCTAGAGCCAGCAATTGACAAGCTGATGCTCTATCCAAGGGAGCTGAGCCCCTAAAGACTCTTAGGCAACTGTTAGTAAACACGTAGGTTGGCCAGTGTAGCTCCACCTAATGCTTGGCACCGATCCATTTGACTATACCTTTTTATTGGAATTTTTGAACGGAATACTAAAAAAGCCTGACAACTAAATATGCTAGGTTGCTTTTCATTAGTGACAAGCTTTATAGCATGAGGTATTATACTCTTCAACAAAAATTTATTTCACCTACGTAAGGAGTATAAGTGTTTGCTAAGATGCACAAAGGAGGTTGTTGTTTACATTTGGCTTATGAATAATTGGCTCTAAAGATCCTAAGGTAATGATATTTTTGACCTACCCTTAAGCAAGAGTCCAGGGACCTTGTGCAACAATATTACCAATTCTAGATTCATTGTTAGGTTGAAAGGTTTTCCTTTTAAAGCCATGACCTTCATAGAATACCCTTGCCCATTTACGGTGTAGGGATTGCACTTAATTAGCCCTTTCTCAAAATCTACCAGTAACCTCAAATTTTACATAGTAGCACAAGACTACTTCACAAAGTGGATTAAGGCAGAACACTTGACTACTATCACAATTGACGTACCTTAAAACATCAACTTTTTAGGAAAAAAGTTATTATTTCAATATTATTCAACATTAATATCATTTTACAACATCCAAATATTCATTAAGAAAATTATAATTTCCTAGTTCAAGTGCCATTGTGCCTTTGTTGTTGATAATGGAACCTAGGCATATGGTAATGACTTTTAAAGTTTTGCCAAAAACAAGGGCATAAAGATGTACTTTACACCTATACACCTCCAATCAAATGGTCAAGTCAAGTTCTCTGACTAGATTATCAAGGAGGGTTTAGAAAAGAGGCTTATAAATGGTAAGGAAAAGTAGCCTAAAGATCTGCTTAGCATGCTCTTGGATTACCCAATGACTCCCCAAAAGAAAATTGGAGAAACACTATTCTGACTAGGTTTTGGAATGAAGGCACTCTTGCTTATCAAAAGTAGAACCTATGCTCCATGAAATAGAGTGAATTTAAGATCAGCGATGGAATATTATTAATAATTAGGATGAATTATACAATAGTTCAAAGTTTGAGGATGAAGGTGTAGTACACATAATAGTTTAAAGATAATTTGTCCCATTTATTCCTTAAAAATTATTCATGACATACATATACATGAACGGGGAACTAATAGGGAAGCTACTGACATGTGGCATTTTGGGCAGGGTTTAGTACTTATTTTAAACCTTATTCTTTCTACTATCTTCCATTTTGAGGGATATTGTTGCCTACGTATCGAGTGGTAAATTGCTATAGTTGTGACATATGATATGAGTTTGATGCTTAAATATTAGATTTAGGTGTCAATTATGTGGTTTTGTGTGTTTAGACCCATAGACTTTTCACATTGGTTGTTATATCTAGTGCATCAAAGATTTGTTTTTTATTATTGTTTTTGAATATTTTATTCTTCATTGCATTATCATGTGTCATTTGCATATTCTGTTGATTTTCACATATTTTAGTTCCCTTTATGTGAAAGATTTGCCATGGTCTTTACTGAAAAGATGGAAAGGTTGAGGGTGTTGAAGAAGTTTTATGGTTTCGTTATTGGGTTAAAGATGCTGGTGGGTCTTCATATGTTTGGTCAATTACATCCAAGTGCTCAATTATTAAAGAAGGATATAGCTGTACAGTAGTTACATATAGAACTACATGGACACATCATAAATGAAGGATTTTTTCAGCATTGTAAAGTAATCATTACATAGGGTCATATTTGTTTGTTTTTTTTGTGCCCTAGAGTGTAAGCTACGAATAACTAATGAGTAGACGTGGAAAGTATAGGAGAGTAAGAAGTCGATGTGTTCTTTTGCATGATAGGTTGGTGGGGGTTCCATGTTAAGCTGTCTGTATAGAAATGTTTGATTCCAATTCACATGTGCTGATATTTGAAATGAGAATGCATTAAATTCTCTTGGAAAACCACCATGGAAAGCTATTGCTTAATATTTCTGAAAGAAATGGAAAACAATGGGCATGGAGCTAATTTTTTCCAATGATAAAGAGATTTGGTCAGTTATTGGTAAAGGTAAAGAGAGCAAAACTTTTCCTTCCTTGCATGGGGTGTCCTTTACAAACCAAAACTTCTCTTTCAATAAAATTTCCTTCCACATTAACACTATCTTTTCTATCATAAGTCTTTTACATATCCACCAACAAACTAAAGAAAAACACAAACACACCAAGTGCAGTCTATTTTCCATCCATCTTTATCCTTTCATATGTAATAAATAAAAATAAACTATGCATGTCTCTATATATACATAAAAGAGAAACCTAGACCACAGTGAAAAGGTTGGACTTATTAATTATGGAGTTTCTTTGATAGTCTTAAAATTTTTTGGCTCATTCTTGAATGCCAAAATATTTTAGGGAATCTTTAGTTGTACTTCATTATTTGCATTTTTTTGGACCCTTCAAGCAATACATTTAAGCAGTAGCATGATGAGTGAATTCATTTTGGAGAATAATGGTGTTTGTTCGATGGAGGAGGAAGACCATGTTGAGTGAAGTAAGAAGAATATCGAAATAACCCAGGGAAAGGAGGATTTCATCCCTAACACACTATCGGGTTCCAATTCTTACAATGATAAGTTGATGTCTCATATGGAAACGGGGGCGATGGTTCTGGAAAGAGATGGAACAATGGATATGCAGAAGGATGGAGATAATCAGGTGGAGATCATCCACGGTTGTGCCCCTAAGATTGTTTTTCCTGCAAAGGCACATGACTCTATGCGAACTCAGTGGAGGTGCTCTATTATTGTTAAGGTCCTTGGGTCAAGCATTGGATATACTATTTTATGTGCAAAAGTAACCACCCTACAGCAGTTGCTGATGAATTTTGAGGCTATAGACTTATGGTTGGGTTATTACGTGTTTAATTTTGATGATTATGATGATTACATGAAAGTTCTCACAGGTGGCAAGTGGATGTTTTTGGGGCATTATCTGGTGGTGCAATAGTGGAGGCTAGGTTTTAGGCCATCTTTGGAAAAAAATGATAACATGATTTATTGGGTCCATTTTCCAGAACTCCCCCTCGATTACTTTTGTGAGAGGTAAACCAATTCGTGTGGATATTGTTTCCTCCAATGCTACTAGAGGCAAGTTTGCACACGTGTAAACCATAACTTCCCCTTCAGGGTATCTTACGGTAATCAAAAGTGTGATGGGTAAACCAATTCATGTGGATGCTGTTTCCTCAAATGCTACTCGAGACAAGTTTGCACGCATTTGTGTTGAATTGGATCTTACTAAACCTTAGGTGTCCAAGGTTGAAGTGGATGGAATTATTCAATTAGTTGAATATGAAGGCCATAGGATGATTTGTTAGAGGGACATGTTGACTTTGGTTCAGGAGGTGTTGCTCCTAAAATTTGCCTATGCCTTGGTAGTTTTGAGAGCCAACAGGAAGGCTAAAAACTAGTTTTTATTTTGCCTTGGTGCCGATGCAGTCAACAGAATTGAAACAACACTTTGGCCCTTCAATGAATGAAAAGTGAAGGGTTTAGAGAGTTGACCAATCTCAGGGTGTTAAGGGAAAAATCTCTGAAGAAAAATTAGTATGAATAGAATAATAATTTTGGTGTTTTGTCAGCTAAGGAAGGATTGGATTTTGATCTCCTTTTTGTGGAAATGGAGTTAGCTAGAAGTAGCTATTTTATGCGGGAAATAAAATTTAATTCCAAATATTGGTCATGTGCCACCCAAGAAAAGATAAGGCAAGAAGGGCCTATTACCAGGTGATGGGCCCCTAGAAATAATGGGATTGGGTGTTGTATTGTCTGTGCAGACTAGTGGTCATAAGCAGAGCTCACGTCTGCCTATAGCTACTATCGAGAAATGCCAAAGTTCCAGCTTATCGCTGATGCCCCATGTTTGATATTTGACTTTTCCTAGTCTCGACCCTGCATTGATTACTATGATGTTTATCCCTCAATCATACCATGCACTCTTGACAAGGGGGTCAGTTCAGATGTTCATTTTGGGACAATGCAAATGGTGGTGAAGTTAGTCTAATGGCAGTGGATGGCCATGGTGATAAGGTGAATGCAGGTGACGCGTGTCGTGATATGCATGTTGATGCATCTGGTGTCCAAAATCTCTTAGAGTCCTAAACTGCCCTACTTCATGCAAATAGTCTACTAGAACTGTAAGGGTGTTGGGAACGCTCACTTTGAGTGTGCTTGTGTGGAATTGTGCTGTAGTTCTCAGCCAAGTATTCTATGTCTTTTAGAAACCAAATCAGAAGAGGTAGCTCATCCTCATTTTGGTTCTTCTAATGAATATGTTGTCCCATCTTCAAGTTGTACAGGTGGTATTTGGCTTATGTAGAATTCATATGTTTCCCATCTTAAGATCCTTTCATCGGATGACTAAGTGATTTATAACATTTTAACTTTGGGTGATAAGTAGTGTATATTGTTGTTTGCCTACTAATAGTCACATAAGTTCCTAGTTATTTTCATTCACCTTTGTGCTTAAATTGCTTTATTTCACTAGTACTTAGTATCTTTTGAGTCTTGTAGGTTGCATTTCATCTCATGAGGGCCTAAAAGAACAAAGAGAATAATTTGGGGTTAAATTTAGTAAGACAACAAAGCTAGAGGAGTTGGAAGCACAAAGAAGTTGAAGAGATGCAAAAGTAGGATTACACTTCCTTTAGAGCCAAAAGGACCTAAGAGGCTTAAGTGCGTCGCACCTCAGAAAGTGCAACCACACTTTATCTGCAGCAAGCAAAAGTGTGACCGCACTTTGAGAAGTGAAATTGCATTTCACAGACAAAAAAAAGGGGGACTGCATTTTCAAAAAAGCATTTTTGGAGCTTGAGGGTCCACTTCCTTCACCTACCAACATTGCCATTAGAGAATTTAAGGAAGATAAAAAAGGATAAGGCAAAATTCATCTGCTTGTATAATTTTTGGCTAGGGTTAGGTGAATTTTCATCATCCTATATTCATTTGTAGCGTACTTAGAGAAATTTAGTGGGTGTTCTTTAGGTTTTTCTTGTTCATTATCTTTGAATTTTTGGTTTTTGGATGATGAGCTAGTAGTTGCCTGGGAGATCAAGCCTTTGATTCTACAAAAAGCCCTTGGTTCTTTCCTTCCTTTTAACTTTCCTTGATTTGTTGACTATTGTGTTGAATCCAAAAATGATGTTTCATTTTTTCTACCCGTAGAGTAGTTTCATTTTGAACTTTTCATGGTTGTAATTACTTGCCATTAGTTTTGTTTGTTGAATACATGATGGGTATCTAGTGTTCTTCTTCATTACTAGTTCATTTCTTGCCTTGCCCTAACTTGTTGCCTGATTGGTTAATTGCCATACTCAATTGATGCCATGGATTCCACTTTATGCTTGGGAAAGTAAAGAGGAATTGGACCTAGGCAAGAAAGATGGTGATTCAAGACATAGTTGAGAGACTTGTCTCAATTGCTAGGGTGTTGGTACATAGAACTCATAATGCCTCTTCCTAAGGTAGTACTATAGATGTGGGTCATTGCTATTTTAGGGTAAAGAGGGAGTTCTTTAGCTTAGGGAAGCAAGGAACCAATGAAAACACATCACCAACAAGTAGAGGGAGCCAGAACCTAAGATTGTTTTACCACTTAACCAAGTCAAGCAATGAAAACCATAGGAAGTGTGCCTAGTCCTAGTTTACAAAACCTTAAAAAAAATGTGAGTTAATTGCTTAGGTTTAGTCTTTAGACTTGGGTTTAACATTGAGACATTTCAAGTTCTTGGTTAAATTAGCTAGTTCTTTATGATAGGATTGTTTGCTTGTTGTTGTAGGGTTTTGGGAGCCAAACAAGTGCAATAGAATATAACTGAAACCCTCCAGGATCCAAGTGAAATGGGGTAAACCGGGTGTTAAAAAATTTTCATACCTAATTTCGGTTGAGATCTTTCACCCAACTGTTGAGTCGAATCACAAAACCTGAATAGTTGATATGCTCAAGCTCTCTATGGTATCCACACGAGCTTCTCGGGATCACCACGCCTCTATCACATCCCAGTATCTGTGTTACTTTTACGCAAGCTGTGCTAGCTTGCGTCCTCTAAGGACTAGCAAAAGAAGAGTACGGCTGTCACTTTTGGGAGACTAGGGCAAAAGCTGTGAATTTCTCACTATATGATGTATTTATAGTGAGACTCAACTTTCAGGCCTAATGGGAATCAAAGCCCTAATCCAATTAGGCTTTAATTTCGGGCTTAATAATGGCTCAACTTTTAGACCAATTATTAATACGAAATTATCATGAAACCATAACCTAAATAAATTAGCCCATGCATTCAAATAATCCAAATAGGCTTTATGTGTGTGACCCAATAAGCTCTTACCATATTGGTAATGATCATAAATCATATTTATGATCATTACCAATGAGCGGTGTCTAGCAACATATTATTGCTACCCAAGTGACAAGATTATCGGTGATTCGACTAAACCTTTATGATTATTATCTGTATATGTCATTATCCCTTTGTCTAAGATATCAAGACTAAGCACGAGACGTCGAATGTGTCACGCTCATATAGCCTAATCTTTGGTTTCTTTATTACTGAGTAGACAAACTTAAACTTAAACTAATGACATTGATATCATATATCAATTCATCTGAGCATGGCCATTAGGAGACGTCGAATGTGTCACGCTCATATAGCCTAATCTTTGGTTTCTTTATTACTGAGTAGACAAACTTAAACTTAAACTAATGACATTGATATCGTATATCAATTCATCTGAGCATGGCCATGCATTTTCTTAGTCTCACTTTATCAAGGGGCCCAAAGATATCACTCCCGTTACATAGGAGGGACAAATCCCATCTTGATCATACAAAACCCTCTGCATGATATGTGACATATCCAATGACCTCCTTCAAGTTCACTCAGTTACGAGCAACAAAGAGAAGTGTCAAAGTATGTAACTCACATGTAGGGAACCTTGATGACCTTAGGTCAAATGACTACATATACATGATCACTATGAGAATCACTTATGACACTCATATAACGATCCATGTAGCATTCTCATGGTGGGTCGGTCTAGTACATAAGTTCTCCAACTTGTACCCATATGTGGACTACATATCTCATATTAGTCTCTACATATGCTAGTCGTTATGTATTATTGTAACCTGCTTCACGATAATACTACACCAGGGACATTTAAGATTATCATTATTATTAGGTTATAATTATGTTTATTACATTACGCAGAAACAAAACAACAAATATAATTACTGGATTAATGCCTTAATAAAATATCATGACTCAATGTGCAAACTACAATCATCTTATGATTGGCTTTTGGGTACAACACTAACAGTTGTTTGGTTTAGCTAAAGTTGATCGTTAAAGTAGTAGTAGTTGTTCAACCTAATTCACAATCCTCATGGGATAGATTGTCACTTTTCTATACTACAAAATGATCCATGCACTTGTGAGCAGAGTTTGGTTTTAGGTAACATATTGCACACATTTTGCATTAAGTTTATGGCACCATTGTCAAGAATTGTTTAATTGAGTTAAAGAATATCATTGCTAAATAATTGGTTTTAGACTAGACTTGTTTTCCTTGTACTTATTTGTAAGATTGTGCCTTGTATCTACCTTTCTTGTAGGTACTTGGGTGCATGAGCCATTTTCAAGGTGGCAATCTATTACTTATTGTTCCAGAAATTGAAAGGCATTTAAGGTGGCACAAAGAAACTTTACAAGTGGTTGGTTCTACTTCACTTAAATGGACGAAGTTGAAGACAATCTTAGATGAAATGGGAAAACAACAATGGGCACAGTGGAGCAAATAGAGTGGCCAACACAATGAGCACTTAGAAGAAGTTTATGGTCCATATGGAAATGGCAATGAAGCAAATGGTAAAAGACTTATAAGGGAACACTTTCAACCAATGATAACTAACAATTGTTTTCAAATTATGAGACTAGCGGTGAATGCGAACAACTTTGAGCTCAAACTGGTACTCATCACTTTGATTCAAAAAAATTAATTTGAATGTTTATCCATGGAGGATCCTAACATTCACTTGGTAACTTTCTATGAAGCATGTGACATAATCAGGCTTAATGGAGTTATCAAATATGTTATAAGATTAAGGTTGTTTCCAGTTTCATTGAAGGACAAAGCTAAGAGTTGGTTTCATTTGTTGCAACTAGGAAGCATCACAACTAGGAATGAAATGACACAAAAATTCTTGGCCAAATACTTTTCTCCATTTAAGGCTTTGCATTTGAGGACTAAGATTGCTATATTTAGACAACAAGATGGCGAGCCACTTTGGGAAGCTTGGGAGCGATTCAAGGAATTGTTAAGAAAATGTCCTTAACATGGTTACCAACAATGACCTTAAATTCAACTATTTTTTGAAAGGCTTTCTCCATAAAAAAAAAGCCATAGTTGATGTAGCGGCCAATGCAACTCTTATGTCAAAGACTGCTACTGTTGCTTTTGTTTTGCTTAAGGAAATATCAGTTAACAATTATCAATAGAATAATGAAAGAGCATTGCCAAGAAAAGGTGGTTTGTTGGAGTTTAATGTACTTACTTCCTTGTTAGCATAAATAGCTTCCTTATCAAATTAAGTTGTTAAGCTTACTACCAACAAGGAGAAGTCAATTGAATAATTGGTGACATCTTCATCTACACCCTATGAAGCTGGTGAGCTAGAGTTGGAAAGTGCCCAATGCATCAACTATCAAAGTAGTAATTATGGGTACAAGGCAACTTTCCAAATCAATATCATCCGAGATTGAGAAATCATAAGAATTTCTCATATTCCAACACTAGAGGTATTCAAAATCCACTTGGATTTAGAGGTCTATGCGAACACATCCTCAAGAGAAAAAGGTTCCTGCTGAAGATATATTGATATTTTTCATTCAATAGATAAACAAGAGGTTCAGCAAGAATGAAGCTAGGTCTGAAAGCATGGAAACTCACATACAAAATGTGGGAGCATTGATGAAGAATCTTGTGCATCAAGTTGGGGAATTGGTAAATTACTTGAAAACCTTAGGAAAAGGGAAATTTTCAGGTGATATAGACATTAACCCAAGAGAACAATGCCAAGCTATTACTTTGAGAAGTGGAAAAGATGTGGTGACTTAACCAAAAGTGGTACCAAAGGAGCTTACTTTTCAACAAGTTGAAGGAGAGATGGAACATGAAGTGGTAAATCATGTTGTCACTAAATGTGTGAAACAATTTTAACGGAGTAACAAGCCCCAATGGAAATACTTTATCCACAAAGATTTCAAAAGAAGAAGAATGGTGAGAACTATGAGAAAATTTTAAAGATCATTAACAAGATTCAAGTCAACATTTCTATCTTGGACGCTATCACTCAAATGCCTAACTATGTAAAATTTCTTCAGGATGTGATCTTAAGGAAAAGGAAGTTCAATAACTTAAAACAATCAAACTTACGGAGAATTGTGGTATAGTGCTCCAACAAAAGTTACCTAAAAAACTTAAAGGATCTGGGGAGTTTTGCTATCTCTTGTTCTGTCAGTTATTCTTTTTCTTGTAAAGCTCTTTGTGATCTTGGTGCAAGCATTAACTTAATGCCATTGTCCTTTTGTAGGAAACTCGACCTTAAGGAGATCAAACCATCTACCATTAGCTTACGATTACCAAATAGTTCCTTAATGTATCATCATGGAGTTGTTGGGGATGTTCTTGTTAGTGTTGACAAGTTTGTGTTTCCGGTGGACTTTGTTGTATTAGACATGGAGGAAGACTGAAATATCTCATTGATACTTGGTAGACCATTTTTAGCAACTAGAAAAGCTTTGGTAAATATGAAAAAAGGCAAACTTAGTTTGAGGGTCAATGAAGATCAAGTGGACTTCAATTTTTTTTCAAGTTATGAAGGCACCTAATAAGGTATATTCATGCTTGAGACTAGATGTTATGGATGAATGTGTGAAAGAAGTGCAAGGTGTGATGATTGGTTGAGACCAACTCCTTAGGAGTGTTGAGGAAGTTGTTGATAAAGTAAAGGATGGTGATTATGGGGCATCTTTTTACACACTTGCCATGGATTCTTTGAAGGAAGATTTGGAAAATGGCAAAACATTGGAAGAATTGTTAAACTATAAGAAGTGAAAAGTGTGAACTAGAATTAAAACCACTTTTGGAGGATTTAAAATATGTTTATCCTGGAGAGTGTGATACATATCCGGTCATTATTTCTTCCACTTTTTTTACCCTTGAAGAAGATAAATTTTTAAGAGTACTAAGGGAGCATAATGAGGCCATTACTTGGTCCATATCGAATATTAAAGGCATAAGTCATCTTTGTGCATGCATAAGATCTACATGGAGGATCCCTATACCAACCATTGAACCTCAAAGGAGATTGAATCCGGTTATGAATGAACTGGTTAGGAAAGGAATTCTCTAGTTACTTAAGGCAGGGATCATCTATACTATATCATATAGTTTTTGGGTGAGTTTAATTCAAGTTATTCCTAAAAAAAGAGGAACCACAGTAGTGAAAGACAATCATAATGAATTGGTTGCTACAAGGATTGTCACTAGATGAAGAGTATGCATGGATTATCGGAAGTTGACAAGGCCACCCATAATGATCATTTTTAACTACTATTTATAGACCAAATGCTTGATAGATTAGCTAGACACAAGTATTATTATTTTTTGGATAGGTACTCTAGATATAAGCAAATTTCCGTTACACTGGAGAATCAATAGAAGACCACCTTCACTTGTCCATATGGCACCATTGCTTTTAAGAGAATGAAATTTGGGCTATGTACTGCACCAACTACCTTCCAAAGTTTCATGATGGCCATTTTCTCCAACATGATTGAGAAGACCACGAAAGTGTTTATAGATGATTTGTTGGTCTTTGGTTCTTCCTTGACTCATGCCTACATAATTTGACTCAAGTTTTGAAAAGGTGTGAAAAGACAAACCTAGCACTAAATTGGGAGAAGTGTCACTTCATGGTCAAGTCAGAAATTACGTTAGTACACAAGATCATTTTTCAAGGAATTGAAGTTGATTGGGCAAATGTTCTTGCAATTGAGGAGCTTTCACCCCCAGAGAATGCTAAGGGAATCCAGAGTTTTCTTGGGCATGTAGGGTTTTGCTGACACTTCATTAAGGATTTTTCAAAAGTGGTAAAGCTACGTTGTTCCCTTCTTGAGAAAAATGTCACATTTGAATTTATGAAGCTTGTTTGAAAACTTTTGAATTGATCAAGGAGAAGTTGATTAATGTTCCTATTATGGCAACTTCGAATTAGGGCCAACCATTTGAGTTGATGTGTGATATAAGTGACTATGCCATTGGAGCAGTTTTGGGACAAAGAAGCGACAAATTGTTCCATCCTATCTATTATGCAAGTCATACACTTGATGCCACCCAACAAAACTATTCCACAACTGAGAAAGAGAAGTTGGCTATGGTGTTTGCCTTGGATAAGTTTTGGCAATACTTTATTGGTTCATAGGTGGTGATCTATATTGATCATACAATAATTTGGTATTTGTTCAACAAGAAAGAAGCCAAGCCCCATTTAATTAGATGGGTAATTCTTTTCTAAAATTTTGATTTAGAGATCAAGGATAAAAAGGGCCGTGAGAATGTGGTTGCTAATATGAGATATGTAGTCTACATATGAGACTAATATGAAATATGTAGTTTACATATGTGTACAAGTTTGAGAACTTGTGTACTGGATCAACCCACCATGAGAACGCTACTTAGATCGTTATATGAGTATCAAATTTGATTTTCATAGTAATCATGGTATATGTAGTCCTCTGACTTAAGGTCATCAAGGTTCACTACATGTAAGTCACATACTTTGATACTTCTTTTTGTTGCTCGTAGTCGAGTGAACATGAAAGTAGTCATTGGATATGTTATAAATCATACAGAGGGTTTTGTATGATCATAATGAGATTTGTCTGTTCTATGTAACGGGAGTGATATCTTCGGGTTGCTTGCTTGAGTGAAACTGAGGAAATGAATGGCCATGCTCAGATGAGTTGATATAAGATATCAATGACCTCAGTTTTAGTTAGTCTACTCGGTAATCAAGAAACCTTAGATTAGGTTGTGTAAGAGTTCCATGTCTTGTGCTTGGTCTTGATATCTTGGACAAAGGGACAATGACATATATGAATAATGATCATAGAGATCTAATCAAATTACCGACTATTTTGTCACTTGGGTAGCAACGATGTGTTGCTAGACATCGTTCATTGTTTATGATCATAAATGTAATTTATGATCATTGACAATGTGATAGAAGCCTATTGGGTTGCACACATTGATCCAATTGGATTATTTGAGTGCATGGGCAAAATTCTTTGGTTTTGGTTTCATGATAATTTTGGATTAATAATTGGTTGAAAAGTTGAGCTATTATGAAGCCCGAAATTAAACCTAATTGGATTAAGGTTTTGAAACCTATTAGGCTTAAGATTTAAGCCTCACTATGTATACATCATATAGTAAGAATTTTGCAGCCTTAGGCTGCCTAAGGATGAAATCAGAAAGGTTCTGAAAGGTTCCAGCCGCACTCACTTCTTTCTTTTCCTTGGAGGACACAAGCTAGCACTATGGGCGTAAGGGGAATGCACGTGCCAGAACGTCATGGAGGCGTGGTGATCTAAGTGGTTCGTGTGGATGCCGTAGAGAACTTAAACATATCAACTATTTAAGTTTATGATTTGACTCAACAGTTGGGTGAAAGATCTCAGCCGACTAGGTATAAAAAATTTTGAGCACCAAATTTACTCAATTTCACTTGGATCCTAGAGGGTTTTGGTTAGTTTCTACTGTGCTTGTTTGGCTTCTAAAACCCTACATGCACAAGCATTGCTAGTTTCCTTACCTCCACCATAAAAAGCCTTCATTCAATTATCACATCAATTATCACATCTACCAAACTCGGCCCCATTACAACCCTATGCAAAAGACCATCCAACTTATGTTTATGTGCAAATTCCTTTGGGAAATTTAGCGGAGGAAAGATGGATCCCTACCAATGTCATAAGGAAGGAACACAAAGCAAAGCCACTACAGGAACACTACCTTTAAAAAATATTGCAAATACTTAAGAAGTACCCCTACATTAGTTAATGAGGACTTGAATTTTTCTTCTTTCATTAACTTCTCCCAAGTTATGTTTATTAAGGTAATATTTTCGTAGTGTGGTGTGGCATAGGTTGTTAGCTTATGTGTTTTGTTTGTTTTCTTTTATAGAATATGTTACATTTACTGGGGACTAACAAATATTTAAGTGTAGGGGTGTGATAGCCACACGAGTTTCTATTGATTTTTCCTCACTTTTGTGCTTAAATTGCTTTATTTTTCTAGTTCTTTGTATCTTTTGAGTTTTGTATGTTGCATTTCATCTCTGGAGGCCTAAAGGAGCAAAGAGGAGAATTTGAGGTCAAATATGACAAGATAGCAAAGTTGAAGGAGTTGGAAGCAAAAGGAGCTAAAGAGATGCAAAAATGCAATCACACTTCCATTGGAGCCAAAATGACCCAAAAGGCTTAAGTGCACTTGCACCTTAAAAAGTGTGACCACACTTTATCTGCAACAAACAAAAGTGCGACCACACTCTAAGAAGTGTGATCACACCTTGCACCTGGAAAAAAGTGCGACCACATTTTTAGAGGAGTATTTTTTGAGCTTGAGGGCACACTTCCTTCACTTACTAACCTTTCCATTAGAGAATTTGAGGAAGATAGAAGAGGATAAGGCAAAAGCCTTTTGTTTGTATGATTTTTAGCTAGGATTTTAAAAATTTTCATCATTTTATATTCACTTGTAGCCTCCTTGGATAAACTTAGAATGTGTTCTTAAGGTTTTTAGGTTTTTCTTATTCATCATCTTAGAATTCTTGGTTTTTGGAGAATGAGCTAGGAGTTGCCTTGGAGGTGAAGCCAATGGTTCTACAAGGGGTTCTTGGTTCTTTACTTCTTTTTTTCCTTCCTTGATTTGGTGAATATTTTGCTGGATCCAAGAATGATGTTTAATCTTTTTCTAGCCATGGAATGGTTTCATTTGCACTTTCTATTCTTGTAATTACTTGACATTGGTTTTGTTGGTTGAATACATGAATGAGTATCTAGTTTTCTTCTTCATTACTTGTTCATTTCTTGTCTTGCTCTAAACTCTTGCTTGATTGGTTGATGGCCACAATCAATTGATACCATGGATTCCATTATGTGCTTTGGAAAGTGAAAGAGGAATTGGACCTAGGTAAGAAAGGTAATGATTGGGGACATAGTTAGGAGACTCGTCTTAATTGCTAGGTGTTGGTAGATAGAACTCATATTGTGTCTTCCTAAAGTGGTACTAAAGATGGGAGTTGTTGTTATTTTAGGATAGAGAGGTAGTTTCTGGGAAAGTAAGGAACCAAAGAAAACAGATCACTAACAAGTAAAATGATGTTGAATTGAGGATTGTTTCACCACTTAACAGAGTCAAGTAATGAAAACCATATCGAGTGTGGCTATTCCTAGATTACAAAACCTTTAAAAGAAAAGTATGTGTTTGTTGCTTAGGCTTAATGTTTAGACTTAGGTTTACCATTGGGATACTTTAGGTTCTTGGTTAAATTAGCTGGTTATTTAAAGTAGGATTGTTTGGTTACTATTTGGTTTAACTAAACATGATTGTGAAAGTAGTGGTAGTTGTTCAACCCAATTCAAAATCCTTGTGGGATCAACACCCACTCTCCCATACTACAAAATGATCCATGTACTTGTGGGTAGAGTGTGGTTTTAAGACATATTACATACATTTTGCATCATCTATATCCGTCCGACGCAAGTATTTAAGGAGTTTTTTTGGCAATCTTTGCAAAACTTGTTGGATTCAGTTGACTTATCGTGGTATCTCATAGGGGATTTTAACAATTTTACTTCAGTCGATGATCACTAGAGCTCTTCACCTCTGCCTTTTAGACATGCTGCGCATGTTCTGAATTGGGTTAATTTTTACCTGGATTTGGAAAGAGGCTGCGGTTGGTACATGCCGTGAAGAATTGGACATGTCTTTGGTAATAGTTCCATGCATGTAGTCTTTGCTGACGCGAGGGGATCAATTCTTCCACTACTCCATTCAGATCATCACATCTTGGAGCCTTTTTGTTTAGTCGCCCCTTAGAGACAGGCGTCCTTTTCAGTGTGAAATGGCATGGCTGAATCACTCAGAGTTTGGGGATTTCTTTAAGCAGGCCTAACACAAAAGGGAATGGTTGCCTTGTTTAGTGCGCTAGAATCTTTCAAGAGGGTCATCTCTGAAATCAGAATGTGTTTGGTAATATTTTTAAAAGGAAGAAAGAGTTAGTCCACTGGTTGAATAGCATCCAATGTTCTACGGCTCATCTTATTTCTCGGTATCTACAAGGGCTCGAGCACCAGCTTTTGGAGGACTATGATCGCACTCTCACCCAAGAGGAGCTCCTCTGGTTTTAAAAATCCCAGAAAGAATGGCTTGCTAATGGAGGTCGAAATACGCGCTTCTTCCATGTTTTTACTCTTCGCTGATGGAGTAAGAACAACAAACTTCTTTTTTGATCGATGGTGTTTGTGTTGATGATCACTTGTGCTCAAGGATCATGCATTACATTTTTTCTCGGCGTTTGTTTTTAGCGGATGAGACCTCAGTGGGATTTTAGGTAGGGTTCTTCCCACCCTTGGGCCTATGAAAGCTAAGCTTCTTATTAGTCTTATGATGGAAGAGGAGGTGAAAGCGGCCTTTTCTGCTATGAAGGGGACGAAAGCCCCGGGCCCTGATGGCTTTCAGCTGATTTTTCTTTAGAAGCATTAGTCTGTGGTCAAAGATGATCTTGTGAGCTTTCTTTATGGAGCCCTCTCTTCTGGTTTTTTGAAAGAGGAGCATCCCTCAACTGTTCAACAATTTCGTCCAATTACCTTGCTTAATACTACTTACAAACTCTTAACTAAAGTGCTAGTTAATCGTGTTCACCCCTTCTTAGAGGAGCCAATTGGTCCATTTCAAGTGAGTTTTATTCCTAAGTGAAGTAATCATGACAATATTCTTATCGTGCAAAAGGCAATTCACACCATAAGGAGGATGAAGGGGAGAGTAGGTGCTCTTATTGCAAAGATTAATCTCTGAAAAGCTTATGATACCATCTGATGGGATTTTCTCTAGGTCTTGCTTGATTTTAAGTTTCCTACAACTTGTATCAACTTGGTAATGTTCTGCATGTCCTCGGTTAACCTCGCTATGTATTGGAATGGCGAACAACTGGATTTTTTCCAGCCTCCGTGTGGCTCTCGGCAAGGTGACCTTTTGGCTCCCTATTTGTTCATTTTGGTCATCGAGAAGTTATCGCACTTGATTCAGACCCAGCTGGAGGCCAAGGAATAGAAACCTCTCAAGTTGTCCTTAAAGGGTCCGTCTATCTTAGCATCTTTTCTTCGCCAATGATCTTCTTCTAGAAGCCAGGTGGATCTCATGGCTGAGTGCCTTAGTGTTTCTCTATTGCCTCAGGTCTTTATATAAATCCTAAAAAATCCAAGCTTCGGGTCTCTAGAAATACGCCTGCTCCCTTGGCTACAGGCTTGAGCTGTCATGTGCATGCGCTCTTAACACAAGATTTGGGTCGTTACTTGGGTGTTCCTACTATCCATGGCCGTGTCACGAACAAACCTATGGCCACATCTTGGTAGAAATGGGTAAGAAGCTTGAAGGTTGGAAACAAAAGTGCTCGAGTTTTGCAGGGATACTTACTCTTGTTAAATCTGTCCTCTAAGTTATCCCCTTGTATATGATGCAAACTTCTATGCTCCTCGTGATGACTTGCAACAAAATTGATCAAGTTGATCTGTCCTCCCTTTTTGCGGGTTCTCCTTAGTGTCGGCATGTCCACATTATGAATTGGGATCGTGTTTGTTCCCCAAAGGAGAATGGGGTTGGGATTACGCAAGGCTTATGATATGAATATGGCTCTCCTTTCTAAAATTAGCTGGCGCATCCTTCAAAAAGATGGGAGCTTATGGTGTCAAATTTTTTGTAACAAATTTCTAAAAAGTTCCGTTCATGATGTTGGTTAGACTAGCAACCTTAGTAAGCAAGAAACAACAGAGAACGCAATGCCTTGTGTATTTCATCAGTAACAGCCCTGTTTATAGGCTGAGTTCAGTAACGTAAACTAACAAACTTTGCTAGAAAGCAGGAAACAAGTTTCAGTAACTTAAGACCTATAGACTCGGATATCAGCAACTACTCCTACTGTCTTCAATGCTGACTTGGACTCTATTCCTCCTTGTGCCACGCTGGATTACTCACATCAACACTCCCCCTTGATCCAATGTGGCCAATATTCAGCCTTTCCCGTAATCCAACAAATTTTGATAGGGGCAGAGCTTTAGTGAACATGTCTGCCATTTGGTCCTCAGTCTTGCAGAACTCAATCTTGATTTCTTCTTTGCTCACAAGTTCTCGAATGAAGTTATGCTTTACTTCAATATGCTTCGTTCTCCCATGTAGGATTGGATTTTTGGACATTGCTATTGCTGAAAGGTTGTCACAAAACACCACAGTTGCCTTGTGTTGCCTCTGGCCCAGATCATTTAACAATCTTCTCAGCCAGACACTTTGACACGCAGCTATATTGGCAGCAACATATTCTGCTTCGGTTGAAGAGAGTGCAACTGTGCTTTGCTTCTTGGATAGCCATGAGATAGGTCCTGAACCAAGGTTGAAGCAGTTGCCACTAGTACTTTTCCTGTCTTCTTGACTGCCAGCCCAGTCACTGTCCGAGTAGCCTTGTAGATTAAGGTCTGCATCCTTTAGATACCAGATGCCATAGCTCTTTGTTCCAGCAATGTATCTCAATATCCTTTTAGCTGTCCCATAGTGATGCCTTGTAGGATTCTGCATGTATCTTGATATCATGCTTACAGCAAACATGATATCTGGTCTAGTATGTGACAAAAACAGCAGCTTTCCCACCAGGCTTCTGAATTTCTTTGCGTCTGCCATTTTACTCCCATCTTGGGTAGTGAGTTTTTCACTTGCATTCATTGGGGTTGTTACTGCCTTGCATTCATCCATATTATACTGCTTCAAGAGGTCACCAGCATATTTTTCTTGTGACAGAAAAATACCTTCTTCAGTGTGCTGGACTTCCAAGCCGAGAAAATATTTGAGCTCCCCCATATCAGTCATTTCGAATACTGCCATCATTGCCTTTTTGAAGTCTGCGATAAGCTGAGATGAAGATCCTGTATAGATCATATCATCCACATACAAACTTACCATAACTACTTGACCTTCTCTTCCTTGTTTGACATACAAGGTAGGCTCATTTGGACTTCTCTGAAATCCATGAGTTTGGAAAAACTCATTAATTTTGCTGTACCAAGCTCTGGGCGCTTGCTTCAGTCCATATAGTGCCTTTTTGAGCTTGTAGACTTTCTCACCTTCTTCTAACTTCTCGAATCCTTGAGGCTGTTGAACATAAACTTCTTCCTTCAAGTCTCCATTCAGAAATGCAGACTTGACATCAAACTGATAAACCTTCCACTGATAGCTTGCTGCAACAGCAAGGATCATTCTCACTGTCTCAAATCTGGCAACAGGTGAGAATGTTTCCTGGTAGTCAATTCCTTGTTCCTGCGTAAATCCTCTTGCTACAAGCCTAGCCTTGTATTTTTGTACTGATCCATCAGAGTGATATTTAATCTTGAAGATCCACTTGAGACTTACTGCCTTTTTTTCTGGAGGCATCTTGGTCAGCTCCCATGTTCCATTCTTTTCAATAGCATCCATTTCAGCCTTCATAGCTTCTTTCCAGACCTCATTTTTTAAGGCAGCATACGCATCTGTTGGTTCTTCTGTGAAAAGTGCATAAGTTGAAGCGTAGATGTCACCCAGGGATTTAGTCTTGATTCTGCTGCTTTCAGGAGATGAGTCTTCAGAGGACGTTGAGTTTGATGTCTCAAGAGGAGCTACTTCTCCAGGTGTGGCTGGAATATGCTCATCAACTGCTTGAACTGGTTCTTCTTCCAAACTCATACTTGTGCCCTTTTTTTGTGTTGTTCCATCCCAGCTTAGGTTCTCATCAAACTTAACATCCCTACTAATTACAATATTTTTTGTTTCTGGATCAAACAGCCTATAGGCTTTTGAGTTAAGACTGTAACCCACAAAGATATATTTTCTGGATTTGTCATCTAACTTTGTTCTACCAGCAGGAACTAGAGCATAACATACACATCCAAAAACTCTTAAATGAGTTGCTGAAGGTTTTGAGTCATACCATGCCTCATAGGGTGTTTGATTCCACACAGCTTTTGTAGGAGACATGTTGAGGAGATAAACTGCCACAGCAACAGCTTCTGCCCAAAAATCATTTGAGAGTCCTTTAGTCTTAATCATGGTTCTTGCCATTTCCACCACTGTTCTATTCTTTCTTTCCACAATTCCATTTTGCTCTGGTGTGTAGGGCGCTGTGAGTTCCCTTTTAATGCCTTGTTCTTCACAAAAGCTGTCAAACTCTCTTGAACAGAATTCTCCCCCTCTGTCTGTCCTTAACACCTTCAGACTTTGGTTACACTGCTTTTCGACCAAAGGTTTGAACTTCTTGAAGTGTTCAAACACTTCAGACTTATGTGTGAGGAAATAAACCCAACACATTCTTGAGAAGTCATCAATGAAGAGTAAAAAGTATCTGCTACCAGCATGTGATTCAGTCTTCATTGGTCCACATAAGTCCGCATGGACTAATCCAAGCTTCTGGTCTGCTCTTTTTGCTTTACCTTTAGGGAAAGGCTTTCGTGTCTGCTTTCCCAATGCACATCCTTCACAAATTGTGTCAAGTTCCTTAACAGTAGGCAATCCAGTCACCATTTCTTTGTTGGCTAACAGCTGCAACCCTTGAATATGAAGGTGTCCATATCGTAGATGCCATCTTTCTGCTAAGTTTTCTTTGTTCTCAGCCATGAAGCACTGATTGTTTGTTCCAAACTTGACAGGAAACATCCTGTTGTCAGTCATGTTGGCCTCCAACACTTTTTCGCCTGCAGCTGTCTTGATACAGCAGGATCCTTTCTCAAATATCACTGAATATCCATTAGATATTAGTTGTCCTACACTAATAAGATTGTGTGCAAGACCAGGAGCATATTGTACATCTTTAATCATTTTCTCCTTTCCATCAAACTGAATTAAAACAGTACCTTTACCCTGTATCTGGACTTGTTTGTCATTGCCCAACCTGACTTGAGCCTTGTAAGTTTCATCCAACTCCTTGAACTTTTCCTTTACTCCTGTCAGGTGGCTTGAACATCCACTGTCCACGTACCATACTTCTTGAGACTTCAAGTTTGCTTTTTCACTTGTCATAAACAAGTAATCTTCAGAGTCTTCTTCTTCTTGAGCAAATTTGGCCTGCTCCTCTTTGTTCCAACATACTTCTTCTCGATGCCCAAATTTTTTGCAGAAAGTACATTGGACTGGTCTAGTCCTGCCACGGCCTCTTCCTCTAAAATTTGCTCTTCCTCTACCTCTGAATTGAGAAGTCTTGCTTTTCTCCTCCTGAACTTCAAAGGCCTGCTCTTCATCTTTAGAGGCTGACCTATTCATCCGGGCCTCATGAGTTTGTAGAGACCCCATCAACTCATCAACCGAGAGTGTTGAAAGGTCCTTGGATTCTTCAATGGCTGCTACCACATGATCGAACTTGGGAATCAAACTTCTAAGGATCTTGCTAACCACTGTCTCATCTTTAATCTGGTCACCATATGTTCTCATTTGGTTGACAATTGTGGAGATCCTTCCCATATAGTCTTGCACAGATTCTCCATTGCTCATGAGGGCAGTTTCGAAATCCCTTCGCAGCAGCTGTAGCTTTACAATGATGACCTTAGCCGAACCCTGAAATTCAGTCTTCAGAGTTGTCCATGCTTGCTTTGCTGTGGTTGCCCCAGCAATTCTTGAAAAAATTGATTCGTCTACTGTTTGTTGAATGAGAAAGAGTGCCTTGGCTTCTTTCTTCATTGTTTCTCTTGTAACTTCATCCTGTGAGGTGCCTTCATTGACACCTTGATCAACGAGATCCCACAAATCTTGGGATCTAAACAGAGTTTTCATCTTTATACTCCAATATTCATAGGAGTCTCCTTTGAACAGAGGAATTTGAGGTTGAGACACGTTTACTAACGTGTTTGCAGCACTGCCATTCGCCATTGTAGTTGCTCAGTAACAGAGTTTGCCAAAAGGTTGCAACCTGGCTCTGATACCACAATGTTGGTTAGACTAGCAACCTTAGTAAGCAAGAAACAACAGAGAACGCAATGCCTTGTGTATTTCATCAGTAACAGCCCTGTTTATAGGCTGAGTTCAGTAACGTAAACTAACAAACTTTGCTAGAAAGTAGGAAACAAGTTTCAGTAACTTAAGACCTATAGACTCGGATATCAGCAACTACTCCTACTGTCTTCAATGCTGACTTGGACTCTATTCCTCCTTGTGCCACGCTGGATTACTCACATCAACACATGATGACAAAGCCAAAAGGGGTTGGTTCTTATGTCTGGAAGAGCATCCTTTAAACACGAGATCTTGTTAGGATGGGGCCATCTAGTCTGTGGGTAATGGCGAGAGTATTTTCTTCTGGGATGATTGTTGGGTGATCGAAGATCCTCTCTTATCCCAACTTTTGGACGTCCCTCCACACTTCCGTAGCTGGCATGTCTCTCGCTTTATCGCAATGGATGGTATATGGAATGTTCATGCTTTGAGTCAGTTTTTACCACTGGAGTTGGTTCTTAGTATCTCTGCCATTCCGTCCATGATGGCAAAGTAAAAAAAAAAAAATGCCTATGATTTGCAAGTCTATGAGACTTCTAATGATGTTCCTGCTGCAACATATTCTTAGGTGTGGAAGACTCCGACCTTGGAGAAAATTCATTGCTTTATTTGGCTCTTATCTTTGGACTGTATCATGCATAATTGGAACCGAAGCTGTCGTGGTTTGACTTTGGCTAAAGCTACCCTCATCGTTGGCCGGGGATGGAGGATACGAACCATGTTTTTCCTTGTTTTTCTCATGCTGAAGAGGTTTGGCTCCCCTCATTTTTTAATATCCCTGTTTGATTTATGTCTGGAGGAAAATTGCTCGGCTTCTCGTCAGTTCAATGACCATTACTCCTGGGCTGAACTTTTTGCAGCGATCATCTAGGGAATATGGTGGAGTAGAAACACTTTTGTTTTTTAGAGAGCAGTCATTCCCCCGGTGGTTGTTGCTGATATCACCTATAGATTGGAGACAAGTAGAGTGGAGGCCATCATGTGTTCGGTTTTCAAGCTCTGTCATGAGCCAAGGTGGGCAGCTTGGGATTGCCCCCCCTGTAGGAACTCTAAAACTCAACTATGACGGTTCTGTGAGAGGGTCAAAAGCAGCCTATGGCGGTTTACTCAGGAATGATCAAGGCAGCTCGTTTCCTGTTTTGTAGCTAGATTACTCAAGCCATTTGTGCTTTTGGCCGAATTGATGGCTATTCGTTCGGGTCTTCAGCTCCTCTGTCAGCTTGGGGCTTCGAGCTCCTTGATTGAAACTGATTCACAAGTGGCAAATAAGTTAGTTAACGACGCCAGTGTTTCTCACCCTTTTGGTATTGTTATCCAGGATTGCAGGAATCTTATGAGGGTCTGCTTAGTGGCCTGTATTAGTCACATCCTTTGAGAGGGAAATAAATGTGCAGATTACTTGGGCAATTTGGGCCACTCTTTTATATCGGATTTTCAGGTTTTTGAGCAACCCCTTGGTTGTTTGCGCCTGTTCATGTTAGGTGATGGTCAAGGCCTTCAATGGCTTAGGCCTTAGCTTTGGTTAATCTGCTTTCAGTACCAAAAACATTTATTTGGATTTTTATTTTATTGAGATTCTTATGAATCTTTGTTGAGTTATAATTTAGTCATCATCCTCTATTTATATACATCTTACGCATAAATCTACCTATTGAAGTATAGAATGGATTTATAGTTAACCATGTACTCACATGGTCTATCAATTCAATGAATCATATAATTGGACTGTTTTTTGGGGCTTTTCCTAAAGTTATGGTTACATATTAGAGTGTTATGGTAGTAATGTTGTTAAAATTATTTATTATTTTATTAATATTTTGGTTACAAACATTTATTAGGCAACCAATTTAATCTACTAATTATGTCAAATTTATACATTGAATATGCAATTCAATTCTTTGAACCAAAACTAATTACACAGTAATTCAAAAATAAATAGTTTAAATATCTGGTATTACCATGGCAATAAAAAAGTTGGAACAAAAAATAATTTTTTATTTTGAGAAAGACATCAAACAATTCACTATTAAAAAACAATGAGAATGTTAGAATTGATGTTTTAAAATTTTTAAAGTGATAATAAAAATCTATAAATGCCATTATGTCTACTTAAAAAAGCTTTGTCAATGAGACTTTTCCCACAACTTAAATGATATAAAATAATTTAGCACAACAAATAACAAAAAATGGAACAAAGTATATATATATATATAAATCTACTTCTATGTTATATTATCAAATTTGCTAATTTTTTTCTATCATAGTCAAGCTAATGGGTCAACCTATATTTAGAGAAAAAAATTGATTAAACCATTTAAAATTCTCTTGAAATGTGAAGATAACTTGAGTTGTGTTGACCCAAACATAAATAAATTTAGTCTAACCTAATTTTAAAATCCACTTAACCTATATTGACTTGAATAAAAATATTAATATTACTTATTTATACCTGATTAGAATCACGAAATCATATATAGATTAAACTTTAAACTTGAAGTTGGCCTGCCTACAAAATCATCATAATGATACCTTTCTCACCACATATACCAGATTAGGTAATTTCTATATGCATCATACTCATATAATGATAGGCAGGGCAAGGTATTCATCTATTAACCCATTTAAATAATATAAATTAATAGGATTGACAAAAACCTATTCAAAAGGATTTTCAATTAGACTTACTTTTTCTTTCATTTATTATTACATACAATGATTTTTCACAAATAATAACATAAAACCAAAGAAATTTATATATAAAAAACTACTATAATATACTATTAAATAGTTTAAATAATTGGCATTATTATGGACAAAAAGTTGGGAAGAAGATGTTGGGAAGGTTTGACAAGATATTTCTAATGGTAAGAACAGCTTGAAATTGCGGTCATAAGCGACGTCTAAAACATTTGGGGCTAAAGTGACGTAGGCCTAAAAGTTAAGTGGTGCTTTGGGTGTTTGGCCAATTGATTACATTCCAAGACGGAGTCTCGTTACTCTTCGGCCTAAATTCCAAACCATTTAGCTTGGTCTCGTCAAAACCCCCAAACACCAATCTATAGCCTCTGAGCGAGTCATCGGCTTTCCCCCATGATTGGATTGATGGGGAGTTCCACAACGATGCCTTTAGCTGGGTAGTCAAGTATGGTGGAGGTAACTTTTAGTTTTGTTAGCTTTATTTGGTTTTAAAGCTTGATATGAATTCGATAGAGTGAGGGGCAAGAACATGATGCAGGTATAGCTCAAAAAGCTCGACATTATTCTCTTCCTGATTCGCTACAACGATAAGTATTACTTCGGTGCTCTTCTATTCGGCAAATTCACCAAGCTTTGCTCTAACTTCAATTTTTCATCTGGCGGAGTTTTCCTTTTCAAATCCGGTCTTGTATACTTGATTGGGATGATTTTGCTCCTTCCTTCCTTGTTTGAATTAGGATCTCTTGATTCTTAGATTAAAATGTCCTCATTTATTGGCATGTTACTTTTGATTATTAGTTTGTTTCATTTTTGGAATTTTTTTTTATGTTGTTGGTTTGTTGATCTCTCATTGGTTTTCACTGGTTTCGGATTTCTGATGTTGTTGGGATTTATTTTCTATCTGTTTGATCGGGTATTGCGTATAATGTAATCGGCTAATGTCTTTCTTTAGTTTCTTCAATGCAAACTTGGCCATATGTTTATCAAATGAAGCGAATAAGATAAGATATTGTATTGTTTAAAAGAATGCTCTCTAAGTTCTATTTAAATAAGGCTTAATTTGGATTTTTTTTCCTAGGTTAGCTATTGTTTTCTCTGAGGGCTTACTTAGGTTCCATTCTTCAATGTTAAATTGGTGTCTAAATAATGTCTAGCATGGTTCTTATTTCTCAAGTTGATGATGTTATCTGGGCTACGAAGAAAGTTGTACCGAAAAGCTATATATATGAATGGAAAGAAGCTTGTAGGCTAATGGAAGAGCTTAGGCTTAAGCCTCAGCTCCTTCTATTTAGGGCATGGCTTTGGGCTTGTGAAATGGTAAGCATTCTTTCTCATTATCGCTTCTATACATTCTTGACAAATGAATAGGTAGCATATGTTGTCAATTGAATTGCAATAACTCGAAGATGACTATTGATACTCTATGAAATATGAATAAAAATTTTTGAAAGCCAACACACATGCGTGAACTGGTTAGATTCTTTATGAGAAAACAAACAACATATACAACCATTGATGTATTCTGGGTAGACCTTTTTCCCTGTATGAAAATATATCGAGGGCATTACTTTTACAAAAGGGATGAAGCTGGATACTTATGCCCTATGGGTGATTTGTTTAGCTATGATGCAACATTAGATGAGTGGAACAACTTTGAAAATGTTGACTCTTGTGGAAATGTTGTGACTCACTTAAGCACATAGTAGGGTGACTCTTAGTTGTGGAGATTAACTGATGGTGGTTTTGAAGAAGATTTTGGTGCTTATTCCTTCTATGCGAGGAAAAGCTATAAGAAAGGGGAATACGTATTTTGATGTCTAGTAAATATATTCAAAGATATTTAACAATTTGCTTCTTGAACATGCAATATGCTTGTTCAAAGATATTTAATAAGTGGTTCACTATACAAATAGAGAGATTTTCATTAGCCATACTTCAAATATTAAACTTCAGTAATGACAAAGCTTGGGTGACTAGGTAATTTTTTTTCTCCTTTTTGTTATTGTTTTGTGTGCATCTATTTTGAAGTTTTCTAGGAGCATACTATAGGGATCTAAGTGAACTCATTTGTACCTATGAACTAATTTATCAGTGCAGCTTGAACACTATCATTCCCCTATTGTAGTAAGCCCTTAGCTCAACCTCCATTGTTAGCTACACCAACCATCACTGCTTAAGTCAGCTCCTCTAAGTTCTAATGTGAGTTTTGTGTAACTGTTTCATACATATTCCGTTAAGTTGTTAGTTAATAAAAACTATAAAATGGTAGATACAACACTATAGATTCTGGATCTTACTGAATGCACTATGTTTCTTCAATATGTTCCTGAAAAACAAAAAATTGAAATAAGGTCAATTGTGACAATTGTATTTTTCATATTTAACATATAAATGTTGATTAGGAAACTTGCAAAAAGTAGCAATTATGTCGATTGCTCAGCTACTACAACCTAAACTATCAAAATTGAAGTGTTATAATGCTGAACTCACATTTTGTGTGATTTGCATATGAATAAATAGAGAACAATTATTTTGCTTTGAAACTTCTGTAACTAATGCCTTGTTCCTTATAGAATTTTGGTTCATTATATAGGCTGTGGATATAGGCTCTTGTTTACCAATTTAATGCGTATGATGTCATCTTTATTGGTAAGTTTTTATTATTTTTTAATTTTGGGTAAATTGATTTGTTGACATTTTCCTTTGATTTAGGAATTTAGTGCAAAATGATTCTACTTTTAATTGTGTGATTTTTAATTTTATGACACAAATATTTTCTCCTTTATTTAGCTAAAAAGAAGAAAATTTATATATTTTTATAATTTAAATTTTCCTTTTCCTTGCCTTTGCATACTAACAACTATTTTATGTGATTTTTTATTAAATATTAATTAATATAAAAATAAAAATTATAAAATATCATCTCAACCGTAAATAATTCATTTTTATCATTTAAATTTGAATAGTTAATGAAAATTTGCATTACCGAATTTGGTGATTAGGCATTGATGTTCGATTCTTTATTTAGTTTTGGAGAAACTTAAGAAAGAAAAATGTTGAAAAGTTCTACCTCGCATTATAGATTCTAAACGGATAATTATTCTTTAATTGTTATATTTATTGCTTTATAAAATAAATTAAAAGTAGATAAATTTTAATAAGCATATGAAATATAGTGTTTTTCTTATGAATATCTATTGGTGTTTGTCTTACATGATGGACAGATGAAGCCTGTCTCACAAAGGTCTCTCACATTTTCAAATTGCTGTGGAACTTATCATAGTTAAACAATAACAAAGCCTAAGTTTCCTACACAAAATTTCATAGCAAGTAATCATAGCAAAAATTCTTACAATATTATAGCAAAAGTGCAATGATTAAAATCATAGAAAAAATAATGATGAGTCTCTGATGATTTCCTTTTGCCTCAATATCATTGTAACTATTATAATTTTTGCAACCAGTGATAAACAAGTCTAATGATTTTTTTACGATTCTTAGTTTATCTATTTTTTATAATTATTGAGTTTAAACTATTTAGTTAATCAAATCAGTATATTATATTAATTGCTTGTAAATTAATTATAGCTGAATAATAAAATATTATTAATATTAATATCAATGATTTATATAAATATGTCAATTAATAACAAAAATATAAAAAAACCTAAACCCTATCTGCATCAATAATAGAAACATCATTGCTGTGATGGCGATGAACGACTATCGCACGGACTTTCAACATCAGCTTCGGCCCAAGAGGCCCTAGCTAGATGACCTAGTTTGCAGTTTTGCATCAGTGTTTTCCTACAAAAATATGTCTGATAATTAATTTATTTTGTGTAACTTATAGAAAAGTACAAGTAAACTTCCATTAATTAATTTTTCAACCATTAATTTGGTATTTTTGTCATCTAATTCTTAAAATTTAACTAATTACATTTTTTATCAATAATTTTTCCTCTTTTGTCAATTAGGTCCTCAAACTTCCATTAATTACCCTTTTAACCATTAATTTGGTATTTTTTTTTGTCTAATTCTTATAATTTAATTAATTACATTTTTTATCCATATTTTTTTTATTTTTCCAATTAAGTCCCCAAGCTTCCATTACTTACCTTTTTATCGATTACCTTTTTTTTAACCCTTAATTCCCATTTAGCCATTAAATAAACAACCCAAAATCATACTAACACATTCCAATTAATAACAAAAGAAACCAACAATTCACATAATAAACCAATAAATCTCCATAATAAACCAAGAAATATCCATACGCAATAATCAATAAAACTAACTCATTTTAATTAATCACATAATAAACCAAACAAATCAAACGAAACTAAAGAAATTGAGAATTAGAATTGTTGAGAGGGGGCAAAGATTTGGTCATAAGGAGATGGTGTGGATGAGGTAAGAGTAGGGGTGTAAGAAAATGACCCTAACCCGATATCTAACTTGAAACCTGATTTGAAATATTGGGTTAGGTCGAGCCATGAAGAAGAAAAATGTGTTAGTTGGGTTGACCAGAAGCTGACCCAATTTTTAGAAGTGAAAATTGGTTTGGTTCGGGTCAAACCCGAATCAACCTAAAGAAACTTGATTCTTTATTCCCTACCTATTTCCTTACCCAATACCTAATTATTTCCCAACCCATGCCCAAGCCCACCACATACTTAACTATTTCTAATCGTAGCCCTAGCACACCTTTCTCCCTCCTCTTGCATCATGTTCGCCTCTTACCTCTGCCACTCTACGTGTCTACTGTCGTTTGCCTCCTGCCATACTCCCTCCGCGTCATCGTGACGCCGCCCTCACTGTTGTGTCATCCTTTGCCATCCTTCCACCCCCTCAACCATCCCATTATCCTTACCCCTCGTCATTTTTTGATGTCGTTCATTCTCCTCCCTAGCCATCGTGCCACCCTCCCGTGTCGTTCACCTCCCTCTCCTTTATGGCACCCTCCCACATTGTTCGACTCCGTCATTCACCATGTTGTCCATAGGTTGCTCTGTCGTTGGCCTTTCTCCCGTCACTCATTGTTCTATCATCGTCTTGCCTAGCCGTCAGCTTAGGTTTCTTATTTCCCTTAGCCCAATTAGTGATTTATGATTTCTAGATTTCTGCTTCTCAATTCTCAATTTAATTCTTCTCCAATTTTCTTGGAATTTGTGTTTTGTTGCTTGGAATTTATGTTTGGTTTGCTGGAAAAGAAACATAATAGATCGGTCTTTGAGGCCAAGTTGAAAACAGCATGCAGGTGTGGATGAGTTGAAACTTGAAAGAGTCAGAGGGAGGAGATGCTCAAATTGGGTCAAACCGATCCAACCCGACCTTAATATGTTTTCAGGTTTGGGTTGGTTTGGGTTTTTTCCCCAATTTGGGTTACCATTTTCAGATTATGAAATATTATAGTTTTTTGGGGTTTTAGCCTAAACCTAACTTGAAACCTGAAACTTTCACCCATAGGTAAGAGAAGAAAGATGGCTGGTGTAAGAAGGAGAGAAGAGATTCGACGTGGTGAAAGGATAAGGGAGATCTGCCATGGCCGAAGAAGGTGAGGAGAGGAGAGACAGCCACAGGGTGGAGGAGGATGGAGAGGAAAGATGGCCCATAACATAGAGGAGATTCGGCTGACAAAGAAGATGTCATGGAGGACATCTGGTGTGTTGAAATGGGAAATGGACAAAGGAGGAGATTAGTGGATGAGATTTAGTGGGAAGAAGACCAAAAGAAGGAGAGGAGGAGACCAGAGGAGGAGATTCAGCTAGAGGAGTAAATTGGTAGAGGAAAGATGGAATGGGATGATAGGATGTGAGTTTCGATTTGCAGATGAGTAGGCGAGAGGCAGGGGAGAGTTTAACAATTGATATTGTAACAATTTATTTTACTGCTCCTGTTTAGCTACAATATAGCACTGAATAGCCTATAATCGAGAAAGAATAATAAAAAAATGGAGTTATTTCTCCATGCATTTTGCTACGAAAAAATCACCACAAATGTCCTGCCCAAATTTCCTACAAAGTCTTTACCCCTGGCTTAAATTTCTCTACTTTTGGATCAATTTTTCCTACTTTTTTCCCACGATTTACCCTTGATTTTTCTGTTTATTCCTAAGATTTTTCCATGACATTCAACTACTAATAAAATGTAGAAACTTAAAAATTTTTTGTTAAATTGAAAGTTAATGAAAAGTTTAGGCTTGGTTACAGTAATTATTATTAATGGCTAAAGATTTAATTTTTCAAAATATTGAAAACCTAATTTAACAAATATAAATAGTTTATGGACCAATGTCATAATTTTCACAAATTTATATAGGATTATTAAACTTACTACATACGGAAACCTCAAAAGAGATGCTACTTTTTTAATATAGAAACCTCCTAAATTGGAACGTTTAGGATTTAGGGTTAATGTTTAGGTTAGGGCTAGTTTTAGGGTTTAGCGTTGGGTTTAGTGTTTAGGGTTAAGGTTAGGGTTGATGGGTTTAGTGTTTGGGCATTAGGGTTCGGGCTAAATTTGGAAGTCTCCCAAAGGTTTAGAGTATTTAAATTTGGATGTCTCCAAAAGGTTTAGAGTTAGGGTTAGTGTTTAGAGTTAAGTGTTTAGGGCTTATGTTTAGGACTATTGGTTTAGTGTTAGTGTTTAGGGTTCGGGTTGGTTTTAGGGTTTAGGGTTTAAGGTTAGGGTTAGTGTTTAGGGCTAGGGTTAGGGTTTTTGGGTTTAGGGTTTAGTGTTTCTAGATTAGGGTTAGGCTAAATTTTGAAGTCTCCCAAAAGTTTGGAGTTTCTAAATTTGGAAGTCTCCAAAAAGTGTGCATTTAGGTTAGTGTTAGGGTTGTTAGTATTTAGAGTTAAGTGTTTAGGGTCATGGCTTAGTGTTAGTGTTCAGGGTTAGGGTTAGTTTTAAGGTTTTGGGTTAGGGTTAGTGTTAGTATTTTGGGTACTTAGGGTTAGTGTTGATGAGTTTTAGGTATTAGGGTTTAGGCTAAATTTGGAAGTCCCCCAAAAATTTGGAGTTTCTAAATTTGGAAGTCTCCAAAAAGTTTGTAATTAGGGTTCATGTTAGGGTTGTTTGTGTTTAGAGTTAAGTGTTTAGGGTTGTGGTTTAGTGTTAGTTTAGGGTTAGGGTTAGGGTTAGTGTTAGTGTTTAGGGTACATATGGTTAGGGTTGAGGGGTTTAGGGTTTAGGGAGAAGGATATAGGATTTAGGGTTTAAGGTTACGATTAAGGGTTTAGGGATTTTGGGCTTAGAGTTTTGGGTTTAGTGTTAAGCGATTAGAGTTTAAGTATACGAGTTTAGGGATTAAAGTTTAGCTTTTAGGGTGAGGGTTTTAGGGTTTAGGGCTAGTGTTTAGTATTTAGAGTTTATGGTTTAGGGATTAGGGTTAGGGTTAGGGTTAGGGGTTTTATTAGAGTTATAGTTGGGGTTGAGGGGTTTTGAATTAGCGTTTAGTGCGAGTTTAGAGTTTAGAATTTAATATTTAAGATTTAGGGATTAAGGATTTAGAGTTTAGGAATTTAGGGTTGTAAGGTTTAGTGTTTTAGGATTTAAGAATTAGGGTACTTTTTTCATAGCAAATATGTCACAAATTTTCCCTCCAAAAGTCTCTGCATTTATATTTGAGACGATTTTTATAGTCGCATCGCAACATTGTAGGAAATTGTGACAATTAGCAATCATAGCAGACAGAATCAGATTTGGTCCAAGGTCATTGTGACGATTCGTCTCTGCCCCGCTCAAAATCGTCGCAATTGTTCATTGCAAAAAGGCCCCCTTTTGTAGTGAAAGTGACGTTCATAAGAGAGATCATTAAATGATCGATACAGACGGCAATGGTTTTTATGTCTAATTTTTTTTCGTATAAGTTTCTATTGCTGTTTTTCTCACATAGCCACGTAGGTCTCATATGATGAAAGTGTCGATCCTAAAAAAAAATAAACATTTAACCATCAAGACCAAAGGCAATGTTGTGGATAAAATTAATGGTAACATGGTTTTGAAGACAGATTGAGGCATTTATGAGAGTTGAGAAAATATTGTAGTACATTCGCTACTGGTGCAGATCAATTACTAGTGTCAATGGCTTGTTCTTATATACACGTGGAGTATATACTCCATGCTAGTAAGGGTTAAGTTCCCAACATATTTATTTAGAGGAAATCAAGGGAAATCATGTGTAACCAGGATAAGCCAGCGAATTTTGAGGAATTTTATTTTACAAGTCAACATAACTTCTTTTTATGGTTTTTCAAAAGGCAAATTATTATGTACGCCTGACGCATATGTGTGTCAAGCTACGCATAAGTACTTAAATAATTTCTTTTTAATGGTAAACAAATTCTTTGATTTAATATAGTGGCTATGCGAGTGGAGATGGTTGGGGGACGCAAGTTTGAATCCCAACTATTCCCTTCTAGTTCTTTTTTTGTTTTTAGATTTTCATTACTTTTTTCTATATTTTTTTTTTACTTTTACGTTTTTCCATTTTTTTTCTTCTTTTCTCTTTACAGTTTTTTTCTTTTCTTTTGCTGTTTTCCCTTTTTCATTTTATTTCTTTTTTCCAGTTTTACTTTTTTGTTTTCTTTTTCCAAGTTTTTCAACTTCCCAATCTTTTTCCAGTTCTTTTCTTTTTCCATTTTTTGAACTGATAATTTTTTTTTTCATTTATCCAAGAATTTTATTTTATCAATATGTGTTTTTTATTTTATTCATTCATTTTTGTTTCTTTAGATAAATTAGTTGTTTATTCTCTTATTAATAGCTATTTGTATTTTCATTAATAACTTATTGTTGTTCTATTAGTTCCTATTAAATCTTTTAGATGCACTAATTTTGTTATTTTCTTTTTTATTTGTAACTCTATGTTCTTTTATTAGTATTCATTTTTATTTTTATGAATAATAATTTGTTATTTTAAAAATGCCTATTTGTTCTTTTAGGGACACTAATTTTTTATTCTTTTGTTATTACTTGTTTGTTCTTTTATTTGTAACTCCTTGTACTTTTATTAATAGGAATTTGTTCTTTTATTTGTTTGTGTTTGTTCCTTTAGATAAACTTGATGTCTGTCCCTTTATTAGTGATTATTTGTATTTTTATTAGTAATAGTTTTTTCTTAAAAATACCAGAAACTTATAAGTGAACAAACAAATACCAATAAAAGAACATACAACAATATATAAAAGAATAAGTAGCTAGTTTCTCTGAAAATACAAGCAAGAACTAATAAAAGAATAAATAAAGACTAATAAAAGAATAAACAACTATCTATAAAAGAACAAAAAACTAGTTTCTCTAAAAGAACATCATAAACTTATAAAATAAAAAATAATTACTGTGGCAACGTCGGGTTTTCGGGAGTCGCCACCAATCTGTTTACCTAGGTCGATTGGTCACCTTAAATATTGGTCTGCGAGAGTTCGGGGGTTCGGGAGTACGGTTACGTTAAAACAACTTTGTTAAAACGCCCAAAAATTGGCACCTTAGTTGATTTTAATTTTGTTTCGCTTTGCTTTTAAATAAATTTCAGTTAATTTTCAATCTAGAATTTTTAACTGAATTAATTGGATGTGGATTTTTGGTAATTAATTTATATAGAATTTTATACTTCCGAACCATGGACTCTGCCGAGTCATTTGGACACGGAAGATTTTTATTCCGAACCATGGACTCTGCCGAGTCATTTGGACACGGAATTTGGTGAAATTTTAAACAATTTTATCCATATTGTAAAAATATGGATTTTTTTATCTTTTTATTTAATTTATTTATTTTAAAAAGTTTGATATTTTCCAAACCGTAGATCCTGCTGGATCATCCGGATATGGAAATTACTTTAATTAATCGTAATTATTTAATTCTTATTATTAAATTAATTATTAGTTTAATTAATAAATTTATAAGTCTTTTTATTTATGAAATTTTATATTTGTTAATGGTCTTTAATATTAACTAAATATATTTTTTATTTTTTTTTATATTTTATTATTCTTTTCTTTCTTTCTTTTTTTATATTTTTATTCTTTCTTATTTTCTTTTACTTTTCTTTTCTTTCTTTTCTTTTTTTTTTTTTATTCTTTTAGTTTAGTTTTGAAAGATTCTTTGTTTAATGAAAGATATTTATTATTTAAATAATTACTCAATTTATAAAAGAATCAAAAAATAATTTTTAAATATTTAATATCAAAAATCTGTAAAGAAATTAAAGAGTTGACATTTATTTTATGTTTATTCTATTTATTTGATAAAATAATAATCAAACAGTAATTATTTAATCAAGATTTTATTTAAAAAAAATCTAATGATTTATATGTGTATTAAAAATAAAATAAAAAGTCTTGATATTTATATAATTTATTCTGAATAAAAGATTAACCAAAAGTAATTATTTAATTAAGATTTTTATTTATTTAATAAAGAAAACCAAAAATTTATATGTATATTTTAAACATAAAAGAAAAGTTTTGATTTTTCATATGCTTCTTTTATTAAAGAAAGATTTTGTTTTAATTTTTATTATTTTTATTGAAAAAAAATTTTATTCTCCAAACCATTGGATCCTGGCGGATCATTTGGACATGGAGTTTAATTTTTATTAAATTTTAAATTTTAATTATTTAATTAATTATCAATCTTAATCATAATTTTATTGGATTTTTATTATTATTTTTATTAAATTTTAATTATTGCTACTTTTAAAGATATATTTAAAAAGAAATGATTTTTATTTTTTTTTTGTGATTATTTACTTATGTTTATTTAATTTTAATAAAAGGAATAAAAAGTTAATTAATTATTTTTTTATTGTTTTTTAAAGAAATAATAAAAGATAATTAGCTTTTTTTAAAAAAATATTATGTTAGTCTTAAAGAATAAAATTAATTATTCACATAAAAGGATTTTATTTTAATTAGTTATCATTTACTTATTTATATTATTTTTTTTTCATGATTAATTTCTTTTTTTTTTAAATAAAATAAAATTTTTGCATAAAGTAAATAAAGGAAAATGAATAAAGTGGAGGTTTTCTTTTTGTTTTGGTTTAGACATCCATTTAAAAAAAAAGTAAAAGATGCATAAATTAAATAATAAACAAATAAAGAGAAAACACATAAAGAAATATTAAAAAACAATGATAAAAATGGGGCTTTTTGGCCATCCATTAAAAGAATAAAAAAATAGGAGGTATAACCTTCCATGAATTGTAATAATTAGCAAAAGTTAGTAACAATAAAAATAAAAGTTAGTAAGTTAGTAAGTTAGTAAGTTAATAACAATAAAAAAAGTTAGCAAAGTTAGTTAAATTAATTGTTAACAACAATAACAACAATAATAATAAAAGTTAGTGAAGTAAGTTAATAATAATAACAACAATAATAAAAGGTTAGTAATAATAACAACAACAAATAAACAAGTAAATATAAAAGAGTTAGTAATTAATTCTGCAAGAACAAAATAAAAGGTTAGTGACCAAAGTGAAAGAAAATTGAAAAGATGAAGGATTAAATGAGAGTTGTACCCTTAAAAACTGAATTTGAAATTCTGGAAACGTGAAGAACAGAACGCACGCGCGCGGGGGGAGAGAAAAAAAAAAAAAAAAAAAAAAGGGTCAGAGAAGGTTTAGGTTTTCTGGAGAGGAAGAGAAGAGGACCAGGGACCTAGGCTATAATTTTTTCTTTTTCCAAAACGGAGCTCTAAGCTTCATTTCTATTTTTTTTCTGTGTTCAGCACAAAATTTGGGGGGCTATTTATAGAGGAAGTTTGGCTGAACTATTTATGGATAAATTAATAAAAAATTTCAAACTTATCTTTTAAATTGGTAAAATGACAATTTTAGTCCTTTACGTCTCTCAGCCTCTGGATAAGTTCCTGAAGCTTCTGATTTTGACAATTTTGTCGTTTTCTGTCAATTTGGCCCAGAAACGTCGGCAGGCTCAAAATTTTATGTGACAAACTACTAAATGCTCCTGGAACTTTCAGAATTTGTCAATTTTGCCTGAAACTTCTTAATTTTGTCATTTTTACCTCAAACTTTTAAATTTTGCCATTTTTTTTGGAGTTTTCTTTTTTTCTTTCAAATACACACATATATCATTTTAAATCAAATCTTCACAAAACAAAAATGTATTTTAAACTAATTAAAATTTTTAGTAATAATAATAATAATAAAAATAATAATTTTTTAATTTCTTTTATTTAATTTCTTTTAAAAAAATTTTTATGGTCGGACGAAATTGGGTGTCAACAGCTGCCCCCCTTTGCATGCTTCATGGGACATGATGTATGCAAAGTTAGTTACCAAATTTCGTCCGGCTTAGCTAGGCATTGAAAACCTTCTCGCCGCCTAAATCCTGAGGTTAAGGAACTCTACTTAGAACCCCGGCGATAGGAGCTCTCCTATCGTTGAAGAAAAATTGATTGTTTCTGAGGCAAAGGTTCCATCCTTAAAACCTCGGATTGATTGATTGATTTCGAAGCAAAGGTTCTATCCTTAAAACCTTGAATTGATTGATTGATCTCGAGGCAAAGATTTCATCCTTAAAACCTCAGATTGATTGATTGATTTCGAGGCAAAGGTTCCATCCTTAAAACCTCAGATTGATTGGTTGATTTCGAGGCAAAGGTTCCATCCTTAAAACCTCGGTTTAATTGATTGATTTCGAGGCAAAGGTTCCATCCTTAAAACCTCGGATTGATTGATTGATGTCGAGGTAAAGGTTCCATCCTTAAAACCTCGAATTGATTGATTGATCTCGAGGCAAAGGTTCCATCCCTAAAACCTCGGATTGATTGATTGATTTCGAGGCAAAGGTTCCATCCTTAAAACCTCGGATTGATTGATTGATCTTGAGGCAAAGGTTCCATCCTTAAAACCCCGGATTGATTGATTGATGTCGAGGTAAAGGTTCCATCCTTAAAACCTCAGATTGATTGATTGATTTCGAGGCAAAGGTTCCATCCTTAAAACCTCAGATTGATTGGTTGATTTCGAGGCAAAGGTTCCATCCTTAAAACCTCGGTTTAATTGATTGATTTCGAGGCAAAGGTTCCATCCTTAAAACCTCGGATTGATTGATTGATGTCGAGGTAAAGGTTCCATCCTTAAAACCTCGAATTGATTGATTGATCTCGAGGCAAAGGTTCCATCCTTAAAACCTCGGATTGATTGATTGATTTCGAGGCAAAGGTTCCATCCTTAAAACCTCGGATTGATTGATTGATCTTGAGGCAAAGGTTCCATCCTTAAAACCCCGGATTGATTGATTGATGTCGAGGTAAAGGTTCCATCCTTAAAACCTCGAATTGATTGATTGATCTCGAGGCAAAGGTTCCATCCTTAAAACCTCGGATTGATAATTGATCTCGAGGCAAAGGTTCCATCCTTAAAACCCCGGATTGATTGATTGATCTCGAGGTAAAGGTTCCATCCTTAAAACCTCGGATTGATTAATTGATGTCGAGGCAAAGGTTCCATCCTTAAAACCTCGGATTGATAATTGATTGTTTTCGAGGCAAAGGTTCCATCCTTAAAACCTCGGATTGATAATTGATCTCGAGGCAAAGGTTCCATCCTTAAAACCCCGGATTGATTGATTGATCTTGAGGCAAAGGTTCCATCCTTAAAACCCCGATGATGAAAATTGGTTGTTTTCGAGGTAAAGGTTCCATCCTTAAAACCCCGATGATGAAAATTGATTGTTTTCGAGGCAAAGGTTCCATCCTTAAAACCCCGATGATGAAAATTGATTGTTTTCGAGGCAAAGGTTCCATCCTTAAAACCCCGGCGATGAAAATTGATTCTTTTCGAGGCAAAGGTTCCATCCTTAAAACCCCGATGATGAAAATTGATTATTTTCGAGGCAAAGGTTCCATCCTTAAAACCCCGATGATGAAAATTGATTTTAAGGCTAAGGAGCTTTCCTTAGGACCTCGAGCGAAATTTATATGAAAGCAATTGAAATTGGAATAATTTTCTTCGAAAGTGTGAATTTTCATAATAGGCGAGCGCAAAGAATTAGGCTTCGATAAAACGAGTGAATCTTGATGATGACAATAACACTGACAAATTATGTAAAGGGAACGGATGTTTGGAATCAATATTCAAGGTTCATCTAATATTTCCTTCAGTAAATATAGATTCCCTTGTGAGATATGTCATCCGAATAAGGTTAAAGCTTAACTACCCCAAAATATTATGCCTAGTAGACCTAATAGGATGCGTCTCAAGAGTAATAAAAATTACTCTTTACTCAGCCATTCCAACCTAAAGGCATTGTCGCATGGTTTTAATATCAGCATGGACGAAACTATCTTATAAGATAACGAAATTTCCTGAAAAGAAAAACTGAAATACGAAAGAAAATGCTGATAATTAAAACGAAAGGACAAGAAAAACGGATCAGATCGCTTCTTCTTCCACAATGCTTCAACAGGGTGAGTAGAGGACCATTATGGGAGTGAACTGGTCGGGAAAGACTGTCGTGTCCAGTCTATCTGAATCATTGCTGGATCTGATTCAGGAACAAAAGCTTGTATTTTATCTAGCAATTCTTCAGCAGTTGTTGCGGATATTATAATTCGTCGTGCCACTCTTGATATGAAATTCTTCTGCATAGCATAATCCATAAAAGCTATCAGACCTGTAAAGAAATTGTTAACATTCAATAGCCCAATAGGTTTCTTATGCAAATTAAGTTGGGCCATGGAAGCGATTTGGAAGACTTCTCCTAATGTACCAAAACCGCCGGGTAAAGCGATGAAAGCATCAGCATTTAAAAGCATTTGTAGCACACGTTCTTGCAGATTTTTGACCACTAGCTCCTCTCCGATCGTGCCCCCAGAAATAAACTTCAAAGGTCCTGGGATAATGCCTAGAACTTGACTTCCTCCTAAAGATGCTGCTGATGCTACGCCTCCCATTAATCCGACACTACCTCCTCCATAAACTAAATGTATTTTACGCTCAGCTAATACTCTACCCAAATGGTTGGCTGCCTTTAAATATTCTTCATCTTTTCCAGGAAAAGCCCCAGAAAATACACAAATACTTCGGGATTTACGAGTTGAGGTTTTCTCCATTCCTATCCTTACTCTTGTGAGAAAAGATGATATATTTATAGAGATGAAGAGAGAAGGCAATAATTTTATTTTCAAGAATGGATACATTATTGCCAGCTATTCACAGTAGTCACGAATATGACTCTGGTCAGGTATGGGTACACTATCGTTAAAAGAGGAGGAAAATTTTCAAAATAGCTGCTAGCATGTACAGTAGTCACTACTGTAGCTTACGTTAGGAGTAGGTACGTGATTGTTGGAAGAGAAGGAAAATTTCAAAAGTGGCAGCTATATACAGTAGTCCGTGTCAGGAGTGGGTACATTATTGGGAGGATAATTTCAAAAGCGACAGCTAGCATGTACAGTAATCGTGACCTTGGTTCACGTTAGGAGTGAATACATTATTACCAAAAGGGGAGGAAAATTTCAAAAGCGACAGCTAGCACGTACAGTAATCGTGACTTTGATCCTCATCTTCCAATGGCTTTGCGTCCAGTAATGGCTTTAATGCTTTCTATGAATCGGTGATTTGCATCTCATCTAGCTTTCTCACAAACTGGCAAACAGGGTCGTTTAGAGTCAGATTCCCAAGACTGTAACGATCTCGTTCTTTTTGGAAAATTATCCATAATCCAACAACCTCAAATTGCACTATTCCGCAAGAATGCGCTTCAAGAACCTCTCGAATATCTTCTAGAGATTCCTTACGCAAGCCATTCTTAATGAATCTTATTCTATCATTACGATTTCTGGTGATCACTCCTGGAGAACGACATTTATTGCCGCAAATCCACCATCCACAATTATGACAAACGCCTAGCCTCTTTGCTCTGTTTTTTTTTGGCATAAGCGCTTTTACCAAAGCCGGGCATACGGGGAAAGAACGCTTCTGGAACTTCACCAGCTGAACGAACCTTAGCTTCAATTAGCCACCGCACATTATCAGGAATGCCTTTGTGCATAAATACTCTGAATCGTTCACATCTAGCTTGATAAATCTTTTTAAGAACATTTATTGGGAAGGAAGGAAAATACTTTCGTAGGGCGGAAAGAGAAGACTCCATTGATGAAGGAGGCAAAGAAAGAAATTAGTGATTGTAGGAAACGAAAATAACTAACACATATTTATAGTGATGAAAGGGATAATGCGTTAATTACACTTACAGAAGCAAGTACATTATTGTCAAAAGAAAAGACAAATGACAGCTTATATGTACAGGAATCATGACCGTGGCTCTCATCTTCCACTGATTCATGTCCAGTAATGGCTTCAATGCTTTCTATAAGTCGGGGATTTGCTTCCCATCCAGTTTTCTTACAAACTGACAAACAGGGTCGTTTAAAGTCACATTCCCAAGACTGTAACGGTTTCGTTCTTTATGGTAAGTCCTCCATAAACCGATAATTTCACCTTGCACTTTTCCACAAGAATGCGTTTCAAGAGTCTCTCGGATATCTTCCAGAGATTCCTTACGCAGGCCATTCTTAATGAATTTTCTTTTATCTTCACGATTTATGGAGATGTATCCTAAAGAGCGACATTTAGTATTACAATTCCATCGCCCACATTTATAACACACGCCTAGTCTCTTTGCTCTTCGCCTTTTGGCATAACGGCTTTTACCTAAACCGGCCATGTGGGGCATAAATGCATCTGGAACTTCACCCGCCAAACGGACCTTAGCTTCAATTATCCACTGCACATTATCGGGTATGCCTTTGCGTGTAAAAACTCTGATTCTTTCACATCTAGCAAGGTAGATCTTTTTAAGGACTTTTATTGGAAGAGAAGGAAAGTATTTTCGCAGGATAGAAAGAGTAGAATCCATTGATGAGAGAAGAATTTGAGAGATGATGGAAAGGAATTAGTTATTGAAGGAAACTTAGATAACCGACTGGAAGAACATGCATTTATAGCGATGAAATGGATAACGTGTCGATTACACTTACGGGAGTAAATACATTATTAAAAGAAAAATGGAAAATTTTAAATATGATAAATTGTATGTACAGTGATTGTGACTGTGGCTCACATCTTCCACTGGTTTTACGTCCAGTAACGGCATTAACGGCTTCTATGAGTCGAGGATTTGCTTCCCATCCAGTTTTCTTACAAACTGACAAATAGGGTCATTTACAGTCAGATTCCCGGGACTATAACGGTTTCGTTCTTCATGAAAAATGCTCCATAAACCAAGAAGTTCACGCTGCACAGATCCACAAGAATGCGTCTCAAGAGTCAATTGGATATCATCCAACGAGTCCTTACTCAGGCCATTCTTAATGAATCGTATTTTATCTTCTCGATTATCAGAGATCATCCCTAAAGAACGACATTTAGTATTACAAGTCCACCGTCCACATTTATGGCAGACTTGTAACCTTTTCGCTCTTCGCTTTTTGGCATAAGAGCTTTTGCCTATACCAGGCATGTAAGACACAAATGCCTCTGGGATTTCACCTGCCAGACGAACCTTGGCTTCGATTAACCACCGCACATCTTCAGGGATTCCTTTGTGCATCAGAACTCTTAATCGTTCACAGCGAACTTGGTAGATCTTTTTGAGGATGTTCATTGGGAGAGAAGGGAAATACTTTCGCAAGGCGGAAAAAGTAGGATCCATTTTCTAGGAGGAAGTAAAAGAAAGAAGGGGTGAAGGAATCAGTTATTATGGGCAACTGAGAGAACCGACTTGAGAGTCACGGAGTACCGTATCCGCCGTTTAACCGGAAAAGTAGATCCTACTTCATTTTGATATGATAGATATTTTTTATCTTGGATATTCCATCGAGCTGACGTTGATCCAGTCCTCGATTATTGAATCCATTGTCCGCTTTTGACAAAGTTTCAACGACAATATTTCTTGATGTCTGCCTTATCTTTGACCACAGCTATCTCTTATCTTGGATGCTGCTAAGCTGGCATCAATCCTGTCCTTCCAGGTGTAGCCTCGATTATTGAATCAATTGCCAAGCTTTTGACAATATTGTCTACTTTATCCTTTTTGATATCTGCCTTATCCTTGGCTATAGCTATCTCTTATTTTGGATACTACTAGCTGATGTCAATCCTGTCCTTCCAGGTGTAGTCTCGATTATTGAATCAATTGCCAGGCTTTTGACATATTGTCTACCTTATCCTTGAATTCCTGATGCGGGTTGGTCCCGCATATTAGCTGTGTATCCAGTGATAGATTGGTAAGAGCTGATATTATTGAGATCTCAGCTTATACTGCTGTAACGGTGCGGTGGATGTGTTTCCCATTTGATTCCTATCATGTAAAAGTCATGCATGCATGATGTGAAATGCATGAATGCAAAGCATGTGTAACTAATGGATTTTTTTTTGTATGGATCTAGTTCTTTATGTCTTTGTTTTACTGGATCCTCTTTGTGATGGCATTCTTGGACTATTATTGAATCTCTTTATGCTTTCCAGCTTTTGTTCACTGCGTCAAAAGCCCGACTCTTTTCAAAATCCTCTTTCTTTGACTTGTTCTTGAATTTTGGCCTCAATTTCTTTAAAGTTGGGCCGCCTCATAATTTATATCTCTTTCGGGTACTCATCCATTGCCATGGATTTGATACCATCAAAGGCTTTACTTTCAATGTCTGCTTTGCCCATTTTCTTGTGGTCGTGCCGACACTTACTTATTCCCATGTTATAGTCTGAATGATTGCTCTTCCTTGAACTCATGTTTTGATCCATAAGACTTGCCCCCTTGTCTATTGAACTTCTTTGTTGGCAGTACTCCTCTTACGCTTCGTAGAGACTACTTTGCCCCCCTGAATATGGTATTTATGTGGATAAAAGGTATCATCTCGCCTTTGATTTAACAGAAGGTCGAGCATTTCTAGACCTTTGTGATGGCATTTGATCGTAAATTTCTCTTACAAGAACCACATCTTATTAAAGAAAGACTCAAGCTATCTCCTTACTTTTAAGTCTACATACATTAATGAATAATGGTTTGGCCTTAAAGAAAAACTTTCATCAATTTTCAAAGCTTGACAAAGTAATTTACGGTCTTTGTTTTCAATTAAAATGTCCTGCCATTCTTCCCTTTCCAACTCGAAAACATAAACTGTGCAAGGCAATAAGGTAGAAACATGATTCACAATAATAGCCTTTTAACTGAATGAGGATGATATCGAGAGGTAAATGTTAGGTGTGAGGAAAGTTAAGTTTGAATGTTTTTTTTTTTGTGGCAGTCTTTTAGCTGAATGAGAATGATATTAAGAGGTAAATATTAGGTCTGAATAAAGTTAAGTTTGAGTGGTGTGAAAGAAGGGTCTTTTAATACTACTCGTGAACAAATTTGATTATGGTGAAAAACTCAATAGTGATGACCTCAAACTTGCCACTCTTTCCAGAAAGTTAGACCTCATCTGTTGCCCCCCAACTATTGTGATCTTTATGCATGCTTGGTTTGAGGGTTGCTTTTGTGTTCTAAACCGCCTTTGCAGGTTTTCAGTCTAGAATCCATAGCTCACTTTTTTTCTTTCTTTTTTTTTTTTCTAGTTTGAGCCCTTTTTCCTCTTTTTTTTTTTTTGTTTTTTTGTTTTTTTGTGTGAGCTATGGTGATAACATACTTGATAACTCTCTTGAAGTGAGATGACTCAAGTGGCCTTGCTTGCTCGTGCTTGTTCTCAGTTCTTTTTGGTTTTGAATTTTCCCTTGTTGGCTTTTTGGTGGAAGGGATGAACTTTTTCCTTTTCGGAGTTTTTGTTACAGAGAACCGAGATCATAGCCTTCTTGAAATGAGATGATTCAAGTGGCCTTACTTGCTTGTGTTTGCTCTCAGTCTCTCTTTTTTTGGTTTTGAATTTTCCCTTGTTGGCTTTTTGATGGAAGGGATGAACTTTTTCCCTTTTTTTTTTTGGAGTTTGTGTTATGGAGAACCGAGATCATAGCCTTCTTGAAGTGAGATGACTCAAGTGGCTTTATTTGCTTCTCAGTCTCTTTTTTTTTTGGATTTTTTTTCTTGTTTGGATTTTCTCTTTAATGGCTTTTGATGGAAGGGAGGAACTTCTTTCCTTTGTTGGAATTTGTGTTGTGGAAAACTGAGAATTTTTTTTTGTATTGAGCATTTGTGAGAATTGGGAGGCCACTGAAGTCATTTAATATGAGAGCTAACTTCTTTGGAAGTTAATCCCGGACTCCTTGCAAGGATGTTGATAACCACTGTGAATTCTTTTTGAGGGTTGAGGTGCAACATATGAAATCCTTCTTACTAGATTTGGCAGCACTTTCAAGATCATTACTATCAAATTTTCCTTAACTTTTTATTTTCACCCACGAGTAGTATCATTTAGAAAGCAAAGTATGATAGCAATAATGGATAGTATAATGGAAAGGAGTGAGAGATGGATGTAAAAACAGAATTTTTGGTAAGAAGTGATAGAATGTGTAGGTGTAATAATTGAATTTTTGGTAAAAATTGGTACAATATGTAGATGTAATAATGGAATTAAAAAGTGGTATAATGTACACGTAACATCTTTTTGTTAGAGAACAAAAAGAATTACCAGTTGTCAAAAAGTAAAGTGTGATGGCAATAATAGATAGTATAATGGCAAAGAGTGTAAAAATGGAAAGTAGTAGAATGCACGCATTACATCTTTTTGTTGTACCAGAAAGAATACCAGGTGTCCATCTAACAAAGACTACACCCTAGATTCTGGACTAAATCTAGGAGATTTTTACTATTAGATTACTTTTGCAAGCTTTCAAAGATACAAGTTTATTCAAAGGATTCCCTGTCATTCGAAAATGTATGCGGACTGTTAGGTCAGATCTGACTTGGAGCCCTTCCAAAATCAATGTAATTCCAGCTCAAAATCTTCACTTTCAATTATCAATCACATCGGGCCTAGCAGCTTGACCTCGATTTTGTTTGATTTGTAGAGGAATGGCCTTGGGACTTGACGGCTTAAGAGTAGGTTTTGAGATTGGTATAGCATTGACTTCTTGTTCTTTAATGATCACATTCACATCATCATAAAAACGATAAGTTGGGATGAGTCTATGAGTCTTTGCAGATTCTTACGGAATTCTGAACATTCTTGGATAGAATGACTCTTACTGTCATGAAAGTTGCACCATTCCTCATCTTCAACTTCTTCATGTCCAAAAGAAGGCTTTCCCATGATAATCCCTTCTTTCACAAGGCATGAATATACATGCTTAAGAGGGATTATGATATCATTGACTGACTTTTTCATCAGCCGGTGTTCTTCTATCATATTGACTGGTTTTTCTTGACGAGGCGGCAATGGATTGTGAGTGACGTTCGGTTCATCGGAAAAGTCCAACCACTTTGATTCGATTAATTGTTGGACTATACGTTTCAATGCTGTGCAATTTTCCAAGCCATGGCCTGGAACGCCATCATGATATGGGCAAGTTATGTTGGGGTCATACCACGTTGGATATGGGGGTCCAAATGGATTTGTAGGAATTGGACGGATAAGTTGACTTTCTATGAGTTTTGGATACAACTCAGTGTAAGTCATGGGAATTGGTGCAAAAACTTCTTTTGGTTTTTGTGTGGGTACTAGAGGAGTCGGAACAGGTGGCCGTAACTGATTAGGCCTGTTGAGAGGATAATTGTTGGGCCTATTGGGAGGATAATCATTAGGCCTATTGGAAGGATAATCATTGGGCATATTGGGAGGATAGTCATTGGGCCTATTGGTAGGATAATAATTGGGCCTTTTGGCAGAATAGGATAGGCGAGGACCGGTAGCCACAGTACCTACGAGGGGAATCCCTCTTTCGCGTCCTATTTGTTGTACTTCTTCATCTTTTGTTCTGGATGGTCCTCCTCTTTTCATAGGATCACTAAAGGACTCAGCAATCTTCCCAGTCCTAATCCCATGCTCGATCCTTTCTCCAGACATGACAACATCGGAGAAATTAGTTGCCGAATTGCCGATGAGTTTGTCATAATATGGGTATTTCAGTGTCTGGACAAACAAAGTAACCATTTCTTTTTCTGTCATGGGTGGCTGAACTTGTGCAGCTAAGTCCCTCCACCGTTGGGCATATTCCTTGAAAGTTTCTGGCTTTTTCTTCTCCATGTTTTGGAGAGTTTGGCGATCCGGAGCCAAGTCCATAACATGTTTATAGTTGCCGATGAAGGCCTGAGCAAGGTCATTCCAAGTTTTGATGTTTCTTGGTCCTTGACTTAGATACCACTGCAATGCTGATTTTGTGAGACTTTCCTGAAAAAGTGCAATCCACACCTTTTCATCTTTTGTGAGTGGTTGTAGTCTCCTTAGGAACAGTGTGATGTGAGTGATGGGATCACTCGTTCCATCGTATTTTACGAAATCCGGTACTTTAAAGTCCGAAGGGATTATGACGTCTGGCACTAAGCAGAGGTCATCCACTAAGAGAGATCCGAATATATTACCTCCTTCAATGGCTCGCAGTCTCTTCTCTATTGTTTCGAGTTTTTGAGATTCTCCTTCTTCCTTTGGTGGTGTCTTCTTCTCTTCATACACAGTGTCTTGTTTCAGGTGAACACTAGCAGACTGTCCTGGTTCCTGAAACAGGTTTTCTTGGACTGAGACTCGTTGCGGAGTGAATCCCGGAGGATAAGTGGGATCTTGTGCTTCTTTGATGGGAACTTGAGTTACTTTCTCCTTGATTAGTTCCATGAATTGTCTCATCTGTTCTGCCATACTTTCTATCTTGGACTCCATCTCTATAAGACGTCCTTCGGCTTGTTCTGCCATTAATCTTGTTTGGAGCCGAGTTGAATATCGGTGTTGAGGTCCAATTTTACCTTTTTAAAGGAATATTTATTTTATTAGATTCTATGCGTATATGATTGATGTGATGGATGCATGCAATGAGATTATGTTTTTATCAAAATTTATATGCACGTGATTGATGTAATGGAATGCATGCAATGAGATTATTTTTATCAGATTTTATATGCGTGTGATTGATGTAATGGATGCATGCAATATAAAGTGAGATTATGTTTTTATCAGACTTTATATGCACGTGATTAATGTAATGGAATGCATGCAATGAGATTATTTTTCTCAGATTTTATATGCATGTGATTAATGTAATGGAATGCATGCAATGAGATTATTTTTATCAGATTTTATATGCGTGTGATTGATATAATGGAATGCATCCAATGAGATTATTTTTATCATACTTTATATGCACGTGATTAATGTAATGGAATGCATGCAATGAGTGAGTTTGGTTATCCATTATCGTAGAACTTCAAAACTTTTAGTTGTCATTATAAAGACCAAAAAGTTAGCATAATTTGATGCGTGGTTTTGATGCATGAAGAATAATTGCACAAGAAAGATAAGGTTATTAATAAGTTAAATAGCAATTAACAACTCATGAAGTATTATGGAAAAATGAATTAAAACCATAAATATAAGACACGAAGAAAATAAAAGTGTAGAGCAACAACATAGCATAACAAGGACGTGCTTATGGCGTTGGTAAAATGGTAGAAATTCTATGGTCAGTTCTATGGTTAAGTGGGGAGTTCTATATGCATAAGGTAGCTTATCAAAAAGGCAAGGGATAGTTCCCGAATCCCGTCACTAAATCATAGTGACGGCCCGATTCCTTACCCTCTAGGGTTAATGTAAGGAATGGATTAATTCGAGTCGTAGCTTTTCATGGGCCCATGCAGAGACTAACCGTCTCAGAAGGCAATACACTACTTTGCTACTTTGAAACCGGTGAAGGCTTGGAGACCGTGGCCTCACAAGGACAGCAACACCAATTCCGCTTAGAAAGAATCGTGTTTGATTTAAGGAAGCTCGGGTATAGAGCTTCATATTGTGAATGCATTATGCATGTTTAGAATAAGTAAATATAACATATAAATCCACATAATAAGCAAAGTAAATCAAAACAAATCAACTTTAGGCTCGACTCACTAACGTGGAGTCCCCAGTGGAGTCGCCAAGCTGTGGCAACGTCGAGGTCTTCTGGAGTCGCCACCAATCTGTTTACCTAGGTCGATTGGTCACCTTAAATATTGGTCTGCGAGAGTTCGGGGGTTCGGGAGTACGGTTACGTTAAAACAACTTTGTTAAAACGCCCAAAAATTGGCACCTTAGTTGATTTTAATTTTGTTTCGCTTTGCTTTTAAATAAATTTCAGTTAATTTTCAATCTAGAATTTTTAACTGAATTAATTGGATGTGGATTTTTGGTAATTAATTTATATAGAATTTTATACTTCCGAACCATGGACTCTGCCGAGTCATTTGGACACGGAAGATTTTTATTCCGAACCATGGACTCTGCCGAGTCATTTGGACACGGAATTTGGTGAAATTTTAAACAATTTTATCCATATTGTAAAAATATGGATTTTTTTATCTTTTTATTTAATTTATTTATTTTAAAAAGTTTGATATTTTCCAAACCGTAGATCCTGCTGGATCATCCGGATATGGAAATTACTTTAATTAATCGTAACTATTTAATTCTTATTATTAAATTAATTATTAGTTTAATTAATAAATTTATAAGTCTTTTTATTTATGAAATTTTATATTTGTTAATGGTCTTTAATATTAACTAAATATATTTTTTATTTTTTTTTATATTTTATTATTCTTTTCTTTCTTTCTTTTTTTATATTTTTATTCTTTCTTATTTTCTTTTACTTTTCTTTTCTTTCTTTTCTTTTTTTTTTTTTATTCTTTTAGTTTAGTTTTGAAAGATTCTTTGTTTAATGAAAGATATTTATTATTTAAATAATTACTCAATTTATAAAAGAATCAAAAAATAATTTTTAAATATTTAATATCAAAAATCTGTAAAGAAATTAAAGAGTTGACATTTATTTTATGTTTATTCTATTTATTTGATAAAATAATAATCAAACAGTAATTATTTAATCAAGATTTTATTTAAAAAAAATCTAATGATTTATATGTGTATTAAAAATAAAATAAAAAGTCTTGATATTTATATAATTTATTCTGAATAAAAGATTAACCAAAAGTAATTATTTAATTAAGATTTTTATTTATTTAATAAAGAAAACCAAAAATTTATATGTATATTTTAAACATAAAAGAAAAGTTTTGATTTTTCATATGCTTCTTTTATTAAAGAAAGATTTTGTTTTAATTTTTATTATTTTTATTGAAAAAAAATTTTATTCTCCAAACCATTGGATCCTGGCGGATCATTTGGACATGGAGTTTAATTTTTATTAAATTTTAAATTTTAATTATTTAATTAATTATCAATCTTAATCATAATTTTATTGGATTTTTATTATTATTTTTATTAAATTTTAATTATTGCTACTTTTAAAGATATATTTAAAAAGAAATGATTTTTATTTTTTTTTTGTGATTATTTACTTATGTTTATTTAATTTTAATAAAAGGAATAAAAAGTTAATTAATTATTTTTTTATTGTTTTTTAAAGAAATAATAAAAGATAATTAGCTTTTTTTAAAAAAATATTATGTTAGTCTTAAAGAATAAAATTAATTATTCACATAAAAGGATTTTATTTTAATTAGTTATCATTTACTTATTTATATTATTTTTTTTTCATGATTAATTTCTTTTTTTTTTAAATAAAATAAAATTTTTGCATAAAGTAAATAAAGGAAAATGAATAAAGTGGAGGTTTTCTTTTTGTTTTGGTTTAGACATCCATTTAAAAAAAAAGTAAAAGATGCATAAATTAAATAATAAACAAATAAAGAGAAAACACATAAAGAAATATTAAAAAACAATGATAAAAATGGGGCTTTTTGGCCATCCATTAAAAGAATAAAAAAATAGGAGGTATAACCTTCCATGAATTGTAATAATTAGCAAAAGTTAGTAACAATAAAAATAAAAGTTAGTAAGTTAGTAAGTTAGTAAGTTAATAACAATAAAAAAAGTTAGCAAAGTTAGTTAAATTAATTGTTAACAACAATAACAACAATAATAATAAAAGTTAGTGAAGTAAGTTAATAATAATAACAACAATAATAAAAGGTTAGTAATAATAACAACAACAAATAAACAAGTAAATATAAAAGAGTTAGTAATTAATTCTGCAAGAACAAAATAAAAGGTTAGTGACCAAAGTGAAAGAAAATTGAAAAGATGAAGGATTAAATGAGAGTTGTACCCTTAAAAACTGAATTTGAAATTCTGGAAACGTGAAGAACAGAACGCACGCGCGCGGGGGGAGAGAAAAAAAAAAAAAAAAAAAAAAGGGTCAGAGAAGGTTTAGGTTTTCTGGAGAGGAAGAGAAGAGGACCAGGGACCTAGGCTATAATTTTTTCTTTTTCCAAAACGGAGCTCTAAGCTTCATTTCTATTTTTTTTCTGTGTTCAGCACAAAATTTGGGGGGCTATTTATAGAGGAAGTTTGGCTGAACTATTTATGGATAAATTAATAAAAAATTTCAAACTTATCTTTTAAATTGGTAAAATGACAATTTTAGTCCTTTACGTCTCTCAGCCTCTGGATAAGTTCCTGAAGCTTCTGATTTTGACAATTTTGTCGTTTTTTGTCAATTTGGCCCAGAAACGTCGGCAGGCTCAAAATTTTATGTGACAAACTACTAAATGCTCCTAGAACTTTCAGAATTTGTCAATTTTGCCTGAAACTTCTTAATTTTGTCATTTTTACCTCAAACTTTTAAATTTTGCCATTTTTTTTGGAGTTTTCTTTTTTTCTTTCAAATACACACATATATCATTTTAAATCAAATCTTCACAAAACAAAAATGTATTTTAAACTAATTAAAATTTTTAGTAATAATAATAATAATAAAAATAATAATTTTTTAATTTCTTTTATTTAATTTCTTTTAAAAAAATTTTTATGGTCGGACGAAATTGGGTGTCAACAATTACTAATAAAAGAACAAACAATTATTTATAAAAAAAATAATTATATATAAAAGAATAAGTGGAAACTGATAAAAAAATAAACAACTATAGACAAAAGAACAAACAATCATCTATAAAAAGAACAAAGAACTAGTTTCTATGCAAATACAATAGAAACTTATAAAAGAAAAAATAATTATTAATAAAAGAACAAACAACTATCCTTAAAAGAACAAGTAGCTAGTTTCTCAAAAAGAACAAACATGAACTAATAAAAGAATAATTAACTACTAACAAAAGAACAGATGACTATCTATAAAAGAACAAACAAATAGTTTCACTAAAAGAATAAATAGGAACAAATAAAAGAACAACCAACTATTTATAAAAGAACAAACAACATATAAGAGAAATAAAAAAATTAATAAAATAAAAAGAACATATTGATAGCATGAAGAGAATAAATCCACAACACAAAAACAAAATATTCATATAATGAATAGAATGACTTCATAAAATAAACATAAAAAATTAATAGAACAAAAAAATCACATAATAAAAAGACCATGTTCATATTATTAAAAGAATAGATGCCACTGTGAAAAAACAAATGGACATCATGTTAATTTAATTTCTTTTATAAGTTTTAAATGGGCATGAAAATTAACTAATTGAATAAGTAACAGAAGAACAAGAAATTAATTAAATGAACATAAAACAGAACTAAAAAGAACATTTTCATTTATTCATATTTATTTTTTATTTTATTCATTTTTATTTGTTCATTTGTATATCATAATTATGAATTATATGAACTCTAATTAGATGTTTTTTTCTTTATTTTGTGGTTTCAAGAACATACTTGACAAAAAATTATTGAAAAAATTTATTAAAGAACAACGTTGAAGACAAAAGTAAACAAACGTTAAAAAAGCCAATAAGTGAAAGAATCTAAGTGAAGTGGAAAAAAAAAAAAAGAGTAGCAACGCACAAGCAGGGAAAACTACAAAGGGCAAAAAAATAACAAAACAAGAAGAGAAAGGGATTGGACATTTAAAATTAACTTGGACATGAACAATTTCAGGACAGTTGGAAATTATTTGAATCTCACACTTCAGACAGCAACTGATCAAGTTCACGTAATACATATTCAAAATGGTTTTATTGTCAGTTTCAATAGTTGGGGATATTTAGAATTTTAATATATATAGTAGGAGGGTGGCTTATGACATAAGTCTGGTTCACATAAAAAGTACTCTTTTCAAAATGAGAAATATGGTACTTGTCAAAAATGCTATTTTCAAAATAATAAATATGCTAATTATAAAAAATGATATTATTCATTTCTTTTTTTTTCTTTCCACTATAACAATCATATTTGGAGAGTTTTTGCTCGATAATCTGTGAAAGCTTAAATTTTATGTAATATGAACCCAATTTCATACTGTAAGAATCCAATTTTAAACAATAAAAACCTTGTTTTATACAACAAAAACCAGTTTCATACAATTAAAACTCAATTTTGTATATCAACATATCAATTTCATATAATAAAACTTAGTTGTTACACCAGCATTCCAATTTCATAAAATACAAATTTGCACTTTTATAATATGAACTTAGTTTTGTATATTAGGTTTTAGTTTCATATAACAGAAACTCAATTTCATATAAATCATATCAATTTCATACTATATGAACTTAGATATAGTTGTGAATTTTCTTCAACCTCTGTTGTCTCATTAATTGAAATGCTATGTATATCATCATGTTTCATTGTTGTATCCGCACAATATATTTTATACATAGTTTCACAAAAAATAGTTTACATTTTGGGTGTTATTAATTCACATTCAGGGGCTTGATGATGAACCAAAGATCCGTTGATTGTGAACTAATCCTCACTAGTTAACATCCAGAGAGTGATTGGCTCACATTGGGGGGCCTAATGGCAAACGAAAAATTATCTGAATGTGAATCAATGAGAAATTGGTCACTCATTTGTTCACACTCAAAAGTGTTAAGCAGATCGTCCTTTAATCACATTTTGTTGCTTTTCTACGAATAATATTGCCTTTCTGAACTTAGTTTCCCTTATTCCTTGATTAGTAACGCTTATTAGTGTTCCCAATGCCCTTTTACTCTTGCATAACGTCATTTTCTGTTCTTTCTCACAAAAATTGTTAGCAATTAGAGTGTTGTGGTAGTAATTCAAATTATTTATTATTTTATTTAATATTTCGGTTACTAACATTTATTAGACAGCAAATTTGATCCACTAATTATGCCGAATTCATACATTAAATGTGCAATTCAATTATTTAAACTAAAACTAGTGTCATAGTAGTAATTAAAAGAATAATTAGTACTATAGATTAGACTAATTAACATAGTTAGTAAGAGGAAGGAACACAAAACTTTCAAGTTTACATAATGCCAAAATGGCTAGGCTTTAAATTTATACCTTCAGGTAATTCTAAATAATTCTATCAACAATCATTTTAATTTTTTGTTTCTCTTATTTTATTTTTTTAAACAAATGTTTTCTCCTTTATTTAGCTTAAAAGAAGGAAATTAATCTATTTCTACAATTTCCATTTCCCTTTCTCTCGTCATTGTCTACTAACAACTAATTTATGTGATTTTTTATTGAACATTATTAATATAAAAGTAAAAATTATAAAACATCATCTTAACCGTACTTATTTCATTTTTATCATTTAAATTTAAAGAATTAATTAAAATTTATATTTCCAAGTCTAGTGATTAAGGATTTATGTTCTATTCTTTATATAGTTTTTGGAAAACTTAAGAAAGAAAAGTATTGAAAATTGATCTCACTTTTCAGATTTTAAATGGATAATTTTTCTTTAATTGTTATATTCATTACTTTATAACAAAAAAATTAAAAATATGAACTACAGATTTAATTTCAATCTCTTATTTATGATTATTATTATCATTATATATTATTATAAAATAATCACGTAACTATATATATAAATAAAATATATAAAAAATAAACCCATAATCTTACCGGCAAAAAAAAAAAAAAATAGTTTGTAATAAAGACGAACATATGAGTGTAATAGAACTGTTTAACATAAACTATAATACAATTTTCTCTCCTCTCACCAGCCTCGTAATGCAGAATTCCTATCCCACAGCATAGAGCGCGCCATTAACCTAGTCTTCCTTGTTACGCAAATGAAAAGAAAATAGAAACAGCCGCCAGGCGCAAGCTTGTGTAATCTTGTCGGAAAAGGAAGCAGCATCGAAATTCCGTATTGTAAGATCACAATTAGCCCCTAATTCATTGACTCAAGGACTCCGGCCCTGTTTGGCATTAGCGTCAGCAATTAGCGTTAGAGTTTTGAAAAGGCTATCCAAGGGTAGTGATAGCCAAAGGCTGTCGCCTCAATCTGGCCGAATACCCTGCCACAACAACGGCCGGAAGAACTGGCGCTTCCCGGGAATAGGTGGAATCATGCACCTCGGGAGAAAGCCTGAGAGCTCCGAGCCTCGGCACGCCAGTAAAACTTGAGGACTCCATTCGCCCCCCAAGGTTGTGAACAACGCGCCTTCGGAAAAGTGGCACCAGACATTGCTGCCCGAACATGATATCCCCGAAGGCGGAACCCCCTGGAATTGGGAACCCCCGAACTGAGGGTAGGCTTCCCGAAGAGGCTCTGTCCGAACTAGAGGACGACCTCGCCCAGGGACCTCGGGAGTACGGCAGGCGCATTTAAGGAAGCATTTAAGGAAGCCTCTGACACGTCCCACCACAGACGTAAAAAGTCGCCCTGTCGCGCAGACGCCATCAGAATCATATCATGGCCCGTCTCAGCACAAGGCTCGAGGCCATCTAGTTACCAACTATCTGTCCCCTACGCCCAGACGTTCAGGAGCATCCGACCGCACACGTGTCATGATCTGAACGGGCTAGGTATTCCTATATATACAGGAAATAAATACTTGACAGGAAGTTGGCAGGCCGGAGATACGGCTCCCATACTCTGAGAAAAGACCAGGCGAGATTTTTCTGCCTTTCTCTTTGAGCTAGTGACTTTCTCCTTCTTCCGGCCACCACTGACTTGGGCGTCGGAGGCTCCCCCCCCGGAAAAACACTCCGGGGGCCTCCTAACCCTATTTCCCAGTTTTCCAGGTACTCTCCTAGAGGCGATTCACCTTCCAGGCGTTCTTCCTCCTAGAAGTCTCCTCAACAGTCATCATGACTCACAACGATGAGGCCCTGGGCCATCATTTGGCGCCGTCTGTGGGAACCCGCTCGCAGATTGCCGTCGTTGAGACTCGGCGTTCTAAGGACAAGGGACTCCCAAGGTCCTCGTCCGCGCCTGAGATACAACCGGCTGCTGAGCAGACACTCCCAGAGACTTCTACGCCCGAGGAGGACCGCCCTCTGGTAATCACCATGAGCTTCTTGAGGGACTTTCAGCGCTCGGTCGTTGCTGAAATGACTCAGCAGATCGGCCGAAGATGGCCACAGCAGTCGCAGGCCCAGAAACCCTCCTCATCAACACGCCCTCGGGAGAGAAGCCCCAAGTCTACACACCGCAGTTCAGAAAGTGGAGATCCTCGCGGAGAATCATCCACAGAAGATATAGCCCTCGGGAAACGGCCTGTGGGACAAACCGGGTCCAAGCGACCGAGAGTCTCACAGCGAAGCAGTTCGTCGCCTGAGGTGAGGGCCCTGACCCCTCCGCGCCGAACTCGCTCCCCGAAAAGGCGCCGTCGATCACCCTCCCGCGAAAATGGCCCTAGCGCCACTGCGCTTATGGAAAGGATATTGGCACGGCTGGACAGAGTGGAAAAGCAAGTGACCAGAAAACCCGTTTGGGACAGGCTGTCGGGGGCGTTATGCGAAGATGGCTCCCCGTTTATTCGCACCGTCGTTGAGGCAGCTATGCCAGGCGACTTCAGAGTGCCTAGGCTGGAGATCTATGATGGCCGGACTGATCCACAGGCCCATCTGACGAAGTACAGGCGGAGCATGATAATGCACGGAGCTGATGACGCTACCATGTGCAAATGCTTTGAAGTCACCCTCACGGGCCCAGCAACAGCATGGTACAATTCGTTGCCCCCAGGGACTATCACTGAGTTTCAAGAGTTGTCCACAGCCTTCACCCAGCAGTTCATTGGGAGCAGGCCGACGGCCAAAATGCCTGTACAGATGTTCGACATAGAGCAGAGAAACGGAGAGACGATCCGAGACTATGTCGAACGATTCAACAGGGAAGCACTCAGCGTCCCGGACTTCCGGCCCGAAATCCGCATCCTAGCTATGACACGGGGCCTTCGGCGTGACTCACAGCTGTTCTACGAGTTCTCAAAGGACCCCCCGGAGACCCTCGGAGAATTTTACCGAAGGGCAGAGCAGCACATGACAGCCGAGGAATTGAGGATGGCGGGGCCGAAGTCTGATCATTACCGCGCCGAAGGGTCCAGCCAGCAAGCTCGGCATCTTTCTGAACACGCAGGTCGACCACGGCGAATGCGAGGAAAGAAACCTCAAAGTTTCACACCCTTGAGCACGACACGGACCAACATTCTCATGGCGCTGGAGAGGCAAGGGACGCAGATTCGGCGGCCAAAGGCCATGGCCGCCGATAATAAGAAGAATGCCAAGAAGTTCTGCCAGTTTCATCGCGACCACGGTCATGACACCGAAGACTGCTTCCAGCTGAAGAAGTACATAGAGTCGCTGATCAAACAGGGCCAACTTCGCAAGTATCTGCGGATGCCCTCCCCTAAAGGCAGAAAAGAGGAGGAAGAGAGGGCCGAAAACGAGGACTATGACTCCGACAGGCGGAGAAACAGAAGTCCAAAAAGGCGCCTTCCACCTCCAGTAGGGGTCATCCAAACCATCACCACGGGGCTCCCATCCTCGGAAAGAAAGCGGAAGGCCAGAGAAATTGCTGTTATGGAGTATCAAAGTCCATCAAAGAAATTGGCTCGCAAAGATGGCTCCACTGTCGTCTTCCCCCACGACGACCCGCTGCTGATAATGGCGAGAATAGGGAACTGGGACGTCAAGAGAGTGTTGCTTGATGATGGCTCAAATGCTGACGTCCTATTCTCGCACTTACTGCCGAGCCTGGGCATCACCAGCAGCGAGCTGAAACCCGTCACCACGCCCACCTTCGGCGTTGGGCCATCCGAACTACCCGTCCTCGGATGGATCGACCTCCCTTTGATGATGAAAGGCACTTCGGTAGACGGAGCAGCTGAGTTGTACGCGTCCACAATGACAAGATTCATCGTCATGGATGTCCCGTCTTCGTACAACGCCATCCTTGGAAGGCAGACTCAGGGGAACCTGCACATTCGCCCCGATGTGAAGTACTTGACTGTCACATTCGCCACCAAGGATGGAGATGCAGAGGTCTTCATCGACCAAGCCGAGGTAAGAAAGGTGTTTGTAAAAACACGAAAGGCTCCGGCAAACAGCTCTACACAAACGGTGGAGGCAAAGGCGCAGGAGAAAGGCAAAGAAGGAGATCCCCCAGAAGCAGAAACGGAAGCAGTAGATCTTGTCCCAGGACAATCTACCCGAATAGGGAAGAGCTTGGCCAAAGGTGATAAGGAAAATCTTGTATCCTTTCTGCTAAAAAATAAAGATCTGTTTGCCTACTCGCCGAAAGACATGCCAGGAGTGAACCCTGGCATAATACAGCACAGCCTCAAAGTAAGCCCGGAAGCAAAACCTGTCAGGCAAAAGAAACGAAGCATCTCAGCCCACAAAAGCAACTTTGTGAAAACCGAAGTCCAGCGCCTATTGGATGCTGAAGTTATCAGGGAGGTCAAATACCCCGAATGGTTAAGCAACGTGGTCATCGCCACAAAAGAAGGTAGCAGCAAACTCCGGATGTGCATTGATTTCAGAAACTTGAACGATGCTTGCCCGAAAGACTCATTTCCCCTCCCGCCAATAGATCAACTGGTAGATTCAACGGCCGAATACGGGCTCCTGAGCTTCCTAGATGCCTTCAGCGGCTACCATCAGATAAGGATGGACCCGGAAGATGAAGAGAAAACTGCCTTCATCACCGAGGGAGGAACGTACTGCTATATAAGAATGCCCTTCGGGCTGAAAAATGCAGGAGCCACCTACCAGAGACTGATGAACAAGGTCTTTAAAGACCAAATGGGGAGAAACATGGAAGTATACGTTGACGATATGATAGTAAAAAGCAAGCTGCCCGGCTACCACGTTGCAGATTTGGAGGAAACCTTCCAAAAGCTCAGAGCCTTCGGGATTCGCCTTAACCCCGAGAAGTGTATGTTCGGGGTGACGTCGGGAAAATTCCTTGGGTACATGGTATCCGAAAGAGGCATCGACGCCAATCCTGAGAAGATTAAGGCTCTGCTTGAGTTCCGAACTCCTGCCACAGTGAAAGACGTGCAGAGACTAACCGGAAGAATAACCTCTCTGAGCAGGTTTATTTCCAGGTACGGAGATAGGTGTAGACCTTTCTTCAAAGTCCTCACAAAGGCAGCAAAGATGGAAGGCGACCTCGGAAGAAACAGTCATCCTTGGGATGAAGATTGCCAAAAGGCCTGGGAGGAACTCAAAGTCTACCTGGCCAGCCTGCCGACTCTGCGGCAACCTCGGGAGGGAGAACCCCTCGTACTATACCTCGCCGTCACAGAAAAGGCCGTGAGCTCGGTCCTGATAAAGGAAGAAGGGCCAAAACAATGGCCGGTCTACTATGTCAGCAAGTCCTTGCATGGCGCCGAAGTCAGGTACCCTTTGCTTCAAAAAGCTATATACGCCTTGGTGCTTGCAGGAAGAAGGCTGCGACCATATTTCCAGGCTCACCCCATCATCGTCCGAAGTAGTCTACCACTACGGGATGTCATGAAGAGAGTTGATCATTCGGGAAGGCTCTCCAAGTGGTGCATAGAGCTTGGCGAGCACGAAATCACGTATGAGCCTCGAAAGGCCATAAAAGCCCAAGCATTGGCAGATTTTATCGCCGAAATACCCACCACTGAGGAGAACCACTCAGATCCGAAAGAAGGGGAGCCAGAATGGACCTTGCATGTTGACGGAGCCTCGGGGTCCGAACACCAGGGAGCTGGAATAGTTATCAGAGGACCTGAAGGCCTAGAGGTGATGAAGGCTATCAAGTTCAGCTTCAACGTCACCAATAATGTGGCTGAGTATGAAGCCCTCATAGCGGGATTACGCTTGGCCAGAAAGATTGGCGTAAGAAGCTTAAGGGCTCACAGCGATTCCCAGCTGGTAGTTCGGCAGACGGCAGGAGATTATGGGGCGAAGGACCCCATCTTGGCAAAATACCACGAGCTGGTAAGAAATCTCATCCAAGAGTTTGACGCCGTACGGATCGAAAATGTACCCCGGCGGAATAACACTGAGGCAGATTGCTTAGCAAAGTCCAAAACATACACCGAGGTGCTAGACCATCCAAGCATCTCCGTGCTAAGCGTAACGACCTCGGGAATGGGGTGGAAGGACCCCATAAAGAGATACCTCGCAGAGAATGAGCTTCCCGAAGACGCCGGCAGTGCTGCAAGACTGCGAAGACGTGCCGGAAGATTCTTCCTGATTGGTGAAGAGTTATATCGGCAAGGATATGCAAATCCGCTGCAGAGATGTGTGGGCGAAGAGGATACTGAGATGGTCCTCGAAGAAGTCCACGAAGGCATGTGCGGCTCGCACGTTGGAACTGATGCCCTTGCAGCAGTGATACTCCGCCAAGGATACTTCTGGCCTACCCTGAGAAAGGACGCAAGACAGTTCGTCCAGAAGTGCGGTAGTTGCCAGAGACATGCAAAAATCCAGAGGATACCCTCGGAAATGGTAACGTCGGCAGACTATCCTTGGCCCTTCGCAGTCTGGGGTATAGACCTTATTGGGCCACTCCCCACAGCGCCCGGAGGCGTGAAATTCTGCGTGGTAGCAGTGGACTATTTCTCAAAGTGGGTAGAGGCAGAACCACTAGCAACTATCTCGGCAAAAGAAGTGCAGAAGTTCGTATGGAAGAACATCGTATGCAGATTTGGCATACCGAGGGTACTAGTAGCTGATAATGGATCCCAGTTTATAGACAAAGGATTCCAGGAATTCATCAGCAACCTCGGGATAAAGATGCACTTCGCCCCAGTAGCTCACCCCCAAAGCAATGGGCAGGTGGAGGTATCAAACAGGACCATAAAAGATGGCCTGAAAAAGAGACTTGGGGAAGCCAAGGGGAAATGGCCAGGAGAACTCCAAAGTGTATTGTGGAGCTACCGAACGACGCCACGAAGAGCCACAGGGGAAACTCCCTTCTCACTCGTCTTCGGAACAGAGGCCATTATCCCAATAGAGATAGTTCAGCCTTCAATACGGGTGCAAGTATTTGATGAAGGCGGAAACGACCTCGGTCTGAGAACCAAGCTCGACCTTGTGGCCGAACACAGAGAAATAGCCGAGCTGAGAAGAAAAGCTTTCCAGCAAAGAGTGGCCGCGGCTATCAACTTAAAAGCCAGGCCCAAAGAAATCAAAAAAGGAGACCTCGTTCTCCGAAAGGCCGACTTCGCACCCCGAAGGCCATCTCACGGAGTACTTCGCGCAAATTGGGAAGGACCTTATCTGGTTCTCGCCGAAGTACGAAAAGGCGTGTATAAGCTTGGCGACGCCGAAGGCGTAGAATTGAAAAACACTTGGCATTCAGATGCCTTGAAAAAATTCTACGCCTAAGGTTGAGCGGAAGAAGTATGTTGTACAAGAAATATTCTAAGTACAGAATGGTCTTGAGAAAAATTTTCAAGTATACCAAAATTGTCCAAGACAGGTTTCCGCGAAGGTGCTCGCCACGAAAAAAGCGGTTGTGACTTCCCGAAGCCCCTTGAGCCACTATGCTCGGGAAAAATGGGAAACAAGAATCTTGCAAAGGTGCTCAGCATAATCAGTGCAGAGAAAATTTTCCGAACACCCTTGAGCGAACATGCTCGGAAGAAAGGGAAAGCAAGAATCTCGCAAAAATACACGCCAAAACAAAAGCAGAGGTAATTTCCGAACACCCTTGAGCGAACGTGCTCGGGAAAAAGGGAATGAGCAATCTCGCGAAGATTTTCCTAAGTCCTTTTGAGCAAATACGCTCGGGACAATAGGAAGACAGAAAAATTTGGCTAAAGATTTTCCGAAGGCCCTTGAGCGAACATGTTCGGGATAAAAGGAAACAAAAAGCCTGCAAAAGACTTAGCCAAATTTTTGCAAATTTTCCAGAAAGTCTCTTGAGCGAGCATGCTCGGGACAAAGGAAGGTAAAAAGTTTCTTTGGTTGCAGGTTTTCCGAAAGTCTCTTGGAGCGAACGTGTTCGGGACAATGGAAATAAAGAAACTTGCAAGAAAGGACTTAGCCGAAAAGATTGTTCATTTAGAGCAAAAGCTGCCTTACAAAAGAAGTGTCCAAAGAAGGAGCACGAAGGAGAAAAATAAGAGGAGCCCTAAAGCAAACTAGGGAGAGCCGGGTGGACGAAGACCAGGAAGCTTCAGATGCTCGACCCTGGACCACTGCCACCGAGGTCCATCAGGAAAATTTAGGCCCTCCAGAAAAGAGAGGTCCAAATCTGGGAACCTCTGCAGCACCTGGTGCCGAGCGAGGCAGAAGCCGTCCTGAAAGGCGACCTTGGCCATGTCGTCAGAAGTACGTTTTTGAATGCCAAGGACGTTGACCTCGTCCCTCAGCTCAGCAACCTCCTCCTCGAGCTCACTTATCCCCAGCATCTCTCCGGACTCCTTCTTCAGAGCCTCGACCTCGGCTTGAAGAGCAGCGTTCTCGTCCGTCAAACTCGACGCAAGACTGTCGGAAACAGCCTTGTCCTTGACAAGATCTTCATTGGCGGCAAGCAGCTCCTTTACTTGGTCGCCGAGGTCGGAAATCTTCCGGGAGGAGTCCTTTTCAAGTTCTTCTCTTTTCTTCGAGAACTCCTCCCGAACGGCAGCAAGTTGCTGAGAACAATCCGCTGTCAGCTGCTGGTTGCTGGCGATCACCTTCGCAAGAGAAGCCTTCGCTTCAGTGAGTTCCCGCGAAGTCGCATCCTTGGAGGCAGCCTGTCTGGCCACCCGAACTCGGAGATAACCAGCGTACTCCAGCAGCTACGGCAAGGCAAAAGTCCAGGTTAGTACAAGTCTAAACACTTAGAAAATTGAGGAAAAAAGTGTAAAGACTATACCTGAGCAGCATGCTCGGTGACTTTTGCGGCGAGGGTATTATCCCCCGGGTGAGCCGCCGCAATGGCCCGGAAGGAGGCATCAGTGGTCATCCCCTTCCAAATCTCTTTGGTCATCTTCGGACAATCGTCGGAGAACAGATTCATATCCTCCGTAATTGTCCAAAAGGGCTCCAAGGGGATCTTCCCCTCAGGGATTGTGGCATCACGCAGGGCCCGTTTCCTCTCATGAATGGCCCTCCAGCCAACAGTAAGAGATTCCCCTGAAAGTGAGAAGGAAGTTAGGAGCAAAAGAAAAATTCGCGAAAAGAAAAGGAGCTGAACTTCGGCTAAAGACATACCTGGAGGAACCTCGGAGACAGTGTCCTCGGAATCCTCGGGCCCCTCGGAAGAAAGACCCTTACCCTTCTGCCGGTAGCGCTCCTCGGCGGTGGGTACTTCTACCACTACAGTGTTTCTGGGGGCCTCGAGGTCGGGAAGAGGCACCTCGGCGGAAGTAGCGGGGACCTCGGCCGGTGGAATTTCAACAAGACCAGCGTCTTCGCCAGCTTCTTCTTCCAAAAGCTCTGGCTGAGGAGACTGGAGAGTTTTTCTAACTCGCTTCGCCGAAGGTCCCGCCCCTGTCGTCTTCCTTCTTCGGGAAGCCGCCTTCTTTGTTTGCTCCCCCTTCTCCACCTGGCCAGAAAAGAGGGCCTTGTAATAAGCGGCAGCCCCATCGCCCATCTCTGAAAAAGAGAAGAAATATCAGCGTAAGTCCGAGGAAAAAGTATAAAGGGATGGAAGATTACTCACTTTCGGCAAAAGTTTCGAAAGAAGTCTCCCCCTTAAGGAGCTTGACCAGCCAGGAGTCTTTCCCGGCGATGGCGGGAGCGGGCATATTGAGGTCAGTCACGTGCTCCTTAACCACTTTCAGCTCCCGAAGGACTTCTTCGGTCATCAACCTCCAGTTGATAGGAAAGGGGTAAAGAGCACGAGGAGAGACCTCGGGAGCCCAGTCAGCGACTGCCCGAATGCGGGCGTCGAAATCCGCGAACACGGAAGCCAACGGTGGGGTCAGCAGCATCCTCGGATCGACGACGTCTGCGTTCAGCACTCCCTGAGCCCACCTGGTCGGGACATCAGACCAGTTCTTATCCACCTTGAGGAAAAAGAACTTAGGCTGCCACCCCCGCCAGCTGTCCTTCGTGTCGAAGGTGAAGGTGAATTTTTTGCTCCCGGATCCCCGAGGTAGCAGGAAATAGAAGCCACCCTTCGGGACCACATAGAGCTTGTAGTACTGCATGAAAATGATGAAGTGGGGCTCTATCCCGAACACGCCACACATGCAGAGGTAGGCGTTAAAGTAGCAGTACGCGTTCGGGGGAAGCTGGTTCACAGCAATGCCATGGAATTGGCAGAACTCGCAAACCACCTTCGGGGGAGGATACCGAAGACCGGCCTTCAGTTGGGCTCGGAAGACGGTAACCTCGTCGCCACGGTTTGAAAAAGCAAAATGGCTAGAACGAGGCAGTCTGGTCACAGCGTAAGACGGAAGAAAGAATTTTTTCTTCCACCTCTCTAGTTTCTCGGGGGTGGTACAGCAAGGATGGGCCAGAAGAGGTTTCCAGCTCTCGGGAACAGGCATCGCAGACATGAAAAAGAGTTTGAGATGGAAAAGAAAATAGTTTCCAGAAAAAACTCAGAAGACGAGTTTGGAAAAAACAGCAGTTTTCCAGAAAAACTCAGAAAAACAGAGGAATCAAGTACTCTGGAAATCAAAACCCACCAAAAGATTTGCCGGAGGACGCCGTCGTGAAAGTTGGTTGGAAAAAGCTCTGATTAAAGAAGCTCCGCCACAGAAAGCAAGATAAAACGCAAGAACAGAGGGCAGAGCAGAAAAAGAGCAGAAAAACAGTAAGTGGGACTTATGATAGAATGGGCTATTTATAGGCCAAAGGTGGGTAACCGAAAAAATATCATAAGTACCCATTGGAGGCGAACCGTCGCCGTAACTGCCCGCTGCACCCGAAAAGGCGCGCCCTCTGTAAATGACGCGCCTCTCCTCCAATGGCAAGAAGCCACGTGTCAACCGCTGCGCAGAAATGGGGGACGTGCCTCCCCAAACGTGCCTGGAAAACCGGGACACGGCTCCTGATTGGGACACGTCGTTTGACATCCCTGAGAAATGGAGACGCGCCGCTCAGTCTGACACGCTTGGCCATCAGACCTGCAGAAATAAAAAAGCAGGCCACCTCGAGGACACCAAGAGACAGGCTATGGCTGAACAGCCCATGACTTTTGGGCAAGAGGTGTATCTTCGGTACAGGCTTTGCCTCGGAGACACCAAAGAAAAGGCCAAGGCCGAACAGCCCAGACCCTCGGGCAAAAGGTGCGACCTCGGAACAGGTTATGCTTCCCAACGAGACTCCCAACGGCAACCTCGGAAAGAGATGCAAACCGAAGTCTTCACTTCGGCTTTCCAGAGGGGGGCATGTGATAGCCAAAGGCTGTCGCCTCAATCTGGCCGAATACCCTGCCACAACAACGGCCGGAAGAACTGGCGCTTCCCGGGAATAGGTGGAATCATGCACCTCGGGAGAAAGCCTGAGAGCTCCGAGCCTCGGCACGCCAGTAAAACTTGAGGACTCCATTCGCCCCCCAAGGTTGTGAACAACGCGCCTTCGGAAAAGTGGCACCAGACATTGCTGCCCGAACATGATATCCCCGAAGGCGGAACCCCCTGGAATTGGGAACCCCCGAACTGAGGGTAGGCTTCCCGAAGAGGCTCTGTCCGAACTAGAGGACGACCTCGCCCAGGGACCTCGGGAGTACGGCAGGCGCATTTAAGGAAGCATTTAAGGAAGCCTCTGACACGTCCCACCACAGACGTAAAAAGTCGCCCTGTCGCGCAGACGCCATCAGAATCATATCATGGCCCGTCTCAGCACAAGGCTCGAGGCCATCTAGTTACCAACTATCTGTCCCCTACGCCCAGACGTTCAGGAGCATCCGACCGCACACGTGTCATGATCTGAACGGGCTAGGTATTCCTATATATACAGGAAATAAATACTTGACAGGAAGTTGGCAGGCCGGAGATACGGCTCCCATACTCTGAGAAAAGACCAGGCGAGATTTTTCTGCCTTTCTCTTTGAGCTAGTGACTTTCTCCTTCTTCCGGCCACCACTGACTTGGGCGTCGGAGGCTCCCCCCCCGGAAAAACACTCCGGGGGCCTCCTAACCCTATTTCCCAGTTTTCCAGGTACTCTCCTAGAGGCGATTCACCTTCCAGGCGTTCTTCCTCCTAGAAGTCTCCTCAACAGTCATCATGACTCACAACGATGAGGCCCTGGGCCATCAGGTAGCTTTTAGCTTTTAGCTTTAACGTTTTCATCTCAACCATTAAATAATTTATCCAAAACTCTAACGCTAATGATAAAAGCTATTTCTCTCAAAATTTTCTTCAATTGGAGATCCCACCCTTTTTTTGATCCGAGGAAGTGTACCTGAACATGGAAGAAACAATCGTCAGTTCAATGTCCGTCGATCTGGAAAACGAGATCCAAGCCTTTGGTAAAATTCTCCGTGCCTGATATGTGGCTTTAGTTCTCTGCTCCAAAATCATGAAAGCCCAGACCTCTGCCTGTAATATTTTGTAGGATACTGACCGGATGTTTTCCCTTGCAAACAGGGGAGATGAGTTTAGATGTCGAGGAACCGAGGACGATGCAGGTGCAATCTGTCCCATGGGGAAAGCTTCTTGGCCGGTGTTCTGAGGTTTCTCTTCAAGTCGCACTCTGTTTGCTCGATTTGACTACTTGCAATTAGTATTTATGACCGGCTCGGCTCTTCTTGATTCCGCAGGGATCTAAATCCGGGTCCTCCATGGCTGCCACTAGGACTCCGGAAGTGCTTTTGGAGGCGATTAATTGATTGGAGCTTCCTCCGGAGCTTGTTACAGAAATTCTCCAGCGTTTGAAGTCGTACCAAGATTTCGTATGCTTTGCCTCAACTTGTTCTTCCTGGCGGTTGCTTGGGACCAAAGACAAATTCACTGGGGGCTATCAATTTCCGTGGTTGATGCTTGTAGAAGAAGGAGGTAGCAATCTCCGCTGCATATACAATGTCCTAAAGGACAAGTCTTGCTATCTGGAGCTGCCGGAAGCCAGCGGGAAGAAGCTGCTTTCTTCTCATGGATGGTTGTTAACAATTGACCCGAGCTTGGAGATGAATCTACTCCATCCATTGTCCAGGATCCAAATCAAGCTGCCCCATGCAAATACCTTAGATCCTCTGGATCGTGATGGTGTCCTCGCTAATCCAGCTGGGTCGTATGATCTGCTCATCCTTAAGATTGTTTTATCCTCCAGTCCTGGGAAGACATCAGATTTCAGTGTTGGTGTTCTTGTTACAACAGGACGAATAGCTTTGTGTCAGAAAGGTGCTGCGTCTTGGACATTCTTGGACCATTTGCCAACTGCCTTTTCTGATATAATCTTCTATGGTGGCCTATTTTACGCGACTTTATGGAACGGCTGTGTCTACGCATGTGCATAGGAGGTGGCCGAACTGAGCTGGTGGCTAACTTACCGGAAGGAAGCGTGGTTACTCGTGAGAAGTTCTACTTGGTAGAGTCCAGTGGGACACTTCTGATGGTATCACGGAGTGAGGCGACTGCAGACGACAGTGGCAATTATGGAACGTACAAGTTCCAAGTCTTTGAAGTGAATTTCTGCCGGACAAACAAACACTGGAATGAAGTTAGGGACTTGGGGAGCAGGGCATTGTTCTTAGGCCACAATTCTTCCTTTTCTCTTGAAGCTTCAAACTTTCCAGGTTGCAGGCAAAATTGTATTTACTTCACGGACGATTGGGCGGAAAGTTACTACAGTACTCCTCGAGGTGGGGGTAAAGACATGGGCGTTTACAATCTAGGAGAAGGACGCATTGAACCACACTTTTCCGGTGAATCTCTCGACCGTTTTTCTCCGCCACTGTGGGTTGAGCTCACCATCTAACTGTTGGATTAAGCAGGGGATCCAGAAAACAGCCTATGGAGAGTGAAATTCTCTACAGTTTCTCTAACTAATGAACACGTCCGTGCATTGCTCTGTCGAACACACCCCGCCGAGCAAACCAAAAGGAGTCCTTTTGGGGTTATCTATTTGAAAGCACTTAAATAATATTAGAACTTAAATTTAGTTTTTGATTAGTGTTTTTCTTCTGAATGTCTATTGGTGTCTATCTCACAAAGGTCTCTCACATGACAAAGTGATGTTCATAAGAGAAATCATTAAATGATCGAGACAGAAGGCGATGTTTTTTTATCTATACTAGTTAAACATGCTCGTAGTTCAATGTATAAGCTTAATGAGCATAACTTGATTCCTTAATGAGCATAAACAATGCCATTCCTTATAGGAGGCCTGTCAGGCATAGTTCCAGGCTTGAATTTTGAAGCCTTGTGCTTCGCCAGTTCAGGAGGGGCAGGGCTGTTAGTCCGAGTAAGCGTCTGCTTGAGATTAGAGAAGACTTCAATATCCTGGAGAGTCAAAATGGTAGTGGCTACACCTGTCTTCCTTGCACTGCCTGTCTTACCAATACAATGTGTGTACATTTCAATGTTACCAGGCATACCATACTTAATGACATGGGCCACATCAAGTATATCATTAATTTAAGATTGAATTGCATGAAAAGGCCATAGCAAGTGTAAGTTCTAATTGTTGTTGCAATGCTACATGTAGGAATCATAATGAATGATGAGAATGCACATTAATTGCATAAGCGAGCTGCATCTCACGTAAGTTTCATAGGATATAAGTTATTTTGGATTTCAGTTATGAAGATTAACTGTGGATCCAAGCATGCAGTTTTGAACAGCTAAATCTCATGTCAAATTAAATGCCCATGAATATAGCAAATTACAAAGAGGCTTTGATTAAAATGAATGAAGATGAAGCAGAAAGGGCTAATATCCTACAAAGATAGAAAAGGAAGGGGAAGATGTTGTCTCAAGTAGCTGCTTTTAGGGTCAGAGCTCCACCCATCAAGTCTTGCTCTCAGTTTCCCACTTTTGTTTACTTCTCTGGTTGTTCAATGTATAAGTTGCATGTAAAATAGAATAAAATAGTCGATAGGTATATGATTAGATTATAAATATTTGAATATTTGATGAGGATTTTGTACATATAATGTGCATTGCAATTGTTTTGGATGGAATCTGACTCATAAAATATCAAGCCTGTGATTAAAATATTATGTTAATCTGTGGGTCTGAAGATTGAAATCCATGTTCTTAATTATTTTAAAAAAATATGAAATGAGTTGTCTAAGTTATTCTATTAAATAAGAAAATGGCAGTACCTCATTATTTGAGTGTAAGTTGCTAAATGCCTTCTTGTAGACAATGTTTCTAGTCATGTGCTTGAATTTCTTGTCACTATTTTCTACCATGAGGATTTTGAGTCCTTCTGGCTTTGTCACTCTAGATAGTGCAACATATAACTGTCCATGAGTAAAGATGGGCTTTGGCAAATAAAGGCCAATAAAATTAATTGATTGACCTTAGCCTTTAATGATGGTCATTGCGTAGCATGGTTTTATGGGAAACTGTTTGCGTTTCATAATGAATGGCCATTTTGATTTTAGAGATGTAAGTGTGATTCTTGGGATCAACACCTTATTTCCTATATTAGCTCCATTAATGATCCTGGCCTCAATGACAAATTCCCCTAGATATGTAATAATAAGGCGTGTTTCATTGCACAAACCTTGACTTGGATTAACATTTCGTAGAAGCATGATAGGTAGCCCTTCTTTCAGATTTAAACAATGTGGTGGCATTCCTTGAAAATTTAGGGAATTTAAGAACTCAACTGGATACATCTATTCTTGGTCAAGAATACAAGTTGACGCTTTATAGATTTCATCTGAGCTTTTGTAGGCCTTGATTGTACCTTGTAACTTTGCTAACATGTAATCATTCATCTCATCAGCATCATTATTTAATGGAGTCAAAATTGCTCTTTCTCGAAGATAATCTTCATTATTCAGCTGGAGAATGAAATCTGGAAATGTTTGGTTCACGATCTCAATTAGAAAATTTCAAGATTTTATTAAAAACTCTTCTAGAATTTCAATCCAAGTGGCTTCATCCTCTCATTCCTTTACTTTAGCTACTGTATTTCCTTCTCCAACATCTAATACCCATTTATTGAATTTTTTCCTTCGAATGTCAAAATCTCCATTCATAGCAAATTCATTAACTCTCATACTGCGTGAAAGTTTGAAAACCTGGCAGTATTTCCACAAATCTGATCTGTTTATTCAAGCTTGAATAACTTATTGTCTCTTACCTTCTGGGATAACTGGCAATATCTGCTTGAAGTCACCTTCGAGCAAAACTGTCATTCCTCCAAACAATCAATCTTTGTTTCTGGGTTCCTTATAACCAAGTATGTCTCTCAATGTCCTGTCAAGTGCTTCAAAAGCATATCTCTAGGTCATTGGTGTTTCGTCCCATATTATCAATCTAACTTGTTGCTTAAGTTCTTCCAAATGTGTGTTTTGTTTTATACCACATGTATTATTTTCCATTAATTTCAATGGTATAACAAATCTGCTATGAGCTGTTCTCCCTCCAGGCAGTAACAAGGAAGCAATGCCTATTTTTTTTTTTGTTAAATTAATTAAAAAAAACATGAATTGATGTATCATGTATTATATAGATAAAATGATTAAAATGTATAGAATGATGTACCTGAAGATGCAACTACAAGGACAATCATTCCTTCTGATCTTAGTCTTGCAATTATGGCTTTGTATAAAAATGTTTTTCCAGTTCCACCAGTACTATAAACAAAATAAAACCCATTTTTTTCCCGTTGTACAGAAATTATGGCTTTGTCATAAATTGAGCATTGATCTGAGTTCAGTAAGCCATAAAGCTGATGGTGTTCCATTTTCAATTCTTTGAAATTGTAATTTAGCTCTTCTCGAATTAGTCGATTCTCCATGTTTGTTAACAGGAAAGGGTCTAGCATTGAAAGATCTTGGAATTTGTTATTGATTTGCCATTCTTGTTGAACATTTTTTTTATTTCCAACAAGCAATAGTTCTTTATCTGGTCGTTTGTAAGCTGTAAATCAAAGAACTTGAATTGTTTTAACTTTTTATGCAAAATGTCTTCACATAGAGCTTCCCAATTTTGTTTCCATAATTGTAATGGCTTGCTAACATCACAGAATAGCAAGATGGTGACAAACAAATGATGCAATTGTGATCCTAATGCCCATATCCTTGCTTCTGAAATAGCATCAGTCCATTCCTTGTCATCATTAATCAAACTGTATGCATAGCAAGCTTCTTTAAAGATCTTGCATATTCTTGCTTTGACTGTTCTTAACTCTTCAAATGATCTTGGCCCTTTAACGACATTCAATAACAATTGTAAATAATACCGCTCACCTGATGCGGGTTGGCAATAAACAATACGACTAATGCATTAGTGTTGGAAGACTTTATGTTCACATAGGTAAGTTTCCTTGCATTTTCATAAACTGAATTTAGTTTCAACCACTTTGTGAACATTGTTTCTTTGATGTCACCCATTTGAAGTAGTGTTGGAAGACTTTATGAGTCCCATAATGTGACCATGTTGTGATCTAGTAAGTGAAAGGTCAATTTCATCACTGATGGACTGCACTAGTGTATCTAAAAAACAAAAAGACGCCATACTGCTTCACAGGGAGATAAATAACAACAATCCAAATAATTCTTTATTTCATCAACTTTGATAATGTTCTCTGAGTTGGATCCGCTGTTGCTACTTGTATTTCTTGTACTATAACAATGGCTCTGTCGGGGCCTTTGTTTAAATACTTAAATAAGTACTTGATTGCCCATGATATGTTGCACCATTCTACATTGATGTGGGCCTAGTATTTTAATAAAAGATAACAATTGTAAGGAACAACATATCTATTATCAAGTTTAACTCCAGCCTTAATGACATGCAGTCCATTATTCATTCTTCGGTAGATTGGAAATCCATCTGCATCAATTGTTGTCTCTACATAAAATGGCTTAGGAAAATTTTTAAAACATTTTCCATCAATCATGCATGCGGCTTTGTTGTTTTTTTTCTCCACAAAGGCCATGTAGCATGAACTCAGTTACAACTTTGTGTGCTTGTGGATCTTTTACTGGAGAAGGGATTTTAGCAGAGATAATATCATCGATGTCACTTGGGGTTTTGCACTTAGATTGATTTTCAAGCCATATTAAAATGAGCGCATGAAGCAATCCATGTTTTTAGAACTCAATAGTATATACAGCTGTAAAAAAAAATTTGTAAAACTACCAGATTAATGTTAAGAATGATTAGAGAGCAGCAAGTAAAATATAAAGTTCAGTTTGTAGTATATTACCCGCATTGCACTCTCCAAAAATTTCATTTTTCTAAATATCTTTCATAAGATCATCCAGCTTTATTCTGAAAACTCTTGTAAAAACTTCCGGACGATCTTGTGCCTTCTGACCAGGTATATTAGATAACATTTCAGAAATTTATGGCCACTTTGGATTAGCAATGAAAGTGATGAAAAGGCCTGGATTTCTTAGTGTTCGACAAAAAGCCATTGCACCATATATCTTAGGCTGCCTGTAAAACTAGATGGTAGAATTATTCTCTGGCCAATTGTTTGAGCTTTTGTGCCTCCTCTTGTAATAGCATCACATATATTATGATAGAGATCTACACGCTGATCATCTTGATTTTTTTCTAATCCACTTTAGTCTCTGCTCTTCAATAGCAGTGTAAGCATCACCCAAATATTGCTGAAATAATCTTCCTCCTCTGAGGAAAGTAGTACCCTCATTACATCTTTGCTGAATTCTGTAACAATAATACTATCTCATTGTAATAAAATCTCTCTTAGTTTTCTTTCTCCCATTGTTCTTATGGTATGGTATCTGCTCATGGAATCCATCTTCCTCGTAAGGAAATAGTAGAGGGTATTGCAATGACATGTATAATGGATGCAATTATGATATTGTTTATGGTCCAAAGTGTTTACTGTTTATTACAACATCTCTTGTTGTGTTGTGATCAATGTTGTTATTTCAGATACATGGGGCATATTGTATTGTCTTGAACTTGTCATCCTTTGACCTAGTAGCTAAAGTTGGAAGTCATATGAATTGTCCTGCCTGCACCAATCTCTCGCCATTTGAAGTGGTTTGGCAACATAACTATGATTATTTAACATGTCCATGAGACTTTTGACTACTGATTCATCTATTGTTTGTTTGGGCCCACTGTTAATGAATGCAAATATTCTGTTCCTGACTTCATTTTCTGTATTATAGAAGTATAGTTGAGCATATTTAGGATGAATGCCTTCTTTGGGAAGCAAAGACCCAATCCTATGATAGTTTTGTCCATTAATTCTGAATGTGTATGGTGTTCTTCCTTGATTAATTGAATGATCAATTTTGGCTCCAAAAGATGTAAAGCAAAACATGCCATTATATATTCTGATTTGTTCTCTGAACTTTGATTTAATAGGATCAAATCTGTACTGAAGCAAACGTTTCAGCGGTTCAAGGGCCTCTTTGAGTTTTGGTAGGAGTACTATCCCATCTTGATAGCAAAGTGAAAATGTTGAATTTTTGCTGTTTGTTGCTTTTTTTACTCATTTCTTCATACAACATGGTTGCATTGCAATTCATGTTAGTATTGTGCCCAAAAAGCCAATCATGAGATGATTGTATTTTTGCACATTGAGTCATGATATTTTATTGAGGCATTAATCCAGCAATTTTGTTTGTTGTTTTGTTTCTGCGTAACGTAATAAACATAATTGTAACCCTAGAATAATGATATTCTTAAACGTCCCTAGTCTAGTATTATTGTGGAGCGGGTTGCAATAATACATAATGACTAGCATATGTGGAGACTAATATGAGATATGTAGTCTACATATGGGTACAAGTTAGAGAACTTGTGTACTGGACCGACCCACCATGAGAACACTTCATGGATCGTTATATGAGTGTCATAAGTGATTCTCATAGTGATCATGGTATATGTAGTCCTTCGACCTAAGATCAGCAAGGTTCCCTACATGTAAGTCACATACTTTGATACTTTCCTTTGTTGCTCGTAACTGAGTGAACTTGAAGGAGGTCATTGGGTATGTCACATATCATGCGGAGGGATTTGTATGATCAATATGGGATTTGTCCCTCCTATGTAACGGGAGTGATATATTTGGGCCCCTTGATAGAGTGAGACTTAGAAAATGCATGGCCATGCTCCGATGAGTTGATATATGATATCAATGTCGTCAGTTTAAGTTGGTCTACTCGGTAATCAAGAAACCAAAGATTGGGCTATACGAGAGTGACACATTCCATGTCTTGTGCTTAGTCTTGATATCATGGACAAAGGGACAATGGCATATATCGGTGATGATCATAAAGGTTTAGTCGATTCACCGACAATCTTGTCACTTGGGTAGCAATGATGTGTTGCTAGACACCGCTCACTACTTATGATCATAAATGTGATTTATGATCATTGCCAACATGGCAAGAGCCTATTGGGTCGCACACGTAGAGCTATTTGGATCATTAGAATGCATGGGCTAATTATTTGGGTTATGGTTTCACTTTAATTTCGTATTAATAATGGGCCAAGGAGTTGAGCCATTATTAAGCCCGAAATTAAATCCTAATTGGATTAGGGCTTTGAAACCCATTAGGCCTGGAAGTTGAGTCTCACTATAAATACAACTTTTAAGTGAGAAATTCGCAGGTCTCCTTGCCCTAGCCTCCCAAAAGGACAGCCGCACTCTTCTCTTGCAATTCCTTGGAGGACGCAAGCTAGCACTGCGAGCGCAAGAGAAACGCATCTGCCGGGACGTGGTGGAAGCGTGATGATCCCGAGAGGCTCGGGTGGATACCATAGAGAGCCTGAACACGTCAACTGTTCAGGTTTTGTGATTCGACTCTACAGTTGAGTGAGAGATCTTAATCGAAAATTAGGTATGAAATTTTCGAACACCTAGTTTACCCCGTTTCACTTGGATCCTGGAGGGTTTCAGTTAAATTCCACTGCGCTGTTTGGCTCCCGAAACCTAACAGTGGTATCAGAGCTACTGGTGAAACCCTAAATCGGGATTAAGTGTTGAATCGCATGATGCTATGTCTTCGATTGGTTTTCGGCCATGATTAATTAGATTGATTCATGATGCATGAAACCGGAATTCGTAATGAACATATGAGATATATGAAGAAATGACACAAATTGGTTAATGAGATTAACCGAAATTGATAGGTATGAGATACCTATATGGATTAGGATTCTTGCAATAGTTGCAAAAACCCTAGGTTTGTTCGGATTCGGCCTGTTCGGGCACCGAAAGTAAGGTATTTTTGGTGGCTCGAATGGAGGAGTCTCGGGTGCCTACTTTCTCGAAATAGAAGATTTCGGGCTAAGCAATTGTAAGACAATTTTTTGCGCCGGGGGGCGCTGCCCCCCACGCCCCCCCGCAAGGACGGCTCCCCTTGACCGGCCAGCGGAACCGCCGTATGCGAAGCGCCACATAAATAAAAACTGGTTAATCAACACGCAAAAATTGGCATGCATCTTTGTTGAATGAGATTTGACATGATATGCTGATTGGTGTTTGAAGCATGGTGCATGGTTATAGCCCTTGATTGGTTGTACTTGTAAATACGGCCTGCGAGTCGTGCCTTTTCTTATCAGTCTCATTGTACATTCTCTTGTCACCTTACTCCCCTCGAATGTAACTCGAGGTTTCTATTATTGATGTAATGGTGCATTATGGGATCGTCCAAGGTGGTATGTCCAAGGAGGTGACAATAAAAAGGCAACCAAGAAAGGAAGAGAAGGAGCTTGTGAAGACTCTTTTCTTTTCTTAGGCTTTTATGATATTCTCATTGGCTTGAGAATATCGCATAGTTTGGGCTATAACCATGTCACGTTTATTTCTTGTAAGCATGAGATGCATGTTTTATATTTGTATGTGATGCATGTATAAAACAACCGGAGATAACAAATTGGTGAGATCAAAAGAAAAATCCCTCAAACAAATATTAAGTCATTAAATGTGATGCCTTCCAAATGTTGGCACTCGTCAAGACTTTGATCAACATTAGGTGGGTTTGCCAAAGCAAAGCACCTATGTTCATCTTGGTAAGGCGCGATGGGATAATAGTGATATCCAAACTGCTAACTTTGGGTTCGACTTAACTAAGTCATCCTAATAGGATTAGGGACTTAGAGGCATAGAGTTGGACTTAAGTTCATGAGATGAGCTTGGACAAGTGTTGTTCACCCAACTATCCAAGAGTTGCATAAGATGCAATTGGCAAGGAGTTGCCTACCTAAATAGGTGTAACTTGAGAGAAAAGCCAAAGCTGACTCAGGTTGTGGTCAAATATGGATCTTGGCCCACTAGAATACCTTAGCGCCGAGGTGTTCCGAAATAATACCGAGGGTTATTATTTTGAGGAAAATAGTGGGAGTATCGTTTAATAAAAGTCCTTATTAAATGAATTAAAATACATGACTCTTACACTGCATATTTACTGTTGTAGATAACCATGGCACAAAACACATCGACACTTTCGTTGCGATCGATCCTTGAGAAGGAAAAACTGAATGGGACCAACTTTCTCAAATGGTACCGAAACTTGAGGATAGTCCTCAAACAAGAGAGAAAGGCATATGTCCTAGAGCAGCCCATTCCGAATGAGCCTGCTGCCACTGCTCCAAGAGCTGAAAGGGATGCTCACAAGAGGCATTCTGATGATGCTTTGGATGTTGCATGCCTCATGCTTATTACCATGGAATCTGAGCTTCAGAATCAACATGAGAACATGGGGGCGTTCGATATGATCGAACATTTCAAAATGCTTTTCCAAGAGCAAGCTAGGCATGAGAGGTTTGAGACCTCTAAGGCATTGTTTCAGTGCAAGATGTCTGAGGGAAGTCCCATGGGTCCTCATGTGCTCAAGATGATTGGGTACATTGAGAATCTTGAGAATTTGGGATTTGCTCTTCAGAAAGAGTTGGCTATCGATGTAGTCTTGCAATCGTTGCCTGAAAGCTACAGTCAATTCGTCATGAACTATAACATGAACGACCTTGACAAGTCCCTCCCTGAATTGCTCAACATGTTGAGAACTGCTGAGCAAAACCTTAAGAAGGCTAAGCCCATTTTGATGGTTCAAAAGGGCAAGGGAAAGGGAAAAGCCAACAAGAAGAAGGATAAAGCTAATGGAAAATCCAATGGTAGTTCTTCTTCAGCTGCACTGAAACCAAAGGGTGGTGTGGCAAAGGAAGGGGAGTGCTTCCATTGTAAGCAACCTGGACACTGGAAGCGCAACTGCAAGCTCTATCTTGAAGAACTTGCTAAGGAAAAGGGAAGTAAGACTTCCACTTCAGGTATTTTTGTTATAGAGGCTAACTTTTCTACTTCCTCATCTTGGGTATTGGATACTGGATGTGGATCTCACATTTGTGCAAATGTGCAGGATCTAAGTAGAAGTAGAAGATTGGCCCGAGGTGAAGTGGACCTACGTGTTGGAAATGGAGCAAGGGTTGCTGCCTTAGCCATAGGGACTTATGTTCTCACTTTACCTAGTGGATTAGTTTTAGAATTAGACAACTGCTACTTTGTGCCTACTATTAGTAGAAATTTGATTTCTGTTTCTTGTTTGGACAAGAAAGGTTTTTCATTTATAATAAAGGACAAATGTTGTTCTATTTATTTGAATGAAATCTTTTATGGTAGTGCTCAACTTAGCAATGGGTTGTATGTTCTAGACCTTGAAGATCCAATCTATAATGTGAATACCAAGAAGGTCAGATTAAATGATTCAAACTTGACCTATCTCTGGCACTGTCGCTTGGGCCATATAAATGAGACCCGCATATCCAAGCTCCATAAGGATGGACTCTTGGACTCATTTGATTTTGAATCATATGAGACATGTGAGTCATGTTTGTTGGGCAAGATGACCAAAGCCCCATTCACAGGGCAAAGTGAAAGGGCTAATGACTTACTAGGACTCATACATAGTGATGTATGTGGCCCTATGTCTACACAAGCTAGAGGAGGTTCCCAATACTTCATTACTTTCACTGATGACTTCAGCAGATATGGCTATGTGTATCTTATGAGACACAAGTCAGAATCCTTTGAAAAGTTCAAAGAATTCAAGAATGAAGTAGAGAATCAACTCGGGAAGAGTATCAAAGTGCTTCGATCAGATCGAGGTGGAGAGTACTTGGATCGAGAATTCCTTGACTATCTGAAGGAGTGTGGTATAGTATCACAACTCACTCCACCAGGTACACCTCAATGGAATGGTGTTTTTGAAAGGAGAAATCGAACTCTGTTAGACATGGTTCGCTCCATGATGAGTCAAGCTGACCTTCCAAACTCCTTTTGGGGACATGCTCTAGAAACAGCCGCTTTTACACTAAACCGAGTTCCATCTAAATCGGTTCAAAAGACACCATATGAGATATGGAGTGGGAGGCGCCCCAATTTGTCTTTTATGAAGATTTGGGGCTGTGACGCTTATGTAAAACGTCAATCCTCTAACAAACTAGGGCCCAAATCTCAAAAATGTCTTTTTGTTGGGTATCCGAAAGAAACAAAGGGTTACTATTTCTACAATCCCTCTGAGCAAAAAGTGTTTGTTGCTCGAACTGGTGTCTTTTTGGAGAAAGAGTTTATCTCTAAAGGAACTAGTGGGAGGAAAGTAGAACTTGAAGAAATTCAAGAACAACAAGGAGACATCGAACTTGAAATGGAACCTGAACAGACACCACAAGATGTTGTGGTTCAAGAGTCTGTTCCTGTAGCACAAAGCCCACGTAGGACTGGTAGGATTCGGCGTGAGCCCGAGAGATATGGATTTCTCGTGACTCACACCGGTAATGTGATGCTCATGGATCAAGATGAGCCCACAACCTACCAACAAGCTATGTCGGGGCCTGACTCTGAGAAGTGGCTAATGGCCATGAAATCCGAGATGGAATCCATGTATGAAAACCAAGTATGGACTTTGGTTGACCCACCTGAAGGGGTAAAACCTATAGGGTGCAAATGGGTTTTCAAGAAGAAAACTGACATGGATGGTAATGTGATTACCTTTAAGGGAAGATTGGTTGCAAAAGGTTTCAAGCAAATTCATGGTATTGACTATGATGAAACTTTTTCACCAGTTGTTATGCTTAAATCCATCCGAATTTTGTTTGCTATTGCTGCACACTATGATTATGAGATATGGCAAATGGATGTCAAAACTGCATTCCTAAATGGAAAGCTACTTGAGGATGTGTACATGACACAGCCTGAGGGTTTTGTCACTCCTGGGAATGCCAATAAAGTGTGCAAATTGCAAAGGTCCATTTATGGACTGAAGCAAGCTTCTCGAAGTTGGAATCTTCGTTTTGATGATGCAATCAAAGAGTTTGGTTTTATCAAAAATGAAGATGAACCTTGTGTCTACAAGAAGGTTAGTGGGAGCGTTATTGTCTTCTTGGTGTTGTATGTAGATGACATACTACTCATCGGGAATGACATTCCTGAGCTACAGTCTGTGAAGACTTGGCTTAGGAAATGTTTCTCTATGAAGGACTTGGGTGAAGCAGCCTATGTGTTAGGCATCAGGATCTATAGAGATAGATCTAGAAAGCTTCTTGGCCTAAGTCAAAGTACATATATTGACAAGGTGCTAAAGAGGTTTAGCATGCAAGATTCCAAGAAAGGATTCTTGCCCATGTCACATGGTATCACTCTTTCTAGATCTCAGTGTCCGAGTACAACCGAGGAGAGAGAGCGCATGAGTAAGATTCCATATGCCTCAGCAATTGGATCTATCATGTATGCCATGATATGTACTCGTCCCGATGTCTCATATGCTTTGAGCATGACGAGTAGGTACCAATCGAACCCCGGTGAAAGTCACTGGACAGCTGTTAAGAACATCCTTAAGTACTTACGAAGGACTAAGGATGCATTCTTGGTCTTTGGAGGTGAAGATGAGCTCGTTGTAAGGGGTTACACCGATGCAAGCTTCCAATCCGATAAGGATGATTTTAGATTGCAATCTGGTTATGTGTTTTGTATTGGTGGTGGTGCTGTAAGCTGGAAGAGTTCAAAGCAAGAGACAGTAGCTGACTCTACAACAGAATCTGAGTACATTGCCGCCTCTGATGCTGTGAAGGAGGCAGTTTGGATCAAGAAGTTCATCACTGAACTTGGAGTGGTTCCAAGCATTGTTGACCCGATAGAGCTCTATTGTGACAACAATGGAGCAATCGCACAGGCTAAGGAACCTCGATCTCACCAGCGATCCAAACACATACTCCGACGCTATCATCTCATCAGGGAGATCATCGAGAGGGGTGATGTAAGGATATGCAGGACTTCGACAGACAGCAACATTGCTGATCCACTGACAAAGCCCCTTACGCAGCAGAAGCATGATAGCCATTCTAGGTCCATCGGTATTAGATACATGGATGATTGGCTTTTAGTGCAAGTGGGAGATTGTTAGTATTGTGCCCAAAAAGCCAATCATGAGATGATTGTATTTTTGCACATTGAGTCATGATATTTTATTGAGGCATTAATCCAGCAATTTTGTTTGTTGTTTTGTTTCTGCGTAACGTAATAAACATAATTGTAACCCTAGAATAATGATATTCTTAAACGTCCCTAGTCTAGTATTATTGTGGAGCGGGTTGCAATAATACATAATGACTAGCATATGTGGAGACTAATATGAGATATGTAGTCTACATATGGGTACAAGTTGGAGAACTTGTGTACTGGACCGACCCACCATGAGAACACTTCATGGATCGTTATATGAGTGTCATAAGTGATTCTCATACTGATCATGGTATATGTAGTCCTTCGACCTAAGATCAGCAAGGTTCCCTACATGTGAGTCACATACTTTGATACTTTCCTTTGTTGCTCGTAACTGAGTGAACTTGAAGGAGGTCATTGGGTATGTCACATATCATGCGGAGGGATTTGTATGATCAATATGGGATTTGTCCCTCCTATGTAACGGGAGTGATATCTTTGGGCCCCTTGATAGAGTGAGACTTAGAAAATGCATGGCCATGCTCCGATGAGTTGATATATGATATCAATGTCGTCAGTTTAAGTTGGTCTACTCGGTAATCAAGAAACCAAAGATTGGGCTATACGAGAGTGACACATTCCATGTCTTGTGCTTAGTCTTGATATCATGGACAAAGGGACAATGGCATATATCGGTGATGATCATAAAGGTTTAGTCGATTCACCGACAATCTTGTCACTTGGGTAGCAATGATGTGTTGCTAGACACCGCTCACTGCTTATGATCATAAATGTGATTTATGATCATTGCCAACATGGCAAGAGCCTATTGGGTCGCACACGTAGAGCTATTTGGATCATTAGAGTGCATGGGCTAATTATTTGGGTTATGGTTTCACTTTAATTTCGTATTAATAATGGGCCAAGGAGTTGAGCCATTATTAAGCCCGAAATTAAATCCTAATTGGATTAGGGCTTTGAAACCCATTAGGCCTGGAAGTTGAGTCTCACTATAAATACAACTTTTAAGTGAGAAATTCGCAGGTCTCCTTGCCCTAGCCTCCCAAAAGGACAGCCGCACTCTTCTCTTGCAATTCCTTGGAGGACGCAAGCTAGCACTGCGAGCGCAAGAGAAACGCATCTGCCGGGACGTGGTGGAAGCGTGGTGATCCCGAGAGGCTCGTGTGGATACCATAGAGAGCCTGAACACGTCAACTGTTCAGGTTTTGTGATTCGACTCTACAGTTGAGTGAGAGATCTCAACCGAAAATTAGGTATGAAATTTTCGAACACCTGGTTTACCCCGTTTCACTTGGATCCTGGAGGGTTTCGGTTAAATTCCGCTGCGCTGTTTGGCTCCCGAAACCTAACAATTCAGGCATTTGTATGATGGGGGTCTGCGGTTATGATAAGAAACTTAAGCATCTTGTGACAAAAAATAATTTATTTAGCATGTACTTCAATTAGGGGAATTAAATTTTAAAGATAGTACATTTACTAGTGGAGTGGAATGCTGCCTTTCTCGGAGCTGTCTGAGATGAAGGTGGAAGATGGTATCTTGAGGTGCATAAAATGTATTTATATTGTTGTCAATAAACTGCATGATTATATTTTCAATATTGCTTGTGTTCATAATTAGTCAAAAGGGAAAAAATCCAAAGTTCTATTTTAAAAAATACCTGCATATTTGTTAACTGGTGGAGGCAGCATTATGTCATTTTTTTCTTGATTTGTTAGTTGACTAACTAAGGTCAGACTGGGAGATTTTTATTTGTCACCTATCATCATTCTTTTTGTGATGGATGATGTATTAGATGAATTTGTTGGTGATTATAGTTAAAAGTAGTATGATAAATTAATTATTTAATTTAACTTTGTACTTGCTTGCAACATATTGTGATCTGTTAATTTTAGTCCACAATAACTCTGTATTTTGCCATCAAGTGTCAGGATTGTGTTTGATTGTATGGTTATGGAGTTGTGCAACATGCTCAAAAGAGAAGCAACCTTTTTAGCATTATTGAATAAGTCTGCAAAAAGTCAAGTGATTGATTAACAGATAAACAATAGTGCATTTTTGTTACTAATTAAAATTTGGTGTAATTTCTATATACCTCGAATCATGTTTGGTGTTTGGAGTTGAAGCTTTTCAAGCAAGTTGATTAACAGATTATTTCTTAATCAAAAAGGAAGTTTCAAAAGTGAACTAATTCTGTTGGGTGACTTTGCAATGTCTTTTGTTGTATTCATTCCAGAGCCCACCTTTTATATTGAATACTTTCATAATTAATTTGATTTTGATTCATTGAATTGATATATTATTTGCTAATAAGTTTGTCTCTTAATTTTCTTTGTACAGATTATTTGTAACTTTTTTTCTTTCATAATTTCCAATAAATTTCATTCGCTTTGGGAAATGAGTTTTAAAGATGGTCCAATTCTCTTTGTTGACTCTGATTTATTATGTTGTCTTCATTGTATGGATAAATTTTTAAATAATAAAATTGATTTAATTAATTCAATTCTTTTTTTCTTTTTGAGTAATAATTATGTCTCTTCTTTTTTCTTTTTTGCGCAGGCAATACTTGCACATTCCTTTTTCTTAATAAGTACTTTTCATTAACTTTAATGTAAAAATAGGGATTATCTCCTCGTGTTACAGTGGGTATCAATTGATTGAAGTGACAGTTGTATTACTACAAATTGAAGATAATCAACAAATTTTCAAGTGAAAAGAAAATATAAATTTTCATTTACTTTTTCTTAAAACATGTTTACATGTTTGATGTCGTATGAAAAAGGAGTTATTAATGTTTCATTTCTAAGTTTAACATAATTTAGTTATGTAACGTTGTTTTTTAGTAATACAAAATAATTTGTTCTACTTTTTTATCTTATATTTGATAAAAACTTGTCTTCATACTGAGCAAATTTCTTTATGTTTCCGATTTTGAGGTTTGTAAAATATTTTATTTCATTTATAGTGTTCTTAATATATTTGCATTTTGAAAGGGAGGTTTCATTATATGTAACACTTCAATATATGACAATTTGAAATTTGAGAATTAGTACTTTCTTTATTTTGTAGCTATGAGCAGAAATTTTATAACAATTTATATAGAATACATACTGACAGTCTGGAACATAAAAAAATAGCAAAATTAAACAAAAGCTTTGGTAAATTGCTATCATAACAAAGCAAGGTTCCATCCTTTCTATGATTCAGCAAGAGACACTTTTTCCTCTTTATCGCTTGATGCATGAAGTAGTGTAATAACTGGTTCAAAACCTTTTTCAGAGTACCTGAAATTATTTTTCATGAAATAAGTAATTTATTACTTGTTGGGACAGACATCTATAATTCAATAAATTGATTTATGTTATCTTACGTGACTTTCTATTTCTTTTGTTTAGAAAATTTTGCTGGAGTACATAAAACTGGAACTTTCCCTAGTCGCTTGGGAGTTGACTGCTAAACTTTGTCACCTTCATCAGGAGTTTCTTCTACCTTAGATTCTTTAAATTTTTGTTGAATTGTGGCTGAAGAGATTTGATTGAGAGAGATATGGCTAGAATAAATCTTGTTGCAAGTAAAACTCTCAAAACTTCCATGTTCATAATAGGTGTTCATTTTTATCTAAAAAATGTACATATAGTTGATGAAATTTGGTAAAGCATGAGGCAACACTGAATCATCACTTGTGTCCTATAAAGAACAAAAAATATAAAAAGTACAGAAGAATTTTCAAAATAAGTAAAAGTGTTTGTATGTATAACAACCTGGTTCTCCTCAAATAGTAATTTTGCTATTGTGCTCATTAAGCTCTCAACTGCATCATCAAACATTACAATAACAATCTGACCAGTTTCGTCTTTTACGTACAATTGTAGCTTGAATCTATTAATCATTTTTTAAAAGCAAATGGTCAACAATAATTGGAGAATGAAGTATGAATTTTAGCTATATCATATATGTAAAATATTAGGGACAATACCTAGGCCTTGGAAAGCTGACATGTTTCTCACATGACTCATACAAAATTTCCATTTAGGCATGAAATACCATTTTTGCATTTGCCACTGGTACATAAGAAATAATACCAACTATTTCTTGTTTGAACATTTGTGATTTCAACTTCACTTCTGAAGGTTGCAATCTAAGTTTGAGGAGAATTGAGAAAATATTGACTATATTTAATATGTATCAAAATTTATGGTAGGCAAAATGAACTGAAATGAAAAATATTAATGAGTATTTCATTTCTTTTGCCTCGTGCCCACTGTAGCAATTCATCAATGGTTCCTTCTGTCGCTTGTGCTTGTTCAGTAGATAAATTCTACTGTGTACATTCACATCACTATAATGCAAAATAGGGATTGTTCTATTAGAATATGGGTGGGGACTTATAAATTTTTATAAAATGAGTAGCTTTGATTACCTAAGTTGGGATTTGAATTTTTTTAGATCAGGGATTTTGTCATGATAAAAAATAAGTGTTGACGAAGAACTTGAAGAATACAGTTGATTTGAAAATAAACAAAGGGTGTAGCTATTATCATAAAATGAATATCATGGATTTATTTGGGCCACATACTGTAATAAAGTTTTTGCTTATTGTTGAAGTACTTGACATTCATTGAAGTCAATATGATAGCATAAATGCCACAATTTTATGGTTTCTTCTGTAGGAATTCATCTCCTAATTTCCCCCACAATGTTATCCTTAGTCTTTGCCCCCTGTATCATGAAAATAATTACAATTAAGGTAATTTTGTGTTTCAAGAGATATGTGTCATACATGCTATGGTCAGAGCAAGTAGTTTACCTTTGATTGATAAGGAAGAAATCAAATGTCTTTGAGTTTGGATTTCCTGATTTTTTATGTATACGATTGTCGACGCTAGTGGCACAACCAATAACATCTAAAATATGTAGAATAAAGTTATTTTATTTTAAATATATTGATACGTAGCTTCACTTTGAATAGTTACACTAAAAGAGAATATAGAGGACATACCAAGCAAGTATTTTTGTTTGGTAGGTTGGAGGTTCTCAAATTCAATGAAGTCGAATGGATGGCAGATGAAGCCCTCAACATTGCTTTCAGTTTCACTTAAGATGGTATCTCCTTGGAGTTCAATCACGTAAATGTTATCCTTTATGATACGGTACTCATCTTTATTCAGTTGAACAATAAAATTTTTCATGCTATAAATGAGACCTTCATTTAACTTGTCAATGAAAGAATGTGCAATATTGTTCCTCGCTATGTAGTGCATGACATTTCCCTTCAAAATTTTAGAACACATCTAAGTATTTTCATGCAATATCATAAATAGTTCTAAGATTTATAAGAATGGAAATTACTTTTTTACCTTCTCATCAGAAACGATGAAGTCTGTAATGATGTATCTTCCATGCACATTGATGACATCCTACTTACGGCAAATCATAAATTTTGTTGTAGCATTAGCACCTTCCTCTAACTGGTTCAAGAAAATGTAAGTTTCTTGTTTATTTGGATTTCTTTTTGGCATAAGTGGGTTTGGAGGCATTTTGTTTACGAGATAGAGAAACAGTGCTCTATTTAGAGTTGGGATTAGCCAAGAAAATAAACAAAATTAAGAGGAGATTTCAGTTGGGGGCAGAGGAGTGGAGCTTAAAGTGGCAAGAGACGTCCTAGTGAGAATTTATATTCTTGGGGGATCTTGTATAGTGGTATCCCTGAAATGCATGCACTTGGATGTTTGGAAATAACATTCATGTATCCATTCATTTTCCTTATAATTTTTTCTCACTAAAAATAACTTTCATCCATGCATTTTTGTTTTTGGGAATAACTATCAACAGGTTCTATTTATCTTCTCAAAAACAATTAATTCCAATCAATTGTTTCGACATGTTCCATTTATCTTCTCAAAAACAACTAATTCCAATCAATTGTTTTGTGCCGTTATTCTTCTTAAAAAAAAAACTATTATTGCATTTTGGACTTGTTTGATAATTTATTCATCTACAATATTGATTACTACTATTTAATGCTAGAACCCAACTTTTATAGATATATAGATAGATATTTTTTTTCTGCAAGTTTCTATTGGTGTTTGTCTCACATAGCCATGTAGGTCTCTCATATGATGAAAGTGACGTTCCTCAAAAAAATCATATAATGATCAAGACCATAGAGAATGCTGTGGATGGTGTAACATGGTTCTGAAGAGAGATTGAGACGTCTATGAGACTTGAGAAAGTATTTTAGCACACGCGCTACTGGTACTGATCAATTACTCTAGTCTCAACTCCAAAGAAAATAGAAAAGTTAGAGTTCTGCTTTTTTCTTCATAAAAAATAATTTATTCTTTTCATTTGTTTTATTATTTCTTCTAAAATCGATATGATTCGAAAACTAATACTCTATCCAGTTAATAATCATTTGAATAAATTTTTCTAGAAACTATGAGTTTTTTTTTTCCGGGAAGCCAAATAAAGAAAATAAAAATCAATATAAGATACATGATTTTTTAAGTAAATAATCACTAAAAATTTATTAAATGATGTAAAAGGAGGACAATGGTGTGGATGGCCTATTCTCGTGCACACCTAGAGTATATATATACTCCAGGCTAATAAGGGTTAAGTTTCCATCAGAATTAACTAGTTTAGATACATGATGTTACCACGGGAACAAAAAAATGTGAATGAAAATAACATAATAACTTGTTTAAATGAAATAATTAATGAAAATTTTATTCACACAACTAAATAAAACAAATTGGTGCTAATGCACATCCTGAGATTATATGCAGCCATTTAAATAAAAAAATGAACATTTATATTTATATGAATGATACAATTAGAGATATAAAGAAATATCTTATTCACACCTATATCCTTGAACCCAACTAATCGAAAGTGACTCCGTTACAGAAAAGTTGTGGGAAATGTATGAGGTTAATTAATTCTACCAAACTCTACCCACATCACTCCTCAATCGGTATATTTGCATTTAAATAGAACTTTTATCATAAAATAAAGTCACATTGTAATTTAAAGTTTTATATACTACTTTGTTTTATGATATTTTTATTTTCTCAACCATTTGTAAATGTACATATTTTAATGGAAATGTAAATAAAAAATATAAATAAAATAAAGATAAAATAACATGTCTAATGGGTTGATAGATCATAGCTGCCTACCTATGGGGTGGATATTGCTAGAACCCATTTACTCAGTATAAATTTAGCTAACCTCACTTTGATCCCTCCTCGTTAACATCTCTAGGCAAATCAAAATCCAAAATCCAAGGTAACAAATTTCCTTCTTCAGATTCATTAGGGTATAGGCCTATATCTTTCCCATGGATGCTGTAGTTTTAAATTAAATTGGTTTTATTGTGCATTAATATTATATAACTTGATTATTTATTTAAATTATAAATTATTGAAACAGATTAAAAAATAATTTTAGAATACTTTTCTATGAAAGAAAATATTTTTAATTTTTTTTCTTTTTAGGTTGGATAAGTTAATAATTAACTAAAAAATTATTTTTATAAAAAATATTTTAAAATTATATTTTGAACTTCCTAAAGGTTAATGTTTCAATAAAATAATAATTTGAATAAATAATTATTTTATAAAAGAATAATGTAGAATAATGCAAAAAAATTAAATTAAAACAAAGAGCCCTTCCAACATTGTTAGTACCATGACATTGAAGAGGAAGGCAAGAGTTGAGACTCCCGCCTTTGCCTTTGATTCCAATTATCCAACTTTTGACAACACCTTATTTGTTTTACAAGAAGTGAAAAGGATATTCATTGAGTATTATAGGCTTATTATTTAATTAACATACAATTAATCCAATTACTCACTGAAAGACTTTGTGCCAGTTGTGAAATTGAGGTGCAGAAAATGAGAAGCTTCACTGTGAGCATTTGCTAAATTGATTTTAGGAGCATCCCCTGTTCTCAATTTGGAGGCCCTAGGAAGAATGATCAAATACACCCAAAAACTCATTTTTAGCCAATTTTTATCTAGTCCTAAGTTCAACTTCTTTCCTATTAGTTTATATATTAGCAATTTTATTTATTCTTCATTGCTTTCAATTACAAGACTGCTTTCTGGCTCCCGATGGAGTGATTTTGTAAACATCCTAAAAGTACATGCTTTTGTAAAAATAAAGAAAATAACTACAAACACATTACAAACACCTTTTGTGTCCTCCAGTTTGTCCACATGTCAAGAAAAATATATCCTCAAACAAACGCTTCTCATTACTTTTCAAAGCTCTTTCAACCTTAATTAGAAAATGAACTGTCCAACTATTCCTAAATACATACAATACCATAAATTTTACAAGCTAACATATGAATACAATGAATTGTAGAAAAGCATTGGTAACTATTCCCTTTGACCCCTCGTTGTCCTCCATTACTTCCAATATTGTATCAGTAAAAACTCCATAATACGAGTCATACATTTAACTTTGAAACCCAAAAGTCAACAAAAGATAAATCTTAATCACGAAGGAATTTGGAAATAAAAACTAAAAAAAATAAAATTCAAAGCCCCAAAAGGGAAGAAGCTAATAAAAATCACCAAAACCACACAAACCCCTCACAAACTACCTTGTAATTGGCCTCAATCACTAGATCTGACATCGAAAGTAACAAAATCAAGTCATTCAAAGACTAATTATAGCATATGACTAAAAATTGGCCAAATGCATATGATCCTCACCCATCCATGAAGCTATGGCATGGCTCCTATCTGTCAAGTTTAATGGTAATGCTCGTGATAAAGCCCTTCACACTTCTACTTAAGAAAACCATCAATATTTTTCCAATAAATTGTAAAAAAGAGAAAACCAATAAATGGTCGAAACAATATGATAGAGAAAAAGAGTGAAGCATTTTAATAGCTCTCACGTATTAGTATTTTGTATGTGCAAGCATAAGCAGAAGACACTTGAGCACCTAAGTTATAAGAAGCATGCATGAATAACAACAAAGAGATTCTTGAATAAAAGGGAAAGCCCTTGACTTATACTTTCTTAAATGTCCTTTCAGATTTTTCTAATGTTTCCATTTTATCATTTAAATATTTAATTCTTTAAGTTAAATCTTTCCCATCAGCCTGAATTAAGAGATTGTCAAACCATAAAATTTCAAGAGCATTATTGAAAGTATGCGGGGGAAGAAAAATATATTGGGTGCTATATTTGTAGGAGCACATAAAGAAAATAAAAAAAGTTGTCTGATAACTCTATAATACAGATTATTTGACTTAATTTATAGTAGGTGTATCACATTCAATATGGGAAAAAGAACCAATATTGTACTTTCTAACTTGTCTTAGCCTGCAATGTATTAAGAAGGCAATATCTTCGATTATGTCCATTAGCTGCCACCACCCACCTGAAGCAAGTCTAAGGTTAATCCCTTTTGAAGGCAATGAAATCTATTGCATGCTATATATGGTCAGTTAATGCATCCACCTCGTGCAGAAAAGATTCTGACAAAATTATTAAAATGTGAGCATTATTTAAGATGCCCACAAAAAAAAAAAAAGCTCAATCTTGGTCCAGAAATAAACCTATTTTTAAGCATTAATTAGTTAGAACTGAGTTTATATACAAAAAATAGTTCAAAGATGAATTTGTACGTAGTAAACAAGACAAACTATACAAACCTGAGACTTGTCGGTTATGTTCGAAAATCTTGATATTCTACAAAAAATAACCAATAAACCTCTATTTTGAGAACATTCTTGTAATATAATGCTTTATGCCTACTAAAAATTTGCTCATATTGCCAAGATGTGATAAAAACTGAAAATAACATTAAATAAAGGAATTTGCGGAAAAAAATAAAGCTTCTATCTTATGCATGATAAGCACAGTACCTAAGAAGGCCACATGAACAAAATTCCAGTAGTGACAATCTTCAAGTTGCTCATTGTCTGATATGTAGGGGTGTCCAAGTACATCAAATTAAGTAGTGAATTAAACATTATTGTGGATCAAGAATGTGACCACTAAAATCCATGTGAAACTTCAAATCTGAAACACTCACTTTGATCCGCAATGCCAGAAGCTTGACTCACTAACAACATCTTTTGATGGTACCTAGCCTTCATTCAGTAGCTCACGATCTTCTCCACCTCTTTGGAGGCTCCATTCTAAAGTATTAAAACACAATTCGATTACAAATCAAACACATGGCCATTTTTTCTTATGACAGGAATGATGCATGATTTAGAGATCTTAAATATAAAATTCATGATATTCTCTAGGTGATCAAAGTGCCTTAGGTGTCTATAAAGCTTACCTTATCGATTATACAAACAAGGCTTCTCAAATGTACTAAATAATCTACCAAATATAAAGCCTTCAAATGAGATCTCCTAAACATGCAATTTTGCAGGAATAACTTCATTTGGTTCTTTACTCTTGCTTTTGCTCAGTGTATAACCCATTGTTACCTGCTCATCCAAAGTTCTCATCCATTTCTCAAGAACCGGATACAAATAGATGAAATCAAGTGACCGTAATGGAGGGAAAAAAAGCACAGAAAGAAGAGAATCAGAGACTAACGCATTTTCAATTCCTACCCACGAAGAACTCCCGGACCATTGTTTTCTCGGATAATCAGTTAGGTTGTTTAGCATTGAATTTTGATCAGATGACATCCAAAATATCCATCTAGATAAAAGCAATCAAGATAAAAGTAGACAAAAAAAATCATATAATCTTGATGATTAACTATGTCCAGCTTCATAGTTTTTCCAAGCAATATACACAAAATCTAAGAACCAAAACAAAGAAAACCTATCTTATGAAATCAAAACAAAAACAAACATCAGCAATAAGAATTTGTTTAAGGAAAAAAAAATGCCCACCTCAATCTGGCTATTGAGGCCTTGCCAAGATATCCCTGATCGTCCTTGGCCATGCAAGAATCCAAGAAAGAGGACGGCTTTCGAGAAAATCCGGAGAAGAGTGCGACCACCAGACAAGTGAACGCTTCAGAAAAATTAAAGATCAAGAACAGAGAATAGGACAATCTAGGGCATCAAAGGCATCGTGGAGCAAAATACCCAAGAAAGGAAGAGATTGTTGGAAAAGAAGACCAGTGAACAAGCGAGTGAGAGATTGAAAGGCTTGTAGATCATATTTTGTGAATGGCTAGAAAAGTGTTGTTTTCTAATTGAGAATTCTTTCAGGAAGGAATAGGATAAGGAGAAGGAAGAATGGATGAAATGCGTTGAAAAATTTTCTTCCATGATTATTCTATAATTAGTACAGCAATTAATGCAATAATTCCTTAAATTTTGCTGTAACATGACAAAAACACGTGTTAACATTCCTAGTCAAACATTCCTGGTACCCTGATTTCATACCAAAATGGTTTACGCGAAAATTAGATTCCTAATTTATGTAAAATGCATTTGTCAGCATTGCAGGAAAATGATTAATTTCATTAAAGTTAATCAACGGTGTTAAAATTCCGTTAATTTTACTGGCAATTTTTTACTTCCATTTTTCATCTCATAGAAGACAATTCACTCAAAAATAAAAAAAAACTACAAAAAAGGCCATAAGGAAATTAGTGGAGGGTGTCAATTAAGGAAAAGGCCAAAACCTTCCTAGAAATTATCCTGCTTTGTATATATTTAATTAGATGATATTATTCATTTCATTTTGTTCACTGTAATAATCATATTTGGAGGGTTTCCGCTGGATAGTATGTGAAAGGTTAAATTTTATGCAATATGATCCCAATTTTATATTGTAAGAATCCAATTTTAAGCAATAAGAATCTTGTTTCATACAATAAGAATCGGTTCCATATAATTGAAACTTAGTTTTGTATGTCGGCATGTAAACGTTGTATAATAAAAAGTTAGCCATACATCAGCATTTCAATTTCATATAATAGGAACTTTACACTTTTATAATGTGAACTTAGTTTCATATAATAGATATTAGTTTTATATAATAGAAAATTCCATACACATCAAATCAATTTCATATAAGAGGAACTCAGTTGCAGTTATGAATTTTCTTCAATCTCTGTTGTCCCATTAATTAAAATGCTAGGTATATCATTATGTTTCATTATTATATCTGTACAAAATGTGTTATACCTGGTTTCACAAAAAATAGTTTACATTTTTTATGTCATTGGTTCACATTTAGAGGCTTGATGATGAACCAAAGATCTATTGATTGTGAACTAGTCCTCACTGGTTAACATCCAAGGGGTGATTGGCTAACATTCAGGGGACATGGTAAACCAAAGATTGTCTGAATGTGAACTAGTGAGAACTGGGTCACTCATTGGTTCACATTCAAAGGTGCTAAGTAGATCATCCTTTAATCACATTCGATTGCTTTTCCACCAATACAATTGCTTTTCTAAACTTAATTTCCCTTTTTCCTTGGTTAGTAATGCTTATTATTGTTCCCAAATGCCTTTGCACTCTTGCATAATGTCTTTTTCCATTCTTTCTCACAAAAATTGTTACCAATTAGAGTGTTATGACAATAATGTTATTAAAATACTTATTAGTTTATTTAATATTTTAGTTACTAACATTTGTTAGGCAACAAGTCTAATCCACTAATTATGTTGAATTTATGCATTGAATGTGCAATTCAATTCTTTAAACTAGAACTAGTTACAAAGTAATTAAAAGAATAATCTATATATATCTATATAAAGTAGAAACCTAAACAATATGTTAGAATCATTAATTATGGAGCTTCTTTGATCTTTTCAAAACTTCTTGACTTATTTTTCAATATAAAAATATTTTAAGAACCTTTTAACTATACACTTTATTATTTGAATTTTTATTATATTGGCATCCTCATAAATCTTTATTGGCTTATAATTGGTCCTTATATTCTGTTTCTACCTATATAAAACATAATTCTACCTATTAAAATACACTAATGGATTTATAGTTAATTATTTACTCACATGACCTATTAATTTAATGATTGATATAATTAGATTGTTTATGGGGTTTTTCTAGTGTTATTGTTACCAATTAGAGTGCTATGGTAGTAATGCTATTAAAATACTTAATAGTGTTTTATTTAAAGTTTCATTTACTAACATTTATTAGGCAATAAATTTGATCCACTAATTATGCCAAATTTACGCATTGAATGTGTGAAAAACAGTTAGTATAAATAAATGAGAAACCTAAACAATAGGTTGGAATCATTAATCAAGAAGCTTCATTGATCTTTTTAAAAAAAAATTACTCACTTTTCAATGCCAAAATATTTTAGGGGTCCTTTAACTACATTCTATTATTTGGATTTTTATTGTATTGACATTCTCATAAATCTTTATTGACTTATAATTGGTCCTCATCTTCTATTTTTACCCATCTTAAACATAATTCTATCTATTAAAGTATATCAATCGATTTGTAGGTAATCATTTACTCACATGATCTATCAATTTATTGATTGATATAATTAAACTCTTTGTGGGTGTTTTTTTTCTAAAGTTATTGTTACCAATTAGAATTTTGTGGTAGTAATGCTATTAAAATTATTATGTAATATTTTATTTAATGCATGAGTTACTTACATTTATTAGGCAATAAATTTGATCCACTAATTATGTCAAATTTACACATTGTATATACAATGCAATTCTTTAAACCAAATCTAAATACATAGTAATTAGAAAAAATAATTAGTATAAATTAGCCTAACCTTGTTAGTTGGAGGAAGGAACAAAAAACTTTCAAGTTCATGTGATGCCGAAATGGCTAGGTTTTAGATATACAACTTCTGGTAATTCTAATTCTATGCATAATCATTTTACTCTTATGTTTCTCTTATTTTATTTTATTCTATTTTTTAGGAAAAGAAACTTCTTATACTACCTAATATTTTTATCCTTCTTGCATTGGTGGTGATGGATTTTTAATTTTTTCTACAGAGTAGTTTAATTATTTCATAAAATTATTTGAGATATGGTTTGATTCAATTAATTATGCTATTCTTAATTTTAATACACTAATATTTTTTTCCTTTATTTAACTAAAAAAATAAAATTATCTATTTTTTCAATCTCCATTTCCCTTTTCATTCTCTTTGCCTACTAATAACTAATTTAAGTAATTTTTTACAAAAAAATTTATTAATATAAACATAAAAAATATAAAATATCATTTCAAAGTTTAATGAATTAATTGAAATTTACATTTGCAAATTTGATGATTAAGGATTGATGTTCTTATTTTTAATTTCTTTTCAGAGAGCTTAAGAAAGAAAAATGTTGAATGCTAAACTCATTTTTTAGATTTTAAACAAATTATTATTCTTTAATTTTCATATTCATTATTTTATAAAAAAAAATTATAAATAGCTAAATTTTATTAAATGCATGTGATAGTTAATGAGATTGCTTGTGGTAGTCCCATTAGCTTGTGGGGAACAAAGATCCTGCACACAAAGACAATTTCAGAGCCTCGGGATGTTTTCTTGAAAAAAACCCTATGACGGTTAAGTCAGTTTCTGGCTAGCAAAGAAATGATAGAATGTCTAATGGAAATTTCAAACCTCAAGACAAGGGAATGAGATGGGTTTATATAGCTAAGGAGAGGTCTAAAACGATCACTTCTAGATGGAGGTCTTATAGTCGATCTCATAATTCTGGGATTCCTTTTATTCTTGAGTGGATTACCTATTTGGCCTATTGGGCCATTCAACTTTGATCCACCTGTTGTGGATTTGACAATCGTGGGCATAACATTGGGCCTATGCCCTACCAATAACTCCCCCATTTTGAGAAAATGTGGGCTGGGATCCTGTATTTTTTGAGTTACACTAAAACACTGTCATATTCCGCAAAAATTTCCTTCCTGGTTAATCCTTCTTATGATAGGGTATGACCCCTATCTTTTCTCACGTGGCTCTCTTGCCTTGTAGGGTGTCCTTTTAAAGAGTGCATACAACGCCCCTACAAACAACTTACTGAGGAAGGCATTTAAATGTTGTCATTTTTGGAGAAATGCGTATTATTCCGTAATATTCGTTGTACATGGTGAGTTTAACAGTCAAGTGAAAAGAGGAGGTGACACCCATTAAATGCACTTTTAAAGAGGTGACTACGAGTGGTTCTTCCATGTCTGTTTTTTTCCATGTGTTCTTGTTTTAATGGATTAAGAATTTACCATCATGGTGGTGATTTCCAAAAAAGTCACCTGAGAGTCGTTTCTTCTCTCTATATAAAGTGTAGGGTTTTTTTACCCTTATTTTTCACTATTTAACAGCTCTCTATTGCTTGCTACTTCTCTTATATTTTTGCTTCCTTTCTGTTTTGAGGCTTACTTCCATATGAAGTTTTCCTTCATCGTCGCTGGGTTTTTTCTCGTCTGTTTACTTTTTTGTCTTCTTTCGAGGGCTCGTAATCAAGTAATGAACTTCAATATTTCTTATTTGCTTATGTGGTATAATTTTAGTTGTAATTTCTGTATTTTTTGTTTGGGTTTTGCTTTCTGGTGTTTTTGTTCTTCCATTATCCATCATATGTTGGCGTAGCCTTTACCCCCTACTCATCTGTCTTTCCAGATGGCATCTTTAAGATCATCTTCAAGGGCTGTTGTCGGCCAAGTCCCTTTATTCGTTCTGAAGGGAGCAAAGGCACAACTTATTATAGAGACCCCTCCTGACCAATCTCAAGTGGTATTTTTTGCCAAATAGGGTTATGACTGCCCTCAGGATAAGTCAGGTACTGGATGATGATGGCCTTACTAGGGGTGATAAGAGGGCTAATGTCTTTACAATTTTCATTTATAGGCTAAAAGTGAGGCTTCGGTTCACCTTTAACCCACTGGTTGAATAAATCTACAATCACTATTAGGTACCGCCTTCATAGTTGACCCTAAACTCCTTCATACAAATAAATGCTTTCATCCTTTACTACAAGATGGCAATGATTCCCTTGTTGAAGATTTTCCTACAATTCAACATGCTGGACCTAAAGATAATTTCATTGTTTTTCCATATCACACCTATTAATGAATGGGGGAACAAATCCCCGATCCCCAAGACCACGTCCTAGGTGGTGCAAGTGGATGATTCTCTTCTAGAGGCTCATTTGGTGCAAAAGAGGTTGAAGTCTTTAGCTCTTAAATGACCAAATTCTATTAAGGTAGGAGCAAAAGTATGACCTATTTTGATGGTTTTTCTTTCCATGGTGTTGGTTCTATCTATTTGACGTTATTCTATGCTGATTTTGGGTTCTTTCATCCACCTTCTCCCATGAAAAATTCAAAGGGAGTGAGCCCTCCATCAGTGCAGATCCGAGACTATTGGTGGTCTCCCAAAAGTAAAAAGTGCCAAGGGAGGCATCATAGAAGCAAAAGGCACCTAGGGAGGTAATGTCTCAGAAGCAAAAAGTATTTGGCTCTCTACATCCTTCCTCCACCACCATTCCTGCCAAGGTTGTCTCAGAAAAAGCATCCTTAAAAGCTTCTAACCCCACCCATTGACATCTTCCTAAACTCAAGGTAGAGGACCACTTCCATAACGTCGTTCCCAAGTTGAGCCAAACTCAAAGGCAAAGTTTAGCGCTCAAGTGGATCACACCAGACCATATGTTCAATCCCTAGTAAGTTATGGGCATTAGTGAGTCAATCCTAGAGGCTTAGACGGACATCTCATGCCGCATCTTAAAAGGGTTGAAAACTCCAAGGGACTGGCACCTTCTTAAACATCCTACATAGAGAGATGGGTTTCAGCTAATCGACATTGTCCCCAGCCTTCCTAAGGTATATTCATTATCTTTATTTGAGTAGTGTGTACTAATGTTAAAGTACTGACTAGTCAAATCGATGATGTGGGGAAGGGTACGAGTTGCCTCTTAAATTCTTATTTTATTTGCTTGGCAATCATAGAACAAGATAAAGAAACCACTATCATGGTAATGTAGAGGAGATTACAAGCTCAGGCGGCTAAAGTTGAGAAGAAGAAGAAAGAGGAAACGAAGAGGGTGGGGGCCTCCCATGCTACCCAGGTGGCATCTGGGGAATTATCTCCACATCTGCCCCATATGCGATGACCAATTCCTTAGTCATCGTTAAGCGCCTTAGAGTCTAGCCCTTCTTCCAAGCTCCACCAAATGTCCTTGGATAAAGCCTGACTAATAGAGGAAGTTATCAACATTTCCCCGCCACCTCCCATAACAATTGTGCTAGTGTCCATTGAACCATCCTCATCCTTGCCTGGCCACTAGGAAGGCTCATGTTAACCTCGACAAGTTGAATACCTACTGCCCCACCTAGATCGTGATCTAAGGTTGATCTGGATTGAAGAAGCGGGTCTTAGGGAGATCTTACTGAAGGGGGCCATGCTTTTCGAGGATCAAATGGCAATGCAAGAGCTCAGTCCTCACCTAGAAGAGATTCAATGGAACCTCTGTATCATTCTCTACCAAGTACCACTTACTCTTGGGCTTAAGTCTCCACTTATGTTGCTGACCTCATTTCTGTGAAAGGGAATGATATTTCTCAATGAGTAGGAGAGCTTCGAGGGAGACTCTGTAGTGAAACTATTCGACTTTAAAGGGCATGCTGAGGTGTAAGTGAGGGATCTCACACATCAGTTGTTTGCCTGAGATTCTAACATCAAGTCACTCTAACATAAGGTAGCTAAGCTCTAAGATGAGTTAAGATGGGCTAATAAAGAAGCTTAGCAGTTGAGGGTGGATCAAGCAAGGTTGAGGGAACTAGAGGCCTCAGTGGCTGAGGAGAGAAATAGGGCTTTTGAGGAGTAGAAGGTAAAAGTAGCATTCCTAGCTAAGCAAATGACTCTCGTGACTGAGAAGTACACTGATGCCATTAAGGATGCAACTGATGTCCTCCATTTCCTATTTCCTGACCTAAATCTCAGGCCCATGAAGCTCTTCCCTTATATGGTAGCGGCTCAAGTAAGTCAGCCTCCTACCTAAGTGCCTTAGAGAGAATGACCCTAATCAATGAGGAGTACTATCGAGACCTATCATATAACACCAATCAAGAAGCCAACTCAGACACTGAAGAGGGATGCCTACTGGAAGGGTCTTAACTTTGGACTATCTAAATTGTCTTGCTTATTATCGGATGTACTTCCTTTCTCATTTGGATTTTGTTTTGTATTTATCATACGCTCCTAACTTCTTAGTTCCTAGATTTTGATATTGTACTTTATGTTTGTTCATGGTCTTGCCTTTCCGGTGTTATTTTATTTGTGTAGGTTTTGTTAGTCTTAGCTATGTTATGCCTAACTTAGTTGACTAATTCGATCTCGTCAATCTCGACTATATGGTCTGATCAAGAACTTAAACAGACTTCTCGGTACCAAGGACAACCTTGCACTATGTTTCATCATGACTAAGCCATGATCGGTTGGGTACCTCATTTTATTTAAGACAACTTACATTCTAGTTGGTTGTTTAAAAAAAACTTACACGGGGTTCTCAAGATTAAAGAGGGAAATCGGTAACAAAATAATGGTTTACTCAAAATATTTCTCAAGATAATTTATGTTCCACGTATTCTATAAGACTTCACCTTCTCGGTTTACTACATGTATGCTCCTTATCTAACCATGTGAACTACTTGGTAAAGGCCTTCCTAATAGGATATGTTCTTTCCTTCTTGCCAAGTGCTATGAGTTGATTCGGTCTTCTACAGTACTAGGCCACCTATTTTCAATCTTTTTGGTCTAGCCTTGGAATCATAGTATTTTTTGGTAATTTCTTGGTACACACATTTCCTTTGCCCTGTAAAGTCTCATAGCTCTTCGATAAACATGAGGTTGGTGTAGAGCTTCTCATCATTAATGTTTTGATCAAAGTATGTTACCTGAGGTGATAGAAGTCCAATTTCAACTGGGATCATGGCACCGGATCTATAGACCAGCTTAAATGGAGTATCCTTATTACTTTCCTTTGGGGTAGTTATAACACCCACAAGATCTTGGGAAGCAAGTTTGTCCTAGTTTCTTTTGCATTAGCCAACTTATTGTTTAGACTTTGTTTAACCAACTTATTCATCAACTCAGTCAGTTCGTTAGATTGAGCATGAGTGACTGAATTGGTACAGTGCTTAATATGTATCCCATCCAGAAAGTTTAAGAACTAAGACCCTATGAACTATCAACCTTTTTTTCCTCCCTTATCCAGGCTACAGCCTTGGCTACAACCCACTTATTGAAGTACTCCAAAGTGACCACTACCAATCTTCTTTGACCTATTGCTTGTGGGAAGGGCCTGAGGATGTCAGTTCCCCATTTGGCAAATTACCAGTGAGTAGGGATCAAGGCTAAGTTCTCAGATGGGACCAAAGGTAGACACATGAACTGTTGGCTTCTTTCATATATCTAAACATATATTGTGACTCCAGCTTTCATGATAGGCCAAAAGTATCCACTTCTCCCAGCTTTTTTAAAAGGATTTTGAGTCCATCATGATTCCCACAAATGCCCTTGTGTGCCTCAACAATGGCATATTTGAACTCTGGTGGGGTTAACCACTAATCGTAGAGATTGGTTGCTAGGTTTCCCCATACAGGGACTCATCAGGGGTAAGCTAGTATCATGTTAATCTATTTCAGACTTTTTAGTTAACATGAGGTCTTTGGGGAGCTACCTTTATCTTAAGTAGAAATTTCTTGGATCAATCCAGATTGGCTTTCTTTCCTCGACAGGACAAAGACTGTCGTGAAAGATCAAGAGAATGGCCTCTCCTTCGGTGATTACCATGGTCTATAGGTTTAAGGTGGCAGCCAATCTTGCCAAAGTGTTTGCCTTCTAGTTCTCGATTTTGAGGATCTTTATAAATTGAAGCTCCCTAAATTCCTTCCCACAACATTTAACCTCTTGCAAGCATTTCTCCATAATGTCTTCTCAAGTAGTAAACAGGCTCATCGCTTGGCTGAGTATGAACTCGAAGTTCATCCTTATCGTTAACATGTCAATCCCTATGACTTTCACTAGTCTTATGGCTATGGCTTCATACTCGGCTTTGTTATTGGTGGATAAGAATGATAGATGTGTGGCATGTTTCATTTCATTCTGCTTAGGATTAACAACCACAACACCTATCCCTGAACTGACCTTGCTTGAGGATCCATCCATGTTGGCTAGCCTGGTCATTTCCAACAACTCCTCTTGGAAAATGTTAGAACATACAAAATCTGCCAAAACTTGGGATTTGATAGCACATTGTGGGATGTAATATACATCAAATTCTGAGCTCCAAGCCCCACGTCTCATGCACCCTAACAAATGGGGTTTGCCTGACACTAATTTTAGAATGAGGTCGATGATGACTTGTATCTTTTAGACTTTGAAGTATGGTCAAAGCTTTTAGGCCAAAGTTTTAACCATTAAGAATGTCTTCTCTACCATTAGCTAGCCAAGTTCTGCACCCTAAAAAACTCTACTGATGAGCTATATTAGAAATTTGGTTTTTTAATCTTGTCAAATGAGATTGCCAGTGCTTGACTACCAAGACACTGAGATATACAGGAGCAGCATGTCATTAGGATGCGATCGATGCAAGATGGAGAGCTTGACAAAGTGAGCTTTGATCCCTCTGAAAGCCTTCCCGTACTTCATTTTCCATTAAAACCTTCTATTTTAGAGTTGAACAAAACATGTCCCACTGAAGCCATACAATCGAGCAATTTATATAGAGCATTCAAGCTAGTTAGAACCTTCATTTTTCTGATGGGTTGAATCTTTTCAGGGTTCACTTCAATTCCTTTTTCGGTGACCATAAAGCCCAAGAATTTCCCAGACTAAACGCTAAAGGCATACTTCTTTAGATTGAGCCACATCTAGAACTTTCTTAGTGTTTCCAACATCTTACACAGGTCCACAACATGATCCATCCTCTTTTCACATTGTAACAACATGTCATTGACGTACACTTCCATGTTACGGTTGATTTATATATCAAAGATCTTGTTCACTATTGGTGGCTCCCACATTTTTTAGGCTGAAGGGCATCATCCAATATCCATAAGTGCCGAGATCAATTATGAAAGCTATTTTCTCTATCTCATTGAGATCCATGAATATTTGATTGTACCAGTTATAGGCATCCACAAAGTTGAGAAGCTCGTGCCCTAAGGTGGCACCTATTAACTAGTCTATGTAGGGTTAGGGGATAGTTATCCTTCTAGCATACTTTGCTTATATCGGTGATGTCTATGCACATCCTCCATGTTCCATTGTGTTCTTCACCAACATCACATTTGTGAGCCCAGTTGGATAAAACACCTGATTGATGAACCCTGCTACCAAGATTTTGTTGACCTCGGTTTAGATTGCCTTTTGTCAGTTTAGCATAAAAGAGCATTTCCTATAGATGCCTAAATGTGCCTTAAGATCAATGTTCAGTTTATAGGAGATGACTCCACGGTGAATGCTTGGCACCACAAGTGTGAAGCATGTTAAAACATTCCAGTATTCTTGAAGTAAAGTCACCATCTTGATTTCTAGCTTGGGAAATAGTCCAACCTTGATTTTGATGGTCATGTTTGGATTTTTCAGGTTTATGGCTACTTCTTTAAGCTCCTCAACTAAGAAACCTTCTCATAGATCTTCTGACACGATCCCCGTGCCCCTGCCAGGGATACCCTGTGAGCGTTTGTCTCACGGTGGATTGTAATTGGCTAGCTGGTTATGTGTGTGGATTAAATCCAATGCTACTAGTTGATTAACCTAGAAATGCAATATGTATGCACTTATGCTTTGACTTGGTTTATTAAAACCATAAAACATTTAAACATTTAGACATTTAGCCGGCTAGGTAAAATTCTATATAAATAAATACAAAATGCCAAAGCATATCAAAATCAACCTTTGAGTGATTAACTACACATACACCGCTCGTGAAAGCATTTATACATAAGTAACTAATGCTCTCACCCAGAGAACAATCCCCTGAGTCAAGGACTCTTTATAACATAAATACCGGAGGCAAAATAAAGTACTGTATCAAAATACAAGACTTTGCTGAGATCTTTTACCCTAGCTCCCACTTTGGACTCCTGTCCCAGTGGCGAGTCTCACAAGTCCTGTGCCAAGTGCTACTAGGCTCTGCAGCCAAAGGAAGAAGCAAGTTAGTACCACAGCCTGACCAACAGACCAACTAATCACTTAAGCAAGCTATAAACTTAAAGTTTCTCAACTACCGTACCTTTACAGACAAAAAGGTACTACCGTGATAATCCTCAGCGATTATCCGGTCCTGCTACTCCAGACTCTGCATAACAAACAGGGAGTGAGAATTCAACATTCTCAGTAAGGGTCTTCGATGTACCTGCAAGAAAAAGCTAGGACTCTGGCTGCGAGCTCACACAGCATGAGGGTACTAGTCATATATATATAAACTAGGTCCGTAAACCTCTCCTCAAGTAGTCCTCTGTATCAGGCCAAGCGTAATCACTTAGCAACCTGACACATATACAGGCCAAGCGCAATCACTTAGCAACCTGAAATATAGGCCAAGCGCTATCACTTAGCAACCTATCATATGGCTCAAGGGCGAACCTTAGCAAGCCTCATTCAAACATAGAACCTCTCACCTAGTTGTTATGCAGGGGAATTTATGATGGGACTTGTAGACTAGGCCGCAGGGCCTCTCTGATGTAAACTAGATGAACAAGGTTTCGCCTCGTGGCCTCGTGGCTACCGCACGGCTAGGCCGACGAGGGTTCTAAACCTCTCACCTGAGCTATTGATAGCTAATTAAGTTCAATTGCAACATTTGTTTCCTTACTTGTTGCCTAAGCAACTTACTTACCTCAAACAGTTCAAGAAAACTCATACTTCCGGTGGGACTTTCGAAAGTCTCGGAGTACCATCGGGATCCTCGGACCCTTAGGCACGTTCCGAACCTTCCGTAGTCTCGGTCGGGTCAACGCAGCAAAAAGTCAAACCCCCCATTTTCTTGTGTTGGCGCCGCGTCGCCAAAGGCAAAAAGGAATTGGCGACGCGTCGCCAATCGTCGGGCGAATTGGCGCCGCGTCGCCAATTCTGCGAAAATGCAGAATTTGGCCGATCGCTGCTACGAACTTTGGCAACCAAATACATATAGCAAACATGCATCAAAAGTTACCAAATTTCATACACATGAAGTACATGTTGCAAGGAACAAAACCAACTATCAAAGCCAAACTATGATGCATTAGAAGCATCAAACCAATCCTTCGAACATAGCTAGTCCATCATAATTCCCAAAACGTTTCTTCACACCATAACCAAAAATTACTCAACTTTCTCAATCCATTTCAATCCAAAAGCAATCCAACAACTTAAAAACACTTTCTCCCTTACCTTAACACCAAGAACAAGCAAGAATTCGAACCCTTCCTCTTCCAAACAAGCTTCCAAAGTTCTACACAAAACCATTCCAAAACAAAGCTCTAAAACATCAAAAACACATCTTTCAACCAAAACCCAAGCTTCCAATCAACCAAATAACACGAATTCAATCAAGAACATAACTCAGACCTCGTTCAAAAACAGGGGATGGAGGAAAACGCCTCTCCAAGCTTCAAAAACAAGGATTCAAGCTTGAAAATGCATCCTCCAAGCTTATACACCCTTAATTGCACCTTTTGGCACCAAAAGCTTTTGATTCCAAGCTTAATTTGAGAGAGAAATGGAGTGGAGAAGCTGGAAAACGGGTTATGGCAGCCCAAACCCCTCTTCCCTCTTCTTAAACCCCACTTAACCCTTCAAACCACCAAGGTTTCAAGTTAAGTGCAATTAGGTCCCCCATCTTTGTAACTTAACAGTTCTTGATTAAATTCTTGTCTATTTGTTGAGTTTGAGTTAAGGTTAAAAGTTAAGTTCTAAAAATTCATTTTAAAACACTCGGGACTCGTCCCGGCCACTCAGGGTGCAAAATTACCATTTTGCCCCTGAACTTAGTTCAGAGCTTTATTCTTGTCGGAACTTAGTGAACTTTGGCAAACTTCTAAATTCTTGCTAGGCAAACTTAAATTAAACTTCTAGACTAAATTCTAAAGTCCTTACCTCCCACTAGAAGGGCCGTAACATTCTCCCCTCCTTCTGGAATTTGGTCCCCCAAATTCCGTTGCAACTCTGGAAAAACACCAGGATATCTTTTCAGCATATCCTGCTCTGTCTCCCAGGTAGCTTCCTCCTCACTATGGTTAGACCAAAGGATCTTAACCATCGGAATCCACTTAGTCCGCAGTTTCTTGACTTGCCTATCCAAAATCTGAACTGGTTTCTCTTCATAAGTCAAGTCCTCCTGAATGGGTATCACTGAAGGATTTACTACCTGTCCGGGCTCAACTGTGCACTTCCTGAGTAAACTAACGTGAAACACATTATGCACTTGAGAAAGGTTAGGCGGTAAAGCCAACCGATAAGCAACTTTCCCAACTTTCTCTAACACTTCATAAGGTCCAATGAACCTTGGAGCTAACTTGCCCTTCTGTCCAAAACGACTAACTCCTCTCATGGGCGACACTTTCAAAAGTACTTTGTCACCAACCTCAAAACTCAATTCTCTTCTTCTTCTGTTTGCATACTTAGTCTGTCTGTCATTAGCTGTCTTGATTCTCTGCTGAATCAACTTAATCTTAGCTGTAGTGTCAGCTATGATCTCAGGTCCAATAACCACTCTGTCTGTTGGATCTGCCCAACAATGAGGTGTCATACATCGTCTCCCATACAAAGCTTCATAGGGCGCCATTCCAATAACAGATTGATGACTGTTATTATAGGCAAACTCGATCAGTGGTAAGTGCTGATCCCAATCACCTCTGAAATCAATGACACACATGCGTAGCATGTCCTCCAAAGTCTGAATCACCCTCTCTGACTGTCCGTCAGTCTGTGGATGAAAAGCAGTACTGAGGCTAACTTTACTGCCCAATGCTTCCTGAAAAGCATTCCAAAACCGTGATGTAAATCGTGGATCTCTATCTGATATGATTTGATCCGGTATCCCATGGAGTCTCACAATCTCCCTGAGATATAACTGAGCCAACCTCTCCAATGTATAGGTGACTCTGATCGGTATAAAGTGTGCCGACTTCGTCAATCTGTCAACCACTACCCAAATAGCATCATGTTGGCTCCGGGTGGTCGGTAACCTCACTAGGAAATCCATAGTAACGGATCCCCACTTCCTCACTGGTAGAGATAAACTCTGAAGTGTGCCTGCTGGTTTCTGGTGTTCAGCTTTCACCACCTGACATGTCAAACACTTTGCCACATGTCCTCGTACATCTCTCTTCAGTCCTGGCCACCAAAAATGTGTCTTTAGATCTTGATACATCTTACTAACACCAGGGTGAATACTCAATGTACTGCTATGTGCCTCCTGTAGGACTTGCTGCCTAAGTCCCTCAACATTCGACACATAGAGTCGATCACCATAATGTAATATTCCATCTTTTTACTTGAACTCTTTCTTCAAAGCACCAGTCTTAACTTCACCTGAAATCTTCTTCAACAATGGATCTTTCAATTGAGCTTCTCTGACTCTGGCTAACCAAGCTGTCTGAATCTCCAAAACGTAGACTAAGGATTTTTCTCGACTTTGCCATAATTCATGCAAAGCTAAGAAACAATCCTTCAATGCTCCTTCTGAAGAATCTGTAGCCTGATCCTTGGACAAGATCACTCCTGTGTACTTCCGGCTCAAAGCATCTGCTACCACATTCCCTTTACCAGCACAATACTCGATCGAACAATCATAGTCTTTAATGTACTCAATCCATCGCCGCTGTCTCATGTTCAGATCCTTCTGAGTAAACAAATACTTCAAACTCTTGTGATCAGTGAAGATTCTGAACGATCTTCCCATCAAATAATGTCTCCATAATTTCAGTGCAAAGATCACTGCTGCAAGCTCAAGATCATGAACAGGGTAGTTCAACTCATTAGGCCTCAGCTGTCTCGAACCATAAGCAATCACCTGACTGTCCTGATGTAGAACACAACCCAAACCTGAACCTGACGCATCAGTATAAACTGTAAAGGCTCTGTCCGGGTCTGGTAATACAAGTATAGGTGCACTAGTCAACTTTTCCTTCAGCTTCATGTAGGCTTCTTCACACTTTGGTGTCCATTCGAATTTCTGAGCTTTCCTGGTCAATGCTGTCAACGGCGTAGCTATCACAGAGAATTTCTCTATGAAGCGTCTGTAGTAACCTGCTAGACCCAAGAAACTCCTGACCTCTGTAACCGTAGTCGGTCTCTTCCAATCAACCACTGCTTGAACCTTTTCAGGATCAACTGACAAACCTTGAGCACTGATAATATGCCCCAAAAACTGAATCCTCTCGGACCAAAACTCACACTTAGAAAATTTTGCATAGTACTGATTATCCTTCAGCACTTGCAAAACCGTTCTAAGGTGCTCCTCATGCTCTGCTGTAGACTGTGAATAGATCAGAATATCATCGATGAAAACCTCAACAAACTGATCCAGAAATGGCTTAAAGATCCGATTCATAGCTTCCATAAATACTGCTGGAGCATTAGTCACACCGAAAGGCATAACCGTATACTCATAATGCCCGTACCTTGTCCTGAAGGCAGTCTTCGGAATGTCTTCCTCCTTAACTCTGATCTGAAAATACCCAGACCGAAGATCAATCCTGGAAAACACTCTCGCTCCTCTGAGTCTGTCAAACAAATCATCAATTCTAGGAAGTGGATATTTATTCTTAACTGTCACTGCATTCAACTTCCTGTAATCGATGCACAACCTGGAAGTCCCATCCTTCTTCTTCACAAATAATACTGGAGCTCCCCACGGTGATACACTCGGTCTTATGAAACCTTTCCCTAGCAGTTCCTCCAACTGCTTCTTCAACTCATCCATTTCAGGAGCCGACATCCTATAAGGTGGTACTGAAATAGGCTCAACCCCTGGTTGCAGATGGATAGCAAACTCAGTATCCCTCCTAGGTGGTAACCCAGGTAACTCCACTGGAAACACCTCAAGAAACTGATTAGCTACAGGAATGCTCCCCAACTCTTCCTCTATAGTTACTCCATTCAACGAGTAATACTCCTCTTCACCCACTACAGGGATGGTATCTACAAGTCTAAGGTGTAAACTCTTAGCACTAGATGCCAACCCTCCTGTGCAAGTCACTCTAGCTCCCTGAGCATCAATGATGTCAACTGAGTGATTCGCACAGTTAATTTGTGCCTTGTGCTTACTCAACCAATCCATTCCCAGCACCAGGTCATATGATTTCAACTCAATCACCCACAACTCACAACAAAAGTCATGATCACCTAACTGCAAAGGATACCTAGTAACCACTTCATTGGTCACAATAAAACCTCTCCCTGCAGTCCTGATGAGTCTCAACTCACCCGCAATTTCACGCTGTAAACTATGCTTATCTACCAAGGCAGAAGATATCACTGAAAGAGTAGCTCCCGTATCGAAAAGCACTCTAACACTACTGCTCAGAAAAGTAAAATTACCTCGAACAGCTGGCGGTTCTCTGGCCGCCTGGTTCGTCAAAGCGAAGACTCTTGGGTTCACTGCTGCAGCAACTACTCCAGGCCGGTTCCCAATGGCAAGCGGTACTGGAGGTAAAACCCGAGATGGACCTGTAACTGAACGAACCCTTGGGCAGTCCCTCGCCCAATGCCCTCTCTGACCACAGACATTGCAAGTATCTGTACCCAGTGTACATGGTCTTCCACCATGGAACCGTCTGCACCTAGGACACACACCTGTCCTCCTCCTCTTAGATGGATCCTGGTTCCCTACCATTGGTCGCTTTCCAGCACTTTTCCCCAAGTTAGATGGCCCAGCTTCCACCTTTTTCACAGGTGCTCTGGAATCCTCGAATTCCCTTTCCAATGCCAATGCCTTCTGAACCATCTGGCAATAACTCCTGATGTCAACTGTCGCCATATACCTCCTGAAAATAGGCTTCAGGCCCTGGGAAAACTTCTTGGCTTTCAGCTCATCATTACCCAACATATATGGAGCATACCGGATAAGTGAGTTGTATCGCTGCTCATACTCTCGTACTGACATCTCTCCCTGTGTCAGATTCTCAAACTGGATCCTCCTCTGATCCTGTGCAGCTTCACTAATATACTCCTGTCTAAACTTCTTCTCGAAGTCTGACCACTTGAGCACCTTTTTCTTGTGCTCTGGACGAGTGCCATTACTCTCCCTCAATAACTCCATCACATCATCCCACCAAAGACTGGCTCTCCCTCTCAGAAAGAAAGGTACTAGAACCATCCTCTGCTCTGTCTCATAACCACCACAAGTAAAGAGTCTATTCATAACAGACAACCAATCCTCTGCTCTATCAGGATCTCCTGTCCCGTCGAAGCTAGGTGGATCAACTGTCTTGAATTTCTCTAACAGTCTCATCTGATGTGGAGTGTCTCCCCTCCTTGGAGCCTCCATCATCTCTGGTTCCTCAACCTCCTCAAGAACTTGATTTCTGGGTTCCTGAGCTCTAGGCACTTGCTGTTGCTCAGCATGCCTTTCCTGTTCCTGTTGTGGCTCAACTTCCTCCTGGGCAACACCTCTGTCCCCATAATCTCTGAACATCTCTGTTACAAGAGTGTTCATGCCCTGTGCCACCTGAGACATAGTCTCAGTCAAACCCTGTAGCACTCTGGATATCTCATCCAACCTCGCCACAACTGGGTCACTAGAACCTTCACCAGGTTCCCTAGTCCCCCTCGAAGTTCCAGACCTCTTATCAACCATGATAACCTGCAACCACAACCAGACAACATTTCCCCAGATGTTGGTCAGTACTAACTTCCTAGCACTTGGACTTTACTACCAGATCTCAGTCTAAGCCTCCAATATCCATGAAATAAACCCTTAGCTCTGATACCAAAAACACTGACATGATCCCCGTGCCCCTGCCCGGGATACCCTGTGAGCGTTTGTCTCACGGTGGATTGTAATTGGCTAGCTGGTTATGTGTGTGGATTAAATCCAATGCTACTAGTTGATTAACCTAGGAATGCAATATGTATGCACTTATGCTTTGACTTGGTTTATTAAAACCATAAAACATTTAAACATTTAGACATTTAGCAGGCTAGGTAAAATTCTATATAAATAAATACAAAATGCCAAAGCATATCAAAATCAACCTTTGAGTGATTAACTACACATACACCGCTCGTGAAAGCGTTTATACATAAATAACTAATGCTCTCACCCAGAGAACAATCCCCTGAGTCAAGGACTCTTTATAACATAAATACCGGAGGCAAAATAAAGTACTGTATCAAAATACAAGACTTTGCTGAGATCTTTTACCCTAGCTCCCACTTTGGACTCCTGTCCCAGTGGCGAGTCTCACAAGTCCTGTGCCAAGTGCTACTAGGCTCTGCAGCCAAAAGAAGAAGCAAGTTAGTACCACAGCCTGACCAACAGACCAACTAATCACTTAAGCAAGCTATAAACTTAAAGTTTCTCAACTACCGTACCTTTACAGACAAAAAGGTACTACCGTGATAATCCTCAGCGATTATCCGGTCCTGCTACTCCAGACTCTGCATAACAAACAGGGAGTGAGAATTCAACATTCTCAGTAAGGGTCTTCGATGTACCTGCAAGAAAAAGCTAGGACTCTGGCTGCGAGCTCACACAGCATGAGGGTACTAGTCATATATATATAAACTAGGTCCGTAAACCTCTCCTCAAGTAGTCCTCTGTATCAGGCCAAGCGTAATCACTTAGCAACCTGACACATATACAGGCCAAGCGCAATCACTTAGCAACCTGAAATATAGGCCAAGCGCTATCACTTAGCAACCTATCATATGGCTCAAGGGCGAACCTTAGCAAGCCTCATTCAAACATAGAACCTCTCACCTAGTTGTTATGCAGGGGAATTTATGATGGGACTTGTAGACTAGGCCGCAGGGCCTCTCTGATGTAAACTAGATGAACAAGGTTTCGCCTCGTGGCCTCGTGGCTACCGCACGGCTAGGCCGACGAGGGTTCTAAACCTCTCACCTGAGCTATTGATAGCTAATTAAGTTCAATTGCAACATTTGTTTCCTTACTTGTTGCCTAAGCAACTTACTTACCTCAAACAGTTCAAGAAAACTCATACTTCCGGTGGGACTTTCGGAAGTCTCGGAGTACCATCGGGATCCTCGGACCCTTAGGCACGTTCCGAACCTTCCGTAGTCTCGGTCGGGTCAACGCAGCAAAAAGTCAAACCCCCCATTTTCTTGTGTTGGCGCCACGTCGCCAAAGGCAAAAAGGAATTGGCGACGCGTCGCCGACGAACAAACGTTCTGTGGCTGAAAAACGAATTGGCGACGCGTCGCCAATCGTCGGGCGAATTGGCGCCGCGTCGCCAATTCTGCGAAAATGCAGAATTTGGCCGATCGCTGCTACGAACTTTGGCAACCAAATACATATAGCAAACATGCATCAAAAGTTACCAAATTTCATACACATGAAGTACATGTTGCAAGGAACAAAACCAACTATCAAAGCCAAACTATGATGCATTAGAAGCATCAAACCAATCCTTCGAACATAGCTAGTCCATCATAATTCCCAAAACGTTTCTTCACACCATAACCAAAAATTACTCAACTTTCTCAATCCATTTCAATCCAAAAGCAATCCAACAACTTAAAAACACTTTCTCCCTTACCTTAACACCAAGAACAAGCAAGAATTCGAACCCTTCCTCTTCCAAACAAGCTTCCAAAGTTCTACACAAAACCATTCCAAAACAAAGCTCTAAAACATCAAAAACACATCTTTCAACCAAAACCCAAGCTTCCAATCAACCAAATAACACGAATTCAATCAAGAACATAACTCATACCTCGTTCAAAAACAGGGGATGGAGGAAAACGCCTCTCCAAGCTTCAAAAACAAGGATTCAAGCTTGAAAATGCATCCTCCAAGCTTATACACCCTTAATTGCACCTTTTGGCACCAAAAGCTTTTGATTCCAAGCTTAATTTGAGAGAGAAATGGAGTGGAGAAGCTGGAAAATGGGTTATGGCAGCCCAAACCCCTCTTCCCTCTTCTTAAACCCCACTTAACCCTTCAAACCACCAAGGTTTCAAGTTAAGTGCAATTAGGTCCCCCATCTTTGTAACTTAACAGTTCTTGATTAAATTCTTGTCTATTTGTTGAGTTTGAGTTAAGGTTAAAAGTTAAGTTCTAAAAATTCATTTTAAAACACTCGGGACTCGTCCCGGCCACTCAGGGTGCAAAATTACCATTTTGCCCCTGAACTTAGTTCAGAGCTTTATTCTTGTCGGAACTTAGTGAACTTTGGCAAACTTCTAAATTCTTGCTAGGCAAACTTAAATTAAACTTCTACACTAAATTCTAAAGTCCTTACCTCCCACTAGAAGGGCCGTAACATCTTCTTTATCCCAAAGTTCAAAAAGTTCCAATGTCATAATGGCCAAGTTGGAGGGGCATACATATCCACAGTGTTGTCTAAGTTACCTTATCAAATGCTCCAATAGGTCGAGGTCTTTCATAGCCACTGAGGTAGTTATGCCTTCACCTTTTAGTGTTAAAATCATCATTTCCATGGTTCTCAGTTAAATATGGATGTCAAATGTGGACTAGTTGTATAAACAGAAGAGGATGTTGTAGGGTAAGGGTGAATTGAACACTTTGAAATCCACCATAATGGTCGTGCTTTGCTTGTGCTCTTCAGTCCCATGAAGTTCTTCTGTAGTGATTAGTAAGGTGATAATTTCATCAACGAGGATCAGTCAGTTATTGGTGCCATATACTAGGTCGTTGCTGGGTTTCAAGAGGGTGCTAACATCAGGGTTCATTCTATCTGGTGTATGTTTGTATATCACATCTAGTTTAGTACTAACATCTAGCACCACTCTTTTGACCAAATGACCAGTGGCCGAGGCTTAAAAGATGATGAGATGTTGGTATGGCTTCGAGAATAGTAGGAAGCACTAATCTAAAAATGAGATCAATGAGTGGGAGCTTTAAGGGATTTTGGTCACCGAATGGATACAGAGGTAGTCCTCATCACTATGTCAATCTATTAGCATACGTATAGTTTGTCCGATACACTTTCAAGATCTTGCAATAATGCTGAAAAGTTCTTGGTTAATTATGTAGGCTCCAATAAACTGGTCTCTTTAATCATTTCCTTGACAAATTGAGACAACATCCCATTCAAATTGGCCATTTAATGACATTCCTTAACTTAATGCAATGTTTGGCCATGCGCCCGTGTTTCTGTAAGTGACCAGTTAGCTTTTACTCTTGCTGAGAAAAGCAGTATGGTAAAGTAAGACTAACCTGATGGAATTTATAGAAGAGATAAAGGTTCCTTCCCTATTGAGGTATCCTCATGTGATTTGGGCTCTTGAATTCTAGTAGCTTTTCCATCATAGCTAGGATTTTTTTTGGGAAGCGTTTAAGGCCATGTAGGTGCCTTAGGTCCTAAGGGTTGTTGACAAAGTCATAGTGTTTGTCATTCTTAGCGTTGTCTTAACTTGTTCTAAATAAGCTATTTCGAGGTGGTACCTACATCTCTTTATTGTTATTGCGACTTAGTTTATGCCTTTACCCTTTGGTTCATCTATTGTAGATCAATTTTTGACCTTATGTGTGGACATAATGTCCTTCACATTTATGAAGGATGGAGCTTAGTCACTTAACTCCTGTAGGCCATATATAATCAGGGCTGTTGTAACATTGTTGGCTAGATCCTGCATGTGGACCATTGTCTTGTTGAAATGAAAAATGTATTCTTTGATAAGTTCCCATTTTTTTTGTGCAGTAGACCTTTCATTGAGCATGGCTTTCCATGTTTCTGTTCCTCCAATAAAATGATTCACAAATAGCCTTTTGAGGTAAGTAAAAGTTTGCATTGATCCTTGAGGGAGACTTGAGAACAATTTTTAGGCTGTTCCTCATGTGATTGTGAGTAATGCTCAGCACAACGGAGTCATCATAGTTGAATAGCTTCATCTTGTCAAAAAATGCTTGTACATGATCATGAGGGTCAGTCATGCAGTCATAAACTTCTGAAGGGGGAATTTTAAACTTGTCAAGGATAGGGCTTGTTGTAGCAATATGCACAAGGATGTCGGCTCTTCACTACTTCAGTCTTATGCTTGAGCCAAAGCTAAGTCCTCTTGGAGCTTAGTGAGCTCTTCTTGCTACATAACAAATAGAGCCCTTAACTAGTTTGGTGATAGGGGTTGACAGCTCAGTTCTGTCGAGTACGGTATACATGGCCAAGTACCCATATCCATCAGCCACTCTTATAAGTAGGCGGACATCAGATCGCTACCGATATGTGTATTTTGTTTGTGGGTTTAGCCCCCGTAGCCTGCAACAGTTTAGTTGGATTGGTCCCTTGGGATGGATTTGGCCCATAAGCTGGGGACCTATGGGGTGTTGCCAAGATGTGCAGCCAGGGTTCCGGGACTCTTGTGATTTTATTAATGTCGCATAAGTTTAGTCAACGTTATGCAAGCCTTGATTTCGTGTGTGGAAGTGTGGAAGTGTGAGGTAAAGTGGCTTTACCTATCTTTTTGGTCTACAATGGCATCCTGGAAGACAAGCCTCCTTGAGGTAGGCCCATGTGTCATAAATCCGAAAGTGAGCATTTGTCACTCCGCTAAGTGAACATTATCTAGGACGGACCATGAAGAATGCAATTAGGAATCACGAATCAAAGTTTGGAATTGCACCTAGAGTTGCTGAAACATCTTGAGAGTGAGCAACATTGAGGGAGACGAAGTCTTGTGTGCTCGATGGTGCTCGAAATCTCCTTTGACAATGAGGGAAGGGTTTGTCGTGCCTTTAGGGGTAAAGACTCCATTGTGTCTTGCATTGGTTCCCACAAACGGTGCATAATGTTAAGGATGAGCTTTTGAACAAGTTATTGCCTCCCTGATCCAGGCATGAGTTCTTGTCTGAGATGGGTATGGTTTAATAAATGTGGGGTTCACCTAACTCCAGATAGAAGGAAGCCGTAGGTATTGCTAGGCCTAAACCAACTAGGTTAGGTTTGGGTTCAAAACATGTCAGGTCAATTTCAATCTCGAGTAATTTTAGGCTGGATTATTCAAGTTTCTAGCTAGATTCAAGTTAGTAGTCAGGTTTACTCGAATTACCAATGCATAGGTTGAAACATAGGTTGAAATGACTGGTTCAATTCAATTTTTTGTACGGTTTGTGTTAAAATTTAAATTAAAGAATTCAATTTTTATTGCGACTATTTGTTGGTAATCAGGTTCTATTTGTGTTAAAATTTTCTTAATTATGTTCCAGTGAATTTGCTACAATTATAAACTTTTACTACCACACTTTTATGAAATGTAACTCAAGTTCACTATTATCTATTAGTGACTAAATTTTAATTTTTCAAAACATTGGGTGAAAATGCAAAATTTTAATGAAATTTCTCAAAATTTGGGTACTTTATTGTAGTATACCTAAAAGCTTAGGGACCAAGGGTGTAATTTTGACATTTGGTAGTGACGATTATTAAACTTACTTATTTTTTAAGAACTCATCTATGAAACTTATTAAATATGAAAGTCTCAAATATAGGACTTTCTAAATATGCTTGTTCTAAAAAACAAGAAGTTACTAAATATAGAAACTCCCACATATAAGACTTACTAAATATAAAAAGATAATGAAGAAGAAATTTAAGGTTTAGGGTAAGGGTTACTATTCCACGTTAAAGTTTAGAGTTTAGGGTTTTAAGGTTACAATTTTGAGATCTAGGGTTAGGATTAAGGGTTTATGATTAAGATTGGAGATTTAGGGTATTTGGGCTTTGAGTTTATGTTCATAATTAAAGTTTTGATTTAGGTTTCATGGTAAAAGCTAGATTAGGTATAGGGTTTATGTTAAAATCGGGTCTTATTTGGTTTAGTCATTAAGTCATTTCTAGTTTAGGTCAAGTCAATCTCATGTTTGGATTATTTCGAATTCATGCTAATTCAGATTCAGGTCAATTTAGCCTCGGGTCATTTTGTGCTAAGGTATTTTAGGTTTTAGTAATTTGGGTTCGAATTTACTCCAGTTTCATTTCAATCAAGTTCAGATTATGTAAGATTGGGTGCATTCAAATTCGGATCATCAACTTTTCTAATTAAATCGGGTGAGGTCATACTTGGGTTTTGGTGGGTTGGGTCAAGTCGTCAAGTCGAGTCAAATTTTATCATTCTTAACTATTTGTATCAAAAAATTCAAATAAACAATACATATCTGTATGAAATTTGGCGTATAGGCTAAATACGACACATGTTTGACGGAAACAATACGGGTCATGCATACGGAAAAAAAAGTAATCATATAAAAAATTTTAAATGTTTATTCGATCATTTTTCCTACTTTCACATCCGTTAATAGATTTATTGTGTTTTTTGTATTTAAAATTATTCCGCCATGGACAGGTATAAATGCTTGTTTGAAAATTAGTCATGATAACTTATTACGCAAATTTCAAATGGCTAAACCCCGGGGAGGAGCTTGTATGCCTATATGCTTACTCCATCATGTACAAATGCACCCTAAAGGAGTCATTAAGTACCAACAAGCTATCTTGTGCATTTTTGGAGCAAATATGCATTCAGCCAGTTTCTAGTTCTAAAAATAACTAGGAATTGCTATTTTCTTTTTTCAATACCCTAATGACTCCAATTCCAAGCAGCAATTCTGTTTGTTTATTAATCCTATAATTCTAGCAATTAAGGACTCCTAGTTTGCTAAGTCTTTTACTTAATTAGAATCAGGACTTCTATTTCTATTAGGATTGGTTTCATTCCTGCGTACCTGCCCCTCTTTTTAAAGGGAACACATCCTTCATGTAATATTTAGGCGTCATATTTTTTTTTTCAAAACAATTGTGAGACAATTCACAATTGTCCACAATTTCTTGATCTTAAATAGACTTTTCTGAAACGATTCTATGGAGTTGCGAATTTCTTGTTCTTATACCAACAGGTTTTGCATCAAGGAGGCGATTAATTGGTCGGAGCTTCCTTCGGAGCTTGCCACAGAAATTCTCCAGCGTTTGAAATCATACCAAGATTTCGTATGCTTTACCTCAACATGTTCTTCCTGGCGGTTGCTTGGGACAAAAGACGAATTCACTGGGGGCTATCAATTCCCATGGCTGATGCTCGCAGAAGAAGAAGGTAGTGATCTCCGATGCTTCTACAATGTCCTAAAAAACAAGTCTTGTTATCTGGAGCTGCCGGAAGCGAACAGCAAGAGGGTCCTCTCTTCGCATGGATGGTTGTTAACCGTTGACCCAAGGTTGGAGATTAATCTCCTGCATCCATTGTCCCGGGCCCAAATCAAGCTGCCCCATGCAAATTCCTTAGATCCTTTGGATCGTGATGGTTTCCTGAGTAATCCAGCTGTGTCGTATGATCTGCTCATCAATAAGATTGCTTTATCCTCCAGTCCTGGGAAGACGACAGATTTCAGTGTTGGTGTTCTTGCTACAACAGGACGAATAGCTGTGTGTCGGAATGGTGCTGCATCTTGGACATTGTTAGACCATTTGCCTATTGCCTTTGATGATATAATCTTCTATGGTGGTCTATTTTACGGGACTTTATGGGATGGCAGTGTCTATGCATGCGACATAGGAGGTGGCCGAACTGAGCTGGTGGCGAAGTTACCGGAAGGAAGCGTGGAAGCTCTTGAGAAGCTGTATTTGGTAGAATCGAATGGGACACTTTTGATGGTATCACGGAGTGGGGTGACGGTAGACAAGTTCCAAGTCTTTGAAGTGAGTTTGTGCCGGACAAATAAACAATGGAATCAAGTTAGGGACTTGGGGAGCAGGGCATTGTTCTTAGGCCACAATTCTTCCTTTTCTGTTGAAGCTTCAGATTTTCCAGGTTGCAAGCAAAATTGTATCTACTTCACGGACGATGGTGTGGACGCTTACTACATTGCTCCCCGACGAGAGGGTAAAGGCATCGGCGTTTACAATCTCAGCGACGGACGCATGGAACCACACTTTTCCGGTGAATCTTTCAACCCTTTTTCTCCGCCTATGTGGGTTGAGCTCACCATCTAACCATTGGATTTTGTGTAGAACTTGGGTCCTGTATTCAAGTTCCCAATCGAAATTGAGTGAGATGATGTCCGCTGTGAATTTGCATCAAATTTTTGGACTTCGATGCGTGAGAAATTTCTATAAAGGCAATTACAAAATATTCCAATGTCTCCTGACCATCAAGTGGAGAGTCTTTTTGCATTGCCGCAGCGTCAACTTGCTGCAGCAGCTAACAAAAGTGAAAAAAATAAGGAGAGAGGAAGACAACCGGATAACCGATTTGGGCAGTTGTGGAGCTGTGGGAGAGTAGATAAAATGAACAAAATGATGATAAATAAATTGTAAATAATAGGAAATAAGTTGAAATTATTTTGATATGCTATTAAATAATTTATTCTGATTTTTTTTGGTGCAATGTTAGTATGAAATAAATGAAATCAATGACATTGAAGACAAAGAAAAGAAAGAGAAATATCAATTTTCACAAAAAAACTGTTGGAATGGAAATAAATACAAGAGTTAATGTAAAGATAAAAGGGTAGCTAATGTATTCGTAGTAAGTACATTTTTTGGTAAAAGTAAGTAAATGCAAATGGAAGGGAAGATGGTGTAATAAAAACATGTTATTAATGTTTATAGGTCCTATAATTTTCCTACAATGATAATCAATTTATTCCTACAATATTGATCAGCACATAAAGGAAAATATATAAATTTCATCCTATTAGTATGGAAGAGAAATGCAAGAGCTGAAGTGAGGCCTGGAGGATCAAGGGCAAAGGTCTCTGAAACATATTCAATTTAGTAGTGGTCTTGTAAAATGTGGTATTTTCCTAATTTTGATAAGTTCGATGAAGATAAGTTTAAAAGGCATCAAATGGAAATGTTTTTTGTTGGCAAATAATCACTTTTTGTGAAACTAAATCGTCTTTGTATTTGACTAAGTTACTTTTTAACAGCATGAGTTCTTGAGAAATACAAAAAACAAGATGTGAAGAACATGAGAAAAAAGGGATACGGTGGATGAACATGCGATCAAAATATTAGAAAATGATTGATTGTTGTACTAAAAAAAATATGTTTAGATTTGGTAAAATAGCATTTTTATTTGGTAAAAAAGCATTTTTAAATTAGGAAAAGCGTTTCAATTTTTGAAAGTGGGATAAGTAAGTAAGAAAAGCATATAAAGTGAGTATATCCAGCTAGATGCAAAGGCTAATTGGTTCACAAAACAGTTGATTGTAGTGCTGAGAGCTAAAATGAGCGAGATTAAAGCTTTAATTAGCCATAGTTGGCGAAAAAGTGCTTTACGTTTGGAATATGTCCAAAAAAGCGTTTTCATAAAATAAAAAGTAATAAACCTAGAGGAAAAAGCGTTTAGTTGAGAAGAAAAGCTTTTAAAGGATATTCAAAGCGTTGGCCATCGTTTTTAGGGACAATAACACTTTATGCACTAAAATTTTTATTATTTTGCCAAATCTATCCTAAACCTTATCTAGTTGTAATCAAGTCCAAATTGTTCTTTCGGTTTGTGGCATAAGATGGAATGATCTGACAAAACAAAAACGAGTCAAGGACAACAAACACATAAATATGGAAAGAAAAGTGACAGGGCAAGCACAAAAGCAATTAGTTGAAATAAAAGGCTATAACGTAAGAAAAAAAAAAGCAATGAAAGAAAAGAAAAAGTGGTGGGTATCTAGGTTGATTGTGAACTAGGGACCCTAAAAGTGAACCGGTACTTACCGTTTCATATTTAGAGGGTCCCTAGTTCACATTCAAGGGGCTGATGGAGAACTAGTAACCTCCCTGAATATGAACCGGTAAGTACTTGTTCATATTCAAGGGGGGTCTCTGGTTCACATTCAGGGGGTTTATAATTCACATTTAAAGGCCTGAAAAAGAAACCAGTGACCCCCCTAAATGTGAACTAGTAAGTACTGGTTCATATTCAAGGGGTCCCTGGTTCACATTCAAGGAGATTACTACTTCTCCTTTAAGCCCCTCAATGTAAACCAGGGACCCCTTAAACATGAATCAAGGACCTCCTGAACATGAATCAGTACTTACTGGTTCATATTCAGGGGGTCAATAGTTCTCCATCTGTCCCCTGAATGTGAACCAAAGACCCCCTTAATGTGAACCAGTACTTAACGGTTCACATTCAAGGGGTAACTAGTTCTCCTTCAAGCTCTTGAACGTGAACTAGGGACCCCCTAAACGTAAACTGTTATTTATCGGTTCACATTCAGGGCGTCACTAATTCTCCATCAGGCCCCTAAATGTGAACTAGGAACCCCTTGAATTTGAACAAGTACTTACCGGTTCACATTCAGGAGATCACTGGTTCTCCATCAGCCCCCTAAATGTAAACCAAGGACCCCCTAAATGTGAACGAGGGACCCCCTGAACATGAACTAGTACATACCAGTTGCCAATCAAGCGGGTCACTGGTTCTCCTTCAAGCCCTTAAATGTGAATCAGTGACCCCCTAAATGTAAACCAGGGATCCCCTGAACATGAACCAGTACTTACTGGTTCACATTCAGGATGGTCACTGGTTTTCTATCAAGCCCCTTAATTTGAATTAGGGGCCCCCTAAATGTGAACCAATACTTACCGATTCACATTCAAGGGGCTCACTGGTTCTCCTTCAAGTCCTTGAACATGAACCACAGGCCCCCTAAATGTGAACTAGGGACCCCCAGAACGTGAACTAGTACTTACCAGTTCACATTCAAGGGAGTCGCTGGTTCTCCTTCAGGCCCACTGTATGTGAACTAGGGACCCCCTGAACGTGAACCAGTACTTAGCGGTTCACATTCAGGGGGATCATTGGTTCTCCATCAGGCCCCTAAATGTAAACTAGGGACCCTCTATATGTGAACCAATACTTACTGGTTCACATTTAGGAGGTCACTAGTTCTCCATCAGACCCCTAAATGTGAACCATGGACCCCCTGAATTTGAACCAGTACTTACCAATTCACATTCAGGGGGGTCACTAGTTTTCCTTCAGGCCCCTAAAGGTGAACCAAGGACCCTCTAAACGTGAACCAGTACGTACCGATTCACATTCAAGGGGCCACTGGTTCTTCAGGCCCTTAAATGTGAACCTAAATGTGAACCAAAGTCCCTTTGAACGTGAACTAGTACTTACCAGTTTACACTCAGAGGAGTCACTAGTTCTCCATTAGACCCATGAATGTGAACCAGTACTTACCAGCTCACATTCAGGGGGGTCACTGGTTCACCTTCAGGCCCTTGAACGTGAATTAGGGACCCTCCGAATGTGAACCAGGGACTCCTCGAATGTGAACCAATACTTTTTGATTCACATTCAGCGGGGTCACTAGTTCTCCTTCAGGCTCCTGAACGTAAACCAAGGACCCCTTGAATGTGAACCAATAGTTATTGGATCATATTAACGGGGTCCCTAATTCACGTTCAGATCCAGGGTCCTCCAAAACGTGAAATAGTACTTACTGGTTCACATTCAGGGGGTCACTGGTTCTTCTTCAGGCCCCTGTATGTGAACCAGGGACCCCCTGAACATGAACCAGAACTTACCAGTTTACATTCAGGAGCATCACTAGTTCTCCATCATGCCCCTGAATGTGATCTAGGGACCTCCTGAACGTGAACTAGTACTTACCGGTTCACATTCAATTGGGTCACTAGTTCTCCATTAGGCCCCTGAATGTGAACTAAGAACCCCCTAAATGTGAACCAGTACTTACCGGTTCGTATTCAAGTGAGTCATTGATTCTCCATTAGGCCCTTGAGTGTGAGCCAATGCTTGTCGATTCACATTTAAGGGGGTCACTGGTTCTTCTTTAAGCCCTTGTATGTAAAACAGTTTATTTTAGAAGAATTAGGACTCAGTTAAAAACTTCATAAATTTTAGGACTAAGTTGACAAAACACTAAAATTTTTAGGACTGAAAGTGTCATTTTACCCAAAATGGATGGTGGCAACAATTTTTTCCCTTGTTGAACCGTTTTGTACTCGACCAAGTGCTTTTGTTCTCTCCCAAACACTTTTGTTCTCCTGTAAACGCTTTTCCTATTTTTTAAACACTTTTTACTAAATATTGTCGCTAGTTCACCAAATTTAATTATTTTTTAAGTATAAAAGTCAATAAATTATTTAATAATATATATCAAAATGCTTGCAACTTATTTCCTATTTTTTCAAATTTATTTATCATCATATTTTCAATTTTATCTACTAGTGTTACATATCTACTAATATCATATATATATATATTGTTTATTAATTCTAATCTTCATGAACTTGAAACAATTATTAATTCTAACCAAACTTTTCCAACAATATTACTAATATAATATCAACATTTTATGATACATTTTATTTTACATAAACTGATAATTATTTCCTATTTTTATAAATTTTTAACCTCATCAATTGCATAAAACATTTATTCACAGACTTTTACAACCGCAGAAACCAATTAATAAGTTGTAAATCATTTTTTTCTCTTATTTTTCATTTTGTCGTTTCTGTCTCCCCGCTGCGACAAGTTGCCACTATGACAAAGCAGAATTTCCCACCAAGTGGACCTGTTTTGGTTTTCCATTTGTACATTTTTTTTTCTACGGAGTTCCATTGGTGTTTGTGTCACATGTTGGAGCCTATCTCACCAAGGTCTATCATATGATGAAAATAACATTCATAAGAGAAATCATTAAGTGATCAAGATGGAAGCCAATGATGTGGACAATGTCAATGGTAACACTGGTTTGGAACAGAGATTAAGGCACCTATGAGAGTTGAATAAATGTTGTAACACATAAGTTGCTAGTGCTCCAAAGGAAGGATTTGCCAACATACTCTAAAATTTTACTCCCCACATCTCAAAAAGGTTGAAAACATTTTTTTTTTGTACCATCCAAAAAAGGATGAAATGCTTCTCCTTTTTTTGGAAAGTTTTTAACATTCTATCTTCTTTACCATCATCACTTAAACTTTCCTCTTATCGCCAATGAAAAATTTTATCAAAATAAATGAAGATACAAACATTATTTAAAGAAAAAGATGATGACCTAAAAAACCCCCAAAAATCCAAAAAAACCCAACATCAATCAGGCCCCAAAAAAGACAAAAGTTAGATCCCAATCAGAAAGCCCAATTGCAGAAAAAAAAAATCACAACCCAGACAGCCCATAAAAGGATTTTAAACTAGAACCAGTCATATAACCTTACCCCCAACATACAATCATGCTAGTAACCAAAGCCCAGTGTAAGGGTTCTTAACTTACACCATTATGGGGCCAACCTATGATCATTAATTAAATTGGGATTTAATGGTCTCCTTCTAAGTTGCAGTAATGCTTGTTTGAATTTAAAACTTACATGCTACTAGTTCGTTATCCTAGCCTACGTATCATGCAAGCTTAACTTTGATAATTTTAATTTCAAATAGAAAAAACTTTCAAATGATTACCATTGCATAGTAAAGAAAGTAAATGTAGGTACCAAAGCCATAATATAGGTTTACTTAAGCTTTATGCATCAACTTTATGTATATCCACCATCTTTACGTACATAAAAAAGCAACAACTAGTATATGTTCACACCAAAGTTTTAGGAAAATAGTCCATACTAAAGGTCACTTGGTACACAAGTATCATACTTTTACAAATATCCAGTATAAGATCTCAAAATGATGTCCCACCTAAGCTTAAAGCTTCCAAGATGAGAACCCAACTTCATCATGTACTTAGCCTACAGTTATGAAGGCCACGATTAAACACTTAGTTAGCATATAAAATGGCTAACCAAAATAACTTAGAATCACGAATAATTCAAGTGTAATTAATACCTACAATAAGAATTTCCTTAGCAGCCCTCCCACTGGATGCTATGATCCATACTAGCAGAATCTGTACAACGTGACACTTGGAAGGGTGAGAATTTAGTAATTCTCAGTAAGGGTCAGGCTTTAAAATTGATGTGTTGGGGTACCCTTAAGGTTGCTCTAGCATAGCATGGGGAGGAAGGCACATCAACACCACATCACCAGAGCTTAGACCCATGTCACCAATAGCTAAAAATCCCTAATCCTTAGACAAATTCCCAACATTGCGTCACCAGCATTCGTCTTGTAATTCCTCTGTTTTCATACTTCAATGTTTGTTTTGCTTTCTTTTGCATTCAAACTTGAGCCATTTACAAAAAAAAAAAAACCAACTCCCATGATTTCATACATGTTAGGACACAACACATGCATTAATTAAACACTCAAAAACACAAAAATCCCTTAAAAGTTTCAAGATTACAAGCTACAAATTTCTTAGGCACACACAAGCACACTTGCACAAATTCTTTACAAATCAATGTAGCCTTTGTTCTCGCCTAGCAAAATGAATTATCTAAAAATAAAACACTTAAAATAAGATCATATTATGAGGGAAAATGCATGGAAATCACATATGCTCATCCTAGCCTCTTTTGTGAGGCACAAACCACAACACTTAGACAACCTTTGCACAATTATACTTGTAGCTTGCAATTTAACCTTCACAAAGCTAAATTTAAGCTTGGGGATCAATCATACAACACACCCAAGCCTTACTTCACATAGTAAAATCCTAAATCTTAACTCAAATCCAATAATTGAATATTACTGGAGGGAAAACCATGATTACTTGCTTCCTTAAGCTCAAACATGTTTGCTGCTTTAAGAAATCAATCACTTAAGCTTCAATTTTGCAAGAATTAGTTTAGGAAGTTAAATTTTAGCCTTACAAGCCCATTTACCCCTAGTTGCGGTACCTAGAAAATTCAATCTCACTCTATATGGTAACCTTTGAGTGCAACACTTATTGGAATCGAACCAGCCATGTTCCTCTTATATTTGTCCTTCCTTGGACCGTCCCTATAGTGCATAGAGTAATTTCTTACACTATAAAAGTAAATCTAATTGACTTAAGGCTCAACTCATGGCACAACTTACCTACTTTCCCATGCAAGTCACTCTTACCCTCAGGATACTCCCACGAATCACTTATGACCATCACGGTTAAGTCAGCTTCTATGCCCATAATTGATCCTCTTTCTAAGTGTCAATGCACTATTCATCAACAACAACCACAGATTACCTTATCCTTACCACTCTTAAACTCTTAGGAAAAAGCTCAAACCAACCTAAAAGATTTAACTAAAGCTTACCTTTAGAGGTTTTATGGGTTCAACTTACCCCTCACTTCTTTGTGATCGTAGTTTTTTAGGTAGGCTAGTCACAACCATAGACATAGCAATAAAACACAAAACTGCTTAACACTATGTTGTAAACTTAAAGGTACCTCTCTTTGTTGTCTACTCATTGACCATTTTATTGGTCCAAGAAGGTCACCTGGGTTGTACTTAAGTACTGGCGGCACTCTTCTGGCAACTAAGGCATTCTCAAACATGGGCTTATTCAAGCCTTGATCTTAGGCACTCTTGCCTTTAGTGCTTCACCTTCCTCATTCCCTTGTCCCTAACACAGAGCCCCCTTTCTTTAGTTCTTGTCATTCTTCCTTAGTTCTCCCTTAGGTTTCATGGACTCTAAATTGAATGGTCCTTAACCAAGCTCTTTCCTCAGTCCTTAACTTATCTTGGGGTGGAGATGTTATTCCCCTAGCCCGAATGCACTAGAATCCTAGCACACCTTAGCCCATACCCCATGGTTTATTACTCTCTTGGTGTCTATGTCACCTTTTGCCCTTAGGTAATGATGGTTCATTTAGCCTTGGTGCACTCTTAGCAACCTAGTGCTCTTTGGCCCTTAACCTTGAGCTCTTTGACTACTCATCAAATTCTGTCTTTATCTACATGACCATAAATACTTCCTTAACATTGGTCCTGCCCTCAAAATGTGGATTCTTCCCTTGGTCTTTGTGTACTGGTATGCTCTAACACACTTTGATCCTTACCCCTTAGACATTAACTATAGTCTTCCTTTTTTTCAGAGCTTGGGCATGCTAATAGGGCTACTCAAGCCATAGTGCTACTGGGACTATAAAACAAAACTGCCACATTCCTTATGGCTAACACCATAGGGCCACTTGGACATTTGCTTAGTCCATTGCCTCAATAGAAGCACCTTACTAGGTTCCTGCCAATATACCTGCATCCAAAGTTAAATGACAACTTCAAAAAAACTTATAAGTAGTACTAACCACACTAAGCACAAGGACACATTTGGATCTTAGTCACTTATTGCTTTTATTAGGACCATTGACATGTTTTGATACCAACTATGGCAGAATAGTGTGCTAGTGCCCTAAATGCAACAACTGTTGGGCTCTTATGAAACTATGATCTCACTTATGTTACAATTGCCTAGCTATTACATGTAAAGTAATTTAAATCATTACGTGCAACTAGTTACTTAGCCTACCTTGCACAAAAAATGCACATGCGTCATCCTGGTGACAAATACTCATAAGTGCATAGCTGTTAAAGGTTTAAATCATCATTATATACTTTGAGTATGATTAATTTTTTTAATTTGAGCATCTATTCCACCTGAGTTACTATTCATCTATATTTACAATATATGCTAAATAACTGTTTTTATGTAAGTGGATAAAATCATGATATCTCACAATTCTTGGACCAATGATTGGGGCCTTAAATGTCTATAATTTTCAGTTCGTAGTCTAGCCTAATTAAGAGTTAAATGAGGCCAAATTTAGATCGCAAATAGAATTAGTTCCAGCATTCACATACTTAGCGATCCTTCATGAGAAAAATCGTATCTAGAGCTATGAATGTCTAAATTAATTAATTCCAAATTTATCCAAAAGTCAAAACATAGACTTCAACTCTACTTTACATACCAAAACTAGCTTGGTCATTTTCATTGCCTAAATATGGTTATAAATGAGACTATCTGTTCTACCACGTGCTAAAGAGCAATTTTGGTAGAAAAATCATAACTTAGGCTATAGATGTTACTTTTGAATGATCGAGCTATCATTTCAAAGATAAAGAAGAGATCTACAAACCCTAATATTTAAGGAAGAGCTAAATCAATGTGTATGGTGGTCAAAAAATAAAAAAAAATTTGGGCTACCTTTGTTGACTTTTATTAACCTACCCTTACTATTCTAACCTACCATTTACTATTTTGACTACCCGAAGGCTTAGTAAATTAGCAGATTGGGGAGATGAAATTAAGTTTGTTTCTAGGCAATTTAAAAGTTTTTGTATAAAATATAGCTTTTCTTTTTTATCTTTTAGCAGTTTTCAATTCCGAAGCTTTGTTGTGTTTTCTTCTTGTTCACCCTTTGATACATGTTTATTTCATTTTTTATACATGTTGTTTACTCTTATCATGACTAACTAATCTTTCTTTTGCAAAGGTGAAAGGGTAAAACTTTTGGTATAAAGATTATGGCTAATTTGAATGGATCCTAACGTTATTGGTATTAACTTTCTTAAACAATTTAGTTATTCTCCTTATTCAGTGGAAGTCTTGATTCATCATAGTCAATCACTTGCATAAAAGCTACTTGATTCCTTCTATAAAACATGGCTCTGTCGGCTATGTTGGAATCTTGAATTATTATAGATAAAGGTTGGCATGATGAATACTTGAACCCATTTATAAGTGTTAGTGTTATAAGATCAATGAAGGCTAATTCTAATTCATGTCTTATGTTTCTGGAATTTGATTATTAAATTCCCATAATATAACCTCCTTTATGTGTGGACCCCAATTGAGTGGTAAAACATACTAAAATTAACCATAATTGATATACTAAAAATGGATCCCCGAACCTTAGCTATTTTCTTAAAACTGAGTTTTTAAACAAAATTGTTCACACCTTACGTCAAATCTTTGTTTACTTTTATAGTTTATATTTCTTACTTCACTTCCCTATAGTTCAACACTCGTACTCTCAAGATTTTACTACTTGTGACAACTTACACTTGGGTTATAAATGCTAAAGTGCAACAAGGTTTTTGCACCATTTTCAGGGAAGTAAAATTAGAGTACAAGTTTATTTTTTAACTTTTTTTTCTCTTTATTTTTTTATTTTTATTCCAGTTGAATGGAAGGCTAAGCGTCCTACATCTTTTGTTCATAAAATGGAACGTTGAGCCTCTTATCTTTTTTTGTTATTCATATTATTTTTCTTGTTATTATTTTGTATATGTATGAATGCTTGGTCACGTACATCAAGTGGTAAACTGGTAAGAGAATCTTCATCTTCTTCAACTATGGCTGAACGCATTGATGGCCAAGAAGATAACCATTCTTTACATAATGACCAAGATCGACCTAAGATCCTTAAAGAATACATGAACCCTATAAGAAATAGTTCACCGTCATGTTTAATTTTTCCTCCTAATGCATCTTACTTCCACTTCAAGCTAGGTATTATTCAACTTTTACCAACTTTTCATGGCTTTGATTCTGAAAATCCATACTTACATTTGAGGGAATTTAAGTAAATTTGTCACACATATAATAATTTAAACTGTATCATGAACGCCATCAGGCTTAAGCTTTTTCTTTTTTCTTTTTTCTTTAAAAGATAAGATAAAATATGGCTACAAAATCATAGGTGGGGCTTTATTAATTCATGGGATTAATTGCAATAACAAATTTTTAAAAGAAATTTTCCTGCCCACAGACTAAATTCTTTCAAAAGATAAATCACCACTTTTGCACAAAAACCAGGAGAAATTTTTTACTAGTGTTAGGATAGATATAAATATTTACTTAATACTTGCCCACACCAGGGTTTTGAGACATGGAGAATAGTCTCACATTTTTATGAAGGCCTAACACCTAGGGAAAGGCAAATGGTGGAATTGATGTGCAACGGAACATTTAAGGATAAGGATCCTAACGAGGCAATGAATTACTTAGACCTACTACCTGAGAATGCACAGAATTGGGACACCGTTGGTACCTATGAGGTCACCGATAAGACTTAATCTATTGGATCTATTAAAGGCATATACTATCTTAAGGAAGATAATGACCTTAAAGCAAAATTTCCATCTCTAGCTAGAAAATTTGAGGCATTAGAAATGAAGAAAATTGGTCAATTGAAATATGTTGAAGAAGTCATTTGTCACATTTGTGAGACCAACTACCATTCCACTAGCAATTGTCCAACCTTACCTTATTTCAAAGAATGCCTCCATGAACAAGTCAATGCTTTGAACAACTTCAAGAGGCCAACCCAAAATCCATACTCAAACTTATAATTTTAGTTGGAAGAATCACCCAAACTTCAATTGGAGAAGTAATAATCATGTTCAACCATCATAACTACCTTCGCACACCAAACAGAGTTTTTAGCAATCTTAAGGGTATGCACCTTATGTTCCTCCTTTTAGGAAAAATCTTGAAGATATATTGCATTTATTCATTGAGAAGCAAGAGTCCATCAATACTCAAACAAATCAAACCATGATTGATTTGAAAGATACTCTTGTAAAATTTGCATTTACAATCAACATTTAAGAGAAAGGGCAATTTCCTTCTCAACCACAACCGAATCCCAAAGGTTAAACAATGGATCAAGTGAAATCAATCATTACACTTCGCAGCAATATAGTTATTGAAACATCCATTTCTGATCCTTATGAAGGAGACAATGAGTCAACGTCTAAAAGTAAAGAATAGGTTGAACATATACCAAGTGAAGAATAAATTGAATTTCTACCAACACCTTCATTTCCTTGGGCATTAACTGTCCTAAGAAGGTGAATTAGAATCCTAAAATTCTTGATATTTTCAAGCATATGAAAATCAATATCCCTTTGTTGGATACTATTAAACAAGTATCTTCTTATGTCAAATTTTTGAAGGATTTGTGTACTGTTAAAAGAAAACTGAATGTGAAAAACAAATTCTTCTTGTCCAAGCAAGTAAGTTCTGTTATTCAAAACAACAATGCTTTGAAATACAAAAATCCTAGTTGTTCAACAATTTCATGTTTCATTGGAGAACATAAATTTGAGCAAGCATTACTTGATCTTTATGTTGGTGCAAACTTACTTCCATATTCAGTTTACCAAAACTAAATTTCGGTGAGTTAAAACCAATAGAGATAATTTTTTTTCTTGTTGACAGATCAGAAAAAGTAGCCAAAGGAGTTGTTGAACATGTGCTAGTCCAACTTGATAAATTTATATATCTTGTGGATTTTATTGTTTTAGACATACCACCAATGGAAATTAAGAATTTAATACATGTTATTCTAGAACATCCATTTTTAGCAATCTCTAGCGCTTTGATTAATTGCAGGAATGGACTGATGAAATTGTCATTTGGGAATATGACATTAAAGCTAAATGTGTTCAACTTACTTAAGCAACCACCTAAAAAGGAAGATGAAAGTGAGGAAGTTTGCATCATCAATGCTATTTTGGAAAACTATATCCAAAAAGGGAATATGTTTGATCCTTTGAAAAATTGTCTAGTTAATTCATTTAAATCGGTTATGCAACTATATTAGGATACATCTAACATATGTGCATTACTTGATTCTTCACAGGTGGAACAAACATATATTGGAAACCAAAAGTTGAGGAGTTAGGACAACTTAAAGTTGAAGAGCAAGACAAAATACCCATACCAAAGTTAAAGTCCTTGCCCAAAGAATCGAAGAATGCATTCCTTGGAGAAAATTCTTTTTATCTAGTGGTAATTTCATCTACTCTCACATTTGAAGAAGAACGTAAGTTGATTAGGTTACTTATGAGACATAAAAATGCAATTGGATGGACATTAAAGGACACAAAAGGGCATTAATCCTTTAATTTGTACACATATAATAAACTTGGAAGATAATGCTAAATCTTCTCATCAACCTCAAAGAAGACTCAATCCATACATGAAAGAGGTAGTAAGATTTGAAGTTCTTAAATTACTTGATATTTGAATGATTTATCCTATCTCTGACAACAAATGGGTTAGTCCAACCCAAGTTGTTCCAAAGAAGTCTAGCATCACAGTGGTAACAAATGAGAAAGGTGAGCCTTTACCAACTTGAATCCCATCCAGTTGGGGATATGCATTGACTATAGGAAATTGAATCTTGCCACTAGAAAAGATCATTTTCCATTGCCTTTTTTGGATCAAATCTTAGAAAGAGTAACAGAACATCCTTTTTATTGCTTTCCTAATGGCTGCTCAGGTTATTAACCAAATTTTAGTAACTATTGAGGACCAAGAAAAGACCACATTCACATGTCCTTTTAGAACCTTTGTATTTATAGGCATGCCTTTTGAACTATGCAATGCCCTAATAATATTTCAAAGATGTATGCTGAGTATTTTTAGTGGAATGATTGAAAAATATTTTGAAGTTTTCATGGATGATATAACCGTATATGGAAATTGTTTTGATAATTGTTTTGAAAACTTAAAAAATGTTTTAAAAAGATGTAAAGAAAAAGGCTTGATACTAAATTAGGGAAAATGTCATTATATGATCACATCTGGAATTGTTTTGGGTTATATTGTATCTTCCAAAAGAATTGAAGTTCATAAAGCAAAGGTGGAGCTTATTGCTCAATTCCCTCCACCCAAAATAATTAGGGAAATTCGCTTATTTTTTAGATATGCAGGATTTTATTAAAGGTTCATTAAATGGTTTAGTGAAATATCTAGACCTCTATAAAAGATGCTTCATTTAAGTGGACTCAATAATGTCAAAATTCTTTTGATAAGTTAATTGGCCTTCTAACATCCTCTCCGATCATGCAATCCCCAGATTGGTCCTTACCTTTTGAGGTAATGTGTGATGTTAGTGATTATGCAGTTGGCACTATTTTAAGACAAAGAAAGGAATGTAAACCATATGTAATTTATTATGTAAGTAGAACTTTGAACAGTGCACAAACAAGCTACACTGTGACTTAAAAAGAACTACTGGTAGTAATATTTGCATTGGATAAATTTTGCTCTTATCTAATTGGTTCAACAACCATTGTTTACACCAACTATTCTACTATCAGGTACCTAATGTTAAAGCAAGGCTAATAAACCAAGGCTAACATGCTAGATCTTACTTCAAGAGTTCAACATTATGATCAAGGATAAGAAAGGTAGTGAAAATGTTATCACTGACTATTTGTCAAGGCTGACAACAAATTTATAAATTGAGGCTACACCTATAAAAGATTGGTTTCCTGATAAACTTTTATTTTCTATCACTATGGTACCTTGGTTTGCTAATACTATCAATTTTTTTGTGACAGAACAGATGCTAACTCAATGGAATGCCTAAGATAAGAAGAAATTTCTACATGAGATGAAAAAATTTTACTTGGATGACCCTTATCTTTTCAAATACTGCCTTGATCATATATTCAGGAGATGCATACTTGAGGAAGAGGTAAAAAGTGTCATTGAATTTTGTCATTCAGAAGCATACGAGAGGCATTTTTCGTCAAAGAAAACAGTTGCAAAGATTTTGCAGTATAGAGTTTACTAGCTCTCTTTGTTCAAAGATGCACATGCATTCTACAAAGCCTATGAAAATTCTCAGAAATTAGGATCCATTTAAAAAATAAACACAATGCCTTTGGCTTCTATCATTGTAATTGAAATTTTTTACTGCTGGGTGATAGATTTCATGGGTTCCACCATCATTAGGATTTGTGTACATTTTAGTTGCAGTGGATTATGTTTCAAAATGGGTAAAAGCAGTTCCATATTGAAATAATGATCATAAAACTGTGCTTAAATTTTTGAAGAAAAATATTTTAAGTTGATTTGGAATTCTTTGGGCCAAAATAAGTCATAAGGGAACACATTTTTGTAATAAGTCATTTGAATCTTTATTGAAGAAATATAGTATCACACACAAGGTTGCCACCCAACATCTCTCATAAACAAGTGGACAAGTAGAAATGGAAAATAGGAAAATAAAACAGATTCTTGAAAAAACAGTCAGCCTAAATTGAAAAGATTCGGCATTGAAACTAACTGATGTGCTTTGGGTTTATCACACTACTTTTAAAACATCACTGGGTATGTCTCCCTATAGGTTAGTTTATGGAAAACCCTATCATTTTCCTGTGGAACTTGAATATAAAGCTTACTGGGTTATTAAAGCTTTCAATTAAAATTTTGATGAAACTGGTGTATTGCGTAGGTTGCAACTAAATGAGCTTGAGGAGTTGAGAAATGATGCATATAAGAGTTTGAAAATATATAAAGCTAGAACCAAATTTTTTCATTACAAAACAATATTAAGAAAAACACTTGAGGTTAGCCAAAAGTTTTTTCTTTATAACTCTTGACTTCACATATTTCTTGGAAAACTAAGATCTAGATAGAGTGACCATCTTGTTGTGAAACATGTTTACCCTTATGGGGCCATTGACATTGAAAATCCTAAAAATGGTAATGTGTTTAAAATAAATGGGCAAAAAGTTAAACCATTTTTGGAGAATCATGATTTGCATAAAGAAATTGTTCATGCCAGTGATCCTCACAATGATTATGGTAAGTAAATGTCAATATATCTTCTCTTCATAGATAGTTTCTTCTTTTCTTGGGTAAGTGATAGCTACGGTACTCTGTGACTCTTAAGTTTGTTATTTTAATTTCTTATAATAATAGATTTCTCTATCTTCATCTATCAATTTCTTCACAAAAATGGATTTTGTTCTTTCTGTTTTGTGAAAATACTTTCCTTCTCTCCCTCTAAATGTTTTTAAAAGGATTTACCAAGCTAGATGTGAAAGATTAAGAGTTTTGATGCACAAAGGCATTCCCAAATATGTACATTGATTAATTAAAGCTAAGGTCCATTTGGTTGGTGAAATCCCAAATGCATTTATGTCCTATATGCCTAGATTAGGCAAAAACTCCTATACCAAAAAGCGAGCAGCAAAAAGGTTGTGAGTCTGTCACAAATGTGGTCAATGGACTTATAATACTAAATGTCGTTCTTTAGGGATGGTGTCCGATAATTGAGAAGATAAAATATAATTCATTAAGAATGGCCTAAGAAAGGATTATTCGGATGATATCCAATTGACTCTTGAGACACATTCTTGTGAATTAGTACAAAATAAACTTCTTGGTTTATGAAGTATTTTTTGTAAAGAACGAGAGCATTACACCCTTGGGAAATTTGACTTTAAAAGACCCCGTTTGCCAATTTGTAAGAAAACTGGATAGAAAGCAAATCCCCAACATAGAAAAGGCATTGAAATTGTTACTAGATGTAAAACCAGAGGAAGATGTGATCCACAATCACAACTACTATACATACATGCCATTAATTTTGAAAAATGTTAATTTCTTTTGACAATAATCTACATACTCTTATAGGTGTTATCATTCCATTATCCTTTCATCTCTATAAATGCAAGTTCTTCTTTTCATTTTCACAGAGTTAAGAATAGAAATGGTGGGAACCTTAACCCATAGATTCTAAAATATATGTGTATTTTGTTGATCTTTCCCTGGAAATAATGAAGAGTTCCTGAGGGCAGCAAACCATTTGGGTAGAGTCCTAACTTAGCGAAAAATGCATTTGGTATACAAGGGAGGTAGTGTCAGATTGATGGGAGCTATAGCAACAACATCGTTTGTAGGGGGTAGCCCAGTTTTAGGTATCATTCTTGAACCTTTAAAGTAGATTTCTGGAGGCACGATTGGGGAAGAATTAATGGTTCTAAATATGCAAGAACATTTGTTACAAATGCTTTGTAATTCTAATGGCTTTATTGCCTTACCAGGAATGTTCAGTACATGAAGGGAAAATTTCCTTTTTTTTATGCCCCAACTTAATATGCACTAGAATCCTATTGGATAGTTGAATTTTAACAATTTTTTTGCAAGTTTGTTGTCTTTCATAGATCAAGCTGTGCAAGAGAAATTTCTCTAAAAAATGGCAAGACGGATCTTAATATCTATATCAATTGTTGAAGATTTGCTAGACAAAATGTAAGCTTTTGTTCCTAAACTAGATCCAGTGTTAATTCAGATGGATTAGGCACGACAGTCCTTCCCAACAAGCTTCATCCCATAACACTATGGAAGAGAGCAACTTGGACTTGTGGATCTGTTTGTAGTATCTTGTCTTTTAGTTTTACTATCTGCATTCTCTTTATTTTGGTTTACGTTATTTCAGGGTTTTCATTTTCAATAACTGTCATTTCAGGTAACTTCTTCTTTACTCTGGTTATCTATATTTTGACACTGAGGATGATGTATTAATCTGGTTAGGGGGAGGGATAGCTAACACATGATTTTTTTTTAGGTAGTTTTTCTCGTGCTGATATTAAAACCATTAGACAGAGCCCTTAGTTTAGGATGGAAAAATAAGGAGTAATTTTACATTTGAGATGCATCCTATTAGGCATGCTAGTCATAACATTTCGGGGGTAGGTTTCAACTCTATTTGGATGACATATCTGACAAGTAGTCTATATTTTCTGTGTTGAAAATTTTTATGTCTGGTGATGGAATTACTAGAATAATGAGCTACATTAACTTTTATATGCTTGAACTTTGTTTTGTCATAATGGTTTAATAAAATTTTAGCCACTTTTCCTTTATTTGAGTGATTGAGAAGTGAATTAATCATTAAAGATTTTTTTTTAGTTTTGATGATCATTACTTTAACAATTTCTGATCTATGGTACAGAGATCGATTAAGGAAAATATTGGATAAAACTTGAATATTGATTCCTTATATCTCTTCATTTGCATACTTTGTCAGTTTTTTTTTTATTAGGAGTGTTGATTGTTGATTTTTTTTTTATATCCATGTTCAAGTTCATTTATTATGTTTGCATGCATAAATAGTTGCATGTAGGAATATTTAGCGTGAATTTAGGCTATTTCTTTGCATTTAGAAACGTAACTCATGGAAATATTATAATTGGATGTATACCTTGTAAACTTGAAATGGTTATTAATTTTTGAAAATAGTTAAAGTATGTTACTTGTTACCTAAGGAAAATAAATAACCCAATGAGCAATTTTAAGCCCTTAGAGTTTAGGATGAGGGAATTTCTTTGTTGAGAGTACTTTGTATTTTAAGCTATACCTTGCTTGGATTTGTGGCCTTAAGGACCCATGCAACCCCACTCCCTGTGTGTAAATTTAAGTATGAAGATAGCATTTTAGGGCTAACCACTTACCAAAAGGCAAACCTTGTACATTATCCCTTAGTGAGCCTTTTTTAGCCTTATAGCCTAATTTTTTGTTTAAATCCTACATGTTTAACCACTTCCACTTCATTTTGATCCTTTATTGTCCTTGGAACTAGTGATGCTTATGTGATTATGGGCATTAGAGAATTAAAAGGAATGTGTTGTTTTTGGTAAAATAAAGAATAAGTGTGTAGGTGTACTTTAGGATATGTTGGGTTACCTTTTGTTAAAATTGTAATAATGGAAGGTTTTGGGGTGAATTGAGCTTTGAATCATAAACTTGAGTTGTGTATCATTGGATGGTTAAAAGTAAAAAGAAGAAAAAGTGTTAAATTTCATTCAAGAAGTTCAAAATTCAACCTTATTTGTTCTCTAAACTCATGTATTAATAAGAAATTGAATCTTAGAGATTGTTTAGGATGTGGATTTAGGAGACTTTCGGTATTTAGTGTTTTAGATGTCCATATTTATTGTTAATTGCATTACTAGTTCTCTTAAACTCCATTAAAAAAACCTTCATCCAATTCCCACTTTCACCAAACCTAGCTCCATTATAACCTTATATAAAAATCATTGGACTTACATTTACATGCAGTCTCTTTTGGGAATCTAGTGGGGGTGAAGTTGGATCCCCTTACAAGCTTTGGATTGAGAAATACAAAGTAAGCCTTTAACAAACCCACCTTAAAACGAGTACAAACACCTAGGAAGTGATCTTCTACCTTTGGTGAAAAGGACTAAAATTTTCCTCCCTCCATTAATTACTCTCAAGTCAAGATTACAAGTATTAAATATTCATAGCATGGTGTGCAGTGAGTTATTAGATTATTTGTTTTCTGTATTTTTCTTTGTTTTTTTAGGTTGTACTTGCTAAGGACTAGCAAGACCCTGGTTTGGGGGTGTGACGAATACTCATAAGTGTATAGTCATTAAAGGTTTAAATCATTATTATACACTTTGAGTATGATTAATTTATCTAATTTAAGCAATTATTCCACCGAGTTACTATTCATCCACATTTACAAAATATGCTAAATAACTATTTTTATGTAGGTGGATAAAATCATGATATCTCATAATTCTTAGACCAATGATCAGCACTTGAAACATCTATAATTGTCCGTTCATGGTCCAACCGAATTAAGAGATAGAGAAGGTCAAATTTGGATCGCAAACAAAATTAGGTTTAACATTCGCGCAATTATCGATCCTTCACGAGAAAAATCATATCTGGAGCTATGGATGTTGGAATTGATTGATTTTAAATTTATCTGAAAGCCAACATAAAGATCTTCAACTTTACTTCACATACAGAGAACCAATTTGATCATTTTTATTGCCAAAATCTAGTTATAAATGAGACCATCTGTTTTGTTGCGTGCTGAAGAGCAATTTTGGTAAAAAACTATAACTTGGGCTACAGATGTTAGTTTTGAATAATCAAGCTATTGTTTCAAAGCTAAATAAGAAATCTACAAATCTCATGCCTTAAGGAAGAGCTAAATCGATGTATATTGTACTAAAAAAATTAAAAGGAGTTTGGGCCACCCTTGTTGCCTTGTATTCACCTACCTTTACTATTTGAACCTAACATTTACTATTTTGCCTATCCTAAAGCTCTATAAATAGGTAGCTTGGGAAAATGAAATTAAGCTTGTTTCTAGGCAATTTTAAAGTTTTTGTACCAAATCTAACTTTTCTTCCTTGATTTTATTCTTAGTTTTCAATTCCAAAGCTTTGTTTAAAGTGTTTTCTTCTTGTTCTTGCTTTCATCTTTCAATATAAGTTTATTTCATTTTTATACATATTGTTTAATCTTACCAGGACTAACTAATCTTTCTTTTGCTAAGGTGAAAGGACAAAGCTTTTGATATAAAGGTTATAGTTGATTTGAATGGATACTAACATTATTACTATTAACTTTTTTAATCAATTTAGCTACCCTCCTTGTTAAGTGGGAGTCTTAATTCATCATGGTTAATGATTATCACAAAAGCTACTTGATTCCTTCTATAAAGAATGGCTCTACCAACTACATTGGAATCTTGAGTTATTATGGACAAAGGTTGGCATGATGGATACTTGAAACCATTTGCAAGTATTGGCGTTATAAGATCAATAAAGGCTAATTCTAACTCATGCCTAATATTTCTAGAATTTGATTATTAAATTCCCGATTAGGACCTCTTTTATGTATGAATCCCAATTGAGTGGTAAGACGGGATAAAATTAACCATAACTGATATACTAAAAGTGGATCCCATAACCTTAGGTATTTTATTGACCTTGAGTTTTTAAACAAAATTGTTCACATCTTTTGTCAAACCTTTCTTTACTTCTGTAGTGTGTATTTCTTAATTCATTTCCTCATGGTTCGACACTTAAACTCCTGAGATTTTACTACTTGCGATAACCTACACTTATGTTACAACGACTAAAGTGCAGCACCTGGCTATGAAATAACAAGTAAATAAAACTATAAAGGAAACCATGGCATGCCAGTTAATAAAACATAGGTTAAAACAAGTCAAGACGTAAAAATTGTGGTTGCTTTAACTTGAAGTAACAACTGTGCACATATATCTTAAAGTTATATGCACCCAAATGTAACCCTAATGTTGTAGACACCAATGGACACTAATAGAGGCAACACTTAGTATGAAAAATGTCATATATAATAGTGACAACATTATTTACTAAGATCCGCCCTTAGCTTTCCACCTAAGCAACCTAGCTTCAAGTGGCAAGCCTTATTTTACTTGCACATACTTAGCTTTGAAAGTTGAAAAGACAACACTTTGATTAGTATCAACTTACATTATAAGTACTCATTAACCACAAAGTTCATACTTAGAGAGTACCTTCAAAATGAATAAAACTTAGCACTAACAATTGCCTCTCACCAATTGTTAGGCCCGACTTGACACAGTCGTCCCTGCCCCTACCCAAGAAGCCCTGTGAGAGCTGGTCTCACGGTGAATTGCAATTGGTTAGTTGTGTATATGTGCGGATTAAATCCCGTGATACTAGTTGATTAACTTAGAATATGCAAGATGCATGCTCTTATGCTTTGACTTGGTTTATTAAAACCATCAAACATTAACTTGGCCAAGTAATTTCTACAAAAAATAAGTATAAATAGCCAAAGCATACAAAATCAACATTTGTGTGAATTTACTACACATAACAACTCATGAGAACATTCAGACATAAAGTAGACTAATGCCCTCACCCAAGACCAATCATAGAGTCGAGGACTCCTTATAACATAGACTATGGAGGCAACTAAAAGTACTGTATAAATACAAGCCTCTACTGAGATCTCTTTGACTTAACTCCCACCACAGATGGAAATCCCAGTGGCGAGTCTCAAAAGTCCTTTGCTAAGTGCTACTAGGCTCTGCAGCCAAAGGAAGATACTTGTTAGTACTGTTACTTAACCAACAAGCCAACTAAATACACCATGTAGACTAGAATCACAAGGATTCTCAAATGCCGTACCTATACGCACAAAAGAACACTACCGCGATAATCCTCAACGATTACCCGGTCCAGCAACTTCAGTCTCTGCATAACATAACTAGGGAGTGAGAATTCGACAATTCTCAGTAAGGGGTCTTCAGTGTACCTGCAAGAAAATTACTAGGACTCTAGCTACGAGCTCACACAGCATGAGGGTCTGATACATGCACATATAACTAGAACATAAAGACCTCTCCTCAACTAGTCCTCCTCACGGTGCATCACTCCATGCCTAGCGAGTTCTGATCACTAACCCGCTCCTAGCAAGCCGAAGCTTACTGGATGCAATCATGTAGCCTTCCCATAGTCGTTATGCAGGGGAATTATGGTGGAGCTTTGTAGACTAGGCCGCAGGGCCTCTTTGATGTAGACTAGATGAACAAGGTTTCACCTTACAACCTCATGGCTACGGCACGGCTAGGTTGCCAAGGGTTCTAAACCTCTCACCTAGGCTAGTGGTAGCTAGTTATGTTTGTTTGCAACATAGTTTCCTTGCTTGTTGCACAAGCAACCTTAAAAATCTACAAAAATCAAGGAAACTCTTATATGTTGTGGGACTTTCGGAAGTCTCGGAGTACCCTCGGAATCCTTAGACCCCCAGGCACGCTAAAAACCCCCTTAGGTCTCACTTGGATCAAGCTAGCAAAATGTGAAAAATTTGGCATTCATGTCTGTGGTGACGCGTCGCCACAGTTGGTAACGTTCGGTGACATTTTTCTGGATTGGTGACGCGTCGCTGGGGTCGACTAGTAATTGGCGACACGTCGCCAATCTGCAGAAATGCAGAATTTGGTGCATTTTGCTGCTATGAACTTTAGATGATTCCTACACATATCAAACATGCATGGAATGCCTCCAAATTTCATACACACATAGTACATGTTGCATAGAACATAACCAACTATCATAAGCTAAGCTATGATGTCTCGTAACATCAATCCAATCCTCCAAAATCCTCTAGTCCACCACAATTCAACCAAAACTTTTAACTAATGCCATAGCTAAAACCACTCGAATTCTTCAAGCAAACTCAAGCTATTGGCATTAAATGAACTTGAAAACACACTCCCCTTACCTCAACTCCAAGTAACATGCAAGAATCAAGCTCTCTTTCAACCAACCAAGCTCACCAAAGTTCTACACCAATTCCAATACAAAAACAAAGCACTAATCACTAAAACTTCATTCTCTAACCAAAACCCAAGCTTCAAACTAACTAATAAACATGAATTCAATCAAGAACACATTTCTTACCTCGTTCAAAAATAGGGGATGCGGAAAAACATCTTTCCAAGCTTCAAAATCATGATTTCAAGCTTGAAATTGGCTCCTCCAAGCTTATACACCTTGAGTTGCACCTCTTGACCCCAAGATCACTTGATTCCAAGCTTAATTTGAGAGAGAAATGAGTGAGGGAAGGTTGAAAACGTGGTTATGGCAGCCTCCCCTTCTCTTTCCCTTCTTAAACCCTTACTTAGCATCAAGGTCACCAAGGTTTCAAGTTTAATGCAATTAAGCCCCCCATCATTGTAACTTAGTCATTCTTGATTAAATTCTTGTCTATTCTTTAAGTTTGAGTTAAGGTTGAAAGTTAAGTTATAAAAATTCATTTTAAAACACTCGGGACTCATCCCGGCTATTCAAGATGCAAAATTATCATTTTGCCCCTGAACTTCATTCAGTGCTTTATTTTTCTTGGAACGTAGTGAACTTTGCTAAACTTCTCTATTCTTGCTATGTAAACTTGAATTAAGGTTCTAAACTTAATTTAGATCACTTTACCTTCTTCAATTTTGCTTCCCGCTAGAATGGCCATAACACGACTAGCCTTCTAAGAACCTACGCAACACTTAAGGGGTGTGTACTCAAAAGTACTCAGTAAGGGATTCGGCATCTGTAAAGGAAACATATGAATAGTAATACACACACACACACACACACACAAACAAATTGAGTAATCAAACAACACAACAAACAATAAGCGTAAGCAATTAATAAACAACAATAATAATGCAGTGTAATGTATGAATGGATGAGGAAATGCACATGTTTATGCACTTAGGACTTCCTTCTTCCATAAGCTCATACGATTGTGGTACTTAGATACTGGCTCTCATATCTGATGCTAGCAATTGATTAAACCCCATGAAGTTTTTTTTACAGGTGCCATAATTAAGTTGTCACTTACTTGACCTTGCCTGCTTTTTACGGGCTACTTAGAACAAGTCATCACTTACTCACCTTTTACCCAGAACTTCTCATTACTTTTTATGCCGCATAATTTAACTTAGTAGCCAAACCTCGTCAAGTTCCCCTGAACTCAACTCGGGCAACTTAGTGGATTTGCTTATCGAGCCCGTTAGCTCGGTTGGGACCTCTTGGGTACCGTTCGATGCCCGGATCTACCTGGCCTCTACCCTTGGGTCATCAAGGATCTCAAACCCTTCTTAGGCCCATCTCTAATTTTGAGGGTTCATGACCGCATCCCTTGGTTAATGGAGGACTCATACAATACAATGTCCCTCCTTAATACTCGACTTGTGATTTAAGATATCTAACTTATCCAATTTTCCTTAGCCTTCTTAACCAACCACTTATTGATGCATAATTAAATCTTAAGAGCACTTTTGAGCCATGTTAGTGATGCCCAGCAGCATCTTCGTCATGTGACATTGTGACTTCGGGAGGGACTTCCTGAGAGGGACAACGTCTAGTGCAAAGGTTTCCCAGAGGAGCGTGCCTGTGTGGTCAGAAAAGAGGGTTAGGAAGTGCCAGGAGTGTTTCTCCGAGGAGGAGCCTCCGATGCCCAAGTCAGTGTCCTAAGAGGAGATAGAACAGGAACACTAGGAGGTTAGATGGCTTTGCCTGTGTGTGCTCTTTCAGGGAGAGAGAGTCCGATCATTTGCCAAGTCCTGTTTCCTGGTATTTATAGAGGTGCCCAGCCCGTTCAGATCATAACACGTGTTCGGTTGGATGAGATCCGTATTTCCGGGTGTAGGGGACAGGTAGCCGTTTTGTAGGCTCCTCGGGTCTGAGACCGAGACAGGTTGTGACAGGACTTGGACGGCGTCGACGCGCCAGACAGCCGTTCCAGGTGGCGTGTAGCGCCTGTGGGCGACATGTTAGAGGCTTTTTAAATGCTCCTGCCATATTCCCGAGGTCCTCTTGGCGAGGTCGTCCTTTGGTACGGACGTCCTTCTTCGGGAGACGTACCCGCAGTTCGGGGAGTTCCCTGGTTTAGGGGTTCCGCCTTCGGGGGGATTCTTCTCCTGCTTGGGATAGCTGGACCTTCACCTCTGAAGGCGATCTGTTTGGTCCCCCGAGGGAGCCGGTAACGTCCTTGAAGTCCCTGGTGTATTAGCCGAAGTCCCGAGTTCAAGGCGTTTTGACTTCACTCCTTCCGAGGTCAATGACAGTGCCTCTTTCGGCTAACATCAGGCTCTCCGGCTATATTTTTGGCAGGAGGTGTGTACTGAGAGGGATGGTAGCCCTTCGGCTATCACAAGCCCCCCCCCTCGGAAAGGCGAAGTGGAAACTTCGGCTTGTCGTCTTTCGGAGGGCGTGCTCTGGGCCCTCGGGTGTAATACCTGTGCCGAAGATGCACCTTTTTTCTGAAGACACAGGCAGTTTGACCATAGCTTGCCCTTTGGCATCTTCGAGGTAACCCACTTCTTTCTTTCTTTTCTGCAGGTCTGTGACACGTCACGTCTCGTGACTGGTCATGTCAGTCTAGAGCGCCACGCCCGGGATTTATGGGTGTCAGAAGGCGTGCTCCTCGTTTGGTGCACCGGCTGACACGTGGCATGCTGTCATTGGCGGGAGCCACGTTGGTCATGGCAGGCACGCCTTTTGGGGCGTAGGGGGGCAGTTATGGCGACTGTTCGCCATCGCGGAGTACTTATGGCGTCGGTTCGCCTAACCCCCCTCGGGCTATATATACCCTACTCCGTCATAGTCTTCTTTTGCTTCTGCTTTTGCTTTCCTTCTACTCTCAGCCACTTTTGTGTTTTCTCTTATTTGTTCCGGCGGTGCTTTTGACGGAGTGTTTTTCCAGCAACTTTTTCGCGACGGTGGCTTCAAACCCAGATTTCGGCAAAACATTCGGTGGGTTTTGATTCCCTTTCTGTGCTTTTTTAAAGCTTTTCCGAACTCATTTTTTCTTCCCCGAAGTCCCTTTTTTCTTTGAAAATGTCTTCGTCAACTTTTCTTTCACGTGCTTCCCCCGTGCCCGAGAGCTGTCAACCCTTTACTCAACACCCTTGCTGTTCTACTTCAGAAAAATTGGATAAGTGGACCAAAAAATTTTTTCTTCCTTCTTATGCCACCACCAGACTTCCTGGCCCTCAAACACTCTGCTTTATGAACGCCCAGGACGAGGTTACCGTTTTTCGTACCCAACTGAAGGCCGGACTTCGGTATCCTCCTTCAAAGGTGATTTGTGACTTCTGCAAATTTCATGACATTGCCGTAAATCAACTTCCCCCGAACTCGTACTGCTACTTCAACACCTTCCTTTGTATGTGAGGCATTTTCAAAATAAAACCCCACTTCGTCCTTTCTATGCAGTACTACAAGCTCTATTTGTTCCCGAAGGGTGGCTTTTACTTTATGCTACCTCGGGGATCAGGGAGCAAAAAGTTTATGTTCACCTTCGCTACCAAGGACAACTGGCGAGGGTGGCAAAGAAAATTTTTCTTTCTGAAGATGGAGGAGGCCTGGTCGTACGTTCCGACCAAGTGGGCACAGGGAAAGCTGTAGACTGATGTCGTAGACCCGAAGAGGCTGCTGACCCTTGAGTTGGTGGCCAGATTCGCGGACTTTGACAGACGGATCCGGGCTGTTTCTGACTGGGATTCCGAGGTGCCTTCGTGCTCCCTCTACCCCTTCCCCATCATGTGGAGGCTAATGACCGAAGAGGTCCTTCGGGAGCTAGGGGTGGTGAAGGAGCATGAGACGGACCTCGAGATGCCAGCTCCTGCAATCGAAGGGAAGGATTCCTGGCTCGTAAAACTCCTTCGGAAGGAGGTCACTTACGAGACCTTTTGTGAGCGTAAGTTTCTTCAAAGTTCTTTTTGTTAAAGGCACGCCTTAGACTCACACTTATGTTTTCCTTTTGTTTCAGAGATGGTCGAGGATTTCGCCGCTTATTACAGGTCCCTCTTTCTTGGTCAAGCCGAGAAAGGGGAGCAGACAAAAAAGGCCGCCTCTTGAAGGCGCAAAATGACGGCTGGCGGGCCATCCTCAGTCAAACGGGCGAAGAAGGACGCGCCCCCTCCTCTTCCGGAAATCCCCGAAGAGGTGCGCGAGGAGCCTGAAGTTCACGCCGCCCAACTGGCCGAGGTTCCTTCCCGGAGTCCTACTTCCTCTGCGGCTCTCCTGGATGCCTCGGCGCAGTCCCTTCTGCCGCGGAGCTCAAGGAGCGCCGTAAGGGCAAAGGCAAAGAGATTTCCACTGAGGGGGCTCAAGACTTCGGCGACGATGTTGCCGAGGTGCCTCCAGGTTGGTTTTTTCAGGTGCCCTTTTTTTTGAACTTTTGAGGATTACTTGTGCTGATAGTTTTCTTGTTTTTGCCGTGCAGAGGAGATACCACCTTCGGCATAGGTAGCCGAGCACACCCGGAAACGGGCCCTTCGGGATTCCCATATTCCGAAAGGGAAAATCCCGAGGGAGCCTTTCTGGTCCTTTACGGAGGGCAAAGAGATTTCCACTGAGGGGGCTCAAGACTTCGGCGACGATGTTGCCGAGGTGCCTCCAGGTTGGTTTTTTCAGGTGCCCTTTTTTTTTGAACTTTTGAGGATTACTTGTGCTGATAGTTTTCTTGTTTTTGCCGTGCAGAGGAGATACCACCTTCGGCATAGGTAGCCGAGCACACCCGGAAACGGGCCCTTCGGGATTCCCATATTCCGAAAGGGAAAATCCCGAGGGAGCCTTTCTGGTCCTTTACGGAGGACATGGACATGTACTCCGGTGACTGCCCTTGAATGGCCAACCAGATTTCGAGGGGGATCCTTACTGAGGTCTCCTTCAAGTCCATTTTCGAGGCGTGCCCGGACGATGAGTCCCTTGCTGCTAAAGTTTCCGAGCACGCTGCCCAGGTATGTCTCAGGCCTTTGCCTTTCCTTTCTAATTTTTTCTAAGCATTTGGCCCGTTTTCTGCCTTTCTTACTTTGTTTTTACTCCTTTGCAGCTGCTGGGGTATATTGGTTTCCTCAGGGTTCGGGTAGCGAAGCAAGTAGCTTTCCGAGCCTGGGCTATGGACTGCATAGAGAAAACCCAGGTCATGTGCACTGACCTGGTTTCCAAGAACGCAAAGATGACCCAAGCTGCAGAGAAGGAGGTTGCTACCGTTTGGGAGGAGCTAACGAAGGAGAAAGAGGAAATCTTGAAGGTCTCCTCCCAGAAGATTTCCGACCTCGGTTCCAAGGTGGCGGAGCTAACTTCGGCAAGCGAAGCATACCAAAAGGAGAAGTCAGATTCCGAGGCTCTCCTGGCGAAGGTGCTCGCTAAGAAGGCCGCGCTCCAGGCCGAGGTCAAGTCTTTAAAGAAGGAGTCAAAGAAGAAGAAGACGAAGGCATTGAAGAAGGAGATTGCCAATCTGGAGAACGAGCTTGATGACCTAGCGGTCGCTAAGGAGAAGGCCGAGCAAGCGACTAAGGTCGGTTTCCAAGACGGCTTTTGCCTTGCTAGGCATCAAGTTCTGCAGAGGTTCCCAGATTTGGACCTCTCCTTCATGGCGGCCCTGAACATTCCCGAGGGGCCTCGATGGACTTGGTCCAAAGTTGAGCACCTCAACTTGCCCTTCCCTTCTTCGGCGCCATAGGTGGTTGACAAGGACGCAGGAGTTGGAGGCTCTCAAGATGCCGAGGCTCCTTAGTTTTAGGGCCCTTTGCCTTCTTTTTCTCCTTTTTTGTATTTCTTCTTCTGGCGAACTTCCTTCTTTGTAATCGAATTCCATCTTTGCTTAATAAAGACTAATTCTTTTTTTTTTAGAGATTTTCGGCTAAGTTTTTTGCAAGAGTTTTCATTTCTCATTGTCCCGAACACGTTTGCTCAAGGGATTTCAGAAAATTGTACTTAACCCTTGCTAAATTCCTTCTGAGTAAATTTCTAACTTCAGAGAAGGTTGATAGCCTTCGTGAATGAATTCTCTTAAGCCGTGCTCGGTGACAACTGTTCTGGTGAAAAGAATCCTTTTGTACTTAGAAAAATTTTCTAACTTGTACAATTTTCTCACCAAAATCCTAAGCATAGAATTTTTTCAAGGCATCCGAGTGCCATGTATTCTTTAATTCTACGCCTTTGATATCGCCGAGCCTGTTAACTCATTTTCGCACTTCGTCAAGCACCAGATAAGGTCCTTCCCAATTTGCGTGAAGTACCCCATGGGATGGTATTCGGTCCAAATTCAGCCTTTCGGAGAACGAGGTCTCCTTTCTTTATTCCCTTTGGCCTGGCGCATAAGTTTATAGCCGCGGGCACTCTTTGCTGAAAAGCTTTTCTTCTCAGCTCAGCTATTTCTCTGTGTTCACCAACGAGGTCGAGCTTGGTTCTTAGGCCGAGGTCATTACCTCTTTTGTCGAACACTTGCACCCGCACCGATGGTTGCACTACCTCAATTGGGATGATGGCCTCTGCACCGAAAACAAGTGAAAAAGGTGTTTCCCCTGTGGCTCTTCGGGGTGTTGTTCGGTAGATCCATGACAAGCTTGGGAGTTCTCCCGGCCATTTCCCTTTCGCTTCCCCTAACCTCTTTTTCAGATCATCTTTTATGGTTCTGTTGGATACCTCTACTTGCCCATTGCTTTGGGGGTGAGCTACTGGAGCGAAGTGCATTTGTATTCCGAGGTCTTTGACAAATTCATGGAACCCCTTGTCTATAAACTGGGACCCGTTGTCGGCTACTAGTACCCTCAGTATGCCAAATCTGTATACGATGTTCTTGCATACGAACTTCTGCACATCTTTTTCCGAGATCATTGCCAAGGGTTCTGCCTTGACCCACTCAGAGAAATAGTCTACTGCGACTACGCAGAACTTCATGCCCCCAGGCGCTGTCGGGAGTGGCCCAATGAGGTCTATGCCCCAAACCGCGAAGGGCCAGAGATAGTCAGCCGAAGTTACCAATTCCGAGGGTGTCCTTTGGATATTCACGTGCCTTTGGCAATTATCACATTTCTGGACGAACTGCCTAGCGTCCTTCCTTAGGGTAGGCCAAAAATATCCTTGGCGAAGTATCACTGCGGCCAGGGGGTCGGTTCCAATGTGTGAACCGCAAGCGCCTTCGTGAACTTCTTCGAGGATCATTTTAGTATCCTCTTCGCCAACACAGCTCTGCAATCGATTTGCATATCCCTGCCTATACAGTTCTTCCCCGATTAAGAAGAATCGGCCTGCACGTCTTCACACTTTTGCCGCTTGGTTGGGGTTTTCGGGGAGCTCGCCGTTTGTGAGATATCTTTTGATTGGATCTTTCCAGCCTTCTCCCGAGGTCAATATGTTCAGTACCTCTATGCTCGGGTGATCCAGCACTTCGGTGCAAGTTTTTGACTTTGCTAGGCCATCTGCCTCGGCATTGTCTCGTCGAGGCACATTTTCAATTCGCACAGTATCGAACTCTTGAATAAGTTTCGTCACCAACTCATGATATTTTGCCAAGGTCGAGTCCTTCACCCCGTAGTCCCTTGCCTTTTGTTGAACTACCAGCTGGGAGTCGCTGTGGGCTTTCAAGTTTCTTACACCAATTTTTCTAGCTAGGCGTAGCTCTGCTATGAGAGCTTCGTACTCGGCCATGTTGTTGGTGACGTTGAAGCTGAATTTAATGGACTTCATCACCTGTAGACCTTCGGGGCCTCTGATAATTACCCCAGCTCCCTGGTGTTCGGACCCTGAGGCTCCGTCTACATGAAAAGTCCATTATGGCTCACTTTAGCCAGAATCGGAATGGCTGTCCTCGGTAATGGGTACTTTGGCAATGAAGTCTGCCAGAGCTTGAGCTTTGATGGCTTTCCGAGGTTCATAAGTAATGTCATGCTCCCCAAGCTCTATGCACCATTTGGAAATTCTTCCTGAATGATCAACTTTCCTCATGATGTCCCGTAGAGGTAGACTACTTCGGACGATGATCGGGTGAGCTTGAAAATATGGCCGTAGTCTTCTTCCTGCCAGCACCAAGGCATATATAGCTTTTTGTAGCAAGGGATACTTGACTTCGGCACCGTGCAAGGACTTGCTTACGTAATAAACCGGCCATTGTTTCGGCCCTTCTTCTTTCACAAGGACCGAGCTCACTGCTTTTTCTGTAACGACGAGGTACAGCACGAGGGGCTCTCCCTCGCGAGGTTGCCGAAGAGTGGGCAGACGGGCTAGGTAGGTTTTGAGTTCTTCCCAAGCCTTTTGGCAGTCCTCATTCCAAGGATGATCATCACATTCGAGGTTGCCCTCCTTTCTTGCTGCCTTGGTGAGTACTTTGAAGAATACTCGACACCGATCTCCATACCTGGAAATAAACCTGCTAAGATAGGTTATCCTTATGGTGAGTCTTTGCACATCTTTTACCGTGACGGGAGTTCGGAATTCAAGCAAGGCCTTAATTTTTTCTGGGTTGGCATCAATGCCTCTTTCTGATACCATGTACCCAAGAAACTTTCCTGAAGTTACGCCGAAAATGCACTTCTCGGGATTAAGGCGAATCCCGAAGATTCTAAGCTGGTGAAAAGTTTCCCTCAGATCTGCGACGTGATCTTTCGGCATCTTGCTTTTGACTATCATGTCGTCGACATAAACTTCCATGTTCCTCCCTATTTGGTCATTGAAGACCTTGTTCATCAACCTCTGATAGGTAGCTCCTGCATTTTTTAGTCCAAAAAGCATTATGATGTAACAATACGTTCCGCCCTCGGTGATGAAAGTTGTCTTTTCCTCATCTTCAGGATCCATCCTTATTTGATGATACCAACTGAAGGTGTCTAGGAAACTTAGGAGCCCGTATTCGGCAGTTGAATCCACCAATTGGTCTATTGGTGGAAAAGGGTATGAATCTTTTAGGCAAGCATCGTTCAAGTTTCTGAAGTCGATGCACATTCGGAGCTTATTGCTCCCTTCTTTTGTGGCAATAACCACATTGCTTAACCATTCAGGATACTTGACCTCCCTGATTATATCTGCGTCCAATAAGCGCTGTACTTCGATTTTGACGAAGTTATTTTTATGGACTGAGATGCCCCGTTTCTTTTGCCGAACAGGTTTTGCTTCCGGACTTACTTTAAGGCTATGTTGTATTATGCGAGGGTCTACTCCTGGCATATCATTCGGCGAGTAGGCAAATAAGTTTTTATTCATCAGTAGAAAGGATACAAGTATTTTCTTGTCACCTTCGGCCAAGTTTTTCCCTATTCGGGTATTTCGGCCTGGGACAAGTTCCACTTGTTCCATTTCCATTTTTACCTTCGCAGGGTCTTCTGCCTCTCCCTCTTTTGGCTTTCCGTCTGGGAAAGCCTCTGCCTCTATGGTTTGTGCGGAGTTGGTTGCTAGAGCTTTTCGCGCCTTGACGAACACCCTCCTTACTTTGCCCTGATCAATGAAGATTTCTGCATCTCCATCCTTGGTAGCAAAAGTGACAATTAGGTACTTTACATCAGGGCGAATGTGCAAATTTCCTTGTGTTTGTCTTCCAAGGATGGCGTTGTATGATGAAGGAACATCCATGACGATGAACCTTTCCATTGTAAAGGCAAACAGTTCGTCTGCCCCATCAACCGAGGTCCCTTTCATCATCAGGGGGAGGTCAATCCATTCAAGGACCGGCAGTTCGGATGGTCCTACCCTGAAAGTGGGCGAAGTGACAGGCTTGAGATCGGTGCTGGATATGCCCAAGCTCGGCAGCAGATGCGAGAATAGGACGTCGGTGTTTGATCCATCGTCAAGCAACACTCTCTTGACGTCCCAATTTCCTATCCTCGCCATGACCAACAGCGGATCATCATGAGGGAAAATGATGGTGGAACCATCTTTGCGGGTCAGCTTCCTCGACGGACTTTGATATTCCATAACTGCTATTTCTCTGGCCTTCCTCTTTCTTTCCGAGGAAGGGAGTCCTGTCGTGATTGTTTGTATTATTCCCGCCGGCAGTGGCGGACGCCTTTTTGGACTTCGGTTCCTCCGTTTGTCCGAGTCGTAGTCCTCGTCTTCGGCCTTTCCTTCTTCCTCCCTCCTTTCTTTCGGAGAAGGCATTCGCAGATACCGCCGAAGTTGGCCCTGCTTTATCAGCGACTCTATATATTTATTCAATTGGAAGCAGTCTTCCGTGTCATGGCCATGGTCGCGGTGGAACTGGCAGAACTTTTTCAGGTTCTTTTTATTCTCAGCGGTCATGGCCCTCGGCCGCTGAATCTGGGTCCCCTGTCTCTCCATCGTCATGAGGATGTTGGTCCTCGTGGTATTCCGGGGTGTGAAGGCTGAGGATTTCCTTCCTTTAAACCTTCGAGGTCGTCCTGCCTGTTCGGCCGGATACCTCGTTTGCTGGCTAGACCCTCCAGCACGAATGTGCTCAAACTTCAGTCCGCCCATTCTCAGCTCCTCGGCTGTCATATGCTGTTCAGCCCTTCGATAGAATTCTCCCAGAGTGTCCGGGGGATCCTTGGAGAACTCGTAGAAGAGCTGTGAGTCCCGCCGAAGGCCCCGCGTCATGGTGAGGATGCGTATTTCAGGCCGAAAGTCTGGGACACTTAGGACCTCTCTGTTGAACCTTTCGACATAATCGTGAATGGTTTCTCCATTCCTTTGCGCTATGTCTAACATCTGGACGGGCATCTTTGCCGTCGGCCTGCTTCCAATGAATTGTTGAGTGAAGGCGGTGGATAGTTCCTGAAACTCCCTGTTGGTTCCGAGAGCCAATGAGTTGTACCACGCTGTTGCTGGCCCTGTGAGGGTGACCTCAAAGCACTTGCATAGGGTGGCATCGTCAGCACCATACAACATCATGTTGTGTTTGTACTTCATCAGATGGGCCTGTGGATCAGTCCAGCCATCATAAGTTTCCAGCCGAGGTACCCGGAAGTCACTCGGCATAGCCGCTTCGACCACCGTTCGGGCGAATGGCGATTCATCCCTAACAAAAGTGTCAGATAGCCTAGCCCAGACTGGCTTCCGAGCTACCTGTTTCTCTACTCTCTCCAACCTTGTCAACAATTTCTCCATGAGGAGCGTGGCACTGGGCCCTTCGTCCTAGTGCTCTGGGAAGGGTGACTGTCGATGCCTCTTTGTCGACTGACTTTGGACCCAATGGGATGGCGACCTCGCCTCGAGTGACGAGCTCCTTTGGCGAGGAGTCTTTGGCCGCTCGTACCCCCTTCGCCTTGCAGGCCGTGCCCCGAGGGGTATATTTTCTGTCGAGGATTCATCTCGTGGGTCCCCACTCCCCGAACTGCGATAGATTGACTTCGGGCTTTTCTCCCGAGGGCGTACTGGCGAGGGGGGCCTTTGGGCTTGAGTCGGTTGTGGCCACCTTCGGTCTGTTTGCTGTGTCACCTCAGCTACAATAGAATGCTGGAAGTTGCGTAGAAAGCTCATGGTTATGACTAGAGGACGCTCTTCCTCAGGCGAGGAAGTCCCTGGTAGGGTTTGCTCAGTGGCCGTTTGGACTTCAGGCACGGACGGGGACTTCGGAAGTCCCTTGTCCTTAGAACGCCGAGTCTCCACAACGGCGACCTGAGGGTGGTTTCCCACAGACGGCGCGAAATGATGCCCAGCAGCATCTTTGTCTTGTGACATTGTGACTTCGGGAGGGACTTCTTAAGAGGGACAACTGATAGCCAAAGGACTATCGCCTCTCTCACCCAGTGCCTCCTGCCGAAAACAAGGTAACCGGAGAGCTTAATGTCACCCGAAGGAGGCACTATCACTGACCTCGAAAAGAGCAAAGTCAAGACGTGTCGAACTCGGAACTTCGGCTAATACCTCAGGAACTCCAAAAACATTACCAACTCCTTCGGGGGACCAAACAGATCACCTTTGGGACAGAGGCCCTTACAAGCAGGAGAGAATCCTCCGAAGGCAGAACCACCGAACTAAAGGACTCCCCGAACTATGAGCATAACTCCCGAAGAAGGGCATCCATACCAAAGGACGACCTCGCCCAGAGGACCTCGGGAGTACGGCATGAGCATTTAAAGAGCCTCTGACATGTCGTCCACAGGCATTACATGCCGCCCCAAACGGCGGTCTGACACGCCGACGCCGTCCAGGTCTTGTCACGACCTGTCTCGGTTCAAGGCTCAAGGAGCCTGCCACCGGCTACTTGTCCCCTACGCCCAGAAACTCAGAGAACATCCGACCGAACACGTGTCGTCATCTGAACGGGCTGGGCACTTCTATAAATACCAAGGAACAGACCCTGGCAAACGGTTCGACTCCTCCTCCTTGAGAAGACACAAACAGGCAAGGCCACTAAAACCTTTAGTGCTCCCCCTTCACCTTCTCAAGACACTGACTTGGGCGTCGGAGGCTCCTCCCCGGAAAAACACTCCGGGGACCTCTTAACCCTCTCTTCTGAGCTTTTCAGGCACGCTCCTCTGGGAAATCTGGGCCCCAGACGTTCTCCCTCTCAGGAAGTCCCTCCAAAAGTCACAATGTCACTCAACGAGGATGCCTCAGGGCATCATTTGGCACCGTCTGTGGGAAGGCACTCTGAAGCCGCCGTTGTTGAAACTCGGCGTTCAAAGGACAAGGGACTCCTGAAGTCCCCGTCCTCGCCTGAAACTCAACCGGCCACTAAGCAAACCCTTCCAGGGACTTCCACGCCGAAGGAAGAGCGTCCTCTGGTCATAACCATGAGTTTCCTGTGCGACTTTCAACGTTCTGTTGTGGCTGAAATGACACAGCAGATAGATCGAAGGTGGCTGCAACAGACTCAGGCCCAAAGGCCTCCCTCGCCAGCACGGCCTCGAGAGAAAAGCCCTAAACCAGCCCACTGTAGTTCGAGAAGCGGAGATCCGCGTAAGGAGTCTTCAATGGAAAATATGCCCCTCAGGGCACGACTTACAGAACGAGCTAAGTCCAAGCGACCCGAAGTCCCACACCGAAGAAGCTTGTCACCTGAGGTGAGGTCCCTGTCCCCCCAACGCCAAACTCGCTCCCCGAATAGACATCGGCAATCTCCCTTCCCAGAGGAAGAACCTAGTGCCATCATCCTTATGGAGAGGATACTAGCAAGACTAGACAGGGTAGAAAAATAGGTAGCCCGCAAGCCCGTCTGGGCCAGGCTGTCTGAAACCTTTTGTGGGGATGAGTCCCCATTCACTCAAGCCATAGTTGAGGCTGCCATGCCTGGCGACTTCAGAGTACCTCGGCTCGAAACTTATGATGGTTGTACTGATCCACAGGCCCATCTGACTAAGTACAGATGCAGCATGGTGATGCACGGTGCCGACGACGCTACCTTGTGCAAATGTTTCGAGGTCACCCTCACAGGACCAGCAACTGCATGGTATAATTCATTAGCTCCAGGAACCATCACAGAATTCCAGGAGTTATCCACGGCTTTCACGCAGCAATTTATTGGAAGTCGGCCAACTGCGAAGATGCCTATCCAAATGTTCGACATAGCGCAAAGAAATGGAGAAACCATCCGCGACTATGTCAAGAGGTTCAACAGAGAAGCCTTGAGCGTACCAGACTTTCGGCCTGAAATACGCATTCTCGCCATGACGTGGGGCCTTCGGAGAGACTCACAGCTATTTTACGAGTTCTCCAAAGACCCCCCAGACACGCTTGGTGAATTTTACCGAAAGGCCGAACAGCACATGACGGCCGAAGAATTGAGAATGGGTGGACCGAAGTCCGATCACACCCGAGCCAAAGGGTCCAACCAGCAAACCCGGTACCCAACCGAACAGGCAGGCCGACCTCGGAGGATGAGGGGAAGGAAACCCCCAATTTTCACACCTCTGAACACCACAAGGACCAACATCCTCATGAAAATGGAAAGGCAGGGGACTCAGATTCAGCGGCCAAGAGCCATGACCGCTGATAATAAGAAGAACATGAAGAAGTTCTGCCAGTTCCACCGCGACCACGGCCACGACACCGAAGACTGCTTTCAATTAAAGAAGTATATAGAGTCGTTAATAAAACTGGGCCACCTTCGGCGTTATCTGCGGATGCCCTCCTCGAAAGGGAAAAAGGTGAAGGAAGGAAAGGCAGAGGATGAAGACTACGACTCCGACAGGCGGAGGAACCGAAGCCTGAAAAGGCGCCCTCCACCTCCGTCAGGAATAATACAAACAATCACGACGGGACTCCCATCCTCGGAAAAAAAGAGGAAGGCCAGAAAAATAGCAGTCATGGAATATCAAAGTCCGACAAAAAAACTGGCCCGCAAGGATGGTTCCGCCGTCATATTTCCCCATGACGATCCGCTGTTGATCATAGGGAGGATAGGAAATTGGGATGTCAAGAGAGTGTTGCTTGACAATGGATCAAACACCGACGTCCTGTTTTCACACTTACTGCCGAACTTGGGCATATCCAGCAGTGACCTCAAGCCCGTTACCTCGCCTACTTTCAGGGTAGGACCATCCGAACTGCCTGTCCTCGGATGGATCGATCTCCCCTTAATGCTGAAAGGGACTTCGGTAGATGGGACTGCCGAATTATTCGCCTCCACAATGGCGAGGTTCATTGTCATGGATGTCCCTTCATCGTACAACGTCATCCTTGGAAGACAGACACAGGGAGATCTGCACATTCGCCCTGATGTGAAGTACTTAACTGTCACTTTCACCACCAAGGATGGAGATGCGGAAATCTTCATAGATCAAGGCGAAGTGAGGAAGGTGTTCGTCAGGGCACGAAAAGCTCCAACAAATAACTTCGCACAAACAATGGAGGCAAAGGCACCAAAAAAGGACGAGGCAGAAGATCCCGCGAAAGTGGAAATGGAAAAAGTAGAACTTGTCCCAGGCCAAAGTACCTGAATAGGGAAGAACTTGGCTGAAGGTGACAAGAAAAAACTTGTATCTTTTCTGCTGAAAAATAAAGACCTGTTTGCCAACTCGCCAAAAGATATGCCAGGGGTAAACCCTAGCATAATACAGCATAGCCTTAGAGTAAGTCCGAAAGCAAAACCGGTCCGGCAAAAGAAACGAGGCATCTCAGCCCATAAAAGTGACTTTGTCAAAACGGAAGTCCAACGCCTGTTGAACGCTGATGTCATCAGGGAGGTCAAGTACCCCGAATGGTTAAGCAACGTGGTTATTGCCACAAAAGAAGGAAGCAGTAAGCTCCGGATGTGCATCGACTTCAGAAACTTGAATGATGCTTGCTCGAAAGACTCATATCCTCTCCCACCGATAGACCAATTGGTAGACTCAACCGCCGAATTCAGGCTCCTAAGTTTCTTAGACGCCTTCAGCGGATATCATCAAATAAAGATGGACCCCAAAGATGAGGAGAAAACTGCCTTCATCACCAAGGGGAGAACGTACTGTTACATCAGAATGCCCTTCGGGCTCAAGAATGCAGGAGCTACCTACCAGAGGTTGATGAGCAAGGTCTTTAACAACCAAATAGGGAGGAATATGGAAGTCTACGTCGATGACATGATAGTCAAAAGCAAGTTGCCTAGCGACCACGTCGCAGACCTAAAGGAAACTTTCCACCAGTTCAGAACCTTCGGGATCCGCCTTAACCCCGAGAAGTGCATCTTCGGCGTAACCTCGGGAAAGTTTCTTGGGTACATGGTGTTAGAAAGAGGCATTGATGCTAACCCAAAAAAGATTAAGGCTCTACTTGAATTTTGAACTCCCATCACAATAAAAGATGTACAAAGACTCACTGGAAGGATAACCTCTCTTAGCAGGTTTATTTCCAAGTATGGAGACCGATGCGGAGCATTCTTCAAAGTGCTCACAAAGGCCGCAAAAAAGGAAGGCAACCTCGGGAGTGGTGATCACCCTTGGAATGAGGACTGCCAAAAGGCCTGGGAAGAACTCAAAGTCTGTCTAGCCCGCCTGCCCACTCTATGGCAACCCCGCGAGGGAGAACCCCTTGTGTTATACCTCACCGTCACAGAAAAAGCAGTGAGTTCGGTCCTTGTAAAAGAGGAAGGGCCGAAGTAATGGCCGGTCTATTATGTAAGCAAGTCTCTACATGGCGCCGAAGTCAGATATCCTTTGTTGCAAAAAGCTATATATGCCTTGGTACTAGCAGGAAGAAGGCTGCGACCATACTTTCAGGCTCACCCTATCATCGTCCGAAGCAGTCTACCCCTGCGCGATGTCATGAGAAAGGTTGATCATTCGGGAAGGCTTTCCAAATGGTGTATAGAGCTTGGCGAACATGACATCACTTATGAACCTCGAAGAGCCATAAAAGCTCAAGCTCTGGCAGACTTCATTGCCAAAGTACCCACCATCGAGGACATCCATCCGGATCCAAACGAAGGTGAGCCAGAGTCAACTTTGTATGTTGACGAAGCCTCGGGCTCCGAACACCAGGGATCGGGGGTAGTTATCAGAGGTCCCGAAGGCCTAGAGGTAATAAAAGCTATCAAGTTCAGCTTTCATGTCACCAACAATGTGGCTGAGTATGAAGCCCTTATAGCAGGATTGCACCTAGCCAGAAAAATTGGCGTGAGAAATCTAAAGGCCCACAGCGATTCCCGACTGATAGTTCGGAAAACAGCAGGGGACTATGGGATGAAGGATCCAACCTTAGCAAAATACCATGAATTAGTAGCAAAGCTCATTTGGGAGTTCGACGCCGTAAAAATTGAAAACATACCTCGACAGGATAATGCCGAAGCAGACTGCTTGGCAAAGTCAAAAACATACGCCGAAGTACTAAACAGCCTGAGCATTGTAATACTGAGCATAGCAACTTCGGGAAAAAGCTGGAAGGACCCAATAAAGAGGTATATCGCAGACAATGTACTCCCCGAAGACCCTGGCGAAGCCGCGAGAGTTCGAAGGCGCTCCGGTCGATTCTTCCTAATTGGCGAAGAGTTGTATCGGCAGGGATATGCAAGTCCATTACAAAAATGCGTTGGCGAATAGGACACTGAAGTGATCCTCGAAGAAGTTCACGAAGGCGCTTGTGGTTCACACATTGGAACCGACACCCTGGCAGCAGTAATACTTCGCCAAGGGTACTTTTGGCCTACCCTAAGAAAAGACGCTAGGCAATTCGTCCAGAAATGTGGTAGTTGCCAAAGACACGCGAATATCCAGAGGACACCCTCGGAAATGGTGAATTCGGCTGACTATCCCTGGCCCTTCGCAGTTTGGGGCATACACCTCATAGGACCACTCCCAACGGCACCCGGGGGCGTGAAGTTCTGCGTGGTAACGATAGATTATTTCTCCAAATGGGTCGAGGCAGAACCCTTGGCTACTATCTCGGTAAAAGAAGTGCAGAAGTTCGTATGGAAGAATATCGTGTGCAAATTTGGCATACCAAGGGTACTAGTAGCTGATAACGGATCCCAGTTTATAGACAAAGGATTCCAGGAATTTAACAGCGACCTCGGGACAAAAATGCACTTCGCCCCAGTAGCTCACCCCCAAAGCAATGGGCAGGTAGAAGTATCTAACAGGACCATAAAAGATGGTCTGAAAAAGAGACTGGGGGAAGCAAAAGGGAAATGGCTAGGGGAGCTCCAAAGCGTATTATGGAGCTACCAAACAACACCCCGAAGAGCCACAGGGGAAATGCCTTTTTCACTCGTTTTCGGTACAGAGGCCATCATCCCAATCGAGGTAGTGCAACCATCGGTACGAGTGCAAGTATTTGATGAAAGTGGAAATGACCTCAGACTAAGAACCAAGCTCGACCTCGTCAGCGAACACAGGGAAATAGCCGAGCTGAGAAGAAAAGCTTTTCAGCAAAGAATGGCCGCGGCTATAAACTTGCGCGCCAGGCCAAAGTGAATAAAGAAAGAAGACCTCGTTCTCCGAAAGGCTGAATTCGGACCCCGAAGGCCATCCCACGGGGTATTTCGCGCAAAGTGGGAAGGTCCTTATCTGGTTCGTGCCGAAGTACGACAAGGGGTGTACAAACTCGGCGATGCCGATGACGTAGAATTAAAAAATACTTGGCATTCGGATGCCTTGAAAAAATTCTATGCTTAGGATCTTGCCAGAGAGCTGTATTGTACAAATTAGAAAAATATTCTAAGTACAAAAGTTTCTTAGAAAAATTCTTAAGTATAAATTATACAAGCCAGAATTCCACGAAGGCGATCACCGTAATAAGCGCAGATTTGATTTTTCTGAAGTCGCTTGAGCAAACATGTTCAGGACAACGGGAAATGAAAAATCTCACAAAAAGACTTAGCCAAAAAAGAATCTTTATTAAGGATGAATCTGCGTACAGAGAAGAAAGATTGCCAAAAGAAGAAGTACAAAAAAAAGAAGGAAAAGAAGGCAAAGGGCCCTAAAACAAACTAAGGGATCTCGGCGTCCCGGGAGCCACCAGCTCCTGCATCCTTCTCCACTACCTTCGGCGCCGGGAGTGAAAGGGGCAAGTTCAAGTGTTCAATCTTTGACCAAGCCCACCAAGGTCCCTCGGGAATGTTTAAGGCCTTCAAGAAAGAAAGGTTCAGATCTGGAAACTTCTGCAGGACCTGGTGCCGAACAAGGTAGAAGCCGTCCTGAAAGCCGACTTTGGTCATCTGGTCGGACTTATCCTTCTCGACACCAAGGGCGTCAAGGTCCTTCTTCAGATCCGCGACCTTCGTCTTCAATGCCTTCATCTTCTTCTTCTCCGGCTCCTTCTTCAAAGCATCGACCTCGGCTTGAAGCACGGCCTTCTCAGCAAGCGCCTTCGCCAGGAGAACCTCAGACTCTGACTTCTCCTTTTGATAGGCTTCATTCGCTGAAATCAGCTCCGCCACCTGAGAGCCAAGTTCAGAAATCTTCTGGGAGGATTCCTTCTTCTTTTTCCTTTAGGAACCCCTCCTGAACGGTGGCAATCTCCTTCTCTGTAGCTTGAGCCAACTGCGTGTTCTGGGCAGCTAATTCCGAGCACGTGGCCTTAGTTTTTTCTATAACCTCTAAGGCCGAGGCTCGGAACGCTGTCTGCCTCGCCACCCGAACTCTGAGGAAACCAGCGTACCCCAGCAGCTGCAAACAAAAAAAAAGAGGCAAAGTTAGTAAGGAAAAAGAGAAAAGAGAGAGCCAAACACTTGGAAAAAATCCAAAGGAAAAAAGAAAGAAAGGCGCAAAACATACTTGGGCAGCGTGCTCGGAAAGTTTCGCGGCCAGGGAATCATCGCCCGGGTGAGCCTCCGTGATAGCTCTAAAGGAGGCTTCAGTAAGCATCCCCTTCGAGATCTCTTTAGCCATTTTCCGGCAGTCTCCGGAGTACAAATTCATGTCCTCCGTAAACGACCAAAAAGGCTCCTTCAGGATCTTCCCCTTCGGGATACGGGCATCCCGAAGGGCTCACTTCTGGGTGTGCTCGGCTGCCCAACCCGGAGTAAGTAACTCCCCTGCACGGCAAAACAAGAAGCTGGTCAAGGCAAGTAAATTTCAAAGTTCAAAAAAGTAAAGGCATCATAGTTTGTCTGAGAAAGCAAACCTGGAGGCACCTCGGCGACATCATCGTCCGAGCTCTGAGTCCCCTCGGCAGAAATTTCCTTGCCTTTGCTCCTACGGCGCTCCTCAGCAGAAGGGGCTTCTACCAAAGCATCCAGAAGAGTCGCCGAATGAGTGGGACTCTGAGCAGTGAGGTCGGCAGCGACCTCGGCCGGCGAGACACTAGCAGCCTCGGGCTCTTCCCCCGCCTCCTCGAAAATCTCTGGAAGAGGAGGAGGCGCATCCTTCTTCGCCCGTTTGGCCACAGATGGCCCAGCCCCAGACGATTTCCGCCTTCAGGAGACGGCCTTCTTCGTCTGTTGGCCCTTCTCGGCTTGACCAAGAAAAAGGGACTTGTAATAGGCAACAGTGTCGGTGCCCATCTCTGAAAAAGAAAGAAGACATCAGCGTGAGTCCAAGGTGAAATTATAACAGATGGATTCGGAGATAACTTACGCTCGTAAAAAGTTTCGTAAGTAGTTTCCTCCCGAAGGAGTTGCACCAGCCAGGAATCCTTCCCAACGATGTCAGGAGCCAGCATTCCGAGGTCGGTCTTGTGCTCCTTCACTACCCCTAACTCCCGAAGAACCTCCTCGGTCATCAGCTTCCAATTAATGGGCAAGGGGTAACGGGAGTGCGAAGGGACCTCGGGACCCCAGTCAAAGACGGCGCGGATACATTTGTCGAAATCCACGAATATGGGAGCCAACTCGGGAGTCAGCATTATCCTCGGATCTACGACGTCCATCTCCAGCCTTCCCCGAGCCCACTTGGTCGGAACGTGCGACTAGGCCTCCTCCATCTTCAGAAAGAAAAATTTTTGTTGCCACCCTCGCCAGCTGTCCTTGGTGGCAAAAGTAAACATATACTTTTTGCTCCCTGATCCCCGAGGTAGCATGAAGTAAAAGCCACCCTTCAGGACCATGAAGAGCTTATAGTACTGCATAAAGATGATGAAGTGGGGTTCTATTTTGAAAATGCCACACATGCAGAGGAAGGTGTTAAAATAGCAGTACGAGTTCGGCGAAAGCTAATTTACGGCAATGCCATGCAATTGGCAAAAATTGCAAATCATCTTCGGAGGAGGATACCGAAGTCCGGCCTTCAGTTGAGCTCGGAAAACGGTAACCTCGTTGCCACGGTTCGAAAAGCTAAATTGGTCCGAACGTGGCAACCGGGTAACGGCGTACGAGGGAAGGAAGAACTTGGTCTTCCATTTCTTTAATTTTTTAGGAGTGGTGCAGCAAGGATGAGACAAAAGGGGTTGCCAGCTCTCGGGAATAGGCATGGTTGGATGAAAAATGATTTCAGAAAAAGGCCAAAAACAACTTCGGGAAAGCTTAAAAAGCAAAAGGCTCTGAAAGCTAAAACGCACCAAACGTTTTGCCGAAATCTGGATTTGAAGACGCCGTCGCGAAAGGTTGCCGGAAAACACCCCGTTAAAAAGGATCGCCAGAAAAGTGGGAGAAAACGTGAAAGCAGTTGAGAGCAAAAACATAAGCAAAAGAGGGTTATGACGGAACATGAGTATATATAGGCCGAGAGGCGAAGGCGAACCGGCGTCATAACTACTCCGCGAAGGCTAACAGTCGCCATAATTGCTCAGACCGCATGAAAAGACACGCCTGCTTTATCCGATACAGTTCTTCCCAATAGCAGGCTGCCACATGTCAGCCATTGCGCCAAAGGGGGGTCACGTCTTCTGACACTCCTACACCTGGGCGCGCCGCTCTAGACTGACACGTCTGGTTACGAGACGCAACGTGGCGCAGATCTACAAAAAGAGAGAAGTGGGTTACCTCGAAGACACCAAGAGACAGATTATGACCGAACAAGCCGGTGTCTTCAGACAAGAGGTCCATCCTCGGCAAAATTGTTATAACCAAGGCCCTGAAAGACTGCATTCAAAAGCTGATAAACCGAAGTATCTACTTCGGCTTTCCAAAGGGGGGCTTGTGATAGCCGAAGGACTATTGCCTCTCTCACCCAGTGCCTCCTGCCGAAAACAAGGTAACCGAAAAGCTTAATGTCACCTGAAGGAGGCACTATCACTGACCTAGGAAAGAGCAAAGTCAAAACGTGTCGAACTCGGAACTTCGGCTAATACCTCAGGAACTCCAAAAACGTTACCAGCTCCTTCGGGGGACCAAACAGATCGCCTTCGGGACAGAGGCCCTTATAAGCAGGAGAGAATCCTCCGAAGGCAGAACCACCGAACTAAAGGACTCCCCGAACTACGAGCATAACTCCCAAAGAATGCCGTCCATACCAAAAGACGACCTCGCCCAGAGGACCTCGGGAGTACGGCATGAGCATTTAAAGAGCCTCTGACATGTTGCCCACAAGCATTACATGCCGCCCCAAACGGCGGTCTAACACGCCGACGCCGTCCAGGTCTTGTCACGACCTGTCTCAGTTCAAGGCTCAAGGAGCCTGCCACCGGCTACTTGTCCCCTACGCCCAGAAACTCAGAGAACATCCGACCGAACACGTGTCGTCATCTGAACGGGCTGGGCACTTCTATAAATACCAAGGAACAGACCCTGGCAAACGGTTCAACTCCTCCTCCTTGAGAAGACACAAACAGGCAAGGCCACTAAAACCTTTAGTGCTCCCCCTTCACCTTCTCAAGACACTGACTTGGGCGTCAGAGGCTCCTCCCCGGAAAAACACTCCGGGGACCTCTTAACCCTCTCTTCTGAGCTTTTCAGGCACGCTCCTCTGGGAAATCTGGGCCCCAGACGTTCTCCCTCTCAGGAAATCCCTCCAGAAGTCATAATGTCACTCAACGAGGATGCCTTGGGGCATCAACAACATCTAGTGCAAAGGTTTCCCAGAGGAGCATGCCTGTGTGGTCAAAAAAGAAGGTTAGGAGGTCCCCGGAGTGTTTCTCTGGGGAGGAGCCTCCGATGCCCAAGTCAGTGTCCTGAGAGGAGATAGAGGAGGAACACTAGGAGGTTAGATGGCCTTGCCTGTGTGTGCTTTTTCAGGGAGAGAGAGTCCGATCCTTTGCCAAGTCCTGTTTCCTGGTATTTATAGAGGTGCCCAGCCCATTCAGATCGTAAGACGTGTTTGGTTGGATGAGATCCGTATTTCCGAGCGTGGGGGACAGGTAGCCGTTTTGTAGGCTCCTCGGGTCTGAGACCGAGACAGGTCGCGACAGGACTTGGACGGCGTCGGTGCGTCAGACCGCCGTTCCAGGCGGCGTGTATCGCCTGTGCGCGACATGTCAGAGGCTTCTTAAATGCTCCTGCCGTATTACCGAGGTCCTCTTGGCGAGGTCGTCCTTTGGTACGGCCGTCCTTCTTCGGGAGACGTACCCACAGTTCGGAGAGTTCCCTGGTTCGGGGCTTCCGCCTTCGGGTGGATTATTCTCCTACTTGGGATAGCTGGACCTTCACCTCTGAAGGCGATCCGTTTGGTCCCCCGAAGGAGTCGGTAAAGTCCTTGAAGTCCTGGCGTATTAGCCGAAGTCCCGAGTTCGAGGCGTTTTGACTTCGCTCCTTCCGAGGTCAGTGACAGTGCCTCTTTCAGCTATATTTTTGGCAGGAGGTGTGTACTGAGAGGGATGGTAGCCCTTCGGCTATCAGTTAGGATGCCACCTAAGCCTTAGGAATTGATTTTGGACACTTAGAAACAAGGTTGGCACAATCAAAGTGCAATGCTATAGCATTGTATATTGTAGTATGACAACATCATGATTTTATAGAAGTTGTTAGAAATGGTGCAATGGTTCCAGCATAGTTTGTGTGATTGCATTGCACATTTAGCAAGCCTGTTCTTCCTCTTGAGATGCAATCACATAAAATATTCAGTGTAACTGCATTAGCTCCTGGAGTTATATTTCTTCGCCTCTTTCTTAGCCAATCTCACTCCAAATCTTACCCAAACAAGTTCCAATCACTTTTGGCTTATTCCAACTCACTCGTGAGTGTCTTAACACTACTTATGCATCATTTAATCATGCCATAACATAAATCTCTTACCCCAAATGAAGAGTTTCACAAATCAAGCAACTATTCACCTCAAGCTCAACCTAGCTCCAATGGCTTCCAATTCCGGTTTCTTTGCAAATCAGGCACCACAATCCTGCTGTCAAGACCATTTTTAACTCATTCATACCATTAGAATAAACCCATAGCTTAAAAAGTTTCTTACCTTATGAATTTAACTAGAAACCACCAAGAACAAACTAGAACTCTTCCAATGCACTAAGATAGCTCAAATTCTTGCTTGGAGCTTGTTGTGATAGCTTTGGGGGCTTTATTTTCATGAAAATCTTAGGCTAAAGTAAAGATTTGATCTGGGATGATGTGGTGGAGGAGAGGATTGTGGGTTTGGCTTAAAGGAGGAAAAGATGAATAATACCATTTTTCCTCCCAAAGTATCTCCAACAACCCAACCTCCATTTACCCTTAACCTTGCTTAGCCCCTTAATTAGGTTAGCTAAGCCCCTCACTAAAGCTTTAATAAACTCTTTTTAGCCTTAAATGAGAAATTCATAACATTTCCACTTAGCCCCTAAGCTAAACACACACTTAAGGAAATCAGAACACTTAACCCCTTATCTTTCTTACTTGGTGCAAATAAGCCCTTACTTGTCCTTATTTGTTCTAAAGAATCACGAAAATTATGGTCTTGACTAAATTAGTCACTTTCACTTACATAACAATAATTTCACAAAAATTATTGCCGTTCCACTAATTTTTGCTAACTTTACCATTTTGCCCATCCAACTCTTAGGTGCCAATTGACACTCAGGAACTTTTATGGAGCTTACTTTAGTCATTTGATTTGGTTAATGTTACCACCTTCACAAAATGGGAAAATTATAGCATAAGGACCTAAACTTATATGCTTTAATTTTCACAATAGTGTATGAATTGTGAAGTGTAAAGTATTCAATATACACTCCCTTAAGTAGAACAAACAATGATAGTTTGGTTCTTAAGAAAGCATTGGCATATTGCCTAATTTTCAAGTAACCTATGGATTAAATTATAAGGTTACAAAGGTTGGGTATTCAATTGCACAAATTTCCAAACATGGTTATGGAAAGGACATGGTTGGAATTGTGAGGAAAGGATGTGGATGGAATTATGAAGAAAGGACACAGATGGAATTAAGGATATTGTTGGGGACCAAAGTGTTCAAGGGGGCAAAGATAGTCATTCAATGCTTAAGGACACTTAAGGGCTTAAGTGTCCCAAACTTTTCTAAAGGTGAAAATGACCCTTGACTAGGGTTAAAAGAGGTTAAAAACTGTCATTTTCCCATCCCAAACGGCTAGTAAAAATGTTATCCAAGTGTGACCTAAAGTTTGCAAAATTTGCAAACATGCCATTACTAAACACCAAGAAAGAAATAAAGCTAGAAAAAAATCATTTTTGCCCCATTTCTTCCAAAAATTTGACCTCCATCTCCTAGAGTTCTTCCTTGAACTCCTCTACATCCTTCCATAGCCACCAAACCTTAAGAAATCAAGACAAAGCAAGAGAAAACAAGAAAATTCAACAAAAAGCACAAAATCCCTAGTTTTTGGGTTTATCTAAGGTTTATTGGATTTCTAGCAAAAGGTAAGGGTTTCCAAAAGTTTTCTGGATTATTTACTATATTTTCAAACACCCATGAAGCTAAGACCATACTTGGAAGAGAGAAAAAAGCTCAAGGAACCAAGTATGGGTTAAGGAGAATGAAGAATGACAAGGTTTCGGCCTTAGTGTTACCATGCTGAAGATGGCAGCAAGAAAGAAGGGTTTTTAGAGCCCAATTTAGTACTAAATAAGGCCTAAAATATTCTTAAGACCAAGCAAAATCTTGAGGAGGGCTGCCATAGTGTTACTAAAGTGATATCTTATTGTTTTATTGAATGATTATGGGCTAACCCTAATGTGTTATTGCTGCCAGCATTACATGTGTTTGCTGCTATGTTGCTTAGTGCATATGGTTGCCATATTTATGTGTATGTGTTGGTTTTGTATGTTTTTCTGTATTTGGATTTCAGGTGGTACGTTTCTATGGAATACTTTACATTGAAAGCCTTACTAAGTTTTTTCCAAAGAGCTTACTACCCTTTCTGTCCATTTTCAGGAACACCTGAAATAGAATGTTTAAACTAATAGTTATAGTTTGATTTTTCCTATGAAATTTTAGGTACAAAAACTTCAATATGTATAGTATTAAAATTGAGTTTTTCATGATTTTTAGAGCACATATTCTAATTTTAGTGTTTGTACTTTCTGTCTTACGTAGTAGCTATCTTTTGAAGTTTCTAGAGTGCATTGTGTTTGTAAAGTTCTCCAAGAAGCTAGTACACATACCCAACTAATTTAGGATATATTTATGATACATCTATGCATATAAATACACTATGGATGGTGTATGGATGATATATGAAGCAATAAATTGATGTTTGAGCTTGAATGTTCAATTCTATCCATTTTGCAACTCATTGGCTATTTCAAAGAAAATTATGTTTAATGCTTATGGAATGCCTCTAAATTCAGGGAATGACTTTCCCAAGTGTTTAAAACATGTAATAGCCTGCCCATGTTGGTTTTGCACCTGGAAATGAAGTGTATGAGTTTATGAAATTTTGTATGGGCATTATGGTCATTAGTTGTATAAATTTGGTACCCAGTACTCCAAGAGGTATAACTTGCTATAGAAAATGAATTTGGCTCTAAAATTTTGACCACACTTAGAACACTTTAAGATTAATAATTTGGATTTTGAATCACTGGATTTGGTGCCCTATAGCCAAAGTTATAGTCTATCAAATTTGGCTGATTTTTGCTGTGCACTGTTCATATGGTCAATTTTACCCAGTTGAGTATAAAATCCATAATTGGAAACTTGTATGGATTTAATGCCTGAAATTTGTTTCCCTATGAAGGTTGAAGTGTATTAAAGGGTTTAAGGCATTTAGGGCACAAAGGAACATGGGTAGAATTTGAGTTGGACATGGTGTGAAAGTTTGGACACGTGAATTGGGCACTAATGGTACCAAGTGTGCATATGATTGTACATGCACTTGGGGATTTTACTTAAATACCATACTAACCAGGAATAAAGAATTGATTGTCATCATCATTACTTCCAGATGAAATTGTATGTGAATATGTGTGTGATGGTTGAACCAATATACATATATTTGCATTAAGACCAAGAGGGCCACTTGGGTAATATAGTGAGCATTGTTCTGATGGCCTACAAAACATGCATAGCTCATGGGAATTGACACATTAAATATGGTCACTGTATGTAAGCACTCAAAGTGATAACAGTTAATAACCTAGTTACTTCAGGTTTAAACTTGAGGTTTACTTACCTTGGCACCTGAGCTTGGGGAATTACTTGGAAGTCTTTTACACTTAGAGCTCTTGAGGAGTAAAAGGCAGGAGCAACATTCTGAGTTGAGCAAATGACTTTCATGGCAGAGAAGTACACTGATGCCATTAGGGACACAACTGATGTCCTCCATTTCCTATTTCTTGTCTCAAATCTAGGGCCCCTCCAACTGATGCCCCAAAGCATCTTCGTTTGCTGTCATGTTGACAGGTGGAGAGACTTCCTGAGGAGGCGAGCGCCTGGAGCTCTGGTTTCCCAGCTGAGTGTGCCTGAAAAGCTCAAAGAAGAGGTTAGGAGGTCCCTGGTTTGCTTTTCCGGGGAGTACCCTCCGACGCCCAAGTCAGTTTTCTGAGTGAAAGTGGAGGAAGAACACTAAGGGATCAAGTGTCTTGCCTGTTTTGTGTTTTCTCAGAGGGAGGAAAATGCCCATCCTTTTGCCCAGTCCCATTTCCTAGTATTTATAGGAGTAGCTGGTCCGTTCAGATCATGACACGTGTTCGGTCGGATTTGATATGTACTTTTGGACCTAAGGGACAGGCAGCCGTTTGCAGCCTCCTTTAGCCCTGGACCCGGACAGGTTGTGTCAGGACTGGGGCGGCTGCGGCGTGTCAGTTCACCATTCTGATGTGACGTGTAGGGCTTGTGGGCGATATGTCAGAGGCCCCTTAAATGCTCATACCGTACTCCCGAGGTCCCCTGGGCGAGGTCGCCCTTCGGTGCGTGCACCCTCTTCGGATTCTATCCGTCCTTCGGTGCGAGCACCTCCTTCGGGATCTATCCCATAGTTCTGGGAGTTCCCTTGATGAACACCTTCTTCGGGACTCACACCCATAGTTAGGGGATTCCCTTGTTCAGGTGTTTCTTGTTCGGGGAAGATCCTCTTCGGGGCCTCTGCCTTCGGGGGAGATTCTTCCTTGCTTCAGAGAGATGGCTCTCTTACCCGAAGACGGTCAGTTTGGCCCCTCGATGGAGACGGTGTTGTCCTCAGAATTCCTGACAAGCTAACCAAAGTCTCGAGCTCATAGTGTTTGACTTCGCACCTTCCGAGGTCAATAAAAAGATCCTCTCTTGGGTGACGTCAGACTCCTCGGCCAATATTCTGGCAGGGAGTTACTACCGAGGAGGCAATAGCCTTTGGCTATCACAGGGCCCCCTCCGAAAAGCCGAAGTGAGAAACTTCGGTTCATCGGTTTTCGGTTCCTGTGGTTGTGATATCTGCGCCGAAGACGCCTTCTTCTGCCTGAAGCGATGGGCAGCCCTTTTTGCGTCCTCGAGGCGCGAGAAGATAGGCTGTCCCTGTGCCGAAGATACACCTTCTGCCCGAAGTCACAGGCTGTCTCTTGGTGTCCTCGTGGCAAGGGAAAATAGGATAACCTTGTACCGAAGATAGACCTTTTGCCCGAAGTCACAGGCTGTCTTTTGGTGTCTTCGAGGTAACCTACTTTTTTGCCTTTATAGGTCTGCTCATGCGTCGCGTCCTGTGTCCAGCAGAGTCAGTCTAGGGCGGCGCCTCTAGACCAAATGGTGTCAGAGGGCGTGCTCGACGTGATGGACGACACGTGGCACGTTTGCTGCACGATGGCTGACACATGGCGCACTTTTATTGGGTAAGAATGCACTGAGTACGGCAGGCGCGACTTTTCAGGCGCTCTTAGCAGTTATGGGGACGCTTTGCCTTCCGAGGGGTACTAATGACGACGGTTCTTCTGGCCTTCTCGGCCTATATATATCAGTCCTGTCATAACCTTCTTTCTACTTCTGCTTTTGCTTTCTTTTGCCTTCTAATTCTCCCCCAATTTTCCGCGGCGGTTCTCCTTTTTCAGGCGTTTTTCCGACGACTTTTCACGACGGCTTCCAGAAATCCAGATTCCGGCAAGACCTTTGGTGGGTTTTAGTCCTTTTGCTTTTTTCAAAGCTTCTTCTTTGTTTTTCCCGAACTCGTTTTCCTTGTTTTTCCTGAACTCGTTTTCATCATGCCTGTTCCCGAGAGTTGGCAACCTCTTCTTTCTCACCCTTGCTGCACTACTCCGGCAAAACTAGCGAAGTGGAAGAAAAAGTTTTTCTTACCCTCTTACTCTGTGACGAGGTTGCCCAGTCCTGACCAATTTCCTTTCTCCAACCGAAGTGATGAAATCACCGTTTTCCGAGCCCAACTGAAGGCCGGACTTCGGTATCCCCCCCCCCCCCCGGAGATGGTTAGCGCGTTCTGCAACTTTCATGGCATTGCTGTTAACCAACTCCCACCGAACTCGTATTGCTATTTCAACGCCTTCCTCTGTATGTGCGGCGTTTTCAAAATAAAACCTCACTTTGTAGTTTTTCTTCAGTACTACAAGCTCTTCGTGGTCCCGAAGGGTGGCTTCTACTTTATGCTACCTCGGGGATCCGGGAGCAAAAAGTATACGTTCACCTTCGCCACCAAAGACAGCTGGCGAGGGTGGCAACAAAAATTCTTTTTCCTGAAGAAGTCGGAGACTTGGTCGCACGTCCCGACCAAGTGGGCTCAGGGGAGGCTCAAGATGGATGTTGTTGACCCGAAGATACTGCTAGACGCCGACATAGCACCTATCTTTGAGGACTTCGATAGGCGCATCCGGGCCGTCTCTGACTGGGCTGCCGAGGTCTCTCCTCGTGCCCTTTACCCCTTTCCGATCAACTGGAGGCTCATGACCGAAGAGGTCCTTCGAGAACTCAAGGTGGTAAAGGGGCATGAGACAGACCCCAATATGCCGAAATCGGCTTTTTCGGGGAAGGACTCCTGGCTCGTGAAACTCCTTCGGGGGAAAGAGACTTATGAGTCTTTTTACGAGAGTAAGTTACTTTCTCATTTTTTCCTTCATAACTTCATCTTGGACTTACACTGATCTTCTTTTTCTTTTTTCAGAGATGGGCGACGACGCGGCTGCCTTCTACAAGGCTCTTTTTACCGGGCAGGCCGAGAGGGACTTACAGACAAAGAAGGCCGCCTCTCGGAGGTGGAAGCAGACTTCGGCCGGCCCTCCTTCCAAACGGGCAAAGAAAGCTGCTCCTTCCTCTCTTCCGCAAATTCCGGAGAAGGTAGCCGAGGAGCCCGAAGACCCTGCTGCCCCTTTGCCCGAGGTTCCTTCTGTCGACGTCCCTTCTTCCGACGTCTTTCCTCAAAGCCTTCTAGAGGGCAATGGGGAGGAGACCCCTTCTGCCGAGGAACGGCGCCAAATAAAAGGCAAGGGGATCTCTACTGAGGCGACGTCGATTCTTGACGACGACGTTACCGAGGTGCCAGCAGGTTTGTATTTTGTCGAAGAACCTTTTTTTCTCTTGTAAATCCTTAAGAGTTTTTTGGTCTTAACCAATTTTTCTTCTTTGTTGTGCAGCGGAGGTGGCCGCTCCTGACTGGGTTGCCGAACACGCCCGCAAGAGGGCCCTTCGGGATGCCAAAGTCCCAGCAGGGAAAGTTCCGAAGGAGCCCTTCTGGACGTTCACGGAGGACATGAATATGTACTCCGAGGACTGTCCCGAGATGGCGAGGCAGATGTGCAAAGGGGTTTTTACTGAGGCCTCTTACAAGGCCCTTACGGAGGCTTACCCAGGCGACATCTCTTTGGCCGCCAAACTCACTGAACATGCCGCCCAGGTACGCTTCACTGTTTCCTTAGTGCCAATTTCGCCTTTGCTTTTTACTTAGCATCATTTTCCCTTTGTTTGCTTTTTTTGCAGCTGATGGGGTATGCCGGGTTGCTCCGTGTTCGGGTGGCGCGAGAGTTAGAAAGGAGGGCGTCACTCTGGGACCTTTACACCAAGACGAAGGCCCAGTGTTCGGCGTTGGCTGCCGATAATGCTCAGCTGAAGCAGTCTTCAGAGAAGGAAATTGCTGAACTTCGGGAGGGGTTCATAAAAGAGAAAGAGGAACTTGAGAAAGGCACCTCCCAGAAAATTTCCGACATCGGCTCTCAGATGGCGGAGCTGACTTCGATCGTAGAAACGATTCAAAAGGATAAGTCAGAAAGTGACGCAATCCTTACGAAGACGCTCGAGGAAAAGGCCCAGCTTGAAGCCGAGGTCGCATCTCTGAAGAAGCCTTCAGAAGGGAAGAAGAAGATGAAGGCATTGAAGAGAAAGCTCAAAGATCTGGAGAAGGATTACGCGGATCTGGAGAAGGACTATGCAGATTTGGCGGTCAAGAAGCGGGAGTCCGATGATATGACGAAGTTGGGCTTTCAAGACGGCTTCTGTCTTGCTCGGCACCAAATTCTGCAGAAGTTCCCAGATATTGACCTCTCCTTCCTGGAAGGCATGAACATCCCCAAGGAGCCTCGGTGGACTTGGTCCAAGATCGAGCACTTGAAACTGCCTCCTTCTCTCCCGGCGCCGAAGGCTGCTGACAAAAGCACAGAGGCTGGCAGTTCTCAAGACACCGAGGTTCCTTAGTACTAGGGCCTTTTGTCTTCATTTTCTTCTTCTTTTTTGTAGTCTTTCAGCAACTTTCTTCTCTGTAAGCACTCTTTGGCTCAATAGATAAAAATTTGGCTAAGTATTTTTGCCAGATTCCTTTGTTTCCCACTGTCCCGAACATAATTCGCTCGAGAAACTTCGGAAAACCATACTTTTGCTTTCCTTTGTCCCGAACATATTCGCTCAAGGGACTTCGGAAAACCATACTCTTGCTTTCCTTTATCCCGAACATATTCGCTCAAGAGACTTCGAAAAACTTACTTTTGCTTTCCTCGGCGATTGCTTTCGTGAGACTCTTGTTTTGTACTTCTTCAGAACTTTTTACTTAGACAAATTTGTCCAACTTGTGCAATACAACTTTCCCACCAAACTTTTTAGGCATAGAATTTTTTCAAGGCCTCTGAGTGCCAAGTGTTTTTTAATTCTATGCCTTCAGCATCACCGAGCTTATAAACTCCTTTTCGTACTTCGGCAAGTACCAGGTAGGGTCCTTCCCAATTTGCGCGAAGTACCCCGTGGGACGGCTTTCGGGGTGCAAATTCAGCCTTTCGGAGAACGAGGTCTCCCTGCTTTATTCCCTTTGGCCTGGCGCGCAGGTTTATGGCTGCTGCTACTCTTTGTTGGAAAGCTTTTCTTCTCAGCTCGGCTACTTCTCTGTGTTCGCCGACGAGGTCGAGCTTGGTTCTCAGGCCGAGGTCATTTCCTTTTTCATCGAACACTTGGACTCGTATTGACGGTTGTACTACCTCGACAGGGATGATGGCCTCTGTACCGAAGACGAGTGAAAAGGGCGTTTCCCCTGTGGCTCTTCGGGGTGTTGTTCGGTAACTCCATAACACGCTTTGGAGTTCTCCTGGCCATTTCCCTTTTGCTTCTCCCAATCTCTTTTTCAGACCATCTTTTATGGTCCTATTAGATACTTCCACCTGCCCATTACTTTGGGGGTGAGCTACTAGGGCGAAGTGCATTTTTGTCCCGAGGTCGCTAATGAACTTTTGGAATCCTTTGTCTATGAACTAGGATCCATTGTCCGCTACGAGTACCCTCGGTATGCCAAATCTGCATACGATGTTTTTCCATACGAACTTCTGCACTTCTTTTGCTGAGATAGTTGTCAGAGGTTCTGCCTCGACCCACTTAGAGAAATAGTCAACTGCTACCACGCAGAACTTTAAACCTCCAGGCGCCGTTGGGAGTGGCCCAATGAGATCTATGCCCCAAACTGCGAAGGGCCAAGGATAGTCTGCCAAAGTCACGAACTCCGAGGGTGTTCTTTGGATGTTCGCATGTCTCTGGCAACTACCACATTTCCAGATGAACTGCTTGGCATCCTTTCTCAGGCTAGGCCAGAAGTATCCTTGGCGAAGTATCACTGCTGCCAGGGCGTCGGTTCCGATGTGCGAACCACAGGCACCTTCGTGAACTTCTTCGAGGATCATTTCAGTATCCTCTTCACTAACACACCTCTGTAGTGGATTTGCATATCCTTGCCGATATAGTTCTTCTCCAATTAAGAAGAAACGTCCGGAGCGCCTTCGCACTTTTGCGGCTTCGCTGGGGTCTTCGGGGAGTGTGTTGGTTGCGAGATACGTTTTGATTGGTTCTTTCCATCCTTTCCCCGAGGTCGCTATGCTTAATACCGTGATACTGGGGTGGTTTAGCAGCTCGGTGCAAGTTCTGGACTTCGCCAAACAGTCTGCCTCAGCATTTTGCCGCCGGGGTACGTTCTCGATTTTCACGACGTCGAACTCCCGAATGAGCTTTGTTACCAACTCATGGTATTTCGCCAAGGTCGGGTCTTTCACGCCATAGTCCCCTGCCATTTGCCGGACCACTAGCTGGGAATAACTATGGGCTTTCAAGTTTCTGACGCCAATTTTTCTGGCCAGGCGTAATCCTGCTATGAGGGCCTCATACTCGGCCATGTTGTTGGTGGCGTTGAACCTGAACTTGATGGCCTTCATTACTTCTAGGCCTTCGGGGCCTCTGATAATCACTCCAGCTCCCTGGTGTTCGGATCCTGAGGCTCTGTCAACATATAACGTCCATTCTGGCTCGTTTTCGCCCGAAAACGAATGTCCCTCCTCGGTGTTTGGTACTTCGGCGATGAAGTCTGCCAAAGCTTGAGCCTTTATAGCTTTTCGGGGTTCATACGTGATGTCGTGTTCGCCAAGCTCTATACACCACTTGGAAAGCCTTCCCGAATGATCAACTTTCCTCATAATATCCCGTAGAGGTAGGGTACTCCGGACGATAATGGGGTGAGCCTGAAAGTATGGCCGTAGCCTCCTTCCTGCAAGTACCAAGGCATATATAGCTTTTTGAAGCAAAGGGTACCTGACTTCGGCGCCATGCAGGGACTTGCTGACATAGTAGACCGGTCATTGCTTTGGCCCTTCTTCTTTCACGAGGACCGAGCTCACAGCTTTTTCCGTGACGGCGAGGTATAATACGAGGGGCTCTCCCTCCCGAGGTTGCCGCAGGGTCGGCAGGCTGGCCAAGTAGACTTTGAGTTCTTCCCATGCTTTTTGGCAATCTTCATCCCAAGGATGACCATTCCTTCCGAGGTCGCCTTCCATCTTTGCTGCCTTTGTGAGCACTTTGAAGAAGGGTCGACACCTATCTCCGTACCTGGAAATAAACCTGCTCAGAGAGGTTATTCTTCCGGTGAGTCTTTGCACGTCTTTGACTGTGGCAGGAGTTCAGAATTCAAGCAGAGCCTTAATCTTCTCGGGGTTAGCATCGATGCCTCTTTCGGATACCATGTACCCAAGGAACTTTCTTGAGGTCACCCCGAAGATGCATTTCTCAGGATTAAGGCGGATCCCGAAGGCTCTGAGTTTTTGGAAGGTTTCCTCTAAATCTGCAACGTGGTAGCCAGGCAGTTTGCTTTTGACTATCATATCATCAACATACACCTCCATGTTCCTCCCCATTTGGTCTTTGAAGACCTTGTTCATCAGCCTCTGGTAGGTGGCCCCTGCGTTCTTGAGCCCGAAGGGCATCCTCATATAGCAATATGTTCCTCCCTCGGTGATGAAGGCAGTCTTCTCTTCATCTTCGGGGTCCATCCTTATCTGATGGTAGCCACTGAAAGCGTCCAGGAAACTTAGGAGCCCGTACTTGGCAGTTGAGTCTACCAGTTGGTCTATTGGCGGAAGAGGATATGAGTCTTTCGGGCAAGCATCGTTTAAATTTCTGAAGTCGATGCACATCCGAAGCTTACTACTTCCTTCTTTTGTGGCAATTACCACGTTGCTTAGCCATTCGGGGTAGTTTACCTCCCGGATAACGCTAGCGTCTATCAGACGCTGGACTTCGGTCTTGACGAAGTCACTTTTGTGAGCTGAGATGCTCCGTTTCTTTTGCCGGACAGGTTTTACTTCCGGACTCGCTCTGAGGCTATGCTGGATTACGCGAGGGTTTACCCCTGGCATGTCCTTCGGCGAGTAGGCGAACAGATCTTTATTTCTAAGCAGAAAAGATACAAGTTTTTCCTTGTCTCCTTCGGCCATGCTTTTCCCTATTCGGGTACTATGGCCTGGGACAAGCTCTACTTTTTCTGTTTCCGCTTTTGTGGGATCTTTTGCCTCGCCCCTTTCCAGCTCTTTTGCTTCTACAGCATGTGCTAGGTTGCTTGCTGGAGCCTTTCGTGCTCTGACGAACACCTTTCTCACCTCGCCTTGATCAATGAAGATCTTTGCGTCTCCTTCTTTGGTGGCGAAGGTGACGGTCAAGTACTTTACATCAGGGCGAATGTGCAAATTTCCCTGTGTCTGTCTGCCGAGGATGGCGTTGTATGACGAAGGAACGTCCATGACTATGAATCTTGCCATGGTAGAGGCGAACAACTCAGTAGTTCCTTTCTCCGAAGTTCCTTTCATCATCAAGGGGAGGTCGATCCACCCGAGGACAGGTAGCTCAGATGGTCCTACGCCGAACGTGGGTGAAGTAACAGCCTTGAGGTCACTCCTGGATACGCCCAAGCTTGGCAGCAAATGTGAGAACAAGACGTCTGCGTTTGACCCATCGTCCAGCAGTACCCTCTTGACGTCCCAGTTTCCTATCCTCGCCATTATCAGCAATGGATCGTCGTGGGGAAATACGATGGTGGAGCCATCCTCGCGGGCCAATTTTTTCGTTGGGCTCTGATATTCCATCACCACTATCTCTCTGGCCCTTCTTTTTCTTTCCGAGGATGGAAGTCCGGTTGTGATCGTCTGTATTACTCCTGCCGAAGGTGGAGGACGCCTTCTCGGACTTCGGTTCCTTCGCCTGTCTGAATCGTAATCCTCATCATCGGGCTTTCCTTCTTCCTCTTTTTTCCCCTTCGGGGAAGGCATTCTCAAATAACGCCGAAGCTGGCCCTGCTTTATCAGTGATTCAATGTACTTTTTCAACTGAAAGCAGTCTTCGCTGTCATGACCGTGATCATGGTGGAACTGACAGAACTTCTTCATGTTCCTTCTGTTGTCAGCAGTCATGCCCCTCGGTCGTTGGATTTGAGCCCCCTGTTTTTCCAATGCCATGAGGACGTTAGCCCTCGTGGTGCTCAGAGGTGTAAAGTTTTGGGGCTTCCTTCCTCCTACTCGCATTCTCCGAGGTCGGCCTAACTGTTCCGTTGGACACCGGGCTTGCTGGCTGGACCCTTCGCCACGAGCGTGAATATGGTCAGCCTTCGGTCCGGTCATTCTCAGCTTTTCGGCTGTCATATGTTGTTCAGCCCTTCGGTAGAATTCTCCAAGCGTGTCCGGGGGATCTTTGGAGAATTCATAAAACAAGTGCGAATCCCTCCGGAGGCCCCTCGTCATGGCGAGGATGCGGATTTCGGGACGAAAGTCCGGAACACTGAGGGCCTCTCTGTTGAACCTCTCGACATAGTCACGGATGGTCTCCCCGTTTCTTTGTGCTATGTCAAACATCTGGACGGGCATCTTTGCCGTCGGCTTGCTCCCAATGAACTGTTGGGTGAACGCTGTGGACAGCTCCTGGAACCCCCTGATGTTTCCGGGAGGCAGGGAATTGTACCAAGCAGTTGCTGGTCCTGCGAGGGTGACTTCAAAGCACTTGCAGAGTGTAGCATCATCAACCCCGTGTAGCACCATGCTGCGTTTGTACTTTGTTAGGTGGGCCTGGGGATCAGTTCGACCGTCATAGGTCTCTAGCCGAGGTAGCCTGAAGTCACTTGGCATGGCCGCCTCGACCACTGTTCGGGCGAAAGGAGTTTCATCTCCAGAGATGGTTTCAGTTAGCCTGGCCCAAACAGTCTTGCGTGCCACCTGCTGTTCCACTCTCTCCAGTCTTGCCAAGACTTTCTCCAGGAGGAGCGTAGCACTGTGCTCCTCTTCCTGGTCCTTGGAGGTTCTTGGGTAAAAGGACTGTTGCCGTCTCTTCGGGGAGCGACTTCGGTACCGAGGTGATGGGGACCTTGCCTCTAGCGACAAACTTCTTTTGGACGGGACTTCGGGTCGTTCAGACCTCGCTCTTTCCGCCAGTCGTGCTCCGAGGGGCAAGTTAACTGTCGAGGACTCTTCCCGTGGCTCCCCACTTCCCGAGCTATGATGGGTTGCCCTTGGGCTTTTCTCCCGAGGTCGTGCTGGCGGAGTGGGTTTTTGCGTCTGGGCTGGTTGCGGCCACCTTCGGTCTATCTGTTGTGTCATTTCAGCCACAACAGACCTCTGAAAGTCTCGTAAAAAACCCATGGTGATGACAAGGGGGCGTTCCTCTTCAGGCAAGGAAGTCTCTGGGGGACTTTGTTCAGTAGCTGGTTGGGTCTCAGGCGCGGATGGGGACTTCGGGAGTCCTTTGTCCTTCGAACGCCGAGTTTCGACAACAGCTACCTAGGAGTAGGTTCCCACAGACGGCGCCAAATGATGCCCCAAGGCATCTTCGTTTGCTGTCATGTTGACAGGTGGAGAGACTTCTTGAGGAGGCGACCGCCTGGAGCTCTGGTTTCCCAGCTGAGTGTGCCTGAAAAGCTCAAAGAAGAGGTTAGGAGGTCCCCGGTTTGCTTTTCCGGGGAGGACCCTCCGACGCCCAAGTCAGTTTTCTGAGTGAAAGTGGAGGAAGAACACTAAGGGATCAAGTGTCTTGCCTGTTTTGTGTTTTCTCAGAGGGAGGAAAATGCCCATCCTTTTGCCCAGTCCCATTTCCTAGTATTTATAGGAGTAGCTGGTCCGTTCAGATCATGACACGTGTTCGGTCGGATTTGATCTGTACTTTTGGACCTAGGGGACAAGCAGCCTTTTGCAGCCTCCTTTAGCCCTGGACCCGGACAGGTTGTGTCAGGACTGGGGCGGCTGCGGCGTGTCAGTTCGCCGTTCTGATGTGACGTGTAGGGCTTGTGGGCGACATGTCAGAGGCCCCTTAAATGCTCATACCGTACTCCCGAGGTCCCCTGGGCGAGGTCGCCCTTCGGTGCGTGCACCCTCTTCGGATTCTATCCGTCCTTCGGTGCGAGCACCTCCTTCGGGATCTATCCCATAGTTCTGGGAGTTCCCTTGATGAACACCTTCTTCGGGACTCACACCCATAGTTAGGGGATTCCCTTGTTCAGGTGTTTCTTGTTCGGGGAAGATCCTCTTCGGGGCCTCTGCCTTCGGGGGAGATTCTTCCTTGCTTCAGAGAGATGGCTCTCTTACCCGAAGACGGTCAGTTTGGCCCCTCGATGGAGACGGTGTTGTCCTCGGAATTGCTGACGAGCTAACCGAAGTCTCGAGCTCATAGTGTTTGACTTCGCATCTTCCGAGGTCAATAAAAAGATCCTCTCTTAGGTGACGTCAGACTCCTCGGCCAATATTCTAGCAGGGAGTTACTACCGAGGAGGCAATAGCCTTTGGCTATCACCAACGCTGTTAGTGTTATGCCCAAAAAGCCAATCATGAGATCATTGTATTTTTGCACATTGAGTCATGATATTTTATTAAGGCATTAATCCAGCAATTATGTTTGTTGTTTTATTTCTGTGTAATGTAATAAACATAATTGTGACCCTAGAATAATGATATTCTCAAACGTCCCTGGTCTAGTATTATTGTGGAGCGGGTTGCAATAATACATAAGCATATGTCGAGACTAATATGAGATATGTGGTCTACATATGGGTACAAGTTGGAGAATTTGTGTACTGGACCGACCCACCATGAGAACACTACATGGATCATTATACAAGTGTCATAAGTGATTCTCATAGTGATCATGGTATATGTAGTCCTTCGACCTAAGATCATCAAGGTTCCCTACATGTGAATCACATACTTTGATACTTTCCTTTATTGCTCGTAACTGAGTGAACTTGAAGGAGGTCATTGGGTATGTCATATATCATGCGAAGGGATTTGTATGATCAAGATGGGATATGTCCCCTCCTATGTAACGGGAGTGATATCTTCGGGCCCCTTGATAGAGTGAGACTTAGAAAATGCATGGCCATGCTCGGATGAGTTGATATACGTTATCAATGTCATCAGTTTAAGTTGGTCTACTCGGTAATCAAGAAACCAAAGATTGGGCTATACAAGAGTGACACATTCCATGTCTCGTGCTTAGTCATGATATCTTGGACAAAGAGACAATGACATATATCAATGATGATCATAAAGGTTTAGTCGAATCACCGACAATCTTGTCACTTGAGTAGGAATGATGTGTTGCTAGACACCGCTCATTACTTATGATCATAAATGTGATTTATGATCATTGTCAACGTGTTAAGAGCCTATTGGGTCGCACACATAGAGCTATTTGGATCATTAGAGTGCATGGGCTAATTATTTGGGTTATGGTTTCACAATAATTTCATATTAATAATGGGCCCAAAAGTTGAGCCATTATTAAGCCCGAAATTAAAGCCTAATTGGATTAGGGCTTTGAAACCCATTAGGCCTGGAAGTTGAGTCTCACTATAAATACAACTTTTAGTGAGAAATTTGCAGGTCTTCTTGCCCTAGCCTCCCAGAAAAGGACAGCCGCACTCTTCTCTTGCAATACCTTGGAGGACGAAAGCTAGCACTGCGAGTGCACGAGAAGCGCATCTGCCGGGACGTGGTGGAAGTGTGGTGATCTCGAGAGGCTCGTGTGGATACCATAGAGAGCTTGAACACGTCAACTGTTCAGGTTTTGTGATTTGACTCTACAGTTAAGTGAGAGATCTCAACCGAAAATTAAGTATTAAAATTTTTGAACACCCGGTTTACCTTGTTTCACTTGGATCTTGGAGGGTTTCGGTTAAATTTTGCTGCGCTGTTTGGCTCCCGAAACCCAACAGTGGTATCAGAGCTACTGGTGATAGCCGAAGTGCTATTGCCCCAGTAACCCGAGAACTCCAGCTAGGTATCACGCTCGGTAAATCCGATGTCACCCACAAGGAGAACCAGTACCAACCTCGGAAATGAGGAAACCCGACGCCTTGGACACACGACCTGGGTAGTCCGCCAGCGCCCCCGAGGATGACAGTGCCAACCTCGGGAAACTAGTGTGTAGAAGGACTAGCCACCTTCGGCAGGAGAGAATCCCCCCGAAGGAGAAACTTCAAAGCTAGGGAATCCCTCGAACTACTGGTACGATTCCAGAAGAAGGGTCCTCACTCCGAAGGGTGACGGCAGAAGCAATTAAGGAGCCTCTGACATGTCACCCGCACACGCTACACGCCACCCTCATATACGTTCTGACATGCCGACGCCGCCTACGTCTTGTCATGTAGGGGTATGCTTGCCCTAGCTCGTGGCCCGAGGAGCCTGTAGGTGGCTGGAGGCCCCCACGCCCAGAAGTATGGAGTACATCCGACCGAACACGTGTCACAATCTAAACGGGCTACACCTTCTTATATATATCAGGGAAATGGTCTCAGCAAGGGATCCTTTTTCCCTCCCTCAAAAGAAAACGTAACAGGCAAGAATCTTGGGCCCCTAGTACTCTTTCTCCACCTCTAAAAATACTGACTTGGGCGTCGGAGGCTCCTCCCTAGAAAAAGAATCCGGGAACCTCCTAACCTCTGTTTTCTAAGTGTTACAGGCAGCTCCTCCTGGGAAATCTCTCCTTCAGATGTTCTTCTTCACTGGAAGCCCCTCCCGACCTTACCATGTCACATAATGAAGATGCTGCTGGGCATCAACTGGTGAAACCCTAAATTGGGATTGAATGTTGAATCGCATTGATAGCTGAAGTGCTATCGCCCCCATCGCCTGAGGGCCTCGACCAAGCATTATGCTCGGGAAAATCTGGCATCACTGACGAGGAACGCCAATACCGACCTTGGAAAGGAGAGAGTCCGACTCCATGGGTGTATGATCTTGGAAGTCCGACAACAGCTCCGAAAATGACAATACCGACCTCAGGAACTAGTGTGTTACCTCCCTAGGGAAGGTGACCGAACTGACTTCAGGGGAGAAAGACCTGCCACCCTCAGCAGGAGAGAATCCCCCCGAATGAGTAATTTCAGAGCTAGGGGACCCCCTGAACTACCAGTTTGACTCCGGGAAAAGGCTCCTCACCCCGAAGGGTGACTTCACCCAAAGGGACCTCGGGGGGTACGGCATAAGCATTTAAGGAGTCTCTGACATGTCGTCCGCACACGCTACACGCCGACGCCGCCTACATCTTGTCATGTAGGGCTAGCCCTAGCCCATGGCCCATGGAGCCTATAAGCGACTGGAGGCCCCCACGCCCAAAAAGGGCAAATTACATCTGACCGAACACCTGTCACGATCTGAACGGGCCTCCTCCCTCTATATATACCAGGGAAATGGTCTTAGCGAGGGCCCTCTCCTCCTCCCGAAAAAGGAAATGCCACAGGCAAGAATTTTTGGCCCTTTGCATTCCTTCTCCACCTTCAAAACACTAACTTGGGCATCGGAGGCCCCTCCCCGAAAAAGGACTCCGGGGACTTCCTAACCCCTGTTTTCTGGGCATTTCAGGCGCATCCCCCTGGGAAACCTACACTTCGGGTGTTTCTCCACATCAGAAGTCCCTCTCGGTCACACCATGTCACCTGACGAAGATGCTGCTTGGCATCACGCATGATGTTATGTGTTCGATTGCTTTCGACCATGATTAATTAGACTGATTCATGATGCATGAAACCGGAACTCGTAATGAACATATGACATATATGAAGAAACGACACTAATTGATAGGTATGAGATACCTATATGGATTAGGATTCTTGCAATAGTTGAAAAAACCCTAGCTTGGTTCGGATTCGGCCTGTTCAGGCACCGAAAGTAAGGTATTTTTGGTGGCTCGAATGGAGGAGTCTCGGGTGCCTACTTGCTCGAAATAGAAGATCTCAGGCAAAGCAATTGTAAGACAATTTTTTGTGCCAGGGAGGCGCTGTCCCCCTCGCAACCCCCCGCAAAGGCTGCCCCCCTTGACCCTATCCGCTGACCGGTCAGCGGAACCACCGCCCAATGACCGACCAATGGGACCGCCGTATGCGAAGCGCCACATAAATAAAACTGGTTAATCAACTCGTGAAAATTGGCATGCATTTATTGAATGAGATTTGACATGTTATGCTGATTGATGGTTGTCCCATGGTGCATGGTTATAGCCCTTGATTGGTTGTATTTGTAAATACGGCCTGCGAGTCGTGCCTTCTTTTGTTACTCTCATTGTACATTTTCTTCTCACCCTACTCCCCTCAAATATAACTCGAGGTTTCGATTATTGATGTAATGGTACATTATAGGATCATCCAAGGTGGTATGTCCAAGGAGGTGACAACAAAAGAGCAACCAAGAAAGAAGAGAAGGAGCTTGTGAAGACCCTTTTCTTTTCTTAGGCTTTTATGATATTCTCATTGGATTGAGAATATTGCATTTTAGGCTATAACCATGTCACATTTACTTTCTTGTAAGCATGTGATGCATGTTTTATATTTGTATGTGATGCATGTATAAGTCAACCGGAGATAACAAATTGGTGAGATCAAGGGAAAAATCCCTCAAAAAAATATTAAGTCATTAAATGTGATGCCTTCCAAATGTTGGCACTCGTCAAGACTTTGATCAACATTAGGTGGGTTTGCCAAAGCAAAGCACCTATGTTCATCTCGGTAAGGCGCGATGGGATAATAGTGATATCCAAATTGCTAACTTTGGGTTCGACTTAACTAAGTCATCCTAATAGGATTAGGGACTTAGAAGCATAGAGTTGGGCTTAAGTTCATGAGATGAGCTTGGACAAGTGTTGTTCACCCAACTATCCAAAAGTTGCATGAGATGCAATTGGCAAGGAGTTGCCTGCCTAAATAGCTATAACTTGAGAGAAAAGCCAAAGCTGACTCAGGTTGTGGTCAGATATGGATCTTGGCCCACTAGAATACCTTAGCACCGAGGTGTTCCAAAATAATATTGAGGGTTATTATTTTGAGGAAAATAGTGGGAGTATCATTTAATAAAAGTCCTTATTAAATGAATTAAAATACATGGCTCTTACCACTGCATATTTACTGTTGTAGATAACCATGGCACAAAACACATCGACACTTTCATTGCAATCGATCCTTGAGAAGGAAAAACTGAATGGGACCAACTTTCTTAAATGGTATCGAAACTTAAGGATAGTCCTCAAGCAAGAGAGAAAAGCTTATGTCTTAGAGCAGCCCATTCCAAATGAGCCTGCTGCCACTGCTCCAAGAGATGAAAGGGATGCTCACAAGAGGCATTCTGATGATGCTTTGGATGTTGCATGCCTCATGCTTATTACCATGGAATCTGAGCTTTAGAAGCAACATGAGAACATGGGGGCGTTCGATATGATCGAACATCTCAAAATGCTTTCCAAGAGCAAGCTAGGCATGAGAGGTTTGAGACCTCGAAGGCATTGTTTCAGTGCAAGATGTCTGATGGAAGTCCCGTGGTTCCTCATGTGCTCAAAATAATTGGGTACATTGAGAATCTTGAGAGTTTGGGATTTGCTCTTCAGAAAGAGTTGGCTGTTGATGTAGTCTTGCAATTATTGCCTGAAAGCTACAGTCAATTCATCATGAACTATAACATGAACGACCTTGATAAATCCCTCCTTGAATTGGTCAACATGTTGAGAACTGCTGAGCAAAACCTTAAGAAGGCTAAGCCCATTTTGATGGTTCAAAAGGGCAAAGGAAAGGGAAAAGCCAACAAGAAGAAGGATAAAGCTAATGGAAAGTCCAGTGCTAATTCGTCTTCAACTGCACTGAAACCAACGGGTGGTGTGGCAAAGGAAGGGGAGTGCTTCCATTGTAAGCAACCTGGACACTGGAAGCGCAACTGCAAACTCTATCTTGAAGAACTTGCCAAGGAAAAAGGAAGTAAGACTTCCACTTCAGGTATTTTTGTTATAGAGGCTAACTTTTCTACTTCCTCATCTTGGGTATTCGATACTGGATGTGGATCTCACATTTATGCAAATGTGCAGGATCTAAGTAGAAGTAAAAGATTGGCCCGAGGTGAAGTGGACCTACGTGTTGGAAATGGAGTAAAGGTTGTTGCCTTAGCCGTAGGGACTTATGTTCTCACTTTACCTAGTGAATTAGTTTTAGAATTAGACAACTGCTACTTTGTGCCTACTATTAGTAGAAATTTGATTTCTGTTTCTTGTTTAGACAAGAAAGGTTTTTTATTTATAATAAAGGAAAAATGTTGTTCTATTTATTTGAATGAAATCTTTTATGGTAGTGCTCAACCTAGCAATGGGTTATATGTTCTAGACCTCGAAGATCCAATCTATAATGTAAATACCAAGAAGGTCAAATTAAATGATTCGAACCCGATCTATCTCTGGCACTGTCACTTGGGCCATATAAACGAGACCCGCATATCCAAGCTCCATAAGAATGGACTCTTGGACTCATTTGATTTTGAATCATATGAGACATGTGAGCCATGTTTGTTGGGCAAGATCACCAAAGCCCCATTCACAAGGTAAAGTGAAAAGGCTAAAGACTTACTAGGACTCATACATAGTGATGTATGTGGCCCTATGTCTACACATGCTGGAGGAGGTTTTCAATACTTCATTTCTTTCACTGATGACTTCAGCAGATATATCTGTGTATCTCATGAGACACAAGTCAAAATCCTTTGAAAAGTTAAAAGAATTCAAGAATGAAGTAGAGAACCAACTCGGGAAAAGTATCAAAGTGCTTCGATCAGATCGAGGTGGAGAGTACTTGGATCGAGAATTCCTTGACTATCTAAAGAAGTGTGGTATAGTATCACAACTCACTCCACCAGGTACACCTCAATGGAATGGTGTATCTGAAAGGAGAAATTGAACTCTGTTAGACATGGTTCGCTCTATGATGAGTCAAGCTGACCTTCCAAACTCCTTTTGGGGACATGCTCTAGAGACAGCCGCTTTTACACTAAACCGAGTTCCATCTAAATCGGTTCAAAAGACACCATATGAGATATGGAGTGGGAGGTGTCCCATTTTGTCTTTTATGAAGATTTGGGGCTGTGACGCTTATATGAAACGTCAATCCTCTGACAAACTAGGGCCGAAATCTCAAAAATGCCTTTTTGTTGGGTATCCCAAAGAAACAAAGGGTTACTATTTCTACAATCCTTCTGAGCAAAAAGTGTTTGTTGCTCGAACTGGTGTTTTTCTAGAGAAAGAGTTTATCTCTAAAGGAACTAGTGGGAGGAAAATAGAACTTGAAGAAATTCAAGAACAACAAGGAGATATCGAACTTGAAATGGAACATGAACAAACACCACAAGATGTTGTGGTTCAAGAGTCTGTTCCTGTAGCACAGAGCCCACGTAGGTCTGGTAGGATTCGGCATGAGCCCGAGAGATATGGATTTCTCGTGAATCACACTAGTGATGTGATGCTCATGGATCAGGATGAGCCCACAACCTACCAACAAGCTATGTCGGGGCCTAACTCTAAGAAGTGGCTAGTGGCCATGAAATCCGAGATAAAATCCATGTATGAAAACCAAGTATGGACTTTAGTTGGCCCACCTGAAAGGGTAAAACCTATAACGTGCAAATGGATTTTCAAGAAGAAAACTGACATGGATGGTAATGTGATTACCTTTAAGGGATGATTGGTTGCAAAAGGTTTCAAGCAAATTCATGGTATTGACTATGATGAAACTTTTTCACCAGTTGCTTTGCTTAAATCCATCCGAATTTTGTTCACTATTGCTGTACACTATGATTATGAGATATGACAAATGGATGTCAAAACTGCATTCCTAAATGGAAAGCTACTTGAGGATGGGTACATGACACAACCTGAGGGTTTTGTCACTCCTGAGAATGCTAATAAAGTGTGCAAGTTGCAAAGGTCCATTTATGGACTGAAGCAAGCTTCTCGAAGTTGGAATCTTCGTTTTGTTGATGTAATCAAAGAGTTTGGTTTTATAAAAAATGAAAATGAACCTTGTGTCTACAAGAAGGTTAATGGGAGCACTATTATCTTCTTGGTGTTGTATGTAGATGACATACTACTCATCGGGAATGACATTCCTGAGCTATAGTCTGTAAAGACTTGGCTAGGGAAATGTTTCTTTATAAAGGACATGGGTGAAGCAGCTTATGTGTTAGGCATCAGGATCGATAGAGATAGATCTAGAAAGTTTCTTGGCCTAAGTCAAAGTACATACATTTACAAGGTGCTAAAGAGGTTTAGCATGCAAGATTCCAGGAAAGGATTCTTGCCCATGGCACATGGTATAACTCTTTCTAGATCTCAGTGTCCGAGTACACCTGAGGAGAAAAAGCGCATGAGTAAGATTCCATATGCCTCAGCAATTGGATCTATCATGTATGCCATGATATGTACTTGTCCCAATGTCTCATATGCTTTGAGCATGACGAGTAGGTACCAATCGAACCCCTGTGAGAGTCACTAGACAACTATTAAGAACATCCTTAAATACTTATGAAGGACTAAGGATGCATTCTTGGTCTTTGGAGGTGAAGATGAGCTCGTTGTAAGGGGTTACACCGATGCAAGCTTCCAATCTGATAAGGATGATTTTAGATTGCAATCTGGTTATGTGTTTTGTATTGGTGGTGGTGCTATGAGCTGGAAGAGTTCAAAGCAAGATATAGTAGCTGACTCTACAACAAAATCTGAGTACATTGCCAACTCTGATGCTGCGAAGGAGGCAGTTTGGATCAAGAAGTTCATCACTGAACTTGGAGTGGTTCCAAGCATTGCCGACCCGATAGAGCTCTATTGTGACAAAAATGGAGCAATCGCACAGGCTAAGGAACCTCGATCTCACCAGCGATCCAAACACATACTACGACGTTATCACCTCATCAGGGAGATCATCGAGATGGGTGATGTAAGGATACCCAGGACTTTGACAGACAGCAACATTGCTGATTCGCTGACTAGGTCCCTTACGCAGCAAAAGCATGATAGCCATTCTAGGTCCATCCTTATTAGATACATGGATGATTGGCTTTTAGTGCAAGTGGGAGGTTGTTAGTGTTGTGCCCAAAAAGCCAATCATGAGATGATTGTATTTTTGCACATTGAGTCATGATATTTTTATTAAGGCATTAATCCAGCAATTATGTTTGTTGTTTTATTTCTGCGTAACGTAATAAACATAATTGTGAACCTAGAATAATGATATTCTCAAACGTCCCTGGTCTAGTATTATTGTGGAGCGGGTTACAATAATACATAACGACTAGCATATGTGGAGACTAATATGAGATATGTAGTCTACATATGGGTACAAGTTGGAGAATTTGTGTACTGGACCGACCCACCATGAGAACACTACATGGATCGTTATATAAGTGTCATAAGTGATTCTCATAGTGATCATGGTATATGTAGTCCTTCGACCTAAGATCATCAAGGTTCCCTACATGTGAATCACATACTTTGATACTTTCCTTTATTGCTTGTAACTGAGTGAACTTGAAGGAAGTCATTGGGTATGTCATATATCATGCGGATGGATTTGTATGATCAAGATGAGATTTGTCCCCTCCTATGTAACGGGAGTGATATCTTCGGGCCCCTTGATAGAGTGAGACTTAGAAAATGCATGGCCATGCTTGGATGAGTTGATATACGATATCAATGTCATCAGTTTAAGTTGGTCTACTCGGTAATCAAGAAACCAAAGATTGGGCTATACGAGAGTGACACATTCCATGTCTCGTGCTTAGTCATGATATCTTGGACAAAGAGACAATGGCATATATCGATGATGATCATAAAGGTTTAGTCAAATCACCGACAATCTTGTCACTTGGGTAGGAATGATGTGTTGCTAGACACCGCTCATTGCTTATGATCATAAATGTGATTTATGATCATTGCCAACATGGTAAGAGCCTATTGGGTCGCACACATAGAGCTATTTGGATCATTAGAGTGCATGGGCTAATTATTTGGGTTATGGTTTCACAATAATTTCATATTAATAATGGGCCCAAAAGTTGAGCCATTATTAAGCCCGAAATTAAAGACTAATTGGATTAGGGCTTTGAAACCCATCAAGCCTGGAAGTTGAGTCTCACTATAAATACAACTTTTAGTGAGAAATTCGCATGTCTTCTTGCCCTAGCCTCCCAAAAAAGGACAGCCGCACTCTTCTCTTACAATTCCTTGGAGGACGCAAGCTAGCACTATGAGCGCAAGAGAAACGCATCTACCGGGACGTGGTGGAAGCGTGGTGATCCCGAGAGGCTCGTGTGGATACCATAAAGAGCTTGAACACGTCAACTGTTCAGGTTTTCTGATTCGAATCTACAGTTGAGTAAGAGATCTCAACCGAAAATTAGGTATGAAAATTTTTGAACACCTGGTTTACCCTGTTTCACTTAGATCCTGGAGGGTTTCGGTTAAATTCCGCTGCACTGTTTGGCTCCCGAAACCCAACAAACTCCTCCCTGATATGGAAACGGCTTGAACAAGTCGGCCTCCTACCCTAGTGCTTGAAGGAACACACCTATTCAATGAAGAGTACCTTTAAAACCTATCATATAATGCCAATCAGAAAACCAACTTGGACGCTAATGAGTGACGCTGGAAAATAGGGTGTTAGCTTTAGAGTATTTAGGTTATCTTGCTTATTCTCGAATATACTTTCTTTCTTATTTGAATTTTGTTTTGTATTTATCATACGCTTCCAATTTCTTTGTTCATGGATTTTGATATTATGCTCTATGTTTGTTAATGGTCTTTCTTTTTCAGTGCTATAATGTTTGTGCGGGTTTTGTTAGTCTAGGTTATCTTGTCCTTGACTTTGTTGACTGATTCAATCTCATCAATCTTGACTATATGGCATTACCAATAACTACGTAGACTTCTTATTACCAAGGATAACCTTGCATGATTTTTCATCATAACTAAGCCATGATTGGTTGGGTACCTACTTCTATTCGAGACAACTTACATTTTATTTGGTTTTTTAACAAAAACGTACATTGGCTTCTCAGGATTGAGGAAGGGACTCAGTAACAAAAGAATGATTTACTCAAAATATTTCTTGAGACAATCTATGTTCCACATATTCTCTAAGACCTCCATTTCTCCATTTTTTATACAGTAAGCTCCTCATCCAACCATGCCAACTACTCGATAAAGGCTTTCCTACAAGGGTGTGCTCTTTCCTTCTTACCAAGTGCACTTAGTCACTTCGGTCTTTTGTAATACCGGGCCACCTATTTTCAATCTCCTCGGTCTAGCCTTGGAATAGTAGTACTTTTTGGTAATTTCTTGGTACACAGATTTCCTTTGCCCGATAAAGTCTCATAGCCCCTTAACAAGCATGTGATCGGTGCAGAACTTCTCATCATTGATGTCTTGATCAAAGTATGTTACCTACGGTGATGGAAGTCCAATCTCATATGGGGATCATGGTGCTAGATTTATATACAAACGTAAATGGAGTTTCCTCGTTGCTTTCCTTTGGGGTGGTTTTCAACACCCATAAGATCTTAGGAAGCAAATCAAGCCAAGCTTCTTTTGTATCACCTAACTTCTTGTTCAAACTTTGTTTAACTAGTTTATTTGTCAACTTAGTCAGTTCATTAGATTGAGCGTGAGTGACTAAACTGGTACAGTGCTTAAAGTGTAACCCATTGAGAAAGTTCAAGAAATGGGACCTTATGAACTATCGCCCATTATCACTTACCAGCTCTTAGTGTACGCCAAATTTGCATATTATTTCCTTGAAAATAATTTCAACCATTTTTTTCTCCCTTATCCGAGCTAAAGCCTTAGTTACAACCTACTTAGTGAAGTACTCCACAGTGAACCCTACCCATATTTTTGACCCCTTTCTTGTACAAAGGGCCAGAGGATGTCAAATCCCTATTTGGCAAATGACCAGGGAGTGGAGATCGATCTCAGATGGTGCCCGGGCGACACATGTGAAATGTTGGCATTTGTCATATATCTGAACATATGTTGTAATGCCAACTTTCATCGTGGGCCAAAAGTATCCACTTTTCTTCGGCTTACTTAAAAGGATTCTACATCCTTCATGATTCTCGCAAATGCTCTCGTGTACTTCAACAATGGCATATTCAAACTCTAGTAAGGTTAAGCACCGGGCATAGGGATCAATTCCTAGGTTTTTTAGGTATAAGGTCCCGGCGGGGGCGAGGTAGTATCATGCCAATCTTCTCAAGACTTTTTTAGCTAACACAAAATCTTCAGGGAGCCACCCTTATCTTAAGTAGGCAATTGTTAGATCCATCCAGATTTCTTTCTTTTCCAAGACGGGACAAAGGTTGTTGTGGGGGATCAAGGTCATGGTCTTTTCTTTGGTGAATACTATGGTTAGTAGGTTTGAGGTGGTAGCCAATCTTGCCAAAGTGTTTGCCTTCCAATTCCTAATTCTCATGATCATCAGAAATCAGAGCTCCCTAAATTCCTTCCCATGAGACTTAACTTCTTGCAAATATTTCTCCATAATGTGTTTTTGGGTGATGAACAGGTTCATCACTTGGCTAATTATAAGCTCTAAGTCTAACCTAATCTTTAACATGCCAACCACTGTGGCCGAGAATGATAGATGTATGGTGTATGCTGTTTGGTTGTTGGTGGCCGAGAATGATAGATGTATGGTGTGTGCTATTTGGTTATGCTTGGGATCAATAACCATAACACATACCCCTGAACTAACCTTGCTTGAGGATCTACCCATGTCGACTAACTAGGTCACTCCCAACAACCTTTATTAGAAAATGCTAAAACATACAAAATTTGCCAGAACTTGGGAATTGATAGCACATTGTAGGACGTAATATACATCAAATTCCATAAGCTTAATGCTCTATCGTGTCATGCACCCTGACAACTAGGCTTTGCTTAATATTGGTTTTAGAGGGAGGTTAGTGATGACTTATATCTTGTGGGCTTAGAAGTATGATCAAAGTTTTTTGCCCAAAGTTTTAACCATTAAGACTGTCTTCTTTACCCTCGGGTAGCCAGGTTCTGCACCCTAAAAGACTTTGTTGATGAACTATATTAGAAGTTGTGCTCCCTAATCTTATCGAGTGAAAGACAGTAACACTCGACTCTTAAGACACCGAGATATACAAGAGTAGCACGTCATCGGGACAAGGTTGATGCAACATAAAGAGTTCAACAATGTGAGCTTTGATCCCCCTAAAAGCCTCCCTGCACTTTGTCATCCATTCAAACCATCTTTTTTGGAGTTGGACAAAAGACATCCTACTGAAGCCATACAACCGAGAAATTTATGTATAGTGTCATGCTAGTTAACACCTCATTTGTCTGTTGGCTTGGATTTTTTAGGGTTCACTTCGGTTCCTCTTTTGGTGACCATGAAGCCCAAGAATTTCTGAGACTAGATGCTAAAGGTACCTTCTTCAGATTGAGTTGCATCTGGAACTTTATTGATGTCTCCAATGTCTCACACATGTCCATAACATGGTCAACCCTCATCTTGCTTTTTACCAACATGTCATCGATGTACACTTCCATGTTATGGCCAATCTATATATCAAAGATTTTGTTCACTAGTTGTTGATAGATTGCTCCTATGTTTTTCAGGCCAAAAGGTATCATCTGATATCAAAAGGTGCCGAGGTCAATTACAAAAGTTGTTTTCTCTATGTCACTAAGATCCATGAATATTTGATTATACCCGCTAGAAGAATCCATGAAGTTGAGAAGCTTATGACCTGAGGTGGCATCTACTAACTGGTCTATGAGAGCTATAGGATAGTTATCCTTCGGGCAAACTTTGCTCATGTCGATGATGTCTATGCACATCCTCCAGGTTCCATCGTGTTTCTTCACCGATACTACATTTGCAAACCAGCTTGGATACAACACCTCAGCGATGAACACTACTACCAAGAATTTGTTGACCTTGGTTCATATTGCATTCTATCTACTGGCATGAAAGAGCATTTCCTCTAAATGACTAAACATGCCCTAAGATCAATGCTCAGTTTATGGGAGATGACATCATGGTCAATGCTTGGCATCTCAAATATAAAGCATGTGAAGACACCCAAGTAAAGTCACCAACTTGATTTTTAGCTTGGGAGAGAGTCCAGCCCTGATTCTGACTGTCATGTTTGGATTTGTTGGGTCTATGGCTGCTTCTTTAAACTCCTCAACCAAGGAGCCTTGTCTAAGGTTCTCTTCATCCATAAGGTTGAAAGGTTCCAATGTTAGAACAGCCAAGTTGGTAGGACATACATATCCATAATGTTATTGAAATTGCCTTACCAAATGCTTCGGTAGGCCAAGGTCTTTCAGAGCCATAGAGGCTATTGTACCTTCCCCTTTTTGGTGTTGAGAACTTTATTCCCAAAGTTCTCGATCGGATATGGACATCAAATGCAAATTGGCAATGGAAACCAAAAAGGATGTTGCAAGGTGAGGGTGAATTGATCACCTTAAAATCCACCACGATGGTCATACTTCACCTGTGCCCATCATCCCTTGTAACTTCTTTTATTGTGATTGGTGAGGTGATAATTTCCTCTATGGGAATTAGTTAGTTATTGGCTCCTTATATTGGGCTGTTGCTGGGTTTTAAGAGGTCATGAACATCGGCTTCCATTTTGTCCAGTGCATCTTTGTATATCACATCTAGTTAAGTGCCAATGTCTAGCAATAGTTACTTGACCAAATTCCTGACAACCGAGGCGTAGAAGATAATCAGGTGTCAGTGTGTCTTCAAGAATAATGGGAAGCATTTATTTGAAAATAAGATTAGTGAGCAAGAGCTTTAAAGGACTTTGATCATCGAATGGATACAATGGTGGCCCTTGTCACTATGTCGATCTATCACTATGTCTAGTATAATTTATAAGATCTTGCAACAGTGCTAAAAAGTTCTCAGTTAGTTGTGTAGGTTCCAATGAACTAGTCTCTTTCACTGTTCCTTTTTTAAACTGAGCCAGCATCCTATTCAAATTAGCTCTTTGATGACATTCCTCAAGTTGATGAAATGTTCGATGATATGCCTATGATTCTGAAAGTGACCGGTTAGCTTTTGCTCATGTTAAGAAAAATGGCAGGGTAAGATAAGACTAACCTAGTGGAATTTACAAAAGAGACGAAGGTTCCTTCCCTTTTAGGGTATCCTCATGGGATTTGCATTGAAGTCTAGCTGCTTTTCCATCACAACCAGGATTTGCTCCTTGGAAGTGTTTAAGGCCATGTAGGCTACCTCAAGTCACAAGGGTGGTTGACAAAGCCTTGGTGTTTGTCATTCTAAGCATTGTCTTAGTTCATTCCTAAATAAGCTCTTTGGGGATAGTACCCACGTCTTTTTACGGTTGTTGGGGCTTAGTTTCTGCCTTCAACATTTAGTTCATTTGTTGTAGATTGGTTTTCAACCTTATGTATGGACATAATGTCCTCCACATTTATGAACGCTTGAGATTGGTTATGGAACTCCTGTAAGGTTTCTACTTCTCAACCTACTAGTTCATGAGCAAACACTGAGGATGGCTTTATGCCATATACAATCAGGACTATTACAACATTTTTTTGTAGGCCTTGTAAGTGGACCACTATTTTGTTGAAATGAAAAATGTATTCCTTGATAAGTTCCCCTTTTTGTTGTGTAATAGACTTAAAATTAAGCATGGCTTTCCATGTATCTATGCCTTCAATAAAATGATTAATGAATAGCCTCTTAAGGTGAGTAAAAGACTGCATTAATCCTTGGGGTGGACTTGAGAACCATTTCCAGGCTGATTCTTGTGAGGTTGTCAGGAATACTCAGCACAGTGGAATCATAATAGTTGAATAGCTTCATCTTGTCAAAAAAATGCTTGAACAAGATTCTAAAGGTCGCTCGTGTCATCATAAACTTCCAAATAGGGAACTTAAACTTCTTGAGGATAAGGGCTTGTTGCAGCAATGCACACAAGGGTGTCGGCTCTTAATTGCTTTGGTTTTACACTCAAGCCTAAGCTAAGTCCTTTTAGAGCTTAGTGAGCTCTTATTGCTGCACAGCTAATAGAACCTCTAACTAGTGACAACTTGGTTCTGTAAAGTATAAGGGCCCGGCCATGTAGCCCTATCCATCAGCCACTCTTGTAGGTGGGCGGACATTGGATAACTTCCGAGATGTGTATTTGGTTCATAGGTTTTGCCCTTTGTAACCCGCAACAATTTAGTTCAATTGTCCCTTGGAATGGATTTGGCCCATAAGCTAGGGCCTGGTGGGCATTGTCGAGGTATATAGCCAGGTCCCGAAACTCTTGTAATTCTATTGATGTTGCATAAGTTTAGTCAAAGTTATACAAGTCTTATTTGCGTGCATGGAAATATGGAAATGAGACGTAAAGTGACATTTCCTATCTTCTTGGTTTGTAACAGCATCCTAGAAAATGAGCCTCCTCGAGGTAGGCCTATGTGTCATAAATCTAAATAAGAGCATTTATCACTCCATTGAGTGGACACTATCTAGGACAGACCACTATGAGTGCAATTAGGAAACATGAGTCACATTTTGCAATTGCACCTAAAGTTGTTGAAACATCTCAAGAGTGACCACCATTGAGGAACACAAAGTCTCAGGTGCTCACAGGTGCTCAGAATCTAATTTGACAATGAGGGAAGGGTTCGCTATGCCACTCGGGAGTAAAGTCTCATTTGTGTCTTGCATCAGTTCCCACAAACGGTGTCAAATGTTAAGGGTGGACTTTCAGTTATCCAGAGAACAAGCTATTTCCTTCCCAATTCGAGTGTGAGGTTTTATCTGAGGTAGGTATGGGTTAATAAATGCAAGGTTCAACTAACTCCAGACAGAGGGAATCCAAGGGTATTTATAACCTACCCATGGTGTACGGATGCCCCCGAAACTAGGGGCACCATGCGGTATTGTGTGGCCTAAGCCAACCCAAACCTTGCTGGGCCTTCATAGGCTCTGACAATCCAATTACTAAACCATAGAAACCTCGGACCTTGACCCGATCCCATCTATTTTGTTTGATTGTAAGTAATTGCCATGTTGTAGTGTGATAGTGGTGTTACTTAGGTTAGTAGGTCGGTTATACAATTAACTTCCTATAGTGACTAAAAATCTGAAATAGAATAAGCGTTATGCGGCCATTAAGCTATGTCAAATGATTTTGCGATTTTGAAACTTGAGAAAAAAAAATTTTAAAAGAAAATCAATAATCAATTCATTTATGTTTAAAAAATCATGTGACAAATAGTTAAAGCATTTTAAATGTCAAAAAGTAACTGTTTGTGGGATGGCAATTGGGTGGGTTTGATCATGTTTAGATTAGGTTATTCAGGTTTGGGTTTAATCAAGTTAGCATAAATTAATGTTCAGGTTGGGTTATTTGGGTTTGGGTTAGGTTGGGTCAAATTTATTTAGATTCGGGTTCAAAACATATTGGGTCAATTTCAGTCTGAAACAATTTTAGATCGGATTATTCAGGTTTCTAGCCAGATTCGGGTTTACTCAAATTATTAGTGCATATACTGAAAAAACTAGATCAATTTCAATTTTTTGTACAGCTTGTATTAAAATTTAAATTAAAGAGTTCAATTTTTGTTGCAATTTAATTTTGGTTAATTTCCTTTTTTTAATATATAAATTAAAACTTTCCAAAAATTTTATTAATTATATTCCAAAAAATTTGCTACAATTATAAACTTTTACTACAAAATTTTTCTGAAATGTAACTCAAGTTTGCTATGAGCTATTAGTGACTAAATTGTAAACTTTCAAAACTTTGGGTAAAATGCAAAATTTTGAAAAGTCCAAGGACCCATCTTGTAATTGCTATGGGTGAAAAAAATGAAATTTCTCAAAATTTAAGTACTTTATTGCACTATACTTAAAAGCTTAGGGACCAAGGTTCTAATTTTGACATTTGTCTACGAAAATCATTAAACTCACTAAATATGGAAGTTACTTATTTTCAAAAAACCAATATATGAAACATACTAAATATGGAAGTCCCAAATATAGGATTTACTAAATATGCATGTTTCTAAAAAAATGAAAGTTACTAAATATGGAAGCTCTCATATATAAAACTTACTAAATATGGAATGTAATGAAGAAGAAATTTAAGGTTAATTAGGGTAAAGGTTATGATTCAATGTTAAAGTTTAGGATTTAAGGTTTTAATGTTAGGGTATAGGGTTAGGATTAAGGGTTTATAATTAAGATTAGGTATTTAGGGTCTTAGGACTTTGAGTTTATGTTTATAATTAGAGTTTTGATTTAGGTTTTATGGTAAAAGCTAGGTTAGGTATAGGGTTTATGTTAAAATCGAGTCGGGTTGGGTTTAGTCATTAAATCATTTTAGGTTCAGTTCTTGTCAATTTCAGATTTGCATTACTTTAGGTTCAAGCGAATTCAAATTTAGGGCAATTTGGGCTTGGGTCATTTCTTATTTAGGTATTTTGGGTTTGGGTCATTTGGGTTCAGATTTTATCGGGTTTCACTTCAATCAACTTCAAAACAAGTGAAATTTGGTGCATTCAAGTTCAAATCATTAACTTTCATGATCAAATCGGATTAGGTCATGATTGGATTTAGGTGAGTCGGGTTAAGTTATCAGATCAGGTCAGATTTTACCACCCTTAATTGTTTATGTCAAAAAGAGTCAAATAGACAGCACAGATCTATATGACATTTGGCATTAAGTAAGCTAAATACGAAACATGTTTGATGGAAACAATACGTGTCATGCATACAAAAATAAAAATAGTCATATAAAAAAAATTTAAATGTTTATAATATCATTTTTCCTACTTTCATATCTATTAATAGATTTATTGTGTTTTTTGTATTTCAAATTATTTTTAAAAATTATTCCGCCATGGACGGGTATAAAAGCTTGTCTGAGAGTTAGTCATGACAACTTATTACGCAAATTTCGAAAGGCTAAACCCGAGAGGAGCTTATATGCCTAGGTGCTTATTCCATCTTGCACAAATGAAGCATAAAGGAGTCGTTAAGTACCAACAAGCTATCTTGTGCATTTTTTGAGCAAATATGCATTCAGCGAGTTTCTAGTTCTAAAATTAACGAGGAATTGCTATTTTCTTTCTTCAATACCCTAATGACTCCAGGTAGCAACTCTATTTGTTTATTATTCCTATAATTCCAGCAATTAAGGACTCCTAGTTTGTCTAAGTTTCTTTACTTAATTAGAATTAGGACTTCTATTTCTATTAGGGCTTGTGTCATTCATGCGTACCTGCCCCTCTTTTTAAAGGGAACACATCCTTCATGTAATATTTAGACTTCAGATTTTTTGTTCAACAATTGTGAGACAATTGTCCACAATTTCTTGAACTTGAATTGAATTTTCCGAGACGGTGGAGTTGCGAATTTCTCGTTCTTATACCAACGGGTTTCGCATCATGGAGGCGATTAATTGGTCGTCGGAGCTTCGTCCGGAGCTGGCCACTGAAATTCTTCAGCGTTTGAAATCATACCAAGATTTCGTAAGCTTTGCCTCATCTTGCTCTTCCTGGCGGTTGCTTGGGACCAAAGACAAATTCACTGGGCACCATCAATTCCCATGGCTGATGCTCGCAGAGGAAGAAGGTAGCAATCTCCGCCGCTTCTACAATGTCCTAAAGGACAAGTCTTGTTATCTGGAGCTGCCAGAGGCCAACGGCAAGAGGGTCCTCTCTTCGCACGGATGGTTGTTAACAGTTGACCCAAGCTTGGAGATTAATCTCCTGCATCCATTGTCCCGGGTCCAAATCACGCTACCCAATGCAAATTCCTTGGATCCCTTGAATCGTGATGGTGTCCTGGCTAATCCAGCTCGGTTCTATCATCGGCTCATCAATAAGATTGCTTTATCCTCCAGTCCTGGGAAGACATCAGATTTCAGTGTTGGTGTTCTTGCTGCAACAGGACGAATAGCTCTGTGTCGGAATGGTGCTGCATCTTGGACATTGTTGGACCATTTGCCTACTTCCTTTGATGACATAATCTTCTATGGTGGTCTCTTTTACGCAACTTTATGGGACGGCAGTGTCTACGCCTGCGACATAGGAGGGGGCCGAACTGAGCTGGCGGCAAAGTTACCGGAAGGAAGTACGGATATTCCTGAGAAGTTGTATTTGGTAGAATCCAATGGGACACTTCTGATGGTGTCACGGGGTGGGGCGACTGAAGACGACGACGATGGCGATTATGGAACATACGAGTTCCAAGTCTTTGAAGTGAGTTTCTGCTGGACAAACAAACAATGGAATCAAGTTAGGGACTTGGGGAGCAGGGCATTGTTCTTAGGCCACAATTCTTCCGTTTCTGTCGAAGCTTCAGATTTTCCAGGTTGCAAGCAAAATCGTATCTACTTCACGGACGATTGTATGGACGCTTACTACAGTGATCCTCGAGGAGGGGGTAAAGACATGGGCGTTTACAATCTCAGTGAAGGACGCATTGAAACACACTTTACCGTGAATCTTTCCACCGTTTTTCGCCGCCTATGTGGGTTGAGCTCACCATCTAACCATTTGATTTTGTGTAGAACCTGGGTCCTATATTCAAGTTCCCAATCGAAATTTTATGTTTAATGGTGATTATGGAATAGCATTTGGCGACGAGGAACGCATTTTGGAAAGAAATTTTTGGACTTTGACGTTTGAGAAATCGTCCATATTCATCGTTTACGCGCAAGAAGAGAAGAATGGTTTGAAGGTGGATGTCCTCGAAAACAGCCTACGGGGAGAGAAATTTCTATGAAACCACTTACATGATATTACAATGTCTCCTGACCATGTATTGGACCTGATTTAGTTATTTACTAGAATTCATAGAACCTGTTATAACTTGGTACGTTGTCTACGGCAAGAGAGAAATAAGAGACTTTTCCAAAGAAAGAAAAAAGAACAAGACACTTTGATCAATCAAATTACTTCTAGTATTCAGTATAAAATAAGTGATGATATCAAAACTATATATTTTTTCTTAGCTTGCATTCCATCTAAATATGCTATGTTCCCGAGATGGTGGAATGTTGTAAGTGTGTTGGGCTTTCTTTTGATGAAATAAAATTGCGCACCATCGATGGTGGTTTCCCAAAAAATAAAAAATTGTATTGGCTATTAGGTAAGCTAAGAACAACAAAGGCTTAACCTCAAGGTTTTAAATTTTATATTGGATGATGTGTCTTTTTTTACTAGTACGATATAGTTTCAGTACAGCAATACTGATATCATACAATCTTAAATGCAACAATTTTAAATAATTTAAATATATGTACATATATGAAAGTCAAATATATACAAATACAACTTATCAACATATAAAACATACTAAAATTTGAGTTTGTGAGAGAGTGAAATGTATGTTATGTGTATGTAGATTAATTAAAAAATTTTCTCATATAAATATTCTGTTATCTATAATAACCATACTTTTTAGGGTATAAAAAAATAAATGTATAAGTTTTCTTTCAAATATCAATAAATATTTGTTTTAAAGTTTAATTGCACGTACTTATAGTACATTTTATTTAAAACATCATAAACTTAAAAAATAAAAAAAAAACTTATTTCACTAATATCAAAACAGTATGGCCAATACAATATGAGATGTCCAAAATACCTGGTATTGACCAATATATCTTGATACATAAGACATTTTTTTTTTGTGGAAAAATGTAAATTTTATATCAAAGAGAAAATGTACAATAATCACCTGACAGTGGCAGATCTAAGATTTTTATAAAGGGGGTCCAAATACATATATAATTATTAATCTCTAACATTAAATGATGAAACTTATTAGTTCATATATACTATAATGTAATGATAAAAAAAATTAGAGAAAATTTGAGAAAAGGTCCAATTTCATTTTTTTTTCTGTCGTTGGTCAAACTACTAGAAAAATATATAAATTATGAAGAAGATGAGCGAAATATTTATGTTACATATAATGTAAAAGACAAAAATCTTTCGAATTAGATACATACATATATATATATATATATATATAGAGAGAGAGAGAGAGAGAGAGAGAGAGAGAGATTCTGCTTAGCTTATTAACTTTATCTTTTATCAACTTAGTTTCACAGTTTTTCTTTTGAATTAGAGAAAAAGAGTTGCAAAAAAAGTTCTAGGCCTAAGATGGGAAAATGTATAAAAGTTAAAGGACCAATATAGAGCTTTTCTCATTATCCTAATTGTTACTGGAAATAAGAAATTGACTTATTTTCTATCTTCCTTAAAATAAGAGAGAACTATTATTTTGTTTCAGAATAAATTATAAAAATTATAGGGGTCCATTAAAAATTTTAATTGGTCTAATTATTTAATTATATATATCTTATTAATATTTTTCTTGGTCTATAGACCCCATAATTTCAATTTGGATCAGCCATTGTCATCTAACATACCATGATAAAGAACAAAAGAACCAGAACTTAACATAGAGCTCTCTCTAATAGTTTTTATTAGATTAAAATAGTTTACATGAATACACAGACATCAAAATATATTCGATCGACTACTATTTTTAATATCTCGAAACAGAAGACAATCTTTTGTCTCAATGTCCCATCCTATTTCCCAGCCAATGCCACTGCGTACACATTTGACGGGTATCGAATCTATCGATCATAAAGCAATAGCATTCTAGTCTTACGTGATGCATGGGTCAAGTCAAAAGGAGAAGATGAAAAGAAAAGGAGAAAAGTAAATTTAGCTTGCACATTTGACGGGTAATAGAAATAGAAGCAGAACCCAACCACTATATGGTCAACCCTAGGAATTTTGAATTCCTGAAGTAAATATTGATTCGAAAGAAAAACAAAAACCGAAAAAAAAAAAGAATTAATTTACTCTCTAATAGTTTACTGTTGAATGTTTTAAAAAATACAATTAAATAAACATCTACACATTGGATTAAAGTTCAACCGACTATCTACTACAGCCATTAAAAAACATACTATATTGTTCCATTTGGTTTGATGCAAAGATTAAAAATGTAAAAAAAATATATTATTTTTATTTTTATTCTTAACTTTTTTTTTGTACACAAATCAAGAAAATTGAAAAAAATGGATATTAAAACTGATAGTATGATAAATTTATTACTTCCTTCATCTAAAGTTCCTTGCAACATTTACTATTCACTATAATTAATATATAATTTTTTATTTTCAACATTTTAGTCTATAAATGAAAAACCGTTATATATAAACAATAAATAAAGACTTATAGTTTCTAAAGTATATTTTTTAAAATTTTTTCTAACAAATAATAATATTAATAAATTCAAGTCAAAATTAAGTAAAAAAAATTAAAAAATTTTAAATAATATGAGACAAAAGTAACACTAAATATGAAAATGTCGCAATAATTTTGGGACGATGAAATATAGTAAGACTATAATTAGGTCACAGATTACAGCCATGACGAGTAGATCTGACTCATTTATTAGTATGATCAGGATAACAACGAACAACCTAAATTTATCTATCATAATTGTGATCCATGACATTGCAATTTTCGAGTACATTATTACAATTTTTTGAACTTGGACTCATAATCCATATGCACCTTAACTAACTACAACAATATTAAATGCGTTATTGTTTTTCTGTTCAAGATAGTCTTCCACATGGCATTAGAAGACCATGTGTGTCCGGCAAAACTTTTTCAGAAAAAAATTAATTTTTATCCTATATATGATGATTAGTTGTTTAAACTAATGAAACTATACATTTTAAGAAACTTAAAGAATAATATTAAGATATTTTTATAAAAAAAATTTAATTTTTCTTTTTCGTTTGGAAATGAAAGAACCATAAAAATTACTTTCTAAATATATTATATTTAACTGATTATTTATGGAATATATGCATTAATTATAAAAGATGAAAATAATGAACTCTTTGTATAATGTTTTACCAAAAAAAGAGATAAATTTCCGAGCAGCTATTAACTTTTCTTCCCCATTTCTGTGCGTAAAAAACAAGAGCGGTCCCTTCTTTGTTTTTTTCTCGCTTCCAAGGCCGTAAATGTCAAGGAAGCCAAAATTTATGCGTCTCGGATATATACACGAGGTATGGAAGACCCGTGTGTTGCAGCGATTATATAATGTCGCAATATTAAATAAAATAATAATAATAAAATAATAAAAATAATTTAAGAACTAAGAGAAAAAATGTAAAAATTTTAGGTATTAAGAGTTTAAAAATTGACTTAGGAAAAGTTAAGAAAAAAAAAGTCTTATTTCACTAAAAAGAAGCAACCCAACCCAACATAAAAAAAAAAAGAAAAAAAAAAAAGGACAGATAACAAAGCAGGTCACAACTCAGCCCAACACCAAATGGCAAAAGCAAAAAGAAACTATAGTTTACTGTAGATAAAACGGCGGTTAAAATATAGAGAGTTTTTTTAGGTGCACTTTTTAGCAAACATTTTTTTTATATAAATTTTGACATTAAAACAAATGTCAATAATAAATAATTAAAAAATTCTCATTTATAAATGGATGTTAATCAATTAAATTTTGCTTCATGTTAATTTTGGGTTGGGTTTTCTTTATGTTATGTTCTTTTATTAAAATGATTAATTGTGATCAAAACATAATTCTATAAAACATAACACTGCATATGCTTCGAACTGATAAATATTTTTTGTCATCAAAAAATAATTCACTAAAAAGTTTCATCTCTTATTAATTTTAATTTTAATTTTTAATATTGATAAAAAATTTATTTAATAAAATTCACTCAAAAACTTTAAAGTTTAATAAAGTTGATAACTGAAGGACTGTCGCCCTTGTAGCCCACGAACTGAGGTCAAGTACCGCATTCGGTAAGTCGAGTGTCACCCACAAGGAGTACTTGTGCGAACCTCGGGAAGGATGAAGTCGAGCGCCTCGAGCATACTACTTCGGTGGCCAGCCAGCACCCCTGAGGACGGTAGCTACGACCTCGGAAAGATAGCACGTCGCCCCCTTTGGAAGGGTGGCCGAATCGCCGTTGGGGAGAAAGACCAGCCACCATTGGCAGGAGAAAATCCCTCGAACAATGAGCCTCAGTGCTATGGAATCTCCCGAACTCCTGGCATGACTCCGGAATGAGGGTCCTCGCTCCGAGGGACGACCTCGAGTAAAGAGACCTCGGTGGTACGGCGGAAGCATTTAAGGAGCCTCTGACATGTCGCCTGCACACGCTACACACTGCCCTCATATGCGCTCTGACACGCCGGGACTATCCACGTCCTATCATGTAGGACCATGCCTACCTTAGCCCGTGGCCCGAGGAGCCTACAAGCGGCTAGAGGCCCCCACGCCCAGAAGGTACAAATTACATCCGACCGAATACGTGTCGCGATCTGAACGGGCCACATCCTCTTATATATACTCAGGAAATGGCCTCACCAAAGGATCTTTTTGAACCCCCACGAAAAGAGATAACAGGGAAGAATCTTTGGCACTCAGGGCTTCCTCTCCACCTTCGAAAAACTAACTTGGGCGTCGGAGGCTCCTCCCCGGAAAAAGACTCCGAGGACCTCCTAACCCCTGTTTTTTTAGTGTTTCAGGCAGATCCTCCTGGGAAACGTACACTTTAGGCGTTCTCCTTCACTGGAAGTCCCTCCCGGTCTCACCATGTCACACAACGAAGATGCTGTGGGGCATCATATGGCGTCGTCTGTGGGAAACCACTCCCAGGTCGCTTCTTTGAAACTCAGCGTTCTAAGGACAAGGGACTTCCAAAGTCCCCGTCCGTGCCAGAGGTTCAACCGGCAACCGAACAAACTGCAGCAGGGACTTCCTTGCCTAAAGATGAACGTCCTCTAACCATCACCATGGGTTTCCTGCGAGAGTTCCAACGCTCTGTTGTGGCCGAAATGACGCAGCAGTTAGATCAAAGATGGCCACAGCCAACTCCGGGTTGAAGGCCCTTTTCACTAGCACCTCGACGGAAGAAGAGCCCCAGATCAACTCACCGGAGTTCGGGAAGTGGGGATCAGTGTGATGAGTCCTCAACGGAAAATATACCCCTCAGGGCACGACCTATGGGAGAAACGGGGCCAAAACGACCCAGAACTCCCCGCCAAAAGAGTTCTTCACTTGAAGAAAAGTCGCTATCTCCTCAGCGCCGGAGTCACTCCCCGAAAAAGAGACGTCAGTCTCCATTCCTCGAAACCTGTAGGCAGCAGGGAGAAGAGCCTAGTGCCACACTTTTTATAGAGAAAATCTTAAAGAGGCTAGAAAGAATGGAGAGGCAGGTAGCTTGGAAGCCTGTCTGGGCTAGGTTGTCAGAACCTTTCAACGGAGACGAATCACCATTCACCCGAGCAGTGGTCGAGGCACCTATGCCGAGTGACTTCCGAGTACCTCAATTGGAGACCTACGATGGCCGAACTGACCCCCAGGCTCATCTGACCAAATACAAGCGCAGCATGGTGTTACACGGTGCTGATGACGCCACCCTGTGCAAGTGTTTTGAGGTCACCCTTGCGAGGCCAGCGACGGCGTAGTATAACTCATTGGCTCCTGGGACCATCATGGAGTTCCAAGAGTTGTCTACTGCCTTCACACAGCAGTTCATTGGGAGTCGACCAATGGCGAAGATGCCTATCCAAATGTTCAACATAGCGCAGAAAAATGGGGAAACCATTCGCGACTATGTCGAAAGGTTAAACAGGGAAGCCTTAAGTGTTCCAGACTTTAGGCCGGAAATACGTATCTTGGCCATGATGCGAGGACTTCAGAAAGACTCCCAGCTGTTCTATGAGTTCTCCAAGGATCCCCCCGACACACTCGGTGAATTTTACCGAAGAGCTGAGCAACATATGACTGCCGAAGAGCTAAGAATGGAAGGCCCAAGACCTGATCACATTCACACCGAGGGACTGAGCCAGCAAGCTCGCCATCCAGCTAAACCAGGGGGACGACCTCGAAAGTTTAAGGGAAGGAAGCCAATGGCCTTCACTCCCCTGAACACCACGAGGACGAACATCCTCATGGCAATGGAAAGGCAAGGAGCTCAGATCCAACGACCGAAGGCCATGACCTTGGACAACAAAAAGAACATGAAAAAGTTCTGCCAGTTCCATCGGGACCACGGGCATGATACCGAGGACTGCTTCCAACTGAGAAAATACATAGAATCGCTAATAAAGCAAGGTCAGCTCCGACGTTACCTGCGGATTCCCTCCCCAAAAGGAAGGAGAGAGGAGGAGGGAAAAGGAGATGACGAGGAGTACGACTCCGACAGGCGCCGGAACCGAAGTCCGAAAAGGCGTCCGCCACCCCCGGCTGGAGTGATACAAATGATCACAACAGGACTGCCGTTGGCACAAAGGAAAAGGAAGGCCAGAGAGATATCGGTGATGGAGTATGGGAACCCCTCAAAGAAACTTGTTCAGAAAGATGGGTCCACCGTCATTTTCCCTCATGATGATCCACTACTGATTATGGCAAGGATAGGAAGCTGGGACGTCAAGAGAGTACTGTTTGATGATGGTTCAAACGCGGACGTCCTATTTTCACACCTGCTACCGAGTTTGGGTATATCAAGGAGCGACCTCAAGACCGTCACTTCTCCTACTTTTGGAGTAGGACCGTCTGAACTCCCCGTCCTCGGTTGGATGGATCTTCCTCTGATGCTAAAGGGAACTTCAATAAACAACAAAGATGAGCTGTTTGCCTCTGTAATGACAAGGTTCATCGTCATAGATGTCCCTTCGTCATACAACGCCATTCTTGGGAGGCAGATGCAAGGAAATCTCCACATTCGCCCGGATGTGAAGTACCTAACTATCACCTTCACCACCAAGGATGGAGATGCTCAGATCTTCATCGACTAGGGGGAGGTGAGAAAGGTGTTCGTTAAAGCGAGGAAAGCCCTAGCGACGAACTGCGCATAAACCACGGAAACGAAGGCCCTACCCGCGTAAGAGTCAAAAAAAGAGGGAACAGAAGATCCTGAGAAAATAGAAATGGAAGAAATAGAGCTTGTCCCAGGTCGAAATACCCGAATAGGGAAAAAACTGGCCTAAGGTGACAAGGAAAAACTTGTATCTTTCCTGCTAATGAATAAAGATATGTTCGCCTACTCGCCGAAAGACATGCTGGGGGTAGACCCTTGCATAATACAACATAGCCTTAAAGTGAGCCTAGAGGCAAAGCCTGTCCGCCAAAAAAAATGAAGCCTCTTGGCACACAAAAACAACTTCGTCAAAACCGAAGTCCAGCACTTAGTAGATGCAGGCGTAATCAGGGAAGTCAAATACCCCGAATGGCTAAGCAATGTGGTCATCGCCACAAAAGAAGAGAGCAACAAACTTCGAATGTGCATTGACTTCTGAAATGTAAACGATGTTTGCCCTAAGGACTCGTATCCCCTCTCGCCAATAGATCAATTGGTAAACTCGACCACTAAATACGGGCTTTTGAGCTTCCTCAATGCTTTCAGTGGGTATCACCAAATCAGGATGGACCCCGAAGATGAGGAAAAAATCATCTTCATCACTGAAGTCGGTACGTATTGCTACATCAGAATGCCCTTCGGGCTTAAAAATGCAGGAGCCACCTACCAGAGGCTGATGAACAAGGTCTTCAACGGCCAAGTAGGGAGAAACATGGAAGTCTATGTAGATGACATGATAGTCAAAAGTAAGTTGCCCGGCAGTCATATTGCCAATTTGGAGGAAACTTTCCACCAGCTTAGAGCTTTCGGAATTCGTCTCAATCTCGAAAAGTGCATCTTTGGCATAAGTTAGGACAAGTTCCTTAGGTTTGTGGTATCGGAAAGAGGTATTGATGCCAACATAGAAAAATTCAAAGCGCTACTTGAATTCCGAACTCCTGTTACAACAAAGGATGTACAAAGGCTCACTGGGAGAATAACCTCCCTTAGCAGATTCATTTCCAGGTACGGGGATCGCTACCGAGCATTCTTTAGGGTCCTCACCAAGGCAGCAAAAAATGGTGGCAACCTCGGAAACGATGAGCATCCTTAGAACAAAGATTGCCAAAAAGCTTGGGAAGAGCTCAAAGTTTATCTGGCTCGTCTACCCACCCTTTGGTAACCGCGAGAAGGAGAACCTCTTGTGCTATACCTCGCCGTTACTAAAAATGCACTAAGTTCGGTTCTTGTGAAGGAAGAGGGGGCGGTGCAATGGCCAGTATATTATGTGAGCAAATCCCTGCATGGCGCCGAAATCAGGTATCCCCTACTGCAAAAAGCTATCTATGCCCTGGTGTTAGCAAGCAGAAGATTGCGTCCGTATTTTCAAGCTCACCCCATTATTATCCGAAGTAACCTACCTCTTCGGGATGTCATGAAGAGAGTAGACCACTCGAGGAGACTCTCCAAGTGGTGCATAGAGCTCGGCGAGTATGATATTACTTATGAACCAAGGAAAGCAATAAAAGCCTAAGCTCTAGTAGACTTCATTGCCGAAGTACCTTTCACCGAAGGTGATCAGTCAGATCTCGGCAAAAGTGAGCCAGAATGGACTCTGTTTGTAGATGGGGCCTCCAGCTCCGAGCACCAGAGAGCTAGGGTAGTCATTCGTGGCCCCGAAGGCATGGAAGTAATGAAAGCCATCAAATTCGGGTTTAATCTCACCAACAATATGGCAGAGTACGAAGCTCTCATAGCAGGGTTGCGCCTTGCTAGAAAGATCGATGTGAGAAACCTAAAGGCCCACAGTGATTCTCAGCTGGTGGTCCGACAGATGGCGGGAGATTATAGCGCAAAAGATCCAACTTTGGCAAAATACCACGAGCTTGTGTCAAAGCTCATCCAAAAGTTCGACGCGGTGCATATTGAAAATGTGCCTCATCGAGACAATGCTGAAGCAGACCGTCTGGCCAAATCAAAAAGGTTTACTAAAGTACTGAGCCACCCGAGCATTGCGATAATGAGCATAGCAGCCTCGGAAGAAGGATGGGAGAATCCTATAAACAGGTACCTTACAACCTCGGAGCTTCCTGATGACCCTCGCGAAGCGACGAAAGTGCGAAGACGTTCCGGACGATATTTCCTAATCGGGGAAGAACTGTACCGACAGGGATACGCAAGTCCATTACAAAGGTGTGTCAGCGAAGAGGACACTCAGACAATTTTCGAGGAAGTCCACGAGGGAATTTGTGGTTCCCACGTCGGAACTAACGCTTTGGTGGGAGTAATACTCCGCCAAGGGTACTTTTGGCCCACATTAAGAAATGATGCAAGACAGTTCGTCCAAAAATGTGACAGTTGCCAAAGACACGCCAACATTCAAAGGTTGCCTTCGGAATTAATAACCTCGGCCAACTACCCCTGTCCCTTTGCAGTATAGGGCATTGACCTCATCGGGCCACTCTCGGCAGCACCCGGAGGAGTAAAATTCTGTGTGGTTGCAGTAGATTACTTCACCAAATGGGTTGAGGCAGAGCCCCTGGCAACTATTTCAGCAAAAGACATACAAAAATTTGTCTGGAGAAGCATCATATGCAGGTTCGACATACCAAGGGTGATAGTGGCCAACAATGGTGCCTAGTTTATTGACAAAGGGTTCCAAGAATTCATCACCGATCTCGGAATAAAAATGCACTTCGCCCCAGTAGTTCATCCTCAAAGCAACGGACAAGTAGAGGTATCCAACAGAACCATAAAAGACGGTCTGAAAAAGAGATTGGGAGAAGCAAAGGGAAAATGGCCAGGAGAACTTTCTAGTGTATTGCGGAGCTATCGGACAACACCCCAAAGGGCCACGGGTGAGACACCTTTTTCGCTCATCTTCGGCATAGAGGCCATTATCCCTATCGAGGTAGTTCGGCCGTCAGTCAAAGTACAAGTGTTCGACGAAAGGGGGAATGACCTCGGATTGAGAACTAAGCTCGACCTAATTGACGAACACAGAGAGGTGGCTGAACTCAGAAGGAAGGCCTTTCAGCAAAGAGTGGCCATAGCCGCAAATTTGCACGTTAGGCTAAAAGGAATAAAGAAAGGAGACCTCGTCCTCTGAAAGGCCGAGTTTGAACCCCGAAACCGTCCCATGGGGTACTTCGGTCAAACTGGAAAGGGCCTTACTTGGTCCTTGACGATGTCCGAAAGGGAGTATACAAGCTTGGCGACACCAAAGGGGGAGAACTAAAAAATACATGGCATTCAGATGCCTTAAAAAAATTCTACACTTAGAATTTTTTATGAGAAACTGTACAAGTTAGAAATTTTTTCTAAGTACAGAAGTTTTCTCCCATCTGAGAGTACTTGCTGAACAAAGCTGAAACATGCACTCCCGAAAGTCACATTTTCCTTCCGAAGTTGATGGGGTTATATGCCCAAAAAAGGTGAGGTCTATCAAGTACGGCCGACGAAGGCAGACTAAAATTTGCCTAAGGGAATTCATCAACAACGAACATTCACCCGAAGGTTTGCCGATAAAACGAGCAAAACATACCTTTCCAAAGTCCCTTAACCGAAAGTGGTCGGGACAACTGGGAAACAAAAATATTGCTTAAAAGACTTAACCAAATTATGAAAGAAGGAAAATTTATTGAAAAAGGCCTTGGTACAAGGAGAAGGTTACAAAAAGAAAAATTACAAGGAAAAAGAAGAAGGCAAAGACCCTAGAATATCTAAGGGACATCGGCGTCATGGGAAGCTCCGGCTCCTGTGTCTTTAGCCGCCACCTTCGGTGTAGGAGGAGGGGCAAATGACAGGTTAAGGAGCTCGATTTTCGACCAAGTCCACCAAGGCCCCTCAGGAATATCCAGGGCAGCCAGAAAGGAAAGGTCAAGATCCGGATATTTCTTCAGAACTTGATGGCGAGCTAAGCAGAAGCCGTCCTGGAAGGCAACCTTGGTTGCCTGAACGACCTTGTCTTTCTCAACGTCCAAGTCATCTACCTCGTTCTAAAGATCTGCAACCTCCTTCTCAAGCTCCTTTATCTTCTTTTTCTTCTTTGAACCCTTCTTCAGCAAATCGGCCTTGGCTTGAAGTTCGGCATTGTCAGCAAGCGCCTTCGCCAGGAGAGCAGAATCTTCTTCTTTCTCCTTTTAAATGGCCTCGTTGGCCGAGGTCAGACTCACAACCTTTTCGCCAAGGTCGGACATCTTCTTAGAGAAATCCTTCAAGAGCTCCTCCTAGCCCTTTAAGAATTCCTCCCGAAGCTTGGCAACCTCCCCCTTGGCTATCCGGCTCAACTCGGCATTCTTCACAACCGAGCTAGCACAGAAGACCCTGGCCTTCTCCAGTTTATCTTCAGCCCAAGCTCGGACCGAAGACTACTTCGCTGCCCAAGCTTGAAGGTATCCACTATACCCCAGAAGCTGCGAACAAAGAAAGGGTACTCAATCAAATTTGCATAAGGAAAGCCAAAACACTTAGACAAAAAAGTGGGAGGGAAAATGAAAAGGCCTGAAGAACTACCTGGGCAGCATGCTCGGACACCTTGGCAGCAAGGGCACCCTCGGTGGCGCACTCCTCGGCAACTGCCTTGAAGGAAGCTTGAGTGAGCATTCCCCTCGCCATCTGGGGAGCCATTTCCCGACAATCTTCGGAGAACAGATTCATGTCCTCCGTGAAAGACCAGAATGGCTCCCTTAGAACCTTGTCCTTCGGGATGTGGGAATCCCGAAGAGCCCACCTTCGGGCATGCTCAATCATCCAAGCTAAGGGCACTAGTTCCTCTAAAAAGTTAAAAGCATACGTCTCGTCAGACAAAACACTTAGCTATGAAAGGTATAAGGTTGCGAATACTAAAAAGGGGATAAGAGATAAACCTAGCGCAACCTCGGCAACGTCGTCATCGGAGTCCCGAACCTCCTCCACGTCGGTAGGGATGTTTTTGCCCTTGTCCTTTCGACGCTTTTCCAACTCCTCAGCAGAGGGACCCCCTGCCAAAGAGGCCAAAAGATCCGCCGACGTGGCGGGACTCAAAGAAGCAGCAATGGTGAAAACCTTAGCAGGAAGCTCGGTGGAAGCTTCAGGCACAGCGAAAGTTTCAAGCTTACCGACGACCTCCGCCACATGTCCCGGGGGTGGAGGAAGGATGTCCTTCTTCGCCTTCTTGGCCGAAGACGGTCCGCTCCCAGTAGTCTTGCGCCTCTTGGAGACGCCCTTCTTCGTTTGTTCCCCCTTCTCAGCCTGCCCGAGGAAGAGGGACTTATAGTAAGCAGCAGACTCGTCGCCCATCTCTGAAAAGGAAGTAAAACATCAGTGTGAGTCCAGACAGGTACTTATACTGAAAACTTTGAAAGGAAACTTACTTTCGAAAAAGGCTTCATAAGTGAGCTCCCCCCGAAGGAGCTTCACTAGCCAAGACTCCTTCCCGTCAATAGCAGGAGCTGGCATGTCGAGGTCCGTCTTGTGCTCCTTAACTACCCCAACTCCCGAAGGACCTCCTCAGTCATAAGTCTCCATATGATGGGGAAGGGGTAGAGGGAGCAGGGAGGGACCTCGGCATCCCAGTCGGCGACAGCACGGATACGTTTGTCGAAATCCGCAAACCTCTCCGCCAACTCGGGAGTTAGCAGCTTTTTGGGGTCCACGACATCCGTCTCCAGCTTTCCCCGAGCCCACTTAGTCAAAACGTGCGACCAAGCCTTCGCCACCTTCAGGAAGAAGGAAGTTGCCACCCTCGCCAGCTATCTTTGGTAGCGAAAGTGAACATGTATTTTTTGCTCCCAGATCCTCGGGGTAGCATAAAATAGAAGCCACCCTTCGGGACCGGATAGAGCTTGTAATACTACATGAACAGAATGAAGTGGGGTTTTATTCCAAAGACCCCACACATGCACAGGAAGGCGTTAAAATAGCAGTATGAGTTCGGAGGAAGCTGATTCACGGTTATGCCATGAAATTGGCAAAAGTCGCAAATCATCTTCGGAGAAAGGAACCGAAGTCCGGCCTTCAGCTGGGCACGGAAGACGGTGACCTCGTCCTTATTGTTCATGAAACTAAAATGACCAAGGTGAGAAAGTCGGGTGGTGGCATAAAAGGGAAGAAAAAATTTGGTTGTCCACTTCTCTAATTTTTTCGAAGTAGAGCAGTAAGGGTGAGACATGAGAGGCTGCCAGCTCTCAGGGATAGGTGCGACGACATAATTGGAATAGGCGAAGACATGGCTGAAAAAAAAAAGTGACTTCAAAAAAAAGTAGTAAGGGACTTCGGAAAGAAGAAAAGCGACTTTGGGAAGCTAGAAAAAAAGAAAACCGAAGGACCCTCAGAATCAAAACCCACCGAAAGTTTTGCCGAAATCAGGGTTTGAAGACGTCGTCGTGAATGGTGACCGGAAATCACTCCGCCGTGAACGCTGCCGCAAAGAAATAGGAGAAAGGATGAAAACAGACAAGAGCAAAGCGAGAGCAAAGAGAAAGCAGGAGAAGATTATGACGGAGGAAGGCTTATATAGGCCGAGGAAGGGTAACTGAATCGACGTCATAATTGCTCCGCGAAGGCGAACGGTCGCCATAACTACTTCTCGCACGTAAAAAGAGGCGGCTGGTCTAACCGACATGACCACCCCCCAACCAGTGCCTGCCACGTGTCAACCAGCGCGAGAAATTAGGCCACGCCTTCTGACATCCTGAAAATCCGAGCACATCACTCCAGACTGACACGCCTGGTTACGAGGCACGATGGTTCACTGAACAGTAGAAAAAGTAAAGAGATTGGTCACCTCGAGGACACCAAAGGGCAGACAGTGACACCTGACTGGACAGGGCACGCTTTCGGACAACGAAGTGCCTTTTCCGTGAATGTCACACTCCAAGTCCTGAGAAGTGCCCCTGGAAGGTCTACAAGCCGAAGTCTCCACTTCGGCTTCCTGAGGGGAGGCATGTGATAACCGAAGGACTATCGCCCTTGTTGAGGTCAAGTACTGCATTCAGTAAGTTGAGTGTCACCCACAAGGAGTACTTGTACAAACCTCGGAAAGGATGGAGTCGGGCGCCTCAAGCATACTACTTCGGTGGCCAACCAGCACCCCTGAGGACGGTAGCTACGACCTCGGAAAGATAGCACGTCGCCCCCTTTGGAAGGGTGGCCGAATCGCCTTTAGGGAGAAGGACCAGCCACCATTGGCAGGAGAAAATCCCCCGAACAAGGAGCCTCAATGCTAGGGAATCTCCCGAACTCCTGGCACGACTCCGGAATGAGGGTCCTCGCTCCAAGGGATGACCTCGAGTAAAGAGACCTCGGTGGTACGATGGAAGCATTTAAGGAGCCTCTGACATGTCGCCCGCATACGCTACACGCTGCCTTCATATGCTTTCTGACATGTCGGGACTATCCACGTCCTATCATGTAAGACCATGCCTACCCTAGCCCGTGGCCCAAGGAGCCTACAAGCGGCTAGAGGCCCCCACCCCTAGAAGGTACAAATTACATCCAACCGAACACGTGTCGCGATCTGAACGGGCCACATCCTCCTATATATACTCAGGAAATGGCCTCACCAAGGGATCTTTTTGAACCCCCACGAAAGGAGATAACAGGGAAGAATCTTTGGCACTCAGGGCTTCCTCTCTACCTCTAAAAAACTAACCTGGGCGTCGGAGGCTCCTCCCCGGAAAAAGACTCCGGGTACCTTCTAACCCCTATTTTCTGAGTGTTTCAGGCAGATCCTCCTGGGAAAAATACACTTTAGGCGTTCTCCTTCACTGGAAAGTCCCTCCCGGTCTCACCATGTCACACAACGAAGATGCTGTGGGGCATCAAAAGTAATTTGATCCATCGATCCATAATTGTTAAAATTGAAAATGAATATGAAACATAACATTGTACATGTTTTGAAATGATAGATAAAATTTTTCACTAAAAATTAATTCACTAAAAAATTTTATCTCCTATTAACTAAAATTTCAAATTTTAATATTCTTTGTAAATTTATTTAGAAAAATCCATCTTCAATTTATTTATCTTTTTTTAACCTTTATTAAGTCAATTATTAAAACCTTAATGTCAAAAGTTATTTCTTTAAGCTAAAGAAATAAACCATGATAATCAAGGTTTTGCTTTAGAAGACAATAAATAAAAAAATAACAAAAAAATTAGAGATAAAAAGAACAAATTATGCTCACCATTGTCTTTCCTTAGAAAATAGTACATAAAACAACAACAACAAAAAGCTTGGGATGAAGAGAGCAAATAGAAGAGGTAGATTAATAGTTATAAAATTTGGGGACCAAAATATAACACTGATGTAAATTCGAGCCTAAAATGAAAGTATTAGAAAGTTAGGGACTGAAACGGTGTTTTCACCGAAACAACACATGAAACAGATTGAAAGCGTAAAATTGCAACACAGATCCTCAGGAAATTCAGTGCCTTGCAAAAAGAGGATCAAACTCTAAAAAAAGCAAATCGTATCCGGAGAAACAAAATAAAAAATGACGAACGCAAAAAAAAAAAAAAAAAACTGATAAGGGGCAAAACGGTAAAGGCGCTGTTTTTTACTGTTCATTTAAACAGTAGCCAAACACGGCTTTTAGTATATAGTATAATTTGTATTTTCTTTCTGTAGATTTCTAGGTGCAGGGCTTATTGTATAAAACTATTTTGTAAATTTTAATTATTCTAAAAAAGAGATCGATCTATCGACCTAAACAAATAATATATTGCAAAAAAAAAATTATAAATCTGACTATTGACTTGAATACAACTGAATTAGCAAAACCATTAGTTAATAGAATTCAAGGATTGCACCTTCAGATTAACTTGTACGTGATGTGCATGGCACCCTAAGCCTAAGGTTAGGAGCTTAAGCCCTCGCAAGTGCATAGAAAAATTTGTTGAAATGGGCATGAAAAATTGGTGAAGAGCAAGACCCATGGAGGATTGAGGCTGTTGTTAACGTCACAGTGAGGCTCAACCAGAGACCACGACAATGAACTCAGTCATTGCGGCGCTCCAAGTTCAACATCCAATTTCGTTTTGATTTCCAACTTCTCCTCACTTTTCCGAACGGTAAGGCGGGTGCTTCACGATCTCGTCACTAAATTTGTATTGTTGTCTCTCATCTACTAGTTCCGATCAGTGACGGCAATATGGCGTAGTTGTTTCATTTCCAAAATCTTGACGACGATGCTTCAACAAGCGTTGGTTTAGATGAACTTCTTATCTTTCCTCTCTGCATGCTTCTAACTAAGCAAAAGAAAAGAAAAAAAAAATTGTGACTACTACATGCATTGCTCTTAACGATAATTTGAACCTCTGATCGTCACAGATCCATCGGGGACATGGGTCAGAGAGATTGAATGTGGAGACGGAACTGAATGAGATTCAGACAAGGGCAAAAGCCCAAATTCATCAAGGCCAGTATAAAAAGCCGGTGTTGCTTGGTTATTTTCCTTGCTAAAAAGAATCAAGGAAATTTGCAGATATATTCTACACACATTAAACAAAATTCTAAATCAGGGAAACCACCAAGAAATTTGCAGATATGACTTACAATAGTTGGTCTGATGTTGCTTGTGAACTAAAACATGTGCATAATAGCATAAAATGGAATGGCAAAACGACATTTCACATTCCATAAAGGTAGTCAAATGAGACGACAAAAAATGGTGAAGATTGTAATGGTGTAAGAATCATGATGACAAAACATGAACAGTTGGGAAGATGGACGGTGTAAGACGAAGTATCAACAGTTGGGATTACAAAAGATAGGATAGCAAGCGAGCAAGTAAGCAAACCTAATGTGTGAGCTTAAAGTATAGGATGAACAGAATTGCAAGGACCAGTGCTGTAATCATGGAGCCCATTATCCACTTGTTCCTGTTCATCCTTCTTGAAATGGAAGTCAGTACCTTTTTGCTCTTGCTGATATTGTCATCAACCCCATGGAGCTGCAACAATATTATAAATGCTTAGCTTCCTAAATCAACAATCACGCTGTCTGACTAATCTACATGATTGGAAAACTTGTCTTAGCAACGTGCAGTCAGTCCCATCCCCGCAAAATGGACAGTATTAAGAGTTTCTTCTATGCAATACATGCAGGTGAAACAGGCATCAACAGGAGAAAGCACATATATGTTATGCCACTGGAAAAAGATAAACCAAGGAAAAATATTGCAGACCTCCTATGCATGCACGAATATATTCCTAAATCCAAGGATAGGGTGAGACAGTATATACTGTATTATGCGCGTGAAGGAGAGATTGGCATTGTTGATGCAAGTCCTGGAGAATTGAAACACCCAATTCTTCTGTTTCCAGCATTGTTCTTCTGCTTTCCTTAATTCTCTCAGTAGAATGGTTTATTCTCTCTGTTGACATCAGCAACCTTGCTCTTTGATCAGCAGAGGCCTATCCACCATAAGCCGGCAAAAATGTCAAAAGGTGTTAGTTTTCCAAGGAGAAATACACAAGTGAAAAAGGAAAAATCAAGCGTTGACATGGTTCCCTACACATGAAGATCCCCCCAGCCCACCCAACTCACATATGCACATAAACAACAGGGGGTGGAGGGAGAGGGCGGCCTAAAAAGAAAAAAAGAAAAACAAGCTAGGGGGAGAAAGAGAGAAAGAACATCATTTGATAATGTAGAATATGGGCAAGAAACAAATTCTGTTTCCTGGCTCCAGCCTATGCACAAACTAGTTAGTATTGCAAGAAAAATATAAAGCAGTGTTCAAAGCTAAAGGAATTAAAAGGTTAAGCAGAAGAAACAATATAATTTTGAGCAGACTAATCTGGAAACGGTTTAGGATCCATTTAATGAGAACTTCATTTCAAGAACGGAAATCAACTTTAAATAATTTCAAAGAATCACTCCTCAGGCCAAAACCATGAAGTGATTTGGGATGCTACTAGAAGAACTGCTGCTTGGATAATCTGGAAGAGGTGGTTTGAAGGCATTCAACATTCAAGAAACTCTTGTAGGAGTTCAGATTCTGTCATTCTCTTGAATTACAGAGAGATGCTCCAAATTGAAATGCCTCTGGTTTGAGTGTCTATGCAGGGGTGGCTTAATTACGCCTTAGTCTGTCCAGCAGGATACTCTCTTGTAATTTTTTTTCCATTTTTAATATCTTTCCTTGCTGTTAGAAAAAAATATATATTCAACCTTATTTAATCTGACATTAAATATTAAATTCATACCCACAGGAGGTATCTTTGCTTCATCATGTTTTCCACAGGGGATGATGAATGCAATATAAGAGCATCCGGAAGTTAAACCCAATTGTTTGGCTCTGTAAGTAAACTGTAATATATAAACCTTATTTTTTACTTCAGAATTCATATCCTACCCCAGAATTTCAGTTCAATCACATATTGCCCTCCACATCAAATGTTTAGCCCCAACAGGACCTCTACAATAGGAAAACTAAAAAAATATATATATATTCAGACAAACAGGTTATATATTCTCAAATATTTAGCCTGAGGTGGCCATTGGGGAAGAAAGGCAACAGGAACAATCACATGGGAGAAAGACATGGTTCATCAGCCTAAACAACTGGAGAAGCATTTCCACCCAATTGAGTATTCTACAGCACAAAGCATAGAGTATCATGGTGTATGATCCATTACCATCATCCCGTCCACCCTCCCGGACTCCAACAATTCATCTCGGGCAGCTTGACTGGGATTAGATGAAATAACTCGTTTAGCATCTGTCTTCAAATTGTTGAGATCAGTTTTATATTCTCGTAGTTTGGCAAGAAGCATTGCCTTAATGCTTGGCTGCAAGCTCCTTGCCTCAAGGTCCATTTTCCGAATCTAAGCAATTAATCAATTGCAAGAATAAGTTCACAAACATTCAAACGAACGAAAACGGGCAAGGCAACAGTCTCACATTACCAAAGCTTCAGCCTCCTCAATCCCTCCATTGATTTCAGATAGTTTCTGCTTCTTCTGCTCTGTTAATCCAGGAAAAAAAAAACACACTAAGCGATTCAATCATGCGAAACAAACATCAAATGAATGAACAATCAGCTGGGGGGATATCTTACCTCCGTCGAGGACGGCGGCGCTGGTGCACTTTCGCGACAAGTTGGCGGAGAGCTCGCAATACTGCCGCTCGTAGCCCTCGAACACCTGACTCATCGCTAACCCCAACCTTCCACCAACCAAAACATAGAAATGAAACAATCAAACCCTTCATCCATCAAATCCCGAATACACAAACATCAAAAAGCAGAACTTATAGCGGAATAGGAAACGAATACGATGAAATACGCACTGGGAAAAAAACGTCAGCAAAGATCGACGGAGAGACGAAAAGAATTTGAATCAGACGTTTGGCACCAGATTACAATCTTTTTGTGAGAAAGGATAGAGAAATTTCTCAACAATCACTCCACGGCCAATTTTCTAACATTCCATAAATACCCCGAAAATGTGCTTGAATTTACCGAACAGTCGACAAGATTTCATCAGTTTCTGGACTTCGAAGAACCCCTTTTTCGTAAATTGGCCACTGCCTATAAATAAAAGTTTTGCCTCTTCGTCTTCGTTCTTGCCTCTCTTTGCGTTTCGTACGTTTCCGAACTGTGTCAAAGTCTTTCTCTTGTATGGTTACATTTCAAGGATGTTTCTTTAATTCTATTTTCAACGTTCAAAAAAATTGAAGATGGTTAGATTTGGGGTTTCCTTAGGAATTACGAAACTGGTCACTTTTGCTTAAACAATAGCTAACACATGCCATTTGAGGGGACACACACCACATGTTCGATGAAATTACTCAACGAAAATGCAATGCTTGGTGATGCCAAGTTTGCAGTTAAGACGCATTTGGCTCGCACACTTTTTCTATTGTTCAATGCCCGTTAACGCAACTGCAAGTAAGTTGCAGGAGCTTTGCGAAGTTGTTTCCAGCGTAGAAGGTGGTCTAGATGATCTTGAATCGAAGCTAAACACCTGTTCATTTCCTTTATCATCTTCTTTGGTTAGTGAAGTGATAGATTCTTGCAAACACGACGCACCAACTAGAAGGTTACTAAGATTTTTCTTGTGGTCACATAAAACACTGGGTTCTGCTCTGGAAGACAAGGACTTTAATCATGCCATTCGGGTTTTGGCTGAACAGAAGGATCACACTGCTCTGCAGCTATTGGTTTCGGATCTTAGGAAGGATTGCCGGGCAATGGAGAGTCAGACATTTTCTACAGTCGCTGAGGTATTAGTTAGACTAGGGAGAGAAGATGAAGCATTGGGTATTTTCAAGAATTTGGACAAGTTCAAGTGCCCACAGGACACTATTGCTGTGGCTGCTATTGTCAATTCTCTATGTGCCAAAGGGCATGCTAAGAAAGCTGAAGGTGTTGTTTATCACCACAAAGATAAGATTACGGGCATAGAATCTTGTATATATCGGAGTCTTCTCCACGGGTGGTGTGTCCAGAAGAAAGTGAAGGAAGCAAGGAAAATAATCAAAGAGATGAAATCATCTGGGATTATGCCGGATTTATTTTGTTACAACACATTTCTTAGATGTCTTTGTGAGAAGAACCTTCAAAGTAATCCTTCTGGTCTTGTACCTGAAGCCTTGAATGTAATGATGGAAATGAGATCCCATAAGATAGCACCTACCTCTGTAAGTTATAACATATTGCTTTCTTGCCTTGGGAGGACAAGAAGGGTCAAGGAATCATGCCGGATTCTGGAGTTGATGAAAGAGACTGGTTGTGCACCAGACTGGGTTAGCTATTATCTTGTTGCAAGAGTGTTATACCTGACAGGGAGATTTGGGAAGGGAAATAAGATGGTGGATGAGATGACAGAGATGGGGCTAAGACCAGATCGCAAGTTTTATTATGACTTGATTGGCGTCCTCTGTGGGGTTGAAAGACTGAATTTTGCTCTGGAGCTATTTGAACACATGAAGAAAAGTTCCTTGGGCGGTTATGGGCCAGTTTATGACGTGCTTATTCCAAAGCTTTGCAAAGGAGGGAACTTTGAAAAGGGGCAAGAACTATGGGATGAAGCCATTGGTTTGGGTCTCACTCTTAAGTGTTCTAGTGATGTGTTAGATTCTTTGGTCACTGAGGTTTTCAAGCCATCAAGAAAAGTGGAAGAGGTCCATCCTGAGGGCCTCAGCTTGGCCAAGTATCCAGTAGATTATAAGAAAAGGGTCAGGTTGAAGGTAAAGAAGTTCAAGAAAAGAAAAAAGGAAAAGAAATCTGCTTCAAAGTAGTTGGTACTTGACATCAATTTGCATATTCCCTGTTGCTTACGCTTTCATGGCTGCTGTCTTAGTTTTTATGCCAAGTGTTGCCATTACCTTGATTGTCGACTAACAACATGAACAGAAATCTGCTTCAAAGTAGTTGGTACTTGACAGCAATTTGCATATTCCCTGTTGCTCACTCTTTCATAGCTGTAGTCTTAGTTTTTATGCCGAGTGCTGGCATTTCTTTGATTGTCATCTAACAACATGAACATAAATCTGCTTCAAAGCAGTTGATACTTGACATCAATTTGCATATTCCCTGTTGCTCACTCTTTCATGGCTGTCGTCTGAGCTTTTATGCCAAGTGCTGGCATTTCTTTGATTGCCAGCTAACAACATGAACAGAAATTACAACCAGGCAAGTGCTTTAATTTCAACATCTGCATTACACTGGTATGACAAGATTAGTGATGCTTAATCGTTTTCCTCGTTTGTTGCTTTGCATAGATGAGTAGAATGAGGATACTGTGTTTTTGGAGGAAGAGAAATACAGAGGTTCAGTTGTTTAGCTAGACAAGTTGATGGAGTGCTAGAGAAGTACCTCCCTGGTTCGGTAGTTGAAACTGATGCTAAAAAACAATATGGACCAAACTTCTTGTCAGTTTAGATCAATGAAGAGCTTTTGTACGGATACCAAAGTCTTAGCTTTGTATGATAATATATCTTGCGCATTCGTAAGATCTTTGAGAGTTAAGGGAAGAGAGAGTTGCTCATATTCGTGTTGGTTTTACGAGAATGTTGCTCAGACGTCAAGATGTTCTATTCTGGGGAGTGTGGAACTGCAAAGGGTGGGAGTGGGAGGTCCTAGAGTGGAGAGGTGAAGAGTGAAAGAGTTAGCTCTGTGGGAGTTGTAGGATTGGCTTAAGGTAGAGGAAGCGGGTGCACATGTCTGAGTTTATTGACAGCGATTTGGACGCGATTTGTGTTTTGTCTGGCACACCCCGTTGTGGCTACCTACAATTCAAAGAAGTGGGAATTGGAAGAGCATTTCATGGTCCCAGTTGGGTTCCCCTGAAAAGGAATCATACCCAGCTGTACAAAATTAACAATTGTAAGTACTTTAAAAAGAATTATAAATGCCTGAGAATAAATTAATCTTTTGTCAACTGTCCCAATTTCATAGCAACTTCATCGATCTGGGACTTTAATGACGGGTGGGATGTAAACCGAAGGTGTTGGCCACTTCAAATTCGCGTTGAAAGTTGGACGCAACGTCCGTCCAACTATATTATAAAGAAGGGTTAATATCGGTAGTCATCTCTAAACTATTCCCATTTTGCTTAATCATCCCAGAACTATCAATTATTATATTAATTGTTCTCAAACTATTTAATTATTGCATTCGTCGTCCTACCGTCATATCAGCCATTAAAAAGTAATGGAAATAAGGAGGGAAAATGCACAATCAGCCTTAAAACTTAGAAAAATTTTCTAAGTCCTAAAACTTTAGGATTTTCTAAGTCAGTCACAAAATTATAAAAATGTGTATACTCTCTTTAATTTCTTTCTTGGTTTCGTAGCATGAATTTCTTGACTTTTATTAATAAAATTTTTATAATTAAATTTTAATTAATTATTTTCCAGTTTCTTTAATTTTTTTTTATTTTTTTTCTTTGACTTCAGTTTTTAAGTCTTTTTCTTTTGAAGGCTTTGTTTTCTTTTATTCTTCTTGTTTATCTTTCATTGTTACCTCATCCTTACCACTGCTTTTTCTTTTATTTTTTTCTTTTCTTAATCCTTTATTTCCTTCAATTTTTCTATTATTTTTCTATGTTTTTTTTTGTAAATTTTTTTCTTTATTTCGTCCTTCCTTTTCATTTTCTGAAGGTTATTATTTCTTTTGCTTACTTTTTTTTTTCCACAAATAACCTTTATTTTGGAAATGTTTTGTTGAGTCTTATTCATGTTCATTTAATTTTAGGGCTTAGAATAATTTAAAAAAATTCTTACTCTTTTGAATTTATTGTATGATTCATAAAGGAACTTAGAAAATTTATTGTATGATACAGTGGCAGAAGTGTAAACTAGGGAGAGCTCAAAAAGTGTACCCCTAATTGATGAAAGGATAGAAGAAGAAAAGCAAATCTAATATAACTTGTGTTTGAATTGGAGGAAATTGAAAGATAGCGATAGTTATTACCCTTTTATTTTCATTATTTTCACACCATTTTCATCCCTTATGGGAAAAGACTCATCTCTATTCTCTCTCATTCTTTTATTAATTAAATACAAAGTGTTAATTCAGCCAAATTATTAGCTATACTATTTCCTTCATTGACATATATAAAACATTACTTAATTCCTTTATTTATTTATTTATTTATTTATTTTCCCTTTCATCTCATTACATGGGGAACAATAAGAATATATTTACATTTTAGCCAATAGCATAGCAAACAACTATTCATTAGTACGACAAAAAGAACATGACCCATACTGATGAATACTCATAAGTGTATTGCTATTAAGGGGTTTAAATCATCATTATATACTTTGAGTATGATTAATTTCTGTATTCTGAGCATTTTTCCACCTGGTTACTATTCACATATTTTTACTATTCATACACATTTTTACTATTCATCTGTCACTATTTACATGCATATTTTACTGTTCATATGCGCTTTACTATTCATCAATATTAAATAATTATTTTTTACGTTGGTAAAATCATCACTTGCGACCCTTCATGAGAAAAATCATATCTGGAGCTATAGATATCGGAACTGAGTGATTCCAAATTCATCTGAAAGCCAATATATAGATCCTCAACTCTACTTCATTCTGCGAGCTAATTTGATCATTTTCATCACCAAAATCTGATTATAGATGAGACCCTTCGTTATTTCGTGTGCTGAAGAGCAGTTTCGGTAGAAAATTCATAACTTGAGTTACAGATGTCCGATTTGAATGAGCAAGCTATCGATTTGAAGCTAAAGAGGAGATCTACAACTTACATGCTTTGAGGAAGAGCTGATTTGATGTCTACGATGATCAAAAAATTAAAATAAGTTACGGCCCGCCATTATTGATTTGTATTTACCTACATTTTACCATTTTATTTTTACCATTTCACCCACCCCAAAACTCTATAAATAGGCACCTTGGGGGGAGGGTAAAGGATGCCATTTTCTTAGGCCATTTCCATGTTTTTGTATCATTTTTAGATTTTCTCCTTTGTTCTTGTTCTTGTTTTCAATACCGAAGCTCTGTCCAAGTGTTTTCTCGTTTTTCTTGTTGTTCTTCCTTTGATCTTTCAATCCATGTTCATTTCATCTTTCTACATGTTGTTTACTTTTATGATGGCTAACTAATCTTCTTTTTGCTAAGGTAAAAAGGTGAAGCTTTTGGTACAGAGGTTATGATTGATTTGAATGGATCACAACGTTAACGGTATTTTCTTCCTTAATCTATTTATATTTCCTCCTTGTTAAGTAGGAGTCTTAATTCATTATAGTCAATCATTGGCACAAAAGCTGCTTGATTCCCTCTGTAGAACATGGCTCTGCCGGCTATATTGAAATCTTGATTTATTGTTGACAAAGGTTGGTATGATGGATACTTGAACCCATTAGCAAGCGTTGATGTTTTAAGATCAATGAAAGTTAATACTAACTAAATTCCCCTATTAGGACCTCCTTTATGTGTGGATCCTAATTAAGTAGTAAGATGGGCTAAAATTAATCATAACTGTTATACTAAAAGTGGATCCCCTAACCTTAGCTATTTTATTTGAATTTGAGTTTTTAATCAACACCTGTTCTCACCTTGCACCAATATTTTTCCTTATTACCAGATCTATAATTTGTATTTCTTAATTCACTTCCCTGTTGTTCGACACTCGGACTCCCGAGATTTTATTACTTGCGACAACCTACAATTGGGTTACAACTGCTAGAGTACAGCACATACTTACTGATGCTAATAAATCAAGAAACAAGATTTATTGATGCTGAATTATACATTAAATTGAAACGAGAGAAAAAAAATTTAAATTTCTCAATTTTCTTTATGGATCATACAATAAATCCAAAAGAGTAAGATGAACGAGTAAGGATTTTTTTTAAATTAGTCTAAGTCTTGAGATTAATTGAACATAAATAAGACTCAACAAAATATTTTCCATTGTGAAGGTTACGTACTGAAAAAAAGAAAGCAAAAGAAATAATAACCTTTAGAAAATGAAATAAGAAAAACATTCACAAAAGGAATGTGAAAAAATAATAGAAAAATTGAAGGAAACAAAGGATCAACGAAAGGAAAAATAAAAGAAAAAGAATGGTAAGGGTAGCAAAGAAAACTAAACCAAAAGAAAAAAAAAAGAAAAAAAAAAGACTTCAATAGCAAAAGTCTAAAAAACCGAAGCGAAAGAAGAAAAAATTAAAGAAACTAGAATGAATACATAATTAAAATTCAATTATTAAAATTTTATTAAAGCAAAGTCAAGAAATTCATGCTTAATTAAAAGAAACCAAAAGAGAAATTAATGATAATGTACACATTTTCATAGTTTTATGACTGAATTAGAATATTAATAAGTTTTAGGACTCAAATAAAAAATTTTTATAAGTTTTAGGCTGACTATGCATTTTTCCCACTATTTCCGTCACATTTTAACGGCTGGAATAACGACAAGACAATGGGTGTAGCAATTAAAAAGTTTGAGGACAATTAATACAATAGTTGATAGTTCTATGATGATTAAGTAAAACAGAAATAGTTTTGGGACGACTAGTGATATTAACCAATAAAGAAAGGCCTTTAAGTATATAAGAAGGCCAAAATACATCTTTAGCCCCTTGACTCAGCTGACCAAGACATTTAGACCCCTAAACTTGAACTCGGAGGCAACTCAGCCCCTAAACTTAGTAAAGTGGGACATCCAACCTATTTGACTTGTGTGTGCCATCACGTGATTAAAAGCGCTTAACCCTATTTACTCTTTGTAGTTCAATGACACATATAAATCCTTAAGGTTATAATTGTAACCTAAAATGAACTATGGGGAGTAACCCCATAATTGTTTGTGAAAAAATTAATAGAACCTATCCCAAACTTCATGATCTTTCCTAACCTTACCCTGATTTTATAAATTGAACAAAATAGCCATCATCTTCCTTCGAACAAAAGTGTTATAGCAGCCACCATCCGGAAAAAAACTGAGAAATGCAACTCCAACTACCACCACCCAAAACATTTTGACTCCAGACCGTAGAACCAAAGTCAAACAAATATCAAACACGAAAAAATTAGAGATAAAGTTATACATGTGAAATTGGAATAGATTTTTCATCATCGAAAGAGACACAATATAATTGATGTCAATGTCCATATGTGCCATCGTCAGATCCATCCCTTGTTGTAAGTACTAATTGTTATGATGGAAGAATTGATGGCGGAATTTTGTGAAAAGAGGCCTAGATAGCCTCTTTGAGAAAGCAGCACAAAACTAGAGCAACGAAGAAGGCCAGGGCATCGGCAAATAAGGGAGCGCCATAGCTTGATATGGGGGAAGTTGAAGGAAAGAATGAGGGGCATGAATTTCGTGGTGACTCTATTGAAGATCACCATGGGTTCTTACCTTTAATTACCAGATCTAGTCCATGGTGACTTGGCGAGAAATGATGTAACTGTGGGAAGACGGAAATTGCGATAAAGGATAAATGACATTAAGGTATTAAACATTACATGATGGCAGGTTTAGGTCAAAGAGGTTGACTGATCCACTTTACCAAGTTCAGGGGTTGAGTTGCCCCAAGTTCAAGTTTAAAGGGGAAAGTGTCCTGGTTAGCCGAGTTTGGGGACTAAAGATATCCTTTGTATTTTGGCCACGTCAAAACCTTTGTCCCATCCTTCAATTTTTTTACTTGTTTTTAAATCTATCCATTAAGTTTTTCCAAGTACATATATGTATACATGTGAAAAATAATATGAACAAAGTAAATGCATATAAAAACAATATAGGAACAATTTTAATATCACACTATAATATAGACAAATAAATAAACAAAATCATGTTATCTTATTTGTATATGCATTCAATTTTGGTGGGAAGCAAAATTTGATATGTTCACAATTTTTTATGGGAGATTGTACCCATATACACTATTAAATATATTGGTAACATATCTTTGATTTCATTTGAATGTATTGTACATATGCCGCACATTATTTGTACATATCCTTAATTTTTTTTATATATCGAGTTTATGCATATTTTGTATTTGATTCGTATAACATATCTTGTATCTAATTTGTATATATCTTCAATTCTGAGACTTGAGATTTGATATATTTATTCTTATTTTATGTTATAAATGATAGTATTAATATATATATATATATATATATATACACACACACACAAACATATACTCACACATACGTTTATATATAAGGGATATATAGCAAATTGGACTTACGATATTAAGTTTCAATACGGTTTTAGAATATAGTAAATCAAAATTCTCATATTAATCTAGAAAGAAAATTGAAACCTAATTGGGTGAAACTTACATGTAGACAAATTTTAGCATAACAAATTGAAATTATGGGATCTAGAATCCGGCAGGTTTGTTTAACAAAATCCCAATTTCCTTCATTAAAATAAAGCATTCAATATCAAAATCAATCACTCATCTTCACGTCGGTGTTTACAGACACTTGTACTCGCTACTTGAACCCATCTTCCCCAGTCGTCCCCTCCATATTTCCTTCCAGCAAATTTCACAATCTAGGGTTTTACACTTCAACCTCACACCTAAGATGAGCCCTTCTCACCGACCCATTTCCCGTTTCTGAGTTCCGATCTCGCCTCTTCACCAAATTACGACGATAACACCAAAAAGAACATATGGGTCAAGAGGGTAACACGCCCCAGAAGAGACCCGCCGGAGGCGGCGGCGATGGCGGCCTTCCGACCACTACGGCCGGCGCTGGTGGCGCTTCTAGGGCTCGCTCTCTCGTCCCCCGTGGGCGCCAGATCTCCAAGACCTTCAACAACATCAAGATCACTATTCTCTGCGGCTTCGTCACCATCCTCGTTCTCCGCGGAACCATAGGCGTTGGTAATCTCGGCAGCTCTGACGCTGACGCTGTCAACCAGGCGCTCATAGAGGAGACGAATCGGATCCTTGCTGAGATCCGATCTGATTCGGATCCCACCGATCCTGATGAACCTCCCGAAGCGGATCTTAGCCCTAACATTACTTTCAGTCTCGGACCCAAGATCTCGGATTGGGACCAGCAGCGCAAGGTATGGCTCTCACAAAATCCCGAGTTCCCCAATTTTGTTAATGGCAAAGCTAGGATGTTGCTTCTTACTGGGTCGCCGCCGAACCCCTGTGACAACCCAATCGGGGATCATTATTTGTTGAAATCTTTAAAGAACAAAATTGATTATTGCCGTCTCCATGGGATTGAGATTGTGTATAATATGGCTCATTTGGATAGGGAGCTTGCTGGGTACTGGGCAAAATTGCCTATGATTAGGAGGTTAATGTTGTCTCACCCTGAGATTGAGTGGATATGGTGGATGGACAGTGATGCTTTCTTCACTGATATGGTGTTTGAGATTCCATTGTCGAAATATGAGAACTACAATTTGGTGATTCACGGGTATCAAGATTTGATGTTTGAGCAGAAGTCGTGGATTGCATTGAACACTGGTAGTTTTCTGTTTAGGAATTGTCAGTGGTCATTGGATTTGCTAGATGCTTGGGCGCCAATGGGTCCTAAGGGTCCAATCCGTGAGGAGGCTGGTAAGATTTTGACTGCTAACTTGAAGGGTAGGCCGGCTTTCGAAGCTGATGATCAGTCTGCCCTGATCTACTTGCTGCTTTCTCAGAAGGAGAAGTGGATCGACAAGGTGTTCATTGAGAATCAGTACTATTTGCATGGATATTGGGCAGGTCTGGTTGATAGGTATGAGGAGATGATTGAGAAGTATCATCCAGGGCTAGGTGATGAGCGGTGGCCATTTGTAACTCATTTCGTCGGTTGCAAGCCTTGTGGTAGTTATGGGGATTACCCTGTTGAGAGGTGCTTGAAGAGCATGCAAAGGGCATTCAACTTTGCTGATAACCAGGTGCTTGATCTGTATGGGTTCAGGCACAGGGGATTATTAGGACCAAATATCAAGAGAATTAGGAATGAGACTGTTAATCCCCTGGAAATCATTGACAAACTTGACATTCGTCGTGCTGTTCATACCAAAACTGGATCACACAGCTAATGATCACTCGAAAACATGTTCATTGTGTTATAATCTATAGGTAAAGTGATCCTTCTCCCCAAAACCGGTCTCAGTTTGGTAAAAGTTTACATTTTAAGTTAGTTTTTGTCTGATCTGTTGTATTACTGCTCCCTGAGTAGAAAAAGAGTATAATTCTTTCATTTACTTGTATCAGTTTTCAGTGTTACACATATTCTTGAAGGAAACTTGATGATCAATCATATTTCTTTGAAATTTTTGTTCCCTCTTTTTTCTTGCTTGGACATCCATGGTCTTCCTTTTCAATTGTTGCCCCAATGTCCAGATGCAATTTCATCAAGTTTTATGATCAATCTTGGACAGTCTTGAAATCTTTCAAATATTTGGCATTTGCTATCTGATACAAAGATGAAGTATAAAACCGATCTCACGTTAGACATGGAACAAGACAAAACAAACGACATGTTGGTTGCTTGAATTTCGAGCCTCGCCATAGAATCTGGAGTAATTCATTATGGAAGAACAATCCAGTGGCTGTGGTACAAATACCTGCAACAAACAAAACTACCAAGCCAAAGTACCCAATACCTAACTACCATTTAAGTTTGGCACTTTATGCCTCCTGAACTGACCAGTATCAACCCATCAATGACCTGCAAGTAGAAACAGGCCAATTGATGAACAATACTAATATACTATTCCCATTGCACTCGTAAGTTCATTTCTTTCTACAACCTACAATCTTCCTACTGCTCTTCCTCTCCAGGTCTCTTTTAGCAAACAATCTGCAACATATGAGCTGTCTCTGCCTCTAATATATAATTCACCTGAAAACATATCCTTAACAAATGCACAAATGAACCCATCAGCTGGCCAGGGCTTTGTAGCGCCCTATTAGCAATTCGTTCATTTGGGCAATCTGATGCAGCAGCTGGGCAATTTTCTGCAAACGACATATATCGAATCTTAGCATCCATTAGACCGAATAAAAATGAATGAAATCACATGGCTATCACTTGCCTCCTCTCTTTGGCATTTTCACAAACGGGTATAACCAAAACAACGTTTTACCTCGTCTTTCTCCTCTATGATCTTCTCAAGTTGATCCACCCTCAGTCGCCGACGCCTCCGACGCGCTGCACGGCGGCAAAGCCACCAAGAGAGCACAACCGCCGCGATTCCCATCACCCGCCATATTGACCAGATTGAACCTCGTACACCCACATTCTTGAAACCCAAATAAGCAGCAAACCCGGTGATCTTCGTCCGCAAAACTTGGATCCAAAATTCGAACCAGTCGGCATAGCAACGTTCATTCGAAGCTGGAACCACTTCGGTGACTTCGGTCGAGGAGGAGGTCGTAGATTGGGGTAATGTCTGCTCCTGCTTTTGTTTTTGTTGACTGGGGATGTGAAGATTTTCATGATTGACCGGAGGGAATATGGAGAGTTCTCCCTGCCGGCGGGAGTCTCTGATCACCACCATCGACCATCGCTTCGTTTGGGTTATTTGTTCGGGTTTCGAGGTTGGGTTGTGATTTATGAATTGGAATCCGCTCAGTCCTTCCAAGATCAGATCGTTTTCCACCATTGCTAGGGCGCCTAGCGAACTGGAGATAATTCGCAACAATCAACCGCCCACTTGCATTTTTATGAAGCTGGAACGAGTCCCTTACTTGTTGGTCAGCGCTGAAACGACCCAGCCGATCCCGAAATACCTGACGTTTGAACCTCCGATTGTTAAGGTTTGGCTCAGCCTAAGCTCAAGCGCAAGTCTGATGAACTCAGTAAATGAGACTCTAAAGTGATCGAATTTGCTCCGTGGTTTGATATACTCGACACTCAATTTGACATTCGAGCCTCATTTGAGGTTGGAGTTCCATTTGCTAATATTAAGATTTTTATAGTAAGATTATTATTTTTTAATTATATTATAATATTACATTACTTTTTATGTTAGGTTAATTAGGTTTCGTAAGGATTTGTGCCGAACATTATTAGACTCGAAGCTTAACTCATTAAGCATTCAAATTTTAGATGCAACTCAAATTTATGCTCAAGCCACATTAGCTTGGTTTAAAAATGAAAAAGATCAAGCCTAGGCTATTTAAATAGGTTAAAGTTCACCAAGAGTACTATTATTTATTTTTTTGTCCCAAACTGGCACGTGATATTTAAATTTGTCCTATTAAACTACCTAACCTATATTATACGCCTTAATTGGGTACTTTCCATTAATTTTAACATTAAATCTAACAAAAATTGTTGATGTAGCATTAATTAACTTTTCTAATCACTAATTCTAAACCTAAAATTTATAAATCTAACACCTAAACCCGTCCCTGGTAGCGACTGCAACATTTATCCAAATGAATCCTTCTCTCCTCCACCGACAGCAACGATGATGACCTTGGCGATGACCCACCGTTCGATCTATGCATTCAAACAAAGAAACAAAGAATTGGCGGTGACCCACTATCCAATTTGCCCAGCGCCATGACTCTTCACCATCCAAACGGGTGATAGCCACCAGAGTAGTGAATTGATGGGCAATGGGCAATGGCCTTCAATCACTTGTAACTAACGGTTTTTCAAATAACTCCAGTTGGCACAATCAGGTGAAGTCCAATTGGATGAGGAAACAATCTTCACAATCAAACAAGGAAAACTAGTTGGCGTAGTTGGAGTAGTGTGATAGGTTGGACAATGAGGACATGGAACAAAGAGAAGAGCGATTAGCAAAGGCAGCAAATGGAGAGATAAGCAATCGACAAAGGAGATGGGTTGGACTGCAAGGACATGAACGGAGAGATGAGTGATCTTCGACACAAATGGAGAGATGAGCGATGAGCAGACACGAAGGATTGTTGAGGGAAGATGTTGGGGAGAATCGCCAGAAAGGTGCTAAAAAAAGGATTGCTAAGGGAAGATGTTAGGGAGAATCGCCACAAGTGGACGAAGGAGGCTAATAAAAGGAGGAATACACTAAGAAGAGTAGATTTAGAATTTTAGGGTTTAAAATTGTTGATTGAAAAATTTTCAGAACTAAAATTGTTATTAAAATTTTATTTTACTGTTATTTAATATCATGTCATCAAATTCCATCCAATATTGGTTTTCTTATTTATTTATGATTTGTGTGTAGCATACAGAAAGACATCTTATGGTAGAGTTTTGAGTATGATAAAGAGTTTGCAGAATAAGGCAATACAAGAGATTTTAAAGAGAGAAAAGTGGCTTATAGTAAGAAAAAAGCTATGGGCAATTTTTTTTAATTCTTGCTATCAAAATCGAGGAAACTTTTCTTTCATTTGTGGATATAGGTTATTTAAAAGCTGAATCATATAAACTTATGTACCAATTAATTATATTTGTTGTTACTATGCATGATGGGTCTTAGGAATTGTTTTTTCTTCACAACAAAACAAATGAACCAAAACCCATGTCTACTTAAATTGAAATTAAAGCCCAAGATGACTTGAATCTAATCAAACCCAATTCTCAAAAGACTTAAAATGCAAAGTAATTGAGCTAAGTAATTTAGAGATTGAACACTAAAGTGAATAGGTATATGAGAGTCCTAAAATAAATTTTTATTTTTCCAAGAAGTGTCCTAAGGTACAATTTTTACTTATAATAGACCAAACGACACTTAGCAGTTAAAAGATGTGACGCACAACATAAATGACCAAACCTGTCATACAAAGCCAACTTTAATTGCTTCCATGTTTGCGACAAGCTTAGCAATCAAGGCTAATGGCAGAGCACATGCAATGCATCGTAATGAACACTCCTTCATTTATAGATGACGACCTTTGACACAACCCTTCATGGCTCTACCCAAAAAACCTATGAGAACAATTCTCGTATTGGTTGTAATTAACTAATGAATTATATGCACCATTGTAAACTTTATGCCACTAGTTATTTAACTTAGAAATGCAACCATGCATGCAAGGGTTGCTTTGACTTAGCAAGTAGAAAATCATAAAGCATTTATCTAGCCTAGTGATTTTCCATAAAATCAATTGTTCAAAGAGTTAAAGCATACAAAATCATCATAGTGTCATCATAATCCTACACATAATTAATCTCGTATGTGATAAATGTTAATTTTGTGGTCAAACATGTTGACTTTTTGTCAACTTTGACCACAATTTTCTACCTTATCACTCAATATTTTTGGCCAATTCTTGCTTTGATCCTTCATTTTGTAGGAGAAACGGACCATAGCAGTGGAATGGCACCGAGACAAGCGGAACTAAAAACGGGAACGCAAAAGTCAACAGACATTATAACTGTGGAGCCTAAGCGCCAGGAGCGAGGCCTAGGCGCCACAGTATAAAGTCCTTTGCCAAGAAATGTGCACTTTGGCGCCTAGGCGCCCAGCCACCCTCTTCTGGCGTCGCGGCGCCAGACACCATCGAGCTCTGGTGTGGCGGAACAGGGCCCCAGTGCCCTGGATTGCTAACATTGGTAGGCTCTTTCGGAGCTATGATCCCACTTAAGTTACAATTGGCTAGTTATTACTCGTGAAGTAATCTTAAATTATTTCGTGCAACTAGTTACTTAGCCTACCCTGCATAGGTAATATGCATGCATTGTCCTGGCTATGCGATAACAGTAAATTAAAACTATAAAGAAAACTGTGGCGCCAGCTCATAAAACATAAGTGAAACAAGCTAAGACATAAAAACTTTAGTTGCTTTAACTACAAGTAACAACTATGTGCATACATCTCAAACCTATATGCACCCAAATGTAACTCTAGTGTTATACACGCCAATGGACACTAGTAGAGACAATCTATGTATGAAATTACCATACATATTAAAAGTAGCAACTTATAGCTACTAAGATACTAAGATCCATCCTTAGCTCTTCACCAAAGCAAGCTAGCTTCAAGTAATGAGCCACACTTTCCTTGTACTCACTTAGCCTCAAACTGTAAGGCAAACACTTTGGTCAGTACTTGCTTATGCCATAAGTAACTTAGAAACTTAGAGTTTCCTACTTAGAGAATACATTTGAACCAATAAAACCTAGCCTTAACAGCTGCCCCTTACCAACTGTTAGGCCCGACTAGTCCACTTAAACCTGCACAACACTTAAAGGGGTGAGTACTTTAAAGTACTCAGTAAGGGATTTAGTACCTACACGGGGAAAAACAATGCAAGCATGCAAAGCACAACATGTATGTATATATATAGCATACAAAACAAAACAAGCAATCAACAACGCAACCAGAAGCAAGAAAAAAAACAACAACCAATGCAAATGATGGATGGATGGATGGATGAATGAAATATGCACATGCGAATGTACTTAGGACTTCCTTACACTCGTAGGTGTTAGACTTTCCGTGAGCTCTTACGACTGGGGTACTTGGATACTGGCCCTCGTATCCTATGCTAGCACTTAACTAACCCCATGATAGCCGAAGGGCTACCATCCCTCTCAATACACACCTCCTGCCAAAATATAGCTAGAGAGCCTGATGTCAGCCGAAAGAGGCACTGTCATTGACCTCGGAAGGAGCGAAGTCAAAACGCCTCGAACTCGGGACTTCGGATAATACGCCAGGGACTTCAAGGACATTACCGGCTCCCTCGGGGGACCAAACGGATCACCTTCGGAGGCGAAGGTCCAGCTATCCCAAGCAGGAGAAGAATCCCCCCGAAGGCGGTACCCCCGAACCAGGGAACTACCCGAACTGTGGGTATGCCTCCCGAAGAAGGACCTCCGTACCAAAGGACGACCTCGCCAAGAGGACCTTGGGAATACGGCAGGAGCATTTAAGAAGCCTCTGACATGTCGCCCACAGGCGCTACACGCCACCTAGAATGGCGGTCTGACGCGCCGACGCCGTCCAAGTCCTATCACGACCTGTCTCGGTTTCAGACCCGAGGAGCCTACAAAATGACTACCTGCCCCCTACGCCCGGAAATACGGATCTCATCTAACCGAACACGTGTTACGATCTGAACGGGCTAGGCACCTCTATAAATACCAGGAAACAAGACTTGGCGAGGCATCGGACCCTCTATTTCCCTTAAAAAGCACACACACAGGCAAGGCCATCCAACCTCCTAGTGTTCTTTCCCTATCTCCTCTCAAGGCACTGACTTGGGCATTGGAGGCTCCTCCCCGAAGAAACACTCCGGGGACCTCCTAACCCTCTTTTCTGACCATTTCAGGCACGCTCCTCTGGGAAACCTTTGCACCAGACGTTCTCCCTCTCAGGAAGCCCCTCCCGAAGTCACAATGTCACATGACGAAGATGCTGCTGGGCATCACCCCATGAAGTCCATCTTACGGGCGCCTTAGAGTAAGTCATCACTTACTCAAGCCTTACCCGCCTTGACGAGCTACTTAGAGTAAGTCACCATTTACTCACTCTTTACCCGTCTCTTCCCTTAACTTATTGTGCAAGGTAGCTTCCTTATGTGGTTCAACTTACCAAGCTTTTCCGAGCTTAGCTTAGGGCACCTTAGTGGCTTATTTACCAAACCATAAAGTTTGGTTGGGATTCTCTTAAGTTTCCTTTTCATAGTTTACTTACCAAACCATAAAGTTTGGTTAGGATCTACTTAGGTTTCCTTTTATTTGACCAAAGGTCTATAACATTCCACTTGGCCAACAAAGAGTTTGAAACCTGACTTAATCCCCTTAGTGCTCACTTGGGAACTGAAGCACTTTAACTTCCTTAGCCACCATTACTTACCTTATCTTAACCACACCACTTAGCTACCACCTAAATAATGCATAATTCCCAACTTAGGAATGAGTCCTAGACCCAACTAAGGCTATGGAACATCTTAAATTAGCCTAGGGATGAAAACCGAGAGTTTGAGACACTCTTAGGATGCCCGGAACTTGGGGCAAAATGCCTTGGCAGCACCATTGGCGATGCGTCGCCAAAGGCATCAGTATTCGGAAACTCTTGAATTTCTCGGCGACGCATCGCCAACTCGCGTCGCCGGTTGCCAATATGGCGTCGCTACTGGAGACGCGTCGCCAACGCTTTCCAACATTGCGCGACAGCGTGCGATCTTGCACGAAAACTGCTCAAACTTTCTCATCCCAAACTCAAATCATATGGGTCTTGTTTCTAGTTCATTCCCACACATAACACTACATTTCTATGCATTATTTGAGCTTAATTAACTTGAACCCTTACCTCAAATCATCTTGAAAGCAAGAAACAAGCAATGAGCACATCCGCGCTCCAATGACTTCCTTTGAGTTCCAAGCTTGAAAACAACCAAATTGGACACCAAGAGTACGAAGTTAAGACCATTTCTAACCATTTAACAAGCTTAAAACTAACCCATAAGGATCAAATACGTTTACCTTTGGGTTTGAACCAAAAACTCGCAAGAACAACTCCAAATGCACCAATTCCATAAAAAACGAGCTAAGGGCTTGTTGGGATAGCTTCGGGACCTTCCATTTCCGTGGAAACTTGAGTGATTTTAGGAGGTTTGGGGGTAGAACGCAAGGGAGGAAGGAGAGCTGCGAAATGGCAAATGGGGGAGATGATGAATAGTGCCATCTCCTCCATTTATAACCAACTTAGCCCAACTTTCTTCCACTTGTCACCTTGGCCCTTAAACTTAATTTTGTATCACTTAGGCCACTTAAACACTCCCCACACCATCAATCCTTGGTCCCAAAGAAAGATTTCTCTTACCCAAATACACTGCCCTTGAGTCACCTAAGCCATTATAAGACATAATAGCTTATTTTCTTACTTAGTGCATTTTTCACCTTAACTTTCACTTTTGGTTCAAATGGCTAGAAATACCTATGGTCTTAACTTAACTAGCTCAAAACACCTGCATGAACCTAATTTTTACCAAAATTATGGTCATGCTACTGACTTGGGCCAAAATTACCGTTTTGACCCTTTTGCCCCTTAGGTGCCAATTACTATTTGGAACTCAATTTAACCTTAACTAGCTTGCTTTCCTTGCTTAATACAACTTATTTGAGATAAAAACTTGGGATTCACTTACCTCAACATTTAACGTAGAGGAAATACTAGGAGAGCCTTTACATCTGGCGCCTAGGCGCCCAAGCATCCCATCCTGGCGCCTAGACGCCAGTCACCCGGGAAAGTGGTCCCTTACCTCAAATTTGAACTCAAGCTTGCTATTGGCCAAGGTTTTCTATCCAATGGGTTTGGTGAGTGAAAGGGACATCTTGAAGAGAAGAAGAATCTGGAACCTAGCAAGAAAAAAAAGGATCTTCATCATTTTCTTCATCTTCATCTCGGCTTGCTAGAACTAGTTTTGGGTTTTTTTTTCCACCATAGTTAGTATTTTCTAGCTTTTCTTAGTTTTTTCTTGGTGACCATTGAAGCTAACTTGGAGATTGCTTGGAGTGCTCAAGGAGACTAGCTTGGAGACTTTGGATTCAAGAGCTTCTAGCCATCTTGGGTTTATTCTTTCATCTTCCTTGTAGTTCTTCATGGATGTTATTATGTTTACTTTCATGATTATGTTTTATTTAGTTATGGAGTAGTTTTCTTAGCACTTTCTATGGATGTAGCTACTTTGATTGATTATGTTGGATGAATTTATGGTTATGTGATGTTGGTTTTCTACTAAATGTATGTTTATTCTTCTCTTAAGCTTAATGTTGTGTTAGCTAGTTGATAGCCACAATTAGTTGCACTATAAATTGCATCTAAACTCTTGGAAAAGATTATAAGCTATTGGACCTAGGAGAAGAATTTAATGGCTATGGACTTGTTGGAAAATTAGTCTAAGTCATTAGGTAAAGGTAAATTGAGCTTTAATGCCTCTTTCTAAACTTGTAATCGGGTGGAAATCCTTATTAAGTTTAAATTAGAGAGATTAATTCTTTCACTTGGAAAAGTAAGAATTTAGTTGAATAACTTTATCAACATACATTGGAAATTAACCCACTCACCTAAGTTCACCAACAAATTAAGACAAGTAGTGAACCCATAGGAAGTGTTCTTTCATGATTTGATAAAAACTACAATTTTTACATTGCATACTTGCATTCTAGGTTAATAGTATTCCATTTAGCTAAGGTTAGTCACTTGTTTAAGTTGCCTACATTTTCATCCAACGTTGGTTGTTTAGCTAAAGTTTACTTTGAGTAATGGTACTTGGCAATCAATTTAATCAATCTTCGTGGGAAAGATACCCACTCACCCCATCTACACGTCTACCGTGCACTTGCAGAATAGTGGTTTTAAAATTTCACAACAAGTTTTTGGCGCCGTTGCCGGGGATTGATTGTATTGATTTGTTCAATATCATTGCTAAAAGATTGACTCTAGACTAAACCTTTATTTCTTTGCTTATTTGTTGCCTTTGTGTTTGGATATTTCTTTGATATGTACCATTGGTGTATGACCCGTTCCCAACACTCTACTTTGTTGCCATTCATTCTGGAGATTGAAAGACATCTTAGAGAGCTTAGAGCAATATCACACTTGGGAGAATCAAGCTCCACCCCTTCATCCATGGAAGGTGGAGGTGATAATCTTAATGGTAATGGGTATAATGGTGGCAATGGAGGAAATGGAGGGATGGATCATCAAGATGGGGTCTATCCAAGAAATCCACAAAGGCCTATTAGGGAGTACATCCGACCCTTGGTGACGGAGAATTATTCGGGTATTGTGAGGCCACCGGTTCAAGCCAACAACTTTGAGTTGAAGCCATCCTTGATTTCTCTCATCCAACAAAACCCATTTGGAGGCTTGGCTTCGGAGGATCCCAACACTCACATAGCGGATTTCTTGGAAGCTTATGACACATTCAAGGCTAATGGAGTCTCCACCGATGCTATTAGACTTCGATTGTTTCCTTTCTCACTCCGGGACAAAGCTAAAGGGTGGTATCAATCACTTCAACCGGGGAGCATTGCTACATGGAATGAAATGGCCGAAAAATTCTTGAGCAAGTTTTTTCCTCCATCCAAGGTCGCCCACTTGAGAGCTTCAATTGTGACATTCAAGCAACATGAGATGGAGTCTATTTCGGAGGCTTGGGAGAGGTTCAAAGAGTTGCTTAGGAAGTTCCCACAACATGGATTCTTGGATTGGCAACAAATCCAACTTTTCTATGAAGGCTTAGTACCCACTTCAAGATTTATGATTGATGCTTCGGCCGGAGGATCCTTGATGTCAAAGACGGCCGGTGATGCTTTCCAAATTCTAGAGCAATTGGCACTAAATGGAGAGCAATTGCCGGGAGAAAGAGCTCAACCACGAAGAGGGGTACTTGAAGTTGATCAATTGACCGCCTTGTCGGCACAAATGGCTTCTCTCATGAATCAAGTGTCAAAGTTGACCAATAAAAAGGAGCCAACTATTGAGCAAGCCGCCGCCTTTACCTCTAACACATATGGCGGACATATAGATATGGAGCTTGAAGAAGCGAATTTCATGGGAAACCGGAATTTTGGGTTTAGAGGCAACCAAATAGGAAATCAATATAACCCAAGTTTGAGGAACCATGAAAATTTCTCTTATGGTAACACAAGGAATGTGCAACAACCGCCACCACCTCCCGGTTTCAACCAAGTCTCAATGGAGAAAAAGCCTTCTATGGAAGAAATTATGTTGCAATTCATGAAAGAGACAAGAGATAGAATGGAGAAGAATGAAGCCAAGACGGCTAGCTTGAGTGCTAACTTAGCTAGTATGGAGGCAAATGTAAGTGCAAGCATCAAGAACATTGAGAATCAAATTGGGCAATTGGCTTTGGCGGTGAAGACATCTCAAAAAGGGAAATTTCCTAGTGACACCGAGATAAATCCAAGAGAACATTGTCAAGTTATCAAACTTAGAGGAGGCAAGCAACTTGAAGATCCTTACAAGAATAGACCTTCTCAAGTCACTCCTATGGTTGAGAATGAAGAGCAAATGGGAAAGGAACAAGTGGTGGAGTTGCCTCAAGAACAACCATCTAAGGTTCAACAAGCCCCACCCAACCCACCTTTGCCTTTCCCACAAAGATTTCAAAAGAAGAAGCTTGAAGAGCAATATGGGAAATTCTTGGAGAATTTCAAGAAGCTTCACATAAACATTCATCTCTTGGAAGCATTAACTCAAATGCCTAACTATGCCAAATTCTTGAAGGACATCATTGCAAAGAAGAGAAAATTTGAAGATTATGAGACCGTCAAGCTTAGTGAAGAGTGTAGTGCGGTGCTCCAAAGGAAACTTCCTCAAAAGCTCAAAGACCCAGGAAGTTTCATAGTACCTTGTTCTATTGGCTCATCTTCTCATAATATGGCATTGTGTGATCTTTGTGCAAGCATTAATCTTATGCCATTGTCATTTTTCAGGAAATTGGAGTTGGGTGAAGTTAAGCCATCCACCATATGTTTTCAACTTGCCGATCGATCATTGACATATCCAAGAGGAGTGGTGGAGGATGTGCTTGTAAAGGTTGGAAAATTTGTATTTCTGGTGGATTTTGTGGTACTTGATATGGAGGAGGACCGGGACATTCCTTTAATCCTTGGAAGACCTTTCTTGGCTACCGGCAAGGCATTGATTGATGTTGAGCAAGGCAAGCTAACTTTGAGGGTTAATGAAGAAAGCATAGACTTCAATATCTCTCAAGCTATTAAAGCTCCGGATGAGGTTAGTGCTTGTTTCCTCCTTGATGTGGTGGATACTTGCATTGGTGAAGTGAAAAAAAAAATTCTATATGATGATTCACTCTTGATGACTTTGTTGAGTTATGATGATGCTATTGGGAATAATGTTGATGATATGTCTATTGCTTTGAATGCATTAGTGGATGATAGGACTTTGGTGAATACATGTGAGAATTTATGCATGCTTGATGTGAATGAGAAAGGTGCACCAAAGTTGGATTTGAAAGTGTTGCCTAGTGATTTGAAATATGTGTTCTTGGGTCCTAGTAATTCTTATCCGGTGATTATCTCTTCATGCTTAACCTTGTTGGAGGAACAAAAGTTGTTAAGGGTACTAAGGGAGCACAAAGATGCACTTGCATGGTCTATAAGTGATATCAAGGGTATTAGCCCTTCCATTTGCATGCATAAGATTAGAATGGAGGACACATACACACCATCGGTTGAACACCAAAGAAGGTTAAATCCCGCCATGAAAGAAGTAGTGAGGGTGGAGATTTTGAAACTCTTGAATGCCGATATAATTTATCCCATCTCCGATAGCCAATGGGTTAGCCCCGTTCAAGTAGTGCCTAAGAAAGGAGGGATAACCATAGTGACGGACCAAAACTTGGATATCATTGCCACTAGAACCGTCACTGGTTGGAGAGTGTGTATGGATTACCGGAAGCTTAACAAGGCCACAAGAAAGGACCATTTCCCTTTACCTTTCATTGATCAAATGTTGGATAGGTTGGCCAGTCATGAATTCTATTGTTTTCTTGATGGATATTCCGAGTATAACCAAATAGCCATTGTACCGGAGGACCAAGAAAAGGCAACCTTCACTTGTCCTTATGGCACTTATGCATTTAGAAGGATGCCATTTGGGTTTTGCAATTCACCGACTACATTTCAAAGGTGCATGATGGCCATCTTTGCCGATATGGTAGAGAAGATTATGGAGGTATTCATGGATGACTTCTCGATTTTTGGCTCTTCCTTTGATGATTGTTTGGGAAATTTATTGAAGGTATTGAAGAGATGTGAAGAGACCAACCTTGCTCTTAATTGGGAGAAATGCCATTTTATGGTAAAATTCGGCATAGTTCTTAGACATAAAATTTCTTCCAAGGGTATTGAGGTAGACAAAGAAAAAATTGTGGCCATAGAAAAATTACCTCCACCAAAGAATGTGAAATGAGTGAGAAGCTTCCTTGGACATGCGGGTTTTTATAGAAGATTCATTAAGGATTTCTCCAAGATTGTGAAGCCTCTTTGTTCATTATTGGAGAAGGATGCCGAGTTTGAGTTTGATAATTGTTGCTTGGAGGCATTTGAGTTGATTAAAAAGAAGCTTGTGAAAGCACCCATTGTTGTCTCACCGGATTGGAGTCAACCATTCGAGATTATGTGTGATGCAAGTGACTTTGCGGTGGGAGCGGTGCTTGGCCAAAGAAGAGAGAAGATTTTTCGGGTCATCTACTATGCAAGTAAGACCTTGGACCCGGCACAACAAAACTATACCACCACGGAGAAAGAGATGTTGGCGATGGTGTTTTCTCTTGATAAATTCCTGCAATACATCCTTGTCACAAAAGTGGTAGTGTTCACCGACCATGTGGCTATTCGGTATCTCTTCACCAAGAAGGACGCTAAACCAAGGTTGATTCGGTGGATTTTGCTTCTACAAGAGTTTGATGTTGAGATTAAAGACAAGAAAGGAAGCGAGAATGTAGTAGCGGATCACCTTTCAAGACTTGAGTTGGAGAATGAGCAACATTCATTGCCCATCAAGGAGTCATTCCCGGATGAACATCTTCTAGAGGTAAAAGCAAGCATTCCTTGGTTTGCCGATTATGTGAATTATTTGGTATGTGGAGTATTACCTCCGGAGTTGAGTTCCCAACAAAAGAAGAAGTTCTTAGTGGATGTGAAATACTATTTGTGGGATGAGCCCTTGCTATTCAAGAGATGTGCCGATCAAGTCATTAGGAGGTGTGTTCCTAAGGAGGAAGTGCCGGATATTATCCGCCATTGCCATTCATCTCCTTATGGTGGGCATTTTGGACCAACAAGAACCGCCGCTAAGGTACTCCAATCGGGTTTCTATTGGCCTTCTATTTTCAAGGATTGCTATGCTTTTGTGAAGACTTGTGATAATTGTCAAAGAGTGGGAAATATCTCTAGAAGACATGAGTTGCCACTTAATAATATTTTGGAGGTTGAGATATTTGATGTGTGGGGTATCAACTTTATGGGACCGTTCCCACCTTCTTTTGGTTGCTCCTACATATTATTAGCGGTAGATTATGTCTCTAAATGGGTTGAAGCCATTGCCACACCTACAAATGATGCCAAGGTAGTGGTCAAATTTCTCCAAAAAAACATATTCTCCCACTTTAGTACTCCAAGAGCCATAGTGAGTGATGGAGGGTCTCATTTTTGCAACAAGATCTTTGCACAATTGATGGCTAAGTATGGTGTAAGACACAAGATGGCTCTACCTTATCACCCACAATCAAATGGCCAAGCGGAGGTTTCCAACCGAGAAGTCAAGCAAATTCTTGAGAAGATGGTCAATGGAACAAGAAAGGATTGGGCGAAGAAGTTGGATGATGCTCTTTGGGCTTATCGGACCGCCTACAAGACACCGATTGGAATGTCTCCTTATAGGCTTGTGTTTGGCAAGCCTTGTCACTTACCGGTGGAGCTTGAACATCGTGCATATTGGGCAATCAAGAAGCTCAACTTTGATTTGAAGAAAGCCGGTGAAAAATTACTTCTCCAGTTGAATGAGCTTGATGAGTTTCGTCGGGAAGCTTATGAGAGTGCCAAGTTGTACAAAGAGAAGACAAAGATATGGCATGACAAGCTTATTATGAGGAGAGAATTTGTTCCGGGTCAAAAGGTGCTCTTATTCAATTCAAGGCTTAAATTATTTCCGGGCAAATTGAAATCAAGATGGTCGGGCCCATTTGTGGTGGAGAAGGTCTCACCTTATGGAGCTATTGAGTTGAGGACGGATGATGGAAGAACATTTCAAGTGAACGGGCAAAGATTGAAGCACTATTATAGAGAGGAGCCTCAAATTTCAGACAAGCTTCGCTTGGCGGAGCCAACCACTTGATTCACCACAAAAGGGAAGTTGTCTAGCTAAAGACGTTAAATTTAGCGCTTTTTGGGAGGCACCCCGATATTTCATTGCATTTAGATAATGTTTGGTTAATTTAAAAGTTGTTGCATTTTTATCTTGAATAATGGGAAGCAATTTTATGATTTTTGTAGGTGGAAAGAAGAGTGAAAGAATCAACACTTTGGAAATTTTTCGTGCATGAATCTTGGTGAAAATTAAACTTGAGGGTAAGATTGAACAAAATAAAAAAAGTTGAAGGCCAAAGGGAGGAATTTGTGCGCGAGCATGCGCGCCGCAGCACCGCTCGGAGCCTAGGCGCCAGGATGCAAAAAAACAGACAGTGGGTAAACTTTTATTGGCGCCGCGGCTCCAGACAAGCCACTTCTGGCGCCTAGGTGCCAGACGCTCGACTGGAAATTTAAACCCTTTCTTCCCCCAATTCACCTGCACACACAAAACACTCACCTTCTCTATACCTTCCACCTTCGAACCCTAACCTTTCCGTAGACTCCACGGCTCAATTTTCTTGTTAATTTCTGCACAAACAAGGATCAAGTAAGTGATTTACATCATTCTCTCTTCAATTTTCTTGCTTGAAATTCTTGAATTCATGTGGATTGGTGTATGTGCGAATTTGGGCAAAAATGGAGGTTTGTGTTGATTTTGTGTGGATTCTTGCTTGTTGTTGGATTGTTGTTGATGGGTAAGATATTTTATGCTTAAAAACAACAATTTAGCACCAAAATCATGACTTGAAAACCCCACCCATGGAGACCCACGAAATGTTAATGGTGAATCTTGTCTAATGCATGTTCTTGATGATTTGGTTGTTGTAATTGCCTGCTTCTATCTTATAATGAATGGGTCTAACAAGAATTGTGAGTAATTTGAGCTACATTGTAAGAATTTGAGCTTGTAAGTTTTCCGAAAAATCAAGAACATGAATGTGGGTGATTTCACCATATGGGTCTTTGAAGCATAATGTAGTTTTATGTGAGTGTTCTTGGCATTAGTTCTTTGCTTCTATTGCATCTAGGTGTTGCATAGTATATGATTAAACCTTCCATTTGCACCTGGATGCTTGTTTAGTTGATGAAAAATCATGGAACTTTTGCTATGCCATCATGACTTGTTTTGTTCATACCATGTTCATGGACTTACCTCTTCACATGTGAGCTTAATTGGCTAGACATATTAGCTCAAGTTGCATCTAGGTAGTGCATAGATAATGGTTTAAGCCCCCATATTTGATTAGATGCACATTTTTTAGTGCCAGTAGCTTTGTGAAGTTGGTATGCCATATTTTGCAACAAGTTCATGATAAGCCTTTTTACCTAAATAAATTCATGCCTTGAGGTGTATAATTTGTCCAAAGTGATTGCTTGCGGATGTGTGTAGTGATGTAAACTTTTATCTTTGAGGATGGAGGTATTTCCCGTCTCACCTCCATCCTTCCGCCCACCCGTGGTATACCCTTCACCCACTAAACCATCCTCCCCCTTTTTACCCTCACTTCTCTCAGTTTGCCCCACAGGACACATCCACCATTCCTCCTTCTCATCCACCGGCCGGAGAGTCATCCGGCGCACCTGACATGCCTGAGGATTAGTTGGAGGCGGGAACATCCGCCTCCCCGGGTACGATTCTTCATGCTCTCTCTCTAGCTTTTCCTTTCTTTTCACATTGAGGACAATGTTTGGTTTAAGTTGGGGGGATTGCTTGTGGATGAGTACTTGTCTAGTTCTTTGCATGATAGTTGATTTTGTTGTTTCCCTTGCATGGTATTTAGCTTAGTTATTTGCGCATTTTAATTCCTAGCATTCATTAGAGCTAAATGTAGAAACATGTAGTTGCATTTAGGTTGTGTGCATTTAGGGACCCAATGCATGCTCTTTATTATGATTAGAGGAATTCATTTACAAGTTCAACTTGATTGTAAATTTTGTTAAGTAAAGAAAGATTTGCACTTGTCATTAATGGTAGAAACCATACCCGGTGAGTCTTTGGAACTTGTGTGGCACACTTGCATTATAAATTATTTCATTCATTGGAGTGGTGCTTGTTTTGCTTGTTTTGCTTGTTTTGCTTATGGATTCCTTAATTTGCTTTTGGACCCCTTCATATCCGAATTGATGCACGCAAATAAAGGATGAAAATGACAACTTAGGGCTAACTACATACCTAAATGGCTAACCCTTCATTATAATCCTTAGTGGACTCCTTTGAGCCTTTAAGCCATTTTTGTTGTTTAACCCACATAATTGAGCCATATCCATTGTTATTTATCCTTTCTTGTCCTTAAAGTAAGTTGAGCATTGCATATATGGGCTTGGGAAGGGTAAAAATTTGTGAGTTGTGTGAGTGAGCAATAAATAAGTTTGGGGGAAAAAATTGGGTTATGAACTTATTGTTGAATTTATGTAGCTATGGTTTGAATATACTTTGGATAAATCATGCACATTTGTTTGAACTTTAAAGATTGGGTGAATTTCTAGTTGTAAAAAAAATAAATAAATCCTATCTTTCCCTTAATAAAAAGGCAAAACTAGTCAACATGAAAAAGCCCTCGTTTAAAAAAAAAAACCAAAAAGAACAAATAAAGAAAGGGAAAGGTAGAAGTACTTTATTAATTTGAAAGGAGTTCACTCATGTGTTTTGTCAAAATTGTGCATATGGGGGTTACTTGAATTGTTGCTTGGAAGTCAAGAAAAGCATTTTTAAATCAAAATACCTTGGGTGGGACTTTAGGTTTAATTATTAGGATTACCCATGGTGTTTATGCTTGACTTACTTCTTTAGCCCCACCTCAAAAGGCCTCTATCCGATTCCCGTCCATACCAAACCCGGCCACGGTACAACCTTATATATATGTCATTGGACTTAAATTTGCATGCATATTCCTTAGGGACAATTCATGGGTAGTTTGGGTCCTTTTGCAAATTTGTGGATGAAGTGGCATTATAAGCCTTAGATACACTAGGCAACCATAGATTAGGGAGTGAAACACTTAACGAGCGATTACCTACCGTTAATGACAAAGTTCTTCTTTCATTACTTACCTTAATTTCTCTTGAGTTGAGCTTATACCTTGAATGGCTTTATGATATAATATTGAGTATATGTTGTTAGCTTCTATATTTTGATTGCTTTATATTTTTAGGTTAATAAATGCTAAGGACTAGCATTCTTCTAAGTTTGGGGGAGTTTGATAAATGTTAATTTTGTGGTCAAACATGTTGACTTTTTGTCAACTTTGACCACAATTTTCTACCTTATTACTCAATATTTTTGGCCAATTCTTGCTTTGATCCTTCATTTTGTAGGTTGGAGAAGCGGACCATAACAGTGGAATGGCACCGGGACAAGCGGAACTAAAAACGGGAACGCAAAAGTCAACGGACATTATAACTGTGGCACCTAGGCGCCAGGAGCGAGGCCTAGGCGCCACAGTATAAAGTCCTCTGCCAAGAAAACTGCACTTTGGCACCTAGGCGCCCAGCCACCCCCTTCTGGCACCACGGCGCCAGACACCATCGAGCTCTGGCACCCAACCACCCCATCCTGGCGCCTAGGCGCCAGTCACCCGGGAAAGTAGTCCCCTACCTCAAATTTGAACTCAAGCTTGCTATTGGCCAAGGTTTTCTATCCAATGGGTTTGGTGAGTGAAAGGGACATCCTGAAGAGAAGAAGAATCTGGAACCTAGCAAGAAAAAAGGGGATCTTCATCATTTTCTTCATCTTCATCTTGGCTTGCTAGAACTAGTTTTGGGTTTTTTTTTCCACCATAGTTAGTATTTTCTAGCTTTTCTTAGTTTTTTCTTGGTGACCATTGAAGCTAACTTGGAGATTGCTTGGAGAGCTCAAGGAGACTAGCTTGGAGACTTTGGATTCAAGAGCTTCTAGCCATCTTGGGTTTATTCTTTCATCTTCCTTGTAGTTCTTCATGGATGTTATTATGTTTACTTTCATGATTATGTTTTATTTAGTTATGGAGTAGTTTTCTTAGCACTTTCTATGGATGTAGCTACTTGGATTGATTATGTTGGATGAATTTATGGTTATGTGATGTTGGTTTTCTACTAAATGTATGTTTATTCTTCTCTTAAGCTTAATGTTGTGTTAGCTAGTTGATGGCCACAATTAGTTGCACTATAAATTGCATCTAAACTCTTGGAAAAGATTATAAGCTATTGGACCTAGGAGAAGAATTTAATGGCTATGGACTTGTTGGAAAATTAGTCTAAGTCATTAGGTAAAGGTAAATTGAGCTTTAATGCCTCTTTCTAAACTTGTAATCGGGTGAAAATCCTTATTAAGTTTAGATTAGAGAGATTAATTCTTTCACTTGGAAAAGTAAGAATTTAGTTGAATAACTTTATCAACATACATTGGAAATTAACCCACTCACCTAAGTTCACCAACAAATCAAGACAAGTAGTGAACCCATAGGAAGTGTTCTTTCATGATTTGATAAAAACTACAATTTTTACATTGCATACTTGCATTCTAGGTTAATAGTATTCCATTTAGCTAAGGTTAGTCACTTGTTTAAGTTGCCTACATTTTCATCCAACGTTGGTTGTTTAGCTAAAGTTTACTTTGAGTAGTGGTACTTGGCAATCAATTTAATCAATCTTCGTGGGAACGATACCCATTCACCCTATCTACACGTCTACCGTGCACTTGCGGAATAGTGGTTTTAAAATTTCACAACAGTATGGGCATCCAAACCAAAGATGACTATGCCTTACACCCAAAAGCAACCCTAGAGTCCATAACTCTATTCATACACATTGTGATAGCATACATCATACATACATAGGACTAGTACTACTGAGATCCAATTAATTAGTTTCCACTATTGAAAGGAAATCCTAATGGCAAGCCTCCAAAATCCTCCACGTGCTCACTAGCCTCTATGGCTAAAAACATCGTAGTTAGTAATATAGCTTAACCAACAAACAACCAATTAACTAAAATATCAAATAGTCTCATATTAGTGTACTGGCAACAATAACTACCTCAACAACCTCAATGATTACCGGGTTGAACACTCTCAGTATCTGCACAACATGGAACTAAGGGAGTTAGAATCCATGATTTTCAGTAAGGGATCTTTAACCTTCAAATAAAACACTAAGGATAACACATATATATGTATATATAATTTACTGTGAGCTCATACAGTGTAAGGCTAAACCTATGCGCATAACGTTTCAGTCCATTGGGACTTATCCTCTATATAGTCCTCTCATAAGCATCACTCTGTGTCTAGCGAGTTCTGGACTTTAACTCGCCCCTAGCAAGGCTTAGCTTACCGATACAATAAGTTTAATACTTTCTTGATTGTTGTACAAGTGAACATGATGGATGCACCTCACTTGAGTTTCAAGGAATTCACTAGGTTTACTAAGCTTCCATATAGTGCCTCAAACACTTACACTTGCCTAAGTCACTTGTGTACCAAGCTTCCGCCTTAGAACCTTATCAAGAATGCACTAGGTTCTCACTTGAACCTTACCAAGTAAAATTGCCTAGGATATAAGTGCAGTAAACCTTCACTCAAGGCACATACCTATCCATCATAACTTGGTTCATCTTAGTGAAGTAGCAAATGTCATGGTTGAAGTCACTCATTAGGTCCTTTGGAACCCATCTAGGTGTACTAAGGTTCACTCATTCAAACCTCAAACCCGAAAACCTGGCTAGGCTCCCAATGGTACTAAACCTTACACCTAACTGATGATGCTCTATTATGGCCAATTATCCCCTCAGTTTGAACACAAATATAAAACAATCTAGGCAAACTTAGGTTTAGGGAAGGCATGGAAATTGTATCCCTTTCTCTTAGCTTTACGTGGAATCTTGAATCGCATCAATTGGACTCCTAAACGAAAAGTTATGGAAAAAACACTGTAACATGTCAATGTTGTTGAGTGCTGGCGCCAGTAATTGGCACTATATTGCCACAAGCCATTTCACTTGGGTTCCAGATGGGGTCTTGGGTATTGTGGCACTACGGCTCCAAGACCCTGAGCCTTGTACCATCTCCGACATGCTTATGGTTCTAAGAACGCCTTCACTTGCTTCAAACCTGCATATACACATGCACTAGGCCACAATGCATCATTTAAACTAATCCTATGGTGTCCATAAACACCACACCAACCATCAAAACCTCACTAGTCCAATATAAACATCACCATCCACTAATCACTGACATTCACAAAACTACAAGGATTCTACCTCAAGCAAGCTATGAATGACAATAACTCAAGCATGAATCATAAATCCCTTACCTCAGTTTCATGCCACAAATAAAGATCAAGCATTCCAACACCAAGTAAATGGCTTCATTGGGTTCTTCCTAGGTTCCAAGAAAAACAAAAACAAATGGCACCAAATTAACATATTCTAACTAAAATCCATGCATCTAAAGGCCAAACAAACAAGGAAACATCAAGGATTTTAAAATACCTCTCACACAAAACAAGGCCTTAGCTGGAAAATGTGGTCCCAAGTTTCCAAGACACAAAAATTCCTTGAAATGAGCTACCCATTGCTTAGCCACCCCTGGAACCTTCAAATTTCACCAAAAGAACAAGGATTTTTGGTAGAATTGAAAGAAAAATAGAGGGAGAATGAGGGAGCTCGGTTTGAAGAAGAAGAGAGTGAATAGTGGCAGCCAAAATTACCTTTACTAAGTTTATAAAGCCTTCAACCCATTAAGCCCTCAAACTTTTATTAAGTTGTCAAAAAGAACCCTTTTCCCAAAATAATAACCTTAGGTCAAATTTTGGTCAAACCTTTAATACTTAGTAAAATTTTGGGTGCTAAGCAAGGGTTAAGTTAAAAACACGTTTTTGACACTCGGGACACTCCCCTACACCTTGAGATGCAAAATTACCATTTTGTTCATGACCTCTTTTGTTGTCATAATCTTCTTGGAACCTAGTAAACCTTAACTAACTTATTTGACCTTACTAAATGAACTTAAAATGAGGTGTCAAACTAGGGATTTACCAATTTATATACTTTAAATGAGCTTCCTGCTAGGAAGGCCATAACAACCTTGCCATGATGCTCATATTTTGCCATGTCTATGCTTATAGGGTGGAGCCAGAATTTTAAGTTAGGAGATCAGATTTTATTTTGAAAACATTAAAAGATTAAAGGGTTACAATAAAGATAATGAATTTTTTAGCTTTATCTATACATATTCACATGGTTAATATACACAATTTACAAAAATTTGGGGTAGGACGGGCACCCCTAGTCTCCCATTACCTTGCCCCATTATATGCCTATGCTGTAACATTCCCTCCTACAAAGTAACTAAGAAGTACCTTTGGTCTTATTACTAAGTGATGAAATTTGTTTAATTTTAATCTGAGGTGCCATTGTAGAAAACTAAGTTGTTTTGTCCCCAATTGGAAATATGGTTATTAGTGAATTTCCTCTTCTAGCCTTTGTTGGTTGTTCAAGTGTTTTAATAAGAGCAATGGCAAATATGGAAGTTGGACACATTAATGGGGAATTAAGATAAAAACAACTTTTCTTTTTATTATTTGTTATTTGTTATTATTTTTTATCTACAATTTTTGAAGTGTTTGAAAAGAAACGTTCTTAGGCATTTCAAAACTAAACTAAAAATGATTATACATACACATCAAATTAGAAAATTCAGTTCCTAGTTGAAAGTTAAGGAAAATTTGTGCATTTTCTACAAACATCCAATATAATAACTAAAATATCACTTTAGTAGGGGTGATTATTAATCAGTTTAAACCCAAAAAACTTAAAACAAAAAATTCAGATATTCACTTCGGATAGTTTAGTTTTTTAGTTCAATTTTTGCTGAAACCAAAAAAAGTAAATATCAGTTTCAGTCCGCTTTTGGTTAGGTTACTTGGTTCTTTACGAAATAACTGAAATATTTAAGAAATCTGCAAAACCAAACCCCAAGACTTAGCCTAACCTTCACTTTCCCTCCTTTATTTTTAAAACATACACTTACCCCTGAATTGTAAACCCGGTCACCTGGACTGTTGGGATGATGGGTCAATTGGTCAATTGCTCTTCTTACCCATAAAGATCTAAGGATCGTGCAAATCAACCCCAAATTCATAAACTGAACACTAATTGACCTTATGTGTTATTTTATTTACATCGAATAGTATTTAGATTCAAAATTTTTATTTCTGAATAAAATATCTAAAATTTGTAAACTAATCTGATTATTTGCTGTCTACTTCTGATTTTTTTTTTCAAAAATATTTTACCAATATTTTTTTTTCTATTTTTATAAATTCATTTTTTTAATTATGTTTCGTGTCTACTTATATTTTAAAAATATTTATGTGCTTGTATTCTTTTTATTATCTACTTTTTTTCTTATCTTCTTTATCATTGTTTTTCTTTATTATCCATTTTTTCATGGAATCTTTATTCTACTTATGAAGCCCAAGGTATTTTTCTGTTATTTCAGTTGGAACGGAATTGAAATATTTTACTTGGAAAAATTACCAAAATGCCTCTGAGGTTTAAGCAAACCTACACTTATATCTCCCATTTTTTAAAAACCTACCTTTATCCCATTTAAACAACCATTAAGAGAAAAAAAAATAAGGGAAAAAGTTCCATTAAGATTTGGATGGAAAATAAAAAAATTAGCAGGCCAATCAGCCACCATCGAGCACAAAATTGACAACAATCGAGCACGATTCATCGGAGAACAGAGATTCAACCGCAAATGGGACATTCATCGGAAAGCACCAACCGAATCAGGGTTCAAACACTAGCAAACAAACAGAGGAGGCGTGAACAAACACCGGTGGGAGTGGGCGGCGCTGGTCCCGTCGCCTCGCCAATTCGTCAACTGCTCCGATTCATCACGCTCGAACGATGGAGCGACACAAGTGGAGGTTGGACGAGTCGCTAGCCGGAGACTAGCCGGAGAGTGGGAGCCGATTCGAACGCCAAGAGTGGGAGAAGGAGGCTCGATTTTGCAAAGGGAGGAGAGAGAGCGTCGGGGTCACAGTCAGAATCGGAATTGGACCAGAGGAATACAGATCTCTTATGAAGTCAGAGGAAATCAGCCAGGGGAATCGCCGCCTGAGCTGGAGAGGAGGAATCGGAACCGGCGGGAGGCGGATCTTCCTCGGATATGGGCAAGAGGAGCGATTCCGTCTCGGCGGCCACAGAGACGATAGAGGAAATAGGGGCAGAGATGAAGGGGCTCAGCGGATGTCTTGATGAGGTGCGGAGACGGGAGACCCGCCGATGGATAGATTTTCATAATTCATTTGGTGGGTAAAAAAATGTTCATAATTAATTTGGTGGGGAGATTGTTAGTTGTCGAAGTTGGAGGACAAAATTTTTATGAAAGAAGATCAGGAGATAAAAATAAACATTTTCTTTTTTATGTGGAGTACATGTTTAGCCATGTTGACGGCAGATGGGGTAAGCGTAGAGATATTTAACTTTTGAGTATGGGTGAAAATGGATTGAGCAGAGTCTAAGCCTATTAGACGCGAGCTTGGCCCATTTACTGTTTGATACTAACCGGGCTCAAGCTTAAATTGCCTAAGCCCAACTTTTCAGGCTTGAAGAGGTAGGCTCGAGTTCAACTCGAAGGCTTGTCAAGCTCAAACGACACATATAAATTTTTAGTACCAAAATTATAACTTAGATGAAAAATAAGGACTGAATCTGTAATTTCTTACATACATAACTAGAGAAGGGAAAATTATATGTCCTATCCCAAATTTTTTAAAACTTTGCTGCTCTGCCCTAAATTCGTAAACTTCACAAATAAGCTATCATTTCCTCAAACACAAGCAACAAGATTTGTTTCATTCGAATCAATTGCATTTTCTCAGCATTAACCCATTTATGGTCACCTAGCTAGCCCAAAGAAATGAAAACAAGTCATTTGAACACAACAAGCAATGGTTGACAGAACAGGACAAAGCACCCCATAAATAGACATTTGAACTTTTCTACCTTCTCTGAAAGATGGCCGACAAAGGATCACGATCATTAAATCGGTAGGCAAAGAATCACGATAGTCCAAAAGAATCATGATCGTTTGAAAGAATCGCGATCCTCGAATCAACAGTGAGACGTTTGCAACCGACACTACAGAGGAGAGAGATGGCGGTGCTGATAGGGATGACAATTGGGTGAGTCGGGTCAGGTTTGGGTCAGGTCATTCAGGTTCGGGTCTAGTCGGGTTAACATGAATTCGGGTCCAGCCGTCAAGATCAGGTCATTTGGGTTTGGGTTGATTTTAGGTTGAGTTAATTTCAGGTTCGGGTTGGGTTGGGCCGGGTTTATTTGGGTTCGGGTTCACTTCAGGTCGGATTAATTTTAGTCTCAGGTAACTTCAGGCCAACTTTCGAGTCAAATTCGGGTTAACCTTTGTGTTCACGTGGGTTACTGATGTGAAATCAAAACTATTGAATCTATTCTATTTTTAAAAAAATTTAAATCAAATAATTTGATTTTTTGTGTGATTTAATTAAATTAAATTTTCATTTTTTAGTATATTTAATTAAAATATTCATAAAAATCTTCTTCATTATAGTTTAGTACATATTTAAGTAATTTAACATTGTTGGTAATATTTGATTGTTTTTCTAAACTCATACCCTTTAACTATCATTGTACAGATTATTTAGATCTTCACCCAGCTATCACTCAGATATACACAATGACAATTTTGTTATGCTTATGTTTCAATGAATTTTCTTTGAAATTACAACAAAATGCAAATCAAGTTCATTTTCAATGACTAAATTATAAAATTTAAAAAATTTTGGGTGAAAGTGCAAAGATTTTAAAAATTTTAGGATCCATGTTGTAATTATTATGGGTGACTAAAATAAAATTTTTTAAAATTTAGGTACCTTATTGCACTATACTTAAAAGTATAGAGATAAATGTTGTAATTTTAATAATTGCCTATTAAGATCATTAAACTTACTAAATATAAAAATTACTTTTGTTGGAAAAATCCAAATATGGGATTTACTAAATATGGATGTTTTTCCTCAAATAAGATACTTGCAATATATAGAAGTCCTAAAAAAAATAAAAGTTACTAAATATGAAAATCATTTCTCAAAATATGAAAATTATTAAACATGAATATTTTAAAAAATGAAATGAAACTACTAAATATGAAAGTCTCATCTCCAAATATGAGACTTACTAAATAAGGAAGTACAAAAGGAAGTTACTAATAACGGAAGTCACCATTCCTAAATATAAGGCATACTGAATATGAAAGTCTCAAAAAATAGAAATTACTAAACATGGAAACCTCCATATTTAGGACTGACTTAATATGGAAAATAATGAAAGAAGAAAGTTAAAGTTTAGGGTAAGGGTTAAAATCGGGTATTGTCGGGTTTAGTTATCAGGTCATCTCGAGTTCAAGTCAAGTCAGTCTCGGGTTTGGGTCATTTCGGGTTCGGGTCAATTCAGGCTCGGGTCATTTCAGGTTCGGGCATTTTGGGTTTGGGTCATTTGGGTTCGGGTTTTCTCAGGTTTCCCTTTAATCGGGTTCGGGTTCAGGTCATTGACTTTTTTAGTCAAATCGGATCAAGTCAGGCTTGGTTTCGGGTGGGTTGGGCCAGGTCATTGGGTCGGATCCGATTTTGCCATCCCTAGGTGCTGAGAACGTCCTCGGTGTCGTCGTGGAGGGAGGAGTCGAGATAGTGGATCTAGCGTTCCTAACACCAATGAGGAAGACACGAAAATGAAGGGTCATTGGGCAAGGGTTGAAGTGGTAGAGATCTGAGCATTTATGTCCCAAATTGAAACTATTTACTAAGCCCATGTTTATTTTCCTAACCAAAGAGGCTAGCTAGGCCCATTATTATATGGGGCCAAGTTCTTTCTGGCTCGAGCTCAAGCTCGTTTAGGATTCGAGCTTATTTTCAGGCTTGAGCTCGATTGAGCCTGGCTTGAAAAGCCTTAACTCGAGCTTTAGCTCAAGCTACCCAAAAAAAATCCGGCCTCCTTCCACCCATACTTTCAAGAGGGATAAGGGTATATATTTGAAAAATGGGGAATACAACTATAGCTTTCCTTAGACCTCAAGGGGATTTTATAATTTTTCCATTTTAGCTCAGTTTAAGTATGGCTTTGAGGCCAATTTGTTCTTTTAAGTTTCTTGCCATCCGAAACCCAAAATCAAATGAATTGACTAAATCAGTCTGGTTTAAACCGAATAGATAAAATGCTCACCCCTACATTTTAATGTTTTATTTTTAAATTTTTAAAAATTTTTAGGGACCAAATGTATAATCTTTTAGGTACTACTATTTTGTAAATATTGAAAAATTCAAGTGACCAAATACATATTTTTAGGGACTATTTTATAAAATTTTTAAATTTTACGAACTAAACTTTAAATGTTTGAAAGTTTAGGAGCTGATCATAATTAGTCAAACGTAAATACTTGAGTGGAGAACTCGGAAAACAGCAAAAAAGATGTTTTTCAATTTGAAAAATTGTTTTCCCATAAAATGGGACAAGAAAAATTACCTACTAAATGTAATTTTTTTATTTTATAATTTTTAGGAAAATTTCTAAACAGTTAAAATGTTTTCGGAAACTAACTAGGGCTTAAGTTTTTTCTTCTACGCATTCATGGTGGAATAGCTGCTGCGAAATGAAACTGATGGACTTTGCCCGCAGCTAAAAATTCTCTCATACGCTCTATGTGTAAAATTAATTAATATGTAGTTCCATAATGCATTTCGCATTCCCAGAGTGTTTTTTCAGTTTTTTGGTACTAAGAATGTTACATGAAAAATGATAAAATAGATATTTGATAACCTAATTTACCCCATACCCTATTCTATCTGACCTAAATCTACCTACTGACCGTAAAAAGAAGTAATTTATTACATAAGTTAGAATTCAAACCCTGATTGATCACCTGATATTGTGATCTGCATGCCAATTGGGTTGAGATCCCCTCCATAGAGTGTTTGTTTTATAATCATGTACATCTAAATAAGAAAGAGACTATATGCTGTGATTTTCTATTACCCTATTTGTCCTATTTTCTTTGCTTCATTTGACTTTTTTTGTTAGTTTAACTTAAATTTATTTATGTTATTTTTTGTTAGAAAAAATTTAAAAATATATTTAGGAACTATAAGTCTTGATTTATTATCAATATATAAAAGTATTTCATTTATATATTAGAATGTTAAAAAAAATTATAAATTAATTGCTAAAAAGTAAATGAAAAAAAAAATTGTGACAGATGGAGTATTTTATATATGACCACTTCGAAATGCTACATTAAAATTCTAGGATTAAAGAATGTCACACCAACATTATTCAAAGGCCTTGCATTTGGAGTAGACTCGTCTAGAAGAGATCACATTTCTGCTACTACTTAACAATATTTAGGGATGAGTTCAAAATTTTTTTTACATAGGGTTTATATATTGTCAATTTTTTATATACAACAAACTTATGAAATAAAAACATGAAATCTTAATTTAATTTCAACATATTTACGGAAAGCAATTTCAACATATTATAGATGCCAAAAAGAAATTGAATTTGATGCCCTTATTTATTTATTTTTCAACTTAATCTAGCAAAAAAATAAAGGTAAAATGAAAAATAAAAAAAACACTCTCAATTCAACATGACCATCTCAAATTAATGCATCCAATCCATTCAAATAATTATGGAGAATAAAGGGGTTTTGGAGGCTAAACAGTTGCATGTTTGGAATCAGGCTCTAATTCTTTGTTTGCTTTGGGCCATTCACAAAAAGAAGGATGTCCTACTCCTTTGGGTCTAATGGGTTCATAGCTATCATTTAAGAGAAGAGACATGTGGGATGTGTCTAAATGCTCAATGGACTCTGCTAGTTGGCAGGATCTATTGAAGGTCAGAAGAGCTTTTTGTTCTAGAGTTGGTTCGAATAAAAATGCTAGCGGGTCACTTAGCGGTTCTTTACCATCTTTGGTCCGAAAGAAATAGGAGATTCTATGGTTGGAAGCCTATAACATGTAGAGAGTTAGTGGAGAGCATTGAGATGGATGTTTGCACTAGAATGTACTGTCTCACTACAAGAAAAACGGCATTTAGCGACGATTGAATTAACGACGGCCAAAACTGTCGCTAATTAGTGACGGTAAATAGTCGCTAATAGTCCAGTGAACCATTAGTGACGACTGTCCGTCGCTAAATTTTAGTGACGGCTGACCATTGCTAATTTAGTGACGGTTAGTCGTTGCTAAGTTTAGGGACGCCTTACCTTCGCTAGTTTAGTGACGGTGACCAGTCACTAAAGTTAGTGACGGCTTACCGTCGCTAAACTTAGTGACGGTTAGCCGTCGCTAAAGTTAGTGACGTGTTACCGTCGCTAATTAGTGACAGTTAGCCATCGCTAAATTTAGTGACGGCTAACCGTTGCTAATCAGTCACAATTAGCCTTCGCTAAAAGTTAGTGACGGCCTAGGGCCAATTTGTTTTAACTTAAGCTAACTTAATTCAAACTAACTTATTTTTATGTTTACATTTTTTTTACTTGAAACCAATTTTAATTGAAATTCAATATTATTTAGGTGAAATAATCCATTGATTGTAAAATGTTTATAATACTATTATTTTTTATGAATTTTTCTTTTTTAAACATTAAAAAAGAAATTTTCATAGAAATTTAATAACATAATAAAAATTTTGTTTCAAATAGATTATTACACCTATATAATATTGGTTTTCAAATGAAATTGGTTCTAAGTGAAAAAGATTAAAAAATAAAAATAAACCATTTTAGATTAAGTTGACTTAAGTTAAAACAAATCGGGTGTTAGTGACGGTTAACCATCGCTAAATTTAGTGACGCGTAACCTTTGCTATATTAGTTATGGTTATTAGTGACGGTTTGACCTTGATAATTTAGCTCTGGTTATTTAATCTTTATCATGTGACCTCAAATTTTTGACATTTTATTTTACTTATTGTTCACCATTGTAGAATCTAGTTCAACAAAACCAGTTATCACTTAAATGTCACTAGTTTAATTGTATAATTAAAATTTTTAATTTCATTAATTCAGCATACAAACATATCTCCATATTTTTTTAGTAACGAACAAAAAATCTATTTAATGAAACTTAAATTCATTTGAGTTGATTTATTGTTACATGAGACTTAAGCACTTATTAATATTTTATTATGTCATTTTGGGTTAGTAGTAATAGTAATATGTTCACACCTATAGAGGGCAATTAGTGGGTAGTTTTAAGCGACACACAGCCGTTGCTATGCAATAACTTTAATTTTCTTTTGCTCCACTAAATTTAGTGATGACTTACTGTCGTTAATTTAGTGACGGTTAGCCGTCGCTAAAGTTAGTGACTTCTTATCGTCGCTAATTTAGTGACGGGTAATGGTCGCTAATTTTAGTGACGTCTTACCGTCACTAATTTAGTGACTAACGACGGTTAATCGTTGCTAATTTTAATGACGTCTTACTGTCACTAATTTAGTGACAGTTAACCGTCGCTAAAGTTAACAAAATTCCAAAAAACGGTAATAGTTCTCATGTGTTAGTCATTTTTTATACTAAATTGTCATCTACTTTAACGTAAATATATATTTTTTAATATATCTACTGTGGTGGAGATATGGACCTTAAAGTTGAATTAAAGTTTAGTTGAGGGTGATGAACCGTTGCCTGACATTGGTCATGTAGTTTTGGTTATTACTGACGGTTTGACCGTGGTGATTTAGCTATTGTTAGCAGTCGTTAATAATTAGCGACTGATAGCCTTAACTCGTGGCCGATTATTTAATCTTTATAATGTGACCTCAAATTTTTCACATTTTATTTTACTTATTGTTTATGTTACATCTACTTCAACAAAACCAGTTATCATTTTTTATGTAACATGTTTAATTGTATAATTATAATTTTTAATTTGATTAATTCAGCATACAAATCTCTAAATATTTTTAGTAGTAATTAACAACAAATATATATTTATATGAAAATAAAATTAATGGACTATTGATTTATTGTCACATGAGGCTTAACCATTTATTATTATTTTATAATCTCCTTGTTTAGACTAGCGAGGGCCATTAGTCGCTAGTCCTAAGCGACTTTAACCCGTCGCTATACAGTTACTTATTGACTCCTTTAACGCGATGTGTGTTCTCTCCTGTTTAGTTCCTATGCGTTGTTTGTTTTCTTCGCACTAACTATTCTTCTCCCATTTCGAACCTCTTCTTCGCACTGACTACTCTTCTCCCATTTCGAACCTCTTTTCCAATCTCCTCTGCCTCCCCTTCCCCAGCCTAAATCGGCAGCTTTGGTCGAACGCCCCTGTCTTTCACGCCTCTCTTTCTGCAGCCTCACAGACGCGACGCGAATCGCCCATAATTTCAAGACAGAGACATATCTCTGCTGCGTCACCCCCAATCAGCATAATCAGTCCTCCCCACCACTAGAAAATGGGTGACGATTGTCTTGTTTCTCAGGTAAATCTCTCTTTCACTTTCATTTCACATCGATTTAGGGCTCAGTTTCAATTCACATCGTCTGTTGAAATTAGGGTTTCACTTAACTTGCATTTTGATTTTTTTTTTTTGTGCGTTGCTAGTTTCGGACATTTATCTGGTGGTGTGAACTTGTTAATTAGCTCCATCTGTTAGTGCGCCAGCCGTTCATTTCAGATCCTTCATTGGTCACCTTCGATTTCAACGCTTACACAATAAGGTTCTTTCTGTTGTTCATTTCGCAGCTAGTTAATTTTCATAACCATTTACAAAAGGGGTTTATGTGTTCATATGGATGGATTGAGGAAATTTGTTTGCTGTCTAATTTTTATGTAAATTTAATTGGTTATATATGTATCAATGTATCTGATATCTCAATGTTACTAACAAGAAGCCTACTAAATCTTAAACTCACTTATTAATTGATAATAAACTAGATGAAATAACAAAAGTATCAATGTAAATGGTTTGGAAAAAACAGCTATAACTTCCTAAACTGACACAAGCCGAACTGGTGCATGCACTCACTACAAAAGGCCTTAGGAGAAAAAAAATGGTGGCAATATGGGATTGGCTGGACTGGAGGATAGCAACCTATAGATGTTATGAAAACAAAGCTCAGCTATTTATTAAGTCTTGATATTAGAATATGCCAAGTAATTACCATATTGCACTGCTGAATTAAGAAAATAATATACTATACCATAAGGCCAGCGAACGGCACATCAATGGGAAGCATGGACCAATATCTGCAAAGTGAATGAGGAGAGTTTTCAAAGTTACTATGACCTGCAGACTTGGAGAATTCAAGTTTAGACACCAGGCCCTATCTTTTCTGAAATGTTGCATCTGCAAAGTCAATGAGGAGAGTTTATAAGTAGTGCAGTCTAAAAAATTTCAGTTTTTGATAAAAGACACAATTTTCTCTATGTGACTAATAAAGTTCTACTTCTTCAAACAGGCCTTAGTACCACAACATTACAAATTTTCTTTTACTTATCAATCAGGAAAGCAATACCATAACGTTTAGTTCCTTTAATACTTGCTTAGGTCATATCTACTTAGATCACTCCTTCATGTTCGTCGCTGGCTAGTGTACAAGACATTCAGAATGTCCTCCTTTGCTTTGTTTGTTTAGAATATCATACGATAGTTTGATCAGAAATTACCTCTAGGTGTGTCACAGGCTGCCTGTGCTTACCTCTTCCTTTTTCCTGCCAATATCTGGCCATCTAGAAATCACAAAGCCTTCTTTGGTTTCTAATGTGATTCTACTGCATCTTTCTGGTCAAACCTGGAAAAATAACTTCCAGCTTATTATTTTTCCTTCTTGAATAGCTGTATGTCTTTTTGTCCCTTCTTCCTTTAGCCAGCAAGTTTTCATTCTTTCTTTTTAATTCAGTAATTTCTTGCCTTCTGGATTACTCTTGGTTCAAGAACCACTCTATCATCCTTTTTCATTTCGTGGCAAAAGTATTCTGCCCTGTAATCAAACCAGTCTTTATCCATCCGGGTTTTGAGTCTTAGCTTGGGTATAAGCACCTAAACAAGTCACTTTTACACATAAGGACTTATTCCCAAAGATTCAAGCCAAATTAACCATTCTAGCTCAAAGTAAGCCTGGCATTCAAAGGTGACAATCCTGCAATACACCACAGTATATCCCCTTGCAGCTATTTCTGAACCAAACCACTTTATATTTCTTTGAGTCAATCTTCATTATATATATATATTTTTTTCCCTACTACATTTGGTTTTGTCTTCCTTTCTTAGTTTGCTTTACAGCATCTTTCTGAGTTACTTCGCCTGATAAAGAACCTTTCTTCATTTTTTTTTCAAGTTTCAGGTTATTCATTTGTTCTAACTCTCTAAACAAGTCTTTGTTGGCCATGCTGACTTGTTCATAAAATTTCAGGCCATCCTGACATCTCTAGCTCAAAGTCAATCTGTTTGTCAAAGGAAACAATTGAGCTTAAGATGCAACATTCTTCATTATTGCTTCCCCCAGCTTTACAAATGCTTGTAAAACCTCAGACATTGCCAAACTCTTGCATTTCAGACTTGCTACACATTCAACTTTATGTTTCAAGTAGTTTATTATCTTGTCTTCACCATAAACCAGTAACTTGCTTCAAAAGTCAGTCCTTGAGCTCAAGACACAAGTCAAGTTTATGACCTTTCTGTGGCTTAACTTCCTGTGTTCACAATTTAGTCAAGCCTTAATTAATGCTTCAAGCTTTCTGTGAAGTTCCTCATTTTTTTGATGTTTCTGGTTTGAAGTCAAGATCCTGGTCAACTTTAATGAACCAACGAAAGAATCAGAGTTTCTCAACTCAGTTCCAACAATTTAACTTCAGAGAGTACTCAAACCAGTTTTATATAGCCATTGAAATTTATTCCCCAAGAATCTACTTCGAAAACGCTCTTGAGTTGTAAGTCAACCAATAGGTCAAACCTCCATCAACAAGCAATAGTTTCAGGTTTACCTTTCAACCATTCTCAAGTTTTAACTCTGGCCCTGAGCTTAGCACCTGTATATGCTATGATCTTTCAGTCAATGCTCCAATTTAATGATTCCTTTCACCTCTCCTGCCAGTCATATATCAACTTCAGAAGCCCTCCATTTGGTCTCCAATTTTTTGTTTAATAAATCTGTCAATGAAGATTTCAACTCATTTACACCTTCTGATTTCGAAGTCATTCTTTGATTTCCACAATCATCGGCTTAATAGTGTAGACATGATTTATTCCCATTATGAAACTCATTTGAATCTAAAAACTTTAGTAGATAGCCCCTGATTGAAGAGTTAGAAGCTTGCACTTGAAAGGGTCATTTTAAGCTCCACTTGAAATTTTAGGTTCAAACTATGGAAACACCTTTCTATAGTTATCAGAAAGTTTTCAACAATTAAATACTCCAATTTGAAGGCTTAATTCAAGATATGCCCCAAAAATCCCCATAATACATTCTCAACATTGCTGATTTCCTGTCTTTTATAGCACTTCCTTAATAACCAGGAAGTTTTCATGGAAAAAATTTCTCAACAAGTTATAATTTACCATGAGATCATAACTGGAAAAACTAAGGTTCAAAAGCTTTTCCAAGCTCAAAGTCAACAGTTGGGTCAAACTTGCTCAATTAAGCTCTCATGCTGATTTTTCTTACTGGCAACCACCAAATTGGGTCCAGATTTCTTCCTCTTCCTGCAAATGTCCAGGGACTACTTCATAACCTTCTCATAGCAATTCAGACCTCAATGTAACAGCCACAAACATGCAAAACCCTCAAATCCATGTCATCATCCCAAACCTGTTTTTCGACAGATTTATAGCTTGAGCTTGGAATCTTAGGAGGTCATTTTTATTTCTACAGATCCAAATCCAGCCAAACATAGCAGTATACTTCTATAGGTTATAAGAAAATTTTTAATCACTTTAGACCTCAGTTTAGAAGTCATTCCCCTAGAGTTTGAAGAGCACCCAGTTCTGTAAGTTGTCTTAGTAGCAACCTTGATCTTAAGAGGCCATCTTGAGTTCCATGGCTTCTTTTTTCTGTAATCACACTTATCATTTACAAATATCTAAAACAAATATCTGATTCTGCTAATTTCTTCTTTTCTGTTCTTTTTTCAGTTTATCACCCAACCCTCCATGGTTATGGTATCCTTTGGGGTAGCATAAACGGATCCAATATCAAAAACCCTATCCAGCAATACTACTTGTCCTGAGTTTGGTTTATATACATTATGCTGTAGTCTTGTATACATCAAGCCTTAACAAATCACTGGATTAGACATGGGAATGAGCAAATCTAAGCATGACTCTGTATACATGAATCCTTGTCAATATCTAAGTATTCGAATGTATGTGCAAGAATATGTGCCCTTCAACTGATTCCATGACTAGTAATCTTGCATATAATCCTTTGGCCCTTTGCTTTTTCCATATTGAACAGCCAGCTTGAAACATTCCTGTGTAATAGCCATAAATTTGTGGAGCAGATGTTGCAGGCATTGTATTTTTTATTACAACAGAGCCCCAAGATGTTTTTGTACCTTGAACCTGCATCCTTTGCTTCATCACTTCACATGGAACATAAAAAAAAGATGCAAGTCTGTCACCTGGAATGAATAGACAAGTACAAGAGTCTAAGCATTAGAGCAATAAATATAGATTTTCAGATTGAGCGTTAGACGAATATTACTATACTTTTTCTAAACTAGTAATTATATACGTGCGTACCACGTAAGTCATAATACCTAGTTTTAACTTAAATAACTCTTATTTCAATTATATTGTTGAAAAAAAATAGTTGCAATTATTAGTTTTTTTTATATATTTTTTACATAGTTTTTATTATAATATTTTATCGTAACTATCCTTACTTGCACCATCCACTATAATATATTGCTCATTGTATTTTATTTCTGTTTATTATAATCCTTACTGACTTTGTTATTGACATTGAACATCTTCTTTCAATTAAAATGAATCAAAGATGCCTAAAGCTTGGTGCTTGGATTTTGTTAGAGGTTGTTGAATTACAAAGAAAACTAGAAATTTTAATGACGGCTATAAAAAGTAATCCCTATTTATCTTTTGTGCCCCAGCTGGATGTTTAGTGGTTCAAGGAAATAAAATTATTGGATGTGTCTTAATTTCTTGTAAAAAAAAATTATTCTTGTAAGGAAAAGAAGGGGACAAATTGTGGATAAACATCTAGTTCCTAATGATATGTTTCTCTCTAGTTCAAAATAATCTAATGTGCGGTTTTATTACTTCTTTTCTTGGTAAGAACACTGGAAACTTCTTGCACGGTGGGGCTACAGGGATGCTGGTGGATGTGCTCGGCTTCAGTGCTATTTATAGTCTTGGAGGTTCTTTAAGTGGAGTTCCAGTAAAGATCAACATCACATATGTTGGATACTGCTTCTGTTGATGTAAGTATCTTGCTGATTATGAGTTACAATGCCATTATTACCTGTTGAGTTGTTATATGTATTTGTTTGTCAGTGCTGAAAAGTTAAAAAGAAACCAAATTAATGAAGCAAACTTCTGTCAATATTCTTCTGTGATTAACAAGTTACTAATTGCCAAAGATTACGTCAAATGGGGAAGTGGTGATATTTCGGATCACAACAATACGATTCATGAATAAAATTAGGCTTCATATTCTGAATAAAAAGCTAGTTCTTAAGCTAGTTCACCATGCCCTCTGACTTTCAACTTCCTTGTCCCATGAAGTTTTAATTACTCTTTTGGACTTTGATAAAAAATTCATCTATGTTTGATGATTCCATCTCAAAGTCAAATATTTGGTCAATCTTTAGCCATACATCCTTGTTTGATGATTCTTCACCAATAACACTCTAGTTTATCAATAACGCTCCGAATTAATTAAACTCCAGTTCAGAGAAAACACAAACTGTTCTAGGTTAACCTCTATTTTTAAGACTTGAGCACTTTCATAATGTAAAAAAATTAACGTCTGCAAAATTTAACCTTATATCTCTTCTTGTAACTCAAAGTCAAATCTTCAGTCAAATGCACTAATGAATCTGTCAAGAGATTGGAGTCTTTGGTATTTCAACAACATCTTTAACTTTTTGGACTTGTAAATTCCAAGTTCCTACAAGTCCAAAATAATCTGAAGGAATCCTTTTTTAATTTTTTTTAATCAAATAAGGCTTTGATACTTATTGCCTTAGTCAAACGTTCAGCTTCCTGGTATTCTCAATAAGTCTCAGACTTCATATCACTTCTCACTGTATCATCTTAGAATCTTCTGTCCAATGCCGATAGGATCAGTAAAATCATCTGGTTTAATTTCTGATTTTAAAACAACCAGCATAGTATAATTCTACATTTTCCCAGCAAACTAGAGTTTGTTGTACCCATATTAAGCTCAACTTTTTTAACCATTTCATTCATACTCAATAACTACATTCTCATTCATGCTCAATTCTAACTACTTCAAAGGAAGCACTCCCATCAGTATCATTTAACAGTTGGTAATGACTTTAAAACCTATTTCATTTTATATATGAAGCATGTTGTATATTAAATCCTACCAACATTTGTCTTTCAGTTCACAATATTTAATTTAACTAGGTTGAACAGATAGTTATTTAGGATAAGGAAGTTCTGTTTTAGGGCTTTTACGTTGATCGAATGAAGCATATTTCAGTTATGACCGTCGGTGAAATGTTTTATCCATGTATGTACAGCAACTTCAGTAGAAGTATAGGGACACAAAATTGCAGATACTGCTATTAAGACTGTATAGAAAAGTAAGGTAATGTGCCTTCCGTCCTTCTGATTCCTTTTTGTCTTTTATGGAGAAAATGTTGAGCATATGTTGATTAGTGAACTGCTATTGTTGCAGTGAATTGAAGCGACTTACTTTACCTGTGGTACAAGGTGGTTTTGAGCAGTACATACCAAAATTGTTGCTTCTTGTATATCTAATACCAAATGTAAGTGTCTTTATTTTTTTGTCATAGTGATTAAACGTATAGTTAGCTAGTTTCGATCACATGTACATCTACCACCAGAGGTAGGAGTACCCCTCTTGTTTGGGTAGAGAGATAACAAATATTGTGTAAGCGTTTGGGTTAAAAAATGATTGAATGCATGGGAACTTAGAACAGTTTGATGCTTAAAAATTATAGCATCATTTTATAGCATGCTTTACTGATCCTATAATGCTACGCTATAAGGCATTATTTAAGTGTGAAAGAAAAATATTTCAAGTGTCGTCAGTTTGGATTGAATATGTAAAAATGTCCCCAGCTACGTTACATTTTTAAAAAGTAAATTACAGTATTATAATATAATTTAACAAAAAAGGGAAATGCTGTGATATGGTTAAATTAAATTAAATTTGCATAATAAACAGATACACTAATTGGTAATAATAAGAAAAAGGTCAAGTTTCAATTAAAAAATAAAATGATGGGTTTAAGTCAGACAGAGAGATGTCTGAAATTATATAACGCAGAGGTTATGAATTCTAGTATCGAGTAGTTGGAAAAGCAAGCAGCCACCATAAAATAAACATCTATATAATTGATGGGTTTCAATAACGAATCCAAATACAAATAAACCTGTATATGCATTCTAAATATCAATTGTTATGTTTATGATTTTTGGACGTGTTTAACATAACATTGGATTAATGGGAACAAGTTTTGTGTTTTAGTTTGTATGGAATGAACATGTATAGAGGAGAATTGTTGATTAAATTTTTTAGCAGACATTAGCGACGGTCATGCGTCACTAACTAGCGACGGTCAAACATCACTAACTAGCAACGGTCAAACATCACTAACTAGCGACGGCAACGCGTCACTAACTAGCGACAGCTAAGCGTCACTAACTAGCGACGGCTACGCGTCACTAACCGTAAGTAGCGACGGTTATGCGTCACTAATTATAACAACTACCGACGTTTATGCGTCACTAACTAGCGATGGTTACACGTCACTATCTAGCGACGGATAAGTGTCACTAACTAGGAGCAAGTTTTGTGTTTCGATTGTATAGAATGGACACGTACGGTAGAGTTTTAGGGAATACAATTGTATGCAGTAATTAGGGATGGCAAATGTCACAAACTAGCGACGGTTATGAGTTACTAACTACACTAATTAGCGACGGTTACGAGTCACTAACTAGCGACGGTTATGCGTTACTAACTAGCGACGGCTACAAGTCACTAACTAGCAACGGTTACGAGTCACTAACTAGCGAGGGTTACGCGTCACTAACTAACGACGGCTACAAGTCACTAACTAACGACGGCTACGAGTCACTAACTAGTGACGGCTATGCGTCACTAACTAGCGATAGTAAAAAGTCACTAATGTGCCAGCCGATGAACTACCGGAAAATTAGTGACAGTTTGGGTAGCGACGTTTAGCTGTCGCTAGTTAGCGGCGGTAGCCGTCACTAATAAGTTAGCGGCGAGTAAATTAGCAACTGACCATTTAGCAACGGTGTGCCGTCGCTAGGTTTTGTGTAGCGACGGTAAAAAGTTGCTAATGGCCATCGCTAAATCGCTCTTTTCTAGTAGTGTCTCCTTATGCCCCGATTGCTTGCATCTAGTTGGTGTAAACATACCTTAATCTTGTGATTTATTTTGATTTCTTCCTCGGGTTTGCCCGGGTTCAATTTTGCACTTGAGGTTTTGCTTTAATGATATTTGCCTTTTCCCTTAAAAAATAATTATGGAGAATGTTTGACATGCCAAAAAAAAAAAAAAATAGAACTATTGTCATCTATAATATTCTCCATAATTATTTGATAAGAATGTCAAATTTTATAATATTCATAAACCAAGGGGAAATGCTCATATTCAGGCTATGATATTTAGTATTGTTATCACTAGGTATATCAAACACAGTGAAATATTAAAATATTATTTTAAGATGAAAAATATTAAATATAATTGTTTTCAGATTTTTATATGTGTTCTAATTATTCTTAGCATAGATGATTGATGTTTTTATATGAAAACACAAAAAATTGAAATATATAAAGCAAAATAAATATTATCCAGTAAAAAGCTAATTTATTAATACATAAGAAACAAGAAATGTTACTCTAGCAATAGTCCCATTTGGCAACAACTTTTGAAATATATGTACAAGGGCTTAAGTGTTTGAGTCGTTTGAGTTTGAGGGCTAAAAATATCTTTAGGTCATTTTCAAACTACAATTACTAAAAATCAATTCTTTTTAACTTAAGTCAACTTAATTCAAATTCAATGGTTTGTTTTTGTTTTTACACCATATTTTTTGAAAAATGGTTTCATTTGACAACTAATATTATTTAGATGCAATAATCAATTGATTATAAAATTTTTTGATATCATTAAATTGTTATGAATATTTCTTTTTTTAGGCATTAAAAATAAAAAATTCATAGAAATTATCATAAAAACTTTATTTTGAATGGACTATTAGACCTAAATAACATTGACTTTCAAATGGATTGGTTCTGGGCAAAAAAGATGTAAAAATAAAAATAAGCAATTTTGAATTAAGTTGACTTATAATTCTATATTACTTATCATTATTTCAATAAAAAAATCATGAAAATATAATTTTCAAGTGACAAAACTCTAGTAACGAAGAAAAAATCAAGTTGTGCAATGCATGTGTCTTAATTGATACCCTCTTCATCCTATGTTCTTTAAGATATTTGGGTCTAACATCACAATTAAGAAAGAGGAAAAAAATTTATATTGTTTCCACTTTTATTTTTTAGTTTTTGCACATAAATAAAAAAAAAGGTAAGAAAATGAGGCATTAAAATGATAGTTTGACCGATAAATAATAAAATAATTTACTAAATATGAAAATATTGTACAAATTTTATATGTAACATTTAGGATGGTGGAAATAATAGTTTAGTGTAATTAAAGTCCACATGAAACCGGGAAGGGACTGTTAGAAACTTGTAACATTTGTATTAAAAATCTAATATAATGAACACATCATCTAAGGTTTAGTAATCCATGCAAAGACATCCTACAAAACAAACAAAGCATTCAAAAGCTAAGTTTAAAAAATTAGCTTTATAATCTTTTTGGTTACAGTTCAAGTTTAATCGCCATCATCATCTCCCCTGAAACTTCACAGCCGGGGAAAATCCAGGAGTCCCAACGGTTACTTCAGAATCGTCAGGAGCACCAGCCGGATTAGGTTCCAAACTGGACCCCTTGTCGTCGAACGCCATGATCTTGCTCTTGTCTTCTGCTGTGTTCATCTGTAAGGAAGCCTCTTGAAGCTGCAATGCGTACTCCAAGTTCCATAACACATCCCCCATGGAGGGTCTATCCACCCCGTACTCCGCCAAGCACTTCTCCGCCGCCTCCACAAACTTCTTCAAGGATCCCTCGCTGATCGTCCCGGCGATTTTCGGGTCTATGATCTTGTCTATCATCCCTTTGCGGTGCCATTGCATCGCCCACTCTGCCAAGCTGACTTGCTCCCTTGGCAGAGTGGGGCAGATGACAGCCCTCGCGCACAAGACCTCAAATAGTACCACTCCGAAAGAGTAAACATCTGATTTCTCAGTCAGTTGTTGCCTCCGGAAGTATTCTGGATCAAGGTATCCGAAACTGCCCTTCACCGCAGTGCTGACATGCCCTTGATCTACCGCGGCAGCCTTGGACAGCCCGAAATCGGACATTTTCGCCACGAAGTTTTCATCCAGAAGAATGTTTGTTGTCTTAACGTCACGGTGGATGATCCCTTGTGCTGTACCTGTGTGGAGATAGTGCAGCCCCCGGGCTGCGCCTATGCAGATTTCAAGCCTTTGCTTCCAAGACAAGGTAGGTTTGTCTGAACCGTACAAATGGTCACGTAGCGGTCCATTAGCCATGTATTCGTACACAAGGATCATCTCATTGTTCTCGTCACAGAACCCGATTAACGACACCAAATGGCGATGTCTGAGCTTGGACAACATTTGAATCTCTGTCTGGAACTCGTTTATCCCCTGTTCTGAACCAGAGCTTCCCCTTTTGATGGCAAGTTTCACACCATCTTCCTGTGTTCCTATGTAAACTTTCCCAAACCCACCAACACCAATCACGGCCTTGTCGTCAAAATTTTGTGTCGCTGCTTGTATCTCACTGAAGCTAAAGAAGCGGCCGAGCCCTGCCGAGGACAGGAAGCTCGAGTGGCTTTTGCTCTTCCGAGAACCGAAGAGGCTGGATCTTCTTGAACTGCTTTTACTAGACAAAATTCCACCAGCCTGGCTTGAACTCATCGGAAGTAGCCACGACGAGAAACTGTTCCGTCTTCGCCAATCTTTAGGCCTATTTCTCCACCTCACACACACAAGACCGATACAGAACATCCCTGTGACACAGAAGCCGAGCCCAACACCAGCCAAAATCTTCAGCTTGCTTGAACTCGGCCCCTTGTATGAACCATCAACGGCGTAGAACCCATCCAAGCTACCTGCCATATTGCTCATCTTGATGATTTCTGCCCCGTTTAGCGTTGCGTTAGGCACCTGAGACTGCGTTGATCCCACCTGAATCATGACTGTGCCGTTCACAATAGCAGCCGCATCCACCACAAAATCTGCAAAGTACGCAGTTTTAAGCTGACCACCGGATTTTGATCCAAGATCGAGGGTTGAAACAGCCATTAACCCGTTTATGTACACGTTCATGAACATATCACTTGGATTCTTGCTTATGATGTCGCAGAAATGGAGCCTAACGAGATAGCTGTTGCTCGGGTCTACGCTCATTTTCCAAGTCATGTTGAAGTTGGGCTGGATTATCCCGGGATCCTGCATAGCTTCTGCTGATGCGTACACCAAACTTGGAGCGATCAACGGCGTGTCGCTACCATCTCCGGGGTACTTCACCAATGAGGGCGAAATTTGGACAGCCACGGTGCCACCCGGAAGGGTGTTGTAAGGGGTATCCTCCACCCAAACTCGCTGCAATGTATCGTTTGACGGAGAGATGATTTGCCCTCCAACATTCAGCCGGTAAGAAACTTCCATGGCGTACTTGGGCAAGTCGTCAAAGCTGGAGCCTTGGGAGGTTGGAGATGGGGAGCTTTTGGAGAAGAGTTCGTCAGGGATGGAAACAAATTCTATGGCATTGACGAAAGCAAATGAACCCTTCTTCGGCTTGAAATCGATGGACAAACTACTTTCATTGGCATTAACAATGTATTCCTTGAAAACCAACTCCGAGTCTTTGGTGGCGGAAAATTCATGTAGCAGGACGTATCTCGGCGTCTGCACTGTGAAAACCGCACTTTTCAAATCATAGGAATCGTGAGGCAGAGGGTAGAAGTAGAGCCTGATGAAATGCCACCCGGTTTTGGACACATGAAACGTGAACTTGGAATCGGAGGAAAAGATTCGAGCCGTTTGGTAGAGCTTTACTGACGAATTATAAGGGCTCTTGATGGAAAGAGTCTGGACGGAGGCATGAACATCTTCATTGGTGGAGAGGTATTTATTTGATTGCGGGTCGGATTTGAAGATTCTTCCATCGTCAAGAGTTGTGGGATTATCCGATCCACAATCCACCAGATAGTTGTCGGTAGGTTTGAAGGCAGTGGGGGAGGCGGAAGGGGCTGGAGAGGTGTCGTTGGAAGCCGGCTTACCGTCATCTTGGGCCAAACAAGTCTGAGGGGTGTGGATGAAGAGGAGGACAAACAGAAGGAGGTGGAGAAAATGGTGAGGCCTCATGGGCCCCATCAAGGATGTGGCGGCGAGGAGGCAATGACTGCCCTGGGATGTGGGTGCCGCGGTGGTGGTGGAGGTGGAGGCCGAGCAGAGGCGAAGACGGATGGGGAGGAATTTGTATGTAGAAGAGAGATTGGAGAGGCTTGTATTGGGAGCATGTAGGGAAGAAGGGAACGTGCAACGTTGTAGGAGTAATGTTTTGTTTTGTTTGTTAATTGGTTTGGTGAATGATGAAAGCGAGACGAATCGTTCAAAGGGGGGAAAAAGGTAACGAATAGCGAAGTGTGCGTTAGGCCTCTTAAATTCCACTTTAATTTATGTATACAAATTAACCGACGGCAAAAGATTTCCGTTGGAAACAAATGTACATAGTCTTCTGTTCTTTTTTGATAGAATATTGCTCGTCTATTTATATTAAACTTGTAAACATGAGTGGCCAAGTGGTTTTTATTATTGTCTAGTATTTATTTTAAAAGTTGCCGACTCTTTATATATATATATATGGGTTGTAGTGGTCATAATGCCAAAGGAAATCAAAGAAGAACCAGTTTAAGAATTTGGCAACTTACCAGCTCGTTTGTGAAAGCATATCCATTCTACAAGATATCCAGCAAGTAGGAGTTCGTTGGTTGTTATCAGAATTTGTTAGGGAAAAAAGATATTCTTACTCATAATCTGAACAACAGCTTAATTAAAAAGCATCTTTGTTGGCATTCTTAGCATTACCTCTTCTCTGCTAATCTGGGTGATCAGAGGACGGTAAAAGCAATTCGGGACCTCTTCAATGGAATTCCTCAAACTAATCTCATAGTGAGTGAGTGCCAGGTCAATGATTTCTGAAGCTCGTGTCGTAGCTCACTCCCTTCTTTCTATCCATTCTTTCTAGCTAAGTTGTAACTTCTTTTCAACTTATACGAAAGATAAAATGAAAAAAAAAGACATCCCTGACAATGATTTTATACGTCTAAATCCAATTACCATGGAGGAAGTGAAAGATGCTCTTTCGTCTATTCCTGAATCCTGACCATAGTGCTCTTGATCCTGCTGGTTTTACTTCTATTTTCTTCGAGAAATATGCAGGCACCAGGTATCTAATTTATTTTTATGATTCAGTAGTAGAGTTCTTTGCATCTTGTAAGATTGTGAAAGCCACCAATGCAACTAATATTTCATTGATTCCTAAATCTTCATATGCTCATCAAATGTCTCCCCGAGGTTTTGGTAACATATATTAAAAAGGGTTTTGCCTTTTACCGTAAGTATAAGAATCAAAATGCTGTTGTTGTTAAATGTTGAAGCATTACTCTAGGTCCCATAGTTCTCGTTGTTAAGTAGGAAAATCTCGCACGGTTTAAGTAAAGGAGTAAGCAAATATGGTTATTGGGACCTCTTCAATCATTGCCAATTAACTTTGAGTTTGATGTTTTAATATAATATCAGAGCTTCAGATTTGCCGTGCTTAACAATTGCCAAAATAACATGCATAACAGAATTGATCTGCCTGTACATGAAGAGGTGTATTAAGTGAGAAAATCCCACATGATCTAACTAAAGGGATCAGCAAAGCTTTATATTCTGATTGGGGGCTTCCCACTTATTGCTAATTAATTCTGAGTTCGATGGTTTAACTGTATTATTCGACTGGACAGCAACAACTTAGAGGAGTTAGTAGTACTGTCAAAACCTATATTCTCTCAGTTACAAGTTTAGAAGGATCTATTCCCTTCAAGTATTTAGGAGTTCCTCTTGGACCTTCTGGGCTGCAGATAAAAGACTATCACCCATTGATTGATATATAGAATCGCATCTCGAATTGATTCTTGGAGTTGTGAGCTCTTATCAAACGTGGGGAAGCTCCAGCTGGTAAAGGTCGGTTCTATATAGCATTCAGGCTTGCTGGGCTCAGTTTTTGTCGTACCAGTCTCTGTTATAAAGCTGATTGAATCTAGGTACAGGCTTTTTCTAGTGGGGAAAAAAGAGATCTTCCATCTCATGGAAACAAGTCATCTTGCCAAAAATTTAAAGAGGCTTACACTTAAACAAGTCATCTCATGAAAACTTGAAGGCATTCTTTTCCCAGCAAGTGCTATTTGTATGACGCTGCTGAAGAGACTATTGATCACATTTTTTTTTTCTTGACGGATTCCATTAGAACTTAAAAAGGATTTTAAGACCACAAAAATATGCAACACAAATTATTGAAGCAGCATTACAAGCAACTTATGTAAATATATATAAGGGAAATGCTCAATTATGTCATTTGCCCGAATTGTTCATACAATGGAAATACACTTCTCTTACCCTTCCTTCATCCACCTTTTCTTTTTCCTTCATTGACTCACATTCATGTAAATATACTAGCATTTCTTTTTTCGAACACAACAGTAATCTCATTAGTTTTTAAGTATGAAGCCCTGCCGTAGGGGGTGGTGGGTTGTTTGTGAGGGTGGTTGCCCCCACCTCCTCAGCCTGCGTAGCCAATACTTACCAGCCGCCTTGCAGTTCGCTGATCGGACAACATCTATATTCACTACTCAGATCGCTAATTAACAATTTAAACAATTTCTTCATGTTACTTAACCTGCTAAGCTATGAAATCGACAAACTTGCAAGGTCTCTCCTTTTTCCGAGTCTAAAGATGTCATGTAAAAGCACCAACTAAAATGCTTGCTAAGTTAGAAAACCATAAACTGCTATTGATTCAATAGAATCCTCCACTTTTTGGTTGTCCCTAATGTACAGATAGTAAATTTGCCTCCTTAACACTGCAAAGCCATGAGGAAAATTTCCCTGATTCGAAGCAATTTACCTGATTCTGGTTGTTTCTGATCCGCCTAACTTGTCATGATTGTATCTGGAAGTGCCAAAAATGGAGTCCTCACAACTGAAGGGGCGGGGTCACTGACCAAGGACCATGCAACACAAGGCAGCAACAAGCTACATTGACAGAGACTTACCAGAAAATACCAAGCAACTTAGCTCAAATTTCACCGTGGTATATACTAAACAGTTAAATATACTCAAGTAGGTAAATATCTATTTGACTCAGACACCAGTATTGGTAGATTCAGTAGTTAATACTCCAGTTTCAATTACCATGCCAACAATGAAGTAGGAACTCATTCTCTGCCTCTTTTTCATTACCATTTACCATTCCATAGTTATGCCCCATCATGGCTCATTCAAGAGGTATTCTGCTACATCTGTTTTGCAGGAAAGACTTAAACCTAATCAAACCATGCATGACTAGGTAACTGGAAGAATACTAAAAGGAAATTGCTAAAGTTTTGAGCAGAATGCTGAGCAACACCCACCATGATATATTTACACAGCAGAAAGGAGGTCCCCAGATGCATATTAACAGAGGAGACAAGCTTTCGGCAAAATACATACCCTAAAGCTGCCAACATTCAAAAAGAAAACCATTTATTGATCACACCTATTCTTGGATCCCACGTTCCACACCTTCAAGCTTGGCCCCTCAACCATGTCTTTAAGAGAAAGGAAACTTGGAACATGAACAATCACATCTTCTGGTGACCTTACATCACACCCAGGGAACAACGTGATCTCCTTTTCATTGTCAAGCAAACATATATTATTACCATTTGATGACAGTCTCCAGAATAGGATGCTCCCATTCTCAAAACATTTCACCACTTTATCAACATACACATCTAAATCAAAAGCTTTCGGAATTTCAATAATGGTCCCTTCGGTCCAGCATTTCTTGAACTGTAACAATTTCACACCACCATCACATTCATCATCCGAATCAACATCTACGTAAAGACACAAATAGAGGGAGTCTTCACGGAAGGCCCCAAGACCAAGGACTTCACTGTAAGCATGAGGTGGAGTAACATGTCGAAACCTTTCACTTTCAAAGTCAAAAGAAGAGATCAACGAGCGATCCCACTCAAAATCAGTCATCCAATAAACAGAACCATTAACGTATGTGAAGGAAAAGAATTCACCGCAGCCCAGAAATACTTCCTTGAAGAAATCCAAGTTAATCTCTATTCTTCTCCAGGTGCCAGTTCCAAGAATACACACCTCTGCAACATATAACTTGTCCTCAACCAAACAAGACAATTCTTCGGATTCATCTGAATCAGGGCAGTCTGCTTTAGAGTTTTCCTCTACATTATCACCATCTGCATTGAATTTCCTATCCGATTCCTCCCTACGTGCATCAGATTTTTCATCAAAATGGTTACACGAATCCCCATTTGGGCATGGATAAAAAAAGAACTCCATTGTTTTAGAGAGAACTCTAACGGCCTTAAACTGATTAGTCTTGCTACAGAACCCAAGAGCACACAACTCCATTTTCATACCCTCGGGACAAGAAGGAAGCGCAACGTACTCGCTCGTGACAGGATTGACAACAAAAATGGTATTACCATGACAACGACGAGCCCCTGACGAACATGGATACCCCCGATTGCGGGTTCCGAGACAACGTGTAACGCAAATCAAGCCATTGCAAGAGTTCACCAAGTGTAAGACAGAGCACCGAGTGGCGAGGACCGAACCTTTTTCGTGGGTAGAGACTGCTGCCAGATCCAATTCTTCGCCCTCCAAAAACAAGAAATTTTGCCTGCTGCTGCACAGAAACACGTTGGAGGGGCGCCGTTGGAGGCGGAGGCGGTTGAAACCCGGCGAGGAGATGAGGGAGCGCCAGCCCTTGCAGACCCGCCGGCAGCGCATTAGGGTTGCAACAGAGAGGCGGAGGAAGATCTCTGCCAAGAGGCCATCTGGAAGCTTGGCTATGAAGCACTCGACGGGCTCCTGTACTCTTCGTTTTCTGTAGCCCAGATGAAGAGGAGCCATGGAACTGTTTTGGAATTGGGACCAGAGGAACAATTTCTAATCCACTGATCCAGTTTCCCCCTGGCAAGTTTTTCTTCGTTTTCTGTAGCCCAGATGAAGAGGAGCCGTGGAACTGTTTTGGAATTGGGACCAGAGGAACAATTTCTGATCGACTGATCCAGTTTCCCCCTGGCGAGTGTTTTTCCGTCTAGTTTCTAGACGAACATTAAATCCATTTGGGCTAAAATGACCCTCCAGCCCCTGAACTGAGCCGACACAGGAAACGTACCCTCCTGAACTTGAGTTCAGGCCAACATAGCCCATGAAATCTGGTTTGAGAGATTGCCTTTGTGCTAACAATTTTATTGATTTAAAAGCTTCTGATGCTTACTATACATGGTGCAAGTGCAACCAACAATGTGTAGTTGATGAGCTTTTGGTGAAGATTGAGTTTTCTGAATGCTCTCAAGCTAATTACAATTAGAGATAGCAATTGAATAGGTCAGGTTAAGTTTGGGTCAAACTATTTAGGTTCATATTTATTTGGATTAGCATGAATTTAATTCTAGATCAGGTTATTTAGAATCTGGTTGAGTTGATTTCAAGTTTACTTAGGTTTATTTGTGTTCGGGTTTAATATAAATCGGATCAATTTTAGTTTTGGGCACCCATTAGTTAGGTTATTCGGGTTTTTGGCTAAATTTAGGTTGACTCATACTTAGATTACTTGTGCAAAAGCTTAAATGACTTAATTGGTTTGACTTTTTATTTTTCTTACAACTTAAATTAAAGAATTTGATTTTTTTTATGCTATTTAATTTAGATTAATTTTTATTTTCTTAGTATGTTTAATTAAAATTTTCATAAAATTTTTCACAATCTTGTTTTAATATATATTTAGGTTTTTTTAACATTGTTGGTAATGCTTTATAATACTTAATTATTTTTTTAGATCTAGACCCTTGCCAAGCTATCACTCAGACAGAGACACTACAACTAATGCTTCTCTGCCAATGAATTTTATTGTGATTTTCTGACTTTTTCTATGGAATTGCTAAGAAATGTAACTTCAATTCACTATAGTATCTAAATTGCAGAATTTAAAAATCTTGGTAAAAATGCAAAGATTTAAAAAGTTCAGGGACTGTGTTATAATTATTTTGGGTGACTAAATTGAAACTGTTAAAATGTAGATACATTATTGCACTATACTTAAATGTTTAGGGACCAACATCATAATTTGACAATTACTTACTTAGATCATTAAATTTATTAAATATAAAAATTAGTTATTTTGAAAGAATCCAAATATGAAACTTACTTAATATGAATGTCCCCAAATATGGAACTGAGTAAATATGAAAGCCTTTAAAAATGGAAGTTACTAAATATGGAAGTTAATATATGAGGTACTACAATAGGAAAGTTAAGATTATAGTAAGGGCTGGGAGCTAAGAGTGAGTGTTAAGGTTTATGGTTTAGGGGTTTAGGGTTAGGATTGATGATTTATGGTTATACGGTTAGGGTTTAGGGTTAAGGTTTTAGGTTTATGTTTAGGATTTAGAGTTTAGATTTAAGGCTTATGATAAAAGTTAGAGTTAGGATTAGAAGTAGGGTTAGGGTTTAAGTTTACAATTTAGAGTTTCAATTTAGATTAGAATTTATAGTTAGAATTAAAGGTTTACGGTTAAAGTTAGGGTTAAGGTTAATGTTTAGGGTTTTAGGGTTTAGGGTTAGGCTTTGAGTTTAGGTTTAGGTTTTAGAGTTTAAATTCAGGGTTTATGGTAAAGGCTATGGAGAGGGTTAGATGACACGATCCCCGTGCCCCTGCCCGGGATACCCTGTGAGCGTTTGTCTCACGGTGGATTGTAATTGGCTAGCTGGTTATGTGTGTGGATTAAATCCAATGCTACTAGTTGATTAACCTAGAAATGCAATATGTATGCACTTATGCTTTGACTTGGTTTATTAAAACCATAAAACATTTAATCATTTAGACATTTAGACATTTAGCCGGCTAAGTAAAATTCTATATAAATAAATACAAAATGCCAAAGCATATCAAAATCAACCTTTGAGTGATTAACTACACATACACCGCTTGTGAAAGCATTTATACATAAGTAATTAATGCTCTCACCCAGAGAACAATCCCCTGAGTCAAGGACTCTTTATAACATAAATACTGGAGGCAAAATAAAGTACTGTATTAAAATACAAGACTTTGCTGAGATCTTTTACCCTAGCTCCCACTTTGGACTCCTGTCCCAGTGGCGAGTCTCACAAGTCCTTTGCCAAGTGCTACTAGGCTCTGCAGCCAAAGGAAGAAGCAAGTTAGTACCACAGCCTGACCAACAGACCAACTAAACACTTAAGCAAGCTAGAAACTTAAAGTTTCTCAACTACCGTACCTTTACAGACAAAAAGGTACTACCGTGATAATCCTCAGCGATTATCCGGTCCTGCTACTCCAGACTCTGCATAACAAACAGGGAGTGAGAATTCAACATTCTCAATAAGGGTCTTCGATGTACCTGCAAGAAAAAGCTAGGACTCTGGCTGCGAGCTCACACAGCATGAGGGTACTAGTCATATATATATATACTAGGTCGGTAGACCTCTCCTCAAGTAGTCCTCTGTATCAGGCCAAGCGTAATCACTTAGCAACCTGACACATACACAGGCCAAGCGCAATCACTTAGCAACCTGACATATAGGCCAAGCGCTATCACTTAGCAACCTATCATATGGCTCAAGGGCGAACCTTAGCAAGCCTCATTCAAACATAGAACCTCTCACCTAGTTGTTATGCAGGGGAATTTATGATGGGACTTGTAGACTAGGCCGCAGGGCCTCTTTGATGTAAACTAGATGAAGAAGGTTTCGCCTCGTGGCCTCGTGGCTCCGGCACGGCTAGGCCGACGAGGGTTCTAAACCTCTCACCTGAGCTATTGATAGCTAATTAAGTTCAATTGCAACATTTGTTTCCTTGCTTGTTGCCTAAGCAACTTACTTACCTCAAACAGTTCAAGAAAACTCATACTTCTGGTGGGACTTTCGGAAGTCTCGGAGTACCATCGGGATCCTCGGACCCTTAGGCACGTTCCGAACCTTCCGTAGTCTCGGTCGGATCAACGCAGCAAAAAGTCAAACCCCCCATTTTTAGGTGTTGGCGCCGCGTCGCCAAAGGCAAGAGGGAATTGGCGACGCGTCGCCAACGAACAAACGTTCTGTGACATAAAATTGAATTGGCGACGCGTCGCCAATTTTCGGGCCAATTGGCGCCGCGTCGCCAATTCTGCAGAAATGCAGAATTTGGCCGTTTGCTGCTACGAACTTTGGCAACCAAATACATATAGCAAACATGCATCAAAAGTTACCAAATTTCATACACATGAAGTACATGTTGCAAGGAACAAAACCAACTATCAAAGCCAAACTATGATGCATTAGAAACATCAAACCAATGCTTCGAATTTAGCTAGTCCATCATAATTCCCAAAAACGTTTCTTCATACCATAACAAAAAAATTACTCAACTTTCTCAATCCATTTCAATCCAAAAGCAATCCAACAACTTAAAAACACTTTCTCCCTTACCTTAACACCAAGAACAAGCAAGAATTCGAACCCTTCCTCTTCCAAACAAGCTTCCAAAGTTCTACACAAAACCATACCAAAACAAAGCTCTAAAACATCAAAAACACATCTTTCAACCAAAACCCAAGCTTCCAATCAATCAAATAACATGAATTCAATCAAGAACATAAATCATACCTCGTTCAAAAACAGGGGATGGAGAAAAACGCCTCTCCAAGCTTCAAAAACATGGATTCAAGCTTGAAAATCACTTCTCCAAGCTTGAACATCCTTAATTGCGCCTCTTGACACCAAGATCACTTGATTCCAAGTTCAATTTGAGAGAGAAATGAGTGAGGGAAGCTTAAGAACGTGTTAATGGCAGCTTCTCCCCCTCTTTCCCTTCTTAAACCCTCACTTAGCAACCAAGATCACCAAGGCTTCAAGTTAAGTGCAATTAGGTCCCCCATCTTTGTAACTTAACAGTTCTTGATTAAATTCTTGTCTATTTGTTGAGTTTGAGTTAAGGTTAAAAGTTAAGTTCTAAAAATTCATTTTAAAACACTCGGGACTCGTCCCGGCCACTCAGGGTGCAAAATTACCATTTTGCCCCTGAACTTAGTTCAGAGCTTTATTCTTGTCGGAACTTAGTGAACTTTGGCAAACTTCTTAATTCTTGCTAGGCAAACTTAAATTAAACTTCTACACTAAATTCTAAAGTCCTTACCTCCCTCTAGAAGGGCCGTAACATTAGAGGTAGAGGTAGGATTGGGGGTTTAAGTTTACGGTGTAAAGTTTAGATTTAGGTATAAGGAATATGGTTAGGAATGAGGGTTTATGGTTAATATTAGAGTTTGTGTTTAGGGTTTAAGGTTTAGCATTAGGTTTTAGGGTTTAGAGTTTATATTTAGGATTTATGGTAAAGATTGGGGTTATATTTAGGTTCACGGTTTAGAGTTTTGATTTATGTATAGGGTTAATGGCTAAGATTGAGGGTTTATACTTAAGGTTGGGACTAGGGTTTAGGGTTTTAGGTTTAATAAGTATGCATAGGAGACAAATAATATATGACTCCAAAAATTATATTTAAAATTGGAGGCAAATAATTGGAAACAAATACTACATTTTTGGCTAATTAGAACACAATGGGGATAAATAAAAGAAATTACATAAAATATCTATTTCCAATAATTAAATTAAAATAAAAGATAAATAATTAATGGCTAACTTTGTATTTATCATTCCCACTAATACAAGGCGGAATGTCAATAATACTGGGCAAGAATGTTAATTCAAAGCAGGAAGGAAAAAATTGATTTAACTAGACATAAAAAATAATATAAAAATTATAAAGATATGTTAATATAGAATTACTTTAATAAAATACCCTAATTCCTAACACCTTAATCTTTCATCCTGTCAAATTGAGCTAATCCATATTGATGAGATTGTCAAATTTAAGAATACTGAATATCATGAAGACTTCTAAACCATTAAATCCTATAAGACCCCTAAACAAACCAAAGTAGATTATTTTTTTAATTTATTCTTCAAATCCATAAGACCCTTAAAAAAAATATATTACTCTCTTCATCTCATATTGTTTGCACCACTTACCTTTTTAGAACATCTCAAATTCTTTACACTATTTCCTTATTTGGTAAGTTTTATTAAGTAAGTTTACCGTTATACCCCTCCTACCACTAGCACATTTGAAAATCAAATCATCTAGGTTTTTCTTTTCTTCTCTGATCATTGTTGGCATCATGGGCTCTTTTTTTTTTTTTTAGGAATGTGTCATCTATATTTTCTTCGATTGAAAGTCTCATAATCTATTTTCTCCAATTTGTTATTGTTTTAATTTCCCTTTCTTTCTAAATTCCAACTTTGAAGCATTGTCATGGTTTTTTTGTTTTCAAGTGAGAGGCAGAGGGCACATCTAATTTGGTGGTATGGCAGGTAGAGAAAGAGAAATGGTAGAAAATGGGTAACAATGAAAAAATATAAATCATTTTATCATTTCTTAATCTTCATGTCATACATAAAATGGTACAAACAATGAGGAATGGAAGGAGTATTAAAGTATTTTTAATTTTCTTAAATTTTTTTGTCATAATTAATGCATAATTAAGATAAATAATTAATATATGAAAAATCACAGGTCTTTTTATCTCCATAAATCATATATTTTACGTTCATTTGGGTTAAAATCGAACTTTGTCAGGTTCAATCATCGGGTCATTTTTGTGTTTAGACTAATTCGAGTTTAGGCCAATTCAAGCTCATGTCATGTCAAGTTTGGGTGTTTTTGGTTTAGATTATTTTGGGTTTGGGTTTTCTTGAGTTTTACTTTAATCATGCTCAGGTTCAAATCAATTTGGGTATAGTCGGGTTTGAGTTATTGACTTTTATAGTCAAATTGAGTCAAGGTCAAGTGTGAGTTGAGATGGGTTGGGCTAGGTTATTGAATCAGGTCAAAATTTTCTATCCTTAATTGTAGTCTGGTAACCATGGTCTTAATTAATTTTTATTTATTTATAAGCATTTTTGGGTAGCTATGCTTTAGTATAGAAGGAAATTTTGAACAATTTAGCCATTTTTATCACCAAGGGTGTTTTGGTTTTTTGCCATATTGACCCCATTTTTATCTCATAAATGTTTGTAAAAAGTCATTTAAGGTGTCATAAAATTATCTAATTCCAATATATCCATGAGATAAGCAGTAATTACCATAATACCCTTAAAAGGCAGTAATTACCAGAACACCCTTAAAAGGTGGTATAAGTGCACAAGTTGGAAATTTTGGTACCTAAGTGTAAGATTTCATGAGCAAAAGACCAAAATGTCTTTTTAGAGTAATAGGACGATTTTTAGGATGAGGATGAGTATGTGAGGACCTGCGCAACTCAACAACATTAGTTGTAATGTAATCAATGTAAGTCATTGATTGAATAATGTAAAAGGATAAGACTTGCTTTAACATTAAGTAAAATCCGAGTGTGGATAATTGTGAAAATGTTGATGCATCAAGGCACGCCACATTGTTCATATAAAAAGACTTGCATGCTTAGAACATGTGAGCTTGTTAAGAGAATTGGTCTCTATGCTATAGTGTTATTTAGGTGTAAGGAGTTCGAATCCCAAGTCCCACTTTCATGTTCTTTAATTTTTATCTAATTCTTCTTTTTAATCTTTGTTTCATTTTTTTAAGTGTTATTTGGATGTGGGGAGTTCAAATCCCAAGTCCCACTCTCATGTTCTTTAATTTCTTTCTAGGTTTTTTTAATCTTTGTTTCATTTTTTTAAATTGTTCTATTTTTTTAATTTTTATTTCATATTTTAAATTATTCTATTTTTTTAATTTCCATGGTTTCTTTCTCTTTTGTGTGTTTTTATTTCCATAGTTTTTTCATCTTTTTTTTTCATTTTTTTACAATATTGTCATTTTTAAAATTTTCTTTTCATGGTTTCTTTTTGTTTTTTTTAATTTTGTGTATTTGTCACTTTTTTCATATTTCACCTTTATCTAATTTCTCTTCCCAATCTTATTCATTTTTATTTTTATGTTATTTTTATTTCTTCTTATTCTTTTAAGCCAATTGTCCACTTTTTTTTTAAAATACAAACATAAACTGATAAAAGAATAAATTGCTACAAACAAAAATATAAGAAGCTATTAATAAAAGAACAAAGAACTAGTTTATATAAAAAAAACTAACATAAATTGATAAAATAACAAACACATATATATAAAAGAACAAAAGCTACCAATAAAAGAACAAATATCAAGTTCATCTAAGTAAATAAACATGAATTAACAAAAAAACAAACACCTATAAATAAAAGAACAAAGATCCCCTAATAAAAGAACAAATAACTATTAATAAAAGAACAAAAATTAGTTTCTCTAAAGGAACAAGTATGAATTGATAAAAATATATACTGTTACTAATAAAAATACAAATAGCAACTAATAAAAGAAAAAAAATAATTAGTTCATATAAAAGAAACAAATATGAATAGGTAAAAGAACAAACACATACAAATAAAAAAAATAAAGAGCTACTAATAAAAAAATAAATATCAAATTCATCTAAAGGAACAAACATTAACTAACAAAAGAACACACACCTACTAATAAAAGAACAAAAAAATACTAATAAAAAAACAAACAACTAGTAATAAGGGAACAAAAAATTAGTTTGCCTAAAGGAACAAGTATAAACTGATAAAAGTATGTTTTATTAAAAATACAAATACAAATAGCAACTAATAAAAGAAAAAAATAATTAGTTTATTTAAAAGAAAAAAATATGAACAAATAAAAGAATAAACACATATAGATAAAAGAACAAAGAGCTACTAATAAAAAAATAAATATTATATTCATCTAAAGGAACAAATATTAACTAACAAAAGAACACACACACTTACTAATAAAAGAACAAAGAGTTGTTAATAAAAGAACAAAAAAATTATTTCTCTAAAAGAACAATTAGAAATTGATAAAAGAATAAACTATTACTAATAAAAATATAAATAACTACTAATAAAAAAATAAATCACTAATAAAAGTGAAATATGAAAGAAAAAAATAATAAACAAAATGAGAAAGAGATGAAAAATGAAAAAGAGAAGCTAATAAATGGGGGCGATACAAAAAAAGAAGAAAATCTGTTCAAAAAAATGTAAAACATGGAATGTTGCGAATTGGTTTTGGGGGGGAACGAGGAAGAAAAATATGAGATTCTGGGAATCGAACCCAGCTTCATAAATAAGATTTTAAAGATTTTTGGAAAAACTTACCAACAAGCTTTTTTGGTAAAAAGCTCGCGCGCGCGCGCGCACACACACACACATATGATAATTAGACGTGTGGTCTGGTGCACGAAATTGTAAACACACAAAATAATCAATTGAAGATCTATTTATATATTATCAAAAGAACATTCAAGATAATAAACAAAAAATGATCAAAGCAATTCTATCAGCCAATTTAAATAAAACCATTAAGAGAAAGAAAAACTTTTGGTATTTATAGTGTAGAATAACATTGCATAATATATATGCATAAGTTTTTCCATAATTTTTCTCACTAATGAATTAGTGGTAAAATGAAACCTTTTAAGAATTATGCACTTATGCATAATACAAAATTTTTCCTTATCTCAAGTAATAAAAACCCTAAATCAAACTCATGTAAAATGCTTATGCGTTATAAAAAGTGAGCATTCATTTGAGCTAATCAATACTTTGAATTAAATCTATCTAATTAAAACTTTAAGTCAAACTATATAAAAGAAATAAATTTTGATATTTAATATGGTTAATAAAGACACATCCCTTATTTCCATTTAAGGTCCTATCATTTTAAATTTAAATAGACCATCAAAATTTTATTTTATTTTATTTTTCTAAAAGTTCATGACAAGTCTTTGAATACTCAATGAAATGACATGGGCTTTAGCTTGCCACACTCAAGATTAGGGTTTGAGACACCCCTCTTCCATTCTCATTAAAAACCTTTGACTTTTGACGTGTACAAAAATTCTAATTAGCAAAAGATTAAAAAAATTCATAATAGATCATGAGTGTTAGTAGGGCTGAAAATGGGCCGGGCTTTATTCGGGTAGCTCGAGCTCGAGCTCGAGTAAAAGATTTTCGAGTCGGGTATTTTCGAGCTCGAGCTCGAGCTCGAGCCGAAAATTGGGCTCGAATTATTTTCGAGCCGAGCTCGAGCCCACAAATACTCGGCCCTTTAGGCCCTCGAGCTTAATAGGCTCGATTTTTAGCTTCTTGGGCCTTCCCCGCCCTTAGTCCCAGACTCCCAGGAGTCCACCCCTCTGGCCCTCTCTCTTCGGCCCCTTCCCCTTAGCGACTTAGGTCACTTAGCCCCAGAGTCCAGACGCGTCCCTCTCTCGGCCTCTCGAGTCTCGACGACGATCTCCATTCTCGCCCTCCACCTCCAGAGCCAGTCTCGAATCTCGATCTCCACTCTCTACCTCCAGGCCTCCACCTCCAGAGCCAGTCGTATCGTCCGGCGGTCTCCCGAGTTCCGACTCCCGTGACCCCGTCCCGGCTCTCCCCTGCTGGCTGCTGCCCTCACTCCCCACCGGCACCCAGTCCCAGTCATTTACTCGGCGTGAGTCGCCCGACGGCGTCGGCTACTCCCTTCGGCGGCGCCTTGGTAATTCCTGTCCCTCACCTTCGCTCATTCGGATTCCGTCTCGCCTCCGAGTCTCCGACGTTCCTGTAATTTTGTGGTCACTTACAGGTGCTGTACACCTACTTTTTCTTTCCTACAGATGGATCAGATGTAATCTGTGAGGAAGCATATCCTTGCTGGAGGACCAAGAGTCCAAGATGCCTGCCATTCACAGTTCGTCCTCTTGTTTTTTCATCTCTTAAGGTATTTTTTACTGGAGGTTTGCCTGATTTTCTATACTCAAATTCTATACTTATGTTTAATCAAGTGAAACTAAAAATATTTATCTGATTTTTGTTAATCTTTTACCATAATCTTGTACCTTTTCGCTCTTTTTGTGCCAGCTAGTATTGACAAGTTGCCGAATCTGGTGGAGGATATTATCTAGACATCGATAAACACAGGTCCAAAAGGTGCTATTAGGCTAGCACAGGGTATTCAAGCCGTTGTTGCAGTTGGTGGAGAATGGCTAGCTGATGTGGCACAGGTACTTGGCCTTCATTTGTTTATATTGTCCCATCTTTTGCGAATATGATCAACTTGTTCAATTGTTTTTCTTTTTTTTTTTTTAATCATCCAATCAATATTTTTGATATTTTTTTGTTTAATTTAGCCTTGTCATTGCTTAATTTTATTTTAAAAACTCTTGTAAACCATGTAAGAATTTAAGGTTTCTTCATTGAACTCACCCTTCTTTGGTTATTGCTTCAAACATTAAAAACTGCTTGTATAATCAAGATGTAACAGCATGCTAAACAATACTCGTTGTTGCTAAAGATTCTTTGTACCCTCACTGGTTGGACATCAACATGAAGATTTCAAGGGAATAGATCTATTTTGGCCTAGAGCTCTGAGAGACGATGATTTTCTTTTTGTTGTTCCCGCTCTCAAACTTTACCCGCTTGTAGTTGTTTATAATCCTTTTCATCTTAACTGGTGGGGCAATGGGCACGAGGCTTTTGAGGAAATAAATCTATTTGGCTTCTGCTATTGAGTTATGAATTTCTGTCTCTGCATTTTTTTCTACACATGATGTACTTTTTGCAGAAAAAGATGAAAAGAAATGTAGATCCTTTTGATTATGCTCAATGTGTATCTCCTTGATATGTTTCTTTTTCTTGTCAAATTTGTCTGAATATTTTGACTAGGTTTCTATCCTGCAACATAATTTTGCATTTTTTTGTTAGTTGGTTAGGCATTTGCAAGGGCAGGATGACAATCCTTTTGGAGAAGAAGCATCCATGCCAAAGAAAATTTTCCAGCTTTTGAACAAGGTACATCTTTAAGTCCAGAGTTATGGGTAGTTAATGTCCATCCTGCAAATGCTTGCGTTATTGAATGGAATAGAAGATAGAGAACGAGAGACTGACCATAGCAATTCAGCTATTCTTTGTCCGCTCAAGTTTATTACTGAAGACTGATGACTCATTGTTCTCTGTGCTCTTCGCTGTAGAAACTCTAGCCAACATTCCAGCTGCTGAACTGGCCTTATGCTTGTACTTGCAATGTGAATTGTTATGTTTGTCACAGCCACTGTATGCATGAATTTTAATTTTGCTTATTTTCTCATTCTCTTTGACAATTAAAATCCTTGCAGTTGGACAACTGAACAATAAAACTGAAGCGGATGAAACTTTATGTTGATTGAAGCAATAATAAAGATTTAAGGAATGATATTATGGCAGAAAGTTTAAGAACTCATTTCATTCATCTAAACGAAGATAACAGAAAGTATAGTTTACATCTGACTCATGGCCTTTTTATTGGGTTACTGGATTGGGTACAATGTTGAAAGGTTGGCGGATGTAATAATGTTATATGTTCAATGCCCATAGCACAACTGTTTTGTACATTCTCTTTCTCGATCTTCTTTTGCTCAGGATTTCCCCATGTTTGGATGTAATTGGATTTTGATGTTATTATTTGATCTGCTTTCATGGCCTTGCGGTGCTAGTTCTCTATGTTGCTTCTGCCGAATGTGAGTGTGGCTTTGTTTGCTCTCTTTTAATCTATAAATATTATCCATATATATATAAACCTTTCTGTCATTTTTGCTTGATTCCAGTGTCTCAAATTCAAGACCGATCAAGCACAGGAGGCTAAGAAGATGGAGAAACTGAACAATATATTCTTCTTTTTGATGGCAAGGGGACCTGATGGTAATGTCTTTCAACTTTGGGATGCCTATTGTTGCACATCTTAACTTCTGTAGATACCATAGAAGAGTACATATGTAGAATAAGGTGTATTCTGGATAATTCCCAAAGTGTGTGTACTTCTTGCAATATTCATTACACATTTAGTGTTTTTTTTCAATCGGGTTATGAATAAATGATGCTGGCTTACTTGGAGTTTGTACTTTGGAATTGCCCAAATCTACAGTCTGAGTTGATCAAAACGGTTCCTCTGCACTACAAAAGTGCGTCCATATGCCCAAGTTAGCATCGTGGACAAAAAGGTGACAGGCCACATGAGCCTGTATTCGAGCCTCGAGCATTTTCGAGTCGAGCTCGAGCCCAAAAAACGGGGCTCGAGCAACTCGAGCTCGAGCCCGAGTAGTGCCGAATCGTGATAGGGCTGAGCTCGAGCTTGGCGAGCTCGGGCTCGGCCCGGCCCATTTTCAGCCCTAAGTGTTAGGGACCATTATGACAGAAGTGATATTTAAGGACCAAAAGAGTAATTTGACCATTCTCCAGGAGAGGGAAAAAAATTGAAATGGTGGGTGACATGTAAAAAAGGGCAAAATATATTGGATTCCCTATAATGTTTGTTTTATCTAGTGATGGCCCCCAAACTTTATGATATGCCAATCATAGCATCATCAAATGGTTTACCTTCTAGCTAGCAAAAGTAGGCGAAAGTAGGGGAGCATTATGGTAGGCATTAAATACTTAATGATCAAAAGAGGGGTTTGACCGTAAATTGGAAAAAAAAAAAAAAAGAGTTCAAGTGGAGTCACTATTCATGAACAATGAATTTCATTGTTCATCTACAATGAAAATGGCTTCTTTTTTAGAATATAGTTATAATAAGCTAGCATATAACATTCTTGCCCTTTTTTTAGGAGAGTCAGGATTTCTAATTAGCGGCAAGACTTGGTGTATTTTAATATAAAATTTATATAAGAGTAACTTCATTAAATGAAAAACACATTAAAATTATAATTTGAGTCTTTATGATATTAAAACTTACTAATCTTAATCTCCATAATCATGTAGCAATAAGAGAAAAAATAGATATGACTTAAAGTTATAAAAAAACTAAAAGCTAAATATACTAAGAAAAATTGAAGTTGTGGTCACCTTTCTTCCATTGAGTAGAAATACGATTAAAAAATAAAATAAAATGAACTCATTAAAATAAAGGGTGGGCGGCCTTAGAAATTGATAGTCAGGTAATAGTTGTTGATTGTTGGGTACAGAGTGCAGCTTAGCAGTAGAGATTTTAATATGGGAAAAATAAAACTAAGAGAAAAAGAGACATCAACATTTAAGGGTAAATTTTTTAAATATATTTTGAATTTTTTTTATATGCATTAAAGCATCAATTTTTAGAAGAAAAAGGTTAAAATTAGTATATTTTTATATTTATGTTGATATGTGTGTGTAAATATATTTACTCTTTAATTTTATAAAATACTTCTTAAAATAAACATTATATATATAAGTATGAAATATATTGGGTGAGAAGACAACCCTTTAACCCTCCCTGTCTCCACCCTTGGCCTTGTTATAAAGTCATAAGTAAGCTTCAGGGATTATCAAGACATACACATGCTTATGCTTAATAAAGCTTATAAGTTAATGATCTCTTAGAATTCACTAGATAAAAATGTGATCTTCTTCTTCCTTATCCAAAACTCATGCATAAGCCACCATAAAATTAGCTTCCAAGCTTCCAAAGCCTCTATGACCTTAAGGAGCACTCTCGAGGTCTCAAAGGGGTAAGTGATGTCATTTCAATATTTTGGGCTAGAAATGGTATTGATTTTACCATTTGGTTGGTTGTGTAGTGATCCTTGTAGTTAAGACTTAAAACTAGCAAGGATAAGGAAGTTAAGTGAAATGTTTGGACCAGTTTTGGAAGGGAATGTATGAAATGAATTTAGAAAAGCCCTTGAATTGTGCTAACTAGGAAACATACCCTCCTAAACTTGAACTCAAGCCAACTCAGCCCCTGAATGAATTTAGTAAAATAGGTCAATCAACCTCTTTCACCTGTATGTGTCATCATGCGGTTCTAAAAGCGTAACATCATTTTTCCTCTATGATTCAATAGCAAATATAAATCTTTAGGGTCCGAATTATAAATTGGATGAACTATGGGGGAGTAAATCTTTCATTTTTTTATTTTAGATAATAAGAGATTAACTTATAAAATCTATCCTAGACTTACTAATTTTTCACTGTTCTTCCTCGATTTAAAATCTTTACAAACAAGCCATCATCTTCCACAAGCCACCGTCATTCTTTAGCATGTCAATTTATGGGCTAACTCTCTTATCTTCTATTTCCCTTGAGGCACATTGAGCATTGTTCTTGCCATAATCAATTTATTGGCTTCCTCAAAATCCCATCACTAATCTATTGCTGCATTTTCGTTGTCCAGCTACTCCTGCAAATCCTATCACCATTTTTGGTCGGCAATAGTGTCTTCAGGCCAAGATGAGGCTGAATTCAAATAGTTAGATTGGCTAAGAAGCGTGGTTTAAGGTTAAAGAATGACTTATTAGACCAACAACATATGGCAGCGAATGCCTAGCTCTTGAGGGTGGGAAGGTTATGGTTCTCACGACTACGCAAATGAAGCCAAATGCCATCCACTTATGATAATCACCACATACAAAAAAAAAAAAAATCATAAACTTGCTAGTAAAATGAGGGTAAAGGTTGTTGAACAATACACTATATGGGGCAACCAAAAACACACTTTAATAGCTCCACGAGCCTTGTCTAACATTTAAACAATTGTTCCTAATCCTTAGTTTTACTGTAGAAACATGCATCTTCCATTGTGCAGTCCCTAATTTGCATAAATCCAGTAGTTGCAACTACTCTCCAAGTGAATTTTATTATTCTTACCCAACTTCATTAATAGATACAAGTTTTGTCACAAAATAGCTTGCATAACCAAATTTGGCATCCTTTTATTCTTGAGCTTACGAATAAGCTTATAGCAACCAACCATGTTAACCATTATGAGAACATTATGGCACTTATAGGATTTTCTAATGCTACCATGTGCAAAGCTTTAGACAAGAGTTCCTAACTTAAGTGAAAGTGAAATTGTGTTACTGATATTAGGGGAAGTCCAACCAGACATGGAATTTGTCAAAAAGTTGGCCAAGCAACCTACTAGGAAAGGGCAAGAGTTCTTGGAAAGAGTAGCTAAGTAGAAGAATGCTGAGGTTATAATCTCATCGAGTAGAAGAGTGACTAATTCTAGACCATCAGAGACCATGAACATTAAAAATGGTCATGGCTGATGAAAATGAATAGAATTGCTTAATGTCACCTATAAAAAACTACTGAAGAAGAGAAAAAACATATATTTCTAGGCTCATCATTGAGATATAAAACCTCATGGAAGAAAGGAATTGATGCTTTGGAATTTAATAATATAAAAGTAGATAGAGAAAGCCAGTATAGTAAGGATTGAGGAGGTACAATTGGCCATGTAAAGATTTTTGTGTTTTGGGATGTTTTGAGTATTGTATTGCTTTAATTGATACTTATACATGAAGTGAGATGCCTGAGCCAAGAATACATGAGATACAAGTATGTTAGACAAATCTTCTAACTTGGCTATATATTATTACTTTATCTACACATGCATACTCGCCCATAAGTAATGTGTAAGAGACTAGCAAAAAGAATAAGGTTTTTTTTTATGATGAAGAACTATATTTCCTTTTCCATGGGTAGAGAATCAATGGTAACCATTGGATTTTAGTGTGTTAATTTTGGCCATTGGAGTAAAAAAATGTGACCTACTTGGAAGGCAAAATAGGAAATAAGAAGAAAAAAAATAAAAATTACTAATGATAGGGAAAAATAACAAAGAATGAAGAAGAAAATACACAGGTAAGCTCAAGGGAAGGTTCTAATATGTCAACCTTTTTCATGAAGATAATCTTCAAATACTTGTCCAAATCTTTCTTTTAACTTTTTTTGATCTATCCACATAAAAAGACAAAGGATTATGAAGTTTTTTAGTGAAGAATAGTGTTAAAGTTTGAAAAGAGGTTGATAATTTGGTTAGCCTAATTTGTATTAGTTACTTTCAATTGAAGCATTAGTTGTATCCCTCATCATGCATCATTCATGTTTATCTATTCAATCTCTAATTAAAAGAGCAAAAGATGAGCTTTTGGAAATGATTGAGACTGGGATTATTCATAACCGAATTTCAGTTGTGATTTCTTATCTTAATACTGCAACCCCTTAGTTATATATAACAATTTCATGTCAAGAAATAACATTTTTCTATAATATTTTCTTAGTTTAGAACAACCATCACTTGATGTGATATAGCGCTTTATTTGTATTTGAATTATTGTCTTTGTTTTCTTGATTTTAATGAAAGCTTGTGTTTTCTATAAATGAAAGATAGTGAAATAATGTGAGTGATAAGAATGAAAATTATGCTACATGGGAAATTAATATAGATTACATAGAAATGAGGGGGTGAAAATGAAGCAAATGCAGTGAAAATATAGCCCCAACGTTATTGGATTCTGGTTTGGCTAATGGTTGAGTTTAGAGGAAAAAGGTTAAAAAGAAATAAGCAAAAAAAAAAAAAAAAAAAGGAGACGTGTGGTGAAAAGAAAAGAGTGAGACAAACATAAGGCCTAGTGAAGGGGGGCAAAAATGTGAATTTATATGAAAATAAGTGACTTGTCCGATGTATTTCTTGCTTAGATATAATGCCCATAGTTTTCATTCAATATGCAATTGAAGTTATTAAAATGTAATTTTAGCATGAGGTTGAATAAAAATTTGATGTTATTTTGAAAGAATACTTGTAATTTAAAACCAAAGAATAACATTTTATTTATGTTATATAGTAGTTGCCATATAACTTAGAGCAATCTAAGACTGTATAAGCAATCACATGCAAAATAATTGATGTTAATTTGAAGAAAAAATATTTCTTATACTCTAAATAGCAATTTTAGTATAAATAAAAGCAATGTCAAAACTAGCAAAAATAATTTATTTATACTAGATAAAATGTGTTTTCTCAATACATAATAACAATTAGTTAAGAAAAGCAAAGTGATTATGAACTATAAAATGATAATTCAAAAGCAAAGTGATTATGCACTATAAAATGATAATTCTTCATATGACATATCAGCTGACCTTATTCACATACCAAGTGGGATGATTTTATATACCAGAAGGTAATTTTATATATAAGATGTTTTCTTGAAATTTCAAAATCATTAGTATATATAAATAATAACTAATATAATATTTAAGGCTCCCGATATATAAAACGATGATACTAAAATGAAAATAACTAATATATAAAAAAAATAACTAGTAAGTAAATATGTAAAATGAATGTATTGGAATAAAAATACTTGGTATGTAAAGGAATAGGTGATATGTAATTCAAGGCTCCCAGTATATAAAATGAGGATATTAGAATGAAAATAACTTGTATATAAAAAAAAATAGATAGTATACACTTGAAGCCCCCAGTAAATAAAACAAGAGTACTAGAATGAAAATAGACATAAACGAAGAGACCTTATTTACATTTGAGTGAGGTTGTTTTATATACTAAAGATTTCTTTAACATTTCAAAATCATTGATATATAAAGAAATAGCTGGTATATATTTAACGCCCCAGATATGTAAAATGATGGTACTAGAATAAAAATGGACATGAACCTTAAGACTTTATTTTTATATTGAGTGAGGTAGTTTAACATACTGAAGATTTCTTTGACACTTTAAAATCACTGGTATGTAAATAAATAGTTGGTAAGTAATTTAAGACTCTCAGTATGTAAAACGAGAGTATTCAAATAAAACTAATTAGTATGCAAATAAATAATTAATATGTAACCTGAGGCCCTCGGTATGTAAGATGATGATATTGGAATGAAAATATGCATATATCAACTGACTTTATTTACATATCGATTGATGTGATTTTACATATTGGAGGTTTTCTTAACATTTCACAATCACCAGTATGTAAAGAAATAAGTGGTACGTAATCTAAGTCTAATAATATGCAAAAGAAGAATCTCAAGAATGAAAGTTTTTCAAAAACAACATGCTTTGGTACCCTAAACTTTTCAAAATTTAACAACATTATGTTTAAAAAGTACATATTTAGTTCCTAAAATTTTGAAAAATTACAAAGTTATCCGTAAAAATTACTTGTTTAGTCACTTAACTTTAAAAAAAATTACAAAACGATTTTTTTCTAAATTACACTAGTATTTCTTAAGATTTTGTAAAATGTGTAAATATATCTGTAAAATTTTAAAAATGATATTTTAGCAATTGTTAGATATGAAACATTCTCTCAAAACATAATAACAATCAGTTAAAAAAAGAAAATGACATGTTCCTACATAATTTTCATGACTCAAATTTTGTAATCTCAGAATAATGTTTATATACACAACAATGACAATTTTCATATTAATATGACATTTCAGATTAAAGAACAATGATAGTATTCGTTTAAGTCAGTCTTATAAATGACATTTCCATACAACATAATAGTGTTATCTATTATAAATATGTAATTTTCATATTTAATAACGATGATATCTATTTTTATTGGCATCTCTAAATCCTATATTAAAAAATTCCCTTACTACCCTACATGCTTTATTCATTTTGCCATTGTTACGTGTTTTTTTAACATATTGGATGTTAATTTCCTTTTTTATTCCATATTTTCATCATTTACTACTCAAATTAAATGATTTCATACATTTATCCCTCCTATATGTACTAATGATTCTAATTCTCATACATTGTTCACTTTTGAACACTCTTTTCCTTTGATTCATGTTCAGTTCAATATTTAAATTACTATTACATTGCATTCACATTATGAACTGTATATATTGCCTAATATTCCAACTAAAGAATCCTATAGTGGCTTGCTTATACATGTTACTAATATGTTAGACCATAGTACATTTAGATTCTACCTAAAAAGACTAATATTCTTTTACTAATTTTCTTTTCTACTGTTCCCATGTGTTACTCATTTAATTTAAATGTTATTTTAAGATAGTTCAAACTTATATCATACTTTCTTAAAAATTAATAACAATTTTTGTCATTTTCTTAATTTTTTTTTCAGTATATGCTTAACTTTACAATTCTCCACCCTTTAAACTTTTCATCTATGTTTTATTATCATGGAAAATACTCAGATATGCAACAATGTATGTGTATTTTCATCAAAAAAATTATATATTTATATTACATAACATAATTTTTCTTATTTATTCTTGCTACTACTTTTTTCTTATTTTATTATATTTTTAATAAATTTTTTCTACATTTTTTCTTATATGTATATATACATTCTTTAATTTTTTAAAATACTTCTTAAACTATACATTATATAGATAAGTATAAAAAATATTACAGGGTGAGACCCCTCAGGCTTTCCCTGTCCTACCCTTGACTTTGTTATAAAATCAAAAGTAAGCTTATGGGCTTATTAAGGCACATAACGCATGCTTATACTTAATTAAGCTTGTAAGTTAATGATCTCTTAGAATTTATAAAATAAAAATGTGGTTATTTTCTTCTTTATCAGAAACTCATGCATGAGCTACTATAAAAGGATCCTTTAAGCTTTCATAGCCATATTTATTTAATCCGCACTCAAATCAAGGAAGGAAAAGAGAAATTCATATCATTGTGACCTTAAGTAGCATTTTCGAGTTTCAAAGGGGTAAGTGGTGTTTTTTTTCTCTATATTTTAGGTTGGTTTATATAATATGAAGGGCTGAAAATTTTATCAATTTTACCATTTGGATGCTTTTGTAGTGATCCTTGTAATTAAGACCTGAAACTAGCAAGGACAAGGTGGTTACATGAGGTATTTACCATGGTTTTTGAAGGAAATATATGGAACAAATTTATCTTGTGTTTTACTAGGTTTCAAAGCTTAATTAAGCTCAAAACGGATGTACTTATATGTATATGTGTTACTTTCTTAGTGTTTTGAAGTTGAAACAAGCAAAAGAGTCCATTTGGTCTACTTATGGAAAACTGAGTTTAACGGTACTAAGGGTGAGAATTCCAACTTTGTGCATGGTTTTTGAAAGATTGAAATCAAAACTTAGTTATGCATTTCAAAGTTAGAATTTGGTGCTAAGTGTAGCACACTAATTGGGATAAAGTACCAATAAAAACTGAGGCATAGGTTAGCTACCAATAAAAGGAAAATTAAAGGCTTAAGGTAAAGATTTATGTATGCTTATATGTTATGTGTTAAATGTGTTTAGCTGTGATGCTTATATGATCAAGTAGATAAATATTGTTATTCTCAGCAAGCAAGCACGTAAAGTAAGGCTAATTAGGATGCTTATTTGGGTTAACTTTATTGGAAAACAAATTGTGTGTGTAGTGTGCAAGATATATACATGGTGTTGCGTGTTACATGATAAAGGGGTTGGAATGTGTGTTGTGTGTGTATGGTAAGTGTTAGGGTAGTTAGGCAACTGGGCATGGGAAAAGGTTAGGCCAACACCACTATGCCTATATGCTACAATGCACCTTAGGGCATGACATGCATGCATGCATGTATGCATTATAGGTAGCATGGTTGGACCTAGCATCACAACAGACTGAGGGCCACCTTGGAGTGTCTAAGGTAGGTAGTTGGGTGATTACGGTAGCCCTTAAAGGGCGAGTATAACATCAACAACAAATAAGGTAAACTAATGAGGCATATGGGCACACGAGAGCCTTAAACTGGCACTATTATACATACTTGTCAACTAAGAAAGAAGCCATATGAAAATAGCCAAAATAGTGAATAAAATGCTATACAGGACCCAAAATACCCAAGGACCCAAAAACATCTCTAATAATGTTTTGCTTTGCCAAGAGTTAATTAGATATATGCAAAGAAAAACATTTATCATAAAATGTATATTGACCTTTTAGAGGTTATAATATGGTGGGATGGAGTTGTGTAGGATCTGTTCTAATGTTCTTAGGATTTCATGAAAAATTCTTTGATTGGATTATAAAGTGAGTTAAAACTCTTATATAATCTATTATGGTCAATTGTTCTTCATAGATTTTTTGAAAGGCAAGAAAAGGCTTAGACGAGATGATCACTTGTCAATCACTTTGTTTGTCTTAGTTATGGAACACTTCTCTAGAATCCTTGTCAAGCCTATTGATGAGAAAAAAGATGAAGTTTCATCCAAAATGCTCAAAAATTAGTTTCTTTCATCATATGTTCACTCATAATATGATGATTTTTGTGAAGCTGATCAAGTTTTTGCTGAAGGTGTTATTGATTGTGTTAAGTGTTTGGGTATTATTAGTGGCCTTATTTGTAACAATCTTAAGAGACAGGTGTTCCTAGCTGGAGTTAAGCTGAAAAGAATATGAAAATTTGGTCTATTTTGACTATGATTAAGGAGAAATTCCCTATTAAGTACTTGGGAATCCATTTGATGGATTCTATGTTTAAAATCCAACATTATAATTCTTTGATTCAAAAAATTTTGTATCACATTAATCTTTTATTTGCTAAGTTGATCTCATATGCTAGTTAAGCTTAATTAGTTAAAGTTGTTCCTTTTAGCATTTAAGACGATCCTTTAAGTAGTTAAAAGTAAGTGTAGATATTTCATATTATTAGGAAAGAGAAAGCTAAAAAGTTTCCTATAGGTTGTAAAAAGTTATGTTCCCTAAATTTGATGAAGGTCTAAGATTTTATGCTTTAAAAGATTGAAAAAGAATCATGTTTATTCCAGTTTGTATGGATAATTTTTAAACATAAAGAAAATCTCTGGGTTAAGTAAGTGCATCTTATAATATTGGAAAGTATTCTTTCTCAAATGTCCAAACTATGAATAATCCTTTAGTATTTTGGAAAACTTGTTAAAATATAGGAAAGATTGCCTTTTGCAAGAAAATGATGAGGTTTGGACATGTGTGTCCAATGTTATGCACAAATTTTTTTCTTATTCAAATGAAGTACTAAAATAAAACTAGTCTATACTAAATTAGTTGAATATTTTGATGTTACGGGCTAAAGGAAATTGGTATGTGGTACTTGCCATATCCCTAAAAATTCTTTGTTTGTTAGTGTAGGGTTTCGGGAGCCAAGTAAGCGCAACAAAATATAACCGAAACTCTTCAGAATCCCAGCGAAACGAGGTAAACTAGGTGTTCAAAATTTTCATACCTGATTCGGTTGAGATCTTTCACCCAACTGTTGATTCGAATCACAAAACCTAAATAGTTGATGTGTTTAAGCTCTCTACAATATCTACATGAGCCTCTCGAGATCATCACGCCTCCACTATGTCTCGGTAGATGCGTTTCTCTTACACCCACAATGCTAGCTTGCGTCCTTAAAAGAATGGTAAGAGAAGAGTGCGGCTAGTTTTTAGAACTCTTCTAATTTCGTCCTTTTGGGAGGCGAGGGCAAGAACTGCGAAATTCTCATTATATGATGTATTTATAGTGAGACTCAACTTCCAAGCCTAATGGGGTTTCAAAGCCCTAATCCAATTAGGTTTAATTTCGGGCTTAATAATGGCTCAACTTTTGGGCCAATTATTAATATAAAATTATCATGAAACCATAACCCAAATAAATTAGCCCATACACTCAAATAATCCAAATAGGCTTTATGTGTGTGACCCAATAGGCTTTTACCACATTGGTAATGATTATAAATCACATTTATGATCATAAGCTTTATAATCATAAGCAATGAGTGATGTCTAGTAACACATCATTGATACCGAAGTGGCAAGATAGTCGGTGATTTGACTAAACCTCTATAATCATTATTTATATATGCCATTATCTCTTTGTCTAAGATATCAAGATTAAGCACGAGACATGGAATGTGTTAGTCTCGTATAGCCCAATCTTTAGTTTCTTGATTACTGAGTATACTAACTTAAACTGATGATATTGATATCGTATATCAACTCATCTGAGGATGGCCATGTATTTTCTTAGTCTCACTCTATCAAGGGGCCCAAAGATATCACTCCCGTTACATAGAAGGGGCAAGTCCATACTTGGTTTTCATATATGGATTCCATCTCGGACTTCATGGCCTCTAGCCACTTCTTAGAGTCAGGCCCCAGCATAGTTTGTTGGTAGGTTATAGGCTCATCCTGATCCATGGGCATCACATCACCAGTGTAAGTCATGAGAATTCCATATCTTTTAGGCTCACGTTGAATCCTACCACACCTACGTAGGCTCTGTGCTACAGGAACAGACTCCTGAATCACAACTTTTTGTGGTGTCTGTGTAGGTTCCATTTCAGGTTTGATGTCCCCTTGTTATTCTTGAATTTTTTCAAGTTCTATTTTCCTCCCACTAGTTCCTTTAGAGATAAACTTTTTCTCTAGAAAGACACTAGTTCGAGCAACAAACACTTTTTGCTTAGAAGGATTGTAGAAATAGTAACCCTTTGTTTCTTTGGGATACCCAACAAAGAGACATTTATGAGATTTGGGCCCTAGCTTGTTAGAGGATTGACGTTTCACATAAGTGTTATAGGCCCAAATCTTCATAAAAGACAGACTAGGATGCCTCCCATTCTATATCTCATATGGTGTCTTTTGAATTGATTTAGATGGAACTCGGTTTAGTGTAAAAGCGGCTGTCTCTAGAGGATGTTCCCAAAAGGAGTTTGGAAGGTCAACTTGACTCATCATAGATCAAACCATGTCTAAAAGAGTTTGATTTCTTCTTTCAGATATGCCATTCCATTGAGGTGTACTAAGTGGAGTAAGTTGTGATACTATACCGTACTCCTTTAGATAGTTAAGGAATTCTCGATCTAAGTATTATCCACCTCGATCTAATCAAAATACTTTGATACTCTTCTCGAGTTGATTCTTTACTTCATTCTTGAATTCTTTAAACTTTTCAAAAGATTATGACTTGTGTCTCATGAGATACACATAGCCATATCTACTGAAGTCATCAGTAAAGGTAATGAAGTATTGGAAACCTCCTCTAGTGTGTGTAGACATAGGGTCACATACATCACTATGTATGAGTCCTAATAAGTCATTAGCCTTTTCACTTTGCCCTGTGAATGGGGTTTTGGTTATCTTACCTAATAAACATGACTCACATAATTCAAAATCAAATGAGTCCAAGAGTCCATCATTATGGAGTTTGGATATGCGGGTCTCATTTATATGGCCCAGACGATAGTGCCGGAGATAGGTCGGGTTCGAATCATTCAATCTGACCTTCTTGGTATTCACATTATAGATTGGATTTTTGAGTTCTAGAACATACAAATCATTGCTAAGTCGAGCACTACCATAAAATATTTTATTTAAATAAATAGAACAACATTTGTCCTTTATTATAAATGAAAAACCTTTCTTGTCCAAGCAATAAATAGGAATCAAATTTTTACTAATAGTAGGCACAAAGTAGCAGTTGTTTAATTCTAAAACTAATCCACTAGGCAAAGTGAGAACATAAGTCCCTACGGTTAAGGCAATAACCCTTGCTCCTTTTCCAACACGCAGGTCCACTTCACCTCGGGCCAATCTTCTACTCCTACTTAGATTTTGCACATTTTCATAAATGTGAGATCCACATCCAGTATCCAATACCCAAAATGAGGAAGTAGAAAAGTTAGCCTCTAGAACAAAAATACCTAAAGTGGAAGTCTTACTCCCATTCTCCTTAGCAATTTCTTCAAGATAGAGATTGCAGTTGCACTTGCAGTGTCCGAATTGCTTACAATGGAAGCACTCCCCTTCCTTAGACACACCACCCGATGGTTTTAGTGCAGCTGAAGAAGAATTAGCATTAAACTTTCCTTTATCTTTATCTTTCTTTTTGTTGGCTTTTCCCTTTCCTTTGCCCTTTTGTATCATCATAATGGGCTTAGCCTTCTTAAGGTTTTGCTTAGCAGTTCTCAACATGTTGAGCAATTCAGGGAGGGACTTGTCAAGGTCGTTTATGTTATAGTTCATGATGAACTGACTGTAGCTTTCCGGCAATGATTGCAGAACTACATCAATAGCCAACTCTTTCTGAAGAGCAAATTCCAAACTTTTAAGATTCTCAATGTACCTAATCATGATGAGCACATGAAGACCCACAGGATTTCCCTAAGACATTTTGTACTGAAACAATGCCTTAGAGGTTTCAAACCTCTCATGCCTAGTTTGCTCTTGGAAGAGCATTTTGAGATGTTCAATCATATCGAACGCCCCCAGGTTTCATGTTGCTTCTGAAGCTCAGATTCTATGGTAATAAGTATGAGGCAAGCAACATCCAAAGCATTATCAGAATGTTTCTCGTGAGCATCCCTTTTAGCTCTTGGAGCGTTGGTAGCAGGCTTATTCGGAATGGACTGCTCTAGGACATAAGCCTTTCTTTCTTGCTTGAGAACTATCCTTAAATTTCAATACAATTTGAGAAAATTGGTCCCATTCAGTTTTCCTTTCTCAAGGATCGATCATAATGAAAGTGTTGATGTGTTTTGTGCCATGGTTATCTACAATAGTAAATACGTAGTGTAAGAGTCATACATTTTAATTAATTTAATAAGGACTTTTATTAAACGATACTCCCACTATTTTACTCAAAATAATAACTCTCGATATTATTTCAGAACACCTCAGCACTAAAGTGTTCTAGTAGGCTAAGATCCATATTTCACCACAACCTGAGTTAGCTTTAGCTTTTTTCTCAAGTTGTAGTTATTTAGGTATGCAACTCCTTGCCAATTGCATCTCATACAACTCTTGGATAGTTGGGTGAACAACACTTGTCCAAGTTCATCTCATGAACTTAAGCCTAACTCTATGCCTTTAAGTCCCCAATTCTATTGGTATAACTCAGTTAAATTAGACCCAAAGTTAGCAATTTGGATATCACTATTATCCCATCGCACCTTAACAAGATGAACATAGGTGCTTTGCTTTGGAAAACCCACCTAATGTTAATCAAAGTCTTGACGAGTGTGAACATTTGGAAGGTATCACATGTACTGACTTAATATTTTTTTTGAGGGATTTTTGCTTTTGATCTCACCAATTATTATCTTCGGTTGTCTTATACATGCATCATATACAAATATAAAACATGCATCTCATGCTAACAACAAAGTAAACATGACATGGTTATAGCCTAAACTATGCGATATTCTCAAGCCAATGAGAATATCATAAAAGCCTAAGAAAAGAAGAATATCATAAAAGCTTAAGAAAAGAAAAGGGTCTTCACAAGCTTCTTCTCCTTCTTATTTGGTTGCCCTTTTGTTGTCACCTCCTTGGACACACCACCTTGGACGATTCCATAATGCACAATTATATCAATAATAGAAACCTCGGGTTACATTCGAACGGAGTAAGGTGAGAAAAAAATGTACAATGAGAATAACAAGAATAAAGCACGACTCGCAGGACGTATTTACAAGTACAACCAACAAGGGCTATAACAATGCACCATGCTTTAACCACCAATCAACATATCATGTCAAATCTTATTCAACAAAATAGCATGCTAATTAACACACGTTGATTAACCAGTTTTATTAATGTGGCGCTTCGCATACGGCGGTCCCGCTGGTCGGTTAGCGAGCAGGGTCAAGGGAAGCTGCCTTTGCAGGGGGTTGTTAGCTACCCCCCTGTACAAAAAATTGTCTTACAATTATGTTGCCCGAGATCTTCTATTTCGAGCAACTAAGCACCCGAGACCACCTCCATTTGAGCCATCAAAAGTACTCTACTCTCGATGCCTGAACAACTCTAATCTGATCCATGCTAGGGTTTTGTAACTATTGCAAGAATCCTAATCCGAATAGGTATCTCATACCAATCAATTTTGGTTAATCTTATTAACCAATTTTTGTCATTTCTTCATATACTTATATATTCATTACAAGTTCCAGTTTCATGCATTATGAATCGATCTAATTAATCATGATAAAAAAATTAGAACACACAACATGTCATGCGATTTGACATTCAATCCTGATTTAGGGTTTCACAAATAGCTTTGATACCACTATAGGGTTTCGGAAGTCAAGCAAGTGCAGCGGAATATAACTGAAACCCTCCAAGATCTAAGTGAAATAGGGTAAGCTGAGTGTTTGAAATTTTCATACCTAATTCGGTTAAGATATTTCTTTTAACTGTTAAGTCGAATCACAAACCTGAACAGTTGACTTGTTCAAACTCTCTACGGTATCCATACGAGCCTCTCAAGATTACCACGCCTCCACCACGTCTTGATAGATGCGTTTCTTTTGCGCCCACAATATTAGCTTGCGTCCTCAAAGGAATGGCAAGAAAAGAGTACGGCTAGTTTTTAGAACTCTTCTGATTTTGTCATTTTAAGAGGCTAGGGCAAGAGCTGTGAAATTCTCACTATATGATGTATTTATAGTGAGACTCAACTCCCAAGCTTAATGGGTTTCAAAGCCCTAATACAATTAGTTTTAATTTCGGGCTTAATAATGGCTCAAATTTTGGGCCAATTATTAATATGAAATTATTATGAAACCATAACCCAAATAAATTAGCCCATGCACTTAAATAATCCAAATAGGCTTTATGTATGTGACCCAATATGCTCTTATCACGTTGGTAATGATCATAAATTACATTTATAATCATAAGCAATGAGCGGTGTTTAGCAACACATCATTGCTACCCAAGTGATAAGATAGTCGGTGATTCGACTAAACTTCTATGATCATTATTCATATATGCCATTGTCTCTTTGTCCAAGATATCAAGACTAAGCACGAGACATGAAATGTGTTACTTTCATATAGCCCAATCTTTGGTTTCTTGATTATCAAGTAGACTAACTTAAACTGATGGCATTTATATTGTATATCAACTCATCCGAGTATGGCCATGTATTTTCTTAGTCTCACTTTATCAAGGGCCCCGAAGATATCACTCCCGTTACATAAGAGGGACAAATCCCATCTTGACCATACAAAACCCTCCGCATGATATGTGACATATCTAATGACTACCTTCATGTTCACTTAGTTACGAACAATCAAAAGGAAGTATCAAAGTATGTGACTCACATGTAGGGACCCTGGATGACCTTAGGTCAAAGAACTATATATACCAGGATCACTATGAGAATCACTTATGACACTCATATAACGATCCATAGAGCGTTCTCATGGTGGGTCGGTTTACTATACAAGTTCTCCAGCTTGTACCCATATGTAGACTACATATCTCACATTAGTCTTTACATATGTTAGTCGTTGTGTATTATTGCAATTCACTTCACAATAATACTAGACCATAGACATTTAAGAATATCATTATTCTAGGGTTATAATTATGTTTATTACGTTACCCAGAAACATAATGACAAATATAATTATTGGATTAATGTCTCAATGTCCAAAATACAATAATCTCATAATTGGCTTTTGGGCACAATACTAATAGTTAGATGTCTGCACATAATTGTTTGCCTACTAAATAGAGGATCACTGAATATAGTTTTATTATTGATATAATTTGTTTGTTTTGTATGGATCATATTGAGAGTGGAGATTATATGTTCTTTTGTCATATTACCAGTCAAGCTTATAAAAGCATTATTCTCAATTTTGAAATTGTTTCATGTCCCTTGTGGATGGAAGGACTTTATTTTATGGCTAGATGAAGTGGCAAAAAGTAAAACCATTAAAGCTAGGTATAGAAGAGGTAGCCTTGCAGCCCTAGTTTTCCATATTTGGATTGAGCAAAATGAAAACTTGTATGGAAAATCGAGAAAAAGTATTGATCAATTTTATTAGAATATTCTTTATTGCACATAGGAAAGATTTAGTTATGTCTATAATTTTTAGTGTTTATAATAGATTGTATTGCTCTTATTTGAGCTGAAGAAGTTATAGGTTAGTATTTTGTTTACATTTTGTTTTAAGGCAGGTTTGCTATTTTGTGATTTAGCTCTCTATCATTATAACTCAAGAGGTATTGAGACTTTTTTTTATGAAATGAAATGTGCACAAAAAAAGATCTGGAATTGATTTAGAAAATTTAATGTGGTGTTTGGATGTGAAAAATTTTCTTATTGTTCTTTTCCAAATTTTATTTTATAAAAGTTTAAGTGTATAACATGTTTTAAAAATGTAGAAAACATTGTTTTCTAAATTTTTAAAAAATCATATGTTAAAGAAGACAGCATCTAAAACAAGATTTTTTATTTTACCACATGTGTTTTTGTAAAATTTTGAAAACAAAGTTTTTCACATTGTTAAAATAAGTTTTTTTTTGTGTGGAATGTCATTCATCTCACTAATTATAGGTCATCTGACATTTGCAATAAAAATAAAATATTGAGGTATGGAGGAAAGTTTGCTTAGTTGTAGGTCTCACAATGTGTCTAAAAGATACTATACCAGAAAGAAAACTGTCATGAGTAATTTGGGTAATCCCAGATCTCAATTACTCAAAAAGAACAAAAAAACATAAAAATCAAAAAACTAAAATGGAATTCCAACATACTAACTATGACAAATATATTGTTGGACTAATGCACCACGATCCAAACATAATATATACTTGAATGAGTTTTAAAGAAAACAAAAAACAAAAAATAAAAATAAAAATGAAACACAAAAATAAAAATAAAAGAAAATGAGTTTTTCATAAACTAAATGCAATCTAATGTTTTATTCCAATTTAAAACCTCATTATTTTCAATTTTTTGTCCAAAATTAATGTCATTAAAAACCAATGATCTATGCATTTGTCTAATAATTTCTTGAATAAAAAATTTTTAGAAAATAATTATTTTTTTAAATCTTTTGCATCCTGATAAAATAGAAAATTTAATAAAATATTTATTTTTTAAAAAGAATATTTTTGGAAAGCTTATTGAGTTTTTTCTTTTTGTAAAGAAAGACAAATAATTCAATAATTAGAGCTCAAAGCAGTAGGCAACCAATCCGTAAAAGGTGTATTTCACGCTACCCTCCCAAATGTGTAAAGGCCCATTCTAGCTAGGACATGGGCAACAATATTCATAGAACGTCTAGCAAAGAAAAGGAACAATGGCCAAAAAAGTCACCTAACACTCTTACCTCATCTAGAAAAACACCAAAATGAAATAAAGAAGTGGAAGTCCCCCCTTTTGGAGTTTTGAAACCAGGCACATAGAATTCGACTCCAAAATGATCGAACCCAAGCTGAAACTCCTTTACCTCTTTGAGTCCCTAAAAGATAACCAATGCTTCAACGAAAAGAGCACCACTCTTTCCGAATTCCTGCATGCTACCCCTATACTTCCTCTTTTATCTAAAATGAAAACACTGCGTAAACGTTCACCTTTAGCAAACTAGAAGCTGGTGCACAACATCTTTGCATATGGGGAGCTTAAGCAGGCTTAGCAAGCTCGGCTTTGTTATGTTGCTACTAAGTCTTGATTCACGTTATAATGGCCCTCGCAAAAACCACTGGCATTTGGCAAGCAACATCATGAACTACTCGGTTGCAATTACTCAAGATAAACCATACCAAGACTGAAATAAGTAGTGACTTCTCTGCATCCTTTTCTATGAACACCTTCAATCCCTCTTTACAGCACTTCTCATGAAAGAGAATGTCTAGTCTTAGCAACCTCCATAGTTGAGCAGAGAAAAAGTATTTGAAAATTAGGTGCATTGGTGTTTTGTAGGATAGCTCTCATACTAGACACTTTGGGCTAACGTCAATCCCACACCATAAAAGGTTATCCCATGTCATAAGAGATTCTACACAAATCCTCCAGAAAAAAAAAAGTTAAACCTGTGGTGGAAGGGATAAGCTCCAAAGCCAAGACCAAAACTTAGAATGAATTAGTGGATCCCTATCAAAAGACATAATATATGCCACATAGTATTCAGATTTCATGGTAAACTCACCACAATCAGTCATCCCCTAAGTTAAAATATCATCCAAAAATCTGGGAGATAGGGGAATACCCTTCACCACTTCGAGATCTCTTGGAAGTAACAAAGTTTCAATCATCAAGTGATTCCACTGATAAATCGAATGATCTATAAGATGCCCCACTCTCTAATTCTCAGTTCCTGGGACTGGGCTGGTGATTGGTTTAAGGGATGCTCCGAGGAGCCAAGTATCATGCCACAAAAAGATATTCACCCAATTACCAACCCTCCAGAAAGAGCCCGCTTTAAGGATTTCCTTGTCTACTAGTAATCCCTTGTAAATAACTGCGAGTGAGCTAGGCTTGGGAGCCCTGGCAAAGCTTGAATGAAGAAAGTACCATCCCTTGAGAACCTTAGAAATGAAAGATGTGGTGTTTTGACTAAACGCCATGCTTGCTTAGCGAAGAGGGCCAAATTAAAAGCCGAGACATCTCTAAATCCAATGCTACTACCCTTTTGGTAGACATAATAGATCCCAACTAGAACATGAAATTTTCTTCTCTTCAAAATCAAACGACCAGAAGAACCAAGAAGATAGAGATTGGAGCTTATTGCATGCCTCTATAGGAATGAGAATGCAACTTATATGATGTGTTGGCATGGCTTGAATGACCGATTTGATCAAGATACATGAACCTACTTATGACAAAAAAATGCTTTCCATCTAGCTAACCTTCTCTTCACACACTCAATGAAGGAGTCAAACTGTGTAGTTTTCTTACTGCCCAGCAACCAAGGGAAGCTAAAATACTTGTTGGATTTCAAACACTAATTTGTCCCCAACAAGTCCATCACTTTTTCCCACAAAGAACACTAACAATTAAGGCTTAAAAGGATGAAGGATTTATGCTTGTTAATCATTTGGCTCGAGGCACACTCATACAATTTCAAATTAGCCAATAAGTGCCTCACCCCAATTTCATTAGCTCTCATAAAGATAATGCTATCATCAATGAACAAAAGGTGTGAGATTGGTGGATTGAATTTACTAATAGCAACTCCCTGGATCTGATTACTTAATTCATCCATTCAAAGTAGCACAGATAAGCCCTCAGGGTGAAAAAAAAGGAAAGGAGATAAAGAGTCCCCCTTGACTCAGGCCTCTCTGGACATAAAAACTCCGGGATGGATATCTATTCACTAGCATTAAGAAAGAAGCATATTAAACATTGTTCATCACAAGGTTGACCCATTTGACCCGAAAACCCAGTTTGCACATCATTGCGTGTAAGAAATTGGACTCCACACTGTTTTAAGCCTTTGCCAGGTCTAGCTTCAAGGCTAAGCCCTAACCATATAAATCGTTTATGTAGTGATAGGTCTCAAAAGCCACCAAAGCATTGTCAACAAACAATTGCCTTGTGTTGGATTTGTTCCAAGCAAATATTTAATTTTGATGATGACAAGTGTATTGTGTTATTGTGTTTAATCTCATTTTATTGGGTCAAAATAGTTTTGTTAAAGTTATGCTTAATTTCCAAGTGTGTCAAGTGATTATCTAAAAAAATATGTTTTAGGAGTATTGAGGAAAAATTGTCTTTGAAAAGAAATTAGTAGGTTATTAACTTAGGTTAATGTTTGAATCAAGTTTTGATTTCCAAATGACAAGTGTTTTGGAGTTGTTTCAAGTTTAATCCATTAAAGTCACAGTTTAACAGGTATTTGTTTCACCTAAGTTTAACTTGCTCCCAAGTTTACATTTTAATATATTAAACTGGTTTAATCCGAAGTTTGAGTTTCCTGTGACTTTTCAAAAAACTTCAGTTGACGTGTTAAAACGCGGTTTTAACCTGTTAAATTGAAGTCTGAAGGCATGCGTTCAAATGCTTCAAGTGGCGCGTTTTAAGTCAAAGATTCAAATGGCACTCGGACGAATCAGAGGGTGCCACCTGTACATCCTTGCAGCGCATTAAATGCTTTGTCTCCAGTTGCTTTTGACCGTTGAAGGGAGAAGTCGAGTTTAACCTGTTAAACTCGAAACTTAACGCGAAGTCTGGAACTTGCACAAAAAATAGAGCAATGGTCACCAGAATTTCAGGAACTTTTCCAAACTTCTCCAGCAGGTTTTCAACATCTACTTGGCTCCCAAATTAGTATAAAAACATGGAGATACACTTTGGAAACAACTCTTGGCAACTAGAAAAGAGATTTCATCTTCAAAGAACTTGAGTTTGAGAAATGCTAAGAGATTGAGCTATCACTTGTTTATCTAGCTTTGAGAGCTTCTATTGTTCTTACCACTTTGTAACCTTGTAGACACCATTTTAGTGAGATTGAGTTGGTGAGGTTTCTAGTTAGCCTCTAGGAAAACTAGTGAGGGAAATGGTGTTGGTGAGGTTTCTAGTTAGCCTTTAGGAAAACTAGTGAGTGGTTGTGGTAGAGAGAACTACCAAAGAAGTGTGTGCTCTTGTGATTCATAGTGAAGAAGAAAACTCTCAAGTGGTGAACTTGAGGAGAGGAGTAGGCTCTCAAGAGGAGAGACCGAACCTCTATAAATCCTTGTGTGCAAGTTTCTCTCATTCTCTCTACATACTTGATCTTTGGTTGGTGTTCTATGCAACCTATCTTGGTTGAACTTGTTTGTTTTCAAAAATAATTCAAAGGTTGCTTTCAAAGCAAATTTTAGGTGAATTGTGGTAGTCATTTTCTGGTTAGAATAGGGTTAATTATTATTCCTTAAATTAACTTTGAGTTTGAAGGTTCAAGAACTCATTTTTGGTTTGATTTGGAACCCAACCAATTCACCCCCCTTATTGGTTGCACTTGGGCCAACACCTTGGTATAAATGCACTTTGATTATCTAAAATGATACCCAAGAGAAGACTCTTTAATTGTTTCACTATGACCTCCGATATTAGTTTATAGAGGACATTACACAGCTGATTGGTCTAAAATCTTTCACTGAGGCTGGATTATTTACTTTTGACATAAAAAAAAATATAAGTAAAATTAACCTCAGCCGGGATGCTACCACTATTTCATGCAAAAATAACATACTTGGATACGTCACAATGTAGCACATGCAAGTATTTCTGATAGGACAGTAGTGGTAACTCGTCTGGGCTTGGCGCCTTAGTGGGGAACATTTGAAAGGGAGTAATCCTTACCTCCTCGATCCATGTATGGCTTTGTCAACTCGGCATTCATGGAATAAAAAACTACTAGAACCACCAAATACAAAATCTCCTCAGCGCAAGAAGGTTGAGAGGTTGTGAAAAGTTCTTTAGAGTAAATAACTACTTCTTCTTTTAGATCCCCCTAATCCATAATTACTGACCTTTCCGCCCGCTCAAGGATATGAATAAAACTTCAATGCCTTTTCCCTGAATCAACTTGATGGAAAAATCTCGCATTACGATCACCTTCTTTTACCCAAATTGCCTTTTCTCTAGCTTTTTCTTGGCTCAATTTCTTTATTGCCACATGAAGGCTATCTTTGTCTCTCTTCCATTCAAACAAGTCGACTTTGCAAGCTTCTAATTTTTCATTCAACGACTGCGTCCCAATCATGTAAATGTGATATTTTATTATTTCTTCACAACCCAAATCCAACGTCCATATAGATTCGAACCTCCAGGTTCTTTTATGAAAAACATCCGACTTCCCAAGTAGAAACTCTTGAAACTACTGTGATCTGAGCATGCAAATGGAAAGTGCCTGATATACGCCCTTGGGAATAAATCCTTCCATTCAATAGTCGTTAAACCCCTATCTAAGCGCTCATGCACCAACACCCGACCTGAACAAACATGCCTCCAAGTGAAGCCTGACCCATGGTAACCCAAATCCACTAAGTAAGCATCTGACACAACCTTTTGAAACCTTTCTATCTAATTTTGAGACTAGAGGCAACCTTCTTCCTTTTCTAAAGCCTGGAGGAGTTCATTAAAGTCTCCAACGACAAGCCAAGGCAACTGATATTGGGTGGACAAATGTCGTAGCAATGACTAAGACTCTAATAGCAGCCCCCCCTCCGGGTGTCCATAGAAGTGAGTGAGACTCCAAGCCATTCCCATTACTGAGGTTTTCACGTTGATACGATATTGAGATATATAGCGATAGAAGGTCCACCGTCCAATCCTTCCACCACAAAAGAGCCAAACCCCATTTCCTTCCTTCACAAGAAACAAAAATACCATGCTAGAATCCAAGAGTATAATGAACCCTCTCAATTTCGATAAATTTCTCTAGTTTTCCATAAGACAAACAACATTTGGGGTCTTTTGTTGAATTGCCTGACGAAGGGCATGAACTGTTAAGGCCGACCCAAGCCCTTGACAATTCAAATTAAATGGGCTGATTGATCCTGACAAGGTGCCTTAAATAATAATTGACTCTCTTCTTTGCCTTCGTTGCATGATTGACTCCTCCAATTGCTTGATCCACCTTATTTTTTGATGGAGTAAGGGCCTCTAGGTGACCCTCATTCATCCCCTTCACAATCCCCACTTGTAGTGAAACCTGAGCTCTCCTAGTTCCATTAATAGACCTTGCTCCGTCCCTCAAATGTTTTGCCCGAAGTGATGATTTGACCCTCCTGGCTCCAGCATCGACAACCTGAACCAAACCAACAGTGAAACAAAAACCAGTAATGCTGGAGACAGATTCCAAAGCAGGCATGCTAGCTGTTGTGTCTTTAGTGTGAATCAACGCTCTAATTTTTTTCGACCCATCTTGAGGTGGTTTCTTCCATAAACAGACTCCTCATGGGGAGAAGCCTCTCATTCGATAACTCCTCAAGGTGAAAAATGGCAGCTGCTGCGTTGCTGGCCCATTTAGCCATACCTCCAGACTAATGTCCCCTTTATTCCGATTTTATCTCCAGACCAACCATCACCCTGCGCTCCACTACTGGAACCAATGGAGGCAAACTAAAGACTGCCATAACCTTCCCTTGCTTGTAATGAACATTGCCAGTCTCCTTGGTTCTTGTCATAGACTCATTTGAAGTGGAATCAAACCTTGCTGTATGTCCTTCATCTAAATGACTAGAACCCCCCTTCGGGTAAATAGCATAGCAAAGCCAGTCCCCATATTGTTTAACGCCCCATTCTGGCCCACATTCATGATCAATGTGGTCAAGCTTCCCACAGTTATAGCAAAAGTCCCCCAACCTCTCGTACTTGACGTAGAACCAACGCTTACCATCCTTATATTCAACCATCAACCCTCTACACAGTGTCCGAGAGATATCTATGAGAACCCGAACACACAGTGAAGGCCCCGAACAATCCGTTGTCTACACCACCCCTAGACAGCTGCCCAATGTTGTAGCTATTGCCTCCTGGAACCATTCGAATGGAGCATCCACTATATGTATCCAGAAAGCCACATGGTTGAATTGCAAGGAGGATGCGGACGATCTCCTTTCTGAAGTTGCTGCATCATGATCAATTGATTATTGAATGACCAAGGGCCGTTACGAAATACAGCAGCCTGTCTCCCTCCTTCTCAAAGTTGGCTATTAAAAGATTGAGATTAGGGTTCGGACTAGCAACCCTAAGCATGAAGTTTATCTGAAAATGCCACGCCCTGTGGAGGGAGTCCCTTAGGTTTTCTGGACGGACAATCCTGTTTGACAGAACCTTCATAGCAATCATCAAGTCCGAAAATCCCCCACCAATTCATCCAATAAAACCAGAAACTGTAACGAACAGGAGCACCAAGGCCAAGATCACACGACCCTCAAAATCACGAGAGAAAACAAAGACCTTAACTCACGAAACACAGAGGGACTCCTTGTCATACAAGGAATTAAACTCTCACTTGGAGAAGGAAACCCTAGCAGAGCAGGGCATGATAATTACTAATACTCTCCTTTTCTTAAGAGTTTGATTCATTTCTGTTGAGCTTTTTTATTTGGAGAATTTTAGTCGGTATATAAATTAAATAACCCATAATATCTCCCAAAATATTTTTAAAAGTGTTCTTTTCTCCGTTGGCTTTTGTCGGATCCGTCACGTCCAAGGAATTGGCCAGAAAACTATGGCAGATATAGCCACCAGCCCGCCACCCAGATCCGTCGCAGAAGTCTTTTGTGGTCCTCTTGAAACTCACCCAACATGGTTCAAGCCGCCTGTCTTTCTCTCTCCCCAATTCGACTCCGAATCATTCATCTCTGATCTCCGAACTTTCGTCTCCTTCGACACGCTTCGCTTCGAGCTCTGGGCTCCCTTCTCATCCCTCAACCAAGAGATGGTCGGCGTCTGCGACCGTGACTACTCCGACTTCATCAACCTCTCTACGAAACTAGCGGACGTCGATGCCGCCGCACTTCGGGTTCGTGCTCCGCTATTGGAGCTTCGCGAGAAGATCCAGAGGTTCATGGAAGCTGTCGAGAGCTCTGTCGTCTCGCTGGAAAACGGGCTTAGTAAACGATCGGAGGCCGCCTCTGCTAGGGAGGTTCTCGAATTGCTATTAAATGCCTCTCATGTCGTTTCTAAGGTGATGTTAGATGGTCCCGAGTCTTATAACAATCGACGTTTGATTTCTTTTTGATTTCGGAAATTGCAGAACGCAATTACAGTGGCTGGTGTGGATGAGAGAGAACATTTTGCAGAATATTTCCCAGTTTCAGTGTTAACAATTTTTCTTTTTTGGCATATTTTATGAATTGATACAGGTTGAGAAGCTGGTGGAAGAGCTCCACAGTAAGCCCTCTGAATGGTTGATTGATCGTACGAATTCAATGGATAAGAATTCTTTGAGTGATGGCACTTATCCTCAGCATCTTGTCAATGGAAAAAATCTCAGAGAAATTCGGGGCATGCTCCTGGAAAGAATAGCGGCTGAGATGAATAGGCTTAAATTTCATATTGCTCACTCAAAGGTCGGCTTCTGTCTTTGTCTGTTTATGTGTTCATCATGAGTTGGAGATTTTATTAGGACAAGTTTAATCGCAGCTTGCAATTTTACTTGAATATTCAGAAGAACTGCATCTGTGCGTTGTGTGAGAGTTCTATGCGGACCCCTTTTTGAACTCATTTTTAACAGTTCCTTACCTGATGATTAGAGGAGTAAGAAATTGCCTTTTGAAGTAAGATCGGTGCAGACACTGGAGTTGGATTTTTTTATTATTGTTTTGTGTGTGTGTGTGTGTATTTGGGGGGGGGGGGGGGGGGGGTGTGGTGGTCTAAAGCAATGGCAAGGTTTGGTCACGAAGTTACTCTTTTACAGGAGATATATGTGTTGTTAGTTTCAGTATGTGTTTTCAAATTATACACAGAAGTTATGGATGATAGATTGGCCAAGGGCCTTGGTTATTCATTAATAGAAAATAATATATGATGTGTGGTACATTTTAACTTTTGTGAAGTGATGGAAAGAAGTGTAATATACAAACTTTTGTAACACATGAATGGATACAGTCATAGGTGTAAACTTTTTCTGATCTTAGTCTTGTGCAAGCTTCTCATTTCCCCCTCCCTTCTGAGTTTCCATAAAGCAGCATAGAGTTGTTATACTTGAACGAAATTCTTTGTTCATCTCTTTCATCAATTTTGCTGGTACAGGATCTTCCTTTCATTCAGAATGTGGAAAAGAGAATTCATGGTGCCAGCTTACTGTTAGATGCAAGCTTGGAGCACTGTTTTCTAGATGGACTAAAACACCGGGATGCAACTGCTATTTACAGTTGTTTACGTGCTTATGCTGCTGTGGATAACACTAAAAGTGCCGAAGAGATTTTTCGCACTACTATTGTGGCTCCAGTGGTACAGAAATTTGTTCCATCTGGACCACCTGGATTGGTTGACAAGTCATCTCGGGATGACATTGAAGATGATTACCGAGAGATCAAGAAATGTATTGAGGAAGATTGCAAATTCCTGTTGGAAATTTCTGCTGGTGATTCTCTGCTCTTTTTACTTGCTATAAATTTATTCTTCTTTTAGTTTGTTTTATTTGTAGGCCGTGGACTTTCAGTGATCTCATAAAGTATGTGATTACATACTTGAGATTTTCTGTGAAATATAATCTTTGTGCTCTGCCATCCTGTTCCCTTGGTCATATAAATGTGACGTATTTGTTTCTCTTGTTTACCCTGTTGGTGTTAATAATGACACCAAGCACACGAGTAACCAAATTAATGTATAAGAGTAGTGTTAACTAGAATGTCTCACTGTAGCTGTTTTATTTTTATGTGAGCGTACTTGTAAAGCATCAAGAGCTTTTACCAAACTAAACCATGTGATTTGTTCCTGTTCCTGCATTTGTTTACTTCTCCATTCTGTTACTGGCTCCTTTGGCTCTGTTATCATAACTCTCTTGGGCTCTATTACTTCTTTTTTAGTACATTTAAGTTTGGTCTGTAACTTGTTTACCTTTTCCTTTCGTCTAGAAAACTCTGGTCTGCAAGCATTTGATTTCTTGGGCAATTCAATTCTGAGAGAGGTTATTTTGGCAATCCAAAAGGGAAAACCAGGTGCTTTCTCTCCAGGAAGACCCACTTTATTCCTGAAGAATTACAAAGCAAGTTTGGATTTCTTGGATCATCTTGAGGGTAACATTTCATTTTCTTAACCCCCTCGCCGCCCCAAAAATAAAAAATCCGAGTTTAATTGACGTCATTCATGAAAACTTGCATACCATCTAGCTTGCAATCAATTATGCCTCTTGAGAATTTCAATCAGTGTTTCACATTGACTAAGTTCTTTGTCATGTTGATGGCACTATACTTTCATGCAAAGGCTATTGTCCATCAGGATCTGCTGTTATCAAATTTCGGGCAAACCCTGTCTACACTGAGTTCACAAAGCTATGGAATCTTGGGGTATATTTCTCTTTAAGGTAATGTGTGTTTCCCTGATATTAGTGTATTGTTGCAGGCATGATATTAGATTGTTACAGTTTGTGGTACTCATATATCTTCATTCTTGAAGGTTTCAAGAAATAGCTGGAGCTCTTGATTCAGTGCTTGCTTCTCCTAGTCTCATACTTGTGCATATTCCAGAGTCTGAAAAAGGAAAATCCCAAGACTTGACACTTAGGCAAAGTGTTGCCCTTTTAGAGTGCTTGACCTCATGTTGGGGCAAAGATGCTTTCGTTGTTTCCAGCTCTGACAAGTTTCTTCGCTTGTCTTTGCAGCTTCTGTCAAGGCAAGTTGTCAGTTGAAAATTTTTTGGATCCTAGTTTTGCAGAATGACATATTCTCAATGCTTTCTGCAACAGATATGTTAACTGGTTGACATCAGGATTGGCCGCCCGGAAAAATGGTAGTGCTGGCTCCTGCCCCGGTTGTGAGTGGGCTGTTTCAGCTGCTGCAGATGATTTTATTCATGTATGTTCTTGTAGTTGTTTTCATCTTTGGCTTATGTATTGTGAATGGCTGGATCTTGTTTCCTTTTGAGATGGATGATAGTTGACCCTAATAGAAAATTTTAGGAGGGAACATTTTGTCTGCTCAGTTTTCAAAAATTGACATCAGAGAATCTTTTTCATTTTCATAAGAAAAAAAGAAAGAGATTCTCAGTTTTCCCAGTTGTGCCTTAAATGTTTTGATTTGTGCTATTCCAATTGCAGATTATTCATGATTTAGATTGCCTGGTGAAGGAGATTTCTGGAAGATATTTGGACCATGTACTTGATCTCCTATCATCTTGCTCACCTGTCCTTGGTCAAGTTAGGAAGAGCATTCTCCAAGGTGCTAAATCATTAAGTGATTTAGTACCTGCAGTTATGAAACAATTATAGACACACTAGTAGATGATTCTATTGCGGTAAGGCAGGTTTGATATAAAGACTTCTAATTTACTTTATCCCGCCATGATTTCAAGCATTTTGCTTGAATTTTCAGCTGGTGAATGGCTGGCACTAGATGAATGCAAATTTCAACTTATACATGCTCTCTGATTCCAGCACCTGAAACCACTGAGTTGGATGGAAGCAAATTACATGATCAAGAATAATCATCTTCGTCTGGGCCATTCCCATGATTTGGCTGGGATATTGCATCCGCTGAGGGTACGCATCTTTGCTGTTCTTTATTCTGTGATTTGCCTACCTAAGCTTCATAATGTGAGATGGAAAACAAATTTTGGTGTTCTGGAAGTATCTTATGCATTTTGTCATTCAGGTTATTTGTGATGATATCTTTGATTTATTAATGGTTGTGTTCCCTGATACAGCTGTTGATTCCTTGTTATTTGATAAAACCCAGAGAAATTACACTTATGCATTTTATTGTTATTTTCATAATTACTTTAGGGGTACTTTATTTGGTTATTTTGAAAGTTGGTTAATCAAGTCTTAGTTGGTCATAAATATTAAGTAGGTTTATGGAGTCAAAGCACCATATGTCATAATTTTTACTCCCTCCTTTTCACATTAATTGACTCTTTTACTTTTTTGAACTGAAGTTTGACATGAAAATATTTATATTAATATATATTAAATTTTTTTTTAAAAAACTATAATCTGTAAAATTTCATTTTCATATAAAATATTCATATTTTTATAATCAATTTTAAAATAAATAAAATTATAAATTAATTACTTTTAATAGTAAAAGAGTCCCTTTTTGTGAAATGGATAGAGTACTTTCATTCATTAAGAATATTAGCTTCACCATTAAGTCTACCTGGTAGCTAAGTATTGACAGTTAGACATTCTTCATGGTTAAGCAACATGTGGTAAATTGTGATTGGTGTTTTCTTTGAGCTACGTTCCTTCGTTGTAGCAAACTAATGTTTAGTTGTTAGATAATTCGCTTTGGAAATCTATAAATAGTTATGCCCTCTACTTGTACAAACTAGTAAAAACAAATTTCAGCAATCAAAATTCTGAGTATTTTCTCTTTTTGTTAAGCTTTGCCTTTTATTTCACCCTAACTTGTTGGGTGCAAGTTGGTGTATGTATCACAATTTTGGGATCCTGCATCACTATACCTTCAGAAAAGGGTTGCATTAGAAGGGCCACTGATATAAAACATTTGTGGTCCAAAAATCCAACATTGGAGGTCGGCTTTAATAGTCCAATTTATTTACTGTGCATGGTCACGTACTTATTGGGCCTGAGTTTAGGGTTAGTTTGGTTTGTAGATGCTGGTCTTGGGGCACATGGCCCACAATGATTTCTTTTAATTATTTTTAAATGGTGATGAGGATCTAGTACTTGGAGGGAGGGGAGTTGGCTGTTCAGTGCCTCTGAAAAAGAACAGCGAAGGTTCAAAAGCACGAATTGTGATCAGATGAAAAAAAGAGGGCTTTTTTGCGTGAATCTATGGGGATTTGTTTTTTTCTTTTGGATTGTGCTTGGAACTAGAGCACATGATTGAGCCAAGCCATTAGAAGATCTAAGTTTCTACCTGATTAAACTAAATCTGATTTTAATTATATAAACCACCTTAGCCACTCACGATACATCATATACTAAGATTTTCATTGGTATTTAGGAACTGTGAGATGATTTTTCTGCACTCGCTTGTTTGCTGTTCTTGTTGAATTTCATGTTTTTTATGGTTGTTAGCTTATCACTTGATCTAAGTGCAACCTTCCTCTGCTGCAGGCTTTTCTGGCTGGGAAACCTGCTGCAACATATTTGACAAGTAAGACTGCTAAAGAAGTAACCATTGGTGCTGCAACTGCAATTACTGACAGCTATAGTGACTTGGTCTCAAAGGTCATCTCTGAGGTTAGTATGAGCAGACTTGCTGGTCTTGCAAATTCCTTCTTATTTGAACAAACTGTAAAAAACCAGAATTGTGGTTTTAAGGCGAGGAAATTTGAGCATTCAATTCAGACTCGAGCTTCAGCACAAAAACGATCACGGGCAATCTCATACATGCTGGGGGAGGTTCTTTTCGAAACCAACAAGATTTACCAGCAGTTGTTTATTGATATCCAGGTAGGCGGTTTTACAGGTGTTATTTTGATGGCCCGTTGAAGTGTTTTCTTATCAAAAGAGAATGGAAACAAAAATGTCTTGACTTGTGTTGAGCAATTTGACATGATTTTCTCTGGAGTATGGACGGGGTCTAGCTGCCTTGGGGGTTGAAGTAGCCGGCTTTCCGGCATACCAATCGTTGTGGCAATGTGTTGCACCTCCAGATAGGCGAGATCAGATCAGCTTCTGAACTGGCACGAGGGGAAGCCAGCAAACACTTTAGAGCCATCCTTGATGACGGGATCGACAAAACTTAAGTTTAGCAAAGCAAAGACCGGATTAGCCACAAAACCAGCACTGAAGCAGCGAATGAGGCGGCTAAAAGAACGGAGCCTGAGAGTGGCGACCGGAATTGATCAAACGAAAGAACCTGGAGAACCAGATTCTAGGGATGGAGGACGAAGTGGGCTGGAAACCTCAGAAAATGTTAACAATATTTGTAGCTACCAACCATTTGTAAGGAAAAAAGGGGCAGATGAGTCGATGAGGAAGGGGAACTTGAAAGAACTATTGACAACAGAAGCTCAGAGACAAGTCTATTAATTCGCTAACACCGCAAGCAATAACAAAATTAATAAAGAATTAATATAAGTAACCAGCAGTTTGGGGAACAAAAGTAGGCAGCTAGCCGGAAGACGGGAAAATTGGGTAAAAAAGAATGTGGAAACAATGAAAGGTAAAATGGCTAGACGTTTCAAAGTTTGTCTTCTTAATATTTTCCCCCCCTAAGAAAAGCTAGGGGTGAAGTGTTTATTGCACGAAATCTTAAAGAATTCTAGTAACAATTTGATCACTTGTAAATATGTGGTATTTTGAAATACGGTGACACTCCAACCAGGTAAAAAGCACCATTGATGCCAAATTATTAATCTCTATTGAAAATTAGTCCCCAATCTTCATTTTTTCTATGTAGATTGGTCCCAAACCTTTACAATTCATTACATATTGGTCCCTATTCCTAGGCAGGTACAAAAACTCGATTTACAGAAAAAAAAAACTTATCATTTAAATTTTTTTATTAACTATTAGAAAATTATGGCACAGTTTGAATTTATATAAAAATAATCACCAATCAATTTAAATTAGAATTTAAAAAGTTAATATCAGATAATTTATTAGAGTTAATGAATTTAAACTGTTCAGTAGTTATCTTATAATAAATTTAAATTGTGCCATAATTTTCTCACAATTAATAGGCAATTTAAACTATTAGATTTTATTCTTTGTAAATCAAATTAATATGTCTTCCTAGGACTAGGGACCAATATACAAAAAATTATAAATGTTTGGGACCAATTTACAATAAAATGAAGGTTAGGGACCAATTTATAACTTGAATTAAATATTTGGGACCATTGGTGCTATTTATCCCACTCGAACCGAAGTCTTCCATCTGAAATGCCCGCTTGCGCCTGAGCTGGGAATGCGACCCTTAATATTGGTTTAGATGATTTTGAAAGCAACGCAAAGTGTGGATAAAAATCATATTTAGCTTAATTAGAATTAGAACTCGAGTTATGGATGCTTGTTCTTTTGTACTCTCTTGTCTCATATTGTTTCATACACTTTATTTTTTTTACTTAAGTTTGACTTAAATTTATTCATATTATTATGTTCTAGAATTTTTTTAAAAATTGTATTTAGATTATTTTTGGAAACCTAAATGGTGTGAAATTTATTTTTTTGTTTCCATCTTAGACTATTTTTTTAATCTTATGTTGTCTAAGAAAAGGGGAAACAAATAAGCTTAAATGGCAGTATAATTGGGAAGAAAAATTGTTTCTTCTCAAATTTCAAATAAGTAATGGAGGCTTTTGCGAATTCATCCCACTAAATAGTTGATCTGGCATATTTTGATATTGTAAGTGATTTATTTGTGGAAAATAAACAACTTGTCTGTGAACTTCTGGGATGTGATCTTACTTAGCCGCAGAAGTAAGGGTGGAAAAAGAATTGACTCTTTATCGAATTGTTCAAGTTTGAGCTTGACTTTTGTGTTATCAAATTAAGGCTAATGATTCTCAAACTTGAACTCAAACTGATTTTTTTGTTCGAATTTGTAACAAATCAAGCTCGAGTTTAATGATGTTCCGCTCGAACTCTTATTGAGCCTAATATTATACTCTATTTGTCCTATATTTTTTGAAACATTTAACTTTTTTGAATAGCTTGAATTAAATTTATTCATATTATTTTTTGTTAAAAAATTTTATAAAAATATATTTAGAAACTATAGGTTTTTTATTATATATATATATATATAAGTTTTTCATTTATATACTAAAATATTGAAAATAAAAAAAATCATATATTAATTATTGAATTGTGAATGTTGAGTGAAGAAATAACAACTTCTTAGCTTTCAACCCAATGATACAACTGGTGCTAACCTTCTAGCCTTTACACTGGGTATAGTACATGGAAAATATGACCCTATGAAGATAAGTGAAGCCATTTCTCATTGGGTGTTGATGCATGAGATTTCATTCTCAATTATGGATGAGGAAGGGTTTAATTTCATGATAAAAGTTGTCATCCCTTAATCTGAAAAAATTATCCGTGCTACTTTAAAGAGCAATTGTGTGATGGTATATGAATATGAAAAAAAGAAAGTGAAGGTCATGCTAAGGAACATATTAAAGATTAGTTTAACAGCAGACTTATGGAAATCAAAACACCAAAACATTGGGTACTTTGTAGGCATTACATAAATGATCACTTCCACTATATATTTTATTGAAAATAAAAGCGAGTCTCGTCACACCACTCACCATCTTCAAAAAAAATATATACCCTATACATTTTAAAATTAGGATCCTCTCCTAGCACTAACTTCAAAATTGGTGGGCAACGAGCAATAAAGCAATGTAGGCAAGTGAAATCATCAAAATTGAGCAGGGGAGTTACGGTTTGCGACCAATTTCAAGTGGTGGAATTAGGGGTCTAAAAGGGCTAAGCAGAGCTAGAACTTGTTAGGCTTGAGCTCAGGCCCTTAAGTTATTAGTACTACCTGAGTTCGAGCTCGAACTTTAAGGCTTAAGCTCAGCTCGAGGAAGGCTCGAGCTCAGCCTACAAGTTCGCTAGGCTCAAATGAAGCATCTTTTATATAACTTATTACATCTAAATTAGAGATTTAAACTGATAATTCTTTGATTAGCCAGATAATTAAAGTATTATATATGTTATTATTGAAGTTTTGTTAAGCCCATTAACAAAAGCGGCTAAATACTTACATGCTTGGGCTAGCCTTTTAAGTTGTCAGGCTTGTTTTTAGATTCGAGCTCGATAAGACTAAGCTTGATAAGCCTCAATTCTACCTCGAGCTACTCTATAGAGGCCTAACCCATTTATACCCATATGTGGAATCCCTAAATATGTTAGTGTTGTGCTCAAAAGTCAATCACGAGATGAATGTATTTCACACTTTGAGTCATAATATTTTATTGAGATATTATTCCAATAATTGTGTTTATTGTTTATTTCTAAGTAACATAATTAAACACAATTATAACCCTAGAATAATAGTATTCTTAAACGTCCTTGGTTGAGTATTATTGTAGAATAGGTTACAATAATACATAAAGATCAGCTTATGTGGAGACTAATATGAAATATATTGTCTACATATGGGTAAAAGTTGAAAAACATGTGTTTGGACTGGCTTGTCATGAGAATGCTACATGGATTGTTATATGAGTGTCATAAGCAATTCTCACAGTGATTATAGTATATGTAGTCTTTTGACCTGAAGTCATCAAGGTTCTCTACAAGTGAGTCACATACTTTGATATCTCTCATTGTTGCTTGTAACAGAGTGAACATGAAGGTTGTCATTAGATATGTCACATTTCATGCGGAGGAATTTGTATGATCAATATGGGATTTGTCACTTCTATATAACGGGAGTGATATCTTTAGGCCTCTTAATAGAATGAGACTGAGTAAATGCATGATCATACTCGAATGAGTTGATATGAGATATTAATGTCATCAGTTTTAGTCAATCTATTCGAAAATCAAGAAACCATAAATTGAGGTATATAAGAGTAACACATTCCATGTCTCGTGCTCAGTTTTAATATCTTGGACAAAAGGACAATGACATATACGAACAATGATTATTAAGGTTTAGTCAAATCGTTGACTATCTTATCACTTATGTAGCAATGATGTATTGCTAGACACTACTTATTCTTTATGATCATAAATGTAATTTACGATTATTGCTAATGTGATAAGAGCCTATAGGACCGCACACTTAGAGCCCATTGGATTACTTGAGTGCATGTACCAAATTGTTTTGTTTTGGTTTCCTGATAATTTTGGATTAATTATTAGCCCAAAAGTTGAACTATTATTAAGTGTCAAATTAGTCGTAATTGGATTAGGGTTATGTAACCTATTTGGCTTGGGAGTTTTGCATCACTATATATATGTTATATAGTGTTATTTCTATATGAGCCTTATAAGGAAAAAATTCAAAAAGAGTTCTGAAAACTTTCAGCCTCACTCTTCTCTTATTTTTCCTTAAAGAATGCAAACTAGTACTGCAAACACAAGAGGAACGCTACTGTCAAAACTTAGAGAAGGCATGGTCATCCAGGTGGTTTGTGTGGATACCGTAGATAGTTTAAACAAGTCAACTATTCAAGTTTTGTGATTTGGCTCAATAGTTGGATAAAATATCTCAAGCTACTATATATAAAAATTTTGAATACCTAATTTACCTCATTTTACTTTGATCCTGGAGTATTTCAGTTAGTTCCGTTGTATTGTTTTGCTTTCAAAACCCTAAAAATAGCCATCAATTTTTCAGTTCAATGAACCAAAATGAAAACCAAAGTAAGATGTAGTTGCTTTGAAGAAAATTGGGAGCGTGAGAGATTTATTTTGGAAGAAACAAAATAGTGAGATGTTTTTTTTTTTTATATATTTTGTGTTTGAGAAACACTTAAGTGCAACCATTTTGGGTTTATCTTAATTAGTATTTTATCACTAAACTTTTTTTCTAGACAAGTTTTTCTTTCCTTATAAGCATACTATTTATTTAGTGGAGAAAATTTTCAAAGTTTATCCTGTGGATGTAGCCCAAAATTAAAGGATCACATTAAATTTTTTATGTCATTTCTATTGATAATCTTGTACTCGAATTTTTCATTCATTGTTCCAATAGTTTGTATTAGAGTAAGGTTTGGTGTTTATATCTACTTATCGTATGCTCTGTGGTTGCTACTAAAATGTGGATCCTCCATATTAGAAAATGAGTTAAATTATTATTTTTCTTTTTTTGCTTGACAATGGGCATCGATCAGAATCATGGACATAGAGACTAACAAGACGATTAATTTACATGGCTTGAATTACCACATATTAAGAAGAAAGATGAAGGATTTCCTATATGTGATAAAGTATTTATTAGTATTTTGGTACAACCAAACCTGAGGACAAGATACACTAGGATTGGGCCTTTGAGCATAAGTAAGTATGTGGTTTTATCTAACAGTTTGTCAAAGATAATGTTTATAACCACATTCTCACAAAGACTTACATGCAGACATGAAACAAAACAAGGCTGAAGAGCCATATGCTTCATAAATAGACATAAATACATTATTTTACTTAACAAGGCTGCCTCGGGTGAAATATCATAATGAGACATTCATGGCAAATCAATTAAATGATTTGCAAGCAATCATGAAACATTTGTCTGCAATAGGTATAAAGTTTGACAATGAGGTTTGTGCTCTCATAACACCTCCGTCCTTAAGAATCTTGGGAGACTTTGAGGATTTCATTTGAAAATTCTACTCCAAATGCTTTACTAAATGTAGAATTCATGAAAAGTGGAATCTTGAATGAAGAGAAGAAAGCAAGATCACAAGGATCCTTTTCATTACAATCAGATGCCATTATAGTAGATTTTAGAAGGATGAGTCAGACCAGTGGGCCAAAGCCAAGAGACAAAGATGAAAAGAGGCCAAACAAGTATGCAAATACTGAATTCCATTACTATAAGAAAAATGACACATTCAAGAAAGATCAAAAGAAAGGCAAAGATTAGAAAAAAAAATGACAGTTGAGTGTGACACTACTCATGATAATAATATTATCAATCTTGCAACCTATGAGACTAGTTAAGTGACTGACACTGATGCTACCATTCATGTTATATGTCAGAAGAATTGTTTTCATCTTAAACACCAATCAATTTTGGTTTTGTTAGAATAGAAAATTAAGATTTCTAACAAGTTGCAAGCAAAAAAGGTGTTTCTCTATAGACAAAGAATGGTAAATAATTAACCCTTAAGGATGTTAGGCATATTTCAGATCTACACAGAAAGTTGATTTCTATAAGCAAACTTGATGATGAAGGTTTATGCAATACATTTTTTAATGATCAATGAAAGCTCACTAAAGGTTCTCTGTTTGTTGCTAGAGGAACAAAATACTCAAAACTATATGAATATAGGCAAAGTTGTCGTGAAATGTTAAGTATAGTGGTGAATGATAGTACATCAGAGTTATAGCATAAACAACTAAGTCACATAAGTGAAGAAAGTGTGACCCATCTAGTAAAGAAGAACGAGTTACCTGGATTGGATCCGCTCCACTTGGAGAAATGTGTTGATTGTCTAGCAGAAGAGCAAAATAGATTGGCTTTCAAGAGTTCTCTACCTTCCAGAATAAAGAATGTACTACATCTAGTACACTTAGATTTGCATGGGTCAATGCCATAGTTACTTGATGGTGCTCAATACTTTGTGATTTTCATTGATGATCATTCTTGGAAGACATGGGCATACACTTTAAATCAAAAGATCAGGTGTTAGATGTTTTCAAGTAGTTTTTAACCTTGGTTGATAGAGAAATCGATAAGAAGCTGAAGTGCATTTGAATAAATAAATGATGGAGTGTACATTGGACCATTTGATGCTTATTGCAAAGAGCATGATATTCGATATTAGACAACACCTTCTAAGATACATAATTGAATGGCTTAGCTGAGGGGATGGATAGAACTTTGATTGAGAGAGTGAGATGTTTACTCTTACATGAAAAATTGTCACATATGTTTTTGGGTGAACTGTTGCTAATAGCTATTCACTTGTTGAACTGTTCACCACGTGTTTCTCTACAATATGATAATATGAATAGAGTATGGTCAAGAAAGGACATCTTCTATGACCATTTACAGGTGTTTTGTTGCAAAGCTTATGTGCATATCCCAAAAGAATGAGAGGTCTAAACTTGATGTCAAGAGCTGATAGCGTGTTTTTATTGGTCATGGCCAAGATCAGTTTCACTATAAATTATCTTATATTCATAAGTGAAGCCCAAATGTGCCTGCAGGCCAAAAAATCAATAGGAGATTATGGGTCGACCATTAATTAGGAAAGAAATATTGGGGGCATCCTCATGATCTCAAAGATTAAGCACGCCAATAGGAAAATTTCTCCCCTATGATTATGGCCTGTAGAGCCTATAAAAAGTAAGGGACCAGAGGAGCCAGTTATGCACAAATGCTCACGCTTGAACAAGCATCCAACTATCTACTGTTCTCTGTCTCTCTCAGCTACTCATTGACTTAAGTATTGGGGGGGTCTCCCTATGAACATGCCCAGGGGTCTTTTAGCCATGTCTCTGTTTGTAGGCATTTGACCATCAAGTCAATCTCTAATGGTCTTGAGCTTCCCACTCAGGTGTTCGGATATCAACTTGGCGTTGGTTGTGGAAACACCTAAGAATGGTGGACCATGAGATCCCGCTTAACTAGCCCACACAAGGAAAGGGTAAAACCCTCTACAGGAAGACTCCTAAGGGAGCAGGGGCCCCAATCCATGGATCTAGACATCCTAACAGAATAAGAATAAGAGGTGCCTCCTCCACCGCATGACTCGGCATGAGGAAAAGCCCTTACCTCCCTGTCAGACAAATAATTCAAAGACCTAAAACACTCCCTGCTGGAGGAAATATGGATAGTAGCTACGGCAAAAGATCTGTAAATCCATACCCAAGCCACAAGAAGAGAATGTGAAAATCCATCAAACTGAGGAACAACTGCCCCTACCAAGGATCATAGAAGAGCCCCCAATAGAAAAAAAAAAAAAAGATGAATGCACTCAAGGAGCTGAAAAGCTAGTTGTATAAATATGATACTCAAAAGGTTGGACAAAATTGAGGAACAATTAAAAGAGAGGTCCTAAAGAAGGGTACAGGCCCTTAAAGGAGCCTCTCCTAGACACAGCAACATGCACCTCAAACCCTTCACGAATGATATTAGAAATGCCTTGACTCCTTATGGGTTCTAAATGCCAAAGATAGACTTGTTCAATGGGCTAACCGATCTGGTCAACCATTCACAGAGGTATATCACTACCATGAGCCTAAAATAGGCTACCAATTCCATCATGTGTTAGGTGTTCAACTTTACTTTGAAAGGTGCTCCTTAAACTTGGTTCAAAACTCTAAAAAAGGGGGAAAATTAACATTCTTTGATGAATTATCCCAAGAGTTCCTATGAAAATTTATGGTAGTAGGCTCTTTAAAAAGATAATGAACCAACTTTTAGACACCAAGCAAGAGAAAGATCAACCTTTACAAGATTACTTTAGATAGTTTAATTTAGAAGCCTTGCAAAATTCCTGATCTATCACCAAATGTGATGTTGCTGGCCTTAACCAAGGGCATCCTCTTAAAGTCACACTTCTCTTGGTCCATCCAAGAAAACCCTACTCAAAGCATGAAAGAATTCTATAACCGGGGTTATTAAAACATTTAAGACGAGGATGCCAATTAACACGATGAAGAAAAAGAGTTCAAGAAGGGCTAGGCTAGCAAGCAGCAGGGAAGCAAGAGAAAAAAGTATAAGTTATGCCCAGTATACACCCCTTTCCAGGACACTCAGACAAACAACCCCCATAAACTAAAATAGAGAAATATGGTCACTAAGTGGCCCTTTTAACCCTAAATTCCTAAAGGGCAAGAAAAAATATTGCGTGTACCATAAAGATTACAGACACAACAATGAGACTTGAAAAGAACTCAAGATATTTTTAGAAGAACTTATTATAAAAGGCAAAGCTGCGATAGTTTATCCAAGATGTTTCACTCAACAGATAGAAGGCATAAAAACCTTGAATGGATGGGACAGATAAAGAACAATAGGATGATGAGGCTTGTCGAGGGAGATCCTCTATAGCGTGGAACCAAGAATACTATAGGCCTGTGGGTGTCATCGAGATCATAGCAGTGGTTGAAGACTCATTTGGATGCAAAAGAGAGGGCCATAAAATAGCACATGTTGAGACAGTGAACCACGGATGCACTATAAAAAGCGAAGGTAGGTCCTGAATCCTAACACTGCATATAGATCCCTTAATGATCACAGCCCAAATGGCTAACTATAATGTGAAGAAGGTCTTCCTAGATAAAAGGCAAATGTGAACATGATCTATAGCCATACTTTGGAACCCCACCACATCAAAAGAACAACCCTCACTCCAATTACGGGCCTAACCTATGGGGTCAGAAGAGACGAAGTCCCTACATTAGGGACAATACAACTACCCCTCATGCTTGATGGACCAGTTTATATAACGGGGAAACATTATACAATACTCAAATGGTAGAATTCTTGCTGCATGATGTACCATTATCTTAAAATGCCATCAATGAAAGTTGGCACAAGTTTAATTCCACATCCAGACCGATATCTTCCTACTGATGCTAACTTTTGCAATCTCACAAGGAGACGCGTGGATCTACATGCCTTAAGGGTCAACCTAGAAGTCATATGTAGCCAGTCTCCAAGGTGCTAAGAATGGTACTAGGGCACCAAAAATAAAAAATCCCAGAGGAGCTTGACCAAAACATGGAGGATTAAGCAAACACGGAGCCAACTTCCCACCATCCTCCTAGAAAGGATCTAGAGGCATCTGAACCTTCAAACAATGCCTTACCTAGCAGCCTCTCATGATCTAAAAGTAGTCTGAGGTAGGCCAAGGAACACCCAGCTAAAAATTTGGAGGAAGGTCTAGGATGTCAATAAGACCCTAACTATTGAAGGGTGTAGTAATGACAACAAAAAAGAGCTCTAGAAACTAGGCAAACCCTAGTTCTTTTGAAAGACTTGAGTTTTGTACACTTTTAAGGTAAACGAATATTCCTATGTACTTGGCTTTGAAGCAAATAAAAAAATCATGTGAGGTTTTGCTTTACTGGCTCCAAAGTCACGATAAAAAAATGCATCCAAATAAACACCTCAAAACAAGGCAACGAAATGCCTCTAAATGAACATGTTATGGCCCTGTAGGTACCAAACCAACAATGGTTAGGCAAGACTTGGTTACAAGGTAAAAAAAATACCTTATCAAATATTTATTATGCATTTCAAGCATGTAGGAAGAGTTAGAAAGGTCTTAAAGCACAAATGGCACCTAAATGTCATTGAGGGTAGTTTGATGATTTTGCCTTAGGTGAAATGTAAAACCATAATTATGGTAGAATCATGGTCTAAGAGGTATAAATGACCTACAAAATGAAGATCATAAATTTTAGAGTTCATTAGAACCATAAAAATAATAAGAATGACACAAATTGCACTAAGTGTAAAAAATAGGCCTTTTGTGATATGGCCCCTCGTGACCTTGCCTAGGAAACCTATGAAAGCGTGTCCCAGATTAGTCACAATTGGCCAATTGATTACGTGTGCACTTGTAAAAACTCTCATGCTTCTAGTTATTTAACCTACTATGTAGTCATGCATGAGTTATGCTTTGACTTAAACAATAAAACAAGTAACAAAACATAAAACATAAATCCTCAATATGTAAACATGTTGACTAGACCTTTGACATAAACCAAGTTATAAAGCAGTCAAAGCATACAAGATAAGCATGAATTTAACTACACATAATCAACCACGTGCAAGCATCCATACAGAAGTAGACTATGCTCGCACCCAAGAGTGACTCTAAAATACACTACTCATTCATAAACATTGAAGGTAAACTAGTGTATGAAAAATTTACACTAAATTAAACTACCAAGATCCATAACTAAGCTCGCACTTTAAAGCAACTCCAGTGGCAAGCTCCAAAACCCTCCCTTATGATTTACTAGCCTCTGTTGACCAAATAAATAACTGTAGTTAGCTCCATAATGTATCTAATAAGCAAACCACAAACTAGAATCACAAGAATTCAAATAAACATATTACTTACTCAACCTAACAACCCTTAATGGTTATCGACCTTATAAAAACATCTCTGCATAAAAAAGACTAAGGGAGTGAAAATTGACAATTCTTAGTAAGTGACCCTTCAACCTGTAAGAAAAACCCTAAAGACACATATATACATATAATATATGAAGTCTAATCCATGCGCTTGCAATCTGATGGCTAATATATGCACATATATTTGAGTCCCTTGGGACCCCACCTCTTCCCAGTCTTTACATGGATGTCTTCTCGTGCCTAGCGAGTTTCGGCCCTTAACTCGCCTTAACAAGCCTTGGCTTGTTGATGTCCTAGTGAGCTAAGCACACTAAATTACCTTCCCTCGATTATTGTGTTGGTGAACATGGTGGATGCAGTTTGCTTGAGTTTCAAAGAATTCACTAGGTGCACTAAGCCTCCATATAGTGCCACAAGTCTATAGATTTGCTGTTACGGCCCTCTAGGTATCAGCCCGGTGATGGTCAGGTAAGACTTGGTTACGAGGTAAGAAATACCTTAGTAAAAATTTACTATACATTTTAAGCACGTAGGAAGGGATAAAAAGGATTTTAGAGCACAAATGGCACCTGAGTGTCACCAGGGGCAAAATGATCATGTTGTGTTCTGAGGTGATAGGATTGGTTTTAAAGCTCAAAGTAATTCATTTGGACCTAAGTGACAAGAAACCAAAGTGGAGGATAAAGTTGCCTAAGTTAGTGGCACTATTTGGAATTGTGGTTCTTTTGGCAAAGTTAAAGAAGTTGGAGGAGCCATGGAGGGGGAGTTAGCATTTAAACCATTTTGGGTGGCTTGAATGCCACTATTTATCATCTTCTCCACCTCAATACCGTAGCTCTCTCTTCCCCTACAAATTTCATGCCCAAATCTCATTCATTCCTTCAATTCTTGGTGAAATTGGAAGCCCAATATAATACCCAAGTGAAAACAAAGCTTGCTTCTGCTTAGTTTTGGTGTGGAGAGCTTTGGAAGGAAATTTTTGGTCTATGGGAGCTTGGGTACATTTTTTCCCTTTGTGTTCTTGGTTTCTTAAGCTTCCTAGAGGTTGGGTCGAACTTAATTGAGCTAAAAATGGTGCCCATTTGTGATGAATTTGCTTAGGAACCAGAGAAAACTCATAGTGGAACCATGGAAGCTTTGGTGTTTAAGTTGCTTGATCTTGCATAATTTGTGTTTGAGGTAAGGGGATTTATTTTTTTCCTTGTTATGTTAATGCATTTCTATCATATTTGGCCTTGGGGATGAGTAATTGCAAGCCTAGAAGTGATTAGAATTAAGTTTGGATGAATTGTGCATAAATTTCATGAAGTTGGACAAACCTAGAGAGTTCTAGGCATTGTGGCACCATTGTGGCACTAAGGCACCAAGGAAATGGTTAAGGCAGGAAAGTGGCCTAGGCATTGCAGCCCCAGTAGTGCTACGACACCAAACTTGTGCTGCAGCACCATAGTTGCTTCAGAACTCATCCAAAAAGGTCATTTTTGGTTCCTAATTGGTTGCTAAACATCATAGACATGTTCCTAAGGTTGGATCAAGGTTTAAAATGGAAGTGGAATGAAAAACAAGTGACAAATGGATCAAATGAAGCAAGGAGAAGATGGTGTGTGTACACAATTGAACCATGTGTGTTTCTAAGGGTATTTTGGTGCCCTAGTTAAGGTTTGTAATCATCCCTAAGGTATTTTAAATTCATTAATAGTGAGTAACCAAGTAGTTTAAGCAAGGAACATGGTAAACTAGCAATGGTGAACTAGAACTGTAACCTGGTTAACTAAGAATGTTGCATGTGCACTAAAGCACGGTTAGTGTGGGCAACTTATGGTACAACTTCTTGTAGCTTGGTAAGATGTTTTGGGTTAGTATTTCATTGACCCTAGATTGGTTCAAGAGCTACAAGAACTACAAAGAGTTAATGAAAACACCTAAGGGCCAAAGAAGGCACTATAAGGCTAATAGGGGCACATAAGCGCATTAGGGCACAATGTGAGCTCTAGGGCCCATGAGAAACCTAGATTGGGTAATGTGGGAGCTTGGCATAGCTTGGAAGGTTACTTAATACCCAAGTAAGTGCAAGCTACCCTAAGGAATCAAGATGAACACTAAAAGCTTTAAGCAGGTAGGTGACTTAGCATTCAAGCTAAGTTACTTGGGCACATTGAAGGATCTTTGAGGAGAAAGGTAGTTAAGCTACCTTAGTGCATTTGGGACCTTAATATATGCTAAGAAACACAATGAGCACTTAGAGCAAGCATGATTCCTAGTGATGGCCAACTCATTGAAATGTAGCAAGTGCTAAGCCTAGTATTATACAAGGTTCACCAAAGAAGGTGGAGGCTTAGTAACACTCGGTCAACTAGTCAGGTCTTTGACCTTGGGGACTAAAGTGGGAGCCTAGTAGACCTAGGGGTGGAGGTTTAGTATGCCTAGCTACTTATTTGGGTCTTAGGCCTGATGAGCTAAAGCGGGAACCTAGTTTGCCCAAACTAGATTGGTCATGTACTAGTCAAGGTTCATCATAGGAAGGGTGAAAGGTTAGTAACACCTAGTGGCCTAGCCTGTTCCTAGACTTCAGGCACTAGTGTGGGACCTTAGTGCACCCAAGCTGGCTTTGTCAAGTAGACTTGGATTACTCCTGCACATAGTATTCAAGGGGAGGTTATTATGTGCTTAGGTGACAACTTAGCATGGTAGGCAAGTCAAGGCTTGCTAAAGTGAGTTTAGGGCCAGAACTCACTAGGAGAGTACTAGAATGAGGAAGGGTCCCAAGGGACTCAAGTATATGTGCATATATTAGGCCTTAGACCGTAATGAGCTTATGGTAGATTTGTAACATTTATTATCCAGTGTCCTCTAGTGTTTTTTTTTTTGCAGGTACCCCCGAAGACCCCTTACTGGGAATCTATGATTCTCACCCCTTAGTTTATGTGTGTAGGTTTAGAGAGTTTGGCCAATAACCCAGGCTTGGTTGTTGAGCTAGTTGAGTAGGTATTAATTATACTTGCTAGTTTGCATCTTTGGGTTTATTGGTTATTGAGTACTAACTATGTTGGATTGACCTTAAGCAGTAGTTGACCTAGGAGCACAAGGGGAGATCGAGTCTAAAAGCACTTGAGGAGCTCAGGTGGTTAGCCTAGTTTGGTCATCTTAGTAGGTTATGCTTGAGTACTTAAGTGTACTAAATGCCTCTAGCAATATTGATTAGTTTTATGTTTTGGTTTGTGATTCATGTACATAACTGAATAATGTACATAGGGCTAATGCTTGTAGAAAATGTTTTTATGGCTTTGGCTAGTTTTATAATTGTTTTTAAGTGTGGATCTGCCACTGTTTTGAATTTTTTAATTAATGTTTAAATTTTCATGCCGAAGCGAATCATGCATTATTTAATGCTAGTATCTAGGTTAGTAAGCTTAGGTCATGTGCATTAATTTTTATTATAAGTATAGAAACCAACAATTATAAACCAAAACCCAGGAATTTCATGGATTCCTAGCGATCCTGGGTAATGTAGGCAGCCACAGGTGGCCTAGGGCTACGTCATTTGCTTAGGCCACTCATGTACTAAGCTTCCACCTCAAAACCTTACCAAGAGTGCATCAGGTTCTCACTTACACCTCAAGTAACCCTACCTAGGTAACAAGTGCACTAAAACTTCACTCAAGGCATATACCTATCCACCATTTCTTGGTTCACTCTAGTTGAGTGGTAAACGTGAAGGTTTGACTCATAAATCCTTAGGTTCTATTGAACCCTTCTATGTGCACTAGGGCTCTCGCATAGGGTCTAAACCTGAAGACCCGGCTAGGCTCTTGATGGTACTAAACCCTTCAACCGACTAATGGTGATTTATTATGGCTAATTAACCTAGCTTTTCCCTTACTTGAAATGAAAATAAAGTCAAACGTGGGCTGATTTAGGCTTGGAGGAAAGCATAAAAGTTGTAGTTCTTTCTCTTAGCCTTGTGTGGGTTCTTGCATCGCTTTAATTAGATAGCTAAGAAAAAATTTATGGCAAAATGCTATGGCTTATCAATGCTGTCGAGTCCTAGCACCGCCCTCAGTGCTGTGGCACGACAATGCATACCACTCGTGGTGGCATGCAGATTTGGCATTGTCGTGCCACCACAAGCACCGCACTTGCTGGGGGCACTTCCACTTCCCACATACCTGTAAAACACACACACAAGGCCACAGTGCACCATTTTCCTCAAGTTCTTAATGCCTCATAACATTAAACAAAGCTTGTAACTATCACTAGTCCACCATAACATCACCATCCACTAAAGGCTACCATTCACAAATCTACATGGATTTTAGCATAAGTAAGCTATGAATGGTATGAAACAAGTATGAATTGTAAATCTGTTACCTCAATTGCATAAGAACTAGCATGAATTAAGTGGCACAAGCTTCATATTCCATGCACCAAGGTTCTACTAAAGTTTTTCCTAGGTTCCAAGCAACATAAGGTATGTGGCACCAAAGTAACACTAACCCAACAAAACCCATGCTTAATTCAATGCAAAAAACATGAAAAATCTAAAGGAAAAAAGAGTACCTCACGCACACAAGCTTGCTTGAAAAATGCCCTAACAAGCTTTAAAACTTGGACAACATGTGCAAAGCATACCTCCTCCCACTTGGGCACCAAGAAGGCTCACCAACTTTACCAGGAAACCATGAATTTGAAGTGAGTTAAGCAAGAAAGAAATAGGGCAAGAGAGGGCTATAAAAAAGAAGTTGGAAATATGGGGGAATAGTAACAAAAACCCCTTCCCTAACAAGTTTTATACACAAAAGCTCTTCCCCTCAAAATTTTCCATTTTTTCAAAAGTACTCTTTCCTTATATAGTAACTAGGTCATTAACACTTACGCAAATGCTTAATTAACTTGGGTTTTAAGTTTTCTAAAAAACATCATTTTTACTCCCAGGACTTGTCCCAAACCTGCAAGGTGCAAAATGACCATTTTGCCTCCTAACAAATCTAGTGCCATAAGCCACTCATAACCAACTAACCTTTGGATAAGTTACTTGATTTTTCTAATTCACACCTAATTAAGGTATTTAAGCTAGCGATTTATGAACTTACCTTGCTCACCATGCTTTCCTCTAGAAAGGCTATAACATTTTGTGCTTTGTGTGCATAAGTGGCCTAAGAACTTAGTTTGGGACTTAAATGAAATTGTAAAGCTTTCATTTGGGATCTTTAGTGATGGCACAAGGAGTATAAAGGGCCTAAGTGATAAAAAATGAGGCTTGGGGTAATAGTAAACAAAGAACAAGAGAATGAGTACTGAAGGGCTTGAATAAGTAAGAGTTATGTGAGATAGGTTGACATTATTGACCAATCTCCTCTCCTAATTCTTATTGGTTTCCCCTACCTCCATTAGAGATTTAAATCAAGATTTGAAAAGAGCATTTTAAAAAAAAAATAAGGAGCCACCAAGCAAGTATGTAAAAGCCCATGCTCGACAATAAAGATTGGAGGTGTAATTTAAGGTTTCCAATGAGTTCTAGCTTAAGAACTCTAGGTATTATCGTACCCACAATTTTATCTTGGTTATGAGTTGTTTATGAGCTTAGGAATGATCTTGATTTAGTTGTTGATGTCCATTTTTTAGGAAAACATGATTGGAGCCTCAGGAAAAAAAAGAGCTCAGTTGGTGCAATAGTGCTCAACTTGCTTGATTTTGGTTCGAATGTGTTTAAGGTATGAGAATTTTGTGTTTTCCTTATCACTTTATTAAACTTAAGTTTTATCTAGCTTTGGGAGTATGTATTGGATGGATTTAAAGTGGATTGGCTTAAAAAAAAAGGCGACAAATGTAAGAGGGGTTGAGAGGGGCATGAAAAGGGCTTTTGCAACCAGAAATGTGCCCCTAGGGGCTGGAGCTACATGCCTAAGGCTTCTGAGGAACCTAGAGATGCGTCCCCATGACCCAGGGATGCAGCATTAACCACCCTGAAGCTTTAAAGCTTTAAGGGAACCCAAAGACACGCCCCTAAGACCCAAAGATGTGGCACTAAGCACCCCAAGCGTTAAAAGCTACAGGGGATCCCAAAGATGCATCCCTAAGACCTAGGGATGCAGCATTGAGTACACCAAATCTAAGGGGAGTTTTATGAGGTGCCAAGATGTGTCTCCAAGGATTGAGGCCATGGCATTGTGTAAGCCTGAGGTTGAGGGCTTGCTTTAGACCTCCTAAATGTCCTTAATCATTTCTAGGGCCTTAATATGGCCAAGAGAAGGATCACCCCCATTCCTAAGGTAGTTTTAATGGATTAATAGTGAGTAACCAAGTAACTTAAGCAAGGATCATGGTGAACTAGCTTTGGTGAATGAAAATTGGGGCCTAGTTAACTAAGTGTAGTGCATGTGCAATAGGGTGTGGTTAGTATGGGCAATTTGTGGCACAACTTGCTGTAGTTAGGAAAAAAGATTTGAGTAATATTTCACTGACCCTAAGATTGTTTAAGATCCATAGGAATTGTAAGACGTTAGTGAAAACACTTAAGGGCCAAGGAAGTCATTGTGAGGCTAATAGGGGCACATAAGTGAATTTGGCCGCAATGTGAGCCCTATGGCACATGGAAGGCATAACATCGATAATGTGGGAGCTTAGCATGGCTTGAGAGGTTTCTTGATAGCCAAGTAAGTGCAAGCTAGCCTAGGGAATCCTAACCTAGGGAATCAAGAGGAACACCAAAAGCTCTAAGTAAATGAGTGACTTAGAACTCAAGCTAAATTACTCGAGCACTTTGATGGGCCTTGGAGGTGCAAGGTAGTTAGGTTACCTTAGCGCATTTAGGACCTTAAGATGTGCTAAGAAACATGTGAAGCACTTAAAGCAAGTATGATTCCTATTAGTGGCCAACTCATTGAGGTGTTGCAAGTGTCTAGCCCAGTATCATTTAAGGTTCATCAAGGAAAGTAAAGGCTTAGTAGCACTTGGTTGCCTAGGTGGGTCTTGGACTTGAGGGACTATAATGGGAGCCTAGTACACCTAAGGGCGAAGGTTTAGTATGCCTAGTTACCTAACTAGGTCTTGAACCTGAAGAGCTAAAGTGGGAACCTAGTATGCCCAAATTAGATTAGCCATGTGTTAGTCAAAGTTCACCATAATAAGGGTGAAAGATTAGTAACATGTAGTGACCTAGCCAGGACTTAGACCAGAGGCACTAGCATAGGACCTTAGCGCACTTAACTTGGCTTTTCCAAGTAGGCTTGGATTACTCCTACACATGGTATTCAAAAGTGCTAGTTAAGTGCCTAGGTGATGACCTAGCACAGTTTGGCAAGCCAATGGTTGCTATAGCAAGTTATGGGCTAGAACTCGCTAAACACGGGACAGTATCCTGTATGAGGACTAGGATGAAGAGGTCCCTCAAGGGACTCAAATATATGTGCATATGTTAGCTCTTAAACCATAATGAGCTTGTGATAGATTTGTGATATATTTATTATGATAGTGTCCTCTAGTGTTTTTGCTTTGCCGATACTTTGAAGATCCCTTGCAGAGAATCTATAATTCTCACCTATTAGTTTATATGTATAAGTTCAAGTTGTTCAGCTGGCAATCGAGGTTGGTTGTTCAACTAGATTGAGTAGGTATAAGTTATACTTGCTAGTTTATATTTTTTAGATTCTTGGTTATGTTTGATATTGACTATTTGGGTTGACCTTAAGCAGCGGTTTATCTAGAAGCACAAAATAATTTGATGCTATAGTCATTTAAGGAACCGAACTCAAATGGTTAGCCTAGTTTGTTCATCTAAGTGGTTTATGTCTTAAGTACTTATTTGTACTAGATGCCTTTAACAACATAATGTTGATGCTTATAGAAAATGTGTTTACGGCTTTGGCTAGTTTTACAATTGTTTTTAAGTGCAGTACTGCCAATGTTTTGAATGTTTTATTTTATGCTTAAATATCCATTTCAAAATGACTCATGAATTATTAATTACAAGTATTTAGGTTAGTAAGCTTAGGTCATGTGCATTAGTTTTTATCACAAGCAAAGAAACCATCAATTGCTAACCAAACCTTGGGAATTTTATAAATTCCTAGTGGTCTTGGGCAACAGGCCGCCATAGGTGTCTAAGGGCTGTCACAGAACTCCTCTGGGCAAGGCCACAAAATGCCTTTGGCTAAACACCTCCAGGTAAGGCAACTGAACCCTCCATATGAGCACCTTCGAGCAACACAACAAAAAATCTTTAGAAAAATGCTTCTAGGCAAGGCCACCAAATACCTCTAAATGAACAATTCCTAGCAAGGCAGCAAAATGCCTCCTAGTGAAGACCTTCGGGCAAGGCAACAAAATGCCTCCAGATGAACAAGCCCAAGCAAGGCTAACAAAATGCCTCTGAATAAACACGTCCAAGCAAGGCCACAAAATGCCTCCTTGTGAACACTTATGGTAAAAGCAACAAAATGCCTCTAGATGAACTCCTCTAAGAAAGACAATAAAATGCCTTCGAATGGACACCACTGAGAAAGGTAACAAAATGCCTTCAAATGAACACTTCCAGGCAAGGCAACAAACGCCTATGGATGAACACCTCCAAATAAGGCAATGAAAAACCTTTGGAAGAATAGGTTTGAGAATGATGGCTTTGGGCTTGGGATAAACAATCTTAGATATTGCACTTTCTGTTCTTTAAATTACCAACCCCAAGTGTTGACACCCAATTTTGTCCAAGCTCTAATTTTTATTTAGTTTTAGGTTAGAAAATGTAATTTAGGAAGTATTTTCATTTTTAGGGACAATTTAGTCTTTTTTGTCATTTTAGAGCTTAGGATGTTGATAGCATCATGTGCATTTAGATTCTATTGTCATTTTGTGTTATAGAATTTTAGGAATCATATAGGGTAGAAATAGGATGTAATTTAGTTTTGGTACTAATTTGGGGTCCTAAATGTCCTCTACAGTTAGTTTAGGCAAAGGGGAGAGTTTGGGAGTGAATTGAAAATTTTTAGAAAGTTCTAGGTGAAAATGTAAATTTTGAGTCAAATCTATCAACTCTACAAAGTTTCAGGCAAATCTGGCAAGTTTATGAAATTCTAGGAAAATTTGGCTAGTTTTATGAAGTTTTGTCCTCAATTGACGAATTAGGGAAGTATTGGGTGAAATTGAAAATTCTCATAAAACTGAGGTCAAATTAGCAGTTGAGAGTTTTCTGGACTTTGGTTAGTATTTTTACCGGACTACATCACAGGAGATTTAAACTTTATCAAATTTAATTTGGATGAAGCTTAACTTCTCAAACCTAGTTAATCTCGCCTAAAACTCTTATAGTATAAGTATGGGCCACCATTTTGAGAGAAAAAAATTTAGAAGTTGGCAAAAACCCTAAGTTTGGGAAAACTGCGCATTTAATCCATACTTCTTCGCTACTTTTCCCCAAAACATTGAGCTTCTTCCCTTGCCGCCGTCACCCCAAAAGTTCCAGCCCCCTGCGTCGATGCTTCTAGCCACCTAACCTTTGCCGCGTCCAGTCTCCATCCGCCACCATCAGCCCTCACAGCTAGCTGCCCTCGCTCAGCCCAACGATGTACCATTCTTTCTCGATTGGGCCGCCGTTTCCAAGAGTTCCGTCCGCCGTCCCGCAGCTCCTGATTCATCGACTGCCGCTGCTTCGCACGTCATCCACTCGGCTGGAGGTTCGCCATTGTCTTCTCTATGATCGACTCCCCTGATCGTCCCAAGGCCGCCGCCCCATTGCCGCTAAAGTCAAAGAATTGAAGAGGACCCGCTTCCTCAACCCGCGACCAACGGGTTTCATCCAAAACTGACCCAGTCAATTTTTTCTCCTTTTAGTATAACCACTATTTACTCCCTAAGCTTTTTATTTCGTTGATTAAGTCACTAACATATTTCTCTTTTGCAGATTAGTCACGGACTGGAAGCTATCATAATTTGTTTTTCTTTGTCTTGTTTATTTCTTCGTTTAGCCATGCATTAAACTTAGAGATTAAATTTGCATGGGGTACAATATAGGATATTAATTTGGTCCGTTTCTTCTTTTATTTATTTTTAGAATAGTTTAATTTTAATTCCCATAATACATCTAAAGGTTAAAAATGTAAGGTTTTGGGCGCCAAACAAACATAGCGGAAACTAACCAAAACCCTATAAGATCCAAGCGAAACAGAGTAAATCAAGTATTCAAAATTTTTATACCTAGTCCGTTGGGATCTTTTACCAAACTGTTGAGTTGAATCACAACTTTGAACAGTTGACATATTCAAGCTCTCTACGGTATCTACACAAAACACTTGGATCACCAAAACTCCACCTCATTTCGGCAATTGCATTCTTCGTGCATTCATAGTATTAGCTTGCATCCTCCAAGGAAAGACAAGAGAAGAGTGTGACTGGAACTTTTCAAAACCCTTCTAATTTCGTCATTTGGGTGGCTAGGGTGAGGGTTGCGAAATTTCTCACTATATGACGTATATATAGTGAAGCTTAACTCACAAGTCTAATAGGTTTCATAACCCTAATCAAATTAGGCCTAATTTTAGGCTTCATAAAGGCTCAACCTTTTGGGCAATTATTAATCCGAAATTATCATGAAACCAAAATCCAAACAATTTGGCCTATGTACTCAAATAATCTAATTGGTTCTATGTGTATGACCTAATAGGCTCCTATCACATTGACAATGATCATAAATCACATATATTATTATAAACAATAAGCGGTGTCTAGCAATACATCATTGCTACCCAAGTGACAAGATAGTTGACGATTCGACTAAACCTCTATGATCATTATTTGTATATGTCATTGTCCCTTTGTCCAAGATATTAAGACCAAGCACGAGACATGAAATATGTCACTTTCGTACAACCCAATCTAACGTTTCTTGATTATCGAGTAAACTGACTAAAACTAATGACATTGATATCCCATATCAAATCATTCAAGCATGACCATGCATTTCCCCAATCTCACTCAATTAATGGGCTTGAAGATATCACTATCGTTACATAGGAGGGACAAATCTCATCTTGATCATACAAAACCCTTCACATGATATGTGACATATTCAATGACCACCTTCATGTTCACTCAGTTACAAGCAACAAAGGGAAGTATCAAAGTATGTGACTCACATGTAGGGAATCTTGATGGCCTTAGGTCAAAGGACTACATATACCATGATCACTACAAGAATCACTTATGACACTCATATAACGATTCATGTAGCGTTATCATGGCGGGTCAGTCCAGTACACAAGTTCTTCAACTTGTACCCATATGTAGACTACATATCTCATATCAATCTCCACACATGCTAGTCTTTATGTATTATTGCAACCCACTCTACGATAATACTAAACTAGGGACATTTAAGAATACTATTATTCTAGTGTTATAATTATGTTTGATTATGTCACACAAAAATAAAACAATAAACACAATTACTGGATTAATGCTTCAATAAAATATCTTGACTCAATATGTAAAATATAATTATCTCATTATTGGGTTTTGGGCATAACACTAACAAAAAACACACAAAAATTATTGATCAAGCAATTGTAAAATACTCAAAAAATTTTTTGGGAATCCATTCTTAGTGGATTTGATAAAATCTCGAGGTGGATTATTCGTTCGAATTCAATTGATTTGATAATAGTCGCAGTTTTCAACAAAATGGTCCTTTCAAATTCTTGGTGGATTTGATAAAATCCAAAGATTTTAAGTGCATCTAGGATTCCATATCCGGTTGGTTTAGTAAGATTCACGGTCTGAAATTAAATTGAAAATTGAAAATAATTAAATAAAATTCAATAAAACTATTTTATTGACGATTAGGTAAGGAAGCAAAATTTTGGGAAAAGATAAAACCAAACCCATATAGTACCAATTTCTGGGAATTGTAATAAGGTTATTTTAGCGTAGCTAATTCACAATCTTAGAATCTCTCGTAGACCATAACAGTTATCCAATTGACCTTGGCAAAACTGATTGGTGGTGACTCCTAAAAACAAGTTGTTACAGCTTAGCGACTGCACTAGGGACGATTTTAGCCACAAGGGAGTTCAATTTTCCTTGTTTCTTTATTTGTTTATTTCTTACACATTGATTTGATGTGTTGTTTTTTTTATATGTTTCGACACTCACACTCTTTGACATGCATTACAAGCTTAAAACCTAAACTCACTCCAACAAAGTTTTGGAAAATACCCAGGTTAGGCTAGTCGTGTGAGATAATACTCTCCACACTTTCTCTAATCTATAGTAATAAGTAATGTTCCCTGAGTGTGATGATAGTCACCCTATGGGACCATGAAAGCTATGACTCGAATTAATCATCCCTCATGTAACTCTTGTGGGTGAGGAATTGGGTCTTTTCTTGTCTTATAGGATTTAGTTAAAGGGATTTGAGAAATAAACCTATAACCTATCTTTCAAAGAACCACCTATGCAAATAGTTGCTATAGATCCATTCACTAGGACTTCCATAACAAGCCATATATTCACTTAGTTAACTTACTTCATTTTTTTTTGTTATCATTTGTCATATGTTATTAATTTTTTTTCATCATTATAGGCATGCTATTTAATTGTTTATCTTTGCCTTCTTACATTTGTTATATGTCTCTTACTCCTTATTTCCATGACTTTATATATATCTTTTGAATTTGGCCTCATATATCTTTATTACTTTCTTCAATGGTCCTCATTGCATATTCGTGCATACATGCATCAAATCATGCATCTAAAATTTGAAATGAACTTTGCTCTTCAAGAGAGGAAAGGATTGGTACTTGACATCAATATTCAACCTGGCATCAAACAAGACTCATGGCGGCACAAATGGAAGGACGTCTTGATGAGCTCGAGTCAAAGATAGAGAACATAGTGGAACAAATGAAAAAACTAATGGAATTGATCAAGGGGATGGTGTTGCAAACCCTCATCAAAGACCCACAGGATCCGATCTACCTTCTTGGATTCACTCAACAAGGGGTCTCAATTCAAAAGAAGCTCTTTCAAGACTCAGGCCCATTTGATGACATTCATTTAAGGCACAATCTATTTTATGAAGAAAAGAAGCTGCTGCTTAAAGAAAAAAAGGATGCTCAAAAGTTCAAGACTATATAAAAGAGGCTTTGGGTCATTGAAGGTGGCACTTTATTTAGATCCCTATCAGTGGATGATCTTTACTTAGTGTCAGATGTTGTGATTCCCTTGGACTTCAAGGTACCAAAGTTTGTGAAATATGATGGGACAAGTTGCCCTGTCACTCATATAACACATTTCTTAAGAAAGCTACAACTGCTCACAAAGGATAAAAAGGTGTGGATGGCTATTTTTCAAGACAGTTTGACAAAGTCTCCATTACAGTGGTACCTTAACCAAGGCTTAAAGAACATTTAAGATGTGGAATGATCTTGCTTAAGCTTTCATCAATAATTATAAGCATATTGTGGATTTGGCCTCTAATTGCCAGACTCTTCAAAATATAGAGAGAACAAAACAAGAAATCATTAAGGAATATTCTCAGAGATGGAGGGACTTAGCCACACAAGTTCAACCACCTATGATAGTAAAAGAAATAATCATTGTATTTATCCAAACATGGAAATGACCAATTTATGAAAAGCTAGTTGGGAACACTCCGAGTAGCTTTTTATATACGGTATTGTCCAGAGAAATGATCAAATTTGGAATAAAAATAGGGAAGCTGGTCAATCTACCAATTGGGGGATTTCACAATGAGAGAGGTGAGGCTGTCCAAAATGTCACCTCTAGGACTCATGGTCCAACACTACTTAAGATGTATGGGAAGGGGTACCCTAATGAAGTGATAGTCTAGGGGTCATTTACTCACTCCACTTCATCATTGATTCAAGATCATAAGCTTCAAAGAGCACCGTCAAAGAAGAAAGAAGAATTTGATCATATCCCTATTTTATACACTAAGTTATATACCAAGGTTATTGAAAGTTAACAAAGATAACCTATACCGACTAAACAAATTTAGCCTCATTATCCAAAGTGGTATGATGTGAGTGCCATTTATGAATACCATGGTGGAGTAGCTGGCTACTCACTCGAAAGTTGTTTTGCTTTTATGAGGAAGGTGCAACAGTTGCTTAAGGCGAAGTTGTTGGATTTCATTAATGGATTCTGAGAAAGAGCATCAACTTAATAGGCTATTTCAAGTTAGGTCAACCTTTAAGTCTAGGTACATTTTTTAATAATTGAAATACCTTGAAGTAACTTGTATCTCTGAGAGCTTGCCATAGTAATTTAATAGTAAAAATCTTCTATATTTAGTCTAAAATCTAGGGTGTAGTCTTTGTTAAGTGGACATCTATTTTTTTTCTTTTACAATAAAAAGATGTAATTTGTGCAACAAAAATCTCCTTATCCAAAGTGGTATGATGTGAGTGCCATTTATGAATACCATGGTGGAGTAGCGGGCTATTCACTCGAAAATTGTTTTTCTTTTAAGAGGAAGGTGCAACAGCTACTTGAGGCAAAGTTGTTGGATTTCATTAATGGATCCTGAGAAAGAACATCAACTTAGGAGGTTATTTTAAGTTAAGTCAACCTTTAGGTCTAGGTACATTTTTTAATAATTGGAATGCCTTGAAGTAACTTGTATCTTTGATAACTTGCCAAAGTAATTTAATAGTAAAAACCTCCTAGATTTAAATTGTAATTTAATAGTAAAAATCTCCTAGATTTAGTCTAAAATCTAGGGTATAGTCTTTGTTAAGTGAACATCTATTATTCTTTCTTTTACAATAAAAGATGTAATTTGTGAAACAAAATACCATTTTACATCTATATCATACCCTTTGTCATTAAGTCATTCATTTCAACATCTTGCAATCATGTTTCTCTTTCGTGAACAAGCACAAATGTGACAATGCTACTTGTGGGTGGAAATGAAAGCTAAAGGAGATTTGATGGCAGTGATCTTGAAAAGGCTACCTAATTTAGTGGGAAAGGACTTAAATGTTGCTTCTTAACTTTCATCATACAAAATCAAAAGGAAGTTTACAGTGGTTATCAATATTATTGCAAAAAGTTTTTTGTTAGCGTTTGAAGAAGGTAGTCCTCGTATTAAACGGCTTTGGTGGCATCCCAATTCTCATGAATACTCAACAAAATAAAAGGTTCTCGGTTCTCCATAACGCAAGTTCTAAAAATGAAAAAATTCATCCTTTCCATTAAAAGGCAACAAGGGAAATTCAAAAAAAAGAAAGGATTGAGAGTAAGCACGAGCAACTAATGTCACTTGAGTCATCCCGCTTGAGGAACATTACAAGAAGAGCTACTTAGCACATCACCTATCAAAACTATAGCTCACAAAAAGAAAGAAAAAAAAAAGATAAGGGCTCGCTGGGTTGTTAATTTCCAACAAAACCTAGGTAAAAGTTAGAGAAAAAACAAAAGAATGACAAGAAAAAAAAAAAAGAAAATTGAGCTATAGATTCTAGACTAAAAAGTTATAAAGGCAGTTTAGAAGATAAAAGTAACCTTCAAAGTAAGTTTACATGTAGATTGTGATTGCTGAGGGGCAACAGATAAGGTCTAACTTTCTGGAAAAGATGGTAGGTTTGAGGTTGTCGCTATTGAGTTTTTCAAGGCAATTAGATCTACTCATGGGTGGCATTAAAAAGCCATTCTTTAACACCATTCAAACTTAACTTTCTTTAACCTATCACTTTCCTCTTGATATAATTCTTGCCTATTTTAAAGGCTATCATTCTGAAACCTATTTCAACCCTTTTGACTTGTGCATTTTTCATCTTTGAGTTGGAAATAGAAAGAATAATAGAAAATTTAAATTAAATACAAAAGCAGTAAGTTATTTTGTCAAGTTTTGAAAATTAATGATAGTCTCTTTAGGAAAATACAATTATTCTTCAATGTGCCTAGATTCAAAAGAGAGAGCTAGCTTGAATATCTCTTTAAGAAGATGTGCTTTCATAAGACATAGTTGGCCAACTATCATCCATTTGAAATAGAGGCAATGTCATAATCAATGAGAGGCATCTTTGATCAATAGACTCAAGATACACTTTGACCTATGGTGGGCAAGTCATGTAATTTGGCTAGGAAAAAGCAAGGGAGACATACCTTTCCGAAGGAACAGTTTCAAGAAAGAGAATTCATAAGAGCAAAGTAATTTAAGTCAAGATAGAAGATACCCCCTCTCTCATGCATCACAAAGTTCATAAAATCTATGCATTTCACTTGTCGAGGTCATGAGTCATTCATCATAGGTGACACAACCATCATGTACAATGCATATTCATTTGAAATGGTTTTAAAGATAGGTCTCATGAAAGCAAGTTTGAAGAATATTCATAAGGATTTTCAAGAAGGAATCTCTTAAGAGGCTAAAGGATGCCAACATTGAAGTTCAACTAAGAGCTTTCAGGATGAAAGTTAAGGTAAGTTTTTCAATCCTAAAGAAATCATGGCTTAATTTCATGCTTGGGGGGCACATTTGAAGGTTGACATTCGTAAGTTGTCATACCATTTTCCAAAACAATCCACATCATAAATACATGTTTGAGAAGTTATTTTCTTTAAGGTATCATTTTTCTCAAAGCTCATTTCGAGACATTCTCAAGGTATTTTTTTAAGGTATCTAAAAAAAATTTCAACTCTCAAGGGTCAAGGTTTCTTGTATGACAATTTTCTTTTGTCTACAATTTTTCACTTTCAAGATTCACTCATTTTATGAAATCTTCACCTCTTTATAAAATTTACTTATTTTGTGAAATTTCTCACTTTCAAGATTACTCATTTTATGAAATTTTCAGTTTTTTTTTTTAAATTCACTCATTTTGTAGAATCTCTCACTTTCAAGATTCACTAATTTTGTGGAATATTCTGCCTTTTTGAAATTCACTCTTTTTTTTTTTTTAATTTCTCACTTTCAAGATCCACTAATTTTATGGAATATTCACCCTTTTGGAATTCACTAATTTTGTGAAATTTCTCATCTTTAAGATTCATTCATTTTTGTGGAATCTTCAGCCTTTTTGAAATTCATTCATTCTGTGGAATATTTGGCTTTTTTGAAATTCACTCATTTTGTGGAATTTTTTACTTTCATGATTCATTCATTTTTTGAAATCTTCAACCTTTTTGAAATTTGCTCATTTTGTGGAATTTTCTATTTTTAAGATTCACAAATTTTGTGTGATCTTCAGCTTTTTGAAATTCACTCATTTTATGGAATTTTCTACTTTTAACATTCACTCATTTTGTGGGACCTTCGAATTTTTGAACTTCACTCATTTTTGTGGGATTTATCCTTTTCAAGATTTATTTATTTTGTACAATCTTCAGCCTTTTGAAATTTACTCATTTTGTGAAATTTCTTACTTGTAAAATTTACTCATTTTGTTGTATTTTTCAGCTTTTCTTGAAATTCACTCATTTTGTGAAATTTCTAAAATTTTAGATTCACCCATTTTGAAAATTCACACTTTTGATGGAATTATTCTAAGTTTGGCTGCTTTCATGGATTTTTTTTTTTTAGATAATAAGGAAGGTTCCTTAATTTCACTACAAGGAAAAATCGAGGTTTCTAAGAGAATGTAATTCTTTTCCTCATCATTTGGGTCAAACTGAGATTTTAAACGAGAAAGATTTCTCTACCTCATCATATTCAAAGAAAGGCAAAACCGAGGTTTCAAAGAGAATGTAATTCTCTTTCTCGTCATTTGGGTCAAGCCAAGGTTTTAAATGAAAAAAATTTCTCCACCTTGTCACATTTAAAGAAATGCTAAACTGAGGTTTCAAAGTGAAGGTAATTCTTTTCCTCATACATTAGGTTAAACTGAAGTTTTAAATGAGAAAGGTTTTCTTACCTCATCACATCTAAAGCAAAGCTAAATTAAGTTTTCAAAGTCAAAGTATTATCTTTCTCATAATATAAGTTAAATTGCAGTAGTAAAGAGATAGATTCTTTACCTCAAAGGTCATCAGAGGTGGTAAAAAGTTAGGATGCTCTATTTCATAGGAATTTAGAGGTGGTAAAGAGACAAGGTTCTCTACCTCAAGGGCCATCAGAGGCGGTAAAAAGTCAGGATGCTCTACCTCATAAGAATTTAGAGATGGTAAAGAGACATGGTTCTTTACCTCAATAGTTATCAGATATGGTAAAGAATCATGGTGCTCTACCTCAAAGAAATTTAGTGATAAAGAGGCAGGGTTCTCTACCTTAAGAGTCATCAGAGATGGAAAAGAGTCAGGCTACTCTACCTCAAAGGAATTTAAAGGTGGTAAATAAACAAAGTTCTCTACCTCAAAAGCAATAAGAGGTGGTAAAAAATTAGTTCTCTACCTCTTAAATCATGAAGAGATGGCTCTCTGACAAAGGTAAAGTGAATGAGAGAAGAGTTTCTCTCTTCCATTGAAAGGTTTCTACATAGAAAAAGGGTAAGGAAGACTCATTAACTTTTCAAGAAAAAAGGAAAGAGTTTTCCTCTTATGTTTGAAAGCAATAGGAAGGTTATTATTGAAAAACCTAGAGTTCAAAGGCTTGACCGAGAAAGAAGAAAGAGTTTTTCTCCTTAGATTCTTAAATGATAGGATCTTATTGTAGAGCTCATAAGGGAGGTTCCTTAACCACGAAGAAGAGGAGAAAAAGGTTTTTTCCCTCAAGATTTTTGACAGTGGGAAGGTTCTTATTATCCTAATGAAAAGTCGAACAAAATCTGGTAACAACTTTGCTTGCATTATGTTCCATGAAACATGCAAAGAGGGGCAGCTGTTGACACCCAATTTTGTCCAGGCTCTAATTTTTATTTAGTTTTAGGTTAGAAAATGCAGTTTATGGTGTATTTTCATTTTTAGGGGCAATTTAGTCTTTTTAGTCATTTTATAGCTTAGGCAGTTGATAAGGTCATGTACATTTAGATTATGTTTTCATTCTTTATTATAAATTTTAGGAATTTAGAATGGTCATATGGGGTAAAAATATGAAGTAATTTAGTTTAGGCACTAATTTGGGGTCCTAAAGATCCTTTGGGGTTGGTTTAGGCAATGGGGAAAGTTTGGGAGTGAATTGAAATTTTTTAGAAAGTTCTAGGTGAAAATGTAAAGTTTGGGTCAAATCCGGCAAGTTTATGAAATTATGGGAAAATCTAGAAAATTTTACAAAGTTTTGTGCTCAATTGACTAATTAAGAAAGTATTGGGGAAAATTCGAAATTCTCATAGAACCTGAGGTCAAATTAGCAGCTTGAGAGTTTTTCTGGACTCAGACTAGTATTTTTACTAGATAACATCCTAAGCGATTTCTACTTTTTCAAATTTGATTTAGATGAAGTTTAACCTCTCAAAACCTAATTAATCTTGCCTAAAACGGCCTTAGTATAAGTATGGGTCACCATTTTTTAGAGAAAAAAGAGATAAGCTTGGGAAAACTCACATTTAGTCCCTACTTCTCTGCTACTCTTCCCCTAGAACCTTGAGCTTATTCCCTCATCGCCGTCACTCCAGAAGTTCCAGCCCCCTGCCTCTAGCCATTTAACCTCCGCCACGTCCATTCTCCATCTGCCACCATCAGCCTTCACAGCTGGCTGTCCTCGCTCAGCCTAACGACGCACAATTCCGTCTCGACTTGCACTGCCTTTTCCAGGTGTTCTATCCACCATCCTGCAGCTCCTGATTTGTCGACAGCCGCTGCTTCGCACGTCATCGGCTCGACTAGAGGGTAAGGGTTAGGGTCAGGTTTACCCGACAACCCACTACCGCCCATCATTTCCTCTACTTCTTCATCTTGGATCCCCTCCGTTCTCATCTCCTTCACTATCTTGGTGTTGATTTGATGATTATTTGAAGCACTGAACCAGCGGCAAGGAGCATGGTGCGACAAAGAGGGAGGGTAGGCTAACAACGAGACGATCAATCAAGACAGAGGTGTTTGAATCGGTTTGAATTGGTGGTCCAACGTGTGGTGCTGGTGACGATGAGACAATAAATCAAGACGGAGGTGAAAGAAGGTCAGAGCTATGGTGGTCTGAGGATGGACGGATGATGGAGCAGTAAGAACTAGATGAGACCCGAGTCACGACACTAATGAACAAAACCAAGCAGCCCAGAGACATGCAGGAGAGAAGCTGTAGCAAAGCAGGTGAGGCTACGACAACATTGGGTTTGGCTTAGCCTCTTAGGGTTAGGCTTAGGAATGGTATAATTATAGGCTTAGTGGGCTGGGCTCGGAAACAGGGAAAAGGTCCTAGGTTCTAGGGGAGTAGCTGGGCCTAATATTTCAGGTCTGTTCGGGTGAATTCGGGTTCAACCGAACCAACCCATTTTTTCACTTTTTGAATGGGGTCGGTTTCAGGTTGACTTGAATAGCCTTAATTTACCTCTTTAACCCGACCCTAACCCGAAAAATTGGTTCAGGTTCTATATCGGGTTTCAGGTTCAGATAAATGCTTTCACCCCTAATTTTAAGGACATTTAAGATTTCATATCCGATTAATTTGGTAAGATTTCACGTTTTGAAATTAAATTGAAATTTTAAAATAATTAAATAAAATTGATCAAAACTATTTTGATTGATGATTAGGTAAGGAAGAAAGAATTTTGGAAAAGATAAAACTAAACCCCTATGGTACCAATTTCTGGGCATTATAATAAGATTATTTTAGCGTAAACAACTCATGATCTTAGAATATCTTGTAGACCATAACAGATATCCAATCAACCTAGGTGAAACTGATTGGTGGCGACTCCTAAAAACACATTGCTATACTAAGCATGTCTTTTTTCCCTTAACATGGAAGTAAGAGAAAATAAACACAATAAGCAGAAAGAGCTAGTTGGACCAAGAAGGATAACTCAAAACATGTTCTAGACTTTTTATTCCCCCAACTAAAAATGTGTGAGGCCAGCAATACCATGTCAACATCAAGGTTAATGGCTTAACTTCATCGACTGTCTCGAGAAGGAGATCAACTAGGAGGCTAGAACGACTCACTAGCCATGTCCTATAGGAGGTCAACAAGTAGGTTGGGATAACTACACTAACCACCTCTAGAAGAAGGTTAACAAGCAAGTTGGAACAAATAAACCAGCAACGTCCAAAACGAGGTCAACAAACAGGTTGGAACAACCATACCGATCATACCTAGAAGGAGGCCAACAAGCAGGTCGAAATGGAATGACCATACCTATCGTGCTTGAAACATCACCAAGTGCACTATAGGAACAAAAGCCCCACAAGTGAGCCCTACAGGGCATGCTGGCCTCTCAAAATGGGACTAGGTGCTCCCTAACCCTAGGGGATAATCTTAGCACTAAGATTCCAACATAATGCCTTATGGCTGGGTATGGTACCTTGGGGTCCCTGGGGACACAAACCCGACCATAAAATCTAAATCAATACAACTTCTAAAGAAGGATGTAAGGACCCCTAGCCTACATCCATCCACCAGGAATGGAGGCACTAAGTAAGGGAAAAAGGTGAACTCATAAAAAGCAATAAAGTAATTTATGATAATAATAAATCTCTTTTAGATTCCTTAAAAAGTTTCTTACAACAAGACCCAAAGGGCTACAAAAAAAAAGGAGGTAGCATAGCCTCAAGAAGAAGAGCATCAAGACCGCCATCTACAAGGAATTTATGCACCTTAATGTTGAGCCTTTTTTATAAAACCACATCTTATGATTCACTGTCACCTCATGAAAAGCATCAAACTGAGACAAGTCCAGGTCAACATGGGTCTCTGCACTTGATAATGGCACCAAACAAAGCCATTAAAATACTCCTGGATTTCTCTTTGCATCATCCCTAGCTCGGCCTACCTCTTTTCGAAGATCCCTACTATTAGCTTTCAATGCCTTTTTCTCTTTTGAAGCTCCTCACAGGAATGGGTAAGGACAAAGGGTAGTACAAGAGATATCCCTTTTCGATGCCTAAAGCCACTCCTCAAAAGCCTTCTTTTCCTTCTCCAGGGCATTCAGTTTCAGAGTCAGCCTCTCAACGTGATTGGAAAGCAGCTTCTTCTCTTCAGTCAGGGTATGGTTAACGTCCTCTAAGGATTCCATGCTTGTTGCCATCCCGTCCAACATGATAGTCACCTAGCCAATAAAAAAGAGAAACGATTAATAAATAAACGCACGCAAGGAAAGAAGACGAACAAAGTAGACAACTCATCCAAAGAAATGTAGGGCTCTTATGCCTCAAACACACCATAGGTGAAATCCTATGATGCTCTAATGTGGCACTGTGACAAGGAAGAATGAGCCTTTCCAACATCCTTAAGCAGGTGGAATCACTGTCAAGGATAGACGCCTCCTCATTCACAGCAAAATAAAGTTTGCCTAGTACAGTCCTATAAGCCTGGAAATATGCCTCGTGGACCTCCCAGCGCCTTGCCTCCAGGACCTCCTTTTGAAGGTGATCTAGAAAACTTGGAATCTACCTAGAAACCACACCAAGAACCCCTAGCAAGGCCTCCTTAAAAAGGGCCTTGGGGCACCCAAAGAAGATCCCAAAACAATGCTTGGTTTTGGCAAAGCAAGAATGAACACCCAAGATCCTGTACTAAGCCTAAAAGGAAGACAAAATAATTGATTAATCAAGAAACTAGAGGGCAAGGGAAAAATGGCAGCCCAAATACACCTCCCAATGTAAATTACTATGAGAAGTCCAAGGTAGGGGACTATCTAGAGAAGAATTGTGACTACAACCTTTGGACCCCTGGATAAAGAAGGTGTCTCTTTATCAACATTCACCACCACCATGGAAGAAAATGCTAAAGGCTTTTGGCACTTTGTCTGGCAGAATAAGGCCTCACTTTTTTTCTGAATACGGCACTTAGAAGGGTGCCTTAGACAATCCTTAGAGTGTCAAGTGCACTTCTAGCCTCACGAAGGGCCTTGACTACACTGTCTTGCCTCTTCCATGCTTCATAGGTGTAGTCATAAAGCCCTGAAAAAAATACTCACTGATTAAATTAAGAAGAATCTACTCTAATGTGAAGAATTCAGTTAAGGGAAGAAATACATACTATTCCCAATTATCTTGATAAGAAAGGAACCCAAAAGTTTACCTTTTCCCCCTAGGGCTAGGAAGATAAGTTAGGTTTACCTGAGCATTGTCTACTAATGTCATAGGCCCTCAAGGTGACTTTATTAAAAAAAATGCCAAGAAAATGGAAAAAGCCTTTCCTTCATCCTATTCTTCACAACTTCTAGGAAAAATGAGATGATCTTTTGGGTGGCTACGTAAGCCTTAGACCCCGCCTCCAATAAAGGGGGCGTGATCACCTGGTGAATTGTATTGATGGTCCACTCACACTGAAAGTCCATGTTCTCCTCCATTAGAACAAAAAAAATTTGTCCTTCTACTTCTTCAAACCCTTCAGAATAATAGTAAAAGGGAAAATAAGAATGTTGTTGAAGGAGTTAGGGCGGAGGCTAAACAAGTAGCAAGAGGACCCTGTTAAGGACAGAGAATAAAAGAAGATAAGCGACTCCAAAAAATACCCAACTCCAGCCACTTGGCACACCACAAAGAGGTATTAATGTGATGAAAAAAAATTGGGCAATAATTGGGAACGGAGAATCCAAAAGCAGTTGCACAACTACGATAGCAAAGGATGAAGAGGAAAATGGAAACCAGCTTTAACTTGGTTAGCTTATATGGGTTTTCGCCCTTCCCCAAGTTGATTAGCCTTCTCCTACTTCATGGCTAAGGAAAAACCCAAAAATGATGGGAAGAAATGTCTTTCTCAAAGATCAATCATGGCATCAGGAGTCTGCATACTCGTTTGACTATGGACTTGCCCCAAGTCTAGAGGTTGCACCTTGACGGAATAACTCTGTGAAATAAGGGTTGATTACTTCTTCTTTGCCCCAGACATCTATAAAGTCAAGAAACATGGGAAACATATGATGAATGCATAATGCATAAGGCACTAATCTATCCAAGGATGATAAAATGAAAAATACCCATGATAAAATGACATACCTTGAGAAACAGAAGGAGGAAAATGATATAGTTTAAGAAGAGGATCTTGAAAAGATGGAGAATTGGAAGAAGCTTGAAGATGCAATTCCATAAGATAAAATTTGAAAATCCAAAAGTTGGGTAGAAAAAGCAATCAGAGCTCTTCCAAGCGCAGAGTTCATTTCAAAGGACGGTACCTTCATCAAGTAGCCTATTACTATATGGCAGGCACCATCATATCAAAAGGGGACACTGGGAACCCTTCCCTTTGTTCCTACCTCAAGAGGGGCCCTTTTGATTTCCAAATGGGCCTATAGGCCCAAAAATGAAGTACAACCCAATAGAAGGGATGAAAATAAAATTTTGATAAAATTTGGGCTTGAAGGCAACTATAAAATATGCCCGCCCAGAGCACTACTAGAAAAAAAAAAGAGATCGTGGGTCAACTGTTAACTAGGAAAGAAACATTGAGAGAGATCCTTATGATCTCAAAGATTAAACACATCAAGGGGGAAGTTCCTTCCCCACGATCATGACCTCTAGAGCCTATAAAAAGCTATGGCGCAAAACGAGCTAGGTAAGCACAAATGCTCAAGCTTGAACAAACATCTAGCTATCTATTGTTCTCATTCTCTCTCAGCTGCTCAAAGACTTAAACATTGAAAGGTCACCCTCGGGAACAAACCTTGAGGTTCTCTAACCTTGCCTTTGTTTGTAGACATTCGTCCATCAAGTCAATCTTTAACGGTTTTGAGGTTCCCACTCAGCTGTTTGGATATCAGTATGTTTAAACTATTTTTAATTGACAAGGAAGCTTATGATGTAATATGGAGCTGATGTTTCAAATTATCGCATGATTGTAGAGATTAAGATTAATAAGTTTCAGAATTTCCAATCATACCGACTCAAATTATAATTTTAGTATATTTTTTTGTAATTTAAATATAGTTATTTTTATATATAAATTTTATATTAAAAATTCTTAAATCATGCCCCCAACCTGAAATTCTGGCTTCACTCTAGTTGATAGCTCTTAATGATAAAACAAGTTCTTTAGTTTAATGTAGCTTGTTCTTTCCATTGACAGATTGTGCATTTTTGTTTCTTAACATATCTTACAATTTTCACATTAGTGTACTAAATAACTTCGAATTATAGAATAAGTTATTTGTTCCATGCAGATGTTATTTTCATTGACTTAGTTTATACTTTTCGCATTAACCTGGTAAATAACTTTGAATGATAAAATTATTTTTCAGTTCTACGTAGTTTTTTTTGTCTTTTATTGAAAGATTGTGAATTTTTCCTTCTTATATCTCACACTAATTTCACATTAGCCTACTAACATCCAATTCGTTTCAACTTAAGTCAATTGACTTCAAAATGACTTATTTTTATTTTTATATATTTTTTATCCAAAAATAATTTTAATTAAAAGCCAATATTATGCAGTTGCAATAATCGATTCAAAATACAATTTTTGTAATCTTACTAATTTTTTATGAATTTTTCTAGTTTAAGGTATTAAAAAATAAAAATTCATAAAAATTTAACAACACCACAAAAATTTACTTTTAAATGGATTATTACATCTACATAATATTAACTTTCAAATAAAATTAATTTTAAATAAAAAAATATAAAAATAAAAATAAGTTAATTAACTTAAGTTAAAATAAATTTGATGTAAATCGCTCTGAGTAATTATTTATGCCAACCAAACATCCAAGTCATGAATCAACTTAGAATCCTCCCAATTATGTCATTTAATGATGCGATTATAGGTGGAGCAGAGAATTTCCATCAATCCAAAATATTATGCAGCGGCCACATACACGTAGTTGGCAGTGACATCTGTCCTTAAATATTTTAACTCCCAAAACACGCTCCAATTTAAAAATAAAATAAAGAATAATATTGAAATAAAATATTCAATAGAGAATGAGTTTTTTATTTCTAGCAATTAGAAGCATCTGTATAAGTATATAAGGTATTTTATAATAAAAAAAAATCAGAAGTGCTTACTATTCTAGAACTCGGAAAACCACTAAACATGTATAACTGATATTTTATAAGAAGTTTGGTGAAAATAAAGTTTGAACTCCTAACTTACACCTTGGTATTCTAAACCTTAATATTGAGACTTCAAGACAATAGAAGATGACTATTACTGCTTTGTCCCTCCTAACTTTTTTTTTTTTTCAACAAATGTGTTTTGCTAGTAGTTTAAGCTGATTTTAATTTTCAATATTAGAACACACTTTCTCTGTCTTATAAAGGATGAAACATTTCTTTGGACATGAAGAACAAGATATATATGTAATTTGTAATATTTTTCTAATTTTGCCCCAAACACTAAAATTTAAAAGAATTTCTTTTTAAATTTTATGCAGTGAGAATTTAAATAATAATAAAAAAATGTTCATTTTTGGGTTCTGTATAAATGTTAAATAAAGATTAAAAAATAAGATATTCCTTTTTGAATTTTGTGTAGCAAGAGTTTAAATGAGAATAATATTATTGGATATTAAAAATTTTCCCAAAAGAAACATGTTTTAATCTTTTTGAATAGCCCAAAATGAAACATGTTTTTATCATTTTTACGAGAGAACGAACAATATTTTAATATAATTTTTTAGGTAAAAATAAATAAATAAAAATTTGTTGAAATCTAAAGATATTTTGGGATGTTTGAAAAATTGGAAGTGTGGCAAGAAAGACGGGAAATATTTTACGCACAGACGATGCAAAAAATAAAGAGATAGCATTTTATAGGATATTAACATCTTATGGAATTGATCTCAACTCTCTTTTTTCTTTTTTTATGGATCAACCTTTCAGCTTTGTTTCCTCATATTCGTAGACGAGTTAAACGTTAATCCAGCAATTATTTCTGTCACTCATCGGGTGAAGGCAGCCCTAGTCTCTAACTCTTCAGATCATCCCCAAATTTCGCTTACTTGAATAGTCAATTATATAGTCTCTCACTTTCCCAACTCTCATCTTGCATCTCCAAACATCCAGCGGAATGACATGGGCTTCGTCCCACCGCACCCATGGCCAGAGTTCAAGACACCCATTTCTTTTTCCTTAAAACCTTTTAACTTTTAATGTGCACAAAAAAGTTCTGAGTAACAAAAAAAACTCTCATCTTCCATAACTAGATAGAAATAGAGAAAACAAATTAGCGAACTTTCTACTAGAAACACCTACATATGATATATTGATATGTACCATGGTAAGCTTCGACACAACAAAAAGCTGGTTCGCCTACGCTGGTTGACAGACAAAATAAGGCAAGCATAACCAAAACAAGTACCTAGAACTTGCCCACATGCAAAAGAAACACATACCATGGTATATAACACAAAGCAAATTAAACGACAGGTTCCCAGATGCAGATTAATGGACAAGGGCGAGCTTTTTACCAGATACTATGTTGCAAAGCTGCCCACATGCAAAAGGAAACCTCGGTGATATCAGGCTTTGGCATTCTTCAAACCCACATTTCTTACCTCCAAGCTTCCCCCCTCGACCATGTCTTTAAGAGACAGGAAACTTGGAACATGAACAATCACATCTTCAGCTGATCTCATGTCACAGCTAGCAAACCCCACATACCGTTGCTCTTCTTTGCCGAACAGATGTAAACCCATGTTTCTCCAGAATAGGATGTTCCCGTTCTCAAAGTATTTTACCACTGGATAGCCATAGGCACCTAACTTCAAAGCTTTTGGTATTTTGATAACGGTCTCCTCAGTCCAGGAATTCTTGAAGAGAAACACCTCCACACCTCGATCACCTTCATTGAGATGATCATCAGCAGCAGCAACATCTTTATCTTTGCTTGCAATAGCGAAAGCTTCAAAGTTAATATCTTCCAAACGGCAAAGATAAAGGCAGTCTTCTCTGAAAGCCCCAATTCCAAGCACATCACTGTAAAAATGGCCCTGAGTAACACGTCGAAACCTTTCGCTTTCGAAGTCAAAAGAAGCCACCTCCGGATGATCATTCCACTCAGCAATCCAATAAACAGAACCATTCACATATGTGAAGGAATAGCAAACCTCGTAGCGCAGAAACGTTTGCTTGAGAGAATGCAAATCAACTTCTATTCGTCTCCAGGTGCCTGTGCCAAGAGTACACACCTCTACAACATAAGACTTCTCGTCATCAGATTGAAGATACAAACCAGACAACTCCTGAGATTCCTCTGAATCAGATCCAGAGTTCTTCTCCGCCTCAGATTTTTCACCTCCATCATCATCATCAGATTCCCAATTCGGGAATGGGGAAAACTGGGAACCCTTCGTTTGGGAGAGAATTCTAAAGGCCTTAAACTGATTAGTCTTAGTACAGAAACCAAGAGCACACATCTCCATTTTCATACCCTTGGGACTAGAAGGAAGAGAAACATACTCGCTAGTGACGGGATTGACAACGAAAATTGCATTACCATGACAGCGACGATGCTTCAGCGAACATGGATTGCTCCGATTGCCGGTCCCAGAACAACGGATCATACAAACCAAGCCATTGCAAGAGTTCACCAAGTGTAACACCGAGCAACGAGAGGCAAGGAACGAACCTTTTTCGAGTACAGAGACAGCAGCCAGAGCCATTTCCCTGCCTTCGTAAAAGAAGAACTTCTTGCGACTGCGGCAAATGACGACGTCGGAGAAGGGGCGCCGGTCGCGGCGGAGTTGATTGAAAGCTGGCGAGGACAGTACGGAGCGCCAGGACTTGCAGACTCGCCGGCAGCGCATTAGGGTTGCAATGGGGAGGTAGAGACAGATCTCGGCGAGGAGGGTTTCGGGGAGCTTGGCGATGAAGCACTCGACGGGCGTCCGTCGTCTCCGTTTTGCTGCGGAACTGGGAGGAGGAGCCATGGAGGGAGCAAGTCAAATTCCGATTGACTGATTCTGGCCTGTGTGAGGGTTCTCAGTTTCGATTTCGCGCCCGTCGACGACAATTTTGCTTCCTTCAGAAGCCCCGCTCGAAAACCTTCCCCCGGAAGCTTTATTTGAAGGCTTGATCAAGCTTTGTTCGCCTCTTAATAACACTACCAGGCCCCGTTTTTCACTTAACCAGATACTTATGGAACTTTATTGTTTTAAAATACAGTTAAGCCACTTATTGTATCTTTGCTCTTGTTATATAAGGCTTTCAAAACGCACCATATGCAGGCAAATTCTATCGACCGAAAACGGAAAACTTAGAATTTATGGCTCGAGTGTCTAAAATTTTTGCCACTAACAATAAAATATGTCAAAGGATTATGTAGATTATGTGTTAAACCATCTTACGTTTTTAATTTCTTTTTTCTTTTTTGGCTATATGTCGAACCATCTTACTTGGATGACTGATTTGGAATTTCGCCTTCCATTGGCGAACAATTAATCACGAAAGAGCACGTTTCGGTTAAATGGCATTTTTGCCCTTCTTTTACATCCATCATTCCACGTTCTATTCGTGGATTGGGATAATTGAAAATGTCCATATCATTTTGGAAAAAACCGCTTTGAATCGAAGAGAACGTTTAACATTTTATATTTCTTGCTACAAACATTTTATATTTCAATCACACAAATTTGGAGTCAATTTATTTTAATTTAATTTAATTAAAGACAAAATAACTTTTTTTTTATTTTTTTTATCTTTTTTATATGGACACAATTTCATTTGAAAATAAATATTACTCCTTTTGTCACACTTTTTTGGCTCCATTTAACTTTTTTAACTAGTTTGGCTTAAATTTGTTCATATTATTATTTTTTTGAAAAAATTTTAAAAATGTATATTTAAAAACTATAGGTCTTAATTTATTATTCATATATAAAGATTTTTTCATTTATATACTAAATTATTGAAAATAAAAAATCATAGACTAATTACTAAAAAGTTAATGATGTAAATATGGAGTATGTATGTGTAATAATTCAATGATTGCAAATATTTTATGATATTATTAAACTTTTATGAATTCTTCTTGTTTTAGGTATTAAAAAGGAAAAAATTTATAAAAATTCAACAACACCATAAAAATTTTATCTTGAATGGATTATTTATGCCTATATAATATTGACTTTTAAATAAAATTGACTTTCAAATGAAACTCGTTTCATAACTTGTCAAACGAAAACAGTTTTATAATTAAGACAGAAAGCTAATGTTAAGGTACAGTGAAAGGCTAATTCGTGCTTGGGAACTCAGTTGCAACATCATAATCTTTGAGTAAGAATAACTTGTTGAAATAAGGAAAGCTAAAATTAGTATGTAGGTAAATGTAATAGCTTAATATCGAATTCATAGGACACAAGTATGGTAATTATAGTATAAAGAAGAGAAAATGGGGAAGAAATTACATTTCATGTGTGGCAAGTAACTTTGCATCAACTGGGAAGTCCATTTTTTTAGGATGTCAACCTCATGGGTTGTCATGAAGGTCCAACTTGTGGCAAAGCTATGTAAGCAGTGTGACAACATTAAAGCAATGTAATAGAAAAGAAGAGGATAAATAATGTACACACAAAACGGTTGCAACTTTAATCTCATTTGTGGAAAATGACAGAGAATATGAAGTTTGATGAGGTAAAGTCGTAGAAGAACTGGTTTGTTTGAAATATTTGAAATAAATTATGGTAACATATATAATGTAAGAAATGAAAGAAATTAGTAGTTAATGAAGAACACAAACCCTCGTAGAACTTCAGTTCTCATGTATAAGGTACTGTTTCTACTGGGCAGATGGTTTGGCCAACAAGAGAATGAAGACTCAACTGACAGATGGGGTACTTGTAAATTGAAATCGTAAGGTTGAAGAAGAGAAGTGCGAGAAATTGGTTGAACATGATACAACGGAAGGAAGGAGAAAGGACGATACAAGGCACTCTTTAAAGCAAAAGGCTAGCTCCTCCTCTCTAGGGTCAACAGTGTAAATGTTTTTAATAGTTAAAAGGGCAGTCGTGTTTTGGAAGTTGAAAGAAGTCAACTCAGTTTTCAAAATTAGGTCACGATTGACCAATTGTTGGAATTTCTCTTCAACTTTACCTAGGCCATTTTCCTGTATATAGTGTCATGCATTAGAAGCAAGAATATATAATAAGATGTGAATGGTATGGTGTACATGGTAGGAAATGAAGTTAAAGAAGAATAATGTTGGATAGAACCGATTAAATAAGTGTCTGAAGAGAAGATGCCGTGCAACCGAAGAGTTTTGCAGCAACAGTGTCAAGCATTATAAATAAGGCAATATCAGAAGCATCAACAACTTTGACAACTGCTTTGTACCTAAATCACATTTGTGTGAAACAGTATTACTAATATACTGAAGTAGTGACGGAGGGTGCAAAATTGTTTGAAGGAAAATAGAGTAAGTATGTATATATACCGCAATGGGGGTGTGTGATTCACTATGTTGCAGCCGTGGAAAATGAAGGTCAAACCAATGGGTTCGACCTTTTTACAGCATTTTCGACATGCTTGGTATAACCACCCACATTTAGTAATGACTTGAGTAACAATTGCACGACACGCATATTTGTTATCCTGTGAAAATGTTCGGAGAAGGTTTGTGAAATACTTATGGAAATGATATTGCATAACATACATGTAAATTATAAAGCAATTTTAAACTCACGAGTTGGGCCTCAAGTGAAAGGAGATCCCTAAGCTCAGATATCGTCCGACAATGCCCATAAATTAACTAAGGTGGTGGGTGCTGTAGAACTGGAAGAGGAGTTAACTCAGCAACAACAGTTGGTTGAAGTGATGGCCTAAGATGTAACGAATTATATAACAAATAAAAGAAAAAAATCAAAATATTAGAAGAAGTAGTAGATTAATATCAAAAGCAAATACATATGGTATTAAAAAATTAAAAGATATTAAGGGAAAAGAATAGGAGTTCTTATGATTCAAGAAACCTACATACTTCTTCAACCTTAAGGTTAAGATACACTTTTGTACCTAAAGTGGAGGACAAATTGTACTTGCCTGCAAATTATTTAGTTGTAATATAGTACGAAGTAAAAGGGTAAAGTATATTTTTCACTATAATGGTAAACTATCATACACTTAAGTGAGTCATAATCAAGCAGGTTGGCCTGATCGCCCCAAAAAATTATTTTGGTACTCGAGTCAATGTAATATTGTAATTGGGTATGAAAGGAAGCACAATACTATATCAGAAGGTACAATAATCAAATGTGCATATGTGGGTAGTAAGTGATTCACCTCAAGTTTTATAACGTAATGATGCGTTGGTTTGTAATAGACCCATCTATTCTTTTCACATCTATGACGTAGCCTATTTGAATAAGCTTCCCGACAACATCTAATAGTGTAAAACATATTACTCAACCTACACAAAAGATGTCGATAACAGAAAGAAAAAATAAAGTAGAAATGGATAAGCATACCACAGAGTTGTACATTGGCAAGGTAGTGCATTTGGATTTGATCAAAAGGCACAAGCTCAAACTTATGTTGCAGTATTTGAAGTACAGGTACGGAGACCAAAGTGGCCCGTGTGTTAGCATAGAATCGAATTCTATATTCACTTGTGACAGGTCTGTAGCCTCGATCAACTCTATCGACGCTGAAGTTGGAAATTATATAAAAATTTCCCTCTTGCAGCACTGAGTTAAATGTAAGAGCTATGGACTTCTAAGCCATCGTATGGATCTGATCATTCTAACATTGAAGTAAGGCGATATAAATACATAGTTGAAATACTGTTATAATTTGAATTAACGAACTATTAAAAGCAAAGAATGAAGAATATGAATAGATAACAAACCTTTTCATTGAGCAAAATCATTACCATCCCGTATGAATCAGAAGTAGTACTGTTTATAGCATTCCATATACGGGTTATACGAACCTTTATAGTCCATTTATAACTCAGAGGGGTCAATTGGTTGATGTATGTTATTTGATGCGTCATCTGAAAATGTATTAACAATAAACAATAAATATAGCATAGATTTTAGTTGAGAGGGAGAAAATATATTATGGGTTAAATGACAAAATGAAAAATATAAACAATGCATGATGGTAATGGCAATAAGATGGACATGCAATAAAGGTAAAGACATTTATGATTATCATACACAGTTGACCTAGGAGACCAGCCAACATAAACACTGGAAGACTTCACAATAGACAATATTCCTTGTTGATGAAGTGGTACAGGGGTCTTCTCCTTCCAATACGAGACAAAAACTAGATGGGCTGGTTACATAAGAAGCAGCGATATAAAGCTGACCATGGTTGAAGACAGGTTGTGGAAGATACAGACCGACATAGTTAAATGTCTAGCCCTAACTTTTGTTTATGGTCATAGTGAAGCAAACCTTTAGTGGGAACTGGGGCCGACAGAAACAAAAAGGTAGATCACTATCAGAAGGGACCATTTAAACACAAGGGATGAAAAATCTATGCCTAGAATTGAAACCAGTGATGATTTTAGCTTCAATAACCCTCTCAGCCAAACGTGTCACAACCAATCGAGTGCCATTGAATAGATCGAGTGATTGATTCAAATTTTGAAGCAACATGACTGCGACACCGGGCTTCAGACGTAGCCCATGATTTGGAAAATCAGAAAACTTGAAGGTGTTTAAGTACTCTGTAGGGTATAAAGCAGAATGTGTGTCAAAATTATCGGAGACCGGTGAGACCTTATCTGCGCTAAAAAATGTTTGCATTTGACCAGGAAGGAGACTCATTATACGATCATTCACCTGATCCACTACATCATTGATTGATGATAGAATTGTTTGCTATCTCAAATAGTCCAAATTCTTATACCTTCCAACTAAATCAGGATATGTGGATCCAATAATGTCACCTATAGAATCCCCAAATGCAGGAACCAAGAAATTCTAGGGTATGTTAGTCTAAGTAGGTTCATCCTTATCCTTTGAGTTCAGGCGTGCAGGCAGTGAACCATCCCCCATTTTCATGATCCAGTTATTGAATAAGGAGACAACTGGTGACAAAGAATTCTGCAATTGCATGTTCTCTGTGAGAGTGAAAATTTTGCAATATGCCCAGAATGGGGATGACAATACCGAAGAACGGATAATTTTAGCACCACTACCATGTGGAACAACCTGTAAAATCTTCCTAAAGTCACCTCCAAGAATAACTGGTATACCTCCAAATACTTTGGTCATTGCAATTAGATCAACAATACTAAGGATATCATGAAATGTGAGATCCATAGGCTCAAATGCATGCCTATGTGCCATAGGTGCTCCTAAATCACCAAACTGGTATTACAAATTACCTCAGCCAATAGGGTAAATCATTTTATGTTGCACACTGATGTATCATCAACAGGAATGGATATCTTAAACCTTGAGTGCACCGTTGTTCCTCCGAGTAAAAGAAGAGCTTCAATTCCAGAAGATGCTACGGGGAGAACAATTTTCCCAAAAGATTGTAGCTTTGAAATAATTATCTGCCACAAGAATGTCTTACCAGTCCCTCCGCTACCATGCACAAAAAAAAAAAGCCTCTAGTACGTGATTCTATGGCATGAATCAAGGTAAAGTACACTTGGCGTTGACGATCATTAAGATGACTGAGCAATTGGTCATGTTCCATAGCCAAAGCAGGTCTATTATAGTTTAGTTGCTCAATTAATAAAGAGTTTTCCCCAATCATTATAGGGTCAACCTCAGGATAAGGCATATTGTTAATTTCCCTCAAACTTCGCCCAACTTTGTTCATGGATTGCTCAATCTCATTAAGTGCATAGTTATATTGCTTAACATCTATCATAATTAGTTCAGAGTTGTTGCATATCCTCCTTTGTCGATGCAAGATGTCTTCAGACAACAAAGCAGCATTACGAGTCCATAACTCCAATGGATCATCAACATTGCAGAAGATTAAAAAAGTAACAAATAACTCCCTCAATTGATTTCCAAAAGCCCATTGCGACGCTTCATGAATACACTAATGCCACTCTCCATCACCCTCAAGAAGACCCAATGCAAAACAAGCATCTTTAAAAGTATCATGCACAACTCCATTAATGGTACGAATCTGTTCGTATGATGTTGGTCCCTTAACAACGTTGAGGAGCATACGAAAGTAAAATTTCTCTTCTGTAGTAGGATGAACAAAATATATTCTTCCAATACTTCGCCCTCTCCAACGACATGTTCACCTTTTTGTCCGCCTATTCCATATGAACCGTTCAGGGAATTGAACATAAGTAAGTGTTCTTGCAAGATCATCATGAGAATTACAATCCATCCACGCCTCAAATTTTTTCATGCTTTCTTGATGAGCACGGACGACATCTCAGAGGTCATCACTCTCATCATAAATGACATTTTGCTAACCAGGTAAATGGAAAGATAACCTTTCAATGGCTGGATGATGGTTATGTATTAGAAACCAAAGAGACACCAACATGCTTTACAAGTAGAAACAAATCTACAATCCATATATTGTCTGATCTCATCATGGTCATTCCAGTTTGTTCTGATCTTATCGGGATTAGCTGTGTGACCAGGTTCTAAGACAACTGTTGACATATCTGGTCCCTTGCAAACATATTTTCACAAGTACTTGATGCACATATCTTTGTTTGTCAACTCAACGTTCACATGACAGTCATGCTTAGCCACCAAATCTAGATTATGGGGAATGACTGATCGATTATCCAAAGGTGCCCCATTAACAATCACAAAATGGTTATCTTGCCTTCTTCTGTACATAGGGAATCCATCTTTATTTAATATTTTCTTATTTTAAAATGAGCATGGGTAATGCTTTGAGCATGTATTATTAATCATACATGGGCAACAGGGGTTAACAACCCCACATGGCCCATGAAGCATATGTCGCAGACAGTATTATATCACACCGGGTCTGAATCTTTATTTGGGAGCTCTACGGAGATAAGGCAGTCAATTTTGTGTAAACTATTTAGCTTGTCATCCGAATGAATGAATAGAGCTATATGCGCATGCGGTAGACCACGTTTTTGGAATTCAACAATGCAAATGTCTGCAAGAAAATTATTTATAGGAAAGGAATATTTGGAATAGATTTTTAAGATAATGAAATGGATATTTATAAGTACATATGTAGTACCTCCAATAACACGTCCACATTGTTTTCCCTTGCTAATATCTTTCCGAAAGTTTTGCAATTTCATCATGAAAATACGGTCAATTACATCAAGTCTATCTTCAGGTGGTTGGCCAGGAACAAGTTAAAGGAAGTGACTGATTTCTGGCCACTTTGGATTGCAAGTGAAGGTGATGAATAAATCAGGATAACCTATAACACGACACAAAGCCATGCAGTCCTTATAATTTTGAATCATGTATCTTGGACCACCAACAAATGAAGATGGTAGAATGGTTCATTTCCCATACAAAGAGGCATCTATGTCACCCTTATCGACTGCATCCTGTTGACCATAAAGAATTTCAGCACGGAACCGATCTTTGTGTCTTCTAAGCCAACTAAAATGTGATTCAAGGGTCACACAGTAAGCATTGACAACATATTCTTGGAACAATCTGCCACCTCGGAGTATTAGAGAGTGAACAAAACTACGGTGCTGGAATTGAAAGGCATAGAATTCTCTCGAAGTAATTGTTGTTGAAAAAATAAGCTGCCCATCCATTCTTACATAGATAATCTTTAAATGGTACCCGTTCTCTCCATAAACCAAGAACAATGGAAAATGTAAGGCATAACGTTTCGGGTGGAAAAATCTATGGTATGAGGTTCTGAATTCCATGGGTACACTAGTATATCTCAATGATTTCCAGTATCCTCATCAATACCGTAAAAAAGTCCACCAACCTCATTTGATCTTGGCAAGTTATATTGTCGATCTCATGCCCGAAAACTAAGAAGTCGTATCCTTACTGGAGGCAATGTGGTATCAGCCAATTTATCTCCTGCCATCTGGAAAAATCTAACCAACTGATTATGCGCATCAAATAAGTGTATGAGTTCGTTAATTATCGTCTGATCATACTCAGTGTAGTTACCATTATCGAAACTCATGATACGGTTATGTGTCTCATTTTTAGTGTCATAGATATAGAGTTGTGCAAATCGAGGACGATCACCATCGTTAGGGTACAAAGATCCAATTCGGTGGTAATTCATGCCAAAAGATCTAAAAGTTGGTGGCCCCTGTCCATTATGTATGCTCCAATCAACATAAGCACCAGTTGAAGTGAAATAAAATCTAGAATTAATTTCACGAATGTGCCTCCTGAAGTATCTTGACAACTCATCCCCATTATAGTTAAAAAGGTTTGAAAGAAATTCTGGTGGTGGAAGAGAATGTGGGATAGAAACCTTCCATTTCTAGAAGCACAAGGAGAATTCAAGCTTTGTAGGGTTCAGTGACTTATTGCTTCTTTCTTCGTACCACATAGTGGCACCACAGTGACAACAAATGTATGTTGGATGACCTAGATCCTCATATTGAAAACATGTTCCTGTCATCAGAAGAAATGTGAGGGAGAAGATAAAAAAGTGTTAAACTATGATTAATGTGTAAGGTATAACGGTATACTTTGATGCTCATTCGAGTGAAAGGGTTCCTGTTGAGAAGCTGATTGTTGATGGTAGTCATTAGATGGGGCAAGTATAACAGATGAAGTATGAATTAGTAATTGAGAAATGTGACGTCGAAACAATCAAGATAAGGGAGGCAACATATATGTGAAGTGAAAATCATACCTCCACTACCCATTGGTAGATCAGGTACGGGTGACATTAGTATAGGTATCGAGCGATGAGACATTGTTCTTTGCTTCTTCGGATGTTCCACAATAGTGGACGAGGTCTCACCAATTTCAAAAGTTCCTTGACCAGAATGGCCAGTTGATGAAGGAGGTGTGATAACAGTGGTATGAGAAACACGTCCATTACTAACAACATTAGAATGTGTAAAAGGTGTTGACTAGAGTCAATTTGTTATATTAACCAATGGAGGTCTAAATGATAAATGGTTATTAGGTGGAAAAAAGTTATGAGACTGATTTTGTGGAACTGTGGGATCTGTGTTAGAAGTGGATGAAGATGGATTTCGGCTTGAAGGACACCTAAGCTCACGACGTCGTTGTAGACGAAGGGTTCTCCAAACATGAGAGTCCATATGGGCAAGGAGAAAAACTCATGTGTAAATCATATAATATTAATTGGGGAAATAAAGTAAAGGACTAAATTTAGTATCAAATACCATATAAGATAATAACAAACTTAAGATCTTTAAATTAGGGAACAATATTAAAGTGAAACAAATAAAGTAGGAATGAAACATGAAGTAGTACGATAAAAATGATCACCAAAGACCATAAACATGTAATAACTATAGAACTAAAATAACCATCTACTCAAACCTATGGAGCATGACAAGGAAGCAACGAAGCTCATCATTTATGACACACTTATCACATAACCTAGGATCATCTATCTCATAATAGCTGTCACTCTAATTATTCAAATGGGGAGTCGTAATGATGCAATGGACGCACATGCCACATTCCCAATGAAGAAGTTGTCGCTTAATGGTTTCAATAAACACATAACATTTTTTCTTAGGCCACCTTTGAACAATTACTCCAATTATGTAATCGGCTTCATTTTGAAGCTCTTGAATACGCCTTCCCCAACATGTTCCCTTTTGTTTTTTAAGGTTACGAATATATTCAATGCTTTGTTTCATGTGGAAATGGCCATGAACTCTACCAAGGATGGCATACATGTACTTAGCCATAGGAATTCCATGGAGAGATGAGAGATAGATGTAGCATATCCCCTCAACAAATTCCCCATACTTGAAATAAGTAGTAGCCCTATGGAGGAACATAGCAATAGGATGGCCAGAGTCCTTCAATTCATTGAATCGAGTGGAGGGCATATGAGGAAACCAGGACCAAATGATAGATGAAACATCCAAAGTCATGAAAATGACTGGAATAGTGAAGGCTAGGGCGAAATAGTGGTGGATAGAGGCCAAATTAGTAGCATCCTTTGGTCGGTCCGACAAGACCTTAGATAGGATGAAAGCAATAATCTCGATAGGTAAGTGGATCATGGTAGGCAAAGTTCACTGCATTGTGGAAATGGTAAAGTTTGTTAAGTAAATAATGTCACTAAGTTGGAGTAACAAAATAATGTAATACTAATATAGAGTCGGAGAAGGCACACATTTAAAATTTATAAAGGAAAAAGTAGTTACTATAAGAATGAATACAGAAGTATGTTAACAATAGAAACTGCAAATTAAAAATAAATAAAGGATCACATAGTGATTAAATTTTAAAAAATGCATTTAGAAGACATATATAATGCTTGGGAGAAATTGAAACAATTGTAAAAGAAGGGATAAATTTTAATTTTTGGGCGTGTCCACCACATTAAAAAAAGGAAGGAGTAAAGTGCAAAAGATAACATTTTCAGGGTCATAAACTGATAAGATCTAACTAGAGTTATAGGCCCAATAATTTTTTATGAAGGCCCATCATTTTTGTAAGCTCGAATGTCCTGAAACCCAAATGGCATCAAAAGACATGGGTTTTGCGGAAGTGAAGACTTCCAGACCAGTGCCCTAAATCGTAGCTCTTCATCTAGATTCCTCACTTTATCTTTCCATCCCTTTGTCCCTATCCCTCTTTATCATAGACTGAAGCCAAATTTGGCTGTATCTATCGCACCTACTTTAAAATATCTAGTGTTAAGATTGGGAGAAAGAGAAGGGTGAACTTCCAGCGGGTTCCTCTTTTCTTCTGAACGAGAGTGGTGTCGCCGGTGTGTCTGTGTGAGGGATAGGATCGGCGGATTAAGGGCATCGCCTGGTACGTTGTGATAACCTGGAAAATTATTTGGCTTGGAAGCTGGAGTCCACATTTTTTATTAGATCTAGGGTTTATTTCACAAAATCTATGACTAAATCTATGTTTTCTGGTACATTGGGTTTGTAAACTCCTTGTTTCTTTTCTTATATCAACTTTGAAAATTGGCAGCAATTTGAAATCCTAGCCTATGTCTGCAAGATCCAACGACATGCGAGAATTGGACAGGCAGCCCAACATATTAAAACTTTAATTTTTATTTCTTTGGATCCCCTTCCTTATTCTTTATTTTTTGCTCTCCCGATTATGGTCAATGACCATTGTTTCCTATTGTTTTTTCGGGCTCTGATATGCATGCAATGGAGGAGGCCAGGGCTGAACTGAACTTAGGTAAATATTCATAGATCGGGCTCCAAACTTTGAAAATATTTTTTAAGGTTTGCTAAATTGACTATTGTGTTTCTTGTTTCTTTGATTTCAGGTAGTGTTTTCCAAAAAAATTTTGGTCACTAAGAGGCAGAGTGCTCCTTGCCTGGTGTTTATTAGTGGTCCAAACCAATTTCCCCAAAATCCCACCGTTTCAAATACACTGGGCTTTAAACATTCCTATTTTTCCTGGTAAGCATCACTGGTTCTTATTAATCTCCTCTATAAAATGGGTATTCTTTTTTGTTAATTAGTGTAGTAATTCCTTTTAAGCACCTTAATGCTCAATTTTTGTTTCTCGGTTATTTTTACCAAGATGGGTTCCCTATGGACCAAAGACAACACTAACAGAGGCTACTTGTAAGAGGCAAAAGGGATGGCTAAACTAGTTTGACCATATAAAGCATCAGCCAATTCTAGGCCATGAGGTCTTCTTTTCATAAACAATGTTCCAATTCATAGTTATTCAGCTCCCTATCTAAGTTAATCATGTTTGGCTATATCTCTTACTTTGTTGATTCGGCTTCAAGAAACTAAGCTAAGCCTAGACAGTAAAATACTAAACATTGACATTGAAGAAATTCAGATATGTTCTTCTAAAATGACAAACGAATCATGTTTTTTAATGGTTAATAGTTTGAAAAGGAAGGATAGGAAGGACTGCAATATGGTCCATTTTTTTAGAATAGAAATAGTGGTTAAAAGAATTCTAAACTTTTTTGCTGAAAAGTTGGTAAGCACAAACAATAGACAGAGATTTTCTGTCACTCAGAATGAATGTGTAGAAAAAAATGATGAGAAAATTTTTTAGAGAGCCTTTTGGGTTTTTCGGTAAAGCAAAATATCACAACATTGCACTTTCATAGTATGATAATTTCATAGTATGATGTTCACCTACTCAATGTCTAGAAAGGCTTCTTTAGAAAGAAGAATAAGTGACAAGGCTGGTTTAGTATATTATACGTATGACCTAACTTCCAACATTTCTAAGCTACCTATTCCTTATGGCAAGAATGAGTATATTATATGCATGACCTAACTTCTAATGTCATAATGACCAAGCAAGTGAATTGAAATACGTGTAGGTTCTTTTTTCTTAACTTCCATTTTTTGGGGGGAACTGAGTAAGAACAGTGCAATGTGGTTTGATTTTTTCAAAATGAAAAAAAAAAAGTTAAAAAATTGTAAGATTTGGTAGATAGATAAATAATGAAAACAATAACATTCAGCCACATAGGGTAAACACATAGGAGCAAAGCAAATGTTCAAAACATGAGTGACTGGAAATTAGACTTACAGAAAACTAAAAACTATTGGTAAGACATGGAATAATGTTAGTTGATCCAAATTTGAAAACCTAAGTCCTACAGGCCATTATCCTCCTCCGGGTCTGACTCCACAGTTGTTGAAGTGCTCCCCTCTGCTGGGTTAACATGATTAAGCTACGCCTTAAGCACAGAAACTTGTGCATGTAGATCCCTAACTTGATCTAGCCAATAACCCTTCATACACTGTTGATTATACTACTGCAACTGTAGTTCATACTTAAGTCCATCAATCTCCCATGATGCTTCTTTAAGCTGCTCCCTCATGTCCACCGAATCATCAAGGTTCACATCATCCACATAGAATTTATAAAAATTCTTAACCCCAATTATTGCAACCCTAGTTGCTAATTCTTTAGCCATGTGTACCTTCATTAAGAGTAACCCTCTAACCTTAACAATATTATTCTGACCACCAGGTAGCTTACCCAGTTGCACATCCACAGTATACCTAAATCTATGTCTTTCTAGGGTGAAAGAGTATGCTGGAGACTCAATTATCAGCTTAGTGCACAAATAGGCAAGGGTAGGAACCATAGGGTTTGAAATAACTTCCATTCTGTGTAAAAATCTGTTTGAGCACTTAAAACTTTTTGTCAAACAGAAGTGGAAAACATATCAGATGAGAAAGTGTAAGCCTTTTTTTCTGAAGCATTTACTGCTGGTAGAGAATGGAAAAAATACGTAATGAATGCTGAGTTTTCAATATGTGACAATTGTGAAATTCATAAAGAAATGAACCACATTGCACTCTTCAAACAAAACTTTTAACAAGGAACAGATAGTTGATGAGCTAGAATGTAAGTTTCATTTCCTAAATTCCTTAAAATAATTCACATTGACATTCTAACATGAGAGACAAAAGCATAGTATCTATCGAATTGCCATAGTTCATGGAATAAACATTTTAGGAAACCAAAAAAATGGGTGTAGTAAGATTTTTTAGAATGAACCTGATAGTGTAGCAAAGGATTTCTTGAGGAGTAGGTGTGCGAAACGTAGAGGAGAAGAAAATTTACTCTACAGTTTAAAAAATATGAATGAATATGAGAGTAATGAAAGTCATTGTTGACTGATGATATTTGTTTCAGAAGAGAGCTGAAACTGATTAGGGAACCAACCTACTTTAGGATGTTGATTCAGCAATTGTTGTTCCTTCCACAGATGAAGTCAACATTACATTTGGAGGAAAAACTGTAAGTTTCCTCATATTCAGTACTATAATTCTCTAGTAAAAACATATTGAAGCTACAAGAATCACCCTGTTGTTTGTAGATGCGGTAAGAATTGATGTACCAGAGGTCAACATTTGCTGCAGGTCTTTAACTCTTCAGGGAATAATGTCCTTTCTTTCTTGGCAGAAGTGTTGTGAATGTTACCTTGCCTGTGTTAATGCATTTATATTCACATAGAGAATGTAACGGAACATGGTCATGGACAATTTTGGTGGAGTCGTGCGGCTGGAGTAGTGCGCATGAATCTTACTTGCGAAGTATGGGAGTTGTCGATAATAATTGCCACGGCACATAATAAAACTCCCATAAGTAGTGGCTGGAAGTGATTAAACATATTAACTATTGCCAAGAAAAATGGGAGAATAGGAAGTGGTGAAGGGTTAAATTAAAGGAGAGGCAAAATAAATTGGACGAAATTCAACAATACCTGAATATCTGAACATGGTTGGCAATAGAAATCAACTGCAAATGCTTATAAGTGGGTTGAAGAAGCTATGAATGAGTGACACGTTTCATATGTGTGGTAAATATGGAACATTACACATCAAAGTACACATGGCATCATTTGAACATATGAATGACAGAAAATGGAAGTGGGGTGTGACTATATTGTCATTCTTCCTGCTTTCATATCTATTAATAGATTGGTTATGGACAAAAAATATGTAAAAGTAAAAAAAAAACATTTAAGATCAAGTTAACTTAAATTAAAACAAATTGGCTCTTATGTTTTTCTGTAAGAAGCTTTAAATAGGCAATCCAACACTTTTCATTTCGTGGTTGCTTGAGAGAAAAAGACAAATTATAGTACCTGTTTAATATTAACTTTTTAAAATTTATTTGGTAATTATCTTCTAATAAATTAAATTGTTATATATTTTTTTGCAGTTAATTGACTATTCAAATTAGCAATTTTTCATCTCTCACTATAAAAGAAATAAAAAATTCAAATCTTATTTGCTAACCTGCTACCATTTGGTTGCCCAGTCAATAGCGGCTAGGTTTTTAGTAACTAGTTATTTAGTCATTAGTCGGTGGCCAAAAAGTAACAAATCGACTGATTAGTGACCAAATCACCAGATCCGCTTTTCGCATCCATCTTGCAGTGTGTATAAATAAATCTTTTGTTTGGTAACTGATTTCCAATAAATTTAAGTCTAAATTATCTACATTGTTCTAAAAATTTAAAATTCATTTACAAAAATGTGAACTTTCAAGATTAAAATAAAAGTATGATTTTCTACTTTTCATTTTTTTAATAAACTTAGAGTGTGTTTACCTGGCCATTTTTTTAATAATCAAATCAAATGAACAAAAATGAAAAAGGCGAAAAGTCTATCAAAAAAGTTAAAAGGAGAAAAATAAAATACAATTAAATAATTTTACGGACTAGATTAAAGATTTTCCCAAATGCGTTACTTTACTAGTTATTGAGATTAGGTTTTGATTAACAAATGGATGGCTAGTGTGACAAAATGATTTGGACCGTTCATTTTATAATATCAGCATTAATTATAACTTAAAATGTCATGTTGGAGATACTCTTGGAGAACCACTGGGAAATAATAGGGGTTTGAAACACAAGGTAATGTGTGAATTTGACATACTCTTAGAGATCCATGCACTATTCTAACTAGTTTTTGAAGCCGCATGTTGTTGTGGGATTATATGCAAACTTATATCAATGGAATGTGATGGTGAAAAGTAATATTGTTTTATAATCTATATAAATTGCAGGAAAGGTGAAAAATATAGAACCCTTACAAGTAAATCACCAATTTCATATTTAGCTCATGACAAGCAAATCACAAATTTATCAGAAAAAGAGCAAATAAATTAAGTAGAAAATGGGATAAAGAATGTGAGAAAGAGAGATTTTGAACTTGTTTTTTGCTACATAGATTTGGAAAATTAGGCAGAAACAGAAACCAAAGATTGCAAAATGATGTTGCTTACGATATAAATGTGGTTGAAGTCAAGGATATGGTCATTAGATAGAGAAGTTTAGGGACAAAAAGAGCTGAAAGAACATATCAAGAGATTGAGCAAAAAAATTAACCATTCACCACTAAAAGGGAAAAAAAACACCATTTGTTTGGTTTACTATTTATGAATAGCAAACAAGGGTATGATGACTCTTAGCATAAAAAAAGTACGATGAAAATAGGGGACTTGATTATCAGATGGAGAAGTTTGGAGACCAAAAGGGTAGAAGGAACATATAGGGACTAAAAGAGGGATTTACCCATTCATTTAGAGAAAACAAAAAAACATGTCCTAGATAGAAACCAAAGAGTACAAAACGACATCGCTTATAAGGTAAATGTGGATAAAACTGAAGATTTTATCATCAATTTAAGGAGTTTCAGAACCAAAAGGGCAGAAAGAAAATATATAAGACTAAAAAGGAAATTTAACCATTTACTTAAGAAAAAAGGGAAAAAAATTATTGTTTGCTTTACTATTTATGAACAATAAAATGGGTACAACAAAATAGGAGATTTGATCATCAAATGGAGAAATTCAGAGACCAAAAAAGCAAAAAGAATATATGTAGGGATTGTTTGAGGAATTTACACATTCACTTGGAAAAAGAAAAAAAAAAAGCCATGGTTACATTCATGAACAGTAAAAATCTCACGACTTTTAAAATATAAGAAGGATATTTAATGATAATTGATTTTAAGAATCTCCTTTATTATAAAGTTAACCAGCTTATATACCCAGCATTGCCACAAGATCTAAAAAAGATAGGGCAAAGAGATCAATAATTCCATAACATTATGAAACTCAAAATAGTATTCACCAACTTCAAATTAAAAGACTATAGATAAAGGTTCTTGATGTGGAAACTCATGTCAATACCTAAAAAGATAGGTAAAAATATATTTCAAAGTATTTTCACCTCATTGTTCTCCTTAATGTCCATAATAAATCTTTATTGAGTCCAAATTCATATAAGTGATATACCTGCAATAATAAATAAAAGTTATGTATTACAATTTATTAATCCCTTGTATAAAATTGAGAAAAATTATACCAACCTGGGGACTGAAGATCCAATGCATCTATTGTGGAAGAATTTGTTAAATCATAAATAAGGTGATCTCAGATCTGCATCCTGTAAATTTATGTTCAAAATATAATTAATGGGGAACTATACTTATCTTAATAAATATATAGACTTTAATGTTTTCATACAATATTCCAACAGCTTGAATCTCCTGCTTTGATAGTATCATGTCAGTCGCAGAAAATGCTGAGGGCACCGTCACAACTGATCTCTGCATTCCATTATTATTTGATAATGTCTCAGCTTTAGAAATTTGGCAATCAATGGAAGTGATGGGTTCACTGCATGTATAACAGAAATACTTTGCAATATTGTATAAATACTTTGATCCAATAAACTTAAATAATGTAATAAAATCTACAGACTGTCACCTAATATAATGACCTTGTTTGCATGATGTGTTGTCAATTCTCACATTTTCAGCAAATGCCCTTTTATGACTAGGCCCTATTTGTCTTAGAAATGCATGTTATCAAAAGGAGCAATGTTAAAAACACTTGCATGATTGCCAAAATACCAATGAATGATAAAAGGGAGACACAAGATGTACAAATATTTCATACACATGATATGCTGCGAAGAAGATTTTGACATTCATTTGCGTAGTCAACCGGTTGTTCCTTTTTAATCGTAAATCTTGAATATATATTATCATGGTTAAATTATGTCACCTCAACCAGCCAAAGAAATTCCATGTCTTGAAGCCATTTGAATATTCTAGATACTTGTTCTTCACCATTTTCCTAATGCATATATACCAACATGAGAGAACATATAAATCATAAACATTATGAAAAACTGGGTTAGGAAACACACCAAATGATTGATCTTAAGTAATTCAAAGGCTGAACAGCTGAGCAATTGACGTGCAACAACGTCCAACTAAATGAATTGACCAATTGTATAATGATCTTTCACCTTTACATTAACTTTGTAACTATAGATGCCATAAGGAAATATATGTCAGTAAATTTAATTTCAGAAGCTAACTACATTGAATGTAAGTCCACCATTTAACTAAGACTATACAAATAGTACAATAATCTAATTGAGAAACTTACCGAGTACTCGGTGAATTGGTAGTGATGTTACAACGGATAGAATAAAAACATGATCCTTGCTTAGGTACCTTCTACATGCAAGCATGACATCCAGTATAGTACCAAGAAATGATTGGTCGATTGAAATAATTTTCGCCAAACAATTGAATATAGTGTACTAAAATAGTAGAAAATAAGTCATAATATAAAACTTGACTAATAGTATTGATATTATACAACACCAAGCACTTGAAATACCTTTGTCGAATCAGAAGCACGAATATACTCAAGTTCACAAATGGCAAGATAGTGAAACACCTTAGATGGTAGTAATTTAGATCCCCTTAATGTGCTCAAATAACTCTTAAGAATACCAACTTCACTAATCCCAAGGCTTCAATAATGTGAGTACAGTAAAATAATTTACTATAGTTTCTAAAATAATCCATCTTATATATAAAATAGTAGGAGTTTAAGATCACAAATGTAAAAATCTTACCGTTGCAATAAAGTAGCAACTTTTGGCAAGTCCAAATTAGCATACAGCGTAGTGCCACAAGTAGAAGTCAGATAATATCTACCTGATTATTTTTAGAACGATATATGTGTACAATGATGGTAGTTAGATGTTTGAATATAATTTAATGCACCATTTTCATGTATAAATTCTATGAGAAATTACCTTCATATGGCTTAACATATGTACATGTGACAACTAAGACCACGTGATCCATAAGGTCAAAAAATTCATCAAAAGGGAGAATGTCAACTATATCACCCTAAAGGACAACCTGCATTTCAATTCCTCTAAAGAGCAAGCATATATAAATAGGTAATTATTACAACATAACAGAACGATAAAAGCTATGATATTTATAATAGGTAGATAAAGTAGGAACATATTTAGCATTGCTCAACCAGAGAATGTGCATTGGTGCAAAAACACCATCACCTTTCTTTTGGTTATGTATTGCCTTACACACAAAAAGCTTTCCAATGATATCTGTTACATTTGTTGGAACATGAAAATGAAATTAATGTGTAATAGGTTAATACTTTATTTGTATACGGTATGGAAAGTTGTGAGAACATAAAAAATAAGCTTTTATGGGAATTATTAACATGTGAAAAACTTATTATCATGATGTTTTGATGGGATACTTGAGTACTCAAGAAACTCAAATTTGTACCGAGCAATGTCACCAATTTCACCTTGTGTAGCAATTACAGATATATGTTTGGAGAAATAAATCTTATAGGGTCTAGACACAGGATTAAACCATTTTGGTGCACGTGTAAGTTTGAAGTTCTTACTGTTATAAACTCTTCCTTCTAAAAGCATTCAACAAAAGTTTTTCACATAGGGCCCTGGGACCCTTGCACATATATGATCATTTTACAATACATAGTACAATCAAGTTAAAGGGTACAAATTAAGCACATGATAATACATTCTAATCCAATATGGATGTGAAAATTGTAACACTTACATGTGCATCTAAGAGGATCATATCAATCCAAAGGAAGCTGCCATCAACTGTACTAATAGAATTTTAAATCCGAATAATGCAGACCTTCAATGACCAATTGAAGCCAACAGTATGTAGATGATGAAGAAACTGGATTTGCTACCTTATTGTTTATCGTCAGACCTATAAAAAAACAACATATTATAGTAGCATGAAGTAAAAGAATCAAGCAATAAATCATATTGCATATCACATAGCAAAATTTTAATATGGCTTACCTGGCATTACAGCACAACCAACAAAACTAATGTCTATACAACTTGTTAAATACTTAGGTATATACAATATTTTTTTGTCAAAGAATTATTAGATGTACTTTTGTTACATATCAATACTCATATTCCATTAGGAAAAATGACATCTGAAGCAGTGATATATAGTTGACCATGACCAAATACTAGATCAAGTAGATACAACCCAACATATTTGAATGTTTAGCCTTGACTTTTATTTATTGTCATGGCGAAACATGGCTTTATAGGGAATTGTCGGCAAGTAAGATTGAATGGCAGTTGAGTGTCAGAAGGCACCATGTCAATACATGGATTAAAGCAATGCATGCAACCATTACTACTAGTCGAAAACTCAACTTCAATTACTCTTTCAGCCAACTTCATAACTCTAAGCCTAGTTCCATTGCACAACCGATTTCTTGATTTATGTTTCTCATTAGGATAATAGGGACACCAACCATTAACTCAAGTACATGATTAGGAAGTCCAAAAAACTTCAAAGTGTTCAAGTACTCCACTGGGTATAATAAAGAGTGAGCATCAACGTTCTTAGATTTAGGAGATATATGGTCTGCACTGAAGAATGTCATAAGGTCACTAGGCAATTCATTCATAAGCTGATGATTCACAAGATCAATTGTATCATTCTTTCGACAAAATATTATCCTTTCATTCAAGTATTGCTTGTTTGTCATGTTCAATTGTAAGTCAAGATAAGTTGATTCTATGAGATTAGCAATTGGGTCATCAACAGATGTGATCAGAAAACTATTAGGTATCTTTGTCCATGTTGCGTCTTCCTTGTCTTCATGAAGCCTTTCCAATGGCAATTCACCTTCACCAAGCTGAAGTATCCAATTGCCAAAAAGTGCAACAAAATCAGAAGTGGAGTTATGGAGTCTCATGTTTTCTGTGAGAGTGCAATGTACAATGTGACCACAATGGAGAAGAACAAACAATTGCAGCAACAATATCACCCCTACTACCACGATTAATGATAGGTAAAATTTGTCTAAAGTCATCACTGAGTACAATTGTTTTTCCACCAAAACTTTGTGTGAATGTGAAGCACTGTGATCATGATCACACATAAGATCACGTAATGTCTAATCCAAAGCTCTAAATGCATGTCAATGAGTCATTGGAGCCTCATCCCAAATAATCAAGCTGACTCTACAAAGTAGTTTCACCAATGGGGTAAATTGATTCACATTGCACACAGAATCCTTATCTAATTTAATTGGTATTTTAAAACGTGAATGTGCAGTACTACCCTCAAGCAGAAAAAGAGCAACAATGCCAGATGATGCAACCACTAGTGTTATTTCGTTCAGATCGGACATGAGCAAGTATGGTACACCACAAGTTTGTTTTACTTGTGCCTCCATTACAATAACTGAATAAAAATCGATCATTCCTAAACTCAATAGATGCTAAAATTGATTGATACGTAATTTTTTTGCCATGATTAAGTCCACTTAGCAATGATGTATGCTTAGATGAAAGTGCATCTAAATCATAATTAAGCTCCTATATGATCAAAGAATTTTTCTCAGCAATTAAAGCACTAAGGTCAGGGTAAGGCATACCACCAAACTCTTTCAAACTTCTCCCAATACGATTCAATAATTTTTTGATTTCATAAAGTGCATAATTGTACTTGTTTGAATCTGAAAGCACCAAGTCAGGATAATTCTTAATTAAACATTGCACCATGAGTACATCTTCAGACAATGCTTCACAATGTCGATTCCACAAATCAAGAGGGTTAGCAACCTGACAGAATAAAAGTAGTGTAATAAAAAGTTCTCGTAATTGTCTACCCATTACCCATTCCGAAGCTTCATGTAGTGTCTCATGTCACTCTTCATCGCTTTCAAGCAAACCTAAAGCAATACATGTCTTCTTAAAATATTGGATATACAAATTCTTGAATTGTGCGTAATGCCTCATATGATGTTGGGCCTTATTGGACATTCAACAACATCCAAAGGTAATATTTTTTACCAGCTAGTGGGCGAACATAAATAGCCCACCAATACTTCTCCCCTTCTTGCATTTATGTCACTCCTTAATTGTCGATCCCAAACATACTCCATTGGAAATTCTAAATATGTAAAGCATCGTGCTTCTATATCATTCAAATTGGAACACATCCAAACCTAGAACTTAGTAACACTATATCATTGTCTTTGAAGTACCTCACCAATGTCTACATTTTTAGGGAACACAACATTTTGCTTATGAGGCAAATGGAATGACAAGTGATCAACTGGTGGATCATGTTTTTGAATGTTAAAATAAAAAATTCTTAAGCATGCCTTAGAAGCAGAAATGTACCTACAATCCAGGTATTGTTTGATTTCATCATTGTTACCACCAACTCCTTTAATCAACATAGTTGACCAATCAGTCCCCTTGTGCATGTATTTATACATGTACTTTATACACTTATCTCGATTTGTTTTTTCAATATTCACGTGACAGTCATGCTTGATAACCAAATCCACATTATGTGAAATAACTGATCGATTGTCAAGTTCAACTCCATTTTTGTTAACTATTGCTGATGAATGTCTTCTTCTGTACAATGGAAATCCATCATCAATAATAAATGTTTCAAATTGAAATGGTCTTGGATATTTTTTCTTGCATTATCCATTATCCATCCATTAACCATACATGTGTTTAGCCACAGCTTCATATCCAGTAGGATTTATGTCTTTATCAGGTAACTCAACTAAAATAAACTTATCCAACATATTCGGGTCATTTAATTTATGATCAAGATGTAATAAAAGAGCAATATGTGCATATAGGAGCCCATTGGTGCTCTATAGTGACAATAACTGCATGTAAAACAAAAATTTTGTCATCATATAATTACTAGCTATAGCTTCAAAAGTAATTACATATGACATTTTGCTTACCTTCAATTTTTTTTCCAAAATGTTGCCCCTTTGTTACATTATGTAGCAAAGTGTGTAGCTTCATTTCAAAAACACGATGAACAATGTCGGCCTTATCATCTGCAATTTGACCTGGTATAAATTCCAGAAACTTGATAATCTCCTTCCACTTTGGGTTACATGTCATTGTTATAAACAAATTGGGGTGTCCAATTGCACGAAAAATAGTCATTACATCTTGATAATTTTGCATCATGTATCATGGGCTGCTAGTAAACGATGATGACAAGATGCACGGTTTACTAGAACGATAGCTAGTTGTATCTCCTCTATTAATAGCATCTTGTAAGCATACAATACTTCGATTTAAAACTAATTTTGATGAGATCTGATATAGCTAAATCGTTGTTCAAGTATACAACAATATGCATAAATGACATATTGTTGAAAAAGTCTCCCATCATGTAGTATTATAGAATGGACAAAGGAACAATGTTGAAATTGAAAAGCATGATACTATTGCATTGTAACCTTATTCCAAATGTTTGAATCCATGGAGCCATTGATATGATCAAGGAAGGCACAACCAAGGAAGGCAAGGATCCATTGAATATTTCTAGTGGACCAATTATAAAGAAGAAAGCTAAGGAGTTCACTAGTGCACTTCAAGCTTTTGTCTCAAGCTTCTTCATGGAGGATGGACATGGAATTTCGCAATGAGCTACTGAAACATTCAAGGAATTATATGGAGATGATGGCCAAGCTTGGTACTCTATCCTAGAGTGCCTAGACTAGTCACAAGACAAGGAACCCCAAGGGCATCCCTCAAGTGCACCCCTAGAGCCTCCTTGAAGTGTTTTAAGGATATTTTTCTTCTACAAGCTGAACATTTGAGCTCTAACCTTTCACGACCTCTTTCCAACATCTAAAAGGAAGAATCACACCAATGGAACTTAAATATTCAAGCTTGGGGCTGAAGACACAAGTGAAAACCCTAAAGAGCCCATAAGTGCATCCGAGGAGACCATTTAGGGGTTTTTAGGGCCAAACTTGTATTTGCACTTCATTTTATTTATTTTCCTGATTATTTACATTATTTAGGATGCTATTTAGGCAATGGAATTGATTAAGGTTGCTTAGGATAAGTGGCATACGCTGCACACATCAAACTTGTTCAAACTAGGTTTTTAATTCCTAGTTTGACTAGGTTTTCTTAAGTCTTTTATATCTAGGTTTCCTAGGTGACTTGGGCTACGAATTTTGCTGAGTCTTTTACCCTAGTTAAGGCCTATAAATAGGCACATATTCTGGTTGTAAAATAAAGCCTTTATACAAAATAATATTGGTACTTTGAAGAAGAAATCTCTTTTGTTCTTTAAGGACTGCCTTGGTGCACAAGTTGCTTGTGTTCTTAGTTTTCTTATACTTCTTGTTTCTAATCACAAGTTGATTAGGGGTAGGGATTTAAATCTAGTCTCTTTGATGTCTTGTGAAGCTTGGAAAACATCTTGGACACGTTTCTTGGTCATTAGGGTTCGCATAAGCTATCTTGGTAAAAGATGCCATCACGCCAACCATCTGACCTATCAGGAATCAATATTGGAAAATGTAAAGACATTGACTTTGGGTGTAACACATTAATTCTATGAGCACCATGCAAATGTGTGTAAACAACAATATTCTATTTGTCACCCCCTTCCTCTTCAAGGCCAATGGTTAAGCCTACAATCTTTCTAGACTCTGGTAAGTTATAACAACAACCATCTCCAGATCTTAATATTAACAACCCCAGTTGTACAGAATGGTTATTACACTACTGATACACATCGTAAGCCCTCATAAACTTTCTCACTTATGCTCATTAAACATATATGTTAATCCATCAATGATAACCCTATCCATGTTGTTCAAATTGCCATTGCCAAAGCTCCTAACACGATTTTCTATTTCATGTTTTGTATCATGTATATACAATTGGGCAAATCTTGGTGGGTTACCTTCATAAGGGACTAAAGAGCCTATTTGATGATGATCTCACCTTTGATTTGGAAAATTGGTGAACCACCTCCATCATTTATTAGCATATTAATCTCAGCACCAGTTGGGGTAAAGGAAAAACAACAGTTAAACTCCTGAATGTTTTTACCAACTTACTTCGATAGAGGCCCACCCCTGTAGTACATTAACGTATAAAGAAATTCAGGAGCTAGTGCTTCATATGACAATTGCACCTTCCCTTTCTAACATCAAATAGAAAATGTAGGATTTCTTTGACGATGAAAGTGAATGCTTCTCTGACCATATCACACAATAGCCTGACAATGTTGGTAAGGACAAATACTACCTGGTGGTCCAAAATCCTCTCGTTCTATGTAATGTCCTAATGAAATATAAGAACTAATTCAATGTTAACCTAAGGATTCTCTAATTGAAAAAAAAATGAACCAGATGGGAAAGAACTTACTATTATGATGTCCAATACCTCGATGTATGACTCCTTGGTTTTGCCTAATAAAAAGATCATCCATTACAATATCTAGATGGAGAAGTTGAGTGGTTAGTAAAAAGTTACGACTACAAAATGATTTTAAGATTAAGACCATCTATTGTACCTTCAACGTCTACACTAATAGCAAGAAGGTCCAACATAAGTACAGGATCAACTTCCAAAATAGGTATTTTCTGTCTCTTCTTTGGATGTTGCTTGGTGTTTGAACATTGGCCAACTTCATAACTACCATACAACAATTGACATTGGCTTCTTTGATTTGTGATGCATTAAAGCTTATCAAAACTGGATGAGCCTCCAATTGGTTGTATAGGGGTATTATTATGAGAATTATTGGTGATATCACTTAAAGGAGTATGTAACATTGGCTGGTGAACAAAAATAGAAGGAGATCATTTGGCACAAACTTGATTCAGACATAGGACCCTATGAAGGACATTTTCATTTTATCGAGTAGTAGTTACTAGAACGAAAAGAATTCATCTGTGGTGTATAATTGCCAAGAGTGTTAGAATAAGATATAGATGTGGAGTGAAATTGTAGACTTGTGCGTGTGCACAATGTTTGACGAGATCATAAAGTTTATCGACACTGTGCTCTTCTTTCTCTTACATCCATCTTACGCTACAGTGCATTTTTGTTGACCATTATACCAATGAGTATAATAAATTGATATCATACTAATAATAAGATCACAACATATTTACCCTAAAAATTATGACCCTACAAAACACACCATGCTTAACAATCATAGAAATGTATACATATTCATCAGTTAAAGCGTGTATATTTCTCTATATAATCACTACTAATCAATATGACATTACTCTAAAAAATATATATACGAATTCTATTTACCAAATAAGAATGTGTGGTTCCAACTAAATTTATTACTAATAAATGTTGTATAACTCAAGTTTTTAATAAATTATACTAAATTACCAAATCAGTTGAATAAATTATTGTTCATCTTTAAATAATACCTAATATTTAGGACGTCATATATACTATATTTTAATATAGTTGCGGTGTAATTAAATAATTAATGGAATACTTATTATTTACATAATATCTTCCTACAATGTCTGTCAATATTCTATGATTATAAAATATTTATTAAATTATAATTTAATATATTAAATTAACACTTTTTGTTCTCTATATAATCACTACTAATTAATATGAAATTATTCTAAAAAATATATATATGAATTCTATTTACCAAATAATAAGGTATGGTTCCAACTAAATTTACTAATAAATGTTGTATAACTCAAGTTTTTAATAAATTATACTAAATTACCAAATCAGTTGAATAAATTATTGTTCATCTTTAAATAATACCAAATATTTACATAATACAGATTTGGTGTAATTAAATGATTAATGAAGTACTTATTATTTACATAATATCTTCCTAGAATTTCTGTTAATATTCTATGATTACAAAATGTTTATTAAAATGTAATTTAATATATTAAATTAACAAATGCTTTTTAATTGACTTGAAATAATATATAAAAATTTCACATACAATTTAAAACTTTTTAATGATATGATGTAACCAATTAATCATGGAATAGTAAAATTTCTGCTGCAAAGCTACACTTTCAAGTTACATGAATTATTGAACCAATATACTAACACCTAAATGTCTTAACCCATTTGTTAAAGCCCAATAACCCACCAGAATTAGCTAACCCACAACAATCCAGTATAAAAACATTTGCTGACTAAAATTTTCATTTCTCCAGCTAAAAAAATTAGAGCTAAAACCTAAATCTCACTTCTCTTGTCTTCCTCTAAAATTGACGCCAAATGCTTTTGCGCTGGAGAATGCAGTTCCCCTGAGACGTTGTTTATTTCAAACTGTTGAGGGCTTTGTCTACCCTGGATGTTTTTCTTTTTCCTCTTTGATCTATCTATAGTTTCATTTTTTTGATTTATATATCATGGCCTTACACATTTAATAGATTAGCGATTTCCATGAGCTGATCTATAAACGACTAGCCTAAATCACTTAGATCAACACTAGTGCATGCAACTTTATGTTTGGAATATTAAAATTTAGTCTTAAAATTTAGTTGTTCTCTTGCTAGGTCAATCACTTTACATTTCTGTTAACATAAGGCATAAAATTGATCTGCTTCACATTTTTGTTAACATTGTCTTCACCTAAATTAATTAATTGCTAATACTAAATTTTTTTGAAACTTTATCAGCTTTGAGTGAATTGGATTCACTAATAGAGCTACACATAGCTTGAACTATCTCAAACAAAACTTAAATGAAAGAGGGTGAGTTCCTGTCAATTATTGATGATTTAGCAGCTTAGCTTAGTTTATTAGTCAGTAAATTTCATCCAAAATTGTGATATATTTCTTAATCCATCCAAAAATTTGAATACTAAATTGCCTATTTATAATCTTTTATTTAATAACCTGAACCTACACTAAAAGAATATGTGCTAAAGGGCTGGGAACCTAAACTTATTGAGGCACAATTTCTATACTACCCTGGTTAATTCAAGAAAATTGTTTGTCCAAGTGTGGATGCATTTTAGTAAAGTTGGTGTATTTTTCTAGCCTAGCATTGTTGATATATTCTAACATGAGTTTTTGCACATCATGCTTTCCATTTCTGTAATTTGGATTGGATACAAAATTCTGGTTTTTGAAATACATTTATAAGATGTTGCTTTTGTCTTTAATAGGGAACAACATAATATGTATTTGCTTTAAATGTAATGAATTAAGTTGATACAAAATTCTAGTTTCATATAAGCTTTATATGATGTTGCTTCTTTCTCTAATTGTAAATAATGATGTATCACTTAAAGGATCTAAATGTATTGCATCAAGTTGTTTAACCTAAATTCACAAGGAAGATATAATTAGATGAAAAGCCTCAATATCTTTGCAAATTGTGCAGGTTTACATGATGGATTAAGTAATTCAACAACCTCTGCTGATCCATTGATTCATATGGTAAGATTTTCTGCTAAGATTACATTGTATCCCAACTGATTTAGTGGTTGGAGTAACTAAAATGATGTACTAATCTAAAGATATTGCATAATAGAGCTCCTACCAATTTTGATTTGGACATTGAAGTTGCATAGCCTTCAAACAAAATATCATAGATCAATATCTTGAAGTGAGGTAAGTGTGTACTTGTTTAACTAAGTTTTATTAGTTCAGCACGAATCAAATCTTATGCCAATAAGTTGAACAAACTTGCTTTAACATATGACAAGACACATTTAGTAACATAGGGTAAAAGATCTTGAATTGCTGACAAATATATGAAAACATGTACTGTAACTTACAAATCTTTTCCTAGAATAACAGTAGGCCTTTGGTTGTCGATTTTAATGGCTTCACATAGAACATGGATCAATGTTTGACCAACATGGTTTATTGCTCAACATGTTGTAGATATGCAAAAAAGTAATTGGAGTTAAGGAGAAAAAAAATTAGGAGAAGATAGATGGTTACCCCATAGCTACAATGACTATCAAAAACCAGAATAAGTTTATTTATACAAACAGTATTCCATAATTATCATAAAAACTTGAATTTTTATTTTTTTTCTCGGCATGTATATATTAAATCATTTGCCTAAAGTTGTTGGAATTATATTCAGGGAATTAATTAGGAATAAAAATCATGGCGTAAATTATGAAAATATGAAATAAGGTATTTTCCTAATTTTTCAATAATTTCACTATATGTACGTAATATTACCGTGCGAATTAGGATGGATTAAATATAGATTAGCCCTAAAATCAAGTTGAGTGTGTTTGGAAATTCTATTTCCTTGGTGGGTGCTATTAATTGGCCTAAACTAATTTGGTTAAATTAATTTGTGGACTAAAAATCATGGTGTCTACTACGAATCATAAATTGTCAAATTGGTGATAATAATTAGATGCTAAACTAAGCAAGTTAACTTGAATTTACACTAGCCTTACCAACAATGAATTGATTACATACAATAATTTTCTTATATATTGCATCTGTATAACGAAGTAATTTGATTATGAATTGATTATACAACAAATAATCATATAATGTACTACCACATGTATTGACTTCCAAACTAAATTATATATTACTTGACTTAATGAAATGGTGAATTTTGTTCATAAGTCTTAGGGAAAGTAAATGCACCACTTTAGTTTGAAATTGAGGTATGACACATCCTTAAGACAATAAATAGTGAAATAGTTCCTTGACGTTTGCTTCTGCGTATAGATATTATTAGCCAATAGAAACCTTTGACTATTAGTTAAGAAATCAATTGATTCATTAATTATGTTCGGGAAAATATATGCACCACTTTAGTTCGACCTGAAAGTTCAACACACATCCTTTAGACAACAAAAAATGTGAAATAGGATTCTTCCTTGACATTCCTTTTTGCTTACAGATATTATTAGTCAATAGAGACCTTCGATGATTGGTTAAGAAATTTGAGTTAGGTGAAATAATGACTTCATGAGTCATACTTTATAAACTATATCAAAATTTTGGCAACCAACACATATAAGACAAAACTCAATATTTATCATTGATAGGCAAAAAGTTATGGTACGACCTAAACAACTATAAGGGCCAGTTATGGGAAACATAAGAAATCTCTACTCCTATTTATTTGGTAAACACAATTTGCCTTCTCTTTAAATATCACGCCACTCATTATTTACTTTCTTCACTGTTCTCTTCAAACTTTGATATGATCACAGCCAATAAAGACCTCTGGTGATTGGTTAAGAATTTTGAGCTCGGTGAAAGAATGACTTCATGAGTCATACTTTATAAACTATATCAAAATTTTGGCCACCAACTCATATAGGACAAAATTCAAGATTTCTTATTGATAGGAAAAAAGTTATGGTATGACATAAACAACTATAAGGGCTATTAATGGGAAACATACAAAATCTTTACTTCTATTTATTTGGTAAACACAATCTGCCTTCTCTTTAAATATCACTGCCACTCATTACAATAACTCATTCTTCACTTCCATCGTCCTCTTCAAACTTATCTGAGCTACCATCTTCAAACTTCTTAATAGATGCCACAACGAGTTATCTTACTTCTTCGTCAAGGATGTCAAAATCATTCCATGTTGGAATACAGTTTAGATGAGCCACATCTTAGCCAACTCTGTGAACAATTCTATAATCCTCAGCCTAAACGTTGGCTAATGCTTACATGGTAGCTTGTTTAGAGGCCTCCAACTCATCTACTTGACAACTGGATCCTTCAGCTCACCACTTTCATAATCATCCCTACAATGTATTGCAATAGTTAGTTCTAAATAACAACCAAACATATCTGTTTTTGGAGTTCATATATGTAAACTTCACATAAACTCACGATGAGACATAAATTACTTCAGGCTGCTTCCTCTTTGAAACCCTTGGTTCAACATCCTGTGCAATGTCTAGATGTTGAACACTAGTGCCATCCAATTTCCCTTTCGAAGAATGTGCATCAAGATCTTTTGCTAAATCTGATTAACCAGTGCTTGAACTCTGCAAGTTCTTCTCCTCATATACCTTTGCTTCGTTCATTTCATCAGCCATCCCAAAAACTTCCCTAAATACTTTGGCTTTCAATTCATAATGTTTTGAGATATGAGATATTGTAACATGTGTATATAGTAGTTGGGTAAGAAGCTGAATGAAAATACCAATAACAAACATGCCTTAAAAGGAAATTTGACTAATGGTGTCCTAATTATCGAACTTTCCTTTGTGGTCTGAACTAAAGTAATCAATTGATTCATACTGGTTATAATATATTTCTATTTTACTTGATAAATTTGTATTTTACTTAATAAATAAATTGCATATCAAATCCTTAATAATATGGAATATTTCCAAATATTTATGTTTTTAGTACCCATAAATTAAGGCCCCAAAACTTTCCAAAATTGGATATGATACAACTAATTACTCTAGGAACTCTGTAATTAGTTTTGGAAGTTCATTTAAAATTTTTTTGATCACAAATTTATTTTTAGAAAGTTTTATTTAAGGCCATCATTGTGTTTCCACACATCAGTCCAATATAAGTTTTTATTAATTACAATAATATTCTTGAAATTGTCAATTACCTTTATTTGAGTTATTATTTGATCAATTCTTTTATCTTTAATTTGTTAAAGTATTTACTCGTTATCAATTTTTTTACTCATTAGTAATCAACTTTGACTTAATTTTCCTTAACTATAGACTAATCTGAGTTATAGACCATTTGAATGAGAATAAATTGCATACTCATTTAAAAGTTTATTTGGAGAATCCGTAATCCTCTATTACATTTTGATAATCTGTATGCTTAAGGAAGATAACTAGAACTAAAAAAAGATATAAGCTTCTAGTTTAATGTAAAAAATATCAATATTATTATCGCTAGTCCTCATCATCCATACTGTCATCTTCTAATTCATGCTCATCAATCTCGGGCTGCTTTTCTTCATCTAAAAAATTTTCACCACCTTGCTTGGCTAAATTTCAAGCATTTCTAGCTAGAGCATCCAATTCATTATAAGTAGGTATATAACTTGGACCATAAGGATTCAATTGGATAAGCTTGGCATAGAGTTCCAATACTTTAGGCCTAAACTTAGACCAATATGTTGTAGGAAGTTTGTTCAGTTTTCGCCAGAACCTTCATTTAGACTTTGATGTTTTGAATGGAAGGTCACCATCGTTATCACTGCAATATCAAAATAAATTTGCTTGTGTAATTACCAAAATCCATAACTATTAAATATGAAAATGAAACCATGAAAACTTACGAGGACACATTGTCCACTCCCTAAGGATTGGCTTCTTTAGCTTCGAGAATTGATAAATCATCTCCATCTTGATCTGCCAGTTGACTCACATTTCCTTTAATGACTATCACTGCACATAGGTAAAGAAACCCTAAACTACTAATATATACCATCACTGGGTTGGTGTAATAACCCTAGAAATTTAAAAAAATTAATAAAAAATAATAATAATAAAATAACTCCTATAGTGGCACCCCTCATAGAATTTTGTTTTTTTCTTCAAAATCAAATTTATCTACTTATCTTTTTTTTGTTAACAAATTCACAATAAAGTCATTATACACCAAATAAAACTCTTTCTCATTCTTTTCTTATTTTCCTATAGCTTCCTCTAGGTCAAAAGCTTGGTGCGCCTCCAGCAACTAAAGCCTAGGCAAACTAGTATCTTGCACTCTTTTCACCCAACAAGCCGTCAAGCAACATTTTCAAAAGAAAAAAAAAATTACGGCCACCACCTTCAATTTGCCATCAATTTTTTTTTCTAGCCTAGACAATATTCTTCTATCCCATTCATGAGTGCGAGCAACCGCTAGTGAATATTTCATCACTTAAACCACAATGAAACCGTAGACAACCACTTGATCATCTTCTCACATGTTCATGTCTCCCTTTATCCCTCCAACAAACCTATGTAAGTTAGCCTTCTATGCTTTGATTCTTAGTTATTCTAGAGTATTGGAATATTATTTAATTATATATTTTTCCTAAATTCATCAGATTGAAGAGAAACCCCATCGGGGACACAAAAACAATTCTATACATACCGGTGACCCCAAATTCATTGGTGTAAGTCTAAATCCTTCTATATCCCTCTTTTAATTTTTTTTTTCTAGCACCTAAGGGCCTTATATTTTTTTTGTAAATTGTTGGTAGATCATTGTTAATCCAAGTTTTAGGTTTTTGCACTTGTTTCCAGTGAAATCATGTCCATACTTGCTCCTAAACCCTGGTAAGCCACTGTAGCCTTTTTAAAATTCTCTTGGCTGCCAATTTCAAACCTTACAGCCCTAACAATTCTCTTATCTTTGCTGTCCATGTTGTTACAAAGGGTTATAAAATCCTTACTTGAAGGTTTGACGCTTCTTTGAACTCTTGGAGCGCCAGAGATTCCGAAAACATATCAGTAACCAAAATAAAATTTTATTTCCTTCCAAGATCAGTTTTTACAGCTATTAAATGAGCATATAACTCAATGTGTGGCCACTGTAATTTTTAGGATCAATATCAAGAAGGCTCCCGACACGATCCCGAATAGGCACGAGGCCACTAGAGACGCCTAGAGACCCTTTTTGCCGACTAGGTAAAATTTTGGCCTAGGTATTAAGAACATGAACCTTCTAAGTACCATTTAGGAAAATTTCTAAATTTTAGCATATTTTCTAATTTTCTACCTTACTAACATTTTGTAGGACCGTCCTAGGAAATTGCCTCATTTCATCGTATTATTCCGTACTAGGTAAGGGGGAAGAGCGGGTTAGTTCTCGTGGGCCCTCTTAGGCCCAAAATAAGCATCAACCCAAATAATAAATTCTAAATAAACAATTAGGCTAAACAAAATCTTTAAATGCGTGGGCAATGTGAGTTGGGCAAATTAATTAGTTTTCCTAGAATTTTATTTTATTTTATTTCAGTTTTCTTCCATTAAGATGTAATTTTGGTTGGTTGGTTGCATGGTTGTAATGAAGTGATATATGATATATGTTTGGCGCTAGTATCATACTAGGACCGTTTGTAACAAGAATTAAATTAGAAGTGTGTTAGGACCACTTGAATAAACCCGTTAGTATCATGTTTAGGGTCGGTAAGACAAACACCGCTAGTACCATGTTTAAGGCCAACAAACTCACTAGCAACGCAATGAGATTGAAAGCAACAGTTAGTGGCATATTAGGGCCATAAAAAATTACTATAAGCCGGTAGATAAATGATTAGGAGTGTAAATGGTAAATGACAAACTTGGAATAAATTCATGGGATAAGAGATGAACATATATCATAAATACACTTAAAAAGATATCATTGATTGTCATGTCATCATGGACCACTAAGCTAAGATAACAAGATAAAAGAAATAGAATGCATTAGAATCATGGCACTAAACTAAAAAGGGCTAAATAAAATGAGCTACAGTCATGCATCAATTGGTTGTTGCATATGATTGATGTTTGTCATACATAAGATTGTATTAAGTAAAAGATTTAAGAAGTAAGATAAAACACGAGGCATGCAAGGTTGGCACGAACCATATTTGCATGACCTAACAAGCCATAAATTTAGACAAGAGGTTCAGAACGGACGATTCGAACCTGAGAGGCATGTTAGGGTGGCGGCAGACCGTCCCTAGTCATGACCTGATATTGACACAGAGTATGGAGATATGATTTGTGCGCTATCAGACCATAGCTGGCGAGGGACCATGCTTATGGCTAGTATCACGAGAGGCTCTACCTCGGCGTAGGTATCCCAAAATGCTCTGGCTTGGTGGCATCCCTAGTGGCACTGCCTAAGATTTATCCCGAGCGTGGGTGATATACACACTCGCCACCCTAGGTTCGTCCGACGGCATTTAAGTATTGGATTAAATGATTGATCAATAAGATATGATTTAATCGGTAAAAGGAATTATGCATATGCATGGTAGTTCAAGCATGCTAGTAGGACTTTGATATTTTTGTTATGATGTTGTATGAAATTATTCTTTAATTAAATTGCTATTACTTAAAGTTTATTATTCGTTGTTGTTTGTTGCGGGAATATTAGGACCCATGTGATGAGCTTGATACTTCCCCCTTACCGAGCAAGTTGTGCTCACCTCTCCTTCTAACATGTTTTCTTAGATAAGTACTATGAGGAGACAGAGTACACTAAATCATATAATAAGGTTCAAGATGTAGAGCAGACTGAGTAAAGGTACACTATAGCCCATCGAAAGTAAAACTGGCTGGGACTGGGTTTCAACTTTGTGTTATTTGATTTCTAAAGAGACATATGGTTTGTTTAAATTGGTACATTATCCGTCTATCAATTTTCCTAGGATTGTCACTTAATTACTTTGATTTCATTTAATACCCTTATTATTTGGAAAATAGATTAAAAGAAAATGTTTTACCTCAAATTTCTTAAATCATTTTTAACTAATTGCTTAACAATTTAGAAAAATTAAGGTATTTTCTTAAATTAAGATTTATAAAGTTGGGGGCATTACGGTTGGGGTTTTATAAAATTGTGATAGACACTTGTTTGGGAAGCGAATCTTATATGGGACAATCCATGAAATTTTAGTAAATAAAATATTCCTATAATTGATATTAGATGAAAATCTATCACTTACTTTAAGTTAATATTATCTTTGTCCAATTCATTTTAGTTAACAAAATTTTCGTTTAAGTGATATAGTTTATTTTGCCATATCTAATTCGTAAGATCATATTACATTCTAGCCGAATTGTTATGGGCAACAATATTATGTGTGAAAATAATATCTCAAAGTCTTTTGCTTAATTTTAAGGAAAATTAACTTGGTGCAGTCGATTTAAATAATTGTACTAAATTATGTCCATTATATTTGGAAGGTATAATATTCCTTTAATTGGGTATAATATTAAATTATTTTCTATGTATTTAACAATTCATTTTAGGTAACAAAATATTCTTTTAAGTGATATAGTTTAATTTGGTGCAGTCGATTTAAGTTATTATACACAATTATGTCTACTATATTTGGAAGGTATAACATTAATTTAATTAGGTATAATATTAAACTATTTTCTATGTATTTAACAATTCATTTGTGTTAACAAAAAATTCGACTTGTTCTTAAGTGGAATTTTTCCATTCACACCAAGTTAATCTGTTGCAAAGGTCGATTGCCTCTTATAGTATAGTATAGTGATGGTTGTCCTTTACGTTGCTATATCTAATACATTGAGGTTTTGCAACGCTAGGTATTAGATTGTTTCTTTCACATTATTGAAGATACCTATAACAATTACAATATAGTATAGACATCAAAACCACCAGCTGCATTTTATTATGTCTTGTACGCATGCATTCATACCCTCAAATTGCTAAGAAAATTTGGAAAGAAGTAATCACTTTAAATCTATTTTGGGTAGAGTATTTGGAAAAAAGTAATAACTTTGAGACTATTTCGGGGATAGTTCCTTTAGCATTATCATCTCCTTGTTCAGCCGCAAGCTCCAAACATTGGTCATCTTCCTTTGCTTCCCCAAATTCGACTTCGAACTTAAATGAGTTAAAGTACTCAAACATATACTTTGTAGTAGTTTCTCCATTGGTAGAGCCCTTGACAAAATCCCAAACACCAAATATGGTGTTCCTTTTAAATTGAGGCCTCGAATCATTCATAATTATGGCCTCCAACAGTTCAAGCTCATCCATTTCATTTATGTCATCCATAGCGGAACCTTTCTTCCTGTTGTCATCTAACTTGGCCATATGTCAGGAAGTTGATAATACATTAGATATCTTTCCAACTCATACTCTATAAAAATATAAATTTATTGTACCTTCCTAAGGAGATATGCATTCTTCTACTTCTGAAGTTCATAATCCAACTCCAATAACTTCAACTTGTGATGCCATGTTTTGTTTTTATTTATCATATCTGCAAGCTCACGTTCGGCATGCACCTGACCACTATAATTGAAGTCAACAATTTTAGGATTATATAAACCTTCTAAACCTTTGATTGCTTGATAGCTAGCACGTTGCCGACTTTTGTATCTGCTTACGGACAACTCTCCATGGTAAAAATGCCTTGAGTGATTTTTATGCTCATCTTCAACTTCAATTTTAATGAATGTCAAGAATGTTGATAGACACACATTCTCAATCTTGAAAACGGATCGAGAAGTTTGAAATACTTCAAAATTCTTTTTAGTAAACATACATAACAAGCGGTAATAAGATGCATTTTGAGGATGAATAAGGAAGACAAAATGCTTGGTAAGCTAAACAATCGGCCCTAACTCCTTTATATATCAAATTGTGTCCAGAGAAAATATAGAAAGTAGGAAGGCTATTTACTTTCTATGATATATTTACCTTTATGTTGTAAAGGTTTTTGACTTTTATGGCATGTAAAATGTATGGCATGTAATTTGTAATTTATTATGATTGGCTGTGATCTCAATAACTTCCCATAATTGTCAACCTTCGAAAGTTCTCCGACTAATGATGTAAAAATTTCTAATCTTAATTTACTGTGATTGACTGTGATCTCAATAACCTCCCATAATTGTGCACTTTCCACGGCATTGACCAGTATCATTTGAATTGAGTCTAATTGTATAAAATCAGAACCTTAATTTGTGGTGAGATGTAATTCTCTCATGCCTGATTGCAGTTATAATTTCTAAATAAATCATTTCATTAATCTCATATAACGTTGCCAACGCCATTAACATACACCATTAAGATAAATAAAGGGCACTTTTGGGCAAAAGGCAACGCCTCCTTTTTGTAATAAAATGTTTGGTAGAAAGAATGCCACATGATAGTCACACAATGCTGGAGTTAAGGAAAAGATGCTTAGATCCTCTAGATGTATCCTACTTTATATATATATATATATAATTAAATATTGAATTCATTTATTTTTCATTATAAATAATGCATTGTTTTTTTTTCTAAAATAAATTATTAAAAAAAATTCTTGTTATAATTTGTTTGTTTTTTTTTTCATTATGCTTACATAATGTATTGTTTTGTTTATTTATTAATGTGTTGTTTTTTTCATTTCTTATTCTATTTATCTCACTGAAATATTATCATCATTTTACTTGAAGTGTTTTTTTTTCTTGCATTTGGTGCAGAGCTTTAATTGGAATGCACAATGTTGAGAGTTCAACGTTCCTCATAAATACTTGTGGGTCAAAGGTAGCCATAAATTGTAGGTGAGAAATAGTTTGACTCACTGAGTTAGGATAAATAATGATAATAAGAAAAAATGATTTAATTAAATATAATACCTTAAAATTTGTGGAAATAAGTTATAATTACTTATTTCAGCAGCAAAAGGAAATAAGGAGGTGAAAGTGGCACTAATTAAAGGTAAACTAACACTAATTAAAGATAAATTGAGTAAAATTTAATTTATTACTTAAAATAAAGCAAGACTAAAATTATCACTTTCAATCACACATAAATTTAGGACAATATAATATTTGATTTTCCTTTTTTCATATGAATAGATTTTTTTTTCTTTTCTGTGAGTAGACTTGATACTTTTTGGTGGCATTGCACGAAGAATTCATAAAAAATGAATATAAAGGAAAAATAACAAGCACAATCAACATTCCTAATCATAAGCAACACAAACTAAGATGGAGAATTTTATTGTACTTTTCACATAAATGATTTATTTTTTTATAATTATTCTACATATTAGGTGTTGTAGTTTTTTTCTCCACCAATATTTTATTTATAAAAATAATTATAATTGTCATAAGAATTGTTAGTGTCATACTTTTACTTAATTTATTGTACTGTTAGTGCATCAAATATTAACTACTAATTTTATTAACATTTATTTTGTCCAGAAGAAGAAGTACTTAAGTGTGTTTGTTATTAAGACGTAATCCAAAATTTGATGGGAAGGAAATAGACAAGAAAAGGTCCAAGATGTTGAAGCATGGTTTCTTTAGCTAAGCTGCCACTATTTCATCAAACCACTTTCTTTCATGTAAGAAAGACAAGGTTATAACAGTGAATATACTGTGCAAGACATAAGAAATAAAAAAAAAAAAGTGTTGTTTTGGAGGATTACTATTCATGAACAGAAAAAAGGCCTATGACTTTTAATATGTAATGAGAATTTTATCATTTGGCTATATAGTTTAAATGCGACAAACATCTGCCATGAGGGGTAAAGTAATAAAAAAATTGTCAGTGGGAATAATAGATAATTCTTTTATAATATGTAGCTATAAAATTTAAAACTTATAGGGTCAAGTTATAAATTTTGTTAAAGATACAATACTAAATATGTAATTTTTTTAAAATTCAGTGGGGGCAGTTGCCCTTACTCACTTAAAAGTGGCTTCGCCACTACCTTCTATGACTTTAGTACATGTCACAATTAGACATTCAAGGGCATAGATGTAGTTTCCAGTGAACAGTAGTGATGATGAGAATATATAATGGCTAGACAATGACTTGTACTTCCATGTAAATGCTGGCTATATACAGCCATTCAAACTCAGATGGATAGAGCATGAACTACCATATCCAGAATGGTTTGTGCCTTATCTGTTTGAAAAATGATTAAACGCATTTATTTTTTTATTGTCTTAAAAAAGGTGAAGTATTTTTCCTTTTAAAATTTTTTTAACATTTAATTTACTTTTTTATCCTCATTTAAATTCTCAATACGCAAATCCCAAAAAGGAAACTTTTCTTTTTTTAATCTTCTTTAAATTCTCACTACATAAAATTGCAAAAGGATTTTTTTATTTTTTAATTATTATTTAACTCCACATGATAAATGTGTCAAAAATTGATCTTTTCACTCGTAGATGAGTCAAATTATAGATAATCAATTAAGAATGTCTTGAAGCTTTGTGACAAAATTTAGAAAGGACAGGTTCTTCATCCTAATGTCATATCATAATCCATGTAAAAGTGAAGAATAAGAAAAAAAAAATAATAAATAAAAATGGCTAGCCACCCATAAATGACGGAATTAAAATATGGCCGAGGATATAATACACCTAGAGTAACTTCTACACATATACATTTCAATTATTTGCTATCTTTCCACCCTATTAGATTTCTTTGTTTCTTTCTTCTTCTTTAGCCTCTCTGATCACTTTACCTTTAATAATGTCTATGAGCTTGATCTTTTTGTTTCTATAGCATGTTGAAATCTTGGATTTCCTTATTTTCTTAGCTTCCAATGGAACCGGCAGGTAGCTCAAGATTACTAGAATCTTGTCCACTACTCTGTCGATGTTGGCGTTCGGCACTCCTCCCATTTGTCATTTGATCAACGTCAATGATGACTCTCTCTCTCTCTCTCTCTACCTTTCTAAACCCCCAATTTCTTATTTTTCTATTTGTGCAAGTCAGAAAGATCCAACAAAGGTATGCCTGAAGTAGGCGAAGTTTGCGGCTAAGATTAGAAAATTGTTGATGAATGACATCCAGGTCATTAATTGTGATTGGACGACACATGTAGGGTTGCAAAAAAATTAATTTATCAAAGCAACTGAGAAAAGTAATGTGGCTTGGCTAGTTTGGTGTTTGCTTCATATTGTTGTTACTAATAGGAGCAATTATCTCCAGATAATAAAATTGTTGTCATTTTATGTGTTTTTTTTTCATAAATGTATTTTTTGTAACCTAAATTTGTCGATTAAAACATGGATGGGAATCAAGTATATTCTAGAAGTTTATTGGCGTCTGTCTATGAATGTTTTATTTTATGACAAAGGACTATTTCAGCAACAAGTTATTAGTACCAAGCTGTGAAAGTTACTTAACAATGTTGTTTCATTCAGTAAAAAATATTATTCCATTTTTATAAATTTTTTATTCTGTAATATGTTTTTCCGTAAATAATATTGTTTCCTTCATTAAAAAGTGTTGTTCCATGCAAACAAATGCATTGTTCTACAAGATGTTATTAATTTCCTAATAAAATGTTATTTGTAAATAATGTTGTTCTATTTATTAAGAAATGTTGTTTTATTCATACAAATTTATTGTTCTGTAATATGTTGTTCATTTTATAAGAAATGATGTTCTTCTATAATGTTGTTCGATTTGTAAATAATATTGTTCCATTTAATAAGAATCGTTGTTTTGTTTATGCAACTATGTTATTTTGTGATATATTGTTCATTTTATAAGATATGTTGTTCATAGATTTTGTTATTCCATTTAATAAGAAGTGTTATTTTGTTCATAAAATGTGTTATTCTATAATATGTTATTCAATTCTTTAGATTTGATCTGCGTAAATAATGTTATTCTATTTAGTATGAAGTGTTATTCCGTTCACACAAATGTGTTATTCTGTAATATGCTATTTATTCCATAAAATATGTTGTTTGTAAATTTTGCTATCTTTAGTACAAAGTGCTATTACATTCACACAGATATGTTGTTTTGTAAAATCTTATTCATTTTAGTATGATGTATAGTTTCATTCATACAAATATGTTGTTTTGTAAAATATGAAAAAAATGTTATTTCGTAAAAAATGTTGCTCGTTCTAGAAAAAATTGTTATCCCATTCTTACAATTGTATTATTTTTTATGGTGCAGTTCATTTTGTTAGATATGTTATTCAAGACGTGATGACAATCTTGTAAAAATTTTGTTCATTTCATAAGATGTTTTGCCCATTTCAATAAAAAAATGTTGTTCCATTCATACATGTGTATTGTTCTATAAAATATTATTTGTTTTATAAGATGTGGTGATAATTTTGTAAAATGTGTTGTTCATTCCGTAAGACGTGTTGTTTAAGATGCGGTGACATTTTTATAAGTAATGCAAAAGTGAAAGAGTAGTGAGTTGCACGGGGTTTACCCTATAGCTACTCTATAAAATATATTTGAAAACTATTTTTTTATTAACACAACTAACCCACTAGTATCCATAATATATTGTTTCTTTCTTAATCACCTTTTTAATAGTGTGGCACATGTTATTCATTATTACTATTATATTCTAAATATTGAACAAGATCACTATTCAATGAACAATGACCTAAAAGGTGTTGTTTTGGCATTAGTAGCTGTTACTTTGTTTTGATGGTTGGTTTCATGATTTTGCCTCTCTGTTTTTTGTTTATACAATCACTTCACCTTTTCACACTTACCTACCACTTTTCTTCCCATCGGAAAAAAACACAACAACCAAAATGTAGTTGATTCTGAGCTCACATTCAATTCTAGTTTTTTCCATCATTGGTGCTATTTGTTTTACGCTATATGTGCTAGTGTTGTGCCCAAAAGCCAATCATGAGATGATTGTATTTTTACACATTAAGTCATGATATTTTATTAAGGCATTATCCAGTAATTATGTTTGTTGTTTTGTTTCTGCATAACGTAATAAATATAATTGTAACCTTACAATAATGATATTCTTAAATGTCCCTGATCTAGTATTATCGTGGAGCGGGTTACAATAATAGATAACGACTAGCATATGTGGAGACTAATATGAGATATGTAGTCTACATATGGGTACAAGTTGGAGCACTTGTGCGCTGGACCGACCCACCATGAGAATGCTACATGGATCGTTATAAGAGTGTAATAAATGATTCTCATAGTGATCATGGTATATGTAGTCTTGTGACCTAAGGTCAGCAAGGTTCCCTACATGTGAGTCACATACTTTGATACTTCCATTTGTTGCTCATAACTAAGTGAACTTGAAGGAGGTCATTGAGTATGTCACATATCATGCAGGGAGTTTTGCATGATCAAGATGGGATTTGTCCCTCTTATGTAACAGGAGTGATATCTTCGGGCCCTTTGATAGAGTGAGACTAAGAAATGCATGGCCATGCTTAGATGAGTTAATATACGATATCAATGTCATCAGTTTAAGTTAGTCTACTTGGTAATCAAGAAACCAAAGATTGGGCTATATGAGAGTGACACATTCCATGTCTTGTGCTTAGTCTTGATATCTTGGACAAAGGGACAATAGCATATATGGGTAATGATCATAAAGGGTTAGTCAAATCACCAGAAATCTTGTCATTTGGGTAGCAATGATGTGTTGCTAAACACCGCTCATTACATATGATCATAAATGTGATTTATGATCATTGCCAATGTGGTAAGAGTCTATTGGGTCGCACACATAAAGTCTATTTGAATTATTAAAGTGTATGGATTAATTATTTGGGTTATGGTTTCATGATAATTTCATGTTAATAATTGGCCCAAAAATTAAGCCATTATTAAGCTCGAAATTAAAGCCTAATTGGATTAGGGCTTTAAAACCCATTAGGCCTAAAAGTTGAGTCTCACTATAAATACAACATATAGTGAAAAATTCCCAGCCTTGCCCTAGCCTCCCAAAAAGAGACAACCGCACTCTTCTCTTGCTATTCCTTGGAGGACGCAAGCTAGCAGTACGAGTGTAAGAGAAATGCATCTGCCGGGACGTAGTGGAAGTGTAGTGATCCCGAAAGGCTCGTGTGGATACCATAGAGAGCTTGAACATGTCAACTGTGCAGGTTTTGTGATTCGACTCTACAATTGGGTGATAGATCTCAACCGAAATTAGGTATGAAAATTTTCGAACATCTGGTTTACCCCGTTTCAATTGGATCCTGGAGGGTTTCGATTAAATTCCGCTGAGCTTGTTTAGCTCCCGAAACCCTACAATATAGTCATTAGTGCTCCTATCTTTCCATTCCTTAGGTTGCCATTTTCTTCATCAAGCATCTTTTGTCTAAAATAGCTAATTAATATCTTAAATCAAAACCGTAAGTTGGATAAAAAACTTTTGATTTTCTTCCTTTAGTGAGGGTTGATGTTTGATATTGTTCTTTATTTTATCTGTTGAAGCCTAATTTAATAATTAAAATTTGCATAGTCACTATGATTGTTCTCTTTACTTTATTAGCTAGCCTTCCCCTGCATTTTGATTGTCAGTGTGGGTTCATTTCCTAACCTTTTTCGTTGCTGTAGTGCTCCTGAGATTGGAGGATTCAAGCATCGTGGAGGGTTCCATTTCTTGGGTATTAGGTCTTTCTCCATGAATTTGTTAGTATTTTTTCCTTTGTTCATTGTTTCTTACTACTCCCCCCGTTTCACTTTTTTTACTCAATTTGACTTTTTTGACTAGTTTGACTATAATTTATTCATATTATTTTTTGTTATAAAAAAAATTAAAAAAAATATATTTAGAAACTATAGGTCTTGATTTATCATTTATATATAATGATTTTTCATTTATATGCTAAAATGTTGAAAAAAAAAAATTATAGATTAATTGTTGAACAGTGAATGATGCAAATAATTTGGGATTGAGGAAGTATTATTGTGAATTGTTTTTAGAGAGCAAGATTTTGTTGGTTTCTTCATGCTTAGGTTGTTGCTAAAAATTGGTTATTCGGTGTTTTGTTATAGGTGCTGTTATGTAATATTGTAAAAATTTATCTTTTGTTTTATGTATTTTTATTATTCTTTTAGGGCTATGTTCTCATCGGTTCTTTGTTTTTCTTTACAAGATGTTGCTTCTTCCTTGAGTTTTGTTGTTTCAGAGCTTCATAAATTATTCAATTAATTGGCTATTATTGGTCTCCCTTTTGTTTGTAGAATGATTGAGATGGTTATTAAGTGGCTATTTGTTGACAATAGCTACAATTAGTTTTCTGGAAAGGAGCTTGCATTTGTTGCTATGTGAAGGTATTTATTTATTTATTTATTAGGAATGGTAAATATTATTAATAAATGAATATATACAAAGAGTTTCTCGGAATTCGAAGGTAAAAGAAAAAGGTGTCTAACTTAAGACCAAATATTGAACTACATCACCTAGATCTCTCGAAGTCAAGATTGCTCACGTGAGTACAAAACTCAAACTGAATCTGGCATTGAAGCTACTCAAAAGTGTTGCTGGTTTCTTGAAAGCATCAATTATTCCTTTGCGCCCAAATGTGATAGACAGTAGCTATAAAGGCTACACGACAACTTTGCTCACAATCGACTTGTTCTTCATCCTTCTAGCAAACCAGTTCAACTCCTCCCTCTATCTCAATGGGCCTCTCCTAATCTACAACCATCTTACAATAGCAGTTCATACTCCACAAGAATACTGACATCGAAAGAATAAATGGTTAAGAGTCTCATCTTCTTCATAACATAAATAGTAAATGGTTAAGAGTCTCATCTTCTTCATAACATAAATATAAACTATTTTGGGTACGGATGCCCCGTTGTTGTAACCTATCCTGAGTATTAAGGCCACGGGACACAAGCCACCACAAAATGAACCTATGCTTTGGCAAGGACAAATTATTCCACACCACTTGATTCCATGCAACTCAATTACCCACTGGTCGAATCAAATTGTATGTCTTTTTAGCATCCTCGATCACCAATATCACCCTTCTTGTTGACATCCAATTTTGTTCAGGTACTAACTTTTGTTTAGTTCTAGGTTAGGAAAATTAGTTTAGATGACATTTTTATTTTTGGGGGCAATTTGGTCTTTTTGGTCATTAATAGCTAAGGAAGTTGGTAGAATTAGGTGAGTTTAGATTACATTGTCATTTTTGGTTATGCATTCTTAGGAATTTAGAATTGTTATCTAGGGTAAAAATATGAATTAATTGAGTTTACGTACTAATTTGGAGTTCTAAAGGTCTTGTAGGGTCAATTTAGGCAAAAGGGAAAAGTTTGGGTGGAAAGCAAGGGTTTTTAGAAGATTCTAGGCAAAATTGAAAAGTTTGGAGCAAATCTATCAAACTAATGAAATTTTGGGCAAATCTGTGCAAAGTTGTGAAGTTTTGGGCTCAATTGACAGATTAGAGTGGTATTGGGTAAAATTGAAAATTTGCATAGAGTGTGGGGTAGAATCAGCAACTCAAAAGGTTTCCTGGACTAAGACAGGTATTCTGGCCAAATTTTATCCTAACTTTTTCAAATTGAATTTGGATGAGTTTTAAACTTCTAAATACCTAGTTAATTTCGCCTAAGATCCCCTAGTATAAATATGGATCACCATTTAAAGAGAAAGAAAAGAAATTAGCCAACCCTAAGCTCCTGGATAAAAAGGAAAAATTTCAATTTAGGTCCCTATTTTTGTCCAACCCTTCACCCCAGAATCCTAAGCCTTCTCCCGAGCCGCCTCTGGAAGTCGCATTCCTCTGCCCGACGCCACCCCATCGCCAATCCATTGCCGTCCCCAGTCGGCCGCCCCTACTCCGTTCCATGCAGCACCACCGCTCCCGGGCATCGTCTACCACTGGCGACGCTAACAACAAAACGAAGAAAGGGTCGAGCTACGCAACCGCCGCGATTTCTTCATCATTTCCCCTCCATCTCACCGTTTTCGACATCACCCGCCACCATTCAGCCTCCCTGCTGGTTACACGTCTCCTCCGGAGCAAATCACGTCCCGCCGTTCGCTCCGTTGCCACCGAATTGTGGAGTGAAGATTCGAATCACAACCCCGGAAACCCGACCCGTTTTCACCGTACTCGATCCGATCAAACTTCTCTTTTTGGTATAACTCTTTTTTTAGCCCCCTGATTTATTTTATTTCATTCATTAAGTCACTAACTTTATTTTATTTTATAGATTGGTCGCTGACAGTGAGCTTTTATTGTTTGTTTTTCTTTGTTTTCTTTCTTTATTTGTTTGTTTGGCCATGCATTAAATTCAACCATTAAACTCACATAGGAATATAACTTAGAATTTTGATCTTTTTCATCTCTTTATGTATCTTTATTTTCTTTTAATTTTAGAATAGTTTGATTTTGTTTTCTTTATTTAGTTCTCATAATGCATCCAAAATTGATAATACATAAAAATAATTTGTTAGCCTAGTCACTTAATTATTTAGGTAATTCAATTTTTTCTCATCCTTCTCCTAGAAATTAAAAAGAAATAGAATGAAGATAATTCTTTTTCGAAATACCTAACAAATTTCAAAGATCCGTTCTGGGTGGATTTAATAAAATCCTGAGACGGATTATTCATTCAAATTTGATTGATCTAATAAGATTCACAGTTTAAACAAGATGCTCCTTTCAAATTCTTAATGGATTTGATATAGTCTTGAGATTTCAAGAACGTTTAGGATTCAATATCCAATTGGTCTAGTAAGAATTACGGTTTAGAATTAAATCAATTTAAAATTAAACATAATTAAATAAAATTCATAAAAATCATTTTTATCGATGATTAGGCAAAGAAACAAATATCTAGAAAAGGATAAAATTGAACCCCTGTAGTACCAGTTTCTGGGCGCTATTATAAAGTTATTTTAGCGTGACCAACTTACGATCTTATAATCTATCGTAGACTATAACAAGTATCCAATCGCCCTAGGTGAAAAAGATTGGTGGAGACTTTTAAAAACACATTGCTATAGCTTGGTGACTTCGTTGAGGAGGAGTCTAGCCATAAGAGAGGTTTTGCTTTCCTCTTTTTCTTTTTTTTGTTTATTTCTTAACATATTGATTTCATGTGTTGTGTTTCTTTAGGTTCCAACATGCACACACCTTAGCATGCATAATGAGCTCAATACCCAAGCTCACTCCAACCAAGTTTTGCAAAACACCTAAGTTAAGCTAGTCACATGAGACAATACTCTTCGTGCTTTCTGTAATCCGTAGTAGTAAGTAGTGTTCCCGAGTGTAACAATAGTCACCCCATGGGACCATAAAAGCTGCAACTTGAATTAATTCTTCCCCACATAACCTTTGTGGGTGAGGAATTTCGCCTTTTCTAGTCTGATAGGACTTAGTAAAGGGATTCAGGAACCAACCTATAACCTATCTTTTAAAAACCACCTATGTATATAGTGCCCATAGGTCCATCCACTAGGACTTCCATACACGTATTTCCCTTGTTACTTTATTGCCCTTGTAACTTATTCAATTATTTACCGTGTGTTATTATGCCAATAATAGTAACCCTTTTTAAGTTGTTTTTTTCTTTGCATGCATTGCACTATAAGAAGCATTTAGTGCAATCTTTATTACCAAGAATATTCTAGACCTACTTCCAACTGACAACAATAAGACATGGGCAGCTACCATAGAAGGAGGTCAATTGGAAGCCATGGACTTCTTTGAGGAATCACAACTAGTCCACGGAGATTGCCTTTTCATCCAAAAGTGAGCTCAACTTGAAAAGCCAGGTTTATTTTCAACTAGAGCATAATTCAGTAAAAAAGCTATCACAAATTTGGAATGCTTGGTCTCCTGCGAAAAAGGAGATCTTCGGTAGTAAATTTGGGCACATTGCTTATCTTTTGGAGGTCAAGATCAACGAGAGCTTGTTTTGAGCACTAATATTATTGGTTTTCGATCAACAAGATGGATTTGACTCTAACTATCTAAGAGTATGACACCTTTTTTATTATTCTTCCTGACTTCCTAGCTAAGGCATATTTCTATGATCAGAAGAACGATGTTTTAAAGTGCTTATCTCATTTCCTAAACATGCAAGTCACAGATCTCAAGCATTAAGCTAATATGAAGAGGAATGGAAAAAGTTTGGCATGAAACACTATCAAACATCTTATGGAGACATTGTCATCAAAATCCCAAAAAAGAAAGGTGTTTGCACTAGCAATTTATGGGCTCATTATATTCCCAAGGGCATTTTCACACATTGATACCAAGGTAATCAAGCTATTGGATCAAATGCAAAGAAAACACATGATCCCCCTTCTTGCTATTTTAGTTGAGACTATTTGTTCTCTCAATTTTTGTAGACATAACGAAGAATGGTTTATTGGTTGTGCTCCACTGTTACGCATTTGGATTAAAAGTCACCTCTCATGTGTAAATATACAGTTTGGTCACCATTCTTTTCAAGATTTTGTTTCTATCAAAGATTTTATGGACAGTGTTTAGATAGAGAAAGAAAGCAAAGAGGAGTGGAGAAAGTTCTTTAAAAACTTATAGGACTCTCAGGTCATATGGAGGGTGCCATTTATCTCAGGAATGCTAGTGGTCTATCAATGTGGGAAGCTCCCATGGGTTCCTCTTCTCAAAATATGGGAAGGAATGAGTTATGCCCCAGTCTTGGTTTGTAAGCAATTTGGATCTTAACAGTTTATACCCATGATGCATTGACTACATGAGCTCGAGTTTTCATATAAAGATCCACATTGCCTCCGCCTCATTTCTGGGATGGTAGCAGCATGGAAGAAAGTTTACTTGGTGAAACCTGGAACCTTAGTATCTTAAAAAAGGTTTCTAGAGTGAAGGCAAAATTGAAGGGAAGATATTCTCCCATTGGACGCACCTAATTGTTCTACCAAAAGGGATTTCGAGAAGGAGCTTGAGGAAGAAAAGGGCAAGATAAATAAAATTCGAGTCGAGGAGATGAGAAGAACTCTGAATTGAAGGGACTGAGTAACAAGAATCTACTTTTGCGAGGAAAACTAGAAGACAAATAGGTCATCATTAGGCAGTTAGTCAAAGAATGCAATAAAAATGAATGGGAGAATGAGTATTAGAAACGAGAACATATTTGGTCTTTATGTCTGATTGAAGATTTCGTGGCAAAAGTTAAAAAGGTCACTCGTGTTACAAAGAGAATGACGAAAGAGGCCCATGATATAATCGCTAATGCCTAGCCCAGCTCGTGTCCAAGACAGCAAAAGATGATCCATTACATCAAGGAGGCCAGGAAGCAATATGACTACATTGGGAAATTGTTTTAGTCTATTAGTTTTCAATGTAACAAAGTGGGCTTAACCACTATGGCTTTAGGGTTTGGCTTTAGGATTCCTTTTATGATTTAATGTTGCACTAAGTGTTTAGGCATGAATAGTCATTAGAGTTTGGAAGTGCGGTGATAGTGGCCATTCAAATCAGTTTCTTTAATTACATTAATAAAAATTATCATGCGCATCATGCACACTTATACAAGAAATCTAATAAAAAAATCTTACTTTTAAAAGGTAAAAGATTGGTACTCGACATCTATATCAACTCGGCTAAAAACAAGACTTATGGTGGGACAAATGGAAGGGCAACTCATCGATATTGAGTCAAGGATAGAGAGCATGGCAGAACAAATGAAACATCTAATGGAGTTGATCAAGAGGAAAGCGATTTAAACCCCCATCAAATACCCATACGATCCCCTATACAACCCGAGATTCACCTCACAACAGGTTTCAGTTCAAAAATGCTTTTCTAAGATTCAGGTCCATCAGATGGCATTCATTTAAGGCATATTCCTTTTTACAAGGAAAAGAAGACGTTGTTGAGAGAAGAAGAAGATGCTAAAAAACTTGAGACTATAGAGAAGAGGCTTCGAGCTATTAAAAGACGCACCATATTTGGATTTGTTTTTGTGGATGACCTTTGCTTGGTGTTGGCTATAGTAATTCCTTCAAATTTCAAGGTGCTAGATTTTGTGAAGGATGATGAAACAAGTTGTCCCATCACTCACATAACACTTTTCCTAAGAAAGATACAACCTCTCATGAAGGATAAAAAGGTGTGAATGGTTTTTTTTTTCCAAGAAAGTCTGATAAAATCTGCATTGCAGTGGTATCTAAGCCAAGGTCCGAGAAACATCAAGACAAGGAATGACCTTGCTCAAGCTTTCATCAACAATTACAAGCATATTCTTTTCAGAATATGGAGAAGAGGAAGTAAGAAACCTTTAAGGAGTATGCTCAAAGGTGGAGGACTTGGCAGCACAAGCTCAACCACCTATGATGGAAATGACAACCTTATTCATCCAAACAATAAAATACCCATGCTATGACAAACTCATTGGTAACTCAGCAAATAACTTCTTTGATATTGTCTTGTCTTGAGAACGAATTGAGCATGAGATCAAGACTGGAAATATTGTCAAGTTCTTTAATGATGGGGTTAAAAGAGGAGAACCATCTAGAAGAAAGGATGAAGAGGTGCAACAAATACGTTGAGGAATAAGAACTCCCTTGGTAGGTGCTTTGGCCACCGGGCCTCGCCCATGTTATCCTACTGCTAGGCCCACTGAATCATGCCTACTTGCTCTACTTTCGCCAGAAGCTTTGCAAAGACGAAGAGAAACATTTGCTTTAATTCCTATGACCGACACAAAGTTATATCCCAAGCTCATCGAAAGTCAACTTATTCGCCCAATTCTTACAAAGCCAATGGAACCACCCTATCCAAGGTGGTATGATCCCAAAGCAACTTGCCTATATCATGATGGTGCTGTAGGCCATCATATCCAAAATTATTTGGCTTTGAAACGCATGGTTGAATAACTAATCGAGTCACAATAGTTGGATTTTTCTGATGAGCCAAGTGTCAGCCACAACCCATTGCTATCTTATTAAAGGTGACCTATGAATATAATAGAAGAAGACCATTTTATAAAGAAGTCAGTCGATGATATTATAACCCTTCTTGAGTTTGTATACTCAGGGCTTATGAAAAAAAGGCTATTGGAAGGCCTTCATTTAAGCACAAAGAAGACAAAGATGAAAAGTGGTATGCTTTTCACGATAATGAAGGTCACTCTATCTAAACCTGTTCATAATTTCGTAAGGTCTTACAACAACTTATGGATTCATCCCAACTCATTTTTTCTATGCCAAGTGAAGAAGTTGACGCAGATGCAATCATCAAGGAAGAAGACAGCTCAGCTAGGCCCAAGCCCCTGGCCGTACCAATTTTAAGGTTACTATTAGGCCTTTAAGGATTCAAGTCTCGGCTCCATTCTTTTATAAGTCAGACAAGGTAGTCCCATGGAGGTACGACTATACTTCCAATATCACATCAACTTCGCCAAAGGTCAGGAGCATGACTAGGAATGGTTGATGTTTCTTACTGGAGCAGATGGACAAGCTCCAATGTGATAAAAATATTGTGGACCAGAAGTCTGTGCTTATCATTACAAATGTGTCAGAGGAGCAAAGGGCACCTCAAGTAGTGACTGATGAATAAGCGTGTGAGTTCTTCAAGCTCATAAAGCAAAGTGACTATAGTATTGTGCAATAGTTGACCCGTCTGCCAGCAAAGTTTTCATACTCTCATTGCTTTTAAATTCTAATGCGCATTGAGAAACTTTTCTTAAAGTATTGAATAAGGCTTATGTTGCACATGATATCTCTATGAATAACTTTGATTACCTCATCAACAACATCACAACTCAGAATCTTATTACTTTCACTGATGATAAAATACCGGTGGAAGGGAGGGGACACTTTAAGGCTTTACATATTTGAATTAAGTACAAGGATCGAATCATGGTCAGGGTCTTTATTGACAATAGGTTAGCTTTGAATGTAATGCCTCTGGAAACCTTACATAAGTTAGGTGTGGACCTATCATGCATCAACAACAGCCATGTCATCGTTTAAGCATTTGATGGAATGCGGAGAGATGTTATAAGGGACATAGAATTCTTGATAGTAATTGGCCCATGTATCTTCCATATTATATTCCAAGTGATGGACATCAAGCCTTCTTACAGTTGCCTATTGGGATGACCATAGATCCATTTAGCCAGTGTAGTTCCTTCTTCATTGCATCAAAAGATGAAATTCATCATCGAAGGAAAATTGATAACTGTGTTTGCCAAATAGGATATTCTACTATCTAGACTTGCGGATGCTCAATATGTGGAGACTAACAAAGATGTGCTAAACTACTCGTTCAGATTCTTTGAGGTGGTCAACGTTACATATGTTGGTGAATATGGAGAAAAGCCAGTCCCTAGCATTTCTAAGACAAGTTGGATGGTGGCAAAACTCATGATGAAATGAGGATACTCACTAGGAGTAGGCTTGGGAAAGGCCTTGCAAGGGATCTCAAAGCCTTTGGATATCCTTACTAATGAAAGAAGGTATGGCCTGGGTTTCACACTGAGTAGGCAAGATAAGATGAAAGTGATAGTTGAGAAGAAAGAAATATGGATTCAGTCACTGGAGGGGCACATTCTGGATGGAGAAGATTTAAGCATCCCGAACATAAATGAAACTTTTGTGAGCGGTGGTTTAGTTCCAAGAGTGATGACAAAGGTGCACTGATTGTCAACAACAGTAAGCCTTTTAAAGACTTATCAATTCAGGCGATAACCAGTGACTCACCTAAGGATGAGGAGCTCATTCAATTCTGTATCTCATGGGATGTGCTGGACAATTGGGAGGCAATAGAACTGCCTATTGTAAATGAGAGTTTTTCGAAGTAATTTAATAGTTAAAATCTCCAAAAGATAGGTCCAATTAATAGGGTGTAGTCTTTGCTTAGTTAGAATTTTTAGTTATTGCTATTTGTTTCAATAAAGCTATGATTTATGCATACTATTAATAAAACACCCATCATCATTCAACTCATTGTTGCCATTTTATTTTATTTTTTTTTTTCTCTCTTCCTAATGCAGACCTAAAACTCTCTTCAATGATAGCAAAAATGATAATCCCATAAACATAGCTGACTTTGACGATGAAGATCTTCAAATATCTCTTGAGTTATTGAAACTAATCGAGCAAGATGAAAAAGAAAGGGCAACAAGTTAGGAACCTACTAAGACAGTCAACTTAGGAGATAACCGAAATGTGACAGAAGTTAAGATTGACACTCTATTTCCTTTTGAAGAGAAAGAAGAGCTAATACACTTGTTGAGAGAACACGTAGATGTATTCGCTTGGTCAATCAAGATATGCCTGGCCTAAGCGAAGCTATGAAGGTTGAAGTCAGAGTTAATCCTAATAGTTAAAGATAAGATTCAAAAGCTATGGGATGTAGGATTCCTTGGGGTGCATAATACACATAATGGGTTGTCAACATAGTTTTAATTGAAAAAAAGAAAAGTGGGAAGCTAAGAGTTTGTCAAGACTACCGACCCTTGAATGAGGCGAGTCCAAAAAATAACTTCCTACTTCTTTACATCGATACATTGGCGGATAATACTGCAGGGAACTCATACTTTTCTTTTATGGATGGCTTTTTTGGGTACAATCAAATCAAAATTGATCTAGATGATATGATAAAGATTGCTTTTGTTACCCTCTAGGGGGCCTTCTACTATAAGGTAATGCCATTCAGGTTCAAGTATGCTGAGGCTACTTATCAAATAGCTGTGGTTACCTTATTCCATGACATGATGCACAAAGAGGTTAAGATGTATGTAGATGATATGATTGCCAAATCCCATAATCCTAAGGGCATCTGGATGTGCGCAAAAACCTATTTGATAGACTTTGCAAGTACCAGCTAAAATTGAATCCTGCAAAATGTACTTTTGGGCCTTCTTCAGGCAAGTTATTGGGCTTCATGGTGAGCAAAGACGGATTTCGAGTTAACCCAAGTAAAGTCAAGATGATACAATAAATGCCTCCTCTAAGGACCAAAGGAGGTAAGAAGTTTCCTGAGCAAAATGAACTTCATTGCAAGGTTCATATCAAAATTAACATCCAAGAACAAACCTCTTTTCAAGTCATTGAAGAAAGACAATCCAATCAAGTAGAATGAAAACTGCCAAAAGGTGTTTGAAAGAATCAAGTAATACTTGTCTAATCCACCAATTTTGGTGCTACCTTGACCTAAAGAGCCATTGATTTTATACTTGTTAGTACAGGATTCTTCATTAGGATCTGTGCTGGGTCAATGTGATGAGACGGGTAAGAAAGAGCATGCGGTTTACTATTTCAGAAAAAAGTTCACCACCTATAAAGCAAGATACTCAGTGGTAGAAAAGACTTGTTGTGCCTTTGCATGGGTGGTGGGTCAACTATGACACTACATTCTCAACAATACTATATTGTTGATCTCCAAGACTGATCCTAACAAGTACATCTTTGGGATGCCTGCTTTATTAGGGAGGATCGCAAAATGACAAATGCTTTTGTCAAAGTATGACATATAATATGTCACCCAAAAAGCCCTAAAAGGGAGTGTAATAGCTAAATATTTGGTTGATAAAGCACTAGAGGATTATGAGCAATGAAGATGGATTTTCCTAATAAAGATATAATGATGACAGAACCTGAAGTCCCAAAAGAAGATGAAACATAGACAATGGCATCTGATGGAGCATCTAATACTTTAGGACAATGAATTGGAGTTGTACTTGTCTCTCTATGAGGAGAGTAGTACCCCCTCACAGCAAAAATCACATTTCCTTGTACCAATAATATAGTATAGTATGGGGTATGCACTATGGGACTCCAGATGGCCCTAAAATTGAAAGTACGAGATCTCCAAGTTTATGGAGATTCCACATTGGCCATATATCAAATGAAAGGTGAATGGGAGACTAAGGATCCAAAATTGATCCCTTACTAGAGATTTATACTATACTTGGTAAAGCAGTTCAGGAGGATAAGCTTTCATCATCTTTCAAGAGAAGATAATCAAGTCTTGAATGCTTTGGCTACTTTAGCTGTCATGAACAAGATAAGCAGCCATAAGCACACTCTTATTTGTAAATGTTAGTGTTGTGCCCAAAAGCCAATCATGAGATGATTGTATTTTTGCACATTGAGTCATGATATTTTATTAAGGCATTAATCCAGCAATTATGTTTGTTGTTTTGTTTCTGCGTAACTTAACAAACATAATTGTAACCCTAGAATAATGATATTCTTAAACGTCCCTGGTCTAGTATTATTGTGGAGCGGGTTGCAATAATACATAATGACTAGCATATGTAGAGACTAATATGAGATAATTAGTCTACATATGGGTACAAGTTGGAGAACTTGTGTACTGGACCGACCCACCATGAGAACACTACATGGATCGTTATATGAGTGTCATAAGTGATTCTCAAAGTGATCATGGTATATGTAGTCCTTCGACCTAAGATCATCAAAGTTCCCTACATGTGAGTCACATACTTTGATACTTTCCTTTGTTGCTCGTAACTGAGTGAACTTGAAGGAGGTCATTGGGTATGTCACATATCATGCGGAGGGATTTGTATGATCAAGATGGGATTTGTCCCTCCTATGTAACGGGAGTGATATCTTCGGGCCCCTTGATAGAGTAAGACTTAGAAAAAATGCATGGCCATGCTCGGATGAGTTGATATACGATATCAATGTCATTAGTTTAAGTTGGTCTACTCGGTAATCAAGAAACCAAAGATTGGGCTATAAGAGAGTGACACATTCCATGTCTCGTGCTTAGTCTTGATATCTTGGACAAAGGGACAATGGCATATATCGGTGATGATCATAAAGGTTTAGTCGAATCATCGACAATCTTGTCACTTGGGTAGCAATGATGTGTTGCTAGACACCGCTCATTTCTTATGATCATAAATGTGATTTATGATCATTGCCAACGTGGTAAGAGCCTATTGGGTCGCACATATAGAGCTATTTGGATCATTAGAGTGTATGGGCTAATTATTTGGGTTATAGTTTCACTTTAATTTCGTATTAATAATGGGCCCAAGAGTTGAGCCATTATTAAGCCCAAAATTAAATCCTAATTGGATTAGGGCTTTGAAACCCATTAGGCCTGGAAGTTGAGTCTCACTATAAATAAAACTTCTAGTGAGAAATTCGCAGGTCTCCTTGCCCTAGCCTCCCAAAAGGACAGCTGCACTCTTCTCTTGCAATTCCTTGGAGGACGCAAGCTAGCACTGCGAGCGCAAGAGAAACGCATCTGCCGGGACGTGGTGGAAGCGTGGTGATCTCGAGAGGCTCGTGTGGATACCATAGAAAGCCTGAACACGTCAACTGTTCAGGTTTTGTGATTCGACTCTACAGTTGAGTGAGAGATCTCAACCGAAAATTAGGTATGAAAATTTTCGAACACCCGGTTGACCTCATTTCACTTGGATCCTGGAGGGTATCGGTTAAATTCCGCTTCGCTGTTTGGCTCCCGAAACCCATCAGTGGTATCAGAGCTACTGGTGAAACCCTAAATCGGGATTGATGTTGAATCACATGATGTTATGTGTTCGATTGCTTTTCTGCCATGATTAATTAGATTGATTCGTGATGCATGAAACCGGAACTTGTAATGAACATATGACGTCTTTGAAGAAACGACACTAATTGGTTAATGAGATTAACCCGAAATTGAATGGTATGAGATACCTATATGGAGTAGGATTCTTGCAATAGTCGCAAAAACCCTAGCTTGGTTCGGATTCAGCCTATTCGGGCACCGAAAGTAAGGCAATTTTTGTGGCTGAAATGGAGGAGTCTCGGGTGCCTACTTGCTCGAAATAGAAGATTTTGGGCTAAGCAATTGTAAGATAATATTTTATGCCGGGGGGCAAGGGCGGTTCCCTTTGACCCTGTCCGCTGACCAGTCAGCGGAACCACCGCTCGCTGACCGGCCAGCGGGACCGCTGTATGCGAAGCGCTACATAAATAAAAACTGGTTAATCAACATGCGAAAATTGGCATGCATCTTTGTTGAATGAGATTTGACATGATATGCTGATTGGTGTTTGAAGCATGGTGCATGGTTATAACCCTTGATTGGTTGTACTTGTAAAGACGGCCTACGAGTCGTGCCTTTTCTTATCACTCTCATTGTACATTCTCTTCTCACCTTACTCCCCTCGAATGTAACTCGAGGTTTCTATTATTGATGTAATGGTGCATTATGAGATCATCCAAGGTGATATGTCCAAGGATCATCCAAGGTGGTATGTCCAAGGAGGTGACAATAAAAGGATAACTAAGAAAGGAAGAGAAGGAGCTTGTGAAGACTCTTTTCTTTTCCTAGGCTTTTATGATATTCTCATTGGCTTGAGAATATCACATAGTTTGGGCTATAACCATGTCACATTTATGTTCTTATAAGCATGAGATGCATGTTTTATATTTGTATGTGATGCATGTATAAAACAACCGGAGATAACAAATTGGTGAGGTCAAAAGAAACAATCCCTCAAACAAATATTAAGTCATTAAATGTGATGCCTTCCAAATTTTGGCACTCGTCAAGACCTTGATCAACATTAGGTGGGTTTGCCAAAGCAAAGTACCTATGTTCATCTTGGTAAGGCGCGATTGGATAATAGTGATATCCAAACTGCTAACTTTGGGTTCGACTTAACTAAGTCATCCTAATAGGATTAGGGACTTAGAGGCATAGAGTTGGGCTTAAGTTCATGAGATGAGCTTGGACAAGTGTTGTTCACCCAACTATCCAAGAGTTGCATGGGATGCAATTGGCAAGGAGTTGCCTACCTAAATAACTGTAACTTGAGAGACAAGCCAAAGCTGACTCAGGTTATGGTCAAATATGGATCTTGGCCCATTAGAATACCTTAACGCTGAGGTGTTCCGAAATAATATCAAGGGTTATTATTTTGAGGAAAATAGTGGGAGTATCGTTTAATAAAAGTCCTTATTAAATGAATTAAAACACATGACTCTTATACTGCATATTTACTGTTATAGATAACCATGGCACAAAACACATCGACACTTTCGTTGCGATCGATCCTTGAGAAGGAAAAACTGAATGGGACCAACTTTCTCAAATGGTACCGAAACTTGAGGATAGTCCTCAAACAAGAGAGAAAGGCTTATGTCCTAGAGCAGCCCATTCCGAATGAGATTGCTGCCACTACTCCAAGAGCTGAAAAGGATGCTCACAAGAGGCATTCTAATGATGCTTTGGATGTTGCATGCCTCATGCTTATTACCATGGAATCTGAGCTTCAGAAGCAACATGAGAACATGGGGGCGTTCGATATGATCAAACATCTCAAAATGCTTTTCCAAGAGCAAGCTAGGCATGAGAGGTTTGAGACCTCTAAGGCATTGATTCAGTGCAAGATATCTTAGGGAAGTCCCGTGGGTCCTCATGTGCTCAAGATGATTGGGTACATTGAGAATCTTGAGAATTTGGGATTTGCTCTTCAGAAAGAGTTGGCTATTGATGTAGTCTTGCAATCGTTGCCTGAAAGCTACAGTCAGTTCGTCATGAACTATAACATGAACGACCTAGACAAGTCCCTCCCTGAATTGCTCAACATGTTGAGAACTGCTGAGCAAAACCTTAAGAAGGCTAAGCCCATTTTGATGGTTCAAAAGGGCAAGGGAAAGGGTAAAGCCAACAAGAAGAAGGATAAAGCTAATGGAAAGTCTAATGCTAATTCTTCTTCATCTGCACTGAAACCAAAGGGTGGTGTGGCAAAGGAAGGGGAGTGCTTCCATTGTAAGTAACCTGGACACTGGAAGCGCAACTGCAAGCTCTATCTTGAAGAACTTGCTAAGGAAAAAGGAAGTAAGACTTCCACTTCAGGTATTCTTGTTATAGAGGCTAACTTTTCTACTTCCTCATCTTGGGTATTGGATACTGGATGTGGATCTCACATTTGTGCAAATGTGCAGGATCTAAATAGAAGTAGAAGATTGGCCCGAGGTGAAGTGGACCTACGTGTTGGAAATGGAGCAAGGGTTGCTGCCTTAGCCGTAGGGACTTATGTTCTCACTTTACCTAGTGGATTAGTTTTAGAATTAGACAACTGCTACTTTGTGCCTACTATTAGTAGAAATTTGATTTCTGTTTCTTGTTTGGACAAGAAAGGTTTTTCATTTATAATAAAGGACAAATGTTGTTCTATTTATTTGAATGAAATCTTTTATGGTAGTGCTCAACTTAGCAATGGGTTGTATGTTCTAGACCTCGAAGATCCAATCTATAATGTGAATACCAAGAAGGTCAGATTAAATGATTCGAACCCGACCTATCTCTGGCACTGTCGCTTGGGCCATATAAATGAGACCCGCATATCCAAGCTCTATAAGGATGGACTTTTGGACTCATTTGATTTTGAATCATATGAGACATGTGAGTCATGTTTGTTGGGCAAGATGACCAAAGCCCAATTCACAGGGCAAAGTGAAAGGGATAATGACTTACTAGGACTCATACATAGTGATGTATGTGGCCCTATGTCTACACAAGCTAGAGGAGGTTTCCAATACTTCATTACTTTCACTGATGACTTCAGCAGATATGGCTATGTGTATCTCATGAGACACAAGTCAGAATCCTTTGAAAAGTTCAAAGAATTCAAGAATGAAGTAGAGAATCAACTCGGGAAGAGTATTAAACTGCTTCGATCAGATCGAGGTGGAGAGTACTTGGATCGAGAATTCCTTGACTATCTGAAGGAGTGTGGTATAGTATCACAACTCACTCCACCAGGTACACCTCAATGGAATGGTGTATCTGAAAGGAGAAATCGAACTCTGTTAGACATGGTTCGCTCTATGATGAGTCAAGCTGACCTTCCAAACTCCTTTTGGGGACATGCTCTAGAGACAACTGCTTTTACACTAAACCGAGTTCCATCTAAATCGGTTCAAAAGACACCATATGAAATATGGAGTGGGAGGCGTCCCAGTTTGTCTTTTATGAAGATTTGGGGCTGTGACGCTTATGTGAAATGTTAATCCTCTAACAAACTAGGGCCTAAATCTCAAAAATGCCTTTTTGTTGGGTATCCCAAAGAAACAAAGGGTTACTATTTCTACAATCCTTCTGAGCAAAAAGTGTTTGTTGCTCGAACTGGTGTCTTTTTTGAGAAAGAGCTTATCTCTAAAGGAACTAGTGGGAGGAAAGTAGAACTTGAAGAAATTCAAGAACAACAAGGAGACATCGAACCTGAAATGGAACCTGAACAGACACCGCAAGATGTTGTTCAAGTATCTGTTCCTGTAGCACAGAGCCCACGTAGGACTGGTAGGATTCGGCGTGAGCCCGAGAGATATGGATTTCTCGTGACTCACACCAGTGATGTGATGCTCATGGATCAGGATGAGCCCACAACCTACCAGCAAGCTATGTCAGGGCCTGACTCTGAAAAGTGGCTAGTGGCCATGAAATCCGAGATGGAATCCATGTATGAAAACCAAGTATGGACTTTGGTTGACCCACCTGAAGGGGTAAAACCCATAGGGTGCAAATGGGTTTTCAAGAAGAAAACTGACATGGATGGTAATGTGATTACCTTTAAGGGACGATTGGTTGCAAAAGGTTTCAAGCAAATTCATGGTATTGACTATGATGAAACTTTTTCACCAGTTGCCATGCTTAAATCCATTCAAATTTTGTTTGCTATTGCTGCATACTATGATTATGAGATATAGCAAATGGATGTAAAAAATGCATTCCTAAATGGAAAGCTACTTGAGGATGTGTACATGACACAACCTGAGGGTTTTGTCACTTCTGAGAATGCCAATAAAGTGTGCAAGTTGCAAAGGTCCATTTATGGACTGAAACAAGCTTCTCGAAGTTGGAATCTTCGTTTTGATGATGCAATCAAAGAGTTTGGTTTTATCAAAAATGAAGATGAACCTTGTGTCTACAAAAAGGTTAGTGGGAGCGCTATTGTCTTCTTGGTGTTGTATGTAGATGACATACTACTCATCAGGAATGACATTCCTGAGCTACAGTTTGTGAAGACTTGGCTAGGGAAATGTTTCTCTATGAAGGACTTGGGTGAGCAGCCTATGTGTTAGGCATCAGGATCTATAGAGATAGATCTAGAAAGCTTCTTGGCCTAAGTCAAAGTACATATATTGACAAGGTGCTAAAGAGGTTTAGCATGCAAGATTCCAAGAAAGGATTCTTGCCCATGTCACATGGTATCATTCTTTCTAGATCTCAGTGTCCGAGTACAACCGAGGAGAGAGAGCGCATGAGTAAGATTCCATATGCCTCAACAATTGGATCTATCATGTATGCCATGATATGTACTCGTCCCGATGTCTTATATGCTTTGAGCATGACGAGTAGGTACCAATCAAACCCCAGTGAGAGTCACTGGACAGCTGTTAAGAACATCCTTAAGTACTTACAAAGGACTAAGGATGCATTCTTGGTCTTTGGAGGTGAAGATGAGCTCATTGTAAGGGGTTACACTGATGCAAGCTTCCAATCCGATAAGGATGATTTTAGATCGCAATCTGGTTATGTGTTTTGTATTGGTGGTGGTGCTGTGAGCTGGAAGAGTTCAAAGCAAGAGACAGTAGCTGACTCTACAACAGAATCTGAGTACATTGTCGCCTCTGATGCTGCGAAGGAGGCAGTTTGGATCAAGAAGTTCATCACTGAACCTGGAGTGGTTCCAAGCATTGTCGACCCGATAGAGCTCTATTGTGACAACAATGGAGCAATCGCACAGGCTAAGGAACCTCGATCTCACCAGCGGTCCAAACATATACTCCGACGCTATCATCTCATCAGGGAGATCATCGAGAGGGGTGATGTAAGGATATGCAGGACTTCGACAGACAGCAACATTGCTGATCCACTGACAAAGCCCCTTACGCAGCAAAAGCATGATAGCCATTCTAGGTCCGTTGGTATTAGATACATGGATGATTGGCTTTAGTGCAAGTAGGAGATTGTTAGTGTTGTGCCCAAAAGCCAATCATGAGATGATTGTATTTTTGCACATTGAGTCATGATATTTTATTAAGGCATTAATCCAGCAATTATGTTTGTTGTTTTGTTTCTGCGTAACTTAACAAACATAATTGTAACCCTAGAATAATGATATTCTTAAACGTCCCTGGTCTAGTATTATTGTGGAGCGGGTTGCAATAATACATAATGACTAGCATATGTAGAGACTAATATGAGATAATTAGTCTACATATGGGTACAAGTTGGAGAACTTGTGTACTGGACCGACCCACCATGAGAACACTACATGGATCGTTATATGAGTGTCATAAGTGATTCTCAAAGTGATCATGGTATATGTAGTCCTTCGACCTAAGATCATCAAAGTTCCCTACATGTGAGTCACATACTTTGATACTTTCCTTTGTTGCTCGTAACTGAGTGAACTTGAAGGAGGTCATTGGGTATGTCACATATCATGCGGAGGGATTTGTATGATCAAGATGGGATTTGTCCCTCCTATGTAACGGGAGTGATATCTTCGGGCCCCTTGATAGAGTAAGACTTAGAAAAAATGCATGGCCATGCTCGGATGAGTTGATATACGATATCAATGTCATTAGTTTAAGTTGGTCTACTCGGTAATCAAGAAACCAAAGATTGGGCTATAAGAGAGTGACACATTCCATGTCTCGTGCTTAGTCTTGATATCTTGGACAAAGGGACAATGGCATATATCGGTGATGATCATAAAGGTTTAGTCGAATCATCGACAATCTTGTCACTTGGGTAGCAATGATGTGTTGCTAGACACCGCTCATTTCTTATGATCATAAATGTGATTTATGATCATTGCCAACGTGGTAAGAGCCTATTGGGTCGCACATATAGAGCTATTTGGATCATTAGAGTGTATGGGCTAATTATTTGGGTTATAGTTTCACTTTAATTTCGTATTAATAATGGGCCCAAGAGTTGAGCCATTATTAAGCCCAAAATTAAATCCTAATTGGATTAGGGCTTTGAAACCCATTAGGCCTGGAAGTTGAGTCTCACTATAAATAAAACTTCTAGTGAGAAATTCGCAGGTCTCCTTGCCCTAGCCTCCCAAAAGGACAGCCGCACTCTTCTCTTGCAATTCCTTGGAGGACGCAAGCTAGCACTGCGAGCGCAAGAGAAACGTATCTGCCGGGACGTGGTGGAAGTGTGGTGATCTCGAGAGGCTCGTGTGGATACCATAGAAAGCCTGAACACGTCAACTGTTCAGGTTTTGTGATTCGACTCTACAGTTGAGTGAGAGATCTCAACCGAAAATTGGGTATGAAAATTTTTGAACACCCGGTTGGCCCCGTTTCACTTGGATCCTGAAGGGTTTCGATTAAATTCTGATACGCTGTTTGGCTCCCGAAACCCATCAGTAAAATGAAAGTACTAGATTCTATAGTCTATTGTATGAATGTGGGAGAAAAGTTATATGGAAAACCATGGTATCATGATATCAAGAAATACCTCCAAGAATGAGTATATCAAAAGTTTTTACGGAGACTATCAATAGGTTAATTCTTGAATGCAGATATACTTTATAAGAAGAGACAAGGTTTGGTGTTACTCTACTGTATTGACTCTTATTAAGCAAAAAGGATTATGGAAGAAGTTCATGCTGGAATGTGTGGAGTGCACACCAGTTGTCACACCATGGCAAGATAAATAATAAGGGCAGACTATTATTGACTTACATTAGAAACTGATTGTATCAATTATGTGAGAAAGTGTCACAAGTGCCAAATATACACTAACAAGATCCAAGTTTCACCTACTTCTCTTAATGTGACAACAGTACCTTGGCCTTTTGCTATATGGGGGATAGATGTCATTGGGGCAGTTACTCCTAAGGCTTCTAATAGGCACAATTTCATTATGGTGGCAATCGATTGCTTCACTAAATGGGTAGAGGCAATATCTTAAACAAGTGTAACTCAAAAGATGGTATGTTGGTTCATCAAGAGAGATTATTTCTCAGAACGGGTTGCCAGAACGTATCATCTTGGACAATGCTACAAACTTTAATAATAAGATGATGTAGAACCTATGCCAACAGTTTAAGATCAGGCATCATAATTTAGCACCTTATCAACCAATGATGAATGGTGCAGCGGAGTCAGCCAATAAAAATATTAAGAAGATTATAAAAAACATGACTGTTACTTGTAAGGATTGGCACAGGATATTACCTTTTGCATTACATACATATAGAACTTCTATTCGCACTTTCTACTAGAGCTATACCTTTTTTCTTAGTATATGGTATGAAGGCTGTATTGCCCATTGAAGTCGAGATTCCTTCATTAAGTTTGTTAATGGATGTCCAATTGGAAGAAGCAAAGTGGGTCAAGGCTAGATATGAGCAATTGAATATAATTGATGAAAGAAAAATGACTGGCCTTTGCCATGGACAACTTTATCAAATAAGGATGATCCGTGCTTATAATAAGAAAGTTCACCCTCGACAATTCCATGAAGGTGACATTGTTCTCAAGAAAGTTTTATCCATCCAGCATGATTTTAGAGGGAAAATGGACACCGAACTACAATGGACCCTATGTAGTGAAGAAACCCTTTTCCGAAGAAGCCTTAATTTTGACAAAAATGGATGAATGAGAGTTGCCAAAACCAACGAATTCAGATTCAGTGAAGAAGGACTATGCATGATGTTGGAGCTTTTTGGATGAAGGGAAGGAGTGGATTTAGGGTTATAAGATTTTGTTCAATCAAAGTTGTCAAAGAGAGTGTTCTTTTCTTGAACCTTATTTTTTCTTCATTTATACCCAAGATCTTTGTGCCGCATTATTCATGAATAAAAGAACCATTCCTCCTCTCTTGTTCTTTTTCTTCAAATCTCACATTCTTGTTAACCCGTAGTGTACAATGAGTCCCGATTTTATGGAAATGGCAATATTAACTAAAACTAAAAAAAAAGAAAGCAAAGACCGTAAATTACTTTAATAATCTCTATGAATTAGAATTGGTAAGATAAAAGTCCTGCCTTGCGAACAGTACAAAATATTTGCTAACAGGGAAGAAAGGGTAACAAGTCTTCGAGTGATATTCCTTGGTAGTTGTCTGAATGATTGCTTCAAAAGTATTACAATAAAAAATGAGATCATGGCCATATCAACGAGCCACATTGGTAGTAATAGAAAAACCTACTCATAAGGGTTTCATAAGCCTAATAACAAGGATAAGTATCCAAGGGGGCATAAAGTACGAGGTGAGCATATGACAAGGAATTGAGACAAGGGTTCAAGAACAAGTTAAAAAAGTTAATAGTTTCTTTAAATGGTGTTTTGAAAAGTCAAGTATGAGGCATTAGATCAAGTACAAGAATTTAAACGGTTAGTGAGGTTTAATGACATTTTAAGAAAGCAGTCACAAAAAAAAAGCTAGCAAAGTGGAGATAAGAAGAACCATATTCAGACAACTAGTCATGTGGAAATAGCAAAACACAGACACGAGGAAGTTAAGATGATAAAGAAAGATAATAAAAGAAAGTCGTTAGCCATGCACACTCTGCATTCACGTATCTTGCATTTTGAATGTATAACTTTTGCATAACAGGAATCAGAAGGAAAACATATCCAAGGAATAACCACAACATTACAAGGAACAGCTGAGACTTCAGGAAAAGGTAAGCAATGAGGGACACTCCAAGCAAACTCATTCAAGTTCACATCAATGATAGTTAAGGTGATAAGAGGATAGGTAAGCCAACTGATGTGGTAAAGAGACGAGGTTCTCTATCTCAAGGGTCATCATAGGTGGTAAAGAGTTAAGGTGCTCTATCTCAAAGGAATTTAGAGATTGTAAAGAGACAGAGTTCTTTACCTCCAAGGCAATAAGAGATGGTAAAGAGAGAAATCTCTACCTCTTAAATTATGGTTTTACCAATGGTAAAATGAATGAGAAAGGAGTTTCTCTCTTCCGTAGAAAGGTTTCTATAGAAGAAAAGGGTAAGGAAGGTTTCTTAACTCCTCAAGAAAAGAGCAAAAACTTTTCCTCTTAGGTTTAGAAGCAATAAGAATACTCTTATTGCAAAAAGGCATGGAAAGTTCTTTAGCTTGGTGAGAAAGAAAGAAAGAAAGAAAGAGTTTTTCTCCTTAAATTCTTAAACGATAGAAAGGTTTTTATTGTAAAGGTAATAAGGAAGATTCCTTAGCCTCAAAATGGAAGAGAAAAAGTTTTTCTCCTTAGGATTGTTGACAATGAAAAGGTTCTCATTGTCCAAATAGAAGGCCGGAAAAAATTTGGTAACAACTTTGTATACATCATGTTCCATGAAACATGCAAAGGGGCCAGTTGTTGACACCCAATTTTGTCGGGGTACTAATTTTTGTTTAGTTCTAGATTAGGAAAACTAGTTTTGGTGGCATTTTTGTGGGGGGGGGGGGGGGAAATTTGGTCTTTTTGGTCATCGTATAGCTTAGGAAGTTAGCAAGATTACATGCATTTAGATTACATTGTCATGCATTCTTAAGAATTTAGAATGGTCATCTAGGGTAAAAATAAGATAATTTAGTTTAGATACTAATTTGGAGTTCTAAAGGTCTTGTAAGGTCAATTTAGGTAAAAGGGAAAAGTTTGGGTGGAAACTGAGGGTTTTTAGAAGATTCTAGGCAAAATTGAAAAGTTTGGGGCAAATCTAGCAAAATCATAAAATTCTGGGCAAATCTGCGCAAAGTTGTGAAGTTTTGGGCTCAATTGACAGATTAGAGAAGTATTGGGTGAAATTGAAAATTTGCATAGAGGGGGGCCAGAATCAGCAACTCAAGAGTTTTCCTGGACTGGGACAGGTATTCTGGCCAAATTATATCCTAACCTCTTCAAATTGAATTTGGATGAGTTTAAACTTGTAAAAACCTAGTTAAACTCACCTAAGATTCCCTAGTATAAATATTGGTTACCACTTAAAGGAAAAGGAGAAGAAATTCGCTAACCCTAAGCTCCTGACTAAAAGGGAAAAACTTCAACTTTAGGTCCCTGTTTTTTTGCAGCCCTTCACCCCAGAACCCTAAGCCTTCTCCCGAGCCGCCTCTGGAAGTCCCATTCCTCTGCCCGACACCGCCTCATCGCCAATCCATTGCCGTCCCCAGTCAACCGCCCGTGCTCCGTTCCACGCCGCGCCACCACTCCCGAGCGTCGTTTATCACTGGCGACGCTAACAACGAAAGGAAGAAATGGTCAAGCTATGCAACCGCCGCGATTGTTCCCCGGCCGTCTCACCGTTTCCGACGTCGCCCGCAGCCGTTCAGCCTTCTCACTGGTCGCATGTCTCCTCCCGAGTAAATCCCATCCCGTCCGTCGCTCTGTTGCCACCAAATCGTAGAGTGAAGATCCGAATCACAACCCGTGAACCCGATCCATTTTCACCGTACCCGATCTGGTCAAACTTCTCTTTTTGGTAAAACTCTTATTTTAGCCCTCTGATTTATTTTATTTTATTCATTAAGTCACTAACTTTATTTTATTTTTGCATATTAGTCACTGACCGCGAGCTTTTATTGTTTTTTTCTTTCTTTGTTTTCTTTCTTTATTTGTTTGTTTGGCCATGCTTTAAATTCAACCCTTAAATTCACATAGGAATATAACTTAGAATTTTTATGTTTTTTTATCTCTTTATTTATCTTTATTTTCTTTTAATTTTAGAATAGTTTGATTTTGTTTTCTTTATTTTGTTCTCATAATGCATCCAAAATTGATAATATATAAAAATAATTTGTTAGCCTAGTCACCTAATTATTTAGGTAATTCAATTTTTCCTCATCCTTCTCCTAGAAATTAAAAAGAAATATAATGAAGATAATTCTTTTTTGAAATACCTAACAAATTTCAAAGATTCATTCTTGGTGGATTTAATAAAATCTCGAGGTAAATTATTCGTTTGAATTCGATTAGTTTGATAAGATTTATGGTTTGAACAAGATGCTCTTTTCAAATTCTTGGGGAATTTGATAAAGTCCCGAGATTTCAAGGGCGTCTAGGATTCCATATCCAGTTGGTCTGGTAAGACTGACGGTTTGAAATTAAATTAATTAAAATTTAAATATAATTAAATAAAATTCATAAAAATCATTTTTACTGACGATTAGGTAAGGAAACAAATATTTAGAAAAGGATAAAATCAAACCCCCATTGTACCAATTTTTTGGCATTATTATAAAGTTATCCTAGTATAACCGACTTACGATCTTAGAATCTCTCGTAGACTATAACTGATATTTAATTGATCTAGATGAAAAAGATTAGTGGTGACTCCTAAAAATGCATTGCTACATTTCCTTTTAAATTGAATTATTTCAAAAGCTTGTCACAGCACTTGAGAATGTTACTTCAATTCCATGAAGCATTTGGAGTAGACTTGATAGTCCAGAAATTATGGTTCTTCACATATTATTCATGAATCCAATAAACCCAGAGGTGGTCCTTTTTTGCATGAATGTCCCGAAGGAGTTTAGTGAATAATGCATAGTGAGAGGAAAATATGTCTCTAATGTTTAAGCCTCCCTAGTCGAAAGGGGCGCAAATTCTCTCCCACCCCACTAAGGCTTTCCGACTCCCATCTGGTCCACCTTTCCAAAGAAATTTTCAACGGATGGAGAAAATATATTTCACCACCTTCTTCGGGATTAGGAACACATAACTCCAATAAACTTGAATAGATAGAGGTGCAGACTTTATGAGTTGTAGTCTTCCGGCATATGATAAAAGCCTTTTTGCCCAACCCTTCACTTTTTTCCTGATCTTATTCACCAGAGGCTCAACTTTTCTTGGCTGTAGAGAAGATGAGGAAATAGGAATGCCTAGGTGTTTAATAGGTAGTGTACATTCCTTGAAACCCGTTAGCTCTAATATATTTTTCTTCAGCAGGGGGGACTCCACGAAAAATAATCTTTATTTTAGTTAAACTCAAGATAATGCCAAAGACTTCACCAAACTCATGAAGAACTCATTTCAGATATCCTACTAAAACCAAATAAGCTCTACAAAGGATAATAAGATCATCTGCAAAGCACAAATTGGTGATCATTTGTTGGTGACATTTAGGATGATATCAAAATCCCTGCTCATGTTGAAGTCTCATCAAGCTCCAGTTAAGATATTCCATACGTAGGAGAAAATAGTATGAGGACATGGGCTCACTTTGTCGAAGGCCCCTAAATAAACCATAGTTTGACCCATTTATCATGATAGAATAAGAAGTGTTAGAGACATATTCCATAAACAAGTTGGTAAAGTGTTGCAGGAACCCGAAAGCTTCTAGAAACTAACAAAGAAAAGTCCAGGCAAGTAAGTCATAAGCTTTCATTATATCCACATTAATCACGCATCGAGGAGAGATATGTTTGCGCTTACAGTGTTTTAACATTTATCCTACCGTAAAAATATTATCCCGAATATATCGCCCCCTGATAAATGCTGCTTAGCCAAGATGAACTAAGTAATCAAAAACACTCTACATTCTATTCACAATCACCTTAGATATAATTTTGTATAGTACAGTACAGCAGGTGATAAGACGAAAATCCCCCTGTTTTGATTTTGGAATAAGATGGATTTGAGTAGCATTAATTTTTTTGAGGATCTTACCAACATTGAAGAACTCCTGAACTACTTCAACTACATTAGAGCCAATCGTATCTCAGGCTCTTTTGAAGAAAAAACATTGAATCCATCTAGACCCGGTGCCTTCATATCATTAATACTCTATAAAGCTACTTTAATCTCTTCATAAATAACCGGCATTCTAAAAGCATCTCTCTGACGTCTATTCAAAATGATCCTTACTTCTATTATGCTTTTGTCAATTGGCTTGTAGGACTTCCCCCCAGCCCAGGAGCTATTCATAGAATTTGACAAATTCCTTAGCTATTTAGTTTTCATTGTTTATATCCAAACCCAAGCCATCTTGGACACTCAAGATACTCCTTGTATTTCATCAATGTTGGATGGTGGAGTTAAAGAAATACATTTTAATATGTTTTCAATCATTGTTTGATACTAATTTTATGAATATATATTTTTTAAAAGAAATACCACCGTTGGTGTAAATTTTATTAATAAAAAAATCAAACGGCACTTACATAATTTGAAATGTGCCTTACACTTAAAAATGGCAAAACGTTCCATGAAAAAAAATGAAAAGGTAAAACTTAAGATCTATGTTTAGTAGTATAATCAGATCAATTACATTCTTTAAATTGTAATGAAAACCTACAATCTACTTTTGTTGGTCATCATCAGAAGGGACCTCATCATCAGAGCTTTCCATATCTTGCTTCCTAATAGTAGCAATGGCCCAATCCTGGTTACAGACGCAAACCTCAACGACTTCAGGTATGAGCCTTGCTCGTTTCTCCGAGATGACTCCTTTCCCTACACTAAAGGCAACCTTGGAGGTGACGGTTGAGACTGGAACTGCCAAAATCTCTTGTGCCAGTATGGATAAGATCGGGAATGTTCCTTTTTTGTTCTTCCACCACTCAAGGATGTCTTCCTTATTGTTTTCAAATGTAGTGTGGAGGTAATCATCTCATTTCGCCAATCCTAGGGTTGTGGGTCTCGGTCGTTTGAGGATATTTGCCACTGTATTGAACCTTGATGATGATGAGGAGGTGGAATGCCGGGCGGGTGTTGGATTGGATGACCTAACTTTATCAGAATGCTTAACGGAGTAGAGTTTGTATAACTCTCTGAAATTGTGGTTAGCTTCAGCAAAAATAGTAAGTGCAGAAACTTGTGCTTGACCTACATATGTATAATAGTATACTTCCAACAATTGCAGACAACCAGTGATTTTGGCGTTAGGATCTAATGCACATGCAACAAGATAAATTTGCTGGATCTGTTGAAAATAATCAAGCTATTTCTTTTGCATTGCTTTAACAGTTGGTTGCAAAAACTCATCGTCTTTGTATTGATGGAAAACATTAGGGATGGCAATTGGGTGGGTCAGGTCAGGTTTGGGTCAGGTCATTTAGGTTCGGGTCTACTTGTGTTAGCATGAATTCGGGTCCAGGTCGGGTTCAGGTCAGTTCATTTGGGTTCGGGTTGATTTCAGGTTGAGTTGATTTCGGGTTAGGGTTGGATTGAGACAGGTGTATTTGGGTTCGAGTTCACTTCAGGTCGGGTAATTTTAGTCTCGGGTAACTTTAGGCCAGCTTTCGAGTCAAATTCAGGTCAACCTTTGTATTCATGTAGGTTACTGGTGTGAAGTCAAAACGATTGAATCTATTCAATTTTTTTTAAAAAATTTAAATCAAATAATTCAATTTTTTGTGTGATTTAATTTAAATTTAAATTTCATTTTTTAGTATATTTAATTAAAATATTCATAAAAATCTTCTTCATTATAGTTTAATACATATTTAAGTAATTTAACATTGATAGTAATATTTGATTGTTTTTCTAAACCCATACCTTTTAACTATCATTGTATAGATTATTTAGATCTTCATTCAGCTATCACTCAGACATACACAACGACAATTTTGTTATGCTTATGTTTCAATGAATTTTCTTTGAAATTACAACGAAATGCAAATCAAGTTCATTATCAGTGACTAAATTGTAAAATTTAAAAAATTTTGGGTGAAAGTGCAAAGATTTCAAAAATTTTAGAATCCATGTTGTAATTATTATGGGTGACTAAAATAAAATTTTTTAAAATTTAGGTACCTTATTGCACTATACTTAAAAATTTAGGGCTAAATGTTGTAATTTTAATAATTACCTATTAAGATCATTAAACTTACTAAATATAAAAATTACTTCCATTGGAAAAATTTAAATTTGGGATTCACTAAATATGGATGTTTTTTCCCCAAATAAGATATTTGTAATATATAGAAGTCTTAAAAAAATAAAAGTTACTAAATATGGAAATCCTTTCTCAAAAGATGAAAATTATTAAACATGAATATCTTAAAAAAAGAAATGAAACTACTAAATATGAAAGTCTCATCTCCAAATATGAGACTTACTAAATATGGAAGTACCAAAAAATGGAAGTTACTAATAACGGAAGTCACCATTTCTAAATATAAGACATACTGAATATGAAAATCTCAAAAACTGGAAGTTACTAAACATGGAAACATCTATATTTAGGACTAACTTAATATAAAAAACAATAAAAGAGGAAAGTTAAAGTTTAGGGTGAAGGTTAAAATCAGGTATTATCGGGTTTAGTTATCGGGTCATCTCGAGTTCAGGTCAGGTCAGTCTCGGGTTTGGGTCATTTCGGGTTCGGGTATTTTGGGTTTGGGTCATTTGTGTTCCGGTTTTCTCGGGTTTCCCTTTAATCAGGTTCGGGTTCAGGTCGGGTTGGGCACAGTCAGATTTAGGTCGTTGACTTTTTTAGTCAAATCGGGTTAGGTCAGGCTTGGGTTCGGATGGGTTGGTCCAGGTCAACGGGTCGGGTCCGATTTTGCCATCCCTAGAAAACATAGACAATGTTTACAAAATATAACATTGCTTGGTGCATTGTTGGGTAATAAACATTAGAAAAAAAGTTTGTTGCCTCATACAAATATCTAAGCAACTCAACTAACTTAAAACATTTTTCCCAAATTTCGTCCGTTAGTCAGTCGCCTTGCACTTTTGAGTTCACAAAGCGAATCAAAAGATTTGCCCATGATTGAACGTCAGTTAACATTTCAAATGTTGAGTTCCATCGAGTGAGGCAATCAATTTTAAACATTTTCCAAGAAAAATTTACCCTATTTTCAATACAAAATATTTTAAATTCAAGAGTTAATTTGTTCATTGTTTTAACAAAAAGTAAAGCATTCCGAATTGGTTCAATTTGGTTTTGCAATTGTTGTAAACCATTTTAAACACATAAATTCAAAATGTGACACAAGCAACAAATATGAAAAAAATTTCCATCAAACAGTGGTTTTATTTTTTTTATTAATTCTCTCACCATCGAATCATTGTTTGAAGCATTGTCAAAAGAAATGAACAAAACTTTATCGGCAACAAAAAATTCACGCAAACTTTCAATAATGCAGTTAAAAATATTCCAACCCGTATGATCAGATTCCATACATTTGAAAGCAATTATCCATTTTTGAATAACCCATTCATCATTTATCTAATGAGTAGTGAAATAATAGTAATTTTGTTCTATTGGAGATGTCCACATATCAGATGTAAATGACAAATAATGATCAATGGTAGAAAAATATGCTTGTAAATCACTTTTCCTAGTTTCATACAGTTTAAAGCTTTCTCTTCTGGCCGTTTGCTTATACGTTTTTTTATAAGAAGGATTTAGATTTTCTTGGATGAATCTTTCTAAATGTTCATCCTCAGCTTGTCTAAATAGTTTTTCAGTAATCATCATCCAATTAATTAAACCCTGCCTAGCAGTTTTTGGATTAAATCAAAAAATACTTGGATCGCCGGAGCTGCTAACACCCGTCAGTTGTGTTTGTCCACTTGAAATGCAATCGATGTCTCCATGGAATTTGTTCAAGTGCCTTGTGAGGGTGTCCGTCCCAGAGTTCAATTTGTGTGCAAATTTGTTGTTTTAATGTTTGCATTTAGTATACCTCATTTTGCCTTCCCAAACGTACGTAAAATGCGCCCAAACGGAACCCTTCAAATTCCCACTTTTCACTTGAATCCGCTCGGGTTGCTCGCTTTGTGGCGTCAGTTGGGACCTCGTGCCATCGACTTGGGTCAGTGGAATTTCCTCAACATTATCATCAGAGAATTTATTGTCAAGGCTAAAGTCGTATGCCGCCATGTTGATGTTGGGATCATTGTCGGCAATTTCTTGTGAATGTGAGCCTCGATTTTTACGGAACAAACATCCTCGCAAAAATAAACTAACCCCCGTGCCGGATGAGGAGGAGGCAATGCCCTTGCCCTTGCCGGAGTTCTTCCCTCGTGAAACCATTAGTGGAAGAAAATAATTGGAGAGATGGAGAGAAGATTAAGAGGCAATTAAGAAAATATTAGTGAAAGATTAAGAAACTTGAAGAGAGATAATAGAGAGAATGAGAGAATATTGTAGGAGATTAGAGAAAAGAAGATTGGTGTGAGGAAGTGTGGGAAGGAGGTTGGCTATTTATAGGAGAAGAAAAAATTGGTTTTGCCTAAAAAGCCCTAAAAAACTAGCCGTTAATGGCTATTGACTGAGGGTAAAAAAGTTTGGGGGTAAAAAACAAAGACTGGAGCCGTTAGGTGGGTACGGTGTAATTTTACCATTTTTTTTAAAAATTTGAAAATCTGCAATGGAATGCCTGAAACGTTCAACCATGTCCGGTCCGGGTTGAACGCATAAGTGGGTCGGGCCGTCCTAATTTGGGCTCCCTTCTTCTCCTAGGCCTATATTCGCCTCGCCACCTTCTGAGTCTATTCCATGCTGGGCGGAACCCTGGTTTTGCCATGCCGGGCCGAGTTTGATCTGAGCCGGATTTGGGTCGGGCCTAGGTCAACCCGGCCCATTGGCCACCACTACCTTAGGCATCACGACCATGTTCCATTGCTCTTCCACAAATCTTTTCATGGTGTAGTAGCCAACCAATCCTCCTACAACATGGCTCACTTGGGCAATCTCTAACTTACTAACTACTTCATCTACATCCGTCATCTCAATATTAACTACTTTATGGTTGCCCCTATCAATACTGCAATTGTAATCCATTATTCGGGTGGCGGTTCCTAGCCAAGACCTCACTATATTGCTTATGATTAACAGACCCACTGTGGTTCCCCGGGTCATCATTTATGGCAGGAACAACAAAATCTATAGCTGGCTTCATAACTGGCTTATCGTTGCTACTCTCTATTTTCGTAACATGTCCAAAATTAGCACATCGATTCATACCCTTAACCGTTTTGCCCATAGCATAATTAGCAGACTGAATTACGCTATCTGAACCGGAATCCTTTGGCTGCAGAGTAATTCCGTTCGCCTGAAGTGTAGGCAAATTGATAGAAAACATCTGCTCGCCCCCTTCAGAACAGCTTTCCTACATCTGCGAATCACTGCTTCCTCTCCCTTGCGCAACACACCGTCCATGGCCTCGGGAGAGCGGAGGCTATCCCCGTTTACCCATCAGACCGGCTGGCACCGTCACCGACGGCGAAAGAAGAACCCTACTATCAACACAGCCGTTCAAAGGTATTTATTTATTTTTTTCATAACTTAATTGTTTTTTTTTTAATTTCAATGGAAAATGGTACCCTTAATTTTTTTTTTTTTTATTTTCAGTAAGGCTGTGAGGAATTTAAATTCTAAAATCGGTTGTTATATAGAGTTCAATCAATTTTCGGGTTTATTCTGTAGAGTTTGGTGGTTGATGGTTTCCAGATTCATATAGCTAAGCCCAACTTCCTTATCAACTTATGAATTTAAAAAATTAAAGAATTATTATTACTAAAAATTGATTAGTTATCTGTGAATCTGCCTACAAGAGAAGCAATATTTCTCCATTATCATTTAGTGAACATTGAAAGGTAACATTCAGTTGCCCTCCGATGTTGTACATTTGTCTAATGTGGTTTGAAGTGATGAAGATTATTACAGCAAGTCGGTAGCAGTTATGGATCTTTTATGTTTGAGCATTAAGACCAAAATTGTTAGAGTTTTTTGGCTGATTGAAATGAGTTTGATCCATTGCTGTTGTACGTACCAATTACTAATGTAGAGAACAATTAGGATGCTGGTACTTGGATACTTATTATACTATATACTAAAGCCTGTTTTTGGGTTATTGTTCATTTGAACAGTAAAAAATAGTGTCATTACAGTTTTGCCCTTGGTTACTTTGGTGCCGCCACTTTTTTTTTTTTTTTGCTTTTTCCAGTTTTTTGGTAAAACCTTTGGTCCCTGAATATTTTATGTTTGCGTTGATCCCTCACTTTCTCCTTCTGCCGCAAGATAGTGTGAAGGTAATTTGTTGATGATGGTAAGACTGGTAGATAATAAAGTATGGAGACTGTTACTTGCAGAAACCAATGATTTAGGAAATCAAGGCATATTTTTCCATTTTGTTGCAATTCCTTGTTTCCATTTGCTTTTTTGACTTCTGGGGGAATGTTCAAATCCCCCTTTTGGTCCCTCAATATAACAATTTTGCCATAGTGGTCTCCAACTTTTGCAACCGGTTGGAAAATTTACAAAAAAATTTTGGTTGGTTTATTTAAATTTAAAATAATAAAGCCTTAAATGAAAATGAGAGACATGCTTTTATTAACCATATTAAATATCAAAAAAAAATTCTTGTACATGATTTTATTTAAAGGTTTAACAATTTTTTTTTCCATGATTTTATTCAAAGGTTTTGTTAGATAGGTCAGATTTAAAGTTTTTGATTAATGCACGAGTGCTTTACATGGGGTTTGATTCAAATTTTGATTAATTAAAATAGTGTACAATTTGCATTATGTGTAGGTTATTGATTGTTAAAAGGTTTTATTTTATCGTTGATTCATTAGTGAGTAAAAATCTGGAAAAACTTATGCATATATATTGTGTAATGTTACCTACATTATAACTGCTCTAGCTTTTTTTTTTTTTTTTTTTGTTTTGATGGTTTCATTTGAATTGGTTAATGAAATTGCTTTGACATTTTTCATCTGTTATCTTTAATGCTCTTTTGACAATATGTAAACACATATTCATTTAGCCAGTGACGGACCTAGGATTTTAGGCTTGGGGGGGCTAGGGGCAAAGCAGAGGTGAGACGAGCGATGATTAAAGCTTAAGAGAAAAAAATTATTTATAAAAATTAAAATTTATAAAAAGTTATTTAAATAATTATTATGTGTATATGGTATTAAAATAATATCTATTCTAAATAAAAATTAGTAAAATAATTACTCTATTTTGATTAATCATCACTGAAGCAGCTTAGAGAGGAGAGAGAGACATGGAGATGTTGAGAGAGAATGGTTTGGGATGAATATGAAATATTTCAGAGGTTATGTATAAATTTGGAATGAAAAGTAAAGATTTAGCACTATTTGTGCTATTTACCCTTTTATATTCTTCAGCCAGTTTGGGGGGATAAAACAGATAACTGGTCCTTAATTTCTTACAAAATGGACAACTTAGTACCTTATATTTAAAAACTCACAAAAGCTTCGGGTGGCAGTGTTTGGGATGGATATGCAATGTTTCAGAGGTTAGGTAAAAATTTGTGATGAAAAGTAAATATCTAGAACTGTTTTTACTATTTACCCTTTTATATTCTTCAGGCAGTTTGGGGGGGGGGGGGGGGGTTAAAACACTTAATAGGTCCTTAGTTTCTGAAAAAATGGCCAAGTTAGTACCTTGTATTTAAAAACTTACAAAATTCTGGGGGGGCAGTGGCACCCCCCTGCCCCAAGGTAGTTCCGCCCCTACATTTAGCTAGTCAATGTATATATTATCTATCCATCATAAGTCAATGCAACATTTATCGTTTCTTATCAACCATAATGCACTGCTGCAATGCGCAGGCTTTTCCAACCTTGTGAGGCCTATTTTGGGATGTTGGTTTAACAATAAATATACGTTCGTAGGCATGCATGTCTTTTATCTGCAGTCGCAAGGAAAATTCTTACAATTCTTGACTTTTATTTCTTTAATGTGGGTTTTACTTCTTTAAGATCTATTGGTTTAGAATTGGTATCAAGTGAGAGAAAATCAAATTTGGCGCACCTTTATGTTACTCACTTTATCAGTTTCTAGAATTCCCTAAGCGTGTTCTATATGTTATTTATTTATTTATTATTTTTAAAGGCATTATGTATCTTTTTGCTAACTGGTCATATTAGTCATTCACTCTTTTCAGTAGCTTCATATTGAGCAATCATATACAATTACATGGTAATAGAATGCAAGTACACAATCATCTTTATATTTTTACATGTTGGTCTATTAATGTTCTACAAATGATCCAACTGATGGGTCTTAAAATTTCTAATTTGTTTATCTCTTTTTACCGCTTCTGTTCTGATCAATATGTTCGGCAGGATCAATATTCTTCTCGAGTTCATCTTTATTGCATCCGTCATTTTCTACTATATGTTAAAATCACTGTTTCTAGTGAATAATACAAAAAACGCTTGATATATTATGGATCAAAACAAAATATTTGGTCTTAGAGTTTAAGATCTTTACACGTGATTTAAATTTCTTTAGGATTATTTATTATTAATTATAATACAATTTGATGTCAGTGTCTGCATTTATATTTGCAATTTTCTGTTCCCAAATGCCACAATATTGAGTGTACAATAATTGCACAATTAGTGCGAGACAACTCTAACGTGCTCCATTTTACATTTCTTTTAGTGGGCACCCGTCATTTTGTTAATCATCAAACTGAGCTTATTTCATGAAAAAAAAAATGAGACATTAAGAGGAGACTCTTACTAATCCTAAGCTTAAATATGCTGATAGGAGAGTGGTAGCAAGAGGTTGTTTGCTTATTGCTGACGAAAAATAAAAAAAAAATGGACCACCAGTTGAATTCATGCATACTATTCATGCATGGTGCGTTGCGAGAAACTTAGTTTCCAAACCAAACAGTCCACCCAATCAAACCACGCATGTTTTAGAAATATTTCATGACTTACACTATGCTCAACTTATAAATATTTCATGACATGCGCTTTTAATTATTCAAGATCATATACCACAATATCGCGAGGGTAAAAATGAACCTCATAATAACTAAAATTGTAAGTTTTAATTTGACCTTAACTACAATAACCACAGTCTACTACAATAACCCATTTTTGGGCTAAAGCTGACCCACTTGTTTGCCCTTCAACCCGTTTTCATACCAATTCACCCAATTGTCACTGTTAGCCATTCTTGAAATTTATTGGGCCTTCAAACCCAACATTTTTGTAGGCCTAAATATACATTATTAAGCATTCCTATATATTATTATATTTTCATTCTTAACCAAACATATGTGATTTATGGGAACACAAAAATCCATCAAATTCATACTGTATAGATAAAAAAATGCTAAAAAATATTGATTATATAATATAGAATAAATATAAATAAAATTAAAACCATAACATCATATTTTTTATTTATCGTTAAAACTTAAATTAATAATTCTACAAATTTAATTAAATTTTATAGAATAATATGTGATTCAAGAAATGATCTTGCGAGAAATAAAAGTTGGCACCAATATTTTTATGGAAGTATTATATGTGATTCTATTTGGTGAGGGACCAAATTGAAACATTTTTAATGAATTTAAATTACGGTAAATCACATAAAAAATCTCAAACCTTTAATTTTTGGATTACAAATCCATTGCTAACATCTCATTTGTTGCTTGATGGCCTTAGACATTTTCTCTTCATCACAAATTCATCCATGGCTCCATTCTAGATTGAGTTGGTATAAAAAACTGATCTGTAGGAGGAAAAATAAATATTTTATATAGTCCATTAATTATTAAAAAATTATGGCACACTTTGAATTAATGGAAATACAATTATAAAAAATTTTAAATTAGAACCCAAAAAATTGATATTAGATAGTTATGTGAGAGTTAATAAATTCAAACTATTTGAAAATAATTTTCTATTAAATTCAATGTTGTACTATAATTTTTTACTAGTTGATAGAGTGTATAAATTATCAATTTTTTTCTCTCTATAATTCAATTTTTATACCAACTCAGTCTACCCTAGAGCCAAGGACACCACATTTGCAATGGGGGGAAGACGTTTGAGACCATTAAGTAACAGCTGAGAGGTTATGGATGTATTCACAACCCAAATTAAAGTTTTGAGATTTTTTATGTAATTTACTGATTATACTAAAATAGAACAATTAATAGGTTAGTGACTAAAATAACATGCTTTTTAAAGCTAATTGACTATTTATGGAATTTACTTTTCTATTATATATTACTAAAACTTAAGTTAATAAATCTAAAGGTATAATTGATAGTTATATAATATAATATGTGACCAAAGAAATGATCTTTGGGAAAATAAAAATTAGAATGAAGATTTTTTAAAAGTATAATATGTGATACCCATTTAAAGAAGAACCAAACTAAAATGATTTTAATAGGTTTAGGATAAAAAAAAAATAGAATGATTAATAAGTTAGGGAATAAAACAATGTAATATCTAAAGTTAAAGGATTGACATGAAATTAAATCATCTTGTATATTTATCGCTAGCATTTAATGCTGGAACCCAACTTATGAATATATAAAATCCTATAAAGAAAAGCTAATTAGAAATTGGTTAACTTCTCACAATTTTAATATAACTTTCTTTTTCCATACATATGATCCCATAAAGAAAAGCTAAAAAGTTATAAGTGAAAGTAAACCATATCTCAATGCATTTTATAAAATTTTCTTTTGCAATATAATATAGGATATAGAATAGAGCATTTCTTTTGCAATATAACATGGTCATGCCACCTTAAATCCAAAGTCATGCACCAAAACCCAGAGTTACATGGCAATGCCACCTTAATCCATGCATGGGTGACACGAAGCTTTCTTTTGTAATATAACATAGCATATAAAATAGAGCATTTTAAGAATACCTCATACCTCATAATCTTCATTAAAAATATCAAACCAATAAAACCACATAATCGAATCCAATATTTAAATTCAATAACATTCTAAACTACTACACCTATAGTTCTAAATAGAAGTTTGTTGGCAACTCTAATTGCAAATAAAGAAGCATTCAAATCATTATGCACTAGCTAGCAATTAGCCTAACGTTCATCTCATCTAATTTTCCTTATGCATTTGGGAAAAATATTAAGGAGATGAGCATTACAGCCCAATAAATGGCACTTCACACACTTTTTCAGATCAAGTAAAAGTTATTTATAGGTAAAACATATATCAGGAAAATCAAATTATTGTGAGAAAAACATTCACATGTTCATAAAAGTGCATATATCATTCATACAAGAAAATATGAGTCGTTCATTCATAGCATCATACATGAAACCATTCATAGCTCATAGGTTCTTTGAAGGGTCACTATTATTTTTGTGATAGGATCATAGCTATGGTCACTATTATTCCAGTGATATTGGTCATATCAATGTTTCATACTTCATTCATTTATTACCACCTATTATTCTTATTGGGGGGGTCGTAGAACTAGTTTTAGGTGTTGATGTGGCATACTTTTAGCCAAATACATAACTGGACTATGAGCTATTTCTATTCATAAATTATTCACTAGGATCAATGATAAAAGCAAGTCATAAAAATCATATTTTCATTGTCAATTCACTACATATTAATAATCAAATAGAATTTCATAAGCCATTTCATGCTCAATCCTTAGGTAAGACAAACAAAAGTCATTCATAAAACAAGAAATTAAGAACTACAACAATCATTTTATGAAATTGTAATAATCAGAATCATATTTAACTACAGTAAATTGTGAGTAGACAACAAGAAAGGTATATAGGATGGCCGTTACCTTGTTCCAGTTTTAAACTCAGTTCGATGATCACTTAGATTCAAGAACCTAATTAAAAGAGTATGAAATGTGATCAGAACCTAATTTGATCTCCAAAAGCCTTGGTTCAACTTGAATGCCATAATATCCATCTAAACCAGCCATGAATAAAATTGACAGAGTTGCACGCTCCTATGAGAATGAATATAACTCTTTGTAAAAACTTGAAATCACCATCCATAAAATTCCTATGAAACTAGAATTCTCAAGCTATGAAATAGATTTTATTCACAATTTTTGGTTCATTCGATTAGTATAATTTATTCCTTAAATTTTAGACTCATGCAATGCCTATCATTCAATGATGTCTTGCGAAAATCAACATAACTCCTTACTCAAGCCTCCAAATTGAATTTTGTTTCTTTTATATTAAAGTAGACTCATAGACCTTTCCAGTGATATATTTTAAGCCTAAGTTCCATTTACATTTTAGCATATAACAAACCAAAATATCTTTATCTATTGTTGGAATTCCTCAAACCACAATAGCGCACAAAAATTTTCATTCTGTCTTATTTACTCTTAATCTAATCTCTTTTAATCATCAAGATGCACCCTTATCCTAGTCTTTCATTGTTATGAGTATTACCCAATCATCAGTTCTCAATAAACAACTCATAAACAATTACATCTTAAGAATGAAATTAGTATTTTACCTTGAATTTTAATTTGGGATCACTGATTCATGTGTTTCTTTTTTTCCCTTTGTTACATGCTCTGCCCTTCTCTTGCTACAAGCTCACAATAGCCGTACCACAATCCAAGTCAAGGGAAAAAAAAATTTAGGTTTAATGGCTTTTCTACAATAAAATGAGTTAACTAAGTCATAGTTCCATTATTTATTTTTCTTTGACACTTAGACCCCCAATTTCATTTTCCATAATATTTAGCTTTTTTTTTTTTTTTAAGTTTTGAGGTATTACAAAGGGTAACCATAATTTATGTTCCTTATAAAAGCATTTTGATGATCATTCACAAACAATCCAACAACATCCTTTAACTTATTAGCAAGAACCTTGAAACAAGTTCAAAAAGTAAACCAAGAAGACTAGTGTCCCTAAATCAATGAGCTTTATGGGGCTATCAACTTTTGGTTTTAAAAGCAATGAAACAAAAATAATTTCTTTAGCAAACTTCTCATTCTCATAAAAAATATTGAAATCAAAACCATTAAAGTAGGCCCTTTAACATACTTTTAGCAATTTCCAAAACAAAATTTACTTTTAAGAAGCTCGAATCCATAGTTAATACATGTTTTGTGGTCTTAATTATTAAATGAATAAAGGTGAAGCAGATAGGACATCAATCTCTTCCCCTAACCGTTGAGATAAGAATAGGATTTTAGTATCATGGAAAGAAATAATTAAAAAAATTGAACATCCTTGGTTATTAGATACTAAAATCAATATTACCAATTCTAATAATCCTTGCAGCTGTGAGCTTTTCTTTGCTTAAGATGTTTTGATTGTTTATGATCCCCTGAAAATTATTCGAAAGAAAACATTAGTAAAATCAAATTTTAGAATCATAATTGATAACAATTTAAATGACAGATGAAGTAAACATATAATTAGCCAATATGAAAATTTTTAAGAGTAAAAGCAAAAGGAGAGCTCCTTTCAGTCCAATGGGTGGGAGATCAAGCAAAATAATTACTCTCACACCATGAACTTGGCTATGGCCATCATATTTTGATGTATGGGTATCAATATCTCATTGAATGCTTGGCTTCTCATCCCCCCTCCATATTGGACTGAAAGGAGCTCTCTCTTTCAGAGTTTTGAAACTCTTAACCCTATGAAGCTAGATCAAAGCGAGTTATAATTCTATAATAAATTTATCTTATCTTTGCCCTCGTAATATATGTAAACATTTTTTGTCATTATCTACAACTTGAGCCCTTTTTCACAAGGAAGCCTTATGCATTGAGAATCTTCAAAATTAGCCTCTATTTTGTCCTCATTTGCATTGCCCTGCTCTATTTTGTTTTACATACTACATCTACTTAATTTGTCAAATATTATTTTGATTTCTCATTTTATATATGTTATTTATCGGATTACCTTTTTATTAAAACTTTTAAGTTCATTCATTCATGTATGAAACAAACAATGTAGCTAGTTATTTTATGATATTGGTTAACAAGAACAATGTAAAAACTTCTGGACAACTAACTGATTTCATTGCTAATATGAAGTGAAGGTAAACGTTTATTGGTTTTGTAATTATTTTTTATATAGAAGCAATTGTGGATTCAAAGTAGTAGTCATAAATATTAGGTGTTATTTTTCATTATTGGAACATATTTCTATTATTGTATTCATTTTTTTTTACTTTTATCAACTATTTACATGCTCAATGTTGCCTCGGGATTTTTTTTTTTTTTTAAGTTTTGAAAAGTAATATGCTTTTAAGATTAATATTATCATTAAACCAAAAATATTAAAAGTATCAAATTATGCCAACATCATATTGAGTAACTCAAACATGTAAATTCGTTAAAATTAAATATGTTTGTTAGAAATAATGGCAATTCATGTACACATATCATCGTCTTCTACTTGTTTTGCTTAAGCTTGCTCTTGAATTAGTGAACTTCAACAATTTTTTATACATATGAATATATTATTATAATATTTTGAATTTGAAAAAATATATATGAAATTATTTTATGAAAAGCCTATAACTTTTGGGAAGTTTCAATGAGATTAGCATTTGCCAATTAGTCATTCATGAAAGCACTTATATGATGGCTGTGAAGCTCTATACCATTGAATCACATGGAGTAATTAGTTTGGTAAAAAATAGCTGGTCATATAAATATTTAATACTTACAATATATCTAAACATTGAAAGCTCTTGATGGTAATATGACCAATTTCTTATGGTGCAAAGAAAGGTCATCAATTGTAGTACCACTACCAGTACTACTGAACTATTATAACACCCCCATATTCTACATGAGAGAAATATGAGAAGCCTTATGTGGATATATAGACCTAAGTTCCAAAACATAAGTATCTAGCGTTTATCTTTTCACAAAATATAGCCCTTGTGGTATGGGTAGGTGTTTCGTTGATTGGTTTTGGATTTGGGTCATTACATATGGTATTAAAACTAACCTAAGGCCGTAATGATGTGGCTACTAGGTGTGTACATGCATCATTTGTGGGGGCTGATGCTTGATTAGAGAGGTCCAAGTAATCCGACCCCAACGAGGACATTAGGTTTATAATGGGGAGAGTTTGTAACACCCCTACATCCTACATAGGAGAAATGAGAGAAACCTTATATGGATATATAAACTCAAGTTTCAGAACGTAAGCACCTGGTGCTTATCTTTTTTCTAAATGATAGCCTATGTGGTGTGAGCAGGTGTTTTGTGGACCAGTTTTTGACTTAGGTCATTATAACTATGATTCACTTTGTCAACAAAATGTAGACATGATTTAAATTTAAATACTAGGTTAACAATAATAGGATTAAAGACCATAGGGGTCACAGCTAAGGAAAACTGAACTAATGTGAAAAAGATGTACACTTGTATGTTAAAAATAATGCCACAAGTAAAACATTTATTTGGTCTTTGGTGACAATCATTTGACCAGTATAGATTAATTAAAATGATGCATTAAACTAATTAAACAACTTGATATAGTGTATGAAAAAACCAATTGATGATTACATTAGGCATATTACTGATATTGTCCTTTTCAAGTAAAGTAGTAGCAGTATCACAATAGACCAGGGGAACACTTGTTTCACTATACTAATAAATAAATAAATTGATAATTACTACCAAATGATATATTAAAAAAAAACACTTTCAATATAAGATGAGTTAGATTTATGATTGAAATCCATGATAATTATATCACTTAACATGTTGAATAGTTAGTTCCATGTTGTTTAGAAAGTGCCTTTTCAAACTAGAGCTCCTTTAAATGACACCAAATGTCCCTGAACTATTGTGCATATTGTTTATTCATCCTTAAACTATCAATTATTGCATTATTCATCCCAAAACTATCATTAATGATACACTATTTGTCCTTTGTTAGTCCTATTGTTAAAATGGGCTAAATTGAAAAAATGAAAAAATTAGGGTCTAAAAATAAAATTTGGCCATGAACATAAAAATATTTGAGTTTCAAAGTTTCAATGAAGATTTAGAGGTAATGGACTAAGATTTTTTTTATCTGGTACTTTAGTAAATGTTGTATAGTAGAGTAAAGAGAATTGAATCATCAAAAAGATTTTAAAATTTGGATATCTTTTGTCATTGGCTGCCACAAACAGTGGTTCATGGCTGCCGACAACCAAAAGTTGCAAAAGTTCAAAATTGTTGATATGGTTCAATTTCTTTTGTTTTTCTCTACAACATTTACTAGAATATCAAATTCAAAATCTTAGCCATCCGCCTTGAATCAGAAGGAAATTGTTTTTGAGTTTCAAAGTTTTAGTGAGAAATAAAAAAAAAAAAGCTAAGATTTTCAATTTTCTTATTTTGACAAAAGTTGTAGAAGAAAGTGGGAGTCAAACTATATGAAAAATTTTGAAAATATTGAACTTCTTGTTGTTGGCAACTATGAACCATTGCTTCTAACCACCGTTTGTGGCAATTGGTAATGAAAAATTTCTAGGTTTTTAAAATGTTTCTTCGGTTCAATTGCTCTTGCTATCATATACAACTTTTACTAAAGTACCAAATTTGAAATCTTAGCCTATCACCTACAAATCTTCATCAAAACTTTGGTACTAAAAAATTTTTGGGGAAAGGACTTTTTTGATCCTATTGATTGTTCACTCTTTCCATTTTAGTTCTAAAATTACTTAAGCTGCCAAACAAGTCATGTAATGTTAAATCCGTGAGCTCTATCACTATTAAAACTATAGATCTTGCCATGTTGCCAAGTGACCACCTAGTTGCCACTAGATGCATTAAGTTCTCAAAACATATGCACCTCTGAGAACATTTTTATAAAGTGAGTTGGCATTGTGGGGTAGAGAGAAGATGCTCTCTTGGGTTAAAACAATGGATTCGGGAAGAAGAACAATATTTCCCTTCATATGCAACAATTTAAAACATCTCCCTCCAATGTGGAGTTCTATTTCATCACTAAGCGTGTTAAGCAAATGCAACATACAATAGACAAGGGGATGTCATTGCAAAATGAGGTATATGGTGAAGGGTATATGGACAACTGAATAAATGTAGGCATTTTCTAAGATGTCCAAGACATAGGAAACATGCTTTTTATGGGTATTGATGGTCCAATTTTGAATTAAGTGAAATGTTGTTGGAGCATAGGAGGTTAAATGCGGTAATATATAAGTGAAAGGAGCAATTAGTGGATGAAGTAAATGTTTAGGCTCTAGTTAGTGAATTGGTGGAGAAGATGGTGAAAATGAAAAGAGAGCAATAAATGTATATTTATGTGATTATTGTGTCTTAGTTGATGTTGTATGTTATATTGGGTTATGACTCAGTTTTAAGCATTTTAATGGGCTAAGGGCATCGTAGAAGTAGAAGATGTGTTTGAAACAATTCTGTTTCCAAATGTTTGATGAAATGCCCCAATGAAATTTATTTTCCCCCAAGGTTCTTGAATCAATTAAAAATGTGTGTTTGAGCTTTAAAACTTGTCAAAGTGTTTATATGCAGCAACAAGTAACTTAATACTCCATTTGTCCTAAATTCTTTGAAACATTTGACTTTTTTGAATAGTTTGACTTGAATTTGTTCATATTATTGTTTATTAGAAAAAAAATTAAAAAAAAATTTTAAGAAGTATAGGTTTTTATTTATCATTTGTATATAAAGGTTTTTTATTTATATAATAAAATGTTGCAAAGAACTTGGGACAAAAGAAGTGCTAAATATGAAGTGTACACATCAGCAAGCATTCCGTTTAACATGATTACAAACAAGGTTAAAAAATTATACATAACTGGACTAGCAAAAGCTTTAGTATGGTTCAATATACTAAGCTTGAAATTATGTTGCCTTAGTATGTTGATCTATACTAATATGGAAACCCCCCCCCCCCCACTATATTAAAATGCCCCAATGATGACTATTTGCATGATAATACATCTAGTATGCCACAAGAACAAAAGTGTATAATCCAAAAGACATTATATATGAAACTTAAAAATGGACATGAAATTTTTGTTCAAAAAGTAGCTCTACACATGACTATCTTGTGTCGTTGCATATCCCTTCAAAAAGCATGCAGCAAAAACAATGAATTTATCCCTTGACTTTCTGGTAATTACTACAAATGCCTTTGTTGAAGCATTAACATGAGCTTTAGAGTCTTTAGCAGCATCAAATTTCCCATGCACTTCTGTCCTTGCCTTTTGTGCATGATGTGATTTTAGCTTCCCAATAATAATTGTTTTCTTGTTTTTAGTAGGACCCTTTTTCCCTATTAACTGTTCATGTGAACTAGGCTGCAACACATGGCAGATGAACATATAAATTAGCGAGCTATAGGTTTGTGTTGTAATACATATCATACAGTTTTAAGAGTTCTTGATCCTACTCAAATTAGGTAAAAAAAATCACTTCACTCAAGGGGGTTGCTTTTCTAAGTCCCCTAAATGCAGCAGCTTCTTGAAACTTAGAGGGGACTTACTCTTTACAGGTGTTCTTTTTGGGGTAGGTGGCTTCTTCTTTGCTCTTAATGTTCCTTGAATGTTTATTTGAAGGAGAACAAGTAAGTGCACATTAATAAATTGAAGCAAGCCATACAAGAGCATAAGAGTACATCAATTATAGTTGCTATCGCTTAACTCATCACCCCTACATTAGCTGTCACTGAGTTACACGCAGTCTCAACTTTGCACTAATTTATACAAGTTAAAGGAATTAGTGAAAACTAGTAATGTCTATTAGAAAATGATGAAGCTCTATAAAAAAAAGCTAATCTATGGGCACCCCTTTCTATTGTGTCATACTGATTTACAAAGGCCACATGTGACTATCAAATCAACTCTTGACATTCTATTTCCTTATCATTTTTAAAACTTCTAACTTCCTTTTCTTGGATGGTCTTCCTGTAATTGCCTTTTGGAGCAAGTGGTAGTGGCTCAACTAGATTAGTCTTATTCTAAAACTTGATTGTAGGGTATGGACACATCATATATGTGTAGGAAAGCAAAATTTTATCCTTCATATAGAATTCATGCAGATAATTTTCTAACTCTTCATCTTGAAGTTGATGGCATATATGACATGTCTACATGGGATTATAGTCCACTGCCAACTACCACAAAGACAAACTCTCTCATCAACATCTACTGCATACTTCACTTCTTTCTCTTGAACCTTATACCCACCTGCTCCATCTAAATACATATGCAGCACTTATTATCCTTCTTGTTCTTCTCCAATTTTTTTGTATTTATTATATCCAAACTCCCTAGGCTAGCTAGCACATGCTTCTCTTTATTGGTGCAACTCATGTTTGTTTCAAACTCTACCATGTTGGATCATTTAGCAACATCCTAAAACAACTTCTGTAGGATTTCTCTCCTAAGCTTAGCACCCCAATTCACACCAATATGCATGGCACACATATGGTGCTCTACATTGAGAATCATTTAAGCAATTTTTTGTACCAATCCATGTAAATAAAATAGGCAAATTTAGGGTGACAAAATCAATCTAGTATATGTATAAAGAGTATAAGAGTTTATATACCTTTTGCTTATTAATAATTATAGCACAACCTACTCCATCACTAATCTCTAAATTTTTAATTAGCATAGAAAATAACCAAGTCCATGTGTCCTTGTTCTCAATCTTCATTACCTACCATGCTGTAGGGAACATTTGATCATTCTCATCCCTTCCCACTGCTTTTGCTACCTCTCCTTTGCACATTCCCTTCAAGGAACAATCATTTACACTAGTGACCCTTCTACATCCAGATCAATTTTTTTTTCAATGAATCAAAACACAAATAAAAACTATTAAATACAAGATTTTGACATCAAAGGGCAAGTAGGTACAATTTGACATAGCATTATGTCCCTAGTCCCTATAATTCAACACTTTAGCATGGTCACATAAAATTTGATACTCTTCCTTGTTTTTTCTCTTACATTTATTCAATATTTATATCAACCTCAATTTTCTCCTTCAGCAAGTCTTTAAAAGTAATGGATTTAACAGCTAACATGCTCTTTATCTCTGGAAAGAAAAAACTAGCCAACCTTGCGAACCTGCTATCTTTTTAAACTAACACCATAGAAATGAGCAGTCACATAACTCTTCACATGAAATGATGCAAGTCTATTATCATAACCTAAGAATATTTCCCAAGGTGTTATAGGTCTCTAAGAGTCGGACCAAGATTATTGAGGCAACCTGAGTTAATTTGGAAATTATATATGCCTAGAATATTGATTTGTAAGCCAAGTCTTGGTATTAAAGGGTCCAGCAGCTAAACAAAGGTGAACTTAGTCATTTAGGCAAAACTTGGTAAAAAAAGGGTATTTTGGTGTTTTGACTACATGGAACAATGTTACAAAATTACCCTTAAATGATTTTGATGAAAATCAGCTTCTTCTAGCACTTTAGGTACAAGTTGGAAAAAATGGAAGAATTTTGGGTGAAATTTCCCAAGGCCCAAATTGCTACTAAAAATATCTCAGTTAATAAGTTATTATTCTTTATCTCCCAAAATTAGAAAACCATGAATAGCCTTCTCCTAAGTAGCCACATTTGGCCTTTACAAGCTTTAGGGAGGCCATTTTGAGGTCATCAAAAAGGGAATTAAAGGTGCTCAACATGTTTGGAGGCCTTAAGGAAGTTAGCCTCAATTTTGTTTGAGATAAGAACTTGTTCAGCTTGTTTTTAAAATTGGCTACTGCTCATGTGATTTTGAGGGTTGGACTCATGGCTGAGATGGCTCCTTAGTGTGTTTCTTAGTTTTAAAGCTTAATTTGTGGTGTTACAAGCTAAGAAACCAAAAAGGTAAATGCTAGAACTAAGTTTAATTGGAATCAATACCATTGCACCAAGGTGTTGTTTGATCCCTTTAAATCTTGCATTGATGCTATTTTCCAGGTTTTTTTGTGATTTATTTATGTTGTTAACTTGCTTAAGAACTGCTATTTATAAGTTAGGAAGTAAGAAAAACAACATAGGTTTTGTAATGACCATTGACATGATGATGGTACCTTTTAAAGTGGAATTTTAGTTCTTATTAGTTTTAGGGGATGGTTGTTTCATTCCGATGGTTTGGTTTGCTCTAATCTGTCATTATATTGCTTATGAACAAGTGCATAAGAGCTAGGAAGCAAGGGGATTGACTTTGGGCAATGATATGCCCATATTTATATATGTTTTTCATTCATAATTACTTGTCTTTGGAAGTATTTTTGTTAGGAATTGGTGCTTAATTAGTTTATATTTTGTTTTTAGACTTTATTTCATCTCCATTTGGGTTAGGAAGGATTTTGGGCAAGTTTTGGCAAAAATTTGAGTAAATATGTCTTCCAACATGCCCATGTCAGTTCCAAACACACTTGTGTTCATAGCAAACACACCCATGTTCATTGTCACTCTTGTGATCTAAACCATGTCATTAAATGTTCGTGGTTTTTATGTTCCAGAGGCAAAACACAGTCTTGAACATGGCCATATTCATGACTGTGTCCAAATGCTATTACATTTTTTTTAGTTATTTTTGCAAAATCAAGAGGGATAGAAAGCAGAAGTGCCCAGAGGTGGCCGAGAAGAGAAAGAAGATGAAAATGCATAGTTTTAAAGTTTAGTTTTCATAATAAAAAGCTGTGAGAGGTAGCTCTGATGATTGACACTGATTAATTTACATTAGAGCAATGATTTCTTGGAGGAAAAGAAATTTAGAGATGTAGTCTTCTTTTCTTAATTTTTCTTTGTTTCTATTGTGTTCATTTTCCAACATGATAAAATAATTTCCCTGCTTATGCTTAGAGTTGACGAACCCTAGGATGATGTTATGATTATGATTATTTTTTTTTAATATAATTATAGTTTTCTTGTGATCTATCCAATGTGATTTGCTGTGTTGATTAATAGTAGCTAGCCTATTAACTTAATATTGGATGGTGAACGTATGTAGGTCGTATCCGGTATGTTTATTGTGTATCATTGTTGGATAGAAGGGATATTGTTGTAATCAGGAGTAATAAACTGTCATAATACCTTCGGACTAAGGTGAAACCTAGTAGTTGGGTCACAGGACTAGTAATGCATTATTAAAAAGCATGGTAAGACTAGCAACCCTATCAGTGACTTAATAATAAAAATTAGTAAACATGAATAATAGGGAGTTAATCTACTTTAGATAGTGCTCGGAGTCCAAGTTAAACATATTCCTATTCAACCAAGGTAAAAGTAATGCAATAGATTTCTAAGGTGATTCACAAATAAGCATGACATATCTTGATTGTTGATTGCTTTCCACAACCAGTAGCTAGCCATTTACTTAATTTTTTTATTACATTAGTTAGTTTAGTTTAATTCTTAGTTAGTTAGTTAAACAATCTTGATACTTGCCATTACTATACTTTGATGATATGTGTGCATAGTTGTGAGTTCACACATTTATAAGTATAGATAGATTTAACACATCCATATTAAGAATTGAATTAGTGTAGTGGGAAGAGTTGCAAACTAAATAACACACCAAGTTTTTGGCATTGCTGGCGGAGAACATTTGTTAGGGTTGCTATTGAAAGATTAATCTTTATTAATCTAGTCATTTCATTTCTTGTAGTATTTTCTTTCTCAATTTCCATTCTACTTTTAGTTCACTAATTTCTTGTTCTTTGATGATAGAAGAATTAATGCATGACTGATAGCCATCTTGGTGAATGGTGAATATTGATCCGAAAATTGAAAGAACTTTAAGAAGACTTCATTTCATAGGGAGCATCGAGTCACAACTTCTATATCTTAAAGTAGAGCAACGAAGAGAAAATCGAGAGCAATTAATCATGGAAGATCATAATCAAGCAAAGACTACATCTGAATATACTAAACCTTGTTTTGAAGGGACGTAATGCAATATAGTTAAAACTCCTATCAATGCCAACAATTTTGAGATCAAGCCAAATATTATTTGGATAGTGCAAAACTGTGTCCAACTTGATGGTTTGGTAGATGGGGATCCTAATGCCCACATTGCTAGTTTCATGAAAATTTGTGATACGTTCAGAATTAATGAAGTTAGTGAAGATAACATTTGGTTAAGGCTATTTCCACTTTCACTAAGAGAAAGAGCAAAACAATGGGTAACTTCACTTCTAAGAGGTTCAATTGACACTTGGAATGCTCTTGCTCAGAAATTTCTATTAAACTATTTTCCTGTAGCTAAGACTGCAAAGTTCCATAATGAAGTTTCTTCTTTTAGCTAGATGGATTCTAAGACACTTTATTAAGCCTAAAAAAGGTTCAAAGATTTATTGAGAAAGTGTCTACATCATGGATGTAAGTGCAAACATTCTACAATGGTCTAAATTATATGTCTAGGCAGATTATTATTGATACAGCAACTAGTGGTACACTTAATAACAAAAGACCTGAAGCTGCATAGGATTTGATTAAGGAGATGGTGATGAATAATTACCAATAGCAATCATCATCTAGAATCAAATCAAGCAGAGGAACTACCATTTGGAATTTTGATGCTTATTTAGGGTTAACTAATCAATTTAAAGCTTTGACAAAGGAGTTCAGGAATTTTTCTGCCAATCAAAAACAACTGCAACGATATAATGCGAACTTTGTGGAGAAGGACATTCAAGCCATGACTGTCAAATGCATAATTGGATGAGCAGAACTAAGCAAAGGGGCTTTGTTGAAAATCCACCAAGGCCGTAAAATAATTCATATGGCAACACTTATAATCTAGGATGGAATAACCATCCTAATTTTTCTTGGAGTAATGAAAGGCAACAACAACTGTCTGGTTTTCAATCTAGACCAGCTCATGTAACAGGAGTGATTATAGAGGAAATGATATCAAAGTGTGAAACATTCTGATGCTTAGATTGATGTAACTAAATCAAATTTGAGAAATGTGAGAACAAGTATACAGAATTTCGAGGCTCAACTTGGCCAACTAGCTAAGATGCATTTTGAAAGGCCTCAAGGTACTTTACTGACCAATACCGAGCCAAATCTAAAAGGTGTATATAATCCAACCTTTCGTCAGAAGGCAAACGGTCATGCAAATTTCCAGGTTTTAAAGTGGAATGTAAAACCCCTTTGATTAATCGATACAGACATCAGGCCGATAATGTTAAACCAAGCACTTCTTAGGAGGCAATTTAAGCATTAAAATTTTCTATACCTTTCTTTTCAAATTGGTTTTATTTTCTACCTTGAATTTGATTGTTAGGAGTTGATTTTTTTCTTGATTATCCTTTGACTCCATGCTGTATGCTTTTATGGATGAGATAGGGTCAATTTTTGGGAAAGAAGTATCTATGAGAAAAGGGGAGAAAATGTAGCATTCAAGTCCAGGTAGTATTAAAAAATTTTAAGTTACAAGCACTAGGCATGCCCATATTGAGAGTTGTGTCCATCAACACGGTCTTAAACATAGCCATGTTTGCATTAAGAAAAAAGAATTTTCTAAGAAATTTTTCATTTTGGCTCCAGTAGATCAATCACAATTCTCATCATTCCCCTATTCATGACCGTGTCATTCAAAAATGTACGGGCTGTCATGATTTTCATTGGAGCGCTTTACCCTTTTGCATGAAACAACTTCAATCTTATTTCACATGCTCCCAAACTAAAACCCTATCTTCATTACGTCCCAAGAAAGGTGTTCCATTACTAGAGGACCTCATTTTTGTGCCAAATAATTGATTTCATCCCCTACATCTTCACTTCTCTCTTTACAAAGGTAACTTTCTCTTTTTGAATTTTTTTGAGTTTTAAGATTGATTTAGTTGATTTCTTGCAATGGGTAGCAATTATTTGAGGTACTTGATTGATTTTTTTGCTCCCATTGACGTTGCTTTTGAGTCTATAGCTTGATTTGTGAATATGGATGATATTGGTTATTTGGATTGGAAGTTGAAAAGTTAGGATCCAATGGTTTATGGAATTGATGAATTTTCTTGACATGAATTGATGTTACCTGAATTAGATGATCCTGGTTGATGGTTGGGTGGCTATGTTATTACCTGGAATTAATTACATCTATTATTGGAAATGAAACTTTAATGTTTTAGGACTTAATAGTCTTTTAGTGTGGTAAAAGATTAGGTTTCTTGGGCAACAAGAAATAACATTTGCATGAAATGAATTGATTTGTTTTCCCTGAATTTTTCTGCATTCAACCTTGGTTATTAAACCTAAACATTTAGTGCCTAGGTTGAATTAAATTATGTTATATAGCTGATTTCAAATTAATTTCTTTGAGGGCTTTAATTATTCTGGTTTTGGATAGATATTGTTATTGGATTTGAATTTATTGTTGCATTGAAGAATATCTTCTACCATTTTCAAGATGATAAAGCGTCTATCAAAGCTTCCCATTCACAATAAGAAGATAGTTAAAAGGCCAAAGAAGGCCAACCCACTTTTAGACTTCAATTAGGAATTTTAGAATAAGAGGTTTAAGAGGCTAGTGGAAAAGCCTTTAGTTGCTAGTTGGGTTATTGACTCGAATACTCTTGCCTAGCTAAACATGATTGATGAGGTCTAAGGGTTGGTAGGCTTCAATGATTGGCTGTCAGTCTTTGATTGTTGGGAGCCAGTCTACAATGAGTTGACCATATAGTTTTTTTGCACCCTAGAGTTTGAGCTGACCATCTAGTTTCTATGCACCCTGGAGTTTGGCACAAAGATTATCAACTAGACCTAGGGAGGATAGAATCAGGTTCTGATTGAGTGACAAGCCACTCAATAAGCATAGATGAGTTTGGTTGGAGGTGTAGTTTTTATACTCAAAAGCACCTTAAGTCTGACGAGCATAGGGGTTTGTTGTGCGACTTTGGTAGAATCACGCCTATGTCTACTGAGTTCTAGTAAGAGATCACTGATGATGAGGATGTCTATCAACCTAAGGCTTTGAAGGCATCCAAGTTGAGGTCTCCAGCCGTTTAAGATGTTTATTATTCGATTGCACATTCCATTTTTGTACAAGGTGAGAGCATAGAAGTGGTGACTAGGAGAGATCTCTTTTATATTTACTGAACCATCAGTTGAGTTCATTACCGCCTTGGTCACACCTTCATTTGGTGGGTTTGTGATACCATCTATAAGGTGAGGACAAGAGTCATTTGTTCAGGATTGTTCATCATGAGGTCAGTGAAAAACCTCGGCCCCCTTCCACAGGTGAAGTATATTATAGAGTTACTCTGGCCTGGGAAGGCCAACTTGTAGTTATTGATGTCGATACGAATGCTGAAGAAGATTCCTCCAATTGACAGCTCATCGAGATTCATATTAAGGACACAAAAGGAGATTTAGCCTGAGAAGCAAGCTGCTGCTGAGACCTCTGCCACTGTTGAAATGCCATCATTATCATTGATTTTCTAGAGGTAGGAGCTAATCTTAAAGAGACTCATTTTCATGTCTACCCTCTTGTTGGTATTGATAGGTGTTAGTCTACTGTTGAGGCGTGCTATTTGAGCTTAGAGGAAGTCGTGCACTTACACTTCCTGCGTTCCAGAACTCCCCGACACTTCTAGTTATGTTCCTCCTTCATCCTCCCAGTAGGGCAATGATTATACTGATTATTTCCATGTACCTTATAGCATGGAGGGCTAGGAGTAGGGGGAAGAGGCTGAGAAAGTGATAGCTGGGCTAAATGAAATCGCCTCTATGATAGCATCGATTGGGGAAGCTATACACTAGTAGGAGGTGGTAGTTGTTGGTGAAGTTGCCATTGAGAGAGTCATTGTTAAGAGAGTAGAGGAAAGAGTAATTGAGGTGAGAAAGAAGATTGTCGAGGAGGAGACTAGATAGACCACTGCAAGAGAGCATACTGCCGACCTGATTATCATGAAGCATAGGACAAAGGTTGGGACTACTAAAGGTCCCACGGAAGACAACATAGATGATGACTATTCCGAGCACTACAGCCGATTCCCCTACTACAGGATCATCTCCGGTGAAAGATGATTGATGGATCTTAAGACATTTCTCTTTCTTTTTAATGTTACTTTGGATTATATTTTCTTTATTTTATTAGTTATGTTAGATATTGTTATTAGGGCATCAGTTGCTCTTTATCTTAGTTACTTTTATATTTTTGTTATAGTAGTTATATTTCTAGTTTTATCATAATTTTTGTTTAATGATCTTCTTTTCTGTTTTCTTAGAAGCCTTTTACTACTGAATTCGATGCTCAAACAAATTTTATGGATCTCTTGGAATGCTACTATATGCATCCAGCAACCAAATTTTTTAGGCAGTATTAGTTTCTAATGCCAATCTCTTTTGCACTTTATATTTTTCATGTTTGTACATTAAGAGCAATGTACACCTTAAGTGTGAGGGAAAGGGTAGCTTAGGCCCTAGGTTTTTTTTAATTTTATTGAATTATTGAAATTTCTAAAAATAGTTTTTTTAACTTTTTGAGCTAAATTTTTTTCCAATCATACTATTGGGCATGTTTTTATTGTTAGAGACTAATTGTTAATTTATTATCTTGAGTTTTTACCTAGTAAGTGATTCTTGGAGATCTTTCACTTATGTGCCTAATAGTTTTGAAAATATTTTTTGCAATTCCTTATCAAGCTACTAGAAGGTGATCTCTAGAAGCTATTTTTGCCTCAATTTTTTTGTATTTAGTACACTATTCAAAACATCCTACCTTGTGAGTCCTTATGTTTGGAATTATGGTAAGATTGATTGATTGAAATGTGGTTAGTTGTTGAATAATGAATAAAAGTAGATATTGAAACAAAGTGCTACTCCATTGTTTCTTAGTATTAAAGTAAATTGGGGTCTTTTCCTAATGTAAGAGTCAATCACAGCTCAAAAAGATACTAAAGACATGAGTATGATTAAAGAACATCTTCCATTATGTTTAGAAATAGCTTGGATATGGATAATGTTGCTGTAGTGTACACTTGCTGCACAGTTTTGCAACATGTGAAGAGGAATGCTTGAAAAAGAAAAGAGAGTGAATAAAAGCGCAATCAACTACCTATTTTCATGGTTTGGTGGTATGAATGGTTGAGTCTAAGGAGCTCCAATTTAGGGTGGTTTGTGCATTTTACTTTGCATGAAATTTTGATGTTTTCCCTTGAGCTTCAATAGATATGGGTAGCTAGCTGGAGAATGGATTGTTCCAATTAACTTGCTTTATTTTCAAGGTGTTAGATTGAAACTGTTGCATGCTTGGTAGCCTTGTTATTTTCTTAAGGCCCTTAAAGTTTCAATCCTCTCTTTTATCTTCCTTTGCCTAAAGAGTATGATCATACTTTTTTTTTCTTTTTCAAATTTTCTTTTTATTGTTTACTTGAGAGCAGGCAAATGTATAAGTGTGGGGGGAAAATATGATATGTTCATATTTATATATGTTTTCCATGTGGCTTTCATTGATAATTGTTTATCTTCTGATGTGTTTTTGTTACAAATTAGTGCTTAATTTGTTTATATTTTTCTTTTAGACTTTATCTCAAGTCTATTTGGGTTAGGAAGGATTTTGTGCAAGTTTTGGAGCTGAATGTCAAATTTTGGCAAAAACTGGAGTAAACATAACTTCAAACATGCCCATGTCAGTACCAAACATGCTTGTGTTCATTGTTATGCCCAAGATCTAAATCGTGTCATTAAATGTTCATGATTTTTACATTCTAAAATGAAACATGGTTGTAAATATGGCTGTGTGCATGACCATGCTCGAATGCTGTTAGGGCTTTTTCAAGTCATTTTTGTAGAATCAAAAGAGATAGAAAGCAGATGTGCCTAAAGGCAGCCAAGAAGATAGATGAAGAAGCAAAAATAGATAGTTTTCATAGTATAAAGCTGCCAAAGGTAGTTTTGATGATCAACACTAATTAATTCACATCAAAACAAGAATTCTTTGGAGGAGAAGAAACTTAGAGATAGAGTTTTCTTTTCTTAGTTTTTCTTTATTTTTGTTGTTTTTATTTTTTAGCATGATGAACTAATTTTTCTACTCATGCTTAGAGTAGATGGATCCTAGGATGATATTATGATTATGATTATTTTTTGTTTAATATAATTATGGTTTTCTTGTGATCTATCTAATGTGTTTTATTGTGTTGATTAATAGTAGCTAGCCTATTCATTCAATATTAGATGATGAACATATACGGTTATATCTGGTATGTTTGTTGTGGATCACTGTTAGGTAGAAGGGGTATTGTCATAGTCGAGAGTAGTAGGCTGGTATAAAACCACTAGACTTGAGTGAAACCTAGTAGTTAGGTTACAGGACTAGTAATGCATTCTTAAAAGTGTGGTAGTATTAGCTACTTTATTGGTGACGTAATAATAAGGATTAGTGAAAAGGAATTGTAGGAAGCTAATGTACTTTAAATAGTACTCCATGATCCAGGTTTACTATATGCTTATTAAGTGATGGCGAAAGTAACACAAAAGATTTCTAGGGGGATTTATATCTAAGCATTACATATATTGATTGTTGATTGCTTTCTGCTACTAGTAACTAGTTGTTTTACTGTATTAGTTAATTTAGTTTAATTCTTAGTTGGTTTGTTAAAAAACCCCTAAATTGTCAGTTAGATAATAGAGAGATGTTGATTACGGTGGACAACTCCGTTCAATAGGAAAGATGATCTTGATATTTGCCACTACTATACTTTAATTATCGGTATGCTTACTTGTGAGTTAACACATTTATTAGTATGGACAGATTTAACACATTCACATTAAGAATTGAATTAGTATAGTGGGAAGAGTTGTGAACTAAACAACATATCAGGCAATGGATTGGCTCATTAAACCAAGGAGAGCGCATTGGTGAGCAAAATTCTAGGCATTTTTTGGCATAAAAGCTAGGTTGTTTTCATGGTGTTAAATGGTTTGATTTAATTGTTATAGTAAATTTAGGTTCATGAATTAAGCTACTAAGAGAGACCTTAAGAGACTCAAAACTGAAGCTAAGCTAAAGGCCTGATACTTGCAAATATTAAGTAAGCTAAGGCAATGGATTTTAAGTTCAAGTTAGTTAAAATTGATGCATTATAAGTTGTCTAAAATGCATTATCAAGGGAGTAAAAGGTGGATAATAAGTGACTTAAGGACTAAGTAAGTAAGTATGCCTTAAGTAAGCTTAGAAGTGCTAAATTTGCAAAAAGGGCTTTGAGCTTCTAAGGCACACTAGCTAAGCCATTTCACTTAGAAAGTTGAGCCACCAAGTCTAAGTAACTCTTGTACAATGTGATTAAGAGTAAGAAATAGCAAGTTGAGCTTGCTAAGGCAAGAACAAAGTTCTTCCAAAGAAGTAAGACTATGTTGAAGTTAGGTTTGCACAATAAAACATTTTTTGGTGGCCATTAGTTAAGACCACAGGACGTTTGAGCACACATTAAGATTCACATGTATATTGTATATACTTGTCCTAAGATTTGTTTTACAAGTCTTTAAATCCTTTCTGAGAATTTATGAATTCTCACCCTTTAAGTGTCATATTTGTGTAGACTTTGATATTGATGAACCTAACATCTATTAAGGGGTTGTTGGCAAGATTTTGTCTAGTTATTAGTTTAATAGAATCTTAATTGGTTCTATGAGTTTGGGTTGGAAATGTTAAAGTACTAACTAAGTAGATTGTTGGATTTACAAATTCAGGCTAAAGATGCATAAGTAAGTGGATACTTTCCTGCTATTATTGTTAGTGAGCTTAAGGCAAATGAGAAAAGTTTTTTATGATCTCAAGCTTGTTGTAAATGCATGGGAATTATGTGTGCCTAATAATGCCCCTAGTATATTCATATTGTGAAGACTTACTAGTGTTTGTAAACACTAGAAATACTATTGAACGTACATAAGTTAAGTGTTTGTTGTATATAAAGTTTGACACTTTAAGTCTAAGTTACTTGCTTTTGTGACTTTGGTATGTGTGTTTTAGGATGTTTTATAAATGCCATAGTGAACCTTGAAATTTTTTATTTTTGGATTTATTTGTTTATGCTGAAGTAAATCATACATTTATATAAGCTAGGTTAAACAATTAGTAGCATGAAAATTTTTAGTGTAACATGAGTGCTAACTTAGCCATTAACATTTAAGTACAGGACCACTAAATCCTGATTAATTAAAGGTTCTGGAAACATTCATACTAGTTTAAGCACAAGGTCCCTTACAAAAAAATTTTCTCACCAAAAAATCAAGCTTAATATATTTGGGTCATATCAAAGGATGCTTCATCTTTCGACCCCTATCTCTCATTTTTCATCTTGCTACTCCTTCCACTTGTAACATCAAGCCTACCATGTTTTCCAATGATGGTAGTTATCTTTGTTATCTATATAATTCTTGTTAAACCTTATCAAACCATTCCTGATTTCATTTAGTTCATCATCATCATCACTTAGATAATGACTACCATCAGCATTCTTATTAATATCTTCATCAACTTATTTTCCAAACAACTTGGTGATAATTGATGCATCATCATCCATCACAACACCATCATTGATATCTTTTTCAGCTTTCTTATTTGAAGATTCTACACCTATGTCAACTTTATTATCTGTCACATCACCTGCTTCATATACCATATCTACTTCTACCCTTACAGGTTTTGCCTTTACCTCATCATGCTCCACATACACTACAACATCACCATGATCCTTAATCAAGCTTACTAACAATCAAATATGTGCATAACCATTTCTAGGTTTTAAATACAAAAATTTCTTCACTTTTTTCTCTGTATACTTGTTAACCATGTCTATTAATTCATGGTAGGACAACAAGTCAATGTTAACTTGTTTTTTCCTCCTTCCACCAAAATATCCCACTTCATCATGGTCATTCACAAACTGTACACCATAAATAAACACGATGCAACCATCATACTCACCCATCCTACATTACAAGTATACAACATAAAGTCCATGTCACACATATATTCTTCATGACCCATTAAGCCCTTTTTATTATGGCTACCTACCAGAATTAGCCACTTCCACTAACCTGAACCAATTACTCTTTACTTTAACTTAAAAAATATTATATTCATAACTTGTTTAATACTCTGATTCCCACCTTTTACTATATTCTATTACATTTCTGTAAGGCCATTTAATGGAGAAAACCCTAAACCCTAGTTTATGCACAAACATTAACTTTTTTACCTTTTTAATCCCACTTAAAAAATGAATATTCAATTCTTTCAATGGATGGATGGTGACACCACAACCAACCAAGATTCATTGCTTTGGGTCATGTAGGGACCAAGGAGAAATAGGGCTATAAATGAACTGAATGAACATGAACAAGCCTTATTCGTTTTCATTCATTTAACTTTTATGAACACAAACACTAAAAGAACACATTGTTTGTGTTCGTTCATTTAGATGTAAATGGTGTCCATGTTCATTCATATTCATTCATTGATACTAGCAGTTTTGCATTTCAAGCCAACATAAATGAACAAAAGTGTTCTTGAACACTAAACAAACCAAACGAAAACAAAAGAATGCATTCATGTACACTAAACGAATCGTTCACAAACATAAAGGAACATAATCAGACTAATGAGTTCATGAACTATTTATATGAACATAAATGATCACAAACAATCAAACCAAATATATAAATGACAACTAATACAATAATAAAAGATTAACAAACATGAGACAAGCTCATGTAACAACCTGAACAAAGACCAAGAAATAGAAACAAAGACCACCAAACATAAGCTCCTACAACAATCTAATAAAAAACCATGAGACAAGCAGTAGCAAGCATTATCAAGCCTTGTGCATTCTTCACATGAACATTTGTGTCGCCAAAGAATAATAAATATAAGGCTATGATATCTATTGAAAAAAATATAGGTTGTTAGAATAAGTCATTGTTTCTAGGCAAAACATAAAAAGCTGAGTTAGAACATGCTTTTTATAAATATTTTTATTACGTAATTAATATAATAGAAGATTTGGAAAATAATTTGTACTTACAAATTAAGAGCAAAGGTTCATTTCAAACCAACTTTTCCTAACATTGGAGAATGGACGACACTGATGTATCTTCAAAGAAGTGGAATAGAAATAACCTCTTATTTTTTCTATGACATAACTAGTAACAAATCAAAACCTCCACTTTCTTTGTTCCTAAAGAGAAATGGTATTGGTCAATAACTCTTCCACCAACACTAAACATGAACTCAAAAACAGCTATTGTAATTGGAATTGACAACATATCAGTAGCCATTTTTGCTAGGATTCAAAATTGTAAGATATTTGTTTTCCACGGCTCTAATGCATAAACATAAATACTTGGATCACCAGTGAATACTCTTTCTTCTAGATAAGTATCCAACGTTCACTTTATTCATTGAATAGTATTAAGATTTCTAATAAATTGATCATACATTTTTATGAGCACAGCAGCTTTATGAGCATCAACATACTCTTAATACAAATCAGACAAAGTACCTTAAACAATTTTTACATGAACAACAACCTCAGAGTAAATTTATTTAAAAGCAAACATAATCAATTTCATCTTGTTTCAGGCATCTAAAATAGCAACAATTGATATCAATAAGTTGCAATAGCTCTAATATTTGTTAAACTTGGCCTTCATCGCACTGCCCATACCTTTCATGTAGTTACTTCCTTTTGAAGCAATATCATCAAATATTTCCTTTATCCAAAATAGCTCAATGAGAAACAAATTAGATATAGGATACTTAATGTGTATAAAAAATGTATAAAGATTAGAAGAAATAAAAGTAACTATTATTTGCTTACCACTTTGGCTTACCCTTCTTTTTTTTTTTTTAATTTGTTTGTCTTTTCCAAGCATACAAATTAGAGGAAAGTAATGGCTATATCAACTAGAAAATCCCAAAGATAACTACTCTCTATTTTACCAAATTCAAATTACCTCTTAACATCCTAGCTACCACATCAATACTTGAAGCATTGTTCACTGTCAAGATAGCAACCTTAGTCTCAATGTTCCAATCTTTTAGACACTTGTACAACACATCATAAATAGAAACTTTTGAACATAGAAGAGGCATTTCAATAATACTAACATTTCAACAAAACTAAGTGTCCTTTTCTGTGGCTTACAACTTGCATCTACAAAGTGGCAAGTGACCACAAAGTAATGAATATTTTGACTAGATGTCCATAAATTAGTAGTGATACTGACACAATTAACTGTGTTAAACAATTTTTTCACTTTTTTCTTTGCAATGTCATAACTAGAAAGACAATCACTTTTGGATGTTGCACATATGATTCTCTGATATAATGAGTTAACAACTTTCGTTAACACATTAAACAACTCATAATCAATAAAGATAAACGGTAACTTACGGATCATGATCATTTGAGACATAATATCATGAATTTTAGCATTGTCAACCCTAAAATTTTGGATGATACTAGTATCATCTGATATACCAGGCAGCACAGACAAATTGAATTGTCTTTTTAAAGTAATAGTTTTCTTTGGGTAACTTTTAAGATGCCTAATCATTCATGTGATATTCCAATCTTTTAGCTTTGAAATTTTAAACTAACAATAGATATATTCGATCACTTCACTTCTATTAGGCAACTTAAGCAACTTGTAGTCCTCCCAAACCCCTAAAGCATTTTTCCTTTTTCGCTTTGTAAATGGAGCAACCCCACCTTTTACAGCTTTAGTATTATTTTCTTTATTCACCTCCTAAACAACACCTATTGCCCCATTATTTGTTGCTGGTGTAGTTTTGGTTGCATCAATAGGAATATGCTCCATGAAAAATACTACACTTGTTAACGATTCAATTGATTTGAGCGGTGTATGCAACTTTAAAAATTTATCAAAAGACACTGAGAGTGGAGCATAGGAAGAAGATCAAACATCATCAATTTCAAAAATAGAATAATAAACTTTGAAATTAACACTCTTAATCTGAAATATATTAGATGGTTTACAAATGAAACATTTGTTAACAAAGCAATGAAACAAATAAAGAGGCCGAGAAATTCCAATGAATATTTAAATTAGGTGTGCAAGGTTTTAGTTTACAAATAAATTGCATCAATTTATAACAAAATGCTAACCATAGGGATTTCATAAGATATGTATTCCAAGTTCAAGCTCATGTAATTGAATTCTCTTACCATTTTTTTATTATGATTCATTTCCTCGTTTAACTGCTAAATAAAATACTACAAGGAGAAAACTTTAAGGAAATTTAAAAAACCATGTCACATATGTGGTTGTGGGGTGCAAAAGAAGTGGGTAAGCTTCTTATTAACTAATTCTAACTTTATTTTCTTAGTTATAGTCAAACTAACTAGGACTTCGAGATGGATGGTGTAGGCCTTCAGAATTCAGCCGGCTGCGGTCACTTGTATACAAAGAAACAAAGAGGGCCATTATAAGGGCCCTTGAGGATACCCCTCCGATGCTCAAGCTAGTATACATGTTGTGTAGAACATAGGAGAAAATGGGAGCGATACTCCTTGTATATATAGCCAATAAATGGGCTTAATGGGCCTATGCCCTAGTTTCTAAGCCTAATAGGCTTCGTTGGGCCTCTTTTTATTAATTAGACCTATGACCAGATAACTCGATAACGATTATGCCTAATTTGAGTTGTGGCTATCAAATAGCCCCTTCTCATAGTGGATGCGGGGTCAAAGGGGTCATCGCATTCTGATCTAAATATGTGAAGAGTACCCCCATCTGGGAATTTGTTTAGATAGTCATTCATATTTTGCTCTGGTGAGATGCTCATGTTGTCCTCAATCAAGCTATTTCTAGAGAGCATTAGGGCTCCTAAAGACCCATCTATCTTTTATTTTCTAGACCAAATCAGTGTTGCTTAATTGTTTAGCCTCATTAGCCAAAACAATCCTCTATAATGGGGTTAATGTTCTTTGGAAAATCATCCTCAAAAGAACAAATGATTGCTGCATCTTCTAGGCTTCAACTTAAAAAATCAAGCCTCTATTGACCTTCGGGCTTGGACCTCAAAGGATTCAAAAGAGTTGATGATGTTTAACACTTTGTTGAGTGTTCCCCTTATGAGTCAAGGCCTATATAGGTGTGTTTCAGTAGCTGCGAAACCTCTTTAATAGTCCTTATGTGTCATTGATTAACTCTCTCATAAAGGGTTGATGTAGGGGATACAACCCTAGACCCAATAATGTAACAAGGGTCTTAGCTTCCTAAGGGAGAGAACTTGAGATATAATTATAGTCATTTATCGGAGCGTATGACCCTGTGTCTACCCAATGCTTTGGGAGGTAATTGGGACCTTCCCTTGTTCTAAGCCTTGGAGAAAGTGAGATATCCTTCTACAAAGGCTTCGTAAATGATGCCTATTTTCTAGTCTAGTGTGTGGCATTACTTGCCTCTATGCTGCCCCCTTTGGGGGACCATTCTTCTAACATGGATTCATTACTCCTTGATATCCTTTTATAGGTGCAATATGTTTTTTAAAAGTCTTCCCTTTGTAGGGATGTTTGACCCTCATCTAGCCCGAGGGCTTTAAGTGTGTTTTAACATTAAGAGCTTTTTGAGCTCTTGTTAATAATCTTCAATGAGCTTTTATGAGCTCTTCAGCATTGTTAAGTAGAAATAGGCTTATCATACATAAAGTCTTTAGTGTTACCCTTTTTCAACAAAGACTAAGGGCAAGATTTTGAAGCCCTTTTGGGGTCCTTGTTTGGGCTTGTAAATTTGGGGGGGGGGGGGGTTTCTCGTGAAATCATCTTTTACATGACCAAACAGTTTCCTTGAGCTTATAGTTTTATTTTGGCTTCTTGGTAGTCTATAGCCATCTCGTGGTAACTCTCACATATGTTTATGTGTTGAGATTTATGTTGATGGTCTTTTATCTGAGAAGATTTATGGTTTAGCATCATTTCTTGCTTTTTGTGGGGTCATTTAGCCTTTATTCTTTCATTGGGGTTATTCAGCCCCTTCTTACATTATTGCTTTGGCCTTATCCGATGTCTTCATTCAATTTTGTTGTCACCACTTCAATAAAGATGGGTCATCATCGCCAACTACTTTATGGGTCCTCTAGAGTGAGAAGCGTCTTTTGTTTCCCTTTTAATCATGTTTGACCACTTACTGGCTTTGTTTTTTTTTACTTATTGACATCGTTTATAGTGCTTAGAAGATATCATGTAAGGAAGTTTCATGCATGAGATATTCATTTTCTTGTTGGAATATTCTTCCCCTTTCATGTAGATGTTAGCTTTTATGATTGCTTGTGTTCAAGAGACCTCGAGATTGTTGTCAATGTAGTAGCCTTCACATCTTAAGCCTTTAGTTGTATCTCGACATCATTTTTTATGGGGCTTTAGGGTTCATTTTTCTTTATTTGCTTTGCCTCCACTTTATAAGCCATTGTTAAACTTCTGAGATAGCTTGTCCCTTTTGCAGTCTTTGGTCTGCTAGAATTTATTTTTCTTTTATTGGCTTCTTTCTAACTCATTGGCCTTCAATTTTTGTATGTGAGCCTTTTTGAATTGCAAGATTTTCTAATCTTTAGGTTTGTAGCTTAAGCCTTTTAAGGTCTATCATGTTTGGACCTCATGTTTCTAACTTAAAAATATAAGCCCCTTAGGACACTTCAGGGTTTGTCGTCCCTTCTTTCGAGATTTCAGTTAGATTCCAAGGGCCATGTTGGCCTTATTTGGTCTTGCTTCATTTGGCTATTTTTGGGCTCGTAGATTTTGAAGAACTTAGGAATGGCATGGTCACTTAAAATTCCTAACTTACAACTTTTGAGTCTTTTGGGCTCATTTACCCTTATAGGGGTTGTTGTCCCCCTTGTAAAGGTTTAATTTAAGTGTCACGTAAGTCGTGGGATCTCCTATTTAGGGCTCATAACCTTAGGGCCCATCCTCCCTTTTGATTTTGGTAATTTGGGGCTCATAGCCCAAGGGTCATTCTTCCTTTCCTATTGTATTGGCATCGTTCAGGGCTTTTACCTTATTTAGGTGTTTAGGTCTTATTCCAGTTAGCATCCCTTCTTATCATGTGGGGTAGTTTAAAGCCTCTAGCTGTTAGGCTTTTAGCATTCAAATGGATATAGGTTAGCCTCGATTAAGTACACAAGGTCTTTCCCCCAGTGGCTAACCCTTGAATGGAAATGGGTTAGCCTCAATTAAGTTTTGGGGGTCATTCCCCTTATGGCTAACCCTCAAATCGAAGTAGGTTAGCCTCAATTAAGTCCTAGATCATTCATTCAATGGCTAACCTTAGGCTTTTAGCCTTCATAGGGTCAGCCTCATTCTGTCATCGTGTGGCCTAGTTCAGGGCCTCTAATTGTTATGCTTTTATCCTTTATAGGGTTAGGCTCCCTCTGTCTTTCATGTGGCCTCATTCAGGGCCTTATCGCATGGAAGTGGGCTAGCCTTGACTAAGTCTTGGGGGTCGTTCCCCAATGGCTAACTCTCGAATGGAAGTGAGTTAGCCTCGATTAAATCTTGGGGGTCATTCCTCCAACGGCTAACCTAAGGCCCGTCGTTCAAGGTTCCCAATCCCCTTTTGTGTATAATCGGTGCCCATAGCACTAAGTGCTTATCTCTACCTTTGCACATAGACATGCCAATCCTTCTCGATATTAGGTGTGTTATATTGATGGTCATCATGTACTCAAATGAATCCTATGATGAATTTGTGTCACATACCTCGAGTGTGTTACCCTCATAGTATTTTAATGTGTCAAAATATATATATATATCAAGTGATGGTTACAATCATGTGTATATCAAGTGATGGTTATCTTTATACATGGGGAATAAAATCACATTACTAGTAAAAAATGTTATTCATACCTCAAGGGGATATGTATAAATTCTCCCTACCACTGTTGTGTCAATGTTGAGATGACATGGCCTATCAGCCTAGACTTTTCATTCCCTACTTGTGCAGGAGTCTTCTTAAGCTCTTTAAGTATGGAGCTTTGTAGTTATACTATGATGAGCTCTAGACCTCTGCATCTTTTAAAGAAAACATCTTTCCACAAAGACCAAGTTAATATGTTCAGTAAATAAATTTTGCCAAATGGTGAGCTCACAATTTAGCTTTGTAGACAAGTCATAGCATTATTATGCTTCCACAAATATATATTATGAAAATCCACTTCCATGAGGGCTACACACATAATTAACACAATTGTACCCATGTATGGCAAAGATATCCACAATTTTCCCATGGAAAATTTTTAGGTACTAACTTCATTCCATAGAGAATCTAAGCAAGTGAATTTTTAGGTGACACCAATTAGAGTGAGTAGTAGTCCTCTTTACATTTCATTAAATGCTTCTTTTACAAATGGATTTTTGTTTTCTATTTTCAGGTCCTCAAGGCGAGGTCTTACTCACTCTCCTTTGTCTTGGGTCTAGTTCAAGTTTAAGCACATTATCATTGTCATTTTTAGGCCTCAGACATTTCATGTGCATGTAGTAGATGGCCAATCTTTTGTCCATTAGAATGATACATTTTTACTCATGATATGGCTATCGCCTCCCCCATCATTGGCAAGGGCAACGTCCCTTGCTATGAGTAGTTCATCATTTCATTTTCGCAGAATCATCACTTATCCTTGCAAATACACACAAGAGCACGTGACCACAGCAAAAGTGCAAACAAAATATTATTCATGCTTAATCATCACTTATTCACTTATGGGCCTTTAGAGTGTTTTTTTTATTTATTTTGCATGTTCTTCTATATGGGTGCCAATCAAAATATGATGCACATTCATACTCAAGCTTTTAATCAAGCTACAAACATATGGACATATTTCACAAAGCATTCTCAAGCTCCATGACATGCCATAGTAATGATGCATTTTGCTTGCAAATTTTTGCACTTAAGATGCTCATAAAAATGTATCATGGTAGCAATTCATGCTTAGTGCATACTTTTTATGAACAAGTCCATTAACATTTCAACATCCATATATGCATTAATAATGGCATTTAATTTCTAAACAACAAATATACACACCAATGCCTCATCATTTCAGGTAAAAAATTGTATAAAATTTACCTAGTACCTCCAAGAAAATGTTCATTTTCCAATGGTTGCCTTGAGTAGCTAAGTGACGGTGGAAGATAAAACATGCTATCCTTGGGCAATTACGTGGCTTAAGCACTGTTGGCCTATTCCTTGCTGCCTTTATTTTTGTAATGCATCCTCATGTGGCCAGCAACAGCAACTTGTCATCACGTGATAATATAATGAATTTTCTTTATTATGAATATTATTATATATTTTTTTTGTTTAGCCATGTAGCCTTGTGGTCCCTCTTTTTGTAGACCAAATCTTTGGATGTTATTCATTAATGGACTCAAAGTCAAAGATATCTTTGCCATCATCATTATGAGACTAACCCAGCTGATGCACAATGCTCTGTTTTCATGAAAAATGCCAAAAATTGGTAGATGGATATGAACATGGCATATCTTGAATAAGATTTGCTCTTGTTGATTTGAATAAAATAGCTGGACAAATAATTCTCATCTGCCAACCCAAGGTGATCTAATCTCTCTAGTGGGAGAAAGAGATGCAACAGATATTGCTACACTGGCATTTGAGTGGTCAATCGTGGAATAGGTTATCGGCAGAGGAACCGGCTAATGTCGTGGCTTTATCCACTGCTATGGAGCTCGGTAGCATTACTGCTAATGTGGCATTAATGCGAAGTGATCTGGGTTAGCGATCATATGAGTAATTGACCTATGCCAGCACAAACAAAGCTATGTGGTAGAGGGGTTGGCGACATAGTGGGGCTTCTCTACTGAATCCACTTGGGTTTCTCGAACGCTTGATGTTTTCTCCAGAAGCCAAACCTGAATGTTGCCACTATGAAGGTGCTACTATGGCATCTTTGTCCAAGTCCTCTGGATCAATAAGAATTCCTGTCAATCAAAAACCATTAAACAAGGGCAACTCATACTTTGCAAAATTTTGATGAGAATTGAAATTAAAAGAGGCTTGAAATCTGGCCAATTTGGTTTCGATGGTGGCAATAATGGGACATGAGCTAGATCTAGATTCACCATGCATACGATGGAATCGGTGCCTCTATGCCAATCCTAGGTCTCTGATTTAGCTCACTCATTATCTGCTTGACCATGCTGCTATTTTCCATCATTAGACCGATGAAGATAGCCATGGGTTTCTGCCATTTTGAGACAGCTGTAAAGGGTGTTACAATAGTGACTGGATGGCCTTCGTTTCCCACATACAGTGCCATTTAATAGTCAAACTACATAGGGTTTTAGGACAAATGGTAGAAACCTTAGATATTCAGCTGGCTTCGGCAACCTACATACAAAACACGCATAGAGGGGCATTGGGAAGGCCCTTGGGTGTATCTTGGCGGAGACCTCTTTGATGCTCAAGTTAGTATAGTCACCATATGGAACATAAGAGAAAGTGAGAGATACTCCATGTATATATAGCCAGTAAATGGGCTTCATAGATCTGTGCTCTAGTTTCTGAGCCTAATAGGCTTCATTGGCTCTATGGGCCCTAATAATTCAATAATGATTGGTTTTAATTTGGGTTATGGCTATCACTTGGTAAGTAACTAACTATTACACATATTAAACCAAACACTAGAAATATTTTTTTAAAAAAATTGAGATTGAAGGATTCAAGGTGACTTATGGCAGTGGCACCATGAAGGAGCCCTTTGTCTTTTTGTCCAAAAATAAACATTGATTAAGCTGATGATAGTCAGTGTGGTAGCTAAGGTGGGATGAGGAAGGCTAGCAGCTAAAAAAAAGTTGGTGGCCAGTAGGGAGGAGCATTAAAGCTGAAACAAGTCAAGCGACAGGGTGATGGGCGATGGTGGGAAAGATTGTTAGTGATGGCTATGGGGCTTGGCTTGTCGTGTGGCAGCAAATTTACCCTCACAGGAATGATGGATTAGGTAGGTTTATGGTAAAGAGGAAAAATTAATTTGAGGGATACTGAGGTATAATAATGTGTGTGTGGAGTATATGGAAGGTAATAGAGATATATGATATGATATATTATAATAACAATAAATTTATAACTAATAGATAGATAAATAAACAAACAAACATAAATGAACAATAATGGAATTGTCTATGAACAAAAATAAACAAACGAGACCTTGTTCATGTTCGTTTGTTAAACTAATCAAACAAAAAAATCTATTCATTTCATTCAATTAATTAAATAAATAAACACAAACAAACTCTTGTCGAGTTATTCACGAACGATTCACCAAACATTTTGTATGTTTACACCCTAACACAAAACATGAGGCACAATTCTTCATTACTCTGTCTAATAGCTTTGAGGATATCCCTATACGTGCATATAAAAGGTGCATATGTTTTAAGACTTTAACGATATCTAGTGCCAACTGGGTAGGCCACTAACTACATGGTGAAATTAATGTATAGTTTCAAGGTAAACAAAGCTAGCGGATTAAACATTATGGGGATTGTTTGGCAAGTCAAGTAATTTTATGACTAACTTGAAAAAAGTGAAAAACTCATATGATCAAATATGCCCTTTCAAAAATTTTCATGTTCATTGTCAAACTCCTATTTTAGACTCTCAATTTGGTTCATTTTCTCAATTTGACCTATTCTAATGATAGGATTGACAGAGGATGAAAGGTGTAATATTAACAATAGTTTCAGCACAAATGATGTGATAATTAATATTTTAAGGATGAATGAGCAACATGGGTCATACTTTATGGACATTTGATGCCATATACCTTATTATAAAGTTTATGACTGTCAACCACAACCATAATAAATCTAGAGCATACATTATCATGGTTTTAATTCGTTATCTAAACCATTGACATAAGTTGCATGCCCTCAATTGTTCAAATATCATTTCTGGTTTCTTTTCCTTCCTTTGACCTCGACATAGAAGTTGTAAAGAAAAATATTAAGTGAATAATTAGATAACATAATAAATAATTTCATTGCACAATAAAAGAATTTCATATAGTGTCATGTATCAAATTATTTAGGACACTCATTATGTCTTTTGACATGTACAATTCAAAAGCTGGACATCGAAATAATTGTTCAGCAACCATGTGTAACATAATAAAATATGCTTCAAAAAAATTGTTTGTGACATGAAGGTTTACCTTATTTCAACATACCAAGCATAATGATTAAGTCACAAGTATAATTCATTAAAGGTACTATTTAGATGTTACTAATCAAAATAGAAAATAGAAATGATAATCAGTTATAAGAACGTTATGACACGGTTAAGAGTCAATGTGTAACATTTGTCACAATCATATATTGGTCATTTCATTGTTACCTTTTTCAAGCAACTAGTGCATCCTTCATAATATAATGGGGTACTTTTGATCAATCAAGATTTTGATTCTTATTTCGATTGTCCTCCAGCTTCTACTTCTTTAGAATCTATAGGTATATGTTTGTTTTACTATTTGGTTTTAAGAGTGTCATTTATTGTCAAATCTTTATCTATAGTTTCCAACATTGTTCTTTGGCAAAGCCTCATGACCACAAAATGTTCTCCCCTATTTTACCTCAACAGCATCTAGTGCAAAAGTGGCAGTTAAGAGGTGATGCAATAATTTTAGGATTGGTGGGATTAAATAAACTTATTGTACACTTTTCTAGTCAGCAGAATTTGATGATGATTTGTTATAATTCACCATGGAATATAGAAGGTGCTTTAGTTTTGATACAACCATTAGATCCTTATTTATTTGATGAGAAATAAAAGCTTTAGTCTACCTCAGTTTGGGTGCAAATTCACTCCATGCCTCTAGCTTTCATAACACATTCAATTACAATGTGTATTGGTTAGATGTTAAGGATAGTTGATGCAATAGATATGGATTCTTTGGTATTGCAATGTTGGAATTATTTGACGTTAGGGTTAAAATAAGCATTATAGAGCCTTTATTGCTTGGTTTTTTAATGTGTGATTTTCGTTAAACACATTCATGTATTCAATTTAAATATGAAAATATATTCACAATCTACCAACATTGTCTTAAAGGAAGGCATCCTTGTAACCATTGATTTGATGTTTTCCCCAAGGATACCCATTTCTCTTAATAAGATTTGATTAACTATTAGCACTTTACTAATCAAGCTAAGGTTCATACAAGGGAGTGACACTCCATTGATTCCAATATATTTTATCATATTATTTACTAGCATATTGATAAAAAATTACAAGGTATAAAAGAGGCTGATAATGGTGTTGATAATGATCAACTAATAATGAAGTCAGATAGTTACTCATTTAAAGAGATTGTGGTAGTTCCACAAAATTCAACTAGTGAAGACATTCTTTTTGGTCAACGAATAATCAAGAACATAATCACCAACCTATATCCGACATGGAATTATTTAGGTTTTCTTTTAGCACAATAATTTGAACAATAATATGTTGGCGTGTGACCATAATATCATTGCTGGGAGGCATGGAAATAGTAAGTCTTCATAGGGTAAGAAAAGGTATGTTAAACAATTTTATCCTTTCTATTTTGATCTGGTTCCTTCCTTAGGCAATGACCCTTTATACTGATAAAAAACTTTCATGATCCTAACCATATCTTGAATGATAAAAAACATGTAAGAGAAAAAAGTGTTTAAATCCATTTACGGCAAAGGACTAAGTAGTGCTGCCAAGTTCCTTTCCATATTTGTTAAATTGGCAAAAAAATGAGATTGAGGTTTTGAGCAAAGTATTAAGGAGGATATGCCTATGAACAGGTTGAAAATTTTGCAACCACGTGTTGAGGATATAGTGGGCACTGAGGACTCACATTTAATTTTCGGTATAGTACCTTTAGATGTTGATTTTATAGCTACTCTTGGTGCAATGCCTAATCTTCATTTCCAGACTATTGACAATGCACCTTTTGTGCTACAAGGGTTTTGGCGGATTGTCCCACATCAATCCCCACAAGCACCATGAGGATCCTCAGTTTCAACTACCGAGATATGAGCCAACCTTTAATAGTTCAAAACATTAGGTGGCTCATTAATAATAATAAGCCTAATTTTGTGTTTTTCATGGAAAATAAATAACTCGTAAAAAGATTAATAGGAAACTTCAATGTTTAGGATTCTCTCAATTGCTTCTATTGATGTTGTGGGTTAGGGTGGTGGTTTATGGTTGGGATGGACAAATGCCTTAAATTGTTCTGTGCTTCATTATGAGAAATAGTTGGTTCTCTTCAAAATTATGGATAAATTATCCTAACAATGGCTGCTAGGATGTGTATATGGCAATCCTTGTACTAGGTTTTGAAGCACCACTTGGAATGATATTCAATCTATTCTTATGAATTGTGATTCACCACTAGTTTTGATTGGGGATTTCAACCAGGATCTATCAGCTAAAGAGAAAATTAGGATAAATGCATATCATTTTCTAGCATTGAATTTTTATGAAACTTTATATGGAACTTGGTCTTCTACATTTGCACTGAAATAGACCCCAACATACTTGGACACCTTCACAAGAGAGTGAAGATTCCATTTTTGAAGTTCTAGATAAAGCTTTCTCCAATTTCCAATGGCTTGAACTTTTTTCAAATACAACGTTAACGAACTTGTCAATAACTATATCTAATAGTTGTTGTTGGATATTTGGCACATTGACCATTTCTTTCGCAGACCGCACACCTCAAGATTTTCTAGTTGTAATATCTTGAATGTGAAGAATTGGGAAGCAAGTTTAAAACTCTAAAGTCATTGGGTCTAGTATGTTTCAATTGGATTCAAAGTGTTGTCATCTAATTACTTTTCTCTGCCAGTGGAATAAATGCTAAATGGGTAATGTTCACTCTAAAATTATACAACTTGAAGCTAAGTTAAAGAAATTTTAGAGTCTTCCCAATGTTGAGGAACATAGTTCCCTAATCCTTGAAAAATGTGAGCAACTATAAGGATTATTAGGAGATGAAGAGAAACTTGTGGGCTCAAAAAGCCTGAATCAAGTGGTTGGTGACGGGTGATGCCAGTGTGAGATTTTTACATATGACAACCATGAAATGCTACCACTATATTATAATTGTGTCCATTAAGAAAGTGAATAGGCAATGAATTACAGATGAAGTTCAAACTAAAAACACCTTTCATGATCATATCGTAACAGATTTCACACAACTGACTCTAGAGGATGAGGGAGCAAAATATTCCATTTGCCAACACTTTCAGTTTAAGCTTTCTGATACTTAAATAGATAAATTATTATAGCTTTTCTTTGGGGAAGAAATTAAGGGAGTTGCATTCCAATAAAGTAACTTTAAAGTCTCAAGGCAAGATGGTTTTCACCAATTCTTTTCAAAAAGTACTAGAGTACCATGGGGTAGTCTATCTTTTAGGCAGTGCTACCTCTTCTCAATAGAGGATTCCTTTTAAAGCAACTTAATAATGCCTACATCATTTTAATTCTAAAGACCAAACGGCCTAAACCGGTGAATCACTCTCCCATAATCAGTTCATGTAATACCGTATACAAGGTCATATAAAAAAGTTATCGATAGCCACTTAAAGCCATTTCTTCAGTCACTTATCTCAAAGTTTCAGAATGTACTTATCTTTAGATGTTCCATCTATAACGATATTATAATTTATAATTTCACAAGAACTATTTAGAGATATTACAAGAACAAATAGAAAATCTAGCCCCGACAGCTTCAAAGTAGCTTTCAAGCTAGATACACAAAAGGTATATGATAAACTTCAATGGAGTTTCATTGAAAATGCTCTCCAAGCTATGAGATTCCCCCCGCAGTTTAGTCATATTATCATGCATTGCGTCCCAATAGTTTTGTACTAAGTTCTTATGAATGGTTGAACTACACCATGGTTTATTCTTAAGACTAGAATCTGTCAAGGTGACTCACTGTTGCATTATCTTTTAATTTTATGTGTAAAGGCATTCTCTAGCTATCTCTAACATCATTAGAAATTAGTCAAATTAGTAGGGATTAAAGCCACACAATCAGGGCCTTTCATAAATCACCTATTCTTTACGATGACTGCATGATATTCTTCAAACCCACCCTGGAGCCTATTCAAAAATTAAAAGATGCTTTTATGTTTCTATTCACAAGCAGCAAGCCAAGAAGTGAATTTTCAGAGATTGGAGTGGACCTTCATTCTTAACATCCCAAGTCAATTTATAGGGATCTTTTGTTTCTTTTAGTTTCAAAGTCAACATTGGCATTACTAAATATCTTGGTCTGCCTATAATTGTGAATATGTTTATGTCTACTTCTTATAGTTTCTTGGAAGATAAGGTTCATAATTAGCCATCTTCATGGAAGTAGAACTGTTAAATGAAGCAGAGCATTTAACTTTTATTAATTCCACTTTATCATTTCTTAGAGTCTACCTTATGTCATTATTCAGATTTCCTGTGACCTTGGCAGATAATATGTCTAAATCATTTATCAAGTTTTGGTGGTTTAGGTGCAATAAGAAACGTGGTATTCATTGGGAAAACTAATTTCACCTTTCTTTGCCAAAAGAACTTGGTGGTTTGGGTATTCAGGATATTCATACTTTCATTGTCTCTTTTTTAGGTAAAACATTTTGGACTTTTGTGGCAAGCCTAAATCTCTTGTATTAAGGGTTTTAATTGCCATGTATAGCTGACGCGAATCAATCTGGAGCACCAATGCCTTTGAATGCAAGGGCCATTTGGATAAGTCCTGTACATGGAAAAGATTTCCTTAAGCCAAATCTAAAAGTGCCATAGGATGCTTCGGTTGACAAAACTATCATTATGCGGTCAGGAACTTCACCTGGTATGCACAAAACCAAGAAATTCTATGTCATATCAAAGAAGGAAGATAAGATTTCTTCAAGCTAAACCTCAGGGGAATTCATGCAGATCCTACGCGTGCAAATGTAAAGAGAAGGATGAAATATTGACTCATCTATTTCTTCAATGCCCAAGTTCTATTGGTATTTGGTGAACAACTCCTTTAGTTCTTTTTCCTAGATTGGCTAAAAAATATTTTTCCATTGTCAAAGTCATGGGAGAAAGATGTTTTTGACCTTACTATATCTTCTTTGTGGTGCATTTGGTTCAACCGCAATGATTCTATGTTTAACAATGCTGCTCCCAATCATGAGAAAATTATTTATGCCAAAGAAGAGTTAAGGCAACAGCTTCATTTAGCTATGTGTATAGGAGCAACTATTCCACATTCTTCCATTCACCCCCAAAACTATTATGCCACACATTGGCTCCTACACCCCTTACTTTGAATCTAGTAGTGATTGTTGTTGATGGAGCCTAGAGATTGCAGTTGAAGTTAGGTGCTATAGCTTGGACGTGGTTGGCAAATAATGGTCCTCAAATTAAATAGCTCCCCCTTTATGCTTATCCTTCCACCCTATGAGCTGAATTAAGTGTTATTGTTATTGTCTTAAATTTTGTAGCCAACATTTGCTTGCAAGTAGTCACTATTCTCAATGATTGTATCCAAGCAATCCATAGAATTACATCAACTGACACATCTGTCTTTTGAGACACAAGGAATCAAGATAGCCATTTCACACCTCGTTGCTAGTATAGGATATCTATTTATCATGGTTGTTCCTATAAACAAGGTTCATCTACTATTTTTCTTTAGTTTGTCTTCCTCATTGATTTTGACTACCTAAAAAAACAAGAAGTACTTGACAGAGCTTAGAGTTATAAATGGCCTATAAGCATGGACCATAACAACATTGTGATTCAAATGATCCTATCTAGAAACACAAGATCTAGCTACCAAACCTGACTTGTGAAGACTTATAGAACCCAAGAAACATTGCAAACTTTGAACCTAGGCTATTTAAACCCAAACCTATTGAAGTTTCGCCGATGTAGCTTAGTTCAAATTTGGGTTAAGGTAGCTAAGATGGGTTTTAGTTTTTCATTTATAGCCAAACCTGGCAAACACACTTCTTTTATCACAATAAATTTTTTGGAGGCTTTGAATTAGGCATCAAAGCTATAAATCACCATCTGACCACTCAACCCACTAAATATATCCTCTAAACTTGCACAATATTGACCAGAACACATTTTTATACAAACTTTGATATTTTTCTGGTAGATTTAGGTTAAGCATATCCTATTATTCTTAGGTAAGTGGCTTGCCAAGAAAACAAATGAAACTGTTGAATATGATCTTTAGAATCCAAACCTGTTAGCAAGCTATAATAGGAAAATCTTGTAGAACTTGGTTTTAATTAGTCGGTCTTATTTCTAGGTCAAGTTTTTGAGCCGAACTTTGAAACCACATTTCTTTTACCAAAATAAACTTTCTAGAAATTTTAAAATATGGGTCAAATCTATTTACCAACTTTCAGTCCATCAACTTTCTAAAACTAGTGTCTAAATTTGTAGAATTTGGATCAAAACACATTTTTCTTGAAAATCATGTCATTTCTTTGCAAATTCAGGTTGGACATACTAAATTATACTAAAAAAAGTTGTATGGTCTGTGAATACAAGCAAAACTCTTGAGACTAGCCATTGCTTCATGGAAACCGTAGTCTACCATAATTCTACAACAAAACAAACTTGTAGATTTTTTGTTTTAACTGTTGGAAAGTCAAATATGTTATTTGTATTAATAGTAAATATTTTTTTCCTTATGCATTCATTAATGTTTTTTTTCCTTATATATTCCTTGGTTATAGAGGATAGCAAAACAGTGGCAATGATAGAAGTTAACTAGTTGTGTATACATTTTTTCTCATACATCAATGAAATTCATTCCAACAAATTCTCTCTCCTATTAACTTTTTCATGGTTTCAAAACAGTACTTGGGCTAGGATCCTAAGTCATCATTGCACTCTAATCTTTCGTGTCGCATCTTTTTAGTTATTCAACCATCATGTCCAATCACAAAACTATTACCACCTTTAACTAATCTATCACACTCCTAAAACTCATCCCAGAAGTTTCGGGACAATGAAATGGCGCACACTCGAAGAAATAAAATTTCCTCGAACATGCAAGGCTACAAATATTCCAAATAAAACCAAAAGACCATAACTTATAATCCAAACTTGTTACTTGTCTTTGGCATCAAGTGGCAGAGCAATTACAACTGAAACTCTTGTACAAGATATCTAAGCTTATGATGTACATTAAATCTCACTTTAAGACTATCTCAAACCTTGAGTTCTTGTAGTCACTCTTCAACTAGCTAATCTTGTATTCCTTACTATCCATGTAAGTGAGAAAATATGGGATAAGTATGAATGCCTAATAAGTGACAGATTGTCCACAATCTATAAAACATAAAAATAGTTCATAAAATATATATAACATAGGGTCGAGCAAAAAACAATCTTACTGTAAATATCATAAATTCAATATTAACTAGAAAATATAATAAACATATAAATTTGTAAAAATATTTTTTATTTATGAAAGCCATACTAATCAAAATTAAAAAGTTATTTAAACGCGAGAAACAAATATAATTAACACTATCATAAAATATGACAAGACAAAGGTAAAATTCATACATGAAATCATTAGTCAAAATAGAGCAATTTAAAACAAATAACAAAACTTGATATTTCTTAGTATAAAACATAAAAATAGTTCATAAAATGATAACATAAAGTACAAGTATGAGTAATTCCTACAAAATAATAACATAAACATCACCGAGAAAAATACTTGAAGAGCTAAAAGATAATCATTGAAATAACAATTATAAGAACATAACCGATACTCCTTCCATCTCGCAAAGGTTGACATTCTTTCCTCTTTTTTGAAGTATCAAAATAAATGCCCGTTTCTTTTAAAAGGAAAATTCCTTTTCTCTACTTTCCCACTCTACCCCTAAACAATTAGGTTGATCAGGGCTAGAGATGCGGCCTCACCACCAACCCATCACCGACGAACATCCACCGTCCCTCGCCCATCGCCGATGAAAATCGCCGACAAACATCTGTCGGTATCACCACCAGCCCATTGCCCACTCTACCCTTGCTGGCCAATTGCCCTTTTCACTGGCGAGCAAATCTGCCTACCACTCTATTTCCTCCGGTGGTGGGGCGGCATAGGGGGAAGGGAGTACTTGCAAGATTCCTTTTATAGCCATCGTCACCGAAGGACAACTCCGGCAAGCCCTTGGCGTCCTTGTCATCAGAGATTTTCAAAATAAGCCGGAGATTTTTGGGTTCGGCCACAGATTCCCGCCGGAGGAGCCTTCGCAACATTAGGTTGTTGTTGCCATTGATGGAGAGAGATGAATTGGAGTCAACCGGCGAGCACATCTGCCAACTACTCTGGTTCCTCTGGTGGTGTTCTCGGTGGGGCATCATGGCATTTGGAGGCGCTGAACGAAAGTAGCTACCGGAAAGAAGAGGGATGAAGGAAATTGAAACAGCAGAACAGAGAAACGGAGAAGAGGGTAGTTTCGGAAGTATAACAAAAATACCCACTTGCCTTACATTTTGTGCATTTTTAAAGAGGTCAACTATTTAGAAAAGGAGGGAGTAATATTTTTAAATAAAAATCATTAACAAAAACAAAGCAATTTAGAGCGGAGTCAATGGGGTGATCACTGTGACTACACTTAAACCACTGTAACACGTCCAGAATCATCTAAAAATTATCAATGATCAAGCATCTATAAGAACTAGCTTTAAAAATAGTGCACTACAGAACAAAATGAAATAGAATACTCTATATGGAGGGTCTAGAACTACACTTTCTCAGTAATACGGGCACAATACCAACACATGCCAAAACAGAGTTGGAACACATTAAAATGTCAATTTTTTATAGGCATGAAATCTTGTTACAGAATATCTAAAACAAAATATACTGGAGATGTACTTGAAATCAATAGATAAAATAATTTTAGCTAATTTTGATAACAAATAATTCATGGAATAAAAATAAGAATAATAAAACATACTTCAAAAGCCAAGAGTACAATGAATATGGTAGCGAAACTGAATCAATTAAACATATATTTAACTAGAGTAATCTTGAATATAAAATCCGAAATATTTGATATCTAAATTATTTGACATGTGTAGAAAAATAAATATGGATCAAATACTTGGAACTTAAGGGTTTATAAAAATCATAAAATTGTATTAGCATAAAAACACAAGTAAAACATACTTGATCCCATAATCATTGAAACATAACTTACATACTTAGAAGCATAGATAATGTAAATGTAATTCTTTCAAATATATTTAAACAACAAAACTTTACAATAAGCTATAAAATAATAAGGTGAAATCAAGAGATAAGTCTTGATATCCACTTATTCATACTTTAAAACCAAAACTTCATAGAACTAAAATTCAATGTAATTCAATACTTTAAAATCAATAAAGTAGATAGCAAAATAACAATTTAATTTTAGATTGGTGGACACCCACTTATCTCAAATTGCAACTTTTCAACTCTCAAAACAATTGTTTAGTCACCTAAAATAATTATGCAAAATTGTATGGCAAAATATAATCAATTTTAGGAATAACACAAAATCACTTGCTGATAGTGACCCAATTGAACACTTATGGAACATAAGAAATTCGTTGAACTAGTGTTAAAAGCCTCAGGGACTAATATAGAAATTAAAACGATGACCTCTTTAATCCATCACACTTGCAGTGACTAAATCGTAACATTTTGAAATATGTGGTATAGATGAACCCATATCAAAAACTTTGGGACCTATATTGTCGTTGTCTCAATTTGTATAGAAACTCAATTCCCCTCCTCCTTCGGCGGCAGCTTCTGCAACTCATCAGAGCACCACCATATGAAGATAAAAATTCACCAAACATGTTTTTAATTTATTTTAAATAATTTCAATTATCAGTTACCCCTTCCAATTATCAAAATAATTTTTATTCAACCAAATCATTAACTCAAATTCCTTTTCAAGTTCTAAAAATAAGTTAACCTATGCACTAAAAAATAACTAACAATCATTTATTAAAGATTTTCCTTCTATAGAAAATTCAAAAGTTGCTTCTACTTAATCTTCAATTAATGATTTCTTCTTTTATTTCCTCAACATAAAATCATAGTTACATGAGAAAGAGAGAAAAATATCCAAACCCAATCTTTCTTCCACGTCCTTCTTTTCCCAAAGCTTAAACTCTTCGAATGAAAAGTAAGAGCACCAAAAGACGTAACTTCTCTTTTACTTTTCTTCTTTCCTCTATTTCTATATATATACGCAGCCGAACATATTAATTCCCAAACAATCCGGAAGTTTTCCCCCTTTTTTGCATTTTTCTTTCCTGTCGTTTCTCCTTTTTTTTTTTCCGAGGTTCTTTTCATTCTCTCTTCTAAATAATCAGTACTAAAATCCTACTAGGCTTCAAATCCTTGCATTTGTCTCCTTTCTTATCTCACAATATTTTCCTTTTATTTCTGTAACCTTTTTTTTCTTTGGTTTTTTTTTCAATTTCTTTCTTCTACCTTTAATAACCAGCCTATCTGAAATTAATAGTTTTTCCTTTTTTTTTCTTTTTTTAACTTTGTGCTTATGCAATTAATTCAAACAAAATATACTTAACAAAATTTTTGGGTTGTTACGTCTTTCTCCCCTTAAATAGGTTTTGTCCTCAAAACTTACCTTCAGTACTTTGAATATATCTCTTACTCATGTTCTCATATCCAATCACTCCTTTTGTTACAAGCACCTTTATACACATTAGGTCCACATTCAAATCTTAGAAGTTACCTCAAATTATCACTACAACATGTAGACTTCAGTAATCATTTGGTTTTCCCCCTAGCTTATGTTATGCTACTCTAATATTTAGACCACAAATGTCAATTAACAAGCCTCCTTAAAGACCTGAATGTCTATGCTCCAATAAATTCCGTCATGTACTGTCACTAAAAGATCATCACCTTAAACCTCTGTTGTTAGTCTTTTCAATTTGCTGTAAAACCTTTAATTTGAATTGTCACGAAACGAAATCCCAGTGCCCTGAATTGTTTAACTTGTAGGCCCTAGGGACTATGATCTTACTTAGTTACTGTTGGCTAACTATTACTCATTGGTAAATTAAGATAATTTACATGCGACTAGTTTCTTAACCAACCCTGCAAGAAAATATGCATGTGTTTGTCCTGGCGATGCAAAACAAATAAGTAAACCATTTAAGAAAACATCACTCAAGCATTCCATTTAAAATGTACTTAAAATGTGTCAAGACAATAAAATATTAGTTACTTCAACTTTAAGTAATAGTTTGTGCACACTCTATAATACTAGCATGCACCTAAAAGTAACTCAAAGGTTTAACACCACATTGTATCCTAATAGAGGCAATATCTTAGTACACAAGATACCATATATATACAAGGCAAAATTATAACCAAAATCCGTCACTTGAGCCTTACCTTTGAGCGATCAAGCCCTTACTTATCCTTGTGCACCACTTAGCCTTTAAACTGTAAAGGCATAACACTTAGTTAGTACAAACCTTAACTCTCAAATAACACCTTAGGTGCCTTATTCTTGCCATGAGCTCAAACAACGGAGGTACTTGAAACATTGGCCCTTGTATCGTAAATCCTTTACCTCCATTAATTCCCACTTATGGGTCCTAGAGTAGGTCGTCACCTCCTTTCAAATATTGCCCGTCTTTCTTTTAACTTATTGCACAAGGTAGTCATGTTATGAGGTCCAACTTGCTTAGCTCTTGGAGCTTAGCTTAGAGCTCCTTAATGGATTACTTACCAAACCACAAGGTTTGGTTGAGATCCTTTTAGGTTTCCTCTTCATTTCCCAAAAATTCTAAGACCTTTCACTTGGGCCAACAAAGACTTTGAAACCTGCCTTAATCCCTTTAGTGCCCCCATAGCAACTTAAGCACTTTTACCCCTTTAGCCACTCTACTTAGCCCTACCTTACCACTTAGCTAACACTTGAATAAGGCATAATTCTCAACTTATGAATGAGTTTTAAACCCAACTAAAGCTACAAATCATCTTAGAATAGCCTAGGGATGTTAACCGAGAGATTAAGACGTTCTTAAGGTGCCCCGAGCTTGAAGGGCTTGGACCTTGGTGATGTGTCGCCAAAGGCATCAACTCTTGGGTTTCCTAAGAGGTTGTTGGTGACGCATCTTCAAGGTTGGTGACACATTGCTAATGGCCTGACAGCACTTCGTGCACTTTTGCTATCTTGCACAAAACTTGCTTAATTTTTCAATTCCCAAAGCCAATTCAAATGAGTCTTGTGTCTATTTCATTACAACATGTAATACCATATTTCTATGCATTATTTGAGCTAAATTAACTTGAACCCTTACCTCAAATTTAGACACAAAGCAAGAAAAAAAATACAAGCACACTTAAGCTCAACTTAGCCCTTTTGAGTTCCAGACCTAAAACCAACATGATATGGCACCAAGAACTTCAAATCAAGACCATTTCTAGCTACTCAATCAACTTAGATCCATCAAAAACAAAAACAAGAAGCTTACTGTAAGGTTTATGCCCAAAACAAGCAACAAAGAGCTAAAATGAAGAAAATGCACCAAGAATGAGTTGGAGGCTTCTTGATTTCACTTTAGGACCTTCAAATTTTCTAGAAAATTATAAAATTAGGGAGGTTTGGACAGAAAATCTGCTAGAGAGAGAGATCCACGAAATTTGGAAAGGAAACAATGGATGATGGAGGTCAACACTTGGTAGAAATATCCTACCAACTCCATTAAAGCCTACTTTTTGTTTTCTTGTCTCTTGGCCCTCAAGTTCTCTTTTGTTTCACTTTGGCCATCAGACACGCTCTCAAAACTATCCCTCCTTGGTTCTAAAGGATGTTTTTATGCCTCCTACACTTAGCCTCTTGGACACTTAAGCCACTTAAGACATAAATGGCTCATTTGAACACTTAGTGCAATTTTTGTACTTTTTCTTCAAATGATGGTTATAATAGCTAGAATAACTTATGGTCTTAACTTAATTAGTAAAAAATCCTTACATGACCCTAATTTCATCAAAATTATAGTCATGCTACTTGCTTGGGTCAAAATTACTGTTTTGCCCTTATGACTCTTAGGTGTTAAATCACACTTAATAACTCATCTTTACTTTACTTAGCTTGTGTTTCTTGCTTAATAAGATACTAAGTTAAGGCATTTAAGTGAAAATACTTAAATAAAACATACTTGCCGGGTCAATGCCAATCGTTGACTAGGAAAGTTATTACATCATCCCCTCCTTTAAAAATTTAGCTCCCTAAATTCTGACTTAATTGGGCAAATTCACTTGGATATTACCTTTGCATATCCTGCTCAGTCTCCCAAGTCGCCTCCTCATCATCATGGTTAGACCATAGAACCTTGACTATTGGTATTCACTTTGTCCTTAGTTTCCTAACTTGGCGATCAAGAAATTTAACAGGGCACTTTTCAAAACTTAGGTCCTCCTTTATTGGTATGATGGATGAGGCTAATAGTTGCCCAGGGTTCACAATACATTTCCTTAATGAACTTAGATGGAAGACATTGTGAACATGGGCCAAACTTGGTGGCAAAGGCAACCGATAAGCTACTTTTCCCACCTTTTCGAGGATTTTAAAAGTACAAATATATCTTGGAGCCAAGTTACCCCATTGGCCAAACTTAGCCACAACCTTTATTGGGGAAACCTTAAAGAGTACCTTGTCTCTTACATCAAATTGGCATACTTGGCCTGTCGGTCTGAGGCAGCCTTGATCCTTGCTTGGATCAACTTAATTTTATCGTGGTCTTAGCAATGATTTTCAAGCAAACAATAACTTCATCTGCCTTATCCACCCAACAATGAGGCGTCACATACTTACACCCATACAATGCTTTGCAAGGCGCCATCTTAATAGCTTCTTGATAGCTATTATTATAGGCAAATTCGATCAAGGGTAGATGTTGGTCTCAATCCCCTTTAGAATCCATTACACAACTTTGTAACATTTCTACCAAGGTCTGGATCACCCATTTTGATTGCCCATCACTCTGAGGGTGATAAGCGGTACTTAGGCTCACAATTGAACCCATAGCCTTTTAAAAGGCATTCCAGAACCTTGAGACAAAATGGAGATCTCTATCAGATATAATTTGATTGGGGATTCCATAGAGTCTCACCACATCCTGAATATACAATTGGGCTAACTTCTCCATGGTATATGTAATCTTAACGGGAATAAAATGTGCTGACTTTGTTAACCCATCCACCACCACCCAAATTGAGTCATGCTAACTTCTTGTATTGGGTAACTTGACACAAAAGTCCATGGTGATGGATCCCTACTTTCTCTCTGGGAGGGGCAAACTTTACAACATTCCTAATGGTTTTTGTTATGACCTTCCTAGCAAAAGACTCAGCTGATGAAGGTAAATTAATCAAATTCCTAGTTTAATACCTTATTTCAAGTTAACTAAGCAAGATTAAGTAAGTTAGTCAACATTTACGAAGTTCCAAAGAGTTTATGACACCAAAAGAGGTCAGGGGCAAAATGGCATTTTTGCATCACAAAGTGTTGGGTCGAGTCCCGGTTGTTAAAAATAAGTTTTAAAATACAATCTTTGCTTAAAACCCAAAAATTTGTCTAAGTATCAAAGATTTCACCAAAGTTTGACTAGAACTACTATTTTGGGAAGGGGTTTGTTTTGGAAAACTTAAGAAACTTTGGGCACTTGTTGAAAACAAAGTTTAAAACTTGGTAAAGTTAGTCCTTGGCAGCCATTTTTGTTCATTTTCACTTCTAAACCCGAGTCTAAGCTTCTCCTCTACATTTCACCTTCAATTCCTGCCCAAAATCAAAGTTTCTTTGTAAAATTTGAAGGCTCCAAGGGTATATAAGCATTGGGTGGCTTGATTCAAGAAGATTTTGTGCTTTCCAAACTTGTAATCATGTTTTTCTTGTGTGGGCTAGTTTTGTGCGAAGGTAACCAAGAATTCTTGTTGTTTTCTTGTTTGTTTGATGTTTTATGGTATGAGTTTTGTTTAGTATATGTTAATTTAGTGCCATTTGTCTTGGATTGCTTGGAACCTAAGTAAATCTTATAGGAACCTTGTTCTTGGTGAGGAATTGCTTGAACCTTGCTTGTTACTTGAAATTAAGGTAAGGGAGTAGTTGTTTTGCTTGCTAAATTGATGTATGGAACTTGTATGTTGACAATGGGGGTTGTTTTAGCAAGTTATTACTTGAGTTGAGTCAAGGAAAGCACCCCTTTGGCATAAGCAACATGAAGAACAACGTGAAGCTCTGCCCATGTAATGTCAATGCACCAGCTCATGGTGCATTCGCATGAAATCCAGAATGGAGAAGCTGACTGAGATGTGAACGCACCATCTTGCCAGTGTGTACGCATCGTGGCCTTGTAGAGCTAGATTCCCAAGTGATGTAAATGCACTAGCCCATGGTGTGTTTGCATGAAATCCAGAATTGAGAAATTGATTGCGATATGAACGCACCATGTGGCCAATGCGTACGCATCATGGCCTGAAGAGCTAGAATGATTGCAAGGGTATTCCTAAGGCTTTGGAAGACCTTGGGGGACCCTAGTTAAGCTTGCTAATCATCTCCATGATTAGTTAAACATTAATTTAGCAGTGAACCAAGTAATGGTGGATGGATAAACACCATGAGTAAAGGTTTAGAGCACTTGTAGCCTAGACAAATTTACTTGAGGCACAAGTGAAAAACTAGTGCACTCTTGGTAGGGTTTAAGATGGAAGCTTAGTACACAAGTGACCTAAGCAAGCTTAATACCTTCAAGCACTATGTGGAGGCTTAGTACACCTAGTAAGTTGCTTGGAACTCAAGCGAGGCATAGCTACCATGTTCACCTGTACAACATAAGGGAGGTCAGAACTAGTGAAGAATTTCACTAGTTAGGCTAATAAGCAATGCTTGCTAGTAGACAAGGCTTTGCCTTGTAGTTTAAGGACTAGGTTGAAGACAAGTCCCAAAGGACTGAAACATATGCACATAGGTTTAGCCTCACGCTATATGAGCCCACAACAGATTACATATGATCATATATGTGTTATCCTTAGCATATTTCTTGTAGGTGAAGATCTCTTACTGAGAATTACAAATTCTCACTCCCTTATCTTATGTTGTGCAGATTCTGACATTGTTGCGCCCGATAACCACTGAGGGTTATCGTGGTAGTCTTTTGTTGTAGGTACAATGTTAATTTTTAAGGCTCACCTCCAAGATTGCATATAAGGTGGGAGTTAGATGAAAAGATCTCAGTAGGAAAGTCTTGTGTATATTGTATGCACTAGTTGCCTCCTATGTTTATGGATAGAGTAAAGGACTCTAGGGTTGCTCTTGGATGAGGGGCATTAGTTTTCTTTTGTTGAATGCCCTCAAATGGTTTTTATATGTAGTAATGACGATACAAATGATAGATTTATGTGCTTTGACTATTTAAACTCTACTTTCTATGGAAAAATGCCTAGGCAAAGGTGAATGTTTTATTGAATCCTTTTTACTCAAGTCAAAGCAAAAGTTCATACATACTTGCATATTTAGGTTAATTAACTAGTGATATGAATTTTTAATTTGGTGCACATAAATAACTAGCCAATTGCAACCAACATGGGACCCGTTCTCACAAGTTTCCTAGGCAGGGCAAAGGGTAGCCATATCACTTTTGGTGCTCTATTTTCACCATTTGGCAAGTGAAGCACTTAGACACATATTCATATCTGTCCCTTTTAAACTTTGGCCACCAAAAATAAGTCCTAAGGTCATGGTACATCTTATTCACACTAGGGTGAATATTAAGCTTACTCATATGTGCCTCTTGCAACTTTTGTTACCTTAGGCCACTTGGCACATAAAGCCTGTCACCATAGTAAAGCAACCCATCCTTGTACTGAAATTCTTTCAATATGGTACCATGCCTTTCCTCTTTAGAAATTTTCTTCAAGTTTATATCCTTGTCCTGAGATTCCTTAACCTTAGCCAGTCACGCTGACTAAATCTAAAGGACTATAACTTGAGTCATTTCTTAGTCTTGCCATGTTTCAAATAAGACCGAGAATTGTTCTACGTTGGAGCTTTCTAAGGTACTAGCCACTTGATCTTTAGAAAGAACCAACCCAAAGTACGTACGGCTCAAGGCATAGGCAACCACATTGCCCTTACCAGAACAATAATTTATCGAGCAATCATAATTCTTGATATACTTGATCCACCTTCTCTACCTCATGTTCAGGTCCATTTAAGTAAACAAATATTTCAAAATTTTATGGTCTATAAAGATTTTTAAAAAACTTCCTATAAGGTAATGTCTCCAAAGCATTAAGGCAAACACAATGGTTGTCGACTCAAGATCATGTACCGAATAGTTCAATTGATTTGGCCTTAGCTGCTTAGACCATTATGCAATCACTTGCTTATCCTACATTAACATGCATCTTAATCTAGACCCAAATGCATTGGTATACACTACAAAAGTCTTATGTGGATCTAGTAGGATCAAGATGGGAGTAGAAGTTAACCTTTTCTTGAACTCCTAAAAACTTTCTTCATACTCAAAAGTCCAAATAAACTTCTATAACTTTATTGTCAAGGCAGTTAATGACGAAGTTATCACAGAAAATTTTTCAATGAACCTTACGTAATAACCTGCCAAATCCAAGAAACTTTGGATTTCACTTATAGTGGTTAGGCATTTCCACTCCATTACTGCCTTTACCTTTTTTAGGTCAACACTTAGTCCGTAAGCATTTATGATATGCCCAAGGAATAGACTTTCACTTGCTCAGCATTGGCACTTAGAAACTTTTGCATAATATTGGTCATCTTGTACAACTATCCTTAAATGTTCCTTACGTTCATAGGGAGTCTTAGAGCACACCAGAATATCATAAATGAACACCTGAACAAACTGATCTAGGTAGGGCCTAAAAATCTAATTCATGGCATCCATGAAAACTGTCAAAGCATTAGTCACTTCGAAAGTCATAACTATGTACTCATAGTGCTCATACGTAGTTCTGAATGCAGTTTTTAGGATATCTTCTTCCTTTACTCTTATTTGGAAGAGCACAGATCTTAGGTCTATTTTAAAAAAAACCTTTGCCCTTTTTAACCTATCAAATAAGTCATCGATCCTGGGCAATGGATATTTGTTCTTTATAATTACCATATTCAGTTTCCTGTAGTCTGTACACAAACATAAGGCTCCATCTTTTTTTTTTCACAAACAACACTGGGGCATCCTAAGGGGAAACACTTGGCCTTATAAAGCCATTCTCAAGTAGCTTTTCCAACTACTTTTTCAAATCATCCATTTTAAGTGTTGATATCTGATATGGGGCATGGAAATCAGTTTTGTCCCAAGCTGGAAGCGTATGAAAAATTCAATCTCCTTGTTTGGAGGTAACCTTGGAAGGTGTATAAGGAAAAATTTTGGAAATAGATTAGCTATTGGGATTTCCTTAAGTTGCTCCTTGATTGCCACCTCATTTAGTGAGTAATATTCTTCTTCACTCACAATGGGAATGGACTCCATCAACTTGAGGTGCAAGCTTTTGGCACTACTTGTCAAACCGCATATGCAAGTCACACTTACTCCTGAGGCATCCTCAAGGGTGACCGTACAACCTACACAATTGATTTGGGCCTTATACCTACTTAACCAATCCATTCCAAGGACAACAATATATGGAAGTGAGGTTAAAACCCAAAGGTCACATAAAAACCTATGACCCCCTAACTCGAAAGAATACCCCTTAACCATTTCATTGGTGAAAATAATGTTTCTCCTAACAGTTTTAATAAACCTCATCTCATCCATCAAAGTTCTTTGTAATGCTAATTTGACAACGATGCTCAAAGAAATGACAGAAATAGTAACACCGGTATCAAACAAAATCTTAATACTACTATCTTGAACATTAAAGTTACCTTGCATAACAATCGACTCTCTGGGTGTCTGGCCCGACAGGGTAAAAACACATGGCTGCATAAATGCTTCGATAGGTGCATTCCTGGCTCCTAAGGCTCTGGTCCATCCTTTGCCTTGCTCTTGCCTAATCCTTGGGCACTCCCTAGCCCAATGTCCACATTGGCAGCAGTAATTATAGAGATCGGTCCTCAGGGTGCAAGGTTTGTTACCATGAAACTTTTGGCACTTAAGGCAACAACCCTTCTTGATCTTTTTACCCTTCTTTGAGGAACCTTGGTCTCTTCCCGAGTTAGGCCTCTTGCCCTACAATCTTGAGTGCATTGAGACCATTGGCTTGACACCCTAATCGTTGTGTTTCACCTCCATCAACTCCCTTTCCGAAGCCAAGGCCTTTTGAACGGCCTCATGATAAGTCTAAACCCCAATAACAGCTAAGAAGCTCCTTAACTTTACGTTAAGTCCATGAATAAACTTCTTGGCCTTAAGTTCATCCTTCCTGGCCATAGGAGGAGCATATTGAAAAAAAGAACTAAATTTTCTCTCATACTCATGGACAGTCATAATTCCTTGAACCAACTTGTCAAATTCTATCTTCTTCTGAACCTGGGTGACCTTGCTATTGAATTCATTCCGAAATTCCTTCTTAAATTTGATCCAATCAAGTTCCTCAGGCCTTTTCCTGAGTCTACCTTCACTATAGGAACTAAGCCTCTCCATGACATCTTTCCACCATAGGGAAACCTTGCCTTCCAAGAAGAATGGCACTAAATCCATCTTAGTCTTGTCATCCAACTTCATGTTCTTGAAGATTTCATTAATTTAGTACAACCAACCTTCAACCACATCAGGATCACCAACACCATTAAACTTAGGAGTGTTAATTTATTGGCATATCGAAACAAGCCTCATGTGGTTCGGAATAACGGGTCTCCTCCCTCTTCTATAGGGATGGATAACTTTCTCATCCTCTTTCTCACTATCCTCTTTAATGCTCACTTGAGCATAGTCATGCACTTACTCTTAACCTTGCACTTGCCCTTGGGGTGGAGGATTTCTCCCTTAACCTTAGTGCACTATTGGGCCCTGGTGCACTTCGGCCCTTACCCCATTAAGGTCTTCCAAGGTCTCCCTTCCATTTAGAGGTTGAGCACATTTTTCATGTAAGAGGGTCAGGCCATGTAGCATCTGGTCCATAAATTCATTGAGCTTATGTAACAAAGCCACCACTTCTCTTATACCTACCCCATTGGGGTCCCTAGTTACCACACCAAAAACCTGAGCCTCAATAGCAGTACCTAACCGAGTCTTGACCATGATACCTGTAACCAAAGCTAGAAGACCACACTTAAAGCAATTTATAAGCAGTACCAACTACACTTAGCATAAAGAACACTTAAATCTTAGTTCACTTATTGCCTCTATTAAGACCATTGACCTGCTCTGATACCAAACTGTCACGGAATGAGGTCCCAATGTCTCGAATTACTTAACTTATAGGCCCTTAGGGATTATGATCTCACTTAGTTCTGTTGGCTAACTATTACTCATAGGTAAATTAAGACAATTTACATGCAACTAGTTTCTTAACCTACCCGGTAAAAAAATATGCATGTGTTTGTCCTGGCGATGCAAAACAAATAAGTAAACCATTTAAGAAAACATTACTCAAGCATTCCATTTAAAACGTACTTAAAATGTATCAAGATAATAAAATACTAGTTACTTCAACTTTAAGCAATAGTTTGTACACACTCTATAACACTAGCATGCACCCAAAAGTAACTCAATAGTTTAACACCACAATGTATCCTAACAGAGGCAATGTCTTAGTACACAAGGTACTATATGTATACAAGGAAAAATTATAACCAAGATTCGTCACTTGAGCCCCACATTTGAGCTATCAAGCTCCAAGTGCAAGCCCTTACTTATCCTCGTGCACCACTTAGCTTCTAAATTGTCAAAGCATAACACTTAGTGAGTACAAAGCTTAACTCTCAAGTAACCTTAGAATCTCAAGGATTCAAGTAAATAAGTACCTGCAAAAGGGGAAACTTTGCCCACAACTATCCACTTAGTTGTTAGGCCCAATGTTAGAAGTACACAACATACTTAAGGTAGACCCATCTGTGTGAGTGAGAAAATAGGGCATAAGCACGAATACCTAGCAAGCGGTGGGTTGTCCACCATCCATAAAATATTAAAATAGTTCATAAAATATATAACATGGGGTCGAACAGAAAACAATCTTACTGTAAATATAAAAAATTCAATATTAATCAGAAAATATAATAAATATATAAGTTTGTCATAATATTTATTTTGTATGAAAGCCATACTCATAAAAATTAAAATTATTTAAATGTCAAAAACAAATATGATTAATTCTATTGTAAAATATGACAAGACAAAGGTGAAATTCATACATGAAATCATTAGCAAAAATATAGCAGCTCAAAACAAATAACAAAACATGATATTTCTTAATATTAAACATAAAAATAGTTCATAAAATGATAACATAAGCTTCAAGTATGAGTAATTCCTACAAAATAATAACATAAAAATCATGAAGAAAAATACTTGAAATGTTAAAAGATAATCATTGAAATAGCAATTATGAGAACATAACAGAGAATATTTTTAAATAAAAATCATTAACCAAAACATAGCATTTCAGATCATATTAATGGAATAAAAATTCAAAGCGGAGTCAGTGGGGTGATCACTGTGATTACACTTAAACCACTGTAGTACGTCCAAAATCGTCTAAGAATCATTAACGATCGAGTACCTAGAAGGACTAGTCCTAAAAATAGTGTACTCCAGAACAGAACGAAACAGAATATCTTACGTGAAGGGTCGAAAACTATACTTTACCAGTAGTATGGGCACAGAATCAACACCAACCAAAATAGAGTCAGAACACATTCAAAATGTCAATTGTATAGGCATGAAATCTTGTTATAGAATATCTAAAACAGAATATAATGAAGACATACTTGAAATCAATAGATAAAATAATTTAAGCTAATTTTGATAACAAATAATTCATGGCATAAAAATAAGAATAATAAAACATATTTCAAAAGGCAAGAGTACAATGAATCTGGTTGTAAAACTGAACTAATCAAACATACATTTAACTGGAGTAATCTTGAATACAAAATATGGAATATTTGATACCTAAATTATTTGATATGAGTGAAAAAATAAATATGGATCAAATACTTGGAATTTAAGGTTTTATAAAAATTGTAAAATCATATTAGTATAAAAACACAAGTAAAACATACTTGGTCCCATAATCATTGAAACATAACTTACATACGTATAAACATAGATAATGTAAATGTAATTCTTTCAAATATATTTAAACAAAAAAAATTTAGAATAAGCTTTAAAATAATAAAGTGAAATCAAGAGATAAGTCTCAATATCCAATTATTCATAATTTAAAACCAAAGCTTCATAGAACTAAAATTCAATGTAATTCAATACTTTAAAATCAATAAAGTGGATAGAAAAATAATAATTTAATTTTAAATTGTGGACGGCCACTTACATCAAATTGCCACCTTTCAACTCTCAAAAAAATTGTTTAGTCACCAAAAATAATTATGCAAAATTGTATGTCAAAATATAATCAATTTAAGGAATAACCCAAAATCTCTTGCTGACAGTGACCCAATTGAATACTTCTGGAACATAAGAAATTTCTGAACTATTCTTAAAATCCTCAGGGACTAATATGGCAATTAAAACGATTAACTCTTTCAGCCAACACACTTGCAGTGACTAAATCGTAACATTTTAATCTATGAGATATCGATAAACCCGTCTCCAAAACATAGGGACCAATATTGTGATTCTCCCAATTTGTACTCGAACACTTAATTCCCCTCCCTGCTGGATCGGAGATCACCGCTTATAACAAGCCAAAAATTCACCAAACTTGTTTTCAATTCATTTTAAACAATTTCAATCATCAATTACCCCTACTAATCATCAAAATAAATTTTATTAAACCACATCATTAACTCATATTCCTGTTCAAGTTTTAAGAAAAACTCATTTATCTATTGAAAAATAATTAACAATCACTCATAAAAGATTCTTCTCATGCAAAAAAAATTCACAGATTACTTCTACTTAATTTTTAATTGATTTTTTTTTTTTTTACGTTCCTAACATAAAGTCATAGCCACATGAGAAAAAGAGAGAAATGCCTGAACCCTATTTTTTTTCCACATTCTTCTTTTCCCCAAGCTTCAACTTGGCGCATGAAAAGAAAGAGCAATGAAAGACCTAACTTCTATTTTACTTCTCTCCTTTCCTCCATTTCTATATATATACACAGTTTAAACTATTAATCCCCAAACAATCCGGTAGTTTTCCCCTCTTTTTCATTCTTTTTCCTATCTTTTATCCTTTTTTTTCGGGCTCCTTTCATTCTCTCTTTTTAGGTAATCAGCAGCAAAATCCTACTATGCTTCAAATCCTTGCTTTTGTCTCCCATCTTGTCTCACAATATTTTCCTTTTATTTCCGTAACCTTTTTTTTTAATTTCTTTCTTCAACCTTTAATATCCGGCCTAACTTAAATGAATAGCTTTTTTTTCTTTTTTTTTTTTATTTTAATTTTGTGCTTATGCAATTAATCCAAACAAAATATACTTAATAAAAATATTTTCGTTGCTACAAATCTAAGTTGGAGTTTACAGATCCTTCAAATTTTGACATCTCAAATCTTTATTTCACTCATCACTTAGTCTCCAAATCCTTCAGTGAAGACAATTGCTTTGGTTGGAAAAGCGCTATGGCTCTAGCCTTAAACTCCAAAAGAAGTTGATCGTGAAGGCTATATGCATGACTTGGTTGGGATGTAATGATATGGTTCATTCCTGGATAGTCAATACTCTCCATTCAGAAACAACAAACAGTGTGATCTATTATTCTACTAATCATGAAGTTTGGGAAGATCTCTATGAGTGATTTCCTCAAACTAATGCACCTCATCATATCTTCAACATTCAACGAGATATTACTTCTCTTCGATAAGAACAACTCTCTATTCAATGAGATATTACTTCTCTTCGATAAGAGCAACTCTCTATCTCTGCCTACTACACTAAGTTGAAGAGCTTACGGGATAAATTGGCCACATATTCAAACACAATGCATGGGGCACAAACAAATCAACAAAAATTGATGCAATTCCTAATGGGTCTGAATGAGAGTTATAGTGCCATCCACAATCAAATCCTTCTAATGAATTTTCTGTCTTCTGTTCGCCGTGCCTATTCTTCATTCTCGTAGGAGGAGCAGTAGTGACTCATTAGTTCTGCACATACCATCACAGAATCCTCCGCAAGTGCCATTGCCGTGTGTAGAAAACTAGCAGCAAGAACTGAAGGAATAGAATGCATGAATTACTCCCATGGATTGTAGTCATAGTCGACCAATCTTGATGTCAATCAACTGTAGGAATTTTCAGGATCAGGATGCCATTTTTATCTTAGTCGTCGCTCTTGTTCTAGGAGAGGAGGTCACAATGTACTTACTATAGAAATATAGGTCATTGGGTCCGAAAATGTTCTCAATTACAGCAGTACCCAAAACAACATCCCAAGGTAAAGATGAATTCAAGCCCAAATTTAAATTAGCATGAAGGATTTTCTACAACTAATCAAGTATTTGAGGTGTCATACAATGCATGGGGAGTAAAGGTGCACAGTGGGCCAACCCAGCCCGGGACCGGCCAGGCTTGGGCCTAGGTCTAGAGGGACTAGGCACAACACAGCTATAGGCATGCCGAGCTTGGGCCAGTCCTAACTTGATCCTGGGTCGAGTTGGCCTAGGCTCGCTTTTTTAAACTTTTTGCCCCTAATTTTTGTAAAATAATTTTTTACTAAAAAATGTTAGAGGAATAATTTTAACACCACAGCTGGTGTAAATTTTATTAATTTCAAAGTCAAACCACACTTACATAAATTGGAACGGACCATAAAAGGGAAAATGGTGAAACATTTCAAAAAATTTAATTTAAAAAAAAACTATGATCTGTGCTTAACAGCATAATCAGATCGAATTAATTGAGAATATGAAGAAATTTGAAAGTAATTAAGGAAAGATTAAGAAAATAGTAAGAAAATAATATTGAAAGCTTGAGGAAATTGAGAGAATGTATTAGAGGAAGAGAAGAGAGCTTGAGATTGGTGTGAAGAACTTATGCAAACAGCCTCTCTATTTATAGGAGAGAGTTTGTTTTTTTTTTTTACTAAAAAACCCTTAGAATGTAGTCGTTGGAAGGGACATAAAAGTAATTATAAGGGTTAAAAAAAATACTGCAGGCCATTAGAGGGGCCTATAGTGTAATTAGGCTATTTTTTGAATCAAAAGCCATTTGAGTGCTGGCTTGACCGTTGGGACCGGACCAGATTGGTCGAAGCCGGCTGGTCATGTGTGCCGGGCTTAATGTGGTCCAGGCCCATTCGGGAATGGGCCATGCCAAGCTCACTTCTAACCTCCTCCTCCCTTAAGCCCATAACCGCCCCTCCCTCACCCATGCCTTACCTGGGCCCATGCCGAGCCGAGTTTGACCCAGGCCGATCCCAAGTTGGGCTAGGCCTAAACCGCCCCAATGAACACCTCTAAAGGAGGTCTGTAGTTCCATTATCAAAAGCCCAACTCAAGCAACTTTTGTCTATTCTTAACAACAAAGATGAAAGCTATAGTTCCAAAGTATAGGTGGTAACAAAGCCTAGTTTGTTTGAAGTCGCTTCCTTAATTGGGTTGTTGACAGTGGGGCAAAGGATCACATCACTCCATCATCTAAATTATTTTATAAAGATAAAAGTTGCTCATTATCATCTGTATTTTTGCCTAGTGTAGGAAAAGCAAGTATTGTTGGGAGACAATCTTTGTCTCTAAGTTCCATCTATCATCTACATGATGTGTTATCCATGCCTACATTTGGAGTTTATTTGATGTCAATTAGTCATTTAACACTAGGTCTAAGCTGTTCGGTGAAGTTTTTCCCTTATTGGTGTATTTTGCAGGATCTAGCTATGGGAAAGAAGATTGGTTTGGGTAAATAACATGACAAACTATACTATTTAGTGGTACTAGCGATGGAGAAATCTCTGACCAACCCCTTCCTCATCCACAAACCACCCAGCCTAAAACCTCACCATTTCGTCCATTAACCTTTGGCATAATCATCAAGGCCATATATCACCCTCCTGCTTAAGTTTCATTGCTCAAAATTTTGTAAATTTTTCTGTCGAGTCAAATAATACTTGCCCTATATGTATGTTTGCTAAGCCCAGTTGTCACCTTTTGATATTATTTCTTCTACAAAACCATTCAATATTATACATTATGATATTTAGGATCATTGTTGACACCCGCTTCCTCAGCTAACCTCTTCCATCACCTAAACCACTTTATCATTCCAATCACCAAACCACTCCTATATTCAAGTTCAATGATTATGTCTGCTCCAATGCTTGCTCCAACTAATCAACTTCCTTAATTACAAGTCTTACCAAAGGTAAACACCATCCAAAGGCTAATTTTGTTTCATATCATTGATATAAGCCCACATATTGACCTTTTGCTACCCAAATTAATGGTGTCATAGAACCCAAGCCTTACTCAGAAGCCATCGCTCACCTTAAGTGGCAAGAAGCAATGCAATCCAACTTATAGGCTCTCCAAGCAAATGGCACTTGGTCTCTAACAACTCTTCCAACTGGCAAAACTCCCATTGGTTGTTGTTGAGTTTACAAGATAAAGCATAAGTCTGATGGATCAATTGAGCACTACAAAACACGACTTGTGGAAAAAGGTTTCACTCACTTAGAGAGAGTTGATTATCAGGAAACATTTCCTCCAACAGCCAAAATCATCTCTATTAGTTGTTTATTGGCTTTAGCTACTACTCGAGGCTGTTCCCTTCATCAACTGGATGTTAATAATGCATTTCCCCATGGTGATCTCCATGAAGAAATCTACATTTATCCACCACCAAGGCTTTGGTGACAAAGAGAGAAACACTTGGTTTGTCGTTTGAACAAGTCATTATATCGGTCAAAATAGGCATCTCATCAATGGTTTGCTAAATTCTCTAAGGCCATCCATTCAGCTATTTAAGTGCAATAAAAAACTAACTACTCTCTATTTATTAGGAAGCAACACAAGTTGTTTGCTGTTCTTTTGATACATGTTTGTGACATTTTAATTACTGACAACGACGCTATTAGTATGACTAATATCAAGTTCTTTCATAACACTTGGTTGTGCACTATTTGAAATCTATCCTTGGCTAAAGGCTTTTCTTTTCCTCAATCAATGATCTTTAGCTGTGAGCCTACTGTGACTCGAATTTGGTAGGATTCCTACTAACGAAAAGATCTACTACAAGGTACTATGTATTCCTAGGCCCCTTTTTGATTTCATGGAAGTCGACATGCCATAAAATAATCTCTTTTTTCTTTAACCGAAGCTAGATATCGTGCAATCACATGAACTTGTTATGAATTGACATGGCTTTGTTATTTACTCAAAGACTTGGGGATTTTGCATTGAGAGGCTGCATTTCTATATTGTAACAAAACTGCATTACACATAGTAGCCCCATCTGTTTTTTCATGAATGTACAAGGCCTATAGAGATAGATTGTCATTGTATAAAAGACAAGATTCAAGATGGTTCTGTGGTGACAAGATCTATGAGTTCTACAAATTAGCTAGCTGACGTTTTGAATAAAGCTTTGGAAATGAGGTTTTCATGCCTATGGTTCTCAAGTTGGGGGGGTGCAAGACATCCATTCTCCAACTTGAGGAGAGTGTTAGAAAGTCAAATATGTTGTTTGTATTAATAATAAATATTTGTTTTCCTTATGTATTCCTTAATTATAGAGGATAGGAAAATTATAGCAATGTGTGTATATATATATATATATATATATTCTCTTAGGCATCAATGATGAATTCCAGGAAATTCTAGACCAAATTTAGAACCACACTCCATAAATCAGTTTACTAAATGAATGTGCCCGCAAATTTTGGTTTTAGCCATATTTTCTTGGAAAGCCACTGCCATTGATGTAAAGAGTGATCGGATAAGTTTAATTAATCTTAAGAAACTTGTTAGAGACACTAAAATAACAAACCAAACCAAGATCCAAATTTTGGTCACTAATTTCCCTTATTGTTGGTTTTAGGCCTATAGAATATGGTTGCAACTTGTAAGCATATTTTTTATATATTTTTTTTACAATTTTACCATATGCTTAAGAAACATTTCTTGGCAATAAGATCACTTATGGCATGGTGATTCTTAGAAGTTGGTTGGGCACAGGTCAAGTTAACCACACCTATAAGCAACCTGCCAAAGCCCAGCCCCAATAGCACCATGTCCCCAGGAGACTCCCCTAAGTGCCCCCCAACCTGTATAAGAATTGAATCTAAGTACACACATTTACCTAAAAATTATATACATAAAGGTCAGGTTCAATATAATTCTGTAGCAACATCTAATGTATATCTCTAGTTCCAACATGTGAGAACATGGTAACAACCATTCAAGCATACCAAACCTTATAAACATGATTTCTTGAACAAACATAATGTAACTTCACATGTAAGTAACCTCTATTTCTACCAGAGCGAGACCAAATTCCTATTTATTCTCGATGTTTCTCTCTTTATTTTGGTTTAGACGTGTTTCAAATATTGAACAACAACTTTAGGTGAGTTTCCAGCTTAGTCAAATTGTTATTTGCCATAAAGAAAGCATCTAATTGCCATATGTGTTGAAGGATGCCAAGAAGAAGACAATTTACCGTCACATATGTGAAGTGTGGCTCTAACCCACTCACTAGAACTTCCTACTTGTTTCCAATCAAGTTTCATAAATTTGATCACTTCTACTTAAGCCCTTAGTCTAATTTGCTAAAGTTTTCTCGAATCGACAATTGAGCCATCATCCACCCAAAATACTTAAACAACTCGTTAAAGAACCTTTTCTAATCCTCTTCCTTTGCCCTGGTTCACTTCAACCTTTTTTAATCCTTTAATTTGCACTTTTAACCTCCTTGTACAGTAGCTTATAAAATAAACATCAGTTTAATACCTAAAGTTTTTTTTATTTTTTTATTTTTTTTTTATACACAGAAGCATATAAACAAGGATTAGGGGAAAAGAGGGGACACATGATCATGAGCCAAAAAGACACACTGACAAGGTACCATATCAAGCAGCTATCAAACTTCTCAATCTCAGTTGATGCATGAGCAATCATAACTACCATATGGATGCTAAGGTTGAGATTATCATGCAATGTAGCCAGTATTTTTTAATAATCAATGAGAACCGTAATACCTTACAATGAAGCAAAGGAAGTAGTGGAAATTGCCCCTATCAAAGCTACAAGTTCTGCTTGGAAAGCTAATGAACAATTTGGTCAAATATTCCCTTGCTTAATTCTAGGAAGAGCATTGGATCACATCCAAATTTAGGTTGCTACACCAAGACCAATAGATCTGTGCCAAGCACCATCAACTATAAATATCTCAGAGTTCTAGACTGGAAATCAAACTTTCGAGGGCCCCAGGTATGACATAATGGATTTGAAGGATTAGCAATAAGAAGAGATGTAGCTTTGAGGTAATCTATAGTGATACCAAGCTGGCGAAGCAAGTTATCTCTACTAGCTATAGAAGATTGAACATCAAATGAAGCAATTCTAAAAATACATTCATTTCTACTTAGCCATATAATCCAAAAAGTAGAGACAAAATATAATATCCAATTTAAATGTCATTTACCTTAGTTCACTGAGAATGATGATAGCCAAGCTTTAAACAATGAGTGATTTAAGTGCAATGAGAAGCAAAAAGAGCCCCAGGTGTTACTAGATCCTAGGCATTCCCAGAACAGGTAAACTGCTGATTCTTCCTCCTTATGGCAGTGAAGGCAAGGTTAAATTCATAAGCAAATATGTTGCCTGCCATTAGAAAGGCATTTGAAATACATTTCGAGAGAAAAATCTTGAATTTCTAAAGAATATTTAGACCAACATTTTTTAATAATTCTGGAGGGCTCTGGATTTGTAAAAGGCTAAGAACTACAATATTATATTGAATGACATGGCTAGATTTCCTAATAATTTCTTGCAAGTAACCTTACATTGTAGTATATTTTCAACTCAGATGTCCGTGCCACAAAACTAAGTCAAAACTTTTGGACTCAACAAAGGGAGAGAGAGATAGAATCCATTGAGCTATAGGTTCTAAGAATATATTCTAGATGAATAGGATGCTCCATCTAATGGTATTACAATTTGATAAATCAACAACCTATAGAATAAGGTTAAGCATAACCAGGAACCAAGTCTTTAAGCTAATTGGCAGATATTCTAGAAATCCAATTATCATCCCAAACCCAAATTGATGACCCACCAATAATCTAGTGATGATTTTGTCTAAATGTTCCCAAAAAAACAACACCAATTACAAAACTAACCATTTGCCATGGATGTGGAGCTTCGAACCATTCTAGAAAGTTTGAAGTTTGCATCAATTGATAATATTTTGAGTTGTATGACCCTCACAGATTTCCTCCAAGTGGCAGATCACTTGTTCACCCATCATGAAGTGTTGGAGCTAATAAGGATAATCCAAATTCTTACTTAATTATTCTAATAGGTTTGCTTAATCAAGGTTCAGCGTTGGGCCATCCTGGAGGCACATGAGTTTGCTACTAGTTGTTTATGCACATAGGTTTGTTTTCATTTCCTTTCTGCTTATCGAAAAAACTATTTGGTTATTATCTTTCAATAAGTTCAAATTGTGCACTAGCTTTTTTATAGTAAATGAACTATTTAAATTACCAGTTTTTCCTCTATGCAAATCATTTTCATGTTCAAAAACTATTTTCCAGTAAATTTAAAACCAATTATTAACACATTAGCAAATTCTATTAAAAAAAGCACTTCAATGAATTTTCAGGACTAACTTTAAAAAATGAAAATTTTTAGAATCAAAAGTATTATTCCCCTTATAACAACTGGAAAAAAAAAATCTAGTTTCACCTTTTCAAGTGTCGGGTAACCAACTCAACTACCTGCAACACATATTCTTTAAGGTTAATGACAGTTGTTCCCTAAATTTTAGCTAAAACTAGTTGGGTTAGTCATGTATTGCTCTTTCAATTTGTTGTTTAAGGGCAATCATGAGAAAGCAATATTTGCAGGCTAGGAGGATAAAGACTTGCAAGTTGAGGGAAACAATAATAGTCAAATATAAAGGTTTGATGACCCAAAAAATTAAAGTGTGATATCTCATGGACGTATTTCATAATTCTAACTCCTCTTGTTTTTTTCTAAGAAAAATTGCTACTAATGTTAACTGTTGGGAGCAACTTTTGTCACTGACATGTAAAATTGTTTGTGTGGCAAACATGAAAAAATGAAGAAAATGTATGTTTCAGTTCCAAGTTTTCTCTACCTAAAATCCTAACTCTTAAGTTTCTGAATCTATCATTTTTTTCATCATCTTCAGCATTTCATTTTCTTCCTTGAAATTAGACTATGTGTTCCTAATTTTCTGAAAATTTGGGGTTGAGAATCAATTGGGGAAGTTGACGAGATCGGCATTGCTTGTTCAAGTCTTGGGTGGGAGGGTCCCAATATGAGGTTGAGGAAGACAAAGAGGACGGTGACGGCAACAGTGGCAACAGTGGATATGATGAAGAAAACGAGTTAGGCGACAAGCAACTGGATTCGAATGGGGGAGCCTTTGCCCGGTTGAAATCATGCCCGGTGAAAAATATGGTCAAAATAGCATATTTTGTAAAGTTGGGTACCAAATTGTTATATTAGGAATTATAAAATTTTTCCATTTTAGACATAATCCCGAGTCAGCTCGGGTATGTTCAGGCGTGGCCAAATCTAGGTTACACAACTTTTCATGCAATCGAAAATTTTTGTTAAGCCTTAATTCCCTAATTAATTTTCTCGTTAGGAGGTCACCCGCTGTATATTGACCCTTCACCAATATGCTAAAGCTGTTGTTTAAATTCCGCCCAACCAAACAACCAAAAGATAATTTATTTAAAAGAAACAATTAGGATAATCCCCATTTGATATCTATGAAGAAAGGAAAACCCTAACTCACAAATTAGGTCAAATCAACCATGCACCAACTGCTGCATACATCTCATCATCCATTTGCCATGCCACACCCAACCCACTCCTCCCTGGTCTTGCCAGAGGTTGGATTTATTTCCACCAATCTTTTTCTTAAAGTTGTTTAACTATTGTGTAGCAAAAATATTTGTTAACTGTTTTTTTAACAATTGTTAATTTTTCACTAAAACTATTGCCAGAAGATTTAAATAATAAATAGGGCATGTGCACGAGGTCATGTATTATGAGTACTTATTATGATTTTGATGCTAAATTAAGGGTTTTGAGGGGTCCTTCTCATCTCATAATTTGTAATTAAAAAAAGGGGAGCCAAAGCCATCTTGTCATTATTGAAGATTCTTTCAAAATATTTTTTGGATTTCAAAATTGTGGTAATCATTATTAATTTCTTTAAAGCAAAGAGTCAATCACTTCCCATCCCCATGTGAAAAATAACTAGATGTGGAAATAATAAGTGGCCCTATCTATGCTAGGGCTATGTTGTTAACAAATTATTAGACCCTTGACTTGAAATTTTTACTGTTGAAACCATTGATTAAAGCATGTATTGTGAAGTTAACTTTGGTGTAATTCCGTCCATATCAAATTTTTATACTTTATGGAGATTTTTCACTTCTAATATTTTTCATCGTTGTCTTATTCTTATTTTAATTGATTTTCAAATTAAAAAAAAAATAAAAGAAAATTTAATTCCAAAAATGGTCAAAGTAATTGTGAAATTTGACTTTGAATTTATGGGCTAACAAAGACCCCAAATGGAATGCTTATAACTCATAAATCCTTTTTATAAAAGATGTAATTGACATTCATTTAATTATTATGAGAAGGGCATCAATTGCCGTAAGAGTGCCTTGCAATTCTATCCGCAACAAGCAAACTCAAAACCTCTTGAAATCAGAAAAAAAAACAAAAGGATTCACCAAAGCTATAAATAAGATAATAGTTACTTTTGCACGAGGAAGAGAAGAACCCCAAAAAACAATTAATTAAGAATAGATCATTTTCACGCCTCTTGGGTTAGCCAACTAAACTGAAATTTGGAAACCAACGAAAGCTGCAAACCCCTCCCCCGTATAGAGTTAGTTGGCCAATCCTATTCATCCAAAAAACACCCAACCCCTCAAAATCTTCCAACCTTTCTAACTTGAAAAGAAAGGCAAACAGAGCAAACATTACTTCTTTCTTGGGCACACTTTTCCCATACACAACAAGGTTTGGTTACAACACACATTTGTTGCCCTTCTCCTCCTCCTCCTCCTCCTCCTCCAGGGGACATGGAAGAGATCAGAAGAAGCTCTGCAGGAATTCCAATGGCAAAAGCGACCGAAATCATGAGAAGATCAGTCCACACTTTCCTCCTGAACTACCAATACCTCACCACAACTGCTGCACTTCTTGCTCTTCCATACTCTGCCTCCTTCCTGCTCTCACAATCCTCCTTCACGCCGTCCTCCCCTCTCATGCCGGCGATTTTTCACCGGTTGAAGAGCCTTTTCGACGCAGCAGGCTTCCCTAGTTCATCAGTATTCTTCCCAATCCTGGCCCTCAAAATCTCTCAGACTGTTTCTTCCTCCATTTTGGTCCTCCCCTTCACCCTCATTTCGCTTCTCACTGCGAAAGCGTCGGTGATTCAAGCCCTCAGCAGCCCGAAACAAGGCTCGTCATCCCCTTCTTTCTCTTCGCTTCTCTCCCTCCACAAACCTCTCCTCCTGACTCACATGTCCAGCTCCCTCCTGCTCCTCTCTGCCAACGCAACAGCCTTCTCCATCCTGTTTTTTGGGTTCAATTCCCTTGAATGGTCTGGCTTCTCATCCCCCGGATGGACCCTCTTCCTCTCAGCCGTTGGAGCTGTTCTATACTCCATCGTTCTTGCCAATGCCCTCATCATATCCAACCTGGCAATGGTTCTCTCGGGGTTCGAAAGATCTGGAGGGTTCATGGCCATTCTTAAGGCTTGTGTTCTTATAAGAGGAACAACTTCAACCGCTCTTTCCTTAGCTGTCCCCATGAATCTGTTGTTGGCTGGCATTGAGGCCTTGTTCCATTATCGGATTGTTCGTGTGTTCGGTGTTGATGGTAAGGCCGGCGTTTCATTGGCTCTAGAGGGGATTCTCATTGCTTATTTGTACTCAATTTTGGTTGTTCTTGATACCATTGTGGGCTGCATATTCTTCAAGTGGTGCAAGGCAAGGTGTTTGTGGATGGTGGAGAATGCAATGGCAGAGGAACAGAAGTTGAAGCTTTGTGGAGAGGTTGAAGTTCCTGTATGACGATTGGATTCTTTCTTCTTTCAGTGAAAAAGGAGACAAAAAGTTGATTTTTTTTTTCTTTTTTGGGTTCAAGCAAAACGAAAAAAGGACTCCTTTGGTGATGGTGATGATGATTCTATGTGGGTGGGGATCAAGGAGCAACACAAGGAAGGTCTATGTTCAGCCAATTTCTATGTTGATAATTTGATTTGCAAAGTACAGTAAGGGTAAACATATATGTACTAGAAAAAGCAGGGTAAAAATTGTATCTGAACACAGTTAAAATAACTTCATCCCATTTTTAATCAGTTATTTGTTTATTGTAAACATATACCACCACTGGAAAAAGGAAAGGAATTGGAATTGTTATTTTTTTTATTTTGGAATTCAGAAGCATCATACAATATTATTATCACAAGTTAGGGGTGATGAGGCAAGAGCTCGAATTCTAGGCCTCCCCTAATCCATCCAACACCTTAGCCTTTGCGCCAAGGGTAAGGGGATGGAATTGCACTGTCATATACTGTCTCTGCTCTTACTGTTTCGGTAACAGGTATAGGAACTGGGGAATATAAGTAGCATTAATCTTTAGAACTAAGCTACGCTATGTGTGGAGGAACAAGCCGACATGAACGCAAGACCTCAGGCCCGAAACCCGACTGTTGTGGCAATGGTCTCCGGTGCTATACCGGCTATAACATGATTCCAGGTCAATATATTTGGAGTTTCAGAGTTCCAATCTCTAGTCATACGGGAGAATCAGTTTGAAGATTGGAGAGGGTAAACATAACTGGCTTGGATCTTGTTTGAAGCACACGGTCACGTAGGATTCTTAAGTGAAACCAGAAATGAAACAGCCCTCCCCTAAAACAGGATTCTCCATATCCGAAAGTAACAAGAAATCGGTTTGAAGTACGTGAAGTGATCATCTATCACAATGACAAACACATTAGAGACTTCTGATCTTGGCCGGTCACAAACTGGACAATAATGTTTGTGAATCTCATTGACTACATGAATCAGTGACAATCAATTTCATTCAATGAATCACAATAAAATTGAATGATCAAATTGAAAGAACAAAGCAGAATTACAAATCTACACTTTTGGGGGCTCCTTTCTATTAAACTAAACGAGCCCATTTTCCTAAATCTTCCTATTCTAACCTGACACTCTATTGTACAACCTCCTTTCCTGATGGCCTACACTCAAAATCTCCATTTCCTTGACAAGTGGGAAACATATGTTACAAGGTAAAAGAATTTGATTCTAAAGTAAGTTGGGGTTAGAGATCTGTACAGGAATCCATGGTACAGGGGGACTTGTCAACTTATCACTTATCATCCCCATGGCGTCTGCTCCGCCACTTCAAAATCTTTTGCAAATGCTAATGCTTAAACCCGACCCGTTGCCTTTCCTCACCAAGTCATGGCCATAGCCAACGAAGCTCCTTCTCACACAGTGTTGAAAGGACCGGGACAACCATCTTAGCAAAGTCAGCTCAGTACTGATCCTATTCAATCAATGGTCAGAATCACACTTTGCAAAAACATCTTCAGCAAGAAAATCTTGAGACTGTAACCGCAGCATTTCTCCAGACATACTGCAAACCCCGATGCATTTCCAAGGCCTGCAACCTGCCCAAAGGCGCCCTCCCATCAACCCATATGACACCATTGAAGGCTCAAATTTAGCACCGATACCAGAAATAGGGGGAAGTGGAGCAATCCTCGAGCAGGCTCAGCCACAACTGCATTATAAATATTGTGGCAGATCTCTGCTCTGTACCAAGAGTTTTTCCGGTCCTGGAAAGAGAAGCCAGTCCTCAGCTATCTTCCTCACACTTCTTTGCGTTTCCACTTCTGGCTTTCTCCTTCTCCATCTCGGCATCCTTGGCAGCTTTTTTCTTCTCCAATTCAGCTTGCTTCAAATTCTCTTCATGTGCTTTCCGGAACAATCTCACGAAGTTTAGGAGGGTAGCAGTAACTGCATCAACCAACACATTATTTTACAATAACCATGAAAACTTAACGAATTCCCAATTATAATAATAATAATAACAATAACAACAACAACAACAACGATAACTTGAGAAATATGAAGCTTATTAGCTTATTGTACCACAAAACTTAGTCTCAATCAAACAAAATGGAACTCCACCTAATGGTAGATTTTACTGCCTAGAATTACTTTTTCATGTTAATCTAAAAAGAACAACTACGTCACATTATTATCCTCTTTTGTAGGTTCTCAACAAAGCAACTTTGGTTTCCAAGAGCTACTACAACTTTTCCACATCTCCGTTTGGTGCTTTTAGCTCATTATTTTCAGCTTTCATAAATTCCACTATCCATCAAATAACTGATGCCAGAAAAACAGGCACAAAAAGAGAGTGAATGCCAGCATTATAAAACAAGCAAACACACTGACTAGGAAGACACCAAACCAATAAAAGGCAAGTCAATATGCACTATCTGAGTGCTAAACTTACAACCTTCATATTGGGGCATAACGTAAGTTACAAAATGAGTTCAATATCTTTAATCCACGGCATACCTTGCTCAAATGGGCAACGGGCAGGGTCCTCACCAAAGTATAGAGCAAGTGCATCTGCATTCCTACCCTATACAAAACCCAAAAGTAATAAAAATATTGTCTTAGGAAGCTAAATTGGATAATAAAACCCCAAACTGAATTCAACAGTCAGTTTATTACCACTACTGAATAGAGATTTGTCACAGATGACACTTCAGCCTCCGCAACAGAAATAAATCCTTTCAAAGTCTATGTCAACCATAAAAGGGGAAAAGAGTAACAAAAACTATTATGTTAGCACAGAACATTAACACAAAGGAAAAACCAAACCAAGCACATGTCAAACAACAAATGCCACTGCAGCAAATCCAGATCAAGTAGATCAAGAGGAAAAAAAAAAAAAGTGTAAAATAATACTGTAAGCATGACCATTTTGACAAAGAAACAAAATGAAAAACCAATGCAAGCACATAATAAATTGATCATTCCTTCTCAATTTATTTGCCATGTCGAATATAAAGAAGGAAAAACCACTCATTCTATGGGATGTTTGATCCATTGCACACAATGGGTAGATTTGGAAACTCTTCCATGCTCAGTTCATCATTGTATTAAGGGAAACAAATGTACCTAACAAAGAAATGCAACAACTACACATTACAGCCACATTTCTATTCACTTCCTCTTTTCCTGTTCTTTCTTTGTCAAGTGATGCCTCAATATTTGCCATCTTCATGTGCCAATGCCAGTAACACTGGGCACTGCCATGAAGGGTTGCTAGCCCTTTGCACTAGACTATGCCCAAAGAGGTATGTGGACCAAAAGGTCAGCTTCATCTGGTTGATCATCTGATAAGTACAATACACTAGCAAGGTGCCACCTCATTGAGACTTGGTTGGTCATGTTTGGAATGTTGATATACAAATATTGAGCCCCTCGGTTCAAGGCAAAACAAAGATCATAATTGGTCATTGCAGAAGAAAGTGTCTTCCTTGAAAGTTATGTTACATTCACAGTGGACTCAAATTACTTATATCTTATTGAAAATAAATTTCACTTTGGCATAGTATTTAATTTTTAGACTCCATCACTAAAACCTCCCTTCTTATTCATCATACTAAAGAGGACACAGCAATAATTGTTTTCTCCTTTAGTTGACATCGGGTGCTTTTATCCTACCATTATAGTTCATTGTTAAATCCAAATAACAAATATTCTATAATTATCCTAGCAACAACAAACTATAATCAATACATGACAAACTTCCAAACATTTAGAGACATAATTGACATTGTCTGACGTTTTAAGCTTTTCCTACTAGAGGAAGATGGGCATAAAACCTCAGACTAGCACAGCTGCACAAAATCATCAAGGGATCACATACCTTTCGGAAAACTTCTGATACAGGACCATCATTTTCAGATGCACCAAGCTCCTGTTTCACTTTTTCCAATCCCTTGATAATAGCTTGCATTTCTTCTGCTAATGACTTCAATTGTATCTGCAAGGGCCCAAAATTTCAGTTGTACTAACAATGAAGTTGACTAGCCAACATAGAGATAGATAGCAACCTTAGATGCAGCCTCAAGGCTAACAAACTCCAGATGAAAATCCAGAAGCTCAGATGAACTGAGTGCCAGGACCTGAGCAAGAAGTAGAAAAAGCAATGACTTGATCAAAAAGACAACTGAGGGCTTTACATCTAGAATAACAATTCACACTTACAGGGGAGGAAAGCAAGCTGGCCATAATGTTTAGAACATAAATTGTACTCAAAATACCTTGCATAGATAATGCATGAGTGTCATCTTATTGTTAGTAGCACGTGTATCTGTAAGCTTTAGAAGGCTATCCAATTTAAATCCAACTGCAGAACCTGTACATATATAAATAATTTCAAACCTCGTACATAGAGCTAAATTACCCCATATATGCCATCATAACATAACAAAAAAAACAGAGGATAATTGAATGCATTGAAGTTGTTTACCCCTTGCAGTTCCCTGGTTCAGATGATTCCCCAGAAAAAGGATCGTCTTCATGATCTCCTTCAATTTAAGAGAATTTCTCACCTAAATCAATTAAAGAAAAGGTCAAATTTAGACTACATGCAAAAATCCAAAAGGCTTAGTATCAACACCAACATACCTCCTCACAAGAAGAGTTTACGGTGATCAGGCTCTTCCTAAATTCTGATATCTGCATTTACAATGCAAAAAAGAACATGTGAGTCAAATACTAGTCCCAAGAAAAACATTAATCAACAAAATCACTCTTTAGGCTCCATAGTCTCACACAAATATTCATACGCTCAAATTCTTCAAATATAACAATAAGTTATGTCCAGAAACAAAGTCCCAAGATATTTATTTAAGAGCGGTTAAAAATGTGATGAAGATGCACAAGTTGAGACATTATTAAGAAAAAAACAAACCCTAGAACAGGACTGATATCTAAAATGAAAATTTTATGTGAAAAATAACAAACCTGAGAACTGAACTGTATTTTGAAAGAAAATACTCTCAACTTAGACTCCACCCGTGGCACTTTCATAAGCTCCAAAAAGTACTGAACATGAAATGATAAAGACAGATAAGTCACCTTGCACGTCTTTTGAGGAAGATGGATAATTACAAGTCATCAGAATAGAGGATACCATCTTGCTAGGCTATCTTAACACAAATAGATAATGAATTCAAGGTACAAAACATAACTAATATTTTGCATGGAAACATTAGACCATATCAGGAAAAAGGGCACAACAAAAGAAACAATCAATCAATTAACCAATTAATCAGCCAACCTAAACAAAGACGAATACATATTGGAACAGCATAGACATCACAAGTTTCTCTTCAATCGATAATATCTCACAATATAACGGGGAGTAAAACATTGAAAGTAGAGAAGGAAAAGAGGCTTATGGACAGATTAAATCAACCACATACTTCAAAATTTTGGGTTTAAATTTCTATCAAAAGAAAAAGTACTAACTTTATTCCAGACATGTAATGAGCAATCAACCATCATCTGCTAAAGTATCAATGGATTGAATAAACCAAAAACAGACCAGTACTCAGGAATCAAATGGGTTAAAAAAAAATAGTTTAGTCTAAGGTTAAATTTTTTGGACCTGTTCACACTTCCCCAGATTCTCCTTGTCACCAGTGTAGCCCTAAACATCAAATGACACAAGTAAAAGTTTTAGATTGAAAATGTAATCCACATGCCTAATGACCTCAAAATGAAGTAATTTAAAATTAAGAAAAATGGGGAACACAATTAAATAATATATCAAAGATAGGAAGGTCTTTTATATATCAACATTTGACCTTGAGAAGTTCCATCTCCTCTTTAGTCGGACAGAATTTTATGAGATTGTCTACTTGATCAACGTCCAACACTGATTCATCCATTGCTAGAACTGCAGCCTGAGATAATGTACAGGAAACTAGACAGTTACCTAACACATGGTTATAGGCTGAAAGCAAGAAAAAGGGCAAGCAGGCAGGCAGAGCAGGAGTCTGCTGAGATTCTTTACCATATTCATAGATACTCATGCAATCATTTTCAATTGCACTAATCACATTAATTTTGATGGCAGCTTCAAGATGAATCATAAGAGTTCCGCTTCATCCTAGATCCATCAAGAACTATAAGAACTTTCGCAAATGATCCAATTTCTGAAACTTATTTTCTGTAGCAGATGAACGCCAACAGGTTCATGTGGCTTCTGATGGCAAATTTGATAAATGCACGCATGTCTGTGAGTGTGTGTGTGTGTGTGTTTCACACAGAACACATCAAGCTATTATTTGATCACATCTGTTATATGGCATTGAATTTAAGAGTTATTAGAGTGCTTTTAGCAAATTCACTGGGCATAAAAGGAATCCTATCAACTTGTTCCGACTTAGGATAATAAGCTCATGGTCTAGCCTTACTTCACCACCAAGATTTTTTTTTACCAATTTCTCTCAGTAATCTATTGTTAAGAAACGGAAGCAATGATTTGCTTGAAAACATAGAATCTTCCAGCCAATGAAGGAAAGGGATTCCCCTTCTTCCTCTAAAGCAAGAGAGGTCACTACCCTCCACCAAAGCCACTTATTATGTGTGTGTGTGTGTGTGTGTTTCATAATAAACCCATTAACCAAAAATTACTACTTTTTTCAAAACATATACTAGTTTTAAAACCTAAACAGTAATCTAACTCACAAGACATCTGCTATTTCCAAAGTTATAATGCTAAATAGGATTCAAGATGTCGGTTCCAGCTAATCAAATATTATGGCATTGTTAAGTAGGATCAACGTCCAGTAAATAATTATTAACAAGCCTACCAAGTCCAACAGAACAGATGATGCTACGCTTCCACACTACTTTTATTTAACTCAAAATCCATAGAATAATTACATGATTAATGCATATGCCATATTCAACCTTCGTGCATAGGGAATTTTTCAGTAGATGGAACTTAAATAATGAAGCCCACAAAGTGAAAGTTATTAATCTATGGCCTCATCACCTACAGATATTTGTTCTTTTCACCTTTCTAAGAAAAATGTCATAAGAAAGACTGGTTATAGAGAAGAAAAACTAATAGCAAATACTAAACTTCTATATCAATGTGTAAGAGGCCAAATATGCTTATTTAAACTCACCATCATGTCAGAAAGCGGCATCTTAACTTTAGTGAGCATTATCTCTGTGTTATTTGCTCTCCTCAAGTCAATCTGCAAGGATAACAAGAACCCATTAGCAAATTAAAGATGGTAAAATATAAGGAAACTGCATTCAACAATATTGCACCATGTCTGGAATATAAAACAATGATTCAATCACATCTGTATCCCAAATGATTGGATCTCTGTGAATTTGTGTCAACATTCTACTCAGCTCTAAGCTCAATTCTTTTCAACTAATCCTATCCATGTGACTGCAGGTCTACCCTTGCCTCCCTTCGCACCCGCTATACCTAGTCTATCACTCTTACACATCAGTCCATCTAGTGGCTTATGCCCGATATACCCAAACCATGTAAGGCAACCCTTCTTAGCAAGAAAAATAAGCATTTATTTTTCAGTACATCTCTATAATTTACTCGCTGCAGATCCTTTAAGCTTCTGGTGGCTACCTTTCCTCTTGTACACATCCCATGTACAAATGCTCTATGCTCTAAATTATGATCAATCGTTAGACTAAAGCATCAAACTTTTCCCAATACCCTGATGAATATGAATGATGAAAACCTTTCCATTATCTATTTTTGAATCCTAAAATCTTAAAAGTGGGAAGTTTTCATAAGCCTACGTTCCCAGTTGAGTAAAATCAACAACTGGAGAAAGCTATTCAGCTAGCCTATGCTCTTCAATCATTAACAAAAAGATTGATGTAACCCTGAATGAGAGAATCCTAACATACATATACAGAATTAATGGTAAGGAAAAAGATTTTCAACATTAACCACAGGAATCAAAAAGTTACAGCAATAGCAGCAAGACAATAACTCGCTGAAAACTTGCATATAAGAAAAATTATGAACATATTACCAAGTGCACTTTGTCAGACTTTGAACCAGCTGATTTACGACGTGCAGATTTCCCTCCATCAGCCGGTTTGGGGACAACAGCGGAGAAAAGAGTCTCCAGCTCTGATACATCAAACTCAGGTGCACTAGGAAAACAGAAAAAAGATATTCTGTTCAGACAAGAACACTGAAGTAGAATAATGCTAACATCATATCAAAAGAATCTCTGCTACTCATGTACGTAAGTTGAACATATCAATCAGCAAAAGGAGACAATACATTTGAGGCTCTCCATGTTTTTGTAATTCCTCCCACAAGCTTCCCTGTAATGCTCTTGTCACCTTACTCCAGTGCAAAGGCTTTAAGGATGATCTCTTTTGTGCAGAAGCAGTTGGTCCCATCCCAGGACGTTGAAGCCCACGCCCTCGTCCAGCAGACAATGGTGGTGGACCTGGTGGTACAGCTGCAGCTCCTTTACCAAATGGAGGAGGAGGTGGTGGTCCACCGCCTGGAAGACCAGGTGGAGCAGGAGGTCCAGGAGCACGACCACTAGGTGCAAGTGGTGGCGGTGGTGCTCCAAATGATGGAGGTGGTGGAGGTGGCCCTCTACTCACAGATGGTGGCGGTGGCGGTGCTCCAAAGGATGGAGGTGGTGGTGGCAGTGGCCCCCTATCTTTGGATGGTGGTGGAGGTGGAGGTGAAGGTCCAAAGGGAGGAGGTGGTGGTGGTGGTGGTGGCCCCCTACCTGTAGATAGTGGTGGCAGTAGTGGAGATGGAGCTCCAAAGGGAGGAGGTGGTGGTGGTGGTGGTGACCCTTTACTTGTAGATGGCAGTGGAGGTCGAGGTGGAGATGGAGCTCTAAATGGAGGGGGAGGTGGTGGTGGTGGCCCCCTACTTGTTGGAAGTGGTGGTGGTGGTGGTGGTGGGGGAACTCTATTTGTTGGTAGATGTGATGCCAGTGGAACTTCTTGGGTTAGAGGTGGTTGCAATGATGCCCTATATGGGGGAGGAGGTGGTGCTGACGGCGGCAATGGTGCTCCATGCATTGGTTGTGGTGGTGGCGGTGGAGGTGGTGGTGGCGATGGTGCTCCATATGTTGGAGGTAATGGGGATGACACGCCATATGTAGGAGGAAGTGATGGTGGTGGTGGTTGTGGGACAACATAATTTTGAGGAATAGGTGGATGAATTTTAGATATAGAAGATTCAGGTGAGGTTCTAGAAAATGGAGGAGGTGGTGGAGGTGGTGGCGGAATTGAGACACTGGAAACTGAGGGAAGTTCTAAGCCTCTAGAAAGTAATGGGGGTTGAGATGGAGGGGGGCAGCGAGGAGGAGGAGGAGATGGTGGAGGCTGAACTGTAGATGAAATCGGTGGACTGAAACCAAATATAGAAGGTGACGTTTGTTGTTGTACTTCAGATTCCAGAAAAAGATGTGGTGAGGTTGGCAGCCCACATTTCAATGCGGGAAGAGGTGGAGGTGGTGGTGGAAGTGGAGCAGGAGGCAAAAAAGGTGATGAAGTTGATGCTTCACTTCTAGGTGATGATACTAATTGAAGTGAAAAGTGTGATTGGACATCCTTTCCAAGTATTAAAGGGGGTGGAGGGGGAGGAGGGCAAGAGTTCCAAGAAAGCGGAGGTGGAGGTGGAGGTGGAGGTGGAGGGGGAGGAGGTTGGGGTGGCAGTAGCTGCGGCAATAGAGAAGAACTTCTAGCAACAGAAATGTTAGTTGCTGAATGGAAAGGAGGAGGAGGTGGTGGTGGTGGTGGAATAAAGGGAGTCGGTACTACATCTGTTTCTAATGCTTGGGAGATAGGAGAAGAACTGGATAGGAGGGTTTCGGGACAGGTTGGGGAGGGTGTCGAAGTAGGAGGGGACACAACTGGCTGAGAACCAGAAGAGCTTGGACGTGTAGGAGATGTAGGTTGCTCTTTTACATACTCACCATGCTTCAAATGATCAACCTTGCGACTCCGTTGCTCAGGTGGCAAATCCTTCGACACCGCATATCCAGATGAACCTTTTATATTAGACTCCTTGAAAGAAGCACTACTGGAAAGTGTAGGTGTTGCAGTAGGGGCTCTAGGTGCTGTTGGCGAATAGGCTATATGCATTGAATTTACATAAGAGCCTTTGTTGGAGGGGATCCATCTAGATGCTTGGCTTGGCTTTGCCTGTCTTGTAGTAGGAACCTGAGGTTCTAGCGATTTGCCACGTGGTTTGATAGCAACAGTATCAAAAGCTGGTTTTGCACTCGCTGTAGGCTGTTTTTTGGCCCCGTTTTTGTCTGATTTTGATCTACCAAATTCAGCACCAGACCTTTGAAGTAGGACTTTAGAATCTATGTTCTTGTCCGCAAACGTGTCTTCCGTGCCATTTCCATCTTCCATCTCCTCAAGCTTTCCATGAATATTTCTAGTCATTCCGTTGGCGTCTCCATCTCTCATTTTATGGGCAGAAACAACCACGGAACCTGACTTTAACTCCCCATCATCCACAGCTATGTCTTTCACAGTACAAATATCAGGCTTAACATCTTTTTCCGATGTATACTTCACACCATCTACGGTAATATCCTTCACTTCATCCATACCAGAGTCCATCTTGCTATCATGTCTAAGACTTGTATTATCAGGGTGACAATCTAGAAAAGCATGAGAATCCGAATCCTGCCTTCTGAGAGCCTTAATTTCATTTCCATCTAGCATGTTGTTGTTAACCATACGGCTCTGAATTTCCAACTTTCCCTCTTGCCCATCAACAGCATTGCTGAAGATCTCTTCCACCTCATAAAACTCCTCAGGTGAAGCAGTGCCAGCCTCATTCATATCTTCCCCAGCCATATCAGGGATAAGAGCATCAGCATCCGTGAAAAGAACCTGGCACAGATATTAGCATGCATTCAACTACAGCTTCAGAAAAGAACACAAAAAGAGACTAATATCAACCTACCTCTGCTCTGAACTCCTTTGGGAACTGATCTCTAGCATCCCACAGGACATCAATGTCATCCCGGCTGAGAATCAATATATTGGCCCTCACAAAACCTGTGTGAAACATGATTCTGAACATCATTTCCTCATGAACCAAATCATCACCCAAATGGATGCACTCTAGCACAACATCCCCTTGGACACGGCAACGAATGTCAATTTTAACCAACATACATTCATCCTGTAGGTAAATTAAAAATTGTAAGAAAACATCACAAAGATCTGGGTACTACATCTTTATGTTCTTAGAGATACCAGAAAAAAGGCATCACCTGTTGGAAGTGCCGCACATGTTTTGGAGTATTTGGAGTAGAAAACAGAAGCTTAGAACTTCTATTGGCCGATACTGTGGGGTCCTGTGCAAAAACTCGTACAACTGGCCTGCATCCTTTCCCCCCATCAAATAGTGGAAGGTCTCTCAGTATGAGACAGTCCAAAAGCAGAGGAGTATCTGATGGAGACCAATCAGAACCCAAGTTCCTTCTAGAGATGTATTGGAGATAACGCAGCTGGGAGGGCTGTGGGTTCAGAGGAGATAGAAGCTGGAGGAGTTCTCTTGGAGCCTGTTTGTAAACCATTTCTAGAGTCTTCAGCTCCCCACTGTACTGTCTCCGGTATAACAGAAGCCCCGCAAGCATGAATGCAAGAACCGGCCAACCACCTCTTTCACAATGCATCAAAAGCACATTCTGCTGCCCTTCCAATGACAACCAACTTTCACTCGATTTAAGGAAGTGATTTATCATCTCGAAGGGCAGCAGAGGACATCCCTCATATTGCCGAGGGTACTCCATAACAGTCATATCATACTGAGAAAGTATATCGAATATTTGGCTCCGCCTCTCCCCTTCTTTGAAGTTGAAGACCATGAAAGAAGCATCGGGATAGTAATCCTGTAGCTGCGCCACAATGCCATCCATGTACACCTTGTACTCATCTTCTTCCAAGACATCGGTGGAGAAGCAACAGTCAAAGACTGCCAAATGGAAATGGAGGACCACACCCAATCAGTAATCCAGTATGAACATGGAAGTTCAGAGGGGTAGATATTAAACAACACACAGAAGCTACTATTCAAGAGCGGAAACAAAGCACGAGAAATATAAGAATACAAGCCAAGCTGAAATAGAAAAACCCATCAGAATTGGCAAAAAAAGAGAAGGGCAGGCGCGCAAAATGATGCAATGAGTTGACCCCAACATCAAAAACAAACTTCAAAATGCAGCTAGTTCATGAGGTGGAGGAAGCGCCCAAATTACCAAATCGAAAGATTCAGTCGGAGGTCTCAATCTTCCCAGCTCAATTCAAAGAAAAACGCCAAAAAAAACCAACAAGAACAGCAAACTTGGTCTCAAAAAAAACAAAGAAAAGGAGGAGAACAAAAGAAAAACAAGCACCGACCATAAACACGCTCAGAGATCTCAAGCAGGCGATCCGGCGGTTTCCGATAGAAGAAGCGTCTGAACAGCGCCATTAGATGGCGCTGTTTCTACGCCGATCGGATCCAAACCGCTGATTCCCAGCACCACCAAACGGACGCCACAGATCCCAGAATTCTCCCAATCGAATCCTTGCAAATTCACCCCAATTCCACCCACCCGCCACAAAATGCACCAGAACTGCGAGAATCAACCAGAATGGACGCCCCAAAACCCCAATCGAACCCCGAATCGTGAAGCTGCAGAAATTCCGCTGAAAACTGAAATGGGAAAGGAAATGGAGAGGAAAAGGGTCCGGGAAAAGGGAGGGGGATTGGAGTAGAATTGAAGTGAGTAGAGTGGGGATTAACGAATAGAAAGATTAGCTTCGCGGGAGCAAGATCGTGGGAATTAGTAGAATTTGCGAGAATCAAAAGCTGAATATAATGTTTGATTCTTGTACTAACAAAGTTTCCTTTTTCTTTTTTTTTTTTTTTATTTTTTTGAATTTCAGACGGGGAGAGAGAAAGAAAAGATAGTGGTGGACTGAAAAGGAGAGTAGTGTTGGACCCGAACTTTCCTTGTCTTGGCTGGTTTGATCCGACGTGGTAGCCACGTGGCTCACGGAACAGACGGAGAGATGGACGCTGGCGTACATGTCCTGACAACATCGCATGCTTAGCCCCCAAACATGTCTCTTCGATACGTAAAGATAATGTGTATGCTCCCATTGGGTTAGTCGCCATATCTTCCTATTATTTACGAAGCTTTAGGATAGCTTAGTGTAGGTTTTGCATCCTTAGTTTACACCTTTTAACAATTTTATCATTAATTAATGTGTAGGCGCCACACTCCTTGCTTTTCTGGGATTTCCATGCTGCATGTAATTGGCCTAGAGATGACAATCTCTGGCCTCAATTAGTGGTGGTAAATGTGAAGAAGATGAAAAGGCTAATAAGCGAAAATCCAGCGATGGGGTTCTCTTGCTGTCTCGTCGTCTTCATTTAGAAATTCATCAAAAATTTATACTTCATTTATTTTAATTTAAATTAATTGACTTCAAATATCTTATTTTTATTTTTACATTTTTTATCTAGAATTAATTTTAATTAAAATTTAATATTATGTAGTTATAATAATCCGTTGAAAATACAATTTTTGTAATCTTACTAAATTTTTATAAATTTTTTTAGTTTGAAACATTAAAAAAAATTTAAAATTTTAACAACATCATCAAAATCTTACTTTCAAATGAATTATTGCAACTACATAATATTGGATTTCAAATAAAATTAGTTTCAGGTTAAAAAAAGTAAAAGTAAAAATAAGTCAGTTGACTTAAATTAAAACGAATTGGCTCTTATACTTCATCAAAGCCTTATTTAACTGATAAAAATTCCTCAATGTAGGAAGTAAAGAATCAAATATAGGTTTTCATCAAAAACTTGTACTTCTCATTAATTCCATCCTTGATTTCCCTAGAAATTTATTCATGGGGTTGGTTCTCTTTGCCCACCAGCATTGAACCAAATGTTCCAAATCAAATTCCTGGAAATTATTGATTAAATTCTAAATGTAAATCCTAATCGATGATGAGAAACAAATGAAATTGGTGGAGAAAACAAGAAGTAGGATGGTGGGTTTGAATTTGTGTAGGGAGCTTTCTCAAGAAAGTTCAAGAGGTGACTCTTCAGACTTTTGGGAAACTTCAATTTTATCCCAAATCATTTCTCTAAAGCTCAATCTTTATGTTAAAAAAATGGGCATTTGATAACCTACCCAATAGCATAAATAGGATAGTCTCAACAGAAGATCCATAGGCTAGGTTTTTTCTACTGTGGGTATAAAGAAGACCCATGGCAATAAGCTACAAATAGAGCATAAAAGAATGCTCAACTCAAGGAAGCTCTATTCTGAGCCAGCTATGAAGTTGATCGATAACTCATCTATGAGCTTTTCAATGGGTTTGCCTAGTGCCCCCATCAAGTTGAGCAAGCCCATCTAGGCTTGGAACTTCAGGAAATCAATCGACACTCTAAATCAATCCTAAAGGACCGAAGTCTCTTGTGCCACAAGGAGAAGCTTAAAGCCAAAGCGATAGCCTTCATCCAGGGTGGTGGCCTCAAGGCCTTACCTTTAAGGGACCAACTCGAAGCCCTTCCATAAAAAGATCGGGGTAAGAACCTTATTGCCTTCCCCCAAGAGATAAAACCAAGGCCATTCATCTAGGAAATCAAATTAAGGTCTTTCCTCCAAGGGCCAAACCCTTCTGCAACTTTTTTTCTTTTGTAACTTTGAAAAGTTTGTAAATAGTATAAATTTTTTAGGACGTGTGTATATGTGTAAGTCTTTGCTAGCCTCTTCAGATTAGAAACAATGATTTGGAGGCTAAGCCTCATCGCCCAATTCTTTACTCCAATTAAGACTTTTAGGCCTTAAACCTATCGTGGGAGATTTTCAATCTTAACAAAACTGTGTTCAGAATTGGAGACCCTAGTCTCTAGGGGTGATTATTCGGTTTGTTCGGTTCAAACCGAACCGAATTTTTTGGTTTATTCGGTTTTCGGTTTTGGATACTAAGAAACCGAAATAATTGAATTAGTCAATAAAACCGAATTCAAACCGAACCGAAATATTTCGGTTCGGTTCGGTTTAAACCGAATTAACCGAAAAAAATGGTAATTAAATTCTATAATAGATGAAATGAGATAAAGATATTGTTTTTCTTTTCAAATTCCATTCAATATAGAAGATTCATTGTCCATAGAAAGAAAAAAAATAAGAATTCAAGCTAATTTGGGTTACTTGGTAGCATTATTGTTCATGAAACAAATAAAAAAAAATTTGGTATAAAAAATTTCGGTTACCAAATTAACCGAACTCTAAAACAGAAACCGAACCGACACCAAAATTTGTGTTATTCGGTTTCAACCGAAACCGAACCGAATTACCGAATTAACTGAACCGAATTTTAAAATTTTTTCGGTTTTTCGGTTTTTTCGGTTTTAACTGAATACTGATCACCCCTACTAGTCTCAATGCAAGAAACCTTTATCTCGATGCAAGAGACCCTAGTCCTAATGTGTGAGACCTTAGTCTTGATACTGTTGTAACACAATGGCATGCTTCCTGAAGCCTCATGAGTTTCTAAGCTATTCGGCCATAAATCTTATAGTCAACATATAGGAATTTCATTAAGCACTAGAAACCAAGTACATAGGCTTTCTTGCCCAACCTAACTGCAAAAAGATAGTAAATCATGCTAAGCATAACATTGTCAGAGTTCATCCAATTGGTAAAGCCTGAGGAATGTATTCCTGGATGTCTCTTTCAGTTCAAATACTCATTTCCAAGTTGACCTGGTGACTATGTACGACCTTCCTAGTTTGCTTTAAGGGCTTTATGGCATGGGTTTTGTCTAGAATGTTCTATCTTCATCAAAGCCAGTCTTCCAACCTTAACATCCTTAGGCCTAACCCATAAGGTGTTGATATTAGATATCCTTTACTTAAAAGATTTTAGGCAAAGCCCGACATCTTTGTGAAGCTCCTCCAGCAGGTCTAGGTTCACCTAGAAACCTCTTTTCATTTTGCCCATGTCCGAAGATTTGGACATGAAGCATCATTTGGGCAATTTCCGTAGGGATAAAAGTCTTCGTTGCATACATAAGAAAGAAGAGGTTTGCCCTATGGTCTTATATAGTGTAGTATGATAGACCTACAAGACAAAAGGTAATTCACTTAGCCAGTTTTTTTTTATGTCTAATGGCTTTTCCCTGAATCTACACTTGATTGTACAGTTGGTGACCTTTACCTGGCCATTGACTACGGATGATACATGAGGGTGGAGTATATCCCAATACCTTATTCTTATGCTAATTCTTCAAAGAGAATGTTATCAAATAGCTTCTCATTATTTGCTACCAAGACTTAGGGACATTCAGCGGACAATGGATTTCCATACAAATTTCTAGACTTGAAATGAAATGATGAATGATAGAAACTTTGCCTTCACCCACTTAGTAAAATAACCACAACTACCTTCAATCTTCCGATGCCATAAGAAGAATCCCTATCAAGTTAAGCCCTTCACGTATCCTTTAAAGTCTTTTCGGAGTATAAGCCAGAAGTTCCCTTGCCGAAGTGCTTTGTAGGCCAAGGAATCGTATCCTAGATAGGATCCACCATATCCTATTTTTATTTCCATAAGGACTTGTTGTCCTTTCTTTGTTGATAAGAATTTCTGTAAGAGGCCATACGTTCATCTATACAAGTTTCCTCTAACTAGGGTGAATCAAACCACCTGCATCCTAATAAGGTGATTTAAGCACATGCTCATATCTAGGAATTGTTGGATGGGCTTTCTTCAATCATCCTCTAAACGATTCTTGATCTCTAAGATGCCAATAGAGGGAATTTCCAAGGTTTGCTCAGGAGCCTCAACTACATTTTTGGTTAAGCATTTGTCTGAATGTTCTGTGCCCTGGGTACCTTATAAGCCTATAAGCACTAAAGTTCACCATTAGTTTTTTTATGACAACTAGATACTTATAGACTACTAAATCTTTAGTGCCATAAAGGTCATTGGTCTACTGGACTACAATCTAGGAGTCACTGTGTATGGCTAGGTTCTTGACCCTTGCCTATCATGCCATGAGAGGTCAGTGACTAAGGCCTCAATTTAGTTGCATTGTTGGTCATAGGAAAGCCAAACCTGATTTTTTAACTGCTTCCACTTCCATGGGCCCTTTGACAACCTCTCTTACTTCTTGGTATTTTTGTTTGGATGCCTCATTTACAAATAGTTGCCATTTAGGCTTAAGGTTTGGAGGTCGGCTTGCCTCAACCAAGTCTTGAGACATCTCTGCAATGAACTCCACCAGGGTTTGTGGCTTGATGGTTATCTAGGGCTCACAATGGCTATCAAAATCACTTAATTCCATGCACCATTTCCTTAGTTATCCTAAATGATCTGGCTTCCATAGAATTTCATGAAGGAGCAGCCTGGTCCTTATTTTGATGGTATATATTTGAAAGTAGGGCCTTAGCCTTATACTTATGACAACTAGTACTAGGACCACATTCTAGAGGATCGGGTATCTAGCCTCTACCTTAGGGCATGGCTAACATAATACACAAGCCATTATTGGCCCATTCCCTTTATCATTATGCCAACCACCCCAGAAGACATTGCAAGATATAAGAATAAAGGCTTTTTGGGTTTTGGATGCCATAATGTAGGTAGCTCTCACAGATAATCCTTGAAGTCTTGGAAAACTTTTCGGCATTTGTCATCCTACTCAAAGGCTCCATTTTCATTTAAGGAAATTGAAATAGAGCCTATATTTGTCTTTAAATCTAGAGACAAACCTTTTGAGGGCGATTAACCACCCTATTAACTTTTTAATGTATTTCTGATTTTCTAGGGTAAGCATATCCAATAATTCATTCACATTATTCGAATTGGCATCAATTCCTCATTCTAAGACCATGTACCCAAGGAATTTTCTAGCCCCAGCTTTAAAAAGGCATTTTGCTAGGTTGAGGCACATGTTGCACTACCAAAAGCACTACAAGGTTTCCCTGAGGTTGTCTATATGCTCTTCCAAAGCCCTACTTTTAATAATCATATTGTTGGCATAGACCATAATGTTTCTTCCTAGCTAGCCTTTAAAGATTTTGTTCAAGAGCTATTAGTATATGGCCCCCACATTCTTTAGCCTGAATGGCATTTTTCTGTAACAATAGACCCCTTTTCTAATTATGAAGGTTATTTCTCTTCAACTTTGAATCCATTGAGATCTAATGGTAGCCATTGAAAAAGTCCATGAAGCTTAGGATCTTAACTTGGTCATGGAGTTTACTAGCTGATTGATGGATAGTAGTGCATATCAATCCTTAGGGCAGGTCTTATTTAGATCGGTGTAATCGACACACATTTTCTAGGATCCATTTTTCTTTCAAACCAATACTACATTGGCCAACTATTTTAGGTATGCTACCTCATGGATGATTCTCGCCTTAAGCAACTGTTTGGTTCTTATACAAACGAACTTCTATAGCTTGGTGCCCATTACCTTCTTCTTTTTCTTCATGGGTTAGGACCACAGACTTATCCCCAACTTGTAAGATGACATGCCAAAATCTATGTCATATCACTTTGCGACCATGAAAAAATATTTATATAAGTTGTAAAAAAGACTACAATAAGCATTTTTACCTTAACGAATAAGTCCTTTGTCACCTGGATGCTTTGCCCAAGGCTCAATTCCACACTCTTAGCCTTTGTCTTTAAGATAAAAGGCTATAGCTTTCCCCACTGTGGTCCGCCGTATCTGGATCTTTCTAGGGTTTGGGAAGGGCCTCATTTGGTGCCTATCTCATCTAGAGGTCTTAGAGGCTCACAACATATATTCTCCACTATTTTTTATAGTACATATAGCCTCATGTCTCCTTGTTGGCATGCAAAGATTAAGCTAAGTAACCATATGTTAGTTTATGAATATGGAACTGGACCTGCACGAATAGGCTTAATAGGGTGTTGTAAGGATTGGGCACATCTAACACCCAGAATTCAGCCATTTGAGTTTGTCAGTAGGTCGATAGTCCCTGAGGTTAGGATCTCAACCCTTCCCACTTCAAAAACCTGCCTTGGCATAGGCATAAAAGAGGATTTAGGTATTCCAAGGAGTTATGTTGACATTTAGGTACGGTCTCCTTGTCTTAACCATTATTTTTGGCATTCTCACATATGGCACCATGTTGATATCTGAAATATCAAGTAGGATGCCTAAGACCCTTAGAGATAAGTTAGCCTAGAACCAAAGATAAAGTAAGAGGACCCCAAGGTTGTGTGCTAGGGGAATATTGTCACGCCCCAAAACCTACCCCAGGAGTTTCAAGACGATGACACGCCGCACACTCGAGAAAATAATATTTCCTTGAACGTGCAAGACTACAAATATTTCAAATAAATCTAAATGACCATAACTTATAATTCCAACTTATTCTTGTCGTTGAAATCAAGTGGTAGAGCGACTACAATTTAAAATCTTATACAAAATATCTCTAACCAAAAAGTGTATTACATCCCACTTTAATGTTATCCCAAACTTTGAGCTCTTGTAGTCACTCCCAAACTAGTCAACCTTGTGTTACTTGCTATCTGCGTGAGTGGGAAAAGAGGAGGTAAGCACGAATATCTAGTAAGCGGCGGGATATCCACCATCCATAAAATATGAAAACAATTTATATAAATTATATAACATAGAGATCAAGTAGAAAACAATCTTACTAAAAATATTATAAATTCAATATTAATTAGAAAATATAATAAACATATAAATATCTCATAATATTCATTTATTGGAGAATCATACTCATAAAAATTGAAAGTCACATAAGTGCAAAAAACAAATACAATTAACTTTATCATAAATCATGAAAAAATAAATATGAAATTTATACCTGAAATTTATTAGTCAAAACATAGCAGTTTTAAATAGGTAACAAAACATAATATTTCTTAACATAGTAAGTGGGGCAATAATTGTGACTACACTTTAACCGCTATAGTACGTTATGTCAGAATAACTATACTAACCGCTGTAGTGTGTCATGTCATAAAATCGTCATTGGTGGAGCGCCCAAAAGGACATGTCCTAAATACAGTGCATTGTGAATCATACTTACATAATACCTTGTAGGAAGGGCCGTGAATTACACTTTCCTAGTAGTTGGGCACAAAACCAACACCCACTAAAACAGAGTGAAAAACATATATATTCGTATTTATTAACTTTCAAAATCCAAAGGTCTATAAAAATCAGAGAATCATATTGTCATAATAACATAAGTAAAACACACTTGATCCCATAATCATTAAAATACAAATTATATACTTAAAAACATACATAATACACATGTAATTATTGCCAATATATTTAAACAACAAAACTTTAGAATAAACTTTCAAATAATAAAGATGAAAACCATAGAAGAAGTTTAAAGAATAAACATTCATACTTTAAAACCAAAGTTTCATAGAACTAAAGTTTAATATAATTCAATGCTTTAAATCAATAATCCATAGAGCAAAATAATAATTTAGTTTAGAATGGTGGATGCCACTTACCTCAAAATGCAACTTTCCAACTCCTAAAATAATTCTTTAGCCACATAAAATAATTATGTAAAAGTTTATGTCAAAATATAATCAACTCAAGAAATAACCCAAAATCACTTGCTGACAATAACATAAATGAACGCTTATGGAACCTAAGAATTAGTGAAGTATTGTTAGAAGCCTTAGGGACTAATATTGTAATTAACCCGATTACTTTCCCAGACACAAGCTTCGTGCGCGGTGACCAAAATGTGATCCTTTAAACTATGGGATGTCGATGAACTCGCTTCTAAACCGAAAGGACCTAAAATGTTATTAGCCCAATTCGTTTCCAGAAATTCACACCTAATTCGTTTTAACTTTAGCCAATTGATTAAAAAATAACTTATTTTTATTTTTACATCTTTTTTACTTGAAACTAATTTTAATTAAAAGTCAATATTATGTAGTTATAATAATCAATTGAAAATACAATTTTTATAATCTTACTAAATTTTTTTGAATTTTTCTAGTTTCAAGCCTCAAAAAAGAAAAATTCATAAAAAATTTAACAACATCATAAAAATTTACTTTCAAATTGATTATTGTATCTATATAATATTGACTTTCAAATAAAATTAGTTTCAAGTAAAAAAGATGTAAAAGTTAAAAAAAATTAGTTGACTTTAACTCAAACGAATTGGCCATCAATTCTTCATCTTTTCCGTTTCGATTATTTTGCTACTCCCCAATTTCCATTACAGCCAGCCAAAATCTCCTCAAATTTATTTCTAATCCATCCAAAACAATCCTAATAATCAATTGGCCGTTCCAATTATCAAAATAAATTATAATCAACCATAACCTCAACTTAAATATTTCTTCAATTTCAAAGAAAAGCTAGCCTATCTATTAAAAAAATAACTAACAATCACTCACTAAAGATTCTCCCTTTGCTGAAAAAATTCACAGGTTGCTTTCATTTGATCTTCGATTGATGATCTTTTCTTCCACTTCTTCAACACAAAACAACAGATATATGAGAATGTGAGAGAAATACCTAACCCTAATATTTTTTTCTTATTTCTCCCCCTTTTTATACTTCTATGCCAACTTCCTCCTTTTGGCCTTCCTTTTTGCCATGTCCTCTTTTTTTTTCCCCTTGCTTTTTTTTTTCTTTGCTTCTTATTTTTATTATTATTAATTTTTTTTCCTTCTCTTGGGCCTTAACCTAAATACCCAAAATAATAAACTAAACTAAATTGGGTTGGGTTATTACAAATATCATCCAATACTTAAGCTAGTAGTGGCCTGGGAGAGGAGATAACCTAGTGAAAGTAATAGTAGAGAAAAAAACGTACCCCACTCTCCTTTTAAGGGGCCTTATATAGGGAGCTCTGCCTCTAGCGATTGTGAGACTAGGAAGGTTCCTCTGGTTAAATGATTTCCTGCAATATAAGGGATCTCTTATCAATGTGTTCTCTGCCTCCTAACGGTTAAACCGTTACTAATAAACCTTCTACCAATGGCCTATGAGTCTTGTGTTTAGTGGGCCTTATCATCCAATAGGCTAAAGCCTATTCAGGTATCAGCTACTAACTTTAGTTTTCACTTGTTTAAGCTTATTTCAAGCAAGTGGGCTGCCTAACACTTTCTGTCCCAACTCATTCGTACCTAATTTTTTATTCCAAAATCTCTAATATTACATTGTTTTATTATTATTATTTTAGAATTGAATCAGATTTTTCCTTGGTTTTTACCTAGTTACAAACTAAGATAGTGACTTAATTTTCTTACACCTAGAGTGATGATCCACGTGAGGCCGTGCCAATAATTGCACTTACGCTCAAAAGGTCACTACAGTTATGCTACTCACAGTAACGTACACAATTTTGTGGACCAAAAGTAGTCTTGTACCACTTTATTTTGAATCCTTAGCTCTCATTAACCTAAAAACTTTGAGCTTACCCTATCATTCATCCGCGTATATATATCCCTCACCTGCATCTTAGATCTATCATTCTTAAACATGACATATCAATTCACTTCACTTCCTTAAAACCTTAGTTTTAGATCTAAATTTTTCTTCATTACAATGCATAACATCTTGCATTTCTATTTGAGAATATAGCTCAAGGAAGCTCAAGGAGGAAGCCTTGGAAGACTTAGAGCCAAGCATTAAGAATAAGCTTTTCTATTTGGGTTTTTTAAGCCTTTCTTTTAAAGGTTTCATTATGTATTTAATGGTTCAAATAGGCTTGGATTCATCCATCTAGTTATTTGAATAGCTTTGCTATTTATCTTTCTAGGATCTAAACTACTTGACTTGACAGATTAATGTGATGATGGATGTTTATTCACTGAATATGTTACTTGTTGATATATGTGTGATTGTTGATCACCTTCACATATATTACAATTTGGTTTAAAACTTGAAGGTGTAACATGAGTTAGAAAAGATGGATAATTATTGTAACCAAGGAAGTTGGGAGAGTTGGCTTTTAGGTTTCTAAGTTTATTAAAGGTTTAGCACTTAGTCCTGTTATGATAAATTGTGAGGAGATTTTATCTCCTAAAATGAGTAGAATTTCATACTAAATTACCGGCATCAACAACAACCAAGTTGTTAATTAAACTTGTGAATCTTAATATTTAATTATTATTCTTGTTATAGCACTAACATACATTTTGTTCATAACGTGTCCTTAGCCCTATTAAACATTTCATTTTGACCTCTTTTTTTGGACTGTTATATTGGACAGAAAACGCCACATCAACATAAGATTATAGGAAAAAAAGCTAATTTTAACCCTTGAAAACTTTTCCCTTTATCAAAGATCCCTCAAAACTTTTCTATCTAATGGTTTGACCACCATCTTCACATCTATCACACTCTCGTCCCTCCTGGCCATCCGCCTCCTCTTCAGCTCCTCCGCCGCCGCCTTGTACAGTGTCACCACCTCCCTCACTGAACCGAAATGACATGAAGATGCAGAAAGACAATAGATCCAACAACATAGTTTTCACTGAACCAAAACGAAGACCAGGCCTAAATACCAATGGCTCGAATTGGCTCCATCTTCTCTTTCATTTTTTCTCCTCCGACCACAGTTTCTGCCACTACCCCACAATCCCATTCCCAATTCGCCATCCAAGACTCCATCCAATTTCCCTTTTTTTCTCCAAATTCTGTGAAACCATCTCACTCACTCCGAAACAGCTTCTATTCCTACTGTCCTTGATTTCAACGGCCGGTAGCCATGGAAGGGTGGATCGGAGGACAAATCTTCCCGTCTCGTTAATATCAAAGTCGACGGCGGCAGAGGCAACCATAACCATCACGAAAAGTCTTACGGTGTTTCATCCAAAAGCCCGAAACCGGAGGAGCAACGATCAGCGTCATGCCGGTGGCTGTTCTTATGCCATTGGCGACGGCGCCTCCGCCGAAAAGCGCTTCAACTAAAGATCATCACACCAAGGTTGAGGCCGTGCTCGGAGGATCCGTATCTCTGCCACGTGCGCCGCACGCATCTTCCAGCTCCCCTGCAAATTAGGCCTCAAAATCCGACAGAGAAACCATCAGGTGGCTACTGGAGCACACCGAGCTGGCGACAATCGCTGCCTGATTTGAAGCAATCGAAGGACCCAAGGCGGCGTTGGAGGATAAAAAACCTGTCGCTTCCCTTGGCCCGGATAATAAAAAACCCATTCTTTCCCGAGATACAATAGATCACTTTTCAAGCCAAGTTCACCAAATCCCAACACCCGAACGATCATCAGCACCAAATTAACAACAGCGAAAGAATCAAGGTTCAATCCGTTACACCCTAAGCAAAAACTTCATAGTTCAACTTGAAACTCTTCACATCAAAGATAAAGACCGGTAGATAATTTTGTATTTTGGGTTGAAAAAGAAATTCCACTGTTCAATTTGAAACTATTCACACTGAAAATGGGGCAAAAAATCGAGTGGGTGGGGTCGAATTAATTTTGCATTTTGGGTGGAAAAAACTTCCCAAAAGTGGAGTGGAAATGGTGGGCCGGGGTGTCTGAGAATGGCGAGGCTGGAGTGTCCAGGAATGGTGAGTCTGTGGTGGCCAAGAAAGGTACCAAAGTGCAGTGGATGTGAAAATGATGGTCGAATCCCTAAATAGAAAACTTTTTTGACAAAGGAAGAAATTTTTAGGGGTTAAAATTAACCTTTTTCCCATGTTAATGTATCCTTTTCCGTCTAATATAACAATTTCCATAGAAATAAAAAAGGTCAAAATAAAATATTTTAATGAAGTTAGGGACACATTACAAACAAAACACACATAACAGGAACAATAGTTAAATTTTAGAATTCACGCGTGTTATTAACCCTAAAACCAAGAATAACACCATGAATAGGTCCAACATAGAACAACTAAATTTGGGATTCATTCTAATGCAATTGTTGTAGAAACTTAAAATCAATCAAATTATTGTATTCAAATTGATACCGAAAGAAACAAACCGAAGAAACACCCCTAACATCGACTACCAAAATTTCCAGGTATCCATCTTCAAGCAATCAATGACAGCAAAGATTTTAATACTTAGTGCTTGTGAACCATCATCAACATATATATATTAGTTTCTCAATATCTTAATCGCCATGAATCATACGCTGAGCTACATCAAGTGGGAAGTGATAAGTGAGGAGAGACCTTTTAACTGAGCTGCAAACAAGGGAACACAGAAGCAAGAAACTAAAAGAATATAAACATGCCCAAGCTTCAATTTTTGCTGTTGTCCCAGACCTGCTTCTCTGATGCTGTGATGGAGATCGAATTCAACATGCAACTGCTGCAATCTTAGGGTTCTTTCATTCTTTTGCTGTCCCGAAATGAGCAGGAGGTTCATTTTGTATTGGACGCATGCTCCATTGCAAGCCAGATGAGGCTTTTCTACTCTACAAACTCTTGGCTGGCTTCTATGTTGTCAGTCTTCTTTTCAACATGAGTAGAGCTCCAACCGTCCTGGTACTATTTCCTCGGTTTCCTACCTGCGGTTTGGATATTGCAAAAATCGATCATGTTAAATAACTAACCAGTCTCATCTCAAAATTTAAGCACCAAAGAAAAAGTCTCCTAGATGCAAGCACACTAGCATATAACAATCAGCATCAGTCTTGAGGTTGAGGTTCATTTTCGTCATATTATTTAATCCATTGAAAGCACAAATCTGAATCAAGTTGAACATAATGGCCGGACTGCATTTTGTTCAGTGGTAGTTTTCTTTAGCTGAGTCCTCTAGATCACAGCACCCTGCTCACAAGCTGGGCTGGGAAGGCTCCGGCTTTTTAAACCCACAAGAATAAGAAAGCATGGGTGGTATTCCGTTATCAGCAAAGTTAGTAGTAAAATACCTTTCTGAAACCATGATCTTCGAACTGCCTGTCGGATGTGTCTCTCGTGACTTGCCAAGAGTTCATCAATTCTATGTGACTGAGACAACAAAGGTCCCGAGAATTCGACCTTGTCACCTTCATCTTGGCAATCCTGTTGCAAAGATATAGCACTTGGTCACTGATAAAGCCAGCTGGAATTGAAGCAAAAAATACATAGAAAAAATCAACTAACATGTATCAGCTATACAGAGAAGATACAGATAAATGTTAGCCCCTCTCTTTTTTTTTTTTTTTTTTCCCTTTTTTTCCATTGTAAGTGTGTTCTTGTCTTGACAAGAACCTGGTTACATGGTTCCATTTAAGAATATACTTTAATTTGTAGTTCACTGTCTTCTCGTATTCTTTAAATTAACCATCCAATAAAGAACTCTCCTTTAGAATGAAATTTTCAAGACTATTGTCCAGAAAAAGGTATAAACTAGTCACTTACAGCTAGTCCTATTTATGGCTGGCTAAGGTACTTGTAGACTTACCAAATTCCTTCTTTTGATCACCAGTCCGCCCCTCTGATAAAGTGCTGCTGATAGTTCCTGCGAGTGGTATTCATCAGAAGTATCAAATGAACCTGGACGTTCGAAATGGTTCCACTGTTTCTGCAGGGCATGCTTGGAAACCTCATTTGAATCACGCCCTCTGGAATTTGTGAGAGATCCACATATGGCATCCCCATTCTCCAGCCATTTTTGGTCAAGCTTGTTCTGTGTATGTGGTGGTTCTAGTGCATTGTTAAGGTGACCTCTCGAAACAGATCTTTGGTGGGATCTTCTGCATGTTTCATCTTTCTTTCTCTTTGCCCATGTAAAGCCACCTGATGATGAAACTGGTAAAGGACCAGAAAATGGAATATCCCCTTGGGATGCATGCTTTACATGTGAAGCATCTTCCACAGCTTCCTCCACAGCTTCTGTAAATGGCTCTGCTAACCCCTCACTCGATAGAGCATCTCCCTGGCTTGAGCTATTTGTATCAATAACTTTTTGGGTAACTTGAGTATGGGCTGAAACATCCTGGAAGTGCGAAGAAGCTACATATATTGGAAACTGTAACATACATGTAGGAACGGAGGGAGGGAGGGAAGGAGAGAGAGAGAGAGAGAGGGGGGGACCTCGACTGGGGCCAATTTACTAGTTCCCAGAGATTTTCTTGTTGGCTTTCTTGTCTCAGTTCCATGAACTTTTCCACTAGTTTTTCTCCTGAAATTTCACAACTATATTTTTCATCTAAGGCAATATGTAAAAGGAAGCCAGTGAAAGCAACCAACATAAAAGATGAATCCATAACAATAGAAGAAATACAGAATTCTTACCTCCTTGCTTCATCACGATGTTTTGCATCAATCTCTTTGCAAGGCGGATAAACAGGCAAGCTTGATGGATCACAGGCATAAGGTTTTGTTGTGAAATACTGGCAACAATGGATGTTTAAGAGGAATAACCCAACTGAACGATTATAGAAAAGGAAAGCAAAAACAAAGTAAAAATAAATTACAATAGAACATGCAACCATATAGGTGGTTTGTTTCTCCAGTGATGTGCGAATGGTCTTCTGTGCAAAGCAGAGTTTGGTTTTGAGTAGAGGTGGAAATGAGCCAAGCCGAGCCAAGCCCTAATGTCCTAAGCTCGAAGCTCGGCTCATTAAGGTTTGGCTTGGCTTGGCTTGGGCTCAAGTTTGAGCTCAATGAGCTCAGAAAACAAGGCTTAAAGCTCGGCTCGAAAAAGTTCAGGCTTAGCTCAGTGGCTCAATAGTCTTGAAGCTCAATTCAAGGTCTGAGCTCAATTCAAGCTCAAGAAGTTCAAGCTCAATTTAAGAAATAAAAATTAGAATTTTAAGGTTTAGGTATACTAATAATGAAATTAATTTAGTTTTTATATTAAAAATTATTAAGCTCATTTAGTTCGATAAGAGTTCAAGCCGAACAATACCAGACTCGAAGCTCATCTTGAAGCTCGTTAGGCTCTGTTCGATAACAAAAAAAATCGAGTTTGAACACGAACTGCTCAATAAGAGGCTCGGTTCATTTCCACCTCTAGTTTTGAGAGAGATGTATCATAGATTATCACCTCTGATGCAAGAGCAGATGAAGCAGTTCCACGCTTGTGTGGCTCTACGGAGAGCAAAGTTTCTATCAAGTCAACAGCAGTAGCAGGCAAATCTTTAAAAGTCTCCCGTAAGGAACAATCATAACGTTGTTGTGGCTTGAATAAAGTTGCATGAGGAAGTTTGGACTTCCTCCAGTAATCGTCAGGTGGCGACCCACAAAGCTTGAAAATTTTGTGTAGTTGTTCAACCTGTGAAGACCAGTGTCATAGTTTAAGAGACACATCCTTGACAGGACGAGCCTTTGGTGAACATAATTGACTATCTATGTGAATTTCAAAGAGGACTAGAGTAGTAAGTCAATGACCTCTGTTCTCCCTTGAAGGACAGGCTTTCCCACAAGTAGTTCGGCAAATACACAACCAACACTCCATAGATCAACTGCTGCTCCATAATCTGTAGAACCCAGCAAAAGTTCTGGAGGACGGTACCACAATGTTACCACACGACTTGTTAACGGTTGCCTGATCTCAGAACTACAGAAGTTTGCCAATCCAAAATCAGCAACCTTCAAGATTCCTTCATTATTTACAAGCAGGTTTGATCCTTTAATGTCCCGATGCATTATGCCCCGTGAGTGACAATGATCAAGGCCTGATAACAACTGCTTCACGTAGCATTTTATCTACAAAAATGAAATCAGTCATTCCTAGCTGCATATGTAAAGAGAAACATGTACAGTTCAAATTCAAAACTACCAATTCTTTTATTATCATATTACTTGACAAGATACCCCTAAATGAGGCGGGATCATTTCTCACCTGAATGACTAACATTTTCAGAAGGATCATTTCTGTTTTAGTCTCTACTTTTCCACTTTCCTACATCCAAAGTACTCTATTAAGTTTACTTGTTCACTACTGCCCACCTAATAGCCTCTCCCACTCACCAGCTCAGCAGAAATGACTTTTAACAAAACTTACTATGTGCAACCAAAGATTTTCATGTTCAAATGGTGTATCATAGCCTTTTCATTAAAACTTAGGAATTGCAAACTTCAAGAACAAAAAAGACTAGACATGTACAGTGAAGTCCCAAAATCTTACATTCAATCTAAATTTCATCCAAGAGAGCCTACAAACCTGTGATTCACTGAATGTGATGCTGGGGCAAGAGAGAAGTCCGGTAATATCATGCTCCATGTATTCGAATACAAGATATATACTACATGAGAGGCGGGAAGTAATTATGCCATCCAGTTTCATAATGTTGGGGTGGCCAAGCCTACGTAGAATCAAGATCTCCCTGGCCATGAATCGAACACTCTCGGGCTCAAAATTATCAAACCGCACCTTCTTAAGGGCAACAATTCTCCCAGTTTCTGTCTCTCGAGCTCTGAATACGCTGCTATATGTGCCCTGTCCTATCTGTCAAACGCAGTTGAATGAAAATGCTTTCAAATTTACTGGTTCCAGAGCATCCAAAGAAAAGCATGGCATCTAACAGCAAGAATTGGGATGTTCAAGAAACTTTCTTATGCCCATTTCTACAGGGTAAAGAAGAGGAACAAAGAACAGTTAAAAGGTTATACTTGTTATAACTCCTTTTTGGCATTGCTCATGTGTGAAAGGAATCACAGGAATTCTCAGAAACATGGGATGCCTCAGAATCATAAGATGTTTGATGTTTCAGATTCCACACGAACAAATATTAGTTAAGAATCATTGCTTGATTCAAAGTTGAAAATTTTAACCTTGCATACAAAAAATACAATCTTTTTTAGAGAGAAAAAAAAAAAGAAGATGAAATCTTTGGAATCTGCTGAACTGACAGATAAAACGATCAGTGTTCAATTTAGAACCAAAAGATGAAACATTTACAGAGAAAGGACAAAAAAATTGACCTTCTCAAGCTTCTCAAAGGCGTCGGCCCGTAGGGGCACCCATCCGTGGATGGCCTCGCCGGCGACGGCGCTGAGCCATGCGGGCCAGCCGGCGGCGACATGCTCTGCTTCTATATACTTGTTCAAATTCCCCAATCTCAAGCTCAGCGACTCGGACCTCGTACTCCCCCGACCAGACTCGCCCAGCTCGCTTCCACTCACTCCCAACTCGCTCACCGCCCCGCTACTGCTCCTATTGTTCTTCTTCCTCTTACTGCCACCGCCCCGTTCCTTCTTCAATTCCGCGTGTCCGACCCATCTCCGACCCGAATTGCTTCCCGGAGCCGCCGCCGCCGCCGCCGCATTCTCGCCGAAGTGATCGAGAGCAGGCGTCACCGACACCGTCTGCTTGGAGCTCACGCAACCCATATATAGCCGCCCAGTACCTAACCGGGTTGAGGTAGTTCGACCTTCCGGAAAAAGCTGAGACCCGACGACTCCAGTTCGGGCGGTCTAGCTATTTTGGGTAATGACTAGATTTTTGTTTATATAATCAGGTTCATTTGAACGGGAAATTAACGGAATGTTTCGCTGATTTTGTTGCAGCGATAATTGCGGGGGAGGCGACGGCGGATGGATGACGGCGGAGGATGTTAATAAGGGCGGCTGGCATTACAGCCAGCGAAATCAACGGGTTGAACGCTGTTTTTACGCTATTTGTATTTTGCCTCCCATTTCTTTCTTTCACACCAAAATTTTTTTCTTTTATTTTATTTTTTATTTTTTGGTTTTCTTTCACACCAAATAATACTTTCTTTTATCTCTCCATAAAACAATGGTTGACAATAACATTTCATTTTAAAAAGTGTAGGCTAGACTTTGATCAGAAAATACATTTTCACAATTTAATCTGACCTTTTTCGTTTTTCAAAAAATTGATTTTTTTTTTTTTATCATTTGGAGCTAAGTTTTACTATAATTTAAAGCTAATATATTCATTTTCTAATTGTCATTTGAATAATTTTTTTAATTGGTCATTCTTTAGCTGGGTGATTAGAGTTTAATCTCGACCCTAATTGAGATCTTGTGTTTAAGGGCTGGTAATTGAATGAGAAATAATTTTTTAAAATTTTCTGTAGTTTTTTATTTTTTAATTTTCTAGAAAAAGAAATTTAAGAAAAATATTTATTTTAAACAAAAAAACTGTTATAAAGGTTAAATTTCCAACTTTTGAGGTGTAGACAGATAATAATTGCAAATTTTTATGTGAAATGGAATCAAGTTTATTCTACATTAGTCAAAGTGAGTGTTTTATACTTTACGTTAGTCAAAGTTTAATTGTCATATCATTTCATAAAAAAAAAATTATTTTCTAGTAATATGTTCAGTATTCTTCTGGTTCATCTAGATGTTTACAAATTCAAATTAGTCCAAATATCTTGGACCATTAGAGGACAATTATTGTCAAAATCAAAAGTTGATGTCACATATTTTTATTTTGATTTGGATGTTCACATGATGAATACGCAAAGAAAAAAAATTGAATTAGACTAGAAAGTAGATAGAGATGGACACGCTGGCTGTTCCACAAGTTGAAACTTGAGGGAATACTTTCATTAATATTTGAGATTTAGATGTTGGAGTCTGGTTGACTATTTAAGCATGGGTTTGGTTGAATTCTAATTCCTCTAGTAGGAGGACACTTCTTAGGTGTAGGCTTTCTTTTAAAATTTTATTTTATCTAATATATATTTTTTTCACATAAGGGAGAGTTAAGGGATTGCCTCAACCGTTAATCAGGTTAAGGTAGCATAATTTCTCTCTTAGGTTAATGATAATGCTAAAAAATCTAACAATTTTTTACTAAGTTAACAATCTTTTGGTAGACGTACACACAAAGTACAAAGTTTAATAGATGATTTACTAACTTTAATTGCTTTGTGGAATCCTACTTGAACTTGGATCCAAGACTACATCTCTTTAGTCTTTATTGACTGATTATATCAACAAATATTTATATGCATTTTTTTTTATTCATAGAAAGAATAAGGAAAACAGAGTTTAACAGGGAAGAAAATAGACAAGATTATGAGTCTTGTCAAGCTCATTTCTAGAGACCACCATTAGATAGAAAGAATGAATTCGTTACACTGCAACTTATATCTTCTTCATTAACCACCTAATAGGTTTCTCTATGCATTTGTAAGAGTTGGAATCTCTAATTCTAAAATTATGATACATGTACCTTTAACTAATATAAACATAAGGTCTATTGATGACATGTTGATAAATTGACATGATACCCGTTATTCCTTGAGGCTAGTGAGGGTTCGAATTTTGGTTTATGCAAAAAATTTCTCTTTTTTGCAATCAAAAGGTGGCTTTAGTTTGGTTTGGGTTGGATTGGGTTGGGTGGAGCGTCTAGACTTTAGAATAAACTTATTAATAAGATTCCTCTTGTAATTTTCTTTTCATTATAATTCCAAGTACCTGAAAAAAAAAAAAAAGCTCAAGGTCCAAGTCAACAATTGGACCATATAGTAGGCAACTCCATTTTTCCCAAATTGACTTGACCTTTTTTACTTAAATTTGTCTTGAATTTATTTATTTTATAATTTTTTTTAAAAAATTAAAAGTTATATTAGAAAATTGCAAGCTCTTATTTACTTTTATTGAATAAAATTTTTACACTTATATATCAAAATGATAAAAAAGTAGAGATTAATAACTGTAGCTCAACAAAAGTGGGATAATGTCAGTTTCACTGTGTCTAGGAATGATCCAAATGTAGGAATGGCCCAAATGTTTTTGTCGGAATTCCATTCGGCTAAGAGTAGGGGCATGGAGCCGGATGGAAACTAGAAGATATCCTCCCCTGCAAACCATAAAAAGGTTAGAAGCAAAAGAGCAAAAGAAGAAAAGATAAACAAAACGTGGGAAAGAGAATTTCTTTTTCAGCAAAAGGAAAAGAAAAACAATGGTAATAAAGATCAATTATGTTGTGTTCCCAGCTTACAGCCATGCACCCACAGCCTTTTATCGGTTTCATATTTGACAGGTCAGTTCCTTTATTCCCTTAGGTCAAAAGTGGGTCATATTATTGTGTTGGGTGCTAGTGAAAAAGTTAAAGGACAAAAGCATTTCTATGTTTGATTAATTTCCCATTTCAATTTGGTCTTCTTTTTTTGCACACGATGGTAAATCCAGTCTTCAATGGGCAAATGTCTAATCAAATTACCTTTAATTGGTACATTGTTTTCCATAATGGTTTTTTCTATGTCAACTAGAACCATGAGCCTAATTCTGTTATCTTTAAGTATATCAGACCCTATAAATCATAAGTATTATGTATAATATATCGCAAGGTGTACCTTTATCAATTTTGTAAAATATTATACATTGAATATTATTTTAAGATGAAAAACATAAAGTATAATTTTTACACATTTTTATATATCATAATTATTTTCATTATAATTTTTTAGCATAATAAAAATATATACGAAACACAATAGTTTTTATATTAAAACACATAAAAAAATTGGAATATACGAAACAGAGTAAATATTATTTAGTGAAAAAATTAAAAAAATTAATTTCCTAATACATGAGAAAAAAACTAATTTACTGGTACATGAGCAAACATAAACATTATTTATGACAAAATATGTGTGTTAATTAAATTTTTATCATTTTATATATGGATGGTACACATGTAAATTTTTTTTAAAAGTTTCCTTAACCTGCCCACAACAATAAATTAAAAATAAAACATTGAAAAGTATTGGTATGCAAAATACAACTGTGTTTTGTACGAAAACACAATATGTTTGAAAAGCTTCTGTAGCATATATCGCCAATCCATAAGATGCAAAATATCACATGGTCTTTCATAGTATGGCATGAATTTTGAGAGGGTGTTGCTTATCATGATTATATATTATTGTAGAACAAGATCACAATTCATGGAAAATGGTTTTTTTTTTAACCTTTTCCTATTAATGGTCTAATTTCTTTTCCAGCCTCTATGGACTTTATTTCTTTCATTTTGGTCCCTTAATGATTCCATTTGATGATTAGGCCTTGAGAAACAACACATGAGCAGTGGCGGGGTTCACAAAACCTATAAGTTTGGGGATTGAAGCTACTAAAGAGAAAAACTAAATGACTTTCTCTAGGTTTTATATGTTTAATGTTTTTTTTCTTAAATCCAATCCATCTATCAATTTTTTCATTTTAGTCTAAATTTTATCTGTTTTCCATTTGGTCATTTTCTCCTTTTCCTTTTTTTTTTTTGCCTTTGTTAAGTTAATTTTAAACCATTACTACCTATACTATTTCTATTTGCTCTATTGATCCCAAAAATTTACATTGACCTTTTGTGTCAATACTTAAACATCAATATTTAAGGAAAGTATTTATATATTTTAAGGAAAAACTTTAGTCACTTTTGTTTATCTAATCTTAGCCATGGCTTGGACTGTCCTCAAACTTTGTTTCGACTTTTTGGTTTAAACACCCAACTTGTACAATTTTTTATTACTTTTTTTTGTGTCAATGATTAAATACCACTTTTAGTTGCCAAGATCCCATTCTTTACCTTATTAATCCTGAACCTTTATTGTATAGAGATTAAATCATGATTTTAGGTCAACTTCAATTTTTTTTAATGAAAACACTTTGTTAAAGTAAAGCAAATCAATCAAGGCAATCTGCATTTATATCTAATTGATATTTAAATACATGAGATAAAGCAAATCATGGATCAAGATATCAATCAACAATTAGACAAGAGCAATAGTTGGATTGTGAATTATGTACTTATTGTATTCTTAAAATACTTTAGCACTAACTACATATATTTGCTAAACTGTAAAATTGAAGAATATATACATAACACTTTTTACACCAATTTCTTTTGGTATCAAAGCATTCAATTATGGTGTTTTTGGCCTAACACCTTCTACCACAACCAAAACTCAAACACCACCAAAATCATTAACATGACCAACACAGACATCAAAGGCCTATAGGAGAATGAAGCAACATTACCTAATCCTTTAGTCCTATACCACGCAAATACACAAAGATTACCTTGGTTAACATGCTACTTGACGAACACAACTACGAAGAATGAAGTCACTTAATGCGCCTCAGCCTTAGTGCCAAGAACAAGCTTGGGCTAATAGACAAATCTATGAAGGCTCCACTAGTAAACGATGCGAGATTTCCTTTATGGTAACGCTGCAAGTATTTGGTCATAACTTGGATCCTCCAATCCATTCAACCCGACATAGCCTACAACAACATCTTTTTTGATATGCCTGCAGCAACATCTTTTTTGATATGATTGCACCGGTTTAGAGGGACCTTCATGATTGATTCTCTAAAAAAGATGATTCAAGAATCTATCAAATTCGGGAAGAAATATCCAAGTGTAGCCAATGATTTCTCTTTGTTTCTGCATACTCCATAAAACTCAAGGGGCTTTGAGATGAATTGGGATCTTACCAAGAACCCATAAAATGTTCTTGTTACATGCTAAAGAAGATTCTTGTTTAAGCGAAAAAGGAAAAGGTAATGAATTTTTTAATAGGGCTAATCACATCTCACTTCATGGTGCGTGGCTCGATCTTGATGATAAATCCTCTTCTAGATACACGGAGAACTCATGACCTCATTCTTCAACATGAAAGATAGATGAAGGTAGCGATCCGTCTGGAGACTTTGTTGGTATCACATGTGATGCAGACTACTCGTTCACCACCACAGATAGCTACCTCTTCTTCCCAACATAGGCATTGCACTTACTGTGACCAGGACGTGTTAAATACATTATTCCTCATAAGCTGCCAACTTAAAAAAGTGCTAAGTCCTAGTATAAGATAATGATTATGTTTGTATTTATTGTATTTATCTTGTACTTTACTTGTAACTCAAGATAAGTTGTATGTATACTACTATAAATAAAAGAAGCACCTTTAAGGAGTTATGTGTGGCCAAGTCATCTTTCTTTACAAAAAAGTCACTTGGTTGATTGATGTTATTACATAATTTGGTTTCTAATAGGCCATAAATGGCATAAAAAAAGTTAAGCTTAGGACTAAAAGACTCATTATTCACAATGTTGAAATGGAAAAGGTAGCAACTAATGAAAGCCTAACCTTTATAATTGAAGAATACAAACAAATCATGGGCTTACTACATAGCAAAAATGTTAATGATCACCTACTCGCAAACACGCCAGGTTTGTCTACACCAGAATGCAACGAAGAACATGACACAAATTCAACATTGTATTCGATAGTGAATAATGGAGCGACGGACCGTATATCACACCTATCACCTATTCACAATAAAATTGAGGTATTCTATGATTTTGTTGGTTTACTAAATTGAGAAAAGACAATTATTAAGAGTGTAGGTTCTATCCATTTATGATCAGATTTATCACTTGATGGAGTCCTTCATGTGCCTAAATCTCACAAGGTTTAAGGTGTATAACGGTAATTTATCTGAATTTTTGTGTTGTGCAAAACGTGGATACGAGGAGGACAGTTTGCCTGGGCAAGCATTTTAATGATCTCTATTATTTGACAATTTCCCAAAATCGTCACCTTGTCAACCATATCAACCACATCTTCGAACTCTAGCACTGGTGTCTTGGACATCCATCAACTGCACATCTTCACACTGTATCCCAACTTTTCCAAAAAATTACTTTCAATTCCAAGCATCTTTGTGAGATTTGTCCTTTAATAGAACAAACTTGTTTATCTTTTCCTTCTAGCTCAATAAAAACACTTGCACAATTTGATTTACACCCAGTTCATTTTAATTAAAGTTAATTAACTTTAAAATGACTTATTTTTATCATTACATATTTTTTACTAGTAATTAATTTTAATTAAAAGCCAATATTATGTAACTACAATAATCCATTGAAAATATAATTTTTGTAATCTTACTAAATTTTTATGATTTTTTCTAGTTTAAGGCATTAAAAAAATTCATAAAAATGTAACAATATCATGAAAATTTACTTTTCAAATAGATTATTGTATCTATATAATATTATCTTTCAAATGAAATTGGTTTCAGGCAAAAAAAATATAAAAGTAAAAATAAGTCAGTTGACTTAAGTTAAATCGAATTGACTCTTAGTTTATTGTGATATTTTGGGACTACATAAAACCCATACACACTTTAGGGCTTGATATTTCTTAACCATTGTTGATGATTTCACTCATTATACTTGAGTCCATCTCATGAATTTTAAATCCAACATTTAAACTTTGTTGAATCATTCTTTGCTTGGGTTAAAACACAATGTTATCAGGACACTAAATTCTGTGTTGATAATGAAGGGTGAATTTGCATCAATGTGGTATTTTCACAATGGACATGGCACCATTTTTCAACACACATGTGCTTATACTCAACAAAATAGGGTTAAAGAGCGTAAACATCATCATCTTTAAAATGTGACCAATGCTCTTCATTTTCAAGAAAACTTGCCATTAAATTTTTGGGAAGAAAATGTTCAAGCCGTTTGATATCTCATTAATTGACTTCTAACACCACTATTTTCCCACAAAACCCCATATGAACTTCTTCACAATACACCACCAAATTACTTAGATTTATAGGTTTTGAGTTGCTTATGTTATGCAACCAATCCTACACCCAACAACAAAATTGACATTCATTCGCTTTGATGCATTTTCATCAATTATCCTTTTAGGCAAAAAGGTTATCATGTTTACAATCTTGAAAGCAAAAAATTTTTCTCTTCTCAATAAGTAATTTTAATGAAAATATATTTTCTTCCCTCACTTTTCCACTAGAAAATCAAGATGATTATATTGTTCTTTCTATTGCTCCCAAACCAATTCCACCCTTAACTTACATACACTAAACGACCTACTTGAGTTGCCCAATTCTTGCTCTTAAATGCAAAATATCCTTACCAAATAGTTTGAATAATCAACCCCAATCCCAATTTGGCATCGCCACTACCAACAATGGTCGTTCTTAACCTTCCACCCATACTATCGTTATTTTTGCATCTCTTTAATTCCAACTAACCATCTCTGTCTACCATCAGTTTGCCACCTCTATTGACTATGACTAAACCACCCTTACTAGCCTAGCCACCTAGCATTATCCCGCAACACCACTAATCCTTTTGCACCCATCAACCTCCACCTTACCTTCAAGAATATAAAGCATACCATGCTACTCTCTTGGGCCCTGATGCCCCTCTTTCCTCCACATTTTGCACCTGTTACGTACTAAAATGGTATGTTTCCTACTCCAGGTTGTCCCTTACATATCATTCTTTTTGTGCATAATGTATCTTGTATGGTTGAGCTAGTGATTTATTAATAGGCATGACATGATCCGTAGTAGGTGGGTTGCAGCAATGCATTTTAAAATACAAGCTCTTAAGGACAATACACCTAGTCCATTGTCTTTTTGCCCCCTGGCCAATGACCCATCAGATGCAAATGGGTTTTCTAGATTAAGTACCATGCTGATGGAACTATTAAGTGATACAAAGCTTGACTTATTGTCAAATGATTCATTTAACGTGAAGGCATTGATTGTAAAGACATCTTTGACCCTGTGACAAAAATCATAATTGTTTGTTGCTTGTTAGCCATCACTGTAGTCTAGAATTGGTCACTCTACCAAATGGACATACAAAATACTTTTCTTTATGATGAACTTGTTGAAGAAGTTTACGTGCCCCCTTCCAGGTTATAGCCTACAAAGGGAGAACAAGGTTTGTCCATTCCAAAAGTCCCTTTATGGCCTGAAGTAAGGATCTTACACTTAGTTCCAACAATTCTCCTCTACGATTTAATAAATTGGGTTTCAACCAAGGTTGTTAAAATCGCGATTCTGATCGTAGGATCGTACGACCTTATGATTCTAACATAAAAAATCTTGTTAAAACATTGTAGGATCGAAGGCATGGTAGGATCGTAGTAGGATTGTAACTAGGATCGTAAGATCGTAGAATCGAAAGACCCTACTAATCCTACCTGGTATTGATTTTTGGTGGGGCTAAATTGTATTAATGATCTCTGAAATTTAATTTTCATTCTGTTTTCATCTATAGTCTATTAAATGTTTTGTTTAGATCCTACACCTATTAAAAATGTCCTATTTTGGTTCTAAATTCATTAAAAACATTTCATTTTGGCCACCAATTGAACAAAATTTGTTAACTCAAGGTAACCGTTTAATTACAACTTTTTAAAGTATAATTTAAATTATTAGGTAACTGTCTTACTATAAATTTAATATATATAATAATATTTTTTACAGTCTATGGACATTCAAATTACTAGTGAATCCTCTCTGTAAATTGAACTTATTTCATTCAGGAAGAAAAAACTACTAATTTTTAAATTATTTACTTATTGTAAAAAAACCATTATACATTTTAAATTTATTGAAAGTCAATTACTAAATATTTAAATTATGGACATTGTACTCTTTTTTATTTGTCAATAATGTGTTTGTTCATAAATTTCTTTTAGATTTTTATTGATTATGTTTATGTATACTCTATTAAAATTTGAATTTTACTTATATTGTATCAATAATTATGCTGTACAACTGTTATGACACTTAAATTTTACTTGAGTTTATAATATAATTGGTTTTTTTACATAAATTATATTATTTAGATAAGAAATTTTAAGTTTTTGGTAAGATTTTATGATCTATGATCAAAACTTACAATTCTGATTTTGCACAGGAAAAAATGATCCTGGGTAGGATCCCAATCTTGGTAACCTTGGTTTCAATAGTCTTGGGCTGATTATTCTCTATTTACACAGGTTTATGAAACTTTATTACTATTGTGCTATTATATATTGATGATATGGTTATAATAGGCAATGATGAAAAGGCCATAAATGATCTCAAAAAGTTTCTTAATAGTTGTTTCAAGATTAAAGATCTTGGATCTCTTAAATACTTTCTTAGCATTGAAGTTGCACAGTTTAATGCTGGAATCAAAGTTTGTCAGTGAAAGTATACATTCAACATGTTAGAGGAAGCTAGTTTACTTGGAGCAAAACTAGCAAATGTCCTCATAGAACTTGACTTAATGTTAGCAGAAATAGGATGTAAAGCTCTAAAGGATCCTACTTGATACCGATGACTAGTTGGAAAACTAGTCTATCTCACAATTAGCCAGATAGAAATCATATATGCCACAAAAACACTTAGCCAATTTATGTAGGAACCAAATTTGCATCATCTCAGAATCGCTAATTGACTTCTCCAATACTTGAAAGTAGCCCCAGTTCAAGGCCTATTATTCCTATCAGATAGCCCACTTCACTTGGTTGGATAGCAAGATGCCTGACTAAACACTAGTTAGTAATAGGTTATTTCATTTTTGTTGGCAAGTCATTTGTGTCATGGAAGAGTAAGAAGTAGACAACGACTTCATGGTCATCTGTAGAGGCCGAATATTGCTCGATGGCTATAGCTGCTTGTGAGCACACTTGGTTGAGGTACTTGCTGAAGAAGCTGCAGGTCCCACATTCCTAACCAGCAAGATTGTTTTGCGACAACCAAGCTGCCTTACACATTGTTGCAAATCCAATATATCACTAGTAAACGAAGCACATTGAACTTGACTATCACACAGTTTGTGAAAGAATCCAAAGTAGAGAATCCAAAACAATTCATGCATCAACTGGAAGTTAGATTGCAGATTTATTCACAAATCCATTGAGAGTACTAGCATTTTATACGTGTCTTAGCAAGTTGGGCGTCATAAACATTCACACTTTAATTTGATAGAGAGTGTTAAAGGAAATCAAATTTGGCAAGGCAATCTACATTTATATCTAATTGATATTTAAATATATGAGATGGAGTAAATTGTGGATCAAGATATCAATAAGCAATTAGACAAGAGTAATAGGAGGACTGTGAATTATGTGTTTATTGTATCCTTAGAATAGCTTAGCAATAATTGTATATATTTGCTAGACTGTATGATTGAAGAATATATATAGAACACTTTTCACACCAATTTCATAAACTTTTTGCATCAATGGTTAAATTCACTTTTAATATCTAAAATTCTAATCTTTTCTCTCTTCATCCCCAAACTTTATTACTTAATGATTTTTTCGTTATATTTACATTAAATGCTATCGCAAGTTGAACCATTGTAACACGCAGGCAAATTAACCTTGTAAGTTTTAAACATGTTCTATAGATTATTCATTTTCATGTAATAATATTTGCAATTTTGTGTCATAGTGCCACACAAAATCTGAGATGATGGTGAAACATGTTTTGTGGATCATTTGTTTTCATGTAATAATATTTGCAATTAGCTTTAATTACTATTAAAAGGAGGCACTGAGCTTAGCATAAAATTGTTTACAATACTTCTTCACTATGAGTAATAATGTTATTATAAAATGAAGCATCCAAAAATAGTGATAATATTTATATCAAATGATAGTATAGTTAGGGATATCACAAAATAGATTTTATGGTTGTATTAATTTTCATCTTTACTTCTTTTCATTATATACTCATATTAATAGGGTTAATTTTTTGTTAGTTCTCATTAAAGGAAACTAACGTAAATTATGTCTAATTAGGTTAAGCCAATGAAAATTTAGGGCATTTAGTTTTAAAAGTCAACATAATTTTTTTTCAAAACAATAGATATGGTAATTATCATAAACGACATTTTCAAAATGGTAAATAGGTAATTATAAAAAACAAAATAATATTATTTATTCCATTTTTGTGCTGCAAATAGTCTTGTTTGGATAGTTTTCACTAGATACTTTGTAAAGGGCTATACTTTATACAATAAGAACTACTTCATATTGTAGAAATCTAGTTTCAAATAATATGAACCTAATTCCGCACAATATAAACTTATTTTTTTTATAATTGAAACCTAATTTTGTATATCTGGATATCAATGTTTTATAATAAGAACTTAGTTTCTTATATCAACATTCCAATTTTATAAAATAGGATCTCCATACTTTTAAAATACAAACTTAGCTTCATACAATAGGTAGTTAGTTTCATATAATAAAAGTCAATTTGGTACACAACATAAGAATTTTTAACAATAGAAACTCAATTGAAGATATGAGTCTTCTAGCTCTATTTTCTCACCAATTGAAGTGCTAAGTATATCATCACATTCCATTGTTGTATTTGGTCAACATGTTTCAAAAAAATTATTCACTTCTACACAAATAGGTCCTAGCTTTATAAAAAATTCTTATTTTCATATAATTAATTTCCAGTTTCATACATTATCAAAAGTTAAAAATCATCCAATAAGAACATAGTTTTTCACATATATGAACCCAATTTCACACATTAATATCTCAGTTTGTACATTAGAAATTTCACACAATTTTGGGACAATGACAACCTTTTTTTTGCAAACACTCAGTTTCATGCAATATGAATCATTTTATACAAAATGAACTACTTCCATACAATAGTAACTTATAGATTCAATCTTTACACTTACACACAAAGAGCCTAGTTTCATACAACAACCTATTCATTCCTTGATTTCAAATCACGAAATGAATCAATGTCCCAGCACGCAATCTTCACATTGATACATTATGAAACCATTTTCATACAATTATAAACAATTACATTCACATGTTCAAAGTTCATTCACACATTATTGAAGTCATACTATTGATAAACTATTTCATACTATACCTGATATGAAATTAGAGTGCCAACTCAAATCCAAATGTGATTTGATGCTATAATATGAATTAAAGGAAATAAATTAGAGTGCCAACTCAAATCCAGATGTGATTTGATGCTACAATATGAATTAAATGAAGGAATCAATCTAATCAAACCTTGACAAACCTACACATTATAGAAGTGCTTCCAGGCAAGACCAACAACTTTGATGGGCTTTACTCAACAAAATGTGTGACGACAAGAACAACCTCTACAGCAGTAAGAACATGATCCACAACCTCCTTTATTTTGCTGGACAATTTGGGTAAGAATTAGGAAAGATGGTGTCGGGTCTTGTAGGTTTTCTATATCAGTGAGAATGGATAGCAAATTCATAAGTACAATTGTTTAGGTTTTTAAGGTTAGGAACATAGAAGAAAAATTATGGACAAAAGATTGTATCAAATAGGAGCCTTTGCTAGATCTTTTGCTTGAATTTTACAATTCTTTTTCCTATTTAAAAAAAAATAGTCTAGAAACAATGATAGAAAATATTTCCTAATGGGAGTTAAATGGTGTTTAAACACCAAGTGGATATAATAAAATCTTATTTGTTCCTAAGGCTTAAGATTGTTTTTATTTAACTAAAGAAAAAAAATTATAATTTAAATTATCCTTTACTTGTAAAAAATTATTGGATAGTTTAGTTTACTAAAAATAGTTAATGAATAATTTAAATTAGGTCCAATAGGTGATTTCCAACTATATTTACTCTATCTTAACAAAATTTATCTATTGAGGAACTAATAAAAAATCATTTGAAAAGGTTTAGAATAAGAAAAATTGACTTAATATGTTAAGGATGAAAAGATATACAAATTAAAGGTTGGGGACCCTACAATATTTACCTATATGAAGATGAGTACTTTTAATAGGGAAAAACTATCAAGCAGCAACTTAACTCTAATTTTTCCCTAATGTGGAGATGGTGACATGAGGTTCATAATAACAATAAATTATTTGAATTTAGTTAATAGTATAAATTTATATATAAAAAAAGTAAAATTTTATATCGAATGCTTTTTTTACAAAACCCTCTTCTTGGGAAATAATAAGATGAAATGTTAAAACCTTTCACCATAAGAGAGATGCATAAAAGCCAAAAAAAGTATAAAGTATCATATCTTAATCAATTGAAAAAATTGATGTACTTTCTTTGGAGAGGTCTCAGCATTCTTTTACCTGCTTTCAATTTGCTTATTCCTATACTTAGTTCGTCCACTTCAATCTATGATTTTGGTTTCCATTATATTGCTTTCTTGCTCATGGATTTAATAGTTTTTTTTCCATCTACATGGACTATTTTTGTCTTTTTGTTCTGCTAATTTTGGTGCAAATCTATAAGCCTCCCAAGGTCTGTGCTCTATTCGGCACTATGCCTTGCACCTCTTTGGAGGTCATCTCAATTCTTTTGTTATGGGCTTTGATTGTCGATTGTCTAATCAGATAGCTAATAGGGATTTACTAGACTATGGCCCTTGATTTTATACCTCTGTATGTTATTTGTGGCTCCAATTCCTGTACATCTACTTTCGTATATTAACGTGGTGATCTTTTTGTTTTAATAGCCTAGTTTATGTCTAATCTCAGTGTTGGAATAAGGTTAACTTAGGAATTTGAGGCTAACCATTGTTGTTTTCTAATTTTGGTATGTTAATATGATAATCACTTGGTTTATATTATCTTGATTGTTGTTCAAGCCACCTGTCAGTATTTTCAAAAAAGTAAGGGGAATTTTGGAAGAATATATACGTTATTTAGGCTACAATAGATTGGATTAGTCCACTTGTGTGGTTGGCCTTTTCTTTATTGTTTAATGTTTATGCCTTTATATAAATGGGACCATCCAAGTACATCATTCACCAAAGAAAATAGTAATCTCCAAAAAAATTGTGGTGTGATATAATGGCAACCTTTCCCTCAAATTATCTCCCTAGGCATGGCCTTGTTTTTTTTCTACTAGTATGGATCTTGTTGAGCAGACCAATAACTTTCTCTCATGGTCCTTACTCATCCAAATGATGGGCAGACGGAGATTTACAATGGCCTTCATTTAGTCTTATATTAGATATTCATGGTAAGTAGAGGATCATATCTCTATTTTGGGAAGTGTTGGTTCTAATTGATTTATTGTTCAATTTCATAGCTAGAGTGATCTTCTCTGTTTGGAAGGTAAGGTTCCATGGAACATGGATGGAGCCTTAATATTGGTTTGAAGGCTGCAACCACATGTGAGGGTAGAAGATCATGAATTTATGATTGCAATGGTGTGGGTACAGGTACATGGGTTGCCTTTTATGTACCTTTAACTTGAGATGGCCCATGAAATTTCTCATTATTTAGGACCAGTATTGGCAGTGGACATGGCTGATGATAGTCCTTATTGATGGAATTACATCTGTTTCATGACCATTATTAGTTTAGATGAACCACTACCTCCAATTTTATGCCTAAAAGCAATTACAGGCCATATAATCTGAGTTTGCTTCCACTATAAGAAGATATTCAAATTATACAAACATTGTTACATCGAACACTTGAGGACTCACTGTCATAAAACTTTTCCTTAAGTTGCACAAGCAATCAATGACAGATTGGGCTTAATGTAATTGTTAGAATTTGAGTACATCTACATTGATTACTATAAACCATGTTTCTCCCATAGCATGCAATCTTTTAGGTCTATTGGGCATTCAACAGTCATCCGTAGAACTAGACATCAATAAACATTCCTTCATCAGATCAGTTTTCTAGAAAATGAAAGTTTGCATTATGAATCCTATTTTGATGATGAGGCTGTTTAGGTTATAATGGATGAACTTCTCCAACCTTTGAACCGAATCAAGTGTGACAAGAATATGGTAGTTCATGATCGCCTTCTAGTCTAGCTAAGTCTAAATCAACAAGGTAATAGTTTCCCTCATAGCTTAGATATTAATGATTATCCACATAGCCTTGAAATGGGCCAATTAGAAGGCTAAAGCCAGATAATGCTTCTAGGTTTGAAGACATTAAAGCAACAGAAGTCCATTTTCCTTCTATTTCTACTATTTTAGACTCTTTATCCAAAAGCTCAATGATAAAATTATTGGAGGGTCTATTGAATTCTTCTAGCTTGAAGGTTGCCGTTGGGTTACCAAATTTGGCTCAAAAAGCTCATATGCTTGCTACCTCGTAGGGCTTAGGATCTAGCTCACCACAACTTTAGAAGTATCCTAGAAAATGATAGAAGTTGTTGCCTTTTCATTTTTACCTTTAAAGGTGAACACCTAGTAAGGGAAAAATCATCCCAATTGGAGTTTTTCTTCATGTGTTTTCCTTAAATTCTTTTCTTTTGCTGGATTAGGTGGTTCCAGATTAGGCTCTTTTGTCTATTACTCACAAAAATCAACAAAGGCTACTGGAAAAAAGCCCTAATAAAAACTAGAAACATTCTTTTAATTGGCATAAGTGTTTAGGTCGATGCTCTAACTCAGGCCATCTTTTTAAGAAGCTTATACTTATTATGAAGCAAAAGAATAGACAGAGGACTACGGGTTAATCTGTTGGTCTTGAACTATTTGAACCTCGTCACCGTAAGAAGCCTTGCTTACTTCCTGCCACAGTCTATTTAACTAGTTTAGAGTTGCATTCTAGTTTCTGCAAAGACACTATCGTAGATGAAGCTGATGGCACCATGTTCATTCACCAGTCCATTGCAATTTCTTTTGAAGGTGTGGCATCCCAAAATCAGCATTTGGTTTAAGGCTTTTCTAGGTTTATGCCTCAACAAACCCACATCAAAAAATAAAAGCTTTGAGCTTTAGTTGTTGAGGATTGGGTCATCCTTCTATAATTCACCATATTCATTGGTTTATTCTGCTTAAGTGGCATATTTTGTTTTTTTTTTCTAGAGAGTTAGATGAATGGATCCTTGGTCTCTAGAAGTCTTGATGGCTTAAGGCTAGACATATATGAGTTTGTTGATCCTCAAGGGCAATGTGGAGGGCATTAGGAGGGTTGGTCTTCTAATGTAGGTTACTCAATGGTTTCTAGATTTGCGAATCTACTTTTGCTTCATGTAGTTGATGATGCTCGGCCCCTATGTTTTTTTTAATGTATATATAAGAACCTAAATGTATAACTTAGGGAACAAAATTGGAATAAGATCTTGACCAGCTTTAAGTAGTATCTTGAGCCATTGTTTTAATTGGTGACTTTAATTGGGTTTTGAATTCAATAGAAAAGAAAGATAGAAATGCTTGTGCCTGCACCAGTGCTGAGCATCTTTAGGCCTTTCTTGATGAATTACATTTGGTCTAGCTTCTTTGTAAAGGCTCTACTTTTATGCGGTCTAATTTTAAAGAGGGTGATGATGCGGTTTATGAAATTCTTGATAAGCCTTATTATATTGAGGATTGGTTTCAGTTATTCCTAAATGTTCAATTATTTAATCATTGTCATTTAGAGGTTAGATCATACCCCTCTCTTGTTAGATATTTTACTTGTAGTTTGATTTTATCATAGACGAAAAAGACTTAAAGCATTCTGGTTAAGGCATCAACAATGTGAAGACATCTTTAAATCAATATGGTAATCATCTTTCTTAGGCTTTAAAATGTATTAGGTAGTGACTAAATGTTCTTTTTTAGTTCCTACTTTAAAGAAGCATAGTAGATCCTCAATTGGTAATCTTACACATAAAATTGATTTAGTTGAGTAGTTCTTAAATCAAGCTCAAGCTTTTGAACATATCATAAACTCCTACTTGGGTATTTTGGCTCTTGTAAAAAGCATATTACTTTATTGGTAGTTGAGGAACTGCTTTGGGCCTATAAGTCCAAGCTGAAATGGTTAGCTCTTGGGGACAGTAATGCCAGGTTCTTTCATCTCACTACAATTGCATCATACTGGTGCTCGGATGCTCTCTGGTTAGCTGATGATGTTTGGATATATGATGAGGATGGGATTAGACAAGCAATTCATTATGCCTATTACAATTTATTTATTAATATCCCTATAATACTTGAAGCTACCTAGGATGAAATTTGCTCTTCTCACTCCAGAAAGTTATTAGATGATTAGAAATAGATGCTCTTTTAACCTTTTTATAAAGAAGAAATTAGGAAAGTGACATTTGAACAAGGTAGTCTAAAGCTTTCATATAGGATGGGATTCACCCAATTGTCTTTAAGAAATATTAGAATATTATGGGGGATTCTATTTGTGATGTTGTCTTGGCCTTTTTATTGGAGCCATATTCTAAGACAATTAAACTATACATTTATCACTCTTATTCTAAAAATCAGGGAAGCTCATAAAGTTGAAGATTTCAAAACCATTAGTCTTTGTAGTACAATTTGCAAATTGATTGTAAAGGTTTAGTGAACAGATTAAAGGCTATCCTGCCTTTGATCTCAGATTTTCAGAATGCATTTGTCTCTAGCTAAAGCATCCAAGGCAATATTATAGCTGCTTATAAGATCCTACATGCTGTGAAACACACAAGTAGGAGTGGGCCACATGGTTATAAAGTTATATTGATATTGGATATTTGAAAGGCTTATGACAGGTTGAGTAGGTCCTTTTTAAAAAAGGTTTTACGGTGTATGTGTTTCCAAGAAACTTGGTTCAATATTTTGATACAATGTGTTTCCATGGTTTCTTATTCAGTGTTGGTAAATGTTGTATGATGGAATAGTTTACTTTTTAGGTGGGGCTGTGGCAGGGTGATCACCTCTAACGTTACCTATTCATTTTCTATTCTGAGGCTTTTTCTGCATACTTAGGATTTATCACAATCCTTAGGGAAGCTTCTGAGATTGAAAGTCAGTTGAGTTGGTCCTTGATAAACAGTTTGTTCTTTGTAGATGAATGCCTCGTTTTCTCCCATCCATCATGTCATTTAGTTAGAGTGATCCGGGACTCTTTGAAACCATTATGACATGCAACTGGAAAGGAGATTAATTTCTCCAAATCTAAATGGTTTCAGTCGTAACATGCCCTATGGATAGATTCAACAATTTCATAATCTTCTCCATTTCCTGATGAACTCGAACATTCTTAATTATCTGGGAACTCATTATACCAGGATTTATATAAATCCTCTTCATTCTAATTTCTAGGTAGAAAATTCTCTCATCAATTGGATAATTGGAAGCAAAAACTATTAAACAATGAGGGATGGTTAACTTTGGTTAATTTAACATTAACCTTATGCCAATCTACATTATGTCCTTATTTGAGGTACCAATTTCTAGTTTAGACGAACTCTTTAGTAAGTATATCAAATTCTGGTGTTCAAGTTCTCAAGAGAACACAAGGGTTGCATTTAAAGAATAAATACCTTTTGATGCTACCTAGGGTAATGGGAGGTTTAGGCTTGAAGGATATGGCTTTATTTAATTAGGTTCTATTAGCTAAAAATTTCTAGAGAATTTTCACGGGTGGCCTATGTAAACTGGTATACAAGGTACTTATGGCCAAGTATGGTTTTTTGGAATCGATATGGTTTGTTAAAAGCACTAGCAATTCTTCTGTCATTTGGCATAGCCCCTTATATGGTTGATGCATATTGGACTCCTTGTATTCTTGTATACTGATCTTCCCAGAGCTGTTTGTCCAACTTTTTCTACCCATAAGAATCTAAAGGTTTCTAATCTTGCCTTTAGAGTTTCTATGGATTAGATCAGAGACCTTCTTAGGAACCTTTTTCATTTATAGATTACTTAGCCGATTCTTTCTATACCACCTCTTTCCCTTTCCAAGGGATAAGATTTGGTTCATTGGAATAGTAATTCTTCAGGTCATTATAGCTTAAAAAGAGGTTAAATTGTTCAGTGTTGAAAAGACTCTTGGTTTTAACCCTTCCTCATAAATTTAAGATCTTTATATGGAAGTGCTTATTCAATACGCTTCCAACAGCCTCAAATTTATCTCATCATGGCGGTGTCATGGATCCTTGTTACAAACACTGTAACCCGTAGGATATGACATCTCTTACCTATTCTGGGGCTATCAAAACACAAAAGAAGTTTGGGGTCAGTTCTGTCTTGCTCATCCAACTAATCATTCTTGAAGGCTAGCTTTTTGAATTGATGGCTTCTCTTACTATTTGGTATATGGATTGGTTACACTTATTAATATGTGCATTCTGGATCATTTGGCTAGGAATAAATTATGTAGTGTTTCAAAATGCTCAATTTGAGGTCTTGTCTATTATCAATAGAAGGAACAGCCTCATCCATCTATTAACTTCAACTAGTGATTACATTCTTTGATATTCTTTCATTTCCCCCCTTTAAGCCCCATTTACCATGTGTGGGGTAAGAGCAAGTGGGGTCACCCTCTTAAAAATCCTTAAGTAATTGTAGTGGATGGGGCATGGTGGCGATCTTTAGGTTTAGGGGCAGTGGCTTGGCTCTAGATGGCAATTTATGCTCCTCTATGATCTCTAGAAAGGTGCACCTGGCCACACTAATGAATTGGTGTTGGAAGCTAAAATTATTCCTATTCAAGGAGTTATCAACTCAGCTTTGACTTCCTCTACTTCCAATATTAATATTCTCTCTAGCTATACATAGGCTTTAGTAATATTGAGAAGTGCAGTAGATTTTGGTGTTTCATTAACACGGATTTCCCAAGATTCTTTGCTTATTGGTATAGTCTTTTGACTACTACTCTCTGGTCATAGTGCCTTATCAGCACATCACTCTTGCACATGATTTTATTGCATCTTTACTTTCTTCCTTACAATAGTTTCTAACAAAAAAAAGAGGCATTTACAAGCAAATGACTTGTGGCTTTATACTACAGATCTCATTTCGGCAGTAAATTTTGTTGATTGATCTTGTAATTTGGGAGGTCATTCTCTTGGGTTTATGAAACATTGATTGAGTAATAATGGGCTTTGCATCTTCGTGGTGTGGGACTTTTACAGGAATCCTAGAGTGTTGAATTTCAAATTTTTCTCTCAAATTACTGTGGTATGGTTCAAGTTTGGTTATAACTTGAACTATGGATGTTATACTATTTTTCTTGATAGTAAATTTTTCTACTACTTTTCCCCATGGTTTTTGCCTTTATATTGAAGGGTTTTCCATGTATATTGTGTGTCTTGATTTATTTATACTTGCTGCTATTTTTTTATTGTGTGGCTAAGATTTATTGCCTTGATCATTTGTCAATATTATCCTGTGAGTTTGATAGTAATTATCTTGAGTCCATCCTAATAAATGGATTAGAGCATATGACTAAAGAGGAAATGGGTGACAATGTAGGTTCAATGCTTAAATTGAATGTATTGAATTATTTGATTTGGAAACGAATGATGGAGGATCTACTTTATTACCTTGATTTGTATGATCTAATTTTAGGTGATTTAGCCAAGTCAAAGGACAAGTCAAATTATGATTAAAAGAAACTTAATCATAAGAAAATTGGCATCATTAGATGATGGGTGGATTTGAGCATGTTCCACCATGTCTTTGTAGAGATGAGTGTTTAAACTCTATAAAAGAGGAAGACCACTTAGAATAAACCTTTCATTATGTGGAAGCTTGTGAGTTCAAAGCTTATGCAGGACAATAAGTTTCAAAGCACGTGAATGATTTCTAAAACTTGATTAATCAGTTGACAACTATGAAGTTGGAGCTTGATGATAAGTTGCAAGTGTCACTTTTTTTTATTTCTTTACCTAAGAACTAGGAAACCTTAGGGATTATTATCAGTAATTTGACCCCGGATGGCAAACTCACCTTGAGTTTCATTAAAAATAACTTGTTCAACATGGAGAAAAGGAGGAAGGAGTTGGGTTCTGAGTATGCAAAAGCTCTCTTCACTGAGACAGGGGTAGAACCAAATGTAAGGGACTTGAGAGTAGTCGTGGTAAATCTAGTGATTGTTCAAAGTCTAGAGATGGAAAAAGTTGTCGTTATTATAAGAAACTTGGTCATATAAAGAAGTATTGGTGGAGGAGGAAGAAGAATGAAAAGAAGAGTGAAAAAGCTCCTGAGGACAAAATTATGGCCACAATTTTTAAGTAAGATGTTGATGTTTCAGTTACACTAGTTTGTGCATATGGGGACTATGATCATCTTATAGATCTAAATGCCTTGTGGATAATTGATTCGATTGCACCATATGACATTTCCCCTAGGAAGAAATTGTTCACTACTTACAAGGAGGTTGATCTCGGGCTGGTGAAGATGGGTAACATGCCCAGTCCAGGATCTTTGGGATTGATGATGTTGTTGTACAGACTAGTTTGGGTGTCACTTTAATATTGAGGGGGTGCGTCAAATTTTGAATATGTCAAATAACCTTATTTTAGTGAATATGCTTCACTGTGAAGGTTTTGATCAAAGTTTTAGAAATAGGATGTAAAAGCTGAAGTGTGGTTCTTTACTAGTGGCAAAAGGTGATCTTTGTTGCGCTTTGTATAGGGCACATGTTTGTACTTGTGGGAGCAGTTCGCTAAATGTGGTTAAGGATGATGCGTTTATGAATTTATAGCATAAGCAGCTGGCATACATCAACAAGAAATGGGTGGAGACTTTTGGCAAGGCAGCCCTTCATTCCTATTACCAAAGTTATGTCACTTGACCATTGTGATTTCTATTTGTTAGAAAAGCATCATAAAGTTTCATTTCGTGTTCCCTCTACATGAAAAAAAATTAGACTTGAGCTAATATATTTTGATGTTTGTGGTTCCATTAAGGTGGAGTCATTGGCCGGTGATAGGTATTTTGTGACTTTTATTGATGAAGATTTACTTAAGCCTTGTGTGTACTTGCTAGAAAAGATAAGTTAGGCCTTTAACTACTTTAGTATTTTCCATGCCATGGTTGGGAGGGAGATTTGTGTGTACTTGAAGTGTCTCCCTATGGATAATGGTAGGGAATATACCTCAAGTGAGTTTGAGAGGTATTGTAAGGAACATGGTGTTTGTCATGAGAAGATGGAGCTTGGTATATTGCAACATAATGGTATAGCTGACAGGTGGAACTACACCATTATTGAGAAAGTTAAATGCATGTTGAGGATGTCTAAGTTGCCAAGGACATTCTAGGTTGATATTGTAAGTACTGTTATTTACTTGATTAACCAGACTCCATCGATTCTTTCTTGGAGAGTATGTGGATAGGTAAGAATGCTTCTTATTCACATTTCAAGGTGTTTGGTTACAAAGTATTCATGCATGTGTCCAATGAACAATGATCAAAGCTTGATAGTAAGGTTAAACTGTGCATTCATGCTGGTTATGACAGTAAAGAGTATGGTTACCAGTTTATGGGATCCGGATAAAAAAAAAGGTCGTTAGAAGTATGGATGTTGTTTTCAGGGAGCATGAGAACATAGAAGATATTAGGCTATAAAAAAAGACATTAGATACTGTTTATAGTGTTGATGATCTGAAACCTGCACCTATTCCATTTGAGAATGCCATAAAGGGGGGAGCTATAGTGTAAAGGCTCCTCAAAACCTATGGAAAGATCACTAAGGTAAGTATGAATTTTGATGTCTAGAAACTCAATTTTGCACATTAAATAAAGATTTTAGTAGTTTGATGTAGCATAAAGTGAGTAATGTGACCATTTGAGCAAATTTAGCTATAAAGGGCAAAATGGTAATTTTGCTAAGCAATCCCAAATTTTATACCATAAATAAGATTAAACTAAGGAATTAAAGATTTTAAATTGTTTCAAGGATTCCCAGTTCAATTACATTTAGGGTAAACAATATATGTCGTCCTTGAACTAAGATCCATGTTTCGGATTTATCCCGTAACTACAAAACATTGTAGCATTTATCCTTTAACTATAAAAATATTATACAAATCATCCTATCGTTAACTGCAACTGTTAAAATGAATAGAAAAAAATGTAAAAAACAAGTTTTAACCCCTGAAAACCTTTTATTTGCCAAAGAAACCTCAAAATTTTTACATTTTACAATAAACGACCTTTTCCCAACTGCCCTCCTTCCTTCATGACCACCGCCATCCTTTGCTTTGCTTATTTAGTTCTCACTTCCTTTGTTCTTGATTCCAAGTCGACCTCCTTATTTGTGAGCCTGCCTCCCCTATTTTTCTACCAGATTTTTGGTGGCCGTCTTCTTCAGGTGGTGTGTAGTCATGTTTATCCGACAGTGCACGATCATCTTTATCTGACAGAGCACGATTGACAATTATTGTCTTCCTTTGGCAGTGCGTGATTAAGTAGAAACGACAATGTTGGAGCACGATTAAAAGGACAGGTCCAGGTAGGATCAAAGGGAAATGACAATAGAGGATGACAATTGGTAAGACTAGAGTGCGACAGAAGTGCACTAGGGAAGAGGACATTTAATTGACGGGAAAGTGCAACGAGCAAAATATTAAATATCATTGCCGCTAGGTATACCATATCTTATATTTTTAAGGTATACCACACTGTATATCATTACTGTTTGTGCAAAAAATAATAACTGATAGAATATTATTTTAAGATGAAATAAATTAAATAAATTTTTTGCACATCTTTATATGTATTCTAATTTTTTTCATCATAATTTTTTAAATATAAATAAAATATATATGATAGAAGATATTTGTTATGCAAAAAACATAAAAAATATTATATATGGAGAAAAATAAATATTACTCAGCAAAAAAAATTAATTTATTAATACAAGATAAAAAAAAAAGAAACAATACTTTAATAATAAAAATAAAATTTTCAATACTTAAAAAAAAGAAAAAGTAACTAAAAAATTAAAGTAAATATTTATGTTAAAATATGTTTATTAATTATATTTTACTAGTTTATATATTTATGTATGATAGTTTGATTTAAAATGACAAAAAAAATATCTCGTACATGTCCACGAAAAGTAGAATACATCTATATGTATATCATGGTATTTGCAGTATACCGCGGTTTTTAGAGAAAATGTGCACAAAAGATTACCGGTATGCAAAATACCATGAAATATTGCGGTAATGCATGTGTTTCTATAAAAAAAAATGACAAAATGTGAAAAAACTTGTACCGCGTACTACTTACCCATGGTAAGCGGTATCCCCTGGTATTTAATTCTATAGCAATGAGATGATGGCCGAAATAACAATAGAAGACAATGATCAATGAGGAAAAAGGGCACATAATGGCCTTAAGGGTCTCAGCCTTTTGTTCCCCTTTGTCCATCAATTAATCATTAATGGTGGCTAGGACGTAGGATGTCGCTAGCGGGATGGGAACTTGATGATGGAAAATTAGCGATGACTATAGTAGAGGTGAAGGTCATGAGGGGCAAAGGAGTAGAGCTGAAGGTCATAACAGGATGGTGATTTTATTGTAAGATATAAAAGTTTTGAGGTTTCTATGACAAATGGAAGGTTTTTGAGGGTTAAAACTAGTTTTTTTTAATGTTTTTTTCCTTCTGTTTTAACAGTTGCAATTAACAACAGGCCGATTAGCATAACATTTCCATCGTTGAAAGATAAATGGTGTAACGTTTTATAGTTCCAAGATGAATCTAAAACATGGGTCTTAATTTAAAGATGACAGGTGCTGTTTACTTTTACAGTTATGTAAGACTAAGTGACTTAACTGCATACAAGGGAGAAGTTGATGGACCAAAGGGTGAAAAAACAAGGTATAAGAAACAATAAATGGGAAGTTTTCTTCCCCAACTTACCACTCATGCCATTTTTGCTTCAATGGGCTTTCAAACTAGCCCTAATTCGTTCCCATCCAAATCAAGCTCCAAATTGATGATTCATGGTGCAAATTGGAGGATAAAGCTTGAGGAAGCTAGTAAACACATTTTCTTCTTTGGTAAGCTCCTGTTTTTGGCTGTGGCTTGAATATGATGGTTGGTTTGGGGTGATCAAGGCTTGGGTAAGTTAGAAGATTGGTCCTTACACTTGAAAATGGTCCAAGAAACATTTTTATGTCTCACAAAAAAAAAGGTAAGGGTTTTTAGCATTGATCAAGCTTTTTTATGCTTAAATTTTAGTTATACTACATGTTCTTGATGCAATGGCAATGGAAATAGAGCAAGAAATGCTACATTAAATTGCGAAGGAGTTGCAAGCGTGCTTAGGTGTTTCAGGTTTGTGATCTTTAATTAGGTAAGGGATTTTTGTGTTTTCAAATGTTTAATGGATGTTTTTATGCACTATTTTTCAAATGAAAGTGATTAGAAGTTGTTTGGAAGTTGTTTGGGGTAAGATAAAAGAGAATGGATTAATAATTAAGCAAAAAAGGGGTAGCTGCATGGCATGCCAGGCGAGGCCCAGTTACTAGGTTCCAAGCGGCATGGCAGAGCTAGGGGGTCAAGCCTGGACAGCATGGGTTTGCCTATGGAGCTGCTATTGGTGGCAAGCCCTTAAGGCCTGGTGTTTAAGGCATCTTTTGGACATTTTGATGCTTTGGTCAGCTTCCTCGGACCTTCCCAAGATTTGTAGTACCTTTGAATGGGTCTTAGAATCACTTTTAAGGTAATATTTAGGCATCTGTTAGGTGAGTTAAGGGGTGGCTAAAGAAGTACATTAAGGCCTAAGAAAGGAACGGGATTTAAGAAGATTAAAGGTGCTAAGTAAGAAAGAGAAGTTTTAAACTTCTAAGCTATTTTAGTTAATAAGTTGAGCCCCAAAGTTAAGTAAACTATTGTACAATATGATTAAGGGTAAGAAAGAATAAGCTAAGTTTAAGGCAAGAATTTAATCTTATAGTTAGGATTAAGTTGGGGTAAGGTTCATACAATAGAATCCTTTCTAGTGGCTATTAGATAAGACCTCAGGATGTACAAAATATGAGCTCATTCCAGATTGTATTATACATTGTTATATATGCATTGTCCTAATATTTTTTTTGCACGCTATATATCCCTTACTGAGAATCAATTGATTTTTAACTCTTAAGTTTCCATGTTGTGTAGATTATACTTAATGGGCCTAATACCAAAGAGTTGTTATTCCATAGTTTATTCCAGGTATTACACATTCTAAATCATTATTGATTCTAAGTGCTGGGTTAGACATTTTATATGTACTAACCAAGTTATTTGCATGATTTAAGCAATTGTAAGCTAAGGAATGCATAAGGATAATTAGGAGCTTTTGTTATAGGAGCTCAGCTCAAGTGGAAGCTAGTTATGATTTTAGATTATGTATGTAAATTGATGAGTTATGCCTCTGGAATGGCCAAGAAATGTGTAGATGTCGTAGTACAAATGAACACTATGGTTGCTATTGGAATGTACGTTAAGATTCTTTTGTTATGATGTATAGTGAGTTAATACTTAAAGTATTACAGACTTATTTGTTTTTTACTTTAATTGAATTTTGAAATTTGTTTTACAAATTACTACCCATGGATTTTAAATCTTATTTCATTCACTCGAAACTAAAGTTAAGCTTGCATGCATCATGTCTAGGGTAATCAACTAGTTGCATGAATTATTTTAAAGAATTACAAGTATTAAGTTAGCCAATCGCAACTAAGTATGGGACCACAATATCCTGATTAGTTAAAAATCTTGGGGATGCTCTACACCGAAGTAAGGTTAAGATCACTTTTCAAGGGTTAAGGTCCCTTACTTATAGAACCTAGGGTGTTGTAGTCAGCCATTGTTAACGAATAGGTTGATAGTGACATAACTAAGTATGACAGTAGTTTTGAGTAGGGGGAGCAACCCCATCCACTAGAAGAGGTAGAGTCTTATTAGAGGAGATTTAATAGAAAGCATCGTCCATATAACAGGTATCCCAATTTTGATTATATCATGCTTGTTGATGTGGGGGAGCCTAAAAGCTTTCTAGATGTGCAGTAGCGTGTAGATAATGACCAGTCGATTGCAGCAATGCAAGACAATATGAATTATTTTCAGAAGAACAACACATATGAGTTGGTGGATCTATCTAAGGGTAGAAGAGCATTACAAAACATGTGGGTGTTTAAGTTGAAGAAAGATAGTGATAAGCTAGTTAAATATAAGGCTCATTTAGTGGTGAAGGGTTTTCATTGGAAAAAAGGGAGTTAGTTTTGATTAGATCTTTTCCCTTATATTGAAGATACGTTCCATTTGGGTTGTACTTAGATTAGCAGTTAGTCTAAATCTTGAGTTTGAATAGCTAGATGTGAACGCTATATTTTTACATCTTGACTTGATTGAGGATATTTACATGGTTCAACTTGAAGGGTTTAAAATGAAAGGGAAGGAGTACATGGTTTGTAGATTAAAAAAAGCCTTTATGGCTTGAAGTAGGCACTTAGATAGTGGTATCATAAAATTGATTCTTTTATGGTCTGCCAGAACTATAAAAGAACTGAGGTGGATTCTTGTGTCTATGTTAGAAAATTTCTCAACGATAACCTCATTATTTTTTTGCTTTATGTTGATGATATGAGTATTGTTAGGAAAAATGCTTTGATGATTCACAAATTGAAAGAGAAGTTGTCTAAGTCTTTTGACATGAAGGATTTAGGGCTAAGGAAACAACTTGTTTACAAGAGAATGGAAACATTCACAACTAGTTTAGAATAGAAACATTCATGACAGGAATTCTGTCAAACCGTGGTCATCATAGGAAATTATGTTCAAAGAGTCCTTGAAAAGTTTAACATGATAGATACTAAGCCATTTAGAACACCCTTTGCGAATCAATTCAAGTTGAGTATGAAGCCATGCCCGAGTACTACGAAAGACAAAAAAAAGATGTAAGCTATTCTTTACTCCTCTACGGTCGGTTCTGTAATGTACGCCATGGTTTGTACTTGGCTAGATATTGCTCATGCTATTGGACTGGTTTGTTGGTTTTCATCTAATTCAGGGAAGTCTCATTGGGAAGCCGTGAAGTGGATTTTCAGATATTTTAAAGGTACTTCAAAATTGTGTTTGAGTTTTGGTGATGCTAAACCTATCTTGGAAAGCTTTACTGATGTAGTTATGTCGGGTAATCTTGATGGTAGAAAATTTACATCAGGTTAAATTTTCACTTTTGTTGGGGGAGCTATCTCATGGCAGTGTTGTTGTAGAAGTGTGTTGCTTTGTTTACAATTAAGGCAGTGTATATAGCAACCAATAAAGTAGGTAAAGAGATGCTTTGGATGAAGTGGTTCTTCATGAGTTTGGTTTGAAGCAAGAGAATTATGTGATACATTGTGATAGCCAAAGTGCTATTAATCTGATAAGAACTCAATGTATCATGCTCGGACTAAACACATTGAGGTGAGGTATCAATTGGTTGCATTTAAGGACTAAAAATAAGCTTTTAAAGCTTGAGAAAATTCATACTGATGATATTGTAGTTGACATGTTGACAAAGGGAATTCGTAGGGAGAAGCTTAAAGCATGTGGCCTAATGACTGGTATGTGCTCCATGTATAGAACAGTGACAGTATCTCCTCTTAATGGGATTAGAGTGGGAGATTGTTGTATGTGGGTTTAATCCCATGGTCAACACTATTTGTTGACTGAGTTGAGTTTTGTTAAAGCCTAGTTGGTCTTGGCTTTAAAAGTCCTTGGTGTGGTGGCTTATATAAACCCACACCCCATATACACACACATGTTTGACTTCAAGGCACGTATGAGAGAGCAAAATGTGGGACAGAGAAAATATGAACAGAGGCATTTACAAGTAAAATGACTTGTGGCTTCGTTCTATAAGTCTCAGTGCAGCAGTAAATTTTGCTCATTGATCTTGTAATTCGGAAAGTCATTCTGTTGGGTTTGTGGAGCATTTATTAAAGAGTATTGGCGTTTTGGGTCTTTGTCGTGTGAGCTTTTTGTAGGAACCCTAGAGTGTTGAATTTGAGGTTTTTCTTTCAAATTATTATGATAGGGTTCATGTTTGGGAAATAACTTGAATTGTGGACATTGTACTATTTGTTTAAAATAGATTTTTTTGTTGGTTTTCTTAATGGTTTGTCCCTCTATGTTGGAAGGTTTTTCACATATATTATGTGTCTTGATTTATTTATACTTATTGTTATTTTTCTGATTATTTATTCTTGGCTGTGATTTATTGGCTTGAGCATTTGTTGATATTATCCTGTGAATTTGATGGTAATTATCTAGGGTTTATCCCAACAAGTTTTTTTATTTTGTGTTCCAAAAAGAAAAGCAACAAAAAGTGATAACCAAAAGCTTTCACATAGCCATTGTCTCATTTTTTGTTTATAGATTCATTACTTTATAAATTAAAGTTGAAAAGAAAATTATGAAAAAAAAGTAGAAAATTTTATCTTTTTTTTTTTGCTGTTTTCTTGTCACTTTTAGAATAGGTCGTAAAGGTTTTTGCAACACAATGTTTTATTGATAATCCATTGCTTTGACCTAGAAAGTTACTTTTACTAATGAAGTTGTGATGAATTTGGACTGTGCTTATGTACATCAGTGCTATAGTATTTATCATCATATAGATTCTTTTCACTTGCGCACAAAAATATTAAAAAAATTTATAGAAACCCACCAAGGTATACCCTATCCTACACTTACCACCTCTATATTGAAAAACCTTCACTTACTCCCTTCTCTATTTAACTCCGTGAGGCTTGTTGCTTGGTGTCAAGAAAATAACTAAGAAGCCCTCATCCCCAATTTTCCTTCCAAACACAAAAAGTCGTCAAACAAATGAAGAAAGCCATAAATAATCTACAACAATCATTCCTTAACACTATATGATTGTTTGTTGGCAACTAAAGCTGTTGTTGGAAGAAGTGAGAGACTAGTGTACACAAAACAGCAAGGTAATTAAATTCAATAATCTTATATAATCAAATGGTGTGGCTAGTTGTTGTGTATTTCAAAATGGTAGGGGTATGATGTTTTAGTTCAAAATTGCATTGTTTTTGAAAAAAAATTTGGCAAATATTCTTATTGTTGTGGAACAAACTTAAAGGTTTTGATAGAATGAATCATTAACATGTATTGTTGTCATGTGTTTTATATTTTTGTCTATTGAAGTATGATTTGAATTCATTAAAGGAATTATAAAGGTTGCATAAACTTGTTCTTAAATTTTTTTTCCCTTCCTTTTTTATTATAGGAATTATATAGCGCCATATCTTATATTATCGGGTGGACAATGATCTTGTTGGGCCACTAGTATATTTGTAAAGTGGGTATAACCTCATTAGTTTTCATATATAGATATGACGAACGTAATTATGGAGAAATTTTATCCAGGTTCAACAAAAGTGGCCATACGAACTAGGAGTTGAATGGATATTATAGGGAATGCAAATATAAGGAAAATGTTCAGGGCCTATGAAGGTGTAGATGAAATCACTGTATTTACTATGTATGAGAAGTTCCATACTCTGCAAGGCAAAGGATTATTTGAATACTCTGAAGAAATTGCATTGAATGTGTGCATTACTGAGAAAGATAGATAAAAGAGATAATTAATATAGATTAAGAGGACGGCTTTATATCCAAAGGTTTTTGGTCTACTTTTTTGACATGGGGAGGAGTTGAAGGTGGGTTAGAAGCAGACTGTAATGAGGTAATGGTTGTCATTAAAAATACAAGACAGAAGGGTAGAGCTAGTGGCCATGATATGGGTATAACTAAAGAAAACAATAGCGGAACAACCAATTCAAATGCTGATGAAGAAAAGAGTTGTTAATTTCCTGATGAGGGATTGCATGCAAGTTATGAAACATTTGAGTTTTAAACAATAATGATGAGGAATGGCTGTATAAAGAGTTAGCGCAGTAGGGGATTAATTGTTATGATGATGATAATAAGGGTAATGTCAAGGTTGAAAGAGATGAGGGTGAACATGAACTCAGTGAATGTGGAAGGGATTCTTCACATGATATATATTTCATTGATGAGCAGACAAAGAAAATTATGACAATAAAGAATAAAAAGTTTGATGATTACATAAAGACTATTGCTAACAAGTTTAGGAGAAATCAAGAAAGGAATATTATGTTTGAGAGATTCCATGTTTTTAGGGATATAAAACACTTTCAGGAAGTACTAAGGGACTAAGCTGTGAGGGAGGGCTATAAGATTAAAAGAGTTAAAAATGGGGCATATCAAGGGAGGGCTATACGTATGATGGATGGATATAGCTAGAGAATCTTTGCTTTTAGGCTTTTAGACATGAAAACATTCTTGGTGAAGACTTTAGTTGGTGAGTATCAATGCATTAGGCCAATGAAAACTCAAGCCCAAATGTAAAATAGATTACTTACAAAGTTGAGCTATACTTGAAAACTGAACCTAACATGTGTTATGGCTTAATGTTAAAGCATTTGGAAATCGATTATGGGGCCAATGTCTGAGATATGTAGATTTATAGAGCGAAGAGGTCAATGTATGAAAATGAAGGGTTATATATGAAGGGTTATACAAAATTAAGAAAATAGTTACTACTTGTTATGGAGTATAACTCAAGAAGTGTTGTGAAGATGGAGCCTTGCTTTAGGCGAGATCTAAGAGCCCAATAACCACAATTCAAGAGGATATTTATTTGCTATGATGCTTGCATCGAGTCGTTCTTAAGAAGATGTTGACTATCTATTAGTTTAGGTAGTTGCTTCCTAAAGGGTCTTTATGGTGGTATATGTTTGGTTGTAGTTGCCATGGATGCTAACAATGGAATACTTCTTTTAGCTATCACTATTTTCAAATCAAAGTGTAAAGATAACTACATGTTTTTTTAGAATGTTTGTGACCAAGTATTGGAAATGGCACTTTTATTTTCATGAGTGAGAAGTAGAAGATAAATAAGTTATATCCATATTTTTCTTTGTAAGCAATTATAAATGACCAAACTTTTCTTTTCGTTGTTTTAGATATAGTTGTTTATTGTTTGAGGCTTTGTAGTGGACTTCATTTATTGTTTACTATTATAATCTCTGTCACCATATGTCTTATGTTTTCTTCACTTGCTTTTCTTGTTATCTATATAGTTTGGTTGTTGTCATCTTATATTTGGCTGATGGTTGTATCTTCTCTTTTGATCTTATTAATGAATTGATTCTTGTTTCATAAAAAAATGGTCATTTGGCTCATAATTACTATAGCAAGCATGAAAACATTGGATACTTCCATTTTTTTTTATTTTCTATGTTGTTTCAGTTTTGTGTTTTTATTAACAGAGTTGGAGAGTTTTTTCCTTCAAAGCATAACTCCAGATTTGTATTTTTTTTTAACTTGTTAATGCTATTGCAAAGGTATACCAACAAGCGAGATATCAATTTTTTATGATGCATTTATATTCAAACTTTAAAGCCAAGTTTGGAGAGTTGCGGTTAAAGTAAGACTTCTAAAAGGCTGGCAAATCCTACATTATTAGGGAATTCAATGCCTCCATACATTCAATTCATGATGCATACAAAAGTGGAGCAGCTTGGAAATGGATTAGCTTAAAACTTGCAGCTTCTTGGTCAATGGTGGCTTTTGATGATTACTACAAAATTGAAAATATCTAACATTATAACCGAGTCATTTAATAATTGGATCAGAAAGATCAGGCATCTGTCAATGCTAACTTTGCTTGAAAAGCTAAGATTGAAAGTTATATATAAATTTCATAGGTGATATGCAACTGGATGTTCCTGGATGTTAAATTTAACATCTTATGCATTGAAAGAAGTGGATTTGTGCCTTGAAGAATTATGGAGTTGCACTCCATTGCCAGTTGGAAGGGGTAAGTTTTAAGTGATGATAGAGACAAAAATAAATGTTGTTAACTTGAACATCAAGATTTGTTGTTGTAATCAATGAAGACTAACTTGGATTCTATGCAAGCATGCTACTTCTTGGTTGAAGTTCACTAGGGAAAAGATAGAGGATTATTGTGATCGATTTTACTCTATCAACACATACTTGTAGGCATATGGTGAAATTATCTACCCTTTGCCTCACGTGAACCTCTTACCTGAAGAACCAAAAGATTTTGTGTCACGCCCCGTACTGCCCCTGGCCCATCTGGGCCCAATTATCAAAGCTTGCAGCGGAAGTTATTCACATTTGAGGGGGCTTTATTTAATACTACGAGCACCTACGGCGTGAGAGTCCAGGATCTAATCTGGTTCTAGCTTGATTGATTATTTACCTTCAATATGTTTCAGGGTGCTCTTTAAGGTCAAGCTAGCACCTATGTGGAATTTTAGTGTTCCAATTATGAGCTTTCTCAACTTAACAGATTTTCATGCACATAATGCTCTTAGATGCCATCTTATCAAATCAGCAACCAACTCCATACAAATCTAGGTTCACTGGAGATCCTTCCTTAGGTACACATATTCAGCCAATCAATCTTGCAATTCAAGCAAAGCAATCACTTAGTCCAGTAAGTGCATAGAATGTGTGCCCATCAAGTGTACTAGTCCAATGCATGGCAACAAAGAAGCCCATCTTATTTTCAAGTTTGAAAACATATTTGCATGTCCATGAGCATCAGCCAAGTCTAGTACACATAACATGAATATCCATCATGGCATTATTCATCATAGTCATCCATCCAAGGCAAAGTTCATCATCATAAGTCAACCAGAACTATGCCTATCCATAGCACAGCAAACAAGCATCACCTACTTGGAAAACATACCAAGGAATGCTTTATGTCTAAGTTTATCTGGGTTCAAGTTTTACAGACCAAGTTTTCATGTCTACTTAATCTGTAACTCAAATAGACATGGAACACAATCCACCTTATAGACCTTGTTCCCACAACTTCTAGACTCCATATCCTGCACAGGTAAGTCCACAACATTAGCTTGTTCCACAAGCAATCTATACCACACAAGTCACTTTGAGCAGATGATTTTACTGAGCAACACTATACACATACCCAACCTTTTAGTGTATCGTAACGAGTACTCTGGTACTCCTCGCTTGATCTATCAAGCCATCCATTTCCTGAAAAATGTTTAGCAGGGCGGGTGAGTTATAAAACTCAATAAGAATCCCGGCGTGAGGTAGGTATCTCATGACTTTCATAGTCATATCCGGCTTTTAAAGCCAAAGTGTGCCAAGAACGTAATGGCATTTTCCATATTCTTGCAAAGGAAAACACTAAAACAAGAAAACACACGGTATGGCATGATAGCAATAATAATAATAATAATCAGGGTCAGCATGCACAAACAATTTCAGAGAAGCACACAACTCAACGCACACACCACTGTTCCTCGTAACCTGTGGGCATCGCAAGCATTCGCATTTGCATAACCATTTTCGGTCGACCATTTTTCTTTTTTATTTTATTTTATCTGAGCTCATTATCTTGGGACCGAGTTGGCCAAACTCGATACCAAGACCCAAATGCTTGCTATTCTACTCATGAGTATACCATCGTTGCCGAAGCAACACCACCTCGCCCAGTATGCACTTATGTGCCCAATTATCCATAGTTGCCGAAGCAACGATCCTCGTCCAATACGCACTTATGTGCCCAATTATTAAACTAAGAAAGTACATGATACCTCACAAAAGTAACAACCACGTAGCCCTGACATGCACACCTATGGTCACTTGGTGCTTTGACCATCACATAGGGGCACTAATACTCACACTGAAAGGACATGGAAAATATACCATGAAGAGTGAGTATTGGGATTCTTACCACCATTTGTGTAACCTTTTTGCTCATTGTCTTTGCCTTGCTTTGCTTTGTTTGTTGTTGTAACTTTGCCCTTGCCTTAATGGACCTAGAAAGCCCAATACACTAGCAAGTTAATTTCTTACTTTTCATTAACCATGAGAACCATAATTTACCAAGGACTCTTGGTTTAACTTACTCAACCTTACTTAAAGAGGAAAGGCCCCATAATTACCCTTCTTGATTAAAGTCCAATTCCAATTGTAGCCAATGTTGGCATTATAGCCAAGATGGCCAATGTAGCCACTGCTGCCAATTTAGCCCAAGTTTGCCTATGTAGCCCTTGTAGTGAATTGTAGCCCATTTTCATCTTGCTGTGAATTGAGGCCCAACTTGGCCTTTTCTGAAAGTGTAGGCCCAATTGGCCTTTTCTGGAAGTTTAGGCCCAATTGGCCTTTTCTGGAATCTTGGCCCAACTTGGGCTTTCCAGGAACTCAGGCCCACTTGGCCTTCTCTGGAACCCAGGCCCACTTGGCCTGTTCTGGAACTCAGGCCCAACTGGCCTTTTATTAACTCAGGCCCACTTGGCCTTTTAATTCCTCAGGCCCACTTGGCCTTTTATCTTCTCAGGCCCACTTGGCCTTTTAATTCTCTTCTGGACTTGGGCCTATATTAACCTTTTCAGGATTTAGCCCAATTCAGCCTTTAGGCCCAATATACATCTTCAGGACTTGGGCCTATATTAACCTTTTCAGGATTTAGCCCAAGTGTTGAGTCAAAGTAGCCCACTTGCCAATAATGCCATTATGGTCCATTTGGCCAATATTACTCAAAACTCTGGGTTTTCCACTCAAGTACCTCAAGAACAATTGTTGACAGAATTGTCCTTGAATTCTTCTTTGCCACTTTAGTCCCAAATTTTCCTTGTGAACACTTTTGCCACCAAATTACTTGGTTAACACACATCCGCCAAAAATTGGCACCATGGCCGAATGCATGCTTCATTTCTTCTTTGTGATTTTTGCTTGTACAAGTGATCTAGGACTCAAAAATATGCCAAGAACACTTGGCTCCACATGGCTAACATGCCAAGAGATTAAAAACCACATATGGCCGAATCTTTCAAGCTTGTTTTTTTTTTGCTCATAAAACTTCTACACATGGCTAACATGCCAAGATATTAAAATCAACATATGGCCGAATCTTTCAAGCTTGATTTTTGCTCATAAAACTTCTCTTTTTGCATCCAACTTTTGGCCATTAACATGCACACTCACAAGAACATCTTCACTACCAAGAACACTTGGTTTCAAGCTTGCATGCCAAAAATACCCATTTGGCCGAATATACTCCTTGCTTTTCTTTGCATCTTTTGTTTGTTTCTTTGCTTGGAAAGGCTATACAAGCCTCAAGGCACCAAGAACACTTGGTTTCAAGCCTCAAAATACCATGGACATTCATGGCCGAAACTCCATCCATGCTTTTCTTGGAGTTCTCCTCCATTTCCTTGCTTTTGATGGCTTAAAAGTGCCATGCATGCCTTGAACTCTCAAGTTGAGTCCAAGAGCACTATAAATCCTCCATGGCCGAATCTTCAAGAGCTTTTCCTTGCAAAAATCCAGCAAATACAAAGCATTAAAAAGTAATATCTAGCTCAAAACACAAGAAATTAACAATGAAAACATGATTCACTTACAACCTTGTTTATGGCCGAATCTTGAGCTTGTTCTTCCTTGACGTTTTCCTTGTTTTTCTTGCTCCTCATGGCTTAGAAATGCCATGCATGTTCATGAGATCATGTGTGAAGCTCAAGAACACTAAGTTCCTCCATGGCCGAATCTTCAAGAGCTTGTTTCTTGATGTTCTTCTTCACTTCCTTGCTTCTCATGGCTTAAAAATGCCAAGCATGCTCATGAGCTCTTGAGATGAGCTCAAGAACACTATTTTCTCATCATGGCCGAATGTTCACAAGCATTTTTCCATGGGTTTTTCTTGACATCTCTCTTTGATTTTGGTCTAGATGTGTTTAGGAGGTTGAAAGCTTCATGAAAATGTGTTTGCATGTGGGAAAAGCTTGGATTTTGGTCATGGCCAAATTTGTTGAGGGAGGAAGAAGATGATGAACTTGGAAGAACACCATGGCTGGTTTTAGAGAGAAGGGAGAGCAAATGGGAGCACTTGGTGCTAGAGAGAGAGAGAATTAAGTGTTTGAATGGTAAAACAAGAGCATGGCCGAATTTAGTGCTTCCAATTAGAAGAAATGCAAGCCAAATGCATATGAAATGCATATTTGGAAGCAATGGCCGGCCATTCAATTTCAAAGTTGTGGGAGAATGGTCAAATGGCAATTAAAATAAGCAATAGACAAATGTGAGTGGGGGGAATAGTTTAATGGGGTATCTTGGAGCCATTAAACAATAATAGACAAAGGATAATGGGGGAATAAATTATCTTAGTGGAATTTGTAGTGGAGGATTAGTTTAATGGGTAATAAACAAATATGAGTGGAGCAAATAAACAATGATAGTGGAGCATAAGTGGGAGACAAGCATGTGATGGGCAAATAATAATTAATATGTGAGTGGGAGACATGGGTGGCCAAACAATAATAGTTTAATGGGAAGTGGGAGACAAGAATAGTGGAGGAATAAAATAAATGATGAGTGGAATGTGTAGTAGGCCAAATTATTTACTTGGTCCTCCATCTTTCTCCAACTTTGCAATTGAGTCCTCCCACCCAACTTTTCTTTGTGCAATTGAGTCCCTCAATTTCAATTTCCACCAATATCATCATCACAACTCTTGGCCTAAGCCAAGCATAATCCTTGGAGTGTCCAACACTCATTAATGCCCATTCCTTAAAGAATTCCAAGGTCTCCACAATTTAATTGCCAAGTTTCCAAATTTGGAAACTTTTTTTGTCTTTACTCCACTTAACCCGGGACTTAGTCATTTAGTCCTTTCCGGGTATGACATTTTGTCCTTCCCCCATCACTAAAATGGCAATTTAATAGGCTTAAAAAACATAAGAAATGAAAGGAAAAGGAAGATGCATCAAGAAATAGGTCAAGCACTATCTGATGTAGTGATTATAGACAAGATTGGGCACAACACATGATTGTGCAAAGGACAACTAACAACTAATGTGGTAATCTATCACTGCGTAATTCATAAGTAACTGTATTCTAAAGCTATCTGAATTGCATAACACTTAAAAGTTTATTTGTTAATTTGTAGAATTTAGGAAATAATAGTGAGACGTGGAATACTTTAACGATCAATTGAGGCAATTGTGGTTGGTTTAAGTTGTTAGCTAAAAAACAACTACGCTAATGAAGTACTTTTGTGTCCACAAGTAATTCTTGTGTTGAAGTCATTATAGGTATATTTTGACCACACTTAAATTGTAGATATTGGTTGTACTTTTGGTATTTGTGGTTTCGTTTATTGTTGACTATATTAAGTGACTATGGCTCAAACAATTGATTTTAGTCTTTGTCTATCTATTTTTTCACTCATGATAGCTACTATTTTAGTTGACTAATTGTTTCGCAACTAACAATGTTAGAAACCACATGTCTTTCATTACGGATCCTTTTAGTCATCGAAATGTTTATCATCTTGTTTTTTCATTTGTCTTCTAACACATGGCTAAATATTGGGCAACACATTGCTTGAGTTTACAGAACTTGTAAATAGATACATAAAGTTAATGCAACTAATGAGTGCAATTTCATAGGTGTTAGTCATCCCATGTTCAAGAAAATTTACACAATAAAACATCATTCACATCTGAACATGATCCTAATAGTAAATTCAATCCAAGTGTAAACTACAAAAGTAAAATACAACAATATAAGTTCATTCACCTACTTCTCAATAAAACATATACAACACCAAATTATTATTATTATTATTATTTTGCCAAACAACACCAAATTATTCATGAGTACCAAACGGTTTCTTTGAACAATATTTTACTTTAATGACATCAAAACAATCCTAATTACAGCAATTCCAGTAAATCCAATGTAAAACAAGCTTAAAGTTATCCACTCATTTATGTTTCAATCCTAACTAACTCTATACACACATTGTTAACTAACACTAAGATTTCATTTGACTCTATGTTTGGAGAAAAAAATCCCTCCCCAGCAGCTTCATTCCTTCCTAAACTACATTCAATGGACCTTCTTTGTTTTCCTCTTTGCATCATGTTTAGCAACATGTACCAATCCCAAAATGCACATTTTTTTCAGGACAAGAATAACGAAGTTTTTTAGGATTCTTTTTTTATTCAGCTACCTTAACACCATTTTCTTATCATACAAAAGTCTTTTAGTTCCAAAGCCATTCATGCTTAGAGATATTGCACATACAATGGTTCCAACCAATTATAAATCAAACTTAAAATCCATTCCAATCCCATGTTGTACCCAATCCCAAAATCACACAAGACAGTATATTATAGAAATCCAAGCTTCACCCAACTGTAGCTCCAACCAAGTAAGGCAAATACAAATAGAGTAGATTATTTGGTTATTATTTCTGGTGTAAAATCTAGCCTTCCCATTGCTCTTTGTACACGATAACTTAGTAGAGCACTCTCTCTATTCTACATTTTCTACTAATCTTAGATTGATCCCAACAAAAATGATCGATACTGTTGTTGAACAAACTAAAAACATCAATTGCTATCCTAATCCAAGCGTTATGCCCAATACCCAAACAATATCCAAAACCTAAAATCAAAAAAATTCTTTTGATTCAACCCTGTGCACAGCCAAAACTAATGAAAGATCCATATATTCACTATATGGTCCTTAAGACATTCTTCTTGTGGCGTGATAAGTGTGCAATTGGTAATTTTAAAAAACCTCAAAATCATCTAGTTCTTCTTGCTGCAGAGCAATATCCAAGCTCCCTTTCCTTCCTCCATGTGCATGATGGCTGATTGTGGATGAACATGAATTGGGCAAACAAGAAATTTTGGTGAGCATAAAAGATGAATTTCATAAGAAACGGGCAATTTTTAAACATGCTATGATTAGTTTCTTATATTGTCATTCCTATGGAATTTTAATGGACACACCAACAAATGGAAAGCATCATGGAGTTAGATAGGGAGTGGGTAAGTGTAGATTTTTCAACATAGAGAGGGTAAGTGCAGGATAGGACATACATCGAGGGAATGGATTTTGTAAATTTCTTAAAATATTATTATTCTTTTATGCAATAATAAATTAAATGGATAAGTATTACTAAAAAATTATGGAGAAATCGTAATAGCTATGTTAGTCACTAGCTTGTTATATTCACTATATGGTCCTTAAGACATCCTTCTTGTGGCGTGATAAGTGTGCAATTGGTAATTTTAAAAAACCTCAAAATTATTTATTTTTTGAAAAATCTCTAATACTCAATGTGATACAAGAAACAGGGCACAAATACTATAATGTTCAATTTAGTACATCTTTGTCATATTTTGATTTACCTTTTATAGGCCTTTAAGGCCTGTCAAATGTGTTAAGGGCATAATTCTTATTTTTTTTTTGTTTGCTAGATTGTAATTCACAACAATAGCATTTTGGCATAGCCTCCATAGCAGATGGTCAATATAATAAGATGAAGAAGCATTGGAACCAACAAGATAAGCTTTATTCACAGAATCTGTAGATTTATTATAAGCTTTCTTTCACCTTTTATGGCTAAATAAATTTATCATAACCATTTGAACTACTAATAGGACCATGTAAGATGGCACATTGCTCATGTTCTGTTAACAAATGTTGAATCTTTCGAAGATCCAGTCTCAACTCTTCTGATATCATGACCTACTTAACTATAAGTTCCTGCATGTCTTTAAGAACAGACACTATAAGGTGTAATTTATGGTTCTAACATATTGTATCGAATGTTCATCCCATGCTTTAACCTTATCTCCACTTCACATATGGTATCAAAGGTTTGTTTCATGCTTTAACCTTATATCCATTAACTTTATCCTTGAAGTTTTCTCTTTCATATAACATTAGACCAACCTCATGAGGCCCTTGTCATGCAAAATGTCTTGATGATGAAAGTACACACATATAAATTCTAGCCTATAAAGCTTCTGGGTGCCTAATTAAGCAACAATCAAGTTTAGCTAGAAGTGCCTCGTTGAAAGTCTCTGGATCCTTAAAGCCAAACCCACTTTTTTGCTTTGGTAATGTTAAATTATTCTAATTTTTCTAGTGCGTCTTATTGCTATTCTTTGGGCAATTTCACTAGAAGTTAAAAATAAAATTAAAAATTTATCTTCTTACAACATCATTTTGTAAACTTGAAGATAGCCATTGAATATATTAGAATTACAAAGGTAATAACTTTAATAAGGACGTCCTTCCCTGAAAAAGGACATCAAATTTTGTTTCCGACCCATTAATTTTTTAGCCACTTTATCTCTAACTATGGACATTGCTTCAAACTTTGATTTTATTCAAACAATTAGCAGCCATAAGATATTTTCCATGATCAATACTAATATGAATTTATAGCATCATAACTTTTCCATCATGCAATTGCAAAGGAGTATTTCTGCAGTAAAAAAAAAAAAATGGACTTCTCTAAGTTAATAGCTTGTCTTGAAACAGCACAGTATTAGAAAAAAGCTTACTACATCATCTTATAATTATCCACGGTTGATTTTCTGGAAAAGAAAAGATTCATTTGTAAATAGTGAATGACTAAAGTATGAGAATTTCTAGACATCTAAATAGCTCCTAGCTATTTGTTGAGTTCTGCTTCACACAACCCGGCAGACAAGTTTTTAGTTTTTAAGATAAAAAGCTAATATGACAAAGAGCCACCTTGCCTAAGCACTATAGAAGGCTTGAACATGTTTGTCTTTCTACCATTAAACAAGTTATAAAAAATAAATGTTACTAGGTTCATTGCCCACTTTATCCAAGTTTCACAAAATCACACATTGACTACCCAAAATTATTTTTTCCTTACAAGGATTTGCTATAAGCTAATGACATATCATTTTTTTCACAGGTTTCCTTTTTTGAGGTTGGTTCCTCATGACATTGGCCTGTCAAGCACAAATTTGCTCACTTCATTCTTGTTCTTTGTTTAGACTATAATAGTCTTTGAATACATCCCTTTTGTAGTGATGTGCCAAAAATGAAAGGCAACGTTAAAAGATTTCAGAGTTGTTTGTTCATAGCAAATCATCTGGTGTTCAAGTTATTATTCCATCAAAGATTAGTAGAAAAGTAGTTGACAATGGTGACCATAACGTACGTTAGTTACATTTTGATCTTCACCCTTCATTATTATTTTCAGGGACGATTTATTAAGTTAACATATCTCATGAGAGAAGTAATCATATCACCATTATCTCTCATTGGTCACGTTTATTCATTCATTATAAGAACCTCGTGTAATTCAAAGTTTCGCATCATCAACTCTATAAGATTCCCCTTATTAAGTCTGATTAATCTAGATTATATTTAATGTCTTATATTAAATAAAAATGATTATACAAAGTAACCATTACAATAAAATGGCCATTTTGGTCAATGCGCAATTAGAAAAAGCCCAATTTCGATGGTTGGTCATTGGAAAAAATTTGCGCGATAAATATTTGAAAAAATTTGACAGTTTACAGTTGGAACTTTTGATGGCACTGTTGCGAAAATGAATGTAGGAAAAGGTCTGGCAGTGGCAGCTAGAACGACGGTATATTGATTGCGGGCCATTAGAAAAAATCACTGGCCATCTTCTGATGGCACACTGCTAGAAAATTTGCTGGCCAACTTCCAATGGCAAGTTGTTGGGATTATGGTCAGGACAACATGCCATCAAAAAAATGGATGACAGACTTTCAACTATCAGTTGCTAAAATCTTTGTCAGCTATCTTTTGACGGTGGACCATTTTAAATCTCTTTGTTTTAAAAAATAATTAATTAAACTAGAAAGAAAGATAGAAAAAAAATGAGAAACAAGAAAGAAGTGGGGGAGAAAAATAAGATGAAGAATATGGTGTGAAAGAGATGGGAGGAGGAGGAGGAAGAAGAAGAAGAAGAAAAAGCAAAACACAAGGCAGTTATAGAAGTAAAGGATGAGGAAGAAGAAAAATATGGTGAGAGATAGAGAGAGAGAGAAAGGAAATAAATGATGATAAAGAGGGAAGAAGGAAGAAGATGAAGAGAAGAGAAAGAAAATGTATTGAGTGAAGGAGAGAACTTTTTTTTTTTGTGAAAGAGAGAGATGAGTGGAAGGAGAGAGTGAAATTAAGATTTTGGTGGAGAGTTGGAGGGAAAATTGTTCTTTTTTCGATAGCTAGCCATTAGAAATATGCCGTTAGAAAACTTAAAATTTGAATTTTTTTTGGCTGAGAGAAGTGAAACTAATTTTTTTTTGGCCAGGAGAAGTGGAAGGAAAATTAAATTTTTCATTTTTTGACAATCAACCATTAGAAATACGTTGTAGGAAAAATTAAAATTCAATTTTTTTCACAATGGGAAAAAGTGGAACGAATATTTCTAAGTTTTCGATGGCCAACTATTGGAAAACGACCATTGAAAAATTTCAAAATGAAGTTTAAATTTTTTAGTAAGGAAAAGTGGGAGAAAAATGTGGAGAAGATTACCAAGGATGGACTGCTTGTAATATGGTCAAGGTGTTCTAACGGAGAGCCATTGGGAACCTACCAATGGCACACTGTCAGTAATGTGGCTGGAAATGTATTGATGAGGAGCCATCTATAGCCTACTAATGGCACAGTGTTAATATTGTGGCCAAAGGTGTACCAACGGTGAGCCATTAGTAACTTATCGATGGCATACTATTGACATTGTGGTCAGAGGTGTACTGACTATGTGCCGTCGGTAGCCTATTGATGGCTCACCTCAGAAACATGACACACTGTTAAAACTTTTTCAATGGCTGACCCAAGGTAATCTTTTCCAGATAGCCATTTTTCGGAAAACATTGACAAAAAAAACGCTTCCAATGGCTAACATTTGGAAAATTCTGACAGCCAAATGCCGTTGGACATTTTACCATCGGAAAATGGGTATTTTCTAGTAATGAACGTATATAATACATGATTAGTGACTGGACAACGGCATAAATGACTAAGTAACTAGATAGTGAGCAAATTACGGCATGAATCATATTATTGTTAAAAAGTTAGCAACATATAAAGGTGACACGAACAAACAAGTTGAGTCAAATAATTTGGAAGTAATCGAGAACTATGAAGAAAGCCATCTATTCCTAACGCCTTTCTTCATACTTTTTTAGAGAGCCATCTATTCCTAACGCCTTTCGTCATACTTTTTAGAGATCAACAAAAAGAAATTACTCGGTAATTTTTATGTACTCCATATTTCATGTAGTTTTTTCGTTGGACATTATGACCTAGCATTTTTACAAAGGAGTAGCTAAATATATGTTTTCCTAAACTCTAGTTTTTTTATATAACTAACCAGTATTCTAACATTTTAAACGGAATTTTCTACCCTGTATAAGTCAATTCATGATTGGACACTAGAGATATAATACTAGACACACACTGTATATAATAATTTTTAATATTGCATAAAATAAAAGAAATTTTAATGGCCAGTAGAACAGGTCAAAATTCTAATACCTTTGATATTCGATATAACTAGCAATTTTATTCTTCTCTCGCATACATATAAATATATATGGTTGGGGTCACGGTGTATGCAATTGTTAGCCATTCTTGAGACGATGGTGTAATTGTCAGAAATCCTCAAGAAGTGGCATTATACTTGTCGAGAAACCTCGCACAACTTAGATGAAATGAGGTATATTTTGACCCACATGTTGTACCGCATATTTTTTTCTCAAAAAATTTAGTATTAAAATAAATATTAACAATAAATAATTAAAGAATTTTTATCTATAAATTTATGTTAATTAATTGAAATTTATTTTATTTTAATTTTATGCTAGGTTCTCTTTATTTTATTCTATTATCATTAAAATGATTAGTTATGAAAACATAATATTGTGAAACATAACAATGCACATGTTTCAAAATGATAAATATTTTTTTGTCATAAAAAATAATTAACTAAAAATTTACTTATTTTATAAACTCAAATTCCAATTTTTAATGTCGAAAAGAAATTTATTTGAAAAAATCACTTTCAATTTTAGCAATTATGGACCCAACTGCTTTATTAAACCATAAAGTTTCCGAAGTAAATAAGTAATGCTACAAATCTCAATCATCAATAATAAAAATATATAGCTAAAATCTAAAATCATACTTAATTTATGTTAACTAATTATGGTTTAACCATTAACTTAATAAAGTTAAAAAGAAGTGAAAAGAAAAAAATTAGTGAAAGTCAAATCCACCCGAAGTATAGCCAAAAGTTGGCAAATCAAAATCACTAAAATTTTGTTTTAGAAAACAATAATATACAAAAGTAACAAAAAAAACTTTGGGGACCAAGATAGGACATGAAAAAACTCTGGGCAATACAAATTTAACAATTGACTTAATAAATAAATAAATAAGAGAAAGGGTTTAACTAAATAATAAAAAAATCCTAGTGACCAATGTTTGATAGTATACAAAAATATACATATTTATATTAGGTTCTGGGGCCTAAACGTCACACGGGTCAAACATTGGGGGAAAAGAAATCACATTTAATACAAGAGAAACGTCAAACAGACTAAAAATGAGTAATTAATATTATAGGCCCTTAGAAATACGTTCACCTTGCGGAAAGCAGAACAAACTTCAAAAATATTCGATTGCATTCGGGGAAAAGCAATGAGAGCAGAACTGCTTATGAACTTCTCATGAACGCTGCCCATTTAATGGCTTTTAGATATATTTACAATATAATTATAATATTTTTAATTTTAATATATAGTTTCATGGAGAATCTAGACAGCTGGGAGGAGAATGCTGAATGCATGTGATGCCTCATTTGGTTTTTTTTTTTTCTCTTTTTTGGTTTGGGGACTTGCCCGAAATTACTGGTTGTTGGCGAAAGTCATATTGATCCAAGGAGTATGATGGCTGCCTCCCATGATTGGTACAACAAATTATTCAATGTCCATTACATCACACAAACTATAATTACACTTAATCGAGGGGAAATAATGGTGGGGATTTTGGCAAACCTACTTAAAGATTGTGAATAAAAATCTTATTCAATTTTATGTTTTAATACATAATTAGTTTTAGAAAAATTAATTAGTGTGATTTGCTTTTTAATGAATCCACCATATTATGTGACATGCAAAATTTAGTAGAATTTTTATAAGAAAGTTCTAATATAAATACCATTATTCTAATAATATAAAGCAACAATTAAAACAAAACTACCCTTTAACGGAGGTGTAATAACGGCGCAAAGAAAATATTTATCTAAATCAATCGGTCCAAAACAAAAGTGAAAAAGAGCAACAACTATTTGACTCTTTTAAAGATAATTTGTTGTTGATATGTGTAATGAAAATGAGAAGAAAATTTTTTTGTTCTCATTCACTGTCCTATTTTCTTTATGGTTTAGATAAGGCGTAATAATAGTATGCTTCATTGATATATGCCAATTAATTGGCAACAGATTTCATCCAACTCTGTTGTTGGAGGAAGTTGAAAATAATGCCCTTAAACTAACTTGTCTTTATAGTTTTTCTTTTAATTGGGGAAGTTGAAGTTAGGTTACATAGATTTCCAATTTTTAACCATTTTATACCTGAATTGGAAGAAACAAAAATAATTTACAACCCATTTTTAATGGAATTAATATAATTTCCTGAAGGAATTGGAAAAAGATTAATATGGTAAAACCTCAAATGGTCATCAAACTTTCACTTTCTTTATTATGAACCACTAGACATTTCGCAATTCTTGTTTTGCTTATCATACTTTCTCAAGGTTGCCTAATATGCTACTGAGCTACTAAACTCAAAGTTTTGACTCTTGCGGCTAAAAGTGTAATCAACCAAACACTAGAAACCATAGTTATCAAAATTTGAATTTCACATGAAATTATTTTTTATTTTTTGTGAATCGTAGTTGTAGAATTAGATTATAATAGTGATAGTAAGTGATCATAATCATATAATCAAATTGAATCGTTTTTTCTAGTTCAGATTATAAAATCATAAAATTCTAAGATTTGAATCGGGATTCTCATAACCTTGCTGGAAACCCAAAGATGAAGAAAAAAAAGTGTTGAGAGTTCTTTCAAGGGTAAAACCTATTCTCAGTCCCCTAGTTTTAATATTTATCTTAAAATAATCCATTATCTTAACTTGTGCCATCATAAAGTCCTTTAGCTTTTAAAGAGCATCCCACTAGAGTCCCTTGCATCAATTTCTTTGTTATGTTTGACGGAACTTGATGATATGACAACTTAGATGATGACGTAGTAGTGCCTAACACATTGGCTATGCCCATTACACTATATTTTCAGTTATAAACTGTTTTCAACCATTTCAAAGTAGAAATGAAAAACAATTAATTCTACCAACTACCTTTTCCTGTGACAACACTCAGCCACCCACAACTGCCTACTACCTAAGATTGTTCGGAATTTAAGAAATTCCTGAGTTTTGGTTCATAATTGTTGGTTTCTTTGCTTGTGATAAAAACCTAATGCATGTGGCATAAGTTTACTAACCTAGACACTAGCATTAAATAATGCATGAGTTGTTTTAGCTTGAAAATTTAAGTATAAAGTAAAACATTCAAAATATTGGTAGATCCGCACTTGAAAACAAATGCAAAACTAGCCAAAGCCATAAACACATTTTCTACAAGCATCAACTTTGTGTGCATTATTCAACTATGTAAATGAATCACAAAACAAAACATATAACTAACCAATGTTGCTAGAGGCATCTAGTACAATTAAGTACTCAAGCATAATCTCCTGAGATAAACATACTAGGCTAACCATCTGAGTTATACCTCTCAAGTGCATTTAGTTGTGCCCTCCTATTGTGCTTTTGGAACAACCACTGCTCAAGGTTAATCCAATGTAGTTAGTACATAACACAACCAATAAACCAGAAAATACAAACTAGTAAGTATAACTTGTACTTACTTATGTAGCTCAACAACCATCCTCAAATTGTTGGCCAAACCACCCAAACCTGAACATATAAACTAACGGGTGAAATCACAAATTCTTAGTAAGGGGTCTGCAGGGCACCTGTAAAAAAAAAAACACTAGAGGACATTGGACAATATATGTCACAAATCTGCCATGAGCTTATAACTGTTTCAAGGCTAATGTATGCACATATATTTGAGTCCCTTGGGACCTATCCTCTTCTTAGTCCTCCTATGAAACATTATTCTGTGTTTAGCGAGTTTTTGCCCTTAACTCACCCTAGCAAGCCTTGGCCTGCCAAACTGTGCTAAGTCGTTACTTAGCCACTTAATTACCTCCCCTTTGAATGCTATGTGCAGAAGTAATCCAAGTCCACTTGGCAGAGGCAAGTTGGGTGCATTAAGGTCCTACACTAATACCTCAGGTCCATGACCCAACTTTTACTAGGTGTTACTAACCTTTCACTCTTCCTATGGTGAACCTTGACTAGCACAATTTGAGCGTACTAGGTTACCACTCTAGTTCTTTAGGTCCAAGAGTCAGCTTGGTAACTAGACATACTAAACCTCCACCCTCAGGTGTATTAGGCTCTCACTCTAGCCCTTTAGGCCCAAGACCCATCTAGATGACTAGGTGTTACTAACCCTTCACCCCTCGATGTACTAGGCTCCCACTTTAGTCCTTTGAATTTGATACTTGACTAGACAACCAAGTGTTACTAAGCCTCCACATTCCTTGGTGAACCTTGACCTATACTTAGCTCGGCATTTACTACACCCCAATATGATGGCCAATGCAAGGAATTATGCTTGCTCTAAGTGTTGCTCATATTTTATAGCATATACAAAGGTCCTATATTTACTAGATAGCCTAGCTACCAGACACCTCCAAGGCCCCTCAAAATGCTCTAGTGACTTAGATTGATTTTGAAGTCACTTACCTACTTAGAGTTCTTAGTATTCCTCTCTTGATTCCCTAAGGTAGCTTGCACTTACTTGGGTGTCAAGCAATCTCACAAACTATGTCAAGCCACCACATTATCTAATCTAGGCCTCCTATGGGCCCTAGGGCTCATTTGGCATACAAATACACCTACGTGGCCCTATTAACCTCATAGTGCCCTTTTTGGCCCCTAGGTGTTTCTAGCTAACTTGTTGTAGTTCTATGACTCATTGCCCATCTCAAGGTCATTAACATATGGCCCCAAATTAGATCCCTTAACTACAGCAGGTTGTGATGTTCACACTAATCGAACCTCGGTGCACTTAGCTAACTAGGCGACAGTTCTACTTCATCAATGCTAGTTCACAATGCTCATTTTTTAAACTACTCAGTCACTCCCTATTAATGCATTAAAACTACCTTTGCAACAAGAACAAGCCTCAACATAAGTACCCAAGCCCTTCCTAAGGTTGCCCACATTCACATTGTGCACAACTTAGCTTTACTGGCATGATGCGAATGTAGGGTTTCAGAAGTCAAACAAGCGCAGTGGAATATAACTGAAACTCTTCAGTATTCAAGCAAAACGAGGTAAACTGGGTGTTCAAAATTTTCATATCTAATTCGGTTAAGATTTTTCACCCAACTGTTGAGTCGAATCACAAAACCGGAACAGTTGACATGTTCAAGCTCTCTACGGTATCCACACGAGTCTCTTGGGATCACCACGCCTCCACCACGTCCTGGCAGATGCACTTTTCTTGTGCCCACAATGCTATCTTGCGTCTTCCAAGGAATGGCAAGAGAAGAGTGTGGCTGGTTTTCAAAATTCTTCTGGTTTCGTTCTTTTGGGAGGCTAGAGCAAGAGCTGTGAATTTCTCACTATAATTTCTCATTAGATGATGTATTTATAGTGAGACTAAACTCTCAAGCCTAAATGGGTTTCAAAGCCCAAATCCAATTAGGTTTAATTTTGGGCTTAATAATGGCTCAACTTTTGGGCCAATTATTAGTACGAAATTATCATGAAACCATAACCCAAATAAATTAGCACATACACTCAAATAATCCAAATAGGCTTTATGTGTGTGAACTAATAGGCTCTTGCCACATTGGTAATGATCATAAACCACATTTATGATCATAAACAATGAGTGGTGTCCAGCAACACATCATTGCTACCCAAGTGATAAGATTGTTGGTGATTCGACTAAACCTTTATGATCATTATCCGTACATGCCATTGTCCCTTTGTCTAAGATATAAAGACCAAGCACGAGACATGGAATGTGTCACTCTCGTATAGCCCGATCTATGGTTTCTTGATTCCCAAGTAGACAAACTTAAAATGATAATATTGATATCGTATATCAAGTCATCCGAGCATGACCATACATTTTCTAACTCTCACTCTATCAAGGGGCTTGAAGATATCACTCCCGTTATATAGGAAGGACAAATCCCATCTTGATCATACAAAACCCTTCGCATGATATGTGACATACCCAATGGCCTACTTCAAGTTCATTCAGTTACGAGCAATAAACGGAAGTATCAAAGTATGTGACTCACATGTAGGGAACCTTGATGACCTTAGGTCAAAGGACTACATATACCATAATCACTATGAGCATCACTTATGACACTTATATAACGATCCATGTACCGTTATCATGGTGGGTCAGTCTAGTACACAAGTTTTCCAACTTGTACCCATATGTAGACCACATATCTCATATTAGTCTCCACATATGCTAGTCTTTACGTATCATTACAACCCACTCCACATTAATACTAGACCAGAGGCATTTAAGAATACTATTATTCTAGGGTTGTAATTACATTTGATTATGTCACACAAAAAACATATAACAAACACAATTACTAGATTAATGCGTTAATAAAATATAATGACTCAATGTGCAAAATACAATCATCTCATGATTGGCTTTTGGGCACAACATTAACAGTGAATGCACCATGCGGTTGGTGCGTATACACCATGTTTTCTCCTGGACTGCTGAAATTTATGTGAATGCATCATCCTGTGGTGTGTTTGCATCTCATGATTTTTTGGCCCCTTCTATTGCAATGTGAATGCACCATCCCTTAGTGCATATGCACTTCCTGGAAATATGTCCTTTGTGTTCTTCATGCACAATAGCATCCTACCTTGGTTCTAACCATCCTAGGCTTTCGAATACTTGTTACCATGGCCATAATTAACATAAATGAATTAAAAAAGTACGTAAAAAATTAAATCCATTTACCTTAAACACAAATAAAGCAAGATTAGGCAAGTTGAGCATCAAAGCACCAATTGAGCTCCATTTGGGTTCCTAAGGCTCCAATGGCATTTCCTTCACAAATATGCACCAAAAAAGCTAAATCAAGGCCATTTACAAGCTTACAAACATCTTAGAACCAAGATTAATTTGTTGGTAGGGTAATATCCAGAGTTTTTGAGCAAGAATTCCTCAGAAACCTCAAATTGCACTTCCAATCTTCATTGCCTAGTCTGGGCTTCGTTATACTTGCTTTGGGACTCTTGATTTCACCAAGAATTTTGCTTCTTTGGAAGCTTGATTGGTGCATCAATGGAGGTAGAGAGAGCGGGACAAAAATGAGAGGTTAGAGATTGGTGAATAGTGCCTATTCTATCTCTCCCACACAACTCTTATCCAACCTCATCACCACTCCATCTTTTGTTTCTTGTTCGAACTTGCCCCGAAGCATTGTCTACTCTCATATGGAGCTCTCTATCATATTTATGCTACCACATAAGGTAAAAAATAAGAGTTAAACAATTCCACTTAAGTCCCAAGCTGAGTTCCTAGGCCACCTATGCACATAAAGCATAGAAGGCCTAAAAAATACACTTAGTTCAATTTAGGTCCTATTACTTGGTTCTATGGTTCTAATGAATTATAAAACTTATGATCTTGATTTTATGGGTCAGTTATGTTTCTTAGAACCCAAATCTACCATAATTATGGTTTTACTCTCCACATGAGGCAAAATTACCAAATTGCCCCTTTGTGACACTTGGGTGCCATTTGTGTTCTAGGAGCTTTTCTAACATTTCCCACTTGCTTAAAATGTATAACAAAGGATTGAACTTGGGATTTCTTAACTCATAACCAAGTTTTATCTGACCGTCATCGGTCCAATAGTTAGAGGGCCATAACACCTCTTCCTGCTCCCTTTTTTGCCAAAGCTCCAAGAAAAGTCTGATGACAGTTAGCCCTAACCAAAAAGCTGAGAAATTCTAAAGTTTTTAATCATTTGGTGTCTAACGTATGCCTGAGACAATGAATAGGAAGGAAAAGATGTAGGAATTGACAAGACATCATCTGACAGACTAGAAATTAAGGAAACCAGATGAAGACAACTAACATTATCTTAAGTCACCCTACTTCGAATAAATTACTTACATCCTTAGTTAGATAGCCATGAAGGTTGACTTTGGGATGTTTTGGGTAGTGTTTCATGTGTGCCCATTTACAATTGTTTGTGGGGTTAAGTGATAAGAGGGTCATATTTGTGTTAGGGTACGGGGCCAAGGGGCCAGATGCTTATTTTTATATGGGATGTTGGGTAAGTTAGGTATTCATGATTTGGGGAGGTGATATCAAGAAGGGTTGTGTTTATTAATGCCATGTAGGAAATACATGTTGGATGTTGGATGTAGGTTCATATGTAAGAAAAATTAGTTTATTCTTTTGGCCTTATGGATTATGTTGGAAGAAACATATAGGGTGTACATTTTTTTGGGCAACAAGAGCAACATTATGAATTATGTTGGAACAAACATGTAAGGTGCACATTTTTTGGGCAGCAAGTGCAACATTATATTGTTGTTGCTAACGATAAGTACATTTTAGATGTTTGATGTTGGAATCATTCTTTTGAAGTATATATATAGACAATTTATGCATTTTGCAATTACAACTTAGAGAACCTTTTTTGGTCCACATTTCAAAAAGCTGCATGTTTTGGTGTTTTGCAATAATACTTCATTTTGATGCAAAAAGAAAAAATGGGACTTCATGCTCTATCTCACACACTTGTCCCTAATAGTTGTTTCTCATGCCACCCAATATTGATACAACTCAAGAGTTGCAACTCAAGTGTAGATTGTCATAAGTTATAAAATCTTGGAAATCCAAGTGTCAAATCTCAGGGAAATGAATTAAGAAATACAAGATTACAAATGTTAAGAAAAAAGATTTGATAGAAGACTTGGAAAAATATAGGTTCAGACTTAAATTGAATGAAATAGCTAAGTTAGGGGATTCACTCTTGGTATATTGGTTGTGGTTAATTTTATAGCATCTTGCCACTTAACTAGGAGCCACATATAAAGGAGATTCTAACCAATGAATTTAGAAATTAAACTCAAGAAACATTATCCATGAGATAATATTATCTTTCATTGATTTTCTAACACTCAATACTTGCAACTAGGTTTAAGTATTCATCATGCTAATCTTTGTTTACAACAATTCAAGCTCCCACTTAATTAGAAGATTAGCTAAATTGATTAAAAAATAAATACTAATAACATTAAGATCTATTTAAATTAACCATAATCTTTATATCAAAACCTTCACCTTATATACATACATACATACATAGATATGTGTGTGTGTGTAAATAAACATAGCTTAGAAGGTCGGAAGAAGAACAAAATAACTAACAAGAGCAAAGTAATTACTAGAACATAAATTGCAGATAGAAACATAAGAATAATAGGCTAAAATTTACTAGGGTTCCCTTAACTTATTTTTTTTATCCCGAATGAGTACTCTACCTTAAGATTGTTTTATCGAAGTAACTTACCTTAGTTATCGCGTCTCAATTGAATCATTTCCGTCAATTTCAGCATTAAATGGGACGGAAATTGCTGATGTGACATTAATTAATATTAAAATAAATGTAAAATAATAATTTTGGTCTCCAAACATTTTCAATTAATGATTTTAAACCTTCCAAACTTTCTAAACATCAATATCAAACCCAAACTTTTGAAAATTTTCATTTTAACCACAAAATATCAAAAACAAGTAACCAGATATGGGTGCTCCATTGTTGCCGGAGCTCCGAATCGGTACTAGACGCGTGGTGGTGCATTAAGGAAAGTGCCCGTAGGAGGTGGCTGCCAGAGGAACAAGAGAAGCAAGGGCAGTCACAGCAGCTCAAAGTCATCGGCAGCAACCACGCTGACCAATCCACGAACTCTACTAATACCTCAACCACTATCGCCTCGACAGGCGTGGCTGATATTCTAGGGTCGGGTCCTAGAATCCCGCCGCTTCGCCTCATGGCTCCATCGCAAAACCTAACTCATTAAAATCCCAACCCCGATTCAATCGGGCTGAATTTCAGCCCTGCTTCAGATCAAATAGTTGGTGGCGCTGGAGAATTGAGCTTTCCGATCGGAAGCGGCTTAGGGACCACTGCTAGAAGCTCGATTTTATCTGGGTTAGATTAGTGGCGGTTGACGCAACAAGCACCGCGATTTTCGCTCCTGTGAGGTCTGGAATCTTCTATGGGAATCTTTTCCATGGACGTAGGAGCAGATCCGGCGAGGCCAGAAGGGAAGCTGATTGTGGGTCCGGCTCCCCGGGTCGATTCCGTCAAGTTGGAAGAGAGTTTGGGTTTGATATTAATGTTTAAAAGTTTGTGTTTGATATTGATGTTTAAAAAGTTTGGAAGGTTTAAAATCATTAATTAGAAATGTCTGGGGACCAAAATTATTTTTTTAATATTAATTAATATCATATCAGCAATTTCCATTTCATTTAACGTTGAAATTGACGGAAATGACCTAATTGGGACGCAATAACTGAGGTAGGGTAATTCGATAGGACAACCTTAAGGTAAGATGCTCATTTGGGACAAAAAAATAAACTAAGGGACCCCTGGTGGATTTTACCCTAAAAATAATATCAAGACAAGAGAGTTGGTTTTGATACAGAAAACTCTACATATCCAAAACTCAGATTAATTTATGCTATTACAAGGCTCTATTTATAAAGTCTCAAGATAGGTGAGGTACATAAGGTAGACGAGGTCGGTGAGGTGGGTGAGGTAGGTGGTAAATCGGCAACAAAGGAATGACAACTTTTTCCAAGGTTTTTACAATCATGCGCATTGATTCGGGTCTTTTTTAATTGGGAAAAATTTTTAGATCAATCTCTCAACTTTCAAACCATATCTTGATCATTCAAAACCCATATCTATAACTCCAATTATGATTTTTCTACATGAAATTGCACTTCAGTGTGCAGAAGAAGAGCCAGTTGATAGCCGAAGGGCTATCGCCTTTCTCAGTACATACTTCCTGCTGAAAACATGGTCGGGAAGCCTGGCGTCATCCGAAAGAGACACTATCACTGACCTCGGAATGAGCGAAGTTAGATACCACGAAGGCCGGACTTCGGCTAATACGCTAGGCGTTTCAAAGGTGTCGCCGGCTCCCTCGGGGGACCAAGCGGATCGCCATCGGGGATAAAGAACCAGCTATTGCAAGCAGGAGAGAACTTCCCCGAAGGCGGAACCCTCGAACCAGGGGACTTCCCGAACTACAAGCATAACTACCGAAGAAGGTCATCCGTACCAGAGAACGACCTCGCCCAGAGGACCTCGGGAGTACGGCATGAGCATTTAAGGGGCCTCTGACATGTCGCCCACAGGCGTTACACGTCGCCCCAAACGGCGGTTTGACACGCCGACGTCGTCCATGTCACGGGCCTTGAACCTTAATCCTATTTAAGTCATATAGGACCCCAGGAACCTTACACTTATTCAGTGTTAGGCCTATGTAAATTTGTCCTTAGTGGGCCTGTTAATTGATTAAATCCTTAATGCAATACTGTTTTATACTATGCCTTACTATGGCTGTAGGTCAATGACCATAAAAATAAGATATAATCGATGCAGCTGGCCAGCACTTCAAACATGCATTTATATAAAACATAATATTATGCATCGTGAATCCATACAAGCTACTAGGGAACACAACCACTAGTTCCATAGCATTTACCAGAGGCATAACTTCCACACACATATATATACATCATACACAAAAGTGTTATACATATGCTGCACACTGAGAATCTTGGGATCTAATCCCACCTGAGTTACACTGCCAACAAGGGGTCACTACAGTGTTCAGGTATTCCCTGTTTCTTGCCTCTGTACAACAAAGGCCAGTAAGTTAGTATTCCAGTAATTAGGAACCTGCAAGAAAGAAACTCAATAATAATGTACAATATTAATTAACTTCTGCACACCTGGTATCAAAATACTAACAACCAGTTTCTTTATTGGTTATTAGCCCCAGGTCCACCAGTATCTGCACACAAAATATGTAAGGGATGTGAGAACCAAAAGTTCTCAGTAAGGGTTATAACCTGCAAGAAAATCAACAATATAGGATCGTGCATATTATCCATAAGGATGTCGATATATGCTTAGTGCACTTGAGCTCAAGTCATAGTGCTAGGAACTCGTATTATTGGCGAATAATTATGGGAGTAGCTAGTTCCCACAATTCCTTTACTCAATTGTCCTTCAATTGACAAGTCCAACTTGTCCATACAAATACTGCTTTGAAAGCTTCTTAGTATTTGTTAATATCCCTTATTTTATGTACATGAGTGAACTATTTGCTTATTTAGTGCATGTGTTAGTGCTACCTTTATCAGGTTTCGTGAGTGGTTAAGGATACCTCCCCCTCTTAGGTCCATCCAGGTCTTAGCCCATCATTGTAACCTTAGGTATCGTAGGTTCCTAACCCGTCATACTCACCGTAAATTAGACCATATCAAGGTCCATTTTGCCTATAGATATAAGTTTACAATTATGCACTTACACACTTCATATGCACTTCATAGTTTGGCTTCTTACCAAACCCAATCATATAAGCTTCTCAAATAGCCATCAATACTCAAATCATATGCTTGTTAAATTTATCCATAATTTAGCCACTTGGTATACAAGTATCATAGCCAAATTTATTTAACACATCAGCATACAAATTAAATAACCTTTACCTTAGATAACTTAATTTGCAAGCTTCAAGTACTTAGCCTTTTTGTCTCAGTTTCGACCCAAACTTAGGCCATCTTTTAGTAGCTTATTCCCAGAACCTATATTGATCATTTTAAGCACAATTTATCAATTTTAATACTTGAAAACAGCCCATGAAACAACCACCAACTGCCCAGAATTTTCTGTCTCCGGTTTACCTATCTTGCGGTTCTTTACACTTTTAATAGCATAAAAGCAACCTAAATCTTGCTCTCTTAATTTTTATGCATTGTATACTAGTGTATAAGCAAGATTATTACCTCCAAAAGCCACCAAAAATACGGTAATAATACAGTTTATTCTTGGAAGTAACTACAATTACAGCAACACCAAAACTTCACCTTAATGCACATTCATGGCATTCATGGGCGATTCACTTCCAAATAAATGCTCTCTTGCTTCTTAGCTTTTAAACACCAAATCATAAGCAAGATAACATCATCTAGAATTAATTTAAACCATTAAAACCAGCAGCTCCTAGCTGGAACAAAATTAATTCCACAAGCTCTTAACTAATGCACCTTAAATGCACAACATGGTTTCTATGTGTATTTCACTGCCCAGCACCTTTTCTCCCACTTCCTGGCCTTAAAATACCAGTTCATAAGTAAGCAAATAACCTTATTGAGCTGCCAAAACCCTTGGAACATGAAATTATGGCTTGTTATAAAAGAATTAAACCATACTTAGCTCAACACTCACGGTTTCAGCTACACAAAAATTCCAGCCTTAGTTCTTTTTGGGTTTTAGCTCATTGGCATCTCAAATTACTTCTTAAAGCTAGGAAACATATCAAACAACAATCCTAGCCATGATTTATTTCATAAAAATCGCATGAATAGTGCCAGAAATTCAAAGATGATGAAAACTACACCATAGGAGCAAAATTAACCATGGATAAGCTCATAAACACCTTCAAACATGTTGAGCACCTTTGATTTCTCTCAAAAACCAAGTCTAACATTAATTTCCAGAATTTACAGAGTTAAACTGTAGCTCAAAAATAGGGGAAATAATAAAACCAAACTTACTCAGACAAGAAGCAACAAATCCTAGCTTAGGATAGCACAAATCTTGATTTTCCTTCAAAATCTTGCTTATTTGTGCTTGGATTTGATGGATTGGAGCTTGGATATGGTTTAGCTATGGTGTTTGGATAGAAAGAGAGGTTTTGGTGGTCTGGAGACGAAGGTGGAAGAAGATGGCCGAGCAATTATTGGAAAGTCAACTTATGTAGGCTTTAATTGCACATGTCACGCACATGGTGCTGTCTTTGTACTCTCCAGGAAATTTGGGTTTATTCGTAACACGATGAGAAGTTAAGGACCAGAATTGGTATTACCGCGCCTGGTTCCTTCATAGATATAAATACGCGGCCAGTCCCAGCCTTTCAGTTATATTCCATTTTGTTCCTACGTTTATCAAGGTTACATATAAACCACTTATAGACAATCTAGTCAATTCGCAATTTCACGATGATAGAGCGAAAATCACGAAAAACCGTGATACCTCAAATTTAATATTTTCTCATGCTCTAATCAACCGTGCCATACAAATGGGTCATTATGTGAAATGACCAAAATGCCCTTCTTGGCCCGACTTGCTTAAATGATCAATTTTATTCATTTTTAACTACTAGACCCTAAATTACCGAGACTTAGCTTGCAAATAAATTATCTAAGGTGTAATTTATTAAATTAACTAATTACCTGGCTGATTAGACTTATAGCTTCGAGGGCCGTCACAGTCCAGGTCTTGTCACGACCTGTCTCGGCTCAAGGCTCAAGGAGCCTGCAAACGGCTACTTATCCCCTATGCCCGGAAACACAAAGAACATCCGACCGAACACGTGTCATGATCTGAACGGGCTGAGAACTCCTATAAATACCAGGGAATAGGCCCTGGCAAAGGATCCCCAATCCAACCCTCTCCCCCTGAGAAAATACAAACAGGCAAGGCCACTAAACCTCTTAGTGCTCCCCTTCTTTCACCTCTCAGGACACTGACTTGGGCGTCGGAGGCTCCTCCCCGGAAAAAGATCCCGGGGACCTCCTAACCCTTTTTTATGAGTTTTACAGGCACACTCCCCTGGGAAATCTAAGCTCCAGACATTCTCCCTCTCAGGAAGTCCCTCCCGAAGTCACGATGTCTTCCAACGAAGATGCCGCTGGGCATCATTTGGCGCCGTCTGTGGGAATTTACCCTCAGGTCACCGTTGTTGAAACTCAGCGTTCGAAGGACAAGGGACTCCCAGGGTCCCCGTCCGTGCCTGAAGCTCAACCGGCTATTGAGCAAACCCTTCCAGGGACTTCCACGCCTGAGGAAGAGCGTCCTCTGGTCATAACCATGAGCTTTCTACGCGACTTTCAACATTCTGTTGTGGCTGAAATGACACAACAGATAGACCGAAGGTGGCCACAACAAACTCAGGCCCAAAGGCCTCCCTCGCCTGCACGCCCTCGTGGAGGGAGCCCCAAACTAGTCCATCGTAGTTCGGGACACGGAGACCCACGTGAGGAGTCTTCAACAGAAAATACGCCCCTCGGGGCACGGCTTACAGGATGAGCTGGGTCCAAGCGACCCAAAATCCCACATCGAAGGAGCTCGTCACCTGAGGCGAAGTCCCCATCCATTTAACGCCGAAGTCACTCCCCGAAGAGGCGCCGGCAATCTCCCTTCCCAGAAGAAGAACCTAGTGCCACGATCCTTATGGAGAAAATATTAGCGAGGTTGGACAGAGTGGAAAAACAAGTAGCTCGCAAGCCGGTCTGGGCCAGGCTATCTGAAACCTTCTGTGTGGATGAGTCCCCGTTCACCCGAACTATAGTAGAGGCAGCCATGCCAGGTGACTTCCGAGTACCTCGGCTGGAAACTTATGATGGCCGGATTGATCCACAGGCTCATCTGACCAAGTACAGACGCAGCATGATAATGCACGGTGCAGACGATGCTACCTTGTGTAAATGTTTTGAGGTCACCCTCATAGGACCAGCAACTGCGTGGTACAATTCATTGGCTCCAGGAACCATTAGGGAGTTCTAGGAGTTATCTACAGCCTTCACGCAGCAATTCATTGGAAGTCGGCCGACGGCGAAGATGCCTGTCCAAATGTTTAACATAGTGCAGAGAAACGGAGAAACAATCCGCGACTATGTCGAAAAGTTTAACAGAGAAGCCTTGAGTGTCCCAGACTTTCGGCCCAAAATACGCATCCTCACCATGACACGGGGCCTTCGGAGGGACTCACAGCTCTTTTATGAATTTTCCAAAGACCCTCCGGACACGCTTGACGAGTTTTACCGAAGGGCCGAGCAGCACATGACAGCCGAAGAGCTGAGGATGGCTGGACCGAAGTCCGAGCACGCCCGTGCCGAAGGGTCCAGCCACCAAATACAGTGTTCGAATGACCAAGCAGGCCGACCTCGGAGAGTGCGGGGAAGGAAACTCCCAAACTTTACGCCCCTGAACACCACGAGGACCAACATCCTCATGACAATGGAAAGGCAGGGAACCCAAATCCAGCGACCAAGGGCCATGATCGCTGATAATAAGAAAAATATGAAGAAGTTCTTCCAGTTTCACCGTGACCACGGCCACGACACCGAAGACTGCTTCCAATTGAAGAAGTACATAGAGTCGCTAATAAAACTGGGCCAACTTCGACGTTATCTGCAAATGCCTTCCCCGAAGGGGAGGAAAGAGGAGGAAGGAAAGGCAGATGACTAAGATTACGACTCCGACAGACGGAGGAACCGAAGTCCGAAGAGGCGCCCTCCACCTCCAGCCGGGATAATACAAACAATCACAACAGGACTCCTATCCTCAGAAAGGAAGAGGAAGGCCAGAGAAATATCAGTCATGGAATATCAGAGCTCGACGAAGAAGTTGGCTCGTAAGGATGGTTCCACCATTGTCTTTCCCCACGACGACCCGCTGTTGGTCATGGTGAGGATAGGAAACTGGGACGTCAAGAGAGTCTTGCTTGACGATGGATTAAACACAGACGTCCTGTTTTCACATTTGCTGCCGAACTTGGGCATATCCAACAGCGACCTCAAGCCCGTCACTTCACCCACCTTCGGGGTAGGACCATCTGAACTGCCTGTCCTCGGGTGGATCGATCTTCCCCTAATGATGAAAGGGACTTCGGTTGATGGGACAACTGAGCTATTCGCCTCCACCATGACAAGGTTCATCGTTATGGATGTCCCTTCATCATACAACGCCATCCTTGGGAGACAAACATAGGGAAATCTGCATATTCGCCCTGATGTAAGATACTTGACTGTCACTTTTGCCACCAAGGATGGAGACGCGGAAATCTTCATTGATCAGGGCGAAGTAAGGAAGGTGTTCGTCAAAGTGCGAAGAGCTCCAGCAAACAACTTCGCACAAGCTGTAGAGGCAGAGGCTTTAAAGCCAAAAAAGGGCAAGGCAGAAGATTCCGTGAAGGTAGAGATGGAAGAAGTAGAACTTGTCCCAGGCCGAAGTACCCGAATAGGGAAAAATTTGGCCTAAGGTGACAAGAAAAAACTTGTATCCTTTCTACTGGTGAATAAAGACTTGTTTGCCTACTCGCCGAAAGATATGCCGGGGGTAAGTCCTCGCGTAGTACAGCACAACCTTAAAGTAAGTCCGGAAGCAAAACCTGTCTGGCAAAAGAAACGGGGCATCTCGGCCCACAAAAATGACTTCGTCAAAATCGAAGTCCAGCGCTTATTGGACGCTGATGTAATCAGGGAGGTCAAGTACCCCGAATGGTTGAGCAATGTGGTTATTGCCACAAAAGAAGGGACCAGTAAGCTCCGAATGTGCATCGATTTCATAAACCTGAACGATGCTTGCCCAAAGGATTCATACCCTCTCCCCCCAATAGATCGATTGGTAGACTCAACTGCCGAATACAGGCTCCTAATTTTCCACGACGCTTTCAGTGGGTATCATCAAATAAGGATGGACCCCGAAGACGAGGAAAAAACCGCCTTCATCACTGAGGATGGAACATATTGTTACATCAGGATGCCCTTCGGGCTAAAAAATGCAGGAGCCACTTACCAGAGGTTGATGAGTAAGGTCTTCAGTAACCAAATAGGGAGAAACATGGAAGTCTACGTCGATGACATGATAGTCAAGAGCAAGCTGTCTAACGACCATGTCGCAGATCTAAAGGAAACTTTCCACCAGCTCAGAACGTTCGGGATCCGCCTTAATCCCGAAAAGTGCATCTTCGGAGTGACCTCGGGAAAGTTTTTTGGGTACATGGTATCAGAAAGAGGCATTGATGCTAACTCGGAAAAAATCAGGGCTCTGCTCGAATTCCGAACTCCCGTCACAATAAAAGATGTGCAGAGACTCACTGGAAGGATAACCTTTCTTAGTAGGTTTATTTCCAGGTGTGGGGATCGGTGCCGAGCATTCTTCAAAGTCCTCACTAAGGCAGCAAAAAAGGAGGGCAACCTCGGAAGTGACGATCATCCTTGGAACGAAGACTGCCAAAAGGCCTGGGAAGAACTCAAAATCTACTTAGCACGTCTGCCCACTTTGTGACAGCCTCGCGAGGGAGAGCCCCTCGTATAATACCTCGCCGCCACAGAAAAAGCAGTAAGCTCGGTCCTCGTAAAAGAGCAAGGGCCGAAGCAATGGCCAGTCTATTATGTAAGCAAGTCCCTGCACGGCGCCGAAGTCAGGTATCCTTTGCTGCAAAAAGCTATATATGCCTTGGTGCTAGCAGGAAGGAGGCTGCGACCATATTTCAAGGCTCACCCTATCATCGTCCGAAGCAGTCTACCCCTGCGGGATATCATGAGAAAAGTTTATCATTTAGGAAGGCTCTCCAAATGGTGCATAGAGCTCGAACACGACATTACTTATGAACCTCGGAAAGCCATAAAAGCTTAGGCCCTGGCAGACTTCATTGCCGAAGTGCCCATCGCCGAGGACAGCTATCCGGAGCCCAGCGAAGGTGAGCCAGAATGGACTTTGTATGTTGACGGAGCCTCGGGGTCCGAACACCAGGGCGTTGGGGTAATTATCAGAGGTCCCGAAGGTCTAGAAGTAATGAAGGCCATCAAGTTCAGCTTCAACGTCACCAATAATGTGGCCGAGTATGAAGCTCTCATAGCAGGATTGCGCCTAGCAAGAAAAATTGGTGTAAGAAACTTAAAAGCCCACAGCGATTCCCAGCTGGTAGTTCGGCAAACAGTAGGGGATTATGGGGTGAAGGACCCGACCTTGGCAAAATACCATGAACTGGTAGCAGAGCTCATTCGAGAGTTCGACACCGTACGAATCGAAAACGTACCTCGACGAGATAATGCCGAAGTAGACTGCTTGGCGAAATAAAAAACATGCACCGAGGTGCTAAATCAACCGAGCATCATAGTGCTGAGCATAGTAACTTCGGGAAGAGGCTGGAAAGACCCAATAAAAAGATATCTCGCAACCAATGCGCTCCCCGAAGAACCCCACGAAGCTGCAAAAGTTCGAAGACACTCCGGTCGATTTTTCCTAATTGGCGAAGAATTATATCGGCAGGGATATGCAAATCCATGGTAGAGGTGTGTTGGCGAAGAGGATACCGAAATGATCTTCGAAGAAGTTCACGAAGGCGCTTGTGGTTCGCACGTTGGAACTGACGCCCTCGCAGCAGTAATACTTCGGCAAGGATACTTTTGGCCTACTCTAAGAAAAGACGCTAGGCAGTTCATCCGGAAATGTGGTAATTGATAAAGACACGCGAGTATCCAGAGGACACCCTCGGAAATGGTAACTTTGACTGACTATCCCTGGCCCTTCGCAGTTTGGGGCATAGACCTCATTGGGCCACTCCCAACAGCGCCTGGAGGCGTGAAGTTCTGCGTAGTTGCAGTAGACTATTTCTCTAAGTGGGTCGAGGCGGAACCCTTGGCGACTATCTCGGCAAAAGATATGCAAAAGTTCGTATGGAAGAACATTGTTTGCAGATTTGGCATACCGAGGGTACTAGTAGCCGACAATGGGTCCCAGTTTACAGACAAAGGGTTCCAAGAATTTATCAACAACCTCGGAATAAAAATGCACTTCGCCCCAGTAGCTCACCCCCAAAGCAATGGACAAGTAGAAGTATCCAAAAGGACTATCAAAGATGGTCTAAAAAAGAGACTGGGGGAAGCAAAAGGGATATGGCCGGGAGAGCTCCCACGTGTGTTATGGAGCTACCGAACAACACCCCGAAGAGCCACAGGGGAAACACCTTTTTCACTTGTTTTCGGTACAGAGGCTATCATCCCAGTCGAGGTAGTGCAGCCATCGGTGTGAGTGCAAGTGTTCGATGAAAGGGGAAATGACCTCGGCCTGAGAACCAAGCTTGACCTCATCAGCGAACACAGAGAAATAGCCGAGCTGAGGAGAAAAGCTTTTCAGCAAAGAGTGGCCGCGGCTATAAACTTGCGCGCCAGGCCAAAAGGAATAAAGAAAGAAGACTTCGTTCTCCGAAAGGCTGAATTTAGACCCCGAAGGGCATCCCACGGGGTACTTCGCGCAAATTGGGAAGGACCTTATCTGGTACTTGCCGAAGTGAGAAAAGGGGTTTACAAGCTCGGCGATGCCGGAGGCATAGAGTTGAAAAATACATGGCATTCGGAAACCTTGAGAAAATTCTATGCTTAAGATGGAGGTGAGAAGATCGTATTGTACAGAAAAATTTTTAAGTACAAAAGCCCCTTAGCCAAAAATCTTGAGCATGAGTTATACAAGTCTGAATCTCGCGAAGGTGACCGCTGACATAAGCGAAGGTATGATTTTCTGAAGTCCCTTGAGCAAACGTGTTCGGAACAATGGGAAAAAATCTCGCAAAAGACTTAGCCAAAATTCTTGAGCATAAGTTGTACAAGTCAGAATTTCGCGAAGAAGATCGCCGTATTTTCCGAAGTCTCTTGAGCGAACATGTTCGGGACAATGGAAATTGAAAAATCTTACAAAAAGACTTAGCCAAAATTTTTAAGAAAAAATCTTTATTGAGATGGATATACTTACAAAGAAGAAAGCTCGCCAAAAGAAGAAAAAGAAGGCAAAGGACCCTAAAACAAACTAAGGAATCTCGGCGTCTCGGGAGCTACCAGCTCCTGCGTCCTTTTCCACCACCTTCGGTGCCGGGAAAGAGAGGAGCAAGTTCAGGTGTTCGATTTTTGACCAAGACCACCGAGGCCCCTCGGGAATGTTTAGGCCCTCAAAAAAAAGAGAGGTCCAGATCTGGGAACCTCTGAAGCACTTGGTGACGAACGAGGTAGAAGCCGTCTTGAAAACTGACCTTGGTCATTTCGTCGGCTTTCTTCTTCTCGACCGCCAGCTCATCACGTTCCCTCTCCAGATCGTCAATCTTCTTCCTCAATGCCTTCGTCTTCTTCTTCTTTGGCTCCTTCTTCAAAGACTCGATCTCGGCCTAGAGCTCTGCTTTCTCGGCAAGCACCTTCGCCAGGAGAGCCTCAGAATCTGACTTCTCCTTTTGACATAATTCGTTCGCCGAGGTCAGCTCCGCCACCTTGGCACTGAGGTCAGAAATCTTCTGGGATGAGTCCTTCAAAAATTCCTCCTTTTCCTTCACGAACTCCTCCCGAATGGCAGCGACCTCCATCTTCGCAGCTTGAGCCATCTCCGTGTTCTTGGCAGCCAATTCAGAGCACTTGGCCTTAGATTTTTCTATGAGATCTAAGGCCGAGACTTGGAACGCCGCTTCCTTCGCCACCTGGACCCTGAGGAGGCCGGTGTACCCCAGTAGCTGCAAAGAAGTAAGAGCAAAAGTTAGTAAGGCAAAAAGTGGGCCAAACACTTAGAAGAAATCAAGGGGAAGCAAAACAAAGGCCTGAAGTATACCTGGGCAGCGTAATCGGAAACCTTGGCAGCGAGGGACTCATCGCTCGGGCACACTTCAGAAACGGCCCTGAAGGAGGCCTCGGTGAGGATCCCCCTCGAGATTTGGTTGGCCATGTACGGGTAGTTGCCGAAGTACAAGTTCATGTCCTCCGTAACGACCAAAAGGGCTCCCTTGGGATTTTCCCCTTCGGGACATGGGCATCTCGGAGAGCCCGTTTCCGGGCGTGCTCGGCTGCCCAATCCGGGTATAGCAGCTCCCCTGCACGGCAAAGCAAGAAATTTATCAAGACAAAGAACCCTTAAAGAAATAAAGGTACCACAACTTGTCTAAGAAAACGAACCTGGCGGCACCTCCGCGACGTCATCATCGGAGTCCCGGACCTCCTCGGCAGGAATCTCCTTACCTTTACTCTTACGACGCTCCTCGGTAGAAGGGACTTCCACCAAGGCGTCCAGAAAAGCCGCCGAGGAAGAGGGACTCTAAGAAGGGGCGGCAGTGGCAACCTCGGCCGGCGGAACAGCAGCAGCAGCATCCGACTCTTCGCGGGCCTCCTCAGGAATTTCCGCCAGAGGAGGAGGCGCGTTTTTCTTTGCCCATTTGGCCACGGATGGCCCAGCCCCAGATGATTTCCGCCTTTGGGAGACGGCCTTCTTCGTCTGCTCGCCCTTCTCGGCTTGACCGAGGAAAGGGGACTTGTAGTAGGCAGCGAAGTCGTCGCCCATCTCTGAAAAAGAAAGAAAACATCAGTGTGAGTCCAAGGTAAAACTATAACAAAAGAATACCGAGATAACTTACTCTAAAAAAAGGACTCATAAGTGACTTCCTCCCTAAGGAGTTGCACCAACCAAGAGTCTTTCCCAGCAATAGCAGGAGCTGGCATCCCGAGGTCCATCTTGTGCTCCTTCACCACCCCTAGTTCCCAAAGAACCTCCTCGGTCATCAGTTTCCAATTGATGGGGAAGGGGTAAAGGGTGTGCGAAGGGACCTCGAAATCCCAGTCGGAGACTGCTTGGATCCGTTTGTCGAAGTCCGCGAATATGAGTCCCAACTCAGGAGTCAGCATTATCCTTGGATCAACGACGTCCATCTCCAGCCTTCCCCGAGCCCATTTGGTCGGGACGTGCGACCAGGCCTCCTCCATCTTCAGAAAGAAAAACTTTTGCTGCCACCCTCGCCAGCTGTCCTTAGTGGCATAGGTGAACATATACTTTTTGCTCCCTGATCCCCGAGGTAGCATGAAGTAAAAGCCACCCTTCGGGACCACAAAGAGCTTATAGTACTGCATGAAAAGAATAAAGTGGGGCTTTATTTGGAAAATGCCGCACATACAGAGGAAGGCGTTGAAGTAGCAGTACGAGTTCGGCGGAAGCTGATTTACGGCAATGCCATGGAATTGGCAAAAGTTGCAAATCATCTTCGGTGGAGGGTACCGAAGTCCGGCCTTTAGTTGGGCTCGGAAAACGGTAACCTCATTGCCATGGTTTCGAAAAGCTAAACTGGTCAGAGCGTGGCAACCTTGTAATGGCATACGAGGGAGGAAAGAATTTGGTCTTCCATCTTTTTAATTTTTTAGAAGTGGTGCAGCAAGGGTGAGACAAAAGAGGTTGCCAGCTCTCGGGAATAGGCATGGTCGGCTGAAAAGTGATTTCGGAAAAAGGCCAAAAATGACTTCGGGAAAGCTTAAAAAGCAAAAGACTCTGGAAGTTAAAACCCACCAAATGTTTTGCCAAAATCTGGATTTGAAGACGCCGTCGCGAAAGGTTGCCGGAAAACACTCCGTCAAAGAGGATCGCCGCAAAAAGCAGGAGAAAACGTGAAAGCAGTTGAAAGCAAAAGCAGAAGCAAAATAAGGTTATGACAGAACAGAGGTATATATAGGCCGAGGAGGATAGGCAAACCGGCGTCACAAAGTACTCCACAAAGGCGAACAGTCGCCATAACTGCTTATTGCGCGTGAAAAGGCGCGCCTGCTGTATCCGGCGCAGTCCCCGCCAGTAACAAGCTGCCACGTGTCAACCATCGCACCAAAAGAGGGATACGCTTTCTAACACCCTTAGACCATGGGCGCGCCGCTCCAAACTCACACGCCTGGTTACAAGACGCGACGTTACGCAGCCCTGCAAAAGGAAAGAAATGGGTGACCTCAAAGACACCAAAGGACGGGCTATAACTGAACAGCCCATGTCTTCGGACAAAAGGTACATCTTCGGCACAAGTATTATACCCATGGTCTCGAAGGACGCCCTCCAAAAGCCGACAAACCGAAGTTCCCACTTTGGCTTTTCGGAGGGGGGCCTGTGATAGCCGAAGGGCTATTACCTTTCTCAGTACATACTTCCTGCCGAAAACATGGTCGGGAAGCCTGGCGTTATCCGAAAGAGGCACTATCACTGACCTCGGAAGGAGTGAAGTTAGATACCACGAAGGCCGGACTTCGGCTAATACGTTAGGCGTTTCAAAGGTATCGCCGGCTCCCTCGGGGGACCAAGCGGATCACCTTCGAGGATAAAGAACCAGCTATTGCAACCAAGAGAGAACTTCCCCGAAGGCGGAACCCTCGAACCAGGGGACTTCTTGAACTACAAGCATAACTACCGAAGAAGGTCATCCGTACCAGAGAAAGACCTCGCCCAGAGGACCTCGGGAGTACGGCATGAGCATTTAAGGAGCCTCTGACATGTCGCCCACAAGCGTTACACGCCGCCCCAAACGGCGGTCTGACATGCCGACGCCGTCCAGGTCTTGTCACGACCTGTCTCGGCTCAAGGCTCAAGGAGCCTGCAAACGGCTACTTGTCCCCTACACCCAGAAACACAGAGAACATTCGACCGAACACGTGTCATGATCTGAACGGGTTGGGAACTCCTATAAATACCAGGGAACAGGCCCTGGCAAAGGATCCCCAATCCAACCCTCTCCCCCTGAGAAAATACAAACAAGTAAGGCCACTAAACCTTTTAGCGCTCCCCTTCTTTCACCTCTCAGGACACTGACTTGGGCGTCGGAGGCTCCTCCCCGGAAAAAGATCCCGGGGACCTCCTAACCCTTTTTTATGAGTTTTACAGGCACACTCCCCTGGGAAATCTAGGCTCCAGACATTCTCCCTCTCAGGAAGTCCCTCTCGAAGTCACGATGCCTTCCAACGAAGATGCCGCTGGGCATCACCAGTCTCACTTCTAACCAAATTCTAGCATTAAAAAGGATCAAATCAGGTTTTTTAAGTTGAACCTCTCTGAGTTAGTTTTCATATAGGTTTGAATTCACTTAATTCTGACATCTACAACTCTAGACATAAATTTTCTTCTGAAATTCAATTGAGTCATTGATCATTGATCCAAGTATTACTTGATTTGGTCTTCTAGTTTGAGAGATATTGTTATTTTATAAGCTTACATAGAAGCAGTTATTTAGCTCAATTTGTAAAAAAATGAATACTTTTTAAATCCAGATTATAAAAAATGATCAAGTTAGAAATATGCATCAATGTCTATAATGATGATTTAATAATAGCAAATACTTATGAGTATTCATCACCCACCAAAAGAAAATATACCTTACACAGATGACAATTACTAGCATTATCAACTTTGTTACACTTATAACCCAACCACAAAATACTTCATTCCTCAATTACCTTCTTTCCCATCTACCTCATGTCCTTTACATCTACATGTAGAAAAGAAACAAGCATGGCACAAGCATATATCCTTTTTGTTTCTTGTTCATTCCTCAAAGTGTGTCAACTTCCCCCTTTGTTTCATCCACTATATTATTCATTTTATTCTTCTTCCCACGTACTTTGTTCAACTCTACCTCTTTTTCCTCTAACATTGAATTGAGTTCCTTCAAATTTGTCTCAACTTCTTCTAATTTTGCCCATTATTTCTTCACTTTGTTCTCAGTTTCATCACTATTCTTAACAAGCCAAAAACCACAACTCTATAACTTTCAAGAGTTGGAACATCATACCATTGTCAAAAATGACAACACACATCACCTGGCAATAGAACAAAAAAACAACCTCAATGTTAGCACACTTCTTTCACACAAACATCAACAACACTATTTACTACAAACACTAACTTATGGTTCCTACAAGGGTAAACATCACCAAATGTCCTGGAAGTATGCCCTGTGTTGCATATTCATCATTAAAGTACAAAATGTTGCACCATTGATCCTAGAAGTATGTAGTTTTTGAACAATTTGTCCTTTCATCAATTCTTTTCATTGGAGACTGACCAAAAGCTGACATGGTAGGATGAATAGTGTATGTCGTGCCCTAAACTGCCCCTGGCCCATTCGGGCCCAATTATATAAGACATGCAGCGGAAGTTTAATTGAACCGAAGGGGCTTTTATTACTCACTAAGACTTATGGGCACGAACCCCAGGATACTTACTGGTACTAGCTTGTTATGTTCTTATTAAAGGTTTAAGCTTAAATGCTCTTGGAAACAAACTAGCACCTATGTGGATTTCATGTGTTCATTTTCATGGTATTTACCAAGCTTTAGCCAAGATTATGCATGGCAACCAAAACACCAACTTAAGTTTGAAAACTTAATTTCATGCATATGCTTCGCATGCTTATGTATTTTGGTGTTCACTAGTGCACGAAATCTCTTAATGCTTTTAAAAGCAAACTAATGCTTAGGCATACATTAATTCACATATGTGCACCTATTCTTCTTATTAGCCATTCCTTACACATGCATCCAAATTTCATGCTTTTCTAAGTTTTCTTGCATGTTCTTTTTAGTGTGCACATACTTAACCAAACATAGCATGTTTTCACATAAACATGGGCTTATGGGCCTTTTCCATACTTAACATGCATATGGCCCAAAATTAACCAAGAATATATTCAAATTTTCTAATTTCTTATTTAAGCCCAAAACATGCATTTAAGCCCAATTTATACATGCTTCCGATTTTCATGAAAATCATACTTCCATAAAACATGCATGGGCCTTGGTAAGTCCACCAAGCAATAAAAGCACCCAAAGTGTCCATAGTCCATCTTACAAGCCCAAAATCAAGTTTGGCCGAATTTTAACTAAGTTCATAATTTGGTCACTAAACTTAGACCAACAAATTACATGCTTAAAATCAAGCCATAAATCATAGTGCCAAGGAACACTAATTATCCACCTTAAGACGTTGTTCCCACAAACTCTAGACTCGTAGTCCTGCACACAAAGTCCACGCTTATTAGCTTGATTTTCAAGCAACTTAAAATACTTAGAATACTTAGTATAATTGAGCAATACCATACACATACCCAACCTTTATACCACAAAAAGAGTACTCAAGACTTTTAGCTCAATCTTTCGAGCACACTTTTACCTACAAAAGTAGAGTAGGGCGGGTGAGTTTTAAAACTCAATAAGGATTCCGTATGGCTTCCAAAGCCTAACATATGGCCTTTATGGCCTAACATATGCCAAGAATGTAATGGCAATAAATATTCCAAAAATCCTGCAAAGAAAACATAAAGACAAAGAAAACACAAAGATACATGTATATACAATAATAATCGAAATCGGGGGTTAGCATGCACAACAAATTCATAGAAGCACACAAACACATGCCACTTAACACCTTGATTTACAGAAGGGCAGCAAGCATCCCTCAAGTTTTATTTCATTAATTTCATATACTTTTCATTTTCGGAGATCTCACTTAGCATAGGAATTTAAGGTGGCCTACTTAAATCCTAGCCCATAATGCTTGCTTACTTAACTTAGCTCATGAGCAAAACGGAATTGCCGAAGCAATAATTTAACTTAAGCCCTCATAGCACACCTAGGATCATATGGTTCTTTGACCATCACCTAGGGGCCCGAATACTCAAAGAGTATAGGAATCCTTACCAATACCGAAAGCTTCTTAGAAGCTTGTTTTCCTTCGATTTCCTCGCTTGTTGGTTTCTAGAAATGATTTTCTAGCACAAGAACCAAAATGGCCAAATAAATTAGTAATCCATAAAATACCAAGAACACTTGGTAATTATCTTAAAGAAATCAAAATACCAAGAATACTTGGTTCACACTTACAAAACCTCGACTAGGAGGTGAGACCGAATTTTGTGTGCTTGATGTTCTTCAAATTTTCTTCTTGATTCTTCCTCCCAATGAGCTTAGAAGCTCATATACACAAAGAACTCCTTGAGAAGAGTTCAAAACCTCTAAGAAATGAAGATGGCCGAATTTCTCTCCTTGGTTTTCTTTGAATCTTTTACTTGATTCTTGCTCTTTGGGTGTTTAGAGCATGAATTCCACCAAGAACACTTGGTTTTAATTTATGGAAGGGTGATTTCTAGTGATGGCAGAATTTTTGGAGGAAGGAGAAGAGTTAGAAATGTTCTTGGAGAGAAGAACAAGTGTTGGCCAAAACTAGAGAGAAGGGAGAGAGAGTTTGTAGAGAGAGATTGAAGAAAGAGAGTGAAATGGCTTGAATGAGGTGAGATGAGTGAAGAAATGTATTTTGTTGAATGGGGGAGTGTATGTCCGGTTATGGGTGTCCAAAATGGGTGGGAATAATGCCTTAGTGGAGTAATAATTCAAATGGGAAGTGGGAGACAAAGTGGGGGGACAAATTGGAAGAGTTGGTGAAGTTAAATGATGAAGTGGTGAAGGTGGGGGACAAAGGTGAGTGGAGGTGTGGGTGGAGGTGGAGGTGGCATAAAATATATTATTTTGAATGGACATGGCTAGCCATGGCATCCAAGGCCATGAAAATGGGTCAATTCCCCACTTAGTCCTCCAATCTTTTGAATTTGGGCAATTGAGCCCAACTTACAACAATTCCTTTGTTCAATTGAGTCCTTCATCTTTGAAATCCACCATTTTCACCATTATTTTTCTTGGCCTAAGCCAAGCTTAATTTCATGAATCCTTAACACTTAATTTAATGTCCCCTCACATTAATTCAGCTAAATTCCCAAATTAGGAAAATTCTTTGGCTCCCAATCCACTTACCCCGGGACCTAATCAGTTTGGATTTTCCGGGCATTACAGTGTAACATAAGGCAGACTTCTAAGATGAATGGTGCCATATAAGGTATAATCTCCAATGGCAAATGAAAGGACAAATGGTACAAAAATTCCATACTTTTATGATGAATGGTGCAATATTTTCTACTTATAAAATGAATGTGCAACACAGAGAGCATAGTTCTAGGATGTTTGGTGATGTTTACCATTCCTATAATCGTACAACTTTTTTTCAGCAGTCTTTTCAATCCATGACATATTTAGCTCTGCAGCCTCGCTACATAAGCCATTTAGTAGCCTAGTTTTTTCTTCCACATTGATGTACGTGCTGCATGAGCTTGTAATTTTTTAATTCATCCTCTTCTTCCTTCTTTCCTATAAAATATCCCCTAATTTTTTTGACACATTCTTGGTCATTTCCCATTGAAATAAAGGCTTAGAAGCTTGCATGCATGCTGAATTTGAAGACAATGTAGCATAATGTGCCTAGGCAATGTGTTAGGCCTTACCGCATCACATTGACATCTAGTTCATGACATTATTAGGTTTTATATGATATAACAAAGAAACTAACAAAAAAAACTTAAGTGGGACATGTCTTAAAAGGTATGGGATTTTATGATGGCATAAGTTGAGGTAAGAGACTCTTTTAGGACAAATGTTAAAGTTACAAAACCACAAATGGATATTACATATCTTATTAAGGCTGGAGCCTGGGCCTTTGTGGCTCCCTAAAACCCTTAATATCTTCTTAATGCCTAAAGCACATATGATAGTGCACTTCCAAGTATTGAAAGCAAAAACACACAAACACTGACTGATGGATGGAAACCAATAAAAGTTCAGTGGGACTATGGTCAGAAACTTAAAATTTTGATGGTCATTGAGGTGTTTTTAAGTTCTTGGATTGCATAAGCTCAATTATTATCTTCTGTCAAGGGATGATGATTAGGTGGGTTAGGTTATACTTGGGGCAAATCATTTAGGTTTTGGTTGAATTAGGTTATCATGAATTCGGGTCTAGGTTAGGTTGTGTGGGTTTAAGGGATTCAAGTTTAGGTTTGATTGACCCATCAGGTTTAATCAGGTTACTGATGCATAGACCGAAATAATTAAATCGCTTTGATTCGGTTTTTGTTAAAATTTAAATAAAAAATGTTGATTTTTAGTTTTGTTTAATTTTTTCTTTTCTTAGTAATTTGAATTAAAAAATTCATATAAACCATCATAATGATGTTTACATATTTAGGTTATATAAAATTGTTGTTAATACTTTATAATATTGATTGTTTTTCTAGGAAAAGCCTTCAATATATAGTAAAAAGGTAAAATGAAGTAAACGAAAACAAACCCATAATTTGATTGAATACCATCCATTAATTTTGTTTAGTTTGATTTGAATGTGTGACACTATTTACTTAAGAAACATATAAAAATGAACCAAAATTATCCATAAACCAATGTAAAACCTTAATTTGCTAAGGCTTTATTAAATTATAAAATTTTTAAATTATAATAGGAGAAATGAGTTTAAATAATGAATTATATATTTTTTTTTGTAAGAATTTCTTTTATTTTATTATTGTTTTTTGTATCCGAAAGTGATAACGGAAACTAAGAGGGAAAAACTTGGTGGACTAGTTGATGCACGAGAGCTACTTGATCTTGTGGGACAATAAGCATTGAACAACAACATAAATGCTCCATAGTTATTACCGTTTGATCTTTCAAACTAGACATTTTCCTTAAAGGACTGTTAGGACTTGTAAACAATCGAATAAAATGGTTATAACTTGTAGTTGCAATCGGGAAGCAAGTTCTTTTTCTCCCAATATAGTTATCAATTCCACTTTGAGAGCCAATTCATAATAGTGAAGAACTTGAGTTCCTTACATTAAAAGATGATCATTTGATCACATCTATAACCAAGCTGCTACTGCCAATCTCTATGATCCATCTTTCACAAAGATTAGAGGCACCTGCTTGGTTTGGGACCCAGCACTAGTTACTCATGATTGGCAAAAAGGGTTTAGTTGATTATGGGGGAAAGTAACATGGAAATTGGTAGTCTTTAGCAATTATTAACTGCTTTTAAAAGAGCATCCTGATAGGCCAAAATGGAGAGGGGGTGAAATAAAGCATTACGAAAAATGCTTTCATTTCACCCTAACTAGATAGACCATAATATGGAACGTAGAAAGACTACCCATTCAAACTACCATTTTGGAGAACTAGCAAGGATAAAAATTAACTGGGAACTAAAGTTTGTTAGCTCACTTGGTTGAGGGATGGAACAAAAATTACCCCAAAATTGATCTAAACTTGAGCAACACCAAAAAATGTGAAAGTTGGTTCCTGCAGTAATGAAACCACCATGGGTTGCAAGGTTTTACTAACATCTCATAATTAGGCATATGGTTATAAAGGTATGGTTTTTCTTTTATAGTCTTTTTATTTTCGATATATTATAGTTATTACTAATTTTTTTTCTTTCTCAACTAAGCTGATGGGTCTGCTATGAAGCATCTGAATGGTATAAAAATAAAATTAGTGTTGCTGAATATTTCTAAAGCATCATTTAATTTAGTGTAGCGGTAAGATTGCTTCTAATCACTTTACTGTAGTTGATTTTTTGTGTTCTCTAGGCAATTGTTCAACTGATAACTGTGTACACACAAGTACATATTCAAATCGACATTAGATGTCCTTTATATAAGCTACAAATTCAGCCTTAAGTTATATGTGATTATCATAAGTGTGTTATTGCTCAAATTATCATGTAATCGTGTTTCTTTGTGGTTTTGCTTACTTGTTCAATTTCCCTTTATAGAATTAAATAATCATGTCTAGAATTAACTTTTGAAATGTCCAGTAAAGGAAATACATAGTAGCTATTACTGTGGATATTGTGTGAAGTGTGCTACAGTTAGGGTTATTAATCAACCCTCAACTTGGACGTCAGTTTTGTAAGGACTTGGAGCCTTGGTGCTAGTTGGTTCTTTTGATTTTTAGGTAGTGAACTATATCTTTGGGAATTAACTTTGAACTTGGATTTTAACTATTAATTTCTTACTTCCATAGTTTTATTTTGTATTATATTTAATTTTTTAAAGATGTTTTTTTCCATATCTTCGTCTTTGATCAAGAGTGGTTTTACTGTATAATTTTGGCAAGAACATGGGTTGATGATGAGGAAGTCAAGTGATTTGCCTTTATTCTTATGCAAACATTGAAAACTTAACATGGTTTCATAAAACCTAAGAATTTCCTCCCCAGTATCTCAGTTTACCATCAAATTTTAGAAGACTCCTTAAAAATCAATGCATGTTATTTTGTTGATTTATTCTTCAAATTTTATAAGACCCTAAGCAAAAAGTACTTTTAAAGTGTTTTTTAAGTTTCTTAAATTGCATGGTCATAATTAATGTACAAATTAGATAAATAATCAAGATACAAAAATCATAAAAACAAAGATCTCTTCTGCTCATATATTTTATGATGATTTGAGTTGAAGTTAGGTAACAAATTCAGGCATTAGTTCATTTTAGGTTTGGTTCAATTAGGTTCAAGTTTGGGTAATTTGAGTTTAGATTTTCTTGAGTTTCATGTAAATCGAGTTCATATTCAGGTTAGGTTATGTAAACTCATATTCAATTTGTTCATTTTTCAAGCAAAATCAAGTCAAGTTGAGCTTGGGTTCGAGTGGGCCAGTATAGGTCATCGGGTCGAGTCCAATTTTTCTATCCTTATTTGGGCCCAACATAATGAAGATTTATCATGTGCATTGACATCGGTACGAATTTTTCCTTCTTTAATCAGAAACAGATTCAAAGAATGGAGAATTGACTAAAAGAGGAGAATGAGCAAAAACAAAAGGCAATCTGACTATTCAGCTAACCTAGCGAAACATATTACATTTGGAAACACTACTTCTTATAGTTAAAGATTATATATTTTTATGAATTATTTCCTAGATCAAGGTGTAAAGTTGGAACCATGACATGAATAAAAACCTCCATACGTAACCAGAAATTCTTTCAATTCACAATCTTCGATAATGATTCTGATGCCTGATTATGCTAATATGCCTAAACTTAATCATGAGGGCCTAAAATGATAGAACAACAGCCCAAGAGGACCAAAGCCCCATTATGGGATAAAGTTAACAAAGGAAACATGACCAACTTACATCCCTACATACATGAGATACTATCATTCTCATGATACGATTAAATTATCTACCATGATGGCCTATATAAAGGGGACATGGATATGGAAAAACGGTACATCATTATCACTTATTCATTATCTAACATAAATAATTCTTAATCATCAAACTGAATTGAGTGTCAAAGAACCTTCTCAAGGCATACAACTTTAAGGCCTCTAATATTGTCTTTGATTGCATGCCTTTGGCACTTTCCAAGCCCACTTGAGACCTTGGTAGCTTGGTAATGAACTGGCACTATCTATGATAACCTACACTATGCTGGATACATAAAGATTACATTAAGTGAACAATGTAGCTAGGGAAGAAATGCATGATAATTGCAGCTAATAGAGTGCAACTTCCCTAGGACAAGTCCTAATTACCCTCACAACCCGTTAAAAGTCTCTTGACATGCCTCAAGGGAACAAGAAGATTAGGATGATCTACTAATTCCTCCACCAGACCTAACCCTTTTATATGACTTAAGGTGACAGATCTAATAGGATCATAGGAAAGCCCTTCCCTAATTACCATTGGAGGAAGGGGCAAAAAATCACCAAGCAAATACAAATGGACCTCTTCCACATTCTTATGCAAGCAAATAACCTTAAGATCATATTTGGCATTAAGAGGAAATCCCAAAAAAATCAAAGGTCGGCAATATCAACACCGTCCTACTTTGCCTGGGCTACATGAAGGAGACAATGGAGGATAATTGTGCATCGATTGACTAGGCACAATTGACTAGCATCTCCTATAAATGTCTCCAACCTTTCATGAAGGAGATCTATAACACATTAGTAGTGCCAGTACTCATGATGCCATAGGTGGATTTGTATGATAGCCTCAAGGACCATCCAAACCACTTATAGAGCTACATCATAATTATGCAAATTGAGGGGGCAACAATGCCATACTATGTACGGCCTTCAATTTAACTCTAATTGGACCCAGTTTCACATGATTTGGAAGTTCAACAAAGGAGAAATTTCATTCATGCTTTCTTAAGACAATTCCTAGGAAGCTAACCATTGTCAAAGTTAGTACTAGCTACACAAAATAGAACAAGGGGGAAATGAGCCCCCTTAATGACTACTTGAAGAGGTTTAATGCAAAACACTCCAAGCACTAATCTTACCTCGAATATTCACTTGATAGCAATAATGAAAGGGATTTTGCTAGGATTTATGTTTGCGTGAAATCTCCATGAGAATCTAGTGAAAAATGTAGAAGAATTCTTCTAGAGCACCTACTAACATATACAATCTAAAGATTTCAATTACACAACCATTGGCATAAGGTATAGGAAGAAGGCCACGGGACACCATGGGAATAAATCTCATGGAATGTAGCAAGAGATGGGAGACCAAATCTTGTTTATATACCCTTCAAGGATACAAGTACAAGCATCCTAATTACACCCATGAGCGATAGTTACAAGATAAACTAGGCCCTTTAATAAAAAAAATTTTAGGTTCAATAAAAAGTGTTGCAAATACCATTTAGATTATGGGCCACAACAAAGAAGATTGTGCAGACCTCAATAACTTCCTTAAGAACCTGACCAAGCAGAGCGGGCTGCAAGAATATGTGCAAAATGCTTTACCACGAAGGAGACCTCTTTAGGGAATGTGATGCAATGACCATAACAAAGATATAAAAGACCATGTAGGATGAAAATGGTAGACTCCACCCCAAGAAGCCTATAAATAACCGCAAATAATGGTAGGTGTCATGCATATATGATCATGACAGGGGAAGCATCTTCAAGAAAAAGAAGGAACATGTGAGAAATAACCTAGTTGGAGACATTTGATATAAGAACTTGCATGCAAAGGGCAAATGGCTCCCAAGTCTTAAGCCTATACTCAAATCCACTAGTAATAGCAGCAAAAATTGTGAATTTTGATGTAGAAAAAGTATACATGTATGAAGGTTGTAATGCAAATGTGCTCTTCAACCACCTTTTGGAAACTAAATGTTCCCCTAGAACCCTATCTACATCCCCACTTATAGAATTAGTAAAGACAAAGTCCTTTTGCAAATTTTTGGGTGTTGTATGTGAGGTTAAAACCCCTTTTTATATTAAGTGCATGGTATAAATTATGTATAATGATGATAAAGAGATCATTCCCATATTCAATTAGAGTTCAATTACCAAGCCTCTAGTAAATTTTTAGCTAAGCTACCAAATTGTGTGAGGAAACTAAATGGATCAAACAATGAAACAACTAGAGAATTAAACTCAAACCATTAAGTGAAATGCCCTATTAGTAATTTAAAATGCTAAAAGACATGCTTTAATCAACTATCTCTTTAGGAGTTCACTACGCTAACTTGTTGTCCAAGATAAATAAGTATTCTAGATGTTGGGTTCTAGTTGTGGTGTAAGGAATCTAACTTCAAAGGCCTTCTTTATTAAAATAAGTCTTTCGTTACTACTAAACTAACAAGAAATTCTCATATTCATTCATTAAACTAGAGTTGATTAAGACCTAACCCTTTTTCCATAGCTAATAGGTCAAGTTGATACTTTCCATCCCTTCTAACTTGAAACTCAAGAATATATAAACAATAACATAGAACACTACTTCTGAGAAATATCTCATGATAACATTAAAATATTAAGTTAGATAGTTTCATCCTAAAGGGATAAAAGAGAACTGCTCCATCTTTAAAGAAACTACAACCATAAATCTAAATCTAAAGAAATCAACAAAACGAATGCAAAGGAAAAGGTAAGGAAAAACCCAAGAAGAACCCTCTAAAGCTTACTCTCGAATTCTCCAGTGGGTGCTCCTCAAGATCTTCAAATCTTCTTGAAAGATGAGATGCAAACAGTGTAAGATGAAAAGAGAAAATGAAAACTAAAAGCTAGATCTAGATGGTAGTGTACATACATTGTAACTTCTATGTGTTAGATCTAGATATATATATATTTGTGTGTGTGTGTGTGTGTGTGTGTGTCTATAAGAGATTGATTTGGATCTCAAATAGGGATAATAACGAGTTCTTTTTTCTTCAATTACATGCTTTGATTCAAAATAAAGGGGTGGAGAACCATTTCGAGGTACGCGCGTCATAGCAAATTATCTGACTCATGTTGTTGGAGCTGCGTATAGCTATGTGGCCTTGTGCATTAGACCTCGAAAATGGAAATAGATTGGTTTCTATGTTACTGCTGCATTGCTACAACATACATTGCTTTCTTTGAACATTTTCTGATTTGTTTTCTGCTCCACTCACTCCTAATCCAAACCAGTGCCCTCGTCTTCTTCCCCAACCTACAAAATGAATAAGCAAAGCAAAAAGCTGACAAAAATATAGAGAATTAAGCTCAAAATTGATGGTCAAAATAGCCCAAGTTTGGCCAAAAAATCAAACTCATCATTGAGCTGCCACCGATGATAATATGCACAGTAAAGGTAGCCACTTGATGCTTTTACAAATCCCAGATAATTGACATGATCCATCTTCCTACAATGCCCTCCAGAGATGCCCTATACGGGTACAATTCCATATCAAAATGGATATTAAGTGTTTCAACACCCTAGGGGGATGTAAGTATCTATGTAGAATAGGCAGCAGCTAGAAAGAGCTACATAACAACCCTTTGAAGACTTGACCCCAAAAAGCAGCCAAGGACGTGGAACTCAACAATGTGAACAATGATTGGAAAAGAACTGTAATTTTTCCCTAGGAAACCACCATGATTGAAAAGATCTTCTCAAATTGGTAAAATAGTCTTTAACTACATTTTTAAAGGCTAATCTAGACATATTTACATGGTGCCCCAACAACAAACCTGGAATAGACCGGAAAATAGTCTTCCACAGATTGGGATTCAATCTTAACGTTCGACCAATACAATAAAAAATTTCTGTGCGTAGCAGTAAAGAGGAAGGAATTTCTATGGAAAGGGAATTTGTACAAAAGAAAACAACATTTGGTGAACGCTCAAATTGCCCCAAAGGACTGCTATCCTTTATATAGTTTCATGGACACATGCAAGGGTATCATGATGAGGAAACATAAAGCCATCCCACATAAATACCCCTTGATCAATTGTGGTCTCCAGTTTTGTCTTTAATTGCAAGTCTCTAAAACTTCTCTGGCCCGCCAGAAACCATAATAATTTGGGTATCAGGTTCCAAGTAGCCAAAAAAAAGTAGTTTAGGTGAGTTTGTGTAAAGAGATGCCGGATGCTAAGTATACAAAAAGACTTACAAATTTTTCTTTTAAACAATGTATAATAAGAGAAATTTGTAAGGCATGTGTAGATGAATTCATCATTTGTTTTTTTGGTTAATCAACGGTTTTAACATGTTAACTTGCGAAATTTTATTTGCAGAATTTTTCCTAGTTACTAACGGCCCGTAAAGTTGGTAAGTCAAAGTAGTTGTCATCATCTAAATCGTTGTCCACTTCCTCAACCCACTTCTACATCAAATTGCAAGATATTGGAGATGGATGAGATTTCGAATCCGAGTTCACCATCGGTTCCAATGGGTCGTGCACATTTTTTCTTATTTTGTGGTTTCTTTGGTCGATCTAATTTTGTGTTGGTATATTCATTTAATTATTTGTGTTTTGTCCAATTTTGTATTGATGTGATTTCATGGCTTTTCAATTTACTGTATAAGCATAAATCTTGCTGTGCACTAAAATTTTGTCCCTGTTAGGCTTCACATAATATTCTTAATGTATGTACACCTACTAACTCCGCAAAAATTTCCATCAATTATCTATAGTTTAAATTAGTTTAAATTAGTTTACATACCCTAAACTAAGATATAAATATATTAAGATCAATATTATTATTAAACCAACAAACTTTAAAAATATAAAATTATGCCGGCATCATATTGAGTATCTTCAATATATCTATCCATTAAAATGAAACATTTTTGTTATAAATAACAATGATTCATGTATATGTAAAAAATAAATACGTTTCTAGAAAAAATTTAGACTACATGAAAAAAATTATAGAAGTTATAAAGGGGGGTTTACTCAATAAATTGGCCCTTAATAATAAACCTATTAATTTTAAAAATAAATAATTAAAGAAAAAGCTTTTGGCAACATCACCGCATGAAAAAAACATTGTAAAAAGAAGCTTGCCCAATTAGGTGAAAATAATAAACATACTAATTTTAAAATCAGATATGTTTTAAAAGAAAAAGTTTTGGACTCCATGAAAAAATCATTAAAGGAAGTTGACCATATTGGCCCAAATAATAAACATATTAAAATTATGAACAATTTTTTTTTTAAAAAAGTTTGGGATACATGAAAAAATTGCATAATGTAGTTACCCAATTTGGCCCAAAATAATAAACCAATTATTTCAAAAAATTATTTTACAAAAAAAGGTTTTGGGGCGATCAAAAAATTGTAAAATTACATTAAAAATGTAAAATGGTCTTGGACCAAAATAACCCTAAATAATTAACATAATAAGTTAAAATTGAACAGATAGTATAATATTTTCAGTAGCTTAAGCTGGAAAAAAAAACACCAAAACAGAAACTTTTATCCTATAAACAAATAAAAACTAACCAAAAAAGTTAACAAAGGCAGTCAAATTGAAACCTTACAGCACACAATCTAAATGACCAAAATAGAGGTAATGCACGCCGCGTGTTACATCCAAAAATCTATAAAAAAAAATATTAGCAACTTTGAGCCTTTATCCTTTTACTTTTTGTCAAGACAAAAAAAAAAAACTTGAACATACATATCTAAGTCTGCTACTCAACGGAACAATCTACTAAATCTGATCTAGAAATCAATCATACCATGACATTTGAATTGAGGAGAACCGAAGAGAATGTTCGCCTTCACTTCCTCCATCGACTTATGATTTCTCGCCGGAAGCACCAGTCTGTATCTTGCTTGACTAACACTCAAGCAGTCTCCGCCCCAATCTTCGACGTCGTGCAAGTAGATACATAAAATTTTCAGGCAAAATCAGGCAACACAAAAAAATTAATAAAGGAAAGAAGGCTTATGATTATTCAAAATTGACAGTCATAAGTCAATTTTGGATTAAGAAAATAGTGCCCATCATAATGGTAGTGATGGAATTGAGATCGCCGGAGGCTTCAATAACTTGATTGGTGGTGGACTTGGAATGTAGTACTTGCTATGTTGATGAGGTTTTTGATGGTTCCAAGCATTCATTTCCTTGATAAAATTTGTTCATTGTTTGATGGTGTTGCCATCTCAAAGTAGGAAAAGTAAAAAATATGAAACTCTAAATAAAATTCACGAGAAGAAAAAATATGAAATTGAAACAATCCAACAATAATAAAAAAAGGAGAAATTTTTAATAAATAAATTTGCTAAATCTACAAAAAAATATCTTGAGTAAAGATAAATAAGGTTAGAGAATCAAGGGTTATCACAGTCTAAATTCAACAACTCTACTACTTAACTTATAGAAAAAATTAAAATTACATTGAATCCTAGAAAAAATTCTTGATCATTTTTTTTAGAAATTTAATATCCTAATTCTACTTGCAAATTTTTTGCTGAAAAGAGCACAAGAACTTAGGAGAACGATGACTTCATCAATGAATTTGGAAGAGCCATAAGTGGGTGAGAAAACAAAAAGAAAAAGGACAGAAGAGTCATCCATCAACTTTGGTTTATGAGTAAAATGAATTTAAAATTTTCATATTTTGGGTCTATATTGGCTACATGATTATGGGTTCTTAAAAAAAATAAATTAATATGCATTGCCTACATCAATATAGTTGGTATTTGATAATGTTAAAATCATTTTTCCATATGAAATAATATTTATAGAATCATTTCAAACAAAGATAATATTAATATAACATTATCATAATTAAATTTCATTATAAAAAATTGTTTAGGAAAATAATTTGATTATTTCTAACCATATTAATTTAAAATTCAATATTTAGCAAAATCAAGTAAAAGTTTGGATTTATCAAAAAATTCAATATTTAGAAAAATTCAATATTTCTAACCATAATTAAATTTAATCTTGTATTTATCTATCCAAATTAAAATTTTGGATGCAAGTCAAAAATTGCCGCTTTGACTACTATGTGTCATCACCATTTTTGTATCAGAGAATGAGGGGTATATCCGGTAAACCATATGTAATAGTTTGTGGTGAAATTACAAAAAGAGGAAAGCATGCCACATATCAGCTCCACAATTGCTCTCATTAAAAAAAAAAACAAAATCACCTATACATGTATCCTTATATATATATACGTATGTATGTATGTATGTACGTACGTATGTAGATAAGAAAGAGAATTGTAAAAAATTTAGTCCAAAATTAAGAAATTTTATCCTGTTTCAAACATACCCCTTTCTAGATCTTCTCTCTCATGATTTTATCCCATGATTCTCTCCCAAAAACCCAAAATTATTGTTCTCATCGTTTCGCTTGCCATTTTCTCTATCAAGTAGGAACAATCAAAACCACTACACTTCCACTAGCTAATCTTATACAAATTGTTGAACAACGAAACTTGTTCTTTCTTAAAAATGACAATCGGCCACCCTTCTACTAGAATCTTCATCGTTTGGTACCTAGTACTCCTTTGTCACTTTTTCTTGAACTGCTATAGTTCTATTAGCTAATTTCAAACAAATGGCTGAACAACAAAACTTTGTTCTCTCTCACAGATGATGATTGGCCTACTTCTAACAAAATCTTCGTTGTTCGTCACCATTTCTTACAAAATCTATAAAGAAAATTGGATCGGGTGATGTTGTTAAGGAGTTTTATATAGTGCTTCATAGATTTGTCAATCGGTGACATTGAGGCAACTGAAACAAGTATGTAAGATTAATGGGTTTGTGCAAAAAATATTGGGTTTCTTCAATATATTGTTTAATTTAAGAATTTGGACTCAAAAGACTAATTAATTTCTAGGTTTAGTTTGTTTGATTCTTATATGATCTTGGTACTTATACTATCAGTCTGAAGTTCTTAAAGTGGTGCATATGTTTGATTAAATTGACTTGTATATGTTTGAAACATAGGTAGTAGTGTATAGTTATTGTGTTTTGAAAATGGGAAGTCTTATGTAGGAAACTAGGGTCCAGTTCGTATTATGAGTACAATGAGCCATTACCACATTCTCTTCCAATGTCGCAAAGGAATTGTCAACCATATGATTACTCCATTGTTAGTTAAAAAAATGGGACTCAAAGTTCCAAAAAATTACGGGTAGGACAATAGGGTAAAAACATGTCGCCTACTACTTAGACTAGGTGTGAATCAACCAATTTCCAGATAAGCCACCATGCAGCCCACCAGATGGCTCTTTTTTTGTGCTTAACAACCTTATTTCACCTCTTCTTCTGCCTTTTTTCACCGCCCAACACCTATTCCCCCCAGGTAGATCCATCTTGTCCTACTTTAAGGCCCTAACTAATTCAGCAATAATTAAAGCTAAAACATGATAATCTCCTCTAGTAACAAAATCTTAAGTTAACACCACAAGCTTTTTAAGATTCAAACAAATTTCTTCTAGTTTTATCATTGCATATAAGGTGTTGGATATGATTTTGATGTCTATCAGGGATGAACCTTAAGTCAGACACAAAATTGGTTAATTGTTTCATTCACCTCAAATGACAAAGGGATGTTAGAAAAATGGAAACAAGCTTCGCCAAAGCTTCATTTAGAAGGATCTTGTCTTACAGGAGCAAAATGTAGCACAGGAAAATGGCTAGGTCCAAGGTGGGACTGTGAGTGAGCGCAGCAACAGGGCTCCATGAAGCAAGGACTGGCCAGTTAGTGGGCATCACTAGGAATAGGGTCAGTGGGTGAGGAAGCCACAACTATGAGCTTTAAGCGATCTGGACAAGGCAACAACTGGTCAACGTGGGTGAGGAAAGTAAATAAGTTCCAGTGGCAAAGAATGTAATATTTATTAAAAATAAGTCAATTCTTGTTAAACACACATTTGGGTTAAATACTACCTGTGTGTTTGACCTTTGAAAATGCGTTTTCTAAATGTTAAAACCAAATAAAATCTAGTTGTAGGTTGCTATTGAATGAAACTGGTTGTTATTGTACGTAACAAGGTTATTCAAAAAATTGAGCTACTATTCTATATGAAATTTTGTGTGTGTATGTGTGTGCGTGTGTGTGTATCTGTAATTGTGTTCTTGCTTAAGTCAGTGGTGATTTTAGGGTGGAGAAAGCTTAAACAAAATGATAACTTTAGTGTAATGTGTACCTTGTGCTCTTTATTTGGAGGCCTCTTATGGGTGCCAAGACACCGTTTGTCATGGAGGAAACTCTTCCCATGCCATGATCATCTATGTGATCATTTGGATCTTTCATAACATCTATTTCTCTTGTAATGGTTGGCCCATTGGCTTTTTAACCCAGGATGCACACCCTCAACAGGTTGTATAATCCAAGGCTTCTAGCCCATTTTATAGGCCGTGTCCAACACAACCCTTATCCAGCATCAATGGGTCTACCTTCTTTAATGGGCTAGGGCCCGTTTGGGAATCAACAGGCCCCCCTAAAGTAAAAAATGAGAGAACTAGGTAGCTTGCATTTCGAACCAATTTGATCGTAATGGCCATATGGCGGTTCTACACTGGAGAGAAGTATTTTCTCCCAATGATGGCTCTTCATATATTAGAAGATCTCAGTTACCTTTTCGGCTCCATCATTTCAAATGCTCTAGTTTCTATTATGGTTCCCTATCTAGTCTTTTACCTCTTCAATTTTAGAGCCCTTATGCCCTTCTGTTTTTATATTAGATTTTGCTGGAATCGATTTGTTTTTACTTGTTGATGCCATTCATTGCCCTTTTTTCTAGGTATGCAAAGAGGCATGCTAGCCCTATTTTCACTAGTGTCCATAGGTTTATACCCATTCTTATTCTACTTAAAGGATTTCTGGCTATTTTGGTCGGTGATGAATATCGTGCTCAAGTTAACTGTGCGCTTCTTCACTTTACAGATATCTGGTTCCAAAATAAGAGTATCTTCTCCTATCACAGGGAATGCCCCATTAGAAATGTAACCTCTTGATTTGGGGTTTCATAGTCTAAGAAGCACATAAACAACTAACTTTTTATCCAACCTTCGGAAGGAGCATTTTTTCCTCTATCCTCAGAGGTTTCTAGCCCAAAAAAGGATAAGAAAGCTATCCAGTGATAGGAGGGACAAATAATTGTCTATTTGAATCAAGTTCGAACAGGTTTTCTTTTTCTTCTCCATCTGCTAGTATCCCGAGTATGCAACCACTTTTGGTTCCCCCTTGTCAATTGGCTCTTAACTACTTTCCGTACATAAATGCCTTCTTTGTGATGTGCCACTTCATAAAAATCAGGTATTTTCTGGAGTCCTTGTTTTTTTTTTTACTCTCTTACTCTGATTGAGTCATCTCATTGTTTTGTCAATCTCAATTTGAAATCTTTTGGCCACAATCTTTCCATCCCATTCACCCTCACCCTGAAGAGCTAGAAGGAATAGAAAGAGTAGTTCTTTTCTGTTCCTTGCTGAAGAGAACTAGGATTTCTCCTGTGAATGGACTAACAATCCTATTCACAAGGTAATTAAGCCTTCTTTCTTTGAGGCTAAATCTGAACCCTTCACAGCAGCTGGAATATCTTTTTGTGCTTCTTGAAGGTGGTTAAGGATAGGATGAAAAAAAGATTGTTCCTCCTTCCCCGATAATACTTGAATGAACCCATATTAAAGGCTTGTAAGAATGGCCAACCATGCACAAACAAATTTAACCCAGTTCCTTAGGTGCCTAAAATACGATGAGAGCTTTTGGATTTTCTGAGTTGTGGCATTATTTTGAATAGTAACTTTTCTCATGCCTGTATGATGCTTTCTGCTTATCCCCAATACCCATGTGCTAATGCTATAGCTCAAGTTCTTGTATTGCATCCATGAAGCTAAGAAGAGGCATGATGCCAAGGCTAAGACCCTTCAAGGAGACTGGGGTGTTCTTGATACCATAAATGCTGTTTAGGCTCCTCCTTTTGGACCCACCATGGTGGCCAAAAGATGGTGACCAAAAGGGAAGCAACCTATGAAGGCAACCATCAAAGGCCATTTGGGCCCTCTCCCCAACAGTAGTGATGGATGTTGATGCCGAGGAGTTTCCCTCAAAGCAGCATGAGCCTATAGTGGTGACACCTATTCAGTCTATCCTTCTTTCCTTAATTGACATCTCTGTTCTCCCTCTAGTGTCTCTAATGTCAAGAGCTTAATGCCCTACCTGTGACATAATATGCTTGGTGTTTATTGCTGCTCTTTTTCAGGGATTCCTTTAGCCTCCTAGGTCCCCCATCCAACACCATAGTGATCAGCTGCTGATCCAGGGTCCTTCCCCATTATTGGCACCCAAGGTGCAGCGAAGGCTTAGGGGAACCCCCTAATGAGGCATGCTTTGAAGGCCCTGAAATGCATCTTGGGGGTTTTTAAAAAATCCACAGGCTTCCAAAACTTCTCCAGTAAGAAGTCCTGCAGGCTACTCGGTGGAGCATCGAAAAGTGTATTTTCAGGCATATGGGGGTGTGTCGTACAACCCCTATTTTTCAGTGAATGAAAGTGAGTCTTCCATTGAGAGCAAATAGATCCTTTTAAGGATGTTGGAGGGCCTCACCTTCCCCTAGGAACATGTTATCTTTGAGAAGGAATAGACCTCTCTACCGCTAGCCTAAGGTGCAGGGGGACCCGCTTTTCTCCAAGTAAGCCTTTTTATCGAAGTTTCTCTACTCATTTTTTTGATGCCTTTCTAACTAATATCTTTGATTAGGATGCCATTATGCTGAACTGAGTAGCCACTAGGGTAGAAGTCATCAAGAAGGCAAACTCTTAACTGATTAAGGAAAAGAAATAGCTCTCCTGCCAAAATGAAAATCTGTGCTTAAAGTCGGACACCTTTCAATAGGAGGATGAAACCTTGGAAAAAAAGATTTTAAGCTTAGGAGAACAAATTTATTGCCCTTGCCCCTTCCTAAAAAGAGGTAAATAATAAGGTGGCTACCCTATAATCTGAAAATATAAGTATCTAGGAGAGGGTAGGGCATGTCCAAAAAATGTGGCGAATAAGAAGCTCATCCAAAAATTCTTCAATGGCTTCAATTGGTGCCCTTACCAGATGGAGGGAGCTCATCCCATTTAGACTTCTCCTGCCTAGACTTGGATGCCTTCCATGAGGTCCTTATCCCCAGGCGTCTCTCATTTAACTGCTTTTCCACCTCATATAGCCTCCAAAGCATGATGTCGATGTTGTTGACCTCTCGTTCTTCATGAGTTCTTCCTCTTTGTTGTTCTTCAGGGGGTCTGCCACTTTTTTAAGCAAAGGAGGTTGCCTTTCTGTGTCCCCATGGTGGTTTTCCACCTCTTCATCTAGGGCTCTAAGCAAGGTCTTGCAGATATCTTGTCTTAGTTGTTCTTGTATCTCCTCCGACATTGAGTGTTTTAAAATGTTGAATTAGTCATCTATCAAAGCTATTAGGGCTTTTCCTCTTGCTTGGTCATGCAGCAAAGAGGGTAGCCCTATCTCCTGTCCTTTGGGAAGTTCCTATTCCCTCAAGGGTACCCCTATAGAAATGTTAGCCCTATTGGCCTCTCGCTCAGTTTCATTGGCAAAGCGTAATCTCCTAATCTCCACCATTTTATAGCTTTAGACAAATAGTGCCAAATTGATACTCAAAGTGGTTGGATGGAATGCCTGAGACCCCTAAAGATGAGCCTCCTTGCAAGCAAATACAAGGTAGGGTACCTCAAGGATGTGTGCCTGGGAAAAACCCTCCAATGCTTAAGTAAATAGAAATTTGCAAGTGAAAAGAGCTTAGGCAGAGCGATAAATGTAGTGTAATGCGTACTTGGTGCTTTCTGGTAGGACGCCTCTTATAGGCCCCAAGATACTGCTTATCATGGAGAAAACTCCTTCCATGACATGATCAACAACATGATAATGGGGATCTTCCGCATGGTGTATTTCTCTTGCTAATGGTTGACTCATTGGCTCCTTAACCCAAGAGCATGCTCTCAACAGGTTATGTAGTCTCAGGCTTCCAACTTAGTCTCTAGGCCATATTTAGCATAGCCTTAATTCAGTGGGTCTACCCTCTCTAATGGGCTAGGAGCCATTTGGGTATCAGAGCTGTTATTACACACACACACCTATAATTATATTATATGAAACTGGGAATTATTTGTATGAAGTTGGAAACTATTTGTGTGAAACTAAGTAAATTGTTTAGAACATGTTTAGAGATACAATAATGATATATGAGGACACACCTAACATTTTAGTTCGTAGCAAAAAGAGCCTGAAGACAATTCACAAATGCAACTAAGTTCTACTATATACAAATGCAGTTAAAACAATCAATAGAAATAAAAATAAACAAATAAGTTCTACCGGATATCCTTTTTGTATTAAGATGTACATTATTGTATTAAACGTTTAAGTTATTTATTTCATTATCATATTGTCAATTTTTATACCAAACACCTGTAAGATGAAATGGTAAAAAGTTCCTTCTCCCTTAAGTAATATTTTAAGTTCAAGTCTTGCAAATGAAGAATCAGAGTTTAGAGCTTGTTGCATAAAAGCATCTCTAACAACTTCCCTCATTTTGTAGATTTTCTCAGTTTTGAGCAATATTAAGCTCTTTTTTACTTCAATAGTTTCTCTATCTCATTCCTTAAAATAAAGAAAGAGATGAAAGAGAATATCTCATTCCCTATATCCATTATTTTGAGGAATGAAAAAAAAAATAATTTTTTCACGTTTTTCTTATTCATTTTATTTCTTGTTCTTTTGGTCTTTTAGATTTTGTTACTGAGTTATTCATTCAAGTAGCATAATTTTCAGATACTTGGTTGCGGTAATTGCTTTGTACCGAAGCAAAAGGTCAATAATAGGTAAAACAATTTATATACAATTTAATATAGAATATTTAATTATTATAATAATTAAACTAGTCATTAATTTAAATTTAATTTAACTGCATAATATTTAATTACTGTATAATAAAGTAAGATTTTACAAAATAAAGAAGCTACTAGAGTTGGATTGAAAAAATTATAAAAATTTTAGTTTTTTGCTTCCCCATTTTGTAGAAATTATGAAGAAACTATTGGAGATGCTCTAATTCAAAATTAAGATAGGTTTTCTTTAATTGTAGGAATCGATTAGTTATTAAGATTGAAAGGTTATTAGTATTTAATTCCGTACTACTCTCTTTGAGTTGGTGGATTTGGGGTCCATAATTCCAAAAGTAAAAGAAGGGGCTAAGGTGCTTAATGGGCCTAGTGGGTACAACTCTAAAAATTTAATGAGTAGATAGGTACGGTAAAAAATTCATTGGCTAATGGGCATATTTTTCGAAAGTTTAATGGTAACTATACGGTTTTGGTAAATTACTTTCTTCCAGGACCAGAAGTATTTGTGCAGGACAGGAGTATAGGATTGAGCGTCGAATCCATTGTGATTTGTGAAAACCACAATCCGTAATTACTAAGCATCATTTCATCTAAACTTCACCAACTGCCAAAAAGTACTAAATATTTTAATCCAAGCAAGGCAACCCAACTAAAAAACTTCGAACTTGTGGTGCAATATTGGTGATGGACGTTGGCCCTCCAATGGCATCAGAAATGTTGCCACCCCAACCATACCCGCACCCGCACCAGAACCACTCGGAAAGCAATAACACCGCTCACTTATAAGTTGAGAAACAAGACATTTTCATTTCGAACAAACGCAGCAAATGAAAACACAAAATCAAAAGCATGATCCGCAACCGATGAGAATTTTGCAGCAATAATTTAGATATAACTTGCAGGTTCATCGGGATTGGAATCAAAAGTTGGAACTGGAACTTGAACACAGGCCACATAATGACGGTGACTAGAACTGCACCTACTAGAAGTTGATAGAGAAAAACAACTGCAGAAGTATTAACCAGACAGCTCAAGGGCAAGCCACCATTGTCCGGCTCTCGTGATTTATCATCACATCTGCAATGAGATGTTGGTTATTTTAGGGCTCCTGAAACCTTATCTGGGATTGCAGCTCTTCATTGGCATTTCTGAGGAACTCGTCCCACCCACTTCCAGGGCTCGTGTCCAGATAGTCAAATGGAACAGCTGTCTTCAGCCCAGGACGGACACCACATTGGCTCTCCACAATCCTAAATTCAAAACCCCTTGACCCCATCTCAAGTTCCTCCCAACTGAACAGCAGAGGCAGCGTAAAAGCACCCCATGGATTGAAATCTAGCAGCTTCACCCGCTCATCTTTGCTCACATACACATCAAAAGTATAATCCTCTAACTCAAATTTCATCTTCACACTTTGATTGAAGAACTCTCCAATCAGCCTCTCCAGATCCCTTTTCCTCTCTAGCATAGCAGGATAGAAAGTAGTCACCTCCCGCTGAGAAATCCCAACTAGTTGCTTTCCCTTGACGAAGCACCGAAACTCCATTTCAGGTAGCAGAGCAGGGTACCATCTCCGGAGGGCAAGGAAGAAAGACGGGGGCCTTGAATTGGTTTTATCACTACAGGAATCATAGGCATGGCAAAGATCATGTACTAGAGAGTCGGAAGACCGAAACAAGAGAGCGATTTCGCTGAAGGAAGTGCATCTGAGAGAGCCAGATGAGGCAATCCAGGCGGAGTCCTTCGGCGCACTCCAATTGAGCTTTGGGAAGACAGCGCCGCCTAGGATTTTGATGGATTGGTTGACCAGCAATTCCAGTTCTGGAAAGGAGGGAGGTGAGGAAGGCTCTGCTTCATCGCTAGATCCTTCAGAGACTTGGTAATCTTCATCCTCGTCGGGATGGTGGATTCTGTTTGGGAATGCGTTTTGGTTGGAGGCAGAGGTGGGGAGGAGGAAAGGGCCAGAATCATCAAGCAAGTAGTTCACGAAGGATTCAGGGAGCTGGAGGATTAGGGTTTTGATTGAGACTAACTTGAATTTGGGATACCATTCCTGTATCTGGCATCGGTTCACTTCCACTTCCTTCATGTCGATGGTGGCAGCAGCAACAGAAAAAAATTCACTTATTTTCTATCACCTCCACAATTTTCTGCAACAAAATCCATCACAAAAATCAATAACAAAAACAAATCACAGGAAATAACTAACCAATTAACAACATTGTCTCCAAACAAAACTATGAAAATTTCAGTGAAGTCCAAGCCTAGTTTAAACACCTAATGAGAAAATGGCAGACGCTATGGTTTTTTCTTCCTAATATTATTGTCCATCACCAAATCATAACTCAAATCAATTTAAGTCATTTATTATTAATAATCATACGAAACATTATCAAGTAACATTATAACTCAACAATCATTCCTTATTTTAAATAAATTTATGACAGACATCCAAATAGTGAATTTTATCAGTATCCAACAAACAGACAACTAAAAGTTAGAAAAAGAGAAAAGGAAAAAGAAAGAAAAAACAACAATAAATTGGAGACCGGATAAGAAAAAACAACAAAAAAAAATTGGAGACCGGATCAATTAATAAATTGCACTTAGATTACCGGAAAAACTTGGAGATCAAAGCTGAGTTTGGTTTTGGGGACCTTTGACAAGATATGCCTTTAAGATTATAATTGAACGTAACATCTTGAAAATTCCTGTCAAGCAAACATCGCATTTTATAAGCAAGTATAACAGTACAACTTTACAACCTTTATCCTTTTCTACAAATATAATTATACGTCACTATTAGACTCACCTAAATAGGAGGGAATAATATCATAGTTTTTCTTCAAAATTGTAGCATACATATACTACTTTACTTGAAATGAATTCATAGTTATTCATATAATTATCAAACCAAGATTGTTTTCTATGTAGGGTAAAAAAAGTCCAATTCTTAATTTGTACATCATCTTTACCTCAAGTTTAAATTGTAGCTATATGCTTACTTTACGGAATAAGTACAGTCTATACCAGCCCTCTTGAAGATCAATGCAAGTAATTCAGACATTACTTATTCTTGGTTGATGGCATAATTAACTGAACACAACCAAAAAAGAAAAAATAGAAAACAGATCAGCTTGCCAAAGAATTAAAAGCCCCACCAACTGTTATATGTCTGGATTGAATTAGAAATATTGCTTAGTGAATTAAAAAGACACAAATAAACAGAAATTAATGAGTAATGATCAATTGAAGTAGTAGAGAATGAATTTACTTGCTACTTTTTCCAAAATTCTTTACCTGAACTCAAATTCATGATTTTCCTAGTGCACACTTCTAAAAGGCAATCAAATTGAAGCATAAAATGCATGAAAATGGATGTAAATTACTTGACTTAGTTAAGTAGTCTTTAGTGGATTCATCAACTTGGGAGAGAAAAGTGTTAAGTCAAAGTTACAAAAGTAAAAGAATGAATACCCAAAAACAAAACAAGGAGAGAGAGAGAGAGAGAAGAGAAGCACCTGAAATTTTCTCCAACTTTAATCAATTTCCACGTATGCAAACAAATTATCATGGGGACTAATCCTGAAAAAGAAGTTAAACGGAACATACATATCAGCTTGATTGTGTATATGGTCAAAAGCATGATAGTTATATTATATCCATTTCATACTGTTTTCAAGTATTTTAAAATTCTAAGTTCAAGCTTTCAGAATAGGAATAAAATAAAATAAAACTAAGCTTAGTTTTAAACCACATGATAATAGCAATTTTATGAGAATTGCATAATGAAAGGGGGGAAATTTTTTATGAGAGAAATTAATCCGAACAATTTAAAGACTTTATAAGACTGATCTTTTAAGTTAGATGGGAAGCAGACCAGTTTGAGTTGAAGCACAACAGATTTTGGAGAGGTTAAGCTAATTAATGTCCTCCTCAGTTTGAGTAAAACTGAACCAAAATTTCAGTTTTCTGGTTTGGACACTGAAAAATAGAATTAACTGATTGAGCATAAAAAAACCAAAGCGGAACCAAAATGAATTGATTCAGTGTGGTATCAAATTTTAACTTGAAAATCAAAATTCAACACAACCACTGAATGGCAATCTCGATAATGTTTTTGCAATAAGCGCTCCTCAAACTGACTATGGGGAAATGATAAAGTGGTCACAGCAGACCAAGACCCAGAAGAGGATTCCCAGCTGGAAGAAGCTGTAAGATGGAGGCAAGCTAACGTCAATGAACTAAAAGTAAGTAAACGACTATTTGGATCTTGGACTATGCTATGGGTTGACTGACTCTGGGCAGCCGTATAAGAGGATTCGGCAGGACTAAGTGGTTAAATCTATTAGGGAAAAAGTATTACATAGACAACCACGTCCCCAGACATTCCAGCTGCATTCCTGAGGAAAAATCCAGCAAAACAAACAAATCCATTTCATCTCAAATTCTAGGATCACACAGTATTACTAGCACAACACCAATATAAGAAACACAATGAGAATTTATTGGGAAATTCAGGAAAAAAGTACAATATGAACACCACTGACTACTGGCTACAGCCCACTTGGCTGATGGTGAGTTTACCTCACAGCAAGTGCCAACATTGACTACTGAATCATTTTATTAAATTATAGCGCAATCTGTCAGCTATAGAACCCGAGACAAAGGGAAGCTGACAACCAGAATCAGTGTTTGCATTTGCACTAGAACCAGAGAAACATCCACATGCTACCCTTAGAGGAACATAATCAATGGAGAATAATTGATACACCATGTTCTCTTAAAGCATACAAGAAACGTTCACAGAAGTATCCCTAAGTCCATATCAAAGCCTTGCCAGATAACCCCTTCTTCATTCTTGGACCCCATTTCTTAATAGACCAAACTATGAAAATCCCCCTAATTGAGCAAATGAAAACAAATATCAATGATGTGAATTTTAGCAATACAAATCATACGATATAACTATAAGAGAAAAGCTCTCAGCTCTTCTAAACCTCAAAAGTAGTCAGATTAAGCAATTTTTCTACACCATTTCGCCCTTAGCAAACTAGCAATTTAACCATAGCCAATCTCAGAAAGTATCCCAAGTCCAAAACAACACCCTACCAATACACCTATTTGAATTCCAGACCAGAAAGCGCCAACTGAAACATCAAAACAACTTTAGCCCATCCCACAACAGACCAAAACCTAATAAACCTTACAGGCGTCAACAGTCATCATATGGAAGACATGTAATCATTCAAGCTAAATATATAGGATCCCCTTATACAAAAATTACAATAGATGGAAAGAAGCCCAATATTGCAACCAATTAAGCAGTTTATATCATCACCATATCTCAATCAACATAAGAAGTAGAACATATAGAAAGAAACCCAAGATTCTAAATCAAATTGTCCAACTTCCAAAACCCAACAAATTTTCAACTAAAGGAAGAATGAAAAAGGAAGCAGGAAGACCTTGTAGAGATTGATCTTGGTGATCTCATAAGACATATTAGTCCAGTGAGTCTTCACCATATTATAACCAAGCCCTAGATGGGCAAGAACTAAGCAACGTGGAACAAATTCTTCTTATTTCTCTTCTTGTGCTTCAGCTTTGAAGACGTGGGCACAATAGGGTTTTGAGCGGCAGTCGATGAGTCCCTTGAGGAATTGGAAGAGGTCCCATCTTAACGTTTGACTTTGCCTGCCCTATTTGTGAGGCTCAAAGCCATTTCTAGTGAGGTTTTTGCTCCTTGATCGGATGTTTTTGTTTTTTTTTCCTTCTCTCTGGTTTGTTTCTGTGTCTGAGCTCCAAACTCCGACAATGACAAAACGAGTGGGTAGCCTACATGTTGGGGTGTAAACATGCGGGAAAGTACTAAATTGCCAATTAATATTTGGCCGACGTTATAGTTTCGGCCAAATTGGCAACAATCGTTAAAATCTAACAGGAATTGCAGGAAGTTGTTAGTTTTAAAATCTTGATGTATTGATATAATTTTTAACAAATTTTATAAATTTTATATAATTTATCATTTTCATTTTTTTTTGTGACATAGGTGATGCCAGAGGTAGAGGTGGGAACCGGCCCGGGACCGGCCGGTCCTGGGCCTGGGTCCTGAGGATCGGGCTCAGCCCGGTTGTAGGCGGGGCGGGGCAGGGTGGGTTTCATTTTTTTTTTTTGTTAAAATATATATATATATATATATATATATATATATATATATATATAATAGAACAATTATTAATTATATAAGTCATAAATATTTTTAAGAAAAAACACCACCTCCGATGTAAGTTTTATTAAGTTAAAAAGCCAAACGGCACTTACAAATAATCGGAACGTGTCTTACATTTTGAAATGGCAAAAACGTTCCGGAAATGATAAATAATAGAAACCTATGATCTGTGCTGAACAGCATAATCAGATCAAATACAAACTACATGTATGAGTGAAAAAAAAAAATTCAAGTCTCGGTATCGGATATTACCTCCTCATCCGAACTCTTTTGGTCTTGCTGCCGAAGTGCTGCGAGGCCCCAATCTCGGTTGCACACGCATACTTTTACCCCATCGGGTGTCAATCTTGACCGTTTTTCTGTTATCACCCGTTTTCCGGCACTAAACGCTGCCTCGGATGAGACGGTCAATACTGGAACAGCAAAAATCTCTTGTACGATTATCGATAAGATCATAAATCTTGATCTCTTTTGTTTCCACCACTCCAAGATGTCGAGGTCACTTGTCTCGAATGATGTGTTGAGATAGTTATCGACATCAGCTAATCCCGATGTCATCGGTCGGGGTTGTTTGAGCATTTGGAGCGCCGGGTTAAATCTTGAGGAGATTGATCTCCTTGGAGGCTCGGTTTGAGGAGCTTCGGATCTTACCTTATCCGAATGTCGTTCACAATATAACTTGTATAAAGAATGCAAGTACTCGGAAGCAGAAGCAGACATAGCCAAAACATTTATATGAGACATTTCTAAATAAGTATGAAAAATTCCTTCAAGCAGTGTTGTTGTGCCCGTTAATTTTACATACGGGTCAAGTAAAGAAGGGACTAAAAAGATAGGTAGAATGTTTGAGAAATATTGAAGCCACTTAGCCCGCATGGCTTCGACCGTCGGTTTTAACAACTCATCATTTTTAAACTGATGTAAAGCATATGTGATGTTCACTAAATGAAACAAAACTTGATAACTTGTTGGGTAGTAAACGCCAGAGAAAAATTCAGTTGCCTCGTAAAAGAACTTAAGCAATTCACCGGTTTTGGAACATTTCTCCCAAATTTCAGTCGTAAAAAATTCAGAACCCATTTTTAAATTCATGAAATGTGACAACAAATTTGCATACGGTAATGCATCTTGCAACATAAAAAATGTGGAGTTCTAGGGGGTTGGCAATCCAATTTAAACTGTTTCCAAGAAAATGGTTTTTGATTTTCAATACAAAAGCTTTTAAATTCACGAAAAATAGCAAGTCTGGACATCAAATATTTTAATGAGTTTCGAATAGGCAAAATCTCATTTTGGAGAACTTCTAAGCCCTTTTGCACACAAATGTTCAAAATATGACACATGCATCTAACGTAAAAGAATACACTGTTGAGCAGTGGTTTTAAGTTTTGACTCAAAAGGCGAGGGGCAACATCATTATTTGAAGCATTATCAAATGAAATGCACAGAACTTTATCAGTACAAAAATAATCACGTAAAGTTTCTAAGATACAATTAAATATTTGAAAACCAGTATGATATGTTTCAATAACCTTAAATGACAAAATTCGTTTTTGCATTATCCAATGAGAAGTAACACAATAGAATGATTGACCTATAGGTGATGTCCACATATCAGAAGTAAATGCCACACAATGATCAAGAGCAGAAAAATATACTTGCAAATCTGATTTTCCGTTGTCTAAAGCTTTCTTTCCCAACAGTTTTCCTAGATACTTTTCTAAATGCAGGATTTAATTGTGATTTTATCCAAGATTCTAGGTGGACATCTTCAGCTTGTGAAAAAGGTTTTTCGGTAAGCATCATCCAATTTACCATACCTTCTCTACAAGATTGTTGGTTAAAACGAAATATACCTGGTCCACCGGCGTTGGTTGTAGACCCAAGTTGTGTTTGTCCTCTTTGTGTTTGTCCTCCAGAACTAGTCCCGGTACTAGGGAGGACGTTAGCATGTTGATTTTCAATATGCCGCTTCAGCTCTCCAGTGCCGGAATTCTTTCTATGCACCAATTTTTTCTCGCAATGTTTGCATTTTTTGTACCTCAACTCCCCTTCGTTTATGAGCTCATAATGCTTCCAAACCCAAGCAGTTAGTCTCGTGGATTTACGTTGTGCTTGAGTTTCCTCCACGCTGGGTTCATGACTTGTAGGCGTCGGTTCTGTTGACGGATTCCCGGACGCCATCGCATCCAACTCTTCCACTTCATCATCGGATAATTGATCGTCGAGACCCAAATCGTAATTCGTCATATCGATTCCAGCATCATCGTCGTGAAACTCTTGAATTGAAATGCCTTTATCGGCGGGCCGAGATCGGCGACAGAACATGGCTCGGAGGCCGGTGTTGCGGGAAGATGAACTATATGTTGACTTGCCCTTTCCTTTTGAAGCCATACCTCACGTACTAATAGTAGTGATTAATGCAAAATCAAGAGAGGATTATGAAGATATTAGGGAGAGATTAGTAAGAAATTTGGTAGAGATTAAGAAAATAAGGAGAATGATTGAGAGAATATAGTAGATGAAGAAGAGAGATTGAGAGATTGTGTGAGGATTGAGTGAAAATGGCATTGGTATTTATAGGGGGAGGGGAAATTTTAGTTTGACCAAAAAGTCCTTGAAATTTAGTTGTTGGGAGGGGCAAAAATGAAATTTTGGGGGCTGAAATGGAGCAGAAAGCTGTTGAAGAGCCTACTGTGTAATTAGCCCTTTTTAAAAAAAAAAATTCGCAGGTTAACGTTACTGGCAGTAAGGAGCCGTTGCGGTGCCAGGGGCGGGGCGGTCCGGTTCGGGTCGGCCCGGTTTGCGTGTTTCGCCTGGTCTGGGGGCGGTCTTTTTTGCGTCTCCCTCCTCCTATTGGACCCATACTCGTCCCATAATATTACGGGCTTTTCCCAAGCCAAGTTTGACCGGTCCGGGGCGGGTTTGACAGGCAGTTCGGTCCGGGTCAACCCAGCCCACCTCCCACCTCTAGCCAGAGGAGGTAGCTTTGGATGTCACTAAAAAGTTAACATAGCTAGAGTTCAATGATTAGAAATATATTGGTATTGGAATAGTGAATTTCATTTGATCGGAATTTGAGTTATCTATAGCATCAGAATATGATGACTCATTTATTTCTGGAGGGTCTAATGGCAAATCTCGTGATGGATGATGGTGGCATGCACAAAAAAAATAAAATAGATAAATTACACAAAGTTCCTAAAGTTTATTAAAAGTTACATGATGACCCCAAAATTTCAAAACCAACAACTTTTTGCGTTTACCATTAAGCTTTTAACGGTTAGTGACATATTCAGCCTCAAACTGTAACATTACTGACCAATCTAGTCTCAAACTATAACATTGTGGGCCACATTAGAACCAGACAAAACTATAGTGCATAATCCAGTCCAGGAGCCAAACATCAATGGGAAATTTGGTATTTTTCGCTAAATGAGTCGGGTTTTTATTGAATAGCTCAAGCTCCAGTTCAATTTTGAGGCTCATTGGGCTTGAGCTCGAGCTTGAAAGTACTCAACCCCTTTTGTCAACGGGTCTAACAGGTTCAATAATAACATATATAATACTTTAAATCAAAGAGTTATTGGTTTAAATCTTGAAATTAAACATAATATGTTCTGTAAATAACCCTTTATTTGAGCCTAGCGAGCTTTTCAACCAAGTTTGAACCTTCCTCAAGTTGAGCTCGAGCCTCAAAATCTAGGTTTAAACAATTCGAGCTCGAACCCAAATAGTATCGATAACTTAAGTGTACACCCCTATTTGTATCATATATTTGTTACAATTGTAAAGTCTAATAAAATTTTATCCAAAACAATATTATAAGGGTTGTACTTGGCATATGCATTTTTTAGATAATGATTTTAGGTTAGTAAATCAAAATAAAAATAAAAACAAAAAAAAAATAAGTACCAATAACAACAACAATCTAATCCCTCAATCATAAATTGGGGTGTTATCGAGCAAAGCAGAGCCCGAACTCTTTGGGTTCGAGCTCTACTCATTTTGTTCTAAAGGGTGCTCGAGCTCGAGCTCGAGCTTGAGCACAATGAGCTAGCGAAAATGATGCTCGAGATTGATTCAAAAGTTTGAGAGGCTTGCAAAACCTGTTAAAGAGCTCGATGCGTGAAGCTAGATTCAAGCTCAATTAGGCATGCTTTAGCTTAAGCTCATTTTGAAAAATATAAAAAAATAAAAACAACTAAATCCATAACAACTACATAATCAAGTTCAAATACACAAATATTTGAGACCCCACCAAAATTTTCAAAATTACATTCCAGTGCATAACATCAAATATTTGAGACCCCACTGAACTTTTTCAAAATGACTACAACCATCTAGGCAGATGCAACCTGGACCTTACAACTAAAAACCCTAGCTATACTAAATAATGCCAAAATAGGGGTTAGCTACAAGAAGACGATTCCTCAATATTTTTTCAAATAATTTAACTTGAATGAAATATCCTCCATTCCCCTATACCACTTAGATCATCAATTATAGTAACATCTTTGACCAACGATTTCTACTAATCAGCAAAATGCTAAAGCAGTGGCAAGATTTTGTCTAGCAAAAGATGAAAAATACTAAAGGTGAACAACAATATTCATAATTGGCACCACGCTTTAGAGAGTACTAACGGACCGACTACCATTGGGGGAGAGTGCAGTTGACTATGGAGGAGCCAGGTCTTGGATGACAACCCACCATCAAAGGCTTGGAGTGATTTGAGCAAAGTTGGCAAACGGCAATGACCTAAGGGTTGAGATAGAGATGCACAGTAGGCCGGGTCGGGATCGGACCAGCTCGGGACCGGCACGCGTCAAGCTCGGCCCAGGACCGATCAAACCCGGTTTGGCACGAGCCCGATGTTAAATTCGGCCAATGGAGGGGCGGTTATGGGCTTGAAGGAGGAGAGGGAAAGAAGTGGACTCGGCACAGCTCAAAGAGAAATTGGACCAGGCACGGGCCCGAACCGGGCCCGGCCCGGCACGACTGACGCAACGGTCAGCAGCCTCAACAACTCCAGAATTCAAAAAAAAAAAAAAGGAAAATGACACAATTGGTCCCTGTAACTGCCTGCAGATTTTTTTTTTACCCCTAGAATTACTTTTTTACCCCTCCAACAACTATATTCTAAGGGTTTTTTAGTAAAAAAAAAAAAAGCCTTCCCCTATAAATAGGGAGGTCATTTCCACCATTTCTTCACACCAATCTTAGCAATTTCTCATTCTCTACTAATACATCTTCTCATTTCTTTGAAGCTTTTAGTCTTATTTTCTTCATTTTTTCTTAATCATTCCTTAATTACTTTTGAAACTCACGATCTTCTCAATTTATTCTCACACAAATGGCATCAAAATGAAAGGAAAATGCCTCAAACTCTTCATCCCGCACCGGTTTGAGGTCTTTTTCTCCTGGCCTTTTCTGACCGGCGACCCATGGGGCTCATATCCAACAAACTGACGATGACGAGCAATTCGATATGAGTCAATACGACTTGGGCCTCGACAATCAACTTTCCGATGATAACGTTGAAGAGGTGGAGCCAACGGCATCAGAGAATGTTGGTGGAGGAGATGGTTTTCAACAGACCCCGACAAGCTATTAACCTGAACTTCTACCACAAGGTAAGACGTCGAGGCTCACTGCATGAGTTTGGGAGCATTTTGACCAAGTTTTCCAGAAGGATGCTCATGAAAACGATCCGAGGTTCGCAAATTACAAACATTGCAAGATAAAGCTTGCACACAAGAAGAACTCTGGCACAGGAATACTGAGACGTCACATGGAACATAAGCATCCAAATTTATGTCCAGATGCAGCTGCTAGTACCGGCGGTCAAATACAGCTTGCAAGTACTGTCAGTGGATCAGGTATTTTTAGATTTAATAAAAAAGATTGTAGAGAATGCATGGTAGAATGGATGATGTTAATTGAAAAACCATTTACACAATCGGAATATAGGCACATGGAAAAATGGATTAAATCACAATTAAACCCTATTTTTAAAAGAACATCTAGAACTACTGCTAGGAGGGAGGTATTTAAAATTTATGAAACTGGTAAATCAAACTTACAAGCATACTTCTCTGCTTTTGATCATTCTATCTCATTCACTAGTGACATGTGGACTTCACCATTAAGACAAGATTATTATTGTATAACTGCACATTGGATTGATGATAGTTAGGTCATTCAAAAACGTATCATTGCATTTAAGTGGATGGAGGTCGATCATACTGGTTGGAACATATTCCAAGTTATTTCAGAAAGTTTAAAAGAATTTTTTTGTCATGACAAGGTTTTTAGCATAACATTTGATAATGCATTAAACAACGATATCGCGGCTGAGACATTAGAGGAATCACTAGAACCTATCCGTGATGCCGCATTTTTTCATATTAGATGTGTATGTCATATTTTAAACTTAGCTGTCTAAAAAGGTCTTCAAGTTTTGAGTACTGAAATTACTCCAATCAGGTGGGCAATTCATTATTTTAAGTCAAGAACCAAAGTTTTCAAAGAGTTTAAGCAATATTGTCTGGAAAATAACCTCAATTTTAGTTGGAAACGTTTTAAACTTGATTTCCCTTCCCGATGGAACTCGACTTACGAGATGTTGATGGATGTGATGCCATTTGTTGCACACATGACATGTTTTATAAATATCAAAGAAAAGAAAATGATTTTGAAACAAAAGATGTGGGATCACTTGTCAAAATTGGCTGCTGTGCTACGATATTTTTATGAAGACACTGTTTTTGCTCCGGTGTATACTATCCCACATTGCACAAAGTTTTAATGCATATGGTCAACATTGCATGGGTTTTTAACCAATACAAAGATGACGAGTTCTTAAAAAACACAATTAAGGTCACGAAAGACAAATGGATTTTATATTTCAATACTATACCCCCGATTTATTTACTTGCATCTGCTAACCGTCAAAATCATGGCTACACAACAGTTACTTGAGGGTTATTATAGTTTCTTAGAAATGGCACATATTTCTGTCATGCTATAACTGCCACTATTAATGAGCACTTGCGAAAGTTATTTAAGATTTATGCCGATCGGCATAAGAATAAGGTTGCGAACACTACTTCATCTACCATCGGGTGTCCATCATTGTCGGGCTCATCATCATTTAATACGGCGGAACAACTCCTTAAACGGCTCCGTGCTGCAACATCAGGCCTTAATGAAGTGGACACATACCTCAATTTAGTTTGGGAGAATAGTGAAACCGACATTTTAGAATGGTGGAAAGCAAGAAGCAACAAATTTCCAATACTCTCCATAATTGCCAAAGAAGTTGTAGGTATTTCCGTCTCAACTGTTGCATTTGAGTCTGCTTTCAGCGCTGAGAAACGTGTAATTTTAGAGAAACGCACAAGGTTATCAGCAGATGCAGTTGAAGTTTGTATATGCAACCGTGATAGGGGTCTTGCAGCTTTAAGATTACAACACCACAAAAGTTCTGACGAGGAAAACCCCAATGAGATAGATGCTTAAATCCACAGCTTGCTCATTATTTTCTTACTTTGTATTTGATCTGATTTTGCCATTTAACACAGATCGTAGCTTTTATTTTGAGTTTACTTTTATGAAACGTTTTACTATTGACTCATGTAAAGCCCGTTCCATGTTATGTAAGTGCCGTTTGACTTTAAAATTAATAAAATTTCACACCGATACTCTTAAAACAAGTAGTTTTAAAAAAATTTGTTTTAAAATCAATTTTTAAAAATATAAAATGAAATTAAAATTGAAATTGAAATTAAAAATTAAAACTTAAAATTAAAAATAAAAATTGCGGGCCTAGGATCGGATTCGGCCCAGCTCGGCCTAGGACCAGGTCAAGCCCGGTACACCTCAACTCGGGCCGTGCCTGGGCCCAATAAACAGAGGACCGGGCCCGGCAGGTCCCGAGCTAGGTCGGCCCACTATGCATCACTAGGTTAAGAGAGCGGGTCTGGGTTACGGCTTTGGGTGGACTTGAACCAATCTAAAATAGTTATAGTTCAAAAAAATATTCAATATGATCCAAGAACTGAGAAACGAAAGATGTCAAAACCCTGTATCTAGGTTTTTCCAATTTTGACTCTTGTTTTTGTTTTCTGTTTGCAACTATAGCAACTTTAAAGTCTAATAAAATTTCATTCAAAATAACATTTGAGGGGTTATACTTGACATATGCATTTTTAGATAACTATTTTAGATTGGTAAATCAAAATTAAATTAAAAGTAGAAACAAACAATACTAATAACAACAACAATTTGATCCCTCAATCATTAATATCGAACATGATCATACAGAACTTGATAATTCTGTCAAGGCAGAACTTACAAGAACTTGTGAATCCTACATTCCACAAAAATTAAAGATTTTAGATATATATATTACGGTACAATTAATTTTATCAGTCTTCTGATCCATGAGTTGAATAGCTAACAACCTAAAATTCATGAGAATTTTTTTGCCAAGTCTAAATATTTACAAGCATTAGCAAAACAACGATATGAAATAAAAGAGGTTGCAACTAAATTTCCCATACAATAGACAAAGGAAGACGGGTAAAAGGAGAACCAAAGGAAGTGACTGAATACTTCAAGATTGAATACTTAACGATTAAAAAGTGAACATTGTGGTGGAGAGAAAATAAAGACGAAGAGTGAAAACCGCATGGCTGTGAAATGCGAAGTGAAGCACCCAACATGCAAACATGATGGTGCCAGAGTTTTAGCGAACTACGGATTAGGATTGGAAAATAGGATGAGGTCAAGTTTAAAACTAAAGACAAAAAAAACCCCTATAAAGTAATTTTTAAAAAATAAATGGGTGAATAGCACAAATTGTTCTCAAGCAATCACCAATTTTGTACTTTCATTCTCAAACTATAAAATGTTAGATGATTCGTCCCAAACTATGAACAATATTGCACCAATTCGTCATCCGTTCATTCCCACTATTAAACACTAATGGAAAATAACTGAATTGCTATCATATGAAAGATTATGACCAAACCGAACAACATGGAAAAATTGAAGGTCTAAAAATGCAATTCAACTGAAAACTATAAAAAAATTAAGTTTTAAGAAAAATAGGATGATAAAAAATAAAAATTTAAGAATAAAGTAATAATAAAAAATATAAATAATCAAATCATTTTTTTGTATATTTTAATTTTCTAATAATAAAAATAAATTATAAATAGTAAATCAACATATTTAATAATAAGTTGAACAAAAAAATAAAATATAAAATAATATTAGAAAATAAAAAAATGAAGAAGAAATTAAACTAAAAATAAAAATAGTAGAATTTTTCAGAAAATAAATAAACATAAAATATAAAAATAAATAAAAAAATAATATAATTGTTAAATTATAATAAATAAAAAATAATAAAAATTTAAAACATAAAAGTAAAAATATACGAGAATAAAAGAAATAAAAATATTCTTTAAAAATTTTAGAAATTAGTAAATGAAAGGAAAAAGATAGCAAAAAAATAAGTGTAACTAACAAATAAAATATATAAATATGTTAGAAAAAGGTGCAATATTTAATTTTTGTTTGCTTCTTCTTTTTTTATGTGGCAAAATGTTTTATATTTTATTTAATTATTTTACTTGTTGAAAGTATAATAGATTAATCTTTTCACTAGGAAAGAAACACATGGAGATGTGTAAAAGCTACTTAGGTTATTTCGCTATATCATATCATATTCACTCTCTTTCTATTTATTTATGTTTTTATTATTTTATCTTTTATAATTTTATCATTTTATTTATTTATTTTTACTTTAGTAAGGATTTTATTTTTATTCTTTCATTTTTATCAATTTTCATCTCATTCTTTAATATTTTATTTATTTTGATAAATTTTTGTTTTATTAATTGTAATTTTTTACTCAATATCACCCTTTATTTATTCATTTATTATTATTTTTTTTATTTTAACAAATAGTAAATTTATAAATATTTTTATATTATTATTTATGTTTAAATTTTATTTATTTTATCCATCTATTTTTTGTAAAACATAGGTGTTAATTTTTTATCTTTGGTTGAACTACTTTTTTAGACATTCAATTTTACTATGTTGCTCAGCTTGGTGATAATATTTCATGTTATTACAATTTGGTTTACTCTCTGTTAGTGTTTAACAAAAGGAATTAATGGAGGATAAACAATGCATTAATAATAGTTTAGGACAAATCATGCAACATTTCATAATTTGAGGAAGAAAGTGCAATATGGGTAATAGGTAAAGGAAAAATTAGTGCAATTTATCCTAAATAAATATATTAGTAAATATGTAATATAATAAATCTTATAATATAATTAAACATTCATATTCAGTTTGATTCCATCTTGGCTTGGTTCTATATAGAATTGGAATCAACTTGAAAGCTAATAGGCTTTCCATTAATGGAACTAACTTATGGATCATTATCAATTTTTACCCAACCTAAACCAACCTAGCAGGAGTAGCTAAGGCTGGGTTTCGTTTCCACCCAACATGTGCTCACCTCTACTTGTTTATTCACTTAAAAAGTACTAATAACCCCCCAAACTTTCTCAACTAGCATTTAGCCCCTTAATTTAACATTAACCTATTTAAGCCATCAACTTAAGCTCTCTTGTAGTGTACGAAGTAACTATAAAAAATAAGGTTTGTGAACCACTACAGGATTGAAGCAAAAAAGTGACTAAGCTCCCAGTTGCACATCAATTGCAAATGGCAACCAAAAGCTCAATCGCTATATCAATTGCAAAAACCCTAGTCACTAATTATAATGGATGACTAAAATGTATTTTTCAAAATAGTGCCATATTTCACTATACCTAAAATTTTAGGGACCAATGTTTTAATTATGACAATTGTCTACCAATATCATTAAACTTACAAAATATGGATTTTTCATAAAACATAGGTGTTAATTTTTTTATCTACGGTTGAACTACTTTATTAGACATTCAATTTTACTATGTTGCTCAGTTTGGTCACAGTATTTCATTTTATTACAATTTGGTTCACTATCTATTAGTGTTTAATGAAAGGAATTAATGGAGGATGAGCAATGCATTAATTATAGTAATTATAGTTCAGGACAAATCATGCAACATTTCATAATTTGAGGAAGAAAGTGCAATATGGGTAATAGGTTAAGGACAATTGTGCAATTTACCCTAAATAAATATATGGGTAAATATGTAATATAATAAATCTTATAATATAATTAAACATTCATTTTTAGTTTGGTTCCATCTTAGCTTGGTTCCATATAGAATTGGAATCAACCTGAAAGCTTATAGGTTTTCCATTAGTGGAACCAACCTATGGATCATTATCTTTTTTTACCCATCCTAAACCAACCTAGCAGGGGTAGCTAAGGCTGGGTTTCAGCTGTACCCAACATGTGCTCACCTCTACTTTTTTATTCACTTAAAAAGTACCAATAGCCCATCAAACTTTTTCATTTAGGGTTTAGCCCCTTAATTTAACATTAACATTTTAAGCCATTAACTTAAGCTTTCTCGTAGTGTACAAAGTAACTATAAAAAATAAGGTTTGTTAACCATTACAAGATTGAAGAAAAAAAGTGACTAAGCTCCTAGTTGCACATCAGTTGCAAATGGCAACCAAAAGCTCAGTCGCTAAATCAATTGCAAAAACCTAAGTCACTAATTACAGTGGATGACTAAAATGTATTTTTCAAAATAATACCTTATTTCACTATACCTAAAAGTTTATGGACTAATGTTTTAATTATGACAATTGTCTACCAATATCATTAAACTTACAAAATATAAAAATCTCTAAGCATGAAATTCAAATATAAGACTTATAAAACATGGAAGCCCTTAGTGAGAAAATTTTTTAGTTTCCAAACATGGAAGAAACCAAATATGAAATTACTAAACATATAAGTTTACTTAACATAGTAAAGAATATAATTAGTTCAACCATCACTCCATCATCTTTGAAAATGTAACTAAGTTTACTTAAAAGTTTATGGACCAATGTTGTAATTGTGACAATTACCTACCAATACTATTAAACTTACAAAATATGGAAATCGCTAAATATGAAAGTCAAATATGAGGCTTATTAAACATGAAAGTCCCTAAAGAGAAAAGAGTCTAGTTTCTAAACATGTAAAAACCTAAATATGAAAATACTAAACGTAGAAGTTTACTTCACATGGTAAAGAATATAATTAGTTCAATTATCACTCCATCATCTTCAAAAACGTCACTAAGTAACGAAGTCAGAATTATCTTCGAAAGTGTCACTAAGTAACTAAGTAAAGGAAGCTGCATCCTATCTTCACATTAGCCCACCACTATTGAGGATCATTGTTTGGATATTGGTAGTAAAACTTGATAAGCTTGGGTTGTGAAGATAAATGGCTCAGACAATGACAATTGGTACTTCCATTTAACAATTTATAACTTTATATAGTTAAGGTTTAGGGGTTTATGGTTAGCATTGAAGGTTAGGGTTTCGGATAGGGTTTGGGTTTGGGTTTAGGGTTTTCGGATTTAGGGTTAGAATTTGGAGTTTTAGGGTTTGAGTTTAAAGTTTTAAGGTTAAGGTTTAGGAAGCCCCTAAATCTGATACCTTAAAAGGGCCCAATCTCCTAAACCCTAATTAAATCCTAGAAACCCTAAACCTTGATTACACACACATAAGCACTCACATATGATAAGACTAGGGATATAATTAAACAATTCAATTCGGGCCTTTCTAGGGGAAGCTTGATCTTGAACCAAGACGCTTTGAATTGAGCTATTTTGAGCTCAATCCTTTAACTTTAAATCCTGATACACTGAACTCTATATTCTAACAAGTAACCCTAAGCCCTAAAACTTTTAAACACTTTACCCTAAAATTCCTAAACTTAAAGTACAAACCCTAAATTCACACAGCCATTGATGGGCAACTGAAGGGCAAATATTCTAGTTCTATGGCTATTGAAAAACAACTAAAAGGCAGTCAATGAAAATGTTCAGTCACTTTTTAGTCTGGTGTTTTACCTACCTTTCAAAGTGGCTGAGGAGGAACTGAATTGCCCCATTGAATGATGTTCAGTCCTCCTTTCAGTTGCTTTCTTATATTCCTCTTGCAGTGAACGTACCTTGGAAGTGTCATATAGGCCCTTTTATGGAGTTAGATGTGTTTCATAATTTTCATTTATCTTAGAAAAGTGTCATTGATATAATATTCTGTTTCCATGTAGGACTCCTGTTTTCTTAGTTACCTTCTGGGCTAGGCATCGGCCTACTAGGCTAAATTTCACACGAAATGGGCCCTAATAGGCGTTTTCCCTAGTTTAGGCCATGGTATTAGGCTACAAGCCCAATTATAATATCATTTATAATATGATTGTAATAACATTTATTCTAGACTGTAAATTTATAAATCATAAATTTTTTGTATATTTGAATATTTTTCAACAAATAACTAAATATTCATAAAATAATTTTTTCCACTAATATTAGTACATGAATTAGTGTGGAGTTGCGGGGCTGGGTATCCTCTAAACCCCTACTCTGTCTTTGTTGCTCAGAGACACACATTTCCAATTCTCAACTAAATTGCTCTATTTGTCCCAAAATTATTTCTCGTTTGCAAATTTTTCCATGAAGTAACGAAGTAGCAATTCTCAAAGTAAATATTTATTGCAAAATTGTCCTTCCGAGTCCATATCTCTATTAGGCGTAGAACTGACACTAGAAATAGTTCAAATAGATGACTATTTTGTGAGGACAAAGGAGAAAAAAGAAACAAACTTAGATCAAGATAGAATTTTTTACAGAAGTCATTTACTTACTAAATTCGAAAAATCTACATATCGTTGCATTGATTATTCAAATATATCATTATTCAATCGCGTGATAATAGCTTGTTATATAAAATAAATTTTTTTAAAAATTTTCATTTAATATAGATTAGAAAAAATGTATGGTAAATGTCAAATATGAAGTTTTACGTTTACTAATATGACACTTGATGAAGTTCTGCAAATGAAAGGATGATTTTACAATGAAAGGTTACTTTGTTTCAGCAACATATTTATAATTTCTGGTATAGTTTACGGACAAATGCTTCAAGTTCAACGTGTTTTAGATTTAGTTTGCATCTTCAATTTTTTTAGTAGAAGATGCTTTAAAACGAGCAGCTGACCATGATAAAACCAGGAAATGAAGCAAAGCATCAAGGCAGATGCAGCGCGAGAGACCCATTGAATCAACGTACCGCCATGGTGAAACCGGGAAATTGGCAACAAAGAAAACAGGAGGTCGATTGGGTGGTTCAATAACGGAACCCAGCTAATTAATTGGGGAATCTTTTAGGTTGCATCATCTGTTGGCTGCCTCCTGACCAAATCAAATCATTCACCTCTATCATTGCCAGTTAGGGTTGGCTTAAATGGTGAGACATTAGCACCTTTTATTTTTTTTGTCTCAGATCTCAAGTTTAAATCTGAAATTTAAGTTTTCTTGGTATGTGATTTATAAATTTACTGCAAATCCTCACTGAAATCTTAGGTTTGTTCCTAAGTCACACAAAACATATTGAGAGCAGAAGTAAAATGTGAAAGTGAGAGTGAGAAACTATCACCTTTTAAAATTTAAGTAAATAAAATTGTTGTAAAAATGAGATTTGGAACTGCTATTGAAAGCAAGAGCAAGAGTCCAAGAGTAGAAACATTAACCTAAAATAAGAGGATTGTATGACTTAGAGCTTTGTTTTGATCTTAAATTGGATTAGCCTTCAATTTAAACTGTTATGTACCAACAAAAAGTTCAACTCTATCATTTGCTACCATGGGTGCCCTTATCATTTGTTGGCTTTGACTTTTGGGGGTAGTTTGGTTGGGCTTAAAGTAATTTAATGGGACATCATTATTCACATGTCTCAAATTAGGGGTAAAAGTTTCGGGTTTCGGGTCGGGCTCGGGGCGAAACCCAAAATAAGTTGACACTTTCACAATCCAAAATTGGCAACCCGAACTGACCCGAAATACAAAGAAAATCCAAATTGACCCTAACCCAATAAAAGTAGATTAAGGTTGGGTTGGATCAATTTTGACCCGATGATGGCAAATTGTCACAAAGCATTGAGGGACCACGATCATGCAACAAAGGGCAAGGGCGGGCCAAGTGCAAAGGCTATGTGAGGATGAGACTAGCACGAGGTGATGGAGGGAGAGTGGCAGGAGGGTGACGATGAGACGAATGCAAGCCAAGACAAAGGAGGGCGGCGCCGCTGCAATGATGCGATAGAGGGCAAGGCAGGGCAATGGGAAAACCAGAGGTAGGCCAAGCGCGAGGGCTGTGCGAGCAAGGGTGTTAGGGCAACTGGGCGAGGAGTCAGTGAAACCGGGAGGGTCGAGACTCAGGAATGTCGAGCGATGTCGATTGTCAGCACTAGAAAGGATGAGCACTCGAGCATTTGCAGTGGAGCTCTACTAGCTACTGCATTTTTAGCGGCAAAGCTGATGGCACGATGTGGTCCTAGCGGTTAGGAATGGGAGATTTAGGATTGAGACTTAAGGTTTGGCATAGCTATAGGGTTGATAGTTATAAACTTAGTGGGCTAGGCTTTGGAATTGATAAATGTTAATTTTGTGGTCAAACATATTGACTTTTTGTCAACTTTGACTACAATTTTCTACCTTACCGCTCAATATATTTGGCTGATTCTTCCTTCGATCCTTCATTTTGTAGGTTGAAGAAGCGGATCATAGCATTGGAATGGCACCGAGACGAGCTGAACGAAAAACAGGAACGCAAAATTCAACGGACATTATAACTGTGAGGCTAGGCCCCAGGAGCGAGACCTAGGCGCCACAGTACAAAAGTTCTCTGCCTAAAAAACGCACCCTGGAGGCCTAGGCACCACCTGAGGCCTAGGCCCTAGGCACCTGCGAGCATGGAGGTCTAGGCGCCCAGGCACCCCCTCCTGGGGCCTAGGCGCAGAGCACCCTCGAGCCTCAAAGCCTAGGCGCCAGTAACCCGGGAAAGTGGTCCCCTACTTCAAATTTGAACTCAAGCTTGCTATTGGCCAAGGATTTTTATCCAAATGGTTCGGTGAGTGAAAGGGACACCTCCAAGAGTAGAAGAACCTGGAACCTAGCAAGAAGAAGGGACTCTTCATTTTCATCTTATCATCTTAGACTTAGGTTTTTCATTACCATTTCTTGCATTTCCTCATCTTCCTTGGGAGCATGTATGGATTCTTGCTTGGAGAAGGCTTGGAGGACTTGAAGACTTGTAGGAGCCTTGAGGAATCAAGCATCTAGAGTCTATTGGGTTCCTTCTTTCCTTCTTTTATCTTGTATTTAGACATGGATGCTCTTTTATGTATTTTCATGTTTATGTTTAGTTTGATTATGGAGTAGTTTTCTCTACACTTTTTATGGTTGTAGTTACTTGAATTGGTTATGTTGGTTGGATTAATGGCTATTTAACTTTGGTTTTCCTCCATTGCTTGTTTACTCTTCTCCTTGAGCTTATTGTTGTGTTGATTGATCAAGGGCCCTAGCCAATTGCACTTTAGATTTCTTTTAAACTCTTGGAAAAGATTAAAAAGAATTGGAATTAGGAGAAGAGTGTAGTGGCCATGGGCTTGTTGGGAGACTAGTCTAGGACACTAGGTGAAGGTAAATTGAACTTGTAATGCCCCTCTTGAACTAGCAATTTGGATGAGAGTCTATTCTAGTATAAGCTTGGGAGAGTGACCCTTTCACTTGGGAGAGTAAGGGTCCAATTAGTTAACTTCACCAACAAGTAGAAAAACCAAGCTATTAGCCTTAATTCACTAGCTAACCAAGTCAAATAGTGAAAACCATAGGAAGTGTGTTTTGTTAATTCATTAGAAAACCCCTAATTTGCATTGTGTTTGTTGTTCTTGTTTAGTAGTAATTTAAGTGGAGTTGCAAACTTAGTTATTTTCATAGTGAGTAAATGGCCAATTATTGCTTGTTTAGCTAAAGTGAGTCTCAAGGTAGTGGTAATTAGCAAACAATACAAATCAATCCTCTTGGGAACAATATCTTATTCACCCTATCTACATACGTCCCGTGCGCTTGCGGATTAGGGTTGTAAAACTCATAACAAGTTTTTGGCGCTGTTGCCGGGGATTGATTGTATTAATTTGTTCAATATCATTGCTAGAAGATTGACTCTAGACTAGACCTTTATTTATTTGCTTATTTGTTACCTTTGTATTTGGATATTTCTTTGATAGGTACCATTGGTGTATGACCCGTTCCCAATACTCTACTTTGTTGCCATTCATTCCGGAGATTGAAAGACATCTTAGAGAGCTTAGAGCAACATCACACTTGGGAGAATCAAGTTCCACCTCTACATCCATGGAGGGTGGAGGTGATAACCTCAATGGTAATGGATATAATGGTGGCAATGGAGGAAATGCATGGATGGATCATCAAGATGGAGTCTATCCAAGAAATCCACAAAGGCCTATTAGGGAGTACATCCGACCCTTGGTGACGGGGAATTATTCAGGTATTGTGAGGCCACCGGTTCAAGCCAACAACTTTGAGTTGAAGCCATCCTTGATTTCTCTCATCCAACAAAACCAATTTGGAGGCTTGGCTTCGGAGGATCCCAACACTCACATAGCGGATTTCTTGGAAGCTTGTGACACATTCAAGGCTAATGGAGTCTCCACTGATGCTATTAGACTCCGATTGTTTCCTTTCTCACTCCGGGACAAAGCTAAAGGGTGGTATCAATCACTTCCACCGGGGAGCATTACTACATGGAATGAAATGGCCGAAAAATTCTTGAGCAAGTTTTTTCCTTCATCCAAGGCCGCCCACTTGAGAGCTTCAATTGTGACATTCAAGCAACATGAGATGGAGTCTATTTCATAGGCTTGGGAGAGATTCAAGGAGTTGCTTAGGAAGTTCCCACAACATGGATTCTTGGATTGGCAACAAATCCAACTTTTCTATGAAGGCTTAGTACCCACTTCAAGATTTATGATTGATGCTTCGATCAGTGGATCCTTGATGTCAAAGACGGCCAATGATGGTTTCCAAATTCTAGAGCAATTGGCACTAAATGGAGAACAATGGCCAGGAGAGAGAGCTCAACCAAGAAGAGGGGTACTTGAGGTTGATCAATTGACCGCCTTGTCGGCACAAATGGCTTCTCTCATGAATCAAGTGTCCAAGTTGACCAACAAAAAGGAGCCAACTATTGAGCAAGCCGCCGCGTATACCTCCAATACATATGGTGGATATATGGATATGAAGCTTGAAGAAGCAAATTTCATGGGTAACCGAAATTTTGGGTTTAGAGGCAACCAAATAGGAAATCAATATAACCCAAGTTGGAGAAACCATGAAAATTTCTTTTATGGTAACAAAGGGAATGTGCAACAACCACCACCACCACCTCCCGGTTTCAACCAAGTCTCAATGGAGAAGAAGCCCTCTATGGAAGAAATTATGTTGCAATTTATGAAGGAGACAAGAGATAGAATGGAGAAGAATGAAGCCAAGATGGCTAGCTTGAGTGCTAACTTTGCTAGTATGGAGGCAAATGTGAGTGCAAGCATAAAAAACATGGAAAATCAAATTGGACAATTGGCTTTGGCAGTGAAGACATCTCAAAAAGGCAAATTTCTTAGCGACACCGAGTTGAACCCAATGGAGCAATGTCATGCAATTACACTTAGGGGAGAAAAGAAACTTGAAGATCCTTACATAAGGACACCTACTCAAGGAAAACCAATCTTGGAAGATGAAGTGCAAGTTCAAGTTCAAGAAGAAGAGGAAGTGGTGGAGTTTCTAAAAAAACAACCCCAAAGAGTGCAAAAACTCCCACCAAACCCACCCTTACCTTTCCCACAAAGGTTCCAAAAGAAGAAGTTTGATGATCAATATGGAAAGTTCTTGGACATTTTTAAGAAGCTTCACATCAACATCCCATTCTTGGAGGCCTTAACTCAAATGCCAAATTGGGGTAAATTCTTGAAGGAAGTAATTGCAAAGAAAAGAAAATTTGAAGAATTTGAGACCATATGCCTCACGGAAAAATGTAGTGCAATTGTTCAACAAAAGCTTCCACCAAAATTGAAGGATCCCGAAAGCTTCACTATTCCATGCACAATTGGAGAAGTTGAGTTCAAAAAGGTATTATGTGACCTTGGTGCAAGTGTCAACTTGATGCCCTTGTTTATTGCCAATAAATTATGGCTAGAAGTAAAGCCCTCCACAATACAATTACAAATGGCGGATAGGTCTATCAAGTATCCATGGGGAGTAATAGAAGATGTTTTGGTGAAAGTTGACAAATTTGTCTTCCCTATGGATTTTGTAATTCTTGACATGGAAGAAGATAACCAAGTCCCCCTTATCTTTGGAAGACCATTCTTGGCCACCGCCGGAGCAACTATAGATGTGAAGGAAGGCAAGCTCATATTCAATATTGAGGATGAAAAAGTTGAGTTCAAGATGTTTGATTCTAACACTCCGCCTCCTAAGATGAAAGTATACATGGTTGATGTGGTCATAGAATCCAACCAAGGAAATTCTCCTACTTTTCTTATGGGTGGCGACCAAAAGGAAGTCAATGAATTTGAGCCCCCAAATTTCAAGGAAAAGGTAAAAGATGAGGCAACACATTCTTTGATGGAAGAAAAGAAGAAGAAAACAATGAAGAAGAAGTGGGTAGCAACAAGGAATGAAAATGTAAAGAATCCCACAATGATTAAAGAGGAAAGAAATGAGAACTCAAGCATGGAGAGGAGCACATCTTGTTGGATGCATATTGGACTTTCCAAGCATCGGAAGCATTCTTACAAAGGAGAGGGTGTTGAGCCACATCACCCACCCTAGTGCCTAAAACAAAGGAGTTGGTGTCTAGTTAGAGACAATAAATCAAGCGCTTGTTGGGAGGCATCCCAACATTTATTCTCGCCTTTGTGTTTTTAATTGTCTTTTCAATAAGTTGAGTTTTAGGGAAAATGTCTCTTAATTACTCTTTGCGCTTATTGTAGGTGCATGGTAGAAAGATCAAGAGTAAACATGAAAAGATGAAGTGTCACCATCATTAAGAGTTTAAGTGGGAGTAATTGGAGGCGGGAACATCCGCCTCCCGGGTATGATTCTTGAATCACAATCTTCTTTCTAAGCTTTTTTTGTCAACATTGTGGACAATGTTGGTTTTAAGTTTGGGGGAGATATGTGTTTATGGATGATACTTGTTTGAGTGTTTTCCTAAGACTTGACATCTAATTTTTGTTCTTTCTTTTAGATTAGTTTTTGGTGATTTTTTTTCTTTTCTTATGACATTACATGCATATCATATTTCTTTTCCCTATTATGACATATAGTGGATAAATGTAGAAACATGTAGTTGCATTTAGGTTATGTGCATTTAGGGACCCAATGCATGCTCTTTATTATGATTAGAGGAATTCATTTACAAGTTCAACTTGATTGTAAATTTTGTTAAGTAAAGAAAGATTTTCACTTGTCATTAATGGTAGAATCATACCCGGTGAGTCTTTGGACCTTGTGTGGCACACTTGCATTATAAATTAGTTCATTCATTAGAGTGGTGTTTGTTTTGCTTGTTTTGCTTATGGATTCATTGATTTGCTTTTGGACCCCTTCATACCCAAATTGATGCATGCAAATAAAGGATGAAAATGACAACTTAAGGCTAACTACATGCCTAAATGGCTAACCCTTCATTATAATCCTTAGTTGACCCCTTTGAGCCTTTAAGCCATGTTTGTTGTTTAACCCACATAATTGAGCCATATCCATTGTTATTTATCCTCTCTTGTCTTTGAAGTAAGTTGAGCATTGCATATATGGGCTTGAGAAGGGTAAAAATTTGTGAGTTGTGTGAGTGAGCAATAAATAAGTTTGGGGGAAAAATGTTGGGTTATGAACTTATTGTTGAGTTTATATAGCTATGGTTTGAATATACTTTGGATAAATCATGCATATTTGTTTGAACTTTAAAGATTGGGTGAATTTCTAGTTGCTAAAAAAAAAACTATCTTTCTCTTAATAAAAAGACAAAACGAGTCAACATGAAAAAGCTCTCGTTAAAAAAAAATAAAAAAAAAACTAAAAAGAATAAATAAAGAAAGGAAAAGGTAGAAGTACTTCATTAATTTGAAATGAGTTCACTCATGTGTTTTGTCAAAATTGTGCATATGGGGGTTACTTGATTTGTTGCTTGGAAGTCAAGAAAAGTATTTTTAAATCAAAATACCTTGGGTGGGACTTTAGATTTGATTATTAGGATTGCCCATGGTGTTTATGCTTAACTTACTTCTTTAGCCCCACCTCAAAAGGTCTCCATCCAATTCCCATTCATACCAAACCCGGCCACAGTACAACCTTATATATATGTCATTGGACTTAAATTTGCATGCATACTCCTTAGGGACAATTCATGGGTAGTTTGGGTCCTTTTGCAAATTTGTTGATGAAGTGACATTATAAGCCTTAGATACACTAGGCAACCATAGATTAGGAAGTGAAACACTTAGCGAGCAATTACCTACCGTTAATGACAAAGTTCTTCTTTCATTACTTACCTTAATTTCTCTTGAGTTGAACTTGTACTTTGAATGACTTTATGATATGATATTGAGTATATGTTGTTAGCTTCTATATTTTGATTGCTTTATGTTTTTGGGTTAATAAATGCTAGGGACTAGCATTTTTCTAAGTTTGGGGGAGTTTGATAAATGTTAATTTTGTGGTCAAACATATTGACTTTTTGTCAACTTTGACCACAATTTTCTACCTTACCGCTCAATATTTTTGGCCGATTCTTGCTTTTATCCTTCATTTTGTAGGTTAAAGAAGCGGACCATAGCATTGGAATGGCACCGAGACGAGCTGAACGAAAAACGGGAACATAAAAGTCAACGGAAATTATAACTGTGAGGCCTAGGCCCCAGGAGCGAGGCCTAGGCGCCACAGTACAAAAGTTCTCTGCCTAAAAAATGCACCCTGGAGGCCTAGGCGCCACCTGAGGCCTAGGCCCCAGGCACCTGCGAGCCTGGAGGCCTAGGCGCCTAGGCACCCCCTCCTGGGGCCTAGGCGCTAGAGCACCCTCGAGCCTGGAAGCCTAGGCGCCAGTCACCCGGGAAAGTGGTCCCTTGCCTCAAATTTAAACTCAAGCTTGCTATTGGCCAAGGATTTTTATCCAAATGATTTGGTGAGTGAAAGGGACACCTCCAAGAGTAGAAAAACCTAAAACCTAGCAAGAAGAAGGGACTCTTCATTTTCATCTTATCATCTTAGACTTAGGTTTTTCATTACCATTTCTTGCATTTCCTCATCTTCCTTGGGAGCATGTATGGATTCTTGCTTGGAGAAGGCTTGGAGGACTTGAAGACTTGTAGGAGCCTTGAGGAATCAAGCATCTAGAGTTTATTGGGTTCCTTCTTTCCTTCTTTTATCTTGTATTTAGACATGAATGCTCTTTTATGTATTTTCATGTTTATGTTTAGTTTGATTATGGAGTAGTTTTCTCTACACTTTTTATGGTTGTAGCTACTTGAATTGGTTATGTTGGTTGGATTAATGGCTATTTAACTTTGGTTTTCCTCCATTGCTTGTTTACTCTTCTCCTTGAGCTTATTGTTGTGTTGATTGATCAAGGGCCCTAGCCAATTGCACTTTAGATTTCTTTTAAACTCTTGGAAAAGACTAAAAAGAATTGGAATTAGGAGAAGATTGTAGTGGCCATGGGCTTGTTGGGAGACTAGTTTAGGACACTAGGTGAAGATAAATTGAACTTGTAATGTCCCTCTTGAACTAGCAATTTGGATGGGAGTCTATTCTAGTATAAGCTTGGGAGAGTGACCCTTTCACTTAGGAGAGTAAGGGTCCAATTAGTTAACTTCACCAACAAGTAGAAAAATCAAGCTATTAGCCTTAATTCACTAGCTAACTAAGTCAAATAGTGAAAATCATAGGAAGTGTGTTTTGTTAATTCATTAGAAAACCCCTAATTTGCATTGTGTTTGTTGTTCTTGTTTAGTAGTAATTTAAGTGGAGTTGCAAACTTAGTTATTTTCATAGTGAGTAAATCGTCAATTATTGCTTGTTTAGCTAAAGTGAGTCTCAAGGTAGTGGTAATTAGCAAACAATACAAATCAATCCTCGTGGGAACGATATCTTATTCACCCTATCTACACACGTCCCATGCGCTTGCGGATTAGGGTTGTAAAACTCACAAAAGGAATAGGGAAGGGATTAGGGGTCTAGGGATAACATGTGTCATGTGTGGGCTAAGCTTAATAATTTTGGGTTGGTTTCTAATGGACTCGGGTTTAACCTGAGCCAACCTGATTTTTTACTTTTAAAATGGGTTGGTTTCGAGTTAACCCGAATGATATTTATTTATCTCTTCAACCCAACTCTAACCCGTAAAATAGGTCGGGTTTCGTGTTAGGGCCAAATCCTTTCACCCCTATCTCAAATGGGTCAGAAGGCTTGCTTTGTAAACACTCTCCAAGTTTGAGTTATTTACATCCCTTACCACCTCCTTCTCAACTTTACCTAAACTCCTCGTTCTAAGCACCTCTCTCCTTCTTTCACTCCAACCACCATGTCTCCCGTTTACCCATCATTTCATCGGATCACCGTAAGGCCGAGGAAATTCTAGCACTTGACGCTGACCCCCGTTTATGGATCCGTTTCTCCACTGCTAGATCCATATTTTTTGATCTTTCATCCCACCAGGTTCATCAGGTGCATTTGGGTTCAACCGTTGCAAGGTCATTTGTTGAGCAGTGGCTTTTGATTGTTTCATATCTTATTCTAGCTTTGGCTTCGTCTTTATCCTCAATCTAGGCCATTATTGGCTTGATTGCATCCAGGAATCAAGCTTGGGTTTGATTTGACTTGTTGTGAGAATTTAGGTGACTATGTATCAACCCTGAATTAATTGAAGCAATGAAGAAAAAATGCTAAGCTTTGTTGAACCCATGCACTAAAAGGGCTTGTTATATTAACTGCTTTGCAGGGTAGCTTTCTAGCAAAGGAATGGCTAGACTAGGTCACATGGTTGGTGTAAGAGTAAGGTGCTCGGACAAAAGGTGGTTGGGTAAAGTCAAGGGGTAAGAGTGTAAATAACTCAAACTTAATGAGTGTTTTAGAAACGGAACTTTCATTCAAAGTGAAATATACAAATAATGGGATCACATTAAGTGGCTTTAATTTCAACCCAACTACCTCTTAGATTTAATACTTGTTTTCTAATTATTATGCACAAACATCAATCCTCAATTCTTCATTCCTTTCTAATTTTTTTTTAAAGAAAAATAATGGAGATCAAATTGGAATTTCCAAGACTTTACTAACTGAAAGCTAGTTGACCACAATTTTTTTCATTATTATAATTCATTCTTACAGCCTATTTCTCATTACTAACGAACAAAAACTTGAGAAGTTTCCAGTAAATGAAAGAAACCTGATGCAGATGAAGCTTCTCCAACGCTGCATTAAGCGAAGTTCATGAAAGAAAATGAAAATGGAAGGAAGACGTGCCATTTTCTTTCTCTTCTTTGTTCTTTGTTTCTTACCCTAAATATCTTTTTGCCCCTCAACCTTTGCAAGATCAAAACTAATAAACCCTCAAACTTTAACCTATGCCGAATCACCTTTTACTTTTTTTAGAGTGGGACGCTTAACCACCTTGACTAAGATTTGCATGACAGTTGTTGATATGGGAGGGCGAAACGAAGGAGAGAGAAAGTCAAGATGCTAAGTGTATATTTCTCACAAATCCAAACAGATTTTTCACGCAACTGTAAAGCCGAGACACAAAACCAAATTTACAAAGAATAAAACTTGAGAACTTGAATTATCAAGAAATTATTGCATAATTTAAAATTATTCAAAAAAGGTTATTGAAAAATTTAAAACTTTTAAAAGTTAATATCACACAGTTAGTTGAGTTAATGAATTACATTAATTGCAAAATGAATTTTGGAATGAGAAGTGAGAAATATCAAAACTACTTTACACTTGATTTATTTTTCTGATAAACTTGAATGCACTGTATATGTCGACTTAATGCATTGAAGGAGAAATCCACATTCCAGTCCTTTCCCTTCCTGTTGTATTTCGTTTAAGTTATCCCAAAACCAAACCTTCCATTTCCATTGGTTGACTTGAGGGTATTATATGTCTTGAGTTGTAAAGTTTTAGAGGTCAGTCAACCTAAGTCATTATTCAAGAAGTTATATGTACGACTCACCAAAGTTTGAAGGGCAAAAGGAAATAGGCTTCTTTTCTTTCTTTTTGCAATAAAATACAAGTGGCCTTACTTTTTTTTTTTTTTTTTATGGAACAAGTGGCCTTACTAACAAGTCCTAGATTAGCACCATGAGCTTGCTTAAGTAGAAGACTTTAACACTTTAACGAGCATATTTTTTGTATGCGTCTAACACACTTGTGCGCCAGGAATAAGACGAATATATATATTTTAAATCCTCTAACATCTGACAAATACAGAGAGTTAGCTTAGGTGGTTAAAAGTACTTTGGCTAATGGGATACTAATTGAATGGGCATGGTTTGACACCTTGCTCCCCCAGTTTGACTTTTTTGGCTTTTGGTTCTGTTACTTTTTTCCTTTCCTGTATTCTACCGACCATTTTATTTTTATTTTCCTATTCCATTTTTTCTTAGCCTTTTCTTCCCAGTTTAGTTCCATGTCTCTTTAGATATTTGTACCTTTCAATTTCTAGATTTGACTTTCTTTTTTCTTTCGGTTTTGTTACTCTATTTTTTTCTTGTATTCTAACTACCATTTTATTTTTATTTTCCCATTCCATTTTATCTTAGCCTTTTCACCCCAGTTTTATTCTTTTTTTATTTATATTTTTGTATTATTCTTATTCTTATTTTTCATTTTTTTCAAAGATAATAAAAAAATTAGTTATTCATTATTTTATTAATAGGTATTTGTTCTTTTACTAGTCCACATATGGTTCTTTAGATAAACTAATTGTTCTTTTAATAGTTATTTTTTTGTGACAATTAAACAAAATCAAACTAACATATAGCTAATAAAAGAACAACTAATTCCCCAAAGAAAAAACTACCAAAGAAAAAACCAAGAAAAAAGAAAAACAAAAAGAGCAAAATGAAGATAAAAAATTGGGAAAAGAAAAAAAACATGCAAAAATGGTAACAAGCACTACTAAAAAACAAGGGTTTTAGCGAAGGCTATTAGCGACAACTAGCACTCACTAAATTATATGTGGCAACAAGTAGCCGTCGCTAAAGTGGCTAATTCAATTGGCGTTAATAATTTAGTGTTGGCAGCCATCGCTAATTCAAGTCCAACATTCACAAAAGTGATGGTCACTAATTTTCCAGCACTGGTCCGGAAGAGATCAGTTCAATTAGGAATGACTATCCATCACTAATTTAGTGAATGTTAGCCATCACTAATTTAGCAAAATCAAATCGTTACTAACTTAGTGACAATTAGCCCTCACTAATCTATGTTCCCACTTTGACATCATTTCTTCCTCAGTCTCCCTCTTTTCTTTTTGCCTAATTATGATTGAATCTGAATTGTTGTCTATTCTTGCCTCACCAGCTTGAAATTCTTTGAAGGAGCTCACACCATAGATGCCACGGCAACCACAAATGCTTCATCAACCTTGAAAGATAAGTCAGAAAGAGTCTGAGCCCTTCTGATGAGCTCCTCCATAATCTCCATTTCTTCTTGTACTTTTCTCCCCTGTTCTCCTACAAACATGATGAGAACAACCAAAGTTCAAAAAATAGATGCAAAAATTTTGGCAAGTGTTTGGAACTTCGTTCAAAAACTAGGCAGGATTAAACTTAGAAGAAAAAAAATCCAAAAATTTTCTTCTTAAACCCTAACCAACCAAAAAAACACTAAAGAAATGGATGAAACACTTGAAAAAGATACTGATCTACCTGATTTTTTAGTAGAAATGGCTCAAGATGGTGTGGAGTTACATGAAAATGGACTGATTTTAGGATGGCTCATGTTTGGGGGTGATGAGGGACAAACCCCTCTATTTTAGTGAGTTTCACGAAATGGGGCGAAGGAGGCAATGATATGCAGCCAAAGATAAAATTAAAGTTGGTTTTTAAAATTTTTTGAATTAGTGATGGTTAACCGTCACTAAATTAGTGAATGCATAACCTCACTAATTTTAGCAACAAGCAGCCTTTGCTAAATTCGCCACTAAATTTTAGTGATAAATAGTCATCACTAAACTTTTACTGGACTTTTAGGGTATACATCTCCACTACATTACATATAAAACAAAATGGAATAAAAAATCTTATTAACAACTGGTTGAGATATTAGTGAGGATAGGTCGTTGCTAATTTTTGGCATATTTGTAAGGGTAAGCCGTCGCTAAATTAACAACAGCTAACCGTCAATTAATTAGCAAAGACAAGTCGTCACTAAACATTAATAACAGCCAACCATCGCAAAACCTTTATCGGACTTTTAAGTACACATATCTACTACATTACATATATTAGAAAAAGTTATCTATGTTTAAAGAGATGACAAGTTAGCATTAAAAAATGACTTAACATGCAAGAGCCCCTACATAGCTATCAAGGGCAAGTCATTTTTAATTGGGGCATACTTTAGTGACAACTGACTGTAGATACTTTATCGGATTTTAGAGAGAGCTACGTGTCACAAAATTCAGTCGAGACTTAAGGAATACTAACCATCACTAATTTTTGGGATTTTCACTAAATTTAGTGACTGGTAACCATCAATAGATTAGCAAGGGCAAGCTAACGCTAAATTTAGCAACGGCTAACCATCACTAAATTTAGCGAAGGCAAATCATCACTAAATTTTAGTGTCAAATAGTCATTGCTAAACTTTCACTGGACTTTTAGCAACTGTTTACTATCTCTAATTAGCAATTGCCTTTAACCATCACTAGATCATCGTTTTCTAGTAGTGAAGGGTTTGAACTTGAGTAATGAAGTTTCATTTAAGTGGCTCCAACCAAATCTCCTAGTTTCCTGTTTCATCTTAAGCATCTCAAGCATCTATATATATAGTAGCATGTCCTCGGCACGCAAGAGGTACCTTTCCTTTAAGAAAATCAATCATTAGATGCTTTGTAACTATATAGTAGCATCTATATATATAGTAGCATGTCCCCTTCCTTTGTAACTAGTATGACGGTGTGCCTCATGTTGGCATCATTAGATCCATGTAGCTTCCCTTATGGATTAATTATCCATCCATTAATTATGTGTGGTTTTAATTATAATCATCTCTGGCCTGTGGTTTGCATGTGATTGGTGAAGACCTGGGGAAGTACGGATCACGTTGTCCTTCAAAATCAACCAAAATATTAGCCAATGAAGCTGCCATTAGCATGCAATACAATGGAAGAGTTGAGAAGAGAGAGAGAGAGATTATGAAAATCTGTAATGATCAAAATGAACAGAAAAGGAAAGAGAAATATGATTTTTAATCAAACGGATTATTCTAGATGCATCATCTTCTCTACTGCAGCATGCAAATAGCTAGTGCTCACATGACTCTCTACATTGTTTAAGCAAACCCCCATATGCCCATCACTGCTCCCAATTAATTGACCACACTAAAAACTTTGTACTTGCTCTTCATCTAATTAATCCCTTAACAGTTGATCAATTAGTTACTTAATCTTAGTCAAATCTGGTGCATGGAAAACTTGCCCTTTTCTTTCCAGTTTCAAGGCAGAGGCACTTTTCACCCTCTTACTATATTCAATGCCGGGGCTAGCCTTGTACAGACACGTAGCAAGCAATGTTCTCCAACTCCTTATAACATGCTATGTACTTGTACTGAAATCCGAAAAGAAAATTTAAAAAACATTTTCATAACGAAACTGGATATTGACCGGAATTCATGCGAATTCAGAGGCGCTCAGCATGCAATGAACAAAACAAGCATTGGCAGAGTGGGAACGCCTACCTAGTCACCATCCTTCTGACCCCTGCCATTGAAGTAAAAACAATAAGGCTTCACATGGGTTCTCCTGGAGATGTAGGCAACCGATCCCCAAGCATCAAATTCAAGGCAGCTGCTGGACATATAAAAATAAACCCAGTTGACAAGTAACTAATCGAGAATTTGATCCTTTCATTTGGGTGGTAAAAGATCCCTTTCAACCGTTGGGCCGTTTGCATAGGGATACCCAGTACATTAGGGACTCCTTTTCTTCTCTCCCTCTTAATTCTTAGATTCCAGTAATTCTGTGTAATCCAAGTTGAAGCCATTGCTCAATTAAAATAAAAAGAAAAAAACCAACTTACCTGCAGAAGATATTACGCTTCATAAAAAAATAGGTGCAGGTGCTGACAAAAACTCCAGCCTCCCAAGCATGGGACCACGCCTTTTCACCAATTCCGCTACCTGACCCAGAAGGGCAAAAACAAGAGATTGCTTTATTTACGATATAATTTCATATCAGTTTTAACTCTACAAGTTGTGGCAAGCAAACAATTAGGTGGTAAAAATTTAAGGGGGTCCTGCACACAATTTTATTTCATTAACTATTGAAGAATCACTTCTGTAGAAAAGTTTGCAGCTTTAGCATTACCCTAAACAATGAGCGAATCAGGCTCCATATCATGGGTTTCAATAAACTATATATTTTTCGTATAACAAGTCCATAAGATACTCTAAAATATAATAGCATTGTTATTTTAATGAACATGGACCTATGCACTTGGGAATCCCTCTAGCCTCAAATCTCTATAAATGTCAACCCCCCATTCGAATTGGACACAGAAGAGCATACAAGAATAAGCATAGCAGCCTGCCTAAATGGATTCCAAGAAGCCTAACAAGATCAGAGAAATTGTTAGGCTTCAGCAAATCCTTAAGAAATGGAGAAAGCTGGCGGACACATCAAAGGCTGGCAGCCAAGGTGCTAACAACAACAGCAATGGCAGTAAGAGCATCAAGTTTCTGAAGAGGACACTCTCCTTCTCAGATACCTCTTCTGCCCGTGATGCATCAACCAACGCTGTCCGCAAAGGATACCTTGCGGTTAGTGTTGGGGAAGAGCAAAAGAGATTCATCATAAGGACAGAGTATTTGAGTCATCAAGCATTTCACATGCTACTAAGAGAAGCAGAAGAGGAGTTTGGCTTCCAACAGACAGGTGTATTGAGGATACCTTGTGAAGTGGCATTGTTTGAGAGCATACTGGAGATGGTGGAGGAGAAGAAAGAAATTGTCTTCAGGCAGCAATGCAGATCCAATGCAGATGACGCCATCGGATATTGCTCATCAGAAGGCCAGATAACTCCATCTCGCCATCCTCAAAGCCCACTATGCAGATAGTCATCATCTTGCACCCAGTATTTTTCTTTTCTTTTTTCTTCTTTGCTTTCCTCTCAACCTTCCTCAGACTAGGTCCATCCTATTGCTCCTTTTTTACCAGGCCATGTATATTGGTAAGAACAACAAATAATACGTAAAAGTGTGTGAGAACCAGTTAACTTTTTAATGATACAAAGAGAACTTTGGCATTTTCAAATGCTAAGCACATATCATTCGCGTTGTATGTCCCCCCTTCCCCCTGGTTTTTCTCTTTCTTTACTATGTTATAATAGCATCTTATTAGGCAGGCACTTCTCTAAGGAATAACCTCAAGGAATTGTGAGATGAAATGAAAGAATAGTTTAATTTTGATGTATGGCTCGCCTGTATTAGAGGAGGACAGCAAGGAAGAAACCAAAAATAGAAAAGCATCTCTCCGTTTTATTTCCATCCTGGCTGCTTGATTGTCACACAATGGTACATGACACATTGCAAAACAGAGGATCAAAGTCTAAATGGATGTTCATAGGATCTAGCTAAGTGTTTCAAACACCGGTGTACCTGGTAGGCTTGGTTGGGGCATGGGTTGCTGTAAAAGGTACCGATACTAAGCTAGAAGAGTCCACCACTTCTGAAAAATCAAAGAGGATTCAGTTGGAGATCTCAACCCTCATCTAGGTAACAGCTAGGGCTTAAGTTTTCTCCATCACAATCGATTAAAAAATTTGATATTTCTCTATTGGTTAGTGCCTGAACTTTCTCTCATTATAATAAAGTGTTCTATGAAGAGTTTACAAGTGAGTATTGAGAGCAGTTCCTCACAAATCCTAACAGCTCATAAGTGCTGAATGACAAGGGTGTGCTAACAGATGTGAGCATGAAATGTTAAGACAAGAATCAGCACCAAAGTGAAGCCTATTGATATATGAAAAACTCAAAAAACTTCACAGATAACAGCAATAAAACAGGGTTCAAACATGAGTTTACCACCAATTCTTCTAAAAGGATTTCAGAACTCTTAAATTTTGATAAAGGTGCAGTATTGTGGTAAAGGAATATACTTGCAGGAGTGCAACAAGTGAATAATCACATGTCCAATGATTCACCAATTTTTTTAGAGGGAAGCCAACATGCCATTTGACATTGAAATTCCCAGTCCATTTATTGCTGTAAAACTAGTCAAGATTTCCCCACATTTTACTTTGGCTTTAGATTGATAGTGATTATGGTATTTTTTTGCATATGTTTCAGAGAAGAGGAAGGAGCTACAGCAAAATGAGCACAAATAAATTTTACTGCCAAAAGAAATTTAAAATAGGCGTCAGAAGAAGTTATTTGATCTTATACCCAAAAATTAATGTGCTTCATAACAAATTAGATCCAGGAGCAATAGAATATCCCAATGATAATCTCTAATTTGGAAGATGGTTTCCTACACATCTGAAATAGGTAGCTTCAGCCCATGCTTTGGCAACATCTCTCTTACCCTAGCTTAACTACTTTATATCCATCGATTCTGATTACAAAAAAAAAAAAAAACGGGGGAATAGGTAGAGGAACAAGTACTTTACGGATGAAGATTTATGGATTGTCCTGATCCTGACTCTGCAAATCAGCAATTTTATCATGTGCACTTGCATCAACCAGAGGAAACTTCTAGATTTTTAAAAGTGGGACTAAAAAACATGTACTTACAACTCTATTCGAGCACAGTATCTAGTCTACCTGAGTACAACCATCTATCACGACAAACACTTCCAATTTTGTCATGGACAACTATGCAAAACCTGTTCTCCCTACCATATGCAAGCTCAATATACCACAATTTTGTCATATTGCTGGCATAAAAAAACGCCAATTTCATAACGCCAAACTAATTCACCGCTACAGCAACAGTTGGAGATCATCCAAACTTAAAGTAGCATGTTTTAGCATTTAATATTACATGCAAGTACAGTACCAGTGCAACTATGTACAAGGATCTGTCATAGTAGATATTATAAAACACCCCATTTAGATCTAGATAAAGCAAGAGTAAAATAAACATTGTTTCCAGAGCTTTCAGACTTGATTCACATGTATCAATTATTTCAAATCAAATAAGCGCATGTTAACGATAAATTAAAACCTTATTTAACCATCAACAGAGCCATTTGCTCACATGATCTTGCAAAAGTGGACAGTTTGAAGTCAAAAGCAAATGCAAGATCCAATACATCAGAAGCTCCACATGATACGATATCTGTGACTATTCATGGTCAAAGCTATTTCCAAGCGACCAGCCACAAAGCAAATAAAAGCAGATATTAATAACTCAACTTGGATAATTAAATCCATAGACCTCATCAGAAGTAATCAGCATTTCAATTTATTGAAAGACGTGCAAATAATTGTGTGATACAGCAGTTACTTGCCTATCAGAAAGTCCTAAGTCACATTAGTGCCACAGAAGCAAACTTGGACACAAATATGAATCAGTTCAAAGGAAGAGAGAGAGAGAGAGAGAGAGAGAGAGAGAGAGAGAGAGAGAGAGAGAGAGAAGGAAACAAAAGAATAAAATTTGAAAATAAACAGTCGGCAAATTCTATTCACTCTGCATGCCCTGCTTTGAGTCTGTTGACAAAAAATTTACAACATGAAAGCAGGAAATTTCTATTTAAAGCCAGCTCTCAACTCCATCAACCACCTATTTGTTTTTCTAACTTTCCCCACCCCGACTTCCTTAATCACCCCTCCTCAAGACTATAAATATCCTGCACCTGTAACATAAGCTAATATACATGGCACCAAAATAATGAGTCTCATTGGTTGTTATCGCCCTCACATGAACCTTAACTCAAGGAAAATAAGGAAAAAGGGGCAGCCACTTCGATTAGGAATTAAACTAAATCTCTTATTGTTGCAACTTAAGAGAAATATTCAGAATATTAAAGATTGTTGGATTATGAATTAAAATGCATAATTTTCTTAGTCAAAGTACCTGTGGCACCCCGAAAGTCCTCGAGGGCCATTGCCATTAATAGCATGAGCTCTAACACAAAAGAGGATCAACTTAAGCCTTTAACATAAGCAATAAATCTTCTACTACAAAGATAGCCTAGAGGCAAGAGTACTTCAGGAAGGAGCATGCAAATCAATATATTTTCCTTGGACAACATTAGAATCACAAAATGTGCCCGATAACAGCCATAAAAGAGCCAGAGGACATTGATCTCAGCGTAGCCTTACAGAAGATCTCCCAATTTTACATTATAAGATTGAAGGAAAATACAATAGCTGAATTCCCATTGGTTAATAAACAATGATATGAGCATAAAATTCATCAGAAATCAAAAGCCTTCTCACATTACAGAGATTCTTCTGAAGTGCTTACAATTTACTGGGACGGAAAAGAAGGAAACCTGAAGGCCAACGCCTAAAAACTGATCAAAGAGAACTCAAGAGATAGCACACTACTTGAGTTGATAGTTTAGCGCAGCATTACAAGGCTAAAGCGATGGTGAATTGCTCAGAAGGATAGTTCCTCGCCGTCACCATCGTTTGGGAACGTAACGCACTTGTAGACTTTGCAACTCGAACACAATACATAACCAATCTGTAGGACCAATTTCATAACACAGTAAGCACGGTGCTTTCATCTAAATAACTGATTTAATATTACTGGCACAGCAAGGAAAAGGATCTTTCTGTATCCAAGGCAAGTTTTGTTAAACTTTCCACTCCTATTAGTTTAGTGCCAGTTGATTAGCTGGGTCATCATCCACCAAATAATCATCAACCTTTTCGCAAGCAACATTAATTTGACCTCTGCAAATACTTTAAGGAAGAAGAAAAGCACAAACGTCTGCAAATACTTCTAGAACACTCACCGCCCTGCATGAAGGGCATCGTCGGTATATCCTCTTATTCTCAGCTTTGACATTGGTCTTTTGTCCTTTACAAAAATCACAAACTAACCACCCTTTGCCATTGCAAGGTTCACAAACGATCCCTGAATCAATCTTGAAGACGACCCTCGCAAAGTTAATACCAGAAAAGAGTTGAAGGCACCAATTCAAAACTCAAAACAAGCTTCATGCCAGAAAAGCATTCCTAGTTCTTAAGTTGCCATCAATGAATAAGTTCTAGAAATCAATCTATACATCCAATTAAAATGGCGCAGTTCTAATTTCCACTTGCGCCTCTCTTGTTATCTTAATACAATTTCACTAGAACGCTGAGAATTCCAATACAAGTGGAAAGCTAACCTCCTCTGGAACTTGAAGAGGTGCACAACGAGCAAGCCTAAAGGAAAAGCTTGTTCTTGCTGGCGCTGCTGGAATAATTCGTAATAAACTAAAATTCAAAGGCGCCACTTTTACAGAGCTCGCCATTTTTTAGTTGAAGGAAGCTGGGGAGAGAAACAAAATCTAAATCTTGAGGAAGTGCGAAGCGAGCGAGTATGGATTCTAGTGGATAGGCCAGATTCTTCAAGTGCACCTGAAATTGCTCCAAATTACAATAATTGCCACTCAAATGCTCAAATTACTGTAACAATTCACCGGCGTAAGCTTTTACTTCTTCGACATGGCTAGAAGAAGAAGCGCCGGCGCCGTCTTTCTCTTGTTTTTCTGTCTGCCCCTCAGCGTTTACTGTCTCCGTCGACTCTCTTCGGACCCTTGCGATCCAGCATGGCAGCAGGACACGCGTTTTCTGAGAGCAGACCAGTTGACTGTCCTGATCAACGGGTACTCGGAGTCGCGCATTCCTCTCCTGCGATCCATCGCCGCCGCGTACTCTGCCTCCCCCGTTGTGTCATCCGTCGCCGTCCTGTGGGGAAACCCAGCCACCCCAGACCAAACCTTGGCCCAGTTAGAACGCAACCTCTCCCTCTCCTCCTTCGGCAACGGGGGGATCTCCCTGATCCGGCAATCATCGAGCAGCCTGAATGCCAGATTCTTGCCCAGGCCGTGGATCGGAACACGCGCGGTCCTAATCAGCGACGACGACGTAGAAGTGGACCCAAAATCAGTGGAATTCGCGTTCCGAGTTTGGCGATTGAACCCGGACCGTTTGATCGGGATGTTCGTGAGGTCGCACGAGTTGGATCTGGCGAGAAAGGAGTGGATGTACACAGTACACCCTGACAGGTACTCGATTGTACTTACGAAGTTCATGGTGATAAAGAGGGATTACCTATGGAAGTATAGTTGCGGCGGCGGGGCAGAGATGGAGGAGACGCGGAGGATGGTGGAGGAGAGGAGGAACTGCGAGGACATACTGATGAACTTCGTAGTGGCGGAGGAGGTAGGGGCAGGGCCGGTGATGGTAGGGGCGGAGAGGATTAGGGATTGGGGAGACGCAAGGAACGAGGAAGGTGGAAGAGTGACGGAAGCGGGGCTGAGCAGCCGGCGGGGGGAGCACCGGAAGAGGAGAGGGGAGTGTATAACGGACTTCCATAGAGTGCTTGGGAGTATGCCGCTGAGGTATAGCTACGGCAAGGTGGTGGATTCTGTGGGCGAGCAAGCAGTCTGCAACAAAGCCGGCAAATTACTTCCCTGTGATCAGTGGTAGTCGCCGGCGGTCACATTTTCGCCCGGGGTTCTGTACGGTAATTAGTTAAATCTTGAATACAAGTTGATATAATTCCACCGATGTCACCTTTTTTATTTATTTATTTTTCATTTTTTATTTTTATACTTCATTTTTTTTTACTATTCAAGTAATTAATTTATAATTTTATTTAATTTTTTCATTTTTTTTATGAAAATATAAACTTTTTATGTGGAAATGCTACCCTACAGTTATAATTTTTAAATATAATTTCAAGAATTTGTTACAATATAAATTAATATGAAATATTTAAATTAAACTATAGTTAAAAAAATAAAAGGGGCCTAATTGTCAACTAGAAAAGTTTGAGGATCAAAATTTAAAAAAAAAATTGATATCTTTATAGCCTTGTTTGAATACCCAATTTCTTTTTGTTTTTGTTTTTTTGTTTTTGTTTTTTTTAGATTTCCTTGGGCTGTTTTTTGGCCACCCAATTTGTTTTTAGTGTAAATCTACAATAACTTTAATGTAATTAGTGTATGTATATGTAATTACACTAGTAGATAAAAATCAAGTTAAAAATTATGAGATACGATTTATATAAATAAACTTTAAATTCTAATAGTCCATCTAACATAACTTTGATCTCATAGATAATTGAGATATTAAATTAGAAAGAGTGAAGGGCACATGAGATTGGTGCCTGTGTTTTTCTAAGCAAGAAATCCTTCTATTTGTCACTTTGGTTGATTTATATCTTGTAAGCAAAACATTAATTGATTTACCAATTGGATCTCATGAAAACTCAAGCCGATCAAAATCATAGCAAAAGATATCCACGTTTTTAAAAAAAAAATACAAGACAAACTACAAGGTGTTTTTCATCTTAATCAAGAGTTAACCGGACAAAAGATGAAAATAGTTAGAATTTGTAGTGTGAATTAACTTTGCCCACTTTTTATGTTGGGTTTAGAGTTTATTAAAATCTATGCTTGTTAGGGATGGTAATTGGGTGGGTCGGGTCAGGTCATTCAGATTCAGGTTTAATTGAATTGGTATGTATTTGGGTTCAGGTTGGGTTATTTGGGTTTGGGTTGGGTCAGGTCGGGTTTATTTGGGTTTGGATCCAATCAGGTCGAGTTATTGGGTCTTGGACCATATTCAACTTAATTATTGAGTTTACTCGGTTCACTAATATGTAAGCCGAAATGGCTGAATCGATTCAATTTTTTTGTTTAATTTTGATTAAAATTTAATTTAAGTAGATATAAAAAAATAATATAAAATTTATGAAGATATATTAATATATAATTTATTTAATAAATACTCTCTCTGTGACAAGTTCTTCATGACATTCACTATTTAACAATTAATCTACAGTTTTTTATTTTCAACATTTTAGTCCATAAATGAATAATTATATTAATATATAATTTCTTTAATAAATACTCACTCTGTGTCAAGTTCTTTATAACATTCACTATTTAACAATTAATCTATAATTTTTTATTTTCAACATTTTAGTATATAAATAAAAAATTATTATATTAAATAATAAATAAACACCTATAGTTTCTAAATATATGCTTTCTTAATTTTTTTCTAACAAATAATCTCCCCCTATCCCATTTTATTTGCTCCATTTAACTTTTCTGACTAAATTGGCTTGAATTTATTTATATTATTGTTTATTAAAAATTTAAAATATATATTTAAAAACTATAAGTCTTGATTTATTATTCATGTATAAAATATTTTTATTTATATATTAAAATGTTGAAAATAAAAAAATATATATTAATTGTTAAAATATGAATAGTGCAAAGAATTTGAGACAGATTGAGTAATATGAATAAATTCAATTCAAACTATTAAAAAATGTCAAATATTTCAAAGAATGTAGGACGGAAAGAGTACTATAATTTCTAAAATATAATTATTTTTATCTCTCTATTATCGTATCACTAATTGTTTACTATAACTCGCACTCATTCGCTCTACAACGCAAAACATATTAACAGAATAGAAGAAACTCATTGATATATATTAATTCATAAATTTTCTAAAATCTTTACCAACCATATATTTTATGTTGATTTAAGTTAAAATCGGGTCTTGTCGGGTTTATCCGGTTATTTCGAGTTCGGGTCAGGTCGGGTTCGGGCTTGGGTTTTCTCAGGTTTGACTTCAATCGGGTTTGGGTTCGGGTTCAAGTCTAGTTGAGTGCAGTCGAGTTCAGGTCATTGACTTTTTTTTTATCAAATCGGTTCAGGTCGAGCTTAGGTTCGGGTGGGTCATGTTAAGTCTTTGGGTCGGGTCAAATTTTGTCATCTCTTGTTAGATATTAGCATCAGTAATTAAACTTAGAGTTTAGAAAAAATTATTTAAAAGTAGTTTTTAGTTTTTAACTTCGGCAATTTCATCTCTACCATTAAATTAATTATCTAAAAATTTAATGCTAGCAGAAAAACTGTTTATCTTTAATAATTTATTCAAAACTCTAATAATAATCACAAAATTCTTCCTAAACTTGGCTTTTAAACAATTAATTGACATTATAATTAGCATATGATTTTAGTAAAATACTTGAGTAATTTAATCTTTTTCAAGGATGGAAATTACAGTACAGACAACACCATAGTATTGTTTTCTGCACGAAATGCCCCCTAAATATTGAATTTTTGTTTGGCTTGTCAACAAGTGAACAACTTGTGTGCCCATGACACGAAACACCTCTTGTTTTCTCAGACAATTTTCCCACAAATCCAATGCACATTTTCTTTCCTCTTTCCCCTTGCAAAAACTCCAGGCACATCTCTTCATCCTGTTCTTCTGACAGAAGTTCTTGGAGAAGATATCAAGGAAAAGGAGACATCTTAATTGGTTCCTTGCAGCAGAAGAAATCTCGAAAGCTAGCCAACACAAATCCTAAGCAGGTGTGTTACCTTCTATGTGATCTCATTTTGAAAAATTGCTGATATGGTAATTGGGCAACATGAAGTGCATGATATATTAAGGAATGGTGCTCCCTTTTTCAGTAAAAATTTCAGGTTCTGGAAGCGTTTCTTGATCAGGAAGCATGGATGAGATCGATACCAAACCAATTGAACCGGTTCAAGTTGCATTATCCTTGTTTGGCCAGAAGAGTGATTCTACCAGCAGTGATGTAAGATACCTGATTTTCCTATATATTTTCTCTGTGTACTTATGAAACAAAAGTTGGAAAGCAATAATCTTGAAAAGCAAAAATGGGGAATTTCTTCAACGCTCTTTATATGTGCACGGGGGTTTATGTTAGTCAATAGACATCATGATGATGGTTGAGTTGTTCTATATCAGATAACAAAATTTTCAGAAATCCGTAGGTTTTGAAATTTTCTGGTTCTAAATGTGTCCTGATGAATTCCTAGTTGGACGGCGAAAGAGAAAGAGATGTTGGATCCATGGAAAAGGACTTAGCCAACCACAAGCTGCAGCTTGAAGCAAAAGATTCCATACACAAGCAACTGCTGCTTGAGCTGGAACAGTACAAGAAAACAGCAGAAGGGCTGGCTATTCTGTTGAAGAACTCCGAGTTTGAGAGAGAGAAACAAATCCACGAATGTAACAATGCCAAGAACCAGGTGGATGAACTTGAATTGAAAATAAAGCAGATGACTGATCAACTGTTGGAGACTGCAGATCTGCGAGTGCAGCTTTCGCGTGTTTTTGATGAACTGAATGTTACTCAATCCGAGCTGCTTGACTCGCAAACTGACCTTACTGCTACTAAGGAAGCAGAGAGCAAGGCCATGACAATGGTAGAGCTCTTGGAGTCAGCTGCTGATATGGAGAAGAAGAAGTTGGAAGAGCTTTTGTGCCAGATCTCAGGGCTGCATGATTCTTTGCTCACAGCAAACATGAAAATCTCTGAGCTAGAAAGGGAGAAACAGGAGATTTTAGCCAAGAAACAAGCAGAAATGGAGATTGTGACAGCAACTGCAATTCAGGCACAGGAGCAGTTAGAAGATTCAAAACTTCAACTTGAGATTGTGATTGAACTAGAATCTCAGCTCTTGGAGAAGTATGTACAAATTGAAACACTAAAAGCAGAAATTAAGCAAGCAAGAGATACACTTAGTGTGATGGAGGATTCTACTTCTGGTGTACAAGATGAGCTAAACCTTGTTAAAGAAGACCTCGAAAGGCAAGAGAAAATGAACTCAGAACAAGCATCATACATTGAGGTCCTGGAAACAGAACTGCAGCAGGTGAGGTTAGAAATGGAGAATGCTAATGATGATGTTGGGAGGTTGAGCGGAATTATTGAAACACTGAGTGCTGATTTAGTGAAAGCTCTAAGGGAGCTGCAAGAGGCGAAGGAAAGAGAGAATGAAGCACAAGACCAACTCGCGCTTCTAAAAGCTGAACTTCACAAAGGGAGGTCCAAAGTTGCAACTGCAGAGGCAGCAGAAGCAATACTACAACATGAAGTGGAGACCAAATACAAAGTAGAGGCCAAAGAATCTGAAAGCAACGTCGTTGTGGACGAGATAAAAGGAAGTGCAGAAGACAATGATGCTGTTCATGAGACAACTTCAACTGACGAGGGGTCTGAAACACAAGCTCTGAAGAAAGAGCTGGAGGCCGCGGCTGCGAAGATTGCTGAGTTCAGGACAAGGGCAGAGCAAGCCATTACTCGAGCTGAAGCAGCGGAGAAAGCCAAGTTTGGATTGGTGGAGCAGATAAGGAAATTGCAGGAGCAGAAGCAGCGGAGGAAGGCTGCTTTAGCTGCACTAAGAGAGGAATCAGCACCTAGACACTTCAATCCTCCATATGAGAAGTTTCCAACCAAATATCAGCCACTAGGGAAGGTTCTCAATATGAGACTCTAGTGGCTGATAGATATACACCAGGAGGGAAGGCTCCCGATATGAAACTTCAGTACAAGTTAGCAGTCTAAGTACCAGATGGGTTTCGATTTTCAGTTTAGTGGTGATTGGAGAAACTCTTTGTGATGTATGCTTCTTTCCAATGCTAGACATGGATGTGCCAAAATACTACACTGGCTTTTTTATAGAGCAGGAATGTTTTGGCTTCGACGAGCCAATTCGTTTCATGTCTGAATTGCTTGCATAACTACATTACACTAATGGGATTTGATGAATGCAACCAGTTGTTTACCCTTTAATTAGGCTTTTTTTTTTTTTTTTCCCTTTGGCAAGTCACAAGGAGGTCAAGAGGAGTTGGGATCCACCATTGGCCTTCTATTTAGTTTTGTCACATAAAATTTCAAGTTCAGATCAATTTGAGAAGACAAATAGGTGTAACTAGGGTCAACCCGATCCCGAACCTAAACAGAAGTAAAATTTTCAATTCGGATCATAATGAATCCGATTTAACCCGATTCAAATAGAATTGTAAACCCAAATGCAATATACTCACCCATGAGCCCAACTTACACACTTGCTCAATACCATTCTTAACTTATCCACTTCACTTAATTAATCCATTAGTGTTATCCAATATAAATACCAAACACTGAAACAAACAGATACATTAACAAGAAATGTCAATGACCTTAACCTCCAGGTGCTTCTTCTCCTACTTGGGCACCGTCATCGTCTGTGTCCCGTTCTCCATAGACGCCTTCACCTCAACCATCTTCCCATTGTGTAGAGTTAAAGAGGGTCTATGTTTTTTCAACAAAAGTTAAAAATTAAAATTTTTTTTTATTGAGAAATTTTCTTTTTCTTCTCACGTGAAAAAGGGGCCCATGATTCACATAATTGACGGATAGAACGGAAGAGAAGACAGAATGAAAAGTGATTCTTTTCGTTTTTCAAAAGAGAATAGAAAAAATAAAAAGTTGGGGCTGAAATCCAAATTTAGTCTCTAACTTTAAAATTCATCCTAAAGTGGTCCTTAACTCTAAAAGTTAAAAACTGAATATTGCCGCACAAGCACAAGTTGCCCTTTGTGTATATTTATACAAGAGTTGTTGGTTTACAGTAGGATACAAATACACGTAGAAATAGATAAGTTACAATAAATGATAAGATAGCTTCTATGCTAAGCCAACTATTATCGCTAACATGCTCCTGCAATCTCAACTATCCTAAACCAATGTTGAGAGTGTCCCGAAAATGTTGATGAAGATGGAAAGGCAATGGCTTAGTAAGACATCCGCAACGTGATTTTGAGTAAAAATGAACCAAACAACAAGACCCTTTGAAGCAACCTTCTCTCAGACAAAGTGAAAATCAACTTCAATATGTTTTGTCCTAGCATGAAATATAAGATTCACAGTAAGGTAAGTAGCTCCTACATTATCACACCACAAGATGGGTGGTTGTGAGAGATAAACACCAAGTTCAAATAGTAAGGTTTGTATCCAGATGAGCTCTGCAGTGGCATTGGCTAGTGCTCTATATTCTACTTCAGTGCTAGACCTTGAAACAATGTGCTGTTTGCGTGAACTCCAAGAGACGAGATTATCACCTAGAAAGATAACAAAGCCATTGCTCGAGCGACAGTCGTTTGGGCATCAAGCCCAGTCATCATTTCAAAATGCACTAAGCATTTGTGAAGAAGACTGATGAATACTAAGGCCAAAGGAAAGAGTATGCTTCAAGTATCGAAGTATTTGTTTGACGGTAGACCAATGAAGCATTGTAGGAGCTTGCATATATTGACAAACTTTATTGACCGCAAAGGAGATATCAAGCCTGGTAAGGGTGACATACTGTAATGCTCCAACAATGCTTTGATACAATGTTGGGTCAAGCAAGAGATCACCAGCTTCTTTAGACAACTTTTCTGTTGTGGACATTGTTGTGGTGACAGGTTTGGCAGCAATCATGTCAGTCTGTTGTAAAAGCTCTAGGATATATTTTTGTTGGGACAGAAGAATGCCATGGGAAAAAGTCACTACTTCAATGCCAAGAAAGAAATTAAGTGAGCCTAGGTCCTTAATTGGAAAATCATCTTGCAAAGTCTTAAAAAGCCTTTCAGTCTCATGTAAGGAAAAGCTTATGACTAAAATATCATCGACACAAATGAGTATATATAGAATTATTCTAGAACTATTGTAGAAAAAGAGTGAAGTGTTAGCCTTTGATGCCACAAAGCCAAGTTCTAATAATCTATAGCTCAAACAAAAGACCAAGCACAAGGCACCTGCTTGAGGCCATAAATGGCCTTATGAAGTTTGCATACATGTCCTGGATATTGAGGGTGTTCATACTCGGGTGGTTGTGACATATACACCTCTTCTTTTAGAAATCCATGCAAAAATGCATTTTGAACATCTAACTATCGAACACTCCATCCTCTGGAAATTACAAGGGAGAGGATGAGCCAAATGGTGGTAGGCTTTACCATGGGACTATAAGTATCGTGATAATCGATCCCATATTGCTATTTAAAATCTTTAGCAACAAGGCAGACCTTGTGCCGTTCAATGCTCTCATGCCTTATTTTTTAGTTTGAAAACCCACTTGGAATCAATGATATTCATGTGGCGTAAAGATAGGACAAGAAACCATGTCTTGTTTTTCAAGAGAGCTACAAACTCAGAGTTCATTGCATGATGCCATGACAGATCATTCTTGGCAGTGGCAAAGCTTGTTGGTTCAATCTCATTGGAGGATGAGAAAGTGGCCATCAAGACTTGAGATATACGGTATCGAATGGTGCCATTCGTAAACTGCTTTGGTGTGCTAATACTATTTTGTAATCATGTTTTCATTGGATGATGAGAAAGGACAAGCAATGAAGACTTATCAGTTAGGGATAGCTTGAGCTGAGGAAGACTTACAAAATCATTCAAAAGATCTTTACCTTTTGGCAAAAATGGTGCTTTCGAAGGAGATTGTGATGTTGGCTAAGATTAAAAATTTGGAGAAGAGAGAACCGTAAGCTGAAAACGAGTAAAGCTAAACCCATTTATATGTGAGCCTGTATCAGTAGATATATGTGCAAAAGGAAAAGTTCATTCATAAAAAATGACATATCTAGAAATATAAACTCAACCAATAGAAGGATCAAGGCACTTATATCCCTTGTGAAGACCATTGTATCCAATAAATAGACATTTTATAGATCAAAAATAAAATTTGTGTGAGGTATAAACCTGTAGGTATGGCCAGCAAGCATAACCAAAAATCTTGAGGAGCCTATAATCAAGTTTTTTGTGAAATAGACGTTCCAATGGAGAAAGATTGTATGTGACATAGCTCGGCATTCAGTTATTAAGATCTACAGTTTATTGAAATGCATCATCCAAAAATTTCAATGGCATTGATGCATGATCTAAAAGAGACTTGCTTGTTTCAACAATGTGGCAATGTTTTCGCTCAGTTGAGCCATTTTGTTGATGTGTGTGAAGCCAGAATAGTTGGTGATTAATTCCAACAGTGGAGAAAAAGGTATGTAATCTTTGATATTCACCACCCCAATCTGCCTGAACAACCTTTATTTTCTTATTTAAAAGGCACTCAACATACTGCTAAAATTTAAGAAAAATAGTGTAAACCTCAGACTTGCAAACCATAGGATATGGCTAGATAAATTTATTATAGTCATCAATGAAACTAACATAGTAACGGTAGCCATTAACAAAGTTAAGAGTAAGTCCCTATACATAAAAAAAATCAAATCTAATGACAACTAACGACTTTTTGCTTGTTGACAAGCATCGCACACCGTCAACTCTTTATTCATGACATAAGGAAGATTGCGTCTACTAAGAACTTGTCAAACCACATTTTGAGATGAGTGCCCGAACTTGGAATGCCACTGTTGAAAGCTAACTCGTTCCCCAGTAAGGGCACTAGCTAAATGAGAAACACCATGAATATATGAAAGAAGTTGGTAAAGTCCATTTTTACACATTCCTTTGAGGAGCTTTTTCTTCAAGACTCGATCCTTGACAAGAAAATAACTAGGATGAAATTCAAGAAACACATGATTATCATGAGTTAGCTTGCTGACTAAAATAAGATTTTTTATGATACTAGGTATATGAAGAATATTCTTTAATTGTAATGGAAAAACAGCTATAGGAATTTTGGATGAACCAATATTATGAATGGACAAACTTGCCCCATTACTGACTTAAACTCAATCAGAACCAATATAGCATTCACTTACAGAGAGATTGTTAAGATTTGAAGTAATATCATCGTTGGCTCCTAAATCTGTGTACCAATTTGGATCAACCTGGTATGGGGGTGTATTTGTTACTGCAGCAAAGTGGTTTTGCTCTTCCTGATAGAAGTGATCAAAGCGATGATAGCACTGAAGTACTAAATGTCTTGACTTCTTGTATACTTGGCATGTGACTCCTAAATTATTTATATTTCCTTCTGTTTTCTAATTTGGAGGACCAGATTGCTCACGACCATGGCCTCATCCAAGATTATTAAGACTTTTACCTCCACGATTATAATTGTTTCTTATTGCTACATTGGCCAAGGGCAACTCTGCTGGAGGTTGGACTGCTGCATAGTACTGCTTAAGTTGTAGCTCAAAACTCAACAAATGCCCATAGAGATCATTGACGGTTGATTGACATAACAAGTGGATCATACTCAGAGTTGAGTCCTGCAAGGATATACAATACAATCTCATATTCCTAAAAAGGTTATCCAATAGCAGCCAAGGTGTCAACAAGGCTCTTGATGCGTTGAAAATAGTCAACAATTTTGAGAACTTTCTTCTTCATGGTTGATAATTAGTAGCATATCCGCATAATATGTGCATTAGATTATAAGACAAACAATTTTTCTAGAATAGCCCATACCTCATATAATGTTGTCATATTAATGACGTAGGCTTAAAACTCTTCAAAGAGAAAAGAAATTATGGCACTAAAGATCATTTGACCTTGTGGCAACGTCGGGTTTTCTGGAGTCGCCACCAATCAGTTTTCTTAGGTCGATTGGTCACCTTAAAATTGGTCTGCGAGAGTTCGGGGATCGGAAGTACGGTTACGCTAAAACAATATTGTTATAGCGCCCAAAATTGGCACCATAGTTGATTTTAATTTTGTTTTACTTTGCTTTTAAATAATTTTCAGTTAATTTAGAAATTTTAACTGAATTAGTCGAAATGTGGATTTTTAAGTTAATTTGTATAGAATTTTATACTTCCGAACCATGGACTCTGCCGAGTCATTTGGACACGGAAGATTTGATTCCGAACCATGGACTCTGCCGAGTCACCCGGACACGGAATTTGACGAAATTTTAAAGAATTTAATCCATATCGTTAATATGGATTTTTACCTTTTTATTTAATTTATTTTAAAAAGGTTGATATTTTCCAAACCGTAGATCCTGGCGGATCATTTGGACATGGAATTTAATTTTTATTAATTTTTATTTTTTTAATTATTTAATTAATTATTAATTTTAATCATAATTTTTATTATTATTTTTTTTTTCTTAAATTTTTTTTTAATATTATTATTTTTAAATATATGTTTAAAAAGAATTGATTTGTATATTTTAGAATTATTTAATTATGTTTGTTTATTAATTTTAATAAAGAAAGGATAAAAGATTAACTTTAAAAAGAATAAAAATATGTTCCAAAAATAAAAAAAAAGGATGGGAACTTTTTGTTTAAAATTTATTTTTTTGTTATCCTTAAAAATAAATGAATAAAGTTAATTATTCTCATAAAAATAAAAATTTCTTCTTTCAATTAAAAGTGAAATAAATTTAACTACCTATAAAAAAAAGATAATTACATAAAGCAAATAAAGGACAATTAATAATAATAAAGTGGGGCTTTTTGGCCATCCACACAATAATTATAACAATAATAAAAATTAGCAAAGTTAGTAAAGTTAATTATTAACAACAATAATAAAAGTTAGCCAAGTTAATTAAATTAATTGTTAACAACAATAATAAAAAGTTAGCCAAATTAATTAAATTAATTAATTAACAACAATAATAAAAAGTTAGTCAAGTTAATTAAATTAATTAATTAACAACAATAATAAAAAGTTAGTCAAGTTAATTAATTAATTAACAACAATAATAAAAAGTTAGTCAAGTTAATTAAATTAATTAATTAACAACAATAATAAAAAGTTAGCCAAATTAATTAAATTAATAATAATAACAATAATAAAAGTTAGTAAGTTAGTTGTTAGTTGTTAGTTGTCAACAATAAAAAAGGGTTAGTAATAATAACAATAATAAATAAGTAAAATATAAAAGGAAGGTTAGTAATTAATTAAACAAATAAAGATATTTGTTAGTTCTGCAGAGATCAAAAACAAAGGTTAGTGACTTAAATGAAAGAAAATGAAAAGATAGAGGATGAAAGAGGGGTTTACCCTTTTAAAATTAAAATTTGAATTTTGAGAAACAGGGAAAACGAAAATCGCTACGCTGGCGGCAGGTGGGCAGGGGAGCAAGGGAGGAGGGGAAGCTCAGGCGGCCGGGGCGACGGCGGGCGCAGGGGGAGGCGACGAGGCGACCGCGGTGGGGCAGGGTGACGGCGGCGCGGCAGGAGGAGGAAGGAAAAAGGGAGGACGGCCGGAGGAGGAAGAGAAACGGGCAGCGGGCAAGGGTCGCGACGGCGGACGGCGGCGGAAGGCGACGGCGACGGCGACGGCGGGGGAGCAACGGCGACGAAGGGACGGCGAGAAACGGCGAGGGAAAGGACGGCAGGGCGGAACAACGGCGACCGGACGACGTAACGGGAGGAAAAAGGTGGAAACGGCAAGGAGGATAACGGCAAACAAGGAAAGTTTGGGTCGTTTTTGAGTGAAGAAGCAGAGCCTAGGGACAAGGGCTGAAATTTTGGCCTTTTTTTTAAAACGGAGCTCTAAGTTTTCTTTCTATTTTGTTCTGTCTTCAGCACAAAATTTGAGGGGCTATTTATAGAGGAGGTTTAGCTGAACTGTTGATGGATAAATTAATAAAAAATTTCAAACTTATCTCTTAAATTAGTAAAATGACAATTTTAGTCCTTTACGTCTCTCAGCCTCTGGATAAGTTCCTGAAGCTTCTGATTTTGACAATTTTGTCGTTTTCTGTCAATTTTGGCCAGAAACGTCGGCAGGCTCAAAATTTTATGTGACAAACTACTAAATGCTCCTGGAACTTTCAGAATTTGTCAATGTTGCCTGAAACTTCTTAATTTTGTCATTTTTACCTCAAACTTTTAAATTTTGCCATTTTTTTTGGAGTTTTCTTTTTTTCTTTCAAATACACACATATATCATTTCTTCACAAAACAAAACAAAAAAATATATATTTTAAACTAATTAAAAAAATTTTAGTAATAATAATAACAATAATAATAATAATACATTTTTTTTAATTAATTTTTTTTAAATTATTTTAATGGCCGGACGAAATTGGGTGTCAACAGACCTGTTGGTACCAATTTTGATACGCTGGATTGGAGGCAAAAATTTGTGTCAAGCCAGGAGTTTGGTATCCACTATCAAAGGCTGGAGCCGAGACAGTTGGTAACTGTGCTGCAAGCACACTGTCGACAAAACCCATCAAACGCTGTCCACGAAAATATGGCAGAAATGGAGCCTTCCAAATGAGGTAATTGTCACAGGTTAACTTAATGTTGATTAGGTGTCCAAGGTTTAAAGATGGAGTAGGAAAAAGAAGAGGCGAGTTGTTGCCTGAAAAAAAAAATGTTCAAGGAGAGAGGGGAAGAGGAATTTTCAGAGGCCATTGTTTCTTCAGAGACGTAAGTCTTTGAAAGCTCTGATACCATAAAAGATTGAATATTGCTGCATAAGCACAAGTTGCTCTTTGTGTATATTTATACAAGAGTTATTGGTTTATAGTAGGATACAAATACACGTAGAAATAGATAAGTTACAATAAATGATAAGATAATTTCTATGCTAAGCTAACTATTATTGCTAACAAAAGTAACTATTAAAGTTTCTTAACTTAACCAGCGTGTTCTATTTTGGTCTTTATTGCCAGTTCAGTCATTATTTGGACAAAAATTGCCTACATGGCCTCATATTTCATGACAATATGTGACAAGATTCGAAGAACAATAAATCTCATGCTATAATTGACATAAACTCATAATTTTAGAGACTTAAAAGCTTGAATACCCCAATTTCATCATTTTTCCCAACTTATCACCTTCTACCACTACAAGGAGCACTACCATTTTATGAAAAACATTGTCTATCCCCGCCACCATCTCGCTGCCACCCACGCCAACTACTGCCTCTCCCTACGCCTTACTGACTTGCCCTTTCAACCTTTGCTACCGGCAAGCCCTTCTTTATCTCCCATGAAACCCTTTCCGTCCTTCTCCATTCTAGTAACCCTTTTCCTACAGATCCCCCATCCCTTATCATGTCCCGTCTTCTCCCTCCTCATCCTTCCACCTTCCTCCACTGCCTCCCTTCACTCTTCCTACCATCACCAGCTCCAAACTCTTTCATATCCTCTTTGCTTCCAATATTTATTCTCCCACTCCCAATCACCACCATGTTTGTAAATTGTCCAATTTGCCATTGAAGCTCCTCCAAATATTGTTCGAATCCATCCATTTTTCCTTGTATAAAGGCCAAAAATTAGGTTTTTCCAGCAATTTTTATCTGACCACTTATCAAGCCTAATCCATCTACTCCAACATGCCTTCACAAGCTTTTTATGTCTGGAATTGAGAAAATTTTAAGGAACCAGCTCCAAATTTCCATCCACAACCAAGCCCTTTCCACCAACCAAAGCCTTGCCTTGGATAAGACATCCACTAACCTCCTCTATTTCACTGACACACTGAACCCTTCCAAACCTATCTTCGCCCTCAATCTTTTAACCAGTTCCATCTTGTTTCTTCATTACAAAAGCTCTGACGGACCCAATCTTTTTTAACAGATAATCCAACTTGTTTGTGAATCTAACAGCGATAATGTAAAGAAAAATCGGGGAGGATGAAGAGTTTGGGCTAATCTACTCTTTAAGCCCCTAAAATTATATGTTTATGTCAATTTTATCCTAGGATTTATTGTTCTTCTAGTCTAGTCACTTATTGCCATGAAAGATGCGGCATACTGCCACATAGGCACTTTCCATCCAAAGTAACGACTTAACTGATGGTAATGACCAAAATATGACATGCTAGTTAATTTAGGAGATTTTAATAGTCACTTTTAGAGTTAAGTGACCACTTTAGAACAAACCTTAAAGTTAAGGGACTAAATTGGATTTTACCAAAAAAGCTAGAATACTTAGGGTAAGAAATTTGATTGGTTCGGTTTTGAAATCGATCTAAACACAATGATTTGATTAGTTTTTTGTTAATATAAAATGTATTCAAATCATTTGAATTATATGTTAGAACTGATTTAAATTGTCTGAATTATATTTTGGTTTATTTAATTTAGTTTATTCAGTTCATCTTTCTAAGATCTGAGCATATTGAAAATTAAAAAAATATATTCACAATTTTACATCTCATATCCAAAATTAAAAAAATCAACAACATAAAGTCCAAAATTAGTGAAAAATAGTTTCATATATGTAAGATTACTATAAATAGTGATAAAATATTTATTACTATTCGGCCTACTAGGGTTCATTTGGTTCCAAGTATAAGAACCAATCAATCCGATAACCGAACATGAAATTCAGTTTTGATCCAAGCCAATCAAATTCATAACTAACCAAACCATTTTATCTATAGGCAATCAACTTTTTTAGTTTTTTTGATTTTATCCAGATAATGCTCGCCTGTGCTAACAACTTTTTTCTTTCATATTTACATGATTTTAGTATTAGTGAAATCCAACAAAAATAAAGTGGGGTCTAAGTAGGATTTTTACAATCTCATTCTGTATACATAAAAAATTAAATTAAATTAAATTAAATGGTGTTTAATGATCTTACTTCTATTGTAATAGTTTACATTCTTCCAAACAGGCCAATTCAATGTCATTCAACTTAGATATAAACATGTGATTCAGTTGCCCCTGAAACCCAACTTCATTCGGATTGAAACAATTCCCAAATAGAGATGGATCCTCAAAAGTCTTCAAAAGATGCCTTAGATATACTATCAAGAGACCTTTGCCTTTATCTAAGGCTCTTAAGGAAGTTGAGGCCATAAAATCTCCATTTCCAAGGAAAAAAGTCCTTCCTAAGACCATTAATCCCTAGAAAACCCTTAAGAAAAATGTTAGCATCAACATATTAGATGGGACTCAAGTAGCAAGATAAACAACTTAAGTTTGTTTAAATTGAGCGAAAAGAAAGGGAAGGAAAATCAGTATGATTCCATTGTTTAGATAAGAAGACATAGAGGTGGAGATAGCCATTATTCCCCACTTCCATTATTTATACGTTTTTCTTACCCTTGTAAATTGGAAGGAAATAACTCATTCCTCTATTTCTCTTCTTTTCCCTCTTTTCCCCCTCCTTTATTAATAGAATCCAGATGAAAAGAAAGAGAATAAAGCTAGGCAACGAGTAAAAGCCAAGAAAAATACATAACAAAGTACTGCTAAAGAAAAGGAGACAAAGCTTATGACAACAATTACAAATGATAAATTAAAAAGTAGGAAAAGGATACTGCAACGAAGCAAGACAACAACTAGATTCACTAAGTAAAAACAACAAACATTTGGCGTGCTAACCTTAGCAGAACCTACTAACACAGAAAACTGGGACAAAAACTAGATGCAGCAACTAAACAAATCTAAAAATGGATCTTAAGTAGCAAATGAAAGAACAGAAGAAACACAACAACAACAACAACAATATGCCTTGATATGAACAACCCAAAACCCGACAAACTAAATGTGAAACCTAAAACAAGGCAATTTTTACATAAGAAAACCTAACTAAAATGCTCTATGGAGAAGAAAAGAATTGAGACAAATGACAGATCTAGTGAAAGGAGAAATGGAAGCAAAGGTAATGATCTCATACATTAAGTACTACAAGAAACTCTAGACACAATAAAGACTATACGAATAGAACAGGTCACCTATGAATGCGATTAAATTGAGGTAAGCAACGGCAGAGCGTCGATGACACCACCATGAATTCGGTCATTGCCAGCTAAGGGACAAATATCGATATTCAATTGCCTAAGAAAATGGGTCAATTACATAAACTTGCCTAAAGCTTAGATTTAATTAAAGTATTTTAATTTTTATTTTCAAAATCTACATTTTTGTCCCTGAAATAAGTTAAAAAATGGTTTTACATTTATATATAAGAAAGTTTGACAACTTAAAATATTAACTAAAAATTAAATATTGTCAATGATGCACAATACTCCGACATTGAAAAAGAGTCAAATCAACCTCAAGGTTCTTTAGTTTATGATGAGAATGATGATGAAGATAATATAGGTGAAGAGTTACTTGATGATGAAGCAGGTAATGTTGGTGACAAAAGTGATGTGTAAAAAATGATGATGAAGCAATTATTATTTTTTTACTATTCAAAAGGAAAGAAGTACAAAGAGGGAGACTATCCATGAAGAGTCTTCCTAGTCACCTCATAAGCATGTTGGATGGCGGTTGTAGTTAATACCATACATATATAGGATTTTAAGTAAGAAAGAGAATATCTCAAAATGAAGAATGTAGGGGCAATTGAACTGTTTTGCTAGCATCATGAGCTTAGGATAATCACATTCAAGTTGACGGTGGTGGAGCTTTATGGCTGTTGCTTGATTAACTATATTCAGTTCTTGGTCATACATAAATAGAACATGGGTAGGATTTAGAGCAGCTTGACTAAATATGACATTGTTCATGTTTAACCAAATGCTCCATGCAAAAATTGCAACCAAGATGAAGTCATTAGAGCATTGAGTAGTTGTTGACTGGTTTTCCAATAACAATGACAACCATGATTGGATGGTATCTCTTGATTCAAGGATTTAAACTCTCAACATATGACTCCAGACGAAAAAAGATGTACTACAATGAAGAAGAAGGTGACTAGTGGTTTCCTCTTACTGACCATATATGGGACATAAAGCATCCTTACGTTGTTTCTCTTGAGGCGATATTGTTTATTAAGCATTGGCACAACATTTCCAAAGAAAAGGTTTTATGTTCTTAAGAAGTTGTTAGCAAGTTGTTGAAGAACTCAGACGGTGAAGATGATAATTATATCTTTATACTAATTATGTGTTAGAAGTTACTATAGATCTATAGTGATTTTGGTTTGGGACAAGTGTGAATATTATTTAGCCCAATCTAGAATATGCCTAGAACAATGGAAAAATTTCAAAAAAGATCCCCAAAATGCTGCACTTTACTATTTGGGTTTTTGTACTTTTTTTTTATTTTACAATTAACCCTAAATTTGTTGTATTTGGGTAACAAAAATATTGTTCTTTTCTTCTTTAGCCAAAAAAACTTATGATTAAGTACCTAAACAATAAATTACGATTACAATGCACAGCCGATCCACTTAGTGTGTTACCTAATACTCAATATTTAAGTGATCATGATAAAAGAACTTAAAAAAAGAAAAAGAAAAGGTAAAAGCCTTAAAATCAAACAGGGAGATTAAGAAATTGAAGATTACAATACTTGTTAAGGGTGATAATAGGGGTGAGAGCAGGGGTACAACTAATACATGCCAAATAAGGTATCATGCCAGGCCTGCCTGTTCATGCTTTGTTCCTATAATAGACCTTTGATTTTACAAAGCAGTTCAAATAAGCATTCCCCAACAACAATTGAAACAAAGTTGTGTGCAGCCCCAATAAACCTGGAAGATGTAAGAGGACAAATCCTACTTGTTATGATTTAAAAATGAAAGTCTAAACTAACAATACATATTTTGTTAATTAGATTGATTACTTTAACTCATCTAACACAGAGTGATTAAAACTTAAATAATTCCTCATGATATGGATTAAGGTTTTAAATCTTGTACCAGATGGTATACCATTTTTCTAATGATATGGTACGGTATTGGTACCGTATCGTACCATCTTAAATATACAGGTTTTAAATAATTTAAACATATATGCATATATAAAAATAATACACATGCACATATAACATATCAAGACATAAAATATATCAGAATTTGAGATTGTAAAAGTATGAAGTGTATGTTATATTTATGCAGATTAATTAAGAGCTTTTTTCATATAGATATTCCACTATATATAATAAATTCATAATTTTTACAATGTATGAAAAAAATAAAAGTACAAGTTTTTTTTTCAAATATCAATAAATATTTGTTATAAAGTTAATCAATTACATATATTTATAATATATTTTACCTAAAAATATTAAAAACTAAAAAAATTAAATTATTTGACTGGTACTGAGATAGTACAGCTAAAAAAAGCTAATATAACACAATACAAAATATAACTTTTGTCTCAATTTTCCTATACCGTTTCTCTGCCAATACCAGTATGTACCATGAAACTACGTCATATAATATACTCCCTTTGTTTTACAAAGAATGACCTTTAATTTTTTTTTATACTAAAATTTAACTTAAATATATTTATATAAATTTATATTATTAAAAATTTTTAAAAATTATATTTATAAACTAGAGTCTTTAACCCACCATTTTTATATAAATATTTTTTTAAAAAAATTATAAATTAATTACTGTAATTAGTAAAAAGGATAAGATTTGCAAGACGTACTTATTACACCACTTTATAGAAGCAGTGAGGTCCTAAATCAACCCACACAGTGAGGTCACTACACATATAAATTGCTTCTAAAAAATTTTTCACATAAAATCATTAATTCATCAGTGGTCCATGTAAGTTTTAGTAGGACCCGCACATAATTATGAGAGGAATAGTTTAAAGAAAATCTTTGTAACGCTGTATATATTCCTGTCAAAATTTATGACTGCATATTAAGTGAGATTTTCTACTTTTTCCTACTCGTTAGAGTCGCTAAACGCAAAAACTATGCTTCTCCCGGCAGTTGAAAGGTACACCTTGCATGACTTTGACATGGAACAAATGGTTGAAATTTGAGTTTGCCCGTCGCCCACAACCAGGCACCAGATTGGATTGGAGGGGAAAAAAAGGCAAATAAATTATTGAAGATTCTTAAAGTGCCGAGTATTTTCCTTTCTTGTGAATACAGACAGGTTCTTAAAGCAACATTGTTCCTGGCAGGAAGATAAGCTTCCCAGTACAGGAAGCAAAGGATGGATTTGGTGAAGGCATTACTTGAGCTTAAAGCCACCAACTTTCAACTGCTGCAATTCAGACAACCCCACAATTTACTGTCTTTATTTTAATCTGAATTGAGGAAAGTTCCTTGACTCTTGCCGCTGTCAGCTTTTCGCTTCTGCTTGACTACCACTTTTATTATTGCGAAAGCGAAATCCGAGCTACCCATTTCCCCCCAGCATGCCCATCTAACCTGCTGTAGGATAAGCAGAACAGAAAGAGTTGCCTCTTTGTAGCTTCTGCTTCTATCTATGGTGGTTTCGATGTTTTCGAGGTTTGTTCTCATCTGGGTAACTGTTTTTTTCCTTTTCTTTTTAGTCCTTTCCTCCTGAAGGGGATTTGGTCGGTGTGGTTTTATATCGATAATACTTTGATTTTATGTAATTTAAGAGTGAGCTGGTTCCTGGTCTATTTGATCTTATTCTTCTGCTCAGCCATTGTTAATCTTAGAAGTGGATTTAATAGATTTAAGATTTGCTATCATGAGTTTTTCTTTTCTTTTTGTTTCCTCTCAATCTTATGAGTTTTTGAAGCAGGTTTTTACATTTGGTCATCACTGTTAGTATTTTAAATATGGAAGTGGATCGCCGGGTCTTATCTCTTCAATTTTCAGAGGGTACTTGTATACAGTTTAGAGTTCTAAATGAGTTAATCCAATTGTTATGTGTTGCTTTTATTTTCATTTTATAGGAGTATGAGTTTAGGACTTTATATGGAAACCCTTTTGACTCATTGCCTGCACCTTTTCACCTCATTAGTCGTTATTGTTTCTGCTATGGTAAAAAACCTGTCCACTTCTTCAGTCTTGGAAAGGGCATCACTTTCCAAACTTTTCTTCAACCCAATATTTAGCATGTCTTCCGGTCAGTTCTCATGTTGCAAATTGGAAGGGAACTTTCTGATTGTTGGGGGTGCCTCTGATATTTTCTGTTGATCCCTAATTTTTCATAAGTGAGAGGCTTTAGTTATTTGGCATGGTCTTTTACATGTATGTTATACCATGAACATCAAAATTAAGTTCTATATTAATCTCTCTGTAACCTGGAAGGATGAGCAGCTAGTTATAGATGAATGCCACTTGAAAATAAATACCTTCTTTTCTTGCATATAATGGCCGGAAAGCACATTGTTTCAGCTCTTTTTTGAAACACATTTTAGTTGCTTTGCATTCTTGAGGATAGTAACTTTATCATTTAATTGTTCTTTTGCAGCCCATTTGAATAGTCTGGTTGGCAGAGTCTATCGTTGAATCATAAAACATATATCAAATGGCATTACTCCTTGCCGCCTTTCTGTTCCTAGCTTCATTGCCTCCAATTCCTGCTCAAGAGATCACACCTGTCACAGTTATAGTTCATGGGAGTTCAACAGTTGCTAGAACTGATGAGCATTTTGTGTGTGCTACAATTGATTGGTGGCCTCATGATAAGTGTGACTACAAAATATGTTCATGGGGATATGCATCTGCACTAAATTTGGTGAGTTTTGTGGAAGTATTTTTCAGAATATTGCAAACTTCCTGCAGTTACTTGTAATATACATGGACAGTAAGAAGAGCCTACATTTTTTACTTTCAGGACCTGTCTCATCCCTTACTTGCCAGAGCTGTCCAAGGTTGCAACTCTGAATCATTAGTAATATAACATTTCTTCTGACATAGAAGTGTGTTTTGTACTGTATTAATGATGAGCCAATCTTGCATAATCTGTTTTTGCTGTAACAGCTTTGCCTGATTCAGATATGACATTTCTCTTTATCTTTTCCTGGAATGCTAGCTTTCAGGAATTTGAGAATAAGAATCGGAGGATCCTTGCAAGACCGAGTACTCTACAATGTTGGAAACTTGACGTCTCCTTGTCATCCGTTTAGCAAGATGAAAGGTGGGCTTTTTGGGTTTTCAATGGGATGCTTAACAATGACGAGGTGGGATGAGCTAAACCATTTCTTCAACAAGACAGGGTAAGGCCATAGCTTTGCATTGTATGCATAAGATGATTGGAGACTCTTTATCTTCTAAAGCTTGTTTCAAATGAACAAAATTACCAAAAGTTATTGGATTTCCCCATTCCCCTACCAAGTGGCATTCAGATATATCTATCCAGGTTATACTTGCTTATTTTAGAAGCTCAGTTTCCCTGCCACTCGTTGACAAAGTGGTCTCTTATATACCTATTTGGTACTGTGAAAATTTTTTGTGATTTGAGAGACTAGTATCCTGACTAAGTAACTGGTACTTGATTGTAATTCATTTCACCTCTGCAGATAGTGCATGAACCTAATTTTGTTCTATATTATTCAGCTAAAGCATTGAGTTCTTTCTTGACTTTTAGAGTATTGTCCCATCTGGTGATCAGATTAAGAACTATTGAATTTCAGTGCAATAGTGACATTTGGCTTAAATGCACTATATGGGAGACATCAAATCAAGAAAGCTCTTTGGGGAGGTGATTGGGACTATAGTAATGCTCAAGATTTTATGAAATACACGATGGCAAAGAGATACAAGATAGATTCATGGGAATTCGGTAAAGGACTCTAGAGAACTCTTTTTTACTCTTTTTGGGTGCAAGAGAATACGTACCTCATCTGTGTTTATCCTTCACCATTTACGCTAATGCTGCCTTTGTTGTTGCAGGTAATGAGTTGAGTGGAAATGGTGTTGGTGCACGTGTGGCTGTTGAACAGTATGCTAAAGACTTGATCTCACTGAAGAGAATCATAAGTGAAGTTTACAAGCATCCTCTATTTGAACCATCTCTTATAGCACCTGGAGGATTTTTTGACCATGACTGGTTCGATAAGCTCCTCCAGCTCTCAGGTCAAAATGTGTTAAATGCCATGAGCCATCATATATACAATCTCGGTGCAGGTATGCTTGTGGCTGTCGGTTTCTTCTTTCTTTTTGGATGCACGCCAAATGTCTAGATTCTATAGTTCCTAAATCATGCAGATCCATGACCAATTAGTCAAATATTATTCTGGCATATCAAATTTGGTCTGTCATTATTTCGTTGAATTTCTATAAGGTAAATTACATACTACTTAGGGAAGTCTTCGGGGAATGAATGGTGAGACAAAATAATGAAACAAATGTCCCATTCGTCTCAAGGAAGATGAATAGTCCAATCGAGTTGTCATTTCCCATGTATTTTGATGAATCATACATATATTTTTATTATTGTAAATCTTATATTCCTGTCTAATTGATCATCAATCAACTCAGCCTTAATTTCTATCTAGTCTGGCCTCCTACATGAATAATGCATCTTTCATTTCACTGTGAATTCCTGTGCACCAACCTGATGGAATGCAAAAACATTACTGTGATTCTGCCTTCTATTCCCATGTCTTTCTGGTAAAAATTTTTCCTCATTTGCATATGAAATGAAAAAAACCTAGTAATCTGTAGTCCTCTTTTGCACTCATTGGATCTCCTTTTGTGTTTCAGGTGTTGATCCAAATCTAGTGAGCAAGATATTGAATCCCAAACACTTAAGCAAGATATCAGAAACATTCGGCAATCTGTCAGAAATTATACGAAAGCATGGTTCCACAACTTCTGCATGGGTTGGAGAATCTGGTGGGGCCTATAACAGTGGTGGTCGTAATGTATCAGACACTTTTGTGAACAGCTTTTGGTAAGTCCGCTGTTTTCATTTCATTTATCAGATTTATTTTGTATTCTAGGGGCAAAGTAGTTCACTCCTTTTGTTACTGCTCAGTTACTCCATTTTCATTTTTCCACTCCATGATACTAGGTACTTGGATCAGCTTGGAATGGCATCCAAGCACCACACTAAAGTGTACTGCAGGCAAACTTTAATTGGCGGGAACTATGGTCTCCTCAACATTAACACCTTTGCTCCCAATCCTGATTATTACAGGCAAGCCTTTAGCTTTTTGAAATTTTCATTAGGTGTGTGGTTCTGCTTTGACTTTTGAATAAGGAAAGCTGTGTGTATAAATGTTGTTACCTTCAAGTTTCTTGGTTTTGCATCTTAATGTCCTTGATTTTTCTGGTGGTTGTTTTTCTTTCTTTCTTTCTTTCTTCATCTGGATCTTTGAATGGAACAGTGCACTTCTTTGGCATAGACTCATGGGAAGACGTGTTCTAGCTGTGGGTAGTGATGCTTCGCCTTTTCTGCGCACCTATGCACATTGTTCAAAAGGAAAAGTAAGTTGCTCCCTTCATCTGATTTATCATGCTTAGCCAATTCCAAACCATCCACCCATGCACGAGTCCTTAGTCCAGTACAGATGTTTCAGTTTGGTTCAGACAATGTTCTTCTTTGAACATGCAAGCACTTGACTACCATATCTATGGTTACTAATAACTTGTTCATGGAACCATTTAGAAAAGATTTCATACTAGAAGGTGTAAATCTGATAGAATGAACATTGATGGATCTAGTCTAAGTTGTAGAATCCTAAATTCCTCTTTGCATTTTCAGCCTTCTGCACGATTCATGTTGTTTTTCTGTCCAAATATAACCTACATGACTTGTAAATTCTTTGATTTTTCGATTCCCATCACAGGCTGGAGTAACACTACTTCTGATCAACTTAAGCAATCAGACTAATTTCATAATCAATGTTCGTAACAGTATGAACATCGCGCTACACGTAACAGAGCAAAACATCAACAAGGGTGGTTTCACAAGCAGTCTCAGGAGAACATTTTCTTGGGTAGGAAGCAAAGCATCGGATGAACAACTGCAGAGGGAGGAGTACCACCTAAGCCCTAAAGATGGATACCTTCAGAGCCAAACCGTCCTTCTTAATGGCATCCCGTTAGAACCAACAGCTGATGGGAACATTCCAACCCTAGATCCAGTTCGTCTCGATATAAAATCTCCGATAACCATCTCGCCCTTGTCCATTGCGTTTATAGCTCTGCCTAACTTTGATGCTCCAGCTTGTGCGTGATTCCTCCTCCCTCTTCTCTGCAGTTATTGCCGAAACACAAGCATTCTGTATGTTGTCCATAGATATAGCGGTACTTTTTGTTCTTTTGGCAACTGTAATTATCAGAGTGAATGTAGAGAGTTTTATGAAGTGGAAAGCTAAGCAAGTGGTATAAATAAAACTGTTGTACTGCAGAAAGTGAAAATGTGGAAGCTACTCCATCTGTATGTGATTATGGGATGTGGGCCTAAATCCACAATTCACCCCCAAGCTTTGCTAACTCAAACACTTAACCCCTTCAACTATGACTCGGAACAATTTAGCCCCTAAACTTTGTAAATTAAGACACATAGCCCCTTCTATATGATAGAAATGTTTTTTTTTTTAATTTCCAAAAGACTTAAATAACAATAACATTAAATAAGGAGACTGAATTTAGCATTTTAGTATATTACTATTTGAAAGGTCATCTTCCTTTGTAGCTTCACATGTAGGAGATCGGAAAATTACTTGGGAAATTGGGAGCATTCTTAGCATGTTAATTGGAGCTGCAGGTGAAGATGACCTGTCAAACAGCAATATGCTAAAATGCTAAGTTTGGTCTCCTTGTTCACTATTATTGTCATTTAAGCCCATGAAAAATCAAAAATAATATTTTCATTAGCTGGAGGGGCTTATGTGTCCTAATTTACAAAGTTTAGAGGTTGAGTTGTCCCAAGTCATAGTTAAAGGGGTTAAGTGTCCGAGGCAGTAAAGTTTTGGGGGTAAATTATGGATTTAGGCCTAGGATGTAATTATACACTAGCTAAATGCTAAATTGTTCTTTGACCCTCTTTCTAATTTTTTTTCTTTTTCTTTGTGTCTCCTTTTTAAAGAAAATTCCGTTCAAAGAAAATTTAAATTTGCAAGCTCACCAGACTGTCTTTAGGCCTCATTTTAGGATTGGGTTTCATGCTAACTCATTGTTATGAAATTTCATATCTCATTTTGTCTCACGTGTGAGTTGTGACTTGTAATGTCCATGAACATAGAAAATTTTCCCATCTATTGAAATTCAAAAAAGTTTAAGCAATAATTTTTTAAGGATTTGGAAAACTTTGTTTTCTAAACTATAGAGAACCCTTGTTATAAAATAAAAAAACATTGAAGATATTTCTTATTTTAACAAATAAGTTTTTCAAAATTTAGAAAGTAAGGTTTTTCATATCATTAAAATAAGCTATGCACTTAAACTTTCATCAAAGAAAATGTAAAAAAGAAAACTGAAAAAAAAATTTGCAATTAAACGTCACCTTAATATTTGTTAAAAGTTACTTTGTGCCTGTTGTACTAGCGATTTGTCATCCTTGGGTGGTAAATTTACTATCTTATGCAGGAAGACTCTAGTTAGCTCACATTATCCTCTAGGGTGTTCAAGTTTCTTGGTTCTCATCGTCACTGTTCTAGAAGAGTTGTAAAGGCGAAGGAGAGGTCAGGAGTTCGACTTCCGCTTCCCTTCACTTTCTCATACAATATAATTCATAGTTGATTCAAGTACTTTCCAGATTCTGCAAAAACAAGCACTTCTTTTTCCTATAATATAGAATACCTCCAACCCTGCAAGTCTTGTAAATGCTTCCTTGTACCCAAAAAAAAGTTTACCGATCCTCATTATTTCTTTTCCCTTGAAGATCATCAAATTAATTGTGCAGGTTTGTAGAGATTTTCTAAGGGGAAGGAAACGTGCTCCTATAGCTTGGTTAGGGATGGTGAGAACAAGAGAGGAAAGGGGGTTGGATTGGATTTGAAAGATTTGGATATTTATACAAAGCATTGATTGTGAACATGATTAGTGATATATGCTATAACAGAAAATCATTATGGCTCAGATGGATACACAATAATAATGGAAAGGGAAATTTACAAAAAATTCCCCCAACATTTAAACTAGCCTACATTTGATCCATATATTTTAGAAAACCTACACTTCGCTTTTTAGAAAACCTACACTTTGCCCAAATAGTCACACTTGTCATTTTAGCGGTGCAATGCATGAAAGCTATGAAACTGTTCCGCGATTAGAGGGAAGAGGAAAAACAAAGTTAGGGATGTACTCTTGCAGCCAGACCAAGCTGATTTGCTAAGAATTGCACTATTATGGTTTCGAACCAAAGGAGACACTATATTAAAATGCCCGAGAATGATCGATACACAAGCCATCATCCAAAATAATTGATGGCAATAAGTCAATATGAACGCAACCAATTGTAAAAAGTATAACTGTTTCCTATTGCATAAAAAAATTTTGGAACTACAATTTGTATCTTTATTAAATTAGCTAAAACTTATGTGTTTTTGCTTATTCCTATCACAATAAGATAGACTTTACCTAGGTTAAATGAACCAATTTTAAATTTTGGATAGAAATTTAATATTTAGACAGAACATTAATTATCTTTTGGCTTAAAAATGTACTAAATTGATGATATAGGGGTACATAATCAATGATATGCTTAATTAATATAAATAATATATTATGTGTTGCTAAAAAATTATAGAATGTTGTAGATTTCTTTCATATGGTGAGAATTAGTTTTCAAAATAAAATGAGATTAACTGAAATATATTTTGTCCTGAAAGATAATATTTCTCTATTTGAACTAATTGAAAAATGAAAAAGATTTCAAAAAGCAAATATCAATATTCAACTTGGTTTATAAATATGTAAATATATTATAGATTTAGAAATTATTAGTGAATTTATAAACATAGAAATTATTTAGAAATAGAAAATCTATTAGAAACATATTATATATTTAAGGAAAAATGGATTGGGGTGGCATGATATGAATAATATTGTTGATTTGTATGATTTGCCAATTTTATTGGGTAATTAAGACATTTGGCCAACTGGCATAACAAACAAACTGACAGATATATCTATTCTAGGAGGCAAATGGTAAGTTTTCTAAATAAAGGGGCAAGTATAGATTACACCAAATGTTAGGTTCCGAGGCAGCTGGACTATTGGGTCTGGGCTAATTTGCCCAAAGTTAGAGATTGGTTGAAACAAAAATGTGAAAATCGAGCTGCTGAGATTATTGTTAGTAATAGTTACAATGTGTGTAACTTGTTGAGACGTTAAGGCTAAAGCCAGTAAGTGTGGTTGGTGGATGCTGATTTAGGAACCTTTATTTGTTCAAAAACACAGGATGATTGCCCTTCTTTCTTTCTTTCTTTCTTTTTTTTCCCGCATCATGCCTTGCTGAGTAAAGATATGCCTAGCATCCATTATCACCTTCCAAAAAACCAAATGCAATGGATTTTCTTCGAAGTTTCAGCTATGACATACATATAGGAGAGCCTTGCGCTTGATACAATAGACCTAGTAAAAACGTGCCAGCATAAGACCACATATCTACACTTGAGATCAAGACAAGAGATTACATTCTACAAAACTGTCCATACCAGAACTCAGAGGAAGTGAAAAGATGATCATGTCTTAAATATGGCTACACCAGAAAATCTGTGTCAGCGAGTTCAAGAACCTTGTGGACGCCAATCGGGTTTACACCAGGCCGGAATGCATTGCCTTCGATATACCTACAATCGGCCTCATAACGGTAAGACACATACTCACTTCACAGACTATCCAAGACTATTACTGGATATCAAGTCAAAAGACCACTTACATTTCTTTCAATAGGGGATGCCTATAGAATGCATCTGGAATCCTGCCTGTGAATTGATTATGATCTAAATACCTGAAATAGTAAAAAATCAAAACATATTGGTTGAAGCTGCACTTGAGTAAGACAAGACTCTAGACACGGCCAATTTCCTAATCGTTGGTACACATGAAAGTCTGTTGAAAACAAACCCCTCAATCCAACCCTCGCCCCACCCCTTTTCATTCTGCTTTTGACTTCTTTTCCATACATAATCCCCCTACTTCCATTATTTCTGTCTTAAAGGTTGCAAATAAACTTACAAGTATGTCAATTTCAGCATATGACCAAGTGCAGGCGGTATTATCCCAGACATCTTGTTATAGGATAGATACCTGTAACCAATGAAAGTATAAGTTTTGAGAATTGCAATCAATCAATATATAATAATGAGTTTCTTGGACTAAAGATGAAATACAAATACTGGCAATTAAACTTACAGAATCTCCAAATTTGTCAAATTTGCTAGCTGAGCAGGGATACCACCAGTAAGATAATTATTATTCAAATACCTACACCAATGTAAACATGATATTTAGGGCATTCACAAACTTGAACGTTTACCCTGTCAAGTACCTTAAAATGGTTACAATGTCCACTATTTACATGAAAAGTAGATAACTCACAAATTTCTTAGGGCAGGAAAGCTGCCTTCAAAACGAATAAGTTCCCTAATAGTGCCTACCAAATGATTATTACCAACATCCCTGCAAATTGAATGACAGTAAGCAGCAGAAAAGAAGGATCGAGATTCTGCTGATAAAGGATCTATGTTTTTCCAGAAAAGGGTAAAAAGAAAAAACCAGATTGTATATTACAGGTGGCGAAGATTTTGTAAGGTTCCCAGTTCTGGTGGAATCCTCCCAGAGAAACGGTTTTCTTGAAGGTACAAGTAACGTAGCTCTGGTAGGTTTGCAAGTTCCTTTGGGATTTCACCCTTGAAATTGTTAAAGCTCAGAGACCTGAATAATTTTCCAGTTAGATGATCTTGACCACCAAATACACACATAACTGTGAACACAAATACACACACACACACACACACACACACACAGAGTTATAACCAAACATCTTACAGATAAGTTAATCTCTTCAGCTCTCCAATCTCAGGAGGAAGGACATCTTGTAGCTTATTCCACCTCAGATTTCTATAACAGATCAGTGATTAAGTGATGTAAGAAACAGTTATATTTGGCAGAAAAAAAATGATAAAAGTATTTGTTGATCTACAATAAAAATTATACTTTCAGATGAGTCAAAATTTACAGCTAACTTCACATTGGCTAAAAATTTTTCTACTTGTATTCTTCAGAGAAGTAAAATGCACGGTTACAGTTTGCCCAGATGTATTGTAATTCTTTCAGCTGATACATGATGTTTCCAAAACATTATACTGGACAATGTTTTCTAGTCAGTTGTTTGTGATGCAAATGGCTCAAAGAACAATAGCCCACTAGGGTTGAAACACACACAATATCTCTTGAATGTTTCTAATGTATATGAACAGCACTCACGGCAGCTGAATAGAGTTGGCATGTTAAAGCATGAAATATCCAGGACCAGGACATTCCTAACAGCAGTGTAACAAAATCATGCATTCTTAACCAACAGACTGAAGATCTTGGATCACACAGTTCACCCACCAGATGGGTGGTCCAGCAACAAAAAGCAATGACTATCAGCTGCATGAAAGCCGAAAGGTGTGTAGCATGGATGGAGAATAAATTGAAACCTAATTCCCAGAGTTTCTGGAAACACAAAATAGCATGCCTATACAGCCAAACCTCTGGGTAGAAAAATGAATGATATTTGCAACAGTACAAGCAGGATAACTAGCAAGCGCAGCAAACTCTCACATACTGTGAATCACTAGTTATGCAACCTTTAGGGAGAGCACAATAGAAAAAGGTCATTTGCTAAATAACATGGGTTAATTCGTGTAAGGGGAATACCAGAACCAATAAAGTCTCTCAGATGATATTATCTTACAATGTTTTAAGTCGTCTGAGACGACCAATCTGGGGAGGAATTGGGCCAGTCAATTTGTTGTTATGGAAGTCCCTGCAAAATTGAAATATTAATTAATCACCTACAATTGGTGTATAAACTCCAACATCTGAGTTCTTGCTCGAATTATTTAAAAACAAAAAAGAAATGAAAGGAAAAATCAGAGCAAAAACAATTATTAAAAATTGTTAGAAACTGATTTTGTAAAATCGAAAATTTCATGGCATGATTAACACAAACAGATTACAGCACTGACCCAAAAAGGCAAATGGCACTACTTACTACACAGTTCAAAAAGTAGCTAAAGAAGGTTGCAATGCAGAACAGGAAAATGGATGAATGCACAAACAGGGATAGAAGAATTGGCAAGCATAAATATATTAAAACACATGGGCCAGTCCAAAAAGACCAAGCTAAATGTCCTTTTCTTAACTCCCTATTACATTGATGGAGTAGAAAAAGCCTAAGCTCTATGAATTTCTCTACAAATTTAGCGTCATAAATTATACGCAATATGCATGGTTGCGGACTAAGATTGAACTCATACATAAATGAATTCAAGATGGCAACATTCTAGCCTCATGAAGAACAGATAGACGCAAAGAAAAATACCAAAGTATAGCTCTATAGATTACTCAAATAAAACTTAACAGGAGGATCTCCACAAAACTTACAGCCTTGTCAAATCCAACAAATTAGTAACAGCAATAGGAAAAGGCCCAACAATTGACACAGCATAAACTTCCCTGCACATGAAAATGGTAGTCACCATAAGTGATGATTTCAAAAACCACAGGCACTTAAATATGACACTCTTAGAAGGGATACTAAAGGACCATACTGGAAAGGGTAATCCATAGATGTTTTGGCATTCATGTTAACCATTACACACAACTTTGCAAGTACCAGTTCAGTCTTCGAGCAAACGAGAGTTAAGTTTGATCAAAAGCCTACACGTGATATACTTACAACTCAGTGACAACTCGGTAATCTCCCTGTGTTGAGCACGTTACGCCAGACCATGGCGGTAAATTACCATCTCCACAAGGATCATCTCCAACCCAGGCATACACCACCCTCCACCCAAGTGATGCTTTTATCTCGTTTAAAGCCTTCACTACATTAATTGAAAAAAAAATGTTTGCATAATTAGCCCAACAGGCTAATCCAAACAAACTTCAAAACTACAAGAGATCTGAAGAGCAAGACTAGAAGAAACTGATTCACACGATGATCCGTTAAGCAATTACATAACAAAAACCCTACTTGGAAAACCCAAATTACCGATCAGCCGAATCAACTGAAGCAAAGCGAAGCTATTTCAAAGCTCATTGCTCGGAAGCCAATTCACATCAATCCATGATTGGCATTTTCTCAGCAAGGAGGACAACAAAAACGAGATCTGTGAGAGAGCGAGCTTACCATCTCTCTTCAAGGTTTTGGAGTAGGCAATGGTGAAGCAGAGAGAGAAGAAGCAAATCGTAACCAGAGCCCATCGAGCTGCCATGTCCGTACGCAGAGAAAGAGAGTAAAAAGCTGAGCGCGTGAATTCTGTACTTATATGGTCGCTGACCCCATGGCCATGGATCCATACAGTAGGATACAGATGTACCAGACTGATTTTTGTTGAGCCAAACTCCCCTATGGACATGCAAACTTTTCATTTTTGACGAAATGGCCCCTAAGCTTTTTCTTGTTGAACAAGTGTTCGACTTGGAGTGGACAACTTTTGTGAGACTTCATCCAAGTTAGCCCCATTATTGGCAAAAAAGATCATTTACCATATTGCCTTCTTTTAACACATTAATTGAATATGAAACTTGGCCTAAATCCCTGGGCAAATTTCAATCTAAAATAAATGGAGTTCAATTTCAGCATCTTAAGATGAAATCAAAAATTGGGTTGTAACTTTATAATCCATCTCAATTGAGAGAGTAAAGGATTGTAATCAGATTACCAGTTTCAAACCCTCTATTCAAAGCCCAGTAATTCGGATTTTAATGAATCTACAAATTCCATATTTCTTTAGAAAGTGGCAACAATTTCAGCATTAGGGTTCTAATTATTCCTTTAGCACTTAGTTTTAGAGTTTCAACATTAGAGACAACTGCAACTAGCCATCATTAATAATCTCTCCATTTCGCATTAATTGACCATTTTATCTTTTTTTTACTAAAGTTTAATGTGAACATATTTATATTAATATGTATTGAAAAAAAATTCTTAAAAATGATATTTATAAACTATAATCTTTAAATTTTTATTTTTATATAAAATATTCATATTTTTATAATAAATTTTGAAAATAAAATAAAATCATAAATTAATTATTATGAATAGTAAAAGAGTCAGTTTTTGTGAAAACGGATGAAGTAGTAGTTTTAGTTATTTGAGGAGCCCTATTGACAAACAATAGCCACAAATTTCAGAGGCACTATGTTTAATGTTCTGAACAATTGCGTTAAGTGGAGCAATGAAGTTATCAAAGATAGTTATACTCCTGTTACCAAATAAAAGGAGATTTTGTGAACCATAGTGACGGCTAACTTGTTGCTAAGGTTTGGCTAGCTAATGGCAAATTATTTATTGCCATATCACTGTCAACTTTAGCGATGACCAACCAATAACTAGGGTTTGACTAGGTAGAGACTGTCTAACTGCATAAATATTTAAAGAGTGTTTTAGCCCTTTTGCCCCCTGAACTTGTGTAACTTAGACCATTTGGCCCCTGGGATGTGACTCGAGCGAGGTCGCCCCCTGAACTTTTGAATTTGGGACCTTTCACCTCTCATGCAGTTTAAGTTAGTCACATGCCATCACGTGGGGGTTAGTTTGAACCAAATGAGTTGTGAGGAGCAAAATGAAAAGAAAATAGAAGAAAGAGAACAAACTGAGCATTCTCCCAATTAGACCAATCTTGATGAAATATAGGCTGACTCGAAAATGTGAGAGTTTTGGCTGCAGTGCAGCGTGGTTGATAAAAAAAAAAAAGGCAATTAGGGACCATTGCAGCATGACAGAAGCTTTTGGTGGACAATTGCTTTGGATTCCATGATTGTCTGAAAGATTCTTGGTTCTTTAGTGGTTTTCATTGCCATCACTTGTTCAAAAATATAAAGGTAAGTTCTGTTTTGCATCAGGTTTGATTTGATAAATGATGCATTGAATATTTTTCTCTGATTTCGTAAATATTCCGTAAATGAACATGGTTTGATTGCATTATGATTCCGTAAATAATATTTTTAGTCTTAAGCATCCAGTTGGACTCTTGGGCATTTTAGTATACATATCCATGGTGGCATGACATTGGATTATAGGGTTGTGCTTTTGAATAGAATAAACAAAGTATTAAAATTCAAAGTAATTTTGTTTAGATACCTTATATAGTTGACATTAGTATAATATATGAGTTGTTATTTTTTTGTTTTACAGATGGTGAAGTTCAAAGTGAAGTTATACTATGGCTGAGTATTGTTATGGGATCTAAATGTTAGATATGTGGATTATTTGGAATGTGAAAAGGAATTGGAAAATGATGACATTACTTGCTGGTGCTTTATGGATATGCTAAAAGAAATAGGATATGATGGTGAAGATGTTAAAGTCATTCACTATCGGGTACTAAAAAAATCTTTGAATGAAGGTTTGAGGGCATTACACAATGATGCCACTGTAATGGATATGGTGGGTTGTGCATTAAATGTTGGGGAAGTTGAAATTTATGTGGAGCACACTATGCATTGAATAAATAAAAAAATGCATTCATTTAACAAAGTAAAGGGTAATTGTCTACTTGAGGCTGAAAATGCTAATTTTGTGATGGTGGTTGCTGAACAATATAATGAGAAAGTGAACAAATGGTTAGAAGAACAATGGGAGGGTGAGGGAGAGAGTGTGCTCTATTGGAATAATTGAGTTGCAACAATCACGAACTACCAGCAACCCGAGGCGTGTATACACTGTCCTCAAGGATTATAGCTCGTGACTCTCCAAAACGTGCAGGATAACAGGTCTGCGAAAATCCCCCAAGATACAACGGGTCTTCCGGGAAGTGTGCACTCACACCCGAGATACTCTAGGAATCAGCAAAAACACAAGAACCAGCGAGGATCAGAGCAGGAGGGGGAAAGAAGAGAGAGCTCGAAAGCGGGGTAATCTGAGAGTGGAGTGAGAGTGGGTATTTATAAGTAGCAGTGGTCCAAATTTGAACATTGGGGTAGTAATGTTGGGAGTTACAAAATTAATATCGGTTATGATTTTGTACGTTGAGCCTTTTTTATTTCCAACACGTGAAAACAAGTTTTCCAGGTAGAGGTAAAAAAGTAAATTCAGGAAAATGTAAAAACTGACTTTTGACCGGGCCTCGTGATACTTTGCGCGCAGGGGGGCAAATCGGGCTCTTTCCACTGTTTTGGCCCATCTTGTGCGCGCGAGCCCATTACTACTTTCTTTCTTACCTAGCCCACTTGGGCAAGGTAACTTATAAAGTCTAGAAGCTCTCCTTGTCCAAACCATGTGGGATATGCCTTTCGGAATACTTGACAACAATCCCCCACATATTTCAAAAGGCATTACTTCAAAGTTTCTTGCTGGCTTCAAGCTCAAGAATGCAATGCATCATGGCTGGTGTCTACTAGACTATGAACCAGTCTTAGAGCCAATGATACTTAACTTACAGAGTACTTGGTAAAGCATTTAGTTTCTATGAACCAAATACCCTTTTGTAATTTAAGTGATTCATTGATCACATTACACCCCCACAATTTTTGCTGTTCATCGTGGTGTTGCGCTTATCGGCCATGCGCATGTCCTGGTTTTCATGAGTGCTTTAGAGATTTTGCCACAAATCTCATAGGAGCGGCTTCACTCCTAAACCCATATAGGTGATTCCATCAAGTGTATACTGCATAAATACACTACCCATCATGGCTTATGTAAATCATTAAGATCTTTTTGCTCATCCTCTAGTAAATGCAGTATTTGCATTATCTACACCATAGGAGGGACCTTTAAGGAAAAGCTTCGATAATGCTTCCAGGTCTAACAGTGATTTGTTATTACCCATATGAACCTAATTCATGGGATCTCCAATCACATAGGTTGGGTTACAATCACTATTGACTCAGGTTGGCAATAGTCTCATTCCCCTCAATGTTTCATATATCATTTTCCTTCCCAAAGGTTTAGTCAAAGGATCGGCCAAATTCACTTCTGACTTTACATAATCGATCGATATAACACCATCATTAAGTAGCTGCTTTACAACATCATGTCTTAATCGAATGTGTCTATTTTTGCCATTGTAAGTTTTATTTTTTACAATTGCTATTGCCGCTTGGCAATCACAATGTATAGACACAGAAGGCATTGGCTTTATACCCAACGGTATATCTGCTAAGAAGTTTTTCAACCACTCAGCTTCACTTCCAGCCATTTCTAAGGCTATAAATTCTGACTCCATAGTGGATCTGGCAATAATGGTTTGCTTTGAAGATTTCCAAGACACAACTCCACCACCAAGAGTGACAATGTACCCACTAGTAGATTTGGTTTCATCAGAGTCATAAATCCAATTAACATCACGATACCCTTCTAGTATAGCGGGAAAACCACTATACATGATACCACATTTCATGGTACCTTTTAGATATTTCATAATTCTTACCAAAGCATTCCAATGTTCTTCATTCAAATTTTGAGTATATCTACTCAATCTACACACAGCATAAGCTATGTCAGGTCGAGTGAAGTTCATTAGGTGCATCAGACTTCCAATAATTTGTGCATACTTTTGTTGAGCAACACTTTCACCTTTATTTTTCTTTAATTGTGTGTTTATATCATAAGGAGTGCTCACAAGTGTCACCTCAAAATAGTTAAACTTCATTAGAAGTTTTTCAACATAGTGCTCTTGTGACAACATTAAGCAACTTTCTTTCCTTATGATTTTAACACCCAAAATTACACTAGTTTCCCCTAGATCTTTCATGTCAAACTGTTAAGATAGAAAGCTTTTGGTGTGTTCAACTATTCAAGAGTAGTTCCAAAAATGAGTATATCATCCACATAGAGGCTAATTATTACACATTCACCACCTTCAAGTTTTGTGTAAACACATTTATCAACTCCAGTAGTTGAAAAGTTATTACCTAACAAGACTTGATCAAATTTCTCATGCCATTGTTTAGGTGCTTACTTTAATCCATATAAGGATTTTTGCAACTTGCACACCTTTGTTTCTTGTCCAGAAACAACATAGCCTTCTAGCTAGACCATATATATTTCCTCTTGTAGATCCCCATTTAAGAAAGCAGTTTTAACATCCATTTGATGTATAATAAGTTTATGTACAGAAGCCAAGGCAAATAAAACTCTTATTGAAGAAATCTTAGAAACTGGTGCAAAAGTGTCAAAATAATCAACATTTTCTTTTTGAGTAAATCCTTTTGCTATCAATCTTGCTTTATATTTGTCAACCGACCCATCAGGCTTAAGTTTTCTTTTGAAAATCCATTTGCAACCAATGGGTTTAGCACCAGGTGGTAAATCTACCAAATCCCATGTTTGATTTTGTAAAATAGAATCTATTTCATTTTGAATGGCTTCTTTCTAGAAAATAGATTCTTTCGAAGAAATCGCCTGGTCAAAAGTTATGAGATCATCTACAAGGTAGGTGTAAAAGTCATGTCTAAAGGAACTCTATTTCATTTTCCTTTTACTCCTTCTCAAATCTTCCACTTGATGTTCAGGGATATTTTCATCAGTGGGGGCACGAGAAATCTTTTCCTTCTTCAAAGGAAAGATATGCTAAAATAACTCAGCATTTTTTGTTTCGAATATGGTGTTGCAGTCCAACACATCACTTCTCAACACTAAAAATCTATATGCAGCACTAGGCTTTGCATATCCAATAAACATGCAATCGGATGTCTTTGATCCAATTTTACGCTTTTTTGGTTCAGGAAGCATAACCTTTGCAAGACATCCCCAAACTTTTAAGTACTTTAAGTTTGGGGGATAACCCTTCCATATTTCATATGGAGTTATACCAGTCTTTTTATAAAGAATTCGATTTTGCAAATGACAAGCAGATAAGATAACTTCTCCCAAAGATTATCAGGAGCAGAAGAACTAACAAGCATGACATTCATCATTTCTTTCAAAGTTCTATTTTTTCTTTCAGCTACACCATTTGATTCAGGAGAGTATGGTCGAGTTAACTCATGAATTATCCCTTCTTTTTCACAAAAATCATTAAACGATAAACATTCACCTCCTCTATCTGATCTAACTCTTTTAATCCTTTTGTTCAATTGATTTTCCACTTCAGACTTATACAACAAAAACATATCAAAAGCCTCATATTTGTTTCTTAACAAATAAACTTTGGTGAATCTAGAGAAATCATCTATGAAGGTCACATAATACCTTTTTCCTCCTCTAGTCATAGTATGTTTCAAATCACCAAGATCAGTGTGAATTAAACTTAATAATTCTGATTCTCTTTCAATTGAAGCACAAGTTTTCTTTGTTGACTTAGTTTCAACACATATTTCACATTTATCAAAACTTGTGTTACTAGAAGGTGTGATTAAACCTAAAGATTGCATCTTTTTCAAATAAGATATACTCACATGTCCTAATCTAGCAAACCATAAATCAAGAGACTTAACCAAGTAAATAGAATAAGATGCATTATTGTTATTGATAATATTAGAAACACTCAGTACAAAGAGACCCTGGTTACAATAACCTTTGCCCACATAATTATTGTTTCTAGTAATGACTATCTTGTCACAATCAAATGTGACCTTGATGCCAGCCTTTATCAGCGAAGACACGGAGACCAAGTTGGCTCTTATGGTAGGTACATGCAATACATCACTTAGAGCCAGTGTCTTTCTAAAGGTCAATTTCAGAAGTACCTTGCCCTTGCCCAGAACTGGTGTACCTCGGGAGTTACCAAGATACACTGTTTCAACGCCTTCTCCTAGTGGAGTATAGGAGAAAAATGCATTTCTGTTGCCACAAATATGCCTGGTGGCACCAGAATCTATCACCCACTATTTTGAATTAGCAGTAAGGTATGCTTGTGAAACTACCATAGTAATGATGTCATCATCATCATCCCCATAAGCCAGATTTGCCCTTGGCTTAAGAGGTTTATCAAAGTGCTTTCTTTTCTGGCACTGTCGAGCAAAGTGTCCCTTTTTTCCACAGACGAAGCAAGGCGGCACTTCTTTGTCATCATTATTGGCTGGCATTGGTCTTGGCTTGAAGTTATTGTTGGGTTTCGATTTTGGATTGTACCTCTTGGAGTTGACGAGATTGGCACTGGAGGTCAATTGATTCCCTTTAGCTATGCGCTGCTCCTTCCTATTGGTGTCCTCGATGATGATGTGAGTGATTAGGTCGGCTAAAGACAACTGCTTCTGCTTGTGCTTGTGCTTTAGTTGTTGCTTGTATTCTCTCCATGATGGTGGCAGTTTTTCAATCAACAAGCCAGCTACAAACTCTTCTTGCAGTGTGATTTTTTCTCCTTTCAAGTCATCCAGAAGCTTGTGGTATTCATTGATTTGTGTTTTTACATCCTTCTCATATTCCATTTCCCATCGATAGAATTTCCCGATCACGAACTTTTGCTTGCTCGCGTCCTCTGCTGTGTATTTGAGCAGCATGGACTCCCATATTTCCTTTGCTTCCTCGTACTTAATGTAGACATCGAACAACTCATTAGATAAAGTTGAAATTATTGTGTGACGGCATACCTTATCAGCATAAGTCCAAGACTCCTGCAGCTTGGGGTCAATCGGTTTGGACTCATTCAGTGCGAAAGCAACTCCATGCACATCTAGTAGCATGTAAATGCATTCCTGCCATCTCTTGTAGTTTTCTCCACTAAACACTTCTATCTTTGAAATGTCAGGGAATGGCTTTGCTAATGTCGATGAAGGGGTTGGAGGAACCGGCATCCTGGCATTGGAAGCAGCTTTCATGTAAAAGCAAGCATCAGCGAGTGCCTTATCGCAAGCAGCAGCAAGGTCAGGATCTTTCTCTCGATCGATTTGCGCAATTGCAGTTGCAAGAGCTTTTTCACAGTTGGCAGCTGAAGCCGCGATATCAGCAGGCTCTTCTCGGACAATGTCCAAAGGATCGATGATTGGAGTACCATTGTTGTGGTTCGGATTCATGCTATAATCCTTGAGATTGTTGGAATAATTGAGTTGCAACAATCATGAACCACCAGCGACCCGAGGTGTGTATACACTGTCCTCAAGGATTATAGCTCGCGACTCTCCAAAACGTGCAGGAGAACAGGTCTGCGAAATCCCCCAAGATACAACGGGTCTTCCAAGAAGTGTGCACTTACACCCGGGATACTATAGGAATTAGCAGAAACACAAGAACCAACTAGGATCAGAGCAGGAAGGGGAAAGAAGAGAGAGCTCGAAAGTGGGGTAATCTGAGAGTGGAGTGAGAGTGGGTATTTATAGGTAGCAGTGGTCCGAATTTGAACATTGGGGTAGTAATGTTGGGAGTTACAAAATTAATATCGGTTATGACTTTGTACGTTGAGCCTGTTTTGATTTCCAATACGTGAAAAACAAGTTTTCCAGGTAAGGGTAAAAAAATAAATTCAGGAAAATGTAAAAACTGACTTGGACCGGGCCTCGTGATACTTTGCGTGCAGGGGGGCAAATCGGGCTCTTTCCACTGTTTTGGCCCATCTTGTGCGCGCGAGCCCATTACTACTTTCTTTCTTACCTAGCCCACTTGGGCATGATAACTTATAAAGTCTAGAAGCTCTCATTGTCCAAGCCATGTAGGATATGCCTTTTGGAATACTTGAAACATGCTCGAGGTTCATTAGCATGAGGAAGAAATAGAAAATAGTGAAGGTAGGAAGGACTGTGACAATGATATTAGGGGGAGGATCAAAATGACGCATTAAGAGAAGAATTGAACCAATTTGATGAAACAATAGGATGAGTGGCTGATGAAGAAGTATTAGATGGAATAAATAAGGTAAAAAGGCACTATAGTGGTGTTTGTTTAGATGATCCTACTATAGGCGAATTGTTGCTAAACTTTTTTTTTACATAGCAAGAACAGTAACAGAGAAAAATGTCAACAATGAGAGTGAGACATCGAACAAATCAAATTAGTTGGATAATTTTGACCTTGGTAGCTTCATGTTAGAAACTGAAAAAATGGTGAGCTTGTTGTAGGAAAAATGAAGAATCTTTTTTAAAGGTATGATTCAAATGAACATACTATAAACTTCTCTATTTGCTTGAGCTTCACTAATCACCAAGAGTTTAAAGAAACCTTATTAAAGTATTGTGTCATTGAGAAGAGAGATTATGATTATGTTAAGAATGGGCCTTCCTGGATTAGGGTGAAGTGTAAAGCTACAGGCTGTCTGTGGCTAGTTTATGCATCAAGACAGAAATTCCAAGGGAAGATATATTTCATGGTGAAAACATATAAGAAAAGCATAGGTGCAACAAAGTGGATAACATTTCAAAAGTTACAGTACCATGGATAGCCAAAAATTTTGAAGTCTTTATGGCCAAACATCCTGAAAGCAAAGTTTTCTACAGGAAACTATCTGGCAGGTTTTGGGGGTGAAAGTTTCATTGACCATTTGCAAGAAAGCCAAGGCAAGGGTTAGGAAGATGTTGGAGAGGGATGTTGATCATGAATATTTAAAATTGCATGATTATGCAAAAGCTTTGGTTAATTCAAATCTAGAAAATAGTGTTGACATTGAAGTTGATCATAGAGGTCCTAGAATTCCACCTTATTTCAAGAGGTTTTATGTTTGCTTTGCTGCATTGAAAAAAGGATTCCTAAAAGGTTGTAAAAAAATTTTGGGCCTTGATGGTTGTTTTTTAAAAGGAGTTGTTAATGGCCAAATTTTGACAGTAGTGTGGAAGGATACAAACAATCAAATTTTTCCATTGGATAGGCAGTTGGCGAGGGAGAGAGTACTTCGTCATGGACTTGGTTTTTAGAGCACCTACGAGTTGATATCAAAATTATAGATGGATGCTATTGGACATTTATGTCTGATCAACAAAAGGTAATAATGATTCTAAGATTTATGCTGATATTGAAATAGTTGTTTTTCGTACCTTCTCATCCGACTTAAATGTTTGTTTTTTTTTTTTCTGAAAATTTGTAGGAACTTTTAAATGCTGTTAAAGAGACTTTTCCAAAAGCTAAACACAGGTTATGTGCCAGACACATTTATGCTAATTGGTATTCAAATTTTTGAGGTGAGGAACTGAAGCTTGCTTTTTAAGTTGTGGCAAAGTTTCCAAATGAGCCAAGTTTGAAAACGAAGCTATATGAGATAGAACGAATGAAGTCTGGTGCCAAGGAAGCCATACTACGTGTTGATCCCAAATTATGGTGTAGGGCATATTTTTCATATATGGCTTAATGTGATGCTGTGGATAATAACATGTGTGAGACATTTAATTTTATTTTGATCTTTGCCCGAAGCAAACCCATTATTTCTATATTAGAAGAAATGAGGGAGTATGTGTTTAAGAGAAACATGAAAATGAGGATGTTTGCAAACAGGTAGAAGGAAGAGTATGGTTACTTAATCATGAAGGAGTTGCATGAAAAAATTAGAGATAGTTACCCATAAAAGGTGATGTGTAATGGATATGAGGGATATCAGGTAAGTCTTGGGAGATTTCAATATGCAGTCAACCTAAGATTGAAGACCTGTAACTGCAGAGGTTGGGACATTGGTGGTGTACCTTTGTCTACATGTTATTGCTGCAATTCGAGATAAAGAGGATGATTCCAAGAAGTGGATTAATGATTGCCACAAGAAAGAGATATTTTTAAAAGCCTGCCAATACTTGCTTGAACCGATTCCAGGTGAAAGACTTTTGGGAACAAAACAGCCAAGGCATTCTTCTATCTCTAATATAGTTTAAGTCAAAGCCTGGGAGGCCTTATAAACAAAGAATAAAAGCTAGGAATGAACCTAAGAAGTGGAAGTGCAAGCTTTCAAGGCATGGAAGGGAAATTCACTGTAGGACATGTGAAAATGTAGGCCATAATAGGAGGTATTGTGAATGTGATTTTTCTCATTGTAACAGTCAACAAACTGTACAAGTATGTGCATTTGAATTTTTGGACTACAAGTTTTTTATGTTATCTCGGGTTCTTACACTCCAAGCCTTTTTCCATTTATTATCTCAGGTTTTTTTTCTATGGCACTAATCCTTTCATGTTTTCTGTTTGACTGTTGAACTTCTGCAAGTATCATCAGGATCCCAAGTGGACAGGCCAAGTATCAAACCTGTTACTCTGACATAGAGAAAAAGAAAAATGATAGAGAAATGAGACCATGTTTTTAGTCAGCCAAATGTGAGTATGTGCATATTATTTCACACTTTGAGCATTGTATAAGTTGGATGTTAATCATAATTCAAAAAAGTTTGAGTCTTCAAGATATTGTTGTTATTATTACTGGTAATTAGTTTCAAGTTATTTAAGTTATTTAATTTTATAGTATCATATGACAGGTTGACTAAAGTTAGTTGCAAGTTATTGGATAGCTTTATTTTTGTTGTATAGAGAGCAAGTTGGTTTAATTTAAAAATGTTAGCTGATGATGGCCAATAAAATGTGTGATAACTGGTGCTTGCTTCTTGTGCAACTTGGCCAAACTTTGTAACTAAATTCAAGGGAAGATGGCAGCAAAGGAACATGGCGACATGGCAAGATGGCTGCTAGATTGTCCATTGTTTGAAAAACTAATAATAGTATCTCTTTTTTGCATCAAGTGTTTGATACACTTTTTTTTGTTCTGACAACTATCTCAACAACCATGTGAATGATGAAGGATTTGAGTAAAGTGGTGAAATTTCTATATCTAGTATGTGCATAGCTATTCCTTCATGGATGTGCCATGTAGACATATAAATATGCTAACTCTGTGTGGGAGGAACATCAATAAATGCAAATTCAACTTCATTCTATTAACAAAAAGGGTAACATCTTACATAGTTCAAACTTGACCAAGTACCAATACATCTTTAACAGAACAACATAGTTGGCCAAGTACCAATACATCTTTCACAAAATATCATAGCTTCCTAAATACATCTTTCCCAAAACTTTGAAACAACCAATACAATAAATATAATCCAAAGAACTGTCCAAGTACATTTAACATATCTCCTAATACTACTTAAACTACTGTGCAATGCTGAAATATCAGCAACTATCCAACTTATTGTTGAATTTTCAACTTCATTTGTTGTAGTTGCTGCTCCCTGTGCCTTTTTCAACTCCAACTCCAACTTGGCTGCTCTGTATTCCAATTCTTGTGCCTTAATATATTGTTCAAAAATTGTAGCCTTTGCTTGACTAGGAAATAGGTCATCAATCCACTCTCAAAAGTCACACTCCATATCCTGTGAACAAAAATATGCCTTCCTCAAATATTTACTGCAGAAAATTATACACAAATAAAATAACTGTAATCCAAACAGATAACATAGACTATAGGAAGCATATCATATAGCTATCCATTTGTTCATGACTGACACTTCCATGTTTACTGTATAAAATGATATACATATGATTTAATTGCTAGATGAAGAGATCATATATGGATTATTGAAAAAAAAATAAAAAAAAAGATCACATGTTTCTAAAACTTTTCTTTTATGGCTCTCATATCTCACCAACACCAGCACCAGTAAAAAGGAATCAAAATATTCTAAGACAAATGGTCATAGGAGAAGGCAGTAGTATCAGTGTAGCATTCTTTAATGAGCATCACAATCAATAGTTAAGTCCCAGGAAATGCCAAAATGAGCATAAATAGCAATACTAACACAACATTCAATAAGAATATGAAATTGGTTCTCCTCATCATGTAAACCATAACAGAGACAGGTAGCATTCAAATTTATGCCTCTATATAGTTAGGTAGCTTGCCAATTGGTAACCAGCAATCATGCCACCAAGAAGTGATCAGCCCATCAAATATAAGCCACTTAATCTGCTCTTTCATGACACCTTAACAAGTTTTATTTTGCAATAATGCATGGGAGGAACCAGAGGCTATTCTCCAACAAACCTACTATGAGCTACCAATGACCATATATATGAACAATAGACCTATATCTTTATCAAGCATTGCATTCTCTATCAACTAATTTTATTTCACACAACAATTGAACCACATTGCATTCTCTATCAAGCATTTTAATCATGCTCTGTTCGAATTACAAGTTACATTAACAAGATTAACCAAACTTATAGGTTTTGCCAAATCCTTAGGAAATTGAGAGGAAAAACGAACACATCCAAGCAATAGAACTTTAGATAAATTTTTGGCCTCCAACAATTATTTCCCTCTTCAATTTTCGTAGGACACAAGTTCAAATCATAATCACTTACCTCATTAGTATAATTTCGGCAACTGTAAAACTTTCACCCCATGTTTTGGCCTTTCTTCGTCATCCAGCTTCTGACCATTAAATTACATCGACAAATAGGTCAGTCTCTGTCGCAAATCCTCATCGTCACAATGGATCTTGACGAACCCGTCGAGGCAAAGCTCATCGTCGAACAAAAAGTGAGGCTTCTGGTTTTTTCGTGCTCTGTTTCATTTCGTTCATCCAAGGATTTAATTTGTTCAACTTGGTTTAGTGGGCAAATGTTTACTTAGTCTTTTTTTATTATTATTATTTTGTGTTTTCATCCTTACGAAATGAAAACGACCACTTTCGTCAGAAAGCTACCCACATGTGATGGTGTCTAACTAACTTTGATGGATTATGGGGTAAAAGGTCCCAAATTAAAAAATCCAGGGGGCGAGCAGGCCCTAGTCAACTCCCATGGGCCAAAAGGTTTGAGTTACACAAGTTCAGGGGGCAAAAGGGCTAATATGCCATATTTAAAATCCTAACCGGTAGTTTACTATGCATTACTATTTTTTAGCCAAACCTTTAACAAGTAACAACAGCTTACAATCACTACTTAGCAATAGTTCTTTGGCATCACGAAGTCCAATATTTTTAGTAGTTTTTGCATCTAATACAAATAAGGTTAACATTTCAGCCTCTATTTACCAAATGGATGTTCAAATGGGTTTCCCATGTAAAGAGTCTGAAGGAATATTGAATTTGTAGGGGAGTATGGACTTCTAGACCCACAGCTTGCAAGAAGAAGGAATCGGATTGTTAACATAACGACTAGCAAAAGCTAAAAAACAAAATCAACATATTACAAAATTAAATGGATTTTTCTACCTTCAGCTTTATTATTTTAAATCATGAAAATTATAGTTGCAATTTTTACGTAATTTTTTTGTTACAATTTATTCATTTTCTCAATTATAAATCTAGATAATTTTTACTATGAGATCATCATATAATGACCCCAATATACACTACATTTTCACAAATAGAAGAAGCATGAAATGGTAAAATTATTATTGCGATTTCTTTAAATAAAGTATGAATTTGACTTTAATTTTAAAGAAATTGCAATTTATTTGTGCAAATAATAATTTTATTTATTTATTTATTATTTCTTGTAATTATTTTATTTAAATAATGGGGCACTCTAATAAATTTCAATAGGGTATTTTTGAGAAGGGAAAAAGTGTAAACTTACCACTGTCATTTTTGTGATAAAGCAATTTTTTCATCCACGTTTTATATTGGGAGCAAATCTACTACTGTCAATTAAAATTGCTTAAGTGGCAAACGGAAAAAAAAAAAGGAATGCGCAAGTTGAAAATCATAGTTTTCTTTACCTCACATTTTGGCCTCTAAGTTTCTAAATCTATCATTTTCACTATCATCTTTAACCCTTGCTTCAACAACCCCTTGTACCTTCTACCATCCTCAACCCTTTCCACCATTAATGTTATTTCTACTCTTTCACAGATTGTAGCAATGTTTGTTAAAATAAACCTTGAAAAAATGGGGTTTGATCGTTGTAAGATGAACTAAATCTAGAGGCACTGCAATTCTATAATAAAACGATCAATGACAGTGATAATGAAATATTGCTAGGTGACAATGAAAAATGTGTAAACAAAAAGGTTCACAATGGGTGTGTGTGTTCAGACACAAGGTTATGACTCATTTGAGTGGTAAGAAATGTTGGGGCAGGTAGAGTTTAATGAGAAAACTTTTAGAGACTAATTTAAATTGTACAATGAAATATTCTTTTAATAAACATAAAATTCTCACAATTACTTAATGGGGTAATTACTTTGCTCTAAAGTAATACTACAGTGGTAGATTTTTTCCAACACAATATGGATGATAAATTTACGATGTAAAAAGGATCAATGAAAAAATCGCTCTATCTCCCAAATGACAATGGTAAATTTTCACCTTTTCTCTAAAGGAAAACGTCACTTTTAGTCCTAAGACTTATTTTATTTTTTATTTGTGTTTTCAAACTTTTTTTTTTCCATGTCAGTTCTAAAATTTTTCTAAGGAGTTAAAAATTAGCACCAAATTTATTGAAAGGAAATTATTAAATAGGAATACAATTTATAGATATAAAAATTGTTAATTCAAATAACTAAAAACAAATTAGTATATAATTTGAATTTTCTAGAAGCCAGCTATCGAATAGTTTCAATTATAATTTAAAGACAAATAATGTAAAAAAGTGACAAATTTTAAGAAGAATTGGTTATATAATTATAAAGTTTTAAAACTGATTTAGGAGAGTAAACATTTTTAAGATGAAATATAGAAGTAAATAAAATTCAAGACTGCAAGTGAGTTTTTCCTGATAAATAATGGAGACACACCTTTATTTAAGGTAAAAAGGATTGGGACAAATTAGGATAAAATGAGAATATATTTTGAATGCATCAAAACCTTTGAAAAGAACTAAAAAAATGAAAAGCAATGAAGCAACAAATAAGAATTAAATAAATAAGCGTTCTGGCATGAGCTAGGAAGTTGACTTTAGTAACATTTTCTTCGTACTATATCAGAAAGAAACTTTTTAAGTACTTGAGACATATGCACCAATTACAATCTAAGCCAGTTGGAATATTTATTAGTAATCGAGATGTTCAATAGGAATATTCTCAAAACCTTAATCCAGGAGTTCCACAGTATCATCCCTTTTCCAATTAATTTTCAGATTTTGAACTATTTAGGTACCCTTCTTTACCAATACTTGTCCATGATCTAATCATTTCAATTCATTGTTGATAAGGTCATCAAGCAATTAGATAACTAGAAGTGAAAGCTTTTAAGTAATGTGGGTCGTTTAAGTTTGATCCATTCCACCTTAACCTTATTGCTCCTCTACATAATGTATATTTTTAAGGTTCTAGTTACGTATTAAATAAACTTTACAACTAGTTTGTCAAATTCCGGTGGAAGAGCATCAAGATGCATGATAAGAAGAGTTTTCATTTAAAGAACAGACATTTGCTCATGTTTTCAAATAGCTTACAAAGTTGAGACATTAATGATAAGCAACCCTTTAATCAAGCTTTGGTTGTAAAGACTTTATGGAGGATTTTTTGCAGGTTTTCCTAATACTCTGGTCTACCAAGTGCTAACTATGAATTATGATAGTTCTTTGTTTATCTGGTGAATGAAAAGCAAAGGCAAATTTTCCTAATATGAAAAAGTCTTCTATATGGTCATGACATTCTATAAAATTCTTATATAAGACTTATCAGTAATGGCAATACTATTTGGTTTTTATATAACTATTGGATCCTAAATGTCATTCCAGATATTCTTAGGGCATTGAGCAAAAATTTTCCATATCATAAGAATCTCATAGTCTTAAACTTATTCTTAAGGCATGCTCAAGGTTGAAACAGGGATCTTATTCATCCCATTTTTCCTGAACAGTTATCAAATATAATTCTTAGCCTATTGGCCCCCTCAACATCTTCAAAATTAGACTCTGACTACTATGAAGGTAGTTTAAATGGTTAATACTCATGTCTAATAGGAAGGTAGTCTGAATGGTTAATACTCATAAAAAAAAGGGCTATGCTTTCAAATTGCTCAACTAGGCCCCACTATATACGAATCTCGATTATAGTAGTCATGGTCTATCTAAGGACCCCTAATAATTTTGTGTCTATAAAAAAGCTTTGGAGCGTTAATCTTCCACAAAACTTCAAGACCTTCTCCTTCGAAGTGTCTTTTAATTACACTTTTTACTATGTCTTATCTTGCTTCTCATGATGGCTTTATTATTACTCAGTGTTTAAGATGTAACTTGTATAAGTAGCCTTCCCTTTATCGTTTTTAAGGTTGCCAAGGATTTACTGAGATATAGGGTAACTTTTGTGTAGCCCATTATCCACAATTTTCCAGTCCTTTTAATCTTGGCTATTGAACATTCTAGCTTCTCAAAGAAATGATATGATGATTGACTTTACTTGAAATGGTATGAGGATTGATTTTATTTCTTAGTCTTTTCCCTATGGATTTTCTAGCTAGGGTGAAATGAGCTTTTTTTTTTATCAGAATATCCTTTTTAACATCAAATCTATCATTTCTAGGTAGAATGCCATTTTCCAAGAATACACTATTTAAGATATTATAAACAGCTTTACTCATTGCTTAGGGCAAACCCACCGCCCCTATTATACCAAACATGGGGCACTAGTAAAGGTAAAAGACAGGTTGAGATCTCATAATTCTTTTTAGTCAATGCAACAAGTTGACAATCCTTCAGCCTTAGTGTCACTATGTGGTTATGGATGGGTGTTGATGCCTTTCCAAGACTTTAATAAGGTCAGGCTTGCCAGAACTGTGAAGGCTTAAATGCATAATAGTACCTTGAAGTTTAGTAACTTTGTCACTTAAGTGCTTGAACTATAAACCGGCTCGAATCATGACTCAAACTTTACAAATTGGTGCAATTTAGTCCATATTATGAGTTTGACAGTCACATGAAGTCATGCATCCTAACATTGTTGGCCAACATTTAGGTAATTAAAAGCATATAAAATAAGCCATGACAAGAACTTAGGATTCAATTTTAGGAAATCGGGGATTTTGGCATTCGAAAAACCCTAGACAACAATCCCTCTCCTCTTTTGGCTTCAATCTTCTTTGCTTTGATTCCATCTAACAATGGTTAAAGTTTGCTAATCTGGTACCTATTTTATTCTTCCAATCATGGATTACAACTTCAATATTTAGTCCACATTCAGTGTACATTTTTCTACCTCCAGAGACTTGATTTTTCCGGTGGGTTAGCCTCATTTTTCACTAATAAGGTGATATGAGTTTGAGAATCTTTTGTTTCATTAACCAAGAATGTCTAATTTGCATTCCACTAATAGTTTTTTATGTATCATGTTTTGCTAATCACCTAACAAATTAGCTCTTATTACGTTTATAACTAGCACAACTGCTGGTTTAGGTATATGGTTGAGTGTATCGTGATTGGGTGCATTGTATGTATATATATAGGGCGATAAATGGGAGTGTTGAAGCATGGGCATAGACCAGTATATGAGAATGCAAAATATATTAGTCTGATGGGAAAAAAGTTTTCAAGAAACATTCTGATTGTCATAATGTTATAGTGTTGCAAATTGTGTGCCTGAAATAAGTCTAGCATCAATTATAATTAGTGTACTAGTGTTCTTTGAAATATTTGAATTCATTCTTATATTTCTAAGTTTTAAGTTTTTTTGTACGTTTAAAATCTTCTAGGAATGTCTTCAAACTATTCAGTGGCATCATCATCATTTGATGAAGAAATACCAAATTGCAAATGCAAGCATTAGGCATCAAAGGGTACAATCAGATGTGAAATGAGAGAACTTGGGAGGAGGATTCTTTCATAGTCAATTTAATGGTGTAAGTACTCATTTGGATTTAACGTGATTATTTGTTAAATTGGTAGAGTTGATAGTAGAAATCCCAATAGAATTTGATGTGGTTGTCTTCTATTTGGTTTTGTATTTGATGATTAATGTCTCCAAACAAATAAATCCCATATATTAGCATTCTTTTAGGTTATAAATGTACATAATGTTTGTTCTTTTATATATATTTAGGAAGGAGGTGGCTTGGGAAAAAATATTGATGAAGTTGATAAAAAAAATGCAGTATAGTTTCTTTCTATATTAGTATACAGAAGACAAAGTAAGGATACTAAATAACACACACTATTGATGAAATTTTGTGGCTTTTTGCAGACAAGTAAGGATTGTAATTTCTTTTAGATATATTGATGATGAGTTCCCAAAATGGGTAAAAATGGTGACTGCTAAGTATTACACAAAATGTAAGTAATTGGAAGAGCAAGTTCATGTATGCAAGGTTCGTAGCTCTGTTTTAGAAAGAAATAAACAACTGACAATGGAGATAACATATTTTTAGCTAAGTAGTTGCGGAAGATAGACTAAAAAGTTTATAAATTGAGAATATTTATAATTGTTTTTTGCTGCCTTTGTGTTGTATTTTTCTCTATTGCACTAATGTTCTAGATATTGTTTAGGCAGATGAATCAAGTGATAGGTTGTGTTATGGGTTTTGTTAGTATGGTAGGCATGTAAAGATGCTACCTACTTGTACCTGACACTTGTTCAAAGCATTACCTTTTTGTAGTGATAAGTTGTGTTATTTTCCTGGTATCCTGTGGCATTGTAAAGTGAAGCCTTTTGGCCAATCTTACATTTTTATAAAAGCAAAGGGTTGTTGATGCAAACACTGCATCAGTAGAATAGAATGAAAGTTCTTTAAATATTTGATAGAATTTTGGTGCAAAGATCACATGTTCTTTTAAGTCCAGAGATCACATTTTCTTTTAGGAGCAAAGGGTTCTAAAGACTGGTGAAGCCTAATATACAAATTTTGACTAAATGGTTATTGTGTGTGCTTGCATGTCTCGGTAAGTTCCAATAAAGGTTGATTATGTAGAAATTCACTATTAAAGGCTAATTTTTTGGTACAAACACAAATCAAATAGCACAGGGACATAAGGTTTATAAAAATTCTACAATTAAAGGTTTTTTAGGCAACATTTTAGTTTAGGACTCTAAACCTCATTTTTTGTTTGAGACATAAATCAAATGCAAAACCATAGTTGTTTTAAAAAATCATGTTGAAACTAGTTTTTTAACTAAAAAGTAAAACTATAGTAAAACCTTTGCCATGGTCTATGAGAAAAACTTCAAGTAATGTACTTTACAATCAAAAAATAAATGAGATAAACAGAAGCTACCAGAATCGGCCACACCAAAATAAATTAGTTTGATGCCCCTAAAGACAATACACATATAGAACTAGAAATTAGGTGTCTGGTTTACTACTCATTATAGAATCGTAGCATGTTTGAACCAAAAATACATGTACTCTCGTGTAACTCAGTAACACACAATCCAGTAAACATATTTAGGCGCTAATTATCAGCATTTATAGGCCTTGAACATTGAAGATAGTGAACCTGAAAATAATTTTTAGAATTTAGCATCCTTGCACTAATTTTTGATGGGTTTAACACAAAATAAACCAGATAATTATATTCATCTTTTCCCAAAAGCACACATAACCTTGACTAAAGTGAAAGTGCCCTTATAAAGAAGAAATAAACAAAATAAGCTCAGTTTAAAATACTACATTAAACTAGTTTGTTAGTAAATCATTTTGAATTAAGAATTAACTAGCCCTTAAACCCCATAATCTCCGACAGTTCTTGATACTATAATGGTGCTCTTTGCCATGGATTACTCTCCCTGAGTAGAGCGTTGTTGGAATACCAACCAACATAACAACCAAAGTGAAAAAACACTTTTATTCATTCCAAACATATAAGTTAATCAGATTACATAAGACTAAATATGGTCAACTAAATAAGGAACAAAATAACTATCTTGGTATAACCTGAGACACACATTGACTGACATTACTCAATGCTTGAGTTTGGTTTACTTGTTACACAAGTAAGTAAAACTTATGTTTTTAGCCAAAAAATTAGAATAGAATTAGATTAACAACTAGTATTCTTCTATCTAAAAACTGACTTCTTTTCTAAGGCATGACTTTTGTTACGATTAACTTTCTTACAAATTGTGTAATGCATGACACGACCATGTAAAAGTGAAGTCTTACCTTTTCTTGGTTTATTTCTTGACTTCTTTCCCTTCTTTCATGCCCTGCCTGGCATTGGCCGTTCAAATGGAAGTAGTAGCTCACGCACCACTATCTTCCCAAAACTCTTTATTGACTATTAGTTGAATTGCATACTTAGATGCATTTAGTAACATTTCTTTCTTATACCAGTGGCTAATGTAAGCCTTTGGGTCATCTCCCTCACACATGATGACCCTAATTGCATGAGCGCAGGGGATCCTAGATAATTCCCATGTATTACAACTGCATTTTTTCTCACGTAAATTAATAGTATGTTTTGTTCTACCATAAGTAACTTGATAGCCACATTCACCATTTCATTTAACCTTTAATCTATAAATTTCAATTGTATTCTGAATAACAATTTTCATATTATTTCTACCAATTCACGTCTCCATTTGGAAACAAACTTATTTCTTTTGACTATTATTTCCATGACATACTCTCTAATTTCTTCTACTATAGAAATGATTGGTTTGTTCTTTGCTTTGATTAAAACCACATTAAATACCTCAGTGCTATTATTATCAATTGAATCATATATACAACTTGGCTTGAAGTAAGTCTTACACAATTGGTTCATATCCACTCACAAAAGGGTTGCTCTGGCACTAGGCTTTACCTTTTTAATTCTTCCAGCCTTTTATTAAGAAAAACTTCATTTAGAGCCCTTGTAGCAACATAGAATACAAGTTTCAGGTACTTACCTTTCAACTTAGGATACCAATTCATGTAAATATGCCTTACAAAAAGCCTATTTTCAGCTCGCAAAAATGTTTTAGATATTGCATTTAGTAGTCCCTACAAAGGCACGTGAACTAGTTACTCATACAAGCAAACAAATAATCCATCAAATATAGTAATTGGATAAGTGCAAACTGAAAGTTAAAACCTTTTGTTGATTAGACGTAAGCACCATCCATTTCTATTTCACCCCCAATGTCAACTTTTAGATGTTCTAAAAACCGTAGCCATGAAGATGTACTTTCAACCTCAATAATTGCCTATGCCGAGTGAAGCATTTGTTGTTTGTAACTTTACCAATTGCAGTGAGTAGTTGTCCTCTAACTACTCCCTTAAGAAAGCATCATCTAGCCCAATGAATTTTCTACATCTTTTAAGAAGCCTTTTTTCATGGCATCAAAACACACATGAAATCTTTTAAAAAATGAAGGGTAGCCAAGGCCTCTATGCTTTACCTCTATGTCTATGCTAGTTTCTAGATTGGATGCAAGTATTGCTTTGTTATAGTCATGCAACCTCTTATACGCAACCTCTCATACTCATGGCCATCATCTCTCTCTCACTTCTTAATAATATGAGCCTTTATCCCCTTACATTGATTTCTTGAAATCTCTATTTGTAACTCAGTCATTATCGTGTCTTGAATGTATTTAGGCTTTATTATAAGGTGAGCATATATTAATGCTTTAAATTAATTTGCAAGCCATGATGCATTTGCTCTAGAAAACTTAAATATCTTTAAACAATAATGAAAGTCAATATAAGTCTTCACCATGAAATACTTTTTCTTTTGAAATTACTCAATAGTAGTATAAACCATCCACTTGTAATATTCAGCCATGCCCATAACTCTTACAGAGGTAGAGGAATTTTTTAGGAACACATAATCCTTTTTTCTTTTATACTTTGTCACTTCATCAATGCCTTCTCAAATTGGAGATGATCCGTGAATGGCAAATTGACACAAAACTTCACCTTCTTTTGCATTGCCAGTATACCTTGTATAATGATTTTCCCTTCTTCTTAACACCGTTTCACCATCTTTATTGCTTTCAAAGAATAAACTTCCCACATCAGAATTGTCTAGCCTTATTTTATCATAATTACCTTCAATTCCATCACTATCTTTGTCATCCAACTCTTGAAAACTTGCAGTACTAGATGTTTTAGCAAGTTTAGTGGGTCTACTTTGGCTAAAGTTTTGGACATTGTAGTGCTGTTTAACTCAATTAAAGCCTTTTCTTATTTCTTCATAATGTTCATGACACAAAGCCTCATTAATGCTGTTTAATTCAGCCTCTAGCTTACATTCAAGTTCCATGCCTTTTTACTCACTGTCATCATTCACCTTGCTACCTTTTTCACCATGTGAGGGTTGAACATCGACCTCATTAATATGGGTATTAAGAACTTCAATCGTCTCTTCTACCCTATTATGTTCATTTGGTTCATTAGTGGTCCCCACAAATAAGTCATCATGTAGTATCTTATTGTTTGCCTTCAAACATGATGGTATATGTTCCACATATATATCAACTTTGCCTATTTTCAAACTAGTTGATAACATTCCATACACATTTGTTTCATTTTTAATTTCCTTCAATCCCATGTCCATTGATAGCCTTTCCTCAGTATAAAAAATTCTCTTTATATCAATGTCTCTAAAACCTAATTTCCTAAGTTTATCAGTGAAGGCCATTTCATAAATTGGTATTTAGGCACCATTTTGCAAAATATCTTTTGATCAAAGTATTTTTCAATAAGATTTCTTGGCATAATCCCATCATAATTAAGTTGAACTCCCACATCTTTTCTTATCAGTAAACATTACAACAACACCAATAGAATTCTAGTTACAAAATTAAATTATACTCAACAGCAAAATGAGATTTCATGCAAACTTAGAAATTACTGGCCCTGTTCTCACAAAGTGCAATCCACAGACCATTATCACTTTTTCTTTTTATGATTATCTTTTTATGCCTCGTAGCTCATTCCACAAGCAATTTTATTTATTCTAATTCTTACAAAACCCTAGAAACAAAAAACATTCCAACAAGTTGCTCAAAGCTTCACGTCGTATTTAACTGTATAGAAGGGAACCACAACTTCAACCTTGACCTGCTAAAAAAATCAACTTACCTAAACAAAATAAATACTTTTACCAATTCTACTAAGTTTGATATTTTTCTTAAAGTACAATAATCAATTACCAGCAATCCTATGATACATGGGTCTCAACTAGAGATATAAACCAACCCATGGCGAATGAATCATTTAAGGAGTGAATGTTGAGGATAATGGAGAATCATGAAGGATGGACATCACCCAAGTTTATTAGTTTATTGTCAACCTTGTGGAGTATTTGGCTAAGTTGAAATAGTGTAGTTTTCCAACAATCTCATTTGACTATCGAACAAATTTCTTCCACATGTGAGGATATAATCAAAGAAATCCTGGTGGCAAAAGAATATAAACATAGAGTTCTTAACTTGACTTAGATGCAACCCATGTGCTGCTTTAAATCTTGGGGTGATCGATGGTGCTCTCAAACTCCAGGGATATTTAAGGTTAATAGTGCATGGAATCCATCCATCAGAGTAGGAGCAACTGGACAAGTGTGTGTCCCAACCACTTATCTAAACAAAAAATCCCAATCTATGGTGATTGGTCAAGCTCCATCTGCCTCATATACAGAAGTTAAAGCAATCCTAGATACTTTTAGATTTGTAGCTTTTAGTGACCTCCTTAATGCCACTATCCTAATTAATTGCCTCCAAGGTTTTCTTCTAATTGCTAATGAAGCGTGTGGTTGTAGAGAAGTTAATCATACTTTGCAGAAAGTGATATCTTTGCTCCTAAGCTTCAGACGGCTATCGCTGGTGGTAGTTAGATGACCAACAATTAAAGAAGCTCACCAGTTAGCCACATTTGTGTTATCTTCTGCCTTAGCTCTTTAATATCTCTTTTTCTTTTATTTTTCATATTATTAAAAAAAATCAATTGCCTTTTTTACCTATGTTTTCAAATTTATTCATTGACCCACAATGCCTTAAACATAATAACCAATAGTCCTACTTGTCAACAACATTACTGATTTGAAAACACTAAATACAAATTTATCTACCTTTTGTAGAAGCATCCAATGCACTTATTCCCCATAACCTGGTCTCCAACTTGGCGTAGAATCTCAATGTTCTATACATGACCAAGTGACAACGGTTGATGAGGTTTTCCCCACTTTCATGACCCTATTTTATGTTTTTCAAGTGCCAAATAGGGTTCACACTCCCGCGCTTGTAACTTGGCTCCTCAAACATTGGCAGACAACGTTAGGAAGCAAAGCCTCATACGACTATTGGACTCATGACCATGCAGACTAAATTGTACCAATTTTTAAAAACTGAGTCCTAAATCGAGTTAGTTTATATTTCGAACCCTTAAGTAACCAAGTTACCAAAGTTCAGGGGTACTATTATTTATTTAAGGCAACTTTGAATTTGCTTTCAAAGTGGAGCTGGTTGCTATCAAACAAGAAGCATCTTTTGCTTCCAGAGGTAGCATGGTGCTCAATCTTTTTTTCAATGTTTATGATTACAAGAAAAAAAATTTCCTTGATATTAATATTATAGTTACATCCTTATACCCAAACACCTCTTAGATTCACTCTTGAGTCCCACCCTAAGTGTAGTAAAAAGTTTGCTAATTTTTTTTTTGTAGATGAACATTAATATATTGTAAATACTACATGTAACCTCTCTATTTCCTTTATTTTGGTCACTTAATTAAATCATATAATTTATTATGTAATGTAAGTTTCCATTTGATTTAGCTTCTTCAAATTCTCTAGCTGCACAAACTGTTTAGGACAAAACTCGAACTTAGGCCTTCAGAACTTGAACTTTGATTCACATGCATGGAACTTCACTCGAGCTAAAGACTAATAAAATCTTATCAAACTGAACTCGAGTTTGAAGTATTCATAATTGGTTTGATTCATTTTGGTAGCAAAAGCAAGAAGCCTTGGTAGCAAATGTGCAACTTGAACCAATATTGCGATGAAATATTTGAAAGCACATTGCCATCATTTTGGACCAAACTGGGTAACTTTCGATATATTTGAGAAATTTTCACCAAGTTACTACAATTAGCTTAGGGTACTTATTGTGGGCTTCTTTTTTCTAGTTTACAAGAGTTTGATGGATGCCTTATACTATTATACAGAGGGGTGAGTTATACATGTACTGCTCCATAAAACAATATGTACGGTCCTGACCTAGCCTGATTTCATCTTATTAGTTTGTGTCTGGTTTGGGTCTTTTTTTTTTTGTTTGTTGCGCTTTTACTTGGGTTTGTGTTCCTCTTATCTGTTTCACCTTTACATGGGTTGTATCTGTCCCTCTTGGTCTTCATCATAGTTTCGAAGGATGTCGTCCTCATAGTGGTTTCAGAGGAAGTGAGAGATGGAAGCAATTTGTGCTCACTGTTCATCATTGTTACGCAGAAGTGAGAGAGGGGATCTTGTTTTATTGTTATAGTATTGGGCTAAATACCTTTAATTGGATCGGAGCTTATGGCCCATTTCTGAAAAAAGTACAGTTCCTGATGGAGAAATAGTCCACGGCCCATTTCTTGATTGAGGGCGGAGGTCCCTCTCAGGAGCAACAAAATTTCAATATTGTGCTAAAAAACCTTCATCGACAAAAATTAAACAGGACAGGGAGGGAAAAGGGGGCAAAAGTCACTTTCCTCTTGAGAGGCTATAGGGCGCGCGTCAGGCGCCCCTAATCTGCTAAGCATCTGTAAGTTGTTCTCGATCGATCTGTTGAGTTTCTGATAGTTGCATTGTCTAGGGCCTATGCCTGTGAAGCGTGATTGACGATTCCGTCCTAATCTAAAATGGTTTCCCTGAAAGCTAGGTTTCATCGTGTTGCGGTTTGATTTCCTTCGTACCACTGATTCGGTCAATCTCCCTTTCTGATACCCCTTTTTTTGACTTGATTTAGGTTGCGCTAGCTGCTTTAATTCACTGGTCTTCTGATGCTTATTGCATCTTAAGTTTTCCTCTTCTACCGGGAAGAGTCCCTAATCTTTGCTATCTCTGGTTTACGTCTACTGAGTTTTCCTCTTCTACTGCTCGCGTGGTTTCTGTGTATGTGTCAATAACATCTTCCCCCCTGCTCCGATTGTCTGTACGGCCCTACTTCTATACGGAATGAGTTGAGATTTCGTATCTGCTATGATTGTTGTTCTGTTGACTGCTGTGTTACTCTCCTCTGCTACGTCTTCAGTCTATTGCATCTTAAGTTAGTCTTCGGCTGCAGTACAAGCTGCTCTGGCTGTCTTACCGGCTTAAGCATTGAGTGTAGTTTTTCTCCTCTATGAATATATACTTCTCTGCCCATGCTTCAATGATTTCTTCCCTGCTGTTTTGAGTCAGTTAACCACCCATGGGTGGTCACTCTTTCTTCCTGTTTAGAATAACAGCTGCCAGAAGTGTGGCAGTAGCGAAGGCAAGAGAATCCAAGCTGGATGTCATCCAGATCTTCGATGAGTATTTCTGTAGTAGTGGTAACTGTGGATAAGTATCATAGATTATCCACATTGGGGATCTTCGGGATTTGGACTCCCAAGTCAAATTCCTCAACAATAGGCTGGTCTGATTAGACATCTCCCTCGTCCTCAGATGGCCTAGGTGAATGTTGATGGTGGGGATCCTGATCAGCAGGTCCATCATTAAGTTGGGGGTTTGTGGCCAGTTCATCCATGGCCTCATCGTGGTAGCTATAAAGTAAAGGCAAGAGAGTAACCATCCATGCATAGTCACTCTTTCTTCCTGTTTGGAATAACAGCTATCAAAGGGGCTGCAGCGGCAAGGCAAGAGAATCCAAGCTGGATATTTCGTCCATATCTTCCATGAGTATTTTCGTAGTAGTGGTATCCATGGGTAGATTATCCTCATCAGGGATCGCCAGGATTTGGACTCCCAAGTCAAATCCCTCAACAATAGGCAAGTCTAATTAGACATCTCCCTTGTCCTCAAATAGATTAGGGGTATGTTGATGTTGCAGATCCTGATTAGCAGGTCTATCATTAGGGTGGGGGCTCATGACCGGCTCATCCATGTCCTCATCGTGGTAGTTATGAAGTGGGGGTGTGGCGGCATTGACTGGTTCTAACATAGCAGCAAGGATAGTGTGTTTTGCCTCATCATTGGAAGAAGAGTTGTATTGCCTGGCTGCATCTTCTAGCTTGCGAAGATGATGAAGAGTTGTTTTTTATCAAGCACATAAGAGTTCCTTCAATACCTACATGGCTGCAAACTGAAGATCTTAATTGACCAAAGAAGTAGACAATGGAGGAAGACCACAATATAGAAAGGCCGTCAACTCTGTGGACTGTAATTGAATTTGGATGGCTAAGTTTAGATCAGATCATAGGAATTGCTTTGGCTGCAGAATAATGTGGGGTGTGAGGGCGTAATATTAATCATAGTTGAAAACTAGCGATTGTGGTGAGTTTAATTTGGTTTGGAGAGAGATTTGATGTAGAAGATCAGCAATGTGTGGAAAATAATGGATGAGAATGATAGCAAATTGATGTGAGTAAATGTGAGAGCCAAGGCACTCATTGGAAGAATGTCAGGATTGTGGGACCACAAAATCCGATGGTGGCCGGTTTTTGATCTAGCTGCCGGAGTTGTTAACAAAAGAGTCAAGTATTTTTGTAGAGAAAAGATGAGCTATAAATCAAATTGAGGCTTTGAGGTCTCTTAAATTGATGGGTTTCGGGGAATATTACAAGGGGATTCATTTGGAGGTGAAGGTTTTCTATTAAATCTGAAAAATCAGTACGAAGCTTGTGATTTTGGACATATACTTGCACTTCTTTCACTAAGGTTTTGATTAAACCCTATAGTTTTAAAAATTACACTCACAATAATATCAAAAATTACAATCCTGACATTCTTCCAATGAGTGCTTCAGCTCTCTCATTTGATTGCATTAAATTTCCTATCATTTAAGCCCATCATTTTCTATCAGTTACTGTTCTTCTGTGTCAGATCCCTGTCAGGACCAAAGTCGCCCCACCATGTTCACCGATTTTCAACTATAATTAATTTGATGCCCTCCAGTCTCACATTATTTGGCCACCCAAATACTTCTTTAGATTTGCCCTAAACTTAGCCGTCCAAGTTCAGTAATAGTCCATTGGGTCTACGGCTTTTCTAGATTATGGTCTTTTCGCATTGTCTGCTCTAGTCAATCAAGATTTTCAGTTTGCAATTTTGCAGATTTCAATGGAACTTTCATGTGCTTGATTGAATTTTTAACAAAAAAGAGAGAAAAAATAATTGAAACATTAAGAGAATTTACATTTGTTAAATCTTGGCTATGATTATCTGGAGTTGTAAAATTCATAATATTTGGCAACAGGATAGTGTTGTGGACTCCCATGGCTGGAAAAAAACCTGGTTTGATTGCTCTATTTGATGTTGATGGCACTCTAACGGCTCCGAGAAAGGTAGGAATACTCTATATGGTCTGCACTTAAAAATGTTTGGTTACTTTTTGTGGTTTGCCTCTATTCTGAATCTTCATTATTCAAGTGGGCTTTTTATTGGTAATTTCATGTACATGGTTTTATGTGAAAATTTTAGTTGGCTACTCCACAAAAGTTGGAGTTCATGAGAGAATTGCGGAAGGTACGCTATTCACTTGAATGAAAATAATTTTTCTATTTGGTTGTTTTGTTCTTCGACCTTTAAAATGAGTTGAACCTCTATGATGATACATAGATACCTTGGGTTTATGGAAGTTTTGTTAATTTAAGGTTGTTACTGTTGGAGTTGTTAGCGGGTCTGACCTCAGTAAGATCAGCGAGCAACTTGGAAAGTCAGGTTTGTCAATGGAATTGCCGGTTTTCTCTTTGGTAAAGATTTATTCCTGTAAAACCTTTAGCAGATGGGTTTTAGTCATAAATTATGTCCTGAACCTACTTTATTTACTAGGAGTTTGATATGGTGCAGTTATTGATGATTATGAGTATATATTTTCTGAAAATGGTCTCATGGCACATAAGGATGGAAATCTAATTGGCACTCAGGTATATATGTAACCTACTGTGAAAACTACTCACATAAAGGTTTTTTCTCTTTGATTTTTTTACCCAACTATGATCATCACAACTCAAATTTGGTGATGTTTTCATAAGCACCAGATAGCTTGATAAAGGATGTTCTAGAAACAAGTCTTACTTGAATAATTTTCAGTAATAGATGATCATTCAGGAAGGCTTTGATGGCCAGACATGTTTGTCAATGCTATGAAAAAATATTGCAAACTCGCTGAGGTTAAAATTGAAAGGAATTGCAAAATCATGTGGAGGGCTAAGAACTCATTGTGTATAATCATTTCAAGCATGTCTCTTAATTTTGTTGATGCTTGATATTTTATCATTTCAATTATTTTTCTATTTATGCAGTTAGCTCTGCAATTATTTGATGGTTTTTTTTTTTTTCATTTTATAGAGCCTAAAATCATTTCTTGGAGATGAGAAGCTGAAGGTATTTTTCTCGTTATATTTTATTATTTAATGTGCCATAGAGATAATTTCCATAAGGCCCATAACTGGGCAATAAGAATAACCCCAAGATTCTTGTTGTTTGAAGTCCACCTTATAGTAACTTTTGGTATTCTTACTTGTGAAGCACTTCCTGAAAGTAAAAGATTTTCATTACCATTCCTTAATATTTCCAGAAGAGTTAATTAAGTATTATTGTGCAAGGAGGATGATATGTTTGATATTTGTCATTTAAAAAGCCTGATGATGAATAGAATTGCATTTTTATTTTCTTGTTGGGAATTAGATCATGCTTTGTTTATGGTTTGTAAATTATTTTGTAGGAATTTATCAATTTTACATTGCATTATATTGCTGACTTAGATATCCCAATAAAGAGGTGAGATTTGAATGGTTGAATCTCACTGTGAAATGTGGCTTTATTGTGTGATGAAACATTAATGTATCACCATTTTTTGATCATTATGTAGGGGAACATTCTTAGAGTTTCGAAGTGGGATGCTCAATGTATCACCAATAGGCCGGAATTGCAGCCAAGAGGAAAGGAATGAATTCCAAAAGTATGACAAGGTTTGAAATTCGGGCACGCAAAAGCTCTTTGTTGAAATGCAATTGTATCTGTATCCTCATTATTGTGATTTCAGATTCACAATATCCGCCCAAAAATGGTTTCTGTCCTTCGTGAGAAGTTTGCTCACCTTGGTCTCACATTTTCAATTGGAGGACAAATAAGCTTTGACGTGAGTGACAAACTCGCTGCTCTGTTCGTTCAGCTGGTTGATGGGATATGTTGAAATTTGATCGGATCAAAGAGTATTGATTCAGTTTCTTTTTGTAACAGGTTTTTCCCCAGGGATGGGATAAAACGTACCGCTTGAGATATCTTAATGACTTTCAGGAAATTCACTTCTTTGGTGACATGACATACAAGGTTAAGTTGTGATTTTTTTAGCATAACTCCTTCAAATTCTGTTTGTCTGCGAATTGACCATAAACTCTACTAGTCAGTGCACAAGAAAAAAAATTGTGGTTGTTTTAGCAATAAGACTGATGGAAGGCTTCTGTCTGTCATTTGAGTAGGGAGGAAATGACCACGAAATTTTTGAATCAGAGAGGACAGTAGGGCATGGAGGTTTGACATATTTTCTATTTAGTAAAAACTTGTTCAATTAATTAAACTTGACGAGTATCCGTCATTAATCATATGCTTTGAAGGAAATTTTATTTTTACGAAGTAGAATGAATAATGTAATTTTGCATTTGTAGTTACAAGTCCTGAAGATACGATGATACAGTGCACAGCTCTCTTCCTGGCAAACTCTTGAAGGCTAAGAGCTCTCAATAAATATATACTTCTCAAGAGGTACACACATCTGCCAAGGGCGTTTCATATTAAACTTTTTGGCAATACGTGATGGAAATGTATTCGTTAGATATGACATAGGCATGGAAGGAGTCGGCAGCCAGAACTCAAATGTATTAGTTTTCACATGATATATATTGTTTTTGTAGTTATTGATGGGGAAGTTCTACTTCCTGATCGGATAAATATCCAATGGAAAAACTACTTTTATGATGATACGACAGGATTGGTAATTTTTTTTTTCTAATTTGTTATGCTATGCGAAAGACATTTGGCTAAAAGTATTACTCCCTCAGCCTTACAATATTTGATCTTTATTCTTTTTTGGGTAGTTTTAAAATAGTTTCCCTCTTCTTATTTTTCTACATAAGGTAATTTATTATTATTATTATTATTATTATTATATATATATCAATTATTCAAAAAAAAGTTGAGAAAATTAAAGAGAAAATATGTAGGGTCCATTAAAACGTACAAATGTTAGTAAATTTTTTTAGATAAATGCATGTGCTTTATATGAAAATAAATAAATTAATAGTTTTATATTAAAAGAAAGAAGTAAAAAGTAGAGGCTTTAATTTATGTGTATTATCAAATATGATAAATTTTATGAGATGGGGGAAGTATTATTATTATTATTATTTTATCATAAATGAGTCGAACAAATGCTAGTGCTGAGGGAAACCATGTTATTCGAGTAAGCCCAAGTGTCTTCGTTTTGCCCAACCTGGACCATGCGATTAGAGGTAGCTGAAGTGTCTAGTTTCAGTTTCATCTCTAATAATCCTATCTATTAAATGGATATATACACCAAACATGAATTCTTTTATGTTAAAAGAAGACAAAAAGCGGTAAATTTGCCACTATAATTTATGGGGTAAAATAATTCCGCAACTAAATTTTTTATGTGCAAATTTGCTGCTAATTTATTTTGGAAAGTGTAAATTTGACATCAATATTTTGTATTAGGCGCAAATCTTTCACTGTCGTTAAAAATGCGTAGTGTGGCAAATGTTAAAAAAAATATAAAAAATATAAATTTTAATTCAAATTTTCTTTACATAACACATTGGCTCCAAATTTTTTGAATTTATCATTTTCACTATTGTCTTCGCTCTATCAATCTCTCGTAGAGCTTATACCCTTTGTCACCCTTCATCCTTTCCTCTACTGGCGCTACTTTCACTCTTTCACACATCTAGGCATTGATCCTTCAAGAAAACCCCAATCAAACATTGGTCGTTCAAAATAAGGTTTGATTAATGCAAGTTGGACTAAATTTAGATGTGTCGCAGTTCTAAAATAAATGATCAATGATAACGGTGGCGGAGGGTTGCTTAGTGATAATGTAAATGGTGAAAACAAAAAGGCTCAGCAATGGGTGTGTGTGGTTGAACACAAGGTTTTGTTTCATTTTGGTGTTGTGAAAGGTTTAGATAGTTACGGGGTTATGAAGAAAACTTTTAGTAGGGGTGTTAGTGAATTGAGCTTTAATCTAGCTATTTGAGCTTAAGCTCGAAATTACTGTTAATGAATCGAACCTTTTGAACTTTAAGCACGAATTTGAGCAGATTATACTATTTGAATCTCTTATTGAATTGAGTCCGAACATGGTAGCGTTTGGTTTGATAAGTTTCTAAGCTGATCAGACCCTATATAATATTAATATAAATATTAAAATTATATAATTAATACACAGTAAAAACTAAAAACCTAAAATCGATTTTCAAAATTTTGAAAGACGAGCAATGGTGTTGTGACGAGCAGGGGCTGTGCTCACCGTTCCCTAGATGGCTCCAACGCTTCCAATGGCCAAAAGACCAAGGAGGAGATCTCTAAACCTGAAGCGTATGAACAAGAGTTCTTGACATTGGTGACTAAGCAAATTTGTGACGCTTCCCTGATGAGTTAAGGTGTTGATGAAACTACGACTGTAGAAAGAATGCACGAGGCTGAGACTTCCCAGATGATCGACCAGGAAGTGAAGGATGCTATGGATATGGCAAAGGAGCGAACGAGGAATAATGGCGTTGATGTGGACCGTAAACTGTACATTGCAGCTGTTGTCGGCAATTGCCATCTTGATTATGGTATGTAGTTGCAAGTGATTGGTGGCCCGAATGATAATAAGATTATTGAGATTGAATTGAAGGATGTCACCGATGCTGTTCAGAAGTGGAAGAATGCTTTTATGGGCAATGTAGTTGGGGGAAAATTAAGATATATGGTGATGAGGAAGTATGTTAAGGAGCAGTGGTCAATGATTGTCATGCCAAAGATCGACCTACATGAATCGGGATAGTTTACTTTTCAGTTTGATCATCGGAGAGATAGGGATCAGATTTTATATGGTGAACCATGGTTGATCCAAGAGGCCACTGGTTCTAAAAGCTTGGACGCTAGGCTTTAATTTTGATAAAGAAGACACATGAAAGTTCCGGTTTGGGCTTAGATTAAATGTGGCGTGCACTTCTGGGGTAAAAAGGCACTAAGTAAAATTGTCAATCCATTTGGATGCCCTCTTTATGCAAATAAGTTTACAATCGATATGGAGATAGTTTCATATGCTAGGGTCTTAGTAGAGGTTGGTATGGCGAAGAAAGTGAAAAGATGCATGGAGGTCACGCATCCATTTGGAAAGAATGTTGAAGTGAGAGTTCATTATGAGTGGCTTTTGAAGTTTTCCAACCACTGTTCTGCAATTGGTCACTCAAATGAAGGTTGCCCTAAGCTTTAGAAAATTCAAACCATACAAATCTAGATTCCTAAGCAGAAATAGAATAACAGTGATGATGTAGAGAATGAGAATGTAGAAAAGATGGAGGGATAGGAATAACAAAAGTCCCTCCATAGTGAGGAGCAAGAGTTCACGCCCAGCCTTATGAGAATATGGAATCAAATAGTGTTGCTATAAAAAATTCATTTGAAGCTCCCGAGATTACCTCAGTTGATGATGCTGGTGGATGTTTGAGGAATTCACAAAGATGTAATGTTGAGGTTGAAAAATCTAGGATTGAGATCCCTTCTTCATCTATTAAATGAAGATTCTTGCGTGGAACATTTGAGGGTGTAATAAATGTTCCAGCTTTGTAGGAAGTTGAATGCCTTGAAGAAGCCACTGAAGGGCCTAAACAACGCGTGTTATAGTAACATTTAGAACTAGGTCAATGAGTTATTAAACTCGCTCAATAAGATTCAGAATAAATGCAGTGGGGACAGGAGTAGTTTGAAGTACTGACTAGAGATGAAGACGATGAATGATAAATTGCAGAAGTTGCTTGCAGCTGAGGATAGTTATCCTTGACAAAAAGCAAGGATCAAATGGCTTAAAGATGGGGATGAGAGTACTTGATTCTTCCATCAAACCAACCAGAAGCACCGAAGTAAATAAGAGATCATTTACATTCAATGGGCTGATGGGAGGATCATTTCTGTTGAAGAGAAAATAGTAACTGAGTTCATTGAGTTCTACAATCAATTATTAAGGTATGGAAGGGCCTAGCAACCTTTTGATCCTGATATTATTCGCCTTGGCCCAATGTTACTTAAGGAACACTAGGACTTTTTGGATAAGGAGATGATAGATGCGGAGATGAAACAAGCTCTTTAGGGTATTGATGATGCAAAAGCTCCCTGTTCGGATGGTTTTAGTGCTTTGTTCTTCAAAAAACCTGAAGAATCATTGGGAAGGATGTTATAGAGGCTGTTCAAGAATTTTTCACATCCAAGAAGTTGCTGAAGTAGGTGAACACCACCTAGATATATTTAATTCCCAAGTCAGGAAATGCCCAAACAGTGAAAGAGTATCGGCTTATTACTTGTTGCACAAAATTATTTCTATGGTGGCGAGAATCCAGGAACTCCTTGCTTTTCTAATGAATCTAGCTCAAGTCACCTTTGTCAAAGAGAGGTACATAAGAGATAATATTCATATGGTGGGTGAACTTTTGAAGCATTATCACAGGAAGCAGGTGTCCCCACGATTTATGGTTAAGGTTGACATTATGAAGGCTTATGACTCAGTGGCTTAGTCTTTTCTGAAAGAGCTTTTATTGAATATGGGATTTCCAAAGCATTTTTACAGGGCTAATTATGGAATGTGTCACCACTTCATCCTACTCTATTATGGTTAATGGCAATAGCTATGGGTTCTTTGGAAGAGGAAATAGGTTGCACCAAGGTGATCCTATATCTCCCTATCTTTTTTTTCTTTGTATGGAGTACCTAAGTAGGAGTTTGAGCCGCTTGAAGGCACCCCTGGTTTCAGTTTCCACCCGAAGTACAGCAAGTACCAAAGAACAAACCTTTGCTGCGTTGATAACCTAGTTTTGCTTTGTAGAGCAGATGTCCCCTCTATCTTGAACATGAAATCGATTTTGGAGAAGTTTGGTTTGGTGTCCGGCCTTGTCCGTAGTGCTGTCAAATTACAGATTTTCATAGGAAGAATGCCTTGCCAATTAAAAGAGGAAATCATTCAAGTTTTTGGCTTTAAATGGGGGCAGCTCCCAATGAAGTACTTAGGAGTTCCACTGTCCTCTCTAACTTTGTTGGCGAAGGACTTTGAGCCCATCGTGGCTAAGGTGCAATGGAGAGTGAAGGGATATACTAATTAGTTTTTATCCTATGTCGGAAAGCTACAACTCATCAGGTCTGTACTTTTCTCAATACAAGTTTACTAGAGTTTAGTTTTTCTAATTCCAAAAAAAGTGTTAAAAAAGATCAACTCTATATGTTAGAATTTCCTTTGGTTGAGGAAAGCAGAAGGGAGTCAAAAAGCTTTAATTGGTTGGGATGAGGTGTGTAAGCCAAAGGATGAAGATGGTCTCAACTTGAGGAATATTGTCTCATGGAACTATTGTCTGATTGCTAAGCTCCTTTGGGATATCGAGGAGCATCTTTGGATCTAGTGGATTCATGCTTACTATGTCAAAGGGAAAAATCTATGGACGTTGAAGAAAGGCTCGACGTCATTGTGGGTGTGGAACAGTGTGGTCAAATGCCTAAAGTGGCTAATTAAAATGTTGGAGAGCAAGGATGAGGTCTTCGCTGCCATGACGAGTCAAAACATGTATAATAATGTTCGACTAAAGGGGGAAAACATTCTGTGGGAGACTGTAGCGTGGAATACAAGTTCAGTGCCAAAGCACCGATTTATTCTTTGGTTGATGCTAAGAATAGGGCTTTCTACTCAGGATAAATGGTATCAAATGGGAATTGCAGGGCCAAATAGGTGCTATCAGTGTGAGATGATGTAGGAGAACTAGAACCACTTATTCTTTGTTTGTCCTTTTACAAAAGAGGTAGTTGTGAGAACAATGCAATGGTTAAGAATTTACCAAGGAGTCCATAGATGGAGGGAAGCTATTTATGTTTATTTACAAAATTCAAGATGAGATTTGTCCTAGGGAAAATATGCAAAATTAGCTTTGCGGCAGTAATTTATCACATATGGAATGAGTGAAATAATCAATGCTTCAAAGGGAGTCACTGCATCATGCAATAGGTGGCCGATTGAATTTATTTTGATGCCTGTGTCCATGTGAACCATTTTGATCTAGCAAAAGCTATTGGATGAAGCTCTGTGTTTAAGTTATGATTTTTGTTCTGTAACCTAGTATGCCAGGCGATCATTGTACATTCTATCTTTGATATAAAATTTACTTTTTTCAAAAAAAATAAAACCTAAACCTAAAGGTAAAATGCATTCGACCCTCCCCTTAGCACCAGCCATCAATTTTCAAAACTTTCTCCTCTCAACAAACATGATAGTCGGCAGCCCGTTGGCTCATGTCGCTCCACTCCTCCAATGGTTTCACAATAGGTGTCCATGATTCGGCTCTTTCACATGCTTTAGTAAGACGATTCACTCAAGTCGTTTTGTCCATGATAATACCAATTTGCTCCATTAGAGGCTTCGATCAAGGCGCTCCATCCACGATGCACCAGTCTCCTTCGTTAGAGGCTTTAATTAGATCACTTCTCTACAATGGTGTTACAATGGGTTATCGTCCATGATATGACACCTCTGCAGTTCGCCACACTTTCCCCCAACTGCCTATTGTTGCACCAATCTTTGCAGCCTGCTGCCATTGTTGATCAAGCTTGTCCATCGATTCGCCTAGGAGCTTCGAATCCATCAACCGCCTGTATTGGTTCACCCCCCACACACAGCGAACTCGAGCCTCTTGAACGTTCAAAATGAGTTTGAACATCATTTTGAGCCGAACTCGAGCATCATTTCCTCAAGTTCGTCGAGCTTAAGCTCGAACCCAAGCACCCTTTAGACTGAAACAAGCTGAGCTCGAGCCCGAGGGGTTCGGGCTTGGCTCAACTCAATAACACCCATAACTTTTAGAGACCAGTTTAAGAGGTGCACCATGGAATATTCTTTATACAAATGAAATATTCCTATTATTTAACGGTCAGTGGCAAATTGGCGCACAACAAAAATATTGATGACAAATTTACCCACAAAAAAGTTTAATGACAAAATTACTCTTCCTAATAAACCTTAGTGGCAAATTTGCCTTTTTGCCCAAAAAGAAGTGAACTGCCTTTTGTGCCCAACGGATAGAAGGAGGGCCTAGCTCATACATAGATGGTGACAGGAATTAATCCATCCTAACTTTGGTCTACGGTTGGTTCATTTGGTTTAACCGGAATTAAGTGATACATGAACACTACTTATAAGTTACAACATTCCCTTTGGGTGGCCAAAATAATTAAAGTTTGGATTTCAAATTCTGAGTTTTCGCCAACAACCAGAGTTTTCAAATAATTAAAGTGAATGAAGCAGACCGACACAATCTTCAACGATTCACTGTGGAATTTGATTGGGCTATGTTGATTTCAAAAGTTTGGACAAATTGTAGCTTTTCTTTGTTTTATGTACGTTCTCTTTCAGACGAAGCTAGATTTGTAGGTAATTTAGCTAGTTCCTGTTGCTTTTCTTGTATTAGGAAATCCGTTAATGGGGCTCCCATTCTCTAGGTAGGAACGGTCTGCGATTGTTATGAAGATTATCTTAGGGAAGTCCTTCCCTGATTGCTGTCAAATTCAAATTCCCTCTATGCTCTTCAACAAACGAACAATTGTGAGGTTGCTACCCTACTCGTCTCTGTGGCTACGTTTTCGCTTACTCAATACCTTTTAAAACCAAAGTTTGGTTTAGGCCTAAAAGTGCACTAGCAGCCCTCCAACTTTGTTAACTTGTACAAGTCAGTCTCCTAACTCAAACTCGGTATATTTAAGTCATCAAGCCAACTTATATTTTATGTGAAAAATTCAAAGTGGTTCCTTAATGTTTTTTTTTTGTTCATGTTTATGTAATTGTAGTATATTTTAGATTGATCTAGTCTATGAACAGGCAAAATTTAAGTATATATTATTTCTATAACTATTAAATAATCTTTATGTAAAACATTAATTAAAATTAGCTTATGGTATATTTGATAGAGATTTTTAAGACATAATTAAAAGTTCTTATTTTTATATATATTGATTTTCTAAAATTTTATCCAAATCAAAATTTGATAAATCAAAAAACCTTAAAAAGCATTTTAGAATATTGTTTAACAAGTTCTTTGTTTTTTTTTATAGTTTGTCTATGAGGATGTGTGTGTATATTGTGTAGAAGTACTTTTTAGTTGTTTTCAATAATTTTCTACAAGTAAACAAACTAATCATAACAATTTTAAGTGTCATTATCTGCATTTTTTTTGTATTATCAAGAGGTGTTACAATATAATAGATCAAATTATCCTTGCTTTACCTTGCATTATCATATGCGATTGATATAAAAAATTCAATTTCTTTTATCTTATAAAAAAGATAGTTTTATCACCTATGCTATGAAAAGGGCTCATTTAATAATAAATGTCTTTCGAATAACTCATCTAAAAATAAATGTCTTTCAAACTAAGTGACTATGTTGAGAAATCATTTTCTATGTTTTTTTTATCAATTTATAATAATTTCTTTTAAAACTTATAACTCTTCACCATAAAATTAGTCTTTAAAATTTTGTAAAATAGAAGCAATGATATAAAAATTACTCAAACAACAAACTTTAAATAATAGTAATTATAGTAGAAACATAATGAGCATCAAACTAATTAATTAACTAATTATGTTTGGAAATGAATTGGTTTTATTTTTTAATTGATCAATTAATGATAATAAATTTTCTTAGTTTATAAATATTTAGTTGTAATAAGTCTCTAAGTGTTTCTATAAAATACTATCAATTATATGATGCTTCGCAAATAACAAAAACACGCATGAAACTAAATAAATTTAATCTAGATATGGAGTAAAACAATAAAACCGAACTATAATTATTATTTTTAGACAATAGAGAGATTAAGGATCATGTGTGAATTTTGCCCCAAACACCATGAGATGCTTTGAACTAATTTGTTCCATTTCCCAAAGTTTGTAGAGTTAAATATATTGAGTCGGAGTTGTTGGAGTGCAGTTGGTGTACTTTTGCTTTTAGTTTAAGGAGTACCTCTATCAAATGTGTTAGTCTACCTAGCGTTGCCATAGGGTTCAAAGTTATATTGAGTACCCTAAAATAATATATTTTTAAATATTATACTAATACTATTAAGAAAATTATAGTCTCCAAAACAACAATTTAGAAAGTACCAATTTATCACAACATGTTATTCAACAAAATGTTTAAAATTAAAAATAACCAAAGTTGTCACAGGAAGTAAAAGTTTAATACAAACATGATATAATAATTAAACTTGAAAAATAATCAATCATAATGATATTCGCCGCAATCAATACTTTACAGGTAAAAATAATGGTGCTAACGTGCATAATGAACGTAATAAACATCAACTGTGCCCAGTTATGTACATACTTTCAACACTATGTCGTCAAAGTTTAAATCAATGTATAATTTTTTTTTAATAAATAACGATACAACAAATGCCTAAATGTTGGCGATATTACAGATAGTAAATCATCTCAAAAATAAAAGAAAAAATTATAGAAAACCTTATAATTACTCATGTTTGGAATACATAACCTAATAAATAATTATGAAAAAAAAGGAAACAAATCAATTTTGATTGAATACAGGTCGAGGACTTCAAATTCTATAAAACCAATTACTATTAGCTCGTCCAAGTGCTTTCTTTATGCCATTTTTAGCTCTTTATGGATTTTAAATCTTCAAAGTTTCATATTAGAAGCCTAAATAGCTGAAAAGGTGAATGGAAAAGCAGAACCCTGGATGTGAGAAGAAAACCTCTGGAAAAATCTTAGTAAAAGGGAAAACTTTTGTCCAATGGCAACTTTTCATTGTGGTAGGAATAGCTCCCCATCAATGTCTTAGCCAAACTAATAAACATTTATCATATGGCAGTAGGGATAGCAATTAGGTAGGTTGGGTCATTCAAGTTTGGATCTAGTCAGGTTATGATAAATGTTAATTTTGTGGTCAAACATGTTGACTTTTTGTCAACTTTGACCACAATTTTCTACCTTACCACTCAATATTTTTGGCCGATTCTTGCTTCGATCCTTCATTTTGTAGGTTGAAGAAGCGGACCATAGCATTGGAATGACACCGGGATGAGTGGAACAAAAAATGAGAACGCAAAAGTCAACGGAAATTATAACTGTGAGGCCTAAGCGCCACAGTACAAAAGTTCTCTGCCTAAAAAACGCACCCTGGAGGCCTAGGCGCCACCTAAGGCCTAGGTCCCAGGTACCTGCGAGCCTGGAGGCCTAGGCGCCCAGGCACCCCCTCTTGGGGCCTATGCGCCAAAGCACCCTCGAGCCTAGAAGCCTAGGCGCCCAAGCACCTCTTCTTGAGGCCTAGGCGCCAGTCACCCGGGAAAGTGGTCCCCTACCTCAAATTTGAACTCAAGCTTGCTATTGGCCAAGGATTTCTATCCAAATGGTTTGGTGAGTGAAAGAGACACCTCTAAGAGTAGAAGAACTTGGAACCTAGCAAGAAGAAGGGACTCTTCATTTTCATCTTCTCATCTTAGACTTAGGTTTTTCATTACCATTTCTTGCATTTCCTCATCTTCCTTGGGAGCATGTATGGATTCTTGCTTAGAGAAGGCTTGGAGGACTTCAAGACTTGTAGGAGCCTTGAGGAATCAAGCATCTAGAGTCTATTGGGTTCCTTCTTTCCTTCTTTTATCTTGTATTTAGACATGGATGCTCTTTTATGTATTTTCATATTTATGTTTAGTTTGATTATGGAGTAGTTTTCTCTACACTTTCTATGGTTGTAGCTACTTGAATTGGTTATGTTGGTTGGATTAATGGCTATTTGACTTTGATTTTCCTCCATTGCTTGTTTACTCTTCTTCTTGAGCTTATTGTTGTGTTGATTGATTAAGGGCCCTAGTCAATTGCACCTTAGATTTCTTTTAAACTCTTGGAAAAGATTAAAAGGAATTAGAATTAGGAGAAGAGTGTAGTGGCCATGGGCTTGTTGGGAGACTAGTCTAGGACACTAGGTGAAGGTAAATTGAACTTGTAATACCCCTCGTGAACTAGCAATTTGGATGGGAGTCCATTCTAGTATAAGCTTGGGAGAGTGACCATTTCACCTGGGAGAGTAAGGGCCCAATTAGTTAACTTCACCAACAAGTAGAAAAACCAAGCTATTAGCCTTAATTCACTAACTAACCAAGTCAAATAGTGAAAACCATAGGAAGTGTGTTTTGTTAATTCATTAGAAAACCCCTAATTTGCATTGTATTTGTTGTTCTTGTTTATTAGTAATTTAAGTGGAGTTACAAACTTAGTTATTTTCATAGTGAGTAAATCGTCAATTGTTACTTGTTTAGCTAAAGTGAGTTTCAAGGTAGTGGTAATTAGCAAACAATGCAAATCAATCATCGTGGGAATGATATCTTATTCACCCTATCTACACACGTCCCGTGCGCTTGCGGATTAGGGTTGTAAAACTCATAATAGGTTAGCATGAGTTTGGGTCCAGGTTAAATTCAAGTTGGGTCATTTTGAGTTCGGGTTGATTTTGGGTTTGGGTTGGGTTGGGTCAGGTTTATTTGGGCTCAGGTTCACCATAGGTCGGGTCAATTTCAATTTCGGGTAACTTCATATCAAGTTTTGAGTCGGATTCGTGTCAATCTTTGTGTTCGCTCTAGTTACAGGTATATAAGCCAAAATGATTGAATCTATTCATTTTTTTTTTTTCAACTTTTGTTAAAATTTAAATCAAAGAATTCAATTTTTTTGTGTGAATTAATTTAAATTATTTTTTATTTTTTTAGTATATTTAATCAAAATATTCATAAAAATTTTTTTATTATAATTTAGTACATATTTAGGTAATTTAAAATTTTTGATAATACTTGTTGTTTTTTCTAGACCTATACCCTTCAACTATTATTGTACAGGCCATTCAGATTCTCACTCAGCTATTATCCAGACATACACTACGACAATTTTGCTATGCATATGTTCTAATGAATATTCTTTAAAATTACTATCCAATGCAACTCAAGTTCATTGTTAGTGACTAAACTATAAAATTTGAAAAATTTTGTGTGAAAGGTGCAAAGATTTCAAAAGTTCAAGAACCCATATTATAATTATTAGGGGTGACTAAAATGAAAATTCTTAAAATTAGATACCTTATTGCACTATACTTAAAAGTTTAGGGATGAATGTTGTAATTTTAACAATTGCTTATTAAGATCATTAAACTTACTAAATATAAATATTTGTTTTGGAAAAATTCAAATATAAGACTTACTAAATATGAAAGTCTCTTCTCTAAACATGGGACTTACAAAATATAGAAGTTCTAAAAAAATGAAAATTACTAAATATGGACATCCCTACTCAAAATAAGAGAATTACTAAACATAAACATCTAAAAAAAATGGAGCTACTAAATATGAAAGTCTCCTTCCCAAATATGAGATTTACTAAATGTGGAAGTACCTACAAGTGGAAGTTACTAATTACGGAAGTCACCTTTCCTAAATATGAAACATAGTGAATATGAAAGTCCAAAAAAATTGAAGTTACTAAATATGGAAACCCTCATATTAAGAACTTACTAAATATGGAAGATAATGAAAGAGAAAAGTTAAGGTTTAGGGTTAAGGTTAAAACAGGGTTTTGTCGAGTTTAGTCAATGAGTCATCTCGGGTTCGGGTTAGGTAAGTCTCAGGTTTGAGTTCTTTTAGGTTTGGGTTAATTTAGACTCAAGTCATTTCGAGTTCAAGTATTTCAGGTTTGAGTCTTTTGAGTTTAACTTTTCTCAGATTTCCCTTTAATCGGATTCAGGTTCATGTCAAGTTGGGTACAATCAGGTTCAAGTTGTTGATTTTTTTTTTGTTAAATCGGGTCATATTGGACTTGGGTTCAAGTGAGTTAAGCCAAGTCACCAGATCAAGTTAGATTTTGTCATCAATGTATACAGTAAGATAAAGTCTCATATATATGTACTTTTTAGGACCTATTGCCTAATCGAAGTGAAATTCAGGAAAAAACTATGTGCTTTTTCTCGTTTCTTTGAAGTTCCTCAATAAAGCTCATAATACCATGCAGAAATGGCAGTAAAAGACTTTGACTGCCCCTCAAATAATGGGCTATGTTTATAACACTAGAATGTTGGTAGCTAAACCAAGATCTAACCAAGGTATAAATAGAAAAGTTGAGGAAGAAGCCACTGGGAAAACATTATATTAATGTAGTATATTATTGTAGATTATGGGAAAATTGGGTAACATCTCTCATGGAAGAACCAAAAAAGAAGAAAACTAAGGGGGGAAAGAAACACAATTCAATTTAACTCAATCCAAAACTATCGAAACACAATTCAATTCAACTCAATCGAAAACTATCGATTAAAGATTGAAATTACCTATCTACATGACAAGTAAGATTAAAATGGGAAAAGCATAACAATAACATAAGAATCGTAGCATGATTACCAGTAGCAGCCAAAATAAATCTAAGAAAGATAACTTGTAAAATTGATAGAAAAATGCTAAACAAACTACATAAGTGTAGGAAAAAAAAAAAAGAGAAAAAGTAATCTAAATGTGTTAAACAAACATAAGAAAGCAAAAACAAAAGAGAGAGAGCCAAGAGCAAAGTTATTGTACACTCACCTTAATTTTGTGTTCAACTTAAACCACTCCATTCACTTCACCTTTTATTTTTTCTACGACTTAGGGCCAGAACAACATAATGTGTCAACTGATATAATGAGAATACACCTCAAACTATCAAACTATCCACTAACAAAAAAAAAATCTTTATTTTTTAAGAACAACCAAACTCATGCCTTTGGTAGTGAATCTAGTTTTAGAATAGCACCAAACTAAACCGAAAATTACTTGAACTTGTTAATGGTTCAAGCCATAATCTAGAATCAACAAATTCATAATCAACCTACAAGTAGGGAAGGGTCAATTACTAGGTCAGATTTTGGAATTACTTAATGGCAAAAGCACCCCGACAACATATTGATGTTTATACAAGTGAAATGAGTTCTTAGAAACAAGAATATTAAACCTCAATTTAATTTGCAAACAATACATAGTTTGCAGTAGGAAGACTAACAATTCACTTTTTACTTCCTCCTATCAAATAAGCCAATGAATTCGCTGAATTAGAATAAGTAATAAAATCAAAGGCACCCTAACAGGAAAATCCAAATTCCAAATAAATAAATAAATAAAGCCACCTTGATTGACTAACCTTGAGTAAAGAAAAGAAGATTGACTAACCATATACATTCGAATGTAAACAATTGCCCCTAGCCACTCATGTTAAAGAAATATATTTTTGGCTTATTGGTGCAACAAGTAACAAAATGACCTTTTTGGCTTCGGATGAAGCTTGTAGTACTGGAAGAACATCAGGAAGTAAGGTTCAACTTTGAAAGCAGCACACATGGATAGCAAAACATTAAAATGGGCATAAGTATTAGGGGTTAGTTATTTGACTGCAATGCGATGGAACTCACAAAAGTCCTTCACCATCTTTTGAGTGGAAAACTGAAGTCCCAACTTTAGCAGGGTCTTGAAAGCTATAATCTCGCCTTTTCAAGTATGGTACCTAGGTTCTCCTTTCTCTGATAGCTGAAGTTGCTCATAAGAAGAGAGGAAGTACTTCTTCCTCCACTTCTCCATTTTCTCATGAATGATGCAACTTGGTTAGGAATCCAATGAACCCTAAGGATTCTTGGCCTAATTGGTAGAAGGGACCTCAGATTGAGCAGTTAAAGAGGCCATGGTGCCAACCTCAACTAAGGCAAGGTATCTAGTTTGACTAAGGTTTGGGGGAGAGAAAAGGAGAAACTCTTAACCTACCAGAACTTCTGAAGTTGATGGAGGACACATGTTGAACTATAGCTAAGATGCCAAAATGTGGTTGTACTGTCACAAAGAACCTTCACCTAAGCAAAAACTAACCAAGAAAGAAAAAGATAGCTTGAGAGCAAAGAAATGTGAGTGAGAGCAAATGAAAGAAGTAAGAATTTCTCTTAGAGGGGAGTATATATAACTAAAAAAAAAAAAAATCCAAGAGACACAATTATCACATCACAATAAGTGATGATCAACCCCTCTAAAATGAAGTGACAATTTAGAGGAAGAAGGAACAAGTGGATGCATGACACGAGTCCCTTGAAAATCAGGTGAGTGCACGCTTATGCATTGATGATTGATAAGCTATCAATCGAAATGATGGTGCGAGATTTCGGGCTTAATGAGGGGGCATGTAATGGCCCAAACCACAAATATTTCATCCCGAAGCCTTAGCAGGCATTTGGGCTTCATGAGGGGGCATGTAATAACCAGCATGCCAACACCCTTCTAGTCCTTAAAAAAAGTGCCAAAAGCCCGAAGAAGCCAAAGGCTGAAGACCTCCTCAGTATAGGGACCTGGACAATAGGATCACCTTGGATCACCTGGGAGAAGACCTCAGCTATAATCTCTTATCGAGGCCCCTATCCTTCACTTTCACTGCATTACCTCGGCATCTCACCTCTTGGTCGGACATTTGCCTAGCTCCACCAAAGTCCCTCAGAGAACCTTGATATAACCTTCACAACCATACATTGGGTAGCATGACGAGGGCTTGGCTGTAAGTTTCAAGCGGTCAATTGGCATGAGGCGTTCCAGGGTACAGACTTTTGAATTCCGAATCCAATTGGCCATATAACTTACCTGTCCCGAATATTACAAAAATTAGGCCTACTTTTTCCTAAATCTCTCGAGACATTTCAGATGATTTGAATGTCAGAGATTCGCCAAAAAAAAAACTCTAGGGTTTTTTTAGCTACTCTTTTTGCTAGTTCAAGCCACCTTTACGAAGCATCCACTGCACTATCTTTTACAATAACAACCTCACTCAACACAATGATGGACAGCACAAGTCGAGAACCAAGTTGCATAATTTGTATTCAAAGCCTTTTTTTTAATGGCTAAATCTGAATATGTACAAAAAAAAATGCCATGAAAACAAAAAAAAAACCAATCTAATATCGTGAACTCTAAAATTTCTATACTAAGACAAACAAACAACTTTTGTGACTTTAAAGTGCGCAGGCTGCTTTTTGCAGGACAGGGTAATTGACTTCAATACTATGTAAAGATTCACTAAAACAATAAATGGGCCATTGTCATCCACCATCCTCTTTGCACACCAATACTAAATTGACTGCTTTTTCACTTAAAGATATATAAAGTACCAAAAAGCTCCCCCTCCTTGGTTGTCGAAGCATCGGTAGTTTGGCCAAGCACTCTTCCAACTTTTTCTAAGCATACAAGCATTCGTCGTTCCAACATTCATCATTTTGTCCTAGTCCTGTATTCCTTCTTACTTCCTTCATTATAACCTACAAAAATGGATGACATCAATCACCGTACTTCAAGATGAAGCAACTAAATGTCGTCATTCTTTCAGTAAGCCTTTACACTTCCTTGATTGCTCGAGGGGTTTAGGAATCCCAGATAGCTCTTATTATTATTATTATTATTATTTAGTTTGCATCAATTCCTTTCTCAAAAACCATGAAACCAAGGAATTTACTAGCCCTGATGCCGATTACACATTTTTTAGGGTTTAGCTGTATGCCAAATTTCCTTAATTGCTAGAAGATTTCTTGTAAATAGTGTATATGAATTTTAGGGATTCTAATTTTGACGATCAAATCGTCTACATAAACTTCCATGTTCCTGCATATCTGTCTCGCAGGCACCTTACCCATTAGGTGTTGATATGTTACACTTGTGTTTTTTAGACCGAATGGCATGCGCACATAGCAGAATGTTCCTTCATTGGTTATGAAGAACATCTTTTCCTCATCATCAAGATTCATGCATATTTGATGGTAACCGCTAAAAGCACCTAAAAAAACTCAACAACTTGTACTCAGAAGTTGAATCCACCAGGTGATAAATTGAGGAAAGTGGGTAAGAATCTTTCAAACAAATGTCATTGACATTTGAAAAGTTAATGCGCATTCACGATATTTCACTCCATTCCTTTGTCACAATGATGACTTTACTTAGCCTATTTGGGAATTTGACTTCTCTTATCACCCTTTTTTCCAAAATTCGATGGATCTCCTATTTTATGAAAGTTCTCTTATGGGGGGCCTATGTTTCATTTTTTCTTCAGAACTAGCCAGGCATCTGGATTTACTTTCAAGTTGTGCTGTATTACATCTGGGCTGATCCTTAGTATGTCCTTTGGGTAGTAAGCGAAGAGATCCTTGTTTAAAATTAGGAAAGACCGTACTTCATCTTTTTCCTCCTCAGACAAGCTTACGCCTATTTTGGTATACCATCCTGAAATTAGTTACAGCTTTTTTGTCTTTATTTTTTTATGATATTTCGCTTCTTCGGGGTGTGGTACAGGGTGTTCATTTTTTCATGCTAAAGTTTTCATGCCAATATACTTCTGCCCTGGTATTCTTTGGGATGTTGCAAATACCCTTCTCGATTCAACTTGATCTGTGTATTTGTGAGCATCCATTTTTCCAATGGCAAATGTTATTGTCAAGTATTTGATGTTAGCCCTTATATGAAATTTTACTTGGGTACACCTCCCAATGATAGTATTATATGGAGATGGGCATCGATCACTACGAACTTCATCATAGCATAATTACTAAGTTCAAATTTTCCTCTTATTAAAATTTCCTTTAGATCCAGGCGGAGTTTGACCCATCCTAGCACAATTAATTTGGCGTTGTGTACATCATTTATGGTTGATACTATATTTCCAAGCTTTTGGATGGGAATGTGCAAGTTTACGAATTCACGGGCAAATAAGATGACAGTATTGGTTCTGTTGTCACATAATACCTGCTTTACAACCTAGTCACCGACCTGAGATATTATGAAGAATGGATCATTCTATAGGATTCTAATCATCGAACAATCCTTTCTTTTAAGCCATCTGTTGAAGCTATTAGGCGTGACCCATGAGATCTCCGTTATGCTTCGGTTCCTTCCTACTGACAGAAAGTAGGTGGTTATAGTACAAGTATCCTTGTTTATAACAACCTCTTCCTTTGCTCTTTCCCCATTGTTTAACTTCTTGCGGGATTTTTCCAGAAGATCATTGGTGATAGTCTAATATAGTGGTATGGTCACCATTAACGACTTGCCTTAGGGGGTGATCTCATCCCTGCATTCACTTCATGAAGCAAGAATCTCCCAGTAGCGATCTGTCTTCCTTTCATTGATTATTGTTTGATTTCCCACAAATAGAGCCATTTGGTGGTCATTATCCTTCTTCATGCTCTTTCATTGATTTTGCTACTACTTTGCCCGCTACTCTTGCAACAACAAAAAAAAAAAAAAAAGGCAATAGAGGGTTTCCCAGAAAGTTTTTTGGGAAGAAATCTCTGACACTCAAGTTAGAAGAAATTTTTAGGATAGGAATATGGATAAAGAGAGACAAGATAAAATACCTCTTTAAAGAGGGTACCCTTTTCCCTTTATAGGGTCAGGGGGTCTTGAACCTTTGTTCAGTTCTTTAGGTACATCAAGACATGTGTCGAGCATTTAATGATCATGACATGGTGCCTTATCGATGATTGAGTACCTCAAAACTAGCCAAGGTTGTTTAGTGTAATCAGCTATGTTGCCTGATCTAAGTACATCTAGAACCTTTTAAAAGATGTCATGACACACTCCTGTAGTGTTGGAAGGGGTCCTATTCGGAGGGTGGTTACCTGCCTAGCACGTGTTGAGCTTTTCTGAGGAACACTGATACATTCGGCCATCATCTTGGTCACTTCAGGATTTTCTTGTACATTCTTTAGTCTCTTAGGAGTCCTTAGAACCTTCCCTTACTACCCCAAACATTGCAATTTGGTGCAGTTTACTCATGCACTCATCTACTGCTTTGAAATAGCAGCAAATGCACCACTTATGCCAGACACATCCTACAATCCCTTGGTGCCTTTAGGGCCTTGCATGGCATCATGCTCTGCCTTCCCTAGAACTTAGGAAACTCTTTATGTGACAGCCCTTGGAGCTATACGTCTAATCAAACAGGTAATTACTGGAAGCTCGGATATTCAAATGATGGATTAATTTAAAAAATTAACACTTTAGATAATATATTTGCAAGCTAAGTCTCGGTAATAGAGGGTTCAGTAGCTTAAAAATCACAAACATTGGTCATTTAGGTAAAATTGGCAAAAAGGGTATTTTTGTAATTTCTCAAGACTAAAAATGTTACAAAAAAATTTCCTTGAGTGAAATGGATGGAAGTCAGCCTATTTTAGTACTTGTAGAAGGTTTGGATGCAAGTTGGAAAAAATAGAAGAATTTTGGGCCAAATTGCTTAAAGCCCAAATTAATTGCTAGATATTTATCTTATTTAAACTATGACTTTTGTTCCAGCCTTCGAACGCACAACCCTACCCTCTTTCTACCTCCATAGCAGCTCCAATCTAGCTCAAGGAAAGCCATTTAAGCACATCAAAACAGAAATTAAAGGTGCTCAAGGTGTTTGAAGGTGTTCATGAGATCATCCATGGTTAGTTTTGTTCATATGGTGTAGTTTTCATCATTTCTGAAATTCTGGTACTGTTCATGTGACGTTTATGGTGGAAATCATAGCTGGGATGATTCTTTGATATGTTTCCTAGCTTTAAGATGTGATTTGAGATGCAAATGAGCTAAAACCTAAGAGAACTAAGGATGGAATTTTAGTGTAGCTAAAACTATGAGTGTTGAGCTAGATGTGGTTTGATTCTTTTATTTTCAGCCATATTTTCGTGTTCCAAGGGTCTTGGTAGCTCAATAAGGTTGTTATATTACTTATGAATTGGTATTTGAGAGCTAGGAAGTGCGAGAATAAGTGCTGGGCAGTGAATTATACATGGAAACCATGTTGTGCATTTAAGGTGCATTATTTGAGAGCTTACGGTATTAATTTTGTTTCATCTGGGAGCTGCTAGTTTTAATGGTTTAAATTAGTTCTAGGTGATGTTATCTTGCTTATGATTTAATGTATAAAATCTAAGAGGCAAGGGAAGATTTATTTGGAAGTGAATTGTCCACGAATGTCGTGAATGTGCATTAAGGTGAGGTTTTGGTACTGCGGAAATTGTAGTCGATTCCTGGAATAAACTGTGTTATTTCAGTGATTTTGGTGGCTGTTGGTTGTTGCAATTTTGCTTATACACTAGTATACAAGGCATAAAAAATAAGAGAGCAAGGTTTTGGCTGTTTTTGAGCTATTAAAAGTGTAAAGAACCACAAGATAGGCAAATAGTGTACAGAAAATTCTGGGCTGTTGGTGCTTGTTTATTGGGCTGTTTCCATATGTTAAAATTGCTAAATTATGCTTAAAATAGTCAATATAGGTGCTAGACATAAGCTACTAAGAGAGGTCCTAAGTTTGGCTTGAAACCGAGACAAAAAGGCTAAGTACTTGAAGCCTACAAACTAAGTTAAGGTAAGGGTTACTTGATTTGTATGCTTATGTGTTAAATAAATTTGGCTAAGATACTTGTATATCAAGTGGCTGAATTATTGATTGATTTAACAAGCATGTAAACTGAGTATTGATGGCTATTTAAGAAACTTATATGATTGGGTTTGGTAGGAAGCCAAACTATGAAGTGCATATGAAGTGTGTAAGTGCATATTTGTAAACTTGAATGCATAGGCAACATGGACCTTAATATGGTTTAATTTATGGAGAGTATAATGGTTTGAAAACCTAAGATACCTAAGGTCACCATGATCGGCCAAAGCTTAGGCGAACCTAAGATGGGGAGGTGTCCTCAACTACTCACAAAATCTTGGAATGCTATCACTAACACATTCATTTAAATAAGCAAATAGTTCACTTCTGTACATAAAATAAGGGATATTGGCAAATAAAAAGAAGCTTTCAAAGCAGTATTTGCATGGACAAGTTAGACTTGTCAATTGTAGGACTAATGAGTGAAGGAATTGTGGGAATTAGCTACTCCCGTAATTATTGGCCAATAATATGAGTTTTTGGCACTATAATTTGAGCTCAAGTGCACTAGGCATATATTGACATTTTTATGAATAATATGCATGGTCCTATATGAATGTTTTCTTGCAGATTACAACCTTTACTGGGAACCTTTGGTCCTCACATCCCTTACATGTTTTGTATGCATATACTGGTGTGTCTAGAGCTAATAACCGATAAAAGAATTGGTTGTTAGTATTTTGATACCTGGTGTGCATAAGTCATTTGCTATAGTTTATTTTTGTTATGTTTCTTTTTTGTAGGTTCTTAATCACTTGGATCACTAACTTACTGGCCTTTATGGAACAAAGGCAAGATGCAGGGGATACCTAGGCACTGTTGTGGTCTTCTTTTGGCAATGTAGCTCAAATAGGATTGGATCCCAAAATTCTCAATGTAGCATGTGTATAGAACTTTTGTGCATGATGTATATATGTGTATAGAACTTATGCCTCTGGTAAATGCTATGGAACTATTTGTTATGTTCTTTGGTAGCTTATATGGATTCATAGTGCATAATAGTATGTTTTGTATAAATGCATGTTTTGAAATATTGGCCAGCTACACCAGGTATATATTATTTTTATGGTCATTGACCTACAGCCATAGTAAGGCGTAGTATAAAACAGTAATGCATTAAGGATTTAATCAATTAGGAGGCCCACTAAGGAGCAATTTACGCAAGCCTAGTACTAAATTAATGTAAGGTTCCTAGGGTCCTATATGAATTAGATGGAATTATGGGTAAAGGCCTGTGACACTTTAACTTCAAGATAATTCCTTAATCCACCCTTAACCATGTCTTATAATGCTCATCATGCACCAGATACTTACACAGTCTATACTTATGCGTAGTTGAGTCAAGCTACCATTTATGCCTATAGAATCCTCTTAGGCACTTGAGTCCTGAAACTTAGGCATCCTTTTTATTCGTAGTTTCCTTACTCAATTGTTATACAACCCCTATGTATATAACTTTCCACATTCCGTTGGTGCACACAACACTTAAGAACAACATAGCATAACTTGTTTTTACATGACACTTAGTTCACCCACCTACTCTTAAGAACTTCACTTAAGTGCTATCCAATACTCAAATGCTACTTACCATGTTTCGTTGGTGCTTACAACACTCAACAATGACATGGCTTACATGCTTTAGCCATAATTAATGCACACACTTAAAGAAAATTGGGCACACTTAAGCAATACCTTTATATACATTAACAAGGCTCAATAACTTAAATTTCTTACTTCTTTCTAAGAGCACTCTTGATTTCCAATGTAGATTGATCACTTGGAAAGAGCCATTGCCTTGGTTCTCATTCTTGCCTTGGGGTTAATTTTATTCTTGGCATAGGTACACTTAACATATGGTACCCTTTGCCTCTTACCCCTCATCTCTTGGAGGTTTTTCTATGACCACAAACTTTTGGTGCTTAACGATGATGCCTCTTGTGGTCTCAGGCACCCATATAACCTTTGGTGCACCTTGACACTTAATATTGCCTTCGATGTTAAGCTCCCCTCTTTTGGGGCCTACTAAACCTCCACACTTCTTAGAAATTTCTTCCACCATGATTTGACTTACCTCTCTCATAGGAGGTATTAACTTAACTCTTTTTCCTATATGGTGCTTATCTTCACCTTGAAACAACTTGGCGCTTAATCTCACTTCAAATGCTTATTCGCTAGCTCGATTCCTTGAGCTCTTAAGTCCTTCATGACTCTCATCTTACCCATCCTAGGATCACTAACTACTTTCATAATAGCCTTAACTAGCTTAAGGTCATTCACACTTAATGAGTCACTTACCATTCACAAGGTTACCTACCTGCTATTGGTTTACTTAACTTACCCTCAATAGGGTCCCTTGGATCTTTACTAAGATCCCTAATAAAGCCTATTCATATACTTGTTATGTCCCTGCAACCAAAATCAGATGGCATCCCCAGGCAGTATAACAACATTAATAATAAAAATTAACCATAGTGACCACCTGCACAAAGCAACAAATAACAAATAAAAATATTTTATTATACTTGGCACAAGGACATTTAATTTGATCTTTAAGGGAGTTTCAAAAAAATTTCTCAATTCACGATAGCAAAATCATTATTTGATGTATATTGTCAAAACTTCTACAAAAAAAAAAAATTTGTCAGCACAATAAAAATCAAGAAAAGTATCTAAATCCATCCAGTATTATCGTATTCCATGCACTTAAATGCAGTAACACATTTTTGTATGACCCAATTATCATCAATCAAATGAGTAGGAACACAATAATAGTCTTGGCCTATTAGAGATGTCCATATGTCACTAGTAAATACAACACAGTGATCAAGAGCAAAAAAATATTATTGCAAGTTTGATTTCTGGGCATCATACATTTTAAACGTCTTCTCCTAGCTATAGTCCTAAATGTCTTTTCAAAACCCAGATTTAAGTTTGATCTAATCCAATTTTCTAAATAAATATCCTCATCTTATCTAAAAGGTTTCTTGGTTAATATAATTCAATTAATCATGCCTTCTTCATATTTTTGTTGGTAAACTCTAAAATTACTTGAACTACCAATAATTCTCCCAAGTTGTGTTTGTCCACTTGAACTGGCCTGGGCACCAAGATAGCGGATGGGATGATCGTTTCTAATATGTCATTGCAGCATCCCCATCCTAAAGTTGACCTTATGCGCCAATTTCTTCCTACAATGTTTGCACTTCACGCGCCTTTAACCTATACCATCTCAAAATGCTCCCACACAAAAGATTTGAAATGACTGGATTTACCTACCGCACTAGCTTTAAAGTGTCAATTGTGACCTGTCACTCCTTGTGAAGCCACGGTTAGGGCAGTCTCTTGGACTTTCATATCATTGTCGGACGCTTGCTCATCAAACTCTAAATTGATATTCGTCATATTGATATTGGTGGCTTCATCAACATCGTAGATGTTGATCCATTTTTGCACTAAATTTTTGCGATGGAAAAACAATCCCAATCCGGTGTAGGATGAATAGCTCTTGCCCAGTGCAGAACTAGTGCTCTTTCTTGATGCCATTGTTGGGAATGAATAAGGGATAAAATTCATGGGATATTAGCTAGAAATTAAAAAAAATATTGATAAGAGCTAGAAGTGATTTGTAGTGAATGTTGTAAATGTAGATGAGGGATTGTTGATATTGCTGTGAGGAATTGTGGAAATGTGTTTCTTTATTTATAGGAGAGTCAAAAATTTTGTTGGACCAAACTGACCTAAAAAACTAGCCTTTTCTAAGAGTTGAGGGGGTAAAATGGTTTTGGCTACTTTGACCGTTTCTAGGCATTAGGGACCAAACGGGTAATTTGCCCCCTTTTTTCAAACTACAGCCAACTATCCCCCCCCCCCCCCCCCCCCCCCCCCCCCCCAAAGGGCCATAGCAGCTCACCTTATTCCATCCTCAACCCGGGCTAAGCCGTGCCAGTTTTCTATTTTGAACCTAGGCTGGTTCTGGTCTAGGTTGGGTCAGCCCAGCCCACCATGCGCCTGTACCCCACTAGATTTAAACTATTTAGTAATAATTTTACAAGTACTTAACAGTTTAAATTATCAAGTTTTCACCAGTTTAAGGGTAAAGTTCATGTGAAAGCAAAGTAATAAACCTTTTCATCGAATACCACTATGGCACAACCCTCCGAGGGTATAATAGTGTCATTTAAACAATGTTAAAAAAATGCGGAAACCTTGAAATAATCACAATGACTCCCCCTGCTGAGGCTTGGAGATTTTATTTCACAGCCTATACTTGAGAGTTTAGCTATCGGGGCTATAGTGAAACTGTATCAATCATTTTTCTTCACAGACAAGAAAATCATAATATTAACTATTGTCAGAAAGTTCCAAGTAGATTGAATGTCCAAACATCATCTGTGCAGAGTGAAGAACAGAACAGAAATGCAGCACACTGCAGCAGTATCTGTAACCAACTATTAAAAGCAAATCTGTCAGCCATGTTTATCATCTATTTTCCAAGTAGACGTCGAGTACGCTGGTTCGCGCCTCTTACACGGAAATTGATCTCCTCCACATCGTCTTGGAGGAGTTCCAGACCTTTGTTTTGCCTGCAATGACCAAAACTCTTTTCATTTCAAACTGCCCACATGACCTAATGTACAGGAAAAGTTAGACCTAGTAACTGAAGTTAGAACAGAGAAATTGTTCTTAAAACAATGAATCATGACCTAATACCCTTAAACGAAGACTAGTGTCAGAGTGAAATGGATAACACACAAACCTTTCAATTTCAGATCCCATGTCGACGGCCATATTCTTCAGCTCACCTAGTAGGCCACTCAGATCAGAAAGAGCATCATCTTGCTTCGCTTTTTCAGCCTGATACATCATAATTCCATTTAGCAAACTAGTGCCACATAACACTCATTGGATATTTGCAAATTTTTCATTTTAGGCATCCTCCTGGCAGCATACCTCGACTTTTTGCAGTGCGTCTGTAGGTTCAGGGGGTGGTGTTCGAGCTCTTGCTTGTCCCCTAGGTGCAGAATTCAAACCCAGTTTCTCCCTCTGCTCCAAATGGCTACCCCTTCTTTTGGGGGAGTCATCTGTATGCCAAGAAAAATACACACGTTAGACAAAGTAAAAAAGAAGAGGATACATGAACTGCAAAATTGCCAGAAAATGCTTCCTTTTTCTGTGCGAGATTCTCAAAGCACGTGAAATATGGTTATGGAGAGTTGTAAATTAACCTCTCATAATAGCAGGGCCAACAATTTCACGGTTCTTTTTCGGCTTCCAGGTCCTAGAGAACATTCCTCCTAGACTTCCTAAGAGCTTCTCACCCTGAAATCAGTAGCAAAATATCAAGGAAATGTCTATCACAAAAAATACTTGACAATTGATCCTTCATAAAAGAATATACTTTTTCCTGCTCTTTCTGAACTTAGGCAGCTGTACGAAGAATCATTTAACTAGAGATCAAATTGAACAATCAAGTAAAGAATCTTTTAAAGGGATGCAGAGAATCTTTTAAATAGACGACAAGGACTCATTCAAGGAGAAATCTAGAGACAAAAAATCCATAATAATAGATATACACACACAAGAATATACACAAAACCTAATTGTTCATTTCTGATATCCTTACTGCATCTTCCAGCATGAAACTGAAGTTAACTCACGATACAAGTAGTTAATTCCAGTTTACGACTAAACTGAGATGGTCTAGCGCTCTAGTGTATCATGGACGAATATAGCAAATAAGACAGGCACTATTCTGGTTGAATGGCCTACAGCAGAAGAGGAAAGATACCTATATATCTTTCCCAGATACATTTTGTTGCATTTACTTTTACAACCTGATCAAGACCAACTACACAAATATACTTAATAGTTCAAGAAATATTGTGAAATGGTATGTTTGCAGAGAGCGAGAGAGCGAGAGAGAGAGAGAGAGAGTTTGTGTAGTTGCTTTTTGTGCTGTAAAAGTAAATTGTCAATTTCAGAAGTATAAATTTCAAGCCATTTGGCAGAGAATCAGCACAATGAGTCCAGAAAGCATACCCGGCTGAGGTCATACTCCATACTGACAGCAGTATTGTGTGCCTGGGTAATTTGCTGACCCTGCTGATGCAAGGTGACCAAAGTGTTGGTAGCATCCCCTCTTATTTCTTCAGCAATCTTCACACAATTATTAACAGCATTTGTAGTTTCCTCAGCCTTGTAGACAGCATAATTCTCCAATTCTTGTACTGATTGATTCTCTATGCCTCCAGAGTCACGAAAATCATGTTTATATCTATTTCGAGCAGCTGAATTTAGTGCGTAAGAGGAAGAGTTTGGTTTTCCACCACCAACATCATTATCATCAAAAGGGTTGGTGCTGACATTTTTAGAAGCCAGATTGGGCTCAGAAGAAGTTCTCCTTGAAGGTTTAAGGGTCCGCTTAGTCTCCAACTCTTCATCAGAATCAAAAGGGTTTGAATTTGAAGGAGCAGCTTTTCCAGTGACATTGAGACCATGCTTAGAAACCTTTAGCGGAGATCTGCTCGAACCCGTCATCCTTCAATTGAAAAGGATTGTGCAGTAAACCAGGCAGGTAATATGAAGAGAACTTAAATCTCTAAATCTGCAAAGTGAATAAAGTTTGGTGAAATGAAGAAAGACATGACAAATATAAACCAATGATCAGAATAATCGTCGAATTTTCATTTTCATAATTTACTACGAATAGGGAGAAAAACAATATCATAATCAAGTGGGACAATCCAACTAAATCACAAAAGAAGAACAAAGGCAAAGAACCGATCGCGCCCTAGTTTGCATTTCTAAACATTCCAAAAGCTAAAGCTACAGCAGGATTGTTCCAACCCAGCCAAGAGACCAAGATAGAGACAAAGAAGATCAAAAGGGGGAAACAGCAACGACACGAGTGGAATTAAGCAAGCAGTTCTGTCATCTAATCCAAGACTTGAGCAGGTTATGAGTCTCCTACAAATACTCTAGAGATGATAAGCCCAGGAGACAAAGGAAATAATGCAAACAATTACTGTCATCTAATCTAACAACAAGAAACAAGTTGACTTGATTGACCACAGAACAAGAGGAAGAACAGCGGAGCCCTTCAATTTGAGGCCAACCAAACAGAAAAGCAACTCAGTACCCCAGAATCGAAGTGCAACAGAAGACAAAGCACAAAACCAAACAAACAAGATTAATCTAAACGTAAACATGGGCTAACCAGGAGTTTCAAGATCAAGCCAAAGAAACAGAATTCAACAATGAAAGGGAAGAGAATGATGAAAATGGGTCGAGCTCGATAAGAACAAGAAACACAGAAAAAAAAAAACCGACTTACCCAAGAAATTGGCCAGAGAATAGATAAAGAATTGTCAAGAGTTTTGTAACGGGAGTTGTTGGAATGAGGGTAGGGAGACGGAGATGTAAAGGGAGGGAGAAAGACGAGTTCAATTTGACGCGTCAAAACTCCCAGAAAGGAGTTGAAAGTGGAAACTATGTATCAGTTTAACAAGCAAAGCCGCGATTAGGGATGGTAATTAGGTAGGTCATGTCAGGCTTGGGTCAGGTTATTTAGGTTTAGGTTTAATCAAATTAGTATATATTTAGGTCTAGGTCGGATTATTTGGGTTCAGGTTGATTTTAAGTTGAGTAGATTTCAGGTTCGGGTTGGGTCAGTTCAGGTTTATTTGGGTTCGGATCCAATTAGGTCGGGTTATCGGGTATTAGACTAAATTTAACTTGGTTGTCATATTTACTTGGTTCACTGATGCATAAGCCAAAATAGCTGAATTGCTTCAATTTTTTTGTTTAATTTTGATTAAAATTTTATTTAGCTAGACATAAAAAATAATATAAAATTTATAAAGATATATTAATATATAATTTCTTTAATAAAATACTACCTCTATGCCAAGTTCTTTATAACATTTACTATTCAATAATTAATCTATAATTTTTTTTAACATTTTAGTATATAAATAAAAATAAATTATATTAAATAATAAATATAGACCTATAGTTTCTAAATATATACTTTTTAAATTCTTTTCTAACAAATAATCTCTCTCCGTACTATTTTCTTTACTCCATTAAACTTTTATGATTAGTTTGACTTGAATTTATTTATATTATTTTTTTTTAAAAATTAAAAAAATACATATTTAAAATCATGTATAATTTTTTTTATTTATATATTAAAATTTTGAAAACAAAAAATTATAGATTAATTGTTAAAATATGAATAGTGAAAAGAATTTGAAACAGAGGGAGTAATATAAATAAATTCAATTTAAACTATTTGAAAAAGTTAAATATTTCAAAGAATATAGGACGGAAAAAGTACTATAAGTTCTAAAACCTAATTATTTTTATCTCTCTATTACCGTTTCACTAATCATTTCTCATAGTTCTCACTTGTTTGCTCTACAATGTAAAACAAATCAATAAAATAGAAAAAACTCATTCACATATATTAAATCATAATTTTTCTAAAGTCTTTGCCGACCATATATTTTATATTAATTTAAGTTAAAATCGGGTCTTGTTAGGTTTAGTCATCGGGTCATTTCGGGTTCGGGTCAGGTCAGGTTCAGGTCAAGTTTCTTGGGTTTCACTTCAATCAGGTTCGGGTTCAAGTCGGGTTGAGTACAGTCAGCTTCAGGTCGTTGACTTTTCTGGTCAAATCGGGTCAGGTCGGACTTAGGTTCGGGTGGGTCAGATCAAGTCTTAGAGTCGGGTTAAATTTTGTTATCCCTAGCGGCGAGCCAAAATAACAAGACTTCTAATCACAGCAAAAAGCACCACTAGTTCTAAACCTTTAGTCCCTATTGCAAATCCATTCATAATCTCCATTTTATTACAAATTGGTTCCAAAACTTTATATTTTATTTCATATTGTTTTCTAGCTCAAGATGGACAAAGAAATCTGGTTTATAGAGAGGAAACATTGATAATTATTAACTTTACAAAATGTTGGCACAATTTGAGTTTACGAGAAAATAGTTACTGAATAGATAAAATCATACTTTTAAAATGATTATATTAGATAGGCACATGAGAGTTAACGGATTTAAACTGATTTGTTAGCTGTCTTATAATAAATTTAAATTATTTCATAATTTTTTAATAGTTAATGGCCATTTAAACTATAAATTTTTACCTTTTATAAATCATGCTTCTATATCTACCTAGGGCTAAGAACCAATGTGCAATGAATTATAAAAATTTAGATCAATTTGCAACAAAATAGAAATTAAGGACCAATTTTGAATGAAAAACTAGAATTTTGAGACCAATGGTGGCGTTTACCCCTTGTAATCAAGATTCCATTTCACGGTTGCCATCGTGATTTTTGTCATTAGTAAAATCTGAAAATGGTTAATTAACGAAAAACAAAAATTAAAAAATTTAATAAAATATGATCGAGTTCGTTTGAAATTATCAAAAATATTATCTTTATATTTTAATTTTTTTGCCTATAACTAATTTTAAATTTTAAAGATAACAATTTTATCTGCTTAATAATTACTTAAATATATTTATTCATAAAAAAATAATTTTTTAAACCTAATATAAGAAAATTTAAATAAAAAATATTTGTTTAAAAAAAAGAATGTAAGTGTATAAATGATGCGTAACGTTGAACACTTTAAATCACTTTATAAAATATCAACTAGCCTTAAAAAAAATTTTAAGTTCAATTTTAATTGAAAGATTTTTGTTTTACTCAAAAGCAACAAAAGGGGGGTTAAGTGTTATCACCATACAAAGTACCCTAGCTGCATAAGGAGCAAAATGGACTGCAGACCTGGAGAGTACAATACAAAAACATAAGACAACTTGGGAAATAAGATCAAAGATGTCTTATAAAATATGAGCAGTCATGCTTGATAGGAACCTGCTTGGTACATGACCAATAAACTCCTCAAAATGTTTCCAAGCTCCAACATACTTCCTGAACTAATAGGAGCCACACTCCAAGACAATGTGATTTGGAACCAGCAGTATCAAGGTTACCTACACAATAGTACAGCCCTAGGTGCTAAGCCAAGTCCAAAGAGAACTCATGGTAGGATGCTTAGAGCAACTACAAATTATATTGATAATAGTCCAAATAAATCATACATTAGGCCTCCATATATATAGATATAGCCTAAGTCAAGAAAAGCCCTAAGTGACTAATAAACCCTAATGGACTAGGATTCTTGGGCATGCTTTAAGGGGCTAGGGTTCCCATGCATGCTTGGCATGCAAACAAGCTATACCATGTCCAAAGCATGTTTACCCTTACTAAATAACAAAATAAGCCATATGGTCCTTAAAAATCCTATAAATACAAGTTATGGTATGAGGGTGCACCATGGGAGTGCACACAGGGCTTTCTTAGGGTGCATGTGCTCCCAGGGTGTGCATGAGGGCTCCTCTAGTGCACAAGTGGTCTAAACTTCCAAGAGTCATACTAGCCTTTCTGTTTTATCTCCAACTTTAGCTCCAAGCTTCTCCTTTTGGAAACGCTCTTCTACAAGCCCTTGTAAAGTTTCCCTAAGCTCCTTAGCACTTCTCATTGTACACCAAAGATTCTATTTTTCTTATGAGAAATCAATAAAATAAGTAAGGCAACATCAAATCCAAAATATGTGAAAGAACATGCCATCTTAGAAAACAATTCACGGAGATTTTCTAGAAACTAAGGAAAGTATAGAATGACCTTACTTAAGCATCTCAATCACTTACATTAAATTTAGAAAGATTTACCTAAATAACACACAAACAACAAGATTTGGCTAAACTTAGCATTCTGTCAACAAAACGCATGTGTTCACCTTAGCATACATAAGAGATAGGCATATAACCAAAATTGACCACACCAAAAATGTCTAAATTACAAACAAATTAGATTGGTATAAACTCATATAAGTGACATAGTCCATAACAAGAGAATTAACAACAACATGCTTGCCATTAAATTCACAAAAATCACAATGCATTAAGTTAGAAAAATGTTGAATGCATATGTCAAAACATCAAATTTTATAGCCCATTCAAATTAATTAGATTTGTTTGGCCTAAATTTGCTAAAAAAACATGATCCATAAAATCAAAAAAGATCCTAGGCATTTTTGACAAAACAAAATGTGAATGGGTATGAATTGGTGAATGCCAAAGATCAGAGTAGCCAATGATCTGCACAAAAAAAAAAATTAGTGCAGTTGATAAAAAAAAAAGTAACACCTTTCTTAGTGGAGTGTGAGACCTATGACAAAGCTTTGTAAATAGTGTGGAGTTCAGCCATTTAAATAGATGAAACTTGGTGAGCTTGCCCCTTAATCACCAATTCAGTTTGACTTGTCCGAAAAAAGATCACAGCCCCAAATTCCTTATCTGTTGTTGGTGGTATGGATGCAGTGTCCAATAAAAATAACTAAATGATTCTAAAATTTTGACATTTTATCCCACTTTTTAGCCAACATCCTTGGATTATAAGCATCCATTCTTACTCGATCAACCTTTATAAAGATAGCTTGGTTGATTAGTTATATTTTCTAGTCCAAATCATAGAATCCCTTAATGTTCAAATTCTTTATGCAGTGGTAACAACACCTATAAAGTTAGCAGTATGTTATCTTTTATGAGTCTTCATCTCGATTAAAGCTAAGAGCCATGAAAAGATGGAATCACTAGGATTAGGTGTAGGCACCATGGTCATGTGCTTTCACACAATAGCTAATATAGGCAGGGAAGGAAAAAATGATCCACATCTTCTTTAGGAAGACTACAACTTGAGGACTTTGGATCATTAGTACAATAAAGTTTGCCTAAATTTGCTCTAGTGGCCACATTAACATAAGCTTTCCATATGAACAGTTGTTATTTTTCTGAGATATTAATAGCCCAAAAAAATTGAAAAGTTTAGCCATATTATAGGGATAATTATGAGGTTTTAACTTTAGGTTTGAAGAAAAAGTTATTTGAACTAATGTCCTTGTTTTGAATAAAGTTGACTATCTAGAAATCCTTCCCATATTAATTTATCTTGGAGAAATCGAGTTTAAGGAATGAGAATGGATAAAATTCACAAGACACTATCAGCTAGAAATAAGGACAAAACAAGGGAACCATCCTAATTCCCACTCTAGGCATTAACAAATCACTTACTTGTTGATATTGCAAGGGTAAATCGGTAGAAAGAGAATGTGTGAGATGAATACGAGTATAATTGAGGATTCTGTTACCCTTTCAGATATTAATATTTTTCTTTGAGCCAACCTTCCATCACACATGTTGGAGGAGAAGCTCCAAGCCATGTATAAGCTTTTTTATGTCAGTGTAGGTTTTGCACCTTTTTAGCTTCCCAAAGAGCACTTCCACCTGCATATTTAGTTGAAAAAACTTAGGAAACTAGAGAATTGAAACAGTCCTATGCCCCTGATTCTAAGCTCACCTAAACCTTTGAGCAAAGATTAGGTGAAACAATTATAATAATGAATTCCTTTCTCTTCAAGAGACCCATTTCATCAAAATTTTGTTAGAAAAAATTACTAAAATTTTAAGCACTAACATCAAGTATATATAGAATGATGAGACCATGAAGTGGATAAATTTAACTACTGTAGGGTTAAGGAGTTACCACTTCCATGAGCACAACTAAGATCAACACTGGTCCCATAAAAAAATTGAAGGAGCTAGTTTTTAAGTATTTCAAACTGAAATGAACATCCATGTACTTTGAAACTTTTCTATTGCACTAAAATTGGAAGATACTTGTAAAGATGCAAGAAACTTTGGAAGGAATATTTTTGCTGGAAACCCATTTACATTTCTAAAAATTACTACCAGTCCCAAGACCATACGATAATGGGAAAGCATCTTTTAGAGTCTTAACAAAGAGATGGTTAGAAAAAGAGAAGGCAATCATCTGCAAAGAATAGACTATTAATACTTAGGCTTGACCAACTAGTATAGCTTTAATCCTAGGAAGTAATCTAGTGGTATGAAGGTGGCTTAAAAAAGTTGATATGCTTTCACACATAAAATAAATAGATAGGGTGATAATAGGTCTCCTTGGCATATTATGACTAATGGTGTAAACTAGTCAATAGCGCAACCATTAATATGAATTAAGAAGGATACTATAGTCATGCAACGCATAATCAATGAGACCCACCTAGCTGGAAGCCCACCTACTCCAAAACATATTGGATGAAGATCCTATTCAAATTATCATAAGTCTTCCACATTTCAAGTATAAGTGCAACCTTATAAGCACAAGGGCTACTTTTTTTTTTTTTGTGGTACTTGAGATTGCCTGAAATAGCTCTAGGGCAATAATAACATTGTCCTGAATTCCACATCCAAGCATAAAAGCATTTTGGCATCTTGAGATAAGATTATTTATGAAATGTTGAATCATGTTTGTCAAAACTTTTGCTATGATTTTATACAGGACATTGTATAGGATTATGGGTATGAAATTGTCCACCTTTTTTATGGATATTAAGGCTTTGGAATCAAAGTAATAAAACTTTGATTTATTTGCTTTAGTAGATGCTCATCATGTAAGAAGGAAATGACTGCTTGAGTGATAAAAATGCTTAACTTTTTTCCATTATTACTTAAAAAAATGGCCTAAAGGCCATTAAGACCAATATCTTGTTGAACCCATATTTTTTTAGTGAAGCGTGTTTTGAAAAAATTAGCAAAAAATTTTGGATTTGATAAATACAAATAAGCCACTCTCTATTTCCATCTTAAATGGAAGATAATTTATTATGAACAAGTCACATTTTTGTCGTATGGTGACAAAATTCCGTGTTTACATCACAAAGGCTACTCATTTAATGTTAGATGTTTGCCTCCATAAGTAATTTTCAGCCTCAAGAAGATATAGATCATGTTTATTTTTTAAGCAAAAAAAATCTTAAAGGATAGCTATATGGCTACCTCTTTGCAAATCAATAATATCTTTTTTTGCCCTTACCAGTTTAGATGGGACATTACTTACTTTAGATTTGTTTCATTGTTGTAGTTGTTCAACATCTTTTTTATGCTTGGTGCATACTTGAAACATAGAAGTTCTACTCACTATAGATCCCCAAACATCTTCCACAATACAGTGGCAACTAAATAATGCAACTAAAATGTTTCAAACTTTTAAGGTCTATGAAAGAAAGGTTTCTTGTCATTTTTAATCAATAATATATGAGAATGGTCAAATTGCATGATGGAGAGATTCACCATAGAAATATTTGAAAACAATTCAAACCAATTTCTTATGCAAAATTCTCTATCTAACACTTAAAAGGTATCACAAACTTCCAGGAAATCTGATATATGAGTGTTATGATCTTCTATAGCAAATTCGATATAAGATATGGTTTTGTTGGATTGGAGAGATGAGAGCTAGCTTTAACTTAAAATTATTGGCTTAGACAGGTGGCCTCATAATTCCCAAATAGTTTTTTATGACCATTGGCCGAATATACTCCCAAATGCACCTTTATGAATTTCTAGGATACACTTAATCTTGGTAGCCTAGGCCTCCATTTCCATAATTGATATCATTGTTGCTTCAATCCATTGTTAAAATTATCTACACCTCTTTCCCTGGATGTATATATAAAGTAAAAGCTAATCACTTGACATATAACTTTTAGTTGTCTCATACATCTCTTAATCTCTAAGATACATAGTAATAAGTTTGTGTTTTGAGATATCATGTCATGCATCAAAGGTCATACAATAATAAATTCAAACATATAAAACTAATAAGTAAAAAAAATTAAAAGTCTAGTCTAGAATGAATCTACTAGCAATGATATGGCATAATCCAACACAATACTATGCCCAGTAATGATGTCAAAAACTTTTTACGAACTTTTAATACCACACTATCCTCAAGCACATGAAATACTTGTAGCTATGGCATGTAAGATATCGCTCCCATAAGGATAAATGTGCATTATTTAACAAGTACCAATGATTTAAAACCCCAATCTAGCTAGACAATCAAAGTTTGGACGACTTGCTTTACTAAAAAGTAAATAAACTAACTTGAACTATTTAAGTTACCATTAAACAAAAAGTAAACAAACAAAATGCAAATGAGGTTTTCTAACAAGTTGAAATGGACACACTTCCTATGATTTTCATTATTTAACTTGGTTAACTAGTTAATTATGAATTATGGCTAATGTCTTGATTTTCCTACTTGTTAGTGAAGTTAATTAATTAGGCCCTCACTTTCCAAGTTAAGGGTCACTTTCCCAAACTTAACTACAATAGGCTATCATCTTATTAGCTAGTTCAAGATGGATATTATAAGTATCAATTATTCTTCACCTTGTGTCCTAAACAAGTTTCCCAACAAGTCCTTGGTCACTACATACTTCTCCTAGTTCGGATTCTTTTTATTGCTTTTCAAGAGTTTAAAGGAATCTAAGGTGTAATTGATTGTGGCCATCAATCAATCAACAAAAACATTATGCTAAAAAAGGAAAACGAAACAAGTGATACGGGAAAATCCAAGACAAATAGTCATATATTCAACCTAGCATCACCATGTCAAGTAATTAAAACCATAACAAATGTTGAAGAAAATACTCCATACTTAAAATATATACAAATATAAAACTAGAAGATATAGCATCCATAACAAGCTACAAGGAAGATGAATGAATAAACCCTTAATGATTTAATAGAGCTTGATCCTGAAATCTCCAAGAAAGTCTCCTTGTGTACTCCAAGCCTCCTCCAAGTGAGCTCCAAGATGGTGGCATGAACAATGAGAAAAATAAAATAATGAAGAAGATGATTTTTGGAACTTGGATCCTTACTCTAGCAAATATGAATGTCTTTCCCTAGCTCTAGATCATTCCACGAGATAAGGTTTTGGGTTACTATCATGTCATAAGATAGAAACATTCCACAATTATAAGTTAGAATTCAAAATTGGAGTAGGAGACTATTTTTCTCATCTCTAGTAGTGTTGAAGCACAAAAAACATGGATAGAAGTTGTGCTGAAGGGGCAGCAAAGAGCATTATAGTGCCACAATGTCAGCATTGGTCCTATAGCACCAAACCCTTAAAGATTACTTGACACCAAATGCACTATGCCGCCGCCATGTTGCATCGCCATAGTACATTTGACACATTTATCGTCCTATCACCATTTTTCATCTCCACTCACTCACTCTCACTCTAGTTTGATGCTTCCATCCTTTTTTCCTACCTACAAAATGAACATCCAAAGCAAGAACAGTAAAGAAATATGGGTTGAGCAAGTAAAAAATGAAGGTTAAAGTTGACAAAAAGTAAACATATTGGACCAAGAAATTAACACTTATTAAATATCAATTAGAAAATGAGAGTGAAATGTGACTAATGTCTCAAAATATGGCAAATATGTAGTTATTGTGCCTACTAATAGAATATTCTTTATCCACATCGACACCCATTAACAATTAATAGGTTGAGTATATTGGCATAATTTATTATTTAAATCCCTAAATTTTTTCCTTTTAACCAACAAACTCCTTAACTTTGCAAAACTATTATTTGGGCCCTAATTACTATTTGGGCTTTCTTCCTCACCTAATCCCACCATTATCTTGTTAGCGTCATTCCGCACATTGCACCATAAGGCAAAATGTCCAAAGGGTCTGTTGCCCGAAAGAAATGATCCCGATTAGCAACCACCACCTTTACTACCATGGTTGCCTTTTGCCTGAGATAGATGGGGCACACGATGAACTATTAAAGGGCAATTTATCACAACGCACGCTCAATTTACACTTGATTTATTCAACTAGCCTTTATTTTGATGAAAATCATATTATTTCAACTCTAATTACATATTTCTAAAGTGAATTTAGTATCTCATCCTACGAAGTTGTTGATCCTCATTCTAAGTAAGACAAAGTCCTATCACACATAGGGGTTGATAATTGTTACTATAAGTAGCAATAAAATGATGCTAAGGGCACAGTTCATGTGAGTACAACAAAGATGAGTGATGTGAAAACTCAAGAGGTTAAGGTTTAGGATGGAAAAAATCTAGGACTAAAACTAGAACTTTTCCTATTATAATGTTAGCCAAACCAACATTTTTAACGTTTAGTAGGAAATTTAGCTGGAAACTGCAACTTAAGGGATAAATTAAAAAAAAAAAACAAAAACATTGTCCAAATTTGCTTCCCAAACAAGTAGTGGCAAATTTTTATTTTTTGCCTTATTTTTGTTATAGGTACTCTATTATTAAAAATATGTTGCACAAAATGTAAACAAGTAAAATTAAAGACCTTGCTTAAAATATACCAAAGACATAATACCACTAATGCTATAGAATTTAGCAAATCAACCACTAATATAAGTGTCGGATAGAACATTCTGTTATAAATTTTCACACTTAGCCCTTAAACTCAGTTAACCTAGACACTTAATTGCAAATTATCACATTCTCCATTAATGCCTATAAGATATCAAACCCAAAAGATAATGAATACATGCAGTATAAGGAGGTTCAATAGTCAACGAAGGTTGTTGAGGATAGGATTGAGTTTGACTTGGACGAGGCAGACCTGGCACTGAAGGTTGTAGAAGATGTTGTAACAATTACTAATATGGTTGTGGGTGTGAATATTGAACTGAAAAATCAAGAAATGGATCATGACCTAGACTATCTAATACTAATGGATCACTAAGAAAACCTGCTCCACTAAACATATGTTCATAAAAGTATTTATATTTTGAAATACAATATAGTCCTTAAATCATCAAATATTTATAGTTTGGTTTCTAAATAATGAAACATTTACAAATAGTCTAAAAAATTACATTTTTATTGTTAATTTTTTTAAAAATCTATGAAATAGTCCTTGGAAATTAAACATTTAGTCCCTAAATGTACTAATTTAGTTATTGAGATTTGCCCCTAAATGGAGGAGTGGCAATTTGCTATAGTGGAATAACATTTGCGGCATATTTTAGTCCGATGAAAAGTTTAGTTAGAAATCTACGCTTTTAGCAACTTTTGAGTGGTAAATTTCCTATTCTTGTTTTTTCTCACACTCATAATCACGTACAAGGATTTTTATTGCGTGCACTCATCATATTCAATCTTGAGATTGTTATAAGGATAGATTTGGTTAAAAAATTCTCAAAAGTCTCCTAAATTTCTTAAGTTTGGTTCACACGTTACAACAAATAAGAGTGTAAAATTTCTATGTTTGATTTACATAATTTGTCACTTTCCTTAAACTTTCATGCCAATGACTAAAATGTTAATTCTTAAACGTTGTGGCATATTTTTGGATTTTATAAAAATTAAGAATTATTTTTTAAATTGCTGAAAAGTTTTAGGGACTAAATTTTGCAATTTTGAAGTTTAGCGACTTAATTGAAATTTTAAAAAATTAGGGACCCAATTGTATTTAAAAAGGTTTGGGCTACATTGTATTCCTTTAAAACATAAATACTTTGTAAATCCTTTATTCTACCTAATCCCCTGAATTAGGAAAGCGATTTCCATAGGAAAGTTTCTGGAAAGTAAGAATGTTAGAGAGTTAGTATTTCAATGCAACCAAACATATAATTGTGAGGATTTAATTTTCTAATAATTAGATTGTTATAATTCTTGAATTAAATACACCTAAAAAATAAAATTCAAAAATATAAACAATAGAAATAAATCAGTTAAAGAGAATATGTGATAGCCCCATGGATTTTCAAATGATGGCAGAAGGCTGATTCAGGCCTTTTTCCTTGGGAGGAGTCCAAATTTGTCCATTTTGGGCATCATGTTTGGAAGGAGAAGGCAAGCAAGCACCCTTGGCTCTCAAGTGAAGTCTCTCCATAAAGGGGTCAAAAATTACCTGCCAAACATATGTACACCAAGGTTTGAGGTTTCTGTGTGCCCATATTACTAAATATTTTCTTGGGATGAACTCAGAAACAAGAAAAGAAATAATTAAATGGCATTAAATAATAATGTCTATAATTTTTTTTTTTTTGTTTTGGACTCAATTGACAGCTGAACAGACTGGGAAAGAAGTCACCAGTTACATTCCAAGCAAATAAAGTTACTGATTTTCTGCATATTCTCTTGGTCTCAGCTCCAAATATTGAAAAAGAATTGCTTCTTTTGTTGGTTTATTCTACAAAACCACCATGTATCATATCTCATATATATTTTCAAAATATATCATTTATCACTTCAAGTAAAAGGCTTTAAAGACTCTTTATTGAATTTCTTTTTGTTAAAAGTAACATTGCTGAAATATACTCTTTATGGAATAATTGGGTCCCATTAAGGATTTCAAAGCCAAACGAGCCGGTCCAAGATTAAGGAGAATGCAGTCTTGGATCCAAACTAATGGAGGGAGCCCATAAGCAGCCGAAATTCATAAAGCAATTACGAAGATTGTAATAATATGTGTCCCATTCATTTTAACTTAGAATTTAATCTAAAATAACTTATTTTATTTTTATTTTTTTATCTGAAAAATTTTTTATGTAAAAGTTAGTATTATCTAGGTGTAATAATTAATTGAAAGTAAGATTTTATAATTTTATAGTTTTATTAAATTTTTATTATTTTTATTTTTACTGCCTATAAAAAGAAAAATTCATAAAATTTTAATAACATTATAAAAATTTAATTTTAATGTATTATTAAACCTGAAAAAATATTAAATTTCAAATAAAATTAGGTTCAAATAAAAAAATATTTATCATTATTACTTGTTGGTCTCTTAGACTGTTAGTGTTAGCTTATCTACTTTTCTTTAATCTCACCATTGAGCCAACATACTACCATTGGAGAGAATATAATTCAATCATTCTATAACATAAATATTTTATTTTGACAAAAGGGGTAATTTTGCCACTAAAGCATAGAGCTTAGAATAGTTTTACCACTAAAGTTCTATTTTAAAGAAATTTGTCATCAACGTTTTTGAAATATACATATTTGTTATCAATGTTTTAGAATATGAAGATATTTACCATTATGGCAGCTAATGGTGAGAATATTCTACTATCACAAAGAATATTTCATCAAAGTGGCGGTGAGTTTGATAATTCATAGTTCATCAACCAATATATGACATATTCACTATCAATGTTTTTGAAACGGACAGTTTTGCCAATAATGTTTTTATTTTGACACCAATTGGTGGCGACATCAATGAGAGGCGAATGAAATGAGAGGTTGTACAATGACGGCAGATTACAGATATGACATGATAGGCAACAATTGGGCTACAATTATGTTGGGCAAGCATCAATTGCCCAGTAATTAATGCAGCTAGAGTTGAGCAAATCCAAGAGTTTGGGTTGCTGCAATTAAAGCTGATGTTGGAGCTAAGAGTGCGGCAGTTGTGTGAGTGAGTTTAAGAGAAATCATGATAGAAGAATTCCTCAGTGCACTTCTTTAGCCTTCCATTCCCAGCGGGCTGAGGGAAACAAGTTGGAAATGGTGGCGTTGGTGTTAGAGATGAAAGATTAAGGTAAAAAATAGGAAAGAAATACAACTTGAGTAACTATACAATAAATTTTTCTTTTTACCATTTTCACCCATGCCTTCACATGTGCTCCACGTCAACAAATAACTGCCACATCATCGCTCTATCAGCATGTCTTAACATGTCACTAACGACAGTGACAAATATGCTCATTTCAAAAATATTAGTGGCAAATTTTTCTAGAATAAAACTTTAGTGACAAAACCACTTTGCGCCCTATACTTTAGTGGCAAAATAAAATGGCCATTTTATTTTACTACAATCTTCGTAACATTTTTATATTTAATAAATTATTGTCCAAGATTACTCTTCAAACTATCATTTTAATAGTTATATTTTTTAATTTTTATTAATTTATACTTAAAAAGTGAATAACAAAAACAAAAATAATGCACAAATTTTTTTCCCTCTCTTAATCCCAATATGCACCTAAAATATTTCAACAAATTAGGGCTTAGTTCTAAATGAAGTACATCATGCACTGCAAACTCAACTCTCCCTCCCCAAAAAATTATTCTTTGTCACCTCTTTAACAAGAATTTGCTGTTTCCGGTCAGATTCAAACTTTAGTCTGGATCTGGTTGGTTTTCTTTCATTCTTTTTATTATTTGACTAACCTTATATAATATTATTTATTGGATTTTATGATATATGCAATCTTATTTAAATTTTGATATTCCTAAATGATTCGAAACTCTCATGGGATAGATCTTCAATTGAAAGCAACCAGTGATAGATCTAAGTTTTCTCTTGAATACGCTAGAATATCAATCCTACTAGAGTGTCCCAACATTTAGCACCAAATATGGAAGCAATAGAATAATGTTAGTCTTTATTTTTCTTAGGTTTTATTAGCTGTCTATTTATTTTCATAGATAGTCTTATTCAGACTTCTGATGCTTGGTGGATTCCAGCATTGCTTAGTTATTATCGTTCTAGTCTAGGCTTTGTTATAATTATTTGTGAGTTCTATATCTTAGATTTATTCTTGCTTACTTATAACTTATAAGGTTTGGCTTGATACGATTCTCTTCCCTTCATTTGGTATCATAGAAATGAATAAATGAGTAGTCTTTTTGTAGTCAGTTTTTATGTTTTTATTGTTCTTTAAAGTTTTATATCATCATCGGGTTGAAAGATGTAGTTTGGCTCACTATTAATTAGAATAAAACATCTTTTATAAAAAAAAATAAATGAAGTATATCATAAGACGTGCTACAAATGAACTAAATACAATGTGACCAAATACATATACACTCAGGTTTTGTTTCCCTTCATTTTGACAGAAAAAAACTCACAAGCAAAAGAATTTTTGTTTTTTGCTTTTTTTTCCCCAAAGGTATTCACGTACTATTATTTAGTGCACACAAAGCTGCATCAAATGATTTGGTTAAAGTTGTCTCTCTGCTTCAAAGCAAGCTAGTTAGAATCTAAAGGCTGATTAGAATATTTGAAGTGGTTAAATTATACATATCATTAGACATTTAAATACAATTTGTGTCAGACACATTGCCCACAAATAATGTTGATGCACATGATCCCTCCCAGGAAAGGAAGACATCTTCCTTTGCTTCTAATTGTTCTATATATACATATATACACTCCTTTTTTCTGCACTTGAGAACTCTGGATCGACAAATGATCAACAAAGTATAAGAAGAATCTCAAACCCTTTGGCCTAATGGCCAAGAGTTCAAAGGGATATCCGGATATGGAGGAGGTGAAGAGTTCAGACCTCAACCTTCCATTCTCGCATATAATATTCTAACGTTAGTTCAAGTAATTTTTAGGTAAAAAAATGCATGTCATTCTCCTTTTCCCTTACATATTAATATCTTCTAACTCTTATATCTTATACAAATTTTTCTAAGTACCAAGAAAAAGTATAAGAAGAGAAAAAGAAACTGTAATGCATAAACAGGACATGTTTACTCTAGATCCTACCAAAGACATGGTTACTAAATTTAAGTACATGATGAGTTACCGGAAAAATTGTAAATTCTATTTCAAAATGGGGCATCAAGCAGAGTGAATAGTAAGTGATGAATTTAAAAAAAAAAAACAAAAAAGACTAAATACAATACAAACAAAACAATTGAGAATTGTACTGCAACGCAACGCGGTCAGATAAATATGCGAGATAGAGAGGTAGAGGAAGGTAAACAATGGGTGCCAATATGAGACATTGGAGTTGCGATTAGGGCAAAGAAATTGAAGGCGGCATAACCAAAGGTGGCCGGCGAGGAGCAGTCCCTCCACAAAACAGTGAGGACTGAGGACAATACTAATGTTATCCTGAACAGGAGCTAGTTTCCAAAAGTTGCTTTTGTTTTTTAATTAGGAAAAGAAAAAAGGTTACCAAAGCCACAGCCGACAGCAGCTACTAAATAAAAATCTTATAGGAGGAAGTCTCAAGGTGGATCCCTAAACAAGAACATGCAACTTTAAATTAGTAGGACCACTTGTGCTTAAAGACTTGGTTTACTTCAACCATTATTTGGTTAAGCATTAATTTCCCAATCCCATGGACAAGAATAGGAGAAATCTGCCCACTTTTTTAAGCGCCAAACCTCATTTTAGCATTGTAGTGGTGCACAATGTGCTGGTAAGTTTCGATCCCTAATTGGACCTGTGGTTTCCGAGCTCTTTGGTTATTAGGTCAAAGTGGTATGAATAGAAGCTTCAACTTGGAAGATTACATTTTGAGGTTCAGAAATCCGATCTGGAAATGCTCAAAGAAAGATCACAAGTAGAGGGCAATGCCAGATCATGTAACAGGAAACTTGTGAAGGAAAAGAAACAAAAACACTGGCTGGCTCAGCTGTAGGAGAAAGATGTAAAGGGAGTTGCTAATCTGCTTAAGGCTCCACAAAGTGGGAAAGTGAATTTGAAGTGCCCACATTGAGATCTTCAGAAAGTACTGTTAACCAATCATGGCAAAGAACAAGTGTTGCTTCGGATGTGAAAGTACCAAATTACCCCTAAATGCCACCCAAATTCACCCTAAGGCAACAGGTTACAGAAAATATGCATGCTCTGCCTTGGTCGGCAGCAGCTGCAAATAATCATACTGTTAAGACTTTCTTCCTGCTCCTTGCTCTTTTTTTTTTTTTTTTTTTTTTTCATATTTTTACTTTTTTTTGGTTCTCCCAAAAATATGGAAATCCTTCTTGTACATTAATAATGACTTGAATAATGTTTTTTTGGAAGGAATTAAGTTTTTCTTTTTGAATTTCTTCCTTACCCAACCAAAAGAAGTGAAATTTAATAAAAATAGTTATTTCTTACAAAAAAAAAAAGTGCAAGAAGTATGATTTTTATTGATGTATAATTTAGATAAACAATTACTGTATATAAAATAAATACTTTATCACTTTAAAAAAAAAATATAACCAAAATTTAGACTTTCGGCTTGTGATCTAATTAGTTCACGAGCCTCTAACGTTAGCATGATATCGCAACTACAAACAGAATAAAATATCTGTATAACAAAGGAATCTTGCAATTAAGTTTAGAAGTAACCATCAGGATTTGGCACTAAAAATAATAGAGACTAAGGAAAAACAAGGTGGAATTCATTTTGGAAAAATAGGACAACAATTTCAGTCCAAATGGTAGAAAACTAGAGTGAAGTGCGACCAATTTATTTTAATTTTGATCTTTTTTCTTATTTGGCATTTAACTTTGAACCGAAACTGGGATAGAATAAAGTTTACATTTTTCTTTTCTTTTTTATTTTTGGGTCTAACCAGTCTGACCGAACGATGCTAGACTCACAACCACTTGAACAGGGCTATTCCTTAACAGCAAGACAAAGGAAAGAATAGTTGGGGGCAGTTGGTAGTTTGATGTCCGAATGATGCTAAAGCTATAAACATATTTATAAAAAACATATAAATATTACCTAAAAAATATTAATTAAAATAAAATTATGGGTAAATTTTATTTAATTAAAATTGCGATTTCGAAACATTAATTTTTTAAAAATATATATATATATTTGCACGTTGCTCTCACAGAGGCATGGGGATGCTCGAATGGCGATATCACAGCCATCGGATGAAGAAGATGGCGGATAATTCTTGGTTGAGTAACACGTGCTGCCGTGCCCTATCTTTTTCTCTTTATTTCTCTCCTTTTTTTTATTGGAAAAAAATATATATTTCTTACTCTCTAGCTTTGCTTCGATGCATGGATTTCTCCTCCAAGCTAAATGCTTAAGAGAGAGAGAGAGAGTGAAAAAAAAGAGCAGACAGAAACTCTCTCACTCTCCTTCCATTCCAGCACAAAGCAAGCTACCAAGCTACCTAAGCATAAGCTTCAGTTCTGTGATCAGATCTTGCACTTTCTGCAGGAATTCCAGATGGGTTTTGGTTTTGGTTTTGGAACAGACATGGTTTTGGTTTCCTGATCTGGTTTGGAAGAGATGGGAGGAAGTGTTCTTTGTTCTGTCTGCTCCATTTGTGGTTCTTGCTGAGAGCAAGACACATACTAATCTTTCCCAATTCCTAGTTGATCAGGTTGTGAGCAAGCATCAGTGATCAGACTGATCATTTCCTGTTTTTGGATTCTTTTGGTTGGATTGAATTCTGTGTTTGTTTTTAGTGTTCATCAATGGAGGGAGCTCAGGAATTCAATAAGCATGTGTGCAAGTTCTGCAGCAAGAGCTTTCCAAGTGGCAGATCTTTGGGGGGACACATGCGGTCTCACCTCACGCGCAGTAGCAGTAACAACCTGAACAACAATTCAGATGAAACAGGTGAGAAGAAGCAGAGCAGGAAAAAGCTCGAATCTCCCAACAATGGTGGAGATGGGAGCAGCAACCCCACCAATTCATCAGCTGAGAACAGTGGATATGTGTTGAGAGAGAACCGGAAGAAGACCTGGAGACTTGCAGATTCAAGTGAAGACGCTTTCTCACTCAGTGACAAGCTCTGCAAGGAGTGTGGCAGAAGATTTCAGACATGGAAAGGTTTGTTTGAGCACATGAAGGGCCATTCACTGGACATGGAAAAAGCCTCAAATTCTTCTGCAGATGATGACCAAGATTCCTGGGCAGATCAAAGGCTGATAATGGACAGTGACCAATCTGAGAATGAAACTGCCCACACCAATCCTAGTAAAAAGAGGAGATCAAAGAGAAGTTCAAGGTACAATAACAACAGTAATTTTGCTGCCAACAGTTCATCTGCTTTCTCTCTGGGTAATAATCCTGCTGCTTCATCTTCCATTTCTGAGATTGATCAGCAAGAGCAAGAAGAAGTTGCTATGTGCTTGATGATGCTTTCCAGAGATGTGGGTCATTGGGTTGCTGACTCTTCTGATAACAATTCTTTGTATCTTCAAGACAAAACTGAGATCAAAACTTCTGCCTTTTCTAATCAGAAGGCAGAGTCTGCCATTAATGGTTCTAATAAGACTTCTCTGGCTGAACCGAAACAACAAGTATTCTGTTCTTCTGAGAGTTCAAGAATGGCGTTGAAAGCCGATAAGGTAAAAGATGAAGTGTCTGTTGGAGAAGAGAATTCTGAAGTTGGGGTCCTGAGGAATTTAAGTATGATGAAAAAGAAAAATGGATCACCAGATCATGCTCAGCTGGGTTCCAACAAGTTCAATTCAAGCAAGAAAAGTTTCCAAAGTTCATATGATCCTGAGCTGAGGTCAGAACTGTATAAGGATCCCAACAAGATAACCAAATTCGAGTGTAATGTCTGCAACAGGTTCTTCCATTCCTACCAAGCTCTGGGGGGTCACAGAGCAAGCCACAACAAAATCAAAGGCTGCTCTGGTTCAAGAGTTGACAGTAGCGAGAACGGCATTGAAACTGAAGCATCTCCTCCTGATCCAATTCCAGCAGAGACTAACAACAACCACAACAAGTCCATTAAAATCGAAACCCGAACCGACACTGATATAGCTTCAGCAGATTGCAAAGACAGAAGTGATCACATCTTGCTGGATGGTGCAAGGAAGAAGCATGAGTGTTCAATCTGTCTCAAGATTTTCCCATCAGGCCAAGCCTTGGGGGGCCATAAGAGATCTCATTCAGCCAGCAATGAGGCTCAAAAGCCGGTACCCGAAGGCCGGGACTTCCCTGATCTCAATCTACCAGCCCCTGCTGAAGAAGACAAAGGTGAAGGTAGAGTAGAGTTCAAGCCAAAGCCATGGTGGGTTGGAAGCATCCACAAGCATGAATCACAAACACTTGTTGTGGAGCTTACTTCAAGCTGATCATATGCTGATTCTTCCAGATAAAAGGACTACCCACAGATTTTCAAAACTGTACAGTTCAAACACAAAGCCTCTGCCTACCATTACATTCATTCTTTTCTGATTCAAGAACACTTCAAAATTCATGCTTAATTATAGGCCCTCTTCCATGCTGAAGTGTCTTTTTTTTTTTCTTTTTTTTTTTCCTTTATTGTTTTTTGTTAAATTGAGAACAGGAATTTGATTCAAATACTGAAGTTGAATGTACCAGGTTTCTTTCCAGAGTTTGAAGATGTAATTTTCAGTTGAAGTAATCAGCTTTTGGGGCAATTATTTTCTCTTGGCAACAAAGAGAAAATGAGTGATGTGTTTGAAGATGGAGTGGAGTGTGACGTCATGAAGAGAGATTCTAAACATTTTTTCTTTTTTCTTTTTTTGTTTTTTTTTTCTTTTTGGGTTTTTTTTTCTTGGGGGTTTGTAGGCAAGGATGGCAAGTGTGAGCTCAATGTGGTTGTTTAGTCACCTACCATAAAGCTTGACAAAGCATCTCCTTTCACGCCTTCTCTCATTTGGCACTTAATTTATCTTGGGTCCAAAGCTTAAGGCTGGATTTAAATCTAACTACGTGCCTTGTAAAGATTTCAATTGGACCACTTTGCCTTTTTTTAAATAATCCTAGTTTAACTTCCCCTTCCTAATTGGATCATGATAAACTTTACACTACTTCAATATCTATTTATTTCTTTTGGTGCATTTAGGAGTATCTCTACTTGATAGATGAAGACTAATATCTTCAAGATATTATTTTAGGCAAATAGATTTAACTATAAGGTTCATATTTATTAAGAAGGGATTACAAAGAGAACCAATGGAATTACTTTCTATTTTGTGGTCCAACTATAGATCCTTAGGTCCCAAATGAACCAGATATAAAAAAAAAACAAAAAAAAACAAAAGAATCATACTTAGTGTTTTTTTTTTTTTTTTTTGAATAATTTTCAATTGGATCTTTGTGAATAAATAGTAAAAGATGTGTGTAAAATAAATTTTGCTTGCAAGTATATATTTTTAGCACTAATTTGCACTGATCTTGCTCGTATATATGCCAAACACACGCCTTTTGAATAATTTTCAATTGGATCTTTGTGAATAAATAGTAAAAGATGTGTGTAAAATAAATTTTGCTTAATTTTGCTTGCAAGTATATATTTTTAGCACTAATTTGCACTGATCTAGCTCGTATATATGCCAAACACACGCCAAAGCTACCTCTAAATAAAACAAAATATATAGGCCATGTTTGGTATTTTGAGTTTTGAAAAAGTTATATAAATATAGTTTTTTACTTTTAATTCCAACAGTTTAAACTTTATTATTATTAAATTATCCAAAATTCTAATACTAATAAAAAAAATTGTTCCCAACTGAGACCTATATAGATACAAGTATTTTTCCCTGCACATATTTAATGTCTTGGTAGAGAGAAAATAGGAAGAAGGAAGAATGCAACCAATTGGCAAAGCATTAATAATGGGAACACCTTCAAGTTATGCCAATTGTCTTTTATTTCTCTAAGGCACACTTCTCTCTCTCTCTCTCTCATATAACATTGATCTTATGAGTACAAATATTTTCCCCAAGTAGTATTAAGAAAATCAGTCAATAAACGTATCATCAAATAAATTAATATAGGAATTAGGATGAAATGATACTACAGTAAGATTACATACTTCTCACACTTAGTGAAACTTGAACCCAAAATATCCAATTTGAAATCAATATCAGGCCAGTGCTACCTCTAGAAACAGTTATTGTGGTACAAATAAGAATATGTCTAAGATTTTATCCAATAAACAAAGAGGGAATAGAAATTAAACCAATCCATCCAAAACAAAGGGAAGGTTAAGCAAGTATTTATTGGGTATGTGCTTGGAGGGGAATGGTGTTTGCCAAGTGGCTGCAGCTTCACCTGCTTTAGTTTAGTAGCTGGCAGTTGGTGCTGCTTTATCAACATGGAGAAAGAAACTAACTACCAACTACTATGAAGGAAAAATACTTCCATTCTAGTTGGCTTTCATATCCACCTAAAACTAAAAACATGCATCCATCATTCTAGTGCATACCGACATAATCCCCTTCCTGCCTCTGGCCTTCCAAGGTAAGAACCCATCAAGGGTTAATTTTACCAGACCAAGTGCCACACCAAATCTGACTTCATTTGCCAGGGTCTACCTTTGGGGATGACTTGAAAAGTGCCCTGCCCCTTTTTTTTTTTTTTTTACTTGGACATAAGTGACACAATGTGTTCCAAAAGCAGGAGATGATAGCGAGAGCGGAAAATTGTTAGCTTCTAAAATTTAAGTAAATAAAAATGTCGTAGAAATGAGAGCAGAAACAAAAGTGGTGACCCAATATAAAAGGATTATGTCATCTAGACTTGAAGTGCGTTACTAATCTTCTCAATGTATTATCTGGTAAAATAGAAATTTACCCTAAGAACATCTTTTCCATTCATAAAGTCCTGGATAAAACTTATAATCTTTTAGTTAAGTTGGCCAAATTTTCCTTTTCACTTAGACCACAACTTAAAGCCAATTCATTTTAATTTAAGTTAATTTAATCTAAAATTGATTGTTTTTATTTTTACATCTTTTTTTATGTGAAAGCTAATATTATATATATAATTCATTTGAAAGTAAATTTTCATTATGTTATTAAATTATTGTGAATTTTTCTTTTTAATGTCTAAAACCAGAAAAAATCATAAAAATTTACTAAGATTATAGAAATTATTTTTTAATGGATCATCATAACTACATAATATTTTATTTTAAATAAAATTAATTTTAGGTGAAAAATATGTAAAAAATAAATTATTTTAAATTAAGTTAACTTAATTTAAAAATGAATTAGCTCGTACACCACCTAACTGTTTGTTATGTACTTGTTTCCGCGTTTGTTTTGAAGTTAAAGTTCATAGTTACATCTTATATGTTAACTAGGTATGAGTTAAGCTTTTAGCTAAGTTCTGTAATATTGAGAGTAGTTTAGTTTTAAATGGATAAAGGTGTTTTGTAGGAAAGGAAAACGGAAATTTATGTATCAAATGCTGTATCAATATACAAGTTAAATTTAAGCAACCTTCTACAATAATTCAATCACCAAACTAGACGCTGGATTACTTAAAATTATTATTCTCCAAAAGATAAATGGAAAGATTTCAGATACAATTGCGATATTTTTCTTTTCTTAAAAAAACATTGCCCGCGTGGGGTCCGCATCAACTTGAGCTTTTGCACATCCAAGCAAAGGTTCGCATGTCGCACTTGGATGGTGGCCTGGTTCAAGTCAACTTTAACAAAAGGGAAAATTACAAAACCTCCCACCCAAGGGTTTGTTCTAACTCACAGTTTTATCCCTCTATTTGCAAATACCTACACTTACCCCTGAGAACTTAACATCAATAATTACTGTTACCATAAAAAAAGAAAAATACCTAACTTGGCCCTCTGACCTTCTTTTCATGAAAATTTTGTCTCCCCAACTTTTACATCTAACGATTTACTCCGTCTGTAAGAGAAACCCAAACCCATCCCCTTCCTAAACCAAATGCACGCACGCACACCGCCGCGAGCCGCCTCCATCCTCGCTCCTTCCCTCTCCGCCTCCGTTTCCCTCCTCTCCGCCACCCTCCTCTCCTCTCCTCCGTCTCTCCCTCCGCCACAATCTCTTGGTTCCTCTCCTCTCCTCTCCTCTCCGTCTCACTCCTTCCTCTCCTCTCCTCCGTCTCTCCCTCCGCCTCAATCTCTCTGTTCATCTTGCAGGAATCAATCGCTAAGCCCTTCGTTGCCGCTCGCGCTTACGAAAACGCCGTCTTCTATCTCCGAGACCTCACCGGCAGCCTCAACTCACCAGAACTCCTCGATTCGGTACCAAAACGCCTCAATTCGGTCCCAGTACTCTCTTTCTCCGCCGTGCGATTTTGCGGTATCGATGATTAAATCGGGCTTAGCGATTAAGCTGGAGATCTCCCGCTGTCAGAATCGAAATAGGAGGTTATCCTGAGGGAGGGCCGTCTGGCGAATGACGGGGTGGGGGCCCCCTGTGGCGGCGGAGGTGGGGGTGTGGTCGGCGGAATAAGGAGACGAGAATCATTTTCCAATTATTTTCCCTTTTTTTAATTAATTGGTTTTATTTTAAAGAATTTTAATAGTTTCGGGTTGAAATTTTTATAGAAGAAAGTTAGAAGGGCAAAGTCAATCATTTTCTCCTTTTATGTTAACTGTGAATTAACTCTGTTAGGTTCCCAGGGCGTTAGTTTAGGTATTTAAAAATAGAATAACAAAACTGTAGGTTCAAAAACCTCAGAGGGGTTTTGGTAATTTTTTCTTAACAAAATACTCCCTCCATTTTACTAAATTGCTGCATTTAATTTAACGTGGAGATTAAGATAGAGAAAAAAAATTTATATTATTTTCACTCTTACACTTAAATTTTTATATGTTAATTAAGAAAGCTGGGAAATAAAATAATAGCTTGAATTATAGTATGGTAACATGAGTTACTAAATAAGCAAGATTAATAGAAACGAGGGAGTATATTCCTGTTAGGCATGGCTTCTGGGAGAGTTTCTGCTCATCAGGAAGGCCAAATGGAAACACACAGAGAGAAAGAGAGAGAGGAAATCTTCAGTCTTGTGCATTTATTCAGCAAATAATTACAAGATATATGCCAGGATTTACTTAACAATAATATAAGAAACAAGTCTATTAGCTCAGAAAACGGTGGCTCTTCACTTAGCTGCTTGGTTCTGGATTTCCACCACCATCAGAACTATAGACTTTGCAACTTCACTTCCATTAGATGAAAAATGTTTCAAGGATGACACTACAGGCTATAGGGCCCTGTACAACAGGTTCGTTTTCAGATAAATTGTCTCCTACTGGAGAAAATCTACAAAATTTATTCCAGTTTCCAAACAGACTAAAAACTAAAAAACTAAAAAGGAAGATGGAATTACATATCATAGCTTACTGATATAAAAACCAACCACCTTGAAATTATTATCTCACAGTGAAGCAGGCCTCCAGTGTCCACGAAAGCATGCAAGATTAAATCTCTTCTTTCACAAGTCAAGGGCGATGGGAAAAACCTAGCGAGTCACCTAAGACATGCCTTTTCCATCCCTGACCTTGCAGTTCCAAGACCCATCATCTCCAAAAACCTCTTCAATCACGCTGCAGGTGGGTAAGAAATCAATGCTGTCCTTTCGACTTGTGACATGCACTGCATCCCAAACATTGGCATCCGAGGGTTCCAGAAGATAGCCATTACCATTGCCACAGCTATTTAAGCTACCATGCCAGTAACCATTCTCTGCATTTATCTGTGTCTCGAGTGAGCCAGCTCCAGTATCCGACGATGTGCATGAATCATCTCGGGCCTCATTTTCTCCTTGTTCATCATAGAGAACTTTCTCTTCTTTATGAGATGCTGGATTGACAGAATCTGCAAACCCCTTTTTGGACATTTGAAAATCTGGATGTGCATTCTCATTGTTATCAAAAGTATCATCTGCACCATCCTCATCAAAGACATGCAGAACATTGTCCCCACCATCAAACCCATCAATATTTGTTTGGCATACTGGGGACTCAACAACAGAGTCTTCATCTTCATCTTCATCTGACATGACAACTTCACCATCATCAGAACTTAAACTTCCCTGCCACTCATCATTATCAGAATCGATGTTCATTGATTCACATCTGTTCTGCTCTGCTCGTTTCCGCAACATAAATGAGTTGAAGTAATAATTGACAATATCCTTCTTGGTTCGAGAAGGGAATGCAGCAGACAGGTTGATCCAAAAATTTCTGCCAAAGGAGACAGGATTACTATATACAACTTTATGAAACAAATACTCCTCCTCCTCGCTCCATTTATCTGCTACCACATCACCCATTTCATAGAAACCAAGCTCTCCAAAACTTTTCTGGCCCAGTGATATCCTAAGATTCTCTCTCCTTTCCATTATATGGTGCCGGACACATCTGACAGAACCATTATCCTCACAACAGCATTCAGCCCTACCCTTCCCAACTTTGTCGTTAAAGTATGCGCCAGAGTCAAAATCAGGCATAGGGATAATACAAGTTCCCATCTGCACTTTCTCATATTCAGAAGCAGCAGTGTCAGATGCCTGTACATCATTAGAACTTCCCTTGCTAACCGTCAAGCTCCATTCAGGTATATCAGCTTGATAATTTGCCCCTATAGGAACAGTCTTCCGTGGGGGACGTTCCAAAAGTAAAGAATAGATGTCTTCCCAGTGAGCTAAAGTCCTGGTTGGACGTTCAGGATGGAAATATTCTGGAAAGGAAGGTACATGTACTGGTTCCTCCGGCCAAGAATCTTCTTCACTAGTACTGCTGGTGCCCCAGTAAGAATTTCTGGAAATGCAACCAACAGAATTGGCATCAATGTCTTTGCTATTTCCAATTAGCTCATTGCCAGTGGAACTTACAAGCTTCCCATCACATCCGGTGTCAGCTTTCAAGAGCCTTCCATTGCCTTAACAAATTCAATAACAGAAAAGTAATACATGAATCAACTATATAACAAAGTGCACAAACAAGTGAATATGGATATCATCACAATCACTTTACAGTCCAAGGAAGGAAGTAATCCTAACAATACACTACCAACATCAAAGGTTCCCAAATTTATTTCTTTCAATTTAAGCATAGCTTACACATCACCAGCATTACAATCCAGGCATAAAGACTCGGGTATGTCATAGCGACCACAGATGACACTGACAAGAGATCGGGGACAGGAAACACCACCCCTCCCCCCACCCCAAAAACAAGATAACAATATATATGACAGCCGAAAGAAAACTCAATTATCATTCCAGCTCAAAAGGCAGAAAATTTCACATGATAACAGTTGGACAAAAAGAGCATGCAATCAGCTCGAGTTATCCAAAAGTATTCTACCTGTATTTGCTGATATATGAGACACATCTTCAGGGATATAATAATCTTTCAGCTGATCACTATGATCTTGTCTTTGGTGCTTCTTAGAAACCTCAAATATTTCCTCCTGAATGAATGGTCTCTTCTCTACCATATTAACTGCAGTACATTGCAAAGATTAGAACAATTGCTAAGAAGAAACCATTACAAATCAATTAGCTCATGCATTTTAACAGTCAGAACCCACACCACAAAATGATGTCCTCTCAAACATCAGATACACTAGTCCCTATTGCACCATAGTCGAAACAACTAAATAGGCTCACACAGTTGAATACTACCCTACTGTTAGATTTTAGAGGTTTAATTGCATTTTCAACAGCATCCAGACTAACCGGTTTGTACCTGGAAATGTGTCTTCCTTCAAATGATCGAGACCAATAGCGAAATTGGCGAGTTATAGCTCAAATAAACCAGCAGCGAAAACACGGTGTTCTGAATCCGGAGAAATTTCACGTTCCCCTCACCCAATTGAAGGATGGTAATTTTCGTATAAACCCTAACCCTAGATCTGAATTGACTCAAATTTGGGGGAATTAGACCTCGCGACAGGCAAAATCGACAAACTCCGGAAACAACTTTATGGGTCCCTCACCCAATTGACGGAAGTAAACAGATGCCCAAATTTCGTAAGAACCCTAACCCTAGATCTTAATCGTCAAAAAATTAGGGGAAATTACACATCGGAACAGGTAAGAAACTGGATTCCCAACAGAACCAATATGTCAATATATCAGAAAATCCCTCCGATGACAGAACCCCAAATTCACGAACCCAGAAAAAAGACGGAAACATACGTGAAAACTAATTCGCAAAATCGACCAATAAAAGACCAAAATAAGATCAATTATCCAAAGATCCGGCCAAACGAGGAACGAATCCTAGGTCAAAGCCACAGATCGAGAGATCGACAAACCCTAACCCTAAAATCTGTTCAACCGAAGGTCATAGACAAAAATTGGGAGAAATTGATGAAACAAAAGATTGATTTAATTTGATCGTAGATCGATCAAACAAATAACAGAAGGAATAGCGATGAAATCGAAGAACGAACAAGATCGAAGATCAGCTGTTGTCGATAGGAAGAAGGGGGAGAATATAGGGTAAAGCTTTTTTTCCTGATAAACAAATTGTTGAAAATTAGGAATTTCGGAGAAGGAAAAGGACAAAGGTGGGGATATAACTACATAAATGCCACTGTGACCATTGGAAGTTGGAAACAGAAGCCGGAAGGGCGTGGTTTTTTAGGGTGTTTGGATAAAGTCCCTAATAACCCTTGGAAGTTGGGGCTTGGGACAAAATAACCCAAAAAAGGAATTTCCAGACGAATTCCCCATCTCTCGTTAGAATTGCTTTGCTCGCAACTAAAGATATAAGTTTTGGGTTTCAGGTCGAGTTCAAGCCAAAACCTGAATATTTTTTAGCCCATAAATAGATGTCATCCTGAACCAAAATAGGCATCCAACCCGAGCTGACCCAAACTTAAAAATATTGGATTAGGGTCTAGTTGAGTCAATTTCAACCCGACAACCACCGTCACTACCGCCAGCTCTTCTCCTCCACCGATTCATCTCTGCTCCTCTATTTTCTTCTCCTCTTCCATCTCCTTGTTAATTGACAATAATATGAGGCAGTGAAGCCCACAGATGAAGAATGGAAGAAGGATGTCAAGAGAGGGATGAACCAAAGCAAAGCAGAGCATTGTAGGCAATAGTAGGGGCAAGTAGGTCTTGATCAAGCAGTGTCCTGGTAAGGGCAGGACGAAGGAGGGCAAAATCTCAACAAGGAAGGGCAGCATGAGGGAGGGTGGTGTCTAAATAAGGAGTCCGAGACAACTGAGAGGAGGATGGTTGAGAAAAGGAAGAATGAAAGGAAGACAGTCATAAGGAGGAAGGAAAGCTAAGAGGAGGACAGTGTGCAAACGTGATTATGTGAGTGAGAACAAAAGGTGGTATGTGGGTTAGGTTAGGTTAAGATATGTTTAGGGTTTAGGGTTAATGACAGTTTGTGGGTTAGATTGGGGTGAGATAGGGTTGGGCTAAGGTAGAGTTTTATAATTTCAGGTTGTTCGAGTCAATTCAGGTTGGACCAACCCAATTTTTGTTCTTTTAGATCGAGTCAATTTCGGGTCAATCTGAATTATAACTTTTTCACTCTCTTGCCTAACCCTAACCTGACATTTAGGGTCAGATTTCAGGTTTAATTACATTCTTTCACCCTTATTGGCAATTGTATTCTAAAATTTGTTATTCTATAAGCATCAAAGACAATAAGTAGTTGTTCAAATATAACAATTTTAAAGGCTTGTATGATGTCCAAGTATTCAATTACAATGTCTATGCATCTGATTATGGTTGTTAAATATCTAGTATGATATGTTAAATATCTAAATCTAATAAAGAAATGTGCAATCTATATGATTGTAGTGTCCTAGTGTTCAAGTGGTATAATAAGTTAAGTGTCTATATCTGATAATATAATATTTAAAGCTAAATCAAACAGTTGCATAATTCTACTAATAATTGGCATAGAAACGTATAACAATATTAGTTTCTGCAGTTGATATGAAAATGTCCAGAATTTATATTAAATTTTCAATTGTCAAATTTAAATCAATGGCACCTCCCCATCCCATAAAATTATAAGCAAAAATTCAAACAAGTTAATTTCCAAAAAATAGACAACAATTTTATGCTTTCATGTAGACTAATTTTTCATTTTTTTGTATTTATTTCTTCTTCATCTTCAGTTAGATGAGAATTGTTTGGCATTAAAAATAAAAAATGGTAATTAAAATATATTGTAAAAAAATAAATAAATTTTCAAAAAACATTTCTCATAAAAATAACTTTAACGATAGTATGATTATTTCCTAATTAAATATAAGATTAAAAAAAATAGAAAAAAGTATATATAATTGATTGTTAGCATTCTGTGGTGTACGTCCACATGGCGAACATGGGAACTCTCCATGCGGGTAATAGAATTTTTATAAACTTATTTCATATTCATACTTATCATGAAAGAAATTAAATAGGAACATCCTTTTTTTTTTAGTGTTCGTCCAGATTGACCAATATTAATTTTTCAGGTCAAATAAATCACTGTTTGGAAATTAAGCCGCCCACTCTTAAGTCACTATAGTCTGCCATATAATGAGTAAGATATTCCTTTGTGGAATATGGTAATGGAAAAAAAAAACACTTCTTCAAACTTGCATGAGTTACAAAACACTTGATGTACGTACATATATATTTTATAAAGTTTACCTTTTGGTTGTCACTTGTCAACAGTAACAAAGAAGACAAACTAGAGAAAATAGAAGACACTATAAGTCATGGGTAAAGTGAACCATGCCTCTAGAGCCACAATATATACATATCTTATAGTAGCAATGAAGTATGAAACAATTTACCACGTACGATTCGTTGTGTCTCTAAGCTAGTTGCATCTATTAATGTAATCCTATGGAATGCTTAGACATAATCAATCAGTATAGTAACTGCCTATAAATATTTAGATGTTGCCTACAAAAAAGGTAAAACATCAAATATAACACTTAATTCAACTAATAGAGCAAAATAGTAAGTATGAAGGAGAAAAATCTAGTGTTCAGTTGGTGGACAATCATAGACTAACCACATCTAACCTAGGGGAGTAGCTCTTAAGGGGCAAGAAGGGGCCGCTGCCCCACTTAAAATTTTTAATTTTTTTTTACTAGGGTTGGTTAATGTGGTCTAAATTGTTACATTATTAAAATTTAGGTACTTGTTTGTAAACTTTGAAGTTGATAATGAGCAAGTGTATATTTTAGCCTTTTGTACAAAACAAAGAGAAACTTACAAAAACCTCTTTAAGGTTTGACCTAATCTGCATTTGCTCTCTCTATTTTAGAAAACCTATACTCTACCCCTTATAGTAACTCCATATATTATGCTAGTGGAGTTACTTGGCTTGATTGGTAAATAAGATTTGCAAATCATTCAAATTAACAACAAGATTCCACCTCCATTCTAATTTTTCCTAAATATATAATATATTTCTAATAAATTTTTTTTGAATGATTTCTATATGTATTTACTAATAATTTCTAAAAATCTATAATATCTTTCAATTTTTATAAATCAAGTTTATGTTTGTGATTAATATTAATATTTACTTTCTAACAACTTATTCAACTTTTTCAATTAGTTCAAATAATAGGGAAAATCACCTTATTAATATTGAATTCATAGAAAATGCTTATTTTTAGCATACCTAATTATTACTATTACTATTGAATTTATAGGACATACGAGAATCTTCTTAAACCAATTACACTCTTCATTATTTTTACATTGAATGAAAATAATACAAAAAAATCATATTAAACTAACTGTTAGATTTAAAAATCTATTTATATAGATCATAATTGCTAATTTTTAGAATAATAAAAAATCTACAGCATTTTTATCTAAAAAGTGCACATTTCTTCTTAAGTTTGAATAGTGTTAGAGAAGTAAAAAGCTATTCTCTTCATCCTAAATTGTATATGCTACTTTTTTATTTTGGGATGTCCTAAAGTAATGAATCATTTTCCTAAAGAAACAATAAATAGTCATTTGATTTCTAATATTGCCATTAAAAGGTTGATGTTTGATTTTTAATTATTTTGATTTTGGTTTTGATAGTTTTGAGCAAATGGTTTTGAAGGAGTGTCATATCAAATTTTGAGTTATAAATTTTTTAATTGAATTTAATCATTGTAAACATTCAAATTTCATAAATTTATTGCAACATTATTTCATATTTTCTATTATTGATTGAAACTTTATACATGTTAACAACCTACCTCACCCCCTAGGCTTGGTTTCTAGATACACCCCTCTAACCTACAATGCTTAGCTCTTAGTAGTATACTCAAAAGCCAATTTTTAGATGATTATACTTTGCACATTTAGTCATGATATTTTATTGAAACATTATTATAATAATTGTGTTTTTTTTTTCTTACGTGTAACATAACCCAAATATAATTATAACTATAGAATAAATAGTATTATTAAATGTCAATGTTGAGTATTACAAAACAGATTGCCATAATATATAAAGACTAGCATATGTATAGACTTATATAAGATGTGAAGTTTACATATTGGTACGAGTTAAAGAACTTGTGTACTCAACATACCTACCATAAGAATGCTACATGGATCATTTTATGAGTGTGATAAGTGGTTTTTATAGTGATCATGATATATATAGTCCTTTTACCGAATGTCATCAAGGTTCCCTACATGCGATTCACTTACTTTAATACTGCTTTTTTGTTGCTTATGACTAAGTTGACATGATCGTAGTCATTGGGCATATCACATATCATGCAAAGAAATTTGCATGTTTAAGATGTGATTTGTCTATTTTATAAAACAGGAGTGATGTCTTTAAGCTTCTTAATTAAGTAGAATTAAGAAAATGCAGTACCATGCTTACAGGAGTTGATATGAGATATCAATGTGGATTGTCTTAGTTTCCATAAAAATCAAGAAATCTATCTATTGGCCTCTACGAGAAAGACATGTTTCATGTATTGTGCTTAATCTTGATATCTAGGATAAAGAGACATATGCATACAGTGATACATGGATAAAGTTTTATAAAATCACTAACATTTTCACCATTTTGGTAGCAATCATATGTTGCTAGACCTCACTCATTATTTATAATCATAAAAATGAAATTATGATTATTATGAAAACCTAAAAGGTCTTACACTAAGAACCCTGTTGACTTTGGAGTAACCACTCTTAATTGTTAAGGTTAAGTCTCAAGTTAATTTTGAAGTATAATTATTGGTCCAAAGTTAAGCGCATAATCAGCTCAAAATTAAATATAGTTGGATTAGGGTTCAAAACCTAGAGTAATTATGGTCTACTACATCTCTATATTTATGGATGTATGGAGTGCTTAGCTAAAAGCTTCCACGAGAGAAACCTTAGCCACATTTCTTTTCTTTTTGTGAATCCTTGGAGGATGCAGCTAGTAATGTGAGGTAAGCAAGGTATGCTCCTACTAGTGTTTGTAGGATGAAAGTTGGTGATCTAACAGCTTCGCGTGGATACCTTAGAGAATTCGAACGTGACAACTATCTAGATTTTGTGATTTAATTCAATAATTAAGTAGAAGATCTCAACCTAAAAGGCATAAAAAATTGTAAACACTTGATTTACCCCTCATTTTTATAGAGATCATGGAGAGGTTTTCGTCATTTCTGCTGCACAGTTTGGCTCTCAAAACTTTTCACTAACTTATATCATAAATGCCAGGCCCTATCAATAATAAAAAATGTTGGATTTAATGTAATATGAGTCTGAGCCCACGTGTAACACAGAAGTTTTGGGGTGACTAAAAGAAAGATAAGTAGTTTCTGTGTGCTTAAATTGTTGCCTCAATTCATCTTTATTATAAACAATCTGCTCATGATTGGACATAACATTGTTAAACACATAATCATTTCGATTAAGCCAGATATGCTAGAGAAAAGTTATTAGAAGGTCAAATAAATCTTTCTCCATTAACTTTTGTTACTGGAAGATATATTTGAGCCAATCAAGAAAAACTTATTATTGTGGTAGCAAAGAAAACCAAAGGAGTTACTCGCTAGACTAAAGGTGTGCATTATTTGACTGAAACTGAAAAACTGAATCATTTTGGTTTTTCAGTTTAGTTCATTTGGTTTTTTAGTTCACTTTTAGTTAAAACCAAAATTTTAAAAATTGGCTTTGGTTCGATTTTTAGTTGGAGGATAATTTGGTAACCGAATTAACTAATTTTGTTTAAACGTATTTGGGCTCCTACTGCTAGTAGCCTGCTGGTTACTGCTACTGCCTAGCCTAAAAGTCCCAATCCCTACTCATTAGTCATTCATCTGCCCTTCTGCCCTTGTTTCATCTTCATCCACTTTCACCTCAGTACTCAACTCACTCCTCCCTACATGGAAAGCTTGAACCCTCACTGATGTCACCTCACCTTACTACCCCACCACCACCATAGCACCCCTTGTTATGATGTTGTCTCCCATGATATCGACCTATCACCCAACCATTGGTACCCTACTTGTGTTCTTGGTCAATGGCAATGAGTTTAGGCATCTAGGTTTTGGTTAATTTCATGATTTGTTCTATTTCAAGTTTTTTTTTTCTCACTACGCTCATTGAATCTCTTCTGGCTCTGAAAAAGGCTCACTCTTTACTTCTTTAGGTGCTTAACGTAGAAGATATAAGGGTAAACATTTTCTATGTTTCTTCCATATAATTTTACTTCTTAGAACTTTTTTTCAAAAATTTGATTGATTGATTCAGGTTCTACATTATTTTATAAAAGTAATACTCATAATTTTATCATATATATGTATGTATATATGTATGTATGTATGTAAACAAAAGAGAGCTTTGTAATAATGCATTTAGGGTTAGTGGCTACAAATAGAATAAGCTTTTGTCATGCTTGTTTACAATGAACTTTAAATTTGATTAGCTTGTTAGGTATCTTAGTGTTTTCTTATTTTTACGTCAATGTAGGATAACTAAAAGACTCACCCTTTTGGCCTCCTATTTTATATTTGTGTACCTCTACATATGCATTGCTGTTATATCTATGAAGAAGTTATACTTCTATAGTTGTTAGACAAAGGGCATATTATGCAAAAAGATACCACTATATTCTTAGTCAAAGTAGCAAAAATAACAGAACAAATCAGGTTGCAGGTGTAGGGCCATAAGCTGCTCCATGATTTTTTTTTATGAATTTCTTCACTCATGAACGATTTACATTTGCACATCACCATACTTTAATTGTCTCTTTTATTTTTTTTTTAAAGAAATGAAGAAAAATCTTAGATATTATTTCATCGGTAGGGCCAAGTTATTCTTATATTATGGTTTGTTTAAGAATGTATCTTACTGGTATAAATTTGTGGGAGCTTTCTTTGCGTGGTCCTTTGTAAAAAGTTTCAGCAGATAAATATGTTAGGAACAAGGCATAAAAATTATGTTGACACTTAATAATCATTTTTTATTTTATAAAATGATCCTTTTCTATTTTATTGCAGCATTTGAGAGTTAGTTTGACGTGTTTATTTGTTTATCCAATATGGCTTCAACAAAATGATTGGGCAATGTATTTTAAAATTTTTAAAGATTTTTCAACAGCATTATTTATTTAATTACACTAGTCATTAGGATTATATAAGTGACAGCTATTTCAATGAAAATATGCATGTTTTTTTACTCTTTGTAGATGGCAAAAAGGTTACTGATTTGGATCATCAAGAAGAAAATTTCATATTACCAGGCTCTAGTTTTTTTCATTCTCATATACCAAATGAAATCTTCTTCCCACAGTTGCTCTATCCTCTTCAAAGCCTAAACAAATAAGCACGCTACAAAAAGGAAATTTGATGAATTCAAGATGATCTATGTGGAAGCATTTCACCAAATTTGTCACAGTGAATGGTCATAAAAATTGCAAGTGCAACTATTATGGTATGTTGTTGAGCCAAGTAACAATGGTACAAGTTCTGCACTGGCTCATATTTCAAAATGTGAGAAGAATCTTGAGGTAAAATTAGTATAAACTCATCTTTATATTGCAAATAATGATGGAGAAAGGTACTTACAGCTAGTTTGGTTAACATTAATAATTATAAGTTAACGCAATTTCACCGATATGTAATATTTCTTCACACTTATACTCCTTCAATTTCCCCCAAATTACGTGCTAGAGAAGGAGTTTTGTGGGGATGAATGACTAGATTGATCATCTTTAAGCAAAACAAAGCGACTAATAATGGTAATAACAATAATAATTCAACATGCCTCTTGCAGGAGCAGATGAAAGTAAAATTGTTCCATGATTTTCTGAGTATGAAATTTTCCAATTTGACTTTGCTTTTGGCCCCTGAAAATTTTGTTGTGCACTTTTTCGGCCTCTCCTCTACCTCTACTTTTGTCAATGGCTCATTCGGTTAGGCCCTGTTTCATCAACCTTTGATCTAGGTTCTGGTCTGGTTCTCTGCTCCCTCATTCCTTTCAAATTCCTTTCTTTCATTTGGTTCTCTACTCGCCCTTATTTGCAAGATCTCCTCGTTAAGAAATTTGGCTAGGCGGTACCCATGGGGTAGGTAGTTGTTTATGGCAATGCACATTGAACGGCGACAAGGAGCAAGGATGATGGTGGACTTGGGAGTGAAGGCGTTATCTCTGGCGGTGGACGACAACAGAGAGTAGGGGCAACTACTAGAAAGTAAGCAGAGAGATGGCTAAGTAGATAGAGCAGGGGCGACAATTGGAAGGAAAGCAAGGGCGGCGGTTGAAATGAAAGCCAAGGTGGTGGAATGAGAGCAAGGGTGATGGCTAGGTGTTGTGTTGGGCAGCGGTGGGCTGGGGAAAAGAGGGATTGGTGAGGTTTTACCAAATTTAGAAGCAATTTCAAATGATTTTCAAATTCATACCCCAATAATAAGTTAATCCACTTCTATTAACCTAAAATGAACTGAGTTTTAAGTCCAATTTGTCTCATGAAAACACAACCCAATTAACATGATTTTCGCGTTTTGGGCTGGGTCCCGCACCAGACCCAATTTGGAAAAGACATAATCACCCCTGTGCTCCTCACCTCACTTCCCAAACCAAATCCCATGATTTCTGACGAGCTTTACCTACACAGCTCCAACGTCCGACCATGGTCTAATTACTTCATCACCTTGTTTGCTGCCCAATTACATACCTTTAGTCGTCAATGATAGAGTATGATTGACCCAACCTAGAGTTGAAAGACTAGAGCCTAGGGTTATGGAGTAATGGCGATGAGAATAGGTGAGGCTTTGCTTATAGAGGCCATCAAACAAGCTCTACACCATATGACCTCCAGTAAGTCTTGCTTATTCATCATTTGGCAACACATATGTTGAGGCTAGTAATTGGCAATTGAGATAATATGCTCAATTTAGGAAAGAAATAACCTAACGAGATGCGATGTTGACATTGGACAGCTGATTGGTTCATGGAAGGATCAACGGAAGCTGTATGGTGCAACTGTCATTGGGAGGATGCCGTGAGTGTAGTAGATGAAGCAGTGGGTTGGCACAACAATGAAGATACGCATGAGTTGTGGATGCCATACTTTCGAATAATTTGAGGCCCAAATTTGTCTAATTGAATAACAAACTACCTTCTATGCTTTTTTAACGCATTAACATAGAGTAATTAAACTAAAACGAGCAGGCAATTAGTTGTTGAAGGTTTGGTGAGGATATTGGAAGTTTCCTATATGTGGGCTATAATAGTTGTATATATATGTTTTTACTTAATTGGATTAAAAATTAAAATCTAATTATATATATATATAACAGGACAATTTTAAAGAAGGTTTTGGTCATTTCCTTAAATGCCGCCCGCCACACTTGCCATGTGTCAATTTATTTACCTTTTTTATTTTTGGACAACTGGTTTGACTGTCAATTAAAATTGATAATCCAAGAATATCCTTCATTAAAACTAACATCCTATTTAACGCTGTTAATTATCATTACTAAAATGTTGTGTATCATGTGTTGGGAAGGACATTAATGCCCTTAACTGATTTTTTTCCTTAATTAATACCAGGTTTGAAGTTTAATCATAAATCGCAACATTTAAACATTGAGAGTTATTGCTGTTCGAATTCCAAAAAACAATGAGGGTTTAAATAAGGAAATTAGGAATCAAAGTTTGGTGGAAATTAAGGTATAAATATAAACGCGTAAATATACACGGTGAGTTATAATATTAGGAAAGGGGAATAATATAATTAATAATTTAAACGGACCAAATGATAACCGGATTTTAATTAATTTACAACTAGAATATTTGCCTATGTCAGCAATCAAACCGATAATGTAATTATAGCAAGCTTATTTCAAAACAATGGAATGTGAAAATTAGTAATAAATATCCATGCACAAATTACCTAAATTTTAGGAATAACTTAGGCAAACATTCTATTACAATACCTTAGACAATTGCTATAAAAGTCATACTCAATAGGCTTGCACCCCATTGCTCCCATCTATTTCTGGCCTTTTAAAACTTCTCTGCACACATACAATGAACTTGATTTCAGCTTGCTTCATTTTCATCCTAAAAAAAAATCTCAAACATTATAGCTTATCCCAACCAATTTTCTACACTGATGAAGTTGGAGTTTCTATATTCATGAAATTTATAGAAATTGATGCCAATGATCAGAGGAAAAAAAAAGGCACAAAAATTGCATTACCACAGTGAGTCCTTTACATGCAAGTTAAAAAGTAGGCAAGATGCTACTATTGAGGCAATTAAAGGTTTGTACTTTTTTTATTCCTTCAAAATCTTATATTCTGATTTTAGTAAAAGTGTTCATGCAGAATGAGAGTTGGAGATAGAAATGAGCATCGACACCTCTTTACATGACCAAATAAAATGCATGGAGATGGAGAATACGATTTTGAAAGACAAGAAATTTTAACTGTTAATAGAGGTATTTGAATATAATTACTAATTTTTTTCTTTGCATATGGGATTTTGGTTTGCATATTTACAACATTATGATATGTCTTTTCTGATTTGTAGGTCATAAGACATGAAATGAAGGCAGAATTATCTCCAAAGATGAAAGGTGTTATTGAGGTAGCATGCCGCTTATTCCTTATTTGTATTTGCTTATGAAGTTAATTAGAGAACTTATATAAATAATCTTTTTTCACAGATTATGGAGCACAATAGGAATCATAACAAGACTTCAAGGATAGAGGATATTGATGATGACTCTATTTGTGATGGTAATGACTTGGATTTATGGGATTTTGATTGTCCTATATTCAATTTTCAAGTTGGTGGACCGAGTGCATTACGGTCAACAGCATTTAATCTAGGTTTTTCTCAACAATCATACTCAAGCTGACTGACAGTTCATGAACTGTGAAAATGAAGAAAATAATTTGTTTATCTAATTTTAGTAAATTACCAATTTGTTTGTAAAATATATTTTTGCAGTAAATATCGAAAGAATTAACACTATGTGGCAACGGGAAATGAGGTACCACTTATACATTTTAGGGTATTATAAATCTCGTACCTTTAATGGTTTGTAAATAAACTAAAAGATTAGACAACACTTATACATAAGTCATGTGCATTTTAGTAAGAAAAAAAATTAGGGCACCAACATTTATGGCCAAGCTTTATATGTGCCGGGAAAAAAAGAAGTTATACCAAATTTATTGATGAAATTTAAGTATATTACCAAATTTACTTATGGTAAATGATAAACACTAGGGCATAAATTGCGATGAATCTAAACAAATTACAAGCTAAGTTTATGTTATTTAGGGAAAAAAAATGAATTATCTATTTTGAAAAAGGGAATATGGTGGAATAGAAAATAGGATATACGCATTAACTACACCTTATTTGTTCTAATTCCAAGGTTTAGCATATAAAACTAGAATAGAACAGAAAGAATGTGAGCCAACCTGAGCCAAGTAATTGGGTTTTACCATTCTACAATGTAGTTATTTCAACCTAACATTTTATTATTGTATATCAATTATTCGATGAATGGGTATGTACATAAGAGCACATATATATCAATATATATATATATATACACATAAACAAATTACAAAAATATAAATATGTTTAGATTATATAAATATATATAAATATGTTACTATTATTATTATTATTTATAATAAAATATTTTCAAATATGACTTTACTTTCTAAAATTGTAAAATTTATTGGTTCAATATCACCATTTTCCAATGGCCTTCACATTGGAAAATTCCATTGAGAGAATTTCCAACTATCTCATGTTGAAAATTTCCAATGGTCAAGCCTTCAAAATTTCCAACTAGCACAATTCATTCCATATAATAATTTTTTTTTTCTATTGTGTTCATAGACAAATACTATCTTACATTAGCTTATGATATTAAGCTCTACCTGAATTTGGACTTGCCTGAAGTGTCTACTATACTACATTCTTAAGCCTTTAAGTTATAACTTGCTACATAATTTTATATATTTTGATAAATAATGTACATTCTGTGATTAATTACTGTCAAATATATTTTATGACTTAGTAATGCTATAGGTGAAGTTGGTATTGTAAAACATTATCCAAACAGGCAAGGCATGTTGGACTTAACTCCAAAGTTGGTTCACCATCTTGTAACCAGTAAACTAGACTACATTCATCATTCTATTCTACCAAAGGTATATTTATTTTTCTAAATGTCATTCATAGGGATTATTTAGTTGAGTTCATTTGCATTCAGTGCAACTACATTTGTTTAACTATATCTTTTTAAATTTCAGGGTGCTATATTGACATGTATTGTGTTAGTTATTTCTGTTGACCAATCATTTCCATGGCACTATATTAGTTGCTGAGTTTGCATCATCGAGCTCATTAACCAAGGTCCATCTTTTTATTGTAACAATTGCCATATTGCAACTAGTGCACCAATCACTCCGTAAGTTGGTTATTTTATTCAATTTCATGCTAACAATTTTTATTAATATTCATAGAATATTCAACCTATGCCCAACGTATTTAGACTTATTAGATAAAACATTAATATCATGGTTTATATTTCTTTCGTAGATATAGAGTTAACTTAAAGGTTAGAGGTCAGTATACTGAGACACACTTTATTTTGTTTGATTTTGTCCCGTGACAATTGTTCGCTGTTCAACTTCAGAATTACTACGGACATATCGTTCGATTAGAATTCTTACCTTATGTTCTACAATATTCTATAAAAAAAAGATTTATTAATTTGTCCTTATTCTTACATCAGGAAAAATGGTGAAGAAAAAGTTTCATGGATATTTCAATGTCTTTAAGTTATGGAATTCCTTTGCAAATTGATGTCACCAAATATAATCGTGAAAATCTTTATTCTGGATTCACAGTAAAAAAAACCCAACCCATTGGCTATGCTTACAAATCTCGGCTACTTCTTCATTCTATCTCATTTGTATGAAATCATTATATTATATATATATAGGATTTGGTTAACAACTTTTATTTACTACACATATTATTAATGAACATTATCATTTGTTTTTTTTTTCTATTCAATATGAAACTCTAACAATTACACGTGTCATTTATTGTTACCCAAATTGTTCATCAAGTTTTCAAATTTTTTCTATTGTTTTCAATAGTAAACCAATTACACCTTTTGAGGGCCGAATATGTTACAGTGAGTATCACTTAGTGATAATGAATTTCACAGTTTGATTAACAATTCATCATTATGGTCCACTTCTAGTATCATACTTTCAGATCAATAAATTCGAGTTACTGAGATACTATAAGTCAATACAAAATATAATTGACATAATTTTACATCTAGAGTGTATTAATAATTACAATTTTTAACAATATTTTTACAGGTTAGAGTTTGATCATCACTCCATATATCAACTAGGAAAACCTTCTCATGAAAGTACATATGATGTACATTGCTCAAATAGGTATAAATCATGTTATTCTTTCTTTCATTCATAATGAGAGCTTATAATTCTAATACTATATGTGATATATTATTTCTTGCAGTGATTTAAATTTTGTAAATCAAGGAGATACTAAGGAAGTTTATACCGAAAATGTTCCCAAAACTGTTATATGACTTTTTGTTAAACTGCTGAGTTACGAATTTTGTCAACCAATTTTATTAGGCTCGGACAACACTTTATTTCAACTTACTTCAATATTTTAATAACAACATTATACAATGGTAGTTAGCCCTTATAACAGTTTTGAAACTTTTATATTTTTATACCTTTTTTTAATAAGTTGCATAATTATTCATGCATTCCACATTTTTTTTATCCCGTGGCAACGCTGAGTATATAAACTAGTTGGTCAAATAAAACATATAGAGCCATGCATTAATTATTCTAAAGACGGACCGATGACTCCAATTACGATAAAAGATATAAGTTTATTTAAGTGTAGGCCAATAGAGTCTATGTCGCCAATAATAAGGAGGCCTATGAACTTTTATATAAATAGAAAGGCTAGGTTCTTCCCTTAGCCAAGTCATTAAAGTAAAATTTTTTACCCATTAGAAGTGTCGCCGACTAAAATAAAAGAAAAGACCAATGCATTTATTGATCTTGTTTCCGCTATGTTTATCAATGGAATCTAAATTAGGTCAAATATTTTGTTTAATCCAACTTAATTTTTTTATTCTATGCTTTCATGGATGTCTCAGTAGGCTAAAAAAATTAAGATGTAGCATCATGATCATAGAATACAAGTTTTATTAAATTCGGTTTCAAAACATGTAATTGGGTTTTTGCGTTTTTTGTCCGATTCATGTTTTGATTATAGGTCGTGTAAAATTGGACACATGTTTTGTCTTTATTTTGTTTTGTTTTATGTTATTAGGTTTAATAATAAAACAAAATTGAGACAAATCAGAGACAGTTCAAAACGTGTTCTTCTGTGGAGGCGTTAGAGATGAGCAATGGTGTCCGTTAGTCACATCCTCACCAACGACTAACATCTTCACCATTGCCGCCATCTACTGGAGTTGTTTGACCATGAACGGTAGCCATTGAGGAAAAGGTGCTAGCATCGATGTTATTTTTTACATTTAATTTTTGGCGCTCTTCTTGTTAGATATTATTGGATTTATTAAAATTAGCGCATGAGATTGAATATACCTTTGATTTTGGGTTGAAAGCAGCATGAGTTTTGTTTAAATTAAAAGGGTTCTTTTTTGTGTTTGAGAGTCACAAAGAACAAATCAGAAGAAGAAGAATTGAGATTGTTTTTCCTTAACTTTTGGTTTAATGATGGCATGAGTCCTCTAAGATTGATCTTTGTGCTAAGTTAGGCCTTAAGTTTTGTTTATCAATTTTTTGGTCCTAAATGGTTGCTGTAATGATTTGTTGGCTATTAAGTTTTGCTCTCTTGTGTATTTCTATTCCTAGATTTTCATAATGAACCTTAAAGTTGCTGATTTCATAAAGGTAATCCCAAACCTTTAATTAAAGCCACATAAAATTTATTTTCATGTAATAAAGGTTAAATTTACTTTAATTGAAGAGACACATATGGTCATGGTGCCTCATAAAGATAAATTGAAGTGAATATGCATGATAAATAATTCTTTAAATAGATCAAAAGATGCAAATAAATACAACATATGAATAGAGAGAAATTTAAGTGAATTAATTCTCTAATTCATATAAACATTGAAATTAAGCCTCGTGATTGCTGTTGTTTGAGAGTTTATGAGTTCTATTAAATTGTTGCCACCAAATTTATCGATTTGAAGGGTTTTGTGAAATTTTGTTCTTACATGATTATAGATGTCTCTAAATTGGGTGCATGGTTATTCGGCCAAAAAGTATTGACTATAAATGAAGTTTAGAGATAAGACACATATGAAATATGATTAAAGATTGACTTGTCTAAGTTGTCTATACACCCAAAGATGGTAGATTAGTGAGGATAGGAAAAGTTCATTGAATTGTCATTATGCATGAGAATTTGAGATTGCATGTTATGAATTTTACCCAAAGTTATTTTTATAGTGATGTGCTTGAATTTTTAATGTAGATACTATTTGTTGTTTTAAGTATCATAGTTACTTTATAAATTATTGATTTTTGTATTTACTTGACCTTTTTAGTCACCTTTTCTGTTACCAACAACTTAATCACTATTAAGTTGTTGATTGGCTCTAATTTTAAAAAATAGAAGCAAGATGTGGAATTTGCTCTTAATGGCTCTAATTTTAAAAAATAAAAGCAAGATGTAGAATTTGCTCTCAATATGGCAAATATGAATTTGGCCATGATTACCGATAAGCCTGCAGATCTTACTACCATGAGTAATAATAAGGAGATAAGGGCTTGTGTAACTTAGGAGAAATCAAGCCACATGTGCTATCTTTCGATAAAGAGGCGCATTCCTAAACACCTATTTAGTGGTCTTCCTGAAACTAATGTAGAAAATGATTTCCTTAATGATGTGTCTTAGAGGTATAAAACATCCTTTAATGCTGAGATAGGTATCCTCATAAAGGAACTTTACTCCATGAGGTATGGCGAAGTAAGTGGTGTTAAGGAGTACATCATTAAGATGGTCCACACTCAGAGTATACTCAAGGCTTACAACATTGTCATCCTTAATGCATGCATTGTGCATCAAGCGCTAAATACCCTTCTTATGGAGTATGGGCTTCTTATGACTACTTATCACTATTTGGACAAGGCTTAGACAGTCAATGACCTCATTACCAAGCGTATTGCTGAAGAGAAGAAGCTTAAAAGTTATAAGTCCCAAACTATCTTATTTGTATCAGGTAAACATAATAAGAAGAATGGTAAGAAACCTAATTCTAAATGTCCTAAAAATGTTCAGACTTAAGCTAATGGTTAGGCTAGATGAGTGAATGGTCCAAATGCGGTGATTGAAAAGAAAAAAAATATTTATTCTGCAAGAAAAGATGTCACTTTAAAAATGATTATCCTAAATTTAAAGCTTGGTGAGCTAAGAATGGGCATAAAGGTAATGACTCTTCAGCTTTTATTTTACATGAATCTAATTTAGCTATGGCCCCATCCAATTCTTGGTGGCTAGGTAGCAAAGCGACTACTTATACTGCTTTTACTTTATATGGGTTCATAAGCAAGAAGATACCAAATGAGGAGTCAAGGCTCATTATTGGCAACAATGAAGAGGTAGATGTAGAGTTCATAGAAGTTGTATATCTAAAATTAGATTAAGGATTTACTTGAATAACATATTCTATATACCATCTTTTAGATGGAATTTGGTCTCAATATCTGTGTTGGACAATGATGGTTACGCTTTTGAGATTAAGCATGATTTAATTAAATCTCTCTTTGACTCATAGCATATTGGTACTTGTTCTTTATCCTCTGGCCTATATAGATTGTATTTGACTCCAAATAATATCTATGTCACCTTATATAATGTTGAGAAATTTATTGCTAAAAGGCCTTTTATAAAGAAAAAATCTTTCGTGTTGTGGCATAAAAGGCTTAATCACATCTCTAAGGAAAGAGTAGAAAGGTTAATAAAGGAAAACATCCTACCTACTCTTAACTTTAGTGACCTAGAAACATGGGTTAATTATTGTATAAGCAAGTTGACCAAGATTAAGAAAAAAAGAACAACATGTAGCTTAGACCTTTTGGAAGTGATTCACACTAACATAAGTGGACCATATTTATATATAGTTTGTAATTCCAAATATTTTATCTTTTTAATTGATGATTGTTCCCATTACGGTTACTGGTTCATGATTAAGGAGAAGTTTGAAGCTCTTGAGTAGTTCAAGACCTTTAAGACTAAAGTCAAGAAACAATTAAAAAAATTTATCAAGATTGTGAGATCTAACCAAAAAGGTGAGTATTATGGAAAACATGGCGACAATGGACAAATTAATGATTTGTTTGCTAGATACTTAGAAACTTGTAGAATAATGGCTTAGTTCACTATGCCATAAAGTCCTAAACAAAATGGTGTGGCCGAAAGGTGAAATCGCACCATAAAGGACATGATGCGAAACATGTAAAGTTGAATAAATTTTCCTGATTTTCTCTAAGATGAGGCTATCAAGAAGGCCTTGTATATCCTCAATTAAGTACCCAGTAAATCGGTGCAAAATACATTTTTTGAGTTGTGTACTAGTAAAAAACCTAGCTTGAACTACTTTTAAGTTTAGGGTTGTCCTGCTGAAGTGAGATTGTACAATCCAGAGAAAAATAAATTGCATTCTCATTCTATTCATTATTATTTTGTTGGTTACCCTAAATATTCTAAAAGGTATAGATTCTATCATAGAGATAGAGGTTCTAGAATTCTAAAATCACATACATCTATATTTCTGGAGCAAGATATGACCATTGAAAGTGATCACTCTAAAACCATAGAGAAGGATGTAAAAGCTAGTTTTATCTATGTTCCCTTAACTATGTTTCAAAAGACCATGGATCCTTTACCTGTGTTTACTCCAATGGAGCAAAAACCTTTACAACTACTGGTTGAAGAAGTTTCTTTGACAAAGGATATAGTAACAAAGGTTCCATTTAGATGGTTTACTAGGGAGAGGATGTCTGCTATATCTTGTGATGTGTTCTATCTTGTTGAGAGTTATTATGACATTGGTCATGTAAGTAACCTAGTGACTTTTTTGGAAATTGTATCTAGTTGTCAAAAGGATGTAGAGTAAAAAGCAATGAAGGATGAGATACAATCTATGCAACACAATCAAGTATCGCAACTTGTTGAACTACTTGAGGGCTATAAACCTATTAATAACAAATTGGTGTTTAAGACTAAAAGGGAACCTAATGGAAAGATTGAGAGGTTTAAAGCCAAATTGGGTGCCAAATGGTACACTCAGAAAGAAGAAATTGACTATGTTGATTTGTTTTCTGGGTAAAATCTAAATTTGGTCCCTTAATTATTTGGTTTGTCCTAAAATGGTCCCTTAACTCTAAAAGTGCCTATTAAAGTCCCCTAACTCATATAATTTGTCCTATTTTAGTTTCTACCGTTAATTCAGGCATTAGTTTAGACAGAATCTGCCTATACGGCACACACATTGCCACATGGCTTCCTTTCTAACTAAAAATGAATGACCATATTACATAGAAATGAAACTTGATACCCCAAACTGATATAAACAATAATCTTGGGGACTTAAAACACAAATAACCTAAACTCCAAATCTTCCCCAATACAAGATCCAATTGGCCTTCCCTACCACCTCTAGTGCAACAGCAGTTTGTAGAATATGCGATTCAATTGGAAAAGGAAGACAACATAGACATGTTCATCGGTGATTCGAGCAACATAGTAATACGACATAGCCGTGTTCATCGGCAATTCAAACGGTGGGTTAGGGATTCAAGCGGTGATTCAATGGCAAGCGCGGCTGCTTTGATTCTTTCCACCTTTCTGTTGGTTTACGCCACTGTTTAATGCCTTTGATCTCCATTTTCAATCTCGGTCATTTTCCATCTCGAATCCCTGCCAAATCCCTTTTTCCATATTTGATCTCTGTTGTTTTCCATCTTGAATCCCTCAATCTCTATCATTTTCCGTCTCTGTTGATTTCTTCCTTCGTATTCCATCTCCTCCTCCAGTCACCCACCTCCTCTAGCATCTTGGTTCATTCATCTTCGGCCCATCTGTATCTGACTCCATTCACTGTCTTCAGTCATTCGCCTTTGTTGTCTACTCTTCAATTTTGACAATTAAGGTTTATCTATGTTTTAGGTCTCATGATTTTGTGTTTGTGTCAATCTATGTTTAAATTTTCATATTTGTACAAAATGGTCACATGTTTTAGTGAAATATGAAGCCACGTGGAAGTATGGGTGCCATATAGGCAAGTTTCATCCAAAATAACGAAATAATTGACGGATGGACTCAAATTGAATACATTGTTTGAGTTAAGGGACCTTAATAGTCATTTTTAGAGTTAAGAGACCATTTTAGGACAAATTGAATAGTTAAGGGACTAAATTTGGATTTTACCCTTTGGTTTCTCCTATGTGCTTTAAAGACTGGTATTGAGTCATTATGGCACTTCTAGCTCATTATGATTTAGAATTACACCAGATGGACATTAAAATCGCATTTCTAAATGGGAACATGAAAAGAAAAAGTTTATCTAGAACAACCTAAAGGTTTTAAGGTAGTTGGTAAAAATTACATGATTTATAGATTATTAAAGTCTCTTTATAATCTAAAGCAAGCTTCCCGTCAGTGGTACCTAAAGGTTGATGAGGTAATCACCTCATTCGATTTTATGGGGGACTAAGTTGATAGATCCATATGCCAGTGTTGTTGGGAGCGAGAATCCAAGAGAGATATGTTATATGTCAGTGTTGTTGGGGGCATGATGTATGCTCAAGTTTGCACTAGATAGGACATTGTATTTGCAATAGATCTCCTAGGGATATATTTTTCAAATACTGGGCATGCCATTAGGTTCCTATAAAGAAAATTTTGAAATATTTGAAAGGAACCAAAGACTATATGTTAACCTATAAAAGGGTTAAGAATCTTAAGTTGTTTGTTTATATGAATTTTGACTATACGATTGCACAAATGATAGAAATTCTGCATCAAGATACATTTTCATATTGGCAAGTGGCGTAGTTTTATGGAAAAGTGTCAAATAGACACTTATGACCTTTTGTACCATGCATGTTAAGTATATAGTATGTTTTGGAGCTTCCACACAAGCTGCATGGATGCGTAATCTCATTACTGAGATGTCTATTGTGGATTCCATTGTTAAGCCCATTCGATTAAACTGTGGTAATCTTACAGCAAGGTTGTTTTGTAAGAATAATAGAAATATTCTTTAGGCTAAGTATTTGAAAGTCAAATATCTAACTATTAAGGTGCAAGTAAGAAAACAGAAAGCTGTGATAGAGAACATTAGGAGTAAGTATATGATTGTTGATCATCAATTTCACCCAGAAGGTTTTAAGGGCAATGTTACTAATATGAAATTAATAAAGTCCTTTGACATACTTAGTTAGTGGGAGTAATATGTAGCTACTCTATTACTCTGTTTTAAGTACATATTTGACATATATATTTGTTTGGAGACATTTTGTAATGAATGAGGTTTTTTAGTCATAAACTTTTTTCATTATAAAATGTTATTTCATAAATAAAATCTTAACATGAGTGTCAATCTTAAGCAAAAACCTAGGACATTATTTTTGTGGCCTTATAGTTGTATGTCTTATGTGACACATAAAAGGTCATCTTAAGATGCATAAAGTTATAAAGACATATAAGCTCAAAAGTGAGCGATAAAATATTTCTCAAGCATACTTGTGTTACTTAAGGAGAGAAATCAATAAGGCTAAAATCATAGAGTAAAGGTTGTTGCCACTTGGCACACTTTCACATCATATTCATGTTGATAAAGTATATTAATATGTGTGACCATGGAATGCCCTACATTGTTGAATGATGCAGTTGCCGCCTCGATTTGCCATTAAGAGTCTTATTGAATAGAATGATATCTAGACTTTTTTTATGAACAATTGATTTTAAATAGGGCGAGCATAAAGTTTTCAATTGTCTTAATCTGATAAAATGGTTTTGTTTTTAAAATGATTGATAATTAATATGTCTAAGTGGGAAAATGTTGGAATTTTCCTATATGTGGAGCTATATTAATTGTATATTTTTTTACTTAATCATATTAAAAATTAAAATTGGTTAAGTAAAACATATAGAGCCCATACCATAATTGATCTGAAGACAGGCTAATGATTTCAATTATAATAAAAGATGTTAGTTTATTTAAGCGTGGGCCAATAGAGTTCATGTGGCCAATAATCAGTAGGTTCATGAACTTCTATATAAATAGAAAGACTAGGTCCCTTCTTTAACCATGTCATTAGGACAAAGTTTTCCATAAATTGGAAATGTCACTGATTGGAATAAGGGAGTAGATCTGTGCATTCATCAATCTTGCTTTCGCTATATTTATCGATGGAGCCTAAATCAGGATAAATGTTTGTTTATTTCAATTTAATTTGTGTGTTCTATGCTCTCATATGTGATCTTGGTAAACAAGAAAAATTAATAGGTCTAGTTTTTCCTTTTTTACTAAAGCATATGCTTTCTTGGTTTCATACATACTAGAAGATTACTTGACCATATGATAGTATTTGCACCAACCAAAGCATCATCCTTCAATTTTAGTTTTAGCTTAAGAAAATCTCTTCCATGTGAAGCCTTCTCCAATGTTAATTAATTGTTATTAACAAAACCATAAAAATAACTAAAGACACAACACACACGCAGCTTACAACTCTCATATAAAATATTTTTTTCCTCAAACTTTAACTCTGTTACCTGTTCAACTTCTACCTGGTGTTTTTTCAAATACTTTTATTGAGCTTTTATTATAATAGTACTTGTTTAGTCAACTTTTACCAAGCTTTTCTTATGTACTTGTAAAAGTTTATTCTAACATCATTTCATAATTTTCACTCTTCATTTTTATATATTCAACAAATTCAATATTTTTCCTATATAAAATTCAACATTAAAACTTTAAAAATATATTATAAATGATAAGGAAACAATGTTGCATCACATAATTATATATCTTGTGTTTGTCGTATTTGTAAACAAAAATAATACCTGAAACATTGACAATGTAGTTAATTTTATGCATCAATGTTAATAAAATTGATGAAAAATGAAAATAAATTTTATTATTGAGAAGGAAAACAAAATATAAGCAAAACACATTGAAATTATGATGAGTACATTAAATGCTAAAAAAACACATGGCAATATTATAACAATATAATAGTAAAAGCATGAGAGTGTTTTTAGGAATGTACAAGTGAAACCTAATATTGTTGATTATAAGTAGCTTTAAGAGACATCATAAGACTATAAATTAGAGTATTAGGCAATACCTAAATCAAATGTAAAATGTATAATATCAAATTTAATTAAAACATTATATTAGAATGTATTGAGAGAAAATAGGATTTTTGAATGAAGAAGGTATGAGGTTAGAAACATTGGTAAATGTATGAGTGGCAACTATGATATATTATTGAGTTTCACCGGTGAATAATGGAAATAGATAAGAAGAAAAAAGCTAACAATTGTTTTATAAAAGCTAGAAAAACATAATAACTAAGAAAAAAATGTTTTCACAAAAAAAAAAAGTAAAGCAAGTCAAAGTAAGAAGAAAATGTTATGAACTAAATAGAGTATAGTAATATTGAACAAAAGGATAATAATGGTTTGACATTGATAAAAAAAATAGCATATATGCTCTCCATTCCAGAAAAGATAAAATTTTTTTTTTTGCTGTCACAAAAATATTGAAAATTTTTCTTTTTTGAAAAGCTAATAACATCTAATTTACTTTACTACACGCCATTTAAACTCTAAACTCTCACTACAAAAAATCAAAAAGAAATCTTTATAAAATTTAATTTAAGGGCAAAATTTGGAAAAAAAAATCATAAATTACATACACCTTAATATCTGTATTTAAAGAAACATTTTTATCTCTTATGAGATAGATGAAGTCGTTGCTAATAAATCATATTATTGCTGACGAAAAAATGAAATTTATTCTTTTTCAATATAAAGGATCAAAAGTTTCTAGAAATGTCTTTCTTGTTTATGACCAAAATGACATATTTAAAATTTACTCGTATATTTTTAAATTTTATAGAAAGATTAGAGATTGATTATGTGTAAGGATTAATAATTCTATTTTTAAAAAATTTCAAAAACTAAACATATAACTCTTACAGACTATATTGAAAGTTTTTGAAAGTTCAAAAACTGAATTATAAATATTTGAAACTATGCGAACAATTTTAATTCTATTAACCACGTTAAACGTTGCTTAAATAAGTAAAAAACTATATTTGCTTATTTTATATCAAAATAAAAAATAAACTCATGACCCATCAATGTTTTTGAATGCTGCAACTATAAAATATCCTAAAATCAAATACATAAAAATCATGTATTTGTAGGCATAACAAAGAAGCTAAATAAATTGTTTATAGTGGCTATAGGTGAGTGAGTGAGGGGATCAAAAGTGATTACAAAAGAAATTCATCATAATTGCAATGCAGAATCAAATCATATAACAATGAAAAAAGAGATAGGTGGGGAAGAATGCATTATAAGATCTCTGACATCAAGTGTACTATTAAATATTCTAACTTGTTTCTATATAAAACAAAAATGAAAATAAGTAATAAATATAAATATGATGAAAAATTAATAAAAATTATTGTCACATATAGTAGAAAAAAAAACATGAGTAAAAAAATATTAATTTGCACAACAAATATAACACACAAACACACACACACACACACTCATGAGACTATAAAAAATTTTTAAAAAATATTATAATCATAATGAAAAAATGTCATATCGTATAATTACGTATCTTGTGTTTTGATAATTTTGGAAGAAAACTATACTTGAAATATTAGTAGAACAATGAATTTTATACATAGAGTATTGAAAAAAAATTAGAACACCCTCTTGAGTGCTCAATGGTTGAATAAAATGAATTTAAAACTTGGCAGCGACAATGAGGATTATTTTTGTGGAAAAAAATAACTTAGTGTAAGAGATTTTTCAGGAAAAGCTGAAACAAAAGTGAAGTGTAGACAAATAGTATAAGTGAGAGACTTAACTTGAACTTGCTACAATTTAAGAGTTGCAGCCTATGTGTAGGTTATTGCAAGTAGTAAAATTTTGGAAGCATGAGTGATGAACTTTAGAGAGGCAAATTATGAAATACAAAGATTATAGATGTTTAACAAAAAAAAATGTTTGATATAAGATGCGAGTAAGTGTAAGTTGAGACTTAAATTAAAGCAAATATATAAGATTATGGGATCAATTCTTGTATTATTTATGGTTAATTTTAACCCATCTTGTTACTCAACTAGGAGCCACACTTAAATGAGGTCTTAATTAAGGAACTTAGCAATTAAACTCAAGGAAAATTATACATGAGATAGTATTCTCTTTCATGAATCCTCTAACACCAACACTTGTAAATCAGTTCAAGTATTTATTATGTCTGCCTTTGTCTACAATTCAAGATTCCATCATATTACAACTAGCTAAACACTGCCCTATATAGAGGAATAATAATTATTGTGTAAAGGTTTACTTATGATAAATCAAAACTCCCACTTAACAAGGAAGATAGCTAAATTGTCTACAATTCAAGATTCCAACATATTATAATTAGCTAATTCCATCATATTACAACTAGCTAAACACTGCCCTATATAGAGGAATAAATAATTCTTGTGTAAAGGTTTACTTATGATAAATCAAAACTCCCACTTAACAAGGAAAGTAGTTAAATTGATTAAGAAAATAAAGATTAATAACATTAAGATCTATTTAGAATACTTATAACCTTTACACCAAAAGCTTTACACTTTCACATTAACAAAAAAAGAATTAGTTAGACATAATAAGAGTAAACAATAACATACATATAAAGGAAATAAACATAAATTAGAAGATCATAAGGAGAGCAAGATAACCAATAAGAACAATGTAACTAGATTATAAAGTGTAGATAAAAACATAAGAATAAAATCAAGAAAAGATAGTTGGTTTTAATACAAAGAACTTTAACTCTCCAAAAAGTAAGATTCATTTTGTGCAATTACAAAGCTCTATGTATAGAGTCTCAAGGTACCTAAGATAGGTAATGTAGGTGGAAAATGATCAATAAATGAGGCACCAACTTTTTCTAAACTTTTGACCTTTGTGCACATTGATTCAGCTTTTTTGATGAATAGAAGTTTTGTAGACCTATCTTTTAGATTTATAGTTATAGCTGGATCTTTCAAAACTGATTTATATAGCTCGAGTTATGATTTTTCTATCAAAACTGCTCTTTAGTGCATGACAAACATGATGATCTCACTTCTAGCCAAATTTTATCATCAAGAAGGATCAAATCGGTTCTTTCTATATGCATCTTAGTTGAAGATATCATAGTTGGCTTTTATATAGATTTAGAATAAATTAATTCTAATATCCGTAGCTCTAAATATAAATTTTCTTATGAAAGGTTGTCAAGTACACAAATGGAGGAGCTAATTTTGTTTATAACCTAAATTTATCCTCCCATATCTCTCATTTAAGCTGGACCATAAACTAAAGATTATAGATGATTGAGGCTTTAATCATTGGCCCAAAAATGACTTGATTTGGCCTTCTAGTTTAAGAGATATTGTGATTTTGTTAGCATACATAAATGCAAGTATACTAAGTTTATTCATCAACTTTACTCCTCATTCTCAAATGAGGCTTCTCTTTAGAAAGAGAGCGCCTTCGCCATCTGTTTTTCCACTCTAACCCATTAATTTCTTCTCTAATCTTGTTATTACTCATTTATTCGATCATCTTCTAAGTTACCAGTGCTTCAATTTCATGTTCTTTCACCTTATCCCTAATTTGATTTCCAAAACCTAACTATTCATATATCAGATTTAAAAGTTGTTGTAGTGCACCTCTTTCACCATTCTTCTTTTTCTTCTTCAATTATATTTACGGACTTTTGGCAATCAAGAAAAGCAGAGAAATCCTTTCAGACTTCATATCCTCCACTACTCTATTCATACATAGATGTGTTAGCATGTATTTTCAAATGGAGATTTGGTATTCTCAGTATAGGCTTTAGTGCCATATTTGTGGTAGTTGTGTAATGTGAAGGAATCTCACCCTGACTTCGCACAATTGCCTATTTGACCCAACACCGCGGTGCCTAGTGCTTTTAATAGTTCATTTCTTCATTTTCATTCATGGTGATCAATTGTTATCACTGTGCTGTGTCATTCATAAAAGTTGGTGATTTTTTCGATTCAGTTGAATACATCGGTTCTTAGTATAATGCTTGTTGGGTGGTAAATTATAGTTGTATAATTTTATCTATATTAATATTTCTTTACTGTGCTGGAAGACACAATCAAATGGCTTATTGATCTGTAGATTGGTTTTACAGAAAGGCAATGTGCTTTCATTAGGTCCAAACTTGCAAATAATGATGATACAGATTTAAGCAATTGCCTACTTATCAAAGTATAGGATAAGATGAAATTCTTTGTGCAATTTATTTAATCCCAACTGAATTAGGTCTGGAAGCTTAATGGTCATGCCAAAATTGTTAAGTTCAGTAGGGCAAAACTAGTAAAGTTTATGATACAATAAGAGTTGCATGATATCTTGTCTCAAACATCATGGAATTCGGATCGTGCTTTGGTTCTTGTTCAACAATTCCATCTGTATTTTTCCTATAGTCAATGTTGCTTTAAGAAGGAATCTATTTGGGTCCAAATTCATAATTTATCTCTTACTTTATTGTCACTTTCTACTATAAAATTCCTAGGTGAGATGTTGGGAACCATTATTGCTATTGATATTAATCTGAATGCCCAAAATATGTGGAAATAGCTCCGTGTTAAAGTTCAATTGGACATTCTGGAACCACTGCCTTTAAGCTGTTATGTGAGTACTTTTATTGAACCTCCTATTTGAGTTTAGCTCAAACATGAACATATTTTTAAGTTGTGGAAAACTTTTGGTAAGGTGGGAAACTTTAGGATGCAGTGTCTATTCCTTCCTTAAGAGCCTATGTTAATTTTGAGGACAAATTTTTTTTACGATGCTACTCACTAATTATTACTAATATGCTGAAATCCGCTAATGAGAATGGATTACCAAAATTATAGAGGTTCCCTTCTGATATAAAGATGTATAATTATTCTTCAATGGTAAGTGTTAATTGTGATTTTAAAAGATCTAGGTCTCTTAATGAGGCAAGTAACGGCCCTTTTGATGAAGATGGGCTGGAAGGGAGATCATCTAAATGGCATTGGCCAAACTCCTTGAATTTACATATAAGGAATGAGTAATCAGCTAATTGTATTCCTAGATATATATATATATATAATTATAAATGTGGTCAAGAAGCTGTTAATGTTACTATTGCATTGATTGTTCTCATTGTTTCCTGGGTATCACAAGTTGGCTATCCATAGATGAATAGGATTGAGAACAACCTACCCAGAATTTAGGAGGAATTGGTTAGCGATATACTTTTATTGACTCTCATCTTAAAACAAAATAGAGGTGTTGATTATAATGATACTGAAACTGATCCACAAGGGAACTTGGCAGATAATGAAGCCTATAATGCTAATGCAAAGTTGGAAGTTGGAGATTTTAGTCTACATTCTAGTTTGAAGAATGAACACTTCTCATTAGATATAGAAACTACTGAATATAAATTGGACACAATTGGTGAGCTTCCTAATAAGCATTTTATGAGTCCTAATGAGCTTAATGCCTACACAGACTATGGCATATCAGTTTACCCTAAAGGAAGACTAAGGTATCAAGCTAGGCATGTAGGAGTTTGAAAAGGCCTCATGACTGGGCTACTTATTACACTTGTCCATGAATGTCTGATTTAGTGTGAGAATGGAATAAGGGTCATATTGTTCCTACATCAAGTAAGAAAAGGCATTTTGAAGACTTGGCATGTTCTTCTAGTTAAGCTAAACCAACTGTTCTGAAATGAGCTAAGTACCTTCTATCTTGGGTTATTTTAAACCCTTGTTCTAGCCATTGCTTATTCATTAAAAAGCATGCAGTATATTAGATATTAGATATTAGATATTAGATATTAGATAAAGCTTTTTGTAATGATGCTTAGTTGCAGTTGCTTCTGAATGTTTGATTGGTGAACTAGGCCATCCAAAGATCTGATCATGCACCTTTATTATTGGACTCTCCTTCACCCTTAATATTTTACTATCGTTCTAAAAAGTTTGAAACTTTTTGGTTAAGATATACCAAGTGTGAAGAAATTATCAAATCTATTTGGGCTATGCCTATTCAGAGTTCTAAAATGTTCTAAGCTACATCAAAATGCTCTCAAATTGTCCTTTTCCTTTGGTAGTGGAATAAATCATTAGTTTGGAATATCAAACATAGGATTGAAACAATTGAACATAAGTTAGGGCAAGTACAAAATTCACCTCAATTGCTAAATAATCATGAATTAGTGACATCTTTATGAAAAGAACATATTTCTCTCCTGGCAGATAAAGAGCACTTATAGGCTCAAAAGTCTAGACTCCAATGGCTTGCTTTGCTGATAAGAAAACTAGATTTTTTCATCTTGCAACTAGAAATAAAAAGCTCAAATCACAAACTTCTATGCTAAAGATGGAAGAAGATAGATGGATTTACTATGATGAAGAGATTCGTTAGCATATTCGGTCTTATTTTGTCAATCTTTATGATACAAGTTTGATGCATCCTAATACAGCCCAGGACATTTTTTTGCTCTGCCATCACTAAGGTCCTCTCAGAGTAATGATGAAAACTATTGTCTTTTCCTTTCACTCATGAAGAGATAAAACGAGCTGCTTTTAACCAAGAAAACTTTAAAGCTCATAATCCTGATGGTATCCCCCTAGTAGTTATCAAAAAGTAATGGCACATAATAGAGGATTCTATCATAGATGTGGCACTTTCTTTTTTAAATGGTGGCATGCTTCTTCAACAAATCAACCAGACTTTCATTACATTGATCCCAAAGACATAAAAGGTCTAAGTGGCTGAAGACTTTCTATTAATTAGTTTATGCAACACTCTTTATAAAATAATTGCTAAAGCAATGGTGAATAGGATGAAACTAGTCTTGTCACCCCTTATTTCCAGGCCATTTGGTAGACCAATGATCAGAGTGGTCCAAGAGGTTTTAAAGTTATTCTCAAATAAGACATTCGTAGGGCCTATGATAGACTGCAATGGTCTTTTCTTGAAAAGACCTTAATAACAATGCAATTTCTGGATAAATGGGTCATGCTTATTATCCAATGTGTTTCTTTTGTCCCTTATTTGGTACTAGTGAATGGTTGTGCTACGAATTAGTTCAAACCGTTAATAGGTATTCAACAAGGGGATCCGCTATCTCCTTATCTATTTATTCTTTGTGTAGAGGCTTTCTCTAGCTATCTTTCTCAGTTACAATTTGCAAGATCTCTAGTAGAGCTAAAGGCTAGTATAAATGGTCTTACTGGCAATCATGTTTTCTTTGCTGATCATTGCTTGATATTTTTTTGGCCAAACAAAGAAGCAATGAGGACCCCCCAAAATACTTTAAATTTTTATACAATTGCAATAAGATAAGAGGTTAATTTCCATAAATCTGAGTGGATTCGAAATATCCACCAGACTCTTAGAGATGAATTTTGTCAACTATTCATTTTCAAGTCAATAATAGAATTCTGAATTACCTAGCAACCCTTTATGTCACAACTTATCTGGGACTTACTCATTCCAATTCTTTGTTAACAAGATCAAAACTCAATTGGACAACTGGAAGTGCAGGATGCTCAATAATGCTAGAAGATTGACATTAATTTAGTCAACCTTAACATTTATTCCAGTTTATATTATGGTTTTATTCAAGATCCCAGTAACTTTATCATATTTTATTTCCAAGAACTTCATTCGATTTTGGTGGCCAAGATCTAAAGAAAGGAAAGGTTTTCACATAAAGTACAAAAGACTTTTGATGCTGCAAAAGGGACTTGAGGATAAGGTATAAAAGATGTGGAATTATTCAATCAAGCATTGCTATGCAAACCTTCTGGTGAATATTCACAGGTAATCCAACTAGGCTTGTTTATCAAGTCGTCCAAGCTAAATATGGTTCCATGAATTCAGTTTGGAAGGTCAAGGCTACTAGTAATGCTTCCTTAATTAGCCGAGGCTTGGTACATGGAAGATCCATTTTAGCTCAACATTATCATTAGAGTCTTGGGAATGGTAAGTTTATCTGGGTCTTGGAGGACAACTAGATCCCAGACACTCCACCTAATGAATTGAAATCTCTAGTTCCTAATCATGTTCTCTTTAAGCATCTCAAAGTTTCAGGTCTTGCAATTCTTAATGAAATAGGATGGAATATAGAGCTTATCCAAAGTTTGTTCCATGACTCAGTGGCTCATCAAATCTTAGCTGTTTCCCCCCTCCTTTTGATTTTAAAGGCATAAACACAATTCAATGGCTTAGAAGTTCCATAGGGAGCTTTACCACTAAGAAAGGTTATTCCCAGGAAGTTATCAAAAAAGCCTCTTATTTACTTCATCATGATGACAATATTGTTGCCTTAATTCCTGACTCTCATTTTCCCAAAGTTTTTAAAAAGCGATGGGGGCTTTATTTTCTATAAAAACTTAAAAGTGTTATTGTGGAAACGTCTCATGAATGCTTTACCTATGGAGCTAATTTATCTCACCATGGGGGCTTCACAAATCCCATCTGTCAATGTTGTAATGGTGAGGAAGAGACAAGTTTGCATCATTTGTAGGGACATATAGGCTCAGTTGTTGTTTGGGGATCTTTTTGCACCAACCCATTGACTGGAAATTTCCAATCTTTTAAGGCTTGGTTACTATGGATCTTAACAGGTCAAGATAAATGGCATTGGATTGGATTTCATTTCTTATCTTTACTCTCTGGATTATTCATCTAGGTAGAAATAAGTGTCTTCAATCATGCGACATTTGATGCTCAATCCAGTATAATCAGACAAGATTCATTGTTTCAACAATTATCCGCTTTAAAAGACTACCTAACTGTCCACTCTAGCCTTGCCACTAACTCTTCCAATCCCTTATGTCACTCTTATGTAACAAGGAAATTTCTTTAACCCCTTTCAAATTAGAAACTTTTGTGGTCAACGGTGCTTGGCGTAGAACCTCAGGCCTAGGTGCAACAGCTTAGTTATGGATGGGCACTAATGCCCCTCTTCTCTTCAAGGATAGACAAGTCTGGTCGCAATGTTCTTCAGCGCTTGAGGCAAAACTAGTTGCATTACTTGGTGCGGTCAGATCTGCCATATGCAACCTCCTTCACACAGAATAATTTTAACAAATTATTCGTAGACCTTAGTAGCATTGAGAGGCACTTTAGCTCTCAGCCCTCAATTGGTAAGTATAGTTCAGCAACTGATCAATGAGATAGAGAATTTTGATGATTATTCCGTGGTTGTCGTACCTCATCAGTGTATCTCTCTGACCCATGACTATGCAGCTTCTTTATTCCATTAGTATGCCTTTCATATACTTTTGAATATGAAAATAAAAAATAAAAATAAGCATTTAGCTCAATTTGCAAAGAATGAGTGCTTTTTAACTCTAGGTTATAAAAAAATTCTCAAGTTGGAAAAATTAATTACACACAAAATGTATAATGATTTTATTAGTTATTTACTTATGAGTATTCATCAAAACTAAAATAAGGATATTGTAGAGGAAGGTTTGTGGATCAAATGGAACATTTAAGGAAGGCTAGGGTTTAAGTGTAAGCATGCAAATGATGTAAGGGGATCAAGTAGGGATAAAACCCCATATAGTGCTTGCATTTATTGGGCTGGAAATAAGAGATTTAGTTTAAATGGAATGGTTCGTGGTTTGATTCTTTTGGGACAATTATGAAGGACAAAGGCAAAATTGAGGGACAAACATACTTAGAACAAGGATTAAGCTCGAGAAATTGGAGAGTGAAAAGAAAGGAAGATTTATTAGTTGAGAAAGAACTTGTACTAAAGCTCAGTTTCAGACTTTATCTGCAACTCAATGAGATTTTAGCACAGAAAATAATGTTTCTTTAGAACATTTATAGTTATACAATGAACTATGTGCGTGAAAGTGATGTGTTTATGGAAGAATCAATGCTGTATAAGTAAAGAATAAGTGGTATTTCTCAGTAACTAACCAGTGGGTGAAGGTCTTAATGTTAAAGAATAATGTTTATAGCAACTACTTGGTCTCTTGATCAAAGCAAAGTCAGTAAAACCATAACTAAAATCTAGTTGTGTGGTAAGCATGTAAAAAGAAGAAGGATAAAGAGCTATAGATTCTCATTAAGAGCAAATGTTCAACCCTCAATCATTACAGGATAGATGCATCTACACCATAAAAACGGGAAAGAGAAAAAAAATCTCTTAAACGATGCATCTCTCAACGGTTTTTCCATGATTCATTTTTTCGATTAAAAACCCAAACCTCCAGATCTTTGATTTTTGGGTTGAGTATCCTCATAGGAAGCTCCATTTAATTTGGGCCTAACTCATCCCTTTCAATGTAACCCTTTTTAACCCTTAACTTCAATTAAAGATTTTATAAAATATAAACGACAAAGGTTAAGGCATATTGACCACATGGCAATGTTGCTAGCAATGAAGTCCATGTTTGGTGGTGATCATTGAGCTCAATTTTCAGTTCTCACTATTTTTATAACCAACCAACATCATGTGGCCAATAAAATTTTCATATGCTTGAATTTGTGTTCCCATCTCATGGGATTTTAAATATGGTTTAATGACAATGCACACTTTATGATTCTCATCTTATGGGGTACCTATATATATGATTCAATGAATATGCACACATGTAAATTGGGGTCCATCTTATATTCTATATTTGTTTAAGTCGATGTGCATTTCTCAAAAAGCATAATTAGGGGGTCCATCATTTTTCTTTTATATTTTTTTCCACCATGTGCATTTCTCAATTGAGCATAAACATATTTTCTCACATTTCTTAGGACGTGAGTAGGTCATATATGACAACTTTTTTAGAGTCATTATATCTTTTGATACGGCCCCAAATATAACTTTGTTCATGCCACAATGTCCCACAATTTTTAAGATCGTCACATTAATGCCTTGATTTAGACCTACATTAAAGTCTAAATCTTTAATCAATTTTCTCCCATAATTTTTTTTTTGAGGTACCAAATTTTAAATTCCCTCTACTTGAATCCAAGGCAGCAAAATTTTGATTCTCAAAATTGAAATCCAAGGCAACAAATATTTTTATCTCTCAAAGAGACTTTTTTTTTTATCATTTCCAAAGTACAAGCCCACAAATGATTCTCTTTTTCAAATAGATCTTTTCGGCTACCCTAGGCACTAAAATCTAAATCAAAGGAGATTTGAAAAAAAATTTCTCATAAAACTTCATTTCTAATTTCTCTTTTCCACCATTAAAAAAGAAATAAGAAATACTCTCCTCTTTCAAAATATCATTTGTGGCACCAAGAATGCCATTTTTTTTCCAATCTTCTTGGGCAAAAGCAAAATTGATCTCATTTTTTCAATCTTTAACCAAAGCTAGTAACGAAAAAATGGATTAGAAAAGGAAATGTTTCTTTTACTCCATATGCCAAAATAAGCAAATTCATAAAACTCATAGGAGTATTAATGGTCAAACCATAAAACTATGTCAAACAATTGGCAATAAAAGGGTAATTTCTACTAAATGATCCTAAAATTTTTTTTTCCTCTTGCAATCCATATTCAAAACTTTGGTTTTGTCACGATAAATCCAAGCAAATCACAAAATATTTAAAATAAAAATAAAGAGTTTTTTTTTTTCAACCCGACATGTGCTAAAAAAAGAAAAATAATTGAATTTCCAAGTAATAAATAAAAAAACATATTTTTAATCAAGGATATTTCTCACGAAATCAGCAAAACTTTTGGTTTCAAGTTTCTACATGTCACCTATAAGTCTTATTTTTTTCACCATGATTTTTCAAGTATATTTATAAACCATCCAATTTTTGCTTCCACAGAAACCAATTAATAACCAATAAAAATATTGGTTCCAAATATAGCCAACATTTTTAAACCAAAAGGTAATTAGACGCCAGAAGAGGCTCTAGACCAGAAAATCTATTAATATGGTTTTAAAATCCACCGAGTAAATTTAAGACATAAACAAATGTAAATTGGCTCAATATAAACTCGTATGACTATATCAAATGTTAATACAAAATCAATTTTTCACATATTGTTCAAATAAGATGAAATCTCCAAAAATTGTTGTTCTTGCACCATAAAAATGTTAGAAAATTCATAGATAATAAAATATAAAATTTAGAACAAATATTGTTCTCACTGGTGGTAAGAAAATTAATGTTCTTTTACTGTAAAATAGTAAGTATTTTTAGAATAAAATAGGTAGGAAATAGGAAAAATATCATCTATATATAATGAATAATTAGGATAAGTCATGGGTCTACCCAATCTCTCTTGGACATTTTGTGTTATACTAGTGCAACAGCTTCAGTCACATAGCCTTCAGGATAAAACAGCTCAACCTTTTTATTGTAACTCCACACAAACATACACTATTATGGAGTAAAGCTTTGCTCACACATTTCTTTACCCAGAACTATTTGAAAACACATAAAAAAATAATTTTTTTTTGTGTATGAAAAATCCAAATAAAAGAGATAGGAGCCAAGAGATTGTGCATATATTCAAACTTGTGAACACGCATATATATAACCATAGAAGGACTAAAACATTTTAGATAGGAATAATTACTAAAATAAACATTGGCAATAGCTAGCTAGCTAGGATGAGAAAATTTTTAGCTACGATAAAATGTTTTAATGAAATAAATATCATAATCATTGAAATCCTAAATGGCTACAATGCAATAATTACAGAAATATTTTTTTCAAAATTCTTTTTATTGAAATAATCTCCAACAACTCTTTATCAACTCATTTCTATCCTTTTTTTTTTGTGATTTATTAGGCATTGGCCTTTTAAGAAGTGCTAGAACTTTACCTAGTCCATCATCCTCCCAAAACTCTTCTTCAAGCATAATTCTAATAATATATAAATATGCCTTCAATTACTTATCGCTCTTGTACAAAGGGTTAATATAAGCTTTAGGGCCATCTATTTTAAAGTGAATGACTCTAATGACATGTAGATATGGTAATCCAAATAACTCCTACCTCTTATAAGTACAAAATTTTGTTTACAGATGAACTTCATAATTACTTTTACCTAAACTAATCTCATAACCATCCTGATCAATTCATTGTACCCTTTTATCTATAGCTTTCACTAATATTTTCATATAGAATGTCTCAAATTTTCTTACCATGGTCTTTTTATTATGGTCATTTTGTAGCAAAATTTCTTTTGATTATAACTTTATACATCATAAAATGTCTCATCATTTCTAGCATAGAAATGATTGGCTTATACCTAACTCCTAGCAATACAAAGTTAAAAGTTTCACAACTATTATTATCCATTCAATCACACTTGGTAATTATTGAAAAATAAGCTTTACATTATTTCCTATAGTCCACATGCACCACAACCTTTTTTACACTATAAGTTTTAACATTTCTAATACATGTAGCCTTTTGTTGAGAGTGTGCTCAAATAGTGCCTTAGCTGCAATATAGAAAATAAGTTTTGGGATATCAATTTGCTTATATATGCCTCATACATAGTCTATGTTCTGTCCATGGAAATATTGCTTCAACTGTATTAACAAGTCCTTATAAAGTAAAGAAAAATTTTTCAATTAATCACAATATATACATTATTGAAGAAAACAAGTATATAACAAAAAACTTAATAAGTTTTAAACCTTTTGTTGATTGGACATGAGACACCATCCCATTCCATCTATTGCATGTATATCATGCCTCAAACACTTTAAGAACCATTGCCAAGAATTTAATACATACAACCTTAACTACAATTCATTCTAGAGGATACAGTTTGCTCTTTGCTTCATTTTTCACGATAATCAACAATTGGCTATCCCATCCCTTTCAAATTTGATCATGGTATTCCTTTTCACCTTTCATGCTGATTTTTGAAACTTACAGATTAAATTTTTCCCTAACTTGATCTTGATATACCCAAGTTTTAGACTGCGATGACCATATATTAATAACTCATATGTATTGGCTATCCATGGATTGTTTACTCCAGCTACATTGTACAGCTCAAAACATTTATGTTTGTTAACATAATTTTCACCATAAAGTGCATTTTGGATTCACCTTTTTAATAGAAGCAAAGAATAACCATGGATAATATTTTGCCTAACATTTGACCTTAACTTTATTCTTTTGTTCATTCTTGATGTACATATACTGTCATCTTTCAATTATTTATTCTCTTGTGTCATACTTAACTTCTTATTATTTTCATCATATTTATGCTACATGATATTTTTACTAAGACTTTTTCACCATCATCTTGATAGTCACATGAGTTTCTACTTATTTCCCCTTAATTTCACGCTTAAACTGCTTTATTTTTGCTAGTACTTAGTATTATTTGAGTTTTGTAGGTTGTTTACACCTTTAGAGGGCTTATATGAACAAAGAGAAAAGTTTGGGACTAAATTTGATAAAGGAGAAAAGCTATAGGAGTTGGGAGCTAAAAGAAACTGAAAAGACAAAAAGTGCGTCTATACTTCAAAAAATGTGATCACACTTCCATTAGAGAGAAAAGACTTGAGGAGTTCAAGTGCAATCATACCTTAGAAAGTGAGACCGCACTTTGTCAATTGTAGGCAAAAGTGTGACCTCACTCTAAGAAGTGTGATTGCACTTTGTACTTGGACACGAAAGGGCCATTTTTTTCAAAGAAGTGTTTTTTTTAGTTTGATGACCCACTTTCTTCACCTACCAAGCTTACCACTAGAAGATTTGAGGAAGATAAAAGAGGCTAAAGCTCAAGCTATTCTCATTGTGTGCCTCCCTTCGGATAAAAACACTTGTTCTTGGCGTTCTTGGGTATTCATTTTGGATTTTTGGAAGAGGCTTGGAGTTCTTGTGGATTTCTTAAAGACTTGAGGAGTCAAAATCATTTTGTCCATCTTGTTTTCCTTATTCCCTTTTTCTTGAACTAAACATGGATGTTGTTTGGTTTATCTTTATGTTTGTTCCTAGCCTTAGCATGGAGTAATTTGTTCCATACTTGCTATAATTGTAGTTGCTTGACAATGGTTTTGTTTGGATGAATTTATGAATGAGTGTTTAGATTTTTCTCTCAGTACTTGTTTTTTCTTCTCCTTATGCTTATTATTATTTGATTAGTTTATGGCCACAATCAATTGAATTTATAATTTCCCCTTTATGCTTAAGAGAGCAAAAAAGGAATTAGACTTAGGAGAAGAAGGTGGTAACTATGACCATGTTGGGAAACTTGTCTAAGTTGTTAGGGTAATGGAAGAGTGTTCTTTATGGCGCCTCTCTTGGATTAGCAATTGTGATGGGAATCCTTGCTAGTTTAAGTTTAAGAAAATGATCCTTAAATTGGGAAAATAGGGGCCTAATTAGAATCATCACCAACAAGTAGGAGAATTTAAACCCTAAGAGTAATTTACCTAACTAACCTTGTCAAGTAATGAAAACCATAGGAAATGTGTCTAGCTTTAGCGTCAAGAAAACCTTTTAATTAGAGAATGTTGTTTTTCTTTGTTTAATTGTTGAGTACTTGCTTAGTATTAGGAATTTAGGTTCCTCATTTGAAGTAGATTAATCAAGTATAATAGAATTCTTCATTTTTTGTTAGTTTAGCTAAAGTGAATTTTGGAAATGGTGGTAATTGTTCAATTTAATCAACAATCCTTATAGGATCAACACTCACTTTCTTATACTACAAATTGATCCATGCACTTGCGAATAGAGTGTGATTTTAAGACATATTCCACACTCGCAACACATCTCCATGTTCTAAAGAAAGGCTTTTTACATTAGAGTTGTCTAAGTTATTTAGATCTTCATGACCACAATCTGATTCATTTTTGACATCATCTTCTCTTTTGCATGGCCCATGCCCAGTTATATATTGCTCTTGATGTATAGTCTTATTGTTTCTGAAACTGCAAAATTGGATGTATTCTCCTGCTTTTCGAAGTGCTTTTACAAGTTCATTATCTTCATTATACAATATGATCTTAGTAATGTTGTTCAGTTCTTGGTCAAGCTTTGCATTTAAATCTTCACCCTTATCATCTAAACCACTATTTTTACTTTGGCACTTTCACCACTATCTTTACTTTCGCTTACCTTTGCTCTCTTTTCATTTGTGTTGTCTACCAATACTTCTTTAATGCCATGTGGTCAACATGCTCCAAGTGTTCAATATAAACCTCCATATGTCCATCTAACATACCACAAGCTGCAATATTTAGAACACTTGCATCATTGTTGAGCTTTTTTGTTCCACATTAAGAGACTTACCAGAGATTCTATAATATATTTTTTTACATTATTAACTTCATACTGAACTTCTTGTGACCAATCTCTAAACCACCGCTATATCATTAAGTTTTAGCCTAATTTTTTCTATTACACCTTATTCCTAATATATTTCACAATTGGGCTCTTCAGTAGTATTCCATCATGGTAAATTACCATATTCAATTCCCTCATCTACACATAAACCCTAAAGAACCACAAATTAGTGGACCTATGCCAACAACAAATATTGAAGTACACCAACAAAAATTGAGAAAATAATGATATTTCTTTATCACTTGTTTCTTATTAACTAACCAACTAACACACCACCATTTAATATGGCACAAAATTCTACCAATTTAATAATTTACAGGTTGACTAAACAAATAAATTAGTTAATGATATTTAAGATTTTAAAGAGGAAGAGTCATGAAAATGAAAAAAAAATTAAAACATACCAATCAACATATGAAACTAACCCATCAACCTAGGAACAAGGAAAAAAAATAAAATTCACCATTAAATCAATTTGGCTTTTTCACACCTTTCTATGCTCACTAAAATTGGAATTGTTTTATTGTTTAGTAAGAATCTCTATTTTTTCAATTTAACCATGGACCATTTCTTTGCTTTTTTGTTCGGTCATATTTAATTCGAATTGAATATGCTCTCCCTTCCTTATCTTTATCCCGAATGCCATTTTTCTACTTTTTATTTAACCATGGACCATTTTTCTGTTTTTTTTGTTCAGTCATATTCAATCCAAATTGAATATACTCACCCTCTCCCTCTCTTTGTTTTTTTTTTTATCTTTATCTTTAACCATGGACCGTTTTTTTGCTTTTTTTATTCAGTCATATTCAATTCGAATAGAATATGCTCTTCCTTCTTTATCTTTATCCCAAATGCCACTAAATTCATGTAACCCACCCATGTTAGGAAATCCATGAAAGCAATTTGGCTTTTTACTTCTAGCTATGGTCACTAACTTTGGAGGAGGTGGGGCGAATATGTGCCAAGAAAAAGAGGGAACCCCAAGTGAGCTCGACCCAGCCCACTAGCTCGCACAACCCGGACCTAGACTTAAACTAGTCGGGCCAGGCCGTCCGTTTTTCTAGGACTTAATGGAAAAGTTGTAAAAAATTTAGGACTAAAAGTGGTATTTCTCTCGGCTTTTCTTGTGTTGGCATTACTAAAAATTTTGGGAAAATATCAATCTATCTTTCATTATATTTTCTTCCAAATGCTTTACAAAATTGATCATTCATTCTCTTACATTGAAAAGAAGAAATCTTCCTTTTTTTTCAATTTTTCCAAAAAAAGATACAATTTTTTTTCTAATTATGCGTTGAATGATAAAAAAATTATACTTTGTTGAGAATATTTTTGTTGTCATCATTTAAGTTAATGTTATACCTATTTAGCCCATAGCACATCTGACATACAAAATTGGTTAGTATTCAATAAGTGTCATTAATATTATTCTGTTCTAGTTTAGGGAATCTATTGTCTTACTTATTATTCTGGAAAATTTTCAAACTCATTAATAAGCTTTTTATTCTGTATAAATTCAATGGAGATTACTTTTTAATGACTAAAAGTATTTATTTTGAGATATTTTTTATTCTTTGAAACGTCTAATCATTCTTTAAAAAATTAAAAATATTTTTAATTTTTTTTTAAAAAAAAACGCATATTTTTTGGCTTTCTTATTTCTAAATTTGAGAAATGTTAAAAATTATTAACAGAAATCTACTCAAATGAAAATTAAAAAATTGTAAGAAAATTAAAATATTTTTACTTGAAAAATTGTAAGATCTTAGGTTTTACTTTCTGATTTTTTTAACGTTTTTTGTAATTTTCAAGTATAAGACACTTTCTAAATAATTAAGTATTGTTTGAATTTTTTATTAATAAAATTTATATTGATATTGGTATTTTTCCTTAAATAAAAATACCTTTAATCAAACTACAATCGAATAATGTTTCTAAATATATTTCAACACTTTTTGCTAATATTGGAAAAACTCTACCAAACACAGACCTATCCCGGCCCAAGCCCATGCCCAATCTGCCTTGAGACGGGTTAAGCCCGGATCCAGATTTCTAAACCTAAGCCCGGACAGGCTGGCCAGGTCTGGGCTGGGTTGACCCACCGGCTACCTCTGCACAATCAAAGAAATTAACTAATCTGCTTAAGCAAGTTTAACAACCGATAGGAGTAAAACATCCTCTTCGGAGTTCAGCGTGAAAGGTGACGAAATGCAAAAGTGGCCTGAAATTTTGCAGATTCTGGCCAAAGGACCCCAAGCTTCCATCTTTGCCGCCTTTGCTTCGTCTACAGCAATCAAAGCCAGCACCGACACCGTGCCCAAACCACCTTTCATCACTGCTTCTCGAGCCCAGATGTTGGTAGAGTGGGCTGGGTAGTGCGAAGTAACTAGGGTTAATGCCCCTTTTTGTAATTGGGCTTGGTGAAAGCCGATTATTTGAACTGTACAATTGAGCTTTTCAGCCGACTGACACTACGAAGCCGACCCGATTCTACCCATTGCCGTTGTTCCCCTATTTCCGCTGCCGGAATCGTGTCGGAGCACCAATCGTTAATACCTGGATTGGTTTCGTTCTCGTTTACTTTCGCCGACTTCAAGTTCCTTTATTCTTCTCGAATTCGCGTTCTCCCATCTTTTCAGTCCGGCGAAACTCTGATCCATTCAAATCTCCGCCTCGGCGCTATTCAGGGTTTCGAGCACATTTTATTGCCTTCATTTTCCTGTTTACAGGTTACCCCTAGCTCTTCTCTCCCATAGTGTCGTCGTTTTTATGCTGGATTTTATTGTTTTTATTTGTTCTTTTCATTTCTGAAGACCTGGCTAACGTTTTTCTTTTCGGGGTTTTGCGGGATTCTTTCGCTAAAGTTGCTGTGGAATTGATACAAATGGGTAGCGAAAGTAGCTTGAAGACGTGGGTGTCCGATAGTTTGATGTCTCTTCTTGGATATTCACAGCCCACTCTTGTTCAGTACGTTATTGGATTAAGTAAGTCACCTTGTTGTACTAGCACCTGAATTTTTAAATTCATGTCGAGCTTTGTTTGGTTTGCATTTGTAATCGTTACTTGCAATGCAGCTAAACAAGCAAAATCTCCTGCTGATGTGTTGGGCAAGCTAGGGGAAGTTGGTTTGGCATCTTCAAGTGAGACGAGGCTGTTTTCTGAGGAAATCTTTGCAAGGGTTCCCCGCAAAGCATCTTCTGTAAATGTGAGTTGTTGATTGGGTGCATGACTTTTTTAAAAAAATTTTAGGTCATAATTTTTACTATTCTGCATTTGTAATGCTTCCTGCCTGCTCTTATACTTCTGTATGGTTTCCAGCTTTACCAGAAACAAGAAAGGGAAGCTGCTATGCTGGTCAGAAAGCAAAAGACTTACTCAATTCTAGATGCTGATGATGAGGATGGAGATGACATTGGCAACACCACCTATTCAAAGGATTCTTCCACTCAACCTGCTTCTCTAGATGTTAAAACTGATAGACATAAAAAAAGGTTCAGAAAGAAGAGTGGAAGTCGAGAAGACGAAGATGATGATGAAGAGGCATAGTGTTAATATCCTACAATCCATTGATTTAATTTAATTTAATTTTTTTATGGTTAGCTACCGATTATTGCCTCAGCTATTGACATAGTGTTTTTGGTTTGACTGTATGCAAAATCTGCAGGTGAAAGCACGATTAAATGGTGATAGGCAAGTTAGAAGACGTACCTCACAGGATGATGCTGATAGTTCTGAGGTATGTTTCTGGCCTTGTAAATACTGTTGTTTTAAATGCATATTCAGTTACAGGGGATGCTGAATTATTTGAAGTTCTTCTAGAGCATTGATTTTTGGCAAGTTACTCTAGGAAAATTGAATTTGCGATGTGAACATTTACTGTTTCACTTGGATAGCTGTATGTCTTGGTGACTTTGGAACTTTATTACAACCATAGTGGTAATGGCATGCTCATCCTGTACGCCACCCATGTAGACATCTTACAGGTGCATCCATATTTTGTTAGAAAATTTGAGAATGGGAGATTCTGCTGCATGCTATCTATGCTTGATATAGTGCCCTTTTATGAATAAATGACTCTGGAATGATTGGAACAAAATGGCATCATATCAGTTCTGTAGTTGACTAGTTTTTGTGCATTTTATTTCCTTCAGCATCGATAGATGAAATGCTGCATTTATTTCAAATAAGTGTAACTGTAACGGAAAAGAACTGTAGACTTGTGATATTAAAAGCAATCAAAGACCAGTGACAAAATTAGCATTTGTATGTAAATGGCAGTAGCTTTAAGTTGCATTTGTTTCTTCAGGGGTCAATCTCTATTATACATTTTCTTAAGCAAGTTCTAAGTTTTGTGGCCATAAATATTTATCTTTTGTATGCGTAATGCAGTCAGAGGAAGAAAGGTTGCGGGATAAACAAGAAAGAGAAGAACTAGAAAGGCACTTGCGAGAACGTGATGCTGCTGCAACACGGAAGGTAAGAATGAGTTTTGAGGTTCTCTGCTGTTCTGCCAATATGATGGATTGCCATGATTGAAGAGATTCATATGGGATTTTTTTTACCTAAAAGAATTGTTGCCTTTAACCATATGTCTTACAGTCATGGAGGGTACTCATTTCTCCCCAAGGTTAGCATTTAGAGTTTCACTCTTATTCACTCTACCCTTTATATATAAAGAACAATTGATATTTGGTATGTAGAAAGGATAAGCTGGAAAACATGGTATGCAAAAAATCTCAAAATGTCTCCTCTTTTCATCCTTAGGAAGTATTTAGAAATTGATTAGTCACATAGGAATTGGTTTGGTGTGCAGTTTCGGAAGTCATGACCTGAGAGGGATTAGGATATTGTTGGTGTTACAAGTAGATATGGATCAACAATTGCAGGTCTATGGTTGAAGCATGTTATGATAGTTGGTGAACAGCTTCCTTTCAATCCAGTTATTTTCAATATATTCATTAATTATAACAATGTGTTTTCTGCATCTATATGCTTCTCTTTGGGTGGTGCTTTCACACTTCTCATGATTTATTATACTGATGTACTCTTCCCTGCCAACAGTTGATGGAGCCAAAGCTAACACAAAAGGAAGAAGGTATAATTCAATTACTTGTGTGTGTGTGTGTGTCTGTTCGTTTGATATTATTTTGTGGGTTTTGATGTCTTCTACTGATCAGCAGTTTGAATTTTACAGAAGAGGCAATTCGGCGATCAAATGCTTCAGAGCGAGATGACATGGAATCATTGAGGTTTGCCCTCTCGAATTTGAATTGTCAGCACTTCTGTTTGTTTGCTCATACTTGGTGTTCTGTGGCAGTCATCTCCTGCCTTTTAAGTTTTATTCTTACACATGTAAACATTTGTAGTATCTCTGATTATGTTGCTTAGTGACTTTTCCTAGGTTTTTGAAATTTTGAAGTGTGTTCCCATTTTCTTTTCTCCCTGATCTTGATTTTATTACATACGTGACCTTATTTTTCCAAAGGTTGCTTATTGATTGTTATGTGGATCTGATATACTGTTTGCCAATGTTGAATTTGACTCCATGAGGTTGTTCCCATGCTGGAATGTAATATGGGTTTCTTTCTGTTGTCTCTAATTCAGGAAAGTTTCAAGACGTGAATATTTAAAGAAAAGGGAGCAAAAGAAACTGGAGGAACTAAGGTAATGTAACTTCAAGTGTTGCTATATTGTATTTTAGGTGTTATATTTTGTATCTGTTTTCTGCAACAGCTTTGGTTCGTCCATGCCGTTGCACTGATTTTTTGTTTGTGGCATGCCTATCTCAGGGATGACATAGAAGACGAGCAATACCTGTTTGAAGGTGTGAAACTTACTGATGCAGAATATTGTGAACTAAAGTAAGTGTTTTAGACCAACACCTGGAGATACATCTCTTCCTTGGGCTAGGGATCATGCACTGACATGTTATGTTAATACCTTAAAACAACTGTTATCATCCATTGAAGAAGAAAAAGTATATGCAACTTTGTTGATGTAGTGGATAATAAGCTATTTAGTTTGTTACTTTTTATGTAGTCGACGGAAATTGCTTTCCATAGAGTGACGGATGTCATAAGTTTGAGTTTTCTCAACTATTTGTTTAGTTATTTCTGGTAGCATGGTGGAATATTGCCAGAATTAGGTTTACCCTTTGTATCTTTGAATTAGTAGAGTTCTATTAAGTTATTTATGGTGATTGGAAGGTGCTTCACTCAAGCGAACGATAAGTGTTGTGATTGAATTTTTTAACAGGTATAAGAAGGAAATATATGAGCTTGTGAAGAAACGGTCAGAAGATGATGATAGTATGAACGAGGTAATAATCATACATAGGAACTATGATTAGTTCTAATATAGCGAATTTCTCTAGACCAGGATGTGAATCTTTTGCAATTTCAGTGCTGTTTTCCTGTGCAAGCTCTCATGTAGCATTCATTGGTCTGGATAGGGTTAGCTGATTCTGCATGCTCATTAAAAAAGTTGGTTCATTGACTTGTTATGGCTTGTTATTTTATGCTGTTTGTCACAATGTTACAGAGGGACTCTTCTCTTTTGATTCATTGCTCCTAAAAAAGCAGGGGTGAGGTTGGTGGATGGAGGTTTTATCTTGTACCCAAAGAGAAGGGGGTGCAACAGTCATCTTAAGTTGGCCTTTGCATGGAAAATTGAAATGCTTCTAGCTTTGCCATTTTTGCATGGTAGCTCTGTGATATTTGACTTTTACTACTCATTAAACCTTTAGGCATCTAGTAAATTAAAACTTCACATGTAACTTGATTTGTGTGTGTGAAAATAGAAGTGGTCAAATAATCCATGAAGTAGTTAGTGAACCTTTGATCCAGTGGGATTTAAACATTGGTTTTATGGAGCAGATCCATTTTGTCAGGGATAAAGGATTAGTTGATTGATTGATTGGCTGAATCATTTTTTTCATGAACTAAACAGTCAACTAAATGGTCTGTCTGCAAAACAATTAAGGCTGTGTTGATACTTTAGTTTGACAAGAAGAAACTTGTATCTATTCCACTGAGGCATATCTTCCAATAAATGCTGTTTGTGACTTGAAGACTGGCAGCTAATATGTTTTCATAGTTAGTAGTGCTTGCAAAGCTGAACTTGATTGATGTTCTGTCCTTGGGTGAACAGTAGTCACTTTAAGTGGGGAAAGAAGGGGGGGGGGGGGGGGTTAATGGGAGGTTCAATTAGGTACGTCGTTCTTAATCTTGAACTTACATTTCAGAGTTAAGAGAAAGTCTATCCTTATTTTCTTAGTTAGTTTGAAGGAGATTCATGAAAGCTTTTGATTGTCTGGTGGCTGTTTGTTTTCTGCCAAATAGTGATAGTTAAAGTACTATGGGTTTTGGGGTGGAAGCAGCTTTTTTAACAGGTGAATCAAGTTTTCAAGTTTGTTAATTTTTGACACCCAAAAGCATATTAACCCCCGTGTGCATGCACTACGAACAACTAAAATTAAGCTTGTGGCTAGCACTCCTTCGTTTACACTTCTTATAAATAATCATTTGTTCGTTTTTATTGTTGAGTATCATCTTGTTGATGAACTAATTCTTCCTTTCTCAAACATTCCTACTACAGTATAGGATGCCTGAAGCTTATGATGTTGAAGGACGTGTTGATCAGGACAAAAGATTTTCTGTGGCAATGCAACGTTACAGGTTTTTTTAGGATAAGTTAGCTGAATACAATTGATTCCTTTGAGAGATGAAGTTTCCATGTGACCTATTGAGATTGACTGACTTGGTAGCCCTTAAGGCCATGCTTTCTTTAAGAAACTACAGTAAGCATGACTGGCGAATCTATTTTTGTGTATAATTACATTTGCATGTTATTGCTGAGAATAGAATGGGAAAGTAAGTCAAGTGCCGTTCTGTTAGGACTTGGAATCGTCTTCATAGCAACTTGAAGGTGGCTGCGCCTATTCTTGAGTCTTCAACCTCTTTGAAAGCGAAAAACCTGCCCCTCCCCTTTAGTTGGATTCCCCCTTCCCTCACTCACAACATATAATTCCAAGCATTAGAAAAAGAGGTGTAATTCCATTAGTTGTATAATGACAGAAGCAATGATTAAGGTTGAATTTTTGGGTAGCAATCAGTTTCTGATTGCCATAAAAAATATAAAATCTTACCTATTTTGAAGAAAGTCTGAATACCAAGAATGATCACTAATATCTGTTCCTGGAGAACTCTGAAAAGTGTAGCTAACATTGCTTTATATCCTGGTGATACATTTTTTTTTTCAGTTTTTCCATTTTTATGTTTTCTCTAATATATGATCCTCGCAGGGATACAAGTGTTGGGGATAAAATGAATCCATTCGCTGAACAGGAGGCTTGGGAGGATCATCAAATCGGTTTTGTCTCATTGGACTTCTTTGTAGTCTATTTACGAGCTAGTCTTGCTGATTCACATTTTGCCTGATTTTGAATTAATCGTCTTACAGGTAAGGCAACCCTAAAGTTTGGCTCAAAAAATAAAAAGCAATCAGCTGATGATTATCAGTAAGTGTGTTCTTTTACCTTTTCTTTTTCCCTAATAGAATTATTGCTTAGTACATAATATGCATAATATGTGCAATCTTTCCATCTCCAGGCAAAGATTATCCTCTTTTTAGTGGTTCTCTCTCTCTCAGTTTCTCTCCCAACCACTAACACACTATCATTCTTCATTTTTTTAATGTATAATTGACTGCTCTTATGTTTTTGGTTTCTAGGTTTGTATTTGAGGATCAGATCGAATTTGTTCAGACTTCAATTATGGATGGTGAAAATGCATGTTCCTGGCCCTGTTTAATTTTCAGTTCTTTTAGAACCCTCAACATTTAGACTTTGCATCTGACTTGGGTTCTTTTTGGCATCTTTTCAGATTGAGGTTTTGGAACCACATGAATTTTCTGAATCCGCGGCAAAATCAGCTTTGGAGAAATTACGGGTACTTACTTTGCTTTAATTGTTGGAAGGATGACAAAATCAAGGAAGAACTTGACTACCTATACATAAAAATCTATGCTACAATATTGTAAATCTACTGTCATCTTTTTGGAGTATTAAAAACTGCAATCATCCGTTCCTTTTTCTTGGTTGATACAAGAGAAGTGGCAATTGTGATTATGTTACTTTTGCGCATACAATTGAGCCACCTTGTGGAAGCAAAATAAAAAACGTAAATGGGCTTTAAATGATAAGTTTTAATCTTCCATCCCATTCTTGTTCTTCCATTCTCCACTTTTTGATGTCCCAAAACTATTTTTTCCATTTCCTAACATGAAAATATCTTTCCAGTTCTACCCTAAAATTTTATAGTTATTGAACTGTGTGTGAGGACTTCCATGGATGTTTTTGGAAAAAAACGCTACAAGACAGAGAAACTTTCTTAAACTTTTTGCGTTTTGAAATGGTACAGTAAAGATGGGTTGGAGGTAGTAATTGTTATCATCATTGTCATCATCATCATCATCATCGTCGTTGTTTTACTCTCTGAAAGTGCTTCTGGATATGTGGTGGAAATGGAATATTAAATAACTTGTCAAGAAAAAGGCTTGGAGTATATTGATTTTCTTTTTAACCAGCAATAGAATCTTTATTTTATTGGTGACTAGAGATCTTAGTAGATATAGTTTGTTTACTGCTTCATTGAAGACCTTATTTTACCTTATTGTTTTATCGTTCAGGAGGAGAGGAAAACTTTGCCCATTTATCCATATCGGGAGGAGCTTCTCCAAGCTATTCGTGATCATCAGGTTTATATCTATCTCATATTAAAAATAGTTTTCATCAAAATGTAAATAATTCATTCTTTTGAATGATTACTTGTGCTGATACCTGTAAGCAATTTATAACTGTAGATGCATGGCTGCATGTATTAAACTAGTTTAATGTTTTTATTGCTTGCTTTACAATTTGTGACGTGGTGCATATGACTCCCCAAGAGAAATGGGAGGAATAGGGAGGTTTTTCTTAATACTTGCTGTATATGGCATTAATAACTTCATTCCTGTTGACAAATGAATTGTAGATAATTTTTCTGCATGTGTTGTATATAATACGTCAAATACTGCATTCTATTCAAATTTTTTTTCAGTATTTTCATTGAAGGTGAAATGCTTAAAAAATAAGAAAATTTTTGTAAAAAATGTACTTAGGAGTAGAAAGTGATTCTTTTAAGGATAGTATATAACTCACTGTTAGTGTATGATTATTTATTATGATCATTTATTATGATCTTGCTGGTCTTCTGTAGATTCTTGTTATTGTTGGGGAAACTGGATCTGGAAAGACCACGCAATTACCCCAATATCTTCATGAAGCTGGTTACACTAAACATGGAAAGGTAATCATTCTGCATGCAATCGTGAGAATTACCTTGTCATTTCCATTGAGATGAAAAGATGAATGCCAATTGGAAATTAAAACAAATTTAGTAGCATACAAAGAGAGATTGTTTTAGTTGTATTGTGTAAAATTCATATATAAGTGTTTTTCCAAGCACTGCTCTCTAAGTCTTATAGAAATGACTGAAAACCAGATAACAAGTTCAGCTTAGAAAAACATGTCTCAACTTCAGACTTTTGTTAGGTTGAATCTAGGTTGGAATTCCTCTGCATTTTTAACTCACTATTTGATGCTTGTTTGTTTTAAGCCATTTGATGTGGTGAAAGTCCCCCCAAGGTTGTCAAAATCGAGATTCCAAATGGAATTGTCTTTTGTTTTTTGTGAATCATAGTTGTAGAATCAGATCAAAATCATGATCGTAATCATAGACTCTAATTGAATAATTTTTCCTTATTTCAGATCTAAAAATTGTAAGATTCTTAGATTCAAATGATTTTGACGACCTTCCCCCTTTTGTTGTGCAAAACATTCCAACTAGTATGTTCTCCTGTTTGTTTGTTCTTTCTTTTTTCTTCTGCACCTGGTTGTACAATGTTATTGGTCTATCAAACCTTTTCCCCCTTAGGAAGTTACTAATTTTTTTCCAGGTGTCATGTTTCAGATTTTTTTTTATTTTTATTTTTTCCTTTCTAGATCCTTTGTTTTTTGCAACTGTCTTGAAAAGCGTATGCTATCAACTAATATGCTATCTAAACAACTGTTATGATATCAATGGAATAAAGTTTTGGCATTCTGCGGGGTTTTTAACTGCACTCTATCTGGGATAGTTGATATTTATAAATTACAGCAAATCTATTGTTGATTTGATTCTCCGCTTTGAATAGAAATTAGTATTGTACAGACTTTGAAACACATGCTGCTGAAAGTGGTTTAGGTCTTTCTTTCCACATTGTAAAGGAATCACTATGATGCATCATCATGGAATAGAACTGAATAGATATATCACACTTATTTGAGATCATAGATCCCAGAGAAGTGTGGGAATGCATAAGTCTTTTTAATGTGAAATTTCATGGTAGAATGATGCATGCATTTTATTGACTAAGAAAGTTGCCTTTTTAATTGTCATGCAGGTGGGTTGTACACAGCCTCGGAGAGTTGCTGCCATGAGTGTTGCAGCTCGAGTTTCTCAAGAAATGGGTGTCAAACTTGGACATGAGGTATGAAACCTTCAGTAAATGTATTGTTGCAATCGTTGGTTGTATGTTGTACATAGATGAAAGAAATGTTTGAATTCATATGCATTAGTTCTTTTTCTATTTCTCTTTCGGTCTATGGACAACTTATGCATGTTGCAGTAGTCTTTGCGTAATGTGTATCTGAGATATACTTCCTGTTGTTGTTAGTGCTAAGTGTTTTCATGCTAACTGCTTGACATAAAGCAATAGAATCTAGTCTCCTGATCTATAACTCTCTCACTTTGACTTTTTCCATCTCCCACCTGTTTCTTCTCCATGTTGGCTACTCTATGAGAACCACTTTATGATGTCTTAAATTTTCTTACATCTTCCTCAGGTTGGCTACTCCATTCGTTTTGAAGATTGTACTTCAGAAAAGACCGTCCTTAAATATATGACTGATGGCATGCTACTAAGGGAGTTACTAGGTGAACCAGATTTGGCAGGCTACAGGTGAATTTTTTGTTTTTTTTTTCTTGTTCAAATGAGAGGTGTGCTAATTGATGATCAGGTCTTTGTTTGCTAAAAATTATGAAATATGGAATATTGCTCATCCTATGGGCTTTAAATTTTACAGTGTCATCATGGTTGATGAGGCACATGAAAGAACTGTCTCCACTGACATTCTTTTTGGATTGGTTAAGGTAACTAAATGTTGTCTTCAATTATTTGACTTGTGTTCTGCTTTCCCTTTTTAGGACTACTCTTGATTGTTTTGATTGGAACTGTATATCATACATTTGGATGTGCTATACTTTTGTTTCCCTAAATAGTCACCTGCATTATCAGTGAACATGTTTATATAGAAGCATGGAACAAGTTAAGCATGCATATAATGAAATATAGCATTAATGGAATTGTACACACAACATTGAGAGAACATATTTGCAACAATTATGTTCCATATCTTCACACATTTTTTGCAGTAGTACCATTATGCCTGTAGCAGTGATTTCTCAAATGAGTTTTCTTATTTGATAGGATATAGCTCGGTTTAGGAAGGATCTTAAGCTGCTTATTTCAAGTGCAACACTTGATGCAGAGAAGTTCAGTGATTTTTTTGATTCTGCGCCAATTTTTAATATTCCTGGGAGAAGATACCCTGTTGAAATACATTATACGAAAGCCCCTGAGGCCGATTACTTGGATGCTGCAATTGTTACCATGCTTCAGATCCATGTTACACAAGCTTCTGGGGATATTCTAGTTTTCCTTACTGGTCAAGAAGAAATTGAGGCCGCTGAAGAAATTTTGAAACAGAGAACAAGATCCTTCGGTTCTAAAATTGCTGAACTTATTATCTGCCCTATTTATGCTAACCTTCCTACTGAGCTCCAAGCCAAGATATTTGAACCTACTCCTGAGGGTGCGCGTAAGGTTGTGTTGGCTACCAATATTGCGGAAACATCCTTAACTATTGATGGGATTAAGTATGTGATTGATCCAGGTTTTTGCAAGATGAAATCATATAATCCAAGGACTGGAATGGAGTCTCTTCTTGTAACTCCTGTTTCTAAAGCTTCGGCCAATCAACGTGCTGGTCGGTCTGGAAGAACTGGTCCTGGAAAATGTTTTCGGCTGTACACGTATTACAATTATTGCACTGAGTTGGAGGACAATACTCCTCCTGAGATACAACGCACTAACCTTGCTAATGTTGTGCTTGCACTAAAGAGTCTTGGAATTCATGACTTAATGAATTTTGATTTCATGGACCCACCTCCTTCCGAGGCATTACTGAAAGCATTGGAGTTGCTCTTTGCTCTTAGTGCATTGAATAAGCTTGGGGAATTAACAAAAGTTGGTAGGCGAATGGCAGAGTTTCCTGTTGATCCCATGCTATCAAAGATGATTGCTGCTTCTGAGAACTACAAATGCTCAGATGAGATAATTTCCATTGTTGCCATGCTTTCTGTTGGGAATTCAATATTTTATCGTCCCAAGGATAAACAAGTTCATGCAGATAATGCAAGGATGAACTTCCACACAGGGAATGTAGGTGATCATATTGCTCTTCTCAAGGTTGGTTTCATTTCAGTAACAGTCCATATTTAGATAGTGCTTTTATTGTTTTGGAGGCATATTTTGTCTCTCTTTTTTTTCCCCTTCTCATTTGTTGTGCAACAAAATCTTGGGGAAGGCACAGTTTTATCAATTCTTTTGTTGCTATACTATTACAGGTCTACAACTCTTGGAGGGAAACAAACTATTCAACGCAATGGTGTTACGAAAACTATATCCAGGTATGGTGCAATGTCCATCTTTTTCTTTATGATTTGTCATTATGTTCATTTACTTGAAGGTTTTTTAGCTTTTGAAGTGGTCTTACCATTTAATGCAAAAAAATTTGACATATAAATTTTGTATTATTGCTGTATTGTGTTAGGTTAGGAGTATGAAACGTGCTAGAGATATAAGAGACCAACTGGAGGGGCTTCTGGAGAGAGTTGAAATTGAAATTAGCTCGAACCCGAATGATTTAGAAGCTATTAAGAAGGCTATAGTATCTGGTAATCTTTTTTTGTAGGTTTATTTTCTGTCTTGTATTTGAAATGCATGAGCCCTTGCTAGTTGTTAAGACGTCATTTTCACTTGCAGGATTTTTTCCACATTCTGCACGGTTGCAAAAAAATGGTTCATACAGAACAGTGAAGCACCCACAGACTGTTCATATACATCCAAGCTCGGGGCTGGCACAGGTTACTGTTCAAAATAAACTTTTCTGTTATGCAGTTTGCTGAGATTTTGATTGAGGTTACCTGAGTTAATGTAATGCTCTCGTAGTATTGATATATTAGATGCATCTCCTCCTGTGCCCTATTGCTTATATATAATATTGATCTTTTGATGGCACCCAACCATGTAAATTATTTCATTCATCACTGTCTAAACTCATTGGTCTGTACTTGCTATCCTTTAGGTGCTGCCAAGGTGGGTTGTATACCATGAATTAGTACTTACAACTAAGGAATATATGAGACAGGTAATTTTTTTTTTTTTTTGTGTATACTTTAAGCGAAGTGACCAAGTTACAAGCCTCAATTCTAGACTATACTAATATTTTGTGTCTTCAATTGTAGGTCACGGAACTAAAGCCAGAGTGGCTGGTGGAAATAGCTCCACATTATTATCAGTTGAAGGATGTTGAAGATGGTATGATCTCTATCCCACTACACACACACACACACGCACGTAGGATATGTGTGTGTGTGTGTGTGTGTTTGTGCTTGTCTGTTTGTGTCTGTGATTGGAATTGCACTCATCTGTTTGCTCTTTGCTTTGTCTTCTATTTTTCTGGTTTTTATCACACGACGTAAATTGACCATACACGACCAATAGGGATCTAAATTTAGTATTCATACCCCATCTTATTGATGCATAGCAAGTCACTGTTAGATTTATAACCACTGGGGCATGCTTCGGTGCACCTAATTCGAATGATCTGTTTGCTATGCTACTAATGATTTGAACTTGTCTGCTTTAGCATTACATTTTGTTTGTGAAACAAAACTTCAATGCCTCAATCATCTGTTTCAGCATACAATCCCATTTATGATTTCATACTTCCGCATCAGCTAAATGTCACAATTTTGTGATGCTGTGACAGCCGGAACAAAGAAACTGCCGAAGAGACAAGGCCGTGCATCATAGTTGCTGGTCCGATTGTTTTAACTTGTCTTTTGAGGAGACTATTGATGCCTGTGTCTGAGGGCAACCAAAGCAAGATTTCTTCTGAGGATTCATTGTCACGAGTAGGAGATTAAAATCTCTTCTGAGGATTCACTGTCAATAGCAGGAGATGACGATTCTGGCATGATTCCTCTTCAGAATGCAACTCAATGGGACCCAGATTGTCATCATCCATAGAATCCCAAGTGCCCGGATCAGTTGGAAGTTAACATTGTAAATACAAGCAATTTTGGAAAATTAGGTTTCAGAGATGATTCTCATATCTGATTGTGGCCAGAGAAAAGTAACTGTTGTTAGTACAACCTTATGCCCCTCAAGAACATGAAACCATATGAGTAAGCTTTCTGGGGCCGCCGTGGCTAACATGTCACCATTTCACAAGCTTTCATTATACCATCCATGTTGCAATTTTGTAAATATATGTCAGTAAAGGTGTGCGTCTGTTTAACCATCTCTTATTTGCAGATTCTTGACCTGGAAAAAGATAATAACATTACTTTGTCACAAATTGAGGAACATGTTTGCTATTTTAGTAACTGTTAATGATGTATGCTACATAGACATCATACAAATTTGTTTTGTATTTACCCTCATCTAATTTCTATTCACGCAATTATACTTGAGTATAAAAGCGTGCCAAACTGATTGGGAGTAGTAAAACTGGAAGAAGATTCATAGGTGTAATAGTGTCTGTTATTTTGAATTAAGTTAAATTTGAATTTATTTCTATTATTATTTGATATATTTTTAAAAAAAATTATATTAAAAAACCATAAGTCTTAATTTCTAAATGTAATTTTTTACAAAAACTTTCGGTAACTAATATTATAAATAAATTCAAATTAAACTAAAATGAAGCAGAGAACTTAGAATAGAGTTATTATCGATCATGGGAAGAGGAAGGGAATATTGATCTCAAAGTTAGATGTCAGGAAAATATTTTCCGTGACATCAAACTGTATGGAAGAGCCTTGATTTGATCTCCCAGATCGTTGGACGGTATGCCTAGTGAGTCCAAGTCCAGTGTGAAATGTGAACAAGACGAGAAGAAAACAACACAGTACAACTTCAACACGCAAAGGAAACTAGCCAGAGGACATTTCCCAACTTGAAAAGCTCGCCAGCATAACAGGATATGGCAAAAGCCCTGGAAGAAATGGATCAAGTTAGCTCTCAAGAACACCTGGAAGAAAGAAGCCAGATTAGCTGCTCTCCAACCACTCCAAACATGAGTTCAATATGGGGGAGTATTCCATGGCATACGAAAAGCACTCTCTTCGACTCGTATGAGCTGCAAGCAATGACTTGCCATATAAACAAGGCACTGCAAGTCTCACCTGGTGTGAAAAGTACCTTGTGCCGCAGGCAATTGGATCGAATTTATAGGCAAAGTTCAAGGACACCAAAGCGAGTTGCATATACAAATGGAGGATGTCCGACTGGTAGCGCCTTGATTGTAACAGCAACTGCACGAAGATTTGCAGCAAAGTTGTGGAACAAAGTGAAGACTGTGATTACCTTGAAGAAGCAGAAGGCTGACAAAGTGATGAACTGAAGCATGTGTACATTCTACTTTTCTTCCATGTCTGCATTGGGTTTTCAGTTGATTCCAGTTGAATGTTAACCTCATACGTCTGAATATATCAACCCAGAAGAATCAAGAAAAGCTGTCGACTCATGAAGCATGAACATGTGAACAAAGGCATGTAATGATCTACACCAATAAAGTATATCAAAATTGTTGTTTACACTACGTAGGATTGAGTCTGGCTTCGGTTCTGTAGGACTTGCATTTTCTTACTTCAAAACATGAATAAATCGTATATAACTTTCCTAAAGAATTTTTAGCACATTGCTTCTTTTGTTTGTGACCATGGGTTATCAATTCCCGCATTTTGAAAGTGTAAAGACACCAGCACCACGGGGAATGACAAATTTTTTTTCGGAAATTTAATCAACTTACTTCAGAACACAATGGCAATAAATAAGACCCTGGTGATAAAGCAAAACTAAAGATCCATCTTATTGTGCGACAAACAGAAATTCATCAGAAGATGCATTCTATAGCTACTCAAGTTTGTACCAAAAACAAATTTTCTACCAAAAACAAGTCACTAGTCCCAAACAACTTAAATGAGGGGGTTTGGAGCAACTGCAATCCTGCCGGCAACTTGGTCAAGATCCCTCTGGCCATTGGACGTGATTCTTCTACCTCTGATAAATGAAACCATAGAAGTTAGCAGGAGCAATAGGATGTGATGCACAATCAGCTAGTCTATCAGTCCCCAGTGATGAATAAGACAATGCAGCTAGTCAATAAATTCAGGGAAATAATAAACTACCAAGACAACATGCATTTTAACTAGCTGGCAATAGGAAGGATGGTTTTAACATTTTTCTTCTTTAAGGTATAAAATTTAAAAGAAATAAGTAAAATCTATTCATTTCAATGGACTAGCCACCAAATGGAGAAGAGAATAGCACCGAGATTGTTATGAGTGCCCCCAAATCAATCGATAACTCAGAGAAAGAGAAACAAGGATTTAGGAAGAAACACTTACCCGTTTGTATCAAGTTCAACGATGCTCATGTTCTGCAGTTGCTGAAGGATGTGCCTGGCAACTGCACCACTGCTCTTGCCAAAATGACGTGGCCGGCTGCCGTTCCTCTTTGCACCTCCATAGATCCTCCTGAAGGCACCAACTCCAAGACCACCTCTCAAGTAGATTTTTCTGGCCATAGAAGCTAAAAACAAAATGATCAGATGAGTATACACACTATTTTGGATTCCATTCTGGGACCTGAGGACCCAACTACATGCATACACCAACAATATGCTGAGAAAATTTGTTGTTTAGTATTCAGCAGGTTTATGCACGCACTTACATATGACGACAGTCAATATAGAAGCTCAGAAAAAACAGCCAGATGAATCGTAGGCACAAAACAGTTGGGTCTCATTCATGCATGTCTAAGAAGGGACTAGCCCCAACCAGCAGATACACAAGCACACACATGTCCAAACGTACAAACCTGCTCTGATATAGTACCAATCTGGATCATATGGTGCCAGTTCTTTCAAGGTACCAGTCTTGACAATGTCAGTCCATGGAGGAAGCTCAATCTGTACAGACAGTATAGCAAGGCAATAGATTAGAACAAATAAGCTCTGAAGACCCAACAAACAAAATGTCACATTTAACAGGGTAGACAACTAACAACTACATAAGATCCAAGTAACCTACCTTTTCCAGACAAGGAAAGACATAATGTTAAGTTTCTAGCTTTACATCATAAGCTACCCCGCACTTAAAACATTGTTACAGTGAATCTTTTCCTTGAAATTTCTTGTAAAAATAAGTCCCCATCAGATACTATTCCTAGCTGCTCACTTCTCCGGGGTTGCTCAACACATTCGCAGCTCTTGATTAGAGCATACTTTAAAAATACCATCGTCTCTTTGTCGAGTAGAGATTCTATTATTGCGTTTAACCCCACATCATTCTACAAAGAACTACTTCTTTTACCCGATTCATTTGAAAATCCAACCAAATGCAATTGCAATTGATTCTTATAAGATAGAGATAGAGAGGGAAAAACAAAACTATTAAAATGGAAGCATTCTAAACCACAGCTCTTTGGAATCAGAAAATGGCATAGCAAAAAAGCGAGGATCTGAAAAAACGAATAACCTTGCCGGAGCGCTTGAGATGGGCAGCATAAGCTTTCACAAACTCGTGCGGCGAGACGTCCTTAACTGTGGTTGCCGCCTGCTTCTCCATTTCCTGCTTCTGCTGCGGCCAATCCCCGGTAAGCAAGCAAACGAAGAAACGGAAGACGCAAAGAATGGCAAGGAAGTAGGGTTTTAGGTTTTAAAGGCCCCTTTTTGTGATTTGTTAACCAACACCCGCCTGACCCAGTGACCTATCCGGTCTGGGCCGGGTTAGGGCTGGATCTAGATGTTCCAGTTTAAGTGTAATCGAAATTGGCCCATGAGATAAATCCATGTCCACCACTTTGACTTTTTTTCTTAATTAACCAGGGCTACAAATGAATAAAATGAACATAAACGAGATTTATTCATATTAGTTTTTTTAAATTTTAACTAAACATAAACACAAACATAAACAAGTCTTATTCATTTTTGTTGGTTTAGTAAAAAAAGGTATTCATGTTTGTTCATGACTATCTATAAATGAACAAATGAACAAACGTGATCGTAAACAGAAATAAATAAACACATTCACACACAATGTATATGAAAGAGTTCATGAGCAATTTAAATGAATTTAAATAAACAAACACATACATAGACACAAACAAGCATCAATTTGGTCTAAATGACCAAAGAAAACCTAAATTTGAAAATGAGGTATGGATCACATGTAGATGATCTATGTAAATATAAATGAGCATATATGTAAAGGCTCCGAGTACTTCCTCTAGGTCGAAGCCAATGTAAGTAAATCCCAAGTTATTTTTTTTCTTCAAATAAGTTTTATTAAGTAAATAAAGCAAGCTAAGTAAGATTAAGGGCCAATTCGTTTGAGCTAAAGTCAACTAACTTTTTTTAACTTTTACATCTTTTTTACCTAAAACCAATTTTATTTGAAAGCCAATGTTATGTAGATACAATAATCAATTTGAAAGTAAATTTTTAAGATGTTGTTAAATTTTTATGAATTTTTCTTTTTTAAGGCTTGAAACTAGAAAATTTCATAAAAATTTAGTAAAATTATAAAAATTGTATTTTCAATTGATTATTATAACTACATAATATTGGCTTTTAATTAAAATTAGTTTCAAGTAAAAAAGATATAAAAATTAAAATAAGTCATTTTGTAGTCAATTGATTAAAGTTAAAACGAATTGGGTGTAAGTTGAGTTCCAAAGTGTAATGGCACGTAAGGGGTAAAAAGGGCAAAATAGTAATTTTGCCCCAAAGTCAGTGGTATGAGCATAATTTCAATGGAATTAGGTTCATGTAAGTGTTTTGAGATAAATAGGTTAAGACCATAAGTGTTTATAACCATTTGAATCAAAAGTGGAAATTAAGAGAAAAAAATGCACCAAGTGACAAATTAAGCTATTATATCTTATAATGGCTTAAGTGGTTTAAGGGTAAAGTGTGTGGATAAGAAAAACCATTCTATGAGGCCAATGAAAGATGGAGTAGGAAGAGTTAATGTGGCTTAAGTGAACTAAAACTAAGTTTGAGGGCCTAACTGACAAGTACAGGAGAAATAGGCTAAGTGGAGTGGTTGAGAAATTTTTAGGAAGGAGGATGATACTACTCATCATCTCCTTTATTTGGAAAAATCAAGGCTCCCTTTCCCACATATCTCTCCATTTCCAAACCTCTCAATCTACCTAATATTACATGAAATTTGAAGGTCCCAAAGTCATCCCAATAATCCCTAAGCTTATCTTTGGTGCATTTGAAGTTGTTCTTGCAAGTTTTTTGTTCAAACCCTAAGGTAAGCTTCTATGATCCTTGTAGGTTAGTTCTAATCTAGTTAAATGGTTAGAAATGGTCTTCATTTCAATCCTTTGGTGTCCAATTTGGTTGAATTCAAGCTTGGAACTCAAAGGAACTTCATTGAGCTCATTTGTGCTTATTACTTGCTTCTTATTTTAAAGATGATTTGAGGTGAGGGATTCAACTTAATTCGGCTCAAATCATGCATATAAATGTAGTATTACATGTGGGAATGAAGTAAAAACAATACCCATTTGAATTAGCTTTGAGGATTGAAAGATTGACTAAGTTTTGTGCAAGATCGCATAAGAGCACGAAATGCTGTCAAGCCATTGGTGACGCCTCGCCAGTTGTGTTTCAGGAAATTCGTGTGTTGTTGCCCTTTACAAACGCATCAACAAGGCCTAAACCCTTCAAGCTTGGGCACTCTAAGAATGCATTAATCTTTCGGTCATCATCCTTAGACCATTCTAAGATGTTTTATAGCTTTGGTTAGGTCTAGAACTTATTCTTAAGCTAGAAATTATGCATTATTAAGGTGATAGCTAAGTGGTGTAGTTAAGTAGGGTAATAATGGGCAGTTAAGAGGGTTAAAGTACTCAAGTTGTTAAGGGAGCACTAAGGGGATTAAGTCAGGTTTCAAACTCTTCGTTGGCCTAAGTGGGAGGTTTTGGACCTTTGAGAAATGAAAAAGAAACCTAAAAGTATCCTAACCAAATCTTGTAGTGACATGGCCGTCCTTGGCCCCCTGCCTAGGAAGCCTGTGAGAGCTGGTCTCACGGTGGTTGCAATTGGCTAACAGTATATGTGTGTGGATTAAAACTCCGTGATACTAATTGATTAACCTAGAATATACAAAATGCATGCTCTTTATGCTTTAACTTGGATTAACAAAATCCATAAAACATTGACTTGGCCAAGGCATTTCCAAAGAAAATAAGTTCAAATAGTCAAAGCATACAAAATCAACGTTTATATGAGTTTACTACACATAATAACTATGTGGGAGCATTCATACATAAAGTAGACTAATGCATTCACCCAAGAGCAACCCTAGAGTCTAGAACTCCTCAAAACATAAACAATGGAAGCAACTAGGAGTATTATATATACAAGCCTCAATCGAGATCTTCTTGAACTAACTCTCACCTTGGATGCAAGTCTCAGTGGCAAGTCACAAAAGTCCTTGTCCACGTGCTGCTAGGCTCTGAGGCCAAAAGAAGACTATAGTTAGTACTGTTACTTAACCAATAAGTCACCCAAATAGACTAGAATCAGAAAGATTCTCAAGTAAGGTACCTGCAAAAATAACAAACTACCGTGACAACTCTCAGCAATTATTCGATCTAGTAACGTCAAAATCTGCATAACATAACTAAAGAGTAAGAATTCAGACATTCTTAGTAAGGGTCTTCACTAAACCTTTAAAAAAAGTTACTAAGGACTTCACATATGAGAACATATATAACCTACTATGAGCTCATAAGCCTGAGGGTCTAATACATGCATATACCTAGGTCCCTTGGGACCACTCCTCATCCCCGTCCTTAAACTACAAGGCATAGCGTTGTTCTTTAGCAAGCTTAGCTTACCAGCCTAACTAGTGATAAATCACTAGTTGAACCTTTCCTTTTTATGATGTGCAGGGGCACTATGGTGGGACAATTGTAGACTAGGCCATAAAGACCTTGTAGACTAGGTGCAGTAAGGTTTTACCTTGCAACCTCGTGGCTAACGGCACGACTTGGTTGCCAAGAGTTCTAAACCTTTCACCCAAGCTAGTGGTACTTAGTTGTAATCTTTTAAAACTAGTTTCCTTGCTTATGGTAAAAGCAACTATAAAACTCAATGAAACTCTTAGGTTCAAAGGAATTTTGAAAGACTTAGAGTACCCCTGGAATGCTTGGACCCCAAGGTATCTTAAAAACCCCATTAGATCTTCCCTCGACCTCTTTAGCAAAATTGAAAAATTTCAATCATTATGCATGTGGCGACGCATCGCCACAATTGGTAACAAGTTGCCAATTTTCATGGTAATGGTAACACGTCGCGGGTATTGGTGACAATTGGTGACGTCTTGCCAATACCTGCAACAACTCAGAAAATTTTCAATTTCATTGCTATGAACTTTTGACACTTTACAAACATATCAAACATGCATGAATAGCCTCCAAACTTCACATACATATAAAACATGTTGCATAGATCACAACCAACTATCACAAGCTAACCTATGATGCACTACAACATCATTCCAATAATCACAAACCTCATAGTCCACCATGATTCAACATTGCCCACTAACTAATGCTATTGCTATCACTACTTGAATTCATCAAGCAAACTCATTCAAATAGCATCAATTAAGCTTGAAAACATAACTCTCTTACATTAACTTCACGTCACAAGAAAGAAACAAGCAACTCTTCCTCAAGAACTCAAGTCCTACAAAGCTCCACCTAGTTCCAAGGTATAAATCACATAATTTCTACGTTCTAACTAAAACCCAAGCTTCCAAACATCTAATAGACAAGAATCTACCAAGAACATAAATGTTACCTCGCATAAAAAATAGGAGATAGTGAAAAACTTGGTTCCAAGCTTCAAAAACTTGAATCATACTTGAAACAAACCTTCAATAGCTTGTTTATCCTTGGTGGCTTCAATTTCTATAAAAAAAACTATTGGTTTTGGGCTTGAAATCATAGAAAATTGGTAGAGAGAAGAGTGAGCTCAGGTTTGAAGGTGAAAATGGCAGCTCTCCCCTTCTTTACCAATTTTATATGCCACTTAATCATGAAGCCATCCAAGAATTTAAAAAGTTACAAATAAGTCCCTTCATTTAGGTAACCTTAGTCAAACTTGGCCAAATCTTGTTTATTTCAACTAAGTTTGGGTTAAAGTTAAAATTTAAGTTATGAAAACTCATTTTCAACATTCGGGACCTAGCCCGACTATTTAGGATGAAAAATTACCATTTTACCCCCAAATCTTATTTAGTGTCTTAATCTCCTTTGAACTTAGTGAACTTTGATAAACTTACTGATTCTTACTATGTGAACTTGAATTAAGGCTTCAAACTTGATTTAAAGCACTTTTACCTTCCTCGAACAAGTCTTCAATTAGGAGAGCCATAACATGTAGTTTGGTAAGTAAGCCACTAATGAGCCCCAAGCTAAACTCCAAGAACTTGGAAAGTTGGGCCACATAAGATGGCTACCCCTGCACAATAAGTTAAAAGGAAGGGACAGATAAGAGGAGAGTAAGTGATGATTTACTCTAAGTAATTCATTAAAGGCGAGTAAGGGTTGAATAAGCAATGACTTGCTCTAAGGCACATGTAAGAGGACTTTATGGGGTTGGTTAAGTGCTAGCATAGGATATGAGGGCTAGTATCAAAGTGCCTCAGCCGTAAAAGCTCACAACAAGTTTAGCACCTATGGGTATAAGGAAGTCCTAAGTGCATTTGCATGTGCATATTTCATTCATCCATCCATTATTTGCATTATTTGTCGTTCTTATTCTTATTATTAGTTGTATTATTGGTTGCTTGATTGTTCTGTATGTTATCTATAGTTGTTGTGCTTTGCATGCTTGCATATGTTTCCCATTGTAGGTGCCAAATCCCTTATTGAGTACTTTCAAGTACTCACCCATTAGTGTTGTGCAAGTATTAAGTGGGATAGCTGGGCTTAACAGTTGGTAAGGGGCAACTGTTAAGGCTAAGTTTTATTGATTTGAATGTACTCTCTAAACAAGAAATCTTATATTTCCAGGTTACTTTTAAGTTAGTACTGATCAAAGTTTTTGCCTTTCAATTTAAGGCCAAGTCAGCGTAAGAAAATTATGGCTCATCACTTGAAATTAGTTTACTTTGGTGAAGAGTTAAAGATAGATCTTAGCAAACTTATGTCTTTTGTATATGTATGGTATATTCTTTATACTAAGAGTTGCTTCCATTAGTGTTCATTGGTGTGTATAATACTAGGGTTATATTTGAGTGCATATAAGATTGAGATGTATGCACATAGTTATTATTCAAAGTTAAAGCAACTAAAGTTTTATGTCTTGGCTCATTTTGAATTGTGTTTTCGTTAATTGTTGTGACACTGTTTTCAATGTTTTTTTTTATTTAATTGTTTTTGTATAGCCAAGATTATGCATGCGTGAACATAAATAAACAAATATAGACTTGTTTATGTTTATTCGTTTAAATAAACAAACAGAAAATTATGTTCGCGTTCGTTTGTTTAACTTAATAAAAACATAAATGAACTCTCACTCATGGTTCATGAATGGTTTACAGAATACTTTATTCATTTGCACCTTTATGTTTAACCAAAGGAAGATTATGTTATGTCTTAAAATTTTCTTAAATTTTCTAATTTTTTTTTTTGCCAATAAAAGAATGATTTTACTAAGCAAACTATAGAGGTTTGTACAATGGATCATATGAAAGAAGAGCATATAAGGAAGATGTGGGACCAGTTGTCCACTCCATAGGTTTTATTTCCCTTTACAAAGCTTAGCTATATGGTTAGCACAAACATTGGAAAAATAAGAAGAATGTTATAATTTACAAGAGTATAAGCATTTATAAGCTTATTAGATGTCGTAATGGGTGCCTGAATATCTGTAACGAGTGCCTAAACCTCTAATTGTGTTCATTCCTTCAATAGCTTCAATCATTGACCTACTATTAGGTTTAACAATAAAGCTTCTTAATCCTTAACTTAGATGCTCTCCAAATAGCTTCCCTTGTGGCCATAGCTTCAATAGTGATAGCATTGGGAGTAAGGCAACACTTTACTCCTACTAAAGCTCCTTGGTCATCCCTCAAAACCATATACCAGTACCTACTGAAGCCCACATTGAGGAAAGATGCAATAGAGTACGTACAAAAGGTACCACTTATGTCATCTAAATGCCAAAGTGCAAAGACTGCCATTTGAGAAAGATTACTCATTTGGACTACCTTTGGCCTTTTGCTATTTGAGATTGGTTGGATTGGACCTAATTGGCACTTTTCTTATTGTGCTCGGGAGGGGGGGGGATATTATATTGTTGCTGTTGATTACTTTACCAAATGGGTGAAGGTGGAGCCTCTTGCATAAATTGTAGAATTCAATATCTAAAAATTTGTTTAATGGAAAGCAGCTTGATAATGCCTTGTTTAAACATTCATAGAAGAAAGGATGATCTACTTGTACTCCACCTCTCATTTATCATCCTTAGTACAATGGCTAAGTGGAGGTGACCAATCAAACAATAAAAATTGCCTCAAGAAGCGGCTCCCAGATGCTAATGGCAGGTGGCCCAGTGAACTGTTCTAAGTCCTTTAGGACCATAGAATAATAACTCTGGAGATCACAATAGAGGCATCGTTCTCTTTGGCATAGTTGAGTGGAAGCACTTATTCTAGTATATGTGGCTTAGTTGTCCCTTTATGTGTAAGTTCTTGGTGAAATACAAAATGAAGAAAGCTTCTCAGTAAAATTAGTCCTCTTGGGGGAATTTTGTAAAGATGTTATATTTTGCTTCAAGGCTTTTAAACAATGATTGTAGATTCACACAACTCAAATGTGAGACTCGAGGACATTTGGGTCGAAGAACTATCACTCATGAAGGAAGAACATTCAAGAAAAGGACTGAGCCATGGAACACTTTGAATAAACTGGGAAGGGCCATTTATCATGTCCAAAGAGCTTTGGAAAGGACTATTCGAGCTAAATAAAGCCTTTAGAAGAATATTACCTCAGCTATAGCATTGGGACAAACTTAGGCCCTACTAGATGCCATAATGTTGTGTGCTTTATTCTTCAATTGGTGGATTAATATAGTTATTTTTGAGTTATATGCCTTTGAGAAATTAAATTTGTCAAAAAGTTGTTGCCAACAATTGTAACCTAGAGGACCTCGGGTGTCCTCTACTATATTAGGACTAATTTGCTAAAATTTTAAAAGCATGAGTCATGAGTTGAGTCAATTAATAGTTGAAGCTCTTAAGTGACTGAGTTGGTAAAGTTTAGGGTACTATTTTATATTTAAGCCAAAAGTTATAGGCTTTCAATAGAAAACCGATAAGTTTTACAATTGAACTAGAAAAATTGTGAAAGTTTTAGGATTGAAAATTGGTTTTCCCAGAATCGGAAGGAACAGCAATTTAGGCGCGAAAATCCACTCTTTTTCCCGCTAACTGAAATCCCAAACTCATTTTCCAGTTAAAACCCTAGGCACAGGAAATACAGTAGGAATCCCCCGAACCGAACGATCTGAGGTCGAACATTGATAATGGGGTACGAACAGCAAATAACCTCCGGTAGCCGTCGTAGGGGACGTGGCCTAGAAGCTGAGAAACGTGCCGGAGCGCTCGAGCGCCTTAAGGCCCTTCGCCAGGGAGGTCACCGCTCCTCTTCCGCCGGACCCTCATACGACGTCAAGCTTGACGAGCCGATCTATCAGTTGATGGAAGAGGATGAGTACGAAGAGTTTGTGAGCAAACGCCGGGAGGAAAACGCTAATTTCGTCGTGGAGGACAAGGTAGATGGAGGCCTCGGTTACCTGGACGACGGCGGCGAAGAGGACTGGACGCAGGCGACGCATGCTTTCTCATCAGATGAGTCTGACGGTGGAGAGATTGTTCCAAGGAGAAAGAAGGTTGAGAAGAAAGAGAAGGAGACGGGTACTAAATCTAACAGGAGCGCTGCTGCGTTTTCAGCTGCGGCTGCAATGATGGGAAAACCGAGGCTTGCTTCGATGTTTACTTCTTCGAATTTTAACAAGAAGACTAAGGAAACAGATAAGTTGAAATGCGAGAGCATTATTGATGATGTTATCAGACAATTTGCGCCTGACGAATCTGATAGGGTGCAACGACGACGAGGGCAACAATCGGTTCATTCTGCCGGTTCCCGGGAATCAGTAGCGGTCTATCAGGCGGTCAATTATGTCAAGAGCGAGAATCAGCCTGTTACGGAGGGGGATTGGACTGATACGGCAGAGGATGAATGTTTCATGTTGGAAGGTGAGAAAAACGCTGGAACATCTTTTGAAAATGTTGGTTCCATCGTTGATGGAGATGCGAGTGAAGAGAAGAAATTAAGCGACGATGTTGAGATGAAAGAAGCTTCTTTGAAAGAAGAGGCAAAGGAGGAGAAAGTGGTGCCTAAGCTCAACGCTAAGATTGGAGAAGTTGAGAGGGATGATAATGTGAGTGCAACTGCTGGGTGGAAGGCGGTGAAGAGTGAGAGGAATGGAGATGTTAATGGGGTTACAGAGAGGAAGGAAGGTAATGATATTGATGCTCAATCGGATTTTGAGCTGGATGCTGATGGTTCACTTCCCTTTTACATAATTGACGCCCATGAGGAGTCTTTTGGGGCTAATATGGGCACTCTCTATCTCTTTGGCAAGGTAATCGCTGAATTTTAATATTTTTCAATGGGTGTAAGTCTTTTTGGTGCAAGATTTCAACAGTCTCTTGCTAGAGAATTTCACTATGCGGTTCCTATGCTGATGCTATCTTTGATGAATACTGTAAAATAAAGTAGGTCGACATGAGGAACAAGGAAGAACTAGTTCTTATGCAAATTTCTTTTGCTACTTAGGTCAAATCTGGAGATGCATACCACAGTTGTTGTGTGGTTGTGAAGAATATGCAAAGACGTGTATATGCAATTCCAGTCGATTCTGTGTTTCAAGAGGTGATGCATCTCGTGAAAGATGATGAAAAGTCTCAAATTCCTCCACCTGTTTCCAGAAGAAAGCTCCAAGTACTTTTTCATCGTCCTTTGATGCAGAAAATTCTGTGTCGCTTTTTGATCTTCTGTTTTTTTTTTTCTCCCAATTTTTATTTTGACATGTTTCTGATCCTTCTCTCGCAACTCTCCATTCCAGGAGTTAGCATCTGGGTTGAAGAATGAACTTGCCAAACACTTGCTGAATCTTAGTGTCTCAAGTTTTAGCATGACACCAGTAATGGTATGAAGATTATAAGAGTCAGGCTGAATTACAGAAAACATTTTGCAGTTCATGTTTCTCAAGTTTTCTGATTCACGTTGTTGTCATTGTCTATTCATACAAATGGCAATTTCAGAGGAGTTATGCATTCGAGCGATTCGACATACCTTCCGGGGATAATTACGTACTTAAGATAAACTATTCATTCAAGGTAATCAGTAAAAATCCTGAATCGCTGAGTTGATTGAAGGTCTTGTGCATTATATATATCTACTTCCTACATAGATTTGGGAATTGATATTTCAAAAACATACTTGCTGGTACATCACTTTCACGTCATTATAAAAGTTACTGTAAGAAATCTGTACTTTCATATCGTCATAAAGTTAGCATAAGAAAGTGTCCTTGATTCAGCTTGATTAATTGCTGTCTTCTTTCTACCTTTCCAGGACCCTCCACTTCCAGCCGATCTCAAGGGAGAAACATTTTGTGCTCTTCTTGGGACTCACTGCAGGTATATTAGTTTGGGCACATCATTTGTTTTAAAGAATAATGACTTTTTATATGCTGCTGCCTTGCCTGTTATGTTCGTGCATGAACTACTTCCTCTTGCATGTTGATGCTCAAATTGTACGAGTATCTCTACTTCAATGCGTTGGACCTAGGATGAAGTTGGTTCAGCCAACTGCTCAATCACTTCACTGTCAGTTCCAAGTATTTCTGGAATCATCAAGAGTCACCAATGTCTCTGTTCTGAAAACAAGATTTGGAGCCTTCTATTGCCTTGCCATGCCTAAAACTAAAAGAATTCATTCTTTTGGACACCTGTATATTTGCTAGGTTCTTATAGAATGACCCAATAAGAAGTAACCCAGTGATCTTATGAGCTTTGGATATAAAATTTGATAACTCTTTTGAAATTTATTTCCCAAGGCTTTCTTCTATTTATCTTGTGCCTTTTAGTTTTTGAAAGCAATCTTATTTGTGTTTTTTTCTTTTGTTTTTCTTTGTTTTTCTTTCCTCCCAAAATGGCCCCCTTTGCCACACTACATTTCTATATACCGACTATCTTTTTGAATCCTTGTGAGTTTTGTTTCACAGTGCTGTCTTAAACTTGAATCAATGCAGGCATTGTATTTGACCTTCATTCTCTAGGTTCCTCTATGACATATGTTTCTTGACCACTTTGGGTTGTTTTATGCAAGTGATATTACTACTATCTGAGGACTTATATGATTATCTGCAGTGCTTTAGAGCTTTTTCTTGTTAAGCGGAAGATAAAAGGACCTTCTTGGCTGTCAATTTCTAAGTTTTCCAACTGTTCAGCTCCTCAGAAGGTGAGGTCCTAAAAACTGGAACTGCAGTTCCATTTATATTGATCCACTTTTAGCTGCACATGTTTTTCTTGTTTTACTTATAGTAAAATAATTAAGCAGGTTAGTTGGTGCAAATTTGAAGTTGTCATTGACAGCCCCAAAGACATTAAGATTGCATCTTCCTCAATGACCACAATAGAGATTCCTCCTGTTGTTGTATCAGCAATAAATCTGAAGACTATCATCAATGAGAAGCAGAATGCAAATGAAATTGTATCAGCATCCATCATATGCTGTCGCAAGGCAAAGGTTACACATTAGAGACTGCTCTCAGTGCTAAATTACTTCTAATAATTTTCTTATTGTACGTGGCAACATATTTTTTTGTTTGTTATGTTGATGCTAGTATATTCTGCAAGCTTTTCTAGGTTATTCAAGTACTGGTTGTCTTTTTTAGTCTTCTGAGTCAGTTATTGATTGCAATCTTAAATCTAGGGTATTATTACCAATTAGTGTCAGTACTTGGACAAGGTGATCAACAGTGAGGATTAGCCAACTCTAGAATATCAGTTAATTGACATCATTGATTGTTCTTGCCAAGACTGACACTAATCACTAACATTGTTATGCATTGAGAGTTGTATAGCCTTCTGCATAGCTTGATACACAGCAGTTGTGACAAACACAGGACTACTTGCATTAGCAGTTTGTATGACTTATTTCAGAGTGATGATTGTCAATAGCATTTTGTCTCATACATTCTTATTCCATGGACTAAATGATGATTTGATTGTCAATCAGTTGCTGTTGTTCTCTGTATGAGCTACCTCCTCTTTTCTGAAACATGTTGTCTTTGTTTCATCCTATCCTATGTAGTTAATTTTTCCATGTAACTTGATTTGTCACTTGCGCGTTTTGAATATTCAGATAGATACCCCTATGTTGCCCTCAGAGCTGAAGACACCTGACATGCTTAGTCATTTTACTATTATTCGCAAACTTGATGGAGGCATTTTTCCTATGGGCTTTGCAAAGGAGGTGACAGACAGAAACTCGAAAGCTGGATCCACTGTTTTAGTCTTTGAAAGCAGGTAATCTCAGCCCTTCTATCCTATCAAACTTATGAGTTTTCTTCCGATACAGTATTGACATAGCAAGATATATTCAAGGTGCTGTAATCTTTTTATGTCTCTGTATTTGCAGTGAAAGAGCTTTATTAAACAGGCTGATGATCGAGTTGTACAAGTTGGACAGTGATGTTCTCGTTGGGCATAATATATCTGGGTTTGACCTGGATGTTCTCCTACACCGAGCCCAGGTAGAAATATCTTAAAAATGTGCCACATTCGATTTATATTTTTAGTTTACTCTTCATATACGTCCTCTCAGACCTGCAAAACTCATGGCAAAAGTTCTCTTTATTTTCCATATCATTTTCTGAAGCAAGGAAGTGAAATGCAGTCAGTAACTTTTATTTTTTTATTTAAAACCTGATGTAATCTACCAGGTAAAAGACTTCTCAGTTAATTTTGGCATCTCAATATTTGTCTACCATATGCTTAATTTGAACTTTGGGATTTTATGCCAGAATGTGTCACGAGTATGCACAACCAAACTTAGAAAGGAACTGATCTCTTTTTGTTTTTCCAGCTAATGTTAGTCTTTCTTCTGTTTCTTCTTCTTGGGAGGCAGAGATCAGTTCCAACTTTTTCTTTGCATGGAAAAATTGCATAGCTGTCAGTTGGTATCAGAAATAATCCAACATTATGTCTACTCTTTATATTGACAATGCTTTATGTCGGATATAGTTACAACTTCCTAATCTGCACCACGTGGCTGATTGTGTAGGCATGCAAGGTGCCAAGCAGCATGTGGTCCAAAATTGGCCGTCTCAAGCGATCTGTCATGCCTAAGCTCACAAAAGGAAGCACTATTTTTGGGTCAGGAGCAAGCCCTGGGATCATGTCCTGCATGGCTGGTCGTCTTTTATGCGATACATATTTGTCTTCTCGGGACCTATTGAAAGAGGTTTACAATTATCTTGATTTCCATGATTGCAGCTGGTGAAACAAATAGCATTCGTTTCTTAAGCATCCTACTCTGGATTTTCCAGGTCAGTTATTCTCTAACTCAGCTGGCAAAGACTCAGCTGAACAGAGAGCGGAGGGAGATTGCTCCACATGATATTCCCAGAATGTTTCAAATATCTGAATCACTCTTGGAACTTGTAGGTTTTTTTCCCCTGTTTTGACCTTCCTTTTCCAAAATTTTATAGCTACTCATGTGATTAACGACTGTTAATCAAAAGAACAGGAAAACATAACATATTGTTTTTAAATGTCTCCTTTTATTTTGCTGGAGAATGTTTGCAGTTTTTATGTAGAAAGTCCATTGAGCCATTTTATATTGTTGGGCAGGGTGGCATCCCTCTTTGAGTGTTCCTAGCTCAAATGCATAAGCTGCTTCACGTATACTAATACTGTAACTGGACATAAAGCTTAGTCCAGGGAGATTTCTAGGCTAATACTGTAACTGGACATAAAGATTAGTCCAGGGAGATTTCTAGGCTTTGTGCTAGATTTCATGAATAAGTAGTCATTTTGCATGCAATGGGCCACAATATTTACACTTGATGATCTCAGAAAAGCAAATTGCTTGAAGTTGAGAATTCTCTCATCTGTTAGCATGTATCGTTTATGACTAAATTGAAATTGCATTTTGCTATCTCTAGGTTGAATATGGTGAAACTGATGCATGGCTATCCATGGAGCTTATGTTTCATTTGAGCATTCTCCCTCTCACGCGACAGCTAACTAACATTAGTGGTAATCTCTGGGGAAAAACTCTTCAGGTAACATTCTTTTTTTTGTTTTGTTGACACATTTTCTTCTTAAATATGGAAAATTCCTTGCATATTGCCCATGTCTGATATATTTGTTATTCAGGGAGCTAGAGCGCAAAGAGTAGAGTATCTTTTATTGCATGCATTCCACAACTTCCGTGGAAAGAAGTTTATTGTACCAGACAAAATTTCAACTCGTATGAAGGAAAGTAAAATCTCAAAGCGGACAAGCCATGGTGAGGATCGGGGTGTTGATGAAGTGGATATCACAGAAGCAAGTGTTGAAGATCGTAATGAACACAAAAAGGGCAAAAAGGGTCCTGCATATGCAGGTGGATTAGTTCTGGAGCCAAAGAGAGGTCTATATGACAAATATGTTCTGCTTCTTGACTTCAATAGTCTTTACCCTTCCATTATTCAGGTCAGTGACCTTACATCAGTCACAGGAGGTTCCCCTTATATATCAAGAAATGCTTTTCTTTGTTGCCCCTCAATCCTTTTATGTTTTGTTTTGCACTTGGGAGAACTCTGATGACCTAGTTTCTTTAACTGCACTAAGATCAGGATGAACCGTGAACTAGAAATTTGGAGGAATATCTTAAAATTTAAGGGCTTGAGAATAAGTAAAACTAAGATTAAGCTCATGGAGTTTATGTTTAGTTAAGATAGGAAAAGGGTGTAATGATACTACTTTCATCTCAATTTAATAGTCTGTTTTGACATTTCTCATTAACATTTGAACCTAAGTGTTTCAAAACGTAGTTTATGTTGACAAAAAAGATGGAAAGTTATTATATTTCAAAAGTAGATGATTCAATACATATGAATGCTAATAAAGAATCTTCTTGATCTTTTATTGGAGCAAAAGGTCTTTGTTAAATAACTTTAATAGTGAAAATGGATCCTGGAACTATGGGAGTATTAAGCTTGATGATCCAGAACTTCCATCAAGGAACTCCTGAAAGCACTTGGGATGTATCATCAGAAGTGACTAGGAGCTTTAGTAAGATGTTAATCGTTGAATAAAAACAGGATAAATGAAATGTGCAGATGCCACATAGATGGTACTGGATAAGAATGTTCCTGTCAAATTCAAGGGAAAATACAGGTGGAATATTCACTTCAACCAACTATGGCCCATGGAACTGAGTATTAGATAATTAAGAAGCATGTGAACGAAACAAGTGTAACAAAGATGTGGATGTCCGTCTGATTGATGGTCATGCAGTTAAGAATTACTTGGGACTCATCATAAGGGATAAAGAGTAGCCTAGCCAATAAAAAAATTCATCTTTTATATTTTGGGAATATACGATGCACCCAGGAGACACTGTTATGTATGAGTGATGTCATGTCTGGGAGCTGAGAAAGAAGGTATGGTAGGCCTAAAGATTATTTAGGTAAAAAAATTATGAAGGCACCTTGCTCCTTTAGAGCTATCAAAGGAACCCACATCCAACGCAAAGGGTTGGTTGATTAATCTAGTCATCACATGCTTCTGAATTATTTTCTGGGAATATGATATATTTTGAAATGGTTTTACAGGAATATAATATATGCTTCACAACTGTTGAAAGGTCTTCTGATGGGTTAGTTCCTCGTTTACCTTCCAGTAAAAAGGATGGAGTGCTACCAGAGGTAACATTCCCGTGGAGGCTGTGGATCCTAGTTTTCATTTGACTGTAGAGTCAAGTTTTTATTTTTTCACCTTGTTTTAGGAAGTATTCAATGGCAGTTTCTAATGGGAGTTTTGCATCGTGCACTTTATACCTGCTGAACACTTGAGCATAAGCTGGTCAAATATATATGTTTCATACTATCTTTGCAGTTGCTGAGAAATTTAGTTCAAAGAAGGAGAACGGTGAAATCTTGGATGAAGGATGCCTCAGGTATCAAGCTACAGCAGTTTGATATTCAGCAGCAGGCACTCAAGCTCACTGCGAACAGGTTTCTATCCATGAACATTTTCTCGCTGTTGTGTTAAGTTTTCAGACAATAGAAGCATAAATCCCTTATTCTATTAAACCTGGAACCCTAAGAACCCTGGGATCCAAAAGTGATTTCAATTAAGGCAACATTAGACAAGTACCTGATGATGTCACTTTAACTGTGGACTAGTATCTCCATGCATGTTTTTATGTTCTTAATCTTGTAAATTTTGCTGGTATATGCCGTATCTCTAGTTCCCCTGCTGCTATTTGATCTTTAATTGTGTTCATTCCTTTGCAGTATGTATGGGTGCCTTGGGTTTTCCAATTCTCGATTCTATGCAAAGCCTCTTGCAGAACTTATAACCTTACAGGTATTAGAGTTTAACTTATGCTGAAATGCTATCTATATTGATTTTGGGGAAAAAGATGATCGTCTATATGTATCTACTCTTATGGTTGAAGCAAGTTTTTTTCTTTATGCAGGGAAGAGAAATCCTACAGAGTACAGTTGATCTTGTACAGAATAATTTAAACCTAGAGGTAGTCTAATACTCAAAATTTCAGCACTATCATTTTATTTCCGCAGCTAATGATATATTTTCTTATTTCTGATAGGTAATCTACGGTGATACAGATTCAATCATGATTTACAGTGGACTTGATGATATTGCAAAAGCAAAAGTCATTGCAGGGAAAGTTATTCAAGAGGTGAGATCATAGGCATATATGTTATTCTCGTTCATAATGTCTTTCATGCAAGCAAATTAACAGAAGCCTTTGCTGATAGTTTCTGGGACTAAGATGTGTCACTGATGTGCCCAAGTTTGTAATTACGAATTAAAAGATAAATCCTTGTGGAAGATCTTCAAAGTCAGTTTTCCTTTTTAATTTGAGTTAGACTTACATGTCTTTAGGATTGTCATTATGCTCTTTTCAGTGGTTGGAGTGGCAATCTTCTCTACTTTCCGTTAAACAAATGGATATATTTTAGGTCTATTGCTTCTATGCATGCATACTAGATGTCCTGTTTTTACTTTTTCCATTCTAGTGACAGTGTAATACTTTATTGTAATAGTTGACGCTAGGTTTAACCTCTCTTCTGCAAGTACAGGTCAACAAGAAGTACAAGTGTCTGGAAATAGATCTTGATGGTCTCTACAAGAGAATGTTACTTCTCAAGAAGAAGAAGTATGCAGCAGTGAAGGTTCAGTTCAAAAATGGCTCACCATATGAGGTAATCTGTCATATTGTCACTTGGTAATTCGGTGAGATTTTCTTCTCTTCAATTGGCCTGCTTTTTTTAGGTTATGTGATGTTTTCATTCAGGTTATTGAGCGTAAAGGCCTTGATATGGTTCGGCGCGACTGGAGCCTGCTGTCAAAGGAATTAGGAGACTTTTGCCTTGGTCAAATTTTATCAGGAGGGTATGTAATCACTTACGGTTTTCCACTTGTAAAAATTTCTTTTGGAAATAAACTGCAAACTATGTTTGCTTGGCTATCTTAATCATATAATCTCGTCTGTTCTCAGCACTTGTGAGGATGTTGTTGAATCAATACATAACTCTCTCACGAAGGTCAGTCGTTGCAAACTATGTCTTGCAAACTATCATTGCTATAATTGTTTTAACTATGTGGTTTGATTTGAGGTATGTGTTTGAACTCAAGTTCAGAAATGGAGAATCCTATTTCAAACTTGACAATTTATGAGCTAAATATATGGCCCTCATCATTTCAACATGTAGTCATCGTTTTCTGGAGAGCTAGAGAATTTTACCTGATTCTTAACAAATGTTCACACTAACAGGTGCAGGAGGAGATGAGGAATGGACAAGTTGCACTCGAGAAATATGTCATCACAAAGACATTAACTAAACCACCTGAAGCCTATCCAGATGCCAAAAACCAGCCACATGTTCAAGTGAGATTTAACAGTCATTTGTTATGAACCAGAAGTCAAATCTGGAAAGTGCACCGACTGGTTTTTTAACCCATTGTTTTTGTTTTCACTATTTTGTAGGTGGCATTGAGATTGAAACAAAGTGGCTACTCTACTGGTTGGTCAGCTGGTGACACAGTTCCATACATTATTTGCTGTGAGCAGGTCTGGCCTCAATTATCCATTTCCCTCAGATTATATCCAAGTCAGACCTTTTGTAATGTCTCTGTTATGTTTATTGGAATTTTCCTATATTTATTCTCTGTGATTCTGGATAGGGTACAGTTTCAGGTAGTTCAACAGGTATTGCGCAGCGTGCCAGGCATCCTGATGAGGTGAAAAGAGATGACGGAAAATGGATGATTGACATAGATTATTACTTGTCACAGCAGATTCATCCTGTAGTTTCTCGCTTATGTGATTCCATTCAAGGCACAAGCCCTGAGCGCTTAGCGGACTGTTTGGGACTCGACTCATCCAGGGTAAAATTTGACTTGATTCGGTCTTTTGCTCTGATGATTAATTGCTTGCCTTTTTGTTTTCTATTTTGCTTATATGCTCCATTATTGTCATTATTATTTCCAGTTTCAAAGTAAGCGAAGTGAAGCTGCCACAAATGACCCCTCGGACTCACTCTTGTTTGCTGTTGATGAGGAGGAGAGGTTAGCCTATCTTTCCATCCTGAGTATAGTGATCTGTAGGTAGGTTTGTTCATGGTCATGTTGTAAAATGAGGAAAACAAGAGTTTTCTATCCTTTCAAGATATGAAAAGTTGACTGTTTTGCTTGATGCAAGATCTGCAAAAGCAACTAACTTGGTCTGTTCAAGTAGCTTTCCAAACACGATGCAATTGATGATTTACCTCTTCATTTCTGTCTGGTTTATACAGTTATGTCAAGTACTTTAAGGCAGCATGTGAAAAGTGAAAATTGGTTTTTTTTTTTTTTGTTCTTGTAAACTTTTTCAGGACTCATTTTGCCACTTATTTTCAGGCAAAAGTTCATGCACCCATCTTCCTGATCTTTCAGCTTGCTGTCCTAACTCTTAAGCAACTGTTTAACATGTCATCCATAGTGATATCTCTTTGCAGGTACCGAGGTTGCGTGCCCCTGACCTTGACATGTCCCAGCTGTTCTTGTACTTTCGAATGCCCAGCTGTTGTGACATCCATTTGCATGTCAATCAGCAAAAAGCCGATAGAGCAGCAACCAGAGGAACCTGCCACCTTTTTCTGGCGCAAGTTGCACTGTCCTAAATGCCCAGAAGAAGGTGATGTGGGTAGGATGACTCCAGGAATGATTGCCAATCAGGTATATCGTGAATTTCAGCCTCTGCGCAACTTCTGGTATTCACTTGTTTCATCACGTCTCTTCAAACATACATTTTGTTCATGATAATATCATTGGTAGCAGTTTAAACCCTCACAACCTGATTGTCATTTCTTGGTGTCTTGCCATTGAGGATCTGTTTTTGCATCCGGCAGCCTTAGATATCTTCTAAAATGCACGTTCTTCCCTCCTGCCAGGTCAAAAGGCAAGTCGAGGAATTCATTTCAATGTACTACAAGGGCTTGATGACGGTAATCTACTAAATTTAGGCCTAAATTTGGGCCCTCATTACAGGTCATATTTGAGCATAGCAACAATTTGTGATTAACAATTCCCTTTGATTCCTCTGATCTTTCAGTGCGATGATGAAACTTGCAAGCACACCACACGTAGTGTCAGTTTGAAGCTGGTTGGTGATTCTGAACGAGGCACAGTTTGTCCTAACTATCCCCACTGCAATGGCCGCCTTGTGAGGAAGGTGCTCCTTCCAACCCCAGCACCATTCTTTTCTGCATTGCTCAGTTCAACTCCAGTAAAGTAATGTTAATCTATCTGTTCAACAGTATACTGAAGCAGACCTATACAAGCAACTAGCGTACTTCTGCCATGTATTGGATACTGGACGTTCCATTGATAAGGTAACTTATTTTATTTTATCTTTTCCCATCTGGATGATAATGGTGAAAAATGTTTGTGTCTTTATTCATCAACACGCTTCATTGATCTAATGATTGTCACAATTCCGTGACACCTTTTCCTTTAACAAAGTCGCATTTGCCTTGTTCATTTTTATGGATTTGAGTTGCAATTTCTTACGCTACAACATAGAGAACATGTCCTTATGTTATGAGCAATATATGTTGGAATGAAGTGGTTACCTGTCGAAGTGCAGATGGAAACTGGGATGAGAATACAAGTGGAGAAAGAAGTAGCCAAGATCCGGCCGCTGGTGGATGTGGCTGCTTCTACAGTTCAAAGAATATGGGATCGATGTGCGTATGGTTGGGTACAGATGAAGGACCTCATTGTGGCAGTCTGACTTGCTGATTAGGTTCCTGCTGCTTCTCCTTACTGTACATAAACATACGTGTTTTTTTTTAGATCATCTGAGGTTTAGACTCTTGTTACTTGGCCGAATGTTGTCTCAAATTGATGCAATGTTAATGTCGTCCCTTGTTTCCATGTAACACTGACTCATGAGAGTTACTCCTTTAACTTCAATTCAGTGCGACTTAGTTCCCAAACTTTAAAAATTGGGCGAGTTAGTCCCTTAGTGTACGGAATGATAAACGTTTCTTTTTACTCCTCGCTTCCTTGCTGTTGGCCTATCCTCTCTTATGCCTTTTGATCTCCTCTTGTCGATGTCACCCAATGGTCCTTGATCTCTTCCTAGCACCACTTGATCTCCTTCTGTCAGCGTCGCTTCCATTGAGGTCTTTAATACCCTCGATGCCCTTCTCCCATGGAGGTCTAGTCTCCCCTCGGTCTCTTCTCCTGTCGATCTTGTCTCCCATCGGTTTGTCTCCCCCTTTTCTCTCATCGGTCTCGCCTCTTCTTCTATTAGTCTCCCTTATTCTCTTGTCAGTCTTGTCTTGCCGTCCTATTTTTAAAGTCTTTTAAGACCTTTTCCGCAGTCAAGTAATAGGGCTCGAGTTGTTCTAGTGATTGTCAATTTGGAAATCGGTTAGCTGCAGCAGAATTGGCCATTGAGGTGGTTACCTCACAATTGGCACACATGCTGTTTACGTCACGTGGATGCTTTCCATCCCACATATGACTAATTCGCTTAATTTAGCAAAATTGAGGGACTAAAATACTTTGCTAAGTTGGAGGGCAAACTCGCACTGAGTCAAAGATAAATGACTAACTCGTGCAGGTTTTCCAAGTTGGAGGGCCAACCATGCATTTCAGCCAATATTCTATGGCCTAATGGTGTAAAATTCATCATCTACACCAATGTCAAATGTAAGTCCCATGGATGGAATGTTAATTTTTTTTTTTCTAATGTAGATGAATTCAATTACTCATTTTAATCTTTTGTACCTGGAAATTAAAATTACATTATTAAGCAAATGGTATTGACAAGATATAATTTTTGTGTGATATTTATGTAAATATATTAGTTAAAAAGATTAAATTTTTAAACAAATTTGGAATTTGATTAACTTCCAATTTTTTACCCTTCCGATTAGTTGACCTTATATGCCTGCAAAGATATATTTACAACCTGAAGTTAATTAGTGTTGAACTATTAAATAATTACCTTCTGAAGTCTACTAAAGAGGAATTTGGGCAAAAAAAAAAATAACAGCATTTATAAGTATGCTTGGACAAACACAATTAAAAGGTAAAACGTATAAGAATTTTAGATTAAAGGTCAAAGTGTTGTCAAAATTAGGAAGAACAATTAATGAATAGTTATGAAATTACACTGTAAATGCGGAACCAAATTTTTATATATATGGGAGTTTGATCTTTTATGTAATATTTATGTAAATATATATGTTAAAAATGCTAAGTTGTCAAACAAATTTGGAATTTGATCAACCTCCAGTTTTCTTATGCAATAATTGACCTAAAACTAATTAGTGTTAAACTTTCAAATAATTTTCATAAATTGTGAACTCTAATAAAGAGGGATTTTTTCAAAAGAAAAAGAATAACGTAAATTCTAAGTATGCTTGTTGGAGAGACGGAATTTAAAGATTAAAAGATACGAATTTTAGATTGGATGTCAAAACGTGGTCAAAATGGAGAAGAACAAATGATGAATATTTATCGAATTAGATTGTAAATGTGGGGATAAATTTTGTCATATATGGGAGTTTGATTTTTTTTTTGTAATATTTATGTAAATATAAATGTTAAAAAGATCGAATGAAACTCTCAGAACAAATTATAGTTCTTTGACTCCAATCCAATCGTTCAACTATTTTATTTTCCATTTTAGTTTTACCTTATTATTTTTCCAGATATAGTTTTTTACGTTCCTTCCTCTTTTATGTTCTCAAATTGGATCTAACGAAGAATATAATATTTTAATAGCATTCATCTCAAGCCACCTTAGATACACGAATATAATCCTCAACTTTCCTTAGTAAACCCCATATTATGATTCTATAAATTATATATGAATAAATAAAAAGAAAAAATGCCACAGAGAAAGATATGGAGAATCGTATAGTTTATCAAAAAATGAAAAAATAAAAAATAAAAAATAAAAAAGTATTTTATCAATAAGAATGAAAATAATTTTGAAAATGGTGAATAGGGCTACTTATAATGTTGTAATTATGGAATATGATTGAAACCAAAATATATACGCATATTTACATTAGGAAATAATTAAATATCCAATTACCTTTCTTTAGAACAAAAAAAACCAAACACCTTAAATTTAGAAATTGATGAAAATATGAAAATCTATTCTGGATAAATGTAATTAGTCCCTGTAATTCAAGGATTGATTCATGTATAATTGATTTCTTCAATTAACAAATATCACAAATTCCTTAAAATTTAAATGAATTCCTAAAATTGATTCAATCAACTACATCAATGTTGTCATTCTCATGTACGTTTCTTTTTTTTTTTTTGTAAAGGTGGAAATGGGGATGGCAAATGTGTTGTGTATAATCTGTACATAGCATTCACAAATACATCAGCATTCTAATGCACCAATTTTAAAAACTATCACAAATAAACAAATTCATATTGCTGAAATTCTATTTTAGGCAAGTGCTCTAAAATTGTTTAAAATTGATTCAAAATAATTTAGGGGTAATTGAGGTCAATTATGAAATTAATTAGATATATACCTAATTTATCGCACTACTAGAAAATTGTCATTTAACGACGGTTTAATTTGTAACGGCTAAAAATAGTCGCAATTAGCGACGGCAAACAGTTGCTAAAAGTCCAGTGAAAGTTTAGCGACGGCAAACAGTTGCTAAAAGTCCAGTGAAAGTTTAGCGACGGTTGACAGTCGCTAAATTTTAGCGATGGTTAGCAGTTGCTAACTTTAGCGACGGCTTACCGTCATTAAATTTAGTAGTCGCTAATTTTAGCGACGGCAAACCGTCGCTAATTTAGTGACGATTAGACGTCGCTAATTTTAGTAAGATGTTCAAAAATTAAATACGGGTTGCCCTTAGTAATATTCCAAAGACTAAAGACGACTAACTATGACTAGTTTTTAATGAGATTTTTATTCCATTTTCTTTTCATTTGTTTCGATAATGATAAATTTCAATTGCTTTCAGTTTCTTTTCCGATGAAAATGTATTAATCGATGGATCCATGCATGTATAAAAAAATATTATAATTTAGGATAAAATTTTATTTTATGGTTAAAAAATTTATTATCTCAGTTATTTTTTAAAAAATGAACGAACAAAGTTTTTAAAGTGATGGCTAGCTGTCACTAAATTATGAAGATTGTTTGCCCTCACTAAGTTAACGAAGGCTAGCCGTTACAAAGTTATGGTCATAGTTAGTGAAAGCTTAACCTCACTAATTTAGCAAAGGCTAGCCGTCATTAAATTATAGATAGTATTAGTGACGGATTGCCCTTGCTAATTTAGCGACGACTAGCTGTCACTAAGTTTAGTGACGGCTTGCCCTCACTAATTTAGCGAATGGTAACCGTCACTAAATTATAGATAGCGCTAGTGACGGTTTCCCTTTGCTAATTTAGAGACGGTTGGCCGTCACTAAATTTAGTGACGGTTTGCTATCGCTAAATTTAGTGACGATTAGACGTCGCTAAATTTAGTGACGATTTGCCCTTGCTAAGTGTCAGCTAGATTTTGCGACAAGCAGCTCTCACTAATATAGATCAGTTCCGACTCTTGGGATTTTTTTATTCAGATATATGGATCAATGGATCTATGTGTTTATGGAAAAAAATATAAATTATAATTTACGTTAAAAAATTTATTATCACAATTATTTTTCTAGAAAAGAAAAAAGAGAAGTGAAAATCTCTTGAATTTCAACTGAGTTTTGAGTCGCTAATAATTAGCGACAGTTAGCAGTCTCTAATAATTGGCGACTGATAGCCTTCGCTAGTTTGCCATTATTTAATCTTTATTTTACTTATTGTTTATTTTACTTTAGCAAAACCACTTATCCTTTTATATGTCACTTGTTTAATTGTATAATTGTAAATTTTAATTTGATTAATTGGGATTACAAATCTCTTAATATTTTTTAAGTAATTAAAAAAAAATCTATTTAATAAAAATTAAATTAATTTGAATTGATTTATTGGCACATAAGACTTAGCTATTTTTTAATATTTTATCATCTCATTGTCGCCTAATGTTACTAGAAATAGGTTAATATGTTAAGAACTAGCGACGGCCAGAACTCGCTAGTTTTAAGTAACGGCCAGAAGTCGCTATGCGTTTTATTTGTAAGTCACCGCGTCTTCTCTCCTATCCAAATGCACTCTCAGACTTCTTCTCTTCCCTCTCGATTGCGAACCTCTGCTGCACTGCTCCAATCTTCTCTTCCTCCCCTTCCCCAGCATCGTCGATGACTTGCCAGTGAAAGGTAGCGCATCTTCTTTCTTATTCGAATGCATCTTGTTTTCCTTTTTCCTAATCAGCGGCTTCTTGCTCGCCAAGGGCATGGGGATCGGCAAGTACATAACGTCTGATACTTTCGTAGTCGGCGGCTACTCGTGGGCCATCTATTTCTATCCAGACGGCAAGAGCGTCGAGGATAACGCAGTTTATGTCTCGCTCTTCATTGCCCTTGCGAGCAAGGGAACCGATGTCCGGGCGTTGTTTGAGCTGACCCTTCTGGATCAGAGCGGAAGAGATCGCCACAAGGTGCATAGCCATTTCAGCAGAACGATTGAGGGCGGCCCCTACACGCTCAAGTTCCGAGGCAGCATGTGGTGAGTATGACTCTTGTTGTTGTAGCAATGTTACGTGTTATAAATTTTTTGTTAGAAACAAAAGGTTGAATTGTTCTTGGCTCTTCGGATTAGGGCCAGATTTGATAGCTTAGAGAGCTATCGATTAGATGTGATGTTCTTTTTGTTATAAACTAAGAACTAAAATCATTTCCCAAGAATATTGCATCTATATACAATGGCTCTCTGAGTTGTTATTGAGTTGTACGCAGTTGCTAGGTTTGGGGTTGATTAGCCCCCCAGTGCAAGCTCTTCTCTCTTTTTTGGTTTAATGTTGCATATTGCTGTGACTTCCATCGTGTGGTACTCATTTCTTGATAAAAAAACAGGCTTGGGAATTGTTTAAGTCTATGTTTTCTTCCTCCTAACAATGCTGGCTGTTTGATCACTAAGATTCATTTTTGTGTGAGAACTTGATCAATTGTAATGTTTTTGGGCATTTATCAGGGGCTATAAACGGTTCTACAAAAGAACTCCTCTGGAGACATCAGACTTCCTTAAAAATGATTGCCTTTTAGTTCGCTGCAGTGTTGGTGTGGTTAAGTCTCACACAGAGGGACCAAAAATATACTCCATTGCTATACCACCGTCAGACATCGGTCAACATTTTGGGAGGCTTCTTGAAAGTGGAATAACAACTGACGTAAATTTTGAAGTTTGTGGGGAAATATTTGCTGCCCACAAACTAGTTCTTGCAACACAGTCACCTGCATTCAGGGCACAACTGTATGGTCCACTGAGAGATAGGAATACACAGTGCATAAAAGTAGAAGATATGGAAGCCCCTGTGTTCAAGGTTTATTTACTCTATACTCTTGATTACTTCTTACCTTACTCTGTATCTATAAAAGAATTGAGGTTTTGTATTTGTTTAATTTTCTGTCAGATATAGTTAGAGCATTGTACTTTCTTTGAGGGATGCATGTCTTCCGAGTTCTTTGTGTTGACGTAATTTAAGTTATTTTAGTTAGGTTTTCTTTGTGGTGTGGGTTACCAGTCAAATGTCCATGTCTGTTTCCACACTTTTTCGGTAGATTAAGTTCACCCAACTCTGCTATTAAAGCTGTCTGATCTTTGTTGTTATACATGCTAAAAGGTGGAAAAAAAAGGTTTGACACTTTGGCATAGGGCACAAGATACAAGAGCAAGAGTTATGTGCTAGAGCATATCTCAGTTTGGGTTTTAGCTCATAATAATGAGATGCATATGTACATCATTAGTGTCATTGGAGAGTTTAGGCAAGGTTGTTTTGTTGGTTGTTGCCTTTGGTGAGTAATTGTGGTACCATTCAGGAAATGAATGTACATCTGGAACTTATGCCCATGGCACTGCTCATGCACCAATCTTACTGATCCCAGATAAGGCTTACAACCTTTTTGTTTTCTCGTCTAAATTTTGTTGCTCATTCCATAGTTTTAACAGGGTAGAAGATAATGCTTATGTCAGTTTCAGCTGTGGGTAGTTTCAAGTATTTATCCGACTCATAACCATAGGGAATTCATTGTAAATAGAGAAATAGTTTATGCTTTGATTAGATGGACTGAGAAGATTGCTCTCGAGCAAGGAAATCTAAACAGTTCATATCTACAAAGAAGGAATTGCATGTACTAAAATGATTGGTAAGCTTCTGTATCTAGACTAGGTAAGCTGTTGTTTTTTAACTTATTTCTCTTGTATTGGCTGTTTACAGGTGTTACTTCATTATATCTATTGGGATACCTTACCAGACATAGGAAAACTTGTTAGTTCAAGCCGAAAATGGGCTTCAACTCTGATGGCACAGCATCTCCTTGTAGCTGCGGACCATTATGCACTTGCGAGGCTGAGGCTGCTTTGTAAGGCCAAACTCTGTGAAGGTGTTACAATAAACACAGTTGCAACTACACTAGCCTTGGCTGAGCAACACCATTATTTGCATCTGAAATCTGTATGCCTTAAATTCACTGCAATGCCTGAAAACCTGAAAGGTAAAAATTCATTAGTTGGTAGAAGCACCAGCATCAATTTTGTTTGGTTGTATGCTAAACTAGCACTGGCTGATGACAAATTGCTGTTGAATTGTTGTTTCTCAGCTGTGATGCAGTCAGAGGGTTTTGGTTATCTGAAATAAAGTTGTCATTCTGTCCTTGCTGAACTTCTCCATTATGTGGCGAAGATTAGTGAGCATTCCGTTGTTGATTTTGGGCGTCAAAGCAATTTGGCTTTTGCAGTAGCAGCCCCACCACATGAAGAGCCCAGCACAAATGATGTATAAATAGAAAATCAGACAGGAAAGCTGCCCGCAAAGAAAAAGAACTCGTCAAAAGACAAAGGTAGAAAAAAGAAAGGATCACGGGTGAAAGGGGAAGCAAGTTGAGAATGAAAAACAGAAAAAGAAAAATGCAGCAAATAGCTTGTGAAGGTCAACAGATGGAATTATTTTTATCAACATTTCTGAGAGCTAGTTAGCCAAAAGCCTCTCTATGAGACTCATGCACAGAGCCATAGCTACGAAGGCAGTCATTTTGACCAGAGAAGGCATAGAAGAGAGTATGAAATATTAATTTGGCATTCATACAGAATATTAAGTAGTGTTAATGCATCAAAAGTTCAATGGGAACAAATTATGTTTATGTGTAAAATATTTCAGATTAATGGGAATAAATTATGTTTATGGTTTTTGGAAGTGTATGCTATTAGTTTAGATTATTGGGAACTAGTTTTGTTTCTGGTTGTTGGAGTTGTATGGAATGGATGCGTATAGTGCAGATCTAGTGATAGAGTTGTGCTGGCCAAGAGTTTTTGAACTAGCGACGGCTATTAGTCACAAATTATGACTAATTAGCGACGGTCACTCGTCGCTAATTAGAGACGGTTACTTGTTGCTAACTAGCGACGGTAATGCGTCGCTAACTAGCGATGGCTACGCGTCATTAACTAGCGACGGTTACGCCTCACTAACTAGCGACGGCAAAATGTCACTAACACGCCGGCAGATACCATTGCTAAAAAATTTGTGACAGTCTGTTTTGTAACGTTTAGCTGTCGCTAATTAGCGACGGTATCCGTCGCTAAAAAATTAGCGGTGAGTAAATTAGCAACGGACACCGTCGCTATTTCATGTTTAGCGAAGGCCGGCCGTCGCTAAATGGCTTTTTTCTTGTAGTGGATCGTCTAATAAAGTGGCAAAGTTGTTCTCACAGTATATCTTATCTTTCAATAAAATAAGAAAGGCTGAATGTCATTAGTTGTTCCATAAACTATACAATTTTTAACAAATAGGTCGTTAAACATATGTTTAACTTTGCAAATAAATTTAAGAAATATGCTTTATTTTTTTCAAAATAAGGAAATATGCTTTTATTGCAGCTGCCAATCTATCGTAGGCTTTGTTTCATTTATATTAGACAGATGCGATGGAGAATTTACTAAAGAATGAATAATTAGAGCACAAAAGAGTCGGGATGATGGTTATTAAAATCCCAGCTTGAGTCTTAAAAACTTATGTTTTTTACGACTCTAGAAACAAAAATAACTCAAGTCTCAATAGAAACTTTTATCTAAGTGGAAACGGGAAAAGTCTTGACTTTATTATTAGAAACTTAGAAACTTTACAACTTTATGGTTTTATGTTATTAAGTCAGATTTGCTAAAATTAGGCTAAAAAATGATCTCAAGCTAAAAATATATTAATCTAATACTTAACTTAATCTTTATACAATCAATTCCAACTTATTTAGTGTTAAACACGAAAAAAAGTTAAAAAGAACAAAAAAATAGAACATAAATCATCTCTAATTTTTTTCCTCTGTCTCTGTGTCACTTGATTTCTCTCATTTACTATAACTTTGATAACTCTGGTTATCAAATTTATATAGATATAGATATGGATGAAAGAAATGTAAATGATAGTACAGTGCTTACATAAATGAGTTCGGATTCTCAAATGATAAAATGACAAGAGAATAAAATGAATATATGAACTTTGAAAATGATAATATTAATACTGTCATTGATCATGGTATTGCACGTGTTCCAATAGATGATTGAGATATTTTTAACTTCTCATTATGAATTGTGGATTTTAGAATTTCTGTTTTTCTTATATTATATGTTTATGTCACACTTTTTATGGTATTAAAGTATTAGTAAGTGAAAATATTATGTAATATAAATTTTTTGAAATAATTTAGATGATTATATTTTTTCATCTTTTTCTAAATTTTTTTTTGTAGAATTTTATGACTCTATGACTTTTTACAATTTTATGACTTTAGAAAAACTAAAATGACTATGGGTAGAAACCCCAACTTGGATAATCTTGGTCAGGATGACTTTTTGATCTTGATCATCCTTTTCCTTTTCAGTAACAAGCTTATATTGGAAATGATAGAAAAAATTCATAAAATTGTTTTATACACATCGTAATCAATTGATCAAGAACTAACATTTCTTACAAATAAAGAAATAGAGGATATAACATGCAATTGAATATTATGAAGAGATCTACTGGATGAAAATACAAACCAAAGTATTAAAAGCCTACACAAGAACATAAATATAACCATACATTAGTGTAAAATAAGAACACCAATAATCATATGAAAAAGGGGGGGGGGGGGGGGGGGAATGATGTTAGTTCTACAATTTAAAAACAAAATTGATAGAAAAACTAAATGACCTCGAAAAAAATCGAGAACTGGAATTTCATAAGAGACAAGGTGCCTCGTGGTATGATGCTGTAAAGTTGAGATATGTTAGTACAAATAAAACTAACATAGAAAGAAAAGACTTTAATTTCTAAACTATATTAGGCTTGATATGAGTAGTTAAATAAAAATTGAATGAAAATATTCATGACACATGAAAGTTTGATTTATTACCTAATATTTTTTAAATATATATCGGAAATATATAAAATATTCATATTTGCTTGATTTGGTAATAATTGCTCAGATGTTGAATAATTTTATTTTATTCATTTTATTAGATTTTATATCGGAAGATCCACTATTAGGTGTTGATTTGCCACTTAATTGGCCGACTAATCTATTATTCTTTTTTATTATTTGGTCATTCTTTATTTGTATTTTGTTTTAGTTATTTTTGAGTTATCTATTTCAGATTTATTTTAGTTTATATGAAATGTTTGGTTTGATGCGATTATTTCCTTTCTTTCAGCAATGCAAGAATAAGTAACAATTTAGTGGTCAGGTTTATGTTCTTATTATTCTATAGAATTTTATGTCATTGGTTTGTAAGGTATTATTTAGCTCACTTTTGATTAAAACAAAGCTTCTTTTGTAAAAAAAAAAAAAAAAAAGATTCCACCTCTTGTACTGTGTTTACCGGTTTATTTTGTCCTTTTTGCGGCGTAGTTCTTTGAATATTTGGTATGGAAAAAATTGCCAAAACTTGTCAAACAAACTCAAAGGAATTGTCTTATATTATCCTATATACTAAAAGCCATTTTTTGGTTACTGTTCAAATGAACAGTAAGTTACAATGTCTTTCCGGTTTTGCCCCTCAATTTTGGGCTGGCCTGCAGCCCCCTCTATCACCTAACTTTTTTTTTGGATGCGATCGTTTTTTTAGACGTTTAGTTAAATTTTCACAGGACAATAGCTTTTTGAGGGCCTGTCATACTATTTGCTCACTTTTATTTTGTTTCTTTTTGGTGAAATGCGTTTCCAATCCCTGTATTATTTCTGTTTCCCATATTAGATCATGAGTTTAATCAGTTTGACGTTTTTGATCCTAAACTTAGTAACTACTTAGTTATAGTGTTTTTGTTTGATCTCTTAGTTTTTTTTTTTAATTTTATTTTATGGTATGTTGTTTTCTAAACTAAAAAATTGGTCACCATAGTTTATTTTTTTAGTGAAATGGAGCTTTTTTCTTTAACTTTTTCTAATTTAATTGTTGAATTCTTAATGCATAAGGTTTTTACATTTTCTTTTGGGTCCCAAACTATTTTTATTGCTTTTATTCATTATTATTTTACTTAATAATGTGCCATTATGTAACCACCACAACGCGCAGGCCTTTGAACCTCATATTTCCTATTTTATGTATGCCTTATCCCTATAATTACCCTTTACCCTCTTTAAAAACTGGAAATCTCAAGCGTGACCTGCTGCCTCATTAAGTACGGCCATCGCATCAGCCACTCACTGTCGCCACTGATCTTGCTTGTCAGCTAGTCGTTGTTGCTGCCGATCTTGCTCTGTTAGGCACTTGCCAGTGCCGCCGATCTTGCTCATTTCGTTCCTCGACGTCATTAGCCACCTTGTCGCATTCTTGTTTCCAATTCGTGACTATTTAAAATTGCCGTGCACCTTCGGCTAGGAGTGTAAACGAACAGAACATTCAGTGAACCATTCGTGAACGGTTCGGCGGGAGTTCATTTATGTTCGTATATTTAGTTAAACGAATGAATACGAACAGATTTTTATATTCGTTTAGTTAAATGAACGAACACGAACAAAGTCTTGTTCGTTCATTTAGGTTCATGAACTGTTTGATTAGTGTTCGCTTAGTGTTTGTTTATGTTCATTTATTTACTCATTTGTTTATGTTCGTTTGTTTGTTTATCTATGTACTAGTTATAGATTTATTGCTATATATATTTTATATATCGTATATTATATATTTATTATAACCTATTATCATATATGTTTATTATTGCCTACCCTACGTACACCCTACACACCAGATTAGCACCTAAATTAGTGATTGTGATCATTTACCTTTGTTTAAGTAGTTCATGAATGTTTTAGACTGATTGTTTTTATTTGTGTTCGTTTATGTTATTCGTGAACAGTTTCATTCATGTTCACAAACGTGTTCGTTCGTTTATGGTCAGTTTATGTTCACGTACGTGTTCGTTCGCTTATGGTACGTTTGTGTTCTTTTAAGCTCGTATAAATGAACGAACATAAACACATACTAAAACTAAACGAACGAACACGAACAAGGAAAATGTGTTCGTTTATTGTTCGTGTTCGTGTTCGTTAAATTCTAAATAAACAAACACGAACAGGACTTGTTCGCGTTCGTTTGGTTTGTTTATAGCCCTACCTTTAGCCCGCCTAGAAGCTGCTTAGGTTGTCACTGTTGCAGCCCAAGCTATTGCCGCCCTCGTCTCACCATCATATCATCGAAACAAGGAAATGCGGTGATGACAAGAAACGAATGCAGATATGCTTTAAAAATGTTTTGGGCTTATTTGGTTTTAGCCATCAATGTTTCTCCTTTTACCTAATTTTGCCCCAACTTTATTTTTAAGCTAAAATTTTTATTCATAAGTACAAATGTAAAAACTATTGTTGAGCAAGTCATAAAATTGTTTACATACAAACATAATACATTAGTAACAGTTATGTAATCTAATTTATACATATATGTCACATATTTTGTATATATCAATCACTTGTTTTATATATAAAGTTTCATACATATCTGTTATCCGGTTTATACATATCTCTAATTTTGCCAGAAACCATATTAATACATTCACATCAGTTTTTTATGGGAGGTTAAAACCGTACATCTTATTGAATATATTAACAATATATCTATTATTTCATTTTGTACATATGCCACATACTATTTGTATAAATTCCTCTCATTGTGGGCAAGTTTGAGTTTTAACCCATAGTTCATGTTATTCACATCTAATGCCCTTCTACCCACAGGAAGAGGGCTCTCGTACGTCCACCGAGCTACTGAAGCTCCGATTGTTGGGACGAGTCTTGCAATATGGCTGGATGGCATCGAGATCGGGGCTAATGTGGGGTGAGCGAACAGACTTTTTGGTCGGGGAGGGTGGACAGACGGAGCAGAGTTTTAAATACTATACCGTACCAGTTGATACATCTCAGTACCATCACCTCAACTGGTACCGAATCTGCAAGTTTCATCTTGGTTTTTGTACCGGCCGGTATAGCCATTCCACTTGTCTCGTACCAGCGGTATGCATCTCAAGCCGGAATCCACATAAAATGCTGGCGGAGAGGAACGAGCCTCTGAAGTCTGAGGCCACAATAATGGGAAGAGACAAGAACCACAGGGCCAGCACTCTGTGTCTGAGATAAATGCATAATAAAAGCCTTTATACTTATTTTTGGTTTAATATGACGCCCCAGCCTTGGCCCAACAACCACGCTTGTGTTTTTTAATTTGTAATTTTGTCAAAAATCTTGTTATTACAATTTTTTTAGGAATCAATTGTAAATAATTAGATTTTATTTTTCACTTTTTATTTTTCTATATTTATTTCTAATTCACCTCTATACTCTTTTTTTGAGGACTCTATTATGTTTTTTAACTTCCTAATATATTCTATGTATAATTTGATATGCATATATGTCTGTGCACATATTACTGATATAACCGAGATGATATGATATGATACCGATACTATACTTTACCATACTGTATCATTAAAAAAATAATATACTATCTGATACGGTAATTTGTGGGAGGGAATCTACATAATCATGTCCATGGATAGATAATGTCTGTTTTCTAATCTTGCTTATGTGCAATTGATCGGGAGGCGCACAAGGCATTTCTGTTTCGTTTGTAGCCGAAAAAGGTTCCCCGTTCCTATGTTGTCCTTGCCCGGTTATTAACTAGAGTGAAAATTGTCTATGCGAAGTAATTACAACACTCACTTTTGTATGTAGCCTGTCATAAATGTCATTCCATGTGACAAATTTATAATTTAAAAAATTGATAAATTGGAAATAAATCAATCTTAATTTCCGTTTCATTTTGTTTATTGAAAGGAGTGTTCAAATCACAATCTCATATATATAAATTACGGTAGACCATCTTTATATATAAATCAAGCACTCAATTTTTTCACTATTCCTAGTAGTCACACATAAGCACACTCCAGTGGCCTAATTATTTTTGAATCCCTCCAGTTGCTGCATTGGTTGGTATGAACGCCCGTGAAGCTATCCAAAGCGCAATTGAACATGCTAAGGAAATATGTGAAATTGTGATTTTCATAAGCTAGAAAGATTAGTTCATTCTTTCCCAAGATTGAAATTATGCATGATTCTTTGTCATTGATATCTTGGATTTAGCATTCTTCTTCTTCTTCTTCTTCTTCTCTCTGTACATGTATGTATGTATGTATGTATTCTTTTATTTTCAAAATCTATTTTGATTGATGGAATATTATTATGTAGTGATATATTTCAGTCCTATGAAATTCTTATTTTGTATGTTTTCAAGATTTAAATTATGATATTTTGTCTTTTGGATTGTAATTCCAACTAAATTTTATCTATATTGTTGAATCTTCCTTTAAAAAAATATTAATTTTTCATCATTTTCATATTTAGAGACAAACTTAGTATGTTTTCAAGATTTAAATTATGACATTTTGTCTTTTGGATTGTAATTCCAACTAAATTTTATCTATATTGTTGAATCTTCTTTTAAAAAAATATTAATTTTTCATCATTTTCATATTCAGAGACAAACTTAAAAGCTATGTCATGGAAGATGGAAAGATGAGATAGAGACATGGAGATGAGTTGACAGGAGACAAGAAAAAAAATCTATGTTGTATAATATATGTTAATTTTTTATTTATATTTGATAGTATGTTACATTTTCATTTTTTACAATTTGTAAGTGTATCATTTTCATTATGTAAAACTCATAAATTATTATTATTGTAATTATATTATTTAGTAAATTTAACCTATGATAAATATAATTATGTAAAGCTCATAAATGTATAATGATCATGTTGTTAGCATAAAAGATATTTGTTTTCCATACTTTTTCGTTTACTAACCAATATCAAAATTTTATAATTTTGGTCCAAAAAATGTCCATCTTAATACTTTTAGGAACAAATTTTTCAATATTTCTTTGTTTTCCTTGTGATCTCTCGCACATTAACATATTTAAAATAAATTTTTATAGTATATTTTCTTGCACAAATTCACACATTAAGTTCATACAAAAAGGGGGAAGCTCTTCAAAATCCTGTACATATAATGCAATTAGTAAGGAAACATTAATTTTGGAAAAAAATCATATCCTTTAATATTTATTCTAAAGTCTCCATATCACTTCCATAGTATAGAAATTTAATAGGGAAAATATTTTACGTAACAAGAATAATTTGTTCATGAGGAAATATTTTATTATCTAAAATAAAAGGATTACATCAATAAGCACCTATTTTCATAAAAGAAAACAATTGATTTTTAAATTAATTGCAAATTTGAATCACTTTCTAAAATAAATGGGAATGTCAACATTAATTGTTTCCAAAATAAAATTAAATTGACATTTATTATCATTTAATTCATTTTATAAAAATATAGAAAATACTTTAACACTTACCAAAAATAGTTTTATTATTCTCAATGGTAAAAGGCATTAGTTTTTTTATTCAATTGTAAAGGCTTGAATTCAATTTAAAATTCTTGTATGATTTTCAAAATTATGTCTTTTTTTGTTGAACCAACGCATCAAACTAATGCCAATATTTTTTTTATTTTAAATTAATTTGATCAACTATGCATTATACAAAAAATAAAAGTAAATTGCATTATGATATGTATTAATACTACTACCTTTATTACATCTTAGACTTTTCTCATTCTTATTATAAATTTTCATATATATATATATATATATATATATATAGGAGTGTATATTAAAGACAAAATCTAAACTAATAGACAATAGTGGATATGTTCTTTGTTCAATTTTTTATTTTTCATTCAATATTTGGATTTTTTTTTGGTGTGATTGGTTACTATTAAAATTTTTTCTTATCATTTATTTTTTTAATTGTTATTTTATTTTTTATTTTAAATTTGTAAATATATTTTAAAGTTAATGGTGTTATTATTATTTTCAGCACTCCATCATGTTTATTTATTGGAAATACATGATACTTGATTGGACCTCTTCTATGTTAGTTTCAAATTATACCTTTCTTCCACTTCCTTCATTAATTTTTCTTTACAAGTTTTTTATAAATTAGTAATTAAAGAAATAAGCTATCACTATATTAAGGGTTAATTAATATTGGCTAATACTATATTAGGAAGATGGTAGAACATGAAATGTAATAAAAAAATTAAGGTCAGGTTAAATTTTTTAGGATAAGTCATTTTATTTGGAGAATAGGTCAATTTTTTTTATTTCTCTTTTTTTAATTATAATGATATTTATTATATTAATTTTAATATAAATATTATTAATTTAAAAATTTATTATTAATACTAATGCTTAGCTAGGTATTTATATCTTAACCATAAAGTTGAAAATTAACTTCCTCTTTATTTTTTATGCGCTTATTAATTGTTATTATTATCAGCTTTTTGAAATAGAAATTATCCAATACTTGGAATTCATGATGAATACTCATAAGTGTATTGTTATTAAGGGTTTAAATTATCATTATACACTTTGATTATGATTAATTTATATATTTTGAGTATTTTTCCGTCGGGTTACTATTCATGCATTTTTACTATTCATTGAGTTACTATTCACACACGTATTTTACTGTTCGTGCGCGTTTTACTATTCATCAATATTAAATAATTATTTTTTATGTAGGTAAAATTATCACTTGACGACCCTTCACGAAAAAAATCATATCTGGAGCTGTAGATGTCAAAACTGAATGATTCCAAATTCATCTGAAAGGCAACACATAGATCTTCAACTCTGCTTCATTCCGTGAGCTAATTTGATTATTTTCATTGCTAGAATCTGATTATAGATGAGACCCTTCGTAATTTCATGTACTAAAGAGCAATTTCAGTAGAAAAATCATAACTTGAGCTACGGATTTCTAATTTGAATGAGCAAGCTATCGATGAGAAGCTAAAGAGGAGATCTACAACTTCCGTGTTTTGAGGAAGAGTTGATCTGATTTTTACAATGGTTAAAAAATTAAAAGAAGTTGCAGCCCGCCATTATTGATTTGTATTTACCTACATTTTACCATTTCACCCACCCCAAAACTCTATAAATAGGCACCTTAGGGGGAGGGTGAAGAATGCCATTTCTTAGGCCTCCTTTATGTTCTTGTTTCATCTTTAGCTTTTCTTCTTTAGTTTTGTACTAGTTTTCAATACCGAAGCTCTGTCCAAGTGTTTTCTCGTTCTTGTTCTTGTTCTTGTTCTTCCTTTGATCTCTCAATCTATGTTCATTTCATCTTTCTACATGTTGTCTACTTTTATCATGACTAACTAATCTTTCTTTTACTAAGGTGAAAGGGTGAAGCTTTTGATATAAAAGTTATGATTGATTTGAATGGATCACAACGTTAATGATATTTTCTTCCTTAATTTATTTAACTTCCCTCATTGTTAAGTGGGAGTCTTTATTCATCATAGTCAATCATTGGCACAAAAGCTGCTTAATTCCCTCTGTAGAACATGGCTCTACCGGCTATATTTGAATCTTGAGTTATTGTCGACAAAGGTTGGCATGATGGATACTTGAACCCATTAGCAAGTGTTGGCGTTTTAAGATCAATGAAAGTTAATACTAACTAAATTCCCCTTTTGGGACCTCTTTTATGTGTGGATCTCAATTGAGTGAAAGATTGGCTAAAATTAATTATATTTGATATACCAAAAGTGGATCCCCTAACCTTAGCTATTTTATTTGAATTTCAATTTTAATTCACACTTGTTCACACCTTTCACCAAAACTTTCTTTATTAAAACTTCAACTTGTATTTCTTAATTCACTTCCTTGTGGTTCTTCCTTGTGGTTCGACACTCGGACTCTAGAGATTTTATTACTTACGACAACCTACACTTGGGTTACAATTGCTAGAGTGCAGTAAGTTTTTGGCGTCGTTGCCGGGGAAGTAAAATTAGAGTACAAGTTCAATTATTTTCCCTTTTTTGTTCCTTTTTATTTTGTTTCATTTTTTTTTGTTTGTGTTCATCATATGGAAGACTGAGCCTCCTGCTCTTTATTTCTGTTAATCTTATTTTTCTTTATTTTTCTTTATTGTTGAATGGTAGGCTAAGCCTCCTATATTTTATTTTTTGTTTATATTACTTTTTTTTATTTATTTTTCTTATTATTATTGTATGAAAGGCAGAGCCTCCTACCAAACTTGTTATTGATATTTATTTTTCTTGTTGTTATTTTGTTTATATATGAAAGCTTGGTCACGTACATTAAGTGGTAGATTGGTAAGAGAATCTTCATCTTCTTCAAAGATGGCTGAACACATTAATGAACAAGAATATAATCATTCTCTTCATAATGACGAATATCGGCTTAGGAGACTTAGAGAATACATGAACCCCATACGGAATAGCACTCAATCATGTCTAATATTTCCTGCTAATGCATGTCACTTCAATTTCAAGCCAGATATTATTAAACTTTTACAAACTTTTCATGGCTTTGATTCTGAAAATCCATACTTACATTTGAGAGAATTTGAGGAAGTCTGTCACACATATAACAACCTAAATTGTAGCATGAACATCATCAGGCTTAAGCTTTTTCCTTTTTCTTTAAAAGATAAAGCTAAAACTTGGCTACAGTATCTTAGGTCAGGCTCCGTTAATTCATGGGATGAACTACAACAACAATTTTTGAAAAAAAAAATTCCTACCCATAGAACAAATTCTTTCAAAAGGCAAATCACCACTTTCACACAAAAACCAGGAAAAACTTTTTACTAGTGTTGGAATAGATACAAAAATTTACTTAACACATGCCGACACCATGGTTTTGAAACTTGGAGATTAGTCTAATATTTTTATGAAGATTTGACACCTAGGGAAAGACAAATGGTAGAAATGATGTGCAATGGAACATTTGAGGATAAAAATCCTGACGAGGCAATGAATTATTTAGATATGTTAGCAGAGAATGCACAGAATTGGGACACCGCTAGTACTTATGAGGCCCCAGGTAAGGCTCAAACACTTGCATCTAGTGGATGCATATACTCTCTTAAAGAAGATAATGACCTTCAAACAAAATTCGTATCTCTAGCTAGAAAGGTTGAAGCTTTAGAAATGAAGAAAATTGGTCAATTAAAATCTGTTGAAAAAATTGTTTGTCACATTTGTGAGACCAATGACCATCCCACTAGCAATTGCCCAACCTTGCTCTCTTTCAAAGAATGTCTTCATGAACAAGTCAATGCATTAAACAACTTTAAGAAGCCAACCCAAAATTCATACTCGCAAACTTACAATCTTGGTTGGAAGAATCACCCAAACTTCAATTGGAAAAATGACAATCATGCTCAACCGTCACAACCACCTTTGCACACCCAACAAAATTTTAACAATTTCAAGGGTATGCACCATATGTTCCTCCTTTTAGGAAAAATTTTGAAGATACATTGCATTCATTCATTAAGAAGCAAGAGTCTATCAATGCTCAAACAAGTGAAACTATAATTGATTTGAAATATATCAATGCTCAAACAAGTCAGACCATGATTGATTTGAAAGATACTCTTGCAAAATTTGCATCTGCACTCAACATTAAGGAGAAAGGAAAATTTCCTTCTCCACAACAACCAAATCCCAAAGGTCAAACTATGGATTAAGTGAAGTCAATCATTACACTTCGTAAAGGTTGTTGAAAAATCCATTCCTGATCCTTGTGAAGAAGACGGTGAGTCAACTTCTAAGAATAAAGAAGGGGTTGAACCTATACCAAGCGAAGAACAAATTGAATCTCCACCTGCACCTCCGTTTCCACAGGCATTAACTGTTATTAAGAAGGTGAATAAAAATCTTGAAATTCTTGATATCTTCAAGCAGGTAAAGATCATATCCCTTTGTTGGATGCGATTAAACAGGTACCTTCTTATGCCAAAATTTTAAAGGATTTGTGTACTGTTAAAAAAAAACTAAATGTGAAAAAGAAAGCTTTCTTGGCTGACCAGGTAAGTTCTATTATTCAAAATAACACTGCTTTGAAATACAAAAATCCTGGCTGTCCGACAATTTCATGTTTCATTAGAGAACATAAAATTGAGCAAGCATTACTTAATCTTGGGGCTAGTGTAAACTTACTTCCATATTCAGTTTACCAAAAACTAAATTTGGGTGAGTTAAAACCAACTGAAGTAACTCTTTTGCTTGCTGACAGATCAGTAAAAGTGCCTAGAGAAATCATTGAAGATGTGTTAGTCTAAGTTGATAAATTTATATATTCTGTGGATTTTATTGTTTTGGACACACCACCAGTGGAAATCAAGAATTCAATATCTGTTATCTTGGGACGCCCATTTTTAGTAACCTCTAATGCTTTGATTAATTGCAGGAATGGATTGATGAAGTTGTAATTTGGGAATATGACATTGGAGTTAAATATTTTCAATTTGCTTAAGCAACCTCCTGAAAAAGAAGATGAAGGTGAAGATGTCTGCATTATTAACGCAATTAAGGAAAAATATATCCAAGAAGGGAGTATCTTTGATCCTCTAGAAAATAGGCTAGTTAATTCGTTTGAATCAAATATACATATAGATCAGGATACATTTGACATTTGTGCATTATTTGATTCTTCACAGGTAGATGGGAACACATGTTGGACACCAAAAATTGAAGAGTTGGGAAAACCTAAAGTTGAAGAACAAAATAAAATTCACACAATTGAGTTGAAGCTTTTACCCAAATAATTGAAGTACCTAATGTCAGAGAAAGATGCTAAATCAAGGCTGATACACTGGATCAAATTACTCTAAGAATTCAACATTGTGATCAGCGATAAGAATGGCTCCAAAAATGTTATTGCTGACTATTTATCAAGACTGACAACAAATTCAACAATTGAGGCTGCACTCATAAATTATTATTTTCCTGACAAATTTCCATTTTCTATCATTACAGTACCTTGGTTTGCTAATATTATCAATTTTTTGGTGACAGGACGGATGCCAGCTTAATGGAGTATCCAAGATAAAAAGAAATTTCTACATGAGGTGACAAATTTTTATTGGGATAACTCTTATCTTTTCAAATTTTGTCCTGACCAGATATTTACAAGATGTATACCTGAGGATAAGGTAAAAAGTGTCATTGAATTATCTCATTTTGAATCGTGCGGAGGGCATTTTTTGTCAAAGAAAATAGCTGTAAAGATTTTGCAGTCTGTATTTCAAATCTTGTCTTGACCAGATAAGAATGACTCCAAAGATTTTGCAGTCTTTGTTTAAAGACGTACATGCATTCTGCAGAGCATTTGAAAATTGTCAAAAAATAGGATTCATTTCTCCCCGGTTAAGTAGGGGATATGGTACTCCGTGACTCTCAAGTCGGTTGTTTCAGTTTCCCACAATAACTGATTTCTTTCCTTTTCCCTTCTTTCAATTTCTTCTAAAAAAAGTGGATTCTACTTTTTTAGCTTTGCAAAAGTAATTTCCTTCTCTCCCAATGAATGTTCTTAAAAGGATTTACCAATCTAGATGTGAACGATTAAGAGTTTTGATGCACAAAGGCATTCCTGAAGATGTGCATTGGTTAATTGAAGCTAAGGTCCGTTTGGCTAGTGAAACTTCATATACATTTGTGTCTCATATGCCTGGCTTAGGCAAAAGCTCTTATGCCAAAAAGCGTAGAGCGAAAAGGTTACGAGTCTGTCATAAATGTGGTTGATAGACTTGTAATACTAGATGTCGTTATTTAGGAATAGTGTCCGATAATCGAGAAGATAAAATACAATTCATAAAAAATGGCATGAGTAAGGATTCTTTGGATAATATCCAATTGACTCTTGAGACGCATTCTTGTGGATTAGTGCAATATGAACTTCTTGGTTTATGGAGTATTTTTCATAAAGAACGAGAGCATTATAGTCTTGGGAATCTAACTTTAAAAGACCTTATTTGCCAGTTTGTAAGAAAACTAGATGGGAAGTAAATCCCCGACTCTTAGAAGGCGTTGAAGCCGTTACTAGACTTAAAACCAGTGGAAGATGTGAGTCACAGTCACAACTACTGTACATACAAGCCATCATTTTTGAAAATTTTCTTTTTTTTCTGACAATAATATACCTACTCCTGTAGATGTAATCATTGCATTATCCTTTCATCTCTATAAATGCATGTTTGTCTTTTCATTTTTCACAGGGTTAAGGATAGAAATGGAAGGAGCCTCAACTCACAAATTTTGAAATATTTATGTATTTTGTGGATTTTTTCCTAGAAAAGATGAAGAGTTCTTGAGGGCAGCCAACCATTTGAGTAGAGTACTAGCTGAGCGAAAAATACATTTGGTTTATGGGGGAGGTAGTGTTGGATTGATGGTAGGTGTAGCAACAGCAGCATCTGTAGGGGGTAGCCAAGTTTTGGGTATCATCCCTGCACCTTTGAAATTGATTTCTGGAGGCACGATTGGGGAAGAATTCGTGGTTAAAAACTTGTAAGAACATTTGTTGCAAATGCTTTTTAATTCTGATGTCTTTATTGGTCTACTAGGAGGGTTTGGTACATTAGGGGAAATTTTCTAAATTCCCTCCATGGCCCAACTTAATTTGCACCAGAAACCCATTAGGTTGTTAAATGTTAACAATTTCTTTGCAGGTCTGTTATCTTTTATAAATCATGCTATGCAGGAGAATTTTATCTCAAAGACGGCACGACGGATCCTAATATCTGCATCAACTGCTGAAGAATTACTAGACAAAATGCAAGCTTTCGTTTCTAAACCAGATCTAGCAGTGATTCAGATAGACTGGACACGATAGTCTTTCACAATCAGTTTCATCCCATAAGTATCATTTACCCTGCTTGTCGTTTTTATTTTTGTTAATAAGTGAGAAGCACTGTAGAGAAGAGCAATCGGACTTCTGGATCTTTTTATCTTGCCTTTTAGTTTTACTATTACCATTTTCTTCATTTTGGTTTAAGTTTTTTTCAGGTTTTTCATTTTCAATAACTACCAGTTCAGGTAATTTCTTCTTCACTCTTCTTATCTATGTTTTGACATTGGGGACAATGTCTTAATCTGGTTAGGGGGAAAAATAGTTGATATTTGATTATTTTTTAGTTTAGTTTCTCTCATGCTGATATTAAAACCATCAGATAAAGCACTTAGTTTATGATGGCTGAGTAAAGAGTAATTTTTCACTCTTGAGACGCATCTTATTTTATGTGACATGCATAACATTTTTTTTTCTTGCAAACATAAATAGTTGCATGTAGGAACATTTAACATGAATTTAGGTTGTTTGTTTGCATTAAGGAACCTAACTCATAGAAATGTCATCATTGGATGTATACTTTATAAATTTGAAATGATTATTAATTTTTAAAAGCAGTTAAAGTATGTTGCTTGTTACCTGAGGAAAATAAATAACCGATGAGCACTTTTAAGTCCTTAGTGTTTTTTAGGATGTGTGAATTTCTTTCTTGAGAGTCCTTACTTTGTGTTTTGAGCTAGACCTTTCTTGGATGGGTGACCTTAAGGACCTATGCAACCTTACTTTTTGTATGTAAATTTAAGGAAGAAGATGACATTTTAGGGCCAACCAATTACCAAAAGGCTAACATTGTACATTATCCCTTAGTAAGTCCCTTTGAGCCTTATATCCTTATTCTTTGTTTGAACCCTATATGTTTGACCACTTCCACTTCATTTTGATCCTTTGTTGTCCTTGGAATTAGTGATGCTTATGTGATTATGGGCTTAGAGAATTAAAATGAATGTATTATTTTTGGTAAAATAAAGAATAAGTGTGAGATGTACTTCATAATATGTTAGGTTACCTTGTGCTTAATTTATCATAGTGGAAAAATTAGGGTGAGTTGAGCTTAAATCATAAAAATTGAATGTATATCATTGGATTGTTGAGTTTTAAACAAATTTTGATTTATGGTAGAAAAAGGCAAAAGTGAGATCATAAGAAAAAGCCATCACAAAATAAATTAATATATATATATATATATTAAAAAAAATACTTTTTGTTTCATAATACTTTGCCTCATTTTCTTTTATGGCAGTCTAAAAAAAAAATTGTTCTCTTTCCTTTTCAAATAAAATTATATATGCTCATTCTCATGTGGAATTCTTAATAAAGCAAAGATGAAAGACATCTTCTTTTATATTTTTCTGTCAGATAAACACATAATTATGGGAGATAGTTAAAAAAAAAAAAGCTTCAACCTTAATATTTGTGCAAATCAAATGAAGGCAGCCATTTTGGAACGAAGAGAGGTAAAAAAAAATTTGTTAAGTTCAATAAGTTTGAAACTCAACCATATTTGTTTTCTAAATTCATATATCGTTAAGGAATTGTGTTTTAGAGAGGATTTGGAGACTATGGTTGAATTGGGTATTTAGTGTTTTAGGTACCCACATTTATTGTATTACTAGTGTTCTTAAACTCCACCATTAAAAAGCTTTCATTCGATTCCCGCTTTCACCAAACCCAGCCTCATTACAACCTTGTATAAAGACTATTGGACTTAAATTTACATGCAGAATCTAGTGAGGGTGAAGTTAGATCCCCTTGCAAGTTTCGGATTGAGAAACACAAAATAAGCTGTTCACAAACTTACCTTAAAATAAGTGCAAATACTTAAGGAGTGATTCTCTGCCTATGGTAACAAGGACTTAACTTTTTCTCATTTCATTAATTATTTGCAAATCAAGTTTACAAGTGTTATATATTCATAATATGATCTGTCATGAGTTGTTAGATTATGTATTTTGTTCATTTTCTTAGGTTACACTTGCTAGGGACTAACAAGAACCTGGTTGGGGGGTGTGATGAATACTTATAAGTGTATTGTTATTAAGGGTTTAAATTATCATTATACACTTTGATTATGATTCATTTTTATATTCTGAGCATTTTTCCACCGGGGTTACTATTCATGCATTTTTACTATTCATACACATTTGTACTATTCATTAAGTTACTATTCACATGTCACTATTCAATGACTCATTATTCATACACATATTTTCACTGTTCACATGCGTATTTTACTGTTCATACGTGCTTTACTATTCATCAATATTAAATAATTATTTTTTACGTAGGTAGAATAATCACTTGGCGACCCTTTACGAGAAAAATCATATCTGGAGCTACAGATGTCGGAAATGAGTGATTCTAAATTCATCTGAAAGCCAATACATGGATCTTCAACTCTGCTTCATTCCGCGAGCTAATTTGATCATTTTCATTGCTGAAATCTGATTATAGATGAGACCTTTCATTATTTCATGTGCTAAAGAGCAGTTTCGATAGAAAAATCATAACTTGAGCTACGGATTTCTGATTTGAATGAGCAAGCTATCGATTAGAATCTAAAAAGGAGATCTACAATTTCCATGTTTTGAGGAAGAGCTGATATGATATCTATAATGGTCAAAAAATTAAAAGAAATTGCAGCCTACTATTATTGATTTGTATTTACGTACATTTTACCATTTTATTTTTACCATTTCACCAACCCCAAAACTCTGTAAATAGGCACCTTGGGGGGAGGGTGAAGAATGTCATTTCTTAGGCCTCATTTATGTTCTTGTTTCATTTTTAGCTTTTCTTCTTTAGTTTTATTCTAGTTTTTAATACCGAAGCTCTGTCCAAGTGTTTTCTCGTTTTTGTTCTTGCTCTTCCTTTGATCTCTCAATCTATGTTCATTTCATCTTTCTACATGTTGTCTACTTTTATCATGACTAACTAATCTTTCTTTTGCTAAGGTGAAAGGGTGAAGTTTTTGGTATAAAGGTTATGATTGATTTGAATGGATCACAACGTTAACGGTATTTTCTTCTTTAATCTATTTAACTTCCCTCATTGTTATGTGGGAGTCTTGATTCATCATAGTCAATCATTGGCACAAAAGCTGCTTGATTCCCTCTGTAGAACATGGCTCTGCCGGCTATATTGGAATCTTGAGTTATTGTCGACAAAGGTTGGCATGATGGATACTTGAATCCATTAGCAAGCGTTGGCATTTTAAGATCAATGAAAGTTAATACTAACTAAATTTCCCTTTTGGGACCTCCTTTATGTGTGGGTCTCAATTGAGTGGTAAGATTGGCTAAAATTAATCATATCCGATATACTAAAAGTGGATCCCCTAACCTTAGTTATTTTATTTGAATTTCAATTTTAATTCACACTTGTTCACACCTTTCACTAAAACTTTCTTTGTTAAAACTTCAACCTGTATTTCTTAATTTACTTTCCTGTGGTTCCATACTCGGACTTCCGAGATTTTATTACTTGCGACAACCTACACTTGGGTTACAATTGCTAGAGTGCAGCAATTCACCTAATATATGATTGTTATTATACTGTGATTTTGATGAAAAGTTTCAGTTGAGATCAAGCTAAGGCTGTTCGGGCTTGGTTTTGCTCGGCTAGAACTATAGCCTATGTAACAGATATTTGATTTTTTAAACAATTATCTTGAAAAGCAATGAACATTTTTTCTTTGCAAAAAAAAAATAAATTAATAAAATAACAACATTTTCATTAGAGTACAAATCTTTTGATATAAAGTATGTATTTATTTTGGTAGAAAGTTTTTTTGAGTGTTCATTGAAGGGGTGGTTTAGGCCGATTATGAGCCATGGATCTTCCTTGATAGATAGAGATGTGAAGAGGGAGGTTTTGGGAGAATATTGCTAAATCCAAACCTTCTCCACATGTAAGTTCATACCCGGCTCCCATGGGTAGGTTGGTAACATAAGCTTACCTATTTAGGGTGTGTGTGTGTGTATAAACTTCTTTTTTCTATATATTTTATGTATGTTTTAAAAAAATATGTATGTTTACAAATAAGTAATAAATAAAAATTTATAAAATAAAATAACATAGAAAAATTTACACTAAATTATAAATTCATTTTGAGATCAAATAAAATTTTTTAGAAATAAATATACTAATTTATGATGAGTAGGATGTAGTAGAATTAGCTAAACTCATAACCTCCCTAAAAATTTGTGGGGATCAAGTTAGAGTGCGTCGCTGATTTGGGAATGTTAGGGGCAATAGAGTAATTCTATCATTCTTATTGGTAGGGGCCCAGCTCGGCCAAATATAATTAATTTTATATTTGATTTATCTTATACCAAAGTCTACCATTTGAATGTCTTGATGTAGCTATGCTCATTTTCTTAATAAGTTGTTGCAAAGTATGATGGGTAACTTGCCGGTTTCTCGAAACTTGGAGGGCATATAAGAAAAAATTGGTAATTCAGGGTAGTGGCAATTGGGTTTGTATCCCTTTGTGGTAGCTGTACCAGAGGGCCGAATTATGTTTTTGGAACTAATAATTAAAATACTCATATTCATATTTTTATTTATCTTATTTTTCCCATACATGTTTCAGTAGCTTGATATTCCACAATAAATCTGTTTTCTTGCATTTTGAGTTAATTTAGTTAAACTCATAACAAGCTTTGCAAGTAAGGTCGAGTTCTGCTGGCCGGTTTTGGGTTGGGTAAAGGCAGTAGAGTTATTTTTTGTCATCTTTATTGGTAGGAGTAACTTAGTCTTATATTTGATTTAGCCTATACTAAAACCTACCATTTGAATACCTTAATTTAGTTATGTTCCTTCTTTTAATAAGTTATTATAAAGTGTGTTGGTTAACTTGCATATTTTTCAAAACCTATAGAAATATGAGATAGAATTGACAGTTTGAGAAGTGCAGCCCAGGTTGGTATCCTCTGGTGATACTAGCTGGACTATGTTTGTAGAATTAATATTTAAAATAATCATATTCATTTTTTTTATTTTTTTTTATTTTTCCCATACATGCTTTAGTAGCTTGACACACCATAGCAAGTTTGTTTGTTTTTTTTTTGCGTATATATTTTTCTCACTCTGCAATCCAAAATTTTGTAAATAGTGTATAAAGATAAAATTTTGTATCACCTAACGTCTAAAATATACTTAATGATTTATTAATTGATAAATTTTTTTTGTAATGTTTTACACGATTATCTTAATCTAGAAATTCTATAATTTCTTATCTAATTTATGTTCTATTGCTACTATGAACTATATAAAAATTAAAATAATATGCAGTATTAGTTGATATATTGTGTTCTTTTTTAATATGATTTCTTGCTAATTTATCTGATAACACATAATTATTAATTGTATAATCATGTATTTTATTTAAACAATGGTGTATACAATTAGGATGCCTATTACTATCACTTTATTTTACTGATAAAGTATTTGTGATGGTGACCATTGTATTATTTATTATTTCTAATTTTTTTAATTCTTATAGCAATACTAAGTATTTAAATTATTTTTTTGATATTCATATACTTTGTATTTTAAATTCAATCATACTGTTTCCATAATTTGATCCGTGACAATGTCGGGTTTTAAAGCTGGTTTGATGTAAATACGGTGAACTATTGCACGAAGCTCAAAACTTAGTTGCCAACAAATACAATTGTTGACCGGGTCTAAACACACACCCAAAAGAAAAAAGGGTAGCTGAAGTTAGCTTAATCCCAACCAAATTAATTAGAGTAAATTACAATTTGGCCCATGAGGTTTAGGTGAAATTACACTTTACCTCTCCTTTTAAAAAATATACACTTTGCCCTTTCCCTTTTGAATACAATCCGACAGTAACTTTTGAAATCTTAATTTAGACTATACAGTGGCCATCTTCAAATAATTTAAATCTATATGGTATTTATTTTATAATTAATTGACATTTAAAAAAATTCTTTTTTAAAAACTGAAAGAAATACAGAAAAAAAACTGATAATTGAAAATGTCCATTTACTATAAAAAAAATACCATATATATTAAAATTACTGAAAAATGACTATCATAATAACTAAATTAAGATTTCAGAAGTTGATATCGAATTATATTAAATAGCCAAAGGGCAAAGTGTATAATTCTCAAATATGAAGGATAAAGTACAATTTTACCTAAGCCTCAGAGAATAAATTATAATTAGTCGAACAAGTACAAAAACAATTAACCGAAGCAAGCTGATTAGTTAGTTGCAAGGTGCAAGTGCAACTACCCGCTATCCACGTTTCTCTCGCTTCGCTTCGTCGACATTTTGGAAAGGACGAGAGAACATGTGAATCATGCATCATGGTGGAATCTTTTCAACCATGCGACACAATTTAATCAGTGGTACCTGATTCTTCCCCGTGGCATGCAGCCAGCACGTTGGTTTGGACACCCTTTAATTTTTGTCAGAAACCATCAATTAATTGGAACTGGTCACAATCTTGCGCGTTACTATGGTCCATGGATGTGGTCGAGTAATTTTATTGCAGAGTGGGTATTATAATTGCAATATATAAGTTAGTGTTCAAATAATTATAACATAAAAAGTATGTACACAATTGATAATAAGATTCTAGAAGTACAAAATTGTTTTCATTGAATAACATGAAATTAATTAATATATGGTTGACAATTTGTGGGAAAAGACATAAGATGTATAAACTACAAAAAATAGTTTGTCTCTTTGAATTTCTTGGTAAGAAAATATTAAAAATTTGGGGCTTTATTGATCCCAAACTCTTATTATTTGAATCATATTTTTGTCCAAACTTACATTTTCCTATGGCTAGGACGAATATGTCTTGAAGAAGAGTCATCTACAATAATCATGAAATATTGTTTACTTCAAAAATTGCTAGTCTCAAACTCAAACAAAGAAACTTAGAAATACCTTGAATTGCATTTAACCCAATAAAGAGAACTCTTTTTAACTCTTTGCACTCTAACATTTACCCGTAACATAGAGGCCCACATCAAATAACGAAAAACAAAATGATAATAAGCAACTAATAGTAAATTGAAGTGCTTCATCTATGATATTAACACCTAGTAACTCCTTTATAAAAAAAAAAAAAAGAACAATCAAACAATGTCACAACATTATAATTTCACATAGGAATGCAAATTGCAACATATAAGGAATCAAATGGTCTGAATGCAACAAAACCATATGTATAGGGATGTTAGCTTTATTAGGTCAACCAAACCATGGCATAAGTCGTAATGCTAGATTGGGTGTAGTTGCCACATATCAAATTTAATAGTTTCTCAATCGACAACTAATAGAAAAGGCCTAAAAGCGCTAGTGGTCCCTTAAGTTTAGTGACTCACATGAGTTAGTTCATAAAGTGTGACTCATTGTGACTTGGTCCTTTAAGTTTGATAAATGTGTGACTTAGTCCTTGAAGTTTGAAAGTGTGTGGGACTTAGCCCCTTAAACGTCACGTGCCGTCACAACAACGATAACGTCGTTAGCCTATTCTCTTCCATTGCCACCACTATCCGCTAGATCTTATCCTCCCTTGCCCCCATTTTTTGATTTTTCTGCTCCTTCGCCCCTAGTACTCCTCCGAATTTGGGGCAGCAAGGCTAGCAGGGCACTTCTGCCATCACCACAGCATTCAACTGCAATCTTCAGCTAGTTTTTCTTCCAAGAATCATGATTGTCGCGATGTGACCGGTGGTGTTCCTTGGCACATACTTCATCAAATGACAATTGAAATGAAGGGGTTTCACTTCTCAAGGGCCAGTGAACACCAAGGAACCATTCACCTTTATCAATTTCGCACACACAATACTTAATTTTAAAAATTGATGTTACGGTTCATAAATAACTTTGAAAAATCAGAATTGGACCAAACCATGTGAAATTAAGACCTGAAACTATAGGGCTATTGTTATGTGACCTAAAAACTATAGAATCATGTTATACACTGGAGATTTTTAGGAACAGTGGCACCTGGAGAGCTTCGGGAGCAACGTGGCTTCAAAGAAAAGTTTTCAAGTTCCATGGTTTCTGGTAACCCACATCCTAACCCAATTCCTTCTTCTGTGTTCGAGTGGGCTAAGTAACGCCATCCATTTTGCCATCCAATTAGGGACTAAGTCACAATATTTATCAAACTTAAAGAACTAAGTCGCAATGAGTCAAACTTTAGAAACTAACTCGTGCAAGTCAACAAACTTAAGGGATAATTGGCGCATTTAGGCCAATAGAAAACCTAAAGTGTGGAAACCGTCTTTTATTTTGGATAATTTTATTTATTATATTATATTTTATATCTGCAGATCTATTATTAGGTATTGATGCGCCTTTTAAATGACCAGGTTGTCTATTATTCTTTTTGATTATTTGATCATTCTTTATCTGGACTTTGTTATCTATTACAGATTTATTTTGATTTATATGAAAATTTTGGTTCGATTCAATTTTTTTTTCTTTCATTCAGTGTTATAGGAATGGGTAACCTTTTTAGTGGCCAAGTATATATTTATATTAATTTTTAGAGTCTTATGTCATTATTTTGTAAGGTGTCATTCGACTTACTTTCGATTGAAATGAAACATATTTTACCAAAAGAAAAAAAAAAGATTTCACCTCTAATAATGTTTTCTAGTTTGTTTGTCTTTTTTGTTGCCTTGTTCACCAAATATTTTCAAAACACGTTAGACTCAAAGAATTTACATATAGTTCATTTTAATTTAAGTTAACTAAATTTTAAATGACTTATTTTTATTCTTAAGTTTTTTTAATTTAAAACTAATTTTAATTAAAAGCCAACATTATATAGATACAATAATCCATTGAAAATGCAATTTTTGTAATCTTACCAAATTTTTATTAATTTTTCTAGTTTTAGACATTAAAAAAGGAAAATTTATAAAAATTTAACAACATCATAAAAATTTACATTTAAATGAATTATTATATTTACATAATATTGATTATCACACGAAATTTATGTTAGGTAAAAAAATTATAAAAGTAAAAATGAGCCTATTGACGTAAGTTATAAATACCTGCTCCTTATTTATTGCCTTCCCCTACAATTACCATTCTATCCTCATTAAAAATTGGAAATCTCAAGCATGCCTTTCTGCCTCCTCCACAAAGCCACCGCATCAGCCGCTCTCCTCCATCGCCGATCTCGCCGTTAGGCGCTTACTGTTGCCTCCAATCTCGCCTTGTCAGCAACTCGCTATTGCTGCTGATCTTGTCCCGGTAGCCGCTCGCCACAGCCGCCGATCTTGCTCAGATAGTCACTTGTAGTGCCACCGATCTCGCCGCATGTCGTTCGCCGACGTTGCCAGCCATCCCGTCGGGTTCCCATTTCCAATCCGTGACCATATCCGACATTGCCATGCTCCATCGGCCCGCCCGGAAGTTACCTGCACTGCTGCCATCGAAGCCCAAGCCGCCGCAACCCTCGTTTCGCCATCATATCAGCAAATTGGAGCAACGCGGCTATGGCGAGAAACGAACACAAACAATCTTTCAGAAATTTTTGGCCTTATGCGGCTTTAACCCTCAATGCTTCTTTTTTCACCTAATTTGACCCCAGCTTCATTTTTAAGCTAAAATTTGTATTTGTAGGTACAAATGTAAAAAGTAATGTTGAAGAACTCATAAAATTGTACAAATGTAAAAAATAACGTTGAAGAAGTGATACAAGTATTTACAAACAAAAATAACATATCATTAATAGTTCTGCGACCTAATTTGTACATAGATGTCACATGTTATGCACATATTCATCATTTACTTTATATATCAAGTTTCACACATATTTGTCATCTAAGTTATTTATATTTATAATTTTGGAGGTAAGCATCTAGTTGGCCTTACCTTATATATTATAAAAAGATAGCAGAAAAATATCAGCTGTCACATCCTATAAATAGTGTTACGACGCAGAAGAGGCCTAGCTAAGCAAATCTTCTCAAGTGTAGAAGTTTGATCATGGAAAGCCGAAGGCAGCCACATGTTATAGTTATACCATCTCCTGCTCAAGGCCATGTTAAACCCCTCATGAAGCTGTCTCTCCAGATTGCTTCTCGCGGAATCAAGGTCACATTTGTCAACACCGAGTACATTCATTCGTTAATCATGGCCACAATGCCACCAGAAGCCGATGAGCTGAACCAAATCAGATTGGTTTCGGTTCCTGATGGGCTTCCTCCCGAGGCTGATAGGAACAGTATTGAACTGATGGAGAGCATGGAAAGAGTTATGAGCACCCATTTGAGGAATCTGTTTCAGGAGATTAACCAGTCAGCTGATGAACATCCCGTCACTTGTGTCATTGCTGATTTGTCTATTGGTTGGGCACTTGAAGTGGCCAAAGAAGTTGGGATTTTAGGGGTTGCATTCTGTCCTACAGGCCCCGGAACTTTGGCAATAACTATTCAGCTGCCAAGGCTAATCGAAGACGGAATAGTAGGTACTGATGGTAAGTAACAACCAGTCTTTTGCAGTTAGATTTTGAACGTGTTTAAGTAGCTTTTGAAGCTTGCTTTTCCTTTGCAGGTTCTCTTATTGGTAGAAATTCTATCACACTGTCAAATGATATCCCAGCTTGGAGTGAGCATGATCTTCCATGGAGTTTCCTGAGTAACCCAACCATGCATAGAAAAGTTCTTGTTGGAATCTATTTGCAAGAATGTTCAAGCCGTCAATAATTCACAATGGATTCTTTGCAACACCTTCTATGAACTTGATCCGGCAGCTTGTCGTATCATCCCAAAAATTTTACCGGTCTACACATTCCTGGGAAGCAATCATTCAAGGCCTTCTATCGGGAACTTTTGGCCTGAAGATTCATCTTGCTTGGACTGGCTTGACAAGCAGCGTGCTGGATCTGTCATATACATTGCATTCGGTAGCATAGCCGTTTTAGGCCCCAAACAATTGGAAGAACTAGCTCTAGCACTTGAAATCACTGCCCTGCCATTTTTGTTGGTCGTCAAATCAAACCTGATGCATGAATCAGCTGATGCATTCCCAAAAGGATTCATGGAAAGGGTTGCTGACCGAGGAAAGATTGTGAAATGGACACCACAAGAACAAATTTTAGTTCATGCTTCGGTTGCTTGTTTCATAAGTCACTGCGGGTGGAACTCCACAGTAGAGGGCTTCAGTGCTGGGGTGCCATTCCTCTGTTGGCCTCACTTTTCCGATCATTTCCATAACAAAAGCTACATTTGTGATGTATGGAAGATTGGATTGGGACTGGATCGCACCGAAGATGGGATCATAACAAGACATGAGATTAGTAGTAAGATCATGTCATTGCTTGGGAGTGAAGGTATAAAAGAAAATGCGTTGCGTTTGAAAGAAAAAGCTAGAAAGAGTGCTAGTTGTGAAGGTGGGTCTTCATACCGGAACCTTGAAACCTTCGTTGAAGTGATTAAAAATTTATCCCCATGAAGATACAAGAATATGTGTCCCTAAAGATTATAATTTAGAGTTAGGATTCGACCACCATCTTATAAACTGAGGACACACTAGTTGATGTACTTTTTATGTTGGAATTCAATTAATAAAACTTCTTGTTAGCTTTTTAGATTTCATTATGAAATGTACGACTCAAATAATCAAACGAGTTGCTCTCTTTAGTTTATGTTCATCATTTAAAACGATAAATAAAAGTATGATATAATTTTATTTTCTCAATTTTTTCAATGGGGATTTTTTTTGTTAAGCACTTGTTTTCTGTCTGTCAAGAAATTCTCAAATGCAAAATTTTTTAGTAATTTTGACAATGTTTTATAAGTTATTTGTGTATTTACGTTTCTTGCCTCTTTTTTTTTTTTTTTTTTGCATAATATTCACATTAATCTCTTAATATTTTAAAGACGTAATAAAGAAAACTATGTACTTATTTAAAAAGTTTATTAGTTACTATTTTATAACCGTTAATTTCCCAGTAAATCTTACATCGTAATGTAAACTACTTCAAATTAATACAGAGCAGTAAATCTTATCTATTAAATTTAAAATAAATTAAAGATCAATGTGAATCTTAAGGGGAGAAAAACAAACAAAAATTTCTGAAGAACTATCTAGAATACTACTACTACCAAGAGTTCAGAAAATAAAGGAGAAAATGCTAGCTTGTTCCAAGTTTAGAAGACAACTGAATCGGACTAAATAACATTTTTAGGATTTGGGAGGAGGAAAGGCTAATCGGGCAATCGAACACCGGTATTTGCCTGGCTGGGCACCATTATGCCAGCGCTCGGCAACAACGTAAACTTTTTAGATATTATCATCATCCAGCTTCTATTGGTTATGTGATACAGGGTGTTGCAGGTGTGATTTTGTTGGGGGAGTAATTACCCTTTTGGTCCTCCTGGTTTGGTGCGGGTAGCAGAAAGTTTGGTTTTCTATGGGAAGATTTCATTCGGCCCTTCTGTGCGAGGTGGACACGTATCATGCTTAACTTTCACAGGGGCCAGTTGCATTGCTATTTTTGGGTTAGACTGATCCTCAGACACTTACAGTAGGCACTTTAACATGTTCTGGTGGTTTTGGGCTTAAAATAGCTTTCTGCTGACCCATCTGGATGTGTTGTTATAATTATGGTCTTGGATGAGGCTATAAATGTTTTGGTTTCATTGGCTAATATTTTGTTCAAAATTTAAAAACCAGGTCAGTAATTATTTTTCCTATGTGGATCTAACTGACCCATTTGAGGCGTTGGGACAAGTATGGCCTGGATCAAATCATTAATGTGCCGGTAGAGTGATGTGATTAAGATTAATACATGTTTCAAATATTGGTTTATTAATTTATTGGTCATCACCAAATACTTTACTATAAAACTCAAGTATTTTTTTATCATCACAAACTCTAAATTTGTACTTGCAGCGTAATGGGGTATTCTCTTAGTCATGTTCTAAAACTTAAGTAAAAGTATTATAAAAGCGGTAAAAAATGGTGAACACCAGTACACCACATGACTATTCTTTAAAAAAATAACAAGCGTCAGGTACTTATCTTTTGTTAAATTTCGCATGTAACTTCAAACAAGTTTATATTGTAAGTTTGAATTTGTAGTATAATATGTATTTGTTGTAAGTGACAAAGTTTTTTTTTTTGTGAACCATATAATCTTTATTTATTTTTTCCCTAACGCATTATTTTTTTCATTATTCAAATTAAATGATGTTATTATATTATACTATATTCTAAAGAAGAAGTGAGTTTTACTGTGTAGAATCCACGTGGCTCCTTTTTTTGTTTTTGCTTCTTTCAACTTATGGTCAAACGCCTTTTTTTATCCTGAAAATTTTCACATCTGCCATAATGCTCCCCCACTTTACATTCTGTCGCCAGCTAGAGGGTAGACCATTTACTAATGGTGACCTGATTGTCACATGATAAAAATTAGGGAATATTCCTAGACAAAATAAACATTACAGGAACCCAACATTATTTTGTCCCTTCTTGTGACCATTCTAGTTTTGTTTCTCTCCTGCAGAATGGTCAAATCTCTTCTTTAGTCCCTACATATAACATTCCTGCTATAATGATCCCCAACTTTCATGATCTGTCATAATTTTTTTGGCCTTTTTGCTAATCAAAATTTTTGTATATACTAAAAGTCAAAAGTTTTTAAGGAGATGGGAAAAGGGCTATCTTAATCCCTGGTTGTAGGCATGACAAGCTTTTAGATACGTGAAATGAACTTTTAGGAAAATAAAATTTTTGATGGCATATTTAAATTTAAAATGATAAAACCTTAAATGAAAGTGAATGACATGCTTTTATTAACCATGTTAAATACCAAAAGCTTTTTTTCTGTGGTTTGACTCAGAGTTTTAATTATATAGGTTTGATTCAAAGTTTTAATTAGTTGAAACAAATGCACATTTTTCATAATGTATAAGTGCTTTACATATATTGGATTTATAGTTTTGATTTGTTGAAATAAGTGAACAATTTGTATTATGCATAAGTGCACAATTTTTTAAAAGTTTTATTTTATCACTAATTCATTAGTGAGCAAAAAATTTAGAAAACCTATGCATGTATATTATTCAATGTTATCCTACACTATGAACACCAGAAACTTTCTTTCTCTTAATAGTTTAATTGAATTGATTAATAGAATTACTTTAATTATTTTTCATTTATTATCTTTAATGCTCTTTTGATACTATATAAACACATCTTCAGTTGACTACTTTATGTGTTTATAATTATTTATATTCATATTTTACTTAATGTCAAGGTAAATCTTACACTTTTACATTGTTCCATCAATGACTTATATTAATTATATTACTGCTAACCCATATACCTCACTTATTTCTAAAAGTCTTGGGATTTTTAATGTTCATAATTGAATATGAAAAGTTTTTTTCTCCTTTTTAAACACAATTGACTTTTTTTTAAGTTCGATTCCCTTTTCAAAAGATGCTCACAGTTTTTAGGGTCCATTTCGCAATTTCTCCAGTTTTAGGTTGTTTGGTTAAATGTCAGTTTAATCCCTAAGCTTTTACTCTTTTCCACTTTCATCCCTATTTTCCATCCATATTTTATTTTGGTCCTCAAATTTAATAAATATTTAACTAGATTATTTCTATTTATTCTCTTGGTCCCCAACATTTTTATTGTTTTTATGTACTATATTTTAAAGTAAGACATTAGTTATCATAATTTATTTGTTTTTGTGTTAAGCCATTTTTGTACATTCATTAAATCAATTGTTAAGCCTTTAATACCTAATATTTTTTCATTTTCAATCTTGGTTCAAACTTTTTTTTTTCTTTTCTTTAATTTTGTTTTTGAAAATAAAACTTTAATCATTATAATTTACATCCTTCTAGCTATGGTTCTGATTGATTTGACTTTAATTAAATTTTTTGTTTTTATCTTTATTAAATTAATGGCTAAATTGTAAATTTATTAACATAAATTAAGCACAATTCTGTGTTTCAATCATATTATTTTGTTATTCATATTTGCGTATTGTAGTGTGAATTGTTCTCTATGGTTTAATAAAATAGTTTGGTCTATAATTACTAAAATTGAAAGTAAATTTTTCTAAATAAATTTCTCATTGATATTAAAAATTAGAATTTAATTTGATAAAAGAGGGAAATTTTTAGTTATGTTATGTTTCTATTTACCTAATTTTAGTTATTGTTAAGGTAGTTCGGTTTTAATTATTTATTATTTAAATTTTTTATACTAAATTTATTATAAAAAATAACCATTACATCGTGCGAGCAATTGTACCTCGTTCTATTCTATTCAACAAGTTATGTATGGAAGAAACCTCGAAAGTCAAAATTCACTCCATTTGCATATATCGCTTTATTTATTTTTTTTTTCATTTTAGGATTGTTCATTTAATAACGGGGTGCTTTAATTTTTTTAAGAAGGGCTAAAATATAGTAAAAGCCTTCCTACTCAATTGACCAGGACACCTTCTCCCTTGAACTTCAACTCGGGGCAACTTAGTCCCTTAACTTGAAAAAAGGGCCTAATAAACCCCCTTGACAACATATGCTCGTCATGTGACCCCATTTAATCAAACCACATCCATCTCCGTTGTTGTTACCTTGTCCAATGCATTGGTGCTTGGGGGCAATGACATGGTCTTCTCCACCTCCGCTATTGTTGCCACCATTAATAAAGAATCAACTTCTTCAGTCAAGTTCACGTAGAGAATTGAAGACGATCAAAAGCAAAAATTGGTCCTCTCTAGCCCATATTTTCAATGTCCTTTTGATCAACAGTACGGCCTCTTTCACTGAATTAGAGCTTCGAATTTGATTGATTTGTTTTTATGAAGATTGAGAAATCAAATTTACTCTCATAATGATGAACAATTTCTTGCTTGGCCTGATCTTGGAATCATTGGTGAAATGCAAAACATTGGGTAGTAAGAAAATTGGCAAGACTTTTTAAATGCATGTAGTTCCCATTTACATTCTTGGCCACTTTTACTGGTTCTCAGCTGTAATAAAAAATGTAAGCCTCCTACAATTTGAACTTTTTAGGTTTTATTTGCACTCAAGTCTTCAATTTCAACAAAATATGCATATGAACAAGTATTAGCTGGAAAATCTTTGAGGTTTATTCAATAGCTAAGTAATCTTCTTGTTCATATCATTACCATTTGCATGACTTTTATAGGTGAATATTCTATGAATTTGGAGTGTTGTTCCATATGAGATGTCCAAATATTCCAAACCCAAAATGTACAAAAGAAAGAAACCGGTGAAAATAACATTGGTAAGGAAAATGAGGTATATTCTTTACAATCATATAATAACAAATAGCTGGCATGCAAAGGAGTAAACAATCTTGAAATAAGAATAAATTTGTGGCCCAAAACCCATTTTTGAGTAAATGTTCATGGAATGGGGTGTGAGCACACTGTTGGAAGTCATGGATAGAAAAGAAAAAGATGGAGAATAGGAAGGTGGTTCAAATTAGAAACTTAAATTAGAAGCAACTCTCAATTGAACTAACATATTGAAAAATGCTCTAAAATTTTGGTGTTGGTGGAGCAAAATTCTAGTGTTAAAACTCTTCCGTCGGGTTATGTGGCTATGATGATGTGGATGTCGGCACCTACAACCTGAATGCCCTGGCGATGCTTCCTCTTCCGTTGTCTATGCTTGTGCCCTTCCCAAACCGGATGACCAAAGCTCAAGCCTGGGTCCGTTATTGGTTGTTAAAGAAATGGAGATGAACATTGTTTGATTAAAGGGGTCACGTGAGGTGTACAAGCAGTTGAAGGGTTGACTGACCTCTTTTTTCAATTTGAGGGGTTGAGTTGTCTCGAGTTGAAGTTCAAGGAGGAAAGTGTCCTGGTCAACCAAGTTGGGGGTTTTTTTCCCTTGTATTTTGGCCTTTGAGAAACTCTAGTTACTTCATTTTTAACTTTAAATCATTTCTTTCACCACACCACACTCCATTTTTCCCTTTTTTCACTTTTTTTTAATCTATCATATAAAGTGAAAACAAAGGAAATTTTTATAATTATACCATTTATTAGAATCTAATTAATTACCACATCAAATTTATCTCTATAAAAGTTAAAATTGACCTTAGATTTGAAATGTAATGCCAGAAATATCCCATTAATGGTTTTTTTTTTTAAATTTGACCTTGTCCAATTTTTATCCAAAACTTTGTTGTTGAACTTATTAATTTGTGTTTTTTTTATGGAATATTAATTTGTGTTTTAACCCAAAGCAACCAATGGTACTCTAAAAATTAAAAAAAAAAAACAAAATAAGCAGCAATTTCATAGGTTTGGAGAATTTGAGCAATTATTAACAATAAACCAAAATAAATCTGAAATAGATAACTCACAAATAACTGGAATAAAGTACAAATAGAGAATGACCAAATAGTAAAAAAGAATAATAGATGATTCAGCCAATTAAGTGGCAGATCAACACCTAATAGTGGATTTATTGACATAAAATCTAATAGAATTAAAAAAATAAAATTATTCAACACTGTCACTCAACCCATTTTTCTAAACTATGCTTTACCGTCAACACCTTGACATTTTTCACCCTTTTCCTGATCCACTAATACTGAAAATAGATCACCTAAATATGTCCACCATAAAGCATCGGATAAACCAGATGATACTCATGCTCCTACTAATGGTGATAAATAGTTTTGTGGCAGAGGAGGAAGAAGAAACAATGAAAAAAATCAATAAGGGTAGATTAGGGTGGAATAATGACAATAGATCAATTGGGCATGCTTGGATTAGAATCCAAACCCGGCCAGAAGCACGGAGAAAAGAGGAAGAAGGTGATGTAGAGAAGAAAAGCTAGGAACGACAACTAGGTTTGAGATCAATTAGGCAAACTCTATGCAGAATCTTGCATTTCATTAATGAAAAACTCTGCATTTATGTCTTGTATTAGTAGGCTTGTCTTAGTGAAAACTTACAAGTGCAAATGACATGAGTAAACCAAATTACTTGGATTCGAGTACCGGTAAAAGTAGTTTTCAACAAGCTTCCCCCAAAACATTTGTACTTTATCCCTTAGTTCTCAAGTCTCTTATTGGTCAAGGTGAACATTTTCATTTTGACATTCTGCATTGCTTAATTCAGAATGAACCAAATTTCCCCTAGTAGGATCTGAACCTAAAGACCACTTAGTTAATAAAAAAACGTTATACTGTCAACATATTGAAGAAGAATAGGAGATTAGATCTTATAGAGTTCAATTCTTACTCTCAATCAATCACCAATATGAACTTGAAGTTTCCTTTATAAGTGGACTCTCGCCATTTAAGATGCTTCACTCTTTTGTTTCACCTAGTAGCACGACACTTTTATTGCTCTCCTACAACCTTAGTTTCATGATTTACGCTACTTTCATTTTGCTTTAGGAGAATCTTTTTTATAATTAGGCCTAATCAATGTCTTGCTTGAACATGCTTTATAAGATCTAATAAAAGAAGGAATTTGGTGTAGTCAAACTTCATAAGTTTTATTTAACTTTTTTTATTACATAATGTGAAAATGCACCAATTTCTTTTACATCAACCCGACTTGTTATTTATTGTACTACTAGAGTGCAATAGAGGATCTAAAGATGAGTGAAGGTTAGATTATACATATACATATACATACATAAATATGCATGTATGTATGCATGTTGAAGATTTTTCCTTGAGTTCTATAAGACAGTTTATAGGCTGGTTATAATTTTGGAAAAACCATCTTAATTAGTTAAGAAGATGAAGAAAATTTGCATGACAAATTAATGGCTCTAAGGATTAGCCAACTCATGCATGATTGCAATGTGAATAAATTGTCCCACAAAATTGACTAAGCTTTTTGATTATTAAGTCACATGGTAATTTGTTGGGATAATGAATAAATATTTCATGGCCAATTAATGGCTCCATGGACTAGCCAAATTATGCATGATGGCAAGGTGTAGAAATTTGCCAGTAAAAATGACTAAGCTTGTAAGTAATTAATGCACATGTTAATTAGTTGGGAAGATGAATTAATGGCATCTATTGAGGCCTGTAAATATCTCATGCATTGCCAAGTCAAGTGACTAAGTCATTTGAAGCTTTTGACCTTGTAGAGAGAATTGCAACTCTTGTCTTTTAGAGCTTATTTTTGAGTGATTAGGTATAACTAGTTTCATAACCCGTCTAATGAACGGGATTACTGTTACTATAAAGTAATTATTTGAATAACATAAGCAGTGAAAACTTAAAAAACTCAGTTTCAGCTGTACAAATAAAAAGCAGTTAACGTTAGAATATGGGGGGGAAAGACACAATCATGCAGTGTAAGGGAATTATATTTGAGGGAATTCAACTGCAACATCACAATTCTCTTCAACTTCAATCCTGTTAACATTGAAAAAATGATATAGAGTTAGAAGAACGAAAATGTGGAGGGAGATATTATGTAAGATATGTAGGAATGAAGTTAAAGGAAAAGCAAGATAAGAAGGAACCATGATGTTGGTACCAATTCCACATCACAGATGAGAAATCAACTGATTGGAAAATAGTGGGGCAGGGTGAAAGCTAACACAAAGGAACGATGGACAGAAGCTAAACTGGCAGCCTGTCGGGGGTCATCATGAAGGACCCTGGACAATATAACAGCGATAATCTTTATAGGTAAGCGAAGCATAGTAAAGAATATATCTGCAGAATAAGAAAAAAAAATGTTTGGTTAATGCAAAAGTTGGAAATTAGGTTAACATAACTTTGAAAAAGTTTATGCCGTGGGAAAAAGTAATGCAGTACATAAAAAAATAAGAATGTAAAATATGTATTTAACAACACAATTTAAGTGACAAAACATGTATGCTAACATTTAATAAATGAGGATATTATATAAATGTTCCCCTAATTTTGTATGATTACATTTATTGGAAAAAAGTAATATTTCAATATTTATGGTAGAAATAGGAAAACAATATTGGGCAATATAAAATAAAATTCATCATTTGGGTATTAGGAAGCCCAACAAAAGGAATGACAAAAAAAAAAGTTGGGCTTCATAACTTAATAGGCCTGGCTATTTATGCAAAAATGAAAACGTACGAATAAAATAAAAATTATGAGAAAGAGTTGGAGGGAAAAAAGCCTTTTCAGAACGGACCTAAAAGGTTCAACTATAACATGTGAAGTGATGGGGTAAGATTGGAAAACGCTTGAGAGAAGAGGTACTTAAATGTAATACGGGTAAGATTGGAGAACCTTAGATAGTATGACAAAAATAATTTTAACAGGTAAGCAAAGCATAATAAAGAATTTATCTGCAGAATAAGAAAAAAATAATTTGGTTAATAGGAAAAGTTGGAAATTAGGTGAAGATTATTTTGAAGTAGTTTTGAATGCGCGGAAAAGTAATATAGAAAATAAATAAATAAGAATGTAAAATATGTATTTAAGAACACATTTTAAATGGCATAACATGTATTGTAACGATTAAAAAATGTTCCCCTAATTTGAATATAATTATATTTATTGGGAAAAAAAAGGAATATTTCAATATTTTGAAATACACTTGAAAAGATGTTATAAATTCTGAATAAATAAAGTGAAAATATACATTCTAAATAAATAAAGTAAAACAAAACCAATATTCCAAAACCAATATTATGGGAAATAAACCTGAAAAAATTGTAGTAAGTGTCAATATTTTGAAATAATGGTATGTATGAAAATAATTGTGGACAAAATAAGTGAACATTATTGGGCCATACTTAATGGAATTTAGAATGGCAAAATACGAAGGCCCAATAAAAGTTTATGAAGAAAATGTTGGGCCTGGGTAAGAAATGGGCTCAATAAGTATTAAGTGTAGAAATATGAAGACCCAAAGTTTTTTTAAAAGAAAACTACACAACAGAACGGAGTTTAGTGATGTAACTGTAAAAGGTAGCAGTATGGGATAACAATGGAAAGCACTTAGGAAGTTTAGGACATTTATGTAACACGGGTAAGAGATGAAGGAGGTAATGTTGTAATTTTTTTTTTCTAATATCTTATAAAAGCCAAAAATTTCGGACAGAAGGCATTTTAACCCACCCCCTCTCTCTCTACATCTTAAGAATTCTCTGTCTTCTCTCTTCCGGTAGGGCTAGGGTTTTGTTTTGTCTGTGGTGGCGATGCCGTCGGATGTGTTTTCCAGCGTTTCTCCGCCGCATAGATGAATTTTCCGGTGGTGGCGATGCTGCTAATTTTTTTTTTCCCAGATTTTCAATTTTTTTGTAGCTTTCGGTTTGTCATCGTCTCCTAAACAACTTTTTCTGAAGCGGCACTTTCAAAATCACAACTTTTTTTCGTAGATTTCTACTGAAAGTTAGGGTTTTCCGGTGGTCCTTCGCCGCAGGGATGAATTTTCCGGTGATGGCGCCACCGTGAATAATTTTTTTGCCCCAGATTTTCAATATTTTTGTAGGTTTCGGTTCGTCGTCGTCTGGTGAACAACTTTTTCTGAAGGGCCCCTTTCAAAATCACAATTTTTTTTTGGTAGATCTGTAATGAAAGTCAGGATTTTTTCATTTTTTGTAAACCAGTTTCCACTGTTTTCATAAGATTCTTGGGAGTCTATCTTCGTAAGATTGTTATATATCCTATATCAAAATTTCTCTATAGCTGTGTTGTGAAAATCCCTATGGTTTATGGGAGATCTGTTATGAAAGGGTTTTTTTGTTGGTTCGAATGTACTAAAATGTTGGTAAATTGCGTGGGACACTGGAGGGACGACCTATGTCGCTTCCTTCGGAGGTTCCAATACCTATGAAGGGTAGAAATAGAGAATCCGGCCTTTGATTGGGAAAAGAAGGGCCAATAATACGTGGATGGGAAAGAATCTGTGCATGTAAAGGTCGTGCCCTCCCGGTTGCCGGCGCGTGAGGTTCACACGCCGCCATCCGTGGGGGGGAATTGTTTTAAAAGGTAACGCTTTAAATTTGTAATACAAGATTTCCTTTTTATTTACGTATTGCACATATATCATTCACTGTACTAACAATTTTTTCTGGAATTAATATATGTACTGAGTGAGAAAGGTGAAATTAGTGGAATACCAGATCGTAGGAATGGAGGGTGACCGATCTGGGTCTCTACACTTTGAAGGTAAACCATAACATTTTTTTAATTAAGAGATAGGCATAATTAATATGGAAACGGTTTGGAATGTCTTAATGTATCTATCTTAATCTATCTGCCATGTTTTGTAGTGAACCTATATGTTATTACTTTAGTCAACATAGGTTTGATTATGTACTAACGTGTTCCATAATAAAATTGTTGTAACCTAGGGGAAAGGCAATGTGGTTAAATAAGATTGAAGTAAAGAAGTTAATATTAAAATGTAGGGAAAAAAATAGTACTTAAAATTCATATGAAGAAATAGGAAACATAATCATGTCCGAAAAGCATTTAAAAAAAAACATAGAATTAAACAATTGCCTAGACATTCCTAAATATATTAAACGACCTTTAGTGATAAAGGTCATCATCAGATGAAGTACTGGCCTCGGAAGGGTCAGTCTCCATACCCTCCAAATTTCCTCCTTGAAGTGCATCCAACTGGGCTTTTAGGGACCCAATTTCGGCTTGTAGCAGATAAACTTGCTCCAAGTACACATTGACCATGTTTGCACAGTTGACCCGAACCAGCCTTATTTCATCCTTAAGATCCTTATTTTCCTTCTCTTTTTCCTTAATCTCCTCATTCAACAGCATATTCTCATCACAGTTAATGTCATGAACTTGAAAGTTGTAGAAACCCTTTAGCCTGTGGATTGCAGCTGATGCAGTAGACTCCATAGCAAAAGGTAGAGTCCTAGAAAGCTGCCCCTCAATCTGCCCAAATCATTTTTCACCTGCCTCCGTCTTGCCCAGCTCAATTTCAACAGTAAACCTAAACTTACCACCTTCTAAAGCATTTCTGTAAATGGGCCTGCATATCTTAAGTCTCTTGTACACGTGGTTTAAACTTTTCACGAAAGGTATCGAAATCACAAGAGTGACGTCCATTAAAACTGTAAAATAAATTATGTGTATGAAAAAATTGCATTTACATTCTTGCGTTAACGTAAAAAATAAACCTGTAAAACATAATTTTTTATCATCTTCTGACTGAAAAAATTCCAAAGTTTGTAGTTGGAAACAGTGGAACCACATTGCACCTTCCCATAGGAAATTCTAATAACAGTAGTAACACTCATATTCTAACAACCTACTGTGTTTGTAAAACTATTAATGCCTAAAGAATTAGTACCAGATACATAAACAGGCAAAGATCACAATGTGCAAGACATGTGAAAAAATTAAGTAGCAAACATAGTGATAAGAAGTAAGAACCTGGTGAATGGATGTGAAAAATCTGATCTTCTTCCTCTTGATGTTGGGTGTTCGCTGGAACAAAATGGAGTTAATTAGTATGCATGAAATAATAAAAATTAAAGGACTACAGTTCTACATACCTTTTTCCAACCAAACCGAAACTCTTAATTGTGTTCTCCCACGGTGCAAGTAATCTGTAAAAACAATTGTCCTTGATGTCAAATAAGTAGAAACAATAATCTGATAAGTAGAGTACATAAAAAAGAGTATGTAACTGGAGGTATTACTTAATAAAGCTGTTGCTATCCAATTTTTTTCCTGAGCGCAGGTGCAGGTGCTTGCTGTTAGTATTGTGCCCAAAAAGCCAATCATGAGATGATTGTATTTTTGCACATTGAGTCATGATATTTTATTGAGGCATTAATCCAGCAATTTTGTTTGTTGTTTTGTTTCTGCGTAACATAATAAACATAATTGTAACCCTAGAATAATGATATTCTTAAACGTCCATAGTCTAGTATTATTGTGGAGCGGGTTGTAATAATACATAATGACTAGCATATGTGGAGACTAATATGAGATATGTAGTCTACATATGGGTACAAGTTGGAGAACTTGTGTACTGGACCGACCCACCATGAGAACACTTCATGGATCGTTATATGAGTGTCATAAGTGATTCTTATAGTGATCATGATATATGTAGTCATTCGACCTAAGATCATCAAGGTTCCCTACATGTGAGTCACATACTTTGATACTTTCCTTTGTTGCTCGTAACTGAGTGAACTTGAAGGAGGTCATTGAGTATGTCACATATCATGCGGAGGGATTTGTATGATCAAGATGAGATTTGTCCCTCCTATGTAATGGGAGTGATATCTTTGGGCCCCTTGATAGAGTGAGACTTAGAAAATGCATGGCCATGCTCGGATGAGTTGATATATGATATCAATGTCGTTAGTTTAATTTGGTCTACTCGGTAATCAAGAAACCAAAAGATTGGGCTATACGAGAGTGACACATTCCATGTCTCGTGCTTAGTCTTGATATCTTGGATAAAGGGACAATGGCATATATCGGTGATGATCATAAAGGTTTAGTCGATTCACCGACAATCTTGTCACTTGGGTAGCAATGATGTGTTGCTAGACACCGCTCATTGCTTATGATCATAAATGTGATTTATGATCATTGCCAACATGGCAAGAGCCAATTGGGTCGCACACATAGAGCTATTTGGATGATTAGAGTGCATGAGCTAATTATTTGGGTTATGGTTTCACTTTAATTTCGTATTAATAATGGGCCAATGAGTTGAGCCATTATTAAGCCCGAAATTAAATCCTAATTGGATTAGGGCTTTGAAACCCATTAGGCATGGAAGTTGAGTCTCACTATAAATACAACTTTTAAGTGAGAAATTCGCAGGTCTCCTTGCCATAGCCTCCCAAAAGGACAACCGCACTCTTCTCTTGCAATTCCTTGGAGGACGCAAGCTAGCACTGCGAGCGCAAGAGAAACGCATCTGTCGGGACGCGGTGGAAGCGTGGTGATCCCGAGAGGCTCGTGTGGATACCATAGAGAGCTTGAACACGTCAACTGTTCAGGTTTTGTGATTCGACTCTACAGTTGAGTGAGAGATCTCAACCGAAAATTAGGTATGAAATTTTCGAACACCCGGTTTACCCCGTTTCACTTGGATCCTGGAGGGTTTCGGTTAAATTCCGCTGCGCTGTTTGGCTCCCGAAACCCAACACTTGCTTCCTAAGCTCCAATTTGCTACTGTCAACCGGGGCTCAACTTTCTCGTTGATGAGTCCTATGGAATGCTTCAGAGTGCAAAAGAAGATTATGTTTATTGTATAATAGTATTTATACTTGTAGCATGTCTGTACTGGTTAGTGCATGAAGTAGTGGTTTCGGGGAAGGGGTAATTGAGGGGATCATGGGCAACGAGTACGATTTAAATGGTAATCTGTTTAAGTTCAAATTAGTATAACTGATACGATTTGAAGGGATAATATGATTAAATTTCAGTATGGGTGAGGATGTGGCTTGACACGTTTAAACAGCTGAATTTGAAAAAAAAATAACTGTAAAGAATGTGGATGAATGTGGGTAAAAAGCGGATGTGAGTGGTACAATTGTAAAATTTAATTACATTTAACTCAGGTACAGCTGTCAACCTCTCATATAATCTGTAAAGGATTAATTTTCGTTAAAATAGTTAAACTGAAAAATAGAAATTTTAATTTTTGGACACGTGTGCTTCCGTAAGGGTAAAAATGAAAATCGACAGGTGTCAACCTATGAACAATTGTGGAGTACACATGTCAGTTTAAGAATTAACTACAAATTTTTAGAAATTATAAAAGTACCATTGTGCCAGATTACCTGCTTTCATATATATATATATATATATAGATTGGGTTAAGGGTTATGAGAAATTTGAGTGTTACAATGTGTAACATTAGTTCAAACCTCTGAGAGTGAGGAGCCTACCGCGTGTTAAGCACGTGCTTCCCCAAATCCTTCGTTCTTCATTTTTCTCCCTTTGTTGCCGTGAATTCAACCCATCTGTACCGAATTTTTCTAATTCAGCTATCCAATTTTCTCTTTTTGGGCTTATCCCAAGTGGTTTTGTTTACTTCTAGTTTGGAATTTCATATTTGTCCAGCCTTGTTACTTTTCTTCGGAAACCCTAACTTATCCCAAGTCTGCTGACTTATTATTAGTGTTCGGAGCGGGGATTGCTTCACTATTAGCCTAGGACGATAAATCGTTGATCGACAAGCTTCAATCGGTGGCCTTCCAGCTGGTGCAGCCGCTTCTGGTGAGAAGCCATAATCACTGATAGTGCTCTTTGACATTCTCAGTAATATTCTGTCAATAGTAGTTTGGTTGTTACAACCTTTTATTTGGTTTATTTGTCCCTTCCATTATTCAGGTCAGTGACCTTACATCAGTCACAGGAGGTTCCCCTTATATATCAAGAAATGCTTTTCTTTGTTGCCCCTCAATCCTTTTATGTTTTGTTTTGCACTTGGGAGAACTCTGATGACCTAGTTTCTTTAACTGCACTAAGATCAGGATGAACCGTGAACTAGAAATTTGGAGGAATATCTTAAAATTTAAGGGCTTGAGAATAAGTAAAACTAAGATTAAGCTCATGGAGTTTATGTTTAGTTAAGATAGGAAAAGGGTGTAATGATAATACTTTCATCTCAATTTAATAGTCTGTTTTGACATTTCTCATTAACATTTGAACCTAAGTGTTTCAAAATGTAGTTTATGTTGACAAAAAAGATGGAAAGTTATTATATTTCAAAAGTAGATGATTCAATACATATGAATGCTAATAAAGAATCTTCTTGATCTTTTATTGGAGCAAAAGGTCTTTGTTAAATAACTTTAATAGTGAAAATGGATCCTGGAACTATGGGAGTATTAAGCGTGATGATCCAGAACTTCCATAAAGGAAATCCTGAAAGCACTTGGGATGTATCATCAGAAGTGACTAGGAACTTTAGTAAGATGTTAATCGTTGAATAAAAACAGGATAAATGAAATGTGCAGATGCCACATAGATGGTACTGGATAAGAATGTTCCTGTCAAATTCAAGGGAAAATACAGGTGGAATATTCACTTCAACCAACTATGGCCCATGGAACTGAGTATTAGATAATTAAGAAGCATGTGAACGAAACAAGTGTAACAAAGATGTGGATGTTCGTCTGATTGATGGTCATGCAGTTAAGAATTACTTGGGACTCATCATAAGGGATAAAGAGTAGCCTAGCCAATAAAAAAATTCATCTTTTATATTTTGGGAATATACAATGCACCCAGGAGACACTGTTATGTATGAGTGATGTCACGTCTGGGAGCTGAGAAAGAAGGTATGGTAGGCCTAAAGATTATTTAGGTAAAAAAATTATGAAGGCACCTTGCTCCTTTAGAGCTATCAAAGGAACCCACATCCAACGCAAAGGGTTGGTTGATTAATCTAGTCATCACATGCTTCTGAATTATTTTCTGGGAATATGATATATTTTGAAATGGTTTTACAGGAATATAATATATGCTTCACAACTGTTGAAAGGTCTTCTGATGGGTTAGTTCCTCGTTTACCTTCCAGTAAAAAGGATGGAGTGCTACCAGAGGTAACATTCCCGTGGATGCTGTGGATCCTAGTTTTCATTTGACTGTAGAATCAAGTTTTTATTTTTTCACCTTGTTTTAGGAAGTATTCAATGGCAGTTTCTAATGGGAGTTTTGCATCGTGCACTTTATACCTGCTGAACACTTGAGCATAAGCTAGTCAAATATATATGTTTCATACTATCTTTGCAGTTGCTGAGAAATTTAGTTCAAAGAAGGAGAACGGTGAAATCTTGGATGAAGGATGCCTCAGGTATCAAGCTACAACAGTTTCATATCCAGCAGCAGGCACTCAAGCTCACTGCGAACAGGTTTCTATCCATGAACATTTTCTCGCTGTTGTGTTAAGTTTTCAGACAATAGAAGCATAAATCCCTTATTCTATTAAACCTGGAACCCTAAGAACCCTGGGATCCAAAAGTGATTTCAATTAAGGCAACATTAGGCAAGTACCTGATGATGTCACTTTAACTGTGGACTAGTATCTCCATGCATGTTTTTATGTTCTTAATCTTGTAAATTTTGCTGGTCTATGCCGTATCTCTAGTTCCCCTGCTGCTATTTGATCTGTAATTGTGTTCATTCCTTTGCAGTATGTATGGGTGCCTTGGGTTTTCCAATTCTCGATTCTATGCAAAGCCTCTTGCAGAACTTATAACCTTACAGGTATTAGAGTTTAACTTATGCTGAAATGCTATCTATATTGATTTTGGGGAAAAAGATGATCGTCTATATGTATCTACTCTTATGGTTGAAGCAAGTTTTTTTCTTTATGCAGGGAAGAGAAATCCTACAGAGTACAGTTGATCTTGTACAGAATAATTTAAACCTAGAGGTAGTCTAATACTCAAAATTTCAGCACTATCATTTTATTTCCGCAGCTAATGATATATTTTCTTATTTCTGATAGGTAATCTACGGTGATACAGATTCAATCATGATTTACAGTGGACTTGATGATATTGCAAAAGCAAAAGTCATTGCAGGGAAAGTTATTCAAGAGGTGAGATCATAGGCATATATGTTATTCTCGTTCATAATGTCTTTCATGCAAGCAAATTAACAGAAGCCTTTGCTGATAGTTTCTGGGACTAAGATGTGTCACTGATGTGCCCAAGTTTGTAATTACGAATTAAAAGATAAATCCTTGTGGAAGATCTTCAAAGTCAGTTTTCCTTTTTAATTTGAGTTAGACTTACATGTCTTTAGGATTGTCATTATGCTCTTTTCAGTGGTTGGAGTGGCAATCTTCTCTACTTTCCGTTAAACAAATGGATATATTTTAGGTCTATTGCTTCTATGCATGCATACTAGATGTCCTGTTTTTACTTTTTCCATTCTAGTGACAGTGTAATACTTTATTGTAATAGTTGACGCTAGGTTTAACCTCTCTTCTGCAAGTACAGGTCAACAAGAAGTACAAGTGTCTGGAAATAGATCTTGATGGTCTCTACAAGAGAATGTTACTTCTCAAGAAGAAGAAGTATGCAGCAGTGAAGGTTCAGTTCAAAAATGGCTCACCATATGAGGTAATCTGTCATATTGTCACTTGGTAATTCGGTGAGATTTTCTTCTCTTCAATTGGCCTGCTTTTTTTAAGGTTATGTGATGTTTTCATTCAGGTTATTGAGCGTAAAGGCCTTGCTATGGTTCGGCGCGACTGGAGCCTGCTGTCAAAGGAATTAGGAGACTTTTGCCTTGGTCAAATTTTATCAGGAGGGTATGTAATCACTTACGGTTTTCCACTTGTAAAAATTTCTTTTGGAAATAAACTGCAAACTATGTTTGCTTGGCTATCTTAATCATATAATCTCGCCTGTTCTCAGCACTTGTGAGGATGTTGTTGAATCAATACATAACTCTCTCATGAAGGTCAGTCGTTGCAAACTATGTCTTGGAAACTATCATTGCTATAATTGTTTTAACTATGTGGTTTGATTTGAGGTATGTGTTTGAACTCAAGTTCAGAAATGGAGAATCCTATTTCAAACTTGACAATTTATGAGCTAAATATATGGCCCTCATCATTTCAACATGTAGTCATCGTTTTCTGGAGAGCTAGAGAATTTTACCTGATTCTTAATAAATGTTCACACTAACAGGTGCAGGAGGAGATGAGGAATGGACAAGTTGCACTCGAGAAATATGTCATCACAAAGACATTAACTAAACCACCTGAAGCCTATCCAGATGCCAAAAACAAGCCACATGTTCAAGTGAGATTTAACAGTCATTTGTTATGAACCAGAAGTCAAATCTGGAAAGTGCACCGACTGGTTTTTAACCCATTGTTTTTGTTTTCACTATTTTGTAGGTGGCATAGAGATTGAAACAAAGTGGCTACTCTACTGGTTGGTCAGCTGGTGACACAGTTCCATACATTATTTGCTGTGAGCAGGTCTGGCCTCAATTATCCATTTCCCTCAGATTATATCCAAGTCAGACCTTTTGTAATGTATCTGTTATGTTTATTGGAATTTTCCTATATTTATTCTCTGTGATTCTGGATAGGGTACAGTTTCAGGTAGTTCAACAGGTATTGTGCAGCGTGCCAGGCATCCTGATGAGGTGAAAAGAGATGACGGAAAATGGATGTTTGACATAGATTATTACTTGTCACAGCAGATTCATCCTGTAGTTTCTCGCGTATGTGATTCCATTCAAGGCACAAGCCTTGAGCGCTTAGCAGACTGTTTGGGACTCGACTTATCCAGGGTAAAATTTGACTTGATTCGGTCTTTTGCTCTGATGATTAATTGCTTGCCTTTTTGTTTTCTATTTTGCTTATATGCTCCATTATTGTCATTATTATTTCCATCCTGAGTATAGTGATATGTAGGTAGGTTTGTTCGTGGTCATGTTGTAAAATGAGGAAAACAAGAGTTTTCTATCCTTTCAAGATATGAAAGGTTGACTTTTTTGCTTGATGCAAGATCTGCAAAAGCAACTAACTTGGTCTGTTCAAGTAGCTTTCCAAACACGATGCAATTGATGATTTACCTCTTCATTTCTGTCTGGTTTATACAGTTATGTCAAGTACTTTAAGGCAGCATGTGAAAAGTGAAAATTGGTTTTTTTTTTTTTTTGTTCTTGTAAACTTTTTCAGGACTCATTTTGCCACTTATTTTCAGGCAAAAGTTCATGCACCCATCTTCCTGATCTTTCAGCTTGCTATCCTAACTCTTAAGCAACTGTTTAACATGTCATCCATAGTGATATCTCTTTGCAGGTACCGAGGTTGCATGCCCCTGACCTTGACTTGTCCCAGCTGTTCTTGTACTTTCGAATGCCCAGCTGTTTTGACATCCATTTGTATGTCAATCAGCAAAAAGCCGATAGAGCAGCAACCAGAGGAACCTGCCACCTTTTTCTGGCGCAAGTTGCACTGTCCTAAATGCCCAGAAGAAGGTGATGTAGGTAGGATGACTCCAGGAATGATTGCCAATCAGGTATATCTTGAATTTCAGCCTCTGCGCAACTTCTGGTATTCACTTGTTTCATCATGTCTCTTCAAACATACATTTTGTTCATGATAATATCATTGGTAGCAGTTTAAACCCTCACAACCTGATTGTCATTTCTTGGTTTGTTGCCATTGAGAATCTGTTTTTGCATCCTGCAGCCTTAGATATCTTCTAAAATGCATGTTCTTCCCTCCTGCCAGGTCAAAAGGCAAGTTGAGGAATTCATTTCAATGTACTACAAGGGCTTGATGACGGTAATCTACTAAATTTAGGCCTAAATTTGGGCCCTCATTACAGGTCATATTTGAGCATAGCAACAAATTGTGATTAACAATTCCCTTTGATTCCTCTGATCTTTCAGTGCGATGATGAAACTTGCAAGCACACCACACGTAGTGTCAGTTTGAAGCTGGTTGGTGATTCTGAACGAGGCACAGTTTGTCCTAACTATCCCCACTGCAATGGCCGCCTTGTGAGGAAGGTGCTCCTTCCAACCCCAGCACCATTCTTTTCTGCATTGCTCAATTCAACTCCAGTAAAGTAATGTTAATCTATCTGTTCAGCAGTATACTGAAGCAGACCTATACAAGCAACTAGCGTACTTCTGCCATGTATTGGATACTGGACGTTCCATTGATAAGGTAACTTATTTTATTTTATCTTTTCCCATCTGGATGATAATGGTGAAAAATGTTTGTGTCTTTATTCATCAACACGCTTCATTGATCTAATGATTGTCACAATTCCGTGACACCTTTTCCTTTAACAAATTCGCATTTGCCTTGTTCATTTTTATGGATTTGAGTTGCAATTTCTTACGCTACAACATAGAGAACATGTCCTTATGTTATGAGCAATATATGTTGGAATGAAGTGGTTACCTGTCGAAGTGCAGATGGAAACTGGGATGAGAATACAAGTGGAGAAAGAAGTAGCCAAGATCCGGCCGCTGGTGGATGTGGCTGCTTCTACAGTTCAAAGAATATGGGATCGATGTGCGTATGGTTGGATACAGATGAAGGACCTCATTGTGGCAGTCTGACTTGCTGATCAGGTTCCTGCTGCTTCTCCTTACTGTACATAAACATACGTGTTTTTTTTTAAGATCATCTGACTGAGGTTTAGACTCTTGTTACTTGGCCGAATGTTGTCTCAAATTGATGCAATGTTAATGTCGTCCCTTGTTTCCATGTAAAACTGACTCATGAGAGTTACTCCTTTAACTTCAACTCAGTGCGACTTAGTTCCCAAACTTTTAAAAATTGGGCGAGTTAGTCCCTTAGTGTACGGAATGAGAAACGTTTCTTTTTACTCCTCGCTTCCTTGCTGTTGGCCTATCCTCTCTTATGCCTTTTGATCTCCTCTTGTCGATATCACCCAATGGTCCTTGATCTCTTCCCAGCACCACTTGATCTCTTCTCCTGTCAGTGTCGCTTCCATTGAGGTCTTTAATCCCCCCGATGCCCTTCTCCCATGGAGGTCTAGTCTCCCGTCGGTCTCTTCTCCTGTCGATCTTGTCTCCCATCGGTTTGTCTCCCCCTTTTCTCTCATAGGTCTCGCCTCTTCTTCTATCGGTCTCCCCTATTCTCTTGTTGGTCTTGTCTTACCGTCCTATCTTTAAAGTCTTTTAAGACCTTTTCCACAGCCAAGTAACAGGGCTCGAGCTGTTTTGGTGATTGTCAATTTGGAAATCGGTTAACTGTAGCAGAATTGGCCAGTGAGGTGGTTACCTCACAATCGGCACACATGCCGTTTACGTCACGTGGATGCTTTCCATCCACATATGACTAATTCGCTTAATTTAGCAAAATTGAGGGATCAAAATACTTTGCTAAGTTGGAGGGCAAACTCGCATTGAGTCAAAGATAGAGGACTAACTCATGCAAGTTTTCCAAGTTGGAGGGCCAACCATGCATTTCAACCAATATTCTATGGCCTAATGGTGTAAAATTCATCTACACCAATGTCAAATGTAAGTCCCATGGATGGAATGTTAAAATTTTTTTTTCTAATGTAGATGAATTCAATTACTCATTTTAATCTTTTGTACCTAGAAATTAAAATTACATTATTAAGCAAATGGTATTGACAAGATATAATTTTTGTGTGATATTTATGTAAATATATTAGTGAAAAAAGATTAAATTTTTAAACAAATTTGGAATTTGATTAACTTCCAATTTTTTACCCTTCCGATTAGTTGACCTTATATGCCTGCAAAGATATATTTACAACCTGAAGTTAATTAGTGTTGAACTTTTAAATAATTACCTTCTGAAGTCTACTAAAGAGGAATTTGGGCAAAAAAAAATTAACAGCATTTATAAGTATGCTTGGACAAACACAATTAAAAGGTAAAACGTATAAGAATTTTAGATTAAAGGTCAAAGTGTTGTCAAAATTAGGAAGAACAATTAATGAATAGTTATGAAATTACATTGTAAATGCGGACCTAAATTTGTTATATATGGTAGTTTGATCTTTTATGTAATATTTATGTAAATATATATGTTAAAAATGCTAAGTTGTCAAACAAATTTGGAATTTGATCAACCTCCAGTTTTCTTATGCAATAATTGACCTAAAACTAATTAGTGTTAAACTTTCAAATAATTTTCATAAATTGTGAAGTCTAATAAATAGGGATTTTTTCAAAAGAAAAAGAATAACGTAAATTCTAAGTATGCTTGTTGGAGAGACGGAATTTAGAGATTAAAAGATACGAATTTTAGATTGGATGTCAAAACGTGGTCAAAATGGAGAAGAACAAATGTTGAATATTTATCGAATTAGATTGTAAATGTGGGGATAATTTTGTCATATATGGGAGTTTGATTTTTTTTGTAATATTTATGTAAATATAAATGTTAAAAAGATCGAATGAAACTCTACAAACAAGTTATAGTTCTTTAGAGATTGGAGACTGTCCTCCTTGGTGTATAATACAACTGGTAACACTGTTAATGTTACTAACAGATTAAATCCGTTATCACGCTTTCAAATCAGTAAGGGAAGCGCGAAAATTAAGGGATAATTATCAAGAGCCACTAATTTAGCTTTTTTTTTCCATACAAAAACATGCCTTAAAACACACAACGCAGAGACAGAAGCAAAATAAAATTTCCTGTTAAAAAAGAAACCACATTCTCCGTCGGTAGGTTTAGGGAAACCTAGAGCTCGTGGCGGCGGCGGCTAGTTTGGGCACAAAATCTGGCCTGGCGGCGATGGGAGCGAAGACGGTCTAGGAGTCTCTCCGATCATGGCGATTAGGACCACGAAGGAAAGAATCAAGGTTCGCGATTTTGTTCCAGTGAGGGTTGCGAGTCGTCGGAGAAGAAGGAAGGTATGCGATTAGGACCACGAAGGAGAAAAACAAGGTTCGTGATTTCGTTCTAGTGAGGGGTGCAAGTCATCGGAGAAGAAGAAAGGTATGTTGGCGTTTCAAAGATGATGAGTTTTTTTTTTGTTTAAATTCAGTCAGAAACTGTGTGAACATAAGCAGGGCTGAAGTTGATGGAATTGAATGGTTTTTTGGGGGGAAGTTGGAAGAAGTGATGATGGGTGAAAAGTTGGGGTTAGTCTGTGAATGTTTTGTATGGTTCTCTAGTGGGTTTTTTTTTTGTGGTTTTGGTGGCAGAGTAAGTTTGTGTTAATGGTTTGTGTGCCTCTGTCATCAGTTTGTATGTTTCTGCTGAGCAAATGCATTAAGTAAAAATTGTGAAGTTGTGTTATTCTGTGAACGTTTTGGATGGTTTGGATCTGGTTGAAAGTGGTGTATTTTGTATGTGGTAATGAAGTGTTATTTACTGGGTTGAGTTGATGTGTCGTTCTGATGTGTTTTCTGTAGACAGGTATGTATTATACTAAGTACATGTTGTATAACTGTGATAAGTGTTATTATTGGGGTATTTTTGTTGTGTCTAGTTGTATGGCTGGATTGCAGTGTTGAACAATTATGAGGTATAAGGTTCTGTGGGATGTTTGTGTCATTTTAATTTTGTGTGGTTTTGTTGAAATAGTATTTTGTTGTGTGTGGATAGGTTGTGTGAATTCATTAACGATTTGTATGTTTCTACCGAATGATTGTGTGTAGGGAATATGGTTCATATCGTAGAGGGTAGTGGCTCCAGCAGTTAATCAGAAGATTGTGTGATTCTACTAACGGTTTGTATGTTTCTGCCGAACGACTGTATGTCGTGAATATGGGTTTCAAAATTGCGGAGAATCGATTGGATGGTTGAAATATTAAGTTTTATTTTCTTGGCGATTGAATGTTGCTTATGACCGACAAGTATGTTGCTGGCATCTATTGTTGTTTTTTGGCTTTTTGCTATTGTTAATTATGGGTTTGGGTTTTGATTGTATCATTGTAAATGAGGGTTGTATGGCTGCTTGTGGATTCTTGTATATTAATTAGCACCATAAAGTATGGTCAGGGCATCTAAGTGAATTACTGTTTGGGTGTCAGAATTAATGTTATGGGTGTGGGTGATTATAACAATGTATAATTGTGGATGTACACGGTGTTGTTCAGAGTAGGAAGGTGTTGGATTTGTTCCAAGCAAATATTTAATTTTGATGATGACAAGTGAATTGTTTTAGTGTGCTTAATCTCATTTTATTGGATCAAAATAGTTTTGTTAAAATTGTACTTAAATTTCAAATATTTCAAGTGTTATTTCAAAAAATATGTTTTAAGTTTGATGATGAAACTTGTTTTTAAAGAGAATTTGGTAGGTCATCAAAATATATTAATGTTTGAATCAAGTTTGTTTTACAAATGACAAGTGTTTCTAACCTGCTCCCAAGTTTATACTTTAATGCGTTAAAATAGTTTAATTCAAAGTCTAGAAGTGTTGTCTATTTTCTGAGTATCAGGTAACGTGTTAAACTTCGAGTTTAACCTGTTATTCGCAAGTCTGAAAGTTTCCCCCAAAATCCTTTAACTGGCGCGATTTGAGTCAAGATTTGAAATGTGAAGCTGACGAATCAGAGGACGCCACCTGGACACTATGGCAGAACTTTTTATGACTTGTCTCTAGCCGTTTTTTGACCATTGGAGGACGAAATCGAGTTTAACCCGTTAAACTCGAAACTTAACACGAAGTCTGGAACTTGCACAAAAAAACAGAGCAAATGAGTATTTCAGGAAACTTTCTAGACTTCTCCAGCAGGTTTTCAATGTCTCTTTGGCTCCCAAATGAGTATAAAAACATAGAGAAACACTTTGGAAACAACTATTGGCAACTAGAAAAGAGATTTCATCTTCAAAGAGCTTTAGTTTGAGAAATGCTAAGAGATTGAGCTATCACTTGTTTATCTAGCTTTGAGAGCTTCTATTGTTCTTACCACTTTGTAACCTTGTAAACACCATTTTGTGAGATTGAGTTGGTGAGGTTTTTAGTTAGCCTCTAGGAAAACTAGTGAGGGAAAGGGTGTTGGTGAGGTTTCTAGTTAGCCTTTACGAAAACTAGTGAGTGATTGTGGTAGAGAAAACCACCAAGGAAGTGTGTACACTTGTGATTTATAGCGGAGAAGAAAACTCTCCAGTAGTGAACTTGAGGAGAGGAGTAGGCTCTCAAGAGGAGAGACCGAACCTTTATAAATTCTTGTGTGCAAGCTTCTCTCCTCCTAATTGCTTGATTATTGCTTGGTGATTTGTCTTTATTCATTGGTTGAAGTTGTTTGTTTTCAAAAACACTTCAAAGCAAGTTTTCAAAGCAAAATTTAGAATCATTGTGGTAGTATTTTCTGGTTAGAATAATTTTATTTGAGCTCATTGAATTGCATTTTGGTTTAAGAGATTAAAAACTCATTTTCGGTGATTTTTTGAATTCAACCAATTCACCCTCCTTCTTGGTTGCATTTGGGCCAACAGAAAGTATGGTACTGTTTGTGTATTGTGTGTTCATATGGGATTGTTGTATGCTTGTAGATTTTCCCACTAATACAACCCAATATATATGTATGCTTTTGGGTATTATAAACTGGTTCATGTGTGTGTGTGTGTGTGTGTATTCTTATTGCATGAAACTAAAAATGAATTGTATGAAACTGAGATTTATTTGTATGAAGCTATGAACTTTGTGTGAAATTGAGTAATTTTTTTTTTTTACATAATATACAGGTACAAGAATGAAATGTGAGGATGCACCAAATACTTCTAATAGCCGAGGTGCCCATCACCCTCCGAACCTACTTTGGAGGGAGCACCAACCTCGGAGGAGAAACCACCCGCCACAGAAGGAAGGATGCTCGACCTCCCAAAACCGACCTCGGCATTTCACCGTTCCAGGAAACGACAGTGCCAGCCTCGGGAGGACGATTAAGCCATCCTCGGAAGTGGGGGTGTCCTTGAGGAAGATCACCCTCGGGAAATATACTCCTGCGATACTAAGGAAACCTCGGAAGACGAGTCCGTCTCTGAAGAGGTCTCTTCTACCAAAAGGGACCTCAGGAGTACGACATGAGCAATTAAGGAGCCTCTGACACATCCTTGACACGCCACTCCCAGACACGTTCTGACACGCCGCTTGCAGGGACACTCTTGCACGCCACTCTCGGGTCACTTAGGCTCCTAGCCCTGTGGCCTATGACCGGCTGGGTGTCCTCTCATCCCTCGAAGACGTGGATCGCATCCCATCGAACACGTGTCACGATCTGGGGCGGCCACAAAAGGAGAACTACTACTGTTCGTCCCTCTATAAACATCCGGAAAACACCCCAGGTAAAGAGGGGTCATGGGCACACAAAAGACCATACTTCTCCGCTATCTATTACCTTAATATCTCCCAAATACTGACTTGGGCGTCGGAGGCTCCTCCCCGGAAACACACTTCGGGGACCTCCTAACCTCTGTTTTCTAAGCATTTTAGGTACCCTCCCCCGGGAAACCTTCTCCTCAAGCGCTCTCCTTCGCCGGAAGTCCCCCTCGCTCCTACCATGTCACATGACAAAACTGCCACCGGCCATCTGTGGGAACTCTTTCCCATGTCGCCGTCGTAGAGACTCGGCGCTCAAAGGACAAAGGGATTCCAAGATACCCCCTGCGCTCGAGGCTCAACCGGCGACCACTCCGCCTGTGGCAGAAACTTCTGTGCCGGAGGACGACCGCCCTGTAATGGTGACGATAAGCTTCCTACGAGACTTCCAATGCTCCATCGTCGCCGAATTGACTCAACAGCTTGATCAGAGGTTGCCCTAACCTTCTCTGGCCCGGAGGGCCTCGCCCCCGGTTGCTCGTCGGGAAAGGGGTTCCAGGTCCACCCATCGAAGTTCAGGAAGTGGGGACTCCATTGATGCCTCCTCAACAGAAAATGAACCCGTTGAGGTACGGCCTACCAGAGGGGGAGCCCCAAAAGAGACTAGGGCCTCTTACCAACGGAGTGCATCCCCTCATCGAAGGTCCCAGTCTCCTCACTGCCGAAGTCGCTCCCCGAGGAGGAAAAGAAGTTCGCCATTACTGGCAAACACACGGCAGCAATGAGAAGTCAGCACAACTGTCCTCATGGAGAAAATCCTGGGAAGACTGGAGAAGGTTGAGAGGCAACTCTCCCGAAAGCCAGTCTGGTCCAGGCTGTCAGACTTTTACACCGGAGAAGAGTAACCTTTCATCCGCGAAGTGGTGGAGGCACCCATGCCCAGCGATTTCAGGGTACCTCGCCTAGAAACTTATGACGGGCGAAGTGACCCTCAGGCGCACCTGACAAAGTATAAGCAAAGCATGGTACTCCATGGCGCAGATGACGCTACACTCTGCAAGTGCTTCGAAGTAACACTTTCGGGTCCAGCAACGGCATGGTACAACTTTCTGGCCCACGGAAGCTTGTTGAACTTTCAAGAGCTATCCACTGCCTTCACCTAGTAGTTCATCGGCAGTAGGCCAACCACCAAAATGCCAGTACAAATGTTCGACATAGCCCAGCAAGGTGGGGAGACCATCCGTGACTATGTTGGAAGGTTCAATCGAGAGGTGCTGAGCGTGCCCGACTTTCGGCCAGAAATTCGCATTCTCGCGATGATTAGAGGACTTCGAAGGGACTCCCAACTATTCTACGAGTTTTCAAAGGATTCCCTTGAGACCCTCGGGGAGTTTTACAGAAGGGCCGAACAGCATATGACGGCCGAGGAACTTAGGATGGGAGGACCAAAAGGAGAGCACTCTCGCGCCGAAGGGCCCAACCATCAGACTCGACATCAGAACGAGGGAGAAAGGCCCCGAAAACAGAGGGGGAAAAGGCTGATGACATTCACCCCCATGAACACTACAAGAGCTAGCATCCTTATGGTGCTAGAAAGGCAAGGAACCACAGTTCCAAGGCCAAAGGCCATAACCTTGGAGAACAAGAGGAATATGAAGAAATTCTGTCAGTACCACTGAGACCATGGCCATGACACTGAGGATTGTTTTCAGCTGAAGAAATATATTGAGTCCCTGATCAAACATGGCCAACTTCGCCGGTACTTGCAGATGCCTTCCCCAAAAGGAAGGAAAGAAGAGCAGAGGAGAAGGGACGATGAAGAGTATGACTCGGACCGACGTCGGGACCGAAGTCCTCGAAAGAACCCACCACCATCGGCGGGGGTTATCCAAACCATCACTACTGGGATACCCTTGGCCGAAAGGAAGAGGAAGATAAGAGAAATCTCCGTAATGGAGTATGGGGACTCGTCAATAAGGCTCGTCCGTAGGGACGGATCTACGGTAAAGTTCCCCCATGACGACCCACTCCTTGTCACGGCAAGAATAGGAAACTGGGATGTCAAAAGGGTACTCCTCGATGACGGTTCAAACACCGATGTCATCTTTTCCCATCTGCTGCCTAAGTTGGGCATTCCGAAGGGGGATCTCAGCTCAGTCAGCTCCCCCACCTTCGGCGTCGGACCTTTCCAACTTCCGGTCCTCGGATATGTCGATCTGCCTCTGATGCTAAAAGGAGTCTCACCCCATAGCCAGGAAGAGTTAAATGTCTCTGTCAAGACAAGATTTATTGTCATAGACGTGTCATCGGCTTACAATGCTATCCTCAGAAGGTAGACTCAGGGCAACTTCCACATCCGGCTGGATGTAAAGTACTTAACGGTCACCTTCGCAACCAAAGACGGAGACGCGAAAATCTTCATTGACCAAGCCGAAGTCAGAAAGGTCTTCACAAGGGCTAGACAAAGCCTAGCAAGAATCCAAGTACAGACTTCGGCGAAAGAAAAAGTAGTCACGAAGGATGGGGAAACAATAGAGGAGGAAACTGAAAGCCCCGAAAAAGCGGAAACAGAGGACGTAGAATTGATCCCTGGCCGAAACACCAGAATCAGGAAAAAACTGGCCGAGGACGACAAAAAGAGGCATGTATCCTTCTTGTTTATGAACAAAGATCTATTTGCCTACTCGCTGAAAGATATGCCCGGGGTCGACCCCGGCATAATTCACCACAATCTTAAAGTACGGCCAAACGCCAGACCAGTTCGGCAGAAAAAAAGAAGTCTATTAGCTCATAAGAATTCCTTCGTTAAAGCCGAAGTCAATCGCTTCATCGAGGCCGGGGTAATAAGAGAAGTAAAATATCCTGAATGGCTTAGCAACGTGGTTATCGCCACAAAGACAGAAAGCGAGAAGCTTCGAATGTGCATCGACTTCCGAAATTTAAATGACGTATGCCCAAAGGATTCTTATCCTCTGCCAGCCATAGATCAGATGGTAGACGCAACCGTCGAATATGGGATTCTGAGCTTCCTTGATGCCTTTAGTGGATATCATCAAATTCAGATGAACCCCGAAGATGAAGAAAAAATAGCCTTCATCATAGCGACAGGCACCTACTGCTACGTCAGAATGCCTTTTGGGCTTAAAAATGCAGGGGCCACCTATCAAAGGCTAATGAACAAGGTATTCAATGCCCAGATTGGAAGAAACATGGAAATGTACGTCGATGATATGATAGTCAAGAAAAAAATGCCTGGTAATCATATCACTGACCTCGTCGAAACTTTCTAACAACTTCGGGAGTATGGCATATGTCTCAATCCTGAGAAATGTGTATTCGGGGTAAGTGCAAGAAAGTTTCTTGGTTTCGTGGTATCAGAAAGGGGAATAGATGCCAACCATGAGAAAATCAAAACCCTGCTGAAATTTCAAACACCTACATCCATCAAAGACATACAAAGGCTCACTGGAAAAATCATTTCCCTCAGTAGATTCATCTCCAGGTATGGCGACCGATGTCGGTCATTCTTCAAAGTACTCACCAAAGCCCCCAAAGGTGAGGATGCCCTTGGAACATAGGAGCATCTGTGGAACTCAGAATGCCAGAAAGCTTGGGATGAGCTTAAGGACTACCTCACCAAACTGCCAACACTCCGACAAACCTAGGAAGGAGAGCCCCTCATCCTTTATCTCGCAGTAACCGAAAAAGCGGTGAGTTCGATGCTAGTAAAAGAAGAAGGTGGGAGGCAATGGCTAGTATACTATGTGAGCAAGTCCCTACATGGCGCCGAGATCAGGTACCCATTGCTCCAAAATGCCATCTACGCCTTAGTACTCGCTGGTAGAAGGTTGCGACCTTACTTCCAAGGACACGCTATCACTGTCCGAAGTAATCTGCCTCTACGCGATGTGATGAAAAGAGTAGAACATTCGGGGAGATTATCAAAATGGTGTATCGAACTTGGATAGTACGACATTACTTACGAGCCAAGAAGGGCGATAAAAGCACAGGCACTGGCGGACTTCATTGTCGAAATCCCAGAAATAGAGAATGGCGAAACCACTGAGGAAGACCGAACAAGGGTTAGCCCAGAATGGAAGCTCTTTGTCGATGGAGCATCAGGCGCAGAACACCAGGGCGCCGGAATAGTCATTCGGGGACCTGAAGGCATGCAAGCCACTAAGGCAATCAAATTCGGTTTTGATGTTACCAATAACATCGTCAAATATGAGGCCCTTATAGCAGGACTAAAACTAGCCAGAAAAGTTGGCATAAAAGACCTCCTGGCCCACAGTGACTCACAACTAGTAGTTCGGCAGACGAAGGGGGAATATACGGCAAATGATCCAACTTTGGCAAAATATCAGGACCTCGTTAAAAAATTCATTGGCGAGTTTGACTCGGTACAAATAGAAAACGTACCCCGAAGTGATAATGCTTAAGCAGACTCCTTGGCCAAATCCAAGGAACTCAGCGAGGTGCTGAAGCAACCTAGCACAGAACTAATGTGCATAGCAACCTCGGGGGAAGGATGGCGAGATCCCATCAGGAAGTATTTAGTAACTTCGGAACTCCCTGAAGACCCTAAAGAGGCCGTAAAAGTACGGAAGCGCTCGGGAAGGTACTTCCTCATTAGAGAAGAACTATACAGGCAAGGGTACGCGAGCCCCCTACAAAAATGTGTAGGCGAAGATGATGTCAGAACAATACTTGAAGAAGTCCACGAAGGAGCGTGTGGCTCCCATATAGGAATAGACGCCCTTGCTGGGGTACTACTCCGCCAAGGTTACTTTTGGCCTACATTGAGGAAAGACGCAAGGCAGTTCGTCCGAAGATGTGACAATTGCCAAAGGCACGCCAACATCCAAAAGTTACCTTCGGAAAGAATAAACTCAGCAGATTATCCTTGCCCCTTCGCCGTATGGGACATTAACCTCATCGGACCTCTTCCAAACACCCGCGGAAGAGTAAAGTTCTGCATAGTCGCAGTAGACTACTTCACTAAGTGGATTGAAGCGGAGCCACTGGCATCAATCTCGGCGAAGGATGCCCAAAAGTTTGTATGGAAGAACATTATATGCCGATTTGGCATACCGAGGGTAATAGTGGCCGACAATGGAACTCAGTTCACAGATAGAGGTTTCCAGGAATTCGTGACTGACCTCGGCATAAAAATGCATTTTGCTCTAGTAGCCCACCCTCAAAGTAACAGGCAGGTCGAAGTATCCTACAGGACAATAAAAGATGGCTTGAAGAAGAGGCTAAAAGAGGCAAAAGGGAAATGGCCAGGAGAGCTCCCAAGTGTGCTATGGAGTTACTGTACGACTCCCCGAAGAGCTACGGGGGAAACTCTTTTCTCGCTCGTATACGGGACAGAGGCCATTATCCCCATTGAGGTCATACAACCTTCGATAAGAATACAAGTGTTCGACGAAGGAGGAAATGATCTCGGCTTGAGGACAAAACTAGACCTCGCCGAAGAGCATCGTGAAACGGCCGAACTAAGGAGAAAGGCTTTTCAACAAAGAGTAGCGCACGCTACTAACTTACACGTAAGAAGAAAAGAAATCAAAAAAGGAGACCTTGTTCTCCGAAAGGCCGAATTTGAGCCACGTAAACCATCAGAAGGGGTACTTCGGGCAAACTGGAGAGGACATTATTTGGTCCTCGACGAAGTCAGCCCAGGGGTCTACAAATTGGGTGATACCGAGGGAGCAGAGTTGAAAAATACTTGGCATTCTGACTCTCTGAAAAAATTCTATACTTAGGCATTTTTTCAGAAGGAAAAATTGTAACTACTCCTCCCCGAAGTCGTCAATAAAAATACAAGGCGAATATGGTCGTGTTACTAAAGAAGGGTTCCTTAATGGTTTTTCTTTTGGAACTAACTCCTTGATAGAGTCGAAAACCTCGGCAAAGAATACGGGAAAAGTTTAAGATGACTCTTTCCGAAGTATAGTCGCGGACGTTCGGCAAAAATATATACTTAGAATTACGCTAACTTCTGAAGAATCGTATTCAGAAGGAAGAATGGAAATTGAAGAAAAAATCTTCATTAAAAATCTCAGGGCAAAGTACAAAGGAGCAGGACTACAAAAAAGAAAGAAGAAGCCTAAGGCTGAGCAAGTGCATCAGATGTCTCTTCGACGTCATCATCTTCAATTGGCTCAGTCGGAGGCACGGGCTCGGCAGGTGGAAGATTGAAAAACTCCGGCTTAGGCCATGTCCCTCTGGGCTCTTCGGGAAAATCCAGAGCGGACAGGTGGTAGAGGTCGAGCTCAGGATACCGAAGAAGGACTTGATGACGTGCCAAGCAAAAGCCGTCTTGGTAAGACACCTTCGTCATCTGGTCAGACTGATCCTTCCCGGATCTGATGGCTGACAACTCGGCCGTAAGCTCAGCAATCTTCCCCTCTAGCTTCTTCTTCTTTTTGCTTTTTGCCTCATTCTTCAAAGAGTCGACCTCGGCCTGAAGCTTCGCATTCAAAGCAAGCGCCTTCGTCAGGTTCTCGCCATCTTGAGCGTTTGCCTTCCGAAGGGCCTCGTTCTCTGAAGAAAGAACGGCGCACTTTGAGCCAAGGTTCTCGACCTTGGCTGTGAAGTTAAAAAGGAGTTCCTGTTTGCTCGCCGCAAGTTCAGCCCGAAGATTCACAACGTCCTCCTTGACAATCTTGTTGAGCTCGCCATATTTGAGGACATACTTGGCACAAAACTCCTTCGTTTTGCACAAAGAATCTTCGGACCGAGAGCGGGATTCTTTTTGCTTCGCCGCCCAGGCGCGGAAGTACCCACTGTACGCTAAAAGTTGCAAAAATGGGGCCCCGAATAAATATCAGAAGAATGATAGAAGCTTAGAAGGAAAATTTTTCTGAGTAAAAGGGAACAAATGACTACTTGGGCGGCATGCTTAGTCATCCTCGCAGCAAGGATCTCTTCATTAGGACATTCGGTGACGAGGGACTGAATGTAGCATTTGTCATCATCCCCGTCGCCATTTGGGGAGCCATCAACTGGCTATCCTCAGAGAACAATTTCATGTCCTCTGTGAATGTCCAGAAGGGCTCCCTCGGCACTTTTTCCTGAGGGATCCGCTTGTCCCGAAGAGCCTTTCGACGGGCGTGAGTCTCCATCCAGGGAGCAGCAGGCAGGTCCTCTGCAATATTACGCCGAAGTTCCGTCAGTACGTCATCCCTTAGCCATTCATCCAAAAAATCATAGATGCAAAAAATAATAAGATTTGTAGAGGAATGGCTAAGGAACCAACCTGGTGGAACTTCGGCGACGTCATCCTCAGACTCGCCCTCCCAGACTTCGCCAGGAACATTCTTTCCCCTCCTTCTTCTGCTCCCTTCGAACTCCTGAGCAGACCTTTGCTCGACCGGAGTCTCAGAAGTAAGAACGGGACTCAGGGCCGCCCCGAGAAGGGCAAGGTCTGAAGGAAGGTCCACAGAGGTCGGAGAGAGAGCAAGGGATTGCTCCTGCACCTCGACAACGACTTCGGGAGGAGGAATAGCAGCCTTAGCCTTCTTGGACTTAGAAGGCCCATCGCCGGTCGTCTTCTTCCTCTTGGAAGGCGCTTTCTTGCGCGTCTGCTCCCCCCTCTCGGCCTGACTGAGGAAAAGGGACTTGTAGAAGTCAGCAGATTGATCGCCCATCTCTGCAAAAGGACAAAACATCAGTGTAAGTCCAAAAGGGTAAACAGATATCAAACCCTTTGCAGAGTGATTTACTCTCGGCAAAAACCTCATATGAAATTTCACCCCGAAGGAGCATTACTATCCAAGCCTTCTTCCCCGGAAGAACGGGCACGGGCATACCAGGGTCACTCTTATACGCATTCATCACTCCCAGTTCCCGAAGGACCTCTTCGGTGATGAGGTCCCACTTGATGGGAAAAAGGTAAAATGAACGCGGAGGGACCTCGGGGTCCCAGTCTGCCACAGCTCGAATAAGTCTATCGAACTTATCGAACTCGGCAAGTAGCATTGGAGTTAGGAGCTTCTGAGGATCGACGACGTCAATCTTCAGGGTCCCCGAAGCCCATCTGATCGGCACGTGGCTCCAAAACTCAGGGACTTGAAGAAAGAAAAACTTCTTCTGCCACGCTCGCCAACTGTCCTTGTTGTCGAAGGTAAAGGTAAACTTCTTACTCTCGGAGCGTCGGGGAAGCAGGAAGTAAAAGCCGCCCTTCGGGACCGGGTGGAGTTTGTAATACTGCATGAAGAAAAGAAAGTGGGGGTTTATCTTAAATACCCCACACATGCAGAGGAAAAAGTTGAAGTAAGAATAAGAATTTGGAGGGAGTTGATTCACGGCAATCCCGTGGAACTTACAAAATTCGCATATCATGCAATGATGGGGATACCGAAGACCGGCCTTTAACTGAGCTCGGTAAACGGTGATTTCGTCCGAATGGGCATGAAAACCATACGAACCCTGAAGAGGTAACCTCGGGACTACATAAGAGGGAAGGTAATACTTCGCCATCCACTTCGTCATCTTCTCCGAAGTGGTACAGCAAGGATGAGACTCGAGAGGGAGAAAGCTCTCTGGAAGAGGTCGGACAGTCATCAACAGGGTCAGGTTCGACATTTTTTGGAAGAAAAGAAGGACGACTTCTAGAAAGAAGGAAGAAAGGGACAAAAGTACTTTGGAAAAGCAACCTCGGAAGGAAAAGCACTACAAAAGGGAACACCCACCCAAAGCTTTGCCGAAAGTTAGAGTTCTTGAATGCCGCAGTAAAAGTTGCCGGAAATCGCCCCGCTGTAGAAACCGCTGCCGGAAGAAGGAAAAAGACAAAAGAAAGCTCTAGAGCAGATGAGAGCAAAAGCAAAGATTGAGGCAAAAAATGAGGTGAGAGGTGCTTATATAGACCGAAGAGGGTAAATGAAACATTGTCATTATTATCCCTCGAAGATGCAACGACCTCATCATTACTTCTCGAAGGCGAAGAGACGCAGTTAGTGTGATCGGCGTAACTATTTCACCATCCACTAGCGGCCACATGTCAGCCAACGCGAAGACCTAGGGCACGCCCCTTTGACATCGTGAAAACCCAGGCACGCTTATCCATAACTGACATGTCTGACCAAAGGATGCGACGGTTCACAAACCCACAGCAGAAAAATGAAAAAAAAAAGCTACACACGCCCCAAGGACGCCCAAAGAACTAGGGAAGAATACCTCGGCTATGAAAGGTCTTCTGGAGAAGAGCAACTTCTTGAGTGGAGCTCCGACCACGAGCTCGGCAAAAAAGCCTTCCCGGAAGCATAAAGCCGAAGTCTCTGCTTCGACTTCCCGGGAAGGGGCATGTGATAGCCGAGGTGCCCATCACCCTCTGAACCTATAGGTTCGGAGGGAGCACCAACCTCGGTGGAGAAACCACCCGCCATAGAAGGAAGGATGCTCAACCTCCGAAAACCGACCTCGGGATTTCACCGTTCCAGGAAATGACAGTGCCAGCCTCGGGAGGACGATTAAGCCATCCTCGGAAGTGGGGGTGTCCCTGAGGAAGATCACCCTCGGGAAATATACTCCTGCGATACTAAGGAAACCTCGGAAGACGAGTCCTTCTGCGAAGAGGTCTCTTCTACCAAAATGGACCTCGGGAGTACGACATGAGCAATTAAGGAGCATCTGACACATCCCTGACACGCCACTCCCAGACACGTTCTGACACACCGCTTGCAGGGACACTTTTGCACGCCACTCTCGGGTCACTTAGGCTCCTAGGCCTGCGGCCTATGACCGGCTGGGTGTCCCCTCATCCCCCGAAGACGTGGATCGCATCCCACCGATCACGTGTCACGATCTGGGGCGGCCACAAGAGGAGAACTACTACTGTTCGTCCCTCTATAAACATCCGAAAAACACCCCAGGTAAAGAGGGGTCTTGGGCACATAAAAGACCATACTTCTCCGCTATCTATTACTTCAATATCTCCCAAATACTGACTTGGGCGTCGGAGGCTCCTCCCCGGAAACACACTTCGGGGACCTCCTAACCTTTGTTTTCTAAGCATTTCAGGTACCCTCCCCCAGGAAACCTTTTCCTCAGGCGCTCTCCTCCACCGGAAATCCCCCTCGCTCCTACCATGTCACATGACGAAACTGCCACCGGCCACCAACTTCAATTGGTGAGGAAATAGAGCCTGAAGACAATTCCCAAATATAACTGAGATTGTATTGTATGAAACTAAGATCATATTGTAAAAGTGTTGAGTTCTAATTATGCCAAATTGGAATGCCGATGTATAAAAGTGAGTTTCTTTTGTATAAAATTATGTTTCTATTATATGAAATTGAGGTATAGTTTTTTAAATTGGGTTCTTATTATATCAAATTGAGTTTTATTTATCAAAATTATGTTCTTATTGTATCAAATTGAAATGTTAATGTACAAAATTAGATATCTATTGAAAAAAAATACTTTCCTATAAAAAAAATTTGAGTTCATATTATACAAATTGAGTTTCTATGATAGGACATTAAATATGCTTCACAAAGTTTAACAAAAACTTGCAATGAATTTTTAATGTATTAAACTGTAAACAAATTGTATGAAACTAGAATTCGAATATATGCAATTATTTGAACATATTGATTATGCAAAAAAAAAAAAAAAGAATGAATAAACTCATTTTTAAATAATTACCATATTTATCATTTTAAGTTTATTTGTTTCATTCATATTTAATGTTATAAAAAAGGGTAATGTGAAAAAAAGTACAATTTTTTTTTGTGTACTTTGCAAATAATTAGAAAAGAAAAATAACTATACCGTCTATTTTTTTTTTTTTGACATAAATGGACTCGAAGACTATTTACGTGAAGATGAAGAATTGTTGAAAACAAGAAACGCAACAAACATTATTGAAGGAGATAAATGTCTAATTAATTTTCGTTGAAAAAAAGAAAATCTAATCTAACAATGAATAAAATATCCAAAACTGACTCTATCCTAATAGCCAAAACTTACCATTTTAACAAAAATTAATGGAAATCGTCCACTGACTGACTTGGTGCATAAGCACCTAGGTGCATCTCAGAATCATCCGTTCTTTGACTCCAATCCAATCGTTCAATTATTTTATTTTCCATTTTAGTTTTACCTTATTATTTTTCCAGATATAGTTTTTTACGTTCCTTCCTCTTTTATGTTCTCAAATTGGATCTAACGAAGAATATAATATTTTAATAGCATCATCTCAAGCCACCTTAGATCCACGAATATAATCCTCAACTTTCCTTAGTAAACCCCATATTATGATTCTATAAATTATATATGAATAAATAAAAAGAAAAAATGCCACAGAGAAAGCTATGGAGAATCTTATAGTTTATCGAAAAATGAAAAAATAAAAAACAAAAAACAAAAAAGTATTTTATCAATAAGAATGAAAATAATTTTGAAAATGGTGAATAGGACTACTTATAATGTTATAATTATGGAATATGATTGAAACCAAAATATATACGCATATTTACATTAGGAAATAATTAAATATCCAATTACCTTTCTTAGAACAAAAAAACCCAAACACCTTAAATTTAGAAATTGATGAAAATATGAAAATCTATTCTGGATAAATGTAATTAGTCCCTGTAATTCAAGGATTGATTCATGTATAATTGATTTCTTCAATTAACAAATATCACAAATTCCTTAAAATTTAATGAATTCCTAAAATTGATTCAATCAACTACATCAATGTCGTCATTCTCATATACATTTTTTTTTTTGTAAAGGTCGAAATGGGGATGGCAAATGTGTTGTGTATAATCTGTACCTAGCATTCACAAATACATCAGCATTCTAATGCACCAATTTTAAAAACTATCACAAATAAACAAATTCATATTGCCGAAATTCTATTTTAGGCAAGTGCTCTAAAATTGTTTAAAATTGATTCAAAATAATTTAGGGGTAATTGAGGTCAATTCTGAAATTAATTAGATATATACCTAATTTATCGTCTAATAAAGTGGCAAAGTTGTTCTCACAGTATCTCTTATCTTTCAGTAAAATAAGAAAGGCTGAATGTCATTAGTTGTTCCATAAACTATACAATTTTTAACAAATAGGTCGTTAAACATATGTTTAACTTTGCAAATAAATTTAAGAAATATGCTTTTTTTTTTTTGAAAATAAGGAAATATGCTTTTATCGCAGCCGCCAATCTACGGCTTTGTTTCATCTATATCAGACAGATGCGATGGAGAATCTACTAAAGAATGAATAATTAGAGCACAAAAGAATCGGGATGATAGTTATTAAAATCCTGACTTGAGTCTTAAAAACTTATGTTTTTTATGATTTTAGAAAGAAAAATAACTCAAGTCTCAATAGAAACTTTTATCTAAGTGGAAACGGGAAAAGTCTTGACTTTATTATTAGAAACTTAGACACTTTACAACTTTACGGTTTTATGTTATTAGGTCAGATTTGCTAAAATTAGGCTAGAAAATGATCTCAAGCTTAAAATATATTAATCTAATGCCTAACTTAATCTTTATACAATCAATTCCAACTTATTTAGTGTTAAACACAAAAAAAAAAAGTTAAAAATAACAAAAAAATAGAACATAAATCATCTCTAATTTTTTTCCCCTGTCTCTGTGCCACTTGATTTCTCTCATTTACTATAACTTTGATAACTCTGGTTATCAAATTTATATAGATATAGATATGGATGAAAGAAGTGTAAATGATAGTACAAGTGCTTACATAAATGAGTTCGGATTCTCAAATGATAAAATGACAAGAGAATAAAATGAATATATGAACTTTGAAAATGATAATATTGATACTGTCATTGATTATGGTATTGCACGTGTTCCAGTAGATGATTGAGATATTTTTAACTTCTCATTATGAATTGTAGATTTTAGAATTTTTGTTTTTCTTATATTATATGTTTATGTCATGACACTTTTTATGGTATTAAAGTATTAGTAAGTGAAAATATTATGTAATATAAATTTTTTGAGATAATTTAGATGATTATATTTTTTCATCTTTTTCTAAATTTTTTTTTTGTAGAATTTTATGACTTTTTACAACTTTATGACTTTAGAAAAATCAAAATGACTATGGGTAGAAACCCAACTTTGATAATCTTGGTCAGGATGACTTTTTGATCTTGATCATCCTTTTCCTTTGCAATAACAAGCTTATATTGGAAATGATAGAAAAAATTCATAAAATTGTTTTATACACATCGTAATCAATTGATCAAGAACTAACATTTCTTACAAATAAAGAAATAGAGGATATAACATGCAATTGAATATTATGAAGAGATCTACTGGATGAAAATACAAACCAAAGTATTAAAAGCCTACACAAGAACATAAATATAACCATACATTAGTATAAAATAAGAACACCAATAATCATATGAGAAAAAGGGAAAAAAAATGATGTTAGTTCTACAATTTAAAAACAAAATTGATAGAAAAACTAAATGACCTCGAAAAAAATCGAGAACTGGAATTTCATAAGAGACAAGGTGCCTCGTGGTATGATGCTGTAAAGTTAAGATATGTTAGTACAAATAAAACTAACATAGAAAGAAAAGACTTTAATTTCTAAACTATATTAGGCTTGATATGAGTAGTTAAATGAAAATTGAATGAAAATATTCATGACACATGAAAGTTTGATTTATTACCTAATATTTTTTAAATATATATCGGAAATATATAAAATATTCATATTTGCTTGATTTGGTAATAATTGCTCAGAAGTTGAATAATTTTATTTTATTCATTTTATTAGATTTTATATCGGAAGATCCACTATTAGGTGTTGATTTGCCACTTAATTGGCCGAATCATCTATTATTCTTTTTTATTATTTGGTCATTCTTTATTTGTATTTTGTTTTAGTTATTTGTGAGTTATCTATTTCAGATTTATTTTAGTTTATATGGAATGTTTGGCTTGATGCGATTATTTCCTTTCTTTCAGCAATGCAAGAATAAGTAACCATTTAGTGGTCAGGTTTATGTTCTTATTATTCTATAGAATTTTATGTCATTGGTTTGTAAGGTATTATTTAGCTCACTTTTGATTAAAACAAAGCTTCTTTTGTAAAAAAACAAAAAAAATTTCACCTCTTGTACTGTGTTTACCGGTTTATTTTGTCCTTGTTGTTGCGTGGTTCTTTGAATATTTGGTATGGAAAAAATTGCCAAAACATGTCAAACAAACTCAAAGAAATTGTCTTATATTATCCTATATACTAAAAGCCATTTTTTGGTTACTGTTTATTTAAACAGTAAGTTACAGTATCTTTCCGGTTTTGCCCCTCAGTTTTGGGCTGGCTTGCAACCCCCTCTATCACCTAACTTTTTTTTTTTGGATGCGATCGTTTTTTTAGACGTTTAGTTAGATTTTCACAAGACAATAGCTTTTTGAGGGCTGTCATACTATTTGCTCACTTTTATTTTGTTTCTTTTTGGTGAAATGCGTTTCCAATCCCTGTATTATTTCTGTTTCCCATATTAGATCGTGAGTTTGATTAGTTTAACGTTTTGGATCCTAAACTTAGTAACTACTTAGTTATAGTGTTTTTGTTTGATCTCTTAGTTTTTTTTTAATTTTATTTTATGGTATGTTGTTTTCTAAACTAAAACATTGGTTACCATAATTTTTTTTTTTAGTGAAATAGAGTTTTATTGCTTTTATTCATTATTATTTTACTTAATATTGTGACATTATGTAACTACCGCAACGTGTAGGCCTTTGAACCTCGTATTTCTTATTTTATGTATGTCATACCCTTGTAATTACCCCTCTACCCTCCTTAAAAATTTCAAATCTAAAGCGTGGCCTGCTGCCTCATTAAGTACGCCGTCGCATCAGCCGCTCACTGCCGCCACTGATCTCGCCTGTCAGCTGGTCGCTAGCTGTTGCTGCCGATCTTGCTCTGTTAGCCACTTGCCATTGCCGCCGATCTCGCTCATTTCGTTCCTCGACGTCACTAGCCACCTTGTCGCATTCTTGTTTCCAATCCGCGACTATTTAAAATTGCCGTGCACCTTCGGCCCGCCTAGAAGCTGCTTTGGTCGTCACTGTTGGATCCCAAGCTGTTGCCGCCCTCGTCTCGCCATCATATCATCGAAACAAAGGAATGCGGCGATGACAAGAAACGAATGCAGATATGCTTTAAAAATTTTTTGGGCTTATTTGGTTTTAGCCATCAATGTTTCTTCTTTTACCTAATTTTACCCCAACTTTATTTTTAAGCTAAAATTTTTATTCATAAGTACAAATGTAAAAACTATTGTTGAGCGAGTCATAAAATTGTTTACATACAAACATAATACATTAGTAACAGTTATGTAATCTAATTTATATATATATGTCATATGTTTTGTACATATTCATCACTTATTTTATATATTAAGTTTCATACATATCTGCTATCCGATTTATACATTCACATCAGTTTTTTATTAGAGGTTAAAACCGTACATCTTATTGAATATATTGACAATATATCTATTATCTCATTTGTAGATGTGTCACATACTATTTGTATAAATCTCTCTCTTCGTGGGCAAGTTTGAGTTTCAACCCATGGTTCATCTTATTCACATCTAAAGCCCTTCTACCCACAGGAAGAGAGCTCTCGTACATCCACCGAGCTACTGAAGCTCCGATTGTTGGGACGAGTCTTGCAATATGGCTGGATGGCATCGAGATCGGGGCTAATGTGAGGTGAGCGAACAGACTTTTTGGTCGTGGAGGGTGGACAGACGGATGAATAGGAGCAGAGTTTTAAATACTATACCGTACCAGTTTATACATCTCAGTACCGTTCCCTCAACTGGTAACGAATCTGCAAGTTTCATCTTGGTTTTTTTACCGGCCGGTATAGCCATCCCACTTGTCTCGTACCAGCGGTATGCATCTCAAATCGGAATCCACATAAAATGCTGGCGGCGAGGAACGAGCCTCTGAAGTCTGAAGCCACAATAATGGGAAGAGACAAGAACCACAGCGCCAGCACTGTGTGTCTGAGATAAGATGTATATTTAATGCCTTTATACTTATTTTTGGTTTGAAATGACGCCCCAGGCCCCAATCCAATTTGACTTGATCAATCTTTTTCTAATTCCAGTTGGTTGCTTGTGTTTTTTAATTTGTAATTTTGTCAAAAATCTTGTTATTACAATTTTTTTAGGAATCAATTGTAAATAATTAGATTTTATTTTTCATTTTTTATTTTTCTATATTTATTTCTAATTCACCTCTATACTTTTTTTTTTGGAGGACTCTACTATGTTTTTTAACTTCTTAATATGTTCTATGTATAATTTGATATACATATATGTGTGTGCACATATTACTAGTATAACTAAGATGATATGATATGGTATCGGTATTATACTCTACCATACCGTGCCATTGAAACAACAGTACACTATCTAATATGAGATTTAAAATCTCGGTCAGAAGTAACGGTGGTTTATGGGAGGGAATCTACAGGATCATACCCATGAATAGATATGTCTTTTCTTTAATCTTGTTTATATGCAATTGACCAGGAGGCATCACAATGCATTTCTGTTTCGTTTGTAGCCGAAAAAGGTTCCCCGTTCCTATATTGTCCTTGGCCGGTTATTAACTAGAGTGAAAATTGTCTATACGAAGTAATTACAACATTCACTTTTGTATGTAGCCCGTCATAAATGTCATTCCATGTACAGAGCATTGACAAATTCATAACTTGAAAAATTGATCAATTGTAAATAAATCAATCTTAATTTCTGTTTCATTTTGTTTATTGAAAGGAGTGTTCAATCACAATCTCATATATATAAATTACGGTAGACCATCTTTATATATAAATCAAGCACTCAATTCTTTCACTATTCCTAGTAGTCGCACATAAGCACAATCTAGTGGCCTAATTATTTTTGAATCTCTCCCTAGACCAATATCAAAGTTTTATAATTTTGGTCCAAAAAGTGTCCATCTTAATACTTTTAGGAACAAAATTTTCAATATTTCTTTGTTTTCCTTGTGATCTCTCGCACATTAACATATTTAAAATAAATTTTTTTATTATATTTTCTTGCACAAATTCAAACAACTTTCTACAAAAAGGGAGAAGCTCTTCAAAATCATGTACATATAATGCAATTAGTAAGGAAACATTAATTTTGGAAAAATTTTATAACCTTTAATATTTATTCTAAAATCTCCATATCACTTCCCCATTATAGAAATTTAATAGGGAAAATGTTTTACGTAGCAAGAATAATTTGTTCATAAGGAAATATTTTATTATCTAAAATAAAAGGATTACATCAATAAGCACCTATTTTCATAAAAATAAAACAATTGATTTTTAAATTAATTGCAAATGTGAATCACTTTCTAAAATAAATGGGAATGTCAACATTAATTGTTTCCAAAATAAAATTAAATTGACATTTATTATCATTTAATTCATTTTAGAAAAATATAGAAAAATATAGAAAATACTTTAACACTTACCAAAAATAGTTTTATTATTCTCAATGGTAAAAGGCAGTAGTTTTTTTATTCAATTACAAAGGCTTGAATTCAATTTAAAATTCTTGTATGATTTTCAAAATTATGCTTTTTTTTTTTTGCTGAAGCAACGCATCAAACTAATGCAAGTATTTTTTTATTTTAAATTAAGTTGATCAACTATGCATTATACAAAAAAAAAAAAAAGTAAACTGCATTATGATATGTGTTAATATTATTACCTTTATTACATCTTAGACTTTTCTCATTCTTATTATAAATTTTCATATATATATATAGTACATATTAAAGACAAAATCTAAACTAATAGACAATAGTGGATATGTTCTTTGTTCAATTTTTTATTTTTCATTCAATATTTTGATATTTTTTTTGGTGTGGTTGGTTACTATTAAAATTTTTTCTTATCATTTATTTTTAATTGTTATTTTATTTTTTATTTTAAATTTGTAAATATATTTTAAAGTTGATGGTGTTATTATTATTTTTAGCACTCCATCATGTTTATTTATTGGAAATACATGATACTTGATTGGACCTCTTCTATGTTAGCTTCAAATTATACATTTCTTCCACTTCCTTCATTAATTTTTCTTTATAAGTTTTTTTAAAATTAATAATTAAAGACATAAGCTAGCACTATATTAAGGGTTAATTAATATTGGCTAATACTATATTAGGAAGATGGTCGAACATGAAATGTAATAAAAAAATTTAGATCAGGTTAAATTTTTTAGGACAAGTCATTTTATTTGGAGAATAGGTCAATTTTTTTATTTCTTTTTGTTAATTATAATGATATTTATTATATTAATTTTACTATAAATATTATTAATTTATGACTTTATTATTAATATTAATGCTTAACTAGGTATTTATATCTTAACCATAGAGTTGAAAATTAACTTCCTCTTTATTTTTTATGTGCTTATTAATTGTTATTATTATCAGCTTTTTGAAATAGAAATTATCCAATACTTGGGATTCACCTAATATATGGTTGTTATTACACTGTGATTTTGATGAAAAGTTTCAGTCGAGATCAAGCTAAGGCTGTTTGGGCTTGATTTTGCTCAGCTAGAACTATAGCCTATGTAATAGATAATTGGTTTTTTAAACAATTATCTTGAAAAGTAATGAACATTTTTTCTTTGCAAAAAAAAAAATAATAATAATAATAAAATAACAACATTTTCATTAGAGTACAAATATTTTGATATAAAGTATATATTTATTTTGGTAGAAAGTTTTTTTGAGTGTTTGTTGAGGGGGTGGTTTAGGCCGATTATGAGCTATGGGTCTTCCTTGCTAGATAGAGATGTGAATGGGGGAGGTTTTGGGAGAATATTGCTAAATCCAAACCCTTTCAACATGTAAATTCATACCTGGCTCCCACGGGTAGGTGGGTAACATACGCTTACCTATTTGGGGTGTGTGTGTGTGTGTATGTATAAACTTCTTTTTTCTATATATTTTATGCATGTTTTAAAAAAAATATGTATGTTTACATATAATTAATAAAATAAAATAACATAGAAAAATTGCACTAAATTATAAATTCATTTTGAGATCAAATAAAATTTTTTAGAAAAAATATACTAATTTATGATGAGTAGGATGTAGTAGAATTAGCTAAACTCATAACCTCCCTAAAACTTTGTGGGTTGGATCGAGTTAGAGTCCGTGGCTGATTTGGGAATGTTAGGGGTAATAGAGTAATTGTAATGACCCAAATCCAGAACTGGTCAACGGAACACCTGCCCACACCACATGGGCTATCCTTAGGAAAAGGATAAGCGCTAGGTGTTTATGTTCTGGAATTGGAGCCTATATATCCACATAAGGTTTCCCACAATTCACCCATGTGGGATATGGGGGTGTTACAAACTCCCCCCCTTATGTATCCAACGTCCCCGTTGGAGTCAATCGGATTACTTGGTTCCCCGGACCAAGTAATCTCTCTAATCGGACCACTTGGCCCCTGGCCAAGTAGCCTCTCGAATCCAGGATCAGTCCCGGTAGACGATGCATGTGCATATCCACTATGCCACACCATCGTGGTCCCGGGTCGGCTCTGATACCATCTGTAATGACCCAAATCCAGAACTGGTCAACGGAACACCTGCCCACACCACATGGGCTATCCTTAGGAAAAGGATAAGCGCTAGGTGTTTATGTTCTGGAATTGGAGCCTATATATCCACATAAGGTTTCCCACAATTCACTTATGTGGGATATGGGGGTGTTACAGTAATTCTATCATTCCTATTGGTAGGGGCCAAGCTCGGCCAAATATAATTAATGTTATATTTGATTTATCTTATACCAAAGTCGACCATTTAAATGTCTTGATATAGCTATGCTCATTTTCTTAATAAGTTGTTGTAAAGTATGATGGGTAACTTGCCGGTTTCTCGAAACTTGGAGGGCATACAAGACAAAATTGGCAATTCAGGGGGGTGGCAATTGGGTTTGTGTCCTTTGTGGTAGCTGCACTAGAGGGCCGAGATTATGTTCCTAGAACTAATACTTAAAATAGTCATATTCATATTTTTCTTTTTCTTTTCTTTTTTCCCATACATGTTTCAGTAGCTTGATACTCCACAATAAATCTGTTTTCTTTCATTTTGTGTTAATTTAGTTAAACTCATAACAAGCTTTGCAATTAAGGTTGAGTTCAGCTGGCTGGTTTCGGGTTGAGTAATGGCAGTAGAGTTATTTTTTGCCATCTTTATTGGTAGGAGCAACTTAGTCTTATATCTGATTTAGCCTATACTAAAACCTAGCATTTGAACACTTTAATGTAGTTATGTTCATTCTTTTAATAAGTTATTGTAAAGTGTGTTGGCTAATTTGCATATTTTACAAAACCTATAGGAATATGAGATAGAATTGACAGTTCGAGAAATGCAGCCCAGGTTAGTGTCATCTGATGATGCTAGCTAGACTATGTTTGTAGAATTAATATTTAAAATAATCATATTCATTTTTTTAATTTTTTTAATTTTTCCCATACGTGTTTTAGTAGCTTGACACACCATAGCAAGTTTGTTTTGCTTTTTTTTTTTTTTGCATATATACTTTTCTCACTTTGCAATCCAAAATTTTGGAAATAAAATTTTGTAAATAGTGTATAAAGATAAAATTTTGTATCACCTCATGCTAACATCTAAAATATACTCAAGGGTTTATTAATTAATAATTTTTTTTTGTAATGTTTTACACGATTATCTTAATCTAGACATTCTATAATTTCTTATCTAATTTATGTTCTATTGCTACTATGAACTATATAAAAATTAAAATAATATGCAGTATTAGTTGACTATTGTGTTCTTTTTTAATATGATTTCTTGCTAATTTACCTGATAACATATGATTATTAATTGTATAATCATGTATTTTATTTAAACAATGGCGTATACTATCAGGATACCTATCACTATCACTTTATTTTACTCGAAAAGTGTTTGTGATGGTGACCATTGTATTATTTATTATTTCTAATTTTTTTTATTCTTATGGCAATATTGAGTATTTAAATTATTTTTTTGATATTCATATACTTTGTATTTTAAATTCAATCATATTGTTTCTATAATTTGATTTGAGACAATGTCGGGTTTTAAAGCTGGTTTGATGTAAATACGGTGAACTGTTGGACGAAACTCAAAACTTTGTTGCCAACAAATACAATTGTTGACCGGGTCTAAACACACACACACACACACACACACAAAGGTAGCTGAAGTTAGCTTAATCCCAACCAAATTAATTAGGGTAAATTACAATTTGCCCCATGAGGTTTAGGTAAAATTACACTTTGCCCATCCCTTTTAAAAAATATACACTTTGCCCCTTGCATTTTTAATACAGTCCGACAGTAACTTTTGAAATCTTAATTTAGACTACACAGTGGCCATCTTCAAATAATTTCAATATGTATGATATTTTTTTTTATAATTAATTAAAATTTAAAAAATATCATTTTAGAAACTGAAAGAAATACAGAAAGAAAAAACTAATAATTGAAAATGTCCATTTACTATAAAAAAAAAATACCATATAGATTAAAATTACTGAAAAGTGACAATTGTAATGGCTAAACTAAGATTTCAGAAGTTACTGTTGGACTGTATTAAATAGGCAGGTGGCAAAGTGTATAGTTCTCAAATATGAGGGGCAAAGTATAATTTTACATAAACCTCAGGGGCAAATTGTAATTTTTCCAATTAATTAGTCAAATAACATACAAAAACAATTAACCGAAGGGATCGTTCTAAAATATCTGGTCAGCAAGGATACCCCCCAATCATTGCCGTTGATCAAGAGTGAGTAGGTACTGGTTTAATTACAAAGAAAAACGACATTGTGAAATTGTTTTGTGTGAGGCACTAAAGTTTTACATATTGTTATTTGTTCCCTTTTGTGGTTTGTGCTGCGATGTAAACCTGTCTAATGGAGTTAATCAGTCATAAGGGGCAATTGGGTAAAACAAGGTGAGGCATTGGGGCCTTCATCAGTCTGGCCAAAAGTGACCTATTTCAAAAGCGGAAAAGAAGAGTAAAGCAGGGTGCAAGCATTGCGTGAACTTCGGTGGGTCGGTAGAGCTGATTTGGAGTAGATCCCGTTAGCGGAGGAAGTGGGTTTGCACAGGCGAAGGAAGTAGTCCGTCAAACTTCGGAAGGGGACTGTTAGGCGACAGGCTTGTGAAGCTTTCCTGTCCGGCTCGTCTCCGACTCAAGTTTCGAAGTGGTGTGTGGCTTTCTATGGGTAGTCAAGCTTTTAAGTCTAAGGTTGCAGTTATGGTTGATTCCAGCTGTTCAAGCAAAGATAATTTTTCTCCTTTACTGATCTTAGGGTTTTAGGATGATGTAGGCTAAATATAAATTGATGCCGAATTGTTTTGGAAATAAGAGTTTGGGTTGAACATAGGTTATGATCAGTATGAGTTTTGAAATAAGAGTTTGGCTTGTTCGTGATATGTGAGAGGTTGTTCGAACCTGTGAATTGTCTGTGTTGACATTGTTTATATGTTATGGGTATGGTTATGGGCTTGGTAGCTTATATGGTGTGTTTTTTGTTGTTATATACTATTGCTTTTTGAGTTATTTGCCTTTTTGGCAGCTCTTCAACTTTATTTATAATGCAACTACTCATATAAAATCAGTAGGATTATTGACTAATCATGTCATTTGAAGACATAACTTGAAAAATTTTGATGAACAAATGGTGGTTATGAATGAGTAAAGGAAGTAGAAGCTATCATTGTTTGCCTAATTTTAGTGTTTCGCTGTCATGAACAAGTGAACATTTGTAATTTGAGGTTATATGCAATATAACGATTTAAGGGTGTATTTCCTCTTTAAAGTGAACCCTAATAGCAGGCAACCACTACAAAACTAATTTGGCAGACTTGTACCACCTGATAAATTCTGACTCCTCATTTATTTTGTACAACAATTGTGAATTTTTTTCAGCTTAACTTTCCAACAAAATTACATTTGTAGTAGTGACGCATAGGTGGAGGACATACTATGACCCAACTCCAGCGTCATGTATTGTCATAATCAATTTTAAAGCTTCATTTCCCAAGTCACATTTGGCTTATCCTCAATTATGTTGGTATTCTAACTCAGTTAATTAATCAATTAGTCATAGCAGTGGGAGTCATATATCCTGCTCCAGTGTTTTTTTTTGTTTGCATTTGTTTTTTTATTTGATTTTTTTGGGTTTTTTTTTTCCAGTTGTTTTCTTTTTTCATGTGTATTTTCTTTGGTATGAGGAGTTTTAGCTACAGTACCTACTTTGGTATAGTAACATTTATTTTTTGCATCTGCTTTTTTTTATTGTTTGGGTTGGTTGTTTTTTTTTGTTTTGGTCTTTCTTTGTATATGGGGAATAATAGTTATAGTACCCATATTACTATAGTAATTTTTTTTTGTGAGCTTGGTTGTTTTTTTTTATTTAGGTTGGGTTTGTTTTTCCCCATTTGAATCTTTTTTTTTTCATTATGTATAATAATATCTTTTGATCTTCAAACTTTAAAATCAGATATTTTTATTACTCTACCCTAATAAACACAAGAGATATTATAAACTTTTAATTTTATCATTTTTGGACCCCAAACTACAAAGTAGTTGCAAAACTTAATTTTGATTATAACTTAATTTTGAATTTTTCTTTTTGTAATATTTTTTTCAGTATAGATGCAATTGGTGTGAAAAATTTGCTCCTTTGTCCATTTGGGTTTCTTTTTTTGAGTTCAGGTCGTTGTGAATAGCACCACACTGTAGTTAGGTTTTTTTTTTTTTGTGTTTCATTTTTTCCATTTAGATTTTTTTCCGTTTGCATTGTTTTTTTAGCCCTATATTTTATTCCTCACATTTGATTATTTCTATTTGCTGTTTTTGTTTTTTTTGTTTTCTTTTTGTTTTCGCTCAAATTACACAATAAGTCTTTCATTTACTTTAGGCAACATTTCTTCCCTCAAACTGCTAAATCAGTCCTTTTTTTTCCCAACCCTCGACAGTACTCATATTGTTATAAAGCCAAAGGATATCGAAGTATGCAATAGGTCCTTTTTTTTACTATAATGATATGTTTTCATCTTCAAATTTTAAAAGTATACATGTTTTGCCACTTTGTTTGAACTAATAGAAACAATGTCCTAAATTTTTATTTTTTATTTTTCACTTCAGACTCCTAAATATGCATTATTTATAGTCAAAATGCCAGTTTGTGGTTAAATCGCAAACGTAATTGGTCATAAAAAATTTTAACACATTTTAAGTTTTTCTTAGATTTTTCGAATTCATGATGAGTTGGTTTAAATTAACACATTTTGAACTCTTTGTTTACTCCATATAAATGTAATGAGTAAAAAATTGTTGTTTCTTCATTCATTGACCCACAACAAAGTGCAGGTCGTTTACTAATTATTTGGTAAAGTGAAAACATACATTATAGAAAGTTGCTTCAAATCTGGTATTGTGTTTTTTTGTTTCCATCATTGGAGCAAACCCTTCATTGCATGATCTCATAAACCAAGTTGTAACCAACATGACGTTTCAAATGCATTTATAAACATTTGTATTAATAGGCAACAGAGAATTGCATTTGAAGCATAAAGTCAAACATAGGCAGCATAGGTCTGTGTAGGATTCTTCTTCATAAGTAGCTTTTGATCACAACTTATAGTGTCATATAAAATTCCAATGGTCAAAATGTGAAGAAAATTTATTAGAGAGTGTTTGTTAGTTGTTGGAAACTTATCTTAGCCTCCAAAATGCAATTTAAATGTCTTATTCCATGAATTTTAAGTGTTTCTTTATTTTGCACGCTTTGAAGTAAAAAGTTAAAGTTGCATTGTGATTTTGAGTTATACCATTCCAACATTGAATAAGAGCAGGTATTTTTTCCCCAAAACTGTAAGTAATATATCTTTTATGTAGAGTTTTAAGCTTATTTTGTTGTGTAGCGTAATTACACATTTATTCATTGTCGTATATAGTGGACCAATTTCTTTACCTTTCCATTAAAGGACCCCGAAATGGAAGTAGTAGGTTGTGGTTAGAGGGAAGGCATTCTGTTTGTAGTTGGGGCGTAGGAAAGCTAATATCAAGCTAGATCCAGTGTTTGGAAAAACAAAGGCAGAAAAGGAAATGGAAGAGGCAAGACCTCAAGTATGGCTTAAATTTTGAGCTGTGTAATACTTAATAATGACTGCTATTTAATGAATTTGTTTGAAGAGTGCACATTTTATTAGTGTGTAGGTCAGATGCAAGCCCACTGGAGAAAAGGGAAGAAGAGTTGTTGAACATGGGGAGGCCACCAACAATGTGAAAGTTAACTTACGTGTTGCATATAATCATTACGCGTAAGTGTTATTTTTGGAGGTTAAAGTATGGTATAATACTGACAGTGGTTTTATTGATAGTATTTTGACGTTAACCTTTGTTCAAATACAGCAATGTAGAAGCGCAAATGTTTAAGGAAAAAAACTCCCGATCAATGATGCGCTTGGTACATTGTGTTAATAAATTTTGTGACTTTTATTGAATTACAATTGGCAGCAACATTATGATAACTGTGTATACTACTAAATCCAGGAGTGGGATGATATGAGTTCTCGGTCGAAAACAATGGCATTCGATGAGAAGGTCAAGTTTGTTGGTGAAGTCGAAAGTCCTCAACCGGAAGAAGGGAGTGGGTGACAGTGGGCCATAACTTGTAGGCCTGGGCATTTCTATAGACATGTCCAAGAGTTGAGTGCTGAGCAAAGGAGTTTGGCAGATGAAACTGGGCTTGGCAGTTTTCTAAAGAATGAAGTGCTTAATTTGCATAGTGATTTCATTTCATGGCTTGCTAGCTCGTTCGACCTTGGATCTATGACCCTTAACATATATGGGAGGATTTTTCAGATTGCAGCTTCTGATGTGAGTAAGCTATTGGGCATAGGAGATGGCATAACGCCATTTGATTTTAACCAAAAGTCCCACTGGGTCAAGACCTTTTGCAAGATTGTGAGCAAACGGTGGGTTGTTAATGTTAAAGGCATTAGTGTGAGGCTTAGCGGTAGTTCTAAGGATGATTTCAAAAGGATGTATGTTTTGCTTGCATTTGTGACTATTCTCTGCCTTTTAAACAGAAAGTTCCTTGGTCCACAGTTCGTGTGCTGCGTTGATAATGTCAACTTATTATGTTACCATCAGTGGGCAAGTTTCATTTTGAGTCAGCTTGTGGCTGCCATCAAGAAGGTGTCTGCTAATTGTGTACAGTTGCTTGGTGGTTGTTCCATGTTCTTGCAGGTACCAGTCCAACTATTCTTACAATCTCGACTTGTTGGGCCTTATTAATGTTTGTTTTTTCAATTTTTTTTGATAAATATGCTAAATCTTGTTAGGTTTATTACATGTGTTTTATTCTACTTGGTTCATACATTGCGTGTTCAGGCACCCTTCCTATATCATTTTTTACAGAGGATGTGACGAAGAAATTGTTGCGTAAATGATGTTTTCGTGAAGATCCAAAGGTATGGTGAAGTGGCATGTCTTTTGTGGTGCTGTTTTTTTTTGTTTTGTTTTTTTCATTTCATTAAGCTTCAAATATATGTCACCTTGACTTGGTTTAAGTGGGTGTAGGACTATGTGGAGTATTTCCCAAAACCCTCAAAATCGGGTCAGCGGGCAGCTAGTACCCCTGGTCGTCCGTCTCCTTCAGCAGTTAATGTGCACGAGAATGTTGATGGTGGCCGAGATGCCATTTTGACCCATGATAAAGATCGGACAGATAGAGGGCAAGAAAAGATGCATATCCCGGTGGAAGAATTCGAGCATCTGGTTGAAGTGGTTAGGACATTGGCTGACCATGTTGGTGCTCTAGTTGTCGATGGTCGTGACCTGAGAGCAGAGCAACTACGGCAAAGGAAACAGTTGCAGTAAATAAGTGCACAAGTTGGGACGTTGGTTGATGCTCTTAATTCGAAGTGTGTTAAGGATTCACCAAATCTAAAGAAGGTTCGTCGTAAGGATGCTCATGATTCAAATGCACCGTTTGCTGATACACCTTTACCTCCGCCTGTGTTAGTTCAACAGAGTAATCATAGTGCTGATGAAATTGGGGGCACAGATGATGGGGGTCTTTTAGTGGAGAAGAATGAGTTGGATGGAAAAGGTAAATCCTCCAATAATGCATTTGCCTGTGTTGCAGATGATAGTGTTATGGTGTTGTTGACCTTTCCTGCTGAAGGCAAAGAGGGTAAGGACCAAGTAGATGTTTCTACTTTCAATTTGGGCACATTTGAAATGGGGAAGGTATATGTGTTATCTGATACCAAAGGAAAAAATTAGGGTAAAAAGGAGGTATGTGATTAGGGTTAGCTCGAGTTGTTTGCGGTCACCATTTAATGTGTTACTACACAAATACTTTATATTTGACAATGTGGTTTATTTATTGTTGGGCAGGTGAAGCGTAAACGTTGTAAATCAGTGGTTCCAGCCTTTCATGAATGTCGAATCCATATTCCGACACTTGCAAAGGTGCAAACATCATCATTTACGAAATGGGAGAATAGGAAGGCTGGTAGGTACATCAGGTTTGCTGTAGGGCCGTTTGGTGTGAGACACCCTGTTTCTCCCGAAGAGCATCATGTTATCATGTTTGTTTATTATGGGTCAGGTGATGCTATGTAATATGTCAGAATTTAATACCTTATGTCTCATTCGAAAATGTTTTTCTTGTGAAATTATGTTCAATCTGACCTATTTTGCTTTGATTCCCGTTTAGTGACACTTTGGTCAATCCGTGTGGCCCTTATATTGTTTGTCGATCTGATTTTCATTATTTGCTACCCGATGAATGGATAATAAGTTCTCTGATTAATACATGGGCTGTAATCTTCACTAATCGAGCTAAAGCTTGAGGATCACTCATGAGGAACTGGGGGTTGACGCTTAACTTCACGGTATAACTTCTACCTTCTTAGCCTTTTTGATTTATATGTTCCTGTAAAAGCTATGTGCAGTAGTTTTTTGGTCGCACTGACAGGTTCTCTAATTATCTAGTTACCGCTTCACGGCCAGATGAATCTGTACTCCATTTATTTAAGAATTAAAAGTTTGTAGAGCTACTTCTTGACGATGTGACGAACTGTGATAAGATAGATGATATGTGAATTTTTTTGTTTTTTGGAATGCTTTTGTGGTTATACAATCATGGCTGTACACATACTAATTTCATTAGTGATTCAGATTTTTCCGCCAATGCATGAATCTTTCCACTTTCTTTTGTTTGTTGTGGATTTGACTCTTTGTAATATTTCTGTGTGGGACATGTTGCATACCAATTCTAGTGTGCATCGGTACATTGAGAAGATGGATGCGCAGGTACGCCATTGGCATCGCAAATTTTTTTGGACATACATGCCATTGTTATATGTTGGAGTTGATATATATATTTATTGCTGTCCGTTCAAAAATGTTTTTTTTTTTAGTGTAAGGCACTTGATGTTGTCGTGAAGCCTCTACATTTCAGGTTGTTAACTTTCAGAAGGTTAAACGCGATCCGTTCCCAAAGCAACCAAACTGTAATGATTGTGGATTACTTGTTGCCTACTTCATGGAAAATCCTACTAAAGTAGGCACTTTGCAGCCGATGAAGGAGGTAAGAGGAATTGGTTTTATACATGCATGGAAATTGTTTTTAGCCCAACCTGATTTGAGTTACGGTTTTTTTTAGTGGGACTTACAAGAGCAGTGGTGCCGTTTCTTGTTAGACCTTATTCTATGTGAAGAGAATCAACCTCTCAGCAGAAGTACAATGTGAAGTGTCAAATTGGTTTACGGAAGAATGACTTAAGTGGGGTGGTGTTGATGTTTAGAAGGAACAAATCCTTTTAGTCGACAAGTGTGAAAAAGATGTTGCTGTAACAGGTAAATGTAAACGGAAGAACACCTGGAAGGTGAAATAGGCGATAGATTAGCATCATTCTTTTGTGTATATGATGACCGTCATTTTCGCTACATACCAGTAGGTTGGTGTTTTGGACGTTTATTGGCTGAGATAACCCATATTTTTATTAACGGGTTTACGGCCTTCTTTTTGAGTATCTGTAGCAACCAAGCCTTAGTTTATAGTTAGAGCTTTTGCTAGTACGGCCTTTATGTATGTGATAGACATATGAGGCTCCATTTTTTTGTGACCATATTTTGTACCAACACCTTACAGTAACATGTGTAGAAGCTTTTGTTCAATTAAGGTGTGTTATTTGTAGCTGTATATAACAAAACGCACTTCTCAGGTCATCATTTGTTAGGAAACTTGTTGGGGAGATTCTACAATGTCACTGTGGCAAGTTGTCGTAATGGCTATTGAAGAAAATGAAAAAAAAATAAAACAGTACCGTATAATAGATTTTTATCGATTACTTGATTCTGTCGGGTGTAAATGTAAATAAATTTAGTTTATAAAAGGAATAAAGTGTAAAAATATAAAATAATGTGTAATATTATATTTAAAAAATTCAGTAAATATAATTGTTAACATGTTAGTGGTAAATAATTTAGATAGAAGTAAGAAAAAATGGTATTAAATAGTGGTAAATACTTTGAGAGAAAGAGAGTTAATGTCATGAGTTTGATTTAAGGTGAGATAAAATTTAAAAAATAGTATTAAATAATTTGAGAGAAATATCAGTATGTATCAACATAACAAGAAGAAAGTGAGTGGAATGAAAAAAAGAATAAGAATTAATGTGAGAAATTTGATTTAATATGGATAAGTGAATTAATGTAGGAATAGTAGTTGTATTTGTTGGTAAGAGGGAGTTAATATAGCCAATCTGGGTAAATTAAACCATTTGAGTACTTTCAAGATTTTTCATAATTTTTTTTGTAGCTAATCAAATTTTTTAAAATACTCTCGGTTGTTCATTTTTTTAATCACTTTTTTATGACTTTTATCAACTTTGTTCTGTTTATCACCTTTTTTCTAATTGTAAATTGCTTTTTTTTTGTTTTATCGCTTTTTATTAAACCATTATTTCCTTTAAAATAATATTATGTCCTTTTTAAAAATTTTATCGCTTTTTAAATTTTATCCATTTTTACAATTTTATAGTGTTTTAAATAATATTATAGCCTTTTTAAAATTTGTATCGCCATTTCATAATTTTTATCACCTTTTACTAAATTTAATAGCTTTTTAAATTTTATCCCTTTTTAAAATATTTTATATAATATTATCACCTTTTTAAAAAAATTTCATCTTTTCATAAGTTTTAGAGTCTTTTTTCTAAATTTTTATAATTTTTTAAAAAATTTTATAATTTTTTTAAAATTTTTATTATTTGTGACGCTTTTTTCAAATTTTTTTTATCAATTTTTAAAAACTATTGTCGCCTTTTTTAAGTATTTATCACATTTGAATTTGCTTAAGGGTTAATGACAATATCCTCTATGGTCTAATGTAACTTACACTTTACCCTATATCTTTAAAAACTAATAATTATGAAAAGGCTATTACAAATTAAGAATGGTGAAAATAATTGAAAAAAATGATAAATCATTTAAAAAAGTGATTACAACCCAAAAAAGCGATATAATTTCAAAAAATTGATAATAATTTTGAAAAGGTGATTTTAAATTAATAAAGTCGATAATAATTTAAAAAAGCGATAAATATTTTAAAAAAGTGATTAAAACCCAAAAAAGCGATATGATTTTGGATATTGGAAGGTGTAAACGGTAAGGCATGAAGGTGGGGTTAGATGTAAGTTTTGAAAGATATGGAGTAACGTGTAAGTTACATTGACTACAGGAGAGATGTTGTCATTAATCTATTAATATTATAGGACCCAACTATTAAATTTCCACACCTTGAATTTTTACACTTCCCCAACTCTCTTTTAATTTTTACACCTACCCTTGTAACTCCATTATTTAATGTTTCTCTATTCTTCTTTGCTCCCATTGCCCCCAGTTTCATCTTTGCCTCTCCTCACCTTGCATATTTCTACCTTTAATCCATAAACAATGTCTCACGGTGCTGTTGGAGACTATGTGAAGGAATTACTATGTGATTTCAGGACATCAATAATAAAAAAACTAACGCCTCGGAAGAAATTTCGTCATTCAACGACTATCTACTTTGACCCGGAGTCTCACGTTTCTCACCCATTACAGCTGGTATGTTTCCATTTTAGTTGCTAAATTTGTTGTTTCGATTTTAACTGCTAAATTTGTTAGGGGATTTTATATGTAGGATGTTAGAGAAACAAAAACTATTTTAAAAATGGTAAATATTTTTAAAAAGAGATTAAAAATTGAAAAGGTGATAAGAAATTCTAAAATGAAACAAATATTTTAAAAAAGTGATAAAAAACTAAAAAAAGTGATTAAATGTAAAAAAAATTGATTAAATATACAAAAAGTGATAAATGTTAAAACAAATGGTAAATATTTTTAAAAAGCTATTAAAAACTGAAAAAGTAATAAATAATTCTAAAATGCAATAAATAATTTAAAAAAATGATTAAATAAAAAAAAGTGATAAAAAACTAAAAAAAGTGATTAAAAGCAAAAAAACGAAAATTTTTTAAAAGCGATTAAATATAAAAAAAGTGATAAGGGTTAAAAAAATGGTAAATATTTTTAAAAAGTGATTAAAAACTGAAAAAGTAATAAAAATATCTAAAATGCAATAAATATTTGAAAAAAGTGATAAAAACTGAAATAAAGTGAATTTTGTTTTAAAAATTGTTTAAATATAAAAAATGATAAAATATAGAAAAGTGATAAATGTAAAAAGATGGTAAAATTTTTAAAAATCTCTTAAAAACTTAAAAAGTGATAAATAATTCTAAGATGCAATAAATATTTTTAAAAAATGATTAAAAAAAGTGAATTTTTTTTAAAAATGATTAAATATAAAAAAGTGATAAATAATTAAAAATGATAGAAATATTTTAAAAAACTGATTAAATATGAAAAGGTGGTAAATAAGAAATCTAAAAACCGATTGAAAAATGAAAAAAGCTATAATTTGTAAAAAAAAGTGATAATACTTACTAAAAGGCTTTTTAAAGTTATAAAATGTGATAAATATGTAAAAGGTAACAAATATTTTTAAAAATAAATAAAAACAAAAAAATGCTATAATTTGTAAAGAAAAGCAATAATAATTATTAAAAGCTGATTAAAAATAGAAAAGGTGATAATAATTCAAAAAAGTGATTAAATTTAAAAAAAGTGATATATGAAAAAGAGTCGATAAATTTAGTGATAAGCTATTAAAAATTGTAAATAGGTGATAATAATTATTAATACGCGAGTAAAAATTTAAAAAGGCTATAATAATTAAATAAAATGATACAGATTTTAAAAATATGATAAAAAAATGTGATAACAATTATAAAAGGTAAGCAATAAAAAAAGCCAGAAAAGGCTTTAATATTAATTTTAAAAGTGCTAAAAAATTGAAAAGAAGACAAGTATGTTATAAAAGCGAGTAAAATCTAACAACAGCGAGAATAATTTTAAAAAGCGAAATAACTATGAAAAGCGATTACTATTGTAAAAACGTGATAAAAATTCATATAATGCGATATGTAATTCAGCACAGTGACTGTATAATTTAAAATGAGATAGGATTAACAAAACGCTGTTATTGTTAAAGAATATCATTATCTGTGAAACTGTTACCCCTTTTATGTTAGATTTCAGGTTACATTAAGGTTTTATACTGTGACATGTAATTTGATATGTACAGAATAGGCTTAGTGCATATCGTGGACATGGTAGCGTGAAGCCGCTGTTAGAGTGGTTTAATGGGTTCCTAAAGACTGTGAAAGATATGATAAGGGCAACGGGTATGTTCAACGCAGTCAAAGCACTAACGTCTACCTACTGTGACAAACACTTAGTTCGTGCACTTCGGCACTTTTGGTGAGATATGACACAGACATTTCACTTCTTATCTATTGGAGAGATAACCATGACACCTGTAGATTTTGTGGCAATAACTAACTTGTGTTGCAGTGGTGATTGGATTCCTATTGATGTGGAAATATGCAAAGATGACTTTCTCTTGCAACTGCTAGTTGGTGATGGTTGGGAGATATTCCATAAAAAAAGAAAGGTGAGGTTTAAGATAGTACTTGACACGTATAGAGGCTACCGATCAAATACCATGGAGAGACGGAATCAGTTGGTTCGTGTTTTCCTAGCAACCTTTCTTGGGACAACCATATTCTGTGACACAAAGCATGAGTAGTTTTTATACATGATGGATTTCAGCTATAGCAGACACATCCCGACTAGCAAAGAATAAGTGGGGAAGTGCCGCATTGGCTAATCTTTACTTGTATATGGATGGTCTGAGTAGGGGTGCTCAAGGGAATGGTGGCTTTTGACAGTCATGGCAGGTAACTATTACATAGCTGAATTACTTTACTGAATTATCTACATCAGTTACATTTAAAATGATCATTAAATGATCATGTTCAATATGAATTATTTGCAATAACAGACATGGGCGTGCGAGCATTTCATGGATATTGGGCTGAACCTAAATTTGAGCGGAGATGGGACATACCCTAGAGCAAAGTGCTATGCTGAGGGACACTTTGGGGGTATGGCATATGACACTGAAGTGTATATTAAGCTATTTAAGACAGTACATGTGGCGGCATTGAAAATGTAGCCATGGGAGAAGTACGTGGATGTCCTACCGCAGTATGCGAGTGAAAGTTTATGGGCAACAAGGTATCGAATTTTACTTGAAAGCCTAATTGGTCGAGCCTAGTTTTTAGGTGAGAGGGTCTTCAGACAAACACATTATTAGCTCTCGACAATTGCATGACAAAACTATTCTAAACCCACCGCCAACATCTATCTTTAACCATAAGTGGCGTCGTGTAGAAGTGACAGCAGCAGTTGAAGGATTATTATGGGATAATAATTCAACCACTCTGTTATCTAGTACATTTCAGTTGTGGTGGGAGGGTATGATGAAGGAGATGGCCGAAGCCATGAAAGGTGGGGACCCAGGTGAATCTGCCAATGGCTTAGGTGGGACATCTATGTCGACTGTTGCATGCGAAACAGACACTACAGTAGAAGATGTCACGCCCAGCCTAGCCCCTGGCCCATTCAGGCCTAATTAATTAACCATGCAGCGGAATTTCATATAGGGGCATTTATTCCTTATCAAACATATGGGCATGTTTCCAGGATATTACTAGTACTAGCTCATTAATTATTTACTTAAAGGTTTATATTGCGCTCTCGAAAACAAGCTAGTACGCATGTGGAATTTGTGTGCTCATCTCATGTTCAATTTCATACATAGCCAACTACATGCATGGCAACCAAACCACCAGATTCAAGTTTTGGAAAACTTGTTTATAATGCATACATCTTGCATACTCATATGTGTCTTGGTAACCCACTATTGCACATAAACACATATGTTGACACCCAATTTCGTCCGACCATAAAAAAAAAAAATTTAAAAGAAATTAAATAAAAAAAACTTATTATTTTTATTATTATTATTATTACTAAAAATTTTAATTAGCTTAAAATAAATTTTTGTTTTGTGAATATTTGATTTAAAATGATATATGTGTGTATTTGAAAGAAAAAAAGAAAACTCCAAAAAAATGGCAAAATTTAAAAGTTTGAGGTAAAAATGACAAAATTAAGAAGTTTCGGGAAAAATTGACAAATTCTGAAAGTTCCAGGAGCATTTGGTAGTTTGTCACATGAATTTTTGGGTCGACCGACGTTTCTGGCCCAAATTGACAGAAAATGACAAAATTGTCAAAATCAGAAGCTTCAGGAACTTATCCAGAGGCTGAGAGACGTAAAGGACTGAAATTGTCATTTTACCAATTTAAAAGATAAGTTTGAAATTTTTTATTAATTTATCCATCAACAGTTCGGCCAAACTTCCTCTATAAATAGGCCTCCAAATTTAGTGCTGAATACAAGAAAAAAATAGAAAGAAAGCTTAGAGCTCGGTTTCAAAGAAAATAAAATTATAGACTTAGCCCCTAGGCTCTTCTCCCTCTGCCCAGAAAGTCCCAACTTTTTTTTTCTTACAATTGGACCATCTTCTTCCTTTGTTTTTATTTTCCGTTTCACTTCTCTCTCTCTCACCTTTGCACGCTGCCCGTCCGCTCGCTGCCGTCGCTCGTCGCCGTCGTCCTGCCCCGCCGCCGTCGTCCTGCCCCGCCACCGTTGCTGCGCCGTCCGTCGCCGCCTCAATTCCTTCCTTCTCCCTCCTCCTCCCGCCGCTCCGCCGTGCCCCACGCCCTTGCCCCTCCGTGCCGCCGCGCCAGCACCTGCCCCACGCTCTCGCCGCCGTACCGTCGCCCCCCGCCGTGCCTCGCGCCCAGCCCGCCGTCAGCTGTTTATTATTGTTGTTAATTAATTAATTTAATTAACTTGGCTAGCTTTTTATTATTGTTGTTAATTAATTAATTTAATTAATTTGGCTAACTTTTTATTATTGTTGATAATTAATTAATTTAATTAACTTGGCTAACTTTTTATTATTGTTGTTAATTAATTAATTTAATTAATTTGGCTAACTTTTTATTATTGTTGTTAATTAATTAATTTAATTAACTTGGCTAACTTTTTACTGTTGTTAATTAATTAATTTAATTAACTTGGCTAACTTTTTATTATTGTTGTTAATTAATTAATTTAATTAACTTGACTAACTTTTTATTATTGTTGTTTAACAATTAATTTAATTAACTTTGCTAACATTTATTATTATTTTTAAAGTGGATGGCCAAAAAGCCCCACTTTATTATTATTAATTTTTTTTTCTTTATGTAATTTTTTATTTAATTCACCTTTACCCTTTACTAATTAATAAATAAATGAAAATTAAAAGAAGATTATTTTGTAATTAATTATTAAGGCTAATAAAAATTATTTTTAAAAAGCCAATTATTTTTATTTTTATATACATGTTTTTAATTCTTTAAAGATAACAAAAAGTTAAAATTAATTTTAATAGTTATTTTTATCCAGTAAAAATAATAAAAAAATAAAAATAAAACCTGTTTAAAAAAAATACATGAAAATTAAGACTTTATATTTTACTGATTTATTTAAATATAACTTTTAAATCCACTAAAATAATAAATATTTTTCATTAAACAAGAAAACAAAAAGAAAACTAAAACAAGATAAGAAAAAGATAAGAAAGACAAGAAAAAGAAAAGAAAAGAAAGATAAGAAAAAGATAAGAAAGATAAGAAAAAGAAAAGAAAGAAAAGAAAGAAAAGAAAGGAAAGATTAAATCAAAAAGAAAAGAAAAATATAAGAAAGAAAAGAGAGAAAAGAAAAGAAAGAAAATAAAAAATAAAATTTTTTTTATCTAAAAATTCTATAACAAAAAGAATTCCAAATTAATAATTAAACTAATAATTGATTCCATAAAAAGTAAATAATTAACTAAAAATTAAAATAATTTCCATATCCGGATGATCCGGCAGGATCTACGGTTTAGAAAATATCAACCTTTTTAAAATAAATAAATTAAATAAAAAGATAAAAATCCATATTTACGATATGGATTAATCGATTAAAATTTCGTCAAATTCCGTGTCCAAATGACTCGGCAGAGTCCATGGTTCGGAATCAAATCTTCCGTGTCCAAATGACTCGGCAGAGTCCATGGTTCGGAAGTATAAAATTCAATACAAATTAACTTAAAAATCCACATTTCGACTAATTTAGTTAAAATTTCTAAATTAACTGAAAATTATTTAAAAGCAAAGTAAAACAAAATTAAAATCAACTAAGGTGCCAATTTTGGGCACTATAACAATATTGTTTTAGCGTAACCGTACTCCCGATCCCCGAACTCTCGCAGACCAATTTTAAGGTGACCAATCGACCTAAGAAAACTGATTGGTGGCGACTCCAGAAAATCCGACGTTGCCACAACATACATGTCTTTAATTCCATTGGTTACCATTTTAGCTCGTTATAGGCATGCATTTCCTTTCTTGTTCATGTTTACCTAATGTTCATCTTTAACATACATATAAGGCCGAGACATACATGATTCCATATTTCAAACATGTGCTTAGAACACATAATCATGCATATCTATCAACTTTTTACTTAGGCCTAAAGATGACTATCAACCAAAATTCCCAAGAGTTCACATATATGCCATTTTACTTAAATACCCGAAAGTGTCCATAATCACTTAAAATAACAAATTTGGTTTTTAAGACAAACCAAAATACATAGCACATGCTTATACATGGCAAATCACACACAACACACATTTCCACCTTAGAGACTTTGTTCCCACAATCTAGACTCCAAGTCCTGCACATAAAGTCCACACTCATTAGCTTGTTACACAAGCAACCAATAGCACTTAGAATACTTAGAATTTTGAGCAAATACCACACATATGCATAATACCTTTACCAAGAAAGAGTATAAAATACTCTTGACCTTAGTGCCTTTCAAGTACTCCTTTTCCTACATGAAGTAGAGAAGGGCGGGTGAGTAAAACTCAGTAAGGATTCTGTGTGGCTCCTAGAGCCTAAAATATGGCTTCCAAAGCCTAACATAGCCAAGAATAACATGGAAAAAAATATTCCATGCTCCTGCAAAGAAAACACTAAGATAAAGAAAACACAAGACATATAGCAATAACAATAATAATAATAATCGGGGGTTAGCATGCACAATCAATCATAGAAGTACATAACACACACACACACACACACCACTTAACACCATATTCCCATGAAGGGCAGAGCAAGCATGATCCATATTTCTCATTTCTTAGGTTAACCATTTTATTAATCCATTTTAAAATCTGAGCTCTTTATGCTTGGGATTTGAGTTGGCCGACTCAATTCCTAGCCGTAATGCTTGCATGGAGCTAGCTAGCACGGAGTTGCCTAAGTAACAAAACATAGCACTCTATAGCCTTCTTAGGATCACATGGCATCCAATATCCATCACCTAAGGGCCCAAATACTCAAAGAGTATAAGAATCCTTACCAAAACCGTTAGCAACTTTTGTTGCCCGAAAGCTTTAGAAGCTTGGCCTTTGTTTTTCCTTGCTTGTTGTAACTAGAACTTATGTTCTAGCTTAAGATCCTACAAGGGTAGAAAGTTAGCAAGCCATATTTTTGCTTGACATAACTTAGAAACATAGGAAATACCAAGAACACTTGGTAGAACACACAATACCTCAACCAAAGGAGTTATGGCCGAATCCTTCGGCTTGATTTCCTTAGAGCTCCCGTTCATCTTTTCTTGAATCCACCACTTGATTCCTTGCCTTGGAAGGCCTTAAAAGCTTATCTTTATCAAGAACACAAGTTTCAAACATAAGAATGCCAAGAACAAGACTTGGCTGAAACTCCTCCCGGTTGATGACTTCCAAAAATGTCTTATTTCTTCAATCTGCTTCTTGATTCTTGTTTGAGGTGTTCTTAAGAGTTTATAGACACCAAGAACACTTGGTTTAATGTTCAAGAATGCCAAGGAATGATCTTGGCCAAATGGAGAAGTAAGTAAGAATTTGGAAGAGTGTTTTAGAGCAAATGTAGAGAGAGATTGAAGAGAAAGAGTGAAATGTGTTGGATGAAGTTTGTAAGAGTGAATGAGAGTGTATTTTGGGTAGTATGGATGAATTTTGAGGGGAGAGAATGAGGGAGATCATGTGATTTACATGGGGTGAGTGGGATACAAAGTGAGAGACAAATTGGAAGACTTTGGTGAAAGTTGGGTGAATTTGTCAAAAGTGGGGGACAAGTAGGTGGAGGAAGGAATCCTAAGTGATGAGTTGAAGGGGAGGTGGATTAAAATAATGGAAAATGGAAGGAGGTGGCAGCCATGGCATCCAATGCCTTTAAAATTGGCTAATCCCCCTCTTAGTCCCTCAATTCCTCACATTTGGGCAATTAAGACCAACCACCAAAAGTCCCATTTGTCCAATTGAGTCCATTACCTTAAATTTTCATCATTTTGCTTGCCCTAAGCCAAGATTAAATTCTAAGAGTGTCCAACACTCATTATACTCCCCGGTCCCATTTAATTTAGTGTCTCCCGAGCTCAATAAGCTCAATTCCCAAATTGGAAAAAAAATTCTCTTCATAGCCCGAGGCTTAAATCACTTAGGTTTTTGCGGGCATTACAGAAGGAGCTAAAATACAACTATCTGCTACATCTATGTTGCTCCCAGATCTCGAGACAGGAGAGGCTAAACTACTCATAATTCCAAGCATTGAGGATGAGGATGTCGAGGTTCTACCGCTTGATCCTTCGATAAAATCTGTATGTTTATCATGTCATACGTTATTGTACTCAATCCCGTAATAGACTTAGCTTCTAATTTTAAAATGTAATGTATAGGTGAGGAGAGACACTATCGAGAAGCTACTGCGCTTGGTGGCAAGTCTAAAGAAGGCTGTAACGGACAAAATGTGGAAGGATGCGAAGAAATTGTCTTTGAAATAGTGTGTAAGTCTATAGCCTATATAAAATTTTGTTTTCAATTATGACATATTAATGATATATCTTATGGTTGCAGGTGACATGTGGCGGAACAACTGCAGACATTGGCTTAAAACACAAGCAACATCGTCATCGTGGGAAAGAAGTGTTGCAGGATGAAGGTTCCCACAGTGATGGAGATGGGACCGATGAAGTTGGGGCAGAATCCCATTCAGAAGGAGATGAGGTGGATGACAATGGCTAGCATGAAGACATTGTTGGTAAAGAAGGTTTAGATTCTGATGGTTGGAATGAAGAGGATGAGGAAAACGATGAAGATGACTCAGCTGCGGAGTCGGATGATGAACCTGGGTCAGACTCAAATGAGCCTGCATCTGGTGGATGGTTGGAGAGCTGTACTAAGCACATGGAAGATAGGTCTGCAACTAAGAAGGGAAGGAGAAGGTGAATGGCGTTGGAACTAGGATGCTTTTCAATTTCCTTAACAGACAATATGATATGCTTTTCAATTTTCTTTCAAGACAATATGTATGATTTTCAAACTATGTTATGTTATATCGATGTATCATGGATGCTAAAATGTTATTCCTCTGAATCTTTATATAGACTGAAGTATGATAAATATATTATTTAATTCCTCTTCTTTCCATTAATATTTATTCGTATAAAAAAAATGCTTTTATCAACATATTCTCGCATTTCAATTACCTATATCAGCTTTCTTCTTTATATGTTATCGTCTGTATTTTACTTTTCTCGTTTATTTTGAACTGAAATCGCTTTTTTCCTTGTTAAATCCCAAATTAGGCACGCAAGTTCCTTAAGATGGCTATTTCAGCCCATAATTTTGTTAAAATAAATCATATATATCTACGGTTTATCTTAACACAATAATATCATTCCATAATCCTAGGCATTATATTCTTAGGTTTTAAATTAATACATGGTCCAAAATGATAAAGCCATCTCTTATATTGACCCGTACTAGAATGATGCCTCCATGTACCTTGAAAGCTACTTTCTGCATTATGGTCATAATAGTTAGTTCCCTTGTTGCATACAGATTCCCCCGTGTTGAAGGTCCATCCTATGAATTGAGATCTCAACAAATTAGTGGTTGACTTTTTTGGGCCAGAATATTAACCGCTCTTATATGGTGCACTTTTTGGGGGCTCTTGTGGTTTAATTTGAGCGGCCACTTTATGCAACTGCTACATTTGTGGTGAGCTTTTTGGAGGCCATAATATGAACCGCATTTGTTTGAGATACAAATTGTGGGGTTTTGTGGTTCAATTTAAGGGACCTGAATTTACACCACTTGTACAGGGTTAGGGGCTAGTTTTTTAACCACTTTACCCAAAATTTATACCAATGGTGTCTATTTAGGGGCCACTTTGTGAATCACATTCCCTAGAGAATTTCCCGCTAAATTATGGTTGTCTTCTTTATTCTTGTATATCTATTTTTTTTCGTGTAAAATCATTTTAATATTTTTTGAAGCTCAATTAGGTACGAAACAAATATGAAAAATCTTAAAATTAATGAAATTTAGTTATCAGATGTTTCAATTTTGGATGTTAGGAGTTGTTGTTGTAAAATGCTACAAATGAAGTCAGGGTTAAGTACTAGTTTTTAAAGATAGGGGGTCAAATGTAAGTTGCATTAGACTATAGAGGATATTGTCATTAATCTCTAAATATATGAAAAGGCGATAAACACCTATAAACGGAGACAATAGTTTAAAAAAAATGATAAAAATTTGAAAAAAGCTTAAAAAATGATAAAATTTTTTTAAAAATTATAAATACTTTTAAAAAATGATAGAAATTTAGGAAAATATGCTAAAATTTATGAAAAGGTGTTTTTTTTTTCAAAAAGGTGATAACATTATTTAAAAAATTTTAAAAGGTATAAAATTTAAAAAGCTATAAATTTTAGTCAAAGACGAGTATAATTATGAAAAGGCGATAAACATTTTTAAAAAAGTGATAATATTATTTAAAACATGATAATATTTTAAAAATGGATAAAATTTAGAAAGCGAATTTTTTTTTAAAAGGCCATAGTATTATTTTAAAGGTGATAATGGTTTAATAAAAGCGATAAAAACAAAAAAAAGTGATTTATAATAAAAAAGGCGATAAACAGAAAAAAATTGATAAAAGTACGAAAAAGGTTATTAAAATAAATAAAAAATCGAGCATATTGGTATTTTTGAAAGTTGAAAAATCTTAAAAGTAATGGTAAATGTGGTTATCAGATGTTATAATTGTTGTCTACACGTTTTTCCACAACATCATATTTCATTCACTGGCAGATGTACTTGAATGTATGTACCATTTCATTTGCAGAACAGCGCACATACTCCTGCATATTGATGTCTCATTGTTACAAGAGCTTCAGTAGAACAAAATCTCGACAAAAAATTGCCATATTTGTCTTTAACTTGTACAAAAGTGGGGACTACAACAATCAGGCAGTCGATTTTCAACGCTGCGTAACATCCATTCTCTTTAACATGAACTTATGTTTTCTAGATCTACAATTGAATAGCTATGACAATTTAGTTCCACTTAGTTTGGAAGAGTAATGAAATGTGCCTAGAAAAATTAATGAGAATTAATACACCATTGAGAGAAATAGTGTCTACCTTCCTCTTTCACAGGCATCAACTATGACTATAGCAATGCTATGTACGACTCGGGGAACGAAACGAAGGGCCACGTTGAGATTGATTCTTCTTTTTTGACGGGGGCAACTGGATGGGAATAGATGTTCCTGGTATATAATGGGTATGTGGAATGCTTGACTTTGACCCCGTTTAGAGAACTTGGAATCTTTAAAGATGTTGCAGATGACAAATGTGGCCAGGGGGCAACCTCTGTGCTTTCACGGTTAGGTGCACGAGTTTGAGACTCGATGATGAATACCCATAAGTATATTGTTATTAAGGGTTTAAATCATCATTATACGCTTTGAGTATGATTAATTTTTATATTCTGAGTATTTTTTTTCCACCGGGTTACTATTTATGCATTTTTACTATTCACACGCATTTTTACTATTCATAGTTACTATTCACCGAATCACTATTTACGGTTACTATTCACTGACTTACTATTCATGTGCATATTTTACTGTTCATATGCTTTTTACTATTCATCAATAGTAAATAATTATTTTTTACATATGTTAAATCATCACTTGGCGACCATTCACGAGAAAAATCATATCTGGAGCTGTAGATGTCGGAACTGAATGATTCCAAATTCATCTGAAATCCAACACATAGATCTTCAACTCTGCTTTATTCTACGAGCTAATTTGATCGTTTTCATTGCCGAAATCTAATTATAGATGAGACCCTTAGTTATTTCGTATGCTGAAGAGCAGTTTTGGTAGAAAAATCATAACTTGAGCTATGAATGTCCAATTTGAATGAGCAAGCTATCGATTCGAAGCTAAAGAGGAGATTCACAACTTTTGTGCTTTGAGGAAGAGCTAATCTGATGTCTAAAATGATTGAGAAATTAAAAGAAGTTGCGGCCTGCCATTATGAATTTTTATTTATCTACATTTTACCATTTTATTTTTACCATTTCACCCACCCCAAAACTCTATAAATAGGCACCTTGGGGGGAGGGTGAAGGATGCCATTTTCTTAGGCCTTATTTATGTTCTTGTATCATCCTTAATTTTTCTTCTTTAGTTTTGTTCTAGTTTTCAATACCGAAGCTCTGTCCAAGTGTTTTCTCGTTCTTGTTCTTGTTCTTCCTTTGATCTTTCAATCCATGTTTATTTCATCTTTCTGCATGTTGCTTACTTTGATTATGGCTAACTAATCTTCTTTTTGCTAAGGTGAAAGGGTGAAGCTTTTGGTATAGAGGTTATGATTGATTTGAATGGATCACAACGTTAACGTTATTTTCTTCCGTAATCTATTTAACTTCCCTCCTTGTTAAGTGAGATTGATTTGAATTGATCACAATGTTAACGTTATTTTCTTCCTTAATCTATTTAACTTCCCTCCTTGTTAAGTGAGAGTCTTGATTCATCATAGTCAATCATTGGCACAAAAGCTGCTTGATTCCCTTTGTAGAACATGGCCCTGTCGGCTATATCGGAATCTTGAGTTATTGTTGACAAAGGTTGGCATGATGAATACTTGAACCCATTAGCAAGCGTTGGAGTTTTTAAGATCAATGAAAGTTAATACTAACTAAATTCCCTGATTGGGACCTCATTTATGTGTGGATACCAATTGTGTGGTAAGATGAGTTAAAATTAATCATAACCGATATACTAAAAGTGGATCTCTTAACCTTAGCTATTTTATTTGAATTTGATTTTTTAATAAACACCTGTTCACACCTTGCACCAATATCTTTCCTTATTACCAAATCTATAATTTGTATTTCTTAATTCACTTCCCTGTGGTTCGACACTTAAACTCCCAAGATTTTATAACTTGTGACAACCTACACTTGGGTTACAACTGCTAGAGTACAACAAGTTTTTGGCGACGTTGCCGGGGAAGTAAAATTAGAGTATAAGTTTAATTTTTTTTCTTTTTGTTCTTTTTATTTTGTTTTATTTTTTGTTCTTTATATGGCAGGCTGAACCTCCTACCTCTTAATTTGTGTTAATATTATTTGTCTTTATTTTTCTTTATTGTTGAATGGCAGGCTGAGCCTCCTATCTTTTATTTTTTGTTCATATTTCTTTCTTTTTATTTATTTTTCTTATTCTTATTAAATGGAAGGCTGAGCCTCTTATCTAACTTGTTATTGATATTTGCTTTTTCTTGTTGTTATTTTGTTAATGCTTGAAAGCTTGGTCACGTACATCAAGTAGTAGACTGGTAAGAGAATCTTCATCATCTTCAAACATGGCTGAACATATTAATGACCAAGAAGATAATCATTCTCTACATAATGACCAAGATCGATATAGGACATTTAGAGAATACATGAACCCCATAAGAAAAAGCACTCAATCATGTCTAATATTTCTCACTGATGCGTGTTACTCCAATTTCAAGCCAGATATTATTCAGCTTTTACTAACTTTTCATGGCTTTGATTTTGAAAATCCATGCTTGTATTTGAGAGAATTTGAGGAAGTCTGTCACACATATAACAATCTAAACTGTAGCATGAACATTATCAGGCTTAAGTTTTTTCCTTTTTCTTTAAAAGATAAAGCTAAGACTTGGCTACAGAATCTTAGGTTAGGCTCCGTTAATTCATGGGATGAACTGAAACAACAATTTTTGAAATTTTTTTTCCTGTTTGTAGAACAAATTCATTCAAAAGGCAAATCACAATTTTCACACAAAAATCAGGAGAAATTTTTTACCAGTGTTGGGATAGATACAATTATTTACTTAACACATGCCCACACCATGGTTTTAAAACTTGGAGATTGGTCTCACATTTTTATGAAGGTTTGACACCTAGGGAAAGACAAATGGTAGAAATGATGTGCAATGGAACTTTTAAGGATAAAGATCCGGACTAGGCAATGAATTACCTAGACATGCTAGCAGAAAATGCACAAAATTGGGACACCGCTGGTACATATGAGGCTCTAGGAAAGACTCAAACCCTTACATCTAGTGGAGGTATTTATCATCTTACGGAAGATAATGACCTTTAAGTAAAGTTTGCATCTTTAGCTAGAAAGGTTGAGGCTTTAGAAATGAAAAAAGTTGGTCAATTAAAATCCATTAAAGAAAATGTTTGTCACATTTGTGAGACTAATGACCATCCCACTAGCAATTGCCCAACCTTGCCCTCTTTCAAAGAATGTTTCCATGAACAAGTCAATGCATTGAACAACTTTCAAAGACCATCGAAAAATCCATACTCGCAAACTTACAATCCTGGTTGGAGGAATCATCCAAATTTCAGTTGGAGAGGTGATAATCATACTCAATCGTCACAACCACCTTTGCACACCCAACAAAATTTTAAACAATCTCAAGGGTATGCACCATATGTTCCTCCTCTTAGGAAAAATATTGAAGATACATTGCATTTATTCATTGAGAAGCAAAAGTCCATCAATGCTCAAACAAGTCAAACCATGATTGATTGGAAAGATACTCTTGCAGAATTTGCATCTGCACTCAACATTCAGGAGAAAGGAAAATTTCCTTCTCAACCACAAGTGAATCCTAAAGGTCAAACCATGGATCAAGTGAAGTCAATCATTACACTCTGTTGCGGTAAGGTTGTTGAAAAATTCATTCATGATCCTTGTGAAGGAGACGATGAGTCAACTTCCAAGAATAAAGAAGGGGTTGAACCTGTATCAAGTGAAGAACAAATTGAATCTCCACCAACACCTCCATTTCCTTAGGCATTAACTATTCCTAAGAAGGTGAATCGAAATACTAAAATTTTGGATGTTTTCAAGCAGGTAAATATCAATATCCCTTTGTTGGATGCAATTAAACAGGTACCTTCTTATGCCAAATTTTTGAAGGATTTGTGCATTGTTAAAAGAAAACTAAATGTGAAAAAGAAAGCCTTCTTAGCCGAACAGGTAAGTTCTGTTATTCAAAATAACACTGCTTTGAAATACAAGGATCTTGGCTGTCCAACAATTTCATGTTTCATTGGAGAACATAAAATTGAGCAAACATTACTTGATCTTGGGGCTAGTGTAAACTTACTTCTATATTCAGTTTACCAAAAACTAAATTTGGGGAAGTTAAAACCAGCCGAAGTAACTCTTTTGCCTGCTGACAGATCAGTGAAAGTGCCCAGAGGAGTCATTGAAGATCTGTTAGTTCAAGTTGATAAATTCATATATCCTATGGATTTTATTGTTTTAGACAGCCCACCAGTGGAAATTAAGAATTCAATACCTGTTATTTTAGGACGTCCATTTTTAACAACTTCTAACGGTTTGATTAATTGTAGGAATGAACTGATGAAGTTGTCATTTTGAAATATGACATTAAAGCTAAATGTTTTCAACTTGCTTAAGCAGCCACCTGAAAAAGAAGATGCCTGTATCATTGGTGAAATTGTAGAAAACTATATCCAAGAAAGGAGTATCTCTGATCCTCTTGAAAAGTGTTTAGTTAATTCATTAGAATCAAGAATGCAAATGGATCAGGATATTTCTAACATATGTGCATTTCTTGATTCTTCACAGGTGGAAGGAAACACACATTGGAAACCAAATATTGAGGAGTTGGAAAAACCTAAAGTTAAAGAGCAAGATGAAATACCCACACCAGAGTTGAAGCCATTGCCCAAAGAACTGAAATATGCATTCCTTGGAGAAAACTCTTCTTATCCGGTGGTAATTTCATATACTCCCACATTTGAGCAAGAAGGTAAGTTGATTGAGTTACTTAAGAGGCATAAAAGTGAAATTGGATGGACATTAAAGGACATAAAGGGCATTAATCTCTTAGTTTGTTCAAATAGAACAAATTTAGAGGATAATGCTAAATCTTATCAACAGCCTCAGAAAAGATTCAATCCACACATGAAAGAGGTTGTAAGATCTAAAGTTATCAAATTACTTGATGTGGGAATTATTTACCCTATCTCTGACAGCAAATGGGTTAGTCCAACCCAAGTGGTTCCAAAGGAGTCTGGCATCACAGTGGTGATAAATGAAAAAGGTGAGTCTTTACCAACTCGAATAACATCTAGTTGGAGAATGTGCATTGATTATAGGAAATTAAATCTTGCCACCAGAAAAGATCATTTTCCATTACCTTTCTTGGACCAAATTTTAGAAAGAGTAGCAAGACATCCTTTTTATTGTTTTCTTGACGGCTACTCAGGTTATTATCAAATTCTAGTAGCTCTCGAGGACCAAGAAAAGACCACATTCACATGTCCCTTTGGAACATTTGCATTTAGACGCATGCCTTTCAGACTTTGCAATGCCCCAGTAACATTTCACAGATGTATGTTGAGTATTTTTAGTGACATAATTTAAAAATATCTTGAAGTTTTCATGGATGATTTAACTGTTTATGGAAATTCATTTGATAATTGTCTTGAAAACTTGGAAAAGGTTTTAAAAAGATGTGAAGAAAAAGGTTTGGTACTAAATTGGGAAAAATGTCATTACATGGTCACCTCTGGAATTGTTTTGGGTCATGTTGTATCTTCCAAAGGAATCGAAGTTGATAAAGCAAAAGTGGAACTCATTGTTCAGTTACGTTTACCCAAAACTGTTTGAGAAATTCGCTCATTTTTGGGACATGCAGGCTTTTATCGAAGGTTCATTAAAAGATTTAGTGAAATATCTAGACCTTTTTGCAACCTCCTTGTGAAAGATGTTTCATTTGAATGGACTCAAGAATGCCAAAATTATTTTGATAAGTTAATCGACCTTCTAACATGTTCTCCAATCATGCAACCCCCGGACTGGTCCTTACCTTTTAAGGTAATGTGTGATGCTAGTGATTATGCCGTTGGTGCTGTTTTAGGACAAAGAAAGGAATGTAAGCCATATATAATTTATTATGCAAGTAGAACTTTAAACGGTACACAAACGAACTACACTACAACTGATAAAGAACTACTTGCAGTAATATTTGCATTGGATAAATTTCGTTCTTATCTAATTGGTTCAAAAACCATTGTTTACACCGACCATTCTACTGTCAGGTACCTAATGTCAAAGCAAGATGCTAAACCAAGGTTGATACGCTGGATCTTATTACTTCAAGAATTCAACATTGTGATCAAGGATAAGAAGGGCATCGAAAATGTTTTCACTGACCATTTATTAAGGCTAACAATGAATTCAACAATTGAGGCTGCACCAATAAATGATTGTTTTCCTGATGAATTTTTATTCTCTGTCACTACAATACCTTTGTTTGCTAATATTGTTAATTTTTTTGTGACAGGACGGATGCCAGCTCAATGGAATGCTTAAGATAAGAAGAAATTTTTGCATGAGGTGAAAAACTTTTACTGGGATAATCCTTATCTTTTCAAATATTGTCCTGATCAGATATTCAGGAGATGCATATCCGAAAATGAGGTAAAAAATGTTTTTGAATTTTGTCATTCAGAAGCATGTGGAGGGCATTTTTCATCAAAGAAAACAGCTGCAAAGATTTTGCAGTCTGGATTTTACTGGCCCTCTTTGTTTAAAGACGCACATGTATTTTGCAAAGCCTGTGAAAATTGTCAGAAATTAGGATCAATTTCAAAAAGAAACAGGATGCCTTTGACTCCTATCATTAAGATTGAAATTTTTGACTGTTAGGGAATAGATTTCATGGGACCATTTCCACCATCATTTAGCTTCGTGTATATTTTAGTTGCAGTAGATTATGTTTCAAAATGGGTAGAGGCAATTCCATGTCAAAATAATGATTACAAAACTGTAATTAAATTTTTGAAGGAAAATATTTTGAGTCGATTTGGGATTCCTCGGGCCATAATAAGTGATGGGGGAACACATTTTTGTAACAGACCATTTGAATCCTTGTTGAAAAAGTATGGTATCAAACATAAGGTTGCCACCCCTTATCTCCCACAAACAAGTGGACAAGTAGAATTAACAAATAGGGAGATAAAACAAATATTTGAAAAAACAATCAACCCAAATCGAAAGGATTGGTCTTTGAAACTAACCGATACACTTTGGGCTTATCGCATTGCTTTTAAAACATCACTCGGCATGTCTCCCTATAGGTTAGTTTATGGAAAACTTTGTCATTTGCCTGTGGAACTTGAACATAAAGCTTATTGGGTTATTAAAGCTTTCAATTCAAATCTCAATGATGCTAGTGTTTTGTGCAGGTTGCAAGTAAATGAGCTTGAAGAGATGAGAAATGATGCATATGAGAATTCAAAAATATATAAAGCTAGAACCAAAGCTTTTCATAACAAAACAATCTTAAGAAAAACACTTGAGGTTGGTCAAAAGATTTTGCTTTATAATTCTCGACTTCATATATTTCCTGGAAAACTGAGAACTAAATGGAGTGGACCTTTTATTGCGAAACATGTTTATCCTTATGGGGCCATTGACATTGAAAATCCTAAAAATGGTAATGTGTTTAAAGTAAATGGACAAAGAGTTAAATCATTTTTGGAGAATCATGATTTTCAGGAAGAGGTAGTTCATCTCAGTGACCCTCACAATGATCATGGTAAGTAAAAGTAAATATATTTTCTCTTCTTAGATAGTTTTCTTTTAAGTTTCATTTTTTTTATTTCTTTCTTACTTTGCTTTTCATCTTTTCCCGGTTAATTGGCGGATACGGTACTCCGTGGATCTCAAGTCGGTTGTTTCAGTTTCCCATAATAACTGATTTCTTTCTTTTTCCCTTCTTTCAATTTCTTCTAAAAAAATGGATTCTACTTTTCTGCTTTGCGAAAATACTTTCCTTCTCTCCCAATGAATGTTCTTAAAAGGATTTACCAAGCTAGGTGTGAATGATTAAGAGCTTTGATGCACAAAGGCATTCCTAAAAATGTGTGTTGGTTAATTGAAACTAAGGTCTGTTTGGCTGGTGAAACCCCAGATGCATTTGTGTCTCACATGCCTAGCTTAGGCAAAAGCTCTTATGCCAAAAAGCAAAGAGCGAAAAGGTTACGAGTCTGTCATAAATGTGGTCGATGGACTTGTTACTAGATGTCGTTCTTTAGGAATGGTGTCCAATAATCGGGAAGATAAATACAATTCATCAAGAATGGCTTGAGTAAGGATTCTTTGGGTAATATCCGATTGACTTTTGAGACGCATTCTTGTGAATTAGTGCAACATGAACTTCTTAGTTTATAGAGTATTTTTCATAAAGAACGAGAGCGTTATAGTCTTGAGAATATGACTTTAAAAGACCCTGTTTGCCAGTTTGGAAGAAAACTAGATAGGAAGCAAATCCCCGACTCATAGAAGGCGTTGAAGCCGTTACTGGACGTAAAACCAGAGGAAGCTGTGAGCCACAGTCACAACTACTGTACATACACACCATTATTGTTGAAAATTTTCTTGTTCTTCTGACAATAATCTACCTACTCCTGTAGGTGTAATCAATGCATTATCCTTTTATCTTTATAATTGCACGTTCTTCTTTTGATTTTTTTCACACGGTTAAGGATAAAAATGGAGGGAATCTCAACTTTCAAATTTTGAAATATTTGTGTATTTTGTGGATCTTTTCCTGGAAAGGATGAAGAGTTCTTGAGGGCAGCCAACCATTTGGGTAGAGTACTAGCTGAGCGAAAAATACATTTGGTTGATGGGGGAGGTAGCATCGGGTTGATGGGAGGTGTAGCAACAGCAGCATCTGTAGGGGGTAGCCAAGTTCTGGGTATCATCCTTGCACCTTTGAAATTGATTTCTGGAAGCACGATTGGAGAAGAATTATTGGTTAAAAAACTTGCAAGAGCGTTTGTTGCAAATACTCTGTAATTCTGATGCCTTTATTGCTCTACCAGGAGGGTTTGTCACATTGGGGGAAAATTTTCAAATTGCTTTCATGGCCTAACTTAATTTGCACAAAAAACCCATTGGGCTGTTGAATGTTAACAATTTCTTTGCAGGTCTGTTATCTTTTATGGATCATGCTATGGAGGAGAAATTTATTTCAGAGACGGCACGACGGATCCTAATATCTGCATCAACTGTTGAAGAATTGATAGACAAAATGCAATTTTTTGTTCCTAAACCAGATTTAGTAGTGATTCAGATAGACTGGATACGACAGTCTTTCCCAATCAGTTCCATCCCATAAGTATCATTGACCTTGTTTGTTGTTTTTATTTTTGTTAATAAGTGAGAAGCACTATGGAAGAAAGCAATCGGACTTCTGGATTTTTTTATCTTGTCTTTTAGTTTTATTATCAGCATTTTCTTTATTTTGGTTGAAGTTATTTCAGGTTTTACATTTTCAATAACTACCATTTTAGGTAATCTCTTCTTCACTATTCTTATCTATATTTTGACATTGGGGACAATGTTTTAATCTGGTTGGGGGGAGGGATAGTTGTCACATTTTTTTCTTCTTCTTTTAGGATAGTTTTTCTCATGCTGATATTAAAACCATTAGACAAAGCACTTAGTTTATGATGGTTGAGTAAAGAGTAATTTTTCACTCTTGAGACGCATCCTATTTTATGTGACATGCATAACATTTTTTTTCTTTGCAAGCATAAATAGTTGCGTGTAGGAACATTTAGCGTGAATTTAGGTTGTTTGTTTGCATTTAGGAACCCAACTCATGGAAATATAATCATTCGATGTATACCTTGTAAATTTGAAATGATTGTTAATTTTTAAAAGAAGTTAAAGTATGTTGCTTGTTATCTAAGGAAAATAAATAACCGGTGAGCACTTTTGAGCCTTTAGTGTTTATTAGGATGTGTGAATTTCTTTGTTGAGAGTGCTTACTTTGTGTTTTGAGCTAGACCTTGCTTGGATGAGTGACCTTAAGGACCCATGCAACCTTACTTCTTGTATGTAAATTTAAGGAAGAAGATGGCATTTTAGGGCCAACCACTTACCAAAAGGCTAACCTTGTATATTATCCCTTAGTGAGCCCATTTGAGCCTTATAGCCTTATTCTTTGTTTGAACCCCAAACGTTTAAACACTTCCACTTCATTTTGATCCTTTATTATCCTTGGAACTAGTGATGCTTATATGATTATGGGCTTAGAGAATTAAAATGAATGTGTTGTTTTTTTGTAAAATAAAGAATAAATGTGTGGTGTACTTCAGAATATGTAAGGTTGCCTTGTGCTTAATTTGTCATAGTGGAAAAATTGGAGTGAGTTGAGCTTAAATCATAAAAACTGAGTGTATATCATTGGATGGTTGAGTTTTAAACAAATTTTGATTTATGGTAGAAAAAGGCAAAAGCGAGATCATAAAAAAAAAGCATAACAAAATAAAGTAAAAAAATATATATAGATAAATACAAAAAAAAAAAGACTCTTCGTTTCATAATACTTAGCCTCCTTTCCTTTTATGGCAGTCTAAAAAAAAATTGTTCTATTTCATTTTCAAATAAAATCATATATGCTCATACCCATATGGAATCTTTACTAAAGTAAAGATGAAATACATCTTCTTTTATCTTTTTTTGACAGATAAACGCATAATCATGAGAGACAGTTAAAAAAAAAAAAGCTTCAACCTTAATATTTGTGCAAATCAAATAAGGCCAGCCACTTTGAAACGACGAGAGGTTAAAAAAAAAAAGAAAAAAAAGAGAGAAAATAAAAAAAATTGTTAAATTCAATAAGTTTGAAACTCAACCATATTTGTTTTCTAAACTCATGTGTTGTTAAGGAATTGTGTTTTGGAGAGGACTTTGAGACTAGGGTTCAATTGGGTATTTAGTATTTTAGGTGCTCACATTTATTGTAATACTAGTTCTCTTAAACTCCATCATTAAAAAGTCTTCATCCGATTCCCGCTTTCACCAAACCCAGCCTTATTTCAACCTTATATAAAGATCATTGGACTTAAATTTACATGCAGAATCTAATGAGGGTGAAGTTGGATCCCCTTACAAACTCTGGATTGAGAAACACAAAGTAAGCTGTTCACATACTCACCTTAAAATAAGTGCAAATACTTAAAGAGTGATTCTCTACCTATGTTAACAAGGACTTAACTTTTTCTCTTTTCATTAATTATTTGCAAGTCAAGTTTACAAGTGTTATATATTCATAGCATGATTTGTCATGAGTTGTTAGATTATATATTTTATTTATTTTCTTAGGTTACACTTGCTAGGGACTACCAAGAACCTGGTTGGGGGGTGTAACGAATACTCATAAGTGTATTGTTATTAAGAGTTTAAATCATCATTATGTACTTTGAGTATGATTAATTTCTAGATTCTGAGCATTTTTTTCACCGGGTTATTATTTACGCATTTTTACTATTCATAGTTACTATTCACTGAGCCACTATTCACCAGCCACTATTCACCGACTTATTATTCATACGCGTATTTCACTGTTCGCACGCATATTTCACTGTTCATATGCATTTTACTATTCATCAATGTTAAATAATTATTTTTTACGTAGGTAAAATCATCACTTGGCGACCCTTCACGATAAAAATTATATCTGGAGCTGTAGATGTCAGAACTGAGTAATTCCAAATTCATCTAAAAGCCAACTCATAGATCTTCAACTCTGCTTCATTCCATGAGCTAATTTAATCATTTTCATTGCCGAAATCTAATTATAGATGAGACCCTTAGTTATTTCTTATGCTGAAGAGCAGTTTCAGTAGAAAAATCATAACTTGAGCTACGGATGTCCGATTTGAATGAGTAAGCTATTGATTCGAAGCTAAAGAGGAGATCTACAACTTCCGTGCTTTGAGGAAAAGCTGATTTGATGTCTATGATGGTAGAAAAATTAAGATAAGTTGCAGCCCTCTATTATTGATTTATATTTACCTACATTTTACCATTTTACCCACCCAAAAACTCTATAAATAGGCACCTTGGGGGGAGGGTGAAGGATGCCATTTTATTAGGCTTCCTTTATGTTCTTGTATCATCCTTAAGTTTTCTTCTTTAGTTTTGTTCTAGTTTTCAATACCAAAGCTTTGTCCTAGTGTTTTCTCGATCTTGTTCTTGTTCTTCCTTTGATCTTTCAATTCATGTTTATTTCATCTTTCTATATGTTGCTTACTTTTATTATGGCTAACTAATCTTCTTTTTACTAAGGTGAAAGGGTGAAGCTTTTGGTATAGAGGTTATGATTGATTTGAATGGATCACAATATTAACGAGATTTCCTTCCTTAATCTATTTAACTTCCCTCCTTGTTAAGTAGGAGTCTTAATTCATCATAGTCAATCATTGGCACAAAAGCTGCTTGATTTCCACTGTAGAACATGGCTCTGCCGGCTATATTGGAATCTTGAGTTATTGTTGACAAAGGTTGGTATGATGAATACTTGAACCCATTAGCAAGCGTTGGCGTTTTTAAGATCAATAAAATTTAATACTAACTAACTTCCCTGATTGGGACCTCCTTTATGTGTGGATACCAATTGAGTGGTAAGATGGGCTAAATTTAATCATAACCGATATACTAAAAGTGGATCCTCTAACCTTAGCTATTTTATTTGAATTTGAGTTTTTAATCAACACCTGTTCACACCTTGCACCAATATTTTTCCTTATTACCAAATCTATAATTTTTATTTCTTAATTCACTTCCCTATGGTTCGACACTCAAACTCCTGAGATTTTATTACTTGCGACAACCTACACTTGGGTTACAACTATTAGAGTGCGGCACTCGACGTTCTCACCGACCCTCCCTGAGCCAGCTAGATTGGGTCTCAAGTCACCACTGCCAACCCTTATTGTGCAATGTCTCCTTTGTTCCTTGTAGTCCTTGACGTGGATGCCTTTTTCATTTTCACTTTTCCTTTCCCCATTTTAACTTTCACTCTTGTCGGGTCTCGAAGACCATGAATTTGGTGTTGTTCATCAAAAGTCCCACCATTCATGGAAACTTGGCATGGTTCAAACCTTTCCGCAACTTTAACTATCAACTGCCTCGATTTCTCCTTTTAGTTCCGTGTATACTTCACCATCACAATGGGATGGGAAATATATGAACTTGTTGCAAATGGTGGCCAGCTAGTTTCATTTCGCTGGTTGAACTGTTTCCAAATCAGTTTGAAAAAGTGATGACCCATTACTTCGCTCATTCTTTGCGTCTTTCGTCCATTGATGCAAAATCAAAGACTCAGGTATGGTAACTATATTCTCCACCTTCAGTACAGAGAAAATGTGGCTATAAGGAATACCTGCATTTCATTGAAAAACCCGATGGTAACTGGCACAACACTTGACCATTAATGCTATTTAGTACTAAAAAACGGAGTTGGGAAAAACTGTTACCTGTGTATGTTAGTATTTTTCAGTTGCATTCGAACTTCTTTGTTTCACTATCATAGGTCACAACATGATTGGCGGTTGATGAAGCGTACCTATAGACATTGTATTTTTTAACCACACCAACATGCTCTGTGCACATGGCATAATTATGCAGTTCATCAAGTATATGTTCTCTGACTCGGTTCAACATCCTAGGCGTGTACACCTCACCCGCATGTTTCTCAACAAGCTTTAGATGTGTGGCCAATTGCGGTTGTATATGTTGCGAAAAGAAGTTTTCCTGAACTTCTACCTCCTGAATATGATCAAGTGCAATGTCTGTCGTGTCCTAAACTGACCCTGGCCCATTCGGGCCCGATTACTTAAAACATGTAGTGGAAGTTTTTATTACACAGAAAGGGCTTTTAACATTTATTAAGACTTATGGGCACAAACCCTAGGATACTTACCGGTACTAGCTTGTTAAATTTTTTAATTAAGGTTAAGTTGAGGTGCTATCAGAAACAAGCTAGTACCTATGTGAAAATTTTATGTGTTCACTAGATGGTCTTTACCAAGCTTAGCCAAGTAATGCATGGCAACCAAAACACCAATCAAAGTTGGAAAACTTACTTTCATGCATATGCTTTGCATGCTTATATGTCTTGGTGATCACTAGTGCACATAATCACTTAATTCCTCTAGATGCAACTCATTACTTAGGCATCCATTAATTCACATACTCACATACATGCACTTAATTTCTTTAGAAGCCATTCTTTAGCACATGCATCCAATTTCATGCTTCTCCAAGTTCATTTGCATTTCTCTTCTTTAAGTGCACATATATGGCCAAACATTACATGCTTCCAACATAAACATAGGCTTGAAGACTTTTGTACTTAAACATAGCATATGGCCGAATTTGACATAAGGCATATTCATCTTTACCAAATTCTTATTTAAGGCCAATACATGCATTTAGGTCCATTTTCATCATGCTTCAAGTTTCATGAAAAAACATACATCCCATAAATCATGCATGGGCCTTGGTAAGTTCACCAAGCATTAAAAATAAAAAAAAAAAAAAAAAAGTCCAAACTCTAAGTACAAGCCCAAAATCCAAGTTTGGCTAAAATTACTATGTCCATAGATTTGGTCACTAAAGTTAGACCAACAAAAATACATGCTCATCAAGCAAGCCATAAATCCACAATGTCATGGAACACAAATTTTCCACCTTAGTAGACCTTGTTCCCACAACTCTAAGACTTTAAGTCCTGCACATAGAGTCCACACTTATTATCTTGATTACAAGCAACTTATAAACACTTAGAGTGTTTGAAATATTTGAGCAATACCACACATACCCAAACCTTAGCACAACAGAAATAGTATCCAATACTCTTAGCTTGATCTCTCAAGCACATCTTTTTCTACAAAAGTAGAGTAGGGCGGGTGAGTTATAAAACTCAATAAGGATTCCGGTGGCATCCAATGCCCAACTTATGGCCTCCAAGGCCTAACATATGCCAAGCATGTAATGGCAAAATAATCCTATGCTCCTGCAAAGAAAACACACAAACAAAGAAATCACGAAGATATATGCATATAACAATAATATTATAATCGGGGGTTAGCATGCACATCCAAACAGAGAAGCACACAAACACATACACACCACTTAATGCCTTATTCATAGAAAGGCAGCAAGCATCCCTCATATTTTAGTTCATTATTTCATTTCCATAATGTTTTTAGAGAGCTCACTTAGCATATGAATTAAGGTGGCCGCCTTAACTCCTAGCCCATAATGTTTGCTTAACTTAATTTAGCTCATGAGCAAAACAGAATTGCTGAAGCAATAACACAACTTAGCCCTCTTAGCACTCCTAGGATCACATGGTTACAATGACCATTACCTAGGGGCCCGAATACTCAAAGAGTATAAGAATCCTTACCCATAATACCGAAAGCTTTAAAAGCTTGTTCTCATTCATTTTCCTTGCTTGTTGACTCTAGAAATTGTTTTCTAGCATAAGAACCAAAATGGCTGAATTTATTAGTAAGCATAACTTTGCTTTTCTTAACATAAAATACCAAGAACACTTGGTGATTAACTCAAATAACACAAAATACCTAGAACACTTGGTGTACACTTACAGAACCTCACAAAGGAGGTAAGGCCGAATTTATGAGCTTGATGTTCTCCAAGTTTCTTCTTGATTCCTTGCTTCCAATGTCGTTAGAAGCTCATGCATGCAAAGAGCTCCTTGAGTAGAGCTCAAAACCACCAAGAAAGAAAGATGGCCGAAACTTCCTCCTTGGTTTTCTTTGAATTCTTCACTTGATTCTTGCTCCTTATGGCTTTAGAGCTTGAAATCTACCAAGAACACTTGGTTTTTGTTTGAGGAAGGCTATGATCTTGCTATGGCCGAATTGTTTGAGGAAGAAAAGAGTTGAAGGAGCTTATGGAATGGTAAGAACTTGTAATGGCCGAATGTGAAAGAGAATGGAGGAGAGTTGAGAGCAAATGAGTTGTTGAAGTGAGATGAAGTGCACAAATGAGGGGGGGAGGTGCATGGCTGGCTATACCCATTCAAAATGGGTGGGAGAGTGCCTTAGTGGAGTGATTATTCAAATGCTAAGTGGGAGACATAGTGGGAGACAAAGTGTAAGAGTAGTATGGGCTTTAATGATGAATAAGTGAAGGTGGGGGACAAAGGTGAGTGAAGGTATGAGTGGAGTAATATTTTAATGTGAGTGGGGGTGGAGGTGAATAAAATAATGGGGAAATGGGGGGCATGGCCGAAATTGGCATCCAAGGCGATGAAAATGGGCTAATTCCCCATTTAGTCCTCCATTCTTTTGAATTTGGGCAATTGAGCCCAACCACTAAAATCCCTTTTGTCCAATTGAGTCCCTCACCTTTAAAATCCACCATTTTCACCACTAATTCTCTTGGCCTAAGCCAAGCTTAATTTCAAGAGTGTTCAACACTCACTTATACCCAAGCCATACTTAATTCAATGTCCCTTTAATTAATTGAGCTCAATTCCCAATTGAGGAAAATTCTTATGCTCTCAACCCACTTAGCCCGGGACCTAACTACTTTGGATTGTTCGAGCATTACAATGTTAAGCCACCGAACGAACTTATAAAGTTTTAGCTGCGAACCCAAGAACTATTTCTAAAAAGAGTGCATTATTTCTGATCGCTGGGTGCTAGTCATCCCAGCAAAGAACGTGCCTTTCAGATGTGCGGTTGCCTACAATAGCCGCTTTTGCCATATTTCAATTACCCAAACATTTGTAGACAGACCGTGCTCTTCGACAGCTGTGGCCCACTTGGCTTCTAGCTTTACCGGGTCATCAACATGAAGCATCAGGTTGGCAAACACACCCTCAAAATGTGCAGATTCATTCACATTTATTGTACAATTCCTTAGCAAATTCCATGAGCACAACTGATGCCTAGCGTCAGGAAGTGATGCATGTATAGCAAGTTTTATACCAGGGGCTGAATCTGTTATGACAGCTATTGGTGTCATCCCACCCATGCACTCAGTAAAATGGCTTAGTAACCATGAAAAACAAGCCTTTGACTCATCTGTTACAAGCCCATTCCCAAACATAGTCGTCATGAAGTAGTGGTTCATACCCAAAATTACAACATATGGTAGCTTATATCCATTCATCTTATATGTTGCGTCAAAGCATATGACATCCCCGAAACATTAATAATCCTTCCGCATGCCACCATCAGCCTAAAAAAGATATCGCAACATGTTTTTGCCATCAACAACATGACAACAATAGAAATCTGGGTCACTATAAGCTCTAGATGTAAGATGAGCAAGTGCCTTCTCCGAGTCAGTTGTAAAGTCACCCACCCTGCGGTCTGAGTCAATCCAATTATATAGGCCTTTAGAACAAAATCTGACATTCTTATACCCGTAGTGTGCAACAACCATATAGTCCATTATTTGGGAAGATAAGACTCCTACTTATGCATGTTTGTTTGAACTTCTTTTGCTGCTTCATCAATACACCTCTGGGATCGGAGGTAATGTCCCTTATGGTTTCCAGCAAGATCATGGTTGTGCATGGTTTTAAACTCACCAGCAATGCATTTATTCTGCTTTTTGCTATAGTGAACACGAAAAGCAGCTGTGCATCCACAGTGAGACAAACGATGTGGCTGCCTCTTCCTCCCCTCTTTAGGTGTACTCACCCTTGGTATTCCCTCCCTAGAACAAACCTTAAGGTGGTACCCTTGAACCCTACTTTGGTACCAATATGACCTTAAGTTGGTACCAGTAGAACCTTAAGCTGATACTAGTATAACCATAATTTGGTACCATTATAGCCTTAAACTGGCACCACTAAACCTTAAATCGATATCATTATAACCTTAACTTGATGCCATTAGAACCCTAACTTAGTATCATAATAACCCTAACTTGGTATCACAAAACCTTAATTTGGTACCGTTCTAACCTTACCTTGGCACCAATGACACCTTAATTTGATACCAAAACAACAATTACTTTATACCAATAGAACTTTAAGCTGATACCCTTGAACCTTGCTTTGGTACCAATATGACCTTAAGTTGGTACCAGTAGAACCTTAAGTTGATACCAATATGACCATATTTTGGTACCATTAGAACCTAAAACTGGTACCGCTAAACCTTAAATTGGTATCACTATAACCTTAACTTGATACCATTAGAACCTTAACTTGGTATCACAAAACCTTAATTTGGTACCGTTATAACCTTAACTTGGCACCATTGACACCTTAATTTGATATCACAATAACCATTACTTGGTACCACTAGAACCTTAAACCGGTACCCTTGAACCTTACTGTGGTACCAATATGACCTTATGTTGGTACCAGTAGAACATTAAGTTGATATCAGTATGACCATCATTTGGTACCATTAGAACGTAAAACTGGCACCACTGAACCTTAAATTGGTATCACTATAACCTTAACTTGATATCATTAAAACCTTAATTTGGTATCATAAAACCTTAATTTGGTACCTTTATAACCTTAACTTATCACCATTGACACCTTAATTTGAAAGCACAATAACCATTACTTGGTACCACTAGAAGCTTAAGTTGGTACCCTTGAACCTTACTTTGGTACCAATATGACCTTAAGGTGGTACCAGTAGAACCTTAAGTTGGTACCAGTATAACCATAATTTGGTACCATTAAAACCTTAATCTGGTACCACTGAACCTTAAATTGGTATCACTATAACCTTAACTTGATACCATTAGAACCCTAACTTGGTACCACAATAACCTTAACTTGGTATCACAAAACCTTAATTTGGTACCGTTATAACCTTAACTTGGCATTATTGACACCTTAATTAGATACCACAATAACCATAACATGGTATCACTAGAACCTTAAGCTGGTACCATTAAATCTTACTTTGGTACCAATATGACCTTAAGTTGGTACTAATATAACCATAATTTGGTACCAGTAGAACCTTAAACTAGTACTACTAAACCTTAAATTGGTATCACTATAACCTTAACTTGATACCATTAGAACCCTAGCTTGGTACCATAATAACCTTAACTTGGTATCGCAAAACCTTAATTTGGCACCGTTATAACCTTAGCTTGGCACCATTGACACCTTAATTTGATACCACAATAACCATTGCTTGGTACCACTAGAACCTTAAGCTGGTACCATTGAACCTTACTTTGGTACCAATATGACCTTAAGTTGTTACCAGTAGAACCTTAAAGTTGGTACCATTATAACCATAATTTGGTATCACTAGAACCTTAAACTGATACCACTGAACCTTAAATTGGTATCAGTATAACCTTAAATTGATACCATTAGAACCCTAACTTGTACCACAATAACCTTAACTTGGTATCACAAAACCTTAATTTGATACCGTTATAACCTTAACTTGGCACTATTGACACCTTAATTTGATACCACAATAGCCATTACTTGGTACCACTAGAACCTTAAGCTGGTACCATTGAACCTTACTTTGGTACCAATATGACCTTAAGTTGATACCAGTAGAACCTTAAAGTTGGTATCATTATAACCATAATTTGGTACCATGAGAACCTTAAACTAATACCACTGAACCTTAAATTAGTATCAGTATAACCTTAACTTGATACCATTAGAACCATAACTTGGTACTACAATAACTTTAACTTGGTATCACAAAACCTTCATTTGGTACCATTATAACCTTAACTTGGCACCATTGACACTTTAGTTTGATACAATAATAACCATTACTTGGTACCATTAGAACCTGAAGCTGGTACCATTGAACCTTAATTTGTTTTCATTATAACCTCAACTTGGTACCATGACAACCTTACCTTGGTACCACAATAACCTTAACTTTGTACCACTACAACCATAATTGGGAACCACTATAACCTTCTTCGTACCACTAATTTTAAGTTAATTTATTTTTCCATATAAATAACTTACACACAAATTTGTCACTTAATTCTTATATTTCCTTCCCTTCATTCATACCTTAATTTTACACTTATTTATTATCTTCTTAGGTACAAATAAATATATATTTTATATCTAATACCAATATAATACATACATTTTAAATTATTCTTACTTACTAATCCACCAAATACAAAAAATAAAATATATATTTTATATATTTATTATCTATAATACGTACAATAATTTTTTCTAGTCATTCTCATCTTATTATGTACAATTATATTTTTCAATAAATATATATTTATATTTAATACCTATAATATATTAAAATAAATAAATATTTTATATTTACTTTACCCATTTCAGTAATTTCTCTTTCTTTTCCCCTGTTCCCGCCTATTCCTTCTCCCTTACAACCTGTTACCGGACAATAGGTTGCATTTTACTCTACCAATCTAATGGTGTTTTTGCTATTAATTCCTAACTTGGGTCCTTAACTGACACATTCTAAAAATTTTAAGAAATTCCCAAAAAAAGGAGGTACTAGTATTGACCAGGTATTTTAGAATCTTCCTAACCGAAGCAAGCTGATTAGTTAGTTGCAAGGTGCAACTACCAGCTATCCACGTTTCTCTCGCTTCGCTTCGTCGACATTTTGGAAAGGATGAGAGAACATGTGAATCATGCATCATGGTGGAATCTTTTCAACCATGTGACACAAGACAACCTGATCCTTCCCCATGCCATGCAGCCAGCACATCGGTTTGGACACCCTTTAATTCTTGTCAGAAACCATCAATTAATTAGAACTGGTCACAATCTTGCACGTTACTATGCGGTCGAGTAATTTTATAGCAGAGTGGGTATTATAATATATAGGTTAGTGTTCAAGTAATTATAACATAAAAAGTATGTACACAATTGATAATGAGATTCTAGAAGTACAAAATTGTTTCAATTGAATAATATGAAATTAATTAATATATGACTGACAATTTGTGGGAAAAGACAGAAGATGTATAAACTACAAAAAATAGTTTGTCTCTTTGAATTTCTTGATAAGAAAATATTAAAAATTTGGGGACTTTATTGATCCCATACTCTTATTATTTGAATCATATTTTTGTCCAAGCTTACATTTTTCTATGGCTAGGACGAATATGTCTTGAAGAAGAGTCAACTGCAATAATCATGAAATACTGTTTACTTCAAAAATGGCCAGTCTCAAACTCAAATAAAGAAATTTAGAAATACCTTGAATTGCATTTAATCCAATAAAGAGAACTCTTTTAACTCTTTGTACTCTAACATTTTCCCGTAACACGGAGGCCCACATCAAATAACGAAAAACAAAATGATAATAAGCAACTAACAGTAAATTTAAGTGCTTCATCTACGATATTAACACCTAGTAACTCCTTTATTAAAAAAAAAACAACGCAACATTATAATTTCACATAGGAATACAAATTGCGACATATAAAGAATCAAATGGTCTGAATGCAACAGAACCATGTGTATAGGGATGTTAGCTTTATTAGGTGAGCTAAACCATGGCATATGTCGTAATGCTAGACCGGGTGTAGCTGCCACATATCAAATTTAATAGTTTCGCAACCGACAACTAATAGAAAAGGCTTAAAAGTGCCAGTGGTCCTTTAAGTTTAGTGACTCACATGAGTTAGTCCCTAAAGTGTGACTCATCGTAACTTGGTCCTTTAAGTTTGATAAATGTGTGACTTAGCCCTTGAAGTTTGGAAGTGAGTGGGACTTAGCCCCTTAAACATCACGTGCCATCACACAACCATAATGCCGTTAGCCTATTCTCTTCCATTGCCACCACCGTTCGCTAGATCTTATCCTCCCTTGCTCCCAATGTTCGATTTTTCTACTCCTTCGCCCCTAGGACTCCTCCGGCTTGGGGTGGCAAGGCTAGCAGGGCACTTCTGCCACCACCACGGCATTCAGTCGCAATCTTCAGCTAGTATTTCTTCTAAGAATCACGATCATCACGATGTGACCGGTGACGTTCCTTGGCGCATACTTTATCAAATGACAATTGAAATGAAGGGGTTTCACTCCTCAAGGGCCGGTGAACACCAAGGAACCATTCACCTTTATCAATTTCGCACACACAATACTCAATTTTAAAAATTGATGTTAAGGTTCATAAATAACTTTGAAAAATCAGAATTGATTCAAATCAGAATTGGACCAAACCATGCGAAATTAAGACCTGAAACTATAGGGCTATTGTTATGCGACCTGAATACTATAGAATCGAGTTATACACTGGAGATTTTCAGGAACGGTGGCACCTAGAGAGCTTCGGGAGGAACTCGGCTTCAAAGAAAAATTTTCAAGTTCCATGGTTTCTGGTAACCCACATCCTAACACGATTCCTCCTTCTGTGTTCGAGTGGGCTAGGTAACGCCATCCATTTTTCCATCCAATTATGAACTAAGTCACAACATTTATCAAATTTAAAGGACTAAGTCGCAATGAGTCACACTTAAGGGACTAACTTATGCGAGTCAACAAACTTAAGGGATGATGACTGGTGCATTTAGGCCAGTAGAAAACCTAAAGTGTGGAAACCGTCTTTTATTTTGGATAATTTTATTTATTATATTAGATTTTATATCTGCAGATCTATTATTAGGTATTGATGCGCCTTTTAATTGACTAGGTTGTCTATTATTCTTTTTGATTATTTGATCATTCTTTATCTGGACTTTGTTATCTTTTACAGATTTATTTTGGTTTATATGAAAATTTTAGTTCGATTCGAATTTTTTTCTTTCATTCAGTATTGTAGGAATGAGTAACCTTTTTAGTGGCCAGGTATATATTTATATTAATTTTTAGGGTCTTATATCATTAGTTTGTAAGTTGTCATTCGACTTACTTTCAATTGAAATGAAACATATTTAACCAAAAGAAAAAAAAAAGATTTCACCTCTAATAATATTTTCTAGTTTGTTTGTCTTTTTTGTTGCCTTGTCTCTAAATATTTTCAAAACAGATCAGACTCAAAGAATTTACACATAGTTTGTTTTAATTTAAGTCAACTAAATTTTAAATGACTTATTTTTATTCTTAAATTTTTTTAATCCGGAACTAATTTTAATTAAAAGCCAATATTATGTAGGTACAATAATCCATTGAAAATACAATTTTTATAATATTACTAAATTTTTATAATTTTTTTTAGTTTTAGGCATTAACAAAGAAAAATTTATAAAAATTTAATAGCATCATAAAAATTTACTTTTAAATGAAATATTGTATTTACATAATCTTGGTTATCACACAAAATTTGTTTTAGGCAAAAAAATTATAAAAGAAAAAATGGGCCTATTGACTTAAGTTATAATTTACCTGCTCCTTATTTATTGCCTTCCCCCACAATTACCATTCTATCCTCATTAAAAATTGGAAATCTCAAGCATGCCTTTCTGCCTCCTCCACAAAGCCACCGCATCAGCCACTCTCCACCATCGTCGATCTCGCCGTTAGCCGCTTACTGTTGCCGCCAATCTCGCCTTGTCAGCAACTCGCTATTGCTGCTGATCTTGTCCCGGTAGCCACTCGCCACAGCCGCCGATCTTGCCCAGATAGTCACTTGTAGTGCCACCGATCTCGCCGCATGTCGTTCCCCGACGTTGCCAGCCATCCCGTCGCGTTCCCATTTCCAATCCGTGACCGTATCCGACATTGCCATGCTCCATCGGCCCGCCCGGAAGTTACCTGCACTGCTGCCATCGAAGCCCAAGCAGCCGCAACGCTCGTTTCGCCATCATATCAGCAAATTGGCGCAACGCCGCTATGGCGAGAAACGAACACATGTAAAAAGTAATGTTGAAGAAGTCATAAAATTGTACAAATGTAAAAAATAACGTTGAAGAAGTCATACAAGTATTTACAAACAAAAATAACATATCATTAATAGTTCTGCGACCTAATTTGTGCATAGATGTCACATGTTATGCACATATTTATCACTTACTTTATATATTAAGTTTCACACATATCTATTATCTAATTTATTCACATTTCTAATTTTAGAGGTATGTATCTAGTAGGCCTTACGGCCCTTACCTTATATATTAGAAAAAGATGGCAGAAAAATATCAGCTGTCACATCCTATAAATAGTGTTACGACGCAGAAGAGGCCTAGCTAAGCAAATCTTCTCAAGTGTAGAAGTTTGATCATGGAAAGCCGAAGGCAGCCACATGTTATAGTTATACCATCTCCTGCTCAAGGCCATGTTAAACCCCTCATGAAGCTGTCTCTCCAGATTGCTTCTCGCGGAATCAAGGTCACATTTGTCAACACCGAGTACATTCATTCGTTAATCATGGCCACAATGCCACCAGAAGCCGATGAGCTGAACCAAATCAGATTGGTTTCGGTTCCTGATGGGCTTCCTCCCGAGGCTGATAGGAACAGTCTTGAACTGATGGAAAGTATGGAAAGAGTTATTAGCACCCATTTGAGGAATCTGTTTCAGGAGATTAACCAGTCAGCTGATGAAGATCCCGTCACTTGTGTCATTGCTGATTTGGCTATTGGTTGGGCACTTGAAGTGGCGAAAGAAGTTGGGATTTTAGGGGTTGCGTTCTGTCCTACAGGCCCCGGAACTTTGGCAATAAGTACTCAGCTGCCAAGGCTAATCGAAGATGGCATAGTGGGTACTGATGGTAAGTAACAAATAGTCTTTTGCAGTTAGATTTGGAACGTATTTAAGTAGCTTCTGAATTAGCTGAACTTGCTTTTCCTTGGCAGGTTCTCTTATTGGCAGAAATTCTATCACACTGTCAAATGATATCCCAGCTTGGAGTGAGCATGATCTTCCATGGAGTTTCCTGAGTAACCCAACCATAGAAAAGTTATTGTTTGAATATATTTGCAAGAATGTTCAAGCCGTCAATAATTCACAATGGATTCTTTGCAACACCTTCTATGAACTTGATCCGGCAGCTTGTCGTATCATCCCAAAAATTTTACCGGTCTTCACATTCACGGGAAGCAATCATTCGAGGTCTTCTACTGGGAACTTTTGGCCTGAAGATTCATCTTGCTTGGACTGGCTTGACAAGCAGCCTGCTGGATCTGTCATATACATAGCATTCGGTAGCGTGGCCATTTTAGGCCCCAAGCAAGTGGAAGAACTAGCTCTTGCACTCGAAATCACTGCCCTTCCATTTCTTTGGGTGGTCAGATCAAACTTAATGCATGAATCAGCTGATGCATTCCCAAAAGGATTCATGGAAAGGGTTGCTGACCGAGGAAAGTTTGTGAAATGGACACCACAAGAACAAGTTTTAGCTCATGCTTCGGTTGCTTGTTTCATAAGTCACTGCGGGTGGAACTCCACAGTAGAGGGCTTAAGTGCTGGGGTGCCATTCCTCTGTTGGCCTCACTTTTCCGATCAGTTCCATAACAAAAGCTACATTTGTGATGTATGGAAGATTGGATTGGGACTGGATCTAACCGAAGATGGGATCGTAACAAGACATGAGATTAGTAGAAAGATCATGTCATTGCTTGGGAGTGAAGGTATAAAAGAAAATGCGTTGCGTTTGAAAGAAAAAGCTAGAAAGAGTGCTAGTTGTGAAGGTGGGTCTTCATACCGTAACCTTGAAACCTTCGTTGAAGTGATTAAAAAATTGTCCCCATAAAGATACAAGCATATGTGTCCCTAGAGATTATAATTTAGAGTTAGGATTCAACTACCATCTTATGAACTGGGGACACACTAGTTGGCATGCTCTTTATGTTAGGATTCAGTTAATGAAACTTCTTGTTAGCTTTTATGTTTCATTATGAAATGTACGACTCAAATAATCAAACGAGTTGCTCTCTTTGGTTTATGTTCATCATTTGAAATAATAAATAAAAGTATGATATAATTTTATTTTCTCAATTTTTCCAATGGGGATTTTTTTTGTTAAGCACTTGTTTTATGCCTGTCAAGAAATTCTCAAATGCAAAATTTTTTAGTAATTTTGACAATGTTTTATAAGTTATTTGTGTATTTACGTTTCTTGCCTCCTTTTTTTTTTTTTGCATAATATTCACATTAATCTCTTAATGTTTTAAAGACGTAATAAAGAAAACTATGTTCTTATTTAAACTGTTTATTAGTTACTATTTTATAACCGTTAATTTCCCAGTAAATCTTACATGGTAATGTAAACTACTTCAAATTAATACATAGCAGTAAATCTTATCTATTAAATTTAAAATAAATTAAAGATCAATGTGAATCTTAAGGGGAGAAAAACAAACAAAAATTTCTGAAGAACTATCTAGAACACTACTAGTACTACCAAGAGTTCAGAAAATAAAGGAGAAAATGCTAGCTTGTTCCAAGTTTAGAAGACAACTGAATCGGACTAAATAACATTTTTAGGATTTGGGAGGAGGAAAGGCTAATCGGGCAATCGAACACCGGTATTTGCCTGGCTGGGCACCATTATGCAGGCGCTCGGCAACAACGTGAACTTTTTAGATATTATCATCATTCAGCTTCTATTGGTTATGTGATACAGGGTGTTGACAGGTGTGATTTTGTTGGGGGAGTAATTACCCTTTTGGTCCTCCTGGTTTGGTGCGGGTAGCAGAAAGTTTGGTTTTCTCCGGGAAGCTTGCATTCGGCCCTTCTGTGCTAGGTGGACACGTATCATGCTTAATTTGCACAGGGGCCAGTTGCATTGCTATTTTTGGGTTAGACTGATCCTCAGACACTTACAGTAGGCACTTTAACATGTTCTGGTGGTTTTGGGCTTCAAATAGCTTTCTGCTGATCCATCTGGATGTGTTGTTATAATTATGATCTTGGATGAGGCTATAAATGTTTTGGTTTGTCAATACTAAACTTATTGGCTAATATTTTGTTCAAGATTTTAAATACCAGGTCAGTAATTTTTTTTCCTATGGGGATCCCATTTGAGGCGTTGGGACAAGTATGGCCTGGATCAAATCATTAATGTGTCGGTATAGTGATGTGATTAAGATTACATGTTCAAATATTGGTTTATTAGTTTCTTGGTCATCACCAAATTCTTTACTCTAAAAAAGTAAAAGTATTTTTTTGGTCATAACAAACTCTAAATTTGCGTCTGCAGCGTAACAGGGTATTCTCCTGGTTGTACTTTAAAACTCAAGTAAAAGTATTATAAAATCGGTTAAAAGTGGTGAATACCTGCCTACATTACATGAACTATCATTTATGAAAATGATAAGCGCTAGGTACTTATTTAATTTGTTATATCTTATGTTATTATATACTTCTAGTTGTTTAGTTTGTATGGATATTGTTTCTGCTAATCTAAAGTTCTATTTTTCATTTTTTTTTGCAGACTCATCTTTTGTTAAATTTCGCATATAACTTCAAACAAGTTTATATTGTAAGTTTGAATTTGTAGTATAATATGCATTTGTTGTAAGTGACAGTATTTTTTTTTGTGAACCATATAATCTTTATTTCTTTTTTCCCTAATGCATATTTTTTTTTCGTTATTCAAATTAAATGATTTTATTCTATTCTATTCAACAAGTTATGTATGGAAGAAAGCCGAAAGTCAAAATTCACTCCATTTGCATACACCACTTTAATTTTTTTTTTCATTTTAGGATTGTTCATTTAATAATGGGGCGCTTCAATTTTTTTAAGAAAGGCTAAAATATAGTAAAAGCCCTTCCAACTCAATTGACCAGGGCACCTTCTCCCTTGAACTTCAACTCGGGACAACTTAGTTCCTCAACTTGAAAAAAGGGCCTAATAACCCCCTTGACCACATATGCTCTTTGTAAGTGACCCTATTTAATCAAACGACATCCATCTCCGTTGTTGTTACCTTGTCCAATGCAATGGTGCCTAGGGGCAGTGACATGGTCTGTAGAATTTTAGTATGGATCGAAGAAAACCCACTTGTTTCTTTCATTTATTGTATGCAATACTTATACAAACATATAAGACTTACAGATAATGCTAAAAGATAAAATCCACATATATACATGTAAATCAAGTTGGCCTATTACCTTATCCTCATCTTAATCTTTCATTCCATCACTCCCTCTTAAGTTGGTGCATGTAAATTCACAATTCCCAACTTGGACAGCAACAACTTGAATCTGTCTTTTCCTAGTGCCTTGGTGTACAAGTCCGCCAATTGTTCATCGGTCCAAACCTTCTTAGGCACTATTTCACTGGATTGGACTCTTTCTCGGACAAAGTAGCAATCCATTTCAACATGCTTTGTTCCTTCGTGGAACATAGGGTTCATAGTAATATGCAACGTTGCTTGATTGTCACAGAACAATGTTGTTGCCTCAGCTTGAGGCGCTTGTAGTTTAGCTAGTAGCCATCTTAGCCATAGAACTTCACTTACTGTCAATGCCATTGCTCTATACTAAGCTTCTATCGAAGATTTTGCTACTACAGTTTGTTTCTTTGTCTTCCAAGAGATTGGTGAACCTCCTAATGTAATGAAGTATCCTTTATAGGATCTTATCGTAATTTGACATCCACCACAATTTGTATCACTGTACACTTTTAGGTTTAAACCTCCTCCTGCTGTCATCATAATTCTTTGCCTAGGTGCTGTCTTAAGGTATCACAAGACCCGTTCGACAGCGTCCATGTAAGCACGTCTCGGTGCTGCAACAAATTGACTTAGTGCGTTAACAACGAATGTTATGTCTGGCCTCGTTACCGTCAGATACAGCAAGCGTCCAACAAGTCTTCTATACCGTGAAACGTTGACACTTGGTCCGTTACAATCTGTCCGTAACTTGACATTCTGTTCCATAAGGAACGAACTGGGTCGACACCCTTGCATACCTAATTCTTCCAGTATATCTAACGTATACTTACGTTGACTAAGCACAATCTTTTGTGGTGTTCTCGCCACTTCAATGCCCAAGAAATACTTCAATGGACCCAGGTCTTTGATGCTGAATTTTGCGTTCAAATATTGCTTCACTTGTATCTTTTTGCTGTGATTCTCGGCTAATATGACATCATCGACGTAGCTTAATGCCACCATAAACCTTTCCTCCATTTTATATATGAACATGGAATGATCTGCCTTCGACTGTTGAAAGCCTATCTTGATCAATGCATCTGTGAAGTTGCGATACCAGTTCCTTGTGGCTTGTCGTAGCCCATACAAGGACTTATTTAACTTGCATACTTGGGTTTCTCCCTCTTTTGCGAAGCCTTGGGGAATACTCATGTATACTTTTTCTTCTAGATCTTCATGGAGGAAAGCATTGTTGACGTTGAGCTGATGGACTTCCCAGTTCCTCTTTGCTACTACAGCAAGCAGACATCTCACTGTGACAAGTTTAGCGACAGGCGCGAAAGTTTCGTGGAAATCAATTCCTTCAACTTGTGTGAACCCTTTTGCCACTAATCGTGCCTTATACCGTTCCACTTCCCCATTAGGCTTCTATTTGATCTTATAAACCCATTTGGAATCCACAATGGGCTTTCTTGGTGGTAAGGGCTCCAGTGTCCATGTTCCATTTTTCTCCAGTGCTTCAATCTCCTTTCTCATAGCTTCCCTCCAATGTTTATGTTGTGAAGCTTGAAAGAAACTTTTTGGCACATCATGGGATGTGATAGCCACCAGGAAAGCTTTGTGTAAGCGTGAAAAACCATTATATGAGACATAGTGCGATAAAGGATATACCACCGAGTTACCTAATAGAGGAGCAGGTCGTGAATGGACAATAAAGGGTGGCAAGTATACCTCATATTCCTTCAAATGCTCCGGGTGCTATCTCTCCCTTTGGTTGCACTAAGCTTCAACCTGCTCGACATCATTGACTTGCACTCCATCCTCCCTTTCTTCCATTATTAACTCCATGTTCATCGCTTTAACTTGATGATCCGAACTTGCCTTAAGTCTAGAATCCTCTCTAACTCCACTGGTGTGATTATTTTCTCTTGATTTGAGCGTTTGTTCTTCTTCTTCTATACTTTGCACCAGTTCGCGTTCCTGGTCCCAGTTATGATAGACTCTTTGTTGTTCTTGTTGTTTCCACACGTCTTTATGTTTCTGCATGCATGAAAATCTGTCCTAAAAAAAGATCACATCTTGTGAAATACACAATTTCTTTGTCTCGATATCGTAAACTCGATACCTCTTTTCCTCATTTGGATATCCAACAAAGATGCATGGTCTACCCCTTTCATTGAACTTGTCTCCTCCTTTTTGTTTATGCACATAAGCTAAACATCCGAACACTTTTAAGTGGTCATACCTTGGCTTTCTTTTTAAAATCACATCGTATAGGGTCTTGTTTCCTATCGTTCTTGAAGGTAGTCTGTTCATGATATATACGACAATAAGCACACATTCTCCCCAGAACTCCACAGGCAGCCCTGCATGAAATCTTAATACTTGTGCTATCTTAAGGATGTATTTGTGCTTCCTCTCGACTACACCATTCTATTAAGGGGTATAGGCTCATGTGGTTTGTAAGATTATGCCTCGTTCCCTGTAATATTCTATCATTTTATTCGATTGGAACTCGGCACCATTGTCTGTTCTAATTTGCTTAACCCTTCTTCCAAACTGAGTTTCGATCATATTTAAAAACAAAAGTAGGAAATAACTCACATCTGATTTATACTTCATTAAATATACCCAAACTCCTCTACTATAGTCATCAACTATTGTGAGAAAGTAATGTGCACTTGAAAAGGATGGTGTTTTATAGCCTCCTCAAACATCGCAATGAATTAAATCAAAACTTGCATTTGTCTTTATTGTACTTTCAGAAAAGGGCAATCTAGTTTGTTTAGCACACATACATGAATCACAATGAGTGGCTTCTCCTCCTCTTACAATGCTCGAGTGTGACTGAATCAGCTTTACTTTCGCATTTGGTGCATGTCCTAACCTTCGAGGCCACAATTCTGACTTGTCTTCTCCATTGACCGCTATTGCCACCCTTTCATGTCGCATTGGCTCGAGGAGATACAAGCCATCATGATTCCTACCTACTCCAATCAGGTTCCTTGAAGGTAAGTCCTGCATCACATAAAAGTCCACAATGAAGGTTAGTGCACAATTAAATTCTTTTGTCAATCTACTAACAGAGAAAAGATTGCATTTAAAATCTGGGATATTTAACACATGCTTGATCCGCATCCCATTCGGCAAGATTAGCCCCCCCGTGCCCTTCACAGGCACACTTTCTCCATTGGGTATTTTCACTGTCTCATGCTTTGCCTCTTTCGCTCTTTTGTCAAAAAGCTTGCTATCGCATATAATATGTTCGGTTGCTCCTGAATCGATTACCTTGGTTGCATAAAATCAAGCTTACCGGCCATATTCACCATTGGTGCATTCTATTTGGTTGGTTTTGACGTCTCTCCCTTGCTTCCTAAATACTAGATCAATCGATCACATTGTGCTTGTGTCAGTCCCGGGATAGGATTATTCTCCTAGCTGACTTGAGCTGCCTTTGGTCTAGATCTTTTGTCTGTCCACAAGCTTGGTTTCTTGTCACGTTTCCCTTTGTTCCATCCTGGCGGGTAACCAATTATTTTGAAGCATTCGTCTTTAGTGTGCCCTAGCTTGTGACAGTGCTCGCATCTTGGCTTGTCCTTCTTTTCTGCCTTCGATTATCCTTTATTCTTTCGAGTGCCTTGGGTCTGAAATGCTGTTACTTCAGGTGTTGGCTTGTGTGTTGTTGATATACTCCTATGCTCCTCATCTTCAGCCACCAAGTGATAAGCATTACCAAGGCTGGGTGTTGGCTTGGTGATGAGGATTTGTGTCTTAATGATCCCATACGTGTCATCCAAACCCATAAGCAGATCATATAATTGATCATTCTCTCTCATTTCAATCAATCACTTTCATACATCACAGGTGCAACCATTGCATGTACATTTCGGCCATGCCGAAATCAACTGCATTTCATCCCATAGGCTTTTGAGTTTTGTGTAGTAAGATGATACGGACATCTTTTCTTACCTCACAATGCTATCACACACCTCAGCTCGTAGGCTCTAGGTGCACTCACCTTTTTAAATTTTTCTTCAAGATCTACCGATATCTCTCGAGCTGTTTTGGCATAGCAGACACTGCTTTTAACCTCCTTGTCCATTGCGCTCTTTAACCGACCTTTCACCATCACATCACAGCGCATCCAATTCCCCAGATTAGGTGAGTTTGCTGCAGGTTTATTGATGGTTCTATTAACAAAGCCAATCTTGTTTTTGGTGAATAAGGCATTGTTCATGTTGTTTACCTATTCACCATAGTTCCTATTGTTGAGAAGCTCACTAACATAGATCTATCTTGGACGGTCCGATGTGTGGATGTAGTAGGGAGACATTACATCTACGTTCCTCCATTAGTTGCTTGCGGCTGGTATTTCGTTAGAGCTTTCATCCCTTGGTCTAGCCATCTTAGATCAAGCTGCGATAGTTTGTGTGTCACAAGTTTGAGTACCAGGTTTGGCTCTGATACCATGTAGAATTTTAGTATGGATAAAAGAAAACTTGCTTCTTTCTTTCATTTATTGTATGCAATACTTATACAGACATACAAGACGTACAGATAATGCTAAAAGAAAAAACCCATATATATACATGTAAATCAAGTTGGCATACTATCTTATCCCCATCTTAATCTTTCATTCCATCATGGTCTTCTCCACCTCAGCTATTGTTTCCACTATTCATAAAGCAGCAATTCTCTGGTCAAGCTCAAGTAGAGAATTGAAGACAATCAAAAGCAAAAATTGGTCTTTTCTAGCCCCCATTTTTTATGTCTTTTTGATCAACAGTGCGACCTCTTTCACTGAATTAAAGCTTCAAATTTGATCGATTTGTTTTTATGAGGATTGTGAAATCAAATTTACTCTCATAACGCTGAAGAATTTCTTGCTTGGCCTGATCTTGGAATCATTGGTGAAATGCAAAACATTGGGTAGTAAGCAAATTGGCAAGACTTTTTAAATGCATTTAGTTCCCATTTACATTCTTGGCCACATTAACTGGTACTCAGCTATAATAAAAAATGTAAGCCTCCTACGATTTGAACTTTTGAGGTTTTATTTGCACTCAAGTCTTCAATTTCAACAAAATATGCATATGAACAAGCACTAGCTGGAAAATCTTCGAGGTTTATTCAATAGCTACGTAATCTTCTTGTTCATATCATTACCATTTACATTACTTTTACAGGTGAATATTCTATAAATTAGGAGCATTGTTTCATCTAAGATGTCCAAATATTACAAACCCAAAAAGTACAAAAGAAAGAAACTGATGAAAGTAGTGTTGGTAAGGAAAATAAGGTAGATTTTTTATAATAATATAATAACAAATAGCTGGCATGCAAAGGAGTAAACAATCTTGAAACAAGAATAAATCTATGGCCCAAAACCCATTTTTGAGTAAATGTTCATTGAATGGGGTGTGAGCATACTGTTGAAAGTCATAGATAGAAAAGAAGATGGAGAATATGAAGGTGGTTCAAATTAGAAACTCAAATGAAAAGCAACTCTTAACTAAACTAACATTTTGAAAAGTGTTCTAAAATTCTGGTATTGATGGAGCAAGATTCTAGTGTTACAAATCTTCCATTGGGTTCTGTGGCTATGATGATGTGGGCGTCGACACCTATAACCCGAATGCCCTAGCAATGCTTTTTCTTCCGTTGCCTATGCTTGTGCCCTTCCCAAACTGGATGGTCAAAGCTTAAGCCTAGGCACATGTGCCCTCTGTCATTGGTTGCTGAAGAAATGGAGATAAACGTTGTCTGATTAAAGGGGTCACATGAGGTGTACAGGTAGTCAAAGGGTTGACTGATCTCTTTTTTCAATTTGAGGGATTGAGTTGTCCCGAGTTGAAGTTGAGGGAGGAAAGTGTCTTGGTCAACCAAGTTGGGGGGTTTTTTCCCCCTATATTTTGGCCTTTAAGAAACTCTAGTTACTTCATTTTTAACTTTAAATCCTTTCTTTCTCCACGCCACACTCCGTTTTTCCCTTTTTTCACTTTTTTTAATCTATCATATATATTATATTATATTATTATAAAGTGAAAACAAAGGAGATTGTTTATAATTATACCATTTATTAGAATCTAATTAATTACCACATCAAATTTATCTCCATAAATGTTAAAATTGACCTTAGATTTGAAATGTAATGCCAGAAATATCCCATTAATGTTTTTTTTTAAATTTTGACCTTGTCCAACTTTTGATCCAAAATTTTTTCATTGAACTTATTAATTTGTGTTTTTTTTATGGAATATTAATTTGTGTTTTAACCCAAAGCAACCAATGGTACTCTAAAAATTTAAAAAAAAAAACATGAAATAAGCAGCAATTTCATAAGGCTTGAGAATTTGAGCAATTATTAACAATAAACCAAAATAAATCTGAAATAGATAATTCACAAATAACTGGAACAAAATACAAATAGAGAATGACCAAATAGTAAAAAAGAATAATAGATGATTCATCCAATTAAGTGGCAGATCAATACTTAAATAGTGGATCTGTTGACATAAAATCTAATAGAATGAATAAAATAAAGTTATTCAATACTATCACTCGACCCATTTTTCTAAAATATGCTTCACCGTCAATACCTTGACATTTTTCACCCTTTTCCTGACCCACCAAGACCGAAAATGGATCTCCTGAACATGTCCACCATAGAGTATCAGATAAACCAGATGATACTCATGCTCCTACTAATGGTGATAAAAAATTTTGTGGCGGAAGAGGAAGAAGAAACAATGAAAAAATTCAATAAGGGTAGATTAGTGTGGAATAATGAAAATAAATCAATTGGGCATGCTTGGATTAGAATCCAAGCTCGGGCAGAGGCGCGGAGAAGAGAGGAAGAAGATGGTGTAGAGAAGAAAAGCTTGGAGCAACAACTAGGTTTGAGATCAATTAGGCAAACTCGAGGCAGAATCTTGCATTTCAGTAATGAACAACTCTGCATTTATGTCTTGTCTCAGTAGGCTTGTCTTAGTGAAAACATAGAAGTGCAAATGACATAAGTAAACCAAATGACTTGGATTCGAGTACCGGTAAAAGTAGTTTTCAACAAGCTTTCCCCAAAACATTTGTACTTTATTTCTTAGCTCTCAAGTTTTTTATTGGTCAAAGTGAACATTTTCATTTTGACATTTTGCATTTCTTGATTAAGAATGAACCAAATTTCCCTTAGTAGGATCCGAACCTAAAAACCACTTAGTTAATAGATGAGTGTTCTACCATCAACATATTGAAGAACAACAGGAGATTAGATCTTATAGAGTTCAATTTTTATTCTCAATCAATCATCAATTTGAACTTGAAGTTTCCCTTATAAGTGGACTCTTGCCATTTAAGATGGTTCACTCTTTTGCTTCACCTAGCAGCATGACACTTTTATTGCTTTCCTACAACCCCAGTTTCATGATTTAGGCTACTTTCATTTTGCTTAAGGAGAATTTTTTTTCTATAATTAGGCATGATCAATGTGTTTCTTGAATAGGCTCTATAAGATCTAATAAAAGAAGGAATTCGGTGTAGTCAAAATTCATAAGTTTTATTTAACTTTCTTATTACATAATATGAAAATGCACCAATTTTTTTTGTATCAACCCGACTTATTATTTATTGTACTACTAGGGTGAAATGGAGGATCTAAAGATGAGTGAAGGTTAGATTATACATATACATATACATATACATACATAAATATGTATGTATGTATGTATGTATGTATGCATGTTGTTGAAGATTTTTCCTTGAGTTCTATAAGACAATATATAGGCCGGTTATAATTTTGGAAAAACCATCTTAATTGGTCAAGAAGATGAAGAAAATTTGCATGAAAAATTAATGGCTCTATGGATTAGCCAACTCATGCATGATTGAATGTGAAGAAATTTTCTCACAAAATTGAGTAAGCTTTTTGGTTATTAATTCACATGGTAATTTGTTGGGACGATGAAGAAATCTTTCATGGCCAATTAATGGCTCCATGGACTAGCCAAATTATGCATGATGGCAAGGTGTAGAAATTTGCGAGTAAAATTGACTAAGCTTATTGGTCATTAATGCACATGTTAATTGGTTGGGAAGACGAATTAATGGCATCTATTGAAGCTTGTAAATATCTCATGCATTGCCAAGCCAAGTGACTAAGTCATTTGAAGTTTTTGACCTTGTAAAGAGAATTGCAGCGCTTGTCTTTTAGAATTTATTTTTGAGTGATTGGGTGTAATTGGGTTAAGGGTTACTAGAAATTGAGTGTTACATTGTGTAACATTAGTCCAACCTTTGTGAGAGAGGAGCCTACCGCATGTTAATCATGTGCTTCCTTAAATCCTTTGTTCTTCATTTTTCTCCCTCTGTTGTAGTAAATTCAACCCATATGTGCCAATTTTTTCTACTTCAGCTAGCCAATTTTCTCTTTTTGGGCTTATCCTAAGTGGTTTTGCTTACTTTTAGTTTGGAATTTCATATTTGTTCGGCCTTGTTGCATTTCTTCAGAAACCCTAACTTATCCCAATCCTTCTAACTTATTATCTAGTGCTCAGAGGGGGGATTGCTTCACTATTAGCCTAGGACGATCAACTGTTGATCGACAAGCTTCAACCGGTGGCACCCCAGCTAGTGTAGCTGCTTTTGGTGGTAAGCCATAATCGTTGACAGTGCTCTTTGACATTCTCGGTAATATTCTGTCAATAGTAGTTTGGTTGTTACAACCTTTTATTTGGTTTATTTGGCTTGGTTTTCTACAATTAGAATCGGTATTGTGCATTGGTTTTTTTTCCCCTTTTCTTACAACTTGGACTTTTGCAATTGAAGTCTTAAATCTGTGCAAAAATTTTATCATCACTTCTATAACTATGCCATCTATTAATCCTGGTTTTGGCTTCAATAAGTGTGGTGGTCAAATGGTGTTTTGGTTGGGCTCCAAGTTCACAACGAACAATTGTGAGTTGCTTCATCACTGTGTGCTTTTAAAGGCTGTTGATCGATGGATATTTTCTGCCCCTTTTAATTTAGGGCAAGATGATATGAATGCTAAAGTCCTTATAGTAGTGGGGAAAAATAAGTTTCTTATGCAAGTCATTCCATGGTAGAGCATAAGAAAACTGGAAGAACAGGCTCCATGGTCTTGTGATGGGGCAATGATCTTGTTCAAATGGCTACAACCTTATTTGCCTTATGATGCACATGAATTCAACCTGGCTTTTATTTGGATACGAATCCACAAGTTTTCCCGTATTTATATGACATCTTCCATAGCTCAATTCATTGCCTTTAAGATTAGAATTCTTATCGAGATTGATCTACAAAACAATGGCCATCACAATTGGAATTTTCTTCGAGTAAAGGTCTAACTTGATGTCAATAAACCCTTGTTGCTTCTTAGAAGATTTCCAAGGAGTTTGACATTATATTGAAGTTTCTTATCAATGAGTCTTCAAAATCTACAACAATTATGATTGTATGGGTTGTACTCAATCTTCTTATTTGCAGCTTGAAGGCCTACATCTAGTAGTTCAAAAGAACATGGCAACAGTTCCTTAATTTCCATAATTGTAGATGGAGCAAATATTATGCAAGGAAAGGATAGTACCCCTGAAGTAGATGAGCAAAAACATTTACTTGATCATAAGGCTTTGTAACCTAAGCCTATACCAAAATTGGTTGACTGTGAAGATACTCAGATACCACTTTTAGCCTTTACATCTTTATATGACCTCCAATGGTTAACGAAAATGAGTGATCTTGTCTTTGTTGGAACTGCATCTAGGTCTCTTATCTTTCCGAGGACTAAGAGGTAGGGTTCCAATATATGTCTTGCAAACCTGGAACTTGGACCTACAGTAAGTCACATAAGAATAATAAGTATGGTAGCTACTCAAAGGAGGAGTTGGCTAGTACATTTCCTAATCAATGTCATTATTGCTTGAAAGAGAATTATTCTTTTTCTCAGTGGCAGGATGGAAGGAAGAGGGCTAGGGAGCATATTTCCTTTCCGATTGAGGGTTTAGACTATCCAAGCTTACTAGAGCCTACTGATAATCGCTTAAAGACAAGTACGTCAATATTTCATTGTGAGCCAAAGTCAAAAGTGATTAGTAAGCCTAAAACTGAATCTTTAGAAAATGGTGGAGACCTAAGTCCTTTGAAAAGGTGTAAATTAGTCTTATCATAACTTTTGTGTATATTTCACAGTGAGGATGTTGTTGGTAATTTAATTGGGTAGAAATGGGTTTGGGAGGAGAAAAAATCTTCTGAGTTAAGGGTGCATAAAAAGCACCATAAGTCTCTACAATTAGAATTCCTTTGTCCATCACAAAATTTGGATTCTGAACTGCGTCTTTTTATGGGTTTCTAGGAGGTTAACCCACAACAACCCTTAACCCAGCCATGAAGTTACTCAACTATAACTGTTAAGGGGTTGGCCAGCTTTCGACAATGCATTTCATTCAATGCCTGCTGTGGAAACATAATCCAGGTCTTTGTTTTCTTATGGAAACAAAAGCAGCGGAGCTGAGGTAACCAAGAAAATGGCTTTAAGTAGTTTTCATCAACTCTCTTTTGTTAATGTAGTAGGGAAGAGTAGAGGTTTATGGGTTGGTTGGAAGGGTAGGGTCATCTGCTCCATATTAGAAGCATGGAAGAACTTCATTTTGTTCCAGGTTAGTGATAGTTGTAACATGTCATGACTGTTATGACTAGTTTATGGAAAGCTTGCCACTCATTTGTGTATGTCCACGTATAATGACATAAAAGGAAAATTTATGAATTATAATATGCCTATGCTTCTTCTTGGTGATTTAAATCAAACACTTAATCCATCAGAAAAAAGAAGGAGGAACTCACATTTATTGTCAAATGCTGAATATTTACAATAGTTTATCACTGGTTTTGCTTTAATTCTTTTGCAATGCCATAAACCTTGATTCACCTAGATGAATGCACAAGCTGGGGAAAGTTCTATTTTTGAAGTGTTGGACAAGGCTTATGCTAATAATGACTGGTGTTTGCTTCACTTCAATACTTCTTTGATGAATTTGTCTATGCAGATTTCAGATCATGCTCCTCAATTCTTGGATACTTGTCCTATAAGCGAGCTCTATCATCACCCATATCTTTTCAAGGATTTTTGGCTTCGCTATTCCCATTGTGAGGATTTCTTAAAGTAGATTTGGGAGGACCAACGCCCTGGCTCTTTCATGTTTCAATTGACCACAAAAAGCAAGCTTGTAATGTATTCTCTTCGCTTTTTGAATAGTCAAAAGGTAAGAGATATTTCTCGCCAAATAAAGGACACCCAGCAGTAGCTTATTTTTTTACAATCTAATCTAGATCCTTCTTTGTTATGGATAATATTGAAGCAATAAGGAAAATTTTGAAGCAACTTAATGAGGATGAAGAAAGAATGTGGACCTAGAAGTATTGCATTAATTGGCTTGTACTAAGGGACTCCAAATTTTTCCATTCGGTTACTAATACCCACCGGAATAAAAATAGAATCCTTATATTGAAGGACCCAAATTCTGGTGGTTGGATTTCTAATCAAAATTCCATTAGGACCTATATTTAGTAATGCTTTGAGCACTGTTTTGACATACCAGATTTCTCAAATCCTGATGCTCAATAGCAATTGTGTAGTCATATTCAAAAGCAATTGCACCCAGTTCAGCGATAATATCTTTTGAAGCATTTTTCAAAAGCTGAAATTAGAAAATCCCTATTCTAGCTGGGTAGTTTTAAGGCTCCTAGACCAAGGCTTTCCCTTAAAGGCTTAGAGCTCACATGCGCTGCTCCATTTGATCAAGTCTTTGCAGAATAACATTGATGTCAGTGCCTTCAAGACCATCAGATTAATCCAAAGTTATCAATGTCTCAGGAGCCTGTGCCCTTGGGAATGAATCTTGAGGTGAGGCTTGGAGAAGCTCTCCTAGTGCCAGGTGGCTTTCTGCAGCCTTTTCTGGGGCCCTGGGCAGGTCTCTCTAAATCTCCTACTACAACACCATTTTAAGTTACACAAAAAAGGTGTGTTATAAGGCTTGAAACTAGTTATCATTTAATGGTGTGGGGCATTCCTTTTATTGGGATCCGTCTAAGGGGCTACAGGCTCCTCAAGGTTGGCCTTTTGATGGTTCCTGCCACCTGTGAGCCCTACATATCCAGCAGGGTAGTGGCTCTTTTGCTTGTTATCCGGTTGGTCTTGGTTTTCCTTACGAGACCTTCGAGTGTTCACCATTCTTTCCCATAGACGGTGCCAAATTGATGGTTGAAGGGATTGTATAAGGCTAGACCTTGAGGTGTGGTAAAATTTAGATGAGGATCCTATACACAAAGACAACGTTAAAGCTTCGGGATGTTTTCCCTGGGGAACCCTCCAATAATCAAGTTAGATTTCCGATAGGCAAAGAGGAGCAAGAGGGTGGAGAGTCAGAATAACCTGCTTCGGGATTGGTGATTGTATGGGTTTATATAGTTAGGGCAGATTTGAGAAAATAGCTATTAGACAGGAATCCTTTAGTTGATCCCACAATTTTGAGATCTTATTTCATTTAGTAATGGAAGTCCCTTTATTGGCTTATTGGGCTTCTCTGTTGTGGATCCATTAGACAAGGATTTAGTAATTTTGGGCATTATATTGGGCCTATTTCCTACCACAACAGAATAAAGACTTTAAAGAATAATAGGAAATTAAATCTAGCCGCTAAATAGATTACTTATTTTCTATGACACCTAATGAAAGAAAAGCCGAACTTTTCATATAAACCAAAATAATTCTAGAATAGATATATGACACATAAAGAACTAGAACAAAATTTAGATGGAGAATGACCAAATAATCAAAGGGAATAATAAATGATCCAACCAACTAAAAGGTGGATCAACACATAATAGCAGATCTGCAGACATAAAATCAAATATAATGAATAAAATAAAATTATGCATCAACAACACCTAATATATTATTTGAAAAAACCTCTTACCACCAGTGCCTTCCTGAATTTTTTGTTCAATTGATGCAATGTTAATGTTCTTTCTTATTCTTTTTCATGTAAAAGTTGATGTGGAAATTTTTTTTGGACAAATATTCTATGGCCTAGTGCTATAAAATTCATAATTTTATCAGGAAGAAATAGTTTTTACTCTCATATGGTGTTGCTCTATTTTCATAAGATTTAGATAAATAAATAATTTTTTCTTATCTCTGTTAAGAAAAAAACACTGTTGTTATATCTATGTAATACTATAGAGTATGAAAATGAAGAGAAGGTGACAAATCACATGGGGGTGGTGGCAAAATAATGGTTTTTCTCTTTTAGGTTTTCTATTTGTAGCATGGAAACTATTTGATTTAATATGTGGTAGTTACATTTAGTCTAGCATTACCACACGTGTCATGGTTTAACTGGCCTAATTCAGCTGGCACCCCTGGATATGTTGCATTCAGACCATTGATTCCTTATATGTTGCAATTTGTATCCCTACATGAAGTTATAGTGTTGTGATGTTTTTTTAGTGATTTTTTTATGGAGGAGTCACTAAATTAAACACTTCGGTTTACTGTTAATTGTTTGTTATCATGTTGTGTTTTTGGAACTTGATGTGGGTCTATATGTTGCAAGGAAAGTGTGAGGGTGTAAAGAGTCGAAAGTTCTCTTTATTGGGTTAAATCCAATGTAAGTTTATTTATTTGCTATTAAGGCTAGCAATTTTGGAAGTGAGTAGTTTTCCATGCCTTTTGTGGTTAGCTATTCTATGAGACATATTAATTCATAGTTTTAGGAAAGTGTAAGTTCACACAGAAATATGATTCACATTGTGAGAGTTTGAGACCAATTATGTCCTAAATTTTTAATATTGGAGATTCAAAGAGACAAACTATTTTTTGCAGTTAATATATCTCATATCAGTATTTTTTTTCCCACAAATTGCCATTCATATATTAATTAATTTCATGTTATTTAATGGAAACAATTTATACTCCTAGAATCTTGTTATCAGTTGTGTACATCTAAAATTTTTTGTGCCATAATCACTTAAACACCAACTTACATATTGTACTAATACTCACTCTGTAACAAAATTACTCAACCACATCTGCAACAACACTTGAGATTATGGCTAGTTCTAATTAATTGATGATTTCTAACAAAAATTAAAGGATCTCCAAGTCAATGTGCTCATACATGTAAGAATTAGTTTACATTGATTAATTACGCCACATAGTTGAAAATATTCGATCATGAGTCATATGTTCCTTCGTTCTTTTCAAAATGTTGAACAAACGAGCGAAACGTGGATGGTTGTGGTTTGGTTGATTTAAGTTCCATGGAGGATTGTCTTAGCCAATAGGATTCCTTTTCTGAAAAAAAAAAAGAGGTTGGGAGTGAGCTATAGCATTTTTTTATGCATGAGCTAAATGAATTTGAAGTGATTTGTCTTGAGGAGTGGATTCACTTACGAAGACGTAATGACAAGAAGTCTAATTATGTTCCATCGCTACAAGAATTTCTCTTATTTGTTTATTTAACAGAATATCTTCATGCTTTTTAAGTGGCTAACCCAATGGATGAGACGTCATTTCCCATTTCTGCGTAGGCCTAGGGTTGGAAGGAAATGTGCAAAACTAACTTATTTTGTAAAGAAATGAAGGAGGTTAAAACAACAAATGGAAAACCTTGAGGTTTTAATTGTAAAATAAGTAAGAGAATGCTTATCAGGCCCAGAATTCTGTAAGGGCACATCGGTAATATTACCTAGGTCCAAGGGGTTTTATTGAATGTGATTGTAAATAAGGGTTCTTAATTGCACAAAAGAGGAAAGATTTGGCTTAATTTTATCGACAAAAGACTTATCAACAAGGATAATTTGGGACTGGCATGTATCATGCAAAATTTATTGACGCTTAAGTGAGGTTTAGATCCAGTTCCTTGGACACTTGGCTTGACCGGCCATTGTATGCCTCCACCGAAGGTGTTACCCACTCCGGGGTAGTCCAATTATGGTGCCAAAATTGTGCATTTAGACTCCCAGGATTGGTAATGTTCTGTAGGCCATCAGAACACTACCCTTAGTGTGCATACCCAAGTGGCTCTCTTGGCACTATGTAAACACATGCATATTGGTCCAACCATCACACACATATTCACATTTCATGCACACCATGGCAGCAAAGAAGGAAAACACTAGCACAAGTCTTAATCTTGGCTACCACACATTAGGCAATCTTATTAAATTCTAGTGACCAGCAACAGCGCCTGTAACTTCCACTAATAAACTGTATCATTCTAGCCACATACCCCCATTTTTTATTCGCTTCATTACTAAGTAGAGACTTAGAGCAAACCAAGGAATTTTGTTTTACATCAATAGCCCACCTATGGACCAAGTTATGGATTTTTTAAGTTGGTTATAAAATTCTGACCAAATGAACAGTAACTCAGCCAATTTTGCAACGTCATATCTTTGGGTACAATGATCCAAATCCAGAAATTTCAAATTCCAGTTCAACCTCTAGATGTTCTCTATGTGTGGTCAAAATTTCATACTAAGATTCATTCTACACAGGGAGATATTAAACTTTAGGTCCAGAGTCAAAATTCTGGTCACTTTTGGACCATTTTGCCGATACAAAATTTCATAAGTGTGCAAACACTTCATTCACAAGGGGAAAACCCTCCAAAGCTATCCCATATATGTCCATTACACATAGGAATTACATTCCCTTGATTTTAACAACTTCATATGGCCAAAACAGAATTTACAAGTAAGCAGCCCATCATTCACACTTAGGTAGCTTTGCACCACATCACTTACATAGCCAAAACATTACTCAAATTTTCACATACTTGTCTCATCTTACATACACTACATGTACATGCATACATGCACTAAAATATGGTCTTAAATCAGCTAAATACGCACCCTAGCTTACAGGAGGTCCTGAGACACAATGGACTCCAAAAACAGGATGCTGGACAGCTGCTGCATAACACAATAAGTACCACCATTAAAAATACCAAATGTGCTCCTAAAATCACCAAAATTTCCAGATCATAACTAGACATATGGAAGTTCATGTACCTGAAATTTCAGATTAAAACTCAAACCACAATGGTTAGTTTGAAGGTGATCTTTCAGCTGGACCTGAAATGACAGAATTGAGGGGAGTAAGTTTCATTGAGAAACTTAGTAAGGGTAACACTTGGTTTCTTAAGGTAATGTGATCCTCATTAAAACCTGCATCCAAAGACACTAAGACAAAAAAAAACACAATGCATATATACAAGATATAGCAACCAAATGCAGCAGCCAAACACAAACAACAAACACATGAAATGTGGCAGCAACATATACCATAGGTTAGTCCATAAAACACATAATAAACATAACCAAATCACTATGGCAGCCCTCCTCAAGCTAATGCTTGGTATTAGGAGGATTTTAACAGTAGTTAGTACTAACTTTGGGCTCTAGAAACCCTCACTTTACTGCCATCATTGTGCACTTCACACTAGGTCACAAAACCTTCAATAAGGTGCACTCCCCTTACTAAGCTTGGTTCATCAAGCTCATGACTCTCTTCCAAGCTTAGCCCTAGCTCCATGGATGTTTGAAAATTGCAGAAAACAGTCCATGAGAGCAAGAGAACCCTTACCAAAGTGAGTAGGCCGAATTTGAAGCTTAATCCTTGAAGTATGCAAGAAATAGCTCTAGTTTGCTTCCAATTGCTTCCTTTTGCCTTCAATTTCAATCAATTGCAAGTTTGAAGGTGTGGTGGCTATGGAGGAAGTATGGATGTGTTCTTGGGTTGGGGGAGGACGAAAATGAGAGAGGGATAAGTGATTTGGCCACTTAAATGGCCTTAAATGAGCTTAAAGGCACCAAAACACACTTAACAAGTTTAACCTTGCTTTATGTCATTTTCCTTCTCACTAATTATGGTTTCTTTGTCTTAAACTCATTGGTACACATGTACCCAAAATTTTTGACTAATTATCAAGTCATGGCTGCCTCCCCCATGGTGGGATAACCCCAAAATTCCACCCTTAGACTTAAGTCAAAAGCTTGAACACCTTAAGGTTTACACTAGGACATTTAGGTCCTTATTGCCTTTAGTGTTTCCTTTGTCCAAACTTGTCTTCCATGAGTAATTTGGTCCTCCAATAGCACTTTCATACCATTTATATCCTTCCCATAACTCTCCAAGTCTCTTTCTTGAGAGTTTTGCAATTGAGTACCCGAATTTTCAAAACCTTACAAAAAAGTCCATAGGTTGCTTGACAAACAAGCAATCCTTAAGGCTTTTCCTGGGGGCCAAGTTACCAACTTGGAACACTTTTAAGGAGGTGTTGATTATGCCTTTTACCCCCCATACTTCAATCACTATGGTGAGAATTACACAATATAATGGTTTTTAGCCATTATGACACACTTGTAATTCTCTCATTCTGTGAGGTGGTAACGGAAGGGAAAGTGAAGATGCTAGCTCTAGTTCTAGCCCAAAATAGAGAAGAAAGGTAGAGGTCTTGTTGGTTTAGAGAAGTTCATGAAAATTTCTAGAGACGAAGGTGAAATCAAGCTCGGGCATATTAGGGAATAGTTTGCTTCAGTTGCAAGTTATTAATTTTAGGCTTGATCAAGTTTTTGGGGTTAGGTTCAGAGTTTATTTGAGGTAAAGGACAAATTTATGTTGCTCTTATCAGATTTTGTTAGTTGGACTATTGATTCTAAAAGAAGATTAGGCTCTTAGTGATAACTAGAAGCTAAGCCATCGATTGAGTTGTCTAAGGGCTATGTTGATGTTTTTTAGTATCTATGTTTTAGTTAGCTTATGGTTATGGAGGCAAGCAACATGAATGGGTTTAGGGAATGGCTAGCCCCATCCATGTTCTGGAGCTCTATATTTAAGTAATAACCTAAAAACCCTAAGTTACCTAAAACTAAACCTAAGTAATTGGGTTGCTTGCTAGGCCCTGGTGGCTGAATGCCTGGGTTTAAGGTGTGTATTGTGTGCTTCTATTTGGATGCATGTGCTGACACATTTTTATTATATGTATGTATGTATGTATGTATTTATGCTTGTTTGTATCCTCCTTGTTTTCCTTTAGTTGTAGGTTAATAATGGCAATATTGTTCTCTAAGGTAATATACTGTTTGACATGGCCCCTCATGGCCAGCCCACGTAAACTATAAGAATGAGTCTTACACTAGTTGTGATTGGCTAATTAATTATGTGTACCCTTATTAAAACTTCATGCTACTATTTATTTAATCTAGAAATGCAAATATGCATGCAAGTGTTTCTTTGAATTAGACAAGTAAAAATCTATAAAGTATTCACATAGCCTAGGCATTTTCCACAAATTTGATGTTTAAAGAGTCAAAGCATACCAAACCATCATAGTATCATCATAATCCTACACATAATTAACCATGAGTAAGCATTCAAACAAAAGAAGACTATGCCCTTGATCCAAAGACAACCTTAGAGTTCATCACTCTATCCATACACGTTGGAGTTTACTAATGCATACATCATACACCAAGGCTAATACAACTGAGATCCATCCACCTAGCTCCCACCATAGATGCAAATCCCAGTGACAAGCCTAAAACATCCTCCATGTGCTTTGCTAACCTCAATGGCCCAGAAGACCATAGTTAGTAAAATACCTTAGCCAATAAATAAGCATATAAACTAGAATCTCAAGGATTCTCATTATAGATACGTGCAAAAAAAGGCTACCTTGACAACCTTTAGTATTTATCAAGCTTAAAAACATCAGTATTTGTACAACATAAGATAAGGGGGTGTGAATTGATGATTCTCAGTAAGAGATTTTCAACCTATAAGCAAAACACTAAGGACAACACATATATATGTATGTGCATTTTACTGTGCACTCATATAGTGTGAGGCTGAACCTATGTGCATAGTGTTTCAATCTATTGGGACATGTCCTCTACCTAGTCCTTAACTACACGGTGAAGCCTTGTCTACTAGTAAGCATTGCTTACTAGCCTAACTAGTGAAATTTATCACTAGTTTGAACCTCCCTTATGTTGTGCACGGGCACTATGGTTGGATCAATTTTACTTAGGTTCTAAAGAACCTAACTAGGTGTACTAGCGTTCCCACATCAGAACCTCACACCTGAAGGTACAGCTAGGTCCTTGATGGTACTAAACCTCACACCCAAGTTAGTAAGACTCTATTATGCCCCTTTATAACCTAGTTTCCTTGCTTGTAGTTTAAAAGACTATAAACTCAAGAAAAATCTTAAGACTCAAAGAAGTTTTGGAAATCTCTAAATACCATTGGGACACCAAGACCCTTAGGTATTTAAAGCACCCCCTTTAACCTCATCTCAAACCCTCGAGGAAAATTTGAAGTGCTGTTGGTTTTGCCTGTGGTGCTCACAAGCAAAACCATTCTAACTTGCTTATGGCAACTTGGTGCTGCAGTGCCAACACCTATGCCCTGCACCTCAAATTCATGCCCTTAGACCTTGGGAGGCCTTCCAAAGATACCAAACTTGCATAGGATGGCTTACCACTCCATAAACCTACAAAACAAGTTGCCTACACCACAATGCACTACCACAAACTTATTTATGATGCATCACAACATCATAAAAGGTCAATTTCATACCTAGTTCACCATAAGCACACTTTCTCATAATCAAGGCCATTATTAAAACTACTTGTCATCATCAAGCAACCATACTCAAATAACATCAATTAAACTTGAAACCTTAAATCACTTACCGTAATTTTATGCCATAAGCAAAGATCAAGCAATCCCTCGCCAATAATTAAGGCTTAACTAGGTTTTAGCAAGGTTCCAAGCAATTCTAAGTATATGGCATCAAAACAAGGCCAATCAAGCAAAACCCATGCTTTAAAAGGCCAAACAAACAAGAAGACATCAAGAATTCCAAGTTACCTCAGACACACAAAAAGCCCAAGCAAGAAAAACATGTCCAAGAGCTTTAAATGCACAAATTTTGCTTAAAACAAGCTACCTAATGCTTATACACTGTTGGAACCTTCAAATTCTACCAAGGAAACTTGAATTTGTGAAAGAATTGAAGTAGAGATGAAAAGGGCAAAAGGGAGCTCGGGTTTGAAGAGGTAAAGTGGGTGAATAGTGGTAGCCGAACCCCTCTCCAGTAAGTTATATAGCCCATAGTTCATTAAATCCCCAAACTTTCATCATTTTTTTGAAAAGCCCCATTATCAAAATAGTAAGCTCTCTTGCCTTTCTCCAACACTCAGTAAAAATTTTTAGGGTGCTAAGCAAGGGTTAAGTTTAAAAACACATTTTTAATACTTGGGACGCAACCCAACAACTTAAGATGCAAAATATTGCCCCTACCTCTTTTCATTCTATAAACTTCTCAGAACCTTGTAAACCTTGCCTAACCTACTTGATCTCACTAAGTAAACTTAATAAGGTATTAAACTCAGAATTTATTGATTTGCCTCCATTAGCCAAACTTTCCAGTAGGAGGGTTATAACACTCATGCCCTATATGTTTTGTTCTTAGGAAAAGATCTTATTGAATGGCTTGTGGTGTTGTTGGGCTATATAAAAGTTTTTATACAAGTATATGTGTTAATATACTTAATGTTCTTCACTGCTTAATATTTTATGGCTTAGGCTAAGCCTTAGGTTGGTTGTAGGCACTAGATGCTGTAGTTGTGGGAACTACCTAGAAAGGTCTAAACTTTTTTAGTTTAATCCTAGAAGTTTTTAGACCCTGGTTTGTGTTGCTAATCCTGTGTGGTTGTATTGGACTATACTAAAAATTATGTTAGACCATGTCAAAGTGTGCATATGTTCCATTGGTTGTATTTTCCTAAGAACATGTATGCTCACTGGGGCTCTTATGGCTGTTTAGTACCCTTTTGATGTACCACAAAGCTTGTTCTAAGGAATAGAGGCAGCAAAATCTGACCTGATTTGAAAACCTGGACCAACCCACCTGAATCCAAACTTTACTTGAGTCAATTTGACCTCAATTTGACCGGAAAGTTCAATGACCTAAACCCGAACCCGATAAAAGTGAAACCCGAAAAACCTGAAACCCAAAATATCTGAACTCGAAATAATCCGAACTCAAATTGGACTAAACCCGAATTGGCCCGAACTAGAAATGACCCGAACTCAAGACTAACTTGACCTAAACCCGACAAGACCCAATTTCTAAGATTTATTGAATTAGCCCATGAGCTTATGACATCATCAGATTTTGCCTTATAAAATTGCTAGATTTTTCTCAAACTCTCAACAGTTGATAGATTTGTCCCAAAATTTTTAATTTTGCCTAAAGCTTTCTAAAAACCTTCAATTTATGCCCAAACTCTTCCATTTCGCCTACACTGACCTCAAACGACCTTTAGTGCTCCGAATTAGTACGTAAACTAATTAATCCTATTTTAAACCTAAATACTGATTCTAAATTCCTAAAAAAATAATAACTCGAAATGACAACAAAATTTAAATATATCTGATCCTACCAACTTCTTAAGTTCTAAAATGACCGAGTTTATAGTTTCATGAATCAAATTTGAAAGTTTTGAATTAGGTATTTTTACTAAAATAATTGTGTATTAATATATTTATATCTAGTTAAATTAAATTTGTTAGATTATTTTTTATACCTGGTAATTTTTTAGTTATGAGGTACCTAAAATTTGAAATTTTTATTTTAGTCACTCATAAGAATTGTAAAATGGGTCTCTAAAATTTTCAAATATTTGTATTAAAAAAATCAAATTCTTTAATTTAAATTTCAAAAAATCTAAATAAAAAATTAAATTAGTCTAGTTATTCTAACTTATGCACCAATAACCCGATTAGACTTAAATATCAACTTAAATCTGACCCGAAACCCAAATAACTCCACCTGAGTTAAACCTAAACCCGAATAAGACCAACCCGAACTTAACCCGAACTTGAAATCTACTCAACCTTAAATCAATTCCAATCTAAATAACCTGACCTGAACCCGACCTAAATTTGAATTAATGCTAACCCCACTAAACCCAAACCTAAATGACCTGACCCAAACCTAACCCGATCCACCTAATTGCCATCCCTACTAAGGCATATGGTGTTATAGAGGTAAGTAGGTAATGTATGCATATTTTATTAATGCCGGTGCTGGACCATTAAAAATCTGGCAACAATATTCCTAGACTGAGTAAGAATGACCATCCCTATTTGATGATTGAACAGATTACAGAAGCTATGTAAGCTGCCACAGCTCAAATCGCAGTAGGCTTGTAGACCTTAGTGCATTGTCAGGCATAAGCACTTGGGGTTGTTGGGGCTGCCAAAGAAAGTGGAATTGGACCAGATTAACAAAATGGTAGAGAATAAGGCTAGGCAAAGAACCTATAGAGAATGCACAAGTTAGTAGGAATAATGCTAATACAGAAGAGGAGTAAGATAAGGAAAGAAGACATCCTAAAGTTAGAAGGGTGAGAATATAAATGAAGCAAGAGGTAAAGTATGAGTTAGAAGTGAGTCAAGAAGTTGGAGAAAGGGAGTTAGGTAGAAATGCTAATAGGCAAGTTGAAGGCTATGTTGAGGGTTAGAGTTTAGGAAGGGGAAGACATAGAAATGAGCCTTAGAGAGGGAGAAGAAGGCATAAAGATAGTGAACCTTTGGAAGGACATCTAGGGAGATTTTTAGTTCTAAGATCTCTAGTGTTTAAAGCAAATGGAAAACCTAAAAAGGTAGAATTGTAGATTTACCAAATTGAAAAAGTGTTAAGAGAATGGAAGTAACCTCAGTCCAGAAAGTATTGCTGGCCACATTTAAGTTAGAATGAAGTGCTGAAATCTGGTAGAGGATAGTTCATAGAGCCTACTAGAACAAGAACAAAAAAAGGCTAATAGAGAGAAGAATAGTTATGAAATGGGTGAGTTGTAGCAGGTATTCCAACAAATAGTATGTGAGTAAAGCCCTGAAAGACTAGAAACAAGTAGAATTTGACAAGCGACAACAAGGGAGAATGTTTGAGACGGAATATGAACACAAGTTTAGTAGCCTCATCTGGCATTCTCCCTAGCATGAAAGATAAGAAGAGTTTAAGACTGAGAGGTCTATGAGGAGCTTAAGACTTGAACTAAGGCAAATATTGAAGGCCATTGGTTTAAAGATTATTACAAGGTTGCAAGAAAGGCTTTGATTCTAGAACAAAAGTTCATAGAGCAAGTTAAGTTTGGTCCATGGGAGTCTAATAGGACTTGAAATGGGGGGTAAGAAGAGGCTAAAAGACGATATTTGGCAACATGATCAAAGGACAGCGATGACCAATGGAGAAGGGCCAAGACAGTTTAGGCCCCAGCGTAAATCATATGGAAGACACCATGGATACAAGCCTTGTTATAAAGTTATTGATTAATGCCTTAAGTATGGATCCCAGGAACACTGGGTGAGAGATTACCTTGTTAAGAAATAAAAGAGAAGGATACAAGGAAGATTTGGAGGGTAGTGGCCCAAGTAATAGAACCATGCCATTTCCATAACCAAAAGTGATCAATATAGGCCTAAAGCTTCCATCACCTAACAAAAAGGGCAAGCACAATGATATGGGAGAAAGTTTCAAATTGAAAGACCAGAAAAGCAACAAAAGCTAGATCAGTAAAAGAGGAATCTATGGCATGGGAGATTGAACTAAAGGGCACTCAAAGGTAAAGTTTATCTTAATGATAGACTTGCATCTGTGATATTTGGCGTTGGAGCTTTAATTTCTATTATCTCTACTAGAATAGTTAGAGATTTAAAACTTAGAAATAAGTAGGCTGTTTGAAATGTTTTTAATTAAAACAACTAGTTTAGAAGTACTCTTTTCACATCATGTAGTTGGGAATTGCATGATTAGGCTAGGAAAGTTGAAATTTAAGTTAGACTTGGTAATCTTGGACTTAAATGGTTATATAATCTTAGGAATGAATTGGTAGGATGAGAATAATGTTACCATAAATTGCAAGTCTAGAAAACCAATACTGCCTAGTTTCTACGAGTATGATCTCATTAGCACTAAGGAGCTAAGTAAAAGTATTCAATTAGAAGTTATTGAACAAATACCTATAGTGTTTGCAGAAGAATATATGAACTTGAATAATGGCAACGTTGAGAATGAGTTGAATGAGACACTTGTGGTAAAGGAATATCCAGAAGTATTCCCTTCAGATTTGCCAGGACTCCCTCCCTTATGAAAGGTTGAGTTTAAAATAACGTTGGTAGCAGGGGTTGCTCTTGTGCCATTACCACCTTATAGGATATTTACCTCAAAGATGTCTGAACTGAAGAAGTAGCTAGATGAACTTCTTGATAAGGGTTTCATTAAGACAAGTATCTCTCCATAGGGTGCACTAGTGCTATTTGTCAAAAATAAGGATGGAACCCTTAGGATATGCATTAACTACAGAAACTCAATGTATTGACTATGAAGAATAGATATAATTTTTCTATAATTGAAGATCTATTTGACTAACTAAAAGGTACATGGGTGTTCTCTAAGATAGATCTCATGTTTAGTTACTTTCAATTGAGGGTAAGAGAAGAGGATATACCAAAGACTACCTTTAGAACAAGGAATGGTCATTTTAGGTATACAGTGATGCCATTTGGGATCACTAATGCTTTTGCATTCTTCATCAACTTAATGCAGAGAGTATTAAAGCCTTACCTAGACCACTTTTTGGTTGTATTCATTGATCATATTTTAGTATACTTAAAGAGTGAAGAAGAACGTGGGAAGGACATGAGAATAGTGCTACAACTTTTAAGGGAAAACTAGCTCTATGAAAAGCTAAGTAAATGCCATTTCTTGACAAATGAAATAGCATTTTTGGGGTATGTGATTAATGGCTAGGGCTTGGTTGTAAACCTTAGAAAGGTCAAACTAGTAGCTAATTGGGAAAGGCCCCAAAATGTAAGGGAAGTAAGAAGTTTCCTTAAGATTGTAAGCTACTATAAAAGATTTATAGAAGTTTCCTTAAGATGGTAAGCTACTATAGAAGATTTGTACATAAATTCTCCATGTTAGCTACCCCTTTAACTCAATTGACTTGGAAGAATAAAAAGTTTCAGCAAAGTGATAAATGTGAAGAGAGTTTCTAGGAATTAAAGAAGAAGTTAACTACTACCTTAATCCTAACCCTACGAGACCATACTAAGTCCTTTTGTAGTGTATACAGATGCATCGATAGTGGGCTTAGGTGTGTGATAATGCAAGAAAAGTAAGTTATTACTTATGGCTAAAGGTAGCTAAGACCTCATAAGAAAAACTATCCTATGCATAACCTTAAGCTGGCTGTTGTGGTCTTTACTTTAGAGCAATGAAGACATTACCTATTGGAGAATAAGTTTCAAATCTTCATTGATCACAAGAGTTTAAGGTATCTCTTCACTAAAAAGATTTAAATATAAGGCAAAGAATGAGACTTAAGTATATTAAGGACTTTGATTGTATTACTGAGTATACACCTGGTAAAGCAAATGTAATAGAAGATGCCTTGACCAAGAAGTATTTTGGGGTGTTAAAAATTGGGGAGAATGAAGTAAAGACAAAGTTTAGTAAATAGGTTGAGGTAGTGGGAGCTAGGCCAAATGTGTGTTTTAACTATACAATCTGCCAAGATAGAAGAAATTAGAAAAACTCAAGATGAACATGAGAACTTAAACAAAGTCTTTGGCAAAGTTCAAGGTAAACTATTTCAAAGGTTCTCATTTAGTCATGGTTTGCTATACTTCCAAGATTGATTTTATGTGCCTAACAAAAATGAGCTAAGAAATCAAATCTTAGGCAAGTCACATGCTTGCAAGCTAAGTGTGCATCCAAGAACAATCTAGATGTATAAAGATTTGAAAACACATTTTTAGTGGCCAAATATGAAATACAACATTGCCGCCCATGTAGCTAAGTGCTTGACTTGCCAAAGAGTCAAGGTGGAACATAAAAAATCTAGAGGCAAACGACAAAGCTTACCTATACCAGAAAGGAAGTAGGGATCAATATCTATGGATTTTTTAATTGGATTACCCCTAAGAAGGTAGAATCATGATGTAGTTTGGGTAATTTTTGATAGATTAACCAAATTTGCTCACTTCCTGCCTATTGACCTCGCTAATTCCATGGATAGATTAGCAAAGCTATATATACAAAGAATTGTGAGGTTACCTAGGATCCTTAATGATATTGTTTATAATGGGGACCCTAGATTTATTTCAAGATTTTAGAGATCATTCCAGCAAGTTTTAAGCACACAAATAAAGTTTACTGCTTACTATCCCCAAACAGATGGGTAGATAGAAAGAACAATTCAAGTGTTCGAAGATATGTTAAGGTGTTGTGCATTGGATTTTCAAGAAAAGTGTGATCAACACTTACCCTTGATATAGAATTTTCCTACAATAATGGCCACCAAGCTATAATTAGGATGGCACCATATGAAGCTCTCCGTGGAAAGAAATGTATAATGCAACATTGTTGGCATGATACTCGAGACAAACTAGAAGTTGGCCTAGCACTCATACATGAAACTATTTAAAAGTTCATATTGATTTAAGAAAGCATAAAGGTTGCTAATAAAAGAAAAGAAGCCTATGCAAATCCAAAGAAGAGATTTAACGTAGAATTCCAAATTATGGATCTAATGTGGCTAAGGTATCACCAACGAAGTCAGATTTGGCAAGAAGGGTAAGCTGGCCCTAAGATACAGTGGGACTTTTCAAGTACTTGGAAGAGTTGGAAATGTGGCATACAAGCTATCACTACCCCCCTAAACTAGGGCATGTGCATGATATATTTCATGTAAGTATTCTTAAAAGGTACCTTTTTGGCTTTAGGCATGTAATTCCAACCGCTAGTGTGCCATCAGGCGCAAACCTTACCAATGAAGAGGAAGCTAAAAGAATATTGGCAAAACACACTAGGAAACTAAGGAGAAAATGGATACTAATGGTTCAAGTTTAGTGGGCAAACCATATTGAGGAAGAAGCAACTTGGGAAATAGAATATAAAATCTTAAAAAGTTACCCTAATTTGTTTCCTAAACTACTGAAAATTTTGGAGGACCAAATGTTTTGAGGTAGGGAGATTGTCATATCCTACTTCTACATAGCCCTAGGGCTAAAAAGAAATGTTTGAAAATAATTTGTCTTATAAGGAAATGAAGGAAGTTGAAACAAAAAATGGAAAACCTTAAGGGTTTAATGGTAAAAGAAGTAGGAGAATGCATAACCGGCCAGGAATTTTGTTAGGGCACATTGGTAATATTACCTAGGTGCAATGGGCTGTATTGAATATGATTGCAAATAGGGTGCTTAATTACACAAAAGAGGAAAAACTTGGCTTAATTCCACTGAGAGAAGACTTAACAAGAAACTTAAGGGTTGGCAAGTGTCATGCAAAATTTGTAGGGGCTTAAGTGAGGTTTAGATATAATTCCTTGGACATTTGGCTTGACTAGCCATTGCATGCCTCCACCAAAAACAAAAGGAGGATGCTAGCTCCCGTTCCAACCTGAAATAGAGAAGTAAGGTAGGGGTCATGTTAGTTTTGAAAAGTTCATGAAAATTTTTAGGTAAGAAGGTGAAATCAAGCTTAGGTGTGTTAGAGAAACAGTTTGCTTTAGCTGCAAGTTATTGATTTGAGGCTTAATCAGGTTCTTGAGGTTGGTTGTAGAGTTTAGTTAAGGTAAGCAATATATTTATGTTACTTTTTTTGGATTTTAGTAGCTGGACTACTGATACTGGAAGAAAATTAGGCTTTTGGCAATAACTACAAGCTAAATGATCCACTGAGTTGTTTCAGGCTATGTTGATGCATTCGGGCATTTATGTTTTAGCTAGCTTATGGTTATAAAGGCAAGCAACAAGAATGTGTTTACGAAATGGCCAGCCTAATCCACGTCCTAGATCTCCATCTTTAAGTAGTAACCTAAAATCCCTAAGCTGCCTAAACTTGAACCTAAGTGAATGGGTTGCTTGCCATGCCCTAGTTGCTAAATGCTTAGGTTTATGGTCTGTGTTTCGTGTACTTTTATGTTTGGATTCATGTGCTGACCCTTATTCACTATATGCTTATATTTGTGTGTGTGTGTGTGTGTGTACACATGCTTGCATGTATCTTCCTTGTTTTCCTGTGGTTGCAGGTTAATGATTGCAATATTGTTGTGTAAGTTTAGCCTCTAAGCTGAATCTTCCCTTACTAAGTTATTATAGTCATGCCCTATATGTTTTCTTTTCAAGAAAAGGTCTTGCTGACTGACTTGTGGTGTTGTTGGGTAGTATAAAAGTTTTTATGCAGGTATATGTGGTAATATGCTTCATGTTCCTTAATGCTCGATATTCTGTGGCTTTAGGCTAAGCCTTAGCTTGGTTGCTGTAATTGTGAGAACTAGTTGGAGAGGTCTAAACTTGTTTAGTTTAGTCCTAGTTGTTTTTAGACCATAATTTTTTTACTAATCCTTTTTGGTTGTACTGGGCTGTACTAAAGATTATGTTAGACCATGTCAAAGTGTGTATGTTTCACTAGTTGTATTTTCCTATGAACTTGTATGCACAGCAGGGCTTTTATGCCTGTTTAGTACCCTTTTGATGTACTATGAAGCTTGTTCTATGGCATATGGTGTTATAAAGGTGAAGTAGGCAATGTATGCATATTTTGTTAGTGTTGGCGCTGGGCCATTAAAAATCTGGCAACAATAGCCTTTGACTAGTTTAGTTCCTGGGTTTACAGGCTTAGTTAGTTCACTAAGCCATTCTTACCACATTTCTATCTATCAAAATAGCTTAACTGTAAAGTTTGATCCTAAATAAACAACAAGAGCTTGCTTAATTAATTTTTGCTATCTTGGACAAATTATGCCTTGTCAAAATTCTAGTACTTAGCAAGCTTAGGAACTTAGTTCTTGGAGTTACACCCTATGCTACCAATCTATTTTTCATTCATTGTTGTGCACAAGATTCTTTTGCTTTGCCTCAAATGTATAGGCTATGGGTAGTTTAGGATGTGACATGAAAAATCCAACAGTTCAAACTTAGAAAATGAATTTTTTATGCTTAAATTTGTTTCGGAGAAGCATTAGCTGGAGCATGAGACCAAAATGCAAGAGGTTCATGATTTTTTAAAAGTTACAGAAGCTAAAAATTCAAAGCTTACTCAAGAATTAGCTAAGACTAGAGAGGAACTCTAAGCCACAACATCTACCTCACAAGTGGCCTTGGCAAACCTTGAACACAGGAATCGATTTATTCAACAGAACTTGATTCTTTAAGGAGAAAAGTTCATCAAGAATATACTAAGCCATTGAATATATCTAAACTTCTAACTCCAAGTAGACTTAGGGTACTAATTCCAACTTCACCTTTACAAGGAATGCGCTTACTAAAGTCCTACCTTGAGTTTTAGAAACCTAAGTTTTTATGACTCTAGAAACAAAAAATATCTCAAGTCCTTTGGGAGATAAAGAACCTCTCTCATTTAGAATCCCACTTTAACTCGTATGACAAGGAAGAAAATTACCTTTTATTCAAAATCTTGGTTTAACTTTCAAGTGAGATTAACGAACTTTTCTTGTTATCCCAGGTAAATATTTCTAAGAAAATAATAAAATTTCAAGATAATTACATCAAAGTATGAGTTTCAAAATGGATGAATTTGAAATAAGAAAATCCATGAAATAAACAAAATTTAAAACTTAAAATTCCACAAATGAGTCAATTTTTTTTTTTTAAGAAAAAAATTCCTAGAATTAGTGAATTTTGAACCTAAAGCTCCTTATGCCCCTTGAACTTTGCCAACTCAGGCCTTTTACCCCTGAACTTTGACTTGGTTTGATTTGCCCATCAAACTTTGTAAATTGGGACCTTTTACACCCTCGGCCCAAGTAAATGAATAATGTGTACTAAAATGAAAGTAAAAGAAATATTGAAGGGCTAACTAAATCATTTGTCCAATAGTTGACTCTTGTGAGCAAACAAGAAGAAGACTTAATACAAACTTATACACAAAGATAAGGGAAAGATAGGCAATTTCAAATGTGAAATAATGTCTTTGTGCTAACCATTGGATAAATGATTTAGCTAGCCATTCAGTTTTTCTTTTATTTATTTTTTTGTACACATTCTTTATTTAATTGGGCTGAGGGGGTAAAAGGTCTTACTCTGTAAAGTTTGATGTGCGAGTCAAACCAAGTCGAAGTCCAGGGGCTAAAAGGTCAAAGTTAGCAAAGTTCATGGGGCAAAAGGGGCTTTAGGCTGTGAATTTTGAGAATGAAATTCAATAAAGTAAATGGATTTAAAAAATGAGAAATTTCATAAAATGAGTGAATTTTATGAATTAAAAATTTCACAAAATAAGTAAATTTTGATAATGAGAAATCCCATGGAATGTGTGAATTTAAGAAATGAAAAAAAAAATCTTCATAATGAGTGAATTTAAAAAACTAAAAATTCCACAAAAAGGTGAATTTAAAAAACTATAAATTTTACAAAAAGAGTGAATTTTAAAAACTATAAATTGACAAAAATGAGTGAATTTAAAGAAAACATAAAATTCCACCAAACCAATCAATTTCAATAAATTCCACAAAATGAGTGAAATTCAAAAAAAAAAATCCACAAAAACAATCAATTTCAAGAAAGCCAAATATTCCATAAAACAAGTGAACCAAAAACATGAGAAATTCCATGTGTGACTTTTTAAAAAAGAGAAATCCTACAAAATGAGTGAATTTCAAAAGTAGAAATTCCACAAAATGTATGAATTTCAAGAGAGCCTGAGATTTACACAAAATGATGGAATCTAAAAAATGAAAATTTTTAAAAAATGATAAATTCTGCAAAATGTTTGAATTTCAAGAAAGACAAAGACTCCACAAAATAAGTGGATCTTCAAAATGAGAAATTTTGTAAAATGAGTGAATTTAAAGAATTAAAAATTTCACAAAATGAGTGAACTTCTAAAATGAGAAATCAGTGTGGAACGAAATTTTTCCTATAAGAAATCTTGAGAGTTGAAAATATCTTGAGATACCTTAAAAAATACCTTGAAGAAATTTCTCAAAATGAGCTTTGAGAAAAAAAAAACAATGCCTTGAGAAAATAAAATTTCAAGCATGTGTTTATGATGAAAATTCTTTTGGAAAATTGCATGACAATGCTTGGATGTCAACCTTTCAAATTTGCCCCTAAGTATGAAAGTGAGCCACTATTTCTTCAGTACTGAAAACTTACCTTGATTTAGATCTTGAGAACTGCTAGCTGAATGTCCATGTTGGTGTCCTCTAGCCTTACTTTAACAAAAACTTGAATCATTGCTATCTTTGAAAATTAAAAATAGACCATTTCCCGATGACCAAGCTCACTAGTGCGCCATAAGGCCTCTAACCCTTGTCTCTTAAGGGATTCCTTCTTGGAGATCCTTGTGGATATCCTCAAACTTCCTTTCAAAAGACCCATCTTTAAAATTATTTCAAAGGAATATACATTATGCATGATAGTCATGTTGCTTATGATGAATGATCCATGACTTTAAAAAATTTAATATGAACCTCAATAAGTGAAATTCATAGAGTTTATGAAAAAAATCATGACACATGAAAGAAGAGTAACTCCTAGTCTAGATTCATGTTTACATCCCTTAACCTCCTTTTGAGGTTTGTTGTGAACATCTCCTTACCTTACCTTAGGCTTCATGATCCAAGAATGTGTATCCTTTGCTTCTTTTATGACCATAATGGTGCTCAATGCCTTAACGCCCTTAGTGTGTCTAAGAAATGCATGTTCCCATGTAGAGTCTTAGACCATTTCCTCACTTTTAACCCACGCACATTAATGAATGATGGTTTGCCCTTAAAGAAAAAATTTCGTTAAATTGCAAACTTTGACAAAATAACTTACGGTCTTTGTATTTCTTTAAAATGTTCTGTTATTCTTTCCCTTTTCAACTCAAAGATGCAAACATACATAAAGTGAAAGGTAAAAACATGATTCAAAATGATGATGGTGTTTCTTTAGATGAAGTAAAATAGTATTAAGAGGTAAATACTTGGTCAAAGAAAGTCAAGTTTGAATGATGTAAAACAAGAGCCTTTTAATGCCGCCTATAAGAAGATCTAATTGCCTTGAAAAACTCAATAACCATTAACCTCAAGTTTACCACCTTTTTTAAAAAGTTGAATCTCATTCAGTACCCCTCCAACTCTTGGAATAGGCAAGAAACATGCTTTAAAGATTGCCTTTTAGGTTTTCAATCAAGAATCTATAATTCACTCTTCATTTTTTTTTCTTTTCATTTTTTTCTATTTTTTTGTGCCCTAACTTTTACCTTGGCTGTGTTGGAAATTTACAAGTTAACAAGCCCTTATCCATTTTTATTTTTTTCTTTCTTTCTTTTTTTTGTTTGTTTCTTATGGGCTACAGTTTTGATAACTTGAAGTCATTGTTATTCACTTCATGTGATGTGCTAGAAAGCCTCTTAGTAGTGTTCGGCTGAAATAATCTTCATGTGAAATGGCTAAGTGGCATTTAGTTGGTCATCATTGCTCTTAACTTTTTCTTTCTTTTGAATTTCCCTTTTGACCTTTTGATGGAAGAAAGAGATTTATTTCCTTTTTATAATGTGGTTTTTTAAGAACTAACAACCTTTTCTTGTGTTGTGAAGGCATAGGATACCACTAAAGCCATTTAATATCATAAGGACTATCTTCCCCAAAAGCTAACAAAAAACCTCTTGTCATGATGTTGGTATCCTATGTAGACTTCCTTTCGGCTTCTATGATTAAAGTTGAGGTGCAATATTTAATATCATTCTTACTAGATTTGGTAGCATTTTCAAGATTATCATCATCAAACCTTCCTTAGGCCTTATTTCCACTCTTGAATTGCAATGTTACATTTGTGCTCGTTTATGAAAGGAAGTATAATGGTAAGAATGGTGAAATGGATGGTATAATGGTAAAAAGTGGTTAATGGATGTAAAATTCTACTTTTTTATTGAAAGGCAGTGAAATAAACATATTGCACCCTTTCATTGTAAAAGAAAAGAATAATATATGTCCATTTAACAAAGACTACATACTAGATTCTAGACTAAATATGACAATTTTTACTATTAAGTTACTTTGGTAAGCTTTCAAATATATAATTTTATTCAAATGATTCTCTATCATTGAAAAGTGTTTGTAGATCTTTAGATTAAATCCAACTAAAAAAATTCTTCTCAAAGAGATGCCCTTCACATTCATAAAAGGGCACGTCGAAACTTTTCTTATCCAAACATTACTTGAGGGCTTTTTGACAAATGCATTTGACTTGTTGCTTGTCATTCTTGGATGCATTAACTTGGGATGAAAAAATTTAGAACTTTAAAATGAATTGATTCTTTCAGAGTATAAATGTATGAAACTAATGAGTGACGCACGCATTTAATGAGTTTGGCTGTTTACCACCATGGAACTTCAAGACTTCCTATTAACAAGCAAGTTAAGAATGAGCATAGCTTAATATATGATTTTGATGCATGCAAAAATAGTTTGGTCGGGAAAGCAAAAGAACAATAAAAAATGAAGTTAGTAACAAGCTTGAAGGAAATTAAAATAGGCATATAACATATGAGCTAATATGAAAAGAGAAAGTAAAGCCACAAAATAAAATTAAAATCATAAAGAGAACAAGTAATTAAATCAAACGGTGCACGAACAATCAACAATAATGGTGTAACGGTAACATAGCTATGGTGATGACAAAAGGTTTAGAAACATTGGTATAATAACATATAACAAATGATAACAAAAAATATGAAGTAAATTAACTATGAATACGTGTCCTGTTATAGAAATCATAGTAGATGAATCTATGGTCATTTTATGCATAGTAGTCTTTTGAAAGAAAAACTATAGTTTAGTTCCTGAATTCCTTTTATTTAGTCATGTCAAACTAGAAAGAGTCCAATTAATTTGAGTTATAGCTTTCATCGTCCCAAAGGGTGACTATTATCACACACGGGTAACATTACTTGCTACCATGGATTAGAAAAAATGTGGAGATTATTGTCTTATACAAGTAGCTTAATCTGGGTATTTTGCAAAATTTTGGATGAAATGAGCTCAAGTCTTTGTGACTACTCTCCTAGTCAATAACTGGCTTTGACCCGATAGGTATATTTACTTAAGTGTTTTTACTTAAATGTCTCAAATTAGTATCTGATTAAGCAAGAATGGCAAGCTAAGTAAAGTAAAGATGAGTTCCTAAGTATGTTTTGGTACCTAAGACCATAAGTTACTCTAGTTATTAGAACCAGCATTTGAGGAAAAATTGCAAAGATTTCACCCAGTGCTTAAATGAGCCATTTAAGTGGCTTAAGTGTCTAAAAAGCTAAGTGTGAGAGGCATAAAAAAACTCTTTGAGACCAAAGAGGGATGGTTTTGAGTGTGGACTAGTGGAGAAGTTGAAACAAAAGAAAACTTAAAGGCCAAAAGATGAAAAAGATAAGAAGTAAGCCTTAGTGGGGTTGTTAGGATATTTTAGCAGGAGTTAACCATCATTCTTCATTTCTTTCTTTCCCAATTTTGTGGCTCTTCCTCTCTAGCAGCTCACCTTCTGCAAGCTCTTCTAATTCAAAAAATTTCCAACAAATTTGAAGGTCCCAAAGTGAAATCAAGAAGCCTCTAGCTCATTCTTGGTGCATTACCTTCTATTTAGATATGTGTTGCATGTTAACATAAACCTTAAGGTAAGCTTCTTGCCTTAGTTTTGGCTGGTTATAAGTTGATTGTGTAGCTAGAAATGGTCTTGATTTCAAGTTCATGGTGTCATATCATGCTGGTTTTAGGCTTAGAACTCAAGAGAGCTAAGTTGAGCTTAAGTGTGCTTGTGGTGCTTGTGTTTTTATTTTTGATTTGTAGCTAAATTTGAGGTAAGGGTTCAAGTTAATTTAGCTCTAATAATGCCTTGAAATTTAGTATTATATGTGGGAATAAACTAGAAACAATACCCATTTGGATTGGCTTTAGGGATTCAAAGATTGAGCAAGATTCGTGCAAGATAGCACAAAGTGCTAGACAGACCATTAGGGATGCATTGCCAATGGTGAGGATGCATTGCCAAGGGTGCTCGAGGAAAACATAGAGTTGTTGCCTTTGTCGCCACATTGCCAAGGCCCTAAGCCCCTTAAGCTCAAGGCACCCTAAGAATGTCTCAATCTCTTGGTTATCATCCACAGGCTATTCTAAGATGTTCATAGCTTCAGTTAGATTTAAATCTCATTCCTAAGTTAGGATTTATGCATTATTTAAGTGGTAGCTAAGTGGTATGGTTAAGCTAAGGTAAGGTAGGGTGGCTAAGGAGGTTAAAGTACTCAAGTTGTTAAAGAAACATCAAGAGGATTAAGGCGAGTTTCAGAGTCTTCATTAGCCAAAGTAGGAGGTCTTGAAACTTCAGGCAGTAAAAAGGAAACTTGAAAGGATCCTAACCAAACGTTGTAGCTTGTTAAGTAAGCCACTAATATGCTCCAAGAGCTTGGCAAGTTGGATTACATAAGATGGCTACCTTGTACAATAATTTATGGGAAAGACAGACAAGATTTAAAAGTAGGTGATGACCTATTCGAGGACCCTTTTATGGGAGGTAAAAGACTACAGGTACGTTGACTAGTGTCTTAAGTACCTCAACCATTTGAGCTCCCGACAAGAATAAAGCACCTAAGGTGTAAGAAGTCCCAAGGATTGTGCATGTAGCATATCATACATTCATGCATTGTATATTTATTATGTTTATTATTTGTGTTGTTTGTTGGTTGGTTGTTGTTTGTTTTAATGCCATATTTGCATGCTTACTTGTTGTTTCCTTTTTAGGTACCTAAGGGACCCTTATTGCCTACAATCATATGCTCACTCCTTTAAGTTTAATTGAGCTAGTTCTGATGTCTGGCCTAACTACTAAGTGGGTAGTTATGGGCTAAGTTTCTCTCTTTTGTAGGTACCTATTACTTGAATTCTTAAGATTCTAAGGTTGCTTAAGAGATAAGTTTTTAACTAACTAAGTATTTATGTCTTGATAGTTTACAGTCTAGAGGCTAAGTGTTACATAAGGACAAGTGAGGGATTTGCACTTGGAGCTTGATAGCTTAAAGGTGGGAGCTCAAGTAGATGATCTTAGTATTACTTTTCCATGCATGTGGAGTACCTTGTGTACTAAAACATTGTTTCTACTAGGACATATTGTCGTGTAAGACCATTGAGTTACTTTTGGGTGCATGCTAGTGTTAAAGTGTATACACAAATTATTACTTGAAGTTTAAGTAACTAGTTTTTTGTTGACTTGACTCATTTTTAATATGTTTTAAAAAGTATTCTTAAGAGATGTTTTCTTCACTTGGTATTCATATTTAATTTGCATTCCCAGGACAAACCCATGCATATCTTCTTGCAAGGTGGGCTAAGTAACTAGTTACACGTAAATTGTTTTAATTTACCTATAAGTAATAGTTAGCCAATTGTAACTAAGTGGGATCACAGTCCTTGAATGCTTACAAGTTAAGTAATTCAGTGCACAAGGATCCCACTATGTGACAATTTAGTATCAAGGCATGTTAATGGTCATAGTTAAGGTAATAAGTGAACTAAGATCTAAGTGTTCCTTGTGCTAAGTGTTATTAGTCCTACTTATAAGTTGCTCTAGGTGTGGTCTTTTTGTCTTTGGTTACATGTATCATGGGGAACACTTGGTCAGTGCTAATATTGAGGCTCAGTTTCTTGGTACAGGAACTAGTGACCTCAATAGGGTGAATATGATAGAAGTGGCAGTTTTATTATGTAGGCTAAATGATTCCATGGACCAGATACTACATGGCATGGCTATCCTACGTGAATAACATGCCTAACCTCCGAATGGATGGGAGACATTGGAGGACCCTAATGGGGTAAGGGCTAAGGGCTAAGGTGTACCAAATACTACCAGTGTACCAAGGTTAGGGGAGAAATCCCTCACTTCAAGGGCAAGTGTAAGGTCAAGAACAAGTACATGAGTGTATTTAAGTTAACAATGAGGAGGATGGCGAAGAGGATGATGAGAAAGATATCCATCCTTATTGGGAAAAAAAAAGACCAGTTATTCAGGAACACATGAGGTTTCTCTCGATATGCCAAGATCTTAAGACCCCCAAGTTTAATGGCATGGGTGATCTTGATGCAGAAAAATGTTGGTTGTACCAAATTAATGTTATTGTTTAGAAAATGAAGTTTGATGATAAGGCTAATATGGATTTAATGCCTTTCATCTTGGAAGGGAAGACATCCTTTTGGTGGCAGGATGTCATGGTGATGCTCAAGTTTTTTAATGTAGGCTGACTCGGGCAAAAGCCTAAGGAACTTGATTAAGGCAAATTTGAGAAGAAATTTTGGAATGAATTTAATAATGAGGTGGCCCAAGATCAAAATAGGATAGAATTTAATGAAATGGTTCAAGGGAATATGATGGTCCATGAGTATGAGAGGAGATTAATTTTTATTTTTTGGTATGCTTTTTATACGGTCGGGAAGTATAAACTTAAGGCAAAGAAGTTTGTTCATGGACTTAAGGCGGAGCTAAAGAGTTTTTTGGCGGTTGTTGGGGTTTGGACCTATCATGAGGCCATTCAAAAGGCCCTTGCTTTAGAAAAGGAATTAATGGAGGTAAAACTTAAGGACAAGACCATTGAGCCAAGGGTCCCAGTACACCTAAGATTATTGGACAAGAGGCCTAACCCGGGAGGAGACCAAGGTCCCTCCAAGAAAGGCAAGAAAAATGGGAAGGGTCATTGTCTAAAGTGTCAGAAATTCCATGGTAACAATCCTTGCACCATCGGGAGTAACCTATGTAATTTCTGCTACCAACTGAGATATTTGGCTAGGGAGTGCCCAAGGATTAGGCAAGAGTAAGGCCAAGGAAGGGTCGAAGCCTTAGGACCTAAAAATGCACTTGTAGGAGCCCTTGTGCAACCACATGTTTTTGCTTTGATAAGCCAGGCACCCAGAAAACTGATAGCTATTTAAGGTAATTTTAATGTTCAGGATAGTAATATTATGATTTTGTTTGATACTGGTGCTACTATTTTTTTCATTTCATTGAGTATGATTGTTAAGATAGGATTGAAAAAAACTTTGATAGATGAGAAGCGGTTTATTAGGAATGCAGGGAAAACATTATTTTTGCCAATGAAATAGTTAAGGGTATCCTTTAGAGTTGGAGGATTATAGGTTTTCATGTGACCTTTGGGTTATAACCCCGATCCTATATGATATTGTTCTTGGTACATGAGCGTACTTAAGTTAACAATGAAAAGGATAGTAAAGAGGACGATGAGAAAGATATCCATCCTTATAAGAGAAAGAGAAGACCCGTTATTCAAGAACACAATAGGCTTTTCTTGATATGCCAAGACCTTAACACCCCCAAGTTTAACAGCATGGGTGATCCTGATGCAGCCAAATGTTGGTTGTACCAAATTAATGATATTTTTTAGAAAATGAAGTTGGATGATAAGGCTAAGATGGATTTAGTGCTTTTCTTCTTGGAAGGCAAGATGTCCTTATTAATGCCCCAAGGCATCTTCGTTTGCTGTCATGTTGACAGGTGGAGAGACTTCCTGAGGAGGCGAGTGCCTGGAGCTCAGGTTTCCCAGCTGAGTGTGCCTGAAAAGCTCAAAGAAGAGGTTAGGAGGTCCCCGGTTTGGTTTTTCGGGGAGGACCCTCCGACGCCCAAGTCAATTTTCTGAGTGAAGGTGGAGGAAGAACACTAAGGGATCAAGTGTCTTGCCTGTTTTGTGTTTTCTCAGAGAGAGGAAAATGCCCGTCCTTTGCCCAGTCCCATTTCCTAGTATTTATAGGAGTAGCTGGTCCGTTCAGATCATGACACGTGTTCGGTCGGATTTGATCTGTCTCTTTGGACCTAGGGGACAGGTAGCCGTTTGCAGCCTCTTTTAGCCCTGGACCCGGACGGGTTGTGTCAGGACTGGGGCGGCTGCGGCGTGTCATTTCGCCATTCAGATGTGACGTGTAGGGCTTGTGGGCGACATGTCAGAGGCTCCTTAAATGCTCATACCGTACTCCCGAGGTCCCCTGGGCGAGGTCGCCCTTCGGTGCGTGCACCCTCTTCGGATTCTATCCGTCCTTCGGTGCGAGCACCTCCTTCGGCATCTATCCCATAATTCTGGGAGCGCCCTTGATGAACACCTTCTTCGGGACTCACACCCATAGTTCGGGGATTCCCTTGTTCAGGTGTTTGTTGTTCGGGGAAGACCTCTTTGGGGCCTCTTCCTTCGGGGAGATTCTCCCTTGCTTCAGGGAGATGGCTCTCTTACCCGAAGACGGTCAGTTTAGCCCCTCGATGGAGACGGTGTTGTCCTCGGAATTCCTGACGAGCAACCGAAGTCTCGAGCTCATAGTGTTTGACTTCGCACCTTCCGAGGTCAGTAAAAAGATCCTCTCTTGGGTGACGTCAGACTCCTCGGCCAATATTCTGGCGCGGAGTTACTACCGAGGAGGCGATAGCCTTTGGCTATCACAGGCCCCCCTCCGAAAAGCCGAAGTGAGAAACTTCGGTTCATCGGTTTTCGGGTCCTGTGGTTGTGATATCTGCGCCGAAGACGCCTTCTTCTGCCTGAAGCGATGGGCAGTCCTTTTTGCGTCCTCGAGGCGCGAGAAGATAGGCTGTCCGTGTGCCGAAGATACACCTTCTGCCCGAAGTCACAGGCTATCTCTTGGTGTCTTCGTGGCGAGGGGAAATAGGATAACCTTGTACCGAAGATAGACCTTTTGCCCGAAGTCACAGGCTGTCTTTTGGTGTCTTCGAGGTAACCTACTTTTTTGCCTTTATAGGTCTGCTCATGCGTCGCGTCCTGTATCGAGCAGAGTCAGTCTAGGGCGGCGCCTCTAGACCAAATGGTGTCAGAGAGCGTGCTCGACGTGATGGATGACACGTGGCACGTTTGCTGCGCGATGACCGACACATGGCAGTCTTTTATTGGGTAAGAATGCACTGAGTACAGCAGGCGCGACTTTTCAGGCGCTCTTAGCAGTTATGACGACGCTTCGCCTTCCGAGGGGTACTAATGACGACGGTTGTTCTGGCCTTCCCGGCCTATATATATCAGTCCTGTCATAACCCTCTTTCTTCTTCTGCTTTTGCTTTCTTTTGCCTTCTAATTCTCTCCCGATTTTTCGCGGCGATTCTCCTTTTTCAGGCGTTTTTCCGACCACTTTTCACGACGGCTTCCAGGAATCCAGATTCCGGCAAGACCTTTGGTGGGTTTTAGTCCCTTTTTCTTTTTTTCAAAGCTTCTTCTTTGTTTTTCCCGAACTCGTTTTCATCATGCCTGTTCCCGAGAGTTGGCAACCTCTTCTTTCTCACCCCTGCTGCACTACTGCGGCAAAGCTAGCGAAGTGGAAGAAAAAGTTTTTCTTACCGTCTTACTCTGTGACGAGGTTGCCCCGTCCTGACCAATTTGCTTTCTCCAACCGTAGTGATGAAATCACCGTTTTCCGAGCCCAACTGAAGGCCAGACTTCGGTATCCCCCCCCGGAGATGGTTAGCGCCTTCTGCAACTTCCATGGCATTGCCGTTAACCAACTCCCACCGAACTCGTACTGTTATTTCAACGCCTTCCTCTGTATGTGCGGCGTTTTCAAAATAAAACCTCACTTTGTAGTTTTTCTTCAGTACTACAAGCTCTTCGTGGTCCCAAAGGGTGGCTTCTACTTTATGCTGCCTCGGGGATCCGGGAGCAAAAAGTATACGTTCACCTTCGCCACCAAAGACAGCTGGTGAGGGTGGCAACAAAAATTCTTTTTCCTGAAGAAGTCGGAGGCTTGGTCGCACGTCCCGACCAAGTGGGCTCAGGGGAGGCTCAAGATGGATGTTGTTGACCCGAAGATACTGCTAGACGCTGATGTAGCACCTATCTTTGAGGACTTCGACAGGCGCATCCGGGCCGTCTCTGACTGGGCTGCCGAGGTCCCTCCTCGTGCCCTTTACCCCTTTCCGATCAACTGGAGGCTCATGACCGAAGAGGTCCTTCGGGAACTCAAGGTGGTAAAGGAGCATGTGACAGACCTCAATATGCCGAAACCGGCTTCTTCGGGGAAAGACTCCTGGCTCGTGAAACTCCTTCGGGGGAAAGAGACTTATGAGTCTTTTTACGAGAGTAAGTTACTTTCTCATTTTTTCCTCCATAACTTCATCTTGGGCTTACACTGATCTTCTTTTTCTTTCTTCAGAGATGGCCGACGACGCGGCTGCCTTCTACAAGGCTCTTTTTACGGGCCAGGCCGAGAGGGGCGAGCAGACAAAGAAGGCCGCCTCTCGGAGGCGGAAGCACACTTCGGCGGGCCCTCCTTCCAAACGGGCCAGGAAGGCTGGTCCTTCCTCTCTTCCGCAAATTCCGGAGGAGGCAGGCGAGGAAGCCGAAGACCACGCTGCCCCTTTGCCCGAGGTACCTTTTGCCGACGTCCCTTCTTCCGATGTCCCACCTCAAAGCCCCACGCCTTCGCATGCTCTTCTGGAGGGCGATGGGGGGGAGACCCCTTCTGCCGAGGAACGACGCCAAATAAAAGGCAAGGGGATCTCTACTGAGGCGACGACGGTTCCTGACGACGACGTTACCGAGGTGCCAGCAGGTTTGCACTTTGTCAAACATCCTTTTGTGTCTTGCAAACCATTAAGACTTTTCTGGTCTTAACCAATTTTTTGCGTTGTTGTGCAGCGGAGGTGGCCTCTCCTGGCTCGGTTACCGAACATGCCCGCAAGAGGGCCCTTCGGGATGCCAAAATTCCTGAAGGGAAAGTGCCGAAAGAGCCCTTTTGGACGTTCACGGAGGACATGAATATGTACTCCGAGGACTGTCCCGAGATGGCCAGGCAAATGTGCAAAGGGGTGCTTACTGAGGCATCTTACAAGGCCATTACGGCGGCTTACCCAGGCGATAACTCCTTGGCCGCCAAAATCACTGAACATGCTGCCCAGGTACGCTCCACTGTCTCCTCAGTGGCAAATTTGTCTTTGACTTTTTCTCCAAGTACTTAGCATTATTTTCCCTCTGTTTGCTTTTCTCTCTCTTTTTTGCAGCTGATGGGGTATGCCGGGTGTCTCCGTGTTCGGGTGGCACGAGAGGCAGAGAAGAGGGCGGCACTTTGGGATCATTATACCAAGGCAAAGGACAAGTGTTCGGCCCTGGTAGCCGAAAATGCTCATCTCAAGCAGTCTGCGGAGAAGGAGGTTGCTGAACTTCGGGAGGGGTTCAAAAAAGAGAAAGAGGAACTTCAGAAAGACACCTCCCAGAAGCTTTCCGACCTCGGCTCTCGAATGGCGGAGCTGACTTCGACCGTCGAGGCGATTCAAAAGGGTAAGTCAGAAAGTGACGCAATCCTTGCGAAGACGCTCGAGGAGAAGGCTCAACTCGAAGCCGAGGTCGCATCTCTGAAGGAGCCTTCAGAAGAGAAGAAGAAGGTGAAGTCACTGAAGAAAAAGGTCAAGGATTTGGAGAAGGATTACGCTGATCTGGAGAAGGACTATGAGGATTTGGAGGTCAAGAAGCAGGAGTCCGATAATATGACGAAGTTGGGCTTTCAAGACGGCTTCTGTCTCGTTCGGCACCAAATTCTGCAGAAGTTCCCAGACTTCGACCTCTCCTTCCTGGAAGCAATGAACATCCCCAAGGAGCCTCGGTGGACTTGGTCCCAGATCGAGCATTTGAGACTGCCTCCTTCTCTCCCGGCGCCGAAGGCTACTGACAAAAGCACGGGGGCTAGCAGTTCTTGGGACGCCGAGGTTCCTTAGCTTGTACTAGGGCCCTTTGTCTTCATTTTCTTCTTCTTTTTTGTAGTCTTTCAGCAACTTTCTTCTCTATAAGCGCTCTTTGGCTTAATAGATACAACTTCGGCTAAGTCTTTTTTGCCAGATTCTTTTGTTTCTCCGTGTCCCGAACATAATTCGCTAGAGAGACTTCGGAGAAACATGCTGTTGCTTTCCTTTGTCCCGAACATATTCGCTCGAGAGACTTCGGAAAACCTTACTCTTGCTTTCCTTTGTCCCGAACATATTCGCTCGAGAGACTTCGGAAAACCTTACTCTTGCTTTCCTTTGTCCCGAACATATTCGCTCAAGAGACTTTGGAAAGACTTACTTTTACTTTCCTCGGCGATTGCTTTCGTGAGACTCTTGCTTTGTGCTTCTTCAGAATTTTTTACTTAGACAAATTTTTCCAACTTGTGGAATACAACTTTCCCACTGAACTTTTTAGGCATAGAATTTTTTCAAGGCCTCTGAGTGCCAAGTATTTTTTAATTCTATGCCTTCGGCATCACCGAGCTTATAAACTCCTTTTCGTACTTCGGCAAGTACCAGGTAGGGTCCTTCCCAATTTGCGCGAAGTACCCCGTGGGATGGCTTTTGGGGTGCAAATTCAGCCTTTCGGAGAACGAGGTCTCCCTGTTTTATTCCCTTTGGCCTGGCGCGTAGGTTTATGGCTGCTGCCACTCTTTGCTGGAAAGCTTTTCTTCTCAGCTCGGCTATTTCTCTGTGTTCGCTGACGAGGTCAAGCTTGGTTCTCAGACCGAGGTCATTTCCTTTTTCATCGAACACTTGGACTCGTATTGACGGTTGTACTATCTCGACGGGGATGATGGCCTCTGTGCCGAAGACAAGTGAAAAGGGCGTTTCCCCTGTGGCTCTTCGGGGTGTCGTTCGGTAGCTCCATAACACGCTTTGGAGTTCTCCTGGCCATTTCCCTTTTGCTTCTCCCAATCTCTTTTTCAGACCATCTTTTATGGTCCTGTTAGATACTTCCACCTGCCCATTACTCTGGGGGTGAGCTACTGGGGCGAAGTGCATTTTTGTCCCGAGGTCGCTAATGAATTCTCGGAATCCTTTGTCTACAAACTGGGATCCATTGTCCGCTACGAGTACCCTCGGTATGCCAAATCTGCATACGATGTTTTTCCATACGAACTTCTGCACTTCTTTTGCCGAGATAGTTGTCAGGGGTTCTGCCTCGACCCATTTAGAGAAATAGTCTACTGCTACCACGCAGAACTTTACGCCTCCAGGTGCCGTTAGGAGTGGCCCAATTAGATCTATGCCCCAAACTGCAAAGGGCCAAGGATAGTCTGCCGAACTCACGAACTCTGAGGATGTTCTTTGGATGTTCGCATGTCTCTGGCAACTACCACATTTCTGGACGAACTGCTTGGCGTCCCTTCTCAGGGTAGGCCAGAAGTATCCTTGGCGGAGTATCACTGCTGCTAGGGCGTCGGTTCCGATGTGCGAACCACAGGCACCTTCGTGAACTTCTTCGAGGATCATTTCGGTATCCTCTTCACTAACACACCTCTGTAGTGGATTTGCATATCCTTGCCGATATAGTTCTTCTCCAATTAAGAAGAAACGTCCGGAGCGCCTTCGCACTTTTGCGGCTTCGCTAGGGTCTTCGGGGAGTGTGTTGGTTGCGAGATACGTTTTGATTGGTTCTTTCCATCCTTTCTCCGAGGTCTGTATGCTTAACACCGCGATGCTGGGGTGGCTTAGCACTTCGGTGCAAGTTTTGGACTTCGCCAGACAGTCTGCCTCAGCATTTTCTCGTCGGGGTACGTTCTCGATTTTCACGGCGTCGAACTCCCGAATAAGCTTTGTTACCAACTCATGGTATTTTGCCAAGGTCGGGTCTTTCGCGCCATAGTCCCCTGCCATTTGTCGGACCACCAGCTGGGAATCACTATGGGCTTTCAAGTTTCTCACGCCAATTTTTCTGGCCAGGCGTAATCCTGCTATGAGGGCCTCATACTCGGCCATATTGTTGGTGGCATTGAAACTGAACTTGATGGCCTTCATTACTTCGAGGCCTTCGGGGCCTCTGATAATCACTCCAGCTCCCTGGTGTTCGGATCCTGAGGCCCCGTCAACGTGCAAGGTCCATTCTGGCTCACCCTCTTTTGGATCTGAATGGCTTTCCTCAGTGGTGGGTATTTCGGCGATAAAATCTGCCAGTGCTTGAGCTTTTATGGCTTTTCGAGGCTCATACGTGATCTCGTGTTCGCCCAGCTCTATGCACCACTTGGAGAGCCTTCCCGAATGATCAACTCTCTTCATGACATCCCGTAGTGGCAGACTACTTCGGACAATGATGGGGTGAGCCTGAAAGTATGGCCGCAGCCTTCTCCCTGCAAGCACTAAGGCATATATAGCTTTTTGAAGCAAAGGGTACCTAACTTCGGCACCATGCAAGGACTTGCTGACATAGTAAACCGGCCACTGTTTCGGTCCTTCTTCTTTCACGAGGACCGAACTCACAGCTTTTTCCGTGACGGCGAGGTATAGTGCCAGGGGCTCTCCCTCCTGAGGTTGCCGCAGAGTCGGCAGTCTGGCCAAGTAGACTTTGAGTTCTTCCCAGGCTTTTTGGCAATCTTCAGCCCAAGGATGGCCATCCCTTCCGAGGTCGCCTTCCATTTTTGCCGCTTTTGTGAGGACTTTGAAGAAGGGTCGACACCTATCTCCGTACCTGGAAATAAACCTGCTCAGAGAGGTTATTCTTCCGGTGAGTCTCTGCACGTCTTTGACTGTGGTAGGTGTTCGGAATTCAAGCAGAGCCTTAATCTTCTCAGGGTTAGCGTCGATGCCTCTTTCGGATACCATGTACCCGAGGAACTTTCCCGAGGTCACCCCGAAGATGCACTTCTCTGGATTAAGGCGGATCCCGAAGGTTCTGAGCTTTTGGAAGGTTTCCCCTAAATCTGCAACGTGGTAGCCAGGCAGTTTGCTCTTGACTATCATATCATCAACATATACCTCCATGTTCCTCCCCATTTGGTCTTTGAAGACCTTGTTCATCAGCCTTTGGTAGGTGGCTCCTGCATTTTTTAGCCCGAAAGGCATTCTGATATAGCAATATGTTCCTCCCTCGGTGATGAAGGCAGTCTTCTCTTCGTCTCCGGGGTCCATCCTTATCTGGTGGTAGCCACTGAAGGCGTCTAGGAAACTTAAGAGCCCGTACTCGGCAGTTGAATCTACCAGTTGGTCTATTGGTGGAAGAGGATATGAATCTTTTGGGCAAGCATCGTTCAAATTTCTGAAGTCGATGCACATCCGAAGCTTGCTACTTCCTTCTTTTGTGGCAATTACCACGTTACTTGGCCATTCGGGGTAGTTTACCTCCCGGATAACGCTAGCGTCTATCAGACGCTGGACTTCGGTTTTGACGAATTCACTTTTGTGAGCTGAGATGCTCCGTTTCTTTTGCCGGACAGGTTTTACTTCCGGACTCACTTTAAGGCTATGCTGGATTACGCGAGGGTTTACCCCTGGCATGTCCTTCGGCGAGTAGGCGAACAGATCTTTATTTGCAAGCAGAAAAGATACAACTTTTTCCTTGTCTCCATCGGCCATATTTTTCCCTATTCGGGTACTATGGCCTGGGACAAGCTCTACTTCTTCTGTTTCCGCCTTTGTGGAATCTTCTGCCCCGCCCCTTTCCAGCTCTTTTGCTTCGACAGCATGTGCTAAGTTGCTTGCTGGAGCCTTTCGTGCTCTGACGAACACCTTTCTCACCTCGCCTTGATCAATGAAGATCTTTGCGTCTCCTTTTTTGGTGGCGAAGGAGACGGTCAAGTACTTTACATCGGGGCGAATGTGCAAATTTCCCTGTGTCTGTCTGCCGAGAATGGCGTTGTATGACGAAGGAACGTCCATGACTATGAACCTTGCCATGGTAGAGGCGAACAACTCAGCAGTTCCTTTCTCCGAAGTTCCTTTCATCATCAAGGGGAGGTCGATCCACCCGAGGACAGGTAGCTCAGATGGTCCTACGCCGAACGTGGGTGAAGTAACAGCCTTGAGGTCACTCCTGGATACGCCCAAGCTTGGCAGCAAGTGTGAGAACAAGACGTCTGCGTTTGACCCATCATCCAGCAGTACCCTCTTGACGTCCCAGTTTCCTATCCTCGCCATTATCAGCAACGGATCGTCATGGGGAAATACGATGGTGGAGCCATCCTCGCGGGCCAATTTTTTCGTTGGGCTCTGATATTCCATCACCGCTATCTCTCTGACCCTTCTTTTTCTTTCCGAGGATGAAAGTCCGGTTGTGATTGTCTGTATTACTCCTGCCGAAGGTGGAGGACGCCTTCTCGGACTTCGGTTCCTTCGCCTGTCCGAATCGTAATCCTCGTCATCGGGCTTTCCTTCCTCCTCTTTTTTCCCTTTTGAGGAAGGCATTCTCAAATAACGCCGAAGCTGGCCCTGCTTTATCAGTGATTCAATGTACTTTTTCAACTGAAAGCAGTCTTCGGTGTCATGACCGTGATCACGGTGGAACTGACAGAACTTCTTCATGTTCCTTCTGTTGTCAGCAGTCATGCCCCTTGGCCGTTGGATTTGAGCCCCCTGTTTTTCCAACGCCATAAGGACGTTAGCCCTCGTGGTGCTCAGAGGTGTAAAGTTTTGGGGCTTCCTTCCTCCTACTCGCATTCTCCGAGGTCGGCCTGACTGTTCCGTTGGACACCGGGCTTGCTGGCTGGACCCTTCGCCACGAGCTTGAATTTGGTCATGTTTCGGTCCAGTCATTCTCAGTTCTTCGGCTGTCATGTGTTGTTCAGCCCTTCGGTAGAATTCTCCCAGCGTGTCCGGGGGATCTTTGGAGAATTCGTAAAACAAGTGCGAATCCCTCCGGAGGCCCCTCGTCATGGCGAGGATGCGGATTTCGGGACGAAAGTCCGGAACACTGAGGGCCTCCCTGTTGAACCTCTCGACATAGTCACGGATGGTCTCCCCGTTTCTCTGTGCTATGTCAAACATCTGGACGGGCATCTTCGCCGTCGGCTTGCTCCCAATGAACTGTTGGTTGAACGCCGTGGACAGCTCCTGGAACCCCCTGATGTTTCCGGGAGGCAGGGAATTGTACCAGGCAGTTGCTGGTCCTGCGAGGGTGACTTCGAAGCACTTGCAGAACGTAGCATCATCAGCCCCATGTAACACCATGCTGCGTTTGTACTTTGTTAGGTGGGCCTGGGGATCAGTCCGACCCTCATAGGTCTCCAGCCGAGGTAGCCTGAAGTCACTTGGCATGGCCGCCTCGACCACTGTTCGGGCGAAAGGAGTTTCATCTCCAGAGACCGTTTCAGTTAGCCTGGCCCAAACAGGCTTGCGTGCCACCTGCTGTTCCACTCTCTCCAATCTTGCCAAGACTTTCTCCAGGAGGAGCGTAGCACTGGGCTCCTTTTCCTGGTGCCGTCCCTTCGGGGAGCGACTTCGGTACCGAGGTGCGGGGGACCCTGCCTCTGTTGATAAACTTCTTCTGGACGGGACTTCAGGTCGTTTAGACCTTGCTCTTTCCGCCAGCCGTGCCCCGAGGGGCAAGTTATCTGTTGAGGACTCTTCTCGTGGCTCCCCACTTCCCGAGCTATGATGGGTTGCCCTCGGGCTTTTCTCCCGAGGTCGTGCTGACGAAGTGGGTTTTTGCGCCTGGGCTGGTTGCGGCCATCTTCGGTCTATTTGTTGTGTCATTTCAGCCACAACAGACCTCTGAAAGTCTCTTAAAAAATCCATGGTGATGACAAGAGGGCGTTCCTCTTCAGGCAAGGAAGTCTCTGGGGGACTTTGTTCGGTAGCTGGTTGGGTCTCAGGCGCGGACGGGGACTTCGGAAGTCCTTTGTCCTTCGAACGCCGAGTTTCGACAACAGCTACCTGGGAGTAGTTTCCCACAGACGGCGCCAAATGATGCCCCAAGGCATCTTCGTTTGCTGTCATGTTGACAGGTGGAGAGACTTCCTGAGGAGGCGAGTGCCTGGAGCTCAGGTTTCCCAGCTGAGTGTGCCTGAAAAGCTCAAAGAAGAGGTTAGGAGGTCCCCGGTTTGGTTTTCCGGGGAGGACCCTCCGACGCCCAAGTTAGTTTTCTGAGTGAAGGTGGAGGAAGAATGTAATGCCCGGAAAATTCAAACTGATTAGGTCCCGGGGTAAGTGGATTGGGAGCCAAAGAATTTTCCTAATTTGGGAATTTAACTGAATTAATGTGAGGGGACATTAAATAAAGTGTTAAGGATTCATGAAATTAAGCTTGGCTTAGGCCAAGAAAAATAATGGTGAAAATGGTGGATTTCAAAGATGAAGGACTCAATTGAACAAAGGAATTGTTGTAAGTTGGGCTCAATTGCCCAAATTCAAAAGATTGGAGGACTAAGTGGGGAATTGACCCATTTTCATGGCCTTGGATGCCATGGCTAGCCATGTCCATTCAAAATAATATATTTTATGCCACCTCCACCTCCACCCACACCTCCACTCACCTTTGTCCCCCACCTTCACCATTTCATCATTTAACTTCACCAACTCTTCCAATTTGTCCCCCCACTTTGTCTCCCACTTCCCATTTGAATTATTACTCCACTAAGGCATTATTCCCACCCATTTTGGACACCCATAACCGTACATACACTCCCCCATTCAACAAAATACATTTCTTCACTCATCTCACCTCATTCAAGCCATTTCACTCTCTTTCTTCAATCTCTCTCTACAAACTCTCTCTCCCTTCTCTCTAGTTTTGGCCAACACTTGTTCTTCTCTCCAAGAACATTTCTAACTCTTCTCCTTCCTCCAAAAATTCTGCCATCACTAGAAATCACCCTTCCATAAATTAAAACCAAGTGTTCTTGGTGGAATTCATGCTCTAAACACCCAAAGAGCAAGAATCAAGTAAAAGATTCAAAGAAAACCAAGGAGAGAAATTCGGCCATCTTTATTTCTTAGAGGTTTTGAACTCTTCTCAAGGAGTTCTTTGTGTATATGAGCTTCTAAGCTCATTGGGAGGAAGAATCAAGAAGAAAATTTGAAGAACATCAAGCACACAAAAATTCGGTCTCACCTCCTAGTCGAGGTTTCGTAAGTGTGAACCAAGTATTCTTGGTATTTTGATTTCTTTAAGATAATTACCAAGTGTTCTTGGTATTTTATGGATTACTAATTTATTTGGCCATTTTGGTTCTTGTGCTAGAAAATCATTTCTAGAAACCAACAAGCGAGGAAATCGAAGGAAAACAAGCTTCTAAGAAGCTTTCGGTATTGGTAAGGATTCCTATACTCTTTGAGTATTCGGGCCCCTAGGTGATGGTCAAAGAACCATATGATCCTAGGTGTGCTAAGAGGGCATAAGTTAAATTATTGCTTCGGCAATTCTGTATCGCTCATGAGCTAAGTTAAGTAAGCAAGCATTATGGGCTAGGATTTAAGTAGGCCACCTTAAATTCCTATGCTAAGTGAGATCTCCGAAAATGAAAAGTATGTGAAATTAATGAAATAAAACTTGAGGGATGCTTGCTGCCCTTCTGTAAATCAAGGTGTTAAGTGGCGTGTGTTTGTGTGCTTCTATGAATTTGTTGTGCATGCTAACCCCCGATTTCGATTATTATTGTATATACATGTATCTTTGTGTTTTCTTTGTCTTTATGTTTTCTTTGCAGGATTTTTGGAATATTTATTGCCATTACATTCTTGGCATATGTTAGGCCATAAAGGCCATATGTTAGGCTTTGGAAGCCATACGGAATCCTTATTGAGATTTAAATCTCACCCGCCCTACTCTACCTTTGTAGGAAAAAGTGTGCTCGAAAGATTGAGCTAAAAGTCCTAAGTACTCTTTCTGTGGTGTTAAGGTTGAGTATGTAAATACTATTTGCTCAATTTATTCTAAGTATTTACCTTTAGTTGCTTGAAAATCAAGCTAATAAAATGTGGACTTTGTGTGCAGGACTACGAGTCTAGAAACTGTGGGAACAACGTCTTAAGGTGGATTTGTGTTCTTTGGATTATGGCTTGCTTTTAAGCATGTAATAGTTGGTCTTAGTTAAATGACCAAATTTATGGACTTAGCTAAAATTTGGCCAAACTTAGTATTTTGGGCTTGTAATATGGACTATGGACACTTTGGGTGTTTTTATTGCTTGGTGGACTTACCAAGGCCCATGCATGTTTTATGGAAGTATGATTTTCATGAAAATCGGAAGCATGTATAAATTGGGCTTAAATGCATGTTTTGGGCTTAAATAAGAAATTAGAAAATTTGAATATGTTCTTGGTTAATTTTGGGCCATATGCATGTTAAGTATGGAAAAGGCCCATAAGCCCATGTTTTTGTTGAAAGCATGCTATGTTTGGCTTTGTATGCGCACTCAAAGAAAAACATGCAAATAAACTTGGAGAAGCATGAAATTGGATGCATGTGTAAAGATTGGCTAATAAGGAATTCAAGTGCACGTACGTGAATTAATATATGCCTAAGCATTAGTTGCATCTAAAGGCATTAAGTGATTATGTGCACTAGTGAACACCAAAACACATAAGCATGCAAAGCATATGCATGAAAATAAGTTTTCAAACTTAAGTTGGTATTTTGGATGCCATGCATAATCTTGGCTAAAGCTTGGTAAATACCATGAAAATGAACACATGAAATCCACATAGGTGCTAGTTTGTTTCCAAGAGCACTTAAACTTAAACCTTTAATAAGAACATAACAAGCTAGTACCAGTAAGTATCCTGGGGTTCGTGCCCATAAGCCTTAGTGAGTAATAAAAGTCCCTTCGGTTTAATTAAACTTCCGCTGCATGTTTTAGATAATTGGGCCCGGATGGGCCAGGGGCAGTTTAGGGCACGACAGCTTGGTATCAGAGCAAGTTTGCTCTGAAGGACCAAAGTTTTGGTCTATGATTCTTAGTATAGACTTGTTCCCACATAGGTTAAGTCCACTAATGAATATTTATGAATATTGAGCAATTGTGTGCCTTGCTTGTTGTTAATTGTAGGATGAGAACCAGAAATATGAACCGAGGCCGAAATGGAAATGAAAATTCCCATCAAGGGAATGAAAATGCTGGCTTTGTGCCAGAGGCCCAAGTCAGGCCTTATGAGCCCATCAGGGCTAATGTTACTGGGCCTAGCATTAATGCCCAAGAAAGAAGAGAAGCAAGAATGGAAGCAATGATGGAAGCTATGCAGGCCAATATGGCCCAATTAGCAGCTAGCATGCAGATCCTGGCAAGGGGTCAAGCCCAAGTCCCAGAGCCTGCTGGGCAGCAAAGAGAGCCACCAATGAGAAGGAGGCCAGGAAAAGAACCTGTACTCGATGATCAAGCTAGCGAGAATGGCGATGATGAGGATGAAGAAAGAAGAAACCCACGAGCAAGAAGAATAAGATCTGAGATCCAACAAGAATTAAGAGAAGAAGAGGAAGAAAGTCCAGATGCAGAAGAGCTGGACATGGAGGATATTGATGGACCTACCCAACTCACTGCCACCACCAGGGCAGTGAGGGCGCAAAGAGGGAGGCCCAATATTGATAATGCTGGGGGCCTAAGAGAAGGCCAATTGGAGGGGTTCCTTGCCCTAAAACCTCCAGTATTTAAAGGAAGCTGTAACCCAGATGAAGCAGAATTCTGGAAAAACCAGATCGAAAAGATCTTTGAGAGAATGGAGGTTTCCGCTTCTCAGAAGGTCTTACTGGCAACCTTCAAACTAGAAGGAAATGCTGAGTTATGGTGGAGAGCAGTCCATAGGACATATGCTAGCAAAAATGCTAGGCGGCCTGCTCAAAGTAGAAGAGCAATGAGATGGCCCGAATTCGAACAAGTGTTTCATCAACAATACATCGGTGAAGCACAGAAAGACCAAAAGCAGGTTGAGTTTGACCTGCTTGAGCAGAAAGAGCTCTCCGTACTAGAATATGAACAGAGGTTCAGTAACCTCATAAGATATGCACCACAGTACGATGATCGAGAGGATATAAAGGCCAAGAGGTTCCTTCGAGGACTTAGGCCAGAGCTGAGGCAAATACTCAGAGCAGTAGGAGCCAACAAATACCACGACATTGTACAGAAGGCTATGGCCCTAGAGCAAGAGTTCAGGGGACAATTCATGATTGGCTCTGGAAGTACCAGTAGACTACAAAAGCCCTCTAAAAGGAGAGGAAAAGATAGCTTGGCATATGAGCCAAGAATGGATAAGAGAATGAAGGCCACAGCCCCCTACGGGCCACAATGTGAAACGTGTGGTAAGTTCCATGGCCAAAAGCCATGCTACAGGCTCACTTCCGGATGCCTAAAATGCGGCGCCCAGGATCACTGGGTAAAAGACTGCCCTGCCAAGGGAGAAGATCAGAGGACCCCGGGAGGGTTCAATAATAGATGGGCACATAGACAATTGCCCATAAAGAGGCCCAATATACCTCCACCACCGAGGAGGGACCAGGGCCCTAGCATGCCCCAGGGCAGGAATAAACAAGCTCAAGCTGCTGGAAGAGTATTCCAGATTGAGAGTTCGAGAAAAGCACGAGAGGACCCAGAGGACAACAGAGCTGGGGACAATGAAGAAGAAATGGACCAGGCCGGGCTGGTCAGGCAAACTCTTGCAGGTACCATTATTATTAATGGTTATGAGGTATCAGTTTTATTTGATACTGGTGCATCTTTATCTATAGTTTCCTCTAAGCTAGTTAAAGATATGAACCTAGAAGTATGCAATACGGATAAAATGTACCTGGTTAAAACTGCCGGGAACGAGGTCTTGATAACATACCATATGGTAAAAGATTGCATGCTTAGGCTAGGTGAGCTAGAGCTTAGAGCCGACCTAATAATCTTGGATACTAATGGATATGATATCATACTAGGTATGAACTGGCTTAGTACCAACCGGGTAGTCATAGACTGCCATGCCAGGCAACTTTATCTGCCTGGACACAAACCTCAATCTTTGAAAAAATCTTCTAGGTTAGTCCTAGAACATCTTTTGAAAGTGGTGGAACACATACCCCTAATAATAAAAGGTGAATACCTAGGGTTAAATGGAACTGAAGTTGAAATAGAGCTGGGTAAAATACCCATAGCAAGAGAATTCCCTGAAGTGTTCCCCACTGATCTCCCAGGACTCCCTCCTGCAAGAGAGGTTGAGTTTGAGATCAAATTGGTGCCAGGAGTCGCACCAGCATCTATTGCTCCTTACAGGATGGCTATTCCTGAAATGGTGGAACTAAAGAAGCAACTGGATGAGTTGCTTGAGAAGGGTTTCATAAGGCCAAGTACATCTCCTTGGGGAGCACCTGTACTTTTTGTGAAGAAGAAAGATGGAACCCTTAGGTTGTGCATCGATTACAGGAAGCTCAATGCACTAACCATTAAGAATAAGTACCCCCTCCCAAGGATCGAGGATCTATTTGATCAGTTAAAGGGAGCTAAGGTCTTTTCCAAAATAGACCTCAGATCTGGATACTTCCAGCTGAGAGTCAGAGAAGAAGATGTCCCAAAGACAGCTTTCAGAACCAGATATGGTCACTTTGAGTACACAGTGATGCCATTTGGGCTCACAAATGCGCCAGCCTTTTTCATGGACCTCATGCAAAGAGTGTTCAAGGCTTATTTGGACCACTTTGTTGTGGTATTTATCGATGACATATTAGTGTACTCAAAGGATGAAGAAGCCCATAAGGAGCACCTGAAAAGGGTGCTAAGCCTGTTAAAGGAACATGAGTTATATGGCAAACTAAGTAAGTGCCAATTCTGGGCTAAGGAAATTGGGTTTCTCGGACATGTGATCAATGAGCATGGATTAGCTGTTGATCCCGAGAAAATCAAAGCTGTCTTGGAATGGAAGCAACCTCAGACTGTGAGGGACATAAGAAGCTTCCTAGGACTTGCTGGCTACTACAGGAGATTCATGCCCAAGTTTTCTGTACTAGCAGCTCCGCTCACTCAATTGACAAGAAAGGACCAGAAGTTTGAGTGGAGTGAGCAATGTGAGGCTAGCTTCCAAGAACTTAAGGAAAGATTGACTACAGCCCCAATACTGGTTCTACCAGACCCTACTAAGGAGTATATAGTTTACACTGATGCTTCTCGGGTTGGGCTGGGCTGTGTCTTAATGCAAGGGAAGCAAGCAATAGCCTATGGGTCAAGACAATTAAGGCCTCATGAGAAGAATTATCCAGTTCATGATCTGGAGTTAGCGGCAGTGATCTTTGCTCTGAAGCAGTGGAGGCACTACCTACTTGGAGGCAGATTCCAAGTCTTCACAGACCACAAGAGTCTAAGGTACTTGTTTACACAAAAGGACCTGAACATGAGGCAAAGAAGATGGCTTGAGTACCTAAAAGATTTTGAGTGCGTCATCGAGTATACGGCCGGGAAGGCCAATGTGGTAGCTGATGCTCTCAGTAGGAAGTACACGGGAATACTCAAAGCCACTGGAGAGCCTACTAAGGCAGAGGTACTCAGTTTATCTGAATTGGCCCAGGAATGGAAACACTGGGAGATGGACCAAGTAAAGGTCCTAACTATTAGGTCTGAATGGAAAGACCTAATTCAGGAAGCTCAGCTTCAAGATGAGGAGATTCCCAGGATCTCTGGGCAAAAACGAGGGAAATTGTATCAAGGATTTTCCTTTAAGGCTGGAATATTATATTTCCAGAATAGGATTTATGTGCCAAATAGGAATGGAATTAGGCAACAAATCCTAGAAGAAGCCCACTCCAGCTTGATGAGTATGCATCCTGGAGCTCAGAAAATGTATAAGAATTTGAGATCCCATTTCTGGTGGCCATATATGAAGCAGGAGATTGGTGCTTCTGTGGCTAAGTGTATGACTTGTCAGCAAGTCAAAGTGGAACACCAGAGACCTGGTGGAAAATTACAGAGCTTACCTATACCAGAAAGGAAATGGGGATCCATATCCATGGACTTTGTAGTGGGTTTGCCACTGACCCGAAGAAAGAGTAATACAATCTGGGTCATAGTGGACAGATTGACTAAGGCAGCCCACTTCTTGCCCATAAACCTTACAGACTCCTTGGAGAAGTTAGCCCAACAATATGTTAAGGAGATAGTAAGGCTACATGGTGTACCAGACGACATTGTCTCAGATCGAGACCCAAGATTTGTTTCCAGATTCTGGAAGTCCTTGCACCATGCCATGGGCACTAAGTTAAAATTCAGTTCCGCATACCATCCTCAAACGGACGGACAGACTGAAAGAACCATTCAAACCTTGGAAGATATGTTGAGGTGTTGTATTATTGACTTCCAAGGAGAATGGGATAAACACTTGCCTTTAGTGGAGTTTTCATACAATAATAGTCATCACTCAGTGATTGGCATGGCACCTTATGAGGCACTATATGGAAGGAGATGCATAACTCCACACTGCTGGCATGAGCCAGGTGATAAGTTGGAAATTGGCCCAGAACTCATAAGAGAGACTACTGTGAAAGTTAAGCTAATCCAGGAAAGGATTAAGGCTGCCAACAATAGGCAAGAATCATATGCCAACCTCAAGAAAAGAAGAGACCTGGAGTTCCAGGCAGGAGACCAAGTGTGGTTGAAAGTATCTCCCATGAAGGGAGTAATGAGGTTTGGTAAGCGGGGAAAATTAGCCCCGAGGTATGTAGGACCATACCTAATACTCGCAAGAGTGGGAAATGTAGCCTACAAGTTAGAACTACCACCTGAGCTGGGACATGTACATGACACATTTCATATAAGCTTGTTGAAGAAGTGTGTCTCCGACCCTAAACAAGTGGTACATGTCACTAGTGTGCCCATTACCCAAGATCTTACATATGAGGAAGAACCAATTCGGGTATTGGCAAGGGACACTAGAAAGCTCAGGAGTAAGTGGATATCGATAGTAAAAGTCCAATGGACTAACCATTCTGAGGAGGAGGCAACATGGGAGGTTGAAACTGAAATGCTTAAGAACTATCCGGATACCTTTCCTAAGCTCCTAGGAAATTTGGAGGACCAAATTTCTTAAGGAGGGGAGTGTTGTAATGCCCGGAAAATTCAAACTGATTAGGTCCCGGGGTAAGTGGATTGGGAGCCAAAGAATTTTCCTAATTTGGGAATTTAACTGAATTAATGTGAGGGGACATTAAATAAAGTGTTAAGGATTCATGAAATTAAGCTTGGCTTAGGCCAAGAAAAATAATGGTGAAAATGGTGGATTTCAAAGATGAAGGACTCAATTGAACAAAGGAATTGTTGTAAGTTGGGCTCAATTGCCCAAATTCAAAAGATTGGAGGACTAAGTGGGGAATTGACCCATTTTCATGGCCTTGGATGCCATGGCTAGCCATGTCCATTCAAAATAATATATTTTATGCCACCTCCACCTCCACCCACACCTCCACTCACCTTTGTCCCCCACCTTCACCATTTCATCATTTAACTTCACCAACTCTTCCAATTTGTCCCCCCACTTTGTCTCCCACTTCCCATTTGAATTATTACTCCACTAAGGCATTATTCCCACCCATTTTGGACACCCATAACCGTACATACACTCCCCCATTCAACAAAATACATTTCTTCACTCATCTCACCTCATTCAAGCCATTTCACTCTCTTTCTTCAATCTCTCTCTACAAACTCTCTCTCCCTTCTCTCTAGTTTTGGCCAACACTTGTTCTTCTCTCCAAGAACATTTCTAACTCTTCTCCTTCCTCCAAAAATTCTGCCATCACTAGAAATCACCCTTCCATAAATTAAAACCAAGTGTTCTTGGTGGAATTCATGCTCTAAACACCCAAAGAGCAAGAATCAAGTAAAAGATTCAAAGAAAACCAAGGAGAGAAATTCGGCCATCTTTATTTCTTAGAGGTTTTGAACTCTTCTCAAGGAGTTCTTTGTGTATATGAGCTTCTAAGCTCATTGGGAGGAAGAATCAAGAAGAAAATTTGAAGAACATCAAGCACACAAAAATTCGGTCTCACCTCCTAGTCGAGGTTTCGTAAGTGTGAACCAAGTATTCTTGGTATTTTGATTTCTTTAAGATAATTACCAAGTGTTCTTGGTATTTTATGGATTACTAATTTATTTGGCCATTTTGGTTCTTGTGCTAGAAAATCATTTCTAGAAACCAACAAGCGAGGAAATCGAAGGAAAACAAGCTTCTAAGAAGCTTTCGGTATTGGTAAGGATTCCTATACTCTTTGAGTATTCGGGCCCCTAGGTGATGGTCAAAGAACCATATGATCCTAGGTGTGCTAAGAGGGCATAAGTTAAATTATTGCTTCGGCAATTCTGTATCGCTCATGAGCTAAGTTAAGTAAGCAAGCATTATGGGCTAGGATTTAAGTAGGCCACCTTAAATTCCTATGCTAAGTGAGATCTCCGAAAATGAAAAGTATGTGAAATTAATGAAATAAAACTTGAGGGATGCTTGCTGCCCTTCTGTAAATCAAGGTGTTAAGTGGCGTGTGTTTGTGTGCTTCTATGAATTTGTTGTGCATGCTAACCCCCGATTTCGATTATTATTGTATATACATGTATCTTTGTGTTTTCTTTGTCTTTATGTTTTCTTTGCAGGATTTTTGGAATATTTATTGCCATTACATTCTTGGCATATGTTAGGCCATAAAGGCCATATGTTAGGCTTTGGAAGCCATACGGAATCCTTATTGAGATTTAAATCTCACCCGCCCTACTCTACCTTTGTAGGAAAAAGTGTGCTCGAAAGATTGAGCTAAAAGTCCTAAGTACTCTTTCTGTGGTGTTGAGGTTGAGTATGTAAATACTATTTGCTCAATTTATTCTAAGTATTTACCTTTAGTTGCTTGAAAATCAAGCTAATAAAATGTGGACTTTGTGTGCAGGACTACGAGTCTAGAAACTGTGGGAACAACGTCTTAAGGTGGATTTGTGTTCTTTGGATTATGGCTTGCTTTTAAGCATGTAATAGTTGGTCTTAGTTAAATGACCAAATTTATGGACTTAGCTAAAATTTGGCCAAACTTAGTATTTTGGGCTTGTAATATGGACTATGGACACTTTGGGTGTTTTTATTGCTTGGTGGACTTACCAAGGCCCATGCATGTTTTATGGAAGTATGATTTTCATGAAAATCGGAAGCATGTATAAATTGGGCTTAAATGCATGTTTTGGGCTTAAATAAGAAATTAGAAAATTTGAATATGTTCTTGGTTAATTTTGGGCCATATGCATGTTAAGTATGGAAAAGGCCCATAAGCCCATGTTTTTGTTGAAAGCATGCTATGTTTGGCTTTGTATGCGCACTCAAAGAAAAACATGCAAATAAACTTGGAGAAGCATGAAATTGGATGCATGTGTAAAGATTGGCTAATAAGGAATTCAAGTGCACGTACGTGAATTAATATATGCCTAAGCATTAGTTGCATCTAAAGGCATTAAGTGATTATGTGCACTAGTGAACACCAAAACACATAAGCATGCAAAGCATATGCATGAAAATAAGTTTTCAAACTTAAGTTGGTATTTTGGATGCCATGCATAATCTTGGCTAAAGCTTGGTAAATACCATGAAAATGAACACATGAAATCCACATAGGTGCTAGTTTGTTTCCAAGAGCACTTAAACTTAAACCTTTAATAAGAACATAACAAGCTAGTACCAGTAAGTATCCTGGGGTTCGTGCCCATAAGCCTTAGTGAGTAATAAAAGTCCCTTCGGTTTAATTAAACTTCCGCTGCATGTTTTAGATAATTGGGCCCGGATGGGCCAGGGGCAGTTTAGGGCACGACAAAGAACACTAAGGGATCAAGTGTCTTGCCTGTTTTGTGTTTTCTCAGAGAGAGGAAAATGCCCGTCCTTTGCCCAGTCCCATTTCCTAGTATTTATAGGAGTAGCTGGTCCGTTCAGATCATGACACGTGTTCGGTCGGATTTGATCTGTCTCTTTGGACCTAGGGGACAGGCAGCCGTTTGCAGCCTCTTTTAGCCCTGGACCCGGACGGGTTGTGTCAGGACTGGGGCGGCTGCGGCGTGTCATTTCGCCGTTCAGATGTGACGTGTAGGGCTTGTGGGCGACATGTCAGAGGCTCCTTAAATGCTCATACCGTACTCCCGATGTCCCCTGGGCGAGGTCGCCCTTCGGTGCGTGCACCCTCTTCGGATTTTATCCGTCCTTCGGTGCGAGCACCTCCTTCGGCATCTATCCCATAATTCTGGGAGCGCCCTTGATGAACACCTTCTTCGGGACTCACACCCATAGTTCGGGGATTCCCTTGTTCAGGTGTTTGTTGTTCGGGGAAGACCTCTTTGGGGCCTCTTCCTTCGGGGAGATTCTCCCTTGCTTCAGGGAGATGGCTCTCTTACCCGAAGACGGTCAGTTTAGCCCCTCGATGGAGACGGTGTTGTCCTCGGAATTCCTGACGAGCTACCGAAGTCTCGAGCTCATAGTGTTTGACTTCGCACCTTCCGAGGTCAGTAAAAAGATCCTCTCTTGGGTGACGTCAGACTCCTCGGCCAATATTCTGGCGCGGAGTTACTACCGAGGAGGCGATAGCCTTTGGCTATCACTTATGGTGGAAGGATGTCATGGAGAGGCTCAAGTCTTTTAATATGGGCTGACTTAGGCAAAGACCTAAGGAACTTGATTAGGCCAAATTTGAGAAGGAATTTTGGAATGAATTTAATAGTGAGGTGGCCCGAGATCAAAAGAAGATAGAATTTAATGAATTGGTTCAAGGGAATATGATGGTTAATGAGTATGAGAGGAAATTAAGTTTTCTTTTTTGGTATGCTCCTCAAACGGCTGGGAAGTATGAACTTAAGGCAAAAAAAGTTCATTTGTGGACTTAAGGTAGAGTTGAGGAGTTTCTTGGCGGTTGTTGGGGTTTGAACTTATCGTGAGGCCATTCAAAAGTCCTTGGCTTTAGAAAGGGAATTGAAAAAAGTCAAACCTAAGGACAAGGCTGTTGAGCCAAAGGTCCTGGTACACCTAAGATTATTGGGCAAGAAGCCTAACTCGGGAGGAGACCAAGGTCCCTCCAATAAAGGCAAGAAAAATGGAAAGGGCTGTTGCCTAAAGTGTCAAAAATTCCATGGTAACAATCCTTGCACCATCGGGAATAACCTAATTAATTACTACCACCAACCTGGATATTGGGTTGAGGAGTGCCCAAGGATTAGGGAAGAGCAAGGGCAAGGAAGGGCCGAAGCCTTAGGAGCTAGAGATGCACTTATTGAAGCCCTTGTGCAACCACGTGTTTTTGCTTTGATAGGCCAGACACCCAGAGAGCCGATAGCTATTTAAGGCAATTTTAATGTTCAGGATAATAATATTAAGATTTTGTTTGATACTGGTGCTACTATTTCTATCATTTCATTAAGCATGATTGTTAAGCTAGGATTGAATAAAACTTTGATGGAAGAGAAGTAGCTTTTTAGGAATGCAAAGAAAACATTAATTTTGCCAATGAAATAGTTAAGGGTATCCTTAAGAGTTTAAGGATTGTAGGTTTTCATGTGACCTTTGGCTTATAGCCCTGATCTTGTATGATATTGTTCTTCGGAGGAATTGGTTAATCAGACATAAGGCCTAGATTGACTGTGCAAGTTGTAAGGTGATCCTTGACGATGCCTCAGGGGTATGTGTCACTTGTACATGTAGTTTGGCATATAATACCAAGAGCTTGCACCTCACTAAATGACAGGTAGTTTGGCATGGTTATTATTGCCATTGTGAGTAAAGAAAAATATAACTCACTAAATGGGGTAGTAGTTGAGAAGCAACTTTAGGAAATCCTGATAACCTATCTATTCTTAGAAGTTTTTCCTATAGATCTTCTATGGTTACCTCCAAAAAAGGTGATTGAATTTGCATGCACTTACAGCTTGCGGCAGAACCAATTCCATACCCTTATATTTGAGGTCAGCACCTGAAATAGATGAGCTAAAAAAGTAGTTAGAAGAGCTGCTTGAAAAAGGCTTTATAACCTCAACATGGTTAACTGAGGTTAAGGAAACTCGGGACGAGGACTTGAACTTGAAGAAAGTTTTTTGGGAAGAAAGGCATGGTACTATACTGAAAGAATTTCAATACCAGGATGGCTTGCTTTATTATCGTGACCGACTCTATATGCCAAGTGACTTAAGGCAACAAGTATTGTAAGAGGCACATACGAGTAAGCTTAACGTTCACCCTGGTGTGAATAAAAGTACCATGACCTTAGGACCCATTTTTAGTGGCTAAAGTTTAAGAGGGATAGATATGAATATGTATTTAAGTGCCTTACTTGTCAAACGGTGAAGGCATAACATCAAACGACATCAGGAATCTTGTAAACTTTACCTCTTCTAGAAAGAAAGTAGGGATCGATCACCATGGAATTTTGTGTTGGGTTGCCCAACACAAAAAGTCAGCATGATTCAATATGGGTGGTGGTGGATAGGTTGACAAAGTCTACATACTTTATCCCCATTAAGATTACTTACACCACGGAAAAGTTGACCCAATTGTATATTCAAGAAGTGGTGAGACTCCATGGAATCCCTTATTAGATTATATCTTATAGAGATCCCTGTTTTGTCTCAAGGTTTTGGAATGTCTTTCAAAAGGCTGTAAGTGTCACTCTAAGTCTAAGTATTGCATATCACCCTTAAACTGATGGGCAAACTGAGTGGGTGATCCATGCATTAATGGACATTTTGAGAAGTTGTGTGATAGATTTTAGAGGGAATTAGGACCAACAACTACCATTGGTTGAATTTTATTAAAACAATAGTTATCAAGAAGCTATTAAGATGGCGCCCTATGATGCTTTGTGTGGGCATAAGTGTGTAACACCACATTGTTGGGCAGATATGGCAAATGAAGTTATTATCAACCTGGAAATCATTGCAGTGGCCACTACAAAGATTAAGTTGATCCATGTAAGGACCAAGGCTATCCTAAACCGACAAGCCAAGTATGCTAATGTGCGAAGGAAGGACCTAGAGTTTGATGTAGGAGATAAAATGATCCTTAAGGATTCCCTAATGAAAGGTGTAAATAGGTTTGCCCAAATGGGTAAGTTAGCTCCAAGATACAATGATCCTTTCAAAATCCTCGAAATGGTGTAGAAAGTGGCTTATAGGTTAGCTTTGCCCACCAAGTTTGGCTCATGTTCATAATGTCTTCCATGTAAGTTCTCTAAGGAAATGCATTATAAATGTTGGGCCAATGTTAGCCCCAGCCGCTATACCAAAAAGGAGGACCTAAGTTAGGAAGAACACCTCGTTAAGTTTCATGATCATCAAGTCAAAAAAACACTAAGAAAAAAGTGGATCCCAATGGTCCAGATACAATGGTCTAACCATGGTGACGAAGAGGCCACTTGGGAGACTAAGTAGGATATGCAAAAGCAATATCCAAGAAATTTTGCTTTGTTGAGTCAGAATTTAGGGGACCAAATTTCTAAATGAGGGAATAGTGTGACAACTCTCTTAGTCAATATTGGCTTTGACCTGGTAAGTATGTTTATTTAAGTTTTTTTTACTTAAATGTCTTAAATTAGTATCTTATTAAGCAAGAAACACAAGCTAAATAATGTAAAAATATATTCCTAAGTGTGATTTGGCACCTAAGAGTCATATGGGTAAAAGGGTAATTTTAACCTAAGTGAGTGGCATAACTATAATTTTGATGCAATTAGGGTTATGCAAGAAGTTTTGTTACTAATTTATTTAAGACAATAAGTTATTCTACCTATTAAAACCACCATTTTGAAGAAAAAGTGCAAAAATTTCACTAAGTGTTCAAATGAGCCATTTATGCTTTAAGCTGCTTAAGTGCCTAAAAGGCTAAGTGTATGAGGGATAAGAATACTCATTGGGACAAGGATCAATGGTTTTGAGTGTGTTCTAGTGGCCAAGTTGAAACAAAAGGAAACTTGAGGGCCAAAAGACAAGAAGACAAGTAAGCTTTAGCGGAGTTGTTAAGATATTTGAGGAAAAGCTAACCATCATTCTTCATTTCTTTCTTTCCTAATTTCATGACTCTCCCTCACCATCAGCTCACTTGCTACAAGCTCTCCTCATCCCATAAATTGGCTGCAAGTTTAAAGATCCAAAAGTGAAATCAAGAAGCATTTAGCTGATTCTTGGTGCATTAGCTTCAATTTAGCTCTTTATTACATGTTTTGGGCATAAAACCTTAGGTAAGCTTCTTGCCTTGGTTTGAGTTAGTTCTAAGTTGATTCAGTAACTATAAATATTCTTTATTTCAAGTTCTAGTTGCCATATCATGTTAGTTTTAGGTCTGGAACTCAAGAGAGCTAAGTTGAGCTCAAGTGCTTGTCCTACTTCTGTTTCTATTGTTGCTTTGTAGCTGAATTTGAGATAAGTGTTTAAGTTAATTTGGCTCAAATAATGCATAAAAGTGTAGTATTATATATGGGAATGAAGTAGAAATAAGACCCATTTTGATTAGCTTTGGGGATTGAAAATTTGAGCAAGATTTGTGCAACATAGCACAAGAGCACAAAGTGTTAAACAAACCATCAAGGACGCATTGCCAATGGTGAGGATGCATTACAAGGGGTGTTTGAGGAAACCAAAGAGTTGTTGCCCTTGGGAACTCCTTAGCCACCCCATCGCCAAGGCCCAAGCCCCTTAAGGTCAAGGCACCCTAATAAGATCTCCATCTCTCAGTTATCATCTTTGGGCAATTCTAAAATGTTCCATAGCTTCAGTTCAGTCCAAAACTCATTCCTAAGTTGGGAATTATGCATTATTTAAATGATAGCTAAGTTGTGTGGTTAAGGTAAGACAAGGTAGGGTGGCTAATGGGGTTAAAGTGCTCAAGTTGTTAAAAGAACACTTCAGGGATTAAGGTGGGTTTTGGAGTCTTTGTTGGCCCAAGTAAGAGGTTTTAGACCTTTAGCATTGAAGAGGAAACCTAAGAGGATCCCAACCAAATCTTGTGGTTTGGTAAGTAAGCCACTAAGGAGCCCTAAGCTAAGCTCCAAGAGCTTGCCAAGTTGGACCACAAAATACGGCTACCTTACGCAACAATTTAAAGGAAAAACAAGCAAGATTTTAAAGGAAGTGATGACCTACTCTACGACCGGTAAATGGGACTTAAGGGAGGTAAAAAATTTGAGATATGTGGACTAGAGTTTCAAGTATACCTCCGCTATTTGAGTTCAGGGCAAGAATAAGGCACCTCAGGCGTAAAAAGTCTCAATGATTGTGAATAATGCATATCATACATTCATGCATTGCATATTTATTATGCTTATTGTTTTTGTTGATTGTTGGTTGGTTGTTGCTTGTTTGTGTGCCATATTTGTATGCTTGCTTGTTATCTACTTTGTAAGTACCCAAGAGGCCCTTGTTGAGTACAATCATGTACTCACTTACTTAAGTTTAATTGTGCGGGTTCCGATTCCCGACCCAACAACTAGATGGATAGTTCTTAGCTAAGTTTCTTTTTTTTTACAGGTACCTACTAATTGAATCCTTGAGATTTTAAAGTTTCTTGTGAGATAAGTTTTGTACAAACTAAGTATTTGTGCCTTCACAATCTAGAGTGTTACAGCTTTTATAGCTATAGGTTTAATTGGCCAGGTAATTATAGGAAGCTTGAATTTTTTTTATTTAATGAATTAATTTAATGAATTAACAATTAAGATAATTTATTTGCAAGGCAAGTCTCAGAAGGGTCCAGTAGCTTGGAAATTTCAAACGTTGGTCATTTAAGCAAAATTTGCAAAAGGGTATTTTTTTTAATTTCTCAAGACTTAAAATGTTACAAAAATTAGCCTTGAGTGAAATGGATGCAAATTAACCTATTATAGCACTTACAAAAGGTTTGGAAGCAAGTTGGCAAAAATAGGAGAAGTTTGGGACAATTGCTTAAATCCCAAATTAATTCTAGATAATTCCTACATAAATTATCCACTTTTATTTTAGCCATAGAACCCATGAATTTTGCCTCATTTTGCCCTTCATAGCTGCTCTAATCTAGCTCAAGAGAAGCCATTTAATCAGATCAAAAGAGAAATTAAAGGTGCTCAATGTGTTTGTAGGTGTACATGAGCTCATCTATGGTTAGTTTTCTTCTTAAGGTTAAGTTTTCATCATTTCTGAAATTTCAATACTAGGCATGCAATTTTTATGGTAGAAATCATGGTTGGGATAATTTTTAATGTGTTTCCTAGATTTAAGTTGTGATTTGAGATGCAAATGAGCAAAAACCCAAGAGAACTAAGGCTGGAATTTTGGTGTAGCTAAAACCATGAGTGTTGAGTTAGGTGTGGGTTGATTCTTTTACAGCCAGCCATATTTTCATTTCCAGGGGTTTTGGTAGCTCCCCAAGGTTGTCCTCTTACTTATGAATTGGTATTTGAAAGCTAGGAAGCAGGAGAATAGGTGTTAGGCAGTGAATTACCCATGGAAACCATACTGTGAATTTAAGGAGCATTAGTTGAGAGCTTTTGGTATTAATTTTATTCTAGTTGGGAGCTGCTGGTTTTAATGGTTTAAATTACCTCTAGATGATGTTATCTTGCTTACAATTTAGTATATAAAATCTAAGAAGTAAGAGAACATTTAATTGGAAGTGTATTGCTCGTGAATGCCATGAATGTGCATTAAGGTGAAGTTTTGGGGCTGTTGTAATTGCAGTTGATTCCCGGAATAAATTGTTTTAGTCCAGTGGGTTTAGTGGCTGTTTGTTGTTATAATCTTGCTTATACACTAGTATACAAGACATAAAGGTTTGGGCTGCTTGTGAGTTATTAAAAGTATAAAGAACCACAAGATAGACAAAATGAGGACAGAAAATTCTAGGCTATTGGTGCTTGTTTAATGGGCTGTTTCCATGTGTTAAAATTGCTAAATTGTGCTTAAAATGATCAATATAGGTGTTGGTCATAAGATACTAAGAAGGGTCCTAAGTTTAGCTTGAAACAAGACAAAAGACTAAGTACTTGAAGCTTGCAAACTAAGTTATCTAAGGTAAGGGTTACTTGATTTGTATGCTTATGTGTTAAACAAATTTGGCTAAGAAACTTGAATATCAAGTGGCTGAATTATTGATGAATTTAACAAGCATGTAAATTGAGTATTAATGGCTATTTAAGAAGCTTATATGATTGGGTTTAGTAGGAAGCTAAACTATGAAGTGCATATGAAGTATGTATGTGCATATTTGTAAGCTTATATGTATAGGTAAAAAGGACCTTAATATTGCCTAATTTATAGAGAGTTTGATGGTTTGAGAACCTAAAACACATAAGGTCACCATGATGGGCTAAGACTTGGGTGAACCTAAGATAGGGATGTGTCCTCAACCACTCATAAAACCTTGGAACGCCAGCACTAACACATGCATTTAAATAAGCAAATAGTTCTACATAAAATAAAGGATATTGGCAAATACTAAGAAGCTTTCAAAGCAGTATTTATATGGACAAGTTAGACATGTCAGTTTTAGGACTAGTGAGTGAAGGAATTGTGGGAATTAGCTACTTCCATAATTATTGGCCAATAATATGAGTTCTTAGCACTATGATTTAAGTTCAAGTGCACTAGTCATATATTGACATCTTTATGGATAATATGCATGGTCTTATATGAATGTTTTCTTATAGGTTACAACCCTTATTGGGAACTTTCAATTCTCACATTCCTTACATGTTTTGTGTACATATATTGGTGTACCTAGGGCTAATAGCCAATAGAAGAACCGGTTGTTAGTATTTTGATACCAGGTGTGCATGAGTACCTTTCCATGGTCTATTTTTGCTATGTTTCTTTCTCGCAGGTTCTTATTACTCAGAGTACTAACTTACTGGCCTTTGTGGCACAAAGGTAAGGAATAGGGGATACCCGGGCACTATAGTGGTCTTCTTTTGGCAGTGTGGCTCAGGTGAGATTGGATTCCAAGATTCTCAATGTGTAGCATGTGTATAGCACTTTCATGCATCATGTATATATGTATATGGAACTTATGTCTCTAGTAAATACTATGGAACTATTGGTTATGTTCCCTAGTAGCTTGTATGGATTTACAGTGCATAACAGTATGTTTTATATGAGTACATACTTTGAAATGTTCGCCAGCTGCACTGAATATATATTATTTTTACAGTCATTGACCTATGGCCATAGTAAGGCGTAGTATAAAACAGTATTGCATTAAGGATTTAATCAATTAACAGGCCCATTAAGGAGCAATTTGCACAGGCCTAGCACTAATTTAATGTAAGGTTTCTGGGGTCCTATATGACTTACATGAGATTATGGGTAAAGGCCTATGACATAGACACTAAGTGTTGCACAAGAACAATTGAGGGCTTTGTACTTGGAGCTTGATAGCTCAAAGATGGGAGCTCAAGTAGATGATTTTAGTAGTATTTTTCCATGTATATTGAGTACCTTATGTCCTAAGACATTGCTTCTACTAGGATATATTGTGGTGTAATACCATTGAGTTGTTTTTTGGTGCATGCTAGTGTTAAAGTGTATGCACAAACTATTACTTGAAGTCCAAGTAAGTAGTGTTATATTATCTTGGCTTCTTTTAAATATATTTTAAACAAAATGCTCAAGTGATGTTTTCTTCAATTTATTTTCATATTTAATTTGCATTGTCAGGACAAACGCATGCATATCTTTTTACAGGGTATGCTAAATAACTAGTTGTACGTAAAAAAATTTTAATTTTACCTACAAGTAATAGTTAGTTAACCAATTGTAACTAAGTGGAATCACATTCCCTAAAAGCCTACAAATTACGTAATTCAGCACAAGAGCCCTATTCGTCACAAGTATGGAGCTAATTATGCATGTCAAAGAGCGTGTGCGTATGTGTGTTAGAACATATTAAAAAAAAAGCAAAACATATTAAATCAACAGTAAAGAGAAAAGGAAAACCAAACCCTTTCATAGCTAGACTCATCCCTAGTGGAGTTGCCAACCTGTAACAACGTGTTTTAGGAGTCTCCACCAATTAGTTCACACATAGATTAATTGGACACCTTTTACGGTCTATGATTGATCGACGCCTTTATCGTTTATGAGAGATAATAAGATCACGAGTTGATTGTGCTAAAAAAAGACTAAGCACCCTTTAATGTTCAAAATTGGTGTCTTGAGGGTTCGTTTTTATCATTTCCTAGATTTTTGTTCCTTAGAATATATAATCATTAATAAAAAATTACGAATTTCATTTAGCTTATAATTTTTATTTCCAAACAGTTAATTTTATCAAACTAACTGGGTGTGGAATTCATTTCGATCTTCTTGAGATCTTGGGATTTTACTAAATTCATCAAGAAATTGAAAAGCCATCTTATTCATGACGTATGTTTTATCAAATCAATTTAATTTGAACAAATAATCAATCATTGGGATTTTATCAAATCCATCAAGAATTTAAAAAGAACATTTTATTCAAACTATATATTTTATCATACCACTCAGATTTGAGCAAATAAATATGTCACAGAATTTTATTAAATCTAGAACAATTTTCTTAAAGATTTATTAAATATTCCATTACAATTCAATTAATTTTCTAGTTTAAAAGAATGAGGTAAAATAAATTTTTTAGACTATGGAATAAATAGCCTAAATCTATAATTTAATAAGTTTCTAATAATGACAATTAAAACATGGTGAAAATAAACAAATAAAAAAACATCAAATAAAAAATAAAGTGCTATCATAACAAATCTGCAACAAAATGAATCCCTAAACTTCAGTGGTCTAAATGCATGCAAAAATACATAAGTAAGTGACTAAGATGATAAAACCCTGAAACAAAAGGGACTACTATTATAATTTGGGCAAAAGGCAGATCTGGATTAGGTTTGGATTAGATCTGGGCCAAAGTTGAGCTACTTTGCAAAAGGCCTTTGCTGCTTCGAGCCAAAATAGTTTGGGTCATAGCAAATGGATTTCACAACCCGTTCTCTCTAGTCCTTCTTCAATTTGTAGTGATGCAATGGATTGGAGATGGCTGCTATGTCTAAGGGTGTTTCGGGTTTTAGGTCAGGTTTGGGCCTAAACTTGATTTTTTTGGCCTGTTAACGGCTTCCATTCCATGGCCCTAATCCAAGCCAAAATAAGCTTTTAACCCGAACCGACCCTAACCCAAAAATATTGGGTTAGGATCGAATTAGGTCAGGTTCAACCCAACATGTCCCACTCCACTGCTACCTGTTCTTCTCCCCTTCGTTCTCTTCTCCTCTACCATCTCCTCCACTGAGTGGACTTAAAATTCAAAGAGAACTCCTTGATTTATTGTCTTCATCATTCAATACAATCGAAAACAGAAAATGAAACCCTAAAAAACTACCGAGGGAATGGTAGGAAATGAAACCCAAATGCTCGACCATAGACTAGATTGATGGCAGGGCTGAGGAGGATGAACCAGAGGAAGGCGAATACTAGAAGATGAAATAGAGGATGAAGAGGAACCAGATTGACACGGCCCAAATGCTTGGCGATGAAGACAAACCAAAGGCAGAGAATGACGGACGAGAGGGTGACGATGAAGGACCAGAGAAAGACAGTGCTGAATGAACCATAGGACGACAGGAAGCAAGACAAGGGAGGGCAGCTGGAGGCAAGGAAGAGTATGGGAAGGACAGTGCAAGGTGGTAGGGCTAGGGAAGGGGCAGAGGGCAGAGGCAGCGGGGAGGGTGAGGTAAGAGTCTGAGACTTGAATAGAAAGCGAACTAATGGCTGAGGATTGGGGGAAGGGGGTTGAGGGATATTAGGGTTAGAAGGGTTGGGTTTAGGTAGTGGGCCTTTGATTTTATGTTTAATAAGGTTGAAATCTAGTTTGACATGAACCAATTCAATTTTTGCTTCTCAGAATCGGTTCAGGTTAGTGTTAACCTAAATCTCACTTATTTCATGTGCTAACCTGACCCTATATTTCGGGTTTCAGGTTAGGGTCAAAAGCTTTTACCCCTAACTATGTCAACTTCAATATTGATCGAGATAGCCATCACCAATGTCTGTTGGCGAAGTGAATGGCAATGATGAAGCCTCAAGCAACTGCTGCATTTACGGTGGATTGCAGAACACGTCACAAGTCCCTCTTCTTAGATCTCCTTATTTAATGATAAGGAAATTTGATTGGAGTAAATTGGTAGTTATAGTGGTGTTGGATGGCGGCCTAGGTTGTTTTCTCCAATAACTAGTGACTCCAGTAGGAAGGATGGTACCCCATGAGTGGTGGTGACAAGGAAAGGAGTTTAAAGTTTCTAGGGGTAGTTGAAAAATTGGGGCTAAAGATATAATTTCACCATTTTCTGTTGAAAATATATTAGAGTCTCAAATTTTCTCTCCTTCCACTTTTCTTTTAAACAATGACCATACTTATAGTGGGGGAATTATGCACCTAATTAACAAGAAACATGAAATCAGTCCTTATCAAAATTGATCATATGGAGGTTTAGATCTCCTAGGATGTATTCTGGTTCCAATAACAGTCCAAGTCCATAAAAGCTTTTTAACTATTGATTTGGTCCCAGATTGTGCATGAAATTCTTATTGATCCCAATTCTTTTAGGATTTATCAAAATTAGCCCAGAACTTTGTAAAAAAAAAAAAAACTATGCCCCACAATTTATAAAAACACCCATTTCTCAACCAACTCTTCTATTTTTCCTAAAATGATCTTAAAGACCTTCAGGACTCTAAATTGTTTCCTCTATCCTATTAAAAATGATGCATTTCTCTAGACATAGAGAGTAAAATGTGTGTACTTTATGATGTTTTTTTTATTTTTTCCCCTTGAACTAAAATTAAAAAAAGATTTATCTTTTGGTTATGTGTATTGAAAGTTTAAATAATGATTAACAAAAGTGGTTCCTTTTGGGATTTTGTGTAGTGAAAATGAAGATTAAAAAATAAAAGATACCTTTTGGGGTTTTGTGTTGTGAGGGTTTAAATAAGGTTAATAAGGTAAATAAGGTAAATTTGATGTTAAAAATTTTCTAAAAAAAAAAAATTTCATCCTTTTTGGGATAACAAAAAAGGAATATCTTTTATCCTTTTTAGGACATAACTAACAATTTCCTATTTTGAAACTAATTGACCATTTTAAATTCCTAAAAATTTATAATGTAATCTAAATGTACATGAATCTATCAACTGCCTAACATATAAAATGACTAATGTGACCCTAATTATCATAATAAATGACTAAATTGCCTTTAATTGACCATAGGAAATAAAATGCTCCTAGGCTAACTTTGTCAAACCTATACCAAAAACAAAAATTTTTAGAAAACACCCCAAGGTTTAATGAAAACTCCACTTTTCCCCTATTGTTTGGAAATCCTTTACTTTACCCCTTAAAATTTAATGAATCCTTCACTTACCCCCTCCCATAATGCCCTTAGGAAGGCATTAACACTTTACTAAATTAACTAAAAACTTGTGTAAAATCATATGTGACAAAAAATCATTTTTTCAATTATCAATGAAATTTTGCTGAGCAAAATTTTATATAATACTACTCTTTGAGACTTGCATCTCTATTGTAGCATTTGAAATATGGTAACTAAACGCAGTATGTAACTCAATATGAAATATGTTTGACAAATCAATAATTAAATATACTTTTAATAACTAAAAGTATTTGGTAAAATAATTGTTTCATTAAGTGAAAAGTAAATTGTCCATTAATAGCATAGTAGCAGTAGCAGTAATAGTAGTAGTAATTTAAACCAATTTAAAAAAAATAAGAAAAGAGAAAACATTTCTAAAATTTCAATAGAAAATAAGATATAAAATATAAAAACAGGGGTTTGTTAAGGTTAGTGTCTAACCTCAATGTCATGACATATACTTAGTTTTTTTTTTATATTCCATATTGCATTTTTCATTGAAACCATAAAATTTTTTCTTTGTTCTTATTTATTATTGAATTGATTTAGATTATTGTTGTTGTTGTTGTTGTTGTTACTATGCTTTTAATGGATAATTTCTTTCTCGCTTAATGAAACAACTATTTTGTCAAACACTTTTACCTTTTAAAAAAATATATTTCATTACTGATTTATCCGGTATATTTCACATTCAATTATATATTGTGTTTAGCTACTACATTTCAAATGTTATAACCGAGACACAATTCTCAAATAGTGGTGTTATCTACACTAAGTTTGACCAAAAAGGTTTTATTGATAACTGAAAAAAAAATGATTTTTGTCACATATAGCTTTATGAAAATTTTTAGTTAACTTAGCAAAGTATTATTGTTTCCTAAGGGCATTATGGTTAATTTATCCTATTTAAGGAGATAAGGAAAGAGCATTTTTTGTTCTCACTATTATAGGAGGGGGAAAGTAAAGAATTGATTAAACCTTGGGGGTAAAATGAAGGATTTTCGAACAAAATAGGGTAAATGAAGTTTCCATTAAACCTTATGTTTTTTTTTTTTTTTGAAAACTTCCCTATCCAGATAAAATTGGGTGTCAACATCTAGAGCCAATTAGGTATCACAGAATCAATAGAAGCTGAATGATGGATAGAACAATATCTAAAAATTTTGCATTATTCTTTAAAATTTTCTAAAATCTTTGTAGTAGTAGTAGTATTTCTAGATAGTTCTTCAGAAATTTTTGTTGGTTTTTCTACCCTTCAAGATTCACATTAATCTCTAATTTATTTTAAGTATTTAATAGATAAGATTGACTATCATGTATTAATTTGAATTAATTTACATTAGAGATATGAAATTTACTTACAAATGGTTATAAAATAGTAAGCAAACTATTTAAATTAGTACATAGTTACTTTTCTTTATTATGTCTTTAAAATATTAAGAGATTAATGTGTGGTTGGAAATGGCCCAGAGGCCCAAATCTAGAAGTCTAGGGACTAGGCCATTTCTGGTGGTCCAAATAAACCCCAAAAGGAACTCCTTCTTGGAAAGAAACAATATCCCGTAAAAATGGGATAAGCTACATGATTTTTACCTCAAAGATGAATTTCTCATAGTACACCTCAACTATATAAACCTCTCACCAATCCCAATGCACAACATTCTGGCTCTTATCTCCTTCTCTCTACTACTCCTCAACAAAAAGCTAACTTGAGCATTAGAGGCTTTCCCCCAGGATCACACCCTAGGGCTCTAACATTGTCTTTGTACATAGGATCCCGATCTGTTGTTCGCCAAGCCCTTAGGCCCAACTTACCCGATCACTTTACCTATCAATTTGTCTTCGTCTATGGGAACCCTATATGGTGAACACATGAAGATCACGATTAGAGAACTAGGACCTATAAGAGACTGAGTAGGAGAGCCATTGCCTGAGAGGTCTAAAGGGCCTGAAGGTGAAGAAACACACCAGGGCAATAACCTAGAAAATCCCCCAGAGCTCCAGAAGGACCCCGTAGGAGTAAGGCCCCTGCGCCCTTAAATGACAAACAATTCCAGGCTCTACAGCATGCCCTATTCAAACAATTGAGAGTGATGGTCCAACAAGAAACCGAAAGGGCCTTACCTAAGGCACTGGAAAAAGCTACAGATAGTCACCCGGCTAAAGGGCCACACCTAGCGGCTGCAAGAAGCTAGCCTTTAAGGGCACTAACCCATGAAAGACAATCATCCCTAAACCACTCATATGGTCCTAGTGGCGTTAGTGCAATCTTGCAAAGACTTGACTTGATGGAGTAGTGCATGTAGGCCCCAAAGCAACCAAAGGAAAGCCCTAGCATGGGCATTGACGTGGAGTACCTGTGGCACTAACCTTTCTCAGAACAGATAATCAATGTCTTCACCCCTAAAAGGTTCCACATGTATTGACCTATATGATGGCCTTATAGACCCTATAAACCATATACAAGGGTATGTTACCTGCATAAGGCTTGAAAGCGCCTCTAATGCCATCATGTGTAGAGTCTTCAGCTCTATGTTAATAAGAGCCACTGCTTCCTGGTTTGGGACTAACCAGGGGTGATACTTCTTCTCATTCAATGACCTTTCCCAAGTGTTCCTAAGACACTTCTTGGTAAGCCAGCCAACCCCAAAGATGGTGGCCCACCTATTGAAAATTTAGCATGGTCAGGAGAAGTCCCTAAAGAACTACGTCCGGAGATTCATTGCTAAGGTAGTACAAATATATGGGCTATCTCTAGAGCTACACTTACTAGCCATCACCCAAGGATTAGCCCTAGAATTGAGACTAGCTTGGGACCTTCATGATAACCTCGTACAAAACATAGAGAAATTCCTCAACCGAGCCACAAGATACATGCATGCTGAGGAACTCAATCAGCCAACACTTCCTAAAGACCAACCTACAACTAAAGAAGGTGGATCCAAGAAGAAAAGTAGAAAGGATTCACAATCGGAGCCTATTTTCTTACCCTTAAGAGAAATGAGCTTGAACATCCTCTACGCCCTCGAAAAGAAGAACCATAGCCCCTTGGTGGCCACCAGCAATGTTTCCCTGGGGCAAGAAAGACCTCAAAAAATAATATAAATACCATAAAGACGAAGGGCATGATACTGATAAGTACTAGCAACTGAAGAAGCTATTTGAAGAACCTGTTCAAGTAAACATCTCCTTGTCGTAGGCAAGAAGAGAGGCCCTGTAAGAGAGATGACGGGAGCGACAATGACAGGCTTGAAGGCCCTAGGGGCTTCGCTCTCCAAGAGACTGCCAAAATCCTAGATCCCTAGTGGGAATGGTCCGCATGATCATAAAAGGAGAGGCCTCAATGGCTCGAAAAAGGCTGGAGCGCAAAATCACACAACTAGAAGCAATTGACCTTGACTGGGTCATAACCACAGCTGATGGATCCCAGGTAGTGATCCCATTCTTGGACTCGCTTGTCTTTAGGGTCTACATCAACAACTTTGATGTAGAAAAGGTCTACATATATAAGGGGGCCAACATCACCGTCCCCACCGTCGGGACCATCAATGTCTTGCTGATGTTGGTAGGAAGATATCACAATGGGGAGCTTGTATGCAATTCCCACGATGTAGAATTTCTTGTCCTAGACATCTTGTCACCCTATAATGCCATCCATGGTCAACCAGCCCAAGTGCAATTGCATATCTGGGCCGATGTCAGGAAGCTAACAATGCTTTTCATAACCCTCATTGGGGACACAACTGTGTTTGTCAACCTAGCAATCGCACAGTAAGGTTATGTGGCAACCTTACGAAGGCCCAGATAAATTGCCTTCACACCAATAAAGTCCAAAAGGCGCAAAAAGACCCTCCAAGAAAATGAGGGCAACACGGCTCTTCCCAAGGATATAGAGCTAGTAGAGGTAGCCCTTGAAAAAGTGATTAAGATTGGTAGTGACCTCTCATCAAAGGTAAGACGGATGTTCATTTAGTTTCTTAAATCAAATATAGATGTCTTTGCTCGGTTCCCTAGCGAGATGCCAGGAATAGACCTAGAAATCATTACCCATAGCTTGCAAGTGAACCCCTCTCCCAGACCAATACAGTAGAAAAAACATAGCATGGCGCTCGAGAGATGAGAATTCATCAGGGGAATAGTAGAAAGGCTACTGAAAGCCGAAATCATTTGGGAAGTATGATACCCTGAATGGTTCGCCAATATGGTATTGGTGAAAAAGGAAAATGAAGACTAGGGCATTTGTGTCAACTATGTTAATCTCAACGGCACTTGCTTAAAAGATCCGTATCCCTTGCCATTTATAGATCAATTGGTCAATACAACATCTAAATTCAAAATACTATCCCTTATGGACGCTTTCAGTGGATACCACAAAATCCGTATGTGCCTTGAAGGCAAAGAAAAAACAGCTTTTACAATAGGTAAGACCATCTATTGCTACCAACGAATGCCATTCGGCTTGAAGAACGCTGGAGCAACCTACCTAAGGCTGATGATCCGTATCTTCATAGACCAAATAGGGAGAAACATAGGGGTCTATGTGGACAACATGATTGTCAAAAGCAAAGCCATGAATCAACATCTTGATGGTCTCCAATGAACCTTCCAGAGCATGCGCTAGTATAACAGGAAATTGAATCCCAATAAATGCACCTTCGATGTTGGTGCTGGCAAATTCCTTAGTTACATGGTCTCTGAGAGGCGAATCAATGCCAACCTCGATAAGATCGAGGCCATCCTCATGATGCCTGATCCTTAGAACAAAAAGGATGTTCAGAAACTAGCTGACAGGCTAACCACAATTGGATGGTTCATCTCATGATTTGGTGACAGATGTAAGCTGTTATTTCAAATATTAAAGAAAAAAGCAGTTTTCAAGTGGATGAACGAATGTCATGAAGTGTTCTAGCAAATAAAGAACTATTTTTGACACCTCCCTATGTTAAAACAACTAAATCCTGATAAGCCCATTGTGCCTTATCCAGTCGTCAACAAAGGCTCCGTTAGTGCTGTCCTCATTGAAGAAAATGGAATGGAACAATTGGCCCTATACTCTGTCAATCGACATTCCAAAGGGCCAAACCCAGATATCCCACACTTCATAACGCAGTTATGGCACTTATCATAACCTTTCAAAAATTACAACCATACTCCAAAGTCATCACATCATCGTCCAAATGGAATTACCCTTACGGGATATCTTACAGAAGCTAGACAAATTCAGTAAACTTGCTAAGTGGTGCATTCAATTCAGGGAGTATGACATCCACTACTAGCCTCGGAAAACTATTAAGGCACAAGCCTTAGTAAATTTTGTGGCTGAGATGACACCAGGCACAGAAACCCAGGAAGGGCAAGATAAGACACCTATCTAGCAAATGTACGTGGACGGGGCATCAAGTCCTGAATGTTAGGGAACAGGCATCATACTTAAGGGTCTGCTTAACTTAGAAGCCAAGCTCAAAATCATATTTCACTTCCCTATGATTAATAATGTCACAGAATATGAAGCCTTCCTTGCGAGGCTGCAGATTGCTGGTCGAGTGGAGGTAAGGAGTGTATAGATATATAGTGACTCTCAATTAATAGTTAATCAAGTCAGGGGAACAACAGGTGCAAAAGAGCCTACTCTTTGCAGATACCTTAGCACTACGAGAGAGCTAATGAAGTTATTTGACCTTGTGCATGTTCAGAAGATCCCCAAGAGCCAGAATACTAAGGTTGATGCCCTCTTAAAAGGACAGGAAAAGGCAAGAATAAAAATTCTTGTAGAGCCCTTAGTCCATGTGATACATGCTATAACACCCGAAGATGATTTGATGGAGGCAATTAAAATTTGCCTCGAATGGTACATTGAATGGAACACCTGAAGAAAAAAGTAAAATCAAGATCTGGGCAGGAAGTTTCCTCATTATCAAAGAGGAGTTTTGCAAAAAGAGGTCCACCTCCCCTCTATAATGATGCCTGAGTTTGCTTGAGGGGCACTATGTTCTTTAAGAAATTGTCCAGGGAGACTGTGGAAAACATATCAATGCCAATGCTTTAACCCACAAAGCCTTGAGACCAGATTACTTTTGGCTTACAATTAGAAGAGAAGCCAGGGAGTTCGTCCATACATGTCATAATTGCCAACTCAATTCGAGAATACAGAGGCAGCCCTCCTCCAGTGCCTCTTTAGCAGTGAACCCCTAGCTATTTTCCATGTGGGGGTTAGATCTGATTGGAGCACTGCCCATGGCCCTAGGGCAAATTAATATTGTATTATGGTGGTAAATTATTTCACCAAATGGGTAGAAGTAGAGCCCTTACCCTTTATCATAGCCCCCCAAATCTCTAAGTTCTTATGGAAGAATATTATTTGCTGGTTTGGGTGCCTGCAAACCATCATCAATGATAATAGAAAATAGTTTGACAACCAACAAGTTTGACGATTCCCTGAAGACAAAGGCATCCACCTATATTTTGCCCCTGGCTCTCATTCTTAGTCCAATAGGAAAGTATAGGTCACCAATAAGACGATAAAAAAAGGTCTAAAAAATAGGCTAAGAAAGGTGAAAGGCTTATGGGTGGAAGAATTACCAAGTGCATTGTAGGACTACCACACAACTCCTGAAAGACTTACGAGAAAATCAACTTTCACAATGACCTACATTATGAACACAAGCCTACGACTCATACCTGTGGAAGATGCAAGGGTTCACATGGAGGCCTTTAGCTAACAAATTGCCTTAACTCATGATCAAAGGATGAATTGAAAAGATATTCAAGTAGGGGGGTCTAGCCTTTATCAAACCTAAACTGACTAACAGGAACCTAGGGCATAGGGCACTGAGGCCAAATTGGGACAGACTCTACCTGTTCATAAAGAAACTAAAAGAAAAGAGTCTTTGAGTTGGCAACTTCAGAAGGAAAAAAGCTACCCATAGACTATCATTCGGACTACTTGTTTCCCTACTTTGCTTAGATTCTCTCAGGAAAGATTACTTCACATTATGAACTTTGATTGCTTATAATTAAATAGGCATTCCTCTAACGCTTCACATTCTTATCACATAAAAACAAACTTTCATGAATCTCCCGAGCACTTAAGATCACTTGATGAGACCCCACTATGAAGGCCTCCTACTTGGGCAAAAATCATAATAAGTCACTAAACATTATAGCCATTTGAAAATATAAAAGACAGAGGCATCACAAAAATAAAAATTCTCATTAAAGAATTTCTTTACAAAAAAATTCTGTTACAGAAAACGAAAGAGGATCCTAAGGGAACAAAGCAAAAAAAGGGACAGGAGCTAACAATGAAGACTCCTAAAATTCATCTGAAAAAGGGTCTTCATCAAGATCCATCGCTTACTCGTCTTCATCAAATGTATAAGTACCAGCTTTCCCCTTATTTGGCCAAGACTCATAATCCAAACCCATATCCTCATAGGCTGAAAGAAACAAGAGATTAAGATTTAGATTTGCCCGTTCAACCTAAAAATGGTAGGAAAGAAAGCCTTCCTTGAATTCCAGGAAGATAGTCCTCCCAAGCCTCTTCTCTGCTTTCAGGACAAGTGATTTGAGCTCCTTCACATGAGCATTGGCCTTGGTCTAAAGATGCTGGTACTCTAAGTAGCATCCGCGCCCAACGAAGCTAACCTGCTCGATGCACTCTACAATGGGTATCGTATAAACAACCGAGCTTAAGCTAGCCTAACCCACAACGGTCCTCGGGCCTAGTGGAGTTTACTTGTCCATCAGCAGAATGACATTGACAACACCTATCTTGGACTCTGCTACCTTCAGCAAGGCCGTTAGGAGATTAGCCCCTTTTTGGACTTTAACTTCCTTTTCTAGAGATTGCTTCAGAGCCTCTTACAACTCCCCCACCTTCAACTTCAGCTTCTTGGAGACACCATCCTTCGCCTCCCCAGCCTCCTTCTCCAACCGGAGGTCTTTCACAAGTGTCTCCTTGGCGCTTTGTTCACTGTTCAGTTCCAGCTAAGGGAAGCTAGCATTCTTGTGCAAAGCCTCAAGCTCAGAGTGAAGGGCCTTTTCTCACACTACCATTCGTTCCCCTAAACCATAGGCGATGATGGCCTCTTGCCAATGCTCAAACTTGTCAGTGAGAAAAAAACACCAGAAGCACTAAAATTAAGTAAATTAGTATACTTGGAGAAGGCTATAGCATATGCTCAAGCTGGCCCCCCTCTAATCGAGGGGGATGGGCCAGAAACTGTTGATCCCTGGAGGTCCTCAACCCCTCTAAGATGTGATGGCAAATTTCGTACCAATCCTCAATGATTGATTCGCCAACCACTACCGCCCATAAAGGGTCAAAGACATACTCAAGTGCAATCCCCTTTAGTGTCAAGTCCCTCTTCTGAGCCTAACTTCGTGTAAGGATCAAGTTGTGTGGCTGCAAGCGCTCATCCAGCTTTAACTCAGGTGGCCCTCTTTGGGTAGATAGGGCTTTCTCTGGGACAACCCCTGCCGAAATCTGAGCGGGGGAAAGAGGTAAGGCAGAAGGTGAGTCTTTCAGGCTTCAGTGCTACCTTTTGTTTCTAGGTGACCACTGGGTCTTCAATAGACAGATTCTCAGACGACCTCACTCACTTTTCTGAAACCGCTAGATGGAAACATGCATAATCAGCAAAATGACCTTAAGTCTATAAATTCAACATGGAAAAGTGCTCAAACGACGCCTTACCACTGCCTCCATCATGGGAAGCACTTCTCCAAGAAGGTCAGTTGGCCTTGTCCTTCTATGAACCAGATGGGCCTCTAGGGGGGACTCGAGAAGTTCTACCACTTTGGATGACAGCTTGGATGATGAAGCCCCCACAGCGTGTGCCACACTGGAATGGAGTAAATTGGCCTTAAAAGTGTCCATCAAAGCATTAGCAATGCCCTTATGCCTCTTCAAAAACTCTTTAGCATGGCTACTCATTTCTGCAGAAAGAAGAACTTGGTTAGACATCATAACCATACACAAAAAAAACAAGGAAAATATAGCGGTTGAAGCACAACTCTTCGTCCTTCCAATCATAAGGGTTTTACTCCTGAGTATGACTAGTGGGCCTATTGATCCCTGCCCACCTAAGGATGGTCTCATCTATTTCCGTGTAATGGATGGGGAACAACTCTAAAAAATTGTTGTTCCCTACCACCTCCTCCAGCCAGCGACCAACCCAAAGAATGAGTGATGGCTTTCTGAACCCTCATATATAAGTAGTGTCCTGACCAAAGCATGTTGGGGGGCATCCACAAACTCATAGGAGAACCCCCATGCTTGCTCCTTCAATGTGAAGAAGAATCGCTTCTTCTACCCCAACCATGAATCCTTGTAGGATATGAAGGGAGAAGATTTATTCCCACCTCGGTTAATAGGGGCAATGTGGAAGAAGCTAGCATTTTTCTTCAGATCTAGAATGTAAAATTGGAGGAAGACATTCGGATATGGGTGAACAAGTTTAGCATTAGCTGCGATGGTGGAATCTGGTAGTGCTTGCAGATCAGCTCTACCAGTGGGTGCAGAGGGAAACAGAGCACCACTTGGAGCTGATCTGTAAACATAAAAAACACATCCTTTCTTTTGCTTCCCCCTTCTAAACCCCTATCTAGAAAGGCCTGCACACGTGAGAGGGTGGCAACAACGCCATTAGGCCAAAGATATTTGGCAAGATTCATCACCTGTGTGCCTTCGTTATGCTGAGTCATAATCCCCTTCATCACCCCAACGTTCGGGAAGAAGGGTACCTTGGAAAAATCACCCCTATCAACGGCAGTCCTAGATGACGATTTCACAGAAGCCATCTGGAAAAACTGGCAAGAACACGTCAGGGCTACCACCAATACAATGAGGGGGCGGAAAGGCTGAAACCCAGAAAAACCCAAAACCCAGGAAAACATAGAGAAATAAAAACAAAAACATGAGTGGGAAAAAGGGAAAAGAACCTACTACCTAAATATGATGAAAAAGGATGAACATGGCAAGAAGAAGATAAATTTTAAAAGCAAAAAATTCAGATAACTCTAGCACTAACAATAAGTAGAAAACAAGGAATCACAAGGAAAAGCAGTAGAACAAGTCAAACAATGAAAAGGGCAGGGCAAAAACCCTTACGGTATATATAGGGAAACCTACTACCATTGGGTTTCCCCATGGAAACCACTACTACAAATAATAGGCCAATCAACGAAGGATGTGTTGCCACTAACAACCGCCAAGATAGCCACGCCTGATCACTTCCTTAAAGAGCATTTAATGAACATCTCCTTGTCTTCCCTTCAACTGACATGCTCGACACGAATTATAATCGCATAAGAGTGACATGGAAGAAACTCAAAATTATGACATTCACCCGACTTCCCTAGGAAGCCAACAGAGGGGGGGATTACACCTCCTCTTCAGGAGAAGCACAATTACGCACTTAGGAACATGGGGCCCTCAACCCACATTCCTTCACGAAGGGGGGTCCATTGGTAGGAAACGGGGCCAGTGGCCCAAATTCAGAAGTCCAAGGACTATGCCATTTCTGGAGGCCCAAATACACCCTAAAAAAGAACTTCTTCTTGGAAGGAAACTATATCAAGTAAAGACGCGATAAGCTACATGATTTTTATCTCAGAGACGAATTACTCGGAGCACACCTCACCAATCCCAAGGTACGACATTCTGACTCTCCTCTCCTTCTCCCTACTACTTCTCAACGAAAAACTAACTTGAGCATCGGAGAGTTTCCCCCGAAAGCACATTCTGGGGATCTGACGCTGTCTTTATATACAGGATCCCGATCTACTGTTTGCCAAGCCCTTGCCCTAGCTTACCTGACCACCTTACCTATCAATGTGAATTTCTGAAAAAAAAGAAAAATAAGAACACAAGAGAGAGAAAGAAACGTAAATATAGAAATAACTTCCAAAACATTGTCAGAATTTCTCACAAGTTTATATTTAAGAATTTATTGGCAGGCACAAGAAACAAGAGTTTGAATTTTCTTTTTAATGAGGAGCATAAACCAAAAAGAGCAACATGTTTAATATTTGAAGCATACATATATAAACTTTTTCTTTCATAACGAAACATAAAAGCGAACAACACTTTGATATTTTGAATCCCAATATGAAAAATACCAGAGTTTGTCCTCAACTCATAAGATGGTGGTCCAATCCCAGGTTTAAATTATTATCTCTAAGGACGCATATCCTTGTATCTTCATGAGGACAATTTTTCGATCTCTTCAATGAAGGTTTCAAGGTTTTGGTATGAAGACCTGCCTTCGTAACTAGCACTCTTTCTAGCGTTTTCTTTCAAACGCAACGCATTTTCTTCTAGACATTCACTCCCAAGCAACGGCATAATTTTAATGTTAATCTCATGTCTTGTTATCATCCCATCTTCAGCGCAATCCAACCCTTATCCAATCTTCCACACATAACAAATGTAGGGAACTGATCGGAAAAGTGAGGCCAACAGAGGAATGGCAGCCCAGCACTTAAGCCCTCAACTGTGGATCGGATTCCATCCGCAGTGACTTACAAAACGAGCAACAGAAGGGTGAGCTAAAACTTGTTCTTGCGGTGTCCATTTCACAAAATTTCCTCGGTCAGCAACCTTTTCTATGAACCCATTTGGGAATGCTTTAGTTGACTCATACACTAAGTTTGATCTGACCACCCACAGAAATGACAGGGCAGTGATTTCCAGTGCAAGAGCTAATTCTTCCACTTGTTTGGGGCCTAAAATCGCTACGCTACCGAGTGCAATGTATATGACGGATCCAGTAGGCTGCTTGTCAAGCCAGTCCAAGCAAGATGAATCTTCAGGCAAAAAGTTCCTGGTAGAAGGCCTTGAATGATTGCTTCCCGGGGATGTAAAGACCAGTAAAATTTTTGGGATGATAGCACAGGCTGCAGGATCAAGTTCATAAAACGTGTTGCAGAGAACCCATTCTAAATTATTGGCAGGTTGACCACACTTGCAAATAAGATTAAAAAAAAAACAGACCTTTTCTATGGTTGGGTTACTTAGGAAACTCCATGGAAGCCCATGCTCACCCCAACCAGGGATATTGTCTGACAGTGTGATAGAATTTCTTCCAATAAGAGAACCTGCAAAGGAAAAGCAAGTTTCAAAAGCTACTTAACTACGTTCCAAATCTAACTGCAAAAGTCTGTTTCTTACTTACCATCTTCGATTAGCCTTGGCAGCTGAATAGTTTGCCAAATTCCCGGGCCTGCAGCACAAAATGGAACCCCTAAACTCCCAACTTCTTTCGCCACTTCGAGTGCCCAACTAATGCCCGAATCAGCAATGACACAAGTGACAGGATCTTCATCAGCTGACTGGTTAATCTCCTGAATCAGACTCCTCAAATGGGTACGTGTAATTTTTTCCATACTCTCGATCAGTTCAAACTCATTCCTATCAGACTCAGGACACAGCCCATCAGGAACCAAAACCAATCTGATTCCGTTCAGTTCATCGGCTTCTGGTGGCATTGTGGCCATGATTAATGAATGAATGAACTCGGTGTTGACAAACGTGACCTTGATTCCGATAGAAGCAATCCGGGGAGACAGCTTCATGAGGGGTTTCGCATGGCCTTGAGCAGGATTCATTTCCTCTTCTTCAACCTGATTAAGCATTTATTGCTCCCTCCATCCAAAGTTGTTTGCACTATTTCAGTGTTTTTACCTAAATTTGATTTAAATTTATTTATATTAATATTTTTAAAATTTTTTAAAAAAAAATTATATTTAGAAACTACAAGACTTATAGTTTTAAAATATAAATTTTTTTAAAAATTTTTATCAAATATTCTGTGGCCTAATGCTGTGAAATCCATTATTTACACCATTGTGAAATATAATATAGAGATTTATGAAATGGGGAAAACATAATTTTTCCACTCATATGGTGTTACTATATTTTCATACGATTTAGATAAATAAATAAAATTTTCCTCATATCTGTTAAAAACAAAACTTTATTGTTATATTCCACTTGAATCATGATTTCTAAAAAAAAATTAAATGATCTCCTATTCAACCTGCTGGCATGTGGAAGAATCAGTTTAAACTAGGGATGGCAACGGAGCGGGTGAAAACCGCGAACAACGGATATCCACCCATGACGAACGGGTAAACGGGTGAAAATACCCGTGATGGGGCGGTCATGGGTAAAAAATTTCACCCGTCTGGCGGGTGCGGGCGGGTGACGGGTAGGGGGTATTTATCGCAGATAAATCCGCGCCCGCCTACCCGTGAAACCCGCCAAGTTAGATGTTATGTGATGTGGTCGGTATGATGTTCCTTACTCTTCTCCTTTTGAGCTGGCAACCCCACCTTCATGCATACAAACACGTACACCTCCCAAAGCAAGCAGTTGGCATGTCCGACAACATAATCTCGCCACCTAAGTCTTTTCAACAATAAAATTAACAAAACAACAAATAGGAAAAACTGCCACATAAATCACATATAAAGATATGAATATTATTTGTGTTAATGAATGTTTCTTGTTTTATTAGATGTGATGTGGATATGTGTAATTTATGACTTAATGATGAATATTTTATGTTTCTTTTATGAAATTTACAAAACTAGCGTAAACCGCGGATTACCCGCTGACATGGATTGTCTGCGGGTTGCAGGCACGGATGTTGTTTTCTACCCGTTAGCGGATATCCGCGAGCTAGCGGGTATGAAAAAACCCGCGGGCTCGGATGGCGGATAGGGGATATCCACACCCGATCCGCCCCGTTGTCATCCCTAGTTTAAACTTTAACTGATGTAATCCTTTTATTTGGATGTCGCTTGCGGCACTTACTTTAGTTTACGTAAGATGGAAAATTATGTGATATAATCTTTTTGGTTTGGTCGCCGATTATGGCTGCTTTTATAGTACTTAAATTTCAAAATATGATATTTTTTTCACTCTTGTCTCTCGACATAAGATATGCTTGTAGAATGACATATACAAACAAAACTAACTTAGAGCGAATTTGTTTTTACTTAATCTAAAATGTCCTATTTTTATTTTTTTCATCTTTTTTACTTGGAACAAATTATTAAAAAAAAATTTATGTATGTATAATAATCCATTGAAAATATAATTTTTATAATATTATTAAATTTTTGTGAATATTTATTTTTTAATGCCTAAAACTATGAAAATTCATGAAAATTTAATAACATCATGAAAATTTATTTTCAAATGGATTATTACATCTATATATTATTAGCTTTCAAATGAATTTGATTCTAGACAAAAAAGATGTAAAAATAAAAATAAATCATTTTAAATTAAGTTAATTTTAGTTAAAATAAATTGACTTGTAATCGCCCATCAAAAAAAGCATGCATCGTAAATCGGGCAAATTGTACTAGAAGCCTCAAATATTTATTCATCATTGTTATTATATATATTTTTAGTAAATCCATCCAAATCTTCTACTCATGCAAAATGGTCCTACATTAGTGGCTGCCTTTTTTAGTTGATGATAGTTGAAGGGATTGTGGGGGCTTGGATCAGTCACGTGGTGAATTACAAGCTAGGAGCTTGCACGTGAAAATAATTGTTAGGGCCCCGAACTTGGGGGAAACCCTTTGATGATCAAGTTAGATTTCCGACAAGTGAAGAGTAGCAGAGAAAGAGAGGAGAGGCAAAATGTCATACCTCAAGATTGAATGTTTGGAAGGGTTTATATAGTTAAGATAAGCTTTGAGTAATTCATTTTTGGGATAGGAATCTCATAACTTATCCCGTATTTACAAGATATAATTTCCTTCCATGGAAAACTTCTCTTAGGGTCTATTTTGGGCCCCCAAGGGCGGCCCTTTTGATGGGTTTCGGGAGCAAAACAGCGCAGCGGAATTTAACCGAAACCCTCCATGATCCAAGTGAAATAGGATAAACCGGGTGTTCGAAAATTTTCATACCTAATTTTCGGTTGAGATCTCTCACTTAACTGTAAAGTCGAATCACAAAACCTGAACAGTTGACGTGTTCAGGCTCTCTATCGTATCCACACGAGCCTCTCGGGATCACCACGCTTCCACCACGTCCCGACAGATGCGTTTCTCTTGTGCTCGCAATGCTAGCTTGCGTCCTCCAAGGAATTGCAAGAGAAGAGTGCGGCTGTCCTTTTGGGAGGCTAGGGCAAGGAGACCTGCGAATTTCTCACTTAAAAGTTGTATTTATAGTAAGACTCAACTTCCAGGCCTAATGGGTTTCAAAGCCCTAATCCAATTAGGATTTAATTTCGGGCTTAATAATGGCTCAACTATTGGGCCAGTATGAATACGAAATTATTGTGAAACCAAAACCCAAATTATTAGCCCATGCACTCTAATGATCCAAATAGCTCTATGTGTGCGACCCAATAGGTTCTTACCACGTTGGCAATGATCACAAATCACATTTATGATCATAAGCAATGAGCGGTGTCTAGCAACACATCATTGCTACCCAAGTGACAAGATTGTCGATGATTCGACTAAACCTTTATGATCATCACCGATATATGCCATTGTCCCTTTGTCCAAGATATCAAGACTAAGCACGAGACATGGAATGTGTCACTCTTGTATAGCCCAATCTTTGGTTTCTTGATTACCGAGTAGACTAACTTAAGCTGATGACATTGATATCGTATATCAACTCATCCAAGCATGGCCATGCATTTTCTAAGTCTCACTCTATCAAGGGGCCCGAAGATATCACTCCCGTTACATAGGAGGGACAAATCCCATCTTGATCATACAAATCCCTCCGCATGATATGTGACATACCCAATGACCTCCTTCAAGTTCACTCAGTTACGAGCAACAAAGGAAAGTATCAAAGTATGTGACTCACAAGTAGGGAACCTTGATGATCTTAGGTCGAAGGACTACATTTACCATGATCACTATGAGAATCACTTATGACATTCATATAACGATCCATGAAGTGTTCTCATAGTGGGTCGGTCCAGTACACAAGTTCTCCAATTTGTACCCATATGTAGACTACATGTCTCATATTAGTCTCCACATATGCTAGTCATTATGTATTATTGCAACCCGCTCCACAATAATACTAGACTAGGGACGTTTAAGAATATCATTATTCTAGGGTTACAATTATGTTTATTACGTTACGCAGAAACAAAACAACAAATATAATTGCTGGATTAATGTCTCAATAAAATATCATGACTCAATGTGCAAAAATACAATCATCTCATGATTGGTTTTTTGGGCACAACACTAACACCTTTTTACTGATCCTGAGATTTCCGAATTTGGGCCATCTGGCCCTTTCGCTTATCAATAGGTCTCCCTTATGAGGGAATGTGGGCTAAAGGTCCCGTATTCCCAGGTACATTAGTGCACTTTTCCCAGAGTGGAGATGCGAGCCCCTTCCCCCCTGTTGTCTTGTTGGTACATTCAGGCGATGTCATTTAAGGAGATGGTGCAATCCCCCCATCTGCTTTGCGGGGAAGCTGGGCGAACCACGCCGTTTTGAATCTCTTTCCCACCACTCCCATGTGGTTACAACACCTGACAGTCGTGTCAGTTGAGAAGAATGTGTGACTATCCTAACAACTGTTAGTGGCCACACATCCCTTGATGATTGTCGCATTACTTGTAGTAGCAATTTCCGAGAGGAAACCCAACGGGTGTATGTTTCCCCCTATATATACTGTGAGGGTTGTTTCTTTGTCTTTTCACTTATTTGGCTTGTTCTATTGTTTTCTCCAGTGATTTATTGCTTCTCGCTTCTTGTTAGCGCCAGAGTCTCTAGGGATTTTTCCTCTCAAATTCCTCTTCTTCTTCTTCATTCTTTGTCACATTCAGGTAATAGGTTCTTGTCCCTTTCTCCTACCCATATTTTTGCCTTTGATTTTTCTGGGTTTTTGGGTTTTCAGTTTTTTCTGGGTTCCCGTCTTTCCACCACCCTGTTGTGTTAGCAGTAGCCCTAACGTGTTCCATGCTAGTTTTTCTAAATGGCTTCTTTGAAATCATTGTCTAGGGCTGCCATCGATGGGGGTGATTCTTCCAAAGCGCTCTTCTTCCTGAACATCGATGCGATGAAGGGGGTTGTGGCTAAGCATGGTGAAGGTACATTGGTGACAAATCTTGCCAAATATTGTTTGCCTAATGGCATTGTCGCCGCTCTCGTGTGAAGGCTCTTGAGGATAAGGGTTTAGAATGGGGAAACAAAAGAAAAGATGTTCTCATTGTGTTTACGAAAAAGCTCCAGGCAAGGCTCCGCTTCCCCCTACATCCACTGGTAGAGCATATTTGCAAGCACTACCAAATTTCATCCTCTCAATTGATAATGAACTCGTTTGTCCACATCAACGACTTCATCATCTATTGTAAGCTGACGAGATGTGTACCTTGTTAGAGGTCTTCCTCCAATTTTACATATTAGACCTTAAGAAAGATGTCAGCTTCTTCCACATCATCTCCATCAATCGAGATGGGAACAAATCCTTTGCATTCATGTCCTGCAAGGACTCATGGTCGGGATCAAAGAAGCGCTTCTTCTTCACATTGAGGGAGCAATCATGGGGGTTCTATTGCGAGCTTGTGGACATCCCCCAACATGCCTTGGTCAAGACGGTGCCCATATACAAAGGCTCGAAAGGCCATAGCTCTCATATCGAGTTAGTCAGCTGGCTGGATGAGGTGGTGTGGAACAACAATTTTTTGGAGTTATTCCCCATTCATTATACAAAGGTCGTATCCGCAAGTAAAGGACCCTTACAATTAGGAAGAAGGTCATGAAGGAAAACCGGTTGAGGCCTATAAGGTTGTGTCCTAGCCATAGGATTTTCCTTTTTTTTTTTTTTTTGTACGTGGTCATGGTATCTAATTGTGTTCTGCTTCCTGCAGAAATAAGCAACCACGTCAAGGAGCTCTTGAAAAGGTGTAGGGGCGTTGCTAATGCCTTGGTAGACACCTGCAAGGCCAACATGCTCCCTGTCAGCGTGGCACATGTTGTAAGGACCCCATCATCCAAGCAGCCATCCAAAGTGGTGGAACTTCCCAAGTTCCCTCTAGAGGCCCAGCTAGTCTGTAAGAGGCCGAGCCCTTCATGCCCTTCTAGGAACACTGCTTCTTGTGACGGAGGTAGTGGTAGAGCATCGTTTGTGCACATTCTCCGTGCTAACTTTATAGACTTAAGGTCATTTTGTGCTAATTATGAGTGTTTCCATCTAGTGGCTTCAAAGAAGCGTGCGAGATCATCTGAGAACCTCCCCACTGAGGTCCAGTGGTGCCAAAAGCGAAAGGCGGCATTGGGGCTATTGAAGGAAGCGCTTCCCACCTTGCCTCCGCCCCCCACTCGAGTCCCAACTAAGGTTGTTCCTAAAGAGGCCCTATCTGCTCATAAGGGGCCGCCTAAACTGAGGCTAGATGAATGCTTCTAGCCGCACAACCTGATCCCTATGCAGAGACAAGCGTAAAAGAAGGACTTGTTACTGCAGGAGTTAGACAAAGGACAGACTTTTTCTCATCTGTCCTATACCGTTTTCACACCGGTACCCATACATACTGCATATCCAGCCCGTATAGTACAACATTCTAAACCATGATTGACCCTTCAAATATTGAAACGCCAAAATTCGCCTTGACATCTTTTGGGGCAAATAGCACCATTCGTCCCAAACCTTTAATTCCCATTACAAATCGGTCCTGAACCTTTATTTTATTTCAAATTGGTCCCAAATCTTTATAATTTATTACAAATTGGTCTCTAACCCTTTGGCAAACACAAAAACTTGTTTTACAAAGAAGAAAAACTGATGATTTAAAATGTTCTTTAACTGTGAAAAAATTATGTCACTGTTTGAATTTATAGGAAGACAATTATAGACCAGTTTTAATTTGTTAACTCTCAAGAAGTATATGACATCAACTTAAATTCTAATTTAAACTATTAGATAACTGTTTTTTTTTTTCATAAATTCAAATTAGGTCATAATATTTTAATGGTTAATAAACAATTTAAATTACTCCCTTTGTCCCAAATTTTTTGCACCATTCACTTTTTAGCAATTAATCTATAATTTTTTATGTTCAAAATTTTAGTATATAAATGAAGAACCTTTATATAAGAATAATAAATCAAGACATATAGTTTCTAAATATATTTTTTTAAAATTTTTTCTAACAAATACTAATATTAAGAATTTCAAGTCAAATAATGCAAAAAATATTGTACAAAGATAGTATTATTTTTTCTTCTTTATAAATTGAAAGGGCTAAGAACTAATATGAAATGAATTATAAAAATTTAAGAGCACTTTACAATGAGAATTAAAGATTCATGACCAATGGTGTTTTTTGCTCCTTCTTTTGGCTGCCTAGTACTCCCTTCATCTGACAAATCTTAGCTCTTTTACTCTTTTTTTTTTATCAAAAGCATGACTTAGTTATATTCATGTTGATTTGTATTGTGAAAATTTTTTAAAAGTTGTATTCATAAACCATAGCCTTTAATATATCATTTTTATATAAAAATTTTATATTTCTATAAAAAAATTTGAAAGAAAAATAAAAAATTAACGGTTGTAAATAGTAAAAAGTATGATCTTTGCAATACAAAGCAAGTATATTGCTACATTTCCCTGCTCCTTTCTGCACATTTTTGTGTCCACGGTATCCAAGAGAGACCAATAACCAAGTACTTTGCACTAGTAACGGATACTTTGTACATCTCTTTTATTTCTGGGCTACCGTGTTCGGGGCCGTATCTTGGAACTGTAATCTTTTTGTTCAGAAGAATCAGAAAGTAAGAACCAAAAAGATATACCTAGAAGCCATTATATCTCTTTGCCCCCGGGCTTACACATTGAGACTAGTAGGAAAGAATTTGAACAATCCAGTCCCAACTGCCACGAAAACAAACAATTATTGATGATAAATACTAAAAAAGAAAAAAGAAAAAATTCCACCCGTCTCATTCAACCCTGGGATCCATTTTTGCACATTTCAGGGCTACAAAGTATACTAACATGTGCTCGAGGAACCATGGTAGAGTGGAGAGGGATTCAATATCTACTCGCCAATGGTGCAAAATGCCAATATGATGGAAAAGTGAAAATTTAATGAAAACGTACAGGAGCAAATGACCCGGAAACTTTGGGTAGACTATGGATTTCAAGGTTAAAACTGAAAGCGGTAAATCATCAAATACAAATATGCTTATCTTCCAAATATATCCAAGGTCAATAATAATACCAGTTCGGCCTGCACCCCCAACCATACCTCCTATTTCTTGCGGTGGTGGAACAAGAAAATTGAAATAGGACTGTATTCATCTCTCCATGACCTGTGAGCATACTAGAGTCTAGAGTTTGTGGTCCAAAATTCTTTAACTTTGCGTGCTTGGTCGAGCTGGACCCAAGTAATTTGTTACCAAACCCATGATAGCAAACCTGATTTCAAACAGCAAGAAAAAGTAATCAAAATAACTACTATTTAATCAACAAACTAAATGAAACAGCAGAATTCAAGTAAAGAAATTATCCAACGAAGGTGAAAAACAGGATCTTAATTTGAGGACAACCTTTGATAGAAACATCAGAGTTGTATACATATCTGTGGAAATACAAAATTATTACTTTTCTTTTTTTACCATCACTTGCTTGAACGTCTTTACAGTTCCACACAATCTGGCATTTCATGGATCCTGCCAGTTGGGCGTCAGCAAATCAATATTCTCAAATTCATACTTTGGAATTGAAACTGTTATCACACTCTCCTATCTCATTAAATTCTTACCTGAACTGAAATCTATTCCAGATACATGTTTTCCTTCAATTTCTAAGGTCCAGCATTGTCTTGAAAACAAATAGATCAAGGTCTCAATCTCTCTCTGACACAGGAAAAAAAGTACTACAAAATACATATTCAAAGACAAGACTTCCATTTTAGAGAATCTTTACTTCCCTATGGCCTTTCCTTATCTAGTTCCTATATATTCATTTCCATTCATATGCCTGAGGAAATGTGAGACTAAGTGAATGAGCAAGTAATGGAAGCGACTGAGACAGACATCATATAGCCAAAAATAAACACGCAAACCGATGGTGAACCAAAACTTCTTGACATTAATAAATAAATAAATAAGTATTAAATAAATTAAAAGAATGATACAATTTGAAGCAACATCTAAGAAAAGAAACATCGGCAAATAGATAAAGCTGTTTGGTTCAGTCACGAATGGTATGAACCAGTTACACTAAGGGCAAACTTACATGAAGTTATTTCGCATAAAAGTCAGTAAAACTAATTTGGTATTAGACTAAAGAGCATCATGAACATGACACTCGATCTCTAGAACCCTGTTTCTTTTCAACTGTGTCAATTACAATATCAGAAAAACTCAGTTTTTGTTCCTAAGCATTGGATAACTAATGATCCACACATATCATGTCCATAAGCTTTTCTAAGTTCCTAAGGTTTAAGAAACATTATAAGTCTCTGCAAACAGACTGCCAACCCAAGTTATGATGTTATGGTAAAGCTCATGAACATGTAAAAGAGAATTTCACCAAAAAAAATTCTACCAAGTCTTCCTCTCAGATTAGCTCACTGTTTTGTATATATCAATTTCTTCGCAAAATTTCCTTACCTTCACACAATTTAGTCTGCCATACAAAAGCAAAGTAAAACCTCCAAGCAATAGCAACATATAAAATCAAACAAAAGGAGACAGAACAAGAAACAAGTTGTTAAGGGCAGGATAGAGGATTGGAGATCGTACATCATAGCCATGGAGATCTGCTTAAGATCGTTCTCGATGTTCCTCATGTTTGCCAAAGATTGGGCGCAGAATATAATGGCGAGCCACGAACTCAACTTGTACTGAAACGCAAACAAATAAAAACTCGAGAGTAAGATCCAGTCGATCGGAATCCGAGAAAACCGAAAGCTAGAAAGAAGATCGAGAGACTGACCCTGAACATGACGCCTGCTACGCCGAAAACGACGGCAACGAAACCGGAATAATCGACGGGCAGATCCTGCGGTGCGACGGCAGGAGCGACGAACGGCTTCGCGGCAGACGGCTGCCGGGGATCGTTAGCGGAATTACTGTTGTGGGAGGACATCTCGGATCCGGCTGCGTCTACTGCTCCAAGCAAATTTGATAATTGCGATGGCTGGTCCGTCTTCTCTTAGAACTTGGAGTTGAGTTGCCACAAATAACGCGAATATCATCAATAAACCATTAGAGTTTTCATTTTAGCTCAATTTGCTCCATTTTGTTGTCTGAGTGAACCACTCGTTTTTCAAATATGATTCACCAAATAAATAGGGTGAAAAATGAATAAATAGCTCAAGCTTAGCTTAAGTTTGGCTGATTTAAAACTTTTCTATGGCTCATTCAAACTATTATCAAGCCAAGTTTGAATAAAATTTCAAGTTTGAGGTACAATTTAAACAAGACTTAATTTGCTTACTTAGTGCAACTCAATTTTAGCTTTTTTCATTAATTTAAGTAAACATCTTGAGATCGAATTGAATTCAATTGGTTAAAAGCTCCATAATGGCTCGTTCATATTATTTTCAATACAAATATAAATAAAATATCAAACTTGATAGATATTTCAAGTCGAACATGATCAGCCTATTAGCAGACTTTGCTAGTCTTATTTTCAGCCCTACAAATAAACCACTAATGTATTTTGAAACGTTTCAAAAAATCACTAGAATTGAAATTCATAGAGTATTTCATCAAATATCCTGCTAAATGGAGTCATGATCTAGAGACCTAGTTCAACAGAGACTAAACTCAGCCCTTTTTTAAGTCATACTAACCACCTAGATAGAGGAATTCCAAAGCCCATGGTGACTGGAGTCAAACTTAGATTCAGTAACTTCTATTTAACTCCACACCTTAAGGTTTTGATCTATATCTTAACTGAATGTGATCAATTTGAGCCAATTCTATAACTTCAATGGTTTATTTGGCCAAGCGAATAGCCTAGTGGCTAAAGTTAGCTAAAACACAATAATGAGTGTCTTTTTTATGATTTCCAAAGGGTCCCCTTTACTGAAATTTGTATTACACTTTTCTCCTAAGCTATAGAAAGTTTAATTTTAGTGCCAACTTGATAGGGGTGATTATTCGGTTTTGTTCAGTTTAAACCGAACCGAATTAATCGGTTTATTCGGTTTTCGGTTTTGGATGCTAAGAAACCGAGATAACCGAATTAGTCAATAAAACCGAATTCAAACCGAGCCGAAATATTTTGTTTCGGTTCAGTTTAAACCGAATTAACCGAAAAAATGGTAGTTAAATTCTATAAGGTATGAAATGAGATAAAGATATCATTTTTCTTTTCAAATTCCATTCAATATAGAAGATTCATTGTCCATAGAAAGAAAGAAAATAAGAATCCAAACTAATTTGGGTTACTTGGTAGCATTATTGTTCATGAAAAAAATTAAAAAAAAATTTGGTATAAAACATTTCTGTTATTTTGGTTACCGAATTAACCAAATTCTAAAACCAAAACCGAATTTTTTGTTATTCGGTTTCAACCGAAACCGAACCGAATTTCAAATATTTTTTGATTTTTCAGTTTTTTCGGTTTAAACCAAATACTGATCACCCCTGCAACTTGAGACTTGAAAGCCGGCCACGTGAGCCCAACTGCCCCTCCTCCAAGCTATCAGACTCCTAATAGGCCAATACGGACCGAGCGATGGGGATTTCCAGAGTTCCAGGTCCGTAAGCTTGATGGGCTGAGCCCCCAACCAAGTCCAATGGGTTTGGTGCTCACATCACACATAAATATCTTGAAAATGGCGACTTAAAACCCTATTTCCCCGCTCCGGCGCTCCCGCAGTTTATCGTCCACTGCGCTGCCTCACTAGCACGCTGCGTCCATCTTGAGCCGGAGCTCCGCCGCTGAAGATGCCGCCGACAACCGTCAAGGATGTTTCACCGCACGATTTCGTCAAGGCTTATGCCGCCCACCTCAAGCGGTCCGGCAAGGTTTGTTTCCCTCCGATTCAAATCTCACAATTTGTGATTTTAATCAATATAGCTTCTTATATGTGTCTTATGCTCGTTTCATATCCAAAGCATGAATCGCTTCTAAGCCGAAACATGTTCGTTTTTCTCATGATATTATGCGTAACTGTGCACATTGTCTGCGAAAGACGAAGAAGCAGAAGCTGCTTTGGTCTTGTTGAGAATAGAGGCTAATTATTGTTTATGATGGCGGAGATTGGTTCAAGCAGAAACAGGATGCAGATAAGAAATTATCCGAAATTAGATGTTATTTTGATGTTATAATGCAATTGGAAGCGATTCGGTCGTGTTTTAGTTTGCAAGGCTTGTGTGGGATTGCGTTTCATTGTGGTTCGATGTAGTTCTAAGATAAACACCGAAGAATTTTGCAGTGTGGACGAGTAAATTTGGCCTTAGTTGTATTATGCAACGGCTTCTAGATCTCATTTTTCATTTCTGTGCTTGTCTATGCAGGTTGAGCTGCCGCCATGGACAGATATTGTTAAGACTGGTACATTGAAGGAGCTGGCACCATATGACCCAGATTGGTACTATATCAGAGCAGGTCTCTCTCTCCCTGTGTGTGTGTGTGTGCATGCACGCTGTTATATTGTGTTTTGTGAATCTGGTTGTTGGGCCTGTGGCTGTCTTTGGCATACATAAATTGGAATTGGACATGAGGCATTTGCAAAAGCTGACATGTGAATGCTAAATCTGGAGCTACAAATTGTGTTGGTGTATTTGAATTCATTGGTGCATGCATGAAGTTTGTTTCCTTAATGGGATTTGGCTGCCTTGTGTGTTCTCATCTGAATCTTTTATTTCTAGCTTCTATGGCAAGAAAAATCTACTTGAGAGGTGGCCTTGGTGTTGGTGCATTCAGGAGGATCTATGGAGGGGCTAAGAGGAATGGTAGCCGTCCACGCCATTTCGGCAAAAGCAGTGGTGCTGTTGCACGGCATATTCTTCAGCAACTGCAAAATATGAACATCATTGAGCTTGATACAAAAGGGTGAGTTTGTAGTTGATTTTACTACATATCAACACCAATTATAGTAAACCTATCCATTCCGGCCTCAGCTGACTTTTATGTCCGTTCATCAGGGGTAGGAAAATCACTTCGAATGGCCAGAGGGATCTTGACCAAGTTGCTGGCAGGGTCGCAGGTGCTCATTAAGGGACTCCCATTGTTGATCGATCTCTGCTTGATCTCGCACTCTATTGATGGATATTTGATATTGATCCAAAAACCGCAAGATTTTTGTCAAGTTTAGAAGCTTGTATGTGAACTTGTGTTTCCTGATGTTAGCACGTTTTATTCTTCCCATCATACTTGACATTTTAAGGAATTAGGCTAAGTTGGCGGTTTGCTTTATTATTATTATTTTTTTATTTGGTGAAAAGAACGATACATTGAAATAGACCAAAGCCTACAACTCGTCTTTGGCAAGGGGCAGGTATACAAAAGGAAGACCAGTACAATGGATGCCTAGCCAGGAAGAAGTGGCAGAATGGTTATAGTACAGGGAGATAAAACGGGATCAGTAGCAGGCTGGCTGTCAGGAATAGGACAAGCAGCTGCTCAAGAGCTGGAGCCGCATTAAAATACATAAACGGAGCATGCGTGGTAGCTCCAAACATGGTGAGGCTGTAAGCGGCTCTATTAGCTTCCCTTAGAAGATGTTGGAGCTTTGCTTTGATGCTGGTAAAGTGGGTTTCATTTTCACTCCTGATTTGAATGATTTTAAATTGAACAAAATTATAGGTTCTACCACTTAGCTTAATATTTGCCCTAACCCGCTGACACGCTCACGCTCGACGCCCCTACTTATCATCAACCGATCAGGTGCCCAACCATTGGTATCGGGCTTCATTTGCTTGTTTCTTAGCCAGATCATGCTCATACCTTGCTACTATGAGGTTGAATTAAATTCAGGCCTTGAATTACCAGGTGCTATCACTTATGGCATCATCTCCAGACCAGACTCAGGTCAAAAGCCGAGGCAGTCACTCTCAAGAGAGAAAATCTTGGAGGGGGCTAAAAAATTCATCATGGTTGTGAGAAATTAGCGAAGGGGATGTTGCGTCAAAGGTGGTTGGGATTCAGACGAAGTTCCGAATCTTTTTTCTTATTTTTATAGTTTAATTGATTGTATTATTCACTGGTCGATATTCATACAAAGAAGGTTAATAAAACATAGAAGAGATTGAAGGTGAAACAGTCCGGACCAGAATGAAAATTACCGTTGACAGAGATCATCGAGGACTGTGGACCTGCATCAAGTGATGGCGAGACAATGTGTTCGAAAGGATTCATCTGGACATGGTGGTGCCTCTTTTGTGTGGCTACTCCAGGTTCTAGCAAAATAGATTTAACATAGTCTCCGTTGTTTTTGTTGTTCTGCTGGGGAGTTTGTGGAGGAGGCTAGAGACGGGGGGGTTCACGACCTAATGCCTGCAGGCTATTGTTCTGAGCTGCCTTACAATGAGAGAGTTAATGAAATTAGGGGTATATTCAAACATGGAACACATGTTCTTTTTTAGAAATTGGATGTCAAAACCAGTGTAAATGCATACACCCCAAAGCATTTCCCTAAACCCGATTGGAAAACCGTGATAACTCAAACCTGTTATGTGATAGTGCCTCTTTTGCATGGATACTCTAGGTTCTAGCAGGATAGATATAACGTAGTCTCCGTTGTTTTTGTTGTTTTGCCAGGGAGTTTGTGGAGGAGGCCAGAGACAGGGGGGTTCACAAGCTGGTGCCCGCAAGCTATTGTTCTGAGCTGCCTTACAATGAGAGGGTTATGAAAGTAGGGGTATATTCAAACATGCAACACATGTACTTTTTCAAAAATTGGATGTCAAAACTAGTGTAAATGCTTGCACCCCAAAGCATTTCCCTAAACCCGATTGGAAACCGTGTTAATTCAAACCTGTTAAAACAAAAAGAGTAGCCTATTAATAATTAGTATTTCCTCCATCTCCATCTAAATATCCTCTGAATTTTGTGCAGAGATGAAGAAAACTTTTGTTTTTAGTGCTTTTTCTATAAAGATAAAGGTGAATAGTGGCTATTGTTTTACTTTTTGAGGAAAATGTGCCAAGTAATTTGAAACTTGCAAGAAATGAAAAAAGGCATAGTAAAATAAGGCTTAAATTCCTTTTTGCCACTTTGACTTTACTAACTCATGCCTTTTATCCTTGAAAGTTTAATTGCATTTGACTCACTCCTCAAACTTTACAAATTGATACCTTTTGGCTTTTACCCACTCAACCCATTTTAACGAAGCATGTGCAATAACATGACTTAGTTCTGTCATAGAGATACCAATTTTAAATGTTGAATGACTTAAAGGGAGAAGAAAAGAAATGAGAAGGACTCACTGTCTCAATCTGCCAAATATACGAGTACGAGTTTTGTTTATAATAATAGATGGGGGAGATTGAAGCAGAGCATGAGTAGGTTTTCTTCAAACCATAGCCATCATTTCTTCAATTCACAACAATGAGCAGCAATTCAATCTCTTCTTTAATGCCCACCACAAGAACGAGCTATGAATGCAAAGATGCCCCCATTTTATAGGCGTAATTTGAAGGCAAAAAGCTGGAGAACTAAAATGTTTATCAATTTCGTATTGCATTTGATGAGATAAGTTTTACTAATGTTTTGAATTTTTTTAAAGGGAGTTCATCAGTTTACTACTATATCAGTTTTTCATGGCCTATGAACTGGATTATTTGAAGGTAGTAACTTGTATCGAGTGATTAACACCTCATTAAGTGATAACATTTATTTAGGTGTGGCAACACATCAAATTGATTGTGTCAGTATGGTTACACGAAGCAAGCATTTGACTCTTTTGTTCAATCAATTTGGTGGTGTAGATATTTTACTGGTAGATGTTAGCAAGCAATAGGTTGTATAGGAGAATATGGCCTATGTTCAAGGGAACTTTCTAAATACCCACCCTCCAAACGAAGGTACTCATGCCCCCCCTATCTTAACCATTCATCTTGGCTTAGTAAAGAAAAGCGAAACCGTCTGACTGGGGTAACAGGTGAGGGAGGGGAAAGAAAAAAAAGTGATAAAAAATTTTAAAATGCGATAAATGCTTTTAAAAAGCAAAAAAAAAATTTAAAAAGTGAAATTTCTTTTAAAAAAGTGATAAATATTAAAAAATTGGTAAATTTTTTTAAAAAGCTATTAAAAACCAAGAAAGTGATAAATAATTATAAAATGTAATAAATAAATTTAAAAAATGATTAAATAAAAAAAGATATAAAAAATTAAAAAATCAAAATATTTTTCAAAAAAAGCGATTAAACTAAAAAAAATAAAATAAATATAAAAAAAGTGATAAATTTTTAAACAATTATCTGTGTAAAAAAATATTAATATCTTAATAATATACTTAATAAAACACTTTTTTGTACATATGTCAATGATTCTCAAAATATAAAATCTATGTATATTGATGAACTTAGTAAAAAAAATATTTATTGCATTTTAGAATTTTTATCACTTTTTTTTGTTTTTAATCACTTTTTAAAAATATTTCCCATTTTTTAACATTTATCATGTTTGTTTATATTTTATCATTTTTTTATATTTAATCACTTTTTGTAGTTTTAATCGCTTTTTATTTATTTAATTGATTTTCTAAAAAAACTGTTTGTTTCCTTTATATTTTTTTATCACTTTTTTTATTTAATCAATTTTTTAAATTATTTATTGCATTTTAAAATTATTTTTCACTTTTTCAATTTTTATTTGCCTTTTAAAAATATTTACCAATTTTTTAACATTTATCACATTTTCTTTATTTTATCACTTTTTTATACATTTAATCGCCTTTTTTAAAAATTTTATCGCTTTTTTTTCCATTTAATTTCTTTTTCTTACATTTTATCGCTGAAGTTACCTTCGTTGTGACCAGGTCACGTTGAAGGTACCTTAGATGTAACCGGGTCATTTTGAAGGTAACCTTAAAATGTGACCGGGTCACCTCAAAGGTACCTTCGTTGTGACCGGGTCACTTTGAAGGTAACCTAAAAAAGTGACCGGGTCACCTAGAAGGTACCTTCGTTGTGACCGAGTCACGTTTAAGGTAACCTAAAAAAGTGACCGGGTCACCTTGAAGGTACCTTTGTTGTGACCGGGTCACTTTGAAGGTAACCTAAAAAAGTGACCGGGTCACATTGAAGGTACCTTTGTTGTAACCGGGTCACGTTCAAGGTAACCTAAAAACGTGACCGGGTCACCTCGAAGTTACCTTCGTTGTGACCAGGTCACATTGAAGGTAACCTAAAAATGTGACTAGGTCACATCGAAGATATCTTCGTTGTGACCGAAAAAGTGACCAGGTCACCTCGAAGTTACCTTCGTTGTGACCGGGTCACATTGAAGGTAACCTAAAAATGTGACCAGGTCACATCGAAGATACCTTCGTTGTGACCGAGTCACTTTGAAGGTATCCTAAAAATGTGACCGGGTCACGTGAAAGGTACCTTCGTTGTGACCGGGTCACATTGAAGGTAACCTAAAAATGTGACCGGGTCACATTGAAGGTACCTTCGTTATGACCGGGTCACTTTGAAGGTAACCTAAAAATGTGACCGGGTCACGTGGAAGATACTTTCGTTGTGACCGGGTCACTTTGAAGGTAACCTAAAAAAGTGACCGGGTCACCTCAAAGGTACCTTCGTTGTGACCGGGTCACGTTTAAAGTAACCTTCGTTGTGACCGGGTCACTTTGAAGGTAACCAAAAAATGTGACCGGGTCACGTTGAAGGTAACTTCGTTGTGACCGGGTCACGTTGAAGGTAACCTAAAAAAGTGACCGGGTCACGTGAAAGGTACCTTCGTTGTAACCGGGTCACTTTGAAGATACCCTTAAAAAAAAAGCGAAATTGTTTTCAAAAAGGCGATTAAAACAAAAAAAAAAAAGTGAACTTTTTTTCAAAAAAGTGATTAAATATATAAAAAAGTGATAAACACTAAAAAAAAGTAAAATCTATTAAAAAAAAGTGATTGAATAAAAAAAAGTGAAATTTTTTATCAAAAAAGTGATTAAAACGAAAAAAAACAAACAAAATTTTTTTCAAAAAAGTGATTAAATATATAAAAAAGTGATAAAATATTTAAAAAAATTGGTAAATATTTTTAAAAAGCTATTAAAAACTGAAAAAAGTGATAAATAATTCTATAATGGAATAAATAATTTTAAAAAATGATTAAATTAAAAAAAACGGATAAAAAACTAAAAAAAAAGTGAAAATTTTTCAAAAAAGTGATTAAATAAAGAAAAAAATGATAAAAACTAAGAAAAATTGAAAATATATTCAAAAAAAAGTGATTAAATATATATATATAAGTGATAAATGTTAAAAAAATTGGTTAATATTTTTAGAAAGCTATTAAAAACCAAAAAAAGTGATAAATAATTTTAAAAAATGAGTAAATTAAAAAAAAGTGATAAAAAACTAAAAAAAAGTGAATTTTTTTCAAAAAAGTGAAAATTTATTCAAGAAAGTGATTAAATATATTTAAAAAGTGATAATATATATATATATAAGTGATAAATGTTAAAAAATTGGTAAATATTTTTAAAAAGCTATTAAAAACCAAAAAAGTGATAAATAATTCTAAAATGCAATAAATAATTTTAAAAAATGATTAAATAAAAAAAAGTGGACATTTTTTCAAAAAAGTGATTAAATAAAAAAATGATTAAAACTAAAAAAATCCAAATTTTTTTCAAAAAAGTGATTAAATTTATAAAAAAATTGATTGCAGCTAAGTTATACTTATTTATTTTAATGAAATCCAAATTCATTTTCCTAAATTAATTTATTGTACTTCACTTAAAAGTTTAAGTATCAATGTTGTAATTTTAACATTTACCTGCTAATATCATTAAATTTACTAAATATGAAAATAACCCATAAACTCAAAACTTAACTTTATCCCTAAACCCAACTCTAACCTTAAAATGGGGAAAGTAAAAAAAAATTTGTGAATATGTTTATGACAATAAAATATATTTTTACTAATTTTTTTCCTTTTGGGTCAGAATTTGAAAAATTTACAAAAAAAAAAAACGTACATGAAAACAAATATTGGACATAAAACAGTGATCCATTTTATTTAAAAAATAACTATTTTACAAAAAATGAAGTCTTGACATGATGAAAAAATTGTATATTATTCTTATATGAAATGATTAAGGGTAAAGGTTAAGGGTTGAGGGTTTTAGTATATTATTGCATATTATTCTTATATGAAGTGATTATTCACCTAAATTATACTTTTATTGATAAGTCACATGCCAAGAAGTCTAAAAAGTAAGTTTAATAATTTTTTATGAATATTTTTAGTTAAACATACTACAAGATGGAAAATTAACCAAAAATAAATCACATAAAAATTGAATTATGTAATGTAAATTTTTTAAAATATCATACAAAAAGGTTATCTATTAATCATTTTTTTCATTTGCTTTACTAAGTTGATCAATATATGAGTTCCATTGCCATATAAAATAATTTTGTATTAAGTGTATTATTTCATAATTAATTTTTTTTACACCTCTAATTTATTAAAAATTAATTTCCTTCTTTTTAAAAATTATAAAATACTTTCATCCCCCCCCCCCCCCTATTTTCTTTTTCCCATATTTTTTCCCCTTTCTCCGGTTACCTTTCTACGAATTTTTTATTTTTTTTTCCTCTCTATTTTTTTCTTTCCTCTCCTCACCTGCCACGCCAGTTAGCCGGTTTGTCTTTTCACCGCCAAACCAAGATCAACGGTTACGATCCCGGGGGGGGCATGAATACAGGTGGGTATTATAGAAAGTTCCTATGTTCAGGTACTGTTGAAATACTTTGCTGTCACATTGACGTTGCCATGAGACTAACACATTACTTGAAACATCAAAGAACCATGATTTGTAAATTGATCTGTCTGATCATTTGCTGTCTGTTAGATTTGACCAGTACAGCTGGTCTAAAGTTATCTTTGGAGTTGCAAGAATATGTGGATCTCTTTGCCACTATTTCCACGTTTTATGTCCTTTGGTGAGGTAGTTTTTTATGTGAGGAAGAAATCCACACCAAATGCTGATAGTGTGATCAAATTAACTGAGAGAACTGTTTCTTGAGACATTTAAGGCTAATTTGTTTTAACTTAAATTAATTGATTTATTTTTACTTTTATACTTTTTTTGTCTAAAACCAATTTTATTTGAAAGTAAATATTAAATAGATGCAATAATCTATTTGAAAGTAAATTTTCATGATATTGTCAAATTTTTATGAATTTTTCTTTTTTAATTCCCTAAACTAGAAAATTCATAAAAATTTGGTAAGATTACAAAAAATTATATTTTCAATGGATTTTTGTACCTACATAATATTGTGTTTTAATTAAAATTAGTTTAAAATAAAAAAGACATAAAAATAAAAAAAAATCATTTTGAAGTCAATTGACTTTTTTACAGTTGATTCAAATGTTATGGATTAAAGTTTGGGGTCTTTTATTGATTAAGTCCATGCAACCCAAAGACTCCCCAAAAACAATAAAAATGTCTGGCAAACATCCACAGATTTATTATCATGGACACCAAACGTCGGAAGTCACCATTGACAGTGGAGGAAGCTGCACCTAAACGGGAGGAAATTACGCATTCGAAAAGAAACCGCCCATTGGCGAAAGTCACTCTGCCCTACAGAGAAAAACCTTCCAGTTAACCATGACTTGGTTTTGACCTAGTTATTCATAACTTTTTTTATAATACTTTTTTTGCTCTATAAATGTAATAGTATGAAATTTTGTTTTTTGGTTGACAACCCACAATGAAGTATACAAACCACATTCTAGTCTGTTTCTGATATACTTGCAAGTGGCCTGAAATAGTGCACCATAAATATTGGCATCGGGTAAATCGAGCTGTGATAATTTATTTTTTTTATCTGGGAGGAATAACTCGTCAAAGTTAGGGGAAAAACGTAAAAGCCAAAATTTTAATATATTGACAGAAGCGCCTGATTTTATACTTTGGAAAACAAATGATATCATCACACAGAAATTGAGGACTAGTACTTAGTTTTCTCTTTTTAGCTCCAAACATCTTCCTGGGTTAGCACGCAAGGGAAAAAGGAAATCCAGAAACCAAACTTATCAAAATCATAAATCTTATAATTTTACCGAAAATTCTTGGATGCACCGGGTGTATGTCCACCCGGTTAGGAAACGTGAATTTACGGTTAATGAGGCAGAATATGGAAACATGGTTCAGTTAGGAAGTCAAGATTAGTTAGGAAACATGAAAGTTAGAAAAATCAATTTACCATTTATATAATATTCAAAATGGATATTTTTCATACCAGTTTGAATTGCAGCAATTCCCTCCTTGACGAAGCCCAAACCCTCTTTTTGCATCCAAGAATTCTCGTTATTCGAGCATTAGATAATTTTTTTTGTCTGAAAGTTCGTATAAAATGGTGTTTGACGTAAACGAAAGCCCAGTAGTTGAAGAAGTGTATAGTGGTGCTGAGGCGGGGAAAGGCGAGGGGGAAGTAATTTGCGGTTGTGATGAAGAAAACAATTGCAAAGTAAACGTTCAATATTTTGAAAAGGGAAAAGAGGTCGCTGATGACTGTGTGAATTATGGAGAAGAATTAGGAGGTTTTTATCTAATTTATATGCATATATGTGTTACACTGTAATTTCATAATGGCATTAAGGATGTTTTTTTTATGCATCATTTGATGCTGAAGGAGATGAAGAAGTGGATGTCGATGGTGGTGATGAGGGAGCTGGAGTTGAGGAAGGTGAAACTGAACAGTGTTTAAATTCTCGCAATTTAGGATAGTGTGTTTGAATTCTGTGTGAAATTGTTTTCACATTTGTCTGCAATTTTGTATGTAACTGTGTGGCATATGTATTAAACTGTAAATATTATGTATTAAAATGTGATATAGTTGTACGCTAATGGTTGTATGCATTATAAACCAGTATATTTTTTTATCTATTTTCAGATTATATTGTCGACTACTCTATGATAAAAGGAGATAATGGGTTCAAAGATGTATCTTTCGAAGGTGTTGGTTTTGAGAGTGTGGAAGCAGCATATTCATTTTTTAGTCGGTATACGGTGAATAATGGTTTCAAGGCTCGTCGGAATAAGCTTTGTTGGAGGCAAAATCAAGTAATTTCTGTAAAGTACTGTATACCAATAGACACTTTAGCTCCCATTCATATCACCACCACACAAAAAACTGATAAGATAAAATGAATTCAAAGGGTTCTCCATACAGTTGGTACTGTGAATAGTCTATCTCCCCTGCTCCCTCCTCACTGGACTCACCACTTCCATCTTTCCTGGACATTGTCAAGCTGTCATTATTTACAGAAAAAAAAATACCATTAACCACTATATCTCATGCACATGCTAAAATAGTAATCTATCATTCTGTATTAGTACATCTATACTATGCACATGCGGAACCTTGCTAACATCTCAGATTCAGAACAATACATGATAATTTCAAAGAACATGATTCTTGAACCTTGCTAACATAACAAAGCATAACAATATTATATACAACAGTCAAGTTATTAAACTGAAAAGGTAATGTATCATTCTGTATTAGTTATGTATTAATCTGGTTATGTAATGTACCATGACAGAATTACACAACTGTGATAGCACATTAAACATACACTAATCATAATAGAATTAATCACAACTGTAAAAGTAATGTATCATTTTGGTTATCCACTGTATTAATCTATATGTGTACTGTGCATATCCACCCACTACTCATAATGGAAAATAGGACAATAAATTCCCAATGCATTGAATTGGAATACAAATGAATTAACACGTAAGCCATTCAGTTTCCCCTTAGTTGTCTTTCACATTAATATAGCTCCCACTCAATCTCATACATGTTAAATTCAGATCATCAAACCGCTAATTTCAACCATTGTTTTCTTCCACCCACTAAAACAGAGATGCTCTCAAAACATACAAACACAACATTACATCCAACATCTGCAAAAATACAAAACCAAACTACCCTACAAAACACATCCCAAACATGTGGGCGTACAATTATATCTCACACACATGTTAAAATAATACATGTATCACTACTGATAATCATTGTAACAGTATTCCCTAACAATGCCAGTGTATTATTCAGGTAGATCCATGTATTAAACTGGAATGGAAACATATTTATCAGGAAATGCAACCTATCATTCTGGGATTCGAATGTATTAATCTGTATATGCAAAAGGAAACCTCACAATCACATACATTACCCAACAACACCACCGTACTACCACCGTTCATGAACCTTGATAACATAAAAACACATCACAATATTATATAGAACATTCAATTTATAATACATGGAAGCTTTTGTATTAAACTGAAAATGTAATGTATCATTCTGGATATCGAATGTATTAATCTGATGATGCACTGTACCATTCCACACACTGGCTGTTCTAAATTGTGATAGCACATCAAACATACACTACTCATAATGGAAAACCCAACAATCAGATTCAGATTCAGCCAATGTAACAGAATCGCATCTGTTTCTCCTTCGTCGTCTTTCAGATCGATTCATATCCCACTCAGTCTCATACATGTCAGATTCAGATCATCACAAACACAAATTTTAGTCACGGTGTTCGTCCTTCCTATCTAACATCTCAGATTCAGAACAATACATACTAATTTCAAAGAAATCACAAATCTAATGGCGAGCCCATACAGTTTCTCGCTATTTAACAACTCTCAATAGTTGACCCACCCTCACAACACAAAAATCATAAAAAAAAAATCCGAATCTCACCTTGGCAAAATCGCGAACCCCTGCCCTCCCTCTCGCGACGCTCGTTCCCTTTCCCGCCGGCTCCCCAACTGTCCAGCGCCCTCGTAGATGACAGACGGAACCTTCGGAATGAAATCCCCCACCTGAGAGCAGCGTTTTCTCTGATTTCGTGACTTTCGGCGAAGCGGCAGTTGAGTTCAGGGAGGGCTCAATCGTCGGTTTTAGGTTTATGAAACAATTAGGAGGTTTTTCTATGGAATTCAGACTCAAAAGAGGTAACTGCTGAGAATATGGCCCATTTTTCTCGCGTGTTATCCCTGTTTTTAAATTTCCTGACGGAAGACGCGTTAACGTCGTTAATTGGTGTATATACACCAGGTGTATATTCTCTATTCTCTAATTTTACAATCAGATGGAAAGAATCAATTAAATTCTACAATTATGATCACTTATAACTAAGATTCTGATCCAATTATACTTTTATGATTCATTAAAAAGGAAAAACATATTCCTATTTATTCATTAGATAAACTAGTTGTCTATTCTTATATTAATAGTTATTTACTTTTATCAGTAGTTATTTTTTCTTTTACTTACAACTTTTTGTTCTTTTATTAGTAGTTATTTGCTCTTTTATAAGTTGTTGTTTTTTTTATTTGTTTTTATTTGTTTTTTTTTCCATGCAACTTATTGTTCATTTATCAGTATCTCATTGTTCTTTTATTACTAGTTCTTTAATAGTTATTTTTTCTTTTATAAGTAGTTGTTTATTTTTTGGATAAATTAATTGTTTTTATGAGTAACTATTTGTTTTTCAGAGGAACTAACTATTCTTTTACTAATAACTATTTGTTCTTTTGGCTTAGCAAGCTAGTTGCTCTTTTATTAGTTGAAAAAATTGATAAAATGAAGAAAAAAGTGGATAACTTATAGGAAATATGAGAATAAAATAAAAAAATGAAAAATGAAATAAAACTAACAAAACAGTTAGATAAATTAGAACTAAATTTGTTCATTTTAGTCTTGTTTAATGTTCATTTGAGTCATTTATTTGTTACTCCCTCCGTCTTATATTGTTTGAAATAGTTGACTTTTAGCCATAATTTGACTTGAATTTATTTATATTATTGGTTGTTAGAAAAAAAAATTAAAAAAAATATATTTGAAAACTATAGGTTTTATTTATCATTTATATAATTTTTTTATTTATATACTTAAAATTGAAAATAAAAAATTATAAATTAATTGCTAAAAAGTGAGTGTTTCAAATAATTTGGGACAGAAAAAGTATTTTACTTTTTGTTTGTAAATAAAGAAATAAAAATGACCCTCCAAAATCCCAATCTCTAATAATCAAATGAGTCAAATCTCAATCTCAAAGTAAGGAAAAAAGGAGGGTGGGGGAAAAAGGGGTAAACGGAGGGGGAGAAGGCCTGATGCATGGAATTGAACCTAGGACCAGCGAAACCTCTACCTGCTTAAAGCTGTTTCTTACACCAGATCTTTTATATATGGAACTTGCCCGAAGTGTACGTGGAAAAGTCTGGCGCACACAAGTGTTATGAATAATGAATGATGTAAAAAATTTAAAGCAGAAAGAATATTACTTTTCATGAACCCAACTCCTCTGTCCTGCATTTTGCTGTTTCTTTCTCTATCCCCTACCTATATTTATGCCACGTGTCCCATTCAACCCAACTCAACATTATTGTTAGATAAAAATAGAAGAAAATGGAAATTGCACTTCCGTCAAATGCTAAAAGAAAAAACTGAAGAGGAGAAAAAACGATGGCAAGTTCTGCTCTGCGAAGAAGACTGAAACCTCCATGGCCATCTTCGACCAAGCTTCTTCGATCCAATCATTTCTTTTCCTCTCTCACCCATATCTTTAATTGGTTCTATTTTCCTCTGTCTAATATCACTTTATATGTATCAAACTGTTTTCTTTTACAGTAACCACACTACAGGTTTCGGCTTTGTTTAGGTTCTATTTTGTGAGGTCCTGATGCATGTTTCAATTCTAGAAATTGATATATCATATGTATCTACTGCTGGCCTCTTTGTTAATAAACTCTTTATTGCTCCAATCAATCAAATGAAAAACAAAATTTCTAAATTTTCTCTTATGTTATCTTACACAAGACTATTTAGTTTATACCTGTGATATACTCCCTCCGTCCCAAATTCTTTGCACCGTTCACGTTTTACCAATTAATCTATGATTTTTTATTTTAGACATTTTAACATATAAATGAAAAAAATTTATGTGTGAATGATAAATCAAGATCTATAGTTTTTAAATATATTTTTTTTAATTTTTTTCTAACACTCAATAATATAAAATAATTCAAGTCAAACTAACCCAAAAAGTCAAATGGTTCAAAGAAATCGGGACGGATGGAGTATTTTTTAGTGAAAATATGTGAATTGCACACTTGCACGCGTTTTTGTGTATCTACTTGTATGGTAAAAAGTGGGAGAGAACTAGAGCATTGCATGCCAAGGCTTTGGGTGGTTGGTCGTTCTTGGAACACTTTGTGCACTAGAAGGTGTTTTCTACTGATTATATGGTGCTGTAGCAGTAGAAGTATGAATGGTACCATTATTCTTGTGAGCAGTTGATATTTCTAATAGTAGCCAGGCAAGTGAATTTGCCATTCTGGAAGGTTAAATAGAGGCGGATGCATGTTCAAAATATGAAGATCCATGGACTCCATTTTTTCTAGAAAAATGTTGATAAGAGATGTATAATTAAGCAATTTGACCATTTTAAATTTTTTAATGAACCCTCCATAATTTTCATAATATTTATTACAACACAATAATATGTTTCTCTTACCTTATGAACGACAGAAAAAGTTTGAGATTGAAGTTAAAAATGGAACAAAATTAAAGGTTAAGGTTAAATCGTGCAATTTAACCATACTAACATCAACAATAATCCAACTGAAGCGGGTTGTATGTTGGTATTAAAGATCTCCAATTGTACAATTGAATTTCATTGATTTGATTATGTAATGTGTAAAATAATTTGATTCTACTTACCTGGTTGTAAAACTGGTTGTAGCATCCTGTCCCGTGAAATCTGGTTCTAATAAGATTAATCAATACTATAACGCACTATTATCTAACCAAGGATTAGAGGCAAGGCGAGGCAAGAAAACTACTCCCTCTGTTTCATATTAATTAACTCTTTTTTTTATTGAAGTTTGACTTAAACATATTCATATTAATATATATTAAAAAAAACTCTTAAAAATAATATTTAAAAACTATAATCTTTAAAGTGTCATTTTGATGTAAAATATTCATATTCTTATAATAAACTTTGAAAGAAATAAAATTATAAATTAATTGCTGCGAATAGTAAAAAAATTAGTTTTTTTATGAAACAGAGGAGTGAGTAATATTTAAGGTATTTATAGGCTTTGACAAATCTATATTTTAATTTTAATTCGGGTGTGATACTATGTGTATTCTTCTGTCTTGAATGTGTATAAAATCTATCTTCTTTTTTTTTTTGTTTGGATAAATTGTGTGTTTAATTCTAATTGAAATCTTTGTTTTTTGTTTGGATAAATTTTCTATCAACTACGTTTTAGGGATTAACTGCTTAAAAGGATATTAATTCCCCTCGTAAGCGATTTTAACATAATTAAGGCATTTTGATTTTTAACCGATTATTTCCTCTTGATAATTGCATGACTCTTTATCATCATTGGACTCCGATATTTTTTTTTTCAACTTGTTTTAATCTCATGCCACTATTTTCACTACTAAAAAACCATGGTTTTCCAACTGTTTTATTACCAACGGCTTAGCCGTTGGTAATTTCCAACGTGTATAACCGTTGGTAAAAAATTTCCAACGTGCACGCGTTGGTGGCTATTTTTTTTATTTTGTGTGTTTTTACCAACGGCTAATTTCCAACGGTTGTGACCGTTGGAAAATCTTCCAACTGTAACTCGTTGGTAAGAGGTTTGATCCTTTTGGGCTTGTTCAATTGGGCCCATTTACCAACGGCTAGGCCGTTGGTAAAAACTAACCTAAAACGCAGCGTTTAATTTAATGATTTACCAACGGCTAGCCGTTGGTAATCAGATTTTAAATGCCATCTTCTTCCCCTTCTCGGCCAGTCGCAACAGAGCCCAGCGTTTTCTCCCTCTCGCGCGCAGCTGTGTTCCGGCGAGCGATCTCCTTCGATTTGCTTGGTCGCCGGCCGATTTTCTTGAACTGGGTCTAAACTAGACTATTCTATCTGCATTATCTTCAACAAGCTTTTTCTTTTCCCTAATTGTTCTGGGTCGTGGAGGTAGGGTTGCTCTGTATATGCTTAGACTCAAAGGAAAACAAATGTTTGGTGAGAGGGTGGACCTGTTTTCAATTTGTTTTTGTACTTTATACATTGTGCATGAAGCTCTTTTCTTTGTTTCATCTACTTGCTTGGTCAGCTTTTGAAATCAGTTTTCATTTTTGTCTCACATGTAAAAGATGACCCTTTTTCTTCTGTTGTTTGCCTTTTGACTGTTTAATTTGCTCCCGACTTGTGTTTTTGAAGATGTTCTCGTTTGGGTACAGGTTAAAGAGTTTTGATCAAGTATATTTTTATGTTATTTATAAACAATTTGGATATTTGACAATATAGCATGTTGTTGCTAGCTTCTAATTTGTTGAAACTTGTGTCTGAAATGGAGCGATTATGTGGACATTGAAGTGCAGGTTCTGAGGATACATGCATGGATCAAAAGGATTCTATAGCATTGCCCGGTTCTGCATCGTTCTCTATGGTGCAAAGGGGAATAACTGAGTCACTGTTTGGAACACGGCTTGAGTTCCAAGAATCACAAAGTGTTCATCCACTCTCTGATGCTAGTGTAGATTACAAATCAAACGCGAACAGATCAACATTACCTGAAGATCCTTCGTCTGGAAGTGTCAATGTGGGTGGACATGCACATGTTGCTGTGCCACCAGGTCAGAGTGGGGGAAGGAAAAGAGGAAGGCCCCGTAGATTTGGACCGGAAGAGGCTGCTCAGTTGGGTTCGACACCCTCAACTGCCACTCATCCAGGAATGACAACCCATGCCAATAAGCGGGCTAAAGGTCAAGGTGGTAGAAGGAAGCAACAGTCAGCTTCTTTTGGTTATTATGTGTCCTTTATATTTCCTTTTTATGTTCCTGCAAGGATATGCTCTACTATGATTCCTGACTGCAGTTTTAGATGTTTAGGGTGTCGGCTTCTGCGTGAAGACAACCTATATTATATGATTAATTCTAACATAGGGTACTTTGTGTTCTGAAGTTGGGGGACACAAGCATCTTATGTAAAGGAGTCTTCTCCATCTTCAATGCGCATACTTGGAATCTATGGTACTAAGAGTCTGTTTAATCTGTTAAATTTAAAGTGGGCAAATCTTGAAGCTATGAAATGCTAGAATAAAGAGTTTTGTGGCCAAAAAGAGTTCTGCTTATGTTGAGAAAAGGATAACTATTAGAAACATTAGGCTAATGAAGGTTTAAGAGTGTGAATTAAATAGAGATCCGTATAGTCCTGTACACGTTACTAGGTGCCCACCAACACCGGGTTCAACTTTGACTTAAAAAGCATATATTTTTCTTTTCTTTCTTGGTACTCATGGTAGGACAAGTGGAAGAGGAGTTGATCCATAGCTAACATTTAACAACCACAAAGCTTTACCACTAGTCCAAGCGTGAGTTGTTGAAAACATAAATGTAGCAACATGGGGACATAGCTTTTCAAAACACAGGAGATTACTAACTGATAATTTTTCTACCTTCCTATTAGTTGAATCACCTTTTTTTGAACCATCAGGAAAATTCCACAGATGTTGCTATGCGCTTCTTAATCAAGGTCTCTGGGTTTTCTAGGTCTCCTCCAGTTCTGGAACATTCTAATATCATAATGGTATTGATGCCCATGCTTGTATTCTTCATCAAACTATGCATTGATTCTTTTCTGCCTTCTAAGAAGATGCATACGTATGATTGCATGGCACATGATGCTATGAGACTTCTGCATGAGATTGGTTGTCCTGTAATTCTATCCAGGCTTCTGGCCATGTTATAAATTTTTTGATGATACTATTAGCTAACAATTTTTGGCATTAATGTCAGTTGTTCATATAATTTCAGGAATTCAAATGCAGCACCTGTCTAATTGTCCCAGCAATGGTCAGTGGAGCACTGATGTCCTTGAAACAGACTTGCACATTGAAACAAACACCGTGACTATTTTGGCCATGGATGGAAGGAGGCGCTAGCTAGATTTAATGAAATTGGTTAGCTTACTATTTTAGAGCGTACAAGGTAGGGAATCTAAAGACACAGCTGCTTCATGGGGGGCTGGAATCTGAACTGGAATCTGTGATGAAGAAAAGGATCATGAGTTTTCTCAAGATATCAGAAAATGACTACAGCATGGTCTTCACGGCAAACAAGACATCTGTTTTCAAACTTGTTGCAGAATCATATCCTTTCCAGTCCAGCAAGAAGCTTTTAACAGTTTATGATTACGAAAGCGAGGCGGTAGAAACCATGATCAATTGCTCTCAGAAGAAGGGAGCAGAGGTGATGTCAGCAGAGTTCATTTCTTATTTGAAAGGGAATAAGAAAGAGGGGAAATTCTTTTTTATTTGATTGTACAGTCCCCACCTGTTTTGGGTTTCTTCCAGATGCTGGCTTAAAATTTGTGAGTACCATTTGCTAGTTTGTGGTAATTGAATCCACGTTCTGTGTGCTTTTCTGGAACCCTTTCATTTAGTCTATGGTGTCAAGAGGAAAAAAAAAAAGTGGTAAAAAAGTGCTTTCTCCGCATTGTCTTTTTTATATACTCTTTGATATCTGGGTTTTGACTTTAATTTTTGTTGGATTTTTACTCTCCCTCAAGTGTATTTTCTTTTTTCTTCTTGCAAGAAATATATTAGTTTTGCTGATATTAGCTTTTATTTTGGATAGTTCATAGCATCTGCACCTACACTGTTCTCAACTTCCCACCACAATATGTTGAAGAATTTCAAAAATGCTTTGATAGAACTCCTCTAGTTCCTTTCGAGGACATTCAGAGGATCATACGTGAAGAATTGGGAAGACCAATTGACAATGTATATGAATATATTGACCCAACGCCAATTGCATCAGCCTCGATTACATAGGTTCCTGATATTACTGTCTGTGGCTCTATGTTCCATTGTTCTCTCTCTCTCTCTCTCTCCCTCTCTCTCTCTATGTGATGTGTCATTGTTCTAATGTGTCTTCTAATCTCTAACTATTATTCAATTTTCCAAAACATCACATCCAGGTTCATGGTGCAAGGCTTTTAGGTTCACAAGATAGTGTGGTCATAAAGGTCTTAAAGCCAGGAATTGAGGACATTTTGGTGGCGGATCTTAATTTTGTGTACATTGTTTCTCGGATATTGGAGTTTTTGAATCCTGAACTGAGCCGCACTTCACTGGTAAATTTATTTCCACTAGCCTCCATATGGAAGCAGCCTCTCTATGTCATTCTGAGAGAGAAAATATATAGGTTTTTACATGAGTGCCTAGCATACATATGATTTGAAAAATACTTTTTGAGAAGTATCTATTGTAGGATAATTATTCATTTAGTAGGTTGGAATCGTCGAAGACATTCGGCAGTCTATGCTGGAAGAAATTGACTTTCAAAAGGAGGCCGCAAATATTGAAGCCTTTAGGAGATATCTTGAATCGATGGGATTAACTAGGCAGGCAACAACTCCAGCAGTTTATTACCAGTGTAGCACAGGAAGAATACTAACCATGGAGAGGTTATATGGGGTTCCTCTTACTAATCTAGACTCAATAAGTTCACTTGTCGCTAGTCCTGAGGACAGTCTTATAACTGCCCTTAATGTCTGGTGAGATTTATATAACTGCATGTCTCTGTTCATAGATTTATGCTTAGTTAAAACGTTTTCTATGAGAGTTCAGACAATTGTTGATTTTTATTTTCATCATATACAGGTTTGGTAGTTTGTAAATGAGGGAGATGGAAAAATACATCATCTAACGGTAGCCTGTAAAAACATGATTTCCTCCGATCTTCTTCCTTGCATGTTTGTTGCTCAGTGGGAGCTAATTTACTTAATCATTGTGATATCAAATTCTTTCAACTGATGCAATGATACAAACGAGGTCATTATACTTGAACTTTTCTTGACAAGTCTAGTGCATACGGATATTCATAGATATGTTCTGATTTGTTCTATCATACAATGACTTAGTTATGCCGCTGAGGGTACTTAGGTCTATGATTACAATGTTTGATTTGTGGGAGTACTTCTCTGCAGAATTTACGACCTGAAATTCCTCGGTGCTGCCCAAGTCCATTGGCTAGCATCATGAGGAAATGTTGGGACGCGAATCCGGACAAACGCCCTGAGATGGATGAGGTCATCAGATTGCTAGAAGCAGTAGATACAAGCAAGAGAGGCGACATGATATCTGAAGACCAATCTCGTGGCTGCTTCTGCTTCCCAGCCCGCGGCCCTTAATTTTGTGTTTGTATATATGTACAAAAACCAGGAAAAGAACGTATTTTTTAAGAACCAGATTTCCGTTTTCCATACATCGCATTGATAATTAATGCATGGATCATTTTTTTTTTTTTGAAGGAAGATCGTACAGTGTTCAAATTTTGAAGGAATTCTAGGGGATTGTACTTAGGCTTCATTGGGGTATGTCTCATTGAAGTATAGCTTGTATGGAAAGTTAAAATCTGTCCGGTCTATGCATTATATATCTTGAGCTCAGAAGTGAGAATTTTGAGTAGATGTGGTAAAATGTTTGATGGAAATTATGTGTGCCTATCTGTTTAATTTTGATTGCTTAGCAAGGCTGGGGGGACTTTGGAATTGGTATATCCATTTCAAACTTGTTTCAAACAGGGAAAAACATGAAACAACCCTGGCCCGGAACTGAAAATGTACATTACAACAGCAACGTTACCAACTTCCGGGAGTTGGTAATTACCAACTGCCAACCAACTGCTGGCAGTTGGTAACCCATTTACCAACGTGCAGCAGTTGGTAAGTTACCAACTGCTGCACGTTGGTAAATTACCAACTGCTGCAAGTTGGTAACTTACCAACTGTCAACCGTTGGTAACTTACCAACTGCTGGCAGTTGGTAACTTACCAACGTGCAGCAGTTGGTAAGTTACCAACTGCCGGCCGTTGGTAACTTACCAACGGCTGACAATTGGTAAATTACCAACTGCTGACAGTTGGTAAATTACCAACTACTACGCGATGGAAACCGAGTCCTTTAAATGACCGTTGGTAATTACCAACGTGTACACGTTGGAATTTACCAACGTGTTATTAGTTGCGCGTTGGTAAAAAATTTTCCAACGTATCGAATACCAACGGCCATTTACCAAAGCGCAGCAGTTGGTAAATTGAATTTACCAACTGCTGCGCGTTGGTAAATGGTAGTTGGTAAAGTCGGTTATTTTAGTAGTGTTTCACTTTAATGTTACTTTTTTTTTTTAACGAATCTGATGCATTAAGGAAGTCGTAAATCTTAAATCCTAAAATTCGAAGCATCCCTAATTTGAAATCTATATTTTATTTTTGCTTTAATATCACTTTGCAAGTAAAGCATAATGTGAATAAAACTGAAGATTGTAGAATTGAAATTTGATACAAACTTTGAAGGAACTTACCAACTCTTGTTCCAATTCAAGGACTTTCTATTTTGACATCTTGAAGGGCTGCCAATTCACGCTCCAATTAGACTCATTTCATTTAGATCCTCTCTTGCATTCAGAATTCCAGCATAATACTTCTGAAATCCATCCGTAAGTGGAGTGGAATGAATTTGCAACTTGCATTTGGGTTTATATAAGCGCTGATTATTGGTGCTTAAAATAAAAATAGTGATTAGATAATTATGCCATCCTTCTAGAGGAAATCATTTGTTTCGTATTTTTCGATAAGATTATTTCCTTTGAAAATTTTTATTATCCGAAATATGAGTTAATCTTGTTTATCTCTAATTCAAAATTTTAAACATTATCGTCCCTTGTGACTGATCGACAAAAAAAACGTTTGTTTGATAATTGTTTAAAATGATTTAGTAGAGATATTAACAATATTGCCATGATAATTATGAATAAGACTATCTCAAAATATGCCACATGTTAACATTATAATAATTGTTAGATGTAGGTCAAAAATTGCAGTATTGACTATCATGTGTCAGAAGTAAGAGTTATGGGGAGGGGCGAGAGAGAGAGCTTCCGTTTTTCAGATGATTGTTGACCCGAAAAGTGGTCTTAGCTATAGAAATAGGTCATGGTATGAATCCAGTTTCGTGCTGTCCTATTACTTCACAAAATTCCCGGATGAACTATCAGTGGCGGACCTGTGGAAAGAATTTGCAAAATTTGGCATCGTCATCGACGTCTACGTAACAAGGCATAGGAACCAAAAAGGAAGACGATTCGGTTTCGTAAGGTTCAAAAAACCTACGAACATTACCAGGCTCCGAACGGAGCTTAGTGCCATGTGGATTGGGGAGTTCAAGGTAAGAGTGAGCGAAGCTAAAGAAAAAAGCAAAGAGAGAAACGACGAAGTAAAGAAGGCGCAAAATGGAGGAGATAGCTCTGGAAAAGAAAAGGCGAACAGTATTTTTTGACCGAAGAAGGTTGTTGTTAGGGGGCGGAGCTGAAAAAGCTACAAGGAAGCACTCAACAATAGCAGAGTAGAAGCTATGGAAGTGAACAAGACGGCACAGAAAGATGACTGGCAATTAGGAAAAAATGCAAGGAGACCGACGAACATGAATCGTCCATACGCGCAGCCAAAAAAGGAGCAAAACCTGGATACATTATGGGCAAACATAGAGTTTCAAACAGATGAAGAGAAGAAGGCATGGTTAGATAATGCGTTGGTTGGATTTATCAAATTCCCAGATTGCATTAACATATTAGCGGAGGAGGTGTTTAATGAACAAATATTCAACTGCAAATTAAGAATGATGGGAGGTAGTATGGTGCTGTTGACATTCAAAACGGCCGATGACAAGGAATTCTTCCTTGAAATGATGCATGATTAGGTTGGAGAATGGTTTGATGCGGTGAGACCATGGAAGATAAAGGATGTTGATCCCAGAAGCATGCGATGGATTCGACTGGAAGGGGTGCCTTTACATGCTTACAATAAAAGATTTTTCCAGTTAATTGGTAACTTGTGGGGAAGTTATGTCGCTGTGGATGGAGATACGCTTTGCAGAAACAGATTGGACATTGTTCGTATTTTGACTTAAGCTGAGTTGCCAAGATCAATTAATATTAAGATTGACGGGGAAATCTTTCAAATTTATGTATCAGAGGAACCAGTTTGCAATATGCTATTAGTTCCATACGCGAATGCCCAGGAGTATGATGCTGGCAGTTTTTTGAAAGGAATGCAACAGCAGGAGGCAGACAAGAAGCAAGAAGGGAGGATTGAAGAGAAAGAATCTTCGGTCGCCAAGAAAAGTGACAAGCTCGAGGCAAAATTGCGAGTTCCCGAGACAGATGATTCTGGTTTCGAGGTGGGCGGACAAGAAGACTATACGGGGGCAAACAAGGTGACAGAGTGGCGCGAAGATATAAATGATGAGGGATACAGTACGGCTGAACGTGATATGAAGGAAGTTGAAGATAGATCCAAAATAGAAGGGCGCAATGGATGGAAAGCGGTCATCTTGAATGGATATAAGACTGAGACAGAAAAACAGTGTGGATCTGAGGGATCGGCCCATCTACTTAGCATTTCAATTAGAAAAGAAAGGGCAAATGAAGGAAAATATGGGCCAAATGAACCATCTGGTTCACTTACGGTCCAACAAGTAAACTCGAGCAAGGCCCGCGTCCTGAAATCTATGGATACGTTGAGGGTGTCATTTGCAGACGAAGAAGATCAATTATTGCTAAAAGACTTGAGGTCGAAGAAGAAGAGCACTAAAAAGAAAGTAAAGAGTGTAAAGAGGAAAAACATAACAGTGAAGAACAGGAAGAAGAAGGAAGACGAAAGGATGAGAAACGTAGAGTGAGCGGATGTGGCCGGACTCGCCCTCCAAGGATGAAAGAGGACGAGGAAGTGACAGTGATGGATGCGGCGACAAGAAGGGAAGCGGAGGAAGTGCTGAGAACAATCAAGTAGATGGGCCTCACCTTAGATGGCGGAATGGAGAAGTTGAAGAGGAAGATTATCGAACTGGAGCTGAACGATTTGAAGAGGACAGGGGAAGTCTAGAAGGATAACAGAGCTTTTTTGAATCGTGGCCTGCGTTATACAAGGAAGATGAAGATACTGTCACTAAATGTAAGAGGTTTATGTAACGACACCACGAAACGAGCATTGAATGGGCTGTTGATAGCTGAACAACCCGACATAATGATGTTGCAGGAAACAAAATTATCTTCCTTTGATATTAGGAGCTTGCCCAAATTGTGGAGCATCAAGAGGGTTGTTGGATTTGTTCCAAGAAAATATTTAATTTTGATGATGACAAGTGTATTGTGTTATTATGTTTAATCTCATTTTATTGAGTCAAAATAGATTTGTTAAAGTTGTGCTTAAATTCCAAGTATTTCAAGTGTTATTTCAAAAAATATGTTTTAAGTTTGATGATAAAACTTGTTTTTGAAGAGAAGTTAGTATATCATCAAAATATATTAATGTTTTAATCAAGTTTGTTTTACAAATGACAAGTGTTTCTAACCTGCTCCCAAGTATTTACTTTAACGCGTTAAACTGGCTTAATCCGTAGTCTGAGTTTCCTGTAACTTTTCGAAACCATCAGTTAACGCGTTAAACTTTGGTTTTAACCTGTTAAGTCGAAGCCCGAAAGCTTCGTTCAAATTTTACGAGTGGCGCGATTTCCGTCAAATATTCAAATGGCACTTGGATGAACCAAAGAACGCCACCTGGAGTGACTGACAGAGCTTTTAATGAGCTGTCTCTAGCCGTTTTTGACCATTTGAGGATGAAATCGAGTTTAACCCGTTAAACTCGAAACTTAACGCGAAATCTGGAACTTTTCCTCTCTTGCACAAAAAAATAGAGCAACGGTCACCAGAATTTGTGGAACTTTTCCAGACGACTCTAGCAGGTTTCCAACGTCTCTTTGGCTCCTAAATGAGTATAAAAACATGGAGAAACACTTTAGGAACTAACTTGGCAATAAGATCAAAGATTCATCATTAAATGCTCATCAAAGTGTTCATCATTTGATAAAATAGCCAAGTTTTGTGCTTTCACTTGTATAGCTAGCAAAGAGTGCTATTGTGTGAGCTTGAGAGTTTGTAAACATTCCAAGTCTTAGAATCTCTTGAGTGTAGAGTGGTTTCTAGTGAGCCTTGAAGAAAACTAGAGAGTGGTTTCTAGTGAGCCTTGGAGAAAACTAGAGATTGGTTGTGTGTGAATCTTGAAGAAAACACCATTGTAATCTTGATCAAGAGATAGTGGAGGAAATCTCAAGTGGGCAAGCCTGAGGAGAGGACGTAGACTCCGGTTGGTGGAGTTGAACCTCTATAAATCCCGGTGCACTCTTTCTTTGTCTCTCTTTATATTTTGCTTTATATTTTCCTTATACTTGCTTAGTTTGTTCTTGATTTTTGGTTAAGTAAATTTAGTTGTGAAATTTGATTTTGCTAAAGTTTTTAATACAACCAATTCACCCCCCTCTTGGTTGCACTTGGGCCAACAAGGGTTGATGATCATATGGCAGAAACGTTTTTCTGTAGCTCAAGCAACGTCTTCAAATCAAAGAGGGATCTTTATCAGTGAAGAGCTGGTATCTCATAAAATTAAGTGCATGTTTGCTACAATATATGCCCCAAATGATGACAATCTAAGAAGTTCATTTTGGCAAGACCTGCTGTTAATGAAGAATCAAATTGGGGGATACTGGTTAATTGGTGGGGACTGGAATGAAATCCTATTTGTAGAAGAACGTCTGCCGACTGCTCATTTGGACAGAGGAATGAAGGAATTTAAAGAATTTGTAGATAATGTAGAGCTGGTGAATATCCCAATGAGAGGAGGCGAATATACTTGGTCGAATAATCAAGAACAACTTGTTAAAAGCAGATTGGATAGATTCTTACTAGATGCTGATTTTCTGAGTAGGTTCGCACAGATACAACAATGGAAGGTTAATGTGTCATTCTCTGATCACGATGCTGTGTGCTTGGGGTGGAGAAGGTTGGATTAGGGACCGATACCATTTCGTTTCTTCAACTGGTGGCTAAAGGAAAAGGATTTCAAGCCTTGGTTCAATGAGTTATGGAAGGCTATGGACCAGGAAAAAAAAGAAAAACCTAACTTATTGCAGAAATTGAGATTGACTAAGAAACAATTAAAGCTTAAGTTTACAGGTGTCCAAAATATCATAGCTACATAAATGGAGAAGGCAGAGATTGAACTGGAAGCTCTGGACAGATCAAAAGAGTTAAAACCAGAAGACAATAAGCTGTATCATCAATGGTGTCAATGCCAAGAAAAATTGTAGTCACTGAGAAAGAATGAAGAATCAGCAGCAAGACAAAAGGCAAGGTGTAACTGGATAAGGATGGGAGATTGCAATTCAAGATACTTTCATATGGCTATGAATAATAGAGCTCGGACTAATAGCTTAACAGCTATAAAAATAAATGAGGAAGAGAGGAAGGACCCTACGCTTATAAAAGAGGAAGTGGCCAAATTCTTTGAAAAACACTTTGCAAAAGAAAAGGGTCCATTTCTGAAGTTACCAGCAGGTTGCTTAAGAAGGTTGAGCAGTGAAAAAGCATATTCTTTGGAGGATGAGTTTTTAGAAGAGGAGGTCAAAGAGGCAATATGGAACTGTGATGGAGATAAAGCACCAGGCCCGGATGGTTTCAATTTCAGGTTTTTCAAAGAAAACTGGCTGGTTTTAAAGGAAGACATCATGGCATTTGTGCTGGAATTCTATGGGAGTGGCAAGCTTCCAAGGGCAGCAAACTCCTCATTTATTGACCTAATCCCCAAGAAGGTATGCCCAGAATCACTAAGGGATCTTAGACCAATAACTTTGGTGAGCAGCATAGACAAAATTCTGCCAAAAATACTATCAGTAAGATTAAGGAATGTGATGAAGAAGGTTATGGGTGAATCACAATTCACCTTTACAAAGGGCAAGCAAATATTATATTGTGTTTTGATGGCCAATAAAGTTGTGCATAGCCTGAAAGTAACGAAGAAGAAAGGCCTAGTGCTAAAAATTGATTTTGAGAAGGCATATGACTCGATAAACTGGAAGTACCTGGACAACGTAATGCTGGAAATAGGGTTTGGTCAGCATTGGAGGAATTGGATGATGGAATGCATCAGTACGATGGACCTGTCGATTCTTGTAAATGGATCACCATCAAAACAATTTCGAATGGAAAGAGGACTACGACAGGGTGACCCAATTTCTCCGTTTCTGTTCAGCTTAGCAAGTGAAAGGCTCAATGTGCTAATAAACAAAGCAACTTCCTTGGGTTTATTTCATGGAGCTGACGTTGGGATCAATTCAGAAATGAGGCTATCCCACTTACAGTTTGCTGACGATACATTATTATTTTGTGATGGAAACCTGGAGAGCCTAAAAAACTTAAAAAGGGTGTTGAGATGCTTCCAACTGTGCTCGGGATTAAAGATCAGTATGGCAAAAAGTATGTTGTATGGAGCGAATATGGAGAAGGAGGTCATGAAGTTGTGGGGGACAGAAATTGGATGTTCTTACGGAACCTTTCCTTTTGTATATCTAGGATTACCAATTGGTGACAATCCTCACTCAGTAAAAAAGTAGGAACCTGTGTTAGAGAATGTGAGAGCTAGACTAAGCCTGTGGAAAACAAGATTCATCTCGAGAGCGGGGAGGGTTACACTTATAAAGTCAGTTTTGAATAGCTTACCCATATATTACTTTTCAATGTCTTCTGTTCCTACAAGGATTATTAAAGAGCTGGAAAAATTGCAAATGAATTTTTTCTGGGGAAATGAAGAAGGAGCGAAGAAAATGATCCCAGTTGGATGGCAAACCATAACAAAGCCAAAATAGGATGGAGGACTCGGAATTGGAGACCTAAGAAGAAAGAATAAAGCTATGTTAACAAAGTGGATTTGGAGGTATGGCAACGAACCCATAGCTACATGGAGACAGCTAATTAGTGCCAAGTATGGAGGTAATGAGGACGAAATGGGGCCAGCAATCAATAGAAGGAATAAATTCTCAAACATATGGAAAGTAATAACAGATGATTGGGCGAAGGACAACAGGTGCGACGCTATTACCAAGTCGGGTTTCATGTCCCTTATTGGTGACGGGGGAAGGACGTTTTTTGGCATGAACACTGGATAGATGGAGTAATACTAAAACTCAAGTATCCAAGAATTTTTGCGCTAGCTGCCAACAAAGATGGGGAGGTTAAAGAGTTCGGTTTTTGGAATAATGGTATATGGAAATGGGATGTGAAGCTGAAAAGACCGGTGTTTGATTGGGAAAAGAATATTTGGCTTGATTTCTTGGCAACACTAGAGAATAAAGTTCTGTGTGCTGAAGAAAAAGATAAACTCATCTGGGTTTATGAACGCTTGGGACAATATTCAGTGACATCCTACGTTAACCAAGGAAGGTACATTTCATCTTAAAATTATGAGACAATAGCAGCTACTTGGCAATTTTGGTCACCACCTAAAGTTGGAGTTTTCATTTAGCAATTACTTCATGGAAAATTGCCAACGAGAAACATGCTAGTTGAGATGAATATATTGAGCAGTCAAGAAGCCACATGCTCTCTATGTAAAAGTGAAACTGAGACAGTTCCTCACTTATTTCTGCTTTGTAATTATGTGTGGAAGGTGTGGACCATGATATTGAAGGACTGGAGATTACAGTGGCCAGTCCCCAACACGATAGTCCAGTTCTTCATTCAGTGGAAGGAACATTCAGGACATGTTAAATCAGGGGAAGTGTGGATGTTGTTCTTCTACACCACGGTTTGGACGATTTGGCAAGTAAGAAATGACAAGATCTTTAGAGGGAAGAAGATGGAATTTCTCATTGCATATGATATAGTCAAAATGAGGGTTGGACAATGGATTATGGCGAAGTGGCAGCAGAGCAAAATCACAGTCTTGGATGTTATAGTTGATCCAGCAAATGTGGGAATTGAAAAGGACAGGTGAGGATCCAAAGCTCATCACGCTGGGAAGCTCCAACACACGACAACATGAAATTCAATGTGGATGCAGCAGTAAATACAAGGCAACAAAAAGCTGCTATCAGGGGCATCCTTCGAGACAGTGAGGGCAAGACGCTATGCATTTTCTCCAAACCTAAGAAACTAAGTGAAGTAGTAGACATAGAAATGGAAGCAATACTGGAGGCTCTGAGCATTATGAATCAAAAGAGAGACATGGTGAAAGATAGATTAATAGTGGAATAAGATTCAAAACTGGCCACATCTTGGATCAAGGAAATCGAAAAGGGACCGTGGAGATTAATGGACGCTCTCAGGTAGATTGAAGGGTTGAAGAAAAGCTTCCAAAACTGCAGCATTGTTTATGTTCCAAAGGTGGTCAATGAGAAAGCTAACGCACTAGCTAAACTCGGATTACAAAGAGTACTACCCTTACAGCTTTGATTTGTGTAATTTGCATTAGTAGCTTGCTGTTACTTTTGTGGACCTTTGATTTGAATAAAATACATGATGCAGTTCAAAAAAAAATTCATATTACATCAAAGAGTTAGGGGTATATTTGATAAATTACATATAAAAATATGCGTTTAACTTATTAAAAATGGAAAGTGTGTCACCTATCGTCTCCAAAAAGCACTTGTTATGAGAAATATAAAAACTACCCTACTTAGATGTTTCTGCTATATATATATATATGGATTAATTGGGTGGTTGTGGATAAACATTACAGTCTTGTTTTATTAGTTGGTAAAAAAAGAGAAGGGGGAAGAGATTGTAAAAAAAAAAGGAAGGGCGTAGAAGATAAAGCCACCTTTTATTAGCTGGGACAACTTATTAAGTTTCCTCACATAATAATATTTACATTGTAATTAGATTATATTATTAGTGTATAAAATATTATGAGAGGATCAAAACCGGACGCAGCAAGGCACAGTAGGACCTTCTCCTACATTATTCCAAAAAACATGTTTCAAAGAACGAATCAGGCCCCTCAATTTCCCCATGCACAGACATGTCCATCTGAAAATAGCTCCACACGTCCCCCACAAACGAAAACAGAAACCAAATATTAAATCCAGGAATACAGTATTGCCCCCAATAAAACACCCACACGAAAGGAAACAGGTAAACAATGCCGAAGTAACATCATTCTTTACATGAATATTAGTGCAACATTAATACAATAAATAACTAAAATGCACATGAAGACAGAACACAGGGAGGAGAGGCGGGTAACAGCACACCGATGGCAACACGTGTCGTTCGCCCGGTATGGATACGGACGCAATGATCAACAACAGGAGGGCCTCTCCAGATTCATGTACAAAAGGCAAAGGACTCAAAAAGAAATTAGCCCCCTCTCCTTTAATGTTATATATAGATAAATATAGATAATGACCGAAAAGGAAAGGTAGAAAAGTAGTAGATCATCCTATTACGAGAGAAAGCTTGGGTTAATATAAAGGGCGAATCACAAAGACCCTCCCCTGATTTTTGGTTCAAAATACACTATGCCCCTCTTGTTTGTAAATCGTACAGCTTGCCCTCTCATTAGTCATTTGTTTCCGTCTGCCTTTCCGTTGCAATGGTAGGCCCAGCCCAATTTTACAAACTTAAACCCAAATATACCCCTAGGGATGTTCTTCATTGCCATAAAAATTGAGTTGCTCCTGGGTTTGAGTTGAAGCAAAAGAAATTCATCTGCACCAGTTTACTTTAGTCTCTCTCTCGCCTTACCTGGTGCTCCGCCCATTATTGCCTCGCCTTGGCTCGTCCGGTTCGGAGCGTTGTTCCTCTCGCCCTTCACAGTCAGTCAACTTCCTCCCAGGCCTTGTCTGGATCGGCCCCGCCATCCTCCCAGATCCGCCATTATCCACCAAGTGCGACCTCCCTCCTCTTCGCTAGACGGTCAAGGTAAAAACTGGGCAGCTGTTTTTGGCTTTTTTTTTTTTTTTTGGAGAATCCACCTTCAATTTTGCTTGAAATGGTTTGTCTGCGTAGCTCGGATAAGATAGTGACAAAGGCGGGTCCGAACCAGGCAGAGCGTTGCAACGGAAGGCAGAGGAGAACCCAAGGCTGAACTGAGAAACAGCTGAACGGCTAGTCCTCGTGGGGGAGACGCACGCCGAGGGAGGAGGGCGCTGCTGCTAAAAGGAACTGCCCCAAATGCACGAGTTGTATTACTTCCTTTGTTCTGTATGCTCACAAGGCATTTGATGAAGTGCCTAAACTAAGTGATGCTAACAATTTTTTACAATTTCGCTAGATGCTCTACTTTGCTAATGGGATCGACGGTGACAGACACTGATAATAACACAAGCTTGGTTCAGCCATTGATTTGCTAATCATGCTTCTTCCAAAATTTTCAAACCCTATCTCCAACTTCGCTGTTTTCCCATCTTCCAAATACTAACCAACACTATCACTAGAGGGATTTTGTCCTAGGTGGGGAAAGAAAGCTAACCGGGTTTATTTTGACCTTTCAAAAGTGGGGTCTACTATGCTAACCGGAGTGCAGACAGAGGTGAAGAATGGGGTTACAAAGTGTATATTTTTCAAATAGGACAAAGTGTATATTCACCCTAATTATAATTTGTCTCTCGATCCTCCTTCTATTTTAAAAATATACACTTTATCCTGCATTTTATCAATATAAGAGAAAAAATTGATAATTTAAAATATTAATTAAATATAGAAAAAATTTTATAGCATATAGAAACTGAAATTAGTGTGAAATAACTAACATATTGTTTAAATTAAAATTTCAGAAATTGTTGTCAAATAATGTACAAAAGGCATGAGATAAAATATATATTTTTGAAATAGATAAAAACAAAGTGTAATATCATCTAAATCTTAGAAGGCAAATTATAACTAACCCTAAAACTTTTAATTCGGTTTGTAGCCGGTTTAGTACTTCGGCGATTTGGCCATAGCCATTTATTTATTTATTTTCACGATAGGATTACTGATGCTTGTCTTCCCAAATTTACCTTCTAATATCTTCCTATAAATGGCCTCTTCATTCTCCATAAATGAATAGCTCAATTAACAAATTGAATCTTAAAGAAAGGGAAAATAAAAGAATAAACGTTAAGGTGCTTGTTTCCACCTATGATCAACTTTCCAAATCATTTATCCAATTGTGGAGGAATGGTTCAAGCAGAAATCTAGCATGCATTTTCAAAGGTAGATTTTTGCTTTCACTACCAAAAGATCTTGAAGGCCTTAGAATTCAGGATATATGAAATATTCAGCCAAGCGCTTCTTGCTTAAACCTTTTGGCTCATTCTTGAAAACAAAAATAATTCACTTGCCTTCAAGGTTCTTATTGCAAAATATGGGGTTAGGGAATCCGTGTGGATAGCAAAGCCTTCTAAAGCAGCCTCCCCAATATGGAGAAGCTTGTTGTATGGTGGGGATCTTCTTGTTCCAAACATGTGCTGGTTGGTTGGAGATGGGGCCAATATTAACATTTGGGAAGATTAATGGCTTCCTAATTATCCACCTCCATTACTTCATAAACGTAGTGATTTGATAGCTCAACAAAACTTGCTTCAAGTAAGAGACTTACTTGACAATGATGGAAAACAATAGACCGAGACTTTGATTAGGAGTGTGTTTGATCAGGATGTAAGCTGCTTCTATTCTTAGCTCTCCACTCAAACAACAGGGTATTGCTGTTGATAGGGTGGTATGGAGCAATACTAAGTCAGGTTGATAAAGTACTAAATCAGGCTACATCACAGCCATGACAGCAAGGAGCCAGCATGTCACTCAACCAAATTAGTTAGATTGATAGCAATGAGCAACAATTCTTCAAAAGACTAACGGCTTTGGACATTCCTCAAAAGTTTAAGGTTTTCTTATGGAAATGTGTTCATGATGCGCTTCCTACATTAGTCAATCTTGCAAAGAAAGGAGGATTTATCGATCCTATATGTGTTCGATGTGGTCTGGAAGAAGAGATATTAGTACATTTATTTCTCCAGTGTGCTATCTCCCAATTTATTTGGCAGCATACTCAGGTGGATGATTTAACAATGGTTGCCAGCTCCTTTAAGAATTGGTTTTCTCTACTTGTTCCCTCCCATCCTTGGCCCTTGGTGAAGGTTGTTAATGTGGTGGCCACTCTTTGGAGTATTTGGCTCCATCGGAATTATACTGTTTTCAATCAACATCCTCCAAACCTAGGAGGGGTTCTTTTTTAGCAAGATAATCTGATTGTTCTAATGGAGTCTGCTCGCAAACAAGCTCACTCTCTGCTAAGAAGTTGTGCCTCTACTTATTCAGCTTAGTTACACTTGGGGATTAGGAAGAAATAATGACAAGCCTATGATCTGTCACTGATGGCCTCCAATAGGAGTGCTCCAGCATAGCTATGTAAATCTTATAATGGAAGTACAGGGCATGCATATGGGTGCAATAGCAGTCATTGATCATCAGCCATTGTTGCCGAGCTATAAGCAACCTTTGACACTTTACTCTTTGCCCAGAATTACTGGATGAGGAAGGTTTCCATCTTAATAGATTGTGTTCAAACTTTCCTCAGCATCAGCAATGGAAGTTGTTTCACCGCTGATTGCCAAGAGTTGTTGAATGACGTAAAGTCTCTTCTTGGTAGTTTTTATTGTGTACATTGTCATAGTTCATCGTTAGGTGGTTCAGGAGGCTCACTTGTTAGCAAATGCCTCCCTCTCAAACTCTTGTTAGTGCCTCATTTTACTCGGTGTACCAAAAACACAAACTAAAAACAGAAATGGTCTGGAAAAGCCTCAAATACTCCCACTGAACGTGTATATGCGTGCAATTGCAAATACAAAAAATATGCAAGGGGCCACTGTTATATCTTAACTAATTCTGTCAATTAAAAGAACTTGGAACTTCTTGAACTGAAACAATATATACATAATAACAAGGATAAAGTTCAGCTCTATCCATTCCATGGAAGCCAGGTACAAAACTCCCTCTCAATTTTCAGATATGTGCAAAGGAGACCAGCATATACTGCCAAGAATGACCAGAAAAAAGAATGGCCTACAATTGAGAACTTACAGTTGGCTATAGCCATTTTAGGAGACAATCTGCTACATTTCCATCGTATGATTAAACCAATGACCAAATGCCACTATACGCTAAGTCGGAAGAAATTATCGGGATGAAGCAGGCCAGATAAATAAGAAATAATCGACAAAAAGGAGGGCAGGGACCAATTAATCAATGATCAAAGTGAAAGACATTGTACCCTATCAGGGATGTTTTTAGGCATTGATATTGCTGCAACATATCTCTGGGCAAATGATTTGTGACCACTAACACCAGTATCTGACGATGACAGGGCCTCGGCTCCATTTCCATCACCCTGGCCCCGTCCATGGAACTTGGCAAAGCGATTGATGATAGAAAATTTGTCCAGCTCCTGGCATTCCAATCTAAGATCCAAAATTGATGGCCTTTTATCCAGTCTGCACAGTTAAGAAATGATGTAAGAAACATTAAAAAGGGGATTGCACACACAAGGGAAATTGCGCCAATCAGTGCATTACTACTCCAAAGAGAAATAGATAATCACAAAGCAAAAAGGATCAACAACACAAATCGTCTTGCATGGCAGCTAAGTATCTACCCTAGTATAATGAATTGTTTGTTTACTCAATATTACAACTGAGACCCAAATGAGACTTTAAACACAAGAAAGGACAGACGGGACATTTCCATTCCAAACAGTCTCACTTATGATAACCAGATATACCCTGCAAGATTGAGTTTATCAAATTTCATGCAGATGTGGAAAAAAAATTCAAAGACATAAAAGTTGAAATTCATGGACACCTCAAAAGAAGAAAGGTCTGAGAACATTGTTAAAAAAAGGAAGTCATACAAAGATGAGTCTTGACTATCATGCACCAGTTGTAGGTGCACCAAATTAAAAAGCAATACTGTAGCCAAGACAAGCACTAAAATTGGTTGGCTAATGTTAGTTTTGTAGTCATACTTGTTCTTGACTATTCTAAGTAAAGGTGCAAGTGCACCTAGCAGATCAAGTATTTTCCTAAACAAGTACTGCACAAAGAGACATCAGATATCATGAAGTGGCTACCTCAATAACTCTGTTTCCAGAATCTTTGTTCGACTGATGTAATCTTCCATAGCCTTAGCGATGTATTCATCACCAATTCTCACTGTTGATTTAACTTTTTCGCATGACCTAGCCCAGAAAAAATAAAACGAAAACAAAAAAAAAAAAGTTAAAAACAAAAAACAAAAAATATAAAAAGGTAGGGCCTCAGATGGTACAAAGTTAAGCCCAGTGCCCTTTTTCCTCCAAAAAGATAAAAAACTAATTAACAAATGCTTACATATTTCCACTTTCAGGAAGCCCCACATCATCCCTAGCACAAGTAGTGACACTGCTGCATGCATCTCCTAAAGCCAATCTGGCTGTAAAATAAGCAACACTTTCACAGTGTTCCCTAACATTGGCAGAAAAAACTCTTGAAGGTGCCTCAAATAATTGTTGCATGAGTTGAGTGGTCAAGACAACCCTTCGTTTTGACCTGAGCACAGGTAGCCTATCTTCAGCATACTCAGCTTGATCTTCAACCTGTAATTAGAGATGATGACATTAGGAAAGCTAGAGAACTACAAGAGAACTAAATAAGGTATGAACAGATTAAGGCATCAAGTTAAACCATGAAAACACCTTCTCAGTTAATCTATTAGCTGCACGGGCCCAGTCAACTTCTGCAGCACTAAGGAGAGGAAAAAACAAAAGAACATCAATATTTGTCAAAACAAGGATAGCAAAAGATATCTATCAACAAAACACTGCATTAAGAAACAGAAATACGATTCAGTTTTCCACTAAGCCAATATAACCAACTAGACAATAACTATATAAAAATTTTATGGCAAGTACCTGATTGTTTGAAGCCTCTGTAAACCAACTGTCACCTCTTTATGCCATGGCAAAAGTCCAGGAATGGGACCTTTTCGCTTCTTTGGTCTCAAACTCAGATTTTGATCTATGATACTTGATCCCAAGTGAGGAGAAGAGATGTGCTCAGTTGCTATAGACACTGGGCTTGAAATCTGCTGTAAATTACCCAGCTTAGCAGTCTCACCAGCAGCATTTATGTGCTCCACCGAATTATGAGCTTGCAAGCTATCAGAAGGCCTAACAACCATCAGAGGCTTCTCAGCAGATTTCAAGTCACTGGTTTTCTGAGTGTTCTCTGAGGGGAACATCAGCCCATTTTTAGAAGTCCCATACTGATCAAACCAAGGAGCCATCTGGGGACTAATTTGTGGATGTTCAACCCTGATTTCAGATGTAAAATTACTACCGCTGAGATTAGCTGCATTGTTCCCAACAAATGTAGACTTCTCTTGAAACGATGCATGTGAATCATGGCCATCTCTGCTGTTGGATGAGGGAAGTACTAACTTACAATTTCCAGAAGAAGCTGATGTTTGGCTTGGCATTGCATCCCAGACCACAGCATTAGATCCAAAAGATGACTGTTGTCTACCCTGCAAGGCTGCATGCTGAGCTTCCAAGCCAATCTCAGCACCCTTAAATCGTTTTGTACTTCTATTATTTTGATGATCAACTTCACCAGCTCTCATAGCTTGCACCTGATGAAGCAAGGAATAATTTTGGTTTATACTATTATTTGGTCGTAGAGAACGCCCAAATGCTTCTATGTCTCTTTGTGTAGTTGCCTGATCTGAACCTCTGCAGAGAACCTGTGATGCACTAAGTGTACTGTGACCAACATCATTCTCAGGAGACACTTGCTTGAGTGTTGCTGGTTGCATGTCCCTAGCAGTGCCTTGCGCTTTCTCGGATAGTGCACTTGTAGTGGGAGCATTCAGTTCATCTGCTTTCAATTGAGATGGGGTTTTAAATATATTCTTAGAATCAGTAGGATGCAACACTCCCGATAAGTTCTGCAGGGCTGAATTATTGGTCCAAGCACTGTGTAACATTTTGGAAAAGGCAACCTGCTGTGAACTTATAGGAGGAATAGATGGCTGAGAAGCAGTCATTGCCTCCAAAACAGGGAATTCCTGTCCTGCAACTCCTCCATGGCTTTGCTGAACAAAACCCAGCTGCGACTTATCTGCATGATCATTATTTGGAGCACCAGAAAAGTGAAGAGCTGGCAGTTTTCTTGATTGATTAGTTTGAACAATCTCACAAGAGCCATCAGACTGTTTCATGTCTGATGCAAGTCTGCCAGAAGCAGAACTTGATTCACTTTGTATAACTTGACCATTGAGACTACTGACATGCTGCTCTCGAATATTGCTTCCTTGATAAGGAGCTCGAGAGCTAAAACTTCCGGAAATGTCAGCTTCATTGTTCTGGTGCAAATCCTTATCATTGTTCTTGAATTCTCCAAACCAAGCATGACCCTTCTTTCCTATCTCTGAATCAACATTTTTGAGATTGACCGAATTGCCTGGCCGGGACATGCTCTGAGATTGTACACAATCTGAAATTGCAATTTTTTCTGATGGTGGAGCTAGTTGTAAATTAAAGCCTTGAGATCCCGGTTGATTCTGCTGTCCAGACGAACTGAAGTGTGTTGAATGATGAGGATGACTAGACTGATCAACATTCTGAAGAAGCTCCAGCATGTTTCGACTGTAAAGAATCAAGATTTTTTTTAAAGGAGAAATCATGTGAAAGAAGAGGGTAAATTACAGTTGGTACAAATAATATATTTTGCACGCAAATTTTATCAGCTAAACAAAGCAAAATAAACACATCTCCAACATATTTCAAGTCATGTATGTGAAGGAACATCAAAAAAAACATTGATATTTAACTACCTCATTGGGGTAGACACTGGAGAAGCATGATCAGGTTTTTTCTTTTTTGACTGTTCTGAGAACTTCAAGTCACCTTGAAAGCCAGGTACACAATCCTGAATATATCAAACAAACTCTGCTCAGAAAAGAGACTCAAAATGCAAAAGATCAATTGAAAAATGGATTATACTTTATAACCTGGTGCTGAAGTTTAAACTTCCACAAGCTAGTAAATGCTTTCTTAAATGGTTATCATAAAAGGTAAGGAGAAAAAGAAATTCCTTGAACTTATTTTACAATCAGGACATGCAAAATGTAAACAACCACTTATAGACTATGGTAAATAAAAAGTAAAATACTTCATGCTCATCATTGGAGGTGAGGGAGAAATTATCTCAGATCAGTTTAGGAAGTGACCATGACAAGTGAAAAAAGCCACTTGTGAAAAATCTCCGAATCCATATATAGGCGGAGTAATTTCTTTATCACAGCAAGACTTAAACAAAAGAATTACCTTCTCAATTTGTTTGGACCCTCCAAAACCACCATGAAATTTTGACTGCCCAAAAGCCTTATGATCATATCCTTCCAGCCCTTGAGAAACATGTTGCTGCATGCTCTGTGAATGCATGACATGTTTAGCGTTGTAGGGAGCCCCAACATCAACATCCAGATCCCCCATAGGATGGTACTGAAACTTGCGAGTCACTGACGGCTTCTTAGTAGACTGACCAGATGCCTTTGATTTCACACCTCGTCGATCATTTCCATCAAGCAATTCATTTTCTCCAATGCCACCACCATCATTGAGAGAAACATTTGAGCGAAAACTGTCATTAGAGTTTTCTTTCATATTGGAGTTCGCCACCTCCCATGAATCATTTGTTACATTTACTTGATGGTTACTGGCTAGCGAATCAACCATCTGAGGGACCTTATCATGATTTTTCCTCTCTTTCTCCAGAGTATCACCTGCCCCAGACCTTTTAGGAAAATCAGCATCTCTCCAAAGATCTAGGTTGCGACTTTTCTGAAGCTCTTGGGTGCCTAGCTTTCTCCTTACAGACATTGAATCCATTGCTGTGGCATCATTATTCAGATTAGCGCCTTCATTACTCACTTGCGACTTCATAACAGATTGAAAATTTCCAAAAGGCATCCTTGCATCAGGAAGAGATTCAGGTTTCCAGAAACCAGAACCACGGCCAATTTGCTGCATTTGATTTATGTGATTACCAACTCCTGGAAATTGGGATGAACTTTCACTAGCATTGTCATTTAACACAGAATTTCTGTCATGAGATGGAGGGTTGATAAAGTTCCAACCATTTGCATCCTTGTACGGTTGGCTACCACTACCAAAAGCTGTGCACTGCATTTGACCTGAAATGCTCCTTGCATCTAGTTGGATATCTGGTGAATGAGAAGAATTCTCTAAGTGTCGAGAGCTTCCACCACCTGAATTTTGAAGATTGCTGTTATTTAACAAGTTGTAATGTCTGTCAGGAGTCTGCCCAACATCCATTTTAGCAGTATCATCATGCTGTCTCAAATTCTCTTCATGAGAAGTAGGAACACCAGTTTGCTGAATCCCAGCAACACTACAGTGGTTAAGATTCATATTCGTGTCATTAGATGAAGGCACTAATTGAGAGCTAGCTGGCAAACTGTTATCAACCCAAGTAGTTTGCTTTCTGTATCCATCTTCAGAAACCGATGACAATTTATTCCGTGTTAGAGATTCCCCATTATCCAAGCTTAAACCATTCCACTGTTCCTGTAAGCCTATATCACTGCTAGACGTTTCTGCAACAGCAGACTGCATAAGGGCACTCCAACTTCCACTTTGAACTGAAGGAAATGTACCCAAGGAATCTCCACCATCCAACATTGCACCCATATTACTTCCCCTCCCAAAGATATCCCAAACACTATCATCTGAACCAAACAAAATCTTTTCTTCAGTGGGATCAAGAGCAGCAACATTCTGAGAGGGGTTGGCCTTCACTACTGACTTCTCCTGGGATGTTTCACGTTGACCAGCAGGTTCTTGCCTCCCATATGATTCTTGCATCAGCAAATTTCTTGACTGAGTATTTACCAGCTGTAAGTTCTCTGAATTAGCACCGCTATTTAAACCTTGGGCTGCAGCAGTGCCAAGCATATTCTTGCCATGTTCACTCTGTCTAGAAAGTGAGTTTCCTCCTGGCAGGCTAACCTGGTTGGCAAAAGTAGCATACTGATTGCTTGAAAGAAAGCTAGTGCTAGTTGCCATTGGCTGCACTGTAGATTTGTCATTTTCAACTGAATTACTTGGATTACCTCTTGAACTGTTTAGAGGGACACCATAAAGAGATTGACTGACCTGTTGAGGCGCAAAACCCATCAAGCGCGCCTGGCCTGGATCAGGAGAAGAAACCAGTCCACTTGATGCCACCTGAATGCCTGATGAAGCAACATGCTGCATCCAATTCGGGTTGGCTGTCATGAGTTCAGGCTGCCATGAATGGTTTGATGCATCATGGATAGGAATACCATTTATTGGAACTTGAGAGAGATTGGGGCTTCCTTGCTTAGAAATGCAAGAAGCCTGATTTATGGAACCAATATGCATGGTTTCATGTTGCTGAAACTCAGGTTTCAGTTGCTGTCTCTGAAATTCTTGCATTTGCTTGAGCATCACATGCTGCTGTAGGAGTTGCATGTCAGCAATCCCTGATTGCTGCCTGGGCAAAGAATGGAGAATGCCTGGATGCTGTACACCCATCAACTGGGGACTTCCAAAAAAATCATAATTAACTGGGGATTCAGCAGATTCCAACCTTAATGAATTTGTCCTAACAAAATCAGAGTTATTTGCTATATGCGAATCAAGAATAGATATGCCTCTGGATGCTGTATCCATTCCCAAAAAGTTTGCTTCATTCTGCCTCGTGTGAAAAGCCTGGTGCCCTTGCATATAGCCATTGGCAACGGCTGATTGGGTCTGAGACTGTGTTCTTGATATATCAGGCCTCAAAGCAGGCTGCATAAAGTTGAAGCCATGCTGCAGGCTCAAAGACTGAGCAACATGTCCTCTCTCTGACTCAGCTAATGCTAAAAGAAATAGAACCAAATTTAAGAAAACAGCAAACTCAACACATGAAGCAATTATGCACCTTTTGTATAGATAATATGATGAATATGAACTTCCTGTTCAATTGCAATACCAGATATTTTTTTTATCACTCATTGATTGCCAGATACCTCAAGTGTCAAGAGAAAGTGTAGCAATGCTCAACAATCAAAACGATCAAAACCATTCATAAGATGAAGCTATAATTGATATCAACTGAATGTACTCAATTGTCACCTAATTGCTGGGCACTGTAGTTCTTAAAATTGGAAACAAGAGATCCGCCAACTTGTCTCTGACTTCCTACCCACGAGTTGTTGTTTAAGCCAGGCCAGGTTCCATCAATGACTTGAGAATTATGCTGGCCTTGTTGCAAACTCTCTTGGCCAAGGAAATTGTGGACTCTGTCTCCAACTTCGTTGCCAGGCATAGATAATCTCCTGTAACTTCTCAGATGCTAAAATATTTCTGGAAGAAATATGTCACCTACAAGGAAAATTAATGATCAAAATCCCAGCAAATTAATTTCTCTCTAATAATTTGCTTAAACTGCTTATTCCTAAAGGAGTGGCAAACCTCTGTTTTTGCATATCTAATTATTCAGAACCTAATTCCCTGCTTCAGCGCCTAAAATCTTGTCCTGCATGTTGGTAACCAATGCATCAACTCTAAATTTATTGAAAAGAGCAGCAAGTACAAATCCAAAGATTGCACAAGGAAGCAAAACTGTGAAAGCGACACAATACCAAAAGCAATATATTTAAAACCAATGTTACTCCATAAATGTACAGCAAAAAAGCTAGAAGGAACTGATCACTGGCATCCATTATTGTAAGCCTTCTCTAAACACCAATAAGTCCAGTTTCAGCTAGACAATACAGACCAATGGAAATACCAGGATAAGAAGGAAACAAAACTGTTATCCATAATTTCCATCATGTATAAAGATATTTTGCATAAATGTATTTTCCCGAATAATGTTCTAATCATTATAAAGCAACAGAGGCTCTTAAAACTTTGTAAGCAAGAGATGGCTGGAAACTCGCAGGTTCTAAGGGACTGGAAAAGCCCTCTGCAAGAGTCTATAGATTTGATAGAGTTACTCCTTTATAAATGACCTTTGTACAGAGGAAGCCATCCCTTTGGACCTTTTATTAATAACTATTTGGTCATTAAAAAATTATTAAAAAAAAAGCAGATCTTCTTGAGTTTTTCTCACACAGTCTTCTCACAAGTACCACTGCTACCTTATCCAAATGTGTCCGAGATACACAGAAAGCGAATTGAGGTACTTGGGGCACAAGGGCTCTGGTATCAGAGAAGACACGAGGTCAGGAAAGAAAGATGCTAGAACAGAAGAAGCCAAGCAGTGTCCAGTTTCTTCTTTGTATGTATAAATCACATTTGTATACAATATATCATATAATTCAATGACCATTTCCAGCGAATCCTACCACAATTAGTAATAGAATACTAGTCAGTTTCCACTAGTAAATTACTTAAAATTCTGAAATATAAAACATATTATTATAGCCCATAACACAACATAGTTTTTCTTTTTCCTCTTTGTCCTCTCCATTTCTTTTCTTTGTTTTTTAAGTGAAATAATTACTACAACCTGTTTTAGAGAGCTATTAATATGTAATAGAATCCACTGTCGGGGTGAACCGGAAGAGTTTGGATAAAGCCCTTAAGAAAATGTGAAATCGCAAATCTGAATGAGCACAGCCACACCATGAAGGTGAAATAAAAATAAACTCTTTTGCATCACCATTTTAGAATCTGTAAGAGCAAGACGATGACAAGAACAAAGGTGTGGTCTGACTAAATAAATTATAAAGATGGTAAGCGGATTCTAGATGAGAACATTTTCCCCTTTCTTTTTCCCTTTCCCTTTCTCTGTCTACTTAGTTCTGTATGATGTTGTGACCTCAATCTCCTTGAGCCTAACAAGAAATGTGCTTGACTGAAATTGCTTTTTTTGTGTTCATGCTATTAGAAGCACAATAAGTTTGCCTCACTGTACCTCAGAAGCTAGGCAACTACTTTTAGCACCAATTGCCTTGAATTAATTATTACACAAGCATACCATCTTTTATAGCTGGTAGTCGTATCTAAACTCATTCACTACTCTCTATGAGCAATATTTGATGGTAGCCTTCTCTTTCTTCTTCTTCTAACATATCGCTGCATACACTAAACAACTAAACAAAGCAAAAAATCTACACTTCAAGTCGTACAACAACTCTAGCGAGGCATGCCCCATTGCAAGCACAAGCGTATAGCTTATTGAACTGAATGACTGCCTTACTTCTTAAGGATTGACTACCAAGCATATCAATCAAACACATAAGAAAATAAAGTGCTAATAAGCCAGAATTTCACTGCTGATAATGATTCATGGGGAGGGCATTAGTTGCATTACATTTAAATGCACAAAAGACAGCTAACAAGAACATGGATAACAACGATAGAGACACCAAACGATCAAATTCAAATGCATAACCGTGTGGGAACCCATTGAGATCAGAGTCCACGGTTACCGATCGGACCTACTAGACCAAACTCAAATTGAAGCAATCCAAACAATCACAAGGAATAAGACAATATTAAGTGAAGAGAAGTGAGAACCTGCTCCTCGCAGCCGGTAAAAACCAGATTCACAAATCCCGGGAAAAATCTCGGTCCTAACTGCGGAGGCGGGCCGACAGCAGCCGTCCAGGAGGTGCCGCAGCGGCGAGAACTCCCCGAAGCTCCCGACACTGGGCTGCAGTCCAGCAAAACACAAGTGGCCGGCCGCCCTTCGGACTCGGCCAACAGAAACAAGGGTTTTTGAGATTGTTAGATCTAAGGGGGAGCAATTTGTAGGGTTTGGTTCGAAGGAGCGTTTTGACTTGCGAGAGCGGGGCGCAGACGGCTGCGGGCAACGGAAGGAGGTAGGAGGAGGAGGAGGAACGGCGGGCGTTGCGATGATCGATCAGTCTAGGGATGGATGGTTGTATTATTGCCCAATTGTTTTGTTCTGCGTTTCAGGGGTAGGGACTCAAGGGAGGGGACGCATAAAAAATATCTTTCAAAACCAAAATAAAATTGAACATAAACGCGGTAAATATCAAACAATATGAATATTTTCTTGTTTTATGCTCACGTCTATTATAATTTCTTTTCGGTTATCAAAAATTCAATACAAGTTATTACAAGTTAAAGCATGATTTGAATGTGCTCTCGTTTCAGGGGCTGTGGGGAAGTGGCAAAGGACATCAAAGGGAAAATTCGGAGGTTAGGAGTTTTTAAGTTTTGTGTCCCTCATTTCTCTATACAACTAGTTTTATAATCCATTCAGGAAAAAATATAATACATTTAATATTACACACTATGTAAAAATATAGAAAATCATATATTGTGAGATTCTAGTAGTTGAGATGCAATGTATATTTTTAGTCATAGTAAATCAGTAGTCGAGATAGTTGAGAGAATGGTTGTTACCATTAATGTGCCATGACATGCAAATTAAAAAAGCAAATCTGGAGTGCTATAAGTCAAATGACAATTTTTAGTCATAGTAAATTAGTAGTTGAGATAGTTGAGAGAATGGTTGTTACCGTTCATGTGCCACAGATATATGGCATGTAAATTCAAGAGGCAAATCTGGAGTGCTATAAGTTAGATGACAATTTTCAATTCCAACTTATGATAAGGTTGAGCTAGAAAGGTAAAAGGGAAATATATTTGTTAAGAATTAGAAAGCCTTAAAATATAGAACTTACAAAATGAAAGCAATTTCAACTTCGATGGTTGATGAGCTAGTGAAGAATGACCTTTTAACATATGCATAATTTGAAGTAGTTGGGTGGCTGAAATACAAAAAGAAAAATCTGAAATAAATAAGAATGAACATTATATTAATGACATGGGCAAGCTGAATGGGAAGAATAGCATACCTATTCATGTGTTCAGGCATAATTGATGGAAGAGCTTTGTTGAGTGGGTGACTAGGTGAGTAAATAGAAGATGCTAGTGTTGACTGGCTTAGTTTTTTGTATAGTGAAAACAATTATAAAGTTGAAGTTCAAAGTAAAAGAGAGGGAAAATATTTCAAATGTAAAAGTCTAGCAACATACAATTTGTTATTTGAAGCAGAATGTATGTTTTCCACTACACAATTTATTGTGAAAAATTTTTTAAGAGTCAAAGGGGAAGAAGGGTTTTTGAAGTTAAAAAATTCAACTCAAGTTCAAGAATGAGTTCACAATTTAGTGATTGTTGGAATCGGGTCTCAAATTTGGCAACATCATTTTCTTACAAATTAGGCATAAAACTTAAAAAAAAATAGTTAATGGGTTGAAATGAATGGGTGAAATATTCTGTAAGCTATTAATAAAGGGAAAACAAAATGTAGAATTAGTGATAAAGAGAAGAATAGATTGTTCGAGTGAATAGAGAGGTGCAGCTGAGCAACCAAAAAACTTGAAAATGACAAAGTCCAGCATCGTAATTCATAAATAAAGCACTTCATGTAAAGTCAAACGCCCTGACAACTCCTTTATACCTATAAAGAGAACTTTGGACAAGTTTTTTGTTACAGATAAATTCAATTTGAAATAATGTAATGACTACAGTTGAAGTAATAGGGAATGAGTATCATATAGGTGACATTCAATTCACTATGTTGCATGCATGACAAAAACAGAGAGTTAACCTAATTGGTTCAATTTTTTTGTAACATTTTTTACAAATGAAATTGCACTAGCCTCACTCAGTGAAAAGTTGTACAATGGTTGCATGATAAGTGTAGTTATTGCACTGAATTAAAAATTTTGTCAACAGTGTTAAAGGAATTTGAAGTATCTACGTTCTCTAAATGAGAAGAAAATGAAAGGTAAGCAACTTACAAATAAATGGCCACGTAAAAGCAGTTCATTAATCTTAGCAATAGTTCTTTGGTGCCTATAAAGTAGCCTAAACTCGGGCCACTATGCAATTGAGGGAAGAACATGCGTACATCTATTCTAGTAGATCATCTAACATAATGGCACATTTTTTTTTTTTTTGTAAGTTAGCAAAAGAGTAAACTATATAAACATTCACGGTAACAAGAAAAGCAAGGAAAAGTGAGATAGGGAATAGGAAGGTCATACGACCAATGGAATTGATGGACTTCATCGACGTTGATATTGACATGAACTTTTATTCTAAATGTTGAAGCTAAATTATATTGCCCTACAAATAGATAATAGTGATAGATATTTGTAAAGTGTACAAAGAGTTACACTGGGACATTGACTATAACTTGTTAAATAACATATCTTGAAATTACTTAATAAAAGTAAAGGTGGCAAGTAGAATTATGTTGGTCAATGAGTTCTTGAAGGAGCTGTAATTAAGTGAATTTGCCTAATCTCCCTAAAAAGTTATATCCAAGGTAAATCCACTAAAATATAGTTGTCATATATAAGATAGATGACATTGTAGTTCTAAGAAAAAGTAGTGGGAACATATTACATGTAGCATGGGTAAAGAGATTAACTTAAATCCTCAAGTTTTATAATATGTTTACTAGTGAGTAACCTTTATAATCGTACTGTTTCATAAGCATCACTAATTTGAGTAAAATTCCTAACAACATCTATAATGAAATAGTAGTATAAATTAGTAAATTATCATAAAAGCTTAATTGTGAGATGTTTAATATTCAAAGTCATACCACATAGTTAAATATTTTTTAGAGTGACACAAACGAATTTGTTGAAAAATGATAAATTCAAACTTATAATGTCTGATGTTTGGCACAAAAATAGACACCAATGTGAATTTTGTACCTACAATAAAATGAACTATGTGTTCATTAGTCATTGGTCAATATCTTCAGCCAACTTTAAGGATACTATAATTTGAAATCATATACACATTCCTTTCTTGTAGCATAGAATTGAATTCTAGTCATTACATGAATGTGATCATCTTAACAATGAAAATTAAGAGAATTAGAAGAAAGTATCATTAAGAAGGGAATTATAATTCCATGGAAGTTGTATTCACATTAGGTAATCATATGAATGGAAAACATTATTGCTAGTAATAATAATTGTAATAACACCTGTATCATCAAGCAATATCATCGAAATGTCAAATAAGTTATTGTTAGGATTAACAACTTTTCAGAGGTGGGGTCAGTTATACATTAATTGTCCATCTATAAGTGAGCGGACTTAATTGGCTAAGATGTGTTATTTGTACTTTCATTTTCACCTATAACTAAGAAAATAATAAAATAATGGGACACATTAGCATAAAAAAATGTGATAGCACAAGATATATTGACAATAACATTAGATGTACAATGACTTATCAAACTATAATGAAGATGGGTAAACATGTTAGGAGAATTCACAATACACAATATTCCTTGTTAATAATTGATTAAGCTCATCCGTTTTGACAAGGATATAGAAGTTAGTAAGATTAGTGACATGTGATGTAGCTACATTTAGTTGTCATGGCTAAAAAAAGGTTATGGCAGAAATAGGCCAACATGGTTGAAAGTCTATCCCTGACTTTTATTGATAATCATAGTGAAACAAACCTTGAGTAGGAATTACCTTCAACGAAGTAAGAAAGACAATTCATTATCAGAAGAACCATGCAAGTGCCACTGTATAGGCCAAGTGATTGGTTCAACTTTATTATCAACTTAATCAAGACGTCAAGCTTGAGTCTCAATACATAGTTAGGAAACTCAAAAAAATTGAATGTATTGGGGTACTATATAGGGTATAACAATATACATACTTCAAAGTTATCAGATGCAGGTTAAACTTTATCGATATGAAGAAATATTTCGATATCACTAGGGAGCATACTAAAGATATGATCATTAACCTTGCCAACAATATCATTAGTGGATTAAAGAATAACTCATTTCTTCAAATAATTCACATCTTCATATCTTATGTTGTTATATGACACAAGAGCAAGATAGAAATAAAAAGTAGGAAGAGAACTTTTCTACCGGAGATATGTATTTTTTATTCATTGACTTGCTCTTTATACAGAGTTGAAAGAGAAAAACAAGATATTTGGTTGATTACAAGCCATGTTTAACAAACTCCTAATATCAAGCCAAAACTAACAAAATCAAGTCATATCTAAACAAAACAATCTGCATAAAATATTTTTTTGGTCTCTAGCATATCTTGCAGCAACAAAGGCTTGTTTACAATACTTCTCATTACCTTAATAGTTACAAAGGCCTAATTTGTTTCTTAAAGCCTCAAATCTGGTTTTCTATAGAGCCTTGATCATCACATCTACAATGTGATCCTTAATCTTACAATAAGCTAATTTACCTTCACCATCCTTTTGTGCTTCTCTGAAATGATATAGTTTGATATTAAATTGCTTAATCTTACCCTGAAAAACTAGATCGCTTAAAATTGTAATTGCTGCTTGGTTATCTACATGAACTTGTGTCAGCTCAACTTGCTTCATGTGTAAATCTACAAGTATTTTTCTGATCTAAATTGCTTGATTTACTGTGGCATTAGTTACTACATATTTTACTTCTATTGTGCTTTAAGCTATCACATCTTGCTTTTTTTAGAACCATGGAAAAACTCCTAATCGAAAGCAAAAACAAAAACCTATTATCTTTTTCATGTCATTAATAGAACCTGCCTAATCACTATCAAAATAAGCATGAAACTTAAAATTCTAATAGTAAAAGTATTTGCTGCCATAATCTATTGTGCCCTTAATGTATCTTAAAATCCTTTTGGCAACTTGAAGTGCAATGCATAATCTTGAAAGTAACCTCATTGTAAACATTATGTTTAGTCTGGTGGCTGTAAGACACATTGAGCATCCAATTAGGCTCCTGTATAAGCTTTCATTAATTTTTTCTACTTTATCATCTTTGCTGAATTTTCTCTTTTTGATTTATTGGTGTGCTTGTGTTTTAGCAATCTTTCATATGATACTTCTTTAGTATCTCTTACACGTACTTCTTTCAGCTTATAAAGACTCTACCATGATATTGTTTCACCTCCACACCCAAAAAGTAGGACATCAAGCCAAAGTCTATCATCTCAAAAACTTTGAGCATTTTAACTTTAAATTTTTTTTACCAATTGCTTGCTATCTCTTATTACAAGAAAATCATCAACATAAACAGAAACTATAATTAAATTAGTATCTGTTTCTTTCACATATAATGTAGCTTTACTTTGACTTTTAACCATCCAAGATTTTGAAGATAATCATCAATCCTACTGTACCAGGCCTTTGGAGCTTGTTTAAGACCATATAAGGCATTCTTCAACAAGTAGACCCCCTCCTCATGTCCCTTGACTTGGAACCCCTCTATTTGTTCTACATAAATCTCCTCTTAAATATAATCATTTAAAAAGGTAGATTTTACATCTAACTGGTAAATCTTCTAACCCTTTTGTGCTGTCAATGTAAGCAACACCCTGACTGTATTGAAACATGCTACTAGAGTAAAAAGTTCTGAAAAATTCACACCAAATACTTAAACATATTTCACAACTAATCTGACTTTGTATTTGTTTATAGAACCATTTTTATTAAGTTTAGTTCTATAAACTCATCTAACTCTAATGGCCTTTCTGTGTTGAGGTTTGTCCACCAACTCTCTGGTGTCATTCTTTTCAATAATTCTAAGCTCCTCTTTTATCGCTTCAACTCACTTATCGTCCTTCTCTACCGCTTTAAAATCTATAGGTTTAAAGATAGCAACAAAGTTTATCTTATAAATATCAAATAAAAACCTTGTACGCCTTACTGGGGCATCATTTATATCATCATCAAGGTATTGAGAAATTTTTGGCAATTTTTTGTTTAATGACACTTCCCAGCTCCATTATTTATCCTCCATAAACTTGACATCTCTGCTTACAAGAATTTTTTTCATTTTGTGGTTGGAAAACTTTGTAAGACTTCAAAGAGCTACTATATCCGATAAAAACTTCTGGTTTGACCATTTTATCAAGTTTGTTTCTTTTTTCCTATGGAACATAAAAAAAAATTAAAGACAACTAAAATTTTTTAATTTCTATCAATCTGGTTTGTAATCAAACTAGGCTTCAAATGGAGTTCCTTTTTGCAATGCTCTAGTTGGTAGCTTGTTAAGCAAAAATACTGCAATATTTGTTACCTTTACCCATAGTTTCTTTCATAACTCTTTCTTATGCAGTATACACCTTGTCATCTCCATAATATTTTATTTTTCTCTCATTTACACCATTTTGTTGTGAAATGTAAGGTGCTATGAGTTGGTGCTTGATACCAACTTTTTAACAAAACTTGTCAAAAATATCATTTGAGTATTTTTTTTACATTATCTAACCTAATTTTCTACATCCTGCATCCGCTTTGATTCTCTACATATACTTTAAATTTCCAAAATTCATTAGCAACCTCATATTTGAATTTGAGGAAATAAATCTAGCAAAATCTGGTATAATCATCAATAAATACAATGTAGTATTTACTATCATTTGAAAATGGTGTTCCCTAAGGTCCTCTAACATTTTTGTTTACTAGTTGCAACTTGTGTTATGCTCTCTATGGTTTTTTAGGGAAGGGTTTTCTAACTTGCTTGTCATATTGACAAGCCACACAATCAGCTAGCTTGCCTTCTAGTGATGGCATGCCTTTCACCAAATTATGTTTCTGTATATATAAAAGTTCATCATGGTGGAGATGCATGAACCGTTTGTGCCAAAATTATGCATTGCTTATAGCGCTTGAAATTTTTATTTACTCTTCATCTGTTAGATTTAGAGAAAAAGTTTTTACTTTTATTTTCACTTTGAATATGTCTTTACGTTCTGTATCTTTGATCAAGAACCATTTGTCTTCACATATGACTTTGAAGCCTTTTTCAATCAGTTGTTCAACACTAACAAATTTTGATAAATTTCAGGCACATATAGAATATCAGTAATATACTTCAAACCTGTTAAGCTTTCCATAGCCACAGTTCTTTTATCCTTGACTGAAATAAGTTTTACATTTATAATTTTTACTTTGGAAATAACAGTTTTATCAGGCTAATTGAAAAACTCCTAGTCATTGATCATAGAGTTCGAGTACCCATTATCAATCAGCAAAGTATCATTAAAGCTATTGGTTGTCATGAAGCATGTTGCAACAAAAAACTGCTCCTCCTAATATTGCTCGGTATAAGCTTTTGCCTCTTCATGCTGTTGTGACTTGCAAAACTATTTCATATGCCCAATCTGACCACATTTCATGCATTTAAGATCAGGTCTTTACCCATACTTCCTTTGCAGATGATTCATGTTTTTACATTGTGGGTAGGGTGGATAGACTTCATCCTTTTTATTGTTGTCAGTTTTGTTGTTCTAATTGTTATTCGTCTTGTTTTGCCCATTCCTGAATATTCTACCTTTATCTGAATAGCACATTCTATGGCTTATTCTTTTCTCATCATTCTCCTTTGCTCTTGTGCCTATAACACATTGAACAATTGTGCCAAGGATATACTTAACAGGTCTTTAAACTCTTTTAGTGCATAAATTTTAGATTCATACTTTTCAGACAAAGTTATGAGAATTTTTTGCACAATTTGTTCATCAGTAAAGTTCTTACCAAGTAACCTCACCTTGTTTACTATGACCAGCAACTTTTCAAAATACTCTTTGATGGTTTCTATCTCCTTCATTTTCAACATTTCAAACTTCCTGATTAAGTTGAGCACTTGCATTTTTTTGTTCTTTCATTGCTTTGGTACTCCTTTTTTATGTTGTCCTAAATATTCTTTGCTAACTCTAAGTTCATAATCTTTGTGAATATAAAGCTTGAAACAACAAAGAATAAACAGATTTTAGCTTTAGACTTTTTACTCATCCTATTCTTGTGGGTCCTAATTTTAGTCATCATCAGATTTTTTGGCAATGAACGAACATCATAATCTTCCTCTATAGCTTTTGAAAAATCCAATGCATCAAGATAGACTGTCGATTTAACAGCCCAAGCTTGATAGTTATCACCATAAAAATTTGGTGGTGCAACATGGAGGAGAATTACTTCAGTTTTCATTGTATTTATGGCTTTTTGGTTGTGTTTCTAATCTATATTTGAATTTACTCAACTCACATCCCTCAAGAATGTAACTCTGATACCAATCTATTGTTATATGGCACAAGAGTAAAATAGAAATAAAAAGTTAGAAGATAACTTTTATGATGAAGATATGTATTTTTTATTCATTAACCTATTATTTATATATAGTTGAAACATAATAGAAAAACAAGATATTTGACTGATTACATGCCATGTTTAACATATACCTAATATCAAGCCATAACTAACAAAATCAAGCCATAATAAACAACATTAAACCATATCTAAACAAAACAATCTGCAAAAAATAATTTTTTTATCTCTAACATATCTTGTAGCAACTAAGGCATGTTTATAACATCTCACAACCTAATTTGGATAAGTTAAGGCAATAATATCAATAATGGGATCTACAAATCAATGAATTAAATAATTACTAGGGATGCCATTCCATGTAGGTTTGTCTTCATTCTTAGATAATCATTGTGACGATAGTGAACTATCCCTAACTCTTATAATCCGATGATAGAATAAAGATACATTAGATGATGTTGAGTTCTATAGGTGCATGTTCTAGGTAAGACGGTATATTGTACATTGAGGCCAATGCAGGGATGACAGTATTGATGCTCCAACTATAACTACTCGGTTGTCATATGGAATAATAGGGTCTATCAAATATCACCACAAGAACAACTAGTATACCACCAAATATTTTTATACTAGCTGTAGGGTCAACGATAAAAAGGATATCGTGGAATGTTTGATCCACAGCCTTAAACATATGTCGATATGTCATAAGAGTTTCATCCTATATATCCAAGCTAGTATTGCAAATAAGCTCTATCATTATGGTTAACCTATTAATATTACAAAATTATGTATTATCTGCAGAAATGTGTATCATAAACCAAGAGTGAATAGTTGTTATTCTAGGTAGTAAGAGTGGTACAATTTCAAAACTTGCTACCAAAAGCACAATTCATCCAAAGAACTAGAAATGATAGTGTGCCATAAAAGAGTATTACCTATGCCTCTACAATTGTGCATGAAATAAAAAAACCACCAGTACATAAGTTAACAGTACGAAGTAATGATGAATATACATAATGTTGCCCATAATTATGAAGGCAAACCAAGTCATCATGTTTTGTAGCAAAATCAGATATATTGTAGTTGAGTTCCTTTATGAGCAACGAATTTATATGAAATTCATACTATGAAGTTGCGGGAATGAGATTGTTAGGAATTCCTACAAACTTTTACCCACCTTATTCATAGCTTGTTCAATCTTGTAAGGTGCATGATTTTTCTAATCATCATCCATCATAATCAAATGCAAATTGTTTAGCAACCTCTATTGTCAATATCAAATATCTTCATATAAGAAAGCAATATTAGATGTCCACAATACAAATAGGTTATCAATCAAGGTTTTTAAAAGCTCAAAGTGCTAAAATTCCAAGGCATAAAGCACAAAGAACAAAGCGAATGCGAGGGCTTTAATGAAATAAGGCGCTATTTTAGAGATAAATTATAGTATATGTAATTAGCTAATTCTAGACATAAAATATACCAAAATCAACTACTAAATATGTTTAATATCTATAAAAAACATAAACCCATCCATATAATGTACTAAAGTAGTAATAACAATATATAGAAAAATAACAAAGTATAACACTCTGAATCCCAAGCCTCAAAATGCTCAAAGATCAACTATCATCATCCCCAAAACTAGCAAAGTTATCAAAATCATAATTAGTAAATTTATGTCCTTCATCACCTTCATATTCCACAACTAGACTTCTAGTTGCTTGTGTGTAAAAACTTAAACTAACACCACTCCTTGAGGTATTCAGCCCACTAACTATAGACCTCATATTAAACCTTTGCTCATGAACTCTAGTAACTCTAGAACATCACGCCATGTCAAATCATCATCATCAAGCACAAGTATATACTCAGGATCTTCTTGCAACACTTTTAACTAATCACTCATTGCTGTCATCTATATCTTTCAAGCTAATTGGATCAATTGAGTCATACATTTTGAATATTTTAATCAAGGCTCAATTGTACTTGATATAGACCAAGTCTTTTAACTGAGCTTGAGTTAGCCTGTTCCTTTCCTTGCTATGATTCTACAAAATAAAAAAAAAACAGTTAATAATTCTTGCATAGGTAAAGTACCTAGTTAGACTTAAACAAATAAAAAAATTAAAAGGATTTTCTTACTCACTAAAAACACTCTAATTTCTCTCACATCCTGAAAAACTATAAGCAAGGCTAAGAAGCTTTATAACAAACTTTTGTAAAGTAAGCGTGGAAGCTTCATATACAGACCACTAATTAGCTGTCTATAAATTTAATAATAAATAACTATTCAATAGTGATTAAAAATTATATAAAATTGATTAAATAATTAATTCTTTTAAATAAAGTACCTAGTGCTTTCATCTTTCTATGTCGAATCGCCATATGAGTCCCAAAAAAGCCTTCAGCTTTTTTGTACACACTTAACTCATTGGAAAGCTTATCTTAAATACCAAGGTTTGGAACTAATTGTTGTATGCACTTATAGAACCTAGTCATCACCTCTTCATCTTACTCAATTGATTCACAGTTGCCATAATAAAATTCTGAGTTTAAGAAATAGCTAGCTGCATGCAGCAAGCGATGAAGTTAATGCTCCAAACTCTTGTGAATAATCTAAAAAATGTCTTCATACTTGTCTTTCACATCATGAAAATGCATAGCAATGATTTCTATAGCCCGATTCATATCCTCTCATATATAGCCCATGCCTAGTTTCCCCTCACAATTAACCAATCGAAGCACCCCAATAAGAGGATTTGTCACTTTAAGAATATACAATATGTTATTCCAAAATGAAGATATTAAGATAATTCTACTTACTTTTTTTCCAGTTTGCTTTGAGGCCCATTTGCTACTTATCCATTCTTGTGAAGTAAACATTTTTCTTAAGTTTGAATTTTGAACATGAAGACTTTGAAGAGTCAGAAAAGAAGTAGCAAACCTGGTCTTACTTCGGCAAATCAAATTCTTTTTATTTGTAAATTTCCTCATCCAATTCACCAACCAAATATTATTATAAATGTACCCACAAACCTCAGCAGCTCACTTAATTGTAATATTCATAATTTTTTGAATATTTTCTAACATCAAGTCAACACAATGGGCAGCACACGGGATCCAATAAATATGTGGATATTTTGCTTCCAATAGTGTTCCTGCATTGCACAAAAAACATAATTAGTGTTGTGAATAAAGAATAGAGAGTATCATTAATAACAAAAAAGTAATTGCTAAAATATTACAATAAAATAATTTACCTGCTAATTTGTAACTCGAGTTATTGTTTGTAATAACTTGAACAACATTTGATAGTCCAACTTTCTCGATTATCCTTGAAAGCAACTTAAATTTCTTTTCTCCTATTTGTGAATATGCATATGCATCCAAGGACTTTAAAACATACTTCCTTTAGCACAATTCACAAAAAAGTTAATGATGGACTGATGATTTTTATTTGTCCATCCATCAATCATAATGGTGCAGCTTACTTTTGCCCATTCCTTCCTATGATTTTTTAGGATGACATTCATGTTGACAACTTCTTTCTTCAAGGGAAAAACTCTAACTTCATGATAGCTGGGTGGTTTCTTTCCAATGCCATATCTATCAATAAAATCAACTGCAACTTTGAAGCTATCAAACTTCACATCATTAGATGGAATTGTTGCCTCATACATCCATCTTACTATCTTAACTTAAGCCTTTTTCCCTTAATTATTTTTTTGAATGCATTGTTGATTGTTGTTTGCTTGTCTCCTTTTGGCTATTTAGTCTCTGTTGAAAACTTAAAGAAAGAGTGGATAGAGCCTTTACTAGATGAATCGTGCATTCATCTCTTACTAACATTACTTGTACTTCCCCTCTATCACTCACATTAGCAGCTCTTTTCCCACGTGGATCAACTAACTCAACTTCATTCTTTACCTCCTCATTCATGTCAACGTCATCTAGACTAGGGAGGATGCTAATTTGATCTTTCAATGTTTTTTTCTTCATTATATATTGTGTAACATCATCTTTTACATACTTCAGAACCTTTGAGTAAACCATCACATTTCTAAACCCACCAATTGAATGTTGCTTCAGTCTGGAAATACCTTATTTCACTTTTTGCCACAATAGTTGCAAGTAATATTGGTTTTATTCTTCAAGTTTTACAATAACCATGGTTTCAACCAATATCCCTTTTGTGGATTTTGAGAATTTTGAGGTCCTAAATCCGAAGCCATGTAGAAAACTTGAAATACAATGAAAAAAAATGGTGAAAAAAAAACCAGATTAATAAAATGTTATAAACATAACAATCGAGCAATAAATCAACATTGGGAAAACTAAAAAGAATATAAAAAGATTAAAGAATCACTTGGAAAAGGACAAACTCCAATATATAAAAAGATGAAAGAATCATATGAAAGAGGATAAACTCTACCGAAAGCAAAAGAAGGAAAAGGACAACTGTCTTAAGACTCTTAGTGTAAGAAAAATAATATTGAAAGTAGAGAAGAAAGAAGACAAAAAGAGAAAAATGTAATACTGAAAGTAATACCTTGTTATTTGGCTCTCTACTTGTCTGTTTTCTTCAGTCTCCGTTTGTTTTTTGCTGTGTTGGCCTCGTCCACAACTCTTTGCTTCTCATCTTTGTTTTTTTCTGTTTGTGTTTGTTTCTTCGATTCCAAGGCTTTCTTTTTTTCTCTCTCCCTCTCTCCTTCTCTCTTTAATTCTTTCATAGTGGAGTTTCCTCCACAATAGTAAGAAGATTATAGCCTATAAGAAGCCTCCTACCATAAGGGACTAGGTATGTTGGATACCCCTGTCATAGTCTTTGGCTAAGTTTTCTCCTCTATCATAAACTGTTACTAGCTTAAGCTTTGGATGGTCTTCTTTAGTACACACCCTCAGGCTACTTTTAACCTTGACTTTGGTTATAGGCTAGCATATTTCTTAGGGTCTCCGATATCTTACTTGATCATTTTTATATCAACTTGGTGTCATATGTATATGTAGAAAATAGGAAATGATGGAGACCAAAATATCACGCATAACTAATAAGACCTATTGAAAGGGTGATGAAGCTGACGTTTCAACAAGGGCACCTCCAAGAAAATAGAAGCTCCCTAAGGAATAAGAGACAGGGTTACCCCTTTTGCCATATGACTCAGCATGAGGGAAAGTACTTATAGCTCTGACAAATGACTAGTTTAATGACTTGAAACATTTTATGCTGGAGGAGATGTCGAAATAGTTAAGGTAGGAGATCCAAAAGGCCTTACCTAAAGCCCTGGAGGAAATGGTGGAAAGCCACTATTGGGATACATGGAGGCAACCTTTCTTGCCTAAAAAAGCAGTCGATCCAACTGAAGAATGATGGAAATGAAAGACTCACAATGAGCCAAAGGTCAGTAATGCTACGCTCTAGCAGTTGTAACCCAAGTGTAGGTTGTTGCAAGTAATAAAATCTTGGGAGTCCGAGTGTTGAACCATAGGGAAGTGAATTAAAAATACAAATTACAGATTTTTAAGAAAGAAAATATTTTGGTGCAAAGTATGAACAGGTGTTGATAAAAAAACTCAAATTCAAATAAATAGCTAACGTTAAGGGATCTACTTTTAGTATATCGGTTATGATTAATTTTAGCCAATCTTACCACTCAATTGGTATCCACACATAAAGGAGGTCCCAATCGGGGAATTTAGTTAGTATTAACTTTCATTGATCTTAAAATGCCAACGCTTGCTAATGGGTTCAAGTATCCATCATGCCAACCTTTGTCGATAATAACTCAAGATTCCAATATAACCGGCAGAGCCATGTTCTACAGAGGGAATCAAGTAGCTTTTATGCCAATAATTGACTATGATGAATCAAGACTCTCACTTAACAAGGAGGGAAGTTAAATAGATTAAGGAATAAAATACTGTTAACATTGTGATCCATTCAAATCAATTATAACCTTTATACCAAAAGCTTCACCCTTTCACCTTAGCAAAAGAAAGATTAGTTAGACATAATAAAAGTAAACAATATGTAGAAAGATGAAATAAACATAGATTTAAAGATCAAGAATGAAGAAGAAGAAGAACGAGAAAACATTTGGACAGAGCTTCGATATTGAAAACTAGAACAAGAACAAAGGAAAAAAGCTAAAGATGATACAAGAACATGGAAATGGCCTAAGAAAAATGGCATCCTTCACCCTCCCCCCAAGGTGCCTATTTATAGAGTTTTGGGGTGGGTGAAATGGTAAAAATAAAATGGTAAAATGTAGGTAAATACAAATCAATAATGGCGGGCCGCAACTTCTTTTAATTTTTCGACCATTGTAGACATCAGATCAGCTCTTCCTCAAAGCACGGAAGTTGTAGATCTCCTCTTTAGCTTCTAATCAATAGCTTGCTCATTCAAATTGAACATCCATAGCTCAAGTTATGATTTTTCTACCGAAACTGCTCTTCAACATACGAAGATAACGAATGGTCTCATCTATAATCAAATTTCATCAATGAAAATGATCAAATTAGCTCGCAGAATAAAGCAGAGTTGAAGATCTATGTGTTGGATTTCAGATGAATTTGGAATCACTCAGTTTCGACATCTACAGCTCCAGATATGATTTTTCTCGTGAAGGGCCGCCAAGTGATAATTTTACCTATATAAAAAATAATTATTTAATATTGATAAATAGTAAAATGCATATGAATAGTAAAATACGCGTATGAATAGTAAGTCAGTGAATAGTGATAAGTGAATAGTAAAAATGTGTATGAATGTAAAAATGTGTGAATAGTAACCCGGTGGATAAATGCTCAGAATATATAAATTAATCATACTCAAAGTGTATAATGATGATTTAAACCCTTAATAATAATACACTTATGAGTATTCATCAAGTAACATCAATACTGTACTTCAAATGATGGATAAAAAAGAGGGGCAGCTAAAAGACGAATGCTAAAGTTAAGAGCATATGGCTTTTAAGGAACCCCTTATAAATATCAGCTATATGTGTCTTCAGCTCTTTACAAATGAGATCTAAAATACACCAACTCATTATGGATTTTGGATGCCAAAGATAGACCTCTACGATGGGCTATCAAATTTGGTTAATCTTCCACAACAGTACATCAACATGATGAACCTAGATGGGCTAGCAATGCCATTATGTGTAGGGCATTTAACTCAACACTTATAGGGGTAGCTTTAATGTGGTTTAAAATGTTAAAAAATAAAAGGTTTTTCTCCTTTGGTGATTTGTCCTAGGAATTCTTGAGGTAGTTTAAGAGAAGCCAATCCTAAAAAAATATAGTGAATCATCTCTTAAATGTCAAACATGAGAAGAACGAGTGCCTCTGGGACTATCTGAGGAGGTTTAATTCAGAGGCCCTGTAGATTCCTAACCTCTTCCCTAACATGAAGCAGCTAGCTCTAACCAAGAGCATCCTCCCAAAGTTATGTTTATCTTGGTTAACTAAAAGTACCAGACCAAAGCATGGAAGAGTTTTACAATCGAGCCTATTAGTATATTCAGGCAAATGATGCCAATCGATAGACAAAGAGAAGAAGGCAGGAAAGGGCTAGACAAGCAAGTAGACTAAAACCAATAAAAAGAAGATGACATTTGAGTTATGTATACACATCTTTCTAGGACAATTGGGCAAACATTTTTTATGCCTTGGGAAGAAGGAAAATGGTGGCTAAATGGCCCCTCCTATCCATTTATGGTTCCCCAATAAGAAAAAGAAATATTGTATGTATCACAAGGACTATGGTCATGATGTCGAGACTTGTAGGGAACTCAAGGCGTTTTTAGAAAAACTAGTAATGGGGGGAAAGCTAAGAGAGTTTGCCCGACATGCCTCCCTTAAGAGAAAAAGGGCACAAGAACCTTAGAAAGAGGATCGATATGATGAACGACGAAGTGATGTGGCCTATAAAGGGCGATCTTAAGGGGTGAGAGATCGAGACTATGATTGGCCCGCTGGGGTCATTGAGATGATCACAATGTCTGAATGGTTAGTTGGGTGCAAAGGAAGGAGAGTAAGATTGCACATGAGGAAGCAACAAACCCTCAAAAATCTATCGAGAAAGAAAATGGGTCTCAAATTCTGGTTCCTCATATGGACTCATTACTAATCACTGCTAGGATTGCTAATTATGATGTGTGAAAGGTCTACGTGGATGGAGAGGCAAATGTAAATGTAATTTTTAGCCGTGCTTTGGAGCTCCTCCATATTAAAAGGTTTCCTTTTTCTCCAATGTAGGAGTCAACCTATGGTGTAGGAAAGGAAGAGGTCCCAACCATAAGAACTGTCCAGCTATTGCTACTGCTCACAAGAATCATCCTAAAGAGAAAAACAATGGTTTGGCATTCTTAAATAGTGGAATTCCTAGTGATCAACATCTCATCGACCTACAATGCTATCATACGAAGGCCAGCTTAAGTGCAGTTTGACATCCAGGCAGATGTCCTCTTGCTGACATTGAACTTTGCAAGCCCCTAGAGTGATACCACAGTTTATGTACCCTAAGAGTTGACCTAGAAATCTTATGTGGCAAATCTCCAGGGCCCCAAAGATGGTAGGTTCTAAAAGAGGACTTCTAGAATACCAGCAACATAGGGAAATGGGGTCAAAAGCATACGCAACCATTTTCAGGCTTGAGGCAAAGAATGCAAAGTGAAACCCTAGGTGGTGCACTATGACACTTGGTAGACCACTTGTAAGTAAGTTCACATGTTAACATATTGAATAGTCTATCATCTTCGTCTCTATTGCAACAAATGGTTAAAACCAAGAACTCCTGAAGATTCAAGCCAAAAAATTTTAAGTTTTGTCCTAGATCAACAGACCCATCACCTGTTTAAGAAAATGTTAAGCTTATCTATTAATCTTTACAAAATCTTCTTTGAGCTTTAGCAAAAGCAAAAGCTTCAAAATTTACTTCAATCTCCTATTCAAAACAACAATCCTTTTGGGGCAACTTCTAACTAAGAAAGACCCATAACCCCAAGTAACTTTTTTTTTTCTCCCTTGTTGATGGTATCACTACAAAGGATATTCACATTGATCCTTTAAGCCCAAGTAACACACTACCGGAGTAAGAGAGAACAATCCGGGGTAAGTCCAGGATCTGACAAAGGACCCGCCCATGGTGTTGATGGAGTGCTCTATATTGTCTTGTAGCGTCAAAGACCTGAACTTTTTACAAAACTTGATGTGGAGCTCTAGTGTCTCCTCCATGGAGATAAGCGAATCCGATCTTAACACCTCGACCTTGATGACTTTGACACAAATGCCACAAATCCAATAGCCTTAGTGTTGTTTCCAAAGATGAAGGATGTACATCGGTGTGCGCCCTTGGTGAAGTCGCATGATCACATTTAACTCTCTGGGTTTGATCATCGGGAGACAATGTTCATCTCTCTCTTGAATAAAGGAAATGTTAATTCAAGTGTTTAGAGTTTTGTTGAATTAATTGTAAAAAAGATAGGTTGATTTGGAAGAAGAATCAAACAAGATTTGGAAGAAAAATCGGATGAGATTTGGGATCTAAATAGAAAATTTAGAAATTTAAGGTTTAGAATTATTGATTAGAAAAGTTGAAGGACCAAAGTTTTTATTTTAAATTTATTTTAGTGTTTTTTAATACTATATCAGCATTTTCCATTAGATTTAATAATAAAATTGACAGAAAATACCAAATTGGGACTTGTAAATAAGATTAAATAGTTCGATAAAACAAATATAAAGGTCATGTATTTATTTATAATACAAAAATAAGCTAGGTAATTCAGTGAACTTTACCTGTTAGATTAATGTAAAATAACTTATTTTTATTTCGAGAACTCTTTTATTCTCAAGTAATATTACTTAAAAGTTAATACTATGGAAAAAAAAGTAACTAAATATTTATGAGCTTTTTAGTTAATCAACCTAAAAAAAGTAAGAAAAATTAATTACATTATAAACAATATTATTATAAAAGGTAAATGACACCCGTCATCCCTAAATTATCCCAACGTTGCATAATCATCCTGAAACTATAAAATGTTGCTTAATCATTTTGAAACTGTGTAATTTTTTCCCAACTTGCATAACTTTTTAACGGCTGGTATATGGCAAGACAACAGATGCAACAATTGGGTAGTTTAAAGATGATGGTGCAACAATTGGGTAGGTTGAGGATGATGATGTAATAATTCATAGTTTTAGGTTGATTAAGTAACATTGAGCATAGTTTAGGGACAATTAGTGTCATTTACCCTATTATAAATTACTGGATATATAATATATTAATATTAACTTTCAAAATAACATCAATTCCGGACTATGTCTAGATCGACAAATAATATCTGACTTTCTTAAATTAAATTGCACCTTTTATTTTTTGGTCTAAACACATTTTTAGCCCTCAAACGTGGGTAACTTGGACACTTAACCCCTTGAATATCAATATAGTCCAATTCACCCTTTCAACTTCGTAAAATGGCGCACTTAAGCCCTTTTCTTCTTTTGTTCTTTTGGGTAAAATGTGTTGGAAATCCCCTAGCTTTATTTTTTATTCATTTTCATCATTGACCTCATAAGCTTTGTGATTATTTTTCTAACCTTTTAAAAAAGTCAAAAAATTCTTGGTGCCTTTGTTACATCTAAGGGTACTATCAGTGGGGTTCTTTCTATATTATTGATGTAAATAATAATTATGGTTGAAATGGAGAGAGAAACCAAAAGTTGGATTTACAAGATTTCAAATACCCTGAAGGAGATATTTTTCATGGAGACATTCTATTTTTCATTTCCTTGGGTAACTATACCCATATAACACACAAACATCTTCAGGCCGAAGTTGATTATGCCAAAGGGAAATGCTAGACACATTGTAAAAGGCAACCTCCTTGTCATTAAAGGGCTCAAAACTGATCTCTAAATCATCACACCTTTTGTCATATTCTGACCCAAAATTCAAAATAGAGTCAAAACAGAAACCCACCCCCAAGTCAAATATGAATTAAAATGAGGAAATAATTTTTGGGCTTTTTGGAATAGTTGGGGAGAGAATCATGAAACTTCTGAGGTTAAGGACCAAAGTGAATGAAAACTAAAGTTAGGAAACTTTCAACACATTTTACTCAATAGAGCAATGAGGGAAAAAGTTTAAGTGTACCATTTTACCAAAGTGAGGGAGTGAGTTGGACCGATTTGATGTTTAGGGTGTTAAGTGTCCGAGTCGCCCAAATTTGAGAGTTAAAAATGCCTTTAGGCATTTGTTTTTGGCTTTTTCTCACCTTTTAGTAGGGATGGTAAAATTTAACTCAACCCGAAAACCTGACCTGACCCATCTAAAGCCAAGCCCGACCTGATCTGATTTGACCAGAGTAGTCAACGACCCGAACCCGAACCTGATTGAAGTGAAACCCAAGAAAATCCAAACCCGAACCCGACCTAACCCAAACCCAAAATGACCCGATGACTAAACCCAACAAGACCCGATTTTCATTTAAATTAACATAAAATATATGGTCGCCAAAGACTTTAGAAAAATTATGATTTAATATATGTGAATAAGTGTTTTTCTATTTTGTTGATCTGTTTTATATTGTAGAACGAACGAGTAAAAGCTATAAGAAATGATTAGTGAAACGGTTATATAGAGATAAAAATAATTAGATTTTAGAAATTATAGTACTTCTTCCATCCCATATTCTTTGAAATATTTGATTTTTTCAAATAGTTTGAATTGAATTTATTTATATTACTTCCTCTGTCTCAAATTCTTTGCATCATTCATATTTTAAATAATTAATCTATAATTTTTTTTTTCAAAAATTTAATATATAAATAAAAAAATTTATACATGATTTTTAAATATATATATTTTAAATTTTCAATAAACAATAATATAAATAAATTCAAGTCAAACTAGTCAAAAAAGTTAAAAGGAGCAAAGAAAATGAGACGGAGGGAGATATTTGTTAGAAAAGAATTTAAAAAGCATATATTTAGAAACTATAGGTCGTTATTTATTATTTAATATAATCATTTTTTATTTATATACTAAAATGTTAAAAATAAAAAAATTATAAATTAATTATTGAATAGTAAATGTTACAAAGAACTTGACATAGAGATAGTATTTTATTAAAAAAATTACATGTTAATATATCTTCATAAATTTTATATTATTTTTTATATCTAATTAAATTAAATTTTAATCAAAATTAAACAAAAAATTTGAAGCTATTTAGCCATTTCATCTTATGTATCAGTAAACCAAGTAAATCTGACAATCAAGTTGAATATAGTCTAAGACCTGAAAACTTGACCTGATTGGATTCGAACCCAAATAAACCAGGACTGACTCAACCCAAATTCAAAATCTACTCAATCCAAAATCAACCCGAACCCAAATAACCCAATCTAAACCCGAATACATGCTGACCCGATTAAACTTGATCCTGAATAGCCTAATCCAAACCTAACCCTATCCACCCATCCCAACCTCTTAGCCAGGAGCTCGTTAGTGATCGTTCGTGACGATTATCAGAGCTTCGCGGCAAGAGAGGACGATCGAATCAGTCGCAGGGGACGAAACTGAGAGATGGGGGAGGAGAAAAGGCACCTGATGATGCAGAATCTCTTTGGCGAGCAGTCCGAGGAAGAGGAAGAGATCGATTCCGAGCACGAATCGAACCCCCAACCCGACTACGCTTCCGTAATTAATCTCTATCTTCTCCTTTGGGATATCAAACTCTATTTTAGGTCAATTGCGATTGCACTTTGTTGAGATTTTGTTCGATTCCTCGACAAATTAAAAACATTAGCGCTTCGCCATTGTTGGGGTTGTCCTTGCTTTGTTTTCGTGCGTGGAATTTCTGCATGCTTAACAATTCATGAGGTTTTGAAGCAACTAGGCAACAAAATAAGAAACCGGGAGTTCGCTGGTAGTATCATTCGTCTTGTTCGTTGCCTGGTTAGTTTTAGTTTTTTTTTTTGTACGAACTAGGCCTGTGTTTTTACTAGTCGTGACTGAGGTTTTCTGTCATTTGTATTCAGTTTGTTTCTGTTGCTTTTAGGTTTGGATATTCTGAAGTGGATAACTGAATTCAGTGGGGAGTATTAATTGCTCACAATGTGTATTAGAGAAAAATACTCTGAAAATTGTTCTCAATTGAGCATGTTTGTGTGGTTGCTTTGTAGGATGAAGCTGAGGGGGGAATGGTCCCTGAAGGTGAAGCTGAAGGGGAGGCACATGGAGAAGCAGAAGCGGAGAGCGAAGGCGATTTACATGATCTAGAACCTGATCCTGGAGAAAGTGAGGGTGAAAGAGAGCAAAGCTCCCAAGAAGTAGACATCGGTGATAATAGAGAGGAGAGTGAGGCCAAAGACAGTGACAGTGAAGAAAAAGAAGAATATGGTCAAAGAGTGGCAGCAAGCAGGAGAAGGGAAGTGATTCAAAGTGGTTCTGATAGGTCTGAGGAAAACCACTATTCTGGTCATGAAGATGATGAAGTTGATCAAGTTGGTAGTCCTACGTAAGTGGCCCCTCTTTTTTCATTTTTGCATCACAAGCAATATCTGTGCTCTTCAGATATCTTAATTTGTATGATCAAATAAATGTGAATCACCCAGGGAGAAGGATACTCAACTTCTGAATTCAGCTGCTGAGATACGTGATGTATTCGGGGATTCTGATGATGAGGAAGCTGGGTATGCTGTTCAAAATGACATAGAGCATGAAGGAAATGTGGGTGTCTGATGTCATACAAAGTGGATTTTTGGCTTTTTATTGGTCAATTTCAAGCTTTCATTAGTCTTTTGTTGGAATGATCAATGTAAAATGATCTCAACCTGCAGAGATCTCCCCTGGATGAGGAAGGAAGCTATGAAAATAATCTAAGACCTGAAGATATGTTGCCTGATGAAGATATGCATTATGAGTCAGATGAAGAGCATGCTGATGCACGACGCAAAGAGAAGCCTGTTGGTCCTCCTTTGATTATAGAGGCTCCATTACGGCCACCCCCTGCTGATCCAACCAAGGTGTCTGTTCACTGTTAGCTTTCAATCTTCATTTCTTAACACACACACACACAAACACACACACATGTACATGTTTTATACATGGTCGTTAGGAATAGTGGTTCTGTGAAGTGCTTGGCTCCCAAACAAAGGGGCTCCAGTTCAAGCCCCTTTTTGGTGCTTTTTTGTTCCATGCATACCATCTACAGGATTTATTTGTTTTGCTTTCTGATTATCCCCCTGGGTTGTATATCTGTTTGAAGCAACCAGTGACTTGGTTGTGATCAATCTCTTATTGACTTTTTTCAGATGAACTTGATTAAAGTTTCAAATATAATGGGAATAGATCCAAAGCCATTTGATCCTAAGACATATGTCGAAGAGGATACATTTGTGACAGATGAATCTGGATCCAAAAAACGTATTCGCTTAGAAAATAATATTGTGCGCTGGAGGATTGTTAAAAATCCAAATGGAACAACATCTGTAAGTCAATTGCTTTCTGTTTTCATTCAGTTCTTTTAAGATCCAGTCCATGTTTTCTGATGGAATTTGGGTGATTTGTCAACTGAACATTAGGGAGCAAGGCTCATTTGCTATTTTTTTTTGTTTGCCACCTGTTCAAGTGACATTAAAATATTACAATGTTATTACCCCACCAAACATCTGGGGTGCTTGTTTGTTTTTCTTTGTGACCCCAATGAGAAACTAAGAAGTGCAGTTTTAGCATACTTCTGTTGGATGCATTTAATTGGCAATGGGGCAGTAGACCATTAAAAATTCTAAAGTTTTTGTAAGCCATTTTGTTTATAGACTTATTTATTCATGGTTTTTTCTGTTTATTATCTGTGCATTTATCCAGCTATATTTCTTTCTTCTGTCATCTTGGTCAAACTATTTCCCTTTTGTTGACTTACAGTATGAAAGCAATGCACGCTTTGTGAGATGGTCAGATGGCAGTTTGCAGTTACTGATTGGGAATGAAGTTCTCGACATATCTGTGCAAGATGCACAGCATGATCAAGTGCATCTTTTTCTCCGGCATGGGAAGGTAAATTCTAGTTTCTTTCATGTACAATTTCATTTTTCTGAACTTATAGTAACTTGCCTGTCAAAATTGCTTAAAAATTCTGAATGGTTTTAATGGAGATATGAACTGAGATTAGACTGTTGCCTTGTACGTTACCTTTCCCCTGTCTTGAGGTGACCTGCTGCTAACACTGCTTTGCTCTTCTGAACTTTGATAAAGAGGACCGATGGTTTATAATTGACGTTAGTTACATTAATGACATCGTGGAACAGGTCACATGATTTATAATGCCAGCACACCCTTCCTTTTTTCACAGTTTGTGTTTGACGTTTGTTTATTTGCATTTTTAAATGCGCATGGAGCTCCTTCTCATTTAATCTAGGCTGAGGCAGACATTTTTATATTTGGGGTTTTGGAAACTCCTCATGTGAAAGATCTTACAGGACCAGAAAGCTCTTTTCCACCCTCCAGGTGATAATACCATGGATGGACTATGCAAGACTGTACTGAAACAATATTTTCTTACAAGATGCATAATACAGAAGGTTGTGAGGGTCTAATTTGGATTTATGGGAACAGATGGCAGATGCAGATATAAATTTGTTTTTCCAGTATGTTCAACCTGATTTGAATTTTTCATTAATGATAGATTCCTCCTTGCACATGTTTTTTAAGCAGGGATCACATCCTTGATTTAGTTTATGGGAGAAGAGTAGATCATCCCACTTGGCTCTTTTTTTTACTTAGAAGAATTTGACTGTTTTTGTTGCCACCTTTTGCTAGAGGTTTGCATTCTTATCAGAATATAAATGTATTTCTGTTATGAGTATGCAGACTTGAGTAGTTATGGGTTATCAGTATTGGAAGTCATGTAAACTACTCCCTCCAGTTCAATTTCTATGGCTCATGCCAATTCGTTTTAACTTAAGTCAACTTAATTTAAAATGACTCATTTTTATATCTTTTTTTTTAAAACCAATTTCATTTGAAAGCCAATATTTTATAGATATAAAAATACATTTGAAAGTAAATTTTCATGATGTTATTAATTTTTTATGAATTTTTCTATTTTTAGGCATTAAAAAGAAAAAATTCATAAAAATTTAATAAGATTATAAAAATTTTATTTCAATAGATTATTACACTTACATAATATTGGCTTCTAAGTCATTTTGGATTAAGTTGACTTAAGTTTAAACAAATTAGCTCTTGTTTTTTTACACAATTTCAGTCGACTTTTGACTCTTTATCACCTTTCCAAACTTTAGCCTTACAAGAGCATTTATTTGCATGTCAAACATCAATTTTTTGAGGATAAAACAGGAAAGTGAACGACAATTTATTGCTTCGTTAGGAAAATGGTTCATCGCTTTGGGACATCCCAAATAGAAAATAGCTCATACAATTTGGATGGAGTATGTTTTATCTCTATCCAATCTCATGTTAATTAGGAGAATTGGTAGGAGTTAGGATCAGGTTATTTAGGAGAATTATTAGCAGTAAGGAGAGTAGGTACAAGCTACTAAGAAGACAGTGGATTCCCATAATGCTTTAGGGCAGGGGAAGTTAATGCAAGTTTTTTATAAGCAGTGATAAAATTAGGAGATGGTAAGTTTCGCTTATCCAGAAAAAAAAAAAAAAAACAGAGAGAAACATGATTCTTTGAGATTGAAAGATTCTCTCTGATGAGGCTTTAAGGTCAGAAGGTTCCCTCTGTTGCGTATTTGAGCTCATAAGGTTTTCTCCAAGAACAATACCTATTGATTCCTAAAATTAGAAATTTCCCATAATTAGATCTGTGACTGTGACAACTGGGCATTAGACCAATGGTTATGGTGGAGAACTCACACAATTTCCTGCAGCAATAGCCAGTGGTTATTGAGGATGAGATGCAAGACCTTCAACAACTTTTGAGGCTTCTATGGCCATGAATGAGCAGGCTTAAGGAGCAGGAGGTAGACAGCAGCAATTAATGGAACAATTGAAAGTATTGACATGAGCAGTGGCCTCCATGCAGGAAACTTTTTTATGGCAAGCCAATGTGAACAGGGCAGGGTTAATCAGACAAGCTTGAGCACAGGCTTGCTGTGGAGGAGTGCAATATTGTTATGACTCTGCAGACTTTAAGTAGTTACGTGGTATTAGTATTTGAAGTCATATCTCTATCCTCATCTCACGTTGGTTAGGAGAAATAGTAGGGGTCAGGATGTGTTAATTAGGATAACTATTGTGTCAGGATATTAATCATTAGAACTTACTAAGGAGACAGTATATCCCCGTAATGCTTTAATGCTGGGGAAGTTAATATGCTGCTTATTATATAAGCAATGAAGAAACTGGGAGAAGGCACCTTTTGCTCATTTTGAAAAGAGAGACATAAGTTTCTTTGAGATCGAGTGGTTCTCTTATGAGCCTTTATGGTCAGAAGGTTCCCTTTGATGAGCCTTTTAGGTTGCTGGTTTCTCCTCTTTGATGAACCTAGTTGTTTCGACAGCCAGAAATTTTCCATACTAGTTCTGGGTCAGTAACAATCCCGCCAACTAAATGCCCTTCAGCTAGAGTTGAATTTTCCCTTGGAATATATTCTCTCTTTTTTTGCCATGTCTTCTGATATGCGGCATCAAAAGATGCCTGAAAATAAATTTCACAATAATAATTTGAGTTTCGGCAAGCCTTGTTTCCTCTTTTACATCATTAAATACTTAAAAGTTCTGAGAAGGGTTCCATAGTTCACCTGATTGACATGTGCTGGTGCAGGATTTTTCTTATAATTTTAATCTAGCTACACTCAACATTGTGCCTTTGTAGTATCTAGTGCTATCTGTTTTCAATTTTCATTTCCAATTTCCCCACTTTGACTTTCTGTTCTTTATTGCTTTAAGCAATATGTACTTTTGCCTGAGAAATTAAATATAAAATATCTCATAAATAAGTGATTCAGGGTATTCTTCAATCTCAAGGAAGGATCTTAAGGAAGATGAGATTTATGCCATCTTCCTTGTCCTCAAATTCTCATCGTCTGTTGACTGCTCTTGTTGATTCACGGCACAAGAAGGTGTACAAAGTTAAGAACTGCATTACTGATATTGATCCTGAGAAGGAAAAGGAGGAAAAGGAAAAGGTAACTAGATGATTGTGACTCTGATCATTTACTACTCCAGCAGGCAGCTGAGTTTCTTATTCCCTGGTTTCATTTTGTTTATGGATTTGCAGGCTGAAAGTCAAACGATCAGAGCTAATGTGCTTCTGAACCGAAAGAAAGAAAAGGTGAATCGAAAATATTCTCAAACTGTAGAGAGGAGACGCCAACTTTCAACAGGGTACTTGGAGGAAGCTCTTGACGAGGTTTCCCATCTAATTTTATCTTTCTACCATGTCAGATAGATAATTTCCATTTGTTTGACATTTACTTATCATTATATTTGACACTCATATGCATCATACTCTATGGTCTGCAATTCCTCTGATCAACTCCCCCAATGCATATCTGGAATCTCTTGTCTGCATTCCATGCATGAAATCGAATAAGATAATAGAAGTAATAAACCTTGTGGTTGTGATCATCTTTCACTCAGGATGAAGAGATGGATTATAATCGTTCTCGGCGCCGCTTTAAGGAAGACTTGGAAGTAGAGGCTCGTGCTGAAAGGCGCATTATGAATGCCAAGAAGGTCTTAATTGCTACTGCATAGTTAAAATTTCTTTATTTGTCCATTCTCTTTTTCTGATTCCTTTGTTTGTGTTGGAATTCAACAGTCACAAGGTTACAGGGACATGCCTCATAAGTCTGCAATGCATGATGCTAAAGCATCTCGTCGTGCAGTAGATTTCTCTGGAAGTGAACAGGAGGAGTCAGAATATGAAACTGAGGGGGAGGAAGATGGGAGGTCGCCACATAGGAGAGCAGGGGATGAGGAACCAGAGTATGAGGATGAGGATGAAGAGGAGGAAGAGGAGCGTGAAGAGGATGCAGATGAGAATAGGGCTTCAGATGAAGAGGAACTGGCTGAGGTAACCGTATTCTTGTCATGCCCCATAGCTACATTGAACTGCAATTTATGAAGTACTTTAGTTAAATACAGTGGAAGACTCCAGGTTTAGCTGATAGGGTTAGCTTCATCCATACCATACTGGTTTAGATCAGAGAGTTTCTTATACTTCAAAAGAAGTGGAAAGTGAACTAGGAGTCCTCTCAAATTTACAGAAAATCTGCAATCCATCTCATTACTGGTCACTATTAGGGATGTCTTTTGAAGAAACCATGTAGTGAAGGCTGCAAATAACCAAAAAAAGAGAAAAAGTTGAGAAGCCTACTGGCCTATCCTGCAAAATGTTCCTCCTACATTATCTTGTTTTCAAATATTCTGTCATTCCTTTCTTTCCTAATCACCCATAGCTAAAATAAATGTGCCCCAAATTCCTTGGAATTAAATTCATAGGGAACTTCCCACGTTTGATGGACACAGGCAAGGAGTAGTCGTCTTAATAGTCTCAAGGACTCATTTTTGACATTGTGAACTAGATAGCCATGGGTGAATTTAGGTTCATGTATAACAAGATGGATTTGTGATTTCCTCCACAGAAGATTTTGACAGTATTGTTTCTTACTTCTGTTTATCCTAAAGTAATGTTTGGGATCAAACAAGCAAAACCAAGTTAGTATTTTTGCATTATCGAGTACTAAATTTTACTCTTTTCCTGATGCACACAGTGGAAGAGCCGGCACTTACTGATTAGATCTAGATGATTCTATTTGTAATTTATTTATTGTCGGCTGTTATGGTTGTCTTGCATGGTTTGGGGGTTTCAAGTGGTTTCTGGACATGCATTGGGCGTTTAAAATATGGGAAAATTACAAACACCCCCCCCCCCCCAGTGGTTTGGTCTAACCTACATTTTGCCCCCTCTATTTTTAAAAACCTACAATTTACCCCCTATTTGCTTTATAATGTCCGACAATAACTTCTGAAACCCCAATTTAAAGGGTAAATTACAAAAGGCCCCCTGTGGTTTGATCTAACCTACAATTTGCCTCCTCTATTTTACAAACCTATAGTTTGCCTCCTGCTTCTTTTTTAGCGTCTGACAACAATTTTTGGAACCCTAAACTAAACTATATGATAACCATGCTCCAGTAATTTCAAGATTTTTTATATTTTTTGTATAGCTAACTGACCTTTAAAAAATACTGATATGCATTTATAGGAAGAAAAATGCATTTACAGGAAGAAAAATATATTTACAGGAAGAAAAAACTGATAATTTAAAATACCTATTAACTATTAAAAAAATATTAGAGAGACTGACATTACTGGAAGATAACTATCGTATAGTTTAAATTACAGTTTCAGAAGTTGTTATTAAACAGTATAAAAGAACCAGGGGGCAAAGTGTAGGTTTTCCAAAATAAAGGGGCAAACTGTAGGTTAGGGTAAACCTCAGGGGGTAATTGTAACTTTCCTCAATTTAAACCATTTGATAATAATATTCCAGTAATTTCAAGATTTTTGATATTTTTTTCAGAGCCAACCGACTTTTAAAAAAAACTGATATGTATTTATAGAGAGAAAAATACATTCACAAAAAGGAAAAACTGATAATTTAAAATGTCTATTAACTATAAAAAAAGGATTGGAGAGATTGAAATTATTAGAAGTTGACTATTGTATAGTTTGAATATAGTTTTAAAAGTTGTTATCAGACGGGCAAATTGTAGGTTTTTAAAAATAGAGTGGGCAAACTGTAGGTTAGAGCATACCTCAAGGGGTAATTGTAAGTTTCCCTATTTAAAATATTGTTAAGAATTGAAGTTGAGCTTATTTGCTGATTGTGGACTAGTGTTATGTATGCTGTACTATCAAAATGGAAAAGGAGGAGTTTAGCTCAGGCGAGTTGATTGACCATATCTACTTAACAAGGCAGCTGTTGATTAGGTTGCTTTAGTTGCTCACTGTCCTCTTCCTTTTGCTGAAAACTGACATATTTAGCATGACTTTTAAGTCCTCTGAAAATTCAATTCCCTTTCCATTTACTATGCCATAATATCCATTATCTGTACCATGGCACTCTTTTAATATTTGTTCCATCCTTTTCAGGAACCTAAGCAAAAGGTGAAAAATTATGGAAGCAGTCTAAAGCGCAAGAGACTTGAGTCAGATGAGGATTCCTCTCCAAGGAAAGCCCCAACACATCGCCGTATGGCAGTAGTTTATGATAGTGATGAGGACTAAAAGCTTGCTACAGATGATAAGTAAGTTGCTGCCCCTCATCATGTCAGTTGATAAGTGTGCATAAGCTGATTGTTTCACGAAGACTTTTGTTGGCATTTTTGAGTCTACATTATCTATATTCTGGTTAGCGAAGTGGAGCTACATGTTTCTCGTAGCCTGCATTAACTGGTTAGGTTTTACTCTTTAGTTGATTGATAAATTTTGATTTGTCTGTTTGAAGTGAAATGTTCACATCTCAGTTGTGAGACAAAGACTCAAAATATATCTTCTGAAAGCCACTACTTTGATTATGCTTGTTTAATATCGGATCATAAAATTGCTGCTTGAGACTTCAGCATTGACACTGTTTAATACACGTAGTAACATGGATGGGTTGGAGAAGGGGCTTTCGATTTCTCTGCATCTTAACTTCAAAAAACCAGTAATGTTATCACCCAAAGGTCCAAGTTTCTTCTTAAATTAGTAGACGGCATTTGGTTTGAAGTTATCGTGAAAATGCGAAGGAAGACTCTGTACATTCTTGCCAATGGTATACTAATATTTTTCCTTCCCATATTCCTGCAGGTTCCTTGAGCTTTATTCAAAATGGCTTTCTGTCATATGCATCGAAATCTGCAATGAGCATCTAATTTCTGTTTCAGCCTCACTCATCTGTTGCCATAACCGCAGCAAGGGATAGAAGAAAAACGGATTTATTCGCAACAGCAGTCATGTAATCTTCGAAGGATTCGTCCTGCTCGGAAGTAGACAAAATGCTCGAATGCGGTAAATTTGGTCTAGAATATCTGTTGTTTATATCAGTATCTTACAATGTGAACCCCGGAATTTATGTGCAGGGGTGAGAAGAGGTCAAATATTGCATGTGTTAACTTACAGCAGTTAAAATGAGTTTTATTCTTTGGAAAGGTTGTCAATATCCCAAATTAAATCTTAGAATTTTATGATTTTATGATTTGAGATATAACAAATAATTTAATTAGATTCTATGATTATAATTAATGATTTTGATCCGATTATCTGATTACGTTTACAGAAAATAAAAAATAATTTCACATGGAATCTCGATTTTGACACTTGGGGTCTTTGTTCATATGCGGTACACACACACACACTATAATATGAACCTAGACTCCAGAATTACTTCTTATACGACTTACAAAAGTCACATATATCAAATAGTCCACCATTTGACTTCTCAAATACAATCAATAAATGAAGATTCATTAATCAATTTCAATTTCCAAGAATTGGAATATGGGCATATCGCCTCAAACTACCTCTAGCTAGAGGCAAAAGTACATACATGTGTTCCATTTCATGTACTCTTCAAAATAAGCCAATTTATTGGGTGTTGTCTTTCTCCCCTTGTGATGGAAGTGAAGGCAATGTTTGATGCGTTTTTATATGCAAGTTCTTGGAACTTCAATTGCATAACTATTGTGACAGATTGTTTCCAATGTTTGGCTCAAATTGCAGGGTTCTCAACATTGTTATTAGAGGTAGAGGAAATGGTTAGACAAATACGTTGGTTGATCAGTTTCTTTCATCATATCATGATTCTAGCTGTGAAGTGACAGATTGTCCGCTGTACCCATATTTTAGCCACAAGTACACTTGCTTATTTGAGCTTGTAGTTTTTTTTTTATTCCTTTCTGTGTACCAAAAAAAAATATGGAGGAACGAGACAAGATAGCCACTCTTTGCTTATTTGAACTTGAGACTGAAGCACCACAGCAGCCCCTTCGAATTCTTGATAGGAAGATGGTGCAGAAAGGGGATCGAGCCATCATGCAATGGACAAACATTGAATTGGAAGAAACTTCTACTAATTAGAAGCCTCTATATAACGACAATGTCTGATATTCATCTGATCTTACATGCGTCATACTCCTATAATTATATTTCTACCCTCATTAAAATATAGTAATATATAGTAATCCAAGCGTGTCCTCATCATCCAATCTCGTTTAATCAATTCCTCTTTGACCGCCACCATCCACTTTCTCTACTCTGCCCAAAATGCAACAGCAAGCCAACCAGGTCCTCTGTATCTATCCCGTGGCCTTTGATCTACTGCTAGTCAGCGGGGCTCGGATTATTTTGTGCCGAATTGAATATGGACATGGCGGAGATTCGCCGGGCGTAGTCGTGGCTTGTGTCACTCATGGAGTCAGTGGTAGCTGATGGCGGGGTTGCTGGTGTTGGGGTGAGATTATGGGCGCGTTTTAGTTTTGGGAAGTGAGATGGAGTGGTGGCAGATTTTTTTTTTAGTGGGGAGGTACCGACAGCAGCGATGTGGGTGCTTGATAGGTTTCAACCGAAAAAGGGTTTGGAGTCGATCACTTTAGCTATCCCCACCACTATGGCTGTTATCGAACCGAATTGAGCCCGAACCCCTCGGGCTCGAGCTTGGCTCGTTTAAGTTTGATAGGTGTTTGGGTTCGGGCTCGGGCTCGATAAGCTTGAAGAAATGGTGTTTGAGTTCGGCTTGATATGGTTCTCGAGCTTAATTCGAATGTTTGAAATGTTCAAAAAACCTGTTAAAGAGCTTGATGTACAAGCTCGGTTCGAGCTCAATTAAGTATGCTTGAGCTTGAACTCGTTTTGAAAAAAAAAAAAAAAAACAACAACAATAACAAAATTCATAACACTAGCTGGCACAAAGTTTAATTACACAAATAATAATAAGAAAAAAATAACAAAGTATACAAATTATATAATTCAGCAAGTCCATAAAGTTTGACATAATAAAATCTTTATTTGCCCTACAAAGAAGCTGCAAATGAAACAATAAAACCATCAATTCTGCAAGCAAGCAAACTTCTCCTTGGTCCTGCAATCAGGCAAGCAACAAAGTACACAAATAATGACTATCATGTACAATATTATCTAGCTAATGAATTCCACCATATCAATTCCATATGCACCAATATTAGTTCAACAAAAAAACATCAAGCTAATCTTAAGTTTTCTTATAATTGAAAATGTACAACCAAAATAATATTGTATCACCTGAAAATGTATAACCTGGCCGACCCTGACCACTTTCGATTCTTATGGGACATGAACATGGAAGATAGCAGTTTGTGCATTTGTTGATTTTCAGTTATCTATATTTACATAAGCGTGGTGATGATTAATTGGGTTAAGGGACAAAAAAAGCCTTCAGATTTGGATGTTGCAGTTACAATTAGGATTGTGCTTGTTGTTGTGTAAGAATCGAAGGGAGGCATACCAGTGGCGGGAATTCCAGTTCAGATTGGCGACGGAGGGAGGTTGCTTTGCAGCGGCGGGCAAGCGGCTAAGGAGATTGGGGGAGAGTCAGTCGTCGGAGGTGCCAAACGCGTTTTAAAGGAGAGAATCTGAACCACGCGGCCACTAAGTTAAGGGAGATTGGGGATGATTCCGGCTGAGTTGCGAGTTGTGACAGACTAGAGGAGAAGTCCGGCGAAGTCCAGTGAAGGAGCGAGAGCAACCAACTGCGCGTCGCGGCAGAGGAGAAATCAAGCAGAGTTGAGGAGTGACCAATTGCCGACGCGAGACTTGCTGAGTTCTTCGCGAGACTTCTTCTCCATGCTGAGATCGGTGGCCGTCGTGCAGAGAGCTTGAGACTGGCTGAGTCTGCTCTACGCCTCTGCCAATACTTGGTTAGGGCTAGGGGGTTGAAGGCCTTGGGCCGGGTAGAATTTTAGGTTTTACATTTTATTTTATTTTAATTATTATTAATATATTCTTAATATTATATAGGTTTGATAGGTTCGAAAACCTATCAAATCAAACACTAATATGTTTGAGCTCGATTTGATAAGGGATTCGAATAATTAAAAAGGTTCGAACTCGTATTTAAAGTTCGAAAAGCTCGGTTCGTTAATGCTAATTTCGAGCTCGAACTCAAATAGTTCGAGAAAAACTTGGTTTGCTAACACTCCAACCCAACACCCTGTTTTTTTTTTCTTTTTTTCTTTTTAATTTTTTAAGTTTTTTGAATTGAGTCCCTAATATTTTTTAGTATGTATACATATGTAAGTAGTAAATAATTCTTATAAAATCATAAAATTATATGTATAAAAAACTAATATAAGACAATTTTAACATGAAACTATAACATGCAAAAATACATAAGCATAATTGGAGATACATGTATAAAAAAATATACTCATTTATATAAATAATGTTATGAACATTGGTGCATGTTTAATATAAATAATTAGTAAGTGTTCCATAAATATTTAAACCATTATATTCCTACATATAATTGAATATACTTGTAACAATTTTCAAAATTTCATTTATAGATATGTCTTACATTTTGGTACAAATTCTTGACTTTTTTTTTTTTTTTTGTGTATTAGATTCATGACATATATCTGCGATTTAATTTGTACATGATAGTTAATGGGATCATATGGGCTCGGTCCACCACTTGATGAACTTTAGATTGGGCTTTTGCATACAAAGAAGCGTACAAAGAAGCACCAAAATGTTTTTCAGGAGAAAATCCTATGACGATCAAGTCAATATTGTGGTAAGCAGAGAAGCTTAAAAGAAGCGTAGCATGAGAATGTCATACATTGGGATTGGTGATTGGACAGGTTTATATAGCTGAGGGATCGGAGGGAATTGCTCTTGGATAAGAATCCTTTAGCGCGTCCTATAATTTGGGATTTCACTTCCTTCTAAAAGGGGATTTCCCTCATTAGCTCATTGGGCCTATTTCCTACCAATAGGTCCCCTTTTCTTTAAGAAAATGTGGGTTAGGGTCCTGCATTTTCTTAAATTTTGTCATCTTTAAAAAGGGTGGTCTGTGTTTGTCTAAAAGGGGTATGATCCCTATCTTCTTGTGTCAAGCTGGCATGCTTTATTCGACATTGTTTGTTGAAAGGGGTGCGATGCCTATCTAGACTGCTTAATAAGGAAGCTTTAAAAACATCATCACTTCTCCATCATCCTCCTTTCGCCCTATGTTGTTGCTACATGTAGCAAGTTCAATAGTCGGAAAAGGAAATGAAGTGACGTCTAATAAATGCCCCTTACAAAAGTGACCGGGTGTGACCATCTTTGACTGCTATTTGTGGCCATATGTCCTCCTTTTAGTGGGCGAAAAATTCGCCATGATTACAGTGGTGGTTTCAAGGAGGTAACCTGAGAGTTGTGGGTTTCTTATATATACGGCAAGGTCTTTTCACCTTTCTTTTTTCACCGTTTGACTGCCGCTTGCTTTATTAGATCCTTGCGCCTTCTACTTTTTCTCTATTTGTTGCTGAGTCTCTCTTTAATATCACACGATCTCACTTTTTGGTACTACTTTCCTTCAAACCTTTTATAATTAGATAGTTGGACTTATACCTTTCATCTCCATGTAATCTGTAACAGTTTTTTTGGTGTTTTGGAATTTTCCCTTTTGCTATTTTGGGTTTTTTTGCCATTCTTTCACCATCCACCACATGTTAGAGGCAGCCTTGACATGTTGCATGACAGTTTTTCCAGATGGCATCCTTAAAATCATTATCCAAAACTACCACTGGCGAGGTCGATTCTTCCAAGATACTGTTTTCTCCCAATATGGGAGTATTAAGGGGTGTCAAGACAAAGTTCACTAACGAAACCTTCCCAACAAACTTATGGAGGTGCTTCTAACCTAATGGTGTGGTGGCCACTTTTTCCTGTGATCAAGCACCAAGGGATTAGGGCCTCGAAGGTGGTGACAAGAAGGCTAATGTCATCATGGTCTTTATTGACCAATTGCAAGCGGGGCTCTATTTCCCTCTTCATCCACTGGTGGAGCAGTTTTGTGGTCATTACAAAGCACCACTTTTGCAGCTGACCCCCAAGTTCTTTCATACACATCAATGGGTTTTTTTTTTTTTGCTGCATGATGGTGATAGTGACCCCCCTGCTGGAAGTCTTCCTTCAGTTCTACATGTTGGATCTGAAGAATGATTCAGTTTTCTTCCACATCACCCCCATAAATCGAAGGGGAAACAAGTCCTTTGCATTCATGTCCTACAAAGACTCACGGGCAGGCTAGAAGGATCATTTTTTCTTCACCTTGGGGGAGCCAAGATGGGTCTTCCCTTGTGAGTTTACCAATACTCCCCAACAGGCCTTAGTCCAGTGGCCATCAATATATGAGGGCTTCAAGAGCCATCATGCATACTTTGTGCTGGTCATTTGGTTGGAGTCAGTGATGGGGAATGACAATTTTTTGGACTTATTCTCCTATTCAATATATAGATATTGAGGAGATGTCGCTCAGGTGAGCAAGGATTAGCAGGGCCTACCTAAGTTATCTAGATATATTGAGCCCCTCCAACTGGGCTCCAGATCAGAAGGGGAAGTTGGTGGATGACTTTTAGGATCCCTTTTTAAGCTCAGCGAGGCCCCCACCAAGAGTTGTATTTCATGCAGATGCTTGATCTTCCTTAATTCTCATGCGTCTGGTTGGTCATAACATCTAGCTTCTTTTTGCATGAATGGGCAATCTGGCTAAAAAAATCCTTGTCTTGCCAGCCGAGGTGGTTCATTCTTCAAGGGTGGCGGAGAAGTCTCCAAGGGCTCCATCTTCCAAATTAGTACCTCCGATGGTTGAATTATTTGAGTCTTTTCTAAAGGTTAATTGGTGTAGAAGAGATTGCACTATTCAGATTTCCAATGAGGCTAATGCCAAGCAAATCGGGAGTGATGGTAGGGCTTTTATAGACAACTTTTCCTTCCACAGCGTTGGTTCTGTTGACTTGATGTCATTTTGTGCTGATTGTGGTTCTTTTTATCCAACCTCTCCTATGAAATGCTTGAAGACCCTCAGTCCTTTATCTGTGGACCCAAAAGTAGTGGGGGTGTCCTAAAAGAAGGAAATCAAGGAGGCACCGCCAAAGCAGAAAGCCATTGGTTCTTATCTTCCTCATTCTCTTACCCAGATTTCAGCGGAGATCATTCTTGAGAAGGCGCCACCTGCTTTCGGGTCCTCTTGAGCTAGCTATTAATGAGCACCATCAGCCTCGGAACCTAATCCTTGAGCGTGGTCAAGTTCAGAAGCATAACTTGGCACTGAAGGAGATTATGCCGGACTAGGTTTTTGACCCTTAATGGGAAATGGGTATTGGCGAATCGATCCTTGAGGATCAAACAAACATTACTCACCATATCCTTAAGGGGTTGAAGACCCTTAGGGATTGGCACCATTTTGCTTACCCACCTTAGGGGGACGGTAACCAGTTGATGAGCATAGGGTGCAGCCTACTCCAAGTACATTCTTGGATGATAAAAAATGTTATATTTTATATATTTTTTTTAATTTTTTTTGCTTGGCTCTAACAAGTTTGGCTTGTCAAGAGACCATCATTTCTTATGGTGTTGAGGAATAATCAGCAGCCTGGAAGAAGGCCATGCAAACTCTTTCTTCGCAGGTCGAAGGCTTACGAATTGCTAGGGACTCCTTAAGGATAGAGTTGGAAAGCGAGTGCACAGCTCAGAATGCCTTGGCGAATGACTGTTAAGTAATGAAGGAGGCCAATGAGAAGGTGGAAGCCCGCGACCAAAAGCTTGAACAGGAGCTGCAGAAAATGGTAGAGGCTCTTAAAGCATCTGAGGACAAGGGAGGTTAGGTTACCAAGGAGGTCAATTGGCTGATGTCTTTCTAAAGGCCGTTGAAGACAAAATTGGATTAGTCAACAAGACTCTTCCTATGAACAAGGTTGTGCCCATGGACTCAAGGACTGTTCAAGGCGAAAAGCCAGTGCTAGCTCCATTAATTCTACAATGCCTCTTATGGAATGGGTTGTGCAGCTTGGTTTTATTGGATATAAAGGCCATGTGGCACACCAGAGCCTCTATATCAAGGTCAATGCACACGTGAGGAAGCTCGGTTTGCTCATCCAGAAGGTGAAAAGAGTGTTAGGCTAGGATGCCTTTGTTGAATTCAAGGAAGGCTTTTTTTTTTCTACCACTTCCAGGTTGAGTAAGCTCATCTAAGCATGGATCTTTTATGTTTGTCAGCTTACAAGAATCTGGGTCTAGGCTTCAAGGCATGGCCTAAAGAGGGGAAGGCTGAAAAACCTACCTTTGATGAGGACACATCAACGATAGATATTGAAGAGGCTCCTTTTCCAGATGAATTTTAGGAGGTTTCATTGTTCATCCCTTTCATTCCTTCTGTGGGCTTCTTTCTTTGAAGGGTCTTATTATTTTTTTTTTAACTTTTATTATTCTTGTAATTTTTAGGATTAGTGAAATATGAATTTTTTATTTAGCGGTTGCTTTGATGTGATGTTTGCAATGAGCATGTAGCAAATTTTCCTGTCCATATTTTTTTAGCTTTTACCATCAATTCTTCACGCATGGAGATAGCTATTGTGTCATTCTTCTTTTACCGATGACTTTAGCCTATTTGAGAATACAGTTGTTTTATAAAGAAATTGTTGAACTTCGATGTTTTGGATAAGGCCTGTTTTTACTTCTATAAATCATGGAAGTAGTAGGTCATTTAGGATGAGTGCCTTCACTTTATTTCAAAAAAAGTGCAGTACATTATCTGAAGCGAATTTCACAAAGTGCAATTATTATACAAAGTAAGGTAACATATCATCTGAGTCATAGTTTCTAGGTAGCTTCCTTTCTACGGGGCTTGATAACTCATAGACCCTATTTCTTTAACTTTCTTTATGATCAAGTAAGGTCCGTCCAAGTTGGGTCCCAATACTCTGTGCCCTAGGTTTCTCCTAGCCAATTCTGCCCGAATGAGGGAAATACTTCCAAGTCAGATGCTCTTTCTCCTGGTTTTCTCCTAGTATGCTATATGGGGCTGGACTTGATTAGGAACTCCTCATGGCCTCAGGATAGGTTAAATACTACATCATGGCAATAAATTATTTCACCAAATAGGTAGAGGTGGAGCCCCTAGAATCTGTCATATCCTATCAAATCATTAGATTCTTGTGGAAAAATATCATCTATCAGTTCTGTTGCCTCCGAGCCATCATCACTAATAACAACAAGTAATTTGATAATCAACAAATTCGCCAATTCACAAAGGCAAGAGGTATCCATTTATATTTCACGCCCATGGCCCATCCTCAGTTGAATGGACAAGTAAACTAACCAACAGAACTATAAAAAAAGGCTTGAAGAAAGGGTTAAGAGAAACCAAATGCAAAGTGGATGAAGGGATTGCTAAGTGCCCTGTGGGATTATAGAACAATGCCTCAAAGGCCCATTAGCGAATCTCTTTTTATAATGGTTTATAGGACCAATGCCTTCATTCCATTAAAAGTGTCTTACCCGACTTTGAAGACCCAAGCAAACCACACAAGTGAAAATGAAAAAGTGCTAGAAGGAAACTTTGATTTCTTGAAAGAACTAAAAGAGGATACGATGGTCGGTATGAGAACTTTCAAACAACAAATTGGTCTAGGTCACAAGGGGAGAACCAGGAGGAAGAGCATTTGAGTGAGAGGTATGGCCCTCATTTGGGCAAAGTTGACTGGGAGAAACCGAGGGCATGGTGCATTAAGACCCAACTGGGGACAAACCCCACTTGGTCACAAGGAAAGTTAAAGATGGGGTCTATGAGTTATCAAGCCCTAAAGGAAGGAAGCTACATAGAAACTATCACTCAAATGATCTGTTACCTTATTTTGTATAACGATTGTACTTTGTGAAATTCGTTTCAAATAATGTACAACATTTTTTTTTAAATAAAGTGAAGTTGCTCCTCCTAAATGTCCTACGACTTTCACAATTTATGGAAGTAAGAACAAGCTTTATCCAAAACATCAAAGTTCAAAGATTTCTTTAAAAAATAACTTTATTCGCAAATAGGCTAAGGTCATCGGTGAAGGAAAACTGATACAACAGCTACTTCCATGCACAAACAAAGGATAGTAAAAAATTCAAAAATATGGATGAAAAAAGTTGCTACACGCTCACTGCAAAAATCACATCAAACCAATCGCTAAATAAAAAATTCATATTTCAATAATCCAAAAAATTACAAGAATAACAAATGTTACAAAAAAAAAAACAAGACCCCCCAAGGAAAGAAGCCTACGAAAGAAGTGGAAGGGATGAATAATGAAGCCTCCTAAAATTCATCTGGAAGAGGAGCCTCCTTAGTATCTGTTGCCAATGCATCCTCATCAAAAGTAGGCTTCCCAGACTTCCAATCTTTGGCCCACGCCTTAAATTTTTCTGGACCTAGATCCTCGTAAGTTGACAAAAATGAAAGATCTAGGCCCAGTTAAGCTCGCTCAACCTGGAAGTGGCAGGAAAGAAAGCCTTCATTGAATTCAACAAAAGCATCCTTACTCAGCCTCTTTTTTTCCTTTTGAAGTGGAGGAATGGTTTGAGTTCATTCATGCGTGCATTGGCCTTAATATGGAGGCTCTAGTGCACCACGTGGTGCTTGCATCCAATGAAACCAAGCTGCATAATCCACTACATGAGAGGCATCATAGAAATGACAAAGCTAATGTTGGCCTCACCTTGAATAGTCCTTAGGCCTATGGCTGTACCTTGGTCAATAGGAAGAGTTTCCCTGACCAAACCAATTTTGTCTTCAATGGCCTTTAGTAAAGATGCCAGCTGATTGACCTTCTTGGTAGCCTGGCCTCTCATTTCCTCAAATGCTTTAAGAACCTCTGCCATAGTCTACAACTCCTACTTGAGCTCTTGGGCTTGAGCCTTTACCTTTTCTTTGGCCTCTTTCATTGCTTGAAGGTCTTTCATTAAAGCATTCCGAGCAGTGTGTTCACTCTCTAGCTTTGTCCTCATGGAGTCCTTGGCATTTCACAGACCTTTGACCTACGAAGAAAGGAATTACAAGGCCTTTTCTCGAGCTGTGCATCGTTCCCCAATGCCACAAGAAATGATGGCCTCCTGCCAAACCAAACTTGTTAGAGCCAAGCAAAAATAAATAAATAAATAAAATTAGAAAATATATAAAATACAACATTTTCGACCATCCTAGAATGTGCCTAGAGTAGGTAACACCCTATGCTCATTAGCAGGTTGTGGTCCTCTCAAGGCGAGTCGGCATGACGGTGTTGGTCCCTAGGGATCCTTAAACCTTCGAGGATACAGTGAGTAATGTCCATTCAATCCTCAAGGATTAATTTTCCAACACCCACATGAAGTGCAAAGAAGGATCGGGATACGGCCAGCAAAGTTTGTTATCATTGGAGGAGAACTATATAAGCGAAGGCGCTTTTCCTCTACAGTGATACCTAACACCCCAAAAAGGGCAAGATGTTCTCTTGGAGATCCACCATGGAAACTGTGGAGCACATATTAGTGCTAAATCTTTGGCTTATAAGGCATTGTGACAAGGTTACTTTTGGCCGACAATCCGGATAGACTCCAGGAAATTGGTCCAGTGTTGCCACGCTTACCAGATTAACTTAGGAATACAAAGGCTACTCTTCTTCGTGCTTCTTTGGCCATTGACCCTTGGCCTTTTACTATGTAGGGGTTGTACTTGATTGGGTCACTCCCCATGGCACCTAGGACTGGTTAAATAATTCATCATGGCAATACATAAAGTAAAGCGAATTTCACAAAGTGCAATTTTTTTGCAAAGTAAGATAACATATCATCTAAGTGATAGTTTCTAAACAGCTTCCTTCCTTAAGGGCTTGATAACTCATAAACCCCATCTCAAACTTTCTTTGTGACCAAGTAGGGTCCGTCCTAATTGGGTTTCAATGCTCTGTGCCCTATGTTTCTCTTAGTCAACTCTGCCCCAACGAGAGCCATACCTCTAACTCAGATGCTCTTTCCCTTAGTTCTCCCTTCGTGAGCTAGGTGGTTCACTATTTGAAAGCTCTTATACGGACCTTCCCTTCTTCTCTTAGTTTTTCTAGCAGATCAAGGTTTTTTTTTAGCATCTTTTCGTTTTCACTTGTATGGTATGCTTAGGTCCTGAAAGTTGGGTAAGAGACTTTTACTGGAATGAGGGCATTGATCCTATAGACCATTATAAAAGGAGATTGTATGGTGCATCTTTTAGGCACTGTATTATAATCCCATAGGACATTTAGCAATTCTTCCACCCACTTGCTTTTGGTTTCTCTCAACCTTTTCTTCAAGCCATATTTGGTAGTTCTGTTGGTTACCTCTACTTGTCCATTCAACTGAGGATGGGCCTCGGGTGTGACATATAAACGGATACCTCTTGCCTCAGGCATGATATATAATCGAATAGACAGATGATATTTTTCCATAAGAATTTAATGATTTGAAAGTCTAGGGGCTTCACCTCTACCCATTTAGTGAAATAATCTACTGTTATACTACATTATTTAACCTGTCCTAGGGCCATGAAGAGTGCCCCAATCAAGTCCAGCATCTATATAGTAAAAGGCCAAGGGTCGGTGGCCATGGAGGCACCGGAGAATGGTAACTTCTATATTCACGAGTTGATCTGGCAAGCGTGGCAACACTAGACCAACTTCTTAGTGTCTACCCGGATTGTTGGCCAAAAGTAACCTTGTCACAAAGCCTTATGGGCCAAAGAGTTTGTGTCAATATGTGCTCTACAATCTACCTGGTGGGTATCCTAGAGAACGTGTTGCCTTTCTTAGGGCATTAGGCACCGTTGTAGAGGAGAAGCGAACCCTCACCTATATAGTTCTCCTCCAATGATGACAAACCTTGCAAACCGTATCCTGGTCCTTCCTTTCTCCTATGGTGTCCCATTTAGGGTTCCGGTTTCAAGGTAAAGTTTGATCGATTTCTTCCAATCATCTTTGAGAGAAGTATATTCCAACTGGTGAATCGAGGGTTCTACAAGTTCCTTCATTAAGGCCTCTTCCTGGCCTTTTGAGAGGGTATCCGCCCTTGTATTTTGGGCCCTTAGGATCTTTTGTATGAGGATAAACATCTTAATCAAATCTCTTGCCTTGTTCAGATATTTACAAAAAGTAGGGTCCTTGGCCTCTACCATTCCCATAGTTTGGTTTAGTATTAGTTGTGAGTCACTACATATCTGTAGACATCATACCCCCACCCAACTAGCCATCTGTAGCCCTACTAGGAGGGCTTCATACTCAGCAACATTATTTGTGATTGGAAATTAAAACTTAATTCTGTGAACTGCTTCCATGCCCATTCGGCCCTTTCAGCATGATCCATACTCCTCTATTTTCTAGTCCTGAAGCCTTGTCAACGTACATTTCCCAAAGCAAGTTGTCTTCCCATTATTTTTCTTCATTTTTTTCTTATGGCTTCATTTCAACAACAAAGTCCACTAATGCTTGTGCTTTTATGGCTCTCCTAGGGTTATATTAAATATCGTGTTCTCATAATTTAATGCACCATTTAGCAAGACTCCCTGATTTGTCTAGCTTTTGGAGGATGTCCTATAATGGCAACTCTGTTCGCACAATAATGCGGTATGTCTGAAAGTATGGCTGTAATTTTTGAGAAGCCATCATGAGGGCCATGATTGCCTTCTATATAGTGTGATATCAACATTCTACACCTTGGAGGGTCCGATTGACATGGTACACTAGCCATTGTTTGGATCCGTAGTCTTTCACAAGTATAGCACTGACGGGGCCTTTTGTCATGGCTAGGTAGAGTACGGGGGTTCATCGGGCTTTGGCTACTTTAGTATTAAGAGGTCTCTGAGGTTGCCTTTAATGTACTTGAGGGCTTCGTGACATTCATTGGCCCATTCAAACATCACTTCTTTCTTAAGTATGTGGAAAAATGGTTTGCAACGGTCTTCAAATAGTGACACAAATTGCCCGAGGGCTTTGATTTTGGATGTCCTTTTTATTCTGATAGTCAGACATTGTGATAGTGGCTTTGATTTTATCTGAGTTCACATTGATTCCTGTTTTAGAGACCATATAGCCAAGGAATTTTCCTGCAACAACCTTAAAAGATGCATTTTCTAGGGTTGAACCTCATGTTAAATTGGTGCATTCTTTGAAAAGTTTCTTATAAATCATTGAAGTGACGTTTTAATGCCCTACTATTGACAATCATATCATTTATGTAAACTTCCATGTTCCTCCCTAGTTGTTTTGTAAAAACCTTGTTCATAAGTCTTTGGTAGGTTACCCCTGCATTCTTCAAATCGAAAGGTATTAGTTGGTAAAAATATGCTGCTTCTTTAGTGGTGAAATCTATTTTTTTCCTCATCCTCAGGGTCCATGGTAGCCACTAAAAGAGTCCATAAATGACATAATTTTGTATTTAGAAGTGGCATCGACCAACTAGTCTACAGATGGCAATGAGTAAGGGTTCTTTAGACAAACATCATTTGAATTTGTATAATAAGTTCACATATACCACTCACCATTTTCCTTTTTGACCAAACCAACATTGGCAAGCCACTTTGGGTATCGTACTTCTCAGATGGTGCCTGCTTTTAGCAATCTTTTAACTTTTTCTTTGATGAATTGTATTCTTTTAGGCACCATGTTGTTGTTTTTTTTTTTACTGTACAAGTTAAGTGGAGAGGTTCACTTGTAATTTGTGAGTGATAATTTCTAGCTCATAGCATGTCGCTAGGAGACTATGCGAACACATCTATATTAGCCTTTAAAAACTATATGAATGACTATCTTACCTCAAGGAAGAGGCCCTTGTCAATTTTTAATGTCTTTCCAAGGGCTATTTTTACCACCTCAGTGTTCTTAGACAAGGTTACACTGGCCTCGTTCTCTTAGGGTTGTTCTTTCCTCTTTTTTGCCTCCATCAAGATGGCTTGTCTTTTTTCGGCCCCCGCAAGCTTGCCACATAGCTTCGTTATATTAAGGCCTGGTCTATAAAAATGGTTGTGTCTTTTATAGGGGTCATGAACAGCATCATTAGCCACCTAACATCATATCTAATGTGGAATTGTACCTAGGTTGGTCTTCTGAGGATGTCGTTATATGGTGATGGGATGTCTAAGACTAAGAACTCCGATGGATAAGAGTCACAAACGACCCTTCTTTCCTTGTCCACCCTTATTAGCATGACAGTTAACTTGATAGTTCCAAGCATAAAGTCTTTCTTTCTTCCTACTTTAAAGGTAGGCCCCAATATTGGGGGACAACAAGGATCTTTTGAGCTTGATCTTTTTTAACAAGTCAGCAAAGATGACATTAATATTGGCCCTTGCGTCTTAATGTACCTTTTCCACATCAAAGTTATTGATTCTAGCTCTAAATACCAATGGGTCCAAGTGAGGGACGAGCACCTGGGACTTATTGGGCATCGTTAGGACTTTGTTGAGGTCGGTCACCTACAGTTGGGCAATTTCTTGCTCCTGCTATTTTCGAGCCACAAAAGACTCTCTTTTGGTAATCATGTGAACAACTTCTGTTGGGGGGCTCGAATTTCTGTGGTCTCTTAATAGGGATTATTGCTTTTCTAGTTGTTGTCCTTTATCATGCTCCTATTTATTATCCATTCTATGAGGCCTTTCATCTTGCTTTCAACAAGGGGATGATTGCTTGAACAAGTATTCCTTCAGCTTTTCCGTTTGGATCATCTTCTCGATAAGTTTTTTTAGTTGCCAGTATTCTTCAATGCTATGCCTCTTGTTCTTATGGTATCTACAATATTTCCTAGTGTCATTCTTGTTTGACGGTGGCATTGGTGGGGGCCACCTGGGAACTTGATTTTTCTTCTCAAGGGCATAGAGGATATTTGACCTTGTCTCCTTCAGAGGTGGGAGTATTGGATCTATCCGCGAGTGTTCCCCACCCCAATCTGCTTCTTGGCTCTATTTTCTCTAGTATTTAGCTACTCCCTTAGCACTGATGGCCAATTAAGCTTCTTTGCATGCATGTACCGGGTAGCCTGATCAAGGAATTCTTCTATGTCCCTCAAAAGGCTTTCATGAAGGTCCAAGCTAGCTCCGAATCCCACACTAGCCCTTGAGTGATAACAACCAGATGTAATTTTGGAGATAATCCCTGTACTTGTACTACCTCAGTATTAAATCTTCAAACAAAGTCCCTCAAGGACTAATCGCAGCCTTGTCGAATTTTTAAGAGATGGGCCACCATCTTAGGGGTTGGTCGGCTTCCCAAGAAGTAGCACAAGAACACTTAGGAGAGATCCTTAAAGGAAGGCAAAGCGATGCCCTCGATTAGCTCCAAGCTAGGAGGCAAGGACTCTCGTTGACGTTGAGCTGAAGGCCCTACACATGACTCTGTCCGAGGCCCTTTCCAACCTCATAGAGGTGACGTATCTTTGCAAGTGGTTTACAGGATTGGTAAGGCCATCATAAAGGTCAATTTTGGGCATGTGGAACCCTTCAGGGGCCAATTTTTTGATTATTTTTCATCAGTGAAAAGTTGGAGCCACATGTATTTAACATCGATGCCAAGACCGAGCCCTTCCTTTGGGGGCTCAGGGATTCACATATGCTATTGCAGCTAGTCGAGTCTTTGCAAGATTACGCTGATATCACTACTAGTGGAACCATTTGATCGTTCCAAGGATGTCGGCTGCTCATAAACTCGTGCCCTTAGAGGCAGGTCCTGTGGGGCCTGATGGGGCTTCCTAGGTGTCAAGTAGCTCTCAACAACTTTTTTTGGAGCTCTCGAAAAGGCCTTTTGAATCTCTTGCTACAACGTCATTTTCAGCCCTATAAGGTGCCGAAGGATCCTCGAGACCGGCTCCTTGATCAGTTTCTTCACCTACAAGTCTTATGGCCCCTAATAAGGCAATGGCTCTATTGCTCATTTCCTAGTTGGTCTTGGTTCTCCATGTGGGACCTCCTAGTGTTTACCATGTTTCCTACAAACATCACCAAATTGATAGTTAATAGGATTGTCTGGGCTTAGGCCACCACTTGGTGAACTTTATATTGAGGTTCTGCGTACAAACACAATGTCAAAGCCTCGAGATGTTTTCTTGAGGGAAACCATCTGATGATCAAGTTAGTCTTCTGGTGAACAGAGAAGCATAAAAGAAGCATGATAATGTCATACCTCAGGATTGGTGATTGGACGGGTTTATATAGTTGAGTGGGATATGAGAGAATCGCGTCTAGATAGGAATCTTTTAGCTAGTCCCGTAATTTTCAAGATTTTGTTTTCATCTAAAAGGGGGTTTCCTTCATTAGGTCATTAGGCCTTCCATTTTTTATCCATCAGATAGTGGTTCATCTGCTTTGGACTCCGTATTTGGCCTATCTCCTACCAATACATATACTAAATTTTCATGGAAAGAGCGTTTAAGGATGTTCACACTTGTATTTTTATATTAACTCATATATCTATTATATATATATAAAGCAAGATATACTTAAGGAGTTAAGAGTCATTTCACTTAACAGAATAAATAACAAATTGACAGATAATAGTTTTTTTATTTAAGGAAACAAAACCATGCATTTACGTTGCAAATTGACAAGTGTACCCACTGAACTCTTTAAAAATAAGGAGTTGAGTGTTTTTTTAGATAATAGACTAAAAAACAAATTGACATGTGGCAGTTTTTTTTTATTTAAGGAAACTAGAGCTTATTTTTAATGAAAATCTGACAAGTTTGCCCTCCTTTCATAACATTCACTCAAAACAACATAGCTGAAACAATTTTGGCATAACTGTGGTATTATCTTAGTAATAGAAAGTCAATTATCACATTTGATTGGAAAAATTACAATTAATTCAATAATTCCATCCATATTTTTAGCTCCCAAATTATTATAAATTTAATAATTATAGACATAATTTTAGCACCTAAACCACTATAAATAACACCATAACCAGACACCATTTTCACAAATTGGAGTAGGAACCCCTCAATGAAAGCCAAAATGTTGCGCAAACATTCTAGCATGCCTTCGCAATTTTGAGATTGAAAATAACGGTGAGAACGAGTGGCTCAAAAGACTGATAATGAAACTTGAAGCACAGTTCCATCGCTATAATGATAGGACAAAATACTTAGGATCATACAAGAAAATGGGTAATCTTGTATGAACCGAAACAGAATAGATTGACATAAACACAAGTTACTTTCGTGTTGATACATTTTAGGTCAGTTTAAAATAACCTTAGATCTAACAAAAAAAAAACGTCATCCAACCATGAAAAATTTGTTAAAATCAAAGAAAAATAGATAAGCACCAAAATCAAAGAAAAATACATAAGCACCATTGATAATTTAGGTATCTAAAACATTTTGCATTAAGAATCATACATGGAAATGTTAAAACATAAAACAAAAAGTAAAGAACGCATCATACCCAAAAAAAAAAAAAAAAATTGTTGAACTGATATGAAAAAAAAACACTGTGACGAGCGGTGGATTCATATTGGACAAAATTGTTAAATAATTAATACAGAAAACGAAACAATTGAAAACAAATTAGTATTTTTTTCTTACTTAATTATTTTAAGGAAAAAATTGTTGGCCCAAAGTTTTAAGTGATATTAAATTTAACAATTAAATTTTAATTAACTCATTAAATCATACATATGATAATATATTCTTTATTTGGTGCGTTCCATGCATTGACCAACACTCCAGCATGCCATAGAATCATTTTTTTTTAATTCAATTGGGCCAAGTATTTATTAATTTAATTTTTAATGCTTAATTCAATCGGCCCCAGTATTTTTTTTTTTTACATTGGCATAATTCAATTGAGTCCAGTTTTTTTCCTTTGGTTTAATTCTTTTATTTTTTTTGGGTTTAAATAAATTGGGCCTAGTATTCATTTGTGCTCAAACCATTTATATACGTAATTTTTTTCTTAATAAAATTGGATTAGGCGCGATTCATTAACTCTTGTATAGATTTTTTAAGTTTATTTGTATTGTGCCCAATTAGGCCCATTTGTATTTTTAGTTTGGATTGATAAAATTGGGGTACCCATTAGACTCTTTTTTTTTTTTTTTGTTTCATTCAATTGGCTCTGGCTTAACCAAAGTTTTAAATCCAATTTTAAGTTGGTTTAATTTAATTTGACTAAGAGGGTGAAAATTTTAAAATTCAAATTCTTAAGACCGTTTTGGGCCAATTGTGCCCATTTGTATTTTTTTTGTTCAATTCAATTGGCCAAGACTTAGCTTAAGCTTTTAAACCCATTTTAAATTGGTACTAATTATAAAAAAATTAATACTTATACAGTGAGATGAGTAAGGCATTAGACTGTTATGACGTTGTTACTACTACAGTCAAAATAGACACTATTAGTAGTACACCCAGTACAATCAATAAAAGGTATTAAACTATTTTCCTTTTTATCATATTTATAAAGTTTCTAATTTTTTTTTTGTATTATTTTTAATATTATGTTTAGATTGAACTTAACTTTATATTTAACATATTCAGTGGACTCAAATTTTTAGTACTGTTAGTGACAACATAATTAATAACTTTTCATCATATAAAGACCCACTGAAGATATTATCATCATAACAATCTCGTTGCGGAGATATAATATGTATCTTACAACTTTGTTACCTTTATATTTATATGAATAATACTTATTTTAAAAAACTTAATACTTTTAGTTTTAGTTGCAATGAATTGCAAAATCATTTGATAATTCTGTCACAAATGATTCATTGTTAGATGATGAATTAATTGAGTTGCTATAGAAGTTCAAATTTTTTACAAAAAAAGAAAAAGTTTAATACCTATTTTTTCAAAATTTCATATTTTTCTATGGCACATTCTTCTATATAAATAATTATTGTAGTGCTTTACTTCGAGACCAAACAGAAGAAAAGAATTCTAATGATGATGCTATGTGCACTTGATTTCATTATTATTTATAAATTTTTAAGGTTTGACAGGATAAATAAATTTGTTGGTGATGCTTAGGATATCTCATTGTATTTAAAATTGTTAGTTTTTTAATATCTTTGTAAAATTTAAATATTTATACATTTTTAGGAACTCAATACAACTTTGGACCTTGTGGCAGTGCCGAATAAGTAAACTAGTTTTGTTATACTTCCTTTGTTTTACATTAATTGACTCTTTTATTTTTTTTAACTGAAGTTTGACTTGAACATATTCATATTAATATGTATTAAAAAAAAATTTAAAATGATATTTAGAAAATATAATTTTTAAAGTTTCATTTACATATAAAATATTCATATTTTTATAATAAATTTTGAAAGAAATAAAATCATAAGTTAATTGTTGTGAATAATAAAATTGTTAGTTTTTGTGAAACGGATGGAGCACTTGATTTTCATTGATTCAATGTAAATTGGAGTCCTACAAAAAAGGGAATGTACTCTTATGCAAATTACAACCAAATGCTCTCTTTTTCTCTCTCTTCAAATCTTCTCTCTTTTCTCTTCTTTCTAGGAATGAGTATGGGTTGGGTAGACATGAAACCCAACTCGAACCACCCCCATTGGGTTGGGTGGTTGGGTTGGGTTGAGTTGGGTTAGGTAAAAATAGACCATAGTTTACAAGTTGGTTCTACATATAAAAGAACTGATAGTTTTTTAGTTGGTTTTAGTTTTATATGGAACCAATCTGAGGTAGAACCGAACCCAAAGTATATATATAATTATATAATAAAAATTATAGTATTACTAAAATATTCACACACATATATATATATGTGTGTGTGTGTGTGTGTGTTTATTTCTTTGAAGAATTATAATGGTCATCTTATGTGTTTATATTAAACCCTTAAACTGATATCTTAAATTGAAATAATATAGAATTGTGGGATCATTCACAAAATTTTTTCATATTCACTTGAATAACTTTGCTTCCTAGACCGACTACTCCTGAGTCATTTTGCTTTGGATCTCTCTACTTCAGACTATTCTTTACGACACAATCATTATGTTTTTTTCATTTATGAGCCATGTGAAATTGGAAAATTCATAATATCAATATATTTCAGGTTTTGATACTGAAGAAGATGATCTTAAAGGCTTAACTTTCTATGTTAAATGTTGTACCAATGTTAGAATTACCGGAGGGATGTAAACTGATTGAGAAGGAAGATACTTTACAATCAACTCTTTTGAACAATTTTAGTAACATCATGTTAAACTCTTTTGAATGTGTCTAAGTACATGTATTTAAATATTGATTTGATTGTATATTATGTTGAATATTTCATAAATTAGTTATGGATGAAATTTTATCGAATTTTGATGTTATTATAGGTGTATGGTATAAATTAGAAAACCCGAAAACTAGAATCGAAAAACCTAAAACCACGATTCTGGTTCTATTCGGTTATTGGTTCTTATGTTGTGTAGAAAAATTTTGGAACTGAAGTCATTTTTGGTTGATTTGGTTCTACCATAAAACCGAACCAACCTAAACTATACTCACCCTCACTTCTTTCCTTCTCTTTCTTTGTGAATCGTTCTATGCTTGAGTTCTTCTCGTATCTAAAGGAAATTAATCAATCAAATTGCTTATTCTCATGAAGTTAAATACTGTGGTATGCGGTATGCGGTACAAATGTTTTCACATTTTGTCATTTTATCATGTTGTATACCGCGGTATTTCATGGTATTTAGTATACCGCTCACTTTTGGTGTTTATTTTGTCCGAAAACTGTGGTATACCACAAATACCGTGAGGTACGTACTGCAATATTTTATTTTTTACAGATGCGTGTGAAATATTTTTTTTTATCATTTTACATCAAAATATCATAAATATATAAAACATTAAAATACAATTAATACACATATCATAAAATAAATATTTACTTTTATTCTTTTGGTTACTTTTCTTAGTTAACATAAAAATTTAATGGTTACTTTGAGTCATCTAGGAACTCAATGTGGTATTATAAAATGTATTTTTATTATTAAAGTATTATTTTTTTCTCTTATATCAATAAATTTGCTTCTTCCTTAGTATTATTTATTTTGCTCTCTCTATATATATAATATTTTTTTATGTTTTTTGAATTATAAAAATATCTTCTATCATATATATTTTATTTTTATTTGAAAAATTATAATACATATAAAATGTGTAAAAAAATTATTGAATTTATGTCATCTTAAAATAATATTCTAACATTTAGTTTTTTACGGAAACAGTAACGGTATATGACATGGTATATCATGCGGTAAACCTTAAAAATTTGAGGTGTGGTATACTTAGTGGTAATAGTATTTAACACCTTGCTTCTTTTGCAGTTGGGTTTGGAGCAGATTTGGATTCCTTTTTCTGTAAAATTTTCAGTCTATTCTGCTGCTGGTATTTGGTTTGAAACCTGAGGAGTGGAGTATGTTGATAAGTGTACATTTTCAAATTATAGTGGAATAAATGTAATTTTAGTTCAACTTTAGGGGGCAAAAAGGTAGTTAACCGTTCCTGTTTTATACAGGAAACCCCGGGCTGCCGCTGCGAGGCGAGGAAGCAATCACAATGTTTGGAAGAGCACTGACGCAGTGCGCGGTCCGCCACCAACCATGGCGGAAGGCAGCCATGAGAGGCGCAGCCGAAAAAAGTTATAAAAGCTCCTCGGCGGCTGTCGACTCGATATTGCTTCGGTCCCTCAAAGATCATTATCTTGAAGTCGCCAAAATGACTCCTCCCCCTGTACGTCTGATCCATAGTTCTCTTCTTCTGCGCGACTATTTATCTTTCTTCTTCGTTAGCTTTGTTTTTTTTTTTTTCTTTCTCCTGTTAATTTTGAGCTATTATTGCGTTTTGTTGTGTAGCTGTTGAAATCCGACACAATATGTTAAACCCTGACGAGGGTTTATCGAGATGCTACAGCTCACACACACGCACATTTTCCAAATTTCAGACTCGGAAAGTTCAATTTTGCTCCCTTTAAATCTTCCTGGTTTCCCAGTCACTTAATCTTTCATTCGGCATTTGCGTGTTGGAACTTTGCCTGAGTGGTTTTCCTATCGCTTTTCGGGTGAATCGTGTTAGTCTGATAAGAGGTTTTTCTCTTTAACAACCCAAGTGGCCTATTTGCAGTTGCAACGAGAATAATTTGTTTCAAAGAATATGAAGTTGCTCTCAGTTTGTTGTAACGGGAATGCCAGCGGATTTATGATGAATTTAGCAGCTCATTATGGAATTAGAATGTCTTGTCTTGTACTTTTCATAGTTTATATTCAGTCATTTCTACATTTACTGGCTCATCACACAAGTTCACTGACTCTCTGTTTTGGGAACTTTTCCATTATCACAGAAGGTGAGTCCTCCCACAGCTTTCACGATTGTGAAAGGTGCACTTGATTCCAATGGACCAGTCCTCAAGAGAAGCTATGGAAATGAGGAGATCAGTATCCATGTGATGCGGCTGGCTAATGTTGTTGGAAGTGATGGTGGGGATGACGATGGTGACGCAATTAATCAGTTGTTCCTTCATGTAGATGTATCAAAGCCAGGTCAAAAAAAGTCCTTGAATTTTCTTTGTGGATTGTACCCTGATGCACTTGGCATACACTCGATTTCAATGAGGTCAAATATTGAGAATGAAGGATATCTTGTTCATTCGTCTGAATATACTGGCCCGCTATTTGAGTAAGTTGTCATACCCTGTCCTGTTCTTTACACTTGTAGGCCTAATTCTGTTATTCCATATAGCAGGTTAATCACCATTTCTGGTTAAAATGCTCATGAAGCTTTCTATATGCATTGTAAATCAGCAGAGATCATAGAATTAGCCAAACAGAAAATGTTTCCAAGTAACTTCCAGCAAATAGTTATGCATTCTAGCTTAGGAAGTACTGTTCTTTTGGTAAACTCATGATTAGTTTCCCACAGGTCAAACTTTCAGTCAACTAAAATGAATAACTAGTAAGTAAACTTACTTAAGTAAGTGGTGCTTGCTAGGTGACACAGAGTGGGGAATGGAAGTGAAATATACCACATTTTAAAAGTTAAGTAAAAGTGTTACAAAATTGAGAGCAAAGGCAGCAGTCAAAAGTTGGAGTGGGAGCAGCAGCGACCCCCAAGTAGAAGGATTATGCCACCTAATGCAAGACTAGATCTCAAGCTGTCAACATGTTTCTCAACCTAGCTATTGAGCATAAATCATTGGAGAATCATGCTATGGTAATCATATTGCACAATGTGCAACATACAAGAGTTCTAAGAGATTTTCAATAATTTTGACAGATCATAATACTGAATGCTTCTTCACATGCATGATTAAGCAGGAGGACAGCTACATAAGGTGTTCATTCTTAACAGAAACGTCTTACAGTAGCTTTCTCAGGATAATACGCTCATGCACAGCTAGGCAAAGACAATAACAGAAGTTTAGGTTTATTTACAAGGGCCATGACCACATTTTCATAGAGGCCCTCAAAAACATGCATGGCTGCTGAAGTTACCGCTGCAGCCTGAACTACACAAAATCCTGCACTTTTGGTAGCCTTCCCTTGGCAACTTGAACAAAAATTCCAACCAACCTGTAAACATGTATCAGAAACATAACTTTGGATCTTAAACTGAGCATCAATATAGTTGGGAAACAATTATTATTACATCAAGGCATAGCATTACCACAGTTTCAACCCTCACATCCCTGCACATAACTTATATTAGCATTTTTGTTTGTCACTGTGCAAATCTGCACATTCCAGAAGCCCAAGGAGTGGGATAACTGATAATATGAAATCAATAAGGGTCATTCACTGAAACATACACAGACAAAATAAGCTAATGCGGAAACCTAAACTCATTAGTTACAAATCTTAAAAAACAGCCGAGGGATCAGCTCTACCTGTTCTTGGGGTTTCAAACCTGTTCATGATCACAAACAGATATCCATGTTTAAATTCACATGCAAGATCAAGAATAACTTCTGGACCTGTATATTATAGCAAAATTATGACTTCTTAGTCCTTACCTAGGAAATCAACAAAACCTTTAGACCTACAGGAACTGAGTCCTTGGCCAAGGTAAATACCCATGTTCCATGATTGATTGACCAAGTTTTTGATATTGTTGAAAAATGAAGAGCTGGGTTCCCGAGAATTATGGAAGTCGACCGAAACCAGTCGAGGGAACAGGGAAGGGCACTTTAGGCTGTTTGAATTTTTGAGCAATTAGCAATTGCAGTCCACATACTTCTCGATTTCTATAATTTTCTTTTTGGGGCAACTTCTAGATTTCTAATTATGTCCTCAGATTTACGTGGATACTACTAACTGGTATTCAAATCTTTAATGAACTGTTACATAAGTCCTAAGTTTCTGACACTCTGTGTTTCCAGGAACTATGCCATTAGGCAATTAGTCGCCCTGGCATCCACAGATTTCAGAAATGATAAGTGTTTTTACACCATGTTACGGACTCTAGTAAGTTTATTACTTGCTGACAAACATGAACTGTTTCTGCTACACAAATACTGTTTCAGAACTATGACTTCTTCCCAAATCATACTTTAATAGCTTGTAGTTTCTAATTAATGCTTCAAATTGAAGGCCTAGCTATGTGACCATCAAGCTCCATGGTGTAACAGATTCAGTTCCTTATCTTAAAGAGAACATCTAAGATGCCGCATACGGATTTGAAAGCCCCTTTGAATACATATGCAGTCCTTTGGTTTTGAAGAATTGAATTATGGTAATGACCTGTGTAGCCATATAACTTGTCGATTGTGTGATATCCATGTGCTGGATATTGCTTTATTCTAGGAAAGCCATTTGGAAAATGTAAATTTCAAGCTGCAGATAATTCGGTTAAATGTGGTTGTAGATGTATCACTCTCAGAATCTATTACTTGGCAATTGCAGTTCTTAAGAATGCAAGATATTCACAGGTATATGTATTGGAAGAAAACCATGCATGTACTGATTAAACCCTACATGTATGCTTGTGTGAAAACTTATAGTTGGACAGGCAATGGGTGTCCAACCCAGGGAGAGACATTAAAGGCCAGATATTAAATATTTACCAGTAAAAATCAGATTATATTTTCTCGATGGACTGTAAAGCTTTAGCTTGTGTTCTTACTTATTTATTACTATCATGGGATGTGTAATGTGGTATTGGATTGTGTTTCTCAATGTTATGATGATGCTCTTGTATGGCTGTTGAATACATATTGAATGTTTAAAGCAGGAAATAACTGATATTTTTAACCGTTTCTAACCTTATTGTTATTATTATTTGCACTCAGGAACCTCGATGACAGAATGAGGGATGCATTTCACAGTTTCATAGAGGAACGAGGTGTGAACGAGTCTCTGTTTCCCTTTCTGCAGGCATATATGTATGTGAAGGATCATCGTAACCTTGTACGGTGGTTCAAAATGGTCGGCCAGTTCATCAGCGTCAGAGAAAAAGAAAATGAAAATTAGAGATGTTTAGCCTGGATCAAGGTTGGTAACTAAGCATGTGTTCTGGATGGTACCTTCAATCCTTCACACAAACTTCACTTCCTTTTGTTGCTGCTGCTAGTTGACCCAATTCTTAAGCGTTTTGAACTTTTTCACATATTGACCAGGGACTTTGCTAAGACAAGGGAACGCTTGCACCAATTTTGACGTCTCTTGTAGTTCCCTGCAACATGCAAGCATTAATTTTGCAAATTGTCTCCCTCCAATTCAGTACAAACTTAAGAGTCTAGACCCCAAGTAATCTGGGTGGAGGCGTTGCTTTCTTTCTGCTAATATATTTCTTCACATGCAACATTACCATTACGGTTGATCTCTTTTACCGGTGCATTATTTTTAGATTAGGAGAAGGAAAAAGTTGCTGGCACGTTCCAAGTATGAACTTCTGGTCACTAAAAAGCTAAAGGTAATTAAAATTTAATTTTGTTACGAAAGGGCCAATTGTGCATACATATCTAAAGATTGTCATCAGGATAGAGTTTCAAACAATGCTAAACTCGGCGGACACATTTTTTTTTAACTGCTGCCTGTTGGAGACGGCTGTTTTCTGACATACAGCCATCAGAAGATGTCCCTTTTTTTCGGCCTGTTTGGGGAACTTTAGCAGGACATGATTTTCGCATTTTTGCACGATGCAGCTGAGATGGTACAGTGGGTCTCCATTGTTATTTCCTAGATTGCCCTTGAAGATTGACTTAACTAGGGATGACAAAATCAGACCCGACCCGATGACTTGGACCAACCCACCTAAATCCAAGCCTGACTTGACCTGATTTGACTAAAAAAGTCAACGACCTGAACCCGACTATACTCAACCCGAACCCGATTAAAGGGAAACCCGAAAAACCCCGAGCCCAAATGACCCAAACCTGAAATACCCGAACCCGAAATGACCCAAGCCTGAATTGACCCGAACCCGAAATGACCCAAATCCGAGACTGACCTGACCTGAACCCAAGATAACCCGATAACTAAACTCGATAATACCCGATTTTAACCCTCACCCTAAACCTTAACTTTCCTATTTTATTATTTTCAATATTAAGTCAGTCCTAAATATGGAGGTTTCCATGTTTAGTAACTTCCATTTTTTTAGTCTTTCATATTCAATATGTCTTATATTTAGGAATGATGACTTCCGTTATTAGTAATTTCCATTTTTTTGTACTTCCATATTTAATAAGTCTCATATTTGGAGATGAGATTTTCATATTTAGTACTTTCATTTCTTTTTTTAAGATATTCATGTTTAATCATTTTCATATTTTGAGAAAGGATTTTCATATTTAGTAACTTCTATTTTTTTATGACTTCTATATATTACAAGTATCTTATTTGAGGAAAAAACATCCATATTTAGTGAATCCCAAATTTGGATTTTTCTAACAGAAGTAATTTTTATATTTAGTAAGTTTAATGATCTTAATAGGCAATTATTAAAATTACAACATTCACCCCTAAACTTTTAAAGATAATGCAATAAAGTACCTAAATTTTAAAAAATTTTATTTTAGTCACCCATAATAATTACAACATGGATCCTAAAATTTTTGAAATCATTGCACTTTCACCCAAAATTTTTTAAAATTTACAATTTAGGGACTGATAATGAACTTGATTTGCATTTCGTTGTAATTTCAAAGAAAATTCATTAAAACGTAAGTATACCAAAATTGTCGTTATGTATGTCTGAGTGATAGCTGGGTGAAGATCTGAATAATCTGTACAATGATAGTTAAAGGGTATGAGTTTAGAAAAACAATCAAATATTACTATCAATGTTAAATTATTTAAATATGTACTAAACTATAATGAAGAAGCTTTTTATGAATATTTTAATTAAATATACTAAAAAATGAAATTTTAATTTAAATTAAATCACACAAAAAATTAAATTATTTGATTTAAATTTAAAAAAAAAAAATTGAATAGATTCAATCGTTGTGACTTCACACTAATAACCCACATAAACACAAAGGTTGACTCGAATTTGACCCGAAAGCTGACCTGAAGTTACCCGAGACTAAAATTACCCGACCTGAAGTGAACCTGAACCCAAATATACCCGGCCCAACCCAACCCGAACCCGAAATAAACCAGAACCCAAATGACCTGACCTGAACCCGACTTGGATCCAAATTCATGCTAATCTGAGTAGACCCGAACCTGAATGACCTGACTCACCCAATTGCTATCCCTAGACCTAACTACCCTGTGGTTGGGCAGTGGTGGCCACGTGCTTTGGGCTTTGTCTGCCCACCTACGGTCTCAGTCCTGACTGAGAGTTCCAGCCATCGGCCCAAGCTTGAGAGCCTGAAATCACCGTCTATTGGTCCGAGCCTCCTCTCTCAGTCATGCTTGAGAGCGCCTCAGTCCGAGCTGGAATTGTTCACCTGTCCAAGCCATAACCGTTCACCTGCCTGGATAACTTCCGTCACATCTAATTGAAATCGGAGGTCGATCAATTTTTCATGGTGCGATCAAGTAATTCGGGACACCCTCACGGAATCGTGTTCCTCTGCACACCGCATCATCATCTTTACCGGCGCTCCTCTCCCTCTCCCTCCATACTTTCAAACTTGGTATAGGTTGTAAAATTAGCCTTCTTTAAGTAGTAATAAGTTTAGAGGAACATTTGGCAGACATAGGCCATGAGGAAAAACATGTTAACCCAACTGTATCAAATTAAAACGATCTAGGCCTTAGTATATTAGAGAAAATAAAAACGTGATTTCAAATAAAATGAAAAAAGTACACTTTAAGTTCTAAAATGTTTTGCATTTTGCCAAATTGGCTGTAGAATTCCTCGATTTTTCAAATAAGTCGTGGAACAAAACGGAAAATCGATATCCAAATTGATTTATGTTTTGCCAAGTCAGTTATAAAACTTTTGCGTATGATGGGAATTGCTGAGATGACACCTAAAGTCATTATCTCCAATGAGTAAACTAATGCTTTTCAAACTTTAACAAGTTGCCTGTTTCTTGAGAAATTGGGACTAAATTGAATACTTTTAAAATTTCTAAGGACCAGATTATAATTTAAAAAATTTAGGGCCCTCATTGTTATTATCCCCAAATTTGCTGATGAAGCAAGCTGATAAATACCGTTATCGCTAGGTGTACGGCACTCCAAATTTTTAAAACATAACACAGTATACCGCGCCACATGTTACCATTTTTGTAAAAAAAAAAATTATGTTAGAATATTATTTTAAGATGGCGTAAATTCAATAATTTTTTTTTCACATTTTAATGTATTCTAATTTTTTTCATCATAATTTTTCAAATATAAATAAAATATATATATGAAGGAAGATATTTTTTTTATTACAAAAAAACATAAAAAATGTTATATATAGAGAAAAATAAATAATACTAAGAAAGAAACTAATTTATTAATATAAGATAAAAAAATAATACTTTAATAATAACAATATATTTTCTAATACTACATTGAGTTCATAGGTAGCTCAAAGTATTATTCAATTTTTATATTAACTAAGAAAAGTAACCAAAAGAATAAAAGTAAATATTTATTTTATGATATGTGTATTAATTATATTTTAATGTTTTATATATTTATGATATTTTGATATAAAATGAAAAAAAAAATCTCACACATCCATAAAGAATAAAATATCACGAAACGTACATCACTATATTTATTATATACCGTGATTTTTGGACAAAATATACATAAAAAGTGAACAGTATACGAAATACCGCGGTATACCACACGATAAAATGATAAAGTGCGAAAACATTGATACCGCATACCACTTATCCACGGGAAGCAATATACTGCGGTATTTAATTTTATGGCTGCTAGTGAGTCATGGGAGCTACATTATTTAAACGAAAGCATGAAAAATGTTATATGCATGCAAAATCGAAGAGGTACACTTGTAAATTGTAATGTGTTCCATAAGAACTGTGTTTTGCTATGCAATATAGAAACTCTATAATTTAAGAAGTAAAAAAAAATTAAAATATGTTTGAAAATTTTAATTATCCTTATATCAAATATTCTCTCTATCACAAATTCTTTATATCATTTACTGTTCATAGTAATTAATTTATAATTTTTATATTCAATATTTTAGTATATAAATACAAATTTTTTATGTATAAATTATAAATAAAGACATATAGCTTTTAGAAATAATCCTTAAAAAATATTTTTAGCAAATAATAATATGAATAATAATATGAACAAATTCAAGTCAAACTTAAGTAAAAAAAACTATATACCAAAGAATATGAGACAGAGAGGATATTATTTTCTTAAGTTGTACTTCATCTATCCCAGAACTATTGTAACATATTCTATTTTGGGTTGTTTCAAGTCTTTATAACATTTGCACTTTACCATACTATACTTCAAATTATAATTTCAACATTTACTTCTTCCAACTTTTTCAATTTACATGTAAAAAGTTAATGAAAAATGTGGAAACAATATAAATTAATATAAAATTTTTCCACTTTTTTAATCTCCACCTCAAACCAAAATGGTTTAGAAGGTATGGACGAAGAGAGTATTATAGAAGAAATTGTAAAGGTTAATTAGTAAAGAAGTGTTCACTATTCATCAGATGTGTAGTTTAATTACAGATTAAACAAAAATGTGCATTGAAACTCGACATGCTCGATCATCAGAAAATATTAGTTGGATATTGAATCAAGAAATAGCAAGAATTTGGGGACTAACAGCGAATTCTCCCACAAAAGAATGCAAGAGATAACAAACCTGCGGAAAAAGCAAACAGAGACCCCTAATAAAGGGATTGCTTGTTAGAAGGGTGATAGAAGTTTGAAAAGCAAAATCGGTGACAAAAAGAGCAATGGACTACTGTTCATCTTACTTCTTACAGCATCAAAGTTGTATTTAGAATATAGTAATATTAATGTATAATGTTGCCTTAATGCCTTTCAAGAAATAGCAAGAATTTGGGGACTACCAACGAATTCTTCTAGGAAAAAGCAACAAAGACCCCCTAAAAAAGGGATCAACTGTTAGAAAGGTGTTAGAAGTTTGAAAAGCAGAATAGCCCTGAAAGATGGAAAAAAGAACAACGGATTACTGTTCAATTATTTATCTTACAACATCAAAGTTGTGTTTAGAATAGTGGTGGCCGGTGGGCCAACCCGGGCCAGGCCTGGGTTGGCTTTTCTGGACCCGAGCATGACCCGCATCAAAGCAGGGTGGGTATGGGCCGGCGCGGGGCGGGTCCAAGCTAGGCCGAGTTTGTGCGATTAATGAAAAATGTGTTTTAATATGTTTGCAATCGTTATTTGATAGTAATTTTATGAAATAGATACTTTTTTAAGAAGAAACACCATAACCAGTGTTATTTTTATTAATGAAAAGGCCAAATGGCACTTACATAATTTGAAACGTGCCTTACACTTGAAAATGATGAAACTTAAGATCTGTGCTTAATAGCAAAATCAAATCAATTACATTCTTTAAATTGTAAAGAAATCTACAATCTACTCTTGCGGGTCATCATCAGAAAGAACCTCATTATTTGAGCTTTTTATATCTTGTTTCCTTATAGCAGAAAGAACCCAATCCCGATTGTAGATGCAAATCTTAATGGCTTCAGGTGTGAGTATTGCTCGTTTCTCTAAGATGACTCGTTTCTCGGAGACAGCAGTAAAGACTGTAACTGCTAAGATCTCTTGCGTTAGTATGGATAAGATCGGGAATCTTCCTCTTTTGTTCTTCCACAACTCGATGATGTCTTACTCATTGCTTTCAAATGAAATGCGAAGGTAATTATCCCATTCTGCCAATCCCGGGTTTGTGGGTCTCAGTCGTTTGAGGATATTTACCGCTGGGTTGAACTTTGATGATGAGGAGGAGGTGGAATGTCTGGCGGGTGTTGGATCGGATGACCTAACCTTATCAGAATGCTTAACGGAGTAGAGTTTGTATAGCTCTCTCAAATTGTGGTCAGCTTCAGCAGAAATAGCAAGTGCAGAAACTTGTACTTGACCTAAATATGTATGATAGTATGCTTCTAACAATTGCAGACAACCTGTGATTTTGACATTTAGATCTAATGCACATGCCACAAGATAGATTTGTGGGATTTGTTGAAAATAATCAAAGCATTTCTTTTGCATTGCTTCAACAGTTAGTTTTAAAAACTCATTGTCCTTGTATTGGTGAAAAACATAGACAATTTTTATAAAATATAACATTACTTGGTGTACTGTTGGGTAATAAACCCCAGAGAAAAAGTTTGCTACCTCATAATATCTAAGCAACTCAACTAACTTAAAACATTTTTCCCAAACCTCGTCCATTAGCCAGTTGCCTTAGACTTTTGAGTTCATAAATCGAGTCAAAACATTTGCCCATGGTTGAGCGTAATTTAATATTTCAAATGTTGAGTTCCATCGAGTGGGGCAATCAATTTTAAACATTTTCGAAGAAAAATTCACCTCATTTTCAATATAAAACATTTTAAATTCACGAGCCAATTTGTTCGTTGTTTTAACAAAAAGTAAAACATTCCGAATTAGCTCGATTTGGTTTTGTAGTTGTTATAAATCATGTTGAATACATAAATTCAAAATGTGACACAAGCAACGAACATGAAATTTTTTTTCATCAAACGGTAGTTTTATTTCTTTCATCAATTCTTTTATTGCCGAATCATTGTTTGAGGTATTGTCAAAAGAAATAGACAAAATTTATCAGCAACAAAAAATTCACTCAAACTTTCAAAAATCCAGTTGAAAATATTCCAACCCGTATGATCAAATTCCATGTATTTGAAAGCAATGATCCATTTTTGAATAACTCATTCATCATCTATCCAATGAGCAGTGACACAATAGTAGTTTTGTCTTATTGGAAATGTCTACATATCAGATATAAATGACAGACAATGATCAATGGTAGAAAAATATGCTTACAAATCACTTTTCCTAACTTCATACTGTTTAAAGCTTTCTCTCCTAATTGTTTCCCTAGATATTTTTTTATAAGCAGGATTTAAATTTTCTTGGATGAATCTTTCTAAGTGTTCATCTTTAGCATGTCTAAATGGTTTTTCCATAATTATCATCCAATTAATTAAACCTTGTTTAGCAGTTTTTGGATTAAATAAAAAAATACCTTGACTACCGGAGCTCCCAACGCCCGTCAATTGTGTTTGTCCACCGGATATGTCCCCGATGTCTCCATGGTCTTTGCTCAAATGCTGCATGAAGGTGCCTGTCCTAGAGTTCAATTTGTGTGCAAATTTGTTGTCGCGGTGTTTGCACTTGGCATACCTGGTATCATCTTCTCAAACTTGCTCAAAATGGGCCCAAATGGAAGTCTTCAAATTCCCGCTCTTGACTTGAGTCTGCTCAAGTTGCTCGCTTTGTGGCGTTGGTTGGGAACCCTCAATGCCACCTTGGGTCGGTGGAATTTCCTCAACGTCATCATTGGAGAGTTGATCGTTAAGGCCTAGGTCATACACCGCCATGTCGATGTTGGGATCATTGTCGTCAATTTGTTGTGAATGCGGGCCTCAGTTTTTGCAGAACAAACGTTCTCATAAAAATGCACCTACCCTGGTGGCGGAGAAGAAAAAGGAGGCAACACCTTTGCCCTTGCCGGAGTTCTTCCCTTCTGAAGCCCTTAATGGAAGAAAATAATTGAAGAGATTTAGAGATGATTAGAAGGAAATTAAGAAAATATTAGTGAGAGATTAAGAAACTTGGAGAGATATAGTAGAGAGAATGAGAGAATATTGTAGGAGATTGGAGAAGAGAAGATTAGTGTGATGAAGTGTGGAAAGGAGGCTGGCTATTTATAGGGGAAGGAAAATTTAGTTTTGCCTAAAAAGCCCTAAAAAACTAGCCGTTAGTGGCTGTTGAGTGAGAATAAAAAAGTCTGGGGTAAAAAAAAATTAGTCTAGAGCCATTAGGGGAGCTGCCTGTCATTTTCTCATTTTTTTGAAATTTTTGAAAACTCAATGGATATTTGGAAAACGTTCGACCAGGCCTAGCCCTGCTTGGCTTGGCCGAGTCGTGGGCCAATCCAGGTTGAACGGTGAGTTGGGCAGGGCTAGGCCATGCTAGTTTGGGCCTCCCTCTTCTTCCAGGTCCATATTCGCCCTGTCACCTCTCGAGCCTTATCCGTGCTGGGCCGAGCCCTGGTTTGACTGTGCTGGGCTGAGTTTGACCCAAGCCGGATTCGGGTCGGGCCCAGGTCAACCCAACCCATTGACCACCACTAGTTTAGAATATAGTAATATTAATGTACAATGTTGCCTTTTCTTCAATATATATTTTTTTCAAAGTTAAATATGTACATATGTCCACGTCACATTTTAGGAAAATTAGTAAATGATAATCCGTGATTATTATAAACACGGCTTGAGTCATTCAATAATCTTGTGTAGTATCATATATCATGATGGAATGATGCAACATGATAACAAAATATCACAATAATAATAAACTCCTAAGTCCTCACGTTTACTTTAGGAGAAACAAGAACCGTAAAATTTGCATGCGTTTGACTTGCATGTAAGTCAGGAAATGCAACACTACTTATATCCGTTTTGTCTGTTTCAGACAAACCTTCGCATTTGGTAGACTGTTGGACACTAACGGATAAATCTGGGAGTGAAGGTTCAAGTTGCGGGTAAAGCGGTAAAATCCATCTGTAGTTCCTTGACTTTTATGATTATCCTAAAGTGGTCTTTTATTTTCAAAAGTGAGTCTTAAAGTCCCTAACCTCATAAAACGCATCCCACCCAAGTCCATTCCATCAATTTCTTTGTTATCTTCAATGGAACTTAATGATATAGTGCTTTTTGGGTTGATGTGGCAATTCAAAATGCCACATGGCTTCCTCTTTTATAAAAACAAATGACTATACTGAAAGAACAAAAAATTCAGGCTAAAATTGGCACAAACATATAATTTTAGAGACTTCAAACATTATTTATCCCAAATTCATCATCTTCTGCAAATTATCTTTGCTAAAAGCGTGAGCGTTCAATCTCCTTCAATGAATTCATTCGATCTGCTGTTCCTCCGATCCAGACCGCTTGAGTCCCAGTGAACATGGTCGTTGACCGGCTACATCTCTTGTTCGTTTGTTCTGATCATCGGCCACCGCCGAAAGTCTGTTCTTGTTCATCTCTCGTTTGTCTCTCGTTTGTCGGTTCATCTCCCTCTCCAGCCGCATCTCTCTGATGAGTTCCTTGCTCATGTGCAGAGAAATAAGATGAATCACCATTCAATAGATAAAAAAATAAACAAAAAACGAAAACACTTGGTTACAATCTCAAATCAATATCAATGTCAACTTCAAGTGGGACAAAAATGCAGATCATAAAGAAAAAACAAATGGCTGTCTTTAGTTTTTTTTAACGGGTAAAATTTGGGAAAGCAATAAATCGAGCAGTTTTTTGGTGTATTTAGTTCCAAAAAATTTTTTGAAAATTAAAAAATGAAAAAAAAATATGTTTAGGGTGTAAGTTTTCTTTTTCTATCTTGTGAGAAAACAATTTTCCATGTCATGAAGAATTGGAAAAACATCATTTCTACTTTTTTCCTAGCTTTCCATATCTGAAAAATATTTAAAATTATCTGTGTTTCTCTCACTCTTGACTTTTTATCTCGCTCGTCGTCGTTGCTACTAGACCTTTCACTTGCCACCTGCTTAGCTTTGTCACTATCACCCGAGTAGCTTTGTCAAAGTCTACTCAGAGCTCAGCTTCATGAATGATGAATCAACTCTCTCCTTTGATTGGCAGATACAGAATCGGCAGCGATCGTGGAGCTTGCAATCAGATCTTTCTTCATCCTTCAAACAACTTCACTCACTATCAACAGTATGGTGAAACAAAAAATAGCAGAGATGGTCGGCAACGGGCTATTAGGCAATGGAAGATAATGATAACACTAGAGTGTTACTCTTTTGGGGAGGACGAAGATGATGGATGCAAGGGATAAAAAAGTTAAGGGCTTAAGCGTAGGGGTGTAAATCAACAGAACGTTCGGTGAACCATTCGTGAACGGTTCGGCGGGAGTTCGTTTATATTCATTTATTTAGTTAAACGAACGAACATGAACAGATTTTTATGTTCGTTTAGTTAAATGAACGAACACGAACAAAGTCTTGTTCGTTCATTTAGGTTTGTGAACTATTCGGTTAATGTTCACTTAGTGTTTGTTTATGTTCATTTATTTACTCGTTCGTTTATGTTTGTTTGTTTGTTTATCTATGTACTAGTTATAGATTTATTTATATATATATTTTATATATCATATATTATATATTTATTATAACCTATTATCATATATGTTTATTATTACCTACCCTATGTACACCCTACACACCAAATTAGCACCAAATTAGTGACTGTGATCATTTACCTTCATTTAAGTAGTTGATAAATGCTTTAGACTGATTGTTTTTATTTGTGTTCGTTTATGTTGTTCGCGAACAGTTTCATTCATGTTCACGAACATGTTCGTTCGTTTATGGTCCGTTTATGTTCACGAATGTGTTCGTTCGTTTATGGTCCGTTTATGTTCACGAACGTGTTCGTTCGTTTATGGTCCGTTTGTGTTCATTTAAGCTTGTATAAACGAACGAACACGAACACATACTAAAACTAAACGAATGAACACGAACAAGGAAAATGTGTTCGTTTATTGTTCGTGTTCGTTAAACGCTAAATGAACGAACATGAACAGAGCTTGTTCGTGTTCGTTTGGTTCGTTTACAGCCCTACTTAAGCGGTAAAGAGCAAAAAGTTAGGGCTGAATTTGAACTTTCTCCTTTTCACTTTTGATAGGAAAATATTCATTTATAGTGCACAAACGTTTCTTCAACTTTCAATGAAGGCATTTAACTTTATTTATTTATTTATACACAATCATTTTTACTTGTTTTGAACAAGTAAACATGTTTTCTAAAAAGTATTTTAGAAAATTGTACATAGAAAATAAAAATTAAAAATAAAAAAATGAGAAAGAAAATTGTTTTCTGCAATCAAATGCCATTTTTGTTTTTTTATTCTTCGCTCCTCCTTTCCTTCCTGAGTTCAAGTTCGAACAACAAAAGCTTTGCTTGGTTTCTAAATCCTTTGTTCCCTTGCAATCTGTTTGGTTATTCTATTTCAACTTTTAATTTTGAAATCCTCTGCCTCCTCTTTACTATCATCTCCACCTCTAACGATGGTGCCCTTCCTAGAATTCCGACGCCTTTAGGGTCTAATTAGGGTGATCACTATTCGGTTAAAACAAAAAAAAACCAAAAAACCGAAATAATTTGAAATTTCAATTTGGTTAATTCAGTTTTTCGGTTCAATTTTAGTTGAAATTGAATAGAAAGAAGATCAATTTCAATTCAATTTTGGTTATGAGTGTCGGTTATTTCCGTAACCAAAAAAACTAAAATTTTTTTGTATCATATTTGAGGATTTGTGGATCAGTTGCCATGTTTAAAAGGATAAGGGGCTAGTGGAAGGTAGATGGAAGATTGATGGCTTCTATTGAGGTTTGGACATCACAAGTAAAAAACACTCACCTCCAGCAGCCCAACACTACCCTCCATCCTTCAGCCTCGGCTTCCACTCACGTTCGCCCTTACCTTGCACTCACCTCCACCCTTTGCCCTTGCCCTCCATTCGTCTCCACCCTCACCCTCTACTCTTGTCTGCCCTCTGGCCTTTCTCTTTGATGGGCCAATGGTTGCTGCCAGGAACAACGATCCCACCTCCATTCTAGCACTGCCAACAATGACACCAACCCGACTCACAAGATCTCCTTCATCAATGACACTATAGGCAAGGATGGCTCCTACTTGATTAAGAATTTCAATCTTGCTTGCTTCTACTGCATAAGTTGAATATGAGGGAAGAAGAGTTGAAAAAATCGCCATCACCATGTTTGCTCAATTGGGGGAGAAAATCACAAGCCCCATAATAGTCCACCATTTCTTGTAATATAGTTTTTTAAGTCACCTATGTTTCTTTGTATTGCAAGTGCATCATTGTTTCTAGATGTGACTTTATTTCGGTTATTGTGGTTTCAAGCTGAACCTAACCTAATATTTTAGTTCAGTTTTACTTTGGTTTAGAGGCCTAATTTAATTAATTCAGTTTCTAATCATAAAAAACTAAAAACGGAATAGATTAAAAATTTTGATTCAGTTTGAATCGAATAAACCGAATTATGAGTCCTAGTCTACCAAGCTTGTAGGGTCTAACTCTAAGCGATAATTCCAATCTCAGTGCTTGGGCTTTTCTTGAATGAGCAAATTAAATACCATTGTGGTCGAGATCAATGAGAGAAATCTAGAGATGCTGTCATCGCTTGGGTAGAACAAAGATTCAATTTTAGTAAAGAAGATTTAGGGAAGGGGAGAATTTTGAGAGACTGTAGAAATATTGGGAAGAATCTTACGCCTTCAGAAATCAAGGTTTGCAGCAGAAGCCAGACTAAAGGAAAAATTGGGGAAGATGATGAAGTATGGACTAATCTACATTTAAGTCCCAAGATTATGAGTTTATAACAATTTTAGCCCAATATTTTGTATTCTTCCAATATAGTCATTTATTGATTTGAAATAGGATATCTCGTGGTAGAGTGGGTGCCATGTAGGCTTCTTCCATCTAGCTCAACTAACATAATGGACTAAAATAAGACACGTTAAAAGAGATAGGGGACTTTAAAAGGCACTTTTGGAGGTAAGGAACCATTTTAGGACAACCCTTAAAGTGAGGATCCATGTTTGAATTTTACTCTTCAAATCACATTCAACCTTCTTATTTTTTTTTTTATGCTTTTTTTCTTACACATCTTCATTTTTTTTATTTCCTTCCTCCAGTTTTGTTTTCCATTGTTCCTCAAAAAGAATAAATAGATACTTGTAAAAGAATAATTAATAAGGGTGGAAAGGGTCATGCTTTGTTCGGGTAGCTTGAACTCGAGCTTAAAAATGGGCTAGAACTTGAAAAGGGGTTGAGCTTGAGCCTGAACATATTTGGACCTATGAGATCACGAGGCTCATAGGCCTTGCCTTTTGTTTCTTTCCTAACAGGCCTTAACCCTTATTACTTCCTTACTCCCCCAAGCCTAATGCCTAAATCCCATTCCCACCCACCCAATCAGCCACCATTGAAAGAGTTCAAGCACGTTCGATGACGATGCCGCCAACCAGGAACCACCTAAAGATCACGCCTTCAATCTTGGGAACTCGATGCCTCCAGCCTTATGCACTTAACGCCCCAAGGTCTAGTGGCAGCCTTCACAATCAATGCGCCAAGCTTTGCAAATGACGGCCCTTACCCGACGATTGCACCCACCCACCCAATCGGTTGTCAGCTAATCCCACCAAGTCCAAAAAATCAAGGTAGAACAACAAATAATTAGAAAGTTTGGGACAGGTTCTCTATTTTTCTCTTATTTGGTTATTTATGTAGGAAAAATTGCATATTCAATCCCCATTTTTCATTTAAGTTGTAGTTAGAGCACTAAAGATTTATGTATCATTCGAGCCTGACGGGCTTTTGAGCCAAGCTCGAGCCTAAAACAATTGGACACGAGCAATTTGAGTTTGAGTCCGAGTAGTACCGAACAGTGAAAGGGTCGAGCTCGAGCATAGTGGACTCAGGTTCAGCCCAGCCCATTTTTACCCATAATAATTAATTTCCTTAAAAAAACTGACAGATACACATAAAACAATAAATAGATAATAATAAAAGAACAAAAAAAATAAATAGCTTATCTAAAAAAATAAGTAAGAGCTTATAGAAGAACACTAAGTTTAGCGAAAACAATGAATAAAAGAAAAATGGCTTAAATAACCTATTGGTCCCTTAACTTGACAAATTCACACAAGTTGGTCCCCAAACCAGAAATCGGTCCATGTTAGTCCTCAAAGTTGACCAAACATGCTGACTTAGTCCCTGAGGCGAGTTAGAATGGCACATGTTCTCCAATACAATAATAGTGTCATTCCCTTATTTGCTCTTTACCCAGGCTTGCGTACTTGTGTGCGGTGGGGAGTGTAATTGGTCTTCCGCGTATTTTTGTCTTAAGTTAGTATAGGATAAATTGATCAGTGAGCTAAATAGGTTAGAGACAAGGGACGAAAAGGTCAGGCAAGTCAAGGAATTTAGAACAACGCAAAAGGGACAAATGGAGACAACATCTATTCTTTTCAAGTGAAATTACAAGAATTGAACTATGGAGTGTAATAGAAAGGTATTTTTTTTTTTTTTGTTTACTTGTGGTTGGTTGTATGGTAGAGTGGACAAGCCTAAAACTAATATTGTTGTTTGGTATAGAAATGTTGTTGTATAAATAAATGCTTACCTTGAATTTATGTTAGTTTAAGCAACAAATAATGACGGCTGTAATATTTCAAAGTTGGGCAATATAGGTCTTGGCATATTATATATGTGTTACTGTGATACTTATATTGATCTTTAAAAAATTGATAACTCTTATATCCAATTTTATATTGCAGTTTAGAAATCATAATGGTGGATCTTACATTGTTGATTCATCATGGTAAAAGGTTTATTGGTGAAGAGAAGAGTAAATAAGTCAATTTTCAATATATATGGAACTATAGGTTCAGTAAAGATATAATTTCTTATTGGTATGTGAAGGAGGAGTTGAAGAAAATAGAATACTCTGATAATGATGTGAAGACAATTTATTATAGGAAATATGGCCAAGTTACTAATGATGGACTAGGTGTATTATGTGATGATGACACATCAATAATTGAAGTGGTAAACACACCTGACAACGAAGGCAAATTTTTTATGCATATTGAACATCATAATGAGGAGCCCTACAGGAGTAATAAAGGAATGGATCAGTGTGACATTCGTACATGATGGGGTATTAACTAAAAATTTACAGGTAGGGAATGTTCTGCGATAGCTAGATGCTAATACTAATGTTATTTTTGAGCAAGTGATGATAGGCCTACACACAAGGAGTGGACAGTAGAGTGAAGAATAAGAAGAAAATGAACGTTCAGGACAAGGTAAAGCTGCAAGTAATAGTGAATCCAATGTTGAAGATGAAAATGGAGAAAAGGGCATTGATTTAGTTAATTTAGATGAAGAGCATGATGCAAAGTTAAGTAAACTCAACCTTGATTTACAATCTGATGAAGATGATAAATTTATAGATGCAATAAATGGATTCAAAGAGTATTATGAGAAGGTTTCATAGAGCAGTCTTCTAATGCACAAGATGAACAATAAGAAGCAGGATAGAAGTAGGAAAGAAATAGAAAGACATGTGTACGAAAAAATTGAAGTTGATAATGAATATAATAGTGAATATCTTGTTGATTCTAATCTCAGGAGTTCTGCCAGTTAAAGTGATAGTAATGGTGGAAAGGTTGTTGTGAGAAAAAAGAAGAAGTGACAAAGGTATGATAAGAAAGCAAAGTTTTGTCACATAGAGTTTGTTATGGTTTTTAAAAATCACTGTCAATTTAGGCAAGCTTTGATCAAATTTGCAATCGAAACCCACCAAGACTTTGCTTATGTTAAGAATGGCAAAACAAGAATACGAGCAAAATGCAAGGCTAATGGTTATCCATGGTTGATATTTGCCTTTATGGATAAAAGAAAAAGAAATATTATCAAGTAAAATGATTTACAAAAAAGCACACTTATTATACAAACCATAACATCATTTGAGCTACTTCAATTTGGATGGCTTGATAAATATAAGAAGCTGATTACAGGTCATCCGAGGATTAAGCCCAGCTACATAAAGCATCATATTAGTATAAATTTTGGGTTAATGTTTTCTGCCAACCAATGCAGGAGAACTAAGTTGAGGATTATTAACAAGCTAGAGAAAAATGTGAAAGAAGAATATGCTAAATTGTCAGACTATTCAAATGTTCTTAGACTCGCTAATCCTGGCATCATCGTGGCAATTAAAGTGAGGGATAAGAGTAAGGGATGTACTTTAATTTTTCGGAGAATGTATGTGTGTTGAACAACAGTAATAAAAGGTTTTCTTAAAGGGTGCAAGCTTTTTATTAACCTTGATGGCTGGTTTCTAAAAGGCATTGTGAAAAGTCAATTATTGACTATAGTTGGGAAAGATGGAAAAAACCAAATGGATCTTTTGGCATGGGCTATTGTCGAAGTAGAGTGTTAGGATTCCTAGATGTGGTTTCTACCAAAGTTGAATACTAATCTTGGCATTACTGATGGCAAAGATTGGACATTTTTGTCTAATTAGCAGAAGGTAAGTGACTTCTTTACTATCCAAAATTTTCATATTAATTTGATTGATTGTTTGTTGTAAAAGGCAGTAAACCAATTTGTTTAACATTTTTTATTCTTTCTAAGGATTATAAATGTTGTTAAAGAGACTTTTTCACAGACAAAACACATATTTTATGCAATGACATATATATGTTAACTGATATCCTGAATTCAAAGGTGATGAGCTAAGAGTTGCATTTTATACATGTGCTAAGGCAACAAATGAAGCAATTTTTAAACATAATACTAAGAAGTTAAAAAAGTTAGAGGAGGGTGTAATTTTAGTTGTTACTAAAATTGACCCTCAATCTTGGTGCAAGGTATATTTTAGCTCCACATCTAAATGTGATTTGGCTGACAGCAACTATTGTGAAGCCTTTAACTTTGTGTTTATTAGTGCCATAAGTAAGCTTATAATATCCATGCTATAGGAGATTAGAACTTAGGTTATGAATAGAAATCTAAAACGAATACTTTTTGTAGTAAATGGTATAAAGGATATAGCAAAACAATTCTAGACAAGCTACACAAAAATATTGATAAACGTTTTAGGTGGCATTGTAGGAGTAATGGAAATGATGGGTTTGGGGTAATGTGTGGTCAGGCTCAATTTGTTGTTCATCTCAACTTGAAGTGTTATGAATGCAGAGGATGACAATTATCTGGTATCCTTTGTGCTTGTGCTTGTTAAACATTATTGGTCAGTGGCCACAAATATGAGGGTTATCTTACTTATTGGTATAAGAAAGACATGTTCATGAAAGTATTTGTCTATTCCGTAAGTATAATGTCAGGTGAGGAGATGTGGAAACAAACTAGTTTTGGTCCAATTAAGCCCTTAACTATAAGAAAAATGCCTTTTGGTCCAATTAAGCCCTTAACTATAAGAAAAATGCCTAGAAAACCTAAAAAAAATTATGTAAAAAAAAATGAGCTAATACAAGTTGACAAATGAGGGAAGGAAAATGACTTGTGGCACTTTTAAGCAACTGAGACATAATAAGAAAGGATGTACAAGTGCTACTACGAGTAATGTTTAGGTTTGTTCCATTTTTTTTTTTGTTTTTACATATTTATTTAATGGCTGAATGTAGCATAATTGAGATGCAAATATGCTTTATGTACACAAGTATAATCATATGAGGGAAAATGAAATTGGGATTCCAATGGAAGTCCAATCTTAACAGTCTACATATTCTATTGTTTAAACTACGTTTACAGGAGTAGTAAGTTGCATATTATTTCTCTGGATTTTATTTTTCTGAATTTTGTTTTTCTTCATTTCAAACTTTGGTCAAAATGCCAATTTGTTTATGATATGCTCATTTGTCAAAATATATACTAAACAAATAATATTTAAGTTTATTATTGTTCTTGACCTTTCCTGTAGCCTAGTTGACATAATACAGTTGACTCATCTAAAATCAACTATCACCATATGCGATAATACCAGAGAGGTAACTTCAACTTCTATTAGTACTGATAGCAAATGTATGGGCAAGAGCAGGAGATGTATCAACAAGAGATAAAGGCCTTATGGAATAAAAGTTTGCATAAATTCAATCATAAGATGCAAAACTTTAGATGTAAGAGTCCACTTCAGCTTCTATGATATGTCTCACATTTATACAACATACTCAACTGTAACTCACATATATATTATTTTAGCCTAGTTTCCCTTTAGAGACAAGGTTTTGAGTTGCTAGCAGTTGCTTTTTTCAAATATTTTGACTTGGTTTAAAGACCAAATAAGTGACTTGCAATACTACCCGCTGATTTTGCCAAATTAGGTGCCTAATGAAGTTGTTACTAATCATGCAAAATCAACTACATAGAAATAGTTCTATATAATAGCAACTATAATTTTGTACAAACTTTCATTTTGGAAATTTCATCAGCTCCTATGATGTTTCAAAAACATAACATAATATGGTTTTATAACTAGAAGCAAACAACCATTTATGGGCATTGACATCTTTGCTTCTTATTTGTTTATTCTATACGTATAGCTTCACATTCTTCGTCCTTTTTGTCAACATGAAATTATGACAGCAATTATAAAGTAAAACTAAACAATTTGTATTGGTGAAGCAGAAGCCACTTTTGGCTACTTTATTGCAACAAAAGGGGATTGTCCTTTAAATATACATTCAATTTAGCATATGCACATGACATTTGCCAATTATGTACATAAAAAAATAGTAAATTACAGCCACAACAATGACTATCAATATCACTGCAACAATTACAAACACTTTATAACAATGATCATTTATTTTTGCAACCTTTATCTAATATAGGCTTCTAACTATAGCAACAAGCTCATCATTAGATACATTTTCACCATGGTTTTGATAGTCTCTCATCTGCATTCTTAATTGTTTAATCTCAGCTTCTTTCATCACTAACTCGGTCGACATTCTATCAATCATAGCAAGTTTCCTCTCGAGTTCTAATTTTTTTCCTTTCTCTTTGTCACAAAGTTCTTTAATAACCACCTTTGCATAATTATAGAATTCATCATCAATCTAGTGCAAATAGTGACATCCTTTCTCCTTCTTTATCTTTGTCGCAAGTTGTGGTAAAAATGTACAATATCTCATCTATGGTTCTGCAATCAATTCAATCCAAACAACCTACATCAATTCTATGTTCAATCTAATACATCCCAAGAAACACTAATAATGTTCTTCCAAATTTATATGGCATCACCTAATTCATTTAAGGTTAATCAGCTTGCACATAACAATACACACAGAGGCAAGTAAAATTTATTAGAGTTGCAACAGGCAAAGCATGACTAAATTGGTAGAATATGTTGGAGATTTTATTTCAATAAAAAAAAGATAATATTTTTTAGTTACAAATACTTAACAACACCAACCATTTGGTTTTATAATTAGTATCCATTCTTTACTTTTCCTACCCGTTAGGCCTATAATGTGTGCATTAAAACATAAACGGCTAGTAAAGGTTTTATGGGTATTAATTTTTGTTTTAGTGTTTTTTCAAGGGTAAAATTCATCGGGGCTACCCTAGCTTTTATTCCTGTCCCAAACTAGTACCTGATCTTTAAATTTGTCATATTAAACTACCTAACGTATATCAAATGTTTCAATTGGGTATCTTCCATTGATTCCATCGTTAAGTCTAACGGAAATTGTTGATGTGACATTAATTAATGTTATAATAAACTTAAAATAATAACTTTGGACCCTAAACTTTTTCAACCATTAATTCTAACCCCAAAATTTACAGATCTAACACTTAAACCACTATTTTTGTTGGGTCAGGTACTGGGATTTGAAAAAATTGAAACCCTAAACTTTTCCAACCAACTCCTCACTACCATTGCCCACCTCCACCAAATCAAAGCATCGTATGACAGTGGGAGGCATGTGAGAGTGATGACGGCGACATTAAGGAATAGCGAATCGACTAGACGAGATCAAATCGGAGCATCACGCGACGGTGGGAGGCGGTTAGGAGTGACAACGGCGGGATGGCAGGGGACAAAGTGAACAACATTTGCAGGATGGCAGGGGATGGAGTGAACGATGCTTCGACATTAATGAGGCATGACATTGGAATTGCCACGGCAAAGACGACAGACGCTGCCAAGAACGCCTCGGGCATCGTCCTAATGAAGCAGGGGTTAAGCGTGATTGTGAGTGCGATAAACATGGTGGTTTAGGTGTTAGATCTGTAAATTTTAGGTTAAGAATTAATGGTTGGAAAAGTTTATGGTCCAAATTTGTTATTTTAAGTTTATTGTAGCATTAATTAATGCTACATCAGTAATTTTTGTTAGACTTAACGATGGAATCAACGGAAAGTACCCAATTGAAACATTTAATATAGGTTAGGTAGTTCAATAGGACAGATTTAAAGATTAAGTACTAGTTTGGGATAGGAATAAAAGCTAGGGTACCCCCGGTGGATTTTACCCGTTTTTTCAATATGCATATATATATGCCTATTTCTCCTGGATTTTTAAGATACTCTCTCAACCCTCTTTCACTCTCTATATGTTTTTGTGGAAAATAATATAGCAAAAAGTCTTATTTTCTTTATGTATTACAAAATTATAGTATTGGGTAAAGAAATGTGTGGGTGGAGCTTTCTTCTAATAGTGCATGTGTATGCGAAGCTAAACAAGATGGTTGAGTTGTTTTATCCTAAAGGCGACGTGACCGAAGTTGTTGCAGTAGTATGACACGAAATGTTCAAAAGAGAGTGGGTAGACCCACAACTCATCCCAATTATTTTTTATATATAAGTTATATTTTTCCTATTTTCTACCTATTTCACTCGTTAATATCTACTAATTTTTTGTTACAAAATTGTCTACTTTGGTGTTGCCGGTGAGATCAAAATTTTGTTTAAACTTCATGTTTTATTATTTGTGAATTTTCTAATACTTTTATGGTGTAGGAACAACATAATACAATCAAAGACACAAAACACAACTAACCAATATACAATTGAATGAGTGCAACATGCAACATGCAGAATACAATTCATCAAAGAACAACAGGCAAAGCAGGAACATACAAACTAGAGCAAACAAGACAAAGCAAAACGTATTAGACCAGAGCAACATGCAATAACCTAGAAGCTCGACATTCACTACCTAAGAACCAAGACAGACCACTGACGAAGCAATACCTGGTAATTAGGGCAACCATAAAACCCTCTCCCCATGTTGTCTGTCCCCTTCCAAGTAGTATAAATGCAAGCAATGAACTCACATAAATAGAGGTGTCATTCACTGGTATCACACTCTAAATTTATATTCATTGGTGATCTCTAACTACCTGAGGAATTTGACATCATGGGTGGTAAAGGAATTCATACTGATTTGGGGATAAGGAGATTTTTGTTTAACCCTAAATTCCTAAATTTGGTTGAACATGCTACTCCTAATCTGTGGAAAGGGAACCTGACCAACTTCTCTTCCCTTTTGAATGACAAAAAGTGGATGATGTTAACCCACGTGATAACATGTGTCATTCTAACTCACTTTATAGACTAAGTCAGTATGTTTTGCCAACTTTAAGGACTAACATGGACTAATTTCTGGTTAAGGGACCAGTGGAGTATTTAAGCAAAGAACAAACAACTACAAAAAATAACTATTAACAAAAATAGCTGTCTTTAATAAAATAAATAGAGAACAAACAACTGCAGATAAAAAAATAAACAACTAGTTTATCCGAAACAAGAAATAAGAGCCGATATAAAATAAACTATTTTATGTGATATATTTTATGTTAATTTCTATTTGTGAAAAATGAAAAAATTTAAACAAATTTTTTAAGAAAAGAATAGTTGGTTTTTCTTAAAGAACAAATAGATACTGATATAAGAATAGTTAGTTCATATCTCTTTTTTACTAGTCGTTATTTATTACTTTATCAATTTTATATATCATTTTATCAGCTCTATATGTTTTTTTATCGGTTCATATTTGTTCTTCTATCAATTTTTTTTTTGTCAATTTTATCTTTTCTTCTATCAATTTTAGTAAACTATTTTTTTGTCCTTTTGTTATTATTTATTGTTTTTTTGTAACTATATGTTAATTTTTAGAGAAAATAATTATTTTTTATCAATATCTATGTGTCATTTTTTAAGAATTATCTGCTCTTTATCACTAACTGTTTATTCTTTTGCCTTAATTAGTTGTCTGTTCTCTTATTAGTTGAAATAGTTGAAGCCAAAAAATAAATAAAAATAGATAATTTTTTAGGGTAAAATATATATATGGTCCCCTAACTATAGTGGTTATCCTAATATGGTCCCTTACTTCAATTAGTGTTTCTGAGAGTTTCTTAACTCATATACTGTGTCATACCTAAGTCCCTTCTGTCAATTTCTCCGTTATCTTGAAAGAAAGTTGCTTATGTGACACTTTCTAGGTCCTATATTGCCACATGACCATCTTTTTTATAACAATAAATGACTATACTGGAAGAATAAGAAAATTTAGGATAAATTTGGCACAAACAAACAATCTTAGGGACTTAAAAAACATAATTAGCCCAAACTCATTCTTTATTCCTCAAACTCAATTTGTTCTTCACCCAGATGACAAACCAGAAAATGATTTTGGTCTCAAATTTGGTTTTTCAATTTTCATTCAAATCCAATTTCAATTAGTTTCACATAAATTTTTGACACCCAGTTCAGAGCTCAATGAAAGTTAGAGCGATAGAAGAAAAAAAACTGAGTCAAAAGATTTGTCCATGGTTGTGCATTATTCAACATTTCAAAAGTTGAGTTCCATCGAGAAGCGCAATATAGTTTAAACCTTTTCCAAGAAAAACTCACCCCATTTTCAAAATAAAATATTTTAAACTCACGAACCCAATTTACTCATTGTATTTAGAAAAAGTAATGCATTATGAATTAGAATGCTTTCGGTTTGTAGAAGTTGTAAATCATTTTGAACACATAAATGTAAAATGTAACAGAAGCAATAAACATTGACAAAAAATCTCATCAAGAGATGGTTTTATCTCTTTAATCAATGACAGCATAATTGTTTGAAGCATTGTCAAAAGAAATGGATAAAATCTTCTTAGCACAAAAAATTCCCGTAGAGTTTCTAAGATGCACATCATGATGTTCCAGCCTGTATGATCAAATTTTATACATTTAAATACAACATTTCATTTTTGCATAACCCTCTCATCATCAATCCAATGCGCAGTCACACAATAATAATTATGTTTTATAGGTGATGTCCACAAATCTAATGTAAATGAAACATAATGATCAAGCATAGAGAAATATGCTTGCAAATCATACTTCCTAGCTTCATATAGCTTAAAATTTCTATTCTTTTAGTTTGTCTAGGCATTTTCTTATAAACAAGGTTCAAATTTTCAACAATAAATCTTTTCAACTGTTCATCCCCAGCTTGTTTAAATGGTTTTTCCATAAACATCATCCAATTAATTAAACCTTGTCTTATACTTTTTTGGTTATAATGAAAAAAAAAATATCTAGACCACTGGATCTCCTAACTCCCATCAACTAAGTTTGTCCACAAATAGTGCTGGCAAAGACTTTTGTGGACTTTGCTCAAATGCTGGGTGAGCATTCCCATTCCTGAATTAAGCTTGTGTGTGAACTTGTTGCCGCAATGTTTGCACTTTACAAATCGAGTCACCTCGGGTTGCTTGCTTTACGGTATCGGTTACAACCCTTTGGCATTAGTCGGAACTTGGGTCATAGAGACTTGTTCAACATCATCATCGGAAAGTTGATAGTTGAGGCCCAAATCATAATTTGTCATATTGATATTGACTTCATCATCAGCCACCTTTTGGATGTGGACACCTCAGCTTTTACAGAACTAATGGTATCAGAAAAATAACCCAATTCTAGTGTGGAATGAGGAGCTTATGGCACCCTTGCCAGTGTTTTTCACTGGTGAAACCATTAGTGAGAAAAAATAATTGTAAATTAATAGGAAGTTAAGAGAAGATTAAATAGAAATTAAGAACATATTAGCAGGAGTTTAAGAAAAATGAATAAGATCTAGTAGAGAGAAAGAGAGAATATTATAGATAGAGACGAAAACTTGGTGTGAGGAAGTATGAGAGTGAGGCTCTCTATTTTTAGAGGAGCCATAAATTTGGTTTTTCAAAAAAACTCTAAAAAATCTAGCAGTTTATAGAAGTTAGAGGGGGTAAAAAAGTCTAGGGGTATTTTTTTTAAAGTTTGGAGCCGCTTTGTGGGGGGGGGGGGGGTTTCTAGGTTGTAATTATACCATTTATAAACAATTTTGAATCATCAATGGTCGGTTACCAAATTTTCAACCAGGCCCGAACTTGGCTGCTTCGGTTCTGACCCAATTCCGAGCCAAGGTGATACGGGTTCTATCTAGGCCTTCCTTTTGTCTAGTCCCACATTCGGCCTACCTTCTCCTGGGTTCTCTCTATGTCGGACCGGGCCTAGGTTTGACAGAGCTAGGATGAGTTTGACCTGGATGGGGTCAACTTAGCCCTTTGGCCACCTCTAGTGGGCGTCAATGCATATGTGGGACATGTCAACTACGAATTCGTGGAACGGATGATCTCTAATTCTGAGCACCATTTCTTGATTTAGTTTGCCATTTTTCAGAGATTTCTCAAATAGGTTTGTCATTTTTTGGGAATTTTGGTTACAATTAGAAATAGAGGCCTAAAGTTTTAAGTCCTTAAAATTATATATTTGTGCCAAATTTAGCCTAAAGTCTTTTGTTCTTTTAGTATAGTCATTTACTATTATGAGAAAAGAGGCCACGTGGCGGTGTGAGACCCAAGTAGGGATTTGAAAGTGCCATATAAGCCACTTTCATCCAAGATAACAGAGAAATTGATGAAAATGGTGTAGATAGAACACGATATATGAGTTACCGGACTTTAAGAGACACTAATTGAGGTAAGAAGCCACATTATGATGACTATTATAGTTAGGTGAAGTATATAGATTTTACCCATTCTTTTCATAAAAACAAGAAAATATAAGAAATAGAAAATGAAATAGAGCTAAGAAGAAATGGTAGACAAATTAAAAAACAAAAAACAGCAATGAATAAAATTGGGAACAAAACGACGGACAAAACTAGAAACAATACGAAAAAACTAAAAAAGAAAAGGAAAAAAATGGAAAAGACTAGAAAATAAAAATAAAAAAATAAAACTGGAAAATGTGAATATAGAATATGAATGAAAAAATAAAAAATGAAGAGGTGTAAGGGGAAGAGGAAAAAAATATCAAAAAATGAGAAAAAAATGAGAAAAAACTGAAAAAGACAAAAAAAAATTAAAAATACTAGAATGGGGACTGCTGGGATTCAAATGTCCAAGCAGCTTACCTCCACACTCCTATTTATATGTAGGATGCGTTCAAAGCGTGTGTCAACGCGCTTATTGACGCTGCGCCTTTCAGTATTCCGCAAACTGTTCGAACAAATATCTTGGAAATATCATATCCGATTGTGAAATGTATAGTAAATATATAAAATTACCAAAATCTCTCTCAGGTTTGGGGTAACCTATAGTTATGTTCCTCATTTTTCAGAAACCTACAACTATCTCCCTTAACATTAACACCATCATCACCGTCACAATAGAAAAGGGAAAATGCTTATTTTGCCCCTCTGACATTCTTCCATAGCAACTTTAGCCCTCAACTTCTGAATTTAAACAAAAATAAAACAAAATGAGAACAATAAATTAAAACCATCTGACCCATCTCTGTCCCAAATCTACAGTGTTCCTCCCCGCAGCCATCCTCCCTCCTCCCCCCTCCTCCCCGCCGCCCTCCTCCCTTCTCGCCTTCGTTCTTCTCCCTCCATGCCTCCGTTTCTCGGTCCCTCCTCCCTCCTCCCTCCTCCCCTACGTTTCTCATCGTCTCTCCGTTTTTGGGCTGTTTGCTGTGTTGGGCAGCGTGGCCTTCATCCTCCATCGGCCGGCGATGGTACACAAATCTCCGGCATTATGGGAGGTCAATCGGTGGATTGGACGGCGTGGCCTTGGTGATCTTCGGCAATCGGGCCAGGGAATCGCCTCTCCGTTCTCGATTTCCCAACCGAATGTCACGGAAAAGTTGTTTGGGTCTCGCCATCTGTGGCAGAAGAATCGAGACTAGTATGAGATCGGGGGAGGACGGCGGAATAATGTGATGCACACGCGGCGGAGGACGACGAAGGTTTTAGCTTTTCCTCATTTTTAAGTTTTTTTGAGCAGAGATTCTGAGATTGGTTTGGTTTGAAAAGGTTTTAGTATTTTGGGGGGCAAAGGTTTTAAGGAAGAAAGTTAGGAGGACAAATTCGGATATTTTCTCCTTTTTTTTTTTATGATAGCGGTGAATAACGGTGTTAAAGTTTTGGTGTGGTAAGTGTAGGTTTCCGAAAATGGGGGACACAACTGTAGGTTACCCCAAACCTTAGAGGGGTTTTGGTAATTTTTTTTTAATTTTATTTATCTGAAAATACAAGAATTATTTTTTTATTTTTGATCAATCAGTGATAATATCGTTTCAAATATTAAATACATAGCATATTAAAATTTTGAATAATATTTTCTCTAATTTTTTAATAGTATTTCTCAACCCGCTATATATTACCCAAGATTAATGCTCTAATACATATTCTATCACTAATTATTCTTATTACAAAGTTTCATGGAAATTTAATTTCATAAACAACAAAGCCGTAATACGCTAGCTATATATGTGAACCAGATTCACTAAAATGAACAATTATGATAGATACTGTAGATTATGAATTAAGGATTTATTCATTTTAATTTAAGTTAACTGATTTATTTTTATTTTTATATTTTTTTTACTTATAAAAAAAATTAAAAATTCACTTTGTGTGCATTTATAATAGTAGTAACAGTAATGATAATAAGGATGAATTACATCTTACCCTTAAGTTTACATTAGCCAATTCAATTCAATTTTTTAAATTCTAATTCAAACTATTTAATAATTATTTTTTGATACATTTAAAATTTTTAATAGTTTTTTGAAAACCTACTTAATAATTCAATCATCACTTTAATTTTGTTTACTCTACAAATGCAAGACGGCCTTTTAATTTTCTTCAAGTACTTAAGTCGAAAAATAAGTTGCATTTACGAGTATGCTTTCAAACCTGAGGATGAAAGTGCAGTTAGTATCAAATCTAAGGACGAAAAAGAGTAAATTGATTCACAAAATAGAATGGCCAAGATGGGTATAGGTAGCAACAACAGAAATCTTAGACCAAAAAAAGTTTGTCATCACGATGCCTGCATATGCTCCCTGGCCCCTCTATGTTGCCTTCAGTGGCAAGCACCAGCCTTGCTTACGTTCACTGAATTAGATATTATGGTATATCATGGTATACTGTTTACTGTGATGTGAGTATGTGGTATAAATATTTTTATGTTTTGTCATTTTTTCATGTTGTATATTGTGATACTTTATGGTATACCATATACCGTACACTTTTTGTATGTATTTTATTAAAAAACTATAGTATACTACAAATACCACATGGTATGTATCGCGATATTTAATTTTTCACATATATTTTTTTTATTTTTTTATTTTACATCAAAATATCATAAATATATAAAACATTAAAATAAAAATAATACACATATCATAAAATAAACATTTACTTTCAATTTTTTTGTTACTTTTCTTAATTAATATAAAAAATTAATGGATGGTATTATTTATATTTATAGTATATCAATAAATTAGTTTTTTTAGTATTATTTATTTTTCTCCATATATAACATTTTTTATATTTTTTGTATTAAAAAATATCTTCTATTATATATATTTTATTTATATTGACAAATTATGATGAGAAAAATTAAAATACATATACATATGTAAAAATAAATTATTAAACAAATTATGTCACCTTAAAATAGTATTCTAACATTTATTTTTTGTGAAAACGGTAACAGTATGCGACGCAGTATATCATGCAATATATATAAAAAATTCAAGATGTAGTATATCTAGTGGTAGCAATATTTAACAACTTGCCGACATCCACACCCAAGCGGATGAACTGAAAAAAGCAAGAAAACAAGGACAGAAAAAAGCAAATCAGCGAAGGACAACAACAACAAAACATGAGAGATCTATCTTCTATACTCCTATGCACTTGACTATGTAATAAATAACAAAGAAGAATGTAGTAGTTTTAATATCGACAATCACTGTAAATCAGTTTCCCGTTCAGAATATGTCAAATACAATAATGCAATATACTGCTCTCTTCCCAACAAATAACGTCACCCGCAATAGTTTTCTTAGACATCAAGTTACAATTCCCCCTGCTGCGACAGCGCGGGCAGTATTCTCGTGTAAACAAAAAAGAAAAATCTAGGAATGGAAGGGTTAGGCTGAGGCGGCTCGAACCTTCGTGTCCATTTTTTTAACATCAGCACGCTAATCACTTTATCCAATGCTAAGGTTTAACAAATACTTTATCTGTCCCATATTATTCAAAATATTTGATTTTTTAAAAATAATTTTATTTAAATTTATTTACATTATTTTTATTGAATTTTTTTTAAAAAGTATGTTTAAAAAATATAGATATTTATTTATCATTTATAAACAAATATTTTTTATTTATATACTAAAATATTGAAAATAAAATATTATAAGTAAATTACTAAATAATGAATGTTGCAAAAAAACATGAGACAGAAGGAGTAATATAAATGTCAACTTGTGAGTATTATTAGATTTTTTAGAATTTTGGGGAAAAAAAATCAATTTTTGAATTCTATAAAAATGATGCAAGGTGTTAACCAAAAAACTCCTTACATTTTATCCCGTTCACTAATGTTAGCAAACTCTGCTCTAGGGATGACAATTAGATGGTTGAGTTAAGACATTTGGGTTTGAGTTTAACCAGGTTAGTATGAATTTGGGTTGAGTTGGGTCAGGTTTATTTGGGTACAGGTTCAATATAGGTTTGGTCAATTCCAGTCTCGGATAATTTCAAGTCAGGTTTTAATCCAAACTTGGGTTGATTTGGGTTACTGGTATATATACTGAAATCACTTAATTAATTCCATTTTTTTTGTTCAGTTTTTGTTAAAATTTAAATTAAATAATTCAATATTTGGTACAATTAATTTATGTTACTTTTTCTTTTCTTAATATGTTAAATTAAAAAATTCATAAAATTTTTGTAATTATGTTCTATCGATTTTGTTGTGATATCTAACTTTGGCTGTGAAATTGCTATGAAATATAACTCTAGTTAACTATTACTTTATTAGTGATTAAACTGCAAATTCAGAAAATCGGGTAAAAAGCAAAGATTTGAAAGTTTATGGGTTCATGGTGTAATTATTATGGTGACTCAAATGAAAATTTTTAAAATTTATGTACCTTATTGCACTATATCTAAAAGTTTAGGGACAATGTTCTAATTTTACAATTGCTTACCAAGATCATAAACTTGCTAAATATGGAAGTTGCTTATTTTAGAAGAACACAAATATAAAACTTATTAAATATGAAAGTCTTTGAATATGAGACTTACTAAATATGAATGCTTCTTAAAAAAGTGAAATTATAAATATGAAAGCCCTCAAATATAAAACTTATTAAATATGTAAAGTAATAAAAGAGGAAAGTTAAGGTTTAGGGTACAAGTTAGCATTAATTGTTGAAATTTATGATATGGGTTAGGAATATGATTAAGTGTTAAAGTTTAGGGTTTAGGGTTAAAATTAAGGATTTATGGTTAATGTTAGGGTTTAGGTTCATGGTAAAGGTTAAAGTTTCAATTAGAGTTAGGGTTTAAGGTTTAGGATTTAGGTATGGTGTTTACAGGTAGGATTGATGACTTATGGTTTAGGTTAAGGTAAATGTTTGCTTTAGGGTTTTAGGATTTTAGTTTTAGGTTTATGGTTTAAGGTTTATTGTAAATTAAATTCACATTAACAAATAAATAATTAAAGACTAATCTTATATTTGCCATTTATACTAATACAAAACAGGAATATTAGTACTATGAGGCAGGGTGGGAATGTGAATACTAGTGGAAGAAAAAAATCATTAAAAAAAATTAATTTGACTAGACATAAAATACCTTAATTGAAACATTTGAAATTAATTAAATCAAATTTCAAACAAAGAAAAGAACCATATTAATTAAATCAAAATTCAAATATCTTGATTTAAAACAATAAACTATACTAAATTAATATTATATTTATCAATTGAAGTTTGTGCAATAAACTTGAAATTTGAAATCTTAATAACCAATCCAAGTATCTAATAATTCAACAAATTTATGTGGGATTACAAAAAAGAAAAAAGAAAAATTTTGTGCAGCAACTGAAATTTTCCCTAAATGGATCCACTGCTACTCGATTTAGATTAGTTGACGTCCAATTTAACTAGCAGATGAGACTCAGTGTGTTGGTTACATGTTTTAAAAGAACGTACAAGCAAATCCCTAAATTATTAAATTTCAGAAGACCTCCACATAAAGCATATCATTTTATTAATATATTCTTCAAAAGCCACTATAGACATCAAAATTTAATTGGGTTAAATATGTATTAAATCCAATTTAAATTGTCTAGCATATTTCTAAACTGATGTCCAAAATTCCAAAATTCATCAAGTTTTGGAAACTATAAATTAAAAAAACCCAATTTCTGGGAGCCCAAAAGTATGCAACGGAGGCCCCGAATGAAGACTCATTATATTATCTTAACCAAAGTCCATTTTGACAAATTGGGCCTCAAAATCCAAAATGATTAAAGCCCATTATTTAGCCCAAATATTCCAAAATGTTCCATTAATTATCCTTTTAAATTAAATAAATTGGATAATTAAAGAGAGATAATTATCATATTTATTTTTTCTTAAGATAAATACACGAGATAAATATATGATAATTGTCACATGTGGTATTCTTAAACCAAACCACCTCATTTTTACACCTATAAATAGGCCCCCAAGGCCAAGAAAAAAAAAAGAAAAATTGGAGAAGGAAAAAATTAAAGAGGAAGAAAAATCTTTCTACAAGAAGTTTTCTTCAGACTTCAAGCCGATCAAACACAAACGGCCGGTGAAAGGAGAAATCAAGTCCAAAGAAGATCAAATCCCAGTTTGAATGCCAGATTTGAGGAACGCGGCAAGGAACGTGAAGAACGCAGGATAGTATTGCATCAAGTTTAAGTCCAGATCCGGCAAAAGTGGTGAGGAATGTGAAGGATTCGTTTATGTGCTATGTCAAGTCAAACTCCAAGGAAAGTGGCAAGAAAGAGACGGACATTGCCTGAAGCCCCCAAGTCCAAGGAGTACAACAGAAATTTCAAACCAAAAGAAGCGGCAGGGACCTTGATTTGTGTTCGTGCAAGACAAAATCAAGAGTCCGTATTAATGAAGAAGCTGCTCGTGTCTCCACCAAAAGCTCGAAGTGTTAATCAGAGGATTGTGTACGTAAAGCACGCTAGAAAGTTGATTCCCCAAAACCTCTGTTCTAAATTTTAATATTGTAATTTGTGCCACAATTAATTTTAGAGTGTAATTTTTACATGTGAAATTTGTGCATGCAACCCCTAAATAAAAAGTAATTTTATAGTATTTTAAAATTTCTTAAATTATATGGTCATAATTAATGTGTCATTTAGATAAGTAAGCAAAATATAAAAAATCACAATTTGTTAAATCTCTCCCGATCATATGTTTATGTTGATTTAGGTTAAAATTGGGTTATGTTAGGTTTAATGATCAGCTTATTTTGGATTCAGGTCAGGTTAGTCTCAGGTTTGAGTCATTTCATGTTTAGGTCATTTCAGGTTTAAGTTATTTCGAGTTTTAGTATTTCGAGTTTAAGTCATTTGAATATAAATTTTCTCAAATTTTACTTCAATTGGGGTTTAGATTTATGTCGAATTGAGTACAATTTAATTCAAATCATTAATTTTTATAATTAGATCAGATCAACTTGAGTCAAATTATTGAGTCGGGTTAGATTTTACTTATGCTCTTGGAGGATGGCGCGAGATTTCGCAAGCAAAATCTCGGGGAAAAGAAAAAAAAAACAGAAAGAAAGAAAAAAAGAAAGACATGTGAAGAGATGGGCGGTGGGACACATTTTCGTACGTGGTGAAAACTCCAGGGTAATCCAGCACTTTCGAGTTCACCCTGCCACAACCCACAAACTCAAATACATGAGTCCGAATCTGACGGTGGCTTTTGTTTTGGCTATACTGTTTATATTCTCATGTTTAAAAAGCTAGGGGGTGTTTCCTTAAGAAAAATTTTCTATTTTCTATTTCTGTTTTTCTTAAATTTCCTTAATAAAAGTTCAAAGAAATTTTCAAAACATTAGAAAAATCTAAAATGAGGTTTTTATTTTATAATATAAATTTTTAAAATTTAGAAAACAAGGTCCTTAAAATTCTTTAGATAAATTATATAGTCAAACTTTTATTAAAAAAATTCAAAAAATTAAGAAACTTTTTCAAACCAAACACCAACATAAAGTTTTCCCTTCACCTTTTTACATTAAATAGATGCATTGTTATTTAAAATTTTAATTACGACTGCTATTTCTTGGTATGTTTAAAATGTATAGAATTATTTAAACTGTCAATGTCATAACTATTTAAATCCAAAACTCAATGAGCTTTGATGGTACTTCAAAAATTTATTAAAAATATTTATTATTTATTATGTCGAGTTCCTGAATTAATATCAATTAAAATTCTATAATTAGAGACGCATAAAAAATATTCTTAAAATATTTTTTAAAATTAAATATTTTTATTAGATTTTATAAAAACTAAATATTTTATTATTTTTTATTTTTCTAGGCTGTGCAAAAAGAAATTATATTATGAAAGTAATTATTACTATAATGTTAAAATTTTATAGTATTACTTCTAGGAGGAAAAAAATTGGAGAGCAATAGATTTCCAAATAGAGGAGGTGGAAATATAAATAGTAGCAACAAGGTTTGGCACAAAACTGTAATTGAATTATTAATTAATTTATTTATTTTTCTAGGAAACATGTTTAATATGGTTAGCGGAATGGGAGAGAAGGAGCAGTGACACAGTCTAGTAAGTTCTGCCACATTCCATGGCCTTCCAGAAATCGCTCTTTCATCATCATAAATGGATAACAGCTCTCCCATCTAACCAGCAACACCAATTCGAAAACCAAAGACAACGTAAACCAACGCCAATTCCAAATTCACAGTTTCAGTTGAAGTTATAGCTTCAAACGCAGGCGAAGCCATTCCCAGGAAGAAGCAGAGGGCACGAAATCTTCTCATATTTTTCACCAGGTTAAGTCATCAACACGCGCCTCCCTTCTTCTTCCTTTGGTTCTTCTCTCTTTCCGTATGTTATGTCGGCTAGTTGTAGATTAGATGGTTCATCTTCGATTGAACCAAGAACTTGATCACTAGGTCGGGGAGCAGGGGGGAAGGATTTGTAGTTGATTTGCTTCAAGAGTTGACGATTATTGGTATTCTGGCTTTGATAGGCCTTTTTTTTTTCAATTTTTTTTGCTTTTGCTTGTGGTTTTGGAAATTGGATCGTTGTTTGTTTCAATTGTTGGTTCTTGGGGTAGAAGCAAAATTGGGCTTTCTGTATTCTCATGCTTGCTTGTTAGATGTTTGATTGAATGGCGTTGATGGATGGGTTTTGTGGTTTAGTTGCTAACTCTTTCTGGTGGCTTTCGTTTCAGGTTCTGAAACCGGTACGTAGCGATAATGAATCCGGACAAGTTCACCCACAAGACGAATGAGGCCCTTGTTGGTGCTCATGAGCTAGCCATGACTAATGGCCATGCCCAGATCACTCCTCTCCACCTTGCCTGTTCTCTGATATCCGATCCCGCCAGTATTTTCACCCAGTCCATCTCCAATGCCGGTGGCGAGAGCGCAGCGGAATCTGCAGAGAGGATGTTCAACCAGGCACTGAAGAAGCTGCCATCACAGACCCCTCCACCTGATGAAGTACCTGCCAGCACTGCCCTCATTAAGGTCATTCGACGCGCCCAGGCCTCGCAGAAGGCTCGTGGTGATACACATTTAGCTGTTGATCAGTTGATCTTAGGCCTTCTTGAGGATTCCCAGATAGGGGACTTGCTCAAGGGGGCTGGAGTTGCCGCGGCAAAAGTGAAGTCTGAGGTTGAGAAACTTCGTGGGAAGGAAGGGAAGAAAGTGGAGAGTGCTTCTGGGGATACTAACTTTCAAGCTCTTAAGACATACGGACGAGATCTTGTTGAGCAGGCTGGGAAACTCGATCCGGTCATTGGTCGTGATGAGGAGATCAGAAGAGTTGTTAGAATACTATCTAGGAGGACCAAGAACAACCCGGTCCTTATTGGAGAGCCAGGGGTTGGGAAAACTGCTGTGGTTGAGGGTTTGGCTCAGAGAATAGTGAAAGGAGACGTGCCAAGCAATCTTGCTGATGTGAGACTCATTGCATTGGACATGGGTGCATTGGTTGCTGGAGCCAAGTACAGAGGAGAGTTTGAGGAGAGATTGAAGGCGGTTTTGAAAGAAGTAGAAGAAGCTGAGGGCAAGGTGATACTCTTCATTGATGAGATTCATCTTGTTCTTGGTGCCGGCCGGACAGAGGGGTCTATGGATGCTGCTAATCTCTTTAAGCCCATGCTTGCAAGAGGTCAGCTTCGGTGCATTGGTGCCACAACACTTGAGGAGTATAGAAAATATGTGGAGAAAGATGCTGCATTTGAGAGAAGGTTCCAGCAGGTTTATGTGGCTGAGCCAAGTGTTACTGATACAATCAGCATACTTCGAGGGTTGAAAGAGAAATATGAGGGTCACCATGGTGTTAGGATTCAAGACCGTGCCCTGGTGGTCGCAGCACAGTTATCAAGTCGATACATTACTGGTAGGTGATACAAATGAAGTGATTATTATTGCATTTGTAGTTCCCAGGATTTGTACTTCTGGTATTGAAGCATGATAAAGTTTTCTTGCTCACTGAACTAACAATTTTAAACTTTGGCTCTGTATCATTTAGGTCGACATCTGCCTGATAAAGCAATTGATTTGGTCGATGAAGCTTGTGCTAATGTGAGAGTTCAGCTTGATAGCCAGCCGGAGGAGATTGATAATCTTGAAAGAAAAAGAATGCAACTGGAGATTGAGCTCCATGCTCTTGAGAAAGAGAAGGACAAAGCTAGCAAAGCTCGACTTCTTGAAGTACGCATTGTTACCTAAATAAATGAATCATATGCTTTTGGATTGACCACAAGGGCTAACTATTATCGTTTTTCAATTAAGGTTCGGAAAGAGCTTGATGATTTAAGGGACAAACTTCAGCCACTGATGATGAAATACAGGAAGGAGAAGGAAAGAATTGATGAGCTCAGAAGATTGAAGCAGAAGAGAGAGGAGCTCTTGTTTGCTCTTCAGGAGGCAGAAAGAAGATATGATCTTGCCAGAGCTGCTGACTTGCGCTATGGAGCAATTCAGGAAGTGGAAGCTGCCATTGCTCAGCTTGAAGGCAGCTCTGATGAGAATCTGATGTTGACAGAAACTGTTGGACCGGAACATATTGCAGAGGTTGTGAGCCGCTGGACAGGCATTCCAGTAACAAGGCTTGGGCAGAATGAGAAGGAAAGGCTGATTGGTCTTGCTGAGCGGTTGCATCAGAGAGTGGTTGGACAAGACCAAGCCGTTAGTGCTGTGGCAGAAGCTGTCTTGAGATCACGGGCAGGGCTGGGAAGGCCCCAACAACCAACTGGATCATTCCTTTTCCTAGGTCCAACTGGTGTCGGCAAAACTGAACTTGCAAAGGCTCTCGCTGAGCAACTGTTTGATGATGAGAATCAGCTAGTAAGAATTGACATGTCTGAATACATGGAGCAGCACTCTGTTTCTCGTCTCATTGGTGCACCACCTGGGTAAGCATTTTTTCAGATTTTACCTGTGACGTGTTGTTTTTTTAACTAGAAGTGATGTTGACCTAACTTGTCTCTCTTCTTTAGGTATGTTGGACATGAGGAAGGTGGTCAACTTACCGAGGCTGTGAGGAGGCGGCCTTACAGTGTTGTATTATTTGATGAAGTGGAGAAGGCACATATTGCTGTCTTCAACACACTTCTACAAGTTCTGGATGATGGCCGCTTAACTGATGGGCAAGGTCGCACTGTGGACTTCAGGAATACTGTGATTATTATGACTTCAAACCTTGGAGCGGAACACCTTCTCTCAGGTTTGTCGGGCAAGGTCTCAATGCAAGTTGCTCGTGATCGTGTGATGAAAGAGGTAAGCATTAATTCTTCAGTTCATAACTTCCATTTGCAAACTTAGCAAATTGGAAATGTTTGTGCTGATGGTGTTTATATTGATTACACTTAACAGGTTAGAAGGCACTTCCGGCCAGAGCTACTCAACAGGCTTGATGAGATTGTTGTTTTTGATCCCTTATCGCATGAGCAATTGAGGAAGGTCGCCAGACTACAGATGAAAGATGTGGCGATCCGACTTGCTGAGAGGGGTGTTGCGTTGGCCGTAACTGATGCGGCATTGGACTATGTCTTGGCAGAGAGTTATGATCCGGTAAGTGTTGCAACATTCTTCTTACGTTTATACAGGAGTCCTATTCTCAGGACATGCTTGTACTCTGACTTCCCTGTTCTTCAACTTTTGCTGTTCTAGGTTTACGGCGCAAGGCCCATCCGGAGGTGGCTCGAGAAGAGGGTGGTTACTGAACTGTCACGTATGCTGGTGAGGGAGGAAATAGATGAGAACTCGACGGTGTACATAGATGCTGCGCCAAATGGAAACGGTCTGCTGTACAAGGTAGAAAAGAATGGGGGGCTGGTGAACGCTGCTACTGGGCAGAAGGCAGATGTACTTATCCAGGTCCCTAACGGGCCAAGGACCGATGCTGCGCAAGCAGTTAAGAAGATGAAGATCGAGGAGATAGATGAAGATGATGAGATGGACGAGTGAAGTTGATTGGTTTAACATGTTTTGCTCCTTGTCTTGATGTAAAAATGTGTCTATCTCTCTGTTTGTCCTTTTTCTTCTATTGCTAGTTTCTCCTGAGAAATTATGAATCTCTCATGTTACAATTGTTATATATGAGCTGCGAGTTGTTACTTTTGAGCAAATTTGAAAATACTAATACTTTTTCTAGTTGCTTCGGCAGGGTTCACCAATATACGCCCTCCTACGTTGTCAGCTCTTCAAATGAGTTAATGGTGTGAACTAGCATATGGCATAGGCTTCTGCCATTTTCTTCCTTTTACCAAGTAAAGTTATGAACCAGACGCCTGGAATGGTGGAATGGACAGACTAGGTGTTGGAAGAGCTTCCTTCTGTAAATAGGTCTGATATGGGTAGACTCGGCCCACTGTTTTTATTTGATAGCATATCAGAAGAAAATAAAAGGGCCAATGGAAAAGGTGAATTTGAAAATAGGAAATATGATGATAAAAGCATCAGCTTCGTCTACGAGTGAGTGACTGAAAGCAAAATAAAGATGAGGTACCCTACTGCAGTTCATGAGCTAAAGTTGAGGAGTGCAACTCCACTATCATGAAATCAAGTCCATGCCAATAATATTAAAAAAGTATTAAAATATAATAAAGAAAATTATTAGTATAGACTTTTTAAAGAAAAGTGAGTAAAATTCATAGGTGGTTCCTTAGCTTTTCCATCTGTCCTGAAATGGTCCCTTTACTCAATTTATGCTATCATAAATCTCCTATTTTGTGACATATGTCTCCCTCAAGTTTGTTAATTTTTCTATTATCTCAGATGGAACACAGAAGTTAATGATGTGACACTTCTGAATTGATGAGGTAATGTTTAAAAGTCATATGACATCCTCTTTCACAATTAAAATATGACTATACTGAAAGAACTAAAAACTTTGGACTAAAATTGACATAAATACATAATATTAGGGACTTAAAACATTCATTAACTCGCATTCATCACCTTCCCTAAATCGATTCCACGGTTTAAGATTCGGCCTCCGACATCCTTATCCGCAACAACAGATTCCACTTCAGCCCGCCCCACACTCTTCTCCCTGACGCATCCGCCTCCTACGATAATTTCACCCTCCACGTTCCCATTTCGGATCCGTTCACCAATTCTTCCCGTTCGCAGTTCACACGCCGGAGTTCTGTCTGCGGTGGACACAACTCGTTAGATGCCGACGGCTTGGACCAGCCCATTTTTGCCAGATTGAGTGAGGGAGGTGGCAGACTCCTCTTGTGCAAGGCATTGCGTGGAGGAGTAAGTCCAAGCGTGAAGCAGTCGCTGCCCAGGAAGCGGCAGAGGTGGCAGGAGTAGCAGCTACCAAGGCAAGGGAGAACAAGGCGATGATCAGGGAGGGGGATCGGCCGTTGAGCATTGCGCTGATTGGATCTTGTAGGCGGTTGCAATGACGAGGACTACGAAAACGAAGAGGACGACGGTGATTTTTTATTAAGAAAGAAGGTGTCACGTGGCTTTAGAACATTGCTACCTCAATCCAGAAGCACGAAAGTCATTAAATTCCATTCGAGATAATGGAAAAATTGATAAAAGAGACTCAAGGGAGATGCGGATTACAACTTACAAGAGAAGAGACTCTATGATGACATAGGTTGAGTTAAGAAACCATTTTGGGACAAATCGAAAAGTTAAAGGACCGGCTATGGATTTCACTCAAAGAAAAATTAATCTAAATTAAATTACATAAAAATTGAATTTTTTTAATTTAATTTTTTGACAAAAATTAGATAAAAAATTGCCACTATTTTAATTCTTTTGTTTAATTTCTTTTTCCACTGGATTCTTGATCTATCCTTTCCCTCTATCTTATTTTTTTCATCTGATCTCTTTGCCTTTTCCACAATAGTTGTTTGTTTTTATTGTGGCATTTATCCAGTAGCTACTGTGACAACAGAAGAAGAAAAGGAAGGAGTGAGCTGGAAGAAGCATTGAGTAAGAAAAGGGGGCTGCCGATCGATCAGATAGGTGAATTACATTGAAGTGGAAAGGGATCTACATCTGCAGCACTTTAACAAGAAGAAGAAGCAGAAGCCGGTTCCAAACAGTTTTCCCGGTTCACGGTTTTCACCATTTTTAGTAGTTTTTACTGGTTTTTTACCGACTTTGACTTCATTGTATTTGAACCGAAACTTGCACTACAGAGATTCATGGTTCATGGTTCACGGTTGAATTGATTGAACAGGCCGGTTTGGTCCAAAATTGAAAACATTGGTGATAGTGTTTTTTTATGACGGCAAGTGATCACTAAGTTGCAATAGTTATTATCAATGACAAAATTAGCGGTGAGTCATTTATTGATGGCTCAACTAGCAACGATCAGTTGTCACTAGTGTTATCAAAGCCGAATTAGGGTGAGAGCAGGCCAACCATTCAATTGTTGAACTGTCGGTCCAATCAAAATATGAACAAAAAATTGTTCCAGCAGCTGTTATTGTTACGTGATCTTTATGAATCTACAGACAACAGCAAGAATTGTTGTACACTAGAAAGAGACAAGAGAAAGAAGCAAAGCAAAACAAGACATACAAAACAAAATAAAAAGAGAGAGGGTTTTTTTTTTCTTCCAGTTTTGATTAAACTCTAAATGGGTGAATAGCCGGACCGGCAGGATAACCTGTTCACAATTGAACTAATCGAACTAGCCAGTCCAGTTTGATTTTAATAACATTAAAGGCAATAAACTGCATTTTCAAGAAATTAAATTTATCCTTTGTATTTCTGCAGATTAATACAAATACATCTCTTCATTCTAGGGGACATTTATTCATTCAAACTCAAAGCCATATGCCTAGACAACCAATTGGGTAAGGCAATCGCCAAATCCAGGTGTTCGGCTAGCCCAAACATGCATGCATTATATAATTTGAAAAATTTTTAAATTTTCGTTTACATAAAAAGGGCAGAAAAAAATAATTTATTTGTTGACATAATATATTCAGAATGCATATTTGAGAAAATTGTATATATCGCCTATTCACGAAGCGTCGCCGGCAAAAACAAAACACCGGAGCAAATCCCGAAAAGGCCCGAACTTATCAACAATGTCATTGGTATTCCCTCTCCCTTCATAAGAAATTATGGTATAAGCTAGAAAGTTATTGAATTTCTCTTATATAGGTTCCTTCATCACCACTCTGCAACAGAGTTCAAACCTGCTGTTTGTGGATCATTTGAAGGTTTCCAACAAAAGGGCACAAAAAAAGTATCTCTCTCTCTTCATTAGAATTGTTTCAAATACGCACGAGTTTGATTGCTCCTTATCGGTAATTGTGCCTTGACCGCGTGTTTTCTCTAACGTATACTATATAATTTCATCTCTTTTCTTAAACCTTATTTTATTATATTTGATTCTTAGTACAAAAAAGTTGCTTTGTTAACATTTTGTTAAAGAAATGCAATTGAAAATTAATTGATGATAAATGAAGCGGAAGGAGTTTAACGACAGTATTAAGCCACAAATAACTCCTTTCCTAAGCTATGTGGGATTTAATACTCAAGGTTAATGTTGCTTTCTTGAACCTAATTGATGTGAATTTCTTGTACGATCTCAAAAGGTGGCTTTTTTCTTCAAAAAATTTTTAACTTTAGCCTAACTCCTAAAAGAAAATAGAAGAGCAAGGGCTCTATGTGCTTTGATCTCACGTTCATCTGTCAAGGAAACAAAAAAGAAAAAAATTTAACAATTCACAAACATAAAACAATGAAACCTAATCAAAGTAAATACAATCTAATAAGTGGTAGTGAAATATTTTCACCATAAAGTCCTATCGAGGAAAATGATCCTGTTATGGTATAATTCTTTCTTTTTTTTTCTTTTTAATTTTCTTATATTTTTTGATGTAACATTATTAAAATTATCAATTTTTTTTCTTAGTAATAGCATTGCGTCTATAAAATTTTTGGCAGGGTAGATTTTGTCATTGCAACAATTGCTACCTAATGTATAATCTCAAGTCATTGTAACATTTTATATGTTTATATGTTTGGTAGCCTATGTTATTTTTAATTAAGTGTTTACATAATATACTATCTCCATTCAAAAATTTTTACTCCATTTCAGTTTTTTAACTTAAATTTCACATGAATTTATTTATATTATGATTTACTAATTTTTTTTAAAAAAATTATATTTATAAACTACAAGACTTACATTTTTTTAAATATAATTTTTTTAATCAAATAATACTATACATCAGTTTAAGTCAAATTTAAGTTAAAAAATAAAATGGAGCAAAGAACTTGAAACAGGTAATTCTAATTTGGTCTCTTCTTAGGAATTTTTCCTGTAATTCTATATTTTTCAAAAAAAAAAAAAAGCAAAAATAATCCTTAAATTTGTATTAGGCTTTCAGCGAGTTATTAAAGCTTAGAAAGAGACAGTTTAGTCACTGATATTTTCAGATAAGCAAAAATGAAAAAAAAAATGTGTAGAATTTCACGCACGCACACAACAAACATTAACATATGATTTGAATGGAGGGAGTATACTATACTCATTACAAAAAAACTTGAAAAATAATAAAAATATTACACGTATATTGGCGGATACTATAGGGAAGAAGCCAGATGATTCCAATTTCATGCCAGCAGTAGACCTGCCAATAGATGATCCCAATCTCATGCCAACAGGATTGCTGGTAGATGATTCCAATCTGATTCCAATAGAGCCACCGAGGAGAGACAAGGCTGGGGAAGTGTTTTGGTGGTTCAGATCCTCATTATGTTGAGAATTGTTCTATTGAGGCCCACTATTGTATTGATACCGACGGCATAATATTTTGGGATAATTTGTAGCACGACAACTGCTATGCCTAGCCGCACACTTGCTCTCATTCCATCATTATTTTTTTCTTCGTTTTTTGTATATCCGGCTGGGTTTGGATTATAATATTGACCTAATCAGTTGATTTTGTACCATTATTCCATCTGATTATTTTCAATCACTTTCATAATTTTTTTTTGTCTATAAAGTTTTTTCACCACCAATGATAGGGGTATCATCTAATTCATCTGGTACTTTACGACATACAGATTTGAGTGGCCCATTTTTTAAATTGGTTGCTACAAGAAGATCGAGTAGGGTGTAGAAAACTGCTGAGACATAGATGATGAAGCGTTTACAAATAATAAATCGAGATAATCATCTATTGTTTTTCTATTTATCTGTTTTCTATTTATCAATGTCTCAGGAATGTGTAGTCTTTTATTGGCCAGTTTATATGTTCTCATTATTCTTTAGTGTTTTATGTCATTGGTTTGTAAGATGTCATTTGACTCATTAGTAATTAGGATGAAGTACCCTTATATAAATAAAGAATGGCTATCCTATGGGCCTTCGGCGGAGCTTCTCTCATGGACCTAATTCGCTTTATCATCCTAGTTGGGAACGACTTTTGTAATTAGCATTACAGTTTTAGATAATTTATTTAAAAATAAAGATGAAACCACTGAAACTAAAAGTTAAAACCTACCAATAGATAACTTTTTTTTTTTTGTAAAATTCTAATGCTAATTCTAAATGGTGACTTATTTATATGGGAGCATGACAATATGTTGAGAATTTCTTAATAAGTGGTACTTTTTTCCTTGTTGAATGATGCTTGATTATTATGTGTTTAATCTAAGGTAAATTTGATTTTTTGACTGTGTCGAAATATTGCTGCAAATTTCAAGACAACTCTAAAAACATATGGGTGAGATATTTGTGAAGAAGAATCTAGAGAAGAGACAAATATCAAACAAAAGTGAAGGAAAATATAGAGGAGCCAAATGTCTAATGAAAAGGGAAGAAAAATCTAAGTTAGGTAGTAATAAATTGTAGAAATATCTAGAATCTTGTGGTGTCAAGCTTATAAATAGGCATCATAGGTTAATCTCATACTATAATACCAGGGTATAACCAAGCCACTCAAAAAGATTTGTACTCCTCCTTTTGCACATTTCTTAAAATCCTTTCAACTAAGTCCTTTAACTATTTTTAATTTGTTTCACAATTATACTAACTATCCTAAACACCAGCAAAACTATTCAACAAGCTAACTTCTTGTAAGAAAAAAAAAAATCTTTGCCGGCTCTTTTTGTTGGTTGTCCATATTTGCTAATATCCATCAAAGTCATATAGCCCATATCTGCTAAAATTCAACTAAACCAATGCTAAAAATTCAATAATATGCTTATCTTAGTCATACTCTAATCATTTAGGTCCTAGATAGGAGGGAATTCTCCCTTCTTTCTTGAACACAGTTTAAATATGAAGGAGTGCTCAAATTATGTAAGAGATACGGTTGAGTGGACCACTCTCCAGGTTCTTGCTCTTTTTTCACTTTGGTAGTTTTCACAGTCCTTTTAAAGGAGGAAAAATCCAAGAACTTGTTAACTTCTCAATTATTAGCCATCATAATAATGGTCTTCCAAAAGACTTTGCCAAGGACCCAAAACAAGTTAACAAGGCCAAAAATGATTAGATTCTCCTTAATGCTTGGTTTCATCACCAAATGGTCGAGGAGCCACATCCTAAGACATTAATATATGTCACTAACTTAAGTTGTAGTCTGTATAATACGTGGGTATCTTCTTCTACAAATATTTTATGTTCCAACAGAGATCTTTCTTATAATAAGCTAAAAGGTCTTACCAATTGGGATCCGGTTTCGATCATCAACAATCTTTTTCCTCAGATGTTGCTCCTCTTACTGAGCTGGGGACGACCTCAATAATAGTGACCTAGATGAAAATTCTGTAAAAGTTTTAGAGCCTGAGCAGTTTCTTAACTCGAATGAATCACATGAGTCAAATGATATTAAAGCTAGTCCAGTTAACAAAGTCCCATTGTCACATTCATCAATTTCCTCTGGCTATTGCTCCCAAATGGCATAAACACATTAATCATTTCCATGGCAATTGTTCTTAGCCGTATGAGGAAAGAAGAAAAATCCTAGCAGAGACTTTTCTCAGATGTTGTGATCCGGCTTTGCCTAAATCCCTGGACCAAATTGTCCCAGACCTTGGCTTGTTTAGCCCCTAGTCAGCTACTTGTCAGTGTTTTCTTGGCAAATGTGAATTTTGGACCTAGGTGGAACAAAGGCTACTTGATACACAGAAAAAGAGAGTTCTAGATAGAGGAGCTTCTCTCTAAACTATTTTAGGGATGATATTTGATACTGAAATTTTATTTCTATTGAGCAAAATTTTTTTTATTTATAAGTCAAGTGGGGAAAGACTGAAAATTTTATTCGCATAATCAAAATTGGACGAAGATCAATAAATCTGAGAAGAGAATAAATCGTATGGCTCATTTCAAATTTGAGAAAAATCTATAGAAATGCTTCAAAAGGATTAAGGCAACTATAATATGGTACATTTGACAGGGTATTATTCTTTAGAATGAAAGGGAACAAACATGGTAGGTATTTTGAATTAGTGGAAGAATCAAAATCTGATTTGAGAATTTTATTTCCTAAAAGGATGAATTCATTCAGGTGTAGGAGATTTATTTGATTGTTGGATGCATTGTCAGATGGGATAGTAGGGATAGTAGAAAATAATTTTTCTTGCAAAGGGCATAACTCGTCGACAAAAAACTTCAAAATCAACATCATTGGTGACCCAAAGCAAAATTGAAGTGCTTTTAAGAAACAAGGCTGAATGATGAAGATGTGGCAATGTCAGGTGTGAATTGATCAAACAAAGGAAGCAATGAGGTGGCGACTTCATCAAGTAGTGATTCATCAATTGGCAAGATGGCGGTGAGGCATTCTAGGGGAGAAAACGGCATCGGTTGAAAGTAGTCTAGTTGGCTACAGACGAAGGAGTCCAAGTGGCGGCGATCTGAGGAGCCCCATAAATGTGATGGTAGTGTCCAATGAGTAAGGCAGGTGGGTTGGCATCGGGGTTGTGGGTGATGATGGGCTATGGGCGGTGAGTTATAGAGATAAGATGATGGATTCTCCTGGCGACGACAACTTGCAATTGGAGAAAAGTAGGATTTCTCCTAAAATGTACCATATGGGCCAATTGGATTGTGATGGGCCTAAGTTTGGTGGCCTGATCTGGTAAGGTTAGATAATGATCATTTAATTGATTGTATTGGGTGAAACAAGTTAAACTTGAGCAAGCCAGCTTCTTTTAGTAATAGGGTAATTAATAATAAAATTGATATAAAGGTGGATTCTTATGCGGATAATATTGAATGTAAAATTCCTTGTAAGGATTTTTTGTATAAAGGTGATGAGTTGTATTTGATATTATTTTGGATATTCTTGACAAGGTAAAGGACCAAAGGAATTGGAAAAAAAAAACTGGTTTAGGGCAAAAAGGTTTAGCATTGGATCGTAAGTTGAAAAATTAGAATGAGAGATTAAGTCTCTGAAAAAGTGACTTGAGAGCCAGCTAGTATTTTATTTTCCCTGAAGATGAGGCTGCTTTTAATGGTTTTTTGTTATGGTTATGGGCTAGGTTTCTAGGCATAGATTTTGTACTAGGTTAAGTTTAGTGCTGGGTTATGAGCTTGATTATTTTTGTATGTTTTTATTGGTATTGGGTTCTTTGGGTTTTGGAGAGTTTGCTCCATCATATTTTTCTCTAAGATAAAGTTTATATCTTTTATTTTACTTTTCTTTCAATAAATTTTTCATTACTAATTAAAAAAAAGGTGAACAAAGGCTGGGGTAGGTGCTCTTAATTCTGGGAAGATGTGGAAACACCCATGATTCATCCCTTTCTCTTTGTCACATGCTCACTCACCTCAGTGATTCTCATGTCCCCTAACAAATGGGTAAGTTCTTTGCTGCCATGCTTCTTCAGATGCTACTATCACAGTCTAACTTAGTCAACAACTATCAAGTAAGAATTTTCGGGCCTATTCCTAATCAAACCCCCAATCAGCTATGAAGCTTTTAAGTTATAACTACCATGGCCCTGGTCACCCTATTGCAGTACATTAACAAGCGATCATTATTAACCACTATAAACAAGACATCACTTTTGTGATGAAAACCAAACTCAAAGCCTTGGATGTCCCTTGTAAGCTAACCATAATATGATATTCAAGCTATGAGTTTGTTGATGCAATAAGCTGAAAAAATTGTCTTTTGTTCAAGTTGACATCACTTATTTTTTGTTTGGTCCAATATAATGACCCTTACTTGATACTATGTCAAGTTATAAATGTTTAGGTAATTAATTTTTTGGATAAACTCCACCAGTCACCCTTAAACTCGATTCCATGTTGCTTAATTGTCATCAAACTATCAAATATTGTATCAATTATCCTCAAACTATTTAATTATTGCTGTTTTGTCCTACCATCCATCACAGCTGTAAAATATGGACGAAAAAATGACGTGGCTACTAATGTAGCTTTGAAAGCATGCATGACTACTGCTATAACATCATTTTTTCATCCATCGTCAACGGTATGATGGACTACAGGATGAGATATCAGCAATTAAATAGTTTGAAAAGAATTGGTACAACATGAGATATAGTTTAGGGATGATAAGTGGAGTTTATCCTTAATTTTTTGTTGTTAGCCTATATCTATAGTCACTATTTAATTCAAATGTGGGAGGCCACCTTGAATAACGTTTTGGCTATCCTTCCATAATATACTAGACCTTGCTATTGATTGGTGATTAGCCAAGTTTTGTTTTCTTTAGAAAAAAAAATAGGGAAACATGTCTTCACTTTTCCTAATGTAGAATATCTTCACCAATTTATAGCAAATATTAATTTAATATGGTTTTCTTGTGTTACAAATCACCTAGACGGAACCTCTATTTAGTTAGGTAAGTAATTTAAATTTAAGTAACTTTCTATCAATTCTTTAAATAAGTAGTTTTAGATTTCAAGTCAAGTAAGTAAGTAAATTCAAGTAGGTTGCCAAGTCTTAAATAGCACCTAAAAGTCAAACTAGAGGCATTGTAACTCAAATGAACCAAAAGTTAGCAACAAATGGTTCAAATACACTCAACAAAGAAGTATGAGCTATGGTGTGTTAAGGCTCTAATGGATAGATTAGCTTAAGAGCTAAGAAGAGTGATATAGGCACTTTCATTAAAGGCTAAGATGGACTGATTAGAGGATTAAAAGAGGGAGTTAATTGAGAATACTTACTTAATCAAGGTTAGGGAAAGATAAGTGGGAAAGGTGGTTAAGATATTTTTTTAAATCTAGGAATTCAGTATTCGCATGCTTCATTCCTTACCATTTTCATATCCTTTTTTCCTCCCTTTACAACCCATAACCCTTTTAACTCAATTCTTGATAGATTTTAAAGCTCCCAAAGGTAGCACATTAAGCATCAAGCTAGCATCTATATTGGATTGGTGCATTGGAAGAGTTTTATAGTTTCTTGAGGGTTTTATATCAAAACCTAGAGGTAAACTCTTTCCTAAGCTAAACGCCAGTTCCTAAATTTTCAATAAGTTAGAAAGTATCTTGATATAATCATTGTGGTGCCAATTTTTTAAGGTACTAAGCTAAAAATCCTCAAGGAGATAAATTGTGCTTTGGTGAATAGTATCTTGCCTTATCTTGTGTTTCTCCATTTAAGGTAATGGTTTTCATGTCAAGAGGCTAAATTGATCCATTTTAGAAATATTTAACTCATAGGAGTAAGTAACAGGTGAGGCTAAGTGGATTTGGCAATGGGTAGGTGTTTTTTTTTTTTTTTACAAAAAAACCATAAGAAGAACAGAAGAAGGCACATCAAGGGCCTTGTTATACCACACGCAATGTGCATGATATAGGTGTTGTGAGTCCCTGGACACCCAGGTGCCCCACTATGCCACACAAGACTTGCATGGTATAGGGTTAAGCCTTTAGGAGCTCTAGGCTTCCAATAGCATACCAAGGCCACTAGCATGTTGTGTTAGCCATGCATGCCCATAAAGTATCCTGCGAGGCTCTAGCTCTCACCGTGCCCTTTAATGCACCTGAGGCATATCCATGGTAAGAGTTTTGTGAAATACGTTGTTTAGTTTCCTAAATTCCTAAGTGACCTAAGGTTTATCATAGGGATTATGGGAGCCAAAGGAAAGTCTTACATCATTCTTAAGGTAAGGTTAGTACATCAATTAAAGTGGTTTTCAAGTAAGTGGACAAGGGTAAGGTTAAATATGGTGGAAAAATAGGTACCTCAAGAAGTAAGGAGTTGAAACGGGAAGTTCATAGAGTTAAGGTAGAGATACCCCCAAGCAAAAATGTTGCCCAGCCGACCAAGGGAAAAAAATATTACAACTAACAGCACTATTTGAAATCAAGATATTAAGTGCTTAGGTGCCACATAAAGGCGCATATAGCTTTACAAAGTCCAGACTAGCATATTATGATGATCAGAGATAATGTAAAAATGGTGGTTAAAGGAGAGTTTGAAGAGTCCATGTCATAATTTGCAGATATTTGTGATAAAAAGGCTTACCTGGATTAGGGAGGACGAGGTTTTACATTATGAATGTTTCTTAGATATTTCAAAGTCACCTATATGTAAAGAAATAGCCAGTACATAATCTATGACCTCTGGTATGTAATCCAAACCTTCTCTGTTTAAAATGAGGTTATTGGAATAAGCATATGCACATTATAAGAATGATTTTACATAGTGGAGATTTTTTCAATACTTCAAAATCATTTGTACAGAAAGAAATAACTAATATATAAATTTAGGTTATCAATATATGAAAAAACCTCTCACTAGTGATAAACTAAATGTTGTCATGACCAATAATAGAATTGGGCAGTAGTGATGCAACTATGATACAAATCATTAAATGTGATTTCTTGACAATTAAAAAATAAACTTGATAATACATTATACGAGAACAAGATCTAAAGTAAGATATAAAAAACAAAAAAAAAAAGGTATGGGTGTCCTATTACTCGTTACTCAAATAATAGTGGGCCCATAATTTTTTTTTCTATTACAAGTTACTAAAATTATGAGGGTAAATACATTATGATACTGTAAACTCCTTCTTATTCAGGTTCTTTAAGTTGAATTATGGTTAAGCTACTTATATCTCAAGTTTCTATTTAGGAGCTTAAGTAAAGAAGTAGGTTTGACACTTAAGAATAAGTAGAGTTAGTGAATCAAACCAATCTAGAAGTTATGTGCAACAAATATGGCTAAGTGTAGAAGGAAATGGTTGGGGATTAAACTGTCCGTAAATGGAAAATAGGTTAATCGAGAAACAAATAGTCTTTTGGGTAACAACTTAGTTGAACAAGGATAAAAATCTGTCAAGAAGCTTAGGAGTGAGCTAAGTGTGACACGGAGCAAAATTTAGGACAGAACTACAGACAAGACAAGTCGACAAGGGCTAGCTTAGAATTATATCCTCACTCATTGCATGCTACAATTCAAAGGTGGATTCAAGCTTCAAGCCTTTATTCTTCTTTGTTTCTTGATCATTAGCCATAATCCTTGCTTTGGAAACCTTATAAAAGCTTAATGACATGAACCAAACCAAAATTTTGAGATTAATTGGCAAATTGAAGCTAAAATCAACTCTGACTTGGGTGAGAAGCAAAAAATTGCTCATAGGTGTTCTTGGGTCTGATCCACTTAGGTCAAAGGTTAGTTTGTCCTAATAGTTAAAGATATAGTATACTATGTGAAGAAGAAAAAGAAGAAGAAGGTAAAAGATGCACTCTTACAAGTTGATTTGGAGAAAGCTTTTAATAACCTCAATTGCAAGTTTCTATTTTTTTTTTTACCATGAGACAGATGAACTTCAGTGATTAATGGATCATGTAGATCAATGGTTGTTTGTCTTCAGCTTCAATGGCATTTCTTACCAATGGAATCCTTAATTTTAAAATTTCCATGGAAAAGGGACTCCGGCAAGGTGATCCTCTTTCTTCATTTCTTTTCTTAATTACTGTTGAGATTCTTAATTGCCTTATACTTAAAGCTTCTTCATTGCAAAAGATAAAAGAGTTTTTTATTGGTAAGGAAAATGTTGAGATCACACACCTTCAATTTGAGGATAACACACCACTTATTGGTGAATGGGGAGATCATTATATTCTTCAGTTAAGGAGAATTTTAAAGTTCTTTTAGTTACTTTCTAATTTGAGAATTACTCTTGCAAAGAACAACCATATTAATGTTAATGTTGACGACTGTCAAATTCAAATAGTAGCGATGATCTTAAGATGTAAGATTGAATCTATCCCATTCAAATATTGTGGAATGATGGTTGGAAGTTCTATGAAGAAATCAATTGCTTAGGAAGGAGTAAGGGTAAAGATAGGGTTATACAGATGGAAATCAAGAACTATGTCTGATAGGGCAAGGATCGCTCTTCTTAAGTCTTCTATCTTAAGCTTACCGCTATATTTATTTTCCATGTTCTACTTCCCAAAAAGTATTCTAAATAAACTAGGGTAAAATCCAAATTTAGTCCCTTAACTTTAAGGTTTTTCCTAATGTGGTCCCTTAATTAAAAAAATGACTATTAAAGTCCCCTAACTTAACTAGTGTGTCCTATTTTGGTCTCTACCGTCAGTTTAGATAAAAATTGCTTACATGGCACGCCAACTGCCACGTGAAATCTTCTTTTATGAAAATAAATGACAAGACTGAGAGGATAATAGATATCAGGGTAGAATTGACACAAACAAATAATTCAGAGGACCTAAAACATGATTAACCCAGTGTGACTTCGACGGCAGATGTGGTCCGGCAATTCAGTGGTGGCGTTCAAATTTGCTGGGTAAGGCAGAGGTCGACGGCCCGAAATTGAAAGGGAGAAGAGAGGGAAATATGGACAGGGAAATCAGGATGGGGAAGAGGAAGAAGATGAGGAAATCAGGACGAGGAAGAGGGGGAAATCGGGGATGGGGAAGAGGGAGAACAAGAGATTATAAGAGGAATAGAGGGAAAAGGGGAGAAATTGAGGAGATACGAAAAAAAAGGGTGAGAAATCGGTGACCGTAGGGGAATGGGGAGATGGTGGCGGTGGCAAGATGGTGGACAAGGCAAAAAAAATTGTTGTCGATGGTAAGATGGTGGCTAGATGAGGCTAAGATGGTGGCGGTAGGTGTTGGGCATCGGGCGATGGCGAGATGGTGGCGAGACGATATCAATGAGTGTTAGCGGCGGGGAGATGGTGGTGGGCTTGGCAAGTGGTGACAATGAAGAGATGAGAAGAGGATGAAATTTGGATTAGTCACCTTTTAAGTCTAAAAAAATATTTGCCTTTGTCAATTCTACCCTAAATTTTAATTTTTTTCAATCTTATCACTTATTTTCATAAAAAAGGATACCACGTAGCAATTGGCATGCCACGTAAGTAATTTCTATCTAAACTAATGCCTAAACTAACTGCAGGGACCAAAATAGGACATGCGAGTTAAGTTAGTGGACTTTAATAATCATTTTTTGAGTTAAGTGACCACATTAGGATGACTCTTAAAGTTAGGGGACTAAATTTAAATTTTACCCAAATAAACTAGAATTGATAAGAAAAAATTTCCTCTAGGGGGCCTGGGGGAAGGTAGAAAAATATACTGGGTTTCATGGAGAAAGTGTTGGCCAATGAAAAAATAGAAGGGGTAAAGCATGGATAGATTAAAAGACAAAAACTTAGCCTTGATTTCCAAATTGTGGTGGAAATTCAGGATTGAAAATATGGCTCTATGGAGAAAATTAATTGTTTTAGTTTATGCAGTAAAGGGTGAGTTGGGAAACATTTCTTTGAACTCGGTTTGGGGGAGTATCTCAAGTGTAGCTGGAAGATTAATATAGGGGTACTAATCTAAGGGAGTGCTTCTATTTACAGCTGGGGGTGGTGAGATTGTTAGGTTATCACTTGATGTAAAGCTGGGAAGCGAAAGGTTTTGTGACAAATTTCCTAGGTGTTTAGGCTTTCTTTACTTACTAACAATAGGGAAACATAGATAGGATACTGGGATGAAGATAATTGGATATGGGGTGGAGCTTAAAAGTGACCTGCTAGAGAATGTGAGGAGGATGAATGGTAGGAATTACATAACCTTTTATCTTCTATTTTTTTGAACAAGAGTTGGCTAGACAAATTGGATTGGAACTTTTCGAGGAATGGTGGTTTCTCTTCCAAATTCATTTTGAAGAAGTTTGATTAACATCTTTCTCCATTAAACCATCACATTGGAACCTTCGAATGGTGTAGCTGGAGTCCTTCGAAAGTCAACTTCTTTGCCTGGAAGGCATCTTAAAAATGAATAACAACTAGAATAATTTGGCTTCTAGAGGAATTATATTCCTCAAATAGGTACCAGTTGTCCCTTCTGCGAGAAAGAACCAGAAGAGGTGGATCATATACTCCTTACCTGTAGTCTTTCCACTCAAGTATAAAGATCTGTCCATGTATGGTACAGATGCAGACTAAGGGTGATTATTTGGTTTTTTTGGTTTAAACTGAACCGAATTAGTCGGTTTATTTAGTTTTCGGTTTTGGATTATAAGAAACCGAATTAACCGAATTAGTCTATAAAACCGAATTCAAATCGGACCAAAAAATTTTGGTTTGGTTCGGTTCAAACCAAATTAACTAAAAAAAATGGGAGTGAAATTCTATAAGATATGAAATGAGACTGAGACATTGTTTTTCTTTTCAAATTTCATTCAATATAGAAGATTCATTGTCCATGGAAAGAAAGAAAATAAGAATCCAAGCTAATTTGAGTTACTCGGTCGCTTTATTGTTCATGAAAAAATATAAAAAAAAATCTGGTATAAAATTTTTTATTTATTTAGTTTCAACTGAAACCAAATCGAATTACCAAATTAACCGAACCGAAATTTCAAGTTATTTCAATTTTTTAGTTTTTTTTATTTAAACCGAATGCTGATTACCCCTAGATGTAGTATCAACTTACCCAAAGATATACTATCACTACAAGAGAGATGACAAAAATTAACCAGCTTATCTGTCAGTAATTGGTCCCAATAGATACATACATACATACATACATACATACATACATACATATATATATATATATCAATTAATTAATTTTTCCTATTATTTTAGTTTTAATTTCACAATTTTAATTTATATAATATAATAACTAATACCATAAAAGTCATTTAAAAAAAATAGTCATTATAAATACTATGAGCAATGATAAGCTTATATTTATTATTATTATTTCTCTCATATTTAGTATATTTTAATATGTTTTGAACCTTAAAAATATATTTTGAGTATGTTTTGTAGCATAGAACATATCTGGACTCAATTGATTGAAAGTGGATTTGATTTGCCATTTTACAAGTTTTAATTTGTTTGTGTTCTTTCAGGATTCTGACAGATTGACGATATTCCGGCAGAAAAATTATCTCTTGAGCTACAGAGATCGGAATGGAGTAATTTTTGATTCATTGGAAATCTAATATCTAGAGCTATAATTCATATGTAGATCATGAAACCTAGTTTGCACGTTAAGAGGGTCAAATTCAGCTTCAAAGTCACGATTTACGAGTTACCGCTGGTTCAGAAGCAGTTGCAGTATTTTGGTCATATCTTTGGCTGTAGATGTCCGTCTTAAATGATTCAGGTGTCGTTTCGAAGATAAGAAGAAGATCGACAACTTTGATGGTTTGAGTTTTGAGTGATACTGCCTGTATCAAGGTCGAAATCAGCTTGAAGTTGTTATTGCTGTTCTCGAGCATTTCTTGGCTGACAACTGTGAAACCTTCTAGTTTTTTTGAATCTTTTTATTTGTTTGGGAATACTTTTGTAACAATATAGAAAATTTAGAGAGTTTTTATGAGTTTAGCACACTAGGTTTTTTTTTGTGTTTAAGGGGTTGGCTGCCGCACACCAGCTTGCTCCCTCTCGGTTTTTCGCAATTCCAGTTTTAGTTTCTTTTATTCTTCTTTGTTTTTCTTTCAAAACATGAGTGAGTAATTTTCTAGTTCAGTTCTAGGGAAGATTTCCATTGCCAACACCAGTTGTGATGATTGATTTTTCTTGCTTAAGTTCTCTTTAAATTCAAGTATTTACTTTTTTGTTGTTCAGATTTATTGCAATTAATTTTCTTATTGTCGCTTGTTGGATTGGTTATGCGATTCCAAATTTGCTTGATTTTCTTTCAACCTCTTAGGTGAAGAATTCAATTAGAAGCAAGTGAATTGACTGGAATTACTTTTATTTCTGGTTAGTTTATACGGAGAAGTAAGATAGGTTAAATTGTTCAAGCTTTTGGATTATTGCTTGGAATAAACTTTTGTTCATTGTTCCTAATGCTAATTTTGGGTTTATTAGAAATTGCCTTTTAATATCTAGTTACTCAAAATTAAGAAATTAATCTGAAGCTTTTTCTGGTTAATTTTACTATTGAATTCTTTGGGTTCTTTTTAGCTTTAAAGAGAATCTTGTTTATTTGCTTGGATTGAAAAAATATTTTCTTTCGATGATCAACTGTATGATTGGAATGGATAATCAACCCTGAACTGAGCGTTTTTAGTATTGGTTAATTTCGTTTTGATTCTACAGTTAATTTATTTTAGCCTTTAATTGAAGAAACCCCCCCAATATTTTATTTCAGTTTTCTGGCAGGAAGCTTTCAGTAAAAAAATTTCCTTTGGGATTCGACATGGTTTTCACTGTTAGACTACAAATTTATTTATTATGTGTTGTTAGGGATACCAGAATTATTTTTTGCGGTTTCGACAATCGGCCAAACAAAATCTCCTACCTCGCCTTGTCGGTTTTACTCCATTCTTAATTAAAAAAATGGCCAGTGGATTAATTTTGTTTTTATTTTGTTCGAGCTGCTCTTTATATGGCTTTACATGTGTGGTCACAAGTTTGGGCTTTATTGCATTCTCTCGAGCTCTCTATCCATCTACATCTACTTAGTTCTTCATCCACAAAATTATTTTTCTATGTATTTTCTTATAGCATTTGGTATATATATATATATATATATCTACATCTACTTAGTTCTTCATCCACAAAATTATTTTTCTATGTATTTTCTTATAGCATTTGGTATATATATATATATATATATATATATATATTTGGGTCAAGCTTTGTTGTACTAGAGTGAATGTGTGTGTAGAGTTACAACAATGTGATTGATTTGTTTTATTTTAAGGGCTGCATGACTAAAGACATTGCAAAGTATGACACAAAATGTTTAAAAAAGAGTCAATGGACCCATGACTTAACCCTATTCATTATTGATAATATAGGTAATATTTTTCTATTTTCTACCTATTTATATAATTTATATTGAAAAATCATTCATTTTTAGGATGCCAATGAGTTCAAAATTTATTCTAAATTTTATGTTTCGATATTTGTGAATTTTCTTATATTTTTACAATACAATATAGCAACAGAAAATAATTTCTTGGATAATTATTATTCAAAACATATGTTTCATCATAGTTTTGTTGAAAAATTAATTTCCTGCCTGTGGAGTTGCGGAAATAACTTCCAAAAATTGTGAATAGATGGTACAAAGTGTGAATTCAATAAGTTATTGTTTTAATTTAACACAAAAAAAAAATATTTGTATTATTTTTCTATCATTGATATAATTCTTTTTAACACTTTAAGAATTCTTAAACCAAATACCTCATCGTATTTTTGGTTTGAATAACTGTGGTTCAGTTAATGGGTAAAAATTTTGTGCACCTCGCTTATATGTAAGCGAGAACACATAAAACTATTTATATAATTAAGACAATCCTCCACAATTGGCAGAATGGTTCGAAGTTAGGAAAAAAAAATATTGGGCCCAAGTTCTACCGTTTTCCCTTTTTTCTTTTCGCTATATTTTCCTTTTCGTTTAGGGGTGGAAATGAGCAGAACATTTTATTGAATAGTTTGAGCTTGAGATCGATCTTTTTATTATTGAACCGAGTCCAACGAGATTTGGGCTGAGCGCCTAACAAGCCTAATATTTTTTCATATAAAAACTTAGTTAAATTTATTTTTAATATACATAAACTCTACACTTCTAATTTTTATTCCTTAGATTTAGCTCAAACATTGAATTGAGCTCAAACCTTAAATTGAGTCACCTAGCCAAATCCAAACCTTTTCCAACTAATCTTTGAGCTCCATTTTTGGAGCTCTTCGAGCTTGGGCCCTAACAGAGCTAATCCTTAATAAGTCGAGTTTCGAACCTACGGTGTTTTAACTTGGTTTGGCTTGTTTCTACCTCTACTTCCATTACTTCTACTATTTCTTTCCTCTCTTTTTTCCTTCTTGCCTCTCATTTCTTCAAGTGTTTCTGATATTTTTTTTTTTTTTTGCCTTGTTTTGTTTTATGTTTCTTCCACGTTTTTTTTCCATTTCGTTTCTTTTTTTTTTTTCCCAAAATTTTCTGCTGCTTTTTCTTCTTTTTACTATTTCCCCAAATCATTTTTTTCTACTACTTTTTTCCCTCCTGAATTGTGTTTCTTATGTCTACTTTATTTTTCTCCATTTTTCCTTATTTTCCGGTATTGCTTATGCTTTCTTTTAGGCTTTTAATAGAACATATCCATAAAAAAATAGTTTATTTTCTAAAAAAAATAAGTAGAAGCTAATAAAAGACCATGAAGCTGATCCAGAAAATAAATAACTAATAGTAAAAGAACATCTAATTCCTCTAAAAGAATAGATCAATGCTAATAAAAGAATAATTAATTTCTTTGAAAAAAAACTAACAGCTACTAATAAAAGAATAAAAATAAATATTTTATCTAACAAAAAAATTAAGAACTTATAAAAGGATAACAAATTGAGCTAGAATAATAAATAGCTACTAATAAAGAATAGCTATTTTTATAAAAGATTAAATAGTTGAAAACAAAAGAACAAACAACTACAGATAAAAGAATTAGTAAAAGAATGGACAATATCCATAAAAAAACATGAAAAAAATAAATAAGAGTTGATAAAATAAAAAACAGTATTCTTAAAAAAATATACTCAACAGAAGAAGAGATAGAAACTAATAAAGGCCTAAATTCCTCTCGTCCCCTGAATTATCCCCACTCAGACAGATGACTTCTCAACTATGACTCATTAATTACAACTTAGTCCCCTAACTATTAATGATCGAACAAATGACTCCTTAATGCGGTCACGTGATGTGATGTGAGTTACACAGTTGTTAGTCTTAATGGCAGCTCATGTCTCCTTCACCAATTTATTAGCCTTCATGGGTAGATAATCCCCTGAACTATTACCACTCAAACAAATGACCCCTCAACTGTCACCACTTGGAAAGATGACTTCCTTGACTATGTAGAAAAATGTATTTATTTATTTTATTATATTTGATTTCAGTATCTCCTAAAAATGAAATTTACATAAAATAGTAAATTTAATTTTTTAATTAATTCAAAGTACTATTTTTACAAGATATGTGAATATTGAGTTACACTAATATATATATGTATATTTTATTAATTATTTCATTTTAGTTAACTATCCATATATTTAAAATAACTAAATTAAATTAATTTTTTATTTTAATAATTATAATTCAAAAAAACAAAATGGTTGGGAGCAACTTAAATGGAGCAACCGCTAAGGAGAGCAATTGAACATTTAGTCGCTCCGACCTCAGGGTGGCACTCCATCTAAGCGACAAAGCTTTTTAGTAGCTAGGTCACCCTTTAATCGCAACTATTATTTTTGTCACTGAAGCAGTGACTAAGGTTTTAATGACCTACTACAACTAACATGTGACTTGAAGCTTAGTCGATTTTTTGTTTTAGTCTTGTAGTGTTATAAATTAGGATAAAATTAGTAAGAAATAATTAATAATTGAAAAATGTATGTAAATATTAGTATAACTCAATATTCATATATCTTGTAAACATAATACTGTAAATTAATTAAAAAATAATTCTTACTAATTTTTTAGTTATTAATTATTTCTTACTAATTTTACCATAATTTATAAACTACAGTATTGAAGTAAAAAATCGACTAAGCTTCCATTCACATGTTAGTTGCAATCGGCCACTGAAAACTTCAATCACTACCTCAATGACAAAAATGCTAATTGCAACTGAAGGGTGATAGAGCTAGCGACTGAAAAGCCCAACTACTCAAATGGTATGCCACCCTGAGCTTAAAGCGCCTGAATGTTCAGCAGCTCGCCTTTGTGATTGCTAGTTAAGTTGCCTTGGACCATTTTTTTTTGTTTATTTTAATTGTAATTATTAAGATCAAAATAAATTTAATTTAATTTAAATATTTTAAATACAATGATAGTTAAATAAAATAAAAATTTAAATGAAATAATTAGTTAAAAATGCATGTAAAAATTAGCATAACTCAATATTTATATATCTAGTAGAAATAATTCTATGAATAAATTAAAAAATTAAAGTTATTATTTTATATAAATTTCATTTTTAGGAGTTGCTAAAATTAAATATAATAATATAAATAAGTATATTTCTACACAAAATTGAGGGAGTCATCTAGTTCTATCGTAACAGTTGAGGAGGTCCTTTGTCCAAAAAGTGATTAAGGGTGGAAGGCATTTAAGCCCACTAATAAATGGACAAAATTGTACTTTGTGCGACTAACATACGCAAGATTTACTCAAAATTAATAGGCTAATTCTTGTGTGCGCCAGGTACACTTATTTACATCCATGCCATTATGACATTCTTTCTTTATAATTACAAGTTTGCAATTATTTATACTTATTCCTGTTTTTTTTTTGTCGTTTCTTAATCTAGCTTGGCATCGAGAATTAGTTGCTTTGTTTCTTCCTCTAGCTTAGCCTCGAGACTTGTGGGTTGAATTGATCGTTCTTCAGTTGTTTAAATTTTATGTAATGCATATAGCTTTTTTTGTTTCTCGTTTTTAGTTTCGGAACTCTTGTTTTGTCATATTATAGTTTTTGTGTGTGGATTTTGATCTTAATTTTTTTTTTCTCTGCTGTTAAATGAGGTGTTTGTTTGTGGGCTTTAATGGATCTAGATCTGAATGTTTCTCCTCCTCGGTCGTCTGATGTTCTTTGCTCTGTTAACTTAGGTACGAACGAGTTCTTGATATTTATTTGTATTTCGTTTGTGTAGATCATATTTGGATTGTTTTTTCATATTAGATTTATTTTTTTAATGTTAGGCTTAGGTCCTTCTGTCTCGGTTTCTGGTGATTTAGATTGTGGAGTAGAGGTTCAGTCTTTGATATCTGCTGTCGAGGGATTTAATTTGGGTACATTGTCCAATTTTTTGGCGATCTCATGTGGTATTCCTGTTGAAGGTACATGTTCTTTTTTTTATAGTAGTATATGTTCTTTTTAAGAATACTGTTTGTTATTTTCTATTCTAGACAATGTTTTTTTTTTATTTTTTATATTGGCTTTATATATATGTTTTTTGGTTTGGCACGTTTTCTTTTATGAGTTGGCATTGTTCTTTTTATGGTTTACAATCTGTTTTCCTTACAGAACTGATGTTTTGGGCTTTTATAACTAATGGCTATGTTCTTTTCTTCATTAGTGTTTGTAGCTTTTTAAAAAACTGTTTGTACCTTTGTGCTTTAGACCTTATTCTTCTATTTTCCAATATTCACTTTTTCAATATACGTTCCTTTATGTGTTTAACCTTGTTCATTTATACTACAAAGTTTGTTATTTTAAAAATACATATGTTCTTTTATGTGTTAGACTTTATTCTTTTTGTATGTTTTATATGTTCTTATAATGGAGCTGCGTGTAGGTTATTCTGAAGATGATGAATTTGAAAGGATTGATATGACTGATATGGAGTTTGGCAGTGAGGATGAAGCATATGAGTATTACAGGAAGCTTGGTCTTAGCCATGGTTTTGATGTATGGAGGACTAGGCTCCATCATCGGGCAAATGGTTCTTGTTGTGGAAGGGAGTTTTGTTGTTCTTGTGTTGGTGAAAAACATATTTGTTTGATTAATGGGAGTCATGAAAGGGCCAGTTTTCGTTCTAATTGTAGGACATTTGTGAGGTTTAAAATTGATATGAGTGGTACTTGGAAGTGTGATAGACGTGATAGGCAGTATAGTAATCCATTTACTCCACAGTATCAAACTCATTTTTTGCATGCTACGAGGCATATAGATGAGAGGAAGAAGAATATGTTGATGTCTTTCATGCAAATTGGTATTCGAGTTATAGATGCATTTAGGATAATGTATTAAAAATGCGGAGGTATTAAGTCTGTTGGGTTTACGAAGAGGGATTTATACAATTTTTTTACCCGTTAAAACTCAATTCAGAATAGGAGTGCTGACACGCAGTCATTGCTTGATTTTTTTAAAGAAATATGTTAATGGTTGGGTAATTTACTATCAATATCAAGTTGTTAATGGTTGTTTGGGTAATTTAAAATGGAGAGATTCACGTATGTATGAAAATTATCAGTGCTTTGGTGATGTTGTTGTTTTTTATACAACATACAGAACAAATATGTATGGTCTAATATGTGCCCCTTTGTTGAAGAGAACAATCACAGGCAGATTGTTATTTTTTGTTATGGCTTCTTGATCAATGTGGAGGAGGAGACATTTGGGTGATTGTTTGATCGATTTTTGGAGAGTATGGGAGGTGTTCAGCCATTAACTTTTATGACAAACCAAGTTGCTTCCATTATGTTTGCTATTGAGAGACATTTGCCTGGTTCTAAGCATAGGTTGTGCCTATGGCATATTTCACAGAATGCACGAAAACATTTAGGGTGGTTAATGAACAGCAACAAAGAATTTTCCAGAGCTTTGACCTGGGGTTTTTATGGTTGTATTAATATTTAAGAGTTTATTGAAAGGTGGTCAAATATGATTGAGGCATTTGGTTTAGAAGATAATAGTTGGCTGGAGAGTATATTTGCATTACGGGAAAAGTGGTGCCTTGTTTATTACAAAGATGCTTTTTCAGTGGGTAATTTCCCATCTATTAATGTGTCTGTTCTTTTACAAATTTCTGTATGTTCTTTTATGTAATGTTGTTTGTTCTTTTTATATTCATTTTTGTTACCCTGTATTTGTTCTTTCATGAGGTAATGCATGTTCTTTTTAGGTTTACTTATAAGTTCTTTTTGTATTGTGGTGTCTGTTCTTTGAGTACTTATTTTATATTTTTTTACGTGCTATATATGTGTGTTGTTTTATATATTGTTCTTTCAGTAAAATATCTACAATGTTTTTTATACTGGTATATGTTCTTTTATATATTAATGCATGTTCTTTCATTCATTAGTTGGTGTTCTTTTATGAATTGATGTCTGTTCTTTTTATAGGTATATTGTCAACCCAAAAAAGTGAAAGTACAAATCACATGTTAAATGGGATTTGCAGCAACCATACATCACTTTTGTCAATGTTTCATTTCATTGAGTAAAGAACTAGAGAATGGAGAGACGCTGAGGTTGGTGAAGATTTTCGTAACCGAGGGTCATTGAATGTAAAGTTCCGTTGTTCGCTTTTGAAGCATGCTGCTAAGGTATATACATTTCATATCTATAAAGAGTTTGAGGATGAGCTTAAGATTGGTCATTTTGCTGATTACAAGTTGTTAAGCAAGGTTGATGGTGTTTATGAGTATGAAGTTGTAAATCAAGATTCTGAAGGATGTTACTGCCTAGTGCCTTTTAAAAACAGTGATTCGATTAAGGTAAATTGTTCATGCAAGCATTTTCATGAGATGGGGTGGTTTTGTTTGCATATCCTCAGAATTTTTAATGTGAAAAATGTTACAACAATTCCTACTGTGTATATTGTTAGAATGTGGACAAAGAATACTAGAGCTGGTAAGTGTACTGATACTAAGGATGGTGGAACTAATGATAAGTTTGTTAGCATGTTTTGGAGGAACAAATTGATGAAAGATATATATGATGTTATGATTTCCTGTCAAGAAAGTGAGGAGGCAAGGCATTTATGTGAACAATGGGTCACAGATTTGAGTATAAAGGTGAGAGCTTGTTTGAGTTCAAACCAAGCGATGGGTCCTAGCACCAGTTGTGTCTCTGGAGTTGATGAGTCTGGAATACAGAATCCATTGCCTGTTAGGACGAAAGGGCGTAGCAAGAAGGGGATTCAAAGTTGTGTTGAAAAGCAGTTGAAGAAGTCGAAGAAGTAGTTTCATTTATTTCTTTGTTCATTTATGGTCACCAATTTGTTCTTTCATGGGGAACTGTATGTTCTTCTATGAAATTGTATATGATTGTTTACGGATGAATAACATTTTCATACAAGTGTTATGAATATATAGTGAAAACAAATAGTATCAGGTAAAAGAACATAGAAGATAACATGAAAGTACAAACAGGCCCATACGTATAAACACCAAAACACAAAAGAACAAGTAATTTATGCAATGCACGAAAATGTAAAAGAACAAACAAGGCTTTCTAAAAGAATAGAAAATAAACACATCACAAAAGAAGACAAATAGTACCTCATCAAAAGAACAAACACTCAAGTAACAAAGAATAAACAATGTCTTCTAAAAGAACAAACACGAAGACAAAAAAAAACAATCAATGTCTTCTAAAAGAACAAGCATACCCTTTTAAAAGAACAAATACGAAGGGACAAAAGAAAAAATGGTGCTTTCTAAAAGAACAAACACATGAGTAACAAAGAACAAATAATGCATTCTAAAAGAACAAACAGACACTTCTATAAGAACAAACACCAAAAAATAAAAGAACATTAGCTCATGATCTTGTAATAGCATTAGCTAAGAGAAAAAACACGCATAAAAAAATGAGATCTAAGAAAGACAAACAGTGCCTTCTCAAAAGTACAGACATGTTCTGATGTAAGAACAAAGAGTTACATTAAAATGAATAGTTGTTCTTTTCAATGAAAAGAACAGACAGTATATTGTAAAAGAACATATAAGATAACATGAAAGAACAAAAACTTCATTGCCAAAACAACAATAATTTCTTTGATATTCATATTTTCTTCATAGAAGAATATACATAATCTGCAAAGAAACAAACAGTATAGATCAAAAGACCCTATACAGAAGTATAACAGGTGACCTAAGAGGTTATTTTTTCTACTGTCCTATGGCTTGAAGAACTAGATTTATTCTGGTGTTGTGCTCCGAAAGGAGAAGTTCTGCTACAATCTTGATGCGATGAATCTTCATTACGTTATCTGGTCCTAAGTCATAATCAAACTGCTTCCTCTCATAAAGTTCCATGTGTCTACATGTGAAAATTTCACAGTCAACTTCATTTAACATATATTCATTTTTCTTACCAGCTTTACGCATGACATCTTTCCAAAGTAGCTTCACATGTGAACGTTTGAAGACTGTTATTGGATGTTTGAGTTTGATATTGTTTTCGTTACAGTAGGAGTTGAATATTATCATCTGAGACATGAAGGAAAAAAAAACACAAATCTTTCAGAATAAAAGAACAAGAGGTAACACATAAAAGAATAGATAGATGGAGTAGAGATTGAGCGACTTACGAGGGCACTTCTTATTCTTTCGTATCTTGCTTGTACTGTTTGCAGGTTGTCAATTGACTTGACTTTTCTAGCTTTCATATCAAACAGTATAATGAAGAAGTGTTCGTGTTGGATGACTGGAAAAAATATCTACATCAAAGTAAAATTATACTTTAGATAACAATAACAAATAATATATACTAACATATGTGGAATAACAGTAACAAATAAATTCTACTAGTTCATATTCTTCGAGTAACCGTAAATTCTGGCTTGCAATTCAGTTTGTCAATGTTTTAATTCCCGCTTGTTTAATCTCCTCAACAACAGCTTTTTTATTCTTCTTTTGCATTTTCTCATTTTCCAGGATATTTAGGGTAGTGTACTTGTGGAAATGAGTAAAAAGACACTGAAGAATGAGCAAATGAAACTCAGCCAACTCAAATTAAAAATAGTAATATGCAAAAGAACAAACAGAAGCATAAAGAAGAACAAACAGTACCATGAAAAGAAACAGAAAAGAATATTTAAAAGAACACACTGATAAAAAAATATACAAGAACAAACACTGATAGAAGAAAGAACAAACATAGAATTCTAAAAAAAATAAACAATAACATGTGAAAAAAATCAAGTCGAGTAATAGTTTAGTATTACTGATAAGAAAGGAGTGATGAAAGCCCTTTTATTATAAGGACTCTGGTTTTCCTTCTTGTTTAGTAGGGATGTCCACACGTGCACAATTTGTACTTCAATGCAACCTTCACCAAGTAATGTTGCAAGTGTGTCCCTTGGAACCGAATCACCAGAAATTTGAATCAAAGTTGAACTGCATATTATAAATCACAAGTAATTTATGCAAGGTACTAAAAAAACAAACATGTTCTTCTAGAAGAACAAACAAGGCTTTCTAAAAGAACAAACATTCACTTCTGAAAGAACAAACACTCTCTTCTCAAAGAACAAACACCAAGGGACAAAAGAATAAACAGAGTCATGTATAATAACAAACAAAACTAGTTTCAAAACTTGTTTGATAGTATATCAAATTTGCAGGATTAATACCTCATTGAAAGGGCCTTATCTGCAGCTTTAATTTCAAGGTCTGTAAGCTTTTCAGTAGGTTGATCTGCAACATACTTTCTGATGAATTCATTTTAAATGAAGTTGATGTCTCTTGTAGGCAGGGTAGCTTCTTGTGGTTCATTGGTTTGCTCATTCAAAGTATTTGGTGGAGGCCTCAATATTGGGAGCTCAGTTAATAGTTTTGATATGGAAGAGTTGGCAACAACATTAACAGTTAGAGAGTCTGATAGCAATGCGAAGTCTGGCATTTCATCCAAGTAATTGACTGGTTTTGCAAAGAAAATGTAAAAGATCATGTGTAATGCAAAAAAGAAAACAATCATTAACAAAATTAATAGTGAGAGAATAGCACTTAACTCTTATTTGTCTCTGCTTGTTTCTTGGTCTGAATAGCACTTAACAGTTTTTCCAGCATCTTCATGTACATATGGTAAAAAAACAATATGAGAAGTCTAAAAGAACAAAAATTAACACATAAAAGAACATACAAGAATGTAAAAAAGACAAACAGTGAAGTCTAAAAGAATAAAAAGTAACTCATAAAAGAACTTACAAGAACATAAAAGAGAACAAACTATCAAACAGAAAAGAACATAAAGCAATTTATTTTTTTACTAGCCTCTTTATGTTGTGTTTCATCTCTTTTTCCTTCATGGCCTCCATGATTTGATTCATGTTGTTTATTCAAAATATTACAAGGCTTGTGTGAAAAGATGAATGAAATCCTCTGTGTCTTTGTATGTTTATCTTCAATTCATTTTTTCGGAGTTTGAACTAGGTTAGAAAAATAACAAACAAAAACATAAAAAAAATGAATACTGATACAAGAAAGAACAAACAGAAAAGTCTAAAGGAACAAACAATAACGTATAAAAGAACAAACAAGAACATCAAACGGAATAGACACTGATATAAGAAAGAACAAACAAAAATGAACAAATGGTAATTTATTTTTTTTACCAAGCTTTTCATGTTGTGTTTCAAATTTGTTTTGTTCATTGCCTCCTTGCTTCCCTTGTTGCTCTAGCAGCTGATAACTGTCATCATCATCATCACTGTCATGATCATGTTGCTGGAGATCATTAAAACATAAATCTCCTTCATTTATTTGATCATCTTCTTCTTCCACATCATCATCAAAACCTCATTTTTGCAGAACTAATGAACAAGATGTGTGTTCTGTTGTTTTTGCTTGTCTTTATGGTTGTGTGAATCGTTCTCTTGCACGCTCCTACAGCTATGTCAACTCATGAATTTGGTTGAGGGCAGTTAAATTGAACTAAGAATCAAATCACCCTTCTTGTGTAGATGTCCTCATTATGATTTATTCAGCAATGGTTGTTGTTTGATCTGGGTAGGCATTCATGGCATCTTTCATGGCCTTAAACAAATTCCGATTGGCATCCACAGCTCTCGTTGCATGCTGTAACACAATGTTGACACCCAATTTCGTCTGACCATTAAAAAGAAAATTTTTTTTATAAAAAATAAAAGAAATTAAATAAAAAAAATTATTATTTTTATTATTATTATTATTACTAAAAATTTTAATTAGTTTAAAATACATTTTTGTTTTGTGAATATTTGATTTAAAATGATATATGTGTGTATTTGAAAGAAAAAAAGAAAACTCCAAAAAACGGCAAAATTTAAAAGTTTGAGGTAAAAATGACAAAATTAAGAAGTTTTGGGAAAAATTGACAAATTCTGAAAGTTTCAGGAGCATTTGGTAATTTGTCACATGAATTTTTGGGTCGACCGACGTTTCTGGCCCAAATTGACAGAAAACGACAAAATTGTCAAAATCAGAAGCTTCGGGAACTTATCCAGAGGCTGAGAGACGTAAAGGACTGAAATTGTCATTTTACCAATTTAAAAGATAAGTTTGAAATTTTTTATTAATTTATCCATCAACAGTTCGGCCAAACTTCCTCTATAAATAGGCCTCCAAATTTAGTGCTGAATACAGAGAAAATGAGAAAAAAAACTTAGAGCTTCGTTTTGAAAAAAAGGAAAAAATTAGCCTAGGTCCCTGGCCCTCTTCACTTCCTCTCCAGAAAACCTAAACCTTCTCTGACTGTTTTTTTTTTTTTTCACCCCCGCGCGCGCGCCTCTGCTCCGGAATTCAAAATTCATTTTCAAAAGGTACAACCTCATTTTTTATCCTTCATCTTCTCATATTTATTCATTTTAGTCACTAACCTTTTATTTATTTCTGCAGAATTAACTAATTACTAACTCTCTTTTACATTTTATTTGTTTATTATTGTTATTATTACTAACCTTTAATTATTGTTGTTATTATTATTATTAACCTACTAATTTACTAACTTTACTAACTTTTATTGTTATTATTGTTAACAACTAACCCAACTAATTCTAACAACTAACTTTTATTATCTTTATTATTATTATTATTATTATAATTCATGGAAGGTTATACCTCCTATTTATTTATTTTTAGTGGATGGCCAAAAAGCCCCACTTTATTTATTTGCTTACTATTTATTGATCTTTAACTTTCCTTTATTTACTTTATGTGCTTTTTATTTGTTTATTTATTTATTTGAATATGTTATTTAATTTTTTAAAAAAGTAGAAGGTCAAAAAGCCCCACTTTATTTATTTATTCTTTAATATTCATTTATTTACTTTATATGTTTTCCCTTTATTTATTTACATGTGTTATTTTATGCATTTTTTTATGGATGTCTAAACTAAAAAAAAATCCCCTTTACTTTACTTTATTTAATTTTCCTTTTATTCCAAAATTTTACTTTATGATAAAATTTATTTCACTTATTTAATAATAAATAAAATCAATAAGTAAATAATAATTAATTAAAAAAAAGAAGTTTTATGTGAATAATTAACTTTCTTCATTTTTAAGGCTATCAAAAAAAATCTTTTTCAAACAAGAATCCCCATCCGTCGTTATTTCAAATCTTCATTATTTTGAAACATCAATTTTTATTTTTTTTCATTAACCTTTTATTAAAATTATTAAAAAATTATAATTGAATAATTCTAAAAATACAACAAAAAATCAATTCTGTTTTTTTTAAATATATTTTTAAAAGTAATAATAATTAAAAATTCAAGAAAAATAATAAAATAATAAAATAAAAATTATGACTAAAATTCATTAAATAAACAATTAATAAAAAATAATTTCCATATCCGGATGATCCGGTAGGATCTACGGTTTGGAAAATATCAATTTTTTTAATTAAATAAATTAAATAAATACAAAAGATAAAAATTCATATTTTACGATATGGATTAAATTATTTAAAATTTCACCAAATTCCGTGTCCAAATGACTCGGCAGAGTCCATGGTTCGGAATCAAAATCTTCCGTGTCCAAATGACTCGGCAGAGTCCATGGTTCGGAAGTATAAAATTTTTACCCGAATTAATTACCAAAATCAACATTTTCGACTAATTCAGTTAAAATATCTAAATTAACTGAAAATTTTTAAAAACAAAGTAAGACAAAATTAAAATCAACTAAGGTGCCAATTTTGGGCGCTATAACAATATTGTTTTAGCGTAACCGTACTCCCGATCCCCGAACTCTCGCAGACCATATTTTAAGGTATCCAATCGACCTGAGCGAAAACCGATTGGTGGCGACTCCCAAAAAAGACCCGCACGTTGCCACACACAACATCAATAAGTTCTTTAAATCTTTTAACCTCTTGTGAGGCTGATTCTCCCTGTGCATGTTCTTCAGCCTCTCTAGATGTATTCTGCAAGTTTTCCTCCTATTTTTGTTTGACAGTAGCAACTAATGGATCATCTGTCACCTAAACATAAAAAACAAGTGGTATAATAAACAACAAATAGAGAATTCTAAAAGAACAAAGAGTAACATGTAAAAGTAAAGACGAAAACGTGGAAAAGAACAATCATTGATACAAAAGGAACAATCAACAAAATATAAAAGAACAAGTGATATAACAAACAATAAATAGAGAATTATAACAGAACAAAGAGTAACATGTAAAAGCACAGACAAACGTGGAAAAGAGTAAACACCGATACAAAAGGAACAACTAATAAAATATAAAACAATAAGTGGTATAACAAACAACAAACAGAGAATTCTAAAAGAACAAAGAGTAACATGTAAAAGTACAGACAAGAACGTGGAAAAGAACAAACACTGATACAAAAAGAACAACCAATAAAATATAAAAAAATAGGTGGTATAACAAACAACAAACAAAGAATTCTAAAAGAACAAATGGTAACATGTAAAAGTACAGACAAGAACGTGGAAAAGAACAAATACTGATACAAAAGGAATGACCAATAAAATATAAAACAAGTGGTATAACAAATAACAAATAGAGAATTCTAAAAGAACAAAGAGTAACATGTAAAAGAACATACAAGAATGTGGAAAAGAACAAACATTGATATAAAAGGAACAACCAACAAAATATTAAACAACAAATGATATAACAAATAACAAACAGAGAATTCTAAAAGAACAAAGAGTAACATATAAAAGTGCAGACAAGAATGTGGAAAAGAACAAACACTGATATAGAAGGACAAAAAAAGAAGCCTAAAAGAACAAACAGTAACATGTAAAAGAATAAACAAGAACAAACAAGAACAAATAAGTGGAAAATGACAAACAGTGTCACGTTTCTCAGTCCAAAGGAACCTGCAGCTTTTTCTTGGTTGATTCTTTGGATGATTAATTTGTTGTCTCATCCAAATACTCTTGGTATCTGCCTAGGAGCAGTTGGTTAGCCCTTCATCCAAAATCTATCAAAGTATAGTTGCCGTGAATGAAACTTTTAGAATTAGTTAGTTGTAACAATAGCAAGTTAATAATGTTATGGCATGATCAGAGGAATACCTGAAGGAGAAATATGCATCCACCAATGTTGGTCATTGACCTTTTTCTCTTGTATTTTTCAATTGATGAAACAAAGGAACCAATCAAGTACTGAGTCCAGTTCATATTCTTGACAACTAATAAATCCTCCGTTGCTTTCACAACTCTTCATGTGCAATCATTTGCTTTTGCTATTGGAGCAATCAAATGTGTAACAACGAAGACAATAAAGTTATTCTTGAAATTCTTCCCTTCCTCTTTGTCCTGAAGAATTGCTTCCCTTAATTGCCTCGGGTGTGGGGATTTGCCACCAAATTGCTGTACCCAAGAAGCAAATAAGGGGCTCGATCACAATTTGGTGTGAAGAACATGTCACATGTTTGCACAGTGATCTGCCCAAAGGGTATCCCAAATAATACATGGGTATCAGCAGCGTCAATCTCAATCTCTCTCTTGTTTAGAATAGATAGAGTCAACGAGTTGCAGTCAAAGGTGAAGATTTAAAAGTTCATCAGCTTCTGCCTAATAGTGATCCCGGGAAGATGAAAAAGCTTATCAAACCCAAGCTCCACTACAACATTTTTCTATTCAAGGTTGTGTGATATTATTTGCATTAGCTCATGAACTTGGAATACAGAGCACTTGGGTGTAAGAGATGACCTGCAAACAATGAAATAAAGATTTACTCTAAGAGAACGAACAAGTAGGAAAAAAGAACAAACACGAAGGAAAAAAATAAACAATGTTTTCTAAAAGAACAAATATCTGAAAGAACAAACATAAGAAGACAAAAGAATAAGAAGTTTACAGAAGTAGGGTCATATATAAGAACAAAGAGTGCCCTCTATAAGAATAAACATTTGAGTAACAAAAAATAAACATGTAAAAGAAAGAACAAACAATGCTTTCTAAAAAACAAACATGCCCTTCTAAAAGAACAAACATATCCTTCTAAAAGAACAAACACCAGGAGACAAAAGAATAAGAAGTTTACAGAAACAAAGTAATGTATAAGAATAAAATGTGTCTTCTACAAGAACAAACACTTAAGTAACAAGAAATAAACATGTAAAAGAAAAACAAACATTATCTTCTAAAAGAACAAAGATGTCATTCTAAAAGAACAAACATATATTTCTGAAAGAACAAACACCATAAGACAAAAAAATAAGAAGTTTACAGAAACATGGTTATGTATAAGAAAAAACAGTACATTCTATAAGAACAACCACTTAAGTAAAAAAAAAAAATAAACATGTAAAAGAAAGAACAAAAATTGCCTTCTAAAAGAATAAATAGAAAATGTAAAACCAAAACACAAAAGAACAAGTAATTTATGTAATGCACGAAAATGTAAAAGAACAAACAAAGTTTTCTAAAAGAACAGAAAACAAACACATCATAAAAGAAGACAAACAGTACATCATCAAAAGAACAAACACTTAAGTAACAAAGAATAAATAATGTCTTCTAAAAGAATAAATATAAAGACAAAAAAAACAATCAATGCCTTCTAAAAGAACAAACATGCCCTTTTAAAAGAGCAAACACGAAGGGACAAAAGAACAAACGGTACTTTCTAAAAGAACAAACAAATGAGTAACAAAGAACAAACAATACCTTCTAAAAGAACAAACAAACACTTTTAAAAGAACAAACACCAAAGAACAAAAGAACATTAGCTAAGAGAAAAAACACGCATAAAAAAAATGAGATCTAAAGAAGACAAACAGTGCCTTCTCAAAAGAACAAAACACATTCACCGTTGAAGAACATACGGATACCGTTAAAGGAACAAAAACGAGAGATACCTTTGATGTGTGATTTTTTCTGACTTCTTTCCAATTCTTTTGCTCCTCGTAGATGCTTTTAGTTCATCTTTGGCAATTGGTGCAATTTTCTTTCCTTTTTCTTTTTTCCTTGTTCAGAAGTTTCTCTCTTATTTCTCGCTCTGATTATTGACATTCTGCAGGGATTAAATACGTTTACGGTGCGGAAGAACGAACAGCACCGGAAGAAGGAACAAGTTAGAGGGACAGGTGCAGAAGATGACAAGTACTTACAGTTATTTGCTAAGCGTTTCTACATCCCACAGTCTCTTCATCACTGTGATTCCCCGATTTACACCGGAAATAATTTTATCGTCGGCTAGGTTTTTCACGACGAAAGCTGAGCGGCTGGAACAGAGATTCTATCCGGCGCTTCAACAAAAAATGAAGTTGAGCGACTAAAGGCAAGAATCCGTTAACGACAGTTATCAAAACAGAAACTTCTCAGAGAAGTTGAATAGTTTTGGGTTTCACGCTGCAGATATTTATCAAATGACATGAGCTGTAATTTCACGAGTTCTGGACATAGCGACACGCTGATAATTTCATAGAAATCGTAGCACGTCTGCCAAATGACAACTTTTAATAAATAGAGATTAAAATTACAATAATTATATAATAAAAGAAAAATTTATGATATAAGCTAGATTTATGCAACCAGTGCATCAGCCAATATCATTCATTGCCATGGAATGGCATGTCGTTGCTACCTGCCCCAGTTTCTTTAAAAGCACATAAGAAATCTTGTTCTACTTACCAAAAAAAATAAAAATCACATAAAGAAAAAGAGAAAAGAACCCAAAAACAAAAACACAGAGAGAATCATCTAGTCAAGCTAAGCCATGGTACTTCTCTGCTCCATCCTCTTCGCCATCGCGGTGTTCTGTCTCTTGGGGCTGCGGCGGCAGAGAAACCACAAGTTGCCTCCGGGGCCGAGGCCATGGCCGGTGCTTGGGAACTTCCCGCACATGGGGCCGGCGCCCCACAGGAACCTAGCTGCGATGGCCCGCGTGTATGGCCCTCTGATGCACCTCCGGCTGGGGTTCGTGGACGTCGTGGTGGCAGCGTCAGCGGCGGTGGCAGAGCAGTTCTTGAAGACCCACGACGCCAACTTCTCCAGCCGACCGCCCAACGCCGGCGCCAAGTACATCGCTTACAACTACAAGGATCTTGTATTCGGGCCATACGGCCCGCGGTGGCGTTTGCTGCGGAAGATCAGCACTGTCCATCTCTTCTCTGCGAAGGCCCTCGACGATTATCGACACGTGCGCCAGGTTCGGCCATTTCTCGTTAACATTTATATCTTCTAGATTTAACACCAGTTAAATCTCTAAAAAGAACTTGGATTTGGGTGATTTTTTTTCCTTCTACGAAAACTATTACATCTACAGTTACATTTTCAAGAGGCTATACAGAAATAATATTCAATCTGCTTAATGAATTTTACATTTCTTGATTATTTTATATTTCTATACTTTAGGATAATAAAGTAGAATAAGCACAGGATTTAGAATTATTGAACGTTTAATGTGGTTACCGATCGAATGCTATGGATCTCGAAATTGTAGCCTCGCTTTTGGTGCTCGGTTTGGCCGCTTTTAGTTGATTTTGATCTTGCGAAAGAAAGGGCAGCGAATAAAAAAGTGCATCAAACGAATTAAAGATGTTGGTTGATTTTACTTTTGTTATTTTATTTATTTATTCAGAAGCATACTTATAAATATATAAAAGAAAGAGTATTAATATTTTAAGTAAGAAAAAAAAAATTCCAGCTTTTTCAAGATTCAAGGATAACTTTATCACCTTTATATGAAATTTTTTTTAAGGAAGTAGAGAGAACAAAATCAAATTCTAAATTTTTTCACATTATTAAATGCTTTATTAGAGAAATTAACATCCAATTCATTTTAATTTAAATTAACTTAATCTAAAATGATTTTAAATTTTTTTCACCTAAAACCAATTTCATTTGAAAACTAATATTATATAAGTATAATAATCCATTTGAAACAAAATTTTTATCATGTTATTAAATTTTTATAATTTTTTTAATGTTTAAAAAAAATTTATAAAAAATTAATAATATTATAAAAATTTTACAATCAATGAATTATTTCATATAAATAATATTAATTTTTAAATAAAATTAATTTTAAATAAAAAAATATAAATATAAAAATAAATTATTTTAAATTAAATTAACTTAAATTAAAACGAATTGACCAAACATTATACCCAGCACTTTAACTATCTGTCCAAACCTACAGGAATATTTGTTTATTCGTTTTAGTCGTATTGACACCTAAGAGTATGTGAATTTTTTGTCGTACGTGCTACGGTACTAGCAATTCGTGTAGGGAAAAAACCTTTATAATACTCCACTCACCCAGCCAACTCACGTGTACAAAGGGTAAGTATAGTTTCTAATCTTAAGTTATTATTATTTTTAATTCTCTAACTTATTAAATATTTTTTTTAGTCTCAAACCTATTAAAATATTTTATTTTAGTTCTAAATTTACTAAAAATATTTCATTTCAGTCCTAATTTGATAAAATTTATTAACTCAAAGTATTAATCTGACAACAACTTTTTAGATCACAATTTAAATTATCTGATAACTGTTTTACAACAAATTTAATATGTATAATAATTTTTTATAGCTAATGAAAAATTCAAATCACTTTTTTTTTTATCTCTGTAAATTAAACTTATTTCATTTAGAAAGAAAAAACTATTAATTTAAATTCTCTATTTATTATAAAAAATATTAAACTGTTTAAATTTACTGGAAGAAAGCTATTGAATATTTAAATTAGAATTTTAACAGTTTCTGTCAGACAATTATTCAGAGTTAATGAACTTTATGTGGTAAAGGAGCAAAATGTAATAATTTTAATAGGCTTAGGATAAAAATATAACATTCAATAAGTTACAGACTACAAGAAAATAATGACTAAAGGTTAGGGGCCGTTTATGCAATTTAGTGACCGACTAATGACCGACACTATTTAATTTTCTAGATGTTAAAAACTAGGTTTTAGTGATTGATGACCAAACTACAGATTGAATTTTCCATTGGAACTCTTGTTTCACTTATGTCTAGGTGGGTTGAAAATAGTACGAAGGGTCAAAGATGTCCGCCTGGTCTGTAAATAAACAGAAAGAACACGCACGAACACAAATACGAATAATAAACGAATGGAACTTCTCTGTCTATATTTGTTCGTTTACTAATAAACAAATATAAAAACAAACAATTAAAATTGATAACTACCATCAATCTGAATTGGAGTAAATCTAACAATGACTAACAGAATAATAACCGATGGTGAGAGAGATTTTAGATTAGGGCTATAGGGCTCGACTTGGTGGTACATCAGATTCATATTATGAAATGATTGATTATATTTAAGGAAATAAAGACAATAAATTAATTTGGGAGAGTTTGGGACTGGGTATAATCATGTGTGTAGAGAGTAGGTGATACTAATAAAAATATATAATAATAATAATAATAATAATAATAAATATACAGCTAATATATATAAATAAACAAATAAATAAATAAATAAATAAATATAAAATAATAACAACTTAACGGTTCGTGAACGTAAATAAAAAAATGAGACCTTATTCATATTTTTTTTGTTTAATTAATCAAATAAATCTATTCATATTCATTTATTTAATTAAATAAATAAATATAAACAAATTCCTCCAAAATAATTCACCAAGTCATTTACTCCCCTGCCTTTTTTAGTGGGATCAAATTATTGTGGAAGTTGCCTGAGACTCTGAGGCTGTGGGTTCCTAAGAATAATATCGTAAATTGGAGCACGTGTGTTGATGGCACCAACCAAATCTACCAAACTCATTACAGTTGGAAGAGTTTTTTTTTTGTTTGTTTTTCACTTCCTTCCACGTTGCATCATTTCAGATCCGCATTTTTTAAACAATTTTTTAAAGATGTATTATAGGTAATGATTATATTTGTCTAAATTACACTCTTTTCGTTTTAGTTAGTATAAAAAAAACTTTACTAAAGTACCTTTTTTCAACATTAAATGAGTAAAAATTGTTTTAAAAAAGTGATTAAATAGATGGGACCTGCTATTAATCACAAAAGTAATAATACTAGTTTTGAAAATAGCAAATAAAGGTATCAAAGATCTTAATATGCATGTGAAGTCAAAGGAGGACATCTTTTAATAGTTGGAGGAAGTATATACTATTTGAAATTCGGCATTTTATGGAGCTTGAAAACTGCTTTTGAAACAATTTTTTTTAAAGTACGCATTTATTCCCGAGACAAAATATGGGTAAAAAAAAAAAGTAGAGATCTTTCTAAAGAGATTTGATTCGGAACTTATTATTTCATAGAAAAAAAAACAAGATCCAAGTGAGAATAATAGAAAATGAAGCTTCCAATGTCACTGGTTCCAAAAATAAATGCAAATAATGCTTTTTAAGAATGAAAAGAAATATATAGCTCCAGTATAGCCTATAATATGTTTTAAGAACACTAATTAAGTGCACAAATATGGTTTACTTCATTAATTTATGAGTAATAAAATATGCGGCCAGGAGGAGGTGGCGGTTCTGGCGAAGACGTTGGCTTCTGCAAACATGTCGCCGGTCAAGCTTGGGCAGTTGGTGAACGAGTGTACCGCGAATTCCCTAGGGCGGGTTATGCTGGGACGAAGGGTTTTCGGTGACGGTAGCAGGAGCAGCGATCCGAAGGCCGAGGAGTTCAAATCCACGGTCGTTGAGATCATGGTTCTTTCCGGAATGCTCAACCTTGGTGACTTTATCCCTGCGCTAGAGTGGCTAGACTTACAGGGCATAGCATCTAAGATGAAGAAGATCCACCGGAGATTCGACACGTTTCTCACCGCCGTCGTGGAGGAGCGTAAGTCCAAGGGCGGTGACGGAAATAAGCGAACCGATATGTTGAGCACCCTGTTGTTCTCGACGGGTGAGGGAGAGAAGCTCACAGACATCGAAATCAAGGCGTTGCTTCTGGTAATAATTAAGGTTCCTTAATCTTAATTTTCAGTTTTAATTAGTATTTATTTTTGTTATGTTTTGGATTTTTTGGTAGAACATGTTCGTGGCAGGAACTGACACGTCATCTAGCACTGTTGAATGGGCCATAGCAGAACTCATCAAGCACCCGACAATAATGGCCCAAGTCCAGCGAGAGTTGGATTCTGTCGTTGGCAAAGACCGACTCATCACCGAAATGGACTTGCCCCAACTCACCTTTTTACAAGCCGTCATCAAGGAAGTGTTTCGCCTCCACCCTTCTACACCCCTCTCCCTTCCTCGAATTGCATCGGAGGAGTGTGAGATCAATGGCTATCACATTCCAAAGGGGGCAACATTGCTTGTTGATATATGGGCCATAGCGCGTGACCCAGATGAATGGCCCGAGCCTTCAGAGTTTCGGCCTGAGAGGTTTCTGCCGGGAGGTGAAAAGGCTAATGTAGATGTTAGAGGCAACGACTTTGAGATCATACCATTTGGGGCTGGGCGAAGGATATGCGCCGGTATGAGCTTGGGCCTGAGGATGGTGCAACTGTTGACAGCCACATTGGTTCATGCATTTGAGTGGGAGCTGCCCGATGGGTTGAACCCGAAAGAGCTGAACATGGATGAAGCATATGGGATAACTCTGCAGCGAGCCCAGCCCTTGGAGGTGAAGCCCAGGCCCAGGCTGCCTCAACATGTTTATGGAGCATCCTAAGTAATAGTTAATTAGGGTCTGTGAACATTATGTTGAAATTATGGACATCTTTCAACCAAGTTCCTATTGGTCACTGGGTCAGTGTACTGTTGTTATTAGCTGCTATCATTATGTCTAATTTGGTCTATTAATAAGTTAAAAGCTCCTTAAGCTAAGGTTACTCCTTTTCATGCTTAGTTCCTTTTGCTTCCCTACACTTCTTTTGGTTTATTATAAGTCCATAAAAACTCAATAAACTTGGTCTTCATCAAGTTAGTCATATCCATATGCTCTAATTCTGACGTTAGATATGTAAGTCCAAAAAAATGCAACCTTTGATATTTGTTGAGGTAGGTAAAGAAGATCAATGATGCTGTAGATGGTCCAAGTTTCATAGAATTTACAATCCAGTAAACAGACAAGATCCGTATCAATTCTCAAGATCTAATATTTCTTTTCAAAGAAAAAAAAACTACAAGAGGAAAAACACATCTATTACTACTTGCTTCATAATTGATTTGCAAAATAAAAAGAGAAAATTTTTCGAATCTGTTCGTAGACACACAAGAAACAAGTTAGCTCGACTCTAACCTAATTTTTGCCAAATTGGAACTCTTGTATCAATAACAACTTCCAATTACAGAGACTTGTCTATGAAGTCTTTTCGGAGGCAAAGGTTTATCCCACTGGATTCTCCGTTTTTCCCCTCTGTCAATCCTGTTCCACAAGATTAAGGATTTCAATAGAGTACCCAATGGAGATCTGCTTTCATTCTATTATGTGAATAAGATATTTTGTCTAATTAAATTGATATAAGTAAGATACGAGTTTGATTTTATAAAAAAAAAAAATTTCACAACTAGTTTACAACACAAACATTCACAACTTATTTCTACTCTAATTGTTGACTGAGAATATCAATTAAAACCTAAATTATTTTAAGATTTTAAGGTTTTGTTTAGGTTTTAATCCTAAATCAATTCATATTAAGTCAAAACAAGCAAAACCGAAACTGAATTGGACACGTTCGAATACCAGCATACACTAAACGGAAAATTTTCGTTATAATTAACACCATTCAAATAGATGTTTTGTCCCTAATCCACTATTAATATACTTCTTCTATTCCAAAAAGGATAGACAAGTATTCTAAAAAAGGATGAGTCATTTCTTTTTTTGGAAAGTTTTTAACATTTAATTTATCTTACTATTCTTATTTAAACTTTCTTTACACAAAACTCAAAAAAGAATATTTTCTTTTTCTAATTCTTATTTAAACTATTATTACAAAAAACTCAAAAAAATAATTTATTTTTGCTTCAGGGTTAAAAATAATAAGAATAATATAAATTATGCATATCTTAATCTTCATGTATAAAGAAATGCATTATTTAAAATGGGACGAAGGGAGTATAAAGTAGGATCATATTAAGGGTTGAAACTATCTTTTCCTTAATTTTGTCTGACGTTACCACATGTCATCTATTACATTGATGTTCCAATTTTGTCCCCACATGCCCAGTAAAATTACAGTTTCTTCTTATTCAGGTTTAATTGAGCTGTTGACTTTTTTAATTTCCATGATTCACCCATTAATAATTCTTATTAAACATTTGACTTTAAATTTGAAAACTTTGTTATTATTGTCTTATTTATCCCTATGGACTTTCCTATAGATATTTAAAAGAAAAGCCAACTATGTGTTAATTTTAAAATTTGCGTGTATTAGTTGAATTTAAAACTTAATCTTTTAACCATATATATCTTGATAAATATTAGATAAGAAAATATAACTTTCATGAATAAATACTCTATTTATTTTATTAGCCATATTATACCATACATAACCTAGTTTGGAAATTGTTATCTTTCCTTCTACGTTTTTCTCAATATATATCAACACATAATATTCTTTAAAAACCTACACCAATGTAAGTCATCTATTTTTCTTTTTTTTTTTTCTTTTCATTTACAGGATTCATATTTTTCAAGATTCAAATTATGCATGATTCTCTACTATTGATTTATTAGATTTAGGCTTCTTCGTCTGTCTTTCTCTTTCTTTACTTTTGGAGATCTATTTTGATTATATAACACAATATTATTGTATAGTGATACATTTCAGTTCTATGAAATTCTTTTTTTTTTGTATACTTTAAGATTTAAATCATGACATTTTATATTCAGGTTTGCAATAGTAACTAAATATATCTCTATGCTTGGATCTTATTTTAAAAAAAATAATCATTTTTTTCAACATTTTCATATTCAAGGACAAAGTTGGAATCTAAGCCATGGGAGATACAAGGATGAAAGATAAAAAGATGGAGACGAGTTGATAGGGAAGACAAAATATGACTTGACCCAATGATCAGCCCTGACTCAGCAAAACCCAATCCGACCTAACCCAATTTGACCAAAAAAGGTCAACAACTTGAACTCAACTATACCAAACCCAACCTGAGCCTAAATCCGATTGAAATGAAACCCAAGAAAACTTGAATCCAAATGACCTGAACCCAAATGACCCAAGTGACCTGAACCCAAATGACCCAAATGACCCGAACCCAAATAACCAAATAACCCAAATGACCTAAACCCAAAATGGTCTAAACTCGAGACTGACATAACCCAAACCCAAGATGATTCAATAACTAAACCCAATAAGATGCGATTTTAACTTGGGATGCTAATGAGTCGAACTTGGGTCAGATGAAGACATTCCCATATCTTACCTGTTATAATGAATGTTTTACCCGCATCCTACTCATCATCCACCTGGTGGATAATTTTTACGTCCATATCCTACCCAATTTTAGACGAGTTGGGCTGTGTAAAACTCATCTACCTACCAAACTTCCATAGCCACAATTTTATTGAATCATGTCATGCATAATCATACATTTTTTACCGTTAAAAACATCAATTATACCTTACTATTAAAGCAATTGTTACTTGTTTTTAATTCCATATAACTTATTCATTGCTTCCTTCGATTCATAAAGGTAGGCCTTTTTACTTTTTTGACTAAATTTTGAATTAAATATATTCAAATTAATTTGTACTGTAAAAATTGTTTTAAAAAATATATTATAAACTAGAGTATTTAAGGTACTATTTTCATATAAAAAGTTTATATTTATATAAGAAATTTTAAAAGAAAGAAAATTATGAATTAATTACTATGAATAGTAATGAAGATAAACTTCACAAGACGGAGATAGTATATTTTTTATTTCATCACATAGCTAATAATAATAATATATTACACACACACATATGGCCAGGTTGGATGTGGGGCCGGTGAACCTCAAACTCGTCATCGGGTGGAAAAATAAAAACCACACCCGACCCAAACCTAATAAATTGTAAAAAAAAAAAAAATCCATCTATTGGATCAGGTGCAATCAAAAGCCCACCAGATCGGACATTTGTTGACTTCCCTAATTTTAACCTTCACCTTAAACCTTAACTTTTCTCTTTCATTACCTTCCATATGTAGTAAGTCCTAAATATATGAGCTTCCATACTTAGTAATTTCCTTTTTTAAGGATTTTCATATTTAGTAAGTTCCATATTTGGGTAGGGTGACTTCTATAATTAGTAACTTTTATATTTAGTAAATCTCATATTTGAGGAAAAGACTTCCATACATAGGAATTCCATTTTTTTCAAACTTCTATGTTTAGTAGTTCTTATATTTTGGAAGGAGATTTTCATATCTAGTAACTTCTATTTTTTAAGGACTTCTATATTTACTAAGTCCCATGTCTGGAGAAGAGACTTTCATGTTTAGTAAGTTTTATATTTGGGTTCTTCCAAAACAAGTAACTTCTATATTTAGTAAGTTTAATGATCTTGGTAGGCAATTGTCAAAATTACAACATTTGTCCCTAAACTTTTAAGTATAGTGCAATAAGGTACCTAAATCTTGAAAATTTTCATTTTAGTTACTAAAAAATAATTGTAACGTGGGTCCTTAGATTTTTTAAACCTTTGCACTTTCATTCAAGATTTTTAAAATTTTATAGTTCAGTCACTAATAGTGAACTTGAGTTATATTATGTAGCAGTTTCATAGAAAATTCATTGAAATATGAGCATAACAAAATTGTCGTAGTGTGTGTGTCTCAGTGATAGCAAGTTGAGGGCCTGAGTGACATCTGCAATGAACAGAAGGGTATGAGTAAAAAAAATAATCATGTATTATCAACAATGTTAAATAACTTAAATATATACTAAACTGTAATGAAGAAAATTTTTATGAATTTTTTCATTAAATATACTAATAAAGGAAAAGTTAACTAAAATTATTTAATTTAAATTTTAAAAAAAAATTGAACTAAAAATTGAATTGATTCAGTTGTTTTGGCATGCACCAGTAACTTAAGTGAACTCAAATGTCAACCTAAATTTAGCTAAAAACTCAACTTGAAGTTACCCGAGACTAAAATTGGCATGATCTGTAGTGAACCCAAACCTAAATTAGCCTGACCCAACCTAACCTTCAAACTCGAAATCAACTCAAACCCAAATAACTTGACCTGAACCCAATCTAAACCCAAATTCATGCTAACCTGATTAGATCTAAACTTGAATGGACTAACCTAAACTATGCCCAACCCACCCAATTGTCATTCTTATAAGTTTATGAGAGATAAGCAAGAAGAAAAAAAAACTTTATGTTGTATAATATATATTAATTTCTTATTTATGTTTGATAATATGTCACTTTTTTATTTTTTTTTTCTATCTTCTAAGTGTGTTATTTTCATTATGCTAAGCCCATAAATTCTTATTATTAGTAGTTAAACATACTCATGTGATGTATAGGGTGAGTATTTTGTTTTAAATGTTTTAAGAGTTTATGTTTATTTGATTTGTATAGTTTGTCTTGGTAATTAACTACTGTAAAATATTTGAAAATTAGGATAAAGTTAGATGATTTTGGAGCGGCATAAATTTTCTATTTTTTAAAAATCAACACATATAGAGAAGACAACCATTTTGTGTACTAATACATTTCATAAAGACGTGGTAAATATGGGCTTTGTTGTGAATAAAACAAAAACAAAAACTGATGACAAGCTATTATGGAAAAAGTATGAAAAAGAAAACATTGTTATTTGAAGCTATTGAATCAACTATTGTACTTGAGTTGATGAGTTTTTTTTATCATTTTCTTGTTAGCATCCACCGACTACTAATTTATAAACTGATATCATGGAGATAAAAGAACATCTTTATACTATATTCATGATAAAATGGCTAAAACTTTGTGAGGAAGAAGCAAAGAATATTCTCTATGCAAAAGTGCAATAAATTACATCAAATTGAAGTAAAGTTTGTTGTTGGTATTGAATTTCTCTCTAGTAATGAAGGAAATACAAATTTAGAGGCTATTCCCAACTAGACTTAATTAAGAGCAATTATAATAGTCAGATGTTTGTGGTTAAAAAGAGAGAGTATAAGTGTTTAGAGAAATGTAAGTTATTTTGTCTCTTTAAATATCTTTTGGAGTAAAAAAGATTTTGGGGGCATTCTATTTAGGAGGAAAAAAATCTTAATATTAAATTGTTGATAAAGAAGTGTTGTAAAAGGACAAAAACATATTCAGCTTTCTTTAAGTGAAAAGATATGATGATTAGTGACTTTTATACTACTTTAAAAATAAGATAAATTGGTTGGAACAAAATTTTATAATTGGGACATAAAGTTTCATTGCTTATTATGCATATACATGCATTCAGGGATATGTAAATAGCATTTAAATACATATGAGGATTTGTAAATATAATTTAAATTATCCATGTTACCATTCATGTAATAGTAGGATAATATTTATAGTTTAACTATTAGGTTCATTTTATCATTCATAGAATATTAGGATAATTTTTGTAATATGACATTTTCTTTTCTTAGTTCATTAAATATATATAGATATACATGTATTGAGAATTCCTAGATGGTATTATATTTTCATTCTTTCCATACATATGTGGTGCGTGAAAATACTAAAAGCCATTCAATCTATACTACACAAATAAAGAAATACTAAAAAACATGGAGTACATAATATGAAATAATAATAATAAAATTGCAATTATAACGTCATATACTTTTTTATCATTAAAATTTAAATTAATAACTTTAGAAATTTAATGAATATTTATAAATATAATATGTGATTTGGTAAATGATCTTTAGGAAGTAAAATTTAAAATTGACAGGTTATAAAAGTATAATATGTGATTCCATTTGGCAAGGGACCAAAGTAAAATATTTTTAATGAGTTTAGGACCAAAACAAAGTAGTTAATATATTAAAGACTAAAATAGTATGATATTTAAAGCTAAGGGACTATCCATAATTTTTTCTCTTTAAGGAAAGGCAAAAATCATTAAGCACAAAATAACCTTAATACACAATATGCCCAGGCATTCCTGGGGAAAAGAAAGAAGAAAAAGCATAATTTCAAGGTATTGACACACTAACTAGATGTAGCCAACTAGGACATGGAAACATCATAAAGCCTTGTACATAAGTCTACCTCTACAGACCTAATCACATCTACACTAGAATTAATCTTTTGATCATGAATTTTATTGTTCTATTCCATCCAAAAGTGATAAAGCATAATAAGGAAACCAACTCGCGTAATTTTGCACATAAAGTGGTTGCCATGAAACAACTCCAAGAATTGACGCCATCTCTTAATAGGACTAGTCACATACCTAATACCAAGCCACTGAGAACTTGTCTTCTAAACTACTTGGGAAAAAGAGCAAACCAGGAACATATGCTCAACATAATCCTCTGCCTATTCATAAAGACATCATCTGCCGGCTAAGGAGATCCCTTACTCCTTAAGCTTCACATACGTAGGAAGACCATCATTCATAATCAACAATAAATCATATTATGGTGAGGCGTTGCAAGCACTACTAAAATCACCGACTTTACCAACTGCCATTTACCAACGTGCAGCAGTTGGTAAATGGCAGTTGGTATTCGATACGTTGGAAAATTTTTTACCAACGCGCAACTAATAACACGTTGGTAAATTCCAACGTGTACACGTTGGTAAAATACACGTTGGTAATTACCAACGGTCATTTAAAAGACTTGGTTTCCATCGCGTAGTTATAGTTACCAACTGCTGCGCGTTGGTAACTTACCAACTGTTGCGCGTTGGTAAATTACCAACGCGTAACAGTTGGTAACTTACCAACTGCTGCGCGTTGGTAAATTACCAAGGCGCAACAGTTGGTAACTTACCAACTGCTGCGCGTTGGTAAATTACCAACGCGCAACAGTTGGTAAACTACCAACTGCTGCACGTTGGTAAATGGGTTACCAACTGCTGGCAGTTGGTAACTTACGAACTATCAGCAGTTGGTAACCCATTTACCAACGTGCAGCAGTTGGTAGTTTACCAACTGCTGCGCGTTGGTAACTTACCAACTGCTGACAGTTGGTAACTTGGCAGTTGGTAATTACCAACTGGCGGAAGTTGGTAACGGTGCTGTTATAAAGCCGTTGGTACTGACCCTTCGTGAAAGTTGGTTTCACATTTGCGCGTTCGTTATGTATATTAAACGTTCCAGGTTTCGGTTCTTTCGTATTTTTCCCCGTTTCAATCCACATTCAAAATTAAATTACCAATTCAAAAGTACGCTCGGCTTTACTCAGCAATAAACATTACACAACTATGCCAACGTAATTGAAATAAAATATTGTCAACTACAGCATAATTAAAGCAATAACAGATATGTCTGAAAGAAAGCATTCAACATTCAACGGCTTACACATTTCATAAATATCAAGTCAGTCTGATTTAGGTCTAAAAATAATTATGTTGCCATGCTCTAATACAAGAACTACAGAAATGCGCTAACCTGTTGATGACGCCCATCACGGAGTCCTGACTATCTCCTCATCCTCTGACTCCGAGTCATCAGGATAATGTGGAACTGCTTGTGCCGGCGGGCATGGAAGGTTTAGCGAACGACAAATAATCTCCAACTGAGCCCGGTTTGCCTCCAATGCAGCTCTTTGAGCCTCCATCTCTGCTCTCTGTCTCCTATGAATCCTCTCGAGTTTCCTCTCGTACTCCGCATCCCTTCGCGCATTCTCCTCCGCCATCATCTTCTGTACTTGCTCGTTGAATTGCGGTGTCTGTGTGATGTCGATAGGCGGGATGGGACCATGCTGTCGGCGTCCCGGTATAGCACACTGCTCAGATCCTAATCCAAATACCCGGCCTCTCCTTTTACCGCCAGATGCGGTACTAATAATTGCTAGTTCATCAATGGCCTCTATTCCATCCTCTTGCTGTGTTTGCTCCTCAATCTCTGCACTGATACGAGTCTACAGCAACGTCATAAAATACATTTAGTCATGTCATAATTTGTTAAACATAGTCATTAAGTTAAGAATATTCTGCAACCAAACGACTTTTACTACTTACAGCAACTTCTTCATAGCGCTTACTAACATATCTCCCATCCTTCTTTTTATGTGTCGCTTGAAGGACTTTAAACAAGCCAGGGTCCTTCTTCTCAGGATCTCTCTCTCTCTATTTGAATGAAAACCAACATTAATATGTTAGAATATTTCATTAGTATCTTAACTGTTATTTGAAAGAACATTAAAGCATACATACCATTTGCTCTCGATGTGCAGACATCGAGATAGATCCCCCAGCATATGTCGCGCTGCAAGAGCCAGACTGTGAATCATCGTCAGTCATTGTTCCTCGCATTGCCTTGAACTTCGCAGACTTTTGAATGAACTTAGGAGTCGCCCAATATGCCTCCATCTCCGCATATGCAGCATCTGACATAAAGTTCGCCTTCGCTCGACGTTTAACCGGATCTTTCACACGCCGAATTTCTGACATCATGCTTCTGTAATGTTGTGCTCCCAATATATTCCAAACCCGATACACCTCATTATGGTGTATGGGATCCCACTCACAGCTCCTCTGTACAGGTTAATATGTTTAAACTATTAGAATGGGAAAATACCATTCTATCTCTTATAACATTATTACATCATTATCATAGTAATATTATTGTCATACCTCAAAAACACGCCACCATTGCTGCAGGTCTGATGGAGAGACGGAGGACCATTCAGCATATGGCTTGAAATGTGTGGTGAAACATGGTGTCACTAACCGTGTCGCCGCAGCTGGAATGAATCTGTGACATTTAAATTATCGGACTTAAGTTTCAAAGAATGATTCCATGTAAAGTATTATTTCACTAATATTAATACTTGTGTCTGGTATTTATCACTTACGTGTTACCATGTGGGGTTATCCTCATCCGCGGTCGACCTGCTGTCTGTGACATCGATGATGGGATGTCATCAATATGTATATCATCATCTGAGGGATGGGTCGGCACTATGGGGTGCCTCAGGTGCCGCGCACCAGATCCATGTCCAGATGGCATGCCTCCACCGCCGTCTTCTCGGTGCTCATGTGAGGGGACCTGCGTGGGTGGCACTGTTGTCCCCTGCGTCTCCACACCGACATCCTGCTGTGCCCGGGATGAAGAACCCATCCTATGTCGTTCATTAAGTATTGGTTCCATTACCTCCTTAAACTGCGCAAATGGTCCTTTCCCAGGTCGGCGTTTATACGTGTTATCCCCTTTACGAGGCATCTGCATTTATTTAGTTTTTAAGTTGGTGAATTAAACATAACATATATCAACTGACATATATTGTGCAGTATTAGGGGTACATAAACGTACTCAAATATTTCCATCACATACATAAAAATTACAGGTTACCATTATTCCTAATAGATGTTATCTAATCATTCATTCATTCCCACTGCTTTCATTCGACTCAAACTCCTCGGACTTTTCAGAGTCACTGTCATCGGATATAAACTCCTCCTCATCCTCTGTCTCGCCATTAGATCCCCCCTCCTCAAGTACATCTTCTTCAATATCATCACCGACACCCGGGTCAGCTAACTCCTCAATTGGGTCATCTTCAATTCTTTGACAATTAACGGATCCACTGTCTTGATACACGTCATCCGTGTCCATAACTGCAGCCTGTATTATCCATCGAGGTTTTATCTTCATAACAGCTGACCACCCGTTTCTTTCACGTGACTTACTCGGATATCGTGTGTAGTAAACTTGGTCAGCCTGTGATGCTAGAATGAAAGGATCAAACTTCTGATATCTGCGGCTATTCCGGATCTCAACTAACCCAAACTGTTTATGCATTCGAGTTCCACGTTCAGGTGTTGGGTCAAACCAGTTGCACCTAAACAAGACAACATTCTTATGCGGAAAGCCGGGATATTCGAGTTGAATGACTTCTTCTAATATACCATAAAAATCACATTCAACTTCACTTGCACCCGTGCTGCGTATGCATACTCCACTATTAAATGTTGATTTGTCCTTCCCCCATTCACTTATGTGAAACTTGTACCCATTTGTGAAATACACCGGCCATGTCTGAACTCGCCGTGAGGGACCACATGCAACATCCCACAAGATGGTATCGACAATATTGTTACCTGGGTCATCAACCTATGCAAAACATATTTCAATTTAGGTAAGCTTATATGTAATGTTGTATAACTTAACATATTGCAATACATTCTGTCCTAAAAGCACACGTACATATCGTCGGAGCCAGGCTGAGAAATTGTTTTCAATGTGTACGTCCATCTCGGACATTGTTACCTCGGGTGCAGTTTCCCTGACCATGTCCACAAACATACTGTGGCCAATTACAGAAACAATAAAAATATGTTAGTTTTGTTTGATCAGTAGTACTGAATTTGAACATATTCACAGTTGGAATGCCTTTACATGACAAATGACTTACTTTAGGTATGGCTTGATCTGAGGACAGTTTAGAAGAACGTATGTGGTTGCAAGTCTGAGTTCATCGTCCGTGAGGAATCTATAGCGGCATGCACCATATGGTCGTCCCGGAAAAGTGAATATCGTCCACAAGTCACCATTACATTGGACAGGACCACCATCGTCATTTCTCGGTACGCGGTTCATCATTGTGGGAACATGGGACTCAAAGTAATGAGAGCAAAAGATGGAAGTTTCCTCTATAAGGTATGCTTCACATATCGATCCCTCAACATGAGCAGTATTAGAAACCTTCATTTTTAGGTCATGCATGCACCGCTCAAATTTATACATCCATCGGTACTGAACAGGTCCTCCAACCCTTGCTTCATAGGGCAAGTGAACTGGGAGATGCTCCATCACATCAAAAAACCCTGGAGGGAAAATTCTTTCAAGCTTACAAATTATAATTGGAATATTTTCCTCCAATGCAAACAACTGATTTTCATGCAATTCTGGAGAGCACAAGTCTCTAAAGAATAGGCTTAACTCCGTTAATGGCTTCCAAATATTGTCAGGTAGCGCTTCGAGGGCAATGGGGAGAAGCCTTTGCATCATAACGTGGCAATCATGACTATTCATACCAAACATATTGCAACCAGCTGTATCAACACATCTCCCAAGATTCGAGGCATATCTATCAGGAAGTCGTAATGATTTTACCCAGGCGATCACATATTGCCTTTGGTTAACATCCAATGTAAACCTCGCCTTTGGTTTGAACGAACGACCATCATCAAGTGGAACCATGTTTAACTCCTGTCGATTACAATAAATTTCCAGGTCCTTCCGTGCTTTCACATTATCTTTGGTTTTGTTCTTAATATCCATCACAGTATTCCATATATTCTCAAACACGTTCTTCTCAATATGCATAACATCAAGATTATGTCGTATTAAGTTCGTGGCCCAATATGGTAACTCCCAAAAAATGCTTCGCTTCGTCCAATTATGTGATTTCCCATAATCACACGGTCGATTTTGTGGACCATCGTTACCAACTGATGGTATCCATGAAATTCTTTCAAATATATCTTCACCTGATAAGCGCGGAGGAGGCAATGACTTTTCTGATTTCCCTTTCTTAAAGCAAGTATAATTCCTTCTATATGGGTGGATCCGGGGGAGGAATTGTCGATGACAGTCGAAAAAAGAAATTTTCCCGCCATACTTAAGTTGGAATGCCTTACTTTCACCCATACAAATAGGGCAAGACAATCGCCCATGTGTCATCCACCCTGATAGCATGCCATAAGCCGGGAAGTCATTTATGGTCCACATTAATGCTGCTCGCAGAATAAAATTCTGTTTCAATGACACATCCCATGTTTCGACGCCATCAAACCACAGATGCCGTAGCTCGTCAATGAGAGGTTGTAGATAAACATCAATCTTATGATTTGGGCTACGTGGACCTGGAATCAACAACGAAAGGAACATGTAGGGTTTTTTCATGCACATCCAAGGGGGCAAATTATACGGAGTAACGATCACAGGCCAACAAGAGTATTGTTTCCCAGATGGTCCAAAAGGTGTAAATCCATCGGCACACAAACCCAATCTGACATTTCGTGGTTCCGAAGCAAACCATGGGTAGGTCTGATCAAAATGTTTCCAAGCTTCACCATCTGATGGATGTTTTAACACACCTGGGACCTGTGTTTGCTCCTTATGCCACCTCATCTGCTCAGCTGTTGCCAATGACACAAATAAGCATTGCAGACGAGGGCTTAGTGGTAAATAATGCATGGTTTTCCTCGGTCGATCTTTACCACGACCTCCTTTTTTTGGCTTATATCTCTCAGACCCACAGTACTTACAAATACGATTGGTACTGTCATCTTTCCAGAACAACATACAATCATTCACACAGACATCAATTTTCTCGTGAGACAGACCCAACTGGGAAACTAATTTCTTAGTTTCATACCAATTTGATGGCATCTTACTATCTGTTGGTTGGGTCTCCTTCATTAGTTGGGCAACGCCATTAAAGCATCCTCGTGACATGTGATACTCAGACTTAAGGTTGAGAAGGCGGACAGCAGCAGATAACTCAGAATGACTTTCGCACCCATCCCATAAAGGAGTTGACGCTGAATTCAACAGATTAAAAAAATTTTGAGCACTTTCATTCGGCTCCACAACATTGTCTTCCGGAAATTGATTGTAACTAGGGCCAACGGCATCTAATACCATCCTTTCATATGGATTCGTCGACGAACACCCCTGGTCAAACTCTGTAAACCCACCCACACCTGGAGCCGTATCTGATGATTCATTAAATGGCTCACCATGTGCGGTCCAATTCAAGTAAAAAGGCGTAAACCCCCATTTGTACAGATGAACTCTGACCTCATCAGCCTGATTAAACCGCAAATTCTTACACTTCCGACAAGGACAGCGAATGCAGAACCCGCTCATAGTTTCAGGGTGGGATACAGCAAATGATATAAATTCTTCCACCCCAGACTCCCACTGTTGTGTGTAACCAGTTCGGCGAGGCAAGAAACGGTTACTGTACATCCAACTACGGGCGGATTCCATTACACACAAAATCTGTTCGTAATGAAAAACACCTCAATCTATTAAATGATATACGTACTCAAGTTTTAGGTTGAGTTACTAAAAATAACAAAAGTATGCTTCAATGTTTACCCTCTCAAGTTTACAGTATTTTTAGATAGACAAAGTTTATTATCAATAAAGTTGTTCTTATGATTAACGTACGGTCATCATTATTGTTCTTATTGTTCTTATTACTGTCATTGTTCTTAGTACTTAAATTCATAATTTTTAAAGAATATTTTATTACAAAGCCAGGATTTACTTATGATTAACGTACGGTCATCATTATTGTTCTTATTGTTCTTATTACTGTCATTGTTCTTAGTACTTAAATTCATAATTTTTAAAGAATATTTTATTACAAAGCCAGGATTTACTAAGCTTTTAAGTACCTTGACTAAGCTATTTTATCTTAATAAGTTAAGCCATCAAGTTAAGTAAACTCATGTACAATATGATGAAGGGTAAGAACTGATAAGTTCAATTGAAGACAATAATTTAATTTTGTAGTTAGAACATAAAAGTTGGGGTAGGATTTGCACAATAAAATCCTTTCTAGTAACCATTGGATAAGACCTTAGAATGTTTGAGCTCTCATTAAATCAGTATATATTTTGTTATATATACTGATCCTAAGTATTTAGGGTTTACAAGTTTAGGTATATTGTGTTGGGTTTAAGTGTAGATGTATGGTATAAGGTAAAGGTTAGGTTTAGGAAGAAGTTTGCGTTAAAGTCATGTTTGGTACAATCAGGATACCTGGATTTCTTCGAATGACAGTGATAACTCCTCTTCAGTGGTCCTAATTAAGTATTTGTTTTAATCTTTTCTCTATTGGTATCCAAATTCCTTTACGAGGTATTTTTTCTGCATTATTATTGTCAGCTAACTGTCCACATGGTTTTATTATAAGGAATAAAGTTTTATTATCAATACTATCTTATGACATAATATAACCATTTCCACTAAAGCACTCCAACTAAACCATAACTACACCTATTACCATGAACTTATTTAAATAATCATGCCATAAAATAATATACACAACGCACAAAGAAATTACATATTGACTATAATACAGAATAAAAAATATGCACAGATAACAAATAATTAACATAAATTTCATATTCAAATCTAAAGCCACAGTGTTCAAACCATAGTGAGAAGTATTTTCGTTTTATTACCAATATTAGTAATTAAAACAATTTCCCTTAAAATCATCCCGTTCTAAAAAATACACGAAAAGAATTATAAACTAACCTCGAACGACAGGAGAAACAATGGGTACTTCTTCACACTAGACAGATGTAGGGAGGAACTGAAAAAGGGGGGAAAAATAACTTAATATACTGGTAATATAAGAAATTTCTTCAAATGAAACTAAGTATCATTAATGTACACGATCAATTTAAAAAAAAATACGGTACGGAGATTATTATTTGTTTCATTATAGTTATGTATAACCGTCATGTCATTATCTTTTCTCTCTTAACGCATCATTTATTTTAACTTATGTATATCTGTTTTAAATTGAGACATTTTTTTATTAAATTTCAGATAAGGCCAACACATATTTTGTACATACCTAGTTTCCATCGTTGAGTATAGAATTTGACATATATATATATATATATATATATATATATATATATGGGAATGAGTTTCAGTTTTTGGAACTGGCTTTTTTTAATCGCTTATTAATATCAACTTTGTTTAACTTGTGAGATCATTCTTTGAAACTACAGTTGGTATTCTACCATATAATCTGTTCAATAGTTTTTTATTTCAGAAATGAGTTATTAAAAGTTCTAATGCAATAGTATATGGTTCAAGTGAACATTCCATAATTAAAAGTAGTTGAGTCTATTCCTTTGGGTATTTTAAAAAGGGATCGAGTTTCATTTTAATTTTTCTTTATTTTTAAGTATTTTAATTTGTTAGTTCATTATTTTAAAAATGAATCATAAAGAGTTGCCATAAAAAAGGGAACATAAAGAATAAACATAGTAGCATCCACTAATTGTTGCACTCAGACACAGTACCAAAAAAATGCTTATTATATTTACATAAACAAATATTAATAATACGTTAAATACATGAAATGCATTTACTTCTAATAAACTTTATCTATCTAAATAATTTATATCTTTCTCAATTTACTAATAATTTCTATATCTATAATGGATTTTAATATTTATAAACCAATACTTAATGCTTGTTGCAATATTAATATTAACTTGTTTAACATTTTACTCATTTTTCAATTACTTCAAAAATAGAAGTATCATTTTTTTTATAAAGAAATTAGCAAATCTAATTTTTATTTTAAAAATTATTTTTCACCATATGAAAAAAATATAAATATTCTACAATATTTTGTCATTGGAAAATGTAAATATACTACCTAAACAAATCACTTAAATCTAATTTTTTCATAAATTCTAATTAATCCCGAAAATAAAAAAAAATTGTAACAAAATGCACATAAAAAAACAATTGTAATGGGTAACCTAAAAACTAAATCTCCAACCAAATGCAACACAAAATAACAAATATTGCACATATTTTAAACCAAATTAACACAATATAATCTGAAAATACGTAATTATTAAGGAAAAAAATCAAAAAATCCGAAATAAATGCGGTTACCTAAAAAAAAAATATTAACTTCCTTGAAACACCTCCAAATCGCTTCAATCCTGCAATAAAAACCAACATCTTCAACCCATTATCAACCAAGAAGCTCAAATAGGGAGAAATACATCAAAAAAAAAAAAAAATTCAAAATTCGCTGAAAAAAATAATTAACCTTCGGATCTAAAAAAACGACAGCAGATCGACGAATCTCCGACCTCAAAGAAAAAGTTTCCGGTCCCAATCGACGCAAACAAGTGAATGTGTGTGATGTGTGAGCTAGGAAGCGGAGGAGAGAGATACAGGAGAGAGAGAGAGAGACGAACCAGAGCGAGGAAGAAGAAAGAAAGATTTTCACGACTCGCGACGCTGGGCGCGGGGGGGGGGGGGGGGGGGGGTTTAAAAAAATTAATCAAAACGCACCGTTTAACTAAAGTAAAAAAAAATCAAAAAAAAAAAAAAAAACCTCACCAACTGCTGGAAGTTGGAATTTTACCAACGGCTCAGGCCGTTGGTAATTACCAACGGTTTGCACGTTGGAAAAAAAAATGTAAATTTTTTTTTAAGCACTCACCAACGCGTGCACATTGGAAAATATTTACCAACGGCTAGCCGTTGGTAAATCACCCTTTTAAAAAAAAAAAATTTTACCAACTGCTGGGAAGTTGGAATTTTACCAACGGCTAAGACCGTTGGTAATTACCAACGGTTTGCACGTTGGAAAAATAAAAAAAACACTGTTAAATTTTTTTGAATCCATCACCAACGCATGCATGTTGGAAAATAATTACCAACGGTTCTACGTGTTGGTAAATACCAACGGCGTAGCCGTTGGTAAATTAGCAGTTGGAAAAGTAGGTTTTTTTAGTAGTGAAGTAGCTCCCAGCAAATACGTGCCCAGCCCAAACCATGACCTTTGCTCCCAAGCACATCATAAACCAGATGTTGACAATGAGAGGCCAAATTGGCCTTGTCCATAATAGATTTTGCCCAAACAATGGAGCTAATCCCTTCACAAAACACCCTTCTGGTTTTCAACATATCATTCCAAAACACTCAATTCATTTTAACTTAAGTCACTTGATTCCAAAATGACTTATTTTTATTCTTACATTTTTTTTATCCAAAACTAATTTTAATTAAAAATCAATATTATATAGCTACAATAATCCATTGAAAATATAATTTTTGTAATCTTACTAAATTTTTATGAATTTTTTTAGTTTAAGGCATTAAAAAATAAAAATTCAAAAAAATTTAATAACATAATGAAAATTTACGTTCAAATGAATTATTATATATACATAATATTGGCTTTCAAATCAAATTGGTTTCATGTAAAAAAGATGTAAAAATAAAAATAAGTCAGTTGACTTAAGTTAAAACGAATTGGCTTATATGGCTAAATTTTCCATTTTTGTTTTACGATTTAGAGCGGTAGAAGGATGAATTTTCTTGTGTTTGGATGAATTTCTGTTGGATGGTTGTTTCTGGGGTTGATTGGGGCTTTTGATATTTTGGTCCCCAAATTTGGTTCGATTTTTAATTTTTTTAATCTTTTAGATATTTTATTTTTGTCTATGAGTTTTGTTCTTATTAAGTTGAGAGATAAAGTTTGTGTTAATGAAGGCTTGGAGGGCAAATTTTGATATTTTTCCTTTTCTTTGAAAGTCATCATTAACAAAGTTAAATTTTTAGGGGGGTGACTGTAGGTATTTGAAATAGGGAGCGCACAAGTATAAGTTAAGGCATACCTCATGGGGGGTTCTAGGTATTTTTGCTAAAAAAAAATAATAAAGAAAAACACAAAAAATGTTAAACAAAGTCACTATGGTTGGTTGAAAAAAGAAAAGAAATAAACCATAGTTACCAAGGTTTTGCTTTAGAATACAATAAATTAAAAAAAAAAGGTTTAGAAACTGAGAGAACAAGTGGAAAAGCTCTAGTTATTAAGTTTGAGGACTAAAATGAAAAATAAATAGAAATTGGGGACTACAATGGGAAAACACAGAAACTCAGGGACTAAAAATGCTTTTAACTAAAAAACGTGAAACAGAAAGAAATTGAAAATTAACGACATAGGCCCTCAGGAAAGTGGTTTCCTCATGAAAAAGGGATCAAGCTTCAAAACAAACCGTTCACATCTCACATCCAGAAAAAGCAGAAAAAACCTTTTTAAAAAATGTTACTGTTCATCTAAAATGGTTTACAATATTGGTGAAAGATGGAAAAGCCCTCATATTTTAGAATATAATGGTAATATCAGTGGGGGTATTTAGCATCCATTAAATGGGCTACACTAACCCACTCATATCCTATCATTAACATCTCTACATAAGGTCCCGTGAGTCCAAGTGGCAACACGTTGAGGGAAATGGCCTCTTCCACACCCCTAATCCGGGTTTGAGTCTCACCATTCTTTCTTTCCCTTCATCCTTTACCTTTTGTAATTTATAATTCTATGTAAAAAAAGAAAAAAGAACATCCCTACATAAAGATTCAAAGTAAGTAATAAAAAAAAAAGTCTTAAATCTCCAATGGACTTCTGAACTATCAAAAATTTGAAATTTTCGCTCCTCAACTAAAGAAAGTTCCTAAACAGCAGTTAGACTATCAGATTTATGACTAGCTCGATCCAGAACAGCCATAAATTGCGGCACCTTGAAAGTTGTTTAAACCTAAAGCTTTGTGTTCAGTAAGTTTAATTGAATCAATCGATTAATCTATATCTTGAAATTCAGGGAGCAATCTAATTATAGAGTAATAGTTATATCGTGAATCAATGGGGCAGTTGTTCCCTACCTTGTGTTAGGTTGGATCCCTAAATTGGAGACAATATATATCTATGTCTAGCCCACCCGAAAAGAGATCATTTCGGTGGCACATTTATGATGGGGCCACATGTGTTAAGGATTTCTGAAGCTTTTGCTAATTCTACCCGAGACAGAAAGAAAGATGAATAAGAAAGAGTTTGTGGTTCCTACTTCCCACTTGACAAAGTGGCTAAGGGATATGGGTAGATGTTCAGAACTTAAAAAATAACACAACTTTCATTGGCTGTCTTTATCTCCTTCCTCATTTTCTCATTTTTCATATCAAGTTTGCTTCCCTCTCTTTCTGTCCTTAAGTACCCATCTCTTTATAGCGGAGCTCAAGGCACTTCCCCTCTTCGATCTTCATTCAGATCTTCTCTCTATAATTTTTTTCTTTTCGATTTCTCAATTTCTCATATTATATTTTGATGATCCTTTCCTTGTTTTGTCTTTTTCCTAGCCTATGCTGTGGTTGTTGAAACTGTGCTAGGAGGAGAGAAAATAAAATAAGTTCAAAGCCATGCAACGAGTTACGATTCTTTTCCCTCCAATGTCTTTTGTTTCTTTGTTCTTTCATTTCTGAATTTTGCGATCTTTATGGCTTTTTACTTTTTGATTAGGGAAAATTACAATTTATCTCTTGAGGTTTAGGTAAAATTATAATTTACCCCTCTTGTTTTAGAAATATACACTTTATCCCTTATATCTTTAATACAGTCTGACAGTAATTTCTAAAATCTTAATTAAGATTGTATAGTACTCATCTTTAAGTAATTTCAATGTACATGGTATTGTTTTTATAGTTAATTGATTTTTTAAAAAATACAGTTTTCTATTTACATAAAGTATAAAAAGAAAAAACTAATAATTTAAAATGTCCATTAATTGTAAAAAAATATACAGATTGAAATTATTGAAAAATGGATATCGTAATATTTCAATTAAAATTTTGGAAGTTGCTGTCAAACTGTATTAAAAAGGTAGGAAGCAAAGTGTATATTTATAAAATAGGAGGAGCAAAGTGTAATTTTACGTAAATCTCATGAAGCAAATTATAATTAACCCTTTCGATTATATGGATGCTTTGGTGTTGAATCGCCTTGTTTTTGGGGATCCCCGCTGTTGTATCGTCCCTGCCCTTAAACAAAAATTAATCATGAAAAAGGGAATTGAAAAGGAAAGCCTAGAAATAAAAAAAGGAGTTTTTCCAACTTCGTAGTTATCTTTTTTAAATAATTTAAAAAAAAACTCTAAAACTTTAAGCCGGCAACTGAGAAACTTAGTCATTGTCACACACATAACTTAAGCCAAGATCAGGGAGCTAAGATTTATTAATAAGGCTCATTAATATTGACATGGATTCTTACTTCTTTAGGTAGCAAGGCCGTTAGGTAGCACACAAACATAAAGCCTACTAAGCATTAAGGTGTCAAACAAAGAAATAAAGTGGCTATTGAGGTGTCATGATGCATGATGAGTTACGTAGGCTGGCCTTGCTCTTGTTTTGTTCAAAATTGTTTCACTTGTTCCTAACTTTCTACAATAAAATAAGAGGGCCGTGAGTTAGAGAGAGGTGGGTTAGGATCAAAGCAAGAAAATATCGAAATTTCAGTACAAGTGAAGAATTGGGTAAAGGAAGCTTTGGGGCCAAGAAAACGTAAAGCGGTTATGGTTTCTTTTATTGAATTTCTAATTAATGTTGGGTTGATATTGATTGATAATCAATCAAAATTATGTGGTTAGTGATAAATTAGAAGCTAATTATAATTAGCAAAGGTGAAACCAATGCCAAAGCTAGTGTACGCTACGAATTCATGGTCCTAAGGTAAGGGGTTCTTATTGTCGCTTCTAAGATTTCAAGTTAATATTGCTAAGATTATGGATTGAATGATGATTAACTTGATCATGAAGCAATTGCGGGGTTGGGGCAGCTTAGAGCTGAGTGATACATCCCTAAGATCAAGGGTATTGATTGACGAACCAAAGACCGAGTCTTTGACTCACATGCTAGCATATTAATAAGAACCGCAAGGAACCAAGAAAACCGGTTAAGGCCAAACCAGGATGGGTTTATGAAAGTCATTAAATTATTTGTGAGTTACTTGTATTGGAAGTCCACGGGCCTTATTGATTGTTTTGTTTGTTTGTATCCATATCTCATTACATGCATCATTATGTTCATTATGTGTCCATTATGTATCTACTATATTATCTTGTTGCTACTGTGCCTTTGTTTGTAGGAAAGACCCTCACCCTTTGCTGAGTTCAAAGATTCATAAACTCACCCCTATTGTTTCTTTGATTTCAGTGGAAAGGGAAGATGAGCACTGATCTTTAGCTAGTATTTTGTTAGCATTTTCTTTCTTGGTAGGTATGAGTTTATCTCAGTTCAAATTTTATAGTTATGAGATGAGTATGTACTAAGAACAATTTCTAGCAATGCACAATGCATATAGGCAGGCTATGATGCGCATATGTTTGTCCAGGTAGCTTATGATGTTGAGAGTTGTTATGCCTATTGATTTAGGCATGTATTGTATTACTTGTGAGTGAAATGTAAGAACGATGAATATGAATTTTGTATTTAGGCTACCTGCATGAGAAACGTTATAAGATGTCTAATGTAGCATCTTTAAGTGGATGGTAATCAATACTTGCTTATGAAGTTAACTATCACTACTAGAAAAACATCATTTAGCGACGGTTTAATTAGCGACGGCTAAAAACCGTCGCTAACTAATAGTCGCTAACAGTCCAATGAGATTTTAGCGACGGCTGTCAGTCGCTAAATTTTAGTAACGGCTTACCGTCGCTAATTAGTGACAGTTAGCCGTCGCTAAAGTTAGTGACTGCTTACCGTCGCTAATTTAGTGACTTTAGTGACGGTTAGCCATTACTAAAGTTAGTGACGGCTTACCGTCGCTAATTAAGTGACGATTAACTGTCGCAAAAGTTAGTGACGGCTTACCTTCGCTAATTTAGTGACGGTTAGCCGTCACTAAGCTTAACAAAATCTAAAAAAATAGTAATAATTCTTATGTGTTAGTCATTTTTTATGGTAAATTGTCATCTCTTTTAACATAAATAATTTTTTTTGAATATATGTCATGTCGTGCAGATGTTTACCTTAAGGACGGTAAATAGTCGCTAATAGTCCGGTGAGATTTTAGCAACGGCTGTCAGTCGCTAAATTTTAGTGACAGTTTATACTTGCTAATTTAGTGACGGTGAGCCGTTGCTAAAGTTAGTGACGGCTTACCGTCGCTAATTTAGTAACGATTAACCGTCGCTAATGTCAATGACGACTTACCTTCGCTAACTCTATTAATCAAATTATGATATGGGTAATTCGCATTAATTTGTACATATTTATACACACACACATAGATATATAAAATATATAAAATATTTCTTTATATATATGTATTTGTATGTATATATGTATGTATGTATATATATAAAGATGTACAAATTAATGCAAGCCATTCATAGTATAATTTGATTTATACAAATTAAAGTATTTATGGTGCAAGAGATTATTATATAGGTTTAGAGTAACTTATGTTGGCAAAGTTTATTAATTATTTTTAAAAAAATTAATACATTAACCATTTTTTTTAATTTTCTGGCAGGTTTAGGGAAGTCTAGCTGTCGTTATCTTTAGTGACGGCTTAAAGTCCATAATTTAGTGATGGTTATGCGTCACTAACGTTAGTGACGGCTTACCGTCGCTAATTTAGTGACGGTTATGCGTCACTAAATTTTAGTGACAGTTTAAAGTAGCTAATTTAGTGACGGTTATGCGTCGCTAACATTAGTGACGGATTAACGTCGCTAATTTAGTGACAGTTATGCGTCACTAAATTTTAGTGACTGTTTAAAGTCGCTAATTTAGTGACAGTTATGCGTCGCTAACATTAGTAACGAATTAACGTCACTAATTTAGTGACGGTTATGCGTCACTAAATTTAGTGATGGCTTACCGTCGCTAATTTAGTGACTGTTATACGTCACTAAATTTAGTGACACCTTACCCTCGCTAATTTAGTGACTTTTAGCCGTCGCTAAATTTAAAAAAATCCAAACAAATAGTAATAGTTCTCATGTGTTAATCATTTCTTATGCTCAATCGTCATCTCCTTTAACATAAATATATTTTTTAAAATATATGTATTGTTGTTGATTTGTGGACCTTAAACTCGGATAAAAGTTTAGTAGATGGTTATGGGCCGCTACCTAACGTATTCAAGATGAAAGCAAATAAACTACTTTATGATATTACTCATAAACAAAATTTTGGCAAATGAGTGGTGGATAAGCTATTATTTTATTGATATCTAATTATATATTGCTTTTTTATTATAAATAATAACGCATTTCATTATTTATTAAAATTATTTAATGCATATTTGTTCATGTAAATGTTTTTTAGTACGTGTAAATTTTTTCACTACTTTATATAATCAAGTTTAATAAAATTGTGGTTTACCACATGTTCATTATGTTGGTTTGGTTAGAGGAATTGATGAGTTAGCCAAGTTGAAATTTTTTTTTTGCTCATTTGTGTACAATTTCCTGATCACGATAAAGACCGAAATGCATTTGAAATAGTGGTTTGATAAAATTTAATCTTAATAGCCTTCAGTACTTGTTGATTATTTAATCTTTATAATGTGACCTCCAAATTTTCACATTTTATTTTACTTATTGTTTATATTAAATGTAGTTGAATAAAATCAGTTATCGTTTTGTATGTTACTGATTTAATTGTATAATTATAATTTTTAATTTGATTACTTAAGCATACAAATCTCTAAATATTTTTTGAGTAATTAAGAAATAATCTATTTAATGAAAATTATATTAATTGACCATTGGTTTATTGTCACATGACGGTTAACCATTTATTGCTATTTTATAATCTCAGTTTGAGGTAAGATTAATATTAAGAAAAGTAGCAACGGCGAGTAGTCGCTAGTTCTAAGCGATAGTAAGCTGTCGTTATGCATTATATTTCTTTCACCTCAAACGCACCGTGTTCTCCTCTTTTCAATCTGCGCGAAGCCTTTACTCTTCGCACTGACTTCTTCTGTTTCCTCTCCACTTCAAACCCCTGCTCACCTGCTCCAATTTTCTTTGCCTTCCCTTCCCCATCCTAAATCACCAGCTCTGAGAGTCATGCCCCAGTTGTTCAGGCCTCGCCTACCTTGCGAATCGTAGTTGCAAGTCTGCTGCTCTGCTGTGTCGGCCCGAATCGAAGTTAATCAGTCATCCCACCCGTTGATCAACTTCGAGACGATTCTCTCCTAACTCAGGTGTTGATCAACTCCTGACAATTATCTCCCACCCGTTGATTGCTTTTCTTTTGGAGCTTATTGTTCTAGATGTTGTCTGATTGTGCCCCTTTTGAATTTCTATCTGTCTTTGTCGTTGTTCGCGAATATGCTCTTCTGGTTATCTCTACTGATTAAAATTTCTTAGGTTAAGATAAGCTATTCAGCTAATTAAATCGTGTAACATAAAAGTCTTAAAAGTTGATATGAATCTTTTGTGTAATTTTGTTGAAACACTAGATGACACCTTATATTTACTTAGGACTCGAAAAGGACTTGATAGACTTGGTTGGGCTAGAGACTGTGAGATGAAGGTCAGAATGCAGCTCATTTTGGATGGCTTAGGATCAATAAGAGTGAACAAAATATGAGAGCTGAAACGCTTGGAAGCTGTGCAAGTAACTCTGAATATAATGCCATCTTGGTAAAATTTAAGGTCTTAACTGGGGAAACTCATCGTGATAAATGGTTGGAAAGGCTTCTCCATGGAACCCAGTATATTTGCACACCTGATGGTGTACAGCCAGATGACAAGGGAAAAGGTGGTTCCAATGATATTGAAGCTAGAAAATAAGACAAGCCTACAAAAGAATCTCAAGTGAAGCCTTCTTATGTAGTAGTGCTTTTCTGGTCCCTACTGTGTTGTTTAAATAGGGGCATTTCTGAGTACCTGATTGTTGTGTTTTGGTGTTTTCAACTGCATTTAAGGATTTTTTTCCCATTATTTCTTTTTTGTTTTCAGGACGGCAAGTCCTTTCCCTGGCCTGATGCTGCTGTTCCTGCAGTGACTGCACTTGAGAAAGCTGCTCATGATGCCCTTTCCTTCGACTTCCAGAAGTATAACCAGAAATTACGATAACTAGTGTTCAATCTAAAGGTTTAAGGCTTCTTGCTTGTATCCTTCAAGACAGGAACTTGCTTTAATAAAGATGCTAATACTTTTCTTTGGCAGAATAATCAATTATTAGCTCAACGCCTGCTAAATAAGGAGTTGGAACCATAAAAAATACTGAATAGTCATTCCACAAAACAGTTTTTCATGTGTTTATCATGATTAGAGCTATCGGTCATGAAGTGATAAATTCTTTCAATGTTCTCAATACTACCAATTATCATTTAACAGTTCAAACTGGTCCCTTTTAAAGAACTTGCTGGTTAAGGGATTCTTCTAATTCAAGTGCTCAATTGTGCAGAGTTTATAATAATGTTATCAGTTCAATTGTCCTCTAGTCAAACAGAGACAAGGATGAGCATGTTGAATCAACTTCAACTGATAGTAATCAGTTAAAGTGCCTGCTGTTGTTCGAAATGCTTATTTCTGGTTTGGGATTTACACCACCATGAGTATTGTTGAAACCATTTCTTTCTTGGGATTTTGGGGCTACCATTATGACAATTATTTGTCCTGAAAAAATTGCATGATGATGAGAAAAAGTGCTTCTCCTTTTAGCTTTTATCTTCCATTTCTTTTACCCCTTCCTTTTAAGTCCGCTCTTAGAGTCACGTTGGGACTTGGGCATAAGATTGTACTCTGGATCTTGGACAAAAGGCATGTTGGACTCCTATTAAGAGAATGCCATTTAAACTAATGTTTGGGTGTTATCCATTTTCTAGATGGATATTCTACATACAATGGTTGGTGCCCTAGGCCTATTCTTGATCAATTGTATTACCTTGTTGATATGTGTGATTGACTGTGGATAGTTTTATCAAGTTGTTTATCTCTTTAGCACTATGTCTCTTATCTCTACGAGGAAATATATGGTTCAGAGTTCTTCCATCTCTTAATGGGCTTTGACTTGAGCTGGTTTTGAATTGCACCAACAGCTAAATGATGCCATTGCACTAATGTCTAGATGTAGAGAATTTGAGCTTGCAGCTTCCTGTGACATTGATACTAACAGGGTTCTTGGTTTTGCCCATTTGAGCCACTTACTTTTCTCTTTATGTTTTCTACATTGTAAGACGACTAAGAATTAATATAAAATCTTTCTCATGCCTCACATTGTGTGTGTACTTTTGGTATAGACATTATTTTATGAGGCTCAACTGATGTTTTAGGTTTTTGTTTTTTGGTTTCTATTTGTCTGTGGAATTGTAGGATTTCAGAGCTGGTGTGGGGAAGCCTAATTCAATACTTTCACATGTTTTGCAACCAGGTACTGTAGATTTCAACTCACAATGTTGTAGTGCCTTTTGATGAATATATCTATAGAAAAACGTTTCAGTGATCCAGAGTGCTGAGAATTAATATTTTTTTGTGCATTCACTTATACCATTGCATTATTTTTCATATTTCTTTGTGTATTCACATTTTTGTGTCAATGAATAAATTTTGACTAACCATTGAAGAAAAAGGTTTAGTTATTGAAATGAAAATTAGTCATGCTATGGAGAATTAAACATCCATGTATCAGGTGGCATGCTACCATTACTTTGTAAATTAGTTACATCTTAACTATAAAACTAAGCTTTGGAAAAGACATAATGAAAGCATGTATTGCTTGATCAACTACTGAAGCTGCTGAAGTTTTGTTGATAACTAGGTGACGAATTGCTGAACTCATATGTTAATGAATTTGGGCACCCAAGTTGTTCATTGCAATGGTTGTTGAAGGAATGTCCAATATCCATGAATTTTATTACATACACAAAAAAGGCAATAACAGCATTACATTCTTATACAGTAGTTAGCTATATGTTTTATATGTTTAAGTGGTTGTGTCTCTCATCTTTGCTGATATTGTTTGACACTTGGACTTCTGAAAACCAAAGCAGGTAAATAGATGCTGTGTATTTTATAAGCTGCCATGTTGTTTAGGTCATTACAAATTTCATTTTCTTAAATTGTTTCTCTTTACAGGATCTTCTGCAGCAGATACAAGCACTAATAAAATATCTAAGAAAGGACAGTGTTGGTTTGAATTGAAACATTCTGGGATGGTACAGTGGAGTGTTTGCCAAGAAGTTGAATCAATTGACCAGCAATGAGAGGAATTTGGGCACCCAAGTTGTTCATTGTTGTTTTCATGATCTTGCCTGAAGAATATTTTGCTCGATCCTGCGGTACGAGGAATTTGAGCTCAGTTTTTGTCTTGTAAAGGAAATTATAACCTTATGTGTTTTAATTGTCGAATGATATGACATGACATTGTGTTAATCATATTTTGTATTAATGAAAAATAATTCAGTACCCTGGTTGTTGCATTTGTGTGAAATCGATGACAATATTGGAATGTATGTAGGAGGATTAATAAATGGATAGAGCAAGTTATTGAGAATTGTTTGCAAAAACTAGTGAAGGCCAACTGTCACAAACTAGTGACGGCTGTAAGTCACAAACAAACTAGTAACGGTTATGTGTTACTAACTAGCAACGGCTACGAGTCACTAACTAGCGACGGCTGTGCGTTACTAACTAGCGATGACTGCGAGTCACTAACTAGCGCCGGCTACAAGTCACTAACTAGAGACGGCTATGAGTCACTAACTACACTAACTAGAGACGGTAATGCGTCACTAACTAGCAATGGGTACGAGTCACTAACCAGTGACAGCTAGGCGTCATTAGGTAGCGACGGTTATGCGTCACTAACTAGCGACGGCTACGCGTCACTAACTAGCGACGGCAAAATGTCGCTAACGCGCCGGCCGATGTCGTTACCGGAAAATTTGTGATGGTATATTTTGCGACGTTTAGCTGTCGCTAAAAAATTAGCGGCGAATAAATTAGCAACGGTGTGCCGTCGCTAATGGCCGTCGCTAAATGGCTTTTTTCTAGTAGTGTATCATGTATATTCTTATCTACTAAAGATGACAATTGGGTTGGTTACATCAGATTTAGGTCAAGTCATTCAGATTTGGGTCTAATCGGGTTAGCATGAATTTAGATCTAAATCAGGTTAAGGTCGGGTTATTTGGGTTTTGGGTTGAGTTAATTTCAATTTGAAGTTGGGTCGAGTCGGGTCTACTTGGTTTTGGATTTAATACAAGTCAGATTAATTTCATCTTCAAGTAACTTTTGGTTGAGTTTTGGGCTAGATTCGAGTTAACCTTCGGGTTCCCTTAGGTTAATGATATATAGACCGAATTGATTAACTTGATTTAATTTTTTTGTTTAATTTTTGTTAAAAATTAAATTAAAGAATTCAATTTTTTTGGTGTGTTTTAATTTAAGTTAATTTTTTTGTTTTCTTAATATGTTTAATTACAAAATTCATAAAAAAAATTTTCATTCTAATCTATTACATATTTATGTTATTTAACATTGTTGGTAATACTTTATAATACTTGATTGTATTTTTAGACACATACTCTTCAACTATAACTGCATAGGCCACTTAGATCCTTATTTAGCTATCACCGGACACAAATTGACAATTTTTATGTGCTCTTGTTTTAATGAATATTTTATGAAATTACTAACAAATGCAACTCCAATTCATTATTGCTTACTAAACTGTAAAATTTTAAAAAATTTGGGTGAAAATGTAAAGATTACAAACATTTTGGGACCCATGTTATAATTATTATGAGTGACTGAAATGAAAATTTTTAAAATTTAGGTATTTATTGCACAATACTTATAATTTTAGGGATGAATGTCATCATTTTGATAATTACCTACCAAGATCATTAAACTTATTAAATATATAAATTACTTATTTTGGAAGAACACAAATATAGGATTTATTAAACATGAAAGTTCTTCCCTAAATATGAGACTTACTAAATATAGAAGTCCTCAAAAAATGAAAATTACTAAATATGAAAATCTCCTCTCAAAATATGAGAATTGCTAAACATGAAAGTCCGAAAAAAATGGAATTACTAAATATTATAGTCTCTTCCTCAAATATGGGTACGTCAAACCTACGTCTTACCTCTTATATCTATATATATTTACATTCCAATACTATATTCATAACATAAAACAAGTGTAAACACATCAAATCTCATGTTTCCCTTAAATTGGAGATATGTACAAATCAAATACTGGGTATGTACAAACTTAATGTACAAAGAAAGTGAGAAATATGCATGAATAATATGTAACATATGTACAAATGAGATCATAGATATGTTACGGGGTTTAAAATCCCATAAAAAAACATATGGGAATGTGTCAAATTTTTTTTCCCACAAAAATTGAAGATATGTACAAATAGACAGCAAATATGTATGAAACCCTACATATTGAGCAAGTGATGGATATGTATAAAATATGTGACATATATGTATAAATGAGATCATATACATATTCTAGATATTTAAGTGAATAAACTTTTACATAAGAAAAATAATGCATTTGACATTATTTGTACAAATGGGTTTATTCTTTGTACATATGTAATTATATGTTAGTATGATACTCTTTGTTCATTTATCAATATTATAATATGATATTACAATTGTTCCTATATTATTTCTGCATGCATATGATTTTATATCTTTTTTCATATCATTTTTCACATGTATACATACATGTACTTGGAAAAACTTGAAGGATAGCAATAAAATAAATAAAATTTGTTAAAATGACTAAACTGAACATTAAAATCATTAATCACCTAAATAAGAACTCAAGAAAAGTTAAAGGACCAAGTTTAAAATTTTTCATAAAGTTAGGAGAATTGGTTTGTCAAACGGATTGTGGCAGGTCACGATCTCTACTCCGAAGGCTTCAACGCAGACGATCAGAAGCAAATCAGGCGAGCGTCAACCTAGGCTGGCTTGGACGGTCGCTAGCAGCCAGCGGGACGGCTAGGCATGACTTAATTACGCCAGAGGGAAGAGGATTACAGATCTTCCACCGGCAATGTTGGGAAGCGGCAATGGGAAGAGATCACCGGAGGTGACGAGCGGTTGCCGGGGCATATGTAAATTCAGGTGGGGACGAACGATGGGAGATGGGGTTTGTGCTTGAACGGCGGCCGAGTAGGAACGGTGCTTGAATGGCTGGTGAGTAGCCGAGTAGGAACAGAGGCTAAAGAGGTGGGGACATGGTGGGATTTATTTATTTTAATGAAGGCACAAAAGTAATTTTATGAGTGCGGTATATATAAAGTCAAACGTATTTTTGGATTACAGTAAATAATAAATATAAGACTTATTGAATATGAAAATCTCAAAAAATAGAATTTACTAATTATGGAAGTTATCCACCCTAAATATGGAAGCTTCAAAATATGAAAGTTACTAAATTTAGAAACTTTATATGCAAGACTTACTAAATATAAAAAGCAATGAAAGATGAAAGTTAAGGTTTAGGATGAGGGTTAAAAGGTATTTCCCTTTTTAGTTTTCGAGTTATATATCTTAGGTTTGAGTCATGTCAGTTTTTGGTTTAAGTCATTTCGTATTCGGATCAATTTTGCTCAAGTCATTTAGGTTCGGGTTTTCTCATGTTCACTTCAATTGAATTCCGATTTAGGTCAGGTTGGATATAGTCGGAGTTAGGTCATTGACTTTTTTTATCAAATCAGATCAGGTTGGATTTGGGCTTTAGTTCAAGTGGGTCAAGTCAGGTCATTGGGTCGGTTTAGACTTTGTCATCCCTACTTATCAATAAAAAAATTAACTAAGAAAATTTATGAAGGGTTTCTATAAAGATAATGTTTAAAATCCTACTAGATTGACTTAATCTTTGACTTCTTAATCAAGACACTAATTGAACATGATAATTGACTAGAAAACTAAATCTTTATGTTAGTAAGATGGATTGATTCAACAATTAAATCTCTTCAACACATAGTTATTGCAAGTGTAAGATTACTATTCCTTAGGCAACTTGGTTGTTTTTCCCACCTCATACATGGCAAGGGTAACGTTTTTACTAAGTTACAAGCGGCAGTTCCTAGAGTTTGGTGAAACAGTGGAATTAAACCCCATTCCAAGATGGCGTTTTACTATTCAAGAGCCCTAAAGTTAATGGTCAGCTTGATGAGAAAGACCTACCTCATTGAGCTGTGCCACAACATTGCTTAAAAGCCCATTTAGGGGTAGGTGGTGTGAGTGTGGATAACATTTTTTCTCTAGTGACCGACTACCCCAATCATTTTTTTCAATCCCTGCCCTATAGTCATATAGGTTTTTCATGACTGAAATTTTAGTCACCTAAAAAGTGATACTCCAACTATCTATCGATTGGATTGGAAGTTGCTATTTGTTCAACAGGAAGATGAGTAGCAAGAAGTGACCTCAGACGATTAAAGAAGAAAAGGAACAGGCTAATCAAAAGAAATCTGACCACCCACAACTTACCAATACCTCAAATCATGACATCCTAGTAGCCACACAATACTAAAACTTCTTTGATTCCTAATAGGCACTTTCTACCAGAAATTGTCTGCCAAAACTTTCAGACAGCTAGCTGTTGATGTTTTTTGGCAAACTTTTCTCTGCTCAAAATTCCCCGTGGAAGTGACATTTTTTAAATTTAATTTTTTCTGACAGATAACAGTCGGAAATTTCAACTGCTAGCTATCAAGAAATTTTCTAGCAACATTCTCACCCAGCAAAAGAAAATTTCACTCAAAATTGGCCGTCAAAATAATTTTTTTTGAATTCAAAATTTCTAAAGTTCAATTTCCAATAGCTATTCAGTGGAAATTGAAAATTGTCCCTCTGAATTATCCCGCTAAAAGTTTCAATGTTTCCTTTTAAATTTAATTCCCCCCCTCTTCCACCATTATAAATCCATCTTCTTCCATCAAAACCTCTTTTTTTTTCTCTCCCATCTTCCTTCTTTTTCTCACAAAATTTTCTCCTCCCTCTCCTCCTCCTCCTCTTCCTCCTTCGGCCTTCTCCTCTCTTCATCTCTTCCATATCATTACCTTCTTTTATTTATTCTTCTTATTTCTTCTTTTTCATTTTCTTTTCTTCTTCTTCCTCCCTCATCTTTCTCACCATTTTCTACTTCCTTTTGTTATTTTTTTTCTTCCTTCCTATCTTTCTCACCAATTTATTCCCAAGATTGGTTTAAGTGTAAACCTTATAGACTTTGTGATCAAACTACACATTTCTGGGAGTTGGAGTCTCCAATCGTTTAAGGGACTACCATTTGCAACCTTGGAAAAATGTTTTCTTTAGGGGAAAATTTTCAACAGTTATCCATCGGATTTTCCGATGGACGATGACTGTCGGATTTTCTTATGGAAGGTAGTTGGCGGATTTTTTTATGGTCATTGTCCGTTGGCTTTTCCAACGGTAACTATTTGTCGGCTTTTCTAACAGCTGCCGTTCGTTGGATTTTCAGACGGTCACCACCTGTTGGATTTTCTGACAGCCGCCATCCTTCAAATTTTCCCATGGCTGCTATTGGGAACCTTTTTTCCGATGTATTAGAATCCGAAGGACAAGTTTCTGGAGGGTATCTGCCGGAAATGGAATTTTTCGACAACAAACAGTTAGAAATTTTTGTCTAAAATCACCATTTTTCAAGTAATGACAGCCCCTTATGCTGCCAACTAGGCAAATTGGCGATGTAAACGAGAACAAGAAGAGGATGAGATTGATTAGAGGAAGAAGAGGGGAGGACAAGATTAGGGGAAGAAGGGAAAGAAGACCATCTATAACTGGCAGAAGCCGGCTGCTAGCTGCCACCAAATTCTCTCTTATGTGATCTTAATTTGTTGGGCCAATGATAACGGGACTAGAATGACAAAAAAGAAAAAATATAGTTGTGAGGAATAGTTTAGTCCAAAATACAATCTTCATTAATGAAGTGTGGAAATTGAGGTTGCAACTGTACAACCCAAATACAATCTTGCCATTTAATAAATACAAACACCAACATTTTTACTTAATAGTTTTGGAAAATTCCCTTCCTAGTTAGCTATACCAACAAGTCTAATTAAGGAGGCCAAACGTCTCTACCGTTCTTAAACAAACTTCCCACGCCCTCTTACTTACCAAGCTCCCTCACTTTCCCTTCTACCACCAACTTCTCTTCTCTGTAACTTATTTATTTTATTTTATTTAATTCTCTTTCGTTTATTTCTTCCACATATATAAATGAGCTTCGAATTCTCTAATTTATTACCGTACCCGTTAATCTGCCATAGCTAAGCTATGTCACTTTACCTTCTCTACTCCATTCTTGCCGCCGTCTTCGTCTACCTCCTCCTCAATGCCTTTAGCAGCCGCCGGAGGCTCCCGCCAGGGCCCCGCCCTTGGCCGATCCTAGGGAACCTCCCCCACATCGGGACCATGCCCCACCATAGCCTGGCGGAGCTGGCGAAGGTACATGGCCCCCTCATGTCCCTGCGCATGGGGTTCGTGGACGTGGTGGTGGCCTCGTCGGCGTCGGTGGCGGAGCAGTTTCTGAAGGTCAACGACGCTAACTTCTCGAGCCGGCCTCCGAACGCCGGAGCCAAGTACATAGCGTACAATTATCAGGATTTGGTGTTCGCGCCTTATGGCCCACGGTGGCGCATGCTCCGGAAGATCAGCTCCGTCCATCTCTTCTCTGGCAAGGCTCTTGACGATTTTAGACACGTGCGCCAGGTCAGCTACTAGTTTTACTAGAGTAGTGGTTAGCATCCGTGACATTTCAAACTAGTTGATTTTTTTTTATGAATATTTCTCATGAAGAGTTTGATAAAATTTAACTAATGTTAGATTGATAATCGAAGAAAAATTATGTGCAAGATTTATTTTAATTTACTGTCTGGCAGAGATTATTAATTTTTTTCAAGTTCTTGTATAACTGTTTTAGGTGGAAGATTGTTAGTCCATAAAAAGCGGAAAAAAATGGATTTGGTATTGACTGCCCAAGGTAGAAGGCCTTTTTATTTTTTTATTTTTTTGGTAAAAAGAAGAAGACGAAGTTTATAATATAGAAAATGAGGATTACCAACGTTTTCAAGACACAAAAAAACAATCCAACCAATATTTAATACCATTATCTAACTATTCTTACCTCAGTATTGACGAATGGCTTTGGAGAAAGTAGAAGAAATTAAATCCAATACCTCACTTCCAAGTTCTCTATTCTATTTTTTTACTTAAATTTGATTTGAATTTATTTATATTATCATTTACTTAAAAACTTTGAAAAGAAATTATGTTTAGAAGCTATAGGATTTATAGATTTTAAATATATTTAAAATCATAAGGTTGTGATGTGTCTGGCATTGTGATAGATGGTGATGTTATATTTTTATTTTTATTCATTTTTTCATAAATACATATACATCATTTTAAATTATAGGCATTATGGTAATATTCTTTTTTTTTGGGGGGGGGGGGGGGGGGTGCAAAATATTCGAGGCGTTTCTTTTGGTAAAATTCATACATAGAACAAGTAATGTTTATATTATAGGGGAAATCTTTTTCAGGGGGAGATAGGTATTCTTGTGCGAGCTCTTGCCAAGTCAACAAAGGTGAACTTGGGGCAGCTGCTGAACGTGTGCACGGTGAACGCCCTAGGGCGGGTGATGATAGGGAAGAGGGTGTTCGGTGACGGGAGCGGGGTGAGTGACCCGGAAGCCGACGAGTTCAAATCCATGGTGGTGGAGCTCATGGTGCTGGCCGGAGTTTTCAACATTGGTGACTTCATCCCGACCTTGGAGTGGCTAGACTTACAGGGCGTTCAGGCAAAGATGAAGAAGCTCCACAAGCGATTCGACACGTTTCTGGCTAAGATTCTTGAGGAACACAAAGCCAAGCACAGCCGTGGAGGGCAGCACACTGACATGTTGAGCACTTTGATTTCGTTGATGGAGGAAAGTGATGACCAAGGAGGAGGAAAGCTCACGGACACCGAAATCAAGGCCTTGTTATTGGTAAAAATTAAAAAAGAAGAATAAAAAATCAATATTTCTGGCTTTTTTTGGGTCTTTTTAGATGGAAACTGGTTATTCTATGGTGATTCTAAGTTGTTCATGGGTGTTGTGACAGAATATGTTCACAGCAGGCACGGACACATCAGCTAGCACAACGGAATGGGCCATTGCGGAGCTAATCAGGCACCCAAAAATGATGGCCCGGGTCCAAGAGGAGCTGGACTCTGTTGTGGGCAGAGACCGGCTTGTTACCGAACTGGACCTGCCCAAATTGACCTACTTCCAAGCCGTGATCAAGGAAACCTTCCGGCTCCACCCATCAACCCCGCTGTCCCTGCCGCGGATGGCGGCCGAGAGCTGCGAGATCAACAGCTACCACATCCCCAAGGGGGCTACACTGCTGGTCAATGTATGGGCCATATCGCGTGACCCAAAGGAATGGGCTGATCCCCTTGAGTTTCGGCCCGAAAGGTTCTTGCCCGGTGGGGAGAAGCCCAATGTGGACGTGAGAGGGAATGACTTTGAGGTGATACCTTTTGGTGCCGGGCGTAGGATTTGTGCTGGAATGAGCTTAGGCCTGCGCATGGTGCAACTGCTAGCGGCAACTCTGGTGCACGCCTTTGACTGGGAGCTGGCCGACGGCTTGGTGCCCGAGAAGCTAAACATGGACGAGGCGTTCGGCCTGACGCTGCAGCGTGCTGCTCCTCTTATGGTTCACCCCAAGGAGAGGCTATCTCCCCAAGCTTAGATATGAAGAAATCCACTTACAAAGTCCATCTGGTACCGTCACCTTAATATGAATGTTGTGGAGCCTCCCAACCGGCGCAACAATATTCCTGCCGAGCTAATTAAACATGGATGTATTGGCCATCGAAAGAAAAAAAAAAAAAAAAAACCTGGATGTGTTTAATGGATAATCTTTATTAGTTACATTTGATATTGCACGAGGCATAATCTAAAATTTGAAGCTCTAACTATAACACAATTCTCTACTATATTTACGAGAGATGCTATCCACGATTCACTTTTTTTTTTTTTATTAGATTTCCAAGTCTAACCTTTCTTGTAGATTTATAAAGGATTAGAAAAATTTCGCGATCGAACATATTTGACAAAGAATTTTGCTCAATCGTGCTAATACTTTTGCTGAAAGACATAATCCTGTATAACAATAATTGATTAGGTGCATAAGATGTATACATACTTTTTTAATTGTCAATCGAAGCCTTAGTAGTTAAGGTCCGAGGTTATTATCGAGAGGTCCACGATTGAATTCTCAATTCTGTCATTTGTCTCTTTCTTGTATACTTAAAAGAAAAATCAGCTGTGAGTGCTGTAACATAGTAAAGTAGCATTCTTATTTGATAATATTGTTATCATCAACAATTTTTGTTTTTGGTACACGGATAGTAGTAAAAGATTGAGATAAGAGATAGGAAGTAGCAAGGTCACGAGCTAGGCTAATACGCTGCCGAAGCGCAATCACCAACGAGCAGCAATTCATCGACTCCGGCAATTATCGAAGATCTCGGACCATCCAAAATAGAGGAGAGCTGAGCTGCAACAATCCTCGAAGGACCGCTAGGACCTACGAATAATCAGATAAAATAGTAATGTTTAGGAGAGAGAGAGACGGAGGGCACCACAAACTGCCCCTTGAACAATCATAAGCTTTGCTTCCAATGTTGATTCACAGTGACTCCAGGAAAATCCATCTTAAAGCTGAGAGGGAGTGTCTGTACCTATCCATAACAGAGAAGCGGCACCAAAACCAGAAGATCTCTGTCAAGCGCCATCCACAAGAAAAATTTGAAGACTAGTTTCTAGTCTTAACCAGTTATTATTACCCCAAGTATCGCAAAAAGGGTTTGGATGATCACTTTGGAATAAAGACATTTGATGAAGATATTTCTAGAAGTGTCAAGGTAGTGCACCAGCTCATTTTGATGGAATATAAGAGAAGCAACATTGAACTGAATGTTTTGAAAAAGGACCTCATTACGGTGTAGCCAATTAATCCAAAGAGTAGCAACAAAAAGATAAAGCTAGTCAAGAGACCACCTTCCTCTAGAAGCCATCAAGTCCAAAAGCCAAGCTTCAAAAGTAAGGAATGGATTAGATGAAGTATTAACACGAAGGTTTCCTCAAATTCTTTTTGAACCATGACATGCCCAGAATTGGTGCATGAAGGTTTTTTCCTGAGTATGGCATCGCTGACATAGAGGATTGACCAAAGCCTCATGAGCCGCCCATAGCCATTCGATAGTTTTAAAAAACCTGGGATCTTGAGCAAAACCAGCTACTGTACTCTATTTCTTGAATATGAGCGGAGGAGTTAAGTAATTGAGAAGCATACTCTTTCTTGGAAATGTATCATGCATTCCGATTGTCGTCCCAAATCACATAATCGTGACCTTTAAAGAGAGATGGAGGATCAAGCTTTAATATACTATCCATAGTTGGGGTAGGAAATAAAGTACTCCCTCCATCCCGTAATTTCTGCTCCATTTAGTATTGCACGTGGTTTTAGGCGAGCAGCATTTTTGCGCAAATCTTCCAAATTTGCCCCGACCTTTGCTCCTCGCCGGTCCTCTGTCTCGCATCCTTCTCCCCGTCCTTCTCCCCATCTCTCTGATTCACACGCTCTCTCTGATTCTTTCGGCATCGCGCCACCTTGCCCAGCTCCCCCCGTTGCTGTCGAACGTCGAAGCAGCGAGGAAGAGACGGATCGCAATCTCGTCCTCCCTCCGCCTCGCCGTCCTCGATGCCACCAGCTACCGGTCACCCTCCCCAAGGTTGCCTGCCACCGGCAAGCCAAGCCTAGGTGGCCTTTCACCTCAGCGCCGCCGAAAGGGGAGAATCGAGGTCCTTGTTCTCTGTTGATCTCCATGCCGCATTGATCTCCCTCCGAAGCTAGCGAATTTCAGACACCCATTTGCCCCAAGCCCGCGTCGATCTCCCTCCTTTCCGCCTCCTTCCTCCTCTCTCCTCTCCCTCCTCTCTGCCTTCTTCGGATCCTAATCAAGCAGCAGATTTGGGCGGCCAATTGGCCGTAGAAACGGCAGCCATGGTTCGTGCGTGGGGTGGAGTGAGGGATCGAAGAAGAGGAAATCGAGCCTTCTCTAATCGTCCATCATCCCTGTCTTTACCCATATTGTTGTTTATGAATTTTGTTTTTCTTAAGTTAAAAAGTAAAGTAAAAAATAAAATAGGGGTAATGTGGTAAATTTATTATAAAAACTTGCTAAAAAGGGAAATAGTGCAAAGATTTTGGGACATCCCAAAATGAAAAATGGTGTAAAAATTTTGGGACGAAGGGAGTAATAAACAAACTTCAATTTTGGCCTAAATCTGAACCCAATGAGAGATCAACAACTTTAAGATTTCTATAAGTCTGAAATGTTGGGCTAAGAGACTGAAGGATAGCCGGAGAGAAATCGGGGATCTAGTACTCATACAAACCCAAGTGGAGCAGCCGTCACTAATATTAATGTGATGTGAATGTGAAAAAATATTATGGCCATAAAGATGGCCTCTCCAAATTAAAGATGAATTGGAACATAATTGTCCAAACAAATTGATTTGCTCCATATTTTGCTGAAAGAACCTTATAAACTAGTTTATTTAGATTGCCTACAAAGATTCTCCAAAATATTTTACCAAGAAGGGCCTGATTAAATAATCTCATGTCTTTTAGCCCTAAACCACCCAAACCTTTAGGAAGCATCAAAAGGTGCTTTATGTTCAAGATGCAAGCCTTTCTTATCCAGGGAGCTCAGCCACCAAAACTTAATATACTTACCGGAAATTTTATCAAAAATTGTCACTAGTATCTTGAAGAGTGACATAATGTACACCGACAAAGAAGTCAGGGTTGAGTTTATCTTAGTTAATCTGCTCGCACTATTCAGAAGTTTGCGTTTCCAACTTTCCAAATGAATAGTGACTTTATCAGCAAGGAAATGAAATGAGGTAGACTTAAAAAGATCTTGGCACAAAAAAGCCCCGAAACAATTTAAGATTATAGTATTAATAGGGAAAGGGAGCAAGGAACAAAAGTTCCAAATAAGATCAGTAGGAACATTGCCCGAACAAGATCAGTAGGAACATTTCAACTGAACATCCATTCCAATTTAAGAAAGTTTATCTCCTACCCTACTTGAAGATTAATTGAAAAAGTATCAACAATTGAAAGAGCTATTGAATCATACTCCCTCTATTTGATGTTCTTTGACATATTCATTATTGCCAATCTATCTCCAACATTTTGATATATAAATGTTATTGTCCCTAGATCTTATTTTTTGAAAATTTTTTAATAGATAATAATATAAATAAATTCAAGTCAAACTTGAAAAAAAAAACTTTTACTAACAAAGAGAGTAGTTTAATTGTCACCACCATTCAAAATTTAATTCAAAACTCATATACTTGTCACAAATACAAATGCCTAAAAACTCTTCATAAAAATGCTTAACTAGTTTAATTGTCCATCAAAAGCCTAAGCATTTACATGTAGATAGGGATGTCAATAAGTTAGATTTGAGCTAGATGAGGGTATTTCCACATCCTACCTGTGACCTTAATTGCTCTACCTACATCCCACCCATCAACTATCGAGTAGCTAGATAATTTTTTCATCCATATTCTACCAATTTTTAGACGGGTTAAATCAGGTAAAATTTATCTACCCATCACACCTCTAAAACCACAATTTAATAAAGTCATGTCATGTCTAATCTTACATTTATTACTGGTAAAAGCATTTATCTCTTAAAACAACTCATGTTTGTTTTTAATTCCATATAACTTATCTATTATACTCTTATTTTTATCCCATAACTAATACTAATATGTTGTACACACACAAGCACATATATATATATATAGGTCGGATGTAGGGTGAATGAACCCTAAACCTGCATCCTACCTAAACTCATCAACAGGTGAAAAAATAAAAATTATATTTGGCCCAAATCTGATCAATTATTAATAAAATTTAACCTATCAAATTAAATGTAACTAGATGTCCATCGAATTAGATATTCATTAACATCCCTACACGTAGATTGCGTTGAGTTTTTGAAAAGTTGACTCCAAGTTGGATTATGTTTGATCGTGAAATGCCAGCCACCAAACACGACTAGGTAGCCTTCTAACCTACTCACTCCCTACCAAACGCCCTAGATTCCCAAACCCCTAAACGGCTGTGGTGACTTTCTTTCTTTCTTTCTTTCTTTCTTTCTTAATCAGTGACTTTTTCGTACGTGTGGCGGCAGGATACTAGAAGAGAGCAGGAAACCACTTTCATTTGGAATTTGGATAGAGTTTTCGGTCAATTGTGGCAAAAAAAAAAAATCACAATTTAAGAAATCACAATAAATGCCATCCTTCATCACTCAAACTAGGGAATTGAAAATATCCTCATGGTGTATATACACCATCTAACACTGTTAGGGGTTTTACCAGTTCCCGTCCCTTACCCAGTTTCAAAAAGAAAAAGAAAAAAAGAGGCGGAGGCGCAAGGATTGTGGACTTAATGCGGAAGTTACCATGTTTAGACTCCTATTTGCTATTTCCATACAAATTCTTACCAAAGCTCTATTAACCCTAAAACCACAATCAGAGCGTCACCGAAGCATCATTTTGCTTATCGTAAAAATTGACAGATAAATACCTCATCACGTCTTCGTCAGCTACAACCGGAGGAACCCGCGGCCAGATTCCGTCATCTCACCTCTGCTGTTGTCATTTCTGTTGTCCTGTTCCATTGTGGGCACAGCGGTGCGACGGTGGGCAATTTGGTAGTGAAGTGGAAGGGTAACGGCTGCCGCCTGTTCTATCTTCCGTTAGCCGGTATTCTGGTTTCGGGGAAGAGCCTAGTGGGTTGGGCATAACAAATCAACATTGAAACTTGTGGATCAGCCATTACTAACCATCTGAAGGTAATATCGCAATGAAAGTTAGCATGAACCGTGTTTTGTGGCTATTGCATACAGTAGTATTCCAGAACAATACATTAATTCTTTAGTTTAATTCGTGTATGAATTAGGTTGATACTATGTAACTGAAGATGTTATGTATTTATTTAAGTGGTTTATGTATTGTGTGGAAGTAAACTATGCGTTGCTGTTGATGTATTGATGCAAATTGGATATGAATTAGGCATTAGCATTTTTAGGGTGTTGGAGATTATACATATTTATCACAGGGGCTTTGTGGCTGTTGCACACAATAGTGTTCCAGAACAATACATTAACTCTTCAGTTTAATATGTATATGAATTGGGTAGATACTATGTAACTGAAGATGATATGTATTGATTGAAGTGATTTATGTATTGTGTGGAAGAAAACTATGCATCTTTGTTGGTTTATTGATGCGCAGTGGATATGAATTAGGCATGAGTATTTTCATGTGCTTGAGATAATACATATGTATCACAGCTTAATACATTGAGGGTTTAGATCAATACATGTAAGGTTCAGGGCTATTGTATGGCGCTGAGTACTCTATGTATTGAATGGTTCGTCAAATACATGGTCTAGAAGGGGTTGCACAGGTGGGAAGGTGATGCGATATGGAGGACGAGGCGTTGCGATATGGATGACGGGGCGTCGCGATTGTGCAAAGGTGAGAATCGGACTGTCACCTACAACCTTTGCAATCTTCTCCCACAACTTTTCCTACCACCGGGGGTGCTCCTCCAGCAGCAGTAGCAGCACCGTCGTCTCGTGGCCGCTGAAGAAGAAGGTCTTGCACTCGTCCACAGGCTCCATGGTCCTCAACTTCCTCATCTCCTGATCCCCTTTATTCACCTCCAGCAGCAGCCCCAACAGATCATTCCCCTTATCCTTCTAACCACCGCCTCTATCTCCCATGTCCATGGCTTATTTTTTATTTGGGTTTTGGGTCTGATTATGGTATGTATCACATGGTTGAATAGTTTAATACAATGAATGTATAGAATAATACATTGGATTTCTAAATTAATACATTAGATTTACAGTTTAATACAATGAATGTATAGAATGATATTTTGGATTTCCAGAATGATACATTGGATTTCCAGGGTAATACATTGAATTTTTTGTTTCATACAAGGAATATATATAATGGTACATTAGATTTCAAGATTAATACAACGAATGTATAGAATAATACATTGAATTTCCAAATTAATACATTGGATTTTCAATTTAATATAAGGAATGTATAGAATGATACTTTATATTTCCAGAATGATACATTGGATTTCCAGGGTAATACATTGAATTTCTAGTTTAATACAATGAATGTATATAATGGTACATTGGATTTCCAGATTAATACATGTGATTTCCAGAATAATACATTGAGTTTCTAGATTAATACGTTAATTGTATGGTGTTATTGTTGGCGAAATCTATATAGTTGTGTGGTTTTCTTTTTTAAACTATCAAACTACAGAATAATACAATGCTAGTACAGGGTATTGCGTGCATGAGTATTTTCAACAATTTAAAAAAGGATTCACATAATCGTCGCCGACCTCTTTCCCATATCCTCTAACTTCAATGTTTAAACTGCTACTTTCATCTTCATCAAATATACAATTTATCTCCCCAATGTCTTCCTTGCCCTGAGCACCAATAGAATTATCTTCAACAGGTAGAATTTTTTTCAAGTCAAAAACCATGTTATACCAACTATCGAAATGCAAAGAAAGAAATAATAGAACTATTTCAAAAAAATATAAAAAATAAAAATTGATATAATGATCGAATAAAATATAAGATGAGTGAAGAATGAGGGAATCGCTAAATTTAAAATTGGTATGGATAATAACCATATTAAATATTTTATTAAAGGTAAATAGATCACACTTATCACCTAATCGTGGCAATTATCCTAACCGAAACTAATTTCCATATTCTCTAAAAAATAAACGTCTCCTTCACGTTTTTTAACCGGGTGTATGTCCACCCGGTGGATACAAGAATTTTCGCTCAAACTAAGTTCTCTACTAATCTTAACCCTCATTTAATATATCTATGTTTTCGTCTTCTAGCTTTTCTAAGCATTAAAGGGCATAATAGTAAAAAAGATGAAGTTGAATCTCTCAATTATAAAAGTGGACAATTAAAATAGTACATAGAAATATAGAAAAATATATACATATAAAATTATTTTGGGACACAAAAGAACGAGATATTCTCATACTTCCAAAGTAAATTAACATAAATCCAATTTTGGGTGAATTTTGTGCACTTATGTGGCGCACAGATAGATTAACAAAGCAGAAAAATAATAATTTAATTTACAGATTAGACATCCGGAACATTTTTGTACACCAGATCATTTAAATTAAGATTTTAAACATTAATATGTCTAAAATAACAAATTTCGAGACCTGAACTTTATTTAAGACTAGGAGTGAGAGATCATTAAGTGCAAAACCAAACAATAATTCAAGGTTAAAAGACTATTCCCAAAATTTACCTATCCCAAACTAATTTTACAGAGAAATACTGTTAGACCAAATTTATATTTGATGGTTTAATCTAAACTTGTTTCTCTACCATTTGCATGTAAACGCTGATTAATTTCACTTATGAAGTTACTATTTTTAGATTGCCGTCACTTGTTGAACAAATAACCGTTCATACTTTTTCTCATATTTAACTCGAAAAAATTTTGGGCCTTTAACCTAGTGGTAAGAACTAAGAATATCAGGCCTCCTCGTCCCCGACCTGTGGTTTTGAAACATGCCGTCCAAAACTAGGTTCCTTCCATATAGGCCTAAATCTCTTTTACTTCTTTGAATTTTGTCAGCTCGCTCAGAAAATACTTTAGATTTTGACCTGGTACAATTCAGTCCCTCGGCTATGGACATTGAGCACTTTGGTTGACTAAGCAGTAAAATTACGTGTTTGGTTATCAAAGTTCTTAGTTTGTCTGTTTTAGACCTATAAATTACCATCTAACAATCTAAGTCATGCCTTTATTTTTTCACCACCCTCTCCTAGAACCCTAAATACCACCGCTACCGCAGCCGTTGATCCTGATGGCCAGCCGCCTTGTTGCTGTGTGTGAAATTGCTAATTGCAGCAAAAACTAGTTTGTATTCAGTCAAGAGAAGTTTTACATACAGGAAGGAGGTCGAATAAGACCAGGAGTCCTAGAAGGACTCTGATACATAACTTGCGGAAGAAGAAAAACAAAGCAAGGAAAAACGTAAACGTCGTTAACACTCCTCCTCAAGTTGGAGCGTGCAGGTTGAGCATGAAGATTTTCAGGATCTTATGATAACATACTTTTATGTTATCTACTCATATATATGCCACATGCATATTTGTTCATTTGAATTCAACATGGATATAGATATACATAATACTAATTCTTTAACATATTATTCATGCAGTTGATATAACATGCTATATAACATATCAATTTTACATACATGTTGTGTCAAATAAATCCTAGCATGCTACTAAGAACATTCATGTAAATAATTCAAACCTAGCATGCTACTAAACCAAGAGAGAATGTGCACCTTTCTTCTTGGTTATCTTTGGTGAAAACTTGAGGGAGAACTTGATCTTAGAGGGGCACCTTGAAGCTTGAATAGAGATGAACAATCTCTATGTAAATCCACCCACAATGCTCTCAAGAAGTGTTTAATATTTCGGCCTCTAAAGGAAATAGGAGGATGTGCACTAAGAACATTCTTCTTGGTTAGCTTTGGTGAAAACTTGAGGGAGAACTTGATCTTAGAGGGGCACATTGAAGCTTGAATAGAGATGAACAATCTCTATGTAAATCCACCCACAATGCTCTCAAGAAGTGTTTAATATTTCGGTCTCTAAAGGAAATAGGAGGAGAACAATTTTCTCTCAAGAAAATGGAGCAAATAGAGTGCAAATTCGTGCTTAAAATGGCCAGCCACTAAAGGCTACTTATAGATGACCAAAAGGCACACCTTTACACCAAGAAAGGTGTCTTTTAAGCCAAAGAACACTTCCTTTGGCTAAGGGTCATGTATGGTGGCGAAAATACATGTCTTTTAGCCAAGAAACACTTCCTTTAGCCTATAACCACCCATAACTACCTTATGGGCGAAAATACATGTCTTTTAGAGCCAAGGAACACTTCCTTTGGCCTATAACCACCCATAACTACCTTATGGGCGAAAATACATGTCTTTTAGAGCCAAGGAACACTTCTTTTGGCCTATAACCACCCCATAACTACCTTATGGCCGAATATACATGTCTTTTCACTCAAGGAACACTTCCTTTGGATGAAAGGACATGTTCTTTTAGCCAATAGTCATCTCTTTTGATGAAGAGACATACATTTACACAAAAGATGTGTCTCTTGGTGGTTGTGAGCTAAAAGCAAGGTGAGCTGGCACAAAGCTAGCTCACTATGCTACTTATGCACCATTGAGCTCCTTTGAGCTCCAACCAAGCACCATGAACTGAGGTCCAGCTCCTAGAGCTGACCTTGAGCTGGAGTTAGCTGCTCTCAGCTGAAGTGAACTGAAGTCCAGCTACACTCAGCTACCAGAAGCTGAAGTGAGCTGACTTGAGCTAACTTGAGTTGAAGTCCAGCTATTCTGAGCCACTTATAGCTGAAGTGAGCTGACTTGAGCTGACTTGAGCTGACTTGAGCTAACTTGAGCTAAAGTCCAGCTACTTTGAGCTACTTATAGCTGAAGTGAGCTTACTTGAGCTGAAGTCCAGCTACTCTGAGCTACTTATAGCTGCAGTGAGCTGACATAAGCTAACTTGAGCTAAAGGGAGCTACTTCTAGCTGCCTTAGATAGCTGTTCAAGCTAGAGTTAGTTCAATGAGCTCAAATCCTACCTTAAAAGGATCTTGGTGCGCCAAGAATTCCAACAAACTCCCACTCGCACTAAGATGCTTTTAATGTTCCAGCTCCCACTCAAAACAAATTCCTTAATCCTTATAGTCGAAATAATCCAGACACTTCTACATATATAGAGTTGTGGGTGCGACCTTAGGCACACACACTAAGTCTCTTCTATTGAGGTTGTTAGACTCTCAATAGAAGATTGTCCTCTCCTCATAGTTTGCACTTCTTCAAACTTTCCTTTGAACACATCAAATTCAAGTGTGTTGCTTAAACACATCAAGCTTGCTTGAACACATCAAACTATGCCTCCCAGACCCCAGACATATGATACACTTCTTAATCACAATCAGTCTCTTTCTTAGAATTTTAACTCCTTGAAATCCATGATTGTATTAAGCATTGAGTACTCATTTCAATCACTTGTCATTCAATCTAGCATACTACTCACAGTAATATGTGGGCCCAAGATTGAATTTAGTGAACGTGTATCATCTTAATGTCTTTCCTTTTAGCTTCAACTACTTAGGTCAATGAGTTAACATGATTACCCAAAAGGAGGATACTCCAGTCTCATTTCTCTAAGACCTTCGACAACCAATCAAAGTAATCATAATTAACTCAACTTCCTAATAGCAAGCCATAGTCACTAAGAGTCTGATTCGAAGAATCTCACACTAAGCAAGAATAGAGACAACTTGCTTAAATTCTTCTTTGGTCGTATTTCATGGTCATGGAACACTTGGAAACACATCCATTTAAAGTTTCATAATACACTTCTAAGGTGTTTTACTCATGTCACTCCCACTTGGAGTGATCTTCATTTCAATTGAAGAGTGTGTCATTTCTCCCTCTTAAAACACCACTAAGTGTACTCCTCATAACACATAAAAGGAGGACATGTCAATAACCATGAAATTTCTCCATGTAAGCCCTAGCTTACATCTAACATAGGCTAGGATGTATGAATGGTCATACAAACAGAATGCACCAAAGCATGGAATCTTGATTACTCATAATCAAGGCGACCATAAAAGCTAAAGTGTCATGTGTTGGAGCATGACTCCCACTTAAATGCATCATTCACTTAAGTTTCATTTAAGTCTTTAGCAAGTCTCATCCTTAATCTTACACAAAGATCAATGGCGGATGACTCGTGTGAGAAAGTCATCCTCTGCCTATGTTTGACATGTTCATTTGTTCGTTGTGATTCATAAAATTGAACTAAGTATTTCATAAAATACATAACATGTGTGACACCAAAGAGGTGAAGTACATCCAACATTTACAATCTTCTAAGACCCATTGCTCTAACATGTCGAGCAAATACAAGTGGTGGCAATGGCTTAGTGAGAGGATCTGCCACCATCAGGTTTGTAGAAATGTCCTCAATCCTAACTTCACCCTCTTCAATTGCATCTCGCACAAAGTTATATTTCATGCTAATGTGCTTGGTCTTTCCATGGTATTTGGGGTCTTTGGTATAAGTCATGGCTGCCATACTATCACTGTAGATAGTAATAGGTTTCTCAATAGAAACCCTAGACTCCAAATTCTTAAGGAAATAACCTAGCCAAAGGGCTTCTTGTACAGCTGAGGCACATGAAATAAATTCAGCCTCCATTGTGGACAATGCTGTACAAGTTTGCTTCTTACTACACAAGTAGTAGCCCCACCATTTAGCATGAAAAGATAACCAGATGTAGACTTGCTGGAGTCTCTATCTCCTCCCCAATTAGCATTGGAATAGCCACGTAAACCAAGGTCTTTACCTTGGTAACAAAGCCAATAATCCTTAGTACCCTTGAGGTACCTTAGGATCCTCTTGACACTTTTCCAATGCTCCAGACCAGGGTTGGAAGAATATCGTGCTAGAAGTCCAACCGCTTGGCTGATGTCTGGCCTTGTACATAACATGGCGTACATCAAGCTACCAATGGCACTTAGGTAGGGGATCTGAGCCATTTCTTCCTTTTCTTTTAGAGTCTTAGGACATAAGTCCTCTCCAATCTTTCAACCATATGCAATATGCATGAGGTGTACTCATGGGATTTGCATTTGTTAAGTTGAACCTTGCAAGAATCTTATCAATATAAGGTTCTTGAGAAAGGGCCAATAGCCTTGCCTTTCTATCCCTCAGGATCTTAACCCCTAGGATAAAGGCAGCCTCTCCCATGTCCTTCATGTCAAAGGTGGAAGACAACCATCCCTTGATGGTACTTAACAATGCAACCCCATTACTTGCAATCAGTATATCATCTACATATAGAGTCAATACTGCAAAACTAGACCCAGAAGAGTACAAGTATACACAATGGTCTTCATGCATCATCACAAAGCCATAGCTTGTGATTGAATGGTGAAACTTCAAGTACCACTGTCTTGAAGCTTGCTTAAGACCATAGATAGACTTCTTCAGTCTACATACCTTGTCCTCTTGACCTTTTTGGACAAACCCCTCAGGTTGTCTCATATATATCTCTTCACTCAGATCACCATTGAGAAAGGAGGTCTTTACATCCATCTGATGTAACTCTAGGTCCAGATTTGCCACGATGGCAAGTAATATCCTGATGGAAGTGAATTTTACAACAGGAGAGAAGGTGTCTTTGAAATCAACACCCTCCTTCTGTGTAAAACCCTTGGCCACCAAACGGGCCTTGTATCTTTCGATACTTCCATTAGAGTTCACCTTGATCTTGAGAACCCACTTGTTCCCAATTGCCTTACGGCCTGGAGGAAGATCACTTAGCTCCCAAACCCCATTGAGATGCATTGAATGCAACTCATCCTTCATTGCATTTAGCCACTCTTCCCTCTGTGCACCCTCAAGAGCCTCCTTAATGTTACTTGGTTCATCTATCTCAGATGCAACCAAATTTGCCTCACTATCCAAGATCCACCATTCTTTAGGTGGTCCAAATTTCCTCATTGATCTTCTCAATGTAGGTTAAGATGGAGGCAGCTCATGCTCCATCTCTTGAGGCTCAACATTTTGCTCTTGAGTATCCTCAACTCCCTCTTGAACAAAACCTTCCTCTTGGAGGTCTTGCTCATGTTGGTCCACAACAACAGGTATTTCTGGAGCCATTGCTCCATGTGGTTGAGGTACTCCCTCTAGAGTAGGTGCATGTGTCCCAGGTGTCCTTATGACACTTGGTTGATCCTTATCTAGGATCTGGCTTAATGAGGTTAAGTCACCACATTCACCAACTTTGGGAAACTCATCCTCCACAAAGTTAGCATTCCTTGCATCAAAGATGTTCCCAGTTTTGTGACTTATATCCAAGAACACATAATCCCTAGATTGTTCAGCATAACCAAGAAAGGCACACTTCCTCCATCTTGGACCCAACTTTCCCAAAGGATAGTCCGTTATGTGAACATAAGCTAAACAACCCCAAGGGCGTAAATAGCTTAGGTTAGGAGTTTTCTTCTTCCATAACTCATATGGAGAAGAGTTCACATTCTTGGTGGGTACTCTATTGAGGACATGAACTACACACAGCAGTGTATCACTCCAATAAATGATGTCTCAGTTGGCCTTTGCCATCATGGAACGTACCATGTCCATAAGAGTTCTATTTTTTCTCTCAGACACTCTATTCTGTTGGGGTGTCCAAGGAAGAGTGAACTCCCTTTCAATACCCTTTAAGTCACAAAATGCCTTGAATGCATTTGATGTATACTCTCCACCCCTATCTGTCCTCAATGACTTAACCTTCTTACCTACTTGGTTCTCAACCAAGTGTACATACTTCTCAAAGCATGCCAAAGCCTCTGCCTTGTTTCTTAGTAGGTAGATGTGGGTGAATCGAGTGTAATCATTTGTGAATGTGATGAAATACTTAAATCCATTTCTGGATTCAACCCTCATTGGCCCACACAGGTCAGAGTGAACTAAACTTAGTGCCTCACTTCTCCTAGTTGCTTTGCCAAAAGGCTTTCTTGTGGCTTTGCCCTCTAGGCATGATTGGCAACTTGGAAGGACAACCTTGGTCAAGGAACCTAGCAAGCCACTCTTGGCTAGCTTGTCCATTCTATCTTGACCAATATGACCCAACCTCTCATGCCATATTATTTCATTTGTGACCTTTGTCACATAGCAACTAGGACTTGTAACAGAATGGTCAGTTGGCTTTAACTCATAAAGCCCATTATTAACTGAACAAGTGCATACTATCTGATCATCTTTAATAATAGACACATTATTATTAAAGAATTTAAAACAATAATTGTACTTCAACATACAACTTATAGAAATCAAATTTCTACAAATGTTTGGTACATACAATACATCTATTAGATACAAATATCCAATATCTATAGGAATTCTACATGTTCCTATGCCTTCCACTTCCAGCCTAGCATCATTTCCCACTGAAACATGCTTAGCTCCTTTTGAGAGCTTCCTATAGGCAAAAACCAGGACTTGTCTCGAGCTATGTGGTCTATTGCTCCCGAGTCTACAATCCACAAAGAATTGCACTTAGTTAGTAATGTACATGACACAACATGTACAATGGAAGTAGAAGGGTATGTATGTACCTTGGGTGGACCCTTGCAATCCTTTGCAAAGTGTCCTTTATACCCACAGTTGAAGCACTTCAGCTTGCTTATGTCCTGCTTCTTTTTGAACTTTTTCTTGGAAGCAGGACCTTTTCCCTTGCCCTTCCCTAGCCCTCCTTTGCCACAACTCTTCTTCCATCCCTTCTGGATAGAGGATGAGGCAACATATGCCTTAGAATGGTCCTTGAGGGCCATCACCTCAGCCTCAAGGAGGAGGTGACGAGCAATGTCATCAAATGACATTATTTGAGGGTTATGGCATAAGTTGACCTTCATCAACTGCCATTCCTCATCAGGCAACGAACGGATTATTGCTTGCACTTGTTGCTCATCAGTGAGCACATGCCCAGCTGTCTTGAGTTGGTGGATCATGCGTGACATCTCACGCAAATGAGCACTCACAGAGTGATCAGCACGCTTCACATAATTCTCAAACCTGAGAATCATTGAGCGTTGTTTCTCTATAGAAACATCTCCATACTTGGCCTTGACTGAGTCCCATATGGCCTTAGCCCCCTCAAGCATGGAGAATTCCACCATAATCTCATCCACCATAGTGGAGAGGAGAGTGACTCTACACATAGAGTTCTTCTTAAGGAATGCCTCATAGGCAGTCCTATCCTGTCCCTCAGCAGGAGGCATAATCTCTTGAGTGAGCACATCAAGAGTATCTTGCTCAGTTAAAATGAATTTGACCTTCTGTTGCCAAATTGAATAGTTTTTACCATCCAATTTGAGGTCACGGTTTAATTCTGCAACTATATTCTTACAAGCCATCTACATTGATGCAATTCACATGTTTTAGTTCAATTTACACAACAAGACTCAACAAAGCAACATGTGTATGAAACAACTTCTAACATCCTCATATATGGCAAAAGAGATGCATATAGCATTCGATCAGAAATACATAAACATGCCTTCATTGCTTCATACACATATCCTTCGTTAGCCTTTATCAAAATCATACACATATGTATGATCCTAAATCATGCGTACTACATGCAACATATACATTTTCATGACCTAGGCTCTGATACCAATTGAAGATTTTCAGGATCTTATGATAACATACTTTTATGTTATCTACTCATATATATGCCACATGCATATTTGTTCATTTGAATTCAACATGGATATAGATATACATAATACTAATTCTTTAACATAGTATTCATGCAGTTGATATAACATGCTATATAACATATCAATTTTACATACATGTTGTGTCAAATAAATCCTAGCATGCTACTAAGAACATTCATGTAAATAATTCAAACCTAGCATGCTACTAAACCAAGAGAAAATGTGCACCTTTCTTCTTGGTTATCTTTGGTGAAAACTTGAGGGAGAACTTGATCTTAGAGGGGTACCTTGAAGCTTGAATAGAGATGAACAATCTCTATGTAAATCCACCCACAATGCTCTCAAGAAGTGTTTAATATTTCGGCCTCTAAAGGAAATAGGAGGAGAACAATTTTCTCTCAAGAAAATGGAGCAAATAGAGTACAAATTCGTGCTTAAAATGGCCAGCCACTAAAGGCTACTTATAGATGACCAAAAGGCACACCTTTACACCAAGAAAGGTGTCTTTTAAGCCAAAGAACACTTCCTTTGGCTAAGGGTCATGTATGGTGGCGAAAATACATGTCTTTTAGCCAAGAAACACTTCCTTTAGCCTATAACCACCCATAACTACCTTATGGGCGAAAATACATGTCTTTTAGAGCCAAGGAACACTTCCTTTGGCCTATAACCACCCATAACTACCTTATGGGCGAAAATACATGTCTTTTAGAGCCAAGGAACACTTCTTTTGGCCTATAACCACCCCATAACTACCTTATGGCCAAATATACATGTCTTTTCACTCAAGGAACACTTCCTTTGGATGAAAGGACATGTTCTTTTAGCCAATAGTCATCTCTTTTGATGAAGAGACATACATTTACACAAAAGATGTGTCTCTTGGTGGTTGTGAGCTAAAAGCAAGGTGAGCTGGCACAAAGCTAGCTCACTATGCTACTTATGCACCATTGAGCTCCTTTGAGCTCCAACCAAGCACCATGAACTGAGCTCCAGCTCCTAGAGCTGACCTTGAGCTGGAGTTAGCTGCTCTCAGCTGAAGTGAACTGAAGTCCAGCTACACTCAGCTACCAGAAGCTGAAGTGAGCTGACTTGAGCTAACTTGAGCTGAAGTCCAGCTACTTTGAGCCACTTATAGCTGAAGTGAGCTGACTTGAGCTGACTTGAGCTAACTTGAGCTGAAGTCCAGCTACTTTGAGCTACTTATAGCTGAAGTGAGCTGACTTGAGCTGAAGTCCAGCTACTCTGAGCTACTTATAGCTGCAGTGAGCTGACATAAGCTAACTTGAGCTAAAGGGAGCTACTTCTAGCTGCCTTAGATAGCTGTTCAAGCTAGAGTTAGTTCAATGAGCTCAAATCCTACCTTAAAAGGATCTTGGTGCGCCAAGAATTCCAACAGAGCATGCCCAACTTGCTCACCAGAAAATCAAACTGAGTTCCTCCTAATGCATTTTTTAACACATCTGCAAGTTGACACTTGCTAGGAATGTAGCGAGGTATGATATCCTTTGATGTTATCTTATCATGTACAAAGTGGCAGTCAATTTCAATGTGCTTTGTACGCTCATGAAATACTGGGTTTGTTGCAATATGGACAGTTGCTTGGTTATCACAATAAAGTGTCATCGGTTCAGTTTGATCAACAGTGAGATCTTTAAGCAACATTTTAAGCCAAGTCAACTCACTTGTAGCTGCCGCTATTGATCGGTATTCGGCTTCTGCTGAAGATCGCGACACGGTGGACTGTTTCTTCGACTTCCATGAGATTAACTCATTGCCAAGCTTGAAAATGAATCCAGTAGTAGATCGTCGTGTCTTAGGACACGTTGCCCAATCAGCATCACAGAAGGCATGCAACGTAAGATAACCTTTAGCTGGAAAGAAGAGACCTTGCCCGGGAGCTTGCTTCAAGTACCGTAAAACTTGCATGGCTGCATTATGGTGTTGTTCACAAGGCTCTTTCATAAACTGGCTTAGGAGATTCACCACATATGTGATATCCGGCCAGGTAATGGTGAGATAAATAAGTTTGCCAATAAGTCTTCTGAACTGTCCTGGATCTTGTAAACTCGAACCTTCAACAGAACTGAGTCGATGATGTTGTTGAAGAGGGAGGCGACTTGGTTTGGCACCTATCATCCCTGTATCCTTCAACAAGTCGACAGCATATTTCCTTTGAGAGAGAAAGATCCCTTTAGGGGTCCGGGCTAGCTATAAACCGAGAAAGTATTTCAACTTCCCCAAGTCCTTTAAGTGAAATTTATCATGTAAATAGCTCTTCAACTCGTTGATCTGAGTGGCATCACTTCCAGCAATAATCATGTCATCAACATAAACCAAGACAGCAGTGAAGTACATCTTATATTTCCAGGTGAACAAGGAGTAGTCTGCCTTGGATTGAACAAAACCGTATTGAACAAGTGCACCTAATAGTTTTTCGAACCACTGTCAAGGGGCCTATTTTAAGCCATATAGGGACTTCTGAAGTTTACATACTCGATTGCCTTCCTGTTTGATCATTCCTGGTGGCGGCACCATATATATATCTTCATTCAAATCACCTTGAAGAAAGGCATTGTGGACATCAAGTTGGTGCAAGTGCCAGTTTTTCGTTGCTGCGATGGCCAATACACACCGAACGGTGGTGAGTTTTATTACAGGGGCAAAGGTCTCGGTGTAGTCAATTCCTTCAACCTGACTAAACCCCTTCGCTACTAATTGAGCTTTGTACCTCTCAATGGTGCCACTTGCCCTGTATTTGATTTTATAAACCCACTTACAGTCAATAGGTTTCTTCCCAGGTGGCAGCCTTTCCATAGTCCATGTCTTATTTTTTTTAAGAGCCTGTATCTCCTGCCACATAGCATCACGCCATTTCAGGTCTGCATTTGCTTCAACAAAATTTTTGGGTTCTAAGCCAGAGGATATTGCTGCAAGAAAAACCTTGTGTTCCATGACAAAACGTGTATTCGACAGATATGAGGCCAAAGCGTAAGGCTTACCTGACGATGAAGAGGCTTGACTGACTGTTGAATGAGGTGATGGATTGTTTTCTCCATGCAATTTATGCACATAGTCTTGAAGATAGGAAGGAGGCCGACGGTTGCGTTGAGGTCGTGTTTCAGGTCGAGGTTCAGGACTCTCATTGTGATTAGGTGTAGGTGAGTTTTCGGCCTCTAAACGTTGTGGTGTGGGTTGCATCATTTCAATTATGAGTTCATCTTCATGGTGGGTAAGGTTGGGGACAAACTGAGATTGGCTATCAGGCTCATTGGTAGTTTGGAAAGGAAAACAGTCCTCATAAAAGGTTACATGACGAGAAACAAAGGTTTTACGTGATTCTTGGTCAAACATTTTGTAACCTTTTTGGCCGACAGGATACCCAACAAACACACAAGGTTTAGCCCTGGCCTGAAATTTATCAGGGGTTTTTGAATGAACATAGCCTAAACAACCAAACACCCGTAAGTGGTCAAGAGAAGGGGTTTTAGAAAACAGCACCTGATATGGGCTTTTTCTTCCAAGCTTTGATGATGGCATGTGATTGATGAGGTAGGTAGCTGTAAGAACACACTCACCCCAGAAGTTTATAGGAAGGCTGGCTTGAAACCGAAGGGCTCGGGCAACTTCAAGCAAGTAACGATGTTTCCTTTCAACTACTCCATTTTGTTGGGGAGTGTTGACACATGAAGTTTGAAGAATGATGCCATTTTGTCTAAGGAACGAGAAGAATGGGCCAGCAACAAATTCTTGGCCATTGTCACTTCTCACTTGAAGTATGGTTTTGCCAAATTGAGTTTTAATCATGGCGTAGTCAACGGCAGCTTCTGATTTGTGTTTCATCAGATACACCCACGTACAACAACTGTAATCGTCAACAATGGTCAGAAAATAATGAGCACCAGACAATGAAGGTGTTTTGTATGGTCCCCAAATATCAATATGTATTAAATCAAAGCATGAATTACTGGTACTCAAGCTTCTCGGAAAAGGTTTTCGGGTTTGCTTGGCCCGATGACAAGAGTCACAGCATTTATCTAAATTTCTAAGAGATAGGTTACTAAGCTGAGGAATTTGCAACAATTTTTCAAAGGGTAAATGGCCAAATCGTCTATGCCAGGTAACTGTGGTTTTTTCAGCTGACTTTGGGACTGCTGCATGTGCCTTGAATTCCTTGAAGAAGTACAATCCATCACACTCTTCGCCCTTGCCAATCAGCCCTTCGACTTCAGGTCCTGCATCACACAGAAATTTGGGAAAAAGGTCACAGAGCAGTTCAACGCCTTTGTAATTTGGCTGACAGACAACAAATTACAAGTGAACGAAGACACACATAGAACATTATTCAATTTAAAATTAAGAGTCAACGACAGCTGGCCACAAGAATGCACTTTCATGCAACTCCCATTTGGTAATTTTACTGGCGAGTGAGATGTGCCCGGTTGTCAGTCTGTAAGCAAGGCTGGCTACGACGTCATATGCTCAGAAGCTCCATAGTCAATAATCCATCTTGAGGAAAGTTTAGAGACCTTACCAACAAAATTAGCAGCTGTGTTCTGAGTAGATAGAAGAGTCATGAACTGGTTGAATTGCTCTTGTGTGATATTTAAGTTACCATCCTCCTTCTTTAGAGAGTCGACACCACTACTTGTACTTGCTTTATTCACTGCAGTCCTGCCAGACTTCCCTGTCATTTTGTTCTGTCTTCTTCCCTGGGTTCTCCCACCAGTCTGGGTAACCAATAAGTTCGAAGCAACCTTCTGAGAGATGCTCTGTCTTCCCATAATGGGAGCAATGCAGCTTGCTTTTGTCCATGTTCTTGTTCGAGGCAGCAACACGACCCTTCGGTTGCTTAGCTGCAAACGCAGCTGCCTCTCCTAGAGCATTCCGAGAAATAACGACTCCCTGTTGCTTCTCCTCCTTAGCTACGAGGGCGTAAGCTTTGTTGAGGCTTGGCAGTGGATCCATATTAAGAATTTGCGATCTAATGACCCCATATTTGTCGTTTAACCCCATAAGGAAGTGAAACAGTTTTTCACTTTCTTTTTCGGTTACTAGTTCCTTCATGGCACCGCAGGTGCATTGCGGCACATTTGAGTAAGTAGCTAACTCATCCCATAATGCTTTAAGTTTGGAGTAATATGCGACAACTGACAAATCTTGTTGCTGCATCAAGGTAATATCTCTCTTCAACTCATAGATCCTTGGGGCATTGCCTTGCGAGAAGCGTTCATGGAGGTCCAGCCATACTTCATGAGTTGTTTCTACATAGGTGACGCTACTATGCAGTTCTGGTGACAGCGAATTGATCAGCCATGCTATAACCATTGAGTTGTTCTTCTCCCAAACGGGTTTGATCGGATCATCTTCTCCAGGCTTCTCAAGAGTTCCATTGATAAAACTGAGTTTGTTCTTTGCGCGTAAGGCGTTTTTCATGGCCCTATGCCAAGTTGGATAATTGTCTCCTTGAAGGAGACAGGTGACCAAGGTTGCGCCGGGGATGTCTGACGAGTTTAGATAAAACAGAGACAAGGGATCCAAAGCAAAGGGCATTGTGCTTGATCCAGTCCTGTAGGTGTGCCTTCTGCCGTCGTCCGCCATTGAAGATTGAACAAGGAAGAACTCGGCTGCTATTTGGATTTAAAGATTCAAGGATTTAGGGGTTTGGGATCGAGCCCTGCTCTGATACCATGTGAAATTGCTAATTGCAGCAAAAACTAGTTTGTATTCAGTCAAGAGAAGTTTTAAATAAAAGGAGGGAGGTCGAATAAGACCAGGAGTCCTAGAAGGACTCTGATACATAACTTGCGGAAGAAGAAAAACAAAGCAAGGAAAAACGTAAACGTCGTTAACACTGTGTTCCCTCATCAATTCACAGATCCTGATGTCGCCACACCTTCTGCCCCACCTAGAGATCACTGCCGTCACAGGCACCAAATCCCCCTACTCCAATCTAGCCAAAATCGTTGTCGCCTCACCCTCTCTAGCCTCATCCCCGTCCTCCGATCTCACCAAAATCGTCGCCGCCTCCCCTCTCCAAGCTATTGCTCTGCCTAGATCCACATCGATAGACCACTTCGTGTTCTCTTCCTCCTACCTTGCTTTCTCATTCTCCTTCCACCATACGCCGCCCACCGCCCACACCCGCTTCTTTGCTATCCAAATGATGGTGAGGAGAAGGGGAGTTTCAAGAGGGATGAATTGTTGACTAGGATGACCTGTGATTTAAACTTCTTTTAGGATTAATTTTTTGTTTTTACGTTATTCAATAGCCTAATGCGAAAATTTATTTTTTAACAAATATTAACTGGTTAGTGGATTAGTTTTTTTCAAAAAAAATTATACAAATTAGTTATTTTGAGAAAAAGAAAGAAAGAAAGAAACGTTTGACATATCAGTCATTATTTGAATAGAATACTGATTTTCAAACAAAATTGATTCTAAAAAAATTAAAATTAATTAAATTTTTTGTAGTTGATCATGTGACTTGAATATAATGTAGCATCATCTACCTTTCATTTTTTAATTTATAATTTTGAAACTTCTAATAAGTTTGCACTTAACGCTCATCAAGTGATTTAAGTTACATAGTTTTGTTATTTAGCTACTAAGAGTCTAAATATTTATAGTCAAGTCACTGAACCGTTAAAAAGCTAATAAAATTACATCAAATTAACTGAGCTAACAAGTTAAAAAGGTTTAAGCACTCCATATTTTATAATTGAGAGACTACGTTACACTGTGCCAAAGTTTCAGAAACAAAAATGACCGAGTCAACAAAATTCAAGAGATTTAGGCCTTTCATGTATTCTTATATAGTTATATTCCCTTGCTTGTATGTTTGTGTATACAAAAAATAAAATAAAAATAAGTCTGACAGGTCACTCGGTTGCCCAACCAGTGGCGAACTGGGGTTACTGAGCTCCCGCCAATGGACGTTCTTTAGAGATGATATATGCTTGCTTTAATCTAAGACACTGGGCAAAACTGAATTCTATGGCCCTTTCCTCGACAAAACTCGATGAGTTGATACACCAACTGGTTGCTCTAATCTAACCACCTCCATCAAAGGGTTTCTTCTATTTCCCGAGCTTCACCAAGAGCTTCGATGGAGTGTTCTTGTTCAAAACCTATATAACAGTCTGAAACTAAAAGCAGTTTCATCCCCTGAAGTAGAATAAACAAACATCCCCATCACAAACTGGATCAGTGATTCAGAACATAAACAAAGAAACCATATAAAAAGCAGTTATAATTAGTGCAATGGTTCCTCTACACTGCAAGGCCGAGGGAACCCTTGACGATATTTGATAGCACCATTTAAAGCACTTGAACACTAACATGGGATGTCAATATTCAATGCTAGTTTTGAACTTTCTGCATGACAGACTTTTTGCTGATATTATGCGAGCTCTAGAGAAAACTATGAGTACCTGGAGGGTTGTCAAGCCTGACGGCAAGTCCATTCGTGTAACCAAGTGGTTTGTGAATGAAACTCTCTTAAGAGCATGCAATTCAGCCGCAGAAGTGTTACCAAGAACCAACCACCATGCTTCGTCTTTGATCTGCAGAGGCATCTTAATTACTCAGTAAGGCTACAAGGCAGAACACCAAATAAAGCTAATTGTTTACCTTGGGGAATCGAGGGGCTAACGCTCTTGATGTGTTCCCTCTATGGTTGGTTTTCTCCAATCTGATGTGCAGTACAAGGGAATTCCCACTATTGGTGCCCTTCTGGAGTTTTAGTTTCACTTGTATTCGTGGGAAATTTTGTAGATCCTGATAGAACATATACTAGCATAAACCATCAGATGGAATACCTCGAATGATAATGAAGTGTTTAACAAGCCTAAGGGGGAAGTCAATGGCCCCTAGAAACTTCCCAATGGACTGAATCAGCAAGAAGCTAGAGCTAACTTAGCAAGTACTATAAGCACAGAACTATTTGAAGCCCTGAATCTTGTGGTAGAAAGGCTCAGGTGCCTATTGGACCTTATGCAACTGATGTACTTACTAACCTGTACCTAAACGAATGAAGGCAGTCATATGACATCAAGTTAAATATTACTACAAAATTTGTGTTCGACCGTTTTAATCAGAACCATGAGGGTTTAGCAATTAGCCTTTTTGGAAATTAGTACCTGATATAATCTTGAAGCGGGAAAATTTTCAATTATTGTACCCAATGTCTTCTTGGGAAAATCTAATAGCTGCTGCACATCAGAAATTCCTCTCTTACTCAGGGAGGAAGCAAGATCATCATTCATGCATGGCAGCATCCACAAGGAAGAATCACCGTCAAACCACATCCCCTGAGATCAGAGAACATTCAATCAAAAGAAAAACAATGATGCCATGATGAGAAAAAGGAGGAAATGAGGATCAGTATTTGAATATTCGATCCTTTTTATGCATAATCAACTTGGTCAAGACCACAATATGGACATAGATATAGACGCTTTAAAATGAAGCAATGAAAACATATAAATCGATTAGGGTATGACTTGCAAAGGTAAGGAACTCCGTATATGGAACTTCGTATACGGGGCCAATATTTAGGGATGACAAAATCGGACCCGACCCGATGACCTGGCCCAACCCACCCGAACACAAGCCCGACCTAACCCGATTTGACTAAAAAAGTCAACGACCTGAACCCGACTATGCCCAACCCGACCTGAACCCGAACCCAATTAAAGGGAAACCCGAGAAAACCCAAACCCAAATGACCCAAACCCGAAATACCCAAACTAGAAATGACCCGAGCCTGAATTGACCCGAACCCGAAATGACCCAAACCCAAGACTGACCTGACCTGAACCTGAGATGACCCGATAACTAAACCCGACAATACCCGATTTTAACCCTCACCCTAAACCTTAACTTTCCTCTTTCATTATTTTCCATTTTAACTCAGTCCTAAATATGAAGATTTCCATGTTTAGTAACTTCCGTTTTTTGAGACTTTCATATTCAGTATGTCATATATTTAGGAATGGTGACTTCCGTTATTAGTAACTTCCATTTTTTGATACTTCCATATTTAGTAAGTTTCATATTTGGAGATGAGACTTTCATATTTAGTAGTTTCATTTCTTTTTTAAGGATATTCATGTTTAATAATTTTCATATTTTGATAAAGGATTTCCATATTTAGTAACTTCTATTTTTTTTAAAACTTCTATATATTGTAAGTATCTTATTTGGGGAAGAAACATCCATATTTAGTGAATTCCATATTTGGATTTTTCCAACAGAAGTAATTTTTATATTTAGAAAGTTTAACGATTTTAATAGGTAATTATTAAAATTACCACATTCATCCTTATACTTTTAAGTATAGTGCAATAAAGTACCTAAATTTTAAAAAATTTTATTTTAGTCACCCATAATAATTACAACATCGATCCTAAAATTTTTGAAATCTTTGCATTTTCACCCAAAATTTTTTAAATTTTACAATTTAGTCACTGATAATGAACTTGATTTGCATTTCATTGTAATTTCAAAGAAAATTCATTGAAACATAAGCATAACAAAATTGTCATTGTGTATGTCTGAATGATAGCTGAGTGAAGATCTGAATAATCTGTACAATGATAGTTAAAGGGTATGGGTTTAGAAAAACAATCAAATATTACCAATAATGTTAAATTACTTAAATATGTATTAAACTATAATGAAGAAGATTTTTATGAACATTTTAATTAAATATACTAAAAAATGAGAATTTAATTTAAATTAAATCACACAAAAAATCAAATTATTTGATTTAAATTTAAAAAAAATTGAATAAATTCAATCGATTTGACTTCACACTAATAACCCACATGAACATAAAGGTTGACCCGAATTTGACTTGAAAGTTGGCCTGAAGTTACCCGAGACTAAAATTGACCCAACCTGAAGTGAACCCGAACCCAAATAAACCCGGCCCAACCCAACCCGAACCCGATATCAACTCAACCCGAACCCAAATGGCCTCACCTGAACCCGACCTAGACCCGAATTCATGCTAACCTGACTAGACCCGAACCTGAATGACCTGACCCACCCAATTGCCATCCCTACCAATATCTATAGTTATGTTAGTCATATGCTCATATGAGTTGAACGTGCTTTGTACCTTCAAGTACTAGTCCTGAGTAGACTAAATAGACGTTCCAACAGTCAATCTTACTATTAGGAGAGGGCAAAGGTGACAGTCATGATTAACAGGAAATAAAATGAAACAAAATCATGTTTTGTTATGATTTCTTTATTACTATAAAAAAACATAGGTGCTCAAAGTACTCCAAACATGGACCTAGAAGATCACAATAATGAAACTCAAATTTTGGGAGAGAGAGAGAGAGATAGAGACCTGCATAACCATTTGCAAAAGATGCATGCAAGCAATTGAGCTGGAAAGCCATCCACTGTTAGCACATATATCTATCATAGCTTGAATGATCCGTATGCTTTGGTCCAAAACCGACTTTAAGTCGGTAACATAGTCGCTGATTGGTAATTCTAATTGCGAAAAGTGTGCCTGAGCAAGAATGTCATGCATATTATCCAAACAAGTCAATACCTAAGGAAGCAGTATTTCTTTACTTTCCTAATGGAATAGATGACTAGCCAGTGTCAAGAACAAAGCAGGGGGATATCTAATGAATGCCAAAGAGAAATTTCAAGTCCAATTTCATATATAAATGAATTATTGAAGAAGAACTGAGACCTGAAAGAGAAGGTTTGCTTTGACGTGGGGATCATCAAGACGGCTCTTGTCAACTGGATACCGAACTCTCTGGGATAATGCTTCATTATAATTTTCCTAAGAAAAAAAAAAACAAAAGTTTTATGCATGTTATTGTTGTTGTTATTCTTGAAATGATCAAACCCAACTATGCACCCAAGGAAAAAAAAACCAAATCAAACCTAACAAGTTTACATAAAGGCATAGCACTGAACAATTTTTTGGAGAAAAAAGAAAAACAACGTCAGAAACAAAGACAATGCCAGAAGTGGCATTGGTTAAAAAACAGATTGACCAAGCTTAAGACTTGGCCACAGGACGTTATGAAATTTCCAAAAATTACAAATATGTGAATTCTGTAGACTCATAGATGCTTTTAAGTAAATGGCAATACACACATTTAGATACAGAAAATTACCTCATTATGTCTCACAGGCAGTTCATCATATTCTGAAACACCAGCTAGAATGTGAAGGAACACCTACAATAATCAACTTCCAGCATTAGCAAGCAATAAAAACAGAAACTGGGAGTAGAAACACAAGTTTAACTTCAACACACTTACTTCAAGAGATGTATCTGGTCCGATATTGGAGCCGAACATTGAGACAGTCATGTAGCTCAAGTAATACTGTGATGCTATGGTACCCAACATCATAGGTTCCACATTGTTCTCAACCATTTTTATGCAACCACTATCTTCCAGATCCTCAAAAGTGCTCAGGACCAATCTGAAAAAAGATAAATAGACATCAAATGTATGACCTGACAATATGGAAATGGATACAAACAACAAGGACCAACACAATCTGGTAATAAAGTTACCTGGACAAGTAAGAACTTAGCATTTCATCTTCAGCAGTGTCCAAGCCATAGTAGGCTGGATTAACCATCTGTAACAATGGCACAGTTATAAGCTCTTAGGTATTAGAAGTCACAATCAGGAGACAGCTATGAACAAGTTCAGCTTTTTGGGGCATAAGGACGGCCAGATAAAAATCCTTTCGTCTCAAGTGAGAGGACATTGACAGGCAGAAGCACAAACATGTACATTCAATTCCCACAAGAGATTGACCGCAGGGAAAAAAACCCACAAGAAAAATACTCCATTAAAGTACAATTATTCTGCATTTTACAAGAGAAAATGCAAGGATATTTAGGGATGTGATGCTTTGAGATGAATGATTATAACATCTATGATTTCCTCGTTAATAGTTTGTTTTACCATTTATTGAAATTCCAGCACTCCCTTAACCTAACTCCAGCTTGGTTCTCTCCACTAAACCCTAAAAAGACAACTCATGGTTGCATTCATCCCTTGTTGAACTATCCAGCCCAAAACTGATTGCAATCAGTGGAGAAGACTCGCCACAATATAAAGCACTTTGAAACCCCATAAATCGACCATGTGACATCAGACCACCTAACACACCCCCCACAAGCAGGCTGATGAAATGACTTAAAACAGCCTTGTTGCACGGAAAATGACAAGAACAATGGAACAAACAACTAAAAGATTGGCTAGAAATGGACCATGTTGGATTACAACACTTAAAGACCCTAAACACCCGAATGTCATCTACCATATCAATTCCTAGTATGCCAATTCCAAGATCAATTTACATATCCTGAAACAGCTGCATCAACATCATTCTCAACCCATATCATCCTCAGCATTATCATCTCAATTATGTTTGTAGTTTACCTCACCATATATAGCCATTAAAAAAAAAAGCACAAAAACTCTGAAAAAGAAAAAAAAAAAGAAAAAAGAAAAAAGAAGAAAACAAACAAACAAGCAGGAGACACAACATTAATTTTTCCCTCTATCCAGGAAAAAGATTGAAGATTGATAACTTATTGGCTTATCAAAGACCAAATTTCAAAAGAAAACTAAGATAAAGTACGAGCAAGCTCCATGACAATCTAAATTTTGCTTTTCCCTTACTAAAAGCAACACAGTACACACAAGCCACTAAAATGATTAAAATTTCTTTTGAACTGAAGTCAGGGCCAAGTTGGTTGTATTTAACAGCATCTTCCGATTCAAGCTTCTAACAGCTACTAGTATGCTTTTGCTTTTATTTCACAGAAACAATGGATGAGCTTTTAAAGTTTTAAACGCAATGATTAAAAACATACCAGTCTGCGGAACAAATATGTCCAAGTAAGATAATGCATAGCATCTTCTTTATGGGAAATTGTTCCTGCAACAATCTCTGCATTGATGTGATCATGGAAATGCTCCCTCAGGCTACTCTCAACTGGAAATGGTTCATATAGAAACTGAAGTGGAGAAAGATGTGTCAGTGAACATATAAAGATGTAAACAAACCAAAAAATTTTCAGTTTGACCTTTTTATAGAAGCTTTTTTTCGGCTCATGGACAAGAATGACTGCCTTTCCATGTTGATCATACTGAGGGCGGCCAGCACGACCCATCATTTGCAGTATATCTGTAATCGGGTAATCTACATATCTCTTTGTTTTCCCATCATAATACTCTGTTCCCTGTTAAGTTCGTAACATGTTATGAATAGCAGGAATATTTTCTCTGGCTGAAATGGATTTTGCAAATAATAGATGAGCAGATTATAGAAGGCATGAGAAAAGGTCAGGATTCGCACTTATGTGAATGAAATGTGTCTAGAACTCATGAAAGAAATATTATAAATGAAACACATGAACCAAAAGCAATCAGGTAATTGATGCAATTTTGCTAGTATATCACAGAGAATGCATGTCATAAAAAGATTTTGAGCTCCTGTGACAATAATAGCCAACATGAAAGGTAGCACTAGCCAGCCTCACACTGCCTAACTCATTGGAGATGCCATTACTAGCATCTGGTAAACAAAATGCAGATTGAAACTTGGTTTCAAAAGGCCAACTGCTCCATCTTGTATTTTATTAGTTTTATCATTCTATTTGCTATCAAGGACAACAATATGCCACCGAAATACAGTGGTAACCTTTCATGCTGAGGTTTGCCATGGTTAACTCTAACTCAGAAACAATAGTAAAATGGTATTGCACTCGGAGTCTAGCCTAAGCGGCAACTTTGGGCACCAAGGTTGCCTCGGTCTAAGGGCTATGGTTCAAGCCCCTAAGGAGGGAAAATTCCCTCCCGACCCCTTAAATGGGCTGTTCCACTTTCTCTTCCTCTCAAACTTGTAAAACTATTCTGAGAATCCAAAAAAATTTAAAAGTGTAATTGAATTCATCAAAGTTCTGATGGAGTTGTAATGAATCCTTATTGTGGTTTTACACCCTAACAGAATTTGTTACAACTCAATTAGAACTCAGTTGGATAGTAGTAATAAAGATTGTTAAAACTCGATTACATAATATATAGTGCATAAAATGTAACATAAAACTTACCCTAAAGAGAATGCTACAACTTTTTAATGCTGACCAACTCAAGTGTTAGTATTTTGGTTTTATTCCCTTACACATACCGGTGCAATGATGTCACTATGGTCAAGGGTAAGTAATCGAATACTGTTTCATTTGGGTAACAAAGTGCTATATGTATTTCTTTTTATTAGATCAAAGAATTATGTAGTAATTTTAGATGACAGTACCTTTTACATTGTACTTAGCACTTAAGGCAGTTTCGTGATGTTTCACTCAATATATGTGTGAACTCATGATAAATTGAATTGGTCTGTTAAAGGAAAACACTTGTCATCTACCATAAACAGATTTGGAAAAGTGAAAATAATTCAAGACAATTTTGGAGGAATAAAATTAAAGTATTTGAGTTGTTGGTGAGATGCTCGGTTCTGTTTGGTTTTCTTTATTTTTTTCTCATATCTGGGGCTGATCATGACATTTTGTACATGGGATCACCTCACCCATGGAGCCCTTTAATAACTTTTTCCTACAAAAAACATTAACTTTCTTACCTTAGTAATCACGAGATGGGCTGGTAAATTTACACCCCATGCCAAAGTGCTTGTTGAGACCAACACCTAACATGATTAATGATTACACATCAGGATTGATGAGCTCACCAACGGAGAAAGAATTAATAGGGTTATCTAGTGAGAAGTGCCTGAATCTTGTTGTTCGCAAAGAGTTCCTCAACCAAAGATCTATCTTTGTCATTCAATCCAGCATGATGCAATCCAATTCCAAATTGTAATGTGTGCCTCAGATTCTGATCAGTGACCTGAGATAGAACCATCTGCAGTGCTTCATCCAGCATACATAAAAACTGCCTTGGATTTTCATCAGAAGCTGCAAACTTCATTTCCAAAAAACAGAACAAATTAATACATGAAAGCATTGGAAAGTACAGTTTCTCAACTTGATATAGATCTCACCTGAATAAGGTCTAGAGCAGTAAGCCTCGTCTGACGCCTTGATGACACAAATATGAGAACTGGTTTAGTTGGTGAATGGGTGCATATTGCAGCATACGCTGGTTTGTTCATGCTGTTCATTCTTGGGCAGTAATACTTCCCTGGGTATCCCTTTTAACCGGACAGGAGGAAAAGTGTAATGAATGAATAGGAACTACTATCTAAATATGGAGACCATAGTTTCAGTATTAACCTAACAATAAGCAAATCAGTTTATCATTTCCTGTATATGTCATACAACATCTAAAGAACCCTGGCTACTTCTACAACAATAAACAGATGAATACTCCCTATGAACCATTTCCAACATGTTACACGTGTTACTTTGGCCTTGTCAGGTCAACATGACAAAAAATGAGCCATTGTCTAAACATTCTAACCAAGTTATTAATCAATTTTGATTCTGTCGATCACCCAAGTACAAATTTTAGTCTCAAACAACACAAACATGATCAACCTTTAATTCTCTCGGTTTGATTGAAAGTAAACCTGTTGGAAAGGTTGAAATTGGAAGATCTTTATTTGGTAGTTGTGTAAATATAGGATTGTGTAAATAATCCCTGATTCACAGGGATTAATATAGCTGGTAGAATTCCTTAATTATAGGGATTGAATCCTTGAATTATAGGGATTGATTTACAGGGATTTTTTTCCTTGTAAATCCCTAAACAACTTGTATAAATTCGCTTACTGTATTGGAATAGAACAGTACAGATTTTACCAAACGTTGACATGGTATCAGAGCTTTAGGTTTGTCTTGAGATTGTCTTTTCTTCTGGCCTTCATTGCCGAATCATTGCTCTGCTTTTTCCTGGCCTTCATTGCCAAGTCTTTTTCCTTCTGGCCTCTAGTGCTGATCTATAACCAGTACTAGTTCCCCATTCTTTATTTTCCTTACCCACTATCCTGACAATGTCTGGCGAGACTGTGACAAGCGCTCCTGCCCAAGTTGATTCCCATCTACCCACAGGCGACCTGCAAACTATTCAGGCCACCTACAGACTCAATGGCCAGAACTATTTGAAGTGGTCACAATTGGTGCGTACTTACTTGAAGGGAAAAGGAAAAATCAGCCATATTCTTGGATCAGGACCTGAGTTGGACAACCCAGGTTTTGATGCTTGGGATGAAGAGGACTCCATGATTATGTCATGGTTGTGGAGTTCAATGACACCAGAAATCAATGACACTTGCATGTTCCTCCCTTCTGCAAGGGGCATCTGGGATGCTGTCCAACAAACATATTCCAGAGCCCATGATGCTGCCCGTGTCTATGAGGTCAAAGTAAAGACACTAGCAGCCAAACAAGGGAGCAGGAGTGATGCAATGCCTAAAGACTTTAGGCAAACTTATTTTAGGCGTAGAATTAGGAAGTAAATTTTAATTAGGATTCTTTGCTCTCCTATTTATTGCTGGATTTATTTGTTTATTTTAATAGTTTATCTCTTTCCTTCTCTATTTATTTCTTTTGTGCTTCCCTCCTATAAATAGGGGAAACAATACCTTTTGGAGACAGTTTTTGATGTTGTTAAATTAAGAGATTTTCTCTTCCCCTGGTTTTCTTCTTCTTCTTCTCTTTTGTGTTCTCTCTTTTGGTTCTAGCCCTATTTGCCCTACATCAAATTTGGTATCAGAGCCGAATTTCCTGCCATGTCCTTTAATCTCGATCTTTACAGCCAAGAGAATTGAAACCTCTTACGTTTGTCGGCCAAGCTCCTAACTAGAAAGAAACAAAAGAGAACAACAAAGGTACGCTTACGAAGCGGTGATTGGTCAATGAGAGAAGAATTTGTGCGACAATCAAAGTGGTGATTGGTCAACAAGAGAACAAGTGCCTTTCTCACAAAGCTGTTCGTACCAACCAGCCGCCACTACCCAAAGGAAGATTTGTGTCACTCGATCTCTACCAAGGACTGACTTTTGAGCTTTGGTCTCAGTTCCACCTTCGGTCACAGCACTTGGTTTTTGGGATCCGCTGGCTAGGGATCAAAGAGGTCAGCTTTATTCCGAAAAAAAAAAACCCTATTTCTCCCACTTTGATTATGCAGTAGGTGATAACTCCTCTTTAAGTTGTTGAATCTTTCACAGCTAGCTTTACTTATATTTCGTTCTTAGGTAGTCAATCCTTTGCACAAGTCCAAGTTTCAAAAAAAAAAAAAAATCTAAAAAGATTTTTGTTTGTTTGCTCTAGTCTTTGCAACTAGTCTCATCAGTAGCATTAAATTTATTTACCTCTTTGACTGTTGCATCATTGCTTGTTTATTTTTTTAAGTTATTCATTGCAATCTCTTGTGAAATCCTTGCTTGCATATTATGGCTAACCGGGGTAGGAATAGCAACCATTCCCATGATTCCAACCCTAGTCACGAACCCGAAGTCACGAATGAAAGGATGTCGAGTCTAGAAGAGAGGTTAACTAGGATAGAAGAGGCTATCAACCGACTGGGTAGGATTGAAAAGGGAAAAAACCATGAACCGGAAGAAGACCAATCTGTAAGGCAACCCACTTTTGCCCAAAACATTGATGACTCAATCCAAGCCCGGGTAGGTCAACAAACTCCTTTTGCACCGCTTAGGAACACTCGGCCTATTAGGGTTCCTGAAAACCTTTTTCCAACTATAGGGGACAATTTTGCCACCCATGATTTAGACAAGGAAAGCCCTAGAACACTCCCTCAGGATCAAGCTTATGACCGGGGAAATAGGCGGGGAAACTTTAGGAACCCTCACGAAGATTGGGGACTTGCTAGGATGGTCAAACTGGACATGCAATCTTATGATGGTAAGTTGGATGCCAATGATTTTTTGGATTGGTTGGAAGAGTTAGAGGAATACTGCGATTAGTATCACATGACTGATTTGGAGCGGATTCGGTTCGCAAAGCTGAAGCTGATAAGACCAGCCAAGAAGTACTGGCATGGGGTCGAACAATCACTTGAAAACCTGAACGAACCCCCGATTAGGCAATGGGCTGTTATGAAGCGAAAGTTGACTGAGAAGTACCTTCCCACCTTTCATAGGAGACAACTGTATGACCAGCTACTCAACCTTAAGCAAACTTCTACTGTGTCTAGTTACATGGAGAGGTTTGATGAACTTATGTTAAGGGTAGGCATTAATGAGCTCGAGTTTCAGACTGTGGGCAGGTTCGTGAACGGGTTGAGAGGAGATATCAAAAGAGAGGTTGAGTTAAACATGCCTGACACTATAAAGGAGGCCTACCAACGAGCATTAAGGCTAGAGACCTATTTTAGATCTAAAGGTAAGGCATTGTACCGAGCTCCAGAACCTAGGTATGCCACACCGAGGCCTAATACCCAACCTTTGCTTAAGACTCCTCCACAAGAACTTAGAGGAATTCCCCCTACCACCCCTAATGGACCTCGTTTGAACCCAAATATCGAATGCCACAACTGCCATGATAAGGGTCACATTGCAGCCCGATGTCCTCACCGAGCCTTAGCAATTGGCCAAGAACCCAATGACCAGCCCCCTTGACGAGGACCAAGTAGTTGACCCGGTAGAATACTCTGGTGATGAGGGTGAACTTGATGGATTACCCTTAATTGAGGAACACTGTAATGTTGTGAGGTGCGTGGTCTCTACTGGGAAGGCTCCTGTAAGCAGTAAAGACGATGACTGGAAGAGAACTAGCATTTTTCACACCTTCATTAAGTGTGGTGAGCGTAGTTGTAAGCTCGTGATTGATGGGGGTAGTACTATGAATGTGATAGCTAAAGCAGCCATAGCTCGTTTGAACCATAAGGCTGAACCACACCCTACACCTTTTAAGGTAGCTTGGATTGACAAAACCACCCTTCCTGTCACTGAGAGATGTCGCGTTCCTTTACATATTGGAGATTATATAGAGGAGGTTTACTGTGATGTTTTACCTATGGATGTATCCCACATTTTGCTTGGACGACCTTGGCAGTATGACCTTGACGTAACTCACCGTGGTAGAGCCAACACCTATGAATTCAGGTATAAGGGTAGGAACATAATTCTTAAATCCGGCTAGGCCAAACCATAAGGATGCTGCAGCTCAGTCAAGTCCAACTACAACAGCACCAAAAAGAGCCACAATCCAACTTCTGAACAGTAAGATTTTTTTGCAAGAGAGCTTAACAAGTGGGTATGTGTTTGCTGTAATAGCAAGGGCGGTCATGTCCGGGGGCTCAAACCCTCAGCCGATACACCCAGCTGAGATCTCAAATCTTTTGCAGGAATTTTCTGATATCATACCTGCTGAACTCCCTTTCGAATTACCGCCCATGAGGGAAATTCAACATGCTATTGATTTAGTCCCAGGATCTCAGTTACCTAACCTTCCTCATTACAGGCTGAACCCAAAGGACCGTGAAGAGTTAAACAGGCAGGTGAACGAGCTCTTAGGTAGAGGATTCATTAGGCACAGCCTTAGTCCTTGCGCTGTCCCAGCCTTGTTAGCACCAAAAAGTGATGGTAGTTGGAGAATGTGCACAGACAGTAGGGCTATCAACAAAATCACCATTAAGTATAGGTTTCCCATACCTAGACTTGAAGACATGTTAGACATGCTAGCTGGCTCTAAGTGGAACTCTAAGATAGACTTGCGTAGTGGCTACCACCAGATTAGGATTAGGCCGGGAGATGAATGGAAAACTGCCTTTAAGACCCAAGATGGTTTGTATGAGTGGTTAGTTATGCCTTTCGGGTTGTCTAATGCGCCTAGCACCTTCATGAGGATTATGACACATGTCCTTCAACCATTCCTAGGTAAGTTTCTTGTTGTTTACTTTGATGACATCCTAGTTTACAGCGGGTCTAGAGATGAGCATGTTGGTCATTTACGTCAACTTTTTTATACCCTACGAGAGTCTAAGTTGTATGTGAACCTTAAGAAGTGTAGTTTTTTGCAAGATAGAGTGTTTTTCTTAGGTTTCATAGTAGGTGCACAAGGGATTGAAGCAGACCCTAGTAAAGTGAAAGCTGTTAGAGAGTGGCCTGAACCTAGCACAATTTCAGATGTTTGAAGTTTCCTAGGATTAACAACTTTCTATAAGCGTTTCATTAAGGGTTTCAGCACCATCACTGCTCCTATATCGGACTGTCTTAAGAAGGGTGAATTTAAGTGGACCTTAGCAGCCTCTAAATCATTTCAGGAAATCAAGGTGAGGTTGACTGAAACACCCGTGCTCCGGCATCCCGACTTCAGTAAGGTGTTTGAGGTGTCTTGTGATGCCTCCGGGGTAGGGGTAGGAGGTGTCCTTAGTCAAGAGGGTCATCCTGTAGCTTTCTTTAGTGCAAAACTTTCTGAGCCTAAGCAGAGGTACTCCACCTATGACAAGGAATTTTATGCTGTGGTCCAATCCCTTAGGTTTTGGAGATTCTACCTTTTACCTCGGGAGTTCATCCTTTACTCTGACCATCAAGCTCTAGGGTACCTTAGTTCTCAAAATAAGCTTAACTCTCGTCATGCTAAGTGGTGTGCCTTTCTGAGTGAATACAACTTTGTACTTAAGCATAAGTCGGGTGTTGAAAACAAGGTAGCTGATGGGCTTAGCAGAATGATTGGCACCCTTCAAGTGCTTAGTGTTACGGTTCCGTGGGTTGATAGGATGAAGGAGGACTACCAAACATGTGTTGATTTTGGTGAAATCTACCGAGTTGTTAGTGGTGGAGATAGAAGGGAGTATAGTGACTTCCTTATTTGGGATGATTTCTTGTTCAAGGCTAATAAGTTGTGTGTTCCTCGTACTTCACTTAGAGATTTTTTAATTTGGGAGTTACATGCAGGAGGGTTGGCTGGACATTTTGGTAGGGATAAGACTATTTCACTGGTTGAGGATAGGTTTTATTGGCCCTCATTAAGGAAAGACGTGGAGAGAATTGTGTCTAGATGTCGAACATGTCAATTAGCTAAGGCTAAAAAGAAGAACACTGGACTTTATACCCCTCTTCCACTGCCACACGCCCCTTGGAAAGATTTGAGCATGAATTTTGTGTTAGGATTGCCTCGGACTGCTCGAAGTCAAGACTCCATCTTGGTTGTGGTTGATAGATTTTCCAAAATGGCTCATTTCATTCCCTGAAGTAAACAAAGTGATGCTTCCCATATTGCTAAGTTGTTCTTTAAGGAGGTAGTTAAGTTACATGGGCTACCAGATTCCATAGTGTCTGATAGAGATGTTAAATTTGTGAGCTATTTTTGGAAGACCCTTTGGAAATTGTGTGGTACCAACTTGCTTTTCTCCTCCGCCTTTCACCCCCAAACTGATGGCCAAACTGAGGTTGTTAATCGTAGTCTTGGGGACATGCTTAGATGTATTGTTGGTGAAAAACAAGGTACATGGGATTTATTGTTGTCTAATGTTGAGTTTGCCTATAACAACTCTGTCAATAGGACAACCAGATTGAGCCCTTTTGAGTGTGTCTATGGCTACAAGCCTCGCACTCCCCTTGACTTAGTTCCTCTTCCCCCACACTTTCGGGTTTCTGAACCTGCTGAATCCTTTGCCCAACATATCCATGATTTGCATGCTGAGGTTAAACGAAAGATTGCCATTAGTAATTTGAACTATAAACTTGCTGCTGATGTGCATCGTAGGGATAAGGAATTTAATGTTGGTGATGAAGTCATGGTTCGCATAAGGCCTGAGCAACTTGCAAAAACTAATTTTAAAAAGTTACATGCCCGAGCCATGGGCCTGTTTTCTGTTTTAAAGAAGCTTGGACCAAATGCATATGTGCTTGATTTGCTTGCTGAACTTAATATTAGTCCTGTCTTTAATATGGAAGATTTATCACCTTATCGAGGCACCTTTGAGCCTCCTGTTTTGTCAAGTGGACTTTCTGCAGGAACACCTATCCCAAAGACTCCTCAGTTCCCAACATTACTGGTTCTAGATGGTTTGTCACATTTATTGATGACTGCACAAGGGTCACATGGGTTTTTCTTCTTAAATCGAAATCAGATTTAAGCAACATTCTTCCCAATTTTCACAATATGATCAAAAATCAGTTTGGTGTGAGAATCAAAAGGTTTCGATTTGATAATGCAACAGATTATTTCAATCAGACCTTGTCATCATTTTTCCAAAAAGAAGGAATTGTGCATGAATCTTCCTGTGTTAACACACCCCAACAAAATGGGGTGGCTGAAAGGAAGAATGGTCATTTACTGCAGACCACACGAGCCTTTCTCTTTCAAAACCAGGTTCCAAAACAATATTGGGGAGAAGCTGTCCTCACCGCTGCATACACAATAAATAGACTGCCATCTAAAGTCCTTGACAATCAAACCCCAATGCAAACTCTCTCTCAGTTTTACCCTGATATTCGAACCTCAAATAATCTCACACCAAGAATCTTTGGTTGCCCTGCCTTTGTTCATGTTCACAATAAGGGAAAATTAGACCCACGAGCAATAAAATGTGTTTTCTTGGGATATTCTCCAACCCAAAGAGGTTATAAATGTTATCATCCAGTCACAAAAAAATTCTACACCTCTGTCCATGTCACATTTGAGGAAGGACTATTCTTTTTTTCTCAACCTTCTCTTCCGATGGAGCCTTCATTAGTAGAAGATAAGGCCCCGAATCTACTTCCTCTGGAAGTATTACCCTCTTTACCACCGCCTAACCACCAGCAATCACAACCTTCTGATGCCTCAGAATTTTGCACATCCGAGCCTCAAAAAAATTCCAGCAACCCTACCAATGATGTGCATGATAATATGAGATATATGCAGGTTTACTCAAGGAGGAAAAATCCAGATTCTGAACTTAAGCAAGTCCAAGATTCAGCTCGTAATCCTGGAACTGAGGTACGTCCAGAACCTATTTCTTCTATTAATAAAGATGAACTGCCTATTGCCCTGAGAAAGGGAACCAGAGAATGTACTAAACATCCACTCTATCCCCTAGCCAAATCAGTAACATTCCAAAGATTCTCCCAATCTCATAGGAGTTTTCTAGCCAGCCTTGACACCATCCCAATTCCTGAAACACTAGCCAAGGCACTTTCCAATAAGGAGTGGAGAGAAGCCATGAGAGTGGAAATGGAGGCGCTGGAAAAAAACAGAACGTGGGAACTTGTGGAACTGCCCAAAAATAAGAAGGCAGTTGGCTGTAAATGGGTATTTACAATTAAATACAAATCTGATGGGTCAGTAGAAAGGTACAAAGCGAGGCTAGTAGCCAAGGGATATACACAAACTTATGGGGTGGATTATCAGGAGACTTTTGCTCCAGTAGCAAAAATGAACACAGTAAGGGTGCTGCTGTCTTTGGCTGCCAATTACAGTTGGGATTTGCAACAGTTTGATGTAAAAAATGCATTCCTCCATGGTGATTTAGAAGAGGAGATATACATGGACATTCCACCAGGTTTTGGAGAAGGCATTAAAGGGAACAAAGTGTGCAAGTTGAAGAAAGCATTGTATGGTCTCAAGCAGTCTCCAAGGGCATGGTTTGGTAGGTTTACAAATGTGATGCTTAATTCAGGCTACAAGCAAAGCCAAGGTGACCACACTTTATTTATTAAACACACAGCCTCAGGGGGAGTTACTGCTTTGCTAGTCTATGTGGATGATATAATTGTTACTGGGAATGATGAAAAAGAGAAAGAAGCATTAAAGAACTGCCTTGCCAGAGAATTTGAGATAAAAGAGTTGGGGAGACTGAAGTATTTCCTTGGTATTAAAGTTGCGCATTCCAAACAAGGCATTTTTATCTCTCAACAAAAATATGTGGTTGATCTTCTGAGAGAAACAGGAAAGATGGCCTGTAAACTAGCCTCTACGCCTATAGATCCGAATCATAAACTTGGAGAAGCTAGTGAAGATGCAAGGGTAAATAAGGAGATGTTCCAGAGACTTGTTGGAAAACTAATTTATCTTGCACATACACGACCAGATATCGCACATGCTATAAGTATAATAAGTCAGTTCATGCATGACCCTAAAGAAGTTCATTTGCAAGCTGCCCATCAAATTCTTCACTATTTAAAGACCAATCCAGGGAAAGGAATTTTGTTTAGAAGAAATGGGGGGCTGGTTCTTGAAGCATATACAGATGCAGATTATGCAGGATCCCCAGTAGACAGACGGTCCACCTCTGGCTATTGCACCTTCTTGGGAGGAAACTTAGTGACTTGGAGGAGTAAGAAGCAGAATGTAGTTGCTCGGTCAAGTGCAGAAGCAGAATTCAGGGCTATGGCACAAGGGATGTGTGAACTATTTTGGCTGAAGATAATTTTAGAAGACTTGAAGATTCCACAAGAGGGATCTATGAGACTATATTGTGACAACAAATCAGCCATCAATATTGCCCATAATCCAGTTCAACATGACAGGACGAAGCACATCGAAATTGATCGACACTTCATTAAAGAGAAACTGGACAGCAAGATGATTTGCACTCCTTATGTATCTACAAAAGGACAGCTGGCGGATATATTTACTAAAGGACTCAGCAGTACAGACTTTCATAGAATTGTAGCCAAGCTGGGAATGGAAGATCTCTATTCACCAGCTTGAGGGGGAGTGTTGGAAAGGGTGAAATTGGAAGATCTTTATTTGGTAGTTGTGTAAATATAGGATTGTGTAAATAATCCCTGATTCACAGGGATTAATATAGCTGGTAGAATTCCTTAATTATAGGGATTGAATCCCTGAATTATAGGGATTGATTTACAGGGATTTTTTTCCTTGTAAATCCCTAAACAACTTGTATAAATTCGCTTACTGTATTGGAATAGAACAGAACAGATTTTACCAAACGTTGACAAAACCACCAAATAGTACAAACCAGTTGGCTCTGTTTTAATGGTTAGACCCCAAGTAAACTGAGCTAGACTAAATACTGAAGGTGAACCAAAATGCATAAACCAAAGTCTAGTTGGTTGAGCAGTTGACAGGCCGAAAAAACTGAATTTAGACATCAGACTTGCTCAAACATCAAACAGAGAATTCTTGAGACTAACCCATTTCCAGGTAAAAGGCTGAATTCATTCAGAAAATTAACAAGCAAAATCCAGAGGCAAGAACCACGAAGAAGAAAATGAATAACCCTGCCCCTAAACAGATACGCTGCTAGTTGGTTGAAGCCATTTTGGAAGTTCAAATGAACTGAGAAAGCAATATGAAAGCATAGAGTATGGATGACTTATTCACGCCATGGGAAGCTGCTGCAGCGATCCTGTGGTGGAGATGAGAAGCTAAAAACTGAGACAATCTTTAAATGAGATGAGGCAGTACTAGGCGACACTGAGTTGACAAGATTTGGGTCTTGGGGTTGGATTAGACTTAGGATTTTGTTTGTTTGCAAACAAAGGATTAAGGAGATGAACTAGAGTAGAAGACTGAAAAAGTAATCAGCTAGGAGAATAAATTTTGCTTTTCAAATTTTAAGCTTGTAAAATTATATCCAAATGCAAATGGGTATGGGTGCCTGAATGACTTGGGTCAGAAACATATGACACACAAATGTTATATTCTTTGGGATTTAATAGTAGAAGATTGAAGAGCCCAGTAATACTCTAGACAACTGAACTTTTACTTGGCTTTGAATAAAAATAAGCCAAAGAACCGAACAAGCTGAACAAGATTACTGAGGCAAGGTTCAGTTGGTTAGTTGGTTTAACTAAATTGTGGCTACAATAGACCCAACAACATGAGTTATAAGCCCTAAGACATCCTAACAGTCCTTTGGTCTTAAGGAACTTGTTTTGTACTTTTTCTTTTTTTTAATATTCTATGTGCCTTCTATATTTCAGGCATCAAAACAGACACCATATATCAATAAAGTAACACCTTAAAACCTCTCAACTAGAGCAATTTGAGTATTTCCTTCACAATTGCCAGATATAGGCAAAGGACCTGCTTCAATATGAACAAGAATTAGTATGCAAGAAACTAGTTTATGAAATTTACTTGGATATGAACTTCAAGTGGCACAGGCCTAACACTTGGCTTAAAGTTGAAGAGTCCAATTTCTCCTACACCCAACCAATCTGCCAAATCACTGAAAACATAGGACAGAAAACAATCAAAACAAGAAGGTGAACCCAAAGAGCGTTCAAACAATATGAAATATCTCATTATCTAATTATAACCATGTATTTCACTTAAAAAGACACAAAACCTATCACAAGGGTTCTGATTTCTATTGCATTTCCTTCAAGCCATGAATATGTACAGAATGTGGACTTACAAAGACTATGACAAAGGCAAAGGCATAAAAACCATGTTAAATCAGTGAGTTACTGTTTCACTCTACTGCATCAAGAACACATTAAACCACTATTTTGAGATAAGTTTTAAGAGATGCAACAAAAATTCAAGACAAAAAATTTGTGGAATGTATATACCTTGCATTAGCCAAAGCTGTAGAAAGTCCAACGAACCGTATAGGACGGTCAGTTTGTGATGATATGTATCTCATCCTTGAGACAATAACCTAAAATGAATTTAAAACATCGGGAAAAAAATTCCATATGTTTCAATGGACATAATTCCCAAAAAAATAAATAAAATGAAATTAAACACTTGAAACAGTAAAATTTTTATTTACAGAACATCTTATGATTTCTTGTAACAGGTCTAGTGCAAGAACTTATAATGCAAAAATAGGTTAAGGTATATGTTTAAAATTTGAAAATGGATGGTACTAAATGTTAAGAGACTAAGATGGAACAATCATCTATTGCAAACAATGCTAGTGAAAAGTGAGAGGTGGAATTTCAGAATTAGTAAAAGATCTTTTTCTCATCTGTATTAAGTATCTTGAACGCACCACAGCTATTTAGTCAAGGTGGATCAAGTTTGCATCAACTTGATCAGGTCCATACAACCACAAGTGCGAAAACATTGCAGTTAAATCCTATGGTACTATAGGATGTACCAAAAAACTCCTATTTTATAGAGATGACAAAAACCACTTTCATAAATCTAATGGTTATAATTGAGGAGGGTATCATAAATTAACTCCAGAGGCTTACCCCCATATTATGTTAATTAGTTAAGGCGTTTGAGAATATAGACTCAAAAAGAGGTAAGCCTAAGCTTAAGTAGATTGAAACTGAAAAAGAGAAACCGAGCTATCTTTGACCTTTCTGATGATGTTCTCATATTAGATATATGGGAGAAAATTAACATAGCCAACCTAAATGATTTTTCACTTTTTGTCTCAAAATTACAAGTGGTCTCCATTTAAAGTTTTCCATAACAACTTTATACGTGGTTTCCACTCTTTTGCTTTACCTTTTAGGTTTCACTAGAGACTGCCATCAAGAAGTAAACATACAGCGAAAGAACTGCAGGATAGATTTATTAATAATTCAAATAAATTGAGTAATCTCCCATTTCTTTTCCCTTCACATTTTCACTCAATAGCCTCACCCTTTTTCACTAAAAGCCTTTTGGCTCATATAGAAGAGTGCATGTGTTTTGTACCATGTATACAAGAAACACCCAAGGGCAGGATTATTAAATTTCCTAATACTCAGTACGAGTGCATAGAAAGCGTATGCCAATTGTTCCCAGTTGGTCAATCAATTGAAACTGGAGTCACATAATGATCCTTTGCAGGTCTTTTTGGATGACTAGCCAATCTTAGTCGTTCATTTCTTCAATTACTACAAAACACAATTGCCACGCAAACTAACAAATTTGGATATTTTTTAACTGAGAAAATATATACCTCAAGAATTGGCCCTCGATCAGCTCCCAGCAAGTGTATCTCATCCAGAATCATAAGCCCCACCTAGTGATCAAGTATCATCTTTTAACCAAAGGAATCAAGATATCAAAGTAAATGCACAACAAAAAGTTAGTATTATCCCTACAGATAACCAATCAACAGAAAAACAAGCACATGCCTTCTTGACATAGCTCCGGTTTTGCCAGTTACGACTAATACCATCCCATTTCTCAGGGGTAGATATAATGATATCAGCTGACAACAGTGCTGTCAGATCTGGTGTAAAATCTCCAGTCATTTCAACCTAAACACATATGTAGTATATCAATTAGTCAAGCACAAAAAAGTTCTCATTTGATCATCAAGTAAATTAAGGCAGAAATAAAATAGACATGCTGTTGAGTATAATTGCAAGCTGTATGTGCTTTAAAAAAAAAAAATTAAAAAGTACCATCTCTTTTCCTAGTTGATGGACGAGATGCCTTCTCCAATCATTCATTCTTTCACGTACAATGGCCTTCAGAGGTGCTATGTAAATAACCTGCAATTGAAAGCCACATTTTTAGAATTGAATATAAGTAAGGCTTCTCCTGCCTCAAACACACCACATCTCAATGCGTACAGTTCAAGGAGCTTCCTCTTTTGATTCTATATCAATGAATGATCATATGAAAAATGAAAACACAAAACAGAAAAGCATTTACTCTTGAATAGCAAGTTCACCTTTTGAAGTAAAGGCTTCAATCTTTCTATCTTACCTCAAAGGAAGAGATATTCATTAAAGGGCAGAGGGATCAAGGAATGCTGAGCAGAGAATAACATTTTAACTGAGCAGAGCATAGGTCATGTAGCAGAGCAAATAATGCAACCATAGAAGCGTGAAAGATAAACTTGTACCCACAAAGTTAGGGTTCGGTGTAAATGGCTAAATCCTTGAAAGAGAAAATTCTCAGTATGAATCACATGTAACCCTTTATATAAGCATTAGATCAGCAGCCCCTACTACGCATATTAAAATTAGGAATTATTAAAATTAAGGAACTAAACAGGACTTACTTTACAGCCCTAGTTTAATAAGCCTACAAGTAATTAATGAAAGTTTGAAAGAAATAGGACCAAATAAGACTTTGACTTCATAAACCCATTTAATATAACCAACTAAGACTCAATTAGCCTAATAAATCCTAAAATAAATCTTGAACTAAGAGGAAAAAACACCCCTAAAAATAATTACGAAAATTAAAATAAAATACAAAAGTGTAACTTTCAGGATTGTCTCATTGTAACAGTCATATTCAGGTGTGCGCAATCTGCATGCTATCAATTACCATTGCTCTTAACTTATTGTATATATGATGCACTGCTTTTTGTTCTCCATTCATTATTACTGCTTGAAGTACATACCTTCATATCCGGCTGTGTATTGAAAAGACGCAGCATGGCAAGCTCTGCAGAAATAGTTTTACCACTACCAGTAGGAGCACCTAAAAGAACATTATGATCTGTGTGATATAGGACATGAAATATCTGCACATTAATGGCAAATGATCAAAATTAGGATTTCTATATCCAATCATTCAGTTCAACCAGCAAAAGTTGGATCAGTTTGACTGAAAAGAACCTGTGTTTGTATAGGGTTGAAATGGGAGAAGTTGTACAAGGACTCGTAAATGCTGTTGCCAAGGGAACTCACAGGCAAAGGCTTCAGATCTAGAAGTTCAGTGTGCATTGTACGCGCCTGAAATAAGAGGAAAAAAGAATTATATTTGAGAGCTTTTACTTTCAAAATATAACAATTCAATCACTAGGCATGCAAGTAAAAGTAAAACGAAATGAAACCAAAATACCTCTGGCAGTGCAAGATTTTGAAATGAGATGGTATAGAAAGCCTCTGCATGCAACCAGGAATCAGAAACAGCATGAATGAAGTACTGAGGAGGGTGTGGTTCAAATATTGGCACCGTGAAGGAAAGCTTTTGAGGCTCCCCCCTAGAACTCCTTTTTGTAAGAGTAAATAACTCCGAATGATAGATGTGATCATTCACAGTATCCTGTTCAAAATGGGTTACTGACATAAATCCTTCAAACCAAGCAAGCAGCAACTTTCCAATAAGATCTCATGAACTCAGAGGACCTACAAATCTGCCTACTTGCAATTTACAATTAACGAAACCATATAGGGTTAAGCAGAAACAGGAAACAGAGAACAAGAGAATTGCATATAACCTCAACTCACTAAACATCGTCACTCAAGAGTTAAAGTACCCTTTATCTACCTAGGTTTTACAATATCATAGCGTTAAATTGGAAAAGGATCAAAATATTTGAAATAAAAACCGAAAAATCTACTCCCTTATTCCCATTTTCACTTGTATTTATTCCCTTTTTGAGAAGTCCCGAAAAAATTGCCCTCTTGCTTTAAAATGAAATGTTTTTCCAATTCATCCTCATATTTGTCACTCTGAAATGACTTTGCTTTTATGAAGGGCTTTTTTAGGAAATTTAATAAGGACAAAAGTCTTCATAACTTTTGTACTTCTCTAAGAGGACAATCAGAACAGGATGGAAGGAGGTAGATCCAACATCAAGGTTGCTCCCTCTTCCACCCTAACATCATGAACCAAAATATAATTTGCTGAAGTTGATGCATAAATGACCAAAAGTCGAAAACTGTTGTCAAATATCCCATCTATATGATTTGGTTTGCAGTAAGCAATCAAAACTCACCATCTCTACCATGTATCCTGTTGGCTCAGAACATTTTCTGAAAATTACTAAGGCAAGATGCAAAGTTTCAAACAGGATGAGGGTTATGAAATATTAGCTGCTTAGTAGTCATAACATGTGAAGCAAACATTTTAGAAAATGCAACACTTTATGGGAAAATTTAAGTATCCATAACTAGTTAACTTATTTGTTATCTAAGGCTTAGGTTGTCTCTAAAGCATTGTAATTAGAACTTAAACCATCAACAAACTTGACGGCTTAACATTATAAAAGAAATCAAGGATTTAACTAGAATTGATAATCCACAATTCTTCATTATGTAAACTGTTTTTTCCAACTAGACAAAGGGGTCAAAACACAAACTTCCAACAACTAATGGTACTGAAAAAGGGTATGATGAAAAAGGATAAAAGGGAAAGACATGACCAGATGTAAAACTTTTCAATGATTAAAGAGTTCAAATGAAAAGTAGTCCAAACACTTTCTGTACCACTGTAATGCTATGAGACTGCCAACATGACTGGTAAGCCCCCTTTCTTGAGTCACTATATATATGAAGCTATTCTTATTTTTAATGTTCTTTTACTAATTTCATTAGGATAACAACAAAGGATTAAACAAATTGAGCATTTAACTTAGTACTTAAATGTTAATATGAGTGGACAATATGCTAGCATAAATAGCTTTAAATCTTGAAGTTTATGCTTTTGAGCATTCACACCAGCAGCAACCATCTTAAATCTGATAAGCAGAACGTAAATTCAGCACCTCTACAAGTATCCACCACCTCTGTGCAGCACCATGAAAACGATCTTTCCAAATGAAGTCTGGTGTTATAATCAAATCCACCTGATAACGAAATTTTTCATATCTGACTATCAGGCCAATTATTCTCTAACAGAAAACAAAAAAAAAAATAGAAGATAAAAGAAGCTTTGTTACCCTTAAGACAGTCCTAGTAATTGGACTAACACTTGCTGACAATTGGATGCAGGGGAAATACCCCAAGTATTGCTTAACCAACTTTCATCATCAAAAAAAGGAACAAAGAAGAAGTAAGTTAAAATTCAGATGATCACTATAATACAGTACCATGAAATGCTTCAAAAAATCACAAGGCTGAGAGAGAGAGAGAGAGAGAGAGAGAGAGAGAGAGAGAGTTGAGAGAGCGAAAGCGAGAGAGAGAGAGAGAGAGAGAGAGACCCTTCCGCCAGGTGCATAACGAATAAGAGCTCCAATATCTTTCTCATCCATCTCCCGCAAGACCTCTAGGTCAGCCCCTCGTTCTTCAAGTTTCCTCAATATCTGAAATGGCAGATATGCATCATTATATGTTGTTTTACATGACAAGAACTGAAGAGCACTTAAAATAGCATGCAAGACAAACATCTGAGGAGAGGTCCCTGTCAAACTGTCTAAGAGGATGCTGATGCGGCCAAACTTGGTGATCCACTGACTTGCAGTATTCCAACATGAATAAAGACATCTCACTCCATCCTCTGCACAGGCAAATTTCAAATAAAGCACGCATAATTCGAGCCAAACTAGCACTTATATAGGCTGCATCAGAAACCAGTGAAAAACTGTCGATGGAACCACGAGAAATGTACAGCTGCAAGCATAACCACAATGGTAGTCAGGTGCGATAGTGCACTATTTATTTTGTTAGAAGATGGCAACATCAATTATAACACAACAAATTCATACCTGAATAAGAATTGAGACTTTCCCATGCTTGTTTGAAGGACCGCCCTTCACTTCTAATGGACACGATGAGTGAACTAATCTTTCTAGTTCATTCTGCTCCTCTTCTCGGACAACAATATTTTCAAATTCAGAGGAGTGAGCAACCATTTCAATTACCTGCAGAATCAGAAATGCAAAAAAAGAATGACTAAAATAAGTAACAAGTGAACAGAACGAGAAAATAGGGCCCATCATACTACCAAAAACTGTATTGCTCAGGTTGATTTCGTGATACCAAACTTTTGATGAAACACAACAAAATAACTACCATTCATAACCATCTCATGAAATGTTTCTATGGAAATGGAGAAAGACTTGTGATAATGACAATCTTACTGAATATTAATATCACAATTCCTTAGTGACATGATTGCACTGAGGCAGGTATCCGACACAAAACTCTCACACTGTTCTTTTCCATGTGATTGTAATGTCAACATGGCTTAGAAGTTAAGTAAAATCATGGACTACATGCCACTGACCCACTGACTTAGGTTAGCTATGATTAGCAATTAAAACTCAACCGGAAATGGATGTAGAAAATAAGTTTGGAACACGTAAGGGGGTGGAGATAATTGACAACCTCACTGTCGCTCATGTGCTGTCTTAGCATTTCATTGTACATTTCGACACTAGAATATTGAATGTAGAAGTGACTAGCAATGCGGCCAAGTTCAGTACAATAGAAGTTTCCACTCTTTTCATCAAATCTCATCATCTTAGCCTTGTCAAGTGCACGTGCAGCATCTGTTATAAGAGCTCTCTGTTTCAAACTCAAAGAGGGATCAGCAATAACCTGAAAAGCACAAAACATGTTAAGACTTTACGAGTTTCATCTTCATAGGAACCTCAAACAATTGTCAAAAGGTCTGTCTATGAAAAAACTGTTTCCATCCATAAATTTCAAAATGTGGTGAAGATAAAATTTTATTGACCAATAAAGTATGAAAAACTACAATAGACTGATAATTGGTAGCACTCTTTGCTTGAACTACTACTTGCTAGGATATTCTGGAGGAAGCATCAATAATCAATCCCCTCATCCATACTCAAAATAACAATTGCTCACGTATGTACTAAAATGTCCCTAAGAATTACAACTACCAAGAAGAAAACTAAATTAAATGAAAAGCAAAGGAGAAAAGAAGCATGATGACTAGATAACTATTGTTCCTTAACACTAGGTTGGTAAATATCCATGATTCCATGTAAGATGTAAATTAAGAAACATGACAGTACCTCTTCCCAGCCAATTCCATAAGCCAGGGGATTCAATCCCATCCTGATAAAAAGATAGGTGTACCCAAGCCAAGCACAGGCCTCCTTAACATTAGTTACAGTACCCAATGCCACTTCCGCGTTCAGATTATCTTTCAATGAGCTAATAAACTGCAATGACAGAAACATTTCAAGACAAAAAAAATATCAAACAGAAAATTATGCAAAATATATGCTATCAAACTTAGCAACAACATGGCAAACTTAGCAAGAATATGGAAGTGAGCTTACAGATGCATGGCTCCCCAAAACTAACCATTCCTAATATGGATGGAAATTCAATAGTGAACAAACTGCTTTCCTTACCATATGCAAGCACACACCTGACTTTCTATAGGAAGTTGACTCGTAAGCATCCTTAAATAGTAAGCTAGCTTGTCATGTGATGTAATTATGATGCCTTCACCACTTTTATCAAATTGTGGTCTACCTGCTCTCCCGAATATCTGGAAAAAAAAATAAATAGAAAATAAAAGACAAAAGTAACAGCGTCCAATTAACTCCAAGCAGTATTTGATACATTTTGCAAATATTTTAGAATTTCTAGAATTACCTGCATGACATCCAACATGCCTAGGTCTCGCCATCCACCAGCCTTTGGATCATATAATTGAGTCCCCTAAAACAAACAGAGATGAAAAAACAAGCATTTAATTCACCACACTTTTTCCCCTCACCATAAATAACTAATTCTTCAAAGAGAATGGATTTTTATGTTGTGTGCAAGGGAATAGAAAAAGTAAAGGCCACTAACTGCATGCAAGAACTCATCAGAATATAACATATATTATTGCCTAATCTCCTCACTGACAAGAACAGATGCAGAAAGCTGACTTTTCATCTGATTGCTTTACAAATCTAAACAAGAAGGTGCACGCCAAGGAAAATTACTAGAGGTGCATTAACAGTGACCTGGACTTTATTAAAACACCAAAAACAATGATGCGTAACAGCATGCAACTCAAAACCAATTTGAAACGGCTTCAAGATACCTCACCACGATATGCAGTTAACAAGCCCCTTAACACAGTACTGCAATGTCATAATTATTCCTCAAAGCAATGAGTTCAAGGATTAGAACATTTTGCCCTGTTTTCTCTTTTGGTGTGAAGGGTTTATGTTAAATATCTAGCAGTCATTTGTTCTCTGTTTAGCAGATCTAGATGGCCAGAGATCATCTGTTCCTCAGCCATCTTTTTTCCTACAAGGTGTGGTTGAAGGTTGTCAGTCTCCTAATAACGTGAGTGCCAGTAGTTGGTGTTCCAATTTAGTTTTGGAAAACTGTCAAGGGAAAGAAACAGTAAGCAAAGGCAAGAAGAGATCTATGGGCAGCAGCAATCTACAGAATCTGGAGAGAGCTGGACAAAAAAGTAAGGCAACCAGAGATCAAGGCCGCCAGCAGTGGAGGCAAAATTTAGCTATAGCTAGTTTTAGTAAGCAATTAGGGACTTTTCTCTGGCAGTCTTAATAGTGCTTATGTTTTCTTCGTGCTTGTTTAGCTTCATGTTTTAGCCGTGTCTTTGCTTTAATTAGTTCAGCCCATTGCTTGGTTGTGAAGTGCTTTAGGCTATTAAATAAGTTAAATTCTGGAGTACCATCTCCCTTATTTTTTTTGAAAAAAAAAATTCATGATAGAGTAAATCAAGACCAATATTACCAATATTTAAGGATCCAATTACTTTTTATTGAAATAATATTATAATCAAGTATTTTTGTTCACTTCCCATTTTGTCAGTACCTATCCTGCCCACTGATACAAAGCTGGAAGCATACCTAAATCTGAATCACATGACCTATCAGCTCCATACATCTATAGGAGCATTAATGGAGATGAAGTCCAACATAGTTAAGGTGAAAGTGATCCTATAAAAAGATAGAATGGAAGGTCCCCTCCAATGATTGTCAGTTGGTTTTACATTGAATGCCTTAACATGGTAGAAAAGCCCAAAGTCTGGTGCCCAATTTATCTCACTGAGTTCTATGATGCCATGATAGGCCTCTGTGTTTTCCAAATTCGAAGCTCCATGCTTGCAAAGGGCTTGAATGTGAATCCGTGTTAAATCTCACATGCTCTAAGAAAAGGGCCTCTTGTGGCCCAATATTGTAGTGAGGTCTCACCTATTGCCAATTGGTTTTGGGTTCAATGCGTTGAAGATAAATTTCAGCAATAGGAAAACAAGAGAACTGCTGATTCAGGTGAGGGCCACCTAATTCTAGAAAGAAGTATCTATGACTAGAACAAAATTAGGAGTGTACATTTCAAGTATAAAGGTGCTTAACAAATGTATCAAAAATAACTTAGTTAACATAAAAATATAAAGCAAAAAAGCTTAACACATATGGGAAGGAGCATCTATGACTAGAACAAAAATAGGAGTCTACATTTCAAGTTCAATGGTGCATAACAAATGTCCCAAAATAACTTACTTAATATTTAAAAAAAAAAAAGGCAAAAAGTTTAACAAATATAGAAAGGAGCATCTTATTAGACCAAATTTAGGAGTGTATGCTTCAGGTTCAAAGGTGTTTAACAAATGTCACAAAAACAAGTTTAGGGTAATACTAAAACAACTAAAGCAAAAAGCAGATAAACTTAAATGACAAAAGAGCGACATGTAAAATTGGAGGTATAGCAGACCTTTATCACAACTGTATGAGCTGGCAAATTGACACCCCAGGCCAACGTTGCTGTGCAAATAAGCACCTGCAACAGCAATAATATAAGTTTGTAAAATTTAACTAAACCAAACCAGACACTGTTCAGAAATGGTATTTTGTAATCTTTACTTTCAAAAGGCCATCAGAAAATAGCCTCTCTGTCAGTGTTCTATCAGCACGTAACATGCCTGCATGATGAACTCCAATTGACATTTCAAAAAGGTTAACTAGATCTTTGTTTCTTGACTTCATGACTTCGCTCTGGAATTTAAAAATATGGGTAAATAAAAAATCAGTCAAAAAGAAGGAAAAAAAATAATGATATAGGGAAACAAAGAGGCGTCTTCCATTTCTTGCCTTTTTCAAACCATATTGAGGGTGATCATTATTCTCAAAAAGCTGAAGGTCATCATGGTTCCTTGCCAGTTCAACCTGCTCAAAATCCAGTAATTAGACATTGAAAAGTGGGGGTGAAAAGACAACTTCAGAAGAAAAGCCATCTCTCATGCACAGGCACACATAACTTGCACAGCCACAAGCATTCATGAAAACAAAAATGCAGTTATCAGAATCATGAAAACAGACACAATCTAACTGTTTATGATGCTCAGGCCCAATCAAGTTTTGGTCACACATGTATCTGAAGTTGGGTGGCTTCAGTATGTCTGAATACTTCCAAATTTATCCTAAGCCGAAAACCAGCTGCTTCACAGAACTACCTTTCTCTTCAAAATATTGCCTGAGGTGAGCAAGAATTTAAAGGGCCATGCAATTAAACCTTAGAAAATAAACAGATGATACAATTAATTTACCATTTTCTCAGCTGTTTTTGCTGTATCCTTTCTGGAATGAACAAAAACCATAACCTGATTGCCTTGCTTTACAGAATCGACAACCTGCTACTAAAAGGTGCTGGTCATAAGCTTCCACATAACAGCTGAACTCATAGAAATAAGAGAACACAAGTACACAAGACCTTTTTATAGCATATCTCATGCAACAATTCAGTGCGGGCTGCAAAGTTCTGCACACTAATTCCTATATATTGCTGTGCAAGAGGTACTGGACGATAACTAGAATCAAAGTAGAAAAGCCCCGACTCTGAGTTCACTCTCAGAAATTGAGCAACCTGCAGATTTTACATAGGAAGTAAATTATTGAAATCCAAAAGAGGGGAACAGATTAAGAGACAAAATAAAAATAGAGTTCTAAAGTCCAATCATGTGATCAGAAACCTCCAAGTAATTTGGTAGAGTGGCTGAAAGGCCAACAATTCGAATCATTGACTGAGTTGACTCAACCTGTCATCAAATAATAGCAGAGGGTGTAGTTAACATCAAAATACCACCAGGGAACTGCCAATGCCAGTACCGAATGCATTGCCAGGCTAGCATACATGTTTATAATCTAGCGGGAAGAAATGGGTGATGTTGCAGTTATTCAACTGCTAAGCAGATCACACATTAAAATCACCATGAAACAGTCACTCGCCAAAGCATGCAAAAGGTGCTAAAATCTGATCCTATTCCAATATCAAATTCCATTAAACAAGATCAAACAGAATTTGAGTTAAATTCCTTTCAGATACCCAAATTATACCAAACTTATCAGCTTCCCAGTCTAAAATCTCCCTTCCATTGGCATCCAAAATGTTCAACTTTGTACTCAAGAATACAATTACCCATTTCCTAGGCACACCATATCTTAATAGAATGCTAAAGGAAGAAACATCTGATCTGAAATTGAGACAACTAAACAACATTCTCTAAACAGTCCTCTGACCAATATATAATGTACATTTTTTCCAGGATTGTTTTTTTTTTTTTTCTTCCCTTTTTCTGTGCATCAATTGTCTGCTCATGTGCCTTGAAGAAATTCTCTTTTCTGAAAAATTGAATTTGGCCACCAATTACCTATAGCATCTTCTAATAAAAACCCAACATACAACTTTTATCAGTAATGGTTAAATAAATCTTCGCCTTTAGCATGAGTTGATTAGGGAAAGCCTAAAATAGAGTGCCTAGAGAAATACTATGGTGCATATAACCAAGAAGCAAGTTGCTGTTAGATATATTAATGTTACTCACTCAGTCCATTATGGTTGTCACTTTTCGAATTTTTATGCGTACCAAAAATATGTGTCACTTTTCCATAATTATGCATCTTCCTCCAAATGTACCCTTCCCATTATGTAACCCTATGAATGCTCCTTATTGTAATTATACTATTTTTGTAAAGGGAAACCTTAGAGAAACATGTCTAATATAATTACGTGGCAAAATATCCATAAAATTTGCTAAAAAAAAAGTAAAAAAATGACAAATATTATCAGATGGAAGGAGTATTACAGGTGTCTATCAGGTACTAATTCTAATTTTAGGACTATTGGTTTTTTTTTTGGGGGGGCGGGGGGGTACCAAAGATGATTACCTATCACCATAGGTTTGCACAAATGCTCTGACTTAAGACCTTACCATTTTACATTGGTGATAGATGAGTTGGCTAGATATATATTAGAGCAAGTTGGAAGAGTATTACTGGAGTTAATTTGATAAGACTGTTGCTCAAGTTAAAGGGAAATACTATAGGACTGTCATTCAACAAACCTTGCTTTATGGCACTAAGTATTAAGGCAATGACGGAAAAAAAAAACATGCAAACAGAATGGATATAGTGGATATGAGAATGTTGTGCCAGATGACTGGACATATGAGACGGGGTAGAATTAGAAATAAGAGTAAAAGAGGTGTGGTAGAAGTACTCCATTTGAAGGCAAAATAAAGGAAGCTTATGTCAGATAGTTTTGTCACACACAGCGAATATGACAGATCCACCAGTGCCAAACCAATCAAAGAGAACAAAGAAACGACGCAACAGTGCTCAAGTGATAACATAGATACAGGAAAGGGAAAGAGGTTGGCATAGACTTAGACTTGGGCAAAATTAGTACAGAAAGATCTGGCTTTCTAGAGCTTCTAAAGGATCCTGCCACCAATCAAGCAGCATGGTAATGCAGGATTTGGGTAGCCGACCCAACTAGTTGGGACTAAGGCTGCTTCAATTGATTATTTTGATGAAAGTTGAATAGAAAGCAATCCCACTCTTGCTACACTATGAGCTACAAAAGGTGCTTCACTGGGCCAATATCCCTTCAAAGAATTTAGTAGCTAGAAAAATCATTAGAGGATACTAAGGAGCAAAAGCATTATGCAACACACACAATCCCCAAAAATCAAGAGAACTACTTTAAACATTAAAAGCACAAGATCTCATTTCTTTTTCAGTAAACAAAAACCAAAACCAATACACCGATATATGGGATAAGGTAAAAGAAAATCAATGTGAAGCTTAACAGATTATCTATTTAAATGACCATGATTCCACTTGCATTACCTGGCGGAGAGTCCTAGCAACTAGTGCCTCTATGACTGGGCCTCTATCATCATTCAGAAGATGAACTTCATCTATTATTAGAAGTTTCACCAGCATTGAGAGTGACATATCACTGCTTTTACGAGTAATAACATCCCATTTCTCTGGTGTCGTAACTATCATCTGATTGACGATAAAAGAAAATTGGTCGGGAGATTGGGGTGGATTAAGAAACATCATTAAATATAGCAAGTGATAAAAAAAAAAAGGAAAAAGAAAAACCTGAGTTTCTTCAAGTTCATTCTTTGAAAGTTGCATGTCCCCAGTAAGTTCTCGCACAATCATATTCAATGGAGACAATCGTTGGCTAAATGTTGATGTGACCTCTGCTGCCAATGCCTAAAGAAATAAAGCACAGATGAAGAACAAGCTATTGATTTCACCCTTGCCAAATTCTACCACACCAAAGAAATGTGAGATATGAAATACAGACTGCCTTCTACCTTCATGGGAGCTACATAAACTATCTTAAACTCATCCTTATGCAAATAACCATCCTTGAAGTGTTGCCCAATCTGCAAAAGAACCCACCATAAACACTTACTCTCTGATGCATTAACTATCAGCACTAAAAAATTAGAATATTTCATTATTCTAAACTGAGAGTTTCACAAAACAAAAAACCCAAGCAATTAATAATCAGACGCAACAACATACAATACAAACAGAACACAGATGCAACATTTAAAAGTATAATTATATTGTTGAAAATACATACATATACAAATATGTCCACAAATAGTAACACATGGTTCCTATATGTTATCAAAAACAAAATTCTTAAAATGATTGTCTGGTTGCTTAACATTCCCACTCATTTGCTCGAAATAATGCCTTCCTATCATTCATCAGACCAACACACGGAACAAAAGTCCAATTTTTTATAACATGAAATTTTTAGCCAAAATAAACCAAAAAGATGAATTTGGATCACAGATAACATCACACAACATAAAAATAAACATGATAGTTCATCTCATTAAAATTTTTTGCATTTCCTGCACTAGAATAATATCTTCCACCAAATATATCAAAGAGATATCATGAAATCAAAATTTTTATTCATTCAAACACCAAAATATCAAAAAGCAAGTTGTGCATCTACACATTTTACTGCCAAAAAGAGTATACCTCATGCAGAATGGAGATCATGGCTATATTTGTCTTCCCTGCCCCTGTAGGGGCACAAACCTGTAAGTGAATGAAATCAAATCACCATATCTTATGTTGATACTTCCCGTATCACATTGCTTAAAACAATAAAATCACAGACATTTAACTCACCAGAATATTCTCATTTGTGTAATAAACAGTTTTGAATATCTGACTCTGAATGCGATTCAGAGATTTGTAACCACGAAAAGCAGCTTGAGCAAAAGAATCCAGCTCGTTTATCTCTATCTAAAATAAAAATAAAATTAAAAAGCAGAACATGAGAATATTTGAAGAATTCTAATTCATAGCAAACCAGAGACACACCTAAGTCAAGGTGAAAACACGGTTTCCACTTCTATTAGAAACAACATTAGTGAGTCCTGACAGCTTAACGAATATAGTTACAACTATCAAAACTTAACAGAACCCTAAAGAGTGAAGGCAGTGAAATAAATATTAGTAAAATTGTGAAATGCTTATCGTATGAAACTGAAACAGTACCAGCTTCTCCCCAGGCTTCATTGGTGCTGTGGGTGTTGGAGGTATAATGAACTCCTCATAACCCTTATAATGCTTCCTGGTGGTTCCTTGTGGAAGAGCACTCACTTGAAGTGAATGATGTCCTGGGCCTGATCCAATCAAGTCATCAAACGGACTCTTCTTCTCACTCGCTTGAAGTAAAGAAGAAAAGCTAGCTGCTGGGATATCAGTATCAGCCCCATGTTCAGTTCCACGTCTATGCCGCTTTTCCTCCTTTCGCCGAAGTTTATCAATTTGCCTCTCTGACTCAGTTTGGACGGTAACCTACAAATAAAATGAACTATTACCTCTTTGTCTGCATCCTGAATGGCCTTAAAAAGGAATCCCACTGTACCTGAGTTCCATAACTGGGCATTCGTGATTGAGAGTTTGGTGCCATTTTATCAGATTTCAGCACTGCTAAACCATGATGAATGGCATCGACAAGTTCCTTTCGATGCTAGGGGAAAAAAACAAAGAACATAAATGGCAGTCAAGTTACCAAACCAAATATTATGAAAAAAAATAGCGTGGTATAAAAAGCTTATTTATTTCATATTTTCAACAAATCAGTAAGCACTAAGGTCATATGGAGAGTAAAAAGAGACCAATGATAGAATCAATTACACCAAATAGCCCATGCATATTCTTACCGCTATAAGATCTTGGACAGTTTCGAATGCACCGTCCCCAACAAGGTCCAACAAGTCACCGGCTATCTATACAACCAAATTGGTTAGTAAAGACTCAGGCTGCAATAAAAACTTTAGTATCAACTGTTCACCCATACCTCCTCGCCAGGTTTATCAGAATCAAGAACCCGACATATAGCCATTGCCAGTTCATCTTCAGAAAGTAGCGAGTTACTCCCTCTAACAATCCTTTCACATGAATCTCTTAACCAACTCAAATTAAAACTACTCCCATCAACAGCTGAATGAGAATCACTGAAGCCTTGCCAACCTTCACCAAATGGAGGTGAAATGCTTTCCTCACCAAGTAACTCCCCATCCTCCAAAGAAACATCTATTAAAAACCGAGCTGGAGTCCTAAATTCAAGGTTAGCTCCAAATTCTAGATCACTGGTATCCCCAGTTACATGATTTTCTGAAACAACTGTAGTTCCAGGGTCACCAGGCTGAAATACATAGAGCCTATGAGCTAGGTAGGCAACTTTCCTTATGGCAGCATCTGAAACTGTGTGACCAACAAGCTTCTGCAACTCCAGCCTGCATTTCAAGCATTTATTGTCACAGTTCTAGGGTGTGTATGCTGCATATGGTAAGATCAAGCCCATATCATCAAGTGTGCTTATTTCCTGGCTTCCCCAATTGGTAAATTACAAATTTTCAACTACCATGCAAAAATTGTGGTGGCATTGTTGATTACGATCATTACTTAAGCAACATGTGGAATCCAAATGAAAAATGCCAAAAGGAGGTCATTTCATTTCCTATACTAATATCCAGTAAACTGGTGATATCAAGGAGTGGGAACTTAAGGCCTCACTTCTTGGCAGCCAGAGTTCTGTAAAGCTTATCTTGGTCCAATGATGCAAAGAAACGGTAACAAGAGAGTGCCACATCACGGAACTCTTCAGTATGCACTTCTCCATCTATCAGCTCAACCACCGCCGCTATGAACTCTTTGTAGGCTTGTCGCACTTCAGTTGAAGCTGCATCAAGAATTCCATCGTCATATAAAAGATAAATCCAATTCGATGCTTTATTTCCAATTGAGATACCTTCTTCCCATTGACGAACTATCGTCCTTGCAAGCTCCGACTCATCAAGTGGATTTCTAGAAGAACTGCATTTGGGCCATTGAAAATAAACATTGCCATGAGATGAAACATGCTGAAGGCAGAAACCTCTAGCGTAAAATTAAAAGGGTAGTTTGCTCAATCAAAATCAAAACCAAATTAAACAGCGAAATCAAGCATTCGAAGATATATTGCAAATTCCTCAATACATTAAGAGGGAAATTTGTTTACTTGGGAGGCCTGTTCCGATTCTGAAGGATTATCTTTCGCTGGAGATAGGCTTGGTCGACGTCGAAAGGCTCCCTGAGAGAATTCGCCAAGCGAGGGAGCTGCTGAACCAACATCGATGCTCCTTCTTACTTCTGCTCCGGTTTGCTTTCTTGCTGCAAACAGATTGCTCGTCAGATAGACCCTAGAGAGGGTTTTTGCTCGAAAAGGGACGCTGTAGAGGAGAGAGCGACAGGAATTCTCGGCTGCTGACTGGTTTTTGTCGGCCAATCTGACCCTTGGAGCTCAAGAAATTCGGTCCTTTTCACCTTTCAAAGCCCAGCGTGTAGGGGTAGGGCATTCTTTTGCCACTGGCCACTGGTGGGGCAGATGCACACAACTGACACTTGCTACAAACAAGTCCTAAATCATATAAAGCGTAAAAAAACCGGAGTGAAAGTGAGAAAGTCCTGGGATACCTTTTATTATATTTTGATTTAATTTTATTTATATTATTATTTATTAAAAAAATTAAAAATATATATATTTAGAAACTACATATTTTAAATTATCATTCATATATAAAAATTTTTTATTTATATATTAAAATGTTGAAAATAAAAAATTTTAAATTAATTATCAAAAAAAATGTAGTAAAACTTTTGGGACGAAAGGAGTATTTTTTAAATTTTAAAAAAGTAAAAGTGTTATAAAAGTAAGAGAGAGCGGTAGTTAAGAGAGGAAGCATAAAATTGAAAGTAGTGATATAAAATAAAACAATTATGTAACTTAGTGAATGACAGATATACTTCTGATATTATTTGTACCATGTCATAAATTGATTGATGTAGGGACAAAATGAACAAAAGTTGGTCAAAATGGGGGCTTTGAGCACTTTAAATAGTAAAAGTTCTTTTTCTATACTTAGCAAAACACATAAAGAATGCATTAAGAAATGAAAGAATATACCAGAAGAGAAACAATAATGGTCTTATCCTTAGGGACAATAACCACAGTGCTTTGGTGGCTAGCTTTAAGATTTGAAATGATTGTTGGATATGTGTAACAGAACTAGAGTGCTTTAATGGCTAGCTTCAAGATTTTGCAATGATTTGCTAGATATGTGTGACATATTCGGAGTAGTTGGAATAGATTATCATAGTGCTTGCAGAATTTGGACACAACCAAATATAAAGGTTGTACATGGAACAAACCAGTTTGTTACTATGTTTTTGGATTCTAAAAGGCTTTGAAGCTCCGCTTGTAGAGTTAAGGAGCAATATAGAAGCAAAATTCCATGTTGAAGTTTTGGTTGTCCATTGACTACCTTTCAGACCCAAGTTGTAACTCTCAAGTTGAGATATTGTCTCCAAGCACCATTGATTAGAAAAATTTATATGTTTTAGGCATGGCTTATAGCTTCCTAGAACCTTAAGTTTGGCACATAGAGTGTGGTTAGTTATAGGAAGATTTAGATACCAGGATTGGTATTCCCTTGATATAAGGATTTGGTGAATAACGTTATCTCATCTTACTATAATTGATTGAAAAAGAAATGTGTCATTTCAAAAGATACATTCATTTCTACCCAACTAAAGAAGTGATAATGTTACGAGTAAGAAAGTGAACTACTTTAACTACCATTTTTTGTGTTCGGCATGGAAAAAAGAAAGTCATAGTTCAAAGGATGGAGAAGTTAATAGTGAAGGAGTTGAACATAAATTTTCCCAAACCTCCTATGCACTCTGATGCTCCCAGAGTAAGTATAGAGATGTCTCATGTTTGGATCTGCATCAATTACACAATTAGTTTGATAGGCTGCCATGAGAAGCTAGGTTAACAGCGGTTAGGAGTGCGTTTAGTAAATATAGTAGTAAAAGATTTTAGGCCGAATTAAGGGCCATTTGGATGAAGAAACATATTTTGTATAGATCTAGCTTTGATGCCCCATGATACCTTAACAATATAAGTCTTCACCCACCAAGCAAAATGCTTTAGGTGAAAATAGATAAATGTAGGGGGCATGCCGAAAATATTAATGTTTTTGTTAGCTTTCTACCTTATTAATTTAAATAAAGTAAAATGCTACTTCCTCCAACATTTTTTGACTTATATCAATATGGAATATTATATTGGACAGTATTTGTGCCCATTTTTTTTCTTTTTTTGATTAACAAGAAAAGCATTTCAATCAACTATTTTGAAATCACTTTACATTTGTCCATACATGCATGCATGTGGATTAAACAAGCTTCCACAACCACTCATTATGATCTATACATGCTTGTGGTAAACTTAGTATTCCAATCACAGTATCTCTGTTAACCATATCAAGTACACAATTCTCATCAGCCCCTACGCTCTGAAATTTTTTTCTATTTAACTTTGCTAGAATAATGTTTGTTCCTAATTTTCCTTAAAAACCAAAGGCGGACCCGAGTTTTTATAAAGAATGAAACAAAATAAATATTTTTTAAAATTATAGTTCTTATAAAAGAATTTAATCAATTTTAAGAAGGAATCAGAATACATTTGCCTTTCAATTTTAAAAATGGTACAAGTATTTTATAATTTTATAGGAAAACCAAGCTCTTATTAGCCTTACTTTAGTTCTGCCCCTATTAAAAACCATTGCATAAGATCATCATGTTGTAGTCTTTTGCCTTTAAGTTTGCCTGTGGCCAAGAGTCCATTTTAAATAACATCCACGCTATAAATAAGTGTTTGCGCATGGCTAGTAGTTCCTATATAAATTTATCCTATATGCACTTATTTTCTTTCGATCTCAACTTATCATAAATTTGTTTTCTCCTAAATTTTGAACTTCATCTGCTCCATATTTCAAGACCACCCAATCCCTAACTCTTAACATGTTCCTCCTAGACCAAGAATCAGGTTGCTTCTTCTGGACAATCCATATATATCATTCATGTGAAGGTAGAACCTATGAACCCATTTAATCCATATGCTTCTCTGCCACTCCATCTATCTAGCAAAATTTTCACTGACCCTTGTCTCACATGTCAACATCCATTAGATCAAGTCCTCCATCCCTCTACTTCACAACTTTGTGCCAGGCAATTGCGGCCCTTTTTTTTCACCATAAGATAAGAAAACCCTGCATCTTTGAACTATCAACTTCAATATTTTCCATGGGGATAAGAAAGGTCAAAATCTTAAATATACCACTAATATTTAGGTTGGTTTCAAATCTATCACAAAATTGTTTTTGCCTAAATTCCCGAAGAAAAATAAATGGTATTTCTGTTAGCCATCATGCTTTAGCTAGAGATAAACTTTCTTATAATTTTATTAATAATGGCAACTTTAGTATTACTAAAGCTTACTTAAGTAAGAAATCTCTTGATTCTGACATTGATAAGGACAACAATTGAAACTAAATTTAGAAAATTGAAATCCTATCCCAAAATTGAATGTTTCATCTGGAAATGCATGCTTAAAAGACTGCCTACTAATTCCTTCCTTCGTCAATTGGGCATTGCTCAATCTAATATTTGCACAAGGTGCCTTTTTGGCTCTGAAACCATTGATCATATCTTCATTCCATGTACTTATAGCAGGGAGATTTAGAAGTCACTAAATTTTGTTACTCATTTTACTAGAAATTGGAATATTATTTGTAAATGTCTATGTCAGTATGCTGGAAAGTCTCTTATTTATTGTATATCTTAGTCTTTCATTCTGTATATTGCCCCATGAAACCTTTGGAAGGAACAAAACAAATTCACTTTTGAAGGCACTTATTCTGGCCCTTCCTTTGTTGTTTGAAGGATCAAGGAACAAGTCTCTAAGTTATATGCCTTAACAAAGGTCACAAGAGGTGGTAGGACTCTATCCCCCACCCAACTCTAATGGGAAGCCACTTTTCCTGGTGCATTTAAGTTAACCAGGGATGGTGTGGTTAAACCTTTTGGAGTTTTAGGAAATGCATGGGGTCTTACTCATGACCAAATGGGAAATCTCGCTACAGCTTTTGCTAAATTCCTAGGTACTACTACCCCTTAACTATTGAATTCTAAAGCTTCTTTGAAGGTTTAGGAATGGTCAAACTCATGGGCAACATTGTGCTTGAAATTAAATCTGATTACCAACAATTAAGTGACTCATTTCTTCCTTCTATATTAAAGTGGACGCAGACATATATATATTAAAGTGGGGTCCACGGACCTTGCTTTTATTTAAAAAATGTGAGTAAATGGTATATAAATTTAAGTTTGGGCATCACTTTAAATATTTATTGGATCTCATTATTCTAAATAAAAATATAGCAAAAAAACAAAAGTCATTCATTATAAACTTTTTTTTGTCACTTTTTTTCTTATATTAAAATCATGGCTTAAATATAACATTACCTTTTGGACTTTACATAATTAGCTTAGTTAGCTCTCAAATTACAAGTCCGCATATTTTAGTCATTGAACTCGAACTAAGTTAAGTTCAAACATTTCAACTAAATCATGTTAATCCTTAATAAAAGTGCCAATGTCATGAAAAAAATAAACTTTCTAGCTATTTTTAGTATGAAATTATAAACTCTTCTATGTTTACATTATTTTATTCAAAATAAACTAGAATTAGTATGTTTACAGGCAATTCACTTTGAGAAGTGAGGTACCAGTATTTAATTTTTAAAAAAATTAACTAAATATCTTCATAGTTTATCTGAAAAAGTAACAGTAGTATTTTTCTTTCAAAATTTATTTTTAAATTTTTTAAATAATCATAAAGGCTAACCCAATTCAAACTTATATACAAAACATATATATTTAGTGACTTAGACGTGTTTTACTTTGAAAATAAATAAAATTTAATAACTTAATTCAAATTAAAACTAAAGGGTACTCCAAATAATTTTTATTTGTAGGTATACTATTAGGAATTAGCTCAAAGACTTTTTACTTAGATGATTCTGTTTATTTTTTCTTTTTGTTGATACTTAGAAATTTACAGGAGAATGATTGCAAGTGAGGTATTCTCTTTAGATGATTGTGTTATAGTTTAAAGTTTAAATTTTAATCAATTTAAGTTTAAGACCGGTCATAATTTAAACTTATATATAAACTTCATTTTTAAAATATTTTAAATCTATTGAAACTCATGGCTGCCAAGATATTATTATTGGATTGCAGGTCTTTCATGGAAAGAATTAATTCAAATCAAGAGGCTTTGTCATAGTCCCAGGAAAGCCAACCTAGCAGCGGATAGCCTTGCTAGGTTTTGAGCGTCCATGTGTTCCACTTGTATGCATGTATTTTGATGAATGTCCGGGTTTCCACTAGAAGATGATTGCTCGTGATCATCAAGCAATTCCTTGTTTAGATTCCCGTAGTCTTGTTTTGATCCCTCCCGAGCCTTATAATTATGGTTGCTCGCTAGGGGTTTTAAATTCTTCTCTAGATCTCTCTCCTGTTGCTCCCCCCTTTGACAATGGCAAAGACATTATATTGTAACTTTTTCTTATTCATGATTTATTTCCACCGAAAAAAAAAAATAGCGGCACACTTTTTTTTGGTCTCGACCTGGCCAAATGCTTCCAATAGAGGACCCATAGTCTACGACTCAATGCAAATCCAGCGAGTATGTACTTCGCTAAATTGGAGAAAATTGCGGATTAACAATTTTACTAACTCTTTTTGTTTATTTCCTTTCAATGTAATATAAATCACTCCCTCTGTCCCAAAAGTTTTGATATATTTAACTTTTTGTTGTATTTTGACTTAATTTTATTCATATTATTATTTGTTAAAAAAATAAAAATAAAATAAATTTAGAAACTACATATCTTGAATTATCATTCATATACAAATATTTTTTATTTATATATTAAAATGTTAAAAATAAAAAATTCTAGATTAATTGCCAAAAACAAATGAAGCAAAACTTTGAGACGAAGGGAATAATAATTAAGATAAAATTGTGTAAACACTCGTTTAATTTGTTTGCCTTTTTTTTTTTGTATATATCTTTAATATCTTTAGCCATATTAGGTACTAACTAATCTAAATTAAACCGCATCGGATCTTATTCCTTTAACAGAGCCGGATGTATGCATATTGAAGTGGGGTTCATGAACCTCATTTTTATTTTAAAAAATGTGAATAAATGGTATGTAAAATTAAGTTTGGACATCACTTCAAATTTTTCTTGGACTCCACTATTCTAAATAAAAATCTAGCAATAAAGTAAAAGACACTCATTGGAAACCTTTTTTTTTTTTTGTTGTTCTTCTTCCTTATATTAAAACCATGACTTATATGTAACATTACCTTTTGTACTTTACTTAGTTTGTAGAGCTAGCCCTTAAATTATAAGTCAACTTATTTTAGTCATTGAACTCAAACCATGTTAAGTTCAAATGTTTGATCTAAGTAATATTAATCCTTAATAGAAGTGCCAATGTTGTTAAAGAAATAGACTTTTTCCTACTTGTTTTAGTGTGAAATTATAAATCCTTCTATGTTTAGATTATTTTATTTAAAGGAAACTAGAATTAGTATATTTGTAGGTAATCCGCATTAAGAAATGGGATATTACTATGTAATTTTTTGAAAAATTAACTAAATTTCTTCATGTGTTTACCTAAAAATGTAACAACAGTATTTCTCTTTCAAAATGTATTTTTAAAATTTTTAAATAACCTTCAAGATTAATCCAATTCAAACTTAAATACAAAACATATATATTTAGTGACTTAGAAGTACTTTATTTTGAAAATAAAAAAAAACTTAATAACTTAGTTCAATTAAAACTAAATGGTAGTTGAAATAATTTTTATTTGTATGTATACTATTAGGAATTTGCTCAAAGACTTTTTACTTAAATGGTTCTGTTTTTGTTTAATATTAAAAAATTTATAAGAAAATATTTACATGCAAGGTATTCTCTTTAGATGATTGTGTTATAATTTAAAACTTAACTTTTGATCAATTTAATTTTAAGAATGAACCTAATTTAAATTTATATATGGACCCCACTTTTAAAATATTCTAAATTCACCACTGTCCTATTATTTATTTGCCTAATTGTTTAGTAAGATAAGTTTGAGAATTTTAGGTCAAGTTATTTCCTATATATTGAAAAAGTAATATTTTATTTTTATTCCAAAATAATTATACTAAAAAAAATTTATGTTCCTTGGAAATTTTTCAAAAAATTTAAAAATTAAAATAAAATGTGTTTAGTAGGTGAGTTATTTTTATCTATTTTATAGGCCAATTTTCCACTTAATGAACAATCGTGAAAATTCATTTTTATTTTTTTAAGTCTTCATATTTGAAAAGGCCAAAATAACTTATAAACATCTCCTGTTTTAGGTTGGCCCGAATTGGCGCTAATTAATTAAATAACTATATGTAGGCTCTAAACTCTAAACTTTCAAATATCTACAAATCTGATTCCTAAAAATTTGAAGAAAATTACAACTAGTCCCTAGAATTATATAAATTGTCAATCAAACATAAAAAAATTACAAAATAATCCTAAAGAAATAGCAAAAAAATTGTCTCTAAAATTTTGTAAGATTGTAAAAATACACAACTAAAGTTTTGAAAAGTAAGGTTTTAGTCATTATGCTGAAAGTTTTCAAAATTTCCATAAATTTTCATTCAACTCTCAATTAAGCAACAAAAATTTTCTAACGCAGGTCCATTTCATTTCCCGCTAACCTAAATGGATTAATTTTATTTTTACTTCTTTTTAATCGAAAACTAATGTCAATTGAAAGCTAACACTATGTAAATATAATAATCATGATGGCGGAGGGTTAGGCCTCTGCCGACCATCAGGGCGGACCGTAATGGTAGTATTGTCCCCTTTGGCGCATTAACGGGCGGGAGTACCCCTTGAACCCGAGACCTCAGGGATTTACACCAGCGCGGAGCTGGTCGCGTCTAACCACTAGACCTAGTGGTTAGACGCGACCAGCTCCGCGCTGGTGTAAATCCCTGAGGTCTCGGGTTCAAGGGGTACTCCCGCCCGTTAATGCGCCAAAGGGGACAATACTACCATTACGGTCCGCCCTGATGGTCGGCAGAGGCCTAACCCTCCGCCATCAAATCACTTGAATAACATCTTTTGGAAAGTAATTAAATTTTTATGATTTTAACTTAACCAACCAAAAAGTAATGAAAGATTCTCAATTTTTTTAAAAAAAATTATTTTAAAACCAGTTTTTAGGATTCTTAAAATTATGGCTTCAGTAATTATGCTCCCCCTCTCCCAAATTCATTGCTTTATTTCAATTTTTATTTAAATTTGACATAAATTTATTTATGCTACTATTTAATAAAATATAAAAACTATATTTAAAATTTATAATTCTTGTAGTTCCTAAATGTAATTTTTTTCAAAAAAATAACAAATAATAATATAAATAAATTCAAGTCAAACTTAAGTAAAAAAATAAAATGATACAAAGAATTTGGGATACTAGTGGTATAATTTAAGAAAACAATAACTAAAAATAAAAATGACCATTATTAACAAATTAATCCATATGTAAAGTGAACATGACCTTAGTGTGTATTCATTTTTACTTAGTTTTTTTTAGTAAAATGTGAAATTTAAAATAACCCAAGCTCAAAGCAGCTACAAGCCAAGACGGGAACGACTGTTCCTAAGAAGTTCTACCAATCACACAGAGGCCTTTTGAAGAAAGAGAATGGGCAACATTGTTCGCTACTCACCTAACAAAAGAAAAAGAGCAAACATCAAACAAACTAGCAAATGACTTTATTTCATCTACCAAAACTCCGAAATAAAGCAAAGGTAGGGTGACCCCTGTTGATATTCGAAATGGTCTGCAAAGAGTCTAAGTCAAGAATGACAGAATCAATAACATGTCTTCAAGCCTCTTTTAGCCCCCACATAATGCCCATGGCCTCTAAATATGCAACATCCTCACCATCATAAAACCAACTATGTGAAACGGTAAACCGAACCAACTTGTCTTCGTTTCGGTCGATAACCCCAATTGCAGCTTTCCTCTCTTCCTTTGCCCATGATGCGTCGACATTCACCTTGATCTCCAAAGCACCTAGTGGTTGCCACATATACGTTGCATGGGTGCAAACTTTAACTTGGTCATTTGACGGCCTACCGAAAGAAAACCAGTGCTCAATCCATGATGAAATAGCTTAGGCTATTTTCCTCGGATCTTGACAAGAGGCTTTATGGACTACTTGGTTACAATTGTACCATATGAACCACCCAAACATAGCCACCCGGACCAAGGGTTGTTGTTAAGTGCATAATTTAGCGGTCAAAGTGGTTGACTTTTTGGTAACTTTGACCACCAATTTCTTTCATTTCATCCATTCTCTCTCAATTTTCTTGTCTTGCTTTGCTTCCTGCAGGTAAGAGTATATTGCAGATGTGTCAGTTTAGAGTGAGATCGAGTGAGATAGAATTTGGGCATGCAAAATTCAAGTCGAAGTAAGAGTCGCCGGCGCTGGCGATGCGTCGCCAGAATTACAAGCGCTCTACCAATTGTCCATTTTTGGTGACGCGTCATCGCCAACTCAACTCAATTGGCAATGCGTTGCCACTCGCTCCTCTATTTCACCCGAACCTCATATTTTGATGGTCCCTTCGCGTTTTCCCACCTGGTGAGCTGTCCTTGGATAAGGGATTTCTATCCTTTTAGGGTTTGAAAGTTAAGAAAAGATAAGAGAAGAGCCATTGGGTATAAATAGCAAGAAGAAATGAGAAGCCTAGGTCTAACATTAGATACTCTTCTTCTCATATCTTCTTATGAGAACCACCATTGGAGTAATACTCTTCTTCTCATCTTTTTTTGTGAGAACCACCATTGGAGTAAGGTTTAAAGCTTGAAGAAGGAAACTAAAAGCAAAAAATACTTAGGTCACTAGGATCCATCTTAAATTTCCTCTTTTCCCCTTCTTATTTTGTGTATTTTCATGGATTATTTGATTATGGGTTTAATGTTAGAAGAAAGCATGGATTTTGAGTAGATCTTTGTATTTGTCTAAGATGAAACTTCTATTACTTGATATCTAATGGTTATTTGATGATCTTTCATGGATGTTTATCTCTTTGTATTTCCTATTCTTGAACCTAATGCTTATGCAATTGATTGGCCTCTCCACACATTCACAAGTCCCACTTAGTTTTTGAGAGAGAAAGAAAGGGGATAGAAAATAGGAATAGGGTATAATGAATATTGTTGATTAGAGATAATCTGCAATTACTTTAGGTGTTGGAAGAGGATTAATAGCTTAACCCATCTAGGATTAATCATGAGATTAAAAATTTTTTTGTTTGATTCTAGGTGAACAAAGACTTAACTTAAGAAATTAGGTTTTTGAATTTTAGGTCTCTACACCACACAAGTGGGTAAATGTCCTAAGGTGTAACTAACTTGGATAACAAGTAATAGGGTGAATTCCTAGATAGATGACCTTCCCCCTTTAACCACTTTAGTTTAATTTCTTTTAGTAACTTGTGTTTTTATTTAACTACCCACATTAGAGTTAACTAGGAAATTAGTGGGGTCATTTGTTCTTGTCCTCTACTCCTTAATCACTCATTCACTCATTTGGTTGTAGGTTTTACTTGTCACTTTTACTTTAATAGTTCAAATAAATTAGGTAACTAATGCTCATTTCTTGGTAAGATCACATTAGCTCTTAGGATGATACCATTCCTCATCTTTGCAAACAACGAAAGTAATCGTACGCTTGCGAGTGATAAATAGTTACAAATTTTTACACTATTGTATTTCACACTAATTGTTTGTCACCAATCACAGCATCAGGTAGTTGAGTCCGCAAAGCCTCGGGTTCTAAAGAAAAATCCCACGCCAACTCCTAGAAAACCTAACGAGCAAAGGAGCATTCAAAGAGGATGTGATCAATTGATTCTGCTTAGACCTTGCACACTAGACATGTCAATGGAATCGCCCTCCCTAGTAGGTTATCCCAAGTTGGTAGCGCAACCATACACGTTCACCATAAAAACAAGTGAGCTGCAGGAGGGAGGGAAAGACTCCAGAACCAAGACCAAAAGTCATGTCGAAGCAAAGGATCCTTACCAAAAAACAAAGCATAAGCAAGGTAGTAGGCTGACTTAACCATGAATTGACTTGAATCATTCATTCCTTACGTGAGAACATCATCCATACACCAGGGTGATAATGGAATTCTTTTAATAATCATTGCATCCAATGGGTGTAAGACCACTTTAACCATGGAGTAGTTACAACAGAAACCCCTTTATCAATCAATTGGCTCACCCTCAAATACTCTATACTTGGCACCACTACTATTAAGGGTTTTGGTGTTCTCTTGGGCAACCAATTATCAAACAACAAGGAAATGCTAGTACCATCCCTTACTCTCCAATAAGCGTTAGCTTTAACTAATTCTCGACCCTCCAAAAGGCCTTTGTAAATAATAGAATAGGAATTTGGAATTATAGCCTTAAGGAAAGACAAAAATATGTAGTACGTGCCTTCGAAGACCTTGGCTACCAACTTGGAAATGTTTTGTGCAAGCCTTCACTCTTGCTTAGCTAACATAGCCAAGTTTAAAAGTACTCACATCTTTAAACCCAAGACCCCCGCCCGCTTTGAAGTGCACAGACATTCGCATCTATGTTATGCCATTTTTCTTTTCTCTATGTTAGATGACCAGAAAAACGACATAGCCAATGACTGAATTTTATTGTATACCTCAGTTGGAATTTTGACATAGCTCATTAAATGTGTAAGCATAGCCTAAACCATAATTTTGATTAGGAGGTTGTGCCCTGCCTAAGGGAGAAGTGATGTTTTCCACCTAACCACCTTCATCTTAATGTGCTCAATTAGATAATCGAATTGGGTTTTCTTTTTTTGACTTAACAACCAAGGAAACCCTAAATATTTGTCCACTCTCAGACAGGTGCCTATACCAAGCAAGCTCATGAGCCAAGTTTGAATTTCATGTCGATAGCTAGGGCTTAAAAAGACAGATGATTTCTGCATGTTAACCTTTTGGCCCGATGCACACCCATAAAGTTATAATAAAGCCAATACATGCCTCAAACCTTCTTCTTCAGCTTTCAAAAATAGAATGCTATCATTTGCAAAAAGTGAGTGTGACACTGGGGGGCTATACTTACTTATTGCAATATTTGAGATTTGATTCTACATCTACGTCTGCTTAAGCAAAAGTGATAGGCCTCTGCACAAAACAGGAATAGGAAGGGGGAGAAAAAATCCTTTTGTCTAAGCCCACGCATCAGTCTAAAGCACCTAGATGGTTGGCCATTAATTAGAACTGAAAACAAAATAAACATTACACAGCTCATGACCAACCAAACCATAACTCCGAGAACCGCATCCTAAGTTTTATGGCCTGTAAGAAAGCCCACTCAACACGATCATACACCTTAGACATGTCCAGTTTAATGGCCATGGCTCCAACTCCACTCATATACTAGCCATTTATATAGTGGCACGTCTCCAAAACAACCAAAGCAATGTCCGTTAGAAGATGACCTGGAACAAAGGCACTCCAATTATCCAAGATCAACAGAGGTAAAAGTAGCTTAAGCCTATTTACCAAGACCTTCAAAATAATTTTGTATAATACATTCCAGAGGCTGATCAGCCTAAAGTCCATTATAGATTTCGAGCTAGGCACCTTTGGGATTAAGACAATATGTATATGATTAAGTTCATCCAAAATTGACCCATTTCAGAGAACACCTAACACAAATGAGACAACCTTACTACTCAGTAAATGTCAAAATTTATGAAAGAACAAAGGTGGGAGACCATTCGACCCAGGGGCCTTGGTAGGGTACATTTGAAACAGAGTTATGCACATCTTCTTCTCAATATATGCAATGAGTAAGTCTCGACACATATCTTCGGTCACCACCCTTTGCACTAACCAAATGACCTCGTCAAGCCTGGAAAGGTTGGATAACACAAAGAGATTTTCAAAGTAACACACAACCACCTTTAAGATTATTTTCAAATATGAAAGCTCGGTACCATCCTCTTTCCACAGAAGGAAGATCTGGTTGTGTTGCCTCCTCCCATTGCCATTTAATGGAAAAACCTCATATTTTTGTCACCCTCTTGGAGCCAAATTAATTTAACCCGTTACCTCTAATATTTCTTCTCTTGCTCATAGAGTTGACATAGAAATGCCCTCACTTTGTATCTTTTCTGCATTATATTCATGTCGTGCTAGGTAGCCTCAAATATTTCCAACATCCACTCTATATCACGATTCCCTGCATGAATATTTTTTGAATCCTTTTTCCACTCTTGCAACCCCTTATCCATTAGTTCAATTTTTCCAACAGTCAATTTTTCCAACAGCGATCCATGACCTGCTGCCAACCCATTTCAAATAATTTGCTTGCAACCATCATCTAGCACCCACATTGACTCAAATCACCACGACAACTCCCAGGAACCGACGGCTTCCTAAGCAAGCATACATAAGGACCACAGTGATCAGAGCAAGCAAAGGGAAAATATAAAACTCAGCCTCAGAGAAAAAGATTTTTCTAAGCTAGCAAACCCAACCATTGGTCTAGTGTCTCATAAACTCAAACACCCCCTGAACACATATGATTCCCAGTAAAATCTGAGCCATAGTAACCAAAATCAACTAGCTGAGCTTTCTTATTGCCTCCCTAAAAGCATCCATCTACCCCTGGTCTTGGTCCTTTCCCTCTTCTTTCTCAGATGACCAAAGAATTTAATTAAAATCTCTAATGACTAGCCACAGAAGGGAGCTCTGAGCTAACAACTGGTGAAGTAAATCCTATGACTGATAGCGGAGCTTTCATTTTGGATTCCTATAAAAACCCGTTAAGCACCAAACCAAACCAAGAGTTGAAACCTTCACATCAATATGATACTAAGACATCAAAAGCAAATCCACATACTAACCAAGTCTCCAAAGTAAGGCCAACCCCTACTTTTTGCCTTTACAGGGAACTGAAATACCTAACTAAAACCTCAGTTTTCTCCAAACTTTTTCCATCTCTGACACAGTCCTCCTGGTTTTAAGAAAAAAAAAACTACGTTAGGGGTCTTTTTATCAACTACTCTTTTTCAGGGCTTGAACAGTTTAGGCTGACCCAAGCCCCTAATAGTTCAAACTGATAAAACTCATTGGGGCTAGTCGGGGAGAGTCCTTGCTCATCCCTACAAAAAACAACTCAGCACTGCTCGTCTTCGCTTAGGAATACATTCTGATGGAGCCCCTAGAGTTTCTTTTCTCTTCCATAAGGTAACTACCCTTTTTCTTGGCACGTCTTTCTCTCATTGTGTCCCCCTTCCAAGCCTCTCAACACCTTACGCCATCCACTAGCTCAAGCTAAAGCCTTAGCAGTATGAATACTAATGAAAGTCTGATTCCCTTGGGTGCATGTGCTTTTGCCTCCTGGAAAACTAAACATAAAATTTTTCTAATTCACTAGAGCATTAGGTGATTTCATAGGTGAAGCACTTATTCTAATCATTACTGTAACCGAATTCAGGGCATTTTGGACCACGATAAAACATGGTATAAAAATCCTATGCACATTCACCCTTGCTAACGCAGAAAGTACTTCTCCATCCATTAAAAAACCACTAGCGAGGGGCTGAAGATTGTCAACTCTTGTTCCATTTTATTATTGCATTGCCTTTTCCTTGCGGACCTCCCTATTGACTTCTACGAAGTTAAGCTCGAAGGTGCCACCTAATGCTTGTCATGCATAAACCCTTCGCCCCACGAAGAAGATGAATACGTTGAACCAACCTGACTATTGAGACACTCCCGCTTGACATGATCAATCTTACCACATTTACATTAGAAATTCAAAAGCCTCTTATAACGCACATAAAACCACTTTTTCCCCAAAGCATCTTCCACTATAATTCCACAACAAAGAGGCTAGAAAATATCGATGAAAACTCTTACCTCGTAACAAAGGTCCAAAGATATCAGTTTATACTACAACCCCAATTCGGCTCTTAACTGCCTCTGCCATATTCTTTGTAAACCACTCAAAGGGAGCATCCAATATATGCACCTAGAATGCCACCTAATTGAACTGTAACGAGTACGGCCTATCCCATTTACAATTGGTGCATGACGATGACCCTATTGTTGAAAGCCCATAGACCACTCCTAAGCACAACCGACTTATCTTCTTCCTTGTCGAAATTTGCAATGAACAAGTTCTCCCATGGAATTGGGTTGTTTGACCGAAACGTGCACACAAATTAAAACCTTCATGTTTTCCTTAACATATTGCGTAAGTGTTTCACCCTGACCACCTTCCTGGATGGCACCTTCATAGCGTCGTTAGTTCAAAGAAACCACCACACAATTGGTCCCGAAAAAGATAACAGACAAGAAGTCACATCCTCATCCGTAAGAATCAATGAAGTGAAGTACTTGTCTAGCTACTCCATAACCACACCAAACCAATGAAACTGACAAACACAGCAACTCAGCAGACGAGAAAAAAACCAAAAACCACTAAACCGAAAGAGAAACAGGACTCTGAAAATTGGGAAACAAAAGAATCCTTGTGTAACAAGGAAACTCATGCCACTTAAGAGGGAAAAACCCTAAGAGAGCCCACAAGGAGCGATAAAAAAACCCTAAATTTTTCATTTTTACTTAGTTTTGAAACAACTAAAAATGTGTTGTTTATTTATAAAATCATTTTTCTAAAATTTATTTTGAAAAATACATATGGAAATTGGAAATAGATATGATTAAAAAATAAATAACGGTTTTCCACATCCAAATTTTTCACATTTTTTTACAATTTTTATTTAAGTTCTTAAATTATGGGATTTTAGTAGGTATATAATGCAAGCATATAATCATTACATATGAATATAAGTACTTTAATGCATTAAAAAATTAAGAATTTTTATATGTAGTATTGTTTGAATAAGTGAGAAATTCCATTAATAAAAAAACCGCAAAACATCTAATTAAAGATAAATGAATAATAATTAATAGGTTTCCTTTGTGCATGCAAAAATAGTGTTAAATGTACAAAAGGTTCCTTATAAATTGTTTTACAAAATCCTATATTATATTGACTCAATTCCTGAAAAGCACATGGGAATTAGTTAATTTTGCATGTAATTATATACTTACACTTAAAATGAATAATATTCATTCGTAATCTCTTAGCTTTAATGTTTGTCATAAAGTAGTCATTTACCTCACTTTATGTCCTCATAAAATCCTCAACCTCATACCACACTTCCTATTATAGTCCATTCCATGAGTTTCTCCATTATTTCAAACAAAAGTTAATGAGGTAGTGAAATTGGATAGTGATGTGGCAGTACAAAATGTCATGTGACATCATCTTTCATAACAATAATTAAATAACTATATTGAAAAAATAAAAAAATTCAAACTGAAAATGACACAAAAATATAATTATAAGGACTTAAAACGTAGATTTAGCCAATCTTCATCATCTCCCCCAAATTTTCTTTCTTTCATCCGTGTCGTCCTTGTTGAACCCCCTCATCCCTGACGATCGCCCGACGTCATCGCTGCTCACCCGAATTACGGCCTCTGCTTCATCTACGCCCATGTTGAGGGCACCGTCGTTCCATAGGCCTTGGACTCCGTCTCCGTCGTTGCGAGTAGAAGCAGAACTGAGGGCTGCTCGATTACTCACTGTCGCCGCCCCTTCTGCAACACTGCCGGTGACCACCCTTGCTCTTAAAATCGACCTCAACCACACTCTAAGATGATGTTTCTCGCAACCACATGTGCATCGGGGAGAACATGGGCCTCACTGGCCCCATTGATGTCGAAGCTCTCGTCAATGTCGCTACGAACCATGCGATCCAGATCCCCTCTATCCGCTTTCTGCCGTCCATCTTTCTGCCACCAGAGCTCCGTCATTGTCACCAATTGGTGTCTGAGAATCGCCCATCGTTGCTGGAGCCAACTTCGAAGCAGCCCTGTCCATGGGCCACCACCGCCATCGAAGACTGAAGGATAGAGGAATCGCAGGGCTACCCGAGCCCAACCGGCCCGGTGCTAGGGCTCTGGCTGTTGGGATGACCACCCAGGCACGATACACAAGGCAATTGGTATGGTATTAGAATGATTTCAGAGCATAAGTGGTCGCCGACTTGTCAATTTCGGAGTAGAGATCATCTGAGTAACTTCATGGTAATTCACGTTTTGAACCACAAAATTATAGTTTCGTGTAGCCTAAAGTTTTTTATTCTTTTACGCTCCGTTTGGATACAAGGGAGAGCGAGGAAGGGGGAGGACGCGCCCCTTCCTTTGCGCGTTTGGGTGAGAGGAAATAGGAGGGAGAGGTTGAGAAGGGGTCAGACTCTTCCCCGGATATTCCTCGTACAAGCTATTTCTGTAATCCCCCCAAATCGGGCGGAAACGGAGGGAAGATACGCCAACTAAATCAGCGATTTTGAGCGTTACAATACTGCCCTTTTGCTTCATCTTATATCTGGTGAAGAACCGATGAAGAAGCACGGAGAATTCAGTAGCAGTGGCAATCGTTGGCGGCGGCGGCAACGGTACCAGCGGCGGCGGAAACAGTATCAACGGTGGCCATTTATCAGGTTCACTGTTTTTCGTTCTGTTTCTGTTTCCTTATGCTGTTTCACTATTTGAATTCTGATTCATTTCGATTTCGACAAATATGGGTATTGGTTTGCTTGACGCTACTGTCGCATTCGTTTTCTTCTTTTCTGTGTTCTCCTCTGCCCTATATTCGACGAAGTAGCTGCCGGAGTTGCGAGTTATCTGTGCTGGAGATTTGTCTGCAGTTGAAGTGTCGGCATCGTCACAAGTCTTTCTTTTAAGCTGTCACATTGCTCTGCTAATCAATTGCTTTCATCTTTCTTTGCGTTTGAGATGTGTATCGAACTGGAAGTTGTTTTGTCTCCATGATAATTTCTGTTCTCTGTTCAAAAGTTGAACCTAAGTCGCTATCTGGCACTCAAAATTAGACGTTTCTTTTTCTCGCATAACCAGCTGGGGTTGTGGACAGATCACTATCTGTATATCCTTTGTCACCTCCATGTTTTTCACCTTTGTTTCCATAAAATTAGCTCCAAATCAGCCTTTGCCGAAGCATCCTCCTCCTCCTATTCCTGTCCTTCCTTGTGCTCTAAACTACTTATTCTGGGAAAGGTTCCAACAGGTACTGGCTCCAATTCTGTGGTATTCACTGGATGCTTGCTGAGTTTTATTCACTTGGTAATGAGTGGAAAAACATCCATTCAGTGCTCCCTTCATCAAGGACATATAATGTGAGAACACCTGATGGACTGATCACGACCCTTCCTGCAGATGAACTGTTGTATAGAAAATAGGCGCCATATACTCAATGGAATATAAGTTTATATACTCAATGGAATATAAATTTTCAAGCATGACTTCTTTTTCTTTATGTAGCATATCAAGCTGCAGTTTGAAAAAAGGGAAGTTAGCCGTGAACGAAGGATAAAGGATAGGAAACATGAACCTTATAGGCCTGTAATTTGGGTTAGTACTCAGCTCAATAGAAACAAACTGGTATATCTTGTCTGCATAGAGAAAATCATTGGCTAGCTGATGGCTTCTTAATTAGGATGACTAAATACTTTAATGCGCCTTGCTCCAGGGTCCTTTAACTAGGTTAGGATTAAGGACCTTCTGCCATCTATGGAGGCACTGAACATCTGATCTTGTAGGTAAGTTGCACTTCCTCAACACCCTATTGTCCACAACAGTTTCTTCTATGAACAGAAAATTATATGAGAATGGCAATTGAGATGACTTTGTTGGAGAAGTACTACCAATCAACTGAGTAAACCATAAAAACTCAAAATTTGTCAGTGAAATAAACGTTTTATCAGATAGACACCTTGTACTAAGCATCTTATTGATAACCATATGATGAGTTAAGAAGAATCAACATCATAAAAATGGTCAGGAATCTATACTAGAAATTTACCGAAGTTTATAGACTCTTGTTGAGTTGAACAAGGTCATCAATATCTTTCCTTATCTCAACTTGTTGCCCTTCAAACTGCCTCTTGCTGGCATCAACTTCTTTTTTGTCCCTCTCCATTTTAGCTCTTTCCTGTTTCATTTCTTCCATTTCTTTCCTGGCCACCTCTCTTACAGAGTTGATGTTTCCAAGTTCCCTCTCTCTTTCTTCTTCAAATGACTTCTTCCTCTCCTGCAAATCCCTTTCCATCTCATCACGCCTTCTTTCAATATCACTCTCAAGTTTTCCTCTCTGCAGCTCAAGATCATAGATCATCTGACTTCTTTCACTCTGATATTTTTCAGCAATAACAGACTTCTCATGTTCCATGCTAGCTCTAAATGATTCCTCGGCAGCCTCAAGAGCATCCAGTTCTTCTTTTATGTTTACCTCCACCATCTGCTTCTCTTTTCTTAATCTTTTTTCTTCAGAAAGTTTCTTCTTCTCAAATTTTTCCAGCAGCGCATTGATATTCTTCTGTTCTTTCTCAAGTATGGTTCTTTTGCCATCCAGTTCTTCCCATTCTCTCTCAAAATTCTCTTTCTGCTTCTTGAGGTCCTCAACTTCCTTCAGAAGCAGTTCTTCCTGTTGCCTGCATTTCTCTATTTCACTCTTGAGTTCAGACTGCAAACGGACATATTCAGACCTTTCTTCTTCAGTTACTAAAAGTCTATCCCTTTCCTCACGTATCTTCAAAAGTTGTTCTTCATTTCCAGCTCTTATCTTTTCAACTTCAGCTTTCAAGCTCAAAAAATCCTCTTTCTCAGCATCCAGTTGTTTCTTCTGTGTCTTGATGTCTTTCTCCTCAGACCTGAGTGCCTTCTCCCTTTCCTTAAATGCATTCATTTTTAACTCAAACTCCTTCTCCTTCTCTTTTAACTTCTCAAACTTCTTGTCCAACGCCTGCTCTCTTTTAGAAACCTTCTCCTCCATGTGGTTGAGTTCAGCCCCCTTCTTATCCAATTCAATCACCTTGCTCTCTGCATCAAGAGATTTCCTCTTCTGATCAATTTCCAACTCGAATTCATGCTGCTTCTGAGCCAGAATGGCATTGTGCTCATCCAAGAGCTTCTGAATCTCAACCTGTGATGTTCATAATGAAAGAATCAAAAGTTGTTAAAAAAAAAAAAACATGATCACGTAATACAGTTTATACAAATAGTTATGAATTTCTCAAAATACCAAGGGAAGAAAAGAGTAAGAAAACCTTAGAACTGAAAAACAAAACCATGATAGCTTATTGTCTCCACCTAAATCTTTTAATTTGACTATGGACACACAAATGCCCAACTTTTTTTCCTTCAGCTATTGAGAAAGGAATAACAAACTGAGACTCCTCATTAATAAGAAAACTGAAGGATATGCATCCCCCAGAAAACAATTAAAAATTTTAGAAATTTGAAATGACCTACCTTCTCCCGTTCATTCAGCTTCTCTTCCATCTCCAGCAAGTCTTTCTCCTTAAGGTCCAACTTCTTTCTCAATGCATCTGATGCCTACATGGGTAACTGCATCAATGAAGATATTTCCATGCATCAACAATGTGAAAGTCCCAAAAATGCCTGGAATCTATACTAGAAATTTACCGAAGTTTATAGACTCTTGCTCGGGAAGTCCTCTTCTAAGCTTCTACCATTCCTCTCTCTTGGTATTCCAATTCTTTGCCTTTTTGTGATGAACTTTGTTAAGGCTTGCACCCAAAGCTTCTGGTTGTGTTTGAGAGAGAAAACTGCAGGCATTTGATGGATGAAGCTTTTCTCCTTTTTATGCAACTCTTCACGAAAAAAAAATTATATACTAATGATTCTTGTTGTAACCATATTTGCTCCCTTTATATATTAATGCTACTTGTGGTGATATCAACTTTAAAAAGAAAATGTTTTCTTCCTTTAATTTTTCTAACACTGTCTTTTATTTGTGAATGTTTAGGTTGTCATTTTTGAACTTATTTTTGGGGTTTGCTAAAAAAGGATACAAGCGGAAAAGGTATTTACTATTAATTTTAATATAACTTATGGATGTATGTAATTAAGTTCTGTTTTGTATGCATGTGTGGTCTTTTTTTTTTTTTTTTTTGCTTATGATACGTCATAGATAGTTAAATGAAAACAAAAATATAAAATTATATTGGAAAGTGCTCATTGATAAAGTCATATATATGTCTTTGAGGTTATGTTTACTTTTGTATGCATGTTACTAATTGTATTTTATTATTTAGATGGACAATGAGGGAAAAGATATAATCTTTGCAATATTTTGGTGGATGCACACTCGCCGAATAGGAATGTCATATTTGTTAATGATTGTTGTTTATTGGTATTTCTCTAAGAAACGAAAACATAGGTTATCAATAGGTAATAATAGAATTAATTTTGAAAGAAGAGAGAGAATTAGAGCTCAAGTTATGTATGACATATTGGGACCGACAGGTCGTGATATAGTTAGAATGAGCCCTGCGGCTTTTATACAATTATGTGAATTACTCAAAACGGAGGGTAGTCTTCGACCAACACGGCGTGCTAGTGTTGAAGAACAAGTTGCTAAGTCCTTATACATTTTGACCCATCATGCCAAAAATCGTGCGGTTAACTTTTGGTTCAAGCGTTCTGGAGAAACAACAAGCCGTCACTTTCATCGGGTTTTAAAAGCTATTATAGAGTTAGAGGAAAGATTCATCAAGCAGCCTAATGGATCTGTAACCCCACAAGAGATTGAGCAGAACAGTAAATTCTTTCCATATTTTAAGGTAAAATTTGTTAAAATTGCAGTAGTCATAACATGTTTATAAATAACGGTTGACTGACATATAACTTTCTTGACTATAACATAATAGGATTGCATAGGGGCGATTGATGGCACACATATTCGAGCTAAAGTGCCTACTCGAGTTGCTCCACGATACCGTGGAAGAAAAGACTACCCAACAATGAACGTACTATGTGCTTGTTCATTTGATTTGAAGTTCACTTACGTTCTCTCTGGGTGGGAGGGTACTGCATCTGACTCACGAATTCTGAAAGATGCACTATCTAGAGAAGATAAACTTGAGGTTCCGGAAGGTAACATATTTACAAATATTAAACTGTTAATTATTTAATTATTTATTATTTCCAATATTTCAATTTATAATAGGGTTTTATTTTATTTTAGGAAAATATTATATTGCGGATGCTGGGTTCGGGCTGAAAGCTGAATTTATCACACCTTACAGAGGTGTCCGATATCATTTGAATGAGTTCTCGAGTAATCCGCCGAGAACCATACGAGAGTTATTTAACCATCGTCATGCATCTTTACGAAATGCAATTGAACGAGCTTTTGGGCTATTAAAAAAAAGATTTCCCATCATATCAAGTGCCAATGAACCAACATATGAGGTTAAAACACATAAGTTAATTGTTTTAGCATGTTGTATCTTGCATAATTATTTGTTGGGTATTGATCCAGATGAGAGCCTTCTAGCAGAGGTTGACGAACGAATTAGGAATCGACGTCGCCGTCGTTGTCCTACAACAGATGAAGCTGACGAACATAGGGGAGAGTTGGTCAGAGATTCTTTAGCTAGTGCTATGTGGATTGATTATAGTCGTCGTACCTAAACTATGTAGCATTAGATTTGATTTGTGAGATTGATTTCTATGACTACGTTGTCGAATAAAGTACAGAATTGCTTGCCATCATATGAAAATTTATTTATTGTTTAAAATTGCTTGAAGTTCTTTAATATTATCACATAGATTAATTTAATAAATTTTGTAATTAATTGTTTTGATCATGTCACTAGAATGGAGGGGGGAAGTTCGAGTGGTGCTGAAAATTATGGCAGAAGAAATGCAGTGGTGTGGACACCTTTGATGGATGAAGCTTTATTGGATGCATTAATGCGGCAACAGGAGAAAGGCTTCAAGCAGAATGGAAGTTTTATCTCACAAGCGTATGACAATATTGTCATAGAACTGAAAGAAAAAATTGGAGACGATATAACCAAGGACAAGGTCAAAAATAGGTGGAAGACCTTGAAAAGTAATTTTGCGAAGTGCTATGATTTTTGGAGGAATGGTATGAGTGGATTTGCTTGGAATCCTACCACTAAGCTTTGGAGTGCAGAACCTGAAGTTTGGGAGAGTCTAATCAAGGTTAGCATCTTCTAGTAACAAATACCAAAAAATCATTTTTAATTTATTATTTTTTTATATGAGAGGTGTTTTATATTTTTGTGTTTGTTTTTTGTTTTCTTAGGATAAGCCTGCAGCTCGTGAATGGATGACAAAACCTATTCCCCATTATGATAAGATGCTGATATTGTATGGAAATGATAGAGCTACGGGTGATGAAAGTGGAACTGCGAAAGAAGTAAGGCGTCGTCAAGCTTTTGAGCAGGTGGAGACTATTGATGAGATTGATCATCTTGTCTCAGAAAATGAAGTGAATTTGAAAAGTTGTGATCCGTCTGATGATGCAGAACAACATTTCTCTGAGGTACAAACTCGTAAAACTAAGAAGGCCAAGGGAGCAAAGAATGATAACGATGATGGGATGTTAATTAAAGAAGCAATTGATAATGTTGCTCAAGTGATGGAACGAGGCAATCTAGTACTTGAGAAGGTGATGCAACGACTTCCAATTCCTGAAGAACAACTGTGGACTCTTTTGGAAGAAATATCGCTTGAGCCGCACGTACTAACTGACGCATATGTTCACTTAATTGCACATCCCGAGAAAATACGAGCTTTGTTAGGATGTCCTCAACATAGGCGGAAGGACATTGTCATGCGATTAGTCTTTGGACATTTTGGTCCATGATATTCCGAAATGGTTTATTTCGTAGTTAGATGGAATAAGTTAGACACTTTTATTATTACATGGATTCAACATCTGAAATTATGTTGGTTATGTTTTTCAATAAGTTCATACTTATATTGTACTTAGGAGAATAATTATGAAAAGTTCTCATACTTTACAAACTTTCACTTATTTTTTTAGTTCAACAAGTTTGCTTTACAAAAATGTTTTACTTTTCTTTTTATTGGATAAATATGTTCTTCAAATCAACCAATTTTATTGGATCTATATATGAAAATTTTGTTAGTACAAGCAATTTATCACATTATTAAGAAAAAAGAATAAAATGAATTTATAAGCTAAACAAAGGGTAAAATTGTAATCATATTTAAATTCTTTCTCTCCCCATCCTTTAATGAATGTATCCAAACAAAGAGGGGTAAACTTCCCTTTCTTTCCTTTACTAAGTCTATCCAAACAAGGGTAAGGTCATGACACCTTCCCCTTCCCTCCCCTCCCCTCCCCTTCCCTTAATGATAATATCCAAACAGAGCCTTAAGAGTAAATATTAGGAATGGTTCTTAACCTTTAGTCATTGTTCCCTTTTAGTCTCTAAACTGTTGAATATTCTGTTTTAGTCTCAAATTTATTAAAACATTTCATTTTAGTCCTAAATTTATTGAAAACATTTCATTTTGGTCCTAATTTGATGAAATTTGTTAACTCAATTGTCCAATAACAGTTTTATAGATCATAATTTAAACTATTTGGTAATTGTTTTACAATAAATTTAATCTATATAATAATTTTTTACAGTTAATAAAAAATTCAAATCATTTTTTTTCTCTTTGTAAATTGAACTTATTTCAATTAGGAAGAAAAAATTATTAATTTAAATTGTCTATTTACTATAAAAAAATATTAAACTGTTTAAATTTACTAGAAGACAGTTACCAAATATTTAAATTAGAATTTCAAAACTTTCTGTCAGATAATTATTCTGAGTTAATGAATTTTATCTGATAAGGGATCAAAATGAAACAATTTTAATAGGTTTAGGACCAAAACATAACATTTAATAGGTTAGGGACTAAAAAAATAATGACTAAAGATTAAGGACCATTTATGTAATTTACTCATTCTTTCAATATAGTAATTTGTTGTTATAAAACAAGAAGTCATGTTGCATTTTTGGCCTAGATAGTATATGTGGCACTGGCACATTAGCATTCAAGTTGCCATATCATCAAATTTTATCTAAAATAACAGAAGAGACTCAGGTGAAACTCGTGTTAAAAGCTATGGGACTTTATGATGACATAAGATGAAATAAGTGATCACTTTAAGATAAATGTGAAGGTATGAGACTGTAAATAAATTTTTACCCACCTAAAATATTTTAAACTATTTTCAATGCATCTTAACATTTTTATATGATCAAAGCCCCCACAACCGCTTATTTTACCATAGGCCGTTGGACATGTTGTATATTGTTATTAATGTTATTATTGCGAAAGTGACTCGTGTTGTGGCATGTAGTCGTCGTCTCAATGATTGTTCTGAGGGAAAAATGGACAAAATTTCCCATAATTTGGATAAAGATAGAGTTTGTCTGTATTATTTTTTAAAAATACACTTTATTCATTTTTTTTTTTCGGCAGCTAGAAATTTAGGAGCTTGTGATTACCAAAGGTATTCTATGACCTAACCATCATATTCCCAAACTCATCCAACTTAAATTCACCCATTGGCCACAAATGAAAATGTCTTTGTTTGCACAAGTCAAGACTTAAGTCCTAGTTGACCATGTGATATGGTGATTTTTATGCTAATTAAGCTAGAACTTAATTGGCGAGAGTTTTACATATAAATAGGTACCAAAAAAATTATATTGGGATTATTTGGAGCAAGTAGCTCAATGGTTGAAAGCTCAAATATCCTCCAGCCTTTAATCCACTTCAAGTCCCACTAAAGGTGCACTATACGCAAAAATATTGCTAATAGTGATTTCAGATTTCAAGAAGTAGGCAAATTTTGCCTAACTTACTAATATTTCTAAGTAATCTCTTATATCTTAACATACCTTTTAGACATTTTAGAGTAATATATAGGCAAATTTTCAAAAAAGCCCTCGAGGTTTGGTGAATACTCCACTTACCCTCCCCTGTTTGGGAATTTTTCACTTTACCTCTTGAGGTTTAATAAATCATTCACTTACCCCCATTTCATAATGTTAAGGACTAAAATGTCTTTTCTTTGTCTCTTTAGATAAGCTGAATTGAACATAATGCCCCTAAGAGACAATAACACTTTATTAAATTAACTAAAAACTTGTACAAAGTTATATATGACAAAAATTATTTTTTTCCATTATCAATAAAACTTTTCTGGTCAAACTTAGTATAAATAACATTATTCTTTTATAATTGAGTCTCAATTGTAGTATTTGAAATATAGTAGCTAATCACAGTATGTAAATTGAATGTGAAATATGTGAGACAAATAAACAATTAAATAGTATATTTTTTTAGTAACTAAAAGTGTCTGGCAAAATTGTTGTTACATTAATTGAGAAGTAAATTGTCCATTAAGAGCACAACAACAGTTGCAATAACCCTAGAAACCAAGAAAAAAAATCACCAAATTATGCTAAAGACAAAAAGTATCATTTCAACCTCAAGGATATTTTTATAATTTTACCTATTAATTTAGAAAATTAATATAAAACTGAGAATATATAAAACTGAGAATCCTAATCCTTAGATAATTTCTTTGGTGGTCACTAAGTTAAATTCCAAGCTGGAAGCAGAAAGTCATCTTATTTAGACTATGGGCATTTTTGTTCTTTTTCTAACTGAGCATCGAACTAAAAATCTGAGAGCGCCATTGGAGTTTTCTTGTGAAAATGAGTTAAAAGAACTTTGTCTCACTCAATTTTGAATTCATTTGCTTAGGTTTTCGAAACTTTAGCTTGTGCGCATGCACAATTTAAACCAAGTTCGTAGGTTCGTACTTTTGTTGCATGGGACAATTTCTCACCTAACCTTAATCTCTAAATTATAAAACCTACAATCGTAACCCTCCTAAATATTTAAAATTTAAAGTTAATTTATTTATCTTCCTTTATAAAAAAAAGAAAGAAAGAAAAACTCACATTCACAATTAATTATTCTACTAATATTCTCTTTCCTTCTTTTTATTTTCCCCATGTTCCAATTGCTATAGAAACTAGACCTAGGTGAACTACTTCTCTTATTTTCTTCTTCCCCACCAATTGTTGCCTAAGCCACAAGAAGAAAAGAAAATATACCATGTCCACTTAAACAACAACAATAAAAATTGGATTTTTTTTGCAAGAAGACCGTTCACAATCCTTTGGTCCTCTTCTCGTGGGTTGCTTGCCTTTGCTTATTCCTCCATCACACCATGTAAGTCCAGCCCTTTATGCTTTAATTATTGGTTATTCCAAAATATTAGAACATTAATTTAATTCCATATTCTTACCTAAATTTATTAAATTGAAGGGAAACTTCATTGAGACACAAAAATGATCCTACGTGTACCGGCGATTCCGAATTCATTTATGTGAGTCTAAATCCTTTTGTATCACCTTTTTATTTTTATTTCCAGCACTTAAATACCTTATATCTTGCTTTATATCTCTGGTAGATCATCCTTATCTAAAATTTTTAGTTTTTGCACTTGTTCTCGGTGCGATTAAATCCATACTTGTGCCCGAGCCCCAGTAAACTGCTGTAGTCTTTTTGGAAATCTTTTGGCTACTAATTTTGAACCCTACAATCCCTATTACATTTTTTCTCTTTGTTGTCCATGTTGTTATAGAGGCCTAGGAACTCTTGACTAAAAGGTTTAATGCTTCTTTGGACTTCTGGAGTACCAAAGATTTCAAAAACACATTGCTAATCAAAATCAAATTTTGTCCTTCCAAGTTTAATTTTCACAACCATGAAATAAGTATATAACTCATTGTGTTGGCTACTGTAATTTTAGAATCATTATTAAGAAAATGCTCTCGATGTAATTTTGAGTAAGCATGAGGCCACCAAAGACTCTCTAAGACCAATTTTGCCCACTAGATAAAATTTTAGCCTAAATATAAAAAATGAGAACTTTTTAAGTACCTGTTGACACCCAATTTCGTCCGACCTCTTCTTTTTTAAAAAATAATAATTAAAAAAAATTAATTAAAATTTAAAAAAAATAATAATTATATAAAAATTATTATTAATTAATTATACAAAGAGAGAATTAAATTAAATAGTTTTGGGGAAGGGGCATTTTGTTAAGTTAATATCTATGTGTGTATATCCAAATAAATTAAAATTCAAAAAAAATTAATTAAAAAAATTATTATTATTAACTAATTAATTATTATTACTAAAAAAATTTTAATTAATTAGTTTAAAATATATTTTATTTTATAAGGGATTAGTTAAAAATAATATATGTGTGTATGTATGTATGTATATATGTATGTAGGAATTACAAAAGAAAAAAAAAACAAACAAAATTGGAAAGTTTGGGGTAAAAATGACAAAATTAAGAAGTTTTGGAAAAATTTGACAAAATATGAAAGTTCCAGGAGCATTTGGTAGTTTGTCACATGAATTTTGGGTCAGACTGACGGTTCTGGCCCAAATTGACAGAGAAAGACAAAATCGTCTCAATCAGAAGTTTCAGGAACATCCCCAAAGTCAAAAGAGACGGAAAGGACTGAAACTGTCATTTTACCAAATTAAGAGATAAGTTTGATTTTAATTATTTTTTAATTATGAACAGTCCAGCACTCCTTCCCCTATAAATAGGGGTCCAAATATGTAAATAAAAGGGAGAGAAAAAAATAAAAAATCAAGATTAGAGCTCCATTTAAAAAAGGGAAATCTGTAGCTTAGTCCCTGGCCTCCTTCCCGTCCTTTCCAGAAAGCCTGAACTCTTCTTTCTTTCTTTCCTTCTCTTTCCCGTTTCAACTGTTTCTTTCTTCCCCGCCTTCGCAGCTCCTCCCTCTCTCCTCCACCGTGTACACCTTCCTGTCCGTTCCCTCTGCTAGGATGCTACCCTCCCGACCGCCACGCCTCTGTCGCGCCGTCAGCCGTCGTCGCGTCTTCTCCCTTTCTCTCCCTCCGACACGTTCCCCCCATTCCCTCCTCCTTCTTCTTCCCAGCTGTGCGCCATCCGCCATCGTCGCCTTCCCTTTTGCTACACCGCCACCCTCTGCTCTCCTACGCCACCGACACGCCGCCCGCGCTGCCGCCATAACCATGCGCGTTGCCGCCGTCGTCCCCTGTCACCTGCCAATTTCAATTTTAATTCTTCTGGGTAAAACCCTTGTTAAACTCTTCATCTTCTTATTTTATTTCATTCAAGTCACTAACCTTTCTTTTATCCTTGCAGAAAACTAATTACTAACTCTTTCATATTTACTTGTTTATTTATTATTTATTGTTATTATTATTATTATTAACAACTAATTACTAACAACTAACATTACTAACAACTAACTTTTATTATTATTATTATTATTATTATTATTATTATTATTATTATTATTATTATTATTCCATTCAAGTCACTAACCTTTTAATTTTTGCACAACTAATTACTAACAACTAACTTTTATTGTTATTATTATCATTATTATCATTATTATTATTATTATTATTATTATAGTCCATGGAAGGTTATACCTCCTATTTATTTATTTTTTAAGTGGATGGCAAAAAAGCTCCACTTTATTTATTTATTTATTATCTTTTAATATTCCTTTGTTTACTTTATGTGTTTTCTCTTTATTTATTTGCATGTGTTATTTAATTTATGCACCTTTTTTTTAATGGATGTCCAAACCAAAAAAAGAAAAAGAAAAAGAAAACCTCCACTTTACTTTATTTATTTATTGTCATTTAATTTTCCTTTATTTATTTTATGCAAAATTTTATTTTCATGGTTGAACTTATTTCACTTATTTTACCTTTAGCCATAAAAAATAAATAAAATAAATAAGTAAATAATAAAAAATTAAAAGAAGAGTTTTTGTGTGAATAATTAACCTTATTTTCCATTTTTTTTAGGGTTAATCAAGAATTTTTTTACAAAGCCCCCATCCTTTATTATTTCGGAACATATTTTTATTTCTTTTAAAGTAACTAAAAGTTAACTTTTATTCCTTTTGTTAAATAATTTCAAAAATAAAAATCAATTCTTTTTAAATATATCTTTAAAATTTATGGAATAGATTAAAAATTGAGATTAAAAATAATAATAAAATATTAAAAATTATGATTAAAATTAATAATTAATTAAATAAACAAAAAACTTAAATTAAATTCCATATCTGAATGATCCAGAATGATCCACGGTTTGGAAACAAAATTTTATTTTAAGTAAATAAAATAAAATATCCAAAAAAATAACCAAATGATTCTACCAAAGAAATAAATTTATTTATTTATTTATTTCTTAGTATATTTTTAGACTTATGTTTAGACTTATATAATAATTTTTAATAAAATTAACATTAAAGTTATAAAAAACCCAAAAAGTTTTTCACAAAAATTTAACAAATTAAGAATTAAGTTTCTAAATTAAAATCCATGTCCGGGAGATCCGATAGGATTCATGGCTTGGAAAAAATAAAATAAGTTTTAATTGAAATAAAAATTAAATACAAAGATAAAAATCTATATTCTGATAATTCGGCAGAATTTATGATATGGATTAAAATATTTAGTAATTAACTAAAATTTCGTCAAATTCCGTGTTCAGGTGATTCGGCAGAATCCATGTTTCGGAAATATCGAATTTATTATAAAATTACGTAAACTAATTACCGAGATCTTGAAATCCACATTAATTCAAAATCCATAACTAAATAATTCAGTTAAAATTCTTGGTTTCGAAAATTAACTGAATTTATTTTAACAAAAGCAAGCAAAACAAAATTGAAATCAACTAAGGTACCAATTTTTGGGCGTTTTAACAAAGTTGTTTTAACGTAACCGTACTCCCGAACCCCCGAACTCTCGCAGAACATATTTTTAAGGTATCCAATCGACCTGAGCGAAAACTGATTGGTAGCGACTCCCGAAAACCCGCACGTTACCACAGCTTGGCGACTCCGCTGGGGAGTCGATGTTAGTGAGTCAAGCCTAGAAGTTGATTTATTTTGATTTACTTTGCTTATTTTTATGTGGATTTATATGTTATATCTACTTAAGTAAACATGCATAATGCATTCACGACATGAAGCTCTATACCCGAGTTTCCTCAAATCGAACTCGTTCTTTCTAAGCGGAATTGGTGTTGTTGTCCTTGTGAGGCCATGGTCTCCAAGCCTTCACCGGTTTCAAAGTAGGAAAGTAGTGTATTGCCTCCTGAGACGGTTAGTCTCTGCATGGGCCCACGAAAAGCTACGACTCGAATTAATCCTTTCCTTACATAAACCCTAGAGCGTAAGGAATTGGGCCGTCACTATAATTTAGTGATGGGATTCGGGAACTATCCCTTGCCTTTTTTATAAACCACCTTCTGCATATAGAACTCCTCACTCTACCATAGAACCAGACAATAAGAAACTCCTATATTTCGGTTCCAATTACCACAGGCATTTTTTTTATCTATATGTTTGTATGATCCTGTGTATTACCTTTTTACTAACTCTGTTTTTCCTTGTTTTTCCGGCATATACATATCATTCATTAAAGATAAGTATTTGGTGAAGGGATTACTATCATGGACGTTCTCGAATACCTTCCCACAGTTGTTAATGGATCATGGAATGACACAATAGTAGAAACTCAGCCCGAGGCTATGGAATTCTCAGAAACGGCCCAAAAGCTTCATGGAGATTCTCTGACGTCCCACTCTCACGTACAGCTCAAGGACCAGGTATCAGTCCGGATAGATCAGAACGACATAACTGAATTATTATGTGACACGATCCCCCGTGCCCCTACCCGGGATACCCTGTGAGCGTATGTCTCACGGTGGATTGTAATTGGCTAGCTGAGTATATGTTTGGATTAAATCCGATGCTACTAGTTGATTAACCTAAAAATGCAATATGTATGATCTTATGCTTTGACTTGGTTTATTAAAACCATAAAAGATTAAAACAAGAACTCGGCCGAGTAATTTCTGCACAAATATATACAAACTGCCAAAGCATATCAAAATCAACAATTTGTGTGGTTAACTACACATAAACAACTCGTGAAGGCATTCATACAATGAAGTAACTAATGCTCCCACCCAAGAACAATCCTGAGTCAAGGACTCTTTATAACATAGATTATGGAGGCAAAAGAAAGTACTGTATCAAAATACAAGACTTTGCTGAGATCTCTTTACCCTAGCTCCCACTTTGGACACCCGTCCCAGTGGCGAGTCTCACAAATCCTCTGCCAAGTGCTACTAGGCTCTACAGCCAAAGGAAGAAGCAAGTTAGTACTGCTACCTGACCAACAAACCAACTGAGCACTTAGGCAAACTAGAAACTCAAGGTTTCTCAACTACCTTACCTTTACACACCAAAAAGGTACTACCGCGATAATCCTCAACGATTATCCGGTCCAACTACTCCAGGCTCTGCATAACAAACAGGGAGTGAGAATTCAATAATTCTCAGTAAGGGGTCTTCCAAGTACCTGCAAGAAAAACCTAGGACTCTGGCTGCGAGCTCACACAGCATGAGGGTGCTAGTATATATGCATATAACCAGGTCCGTAGACCTCTCTTCAAGTAGTCCTCCTTACCAAGCCAAGCGCAACCACTTAGCAACCTGGCACTCGGCCTAAGGGCGAACCTTAGCAAGCCACAAACAATCATAAGACCTCTCACCTAGTTGTTATGCAGGGGAATTATGGTGGGACTTTGTGGACTAGGCCGCAGGGCCTCGTTGATGTAGACTAGATGAACAAGGTTTTGCCTCGTGGCCTCGTGGCTATGGCACGACCAGGCCGACGAGGGTTCTAAACCTCTCACCTTAACTAGTGGTAGCTAATTATGTTCAAATGCAACATAGTTTCCTTAAAAACTTGCCTCCACTTCGAGTTAATATAAATCTAAAACTGGGACAATTTAAGTGTTTTTAAAACATTGAGGTGATCGTACTCCCTCTTAGCTTCGAGTGGAATCTTGAATCACCTCAATCGGACACCCGAGCGAAAAGTTATGCTGAAAACAAAATTAGGTGTCGGATGCTGTCTCGGCGATGCGTCGCCAACCGTGGCGACGCGTCGCCACAATTGTCGACGTTCGGAGACATTTTTGCTGGATTGGCGACGCGTCACTGGTTTCGACCTGAAATTGGCGACGCGTCTCCAATCTGCAGAAATGCAAAATTGGCGCGTTTTACTGCTATGTACTTTGACAACCAATTACACATATCAAATATGCATAGAAAGCTACCAAATTTCATACCCACAAAGTACATGTTGCAAGGAACATAACCAACTATCAAAAGCTAAGCTATGATGTATCGTAACATCAAACAATTCCTCTCAATCCCGCTAGTCCACCATAATTCACCAAAACGTTTCCTCAATGCCTTAGCTAAAACCACTCGAACTTCTCAAGCAAATCCAAGCTAATGGCATTCCATGAACTTAAAAACACAACTCCCTTACCTTAACTCCAAGAACCAAGCAAGAATCAAGCTCCTTTTCTTTCAACCAAGCTCACCCAAGTTCTACCTAATTCCAAACCAAAAACAAAGCTCTAAACATCAAATTCTTGCCTCCTAACCAAAACCCAAGCTTCCAATCAACCAAAGACCAAGAATTCAATCAAGAACACAACTCTTACCTCGTTCAAAAACAGGGGATGGAGAAAAACACCTCTGCAAGCCTCAAAAACATGAATTCAAGGTTGAAAATGCATCCTCCAAGCTTATACACCCTTAATTGCACCTCTTGACACCAAGATCACTTGATTCCAAGTTCAATTTGAGAGAGAAATGAGTGAGGGAAGCTTAAGAACGTGTTAATGGCAGCTTCTCCTCCTCTTTCCCTTCTTAAACCCTCACTTAACACCAAGATCACCAAGGTTTCAAGTTAAGTGCAATTAGGTCCCCCATCTTTGTAACTTAACAGTTCTTGATTCAATTCTTGTCTATTTGTCAAGTTTGAGTTATAGTTAAGAGTTGAGTTCTAAAAATTCATTTTAAAACACTCGGGACTCGTCCCGGCTACTCAGGGTGCAAAATTATCATTTTGCCCCTGAACTTAGTTCAGAGCTTTATTCTTGTCGGAACTTAGTGAACTTCGGTAAACTCCTTTATTCTTGCTACGTAAACTTAAATTAAACATCTAAACTTAATTCAAAACTCTTTACCTTCCTCAAGAAGGGTCATAACATTACGAGTGTGGAATAGTTGGAGCTATGTAGATCGGGAAGCATTCACATCAAAGTATGGTCATGTCGCTCGCCTATTAAAAGTCACCGTCGATGCATCACTTATCCGGGCTCTAATACAGTTCTGGGATCCGTATTATCGGTGTTTTTCCTTCGACAAGATGGATTTGGTTCCAACTATAGAAGAATACAATAATCTCTTAGGCTGGTCCTCTGACTATCCAGTTGAGACGTATCATTATGATAGGAGAATTGAGCCTCATCGGGCCTTGGCAAAACTGTTGGATGTGCCAGCTTCCAGTCTTCAATCCAAATTTGCAAGAAAAGGGTATCGGAAATTCATTAGTTGGAACGATTTAAAACAATTGAGCCATTCTCTCTCTCAGAAAGATCAAAGAAGTAAGCTTTTCGCCTTAGCAATATATGGCCTGGTAATCTTCCCAAGAATTATCGGATTCATTGAAGGAGACGTCATCACATTATTCGAGCAAGTCTGCAACGCTCAAGTGAATCCGACTTCAGTTATCCTATGTGAAACCATCAGGGCATTAAACTATTGTCGCCAAAGAGGGGGCAAATTCATGGGATGTTCTCACCTTCTCAACGTATGGATCAAAAGCCATCTTCCTTGTGATAAACAACATTTCAGAAATTGCTTTTCAAAGGACTTCATCCCAATCGAAGCCTTCTTGAAAAGTGAATCCACTCATCACGACAGTAAGGAAGCATGGATTGATTATTTTAAGAACATCACTGAATTGCAAATTGAATGGAGAGTCCCCTGGTCTACCTCCACCCGCGTTGTCTATCGTTGCGGCAATTGCCCGTGCGTTCCTCTCCTAGGCATATGGGGAGGAACAAGTTATGCCCCAGCTCAAGTACGAAAACAATTTGGGTCCATGCAGTTTATACCCATGACGCACAACCTGAGTAAATTGGAATTTTCACATGAAGATCCAATGTCAAATAAGTTCGCAATGGGTATTTCAGTCGTATGGAAAAGACTATTCATATTGAAGTCAGGTCCTATTATTTCTCCCACCGCTTACTATGAATGGAGAAGTAACCGAAAAGAAGGAATAGTGCTACCCGACGAGGTTACCATAAAATTGGCGAAAAGAGAGCTTGAGAAAGAATTAGAAGAAGAAAAGGAGAAGAACAAGAGAATGCTCCTCGACATGCAACAGCTCAATCACAAAACACAACTCCTTGAAGAGAAAATTGAATACCAAAAACAAGTCATCTCCCAATTAGTTGAGGAAACTGATCAAAAAGAGATGAGTGTAAGATATTGGGAAGATCAATACAGATTTTCTCAAGATCAACTAGAAGTATTTTTGGAAGAAGTTAGGAAAGTTACAAAGCAAGCCCAAAAAATGGGCGAAGAAGCTAAAGAACTAGAAGAACTGAGCTGTCCTACTCCATCATTAACTGTTCAAAAAATGATGGAGTTCATTTCTAAAGCCAGAAAGCAATATTGTACTTTGGACTGTTTCTTCTAAGAAACAATCCTTTTGTGAATGTAATTGAGAAGTTCCACTATAGTTCTTCTTTCACCAAGTACTTACAATATTCATGCATGCATCCATTGCATCAATCACATACATGTAGAGTCTAATAAAATAAATCTTACTTTAAAAAGGTAAAATTGGATCTCAACACCGATATTCAACTCAGCTCCAAACAAGATTAATGGCAGAACAAGCCGAAGGACGTCTCATAGAGATGGAGTCCAAGATAGAAAGTATGGCAGAACAAATGAGACAATTGATGGAGCTAATCAAGGGGAAAGCAACTCAAGTTCCCATCAAAGAAGCACAAGATCCTACTTATCCTCCGGGATTCACCCCACAACGGATCTCAGTTCAAGAAAATCTATTTCCGAAACCAGGTCCGTCCGCTAGCATTCACCTGAAACAAGACACTATACATGAAAGAAGAAGACATTACCAAATGAAGAAGGAGAATCTCAAAAGTTCGAACCAATAGAGAAGAGACCTCGGGCCATTGAAGGAGGCACTATATTCGGATCTTTCTCAATGAATAACCTCTGTTTAGTGCCAGATGTGGTAATCCCTTCAGACTTTAAGGTGCTAGACTTTGTAAAATATGATGGAACGAGTGATCCCATCACTCACATCACGTTGTTTCTAAGAAGACTACAACCACTCACCAAAGACGAGAAAGTGTGGATAACACTTTTTCAAGAGAGCCTTACAAAGTCAGCACTACAGTGGTATCTAAGTCATGGTCCAAAAAACATTAAAACATGGAATGATCTTGCTCAGGCCTTCATCAGCAATTACAAACATGTTATGGACTTGGCCCCGGATCGCCAAACTCTCCAGAATATGGAGAGGAAAAAACAAGAAACCTTCAAGGAATATGCTCAAAGATGGAGGGATTTAGCCGCACAAGTTCAGCCACCCATGACAGAGAGAGAAATGGTTACTTTATTTGTTCAGACACTGAAGTACCCATATTATGACAAGCTCATTGGCAATTCGGCAACTAATTTCTCCGACGTTGTCATGTCTGGAGAAAGGATCGAGCATCGGATTAGGACTGGGAAAATTGCTGAGTCCTTTCATGATCCTATGAAAAGAGGAGGACCATCCAGAAGAAACGATGAGGAAGTACAACAAATAGGACGCGGAAGAGGGATTCCCCTCATGGGTACTGTGGCTACCGGGCCTCGCCTATCCTATTCTGCCAATAGGCCCAATGATTATCCTCCTAATAGGCCCAATAATTATCTTCTCAATAGGCCTAATCAGTTACGGCCACCTGTTCCGACTCCTCCAGTACCTGCACAAAGACCAAGGGAAGTTTTTGCGCCAATTCCCATGACTTACACTGAGTTGTATCCAAAACTCATTGAAAGTCAACTTATTCGCCCAATTCCTACACGGCCATTGGAACCCCTATATCCAATGTGGTATGACCCCAACGTAACTTGCCCATATCATGATGGCACAGTGGGTCATGGCCTAGAGAATTTCATAGCTTTGAAACGCATAGTCCAACAATTAATAGAGTCAAAGTGGTTGGACTTTTCTGATGAACCAAACGTCACTCACAATCCATTGTCACCTCATCAACCAAAACCAGTCAATATGATAGAAGAACACCAGCTGATAAAGAAGTCAGTCAACGATATCATAACCCCTCTTAAGCATGTATATTCATGCCTTGTGAAAGAAGGGATCATCATGGGAAAGCCTTGTTTTGGACATGAAGAAGTCAAGGATGAGGAATGGTGCGATTTTCATGACAGTAAGAGTCATTCTATCCAGGAATACTCAGAATTCCGTGAGAATCTACAAAGACTCATAGACTCATCCCAACTCATCCTTTTTATGTCAGATAAAGATGATGATGTAAATGTGATCATTAAAGAACAAGAAGTCAATGCTATGCCAAGACCACTAGTCATACCAATTTCAAAACCTGCTCTTAAGCCTTTAAGAATTCAAGTCCCGAGGTCATTCCCCTACAAATCAGACAAAACTGTTCCATGGAGCTATGATTACACTTCTAACATCACATCAACTCCGTTAGAAGTTGAGAGCATGACTAGAAGTGGTCGGTGTTATTCTCCGGAGCAAATGAACAAGCTCCAACAAGATAAGAACGTTACAGTTCCAACAAGTGGACCTCTTGATACAAATACATCTAAAGAGCAAGAGATGCCTCGAGCAGTAACAGATGAACAAGCTACTGAGTTTCTCAAACTCATAAAGCAAAGTGAGTACAGCATCGTTGAGCAGTTAAACCGCCTGCCAGCAAAGATTTCCATACTTTCATTACTCTTAAGCTCTGATGCTCATCGAGAAGCCCTTCTTAAAGTCTTGAATAAGGCCTATGTTGAGCAAGATATTTCCGTGAATAATTTTGACCACCTCGTCAACAACATCACGGCACAGAATCTCGTTACATTCAATGACGATGAAATACCGGCAGAAGGAAGGGGTCACTCTAAGGCTCTACATATTTCGGTTAAATACAAAGATCAAATTATGGCTAGAGTTCTTATTGATAATGGGTCAGCTTTAAATGTAATGCCACTTGAAACCTTACACAAGCTTGGTATCGACCCATCATCCCTCAACAACTGTCATATCATCGTTCAAGCGTTTAATGGGACGAAGAGAGATGTTGTTGGAGAAATAGAACTGCCAATAAGGATTGGCCTTTATGTCTTCCACATCACATTCCAAGTTATGGATATTAATCCTTCTTATACTTGTCTGTTGGGAAGACCATGGATCCATATGGCTGGAGCAATTCCTTCTTCGTTACACCAAAAAATGAAATTCATTATTGAAGGAAAGTTAATCACAGTCTTTGCTGAAGAAGACATTCTGCTATCTAGACCTGCGGATGCTCAACATGTCGAGGTCAATGAAGATGTGCCTGATTGCTCTTTTAGGTCATTTGAAATTGTTAATGCTACCTATGTCGATGGAGAAGAACTCGTGCCAAGCATCTCCAAAACAAGTCGCATAATCGCCAAACTCATGATGAAAGGAGGATACTCACCGGGGTTAGGTCTAGGACAATATTTACAAGGAATACTAGAGCCATTGAAAATCTTTGCAAATGAAGGGAAATATGGCCTAGGTTTCACACCGACAAGGCAAGACAAAATGAAGGCGATAGCTGAAAAGAGAGAAAAGACGATTGCACGATTAACAGGGCATCCTCTACAGGAAAGAAATCTGGATATCCCTGACATCACTGAAACATTCGTGAGTGGTGGCTTAATTCCGAAAAATGACAATGAATGCGTGCTGACCATCAACATCAACAAGCCTTTTGAAAGTCTTTCTATTCAGGCAATAATCAGTGATTCACCTGAAGATGAGGAGCTCGTTCAACCCTGTAGCCCATGGGATGTGCTGACCAATTGGGAGGCGATAGAACTGCCTATTATAATCGAGAGCTTTTCAAAGTAATCTAATAGTAAAAACCTCCTAAAGAAAGGTTCAATCAATAGGATGTAGTCTTTGCTTAAGTGAACCTTTTAGTTATTGCTTTTCATTCCAATAAAGTTGTGATTTATGCACATTATAAATAAAGTACCAGTTTGCATCCATCTCATTCTTGCCATTTTCTCTTCTCTCTCTTTTCTTTCTGGTTAATGCAGACCTAAAACTCTCTTTGATGACAATGAAAGAATGAACTTTGATAATCCTGTAAACACTACCGACTCGGATGACGAAGATCTTCAAATATCTCCTGAGCTATTAAAAATGATCGAGCGAGATGAAAAGGAAAGAGCAACAAGTCAGGAACCAACTGAGGCATTCAACTTGGGAGACAGTCAGGATGTAAAAGAAGTCAAGATTGGCACTCTATTTCCTCCTGAAGAGAAAGAAGAATTAGTCCACTTATTAAAGGAATATATGGATGTATTTGCTTGGTCATACCAAGATATGCCTAGCTTAAGCTCAGACATAGTGCTACACAAAATACCCTTGAAGCCTGGGGCGAAGCCTGTCAGACAGAAGTTACGAAGATTAAAGCCGGATCTAATCTTGAGAGTAAAAGATGAGATTCGAAAGCTATGGGATGCAGGATTCCTTGGGGTCGCTGAATATACAGAATGGGTGGTCAACATTGTTCCAGTCGAAAAGAAAGAAAGTGGGAAACTAAGAGTTTGTCAGGACTATCGACCCTTGAACGATGCCAGTCCTAAAGATAACTTCCCACTTCCTCAAATCGATACCCTGGTGGATAATACCGCAGGAAACTCCTACTTTTCCTTCATGGATGGCTTTTCTGGGTACAATCAAATCAAACTTGATCCAGATGATATGATAAAAACTACTTTTATTACTCTTTGGGGTACCTTCTACTATAAGGTGATGCATTTTGGGTTAAAGAATGTTGGTGCTACATATCAAAGAGCCATGGTCGCGTTATTCCATGACATGATGCATAAAGAAATTAAAGTATATGTAGACGACATGATCGCCAAAACTTTCACTGCTGGGGGGCATCTAAAAGTGCTAAGAAAACTATTCGATAGACTTTGTAAATATCAACTAAAGTTGAATCCTGCCAAATGTACTTTCGGAGCCTTTTCAGGAAAGTTATTGGGTTTCATGGTAAGCAAAGATGGGATTCGAGTTGACTCAAGTAAAGTTAAGGCGATACAAGAAATGCAACCCCCAAAAACTCCAAAACAAGTAAGAAGTTTTTTGGGCAGAATCAACTTCATAGCAAGATTCATATCACAATTGACGTCCAAGTGTAAACATCTTTTCAAATCACTAAAGAAGAACAATCCGATCGAGTGGAATAACGAATGCCAAAAAGCATTCGAGAAAATCAAGCAATATCTATCAAACCCGCCAGTCTTGGTACCACCCCGATCTGGAGAACCGTTGATTCTATATTTATCCATACAGGATTCTTCATTAGGATCCGTATTGGGTCAACGTGATGAAACAGGCAAGAAAGAGCATGCAATTTACTATTTGAGCAAGAAGCTTACCACATATGAAGCGAAATACTCAATAGTAGAAAAGCCTGTTGTGCTCTTGCATGGGTAGCACACCGACTACGACACTACATGCTCAACAACACCACATTGCTGATCTCCAAGACTGATCCCATTAAGTACATTTTTTAGAAACCCGCTTTATCAGGCAGGATTGCAAAATGGCAAATACTGTTGTCTGAATATGACGTACAGTATGTCACCCACAAGGTTGTAAAAGGGAGCGTGATTGCTGAATATCTGGCTGATAGATCATTGGATGATTATGAGCCAATGAGAATGGACTTTCCTGATGGAGATATAATGACAATAGAACAGGAAGTCTCTGAAGATGATGAAACATGGAAAATGGCATTCAATGGAGCATCTAATGCTTTGGACAAGGGATTGGAGCTATACTCATCTCTCCAAGCGGAGAGCAGTTTCCCCTCACAGAAAAAATTACATTTCCATGTACCAACAATATAGTAGAATATGAGGCATGTGCTATGGGACTCCAAATGGCACTGGAACTGAAAGTACGAGATCTCCGAGTTTATGGGGATTCCGCATTATTCATATATCAAATCAATGGAGAATGGGAGACAAGGGATTCAAAATTGATCCCTTACCAAAAGCTCATACTAGACTTGGCTCAAAAATTTAACAGTATAAGCTTCCATCATCTTCCAAGGGATGATAATCAAGTTCCGGACGCTTTAGCTACTTTAGCTGCTATGTACAAGATAAGCGACCCTGAGCATACTCCTGTGTTCGAAATGAAAATAATGGATTCCCCAGCTTATTGCATGAGCATCGAAGAAGAATTGGATAGGAAACCTTGGTATCACGATATCAAGAAATACCTCCAAGAACGAGTATATCCACCAGAAGCATTAGAAAATGACAAGAAATTTCTACGAAGACTGTCAATGGGTTTTCTTTTGAACCTAGACATACTTTATAAGAAAACCCTAGACTCGATGCTACTTCGTTGTGTAGATGCTCATGAAGCACGAAAGATCATGGAAGAAATTCATTCTGGAATGTGTGGAGCACACACTAGTGGTCATACCATGGCAAGACAAATAATGAGGGCTGGCTACAATTGGCTCACATTGGAAAGTGATTGCATCAATCACGTAAGAAAATGTCACAAATGTCAAATATATGCCAACAAGATCCAGGCTTCATTTGCTCCTCTTAATGTAACAGCAATACCTTGGCCTTTTGCCATGTAGGGAATTGACGTCATTGGAGCCATTACCCCCAAAAGCTTCTAATGGTCACAAATTCATCCTAGTGGGAATAGACTACTTCACTAAATGGGTAGAAGCTGTGTCTTATGCAAATGTAACTCAAAAGGTGGTATGCCGGTTCATTAAAAAAGAAATCATTTGTCGCTATGGGCTACCAGAGTGTATCATCTCAGACAATGCCATGAACTCGAACAATGTAATGATGCAGACTTTGTGCCAACAGTTCAAGATCAAGCATCTCAATTCGGCACCTTATCGACCGATGATGAATGGTGCAGTAGAAGTGGCCAATAAAAATATCAAGAGAATTATTGAAAAGATGATCGTCACTTACAAGGACTGGCATGAGATGTTACCTTTTGCACTACATGCTTATAGAACTTCTACCCGTACTTCTACTGGAGCAACACCTTTTTCTCTGGTATATGGTATGGAGGCAGTATTGCCCATTGAAGTTGAAATTCCTTCATTAAGGGTACTAATGGATACTCAATTAAGAGAAGTAGAATGGGTCAAGGCTAGATACGAGCAATTAAACCTAATTGATGAAAGAAGAATGATAGCCCTCTGCCATGGGCAGCTTTATCAAAGGAGGATGATTCGCGTTTACAATAAAAAAGTGTGCCCACGGTAATTTCATGAGGGTGACATAGTGCTCAAGAAAATTCTACCCATTCAGCATGATTCTAGAGGAAAATGGACACTAAATTATGATGAGCCATATGTCGTGAAGAAAACATTTTCAGGAAGGGCTCTAATTCTGACAGAAATGGATGGACAAGAGTTACCAAAGCCAGTAAATTCAGATTCAGTAAAGAAATACTTTGCATAATGAAGAAATTTTTGGACAGAAGGGAAAAAGTGGATACAGGGTTACCAAAGTGTATTTGATCAAAGTTGTCAAAGAGAGCGTTCTTCCCTCACACTTTCATTGTTATGCATCTGTACCCAAGACTTTTATATTCTCTTACCCATAAATAAAAAGCCAATTCTCTTTAGCTTTCCTTTGATTCTCACGTTCAACTTTTATATTCCCTTGTTCAAAAAAAATGATGAAGTCATTTCTATCCAGTTATTTTCCTTCAAATCTCATATTCCTACTAGCCTTAAGTGTGCAATAAATTCTGACATTTGTAGGAAGAATAGTAATATTTAAAACTCAGAAAAAGCAAAGATCGTAGATTACTTTGATAAGCTTTGTGACTTAAAACAGGTAAGATTGAGGTCCTGTTTTACGAACGGCACAGAACATAGGCTAACAAAGAAGAATGAGTAACAAATCTTCAGAAGTCTTAGCATGTCCACGTCAGCAAGAAAGAACCATACTCACGAATATTTCAACAGGGACAATTATCCAGAGAGGCATAAAGTATGAGGCGGGCGAACATTAAAGAAATTGAGGCCAAAATTCAAGAACAAATCAAGGAAAGGGGATTTTGAAAAGAGTTGGGCTTTTGAGGCAATGGACAAGAGCTGGGAAGCATAAAGAGATTCAATGATAGTCCAAGAAGGCAATCACAAAGAAGATCTAGTAAAACAAAGACATGAAGAACTAGATCCATCCAAAAATCTAAAAAAAAAATCTAAAAAAAAAAAACATCAGTTACACATGCTCTGCATTCATGCATTTCACATCATGCAGGCACGGCCTTTGTATAACAGGGACCAAACGGGAAGCCTATTCACAGCACAGTCACAGCAGTATAAGCTGAGATATCAATGACATCAGCTCTTACCAGTCTATCACTGGATATACAGCTAATACGCTGGACCAACCCGCATCAGGAATTCAAGGATAAGGTAGACAATATGTCAAAAGCCTGGCAATCAATTCAATAATCGAGACTACACCTGGAAGGACAGGATTGACGTCAGCTAGTAGTATCCAAGATAAGAGATAGCTATGGCCAAGGATAAGGCAGATGTCAAGAAATATTGTCATTGACAATTTATCAAAAGCTGGTAATGGATTCAATAATCGAGGCTACACCTGGAAGAACAGGATCGACGATAAGAGATAGCTATGGCGAAGGATAAGGCAGATGTCAAGAAATATTGTCGTTGACAATTTGTCAAAAGCTGACAATGTATTCGATAATTGAGGCTTCAAGCACCAAGGCAGGATCGACGTCAGCTCGACGGAATATCAAAAATAAGAAATATTGTCAAAAGGTTGGCTCCATTTTTCCGGTTAAGTGGTGGATACGGTACTCCGTGACTCTCAAGTTGGTTCTCTCAGTTGCCCATAATAACTGATTCCTTCCTCCCTTCTTTCTTTTACTTCCCGCTAGAAAATGGATCCTACTCTTTCTCCCTTGCGAAAATATTTTCCTTCTCTCCCAATGAACATTCTCAAAAAGATCTACCAAGTTCGCATTTTTCATGAAGAACGAGAGCGTTACAGTCCCGGGAATCTGACTTTAAAAGACCCTGTTTGCCAGTTTATAAGAAAACTGGATGGGAAGCAAATCCCGACTCATAGAAGGCGTTGAAGCCGTTATTGGACGTAAAACCAGTGGAAGATGTGAGCCACAGTCACAATCACTGTACATACAATTTGTCACATTTGAAAATTTACATTTTTCTTTTGACAATAATGTACTTGCCCGTAAGCGTAATTAACACGTTATCCTTTCACCTCTATAAATGTGTGTTCTTCTTTCCGGTTAAGTAGCAGATGCAATACTCCCTGACTCTTATAATCGGTTATTTCATTTTCCTACAATAACTTATTTCTTCATCTCTTCTCTCAAATTCTTCTTTTATCAATGGATTCTACTCTTTCTGCCCTGTGAAAGTACTTTCCTTCCCTCCCAACAAATGTTCTTAAAAAAGTCTACCAAGCTAGATGTGAAAGAATCAGAGTTTTTATACACAAGGGCATTCCTGACGATGTGCGGTGGTTAATTGAAGCTAAGGTCCGTTCGGCTGGTGAAGTTTCAGATGCATTTATGCCCCGCATACCCGATTTAGGTAAAAGCGGTTATGCCAAAAGGCTAAGAGCAAAGAGGCTAGGCGTGTGTTATAAATGTGGGCGATGGAATTATGATACTAAATGTCGCTCTTTAGGATACATCTCCAGAAATCGTGAAGATAAAAGAAAATTCATTAAGAATGGCCTGCGTAAGGAATCTCTAGAGGATATCCGAGAGACTCTTGAAACGCATTCTTGTGGAGGAGTGCAAGGTGAAATTATCGACTTATGGTTGACTTACCATAAAGAACGAGACCGTTATAGTCTTGGGAATGTGACTTTAAACGACCCTGTTTGCCGGTTTGTAAGAAAACTGGATGGGAAGCAAATCCTCGATTCATAGAAGGCATTGAAGCCGTTACTGGACGTAAAACCAGTGGAAGATGTGAGCCACAGTCACAATTACTGTACATATAAGCTGTCATTTGTCTTTTCTTTTGACAATAATGTACTTGCTTTTATAAGCGTAATAAACACGTTATCCTTTCATCGCTATAAATGCGTGTTCTTCTTTCTGGATACGGTACTCCATAACTCTCAAAGTCAGTTATTTCCATTTCCTACAATCACTAATTTCTTTTTTTTTTTTCTTAAAAGCCTCATTCATCAATGGAGTCTTCTCTTTCCGCCCTACGAAAGTATTTTCCTTCCCTCCCAATAAATGTTCTTAAAAAGATTTATCAAGCTAGATGTGAACAATTTAGAGTATTTATGCACAAATGCATTCCTGATAATGTGCGGTGGCTAATCGAAGCTAAGGTTCTGTTGGCTGGTGAAGTTCCAGATGCATTCTTCCCCAGTATGCCCGGCTTTGGTAAAAGCGCTTATGCCAAAAAGAGAAGAGCAAGGAGGCTAGGCGTCTGTCATAATTGTGGATGGTGGATTTGCGGCACTAAATGTCGTTCTTCAGGGATAATCACTAGAAATCGTGAAGATAGAAGAAAATTCATTAAGAATGGTCTGCGTAAGAAATCTCTGGAGGATATCCGAGAGACTCTTGAAACGCACTCTTGTGGAATGGTACAATTTGAGATTGTCGGTTTATGGATGACTTTCCAAAAAGAACGAGATTGTTACAGTCTTAGAAATCTGACTTTAAACGACCCTATTTGCCAGTTTGTAAGAAAACTGGAAGAGATGCAAATTGCCAATTCATAAAAAGCATTGAAGCCGTTACTGGACGTAAAGCCAGTGGAAGACGTGAACCAAAGTAACGACTACTGTACACGCTAGCTGTCACTTTTGAAAATTTTCCTTCTCTTCCAAGAATAATGTACCTATTCCTGATGTGAGCCACAGTCACGACTACTGTACATGCTAGCTGTCGCTTTTGAAAATTTTCCTTCTCTTCCGACAATAATGTACCTACTCCTGACGCAAGCCACAGTCATGACTACTGTACATGCTAGCAGTCATTTTCAAAACTTTCCTCCCCTTTTGACAATAATGTACCCATTCCTGACGTGAGCTACAGTCATGACTACTGTTTATGCTAGCTGTCACTTTTGAAAATTTTCCTCTTTTTCCGACAATAGTGCACCTACTTTTATAGATGTGATTATTGCAATATCCTTTTACCTCTATAAATACATCCTCATTTCTTCATTTCTCACAAGGTTAAGGATAGGAATGGAGAAAACCCCAACTCGTAAATCTCGAAGTATTTGTGTATTTTCTGGGGCTTTTCCTAGAAAAGATGAAGACTATTTAAAGGCAGCCAACCATTTGGGCAGAGTATTAGCTGAGCGAAAAATACATTTAGTTTATGGAGGAGGTAGTGTCGGATTAATGGGAGGTGTAGCATCAGCAGCATCTTTAGGAGGAAGTCAAGTTTTGGGCATTATCCCTGGACCTTTGAAATTTGTTTCTGGGGGCACGATTGGAGAAGAATTAGTGGTTAAAAATTTGCAAGAGCGTGTGTTACAAATGTTTTTAAATGCTGATGCTTTTATCGCTCTACCAGGTGGTTTTGGTACATTGGGAGAAGTCTTTCAAATTGCTTCCATGACCCAACTTAATTTGCATAAGAAACCCATTGGGCTGTTAAATGTTAACAATTTCTTTACAGGTCTTATAGCTTTTGTGGATTATGCTAAGCAGAAGAATTTCATATCAAGAGTGGCACGACGAATCATAATATCCGCAACAATTGCTGAAGAATTGCTAGATAAAATTCAAGCTTTTGTTCCTGAACCAGATCCAGCGATGATCCAGATAGATTGGACACAACAGTTTTTCCCAACCAGTTCCGTCTCATAATTGTCCTTTACCCGACCTGTTGAAGCATTGTGGAAGAAGAAGCGATCTGATCCGTTTTTCTTGTCCTTTAGTTTTATTATCAGCATTTTCTTTCGTGTTTCAGTTTTTCTTTTCAGGGAATTTCTTTATCTTATAAGATAGTTTCGTTCATGCTGATATTAAAACCATAGGACAATGCCTTTAGGTTGGAATAGCTGAGTAAAGAGTAATTTTTATTACTCTTGAGACGCATCCTATTAGGTCTACTAGGCATGACATTTTGGGGTAGTTAAGCTTCAACCTTATTTGGATGACATATCTCACAAGGGAATCTATATTTACTGAAGAAAATATTAGATGAACCTTATATATTGATTCCAAACATCCGTTCCCTTTACATAATTTGTCAGTGTTATTGTCATCATCAAAATTCACTCATCTTATTGAAGTCTAAATTTTTGCACTCGCCTATTATGAAAATTCACACTTTCAAAGAAAATTATTCCAATTTCAAATACTTTCATATAAATTTTGCTAGAGGTCCTAAGGAAAGCTCCTTAGGCACAAACAATCAATTTTCATTTAACGGTAGGACTGCTTCTATCGTCGGGGTTCTAAGGATGGAACCTTTGCCTCGAAAACAATCAATTTTCATTCAACGGTAGGACTGCTCTTATCGTCGGGGTTCTAAGGATGGAACCTTTGCCTCGAAAACAATCAATTTTCATTCAATGGTAGAACTGCTCCTATTGTCGGGGTTCTAAGGATGGAACTTTTGCCTCGAAAACAATCAATTTTCATTCAACGGTAGGACTGCTCCTATCGTCGGGGTTCTAAGGATGGAACCTTTTGCCTCGAAATCAATCAACTTTTCTTCAAAACGGTAGGAAGGTTCCTATCGTAGAGGTTCTAAGGAGGATTCCTTAACCTCAGGATTTAGGCGGCGAGAAAGTTCTCAATGGCTAGCTAAGCCGGACGAAATTTGGTAACGACTTTGCATGCGTCATGTCCCATGAAACATGCAAAGTAGGGCAGCTGTTGACACCCAATTTCGTCCGACCCATTCTTTTTTTAAAAATAATAATTAAAAAAATTTAATTAAAAATTAAAAAATTAATAATTATATAAAAATTATTATTAATTAATTATACAAAGAGAGAATTAAATTAAATAGTTTTGGGGAAGGGGCATTTTTTTAAGTTAATATCTATGTGTGTATATCCAAAGAAATTAAAATTCAAAAAAAATTAATTAAAAAAATTATTATTATTAACTAATTAATTATTATTACTAAAAAAATTTTAATTAATTAGTTTAAAATATATTTTATTTTATAAGGGTTTAGTTAAAAATAATATATGTGTGTATGTATGTATGTATGTAGGAATTACAAAAGAAAAAAAAACAAACAAAATTGAAAAGATTGGGGTAAAAATGACAAAATTAAGAAGTTTTGGGGAAAGTTGACAAAATATGAAAGTTTCAGGAGCATTTGGTAGTTTGTCACATGAATTTTGGGCCAGAACCGTCGGTGACAGAGAAAGACAAAATCGTCTCAATCAGAAGTTTCAGGAACATCCCCAAAGTCAAAAGAAACGGAAAGGACTGAAACTGTCATTTTACCAAATTAAGAGATAAGTTTGATTTTAATTATTTTTTAATTATAAACAGTCCAGCACTCCTTCCCCTATAAATAGGGGTCCAAATATGTAAAGAAAATGGAGAGAAAAAAATAAAAAATCAAGATTAGAGCTCCATTTAAAAAAGGGAAATCTATAGCTTAGTCCCTGGCCTCCTTCCCGTCCTTTCCAGAAAGCCTGAACTCTTCTTTCTTTCTTTCCTTCTCTTTCTCGTTTCAACTGTTTCTTTCTTCCCCGCCTTCGCAGCTCCTCCCTCTCTCCTCCACCGTGTACACCTTCTTGTCCGTTCCCTCTGCTAGGACGCTACCCTCCCGGCCGCCACGCCTCTGTCGCGCCGTCAGCCGTCGTCGCGTCTTCTCCCTTTCTCTCCCTCCGACGCGTTCCCCCCGCTCCTTCCTCCTTCTTCTTCCCAGCCATTCGCCATTCGCCATCGTCGCCTTCCCTTTTGCTACGCCGCCACCTTCTGCTCTCCTGCGCCACCGACACGCCGCTCGCGCCGCCGCCGTACCCCTGCGCGTTGCCGCCGTCGTCCCCTATCACCTGCCAATTTCAATTTTAATTCTTCTGGGTAAAACCCTTGTTAAACTCTTCATCTTCTTATTTTCTTTCATTCAAGTCACTAACCTTTCTTTTATCCTTGCAGAAAACTAATTACTAACTCTTTTATATTTACTTGTTTATTTATTATTTATTGTTATTATTATTATTATTAATGACTAATTACTAACAACTAACATTACTAACAACTAACTTTTATTATTATTATTATTATTATTATTATTATTATTATTATTCCATTCAAGTCACTAACCTTTTAATTTTTGCACAACTAATTACTAACAACTAACTTTACTAACAACTAACTTTTATTATTATTATTATCATTATTATCATTGTTATTATTATTATTATTATAGTCCATGGAAGGTTATACCTCCTATTTATTTATTTTTTAAGTGGATGGCCAAAAAGCTCCACTTTATTTATTTATTTATTATCTTTTAATATTCCTTTGTTTACTTTATGTGTTTTCTCTTTATTTATTTGCATGTGTTATTTAATTTATGCACCTTTTTTTTAATGGATGTCCAAACCAAAAAAAAACAAAAAAGAAAACCTCCACTTTACTTTATTTATTTATTTTCATTTAATTTTCCTTTATTTATTTTATGCAAAATTTTATTTTCATGGTTGAAATTATTTCACTTATTTTACCTTTAGCCATAAAAAATAAATAAAATAAATAAGTAAATAATAACAAATTAAAAGAAGAGTTTTTGTGTGAATAATTAACCTTATTTTCCTTATTTTCTTAGGGTTAATCAAGAATTTTTTTACAAAGCCCCCATCGTTTATTATTTCGGAACATATTTTTATTTCTTTTAAAGTAATTAAAAGTTAACTTTTTATTCCTTTTGTTAAATAATTTAAAAAAGAAAAATCAATTCTTTTTAAATATATCTTTAAAATTTATGGACTAGATTAAAAATTGAGATTAAAAATAATAATAAAATATTAAAAATTATGATTAAAATTAATAATTAATTAAATAAACAAAAAACATAAATTAAATTCCATATCTGAATGATCTTGCAGGATCCACAGTTTGGAAACAAAATTTTATTTTAAGTAAATAAAATAAAATATCCAAATGATTCTACCAAAGAAATAAATTTATTTATTTATTTATTTCTTAGTATATTTTTAGACTTATATAATAATTTTTAATAAAATTAACATTAAAGTTATAAAAAACGCAAAAAGTTTTTCACAAAAATTTAACAAATTAAGAATTAAGTTTCTAAATTAAAATCCATGTCCGGGAGATCCGATAGGATTCATGGCTTGGAAAAAATAAAATAAGTTTTAATTGAAATAAAAATTAAATACAAAGATAAAAATCCATATTCTGATAATTTGGCAGAATTTATGATATGGATTAAAATATTTAGTAATTAACTAAAATTTCATCAAATTCCGTGTCCGGGTGATTCAGCAGAATCCATGGTTCGGAAATATCGAATTTATTACAAAATTACGTAAACTAATTACCGAGATCTTGAAATCCACATTAATTCAAAATCCATAACTAAATAATTCAGTTAAAATTCCTGGTTTCAAAAATTAACTGAATTTATTTTAAAAAAGCAAGCAAAACAAAATTGAGATCAACTAAGGTACCAATTTTTGGGCGTTTTAATAAAGTTTTTTTAACATAACCGTACTCCCGAACCCTCGAACTCTCGCAGACCATATTTTTAAGGTATCCAATTGACCTGAGTGAAAACTGATTGGTGGCGACTCCCGAAAACCCGCACGTTGCCACAGTACCATTTAGGAAATTTTTAAATTTTAGCATGTTTTCTAATTTTCTACATTCCTAATATTTTGTAGGACCGGTTTTAAGAAATAGGCCATTTTCTGTCGGGTTATTTCACACTAGGTAAGAGAAAGAATGAGTTAGTTTTCATGGACCCTCTTAGGCCCAAAATGAGCATCAACTTGAATAATAAATTCTAAGTAAATAATTGAGCTAAAAAAATTTTAAAAGCATGATCAACATGGGTAGCTTAATTAAATTAATTTTTCTAGAATTTCATTTTATTTTATTTTAGTTTCTTTTTTAATTGAGATGTAATTTTGATTGATTGGTTGCATGGTTGTAATAATCTGATATATGATGTATGTGTGGCGCTAATATCATGCTAGGACCATTTACAATAAGAATTAAGTTAAAAATATGCTAGAGCTATTTGAATAAACCCTACTAGTATCATGTTTAGGGTCGATAAGACAAACACCGCTAGCACTATATTTAGGTTGACAAATTCACTAGCATCATGATTAAGGCCAAAAGCAACTGTTAGTGGTATGCTAAGGCCATAATAAATTATTATAAGCCGGTAGATAAAAGATTACACACATAAATACTAAATGACTAACTTGGAAGGAATTCATGAGAGAAGAGATGGACATTTATCATCTTATTGATTGTCATGTTATCATGCAAAACTAAACTAAGATAAAAAGATGAAAGAAATAGGATGCACTGAAATCTTGACACTTTACTAAAAAAGTTAAAATAAAATAAGCTACAGCCATACATCAATTGGTTGTTGTGTATGACTGATGTTTGTCATACACGTGACTACATTAAGTTAAAAATTTAAAGAGTAAGATAAAACATGAGACATGCAAGGTTAAAGTGGGACCATATCTATATGACCTGGCGAGCCTTAAATTTAAAAGAGAAGTTCAAAATGGATGATTCAAACCCAAGAGGCATGTTAGAGTGACGACGAACTATCCTTAATCATGACTCGATATTGATATGAAGTTTAGAGATATTATTTGTGGGCTGTTGGACCATAGCTGGTAAGGAACCAAACTTATGGCTGGTATCATGAGAGGCTCTACCTCGATATAAGTATCCCAAGAGCCTATGGCTTGGTGGCATCCCTAATGGCACTGCCTAAGAGTTATTCTTAGAGTGGGTGATGTATACACTCATCACCCTAGGTTCGTTCGACGACATTCAAGTATTAGATTAAATGATTTAACCAAAGCGATATGATTTAATCAATAAAAGGAATTATGCATATGCATATTAGTTCAAACATGCTAGTAGGGCTTTAGTGTTGTTGTTATGATGTTGCATGAAATTATTCTTTGATTAAATTATTATATCTTAAAGTTTATTATTCATTTGTTGTTTGTTGAGGACATATTATGTTCTATGTGATAGGCCTGATACTTCCCTTTTACCGAACAAGTCGTGCTCACCTTTCTTTTAACTTGTTTTCTTAGGTAAGTACTATGAGGAGTTGAAATACACTTAACTGTATAATAAGGTTCAGAATGTAAAGCGGACTGAATGAGGGCATGCTATAACCCCTCGAAAAACTAGCTGGGACTAGATTTTTATTTTGTGTTATTTTATTTCTAAAAGAAACAAATAGTTTGTTGAAATTAATTCATTATTTGGATGTTAGTTTTTCTGGACTTGTCATTTAATTACTCTAATTTAGTTTAATATTTTTATTATTTTTAAAATGCTTTAAAATAAAATATTTTACCTTATATTTCTTAAATTATTTTTAATTAATTGTTTAATAACTTTGGGAAATTAAGATATTTTTTTAAATTAAGATTTATAAAATTGGGGGTGTTATAGCAGTAGCAATAATAATAATAATAATAATAATAATAATAATAATAATAATAATAATAATAATAATAATAATAATAATAATCTAAACCAATTCAATAAAGAATAGGAACAAAGAAAAAATTTCTAAGATTTCAATAAAAAATGAGCTATTAAATATAAAAAATGAATGTGATGTGTCTGTCACGGTAATAGAAAGTTGGACACTAACATTAATAGACCACTCTTTTTATATTCTATAACTCATTTTTTTATTGAGATCTTAGAATTTTTTTTTTCTCTTTTCTTATTTTTTGTTGAATTAGTTTATTATTATTATTATTATTATTAAAAAATAATTTTTGTCACATATAATTTTAAAAAAAAATTTAGTTAATTTAACAAAATATATTGTCTCTTGGAGGTATTATGGTCAATTCAGCCTATTTGGGGAGACAGAAAAGGACATTTTGGTCCTCAATATTATGGGAAAGGGATAAGTGAAGGATCTATTAAGCCTTAGGGGGTAAAGTGGAAGATTCCAAACAGGAAGGACATAGGTGAAGTATTCACTAAATCTTAGGAATTTTTTTAAAAATTCCCTACTATATATATATAGGGACTTGAAAAAGGTTGATATGAGCAACCAAGAAAGATTATTTAAAAAAAATATTCACGTGTAGGATAAATTATTGGTGTATGAAATTTACCCTCATCTCAGATTTCTGGTTCCTTTCACACAAATAAAAAAAATTCAAATTCTGCTCATTCATTCTTGATATACACCAATTTCAACAAAAATTTACGTACATTTGTCCTCTGTACTGCCCTAGAGCAGTAACATCAGCACTAACGCAATGTAGGATTAACGTTACCGTTGTCCACTCAATGCCCATATCACATGTCCCATTCCCACACACTTCCTTTCTCACACTACTTTCAGTCCTACCCAGCAGGCTCCCACTGTCCTGTTCTCTCTCTACAGCCGCAAGGAGAAGACCTCTCTCTGGCTGCACCATTCTCAGTCTCAGCTCCCTCTAATCCTTTTGTTCCTTCACCAACAATGGATGCTTTAATAGTTGCAGTGCTCATTCTAGCCATGACTGGTCACTCAAGTGAGCTCTTTTGATTTTTTGTCACATTCTCTGAATCTCTAGCACTATTTGCTTATCTTTTCTTTTTGGTCATTATTTATTTATTTCTCCTACTAGAAGCTGCAGATTTGTGTTGTTTGCTTCTAGAAATTTATCTCATTTTCCCTTCTTTCTTGTTCTTCCAAAATTGTTCTTGAAAGAATAAAGGCATATGCTTTGTTGTGGTATTCAGTCGCAGCAAGGAAGAGAAGCAACTTGGAACAGTTTTTTTTTCTTCTTTTTTTAAAAAAGCAAGTTCTTGATGGGCCTTTTTTCTTTCTCCTTGTAAAAGTTCTAACCAAATGCTATGTTTTTCACTCTGAGCAAGAGAAATCACCCATCTTGAACAGATTTTTAAGGAAATAACAAAGAAAAGGAAAATGAAAAAAAATTATATTTCTTAATTATACCCTCTGTGCATATGTGAAGTGGGTCATTTGAGAGGTTATGGTGGTGGGAATTTGGGATGGCAGGTTCTAATTGGTGTGTGTGCAAGCAAGGAATTGCTGATAATGTGTTGCAGAAGACATTGGACTATGCCTGTGGAGCTGGAGCTGATTGCAACCCAGTCAAGCAAAATGGACCCTGTTTCAACCCCAACACAGTTAGGGCGCACTGCAATTATGCTGTGAATAGCTATTTCCAGAGGAAGGGTCAGGCTCAAAGCAGCTGTGACTTTGCTGGCACTGCTGCAGTTAGTTCTGCTGACCCCAGTAGGCACCTCACTTTTCTAATTTCTTCAATTTTAGAACATTTTTTTTCTCAAATAAGGAATTTGCAATTGCAAGCGTGATGTTTTTTTTTTTTTTTTTTTTTGTGGTGGTGATTTACAGGTACTGCTGGCTGTGCTTACCCCTCCAGTGCCAGGTACCATAAGATTATTAGTATTTCATTTGAATTATTTCATATTATTTTTGCTTTATCTTGTTTGGTATTTGTATTAAATGTGGTTTGGCTTCAGATCTGAGGCTTCTGACATATGTGTGTTAATGAGGTGTGTTACTGATTTTTAGCAGAATTGCCCTTTGGTTAGCATAGGATTTCAGATGAGAGCCAAGACTGTTTGAATTTGAAAGCAGAAATTTCAAGCAACAAATTTTTTTAACTTTTGCCAAGTGCTTTGCTTTGCTTTTTTTTTTTTTTTTTGGGTGGGAGCAAGAAATATGTTTACAAAAAGAAAAGATGGCATAGACATAAGTTTTCTCTTAGCCTATCTGATGCTTTAACTTTTGTTGTTAGTGAAGTGTGCATCTTTCTTTCTATTACTCGGGAGAATTAGAAAGCTAGCTTTGAAAATCTTTCATGGTCCCCCAATCAACTGCATCACCTTGGGACTTCTCTCCCTCAGAATATACCAAATTGCAGGTCCTCTGTGCTTTTCCTCCCTCCTTTATCTTGTTTCAAATGCCATCTTTTTTCATCATCCCAATTCGTACCTTAATCTCATTATGATATTCCTCAATAATATGAGTTATCCAGCAATCATTGTGATCATCTAGGATCCTTTTTGTTAAAGTTGAATGTGACTGGAGGTGATTAGTATAAGATTAGTGCATCACCAGTGGCGTAGCAGAGAATTTGGTATTGGGGGTACGGAATCGGTCCTTAATTTCTTGTTTGTTGCTCGATAGTTTTCAATCATTTTCAATCTTTATTAGGTCTTTAATCATCTTTAGCAACTAGATCTGATTAGAATTTTAATAAAATTTTCATCACATATAAGTTAATTATATAGAAGTCTTATCTACATAAAAACAAAAACTAGTAGCTAACTTTATAAAAAAATTAACAAAGTATAAGACAATGTTGGAATTATTTATAAAAAAAAAAATTTGTGAAATATAGTAAAAGAGCCAATTTATAATTCTTAGTAAAAGTTGAAAACCATCCTGTAAACTTTAGAAATTTTTGGAGTTGCATCGGTAGTCGTGCTGGTGTTGTCCTGTAGTTGAAACAGCAACTTCGTTGGAGCACTTATCGAAGTCACACATTCTTTTTTCTTTTTTGTTCTTTTAATGGTTAAATTGTTGCTTACCATTAAATGGTCAAAAAGGGGTGGATATGATATGTGAAATAGACTTCTTGTTCCCCTTTTGAAAAAGCAAGAGAAAAGTGTCTCTTGTGTATTACAATATGATTAAGCGTGCAGTTTTTCTCACTGCCTAGTGCTTGGTGAAGGAGGACCAGCCACAGTTATTAGCTGCTAATTTTCTAAATTACCATTCACTTGTCAGGGAACTTTTTGAATTATAAGTTAATTTGTTTTAATTTAAGTTAATTTTATAAAAAATAATTTATTTTTATTTTTATATATTTTTTACTTAGAATCAATTTCGTTCGAAAGTCAATATTATTTAGATATAGTAATTCATTAATCATAAAATTTTTATGATATTATTAAATTTTTATAATTTTTTTTCTCTGTTAAAGCATCTACATCATAAAAATTTTATTTTGAATGGATTATTGCATCTACTTAACATTAACTTTCATTTGAAATTGATTCCGAGTGAAAAATGTAAAAATAAAAATAAGTTATTTTGAATTAAATCAACTTAAGTTAAAATAATTTCTCGGTTGTTGATCTTTTGGACAGGACATAACATCCATATGTTCATACTGTATATGTTGCATAAACTCGCTTCTGATGAAAATAAGGTGGCTGACTGATGAATGGTTTCTTGGTCCAGTGCCACAGGCAGCACCACAACCACACAAACCCCGGCAACAACAAATCCGAACACCGCAACGCCCACTTCAACGGCCACACCTGGGGCCGCAACACCCTATACCGGCACACCAACCGGAGTTCTTGGAGGGGTTGGCAATGGCAGTGGACTAACACCTTCCGGAACTGGAGCTAACACAGACTACAGCCATGCAGGGCTTGGACTCCATGGCTCCATCAGCTTGGTCTCCTTCACTATAACACTAGTAATTCTGGGCTTGATGTTTTCATGAACAGACCAGGAGCCGGGTGGAAATGGGAGAGCAGTGGTGTTGGATCATGATGTGCATATAGATGTGTGTATTATGCCTTACCATTTTTAAGGACATTGTAGCTAAGTTCTGTTGTTGGGGGAGGAGAGGACTTGGGCCACTGTCCTTAGCCTTTCTCTGGATGCCCTGAGTTCTTATGTCCATTAGGTCCTTAGCTGTGGCATGGCTCTTGATTTTGATAGTGTTATGACTTCTGAGTTATGACTTACTGTTTATGTTGATGGTCTATTATGTTGTGCTGATCCCTTTGTTTATAAAATTGATTAAAAATTTGGTTGGCTAATAATTAGTTCAAGTCTAGAGCTAACTTTTTGTCGAAAATTACCAGTTCGTAATATTATAATGTATTATTATGCATTATTTTTTGTATAAAATGATTATTTGCCAAAATCACCAATTTATTGAAAGCTCATACTTTAAGAAATTTAAAAAGTAATTTTACAATATTTGTGTGAAAAATAAATATTTTTATTAGTTTCTCTTTTTTCGTGTTGGTTAAGCTAAAAAATTAATAAAAATATTTAATATTTAAAAATATCTTTAAAATTAATTTTTAAACTACTTAAATTGCAAAGTTTCAATGAAATTAAAAAGTTTGGCAAATAATTATCGCAGTAAAATTATAACGCATTATTTTAATTTTTATTTTTTTCTTCACTAAAATTAATGCTATTTTGAAGTTAGTATTCCATTTACCTTATAATTACTAATATTTTTTAAAAGAATAAATAATTTATTTTTTACGAACTTTTACACGGCCTAAACAATACAGTTAAAAAAAAGTACTTTTTCATTCTAAAAATGTTTTTAAAGTGTTTTTCACCTTTATGATTTCCCATGGGGAATGTCTTGTGTCCGCGAGGGACGGATATCTACTACAAGTTCCATTTCTTTTTTTTTTTTTAAATGCAATTGTTTTTTTTTTTTTGTAAACTTCACATTAATTAGAAAATAATCATGCTTTGTTTAAAGGTATTTTTATAAGAAATTTCTTTTTAAGAATTATTTTTTAATATTTTAAGAAATTAAATTAATTATAATTTTTTATTTTTAACATCGAACAATTTCATATAGCCGAAGATGAAGAAGACATAGATACTGAATGCAAAACTTGTTTGCATAAAAGTATTAAAATTGTTGTCTATTTTTTTCATATATGTTTGTTTTAAATTTTCTGAAATATCAATTCTATACATTTCCATATCAAATTTAATTTTATAGGTTTTTATATACCAATTATACCTAGAATTAAGCATAAACTAGATTTAGTTCTAAACATTATAGTACTAGATATAAACAACCAACATATCATACTGGATACTCAACTTATTATAATAGACATTCAATAGCCACAATCAAACATTTGACATCATAATAATGTAGATTGTACATTTTCTAAATAGGTATAGACACTTAACCTATCACACTACACATTCAACAATCACAATTAGTCGCTTGGATACACTTGGACAACATACTCAATTAAAAGCTAATTCATTTTAACTTAAATCAACTTAACCTAAAATAATTTATTTTTATTTTTATATCTTTTTGGCCGGAGCCAATTTTATTTGAAAACTAATATTATGTAGTATAATAATCCATTTAAAATAGAAATTTTATAATCTTATTAAACTTTTTTGACTTTTTTTAATGCCTAAAAAATTCATAAAAATGTAATAATATCATGAAAATTTACTTTCAAATGAATTCTTATATCTACATAATATTAGCTTTCAAATGCAATTGATTTTAGGCAATATATATATATATATATATATATATATATATATATATATATATATATATATATAAATAAAAATAAGCCATTTTTTGTTAAATTGACTCAAATTAAAACAAATTAGCTCTAAGTAGACAAGTCACCCTCTTAGCAAATTTAGACACTCAAACTATTATATTAGATATTTAATCACCATAATTAAACACTTGAATACCACAAAATAGAGAAAAATGGAGTTAGTGACCTTTTTACCTAGTACAAAAGTCAGTGGCTCAATATTTATTTCTATGTATTAGATGCCTAATTTTATATATAGATAAAATGTCCAATTATATATCTACATAGTGTCTAGCTTATATAAAATGTAGAAAACATATAGGGTGCTACAACCAAACACTTAAACACCATAATCATGTAGATTATACACTCTTTTACAAGATTTAGACACTTAATAATCAAATTAGACATTCAATCATTATAATTTGGCAATTGGACACTTCAATACAACACTTGGATACCACACCTAAATAGGTAAACTAGATATTTTCTTACCAAATTTAGACACTTAATCTATTATATTGGATATTTAACTACAACAATTATATATTTGGACACCACAAAAATAGAAAAAAAATGGAGGAAGAGACCTTGTACCTAAAATAAAACTCAATGATCCAATGTCAATTTCTATGTATAAGGTGTCTAATTATATGGATAAGATGTCCAATTATATCTACATGGTGTCTAGTTTTATATAAAATGTATCCAGATTCATCTACAAGTAGACAAGACACAATCATGTAGGAACCTATGAAAATGTTACAAGATTTTCTGATTTAAATATCCTTAAAAATAACATGATTATCTCCCAATTAAAGGTAAAATTTAAATAATCAAAGTATTTTATCTTCATTACTTGAAAAACGATTTGCAAACATTTAGATACTAAAAGCAAATACTTAAACATCAAACACAGACATTACCTATTTAGTTTTGGACACTCTAAGTTAGACATTATTAACCTATAGTTGGACACTAAAAATGTTAATCCATTAGTGGTGGATTTCATATCCCTTTTCCATGGTGATAAATACTCATAAAAGTATCGTTATTAAGGATTTAAATCATCATTATATAATTTGAATATGATTAATTTTCATAATATGTGCAGTTATTTATAGAAGATCCACCAGATTACTATTCATACATATTTATTGCTCATGCACGAGGTTATTATTCATTATATTTCACTAATCATATAGTGCTACTATTCACTATGTTTCACTATATATGACGGCTACAGTTCATGCATAGGTTACTGTTCATCCGTATAAAGTTAAAAAATATTTATTTACAAAATATGCTACTAAATAACTACTTTTATGTAAGTTGATGAAATCATGATATCTCTCAATTAAAAGACCAAATCAAGCCATTATTGGATCAATAATCGGGTCCTCAATTATCTACAATCTTCAGTTCATGGTCCAGCTCAATTGAGAGATGGAAGAGGCCAAATTTAAATCACAAACAAAATCAGTTTTAGTATTTGTGCGTTTGACAACCTTTCACGAGAAAAATTATATTTGGAATTGTGGATGTCAAAATCAAGTGATTCTAGAGTCATCTGAAAGCCAAGACATAGATCTTCAACTTTGCTTCATATACCAAGAATTAGTTTGATCGTTTTCATTATCAAAATCTAGTTATAAATAAGACTATTTGTTTTGTCAAGTGCTGAAGAGTAGTTTTGGTAGAAAAATCATAATTTGAGTTACAGATATCAGTTTTAAATGATCAGGATATTGTTTTGAAGCTAAAAAAGAGATCTACATATTTCATACTTTGAAAAAGAATTGAATCAATACGTACAATGGTAAAAAAATTAAAAGAAGTTTAAGCCATTTTTGTTGATTTATATTTAACCTACCCTTTCCTTAAGGCTCTATAAATAAGCAATGAGGGGAGGATGAAATTGAGTAGATTATTATGCAAAAATAAAGTTTTGGTATTAAAGCTAGTATTTCTTCTTTAATCTTATTCTTATTTTTCAATTTTAAAGCTTTGTTCAAAGTGATTTCTTCTTGTTCTTCGTTGATCTTTCAATTTATGTTTATTTCATGTTTATAGATGTTATTTATTCATATTATGGCTAACTAATTTTCTTTTGCTAAGGTAAAAGAGTGAAATTTATGATATAAAAGTTATGGATAATTTAAATGGATCTTAACATTATTGGTATTTAATTTCTCAATCGACTTAGTTGCCCTCTTTGTTAAGTAGGTGTTTCTTTTCATCATAGTTGATTATTGACATGAAGGCTACTTGATTCCTTTTATAGAGAGTGGCTCTACTAGCTGTGATGTGTTGAAATATTGAGTTATTGTGGACAAATGTGTTGGGTTTCGGGAGCCAAACAGTGCAGCGGAATTTAACCGAAATTCTCCAGGATCCAAGTGAAACGGGGTAAACCGGGTGTTCGAAAATTTTCATACCTAATTTTCGGTTAAGATATCCCACTCAACTGTAGAGTCGAATCACAAAACCTGAACAGTTGACGTGTTTAGACTCTCTATGGTATCCACACGAGCCTCTCGGGATCACCACGCTTCCACCACGTCCCGGCAGATGCGTTTCTCTTGCGCTCGCAGTGCTAGCTTGCGTCCTCCAAGGAATTGCAAGAGAATAGTGCGGCTGTCCTTTTGGGAGGCTAGGGCAAGAAGACCTTCAAATTTCTCACTAAAAGTTGTATTTATAGTGAGACTCAACTTCTAGGCCTAATGGGTTTCAAAGCCCTAATCCAATTAGGATTTAATTTCGGACTTAATAATGGCTCAATTCTTGGGCCCATTATTAATACGAAATTAAAGTGAAACCATAACCCAAATAATTAGCCAATGCACTCTAATGATTCAAATAGCTCTATGTGTGTGACCCAATAGGCTCTTGCCATGTTGGCAATGATCATAAATCACATTTATGATCATAAGTAATGAGCGGTGTCTAGCAACACATCATTGCTACCCAAGTGACAAGATTATCGGTGAATCGACTAAACCTTTATGATCATCACCGATATATGCCATTGTCCCTTTGTCCAAGAGATCAAGACTAAGCACGAGACATAGAATGTGTCACTCTCGTATAGCCCAATCTTTGGTTTCTTGATTACCGAGTATACTAACTAAAGCTGATGACATTGATATCATATATCAACTCATCCGAGCATGACCATGCATTTTCTAAGACTCATTCTATCAAGGGGCCCGAAGATATTACTCCCGTTACATAGGAGGGACAAATTCCATCTTGATCATACAAATCCCTCCACATGATATGTGACATACCCAATGACCTCCTTCAAGTTCACTCAGTTACGAGCAACAAAGGAAAGTATCAAAGTATGTGACTCATATGTAGGGAATCTTGATGATCTTAGGTCGAAGGACTACATATACCATGATTACTATGAGAATCACTTATGACACTCATATAACGATCCATGAAGTGTTCTCATGGTGGGTTGGTCCAGTACACAAGTTCTTCAACTTGTTTATTACGTTACGCAAAAACAAAACAACAAACATAATTGCTGGATTAATGACTCAACAAAATATCATGACTCAATGTGCAAAAATACATTCATCCCATGATTGACTTTTTGGGCACAACACTAACAAAATGTTAGCATGATGAATACTTAAACTCATTGACAAATGTTAGCCTTATAAGATTAATGAAAAATAATACTAACTCATGCCTAATATATATATATTAAATAATTATTTTTTTTATGTAGGTAAAATCATCACTTGGTAACCCTTCATGAGAAAAACCATAAATGGAGATGTGGATGTCAGAACTGAGTGATTTTAAATTTATCCAGAAGCCAACACATAGATCTTCGATCGATTTTCATTTCAAGAGCTAATTTGATCGTTTTCATTACCGAAATCTAATTATAGATGAGATCCTTCGTTCTTCCATGTGCTAAAAAGCAGTTTCGGTAGAAAAATCATAACTTGAGCTATAGATATCTGATTTGAATGAGCAAGCTATTCTTTTAAAAATAAAGAAGAGATCTACAAGTTATGTGCTTTGAGGAAGAGCTGATTCGATGTCTATGATGGTAGAAAAATTAAAAGAAGACATATATATATATATATTAATGAATAGTAAACCACGTATGTACAATAAATATGCGTATGAATAGTAAGTCGATGAATAGTACCGGTAAATAGTAAAACACGTGTGAATAGTAAAAATACGTTAATAGTTATCTGGTGGAAAAATACTCAAAATATAGAAATTAATCATACTGAAAGTGTATAATGATGATTTAAACCCTTAATAGTAATACACTTATGAGTATTCATCAGATTCCAATTGAGTCGCAAGACAGACTAAAATTAACTATAATTAATGTATCAAAAGTGGAACCTATAACCTTAGCTATTTATTTAAATTTGAGTTTTAATTAACACTTGTTCACCCATTTCATCAAATCTCTGTATGTTAAAAATTTATAATTTATATATCTTAATTTACTTTTCTGTTGTTTGACACTCAGACTCTTGAGATTTTTCTACTTGTGACAATCTATACTTAGATTATAAAATGCAGCACATGGCAATTCAAATTGGCAGATCTCGTAAAGGTATCAGCTTGGCTAATATTGGTCCCTAAACCCTAAGCACAACTGAATTGATTAAAAAACTTCATTCACATAACGTAAAATTGATAGTAGTATAAATGGTTCATTAACTGTTAAAAAATTATAAAATATATTAAATTTATTGAAAAATAATTACAAAATGTTTAAATTCTTTAACTCTTATATAACTATTTGATATTAGCTTTCTAATATTTAATTTAATTTGTTTACTAGCTGCATTCCTATTGATGAATACTTATAAGTGTATAGCTATTAAGAGTTTAAATCATTAATATAAACTTTGAGTATGATTAATTTTTTTAATTTAAGCAGTTATTTTCACTGGGTTACTATTCATGCGTATCCATTGTTCATACGCGGGGTTACTGTTCATGGTGTTTCACTATTCATATGACGGCTACTGTTTATACGTGTATTTATTGTTCATACGCGAGTTACTATTCATCCATATTTACAAAATATATTAAATAATTAATTTTTTATGTAGGTGAATAAAATCGTGATATCTCATAATTCTTAAATCAATGATTAGGGCCTCAAATGTCTATAATTTTCAGTTGGTGGACCAGATTAATAGAAAGATAGATGAGGCCAAATTTGGATCATAAATAAAATTAGTTCTAACATTTGCACATTTGGCGATCCTTAAAAAAATATATATATCTGAAGCTGTGAATGTCAGAATTGATTGGTTCCAAATTCATCTGAAAGTCAACACATAGACTTTAACTCTACATCATATGACAAAAGCTAGTTTAATCGTTTTCATTGCTGAAATCGGGTTATAAACGAGACCATCTGTTCTGTCTTATGCTGAATAGCAATTTTGGTAGAAAAATCATAACTTGGGCTACAGATGTCGGTTTTGAATGATCAAGTTATCGCTTCGAAGCTAAATAAGAAATCTACAAATTTTGTGCTCTAAGGAAGAGCTAAATCATTGTGTATTATGGTTACAAAATTAAAACAAGTTTGAGCCGCCTTTGTTGATTTGTATTCACCTACCATTTACTATTCCAACTAGCCTTTACTATTTCACCTACCTCAAAGCTCTATAAATAGGCAACTTGGGGAGGATAAAATTAAGCTTGTGCCTAGGCCATTTTAAGAGTTCTTGTATCAAAGTTAGCTTTTCTTCTTTAATCTTGTTCTTGTTTTCAATCTCGAAGTTCTATTTAAGGTGTTTTCTTCTTGTTCTTACTTTGATCTTTCAATATATGTTTATTGCATCTTTATATATGTTGTTTATTCTTATCATAGCTAATTAATTTTTCTTTTGCTAATGTGAAAGAGTGAGACTTTTAGTATACAAGTTATGGTTAATTTAAATAGATCATAATGTTAACGGTATTTACTTTCTTAATTGATTTAATCACCCTCTTTGTCAAGTTAGAGTCTTGATTCATCATAGTCAATCATTGGTACAGAAGCTATTTAATTCCCTCCGTAAAACATAACTGTGTCGGCTATATTGGAATCTTGAGTTATTGTACTCAAATGTTGGTATGATGGATGCTTGAACTCATTTGCAAGTGTTGGTGTCAAAAGATCAATGAAAGTTAATACTAACTCATACCTAACATACTTTGAATTTGATTACTAAATTCCCTGATTGGGACCTCCTTTATGTGTGGATTCCAGTTGAGTAACAAGACAAACTAAAATTAATTATAATTGATATACTAAAGGTGAATTCCCTAACCTTAGTTATTTTATTTCAATTTGAGTTTTAATCAACAATTGTTCGCACTTTGTACCAAAACTTTCTTTATAAAAAATTTGTAATTTATATTTCTTAATTTACTTTCCTATGATTTGACATTCGGACAACTAAGGCTCTGTTTTTTAGTCCTAATTGGATGCGAAAATTTGTGTTAATTCAAAAATGTCGACGAGTAGTCAAGAGGCAAGGTAAGGGGATCCAGGTCGGGTCAAATGAGGCAGGTTGGTAAGTTTGTGGCGTATTTACAGTTTTGCCACTCAGTAATAATTGACGTCTTCTTCTTCTCTGTCGTTCCAGACTCGCATCCCTCTCGGCCGCCATTCGTCTGAGCGACGTCCATAGCTCCTCCGCCCCCACTACATCGTTGCCCTTTATCCAGTGTGCTTTTGTCCTTCGTGGAGCTCTCGCATAAGGGAATAGCTTGTTCATCTCATCGCCTAAGGTCAGTAATCGCTTTCCCCTAATCGTATGTGATTTATTTTCTTCTCTCCTTCTCTGATTTCGACTTATTGTGCCGGCACAAAGATGTGGGCGTCCTGCGCACCCGTTTCCACCTAGTCGCTATCGGTGGTTTGGTTGGCCGGTTCCATCCTCTGGCGAGCTTCTTCCCGAAAGCCCTCTCCTTTCATTTACCGGCGCTTCTCAACTTCAGCTGGTAAACATGTTGTCTCTGTCTTTTTTTTCCTCCTCAGTTCCTTTTTTGCAAATGGTACACAGAGAATTAAGGCTTGGTTCATGGGTTCTTGCTGGAATGTTATACACACTCTTGTGTCTCATCCTCCCTGTACCACCACACAACCACAACCTCTTTGTTCACTGTCACTCGTCCCTCTAGCTAACTTAGCCAGCCTTTTGGTCATCCCTCGGCACAAATTCTCGAAGCTCAATGGCTCAACCTACAAAGATCGAATCGAGGGCACTTAGAGAACAATAAAAAAAAAGAGGTTTTTATTTGTTCGTTTCCTGAAATAATCTGTCTAGTAAACAGTTTTTTAGGAAAATAAACCCCTCCTTTGGTGAATGGATTGTTTGGTGGCCTTTTCTATCACTATGATTGTTCTTTGTCCATAGGCTCATCAAGCTAATGGAAGTTATTATACTAGTACAATTTGTGATTCTGCTGACATTGGTTTTGTCCTACTATGTTTGGTTCCAACTGGAGGTTTGGAGCCATTTGGTTAAGCTTGAAGCTCAAAACAGAAGTTCCTATACATAGCCACTAATTTTAATTTTTTGATTATATATCATTTGGTCATTTTATGATGGAATTAGGCAGAAACTTTGCATCTTAGGTCTTAATTAGTTTTTTGGTATGTTGGTTACTTGGAAATGCTTTATAATGAATATTCTAATTATTGACTAGGAATTTGTGGTCTTAATGGTGTCATTTGCATCAAACTCAAATTCCTATTGTAAAATCCACTATGGAAATAAGTATGAAGAGTTGGCTTTTGCTCAGTAATGTAGTAGCAACCAAGCAAAAGGACCTAAGAGGAGGAATAGAAATAAATGATGGTTCTAGCACTGCTCATGCAAAAGTTGATAGTTGATTATCATTGTTCTTTTTCTTTTCATGGATTTATGTTTGGATTTTCTAAAAGTCTTAATTTGACTTCCTCATCTGAGTTTGTTCAATCTCTGATTTTGTAATTACATTGTGAATGTTGGAATCTTGTGTTTGTCTTCGAGAAATTGTAATGGTAACTGTATAAGTTCCAACGTTTGTGAGCTATGTCAATGCGATTAATTTTCTAGTTCTAATCTGTCATCTATAAATGAAAGAAAATTGATTAATGACTTGTTGTATTCTACTACAGTTGTGAGTGTTTGTTCTCTTGCGATGATCTTCCCTTGAAAACATGGACAATGTGAGAACTCAGCTACACCACCACCTGCCTGTGTTCTTGTGTTTTCCCGTTTTGGTTGCTTGTTTCTTCTAATATATTGTAAGATAGTACTTGTATTTTGCTTTTGGGTTTGATTATGATGGGGCAATTGTGCAGTGAATTTTTTGTTTCCCATATTTTGCTGATGTGAGCAGTAACTACAATGCCTAAAATCTTACTCATTCATATCAGTGACTTCTATGAGTTGGTTTTTTATTTTGCCTAACCATCTTGCTTTATCTTTATTTGAGGCAATTAGTTTGTGCGGGCACAGAATGCATAATATCTGAATAACCATCCTTATTTATTTATTTATTTTAAGTTCTTATCTAGTATGTATTTTATAAGTACTTATTTTCACCCCATTCAGATATAAGCTGGAGATTCTTCTCTCAAGCTGACATTTATGTCTTGTCTTGGCTTATGCTTTGTTTTTGGTTTTACATTTTTTAGTATGATTCTGATGACAACCCGAGAGAATAAACAATTAAGCCTATGATAGATGGTGGAACCGAAGGTTTCAAAGGCCATGCGTGGTTAATTATACCAGGGGTCACACCATGCTTTGAGTGTACAATCTGGCTTTTTCCTCCTCAGGTTAAGTTCCCTTTATGCACCTTGGCAGAAACACCAAGAACTGCAGATCATTGTATTGAATATGCTCACTTAATCAAATAGGATGAGGTAGTATAATGTCAGCTATTCCCTGTATTCTTTTTGGCACTTGTGAATCCTCAGATAACTACTTCCATCCTTGTAGGTCAATAGTGGGAAGGCTTTTGATCCAGATGACCCAGAACATCTGAAATGTGTTTATGATGAGGTACATTATAGCACTAAATTAATTAATGTTATCCTAGGTTCTGCACTAATGCCTCTATATTTTTTTAGGCTGTCAAGAGACCTGATCTTTTTAGCATTCCCAGAGTTACATATGCTTTTACCCAGGTATATAGGAATTTACATTCTATTGAGCAATGTTTTACCCGAGTAATTCCTTCTGATCATGGCTTTTAATATGATGAGAAAATATATTGGTACATGTTGCTGATTCACTGTCATCTAATTGGATTCTTTCAAACTTGTGCAATTTCTTTCAATGGCCCTATTTAGTTTTCGAGGGTCTGATGTCAATGCTGAATCAGTGTTGGACTTATTAGACATGGTTTATGGTTATGTTGTTGTACTATTAAGGCTTTTGGTGGTTAAGGGTCATAAAAAATTATATAGTATCTTCATCCTTAGCTAAGGTTAAATGTTTTAGTGCAATCATTGAAGTTATTTTTTCCTCCATTATGCATATTTCCCTATAATCTTGGAGGCCACGAGCATACGTAAATGATATGCCTTCCCATGTCCAGGGTGTTGTGAAGAATATCCTACCAGTTATTGCTTCTACGAATGCTATTATTGCAGCTGCCTATGCGTTGGGAACTTTCAAGATTGCATCTGGATGCAGCAAAACCCTTTAAAATTATCTCACGTAGGTCCAAGTCTAACTTCCTTATATGTTCTCTATGATATTGTTTGTTTTCACCTTTGGTGTAGTAAATGCTTTTGAAAACATACTAATATGGTCGTCAACTAAAGTTGCCTTCTAATTTATTTGTTTGATTGGACCCTTATTATATGGAAATCTATTTTTTGTACAAATGAAAGTAGAGGATTTGTGTTTATTGAGCTTAATGGTCTAAATCATTTTTACTTCTTTGGCTGAAAGTGTGGATGTTTAACCATTATGGAGGAACATACTTGAGATAAATTGTATTGTGCAGTCTTGCTTACTTAGACATGGGTAGCCTGGAAGTTGCTAAAAAATGGGTTTTCTCAAATTTCCTAAGTGCTACTTCTGTAGGTATAATGGTGGTGAAGGTCTCCACATTAAACATAAATATAGTTATGCCCGAATTTTTCCTTCCTTCTTTGTCTTCTGCCAGTGTTCCATATTTATGATCTTTCTTAATTATCTTGTGTTGAGTAGTGCATTGATATGCTGGAGGAACACCCAAAGCTGCACTTGTCAAAGTCAAGTATAACATATAGCGGGAAGAATGAATACATACAGGCATTTATTGTTGAGCAGATGACACGCTGAAACTATAAAAGACAGGTACTAGAGTTTAAAGGGGTAATACAGAAGCACACTGAAGTCATTGTGATCAAGTCATGGGTGATATTACTTCTTCCTGTTATGGCACTGGTGTAAATCCCTCTAATGTTGTAAATGCTTGTTGTTAGGTGGTTTTTTAAGGCATACAGGTAGTGAATTGGTTGCCAATTATGTTGTTTGTTTGGCATTTTTTAATGAATTGTTACGTTGAAGATTGTACATGGATTTGAGATAATGTTTAGTATTGCTACTTTTATAGCTATTCACCTTAGTAAATGAATTTCACATAAGATTGCGCTATTACTCATGGTTCTTTGCCCGACTGCCATTATAAAAGATGAAAATTTTAACATAAGTTGTTGGAAGATGTTTAGGAAAATGTTGGAATTGATAGAATTATCTGATTTATTATTAACCGTTATCAAAGCAGCTAGTATAGATAGAAACTGATGTTAAATGATTAAATCAGTTGTGTCCCATTAAGAGGTCTACATGTCCACATTACATACTACAAAGATGTTGCTACATATATAGTACCAACAGAATGCCAGGTTTAACACACCAAAAGCGCATTGTTCTCATTTCTTAAGTCACGAAAATTGATTTTGTCAGCTAATGCTATGTCGTCCTTGTCCGCGTGACTGTTGCCGTCGCATCCTTCTCCCTTGATTAAGGGTTCTTGCAATTTCATCCCTAACGTGAGCTATTACGTTCCCATCCAAATGCAACTCATCAAATGGTAGTGAATTATCTGTTCCCACGTCATGTTGCGTGTACCTCCCCTGCAGTGCACTTGCAATATCTTCATCATCAGCATTGTAGTTTCGAATGAAGTTGTGCAACGCAGCAGTGGAAACAACTAATTTGACCTGAATTGTGGCATCAAATTCATGCATCAGTCTCAGAATTTTCCATTTCTTCTTCCAAACGCCTATTGTTCTCTCGATGATATTTCACAACGATGCATGATTGTAATTAAACTCTTGCTCTATTCCCATCGGTGCTCTGCCGTTAAAGTCTAACGGATGATATAGAGCTGTCCAATATGGAGCCAAAAAGCCAGAGGTGTTTGCATATCTAAAATCCACAAGATAGTATTTCCCTGGATAAGTGGGACTAAACACTTTTATTATGTATAGATATATATAACACAATGGAAAATAATTTGTGTTACCTTTACCAAATTATGGAAATAGTTAAGAACATGTACCTTATGGTGGTAATGGGAATCCAGAAGTTGAGTTGCCCATACTATTTTGGAGAACAGCCATGTTGTGTTGCGACCCGAGTGTGCCAGCATAGACATGTGTGAACCTCATGTTCCAATCATACACGACAAGAACGTTCTGCGTCGGTTCTCCCTTTCGCCCAATGTAGTAGTGACGTAGATCTTCGGATTCAACTATAGCAGGAATGTGCGTTCCGTCAAGAGCCCCTATGGCATTATAAAACTGCGGGCATCTTGTCATCACATATTCCGATTCACTCGACATTATAGAGGCATCTGGTCTTATAACATCATCTGCCATTTTACATACAGCGTCCAAAACAACTTTGTACCACGCATTTATTGTTGACGCCGAATGTTCATACCAGCGACCAAGTCTGCGTTGTGTGTCTCCATGCTTGCACAAGCTGAGGAAAATAGCCGATGCCTCATGTGTTGTCATGTTATTTGATCCATGAAACTCGTAATGTTGCACTAATGTATTATGCAACTCCAAAAAATAAGGCATAGTCATTCGATATTCATCGAAAAACTCATCAGGCCTTTCTGTTAATTTCCAGAACAGTTGTTCCCCTGTTTGAATGGGTTCTCTATTTGTTTGGCGATCTGCTTGTGAACTGCTTGACCCATCTGCTATAAGCTCCTCAACCATCGCTCTTGCTATGAATTCATTATCTGCTATTTTTCGCTTACCTAACAACGTTTTAAGTCGTCGTATAATGTTCCGCATTCTTCTAATCTGAATAACCGAAATACGTCAATGTTAGGATGTCTCGATTATATATGTCGGTTCGACATAAGTCACAACATAGACCTGAAAATGGTGCAACACATGACTGAATTGTCAGATGGCAAAAACTTGAAAACAAATGGCCTTAATGCATTATGAATCGTGCATGGCTCATGCGAGTGGATGTAACACTAACTTGTTAGAAACAACAATAATCTCAACTAATTTACAGGTTTGGAAGTCACTGGTACCTAACTTCAATAAAAAACAAAAAAACTTTCTCAGAGCGTTCCGCCATTACGGGACTAATCCTAACTAGTCAAAGTAACAAGCAATCAGTTCAAACTCATCCTTACTAGTCCAAGTAATAAACAATCAGTTCAAACTTTAGCAAAACCCCACTACGCTATAAACAGACATAATGTTTATTGAAGGAAAACAGTATGATCATTCTCTACTGCACGTCATGGGGAAAATAGATAAACACGTCCACAGCTCAGATGGCCCCTCCCCCTCTTTTTTGTAGCTGAGCTCACAGCTAATGCAGCTGTACCTCTCCTAAACCACCATAACCTCGAAGAAACACAGGAATGGCTTTCTCATTCTCCATGAAAAAATCATATGCAGCCATCCAAAGAGGATCCCCATAACTAACACCTGGTAACTCCGCAACTCCTTTCATAACAAGTCCCATGTCATTTGGATCGGACATTGCTTGAGCAAGCTCATTCCATTCCTCTTTTCGGCCTGTGGTGAGGTAGTCACTAATTTTTGAAAGCATTTTTGTTCGATATCGCTCGCCTGACTTTCGCTTATGTCCGCTGGATTTTCGAGCAGAACGGGGATCTTCATGTGAAGCTCGCACAGGAGGGACATGGGAAGGGTCGGCAGCATGGAAGAGACCTGAATTCTGTGTTGTTCATCTTGGGAACCCTGCACTCGTACCCTCTGGATGGTCTCTTCCATTGGGGACATAACGGATCGGCTCTTGGGTCTTGGTTTCCCCAACATATTCTGCATAAGAGTCCGCTGACTCCCCATTCAAGTTAGGGATGAGCGGATTGCCACCTATCTGTGGAGACCAACCAAAACCTGACAAATCCCGAACGGGAGCAAACATCCTCTCCATGTCCACCAAATTAGGAATCCACTTACCCCTGAGTGTAGCTGCCAATGGGTTTTGCTGCAATACAAAGTGACAGGGACATGTTACTTTACAGTTATTCAAAATGCAATAACTAGAACAAGCAATATAGCGGTAAACTTATAATAAAAAAAGATCAGCAGTATATTAGTTACCTGAATGTGAGCCTCCAATCTTTATCTGCTATTATGGTTCCCCGCTCATAATCCCACCCTAGCCCAGTCATGGAGCCTATAAGTTTCTTTGTCTCCTTGTATGTATTCTTTAGTAGCCTTCACTTATTCTTAATTTGAACCTTTGTATACGGCAAACCAGTTTCCTGCCGGAAACCATTAAAAATGAAGGCCCAGCCATTTTTTGTTAAATGTCCACCTTTCATTAAGTTCTGATCAGCAGCTTGTGCAGCCCACCGACAGAGAATATCGGTGGTAGCCGGGTCCCATTCAACCCGTGGCCCTTTAACAAGCTCCTCTGGATCCCCATTATGACCACAAACATTATAGTTCTTCTCCTCAACTGCCAAGGAAACCCACATAGATGTATGTCACATGGCATACGGCAAACAAAACAGCAAGGGGTAATAACAGACATTGTAGATTCCAACATACAAACTATGTAAATCTCGATGTTACTAAGCAGCATGAGCATGGACAATGCATGTATGATTCATGGATACGAGAAAACATCAAAGAAAAAAGAAAGGAATAACTTTGTGAACTTACCCAGTACCCTTTGACAAAAATGGGAGTGCGAGGAGAGTCTACCACTCTGGTACGCAGCTTCATAAAATACGTATGACAGCAGGGGTCACATGTATACTTGCTCAACCTATCCAAGAGTTAAAAGAGAACCACCTAAAACCAAAAACAAAAAAAAAATAAACAAAATATGAGTTCTTTGTAAGTAGTAAGTTTGCACTCTTGGAACCGATAAAGGAACATTGCATAACTCATAATTTCTTTACAGTAGGTAGTAGAATAGTCAACACCAAAATGAGCAATGTCAATGGAAGTTGTAACTAGAGTGTTAGTGGAGAACCACCATACAAAAAAAGAAAAAAAAGAAAAAACTGGTAATGGAAAAAAAACCCAGGCAAAGAATTCTTTTATAGTTACTAATTCATATCCTTGGGAAGCACTCATGTATAACACAACCAGGGAACTGCAAGTAGCGCATGTCTAACAATTAATATAAAACAATGTAGCATTCACTGAGCAACAGTAATTTATATTAAACAAACAGTTGCATATGGGAGTATTTTAACATGAATAACTACAAACCTACCTATCTACCAGCATCAAGTAAACTGAAGGGGAACCATTTCAATTTAGAATGTCAGAACATATAGTCAATGTGAGAGCTGCCGGCTAGCAAATGAGCAGAAAGACAACTCAGTCCCAGTAGCCATTCCCATTAAATCGAAAAACAGGATGGTTATTCAGATATTATGCATTCTGTGCCCGCACAAACTAATTGCCTCAAATAAAGATAAAGCAAGATGGTTTGGCAAATGAATGGTAAGGCAAAATAAAAAACCAACTCATAGAAGTCACTGATATGAATGAGTAAGATTTTAGGCATTGTAGTTACTGCTCACATCAGCAAAACATAGGAAACAAAAAATTCACTGCACAATTGCCCCATCATAATCAAACCCAAAAGCAAAATACAAGTACTATCTTATAATATATTAGAAGAAACAAGCAACCAAAACGGGAAAACACAAGAACACAGGCAGGTGGTGGTGTAGCTGAGTTCTCACATTGTCCATGTTTTCAAGGGAAGATCATCGCAAGAGAACAAACACTCACAACTGTAGTAGAATACAACAAGCCATTAATCAATTTTCTTTCATTTATAGATGACAGATTAGAACTAGAAAATTAATCGCATTGACATAGCTCACAAACGTTGGAACTTATACAGTTACCATTACAATTTCTCGAAGACAAACACAAGATTCCAACATTCACAATGTAATTACAAAATTAGAGATTGAACAAACTCAGACGAGGAAGTCAAATTAAGACTTTCAGAAAATCCAAACATAAATCCATGAAAAGAAAAAGAACAATGATAATCAACTATCAACTTTTGCATGAGCAGTGCTAGAACCATCATTTATTTCTATTCCTCCTCTTAGGTCCTTTTGCTTGGTTGCTACTACATTACTGAACAAAGGCCAACTCTTCATACTTATTTCCATAGTGGATTTTACAATAGGACTTTGGGTTTGATGGAAATGACACCATTAAGACCACAAATTCCTAGTCAATAATTAGAATATTCATTATAAAGCATTTCCAAGTAACCAACATACCAAAAAACTAATTAAGACCTAAGATGCAAAGTTTCTGCCTAATTCCATCATAAAATGACCAAATGATATATAATCAAAAAATTAAAATTAGTGGCTATGTATAGGAACTTCTGTTTTGAGCTTCAAGCTTAACCAAATGGCTCCAAACCTCTGGTTGGAACCAAACATAGTAGGGAAAAACCAATGTCAGCAGAATCACAAATTGTACTAGTATAATAACTTCCATTAGCTTGATGAGCTTATGGACAAAGAACAATCATAGTGATAGAAAAGGCCACCAAACAATCCATTCACCAGAGGAGGGGTTTATTTTCCTAAAAAACTGTTTACTAGACAGATTATTTCAAGAAACGAACAAATAAAAACCTTTTTTTTTTTTATTGTTCTCTAAGTGCCCTCGATTCGATCTTTGTAGGTTGAGCCATTGAGCTTCGAGAATTTGTGCCGAGGGATGACCAAAAGGCTGGGTAAGTTAGCTAGAGGGACGAGTGACAATGAACAAAGAGGTTGTGGTTGTGTGGTGGTACAGGGAGGATGAGACACAAGAGTGTGTATAACATTCCAGCAAGAACCCATGAACCAAGCCTTAATTCTCTGTCTACCATTTGCAAAAAAAGAACTGAGGAGGAAAAAAAAGACAGAGACAACATGTTTACCAGCTGAAGTTGAGAAGCGCCGGTAAGTGAAAGGAGAGGGCTTTCGAGAAGAAGCTCGCTAGAGGATGGAACCGGCCAACCAAACCACCGATAGCGACTAGGTGGAAACGGGTGCGCAGGACGCCCACATCTTTGTGCCGGCACAATAAGTCGAAATCAGAGAAGGAGAGAAGAAAATAAATCACATACGATTAGGGGAAAGCGATTACTGACCTTAGGCGACGAGATGACCAAACTATTCCCTCATGCGAGAGCTCCACGAAGGACAGAAGCACACTGGATAAAGGGCAACAATGTAGTGGGGGCGGAGGAGCTATGGACGTCGCTTAGACGAATGGTGGCCGAGAGGGATGCGAGTCTGGAACGACAGAGAAGAAGAAGACATCAATTATTACTGAGTGGCAAAACTGTAAATACGCCACAAACTTACCAACCCGCCTCATTTGACCCAACCTGGATCCCCTTACCCTGCCTCCTGACTACCTGCCGACACTTTCGAATTAACACAAATTTTTTAATCCAATTAGGACTAAAAAACAGAGCATAAGATTTTATTACTTGCGATAATATATATTTGGGTTACAACTGCTAAAGTGCATCACCCATAAATTCAATTTATGTAATAATTTTTAGATATTTAATGAATCATTTAAATTATTTAATTTTTTTTATAATTTAGTATGATCAATATGTAACAATTACAAAGATCTATGACAGATATAAAATGAAATGAAGGTTTAAGACTAATTTTTTACCGTGGGAGAGGGAGTTAAAGGTTTGTGAGTAGTGGTGATTTATCCATAAGCGTAACAACGTGTTGGAGAAGCTATCTCGGCGGCGGCCAAGTCAAAATACACAGAATAAACCAGCTTCTCACAACTGGTTTGGCCGCTTACAGACCTCGCTCGAAAAGAGAGCTCGAGATCGGGCAATAAAAAAAAACAAACACTTAAAACTTTTTCTCCGCCATTTTCTGCTGTGGGCAGCTGGTAGATAGCTTTTTGTTTGTCTGTTTGAGAAAGATTTCCAGTTCCAGACCAACCAGAATTTGACTCGCTCCACTCTCCATGAACAAATTTGGCAGAGGAGGAAAGGGGTGAAATAACGCCGTCTCCCCAAAATCACCAGGCCCACAAGGTAAAGAAACCTTAGCTCAGTATTGTTTTACTCCGTTTCTTTCCACCCCTCTGTTTTCGCGCAATTTTGTCACAGCATTCCTGATGAAATTACTTAGTAACTGAGGAGTGGGTTGCCGACTTTCATGGTCAACATAAGTATAAATTTGGGTAAATCAAGTTGGTTTCGTTTATTTTTTTCCTTATTTCAATTTTGTCCTTATCAATTATATGTCTGGAGGTGTACTATAACTGTTTGCACATTTTGCTCGGTGGTCATCAACTTTGGAAATGAGACTTAAACTCTACAATGACGTCTTCTAAATTGGAAAAGTTACAATTACATCCATGAGGTTTATCTAAGTCTATAGTTTGCTTCCTTTATTTTTAAAAATCTATATTTTGATCCTAATTTTGTTTTATATTATCCAATAAGAACTTCTAAAATTATAATTTAAATTATATGATAGTCATCTTTCAGTAATATTAGTTTCTTTATTTTTTTTTATAGTTAACAAATATTTTAAATTGTCTATTTTTTATTTCTGTAAATGTATTTTTTTTATAAATACATATCAATATTTTTTAAAGGTCAATTAGCTATAAAAAATAGTAAAAATCTTGAAATTACTTGAACATAATTATCAGATAGTTTAATTTAGAGTTTTAAAAGATGTTGTCAGATACTATAAAAAAAGTAAGAGGTAAAGTATAGGTTTTTGAAAATAGAAAAGCAAAGTATTTATCAAACCATAGGGGGCTGTTGTCATTTAACTCTTTTAAATATATATTATCCACTGACAGTCATAAAGTTTTCATGTTCTATTCACACAGAAAACCATATTTTTACTCTTCTTGAGTATCGAAAACGTCGGGATAATCAAAGCATTCGCCTGGCATTTAAGAGTCATGTTTGGTATATATAAGGGTTAATCCTATACTACACCCTTCACCTTTACCTCTCCTTTTTAGTACCGAGGGAAAATAGGGGAGGGTGGGTTTGTATATTAGAGGATGAAAATGTAAATATTATAAACCTTGTTGGAAAAGTGCAAGTAGCCGTCTAGGCAGCATTAGATGGCAACGTGGCAAAGAAGCGGTTTTAGTGGGGTTTTCTTTTTCTTTTTCTCCTACAAAGGGAAAAACAAAGAAAAAAGGTACAGGTTTTTGTTAATGATGAGATGAAACGAGACTGCTGCCAGCTTCTGGCCATTGGCCATTGTTTCCTTAGTTGTTCGCACTAGAGCTCGGTCGCGTGAAAGAAACAAACCCACAAATCTTTCATTTCGTTATGTACAGAGATTGTTGTTTTGTTGCCGATTGACAAAGAAAGAACGAATTTGTTTGAGACATGACAACAAGCAAAACAATGCCTTCTCCTCATGCTCACAAGGTAAAGAAACCCTAACTCAGTGTTGTCTTTTTCCTTTTTTTTTTCTGCTTTCGTGCATTTTCCCAAGCATTGTGAAGAAATCACTTGGGAACCGAGCAGCGGGGTCTTGTTTATTTCGACTAGTCTCTTGCCCCACTGTCACTGAAATAGTAGTGTTGTTTTCATCGCAATGGATGGTCGGTGGCTTTACTTATTGCGCCCCAAAGTTGAGGCTTTGTGAGTTTTGACTGTTTCTTTGCGCTTCTTGTGTGATGGGTCTTGTTATTTATTTATTTATATATTATTATCCTCGTTATTTGTTATTTTTTTGTGGTAATGGGTCTGTTTTGCAATGGGTCGTGATTCTTGGGGCTAGAGTCAACTTTGTCCAATTTTAGTTGATCTACTGAGAGATGGTAAGTTGGTAACCGTCCGCCTCTCATGTTTGATTGAACAGAATCTTCGTGTTCAAGCTCCAAGAATGTTGTTTCACGTGTTTTTTATACTGCAACTGCAAACACCAACATATATGCGCTTTTTGTTTCTTATTTTTTTAAGCAAATGAAAAATGAGAAGCTATGAATGATGGTTGATGGGCGTTAGTTGGAATCATAACTTATCAGTCCTTATTCATGAATCTTCTTTGGTTTTATTCACTTTATTTTTCTTTTCTTTTTTATTTTGTTTCTGAAAGAAAAACTCCTATATTTTTCTCTTCTGCCGTAAGGATTGAGCTTGTTGGGAATTTTCCCCAAATTTTTAATGATAAAATGCAAAATGTCTTGATTTCCATTTCTTAGTCCTTGCGGTTTCAATAAGGCAATCCCATATGCTTGTCAATGTCACAACCCATAACTAACCTGGTGTCAAATTTGTGTTCATTGTTGTTACTGGCCATGTTTGATTTGCCCTTGCCTTTATGTTGATGTTTATTAGTAATAGGAATAAATTGCCAAAGAGACTAGTTATTTTAGTGTTTTGAATCATTGAAGCATGTAATTTGGTCCATTTGATGGTAACGCCTATAAGAGTCTTTTTTTTTTTTCTCATTAATGAAGTTGTTTGCTTCTATCTATATTTCTGTGTGGGTTGGTCAATCATTTCCATTGTTTCACAGGTCCAGTGCTACACATGTGGTGGTCCTCCTGTTTTTGAGATAGACACTTGCTCCCGATGCCATTGCATTCAGCACATGTATGATGATCACTACTCTTGTTAAGTCCTGTACTTTTGTTTTCGTGTGAGTTTTTGTGTGTATGCATGTTTGTATGTGCTGGTTGTTTGCTTAGTCGCCTGTCCATCCTTTTTTTTTTTCTTGTAATGGTTGAGTAAGTTACAAGTGAAATGAGTTGTCAGAAGGCACATTGTCATTCACATAAGCTAGTAAGCTACCAACTCTGACCTGTACCTGAGAGCAAGTTATCACCAAGGATTTGTTTATCTATGAAATGAGATTCTTCAGGATCATTTTTCTTTGAGTAGTCAAAGCATCCTGATTGAACAACCTCTTGTAGGTATGCTTGGGAACACTTTTCTGAATGCATTCTTTTTCCTTCATGCTACATATTGGAGACTTTGTAACATATATCCCTATTCTACGTTGGTGCTAGAATCCTATTTGATTGATGATGTATTTTTTGTGTTTTCCTTTCATTTAGTTCTTTGCTTTGTGATATGGTATGTGATTCTGAAGCCTTTCCACCTTTTAAAGGCATTGCATGCCACTTTTCCCAAGCAAAATTGTGGAGAATTGGGTCTGTGAAGAGTGCCAATCAAAAGATGCAGAATACACTCCAAAATTTCGTCCGAAGCAGGGTGGCATTGATGCAGCTGGGAGAAAACATTCAAAAAAGCTGAAAGCTGTTCCTACTGGAAAAGTTAAGTATCTTAGCCCTGAGGAAGTCAAAATGCTGTCATCGGGGGGTCCTTTCAGGATTATCAAAGGCAACAAAGGACCTTTGTCTCCTACAAGGCATGAAAAACAGAAAAAGTTTCGTCCCGTTGAATCAGTTTATGCAGCAGAGAAGGCTAAGATGGTATCTTCTCCTGAAACACCTTGTGCAGCTGTTATTGGCAAAGGCAAGAAACTTCTTGGACATATTATCTTTTTTCTGATGGTATTTCTTGTTGGTAATCTTGACCACAACTGTAAAAATTTTACATATATGAATTATTCAGTAAGCTAACATGTGATTTCAACTAATTAGAGTTACTTGAATCCCTAGTCTCTGTTCTTCTCAATTCATCTGTTTTGATTTAAAAAATTCATATAGACTTTTCTCATATGGTAAATCTCCAGTCATTTGGAATTTTGATGCACAGACTGTTGCTCTTTCTCTCTAATATTAGCAGCTTAGGGCTCATGTTATTGACTTTGATTGTTAGTCTTGGAGAAGAAGAATACCCTGGATTCTTTGTTAGTGCTTGGATAAAACCCTTGCATGTATGCCTTCATGTATATGGTTATATTAGTTGCTTATTTTGGTCTCTGAACTTTTTCTAGAGAATCATGGTGGGTTCTGAACTTCATTGGTCCTTGTACAGAAATATGTCCAGTTATGTGGGTGTCTTTGCTTTGCATTCTGAAGTTACTGTGATGCTTTTATGTGGCTGCTGTTGAGTGTTATCACCAGTATCAATTTGCTATCTCCTAACATCTATTCACAGATTCATACAGTTAAAAGCATCTTTTATGCTTTTGCATACTCTTAGCAATTTTTTTCAGTTTTTTGATGAGGTTGTTTAATTTCTTCTTGTGTTCTTTCTTTTAGATGAAAGAGGCAATCCCTCTCCTCGTGAAGATGTGACAATTGTTGCTCCTATACCTGCAAACCGAGAAACTTCAGATATGCCTGGTGAGGATGTGATGAGCTCAAGCCGTTCTTTCCCATCTAGAGTTTCGCAACATATTGAGGCAATAATTAATTCTAATGGCTAGCAGATTGTTAATCAGCTTATGGTCTGAGCATCCCTTACTTCTCATGTTTATTCCTGTGCATTAACTAAAGATGTGTACATTTGTCTTCTAAGTGGAGTTCCATTGAAGTTCAAATTGAGTTAAATATGTGATTCATTCTGTATTTGCAAATTGTCCACAGGCAAAAGCCTCGTTGCTGCTGAGGAACTCAGGGATTCTGTTTCTGACAAAGGAGAGAGTGAAGAGAATGTATTGAAGTATTCTGTTCCTCGCCCATATCTTCCTGCTTTGCATTATACGTGGAGGTAACTTTTCTCTTCATGGCGTCATTAGTTTGCTGACTTGCTGAGATTTCAACAAAATTCTTCCCATAAATTGTCCTGAAAACTATTTTGACATTCTTTGCTAGAATAGTTTGTGCTCTTTATTGTGTTATTTAAGTTGTTTATTTTTATCAGCTGTTACAAAAACTTTTAAGGCATGTTTGGTTTGAATTGAATTTATAAGGAAGAATGTGATTGCATCACAAATGGAAATATTGTTCTGATTTTTATGTTTGGTTGGTAAATCAAATTTGAAACTTTGTTCGATTCTCATGTTTGGTTAAGTCTTTCAACAGTATGGCATTTGTATGAAAATATATGGACCATCATTACATTTTATGTTTTTCTTCATATTTGTGGGTTTTCTATTTTCTTTTCTTGAAAATGAAAAAGTGGAGATATTTTAGGGTACGTTGCACAGTCAAATTAATGCAGTATTTCATTAGGCCAAGAACTTGTGTGGATGTATATGCTTTTATTGTTATGTTTTGCGTATATTAATGTAATATGCTTTGAACGTTGTCAAATTTCGAATTTGACATGTTAGCACAATATATAGTTTGGTCATATGGACCATGACTGAGAATATGAACTTTGTAACCACAAAGTGTTAACAGTGACCATGTTTGTGGCTGATTCTTGTTTAATGATTTCTTTCCTTTTCAAAGAAGGCAAAATTCTGGATTTGAGTGGAGATATGGTCTTTGAACAGATTGTATATGGTATATACATTCTAGATTGCATATGAAACAATAGAAAAATGTTGTTTCACTGATTTGCTTTTTTGATCTACTCCCTCCGTCTCATATCTATTGAACCATTTGGTTTGGCATGGAGATTAAGAAAGTGGAAAAAGTTTGTGTTGTTTCCCTTTTTTTCCTTAACTTTTTGCATGTCAATCGAGAAAGTTGGAAAAAGCAAATATTGAAATGATAGTTTCAAGGGTAGTATGGTAAAGTAATTTACTAAATATGGAAATGTTGCAAAGATTTGGGACTGCTCAAAATAGAATATGTTGCAATAGTTTTGGGATAGAGGGAGTATCAAACATGCCCTAAATTGTATCATTTTCTTTGTTAAAAAATTGGTAACATTGCCTTCCTCTCTGCTTGCTTGTCTTTACATTTCACAGGGGGGCTTTAAAATTTACTGACACTGAAGCGCCAGCTGAAAGTTATTTTTGCTTCAAGGCTCATCCTCCCTCTAGAGTACATCGCAAGGCATATGAGCTTTCACAAAAGATGCCTCCACTCCTTCAGGTTAACTTCACTCCCCATTGCCATCTTCAAGCTGATTTGTTCCAGCATGGTCATCCTGAAGTGCATGATCTTTCATTGTACTTTTTCCCTGTGGACAAAGCCGACAGGTTTGGTTTGGTTTCAGAATTGTTTATTTTGTCACTGTTTTCAATTCTAAGACAATTTTGATACCTGACTTTCTTCATTTCCCGTGTATTAACAGACCTGATTACATTTGTGAACTTATGGACTTGCAACATTCAGTGATCACGACTTCCATCGAGGGTGTAGAGTTGCTGATATTTACATCGAAGCAGCTGGAGATTGACCCATATGGTAAGCTCACTGTACTTGTCTATTTAACTTAACTGTTTCTCAGCCTTTTTTTATTTACTTGGCCTGTGGAACAGCATCATGGAAACTGAATGGTTTTGCATTCTGTAATATCTCAAGTTAAACTTGTCACTAAGAAGTTTAGATGTAATGAATGATATCTTTTGAATTTGATTTCCTATTACCTGAAGTTGCGTTTGTTTTGGATGCAATTTTTCTTTGATGCGAATAGAATGAAAATATGTCTCCATGCAGATGTATGTGGGGGATTATATTCGAACTTTCTTGGGGGGGTTTTCCACCGTCCAAAGAATCCTCAAGTTGCACATCTAGAAGTTTCCTTCCCAGTTGATATGGAGATTGATATGGTAGGAGGAAAGAGTGTGGGTGGGAGTGATTTAGTTATTCCCAAACTTGCAAGTTTAAATCTGTCCATAAGTTCTGGAACTGTAACTACTGATGGCATTGACATGCAGAAGAGTGATGTTAACAAAATTGTCAGTAGCCTAGTGTTACAAGGGTTGAACCAGGAGGAATGTGGTGAATCTGTTATATCGCCTCAGATGAACATTAAACCCGAAATTCAGTCAACAGGAAGTGAGAAGGAAGAGCAAACCAAAACAAAGAAGTGGAAGGGGCAAGAAGATAGACTTTACGTTGGAGAATTCACTTCTCCGGCTGCTGTTTCATCCAATGTTACCTGGACTGTGAAGGTGAAGGCAGAAGAGAGAGAGTTTGAAGATAATGGTTCAAGTGCCTGCTGCAAGCTACTAACTGAATCACCCAGTAAGAGGGAGAAACCTTTATGCTGGCAGGCACCGCCTCTGAATTGGGTGAAACTGAATATTGCAGTGAGTTTAGGAAGAGAGAACCATAGTACTGCCACAGCGGCTGGACTTGTTCGTGATGATTCAGGGAGGTGGTTGGTCGGATACAGTCTTAAATCAGACACAAGCAAGACTCTAGAAGCAGAACTAAGTGCACTTTTGGAGGGAGCAAAACTTCTTTTGGACAGAGGCTACAAGAAAGTGATTGTAGAGTTTGCATCCTTACTTGCAGTGACTTGTCTAGCCATTGCCCCATTGGCATCAGATCCTGACAGAGCCCTGATTGATATTTGCAGAGATATAACCACACGAAGATTGGACTGCAAAGTTCATAACATTCAGAGATGCCAGAACCTGTGTGCTGACTGGTTGGCAAGCCATTCCAAATGCAAGGGTGATAGACTAGAGGTATTCGAAATCCCACCTCTAGAGCTAGTTACCCTCCTGCAGAATGATTGTTCATACTTAGCAAACCGATAGAAAGATCAGAAAACAACTTCAAATGTACAGCTGAATTCATAGCTTGACGAAACTAACCAAAAGGGAGAAATAGGTAGAAGAAAGCAGAAGAAAAGAAGGAACATACGATATAGAGCGGATACGTGAATAGGTTCTGTGGATTTGGTGGCACCCAGATGATGTTTGTGGTACCACTGCAAAAGATGCTACTAATCTTGCTTTTGCAGATCCTGTAGATTTTTTTGAACCTGTCAGTTGTTTGATATAGTCGTATCTTTTTGTTATCTTTTCGTGGCTTTGGAGGAATTAGAGGTAACTATGATGTCACACAATGACTTGGTCAGAGATTTAGTGTCAAAAAAATTCCAGGCACTAGTCACCCATGGAAGATGATTTTGTCTCAGTACCTGTTCTGAATTTTTCGGCTAGGTATGGGAAAGTAAATTTGCAAATATTACTGGGTTCTGAAAACATAACGTGGACGTGGAGATTTTTGTTGTACTTGGAGGCTTTAGTGTCATTCAGAAGGTTTGGAAAATTGAAATCGATCAAAGGTGGTCTTATATAGACAATTTAGCGGTGTTCATCAACCCTACTTTTTTTTTAAAAAAAATAAAAGATAAAAAAGGGGAGGAATTTAAACATGGATCCCAATTAATTTTATAGTGGACCCCACTAATTCAAATACAATTAGATAAGATTACTATTGAAATTTATAAGTACAATAATATCTTGATGGACTAAATTTATAATGCAAATACTAAAGGGAATTTGCTTAACCACCTCCTCAAGAGATCTAATTTTCTTCGCACGGCATTGGTTGTTTTGTTCAATCCACAGATGATAAACTGTGGCCATGGGACCTGCCATCTGGGTTCCTTATAGAACATATGGCTTTTCCTCTGCTCCATATAAATGGTAGCGATTAGCCAGCGAGATACCCCAAGATTGGAGCTTAGTATGTGTAAGCAGGCCCTCTTGCGTAGCTTTGCCAAAATTTAAAGCGATGTTTGGGAACAGAAAATCAATCCAAACATGTAATTGTTTTAAGCAGTGTTAAGAAGCCAAACCTAAAACCTAAATTCACACCATTGCAACATGTCAGACGACTGCAAGAAAACAACCAAAGGCGGAGGCTCTTCATAGCCTTCTTGAAACAATCCCTCATCCCCCGTATTACTTGAGTGCTTCAGATAGCCCAGGAATTACAATGGTTACATGCCTGTTGAAAGGTGATAATTATCCAACATGGCGTCGAGCAACCATGAATATATTATGAGCTAAAGACAAGGTGGCCTTGAGAAACCTGCAGCTAATGACTTCTTGTTTAATGTGTGGGAAAAGTGCAAGTTGTTGGTAATTTTGGGGCTCTTCAACTCACGTTCTCCAAAACTCCATGCCAGCGTTGCCTATGCCGACACTATGAGGGATATGTGGCTGGAACTGCAGGACAGGTTCTCACAAGGCAATGCACCATGAATACATGAGATAAAAAGGGATATTTCTCTTATGCAACAAAGGGAATTACCAAATTGAAAGAAGTTTGGGATGAACTGGCAACATACAACAGTGCACTGAAGTGTGCTTGTGGAACTGAGAAAGATTTGCTTGCTGAGGAAGAAAACGAGAAACTGCACTAGGCCCTGATATGGTTGAATAGGCAATATTATGTTACTCTGTCAAAGATCTTGAACATAGAACCACTCCCCACCCCATATGTTCTTGTAACTAAAGAAGAAAAGCAGCAAAATGTAGTCTCACTCAAAACACCATCAGTAGAAGGGGCAACTTTTATGGCAAGAAAATAGCAAGGTTATGGTTCTATCAAGAATTGAGAAAAGGACATCAAGGGTGTGTGTAAACATTGTGGGAAGACTGGACATGAAAAAAGATACTTGTTTTGAAGTGGTCAGGTATCTTGACTGGTGGCATGGGAAGGCTAAGATTCCATACAAAAAACCAAACTACTTGCTGCAAATAATGCCATAGTCAGCAAAAATGAAGGGCAAACAAGTGGTTCACCCTTCACTCAGTTTCAAATAGATCAGCTCATGTCCTTGATCTTCAATAAAAAAATAGGACTTGTTTGCAAGCTATGCAGGTAAGGAAAATTCAATTTGGATCTTAGATAGTGGTGCTTCTGAATATTTAGTTTATATGAAAGAATATTTAATCGATGCAAAGGTGAATACAGATTCTTCTGTAATAAAACTGCTGAATGGTGTTGGACTTACAGTAGTCTCATGTTGGAAAGCCTTGTTATCATCTAAATAGAGTTGTACATTGTTTCCTTTGCTCTTGCATTCACCTGCAGTCTTATATCTATTAGCAAACCTACCCCCCGTTTGAATTGCTCAATGCCTTTCTTCCTTTCCTTCTGTGTACTATAGGACCTAATATGAGGAATTTGATTGGTAAAGGTGAAAATAATACAACACTTGAAATTTGCATCAGCATCTTGGTCATATACCTTTTGATAAGCTTACTTCCATTTCATATTTATTAAAGCTTTCTTTCAACATTGTTAATAATTTCTGATACGTCACCGTGCCAAACAGGCAAGGTTTTCATTTCCTTTGACAATAGTGGATTTGATGTTCCTTTCTCTTTAGTTCATATGGATGTTTTGGGAACACATAAGAATGCCTGTTTTTCCGATGCACATTACCTCCTTACTTTAGTTGATGACTACAACCGTTTGCCTGGTCTCCGATCAACCTCCGATTCGTCAAACGGTGTGAGAATCGTTGCGTCCATGATGAGAATTATAGGGATGCTCACATTCATGGTGAGAATTCTAGCGGCAGCCGACAAAGGGGACAATGACTGGGACGCAAGCAATGGATTTGTGGTCAGTGGCAGCGGGCAGCTGTAGTGCCTTCCTCACACTAGGGTTCGCCTAAGAAAATAAAAACCAAGATTTCGGTCAAATCACTTTTCTATCCCTCATAGTTTTTTGTGTGTTTTAAAAAAAAAATAAGTTCTAATGTTTTTTTAGGTGCACATATGCACAAGTGAAAATAATATGTAGTTAGAAAAGTAAATGTATGCTAAAATAATGTAAGAACAATTTTAATACCAAGTATAACATGTATAGTACATAAAGACAATCGCATAAATGACAAAAGTCTCAAATCTATCACTAATGTTTGGGTTTGGGCTCAAATTTGCTATTATAATTTTTTTTTTTGCCCAATCTCTCATTAATATTTCCAAAATAGCTTAAATATGCCATTACCCATTAAAAAATAACAGAAAATTATAAAAATAGTAGATTTTGAAATATTGAGGTTATTATGTATCTTTCAAAGAATACGTAGACCTTTGAGCCTTTTGCCCCAACCCCATTTGGCTCCACTGTTGAACGTGATCGACACATGTGCCTCGACCGTGTTTGGCTTGTAGCACACCTCTCCCAGTTGGATCGGCCAGCAATCCGATAGCCTTCCCTTCTCAGCCTCGTCATTCACCACGCACCACGTGTTCCCTGTCCTGGTCTTCGACATTACCCTCTCACCGGTGCTATTAGATTAGCGTTCGATCTCAACGGTGTTCCGTCTCCGGTGAGAATCCAAAGCACTAGATTCCCATTGTAGGTGGCCGCATTCTCCATGCTCGTGTTGTTTTCATTCTTATCTCCCTTGGATAGTCATCCGGTTTTTGAGCGAAACACTGCCCCTGTCATCAGCATTGAAGCCCGATGCACCGCTACCCTCGTTTCGCGACCTGATCTATAACTTGTTTTCATGGTGTGGGTTGGGGGGAGGGAGGGAGGGATTGGATGATGGAGGATAACTAGTGACAATGAGAGGAGAAAAAGCTAGAAGTTTTTTAATCGGCCGCTGCGGACGATGACCAGAAAAGTTTCGGAGGTGGTGATGGATAGGGAGAGAGAGAGAGAGGGAGAGTAATTACTTAAGGCACTTGAAGTTTTTTAAAACTTGCATTATAATCCTTAAATTTCAAAACTTGTTACTTTTAACATTTTTCGTTAGTTTTTAATAGACAGTGACATATTCACTCCCTATTTGATACTTTAGTGACATATTTGAGCTAATTTTGAAACATTAGTGCAAGATTGGGAAAAAAAAAATTTATAGTGGCAAATTTGAGCTTGGGCCCAAACATTAGTGACAGATTTTAGACTTTTGCCTCGCATAAATATATAATTACATATGTACAAAAGAACTTTATTTATACATTGGATTCATACATTAAAATTTAAATGAATGAAACTTGTACAAACATTTGTATATCTGTAACATGTATCTAATCCCATTTTTACATTTTGTACCTATTCATCATATGCTTTATTCATCAAGTTCATACATATCTGTGATTTGATTTATACATTTTTTCATATGCCATACATTATTTGTATAATTCCTTACTTTCTTTGCACGTCGAGTACATATTTGGTATCTGATTTGTACATATCCAAAATTTTGGTGAGAATTGAGATTTTTTTTATAGAATGGTACTTTATTTTAATTACCAATGAGCCAAACGACATCTTATAAACAAATACTAAAGAACACTAGAAAACAATACTGATATATAAACTGGCTAATAAAAAGTTACGCATCCCTATGATATTGAATTAAGGGAAAAGAATCGGATTGAACTGAATTTCAGTTGGTAAACCAGAATAATCCTAGAGAAATAACTCATAAGTAACTAAAAAAAGATTAGATAAAGGACAAGATAAATAAGAAAAAATAACATATGATCATCTCGATCTATTATTTGTAAATGTCTCATCATCTAAGTCGTAGCTGCTTTTCACATCCTACTTGATCTGGGTGAGAATCATGATTTGATATATTCATATTTATTTTATGGTATGAAGAGTAGTATTGGATATAAATATATATAAATATAAGTGGTATGATGCATGTTAGACTTACGTAGTTAAAGGTGTCCTGTTTATAATGTTTTGCAGTAAAAAGCGTCTTAAATAAAACAAAAGAGTTCAAACTGTCCAACTGTCAAACGTAAGAGTCTCAATAGCGAATTTAGGCAGCATTTTTTCCCTCCAAAATCTCCCAAAGAAGAGGCCACCATGGCACCATCATTGGCCTAAGTTAAAAACAGAAACGAACAAAAGGTTTTAGAAAAAGAGAAATATACATCTAACTAAATTAAAAATTACACTTTTAAGAAAAAAAATATAAATCTGCAGTCCCACTTTCAAAAGTCACCTAGAGAAGAGGAAAAGCGAAACGAAGTACCTACCTCTTCTTCACCTCGTATTCCTGCATAGAAACTCGCTCCCACTTGGCCATGGAGATCGAATCACGTCGGAGCGAAGATCGCCGGCGACGAGTGGGGCTACTCTACGACGAGAGGATGTGTAAGCACAGCACTCCCGACGGCGATCCTCATCCCGAAAATCCCAATCGCATCCGAGCTATCTGGAACAAGCTCGACCTCGCTGCCATTCCTCAGAGGTTTTCTTTCTTTCGCTGTTCGTTTTGGTTGGCTCGTAATTCATAGGGATTACGAAATGCTTGTTGAAATCAGAATGTTTTTTAGTTCATTTCGAAATTCTCGATCTGTTTGTGGTGTTTTGGGCCTGAATTCTGGATTTCTGTTGTTATTTCCTTCTAGATGTGTTCTTCTAGATGCTAAAGTGGCGGATGACAAACATATAGAGGCTGTCCACACCAAAAAGCATGTTAATTTGATTAAAAACATCAGTTTCAAAGAGTATGATTCCAACAGAAGCAAAATAGCAGCAAAATTGAATTCCATCTACTTCAATGAAGGATCGTCGGAGGCTGCTTACCTCGCTGCTGGCTCTGTCATAGAGGTATTTATGTGCTAGATTTGTTTTGATCTCTATGTCTCGTTGCTGTTGCATGCCTACTTCAGCACGAAATGTTTCAGGAATAGAAATTTAGGCATATTCGAACACTCCCATATTCTATTGAGTTCTCTGTGGATTTTAAAAGTTTTATCTGCTGTAGCAGTGCCATATAAATTTTCCTGAGTTGCTATAATTAATGGACAATACGTGGAATATCAGTTTAAAAATCTCAGATATCATACCTAAAATATTCTGCTTACTTTTGTTATTTTCTATTTTTCTTTTTATTTTCTTTCCTCTGGAATAATACAATGTCTTGTGAAATCAATTTGAAATAGTCAAAATTTCTTATACAAAAAGATTCTGCTAACTTTTTTTTTTTTTTTTAAAAAAAGATAAGTCAGTTCCCATTACACTTCTTTCTTTTCTTCTCTTTCTTCTATGTTTGGGATAAAGTCATTCATGTAAAATCAAGGAAGTTTTGCCTCCAAGTTAATTTAAGTCTAAATTTATATTCAGTTCAGCATTTAACATGCAAATAAAGTCTATATGATCCCAGACTCGAGCTTGTAGTCATGGCATTATATCTCCCTTGTGAACCTGTTGAAGCTGATCAGTATAAGTAGATCACTGAAGTTACCATGACCTTCAAAGTTTTATCTGGAGCACTACTTATACTTGTATTGAATAGGCTGCAGATAAAGTAGCAAAAGGAGAACAGGACTCCGCATTTGCCATTGTTAGGCCTCCTGGGCATCATGCTGAAGAAGATGAAGCAATGGGATTCTGTTTGTTCAACAATGTTGCCATAGCAGCAAAATTTCTTCTAAATGAAAGGGTAAGAGTTAATTTTCTTTACCTTCTACAGGAATTTAGTCATTTTCTTTCAACTGCCAACCAAGTTTTTATTATTGGCTTCACAATGGTTTGGCAATATTGAGTTTAGCCTACTGTTTTCTTTTTCCATTTAAATTGATTATTAACTTTATGTATTTATTTATTTATTTATTTGATAGGGCATAAACAGAATTTTGGTTGTTGATTGGGATGTTCATCATGGTAATGGCACCCAAAAGGCATTCTGGAAGGATCCTCGTGTTCTATTCTTCTCTGTACATAGGTAGATAACAAACTTTCAGCTAGTAGCTTTTGTATTGCTTCAGCTGGATGAATTTGGAGATTGCTGGTAACTAAAGTATACTCTTTATCGACATTCTATATGGGGTTTTTCTTGCTTCCCTTTTTTTTTTCCTGCTAACAATTTTGAAGGTAAGCTCTAAGATGAATGAGAAGACAGCCTTCCGCAGTTTTGCTTGATTATTTTTGTTGTTCTTTTTTATAACTAGTTATCTTAAGCAGTTGATATTTAGAGTCTGACTCTTTTTAGTTTCATCTGTCTACAGGCATGAGTTTGGCAGCTTTTACCCTGCTAATGATGATGGTTTTTATACAATGGTTGGAGAGGGACCAGGTGCAGGATATAACATAAACGTCCCTTGGGAGAATGCACGCTGTGGGGATGCTGACTATCTTGCTGCTTGGGACCATATTTTGATTCCTGTTACAAAGGAATATAATCCTGATATTATCATAATATCTGGAGGATTTGATGCAGGTATGAGAGTTATGATGTGTTCACCAATGTTCTTGCTTCTGTTTAGTTTTTCCTGCTTGTATTGATTATTTTATTTTATTCTCAAAAGTACGTTCTTATCTGCATGTCAAAGCAACATAATTCTTTATAAAGGGAGCTTTTGAACTTCTCAAAAAATAGTATTAGCTATATCTGGTCTTTTATGTTGTCATTTCTTGCTGCATCTTCATTTGCTTTCAATTCTAAGAAATTCTTTTTTTTTTGGACTTTGGAACAGCCGTCAGTGATCCACTAGGGGGATGTCGAGTTACTCCTTATGGGTATTCTGTAATGTTGAAGAAGGTTACAGTTGAATTGCCAGTATTTTGATGTTTGACTTTTCCAGATATCTTCCCATTCTTTTAATGCGGTCTGTTGGGATCTATATATTTCCAGTTGATGGATTTTGCACAAGGCAAGATTATTATGGCATTAGAAGGGGGATATAATCTCGACTCCATAGCAAATTCAGCTCTAGCATGCATGGAAGTATTGCTAGATGACAAGCCTGTCACTGGATCTACTGAAGCCTATCCATTTGAGTCTACATGGCGCGTAATTCAAGCGGTACAGTGATAACTTATTGCAATGTTGGCTGTTTTGTTATTTCATTTTGGTGACATTTCTGATCTTCTCTTATGAGCATTCTGTACAGTTGGGATCTTTTATTTTTGTTTTTGATTTGCATGAATGGTTGACAGGTTCGGCAGAAATTGAGTCCATACTGGTCAATTCTTTCAGATAAACTGCCAACGAAATTGACAAATCAGAAAGCTGCACCTGAGGTAAAACTTCTTTTTCTCCCTGGTTTTGGATGTTGTTTCATGTGTCATATTGCTCGCTTTGCTAGTTGACAAGTTTGGGCATCGAACAGTGACTTTGTCTTGCTAGGTTGTTGAAGTTTCTCTAAATCTTTTCAGCACTTTCGTTCTCTGTATATAACTGATCTCTTTCAGGGGAGGAAAAAAAAAGGCCAATGCTTTTGTTTGTGTCTCAAATCTGTGAATACAATGGCAGTCAATATATGGCATCTATACAGCAAGTTGCTGAAAGTAGCATTTTCGGTTTCCTGGCATATTTTGCAAGGTTATGCATGATTTGGAGTTATTAGGTTCTACCACTTGATGTATTATTTTGTTTTATCTCAACATCTAAACAACTACACTTCTCTAGTAAGTCCTATTGCATTTGCCCTAAGGTCTCAAGGGTTATGTTTCATGTGACACCTCCAGTTTCCTGTCTGTTGATATGTTTCTGATGTTGGTAGTATCAGAGCTGTCTTCCTTCTGCTTCTAGAAAAGCATTCCTAGAGAGAAAAAATTACATTGCCTTGCACTGAGACTGTAGCCATGCTCATGTAGTCATGTTTGGTTCTTATTGAGTTTGCTATTCAATTACTTTCATTTGTTAGATGCAATTTTAATTTCACCTGAGGTGAGTCATCCTTTGTTTCATTTGGGCCTATAGCTTTGCAGTAGAATCCAAAACTTGTGACCTCCTTTCTTCTTATGTTGGCTGGTTCTGAATCCTCATCCCATTTCTCTCACTTTTTGGTTTGTTGACTACACTCGAATCAACTGCTCGAGTGACAGTAATATGTAGTTTTCCTGAAACTTGTGTGCTAAATTTGCCCTTTTTCTTCAGACATGGTTTTAGTTTTAGCAAATCTAAGCTTTTTCCTCTTGCGTGTAAATTAAAGAATTTGCAAATTTTCTTTTGGTCATTCACCTTATTAAAAATTGTTGTTCTGCCAGCATATTGTTACCTCAAGCTCTGAATCTGAGGGTGAGGATGAAGCAATTCCGCTGGTTCTGTCAACAGATCTAGTGGCAGCTGTTCAGGCAGTGGTAGAGCCACTCTTGAGGATGAAAGTTGAAGGTTATCTAATAGAATGATTCATGTTGTTAGGCCAGGCAATGGTTGTTTTGGCTTTTTTTTTTTTTTCCCCCTTCTTTAAGTTTTAACATCTGGGCTAAATGCAGATGAAGCAGGCGATGCTTCTAGTAACTGGAGGGCTGAATTATCCAAGTATGACATTTGGTATGCCACTTTTGGATCTAATATGTTCAAGCCAAGATTCCTCTGCTATATTCAGGGTGGACAGGTATAGAATATCATATAACTTGAAAGAATGTGATACTCATTATTGTAGCGTTGGATCTAGTACCTCTAATAGTTGAAACTTGTATTCTCAATTCATGGTAATGTCAATTTCTGGCCTCTGGTTTGCTTGCAGTTAAGCATAAGCTTATAGATATTATATGAAATGTGGTTTTTCCAACTCATCTTACGCAATATGAATGGAATGTGTGCTTGTCCTATCGCTTCTCAAGTTCTACATCTTTTGCTGATATGCAATAGTTTAGGCTGTTACAGAATCGTAGGGATCATGTGAAATTAAAGAATATTCAAACGGAAGGCTGAAAGTATAGCCTTTCTCTCAAAGGTTTAACTTGATTGCTTTTAAGTTAGAAAAACGGCTTATGATGCATGTGCCTCTTGTTATTTTGCCATCTGGTATGCAATATCCAGTATTGGTAAACAATCAAGGTGGGATAACTAAAAGTCTGAATGCTTGTCCTTTCTGAGTTCTGTTAAATGCCATTCTGTTTATTCAGAGCTCGTGTCTGATTTTTGTTTCACCATCTACTTTCAGGTGGAAGGCATGAGAAGGCGATGCACTGGTTCAAGGGATACAAACCCACCAAAAGAGATCCTGTGGAAAACTTTTCCACATCGATTATTCTTCGGTCGTGATTCAACACAAACATGGGGTCCAGGAGGGGTTGCTTTTGTTCATCCCGAAAGTAAAAATCTTGAAAAGGCATACATGTGCCTGTATAGGATCACGTATGTCACTTCTTTTTATATGGTATTTCAATCTTAGGTCACACTATATCAACTAGTGTGTGATACAGTTTAAATTTATATGCCTTTTTGGGTTCTGAAATTACTCTCTTAACAGATTAGAGCAGTTCAACGATGTTCTTCACCAGGAAAACATTTCAGATTACAAGATGAGTTCTCCTCTTTTTGATTTAAATGCATTGAATTCGATTGAGAAGGAAGGTTCCATTTCTTTAGAGGCAGTGAAGGTATGGCTTATCTTGTTTCCCGCTTGCATGGGTGTCCTTGTTTATTTTCCGTTTCCTTTTCCCTCTGCTCTCTCTTTTACCCCTTTTTAACATTTGGAATCAAAATTGCTCTTGTTGCACAGACTGGCTGGTACCACAATGTCCTTTACCTTGGGAAGGAAGGCGGTCTCCCTATACTGACTATGACGTACGTTGAAGCCCCCTTCATCTCAACATGTCCATCATAAAAGTCAATTGATATGTTTTGATTATTCTGGTGGTTGTGTTCAGGTGCCCTCCGTCTGCCATTGAGGACTTCAAATCTGGAAAGCACCCCTTGCGAGCTCCATCGAGAGAATACGTCGAGACCTTGGTGAAAGGTCTTGTGGGAGGTGGGCAGCTCTCGGAAGCCGAGGCCAGAGCTTACCTGGAGGAAGCATCCACAAAACCATTGTGATGCAAAGTGCTGATCCCTGCGTACCGCTTTCTGTGTATTCCATTCGCTGGAGTTTAGGGTATATATATAATGTAGGTTTCTACTCCCCGTACAAGCAACAGAAAGGATGTAATGCATGTTTTGCTTGGTTGCGGGACCAATTTGTAAAGCTGTGCTGTTGGGGAGAGATCTCGCCTTGTTCTCCCATTTATCACTTATAGAACGGGCAATTGGACACAGCTTTTGTTTACTTTCTTCCTTTTCTTTGTTTTGTTTTGTTTTGTTTTTCTTATGTTAGATTTTTAATGGTTCAATGACCTGATTGTAAACATTTAAACTCTTAGTCGCTAATTGGAAAAACTACATAACATGGATCACTTAATGAGATGCAAGTGCAAACATAATAAAAGTATCAGAATTATAAATTAAAAAAATTTCACTAAAAAAAAAAGGTAAATAATCCTAAAAGAGTTAATCCTAACAAAATTAATCCCCGCCGCTGCCTTCCGGAAAATGTCATCCTAGCTCGATAACTCCACTGGTGATCTCTTATGGCTGCCCTGAGTCTCCACTTCGACGGAAGATCGAAGGTACGTGTACTTGGGCCTCCCTCCCATTGCCGCAAACGAGCCAATTCTACGCCTGATTTAGGAGCAGATTTGTGATTCTGTTTGCTTGGTTTGTCGAGGATTGGGCCAAAGCAGCAGGTCGCTTGTTCCCTTGTTGAGGAACAACTATCACTACAGGAAGTGATTTGAATGATCAGGAGTAGGACAGCTGCTGAAGCTGGTGAAGGAAGGGAGGTCGAGATCAGAGCTCGATTTAAGGGTGGTCAACATTAAGAGAGAGGTTGAGACGGAGCGGGCGGACGACGTATGACGAGGACAGAGTGTCCATGTTGAAGGGCTAGCATCCAAGATGTTGGGGGCGGTGGATCGTAGATGGAACACGCAAGCCGGAGCAAGAACGGCTACGGGATGAATGACCGGGGGCAGTGGTGTTTAGGGTTCTAGGAAAGGGTAGTTTAAAAATTAGGAGGGGCTTAGATTGTTTGATGGAAAGTATAAGGGGTAAAAGAGACAAATTAAGAAGTGTGGTGACTAAGCATGTAATTTTACTGGTTAGTCAACTGTCAGATTAATAGTCAAAGGGGCAAAGTGCTCAACGGTTATTGAGGGACTAAGTTGCACCGTGTCAAAATTCACGGTGTCTTCTGAGCGAGTTGGCAAATTCAAGGGAATAAAATGGATTTTAGCTTACATATAAGTGCAAATGCTTAAAGACATCTCGTACACAGTATAAATGAATTAAGTTAGGCATTTTTAAGAGGAAATTGTGACATCCGCTAATCTATTAAAGTGTTGAATAATTTTATCCGGTAAAATGTTATTTTATTTTTCAATTAAGTCATTAGATTTGGATAATTTGATTAAAGAGTATTTATTTTTATTTCTTATTTTCTTAAATAAATATCTTAACCAAACATAAAATGGTCAAGCTATACACTTGTGAAAGTTTCGTCAACCCATTTTCGTGCACAAAGACGAAGAAATGCTCAGAGTAATATAAATTAAAGTTGAAGAGATTCTCATATGTGGTAGAAAAACCTCATTATTGTGTTAGTTATTTTGTTGATTTGGTCAAAATTTTAGAAAAACATGACAGTTAGAAAAATCAAAAGCTTATTAGTGATATTTAAATGAAAAAGGGAATAAGAAGGTTTTTAATTGATAATGTAAAATGAGTAAGGATTTTTTTAATTGGTCTAAATCCTAAAATTAAATGAACATGAACAAGATTAAACAAAACATGTTCCATTGTGAAAGGTTATTTGTAGAAAAAAAGAGCAAAAAAAAGAAATAATAACCTTTATAAAATAAACAAAGATGAAATAAAGAAAATACTTGCAAAAGGAACATAAAAAAATAATAGGAAAATTGATGGAAATAAAGGATCAATAAAATAAAAAATAAAGGAAAAAGAGTGGTAAGGATGAGGCAATAACAAAAAAATAAGCAAAAAGAATAAAAGGAAAAAAAAATTTCCAAAGAAAAAGACTTAAAAAATGAAGCAAAAGAAAAAAATAGAAAAATATGAAAGAAATTGGAATAAATGCCAAGTTAACATTCGATTATGAAAATTGAACAATTTAATCTTCAATCATTTACATCACAAAATTTTAAGTAAGTAAAGAAATTCAGTCTAAATTAGAAGAAGTGAAGAGAGAAATTAAAGAAAATGTATTGTACTCATTTTCATTGTTTTATGGCTGAGTTAAAAAATTGTAAAGTTTTAGAACTCAAATAGAAAATATTTATAAGTTTTAGAGCCAACTATGTATTTCCCCACACTGGCATCATTTTTAATACCTAGTATAACGGTAGGATGATAATTACAATATTTAAGTAGTTTAAGGACAACTGATGCAACATTTTATAATTTTGGAATGATTAAGTAACACAAAAAATAATTTATGCACCACCGGTGGCATCAATCCCTAATTTTTCTTTATTTCTCTTTTATTTTTTTTCCCAGCTACCAAAACCGGTTTTTATAGTCCTGGTCTTTTGGCTTGTTAATTATGATGATGTTGAATGACGTAGACTAGTTTGCCTGGCTTTTTTCTTGTGTATTTTAATGGTCAATTTGCACAATTTTATTCTAACAAAAAAGCCTTTGTCATTTTCAATTTTTAGGATAAAATTCATTAGTCATCTTTAACCCTTTTGGATTGTCTTAAATAAGTGTTTATTCTTTATTCATCCTCTTAAAGTTTCAATGTCCCAGATCTTATTCAATGATAGTCATTCAATCCATTCAATGATAACCCTTTTGCATTCAATCTCACAGAAATGTCAACTCTAATCTCTACATTTTCTTACTCCCACTCAAACCATCATCAAGCCTGTAAATTTAACATTTCAAACACTATCTCGTCCTCCGGCCTTCCACACCATCTCCGGCCATGGGGATGGAGAAGACAACAACGAATTGGAGACAGATTCCAATTCCGATGAGCCTTCCGGCGAGGAAGAACCCAGCCAAGAGAACTTTTCTTCCCGCAGAGGAAAGGAGGAAGTTGTTGAGTCCTCTCCCACACTGAAAAATCGTTCTTCAGAACCATAATCAAACCTTAGCCTCAAATCTCTCATGGCACAAGCAGCCATAGTCTTCCTACAACAGTGATTGATTACGATTCTGATGAGCCTGTTGCGCTGAAACCAATGGAGATGGAAGCACCCAAATCTGCTTTTCCAATATCAGCACCAACTCTTCCATTGGCCAAATCCCCAAGAAGCAGGGAAGTGCTCCTGTGCAAGGACAGAACGAGGTAAAGCGAGCAAAGAGGGAATATCGGCTGCTGGGGCCATCTTCCTTCTCAAATGCCCCTTCATCACAGTAGGTCGTTCACTTCAGAAAAAAAAAACATAAGGACAATTTAGGTCAAACAACAGGGAAATGCAGAAATTGAGAATCAGATGTAGAGAATTCAGAACAGAATTTTGATACCATTGATGCCAAGAATTTCAGCCACGCCTTTTGCTAGGATCTCAGCTGTTTTCTCCACAAACCCAGGCATATGTTTCAAGCTGCGTCGAGTAGAACCAACTCGAAACCCTAGAAATCACGGTTGAAATCTTTGGGAGGAATCAACGTCAGGCAAAATGATTTACTTTTAAGCTAATCGAAACAAGCTTAGCAGAAGGTTTGAATACCGTATGTGCTTGGAAAATGTTTATAAAAAAAATTTCCACATAAGCGACAAATTTTTCGAGAAGTAGGCTTCAATACCTTCATGCCAGCAACAAGAGAGTGAATGGAAATTTCCTTCAATTGATCGGACTCGTCGAAGTAGCGAGGGTTCCATCAGGAAGAGGGTCACCAATAGCTATCAGAGCCATGGAAGGTTGGGACATTTGAGAGTGTCTCACCCATCGAAGAACTCACTTCAAATCTCAGAAAAAGTTGTACTCGTGAATGGTGGGGAGCCGGAGCGGAACGGCGACGGGTCGGCTAGGAGTATGGCGGCAATGAGACCGACATCAGAAGTAGCGGGTTGCCGAATTGGCCGCGCCATTGAAGGAAGACGGAGGAGGGGACAAGTTGCAAAGGTGGCAGCGAGAGAGGGAAAAAGTTAAGGCTTTGGGCTTAAGAGGGCAAAAGATGTATGGACCAGTGTAGGCATTTGCCGCATAAATTCCATCAAAATTAATCAGGGTAAATTGCACCTATGGCCCCTAATATTTTATTATTGTCCTATTTTGGACCATAACCTCAAAATCTCACATGAGGCGTCCTCAACCTCAAATTTTTATTCCATTTTTAACCTTTTTGTGGACAAAAAGTGTTAAAATTGACAGAACAGGCCACATGGCACGCTAGTGTGGGCAATTTGCCACAGTGGCACTAATGTGGAAAAGGAAAAAAGAAAAAAATAAAAATAAAAAGTAAATAGCCCAGGTCCCTGATTTTTCGCTTCCTTTCCTAGAAACCATAACTTTTCCTCAATTGTCGCTCCCCCTCCCTCAAAACCTTGGACTACCACTCCCCCTAGCTCGTCGTCCCTACTTCGTCGTGCCACCATTGCCTGTTGAATCCGCCAGCCCTAAGCCACCATCATGCCTTGTCTTCCTCCATAGCCAAACCATAAACCCACCCGAACACTTCCCTGGTTTCTTCCATTGGCTAGGATGCATTGAGAGGCAACGATGAAAAATGAAATCAGGGATGGTTGAGGAGGCAAGCGCAATCAGTGGAGGAATCAAACGGTGAACAAAATCGAGGATGGTGGAGGCGAACGATGAACGAAACTAAGGGTGAAATCGAGGGTTGAAACCTGGGGTTGAAATCGGATAAAATTAAGGGTGAAATCGAAGACGGTGAAATCAAGGGTTGAAATCGGGGGTTGGAATCGGATGAAATCGGGCAGCAATCAGATGTAATTAGCCAAGGCCGGAGGAGGCAAGGGAGGGCTGGAGGCGGTGGAGGAGGGAGGAGGAAGAAGAGATGTGGGCTAACCCTATATAAGCTCTAAATTTCTTCATTTTTGTAACATAGGCCCTAAATGTCTAGTGTAACTAATTGCGGGCATCTATAATTGGTGATTCATTATGCCATGTGTACAATTGCCCCAAGTTGGCATGCCACGTGGCCATTTTTATTATTTTTAACACATTCTGCCTTCTAAAGGTCTAAAATGGAACAAAAAATTAAAATTGAGGACGTCCCTTGCAAAGTTTTGAGGTTAGGGTCCAAGATATGACAATAATAAAAGATTACGGGCCATGAGTACAATTTACCCAAATTAATCATGAAATTGATAGAAGAATCATGATTTAGACAAAATCTGACACGTTTGGGATTTTAAGAGATAAAATAAATGTTATGAACCCTTTTAGAATAATACAAAAAGATTAGAAACTACAAATGAATTTTACGTGCAGTTTGCAAGGTTGCATTCAAACTAAAAAGACAATTATTGGCAGGTGATTTAAGTAATTTCGGCCAAGTTTCCTCGAACAACTTGCAACGTAGAAATAGTGGTGGGACTTGTGGGATTGCTTGGATTTTTGTTTTCCAAATAAGAATAAGAATATCCTATTAAAAAAACTGAATTAATGTTACTCTAGAAAAAATAAATACTGAACTCATAGTATTTGGATTGCTCAAAAAAAGATTCTTAATTGTCTTTGCAAATTGGTCCCAACCTCCATCTTATTTTATTATATATTGGTTATAAATCTTATAATTCATTATATATTGATATCTAGCAGCTAGACAAGACTTAGTTTGTACAAAAACTCAATTTATAAATATGAGAAACCAATAATTTAAAATGTATTCAAATTTAAAAAAACTATATACTTTTTTTAGAAATATATATGGTATAGACTGAATTTTTTGGGAGAGCAATAAATGCTTGCAATAAATATACTAGATGAATAAATTTTATGGACTTTAAATATTGTACTGATTTAGTCTGTAACATATTAACTATTTTGTTTTGGCCCTATATGTATTAGGAACATTTCACTTTGGTTTCTCGCTAAATAGGATCACATATTATACTTTCACAAAATCTCCATTGTAATTTTTATGTCCTAAAGATCAATTTCTCAATTGTATATTATACTTAATAAATGTTAATTAAATTCCTAGAGTTGCTATATACAAGATGAGTAAATTTCATGAATTGTCTTTTAACTTTAAATATCATATTGTTGTAGTCTCTAACATACTAACTATTCTGCTTTTTTCCTAAACTCATTAAAAATATTTCACTTTGGTCCCTTGCTAAATGTGATCATATATTATGCTCTGGCAAAATATTCATTTTAACTTTTACTTCCCTAAAGATCATTTTCCCAATCACATATTATGCTCTAAATGTTAATTAAATTTTAGAGTCATTTTAAGTTTTAAGGATAAATAAAGTGTATGATGTTATTATTACAATTTTATTTATATTTGTTCGACATTATGTAATTAATGTCTTTTAGTATTTTTTTATCTATGTGATATAGATTGAATGGTTTTTTATATTTTTGTGCACCACATATGTACAGTAAGAATGAAAATATAATGTCATTTAATAATCCTAAATACATGTGTGTGTGTGTGTGTGTAATGAGCCAAGAATGTAAAGGTCAAACTATATATAATTAAAGATTATTCTACAATTCCATGAATCACACAATGGATAATTTAAATGCTATTTTACAAATACCCAAATGTGATTATATACATAATAAGCAATGAAATTTTGTTGCCAAAGTATAAAATTTTTGCTCAATCTATCTGGTTTATCTTATTTCTAAAGTAGTATAAAAGTCACTAATCATCATATCTTTCTACTTAAAGAGAGTCAAATATTTTTATCTTCTTACAATACTTCTTCATCAACACTTTCTTTTGAGATTTTTTGCCTCCTAAACAAAATGCTTCGATATTTTTTTGTCAAAATAATAATAATAATAATAATAATAAATAAATAAAGAACAAGAAACATACACTTCTTCAAACATTTTATGTTCTCTCATTTTTAACCGGAAACTACTTGGCTACTAATAAGTGCTCTTGATTTAGTTAAGGTGAGAATAGTATCTAAATTTATATTTCCTGCAACAATATAAACAACTTTAGTGCCATCAACAATTTTTACTTTAATTCAATATCATTTATTGCGTTTTTGCATAGAGCATTATTTGTTTTCACCTCACTTGGTCTTAGCTCTTCCATCGTAACTACAATATAAATATGTTCTTTTATTTTTATTGTGTGAGTTTACAAATCAGTAATCAATAGATACCATGGATAAAGTGATTACAAAAAACCTCACTAACTCAAGTCTCACAGTTGATTCAATTCAATAATTTGACAACAACTTGTCTTCACTTTTTATTTTCCACAGACAAAGTTTGTTTATGCCACCTTTTTATAAAATGTATTTATATAAAATGGTTATCTTCTTTGTATGTGTGTTAATTTTGAAAACATAAAATTTTAAAATTCATGCTGCTCTAAAATCACCTTTTTTTTATAGTAATTGATTATCAATACAAATTTTACAATCATATAAACATAAATTTTTAAAATATTAAAAAAATACTAGCATCATACATCACATGGGCATGTTTAACTAGTAAAATTTAAAAAGTTGATATAAATAATGAATTCAAATTAATTGGTAACTGGCTTCTAATAAACCCAAAATGCACCATGGTTTGTTGACAATTGATGAACTATTTAAACTACTAATTTTTTCTTTACAGAGGAATACAGACCAATATGAAACACATTATAAACATATGGGACCAACATTATAAACATTTGCAATAAAAAGTAAGGCCATATCGCACGATTTTATTCTAATGAACCAGTCACGCTCTGACCACTTGCAATTCGCTCTCAATAAAATAATAAATAATGAAAGTATTACCCAGATTGATATGTTCATGTGCAAGTTCCCTGTAGCTTCTTCTCGTCAATGTTTGTGGTAAAGGAAAACAAAATTAAAGAAGACAATTGTCGGCACTTAATCAATTAAGTAACTTCGGACGAGCCAAGTTTTCTCGAAAAAAAAAAAGAGCAAGAAACTGTGCTCCCCTTTCGAGTTTCGGAAATCAAGATATTCAAAGGTAAGCCTCTTTGTGCTTGGTTCTCTCTATCTCTATCTGCTGATTTTAATCTTTGTGCTTGGTTGATGAACGTCAAGGTTCGAGATGGAAGCTGCTCTGGCTTTCGTGGGAGTTCCTTTTCTGAATTCCTTTTAGGAGTGGATGTTCGGCAAAGTGGAGTCCTTCCTACAGCGCAAGTTCAACAGACAATCTGAGACACAAGAAACGGTTCATGCCAGGGACCAGCTAGAGGAGTGGAGGAGCTTGCTGCCCAAAATCCAAGCCATGCTCGAGCAAGCCGAGACACAAGAAATGGCTCATGCTTCAGTTCATACCTGGCACTCTGACCTCAAACAGTTGGCATATGACATGGAGGACGTCCTTGATGAGTTCGAGTTTGAAGTGGAGACGGCCAACCGGCAGTCCCAAGCTGAGGACAGCACCACCAGGCCATCCAAACGGCCCAGGCTTAGTGGTTTCAGCCTATTCCTCTTGATCTTGGTGCCCTCCTTCCCAAGATATATGATATCACCACCAAACTGCAGCGCATCGAAAGAGAAACAAAGTTCGTCGAGATAATTCAGCAGAATCTCTCACTGCCACAATCGACCACTACGGGAACTAGACGACCTGCCTCCACTTCGTTGCCCGAAGCTCATGTCTATGGCAGAGAGGATGACAGGCTGGCCATTCTTGACCTTTTGCTAAGAGAAGAGCATGGAGTTGGAGTTATTCCAATTGTGGGAACGGGTGGGATTGGTAAGACCACTCTCGCTCAGCTTGTTTACAATGATGAGAAGGTCAAGACTCAGTTCCATCTTAGAGCATGGGCTTGCGTTTCTGAACAATTTGATGTCCTCAAGGTAACAAAAGCCATTGTAGAAGCACTAGCGCCAGCACTACTAAAAGATCATGATAAACATGTCAATGACTTGAATCTGTTTCAGACCAAGTTAAAAGATGTCTTAACTGGAAAGAAGTTCCTACTTGTATTGGATGATGTCTGGAATGAGGATTATGGGCTGTGGGATATTCTGCGCAAGCCTTTCCAAGAAGGGGCAGCGGGAAGCAAAATAATTGTCACTACTCGCAACCACAGTGTTGCATCGATCATGAAAATGGGTGATATTCAACCTTACACTCTTAAAACACTTCCAGATAATGAGTGTTCGCGATTGTTTAGCCAACATGCGGTGCAAGCTGAGAACTTTGACACATACCCACATCTCAAAACAATGGCTGATGAAATTGTAAGACGATGTAAAGGACTCCTGGGTGGGAAACTGAACAGGCAATCCTGGGAGATCATATTAAACAGCAGAATATGGGATTTGCCAAGTGAGAAGAGTGAGATTCTTCCTGCCTTGAGATTGAGCTACTACCATCTTCCTTCGCAGTTGAAGCGTTGCTTCACCTATTGTGCCATGTTCCCCACGGATTATGAATTCCACAGGGATGAATTAGTTTTGTTATGGATGGCAGAAGGCTTTTTGAAGCAATCAAATGAAGAGAAGCTAATGGAAAAGTTGGGTCGTGAATATTTTGATGAATTATTATCCAAATCCTTTTTTCAACCATCAAATGTTGATGTGTCAAGGTTCGTGATCCATGACCTTATCCATGACTTGGCTCAGTCAGTTGCTGGAAATATTAGCATTCATTTGCCAGCCGGGATGAATGTTGATGAATTACGGGTAAAATTTGATAATGCTCGTCCTTTTTTAGTTGGTTATAACAAATCCAATCTCAACTTTGTTGAAGATCGGAAATTTGAAGCTCTTAGCAAAGCGAAGGGATTGAGAACGTTTGTTGGAAATTTTTACTCTAAGTGGGTAAGCGTTTACCTATCCAATAGAGTATGTGAAGAGTTGCTGCCAGAATTGAAATGCTTAAAGGCTTTATCTCTACGTGGTTACCAGATAGAAAATGTGCCAAATGGGATTAGGGGCATGAAACACTAGAGGCATCTTGATTTATCTTTTACCCAAATTCGCTTTTTACCTAAATCCATCACTCATCTTATTTTCCTACAGACATTATTACTTGAATGTTGTCCTTATCTCACAAAGTTGCCTAATGGAATTGGGAATCTGATTAATCTCCATCATCTTGATATCAGTGACACAAACTTTTTGAAAGTCATGCCACCGGGAATACAAAAGTTGACGAGTTTGCAAACATTATCAAAATTTATTGTGTCAAAGGCAGGGGGATTAGCATTACGACATCTGAAGGATTTATCTAATCTTCAAGGCAAGCTATCCATTGAAAATCTTGAAAATGTTGAAGATCTTCAAGATGCCAAGGAGGCAGACTTGGAGAAGAAGAATGGACTTGAGCAATTATCCTTGCAATGGACGTCTGAAATGTTTACCGGTCCAAGAAATGAGAGCAATGAAAAGCAGGTCCTCGATCACCTGCAACCTCACTAACACGTGGAAAAACTCACAATCACTGGCTACTGTGGGATCGAATTCTCTTGTTGGATGACCAATCTATCATCCTTTTCCCGGCTTTCATACATGAAGCTTCGGGATTGTCGAAAATGTGTTTCACTGCCATCGGTTGGGAGATTGCCCTCACTTACAGAACTGATCATAGAAGGGTTGAAAGCTGTGCGGGATGTGGGAGTTGATTTGTATGGGAATGATGATGTCTCTGGTGAGAGTTTCCGAGCAGTAGAAAAGCTTAAGTTTCATAATATGAGCGCTTGGGAGGTTTGGTCTTCTAGCAATGGTAGTGGTAATGAATGTGCTCAAAGGTTTCCAAAGCTACGTGAGCTTGAGATTTCACATTGTCTTAATTTGAAAGGGGAATTACCCAGCTACCTTCCAGCTTTGAGGTACCTTATTATTAAGGGATGTCCACAGTTGACAGCTTCTACGGAAAGCTTCCCATCACTTGAAGGACTATACATAAATGGATGTAAAGCCGTAGTTTTTGAAGAACATGTTGGATGTGACGTCCCTCACCAGGTTGAACATCAGGAACGTTGCTAAGCAAATAAAGACGTCCAGATGAGGCTTTCACAAGGGCTGCGGAAGCACTCAGAAAAGTTGATGTTGATATCAACTACCTGACCTTATTGAGCTATGGTAATGAGAAGTTGATGGAAATTATGCATCTAGAAAAGCTCATTATATCTTACTTTGGCGGCCCTCAATTAAGCTTTCCATACGAGTAGCTCTTGACCCACAAAGGCCGGTGCCTCGAAATGTAAAAAATTAAGGGATGCGAATGGTTTGAATCTTTTTCATTGGGTGATCTGCCTGCCATACTTGAATCCACAAAAATTTTACTGCAGCAATTTATGATTTCTCATAGGAGGAAGAATGGGGGATGATCGCAACAAAGTTCCAGCTGCTCTTAAGAAACTGGCAATTACAGGCCAAGTTTCAAGAGTTTAAAGCCGTTTCTGGAAAGAATTCTAGGGACACTGAAACATGTCTGTATTGAGGACTGTCCTAATCTAGAGATTCCACCTTTGATGTGGTTGCTCAACTTGAGTCGTGTTGGACATTTATCCATAAGAGGATTGGATCGTTTGGAGCCATTTTCATTCAATGCCATGTCTTTTCCCAATCTCAAGGTACTCGAGATATACGATTGTAAGAATCTGAAGTCACTCCCAAATGCACTCCACAAGCTTGACTTTCTTGAAGTATTGGTAATCATGAGATGAATTCATTTCAGGCAAACAATATTAATGCTGATCTGATCTAGTTTCTTTTTACGAGCATTCGATACTTTTCGCATATTTTATATTTATTCGTTGATTTACATTTTTGAGCTTGGTTATTGTAATACTTAATGTTTTTCATTTTGCATGTAAATCAAGCCCCGAATCAAATGTTCAGAATTAGGAAAATATTTCAGATTACAGGTCGACTTCTCCTTGCTTTGATTCTTTTTACTCACCAGGTTTACTGTAGTTTTTACTTGGAAGGCTGGTTTTTGTAGTTCTGATCAATTGATGGAAGGCATAGGAGTTCTGATTATGGATGTGTTCTGAATGTCTAGTTTTAATCTGATTTTTTACATGAGTTCCTGATTTCTAGTTTAATTCTTTTTGAACTATGAAAAAGACAAATTTACTTGTACTGGTTTTATTTTTTATTGAACAACCTAAAGTTTTAGCTGGAACTCAACAGCTTGAAGAAACCTGGAACTTCTGGTATTGGGTGTAGTTTGTGATTTATTCATCTGGACTGTTCAGTTTCCTTGGTTTCGAAGCAAACATCTGTTTAAGAAGGTTCCACCGGCATCAATTCCTGCAGGACACGAGTTTTAATGGTTAGAAATATATTTTAATTTGCTTGGAAGTGCTTTATCAGAATTACTGTAGTATTTGGCTTATTGGTTGCAGAATTTGACTTAATGTTTGACATTTTTCCAGAAGTCTGGTTTTGGTCTGAAGGTACAAGTCTGAAGTCATATTTGAAACATCTGTGCATGTCTAGAACTCATTTTGGAGCCCAAATATGAGTTTTTGCTACTCAATCTCTTTGCTGCAGTTTAGGCAGCATGACTAGCTTGGGGTTCCTTAAGTTGTGCATTTGATGCCAGGGCGGACTCAGAAATTTTTGTTAAGGGGGCTGACTCCTTAAAATATTTTAATATAATAGAAAAATCTAAAATATAGATATAATTTATTTAAATTGTACTCGTCTTTCTTGTAAGGAACTAAACTCATCTATAATTGCATTAGTTTCAATTTTTTAAACAAACTCATTCTCTATATACATTAATAAAGAATCTCTAAGAAAGTCATTATCCATTTTATTGCAAAGTCAAACATTTATAATATTCATAGCAAAGCTCTATAGACAGTTGTAGAAACTGGAAAAGTAAGTGCAAACCGAATCAATTTATCAACCAAAGGATATATTTTTGATTTTCAACTTTCATACTAGCCATCGATAAAGCTCTGAAAGTGTTGAAAATTTTCTTGAATTAGAGCTTTGCGGCACATCAATTTGATATAGTCTCATCTCATAAGGCAGATGCTTAATCTCTTACTCACTAAAATCTTCAGGATAATCTTTCTGGCCAAGCTTGTAAATTTTTGCTGCATCAAATGACTTAAAATAATATTTTAATTAAAGAAAGCTTAAATTTATTTTCTTACCCGTTTTGTAGAAAAAGCCTAGAAGGCAAAGAAGAGTTAGAGTGTGTTCTGGTTCCTTGAGAGAAATTTTAATTAAAGAAAATTTAAATTTATTCTTTTTACAGTAAACTTAAATTTATTTTTAAGAATTATTTATTTTAAATAATAATTAATATAATAAATTAATTTAAAAGAACTAATCCTAGTCATAATAAACACTTCACATAAAAAAGTGAAATAGAGATAGAACAAAATATACAAAAAAACTTGGAGAGCCAACATATAAAACTCTATTAAATATTTCTACAAACTAATACAACCATCCTATATATTTTTTAGACTGCAGTTTTCTGATATCATTTTAATATGTTTCAAGATGAGAGTTGCTACTCAATCTCTTTGCTGCAGTTTTCTGATGTCTTTTTGATCTGTTTCAAGATGAGCAATGCGCTTAGAAAAAGGGTTGTGGCCACAAGGACAGAGTTTCTTCGTAGCCACTTGTCAGCTTTGTTTGGTTTCACATGTGAAGCTCCTTTGTTCTTGTCAGGGGTGAGCATGGGTTGGGTAAATCCGAAACCGAAACCGAACCACCCCATTGATTTGGGTTGGGTTGGATAAAAATTGATCATGGTTCTTGGGTTGGTTCCACATATAAGAGAGCCGATGGTTTTTGGGTTGGTTCTGGTTTCATATAGAACCAACCCGAGGTGGAACCGAACCCGATATATATATATATATAAAATAAAAATTATAGTATTACTAATATATCTATACACACACACACACACACATATTTCTTTGAAGTATTATGATGGTTATTTTGTATTTTTATATTAAACTCTTAAACTGATGTTTCAAATTGAAATAACATGGAAGTTGTGGGATCATTTACGAAATTTCTCCATACTCACTTAAATCACTTTGTTTCATAGACCCACTACTCCTAAGTCATTTTGCTTTCAATCTTTTATTCCAGACTACTCTTTACGACACAATTATAATATTTTTTTCATTTGAGTCATGCAAAATTAAAAATTTATGACATCTATATATTTTAGGTTTTGATACTGAAGAAGACGGTCTTAAAGGCTCAGTTTTCTATATTGAATGTCATACCAATATTGAAATTACTAGAATGAAGTAAACTAGTTGAGATAAAAGATGCCCCACAAGCAACTCTTTTGAACCATTTTTGTAAGAACAATATTTTAAACTTTTTTGAATGTATCTAAGTACGTATATTTAAATATTAATTTAATTATATATTATGTTGAATATGTCATAAAACTGATTATGGATGTAGATTTATTGAATTTTGGTGTTGTTATAGGTATATGGTATAAACCGAAAAACCTGAGGACCAGAACCGAGAAACCCAGAACCATGGTTCTGGTTCTGTTCGGTTCTCAGTTCTGGGTTGGGTAGAAAAATTTTAGAACCGAGGCCATTTTAGATTAGTTCGGTTCTACCATAAAACCGAACCAACCCGACCCATGCTCACCCCTAGTTCTTGTTTATCTTGGAAAAGCCCTTTGCAGAGGGACCCTCCCACCTGCAACTTCTTTCTTCATAATCATGATGATGGGGCTTGCAGAGTATAAAGTAGTAGTACATTTTTTACTTGGTGCTCCAATTTTACATGTCTCTTTCCTTTTTTTCCTGGAAAAGCCATCCACTATAATTTTGTTCCAATCAAAAAGCTATTCTGATCAGATTAGACCCATTAATTTCTCCTTGTAGCCTACTACTTTTTTTACACAAGGAATAAGAAAACTGTATTAGGTATTTGAGTAAACCTGCAGAAATAATAATATTATTAGTGGAATCAAAATTTGGGAACTCATGTGGTCAAGCCTAACCGATTAAAAATTAGTTGATTGATTCTTATTAATGTGATAATCAAGACATTAGACACTAAAGGCCAGTGGTTCTTGTTCACCTAGGAAACGTGAAGCAAAGCATAGAAAAAAGGCCTCCCACCTGATTCTGTTTTGATAATTATAATGGTGGAGCTTGCAAAATATATACAAAGTAGTTGCAGTAGTAAATTTTGGACTTTGGATTCCTGCAATTTTATATTTGCCTTTCTTTTCTTTCTTTTTTTTTTCTTGGAAAAACCATCCCCATAATTTGCATCCACCCAAAAGGCCATTCTGATTGGATTGCAGTGGGGTTTCTTTACCATGTGAGCTCCATTTCGAATACATTTCTCTGCAAATTCCATGTAACTTCTTCCTTGGTTCGGTTACTGGGCCAAAAGAAGGTGAAAATAAGAAAGAAGTAAATTACTTGGTTGGTAAGCAAGTAACTTCGGCAAAGTTTCCTCTTTGTCCTTTCTCTTTGCGTCCAACACTGTTTTCTTCATTTCCTCACCTGCGCTCTCCTGCTTCTGTCTCTCTTTTTCGGTATCACCCTCCCGGCAAATAAAAAATCTCTGAAAGTCACAACTTCATCCTTATTTTTACTGCATTTCTTTGTTGCCCATCCCGTTCTCAGCAACCCTGTCGTTTGTCGTGAGCAATTAGTGCTTCATTTGCTTTTGTAGGCTTAAACTCCTTGGTAAAGCAAACAAAATAGTAGTTTAATGTTGGGTAAACTGTATCCATCATCTCTAAACTAAGATCTATGTTGCGGATTCATCCTATAACTACAAAATGTATATTTTTTGTCATTTAACTATGAAAACATTACATCATTCACCTTGTCGTTGGGTCAGGGCATTAAAAAGTAATGGAATAAGTATTTAGTCGGGGAAAAATGCACTGTCAGCTCCAAACTCGGTAAATTTTTTTTATTTGAGTTCTGAACTTTTACTATTTTCTAGGTCAGTCCAAAACTACCTCCCCTTCGCCTTCACCTCCCCTACAGCTCATCCACCACAACTTCGTATGGCGCCACCATCTCCATAAATGCCCCTTCCCCCCCTCTTCTTCCTCCTCAGCTATCTACCCACCTACCTCATCCCCAAATTGCTTCACTTAGCCTGCAACACCAAACAAGGTGTGGTTTAGGACTTAAATAAAAAAAAATTTATTAAGTTTTAGAATTGACTGTGCAGTTTTCCCTCCACCAAATGCTTATTTTGTTACTTTTTAATGGTCCGACCTAATAGCAAAACAAACGATGCAATATTTTCATAGTTAGAAGATGAATGGTGTAACATTTTATAGTTCTGGAATTAATCTATAACATGAATCTTAGTTCAAGGATGATGGGTGTTATTGACCCTTTAATATTTTTAATTTATTTTATATTATATGAATCATTTGGAAGAGTATTGTTGGTATAATACTCGACCTTATCCATCCCAATTTGGAAAGGATTTGGGCAGAGAAACCATACCACTACAGGTTTTGGAAGGATTTGAGTAGAGCTATTATGTTGTGGGGAGCATGGTTATTAAAATTCTGTCTTAAGTCTTAAAAACTTACGTTTCTACGACTCTAGAAATAAAAAATGTTTCAAGTCTTAGTAGAAACTTATATGTAGGTAGAAAGGAGTAGAATCCCAACTTTAGTCTTAGAAACTTAGAAATTTTTTGACTTTACGTTTTTACATTATTATGCCAAATTTGCCGAAATTGTGCTAAAAAATGATGGCAAGCAAAATAATGCATTAATTTATTACCAAATTCAATCTTTATACAATCATATGTAGCTTGTTTAGAGTTAAAATAAAAAAATAAAGCTAACCAAAGAAACACAAATCATTTTTTCCCCTAGGCACCAAGTGTCTCTTGATTACTCCCTTTAACTATAACTTTAATAATCCTAGTTATCACGTTTTTATAGATATGGATGTAGATGAAAAAAATGCCAATGATGATGCAAATATTTATATAAATAGTTTAATCTATTAAGCAATAAAACTATAAAAGAAGAAAATGAAAATATGAATTTAGAAGATGATAATATTGATACTATTATTGGTCATAATGTTCCATATGCTCCATTAGATAATTGAGATAGTTTCAACTTTTCATTTATGAATTGTGAATTTGAAAACTTGTTTTCTTTTTTTGTATTATATGTTCATGCCATAACATTTTTATATGGTATTAAAGTATCAGTAAGTGAAAAGATTATATAATATGAATTTCTTGAGATAATTTAGATGATTATATTTTTTTTTCATCTTTTTTTAATTTTTTTTTTGTAGAATCTTACGACTTTACGATTGTAAAAAAACTAAAACAATTCTAGGTATAAACCTGACTTTGATAACATTGTTTGGGAGGGTTTACACGCCCCAAACCTAACCCGTTAACATCCGTAGTTAAAATCATTAAAACAATTTTAAACTTCTTTATTCTTTTGATTATTTGGTGCTAGGATCAAGTCCTTCAAGTTTCCCTTGAAATGATGAGCATACAAAACCTTTTAAGATTTTTTTTTCTTTGGTTTGGGTTTAACCTATATATTTAGGTTTTCAATCAATTTTAGAGAATTTCAATAAAGCTAAGGATCAAAAGAAGGGGCATAAAAAGGTGGGATTGCGACCAAGAGGATCAATGATGAAGAGTGAGTTGAAAAGATTGACATAGGGAATTAAAGGCTAAATTCCTGTTTTCCTTATTTTTTGGGTCTTGGAGGTGGTGGCTAATGATGTTTAAGCTTGTATTAGTTGGGTAAGTCTAATGTGCGTCGTACCATTTATGTTTATATATATTTATATTATAATATTACCATTCCTAGTAAAAAATAAGTATGAACACATCAAATCTCATGTCTTCCTAAAATTAAGGATATGTACAAATCATATATAAAATATGTACAAACTCGATTTACAATGAAAGTGAGGGACCTGTGCAAATAATGTGTGATATATCTATAAACAAGATCATAGATATGTGTTCAATAGTATGTATGGATTTAACCTCCTATAAAAGAACAAGTTTGAACGCATCAAATCTTGTTTCCTACCAAAATTATTAAAGATATGTATATGAACTTAATGTGCAAAGAAAGTAAGAAATACGTACAAATAAAATGAAACATATGTATAATTGAGATACTTGATATATTACTAATATATTTAATGTACTGATTATGAAAATTTATTATTGACATATTGAATTGTATGTACAAGTTCTTTTGTACATATATAATTGTATGTTTATATGATTGTCTTTATGTATGTACATGTTATACTTTAGTATTTAACTCGTTCTTCTATTATTTTGATATACATATAATTTTCATATTGCTGATTTTGTTAGCATATATGATTTTCTAAAAAATAATAGGGCCTCATTGGGAAAGCAAAAATATGAGGGATAAGAAAGGAGTTTGACCAAAAAATCATCATTGTTCTTCTTTTCACATGATTGAGACCATCACCACCTTGCCTAGCCCATTTACTTCCATTGATGAAAACCATTGGAATTCGCATTATTATAGAGCGGGGTACCAGTTTCCCGAATTGCTTAACTTGAAAGCCCTTTGGGTCTGTGATCCCACTTAGTTTGTGTGTAACTAGTTTCTTAGTCTACCCTACAAGAAAATATGCATGCATTTGTTCTAGCGATGTAAACAAATAAGTAAACCATTAAAGAAAATATCGCTTGAGCATTCCATTTAAAACATACTTAAAATGTGCCAAGGTAATAAAATACTAGTTACTTCAATTTCAAGTAATAGTTTATGCACACTCTACAACACTAGTATACACTCAAAAGTAACTCAATGGTTTAACACCACAATGAATCCTAATAGAGGTAACATCTTAATACACAAGACAAAAATCCTTAACTAGGATCCATTTCTTGAGCCCCACTTTTAAGCTATCAAGCTCCAAGTGTAAGCCCCTTTCTTATCTTTGTGCGCCACTTCCTCTAAACTGTAAAGGCATAACACTTAGTTAGTACAAAGCTTAACTCACAAGTAAACTTAGAATCTCAAGGATTCTAAAGAATAAGTACCTACAAAAAGAGGAAAGTTAGCCCACAACTATCCACCAGTTGTTAGGCCCGGTGTTAGAACCTACACAACAAACTTAAGGGAGTGAGTACATGAATATACTCAATAAGGAGCCATTGGGGTACCTGCAAAAAAGATAATACACAAGCATGCAAATATGGTATACAACAAGCACATAACCAACCAATAGTCAACACAAAAAAATTACGTAATAGATATGCAATGCATGAATGTATGATATGCAACATGCACATTCCTTGAGACTTATTGTACCTTAGGTGCCTTATACTTACCGTGAACTCAAACGGTGGAGGTACTTAAGACACTGGCCCTTATATCTTGAATTTTTCACCTCCCTTAAGTCTCACTTATGGATCCTAGAGTAGGTCGTAACCTCCTCTCAAACCTTACCCATCTTACCCTTATCTTATTGTACATGGTAGCCACCTTATATGGTTTGACTTGCCAAGCTCTTGGAGCTTAGCTTAGAGCTCCTTAGTGGCTCACTTACCAACCACATGGTTTCATTGGGATCCCTTTACGTTTGTTCCTCATCTCCCCAAAGGTCTAAGACCTAACTCTTGGGCCAATGAAGACTCCGAAAACCCAACTTAATCCTTCTAGTGCCCCCTTAACAACTCGAGCACTTTTACCCCCTGCCACTATACTTAGCTTTATCTTAACCACATCACTTAGCTACCACTTAAATAATATATAATTTACAACTTAGGAATGAGTCTTAGACCTAATCGAGGCTACGGAACATCTTAGAATGGCCTAGGGATGATAATGACGAGATTGAGACATTTTTAGAATGTCGCAAGCTTGAGGGATTTATGCCTTGGCGACACCATCGGCGATGCGTCACCAATGACATCAGTTCTCAGGTTTCCAAGAAAGTCATTGGCAATGTGTCACCAAATTACATCACCATTAAGTGTTGCCACAGTGACGCGTTGCTAATGCTCTTCCAGCATTACGCTTTTGCGTGCGAACTTGCACGAAACTTGCTCAAACTTTCAATCCCCAAAGCCAATTCACATGAGTCTTGTTTCTACTTCATTCTCACATGTAAAACTACATTTTTATGCATTATTTGAGCTAAATTAACTTGAAGAAACTAAATTTTTTATGCATTATTTGAGCTAAATTAACTTGAACCATTACCTCAAATTCAACCACAAAGAAACAATAAAGCACAAGCACACTTGAACTCAATTTAGCTCTTTTGAGTTTCAACCCTAAAACCAACGTGATATGGCACCAAAACCAGCTCAAACTAAACCAAGAAGCTTACCTTAGGTTTTAAGCTCAAAACAAGCACCAAAGAGCAAGATTGAAGCTAATACACAAAAAATGAGTAGGAGGCTTCTTGGATTCACCTTGGGACCTTCAAATTTGATGGAAACTTATGGAATTGAGAAGATTTGAAGCAAGAAATCTGGTGGGGAGAGGGAGCTACGAAATTGGGAAAGGAACAAACTGGTAATGGAAGTCAAACTTACCCAAAATATCCTAACGACCCCACTAAGTCATATTTCCTGATTCTTTGCCTTTTGGGCCTTAAGTTCTCCTTTGTTTTACTTTGGCAAACTAAACACACACCCAAAACCATCCCTCCTCGGTTCTAAAAAGTTCAAAAGTCTCATACACTTAGTCTCTTAGATACTTAAGTGACTTAAGACATAAACAACTTAATTAAGCATTTAGTGCAATTTTTGCACTTTTTTTTTCAAATGATGGTTCTAATAGCTAGAATAACTTATGATCTTAACTTAACTAGTCAAAATTCCTTACATGACCCTAATTTCATCAAAATTACAATCATGTCATTTACTTGGGTCAAAATTACCATTTTACTCTTTTGACTCTTTGGTGCCAAATCACACTTAGGAACTTATCCTTACTTATACTCCGCTTGTCTTTCTTGCTTAATAAGATACTAACTTGAGGTGCTTAAGTGAAAACAATTAAATAAAGCTCACTTACCCTGTCAAAGCCAGTTGTTGACTAGGAGAGTCGTCACACGTATGTTCTTGCATCTGTTGATCTCATTCATCGATCAGAGGAGTTAGAATTTGTGGAGGATGGTTCTCATCTTGCGCTATCCCTCCTAGTGACCCATTCCATCTCCAGCACCTAAGGTTGGGCATTGAGCCTCGCTCCAGTGGAACTCTAGTCTGCCTCACTCTAATAAAGCAGGTTTTATTTTATGATCTACCATTTTTTAAATAGAGTGTCAAGATTCAACTATGATATTTTGGAAAGAAATGAGGGTTTAGAGTTCCACAGGAGCTCCATGGAGCACCTATTTAGGAAATCACATGTGTTGCAATCGAATCACTTCTTCCTTTTGTTTGTGTTTGCCTGTTCCTTTGCTTGTTTGTTGATTTCCTAGCCAATCCACTGCTGATTTACTGATACACTGTCTTTGTTGACTTGATCTCAAGTCTTTGCTATTATTGGTTACAAAAAAGGTCAATTGTTTACGGTAAGTCTTTGTTCATATATGAATTGGCTGGATTTTAGGAGTAATCATGTTATTATTCTATTTAACAAATTAAATCATAATAGTGATTAACAACTTAAAAAACCATCTCATGCTCGATCCTTGCATAAGGACAACATAAATCATTCATAAAACACAAAATTAATAAGAAATTATTATACTATAGAAATCATCTTTTGAAATCCTAATAATCAAAATCATATTTAACTAAAGTAAAGTGTGAGTAGAAAACAATCAAGGTATATAGGATGTCACTTACATTGTTCTAATCCTAGAATAAATCAAATGATCGCTTAGGTTCAAGAACTTAACCAAAATAGTATGAACTATTATCATAGCCTAATTTAATCTCCAAAGACCTTGATTTAACTTGAATACTATAACTTCCATCTTAAACCCGCCACTAATAAAACTGATAGCATTGTGCACTCCCATGAGAATGACCATAACTTTTTGTGGGAAATTTCAAATCACAATCCGTAAAATTCCTATAAAACTAGACTTCTCAATCTATAATATATATTTTATTCAAAATTTTTGGTTTAGCCAATTGATACAGTTTATTCTTCAACTTTCAGACTCGTTTAAAGCCCACCATTTCAACGATGTCTAGTAAGAATTAACGTAACTCTTTACGTCTCCAAATCAAATTTTGTTTCTTTTATGTTAAAGTAGACTCATAGACCTTTCCAACGATATATTATAAGCCTAAGTTTCAGCCACATTTTGAGCATATAACCAACTAAAATATCTTGATCTGCTACTGGAATTCCTTAAACCACAGTGATGCATGAAAATTTTCAATTTTTCTTAATTTCCTCCCAATCTAATCCTTTTTTATTATTAAGATGCGCCTTTTCCTTAGTGTTTCACCTCTATAAGCATTACCTAATCATCAATTCTCAAGAATAGGACCACCAGAATGTTACAAAAGATATTTTTATTTGTTTAGTTCTCTCCATTTGATTAGGTCTGTTTTTACTTGTAGCTTTGGATTACTTGACTGAAGCCAAGAAAATGCATTTCTATTTTACATTTCTTGTGGTTCATTTGCATACTTGAGTACCTTAGAAGTCATGAATCATTGTTGGTTTCAGTTTTGGTAATTGTATTTGTTAATCTAGATAGGTATGTTGCATTGAATTCTATGTTATTATTTTTACATGATTTTTTTTTTATAAATTGATAAAAGTAAATATTTTTCTAGGGGAAGAAAAATAAAGTTGAAAAAAAATTTATATTGAAAAACACATTTTTGTGCATCCGTTTTTCACTATAAAAACAAACATTTGGAATAGCTACAAAAAAAATCTTCTTGAAATGTCTACCAAAATGTTGTAGATTGGATATCCATGGATTATCCATGAATATCCACAAGTTAGATGAGGTAGGTCATGGATTGATTCATAAAGAAATGGAGCAATGGTGGATCACTCTATGATGCGTATTGACTCGCTCCATGCCCATCCCTACCAGCACCCCACATTCATCTTTATCACTGGCTCATTGATCACCTGCTCTAATGAACCGGTGGCCTTCTTCTTCGATCTACTACTACTTTTATCTCCCTTCTTCTTCCCTTGCTTTTATGATTCTTTTAATTAAGTCTGCCACCCATCACTATATTGAAAGAAGAAGATAGGACATGGTTGAGATTTTTTATTTTTAATGAGGGTAGAAAAGTAATTATAGAGGTAAGTCATACATAAGGTATGGTGTATATAACACATTTTTGTATTATCTTGGTGTTGGTAGAGGCTATTGGGTTTATGCAGGTCATAGAAGATCTAGAAAGAGACTTTAGTTGAATATATTTTGGGATTAAGTATTCTTTTATATTTTATAAGGGTTCATGAGGGAGATATGTTTCAATATCTTTCTAAAACTGTGAGTTGTATCTTATTTTATTATTAATAATATTTATTTTTGCTATTAAAAAAAGGTTTTCGATGGATTTTAGTTCTACATGGTTCAAATTATTATTATTATTATTATTATTAGCTGAGTGAAGGCATAGCAAAAAATTTTGATGGCATGTGGCTATCTTTGAAAAAATATGAACACAAATCTCTTTATTTGGTTGTCACTTGGTTGTGACTATGATTGAATGAGGCGATAAGTTCAAAGCCTAGAGGTAGATGGATGAGTGAGAACTACAATAAGGGTGGAAAGTTTGTTAGGGATCAAGGTTTCTAGGTTGAGGAAGGACAGTGCAGAAGCTTACAGTCTAGGGTAAATGTAGGATTCCCAAGATAAAAGGAGCCAAATGTAGGTTCAATTAAACTCAGGAGATTTTTGTTATTTTTCAAAACATGGAATCGATAGATTTTAAGTTTGGGTACTCAATCAAATTAGAAAAAAAAAATTACGACTGTCGGAAATAGAGATGTCAACGGGTAGGGTTTGGGTAGGATTGTGCAATTTTAGAACCCGCCCCGTGATACAATCCATACAACCCGAATCCTACCCACAACCCGCATTGGGTAGGGTTTTCTAAACCTGTATCCTACCCATGCACTAGTGGGTAGGATGCGGGTTCTTGACCCGCAAACTCGCCAAATTATTACATATGAGATTAAGAGAAATTTAACATGTAAACTACGATAAACTTCTCATACAACAACAATAAATATGTTTGAACAAAATAAAAAATAATAAATAACCATGTCCAAACAATAATTAATTTTAACTGAGAATGGTGGGTGTGGGCTGGTGGGGCGATTAAACTGAGAATGGTTTTAACTTTTAATGAATATAATATTTTTATTATTTTTTAATAATTACACACACACACACACACACACACACACACACATACATATACATATATACTCACACACACACACACACACACATATACTCGCACAGTGGGGTGGATTAGGGGCGGGTTGTTAGCTAAACCCGCACCCAACGGGTTCTATTACAAAAAAAATCCGGATCCGCCCCGAATTCATTTAATTGGGAAAAAAACCCTACCCATCGGGTAGGGTAGGGTCGGGTATCCACAGGGTAGGGTTCAAATTGACATCCCTAGTCGGAAATATGAGGTTAGGAAAAAAACTATTAAATTGAACATTTCCACCATAGTCATTTTCATTAAAAAAAAAGTGGCAAAAAGGGGCGGATTTGCCAATAAAATATTAGGAGAACAGTAATTTTGTTGCTAAACATTTTTTTTTTCAGGTAAATTTGCCATTCACATTTTTATTGTAGGTAATTTTGACATTGGCCATTAAATGATCAAAATATTTTATTTGTTTAGAGAATGTTTCTTTGCACAATTTTTAAACTAATTCCTGAAACTTTTGATTTTAAAGCTCAATCTATGAAAATTGGTTATGTTTTTTAGGTAATGTTTTTTTTATAATAAGTTAAAAAAGAGGACAAAAAATCAAACCATATAAACAAAGTATTTTTTAAAAAAAATTAACCAAAAGCTTTGAAACAAGATATATGAAAAATGATTATTTTTTTTTTGAAAAATTGGGTTTAGAGAAAGTTAAAGAGGAAGAAACAGAGAAACTAAAAATGTAAAAATGAAAAATAAAAATTCTGGGAAAAAAATCTAGCGGCGGCTTCGCCACCAGAAAAATCATTGCCCCGACGGCAATGCTATAGTAAACTCAGGGCTAATTCGTTTGAGTTAAAGTTAACTAATTTTTTTTAACTTTTATATCTTTTTTACATGAAACCAATTTTATTTGAAAAGTCAATATCATATAGATACAATAATCAATTTGAAAGTAAATTTTTAGGATGTTGTTAAATTTTTATGAATTTTTATTTTTTAAGGCTTGAAACTAGAAAAATTCATAAAAATTTAGTAAAATTATAAAAATTGTATTTTCAATTGATTGTTGCAGCTACATAATATTGAATTTTAATTAAAATTAGTTTCAAAAAAGATATAAAAATAAAAATAAGTTATTTTGTAGTCAATTGACTATAGTTAAAATAAATTGGGTGTCAGAATCTGGCCATAACTAATTTGAAGAGAGAGAGAGAGAGAGAGAGAGAGAGAGGGGGGGGGGGGGGAATGTATGAGAGGGGGGAGAGTTTGTATAGTACATGGATGAGCGTAAATTGCACTTTAGTCCCTCTATATCTATAGGCATTTGAAATTAGTTCCCAATTTCAAATTTGTAGTGGCTTAGGCTTTTAGAAATTACCAGTGGTTTAGAAAATTGGTAACAATTAATAGTCAGACAATTGGTAACTACCAAAATTACCAACACATTTAATTATTGGTAAATTTAAAATTGGCAGAAATATCAAATTTACCACTAATGTTTTTGGTTGAGAGCGGATATGTCACTATGGTTTTTTTTCCCGATCTCCCACTAATGTTTTAAAATTGGCCAAATATGCCACTGCTGATTAGAAAATAATAGAAAAAGGTAAAAATAGTAGATTTTGAAATCTTGAGGTTGTTATGAATTTTTAAAAAATATTAGAACATTTTAGATTTTGCCAAAAGAGGGTATGATCTCCACCATTAGTACTTCAGTCTCGTTGCTGTTTTTGTCACTAGTGCCCATGCCCCGTCGCTGCCGTCCCTCTGTCTCTAATGTCTAATTTCCTTGCCGGCATTCGAGAGAGTGAGAGAGAGTTTAATTACAAAATGCCTTTGAAGTTTATTAAAACTTACATTATCACTATAATCTTTCAAAACTTGTTATTTTTAATATTTTTAGTTAGCTTTTTAACATTTTCTGTTAACTTTTTAATGACCAATAATATATATACTTTTAATTTAAACTACAATAGCTTATCTGGCCTATTTTAAAATATTAGTAAAAAATTTTGGATGACAAAAACTATAGTGATATATTCACTCCCAACCTAAGATGTTAATTATAAATTTAATATTTTTATTTTTAAAATTTTATTACCAAGAGTCCAATCAGTTGGTTCTTATCTATCTAGGAAAATACTTTGCTAAGAGAGGGACGCTCCCACTTGCAGCTTTTGTCTTCATAATTATGATGATGGAGCTTGCAGAGCAGTGCATTTTTTTACTCCGGTGGTCTAATTTTACATGTCTCTTCCCCCCCTCTTCTCTTTCTCTCTCTTTTTTATTTTTATTTTGGAAAAGCCACCCACCATAATTTTGTTGCAATAAAAAAGCCATTCTGATTAGATTAGGCCCATTAATTTCTCCTTGTAGCCTACTATTTTATTTACACAAGGAATAAGAATAACTGTATTAGATACTTGAGTAGACCTACAAAAATAATAATAATATTAATGGAAAATCATGTGATCAAGCCTAGCCGATTATAACCAGTTGAGATTAAAGATTAGTGGTTATTGTTCACCCAGGAAACGTGAAGCAAAGCATAGGGGTAAGCATGGGTCGGTTTGGGTTGGTTTTTTTATGAAACTGAATCAATCTGATGTAAGTTCGGTTCTAAAATTTTTTTACCCAACCTAAGAATTGAGAATAGAAAAAGAACCATAATCATGGTTCTAAGTTTTTCAGTTCTGGTTTTCAGATTTTTTGGTTTATATAATATACTTATAACAACATTTAAATTCAATCAAATTACATTCATAATTAGTTTATGAAATATTTAACATAATACACAACTAAATCCATATTTAAATATACACGGTTTTAATAATATTCAAAGAGTTTCACATGCTGTTACATATTGCAACAAGAAGTTAAATGTATCTAGTTGCATATGATTTTACAAAATATTTTTATAAATTCAGGAAGATCACTGATTAGATATTTTATCTCCTTTTATTTATCTGTATAAAGAAAACGATATTCAATCTGATACCTATCCGTTTACTACTTAAACCAAACCAACTACCATGTCATTGTAATTTCTTACAATATGAAATCGTAAACAATTTCCTATCCCCTATTTTAATTTAGATTCGAGATTAGGAATATTAGTTTTAGGGTTTAATATAAAAGAGTAAAACACCTTCAAAATTCTTTATTTTTTCAATACATAAATGTATGGATAATTTAGTACGTAATATCATAACTTCGGTTTGGTTTCACCTCAGGTTGGTTCCATATGAAACCATAACTAACTAAAAAATCATTGGTTCTTACACATGAGGAACCAACCTGTGAACTATGGTCAATTTTTACTAAATCCAATAGAAGTGGTTTGGGTTGGATTTCAGTTTTACCCAAATCATGCTCATCCTCTAACAAAGCATAGAAAAAGGGCCACAGATGGAGCCCTCCCTCCCACCTGTTTTTTTCTTGGAAATTACGATGATAGTTGCAGTAGTACATTTTGGACATTGGATTTTGGTGGTTGGTTGCCATGTGAGCTCCATTTCGAATACATTTCTCTGCAAAATTCCATGTAACTTTTTCCTGGAGTCGATTATTGTGGCAAAAGAAGGTGAAAATAAGAAAGAAGGAAACTACTCCTTAAACCCTATACTTGTTGAATGCTTGATAAACCTCTGTGATTTGTTGTGTGCTTGTCGTGGGATGTATGCTGGCCTAGAGGCATTATTGTATAGGGTTCAGAAAGTTGAAGTAGATGAGGTGGTTACATGCAACAAAAAGGTCGATTCAAGCTCTCTTATGTTAGTATTTTAGTGGCCTCGATGTGGTCAAGATTCCATGTTTTAGGTGGATCTAGGTATTAGACATGTGTTACTGCTGCAATTTGTTGTTCGGGAGTCTGATCGTGATAAGGCAAAGTTTGGGGACTAAAAAGATAATTGCTTTTAAATTGAGGGTTTAATTGTCATAAAGAAAAGTTTAAAGACAAAAAGAGCAAGACGCAATATTTCCGAGGCCTATCTGAGCAGCCTATATTAGCATTTTATCATTTTTTTTCTCTATTCACTATAGTCCTTAAACTCTGTACTTGTATATCTGATTTTGAATACAAAAAAAAAAAAACCTAGAGGCATACGGTTGAGTGAGGACTATAGTAAGGTTGGCAAGTTAGTTAGATATCAAAGTTTAGGGATCAAAGTTTCTAGGCAGAAAAAGGACAATGCAGAAGCTTAAGGTCATGGGTAAATGTAGGATTCTTAAAATAAAGGAGCCTAAATGTAGGTACGATTAAATTTTAGGAGATTTTTTGTAATTTTTTTTTAAAACATAGAGTGGACAGGCCTTAAGTTTGGGTACTCATTCGAATCAGACAAAAATTTACGAAGACCGTTGGCAACCAAATACAAGCCTATAAAAAATATTGAATCTCTTACACTATAGTCATTTGCATTCCAAAAAAGTTTTTTTGTCTGTTTTCTCAGGCTTTCCTCTCTTTATTGGCTCTTTCATCAAGGTCAGAGTTTCTTTGTAGCCAGTTGAACATCTTTGCTCAGTTTATCTAGCAGAGGGACCCCTCCCACCTGCAACTTCTGTCTTGATAATTATAATGATGGAGCCTGCAAATAGAGGGAGTATTTGTCCAACCAAAAAGCCATTCTCATACGATTTCCATGTGAGCTCTATTTCAAATACATTGCCGTGCAATTCCATGTAACTTCTTCCTAGAGTCGATTACTGGGACAAAAGAAGGTGAAAATAAGGAAGAAGAAAATTACTTGGCTGGTAAGCAAGTAACTTCGGCCAAATATGAGTGCATACTCAGGACTGATTTTGAAGACCAAATATGAGTTTTTGCTACCAAATATTGATTTTTGTTTATCTTGGAAAAGCCCTTTGCAGAGGGACCCTTCTCACATGCGGCTTCCTTCTTCATAATTATGATGCTGGAGGTTGTAGAGTATAGAGTCGTAGTAAATTTTTGACTTGGTGCTCCAATTTTACATCTCTTTCCTTTTTCTTTTTTTTTTTTTGTCTGGAAAAGCCATCCACTATAATTTTGTTCCAATCAAAAAGCCATTCTGATCAGGTTAGACCCATTAATTTCTCCTTCTAGCCTACTAATTTACTTACACAAGGAATAAGAAAACTGTATTAGATATTTGAGTAGACATGTAGAAATAATAATATTATTAGTGAAATCAGAATTTGGAAACTCATCTGATCAATCCTAGCAGATTATAACTTGCTTAGATTAAAGATCAGTTGATTGATTATTATTAATATGATAATCAAGACATTAGACACTAAAGACCAGTGGTTCTTGTTCACCTAGGAAACGTGAAGCAAAGCATAGAGAAAAAGCATGCAAAATAGAAAGTAGTACATTTTGGATTTGGGATTCCTACAATTTTACATGGAAAAACCATCCACCATAATTTGATTCCAACCAAAGGGCCATTCTGCTTAGATTGCGGTTTGGTTTCTTTACCATGTGAGCTCCATTTCGGATACATTTCTTTGCAAATTTCATGTAATTTGTTACTAGTCCTAGAGTAGAATTACTGGGCCAAAAAAAGGTGAAAATAAGAAAGAAGGAAATTACTTGGTTGGTAAGCAAGTCACTTTGGCCAAGTTTCGGCCAAGTTTCCTCTTTGTCCTCACGTACCTTCACTTCACCCACTTGGAACCAAGTTTTTCTTTCTCTTTAGGTCCAACACTGTTTTCTTCTTTGCCTCACCTGTGCTCTCCTGCTTCTGTCACTCTTTTTTGGTACCTCTCCCTATAAGTAATTTATAATGTTATTTAATTTAAAATCTTTGAAAATTACAACTTCATCCCTATCTCGACTGCATTTATTTATTGTTCATCTTGTTCTCGGTGATCTCTAGGGTTTAATCTGTATATTAAGGTTTTTAATGGATTTTAGAGAATCTCAATAATGCTAAGGATCAAATGAAGGGATGCGAAAAGATGGGATTGTAACAAAAATATCAACGTTAAAGAGTGGGTTGAAAAGATTGACGTAAAGAATTAAACACTAGATTTCTATTTTTCCTGTTTCTTGGAGTCTTGTAGGTGGTGCGCGATGGTGTTTAAGCTTGTATTATCTTGATGTTGGTAGAGACTGTTTGAGTTTATTTTGATTATAGGAGATCTAGGAGGGGACTTTGGGTGGATATGTTTTGGAATTAGATATTCTTTTATATTTTACAGGGTAGGGAGATTTATTTTGATATCTTTCTCAAGCTGCGAGTTGTATCTTATTTTATGATTAATAATATTTATTTGTACCGTTAAAAAAAAGGTGTTCAATGCATTTTAGTTCTCCATGGTGCAAATTTTTATTTTTATTTTTATTTATTTATTTATTTTTTGGGTGAGCAAAGTTGTAGTAGAAAGTTTTTATGGTAAGCGTATCTCTGTAAAAATATGAAGGCAAATCTCATTATTTGGTTATCACTTGGCTATGACTGGGATCGAAAGAGATGGTAAGTTTAGAGCCAGGAGGCAGAGGGGGTGAGTGCGGACTGCAGTAAGGTTAGCAAGTTAGCTAGGGTTCAGAGTTTTTACTTTAGGAAGAGGAAGGACAGTGCAGAAGCTAACGATCAGGGGGGTAAATGTAAGATTCCCAAAATGAAGGAGCAAAGTGTAGGTTTGATTAAAATTCAGGAGGTTTTTGTAATTTTCTTTTTAAAACATAGAATGGGCAGATCTTAAGTTCGGGTGCTCAGTTGGATCAGACAAAAATTTTTAAGGACGGTTGGCAACGAAATACAAGTTTAGGAAAAAAAAACTAGTGATTAACATGTTCTTCTAATGTAAATAAAGTACATGCAATTAGTGCAAATTGATTTAATAATATATTTCAAAATAAAATTTAATAAGCTTACAAAAAACACAATAGGCATAAAAAAAATACAACAAACGTAAATATACCCTTAGTTTTTATTTGAAATAAAATATATAGTGCCATAGTTTATCCAAGTTTAAAAAGAAAATTGGTAACATAAAGGATACTGTAGGTTTTGTAGATAGTTTATGGCTTTTAATTTATACTTCCTTGTCATTCTTAACCTATTAAGTATTCTCTTTTAATCTAAAATTTTCAAAATATTTTATACTGTCCCCAATTGGATAAAATCTATTAATTCAAAGCAATTGTGTTTATTTAACACCAACTTTTTTTAAATCATTTTAAAGTGACTAATAATTGCTCTTTGAGAAGTTTGAACTAATAGATAGTTTTTTTACAAGTAAAGAAAAATTTTCATTATCAAAGTTTCCCATACATGAAATAGTTAGTATGCAAAATGTATGCGCTTATTATGAAACAACTTTTTGTTGAAGGGACAAATTAAATGAGAAGAGAACAATCAAAAGTTTAAGATGAAATTTAGTTCACAAAGGATATTGATCAAGGAGATTAACTTTTCTAGTGTTAATTGCATATTTTAATGTTATATTTTACCAATGTTAAAAAGCAAACAAATTAAAGATTATATTTGGGTAATTTTCATAGGGCACCTTACATCTATTTTTATATTATACTTTGAATATATTAGCTATTGTGTCCCTTATTTGGAAATAATTTTTATGACTATATTTAAAATTTTAGGTAATTTATAAAAAGTGAAAATTAAACTGCCAAAATTAAAAGTTAAAAACTACCCTTAGATAGTTTTTACAAACTTCTAATACTAATTGCTAATATTAATGGCAAATGGGGTCCCTAGAGGATTAAAGAATAAAGACCCCACAAAATTTACCTTTATACTTATTATAATAAATTACTTTAATTTTCAAAATAGTTATTCCACCAAAACAATATTAAAATTTAAAAGTGTATTAATTAAATAAATAATATTTATTTATATATTTCAAAATTAAAATTTTTTAATAAATTTGTAAAAAAAGGCATAAATAGAAAATAATAATAATAATAAAATAGGCACCATAGATAGAAAAGGGCATAACTTAAGGTTAACTATACCATTTTGTAGATCGTTGCCAAAATATATAGTACTATATTTCCAAGTTAAAAAAATTACTAACAAGAAAAAGAGGGCAAATTTTGTAGATAGTTCCTAACATTTAATTATGCTTCCTTTTCATTCTTAACCTTTTTAGTATTTTATTTTGGTTCTAAAATTTTTAAAATATTCCATATTAGTCTTCGATTGGATGTAATCTACTAACATAGAATAACTATGTCTATGTATCATCATTTTTTTAAAATTATTTTAAAATGTCTGATAATTTTTCTCTCAGAAATTTGAATTAGGAAAAATAATTTTTTTACAATTAAATAAACACTTGCATTATCAAATTTTTTCACATATGAAATAATTATTATGTAACAACCTTTGGTTGAGTTAACAAACTGAACCTGTTGGGATAAATTAAAAATTTTTTTTAATTATTTTAGATTGAAAAGATAACAGACAAAATTTTAGGATAAAATTTAGCTCAGATAAATCATAGATATTAAAGAAAATTAATTTTTTAGCAATTTCAACATATATTTTAAATTTTTTAGTAATTTGATTGTATGTTTTAATAGTATATTTTATTTCAGTTAAAAAGTAAAAAAAATGAAGATTATAGAAAACATAGAAAAAAATCACTGATTTTTTTTTTCTTTTTCCACGTTTAAATACTAATCTTACTTTCTAATATAAAGAATTTCAAAATGGTAAAAACATGTTTAAATTTTAAATATTAAAAATAAATTAAAATTTTGATTAATCAAATGAAGAAAAATATTAACTCAGTAAATTGAATATAACAATATTATTTTTCAAGAAATTAGAAATTATCAAAATATGCTTCATATTGACAGAATTTTGTATCAATATCAAATATAAAAATATAGAATTCAATATCATGACACTAAAAAAAATCATAAAGTTGTAACAAAATTATATTTTCAATAAAAGTGAATAAAAACATTGGAAACATGAAGCAAAGCATAGAAAAAGCGCCACAGATGGAGCTCTCCATCCTACCTGCTTTTGTCTTGATAATTATGATGATTATACCTACTTGTGTCTTAATTATGATGATGGAACCCTCCTATCACGTAATTTATAATGTTATTTAATTTAAAATCTCTAAATGTCACAAGTCGAATCTTGTTTTGACAGCATTTCTCTGTTGCTCATCCCATCCTCAGCGATCTCTATTTTTGACCTGAGCAATTTGCTATGCTTCATTTGTTTTTGTAGGCTTAAACTCTCTGCAAAAACAAGGTTAATGATTTTTATTTATTTCTATTACATAATCATTTAGGAAGGTATTGTTGGTATAATACCTAACCTTACCCACCCTAGCGTGGAGAAGGTTTGGCTGAATAAACTCTACTTGCTCCAAGTTGTGGGGAGGGCTTGGGTAGAGCTCTTGTGTTGTGGAAAGAGTTTGGAATAACTCCACCCACCCCAAATCCGTCCCGCCCGTTGACACCTCTAGTTAAAATCATTAAAATAATTTTAAACTTCTTTATTTTTCTTATTATTTGGTGTTAGGATCAAGTCCTTCAAGTTTCCCCTGAAGTGATGCCCATACAGAACATTTTGGGATATTTTTAGTTTGGATTTATTCTATATATTTAGCTTTTCAAACAGTTTTAGAGATTCTTAATAGAGCTAAGGATCAAAAGAAAGGGCGAGTAAAGATGAGAGGCATACGAGTGAGTGAGGATTGCAGTAAGGTTGGCAAGTTAACTAGATGTCAGAGTTTAGGGAACAAAGTTTCTAGTGAGAGGAAGGATAGTGCAGAAGCTTACAGTCAGGGGTAAATGTAGGATTCTCAAAATAAAGGAGCCAAGTGTAGGTATGATTAAACTTTAGGAGGTTTTTGTAATTTTTTTTTAAAACATAGAGTGGATAGTTCTTAAGTTTGGTTACTCAATCGAATTAGATAAAAATTTATAAGGACCGTCGGCAACGAAATACAAGTTTAGGAAAAAAAAAACTATGAAATTGCTTAATATTCCACTATAGTCATTTTCATTTTGGACTTTGGATTCCCACAATGTTACATGCAGTGTTTTTTCTTTTTCTTTTCCATGGAAAAGCCATATTCCACCATAATTTTAGTCCAACAAAAAATCCATTGCGATATGACTGCGGTGGGGTGGGGTTTCTTTACCATGTGACCTCCATTTCAAATCCATTGCCGTGCAAATTCCATGTAACTTCTTCCTAGAGTCGATTACTGGGCCAAAAGAAGGTGAAACTGAGGAAGTTAGAAATTACTTGGTTGGAAAGCAAGTAACTTCGGCCAAGTTTCCTTTTTGCCCGCACCTACCATCACTTTATCAATTCGAGCCAAATTCTCCTTTCTCTTTTCCTCGTCCCACACTGTTTTCTTCATTGCCTCACCTGTGCTCTCCTGCTTCTGTCACTCTTTTTTGGTATCATCCACCAAAGCAAAAAAAACCCAAAAAGAACAGAAAGAAATCAAGATCAGAACTAACAAGGTATGCCTCTTTTCTCATTCAGGTTTCTTCAGGCTGTCTCTCTGTCTTGCTGTTGAATCTAACCAAATCTCTTTGTGCTTGACTGATGAAGGTCGTCATAGAGTAGTATAAGATAGAAGCTTTGGTTTTCCTAGGAGGCCATTTTCTGAATTACATGTACGAGAGGATGTTCGACAAATTGAAGTCCTTTCTACAGCGCAAGCTCAACAGACAATCTGAGACACAAGAAACGGTTCATGCCAGGGCCCGGCTAGAGGAGTGGAGGAGCTTGCTGCCCAAAATCCAAGCCCTGCTCGACCAAGCGGAGACACAAGAAACGACTCATGCTTCTGTTCAAGCCTGGCACTCTGACCTCAAACTCTTGGCCTATGACATAGAGGCCGTCCTCGATGAGTTGGATTTTGAAGTGGAGACGGCCAAGTGGCAAGCCGAAGCTGAGGGCAGCATAAGTAGACCATCCAAACGGCCCAGGCATGACGGTTCGACCAGCGGCGAGTCTCTAACTCATGTTCTTACTGATCTCCTTCCCAAGATAAATGATATCACCACCAAACTGCAGCGCATAGAAAGAGAAACAAAGTTCGTCGAGTTACTTCAGCAGAATCTTTCACTGCCACAATCGAGCACTATGGGAACCAGACGACCTGCCTCCACTTTGTTGCCTGAACCTCATGTCTATGGCAGAGAGGATGACAGGCTGGCCATTCTTGACCTTTTGCTAGGAGAAGAGCATCATGAACATGGAGTTGAAGTTATTCCAATTGTGGGAATGGGTGGGATTGGTAAGACCACTCTCGCTCAGCTTGTTTACAATGATGCAGAAGTGAAGACTTAGTTCCCTCTTAGAGCATGGGCTTGCATTTCTAATGAACTTGATGTCCTCAAGGTGACAAAAAACTTTATAAATGCAGTAGGGCAGCGCTAGTCAAAGGCAATGATGTGAATGACTTGAATCAGCTGCAGACCAAGTTAAAAGATGCCTTAACTGGAAAGAAGTTCCTACTTGTATTGGATGATGTCTGGAATGAGGATTATGGGCTGTGGGATATTCTGCGCAGGCCTTTCCAAGAAGGGGCAGCGGGAAGTAAAATAATTGTCACTACTCACAACCATTGTGTTGCATCGATCATGAAAATGGGTGATATTCAACCTTACACTCTTAAAACACTTCCAGATAATGAGTGTTTGCGATTGTTTAGCCAACATGCAGTGCAAGCTGAGAACTTTGACACATACCCAAATCTTAAAACAATGTCTGATGAAATTGTGAGACGATGTAAAGGACTACCACTGGCTGCAAAAACACTTGGAGGACTCTTGCGTGGGAAACTGAACAGGCAATCCTGGGAGAACATATTAAACAGCAGAATATGGGATTTGTCAAGTGAGAAGAGCAATATTCTTCCTGCCTTGAGATTGAGCTACTACCATCTTCCTTCACAGTTGAAGCGTTGCTTCACTTATTGTGCCATGTTCCCCAAGGATTATGAATTCGACAAGGATGAATTAGTTTTGTTATGGATGGCAGAAGGCTTTTTGAAGCAATCAAGTGACGAGAAGCTAATGGAAAAGTTGGGTCGTGAATATTTTGATGAATTATTATCCAAATCCTTTTTTCAACCATCAAATGTTGATATGTCAAGGTTTGTGATGCATGACCTTATCCACGACCTAGCTCAGTCAGTTGCTGGAAATATTTGCTTTCACTTGCCAGTCGGGTTGAATGGTGATGAATTACATGAAACATTTGGTAATGTTCGTCATTTTTCATTTGGTTATAATGCACAGAATATCGAATGTTTCAAGTATTGGAAATTCGAAGTTCTCAACAAAGCAGAGGGATTGAGAACCTTCGTTGGGCCAGAGGACGTTTGCTTATCTGATAGAGTGTTGGATGAGTTGCCACCAGAATTGAAATGCTTAAAGGTTTTATCTCTACGCAATTATCAGATACAAAATGTGCCAAATGGGATCGGAGGCATGAAACACCTAAGGCATCTTGATTTATCTTTTTCTGAGATTCGCTCATTACCTGAATTCATCACTCATCTTATTTTCCTACTGACATTATTACTTGAAGGGTGTTCTAAACTCACAGAGTTGCCTAATGGAATTGGGAATCTAATTGATCTCCATCATCTTAATATCAGAGGTACAGACGATTTGAAAGACATGCCATTGGGAATACACAAGTTGAAGAGTTTGCAAACATTAACTAAATTTATTGTCTCAAAGGCAGGAGGATTGACATTACAACATCTGAAGGACTTATCTAATCTTCAAGGAAAGCTGTCCATTGAAAATCTTGAAAATGTTAAAGATATTCAAGATGCCAAGGAGGCAGATCTGGAGAAGAAGGAAGGCCTCAAGCAATTATCCTTGCAATGGACACCTGAAATGTTCACTGGTCCAAGATATAATGAAAGCAAGGAAAAGCAGGTCCTCAATCACCTGCAACCTCACCAACACTTGGAGAAACTCACAATTGCTGGCTACTGTGGGATCGAATTCCCTTGTTGGATGAGCCATCTATCATCCTTTCCCCAACTTTCATATATGGAGCTTCGCAGTTGTCGAAAATGTGGTTTACTGCCATCAGTTGGGAGATTGCCTTCACTTAAGGAACTGATTGATAGCCGAAGGGCTACCATCCCTCTCAGTACACACCTCCAGCCAAGAATATAGCCGGAGAGTCTGATGTCACCCGAAAGAGGCACTGTTACTGACCTCGGAAGGAGCGAAGTCAAAGCGCCTCGAACTCGGGACTTCGGCTAATACGTCAGGGACTTCATGGACATTACCGGCTCCCTCGGGGGACCAAGCGGATCGCCTTCGGAGGCGAAGGTCCAGCTACCCCAAGCAGGAGAAGAATCCCCCCGAAGGCGGAACCCTCGAACCAGGGAACTCCCCGAACTGCGGGTACATCTCCCGAAGAAGGACGTCCGTACCAAAGGACGACCTTGCCAAGAGGACCTCGGGAGTACGGCAGAAGCATTTAAGGAGCCTCTGACATGTCGCTCACAGACGCTACACGCCGCCTGGAACGGCGGTCTGATGCGCCGACGCCGTCCAAGTCCTGTCATGACCTATCTCGGTCTCAGACCCGAGAAGCCTACAAAACGGCTACTTGTCCCCTACGCCCGGAAATACGGATCGCATCCAACCGAACACGTGTCACGATCTGAACGGGCTGGGCACCTCTATAAATACCAGGAAACAGGACTTGGCGAAAGATTGGACCCCCTCTCCCTGAAAAAGCACACACAGGCAAGGCCATCTAACCTCCTAGTGTTCTTCCTCTATCTCCTCTCAGGACACTGACATGGGCGTCGGAGGCTCCTCCCCTGAGAAACACTCCGGGGACCTCCTAACCCTCTTTTTTGACCATCTCAGGCACGCACCTCTGGGAAACCTTTGTACTAGGCGTTCTCCCCCTCAGGAAGTCCCTCCCGAAGTCATAATGTCACATGACGAAGATGCTGCTGGGCATCATTTGGTGCCGTCTGTGGGAGCCTTCCCTCAGGTCGCCATTGTGGAGACTCGGCGTTCTAAGGACAAGGGACTTCCGAAGTCCCCGTCCGCGCTTGAAGTCCAAACGGCCACTGAGCAAACCCTACCAGGGACTTCCTCGCCTGAGGAAGAGTGTCCTATAGTCATAACCATGAGTTTTCTACGCGACTTCCAGCGTTCTATTATAGTTGAGGTGACACAGCAGATAGACTAAAGGTGGCCGTAACCAACTCAGGCCCAAAGGCCCCCTCGCCAATACGCCCTTAGGAGAAAAGCCCGAAGTCAATCTATCGCAGTTCGGGGAGTGGGGACCCGCGCGATGAATCCTCGACAGAAAATATACCTCTCGAGGCACGGCCTGCGAGGCAAAGGGGGTATGAGCGGCCAAAGACTCCTCGCCAAAGGAGCTCGTCACCTGAGGCGAGGTCGCCATCCCCTCGGGTCAGAAGTCAGTCGACAAAGAGGCACCGACAGTCACCCTTCCCAGAGCACCAGGATGAAGGGCCAGTGCCATGCTCCTCATGGAGAAATTGTTGACAAGGTTGGAGAGAGTAGAGAAACAAGTAGCTCGGAAGCCAGTCTGGGCTAGGCTATCTGACACTTTTGCTGGGGATGAATCGCCGTTCACCCGAACGGTGGTCGAAGCGGCCATGCCGAGTGAATTTCGGGTACCTCGGCTGGAAACTTATGATGGCCGAACTGATCCACAGGCCCATCTGACGAAGTACAAACGCAGCATGGTGTTGACGATGCCACCCTATGCAAGTGCTTTGAGGTTACCCTCACAGGGCCAGCAACAATGTGGTACAACTCATTGGCTCCTGGAACCATCAGGGAGTTTCAGGAACTATCCACCGCCTTCACTCAACAATTCATTGGAAGTAGGCCGACGGCAAAGATGCCCGTCCAGATGTTCGACATAGCGCAGAGGAATGGAGAAACCATTCGCGATTATGTCGAAAGGTTCAACAGAGAGGCCCTAAGTGTCCCAGACTTTCAGCCTGAAATACGCATCCTCGCCATGACGCGGGGCCTTCGGTGGGACTTACAGCTCTTATACGAGTTCTTCAAGGATCCCCCGGACACGCTGGGAGAATTCTACCGAAGGGCTGAACAGCATATGACAGCCGAGGAGCTGAGAATGGGCGGACCGAAGTCTGAGCACATCCGTGCTGGAGGGTCTAGCCAGCAAATGAGGTATCCGGCCGAACAGGCAGGACGACCTCGAAGGTTTAAAGGAAGGAAATCCTCAGCCTTCACACCCCTGAATACCACGATGACCAACATCCTCATGACGATGGAGAGACAGGGGACCCAGATTCAGCGGCCGAGGGCCATGACCGCTGAAAATTAAAAGAACATGAAAAAGTTCTGCCAGTTCCACCGCGACCATGGCCATGACACGGAAGACTGTTTCCAATTGAAAAAATATATAGAGTCGCTAATAAAGCAGGGCCAACTTCGGCGGTATCTGCGAATGCCTTCTCCGAAAAAAAGGAGGGAGGAAGAAGGAAAGGCCGAAGACGAGGACTACGACTTTGACAGACGGAGGAACCGAAGTCCAAAAAGGCGTCCTCCACCTCCGGCGGGAATAATACAAACAATCACGACAGGACTCCCTTCCTCGGAAAGAAAGAGGAAGGCTAGAGAAATAGCAGTGATGGAATATCAAAGTCCGTCGAAGAAGCTGACCTGCAAAGATAGTTCCACCATTATTTTCCCTCATGATGATCCGCTGTTGGTCATGATGAGGATAGGAAACTAGGACGTCAAGAGAGTGTTGCTTGACGATGGATCAAACACCGACGTCTTGTTCTCGCATCTGCTGCCAAGCTTGGGCATATCCAGCACCAATCTCAAGCCTGTCACTTCGCCCACTTTCGGGGTAGGACTATCCGAACTGCCGGTCCTCGGATGGATTGACCTCCCCCTGATGATGAAAGGGACCTTGGTTGATGGGGCAGATGAACTGTTTGCCTCAACAATGGCAAGGTTCATCGTCATGGATGTCCCTTCGTCATATAACGCCATCATTGGAAGGCAAACACAAGGAAATCTGCATATTCACCCGGATGTAAAGTACTTAACTGTCACTTTTGCCACCAAGGATGGAGACGCGGAAATTTTCATTGATCAAAGCGAAGTAAGGAAAGTGTTCGTCAAAGCGCGAAAGGCCCCAGTAACCAACTTCGCGCAAGCCATAGAGGCAGAGGCTTTGCCAGGTGGAAAACCAAAAAACGGTGAGGCAGAAGAGACCACGAAGGTAGAAATGGAAGAAGTGGAACTTGTCCCAGGCCGAAATACCCGAATAGGGAAAAACTTGGCCAAAGGTGACAAAAAAATAATTGTATCCTTTCTACTGATGAATAAAAACTTATTTGCCTACTCGCCGAAAGATATACCAGGAGTAGACCTTCGCATAATACAACATAGCCTTAAAGTAAGTCCGGAAGCAAAACCTGTTCGGCAAAAGAAACGGGGCATCTCGGTCCATAAAAATAACTTCGTCAAAACTGAAGTACAACGCTTATTGGACGTAGATATAATCAGGGAGATCAAGTATCCCGAATGGTTAAGTAATGTGGTTATTGCCACAAAAGAAGGGAGCAATAAGCTCCGAATGTGCATCGACTTCAGAAACTTGAACAATGCTTGCCCAAAAGATTTATACCCTCTTCCACCAATAGACCAGTTGGTGGAGTCAACTGTCGAATATGGGCTCCTAAGTTTCCTAGACGCCTTTAGTGGGTATCATCAAATAAGGATGGATCCCGAAGACGAGGAAAAGACAAATTTCATCACCGAGGGCGGAACGTATTGTTACATCAGAATGCCCTTCGGACTAAAAAATGCAGGAACTACCTATCAGAGGTTGATGAACAAGGTCTTCAATGACCAAATAGGGAGGAACATGGAAGTTTATGTCGAAGACATGATAGTCAAAAGCAAGATGCCGAAAGACCACGTTGCAGATTTGAGGGAAACTTTTCACCAGCTCAGAATCTTCGGGATTCGCCTTAATCCCGAGAAGTGCATCTTCGGCGTAACTTCGGGAAAGTTTCTTGGGTACATGGTATCAGAAAGAGGCATTGATGCCAACCCAGAAAAAATTAAGGCCTTGCTTGAATTCCGAACTCCCGTCACAGTAAAAGATGTGCAAAGACTCACCGGAAAGATAACCTCTCTTAGCAGGTTTATTTCCAGGTATGGAGACCAGTGTCGAGTATTCTTCAAAGTACTCACCAAAGCAGCAAAAAAGGAGGGCAACCTCGGATGTGATGATCATCCTTGGAATGAGGACTGCCAAAGGGCTTGGGAAGAACTCAAAACCTACTTAGCCCGTCTGCCCACTCTTCGGCAACCTCGCGAGGGAGAGCCCTTCGTGCTGTACCTCGCCGTTACAGAAAAAGCAGTGAGCTCGGTCCTTGTGAAAGAAGAAGGGCCGAAACAATGGCCGGTTTATTATGTAAGCAAGTCCCTGCACGGCGGCGAAGTCAGGTATCCCTTGCTACAAAAAGCTATATATGCCTTGGTGCTGGCAGGAAGAAGACTACGGCCATATTTTCAAGCTCACCCGATCATCGTCCGAAGCAGTCTACCTCTACGCGACATCATGAGGAAAGTTGATCATTCGGGAAGACTTTCCAAATGGTGCATAGAGCTTGGGGAGCATGACATTACTTATGAACCTCGGAAAGCCATCAAAGCTCAAGTTCTGGCAGACTTCATTGTCGAAGTACCCATTACCGAGGACAGCCATTCCGATTCTGGCGAAAGTGAGCCAGAATGGACTTTACATGTAGACGGAGCCTCAGGGTCCGAACACCAGGGAGCTGGGGTAATTATCAGAGGCCCCGAAGGTTTACAAGTGATGAAGTCCATCAAATTCAGCTTCAACGTCACCAACAACATGGCCGAGTACGAAGCTCTCATAGCAGGGCTACGCCTAGCTAGAAAAATTGGTGTAAGAAACTTGAAAGCCCACAGCGACTCCCAGTTGGTAGTTCGACAAACGGCAGGGGACTACGGGGCGAAGGACCCGACCTTGGCAAAATATCATGAGCTGGTAACAAAACTTATTCAAGAGTTCGATACTGTACGAACTGAAAATGTGCCTCGCCGGGACAATGCCGAGGCAGATGGCCTAGCAAAGTCAAAAACATGCACCGAAGTGCTGGATCACCCGAGCATAGAGGTACTGAGCACATTGACCTCGGGAGAAGGATGGAAAGATCCTATCAAAAGATATCTCGCAAACGGCGAGCTCCCCGAAGACCCCAACCAAGCGGCAAAAGTGCGAAGGCGTGCAGGCCGATTCTTCTTAATCGGGGAAGAACTGTATAGGCAGGGATATGCAAATCCATTGCAGAGGTGTGTTGGCGAAGAGGATGCTGAAATGATCCTCGAAGAAGTTCATGAAGGCGCTTGTGGTTCACACATTGGAACTGATGCCCTGGCTGCAGTGATACTTCGCCAAGGATATTTTTGGCCTACCCTAAGAAAGGACGCTAGGCAGTTCGTCCAGAAATGTGGTAATTGCCAAAGGCACGCGAATATCCAAAGGACACCCTTAGAATTGGTGACTTCGGCTGACTATCCCTGGCCTTTCGCAGTTTGGGGCATAGACCTCATTGGGCCACTCCCGACAGCGCCAGGAGGCGTGAAGTTCTGCGTAGTCACAATAGACTATTTCTCTAAATGGGTCGAGGCAGAACCCTTGGCGACGATCTCGGTAAAAGATGTGCAGAAGTTCGTATGGAAGAACATCGTGTGCAGATTTGGCATACCGAGGGTACTAGTAGCCGACAACGGGTCCCAGTTTATAGACAAGGGGTTCCAAGAATTTGTCAAAAACCTCGGAATACAAATGCACTTTACTCCAGTAGCTCACCCCCAAAGCAATGGGCAAGTAGAAGTATCCAACAGGACCATAAAAGATGGTCTGAAAAAGAGGTTGGGGGAAGTGAAAGGAAAATGGCCAGGAGAGCTCTCAAGCGTGTTATGGAGCTACCGAACAACACCCCGAAGAGTCACAGGGGAAACACCTTTTTCACTTGTTTTCGATGCAGAGGCCATCATCCCAATTGAGATAGTGCAACCATCGGTGCAGGTGCAAGTCTTTGACGAAAGAGGCAATGACCTCGGCCTGAAAACCAAGCTCGACCTCGTTGGCGAACACAGAGAAATAGCTGAGCTAAGAAGAAAAGCTTTTCAGCAAAGAGCGGCCGCGGCTATAAACTTACGTGCCAGGCCAAAGGGAATAAAGAAAGGAGACCTCATTCTCTGAAAGGCTGAATTTGGACCCCGAAGACCATCCAATGGGGTACTTCGCGCAAATTGGGAAGGACCTTATCTGGTGCTTGCTGAACTGCGAAAAGGAGTTTACAAGCTTGGCGATACTGAAGGCGTAGAATTAAAGAATACATGGCACTCGGATGCCTTGAAAAAATTCTATGCTTAGGATTTTGGTGAGAAAATTGTACAAGTTAGAAAATTTTTCTAAGTATAAAGGGATTCTTTTCACCAGAACAGTTGTCACCGAGCACGGCTTAAGAGAATTCATCCACAAAGGCTATCAACCTTCTCTGAAGTTAGAAATTTACTCAGAAGGAATTTCGCGAGGGTTAAGTACAATTTTCCAAAATCCCTTGAGCGAACGTGTTCGGGACAATGGGAAATGAAAACTCTTGCAAAAGACTTAGCTGAAAATTTATTAAAAGAAAGAATTAGTCTTTATTAGCAAAGATGGAATTCGATTACAAAGGAGGAAGTTCGCCAAAAGAAGAAATACAAAAAAGGAGAAAAAGAAGGCAAAGGGCCCTAAAACTAAGGAGCCTCGGCATCTTGAAAGCCACCAACTCCTGCGTCCTTGTCAACCACCTATGGCGCCGGAGGAGGGAAGGGCAAGCTGAGGTGCTCAACTTTGGACCAAGTCCATCGAGGCCCCTCGAGAATGTTCAGGGCCGCCATGAAGGAGAGGTCCAAATCTGGGAACCTCTGCAGAACTTGATGCCTAGCAAGGCAAAAGCCGTCTTGGAAACCGACCTTAGTCGCATGCTTGGCCCTCTCCTTAGCGACCGCTAGGTCATCAAGCTCCTTTTCCAGATTGGCAATCTCCTTCTTCAACGCCTTCGTCTTCTTCTTTTTTGGCTCCTTCTTTAAAGACTTGACCTCGGTCTGGAGCGCGGCCTTCTCAGCAAGCACCTTCACCAGGAGAGCCTCGGAATTTGACTTCTCCTTTTGGTATGCTTCGCTTGCCGAAGACAGCTCCGCCACCTTGGAACCAAGGTCGGAAATCTTCTGGGAGGAGTCCTTCAAGATTTCCTCTTTCTCCTTCGTTAACTCCTCCCGAACGGTAGCAACCTCCTTTTCTGCAGCTCGGGTCATCTCCGCATTCTTGGCAACCAGGTCAGTGCACATGACTTGGGTTTTCTCTATGCAGTCCATAGCCCAAGCTCGGAAAGCTACTTGCTTCGCTACCCAAACCCTGAGGAAACCAATATACCCCAGCAGCTGCAAAGGAGTAAAAACAAAGTCAGAAAGGCAAAAAATGGGCCAAATACTTAGGAAAAATCATAAAGGAAAGGCAAAGGCCTGAGACATACCTAGGCAGCGTGCTCGAAAACTTTAGCAGCAAGGGACTCATCGTCCGGGCACGCCTCGGAAATGGACTTGAAGGAGGCCTCGGTAAGAATCCCCCTCAAAATCTGGTTGGCCATTTGAGGGCAGTCACCGGAGTACATGTCCATGTCCTCCGTAAAGGACCAGAAAGGCTACCTCGGGATTTTCCCTTTCGGAATATGGGAATCCCGAATGGCCCGTTTCCGGGCGTGCTCGGCTACCCATGCCGAAGGTGGTATCTCCTTTGCACGGCAAAAACAAGAAAACTGATCAGCACAAGTAATCCTCAAAAGTTCAAAATAAAAAAAAAAGGCACCTGAAAAAACCAACCTGGAGGCACCTCGGCAACATCGTCGTCGGAGTCCTGAGCCCCCTCGGCGGAAATCTCTTTGCCTTTACCCTTACGGCGCTCCTCGAGCCCTGCGGCAGAAGGGTCTGCCGCCGAGGCATCCAGGAGAGCCGCCGAGGAAGTAGGACCCCGGGAAGGAACCTCGGTCTGCTGGGCGGCGTGAACTTCAGGCTCCTCGCGCACCTCCTCGGGAATTTCCGGAAGAGGAGGAGGCGCGTCCTTCTTCGCCCGTTTGACCGAGGATGGCCTGCCAGCGGTCATTTTGCGCCTTCGGGAGGCAGCCTTCTTTGTCTACTCCCCCTTCTCGGCTTGACCAAGAAAGAGGGACTTGTAATAAGCAGCGAAATCCTCGGCCATCTCTGAAACAAAAGGAAAACATCAGTGTGAGTCTAAGGCATGCCTTTAACAAAAAGAACTTTGGAGAAACTTATGCTCACAAAAGGTCTCGTAAGTGACCTCCTCCCGAAGGAGTTTTACGAGCCAGGAATCCTTCCCTTCGATGGCAGGAGCTGGCATCTCGAGGACCGTCTCGTGCTCCTTCACCACCCCTAGCTCCCGAAGGACCTCTTCGGTCATTAGCCTCCACATGATGGGGAAGGGGTAGAGGGAGCGCGAAGGGACCTTGGAATCCCAGTCAGAAACAGCCCGGATCCATCTGTCGAAGTCCGCGAATCTGGCTTCCAACTCAGGAGGCAGCAGTCTCTTCGGGTCTACGACATCAGTCTCCAGCTTTCCCTGCGCCCACTTGGTTGGAACGTACGACCAGGCCTCCTCCATCTTCAGAAAGAAAAATTTTCTTTGCCATCCTCGCCAGCTGTCCTTGGTAGCGAAGGTAAACATGAACTTTTTGCTCCCTAATCCCCGAGGTAATATAAAGTAAAAGCCACCCTTCGGTACCGAATAGAGCTTGTAGTACTACATAAAAAGGATGAAGTGGGGTTCTATTTTGAAAATGCCGCACATACAAAGGAAGGCGTTGAAGTAGCAGTACGAGTTCGGGGGAAGTTGATTTACGGCAATGCCATGAAATTGGCAGAAGTCGCAAATCACCTTCGAAGGAGGATACCGAAGTCCGGCCTTCAGTTGGGCACGAAAAACGGTAACCTCATCCTCGGCGTTCATAAAGCAGAGTGTTTGGGGGCCAGGAAGTCTGGTGGTGGCATAAGAAGGAAGAAAATTTTTTTTGGTCCACTTCTCCAATTTTTCTGAAGTAGAATAGCAAGGGTGCTGAGTAAGGGGTTGCCAGCTCTCGGGCACGGGGGAAGCAGGTGAAAGAAGAGTTGGCGAAGACATTTTCAAAGAAAAAAGGGACTTCGGGGAAGAAAAAAAATGAGTTCGGAAAAGCTTTAAAAAAAAAAGAAGAAGAGAGCACAGAAAGAGAATCAAAACCCACCGAACGTTTTGCCGAAATCTGGGTTTGAAGCCGTCGTTGGGAAAAAGTTGCCGGAAAAACACTCCGTCAAAAGCATCGCCGCAACAAACAAGAGAAAACACAAAAGCAGCTGAGAGCAGAAGGAAAGCAAAAGCAGAAGCAAAAGGAGACTATGACGAAGTAGGGTATATATAGGCCGAGGGGGGTTAGGCGAACCAACGCCATAAGTGCTCCGCGAAGGCGAATAGTTGCCATAACTACCCCCCTATGCCTCAAAAGGCGTGCCTGCCATAACCGACGCGGCTCCCGCCAAGGACAGCGTGCCATGTGTCAGCCGGTGCGCCAAACGATGAGCACGCCTTCTGACATCCTTTAAATCCTGAGCTCTAGACTGATGTGACCGGTCACGGGACGTGACGTGTCACAGACCTGCAGAAAAGAAAGAAAGAAGTGGGTTACCTCGAAGATGCCAAAAGGCAAGCTATGGTCAAACTGCCTGTATCTTCGGACAAAAGGTGCATCTTCAGCACAGGTATTACACTTGAGGGCCCGGAGGCCGCCCTCCGAAAGACGACAAGCCGAAGTTTCCACTTCGGCTTCCCGAGGGGGGGCTTGTGATAGCCGAAGGGCTACCATCGTTCTCAGTACACACCTCCTGCCAAGAATATAGCCGGAGAGCCTGATGTCACCCGAAAGAGGCACTGTCACTGACCTCGGAAGGAGCGAAGTCAAAGCGCCTCGAACTCGGGACTTCGGCTAATACGTCAGGGACTTCAAGGACGTTATCGGCTCCCTCGGGGGACCAAGCGGATCGCCTTTGGAGGCGAAGGTCCAGCTACCCCAAGCAGGAGAAGAATCCCCCCGAAGGCGGAACCCCCGAACCAGGGAACTCTCCGAACTGCGGGTACATCTCCCGAAGAAGGACGTCCGTACCAAAGGACGACCTCGCCAAGAGGACCTCGGGAGTACGGCAGGAGCATTTAAGGAGCCTCTGACATGTCGCCCACAGGCACTACACGCCGCCTGGAACGGCGGTCTGACGCGCCGACGCTGTCCAAGTCTTGTCACGACCTGTCTCGGTCTCAGACCCGAGGAGCCTACAAAACGGCTACCTGTCCCCTACGCCCGGAAATACGGATTGCATCCAACCAAACACATGTCACGATCTGAACGGGCTGGGCACCTCTATAAATACCAGGAAACAGGACTTGGCGAAGGATCGGACCCCCTCTCCCTGAAAAAGTACACACAGGCAAGGCCATCTAACATCCTAGTGTTCCTCCTGTATCTCCTCTCAGGACACTAACTTGGCGTCAGAGGCTCCTCCCCGGAGAAACACTCCGGGGACCTCCTAACCCTCTTTTTTTACCATCTCAGGCATGCACCTCTGGGAAACCTTTGTACCAGGCGTTCTCCCCTTTAGGAAGTCCCTCTCAAAGTCATAATGTCACATGACGAAGATGCTGCTGGGCATCACTGATAATACAAGGATTGGAGGCTGTGCAGGAAGTGGGAGTTGAGTTTTATGGGAATGATGTTGTCTCTGGCGAGAGTTTCCCAGCACTGGAAAAGCTCAAGTTTGAGAATATGAGGGCTTGGGAGGTCTGGTATTCTGACAATGGTGGTGGTGATGAATGTGCTCAAAGGTTTCCAAAGCTACGTGAGCTTGTGATTTCATTTTGTCCTAAGTTGAAAAAGGAATTACCCAGCTACCTTCCAGCTCTGACGAAGCTTACTATTACGGTATGCCCACAGTTGACAGCTTCTATGGAAAACCTCCCATCACTAGAAGAAGTAGACATAAATGGATGCAGAGCAGTAGTTTTCAAGGACATAGTCGATTTGACATCCCTCACCAAGTTGAGAATGAGGAACGTCGCTGAGCAAGTAAGGGGGCCAGTTGAGGCTTTCACACAAGCTGCGAAAGCACTCAGAGATGTTAAAGTTGATATCAACTGCCATAACTTATTAATCGATGGCAATGGGAAGATGAAGGAAATTATGCATCTTGAAAATCTTGATATATCTAACTTTGGCGGCCCTCTAGAATTTGAGCTCCAATGCCCACCCACAGTAAAGCAATTACACAAAGAAGATCCAAATTCGAAACGCTTTGCAGATGAGTTCTTGACCGACAAAGCCCGATGTTTTAAAATGCTAAGAATTGAGCGATGCAAAAGGCTTGAATATTTTTCGTTGGGTAATCTGCTTGCCACAGTTGAATCGATAGAAATTATTGACTGTAAGAATTTACGATTTCTCACGGGAGGAATAACAGGTGATGACCGTGATAGAGTTCCAGGTGCTCTTAAGAAACTGGAAATTAAAAGTTGTGGGAGTTTAGAGTCGTTTCCGGAAAGAATTATTGGGACAATGGAACATGTGTGTATTCAGGACTGTCCTAATCTGGAGATTCCACGTTCAATGTGGTTGCTGAACTTGAGTCATCTAGAACATTTAGACATCTGTGGATTGGATAGTTGGGAGTCATTTTCAGTGAACGCCATGTCTTTTCCCAATCTTAAGTTGCTTGCCATACAGAGCTGTAAGAATCTGAAGTCACTGCCAAATGCACTCCACAAGCTGGGCTTTCTTGAAATATTGGTAATCACGAGCTGTCCAAGCATCGAGACTTTTCCAGAAGGGGGATTGCCCCCAAACCTACATAGATTGACAGTGGGCTGTGAAAATATGAAGCAGCCAATCACAGAATGGGGCTTGAACGGGCTGCACTCTCTTAGTTCTTTTTGTATTTACCATATATGTCCACCGGATGGCCTGCTTCCGTTTTCTTTAAAATTGTTTCAAATGCTTGAAGTAAAGGAGCTGGAATCCATATCCAGAGACCTCCTCCGAAACCTCACCACTCTTACGGACTTATGGCTTATTAATTGCCCAAAACTGAGTTACTTTGCAGAGGATCTATATTTGCCTCCCACACTTATGGGCATTCATATTTGGGGTGCCCTCATCTGAAAGACAAGTGCCGACACGGGGGAGAATATTGGCACCTCCTAACTGACATTCCTTTTCAGATTACAAGATGGCGTCCCCTTTGTTTGATTTAAACTCACTAAGTTCAAGTGAGAAGGAAGCTTGATTTCTTTAGAAGCAGTGAAGATCTGGCTTCATTTTGTACCCTCGGATGGGTGTGCTCTCTTCTTCCCTCTTTTTTCTTTTTTTTTCCCCTTTTGGACCTCCTCATTTTTTTATTTTTTTTTAACATGTGGAAGCAAAATTGCTCGTGATGCACAGATTGGCAGGTCAATACCATGATGTCCTTTACCCTGGGAAGGAAGGTGGTCTCCCTATACAAACTATGACATATGTGGAAGCTCCTTAATCTCAATATCTCTATCATATAAGGTGGTTCAATTGTTTTCATTATTATCAGGATTGTGTTCAGGTGGCCTCCGTCTGCTTCCCTTACCAGCTCCATCAAAAGATTATGGCATGGGAAGCAGGTAGCTCTAGGGTGGAGGGGGCAAAGCTTACCCAGAGTAAGCTCCCAGAAGACCATTCTGTTGGGAAGTGCTGATCCAAGCATTGCTTTGTGTATCGTCTCATTCTTCCATTATCACCAACAATGTGGCAAGGGAAGCCAACATTTGGCTGTTTTCTCGTTTTCTTCTTTTTAACGTCATTTGCTTGATGTATTGGTTACTCGACTTCCTATACACCCTCACCAACTAGGAACCTCTGCATTTGATCTTCTCTGTCAACTTCTAAGAAGCTGAAAAATGGAACCTCTGCATGGGATAACTGAGTTCAGCAGTATCTAGGTTACTTCCAGCAACAAAGATCCCGACTTTTCTAATGACAAGCTTCTAACTTGTTGCAAATCTTCAGTGTTTAGCTTTTCATTGAAGTGGTCCCTCAGGAATTCAACAACCATGAAAGTAAGAGCAGAGGCTGGAATATACCATGTGATCCGTGGGATGCATCCTCTGAACATCCCTTTAACACCTTCGTCTTACCAGATCTTGTAAATCGCATCCGACCAGCCAACATACCTACTCAATTAACCCCAAAGGGTAAAAAACAAAAAGAACCAAAATTTGTCAGCATAAATCTAACATCATGTACAAGAGATTTTGTGTTTATATATATTACAAGTAGGCCCAAGCAACCATATGCTTCTGCATCTGGTTCAGAGAAATTCTGTAAGAGTAACAATTTTCTACTAGTATCAATCCCCACAAGGAAGATGAATTGTCAAAGTTGCATGTGACTGAAAGAAAAAATTGACACACACAAATGCGCATAATGTTTCTACTTTTTCCTTGTATGCCAACTATCTACTCATGAAAACATAGAGGGCTAAATGGTTATAGTACAACAGAAACTAGATTTGACCCACCGATCCTAAATACCATAAAAAATGAGACCAAAGCTTTCGAAAGATGGAAGACTGACTCTTCCAAAGAGTTCTCTAGTGAGCTTTCCTATATATCTCATGTGTATATTTCCTATTCCCTATTCCCTCAAAGGTAAATACTTCAGACCGGGAAAGAAATGAGGCAAGGTTTTAATGGGTGATATAAGCTTGCAGGTATCATATGGTTTAGTGGTCTATAGTCTATCAGCCTTTGTTGTGTGGCGGATTATATTCGAGACCTTCTAAGGTAATGAATGAATGAGGATCTGTTAGCAATGGTTGGAACTTTTTTTGGAAACATGGCTTGTTGCCAGGTACAGCAAGGCACATGATGGCAGAAGCAGAGGACCAGTCATACAGAACTGGTATTGGGGAACACATGGGTGATGGAAGTTCTGTCAATTTTTGGTGCAGGGAAACACATTTTGCAGAAAGATACAAATAGATGTCTACTCTAGCAACTAATGAACATACTTTTATGAGTAACTGCTTTGAGTTAGTAAATGGCCAAGTCAGCAGGAATCCTAATTTCTCAAGACACTTAGATGACTGACAGATTCTATGGATCTCCAATTTGTTCATTCTATTGTACAAGCAGAAGATTAATGGAACAAATTCTGACAAAATTTGTCTCTTTAGAGAAGTCGTATGATTTTTCAGTTATAATTCAAGGTAATCGCATAAGGATTTTCCCAGGAAGCCCTGAAAATCAAATGATCTATCAAAAGCGAGGTTTTTCAGTTGGAAAATTGTGATGTGACAGTCCAGGCATTTGATTACAAGGTGAGTTCTCCTTCATTTGATTTTGTACACTTGGATGGGTGTGTTTCCAATTTAACGATTCTCCAGGCATTTGGATGGAAAGATCAATTAAATGCCAATTGATGCAGAAGACATCTTTACCAGAAAGTGACCACAATAATACACCATATCGGTGGAAGTACTAAGCAAGTCAAGCTTAGAAAATAGAACACAGAGTTCACAATGCTGTAATATTCTCTACAGTGACAGGCTAAAAAATAATTGTTCTAATTCTTGAAACAAGCCTAAGTACCACAACATTCCAAAATTTTAATATCTTCAACAAGTAAGAAAAATATAGCAGACTTGGACACAATTCAAGTTTTAGAGTTCAAGCAAGTTTCCAAAGTTACTGTGACCTACTGACTTGAAGAATTCAAGTTTAGAAACAAGTCCCTATCTTTTCTGAAATGTTGCATCTGTTTTCAGAACAATCTGAGATCAGTGTAGTGACAATGAAACAGGACTAATGAACTGAGCAAGGAAAGGAAGTGTTAAACCAGCAATTGCATTGTAATTCTGAAGAGTCTCAAGTTTGAAGTTTGACTGATACTTTGACTTTCAGCTAGGCTTGCCTGATTGTCCTGAAATTTCGCATATGAGTTTTGGGTGACATTTGAAACTGGTTTGCTTTCTGAAACTTGGTCCTGAACCATGGCATTGTTGTACTGTTATGCATGTTCCTCATGTGGTTTTCTGGTTCCGGAACCCTGTTATCATTGCTGCAGCCAAAGTGAAGTGTTAGGCAATGTTCTTAAGACATGGGTGAGTGGATTCTGCAAAGAAATCAGAATGAGCTATAAACCACAGGCATCAAGAACCATGAATCTGAATTGTAAGTGTGACAAAGGGAGCGCCAGCAGAATTCGAGGCAAGATGAACAAGAACACAAACAAAATCTTTTCAGCAAGATACAAGAGAGGTAGATTGAAGAAGAAACGAAGCCAGCACAGGAAAGACTTTAAAGCAAGCAGGATGCAGAGGAAGAATAGAAAGAACAGAAAGAGCAGAAGGTAAGCTAAGCTCTACATGATCTAGTTGAAGAAGCTACTGCAAGCAAACTTGAAGGTAGCTGTTCAGGCAGTGGTAGAGCCACTCTTGAGGATGAACGTTGAAGGTTGCCTAATAGAATGATCCATGTTGTTAGGCCAGGCAATGGTTGTTTTGGCTTTTTTTTTTTTTCTCCCTTCTTTAAGTTTTTAACATCTGGGCTAAATGCAGATGAAGCAGGCGACGCTTCTAGTAACTAGGGGGCTGAATTATCCAAGTATGACATTTGGTATGCCACCTTTGGATCTAATATGTTCAAGCCAAGATTCCTCTGCTATATTCATAGTGGACAGGTATAGAATATCGTATAACTTGAAGGAATGTGATACTCATTATTTTAGCGTTGATTCTAGTGGTTGAAATTTGTATTCTCAATTCATGGTAATGTCAATTTCTGGCCTCTGGTTTGCTCCCAGTTAAGCATAAGCTTATAGATATTATATGAAATGTGGTTTTTCCAACTCATCTTGCACAATATGAATGGAACGTGTGCTTGTCCTATAGCTTCTCAAGTTCTACATCATTTGCTGATATGCAATATTTTTAGAGGCAGTGAAGCTCCATGATATTTTTCGTTTCCTTTTCCTTCCACTCTTTCCTTTTCCCCCTTTTAACATGTGGAATCAAAATTGCTCTTGTTGCACAGACTGGCTGGTACCGCAATGTCCTTAACCTTGGGAAGGAAGTGGTCTCCCTATACTAACTATGACGTACGTTGAAGCCCCCTTCATCTGAACATATCCATAATAAAAGTCAACGTACGTTCAGGTGCCCTCCGTCTGCCATTGAGGACTTCAAATCTGGAAAGCAAACCTTGCGAGCTCCATCGAGAGAATATGTCGAGACCTTGGTGAAAGGTCTTGTTGGAGGCGGGCAGCTGTCGGAAGCCGAGGCCAGAGCTTACCTAGAGGAAGCATCCACAAAACCATTGTGATGCGAAGTGCTGATCCCTTTGTACCGCTTTGTGTGTATTTCATTCGCTCGAGTGTAGGGTACATATATAATGTAGGTTTCTACTCCCCGTACAAGCAACAGAGAGGCTGTGATGCAGGTTTGGCTTGGCGGCAGGGCCAATTTGTAAAGCTGTGCTTTCGGGGGGATCCGCTTCGTTCTCTCATTTATTACTTATCAGGCAATTGAACACAGCATTTAATTTACTTCCTTTTTTTGTTGTTTTGTTTTGTTTTTCTTGTTTTTATTCGAAATCTGTTTTCTTTTTCTTATTTGTTTTTTTTAATCTTTTTGACCTTTCTATAATAACCACTCCCAAAACAAGGGCACCGATACCCACCCATCTCTCACCGTTAATTTGACTAATGCTAACCGGTTAACTTAGCTTATGGGTGAGGAGAGGGAAGAGAAAAAATAAAAAATAAAAAAACCTGTGCTAATAACCCGTGAGAAGAGAGAGAGAGAGGAAAAGAAAACGGAAAGGAGACTGGAGAGAGAAGAAAATGAGGGGAAAAATGAGAGAAAGTATTATATTGTCCAAAAATTATAAAAATTGGCAAGATATCTTTTAAAAAAAGTAGCGCATAAATAAAAACTTTTAGTTATTTAAAAATAAATTTATTTAGTTATTTATAAAAAAATACAATTTAAAATGAATGGAACATAAATATATGAATGTTGCACAAATGAAAAAAAATTTACACATTTTTAAGGTACATCAAGAGGGAGGTAAATAACATTGAATCCTAAATCTCCTCAATACAAGTAAAAATCTTAAGCATTAAGTTAAAGACTTAGTTGCTTATATAGAATAAATTTAAAATGGAGTATCAACATCAATGACCAGTCACTAAAGTAGGTACCTAACATTTACCAGTTACGAAAATATGTGCATACAATATTACACAGTCTACCGTTTGAATTTTGGTTATGATATGAGTTTTAGGTTTAGGGTATATGTTTTGGCTTTAAGAAAAAGGTTTAGGGTTTAGAGTCATTTTGAAGGTACTTAAATTGTGACTAAATTACATTTTAGGTAACCTAAAAAAATGATCGAGTTACATTCAAAGTTTCTAAAATGTGATCGAGTCATCTTTAAGATAACCTAAAAAATTAACAGAGTCACATTTCTTATTAAGTTAACTTAATTCAAAATCATCTATTTTTATTTTTACATGTTTTGCTTGGAATAATTTCAAGTCAAAGCCAATATTTTGTAAGTGTAATAATTCATTGAAAGTAAAACCCATATGTTGTTGATAAGCTTACATTTGTTGCATTTATTTTTTTCATATTTAGTATGTTTTAACGTGTTTTGAATCTTGAAGGTATCTTAATTATGACCAGGTAACTTTGAAGGTAAACTAAAAAGGTCACCAGCTCACGTTGAATGTACCTTAAGTGTGACCAGTTCACATTGAAGGTAACCTAGAAATGTGACCGGGTCACCTTGAAGGTCATTTAATTGTGACTAGGTAACTTTGAACGTAACCTAAAATGGTGATCGGGTCACGTCGAAGGTAAGTAAAGTGTGACCGGGTCACATTGAAGGTTGATGGTGTAAATCCCTCGCGGTCTCGGGTTCAAGGCTCCGTGCCGCCCGTTAATGCGTCGTTCAAGAGGGGACAATACTACCACCATGGTCCGCCCTAGTGGTCGGCGGAGGCCTAACCCTCTGCCATCAAAGGTATCTTAAAAAAGTGACTGGATCACATTGAAGGTATCATAAAAAAGTGATCGGGTCATATTGAAAGTATCATACAAAAGTGACCGGGTCACATTGAAGGTATCTTAAGTATGACCAGGTCACGTTGAAGGTAACCTAAAAAGGTAACCGGGTCACGTTGAAAGTACCTTAAGTGTGACCGGGTCACGTTGAAGGTAACCCAAAAATGTGCTCGGGTCATGTTGAAGGTATCTTAAGTGTGACCGGGTCACTTTGAAGGTAACCGGATCACTTTGAAGTTACCTTAAAGTGACCACGTTATGTTGAATGTAACCTAAAAAGATGACCGGGTCATATTGAAAGTAACCTAAAAAGGTGACCGAGTCACGTTAAAGGTAACCTAAAAAGGTAACTCGGTCATGTTAAAGGTACCTTAAGTGTGACCAGGTCATTTTGAAGGTAACCGGATCACTTTGAAGTTACCTTAAAGTGACCGGGTTACGTTGAATGTAACCTAAAAAGGTGACCGGGTCACACTGAAGGTACCTTAAGTGTGACCGGGTCACATTGAAAGTAACCTAAAAAAGTAACTTGGTCATGTTGAAGGTACCTTAAGTGTGACCGGGTCAAGTTGAAGGTAACTTAAAAAGGTGACCGGGTAATATTGAAGGTACTTTAAGTGTGACCTGGTCACATTGTATGTAACATAAAAATATGACTAGATCACGTTGAAGGTACCTTAAGTGTGACTGGGTCACATTGAACGTAACCTAAAAAAGTGACTGGGTCACGTTGAAGGTACCTTAAATGTGACCCAGTCACATTAAAGGTAACCTAAAAATGTGACCGGGTCATGTTAAGGGTACCTTAAGTGTGACCCGGTCACATTGAAGGTAATCTAAAAATGTGACTGAGTCACATTGACGGTACCTTAAGTGTGACCAGGTCACATTGAAGGTAACCTAAAAAAGTGACCGGGTCATGTTGAAGGTACCTTAATTGTGACCAGGTCACATTGAAGATAACCTAAAAATGTGACCGGGTCACATTTAGGGTAACCTAAAAATGTGACCGGGTCACATTGAAGGTACCTTAAAGGTGACCCGATCACATTGAAGGTACCCTAAAAAATTGGCCGGGTCACATTGAAGGTACCTTATTTGTGACCCGGTCATGTTGAAGGTAACCTAAAAATGTGACCGGGTCACGTTGAAGGTACCTTAAATGTCACGTTGAAAGTACCTTAAGTGTCACGATGAAGGTAACCTAAAAATGTGACCGGGTCACATTGAAGATACCTTAAGTATGACGGGGTCACTTTTGTAGGTTATTGAAGGTAACCTACAAAAGTGATCGGGTCATGTTGAAGGTACCTTAAATGTGACTAGGTCACGTTGAAGGGAATCTAAAAATGTGACCGGATCACATTGAAAGTACCTTAATTGTGACCCGGTCATGTTGAAGGTAACCTAAAAATGTAACCGGGTCATGTTGAAGGTACCTTAAGTGCGACCGGCTCACATTGAAAGTAACCTAAAAAAGTGACCGGGTCACATTGAAGGTACTTTAAATGTGACCTGGTCACATTGAAGATAACCTAAAAATGTGACCTAATCAGATTTTTAGGTAACCTAAAATGTACCTTCAACATGACCCAATCACATTTTTAGGTAACCTTCAATGTAACCCGGTCACACTTAAGGTACCTTCAACGTGACTCGGTCATATTTTTATGTTACCTTCAATGTGACCCGGTCACACTTAAGGTACCTTGAACGTGACCCAGTCACATTTTTAAGTTACCTTCAGCGTGACTCGGTCACAATTAAGGTACCTTCAATGTGACCCGGTCACATTTTTAGGTTACCTTGAATCTGACTCGGTCACTTTTTTAAGTTACCTTTAACGTGACCCGGTCACACTTAAGGTACCTTCAATGTGACCTGATCACCTTTTTAGGTTACCTTCCGTATGACCCAGTCACACTTCAGGTACTTTCAACATGACCCGGTCATGCTTAAGGTACCTTCAACGTGACCCGGTCACATTTTTAGGTTACCTTCAATGTAACCCGGTCACACTTAAGGTACCTTTAATGTGACCCAGTCACATTTTTAGGTTACCTTAAATGTGACCCGGTCAAAATTAAGGTACCTTCAACGTGACCCAGTCACTTTTTTAGGTTACTTTCAAGATGACTCGGTCACACTTAAAGAATCTTCAACGTGACCCGGTCACATTTTTAGATTACATTCAAGGTATCCCGGTCATATTTAAGGTACCTTCAACATGACTCGGTTACATTTTTATGTTACCTTCAAGGTATCCCTGTCACACTTAAAGTACCTTCAGCTTGACCCGGTCACTTTTTTAGGTTACTTTCAAAGTTACCCAGTCACAATTAAGGTACCTTGAACATAACCTGGTCATTTGTTTGCGACTGAATCTCGATTGTAATAAGCGACTGAAACTTTTAGTCAAGAATCAGTCGAGGAACTTATAGGTGACATAAATTTTGCAACTGAATATATTTTAATTAATATGATGTTTATTTAATTAATATTATATAATCTAATTAGTTATTTATTTCATTTTTTATTTAATTGATAGTTACATTAAATTTGCATGAATATTAACTTATTATTAATTATTATTAGTAATAAAATATTCAAATAATGAAATTAAAATTTAAATAAAATCGTGTCACACTTAAAGTACCTTCAGCTTGACCCGGTCACCTTTTTAAGTTACTTTCAAAGTTACCCAGTCACAATTAAGGTGCCGTGAACATGACCTGGTCATTTGTTTGCGACTGAATCTCGATTGTATAAGCAACTGAAACTTTCAGTCAAGAATCAGTCGAGGAACTTATAGGTGACATAAATTTTGCAACTGAATATATTTTAATTAATATAATGTTTATTTAATTAATATTATATAATCTAATTGGTTATTTATTTCATTTTTTATTTAATTGATAGTTACATTAAATTTGCATGAATATTAACTTATTATTAATTATTATTAGTAATAAAATATTCAAATAATAAAATTAAAATTTAAATAAAATCGTGTCACACTTAAAGTACCTTCAGCTTGACCCGGTCACCTTTTTAAGTTACTTTCAAAGTTACCCGGTCACAATTAAGGTACCTTGAACATGACCTGGTCATTTGTTTGTGACTGAATCTCTATTGTAATAAGCAACTAAAACTTTCAGTCAAGAATCAGTTGAGGAACTTATAGGTGACATAAATTTTGCAACTGAGTATATTTTAATTAATATGATGTTTATTTAATTAATATTATATAATCTAATTGGTTATTTATTTCATTTTTTATTTAATTGATACTTACATTAAATTTGCATGAATATTAACTTATTATTAATTATTATTAGTAATAAAATATTCAAATAATGAAATTAAAATTTAAATAAAATCCTTTCACACTTAAAGTACTTTCAGCTTGACCCGGTCACCTTTTTAAGTTACTTTCAAAGTTACCCGATCACAATTAAGATGCCTTGAACATGACCTGGTCATTTGTTTGCGACTGAATCTCGATTGTAATAAGCAACTGAAACTTTCAGTCAAGAATCAGTCGAGGAACTTATAGGTGACATAAATTTTGCAACTGAATATATTTTAATTAATATAATGTTTATTTAATTAATATTATATAATCTAATTGGTTATTTATTTCATTTTTTATTTAATTGATAGTTACATTAAATTTGCATGAATATTAACTTATTATTAATTATTATTAGTAATAAAATATTCAAATAATGAAATTAAAATTTAAATAAAATATATTTAAATTAACATGAAAGTCAATATACATACCAGTTATGCGTGTGTGTACATTCATTAATATAATTACAAATGTGGTACAGTTGTAAATATATATAAGCTTATGAAACTTTCTCCATATACATAGTTCCAAAAGTTAAAATTAATAAAGAAATTATATCATATAAAGGGAAGCAAGAACCATAAGAACATTTCTCATATCTTAATAATTAATTAGACTTTAAACATACAAACCCTACATTAAACCTCAAACATAAAATCCTATACCCTCTAAGACCCTAATTCTATATCCCGAAATTGTAAACCTTAAACCTAATTATATACCAATAACCTTAATCCCTAAATCCTAAAGATAAACCTTAAATCCTAAACCATTATTAATGCTTAAAACAACTGTAAACCTTAACTACATACATACACAAAAACCTTAAACCCTAAATCCTAAACCATAATTAAACCCTAAACTCTAATTCCATATCCCTAAAACTTAGACACTTAACACAAACCCTAATTAAAACCTAAACCCTAAGCCTTAATTAAAACCAAAACCCTAATTAAACCTTAAACCCTAAACCCAACTACCATTAACTCTAAACCTTAACCCTAACCCTAACTACCATTAATCCTAAACTTTAAACCACAAATACAAACCCTAAACCCTAAATACAAACCCTAATTAAAACCTAAATCTAATTAAACCCTAAACCATAAACGTAACTACAATTAACCCTAAACTCTAAATAAAAAACCCTAAACCCTAACCCTAATGACCATTAATCCTAAACTCTAAACTTTAAATACAAACCCTAATTAAACCCTAAACCCTAATTATACCCCAAACCCTAAATATAAACCTTAATTAAACCTTAAACCCTGGAAACAAACCTAATTAAACCCTAAACCCTACCCTTAACTACCATTAATCCTAAACTAAATCCTAAATACAAACCCTAATTAAACCTTAAACCCTAAAACTAACTACCATTAACCCTAAAACCTAAACTCTAAATACAAAGCCTAATTAAACCTTAAACCCTAAATACTAACTAAACATTAAATTGTAATTAAATCCAAAACCCTAAATACAAACCCTAATTAAATCCTAAATGCTAAACCTAATTTATACCATTAACCATAAACCCTAAACTATAAAAAAACCAAAACCCTAAATACCTAAAACTTCTAAATCAACTTAGTCACTGAGAATGCGATTAAGGCAAATTGAATACCTAAAAAATTGACTAAAGGGCAAATGTAGTCAAATCTATAAAAAAATTTTAACTGAAAAGTGACTAATATGTGGGTGACTGAAACTTTCAATCACTTATCAATCGCAAATTAAAAGTGTACCTTTTTACTTCCAATTGTTTAGCAACTGAAACACTTGGCAACTAATTTTCAGTCATGATTTTCAGTCGCTATTTTGCATCCATCTTGTACTGTGGTTTGAAAGATATGATTTAGGTCTTAGAGTTTAGCTTATGTGGGGAGATTGTTTTACGGTTTAGGGTTACTGCATGGGTTTTGGGTTCAGGGTTTAGGATTTTACCATTTAAAAATGTGATTGAGGGTAAAGGTTTGTTGTGTTTTGAGAATATGATTTTATGGAGGCACACTTAAAAGTATTATGGATTAATGGCTTTTTGGAATATTTAAAAAAAAAATCCTAGTTTCCTACTCTATTTGTAGTAGTATAGAATATATGTAAATGCCTTACAAATTTGAAGCATATGTAGATAGTCTTACTCTAAGGTACTTAAATTAATTATGGAATTAAGATTTAGGCATTTGAATAAAAATTAATAATTTCCCCATCAAAGAGCTTTGTTTAAAAATCATCTATAACTCATTTTTTTTTGTTTTTGTTAAAATTTAAAGTAAAGAATTTGATTTTTGATGCAATGGACACCATAATTTTACTTATCTTTAATTATTTAAAAAAAATTCATACAAAAGTAAAATTTTCTTTTCTTTTTACGTATTTTCAAGATAAGTCGTTCATATTTTTAGGTTATTTAAAAGGTGACTCGATCACATTTTTAGGTTACTTTAAAAGTGACACAATGTAACCAATTATGATTTTATGTATCTAGTTTTATGTATTTGGTTTTATGAAGTCTCTTCCATACCCAATTTAATAAAAGAAATAAAATCAATTAACTGAACCTACTTTTTTGGAAAAATTTATTTTTCATGTTCTTTTCAAGTTGAGTGGACAAGAATTTTTTATTTGTATAACATTCAGAAATTTTTGTGTCATTCCTTTTAAAAATTTTTCTTAAGGATTAATTTAAATGGTGATCGAGTCAACTTTAGGGTACTTAAAATGGTTATTGGATCATTTGGGCAAATCTGAAATCTCTGCAGGTTTAGCGTCACAATTGACGTATTCACAAAAGGTTTGGTACAAACCCTATAATATTTAAAGAATTTATTGAAAATGAAGAAATCACGTTCGTAGTCCCTAAATTGTTACGAATTCTACGGGAAACACCCCAACATTTCCTCTATGTCACCCTTCTTTGTCAACCTTACTAACGCCATTGTCACCGTCGATTAGCCTCCGCCAACCATTTCCGACATTTGTTGCCATGCCACCAGAACCCTCAGTACCTGTTTTAAGCTTCGCCGACCGCCACAAATGTGAAGTCGATGATCTAAGGCTGCCGGACTCACGCATACCTCTCACCGCCATTCCTTTAGCCATCACTGTCCAAAGACCAAGCTTCAGCATCTCCCATTGCCGCTAGAACCAACCCACGCAACGCCTAGCTCAAATTGGCCACCCATGATCGCAATCAATAAGGAGAAGATTGGATCTCAACCGGGTCCGTTCGTGACCTGAACGTGACCCAAACTTCGACCCGAAAAAATTCAACTTTCCTCCTTATTAACCCATTCAACCAGTTACAGGTGCTGCATCGGACGACTGGGGTTTGTTTAGGAATATCCAACGGCTCCAATCTGGGGCTGTATTGATAGCCCCTTTCCTGGGGGGGTATTGTAGAAAGGTCCATGTGTGCTTGATGTTTTGGTTCCTTGCTATACCCTCCGTTCCCATTAAGCCCACTAGAGCATTGTCTGAAAGAAAAAGAAACTGAAATTATATCTCGAACAATGGCAAGATGTGAATATTTATGTAATCTAATAGTGTACCTTCACGAAATCTAACTCTTCGTTAGACATTCATTTCCCATGAGTGTAACTTACATAGGTATGGCTTATGACATAAGTCATTCTTCTATAATACAGAAACTAATGATTTGTCTCAGATTTTTTTAAATTAATCAATCACACACCAGTCCACAAAACTCCTGCAAGTTTTTTATTTTTATTTTTTATAACTTTTGCCTATTCACCTTTTTCTTTTCTTATTTTTTATTTTTGGTCAAGCACAATCCTCTTTGACACTTTTTTATGCCCTTTTTTTCCCTTTGTTTTTCTTAAAAAAAAAACCTCTCTACTTTTTTTCTTACACTATTTTTTATTGCTTACATTTAATTATACATTCTCATATTTCATCACATTGGTCTGATTCAGTAGTTTGCTTTGATTTCAGTTTTACTCTAATTCCAGTTATTTGCTTTGTTTAGGATTTTTTCCCCTTGAGTTTATTGTTTGCATTGATTTACATTTTTTTTCCTGATTTTATTGTTTGCTTTGGTTTTTTTTTCCTCTGATATGCTCTAAGAAGAAGCCTGAAATTTAACACAAGAAAGTCAAAAAAGAAGACATCAAATATCCAACACTAAAAAGATTGAGAATTTGTTTGTTGTTGTTTAATCAGATTTTGTTTGTTCATTTTAGAGAAAATAGTTATTTGTTCTTTTGACTCAAGTTTCCATTCTTTTAAGTTGCTACATATTCTTTTTTAGCTTAGCTTATTGTTCTTTTGTTCTTTTAGAAAAACTAACTATTTGTTTTATGAGTAGTTATTTGTTTATACTAGATATTTATTTTTTATTAGTGTCTGATTAAACATTTTTGGGGAACTAGTTTTTCCTGTATAAGTTTTAGCATTTTTAGGGGTTGATTCAAGGGGAGAAAAATGGCAGAGTTTTCTACAGGCAATTATTGAAAGCTGAAAGGAGTTATTTCATTTAGAAAGCTAAAATCAAGTGGCTTAGGAGGCTGATACCAATACTAGCTACTTTGATGCAAAAATGAAGCAAGGCAGAGCTATAGCACGGCAAGAATATTTATGTAATTTAATAGTGTATCTTCACAAAGTCTAGGTCTTCGTTAGACATTCTTTTCATATTATTTAATATGCTTGACTTTTGGCATAAGTCAGTCTTCTATAATAGAGAAATTGATGAAGAAATTGATGATTTGTTTTGGATTCTTATAAATCAATCAATTAGACTAGTGACACCACTTGTTTACAAAAATTCTACAAGTTTTTTTTTAATTTTTTTTAACTTTTTCCTGTTGTCCTTTTCTTTTCTCTATTCTATTTTTGGTCAAGGACAACCCCATTGGCACTTTTTCATGCTCTTTTCACTTTATTTTTCTTGGAAAAAAATCTCTCTCTTTTTCTTACACTATGTTTTTTTTTCTATTTCTTATATTTAATTATGTGTTTCCATGTTTTATCAGTTTGCTTTAATTTCAGTTGTTTGCTTTGATTTAGATTCTTTTTTTGATTTCATTGTTTGCATTGATTTTCTTTTTTTTTTTTCTGATTTCATTGTCTGCTTTGGTTTGTTTTTTCCTCTAATATGTCCTAAGAAGAAGCCTAAAATTTTTTTTTTAAAAAGAAATCAAGTAGCAAACACTGAAAAGACACAGATCTTGTTTATTGTTTAATCAGTTTCTATTTGTTTTTTTAGAGACAATAGTTGTTCTTTAATCATTAGCTATTTGTTCTTTTAGCTCAAGTTTATGTACTTTTAAGTTACCACTTGTTTTTTTTTTTCAGCTCAATTTACTATTCTTTTTAAGTTATGACTTATTCTTTTAGAAAAATTAATTGTTCTTTTATTAGTAATTGTTTGATTATACTAAATATTTTTTTTATCAATTTCTAATTAAAATTTAATAGTGTATCTTCACGAAGTCTGGGTCTTCGTTAGACATTCTTTTCATATTATTTAATAAGCTTGACTTATGGCATAAGTCATTCTTCTATAATAGAGAAATTGATGATATGATTCGGATTCTTATAAATCAATCAATCAGACTAGTAACACCACTTGTTTGCAAAAAATCTACAAGTTTTTCTTTTTAATTTTTTTTAAATTTTCCCTCTTATCCTTTTCTTTTCTCTATTTCTATTTTTGGTCAAGCACAACCCCATTGGCACTTTTTCATGCTCTTTTCACTTTATTTTTCTTGGAAAAAAAATCTCTCTCTTTTTCTTACACTATCTTTTTTTTTTCTATTGCTTATATTTAATTATGTGTTTCCATGTTTTATCAGTTTGCTTTAATTTCAGTTGTTTGCTTTGATTCCAATTTTGTTCAAATTTCAGTTGTTTGCTTTGATTTAGATTCTTTTTCTGATTTCATTGTTTGCATTGATTTATTTTTTTTTTCCTGATATCATTGTCTGCTTTGGTTTGTTTTTTCCTCTAATATGTCCTAAGAAGAAGCCTAAAATTAAAAAAAAAAAGAAAAACAAGAAATCAAGTAGCAAACACTGAAAAGACACATATCTTGTTTATTGTTTAATCAGTTTTTGTTTGTTTTTTAGAGAAAATAGTTATTCTTTTATCATTAGCTATTTGTTCTTTTCGCTCAAGTTTCCGTTCTTTTAAGTTACCACTTGTTTTTTTCAGCTCAACTTAGTGTTCTTTTAAGTTACGACTTATTCTTTTAGAAAAATTAATTATTCTTTTATTAGTAATTGTTTGTTTATACTAAATATTTTTTATCAATTTCTGATTAAAATTTAATAGTGTATCTTCACGAAGTCTGGGTTTTCGTTAGACATTCTTTTCATATTATTTAATAAGCTTGACTTATGGCATAAGTCATTCTTCTATAATAGAGAAATTGATGAAGAAATTGATGATTTGTTTTGGATTCTTATAAAACAATCAATTAGACTAGTGGCACCACTTGTTTACAAAAATTCTGCAAGTTTTTTTTTTAATTTTTTTTAACTTTTTCCTCTTTTCTTTTTCTTTTCTCTATTTCTATTTTTGGTCAAGCACAACCCCATTGGCACTTTTTCTATGCTCTTTTCACTTTATTTTTCTTGGAAAAAAATCTCTCTCTTTTTCTTACACTATCTTTTTTTTTTCTCTATTGCTTATATTTAATTATGTGTTTCCATGTTTTATTAGTTTGCTTTAATTTCAGTTGTTTGCTTTGATTCCAATTTTGTTTAAATTTCAGTTGTTTGCTTTGATTTAGATTCTTTTTTTTTTTATTTCATTGTTTGCATTGATTTATTTATTTATTTTTCTAATTTCATTGTCTTCTTTGGTTTGTTTTTTCCTTTAATGTGTCCTAAGAAGAAGCCTAAAATTTCTTAAAAAAAAAATCAAGTAGCAAACACTGAAAAGACACAGATCTTGTTTATTGTTTAATTGGTTTCTATTTATTTTTTTAGAGAAAATAGTTATTCTTTTATCGTTAGCTGTTTGTTCTTTTGGCTCAAGTTTCCATTCTTTTAAGTTACCACTTGTTTTTTTTTTTCAGCTCCACTTACTGTTCTTTTAAGTTACAAGTTATTCTTTTAGAAAAATTAATTGTTCTTTTAGTAGTAATTGTTTATTTATACTAAATATTTTTTTATCAAATTCTGACTAAAATTTTTGGGGAAATAGTTGTTTCTTTTTTAGTAGTAGTTGTTTGTCATTTAGATAAACCATTGGTTCTATTATTAGCATCTATTTATTCTTTTGACACACTTTATGTTTTTTACTAGCAGTTTTTTTTTTCAGTTATTAGTTGTTCTTCTAGAAAAATTAATTGTTCTTTTCATAATAGTTATTTGTTCTTTTATCGGTTCGTGTTTCTTCTTTCTCAGTTTGTGTTTGTTCCAGAAAAAGATAAAATTGTTACTAAATAACTAGTAAAAAACTTTGTATATTTCAAAAAAAAAAAAAATGAAAGCAAATAGCTAAAAATAAAAAAATGAAAAATGAAAAAAAAATCACACACAATGAAAAGGGAAAAAAAATCTGGGAATAAAACAAAAACCGGAAAACATTAGTGAAAATGGGAAAAAAAAAGCCACTAAAGGGAGAAAAATGAGGGAAAAAGAAAGGAGAAAACAGGGGGGGAAATGAACATGAAAATGGAAGCAAGGCCGCTTGATTAGAACTCTTCCCTCAATGCTTCATATTTCTTAATCCCTAAAATCCTGGTCGGACATCATTTTTATCTAGGTTTTGTTGAACATATATTTAATGGCATGTGGACTCATGTCCTAGTGCAAGAATGCACCAGCTGCACATAATAATTTTTCTTTTCCTATCACTTTAAACACCGCTGATTTGGAAGTGTACCTAGGTGTATGTACACTTAACGATTTCCATCAAACTCTGTGTGTGTGGCTGCTTGCATGCTCCCATTCTGTTTTTCATTGTACCTAGAGTCGTTCCTATCTTTTTACTGTTCAACATTGATCACCATTGTTCTAATCTGATTTGTGGTTTAATACGTATTCTCATCGTCTTGTCATTTCGAATAGATGGTGGATGCTTTTGGATGGAGATTATAGAATACAGGGAAATGAATGGGTGGGTCCATGACAATGACATTGATATTAGTGAAGAAGAAGATGATTTGAAGGTGAAATTCACAAAAAAGAAAAAAATGCACATGGTTTGTGTTTTTTATTGTAAAATAACATGGATTTGTGAAGAACTAGTTTAAATTTTGAGATGTATACTTCGGATTAAAGCTTTATTTGTTTGATTATGATTTTTCAATCTCTGTATGTTTCTATGTTTTTATATGTATATTTTGGGTTTGTAAATAGCACAAATATATATGAATGTTTTTGGTACTTATATGAATGTTTTGGCTTCAAAGTGCATATATATATATATATATATATATATATATATATATATATATGCTTATGGGTTTGTGAAAAATACAAATATATATGTATGCTATTGGATATTATATGTATGCTTCTAGTTTTGTAAAGAACACAGATATGTGTATGTGTGTGTGTGTTTATGCTTAAGGGGTTTATACATAAGCTTCTGAGTTTCAAAAAAGCACGGACAATATATGTCTATTTCTGGAATTTATATATCTAAGATTGGTTTATGTATGTATGAAACTGGTGTGGCACAGTGTGTGTGTGTGTGTCTATTTGTCTGCCTGTACTGGAAAGTTTCAAAAACCCTTATGTGGTTTGATAGAACCTACACTTACCTCGGTTTTTTGGGAAATCTACACTTACCCCCTATATGACCTAAGCTCCATTAGTGTCTCCATTTGCTAAGGAGGACCCAAAAAAAGTTAGAATCGCGGAACCCATTTATACTCCCAAAATCACATTATAAGTGTAGCATTAACAGAGAGAGAGAGAGAGAGAGTGTGTGTGTGTGTGTGTGTGTGTGTGTGTGTGTGTACGTGCAGGAAAGTTTCAAAAACCTTTATGTGGTTTGATGGAACCTATACTTAACCCCTCACATTGTAAGGTTTCAGGAGCCAAATGGCACAACGGAAGATAACCGAAACCCTCTAGGATCCAAGTGAAACGGGGTAAATTGGATGTTAAAAAATTTTGTACATTGTCGATTAAGATCTTTCACCCAACTGTTGAGTCGAATCAGAAACTTGAATAGTTAATGTGTTCAAGCTCTCTATGGTATCCACCCGAGCATATCAAGATCACTATGCCTCCACTACGTCTCGGCAGATGCGTTCCTCTTATGCCCGCAATGCTAGCTTGCGTCCTCCAAGGAATGGTAAAAGAATAGCGTAGCTAGAACTTTTCAGAACTCTTCTAATTTCATCCTTAGGGAGGCTAAGGAAAGAGCTACAAAATTCTCACTATATGATGTATATATAATGAGACTAGACTCCCAAGCCTAATGGGTTTCAAAACCCTAATCCTATTAGATTTATTTTCGGGCTTTATTAATGGCTCAACCTTTGGGCCAATTATTAATCTGAAACTATTATGAAACCAAAACCCAACCACTTTGGCCCATGCACTCAAATAATTCAATTGGCTTTATGTGTGTGACTCAAGAGGCTCCTATCATATTGACAATGATCATAAATCGCATTTTTTTTTATCATAAACAATGAGCAGTGTCTAGCAACACATCATTGCTTCCCAAGTGACAAAATAGTCAGTGATTTGACTAAACTTCTATGATCATTGTTCATACATGTCATTGTCCCCTTGTCCAAGATATTAAGACCAAGCATGAGACATGGACTGTGTCATTCTCGTATAGCCTAATCTATGGTTTCTTGATTACCGAGTAAATTAACTTAAACTGATGACATTAATATCGTATATCAACTTATTCAAGCATGGTCATACATTTTCTTATTCTCTTTATCAAGGGGGCCAAAGATATCACTCCCATTACATAAGAGGGACAAATCCCATCTTAATCATACAAAATCCTCCACATGATATATGACATACCCAATGACTACCTTCATGTTCACTAAGTTACAAGCAATAAAAAGAAGTATCAAAGTATGTGACTCTTATGTAGGAAACTTTGATGACCTTAGGTCAAAGGACTACATATATACTATGATCACTATGAGAATCACTTATGACACTCATATAATGATCCATGTAGTGTTCTCATAGTGGGTCAGTCCAGTACACAAGTTCTCTAACTTGTACCTATATGTAGACTGTGTATCTCATATTAGTGTCCACATATACTAGTCTTTATGTATTATTGTAACCCACTCCACAATAATACTAAACTAGGGACATTTAAGAATACTATTATCCTAGAGTTATAATTACGTTTGATTATGTCATATAGAAACAATATAATAAACATAATTACTTGATTAATACCTCAATAAAATATCATGACTCAATGTGAAAAATGCAATCATCTCATGATTAGCTTTTGGGCACAACACTAACACATATAACCTAAGCTCCATTAGTGTCTCCATTTGCTAAGTGGGACTTAGAAAAAGTTAGACTCGTGGAACCCAATTTTGCCCCCAAAATCACATTATAAGTGCAGTATTAATGGAGTTGCAATCTTCTATGTTCTCTTGCTTGGTTTGCTTCGGTTGATGGTGGAGGTATAGACCAATGGAAGAAGATAGTTGGTTCAGCGATTTTAAGGCAAGAAAAGAAACAAAAACCCAATCTGGTAAAAATCCCTCACTAGCAAAGCCAAATCAATCAAGTCACCATGTACCTTGATTCAACCATGTTTTCAATTTAAGGTTTGGGTACAATTTGGGGTGGGTTCAATTATTAAGGATGTTTTCAATTTGTGAGTCTCATTGTTGTTAAACTTTTTTTCATTTACTCACCCTATTTCTCATGTTACAACTGAAGATGGGAAGAATTGATTTAGCCAAATTGTAAACATGGGTGGGCATTGTATTGACCTTGTTTCATGTGATGTTGGTTCCCGTATTTAATTCAATGTTGAAGACAACATATAGATTATATATTTCATATGTGGCTACCTTGTGCCCAACCCTTAAACCCTTCCAGTTTTCTTGAATAAATTGCCATCAACAACTTTTGAAGGAAAAAAAAACTTGTTTTTCTTCTCAGGTTGGCAAAAACCTCATCAGCATCTTAACTCTTCATCAAACTACTGAATTTTTTTAAAGTCTTAAATCCTATTAGAGTTGTGAATGAGAAATCAAAAAGATTTCTTTCACTGGGTTCTTTCTAATGTGTTTGTCATTCATGTTTAGGAGGGAAACCTTGGCGCCTTGAATGTACATAAAGTTTTTTTTTTTTGGTCTTTTCATTTCTCAATGAACGTAGATGCTAATGGAGCTTGGTTCAGAGAGGGGTAAGTGCAAGTCTCCCAAAATACAAGGAGTAACTGTAGTCTCCATCAAACCATAGATGGTTTTTAAAGCCTTCCCTACACACATACACACACAAATATACATATGTATGTATATATAAGGAAAGTTTCAAAAACTAGTTGTGGGTATTGTACAAAACTGGGTTCATATATGTATGAAACTATGTTTCTACTATATGAGTTGAGTTTTGATAGTGTATGAAATTGAAAATAAATTGTATGAAACTGATATTTATTTCTATAAAGCTATGAGCTATTTATGTGGAATTAAGCATATTTTTTGGAGCATGGTGTATAGATATAACAATAAAAAGAGGATACACCCAACACTTTCAATTAGTGAGGAAATAGATCTTGAAGACAATTCATAGATGTAATTGAGATTGTATTATATAAAATGAAGATCATATTGTAAAAGTGTGAAAAGCTCTTGTTATACCAAATTGGAATGCACCAATCGTCCCCAAATTATTTAATTATTGCACCTGTAATTTTGCTATCATACCAGGCATTAAAAGTGATGGAAGTTAAAGAAATTCTTATGTCCAGTTCCGTAGTAAAGATGGAATTGAGAAAGAGACAGCAATTATAGCCCAAAAGAACCAGATTTTGTAAACAACACAACTAGTGCACATCAGAGACAACCCTAGGCTGAACCTTAAGCAAAGAGAAACATTGAAATGGATGAGCAAAGACTCAAATATCTCTAGCAGCACTCCAAGCATCAACATGAGGGGTAGAGGAACTGGCCACTTAGATGAACCCTTTGAGGCAGTTGGTGAGAATTGTGTAGTACTTGAGATTATTGTTAGTTGTAAATTTCATACCATCCAAGATTGCACATAGCTTCATATGGAGTGCAGAAGGAGACTCAGGTGAGAAAATCAATTGAAAGGATATCCTACCATTTAGGCCAGTGATAAACCCACGTTGTTGCCCTATTCTTTGAAGAATTGTTCTAAGCTCCATCAGTCTGAAAATTACTATAACCAAAAAGTTACAATTATCATTATAATGACCCAAGTCCAAAACTGGTTAACAGAACACCTGCCCACACCACATGGGCTATCCTTTGGAAAAGATAAGCGCTAGGTGCTTATGTTCTGGAATTAGAGCCTATATATCGACATAAGGTTTCTCACAATTCACATATGTAGGATATGAGGGTGTTACAAACTCCCCCCCTTATGTACCTAACATCCCCATTGGGGTCAATTAGATTACTTGGTTCCTCGGACCAAATAACCTCTCTAATCGGACTACTTAGCCCCTGGCTAAGTAGCCTCTCAAATCCAGGATCAATCCCGGTAGACGATGCATGTGCATACCCACTATGCCACACCATCGTGGTCCCGGGTCGGCTCTGATACCATCTATAACGACCCAAATCCAGAACTGGTCAACGAAACACCTGCCCACACCACATGGGTTATCCTTTGGAAAATGATAAGCTCTAGGTGGTTTATGTTTTGGAATTAGAGCCTATATATCCACATAAGGTTTCTCACAATTCACCCATGTGGGATATGAGGGTGTTACAAATTCCCCCCCTTATGTACCTAACGTCCTCGTTGGGGTCAATCGGATTACTTGGTTCCCCGGACCAAGTAACCTCTCTAATCGGACTACTTAGCCCCTGGCCAAGTAGCCTCTCGAATCCAGGATCAGTCCTGGTAGACGATGCATGTGCATACCTACTATGCCACACCATTGTGGTCCCAGGTCGGCTCTGGTACCATCTATAACGACCCAAGTCCAGAACTGGTTAACGGAACACCTGCCCACACCACATGGGCTATCCTTTGGAAAAGGATAAGTGCTAGGTGCTTATGTTCTGGAATTGGAGCCTATATATCCATATAAGGTTTATCACAATTCACCTATGTGGGATATGGGGGTGTTACAATCATCCCAAACTTTAAACATTGGCGGTGGTTGAGGTTAGTAGAGATTTCTCAAAAACAATTTACATTTCTTGGCTTTGAGTATATTCTTACACAAACTGTCCATTGTATTAGTGACATGAGCAGGAGGCCAATGGGGTTTTATTGAAAATCGCTGAGTTTTAATTAAGCCATATGCCCCATAAAAGTTGTAGGGCTAAGTCTAAAGTGCCAAGGACCAAGTGAATTTGGTTGTGGCACAGATTTGACCACTACTAGCGGAAGGGAATTCCACAGTTTGGCTTAAGATTGCTACAAGTTTGTGCTCATATACCTTAGGAATTCTGCAATGGAAGAAAAGATGAAAAAATCCTCATCCTTAACTCCACAATGCAAACAAGTTAGAAATGAGGACATATTACACTTATGTAATTTCAAAAAGAGTGGTAGTGCATTGAAGCAGCGTTTCCACTTGAATGTTTTGAATTTGGATGGAATGTTTTTAGCCCATAATTCCCCAGACATGGAAAAAATCGTTGGTTTAGAGGATTAGAACTTCTAGCTACCTCATTTTGGTTTTGGGATAAGGTGTAGCCTTTTTTCATGTAATCTATGCCATCTTGAAGGACCCCCCTAAATGGGTCAGTCTTTACTCAAGCTATTCCTGCTTGTACAAGCCACAATTTTTTTTATAATTATTCTATTTAAATCCTAAAACTTTATGAATTTCTAGTTCCATCCTAAAACTATAAAATGATGTATACTATTTTTAATTTCTTTATTGGTTTCTTGTAATTAGTTTTAAAAATTTTTAAAATGTAGGATCTCATTTTTTTTACAATTTAAAAATTAATCACTATATATAAAAGGCCAAAATGCACTGTTAATTTCTTAACTTTGCTGACCCAAATGAATTAATCCTTCAAATATAAATCAGCATAACTTAGTCCTCTAACTTTGAGAAATCTACCAAGTTAGTCTCTTATTGGATGGAATAGCAAATTATGTTAATAGTTTCCTTACTAATGTTGAATGGGGCTGGGGTCAGATCAAAAAAGATAGTAGACGGTGTTAGTTTTCACTGCCCTTGACTCCGCCAACATCACTGTCAACTTCCACCTGTTTGGTGGCTTCCCCTAATCTAAGAAAGTTTTCATGGGGAACCAAGCCCATAATTTTGTGGTTCAGTTAACAAAGAAACTCGTTTCACCATCCTTTACCTATAAGCCATAAACAATCTAAAGTGACCCATGTAAAGAGGCCTCATAGGAGAAACAACACAACAAATTTTCCAATGCATTTTGTTCTCCCCCTCCATTTAACCATATCCTTGCAAATTCCCACACATTGATCACATGAAAAACATGAAAAACTAGCCAACATACACAGAAAAATGACTATTGACAACCAATTAGAGCCTAGAGATTAACTTATCTTTTTATTCATAAAGAACTGAACTTGTGTGGACTTTTTCACAAACACATGGCAGACAAGTAGAAAAATAGATGATGATTAACATAAAATCCCAACATGACAAGATCCCAGCACTAATATGCATTGCTTAAAACATTAAATCCATTAGTTAAATCTTAAGCCGCAACAAGCAGCATTAACAACCCAAAATTCTAAGCCTTATCGCCATTAATCCTCCTAGTGAGTTGAATATCTTTTTGTTTGATAGTGACCATCTTGGCATAAATAGAGCACAAGTTGGTGTCTTCAAAAAGACACATGAGACAAGCCCTTGCTGTCTATAGGAGGATGGTTGCCTTAATACTTTAAAAGCAAAAGCCGATCTTGAAGTCTTGGGAAATTTTCCTCACCAGCCTCTAAATAGTAGCATCGTAATCAATAGCTCAATTCTCTTCTGGTACTTCCAGATCTCCCAAAAGGCTAATGACCCAAGCTAAATCTATAATGTTTCTTCACACCACCGGTTGCCAGAGTGAGCTTCTGCATTGCCTTCCTGGCTAGCTGCTTCCTTAAAGCCTTCCATCCAATTAATTTCCTAGCTCACTGATGAACTTAACATGATTGATTGCCCAACAATTTCATTCTAATTGCTCTTGAATTTCTTAGGATTACAGTCTCTTGACTTTGGGATTTTAAACCCTTGGCCTGCTTACTCCTTACCTCAGCCAATTTCATAACTTTTAATCCACATCAGCGCCTATGGAACGTCATCTAAGTCATGTTGGTTTTTGTCCAACAAGAACTAACTCACATAACTTATCAAAATTTGAGGACTACTTATGAGTTAAAGTTAAAGGAGTAACTAGTGAAAGTTTGCAAAGTTAAGTGACCAAACACACATTTAGGCCTATATAAAGTAAACACTTACAGACATTCTGAACACACTATAAATGAATTAAATTGAGACATTTTTATAGATGAAATTATGACATTGGCTAATATATTAAAGTGTTGAATAATTTTATCCAATAAACTGTTATTATTTTTCAATTAAATCATTAAATTTGGGTAATTTGATTAAAGACTGTTTGTTTTTATTTCTTATTTGCTTAAATAAATATCTTAATCAAATGTGATATGATCAAGCTATATACTTATGGAAGTTTTGTCAACCTAATCTCATACACATTGACGAACAAATGCTTAGAGTTATATAAATTAAAGTTGAAGAAATTCTTATATATAGGTAGAATAACCTTATTAGTGTGTCAATTACTTTGTTGATTTGGTTGAAATTATAGAAAAGTGTGATAGTTATAAGAACTAAAATTTTATTAGTGATATTTGAATAAAGGGAAATAAGAAGGTATTCAATTGATAGCCTAAAATGAGTAAACTTTTTTTTTCAAAGATTAGCTATATGTTACACTTGACGCAGCTCGTTACTCCCTCGCTTTCACATTATTTATAAAAATGTCATCACATCTTGAACAACACATTTGTTTGAATGGAACACTACTGTATAATATAGCACATTTATTTGAAAAGAACAACACGTTTGTCTAAAAAGAATAGTACTTTAGAAAATAACATATTCGTCTAAAGGGGACAACATTTCTTATTGAATCAAATAATATTATTTATGAACAGTGTTTCTTTCGAAATTAACAATATTTTACAAAACACCACATTTGTAATAATGGAATAGCACTTTTTTACTGAACGGAACAACATCATTTACAAACAACACATCTTATAAAATAAATAGTATATTACAGGATAGCATATTTATCTGAATGAAAAAATATTTATTATTTAATCGAATTATGACGAACAATATTTATTCCAAAATTAATGATATTTTATAGAATACTGCATTTGTAAGAATGAAACAATACTTCTCATTGAAAAGAACAACACTTATGACTAAAAAGAATAACACTTATGATTGACAAGAACAATACTTTTTACTAAATGGGACAACACTTATCACAAATAACATGGCTTATGAAATGAAAAATATATTATAGAACATCACATTTTTAAGAACGAAACAACACTTATTACTGAAGGGAACAACACTTATTACTAAATAGAAGAACACTTATTATGAATAGAACATCTTTTGAAATAAACAACATATTACAGAATAACACATTTATATGATTGAAACAATTTTGATTACCGAACAAAACATCAATTATTATTGAATGAAACAACACTTTATTATAAATAGTACATTTTATGAAATGAACAACATATTACAGGACAACACATTTGTATGGATGAAATGACATTTATTACTGAACGGAATAACACTTATTACTAAATGAAATAGCACTCACTACGAACAATACATCTTATGAAAAGAACATATTATAAAACTTTATATTTGTATGAATGGAATATCACTTATCATTAAACGAAAAACACTATGGAATATACCTATATTTGGCTGTAAATAAAAGCTAAGTCCTTTAGCACTACTATCAATGTACTCCTTAAGCCAACTTTTACCAGTGGCAAACATCCACTGCTAAGGTTGCCTTCATTATAGCATCGTCTCTTCAATCTCCTCTTTATCGGACATATTCCTATGGTGAGTTCGATTCACTCTCACTCAAACTTATCATCAGCCACACAATTAAAAGAGCCAATGGAGTTCGACATCTTTTACTATCCTATTTTTACAAATTTGGTGTTCTGTAAAATATAGTTAATTTAGGAAGAAATATTGTCCGTAAATAATATTATTTGAATCAGCATAAGAAATGTTGTTCCCTTAAAACAAATGTATGAGTGTAATACTTGATTCGAGAGTATTTTATGCTCAGCATTTTTTAAATTGGTCTAAGTCCTAAAATTAAATGAACCTGAACAAGACTAAACAAAACATGTTCCATTGTGAAAGATTATTGGTAGAAAAGAAGAGTAAACAAAAGAAACAATAACATTTAGAAAATGAAGAAAAAGATGAAATAACGAGCAATATTTATAGATGGAATGTAGAAAAATAATAAGAAAAATTGAAGTAAATAAAGGATATATAAAAGAAAAAATAAAGGAAAAAAGTGATAAAGATAAGGCAACAACAAAAAATAAAAAGAAAAAAACCTTGAAATGAAAACAACTTAAAAATGAAGTGAAAGTAAAAAAGACAAAAAAAATTAAAAGAACTGGAATAAATTCTTAATTAAAATTTAATTATAAAAATTGAACAATTTAATATTCAATCATTTACATCACAACATTTTATGAAAGAAAAGTCAAGAAATTCAGGCTAAATTAGAAGATGCCAAGAGAGAAATGAAAGAGAGTATAAACATTTTCATAGTTTCATAATTGAACTAAAAAATAAAATTTTAGACTTAAATAGAAGAGTTGCCTAAGTTTTAGGCCGACCATCGATTTTCCCCTATTCTATAGTTTTAAACCCCTGATTAAATGGGGGACAATGAGTATAACAATTAAATAATTTGAGAACAATTGATGCGACATTTAATAGCTCAAATAATTAAAAAATAAGAAATAATTTACAGACGATTGGTGCCATTAATGTCTATTTTTTATTTGTCTTCTTGTTCTCCACCTACCAAAACCGGTTCTCATAGTCATAGCCATCCGTTTGCATCATCTAATGCTTACCACCTCCTTTCTGGCTTGTTAATTATGATAATGTTGGATAAGACAGATTAGTTTGCCTGTTTCTTTTCTTGTGTATTTTAATCATCAATTTGCCCAATTTTATTCTAACAAAAAATCCAGATTGATTTTCATTTGTCTTTTCCAAATACTTTCATGTGCAAGTTCCATGCGGCCTAAAGAAGACAATTACTTGGCTTGTGATCAAGTAACTTGGGCCAAGCTTCCTCGATCAACTTGCACCGTAGTAACTTGCTCGAATTCTCTTTCCTTTTCTTTTCTTTTCTTTTTTCAAATAAGAATAAGAATACCCTAAAAAAATAAATACTGAACTCATATTATTTGTATTGCTCATAAAAAAATATTTATACACTTTTTTCTTTTACTTATTATACTATAGACCTATGTCTAATTGGACATACTGATCTAATCTAAATTTGCCTATAAATAACTATAATCCTGTAAAAACATTGATTAATTTGCATCTAGACTAAAACTTACCTTCACTGAAAACCTACCTTTATTGCTGCTTTCGCCGCCGCCTCCTTTTATGATAAAATGTCACCGTGTCCTCTAGATATCATAGCCGCTCGCATCCAGATCTTATTGTTACTCACTGGCCCTTGCCTCCAGATCGCATTACCGCTCGCATCTAGATCTCGCACCACCAATCACCACTAAATCTTGGTGTTGGTGCTTACTGAATCACGCCAATCGTCACCTTTGAGTGACATGTCTACAAATAAAATGAAATTGTGTCTAATATAGAAGTCCAAGTGTCTGCAAAGTAATATAAAAATAATTTATTATAATGAGAAATTAAAAGTGTCTAAACCAATAAGAAAAAATGTTTGATTCCATATTGAAAAATGTATAAAGAAATATGAAAAAGTGTCTGATAAATAACTTGTAAACAATTTGTTATCTTTAGAAAATAACTGTTGAAATAATTAAAAAAAGTGTCCAAACCAGTAAGAAAAAGTGTCTCATTAATTATTAAAAAATATCTAAAGAAATATGTAAAAATGTCTAACTAAATAACTTGTGAACAATTTGTTATTTTAGAGAAAATAACTGTTTGAAATAATAAAAAAGTGTTTGACTAAATATGTAAAAATGTTCAAATAATAATGAAAAAGTGTCTTAATATTTAAACAAGTGTTTAAATAAAGGTATATGATTCAATAAATAAAGAAGTGTCTAAATAAAAATTTAAAAATGTCTAAATTGCAATACAAAAATGTTGGAACAATAACTAACAAAAAAAAAAATTCTTTTGAAAAAAAAATTAGTCTTAGAGTTCTTTTATCTGCCTCTTCTCCTTTTTATCTCTCATCCTTTTATAGCCACAGCCTCCTTCCATAGCCTTCGCCTCCCTCTATAGTCATCGCCTCTATAGCGGGCTTCCTTCAACGCACGTTCACCTCACCCATCTGCCTCATTGGCCTCACTTCATCCTTCCTATCGTCTTGCCGTTTGTCTCGTTGTTATCGTGCCTCCTTACCTCAGATCTCATCGTCTCACTTCAGATCATGCCATTTTGCCTCGGATCACGCTGCCTCACCTTCGATCACTCCGTCTAGCCTTCAATCACGTTGCCTCACCTCGGTGATCGTTGGATGTGATTGCAATGCCTCGCCTCGCCTTAGATGTGATTGTCAGCACCTGGACAAAGATGAGCGCTACCTCACCTTGGTGATTCTCCACTCAATGATCATCAGATGTGATCGTCACGCCTCACTTTACCTTTGAATGTGATCATCAGCGCCTGGGCGGAGATCAAAGCATGGAAGAGAATTAAATTTAGGATAAGGCGAAGGTCTATAAAATCACCTCCTATGTCTAATTAGACATATGCTCACCATATACTTTCATTGGGGGTAAATCGCACTATTATTCTCAAACTTTTAATTATCATTACAAATCGGTCCTTAACTTTCATCTCATTGCATATTGGTAAAAAAAACCTTTATAATTTGTTACTGTTAGAGAATATTAGGAGAAGAAATTGAGGGCTTAATAATCACAAAAACCTTTATATAATAGATGAGTGTTAAATACAAGGAAATAAAATCCCTAGGAATAAAGAAAAGTAAATCCTTAAGAATAAAGAGAGAATATTATGTTCCTAAAATACACAACTTTCCTTAAAACTCCCTATCAAGCTGGAGCATCTATATCATAAGCTCTAAGCTTGTCACATATAGACTTTACTTTAGACCCTCCTAAAACATTAGTGAATATGTCAGCAAGTTGATCTTCTAATTTGATATATGGGGTCTTAATCAAGCCTCATTGAAGCTTCTCATGAACGAAGTGGCAGTCAACTTTGACGCATTTAGTTCTTACATGAAAGATGGGATTATATGCAATATGAATGGCTGCTTGATTATCACATATTAATTCCATAGGAGATGAGTGTGCAAAACCAAGCTCATGAGAAAATGCCTTAACCAAACTAGCTCACATGTAGTATATGTCATTGCCTTATACTCGAATTCAACACTTGACCTTGTGACCATACTCTTATTTTTGCTTTTCCAGGACACCACGCACAATAGCCTGAAGTTGACCGTTGATTGTAAGAGCTTGCCTAATTAGCCTCTGTGTATCATCAAATCTAAGTATGACCATGATTTTGGTAAATGATACCTAGAGCAAGTACACATTTGAGATATCTTAAAATTCTAACTCGACTTGGTGCACCTTCAAGATATCTTAAAATTCTAACTACTGCAACCCAATTGCTAGTACGAGGAGAGTCCATGAACTGCCTTATTACACTTACAGCAAATGAAATATCTATATAAGTAACAGTTAAATAATTAAATTTGCCAACAAGCTTTTGATGCCTGGTAAGATCTTCCAAATATTCCCTTTTATCTATATTAAGCTTGACATTTGGCTCAATGGGACTATAAAAAAATTTGGTTCCTAACAAATCAGTTTCTTCCAGAAGGTCGAGAACATACTTTTTCTATGAAAGACATATTTCCATCTTGGACCGTACTACCTCAATCCCCAAGAAATATTTTAATAGAGCAAGGTTTTTTTTTTTCTAAAACTTGGTTTACAGAAAAATCTTCAAGGATTGAATACTAGTTATATTATCACCAGTGATAACAATATCATTAACATAGGCAATCAAAAAGATTTTACCAGCTTCAGAGTGGCAATAAAAAATAGAATGATCTATGCTACATCGCTGCAAACCAAATTCTACAACAACTGAACTAAAACCACCAAGCCATACTTGTGGAGACTGTTTTAAAGCATACAATGACTTATTTAGGTGACATATATGATCAACCTCCCCCTGAGCAACAAACCTTAATGGTTGCTTAATGTAGATAGTTTCCTCTAGATCTCCAAAAGGAAAGACATTTTTAACATTTAGCTGATGTAAAGGCCATGCATATGTAATGGCTAACGCAATGTGGACACGAACAGATGTCAATTTGGCTAAACCTGTGTCGTGCCCTAAACTGCCCCTGCCCATTTGGGCCTGATTTTTTTTTTTTTTTTTAAACATGCAGCGGAAGTTTTCATTACACAGAAGGGGCTTTTAAAACTCACTAAGACTTATGGGCACGAACCCCAGGATACTTATCGGTACTAGCTCGTTAAGTTTTTTAATTAAGGTTAAGTTGATGTGCTCTCAGAAACAAGCTAGTGCCTATGTGGATTTCATGTGTTCATTTTCATGGTCTTTACCGAGCTTAGCCAAGAATATGCATGGCAACTAAAACACCAACTTAAGTTTAAAAACTTATTTTCATGCATATGCTTTGCATGCTTATGCGTTTTGGAGTTCACTAGTGCACATAATCACTTAATGCCTTTAAATGCAACTAATGCTTAGGCATGTATTAATTCACATACGTGCATTTAAATTTCTTATTAGCCAAACTTTACACAAGCATCCAATTTCATGCTTTTTCTAAGTTTACTTGCATGTTCTTTACTAAATGAGCATACATAGCCAAACATTGCATGCTTTTAACATAGACATGGGCTTATGGGCCTTTTAGTACTTAACATGCATATGGCCCAAAATTAACCAAGAATAAAATCAAAATTTTTAAGTTCTTATTTAAGCCCAATTTCAACATGCTTCAAATTTCATGAAAACATAACCCATAAATTCATGCATGGGCCTTGGTAAGTCCACCAAGCAATAAAAATACCCGAAAATGTCCAAGTCCATAATACAAGCCCAAAGCCAAGTTTTGGCCAAATTTTAGCTAAGTCCATAATTTGGTCACTAAAGTTAGACCAACAAAAACATGCTTAAAAGCAACCCATAAATTCACAAAGCCATGGAACACAAATTTCCACCTTAATAGACCTTGTTCCCACAATTCTAAGACTTCAAGTCCTGCACAGAAAGTCCACATTTTTTTAGCTTGTTTACAAGCAGCTTATATACTTAGAATACTTAGAATATTTTGAGCAATACCATACACAAATCCAACCTTAGAATACAGAAAGAGTACTCAAGACTCTTAGCTTGATCTTTCAAGCAAACCTTTACCTACAAAAGTAGAGTAGGGCGGGTGAGTTATAAAACTCAATAAGGATTCCGTGGCATCCAATGCCTAACTTATGGCCTCCAAGGCCTAACATATGCCAAGAATGTAATGGCAAAATAATCCTTATTCCTGCAAAGGAAACATAAAGACAAAGAAAACAAAAAGATACATGCATATAGCAATAATATCATAATCGGGGGTTAGCATGCACAACAAATCAAAGAAGCACACAAACACACGCCACTTAACATTTTGTTCACAGAAGGGCAGCAAGCATCCCTCAAGTTTTAGTTCATTAATTTCATATACTTAATGTTTTCGGAGAGCTCACTTAGCATAGGAATTAAGGTGGCCGCCTTAACTCCTAGCCCATAATGCTTGCTTACTTAACTTAGCTCATGAGCAAAACAGAATTGCCGAAGCAATAACATAACTTAAGCCCTCTTAGCACTCCTAGGATCACATGGTTCTTTGACCATCACCTAGGGGCCCGAATACTCACATAAAAAGGCCATGGAATTATACCATGCAATAAAGTGAGTATAGGAATCCTTACCCACAACACCGAAAGCTTTATAAGCTTATTTTCCTTCGTTTTCCTTGCTTGTTGACTCTAGAAATTGTTTTCTAGCATAAGAACCAAGATGGGCCGAATTTTATTAGTAACCATAAGATACCAAGAACACTTGGTGATTAACTCAAATAACACAAAATACCAAGAACACTTGGTGTACACTTACAGAACCTCACAGAAGAGGTAAGGCCAATTTCTTGTGCTTGATGTTCTTCAAGCTTCTTCTTGATTTCTTGCTTCTAATGAACTTAGAAACTCAATCACACAAAGATTTCCTTGAGTAGAGCTTAAAACCTCCAAGAAATGGAAATGGCCAAATTTTCCTCCTTGGTTTTCTTTGAATTCTTCATCTGATTCTTGCTATTTATGGTCTTAGAGCTTGAATTCAACCAAGAATACTTGGTTTTAATTTGAGGAATGATTATTTCTAGCTATGGACGAATATTTGGATGAGAAAAGAGTTGGAAATGTGTTTGGAATGATGAGACTTGGTATGGAAGAAAATGGAGAGAGAATGAGAGAGTTTGAGAGCAAATGGCTTTGAATGAGTGGAGTGATTATGTTTTAATGTGTGGGAAGGTAATGGACAGCCATATGGGAAGGAAAATGAGTGTATAATGTGCTTGGAAGGTGGGAGACAAGATTAAAAGAGATGAAGACTAATTGGAAGACTTTTGGGTAAGTTTGGTAGAAAAAGTCAAAAGTAGGTGAAGAAAGAATCCAAGGTAATGATTAAGGGTGGGAGGTGGATAAAAATAATAGGAAATTAATAATGTGTTTGAAATGAGTGGGAGACAAGATTTAATGGATGGAAGACTAATTGGAAGACTTTTGTGTAAGTTTGGTAGAAAAAGTCAAAAGTAGGTGAAGAAAGAATCCAAGGTGATGACTAAGGATGGGAGGTGGATTAAAATAATAGGATTTGGAGGAAGGTGACATAAAATATTGGGAATTGGAGGGGCATGGCTGGCTAAGGCATCCAAAGCCATTAAAATGGCATAATTCCCCCTTTAGTCCTCCAACTTTCTAAATTTGGGCAATTGAGCCCAACCACTAAAAATCCCTTTGTTCAATTTAGTCCCTCATCTTTAAAAACCACCATTTTCATTACTATTTCTCTTGGCCTAAGCCAAGCTTATTTTTAAGATGTTCAACACTCAATTATGCACATGCCATATTGTCTTCTCAATTTAATTGAGCTAAATTCCTATTTAAGGAAAAATTCTTATGCTCCAAATCCATTTAACCCGGGACCTAATCACTTTGGATTGTCCGGGCATTACAACACTCCCCTCCTTAAGAAATTTGGTCCTCCAAATTTCCTAGAAGTTTAGGGAAGATATCAGGATAATTCTTAAGCATTTCAGCTTCAACCTCCCATGTGGCCTCCTCCTCAGAATGGTTAGTCCATTGGACTTTTACCATCGATATCCACTTACTTCTGAGCTTCCTAGTGTCCTTTGCCAATACCCGAATTGGTTCTTCTTCATAGGTGAGATCTTGGGTGATGGGAACACTAGTGACATGTACCACTTGTTTAGGATCAAATACACACTTCTTCAATAGGCTTACATGGAATGTGTCATGTACATGTCCCAGCTCAGGCGGTAGCTCTAACTTGTAGGCTACATTTCCTACTCTTGCGAGTATTAGGTATGGTCCTACATACCTCGGGGCTAATTTTCCCCGTTTTCCAAACCTCATTACTCCTTTCATAGGAGATACTTTTAACCATACTTGGTCTCCTACCTGGAACTCCAGGTCTCTTCTTTTCTTGAGGTTGGCATATGATTCTTGCCTATTGTTGGCAGTCTTAATCCTTTCCTGGATTTGCTTAATCTTCCCAGTAGTTTCTCTTATGAGTTCTGGGCTAATTTCCAACTTATCACCTGGCTCATGCCAGCAGTGTGGAGTTATGCATCTTCTTCCATAGAGTGCTTCATAAGGTGCCATGCCAATCACTGAGTGATGGCTATTGTTGTATGAAAACTCCACTAAAGGCAAGTGTTTATCCCATTCTCCTTGGAAGTCAATAACACAACACCTTAACATATCTTCCAATGTCTGAATGGTTCTTTCAGTCTGTCCATCCGTTTGAGGATGGTATGCAGAACTAAACTTTAACTTAGTGCCCAAGGCATGGTGTAAGGACTTCCAGAATCTGGAAACAAATCTTGGGTCTCGATCCGAGACAATATCGTCCGGTACACCATGTAGCCTTACTATCTCCTTAACGTATAGTTGGGCTAATTTCTCCAGGGAGTCTGTAAGGTTTATGGGCAAGAAGTGGGCTGCCTTAGTCAATCTATCCACTATGACCCAGATTGTATTACACTTTCTTCGGGTCAGTGGCAAACCCACTACAAAGTCCATGGATATGGATCCCCATTTTCTTTCTGGTATAGGTAAGCTCTGTAATTTTCCACCAGGTCTCTGGTGCTCCACTTTGACTTGTTGACAAGTCATACACTTAGCCACAGAAGCACCAATCTCTTGCTTCATATATGGCCACCAGAAATGGGATTTCAAATCCTTATACATTTTCTGAGCTCCAGGATGCATACTCATCAAACTGGAGTGGGCTTCTTCTAGGATTTGTTGCCTGATTCCATCCTTATTTGGCACATAAATCCTATCCCAGAAATATAATATTCCAGCCTTAAAGGAAAATCCTTGATACAATTTTCCTTGTTTCTGCCCAGAGATCCTGGGAATCTCCTCATCTTGAAGCTGAGCTTCCTGAATTAGGTCTTTCCACTCAGTCCTAATAGTTAAGACCTTTACTTGGTCCATTTCCCACTTATCCCAATCTTGGGCCAACCCAGATAAACTGAGTACCTCTGCCTCGGTAGGCTCTCCAGTGGCTTTGAGTATTCCCGTGTACTTCCTACTGAGAGCATCAGCTACCACATTGGCTTTTCCGGCCGTATACTCGATGACGCACTCAAAATCTTTCAGGTACTCAAGCCATCTTCTTTGCCTCATGTTCAGGTCCTTTTGTGTAAACAGGTACCTTAGACTCTTGTGGTCTGTGAAGACTTGGAATCTGCCTCCAAGTAGGTAGTGCCTCCATTGCTTCAGAGCAAAGATCACTGCCGCTAATTCCAGATCATGAACTGGATAATTCTTCTCATGAGGCCTTAATTGTCTTGATCCATAGGCTATTGCTTGCTTCCCTTGCATTAAGACACAGCCCAGCCCAACTCGAGAAGCATCCGTGTAAACTATATACTCCTTAGTAGGGTCTGGTAGAACCAGTATTGGGGCTGTAGTCAATCTTTCCTTAAGTTCTCGGAAGCTAGCCTCGCATTGCTCACTCCACTCAAACTTTTGGTCCTTTCTTGTCAATTGAGTGAGCGGAGCTGCTAGTACAGAAAATTTAGGCACAAATCTCCTGTAATAGCCAGCAAGTCCCAAGAAGCTTCTTATGTCCCTCACAGTCTGAGGTTGCTTCCATTCCAAGACAGCTTCAATTTTCTCGGGATCAACAGCTAAACCATGCTCATTGATTACATGTCCGAGAAATCCAATTTCTTTAGCCCAGAATTGGCACTTACTTAATTTGCCATATAATTCATGTTCCTTAAACAGGCTTAGCACCACTCTTAGGTGCTCCTTATGGGCTTCTTCATCCTTTGAGTACACCAATATGTCATCAATAAATACCACAACAAAGTGGTCTAAATGAGCTTTAAACACTCTTTGCATGAGGTCCAAAAAAAAGGCTGGTGCATTTGTGAGCCCAAATGGCATCACTGTGTACTCAAAGTGACCATATCTGGTCCTGAAAGCTGTCTTTGGGACATCTTCTTCCCTGACTTTCAGCTGGAAGTATCCAGATCTGAGGTCTATTTTGGAAAAGACCTTAGCTCCCTTTAACTGATCAAATAGATCCTCGATCCTTGGGAGGGGGTACTTATTCTTAATGGTCAGTGCATTGAGCTTCCTGTAATCAATGCACAACCTAAGGGTTCCATCTTTCTTCTTCACAAAAAGTACAGGTGCTCCCCAAGGAGATGTACTTGGCCTTATGAAACCTTTCTCAAGCAACTCATCCAGTTGCTTCTTTAGTTCCATCATTTCAGGAATAGCCATCCTGTATGGAGCAATAGATGCTGGTGCAGCTCCTGGCACTAATTTGATCTCAAACTCAACCTCTCTTGCAGGAGGGAGTCCTGGGAGATCAGTGGGGAACACTTCAGGGAATTCTCTTACTATGGGTATTTTACCCAGCTCTATTTCTACTTCTGTTCCATTTAACCCTAGGTATTCACCTTTTAGTAATAAGGGTTTGTGTTCCACCACCTTTAAATGAAAATCTGGGACTAACCCAGGAGATTTTTCCAAAGATTGAGGTTTGTGCCCAGGCAGATAAAGTTGCCTGGCATGGCAGTCTATAACCACCCGATTGGCACTAAGCCAGTTCATTCCTAGGATGATGTCATATCCATTAGTATCCAAGACCATCAGGTCGGCTCTAAGCTCTAGTTCACCTAGCTTAAGCATGCAATCTTTTACAATATGGTATGTTATCATAACCTCATTCCCGGCAGTTTTAACCAGGTACATTTTATCTGTATTGCATACTTCGAGGTTTATATCTTTGACTAACTTAAAGGATACTATAGATAAAGATGCTCCAGTATCGAACAAAACTGATACTTCATAACCATTTATGGAAATGGTACCTTTTAGAGTCTTCCTGACCAGCTTAGCCTGGTCTATTTCTTCCTCATCCTCCCCAGCTTTGTTGACCTCTGGGTCCTCTCGTGCTTTCATCGATGTCTCAATCTGGAATATTCTTCCAGTAGCCTGAGGTTGTCCCCTCCTGGCCTTATCTTGGTCCCTTCTTTGTGGGGGTGGAGGCATATTGGGCCTCCTTATGGGCAATTGCCTCTGTGCCCATCTGTTATTAAACCCTCCTGGGGTCCTCTGATCTTCTCCCCTGACAGGACAGTCTTTTACCCAGTGATCCTGGGCACCACATTTAAGGCATCCGGAAGTGAGCCTATAACATGGCTTCTGGCCATGGAATTTTCCACATGTCTCACATTGTGGCCCATAGGGGGATGCGGTCTTCTCTCTTTTGTTACCCTTTCTTGGCTCATATGCCAAGCTTTCTCTGCCTCTCTTCTTAGAGAATTTTTGCATCCCACTAGTACTTCCAGGGCCATTCATGGCTTGCTCCCTGAATTCTTGCTCTAGGGCCATAGCCCTCTGTACAATGTCGTAGTATTTATGGGCTCCTACTGCTCTGAGTATTTGCCTCAGCTCTGGCCTAAGTCCCCGAAGGAACCTCTTGGCCTTAAGGTCCTCTCGATCATCGTACTGTGGTGCGTACCGTATGAGGTTACTGAATCTCTGTTCGTATTCCAGTACGGAGAGCTCTTTCTGCTCAAGCAGGTCAAACTCAACCTGCTTTTGGTCTTTCTGTGCTTCACCGATGTATTGTTGATGAAACACTTGTTCGAATTCGAGCCATCTCATTGCTCTTCTACTTTGAGCAGGCCGCCTAGCATTTTTGCTAGCATATGTCCTATGGACTGCTCTCCACCATAACTCAGCATTTCCTTCTAGTTTGAAGGTTGCCAGTAAGACTTTCTGAGAAGCGGAAACCTCCATTCTCTCAAAGATCTTTTCGATCTGGTTTTTCCAGAATTCTGCTTCATCTGGATTACAGCTTCCTTTAAATGTTGGTGGTCTTAGGGCAAGGAACCCCTCTAGTTGGCCTTCTCTTAGGCCTCCACTATTATCCATATTGGGCCTCCCTCTTTGGGCCCTCACTGTTCCAGTGGTGACAGTGAGTTGGGCAGGCCCATCAATATCTTCTATGTCCAGCTCTTCTGCATCTGGACTTTCTTCTTCTTCTTCCCTCAGTTCTTGCCTGATTTCAGATCTTATTCTTTTGGCTCTAGGGTTTCTCTTTTCCTCATCCTCATCATCACCATTTTCACTGGCTTGATCATCGAGTATAGGTTCTTTTCCTAGCCTCCTTCTTATTGGTGGCTCTCTTTGTTGCCCAGTAGGCTCTGGGACTTGGGCTTGACCCCTTGCCAGAATCTGCATGCTAGCTGCTAATTGGGCCATATTGGCCTGCATAGCTTCCATCATTGCTTCCATTCTTGCCTCTCTTCTTTCTTGGGCATCAATGCTAGGCCCAGTAACATTAGCCCTTATGAGCTTAGAAGGCCTAACTTGGGCCTCTGGCACAAAGCCAGCATTTTCATTCCCCTGATGGGAAGTTTCACTTTCATTTCGGCCTCGGTTCGTATTTCTGGTTCTCATCCTGGAATTAACAACAAGCAAGGCACACAATTGCTCAATATTCATAAATATTCATTAGTGGACTTAACCTATGTGGGAACAAGTCTATACTAAGAATCATAGACCAAAACTTTGGTCCTTAAGAGCAACTGTGCTCTGATACCAAGCTGTCGTGCCCTAAACTGCCCCTGCCCATTTGGGCCTGATTTTTTTTTTTTTAAACATGCAGCGGAAGTTTTCATTACACAGAAGGGGCTTTTAAAACTCACTAAGACTTATGGGCACGAACCCCAGGATACTTATCGGTACTAGCTCGTTAAGTTTTTTAATTAAGGTTAAGTTGATGTGCTCTCAGAAACAAGCTAGTGCCTATGTGGATTTCATGTGTTCATTTTCATGGTCTTTACCGAGCTTAGCCAAGAATATGCATGGCAACTAAAACACCAACTTAAGTTTAAAAACTTATTTTCATGCATATGCTTTGCATGCTTATGCGTTTTGGAGTTCACTAGTGCACATAATCACTTAATGCCTTTAAATGCAACTAATGCTTAGGCATGTATTAATTCACATACGTGCATTTAAATTTCTTATTAGCCAAACTTTACACAAGCATCCAATTTCATGCTTTTTCTAAGTTTACTTGCATGTTCTTTACTAAATGAGCATACATAGCCAAACATTGCATGCTTTTAACATAGACATGGGCTTATGGGCCTTTTAGTACTTAACATGCATATGGCCCAAAATTAACCAAGAATAAAATCAAAATTTTTAAGTTCTTATTTAAGCCCAATTTCAACATGCTTCAAATTTCATGAAAACATAACCCATAAATTCATGCATGGGCCTTGGTAAGTCCACCAAGCAATAAAAATACCCGAAAATGTCCAAGTCCATAATACAAGCCCAAAGCCAAGTTTTGGCCAAATTTTAGCTAAGTCCATAATTTGGTCACTAAAGTTAGACCAACAAAAACATGCTTAAAAGCAACCCATAAATTCACAAAGCCATGGAACACAAATTTCCACCTTAATAGACCTTGTTCCCACAATTCTAAGACTTCAAGTCCTGCACAGAAAGTCCACATTTTTTTAGCTTGTTTACAAGCAGCTTATATACTTAGAATACTTAGAATATTTTGAGCAATACCATACACAAATCCAACCTTAGAATACAGAAAGAGTACTCAAGACTCTTAGCTTGATCTTTCAAGCAAACCTTTACCTACAAAAGTAGAGTAGGGCGGGTGAGTTATAAAACTCAATAAGGATTCCGTGGCATCCAATGCCTAACTTATGGCCTCCAAGGCCTAACATATGCCAAGAATGTAATGGCAAAATAATCCTTATTCCTGCAAAGGAAACATAAAGACAAAGAAAACAAAAAGATACATGCATATAGCAATAATATCATAATCGGGGGTTAGCATGCACAACAAATCAAAGAAGCACACAAACACACGCCACTTAACACTTTGTTCACAGAAGGGCAGCAAGCATCCCTCAAGTTTTAGTTCATTAATTTCATATACTTAATGTTTTCGGAGAGCTCACTTAGCATAGGAATTAAGGTGGCCGCCTTAACTCCTAGCCCATAATGCTTGCTTACTTAACTTAGCTCATGAGCAAAACAGAATTGCCGAAGCAATAACATAACTTAAGCCCTCTTAGCACTCCTAGGATCACATGGTTCTTTGACCATCACCTAGGGGCCCGAATACTCACATAAAAAGGCCATGGAATTATACCATGCAATAAAGTGAGTATAGGAATCCTTACCCACAACACCGAAAGCTTTATAAGCTTATTTTCCTTCGTTTTCCTTGCTTGTTGACTCTAGAAATTGTTTTCTAGCATAAGAACCAAGATGGGCCGAATTTTATTAGTAACCATAAGATACCAAGAACACTTGGTGATTAACTCAAATAACACAAAATACCAAGAACACTTGGTGTACACTTACAGAACCTCACAGAAGAGGTAAGGCCAATTTCTTGTGCTTGATGTTCTTCAAGCTTCTTCTTGATTTCTTGCTTCTAATGAACTTAGAAACTCAATCACACAAAGATTTCCTTGAGTAGAGCTTAAAACCTCCAAGAAATGGAAATGGCCAAATTTTCCTCCTTGGTTTTCTTTGAATTCTTCATCTGATTCTTGCTATTTATGGTCTTAGAGCTTGAATTCAACCAAGAATACTTGGTTTTAATTTGAGGAATGATTATTTCTAGCTATGGACGAATATTTGGATGAGAAAAGAGTTGGAAATGTGTTTGGAATGATGAGACTTGGTATGGAAGAAAATGGAGAGAGAATGAGAGAGTTTGAGAGCAAATGGCTTTGAATGAGTGGAGTGATTATGTTTTAATGTGTGGGAAGGTAATGGACAGCCATATGGGAAGGAAAATGAGTGTATAATGTGCTTGGAAGGTGGGAGACAAGATTAAAAGAGATGAAGACTAATTGGAAGACTTTTGGGTAAGTTTGGTAGAAAAAGTCAAAAGTAGGTGAAGAAAGAATCCAAGGTAATGATTAAGGGTGGGAGGTGGATAAAAATAATAGGAAATTAATAATGTGTTTGAAATGAGTGGGAGACAAGATTTAATGGATGGAAGACTAATTGGAAGACTTTTGTGTAAGTTTGGTAGAAAAAGTCAAAAGTAGGTGAAGAAAGAATCCAAGGTGATGACTAAGGATGGGAGGTGGATTAAAATAATAGGATTTGGAGGAAGGTGACATAAAATATTGGGAATTGGAGGGGCATGGCTGGCTAAGGCATCCAAAGCCATTAAAATGGCATAATTCCCCCTTTAGTCCTCCAACTTTCTAAATTTGGGCAATTGAGCCCAACCACTAAAAATCCCTTTGTTCAATTTAGTCCCTCATCTTTAAAAACCACCATTTTCATTACTATTTCTCTTGGCCTAAGCCAAGCTTATTTTTAAGATGTTCAACACTCAATTATGCACATGCCATATTGTCTTCTCAATTTAATTGAGCTAAATTCCTATTTAAGGAAAAATTCTTATGCTCCAAATCCATTTAACCCGGGACCTAATCACTTTGGATTGTCCGGGCATTACAACCTGAGTATCCTTTTACTACCAAATGGGCTTTTAATCGATGAACTGTACCATCAGGATGGACTTTTATAGTAAACACTCAATGACAACTCACAACAGTCTGACTATGTAGAGAGAAACCGAATTTCATATGTTATTAACCTACAAAGCTGACATCTTTTCTTTCATAGCTTGCTTCTATCTAGGATGAGAACTGGCTTCTGAGACAAACTTAAGCAAGGGTATAGAAGACAAGGTGGATACAAATCCAAAGTATGATGGTGATAGAGAAGAATAAGAAATAAAGTTAGAGATAGGGTGAGAAGTACAAGACCTTTTCCCTTTGTGAAGTGTAGTTGGAAGGTCCCAATCATCATCATGTGGATTTAAAGATGGAAAGGAGGATGGTGATAAGCATGAATCTTCTAGTGGTACCTCAATTCCAGGACACTAAGAGTAGACTTGCAGGTTAGGACGAGACAAAAGTTCTAAAAGTGGGGGAACAATATATGGAATTTGCTCTAAAGGTATAGGATTAGTGTCTGAAACATCGTTCTCAAGAGTTATTTGAGTAGGCATAAAGGATAAAGGCACACAATCATTAGTATCAACAGACACAGATTAAGTGTCAGAGAAATAAGGTGTAATTTTAAAGAACATAACATCAGTAGAGACAAAAAATTGATTCAATGAAGGACAAAAGCATCTGTACCCTTTCTGCAAACTAGAGTAACCAAGAAAGATAAATTTTAAGGTTTTTGGGTCTAATTTGTCTATCCCAGGTTGATGTTGATGAATAAAGCAAACACAGCCAAATATTTGAGGTACAGTTGAAAAAAGGTTATCAGAGGGAAAGAGAACAAAGAATGGGATTTTACTTGACAAAATATAGGAAGGCATCCAATTTATTAGGAAACAAGCAGTGAGAATAGCACACCCCAAAAAGTTCTTGGGAACATTCATGTGGATTAAGAGGGTATGAGCTATTTCAACAATGTGCTGGATTTTCCTTTCGACTACTCCATTTTATTGAGAAGTCTTTGCCCAAAAAGACTGATGTACAATTCCTTACTGTTGTATTTAACTGGACATTGAGTTAAAAAAATATATACTCTTTAACATTGTCACTATGAAGAATATTAATTTAGAAATTAAATTGATTTTGAATTTCAGCACAAAAGGAACAAAAGACAAAGAATAATTATAAACTATTTTTCATTAAGAACAACCATGTCATTCGAGAAAAGTCATCAACAAAGATTATGAAATACTAGAAAACCTAATTTGGACTTGACACAATTTGGATCCCAAATATCTATATAAACTGGCTTGAATGGTTTTTCAACCTTTTTATTGACTTGATGAAAGTAGGGAACACGATGATACTTCCTTAGTTGACACATCTCACAATCTAAACTATAGACTGAACCTAAATCTGGGACAAATTTCTTGAGATTTCCTAAAGATGGATGACCTAAACAACTATAAACTAAGTGAGGTGAGATTGATGCATGGTAAACAATTGACGGCTGTAACCCATCAAAGTAGTGCATTTCATTTGATTCATACCCTTCTTCACTCATCTTCTTACCCCTTAAATCCTGGATAATAACACGATCAGGAAAGAAATAAACTGAACAATTTAGTTCTTTGGTTAATTTACTCACAAACATAAGGTTGAAAGAAAAATTTAGAACAAACAGAATAATTGGAAGAGTGAGAGAGTAACAAGGATGGGTGGGTCCAGCACCTTTAATGGTGGTGGTGGATCCATTTGCAATAGTGAGTTTATTATGAGATAAAGTTAAATGAGAGATATGGTCAAAATTGGTTATTTTACCTTAAATATGATTAGTTGCACCAGAATCCAATACCCATGATTAGTTTCTAGGAAGTTTAGAGGAATAATAGGATGTGGGGCTACTTCGATAGACAATAGAAGCTATAGAAGTGGAAGCTTGCTGTGCAGACTAATATTGCAAGTATTTAGCGTACTCATCCTAATACATAATGATAGATTGCTATAGGTTTACAGCCAGAGATGACTCCTCATTTGATGCGAAATGCATTATTCGCAAGGCCGGATACTTGTCCCAACAAGTCTCTTCCTCATGTCCATTTCTCACACAATAAGTGCAATGCAAATGTGAACTACTACCATTTCCATCTTTGCCACCATAACCACCACGGCTACTACGTCCTCTACAACTACCAACATGACCACTTTTCGCTTCTAAACTGCGTTGTATTGCAAAGGCAGATTGGTCATAATTGTTGCTTGCTGACCTTTCTTTGATCATAGTATGAAAGAGTCTTGTGAAAACTTCAAGCAATGGAGGAAGCTTTGTCTCTTCAAGAATGTGGGAACAAACTGGTTCGAATTCAGGCTTTAGCTTGGCCAAGAATGTCATAAGCACCAATTGCTCCCTCTAACGTTGCATCTCATTGACAACAGGAGTAATAGGTAGCAAAGAATTCATTTCTTCCAATGCATGTTTCACCTTTGCAAAATATTCAAGAAAACTACCTTCCCGTTTAGAGTGAAAAACTTCAATTGAAACCTTATACATACAAAGAATATTACTGGAATATAAAAGCTTGGCATACTCCTAAGCTTGCCTACAGGTTTAGACATGAGAAAATAAAGTATAAACTTCAGGTTCCATTGAATAAAAAGTGATATTAAGTAATTGTGCATCATCAACTTTCCAACTTTTGGATGTTTGAGGATCATTAGTAAGATGAGATATTTTTCTTTGACTTGTAAAATACAACTCCGCATTCCTAGTCTGAAATGAGTAGTTATTACCATTCAGACACTATTTGGCAATCTACAAATTGCTGAACTATGTGGGGGCACTTGCTGGTGGGACGATGACCGAAAGAAAACCCCCTTGACGACTTTTATCATCAGGCCTTAACATGTTTCTGGTTGCTGATTACTGACGGTATAAAAAACTAATAGAAAATTGACAGATTAAAATAGACTAGAGAATCAAGAAACTCAACTTCTAGTCATAATTGATGTAAATGAAGACCGAAAACTTGTTTAAGATAGAAAACCAATTAGACCCATCAAATTGCCATAACTGGAGGCCGCCGGATGGTGGCGCGTACTCCTACAAGCTTGTGCATGACTTTGTGATTTTACAGCAACACCGCCAGTGCTGTTTTGGTCGCCGACGCCTCCCGAGTATTTTTATGTTGTTGGTTTTTTATTTGACTAGGTGCTTGTTGGTTTTTTTTAAAGGGCAACAGCTAAAGGATGGTTGCAGAAGGTGGTTTCAGTGAAGGAGGGGATGGTGTTAAGGTTATGACTTTGATACCATGTTAGAGAATATTATGAGGAAAAACTGAGGACTTGATAATCATTAGGGGTGAAAATGGGTCGAGCTAAGCTTGAACCCATTAGGCTTGAACTCGGCCCTTTTGTTATTCGGCATTACCCAGGCTTGAGCTTGAATTGCTCGAGCCCAAATTTTCAGGCTCGAGCTAGGCCTGAAAGCTTGTCATGCTCTAATGACACATACAAATCTTTAGTCTTAGAATTATAATTTTGATGAAAGATAAGGACTGGATCTGTAGTTTTCTACAGAGATAATGAGGGAAGGGAAAATAACAGATCATATCCTAAACTTTCTAATCTTTCACAGCTTTACCTCGATTTTATAAACCTCACAAATGAGCCATCATCCTCCTCAAGACAAATAGGAAATACGATTCAAACCGCAACAACACTAAACTCACTCACAGAGAAAAAACAACCAAGAAAACATGAAAGAAACTAGGGAGACAGGCTTACAAATACGAATCATGTTTTCCAGCCCTATTTAAACGTGTTCATAATTAGTTGATAATTCATAATTAGTTGATAATTAATGAACTATTTAAACTCTTAATTTTTACTTTTTACAAGCCATGTTTTGTGCCGAAGGATTACGGACCAATATGAAACACATTATAAACAAATGATTTTACTATAATCAACAAGTCGCTCTCGCCATTGTAATTCGCTCTGAATAATAAGATACTTCTTCTGTCCCACTTTCTTTGCTCTACTTGACTTTTTCAACTAGTTTGATTTGAATTTATTTATATTATTATTTATTAAAAAAATTAAAAAATATATTTTTAGAAACTATAGGTCTTAATTTATCTTTTACATATAAATTTTTTTATTTATATTTTAAAATATTAAAAATAAAAAATTATATATTAATTACTGAAAAGTGAATAATGTAAAGAATTTGGGATAGAGGAGTAATAAATACCGAAAGTATTACTCAGATTGATTCTCATTGCAACTATGTCCATGTGCAAGTTCCATATAACTTCTTCGCGTCTATTATTGAGGTAAAAGAAAACAAAATTAAAGAATACAAGTATTTGGTGCCTGGTCGGCACCTAAATCAATTAAGTAATTTGTGGACAGAAATCGGCGACAACCATCTTTGTTTCAGGGACCACGGGGCTCCGTTGTATACTGTGAAACATTTTTTTTTTTTAAGAGAACGCAATAGTAGAGGTTTCAGTGCCCAGGGGCTCCATTGTATACAATGAAACATTTTTTTGGGATTTTGCTTCCAAACTTAGTTAGGGCCCACCATGGTATAGAGCTAATAATATAAGGCAAAATGTACATTTCCCAAATAGTAGGGGCAAAGTATAGTTTCGGCTAAATATCAAGGGGTTTATTGTAATTTTTCCTAAAATAGAGAAGAAAAATTAAAAGTAAATTTTACTCGTAGACCCTAACCTTTTATTGTTGAACCATTTTGGACCCTAACTTGAATTTTTTTGCATAGAAAGTCCTTAACCTGACTTAAAGATTGAAATGTCACATGACATGTCAACATGGGCGATTCGCCATGGTAGCACTTTCACCAAGTCAGAACTAGCTTACAATTGACCATAGTGGCACAAGAATATTGCAATAAATGAAGAAATTTAAAGCCTATACGGGTTAACCCAAAATCACACATGTCCCTTCTTTCTCCCTTGGTTTCATCAACCTCCATAACAGCCAAGGTTTTCGGCTGTCGTTGTAGCCTGGGGTTCCAATCGACACCATTGTTATGAGGTTATGATCCCCAAAAGCTGGTCGACCTTCGACGCTAAACTCTCCATGTTCAAATTCAGAAACACGCACTCGATTCCGAATCAAATTCAAGTTAGGTTTCAGGGAGAACTTCGGTCTAGGAGAACTTGGACGCTTTCGGCGTGAGCATTATGGAGGACGATAACATGAGTGTCGGTGTGAGCAGTATGCAGTTCGAAGCGTGTCTCGACCATCGAGGGAGATGTGGTCATTATTGAGCTTGATTTGGTTATTGATGTGGCATCTGATGCCGCTGAACTACTTGGCCTATGCCAACTCAGCCTGGTGCACCTCCAACATCCGCCATCACCAACAACCTAGGGGCTGTTGCATCCACTAGCGTCGCTATGCCTCTGACACACCTACTCACCCCTTAGAGCCCTTCATGGTCCAGGAAATCAACGGGGTTTGGATCATTCCCTCCTCCCACCCCCTTTTCCAGTCCCCCAAATCCTACGCTCTCCACTCTGTTGTACTCCAAGAGCCGGAATAAGACATAGTCACCGAATGGAAAAGAAGAACCAAACTTCCAGCCACAATCATCTCTGTCATCGCAAGTGTTGGCGGCAAACCACACCTGTTGACCCTGAATCTTGAAAAAAAGGACATGACAGTAGTGACCTCAGCTTCGCATTCGAACACCGATTTTAATCGCACGATTATCCAGCAAGGTGTCGATCTCACCGAATTGTCGTGCCTCCAATTTTGCTGGGTTGGTTTAAAAAAATAGAAGAGAATCAGAGGTTAATGTGGGTGAATACGGGGTCAACGTTGCAAGCAATGCCGCTTGACTGGCTTAAGGACTACCCCAAAAATGCATTTTACATGGACGATGTCTTCATGGAAACGGATGAGTAGGGGTGATATTCAGTTTTTTTTGTTTAAATCAAACTGAATTAATTGGTTTATTTAGTTTTTGGTTTGGGATAATAAGAAACTGAATAAATCAAATAAGAGTATAAAACCGAATTTAAACCAAACCAAAATATTTTGGTTCGATTCGATCCAAATTGAATTAATTGAAAAAAATGGGAATGAAATTCTATAAAAGAGGAAATGAGAGAGAGGCATTGTTTTTTTTTTTTTTCAAATACCATTCAATATAGAAGATTTATTATTAATGGAAAGAAAGAAAACAAGAATCTAAGCTAATTTGGGTTAGTTTGTAGCTTTATTGTTCATGAAAAATAAAAAAAAATTAATATAAAAAATTTTGGTTAATTTAGTAACCGAATTAACTGAAATCTAAAACCGAAACTAAAAATTTTTTTATTCAGTTTCAACCGAAACCGAATCGAATTACAGAATTAACCAACCGAATTTTCAAATTATTTTAGTTTTTTCGGTTTGAACTGAATACTGATCACTCCTACTTATGAGAAACCATATGTCCGGCCGAACATGGTGGTCGGCAACATTGATGTGGATTCAAGATGTTTTTTTTTTAGTTTTTTTCTTCTTTTTCTGCATCATCGAAGCTAATTAATTTATTGTGCCACCATGACAAATTGTCCATACTGGCATGACACATGTCATTTTCTGTCAACACTAACATTTTTTGTCTACGAAATGTCAAAATTAGAACAATTAAATGAGGTTTAGAACTTTCTATGCAAGAAATGCAGGTTAGGGTCCAAAACGGTAAAATAATAAAAAGTTAGGGGTTACAGTTGTAATTTGCTCAAAAAATTAGGTTCGATAATGACGGCATAGATGAAGGCCTCCCAACTGCTTTTTGGATTGTTTTTTTTATATATAATAATAGCATTCAAAGCACCCTACAACAAAATAATCAGCTAGAACAGTCAGCTGCTAAGCAGGATACAATTTGCAAAGGAAAATTAGAGGTCCATAGCGTATGTCCTTCCTCAGCCAGATAGATTTTTGAGAGGGCATCAGCTACTGTGTTCGCATCCCTCCCCACGTGAATCACTTGCCATGCAGCAACCCTCTTCAAGTTCTACCGAATAGAGGCAATACATGCAAATGCTTTGGACAAGCCATCCCTTGGGGACAAGATCGCCTGAGTTACCTGGCTCACGTCCATCTCCAAAATGAACTTAGATATGCCGAAATCCTTTGCAAGTTGAACTCCCGCTTGAGTTGCTATACACTCCGCATAGAAAGGATTGAAAATATCTATTCATTGAGCTGTCAGTGCCCCAATCACCTCCCCGTGGTGATTACGTATAACCACCCTTAAACCGATCCATTAGCCATTCTTTTGGTGTTGTGCTACTACCTTCAGTAACGTAAAACATTCTCTAATCGTTCCATACTTGCTGTGCCACTCGGTAACCCCGTAGAGCATGTAATGATGATTTTGGCTGTGCTATATAGACTAGGCACCCAGTATCCTCTACAACATTCTGAGAGGCAAGGTTAGCCTTCGATGGTAGAACATCAAATGCCACCCTCTACAAAAAATTCTTATGCTTATTAGGGACCAACATAGACCAAATCTACTTCCACAACCGTGAGTCTAAGCTAGATTAGATTACACTCTCCTTAATATTCATATATGTGTGGTATCCACTACTTACACAATAAACTCCGTTGAAATTGTAATGCCAAATTAGCTGGTCCTGCCTTCGAGCATGTTAGATTTGTTCCAAGCAAATATTTAATTTTGATGATGACAAGTGTATTGTGTTATTGTGTTTAATCTCATTTTATTGGGCCAAAATAGATTTGTTAAAGTTGTGCTTAAATTCCAAGTATTTCAAGTGTTATTTCAAAAAATATGTTTTAAGTTTGATGATAAAACTTGTTTTTGAAGAGAATTTAGTAGGTCATCAAAATATGTTGGTGTTTGAATCAAGTTTGATTTCCAAATGACAAGTTTTTCTAAGTTGTTTCATGTTCAATCCGTTAAAGAAATAGTTTAACATGTCTTTTTATCACCCAAGTCTTCACAGCTCCCAAGTCTATGCTTTAATACGTTAAACTGGCTTAATTTGTAGCCGGAAACTCCTGTAACTTTTTGAAACATCAATTAATGCGTTAAACTCTGAGTTTAACTTGTTATTCAGAAGTCTGAAAGCTTCCCCCAAAATCCTTCGACTGGCGCGATTTCAACCAAGTTTTGAAATATCATTCGGGCGAATTAAGGGACACCACCTGGACACCTTGGCAGAGCTTTTAATGAGCTGTCTCTAGCCGTTTTTGACCGTTGGAGAATGAAATCGAGTTTAACCCGTTAAACTCGAAACTTAACGCGAAGTCTGGAACTTTTCCTCTTTTGCACAAAAAAACAGAACAACGGTCACCAGAATTTGTGGAGCTTTTCCAGACAACTCAAGCAGGTTTTCAACGTCTCTTTGGCCCCCAAATGAGTATAAAAACATACAGAAACACTTTGGGAGCAACACTTGGCAATAAGATCAAAGATTCATCACCAAATGCTCATCAAAGTGTTCATCATTTGAGAAAAGAGCCAAGTTTTGTGCTTTCACTTATATATCTAGCAAAGAGTGCTATTGTGTGAGCTTGTGAGTTTGTAAACATTCCAAGTCTTAGAATCTCTTGAGTGTAAATTGGTTTCTAGTGAGCCTTAAAGAAAACTAGATAGTGGTTTCTAGTGAGCCTTGAAGAAAACTATAGATTGGTTGGGTGTAAACCTTGAAGAAAACACCATTGTAATCTTGATCAAGAGATAGTGGAGGAAATCTCAAATGGGCAAGCTTGAGGAGAGGACGTAGACTCTGGTTGATGGAGTTGAACCTCTATAAATCCCGATGCACTCTTTCTTTGTCTCTCTTTATATTTTGCTTTATATTTTCCTTGTACTTGCTTAGTTTGTTCTTAATTTTTGGTTAAGTAAATTTAGTTGTAAATTTTGATTTTGCTAAAGTTTTAATACAACCAATTCACCCCCTCTTAGTTGCACTTGGGCCAATAATTGGTATCAGAGCTTAGTAATTTTTGTTTGCAAGACCTTGCAGTTTCAAAATCAAAAGATCTATGGCAACCTCTAGTTTTATGCATCTTGAGGGGCAAAGCACATCTAGGCCACCATTGTTTGATTCTACAAATTTTAATTAGTGGAAAACTAGGATGGAGATTCATATTAAAGCTATTGATTATGCTTTATGAAGAATTATCAAAGATGGTACTAATATTCCTTTAAAAGTAGTTGATGGTAAACAAGTACCCAAAGATTCAAAAGAATTTAAATCGAAGGATGATGCTATGTGCACTATGAATGCTAGAACTATGAATATTATATATTGTGCACTAACCCCCAATGTGTTCAATTTACTCTCTTCTTGTAATGATGCTAGGGAAATATAGAACATGTTGTTGGTAACATATGAAGGAACTTCACAAGTCAAGGACACCAAAATACATATGCTAGTTAGAGCATATGAACTTTTCAACATGGAGCCAAGAGAGAGCATTCAAGATATGTTCAAAAGGCTCAATGAAATTCTTACACCACTCAAGTTGCTTGGAAAGGAATATACAAATGAAGAGTTGGTGAGAAAAATCTGGTGGAGCTCGCCTTCTTTATGGAAAAGTATAGTTGAAGCTATTAATGAAGGTGGAAGCATCAAGACCATGAACATTGATGAGCTATTTGATGAGCTATTTGGGAAATTATTGACATATGAGATGAAGGAGCAGGAGGAAGAAAGGCTCAACAACAAGAACAAGTTAATGACCTTCAAAGTTAAAGAAAATGATTCATCTTCATCTTCTTCAAATGAAGATGATTTAGATGATGTAGCAATCTTGACCAAGAAGTTCAAGAAAATTCTCAAGAGGTTGAAGAATAAGGGTTCTAGAGGCAAAAAGAATGAGATCACTTGCTACAAGTGTAAGGAGCTCGGGCATCTACAATTTGATTGTCCATTGAACAAGCCAAAGAAGCACAAAAATCACAAGAGAGGAAAGAAAAAACTTATAGCTATAGTGGCTTGGAGTGATAGTTGTTCATCCTATAGTGAAAGCTTATCATCATCAAATGACACAGATGATCAAGCCAATCTTTGCTTGATGATTGAAGAAGATGAAGTCTCTTCAAATCAAAGTTACATCAACTTGTGTCTCATGGAAAAAGAAGAAAATGAGGTAACAAATACTTCTTCTAGTAACACATCATCATCCTCATCATGCTCATCTAGTTGTTCATATGAAGAATTATTAGATGCATTTCATGAGCTTTTCAAAAATTCAAAAAGACTTGTCAAAAAGGTTGATGAATTGAAGGTTGTAAATGCTTCTTTAGCAAAAGAAATAGATGACTTAAAGAAGGAGAACTTAGATATTAGCTTGTCCTTGAGAAATAGATGAATTGAAAAGGGATAAATTTGATCTTAGTCAATCTTTATCTAGATTTGTCAAGGGTAAATAAAAACTTGATTTATTGCTTGGTGCTCAAAAGGGAGTCTATGACAAAGCGGGAATTGGTTTTAATCCTTTGATGAAGGAAAGAAAATTTGGGAATAGATTTATTGATGCATCCTCATCCTCATCAAGTAGTTCTTTTGTAACATGTCATGCTTGTGGTGGAAAAGGCCATTATTCTTATGAATGTATGGTTAGAAAAGGAAAAGTTCCTATTGGCTATAAATTGGTATGGGTTCCTAAATGAACTAAAATTATTGGAGCTAACCTTAAAGACCCAAAGAAATTTGGGTACCAAAAATCAAAACTTGAAATCTCATGTAGGGTGCTAGAGCATGGAGCAAAAATTAGAAGCATACACATGAAGCTCTATGCACCAAGAAATTGGAGATTTGAAGTTCAATGGTAAATGCTTGAGATAAAGTTCATTTGTGGTAACATTGTTGATTTTATTTGGTTAATGGTAATTTTTGATGCATTGAGCTATTTGGTTGTGCTATGTTGCTTAATGAGTATATATAAGTTATTCATTATTCTTGGAAGATATATGATATGTTTTATGATCATCATGATGATTGTGGATTTGTTCCAATATTTTGATGATATGATTTTGTATGGAAAATATTATGTTTCTAGTCTATTAGTTGACATTTGGCTATCTTACTTGATCTAGAAAGGGGGATAATTTTTTTTTATATGCTTGGACTGAGGTGGAGCATGTTTTTGCCTTAAAGTTTGTATGCCTTGATTTAGGGGGAGCTTATTGCATGTTGTAATATTAAGAATTTTTCATGATGATCTATATATCTTTTTTATTATGATAAAAAGGGAAAGAGATAAAATTGAAGAATATTTAATAAAGGGGGAGAATCATTGTTTATACTTGTTGTATGGATGTTATATGTATTTTTTGAAAGATTGTTTTGTCATCATAAAAAAGGAGGAGATTGTTGGATGTGTTCCAAGCAAATATTTAATTTTGATGATGACAAGTGTATTGTGTTATTGTGTTTAATCTCATTTTATTGGGTCAAAATAAATTTGCTAAAGTTGTGCTTAAATTCCAAGTATTTCAAGTATTATTTCAAAACATATGTTTTAAGTTTGATGATAAAGTTTGTTTTTGAAGAGAAGTTAGTAGGTCATCAAAATATGTTGGTGTTTGAATCAAGTTTGATTTCCAAATGACAAGTTTTTCTAAGTTGTTTCATGTTCAATCCGTTAAAGAAATAGTTTAACATGTCTTTTTATCACCTAAGTTTTCACAGCTCCCAAGTCTATGCTTTAATACGTTAAACTGGCTTAATTCGTAGTCTGAAACTCCTATAACTTTTTGAAACATCAGTTAACGCGTTAAACTCCGAGTTTAATTTGTTATTCGGAAGTCTGAAAGCTTCCCCCAAAATCCTTCGACTGGCACGATTTCAACTAAGTTTTGAAATATCATTCGGGCGAATCAGAGGACACCACCTGGACACCTTGGCAGAGCTTTTAATGAGCTGGCTTTAGCCGTTTTTGACAGTTGGAGGACAAAATTGAGTTTAACCCATTAAACTCGAAACTTAACGCGAAGTCTGAAACTTTTCCTCTTTTGCACAAAAAAACAAAACAACGGTCACCAGAATTTGTGGAGCTTTTCCAGACGACTCCAGCAGGTTTTCAACGTCTCTTTGGCCCCCAAATGAGTATAAAAACATGGAGAAACACTTTGGGAGCAATACTTGGCAATAAGATCAAAGATTCATCATCAAATGCTGTTGACACCCAATTTCGTCCGGCCATTAAAATAATTTTAAAAAAAAATTAAATAAAAAAAATTAAATAAAAAAATGTATTATTATTATTATTGTTATTATTATTACTAAATTTTTTTTAATTAGTTTAAAATATATATATTTTTTTAAGATTTGATATATGTGTGTATATGTGTATGTTTGAAAGAAAAAAAGAAAACTCCATAAAAATGACAAAATTTAAAAGTTTGAGGTAAAAATGACAAAATTAAGAAGTTTCAGGCAAAATTGACAAATTCTGAAAGTTCCAGGAGCATTTGGCAGTTTGTCACATAAAATTTTGAGCCTGCCGACGTTTTTGGCTCAAATTGACAGAAAACGACAAAATTGTCAAAATCAGAAGCTTCAGGAACTTATCCAGAGGCTGAGAGACGTAAAGGACTAAAATTGTCATTTTACCAATTTAAGAGATAAGTTTGAAATTTTTTATTAATTTATCCGTCCACAGTTCAGCCAAACTCCTTCTATAAATACCCCTCCAAATTCAGTGATGAACACAGAAAAAAATAGCAAAAAAACTTAGAGCTCCGTTTTAAAAAAAAATAAAATTACAGCCCTTAGCCCCAGCCCTCTTCCCTTCTTCCCCAGAAAGCCAAAACTTTTTTTTTCTTTTCTCTGTTCCGTCTCTCTCTCTCTCTCTCTCTCGCCGTGCCCACCACCGCCGTCCGCCGGCCACCACGCCTCCGCCCAGCCGTCCTGCCGCCGTCGTCCGGCCGTCCCGCCGCCGTCGCCGTCGTACCCAGCCTGACGTCCGCCGCCGCGCCGTTCCCCTTTTCTTCTTCTCTCCCTGCGCCGGCTGCTGCCCGCCGCTCCTCCACCGCCCTCCGCTTCGCGCCGTTGCCCCTCCGCCCGTGCTCGCCGTCGCCCTGCGCTTCCGCCCCCACGCCCTTGCGCCCCGTGCCCTCGCCGCCGCTCGCCTGGCTGCCCCTCCCTCCCCCCACGCCGTCCGTGTCGCGCCTCTTTCCTGGGATTCAAAAACAAAAACTAAAGGGTATAACTCTTGTTTCACCCATCATCTTTTCAATTTCTTTCTATTAGGTCACTAACCTTTTTATTTTGTCTTTGCAGAAAATTAATTAACTAACTCATTTATTTTTTTTACTTGTTTATTTATTTGTTTATTATTGTTATTATTACTAACCTTTTTTTTTTTTTTGTTATTAGCAACTAACAACTAACTTGCTAATTTTTACTAACCTTTATTATTATTGTTGTTAATAATTAATTAAATTGTCTAACTTTTATTATTGTTGTTAATTAATTAAATTAATTAAATTGTCTAACTTTTATTTTTGTTGTAATTAATTAACTTAATTAACTTGACTAACTTTTTATTATTGTTGTTAACCATTAATTTAATTAAACTTGGCTAACTTTTATTTATTGTTGTTAATTAATTAACTTAATTAAACTTGGCTAATTTTTATTTATTGTTGTTAATTAATTAACTTAATTAAACTTGGCTAACTTTTATTTATTGTTGTTAATTAATTAACTTAATTAAACTTGGTTAATTTTTATTTATTGTTGTTAATTAATTAACTTAATTAAACTTGGCTAACTTTTATTATTGTTGTTAATTAATTAAATTAATTAAATTGTCTAACTTTTATTTTTGTTGTAATTAATTAACTTAATTAACTTGACTAACTTTTTATTATTGTTGTTAACCATTAATTTAATTAAACTTGGCTAATTTTTATTATTGTTGTTAATTAATTTAATCTAACTTTTACTAACCTTTTTTATTGTTATTAACTAACTAATCCAACTAATCTAACTATATTAATTGTGCTAACTTTTATTATTATTGTGTTATTAAAGTGGATGGCCAAAAAGCCCCACTTTATTAATTGAATTTTTTTTATGATTAAAAGATAAAAAAAGGAATTTTATGTGAATAATTTTCTAAAGGCTAATAAAAATTACTTTTTTTTTATTTTGAAACAAAGTTTTTATTCCTTTTAATAAACAAACATAATGAAATAATTCAAAAATAAAATAAATAAATAAATAAACATAAAACCATTCTTTTAATACATCTTTAAAATTAATAATTAATGAAATAAAAAAATTTAATTAAAACTCCATGACCAAATGATCCGCCAGGATCCATGGCTCGGAAATATTTTTAAAATAAAATATATAAATAATTTTTTTTTTTTCTTTATAAAAAATAAAAAAAAAAAAAAAACTTTAGACTAATATATTAATTATCTATTAATATATAATTTTTTTTAGTTTTCTTTATTAAAAAGAATAAAAAGCGTAAAATTTTTGAGTTAATATTTTTCAATAATATTTTATTTATTTCTTTTAAAAATATAATTTTTTTTAGTTTTCTTTATTAATAAAAAGAATGAAAAGAATAAAAATTTTGGGTTAATATGTTATTCAGTAATATTTTACTTATTAAAAGATATAACTTTTTGTTTCCTTTATAAAAATCTTAATCAAATAATTTCAAAATAATACAAAATAAAACAAAAATAATTGAATTTTCTCTTAAATATTTTTGACTTATTGATTAGATATATTTTCAGAAATATAAATTAAAATTAAAAAAAAAAATCTTTCATCAAACAAAGAAGAATATAAAAATAAAAATATCAAGACTTTTGTTTTAAAATACATATAAGTTTTCGGTTAAATAATCTTTTATTCCAAAAATAAATTAAATAAATATCAAAACTTTTCTTCTTTTGTTTAAAATTTTTGATTCTCTTAATAAAAAAAAATAATAATAAAAAAATAATAAAAAATAAAAATTTTTTTAGTTCATGGTATATTGGCTGGAAACTGTCTCGTGCCCGCTTTTGAGCTGCTTCACCTGGTGAAGAGGGTCTGGCTGAGTAACAACGCCCCGTACCATGATCAAAATTTTTATTTTTAAACTCTTTAATTCTTTTAAATTAACTTCTTATTAAATAAAAATTAATTATTATTTTTTTTAATTCTTTTATAAATTGAGTAATCCTTTAAAATAATAAATATCTTTCATTAAACAAGAAAAACAAAAAAAGTAAACAAGAAAAAAAAGAAAGATAAGAAAAATAAAAGAAAGATAAGAAACAAAAATAAAAGAAAGATAAGAAAGAAAAGGAAGATAAAAAAATATAAAAGAAAAGATAAGATAAGAAAAGAAAGAAAGAAAAGACAAGAAAAATAAAAAAAAGATAAGAAAGAAAAATAAAAGAAAGATAAGATAAAGAAAAAAAAAGAAATATAAGAAAAAGAAAAGAAAGATAAAAGAAAGAAAAAGAAAAAGCAAAGAAAGAAAGAAAAGAATAAAAAAGAAAGAAAGAAAAGAATAAAAAAAGAAAGAAAAGAAAAGAAATTAAAAGAAATTAAAAAAAAAGAAGTAAAAATAAGTAAAAAAAGAAGAAAAAGAAAGAAAGTAAAAAAAGAAGTAAAAAATATAAAGATAAATTTTTTAGTTAGTATTAAAAATCATTCATAAACAAAAAGAATTACCATTTAAAAATTAATTTCATAATAATAAGAATTAAATAATTACGATAAATCAATTTCCATATCCGGATGATCCGGTAGGATCTACGGTTTGGAAAATATCAAACTTTTTAAAATAAACAAATTAAATAAACAGATAAAAATCCATATTTTTACAATATGGATAAAATTGTTTAAAATTTCACCAAATTCCGTGTCCAAATGACTCGGCAGAGTCCATGGTTCGGAATCAAAATCTTCCGTGTCCAAATGACTCGGCAGAGTCCATGGTTCGGAAGTATAAAATTCTATACAAATTAATTTCCAAAAATCCGCATTCAACTAATTCAGTTAAAATTTATAGTTTGAAAATTAACTGAATTTTTTTTAAGCAAAGTAAAACAAAATTAAAATCAACTAAGGTGCCAATTTTGGGCGCTATAACAATATTGTTTTAGCGTAACCGTACTCCCGATCCCCGAACTCTCGCAGACCATATTTTAAGGTATCCAATCGACCTGAGCGAAAACCGATTGGTGGCGACTCCAGAAAACCCGACGTTGCCACAGCTTGGCGACTCCGCTGGGGACTCGACGTTAGTGAGTCGAGCCTAAAGTTGATTTGTTTTTATTTACTTTGCTTTACTATTATGTGGATTTATATATTATATTTACTTAAGTAAACATGCATAATGCATTCACAAAATGAAGCTCTATACCCGAGCTTCCTTAAATCAAACACGATTCTTTCTAAGCGGAATTGGTGTTGCTGTCCTTGTGAGGCCACGGTCTCCAAGCCTTCACCGGTTTCAAAGTAGCAAAGTAGTGTATTGCCTTCTGAGACGGTTAGTCTCTGCATGGGCCCACGAAAAGCTACGACTCGAATTAATCCATTCCTTACATAAACCCTAGAGGGTAAGGAATCGGGCCGTCACTATGATTCAGTGACGGGATTCGGGAACTATCCCTTGCCTTTTTGATAAACCACCTTCTGCATGTAGAATTCCTTACTCCACCTTAGAACCAGCCATTAAGAATTTCCCATACCTCGGTTCCCATTTCCATAGGTTTTGTTTTATCTATATGTTTGTATGATCCTATGTGTTATTTTTTTTACTAACTCTATTTTTCCTTATTTTTCCGGCATATACATTTCATCATTAAAGATAAGTATTTGGTGAAAGAACTATTATCATGGATATTCTCGATTATCTTCCCACGGCTGTTACTGGATCATGGAATGACACGGTAATCGAAACTCAGCCTGAAGCTATGGAATATTCCGAAACGGCTCAAAAGCTTCACGGAGATGCTCTGACATCCCATTCTCACGTACAGCTTAAGGACCAGGTATCGGTCCGGATAAATCAGAACGACACCACGGAATTGTTGCAAGTCTGGAATAGTTGGAATTCTACTGATCGGGAAGCTTTTACGGCAAAATATGGTCACATCACTTGCCTACTAAAGGTTACCGTTGATGCATCACTTGTCCGGGCTCTAATACAATTTTGGGATCCATTTTATCGATGCTTTTCTTTCGATAAGATGGATCTGGTTCCAACCATTGAAGAATACAACAGCCTCTTGGGTTGGTCCTCCGACTATCCAATCGAGACTTATCAACATGATAGAAGAACGGAGCCTCATCGAGCCCTAGCAAAATTATTGGATATGCCAGCTTCCAGTCTTCAAACCAAGTTTGCAACAAAAGGATCTCGAAAATTTATCAGTTGGATCGACTTAAAACAATTAAGTCACGTTCTCCCTCAGAAAAATCAACGACGCAAGCTTTTCGCCTTGGCGATATATGGCCTGGTAGTCTTCCCAAGAATCGTCGGATTCATTGAAGGAGACATCATTACACTATTTGAGCAAATCTGCAATGCTCAAATAAATCCGACCTCAGTAATATTATGTGAAACTATCAGGGCATTAAACTTTTGTCGCCAAAGAGGGGGCAAATTCATAGGATGTTCACATCTCCTCAACATTTGGATCAAAAGCCACCTTCCTTGTGAGAAGCAACATTTTGGAAATCGCTTTTCAAAGGACTTCATCCCAATCGAAGCCTTTTTGAAAAGTGAAACCATTCATCACGACAGCAAGGAAGCATGGGTTGATTATTTCAAGAACATCACCGAATTCCAAATTGAATGGAGAGCCCCCTGGTCTACCTCCACCCGCGTTGTCTACCGATGCGGCAATTGCCCGTGGGTTCCTCTCTTAGGTATATGGGGAGGAACAAGTTATGCCCCAGCTCAAGTACGAAAACAATTTGGGTCCATGCAATTTATACCCATGACGCATAATCTGAGTAAGTTGGAATTTTCACACGAAGATCCAAATTCAAATAAGCTCGCAATGGGTATTTCAGTTGCGTGGAAAAGAATTTTCATATTGAAGTCGGGGCCTATTATTTCTCCCACTGCTTATTATGAATGGAGAAATAACCGGAAGGAAGGAATAGTTCTATCTGAAGAGGTCATCAGAAAATTGGCGAAAAGAGAGTTGGAGAAAGAACTAGAGGAAGAAAAAGAGAAGAACAAGAGGATGCTCCTTGACATGCAACAGCTCGGTCACAAAACACAACTCCTCGAAGAGAAAGTTGAATACCAAAAACAAGTCATCTCCCAATTGGTTGATGAAACCGATCAAAAAGAGATGAGAGTCAGATACTGGGAAGATCAATACAGATTTTCTCAAGATCAATTGCAAACATTTTTGGTAGAAGTCAGAAAAGTTACAGAACAAGCCCAACTAATGGGCGAAGAAGCCAAGGAGTTAGAAGAACTGAGCTGTCCTACTCCATCAGTAAATGTTCAAAGAATGATGGAGTTCATATCTAAGGCCAGAAAGCAGTATTGTACTTTGGGTCGTTTCTTTTAAACAAACCTTTTGCTGAATGTAATTGAGAAATTCCATTATAGTTCTTCTTTCACCAAGTATTTACAATATTCATGCATGCATCCATCACATCAATCATACACACATAGAATCTAATAAAATAAATATTCCTTTAAAAGGGGTAAAATTGGACCTCAACACCGATATTCAACTCGACTCCAAACAAGATTAATGGCAGAACAAGCCGAAGGACGTCTCATGGAGATGGAGTCCAAGATTGAAAGTATGTCAGAACAGATGAGACAATTGATGGAATTAATCAAAGGGAAAGCAACTCAAGTCCCCATCAAAGAAGTACAAGATCCCACTTATCCCCCGGGATTCACCCCGCAACGAGTCTCAGTCCAAGAAAACCTGTTTCAAGAATCAGGACCGTCTGCTAGTGTTCACCTGAAACAAGACACTGTACAGGAAGAGAAGAAGACATTACCAAAAGAAGAAGCAGAATCTCAAAAACTCGAAACAATAGAAAAGCGACTGCGAGCCATTGAAGGAGGCACTATATTCGGATCTCTCTCGGTGGATGACCTCTGCTTAGTGCCAGACGTCGTAATCCCTTCAGATTTTAAGGTGCCAGATTTCGTGAAATACGATGGAACGAGTGATCCCATCACTCACATCACATTGTTCCTAAGGAGATTACAACCACTCACAAAAGATGAAAAGGTGTGGATCGCACTTTTTCAGGAAAGTCTCACAAAATCAGCATTACAGTGGTATCTAAGCCAAGGTCCAAGGAACATAAAAACTTGGAATGACCTTGCTCAGGCCTTCATCGGCAACTATAAACACGTTATGGACTTGGCTCCGGATCGCCAAACTCTCCAAAACATGGAGAAGAAAAAGCCAGAAACTTTCAAGGAATATGCGCAGCGGTGGAGGGACTTAGCTGCACAGGTTCAGCCACCCATGACAGAAAGAGAAATGGTCACTTTATTTGTCCAGACACTGAAATACCCATATTATGACAAACTTATTGGCAATGCGGCAACTAACTTCTCCGACGTAGTAATGTCTGGAGAAAGGATCGAGCATGGTATCAGGACTGGGAAGATTACTGAATCTTTTAGCGATCCTATGAAAAGAGGAGGACCTTCCAGAAGAAAAGATGAAGAAATACAACAAATAGGAAGAGGAAGAGGGATTCCCTTCGTGGGCACTGTGGCCACCGGACCTCGCCTATCCTATTCTGCCAATAAGCCCAATTATTATCCTACCAATAGGCCCAATGATTATCCTCCCAATAGGCCCAATGATTATCTTCCCAATAGACCCAACAATTATCCTCCCAACAGACCTAATCAGTTACGGCCACCTGTTCCAACTCCTCCAGTACCTGCACCAAGACCAAGAGAAATCTTCGCACCAATTCCCATGACTTACACTGAGCTGTATCCAAAACTCATCGAAAGTCAACTTATTCGCCCAATCCCTACAAGGCCATTGGAACCCCCGTATCCAAGGTGGTATGACCCTAACATAAATTGCCCATATCATGATGGTACCGTGGGCCACGGACTGGAAAATTGCATAGCATTGAAGCGTATAGTCCAACAATTAATTGAGTCAAAGTGGTTGGACTTTTCCGATGAACCAAACGTCACTCATAATCCATTGCCTCCTCATCAAGCCAAACCAGTCAATATGATGGAAGAATACTGGCCGATGAAGAAAACAGTCAATGATATCATAACCCCTCTTAAGCATGTATATTCATGCCTTGTGAAAGAAGGGATTATCATAGGAAAGTCTTCTGGAAATAAAGAAGTCGAGGATGAGGAGTGGTGCAACTTTCATAACAGTAAAAGTCATTCTATCCAAGAATGCCCAGAATTCCGTAAAAGTCTACAAAGTCTTATGGACTCCTCCCAAATCATCGTTTTTATGTCAGATAAAGAGGATGACGTGAATGTGATAATTAAAGAACAAGAAGTCAATATCATGCCAAGACCACTAGTCATTCCAATATCAAAATCTGCTCTCAAGCCATTAAGAATTCAAGTTCCAAAGCCATTCCCGTACAAATCAGACAAAACTGTTCCATGGAACTATGGCTATACTTCTAACATCACATCAACTCCGTTAGAAGTTGGGGGCATGACTAGAAGCGGTCGGTGTTATTCTCCCGAGCAAATGAACAAGCTCCAACAAGAGAAGAATGTTACGGATCCAGCAAATGGACCTATTAACACATCTAAAGAGCAAGAGATGCCTCGAGCAGTAACAGATGAACAAGCTACTGAGTTTCTCAAACTCATAAAGCAAAGTGAATACAGTATCGTGGAGCAGTTGAACCGTCTGCCAGCAAAGATCTCCATACTTTCATTACTCTTAAGTTCTGATGCCCATCGAGAAGCTCTTCTCAAAGTCCTGAATAAGGCTTATGTTGAACAAGATATCTCCGTGAACAACTTTGACCACCTTGTCAACAACATCACGGCACAAAATCTCATCACATTCACTGACGATGAGATACCAGCAGAAGGAAGGGGTCACTCTAAGGCTCTGCATATTTCGATTAAATACAAAGATCGGATTATGGCCAGAGTTCTTATCGACAATGGGTCAGCTCTAAATGTAATGCCACTTGAAACCTTACATAAGATTGGTTTAGACCCATCATACCTCAACAACAGTCATATTGTTGTTCGAGCATTTGACGGAACGAAGAGAGATGTTGTTGGAGAAATAGAGCTACCAATAGGGATTGGTCCCTGTCTTTTCCACATCACATTCCAAGTCATGGATATTTGTCCATCTTATACCTGCCTGCTGGGAAGACCATGGATCCATATGGCCGGAGCAATTCCTTCTTCATTACACCAGAAAATGAAATTCATTATTGAAGGAAAGATAATCACGGTCTTCGCTGAAGAAGACATCCTGCTATCAAGACCTGCGGATGCTCAATATGTCGAAGTCAATGAAAATATACCTGATTGCTCCTTCAGGTCTTTTGAGATTGTCAATGCTGCTTATGTCAGCGAATATGGAGAAGAACCCATTCCTAGCATCTCTAAAACAAGTCGCATGGTTGCCAAACTCATGATAAAAGGAGGATACTCACCGGGGTTAGGACTGGGACAAGATTTACAAGGAATCACAGAACCATTGAAAATCACCACAAATGAAGGGAAATACGGCCTAGGCTTCACACCGACAAGACATGATAAAATGAAGGCAATAGCTGAAAAGAGAGAAAAGAGGATTGCACGATTAACGGGGCATCCTCTCCAGGAAAGAAATCTGGATATCCCTGAAATCACCGAAACGTTCGTGAGTGGTGGTCTCATTCCAAAAAATGACAATGAAGGCAAGCTGACTATCAACATCAACAAGTCTTTTGAAAGTCTTTCTATTCAGGCAATCATCAGCGATTCACCTGAAGAGGAGGAGCTTGTTCAACCTTGTGGCCCACGGGATGTGCTGAACAATTGGGAGGCGATAGAACTGCCTGTTATAATCGAAAGCTTTCCAAAGTAATCTAATAGTAAAAACCTCCTAAATAAAGGTTCAATCAATAGGGTGTAGTCTTTGTTTAAGTGAACCTTTTAGTTATTGCTTTTTATTCCAATAAAGTTGTGATTTATGCACATTGTAAATAAAGTACCAGTTTGCATCCATCTCATTCGTGCCATTTTTTTTTTTTCTTCTCTTTCTTTTCTCTCTGGATAATGCAGACCCAAAACTCTCTTTGATGACAATGAAAGAATGAACTTTGATAATCCTGTAAACACTACCGACTCGGATGACGAAGATCTTCAAGTATCTCCTGAGCTATTAAAAATGATTGAGCGAGATGAAAAAGAAAGGGCAACAAGTCAAGAACCAACTGAGGTATTCAACCTGGGAGACAGTCAGGATGTAAAAGAAGTCAAGATTGGCACTTTATTCCCTCCTGAAGAAAAAGAAGAATTAGTCCATTTATTGAAAGAATATGTGGATGTGTTTGCTTGGTCATACCAAGATATGCCTGGCTTAAGCTCAGACATAGTACTACACAAAATACCCTTGAAACCTGGGGCGAAGCCTGTCAGACAAAAGTTACGAAGATTAAAGCCGGATCTAATCTTAAGAGTGAAAGATGAGATTCGAAAGCTGTGGGATGCAGGATTCCTTGGGGTCGCTGAATATACAGAATGGGTGGTTAACATTGTTCCAGTCGAAAAGAAAGAAAGCGGGAAACTAAGAGTTTGTCAGGACTACCGGCCATTGAACGAAGCCAGTCCTAAAGATAACTTCCCACTTCCTCACATTGATACGCTGGTGGATAATACCGCAGGAAACTCCTATTTTTCCTTCATGGATGGCTTCTCTGGATACAATCAAATCAAACTTGATCCAGATGATATGATAAAAACTGCCTTTATAACCCTTTGGGGTACCTTCTACTACAAGGTGATGCCTTTTGGGTTAAAGAATGCTGGTGCTACATATCAAAGAGCCATGGTTGCATTATTCCATGACATGATGCATAAAGAAATTGAAGTATATGTAGACGACATGATCGCCAAAACTTTCACTGCTAAGGAGCATCTAAAAGTGCTAAGAAAACTATTCGATAGACTTCGCAAATATCAACTGAAGTTGAATCCTGCCAAATGTATTTTTGGAGCCTCTTCAGGAAAGTTATTGGGTTTCATGGTCAGCAAGGATGGGATTCGAGTTGACCCGAGTAAAGTCAAAGCAATACAAGAAATGCAACCCCCGAAGACTCCAAAACAAGTAAGAAGTTTTCTGGGCAGAATCAATTTCATAGCAAGGTTCATTTCACAATTGACATCCAAGTGTGAACCTCTTTTCAAATCACTGAAGAAGAACAATCCGATCGAGTGGAATAACGAATGCCAAGAAGCATTCGAGAAAATCAAGCAATATCTATCAAATCCACCAGTCTTGGTACCACCCCGATCTGGAGAATCGTTGATTCTATATTTATCCATACAGGATTCTTCATTAGGATCCGTATTGGGTCAACGTGATGAGACAGGCAAGAAAGAGCATGCAATTTACTATTTGAGCAAGAAGCTTACCACATATGAAGCGAAATACTCAATAGTAGAAAAGTCCTGTTGTGCCCTTGCATGGGTAGCACACCGACTACGACACTACATGCTCAACAACACCACATTGCTAATCTCCAAGACTGATCCCATTAAGTACATTTTTGAAAAACCAGCTTTATCTGGCAGGATCGCAAAATGGCAAATGCTGTTGTCTGAATACGACATACAGTATGTCACCCAAAAGGCTGTAAAAGGGAGTGTGATTGCTGAATATCTGGCTGATAGAGCATTGGATGATTATGAGCCAATGAAAATGGAGTTTCCTGATGGAGATATAATGACAATAGAACAAGAAGTCTCTAAAGATGATGAAACATGGAAAATGGCATTCGATGGAGCATCTAATGCTTTGGGACAAGGGATTGGAGCCATACTCATCTCTCCAAGTGGAGAGCAATTCCCTCTTACAGCAAAAATTACATTTCCTTGTACCAACAATATAGTAGAGTATGAGGCATGTGCTATGGGACTCCAAATGGCACTGAAATTGAAAGTGCGAGATCTCCGAGTTTATGGGGATTCCGCATTAGTCATATATCAAATCAACGGAGAATGGGAGACAAGGGATTCAAAATTGATCCCTTACCAAAAGCTCATACTAGACTTGGCTCGAAAATTCAACAGTATAAGCTTCCATCATCTTCCAAGGGAAGATAATCAAATACCGGATGCTTTAGCTACTTTGGCTGCTATGTACAAGATCAGTGACCCCGAGCATACTCCTGTGTTCGAGATGAGAATAATAGATTCTCCAGCTTATTGCATGAGCATCGAAGAAGAATTGGATGGAAAGCCTTGGTATCACGATATCAAGAAATACCTCCAAGAAAGAGTATATCCACCAGAAGTATCAGAAAATGACAAGAAATTTCTACGAAGATTGTCAATGGGTTTTCTTTTAAACCTAGACATACTTTACAAGAAAACCCCAGACTCGATGCTACTTCGCTGTGTAGATACTCATGAAGCACGAAAGATCATGGAAGAAGTTCATTCTGGAATATGTGGAGCACACACTAGTGGTCATACTATGGCAAGACAAATAATGAGGGCTGGTTACTATTGGCTCACATTGGAAAGTGATTGCGTCAATCACGTAAGAAAATGTCACAAATGCCAAATATATGCCAACAAGATCCAAGCTCCACCTGTTCCTCTTAATGTAACAGCAATACCTTGGCCTTTTGCCATGTGGGGAATCGATGTTATTGGAGCGATTACCCCTAAAGCTTCCAATGGTCACAAATTCATCCTAGTTGCAATTGACTACTTTACTAAATGGGTAGAAGCTGTGTCTTATGCAAGCGTAACTCAAAAGGTGGTATGCCGGTTCATTAAGAAAGAAATCATTTGTCGCTATGGACCGCCAGAGTGTATCATCTCAGACAATGCCACGAACCTGAATAATGCAATGATGCAGACTTTGTGCCAGCAATTCAAAATCAAGCATCTCAATTCAGCACCTTATCGACCGATGATGAATGGTGCAGTAGAAGCGGCCAATAAAAATATCAAGAGAATTGTTGAAAAGATGATCGTCACTTACAAGGACTGGCATGAGATGTTACCTTTTGCACTACATGCTTATAGAACTTCTACCCGTACTTCTACTGGAGCAACACCTTTTTCTCTGGTATACGGTATGGAGGCTGTATTGCCCATCGAAGTTGAAATTCCTTCATTAAGGGTACTAATGGATACTCAATTAGGAGAAGCAGAATGGGTCAAAGCTAGATACGAGCAATTAAATCTAATTGATGAAAGAAGAATGATAGCCCTCTGCCATGGGCAACTTTATCAAAGAAGGATGATTCGTGCTTACAACAAAAAGGTTCGCCCACGACAATTTCACGAAGGTGACATAGTGCTCAAGAAAATTTTACCCATGCAACATGATTCAAGAGGAAAATGGACACCAAATTATGACGGGCCATATGTCGTGAAGAAAGCATTTTCAGGAGGGGCACTAATTCTGACAGAAATGGATGGACGAGAATTACCGAAGCCAGTAAATTCGGATGCAGTAAAGAAATACTTTGCATAATGAAGAAATTTTCGAACAGAAGGGGAGAAGTGGATACAGGGTTACCAAAGTTTATTTGATCAAAGTTGTCAAAGAGAGCTTTCTTCCCTTACACTTTCATTATCTATCTGTACCCAAGATTTTCATATTCTTTTACCCATAAATAAAAGCCAATTCTCTTTAACTTACCTTAGATTCTCACGTTCAAAATGCTAAAGTCGCTTCTATCCAGTTCTTTTCCTTCAAATCTCACATTCCTACTAGCCTTAAGTGTGCAATAAATTGTGACTTTTGAAGGAAGAATAGTAATAATTAAAACTTAGAAAAAAAACAAAGACCGTAGATTACTTTGATAAGCTTTGTGAATTAAAACAGGTAAGATTGAGGTCCTGCTTTGCGAGCAGCACAGAACATAGGCTAACAAAGAAGAAGGAGTAACAAATCTTTGGGAGATAGCCTTGGTGGTAGCCTGAATGATCATTTCAGAAGTCTTAACATGTCTATGTCAGCAGGAAAGAATCATGCTCACGAATATTTCAACAGGGACAATTATCCAGAGAAGCATAAAATATGAGGCGGGCATTAAAGAAAATTGAGGTCAAAATTCAAAAATAAGGCAAGGAAAGAGGATTTTTGAACAGAGTTGGGCTTTTGAGACAATGGACAACAGCTGGAAAGCATAAAGAGATTCAATAATAGTTCGAGAAGGAAATCACAAAGAAGATCTAGTAAAGTAAAGCAAAGACATGAAGAGCTAGATTAAAAAAAAACATCAGTTACACATGCCTTGCATTCATGCATTTCACATCATGCATGCATGGCTTTTACATAACAGGGATCAAATGAAAAGCATGTCCGCAGCATGATTGCAGCAGTATAAGCTGAGATCTTAATGACATCAGCTCTTACTAATTGGACGCATAGCTAATACGCTGGACCCAGCCCCATCAGGAATCCAAGGATAAAGCATACAATATCGTCAAAAGCCTGGCAATTGAGGCTACACCTAAAAGAACAGAATTGATGCCAGCTTAGCAGCATCCAAGATGAGTGATAGCTATCGTCAAAGATAAGGCAGACATCAAGAAATATTGTCGTTGAAAATTCGTCAAAAGCCTGGCAATTGAGGCTACACCTAAAAGAACAGAATTGATGCCAGCTTAGCAGCATCCAAGATGAGTGATAGCTATCGTCAAAGATAAGGCAGACATCAAGAAATATTGTCGTTGAAAATTCGTCAAAAGCGGACAATGGATTCAATAATCAAGGACTGAATCGACGTCAGCTGGATGGAATATCTATCACATCAAAATAAAGTAGGATTCACTTTTCCGGTTAAGCGGCGGATACGGTACTCCGTGACTCTCAAGTCGGTTCTCTCAGTTGCCCATAATAACTGATCATTTCCTCCCTCCTTTCTTTTACTTTCTCCTAGAAAATGGATCCTACTTTTTCTGCCTTGCGAAAATATTTTCCTTCTCTCCCAATGAACATCCTCAAAAAGATCTACCAAGTTCGCTGTGAACGATTAAGAGCTCTGATGCATAAAGGAATCCCTGAAGATGTGCGGTGGTTAATTGAAGCTAAGGTTCGTCTGGCAGGTGAAATCCCAGAGGCATTTGTGTCTCACATGCCTGGTGTAGGCAAAAGCTCTTATGCCAAAAAACGAAGAGCGAGGAGACTAGGCGTCTGTCATAAATGCGGACGCTGGACCTGTAATACTAAATGTCGTTCTTTAGGGATGATCTCTGATAATCGAGAAGATAAAATACGATTCATTAAGAATGGCCTGAGTAAGGACTCATTGGATGATCTCCAATTGACTCTTGAGACGCATTCTTGTGGATCCGTGCAACGTGAACTTCTCGATTTATGGAGCATTTTTCATGAAGAACGAGAACGATACAGTCCCGGGAATCTGACATTAAACGACCCTATTTGTCAGCTTGTAAGAAAACTGGATGGGAAGCAAATCCTCGACTCATAGAAGCCATTAATCCCGTTACTGGACGTAAAACCAGTGGAAGATGTGAGCCACAGTCACAATCACTGTACATACAATTTATCATATTTAAAATTTTCCATTTTTCTTTTAATAATGTATTTGCTCCCGTAAGTGTAATCGACACGTTATCCATTTCATCGCTATAAATGCATGTTCTTCCAGTCGGTTATCTAAGTTTCCTTCAATAACTGATTCATTTCCCTCTTCTCTCAAATTCTTCTCTCATCAATGGATTCTACTCTTTCTGCACTGCGAAAATACTTTCCTTCCTTTCCAATAAAAGTCCTTAAAAAGATCTACCTTGCTAGATGTGAAAGAATCAGAGTTTTTACACGCAAAGGCATTCCCGATAATGTGCAGTGGATAATTGAAGCTAAGGTCCGTCTGGCGGGTGAAGTTCCAGATGCATTTATGCCCCGCATGCCCGGTTTAGGTAAAAGCCGTTATGCCAAAAGGCGAAGAGCAAAGAGACTAGGCGTGTGTTATAAATGTGGGCGATGGAATTGTATTACTAAATGTCGCTCTTTAGGATACATCTCCATAAATCGTGAAGATAAAAGAAAATTCATTAAGAATGGCCTGCGTAAGGAATCTCTGGAAGATATCCGAGAGACTCTTGAAACGCATTCTTGTGGAAAAGTGCAAGGTGAAATTATCAGTTTATGGAGGACTTACCATAAAGAACGAAACCGTTACAGTCTTGGGAATGTGACTTTAAACGATCCTGTTTGTCAGTTTGTAAGAAAACTGGATGGGAAGCAAATCCCCGACTTATAAATGGCATTGAAGCCATTACTGGACATAAATCAGGGGAAGATGAGAGCCACGGTCATGATTCCTGTACATATAAGCTGTCATTTGTCTTTTCTTTTAATATACTTGTTCCTGTAAGCGTAATTAACACGTTATCCTTTCATCGCTATAAATGCGTGTTCTTCTTTCCGGTTAAGTAGCGGATGCAATACTCTCTGACTCTCAGTTTCCTACAATAACTGATTTCTTCATCTCTTCTCTCAAATTCTTCTTTTATCAATGGATTCTACTCTTTCCGCCATGCGAAAATACTTTCCTTCCATCCCAATAAATGTTCTTAAAATGATTTACCAAGCTAGATGTGAAAGGATTAGAGTCTTTATGCACAAAGGCATTCCTGACAATGTGCGGTGGCTAATTGAAGCTAAGGTTCGTTCAGCTGGTGAAGTTCCAGAAGCGTTCTTTCCCCGTATGCCCGGCTTTGGTAAAAGCGCTTATGCCAAAAAGCGAAGAGCAAAGAGGCTAGGTGTCTGTCATAAATGTGGACGATGGAATTGTAATACTAAATGTCGCTTTTTAGGATACATCTCCAGAAATCATGAAGATAAAAGAAAATTCATCAAGAATGGCCTGCGTAAGGAATCTTTGGATGATATCCTATTAACTTTTGAAACACATTCTTGTGAAATAGTGCAATGGGAAATTATGGATTTATGGTGGACTTTCCGTAAAGAACAGGATCGTTACAGTCTTGGAAATCTAACTTTTAATGACCCTGTTTGCCAGTTTGTGAGAAAACTGGATGGGAAGCAAATCCCCGACTTATAGAAGGCATTGAAGCCGTTACTAGACATAAATCAGTGGAAGATGAGAGCCACAGTCATGATTGCTGTACATATAAGCTGTCATTTGTCTTTTCTTTTGACAATAATGTACTTGCTTCTGTAAGTGTAATAAACGCATCATCCCTTTCATCACTATAAATATGTGTTAGTTATGTTCGTTTCCTACAATCACTAATTTCTTTCTTTGCCTCCTTCATCAATGGAGTCTTCTCTTTCCGCCCTACGAAAGTATTTTCCTTCCTTCCCAATAAATGTTCTTAAAAAGATTTATCAAGCTAGATGTGAACGATTCAGAGTATTTATGCACAAAGGCATTCCTGATAATGTGCGGTGGCTAATTGAAGCTAAGGTTCGTTCAGCTGGTGAAGTTCCCGAAGCGTTCTTTCCCCGTATGCCCGGCTTTGGTAAAAGCGCTTATGCCAAAAAAAGAAGAGCAAAGAGGCTAGGCGTTTGTCATAATTGTGGATGGTGGATTTGCGGCAATAAATGTCGTGCTCCAGGAGTGATCACCAGAAATCGTAATGATAGAATAAGATTCATTAAGAATGGCTTGCGTAAGGAATCTCTAGAAGATATTCGAGAGGTTCTTGAAGCGCATTCTTGTGGAATAGTGCAATTTGAAGTTGTTGGATTATGGATAATTTTCCAAAAAGAACGAGATCGTTACAGTCTTGGGAATCTGACCCTAAACGACCCTGTTTGCCAGTTTGTGAGAAAGCTAGATGAGATGCAAATCACCGATTCATAGAAAGCATTGAAGCCATTACTGGACGCAAAGCCAGTGGAAGACGAGGATCAAAGTCACGATTACTGTACGTGCTAGCTGTCGCTTTTGAAATTTTCCTCCCCTTTTGGTAATAATGTATCCACTCCTGACGTGAACCAAAGTCACGATTACTGTACGTACTAGCTGTCGCTTTTGAAATTTTCCTCCCCTTTTGGTAATAATGTATCCACTCCTGACGTGAACCAAAGTCACGATTACTGTACGTACTAGCTGTCGCTTTTGAAATTTTCCTCCCCTTTCAGCGATAATGTATCCACTCCTGACATGAGCCATAGTTACGATTACTGTACGTGCTAGCTGTCGCTTTTGAAATTTTCCTCCCCTTTGGCAATAATGTACCCACTCCTGACACGGACTACTGTATATAGCTGCCACTTTTGAAATTTTCCTTCCCTTCCAACAATCACATACCTACTCCTGACGTAAGCTACAGTAGTGACTACTGTACATGCTAGCAGCTATTTTGAAAATTTTCCTCCTCTTTTAACGATAGTGTACCCATACCTGACCAGAGTCATACTCGTGACTACTGTGTATAGCTGGCAATAATGTATCCACTCTTGAAAATAAAATTATTGCCTTATCTCTTCATCTCTATAAATATATCCTCTTTTTCTCACAAGGATAAGGATAGGAATGGAGAAAACCCCAACTCGTAAATCCCGAAGTATTTGTGTATTTTCTGGGGCTTTTCCTGGAAAAGATGAAGAGTATTTAAAGGCAGCCAACCATTTGGGTAGAGTATTAGCTGAGCGAAAAATACATTTAGTTTATGGAGGAGGTAGTGTCGGATTAATGGGAGGTGTAGCATCAGCAGCATCTTTAGGAGGAAGTCAAGTTTTGGGCATCATCCCTGGACCTTTGAAATTTGTTTCTGGGGGCACGATTGGAGAAGAATTAGTGGTTAAAAATTTGCAAGAGCGTGTGTTACAAATGCTTTTAAATGCTGATGCTTTTATCGCTCTACCAGGTGGTTTTGGCACGTTGGGAGAAGTCTTTCAAATTGCTTCCATGGCCCAACTTAATTTGCATAAGAAACCCATTGGGCTTTTAAATGTTAACAATTTCTTTACAGGTCTGATAGCTTTTATGGATTATGCTATGCAGAAGAATTTCATATCAAGAGTGGCACGGCGAATCATAATATCCGCAACAACTGCTGAAGAATTGCTAGATAAAATACAAGCTTTTGTTCCTGAACCAGATCCAGCAATGATTCAGATAGACTGGACACGACAGTCTTTTCCGACCAGTTCACTCCCATAATGGTCCTCTACTCACCCTGTTGAAGTATTGTGGAAGAAAGAAGCGATCTGATCCGTTTTTCTTGTCCTTTAGTTTTATTATCAGCATTTTCTTTCGCGTTTCAGTTTTTCTTTTCAAGGAATTTCTTTTCTTATAAGATAGTTTCGTCCATGCTGATATTAAAACCATGGGACAATGCCTTTAGGTTGGAATGGCTGAGTAAAGAGTAATTTTTATTACTCTTGAGACGCATCCTATTAGGTCTACTAGGCATAACATTTTGGGGTAGTTAAGCTTTAACCTTATTTGGATGACATATCTCACAAGGGAATCTATATTTACTGAAGAAAATATTAGATGAACCATGGATATTGATTCCAAACATCCGTTCCCTTTACATAATTTGTCAATGTTATTGTCATCATCAAGATTCACTCATCTTATCGAAGTTTAAATTTTTGCACTCACCTATTATGAAAATTCACACTTTCGAAGAAAATTATTCCAATTTCAATTGCTTTCATATAAATTTCGCTCGAGGTCCTAAGGAAAGCTCCTTAGCCTCAAAATCAATTTTCATCATCGGGGTTGTAAGGATGGAACCTTTGCCTCGAAAATAATCAATTTTCATCATCAGGGTTTTAAGGATGGAACCTTTGCCTTGAAAAGAATCAATTTTCATCATCGGGGTTTTAAGGATGGAACCTTTGCCTCGAAAACAATCAATTTTCATCAATTCGGGGTTTTAAGGATGGAACCTTTGCCTCGAAAACAATCAATTTTCATCATCGGGGTTTTAAGGATGGAACCTTTGCCTCGAAAATAATCAATTTTCATCATCAAGGTTTTAAGGATGGAACCTTTGCCTCGAAAACAATCAATCATTCAGTCCATCTTACAACGATAGAACCTTTCCTATCGTTAGAGGTTCTAAGGACCTTTCCTTAAACCTCAAACAAACAATCAATCATTCAGTCCATCTTACAACGATAGAACCTTTCCTATCGTTAGAGGTTCTAAGGACCTTTCCTTAACCTCAAACAAACAATCAATCATTCAGTCCATCTTACAACGATAGAACCTTTCCTATCGTTAGAGGTTCTAAGGACCTTTCCTTAAACCTCAAACAAACAATCAATCATTCAGTCCATCTTACAACGATAGAACCTTTCCTATCGTTAGAGGTTCCAAGGACCTTTCCTTAAACCTCAAACAAACAATCAATCATTCAGTCCATCTTACAACGATAGAACCTTTCCTATCGTTAGAGGTTCTAAGGACCTTTCCTTAAACCTCAAACAAACAATCAATCATTCAGTCCATCTTACAACGATAGAACCTTTCCTATCGTTAGAGGTTCTAAGGACCTTTCCTTAAACCTCAAACAAACAATCAATCATTCAGTCCATCTTACAACGATAGAACCTTTCCTATCGTTAGAGGTTCTAAGGATCTTTCCTTAACCTCAAACAAACAATCAATCATTCAGTCCATCTTACAACGATAGAACCTTTCCTATCGTTAGAGGTTCTAAGGACCTTTCCTTAACCTCAAACAAACAATCAATCATTCAGTCCATCTTACAACGATAGAACCTTTCCTATCGTTAGAGGTTCTAAGGATCTTTCCTTAAACCTCAAACAAACAATCAATCATTCAGTCCATCTTACAACGATAGAACCTTTCCTATCGTTAGAGGTTCTAAGGATCTTTCCTTAAACCTCAAACAAACAATCAATCATTCAGTCCATCTTACAACGATAGAACCTTTCCTATCGTTAGAGGTTCCAAGGACCTTTCCTTAAACCTCAAACAAACAATCAATCATTCAGTCCATCTTACAACGATAGAACCTTTTCTATCGTTAGAGGTTCTAAGGACCTTTCCTTAAACCTCAAACAAACAATCAATCATTCAGTCCATCTTACAACGATAGAACCTTTCCTATCGTTAGAGGTTCTAAGGACCTTTCCTTAAACCTCAGAGTTTAGGCGGCGAGAAGGTTTTCAATGCCTAGCTAAGCTGGACGAAATTTGGTAACTAACTTTGCATACATCATGTCCCATGAAGCATGCAAAGGGGGGCAGCTGTTGACACCCAATTTCGTCCGGCCATTAAAATAATTTTAAAAAAAAATTAAATAAAAAAAATTAAATAAAAAAATGTATTATTATTATTATTGTTATTATTATTACTAAATTTTTTTTAATTAGTTTAAAATATATATATTTTTTTAAGATTTGATATATGTGTGTATATGTGTATGTTTGAAAGAAAAAAAGAAAACTCCATAAAAATGACAAAATTTAAAAGTTTGAGGTAAAAATGACAAAATTAAGAAGTTTCAGGCAAAATTGACAAATTCTGAAAGTTCCAGGAGCATTTGGCAGTTTGTCACATAAAATTTTGAGCCTGCCGACGTTTTTGGCTCAAATTGACAGAAAACGACAAAATTGTCAAAATCAGAAGCTTCAGGAACTTATCCAGAGGCTGAGAGACGTAAAGGACTAAAATTGTCATTTTACCAATTTAAGAGATAAGTTTGAAATTTTTTATTAATTTATCCGTCCACAGTTCAGCCAAACTCCTTCTATAAATACCCCTCCAAATTCAGTGATGAACACAGAAAAAAATAGCAAAAAAACTTAGAGCTCCGTTTTAAAAAAAAATAAAATTACAGCCCTTAGCCCCAGCCCTCTTCCCTTCTTCCCCAGAAAGCCAAAACTTTTTTTTTCTTTTCTCTGTTCCGTCTCTCTCTCTCTCTCTCTCTCGCCGTGCCCACCACCGCCGTCCGCCGGCCACCACGCCTCCGCCCAGCCGTCCTGCCGCCGTCGTCCGGCCGTCCCGCCGCCGTCGCCGTCGTACCCAGCCTGACGTCCGCCGCCGCGCCGTTCCCCTTTTCTTCTTCTCTCCCTGCGCCGGCTGCTGCCCGCCGCTCCTCCACCGCCCTCCGCTTCGCGCCGTTGCCCCTCCGCCCGTGCTCGCCGTCGCCCTGCGCTTCCGCCCCCACGCCCTTGCGCCCCGTGCCCTCGCCGCCGCTCGCCTGGCTGCCCCTCCCTCCCCCCACGCCGTCCGTGTCGCGCCTCTTTCCTGGGATTCAAAAACAAAAACTAAAGGGTATAACTCTTGTTTCACCCATCATCTTTTCAATTTCTTTCTATTAGGTCACTAACCTTTTTATTTTGTCTTTGCAGAAAATTAATTAACTAACTCATTTATTTTTTTTACTTGTTTATTTATTTGTTTATTATTGTTATTATTACTAACCTTTTTTTTTTTTTTGTTATTAGCAACTAACAACTAACTTGCTAATTTTTACTAACCTTTATTATTATTGTTGTTAATAATTAATTAAATTGTCTAACTTTTATTATTGTTGTTAATTAATTAAATTAATTAAATTGTCTAACTTTTATTTTTGTTGTAATTAATTAACTTAATTAACTTGACTAACTTTTTATTATTGTTGTTAACCATTAATTTAATTAAACTTGGCTAACTTTTATTTATTGTTGTTAATTAATTAACTTAATTAAACTTGGCTAATTTTTATTTATTGTTGTTAATTAATTAACTTAATTAAACTTGGCTAACTTTTATTTATTGTTGTTAATTAATTAACTTAATTAAACTTGGTTAATTTTTATTTATTGTTGTTAATTAATTAACTTAATTAAACTTGGCTAACTTTTATTATTGTTGTTAATTAATTAAATTAATTAAATTGTCTAACTTTTATTTTTGTTGTAATTAATTAACTTAATTAACTTGACTAACTTTTTATTATTGTTGTTAACCATTAATTTAATTAAACTTGGCTAATTTTTATTATTGTTGTTAATTAATTTAATCTAACTTTTACTAACCTTTTTTATTGTTATTAACTAACTAATCCAACTAATCTAACTATATTAATTGTGCTAACTTTTATTATTATTGTGTTATTAAAGTGGATGGCCAAAAAGCCCCACTTTATTAATTGAATTTTTTTTATGATTAAAAGATAAAAAAAGGAATTTTATGTGAATAATTTTCTAAAGGCTAATAAAAATTACTTTTTTTTTATTTTGAAACAAAGTTTTTATTCCTTTTAATAAACAAACATAATGAAATAATTCAAAAATAAAATAAATAAATAAATAAACATAAAACCATTCTTTTAATACATCTTTAAAATTAATAATTAATGAAATAAAAAAATTTAATTAAAACTCCATGACCAAATGATCCGCCAGGATCCATGGCTCGGAAATATTTTTAAAATAAAATATATAAATAATTTTTTTTTTTTTCTTTATAAAAAATAAAAAAAAAAAAAAAAACTTTAGACTAATATATTAATTATCTATTAATATATAATTTTTTTTAGTTTTCTTTATTAAAAAGAATAAAAAGCGTAAAATTTTTGAGTTAATATTTTTCAATAATATTTTATTTATTTCTTTTAAAAATATAATTTTTTTTAGTTTTCTTTATTAATAAAAAGAATGAAAAGAATAAAAATTTTGGGTTAATATGTTATTCAGTAATATTTTACTTATTAAAAGATATAACTTTTTGTTTCCTTTATAAAAATCTTAATCAAATAATTTCAAAATAATACAAAATAAAACAAAAATAATTGAATTTTCTCTTAAATATTTTTGACTTATTGATTAGATATATTTTCAGAAATATAAATTAAAATTAAAAAAAAAAATCTTTCATCAAACAAAGAAGAATATAAAAATAAAAATATCAAGACTTTTGTTTTAAAATACATATAAGTTTTCGGTTAAATAATCTTTTATTCCAAAAATAAATTAAATAAATATCAAAACTTTTCTTCTTTTGTTTAAAATTTTTGATTCTCTTAATAAAAAAAAATAATAATAAAAAAATAATAAAAAATAAAAATTTTTTTAGTTCATGGTATATTGGCTGGAAACTGTCTCGTGCCCGCTTTTGAGCTGCTTCACCTGGTGAAGAGGGTCTGGCTGAGTAACAACGCCCCGTACCATGATCAAAATTTTTATTTTTAAACTCTTTAATTCTTTTAAATTAACTTCTTATTAAATAAAAATTAATTATTATTTTTTTTAATTCTTTTATAAATTGAGTAATCCTTTAAAATAATAAATATCTTTCATTAAACAAGAAAAACAAAAAAAGTAAACAAGAAAAAAAAGAAAGATAAGAAAAATAAAAGAAAGATAAGAAACAAAAATAAAAGAAAGATAAGAAAGAAAAGGAAGATAAAAAAATATAAAAGAAAAGATAAGATAAGAAAAGAAAGAAAGAAAAGACAAGAAAAATAAAAAAAAGATAAGAAAGAAAAATAAAAGAAAGATAAGATAAAGAAAAAAAAAGAAATATAAGAAAAAGAAAAGAAAGATAAAAGAAAGAAAAAGAAAAAGCAAAGAAAGAAAGAAAAGAATAAAAAAGAAAGAAAGAAAAGAATAAAAAAAGAAAGAAAAGAAAAGAAATTAAAAGAAATTAAAAAAAAAGAAGTAAAAATAAGTAAAAAAAGAAGAAAAAGAAAGAAAGTAAAAAAAGAAGTAAAAAATATAAAGATAAATTTTTTAGTTAGTATTAAAAATCATTCATAAACAAAAAGAATTACCATTTAAAAATTAATTTCATAATAATAAGAATTAAATAATTACGATAAATCAATTTCCATATCCGGATGATCCGGTAGGATCTACGGTTTGGAAAATATCAAACTTTTTAAAATAAACAAATTAAATAAACAGATAAAAATCCATATTTTTACAATATGGATAAAATTGTTTAAAATTTCACCAAATTCCGTGTCCAAATGACTCGGCAGAGTCCATGGTTCGGAATCAAAATCTTCCGTGTCCAAATGACTCGGCAGAGTCCATGGTTCGGAAGTATAAAATTCTATACAAATTAATTTCCAAAAATCCGCATTCAACTAATTCAGTTAAAATTTCTAGTTTGAAAATTAACTGAATTTTTTTTAAGCAAAGTAAAACAAAATTAAAATCAACTAAGGTGCCAATTTTGGGCGCTATAACAATATTGTTTTAGCGTAACCGTACTCCCGATCCCCGAACTCTCGCAGACCATATTTTAAGGTATCCAATCGACCTGAGCGAAAACCGATTGGTGGCGACTCCAGAAAACCCGACGTTGCCACAAATGCTCATCAAAGTGTTCATCATTTGAGAAAAGAGCCAAGTTTTGTGCTTTCACTTGTATATCTAGCAAAAAGTGCTATTATGTGAGCTTGTGAGTTTGTAAACATTCCAAGTCTTAGAATCTCTTGAGTGTAGAGTGATTTCTAGTGAGCCTTGAAGAAAACTAGAGAGTGGTTTCTAGTGAGCCTTAAAGAAAACTAGAGATTGGTTGGGTGTGAACCTTGAAGAAAACACCATTGTAATCTTGATCAAGAAATAGTGGAGGAAATCTCAAATGGGTAAGCTTGAGAAGAGGACGTAGACTCCGGTTGGTGGAGTTGAACCTCTATAAATCCCGGTGCACTCTTTCTTTGTCTCTCTTTATATTTTGCTTTATATTTTCCTTATACTTGCTTAGTTTGTTCTTAATTTTTGGTTAAGTAAATTTAGTTATAAAATTTGATTTTGCTAAAGTTTTTAATACAACTAATTCAGCCCCTTCTTGGTTGCACTTGGGCCAACAGAGCATCACCAAGTGGAATTTGCATAATCATATTCACGTCGTGGCTGGGAAATGTTTGGTGAAGGAGCCTAACATTCCATCAGCATAACTGATGATCAATGAAATAACTCACTAACAGGAGATCTAGGCCTTGTCCTTACGTCGATACCCGAAAAGTAGGAGCTGACAGAATCCATGAGTCCAGCCATGCACTAATCCGCAACCCATTCCCTACTCACCACCATATCCCAAGGTTTAGAAGGGTCCGGCCATGTAGCAAGCTTTGCCAAATGAATGACGAATTTTGTCTATTTTGGCCTGCTAGAAAACCTGAAGACTCATAATACTTTGCCTGGAAGATTCTTGAAATTAAAGATGTGCCATTGTGAATCAATCTCCACGCTTGCTTAGCTAGCATGACCTGGTTGAAAACGGAAATTTTTCGGAATCCCAATCCACCTGCTTCCTTATTTGCCAAGAGTCTATCCCAAGACATCCAGTTAATTTCACCACCCCTATCTGTATGAGACCATCAAAATTTGTGCAAGCACTTCTGAATCTCTTCATATATCCCCGATGGAATATTAAAAATGGACATTGCATAAATTGGAATTCACATGCAACAATTTTAATGAGAATTTCTTTCCCCGCCCGAGAAAAAATTTTCTATTTCCAGCCTCTTACCACTCTTGTTATTTTCTTCTTTGGATGACTAAAGGCCTCCTTCTTCTGTCTGCCTATTGAGCAGGGTAACCCTGATGGGAAATAACGGAGCAAGAAAGAATTGAGTGCAATGCAATCATTTATTAACTGAAAGAAGAGCCTTTTTATAGGCAGTACATTGAACCGTTAAGCATAAAACTAAATTGCCTAAAACTTAGGAAACAAACTAACTACTTAGCTGAAGATCTGCAGCACTTATGATATTATTCAACAAACTTTGAATCAGTCTTCAACACTCCCCCTTGATTCAAAGTTGGTGATGAACAACTGAGCTCTTAGTTCTTCAAACCTTGCTTGAGGAAGGGCTTTAGTAAATAGATCCGCAAGTTGTAGTTCTGATGGGCAGAATTCTATTTTAACTTCCTCTTCAGCTACAAGATCTCTTATGAAGTGATGCTTAATCTGGATGTGCTTGGTTCTTCCATGCATTACTGGATTTTTTGACATAGCCAGAGTAGACAAATTGTCACAATAAAGTTGAGTTGCACCTGGTTGCTTTTGATTTAACTCACATAACAAGCGCCTCATCCATACAACTTGACAGGCTGCAGTTGTTGCAGCCACGTACTCAGCTTCTGTTGAGGATAAAGCCACCGTTGCCTGCTTCCTTGATGTCCAAGAAACAACTCCCGAGCCAAATAAAAAGCAGTTTCCAGTAGTACTCTTTCTATCCTCTTGTGATCCTGCCCAGTCACTGTCAGAGTACCCCTTTAATACCATCTGCTCAGTCTTCAAATACCAGACTCCATAGTTTTTGGTTCCTGCGATATACCTGAGAATCCTTTTTGCCGCCCCAAAATGTTGTTTGGTTGGACATTGCATGAATCTTGAAACCACGCCTACTGAGAAGGCTAGATCAGGTCTGGAATGAGTGAGGTATATGAGTCGTCCTACTAGGCTTCGATACTTTCTTGCTTCAGTCAAACCTGTACCATCTTCTGTTTTCAACTTCTCATTTGTATTCATGGGAGTTCCCACTATTTTGCAGCCTATCATGTTGAAGTCCTTCAAAAGATCAGTGGCATATTTCTCCTGTGAAAGATATATACCAGTCTTGGTTTGCTTAATTTCAAAACCAAGAAAGTAACTGAGAGTTCCTAAATCAGTCATTTCAAACATGCTCATCATTGCGTTTTTAAATTCAGAGACAAGTTGAACAGATGATCCTGCATAGATCATATCGTCAACATATAGGCTTACAAGAACCATACCATCCTCTCCTTGCTTCTTGATGTACAGCGTTGGTTCATTCTGACTCCTCTTGAAGCCATTTTGTTGAAAGAACTCGTCTATCTTGATGTACCATGCGCGAGGGGCTTGTTTTAAGCCATATAAAGCCTTTTTCAGTCTAAAGACTTTATCTTCTTTTCCTGTAATGACAAAACCCTTTGGCTGCTCTACATAGACCTCTTCCAACAAGTCTCCATTAAGAAATGCAGACTTAACATCAAACTGGTAAACTGTCCATTGCAATTGAGCTGCAAGGGCAAGAATTATTCTTACTGTTTCATACCTTGCTACTGGCGCAAAGGTTTCTTCAAAATCCACTCCAGACTCCTGAGCATATCCACGAGCAACCAATCTTGCTTTATGTTTCTGGATGCTTCCATCTGAATGGTATTTGGTCTTAAATATCCATTTGAGACCAATTGCCTTCTTTCCTTCTGGTAAGTCTGCCATCTCCCAGGTTCCATTTTTCTCTATTACTGCAATTTCATCTCTCATGGCCTTTATCCAGATGTTGCTTTGCAATGCCATTTCTGTGCTCGTTGGATCTCCTGCAAAAAGAGCATAAGTGGAAGAGTATAATTCATCTAAAGATCTGTGCCCCCTTCGAGGTGTTGGAGTTGATTCATCAGATGAAGTGGCTTCACTTCTTGCTGGAGTGGTTGCTTCAGAAATTGAAGGATTGACTGGTCGTTCTTCTATCTGATCTTCATCATTGATTGTGTCTGTGACTGAGTGTTTTACTGAGTTTTTGTTCCAGCTCATCTCCTCATCAAACTGCACGTCTCGACTGATGATGATCTTCTTATTTTCAGGGTCGAAAAGTCTGTATGCTTTGGAGTTCAAGCAATAACCAACAAAGACATATTTCTTTGATTTTTGCTGAAGTTTATGTCTTCCAGAGGGTATTAAGGCATAACACACACAACCAAATATCTTCAGATGAGCAACAGAGGGTTTAGACTCATACCAGGCTTCGAATGGAGTCATGTTCCATACTGCTTTAGTGGGTGATATATTCAGTAAATATACTGATGTTGCCACTGCCTCTGCCCAGAGTTCATCAGTCAAATCCTTTGTCCTTAACATTGAGCGTGCCATCTCAACAATAGTCCTGTTTTTGCGTTCTGTTACCCCATTTTGTTCTGGTGTATATGGGGCTGTGAGTTCTCTTTTGATTCCCTGGTTTTCACAGAATGTGTTGAACTCCTTGGAGGTAAATTCTCCACCTCTGTCTGTTCTGAGCACCTTTAATTTACCACCACTCTGTCGTTCTGTTAGTGCTTTGAACTTGATGAAATGCTCAAATGCTTCTGTCTTAAATTTGAGAAAATATACCCAACTCATTCTAGAGTAATCATCAATAAAAAGCAAGAAGTACTTACTGCCACCGTGAGACTCAGTTCTCATTGGTCCACAAATGTCTGCATGTACTAGCCCCAATTTTTCATTTGCTCTTTTTGATTGTCCTACAGGAAATGTCTTTCTTGCTTGTTTCCCAAGAGCACATCCCTCACATACATGAGTTAGTTCCTTGACAGTAGGAAGGCCTTTCACCATGTCTTTACTGGCAAGAAGTTGCATTCCTTTGACATTCAGATGCCCATAACGTTGATGCCATATTTCTGTTTCATTGAACCTGCTAGTCATCATTCCACAGACCTCTTTCCCTGCAAAGTCTATGGGAAACATCTTGTTTTCTGTCATTTCCGTATGAAACAACACTTCACCTGTTTTCCTTTTCACAGTACATGCATTCTTTTCAAAAATCACAGAGTAGCCACAATCAACCAATTGCCCTACACTTATCAGATTATGTGCCAAACCTGGAGCATAATGAACATTTTGAATCAATTTTTCTCTTCCATTGATATTGATTGCAATAGTTCCTTTCCCTTCAATTTGGATCTGATTGTTGTCTCCCAGTCGAACCTGAGCTTTCTGAGTTTCATCTAACTCTTTGAATTTTTCTTTTGCTCCTGTAAGATGATTTGAACATGCACTGTCAAGGTACCAGACTTCTATAGAATTAGCTGGTGCACTTACATATGTCATGAAGAGATAATCATCATCTCTTTCTTCAGCATACTTTGCATACTCTTGCTTGCTCCAGCAATCATCTTCCTTATGTCCCAGTTTTTTGCAGTACGTGCACCTCACTGGGCTGCCTCGCCCTCGTCCTCTTCCTCTGAAGGCACCTCTTCCTCCTCTATTTATTTTTGTCTGCTCCCCCTGAACTTGAAAAGCTTGTTCTTCTTCTCGACCTTGTGACCTGTTGATCCTGACTTCATGTGCTTGCAAGGATCCCATTAGTTCATCAAATGACAGTATGGATAAATCCCTTGATTCCTCTATAGCAGCAACTACATGATCAAACTTTGGGGCTAAACTTCTTAAAATTTTTGCTACTACAGTCTCATCTGTTATGGTATCACCATATGTGCGCATTTGACTTACAATAGAGGAGATGGAGGCTAGAAACACCTGAACTGTCTCATTGTTTTTCATGCTAGCAGTTTCAAATTCTCTTCGTAAAGACTGAAGTTTCACAGTCATTACCTTGGCGGATCCCTGGAATTCAGTTCTGAGAATGTTCCAAGCCTGCTTGGAGGTAGTTGCTGCTGCAATTCTCGAGAAGATAGACTCATCCATTGCCTGCTGAATGAAGAATAAGGCTTTTGCATCCTTTTTCACGTTCTCTCTGTGTCGAGCATCATCAGGATTCTCTGCTGGAAATCCATTCTCTACAAAATCCCAAAGTTCTTGAGACTTGAAGAGAGTCTTCATTTTTATGCTCCAAAATTCATACGACTCTCCTTTGAACAGAGGAATTTGTGGTTGCGAGACACTCACAGCTGAGCTATTTGAAGTCATTTTGCAATGCACAACGTGAAGCCTAGACTGAAACCTTGCTCTGATACCACAATGATGGGAAATAACGGAGCAAGAAAGAATTGAGTGCAATGCAATCATTTATTAACTGAAAGAAGAGCCTTTTTATAGGCAGTACATTGAACCGTTAAGCATAAAACTAAATTGCCTAAAACTTAGGAAACAAACTAACTACTTAGCTGAAGATCTGCAGCACTTATGATATTATTCAACAAACTTTGAATCAGTCTTCAACAAACCCCAATTATTTTTCTATATTTTTGCATTCCCCAGTTTCGAAGATAGTGAAGAGCCTCTCTCTATCTCTCCTTGAGGTATTGGTACTGAAAAAGACTCCCGTCTTTTCAAAATTTACCTGGTATCCGAAGGCTACTTCGTCCTGATGGAGAACCCAGTTAAGCACATGCCCCTCCTCCACCGTAGCTCGACTGAAGGCCAAGCAGTCATTGAAAAATAATATATGAGACAATTGTGGCCCTTTCTTACTAGCAGGAACTCCTGAAGTTTGTCCCGATTGCATGATGTTCCTAAGCAACGCTAACAGCCCTTCCGCACATACTAAGAAGAGGTAAGGTGAAAGTCGATCCCCTTGTTGGAGACCCTTTTGGGGATGAACTTCACCATGCCTCCACCCATTCACCATCACTGAATACGAGACAGATGAGATACAATTCAATACTAGTGAAACGAACCTCTCTGGGAAGCTCATATGCCTCATCATTCGAATCACATACTCCCATTCAACTCAATCATACGCCTTCGCCATGTCAAGTTTTATGGCACAGGAACCCTCATTCCCTTCCTTACGGTTCTTGAGAGTGTGCATTATCTCATTGGCTATCAGAGTGTTACCCGATATTAGCCGTCCGGCAATGAATGCACTTCTTCGCAAGATTTATTATTTAGTAATTAATTTATAATTTATAATTTTTAATATTTTAGAATATAAATAAAAAATCTTTATATATAAATAATAAATAAAAGCTTATAGTTTCTAAAACTATTTTTAAATTTTTTTTAAATAAACAATAATATGAATAAATTCAAGTCATGCTATTTAAAAAAAATCAAATGTTTCGAGAATGTGAGACACGGAAAGTATGATAATATTGGATAACACATATTAGTTTGTCTGTCTCTTTTCTTGTGTATTTTAATGGTCAATTTGCACAATTTTATTATGACAAAAAACCATATTGATTCATATTTGTCATTTCCAAATACTTTATTTGCAAGTTCCATGCAACCAAAAGGAGACAATTATTTGGTGGGTGGTAAAGTAACTTCGGCCAAGTTTCCTCGATCAACTTGCACCGTAGCAATAGTAGTGGGACATGTTGGATTGCAAGGAAATTTTTTTTCAAATAAGAATAAGAATATCCTACTAAAAAAAATACTGAATTAATGCTACTAAAAAAAATAAATATAAAACTCATATCATTTGGATTGCTCAGAAAAAATTTGTACGCCTTTGTTCTTTGGTTCTCTGTTTGTTTTATTTTTTTGTGGGGTAAATAGCATTATTAGTCCCAAACCTTTAATTGTCATTGTAAATCATTCCTCAACCTCCACATCATTGCATATTGATTACAAACTTTTATAATTGGTTGCACATTGATCTCTAGCCCCGAAAAATTCAGTTTGTACAAAAACTCAATTTACAAAGATAAGAAACTAGGAATTTAAACTGACTATTAAATTTTTTTAAAAAAATATGTGGTATAGATTGAATTTTTTGGGAGAGAAAAATTTAATATAATTTGGAAAGTTGATATAGATAACAAATTCAAATTGATTGGTAATTTTCTTTTAATAAACTCAAAATGTGTCTTAATTTGTTGACAATTAATGAACTACTTAAAATACCATTTTTAACTTTATATATAGTTGTGTTTTTCATGCCAAAGGATTAGAGACTAATATGAAATATATGATAAACATATGGGACCAGCATGTAACAAAAATGGAGGTTGAAGACCAATTTGCCATAAAAACTAAAGACATATCACAGGATTTTATTCTAATCAGCTAGCAAGTCACTCTCTAACTTGCAATTCGCTCTCAATAATAAGATAATAATTAATAAATGCTGAAAGTATTACCCAGATTGATTATCATTGCAAATGTGTTCATGTGCAAGTTCCATGTAACTTCTTCGCGTTAATTATTGAGGTGAAAAAAAAATAAATAAATAAAAGAAGACAGTTATTTGGTGCCTGGTCGACACCTAATCAATTAATAACTTTGGACGAGCCAAGTTTTCTGGAAAAAAAGAGCAAGAAACTCTGCTTCCCTTTCGAGTTTCGGAAATCAAAGATATTCAAAGGTGCTTGGTTGGTTGATTAACGTCAAGGTACAAGATGGAAGCTGCTCTGACTTTCGTGGGAGGCCCTTTCCTGAATTCCTTGTACGAGTGGATGTTCGGCAAAGTGGAGTCCTTCCTCCAGCGCAAGTTCAACAGATAATCTGCAACACAAGAAACGGTTCATGCCCGGGCCCAGCTAGAGGGGTGGAGGAGCTTGCTGCCCAAAATCCAAGCCCTGCTCGACCAAGCGGAGACACAAGAAACGACTCATGCTTCAGTTCAAGCCTGGCACTCTGACCTCAAACTCTTGGCCTATGACATGGAGGACGTCCTCGATGAGTTGGATTTTGAAGTGGAGACGGCCGAGCGGCAGGCCCAAGCTGAGGGCAGCACAAGTAGACCATCCAAACGGCCCAGGCATGACGGTTCGACCAGCGGCGAGTCTCTAACTCATGTTCTTACTGATCTCCTTCCCAAGATAAATGATATCACCACCAAACTGCAGCGCATAGAAAGAGAAACAAAGTTCGTCGAGTTAATTCAGCAGAATCTCTCACTGCCACAATCCAGCACTACGGGAACCAGACGACCTGCCTCCACTTCGTTGCCGGAACCTCATGTCTATGGCAGAGAGGATAACAGGCTGGCCATTCTTGACCTTCTGCTAAGGGAAGAACATGGAGTTGGAGTTATTCCAATTGTGGGAATGGGTGGGATTGATAAGACCACTCTCGCTCAGCTTGCTTACAACGATGAAAAGGTCAAGACTCAGTTCCATCATAGAGTATGGGCTTGCGTTTCTGAACCATTTGATGTCCTCAAGGTAACAAAAGCCATTATTCATGCAGTAGCGCCAGCACTACTAAAAGATTATGATAAAGATGTAAATGACTTGAATCTGTTTCAGACCAAGTTAAAAGATCTCTTAACTGGAAAGAAGTTCCTACTTGTATTGGATGATGTCTGGAATGAGGATTAAGGGCTGTGGGATATTCTGCGCAGGCCTTTCCAAGATGGGGCAGCAGGAAGCAAAATAATTGTCACTACTCGCAACCATAGTGTTGCATCGATCATGAAAATGGGTGATATTCAACCTTACACTCTTCAAACACTTCCGGATAATGAGTGTTTGCGATTGTTTAGCCAACATGCAGTGCAAGCTGAGAACTTTGACACATACCCACATCTCAAAACAATGGCTGATGAAATTGTAAGACGATGTAAAGGACTACCGCTGGCTGCAAAAACACTTGGAGGACTCTTGCGTGGGAAACTGAACCGGCAATCCTGGGAGAACATATTAAACAGCAGAATATGGGATTTGCCAAGTGAGAAGAGCGACATTCTTCCTGCCTTGAGATTGAGCTACTACCATCTTCCTTCACAGTTGAAGCGCTGCTTCACTTATTGTGCCATGTTCCCCAAGGATTATGAATTCGACAAGGATGAATTAGTTTTGTTATGGATGGCAGAAGGCTTTTTGAAACAATCAAATGACGAGAAGCTAATGGAAAAGTTGGGTGGTGAATATTTTGATGAATTATTATCCAAATCCTTTTTTAAACCATCAAATGTTGATATGTCAGGGTTTGTGATGCATGACCTTATCCACGACCTAGCTCAGTCAGTTGCTGGAAATATTTGCTTTCACTTGCCAGTCGGGATGAATGGTGATGAATTACATGAAACATTTGGTAATGTTCGTCATTTTTCAGTTGGTTATAGTGCATATTTCAACAGTTTCAAGTATCGGAAATTCGAAGTTCTCAACAAAGCAAAGGGATTGAGAACCTTCGTTGGTCAAAAGTTATTGGGAACCTTCGTTCCGCCAGGTGTAGTTCACGTATCTAATAGAGTGTTGGATGAATTGCTACCAGAATTGAAATGCTTAAAGGTTTTATCTCTACGCAATTATCGGATACAAAATGTGCCAAATGGGATCGGAGGCATGAAACACCTAAGGCATCTTGATTTATCTTTTTCCTTGATTCGCTCATTACCTGAATTCATCACTCATCTTATTTTCCTACAGACATTATTACTCGAAGGGTGTTCTAAACTCACAGAGTTGCCTAATGGAATTGGGAATCTAATTGATCTCCATCATCTTGATATCAGCGGTACAGACAATTTGAAAGACATGCCATTGGGAATACACAAGTTGAAGAGTTTGCAAACATTAACTAAATTTATTGTCTCAAAGGCAGGAGGATTGACATTACAACATCTGAAGGACTTATCTAATCTTCAAGGCAAGCTTTCCATTGAAAATCTTGAAAATGTTAAAGATATTCAAGATGCCAAGGAGGCAGATCTGGAGAAGAAGAAAGGCCTCAAGCAATTATCCTTGCGATGGACGTATGCAATGTTCACTGGTCCAAGATATAATGAAAGAAAGGAAAAGCAAGTCCTCAATCACCTGCAACCTCACCAACACTTGGAGAAACTCACAATTGCTGGCTACCGTGGGATCGAATTCCCTTGTTGGATGAGCCATCTATCATCCTTTCCCCAACTTAAGGAACTGATAATAGAAGGATTGGAAGCTGTGCAGGAAGTGGGAGTTGAGTTTTTTGGGAATGATGTTGTCTCTGGTGAGAGTTTCCCAGCACTAGAAAAGCTAAGTTTCAGAATATGAAAGCTTGGGAGGTCTGGTATTCTGACAATGGTAGTGGTGATGAATGTGCTCAAAGGTTTCCAAAGCTACGTGAGCTTGTGATTTCAGATTGTCCTAAGTTGAAAAAGGAATTACCTAGGTACCTTCCAGCTCTGACGAAGCTTACAATTATGAGATGCCCACAGTTGACAGCTTCTTTGGAAAACCTCCCATCACTTGAAGAACTAGACATAAATGGATGCAGAGAATTAGTTTTCAAGGACATAAATATGACATCCCTCACCAAGTTGATAATGAGGAACGTCGCTGAGCAAGTAAGGGGGCCAGTTGAGGCTTTCACACAGGCTGCGAAAGCACTCAGAGATGTTAAAGTTGATATCAACTGCCAGAACTTATTAATCGATGGCAATGGGAAGATGATGGAAATTATGCATCTTGAAAATCTTGTTATATCTAACTTTGGCGGTCCTCTAGAATTTGAGCTCCGATGCCCACCCACAGTAAAGCAATTACACATAGAAGATCCAAATTCGAAACGCTTTGCAGATGAGTTCTTGACCCACAAAGCCCGATGTTTTAAAATGCTAAGAATTGAGCGATGCCAAAGGCTTGAATCTTTTTCGTTGGGTAATCTGCCTGCCACACTTGAATCGATAGAAATTATTGACTGTAACAATTTACGATTTCTCACGGGAGGAATAACAGGTGATGACCGTGATAGAGTTCCAGGTGCTCTTAAGAAACTGGAAATTAAAAGTTGTGGGAGTTTAGAGTCGTTTCCGGAAAGAATTCTTGGGACACTGGAACATGTGTTGATTTGGGACTGTCCTAATCTGGAGATTCCACGTTCAATGTGGTTGATTAACTTAAGTCGTCTTGGACATTTATTCATCATTGGATTGGATCGTTGGGAGTCATTTTCAGTGAACGCCATGTCTTTTCCCAATCTTAAGCGACTTGAGATATAAAATTGTGAGAATCTGAAGTCACTGCCAAATGCACTCCACAAGCTGGGCTTTCTTGAAATATTGGAAATCATGAGATGTCCAAGCATCGAGACCTTTCCAGAAGGGGGATTGCCCCCAAACCTACTTACTTTGACAGTGGGCTGTGAAAATATAAAGCAGCCAATCACAGAATGGGGCTTGGGCAGGCTTCACTCTCTTAGTTCTTTTTGGATTTGCCATATATGTCCACCTGATGGCCTGCTTCCGTCTTCTTTAAAATCGTTTCTAATGCGTGAAGTAAATGAGCTGGAATCCACATCCAGAGACTTCCTTCGAAACCTCACCACTCTTACGGACTTATGGCTTACTAATTGCCCAAAACTTATGGGCATTCATATTAGGGGTTGTCCTCATTTGAAAGACAAGTGCCGACACGGGGGAGAATATTGGCACCTCCTGACTGACATTCCTTGGCTCGATGTGGACCATTAACCGCGGCTTGTTTGTGTTGTTCCTTTTGCTCAGATTCTTTTGCTTCTATCGGTATGAATCCATTTCTTCTACCCCAAGTTGAAATTTGCTTCTTCTTTTTTTCTTTCGAGACATTTGCAAATGCTCTACTTTTCCAATTCCATAAACCTGTTTCGAAATTAGGCTGCAAAAAAAAAAAAAAAAAAAGAATTCAAGCAATATAGTGGTTCATCGGTGCAATTTTGGTGGTTCTGTTATATCATTTTGGCAACAATATTATTGCTTATCTAGCTTTTCTTACAAGCATTTGAAACTTATGATGGCGTATTTTATATTTATTTGTTGATTTACACGATTGGGTGACAGGTTCCCCAACAAACTGAGTCCATATTGGCCAATTATTCTTCCTTATGAATTTTCAACTAAATTAACAAATCAGAGCATTCTCAAAATCAACTTCAATATTTTTTCAAATTTCTATGGATTTTTATGTTGGTCGACGGATTCTTGCATAAATTTATGTCTAGAACATATAAGCAACTGCTCTTATCTAGACTCCTGGTACATGTGTCCTATGGTTCTTCATCAAGGTATTGGTCTCATGACAGCTCCAGTTTCCTGTACTCTTAGAACTTGTATTGGTCTTCATGTCTAAGTTCATGTTGGCCAATTCGTATTGGTCAACATTTTGTTATTTGGCTTAGAACTTAATGTTCTTCCTTTTGCTTGTAAATCACAGGATTTGTAGGATTCCTTGGCTTTGGCCTTCCACCCTGTTATTAGAAGTACATCTTGATCTCGGGCTCTGAATCAGATGTTCCGAACAAGGAAACCATTTCAGATTACAAGATGACTTCCCCTTGGTTTGGTTTAAATGAGCTCCATTTCTTTAGAGGCAGTGAAGGTATGGCTTAATCTTGCACGCTTGAATGGGTTCTCTCTTTTTTTTTTTTTTTCTTTTGGACCTCTTTTATTTTTATTCTCTTTTATCATGTGGAAGCAAAATTGCTCTTGATGCACAGATTGGCGATCAATACCATGATGTCCTTTACCTTGGGAAGGAAGGTGGTCTGGCTATACAAACTATGACTTATGTGGAAGCTCCTTAATCTCAATATCTCTATCATATAAGTCAGTTCAATTGTTTTCATTACTCTCAGGATTATGCTCAGGTGGCCTCTGCCTACTATCCAAGGGCTTTAAATCTGGATAGCTCCCCTTACCAGCTCCATCAAAAGATTATGGAATGGGAGGCAGGTACCTCCAGGGTGGGGAGGCCGAAGCTTATCTAGAGGAAGCTCCCAGGAGACCATTCTGTTGGCAAGTGCTGATCCAAGCATTGCTTTGTATATATTTCCTTTGGGTGATTAGGGTACATAACATATAACGTAGAGGAACAGATGGTGATTTCATCAGCCATTTTGTAAAGCTGTCTTTGGTCGTTGTGGGCATATCGTCTAATTCTCCTATTATCACCAACAATGTGGCAATGGAAGCCACCATTTGGTTGTTTTCTCCTTGTTTTCTTCTTTTAACGTTATTTGCTTTATGTATTGGTTACTTGCCTTCGTATACACCCTCATCAACTAGGACAACGCAAAATAAAAGTGGGTTACTTTCTCTTCTGTTACGTTTTCTTTTTCAGTTTGCTTTTCCAGTGATTGTAAATGTGCTTGATGTTTTGGTTCAAGCCTTACTGGTGATAGATAGCCTTAGACGGATGTAGTGACTTGGGACTTGATTACCTGGAAAGATCATCCAAGTTGGTGAATCTAGGAACACTATATTCTGCAGAAAATTAATAAGCCACAAGAAGGTAATAAAATGGATGATATCTCATTGCTCATGTCTGATCCTTCTATAAGATTAATAAATTGGGCCTAAAGCTCTACAATTTCTGAATTATCTTCATTGATCTTCTCCATCAGCTTCTAAGAAGCTCAAAATGGGAACCTATGCTTGATATAACTGAGATCAGCAGTATCTAGGTTACTTCCGGCAACGAAGATCCCGGCTTTTCTAATGACAAGCTTCTAACTTGTTGCAAATCTTCAGTGTTTGGCTTTTCATTGAAGTGGTCCCTCAGGAATTCAGCAACCATGAAAGTAAGAGCAGAGGCTGGAATATACCATGTGATCCGTTATGCTTCATCTTTCCAGATCTTGTAAATCGCATCCAACCAGCCAACATACCTACTCAATTCACCCCAAAGAGGAAAAAACAAAAACGAAAAAAGAAAAAGAACCAAAATTTGTCAGCATAAATCTAACATCATGTACAAGAGATTATGTGTTTATATATATTACAAGTAGCCCTAAGCAACCATGCTTCTGCATCTGGTTCAGAGAAATTCTGTAAGAGTAACAATTTTCTACTAGTATCAATCGCCACAAGGAAGATGCATCCTCAAATTTTCATGTGAATGAAAAAAAAATGACACTCAAATGCTCGTAATGTTTCTACCTTTTCTTTGTATGCCAACTATCTCAGGGTCTACTCATGAAAACACAGAGGGCTAGTGTGTATATTTCCTAAATCTTTCTTATATTATAAAAAGTATGAAGCTGCACAAATGTTGAACGACTTTTTTACCCTTCTATTATAAGATGTGTTGTTCTTTTAATGAAACTCAATTTTGTCATTATCTATTTAAGTGGAGTTGTATTAACACTATAACACTAAAAAAAAACCCTTAAGTTACCACTAAATTTTATTTTTTGTTACAAACTTGCCCGCTCTTAATTCTATATTACAAAATTACACATTATATAATTTTTTTTTGTGTTAATCTTACCTAAAACTCTTAAATTGCCATTAAATTTTTTTTGCTTCAAACATGTCACCCTTAATTTTATATTACTATCAAATAATACCTCAAGTAAATATTTTATAAAAAGTAAAATTTCAAATTATCATTCCAAAAAATTTTATACCCAAATCTTTTATTTGAAAAAAAGACTTAAATGTAAAAATCATGCTAAAGTTTTTACAACTAAATATTTTATTAAACTTAAACTTTCAACTTGGCATTTTAAAAACCTTCATAACTAAATTTTTTATTTGAATAAAAAATTTAGTTATGAAGGTTTTTAAAATGCCAAGTTGAAAGTTTAAGTTTAATAAAATATTTAGTTGTAAGAATAAAAAATTAAATATATGGTAAAACTCAAGCTAAAATTTTTATTACTATACAAGATACCTTTGAACATAAGTTTTTTTCAATTAATTTTTTGTTTTTTTGCAACTTGAATGAGTATATACTGTGAAAGCTTATTATGTTGTAAAACTCATGCTAAAGTTTCACATGAAAAACTATAAGTGTTGAATATTAAAAAATAATTTTAGGTATAAAAGTATATATTAAAAATTATAGAAGTGAACATTTTATAATAGTTCCATATAGTTTTTCCTTTATCCTAAAATTATAAGTTCTTTTACTCTTTTAATGATAAAAAAATTATATTTTCTATTTAATTAGAATTGTGTTAGTATTAAGGCTTTAAAAAGAAGGAAAGAAAATAATCCACTTGTAGAAATCTAAATATATAGTTGCCTATTTAATTAGATATTTAGTAGTATTAAAATACTAAAAATTTAATAAGAGATGGAAAAAATGCAAAGTGGAATGCGTTAAGCCTTTGGTTTTTGGAAAATTTACTATTTTGACTACTAAACTTACTTTGACCACTAAAATTAGTTAATTTTAGCAAATATGCCCTAAGTTTATTCTACTATAAAAAATATTTTTGAATATACAATTTTTTTCAATTAAGTTTCCTTTTCTCTATTTGAATGAATATATACTTTAAAAGCTTAGGTATTTGGTCCATATTAGAGCAATCATATAATTCACATATGACTCAAGTACATACTATGAAAAAAAAAGTAAAAGAATTGTTATTGTAGCAAAGGTCATTGTGAAAACTTTTAGAAACAAAAATTCTTAGCTCTTAGAATTAGTTGATTATATGATAATAAAGAGGAATTTTAGTAACAATTTTTTTTTTACATTTTTCCAATATTTTAAAATATTAGAAAAATTATAATAAGTATTTTTTTCCATCATGGTCATCATTTTGAATGTTGGAGCATAAGTTTCTATTCTTAGCAACTAACTATTTCTCTACACTAAATAATATTAATGTATTTTTATTTTTATTATTTTTTAGAGCCAATAAAATCTTATGAGTTGCATCAAAGTAGCATTATGCATGCATTGTTTTTAGGCGTTAATCTTTGGAAAAATCATTACTTAACAATAAATTTAGTTAAATTTGACAAATGTGCCTTAAATTTTTTATAAATACTTTTGAGCGTTAGTTTGGGTCAATTTATTTTCTCTTTCCTTTGCTTGATTTTCAAACTACTATCTTCATCTCAAGTTCTTTGCAACATTTCAATTTTTTTACTTAAGTTTAACTTAATTTTTTATATTAATATTTGCTAAATTTTGTTTTAAAAAAATTATTTAAAAAGTAAAATTTTTATAGTTTCTAAATGTAATTTTGTAAATTATTAATAGAAAATATTAAATTAAATAAATTTAAGTCAAAAACCTAAAATATTGCAAAAAATTTGTGATGGAGAAAGTATAATAATAATAATACTTAAAATTTACAACCTTTCATCAATAATTATTTATACATTAAACAAATAATAACAATATACTAAATTTTTAATTATATTTACAAAGAGAAAACTAAACTTTTTAATAAGAGTCTTTTTTACACTAGGAGGCCTTCTAAGAATTTAAATCTTCGGTTTCATCTATACCAATATTGGGGCCCCATACTGTTAAGTAGAGTTAAAGTTATACGGTTGATTGAGCCTACTTATTAAAGAGTTATAGAAATTCATGAATGCTTTAACATGAAGATTTGTGGTTTAAACCATACATTTGGAAAAAAAAAAAAAAAGACAATTGTTTGAAGTTGATTGTCCAAAATAATTTATTTTTACATAATTTTTCATCTAAAACTAATACCATTTGAAAAATAATTATATATATCTGTAATAATTTATTAAATAATTTTTTATAGTAATTTTTATGAATTTTTTTAATTATTCAACGTAAAAAATTAATTAATTAATAAAATAAATTTCAAACAAAAAAAAAAAAAGCCACAAAAACATATTTGGATTAATTTGAATTAATGCTAAATAAATTAAATCTTTATCTCAATGGTTAGGTTTAAGCTTTTTTGGGTTGATGTTCTATACTTTGTTTATCTTCTTACAAGTTAGTTTTATATACCAAAAATCATTTGATATACATTGAGAGTATAGCTAAGGCTTTTCTTGCTTAATTATAAATATTTTTCATCCAAACACTATTATCTATCTAAAAAAGAGTAAATAAATTCTTATAACATATATTGAGAAAGTATAAAGTTTCTATTATGTCAAACTACTAATTTTCCCTCAAAGAGAGTAAATAATGATTTTAATTTTATTATAAAGATTATAGTTTCATGCAACATAATCAATATTAGAAAAATTATGAAAGCAAAAAATTTTTTATCGACTTTTATACTTTTAACCTGTGGGTGTTTTATTTGTTTTTAATGAGACTCAAATTAATTTGGTGTTGTATATTTATTAGAGGTATAATTAGCACTAATAATCTAAAAGGAAAATAGAGAAAAAATAGAAGTCTCATATGTGCAGTTTTTAAAAAACAAAAAAGAGAAATCTGTATGTTTTTTCGTAGCTTTAATACAGTTACTTAAAAGTTATATATTAAGTATAAATTTTGATCACAAAAAAATTTTTAAATAGCCATAGTAAGTTAAAATTTTGTAACAAATATTTCATTAATTAAATTATATATATATATATATATATATATATATATATATATATATATATATATATATATACATATTGTACTCTTAAACTTGAATGAAGTATTTTAATTGGAACTTAAAAGTTTCAAAAACCTCATAATTATGTTTATTTGAATCAACAATTTAAATCTGATAAAACTCATAAAAAGTCTGAATATTTCAAATGTTGAATCTTTCTATCCCTGAGTTTTATTTTATTTTCCTTTTTTAATGATATATTTTTTTTTAATTTCATTATAAACATTATACTTTCAAGCAACGTAATGTCATATTATCAATATTAGAAAAATTATCAAAGTGAAAAAAAGTTAATCAATTTTTATAACCTTAACTTACATGGAGTTTTATTTTTTAAATGAGACCCAAATTAATTTGGTGTTGCATATTTATTAGAGGTAAAATTAGCACTAGAAATCTAAAAAATAAAGAAAAAAATTTAAGTCCCTTGGGAACTTTCTAAAAAACATAAAATAGGGAGGAATCTCCATGCCCTTTTTTAGCTTTAGTATATTTGCTTAAAGTTATATATTAAATATAACTTTTAATAGTGAAAACTATCTTAAATAGCCATAATAAGTTAAAATTTTGTAACAAATATGTCCTTAATTAAATTATATATTTTTGGGACATGTCCTTAAACATAAATTATCAATTTTTTTTTACTTTTAAATTTGAATGAAATATTTTAATTGGAATTTAAAAGTTTCAATAACCTCAAAATTACATCTATTTGAATCAATGATAAAAAGCATGAATATGTCAAAAAAGTTGGATGACCTTTTTATCCTTAATTTTTATTTTATTTCCCATTTTAATAATACTTAAATTTGTCATTCCCAATTTATTAGATTAAAAAAACTAAAATTATGGAAAGGAATAAAAAAAATAGAATAAAGTGATGACAAGCTCTTAGGCTTTATATTAGGAAAATAAGATTAGTATTTGAAAAGGAAAAGTAGAAAAAAAATTGTTGATTATTTTCTATGTTTTCTATAAGTTTTTTATGGAAAAAATAAAAAATGCCAATAAATTTAAATTTTTCTAATAGTAATGTGTTTGATTTATATGAGCTTAAACATGCCTAGAAACATAGTGTTTGTCAATTAATTTACCTTTTAAAATTGGAATGTATTAATCAAAACTTAAAAATGCAACTTAATATCCATATTTATCTATATGTAATTAAAAGTGCAAAGATGTATGAAATAACTAAACCACAAATAATAAGTTATTAATTTTCCTTTTAGCTAATAAGCTTCTTTTCTACTTTAACGAGTTTATTTTCCTGTGATTAACTAATTATATTATAAGAACAATGTATAGGACTAGATTTTCAAACTTTAGTGATATGAGTATAAATTTTAAATCAATGAGTAAGGATTAATTATACAAAAATATAAAAAAGCTACACAACATTTTTACCTCGAACTTTGGAATAATCACATTAAATCTGCCATAAAACATAGGGTAAGTGTAAATTTTGAAATCTTGGAGGTGAGTGTATTTTGATAAAAAAAAAATCAAGAGTAAAGCTATTAAGCTTTTTAAGTAATGTATAGTTACTTATAGTTACATGCCTTTGAAAAAACTCAGTGTTTACTTATTAATTTTATACTTTGGCATTGTGGCTTATATTTGTGTTACATTTCTTAAAGGAAATTTATTTTTACTTGATTTCTTAATTGAATGTCCCACATGTATTATGTTCCTTTCAATTTTAAATGTAACATAAAAAAAATTATTAAAAGTTTACCTTATGTCTCTTTAAAAATTCAAAGTTATGATAACATGTTAATGGTAAATCTTTTTAATTATTTAAGCCAAGTAATATATTAAGCAAGAAAAGCCTTAACTATACTCTCAATCTGTAATGACCCAAGTCCAGAACTGGTCAATGGAACACCTTCCCACACCACATGGGCTATCCTTTAGAAAAGGATAAGCGCTAGGTGCTTATGTTATGGAATTGGAGCCTATATATCCACATAAGGCTTCCCACATGGGTGAATTGTAAGAATCCTTATGTCGATATATGTGGTGTGAGCAGATGTTCCGTTGACCAGTTTTGGACTTGGGTCGTTACACATTGAGAGTGTAGTTAAGGCTTTTCTTGCTTAATTATAAATATTTCTCACCCTAATACTACTATCTATCTAAAAAAGAATAAATAAGTTCTTAATTATAAATATTTTTCATCCTAAAACTACTATCTATCTAAATAAGAATAAATAAATTCTTATCACATATATTGAGAAAGTATAATGTTTCTATTGTGTCGAACTACTAATTTTCCCACAAAGAAAATAAATAATGATTTTAATTTTATTATAAAGATTATACTTTCATGCAACATAATGTTCAATTATCAATATTAGAAAAATTATGAAAGCAACAAAATTTTTATCGACTTTTATACTCTTAACCTATATAGGTTTTATTTTTTTTAATGAGACCCAAATTAATTTGGTGTTGTATATTTATTAGAGGTATAATTAGCACTAAGAATCTAAAAGGAAAATGGAGAAAAAATAGAAGTCTCATATGTGCAGTTTTTTTTTTTTTTAAAAAGAGGAATCTGTATGTCTTTTCGTAGCTTTAATACAATTACTTAAAGTTATATATTAAGTATAAATTGTGATGGCAAAAAAAATTTTAAATAGCCATAGTGAGTTAAACTTTTGTAACAAATATGTCATTAATTAAATTATATATATATTTGGGGCATGACCTTAAACATAAAATTTTATCAACTTTTTGTACTCTTAAACTTGAATGAAGTATTTTAATTGGAACTTAAAAGTTTCAAAAACCTCATAACTATATCTATTTAAATCAACAATTTAAATCTGATAAAACTCATAAAAAGTATGAATATGTCAAATGTTGAACTTTTTATCCTTGAGTTTTATTTTATTTCCTTCTTTCAATGATAGAGTTTTTCTAATTTCATTATAAACATTATACTTTCAAGCAACATAATGTTATATTATCAATATTGGAAAAATTATAAATGTGACAAAATTTTTATCAATTTTTATAACCTTAACTTATATGGTGTTTTATTTTTCAAATGAGACCAAGATTAATTTTGTATTGTATATTTATTAGAGGTAAAATTAGCACTAGAAATCTAAAAGAGAAAGAAAAAAAATGTAAGTCCTGTGAGAAATTTCTAAAAAACAAAAAAGAGGGAGGTATCTCCATGCGCTTTTTTAGCTTTAGTACATTTGCTTAAAGTTATATATTAAATATAACTTTTAATAGTGAAAACTATCCTAAATAGCCATAATAAGTTAAAATTTTGTAACAAATATTTCCTTAATTAAATTATATATTTTTGGAACATGTCCTTAAACATAAATTATCAATTTTTTGTACTCTTAAACTTGAATGAAATAGTTTAATTGGAATTTAAAAGTTTCAAAAACATCAAAATTATATCTATTTGCATCAATGATTAAAAGCATGAATATGTCAAAAAAGTTGGATGACCTTTTTATCCTTAATTTTTATTTTATTTCCCATTTTAATGATACTCAAATTTGTCATTCCCAATTTATTATGTAACGACCCAAGTCCAGAACCGGTCAACGGAACACCTGCCCACACCACATGAGCTATCATTTATGAAAAGGATAACCGCTAGGTGCTTATATTCTGGAATTGGAGCCTATATATCCACATAAAGCTTCCCACAATTCACCCATGTGGGACATGGGGTTGTTACAAACTCCCCTCCTTATGTACCCAACGTCCCCGTTGGAGTCAATCGGATTACTTGGTTCCTCGGACCAAGTAACCTCTCTAATCGGACTACTTAGCCCCTGGCCAAGTAGTCTCTCGAATCCAGGATCAGTCCCGGTAGATGATGCATGTGCATACCCACTATACCACACCATCGTGGTCCCGGGTCAGCTCTGATACCATCTATAATGACCCAAGTCCAAAACCGGTCAACGGAACACCTACCCACACCACATGGGCTATCCTTTATGAAAAGGATAAGCGCTAGGTACTTATGTTCTGGAATTGAAGCCTATATATCCACATAAGGCTTCCCACAATTCACCCATGTGGGACATGGGGGTGTTATATATTAGATTTAAAAAAACTAAAATTATGGAAAGGAATAAAAAAAAAATAGAACAAAGTGATGACAAGCTCTTAGGCTTCATATTAGGAAAATAAGTTTAGTATTTGAAAAGGAAAAATAGAAAAAAAATTGTTGATTATTTTCTATGTTTTCTATAAGTTTTTTATGGAAAAAAATTAAATAATGCTAGTAAATTTAAAATTTGTAACAGTCATGTGTCTAATTTATATGAGCTTAAACATGCCTAAAAACATAGTGTTTGTTAATTAATTTACTTTTTAAACTTGGAATGTATTAATCAGAACTTAAAAGTGCAACTTAATATCCATATTTATCTATATGTAATTAAAAGTGCAAAGATATATAAAATAACTAAACCACAAATTATAAGTTATTAACTTTCCTTTTAGGTACTGAGCTTCTATGCTACTTTAACGAGTTTATTTTCATATGATTAACTAATTATATTATAAGAACAGTGTGCAGGACTAGATTTTCAAACTTTAGTAATGTGAGTATAAATTTTAAATCAATGGGTAAGGATTAATTATCAAAAAATATAAAAAGCTACACAACATTTTTACCTCGAACTTTGGAACAATCACATTAAATCTACCATAAAACACAGGGTAAGTGTAGATTTTGAAATCTTGGATGTGATTGTATTTTGATAAAAGAAATCAAGAGTAAAGTAATTAAGCTTTTTGAGTAATGTATAGTTACTTATAGGTACATGCCTTTGAAAAAAAGTCAGTGTTTACTTACTAAGTTTATACTTTGGCATCGTGGCTTATATTTGTGTTACATTTCTTAAAAGAAATTTATTTTTACTTGATTTTTTAATTAAATGTCCCACCTGTATTATGTTCCTTTCAATTTTGAATATAACATCAAAAAAATTTATTAAAAGTTTACCTTATGTTTCTTTAAAAAGTCAAAGTTATGATAACATATTTATGGTAAATCTTTTTAATTATTTAAGCCAAGTAATATATATAGAATCTCCATTTTAATAATTAGCTTTTTGAATCTAAAACATAGAAGTTAAGATAAAATTTACTAAATTAAATTTTAATAAAATTTATAAATATGTAATACTATTAAGATATTAAATTAAGATCTTTTCTCAATAGATTGAATACCATTTTTAAATTTTATGCTGATAAGAGGAATTCTGACATCTTTGACTAGATTTTAAAAATACCATGAAGTAATTTTATAAATACTCTACTATCACAAATAAAAAAACTTCTATCAATTTTTTTATAACAAATATTACCTGTAGCGTATTCTACATTATATTATTATTGTTGTTGTTGTTTATATTAAACAAAAATATAATACAATGAGCTATTTATTGTAATGAATGACGCAAATGAGGATAGTTATGATGAAATATTATAATAAAAAACTACTACATAAGAGATAGAAAAATTAATAAAAAATTATATCTAAACTAAAACAAAGTAAATTATTATTGCAATAATTTATTTTGGATAAAATCATTATAATTATAGTTATTAGAGGGAAAAATAACTTAGTATTCAATTCACGTGCAACGCACGTGTGCAATTACTAGTACCATAAAAAATGAGACCGAAGCTTTCGAAAGGTTTCTCTAGTGAGCTTTCTTATATATCTCATGTGTATATTTCCTATTCCCCTAAAGGTAAATACTTCACACCAGGAAAGAAATGAGGCAAGGTTTTAATGGGTGATATAAGCTTGCAAGTATCATATGGTTAATTGGTTTATAGTCCAGCAACCTTTGATGTGTGGGGGATTAGATTAGAAACCTTCTAGGCTAATGAATGAATGAGGTTCTGTTAGCAATAGTTGGAACTTTTTTTGGAAACATAGATTGTTGCCAGGGACAGCAAAGCCCATGATGGCAGAAGCAGAGGACCAGTCCTACAGAACAGGTACTCGGGAACATATTCAGAGTAAGAGGGACTCTTCTATGAAATTTATTTCTTAAGAAATTGGTGATGGAAGTTCTGTCAGTTTTTGGACTGATGTTTGGCGCAGGAAACATTCTTATGCAGAAAGTTCCAAATAGATGTTTACTCTAGCAACTAATGAACATGCTTTTATGAGTTACTGCTTTGAGCTCGTAAATGACCAAGTCACTTAAATGACTGATAGATTCTATGGATCTCCAATTTGTTTATTCTACTGTACAAGCAGAAGATTAATGGAACCAATTCTGACAAAATTTGTGTTTTTAGGGAAGTCGGGATCATTTTTCAGTTAAATTTTTTTGCCAGGTTCTAAGTCAAGGTAATCGTAGAAGGGTTTTAACAGGAAGGCCTGAAAATCAAATGATCTACCAAAAGAAAGGTTTCTCAGCTGGAACATTATGATGTGACGGTCCTTGACAGCCACAAAATGTCACAGATGTCACGTACCACAATCAGACGGCCAGTGAAGCGTCCGTGGCTGTCATGGGACATCACACTGGTGAAGTCCGATTCAGTTGGGAAGCAACATTGGAATGGATTCTACAATCGATACCCTATCACAGAACACAAGGTATAGCTATTTCTTTGGACAGAACGCAACAGTAGAGGTTTCAAGGACCATTGTATATGGTGAGCGGTAAAATTCTCGTCTTCTGGGTTTCAAGACAAAAGTTACACATGAAGAGATAGTTGAGACTTCTGATTTTTGTCTTGTAAATGATTCTCCAGGCATTTCTTGATTTTTTTTCTTATTAAAAAAAAAAGGAAAACGAGGACAATAGTATCCTTTTCAGGATGTATGGAGGATTATATACACCAGCAGAAGAGACACCTAATTTTGTAAAAAAGACAGAATAAACATCAAGCAATGGATTAACATAGCTGCACTTGTATAACAATAATCCTGTCATGCTTATGACTTGCAAACAAAGAGTGGCGTGATCTGTGTGTTTTTCTGTGTGTGCGTGCGAGAGCATTTTTAGTAAAATCAGAACTGATACCTTGAAGATGCCCCTTGAACCTGCAGTCTTGTTTTGACAACATCAAGGGGAGTGGTGAGATGAGCACTCAACCCTCACTACTAAAAAAACCATATTTTCCAACAGTATATTTTCCAACGGTCAAATCGTTGAAAATTTTCAACTGTCAAGGCCGTTGGAGGCAAGATAAACACTTTTCTAATGGCTTAACCTTTGGAACAATTACGAAATTAAATTATGAGATATGTATATAAAATTTCCGACAGCTTTAGCCGTTGGAAAATATATGTTTTAGATGGGAAATTGAATGTAAATGTTTCCAACGGCTTGAGCCGTTGGAACTAGTTTTAAGTAATTAATGCTGTTTTATTCTTTCCAACAGCTACTAAATTTTAAGTAATTTTTTTATATTCTTTCCAACGGCTTCGGCCGTTGGAAAATACTTGGATGTTAATGTTTGTAATTTTTAGGTTTCCAACGGCCTAATTCAGATATTTTCTCATGACCAACGGCTTTGACCGTTGGAAAGTCATTATTTTAAACGCACCGTTTTGAAATTTTTTTCCAACGGCCTTGGCTGTTGGAAACTAGCAATTTAAATCCCCCCCCCAGCCCAGATCGTCTTGTTCATCGTCCTGAGTTCTGAAAATCATCTTTGTCTTCTCTCTTTAGGTCCCTTTGTCCCACATGCATACACTTTATGTTCCTATCGTCTCCCAAAGTAGATTCAACTTTCTCGAGATCGTCATTGTTGGATCTGGTATCATTATTGTAGATCTATAGGTTAGTTTTGGTTTTTTTTTCTTTTCTGTTTCATTTTTTTTCGGATTTTCATGCTTTGATGTTTAATAATGATAATGGGTTGAAGATTTTGCTTGTTGTGGCAGATTGCAAGCCATTTCCACGCATTTGAAGGAAGTAAAATTTGGATTTGAGGTAAGTTGATTTAATACGTATTTTTTAAGTTTTTTAATTTTTTTTCCTAAAAAATACTTAAAATTCATATTATGTGATGTTAATTTGGTTTGAAATATATAAAATGTACTCCCTCCATCCCATATATTTTGCTCCATTTTCCTTTTTAGGTTGTCCCATAACCTTTGCACCATTTCCATTTTAAGTAATTTTTAACAACTCATTTACCCTTATACCCCTAACTTAACCCATCTCTCTCTCTCTCTCTCTCTCTCTCTCTCTCTCTCTCTCTCTCATCCTAATTTCGATCCTATCTCTGTCTCTGTTTCTCCCTTCCTCCCTCCCTCCCTCCGGCGTGCTTGCACAGCAATTTGTGACGAAGGCACGACCGATAGATACTCGATCGACGGAGGTACGATCGACAATGGACTCGTAATCGATGACGGATGTGCGAGTGACAACGGACGTACGATCGGCGATGGATGCACATTTGACAATGGATGCGTGATGGAGCTCTGATTTGAGGCAAGAGGGACAAGAAGAAGACGAAGAGGCGCTGGATTGAAGCAGGGAAGCTAGCGCAAATGAGGACGGTGCGATCGAAGACAACGTAAATCGACGCCGGTGAATCAAAGGCCGATGCGAATCGATGCTGCGATCGAGGACGATGCGAATGAGGACGGGGCGATCGAGGATGGCAAACCGATTCCGAGATTGAAGAGATGAATCGAGGACGGAGGGGGCTCGGGTGGGACTGTTAGGGTGGGTTTCGCCGTTGCGCTCTCACCTCTTGCCCTCACCCTCGTCCAACGTCGCCGGACTTCGTCGCAGAAAAAGGAAGGGCACAATTGGAAAATGTGTAAGAAACAGTAAAGCGCCTAAAACTACGTAAAAACTCAAATGGTGCAAAATAAACGGGACGGAGGGAGTATGTGATTTGTAGTTGTTGATGGTTGGATGTGAAGTATTGAGGTTACCATTACAATTTCAAATTTATGTCCATTTTGTTACTTTTTTTTTCTTATTTTTGGGATTAATTTAAAAATAGGAAATAATTAGTTTTAAGTTAATTGTTTAGATAGTATATTTATGTGTGAAATTAGTTAGTATATTTAAAAATAGGAAATAATTAGTTTTAAGTCAATTGTTTAGGTAGTATATTTATGTGTGAAATTAGTTAGTATATTTAAAAATAGGAAATAATTAGTTTTAATTCAATTGTTTAGGTAGTATATTTATGTGTGAAATTAGTTAGTATATTTAAAAATAGGAAATAATTAGTTTTAGGTCAATTGTTTAGGTAGTATATTTTGTTTAACTAACAATGTTTAATTGGATTTATTGTTACAATGTTTTAATATTTGGAATTAATATAAAGGTACAAAATATTTATATTTAAATAAGTTTGTTTGATTAAGTTTGACCTTGAATATAATATATGTCAATAATAATAATAATAATAATACCAATAATAATAAGAGTAGTAATAATAATAATAATAATAATAATAATAATTGAAATAATAATTATTATACTAAGAGTAGTACTAAAGTAATAATAATAATAATAAATCCAATAAGAGTAGTAATAATTATAATAATAACAATAATATTAATAATAGTAGTAGTAGTAGTAGTAGTAGTAGTAGTAGTAATAGTTGTAGTAGTAGTAGTAAAAATAATAATATGGCTGTATTTCCAACTGCCTAGGCAGTTGGAAAAATTTCCAACGGCTTAAGCAATTGGAAATCTTGCAAAATTTTCCAACTGCCTGGGCAATTGGAAGTTGTTGGAACACAAAAAAAAAATTAATTACAGCCGTTGGAAATTTCTAACTGCTTATTTTCCAACAGCTGACAGTTGGAAGTTCCAACGGCTAATATCTGGGCCATTGGAAGTTTTACTTCCAATGAAAGGATTTCCAACTGCCGAAGTTCCAACGGCCAACCATTAGAAACTTAAAATTTCCAACTGCTGGCCGTTGGAAATAGCAGTTGGAAAAAGGCAATTTTTTAGTAGTGCCTACATGTTATAAATATATTACTTCTGATAGGGCACAAATTATTTTGGGAGACCGCAAAAAAAAATGCATGCTCTAGGACATTAGCAGAAGGAAGGCACATACCACCAGCTAATCCTCCCAATACAAATCCCTCGACAGAGCCATTAACAAGCAAACTGGGAGCCAACTTTTGCTTCCAATGCTCTGTCAACTCTTTTAGGGCTTCATAAAACATAACCTAAAGTATCAAAAACAAAAGAAGCAATTAGTCGTTAGTTCGTACAAAGTTTTTTCTTTTTCTTTTCCTGTGAGCCAAGCTCCCTATTTTGTTTACTACTTCACAGTATCCAATAAATGGTTTTAACTTTTGTGAAGCTAGTGAGATGAACCTCTCACAATTAAGACATTAAAGAAACTGGATAGATCAATTAAATGCCAACAGATGCAGAAGACATCTTTACCAGATAGTGGCTACATGATACGCCGTATGGGTGGAAGTATTAAGCAAGTCAAGCATTGAAAATAGAACACAGACATTAAGATGGTTAAACGTTGATGGCAACCAGGTTCTTTTTTACGATGTCAAAACAAATAACTATGACTTCCTAAATTGAGTAACTGACACAAGCCCAACTGGTGCATGCACTCATTACAAAAGGCAAAAGAGAGAAAAAAAGGTGGTAAGATGGGATCGGCTGGACTGGAGGATAGCAAGCGGAGGTAGCAAGCTATAGATGTTATTAAACAAAGCTCAATCTCCAGCTACTTATTGGGTCTTAATATGTGAATATGAGAAGTAATTACTGCAATGCATGGCCAAATTAAGAAAAGAATATTCTATACCATAAGCCCAGCGAATGGCACATCCCTAGCAAGCGTGGACCAGTATCTGCAAAGTCAATGGGGAGAGTTTATAAGTAGTGCAGCATAAAAAATTTCAATTCCTGATAAAAGACACAATATTCTTTACATGAATAATAAAGTTCTACTTCTTGAAACAGGCCTCAGTACCACAACATTACAAAACTTTAATATCTTCAACAAATAAGAAAAAATATAATAGAGGAGAGAGAAACACTACTAAAAAGGGGGTTTTTTCCAACTGCCATTTTCAACGGCTTGCTGTTGGAAATTTTGAGGTTTCCAATGTGAGACCATTGGAAACAAGACAATTGGTAATCCATGTGTTGGAAGTTTAGTTTTCAACGGCCCAGGTGAGAGCTGTTGGAAATTCCAACTGTCAACCGTTGGAAAATTTGCCGTTGGTAATTTCAAACGGCTGTAATTAATTTTTTTTTTCACGTTGTAGTTGGAAATTTAGCAATTTTTCCAACTGCTTAGGCTGTTGGAGCTGTTGGAAATTATTTTTTTTTGTATTTTTTATTCCTATGCTGTTTATTCTAATGCTTTTCGTAAAAATATTATAGATTTTTTTATATTTTAGTAGGAAAATAAAAAATATATATTATGTATATATTACTTAATAATATTGTAGATTTTATAATATGACAAAGAAATTATATCTTAAATTTACAAAACAAAAATCAAAAGCAAAAACTATGAATAAGCAGAAAACTTACAAAAATAGAAAAATACATAAATAACATAATTACAAGAATTAAAAGAATTTAAAACTTCAAATCTACAAAATTACAAAAATACAAAAATACAAGAATTTAAAAATTCAGATCTACATAATTACAAAAATACAAAAAATAAAACCAGATCCGCAAAATGGTCGCCGGTGAGGAATGGTGGACGGCTAAGAATAGTGGCAGTGAGAGCGGATTTGGTGCGACGGAGCGTGGACGGTCGGCGAGCAGCTCTAGTGCGTCGGAAAGCAGACAGTCGGTGAGTAAATTTGTTACGATGGAGAAAGGACGATTCGCGAGATCATCTGGTGCTACGGAGAGAGCGATGGACGACTGGATCTGGTGCGACGGAGAACGATGGTCGGCGAGCGCATCTGATGCGACGGAGGCCAGAGAAGGGAGACAAAGCACTGCGGATAGGGAGAACGACGGAGGGCAGAGAGCGCGACGGACAGCAGAGAGGAGAGCAGACGAAGAGAGAAGAGAGAGAACAGAGGGAGAGAGAGACGAAGAGAGAAGAGAGATGAAGCAGACGAAGAGAGAAGAGAAAGAGCAGAGGGGGAGAGAGAGAGAGAGACGAAGAGAAAACAGAGATGAGAGGAGGGAAAGAGAACATAGAGAGGCGAGAGAAGGGACCGGAGACAAAGAGGCTGAAGAAGAGACGAACAGGCGCTCGAAAAAAGAAGAGACAAAGCGGCAGTGAAGAAGAGGCATGACGGGAAGGGTTAGTAGGGTAAGTGATAGTATTTATAGTTAGGGCCAGTTAGGGTTGGGTTTGGGCTTTTTTTGCCCAATAGACTATTTTTTTTTGTTAGGGAAAATTATATATATATATATATATATATATATATATATGAACATATATAAATATCAATATCAAAATAATATATATATATATATTATTATTGTTGTTGTTTTTATGGCAAATATTTCAAAATAATTATGATATTATGATACATTTTAACATATAATATATTATATTATGATAAATTTTATATTATACTAATATATTATGATAAATACATATTTATAATTATGATATTATATATACAAAAATATTTTTATTTTTCCAACTGCCTAGGCCGTTGGTAACGTAAAATTTAAATATATGTCATAATATATTAGTATAATAAAAATTTATCATAATATAATATATTATATGTTAAAATGTATCATAAGTATCATATATATCATAATTAATTAATTATATATATATATAAAATATCATAATTATAAATATTTTCCAATGGCCTAGGCAGTTGGAAAATAATTTTTATTTTCCAACTGCCTTCTAAAAAATATTTTCCAATAGCTTAGGCAGTTGGAAAAAAAAATTTCCAACGACTAAAGACGTTGGAAAAAAAATTTCCAACGGTTTAAATTGGTGCGGTAGAAATTTTTCAACCTTTCCAACGTCTAGGCCATTGGAGATTTTTTTTTAAAGGGTCAACTTTTTTTCACAGTTTCCAACAGTTTGGCACGTTGGAAATTTCCAACGGACAAGCCGTTGGAAATTGAGCCATTGGAAAAAAAAGGTTTTTTAAGTAATGAAACCAAGATTTGAATTGTCAATTGAATCAATTTTAATTGTAGTAAGGTCCAAAGGTGACACCCAACTTATTTTTTGGATACTAATACCTAAGTGATTCTAAAAATTTAGATTTAAAGAATTTGATTTAAGGCACTAGATGACACAAATAGTGGGGAAAAAAGAATGATAAAGAATGGCAACATAGAGGATGAACACTTGGTGATTAAAGAAAAGTATGGTTGTGCATGCGTTTATTAGTACAATATATGTGCAAGGAATATGTAGAATATTATGACCCCTATGCTTGGGAAAGAAAAAGAACATAGCTTGGCAGACATCGAGTAATGGTGGCCACTGGGCCGGGTTAACTCAGGCCCAACCCGAACCCGACTCGGCCCAGAACGGATTGGACTTGGACGAAGGCGGAGCGAGTTTGGGCCTAAGGGAGGAAGGGAGCCCAAAATAGGCTGATCGGCCTACGACCCGTGCAACCCAGACCGGACCGGCCCACGACCCGGCCGAGCTGGGCCGACTGTTCCAGTTCCCGTTGGTTGCGGTAGATTTTTTTCAAAAATGGCAAAATTACACCTTCCCCCCCCAACGGCTCTAGATATTTTTTTTGACCCCCAGACTTTTTTACCGTCAGTCAACAGTCACTAACGGCTAGTTTTTGAGAGCTTTTTGGGGAAAATGAATTTTTTCTTCTCCTATAAATAGGCAACCTCCTTCCCACACTTCTTCACACCAATCTTCTCTTCTCCAATCTTCTGCAATATTCTCTCATTCTCTTTACTATCTCTTTCCAAGTTTATTAATCTTTCACTAATATTTTCTTAATTGCCTCTTAATCATCTCTCTATCTCTTCAATTATTTTCTTCTACTAATGGCTTCACGAGGGAAGAACTCCGGCAAGGGCAAACGTACTCCGGCAAGGGCAAACGTGTTGCCTCTTCCTCATCTGGCACAGGGGTTGGTTCATTTTTCTGAGGACGTTTGTTCTGGAAAAATCACGGCTCGCATTCACAAGAAATTCCCGACAATGATCCAAACATCGACATAGCGGCATACGACCTTGGCCTTGACGATCAACTCTCTGATGATGATATTGAGGAAATTCGACCGACCCAAGTCGGTGCCTAGGGGTCCCAACTGACGCCACAAAGCGAGCAACCCGAGCAGAGTCAAGTGAAGAGCGGGAATTTGAAGGCTTCCGTTTGGGCGCATTTTGATCAAGTTTGGGAAGGCGAAACGAGGTATGCCAAGTGCAAACATTGCAGCAACAAATTTACACACAAATTGAACTCCAGGACGGGCACCCTCACAATGCACTTAAGCAAAGTCCATGGAGTCATCGGTGGCATTTCCGGTGGACAAACACAATTGATGGGTGTTGGCAGCTCCGACGGTCCAGGGATTTTTCAATTTAATCCAAAAACTGTTAGGCAAGGTTTAATTAATTGAATGATGATTATTGAAAAACCATTTAGACAAGCTGAGGATGAACACTTAGAAAGATTCATCCAAGAAAATCTAAATCCTGCTTATAAAAAAATGTCTAGGCAAACGGCTAGAAGAGAAAGCTTTAAACTGTAGGAAGCTAGGAGATGTGATTTACAAACATATTTTTCTATTGTTGATCATTGTTTGTCATTTACATCTGACATGTGGACATCTCCAATAGGACAAAATTATTATTGTGTAACTGCTCATTGGATAGATGATGAATGAGTTATTCAAAAATGGATAATTGTTTCAAATGTATGGAATCTGATCATACGGGTTAGAATATTTTTAACTGCATTATTGAAAGTTTGCGTGAATTTTTTGTTGCTAATAAAGTTTTGTCTATTTCTTATGATAATGCTTCAAACAATGATGCGGCAGCAAGAGAATTGATAAAAGAATTAAAACCACCGCTTGATGAAATTTTTTTTCCATGCTCGTTGCTTGTGTCATATTTTGTATTTATATGTCCAAAATGGTTTACAACAACTGCAAAACCAAATTGAGCCAATTCGGAATGCTTTAGTTATTGTTAAAACAATGAACAAATTGGTTCATGAATTTAAAATGTTTTGTATTGAAAATAGGGTGAATTTTTCTGGGAAAAGGTTTAAAATTGATTGCCCCACTTGATGGAACTCAACATTTGAAATGTTAAAAGACGCTCAACCATGGGCAAATCTTTTGACTCGCTTTGTGAACTCAAAAGTTCAAGGCGACTGGCTAATGGACAAGGTTTGGGAAAAATGTTTTAAGTTAGTTGAGTTGCTTAGATATTTTTATGAGGTAACAAAATTTTTCTTTGGAGTTTTTTACCCAACAATGCACCAAGCAATGTTATATTTTGTAAACGTCGTTTATGTTTTCCACCAACACAAGAACGATGAGTTTTTGAAACCAACTGTTGAAGCAGTGCAAAACAAATGGTTTGATTATTTTCAACAAATCCCATAAATTTATCTTATTACATGTGTATTAGATCCAAATTTCAAAATCACAGGTTGTCTGCAATTGTTAGAAGCATACTATCACACATATTTAGGTCAAGCACAAGTTTCTGCACTTGCTATTTCTGCTAAAGCTGACCACAATTTGAGAGAGTTATACAAAATCTACTCCGTTAAGCATTCTGATAAGGTTAGGTCATTCAAGCCAACACCCGCCCCGACATTCCACATCCTCATCATCATCAAGGTTCAACCCAGCAGCGAGTATCCTCAAACGACCGAGACCCACAAACCCGGGATTGGCGGAATGAGATGATTACCTCCGCACGTCATTTGAAAACAATGAGGAAGACATCCTCTAAGGCTGCCTTCAATGCAGGGAAATGAGTCATCTTGGAGAAACGAGCAAGGCTCACACCTGAAGCCGTTGAGGTTTGCGTATGTAACCGAGATTGGGCGCTTGCTGCTCTAAGGAAACAAGATATTAAAAGCTCCGATGATGGGGTCCCTTCTGATAATGACCAACAAAAGTAGATTGTAGGTTTTCATTAGAATTTAAAGAATGTAATTGATCTGATTATACTGTTAAGCACAGATCTTAAGTTTTACCTTTTCATTTTTTTTTCCCATGGAACGTTTTGCCATTTTCAAGTGTAAGGCACGTTTCAAATTATGTAAGTGTCGTTTGGCTTTTTTATTAATAAAATTTGCACCGACAGTGGTGTTTCTTCTAAAAAAATATATATTTTATAAAATTGCTATCAAATAATGATTGAAAACATATTAAAAGAATTTTTTAAAAAATCGGATTAACACGGCCCAGCTCGGACCCGGGTTGGACCCGACCCAGGGCCAACCTGCTTATATGCAGCCGTGCCCGAGTCCGGATAATCCGACCCGGGCCCAGCCGGGCAGGGCTAGGTCGGCCCACCAGCCACCACTAACATCAAGACATATTCAGTAGCAACAATTAATAACTATAATATTTAACTACGTGACTCTACAAAATGGTTGCATGTAGCATTTTGAAAATGGTTGTTGTAATGACCCAACTCAATTTAGTCCATTTTATGATTTTGGGTATTTAGGTTAAAGCCCAAGAGAAGAAAAAAAAAGTAATTGTTAATTTTTTCTTTCAATACATAGGCTAGCTTTTCTTTGAAATTGAAGAAAGATTTAAGTTAAGGTTATTGTTGATTATAATTTGTTTTAATCATTAAAAGGGTCAATTGATTATTAAAATTATTTCGGATGGATTAGAAATAAATTTGGGGAGATTTTGGCTGGGCATGGTGGAAATTAGAGAGTAATAGAAGTGCGAATCAGAGAAGATGAAGAATCGTGTTTCTGGAAACAAATTGGACTAATGACATTTTAGGTCCTTTGGGTTTGGAGGCGGGTTCATCGACATATAATAGTCTAAAATGTTACAACTTAGTCACTAGAAGTAGAATGCTAAAGGATATAATCGGGTTAATCATAGTATCAGTCCCTGAGGCTTCTAACAATACTTCAGTGAATTCTTAGGTTCTAGAAACATTTATTTAGGTCACTGTCAGCAAGTGATTTTTGATTATTTCTTAAATTGATTATGTTTTGATACAAACTTTTACATAATTATTTTAGGTGGCTAAATAATTATTTTAGGAGTTGGAAAATTGCATATTGAGGTAAGTGGCTACTACTATTCTAAAAAAATTAAATTGTTTTGATATTATGTATATATATATATATTATTTATTCAAAATGCTAAGTTTTCCAGTTTAGTAATTTTTCAATATTTTGATTTAAAGCTATTTTGCATTTAAATAAATTTTAATCAGAATGAGAGTTTTCAATTACAATTTTTATTTTGAAATTGTTTTCCAAGTGTTTTATTAATTTACTTGTTTACATGCTTATTCAAATTTTATCTTATTTATGCAATATATTATGTTTGATTAAATAAGATGGGATCATGTATGTTTTGATTGTGATGCTTTGTACTAAAATTTTATAACAATCGTAATGCTCTGAATTTCTGTTCCGATTCTGTTTTGGTCGGTGTTGATTCTGTGCCTATACTATTGGAAAAGTGTAGTTTTGGACCCTCAACGTAGGGTATTCTATTCCATTCTATTCCACAGTGCACTGTTTTTAGGACTAGCCCTTTAGGGCGCTCGATCGTTGGTGATTTTTAGACAATTTTGGACGTACTACAGCGGTTTAAGTGTAGTCACAGTGATCACCCCACCCACTCTGATCTAAATTTCTGTTCTGCTATTTTGTTCTGAACTGGTCTATTTTGGTTAATGATTTTATTTACAAATATTATTTGCTCAACTTTCAAAATTGCTATTGCATTTATTATGTTCTGACTGTTCAAATATCTTCCACTAAAGTTATGTTATTATTTTACAAGAATTGTTTTCTGCTTGATCCCTATATATTTTGTATATTGTATTTTTGTTTTCAAAATCTATCACTTGCTGGGCATTTGTGCTCACCCCGTTTTCACCGCCTCACACAGATTAGGAGTAGTTCAAGTTAGCTAGCGAGAACGACTACAAGACCAGCAGCAGTTCAAGACAATTAAAAGTATTTCATTAGTACTACTATTAGAAACTTATTTATGTTTAGAAAACTCTTTGGATTTTGTTTCATTCCTTAGAGCTTTAATATCTTATGGATTATGTCCCAGTTTCAAGAATTGTAGTTGCTCTACCACTTATTCTTAGAAGAGAATTTTATAAGTTTGGAATTATTTGGAATATGTAGCCTTGCATGCTTAGGGAAAATTTATTTTCTTGAGTATGCGGCGTGTCATCTTCCTGAGACTCCTAGGGTGGGTTTTGGGGCGTGACAAGAGTGGTATCAAAGCATAGGATCGATAAATTTGGAGACCTTTGGTTAGGGCAATGCTAGGTTTTTGTTGTGCTTAGATATTAAGTATTCTCCCGTCATCTGTTGCGCTAATTCAAAATTTGACTATCTTCAGCAGACATATGGCACCTATGCGTATCACCACTTAGCATCAGGCAAATGAAGGAAATGAAGACGATGTTCTTATTTCTTAGCTAGCAGGACATGGGTGAGAGGCTCCTAGCCGGAGGAATGCAGCAAATTAGGCTAACCCTCCTGTACAGCCTGATGCAGCAGCTATGGCTAATGCCTTGTTACAGTTGTTGGTTATGCAACTTGGTCAGCAAGGTCAAGCAAGTGCTCCTCCATGTGTTGGTGTTAATGGTGGGAATGATTAGAAGGGCCTAAATGAATTTTTAAAGTTACGACCAGACATATTTAATGGTGAAGGTGATCCAAAGGAAGCTAGGTATTGGCTTTCAATGATGGAAGATTATTTTGATCTCCTTCAGTATAATGACAGGCAGAAGGTAGGTGCTGCAACTTTTGTCATGGAAGGTCGAGCTAAGGATTGGTGGAAGATCGTGCGACCTGAAAATTTGGATGGGTTCACATGAAAGCAATTCAAGCAAGCTTTCAACACCGAGTTCTTCCTTAAAACCTATAGGATGCAGAAGATTGCAGAGTTTATGCAGCTGACACAGGGAGATATGACTCTGGCAGAATATGTGAAAAAGTTCACCGAGCTTCCATCTTATGCTCCAGATTTGATAGCTCAGGAGAGTTCAAAGGCGATGAAATTTGAAACGGGGCTTCGGCAACCCATTCGAAGTAGGGTTGCTCCACATAGGCTGCATACTTATCGAAAAGTGGTGGAGACTGCTACCATAGTGGAGAGAGAGCTGGGTCTTATTGTTAAGGAACAAAAGAGGAAAGATAGACCTGGGGGATGTTCAAGCAAACCATTTGGAGATGTAACAAAGAAACCAAAATTTGCACCAACCTATCATGGAGTTTTCTATGCATCAAGATGTGCCAAAGTGTGACTATTGTGGGAAATTTCATTTTGGCGACTGTCATTGGAAGACTGGCGGCTGTTTCTGTTGTAGAAAGAAAGACCATCTGATTGCCGATTGTAAACAGCCAGGGACCAGAAATCCTTATCGAAACTTCCAGTCGAAGAGTAATCTACCAGCTCTGAAGAAGCAAGATGAAAAAAGAGGTGCAGCAAAGCTGCAAGTTCAAGGCCGGATATATGCACTTACTCAGCAAGATGCAGATGACTCTAATGCAGTTGTTTTAGGTATGGTGAAAATCGGTTCTATTTATGCTCATGCCTTGTTTGATTCTAATGCCAATTATTCTTTTGCATCACCAAAGTTTGCTACTAGATTATCCTGTGTGCCTGAGTTGTTGGATTTTGAACTATTTGTTGAGACCTCTTTAGGAAAGTCTGTTGTTACTAATTTTGTTTATAAAAGGTGTTAGTCAAAATTGATGGAAAGGATATGCCTGTGAACTTGATTAGGCTGGATATAATTGACTTTGATGTTATTTTCGGGATGGATTGGTTATCGGTGAACCATGCTTGGGTTGACTGCCATGAAAAGAAAGTAGTATTTCGTGTTCCTAAAGAGCCAGAAGTCATATTTTTCGGCAATAGGCAATGCGTCCCAATTGGTCTTATCTCTGCTATGCATGCTTGTCGATTGTTAAAAAAGGGTTATCAGGGATATTTAGCATTTATTAGAGAAACCAGCCAACCTGAATTAAAGCTGGAAAACATTCCTATTGCCAAGGAATTTCCTGACATTTTTCCTGATGAAATTTCTAGGTTGCCCCCTGATTGAGATATTGAATTTTCCATTGATCTTGAGTTGAGGACTACCCCAATCTCTAAGGCTCCCAACTGAATGGCACCTACGGGGATGAAATAGTTAAAGGTACAGCTGCAAGAGTTGCTCGATAAAGGATATATTCGACCTAGTGTTTCACCATGGGGTGATCCTGTTTTGTTCATGAAGAAGAAAGATGGAAGCTTGAGGCTTTGCATTGACTACCGTGAATTAAACAAGGTGATTGTTAAGAACAAGTATCCATTGCCTCGTACTGATAACTTGTTCAATCAGCTTCAAGGTGCACAAGTTTTTTCTAAAATTGATTTGAGGTCCGGGTATCACCAACTGAAGATTAAGGCTGAAGACATACTCAAGATTGCTTTTAGAAGCAGGTATGGCCATTATGAATTTGTGGTCATGCCATTTGGTCTAATGAATGCACCGGCTGTTTTTATGGACTTGATGAACCGGATTTTCAAGCCTTATTTAGACCAATTTGTTGTTGTCTTTATCGATGATATTTTGGTCTATTCTAAAAGTCCCAAGGGGCATGAGGATCATTTGAGAATTATTTTACAAACATTCAGGGAGAATGAGTTATATGAAAAATTTGAAAAGTGTGAATTTGGTTGGAAAAAATTTCTTTTCTTGGACATATAATTTCAAAAGATGGAGTTTCTATACATCCATAGAAAGTTAAAGCAGTGGTGAATTGGGCTAGACCCTCTAATGTTGCTGAAATTTGCAGCTTTCTTGGTTTAGCCGGTTATTATCGTCAGTTTGTTGAAGGATTTTTGACCTTGGCCATGCCTCTATACAAGTTGGTTCGAAAAAATGCTAAGTACGAGTGGACTGAAGATTGTAAAAAAAGCTTCCAAGAGTTAAAGCGAAGATTAGTCAGTTCACCTGTCCTTACCACCCCATCTAGCACTGAAGGTTATGAAATTTATTGTGATACTTCACATATTGGTTTAGGGTGTGTACTTATGCAGAATGAAAGAATTGTTGCCTATGCCTTTAGGCAGTTGAAGCCATATGAGAAGAATTATCCTACGCATGACTTGGAATTAGCTGCAGTTGTCTTTGCCTTGAAGGTCTGGAGACATTATCTTTATGGTGTTTCCTGTAAGGTGTTTACTGATCACAAGAGTTTGCAATATATCTTCACACAGAAGGAATTGAATCTAAGGCAGCGGAGGTGGTTGGAGTTGCTAAAAGATTATGATTTGAATATTTGCTATCACCCTGGCAAGGCAAATGTTGTTGCTGATGCTTTAAGCCGTAAGTCCTCGGGCTCGTTAGCTTCTTTACTTACTAATAAAAAAACTACTCTTAATGATCTAAAGAAGTTGGGAGTAGAAATTATAACAGATGGTGTCAGTAGTGTGCTTGCTAACTTGATGGTTCAACCAACTTTAATTGAGAGGATAAAAATTTCTCAAATATCAGATGAAGGAATTAACAAGTTGAAAGAAGAAGTTGCACAAGGGAGGCATCCAAGATTTCGTATTCATGAAGGTGGATTTCTAAATTTTGGTGCTCGGCTATGAGTCCCTAGAGATGAGGCTTTGAAGGGAGAAATTATGAGAGAGGCACATAATACCCCTTACACTGTGCATCCAGGTGGAACTAAAATGTACAGAGACCTACGGGAGCATTTTTGGTGGCAAGGAATGAAAAAGGAGATTGCTCAATTTGTTGCGAAGTGTCAGACTTGCCAATAAGTCAAAGCGGAACATCAAAAGCCTTGAGGACCTTTGCAGCCTCTTTCAATTCTTGAATGGAACTGGGAACACATCACTATGGATTTTGTTGTGGGACTTCCAAGGACTACCAGAGGTAATGCTATTTGGGTGATTGTTGATCGTTTATCTAAATCCACCCATTTTTGTCATTCCAATAAGGTGCAAGTTTAGAGAAGTTAGCTAAGTTGTATGTTAGAGAGATCGTCCGCCTACATGGTGCCCCATTATCTATTGTTTCAGATAGAGATTCATGGTTTGTCTTAAGATTTTGGGGACAATTGCAGAAGGCCATGGGAACTTAACTCAATTTTAGCACTACTTATCATCCTTAAACCGATGGCCAATTAGAATGAACTATTCAAATTCTTAAGGATATGCTCTGAGCTTGTGTGCTAGACTTTGGAGGTAATTGGGATGATCATTTAGCACTTATTAAATTTGCCTATAATAATAGCCATCAGTCTAGCATTGGAATGGCACCCTATGAGGCATTGTATGGACGGAGATGCAGATCACCAATATGTTGGGATGACATAGATGATCAAAAAATTTTGAGTTCGGATAAAATTATAGAGATGGTAAAGAAGAATCAAATTATTCGTGATCGCTTACGGATTGCACAGAGTAGACAAAAGAGTTATGCTGATATGAGAAGACGGGTGTTGGAGTTTGAGGTTGGGGATAGCGTTTACATTAAAGTGTCACCGAGAAAAGGAGTTATGAGGTTCGGAAAGCATGGGAAATTAAGCCCAAGATATGTGGGTCCTTTTGAAATTCTAGATCGAGTTGGGGATGTCACTTACAGAGTTGCACTGCCACCATCTTTATCAAGAGTGTACGATGTGTTTTATGTATCGACGCTACGTAAGCATGTGCATGACCCCGATCACATAGTCCAACATCAACTGATCAATATTATGTTAGATTTGTCGTTTGAGGAGCGGCCGGTGGAGATTCTTGATCGAGAAGAGAAAGTATTGAGGAGACGCACCATCCCATTTGTGAAAGTTTGTTGGGAGAGACATTCTTTATCAGAAGGTACTTGCGAATGCGAAGAGGAGATGCGCAAGACATATACATTTCTATTCATCAGTGAAGGTAAGTTTCGAGGATGAAACTTATTTTAAGGGGGGAAGGATGTAATGACCCAACCCATTTTAGTCCATCTTATGATTTTGGGTATTTAGGTTAAGGCCCAAGAGAAGAAAAAAAAAAAAAGGCCTATACGGCACAAATAGTAGAAAGTTGGAAACAGAGTCGTGAAAGAAATTTTTAAAAGGGGGGAAATGAGAAAAAATTAGAGCTGGGTATTTCTCTCACTTTCTCATCTATCTATTTCTTTGTATTAAAGGAGTGGAACAAGAAATCATTAATCGAGGATTAAGTGAAAGCAAGCTGTAAATTTTTTCAACAAAGGAAGAATCTTTGGTGAGTGATTGTTAGTTATTTTTTTCAATATATAGACTAGCTTTTCTTTGAAATTGAAGAGAAATTTAAGTTAAGGTTATGGTTGATTATAATTTATTTTGATGATTGAAAAGGTCAATTGATTATTAGGATTGCTTCGAATGGATTAGAAATAAATTTGGGGGGATTTTAGCTGGGCATGGTGGAAATTGGAGAGTAACAGAAGTGCGAATCGGAGAAGACGAAGAATCGTGTTTCTGGAAACAAATTGGGCTAATGACATTTTAGGTCCTTTGAGTTTGGAGGTGGGTTCATCGACATATAATAGTCTAAAATGTTACAACTTAGTCACTGGAAGTAGAATGCTAAAGGATATAATCGGGTTAATCATAGTATCAGTCCTTGAGGCTTCTAAAAATACTTCAGTGAATTCTCAGGTTCCAGAAACATTCATTTAGGTCACTGCCAGCAAGTGATTTTTGGTTATTTCTTAAATTGATTATGTTTTGATATAAAATTTTACATAATTATTTTAGGTGGCTAAAAAATTATTTTAGGAGTTGGAAAATTGCATATTGAGGTAAGTGGCTACTATTATTCTAAAAAATTAATTTTTTTTGATATTATATATATATATATATATATATATAATGCTAAGTTTTCTAGTTTAGTAATTTTTCAATTTTTTGATTTAAAGCTATTTTGCATTTAAATAAATTTTAATCAGAATGAGAGTTTTCAATTACAAGTCTTATTCTAAAATTGTTTTCCAAGTGTTTTATTAATTTACTTGTTTATATGCTTATTCAAAATTTATCTTATTTATGTAATATATTATGTTTGATTAAATAAGTTGTGATCATGTATGTTTTGATTGTGATGCTTTATACTGAAATTTTATAACAATCGTAATGCTCTGAATTTCTGTTGACTCTGTTTTGGTGGGTGTTGGTTCTGCGCCCGTAATACTGGGAAAGTGTAGTTTTGGACCCTTCACGTAGGATATTCTATTTCATTCTGTTCCGCAGTGCACTATTTTTAGCAAGGTTGTTAAAGTCGGGTTTCTACCTATAGTCGTTTTGGTTTTTCTGCAGTCGTAAAGTCATAAAAAGTTGTAGAGTCGTAAGATTCTATAAAAAAACTTTTACAAAAAGATAAAAAAATATAATCATCTAAATTATTTCAGAAAGTTTATATTATATAATTTTTTCACTTACTAATATTTTAATAACATAAAAATGCCATGGCATAAACATATAATACAAAAAAAAAATTAAAATTCACAATTCATAAATGAAAAGTTGAAAACATCTCAATCATCTAATGGAACACAAGAAACATTATGACCAATGATAATATCAATATTATTATCTTCTAAATTCATATCTTTTTTTTTTTTTTTAGTTTTATGATTTAATAGGTTAAACTCATTTATGAAAATATTTGTATCATCATTGGTATTTTCTTTGCCTACAACCACATTTACATAAACTTGACAACCAGGATTATTAAAATCATGGTGAAGAAGAGTAATCAAGCGACACTAGGAGCCTGAGGGAAAAAATAATAGATGATTTCTGTTTTTTTTGTTATCTTTATTTATTTATTTATTTTAATCTAAATTAGTCTAGTTTGATTGTATAAAGATTGAATTGGGTAATAAATTAATATATTTTTTGCTTGCTTTCATTTTTTAGCCCAATTTCAGGAAATTTGATATAATAACATAGAAATGTAAAGTTGTAAAATTTCTAAGTTTCTAAGACTAAAGTCGGGATTCTACCTGTTTCTACCTACATATAAGTTTCTACTAAGACTTAAAACGTTTTTTGTTTCTAGAGTCGTAGAAACGTAAGTTTCTAAGACTTAAGTTGAGATTTTAATAACCATAGTTTTTAGGACTAGTCCTTTAGGGCCCTCGATCGTTGGCGATTCTTAGACGATTTTGGACGCACTGCAGAGATTTAAGTGCAGTCACAGTGATCACCCCACCCACTCTGCTCTGAATTTCTGTTCTACTATTCTGCTCTGAACTGCTCTGTTTTGGTTCATGATTTTATTTACAAATATTATTTGCTCAACTCTCAAAATTGCTATTGCATTTATTATATTCTGACTGTTCAAATATCTTCTGCTAAAGTTATGTTATTATTTTACAAGAATTATTTTCTACTTGATCCTTATATATTTTGTATATTGTATTTTTGTTTTCAAAATCTGCCACTTGCTGGGCATTCGTGCTTACCCCGTTTTCACCCCTCACACAGATCAGGAGTAGTTCAAGTTAGCTAGCAGGAGCGATTACAAGACTAGCAGCAGTTCAAGGCAATTAAAAGTATTTTGTTAGTACTACTATTAGAAACTTATTTATGTTTAGAAAACTCTTTGGATTTTGTTTCATTCCTTAAAGCTTTAATATCTTATGGATTATGTCCTAGTTTCAAGAATTGTAGTTGCTCTGCCACTTATTCTTGAAAGAGAATTTTATTAGTTTGGAATTATTTGAAATATGTAACATTGCATGCTTATGAAAAATTTATTTTCTTGAGTATGCGGTGTGGCATCATCCTGAGACTCCTAGGGTGGGTTTTGGGGCGTGGCAGTTGTTGCTTCCCAAAGAGGCATTTTATTGAATAAAGTCTCAAAACCAAGTATAATCTTTTATCACATAAACAGTTCAAAGGAACTAAGGAGAGAGTGTAGGCCTAGACTATGAGAGTCCTAGGACTCGAACCCAACTACCAAAGGCTTGGGGGCATATATTTGCCTGATTCTACTAAAGTATTCTGAACAAAAGATATTAAAAAAGAAGAGTTTTTTTTCTTTTTTTTTCTGTAATCACACTTATCATTTACCAAATAGAGATTGGCACATATTTTAGAGGGAAAAAAAAATACTTTCAAAGGTACTAATTTTTTTAAATGAAAATCAAAGAACTAACGAGAAGGAAATAAACAAATATTACTTGGGAGGACAATGCAATATGGGACACAATTGCTGAAAACATACAACACAGAAGACTACATCTGATGATGATGATGATGATGATAACAAAAACAAAATTGCCCCTTTCCAAAGATAGTGGCATCATTTATTCAAGTTAAGAAGATAAAGGATGAATTGAGGATTTTGACATGGTGAAGGATAAAGTTAAGTGCTTTGGTTTATTTTAACATGTCCAAGTGCAATTGCTAATAATTTGCCAGTTTTCTAAGCCTTGAAGGTATGGTGCCCCTTGGGTACCATAAAAGGATTCAATATCTGAAATCCTAGCCAGCAATACTACTTGTCCTGAATTTGGTTTATAGACATTATGCTGTAGTCTTGTGTACATCAAGCCTTAACAAATCACTAGATCAAACATAGGAATGACCAAATCTAAGCATGACTCTGTACACTTGAATCCCTGTCAATATCTAGGTATCTGAATGTATGTGCAAGAATGACTAACCATCAATAATTCCATGACTAGTGATTTTACCCAGCATATAATCCATTGGCCCTTGCTCTTTCCATATTGAACAGCCAGCTTGAAACATTCCTGTGTAATAGCCATACATTTATGGAGCGCATTTTGTAGGCATTCTATTTTTCATTGCAACAGAGCTCCAAGATGTTCATACCTTGAACCTGTATCCGTTGCTTCATCACTTCACATGGAACATATACAAAAGATCCAAACATGTCACCTGGAATGAGTAGATGATTAAAAGACTTTAAACATTAGCACAAAAGCTGTGTTTTCAGATTTAGCGTCAAACAGGTATTACTATACTTTTGTTAAATATAGGATAAGCAACAATTTTGAACATTAATTCAGTGAATCTAAACACAAAATACACAACAGCTTCAGTCGAGTAGAAAGCAGAGTAAGTAAAATTAGACAACTTGTTTGAAGATTAGAAATCAGGCTTTATGGAAAAATGCATGAAAAAGAAAAGGGCTAACATTTTGACTCCCTAGAGAGAGAGAGGCCACAACACAACTCACCAATGTGCCAACCACTCAAACCAGGAGGCATCGAAACAACCAAGACATTTAGATAACATAAGGAATTAATGATGTTGGATTTGTTTTAAGCAAATATTTAATTTTGATAATGACAAGTGTATTGTGTTAGTATATTTAATCTCATTTTATTGGGTTAAAATAGATTTGTTAGAGTTATGCTTAAATTTCAAGTATTTCAAGTGTTATTTCAAAAAATATGTTTTAAGTTTGATGATAAAACTTGTTTTTAAAGAGAATTTGGTAGGTCATCAAAATATATTAATGTTTGAATCAAGTTTGTTTTACAAATGACAAGTGTTTCTAAGTCGCTCCCAAGTCTATGCTTTAATGCGTTAAACTGGTTTAATCCGAAGTCTGAGTTTCCTGTAACTTTTCGAAACCATCAGTTAACACGTTAAACTTTGGTTTAACCTGTTAAGTCAAAGCCTGAAAGCGTCGTCCAAAATCCTTCGAGTGGCGCAATTTCAGCCAGATTTTCAAATAGCACGTGGACGAATCAGAGGACGCCACTTGGAAACTATGGCAGAACTTTTTATGACCTGTCTCTAGTCATTTTTGACCGTTGGAGGACGAAATCGAGTTTAACCATTAAATTCGAAACTTAATGCGAAGTCTGAAACTTTTCCTCTTTTGCACAAAAAAACAGAGCAGCGGTTACCAGAATTTGTGAAACTTTTCCAGATGACTCTAGCAGGTTTCCAACGTCTCTTTGGCCCCTAAATGTGTATAAAAGCATGGAGAAACACTTTGGGAACTAACTTGGCAATAAGATCAAAGATTCATCATTAAATGCTCATCAAAGTATTCATCATTTGAGAAAAGAGCCAAGTTTTGTGCTTTCACTTGTATATCTAGCAAAGAGTGCTATTGTGTGAGCTTGTGAGTCTGTAAAAATTTCAAGTCTTAGAATCTCTTGAGTGTGGAGTGGTTTCTAGTGAGCCTTGAAGAAAACTAGAGAATGGTTTCTAGTGAGCCTTGGAGAAAACTAGAGATTTGTTGGGTGTGAACCTTGAGGAAAACACCATTGTAATCTTGATCAAGAGATAGTGGAGGAAATCTCAAGTGGGCAAGCTTGAGGAGAGGACGTAGACTTCGGTTGGTGGAGTTGAACCTCTATAAATCCCGGTGCACTCTTTCCTCGTCTCTCTTTATATTTTGCTTTATATTTTCCTTATACTTGCTTAGTTTGTTCTTGATTTTTGGTTAAGTAAATTTAGTTATAAAATTTGATTTTGCTAAAGTTTTTAATACAACCAATTCACCCCCTTCTTGGTTGCACTTGGGCCAACAAATGATCATGCCATTAATCAGCAGCCCATGTAAACCTCAAGCACGTTGCAGCAAAAATATACAACCCAAAACCATATTGATACAAAGAGATTATGCCAGGATCTTAACAATTCTAACGAATTAAAACAAGCATTTGTGTTAAATCAGCCAATGCAAAGAAAAGTAAGGGAATTAAAAAGATTCATACTGGCCAAAGAAAGAGGGGTCAGAAGAAGCATACTAACAACTTCAGCAATAAAATGAGCCCAATGACCCCCAAGACTAGGATGGGATTCTTCAATCCACTTTTTGTTGGACTCTATAAAACCAAAATAGGTAGTTCCAGTTGCAAGAGAACCAAAAATCCCTGGAGTTACGCCCCTATAAAAGCCTACAAACATGGTAAGCTGATAGGGTTTGGAGAAACAACATATAACATGCCATACATGCCACTTCCCAGATAGCCAAAAACATGATGCAAAATTAAGAGAGACGGTTGCCAACCTCTCAAACCATCAGCAACCCAAACAGCCTGAACCATCTTCAAAATGCTCATTTGATTCTGATAGCACCAAAACAAAAAGTGTAATGCCCGGACAATCCAAACTGATTAGGTCCCGGGGTAAGTGGATTAGGAGCCAAAGAATTTTCCTAATTTGGGAATTTAGCTAAATTAATTTGAGGAGACATTGAATTAAGTATGGCATGGGCATAAATGAGTGATTAACACTCTTGAAAATAAGCTTAGCTTAGGCCAAGAGAATTAGTGGTGAAAATTTAAAGTGAAGGACTCAATTGAATAAAGGGGACTTTTGGTGGTTGGGCTCAATTGCCCAAATGTGAAGAATTGAGGGACTAAGGGGGGATTAGTCAATCTTAAAGGCATTGGATGCCATGGCTGCCACCTCCCTCCATTTCCTCATTATTTTAATCCACCTCTATCCAAGTCATCACTTAGGATTCTTTTCTGCACCTACTTGTCCCCCACTTTTGACAAATTCACCTAACTTTTCCAATTTGTCTCCAATTTGTCTCTCACTTTTTGTCTCCATGTGAATCACATGATTTTCTCTCACTCCCCCTCCATATGGCTGGCCATCACATGCCCAAAGCACTTCCAAAACAATTCATTTCATTATCCTACTTGTTTTACACTCTTTCACCTCCAAACAACTCAAACACTTTCAACTCTTCTCTCATTCTCTCTCATTTTTGGCCATACAAGTTCTTACCATTCCATAAGCTTTTCCAACTCTCTTCTTCCTCTAAACATTCTTCCATATCAGGATCATACCCTTCCTCAAATTAAAACCAAGTATTCTTAATAGAATTCATGCTCTAAAGCCATAAGGAGCAAGAATCAAGTGAAGGATTCAAAGAAAACCAAGGAAGAAATTTCGGCCATCTCCATTTCTTTGAGGTTTTGAGCTTTAATCAAAGAGCTCTTTGTGTGCATGAGCTTCTAAGCTCATTGGGAGGAAGAAAATCAAGAAGAAACTTGAAGAACATCAAGCACATAAATTTGGTCTCACCTCCTAGTTGAGGTTCCATAAATATGCACCAAGTGTTCTTGGTATTTTACATTCTTTGAATTAATTACCAAGTGTTCTTGGCATTTTATGGTTACTAATAAGATTCGGCCATTTTGGTTCTTGTGCTAGAAAATCATTTCTAGAGTCAATAAGCGAGGAAATCGAAGGAGAACAATCTCCTAAAGAGCTTTCGGTATTGGGTAAGGATTCCTATACTCTTTTGAGTATTCGGGCCCTTAGGTGATGGTAAAAAAACCATGTGATCCTAGGTGTACTGAGAGGGATTAAGTTAATTTATTGCTTCGGCAATTATGTTTCGCTCATGACCTAAGTTAAGCAAGCATTAAGGGCTAGGATCTAAGTAGGCCACCTTAAATTCCTATGCTAAGTGAGGTCTCCAAAATTATAAAGTATGTGAAATTAATGAAATAAAACTTGAGGGATGCTTGCTGCCCTTCTAAAATCAAAGTGTTAAGTGGTGTGTGTTGTGTGCTTCTATGAAATTGTTGTGCATGCTAACCCCCGATTTCGATTATTATTGTATATGCATGTATCTTTGTGTTTTCTTTGTCTTTATGTTTTCTTTGAAGGAGCTTGGAATAATTATTGCCATTACATTCTTGGCATATGGTAGGCCTTAAAGGCCATATGTTAGGCTTTGGAAGCCATATGAAATCCTTATTGAGTTTATAACTCACCCGCCCTACTCTACTTTTGTAGGTAAAAGTGTGCTCGAAAGATTGAGCTAAGAGTCTTGAGTACTCTTTTTGTGGTATAAAGGTTGGGTATGTGTATGATATTGCTCAATATACTAAGTATTCTAAGTATTTTAAAGTTGCTTGAAAATCAAACTAATAAGTGTAGACTTTGTGTCCAGGACTACGAGTCTAGAATTTGTGGGAACAACGTCTTAAGATGGATAATTAGTGTTCCATGGCACTATGATTTATGGCTTGCTTTTAAGCATGTATTTTGTTGGTCTAAGTTTAGTGACCAAATTATGGCCTTAGCTAAAATTCGGCCAAACTTGGCTTTGGGCTTGTATTATGGACTTGGACATTTTTTGGTGTTTTTATTGCTTAGTGGACTTACCAAGGCCCATGCATAAATTTATGGGTTATGTTTTCATGAAACTTGAAGCATGTTGAAATTGGGCTTAAATGTATGTTCAGGGCTTAAATAAGAACTTGGAAAATTTGAATATGTTCTTGGTTAATTTTGGGCCATATGCTGTATGCGCACTTAGTAAAGAACACGCAAGTAAACTTAGAAAAAGCATTAAATTGGATGCTTGTGTAAAGTTTGGCTAATAAGGAATTTAAGTGTATGTTTGTGAATTAATGCATGCCTAAGCATTAGTTGCATCTAAAGGCATTAAGTGATTATGTGCACTAGTGAACACCAAAACACATAAGCTGTCGCGGAACGGGGCCCCAGTGCCCCATAATCTTGTAGGCTCTTAGGGATTATGAATCCCTCTAAGTTACTATTGGCTAACTATTACTCGTCAATGTAAACTTAAACAATTTATATGCAACTAGTTTCTTAGCCTACTTAGTTCAAGAGATATGCATGCTTTTGTCCTGGCAATGCAAAAGAATAAATAGATCATTGGTTAAAAACGTTGCTCGAGCATTTCTATTAAAACATACTTAAAACGTGCCAAGACATTAAAATACTAGTTACTTTGACTACAAGTAATAGTTTGTGCATACAATATACTTCTAGCATGCACCCAAAAGTAACAAGATGGATTTACATCACAATGTATCCTATTAGAGGCAACTTTCTTAGTACACAAGGTACTATATACAAGAGACAAAAACTAACTAACTAAGATCCTCTACTTGAGCCCCACCTTGAGCTATCCAAGCTCCAAGTGCAAGCCCTTCCTTAATTCTTGTTCTTGTGCACTCTTAGCCTCTACACTGTAAAGGCACAACTTGGTTAGCACATAACTTACACCACAAGTAACCTAGAATCACAAGGATTCTCAAGAAAAGTACCTGCAAAATAGAAAGCTTAGGCCTCAGCTGTCAACTAGTGACTAGGCCCGGAGTTAGAACCTGCACAATAAACTTAAGGGAGTGAGTACTTAAAAGTACTCAGTAAGGGTCCCTTGAATACCTGCAAGAAGATAGCAGCAACCAAGATGCAACCATGGCAAACAAGCAACCAAACAAGTGGATCAACCAACAAACAACTCAAACAATCAACAAACATATATATAAGATATGCAATGCATGAATGTATGATATGAAATGCACATAATGCATGCACTTGGGACTTTCTGCACTCTAGGTGCCATAAAACTTTCCGTGACCTCAAACGGCGGAGGTACTTGAGATACTGGCCCTCGTATCCTGGGTACTTTACCTCCCTTAAGTCCCACCTACGGGTTCTAGAGTAGGTTGTCACCCCTCTGAAACTTACCCGTCTTTACCCTTAACTTATTGCGCAAGGTAGTCATCCTATGTGGTTTAACTAGCCAAACCCTTAAGGTTTAACTTAGAGCACTCATAGTGGTTTACTTACCAAACCAAATGGTTGGTCGGGATCGACTTAGGTTTCCCTCCTCATTGACCATAGGTAAATGACGTTCTACTCGGCCAACAAAAAGTCTAAAAACCCCCTTAATCCCCTTAGTGCTCATTTAGAAGCTTAAGCACTTTGATTTTCTTAGCCACCAATTCATACTCTTTATTAACCACACAACTTAACTACCACTTAAATAATGCATAATTCCCAGCTTAGGAAGGAGTTCTAGACCCAACCGAGGCTACGAAATGTCTTAACTTAGCCTAGGGATGAAAACTGAGAGTTTGAGACATTCTTAGGATGCCCAGAGCTTGGGGGCAAAATGCCTTGGTGGCGCCGTTGGCGACGCGTCGCCACAGGCATCAGTGTTTGGAGGACTTTTTCGTTTCTCGGCGACGCATCGTCAACTCGCGTTGCCACTGGCGACGCGTCGCCAACGCTTTCCAGCGTTGCGCGACAGCGTGCGACCTTTCACGAAAACTGCTCAAACTTTCTCATCCCAAACTCAAATCACTTGGGTCTTGTTTCTAACTCATTCCCACACAAAAGACTACATTTCTATGCATTATTTGAGCTTAATTAACTTGAACCCGTACCTCAATTTAGCTACAAAGCAAGCATTGAAACATAACCACCTTAGCTCAATCAAGCTTCCTTTGAGTTCCTCACCTAAAACCAATGTGATATGGCACCAAATACTTCAAACCAAGACCATTTCTAGCTATGAAAACAACTTAGAACCAATCCAAATGAACCCAACAAGCTTACCCACGAATTTTGAGTCCAAACTAGCACCAAAAAGCAAATTGGAGCTAGAACACCAACAAAGAAGCTTGATGATTCCTACTAACACCTTGGGCTTCCTCAATTTGATGAAGAATTGCAGGAAAAGAAGCTTTGGGCTGGGATTTTGGAGAGGGAAAGTGGAGCTACGAATTTGGAGTTGAATGCAAATGACTAAGGAAGAAGAAGACTTAACAACTTAAACTAACTTATACTAAATCCCCCCACTTGGCAAACTTCTTCCTCTTTTGCTCCACAAACTCTCAATTGTTTTAAATGGGTCACCAACTCTCACTCAAAACCAACTTTCCTTTGCTCTAAAGGATGCTAAAAACTTCTCACACTTGATTTTCTTGGACACTTTAGCCACTTAAGATTTAAATGGTTTAAGCGAACACTTAGTGCCACAAATACTCAAAACTTTCAAAGATGGTTCTAATAGCTAGGATAACTAATGGTCTTGATTCAACTATGCCAAATCACACTTAGGAACTCACTTACTTAATTAAGCTTACCTTACTTGCTTAACGAGGTGCTAACTTGAGGTACTTAATTTAATGAAACACTTAAAAAAAGTAAAATAAATACTTACTTGATTAGTCAACTAGGAGAGCCATCACATAAGCATGCAAAGCATATGCATGAAAATAAGTTTTCAAACTTAAGTTGGTGTTTTGGTTGCCATGCATATTCTTGCTAAGCTTGGTAAAGACCATGAAAATAAACACATGAAATCCACGTAGGTGATAGCTTGTTTCTGAGAGCACTTCAACTTAACCTTAATTAAAGAACTTAACGAGCTAGTACCGGTAAATATCCTGGGGTTCGTGCCCATAAGTCTTAATGAGTTCTAAAAGCCCCTTCTGTGTAATGAAAACTTCCACTGCATGTTTTAAGTAATCGGGCCCAAATGGGCCAGGGGCAGTTTAGGGCATGACAAAAAGAGATACATAAACGTCAACAAAGGGAACCTCTAAACAAGACCATAATCATGTATGAAAAACCAAACCATCCTCATTCCCTAATAGAAACAGACACAGGTGTCCACCTGGGTACCGCTGAGAAGAGCTTGGCTTTGTATTCTGGTCTTGATGGTGTCTACGGGGTGCATCATCCCCTACCCAACAGCCCCGGCAATGGCTCCCGATATGAACTCTCTCCACACTAGATTATTTTGATCGACAAAAACTGGGTAAGTAACAGACGACAGGGAAAACGAATGGAGGCAAGCAAAGATGAAGCTCGCCGAATAATTGTTTGTGATTTGCGGTTCTTGGAACAAAAGCTCACCTTTCTTCGGAATCCACCAATCCAATCGCCATGAAGTCAGCGCAAATTCTTACATGAAGCTATGCTTTTTTCCACTATAGGGTTGGAAGCTGTGCAGGATGTGGGAGTTGAGTTTTATGGGAATGATGTTGTCACTATTGAGAGTTTCCCAGCACTAGAAAAACTTAAGTTTCAGAATATGAGGGCTTGGCAGGTCCGGTCTTCTGACAATGGTAGTGGTGATGAATGTGCTCAAAGGTTTCCAAAGCTACGTGAGCTTGTGATTTCATCTTGTCCTGAGTTGAAAAAGGAATTACCCAGGTACCTTCTAGCTCTGACGAAGCTTACTATTGAGGGATGCCCACAGTTGACAGTTTCTATGGAAAACCTCCCATCACTTGAAGAAGTAGACATAAATGGATGCAGAGCAGTAGTTTTCAAGGACATAGTCAATGTGACATCCCTCACCAAGTTGAGAATGAGGAACGTCGCTGAGAAAGTAAGGGGGGCAGTTGAGGCTTTCACACAGGCTATGGAAGCACTCAGAGATGTTAAAGTTGATATCAACTGCCAGAACTTATTAATCGATGGCAATGGAAAGATGATGGAAATTATGCATCTTGAAAATCTTGTTATATCTAAATTTGGCGGCCTTCAACTCGAATCACCAAAATTATGGCTCCCACGCCACCCACAATAAAGCAATTATACATAGAAGATCCAAATTCAAAATGCTTTGCAGATGAGTTCTTGACCCACAAAGCCCAGTGTTTTAAAATGCTAAGAATTGAGCGATACAAAAAGGCTTGAATCTTTTTCATTGGGCAATCTGCCTGCCACACTTGAATCGATAGAAATTATTGACTGTAACAATTTACGATTTATCACGGGAGGAATAACAGGTGATGACTGTGATAGAGTTCCAGGTGCTCTTAAGAAACTAGAAATTAGAAGTTGCAAGAGTTTAGAGTCGTTTCCGGAAAGAATTCTTGAGACACTGGAACATGTGTGTATTTGGGACTGTCCTAATCTGGAGATACCACGTTCAATGTGGTTGCTCAACTTGAGTTATCTCGAACACTCCAACATCCGTTGATTGGATCGTTGGGAGTCATTTTCAGTTAACGCCATGTCTTTTCTCAATCTTAAGCGACTTCATATACGCAACTGTAAGAATCTGAAATAAATGCCAAATGCACTCCACAAAGCTGGGCTTTCTTGAAAAATTGGTAATAATGTCCAAGCATCGGGACCTTTCTAGAAGGGGGATTGCCCTTAAACCTACTTAGATTGACAGTAAGCTGTGAAAATATAAAGCAGCCAATCGCAGAATGGGGCTTTGACAGGCTTCACTCTCTTGACTATTTTAGTATTTACCATATATGTCCACCTAACGGCCTGCTTCTGTCTTCTCTTAAATGGTTTGAAATGCATGAAGTAAAGGAGCTGGAATCCATATCCAGAAACCTCCTCCGGAGCCTTACCAGTCTTATGTTCTTATGGCTTCGCCTTTGCCCAAAGCTAAGTGACTTTGTAGAGGATTTATATTTGCCTCCCACACAAGTGCCGACACGGGGGAGAATATTGGCACCTCCTGACTGACATTCCTCTGCTCTAGATAGTCCATTAACCACGGCTTGTTTATGCTATTTCCTCTGCTCAGATTCATTTGCTTCCATCAGTATGAATCCATTTCCTATACCCCAAGTTGAAATTTGCTTCTTTTTTTTGGTTCTTTCGAGACATTTGCAAATGCTATACTTTTCTAATTCCAAAACCCGGTTTCAAAATTAGGCTGCATCCCCTACACTTAGCTTTTGCTCATCCCCGGACAAAACTCAAAAGAGAAACATACTTTTGCGCTAAACAGAGTAAGACAATTTCACATTCAAGGGTCTTGAAAAACTTAACAAAAGGAATTAAGCACGCAATTTACTCGGCAATAACAACTCAAAACTAAATAAGTCCTTGAAAACAATTTCTTCTCAAGCTAGTAACAATCACCATTGAAAATCTGAGAAAAATATTAAACTTTTGTACAAAGTAAATAGAACAAACCAGGTAGATAAGAACTAAAAAAGCACAATCGGTCTTACCACAAACCCTGGAAAATAAGAAATCAGTCGATAATTTACTTTTTTTTTTATTTTTACTTGATTTTTTTTTTCATTTTGTCTTTTTATTGTGTTCCACCGTTTAACGAGTGTATAATAGGAGGCTCTGCCATACCTAAGCTACTAACTCAACATAACTCCAAAGTGGTATTTGACTATACTCATGTTCTTAGTACCTTTTCGAGTAGTTATCAACTCTTGCCTTAGGAGAAGACCCCAACCTACTTCAATACCCAGAAACAACAGAGTAGCAAACTTTTATTTATCAAAACACAACAATTTCAACTTTTTTTTTCTTCTCAAGTGGTTCAAATCATCTATCAACCGAACAAACCACATAATCAACTTAATAAACTCATAATCTAACATGGTTTAAATCAATGTACTAAGCACAAATATTTGATGCAAAAATTAACTTTTCAAAATAACCGTCAACTAGCTTGATCAAAAATTGTAAAAATAATTTAAAAATAAAATTTGAGAGTTGCATAAAGACTAATAAATTACTAACTTAACACTCAAGTTAGGCATTCAAGAACCAAAAAGTGAAATTATCCTAATAATTCATATTGATACTTAAACGTATGAATTGAAAAATTTTAGTTCAAAAATTTTGAAAACCAAAAGAATTAGGGCCCAAGCTACCCACTCCCCCACACTTAAATCAAACATTGTCCTCAATGTTCACAATAAAAGAACATATGGGGAAAAGAAAAGGTACCGCCCTGAAACGTGATTTCACAGTCATTCGTAGCCCAGAATTTGACTTTAGCTTGCTACCCGTATGATTCGATTCACCTTCAGCTTGAAAGGGATATTGCCTGACTTGTAGAAAGGAGTAGCCAAGTGAATCTCCTTGGTCAATCCATCTAAGATTGACTGATTCCCCACTTTCCCTTTGCTTTCTTTTTCACTTTTGCTGTCTTTTCGATCTCTGGATCAAACGCTATTTCACCTGTACAAGAAAATCTTGGCATAAGTAGTTTATTGAGAAAGAAAGAAAGGAAACAACATAAATAAATAAAAAGGAAATCTTAACAGAAAAAGAAATCTCCCTGGCAATAGCGCCAAATTTTTGGTCGCTCGTCGAAACCGCAAAAAATAATTCTGGTATCACTAATAACTCATAATAAATAAATTTGTAGTATAGCAATAGAAACCAGGTCGAATCCCAAGGGAAATTTTTATCTGAAAGCTTCCTCATAGAAAACTTAGAATAAAAGATTGGGGGGGATTGTTTGCAATAAAAAAATGAAATAAAATAAAAAAATGATTAGAGAACAAAAATTAAGAAACCTATCAAGTAAGAAACCAACAAAACAATCAAGAATTCAAACCTTGGCATCAGTCAACATCCACCACCGAATTCCTATAACTAATCATCGATACATAAATAGATCAGTCAAGACTTTGAATATTCATCGTTGGAGTTATCTCCCTACCTCTCATTAGTCGTAGTTAATCAGAAAACAAGTGTTGTAATTAACCATAATTGCTAAACAACCTAAGACAAGCGCTTTGATTTAATTTAACAATTGCACTAAAAATTAGAGAGATCGATGAAACTAAATAACACAAACACAAGTGGCTGTATTTAATTTATTTGAATGTTCTCCCTAAGACCTAATGATTTCTGACGCAGCAAATCACTAAACCTCAGTTGCTTCACAGATTAGAAAAACCAAATAATTACGGATTTAATTTCTAACCCACTAGTAGATTAAATTCAAATAACAACTAGTAGGCCTCCTAACATATAAACGAAACAATAATGAAATTAATCATAGAAAAACATCCAATACTCAAAATATTAATTGAATGAATAAAAACAACTTTAATCTCACAATGCTGAAGAATTCAGGGTTTCAATCTCTTTCAACAAAGAATAAAATAAATCACTAAAAATAAAAGAAAAGAAAAGAAACAAGAAACAAAGAGAGTTGGCGAAGAGGGGGGGAAGCCCCCTGCGGCAGCTCCTCCTTTATTCTAATATAGCTAACCTAGTATGCTAAATTCATAAACTCTCCCTAAACTTTCTATATTTTTATAAAAGTACCCCACATAAATAAAAAGATTCAAACTAATTAGAAGGTATCAAAGTTGTGAACCAAGAAATCCTTCAGAACAGAAACAACAACTTCAAACTGAGATTCGACCTTGATTCATGTATTATCTCTCAAAACTCAAAGCATGAAAGTTGTATGTCTCTTTCTTATTTTCGGAATGACACCTGAATTGCATAAAATGGACATCTACAGCCAAAGATATGCCCAAAATACAGCAACTGCTTCCAAACTAGGGATGACTCCCAAATCGCGACTTTGAAGCTAAATTTGACCCTCTTAACGTGCAAACTGGGTTTCATAGTCTGAACGTGATTTGTAGTTCTAGGTGTTAGCTTTCCAATGAATTAAGAATCACTTGATTCTGATCTCTGTATCTCAAGATATGATTTTTATACCGGAACATCGCCAATCTGTCAAAATCCTGAAAGAACACAAACAAATTAAAACTTGTAAAATTGCAATTAAATCCACTTTCAATCAATAGAGTCCAGATATATTCTAAGCTACAAAAAATATTCAAAATATATTTTTCAGGTTAAAAATATATTAAAACATACTAAATATGAGAGAAATAAATATAATAAATATAAGCTTATCACTGTAAAAAAAAAAAAGGTAATTCTAGCGATACAATGGTTCATTGGTGCTATTTTGGTTGTTCTATTATATCATTTTGGCAACAATATTATTGCTTATCTAGCTTTTCTTATGAGCATTCGAAACTTATGATGGCATATTTTATATTTATTTGTTGATTTACATGGTTGGATGGCCGGTTCCCCACAAACTGAGTCCATATTGGCCAATTATTTTTGCTTATGAATTTTCAACAAGTTAACAAATCAAAGCATTCTCAAAATCAACATAAATTTTTTTCAAATTTCTATGGATTTTAATATTGGTCGCCAGACTATTACATAAATTTATGTGTAGAACATATAAGCAACTACTCTTATCTAGACTCCTGGTACATGTGTCCTATGGTTCTTCATCAAGGTATTGGTCTCATGACAGCTCCAGTTTCCTGTATGCTCAGAACTTGTATTGGTCTTCCGTCTTCATGTCTAAGTTCATGTTGGCCAATCCGTATTGGCCAACATTTTGTCATTTGCAGAACCTAATGTTTTTCCTTTGGCTTGTAAACCAAAGAATTTGTAGAATACCTTGGCTTTGGTCTTCCACCTTGTCAGAAGCATATCTTCATCCCAAGCTCCAAATCAAATGTTCTGAACCAGGAAAACATTTCAGATTACAATATGACTTCCCCTTCGTTTGATTTAAATGAGCTCCATTTCTTTAGAGGCACTGAAAGTATGGCTTAATTTTGCACGCTTGAATGGGTGTGCTCTCTTCTTTCCTTTTTTTTTTTTTGTTCTTTTGGTCCTCTTTTATTTTTATTCTTTTTTTTCATGTGGAAGCAAAATTGCTCTTTATGCACATATTGGCTGATCATCACCATGATGTCCTTTACCTCGGGAAGGAAGGTAGTCTGGCTATACAAACTATGAAGTATGTGGAAGCTCCTTAATCTCAATATCTCTATCATATAAGTTGGTTCAATAAACTATGAAGTATGTGGAAGCTCCTTAATCTCAATATCTCTATCATATAAGTTGGTTCAATTGTTTTCATTATTCTCAGGATTATGTTTAGGTGGCCTCTGCCTACTATTCAAGGGCTTTAAATCTAGATAGCTCCCCTTACTAGCTCCATCAAAAGATTATGGCATGGGAGGCAAGTACCTCTAGGGTGGGGAGTAAAGACAATAACAAACAAAATGAGTTGGGTAAAAGCTCCTCACAAGACGATGAGGAGTTTATTCAAAACGCTTTATTTATAATGTGTATTTACAATAAAAACATTCCAAGTAAAGGAGATATATTATTAATACAAGACCAACGGCTAAAAATCTTCTTCCATAATTCTAGGTTGACTTTGTTTCTTATTTTTTGCATTTGAAACATTTCCAAGGCTGATCATTTTTCCAATTTTGCTGGTTTAACAGTTGTTGCCTTAATCTCATGTTTTTACACTCCCCTTCAAACGCGGCAGGGGAGAAGTACGCATGTCGAGTTTGCCCCTCACCTTGAGATGGGACATCTTGGCTAAAGGCTTTGTGAAAATATCTGCCCATTGGTTTGCAGAGGGCCGGGGACAAAATGAGTGATGAGGTTCCCGATAGCCACATTTTCTTGTATAAAGTGGTAGTCAACTTCAATGTGTTTTGTACGCCCATGGAGAATTGGATTGACTATCATGTATAACGCGCTAAGATTATCACAAAACAAGGATGGGGGACGGGACAAAGAAACACCAACTTCTTTGAGTAGATGTGATATCCATGTAAGTTCAGCTATAGCAATGGCCATAGCACGGTACTCCGCTTCTGCACTTGATCTTGAGACTGTTGGTTGTTTTTTGCAGTCCACGAGATGCAGTTTCCTCCTAGCAGTTACAATACCCAGTAGTTGATCACCTTGTAAACGGGCACCCTGCCCAATCTGCATCTGAGAATGCATATAAATCCAAAGAGCTTTGAGAAGTGATATAAATTCCATGGTCAAAGGTCCCTTTAATATACCGCAATATTTTTTTAACAGCTTGATAGTCTCCAAGACTTGGGTTATGGATGCTTTGACACGTAACATTAACAGGATATGCTATATCCGGCCTTGTAAAAGTCAAATATTGTAATGTGCCAACTATACTTGGAAAGAGAGTAGGATCTGAGAACTCCTTTGCGAGCATGGTAGTTTGCCGTGTTTTGATTGCCATTTGTGTTGCTAAAGGCTTGCATCCCTCCATTTGTGCTCTTCTTAATATATCCCAAGCATATTGTCTTTGAGTTAACAGCATGCCTTTATCATCATATTGAACTTCAAACCCCATAAAATATTCTAAGGATCCCAAGTCTTTAATAGCAAATTCTTTTCCAAGGGCAAGAATAAAGTCTTGCATGTGTGTTGAGTTGTCTCCTGTAAGCACCATATCATCAACATACTAGTAGTAAGAGTGTACCTTGAGGGGAATGAGAGATGAATAATGATGGATCTGCTTGGCTGCAAAAAATCCAAAATCAAACAAAAAGGAACTCACTTGCTAAAACCATGCCCGAGGTGCTTGTTTGAGTCCATAAAAGTCTCGCTTGAGATGACATACATGATTGGGAAATTGAGGATCCATGAAGCCAGGTGGCTGTTCCATGTAAATAGGTTTAGCAAGATTCCCACGGAGAAATTCATTTTTACATCCAACTGTCGCAGGAGCCATCTTCGTACTATGGCTAAAGAGAGGATTATTCGAATGCTACTTGGTTTAATGACAGAAGAAAATGTCTCATCAAAATCAATCCCACCAATTTGATGAAATCCTTTTGCTACAAGTCGGGCTTTTAAACAATAAAGACTCCCATCAGATCGTAGCTTGGTTTTGAAGACCTACTTGCACCCAACGACATTCATGTCTTTGGTACAAGGGACAAGATCCCAAGTGTTGTTAATAGCTACAACATTGAGTTCTTCATGCATTGCAGAAGTCCAACCAGGATGTCCAAATGCAGATTTGACACTCTTTGGTTCAAATGGCGGTGGGTGATACCCTGTTCTTACAACAAAACTAGAATATTTCAAGTTAGGCTTAAAGATTCCATTTTGAGAATGAGTTATCATGTTATGAGTGTGTCCACTGTCAAGAAGTGAGCTTGATGTTTCAGGCACAACAGTCGCTTCTGTCATGCTTTCTGTAAGAGGAAATGTCATGTCGTCTCTGATCTGTGCCCCATTTGGATTATTGTGAGCTTCTCTAATTTTGGCAAGCATCATAGTGGTCCCATAAGTGTCATTTGCTACTAAGCAACTCGTAGATGGATCTTCAAATTCATGAATTGTTGTTATGGAGTCATCAACTTTGTCTTTTTCCTTTGCATGATAAGTAGGCAAGATAGGGGTAGTCAACATGTTCTCATCTTCCAAGCTAAAGGCACTTGATGATGTCATGATTGTTGGTATTGTATTTCCTTTGTCAATTCCTGTAAAAGAAGGCTTTTCCTGCAAACTATTTGGTTTAGACCACTGTTTGTTGATGGTCACTTCTCCCTCAACTCGTTCATGTCCATATAGGGAGCTTGGCTAAGAGAAAAGAAACTTTGTTTCATCAAACACAACATGTCGAAAGACAAAGACATGACCGGTGGTTGGGTTTAAACACTTATAACCTCATGTTTGATACTATATCCAATAAAAACACAAGGAATTGATTTTGGTGCTAACTTATTTTTTCTGTAGTTCCTAGATATGGGAAGCATCGACAGCCAAAAACTCTTAAAGAAGAATAATCAGGATATTTTCCATATAAGCAAAAAAAAAAAAAGATTCAATTTTAAGTTTTGGAGATGGGAGTCTATTTATATAAAAACAGCAGTTGCAAAACATTCAACCAAAAAACGTGCAAGTAATTTTGCTTGAAATAGCATGGTCAAGCCTAGTCCAGTAATATTTCTATGTTTTCTCTCAACTAAGCCATTTTGCTCTGGTGTTTTTGGATAAGCACTATAATGTTGTATGCCAAGATCCCCTAAAAGCTTCAAGAACTTGTTATCTACAAATTCTCCTCCTTCGTCAATTTGAAAAATCTTTATTTTTTTATTAAACTGGCATTCAACATATTTTTTAAAATGAATAAAACACATTAAAAAATCTGATTTTTTTTCTCAAAGGGTAAAACCATGTAAATCGAGTGTGTTCATCAACAAAAATAACATAATACCGGAAATTGTGTTGGGATTTAACCAGAGCTGGTCCCCATAGGTCACAATGAACCTTCATGAAGCAATCATCATATTTCTCGTTGTGTACTGCAAAAGGGAGCCTACAAGCCTTGCCCATTTGATGGTGTATTTGATAGTGAGGATGGCCTAAACTAAGATGCCATCCTTCCTTATTTGTTTGCCTAAAACGATTTGAAAACAGGCCTTTATCATGTTCATTTTTTCCATTGAGGGCGTACAAGCCTCCTTGTCTTTCTCCAGATGCTACTACTCTCTTAGTGCTCATTTCCCTGATAAAAAATCCATTAGCATCAAAGATAAGTTCATAAGGAAAATCTTGAGTCAATTTGCTAACTGAAAACAAATCTTTTTTTATTTCAGGTACAATAAGAACATATTTTAGGATAAGAGGTTTATTATTGCAATTTACTTTTGCATTTCCTGAGTGTGTGATTTCTAAGGTATCACCATTACCTACCATTACTCCATCATTTTCATCAAATGGTTTTAAAATTAGTCAACTTACCTGGATCATTTGTCATGGGAGCTGTTGCTCCAGTATCGGGAAACCATTCTGAATCATTTTCAGTAACGGCTAATGCTGCGAGTGCTTGTAAAACCTTATTTTCTTGATATGCATGGTTGAAGGGATTAAAACATTTAAGAGCAGTATAGTTGGTGCTGCACTCTAGCAATTGTAACCCAAGTGTAGGTTGTCGCAAGTAATAAAATCTCGAAAATCCAAGTGTCGAACCACAGGGAAGTGAATTAAGAAATACAAATTACAAAAGTGAAGGAAGGCTTTTGTGAAAGGTGTGAACAAATGTTGATTAAAAATTCAAATTCAAATAAAATAGCTAAGGTTAGGGGATTCACTTTTAGTATAACGGTATTAATTAATTTTAGCCCATCTTACCACTCAATTGAGATCCACACATAAAGGAGGTCCAATCGGGGAATTTAGTTAGTATTAACTTTCATTGATTTTAAAATGCCAACGCTTGCTAATAGGTTCAAGTATCCATCATGCCAACCTTAGTCGACAATAACTCAAGATTCCAATATAGCCGGCAGAGCCATGTTCTACAGAGGGAATCAAGCAGCTTTTGTGCCAATGATTGACTATGATAAATCAAGACTCCCACTTAACAATGAGGGAAGTTAAATAGATTAAGGAAGAAAATACTATTAACGTTGTGATCCATTCAAATCAATCATAACCTTTATACCAAAAGCTTCACCCTTTCACCTTAGCAAAAGAAAGATTAGTTAGCCATGATAAAAGTAAATAACATGTAGAAATATGAAATGAACATGGATTGAAAGATCAAAGGAAGAACAAGAAGAAGAACGAGAAAATACTTGGACAGAGTTTCGGTATTGAAAACTAGAACAAAACTAAAGAAGAAAAGCTAAAGATAATACAAGAACATAAAGAACGCCTAAGAAATGGCATGGATTCATCCTCCCCCCAAGGTGCCTATTTATAGAGTTTTTTGGGTAGGTGAAATGTTAAAATAGTAAAATGTAGGTAAAATCAACAAAGGCAGGCTACAACTTGTTTTAATTTTTTGACCATTGTAGACATTGAATCAGCTCTTCCTCAAAGCATAGAACTTCTATGTCTCTTCTTTACCTTGAAATTGATAGCTTACTCATTCAAATCGAACATCCGTAGCCCAAGTTATAATTTTTCTACCAAAACTACTCTTCAGCACATAAAAGAACGAATTGTCTCATCTATAATCAGATTTTGGCAATGAAAACGATCAAACTAGCTTGTGGCATAAAACAGAATTGTAGATCTATGTGTTGGCTTTCAGATGAATTTGGAATCACTCAGTTCCGACATCTACAGCTCCAGATATAATTTTTTTTGTGAAAGGCCACCAAGTGATAATTTTACCTACATAAAAAATAATTATTTAATATATATTTTTTAATATTAATGAACAGTAACTGCGTATGAACAGTAAGTCGGTGAATAGTAACTTTGAATAGTAAAAATGAATGTGAATAGTAAAAACATGTGAATAGTAATTCGGTGAAAAAATGCTAAAAAAATAGAAATTAATCATACTCAAAGTGTATAATGATGATTTAAACTATTAATAGCAATACACTTATGAGTATTCATCAAACCCCCCAACTAGGATATTGCTAGTCCCTAGCAAGTAAGGCGATGTACTCAATGAATACTCAGGTTTCATCCAATGTTTTCTACTATCAATCTCTATATTATAGATTAGAAACCATTGAAGTAATGAGCATCAAAATTATAGTACTGAAAATAAAATAAAAATTTCATAATGATATATGCACATTTGAACCACTCAAACAAGGGAAAAGTGTGAAAGATTATGAGTTACTAAGTGCAGTAAGTGTGTGACTGACTGTCAGAAGTGTCTAAAAGATTTCAGTAAATCATACCAACATTTGCGGCTTATCAGAACAAATCTAATTCAAAACCATCACTTTGGCGGTCTTTTACACTACTACACTATAAAAGGTTTTTTTTTTTTTTTAACTTTGGCTCAAGCCTTATTTAGAGAACCCCGGTAATAGGCAGCCCTTTCTAAAAGCGAACATCGCTTGTTGTTGTTTTTTATTTTTCAAGTCTTTTCAACACTTCTTGGTGTTTTTTTATATATATTTTTTCAAGTGTTTTTTTTATTCAAATCAAGCTAAGATATGGTTCATTAGAGGTCTCAACAACCGCATAGTTGGAGTATTCTTTAAAATCTAAAAGATAATAAAGATTTTCAACATGTGTAAAAATGTCAATAATTTATAACTTAAACATCCTAATCCTTTGTCAAAGTGAATAAAATTTGACTAAATCATTATTTCAAATAAAATTTCAAACATGTAAACTCATTACCTCAACAATTTCATCACCAAGCATAGAAATTTTCAAGATAGAAAATATAGATTACTAGTGAGTGTGTCATTTTGTACGGGTTCAAAAATTTACTAAAAAAAAAAAGGTTATGACTAACATGCCTAATAGGATGCGTCTCAAGAGTAAGATTACTCCTTACTCAGCCATGCTAAACTAAGGACTTTGTCTAATGGTTTTAATATCAGCATGAGAAAACTATCCTAAAAGAAGAAAAAAAAATGTGACAACTATCCCTTCCCCCAGCCAGATTAAAATATTGTCCCCATTGTCAAAATATAGATAAGAAGAGTGAAGAAGAGATTACCTGAAATGGTAGTTATTGAAAATGAAAAACCTGAAATAACTTAAACCAAAATAAAGAAAATACTGATAGCAAAACTAAAAGATAAGATAAAAAGATCCAGAAGTCTGATTGCTCTCTTCCACAGTGTTTCTCACTTATTAACAAAAATAAAAATGACAAGCAAGGTAAAGGATACTTATGGAATGGAACTGGTTGAGAAAGACTTTCGTGTCTAGTCTATCTGAATCACTGCTAGATCTGGTTTAGGAATAAAAGCTTGCATTTTGTCTAGCAATTCTTTAGCAATTGATGCAGATATTAGGATTCATCGTGCCATCTCTGAGATAAATTTCGCCTGCATAGCATGATCCATAAAAAATAACAGACCTGCAAAGAAATTGTTAACATTCAATAGCCCAATAGGTTTTTTGTGCAAATTAAGTTGGGCCATTGATGCAATTTGGAAATTTTCCCCCAATGTGCCAAACCCTCTTGGTAGAGCAATAAAGGCATCAAAATTACAAAGCATTTGCAACAAACGTTCTTGCAAGTTTTTAACCATGAATTCTTCCCCAATCGTGCCTCTAGAAATCAATTTCAAAGGTGCAGGGATGATACCCAAAACTTGGCTACCCCCTATAGATGCTGCTATTGCTACACTTCCCATCAATCCGACACTACCTCCACTATATACCAAATGTATTTTTTGCTCAGCTAGGACTCTACCCAAATGGTTGGCTGCCCTCAAGAACTCTTCATCCTTTCCAGGAAAAGATCCATAAAATAAACAAATATTTCAGAATTTGTGAGTTGAGGTTCCCTCCATTTCTATCCTTAACCCTATGATAAATGAAAAGAAGAACATCCATTTATAGATATGAAAAGATAATGCAATGATTACACCTATAGGAGTTGGTAGATTATTATCAGAAGAAAATGAACATTTTAAAAAATGACAGCTTGTATGTTCAGTAGTTGTGACTGTGGCTCACATCTTCCACTGGTTTTATGTTTAGTAATGGCTTCAACGCCTTCTATGAGTCAGGGATTTGCTTCCCATTCAGTTTTCTTACAAACTAGCAAACAGGGTCTTTTAAAGTCAGATTCCCAAGACTATAACGCTATCGTTCTTTATGAAAAATACTTTATAAACCAAGAAGTTCATGTTGCACTAATCCACAAGAATGCGTCTCAAGAGTCAATCAGATATTATCCAAAGAATCCTTACTTAGGCCATTTTTTATGAATTGTATTTTATCTTCTCGATTATTGGACTCGTAACCTTTTCGCTCTATGCTTTTTGGCATAAGAGCTTTTTCCTAAGCCAGGCATGTGAAACATAAATGCATCTGGGATTTCACCAGCCAAATGGACCTTAGCTTCAATTAACCAAAGTACATCTTCAGGAATACCTTTGTGCATCAAAATTCTTAATCGTTCACATCTAGATTGGTAAATTATTTTAAGAATATTTATTGGGAGAGAGGGAAAGTATTTTCGCAAAGCAGAAAGAGTAGAATCCATTGGTGAGAAAAAATTGAGAGAAGAGAGAAAGAAATCAGTTATTATGGGAAGCTGAGATAACCGACTTGAGAGCCATGGAGTACCGTATCCGCCACTTAACTGGGGAGAAATGAATCCTACTTTTTGATAAATTTCAAATACGTTGCATAATGCATGTGCATCTTTAAGCAAAGAGGGCCAGTAAAATTCAGACTGCAAAATCTTTACAGATGTTTTCTTTGACAAAAAAATGCCCTTCGAATGTTTTAAAATGAGAAAATTTAATGACACTTTTTACCTCATCCTCAAATATGCATCTCGTACATATTTGGTCAGGACAGTATTTGAAAAGATAAGAGTCATCCTGATAAAAATTTTTCACCTCATGGAGAAATTTCTTCTTATCTTGGCTACTCCATTGACCTGACATCCATCCTGTCACAAAAAAATTGACGATGTTAGCAAACCAAGGTACTGTAGTGACAAAGAATAAAAATTCATCAAGAAAATAATTATTTATAAGTGTAGCCTCAATTGATGAATCCATTGTCAGTCTTGACAAATAGTCAGCGACAATATTTTTGGTGCCCTTCTTATCCTTGATCACAATGTTGAATTCTTTGAGTAATATGATCCAGCGTATCAGCTTTGATTTGACATATTTCTTTGACATTAGGTACTTTAATTATTTGGGTAAGAGTTTCAAATTTATTGTGTGAATTTTATTTTGCTCCTTAACTTTTGATTTCTAACATGTGTTTCCTTTTACCTGTGAAGAATCAAGCAATGAACATATGTTAGATGTATCCTTATCCATTTGTATAATCGATTCAAATGAATTAACCAAATAATTTTTTAGAGGATCAGAGATACTCCTTTCTTCGATGTGGTTTTTCCCAATAATGTCAATGAGACAAACTTCATCACTTTCATCTTCTTTTTTCAGGTGGCTGTTTAAGCAAGTTGAAAATATTTAAGACGTCCCAAGATAACAGATATTGAATTCTTGATTTCCATTGGTGGTGTGTCCAAAACAATAAAATCCACAGGATAAATAAATTTATCAACTTGGACTAACACATCTTCAATGACTCATCTGGGCACGTTCACTGATCTGCCAGCAAGCAAAAGAGTTACTTTGGTTGGTTTTAAGTCACCTAAATTTAGTTTTTGGGAAACTGAATATGGAAGTAAGTTTACACAAGCCCTCAGATCAAGTAATGCTTGCTCAATTTCATATTCTCCAATAAAACATGAGATTGTTGGACAGCCATGATCCTTGTATTTCAAAGCAGTATTATTTTGAATAATAGAACTTACCTGCTCGGCTAATAAGGCCTTCTTTTTCACATTTAGTTTTCTTTTAACAGTGCACAAATTCTTCAAAAATTTGGCATAAGAAGGTGCCTGTTTAATCGCATCCAACAAGGGGATATTGATATTTACCTGCTTGAAGATATCAAGAATTTTAGGATTCTTATTCACCTTCTTAAGAACTGTTAATGCCTGAGAAAATGGAGGTGCAGGTTGAGATTCAATTTGTTCTTCGCTTGGTAAAGGTTCAACCCCTTCTTTACTCTTAAAAGTTGACTCATCATCTTCTTCACAAGGATCAAGAATAAATTTTTCAACAACCTTACCGCCACAGAGTGTAATGATTGACTTCACTTGATCCATGGTTTGACCTTTGGGATTCGCTTGTGGTTGAGGAGGAAATTTTCCTTTCTCCTGAATGTTGAGTGCAGATGCAAATTTTACAAGAGTATCTTTCAAATCAATCAGGTTTTGATTTGTTTGAGCATTGATGGACTCTTGATTTTTAATGAATGAATGCAATGTTTCTTCAAGATTTTTCCTAAGAGGAGGAACATATGATGCATACCCTTGAGATTGTTGAAAATTTTGTTGGGTGTGCAAAGGTGGTTGTGACGATTGAGCATGATTTTCACCTCTCCAACTGAAATTTGGATAATTCCTCCAACCAGGATTGTAAGTTTGCGAGTATGGATTTTGGGTCGGTCTCTCAAAGTTGTTCAATGCATTGACTTGTTCATGGAAACATTTTTTGAAAGAGGGCAAGGTTGGGCAATTGCTAGTGGGATGGTCATTAGTCTCACAAATATGACAAACACTTTCTTCAACGGATTTTAATTGACAAACTTTCTTCATTTCTAAACCCTTAACCTTTTTAGCTAAAAATGTGAATTTTGCTTGAAGGTTATTATCTTCCTTAAGATGATATATGCCTCCACTAAATGTAAGGGTTTGAGTCTTACCTGGAGCCTCATAGATACTAGCGGTGTCCCAATTCTATGCATTTTCTGCTAGCATGTCTAGATAATTCATTGCCTCATCAGGATTTTTATCCTCAAATGTTCCATTGCACATCATTTCCACCATTTGTCTTTCCTTAGGTGTCAAATCTTCATAAAAATGTGAGACTAATCTCCAAGTTTCAAAACCATGGTGTGGGCATGTGTTAAGTAAATCCTTGTATCTATCCCAACATTGGTAAAAAGTTTCTCCTGGTTTTTGTGTGAAAGTGGTGATTTGCCTTTTGAAATAATTTGTTCTGTGGCCAGGAAATTTTTTTTTTTTAAATTGTTGTTGCAATTCATCCCATAAATTAACAGAGCCTGACCTAGGATACTGTGGCCAAGTTTTAGCTTTATCTTTTAAAGAAAAAGGAAAAAGCTTAAGCCTGATAGTGTTCATGCTACAGTTTAGGTTGTTATATGTGTGACAGACTTCCTCAAATTCTCTTAGATGCAAGTATGGATTTTCAGAATCAAAGCCATGAAAAGTTGGTAAAAGTTGAATAATACTTGGCTTGAAATTGAAGTTGCATGCATCAGTAGAAAAAATTAGACATGATGGTGTGCTATTTCTTATAGGGTTCAAGTGTTCTCTAAGTGTCCTAGGCCGATCTTGGTCATTATGTAGAGAATGGTTATCTTCTTGTTCATTAATGTGTTCAACCATGTTTGAAGAAGATGAAGATTCTCTTACCAGTCTATCACTTGATGTACGTAACCAAGCTTTCATACATAAACAAAATAACAACAAGAAAAACAAATATCAATAACAAGTTAGGTAGGAGGCTCAGCCTTCCATTTAATAATAATAAGAAAAATAAATAAAAAGAAAGTAATATGAACAAAAAATAAAAGATAAGAGGCTCAGCTTTCCATTCAACAATAAAAAAAATTAAGAAATATAAGATTAACAGAAATTAAGGGGTAGGAGGCTCAGCCTTTCATATGATAAAAAAAAATGAAACAAAATAAAAAGGAACAAAAAGAAAAAAAAATTAAACTTGTACTCTAATTTTACTTACCCGGCAACGGCGCCAAAAACTTGCTGCACTCTAGCAGTTGTAACCCAAGTGTAGGTTGTTGCAAGTAATAAAATTTCGGGAGTCCGAGTGTCGAACCACAGAGAAGTCAATTAAGAAATACAAATTACAAAAGTGAAGGAAGGTTTTTGTGAAAGGTGTGAACAAGTGTTGATTAAAAATTCAAATTCAAATAAAATAGCTAAGGTTAGGGGATCCACTTTTAGTATATCGGTTATGATTAATTTTAGCCCATCTTACCACTCAATTGAGATCCACACATAAAGGAGGTCCCAATCGGGGAATTTAGTTAGTATTAACTTTCATTGATCTTAAAATGCCAACACTTGCTGATAGGTTCAAGTATCCATCATGCCAACCTTTGTCGACAATAACTCAAGATTCCAATATAGTCGGTAGAGCCATGTTCTACGGAGGGAATCAAGCAGCTTTTGTACCAATGATTGACTATGATGAATCAAGACTCCCACTTAACAAGGAGGGAAGTTAAATAGATTAAGCAAGAAAATACCATTAACGTTGTGATCCATTCAAATCAATCATAATTTTTATACCAAAAGCTTCACCCTTTCACCTTAGCAAAAGAAAGATTAGTTAGCCATGATAAAAGTAAGTAACAGGTAGAAATATGAAATGAATATGGATTGAAAGATCAAAAGAAGAACAAGAAAAAGAACGAGAAAACACTTGGACAGAGCTTCGGTATTGAAAACTAGAACAAAACTAAAGAAGAAAAGCTAAAGATGATACAAGAACATAAAGGATGCCTAAGAAATGGCATGGATTCATCCTCCCCCCAAGGTGCCTATTTATAGAGTTTTTTGGGTGCGTGAAATGGTAAAATAGTAAAATGTAGGTAAATACAAATCAACAAAGGTAGGCTACAAATTATTTTAATTTTTTGACCATTTTAGAAATTGAATTAGCTCTTTCTTAAAGCATAGAACTTGTAGATCTCTTTGTTAGCTTCGAATCGATAGCTTGCTCATTCAAATCGGACATCCATAGCTCAAGTTAAGATTTTTCTACCAAAACTGCTCTTCAGCACACGAAAGAACGAATTGTCTCATCTATAATCAAATTTCGGCAATAGAAATGATCAAACTAGCTCACAAAATGAATCAGAGTTGTAGATCTATGTGTTGGCTTTTAGATGAATTTGGAATCACTCAATTCCAACATCTACAGCTCCAGATATGATTTTTCTCGTGAAGGGCCGCCAAATAATGATTTTACCTACATAAAAAATAATTATTTATATATACATATTTTAATATTAATGAATAGTAAACTATGTATGTACAGTAAATATGCGTATGAACAGTGAATCGATGAATAGTAACTTTGAATAGTAAAAATACATGTGAATAGTAAAAACACGTGAATGGTAACCCGGTGAAAAAATGCTAAAAATATAAAAATTAATCATACTCAAAGTACATAATGATGATTTAAACTCTTAATATCAATACACTTATGAGTATTCATTAGTTGGGCTTGTTACATATCTAATAGATAACCAAACTCTCTTTGTTATTGCTTGTAGCCTTGGTTTTAGCATGCTTATAATCCTTCACAGTTTCTCCAAAGTACCTTTGATTATTACCCCTCTGGCCTGTATTAAAGTAAGTGCTGCTTCCTGCTTTAGAGGTATTAAATCCATTACCTTGATAAAATCCTCTTCCCTTGGAGTTAAATTTGTTTGGGCCACTGCCTTTGTTTTGATTCTGGTTATAACTTGCCCTTTGACTTGTTAAAGTCATTTGAGGGATATCATGTCCTTTAGAAACATGAAGCTGATTTTGAGCCTCATGACTTTGCAAAAAAGGGACAATATCTCAGTAGGAAGGCATAGGAGGTTTTAGCATAAAAGTAACAAAGTTTTCATAGCTAGGTCCAAGGCCATTAAGGAGCCAATAAACCTTTGTTTTGTTTGGTATCGTTTTCCCAATAGCTGCAAGTCCATCACAAAGGGCTTTTGTTAGACTAAGTGCAACCAAGAGGGGGGTGAATTAGTTGCTTTAAAAACTTTTACAAAATTAAATTTTACAACCAAATTTACTTAAACAAAGATCAATAATAAATCAAGCAAGTGTGAGGAAAATATAAAGCAAAATATAAAGAGAGACAAGGAAAGAGTGCGCCGGGATTTATAGAAGTTCAACTCCACCAACCGGAGTCTACATCCTCTCCTTAAGCTTTGCCCACTTGAGAGTTCCTTCACTATATCTTGATCAAGAATACAATGGTGTTTTCTTCAAGGTTCACACCCACCAATCTCTAGTTTTCTTCAAGGCTTACTAGAAACCACTCACTAGTTTTCTTCAAGGCTCACTAGAAACCACTCCACACTCAAAAGATTCTAAGACTTAAAATGTTTACAAACTCACAAGTTCACACAATAGCACTCTTGCTAGATATACAAGTGAAAGCACAATCACAACAATGAATTTCTCAAGATAAGTTCTTTCTCTTAGATTTGATGATGAATCCTTAATCTTATGGTCAAGAGTTATCTCCAAAGTGTTTCTCCATGTATTTATACTCATTTGGGGCCAAAAAGACGTTGAAGAACCATTGAGAAGGTCAGAAAAGTCTCCAAGAAAGCAGGTGACCGTTGCTGCCTAGTTTCACCCAGGTGAAAAATTTTCACTTAGTTGAAATTCCAGTCTTGTATTGTCACCCAAGGTTTGAACTCCAATGGCTATATTGCTTATTAATGACATGTTAACACCTGGTCCACATGACAATCTAATGTGGCATGATTTTAAAAAGATTTTTCAAATAATTTTCAAACCAAAAAATCACGCACAAGTCTAGAATCAACGTTGCACACAATTGAAAAACTTTTCACTCAAGTGTTTTCTGTTCCAAAACCAAAATACTCTCGAGTTCGAAAAATCATTCCAGTTTCACTCGATTGAAAAAAATTTCACTCAAGTATTTTTCTATTCCAGAACCAAAATACTTTCGAGTTCGAAAACATACTCCAGGTAACACATGGAAATATTTTTACCCTGTTAAAACTGTAGCTTCAGGTTTTTCTCACTTCCAAACTTCCAAACTTCAATAAATTTTTCATAAAAAAGATTTCTTCCTTCACAAGCAATGCTTAAATCACCATAAATACTTCAAATATACTTAAGAAACAATTTTCCTTCCAAAGATAAAAACTTTATCAACAAGAGACCAATGTATAAATCTTTATGTAAAGCTTTGAAACACATAAAACAAATATGTTTTGTTATCATCAAAATCAAATAAATGTGAGCCATGAATGGAACAAATCGAATAGCTTTAAATCTCATAATATATTCATTTAAAGAGCTACTACCTTTGTAGAGGTTAGACAATTGCTACATCAGTTGGAACTCTTTTTCTTGTGAGCTTTGTGCAAATGCTTCTTCAAGTGCTTTTCATACCAGCACTAATGCATCAAATCCTATAAGAACTCCACAGTTAAGTGTGCTTGAGCGAGAGTAGTACTGGCATCGGCAACTGGGAAGTCCCTATGGTGCATCCCCTAAGGAGTCGATCAGACCCCCTCCATGCAATAAAGGTTGGATTTGGAGTAGTTTCCTTGTAGCCATCAGACTCGGTGGCTGTCTTGGACCGGTTGGAATCAGTCTCCTTGGGTGTATCAATGTAAGGATTTGGTGCTGCATATTCACCATCTAGAAATCCAAGCATATCTTGGCTTTCTATCAACGCAAGTATTTGTGTTTTCTATAAGAGATAGTTCTGTTGGTTGAGCTGCAAAGAGACAAAATTCGCCACATTCAGTGTGGCTGGATATGGGTAGGTGATAGATGATGTAGCCATAGGAATAAAGAGAAGGAACAAATTATTTGATGCCCTTTTCCATAGCTCAAAGGCTCTGATTCCATAAAGACAATATCAGACAAAATGAGTTGGGCAAAAGCTCCTCACAAGACGATGAGGAGTTGATTCGAAACGCTTTATTTATAATGTGTATTTACAATAAAAAACATTCCAAGTAAAGGAGATATATTATTAATACAAGACTAATGGCTAGAAATCTTCTTCCATAATTCTAGGTTGACTTTGCTTCTGATTTGTGCATTTGAAACATTTCCAAGGCTGATCATAGTTCCAATTTTGTTAGTTTAACAGTTGTTGCCTTAATCTTATGTTTTTACAGGGAGGCCGAAGCTTATCTGGAGGAAGCTCCCAGGAGACCATTCTATTGGCAAGTGCTGAACCAAGCATTGCTTTGTATATATTTCCTTCGGGTGATTAGAGTACATAACATATAACGTAGAGGAACCGATGGTAATTTCATCAGCTGTTTTGTAAAGCTGTCTTTGGTCGTTGTGGGCATATCATCTCATTCTCCTATTATCACCAACAATGTGTCAATGGAAGCCAACATTTGGTTGTTTTCTCCTTGTTTTCTTCTTTTAACGTTATTTGCTTGATGTATTGGTTACTCGCCTTCCTATACGCCCTCATCAACTAGGACAACGCAAAATAAAAATGGGTTACTTTCTCTTCTGTTACTCTTTCTTTTTCGGTTTGCTTTTCCAGTGATTGTAAATGTGCTTGATGTTTTGGTTCAAGCCTTACTGGTGATAGATAGCCTTAGATAGATGTAGTCATGTCAGGACTCAGGACTTGATTACCTGGAAAGATCATCCAAGTTGGTGAGTCTAGGAACACTAGATTCTGCAGAAAGTAAACCACAAGAAGGTAATAAAATGGATGATATCTCATTGCTCATGTCTGATCCTGCTATAAGATGAATAAATTGGCGTAAGTTCTGCAGAAAATAAGCCACAAGAAGGTAATAAAATGGATGATATCTCATTGCTCATGTCTGATCCTTCGATAAGATGAATAAATTTGTCTGAATTATCTTCATTGATCTTCTCCATCAGCTTCTAAGAAGCTAAAAAATGTTTGGCTTTTCACTGAAGTGGTCCCTCAGGAATTCAACAACTATGAAAGCAAGAGCAGAGGCTGGAATATACCATGTGATGCTTCTCCTGAACATCCCTTTAACGCCTTCGTCCTTCCAGATCTTCTAAATCACATCCGACCAGCCAACGTATCTACTCAATTCACCCCAAAGGGGAAAAAACAAAAAGAAAAAAGAAAAAAATCCAAAATTTGTCAGCATAAATCTAACATCATGTACAAGAGACTATGTGTTTATATATATTACAAGTAGACCCAAACAACCATGATTTTGCATCTGGTTCAGAGAAATTCTGTAAGAGTAACAATTTTCTACTGGTATCAATCCCCAAAAGGAAGATGCATTCTCAAATTTGCATGTGAATTAAAAAAATTGACACACAAATGCGTGTAATGTTTCTACTTTTCCCTTGTATATACCAAATATCTCAGGGTCTACTCATGAAAACATAGAGGGCTAAATGGTCTATAGTCCAGCAACCTTTGATGTATGGGGAATTAGATTCGAGACCTTCTAAGGTAATTAATGAATGAGGTTTTGTTAGCAATTGTTTGAACTTGGAACTTTTTTTGGAAACATAAATTGTTGCCTGGTATAGCAAGGCCCATGAAGGCAGAAGCAAAGGACCAGCCCTATAGAACTGGTATTTGGAAGCATATTCAGAGTGGGTGGGACTCTTTCACGAAATTTATTTATTATGAGATTGGTAATGGAAGTTCTGGTTTTTTTTTTTTTTTTGGACTGATGTTTGGTGCAGGGAAGAAAACACCTTTTGTAGAAAGATCCAAAAAGATGTTTACTCTAGTTTAACTAATGAACATGCTTTTATGAGTAAATGCTTTGAGCTAGTAATTGGCCAAGTCAGCAAGAATCCTAATTTCTCAAGTCACTTAAATGACTGATAGATTCTACGGATCTCCAATTTGTTTATTCTATTATACAAGCAGAAGATTAAGGGAACAAATTCTAACAAAATTTGTCTCTTTAGGGAAGTCGGATGATAAGCACTCAAACCTGGAGTCTTGTTTGTGGGACCGCAAAAAAAGTGCACGGCATTTCAACGAATGGTTTTAACTTTTATGAAGCTAGTCAAATGAACCCCTCACAATTAATACATTAAAGAAACTGGAAAGATCAATTAAATGTCAACTGATGCAGAAGACATCTTTACCAGAGAGTGACTATATGGGTGAAAGCACTGCAGTACTAAAAAATTTCAGTTTCGGATAAAAGACACGATATTCCCTAGAGTAACAGGTTAAATAAAATTGTTCTAATCCTTGAAAGAGGCCTCAAGTGCCACAAGATTGCAAAACTTTAATATCTTCGACAAATGAGAAAAATATAGCAGACTTGGACAGAATTCAAGTTGTAAAGTTTAAACAAGTTTTCAAAGTTACTGTGACCTGCAGACTTGGAGAATTCAAGCTTAGAAACCAGCCCCTATCTTTTCTGAAATGTTGCATCCATTTTCAGGTCAAAAACTGATTGAAAATTGTGATTGTGGCCTGTTAAGGTAGACCCTGAAGCAAGAATAATGAGTTCAGCAGTTTTAATTGGTTTACAAGTACTAAACCTACTGGGGCATACTAGTGTTTTCGAATGTTCTGTTCAGATTTCTGGATGGATTATTTGTTTTAATCTGGAAGGTTAATGAGTACCAGGGAAACTCATGTGAAACTATGCACCAATTGGTTCCAGAATTATGGTCTGAAAGGTTTATATGTCTGAGTTTGAAAATTAGTTAGTTTTTTTTTTTTTCCAGGAAACACCTCGGAGGGTGCGCATATTCATTTCATCAAATAATCCCAACGGCACTTACAAAATAAAGGCAGGGGCCTACAGAGAAAAAGCAAAACCTGCCCTGAAATAAAATAAAACCAAAAGCCTAAACCTGTGCTTTACAGCAAAATCAGGTAATACAGTCTAGAATATACTGTCCAACGAGTATCCAAATCTAATATAGAGTTCGGATTCAATAATCCTCATAAGTTCCAACGGTGTTCTACACCTATGGTAGTAAATTCTCCTATTTCGTTCCTGCCAAATAACATAAACCAATGCAGGAACATATGCTCTACGAATTGCAGACTTTATTGATTTACCTTTCACCACACGCACGAACCAGTCACAGAACTTGTTCCATTTGCTGGGAGCATCCCTCAATCTGAGTTTGCACATTGCTTCCCGCCAAAGTGAAAGGGAAAAGGAGCATTCAAAAAAGAGATGATTCCTGGATTCATCAACTCGAAGACACAGAGGACATAAAGATGATCTAACATCCATGTACTTACTTAATCTATCAAAAGTAGGCAGTCTATCTAGCATAGCCCTCCAGCAAACAAATGAAAATTTTGGGACAGAACTCCAAACTAAAGAGCCCCAGTTCACTTGATCAAAATTTTCCACCACATGCAAATAAGCAATTTTCATAACAAACTTACCATTCTTAACACAATCCCACACCTGACCATGAACAAAGTCAGAGAAATGATGTCTTACCTTTAAAATATGCTTCCAACAAACAGAGGCATCACCTGTACCAACAATTTCCCAAATATTAGAGGCACGCACATAATAGGCGTGGATCCATTGGACCCAAAGACTTTCCTTATCATTCATCAGTCTCCAAAGCTTTTTTCCATTTGATGCAATATTCCAGCCTATCAAGCTGAAAATACCTAGGCCACCTTGGCCTTTAGGAACACAAACCTTAGTCCAAGCAACCGGAAATTTCCTACCAGTAGTCGAACCTGTCCAAAGAAAAGCTCTACAGCATTTCTCCAAATAATGGAGCACCCCTTTAGGAATAGAAAAAATATTTGACCAATAAGCTTGGATACTAAAGATGACAGTTTTAGTAAGTTGCAATCTTCCTGCATAAGAGAGAAGCTTAGTAGACCAACCATTAAAATTAGAAAAGATTTTCTCTACCAAGGGCTTATAATGCTGAATTTGGAGACCTTTATCACCCAAAGGCACTCCCAGGTATTTAATAGGAAGGCTGCCTTTTGGCATGTTTAGGATAGAAAGAATTTCAGACTCAATATCTGGTGAAACACCACCAAAAAATACCTGGCTTTTATCCAAATTAATCTGCAATCCTGTAGTTTGGGAGAAAACTGTCAGACAATGGGAAAATTAGTTTGTTAAGTTTGCAACATGTTGGAAAATTTTGTAATCTACTTCTTCATTCCTTGCCACAAAAAATGCTCTCGTTGGTCTCTATACATTTTAATTTTACCTAGATGCATGGTGTAAGGGGTGTTATGTGCATCTCTCATAATTTCTTCATTCAAAGCGTCATCTCCAGGGATGCATAGTCAAGCACCAGACTTTAGAAATCCATCTTCATGAATACAAAATCCTGGATGCTTCCCTTGTGTAACTTCTTCTTTCAACTTGTTAATTCCTTCATCTGAACTTTGAGAAATTTTGATCTTCTCAATTAAAGTTGGTTGAACCATCAAGTTAGCAAGTACACTACTGACACTATCTGTTATAATTTCTACTCACAACTTCTGTAAATCATTAAGAATAAAGCTTTGGTCAGTACATAAAAAAGCTAACGGGCCAGAAGACTTACAGCTTAAAGTATCAGCAACAACATTTGCCTTGCCAGGGTGATAGCAAATATTCAAATCATAATTTTTCATCAACTCCAACCACCTCCGTTGCCTAAGATTCAATTCCTTTTTTGTAAAGATATATTGTAAACTCTTACGATCAGTAAACACCTTACAAGAAACACCGTAGAAATAATGTCTCCGGATCTTCAAGGCAAAGACAACTGCAGCTAATTCCAAGTCATGCGTAGGATAATTCTTTTCGTATGGCTTCAATTGCCTAAAAGCATATGCAACAACTCTTTCATTCTGCATAAGTACACACCCTAAACCAATATGTGAAGCATCACAATAAATTTAATAACCTTCAATGCTGGATGGGATGGTAAGGACAAGTGCAGTTACTAATCTTCGCTTCAACTCCTGGAAGCTTTTTTCACAATCTTCAGTCCACTCGTACTTAGCATTCTTTCGAACCAACTTGTACAGAGGCATAGCTAAGGTTAAAAAGCCTTCAACAAACCAACGATAGTAACCGGCTAAACCGAGAAAGCTACGAATTTCAGCAACATTATTGGGTCTAGCCCAATCACTACTGCTTCAATTTTCTATGGATTTACAAAAACTCCATCTTTTGAAATTATATGGCCAAGAAAAGAAATTTTCTCCAACCAATGCTAATTTTTTTTTAAATTTTGCATATAACTCCTTCTCTCTTAATGTCTATAAAATAATTCTCAAATGCTCCTCATGTTCCTTTGGACTTTTAGAATATACCAAAATATCATCAATAAATACAACAACAAATTGGTCTAAATAAGGCTTGAAAACCCGATTCATCAAATCCATAAAAATAACTGGTGCATTCGTTAGACCAAACGACATAACCACAAATTCATAATGGTCATACTTGATCCTGAAAACAGTCTTGGGTATATCCTCGACCTTAATCTTCAGTTGGTGATACCCAAACCTTAAATCAATTTTGGAAAAGACTTGTGCAGCCTGCAGTTGATCGAACAAATCATCGATATGAGGCAATGGATACTTGTTCTTAACAATCACCTTCTTCAACTCATGGTAGTTAATGCAAAGCCTCTGGCTTCCATCTTTCTTCTTCACGAATAAAACAGAAGCACCCCATAGTGAAACACTAGGTCAAATGTACCCTTTATCAAGCAACTCTTACAGCTGTACCTTTAACTCTATAGGTACCGTTGGGTAGGGAGCCTTAGAGTTAGGGTAGTTCCCAACTCAAAGTCAATGGAAATATTCAATCTCTCGATCAAGGGCAACCCGGGAATTTCCTCAGGAATTGTTCCCATGTGAACCATCCAAATTTTCAAGCCGCACAATCTTCCACCAATCCTTAGCTCGACCATCCATGACTAAAGTTGCAGCACTTACCCTCTGTTTGTCATTATACTAAAAAAGATCAAAATAATCTTCTATCATTGAAAGCCAATACCTGACTTCCTTTGGATCACCTTCACCATTAAATCTGTCAGGTTGTAGCTTTAGAAATTTATTCAGACCCTTCTCACCATTCCCACCATTAACGCCAACACCTGGAGGAGCACCTGCTTGACCTTGTTGACCAAGTTGCATAACCAATTGTTGTAGCAAGTCATTAGCCACAGCTGTTGCCTGCATTCCACCGGACAAGAGCCTCTCACCCATGTTCTGTGAAATGAGAATTGAGGGAGAAAATATTTTTCACTATTTATTATTCATCATTCTGGGCTATTTATATACAAAAATATTGGTCCTATAATAGGAAGGAATTCTATACTAGGAAAGAAAATAAATTAGAATCCTAATCAATTCCTATAATCAAGCTATACAGCTATACACACGCTATAACACTCCCCCTCAAGGTGGAGCATAGATGTTAATCATGCCCAGCTTGTTACAAAGATAATCAACCTGAGGCCTGTTTAGAACCTCGGTGAAAATATCACCCAGTTGTTCTTCTGTTCTTACATATCCGGTGGAAATCAAACCTTGTTGTATTTTCTCACGAACAAAATGACAGTCAATTTCTATATGCTTGGTTCATTCATGAAATATAGCATTGGAAGTTATATGAAGAGCAGCTTGGTTATCACACCATAATTTGGCTGGTATAGAGACCTTAAGGCCTACTTCATTTAAGAGCTGATATATCCACATCACATTACACACAGACTGCGCCATAGCTCTGTATTATGACTCAGCACTTGATCGAGACACAACATTTTGCTTCTTACTCTTCCATGAGACCAGATTTCCTCCAACAAAGACACAATAACCAAAAGTAGATCTTCTATCTTCCTTACATCCTGCCCAATCAGCATCTGAAAAACACTCAATTTTAGTGTTACCATGATTTTCATACAAAATGCCGCATCCAGGAGCACTTTTCAAATAACACAAAATATGTTCTATGGCTGCCCGGTGATCAACTATTGGAGAAGACATATATTGGCTTATAACACTAACCGAATATGCAATATCAGGATGAGTCACACACAAGTAATTCAACTTTCTAACCAATCTTCTATATCTCTTAGGATCTTCAAACAGTTCACCCTCTTTCACAAGCTGTAAATTAGAGACCATTCGAGTATTACATGGTTTTGCCCCTAATTTTCCTGTCTTAAACAATAAGTCAAGCACATATTTCCTTTGAGATAGGAAGATTCCTTTCTTATTTCTTGTTACCTTAACTCCCAAGAAATACTTTAGCATCCCTTAATCTTTAGTGTGAAACTGAACGTGAAGAAAGGATTTAAGAGATGAAATACCTGCAACATTGATCCCAGTAATGACAATATCATCCACATACACTACTAACAAAATGATGCCAGCTTCAGATTGTTTGTAGAAGACAGAATTATCAGATTTGCTTTTTTTTTTAGCCCAAACTTCTCAACCGCTTAACTAAATTTTCCAAACCAGGCACGAGAACTTTGTTTCAGACCATACAAAGACTTACGAAGATGACAAACTTTCTTGTACTCTCTATGAGCAACAAAACCAAGAGGTTGCTCCATGCACACCTTTTCTTGAAGATCTCCATGAAGGAAGGCATTTTTTATATCTAGCTTATGTAGAGGCCAATTATGGGTGGCTGCCATAGAGATTAGTAATCTGACCGATGTTAACTTAGCAACAAGGGAAAAGGTGTCAAAATAATCCACACCATAGACTTGAGTATAGCCTTTAGCAATAAGACAGGCTTTCAATCGAGTCACTGACCCATCAGGATTTACTTTAATAGCAAACACCCATTTACACCTAATAGCCTTCTTTCCTGCAGGTAAGTTTACCAAGTTCCAAGTACCATTGTCTTCTAAAGCATTCATCTCCTCTATCATTGCACTACGCCATCCAAGATGTGATAGGGCTTCATGAACACTTTTAGGAATAGAAATATAATTGAGGGATGCAATGAAAGAATAACAAGACGATGACAAGTGATTATAAGACACAAAAGATGAAATAGGGTGAGTGCATTGACGTTTACCTTTATGAAGGGCAATAGGAAGATCATCACTTGGAACTGGATCTGATGACAAAGGAGTTGGCACAGGACATTTATTAGGAGGGTTCAATCATCGAGAGTAAACATGATGTATGAGAGGCTTAACAGGAGCTGGTTCAGGCATAGGCTCAAAGGATGTGATAGTATAGACTAACAGATCATCATCCTCCCCCTGAGATGTTGATAGAGATGCTAGAAAATACAGAGTGTTTTCTAGAAAAGTAACATCAGTGGAGACGAAATATCGATTCAAACTAGGACAAAAAAATTGGTATCCTTTTTGAAGACGAGAATAGCCAAGGAAGATACATTTGAAAGATTTTGGGTCTAATTTAGTGACATGTGGACGGACATCCTGAACAAAACAAGTACTTCCAAACATTCTAGGTTCAATAGGAAATAATGACTTATTGGGAAAAAGTATTTTGTACGGGGACTTACCTTGAAGAACAAACGAACGTATGCAATTAATTACAAAACATGCTGTTGAAACCGCATCAGCCCAAAATGTTTTAGGAACATTCATTTGAAATAAAAGGGCTTTTACAGTTTCAAGAAGGTGTCTATTCTTTCGTTTTGCGACTCCATTTTGAGATGGTGTGTCAACACAGGAAGTTTGATGGAGGATGCCATGTTGAATCATTTAAGTTTGAAAAGATGCTGATAAATACTCTTTAGCATTATCACTTCGTAGTGACACGGCCGTCCTTGGCCCCTACCCAGGAAGGCTGTGAGAGCTGGTCTCACGGTGGTTGCAATTGGCTAGTTGTATATGTGCACGGATTAAAATCCCATGATACTAGTTGATTAACCTAGAATATGCAAGATGCATGTTCTTCATGCTTTGACTTGGATTAATAAATCCATAAAGCATTAACTTAGCCAAAAGATTTCTATAGAAAATAAGTTCAAATAGCCAAAGCATACAAAATCAACATTTATGTGAGTTTACTATACATAACAATTGTGTGGGAGCATTCATACATAAAGTAGACTAATGCCCTCACCTAAGAGCTGTAATGCCCTCAAAATCCCGAGTAATTAAGTCTCGGATTATGAAGAAAAAAGAAAATTTTCCTAAATTGGGAATTAAGTTCATTGAGTTCGGGAGACACTAAATTAAGTGGGATTGGGGAGTATGATGAGTGTTGGACACTCTCAAAATTTAAACTTGGCTTAGGCCAAGCAAAATGATGAAAATTTAAGATGAGGGACTCAATTGGACAAAAAGAAATTTTGGTGGTGGGCTCAATTGTCCAAATGCAAGGAATTGAGGGACTAATAGGGGGATTAGCCAATTTTAAAGACATTGGATGCCATGGCTGCCACCTCCCTCCATTTTCTATTATTTTAATCCACCCCCCATCCAACTCATCACTTAGGATTCCTTCCCCTACCTATTTGTCCCCCCACTTTTGACAAATTTTCCCAACTTTCACTAAAGTCTTCCAATTTGTCACCTAATTTTGACTATCTCACCCACCACCCACATAAGTCTTCCAATTTGTCACCTATTTTTGACCATCTGACCCACCACCCACATAAGTCTTCCAATTTGTCACATAATTTTGACTATCTCACCCACCACCCACATAAGTCTTCCAATTTGTCTCCTAATTTGTCTCCCACTCACCCCAATGTGAATCACATGATTTCACTCTATATATACACCCATGGCCATCCTTACAAGTTCCATTTTAGTCTCCATTTCACTCATGTCACTTACTTACTCTAAAACACTCATTCTCTCATCCTAAAGCTCAAACACTTCTCCAACTCTTTCTCCTACAATACCATTTGGCCAAGTATTGTTCTTGGCATTCTTGAGTGTAAAGCTTGTGTCCTCAATTTTCATAAGCTTCTAAAGCCTTCCAAGACAAGGAATCCAGTGGTGGATTCAAGAAAAGATGAGCGGGAACTCTAAGGAAATCAAGCCGAAGGATTCGGCCATACCTCCTTTGGTTGAGATATTGTGTATTCTACCGAGTGTTCTTGGTATTTCCTATGTTTCTAAGTTATGTCAAGCAAGAACATGTCTTGCTAACTTTTTGCCCTTATAGGATCTTAAGCTAGAACACAAGTTCTAGTTACAACAAGCAAGGAAAAACAAAGAGCCAAGCTTCTAAAGTTTTCGGGCAACAAAAGTTGCTAACGGTTTTGGTAAGGATTTCCTATACTCACTATGTTCCATGGTTTTTCCATGATTTTGTTTGTGAGTATTCGGGCCCTTAGCTAATGGTCATTAAAACCATGTGATCCTAAGAGAGCTAAGAGGGCTATGTTGTGTTGTTCCTCCGGCAACTCTGTGTGAGGATTTCTCATACTCACTAAGTGATTATTCGGGCACAAAGTGCTATGTGGGCTATGTATTATGGCTTTGGTAATTTTGTTTTACTCATTAGTTATGTGCAAGCATTATGGCTATTATGGCTAGGAATTGAGTTCGGCCAACTCAATTCCCAAGCTACGGAGAGGTATGGTAAAATAAAAAAAGGTCGACCGAAAATGTGTGATAGAATGTGTTCATGCTTGCTCTGCCCATATGGATTGGTGTTATGTGGTGTGTGTGTGTTGTGTGCTTCTATGATTGGTTGTGCATGCTAACCCGGATTATTAGTATTATTGCTATTGCTATATGTTTTGTGTTTTCTTTTGTCTTACTGTTTTCTTTGCAGGAGCATGGTGTATTTATTGCCATGTTATTCTTGGCTATGTTAAGCTTTGGAAGCCATATGAAATTCCTCACTATGTTAGGCTTTAGAAGACATAAAGGAACTTTACTGAGTTTTATACTCACTGCCCTACTCTACTTATGTAGGAAAAGAAGCGATAGAAAGGCAATAAGGTCAAGAGTAATAACTACTCTTTCAGATGGTAAAGGTTTGTGCATGTGTTGCTCAATATTCTAAGTGTCTCATATGATGTGGATTTTTTGTGAATCAAGCTAATGTTGTGGACTTCATGTGTAGGCTTTTGGAGTCTAGAAATTGTGGGAACAAGGTCTATTAAGGTGAAATGTGTTCTATGGAATTATGAATTATTTGCCATGTATCATACTTTTGAATATCATGGCTATGTTTTAAGTGAATGTGATCACTTTCGGTACAACACCATTCTTATGACTTGTAGATATGGACTATTGGATTATGTTGTGTTTTGGTATTCTTAGTGGTTTTACCAAGTGCTTTGCATGTGCTAAGAATGATATGCAAGTATGGAAGCTAAGTGGTTTATGTTCCAATGAGAATGAGTTCACATGTTAAGTACCAACATAATTGTATGTTCATAAAGCTATGTTCAATTATGAAGCATGCAATATTCGGCCTTGTATGTGTACTTAAGAAAAAAATTGCAAGTGAACTTGGAATAGTATGGAATTGATCACATATATACTAAAATGGAATCTAAGGATATTAAGTGCATGTAAATGGTTATGTGTACTTTTGGGTGAACTAAGTATGTGAAGTGATGCCTAAGATATTGTGTGCACAAGTTGATAAAATATAGAAGAGGCTTATGATGATTATGTACTATGGAATGATGTATGTATGTTTCTAAGACACATAAGGTTATGCAAGACATGAATTCGTAAAGTTTTCAAAATATGGATTGGCGTTTTGGTTGCCATACATGTACTTGCCTATGTTTGATAAAGATCATGAAATGAACATATAAATTTCACATAGGTGCTAGCTTGTTTCCGAGAGCAATAAAATCTCAAAAGAAAGTAATTAATGAGCTAGTACCAGTAATGTCCTGGTTTCATGCCCATATGTTTTGATAAGAATTAAATACCCCTTTTATGAAAATTCCGCTGCATTGTTAAGTAATTGGGCCCAAATGGGCTAAGGGCTAAGCTGGGCGTGACAAGAGCAACCCTAAAGTCTAAGACTCCTCAAAACATAGACAATGGAGGCAACTAAAAGTACTATATATACAAGCCTTAACTGAGATCTTTTTGAACTAACTCCCAACTTGGATGCAAGTTCCAATGGCGAGTCACAAAAACCCTTGTCCAAGTGCTACTAGGCTCTGTAGCAAAAGGAAAACTCTAATTAGTACTGTTACTTGACCAACAAGTTACCTATGTAAACTAGAATCTTGCTAGAATCATAGAGATTCTCAAGTGCAATACCTGCACAAAAGCTACTACCACGATAACCCTTAGCGGTTACCCGGCCCGACAACTTCAGAATCTGCACAACATAACTAGGGAGTGAGAACATAAACATTCTCAGTAAGGGTCTTCATTGTACTTGCAAGAAAATTACTAAGGACTCCACATATGATAACATATGTAACCTGCTGAGAGCTCATACAGCTTGAGGGTCTAATATATGCATATATCTAGGTCCCTTAAGACCTCTCCTCATCCTGGACCTTGAACTACGAGGCATTACCTTGTCCTCCAGCAAGCTTAGCTTGCCAGACTAACTAGTGATAAATCACTAGTTGAACCTCTCCCATTTATGTTGTACAAGGGAATTATGGTTGATGCCCGGCGGCATCTTCGTCGAAAGACATTGTGACTCCGGGAGGGACTTCCTGAGGGGGAGAACGTCTGGAGCTCAAATTTCCCAGGGGAGTGTGCCTGAAAATACTCAGAAAAGAGGGTTAGGAGGTCCCCGGGGTGTTTTCCCAGGGAGGAGCCTCCAACGCCCTAGTCAATGTCCTGAGAGGTGAAAGAGGGGGAGCACTAGGAAATTTAGTGGCCTTGCCTGTTTGTGTTTTCTCAAGGAGGAGGAGTCGAACCGTTTGCCAAGGTCTGTTCCCTGGTATTTATAGGAGTGCCCAGCCTGTTCAGATGATGACACGTGTTCGGTCGGATGTTCTCTGAGTTTCTGGGCGTAGGGGACAAGTAGCCGGTGGCAGGCTCCTTGAGCCTTGAACCGAGACAGGTCGTGACAAGACCTGGACGGCGTCGGCGTGTTAGACCGCCGTTTGGGGCGGCATGTAACGTCTGTGGGCAACATGTCAGAGGCTCCTTAAATGCTCATGCCGTACTCCCGAAGTCCTCTGGGCGAGGTCGTCCTTTGGTATGGATGCCCTTCTTCGGGAGTTATGCTCGTAGTTCGGGGAGTCCTTTAGTTCGGTGGTTCTGCCTTCAGAGGATTCTCTCCTGCTTGTAAGGGCTAGGCCTCTGTCCCGAAGACTATCCATTTGGTCCCCCGAAGGAGCCGGCAATACCTTTGGATTTCCTGGCGTATTAGCCGAAGTCCTGACTTCGTGGTGCTCGACTTCGCTCCTGCCGAGGTCAATGACAGTGCTTCTTTTCGGGCTACGCCAGGCTTCCCGAACACAACTTCGGCGGGAAGTACGTACTGGGAGCGGCGAAAGCCCTTCGGCTATCAATGGTGGGACTATTGTAGACTAAGCCATAAAGACCTTGTAGACTAGGTGCACTAAGGTTTCACCTTGTAACCTCGTGGTTATTGACACGACTAGGTCACCAAGGGTTCTAAACCTTCCACCAAAGTTAGTGGTACTAAGTTGTGATCTTTTGTAAACTAGTTTTCTTGCTTATGGTACAAGTCACCATAAACCTTTATAAACTCAAGAAAACTCCTAGGTCTTGAAGGACTTTTAGAAGTCTCGTAGTACCCCCAGAATACTTGGAAAGTTCTATCAACATGTTTATGGTGATGCGTCGCCATAGTTGGTAACGTTCTGCCAACTTTTCTGGGATTGGCGACACGTCGTGGACAATGGCACTAAATTGGCAACGCGTCACCAATCTGCGAATCTGCAGAATTCTCACAGATTTTGCTGCTATGAACTTTGGGCACTTACCAAACATATCAAACATGCTTGGTTAGCCTCCAAACTTCACATACACGTAAAACATGTTTCATAGATCACAACCAACTATCACAAGCCAATCTATGATGCATTATAACAGCATTCCAATCATCACAAAGCTCATAGTCCACCATGATTCAACCCTGTTCACTAACTAATGCTATTGCTAGAATTACTCAAATTCTTCAAGCAAACTGATTCCAATAGCATTAATTGAACTCGAAAATACAAGTCCCTTACCTCAACTCCAAGTAACAAGCAAGAATCAAGCACTTTTCCACTCTACTAAGCTCACCAAAGTACCACCTAAGTTCCAAGTAAAACCTAGGCACCAAACATCAAATTTTTGCTTCCTAACCAAAACCCAAGCTCCTAACTAACCAATAAACATGAATTTAATCAAGAACACATTAGTTACCTCGTAATAAAAATAGGGGATGGGATAAAATATGCTTCCAAGCTCCAAAACCATGGTTTTGTGCTTAAAATAAGCTCCCAATGGCCTATATACCTGTGATGGCTTCTCTTTTCACCCAGAAACGTTGATTTCAAGGTCAATTGGAAGGAAAAATGAGGGTGGCAAGGAAGAACTCGAGACTATGGCTGCCACCCCTCACTTTACCCTCTTATAACCCTTGCTTAATACAAAAGCCACCAAAGTATTAGACTTGATACACTTAAGCCCCCATCGTTTAGTAGCTTAGCTATTCTTGAATAATCCTTGTTTATTTCACCAAGTTTGGGTTAAATTTGGAAGTTAAGTTATTAAACTTCATTTTAACCACTCGAAACATAATCTGGCTATTTAGGATGTAAAATTACCATTTTACCCCTGAACCTCATTTGGTGCTTTAACCTTCCTCAGAACTTAGTGAATTTTTCTATTCTTGCTATGTAAACTTGAATTAAAGTTTTAAACTTAATTTAGAGCACTTTCCACTCTTCAGGCACGTTTCCCACTAGTAGGGCCATAACATTCTCCCCTCTTTTGGAATTTGGTCCCCCAAATTCTGCTGTAACTCGGGAAAAACACTAGGATATCTTTTCAGCATATCCTGCTCCGTTTCCCAGGTAGCTTCCTCTTCACTATGGTTAGTCCAAAGCATCTTAACCATCGGAATCCACTTAGTTCAAAGTTTCTTAACTTGCCTATCAAGTATTTGAACGGGTTTCTCTTCGTAAGTCAAGTTTTCCTGAATGGGTACCACTGAAGGCTTAACTACCTGTCCCGGATCCAAAGTGCATTTTCTGAGTAGACTAACGTGAAACACGTTATGCACTTGGGATAGGTTAGGTGGTAATGCCAATTAAGAAGCAACTTTCCCTCTATTTTCCAATACCTCATAAGGGCCAATGTACCTAGGGGCTAACTTACCCCTTTGCCCAAAACGGCTAACTCCTTTCATGGGTGACACTTTAACAAGTACTTTGTCCCCAACTTCAAAATCTAAATCTCTTCTTCTCAAATTTGCATACTTAGTTTGCCAGTCATTGGCTGCCTTAATCCTTTTCTAAATTAACTTGATCTTAGCTGTGGTATCAGCTATGATTTCAGGACCAATAACTACCCTATCTGCATAGTCTACCCAACAATGGGGCGTCACACATCGTCTCTCATACAAAGCCTCGTATGGTTCCATACCTATAACAGTTTGATGACTGTTATTAAAAGCAAACTCAATAAGTGGTAGATGTTGATCCCAATCACCTCTAAAATCAACAGCACACATACGTAACATATCCTCCAAAGTTTGAATTGCTCTCTCAGATTGCCCATCAGTCTGAGGAATGAAAGCGATACTGAGACTAACCCTGCTCCTTAATGCTTCTTGGAAAGCATTCCAAAATCGTGACACAAACCGAGGATCTCAATCAGATTTAATCTGATCCGGTATACCATAGAGTCTCACAATTTCTTTAAGATACAACTGAGCTAACTTCTCCAATGTATAAGTAATCTTGATAGGTATAAAGTGTGCCGACTTCGTCAGTCGATCAACCACTACCCATATAGCATCATGTTGACTCCAGGTGTTTGGCAATCCCACTACGAAATCCATAATAACGGACCCTCACTTCCTCATTGGAAGAGGTAAACTTTGAAGTATACCTGTTGGTTTCTGATGTTCAGCTTTAACCATTTGGCATGTCAGACACTTTGCCACATGTCCTCCTACGTCTCTTTTAAGTTCTAGCCACAAAAAAAAGGGTCTTCAGATTGTGATACATCTTACTAACACCAAGGTGAACATTCAAAGTACTACTATGTGCCTCATGTAGGTCTTGCTGCCTAAGTCCTTCCACATTCAGTACATAGAGACGGTCTCCATAGTGTAGTATTCCCTCCTTGTATTGAAATTCCTTCTTCACAGTACCAGATTTCACTTCTCCTGAAATTTTCTTCAACAATGGATCTTTCATTTGAGCATCCTTGACTTTGACTAACCAAGCTGATTGTATTTCCAGAACATAAACTAGGGATTTCTCTTGGTTTTGCCAAAACTCATGCAAAGCTAAGAAACAATCCCCCAACGCTCATTCGGAGGAATTCGTAGCCTGATCCTTATATAGGATCACTCCTGTATACTTCCGGCTCAATGCATCTGCTGCCACATTTTCTTTTCTAGTACAGTACTCAATTGAACAATCATAATCTTTTATATATTCAATCCATCGACGTTGCCTTATGTTCAAATCCCTCTCTATAAACAGATACTTCAAACTCTTATAATTGGTGAAGATCCTGAATGACCTTCCCATCAAGTAATGCCTCCACAGCTTAAGTGTAAAATTACTACCGCTAGCTCAAGATCATGAACAGAATAGTTCAATTCATTAGGTCTCAACTGTCTTGAACCATAGGCAATCAGTTGACTCTTCTGAGCCTATCAAACAGATCGTCAATTCTAGGAAGTGGATACTTATTCTTGATTGTTACTGCATTCAACTTTCTATAGTCGATACACAATCTAAAAGTTTCGTCCTTCTTCTTCACAAACAATACCGGGGCTCCCCATGGTGATACACTAGGCCTTATAAAGTCTTTCTCTAGCAATTCCTCCAACTGCTTCTTTAACTCATCCATCTCAGGAGCTGACATCCTGTAAGGTGGTATTGAAATAGGTTCAACCCCAGGCTGAAGATGGATTACAAACTCAATATCCCTCTTGGGTTATAACCCAGGTAACTCTACTGTAAACATTTCAGGAAACTGATTGGCTACAGGAATCTTCTCAAGTTCTTCCTCTATGGCCACTCCATTCAATGAATGACACTCTTCTTCACTAACCATGGGGATGGTATCCATAAGTCTAAGATGTAAACTCTTAGCACTAGATGCTAATCTTCCTGTGCAAGTCACTCTAGCTCCCTGAGCATTTGGAATGTCGACTGAGTTATTCGCACAGTTAATTTGTGCCTTATGCTTACTTAGCCAATCCATTCCCAACACTAGGTCATAAGACCTCAATTCTATCACCCATAACTCACAACAAAAATCATGTTCACCTAACTGCAAGGGATACCTAGTAAGCACTTCATTGGTTACAATAAAATTTCTCCTTGCAGTCCTGATGAGTCTTAACTCACCCAAGATTTCTGGTTGCAATTTAAACTTATCTACCAAGGCAGATGATATCACTGAAAGAGTAGCTCCTCTACCAAAAAGCACTCTAACACTACCGTTCTGAAAAGTAAAATTACCTCGAATGGCGGCTGCTTCTTTGGTCACCTGACTCGTCAAGGTGAAAACCCTCGGGTCAACCGCTGCTGTGGCTACACCATGTCGATTTCCTATGGCAAAGGGTGCAGGGGGTAGATTCCTGGGAGGACCTGGCAAAGGTCGAGCCCGTGGGCATCCTCTCACCTAATGTCCTTTCTGACCACAGAAATTACAAACATCAGTTCCCAAGGTGCATGGCCTCGTACCATGAAATCGTCTACACTTAGGACATAAATCCATCTTCTAGGGACCTTGGCTTTCTACCATTGGCCGCTTCCCGGTGCTCTTTCCTAGGTTGGCTGGTTCAACCTCCACCTTTTTTCTAGGTGCCCTCGAATCCTCAAGTTCGCCTTCGGCTAACGCCTTCTGAACCACTTGGCGATAACTCTTGATATCCACAGTCGCCATATACCTTTGAAACACAGGTTTCAGACCTTGGAAGAATTTCTTGGCCTTCAACTCATCATTACTAACCATGTAAGGAGCATACCGAATAATTAAATTGTAGCACTGCTAATAATCTTGCACAAACATCTCTCCTTGTACTAGATTCTTTAACTGAATCCTCATTTGGTCTTGTGCAGCTTCACTAATGTACTCTTTTCGAAACTTCTTTTCAAAGTCTGACCACTTGAGCACCCTTTTCTTGTGCTCCGGTCGGGTACCATTGCTTTCTCTGAGCATCTCTATTACATCATCCCACCATAAACTAGTCCTCCCTCTAAAAAAGAAAGGTACTAAAGTCATCATTTGCTCAGACTCATAACCTCCATAAGTCAAAAGTCGATTCATCCTGGACAACAAACTTCTACTCGATCGGGATCACCTATCCCATGAAAATTTGGTGGATCAATAGTTTTAAAATTTTCTAACAACCTCATTTGATGTGGGGTGTCTCCTCTCCTTGGAGCCTCCATAACCACTAGCTCCTCTTCCTCCTCATGAACATGATTTCTCTGTTCATGAGCCCTAGGCATTTGTTACTGCTCAGCATGCCTCTCTTGATCCTGATGTGGATCATTCTCCTCATGGACAACTTCTCTATCCTCATGATCCTGAAACAACTCAGCCATGATGGTAGTCATACCTATGACACTTGGGCCATAGTCTGAGTTAACCCCTGAAGCACCCTCGATATCTCGTCCAGCCTTGCCACAATTGGGTCACTAGAACCCTCACCAGGTTCCCCAGACCCTCTCGAAGCTCCTGACTTAGTGTCAACCATAGCAACCTGTAACCAAAGCCAGACAACATTTCCCAGATGTTGGTCAGTACTAACTTTCCTAGCACATGGACTTTCCAAAACTAGATCTCAGCCTTAGCCTCCAATATCTATGAAATGTGTTCTAAGCTCTGATATAAAAAACTGACTCGGCTGTCCTTGGCCCCTACCCAAGAAGGCTGTGAGAGCTGGTCTCACGGTGGTTGCAATTGGCTAGTTGTATATGTGCGCGGATTAAAATCCCATGATACTAGTTGATTAACCTAGAATATGCAGAATGCATGTTCTTCATGCTTTGACTTGGATTAATAAATCCATAAAGCATTAACTTGGCCAAGAAATTTCTATAGAAAATAAGTTCAAATAGCCAAAGCATACAAAATCAACATTTATGTGAATTTTCTACACATAACAACTGTGTGGAAACATTCATACATAAAGTAGACTAATGCCCTCACCCAAGAGTAACCCTAGAGTCTGGGACTCCTTAAAACATAGACAATGATGGCAACTAAAAGTACTATATATATAAGCTTGAACTGAGATCTTCTTGAACTAACTCCCACCTTGGATGCAAGTCCCAGTGGCGAGTCACAAAAATCCTTGTCCAAGTGCTATTAGGCTCTGCGGCCAAAGGAAAACTCCAGTTAGTACTGTTACATGACCAACAAGTTACCTATGTAAACTAGAATCTTGCTAGAATCATAGAGATTCTCAAGTACAATACCTGCACACAAGCTACTACCATGATAACCCTCAGTGGTTACCCGGCCCGACAACTTCAGAATCTCCACAACATAACTAGGGAGTGAGAACATAAACATTCTCAGTAAGGGTCTTCATTGTACCTAAAAGAAAAATACTAAGGACTCCACATATGATAACATATGTAACCTGTTGTAAGCTTATACAGCTTGAGGGTCTAATATATGCATATATCTAGGTCCCTTAAGACCTCTCCTCATCCTGGTCCTTGAACTACGAGGCATTCCCTTGTCCTCTAGGAAGCTTAGTTGGCCAGCCTAACTAGTGATAAATCACCAGTTGAACCTCTCCCATTTATGTTGTACAGGGAAATTATGGTGGGACTATTGTAGACTAGGCCATAAAGACCTTGTAGACTAGGTGCACTAAGGTTTCACCTTGTAACCTCGTGGTTATCGACACGGCTAGGTCACCAAGGGTGTTCTAAACCTTCTACGCAAGCTAGTGGTACTAAGTTGTGATCTTTTGTAAACTAGTTTTCTTGCTTATGGTACAAGTCACCATAAACATTTATAAACTCAAGAAAACTCCAAGGTCTTGAAGGACTTTTGGAAGTCTCGGAGTACCCCCGGAATACTTAGACCCCAAGGTACCCTAAGAACCCCTTAGGTCTTCCATCGACCCTCCTAGCAAAACTTAGAAAGTTCTGTCAATGTGTCGCCACAGTTGGTAACATTCTGCCAACTTTTATGGGATTGGCGACGCATCGTGGACAATGGCACGAAATTGGCGATGCGTCGCCAATATGAGAATCTGCAGAATTCTCACAGATTTTACTGCTATGAACTTTGGGCACTTACCAAACATATCAAACATGCTTGGTTAGCCTCCAAGCTTCACATACACGTAAAACATATTGCGTAGATCACAACCAACTATCACAAGCCAATCTATGATGCATTATAATAGCATTCCAATCATCACAAAGCTCATAGTCCACCATGATCCAACCTTGTTCACTAACTAATGCTATTGCTAGAATTACTCAAATTCTTCAAGCAAACTTGTTCCAATAGCATTAATTGAACTCGAAAACATAACTCCTTTACCTCAACTCCAAGTAACAAGCAAGAATCAAGCTCTTTTCCACTCCACTAAGCTCACCAAAGTACCACCTAAGTTCTAAGTAAAATATAGGCACCAAACATCAAATTTTTGCTTCCTAACCAAAACCCAAGCTCCTAACTAACCAATAAACATGAATTAAATCAAGAAAGACATTAGTTACCTTGTACTAAAAATAGAGGATGGGAGAAAACATGCTTCCAAGATCCAAAACCATGGTTTTATGCTTTAAATAAGCTCCCAATGTCCTATATACTTGAAATGGCTTGTCTTTTCATCGAGAAACTTTGATTTCAAGGTCAATTGGAAGGAAAAATGAGGGTGGGAAGGATGAACTCCAGATTATGGCTGCCACCCCTCACTTTACCCTCTTATAACCCTTGCTTAACATAAAAGCCACCAAAGTATTAGACTTGATACACTTAAGCCCCCATCTTTTGGTAACTTAGCTATTCTTGAGTAATCCATGTTTATTTAATTAAGTTTGGGTTAAAGTTGGAAGTTAAGTTATAAAACTTCATTTTAACCACTCAGGACCTAACCGTTTGAGATGCCAAAATTACCATTTTACCCCTAAACCTCATTTAGTGCCTTAACCTTCCTCGGAACTTAGTGAACTTGGATAAACTTTTTTATTCTTGCTACTTAAACTTGAATTAAGGTTTCAAACTTAATTTAGAGTACTTTACATTCTTCAGGCATGCTTCCCACTAGTAGGGCCATAACATTCTCCCCTCCTTCTGGAATTTGGTCCCCAAAATTCCACTATAACTCGGGAAAAACATTAGGATATCTTTTCAGCATATCTTGCTCCGTTTCCCAGGTAGCTTCCTCTTCACTATGGTTAGTCCAAAGCATCTTAACCATCGGAATCCACTTAGTTCAAAGTTTATTGACTTGCCTATCAAGTATTTGAACGGGTTTCTCTTCGTAAGTCAAGTCTTCCTGAATGGGTACCACTGAAGGATTAACTACCTGTCCCGGATCCAAAGTGCATTTTCTGAGTAAACTAACGTGAAACACATTATGCACTTGGGATAGGTTAGGCGGTAACACCAATCGATAAGCACCTTTCCCTCTCTTTTCCAATACCTCATAAGGGCCAATTTACCTAAGGGCTAACTTACCCCTTTGCCCAAAATGGCTAACTCCTTTCATAGGCGACACTTTAAGAAGTACTTTGTCCCCAACTTCAAAATCTAAATCTCTTCTTCTCAAATTTGCATACTTAGTTTGCCGGTCATTGGCTGCCTTAATCCGTTTCGGAATTAACTTGATCTTAGCTGTGGTATCAGCTGTGATTTCAGGACCAATAACTACCCTATCTGCATGGTCTACCCAACAATGGGGCGTCACACGTCGTCACCCATACAAAGCCTCGTATGGTGCCATACCTATAACAGTTTGATGACTGTTATTAAAAGCAAACTCAATAAGTGGTAGATGTTGATCCCAATCGCCTTCAAAATCAATAGCACACATACGTAACATATCCTCCAAAGTTTGAATCGTTCTCTCAGATTGCCCATCAGTCTAAGGATGGAAAGCAGTGCTGAGACTAACCCTGCTCCCTAATGCTTCTTGGAAAGCATTCCAAAATCATGACACAAACGAAGGATCTCAATCAGATATAATTTGATCCGGTATACCATGGAGTCTCACAATTTCTTTGAGATACAACTGAGCTAACTTCTCCGATGTATAAGTAATCTTACTAGGTATAAAGTGTGCCGACTTCGTCAGTCGATCAACCACAACCTATATAGCATCATGTCGACTCTAGGTATTTGGCAATCCCACTAGGAAATCCATAATAACGGACCCTCACTTCCTCACTGGAAGAGGTAAACTTTGAAGTATACCTGCTGGTTTCTAATGTTCAACTTTAACCATTTGGCATGTCAGACACTTTGCCACATGTCCTCCTACATCTCTTTTAAGTCTTGGCCACAAAAAATGGGTCTTCAGATCGTGATACATCTTACTAACACCAAGGTGAACATTCAAAGTACTACTATATGCCTCCTGTAGGACTTGCTGCCTAAGTCCTTCCACATTCGGTACATAGAGATGGTCTCCATAGTGCAATATTCCCTCCTTGTATTGAAATTCCTTCTTCACAGTACCAGATTTCACTTCTCCTGAAATTTTCTTCAACAATGGATCTTTCATTTGAGCATCTTTGACTTTGACTAACCAAGCTGATTGTATTTTCAAAACATAAACTAGGGATTTCTCTTGGTTTTGCCAAAACTCATGTAAAGCTGAGAAACAATCCCCCAACGCTCCTTCAGAGGAATTCGTAGCCTGATCCTTAGATAGGATCACTCTTGTATACTTCCGGCTCAATGCATCTGCTGCCACATTTCTTTTGCCAGTATAGTACTCAATTGAACAATCATAATCTTTTACATATTCAATCCATCGGCATTGCCTTATGTTCAAATCCCTTTCTGTAAACAGATACTTCAAACTCTTATAATCGGCGAAGATCCTGAATGACCTCCCCATCAAGTAATGCCCCCACAGCTTAAGCGTAAAAATTACTGCCACTAGCTCAATATCGTGAACAGGATAGTTCAATTTGTTAGGTCTCAACTATCTTGAACCATAGGAAATCAGTTGACTCTCTTGAGCATATCAAACAGATCGTCAATTCTAGGAAGTGGATACTTATTCTTGATTGTTACTGCATTCAACTTTCTATAGTCGATGCACAATCTAAAAGTTCCGTCCTTCTTCTTCACAAACAATACCGGGGCTCCCCATGGTGATACACTAGGCCTTATAAAGTCTTTCTCTAGCAATTCCTCCAACTGCTTCTTTAACTCATCCATCTCAGTAGCTGACATCCTATAAGGTGGTATTGAAATAGGTTCAACCCCAGGCTGAAGATGGATTACAAACTCAATATCCCTCTTGGGTGGCAACCCAGGTAACTCTATTGTAAACATTTCAGGAAACTGATTGGCTACAGGAATCTTCTCAAGTTCTTCCTCTATGGCCACTCCATTCAATGAATAACACTCTTCTTCACTAACCATGGGGATGGTATCCATAAGTCAAAGATGTAAACTCTTAGCACTAGATGCTAATCTTCTTGTGCAAGTCACTCTAGCTCCCTGAGCATTAGGAATGTTGACTGAGTTATTCGCACAGTTAATTTGCGCCTTATGCTTACTTAGCCAATCCATTCCCAATACTAGGTCATAAGACCTCAATTCTATCACCCATAACTTACAACAGAAATCATGGCCGCCTAACTGCAAGGGATACCTAGTAACCACTTCGTTGGTTATAATAAAACTTCTCCCTGCAGTCCTGATGAGTCTTAACTCACCCAAGATTTCTGGTTGCAATTTAAATTTATCTACCAAGGCAGATAATATCACTGAAAGAGTAGCTCCTGTATCAAAAAGCACTCTAACACTACCGTTCCTAAAAGTAAAATTACCTCGAACGGCGGCTGGTTCTTTGGTCACCTGACTCGAGTTAACAGCTGCTGTGGCTACACCAGGTCGATTTCTTATGGCAAAGGGTGCAAGGGGTAGATTCCTCGGAGGACCTGGCAAAGGTCGAGCCCGTGGGCATCCTCTCACCTAATGTCCTTTCTGACCACAGAAATTACAAACATCAGTTCCCAAGGGGCATGGCCTCATACCATGAAATCGTCTACACTTAAGACATAAATCCATCTTCTTTCTCTTGAAGGGACCTTGGCTTTTTACCATTAGCCGCTTCCCGGCGCTCTTTCCTAGGTTGGCTCTCCACATTTTTGCTAGGTGCCCTCGAATCCTCAAATTCCCTTTCTAAGGCTAACGCCTTCTGAACCACTTGGCGATAACTCTTGATATCCACTATCGCCATATACCTTCGAAACACGGGTTTCAGAACTTAGAAGAATTTCTTGGCCTTCAACTCATCATTACCAACCATGTAAGGAGCATACCGAATAAGTGAATTATAGCGCTGCTCACACTCTCGCATAGACATCTCTCCTTGTACTAGAATCTTAAACTGAATCCTCCTTTGGTCTTGTGCAGCTTCACTAATGTACTCCTATCGAAACTTCTTTTCAAAGTCTGACCACTTGAGCACCTTTTTCTTGTGCTCTGGTCAGGTACCATTGCTACCTTGAGCATCTCTATTACATCATCCCACCATAAACTAGTCCTCCCTCTAAAAATGAAATGTACTAAAGTCATCATTTGCTCAGACTCATAACCTCCATAAGTGAAAAATTGATTCATCCTAGATAACCAATCTTCTACTCAATTGGGATCACATATCCCATCAAAATTCGGTGGATCAACAGTCTTCAACTTTTCTAACAACCTCATTTGATGTGGGGTGTCTCCCTTCCTTGGAGCCTCCATAACCTCTAGCACCTCTTCCTTCTCATGAACATGATTTCTCTGTTCATAAGCCCTAGGCATTTGTTGCTGCTCAGCATGCCTCTCTTGATCCTGATGTGGATCATTCTCTTCTTGGACAACTTTTCTATCCTCATGATCCTGAAACAACTCAGCCATGATGGTAGTCATACCCTGTGCCACTTGGGCCATAGTCTGAGTTAACCCCTGAAGCACCCTGGATATCTCATCCAGCCTTGCCACAATTAGGTCACTAGAACCCTCACCAGGTTCCCTAGCCTCTCTCGAAGCTCCTGACCTAGTGTCAACCATAGCAACCTGTAACCAAAGCCAGACAACATTTCCCAGATGTTGGTCAGTACTAACTTTCCTAGCACATGGACTTTCTAAAACTAGATCTCAGCCTTAACCTCCAAAATCTATGAAATGAGTTCTAAGCTCTGATACCAAAAATTGATACGGCTGTCCTTGGCCCCAGCCCAAGAAGGCTGTGAGAGCTAGTCTCACGGTGGTTGCAATTGGCTAGTTGTATATGTGCGCAGATTAAAATCCCATGATACTAGTTGATTAACCTAGAATATGCAGGATGCATGTTCTTCATGCTTTGACTTGGATTAATAAATCCATAAAGCATTAACTTGGCCAAGATATTTCTATAGAAAATAAGTTCAAATAGCTAAAGCATACAAAATCAACATTTATGTGAGTTTACTACATGTAACAACTATGTGGAAGTATTCATACATAAAGTAGACTAATGCCCTTACCCAAGAGCAACCCTAGAGTCTGGGACTCCTCAAAACATAGACAATGGATGCAATTAAGAGTACTATATATACAAGCCTCAACTAAGATCTTCTTGAACTAACTCCCACCTTGGATGCAAGTCCCAGTGGCGAGTCACAAAAACCTTGTCCAAGTGATACGAGGCTCTGCAGCCAAAAGAAAACTCTAGTTAGTACTGTTACTTGACCAACAAGTTACCTATGTAAACTAGAATCTTGCTAGAATCATAGAGATTCTCAAGTACAATACCTGCACAAAAGCTACTACCATGATAACCCTCAGCGGTTACCCAGCCCGACAACTTCAGAATCTGCACAACATAACTAGGGAGTAAGAACATAAACATTCTCAGTAATGGTCTTCATTGTACTTGCAAGAAAATTATTAAGGACTCCACATATGATAACATATGTAGCCTGCTGTGAGCTCATACAGCTTGAGGGTCTAATATATACATATATCTAGGTCCCTTGAGACCTTTCCTCATCCTGGTCCTTGAACTACAAGGCATTGCCTTGTCCTCTAGCAAGCTTAGCTTGCCAGCCTAACTAGTGATAAATCACCAGTTGAACCTCTCCCATTTATGTTGTATAGGGGAATTATGGTGGGACTGTTATAGACTAGGCCATAAAGACCTTGTAGATTAGGTGCACTAAGGTTTCACCTTGTAACCTCGTGGTTATCGACATGGCTAGGTCGCCAAGGGTTCTAAACCTTCCACCCAAGCTAGTGGTACTAAGTTGTGATATTTTGTAAACTATTTTTCTTGCTTATGGTACAAGTCACCATAAACATTTATAAACTCAAGAAAACTTTTAGGTCTTGAAGGACTTTTAGAAGTCTCGTAGTACCCCCGGAATACTTAGACCCCAAGGTACCCTAAGAACCCCCTTAGGTATCCCCTCGACCCTCCTAGCAAAACTTGGAAAGTTTTGTCAACGCATCATCACAACTGGTATCATTTTGCCAACTTTTCTGGGATTGGCGACGCATCGTGGGCAATAGCACAAAATTGGCGACGCGTCACCAATCTGCGAATCTGCAGAATTCTCACAGATTTTGCTGTTATGAACTTTGGGCACTTACCAAACATATCAAACATGCTTGGTTAGCCTCCAAACTTCACATACACGTAAAACATGTTGCATAGATCACAACCAACTATCACAAGCCAATCTATGATGCATTATAACATCATTCCAATCATCACAAAGCTCATAGTCCACCATGATTCAACCTTGTTCACTAACTAATGCTATTGCTAGAATTACTCAAATTCTTCAAGTAAACTCATTCCAATAGCATTAATTGAACTTGAAAACATAACTCCCTTCCCTCAACTCCAAGTAACAAGCAAGAATCAAGCTCTTTTCCACTCCACTAAGCTCACCAAAGTACTACCTAAGTTCCAAGTAAAACATAGGCACCAAACATCAAATTCTTGCTTTCTAACCAAAACCCAAGCTCCTAACTAACCAATAGACATGAATTCAATTAAGATCACATTAGTTACCACGTACTAAAAATAGGGGATGGGAGAGAACATGCTTCCAAGCTCCAAAACCATGGTTTTATGCTTGATATAAGCTCCCAATGGCCTATATACTTGTGATGGCTTGTCTTTTCACCAAGAAACTTTGATTTCAAGGTCAATTGGAAGGAAAAATGAGGGTGGGAAGGTTGAACTCGAGGTTATGGTTGCCACCCCTTACTTTACCCTCTTATAACCCTTGCTTAACACAAAAGCCACCAAAGTATTAGACTTGATACACTTAAGCCCCCATCTTTTGGTAACTTAGCTATTCTTGAATAATCCTTGTTTATTTCATTAAGTTTGAAAGTTAAGTTATAAAACTTCATTTTAACCATTCGGGACCTAACCCAGCTATTCAAGATGCAAAATTATCATTTTGCCCCTAAACCTCATTTAGTGCCTTAACCTTCATCAGAATTTAGTGAACATTGATAAACTTTTCTATTCTTGCTATGTAAACCTGAATTAAGGTTTCAAACTTAATTTAAATTTAGAGCACTTTACCTTCTTAAGGCACGTTTCCCACTAGTAGAGCCATAACACGCAGTGTATGAACAGATACGTCAAATTGATTTTTAATTTTAGCACAAAAGGCACAAAAATGAGAAAACAAAGCAGAACGATTTTTCATTAAATATAACCAAGTCATACGAGAGAAATTATAAAAAAAAGTAACAAAATATTTGAATCTAGTTTTAAATGGAACTGGACATGGACCCCAAGCATCAGAATGAACTAATTCAAAAGGAAAACTAGCTCTTTTATTGACTCTTGGACTAGAACTCAAACGATGGTGTTTAGCAAATTGACATGACTCATAATCTAACGAAGACACCTTACCAAATTGTGGGCAGAGCTTTTTGAGCAAGGAAAAAGAGTGATGACCCAACCGACATTGTGCCTCAAATGGAAAAGTGATACCAGAATAGGCAATGGATTCGGGCATCTAAAGGTCAAGAATGTAGAGTCCTCCAAATTCATGTCCTCTACCAATAATCTTCTTTGTCAAAAGATCCTGAAATAAGCAATAATTAGGAAAAAATGAGATGCTACAGTTAAGGTTGCGAGTAAGTTGGCTAACAGAAATCAAATTAAAGGATAACCGAGGTAAATGTAGCACATGTGACAAAGGAAGGGAAGGGGATGGGGTGATTGTGCTAGACCCATGAACATGGGATGATGATCCATCTTCCAAGGTAACATTAAAGTTTGAAGTATTGTGACTGAAACGTAGAAAAGAGGCTGGAATTACCTGTCATATGATCTGTGGCACCAGAATCAATGACCCATTTGGATGATAAGGAAATAAGACACACATTTGGTTTACCTGAATCAACAATGGTAGTGATTTGAGTAGAAAAAGCTTTTAATGACTTTCGGTACTGAGAGAACTTGGCAAATTCATCTGCAGAAATGAGAACTAATTTCTCAGGTGCATCATTTGTGGACACAATATAGGTTGACTGAGTTCATTGAGTTTTGTACTTAAGCTTCCTATAATCACACTTAAGATGTCCTGGCTTGTGGCAATAATGACACACAATTATGTTTGGATCCTCAATCTCAAAACTATTTTTCTCTTTTCCTCTGTTATCACTTTTGAATTGTGATCGTCCATAGTTATTATTTTGGCTAGCAAATGCCCCACTAAACTGAATAGGTGGAGTACTCTCTGTGTGAAATATTCTACTGAATATGTCTTGTAAGGAGGAGATCTTAGGACTAGAAAGAATCTGGGATTTGGCAGTCTCAAATTCAGAAAGAAGACCGGCCAGAAAGCTTATAACAGCCATCTACTCCTTTTGAGTTTGTTGAACCTTCACTTCTGCACTAAATGGCAGCAACATATTGAGCTCCTCATACGTCTTCTTGAAATCCATGAAGTACTCCATGAGACACTTGTCTCATTTTTCTGCACGGTAGAAAGCTTTGCAAACCTCATAAATGCGGGAAATATTTCCTTTTTACAAGAATTCCATATAATCAATCAATTCTTTAACAAATTCACAGTGATTGATCAACCTAAGTACCTCATTGTCAGGGGAATTTCATGTCTGCAAGAATAACCGAGCACCTTCTCTCAGCCATGCTTGTCTAGAATCATCTTTAGTTGGAGCATCAGTCATATGATCATCATTGTTGATACTCAGCAGATAAAGGCAGACTGTCTTACTCTAATCCAAATAATTTGACCCATTGAGTTTATGTTCCATGATTTTTGACATCACCGAAATTACGTCAGATGTAACCATTATCTTTTTATCACCCATACTGCTAGATACAAAATAACTCAAGGAGCGAGAGTTAAGAAATTGGAAAACGTGAACCTGTGTCAAAGAAGATCACACACCCGTATGGATGCTAACCCAACCAGGCATACCCAGAGGATGTATAGACTCAAGCGCACTGAAAAAATGAAGACCAGAGGATTTTTTGGGCAAGCCACATATCGGTGCGTGGATGATGGGGAGGAGTTTCTTTCGGTGCATGTCACTCACGCGCTACGATTCCAGTGACCGAACTTCAGTGGCAGGCCGATCGGCGACTGTCGATCCTTCTTAAGTCAGAGGTGAGAATAGGATGTCACTGTCGTGCCCTAAACTGCCCCTGGCCCATTTGGGCCCAATTATCTAAAACATGCAGTGGAAGTTTAATTAAACCGAATGGGCTTTTATTACTCACTAAGACTTGTGGGCACGAACCCCAGGATACTTACTGGTACTAGCTTGTTGTGTTCTTATTAAAGGTTTAAGTTAAAGTGCTCTTGGAAATAAACTAGCACCTATGTGGATTTCATGTGTTCATTTTCATGGTCTTTACCAAGCTTAGCCAAGAATATGCATAGCAACTGATAGCCAAAGGCTAACGCCTCCTCGGTAGTAACTCCGCGCCAGAATATTGGCCGAGGAGTCTGACGTCACCCAAGAGAGGATCTTTTTACTGACCTCGGAAGGTGCGAAGTCAAACACTATGAGCTCGAGACTTCGGTAGCTCGTCAGGAATTCCGAGGACAACACCGTCTCCATCGAGGGGCTAAACTGACCGTCTTCTGGTAAGAGAGCCATCTCCCTGAAGCAAGGGAGAATCTCCCCGAAGGAAGAGACCCCAAAGAGGTCTTCCCCGAAGAAGAAACACCTGAACAAGGGAATCCCCGAACTATGGATGTGAGTCCCGAAGAAGGTGTTCATCAAGGGCGCTCCCAGAATTATGGGATAGATCCCGAAGGAGGTGCTCGCACCGAAGGACGGATAGAATCCGAAGAGGGTGTACGCACCGAAGGGCGACCTCGCCCAGGGGACCTCGGGAGTACGGTTTGAGCATTTAAGGAGCCTCTGACATGTCGCCCACAAGCCCCACACGTCACATCTGAACGGCGAAATGACACGCCGCAGCCGCCCCAGTCCTGACACAACCCGTCCGGGTCCAGGGCTAAAAGAGGCTGCAAACGGCTGCCTGTCCCCTAGGTCCAAAGAGACAGATCAAATCCGACCGAACACGTGTCATGATCTGAACGGACCAGCTACTCCTATAAATACTAGGAAATGGGACTGGGCAAAGGATGGGCATTTTCCTCTCTTTGAGAAAACACAAAACAGGCAAGACACTTGATCCCTTAGTGTTCTTCCTCCACCTTCACTCAGAAAACTGACTTGGGCGTCGGAGGGTCCTCCCCGGAAAAGCAAACCGGGGACCTCCTAACCTCTTCTTTGAGCTTTTCAGGCACACTCAGCTGGGAAACCTGAGCTCCAGGCACTCGCCTCCCCAGGAAGTCTCTCCACCTGTCAACATGACAGCAAACGAAGATGCCTTGGGGCATCATTTGGCGCCGTCTGTGGGAACTCACTCCCAGGTAGCTGTTGTCGAAACTCGGCGTTCGAAGGACAAAGGACTCCCGAAGTCCCCAGCAGCGCCTGAAACCCAACCAGCTACCGAACGAAGTCCCCCAGAGACTTCCTTGCCTGAAGAGGAACGCCCTCTTGTCATCACCATGGGTTTTTTAAGAGACTTTCAGAGGTCTGTTGTGGCTGAAATGACACAACAAATAGACCGAAGATGGCCGCAACCAGGCCAGGCGCAAAAACCCACTTCGTTAGCACGACCTCGGGAGAAAAGTCCGAGGGCAACGCATCATAGCTCGGGAAGTGGGGAGCCACGAGAACAGTCCTCGACAGATAACTTGCCCCTCGGGGCACGGATGGCGGAAAGAGCGAGCTCTAAACGAGCCGAAGTTCCGTCCAGAAGAAGTTTTTCAGCAGAGGCAAGGTCTCAGTCACCTCGGTCCCGAAGTCGCTCCCCGAAGAGAAGGCCCCAGGAAGAAGAGCCCCGTGCCACGCTGCTCCTGGAGAAAGTCTTGGCAAGACTGGAAAGAGTGGAACAACAGGTGGCACGCAAGCCTGTTTGGGGCAGGCTAACTGAAACTGTCTCTGGAGATGAAAGTCCTTTCGCCCGAACAGTGGTTGAGACGGCCATGCCAAGCGACTTCAGGCTACCTCGGCTAGAGACCTATGAGGGCCGGACTGATCCCCAGGCCCACCTAACGAAATACAAACGCAGCATGGTGCTACACGGGGCTGATGATGCAACACTCTGCAAGTGCTTTGAAGTCACCCTCGCAGGACCAGCAACTGCCTGGTACAATTCCCTGCCTCCCGGAAACATCAGGGGGTTCCAGGAGCTGTCCACAGCGTTCACCCAACAATTCATCGGGAGCAAGCCAACGGCGAAGATGCCCGTCCAGATGTTTGACATAGCACAAAGAAACGGGGAAACCATCCGTGACTATGTCGAAAGGTTCAACAAAGAAGCCCTCAGTGTCCCGGACTTTCGTCCCGAGATCCGCATCCTCGCGATGACGAGGGGCCTCCGAAGGGATTCGCACTTGTTTTATGAATTCTCCAAAGATCCCCCAGACACGCTGGGAGAATTCTACCGAAGGGCTGAACAACATATGACAGCCGAAGAGCTGAGAATGACTGGGCCGAAGGCTGACCATATTCACGTTCGTGGCGAAGGGTCCAGCTAGCAAACCAGGTGTCCAACGGAACAGATGGGCCGACCTCGGAGAATGCGAGTAGGAGGAAGGAAGCCCCAAAACTTTACACCTCTGAGCACCACGAGGGCTAACGTCCTTATGGCATTGGAAAAACAGGGGGCTCAAATCCAACGACCAAGGGGCATGACTGCTGACAATAGAAGGAACATGAAGAAGTTCTGTCAGTTCCACCGTGATCACGGTCATGACACCGAAGACTGCTTTCAGTTGAAAAAGTACATTGAATCACTGATAAAGCAGGGCCAGCTTCGGCGTTATTTGAGAATGCCTTCCCCGAAAGGGAAAAAAGAGGAGGAAGGAAAGCCCGATGACGAGGATTACGATTCGGACAGGCGAAGGAACCGAAGTCCGAGAAGGCGTCCTCCACCTTCGGCGGGAGTAATACAGACGATCACAACCGGACTTCCATCCTCGGAAAGAAAAAGAAGGGCCAGAGAGATAGCGGTGATGGAATATCAGAGCCCAACGAAAAAATTGGCCCGCGAGGATGGCTCCACCATCGTATTTCCCCATGACGATCCATTGCTGATAATGGCGAGGATAGGAAACTGGGACATCAAGAGGGTACTGCTGGATGATGGGTCAAACGCAGACGTCTTGTTCTCACACTTGCTGCCAAGCTTGGGCGTATCCAGGAGTGACCTCAAGGCTGTTACTTCACCCACGTTCGGCGTAGGACCATCTGAGCTACCTGTCCTCGGGTGGATCGACCTCCCCTTGATGATGAAAGGAACTTCGGAGAAAGGAACTGCTGAGTTGTTCGCCTCTACCATGGCAAGATTCATAGTCATGGACGTTCCTTCGTCATACAACGCCATTCTCGGCAGACAGACACAGGGAAATTTGCACATTCGCCCTGATGTAAAGTACTTGACCGTCACTTTCGCCACCAAAGAAGGAGACGCAAAGATCTTCATTGATCAAGGCGAGGTGAGAAAGGTGTTCGTCAGAGCACGAAAGGCTCCAGCAAGCAACTTAGCACATGCTGTAGAAGCAAAAGAGCTGAAAAAGGGCGAGGCAGAAGATTCCACAAAAGCAGAAACAGAAGAAGTAGAGCTTGTCCCAGGCCATAGTACCCGAATAGGGAAAAACATGGCCGAAGGAGACAAGGAAAAACTTGTATCTTTTCTGCTTGCAAATAAAGATCTGTTCGCCTACTCGCCGAAGGACATGCCAGGGGTAAACCCTCGCGTAATCCAGCATAGCCTTAAAGTGAGTCCGGAAGTAAAACCTGTCCGGCAAAAGAAACGGAGCATCTCAGCTCACAAAAGTGAATTCGTCAAAACCGAAGTCCAGCGTCTGATAGACGCTAGCGTTATCCGGGAGGTAAACTACCCCGAATGGCTAAGTAACGTGGTAATTGCCACAAAAGAAGGAAGTAGCAAGCTTCGGATGTGCATCGACTTCAGAAATTTGAACGATGCTTGCCCAAAAGATTCATATCCTCTTCCACCAATAGACCAACTGGTAGATTCAACCGCCGAGTACGGGCTCTTAAGTTTCCTAGACGCCTTCAGTGGCTACCATCAGATAAGGATGGACCCCGGAGACGAAGAGAAGACTGCCTTCATCACCGAGGGAGGAACATATTGCTATATCAGAATGCCCTTCGGGCTAAAAAATGCAGGAGCCACCTACCAAAGGCTGATGAACAAGGTCTTCAAAGACCAAATGGGGAGGAACATGGAGGTATATGTTGATGATATGATAGTCAAGAGCAAACTGCCTAGCTACCACGTTGCAGATTTAGGTGAAACCTTCCAAAAGCTCAGAACCTTCGGGATCCGCCTTAATCCAGAGAAGTGCATCTTCGGGGTGACCTCGGGAAAGTTCCTCGGGTACATGGTATCCGAAAGAGGCATCGACGCTAACCCTGAGAAGATTAAGGCTCTGCTTGAATTCCGAACACCTACCACAGTCAAAGACGTGTAGAGACTCACCGGAAGAATAACCTCTCTGAGCAGGTTTATTTCTAGGTACGGAGATAGGTGTCGACCCTTCTTCAAAGTCCTCACAAAAGCGGCAAAAATGGAAGGCGACCTCGGAAGGGATGGCCATCCTTGGGCTGAAGATTACCAAAAAGCCTGGGAAGAACTCAAAGTCTACTTGGCCAGACTGCCGACTCTGCGGCAACCTCGGGAGGGAGAGCCCCTGGCACTATACCTCGCCGTCACGGAAAAAGCTGTGAGTTCGGTCCTCATGAAAGAAGAAGGACCGAAACAGTGGCCGGTTTACTATGTCAGCAAGTCCTTGCATGGTGCCGAGGTCAGGTACCCTTTGCTTCAAAAAGCTATATATGCCTTGGTGCTTGCAGGGAGAAGGCTGCGGCCATACTTTCAGGCTCACCCCATCATTGTCCGAAGTAGTCTGCCACTACGGGATGTCATGAAGAGAGTTGATCATTCGGGAAGGCTCTCCAAGTGGTGCATAGAGCTGGGCGAACACGAGATCACGTATGAGCCTCGGAAAGCCATAAAAGCTCAAGCACTGGCAGATTTTATCGCCGAAATACCCACCACTGAGGAGAGCCATTCAGATCTAAAAGAGGGTGAGCCAGAATGGACCTTGCACGTTGACGGGGCCTCAGGATCCGAACACCAGGGAGCTGGAGTGATTATCAGAGGCCCCGAAGGCCTAGAAGTAATGAAGGCCATCAAGTTCAGTTTCAATGCCACCAACAATCTGGCCGAGTATGAGGCCCTCATAGCAGGATTACGCCTGGCCAGAAAAATTGGCGTGAGAAACTTGAAAGCCCATAGTGATTCCCAGCTGGTGGTCCGACAAATGGCAGGGCACTATGGCGCGAAAGACCCGACCTTGGCAAAATACCATGAGTTGGTAACAAAGCTTATTCGGGAGTTCGACGTTGTGAAAATCGAGAACGTACCCCGACGAGAAAATGCTGAGGCAGACTGTTTGGCGAAGTCCAAAACTTGCACCGAAGTGCTAAGCCACCCCAGCATCGCGGTGTTAAGCATAGAGACCTCGGGGAAAGGATGGAAAGAACCAATCAAAATGTATCTCGCAACCAACACACTCCCCGAAGACCCCAGCGAAGCCGCAAAAGTGCGAAGGCGCTCCGGACGTTTCTTCTTAATTGGAGAAGAACTATATCGGCAAGGATATGCAAATCCACTACAGAGGTGTGTTAGTGAAGAGGATACCAAAATGATCCTCGAAGAAGTTCACGAAGGTGCCTGTGGTTCGCACATCGGAACCGACACCCTAGCAGCAGTGATACTCCACCAAGGATACTTCTGGCCTACCCTGAGAAGGGACGCCAAGCAGTTCGTCCAGAAATGTGGTAGTTGCCAGAGACATGCGAACATCCAAAGAACACCCTCAGAGTTCGTGAGTTCGGCAGACTATCCTTGGCCCTTCGCAGTTTGGGGCATAGATCTAATTGGGCCGCTCCCAACGGCGCCTGGAGGCGTAAAGTTCTGCGTGGTAGCAGTAGACTATTTCTCTAAATGGGTCGAGGCAGAACCCCTGACAACTATCTCGGCAAAAGAAGTGCAGAAGTTCGTATGGAAAAACATCGTATGCAGATTTGGCATACCGAGGGTACTCGTAGCGGACAATGGATCCCAGTTTGTAGACAAAGGATTCCGAGAATTCATTAGCGACCTTGGGACAAAAATGCACTTCGCCCCAGTAGCTCACCCCCAGAGTAATGGGCAGGTGGAAGTATCTAACAGGACCATAAAAGATGGTCTGAAAAAGAGATTGGGAGAAGCAAAAGGGAAATGGCCAGGAGAACTCCAAAGCATGTTATGGAGCTACCGAACGACACCCCGAAGAGCCACAGGGGAAACGCCCTTTTCACTTGTTTTTGGCACAGAGGCCATCATCCCCGTCGAGATAGTACAACCGTCAATACGAGTCCAAGTGTTCGATGAAAAAGGAAATGACCTCGGCCTGAGAACCAAGCTCGACCTCGTCAGCGAACACAGAGAAATAGCCGAGCTGAGAAGAAAAGCTTTCCAGCAAAGAGTGGCAGCAGCCATAAACCTACGCGCCAGGCCAAAGGGAATAAAACAGGGAGACCTCATTCTCCGAAAAGCTGAATTTGCACCCCGAAAGCCGTCCCACGGGGTACTTCGCGCAAATTGGCAAGGACCCTACCTGGTACTTGCCGAAGTACGAAAAGGAGTATATAAGCTCGGTGATGCCGAAGGCATAGAATTAAAAAATCCTTGGCACTCAGAGGCCTTGAAAAAATTCTATGCCTAAAAAGTTCGGTGGGAAAGTTGTATTCCACAAGTTGGAAAAATTTGTCTAAGTAAAAAGTTCTGAAGAAGCACAAGGCAAGAGTCTCACGAAAGCAGTCGCCGAGTAAAGCAAGAGTAAGGCTTTCCAAAGTCTCTTGAGCGAATATGTTCGGGACAAAGGAAAGCAAGAGTAAGGCTTTCCCAAGTCTCTTGAGCGAATATGTTCGGGACAAAAGGAAAGCAAGAGTAAGGTTTTCCGAAGTCTCTCGAGCGAATATGTTCAGGACAAAGGAAAGCAACAGCATGGTTCTCCGAAGTCTCTCGAGCGAATTATGTTCGGGACAGGGAGAAACAAAAGAACCTGGCAAAAAACACTTAGCCGAAGTTGTATCTATTAAGCCAAAGAGCGCTTACAGAGAAGAAAGTTGCTGAAAGACTACAAAAAAAGAAGAAGAAAATGAAGACAAAAGGCCCTAGTACAAGCTAAGGAACCTCGGCGTCCTGAGAACTGCCAGCCCCCGTGCTTTTGTCAGTAGCCTTCGGCGCCGGGAGAGAAGGAGGCAGTCTCAAATGCTCGATCTTGGACCAAGTCCACCGAGGCTCCTTGGGGATGTTCATTGCTTCCAGGAAGGGGAGGTCGAAGTCTGGGAACTTCTGCAGGATCTGGTGCCGAGCGAGGCAGAAGCCATCTTGAAAGCCCAACTTCGTCATATTATCGGACTCCTGCTTCTTGACCTCCAAATCCTCATAGTCCTTCTCCAGATCAGCGTAATCCTTCTCCAAATCCTTGACCTTTTTCTTCAGTGACTTCACCTTCTTCTTCTCTTCTGAAGGCTCCTTCAGAGATGCGACCTCGGCTTCGAGTTGAGCCTTCTCCTCGAGCGCCTTCGCAAGGATTGCGTCACTTTTTGACTTACCCTTTTGAATCGCCTCGACGGTCGAAGTCAGCTCCGCCATTCGAGGGCCGAGGTCGGAAAGCTTCTGGGAGGTGTCTTTCTGAAGTTCCTCTTTCTCTTTTTTGAACACCTCCCGAAGTTCAGCAACCTCCTTCTCCGCAGACTGCTTGAGATGAGCATTTTCGGCTACCAGGGCCGAACACTTGTCCTTCGCCTTGGTATAATGATCCCAAAGTGCCGCTCTCTTCTCTGCCTCTCGCGCCACCCGAACACGGAGACACCCGGCATACCCCATCAGCTGCAAAAAAGAGAGAGAAAAGCAAACAGAGGGAAAATAATGCTAAGTACTTGGACAAAAAGTCAAAGACAAATTTGCCACTGAGGAAAATAATGCTAAGCACCTGGGCAGCATGTTCAGTGACTTTGGCGGCCAAGGAGTTATCGCCTGGGTAAGCCGTCGTAATGGCCTTGTAAGATGCCTCAGTAAGCACCCCTTTGCACATTTGCCTAGCCATCTCGGGACAGTCCTCGGAGTACATATTCATGTCCTCCGTGAACGTCCAAAAGGGCTCTTTCGGCACTTTCCCTTCAGGAATTTTGGCATCCCGAAGGGCCCTCTTGCGGGCATGTTCGGTAACCCAGCCAGGAGAGGCCACCTCCGCTGCGCAACAAGGCAGAAAAATCGGTTAAGGCCAGAAAAGTCTTAATGGTTTGCAAGAGACAAAAGGATGTTTGACAAAGTGCAAACCTGCTGGCACCTCGGTAACGTCGTCGTCAGGAACCGTCGTCGCCTCAATAGAGATCCCCTTGCCTTTTATTTGGCACCGCTCCTCGGCAGAAGGGGTCTCCTCCCCATCGCCCTCCAGAAGAGCATGCGAAGGCGTGGGGCTTTGAGGTGGGACGTCGGAAGAAGGGACGTCGGCAAAAGGTACCTCGGGCAAAGGGACAGCGCGGTCTTCGGCTTCCTCGCCTGCCTCCTCCGGAATTTGTGGAAGAGAGGAAGAACCAGCCTTCCTGGCCCGTTTGGAAGGAGGGCCCGCCGAAGTGTGCTTCCGCCTCTGAGAGGCGGCCTTTTTTGTCTGCTCGCCCCTCTCGGCCTGCCCGGTAAAAAGAGCCTTGTAAAAGGCAGCCACGTCGTCACCCATCTCTGCAAAAGGAAAAAGAAGATCAGTGTAAGTCCAAGATGAAGTTATGAAGGAAAAAATGAGAAAGTAACTTACTCTCGTAAAAAGACTCATAAGTCTCTTTCCCCCGAAGGAGTTTTACGAGCCAGGAGTCCTTCCCCGAAGAAGCCGGTTTCGGCATATTGAGGTCTGTCTCATGCTCCTTTACCACCTTGAGTTCCCGAAGGACCTCTTCGGTCATGAGCCTCCAGTTGATCGGAAAGGGGTAAAGGGCACGAAGAGGGACCTCGGCAGCCCAGTCAGAGACGGCCCAGATGCGCCTGTCGAAGTCCTCAAAGATAGGTGCTACATCAGCGTCTAGCAGTATCTTCGGGTCAACAACATCCATCTTGAGCCTCCCCTGAGCCCACTTGGTCGGGACGCGCGACCAAGCCTCCGACTTCTTCAGGAAAAAGAATTTTTGTTGCCACCCTCGCCAGCTGTCTTTGGTGGCGAAGGTGAACGTATACTTTTTGCTCCCGGATCCCCGAGGCAGCATAAAGTAGAAGCCACCCTTTGGGACCACGAAGAGCTTGTAGTACTGAAGAAAAACTACAAAGTGAGGTTTTATTTTGAAAACGCCGTACATACAGAGGAAGGCGTTGAAATAGCAGTACGAGTTCAGTGGGAGTTGGTTAACGGCAATGCCATGGAAGTTGCAGAACGCGCTAACCATCTCCGGGGGGGGATACCGAAGTCCGGCCTTCAGTTGGGCTCGGAAAACGATGATTTCATTACTACGGTTGGAGAAAGCAAATTGGTCAGGACGAGGCAACCTCGTCACAGAGTAAGAGGGTAAGAAAAACTTTTTCTTCCACTTCGCTAGCTTTGCCGCAGTAGTACAGCAGGGGTGAGAAAGAAGAGGTTGCCAACTCTCGGGAACAGGCATGATGAAAACGAGTTCGGGAAAAACAAAGAAGAAGCTTTGAAAAAAAAGCAAAAGGGACTAAAACCCACCAAAGGTCTTGCCGGAATCTGGATTCCTGGAAGCCGTCGTGAAAAGTGGTCGGAAAAACGCCTGAAAAAGGAGAACCGCCGCGGAAAATCAGGAGAGAATTAGAAGGCAAAAGAAAGCAAAAGCAGAAGAAGAAAGAGGGTTATGACAGGACTGATATATATAGGCCGAGAAGGCCAGAACAACCGTCGCCATTAGTACCCCTCGGAACGCGAAGCGTCGTCATAACTGCTAAGAGCACCTGAAAAGTCGCGCCTGCTGTACTCAGTGCATTCTTACCCAATAAAAAAGTGCCATGTGTCGGTCATCGCGCAGCAAACGTGCCACGTGTCATCCATCACGTCGAGCACGCCCTCTGACACCATTTGGTCTAGAGGCGCCGCCCTAGACTGACTCTGCTCGATACAGGACGCGACGCATGAGCAGACCTATAAAGGCAAAAAAGTAGGTTACCTCGAAGACACCAAAAGACAGCCTGTGACTTCGGGCAAAAGGTCTATCTTCGGTACAAGGTTATCCTATTTTCCCTCGCCACGAAGACACCAAGAGATAGCCTGTGACTTCGGGCAGAAGGTGTATCTTCGGCACACGGACAGCCTATCTTCTCGCGCCTCGAGGACGCAAAAAGGACTGCCCATCGCTTCAGGCAGAAGAAGGCGTCTTCGGCGCAGATATCACAACCACAGGACCCGAAAACCGATGAACCGAAGTTTCTCACTTCGGCTTTTCGGAGGGGGGCCTATGATAGCCAAAGGCTAACGCCTCCTCGGTAGTAACTCCTCGCCAGAATATTGGCCGAGGAGTCTGACGTCACCCAAGAGAGGATCTTTTTACTGACCTCGGAAGGTGCGAAGTCAAACACTATGAGCTCGAGACTTCGGTAGCTCGTCAGGAATTCCGAGGACAACACCGTCTCCATCGAAGGGCTAAACTGACCGTCTTCGGGTAAGAGAGCCATCTCCCTGAAGCAAGGGAGAATCTCCCCGAAGGAAGAGGCCCCAAAGAGGTCTTCCCCGAAGAAGAAACACCTGAACAAGGGAATCCCCGAACTATGGATGTGAGTCCCGAAGAAGGTGTTCATCAAGGGCGCTCCCAGAATTATGGGATAGATCCCGAAGGAGGTGCTCGCACCGAAGGACGGATAGAATCCGAAGAGGGTGTACGCACCGAAGGGCGACCTCGCCCAGGGGACCTCGGGAGTACGGTATGAGCATTTAAGGAGCCTCTGACATGTCGCCCACAAGCCCCACACGTCACATCTGAATGGCGAAATGACACGCCGCAGCCACCCCAGTCCTGACACAACCCGTCCGGGTCTAGGGCTAAAAGAGGCTGCAAACGGCTGCCTGTCCCCTAGGTCCAAAGAGACATATCAAATCCGACCGAACACGTGTCATGATCTGAACGGACCAGCTACTCCTATAAATACTAGGAAATGGGACTGGGCAAAGGATGGGCATTTTCCTCTCTCTGAGAAAACACAAAACAGGCAAGACACTTGATCCCTTAGTGTTCTTCCTCCACCTTCACTCAGAAAACTGACTTGGGCGTCGGAGGGTCCTCCCCGAAAAAGCAAACCGGGGACCTCCTAACCTCTTCTTTGAGCTTTTCAGGCACACTCAGCTGGGAAACCTGAGCTCCAGGCACTCGCCTCCCCAGGAAGTCTCTCCACCTGTCAACATGACAGCAAACGAAGATGCCTTGGGGCATCAGCAACCAAAACACCAACTTGAGTTTGAAAACTTATTTTCATGCATATGCTTTGCATGCTTATGTGTTTTGGTGTTCACTAGTGCACATAATCACTTAATGCCTTTAGATGCAACTAATGCTTAGGCATGCATTAATTCACATACGTGCACTTAAATTCTTTATTAGCCAATCTTTACACAAGCATCCAATTTCATGCTTTTCTAAGTGTACTTGCATGTTCTTTACTAAGTGGGCATACATAGCCAAACATAGCATGTTTTCAACATAAACATGGGCTTGTGGGCCTTTTAGTACTTAACATGCATATGGCCCAAAATTAACCAAGAACATATTCAAAATTTCCAAGTTCTTATTTAAGCCCAATTTCAACATTCTTCAAGTTTCATGAAAACATAACCCATAAATTCATGCATAGGCCTTGGTAAGTCCACCAAGCAATAAAAACACAAAAAATGTCCAAGTCCATAATACAAGCCTAAAGCCAAGTTTGGCTGAATTTTAGCTAAGTCCATAATTTGGTCACTAAACTTAGACCAACAAATTACATGCTTAAAAGCAAGCCATAAATTATAGTGCCATGGAACACTAATTATCCACCTTAAGACATTGTTCCCACAAATTCTAGACTTATAGTCCCGCACACAAAGTCCACACTTATTAGCTTGATTTTCAAGCAACTTAAAATACTTAGAATAATTAGTATAATTGAGCAATATCATACACATACCCAACCTTTATACCACAAAAAAATTACTCAAGACTCTTAGCTTAATCTTTCGAGCACACTTTTACCTACAAAAGTATAGTAGGGCGGGTGAATTATAAAACTCAATAAGGATTCCGTATGGCTTCCAAAGCCTAACATATGGCCTTTAAGGGCTAACATATGCCAAGAATGTAATGGCAATAATTATTCCAAGTTCCTGCAAAGAAAACATAAAGACAAAGAAAACACAAAGATACATGCATATACAATAATAATCGAAATCGGGGGTTAGCATGCATAACAAATTCATAGAAGCACGCAAACACACGCCACTTAACACCTTGATTTATAGAAGGGCAGCAAGCATCCCTCAAGTTTTATTTCATTAAATTCACATACTTTTCATTTTCAGAGATCTTACTTAGCATAGGAATTTAAGGTGGTCTACTTAAATCCTAGCCCATAATGCTTGCTTACTTAACTTAGCTCATGAGCGATACAGAATTGCCGAAGCAATAATTTAACTTATGCCCTCTTAGCACACCTAGGATCATATGGTTCTTTGACCGTCGCCTAAGGGCCCAAATACTCAAAGAGTATAGGAATCCTTAGCCAATACCGAAAGCTCTTTAAGAGCTTGTTCTCCTTCGATTTCCTTGCTTGTTGACTCTAGAAATGATTTTCTAGCATAAGAACCAAAATGGCTGAATCTTATTAGTAACCATAAAATACCAAGAACACTTGGTAATTAATTCAAAGAATGTAAAATACCAAGAACACTTGGTGCATACTTATGGAACCTCAACTAGGAGGTGAGACCGAATTTATGTGCTTGATGTTCTTTAAGTTTCTTCCTGATTTTCTTCTTCCCAATGAGCTTAGAAGCTCATGTATACAAAAATATCCTTGAGAAGAGCTCAAACCCACCAAGAATGAAGATAGCCGAAAGTTTCCTTCTTGGATTTCTTTGAATCCTTCACTTGATTCTTGCTCCTTATGGCCTTAGACCATGAATTCTACCAAGAATACTTTGTTTTAATTTGAGGAAGGGTATGATCTTGATACGGAAGAATTTTTAGAGGAAGAAGAGAGTTGGAAAAGCTTATGGAATGGTAAGAACTTGTATGGCCAAAAATGAGAGAGAAAGAGAGAAGAGTTGAAAATGTTTGAGTTGTTTGGAGGTGAAAGAGTGTAAAATGAGTGGGAGAATGAAATGAATTGTTTTGGGAGTGTTTTGGGCATGTGATGGCCGGCCATATGGAGGGGGAGTGAGAGAAAATCATGTGATTCACATGGAGACAAAGCGGGAGATAAATTGGAGACAAATTGGAAGAGTTTGGTTAATTTGTCAAAAGTGGGGAACAAGTAGGTGTAGAAAAGAATCCTAAGTGATGACTTGGATAGAGGTAGATTAAAATAATGGGGAAATGGAGAGAGGTGCCAGCCATGTTATCCAATGCCTTTAAAATTTGGCTAATCCCCCTTTAGTCCCTCAATTCTTCGCATTTGGGCAATTGAGCCCAACCACCAAAAGTCCCCTTTGTTCAATTAAGTCCCTCACTTTAAATTTTTACCACTAATTCTCTTGGCCTAAGCCAAGCTTATTTTCAAGAGTGTTCATCACTCATTTATGCCCATGCCATACTTAATTCAATGTCTCCTCAAATTAATTGAGCTAAATTCCCAAATTAGGAAAATTCTTTGGCTCCCAATCTACTTACCCTGAGACCTAATCAGTTTGAATTGTCCTGGAATTACAGTCACCCTAGATGGGTGACCCGAACTGTGAGTCTAATCTGCTACTTTACAACAGACAAAGAACTCAATTTCTTAGCTCTAATACCATGAAACGAGAATTGAGGGAGAAAATATTTCTCACTATTTATTATTCATCATTTTGGGCTATTTATATACAAAAGCATTGGTCCTATAATAGGAAGGAATTCTATACAAGGAAAGAAAATAAATTAGAATCCTAATCAATTCCTATAATCAAGCTATACAACTATACACACACTATAACATTCTGCAAGCTGAGCGGTAGGAACATTGTCATCATTTCCTCCATTTGCCCGATGCTGAGGGGTGATATGCCTAGGTGCCATATGTCTACTGAAGATAACCATATTCTTAACCAGCGTAATAGATAAGGGGGAGAAAAATGAGGTGAGCACAAATGCCCAACAAGTGGCGGATTTTGAAAATAGAAATACAATATACAAAATATATAGGGATCAAGCAGAAATAATTCTTGTAAAATAATAACATAAACTTTAGCAAAAGATATTTGAAGAATCAGAACATAATCAATGTAATAGTAATTTTGAGAGCTGAGCAAATAATATTTGCAAACAAAATTATTAATCAAAACAGAGCAGTTCAGAGCAGAATCTCAAAACAAAGTGGGTAGAGTGATCATTGTGACTACACACTAAACTGCTATAGTGCGTCCAAAATTGTCTAAGAATTGCCAACAATCGAGTGCCATGAAGGACTAGTCCTAAAAACAGTGCACTGCAGAACAGAATGGAACAAAATACCCTATGTGGGGGGTCTAGAACTACACTTTCCTAATAGTACGGGCACAGAACCAACACCCATCAAAACGGAGCCGGAACAAAAATTCAGTGCATTAGAATTGTTATAAAATTTTGGTACAAAAGATCACAATCAAAACATACCTAATCCTAGCTTATTTAATCAAACATAATATATTGCATAAATAAGATAAAATTTGAATAAGCAGATAAACAAGTAAATTAATAAAACACTTGGAAAAAAATTTCATAATAAAACCTGTATTTGAAAACTTTTATTCTGATTGAAAATCAATTTAATGTAAAATAGCTTTAAATTGAAATATTAAAAAATTTCTAAGTTGTAAAACTTAATACTTTGAAGAAATAATATATATATATATATATATATATATATATATATACATAATATCAAAACAATTTAATTTTTAGAAATAGTAGTAGCCACTTACCTTAAAATTCAACTTTCCAACTCCTAAAATAATTATTTAGCCACATACAATAATTATGTAAAATTTTATGTCAAAATATAATCAATTCAAGAAATAACCCAAAATCACTTCCTGACAGTGACCCAAACGAATGCTTCTGGAACCTAAGAATTCACTAAAATAGTGTTAGAAGCCTTAGAGACTCATACTATAATTAACCCGATAATATCCTTCAGCACCCTACTTTCAGTGACCACGCTGTAACATTTTAGGCTATAAGGTGTCGATGAACCCGCCTATAAGCCTCAAGGACCTAAATTATAGTTAGCCCAATTTTTACCCAGAAATACGATTCCTCATCTTCTCCGATTCGCACCTTTGTTACTCTCCGATTTCCACCATACCAAAGCCTCCCCAAACTTATTTCTAATTCACCTTACATAATTCCAATAATCAATTATCACTTTCAATCTTAAAAAATAAATTGTATTTAATCAAATCATCAACCCACATCCCTTTTTTTAAAAATCTAAAAATAACTAATTTGTGCACTAGAAATAACTAACAAATAGTCATCAAAGATTTTTTTTTTCTAAAAAAAATTCACATGTTACTTTTACTTGATCCTCGATTGATGAACTCTTCTTCCACTTCTTCAGCACAAAGCAATAGATAGATGAAAAAGTGACAAAAATACCTAAACCCTAATTATTTCTTAATTTCCCTCTTTTTAATAACCCTCAGACTTAGGTCCAACTCCCTCCTTTCCTTTCTTTTCGTACTTTCTTTCCTTTTTCTTTTTTATTTCCCTTGCTCTTTTCTTTTTTACTTTCCTTATTATTTTTATTTTCTTTTCCCCTTTCTTGCGCCTTAACCTAAATACCCAAAATAATACGGGAACTAAGTTATTTGTCTTTGACTGACTGGTTTTTAAAAGGCACTGCATTGCATAAGTAATGAGAATAGTCAAGTGACTAAACAGGAACAAAGTTAGTGAGCTACAGAGCTCATGTATTAAATCTGTTGTAGATATGTTTACTAGATTCTGGAAGTGTTAAACCAGCAATTGCATTGCAATTTTGACTAAAATTTTTGAATTTCAGCTAGGCTTATCTGATTGTCCTGAAATTTTGCATGAGTTTTTGTTACCATTCTAAGAGCAAATGTGGTGATAATATTTAATGTGTCAATCTCCCAGAAGCCCTGCATATTCTGTAGGCCATCAGAACAATGCTCACTATATTACCCGAGCGGCCCTCTTGGTCTTTATGCAAATATATGTATATTGGTCAAACCATAACACAAACCTCTTGGCTTTAAGTTCTTCCAACCCATGGTACTGTGGTGCATACCTCACAAGTTGGTTGAACTTGTGTTCGTATTCCAGAACATTGAGGTTGTCTTGTTATAGTGCATCAAACTTAACTTGTTTTAGGTCTTTGATGGCATCACTTATATACTGGTCTTGGAACAACCTTGTGAACTCAGGCCATGTCATCTCCAGCTTATGATCTGCTCTTCTGCCTCTCTAGGTAGCATGCTTATCTCTAACACCTCTCCACCACATTTCTACACTACCTACAAGATTATAGGTAGCCAGAGATACTTTTTTGGTGGAGCTTAAGTGCATCCTCTCAAACATCTTCTCAATGAATCCTAGCCATTCTTCAATCTTTCTCTGGTCCAGCTCTACCATCAAATTGTGGAGGTCCTAGGCCTTGAAACCTCTCCAATAATCTAACATCATCAGAGCTCTCAAAATCTTCAGCTTTATGCCTTCTGGACCTGTGTGATTCTTCTAAGTCCATATAGTCTCTATCTCTTCTTCTTCTTCTCCTCTAACTTGGTTTTTCAGCTTCATCCTCCATGGAATGGTCATAAGCTGAGTTATTGGCTCTGGATACTTGGCCAATCTCAGACTTGATTCTTCTGCCTCTAGGATGTTTTCTATCCTTATTTTCAGCATCTTTACTCTCTTCATTTTTATCAGAAGGAACATTCACTGGATTGTTCCTAACAACTTCCTGGTTCTGCTCCTATGGTAATGCTTGTGCTACTTGGACTCCTTGTTGTTGAGCTTGCAATAACCTTACTAAGTTTTCATTTATCTGGGCCAGGTTTTTTTGTAGTTTAACCCACACCTGCGGTACGTTCATTTCAGGTGCTGAGTTTTCTACTTCCTGAACCCTTGGTTGCTTTTTTACACCCCTTCCATTTCTGTTGGCCTGTCTTTGTTCAGTAGGAGGTCTTAGGGGTCCCTGATCCCCTCTCCTTATGGTGTCCATTTTCCTGTTTCATGACAATCATAAGAGCACAATATATATACTGTGTGTTAGCTACTTAACACTAGCAACTAACCCAACTAAGCTATATATAAGCAACTATATGCATCATGTCATATGCACATAAACCACATTCAAACCTTGCTCTGATACCAACTTTTGTTACCATTCTTAGAGCTTAAATACGGTGACAATATTTAATGTGCCAATCTCCCAGGAGCTATTCATAGAGGTGGGAACCGGGCAGGACCGGCCCGGGACCGTCCGGTCTTGGTCCTGGGTCCTAAGGATCGGGCTTAGCCCGATTGTAGGCGGGGCGGTTCCGAGCCGGTCCCGGGGCGGGTTTCATTTTTTTTTAAAAAAATAAAAAATATATATATAAAATAGAACTATTATTAATTATATAAGTTATAAATATTTTTAAGAAAAAACACCACCTCCGGTGTAAGTTTTATTAAGTTAAAAAACCAAACGGCACTTACAAATAATCAGAACGGGCCTTAGATTTTGAAATGGCAAGAACGTTTTGGAAATGATAAATAATAGAAACCTATGATTTGTGCTGAACAGAATAATCAGATTAAATACAAACTACATCTATGATTGAAAAAAAATATTCAAGTCTCCGTATCGGATATTACCTCCTCATCCGAACTTTTTTGGTCTTGCTGCAGGAGTGCTGCGATGCCCTAATCTCGGTTGCACAAGCATACTTCTACCGCGTCGGGTGTCAATCTTGACCGTTTTTCTGTTATCACGCGTTTTCCGGCACTAAACGCTACCTCGAATAAGACGGTCGATACTAGAACGGCAAGAATCTCATGTGCGATTATCGACAAGATCGGAAATCTTGATCTCTTTTGTTTCCACCACTCCAAGATGTCAAGGTTGTTTACCTCGAACGATGTGTTGAGATAGTTATCGACCTCAGCTAATCCCAATGTCATCGATCGGGGTCGTTTGAGCATTTGAAGGGCCGGGTTGAATCTTGAGGAGATTGATCTCCTTGGAGGCTCGGTTTGAGGAGCTTCGGATCTTACCTTATCCGAATGCCACGCACAATATAACTTGTATAAAGAATGCAAGTACTCGGAAGCAGAAGCAGACATAGCTAAAATATTTATATGAGACATTTCTAAATAAGTATGAAAAATTCCTTCAAGCAGTGTTGTTGTGCCCGTTAATTTGACATACGGTTCAAGTAAAGAAGCGACTAAAAATATAAGTGGAATGTTTTCAAAATATTGAAGCCACTTAGCCCACTTGGCTTCGATAGTCGGTTTTAACAACTCATTATCTTTAAATTGATGTAAAGCATATGTGATGTTCACTAAATGAAACAAAACTTGATGACTTGTTGGGTAGTAAACACCAGAGAAAAATTCAGTTGTCTCGTAAAAAAACTTAAGCAATTCACCGGTTTTGGAACATTTCTCCCAAATTTCAATCGTAAGAAATTCAAAACCCATTTTTAAATTCATGAAATGTGCTAACAAATTTGCATATGGTAATGCATCTTGCAACATCAAATAAGTGGAGTTCCAGCGGGTTGGGCAATCCAATTTAAACCGTTTCCAAGAAAATGGTTTTTGATTTTCAATACAAAAGGTTTTAAATTCATGAAAAACAGCAGGTTTGGACATCAAATATTTTAATGAGTTTCGAATAGGCAAAATCTCATTTTGGAGAACTTCTAAACCCTTTTGCACACAAATGTTCAAAATATGACACATGCATCAACATGAAAGAATGCACCGTTGAGAGGTGGTTTTAAGTTTTAAGTCAAAAGACAAGTAGCAACATCATTATTTGAAGCATTATCAAATGAAATGCACAGAACTTTATTAGTACAAAAATAATCACGTAAATTTTCTAAGATGCAATTAAATATGGCCGATTCTTCCGTGCGCCCGGCGCACGCGTAAGCCATGCCCCTAAAGTAATTTATTTTGTACAATATAATCCCTAAGATTTAATTTTTGTTTTATTTCCTTGATGCAAGAAATAGCCAAATTTTCAAAAACTTTTTTCATGCCAGTAATTAAAGATTATTGTTAAAATTTTTACAGAATATTACCCAAATCACATAGAAACAGTAAGACTCGTAGTTGAAGTGAAATGACAATAAGATTACGTAAAATGTTGACAGATAACTTGTAAAGATATTAACACTAATTGATAATTACTAATGGATAAAATATTTAGAAATTTGACTAAGTCTGCATCAAAAAGATAAGAGGAATAAGAAATTACGAGGAATAAAAAAATAAAGAATTCACAAGCCATATTAATCAAAGATGTAGAAAAGAAATTAGGAAATCAGAATATTCCTAAAATGGATAAGTGAGATGTTTATCAAAAGGGAACTTTTGATTTCAGAATGACTTATATCATTATAAGAATACAAAAGAACAAGAAGTTTACTGAAACAGGGTAATGTATAAGAATAAACAGTGCTTTCTATAAAAACAAACACTTAAGTAACAAAAACTAAGCATATAAAAGAAAGAACAAACAATGTATTCTAACAGAACAAACATGCCCTTCTAAAAGAACAAATATACCCTTCTGAAAGAACAAACATACTCTTCTGAAAGAACAAATACCTGAAGATAAAAGAACAAAAAGCTTAGAGAAATAGGGTCATATATAAGAACAAACACTTAAGTAACAAAAAATAAACATGTAAAAGAAAGAACAAATAATGCCTTCTAAAAGAATAAACATGCCCTTCTGAAAAAATAAATACCAGAAGATAAAAGAACAATAAGTTTACAGAAATAGGGTCATGTATAAGAACAAACAGTGCCTTCTATAAGAACAAACACTTAAGTAACAAAAATAAACATGTAGAAGAAAGAACAAATAATGCATTCTAAAATAACAAATATGTCCTTCTAAAAGAACAAACATACAATTCTGAAAGAAGAAACATGCCCTTCTAAAAGAACAAATATACCCTTCTGAAAGAACAAACATCAGAAGACAAAAGAACAAGAAGTTTACAGAAACAGAGTCATGTATAAAAATAAACAGTACCTTCTATAAGAATAAACAGTGCCTTCTATAAGAACAAACACTTAAGTAACAAAAAATAAACATGTAAAATAAAGAACAAACAATGCATTATAAAAGAACAAACATTCCCTTCTAAAAGAACAAACATGTCATTCTAAAAGAGCAAACATACCCTCCTTAAAGAACAAACACCATAATACAAAAGAACAAGAAGTTTATAGAAACAGGGTCATGTATAAGAACAAATATTGCATTTTATAAAAATAAAAACTTAAGTAATAAAAAATAAACACAAAAAATAAAGAACAAACAATGCCATGGTGTTATATATACATATATACAGAAGCAAAGTAGCAGTAGCGTATAGTAGTCTAATGCCATGGCGATTTCCAGCAGTCGTAGATCATCTTCATCATTGATTTGGTACTTATGCATCGTGTTTTTGGGCTTGGTCAGAGGATCTTTTTCTAAAGAGATTTATCTTGATTGGAATGTTATGATAGACAACAATGCCAATCCGTTTCACTTCGGCCAACCGGTAAGCTAGCTAGCTCCCTTTTCTTCCTTCTCATGTCAATTTTATCCCAACAAGCTAGCTCCTTGTTTTAGCTGGGGTTTCTCGATATTGCTCTAACCAATATTTTTCAACAATTCTAGGATCCAACAAATTAATTAATTCCCCTAGTTTGACTAAATTGAAAACCTAGATTAGTTTCATCGATCGGGTGTGTGTGTGTGTAAGGATTTCGGTAATCGATATTGATGACTGACGTAGTAATGAGGAAACAATTTCATAAAAATCATAGCGCATCTGTCGAATGATAATTTTTAATAAGTAGGGGTTGAAGTGACAGTAGTTATATAATAGAAGGAAGGCTTATGGCATAAGCCAGGTTTACGCAATCCGTACTTATTAAATATTTGATAACCAGTATGATCTGTTTCAATAACCTTAAATGACAAAATTAATTTTTGCATTATCCAATCAGAATCAATCCAATGAGAAGTAAAACAATAGCATGATTGACCTATAGGTGATGTCCACATATCAGAAGTAAATGCCACAAAATGATCAAGAGCAGAAAAATATGCTTGTAAATCTGATTTTCTGGCTTCAAATTGTCTAAAGCTTTCTTTCCTAGAAGTTTTCCTAGATACTTTTCTAAATGCAGGATTTAATTGTGATTTTATCCAAGATTTTAGGTGGACATCTTCAGCTTGTGAAAAATATTTTTTGGTAAGTATTATCCAATTTATCATACCTTCTATACAAGATTGTTGGTTAAAATGAAATATACCTGGTCCACCGGCGCCGGTTGTAGACCTAAGTTGTGTTTGTCCTCCAGAACTAGTCCCGGTACTAGGGAGGACGTTAGGATGTTGATTTTCAATATGCCGCTTCAGCGTTTCAGTGCCGGAATTCTTTCTATGCATCAATTTTTTCCCGCAATATTTGCATTTCCTATACCTCAACTCCCCTTCGTGTATGACCTCATAATGCTCCCAAACCCAAGCAGTTAGTCTTGTGGAGTTTCTTCCAGGGTGGGTTCATGACTTGTAGGCGTCGGTTCTGTTGATGGATTCGCGGACACCATCGCATCTAACTCTTCCACTTCATCATCAGATAATTGATCGTCGAGACCAAAATCGTAATTTGTCATATTTATTCCGGCATCATAGTCGTGAAACTCTTGAATTGAAATGCCTTTATCGGCGGGTTAAGATCGGCGATGGAACAAGGCTCGGAGGCCGGTGGTGCGGGAAGATGAACTCTTTGTTGACTTGCCCTTTCCTTTTGAAGTCATACCTCACGTACTAATAGTAGTGATTAATGCAAAATCAAGAGGGGATGATGAAGATATTAGGGATAGATTAGTAAGAAATTTAGAAGAGATTAAGAAAATAAGGAGAATGCTTGAGAGAATATAGTGGATGAAGAAGAGAGATTGAGTGATTGTGTGAGGATTGAGTGAAAATGGCATTGATACTTATAGGGGGAGGGAAAAAATTAGTTTGACCAAAAAGTCCTTGAAATTTAGTTGTTGTGAGGGGTAAAAATGAAAATTTGGGGGCTGAAATGGAGCAGAAAGCTGTTGGAGGGCCTGCTGCGTAATTAGCCATTTTTTAAAAAAAAATTTTGCAGGTTGCCGTTGCTGCCAAAGAGCCGTTGGGGCGCGAGGCGGGCCAGTTCGATCCGGTTTGGGGCGAGGCGGTCCGGTCCGGGTAGGTCCAGTTTTACGGGTTTGGGCTGGTCCGGGCCGATTCTTTTTGCGTCTCCCCCTCCTATTGGGCCCATACTCGGCCCACAATATAATGGACTTTTTTCAGGATTGACTGGCGGTCCTATCCCAGTTTGGGCTGGGTCAACCCGGCCCACCTCCCACCTCTAGCTATGTATGTTCTGTAGGCCACCAGAACAATGCTCACTATATTACTCGAGTGGCCTTCTTGGTCTTCATGCAAATATATGTATATTGGTCAAACCATAATACACATATTTACATTCATGCACACTATGACAGCTAAGAAGGAAAACACTAGCACAATTCTTAGTTTTGGCTTCTACATATTAGGCAATCTTGTTAAGTTCTACTGACCAGCCATTACACTTATAACTTTCACTAATAAACTGTATCATTCTAGGCATATAACCCCTGATTTTCTTTGTTCCATTATCAAGTAGAGACTTAGAGCAAACCAATAAATTTTGTTTTACATCAAAAGCCCATCTAAGGACCAAGTTATGGATTTTTTAAGTTGGTTACAAAATTCTGACTAAATGAACAGTAACTTAGCCAACTTTGGAATGTCATATCTTTGGCTACAAGGCTCCAAATTTAGAAATTCTAAATTTCAGTTCAACCTATGTATGTGCTCTAGGTGTGGTCAACATTTCATACCAATATTCCTTCTACACAGGGAGTTATGAAACTTTAAGTGCAAAGTCAAAATTCTGGTCACTTTATGACCATTTTGCCCATACAAAGTTTCATAAGATTCATACACTTCATTTCCAGGTACAAAACCAATATGGGCAGGTTCTTACATGTACTAAACACTTGGGAAAGTCATTCCCTTGAATTTAGTGGCATTCCATAAACATTAAACATAATTTTCTTTGAAACAACTAATGAGTTGCAAAATGGACAGAATTGAACATTCAACCTCAAACAGCACTTTATTGCTTCATATATCATCCATACACCATCAATAGTGCATTTACATGCATAGATGCATCATACATATGTCCTAACTTAGTTGGGTATGTACACTAGCTTCTTGAAGAGCCTTACAACAATAATGCACTCTAGAAATTTCAAAAGACAGTTGCTGCGTAAGGCAGAAAGTACCAACACTAAAATTAGCAAATGTGCTCTAAAAATCATGAAACACTCCAGTTTAATACTAGACGTATTGAAGTTCATGTACCTGAAATTTCACTAGAAAAATCAAAGTAGAACTATTAGTTTGAATGATCTCTTTCAGGTGTTTTTGAAAATGGACAGAAAGGGGAGTAAGCTCTTTGTAAAGAACTTAGTAAGGGTTTTCAATGTAAAGTCTTCCATAGAAACGTGCCACCTGAAATCCAAAAACATAAAAACATACAAAAACAACACATACACACAAATATGGCAACCATATGCATCAACAAACATAGCAAAAAAACAAATGAAATGTTGGCAGCAATAACACATTAGGGTTAGTCCATAGTCATTCAATAAAACAATGAGATATCATAATAAGATCACTATGGCAACCCTCCTCAAAGATTTTTCTTGGTCTTAAAAGTCTTTTAGGTCTTAGTTAGTACTAACTTGGGCTCTAGAAACCCTTCTTTCTTGCTCCCATCTTTAGCATGGTAACACTAAGGCTAAAACCTTGCCATGCTTTTTTCCCCTTAACCCATACTTGGTTCCTTGAGCTTTTTGCTCTCTTCCAAGCATGGTCTTAGCTTCATGGATGTTTGGAAATACAATAAAAAATCCAAGAAGTGTTAGAAAACCCTTACCTTTACTATGAAATTTGAAAACCCAAATAGAACCAAAATTAGGTTTTCTTGCACTCTTTGATGTCTTCTTTACTTTCTCTTGCTTCCTCTTGTTTTCTTAAGGTATGGTGGCTATGGAGGATGATGGAAGAACTTAAGGAAGAGGTCTTAACTGCTGGAGATTGAAATTTAAGGAAAATGCCAATAAAATGAAGATTTTTCTTCATTTATACATCATTTATACCAAGGTGGCATATATGCAAATTTTTGAAAATTTGGCCAACACTTGGACAGGTTATCTCCAGCCATTTTGGCTGGAAAAATGATATTTTTGACCACCTTTAACATTGTCAAAGGTCATTATAACTTTAGACAAAAAGGTGGACACTTGGATCCTTAGTTGGCATTATGCCATGAATGATCAACTTTACCTTCTTAAGCACTTTGGTCCCCAACAATATCCTTAATTCCATCCATGTCCTTTCTTCATAATTCCATCCATGTCCTTTTCATAGTCATCTTTAGAGATTTGTGCAATTGAGTACCCAACTTTTGTAACCTTACAATTTAGTCCATAAGTTACTTGAAAATTAGGTGATGTGCCAATGCTTTCTTAAGGACCAAGCTATCATTGTTTATGCCACTTAAGGAGGTGTATATTGAATGTTTTACACTTCACAAATCATGCACTATGATGAAAATTAAAGCATATAAGTTTGGGTCCTTATCTTGTAATTTTCCCATTTTGTGAAAGTGTAACAGTTTTGGGTGACATTTGAAACTCGTTTACATTCTGAAACTGTTATGCAACTTCTTCAAGTGGTTTTCTTGTTCCATAACCTTGTTTTTTACCTATCATTGCTGCAGCCAAAGTAAAGTGTTAGGCAATGTTCTTAAGACATGGGTGCATGGTTCTGTAAAGAAATCAAAATGAGTTATAAACCACATGCATCAAGAACCATGAATCTGAACTGTATATGTGACAAAGGGAGCAACAGCAGAATTCGAGGCAAGATGAACAAAAACACAAACAAAATCTTTTCAGCAAGATATAAAAGAGGTAGATTGAAGAAGAAACAAAGCCAGCATAGGCAAGACATTAAAGAAAGTAGGATGCAGAGGAAGAATAGAAAGAATAGAAGGGATTAAGGGAAGCTAAGCTCTACATGATCTAGTTGAAGAAGCTACTACAAGCAAAACTTGGGAGTTTAATCTGGAAGATGGAAGTAAAGTATTTGGGACTGATTACTTATGGGGAAAGTAAATTTTGAAGGAGGGGGAATTGAGACACTTGTCCATTATAAGAGCCAACCTCACTAGGTTCTGCTTCTGGACTGAGTTAGTAACTACAAGAATTAAGGACTCAATTGTGGAGGTCACAAAGTAAGGGGCTGATTTGGAAGGAGTTATTAAGTCGGGGACTGATTTGAGAATGAATGACTGATCTGCAAGGAAGGAAGCTATGGAGGACTCAATTGACAGAAATCTGAGTACTTAACCGAAAGCAATTGAAATGGACACAAGAGAATTTGTGGAGACTATTGGAAGCAATTGAAAAGCTGCATGGGCGAGATTAGGTGTCGTGTCGGGCATTTGCCAGGCTAAGATCTGTTCATTATCCTTTGACTTTAAGAAAACACAATTCTGACTGAAACCAACGAGAAGAGAAGGAAGAGAGAAGTAAAAGATCACAGAGGAATTAACAACCATGCGTCGTTTCTTCAGTGGCAGGGCAGTGAACGAGTTTGGCTGGGCAGCGGGTTCAAGGTTTGGCTTCTGTCCGCGTGTTTGTTTTCTCTGTATGTTTTCTGAGAAGTCTGTAGTATTTGACTTGACTATTCTTTTTGCTCGTAGTCTGGTTTTAGTCTGAAACTTGACTTTTTCCTTTCTCTTTGCGTTGAGGCTGTGTTCTTCTTTGCCTCACCTGCTTCTTTCGTATCACCCACCAAAGCAAAAAACCCAAAAGGAAGAAAAGGAAATCAAAGATCAAACCCAACCAAGCAACTGCTTCCTTCAAGTTTCGGGAATCAAAACTAACAAGGTATGCCCCTTTACTTATTCAAGTTTCTTCAGGCTGTCTCTCTTTTTCTGTGTCCTGCTGCTGAAGCTAACCAAATCACTTTGTGTTTGATTGACGAAGATCGTCATAGATTAGTATAAGATGGAAGCTTTGGCTTTCCTAGGAGGCCCTTTCCTGTCTTCCTTGTACGAGTGGATGTTCGGCAAAGTGGAGTCCTTCCTACAGCGCAAGTTCAACAAACAATCTGAGACACAAGAAACGGTTAATGCCAGGGCCCAGCTAGAGGAGTGGAGGAGCTTGCTGCCCAAAATCCAAGCCATGCTCGAGCAAGCCGAGACACAAGAAATGGCTCATGCTTCAGTTCAGACCTGGCACTCTGACCTCAAACAGTTGGCATATGACATGGAGGACGTCCTTGATGAGTTCGAGTTTGAAATGGAGACGGCCAAGCGGCAGGCCCGAGCTGAGGACAGCACCACCAGACCATCCAAACGGCCCAGGCTTTGTGGTTTGAGCCCAAGAGAGTCTCTTCCTCTTGATCTTGGTGCCCTCCTTCCCAAGATAAATGATATCACCACCAAACTGCAGCGCATAGAAAGAGAAACAAAGTTCGTCGAGTTAATTCAGCAGAATCTCTCACTGCCACAATCGAGCACTACGGGAACCAGACGACCAGCCTCCACTTCGTTGCCCGAACCTCATGTCGTTGGCAGAGAGGATGACAGGCTGGCCATTCTTGACCTTGTGCTAAGGGAAGAGCATGGAGTTGGAGTTATTCCAATTGTGGGAATGGGTGGGATTGGTAAGACCACTATCGCTCAGCTTGTTTATAATGATGAAGAGGTGAAGAATCAGTTCCATCATAGAGCATGGGCTTGCGTTTCTGAACCATTTGATGTCCTCAAGGTAACAAAAGCCATTGTAGAAGCACTAGCGCCAGCACTACTAAAAGTCCATGATGTGAATGACTTGAATCTGCTTCAGACCAAGTTAAGAGGTGCCTTAGCTGGAAAGAAGTTCCTACTTGTATTGGATGATGTCTGGAATGAGGATTACAGGCTGTGGGATATTCTGCGCAAGCCTTTCCTGGGAGGTGCAGCGGGAAGTAAAATAATTGTCACTACTCGCAACCATGATGTTGCATCAATCATGACAATGGGTGGTATTTGGCCTTACACTCTTAAAACACTGCCATATAATGAGTGTTTCCAATTGTTTAGCCAACATGCATTGCAAGCTGAGAACTTTGACACATACCCGCATCTCAAGCCAATGGCTGATGAAATAGTAAGACGATGCAAAGGACTACCGTTGGCTGCAAAAACACTTGGAGGACTCCTGCGTGCGAAACTGAACAGGAAATCCTTGGAGAACATATTAAAAAGCAGAATATGGGATTTGCCAAGTGCGAAGAGCGACATTCTTCCTGCCTTGAGATTGAGCTACTACCATCTTCCTTCGCAGCTGAAGCATTGCTTTACTTATTGTGCCATGTTCCCCAAGGATTATGAATTTGACAAGGATGAATTAGTTTTGTTATATGGCAGAAGGTTTTTTGAAGAGATCAAATGAAGAGAAGCTAATGGAAAAGTTGGGTTGTGAATATTTTGATGAATTATTATCCAAATCCTTTTTTCAACCATCAAATGTTGATATGTCAAGGTTTGTGATGCATGACCTTATCCATGACCTTGCTCAGTCCGTTGCTGGGACTATTTGCTCTCATTTGCCAGCCAGGATGAATGGTGATGAATCACAGGTAACATATAATGTTCGTCATCTTTCAGTCAGCTATCACGCATATGAAGAATTTGTCAAGTATCGGAAATTTGAAGTTCTCAACAAAGTGAAGGGATTGAGAACCTTCGTTGGGACTTTATACTCTAAGTCAAGTGCCATTTACATTTACTTATCCAGTAGAGTGTTAGATGAGTTGCTGCCAGAATTGAAATGCTTAAAGGTTTTATCTCTACGTGGTTACCAGATACCAAATGTGCCTGATGGGATTAGAGGCATGAAACACTTGAGGCATCTTGATTTATCTTTTACCCAAATTCACTCATTATCTGAATTCATTACTCACCTTATTTTCCTACAGACATTATTACTTGAACGTTGTTCTTGTCTCACAAAGTTGCCTAATGGAATTGGGAATCTAATTAATCTCCGTCATCTTGATATCAGTAATACAGACGTTTTGAAAGTCATGCCACTGGGAATACACAAGTTGACAAGTTTGCAGACATTATCTAAATTTGTCGTTTCAAAGGCAGGAGGATTGGCATTACGGCATTTGAAGGACTTATCTAATCTTCAAGGTATGCTGTCCTTTGAAAATCTTGAAAATGTTGAAGACATTCAAGATGCGAAGGAGGCAGATCTAGAGAAAAAGAAAGGCCTAAAGCAATTATCCTTGGAATGGATGTCTGAAGACTTTGAACCGTTCATCGCTAGTCCAAGAAATGAGAACAATGACAAGCAGGTCCTCAATCACCTACAACCTCACCAACACTTAGAAAAACTCATAATTGCTGGCTACTGTGGGATCAAATTCTCTTGTTGGATGGGTCATCTATCATCCTTTTCCCGGCTTTCTTACATGGAGCTTCGCAATTGTCGAAAATGTGGTTTACTGCCGTCAGTTGGGAGATTGCCTTCACTTAAAGAACTGATCATAACAGGATTGGATGCTGTGCAGCTTGTGGGAGTTGAGTTTTATGGGAATGATGATGTCTCTGGTGATAGTTTCCCAGCACTAGAAAAGCTTAAGTTTCTGAATATGAGGGCCTGGGAGGTTTGGGCTTCTGACAATGGTAGTAATGAATGTGCTCAAAGTTTTCCAAAGCTAGGTGAGCTTGTGATTTCTGATTGCCCTAAATTGAAAGGGGAATTGCCCAGGTACCTTCCAGCTTTGAGGAAGCTTACTATTATGGGATGTCCACAGTTGACAGCTTCTATTGAAAGCCTTCCATCACTTGAAGAATTAGACATAAATGGATGCAGAGCAGTAGTTTTCATGAACATGGTCCATGTGACATCCCTCACCAAGTTGAGAATGAGGGACGTTGTTGAACAAGTAAGGGGCCCGGTTGAGGCTTTCACACAAGCTGTGGAAGCACTCAGAGAAGTTTATGTTGATATCCACTGCCTGAACTTATTGATCAATGGCAATGGGAAGATGATGGAAATGATGCATCTTGAAAATCTTATTATATCTAACTTTGGCGGCCCTCAACTCGAATCTTTTCCAGAAGTAGAGCTCCCACCCACGGTGAAGCAATTACGCATAGAATATCCAAATTCAAAACATTTTCCAGTTGAGTTCTTGACCCGCAAAGCCCGGTGTCTCAAAATGCTAAGAATCGAGGGATGCAAAAGGCTTGAATCTTTTTCATTGGGTAATCTGCCGGCCACACTTGAATCGATAGAAATTATTGACTGTAACAATTTACGATTTCTCACAGGAGGAATAACGGGTGATGATCGTGATAGAGTTCCAGCTGCTCTTAAAAAACTGAAAATTAGCGGTTGCAAGGGTTTAGAGTCGTTTCCAGAAAGAATTCGAGGGCCACTGGAACATGTGAGTATTCAGGACTGTCCTAATCTGGAGATTCCACGTTCAATGGGGTTGCTAAACTTGAGTCGTCTTGGACATTTAGACATCCGTGGATTGGATCGTTGGGAGTCATTTTCAATGAACGCCATGTCTTTTACCAATCTCAAGCGACTTGAGATATACAATTGTGAGAATCTAAAGTCACTGCCAAATGCACTCCACAAGTTGGGCTTTCTTGAACTGTTGATAATCATTAGATGTCCAAGCATCGAGACCTTTCCAGATGGGGGATTGCCCCCAAACTTACTTGGATTGAGAGTGGACTGTGAAAATATGAAGCAGCCAATCACAAAATGGGGCTTGGACACGCTTCACTCTTTAAAGTCTTTTTGTATTCACTACATATGTCCACCTGATGGCTTGCTTCCGTCTTCTCTAAAATCATTGAGAATGTATCAAGTAAAGGAGCTAAAATCCATATCCAGAAACCTCTTGTGGAACCTCACCACTCTTGAGAACTTAGTGCTTTGGGACTGCCCAAAGCTGAGTTGCTTTCCAGAGGATCTATATTTGCCTCCCACACTTGAGAAATTTCAAATTGGGGGTTGTCCTCATCTGGAAGACAAGTGCCAACACAGGGGAAAATATTGGCACCTCCTGACCGACATTCCTCGGCTTGAAATATTGCCCCAACAGTGGAGTAAGGGTGCGGCTTGACCATTGGTTGTTTGTGCTGACCTTTCATGTGTTTGTTTCAGGCAAAAGAGATTGATTATTGGCTACTTCTGCCATTGGCATACCTTTCATGTGTTTGTTTCAGGCAGAATCTTTTGCTTCCATGGGTATGAATTCATTTCTTTTGCCCCTTGCTAAAATTTGCTTCTTTTTTTGCTTTAGAAATTTTCAAATGCTCTACTTTTCCAATTCCATAACCTTGTTTCGAAATCAGCCTGCCAAAAAAAAAAAGGTAATTCAAGCGATTCAGTGTTTCATTGTAATTTTGGTTGTTCTGTTCAATCATTTTGGCAACATTATTATTTGCTGATCCAGCTTTTTTATGAGCACTCGGCGTATTTCATATTTATTTGTTGATTTACATGATTGGGTGATAGGTTCTTCAACAAATTGAGTTCATATTGGTCAATTCTTGCTTATGAATTTCAACTAAGATAACATGTCAGAGCATTGCTAAAATCAACATAAATTTGTTCAAGTTTGTCTGAATTTTCATGTTTGTCCACGGATTATTGCATAAATTTATCTCCACAACACATAAGCAACTCCTGCTACGTGTGTCCTAAGGTTTTTCATCAAAGTATTGGTCTCATGACAGCTTCAGTGATTTCCTGTATGGTTAGAACTCGTATTGGTCTTCATTTCTAAGTTCATGTTGGCCAATCTGTAATTACCGCATTACTGATTGGCCAACATTTTGTTATTTGCAGAACCTAATGTTTTTTCCTTTTGTTTGTAAATCAAAGAATTTGCAAGTCTTTGGCTTTGGTCTTCCACCTTGTTAGAAGCATATCTTGAACTAAAGCTCCAAATCAAATGTTCCAGAGAAGGAAACATTTCAGATTACAAGATGACTTCCCCTTCGTTTGATTTAAATGCACTAAGTGGGAAGGAAGCTCCATTTCTTTAGAGGCAGTGAAGGTATGGCTTAATTTTGTACGCTTGGACGGGTGTGCTCTCTTGTTTCCTTTTTCTTTTGTTTTAACATGTGCAAGCAAAATTGATCTTGATGCACAGATTGGCTGATTCCATGATGTCCTTTACCTTGGGAAGGAAGGTGGTCTCCCTATACAAACTATGACGTATGTAGAAGTTCCTTAATCTCAATATCTCTATCATATAAGTCAGTTCAGTTGTTTTCATTATTCTCGGGATTATGTTCAGGTGGCTGAAGCATACCTAGAAGAAACTTCAACAAGACCATTCTGTTGGAAAATGTTGAGAAGTTACTTAAGATTGGGAAAAGACATGGCATCACTGAAAATGAACAAGTTTTCAAAGTTACTGTCACGTGCATACTTGGAGAATTCAAGTTTAGAAACCAGCCCCTATTTTTTCTGAAATGTTGCATCTGTCTTCAGGTCAAAACTGATTGACAATGGTATTTGTAACTTGTTAAGGTAGACCCTGAAGCAAGAATAACTAGTTTGGTTTTAATTGGTTTACAAGTACTGAACCTACTGGTGCATACTAGTGTTTCCAAATGTTGCAGTTCAGATTTCTTAATGAATTATCTGTTTTAGTCAGGAAGGTTGGTGAGTACCAGGAAAATTCATGTGAAATTATGCACCAATTGGTTCTGGAATTATGGTCTGAAAGGTTTGTATCTCAGAGTTTGAAAATTAGTTTGTTAAGTTTGCAAAATGTTGTAAAATTCTGAATACTAGTTTTGGTTTGCAAACTTTGACTTTGGAGTTGACTTTGAATTTGGAAAAAAGATTTGAGCTGGAACTTTTGCAGACATGTACATTGTTAATGCGAAGAGTGGTTTGCAAATTGCAATCTGAATCTGATGGAGTGGACAAAAAGCCATGGAATTGACAATGTACAAGATGTTAAAGGTCTATGCCAAGAGAACTAAGAACTTGGCTTTGTGCAGCTGACTGAAAATAGAGGAAGACAATCACTTGGTTCAGGACTAATGAATTGAGCAAGGAAATGAGCAAAGAGCTACATCACTTGGTTCAGGGAAACAGTGAGTGCTAGAAGCTTCAACTATGTCTGATAGGCAAGTTTTTGCTGAAGATTCACCGGTATATTGACTTTCAACTAGAAGCTTCAACAATGTCTGATAGGCAAGTTTTTTCACACATTTCAAGTCTGATCAAATGCTCAAACGGAGATTTCTAGTCAAGAATCATGTTTTTATTATGTTACTTTCAAGTACCTGTATTTGTCTGAGAATCTGTCCTAGGCTTTATGAATTCCTTGTGCATGATTGTAGTGCCTTAAGGCATGATAAGGAAAATTTCTGGGGTATGAACTGAAGATTAAATTTTGATTCAGTAAGGGTGCACACGAGGATATATATAGTAGCTGAAATGGCCGAGTATGGATGTCATATGTCTGAAAATAAGAAGAGCAGTTACTAACCAGGAGTTGGTGTAGAAGATCATCATTTTTGGCATTGGCATTGAAGGTTCCTGATCTACCAGAGCACAGGAAAGATGCTTACATGGCATTGCATTGCATAAGTAAAGAGAATACTAAAATGACTAAACAGGAAAAGAGTTAGTGAGCTACAGAGGTCATGTGTTAAAGTGCACTAATAGCATTAGAGCCGTGATAAGAAAATCTGCAAGGTTACTGACCTGAAGAGTCTGATATTGCGTATTTGCAAGGTTACTGATCTGTTGAGCCTGGTATTACATGTCTGCAAGAATACTGATTGGCTTAGTGAGCTACAGAGGTCATGTGTTAAAGTGCACTAGTATAGCAATGACGACTGAAGGTTAATGGAACTGATTACAGAATAAGGATTCAGGATTACAAAGAAACTATCAAGGTTGATCAAGATAACCGTAAGAATTCCAATCTGCTGAACTTAAATCTGATTATGCCTGTTGTAGCTGGGATATGTCTGCTAGATTCTGGAAGTGTTAAACCAGCAATTGCATTGCAATTTTAAGAGAGTCTCGTTTCACTCATACTTCGACTTTCAGCTAGGCTTGTTTGAAACTCGTTTACTTTCTGAAACTTGGTCCTGAACCATGGCACTGCCAGGCTGCTCAAATACGATCTGTTCCTTGTCCTTGACTTTCAGAAAATACAAGTACCTGCAATCTGTTAAATACCAATTCCGAAGGGATTGGTGGTAGCTAGAATTCCTTTCTGGAATCAAGTGGAAGTCCAGATTAATTCTGGAATTTCTGGCATTTGATTAAGAAATCCCAATGCGTGTAAAAGGAAATCCCGTTGCTTCCTAGAGTGAAAGTAAGAAAGAAGGAAACTTCTTGGTTGGTGAGCAAGTAACTACGGCCAAGTTTCCTCCTTGCCCTCAGCGACCTTCACTTTATCACTAGGAGCCAAGTTTTCCTTTCTCTTTGCGTCCAACAGGACCAACACTGTCTTCTTCTTGGCCTCACCTCGCTCTCCTGCTCCTGTCACTCTTTTTTGATACCACCGTCAGCGCAAGTAATTTATAATATTATTTAATTCAAAATATCTAAAAGTCATGATTTCATCTATATCAGTGTTGTAGTAATCATCTTTAAATTATTTAATTGTTGCATTCGTTGTTTTATTGTTATAAGAGTTGTTAAAAAGTGACAGAAGTGGGGGGAATATATAGTCAGTTCTAAAACTTAGAAAAATTTTCTACTTGAGTCCTAAAACTTTACGGTTTTTTAGTTCAGTCCTAAAACTATGAAACCATGTATACTATCTTAAATTTCTCTCTTAGTTTCTCGTAATTACTTTTTAAAATCTTTAAAATGTAGGATCTTAATTTTTTTTTTTACAATCTAAAAAATAATCAATATATGAAAAGTGGCTATACAAAAGTAGTATTTAGCATAGCGACGAAATAGCCACTGATAGGTCAGTGGCCCAGGTTGCAGTCGCCAATCAATGAAAAATGGGGATGCCAATTTGATTATAATTGCCTTTCAGTGGCTAGGTAGATTTAGGGAATTACATTTTTTTACGGTGTGGGGTTGTTTAGGGGTTAAGATATTGAATTAGGGTTTAGGGTATTGTATTTAGAGTTTAGGGTTTGTGGTTTTTTAAGGGTTTGGTTTTTTTAGGGTTCAGGATATTGAATGTTAGGGTTTAAGGTATTGTATTTAGGTAGGGCTTTAGGGTTTGTGATTTTTTTTAGGTTTTTAAGGTTTAGGATTTATTTAAGATTTAGGGTTTTCTAGGCTTTCGGATATTGAATATTAGGGTTTAGTGTATTATATTTAGGGTGGGCATTTAGGGTTTGAGGTTTTTAGGGTTTGCATTTTTTAGATGTTTAGGGTTTAGGGTTTTGAAATTAGGGTTTAGGATATTTAATTTAGGGTTTAAGGTATTGAATTAGATTTGATTTAAGGGATTGAATTTAGGGTTTAGGCCACCATTCTCTAATTCAATACTCTAAACATTAAATCCAACAATAAACCCTAAACCTTATTAATATATAACCCCAACCCTAATTCCCTAGTTCTAAACTCTAACCATAAATCTCTAAACACTAACTTGATACATTAAACCTTAATTAACCCTAAATCTGTAAATCCCAACACTATCCTTAACCTTAATTAACCTTCAGCCCTACAATCATAACCCCTAGTACCCTAAACCCGAAAAGCTACATATAATTTTAAACCCTAACTAATTAACCTATCCTTAATTAATTGTAACCCTCATCAACACTAATTAATGTTCATAAACCATAATAGTCAATTTGCATACGCTTAGTGATAGTGCCGAGGATGGTTGAATTAACTAATTGTAATCTTTTATATACATTTAATTACATATATGTGTGTGTAAGTAAATAAATTTAGGGTATTTTTAGTAATTTATGAAAAGTAACCTTTTATTTTTTTACTTTTTAAGCTAGGAGGTATTGAAAAGATTTTTCTTTGTACTATTATTATTAACTGTATATAAATATATAATTAGCATGTAAGTAAATATATCTTATGTATGTAATAAACTAACTTTTAAATTTAAATATGAGGATATGTGTGTATGTGTGTGTGTAAATAATTGCTCAATATTAAAAAAAAAAACCTGCACAATGGATGAGCGTAGCCACTGAAAAGCGACTACATTCATCACCTTACCAACTGCATTCAACAAAATTGCCACTGCCTTCATCCATTTTTTGACCAACATGGTCAATTACTACACATATATACCTAAGTTAGTCGCTCTAAGCAGAAAAAGTCCTCATTTGCCACGTGGGCAACTGAACCTTTAGTGGCTATGTGAGGGCTTTTATGTCTTCTCACCTTTAGCAACTGACACATATAGTTGGCAGCAGTGGCAACCTTCCTAACGCCTTTAAAACCTTCTCAAGCAATCTATACTCTTAAATAACATATCCCACCTTCCTAACATTCTTATCTCTCGGTTTATTTGTCTAGGAGCTAGGGGGTGTGATGGAGCTACTATTCTTCCTTCTATCTTCACTCCATTGGTGAGTTCGCACCATTGTATTCTTCATTTTCAATGTTGTCCACCTTTTTTATGTGTATAGTTTCATGCATGTGAGTCTTAATTTGTTGCATGAGTTAGTTTTTTTGTTGCAATTTTATTTTTAGAATTTTGAGGTGATTAGAGTTAGGTTTAGTGTTATTTGAATGGATTTTTTTTTGAATTTTATTGTTAGTTGTTGAAATATTAGCATATTTTTATTACATATATTAATATTTATTTACTCCTAAAAAAATCATATTTTCCAATTGGCAAGTTACCAACAACCTGCACATTGGTAATCACCTAAGCACATTGGTAATTATTAACTGTCTGACGTGTTGGTAATTTGAACATTGATAAATGTAATTTCTTTTTCCAACGGTTTGACACGTTGGTAATTACCAACGCACAGGCCGTTGGTAAGCATGTTGGTAATTACCAATACGTCAGACCGTTACCAACACACTGACCATTGGTAACAATTATATGTGATATTACCATCACCACCACCACCACTACTACCACTATTATTATTATTATTATTATTATTAATATAATACTTATTATTATTACTATTATTAAATATATAATAATATATATAAAACATAAATCATATATATTATAATGTATAATGATATTTATCATATATAAAATTATATATTTTAGAAAGTAAAGGTTTAAAAATAATAATTATAATTTAAAATATATATTCTCATACACTTATATAATAATAATAATAATAATAATAATAATAATAATAATATATTTGGGATATTCAATCTCACCATATACATTAAAACCATAATTTTTAATTTCACTCTATAAATATGTTAATATATATATTTATACACATTATAAATTATATATTATTATTATTATTATTATTATTATATATAAGCCCAAAAAGCCCAAAACAAACCCATAACCCTAAATAAATCCATATGAATACCCTAGCCTTTCTCATTTCTCCCCCTCTATCGCTCACTTCCTTCTGCTTTTGTCTGCTTTTGCACCCCTCTGTAGCTTTGTCTCTCCTCCCTCTACTCTCCTCTGCTTCTCCCCCCTTCTCTGCCGCTTCGTCTCTCCTCCCTCTACTGTTGTCTGCTTTTCCCCCTTTCCTCCCTTTCTGCTCTCGTATCTCCTTATTCTCCTTCGTCTTTCCACTATCGTTCGTCTTTCCCTCTGTCGTTCTCTGCTCCCTCTGCTAACCTATCCTCCGTGTGTTGTCACCTCAACTTCTGTGCCTCACCGCCTACGCCCGACACCGGATCTCTTCCTCGTGTCCGCATCTCGCCTCCTTGCCCCGCCTAGCATCCCCGTTTCCTCACCTCTTCGCCACCCCAACTCCCTGATTTCAATTTTGATTATGTTGATTTGTTGTTTTCTGAATTTGTACATTTGGTTGTTTGATTTATTAGATTTGTTGTCCGGTTACCTGATTTATTTATTTGATTTTGCAGATCTGTTGTTTGCTTGTTGATTTAGGGCAAATACTTATGAATTTCAGTAATTTCATAAATTTTGTGATTTTTTAATTACTTTTGTGATATTTTTTATTTTTCAAGTTTTGAATTTATTCTGAATTTTTTTGTTATTTTTTAAATTTTCAGTAAGCTCTTATGAATTTCAGTAAATTTTTTTCAATTTTGTGAATTTTTAGTTACTTTCTCTAAAATTATATATTTTTTAATTTTTACTGCATTATTAAAATTTTTGTGTACTAATAAAATCTTAGTTATAAAAGTTCACTAAATATAATTTTTAGTTAATATAATGTATAATTTAATATTAATTATTTTAGTTTTTTAAAAAAAAAGACAGTTTCCAACAGCTTCTCGTTGGAAAATGCATTAATTTTTTTTCAAAATTAACTTAACTACCAATGGCTTCTCATTGGAAACCTTGATATCTACCAACGTGCACACACGTTAGTAATTTTGTCGCCTGTTGGAAAATAGAGCTGGTACATAACCGTTGGTAATTATCAATATGCGATTTATCAACATGTACATGTTGAAAATTACCAACGGGTGATATTTTGCGTGTTGGTAACTGAATTTTCAATGTATGGTTTACCAACGTGCATTTATCAACAGTTATGCGTTGGAAATTCAAATTTACCAATGCGCAGCCATTGATAAATGCGCGTTGGTAAACCCCATTATTTTAGTAGTGATTATTGAATAGTGTTAGTTGGTGGTTAATTGTTGAATTTTGTGGAGTTGTTGAGTTTTGTGGTTAGTTGGTGGTTGGTTTTTTAAATGATAGTTAACTTAAAAATTTATTGTTATAATTTTAAAATTTTTAATTTTTATTATTTAAATTTTAATATTTAAATCTATTATTATCTAATTTTTATATTAGTGTTAAAGTAATGCTAAATTTTTTGTTAATTTTAAATTTTATTGTTCTAATATTTAATAGTTTAATTTTTATTATTTAAATTTTATTATTAATACCATTTCAATATTTAAACAATTAATTTTTTTTAAAACGTTAGGGTTAGCGACTAAACTATCAATCACTAGGCCTAGCAATTGAACAATTCAAGCTAGCTCTAGCAACTGAATAATGACGGATATAGTCAGTCACTAGCTGTAGTTGAGTGCCAGTCTCTATCCTAGAGCGACAAGAAAAATTGTTACTGTAATTTTCAGTCAGATTTCAGTTGCTTTTTGGGCACTTTTTGACTAAATTTTTATGAAAACTTTAGTGGCTACTTTACATCTTCCTTGTAGTTGTGTGTCAATTACTTTCTTGATCTGGTCCTAAAATTAAACTAATAACGTAAAATGAATAAGGATTTTTTTAAATTGGTCTAAGTCCTAAAATTAAATGAACATGAACAAGACTAAAAAAAACATGTCCCATTGTGAAAGGCTATTTATAGAAAAAAAAAAGTAAGTAAAATAAATAATAACCTTTAGAAAATGAAAAAGAAAAGATGAAATAAAAAAAATATTTACAAAAGGAAGGTAGAAAAATCAAAGGAAATAAAGTATTTACAAAAGAAAAAATAAGGAAAAAAGAGTGTTAAGGATGAGGTAGCAACAAAAAATAAATAAGAAGAATAAAAGGGAAAAAACAAGCATCCAAAAGAAAAAAGACTTAAAAAATGAAGCAAAATAAAAAAAATGAAAGGAACTAGAATAAATGCTTAATTACAATTCAATTATAAAAATAGAAAAAATTAATCTACAATCATTTACATCACAAAATTTTAAGATAGCAAAGTCAAAAACTTCAAGCTAAATTAGAAGGAGCCAAGAGAGAAATTAAAGAGAGAATACACATTTTTATAATTTTAGGATTAAACTAGAAAAATTTTAAAATTTTAGGAATCAAATAGAATTTTTTTTTAAATTTTAGGGCTGATTGTGCATTCCTCTCCCACTTTCATCACTTTTTAATGCTTAGTATAATGGCAGGACAACGGATGTAACGATTAAGTAGTCTGAGGATGATTGAAGTGACACTTCACAGTTCCAGGACGATTAAGCAACATGAAACATAATTTAAGGATGACAAGTGGCATTAATTATTTTTTTTGCTTTCTTTGTTTTTTTTTTCTAATTATTATATTATGCATCTATGTCTAATTAAACATACTAACCCACCTTTAACTCTCTATATATAAGCCACTTTCATCAAAAGAAATTGAAAAAATTGCCCCTCACCAAAACTCTCTCTCTCCCTTTAAAAATCCTTCCCTCAATCCCACTGCCACCGAGGTTGCTGGTGTCACTGCCACCATCGCCACCTCCAGATATTCCGTCATTACTTACATTTGTATAAGTATCAAAGACAAAGATACAAAATGTCTAAAGAAATTGAGAAAATTGTGTGAATAAATATATATAAAAATGTTTGAAATAATATGTAGACTATTTATTCTTTTCAATAACATGTAAACTATTTGTTCTCTACCAAAAAATGTTATGTAAAAGTGTCTAAATTAGTGAGAAAATGTGTCTAAAAATAATATGTAAAAATGTCTAATGCAGTATTTAAAAGTGTTTAAAATAATTTATAAATAATTTATTATTATAAAAAAAATTGTTCAAAACAATAAGAAAGTGTCAGATTAGATAGCGAAACATGTCTAAAAAAATATTCAAAATCTAAGCCATTATGTATACAATTTATTCTCTTTAAAAATAATTATCTAAAACTATAAAAAAAATATATAAATAAATGTGTAAAAGTATATAAATAAAAATTTAAGAAAAATCTGAAGCAATATACAAATAATTTGTTTCCTTCATAAACAAATGTAGGCGAAACTAATAAAAAAATGTCTAAATAAATATTTAAAAATGTCCAAAGTAAAATATAAAAACGTCTAAAGCATTGTTTGTTCTATAAATCCGTTGTTTTGGGTTTTAGTATTATTTCTCTTTAGGTTTGTCGGAGTTGATTCTCCCATGTCACTGTCAAGTTCGCCGTTATAGAAGGAGGGGAAACAGAGGTGTTGGAAAACGATGCGAGGATAACCAGAACAAGCGTAGATAAGGCAAAGATCTTCCATTGATTGCTAGCGATCTTTGCTCAGATGTGATTTGATCTTTGATGCGGATGATGGCAAATCCATCGCAGCAAAGAATGGAGGTCAGAGGTATGTGATGGAGATTGGAGTCCAGAGCAATGAAGATCAGAGATGCGCAATGGAGTGATGGAGATAGGAGATGCACGACGGAGTGATTGAGTCCAAAGCGATGGTGATCAGAGTCTAGAACGGTGATTGGCAGAGGTGGAGATGAGAGGGGGAATGAGAGAAACAGTTTGGGCAGCAATGATAAGAGGGAGAAAGAGACAGTTTGAGAAAGGGAAATTAGGGTAATAGGGAAAATTGTAAAATCAATACTATGTTTAATTATACATATATCTACAATATCCATACATCTTTTTTTCCCCAACCTACGAAAACCGGTTCTTATAGTCATCTAAGGCCTCCCACCTGCTTTTTGTCGTGTTAATTATGATAACGTTGGATAACATAGATTAGTTTGCCTGTCTATTGTCTTGTGTATTTTAATGGTCAATTTGCACAATTTTATTCTAACAAAAAAAAGAAAACAGATTGATTCTCATTGGTCATTTCCAAATACTTTCATCTGCAAGTTCCACGCAGGTGATCAAGTAACTCCGGCCAAGTTTCCTTGATCAACTTGCACCGTATAAATAGTAGTGGGAGTGAGACTTGTTGGATTTCTAGGAATTTTTTTTAAATAAGAATAAGAATACCCTATTAAAAAAAATACTGAATTAATGTTACTATCGAAAAATAAATACTGAATTAACCCAAATCAATATAATTATATGATCAGGAGAGATTTAAAAAATTATGATTTTTTATTCTTTAACTTTAACCATAAGCCCTCAATCTTAACCCTAAGCCCTCAATCCTAACCCTAAAGCCTAACCTTAAAACCCTAAATCTTAATGCTTAATGTTGTTCCTAACTCTTATCTAAAATCTTAACAATTAATTCTAACCTTCACCCTAAACTTTAACTTTCCTTTTTTATTGAATTCATATTTAATAAGTTTTATATATGAGGGATTCTATATTTAATAACTTCAATTTTTTAAGAATATCTATATTTAGTAAGTATCATATTCAAAGACTTTCATATTTAATACTCCCTCTGTCCCAAAAAAGAATAAAACATATATTTTTTTTATATCCCAAAAAGAATTAAATGTTTCCCATTGTAGAAAGTTTTCAATTTCTAATTTACCTTACTACTCTCATTTAAACTCATACAATACAAAACCCAATAAATTTTTTTTTAATCTTCATTTAAATTCTCACTGCACAAAACCCAAAAAAGAATTTTATTTTTAATCATTATTTAAACTCTTACTACATAAACACCTTAATCTTCGTACCCAAAGAAACGTTTCATTCATTACAGGACAGAGGGAGTAAATTCTATACTTGATTCTTCTAAAATAAGCAACTTCTATATTTAGTAAGCTTGATGATCTTGGTACCCAAGTGTCAAATTAGAACACTGGTCCCTAAACTTTTAACTATAGTGTGACAAGTACCTCAATTTTAAAAATCTTTGCATTTTCACCCATAATTTTTAAAATTTTACAATTTAGTCACTAATAGAGTAATAGTGAATTAGAGTTATATTTCGTAGCAATTTCACAAAAAAAAGTTGGATATCACAGAAAATTTGTTGAAACTTAATTAATAAAATTTTTATGAAATTTTTTAATTTAACATACTAAGAAAAGAAAAATTAACGTAAATTAATTGCATAAAAAATTGTACGAGTGGATGTTCGGCAAAGTGGAGTCCTTCCTACAGCCCAAGTTCAACAGAGACAATGTAAGACACAAGATCCAAGCCATGCTCGACCAAGCCGAGACACAAGAAACGACTCATGCTTCTGTTCAAGCCTGGCACTCTGACCTCAAACTCTTGCCCTATGACATGGAGGACGTCCTTGATGAGTTCGAGTTTGAAGTGCAGACGGCCAAGTGATAGGCCCAAGCTGAGGACAGCACCACCAGACCATCCAAACTGCTCAGGCTTAGTGGTTTGAGTGGAAGCAAGTCTCTGCCTCTTGATCTTGGTGCTCTCCTTCCCAAGATAACAAAAGCCATTGTAGAAGCGCTAGCGCCAGCACTACTAAAAGACCATGATGTGAATGACTTGCATCTGCTTCAGACAAAGTTAAAAGGTGCCTTAGCTGGAAATAAGTTCCTACTTGTATTGGATGATGTTTGGAATGAGGCTTACGGGTTGCATGGTGATATTCGACCTTACATTCGTAAAACACTTCCAAGAATCCAAATAATGAGTGTTTGCGATTGTTTAGCGAACATGCACTATAAGCTGAGAACCTTGACGCACATCCGCATCTCAAACCGATGGCTGATGAAATACTAAGACAATGTAAAGGACTACCACTGGCTGTAAAAACATTTGGAGGACTCCTGCGTGAGAAATTTAACAAGCAATCCTGGGAGAGCATATGAAACAGCAGAATATAGGATTTGCCAAGTGAGAAGAGCGACAGTCTTCCTGCCTTGAGATTAAGCTACTACCATCTTCCTTCGCAGTTAAGGCGTTGCTTCACTTATTGTACCATGTTCCTCAAGGATTACAAATTCCACACGGATGAATTAGTTTTGTTATGGATGGCTGTCGTACTTGAATGGGCATAAATTATTGGCTGCAGCAAAGGAAGCTGACTATTAGACATTGCAAGAGTTTACACATTTCCAGAAAGAATTTCAAGGACACTGGAAGATGTCTGTATTGAGTGTTGTCCTAATCTTGATATTTATCCATTGAAGAGTTGGAACGTTGGGAGTCATTTTCAGTGAACGCATATTTTTTCCCAATCTTAAACGGCTTGATATATACAGCTAGAAGAATCTATAGTCACTGCCAAATATTGCCACCTCCTGGCCGACATTCCTCTACTCAGTATAGGCTATTGACCACAGGTTCTTGTGTTCATTTCAGGAAAATTGTTTTTCTATCTAAGAGCTTCCCTTGCGAGCTCCATCAAAAGAATATGGCATTGGAGGCGGGTAGCTCTTGTAAGGGGAGGCCAGAGGTTAGCTAGAGGAAGCTTACACAAGAGCATTCCGTTGGGAAGTGCTGATCGAATAGAAGCATTGCTTTATGTATATTTCCTTAGGGTGATTAGGGTACATAACATATAACATTACCTCTTACTCTATGCACGAGTGATAGAGAGGATTCTTGTCGGCCATTTTACAAAGCTGTCTTTGGCTGTTGTGGGCGTTTCGTCTCAATCTTCAATTATCACCAACAATGTGGCAATGGAAGCCAACATTTGGTTGTTTTCTTTTTGTTTTCCTTCTTTTAACGTTATTTGCTTGATGTATTGATTACTCGCCCTCCTATACACCCTCACCAACTAGGACAATGCAAATGTACCTGATGTTTTGATACAAGCCTTAATGGTATATAGATAGCCTTAGGAGTGATTAGTCATGTCAGGACTTCATTACCTGGAAGGATCAGGAGAGTTGGTGGATCTAGGTGTTGAAAAATAAACTTAACTCTCTTGTTCATTTCACTGTCATCTAAAAGGGCTACTGATTGAAAGTCATAAGTTTGGTGCAGCAAAATTTGAAGCAGGCACCGACGCGTTGAAACTTTATTTTTTTTAATTAAATTTTTCTCTACTTATCCCTATAAATAGATGTATTTGCTTGTTGTTTGTAAGCTAAGAAGTTAAGAAAGTTCAGAAAGAACTTAAAAAAGGAGAGAAATAGAAAGTCTGTGGGTTTTATTTTTGGGATTGTAAATTCATCTGATTTATTGTAATCTCAACTAGAGTACAATAAATCCGTTCTCTCTCCAACAGTGGATCAGAGCTTTGTAAGGATCACCGCAGAAGCTTTCCAGTGGAAAAGCGTCACCCAAATTCACAGGCCGAGCCGCCCTGTTTTTTCACCTCGAACATTCTGGAGGTTGAAGACAACCCAATCATCAGCCACATCATTAAAAATTGCCATATCATCTTGCCACATCAGCAAAAGTAAAAGTTTGACTGCCAAATCATCAACCACATCATCATCCACATAGGAGATACCTTGGTGCCACATCATTGTCCATATAGGAAATACCTTGGCGCCACATCAGAAACAGATCCCAGTCATCTGCCACGTAAGCTGGAATATCTAAAATTACTGGTTACTCCCTATAGTGTTCCAGAGTTGCAATTTTTTCCCTCTGAGTTTAATAATTTTCAATTTAGTCCACAAGGATTTTTGAAAATTATTTTTGCCCCTGGGAGTATCAATAAAATTCAAAGGATACAATTTCAAAGGTTTTTGATCATTCTGGACACAACGGTGGTGTCCGTTTTTCAAAATTAAAACTCCAAAAGATTGATTTGAGGCTTTTAAGCTCAATATGGCAAATGGATCAACACAGACATTGATTCCAAAGTTGTCAAAAGACAACTACGACAATTGGTGCATCCAACTAAAGGCCGTCCTTGGAGCTCAAGATGTCATGGACATCGTTGAAGATGGATATATTGAGCTAGAATCTAAAGATGTTGAGAATAATTTGACAGAAGCTTAAAAGACGATCCTCCGAGCCGATCGAAAGAAAGATTGCAAGGCAAAATCTATTGTCTATCAAGTGCTTGAGGAAGCCACATTCGAAATTATTGCATCAGCTCTTACATCAAAAGCTGTATGAGAGACGCTTTAAAAGACATACAAAGGAGCAGATAAAGTAAGAAGGATTCATCTTCAAACACTTCAAGGTGAGCTTGAATCACTGAAAATGAAATCTATTGAATCTATTGCCGAGTATTATACTTGCGTAATGGTCGTTACAAACCAGCTTTGAAGAAATGGAGAAAAACTTGAAGATGAACGAATATGTGAGAAAATTTTGCGATCTTTAGATTCAAAATTTGATCATATAGCTGTGACTCTTGAAGAAACAAAAAATCTGGAGACAATTTCTGTAGACGAGCTTGTTGGATCTTTACAAGCCCACCAGCAGAAGGTGAACAGACGAAATGATGAGTCACTTGAGCATTCACTCCAGGCAGAGCTACATCTTGCTACTGAGAGGCAAGAACAAGGAGGGACATCATACTGAGGATGAGGTCGAGGATCTCATGGAAGAGGTGGCCAAAGACCCATGAGAGGACGTGGACAACAGAACAATGTTCCATGAGGAAGAGGACAAGGAAGAAGAGGCGGTTACAACAACCGTCAAAATTATGACAAGAGAAACGTTGAGTGCTTCAATTGCCATAAATCTGGCCATTATAGCAATGAATGTTGGTTCAAACAACCAACAGAAAAGGTTAGTGAAGAAGCTAATCTTGCTAAAGTTGAACAGGTGATTGGAGAATCTTTGACGCTGATAGCACAGAAGACTACCTAGGAGGGTCATAATATTTGGTATTTAGACTCTAGAGCCAGTAATCATATGACTAGTGAAAATAGTTTATTTACCAAATTTAAAAAAGTCCAAGGGGAGATATCATTTGGAAATCTCTCTAAGGTGTCAATACACGGAAGAGGAGATGTGATGATTAAGCAAAATGATAGTGGTCAAGCATCTATCTCTGATGTCTATTATGTGCCAGACATGAAGACCAATGTTTTGAGTCTTGGTCAACTTGTGGAGAAAGGTTACCAGATAAGTCTTAAAGACAAGCAAATGATTATTACAGATGCTCGAGGGAAGTTGATCATTCGCGTTATGATGGTAAAGAATCAAATGTTCCCTCTATCCATCAAATATGACACACCAATGTGTCTAAGTGCAATGATCAACAATAAAGACTGGTTATGGCATCTAAGGTATGGACATCTAAATTTTGAAAGTTTGAAGTTGTTAGAAAGAAAAAAGATGGTGAAAGGTCTTCCAAAAATTCAGTATCAAAATCAAATCTGTGAAAGTTATGCTGTGAGCAAACAGCACAGGAATAGTTTCAGAAAACAAGTTAATTGGAGATCTTCCAAGCCGCTCCAGCTAGTACATACGGATGTGTGTGGTCCTTTGGATCCAGTTTCAAACAGTTAGAATCGTTACTTTCTTACTTTCATTGATGATTATAGCAGAAAGACGTGGGTGTATTTTTTGAAGAGCAAATTTGAAGTATTTGATAAATTCAAAGATTTTAAAACTCTTGTGGAAAAAAAAAGTGGTTATCGCATTCAGTCATTGCGATTAGATCAAGGAGGAGAGTATACATCAGAAGCCTTCAAAGAATTCCTTAGACAATAAGGAATTCAACATCAATTTACACCATCATACACTCCCCAGTTAAATGGCGTAGCTGAAAGAAAGAATCGCACAATTCTTAACATGGTAAAAAGCATGTTAAAAGATAAGAATATGCCTAAACATTTTTTGGGCAGAAGCAGTGTTATGCACAGTATATTTGCTCAACAGATGTCCTACAAAAAGTCTGACTTCAAAAAAACCATATGAAGCTTGGAGTACTCACAAGCCTAGTGTGAGTCACCTAAGAGTATTTGGATCTATTGCTTATACCAAAATACCAGAAGCAAGAAGAACAAAGCTGGAAGATAAAGGCGAGAAGTGCATCCTTGTTGGATACAGGGGCGGAGCCAGGATTTTAAGTTGGAGGGGGCCGATTTTATTTTGAAAATGTTAAAGAATTAAGAATTAGATGTATTTCTACAATGTAAAAAGAAAATAACAAAAATAACTTAAAATCTATTAAAATGCTATATTAATAGGTTATACAGTTTCAAAATAGCAAGTAAAATTTACTAAATCTCAGTTTTTATCCATATAATGAATAGGTTATTATAAGCTTCAAATCCATATCAAATCACGCGTTTTCCTCTCAATGAAAAATTAGTTATGTTATTATACATGTACACATGTTCAATTAATATCACATAGCAAATAAAAACATAATACCTTGTGCATCTTGAAATGGGTACGCCTTTCTTTAAATGCATGCAAATCATCTATTTTATTGTCTATTAAAAAGATCCCAACAATCTCTCTTTTCAATATAAACAATCAAGTGATTATTGAGAAAAATATCACTCATGCTATTACGAAATCTTATTTTCATAATTTTCATTACTGGAAAAGCTCGTTTTGTTGTTGTAGCCAAAACAAGAATAGTCAATATAAGAGAAATCAATCTATCCACCCAAGGATAAATTTCTTACTTTCTTATTTCATTTAGTCCTCTATATTATTAGTAATTATAGATATATTTTTTCAATTGTGGATGGTGAGACACATCAAACTCATAATGCTGCAGCTAATATTTCAAATGAATATTTTCTTATTTAGTGAAATCTGAAGGATAAAAATTGTCGGCCAATCTACATATGTTTTCAATATTAAAGGACTTATAAGAATTTCTGGGATCCAAAACAACATAAAAAAAAAAGCTCATTATTTGTTTGCTAAAGTATTTCCTCTATTTCTCATAAAACATATCTTAGTTAATGCAAAAATTTGCAAAAGAAATGAAAAAGTTATACTTTTACATTTCTAACCTTTTAAAATATAACTAATTATTTTTTATTAAGAGAGTAAAATTAACTATTTGATATTGAACTTTTCCTACATTTCTCGCACAAATCAACCACATGCATTTACGTATAATTTTAGTGAGATGGAGAAAATTATTACCATTATATATATATATTTCTTAAAAATTATTGTTATGTTTTATAATTTTTTTATCATTATTTTTACACACACACACATATATATATAGTTTGCAAAAAAGTTGGGGGGGGGGGGGGGGACCCCCCAGCCCCCCTATTGGCTCTGCCATTGGTTGGATACGGTGACAGTATTATGGGTTATAGATTATATAATCCAATTATGAAGAAAATCATTTTCAGCCGAGATGTCATTTTTGAAGAAAATGAATCCTAGAATTGGATCAACCTGAAGCCTCAAAAAATGCAGAGTTGATCCTTGAAGGAGAAGTACCAGCAGAGATAAGAGAAGCAGCAATTGACCCACAAGTGTCCAGAAATCAGCAAGCACCTCCACGTAATCATCCAAGTACTCTTACTATAAATGAAGCATCATTGTCAACTATGCATGATGATTCAAACATAGGTCCTAAAGGAACTCGTGCTCTAAATGATATGTATGAAAATACAAAGCCGATAGATAAGCATGTAAAATTGTACTGCCTGATGATGACCAGTGATCCAATTAGTTTCGAGGAAGCTAATGAAGGAGAAAAATGGAGAACAGCGATGGACGAAGAGATTCAGTCCATTGAGAAAAACAAGACTTGGGAATTGACTACTCTGCCAAAAGATCATAGAGCCATTGGTGTAAAATGGGTCTACAAGACAGAAAAATGCTAAAGGAGAAGTCCAGAGGTATAAAGCAAGGCTTGTTGCTAAAGGTTACAAACAGAAAGAAGGAACTGATTATGGAGAAATCTTTGCTCCAGTAACAAGACTTGAAACCATCAGATTGTTGATTTCACTTTTTGCACAGAATAAATGGAAGTTTTATCAAATGGATGTGAAATCAGCATTTCTGAATGGTTATCTTGAAGAAGACATCTATATTGATCAACCGCCTGGATATGCAAAGCAAGGAAAGGAAGACAAAGTTTACAAGATGGAAAAGACACTCTATAGATTGAACCAAGCTCCACGTGCATGGAACATGAGGATTGATAATTACTTCCAGGTAAATGGTTTTGAAAAATGTCCTTATGAACATGCATTATATGTGAAAAAGGAAATAGATGGAAGCATTCTATATGTCTGTCTATATGTTGATGATCTGATCTTCACTGGCAACAATCCTAGCATGTTCAATTCATTCAAAAGAAGCATGGTACAAGAATTTGAGATGTCTGACATTGGTGAAATGGCCCACTTCCTTGGCATCGAAGTTATACAAGGAAGCAAAGGAATCTTCATCTCTCAGACTAATTATGCAAAGGAAATCTTAAAAAGATTTTCCATGGAAAACTATAACCCTGTATAAACTCCTGTTGAAATAGGATTGGAGTTACGGAAGAATGATCAAGGATATGTGAACAACACATATTTCAAGAGTCTGGTTGGAAGTTTAAGATAGTTGACTTGTACCAAGCCAGATATACTCTATGGAGTTGGACTAGTCAGCAGGTATATGGAGACCCCTGATCAGTCTCATCTAAATGCAACCAAAAGAATACTCCGGTATATCAAGGGAACTATCAATGATGGTTTGTTGTACACATTCAATAATGAGTACAAACTCATTGGATATTCTGACAGTGATTGAGGAAGAGATCTTGATGAAAGAAAGAGCACAACTGTATTTACTTTCTTTATGGGGGAAACAACGTTTACATGGTCATCAAATAAACAAACCATTGTAACACTATTATCATGTGAAGCTGAGTATGTTGCTGCCACCTCAGCAGTTTGTCATGCAACATGGGTGAGAAATGTCTTAAAATACTTGGGATTCTCACAAGATTTTCCCAGTGAAATCTACATCGACAATCGATCATCAATTGCATTAGCAAAAAACCCAGTGTTTCGTGGGAGATGTAAGCATAGTGATACAAGGTATCATTTCATTAGGGAACATGTGAAGAACAAAGAAGTAGAATTGATCTCTTGCAGGACATATGATCAGATTGCAGACATTTTTACAAAGCCACTCAAGCAAGATATATGATAGTCGAAGTTCTATCACCTTTTAAACCTATGAGCTTCGATCAGGCACCACATTCGGGAAGTCAAGTGCCACCCGTAAAGAGTACGAGCACCGACCTCGGAAAGAGACGATCTGACCCCTGACCTCGGTGATCCATCAACATCCCTGGGAATGACAGCACTGACCTCGGGAAAATAGCGCGTCGCCTTCCTCAGAAATGCAACTGAACCAGCTTCGGGGAAGAAAGACCCGCCACCTTCAGCAGGAGAAAACGCCCCCGAAGGAGGAGCTTCAGTGCTAAGGGAATTCCCGAACTACTGAGACAACTTCGGGAAGGAGAGTCCTTATTTTGAAAGATGACCTCAACCGAAGGAACCTCGGGAGTACGGTAGAAGCAATTAAGGAGCCTCTGACATGTCTCCCTCATACGCAACACGCCGCCCTTATATGCACTCTGACGCGCCGCTGCCGCATACGTCCTGTCATGTAGGCCTACTCCGGCTTTAGCCCATGACCCGAGCAGCCTGCAGATGGCTAGAGGCCCCCACGCCCAAAAGTAAAAATTACATCCGACCGAACACATGTCACAATCTAAACGGATCACACCCTCCTTTATATCCTAAAGAAATGGCTTTAGTAAGGGATTCCTTTTTTGGGAGACTCTCCAAGGAGAAAAAGCACTTCTCTGGTCTTTATTTTCCTTCCACTTCAAAGTACTGATTTGGGCGTCCGAGGCTCCTCCCCGGAAAAATACTCCGGGGACCTCCTACCCTGTTTTCTGAGTATTTCAGGTGGTCTCCCTCAAGGCATACCTTCTCCAAACGTTCCTCTCTCACCAGAAGTCCTTGCCACTTTCATTATGTCACACAGTGAAGATGCTGATGGGCATCATTTGGCCCCGTCTGTGGGAACTCACTCCCAGGTCGCCGTCGTTGAAACTCAGCGTTCCAAGGACAAGGGACTTTTGAAGTCCCCGTCCGCGCCAAAGGTTCAACTGGCAACCAAACAACCCGCAGCAAGGACTTTCTTGCATGAGGATGAACGTCCTCTAACAATTACCATGGGCTTCCTGTGTGATTTTCAGCACTCCGTCATGGCTGAAATGACACAGCAACTAGACCAAAGATGGCCACAGCTGACTCCAGGTCGAAGGCTCTCTCCACTTGTACCTCGCCGGGAGAAAAGTCCAAAGTCAACTCACCGGAGTTTGGGAAGCAGGGACCAATGTGATGAGTCATCAACGGAGAATATACTCCCCAGGGTTCGTCCTGCCAGAGAAACGGGGCCCAAGCGGCCCAGGACTACCCGCCAAAGGAGTTTTTCGCCAGAAGAGAAATCACAATCTCCTCGGAGCCAGAGTTACTCTCCAAAAAGGAGACGTCGCTCTCCGTTGCCGGAGGCCTCTAGACAGCAAGAAGAAGAGCCTAGTGCCACACTCCTTATGGAAAAATCCTAAAAAGGCTAGAAAGAGTGGAAAGACAAGTAACTCAGAAGCCCGTCTGGTCTAGGCTATCGGAGACTTTTAACGGAGACGAATTGCGGTTTACCCGAGCAGTAGTCGAAGCACCCATGCCAAGTGACTTTCGGGTGCCTCGCCTGGAAACCTATGATGGTCGGAGTGACCCCCAGGCTCACCTGACCAAATACAGACGTAGCATGGTACTTCACGGTGCTGATGATGCCACTTTGTGCAAATGTTTTGAGGTCACTCTTGCTGGACTAGCCACGGCATGGTACAACTCACTAGCCCCTAGGACCATCATGGAATTCCAAGAGTTGTCTACTGCCTTCACGCAGCAATTCATCGGAAGCAGGCCAACGACGAAGATGCTAGTCCAAACGTTTGACATCGCGTAGAGGAACGGAGAAACCATTCGCGACTATGTCGAAAGGTTCAATCGAGAAGCCCTAAGCGTTCCGGAATTTAGGCCAGAGATACACATCCTCGCTATAACATGAGGACTTCAGAGAGACTCACAGCTGTTCTACGAATTCTCCAAGGACCCCCCGGACACCCTCGATGAATTTTACCGAAGGGCTAAGTAGCACATGACTGTTGAAGAACTAAGGATGGGAGGCCCAAAGCCTGATCACAACTGTGCCCAAGGGCCGAGCCAACAAACTCGCTACCCAACTGACTAAGGGGACAACCTCGGAAACTTAAAGGGAAGAAGCCGCTAACTTTTACTCCTCTAAACACCACAAGGATGAACATCCTCATGGCCATGGAAAGGCAAGGAACTCAGATCCAACGACCGAAGGCCATGACCTCGGACAACAAAAAGAACATGAAGAAGTTTTGCCAATTCCATCGGGACCATGGGCACGATACCGAGGATTGCTTCCAACTAAGGAAGTACATAGAATCCCTAATAAAGCAAGGTCAACTCCGATGTTACCTGTGGATGCCCTCCCCAAAGGGAAGAAGAGAAGAGGAGGGGAAAGGAGATGATGCGGAATATGACTCCGACAGGTGCTGGAACCGAAGTCCCAAAAGACGTCCGCCACCCCCGGTAGAAGTAATACAAATGATCACTACGGGACTGCCGTCGGTAGAAAGGAAAAGAAAAGCTAGGGAGATTTCGGTGATGGAATATAGGAACCCATCAAAAAAGCTTGTTTGGAAAGATGGGTCCACCGTCATATTCCCTCATGATGATCCACTGTTGGTTATGGCAAGGATAGGAAGCTGGGACGTCAAGAGAGTACTGCTTGATGATGGTTCCAATGCTGATGTCTTGTTCTCTCACTTACTGCCGAGTTTGGGTATCTTAAGGAGCGACCTCAAATCCGTCACTTCTCCTACTTTTGGAGTAGGACCGTCTGAACTCTCCGTCCTCGGCTGGATTGATCTTCCCCTGATGCTAAGGGGAACTTCAATAAACAACAAAGATGAGTTGTTCGACTCCACAATGACAAGGTTCATCGTCATAGATGTCCCTTCGTCATATAACACCATTCTTAGGAGGCAAACACAAGAAAACCTTTATATCCGCCCGGACGTGAAATACTTGACTGTCATTTTTGCCACAAAGGAAGGAGATGCCGAGATCTTCATCGATCAAGGCGAGGTGAGGAAAGTATTTGTCAAAGCGAGAAAAGCCCCGGCGATGAACTGCACACAGAATACGGGAGAGAAGATCGTACTCGCAGAGGAGTCAAAGCGAGAAGGAACAGAAGATTCTGAGAAAATAGAAATGGAAGATATAGAACTTGTCCCAGGCCGAAGTACCCGAATAGGGAAGAAATTGGCTGAAGGTGACAAGGAAAAACTTATATCTTTCCTGTTAATGAATAAAGATCTATTTGCCTACTCGCTGAAGGACATGCCTGGTAGACCCTCGCATAATACAACATAGCCTTAAAGTAAGCCCAGATGCAAAGCCCGTCCGTCAAAAAAAGTGAAGCCTCTCTGCGCACAAGAATAACTTCGTCAAAAGCGAAGTCCAACACTTGATAGATGTGGGCGTAATTAGGGAGGTCAAATACCCCGAATGGCTTAGTAATGTGGTTATTGCCACAAAAGAAGGGAGTGACAAGCTCCGAATGTGCATCGACTTTCGAAACGTGAATGACGCCTGCCTTAAGGATTCATACCCTCTGCCACCAATAGACTAGTTGGTGGACTCGACCGCCGAATATGGACTCCTGAGTTTCCTTGACGCCTTTAGTGGGTACCATCAAATCAGGATGGACCCCGAAGATGAGGAAAAAACCGCCTTCATCATTGAAGTCGGTACATATTGCTACATCAGAATGCCCTTCGGGCTTAAAAATGCAGGAGCTACCTACCAGAGGCTAATGAACAAGGTCTTCAACAACCAGATAGGGAGGAACGTGGAAGTCTATGTCGATGACATGATAGTTAAAAGCAAAATGCCTACCAGTCACATCACAGATTTGGAGGAAACATTCCACCAATTGAGAACCTTCAGAATTCACCTTAACCCCGAAAAATGCGTCTTCAACATAAACGCGGGTAAGTTCCTTGGATTTATGGTGTCGAAAAGGGGTATCGATGCTGATCCGGAAAAGGTCAAGGCATTACTAGGATTCCGAACTCCTGCCACAACAAAGGATGTGCAAAGGCTCACAGGGAGAATAACGTCCCTTAGCAGATTTATTTCCAGATATGGGGATCGCTGCTGACTGTTCTTTAAAGTCCTCACCAAGGCAGCAAAAATGGTGGCGACCTCGGAAGCAATGTCCATCCTTGGAATGAAGGTTGCCAAAAGGCCTGGGAAGAGCTTAAGGCCTATCTGACTCATCTACCCACACTTTGGCAGCCCCAGGAAGGGGAACCCCTCGTGTTATACCTCACGGTCACCGAAAAGGCACTGAGTTCGGTTCTCGTGAAGGAAGAGGGGGCGGAACAATGGCCAATGTACTATGTTAGCAAATCCCTGCATGGCGCCGAAGTCAAGTACCCTCTACTACAAAAAGCTATTTACGCCTTGGTACTTGCAAGCAGAAGATTGCGTCCGTATTTCCAAGGCCACCCTATTATTGTCCGAAGTAACTTACCTCTTCGGGATTTCATGAAGAAGGTAGACCACTCGGGAAGGCTTTCTAAGTGGTGTATTGGGCTTGGTGAATATGATATCAACTATGAACCAAGGAAAGCAATAAAAGCTCAAGCTCTAGCGGACTTCATTGCTGAAGTACCCATTGCCAAAGATGGTTAATCAGACCTTGGAAAAAGTGAACCAGAGTGGACTCTATTTGTAGACAGGGCCTCCGGCTCCGAACACCGCAGAGCAGGAGTGATCATTCGCTGCCCCGAAGGTATGGAAGTCATGAAAGCCATCAAATTCAGGTTTAATGTCACCAACAATGTGGCAGAATATGAAGCTCTCATAGTAGGATTGTGCCTTGCTAGAAAAATTGGTGTAAGAAACCTAAAGGCCCACAGCGATCCTCAGCTGGTGGTCCGACAGATGGCAGGGGACTATAGTGCGAAGGATCCAACTTTGGCAAAATACCATGAGCTTGTATCAAAGCTTATTCAGGAGTTCGACACAGTGCATATTGAAAATGTGCCTCGCCGAGACAATGCCTAAGAAGATAACCTGGCCAAATCAAAAAGATTCACTGAGGTGTTGAGTCACCCGAGCATAGTAATAATGAGCATTGCAACCTCGGAAAAAGGATGGAAAAATCCTATAAAAAGGTATCTTACAACCTCGGAGCTTCCCGATGACCCTTGCGAAGCAGCAAAAGTGCGAAGGCGCTTCGGATGATTTTTCCTAATTGGGGAAGAATTGTACCGACAAAGGTATGTGAGTCCATTGCAAAGGTGTGTCAGCGAAGAAGACACTAAGACAATTCTCGAGGAAGTCCACGAGGGGATTTGCGGTTCCCACATTGAAACTGATGCCTTGGTAGAAGTGATACTCCGCCAAGGGTACTTTTGGCCTACCTTGAGAAAGGACGCAAGGCAGTTTGTCCAAAAATGTGACAGTTGCCAAAGACATGCCAACGTCTGAAGGTTGCCCTCGGAATTAATAACCTCGGCTGACTACCCCCGTCCCTTCGCAGTATGGGGCATTGACCTCATCGGGCCACTCCCGACAGCACCTGGAGGAGTGAAATTCTGCGTAGTTGCAGTAGATTACTTCACCAAATGGGTCGAGTCAGAGCCCCTGGTAACCATTTCGGCAAAAGATATGCAAAAATTCATCTGGAAAAGCATCATATGCAGATTCGGCATACCGAGGGTGATGGTGACCGACAATGGTTCCCAATTTATTGATAAGGGATTCCAAGAATTCATCACCGACCTCGGAATAAAGATGCACTTTGCCCCGGTAGCTCATCCTCAGAGCAACGGACAAGTAAAGGTATCTAACAGGACCATAAAAGATGGTCTGAAAAAGAGATTGGGGGAAACGAAAGGAAAGTGGCTAGGGGAACTTCCTAGTGTGCTGGGGAGCTAACGGACAACACCCCGAAGGGCAACGGGTGAGACACCCTTCTCGCTCATCTTCGGCACAGAGGCCATTATTCCTATCGAGGTAGTCCAGCCATCAGTCAGAATACAAGCGTTTGACGAGGAAAGAAATAACCTCGGGTTAAGAACTAAGCTCGACCTAATTGATGAACATAGAGAGGTGGCTGAACTCAGAAGGAAGGCCTTTCAGCAAAGAGTGGCCACAGTCGCGAACCTGCGCGTTAGGCCAAAAGGAATAAAGAAAGGAGACCTCTTCCTCAGAAAGGCCGAGTTTGAACCCCGAAGGCCATCCCACGGGGTACTTCGGTCGAACTGGGAAAGGCCTTACTTGGTCCTTGACGAAGTTCGAAATGGAGTCTATAAGCTCGGCGATGCCAAAGGTGGAGAATTGAAAAATACATGGCACTCGGACGCCTTGAAAAAATTCTATACTTAGAATTTCGATAAGAAATTGTACAAGTTAGAAAAATTTTCTAAGTACAGAAATTTTCTTCCATCGAAGAGTTCTTGCCGAACAAAGCTTAAGCAAGTACTTGTGGAATTTACATATTCCTTCCGAAATTAATTGGGTCATTTTTCCAAAAAGTAAGTCCACAGAATACGGCTGATGAAGGCAGGCTAAAATTTGCCTAAGTGAATTCGTCAAAAGCAAATGTTTCTCTGAAGTTGGATGACAAAATGAGCGAAACATGTCTTTCTGAAGTCCCTTGACCGAAAGTGGTCGGGACAATTCTGGGAAACAAAGATTATTGCTCAAGGACTTAGCCAAATTTTAAAGGGAGAAAAAATTTCATTGAAGAAGGTCTTATTACAAGGAGAAGGTTACAAGAAGAAAATTACAAGGAAAAAGAAGAAGACAAAAGCCCTTGAACATCTAAAGGACCCCCACGTCATGAGATGCTCCAGCCCCTGTGTCCTTAGCCACCGCTTTCAGCGCCGAAGGAGGGGCAAATGGCAGGTTGAGGAGCTTAATCTTTGACCAGGACCAGCGAGGCCCTTCGGGAATGTCCAGGGTCGCCAAAAAGGAGAGGTCGAGATCTGGGCACTTCCTCAAAACTTGGTGACGAGCCAGACAGAAGCCATCTTGGAAGGCGACTTTAGTCGCCTGGACAGCCTTGTCTCTCTCGATAGACAAGTCTTCCACTTCGTTCTGCAGATCAGCGACATCCTTCTCCAGCTTCTTTATCTTCTTCTTCTTCTTTGTATTTTTCTTCAGGGCCTCAACCTCGGCCTGAAGATCGGCGTTATCGGCATGGGCCTTCGCCAAGAGAGCAGAGTCTTCCTCTTTCCCCTTTTGATAGGCCTCGTTGGCTAAAGTTAAACTTATGACCTTCGCACCGAGGTCGGACATCTTCTGGGAGAAATCCTTCAAGAGCTCTTATTGGCCCTTCAAGAGTTCCTCCCGAAGTTTGGCAACCTCCTCCTTGGCTATCCGGTTCAACTCAGCGTTTTTGACAACAAAGTTGGCGCAGAACACCTTGGCCTTCTCCAAACGTTCTTTGGCCCAAGCTCGGACCGAAGATTACTTTGCTGCCCAAGCCCGAAGGTATCCGCTATACCCCAGGAGCTGCAAAAAATGGGAGAAGACACTTAGTCAAATTTGCATAAGGAAAGCCAAACACTTAGAAAAATGGGGAGAAAAATAAAAGGGCCTGAAGAAGTACCTAGGCAGCATGCTCGGAAATCTTTGCGGCGAAGGTATCCTCGTTTGCGCACTCTTCGGCAACCGCTTTGAAGGAAGCCTAAGTAAGTACACCCCTCACCATCTGGGGAGCCATTTGCTAGCAATCTTCGGAGAACAAATTCATGTCCTCCGTGAAAGACCAGAAAGGCTCATTCGGGACCTTGTCCTTCAGAAAGTGGGAGTCTCGAAGAGCCCGCCTTCGGGCATGGGACACCATCCAAGATGAGGGCGCCATTTCTTCTGCAAAATCAAAACACAAGTCTCATTAAGACAAAGTCCCTTAGCATTGCACCTATAAGGTTAAGAATGCTAAAAATGTCTAAGGGACAAACCTGGCGCAACCTCAGCAACGTCCTCCTCGGAGTCCTTCACCTCCTCTACCTCGGCAGGGATATGTTTGCCCTCGCTCCTTCGGCGCTCTTCAATCTCTTCAGTAGAAGGATCTGCTGCTGAAGAAACCAAAAGATCTGCCGACGTGACGGGACTTCAAGAGACCACGCTGGTGGCCACCTCGGTCAGCAGGACGGTTGGGACCTCGGGCTCGCCATCAACCTCCTCAACGTCCTCCGGCGGTGGGGAAAGGACGTCCTTCTTCGCCCTCTTTGCCGAGGATGACCCACCTCCAGTTGTCTTACGCCAATTGGAGGCCCCCTTCTTTGTTTGATCCCCCTTCTCGGCTTGCCCAAGAAAGAGGGATTTGTGGAAAGCCACGAACTGGTCGCCCATCTCTGAAAAAGGAGGAAAAGATCAGTGTAAGTCCAGACGGGTACTTATACTAAAAATTTTCGGAAGAAAACTTACTTTTGAAAAGGGCTTCATAGGTGAGCTCCCCCCGAAGGAGCAGCACCAGCCAGGACTTCTTCTCGTTAGTGGCAGGAGCTGGCATACCGAGGTCCGTCTTGTGCTCCTTAATTACCCCCAATTCCCGAAAGACCTCCTCGGTCATAAGATTCCATCTGATGGGGAAGGGGTATAGAGAGCGTGGAGGGACGTCGACATCCCAGTCGGCGACAGCCTGAATACATCTGTTGAAGTCCACAAACCTCGCTGCCAACTCGGGACTTAGCAGCTTTTTGGGGTTCACGATATCCGTCTCCAGTTTTCCCCGAGCCCACCTAGTCGGCATGTGCGACCAAGCCTCTGCCATTTTTAGAAAAAAGAACTTCTTTTGCCACCCTCGCCAACTATCTTTAGTGTCGAAGGTGAACATATATTTCTTGCTCCCAGATCCCCGAGGTAGCATGAAATAGAAGCCACTCTTCGGGACCAGATAGAGTTTGTAGTACTGCATGAACAGGATAAAATGGGGCTCTATTTTGAAAACCCCACATATGCAGATGAAGGCGTTAAAGTAACAGTATGAGTTGGGAGGAAGCTGATTCACGGATATGCCATGGAATTGGCAAAATTCACAAATCATCCTCGGTGGAGGAAACTGAAGTCTGGTCTTCAGTTGGGCTCGGAAAACGGTGACCTTGTTTTCATTGTTCATAAAACTAAAATGGCCAAGACGAGGTAGTCTCGTGGTGGCGTAAGAGGGAAGAAAGAATTTGGTTGTCCATTTCGCTAACTTTTCTAGAGTGGAGCAACAAGGGTAAGACATAAGAGGCATCCAGCTCTCGGGAATAGGGTCGATGGACATGAGGGGGACAAGAGAATACATGTTCGGAACAAGAAAACGACTTCGGAAAGAAGAAACAAGGGACTTCGGGAAGAGGAAATACAACTTCGGACAACTAGAAGGGAAACCCACCAAAGGCCTTGCCGAAGTTAGGATTAGAAGATGCCGTCGTGAATGGTTGCCGGAAATCGCTTCGCCGCTAGCACCACCGCAAAAGAAAGGGAAGAGCTCGAAAACAGATGAAAGCAAAGCAAAGGAAAAAGAGAGAAAATGACGGTTATGACGGAAAGAGGGTTTATATAGATTGAGGAAGGGTAGCCAACTCAACGTCATAACTGCTCCGCGAAGGCGAATCGTCGCCATAATTACTTTTCAAAGGTGAAAAGACGCGGCTGGCGTAACCGACGCGACCACCCCCTATCACCACATGCCATGTGTCAACCAATGCGTGAAACGAGGAACATGCTTTCTGACACCATGAAAACCCGTGCACGTCATTCTAGACTGACATGCCTGGTTATGAGACGTGACGGTCCACTGACCTATAGCAGAAAAAGTAAAAATAAAGAGACTGGGCACCTCAAGAATACCAAGGGACTAACCAAAAGGCAAACAGTAACACCCAAATGGGTAGGCCACACCTTCAGGCGATGAAGTATCTCTTTTCGCGAAACATCCCACTCCGAGTCCTTTAAGGTGCCTCCAGAAAATCTACAAGCCGAAGTCTCCACTTCGGCTTTCCGAGGAGGGGCATATGATAGTCGAAGTGCTATCACCCTTTAAACCTATGAGCTTCGGTCAGGCACCACACTCGGGAAGTCAAGTGCCACCCGTAAAGAGTACGAGCACCGACCTCGGAAGAGACGGTTTGACCCCTGGGACATACGACCTCGGTGATCCATCAACATCCTTGGGAACGACAACACTAACCTCAGGAAAATAGCGCGTCGCCTCCCTCGGAAAGGCAACTGAACCAGCTTTGGGGAAGAAAGACCCGCCACCTTCGGCAGGAGAAAATGCCCCCAAAGGAGGAGCTTCAGTGCTAAGGGAATTCCCGAACTTCTGAGACAACTTCGGGAAGGAGGGTCCTTATTCCGAAAGATGACCTCAACCGAAGGGACCTCGGGAGTACAGTAGAAGCAATTAAGGAGCCTCTGACATGTCGCCCTCATACGTAACACGCCGCCCTCATATGTGCTCTGACGCACCGCTGCCGTATACGTCCTGTCATGTAGGCCTACGCTTGCCTTAGCCCATGACCCGAGCAGCTTGCAGACGGCTAGAGGCCCCCATGCCCAAAAGTAGAGATTACATCCGACTGAACACGTGTCACAATCTGAACGGATCACACTCTCCTTTATATACTAAGGAAATGGCTTTAGTAAGGGATTCCTTTTTTGGGATACACTCCAAGGAGAAAAAGCACTTCTCTGGTCTTTATTTTCCTTCCACTCCAAAGTACTGATTTGGGCATTGGAGGCTCCTCCCCGGAAAAATACTCCGGGGACCTCCTAACCCCTGTTTTCTGAGTATTTCAGGCGGTCTCCCTCAGGGCGTACCTTCTCCAGACGTTCCTCTCTCACCAGAAGTCCTTGCCACTCTCACCATGCCACACAATGAAGATGCTGATGGGCATCAATATGTTTCTAAGATTGAAGACAATGCTTTGAATGACAAGGCTTGGAGAGTTAAGTTTAAGGGAGGATGTTGAAAAATAAACTTAACTCTCCTGTTCATTTCACTGCTATCTAGAAGGGCTGCTGATTGAAAGTCAAAAGTTTGGTGCAGCAAAGTTGGAAACAGGCACCGACGTCGGCACTGACGCGTTGAAACATCATTTTTTTCTAATTAAATTTTTCTCTACTTATCTCTATAAATAGATGTATTTGCTTGTTGTTTGTAAGCTAAGAAGTTAAGAAAGTTAAGAAAGAACTTCAAAAAGGAGAGAAATAAAAAGTCTGTGGGTTTTATTTTTTGGATTGTAAATTCCTCTGATTTATTGTAATCTCAACTAGAGTGCAATAAATCCGTTCTTTCTCTACAACACTAGGAACACTAGATTATGCAAAAAAGAAGCCACAAGATGGATAATATCTCATGTCTTTGTTTCTTACTCCCTCAAGGGTGGCAAAAAACTTCACACTAGAAAAGAAATCAGACAAGGTTTTAATGGGTGATATGTGCTAGCAAGTATCATATAGTTAATTGGTCTGTCGTCCAGCAACCTTTTGATGTGAGGGGGAAATGAATGAATTAGGTTCTGTTAACAATGGGGCAGAATCACATGACCAGTCCTACAGAACTGGTATTTTGAAACGTATTCAGAGTGGGAGGGACTTTTTTCTGAAATTTATTTCTTGCAAAATTTGTGATGGAAGTTCATGTCCGTTTTTGGACTGATGAACATGGTTTTGTGAGTAACTGCTTTAACTTGGTAAATGGCCAAGTCAGCTGGAAGCTTAATTGCTCAAGTCATTTAAATGACTGAAAAATTGCATGGGTCAAGCAGAAGATTAAGGGAACAAATTGTGACAAAATTTATCTCTTTAAGGAAGTCGGATGATTTTTCAGTTATTGCCAAGTTCGAATTCATGGTAATCACAGAAGGGTTATCCCAGGAAGGCCTTATGAAAATAGAACACAGAGTTTACAAGTGGTGCAGTCTAAAAAATTTTAGTTTCTGATAAAAGACACAATATTCTCTACTGTGGTAGGCTAAATAAATTTTTTCTAATTCTTGAAACAGGCCTCAAGTGCCACAAGATTGCAAACTTTAATATTTTCAACAAAATATAGCAGACTTGGATAGAATTAAGTTTTAAAGTCTAAAACAAGTTTTCAAAGTTACTGTGACCTACAGACCTGGATAATTCAAGTTTGTAAACCAGCCCCCATCTTGTCTGAAATGTTGCATCTGTTTTCAAGTCAAAACTGATTGAAAGTGGCGTTTGTAGCATGTTTAGGTAGACTCTGAAGCAAGAATAACTAGTTTGGCTTTAATTGGTTCACAAGTATTGAAACGACTGGTGCATACTAGTGTTTTCAAATATTGCAATTCAGATTTTTGAATGGCTATCTGTTTTAGCCAGGAAGGCCTGTGAGAACCGAGAAAGCTCTTGTGAAATTATGCACCATTTGGTTCAGGAATTATGGCCCGAAAGGTTTATTTGGCTGGTTTGAAAAATAGTTTGTTAAGTTTGCAAAATGTCGGAAAAGAAAGAAATTGAATGAGCGAAGATGTACATCAGTTGGTTCAGGAAACAGTGAAAGCTCTGTCTGCTGAAACCGAAACAGTTTTGATGAAGATTAACTGGTGTGTTGACTTTCAACTAGAAGCTTCAACTAAGTTTGATAGGCAAGTTTTATTACATATTTCAAGTCTGATCAAATGCTAAAACTGAGATCTCTAGTTAAGAATCATGTTTTGGTTATAGTACTTTCAAGCACCTGTATTAATGCTCAAACTGGGAATCTATCCTAAGCTTTATTAATGCACATGTGCATGATTGTAGTAAGCCATGAAAAGCAAAATTTTTTATCAATGAAATGAAGATTAAATTTTGATTCAGTAAGAGTGCACATGAGGATATAGGGGCTGAAATGGCCGAGTATGAATGTCATATGTTTGAAAATAAGAACAGCAGTTACTAACCAGGAGTTGGTGTAGAAAATCATCATTCTTGATGCAAGCATTGAAGGTTTCCTGATCTAATAGAGCATAGTAAACATGCTTACAAGGCATTGCATTGCATAAGTAATGAGAATACTGAAGCCTCTGCATACATACGGTCAGGGGGTAAATGTAGGATTCCCATAATAAAGGATCCAAGTGTAAGTTCAATTAAACTTGGGGAATTTTTTGTAAGTTTTCTAAAACATAGAATGACAGATCTTAATTTTGGGTACTCAATTGAATTAGACAAAAATTTACGAGGACGGTTGACAACGAAATACAAGTTTAGTAAAAACCAGTCAAATGGGTTCCGAGGTAGCCCAGTAACTAATCTTTCTTAAAATCATTTGAAAACAAGGTTTAATCCTGGTACGTGGCATTGTTATTCAGCCAGACCCTCCATAGAGATTTCTGAAGAATTGCCCTATGGTACGTTTTACCGTGGCACGAGACAGTTTCCAGCCCAATATACCAAGGATAAGCAGAACTGCAAAAAAGCAGGATTTTGGAAATCAATACGAAAGATTAACTATGATATAGTCCAAGAACACGCAATGAACTCATAAGCTCTAGCCAACTTTTCCATAAGCATCAGGCCCCGAGCACCAGAGTTCCAGGAGGCATTCTCCAGGACTTTCCCACACAAATAAATCTTTTCTGAAGATCTTTTAGAAAACCTTTGGAAAACATATTTGAAAAACATGTTACTGGATTATCCGGACATATTACCGGGGACCGAGACCGGTAGATTACAACAATTATGATTGAAGGCAGAGGACGACTTGAAGAGAGGATCCACAGAGTGGCAACTCCTAAGTCATCATTTGCCTTCAAGCTTAATTATTATAAGCTTGAAGATGATCTGAACCTGAGAGGATCCACGAAAGTGGCAACTCAGATTATCGGACAGAGTTGAGAAAGTAAGAACTTTTGCCTCACCCTTTAGCCAGAATTTTCTAGTGAGAGAATGAGAACATAGAAAGATAAGAAAGGAGTTCTATATTAGCTCTGAGATATGTTACAAGACTAATGAGGCCTCCTTATATAGGCGGAGGAAGGAGAAAACAAACAAACTTAGTGACGTAAGGGCTTACGTCTAAAACTAATAATGCTAGACCGGAAGTGACAGGCCACTAATCGGAATCTTATTATTACAAGCACTAACATGCCAGCTGTATAGTACAGTGCCAGCTGGAAAACACTAGTTCCATTTTTTGTTGTCTCTGAAAGCAGGCTCTGGAAAAGCATGTGGGTCCAGGGGCCAGTTGTGGTTTGAATCTTCAGAGTCACTTTAGGTTTGTCTTTCGCGCCAAAAATATGGGTCATCGATTCGCGGGTCATCCATTGACGGGTCATCCGGGTCAGGTCCATTGAGACGCTTCCAGTGAATGCAGATGAATCCGCAACCACAGTCAGGCATGATAAGGTGTTCGCTTGTCTGGGTCAACGGAAGATCTTCGTCTTCTTCTTCTTCGATGGTAAGTGGTGAAGAAGGAGTCGGAGCAGGGCAGTTGATTTGGTTAATAGCCTTCTGAGTGGCTATAGCTCTTTCTCGTCGTTCTTTGTGACGGCGGAGTCGCTGAAGATCATCAAAAGACTGGAGAGCTTCATGGATCATTTCTTGGTAGTCCATTGGATAGGATGGCCATTCAGGAGAGTCATGGGGCCAGAGCTCCATAGAGAAGACGGTGTGGTTGTATCGATAAGCTTCCCGCATAAAGGCACGATATTTTGAATGTCGTTGCCATGGAACTTGGGCTAGGTTGAAGTCTAGGTTCTTATAATGGAAATAGGAGGGAGAAGGGATAAATTTAAGGCCAAAGGGAGACTTGGTAAAGGTAATAGGCCTATGGAAGAAATAAATAACATGGCTAACCCCATAATTCATACAGGAGTTAGCGGGAGAAATATTATTTAGCTGATAGCCTATTCGGAGGTTTGGAATAGCAGGGTTAAGAGCTTTGTAGGATTTATGGAGATGGTCAATCCATGTGCAGATTGGATCAAACCAGGAGAGAAAAACAGAGAGGTCAGAAGAGAAATCAGAATGGAAATTTGAGGAATAGGAGAGAAGCTGGTGGAGTTCTGAAATATTAAAAATAATACCTATGGTATGAACAGAGCATAGGTACCAGAAAAAACAGAGAGCTGAAGGAGGGAAAGTGAAGACATCAGGGATGGAGAAGAGATGAGCGAAAGGAAACTGGGGATGAATCCCAACAGGTTTAACAGGGCAGTCATCGAAACCATACCTCTCAATGAGGGAGATATGGTAGTGGAAGACTCTGTGTCTCTGGGTGAAGGTAAAGGACTGATGCTCATATCTTTCAACATCGACCGGGAGATTTTCATCCTTGTTAAAAACTGGGGGATTGGATGAGGAGGAAGAGGCCATCTCAGTTCTTTGGTTTTGGAGGCTTTGGAGGTTTGAGGAAGGATTTTGAAGGTCTGCTTAGGATATCGGCAAGAGTGTTGGAGGTGCCCTTTATATGCTTAACGTCGAAGCTGAAGCGGACGAACCATTGTTGCCAGCGAAGCAGCAGATAATTAGGAAGTTGTTTCTGCCTATAGTTCAGCATACGAGGGAATGCTGACATGTCCATCTCGACAAGGAAATGGTGACCAATGAGGTGGAACTGAAACTTCTCAATCCCACGTTTAACGGCCAAGATTTCTTTGTAGGTGGAGTGGTAGTGCTTCTCTAACTCTTTGAATTCTCCACTGTTGTAGCAACATACGTGTCGGACTCCATTGATTTCTTCAAGGAGGACCGCTCCCCAATATTCGTCTGAGGCGTCCGTCTGGAGTATCCTTTTTCCTTTGTCAGGAATCTTGAGTGGTGGCAGATTCTGGACCACTTCTTTAAGCTTGAGGATAGCTCGTCGGTGCAGGTCGGACCAGGGCGGAGAGATCTTTCTGAGATACACGTGTAAAGGATGGAGAATGGAAGACAGCTTCGGGATGAATTCGCGAATATAATTGACAAAGCCGAGAATTTGCTGAACTTGTCGTCTCGTGAGATGATCATCCGGGAAGTTCATGATCTTGGTAGCAATATGCGGCTAAGGATGGTACTTGCTATCTTTGATCTGGACTCCAAGAAATTCAATGGAAGTCTGACCAAGGACCATCTTGCTTTGGGAGAGCATTACTCCATTATCTTTGACTATCTGGGCAAACTGAGTTAATAACTTTAAATGGGTACCTGTACAAGGGGAAAACAATAAAATATCATCAATATAAACAAGGGCCGACTGCAGTATCGGCTCGAAGATTCGGATCATGGCCTTCTGGAACAATGAGGGTGCCGTCTTCAGACCAAAAGGAAGCACCGTCCATTGGTAATGGTGGTCTGGGATGCAGAAGGCAGTTTTGTATTTGTCTGGAGGAGAGATTGACAATTGCCAGAAGCTAGACTTAAGGTCAAACTTGGAGAAGACCTTGGCATTCGTCAGATTGGCGAAGAGAGTGTTTTTCCGTGGTAACGGAAACTTAACGTTAGCAACAAACTCATTCAGGGGCTTGTAATCAATAACAAGCCTGGGCTTCTTTCTTTTTTGTTCTGAATGCTTGTTGACGTAGAAGGCCTGGCAGGCCCACGAAGAGGTTGTGGGCTCAATGAGGTTTTGGGCCTTGAGCTCTTGCAGCTCTTGGATCGCCATCTTTTTCTCCTCTGGGCTCATTCCCGAATGGGTAGCCTTTGTTGGGTTAACATCCTCATTCTTCTTGAATGGAATTTCGATGAAGAACTTGGGATTCTTCCAAAGGGGAAGAGGATGCTTCTGTTCGAACTCAGCATGTGACTCAGCACAGGATTGCTGGATGAGAGCTTGCATGATTGTGCCATACACTGGATCACTTTCAGATTGTATCTGACTTGCTGAGAGAGCTTCTCCTTCAGTTGAGTAGAGTCTTGGAGTTGTTGTCCATGGAAGGAAAAACTTGTGTAGCTGCATACCTTTATCAGTCCATCTATGAACTGATATCTTCTTGATGATGTCGAAGCCAAGGATCATATCTCTGCCATGGTTATAACCAAATACAGTAGTAACTACGTACTTTGTAGGAGAGAACTTGATCCGGATTGGCTTACTTATCTTGGTGACATAGAAGACACCATTTGCAGCTCGAAATCTTTCATTGCAAGGTCGCCACATTCTGTCTGGAAGGAGGGAAGGGTTGACAATGGTGTTTGTGGCACCAGTATCAAATAGGGCAATCACCGGGATTGGTTTTGCTTATTTATCCAGAAGAATGTTGATCTTGGCTTGGGGTATGATTTGAGCAGCAAAGAGGGAGGACTGCATCGGGGAGATCTTTACTGTGTAGATTGAAGCTTTCTCTGGATCAGAATCAGACTCTGAGGAGTAGGCTTCAATAGCAAAGAGGCCAGATGCCTCACCTTCTGTTTCTGAGAAAATGGACTCCATGTCGTCATTAGAAAGATCAGCTCCAGTGACTTGGGAGATGGTGTGCGCCATTTTCTTCTTTGACTTGTTGTTCTTCTTAGGACAGTCTTTAGCAAAGTGTCCTGGTTGTCGGCAGATGAAACATCGTTTGAATTTGCCGCTATTCTTCTTGTATCGAAAGAATCTTTTCTTCTTTCTTCTGAATCGACGAGGGCGATCAGGAGAATAGATTCTGCATCTATAGTGTTTCTTCCGAGGGGTGTTGCAGTTACAAGCGCCTTTGTCTTTGCACTTGATTGTTAACTCAGGCTGCTGGCAGGCTTTATCAAACAGGCTTTGAGACTGGTTGAAATCCTTGAAGAAGGAGTGAGTGTTACACAGCTTCCTGAGGGCCATCATAAGGACTTGGTGGAGCTTACCAAAAGAATAATCTTTGAAAGCTTGTCCATTCTGCTGTATGATGCGAAGAGCTTCCTGGCCAATTGTGTCTGGCACAGAATTTAAGTATGCCTGCTTCAGGTTGTTGTCAGCTTCATAGCCGGTGCAGATAAGGTAGAAGCGTCTGAGCATACTTTCATAGTGCTTCTCAAGATCTTTTCGGTTGTATGAGCAGCACTTCATTTTGAAGAATTCTTCTCTAGCTATATCCAGAAGAGCTTCTGGTTCACCAATGAATTCTTTGTATAGCTTGAGAACGAACTCTGTAGTTGTTGGTGTCTGGGCTAATTCAAGCTGGCGGTATTCTCCAATACTCATGAACCAATGTTTGAGGATACCGGACATACCAGCAATGAAGGCACAGTTGACCTTCAGATGAGTAGCACCTTCTCGTTGTAGTTGAGTGAGACACCAAGCATGAAATTCAAGAAACTTCTCATGCCATTTGGCTGTTGGAATTCCTTCAAGAGACAATGTGACATTTAGTGAAGGAGTTGCTAAACAGGGTCAAGATTTACCACCAGAGGATCTTCATCCATTTGGACAAAGGGTTGTTGAGGAGGACCAGGTGGTGGTCCAGGAGGAGGTCCTGGCGGTGGAGCCGGAGGTGGTTGATGCTGAGGTGGAGGCTGAGCTTGTTGAGTTCCAGCATCTATTGTAGTTGACTCAGCCGGTTGAGCATGGCTAGTAGCTCTTTGGGCCATGTAGACTTGAGCTTCTGAGGAAGAAGTTGAGAATGAATCATCTTCTTCATATTCGCTTGATGAGGTAGAACTTAAGTCTTGTTGGGCCGCATAGGCAGAGGGAAAACTAGGCTGCTGTATCTGTTGGTCAAGGAATCCAAGAATGGGATTGGACTGGGCCATCCATGTCTGGTGTGAAGGTTCTTGGATCTTGATGGGCTTTTGAGGATAAGCTGGGCCTTTATATTTTCTATTTGGATTAGGAGTTTGGGCCGGAGTATAACTGGACCAGGTAGGAGAGCTGGGCCAAGTAGGTTGAGGCCTGGGAGGCTGGTAGGCTGGTTTAGAAAGGAGAGCTGGCAGAGGTTTAAAGATACCTCTAGAAGAAGGAGGAGGAGGATGGTAAGCCGGGCTTGGGCTTGTTCTGAATGGGTCAGGCGAATGAAATATTGAGGAAAAGGATTCAGGATACTTAGGTTGTTGTTGCTGGGCCTGAAGATGCCTGAGCTGTTCTTTCAAGTGTTGGATCTCCTGTTCTTGGGCCGTAGAGTTTTCATGTCAGGCTATGAGGCCAAGAATCTCCTGATGGAGGTAGTTGATCCGTTGCTGATATTGCGTTAGTGGATCAATGATCATCTGATCCATCTTTTGCTCCAAGCGGACTTGGTTGTGCTCGATTCTGCTGAGAACTTTGTTTTGAGACACCATGTTCTCAGATTGCCAATTGAGAACTTGTTCAGCAGCTGAGGTTTCCCGTCGTCTTTCTTCTGAATCAACCGTTGAAGGTTGAGGTACCTTCCAGGTATGCTTTGTTGACGTGGAAGGATCATTGAATGCTAGAGGGGGAAAGTCTTCAGGAGCACTTTCAAACACATTAACTTCAGGAATAAAACAAGGAGGTTGTTCCTTCCTGAGTTGTTTGATGGCTTTCTTGTAGTAAGGATGACATGGCATCTTAACTTCTGGTGATGGAGGTGGAAGTTCAAACGGTTCGGCAGGAGTTGTGAAGATGTCATCCGTAGTTTGTTCCTTCTGGGAATAGAGGACATAATAGTCATACTTGCCAGAGGGTTCTCCAAGTAATCCAACTTCGGGATCACCATGGTTGTAGCGTTGCTCAAGAAGATGCTGAGAAGATTTCTTCTTAGGCTTTTTCTTCTTCATCTTCTTGGTAGTTTCTTCATCATCATAGGGAGATTGATAGCAATCTGGACAATCACAAATATCAAAGTATTTGTGACCTTTCTCATCTTTGAAGGAGTAGACTGGATTACCTAGAGAGTCAAAGGACTAAATTGGTACATGCAGGTATTCCACGGGCTCCCTGATGAAGGTAAGGACTGCAGAAGTGGAGAAGACATCAGTGTCTTCTGACGGTTCCTTTTTCTGGAAGAAGATTTCCGTCTGCCCATTTCCTCTGTCAAGGAAAATGGGTTTCTTTGACTGGACTGGCTCTGTCTGCTGATGGAGAGATTCATATGCAGATATCCATGAGGCAGGGATCAATCGTTGGAGTTCCTCACGAGGTATCTGTTGAGGGACATACGTCTCGTTCGGAACATGGGTTGTATCCACAGACAAATACAAGGCATCATTGTTCATGTTGGGCATAGAGAAATCAAGAGCATGATTCTGGACTCTGTACGCCATCTGATAGTGCAAGGTAGATGCCAGGGTAGTAGAGACTTGTTCTGCACCAGTTATCTAAATCTGGATCTTCAAAGCTGATAGGAGATGCGGATCTTGAAGAGCCATACAGAAATTGGGGAAGAACGTCATAAGGATTGTACCAGCATTGAGAGTGGTCTCGACAGTACCAATACAGGCATGCTTGTACTTCTTGTACCGAGAGTCAAGCAAGGCGAGACGGGCAGTGACTGGCAATCCTTTTCTCCCATGATAGGTGAGAGCAAGGCGAACAACACCAAAATGGAGATGGGTGTATCCTTCAGCTGTCCATTGGCGAGGAAAGTGAGGAGGGATCTCCAGTGTGACATACTGTTCTTTGGATGTTGCAGGAAGAGTATGTTGGTCAAACTTTGTAGCTTGGACATACTCCTTTACATGCTTCCGAGTAGGGGAAACAATATTCTTTACTGTACGGGTAAGAGAATGGGAAGGTTTGGTAAAGGCTTTATAAGGATTGATGAGGGGAAGATCAGTGAGAGGGATCTTCTCATCATCTGAAAGATACTTGAATTCACAGAGAGAATCCAAGTGAGAAGAAGAGGTAGATCTAAAAGAGGTAGTAGGAGATAACGTAAGGGTAGAGGTTCCTGACATATCTGGGTAGATCTGGGTCAAGGGATCAGCAAGAAATTCTTAATAACTCAACTCGAGTACAGGAAATAGAACAATCAAATGGCTCTGATACCAAATGGGTTCCGAGGTAGCCCAGTAACTAATCTTTCTTAAAATCATTTGAAAACAAGGTTTAATCCTGGTACGTGGCATTGTTATTCAGCTAGACCCTCCATAGAGATTTCCGAAGAATTGCTCTATGGTACGTTTTACCGTGGCACGAGACAGTTTCCAGCCCAATATACCAAGGATAAGCAGAATTGCAAAAAAGCAGGATTCTGGAAATCAATAGGAAAGATTAACTGTGATATAGTCTAAGAACACGCAATGAACTCATAAGCTCTAGCCAACTTTTCCATAAGCATCAGGCCCCGAGCACCAGAGTTCCAGGAAGCATTCTCCAGGACTTTCCCACACAAATAAATCTTTTCTGAAGATCTTTTAGAAAACCTTTGGAAAACATATTTGAAAAACACGTTACTGGATTATCCGGACATATCACCGGGGATCGAGACCGGTAGATTACAACAATTATGATTGAAGGCAGAGGACGACTTGAAGAGAGGATCCACAGAGTGGCAACTCCTAAGTCATCATTTTCCTTCAAGCTTAATTATTATAAGCTTGAAGATGATTTGAACCTGAGAGGATCCACGAAAGTGGCAACTCAGATTATCGGACAGAGTTGAGAAAGTAAGAACTTTTGCCTCACCCTTTAGCCAGAATTTTCTAGTGAGAGAATGAGAACATAGAAAGATAAGAAAGGAGTTCTATATTAGCTCTGAGATATGTTACAAGAGTAATGAGGCCTCCTTATATAGGCGGAGGAAGGAGAAAACAAACAAACTTAGTGACGTAAGGGCTTACGTCTAAAACTAATAATGCTAGACCGGAAGTGACAGGCCACTAATCGGAATCTTATTATTACAAGCACTAACATGCCAGCTGTATAGTACAGTGCCAGCTGGAAAACACTAGTTCCATTTTTTGTTGTCTCTGAAAGCAGGCTCTGGAAAAGCATATGGGTCCAGGGGCCAGTTGTGGTTTGAATCTTCAGAGTCACTTTGGGTTTGTCTTTCGCGCCAAAAATATGGGTCATCGATTCGCGGGTCATCCATTGACAGGTCATCCGGGTCAGGTCCATTGAGACGCTTCCAGTGAATGCAGATGAATCCAGAACCACAGTCAGGCATGATAAGGTGTTCGCTTGTCTGGGTCAACGGAAGATCTTCGTCTTCTTCTTCTTCGATGGTAAGTGGTGAAGAAGGAGTCGGAGCAGGGCAGTTGATTTGGTTAATAGCCTTCTGAGTGGCTATAGCTCTTTCTCGTCGTTCTTTGTGACGGCGGAGTCGCTGAAGATCATCAAAAGACTGGAGAGCTTCATGGATCATTTCTTGGTAGTCCATTGGATAGGATGGCCATTCAGGAGAGTCATGGGGCCAGAGCTCCATAGAGAAGACGGTGTGGTTGTATCGATAAGCTTCCCGCATAAAGGCACAATATTTTGAATGTCGTTGCCATGGAACTTGGGCTAGGTTGAAGTCTAGGTTCTTATAATGGAAATAGGAGGGAGAAGGGATAAATTTAAGGCCAAAGGGAGACTTGGTAAAGGTAATAGGCCTATGGAAGAAATAAATAACATGGCTAACCCCATAATTCATACAGGAGTTAGCGGGAGAAATATTATTTAGCTGATAGCCTATTCGGAGGTTTGGAATAGCAGGGTTAAGAGCTTTGTAGGATTTATGGAGATGGTCAATCCATGTGCAGATTGGATCAAACCAGGAGAGAAAAACAGAGAGGTCAGAAGAGAAATCAGAATGGAAATTTGAGGAATAAGAGAGAAGCTGGTGGAGTTCTGAAATATTAAAAATAATACCTATGGTATGAACAGAGCATAGGTACCAGAAAAAACAGAGAGCTGAAGGAGGGAAAGTGAAGACATCAGGGATGGAGAAGAGATGAGCGAAAGGAAACTGGGGATGAATCCCAACAGGTTTAACAGGGCAGTCATCGAAACCATACCTCTCAATGAGGGAGACATGGTAGTGGAAGACTCTGTGTCTCTGGGTGAAGGTGAAGGACTGATGCTCATATCTTTCAACATCGACCGGGAGATTTTCATCCTTGTTAAAAATTGGGGGATTGGATGAGGAGGAAGAGGCCATCTCAGTTCTTTGGTTTTGGAGGCTTTGGAGGTTTGAGGAAGGATTTTGAAGGTCTGCTTAGGATATCGGCAAGAGTGTTGGAGGTGCCCTTTATATGCTTAACGTCGAAGCTGAAGCGGACGAACCATTGTTGCCAGCGAAGCAGCAGATAATTAGGAAGTTGTTTCTGCCTATAGTTCAGCATACGAGGGAATGCTGACATGTCCATCTCGACAAGGAAATGGTGACCAATGAGGTGGAACTGAAACTTCTCAATCCCACATTTAACGGCCAAGATTTCTTTGTAGGTGGAGTAGTAGTGCTTCTCTGACTCTTTGAATTCTCCACTGTTGTAGCAGCATACGTGTCGGACTCCATTGATTTCTTCAAGGAGGACCGCTCCCCAATATTCGTCTGAGGCGTCCGTCTGGAGTATCCTTTTTCCTTTGTCGGGAATCTTGAGTGGTGGCAGATTCTGGACCATTTCTTTAAGCTTGAGGATAGCTCGTCGGTGCAGGTCGGACCAGGGCGGAGAGATCTTTCTGAGATACACGTGTAAAGGATGGAGAATGGAAGACAGCTTCGGGATGAATTCGCGAATATAATTGACAAGGCCGAGAATTTGCTGGACTTGTCGTCTCGTGAGATGATCATCCGGGAAGTTCATGATCTTGGTAGCAATATGCGGCTGAGGATGGTACTTGCTATCTTTGATCTGGACTCCAAGAAATTCAATGGAAGTCTGACCAAGGACCATCTTGCTCTGGGAGAGCATTACTCCATTATCTTTGACTATCTGGGAAAACTGAGTTAATAACTTTAAATGGGTACCTGTACAAGGGGAAAACAATAAAATATCGTCAATATAAACAAGGGCCGACTGCAGTATCGGCTCGAAGATTCGGATCATGGCCTTCTGGAACAATGAGGGTGCCGTCTTCAGACCAAAAGGAAGCACCGTCCATTGGTAATGGTGGTCTGGGATGCAGAAGGCAGTTTTGTATTTGTCTGGAGGAGAGATTGACAATTTCCAGAAGCCAGACTTAAGGTCAAACTTGGAGAAGACCTTGGCATTCATCAGATTGGCGAAGAGAGTGTTTTTCCGTGGTAACGGAAACTTAATGTCAGCAACAAACTCATTCAGGGGCTTGTAATCAATAACAAGCCTGGGCTTCTTTCTTTTTTGTTCTGAATGCTTGTTGACGTAGAAGGCCTGGCAGGCCCACGAAGAGGTTGTGGGCTCAATGAGGTTTTGGGCCTTGAGCTCTTGCAGCTCTTGGATCGCCATCTTTTTCTCCTCTGGGCTCATTCCCGAATGGGTAGCCTTTGTTGGGTTAACATCCTCATTCTTCTTGAATGGAATTTCGATGAAGAACTTGGGATTCTTCCAAAGGGGAAGAGGATGCTTCTGTTCGAACTCAGCATGTGACTCAGCACAGGATACGTTCGAATGTAAATAAAATACATGTAATCAATGCAAATTTATTAAATAAAACTGGTCGGTCGTCGAAATCGTAAAAATAATTCCGGTCTCACTAACAACTCAAAATAAATAAATTTATAATATAATAGTGAAAACCAAATCGAATCCCAAAGAAAATTTCTTAATCGAAAGCTTCCAGTCAGAAAATTGAAATAAAAGGTTCTGGGGTTTTTCTTGAAACGAATGCTAAAATAAATTAACTGTAGAATTAAAATGAAATTAACTAATACTAAAAATGCTCAATTCAGGGTTGATTATTCATTCTAGTCACACAGTTGATCATTGAAAGAAAATATTTCTTCAATTCAAGCAAATAAACAGCACTCTCTTTAAAGCTAAAAAAAACTTAAGGAATTTAGCAGTAAAATTAATTAAAAAAAACTTCAAATTAATTTCTTAATTTTGAGTCACCAGATATTGAAAAGTAATTTCTAATAAACCCAAAATTAGCATTAAGAAATATGAACAAAAGTTTATTCCAGACAACAATCCAAAAGCTTGAACAATTTAACCAGTCTTACTTTTTTGTATGAACTAACAAAAAATAAAAGCAATTCCAGTTAATTCACTTGCTTCTAATCAAATTTTTCATGTAAGTGGTTGAAAGAAAATTAAGCAAATTTGCAATTACAGAACCAATTCAATAAGTGAGAATAGAAAAATTAATTGCAATAAATCTTAACAATGAAGAAGTAAATACTTGAAATTAAAGAAAGTTTAAGCAAGTAAAATCAATCCTCATAACTAGTGTTAGTGATGGAAGTCGTCCCTAGAACCGAATCAAAAAATTACTCACTCATAATTAGAAGAAAAATAAATAATAATAATAATAATAATAGAAAAAAAAACTAAAAAGCGAAAAAGTGAGATGGAGAGAGGAGCCTCCTCTGGCGGCAGCCACCCGTGGCTTTAAAACCTTAAAAAAACGGTGCGCTGGTGTACTAAATTCAAAAACTCTCTCTAAAATTTCTATATTTTTATAAAAATACCCCACACAAATAAAAAGATTCAAACTAATAAGAAGGTTTTAAAATTGTGAACCAAGAAATGCTCCAAACAGCAGCAGCAACTTCAAGCTGAAATTATACCTTGATTCAGGTATTATCACTTAAAACTCAAAGCATGAAAGTTTTGTTTCTCTTTCTTAGCTTCAAAATGACACCTAAATTGCATAAAATAGACTTCTACAGCAAAAGATATGCCCAAAATACCGCAATTGCTTCCGAACCAGCGATGAAGCTAAATTTGACCTTCTGAACGTGAAAACTGGGTCTCATGGTCTGCATATGATTTGTAGCTTCAGATGTTAGATTTCCAATGAATCAAGAATCACTCAATTCCGATCTCTGTAGCTCAAGATATGATTTTTTTACCGGAACATCGCCAATCTGTCAAAATCCTGAAAAAACACAACCAAATTAAAACTCATAAAATGGCGATTTAAATCGACTTTCAATTAATTGCGTCCAGATATGCTATAAGCTGAAAAACATACTCAAAATATATCTTTAAGATTCAAAACATATTAAAACATACTAAGCATGAAAGATATAAATATAATAAATATAAGCTTATCAAATACATTTCAAAAGAAATTTTTTTTTAATAAGTTTATAAAAAAACACAATAGGCATAAAACTATACAACTTAACGTAAATATACCATTAGTTTTTATTTGTAACAAAATATATAGTACTATAGTTTGTCCAAGTTTAAAAAAAAATGGTAACGTAAAGAATACTGTTGGTTTTGCAAATAGTTCACATAGCCTTTAATTTATGCTTCCTTTTCATTCTTAGCTTATTAAGTATTCTATTTTGATTCTAAATTTTTCAACATATTCTATATTTTCCCCAATTGGTTGAAATCTATTAATTTAAAGTAATTGTGTTTACGAAACATTAATTTTTTTAAAATTATTTTAAAGTATCTAATAATTACCCTTTGAGAAATTTCAACTGAAAAATATTCTTTTTACAATTAAATAAAATTTTTCATTATCACTTTTCCCATATATGAAATAGTTATCATGCACAATGTATGCACTTATTATGTAACAACTTTTTGATGGGTTAACAAATTGCACAAAGTGGGGACAAATTAAAATGTTTTTAATTGGTTTAGAATGAGAAGAGAACAATCAAAAGTTAGGTTGAAATTTAGCTCACATAGGATATTGATCAAAGAGATTAACTTTTCCAATGTTAATTGCATATTTTAATATTATATTTTATCTAAGTTAAAAAGCAAACAAATTGAAGACTATATTCGGGTAATTTTCATAGGGCACCTTGCATCTAAATTTTTCTATTTATTCTGAATATATTAGCTACGTATCCCCTATTTGGGAACAATTTTTATGATTAGTGTTAGAATTTTAGGTAATTTATAAAAAGTGAAAATTAAACTACTAAGGTTAAAAGTTAAAAGCAACCCTTAGATAGTTTTTATAAAACTTTAACACTAATTGGTAACATTAATACCAAATCGGGTCCCTAGCAGATTAAAGAATAAATTCCCCAAAAAATTTCCCCTTATACTTACTGTAATCGACTACTTTAATTTTCAAAGTATGCCTTTTGGTTCTAAACTTTTCAAAATACTCCATATTAGTCCTCAATTGAATGAAATCTATTAACATAGAGTAATTGTGTCTATGTATTATCAAGTTTTCAAAATTATTCTAAATTGTTCAAAAAAAATCTCTTAGAAATTTGAACAGAGAAATTAATTTTTTTATAATTAAATAAACATTTGAATTATCAATTTTTTCCACATACAAAATAGTTATTATGTACAATGTATGCACTTATTACTACCAACCTTTTGTTGGGTTAACAAATTGAGCCTATTATGACAAATTAAAATTTTTTTAATTATTTTAGAATGAAAAAATAACAGACAGAAGTTTAGGATGAAATTTAGTTTAGATAAATTATAGATATTGAAGGAGATTAATTTTTCTAGTAATTTGATCATATATTTTAAAATTTTTTCGGTAAGTTGATTGTGTATTTTAATAGTGTATTTTATTTACGTTGAAAAGGAAACAAATTGAAGATTATTTTGGGGTAATTTTCATAAAGCATGTTACATCTAATTTTCTTTTTCAGTTTCATCTTAAATGTATGCAGTAATTATGTAATGACCAAAGTCCAAAATAGATCAACGAAACACCTGTCCACACCACATGAAAAACTTTTTGGAAAAGGATAAGTGTTAAGTATTTGTGCTTTGGAACTTGAGTTTATATATCCACATAAGGCTTCTCACATTTCTCCTATGTGGGATATGGGGTGTTACGAACTCCCCCCTTATGTACCCAACATCCTCGTTGTGGGTTACTCGAATTATGGTCCTCTATACCAATAACCTCTCTAATTGATTTACTTGGCTCTGCCAAGTAACCTCTCTAGTCTAGGATGAGCCCAATAGACAATGCGTGCGCACATCTTGTATTCCATATGATTGCGGTCTCGGGTTGACTTTGATTGCATCTGTAACAACCCAAATTCAGAACCAGTAAACGGAATACCTACCTACACCACATAGGCTATTCTTTTTTAAAAGGATAAACACTAGGTGATGAAATGGACTCTCAGTATAAGAAAGTTCTTCCATCACATACTTTGAATCATTTTCATACTTTGATACCATATGTAAAGTCCCAAGTCCAGAACCAATCAACAAAACACCTGCTCACACCACATGGACTACCTTTTAGAAAAGGATATGCCCTAAGTGCTTGTGCTCTGTAATTTGAGTCTATACATTTACATAAGACTTCCCAAATTTCTCCAATATGGGATATGGTGGTGTTACAAATTAAATAGATAGATAAAAGATTTATCCATAAATGTACTTTTAAGTGTCAATAAAAAATTTTCATCGAAGTTAGAGGGTAATGAAGTTGATAAAATCTTGTGCTTAAGGTCTTGTTTAATAATAATATGAAATAAAGGAAAAGTTTGTTGCAAAATTCAACTTTAACACCTCAATGATGGATAAAAATGTATGATAGTTTAATGAACAATTTTAAACTTCTAGTATCTAATATCCAAGAAATACAATTAAAATATGGGTTAGTCCATTAGACAATGTGGACAAACTTTTTCAATGCCCTTGCATTGGAAAGTGCAATGGATTAAAATATGAGGCCTCAAATGAAAAATAATTGAAAAGTTGAGGTGTTTTGAAATATTTAGTCATTGTCTTAAAATAGTTAAATTACAATAATAGGTTTATTTAAAGTATTACAATATATTAAACTTTAAGGGCAAAAGGGATGTTTAACATTTGTGCGCCTCCATACTTTTTATAATATCCGTAACTGCACACATGCATTACACATGAATTAAAATACTGTGTTATTTTTTTACTCAAATAACTATAATTCTATTTATCTTTTTTTAAAATAAATAGTAGCAATAATGATTTTACTTTTTTAGTTTAGATATATTTCTTATTAGTTTCATGTTTCTATTTTTTACATAGTTTTTTAACATAATATCTCATCATAACTATATATCCTCATTTATGCCATTTATTATAATAGATTACTCATTGTACTTAATAATAATAATAATAATAATAATAATAATAATAATAATAATAATAATAATAATATTTTTGTATATTATTATTATTATTATTATTATTATTATTATTATTATTATTATTATTATTAAAATGTAGAAAATTCTATATGTAATATTGGTTACAAAAAAGAATGATAGATTTTTTTTTATTTGTGATAGTAAAGTGGTTATAGAAATTTCTTCCTCATGCATTTAATATCTTATCAAAGATGTCAAAATTTTTCTTCTTACTATAAAATTTAAAATTAATAGCATCCAACCTATTAAGAAAATATCTTAATTTAATGAACTTAATGATATTATGTATTTAGAAATTTTCTTAAAAATTAAGTTAGTAAATTTTATCTTAAATTTTTATATTTTATATTAAAAAAATTAATGATTAAACTAAAGATCTTATATTAGTTGATTCAAACAATTAAATAGATTTACCATTAATTTATTAGCATAACTTTGACTTTTAAAGGGACAAAAACTAAGATTTGAATATTTTGAGATTATGTTAAAATAAAAAAAAAACATATGTAAGTCCACAAGTGGGACATTAGATACAAAAATTAAGCAAAAACAAATTTCTTTCAATAAGAATGACACAAATATGAGCCATGATGCCAAAGTATATATTTGAAAAGTAAAAATTTGAGTTTTTTCAAATACATGTAACTATAAATAACTATATAAAAATAGTAATTACCTGACTTTTGATTTTTAATAAAAAGACACTCAACTCCAAAATTTTGACTCTATATTTACTCTCTATTTTATAGATGATTCAATGTGGTTGTTCTAAATATCGAGATCAAGTCTTATACAGTTTTTTTTATCTCTTTTGGGTAATTAATGCTTTCTCATTCAGTTAGAAATTCTGCTTACATCACTAAGGTTTGAAAACTTAATCATATTCATTTTTTTTATAATACAATTTGTCAACCATAGGAAAATAGACTTCTTAAACAAAAATAAAAACCTAGTACCTAAAAAGAAAACTAATAACTTATAATTTAAGATTTAGTCACTTTATATCTTTCCATTTTTATTATGTACATATATAAATACAGATGTATATAGATATTAAGTTGCGCTTTTAGGTTCTGATATAAATATTTAAATTTTAAAAATTAAATAAATTGTTAAACATTATTTTTTTTAGGCATGTTTAATAATCAGATAAATCAGAGACATTTTTGTTACAAAATTTGAAATTCAGTGCCATTTTTCAATTTTTTGGCATAAAAATTATTTTAGAAAACATAGAAAACAATCACCAATTTTTTATTTTCCATTTTTAAATACTAATCTTATTTTCTAATATAAAGAGTTTGTAAATGGTGCAAATGCGTTTAAATTTTAAATATTAGAAATACATGAAAATTTTGATTAATCAGATAAAGAAAAATATTAAATTAGTAAACTAAATATAACAATACCATTTTTCAAAAAATTATAAATTCAAAAAATATGATTTATATTTAAATAATGTTTTGGTATCAATATAAAATATGAAAATATTGGAATTTAGTTTTGCGATAATGGAAAAAAAATGAGAAAATGGTAAAAAGAAATTATATTTTGGATAAAAATGAATAAAATTTAATCCAATACATAAAGTACATGTTGGGATTTTTTTTTTTTGTTCTACTTGAACTTATTATATGCCCTCTGAAGAATCCTCCAACTTATTCCTTTTTTCATATAAATTATAATCCCATATATGGTCAGTACCTATAGTTAGAACCTAAAAATATATAATTTAATTATATCTTTTGAATATATAAACCACCAAACTTCTCTCTTTATTATGTTTAATCTCAAATAAAATAAAAACTTGTAATCATAATATAAAATTATTAACTTTATCTCTTAACAACTCCAAAATTACTTCCAAGTTATAAGCCTCTACCATGAAATAAAATATTCAAACAAAAATTAGTTCTAATTTTTTTAGGAAAATTACCAAAAACTCCTTGAGGTTTAGGCAAACCTACACTTATGTCCCCCAATTTTTCAAATACCTACCCTTACCACCGTCAAAAGTTAGCATATCTACACTTATCCTCTTCTAGAGTTAACTCCATTAATAATCGATAAGAAAAAAAAGACAAATTCATTTTAACTTCCTTGCCTTTATTCAATCAATAATTTGGCTCTCCAAACTTTGCAGCTGTCTCAATATCCTTGATTTATCATGACACAAAAACACAGACCCTCCGAATGCATCCCAACTTCAACACAAATCAAAACCTGCAAACGAATGACAAAATTGGTGCCCTTAGCAACCAAATCGATGCACACTTAAGAGGGAAGAGTCAGGATTTGGATGGAGAATCAAAAAATTTACAGCTGTCTCCAGATGAAACTCCTGCCACCATCGTTCATGACCATGACGTTTACCTCTGCTCGTAAAATTGAGCCTCCTTCTCTTCTCCGTTCGTGACCCCGACACTCTCTCTTAACGCAACTGCTCCGATTTTGACGCTCTTTTACGTCTGCGCTTCCACTCCTGGCGTTCGAATTGGCTCGCACTCCCAGCAACGAATTGGCCAACCTTCACTTGTGTTGCTCTTGACGTCGAGAAGGCCGAAGTGTAAAGGCTCAATTTGGATCACGCCAGCTTGGTGTTGAATCATCTTCACAGCTTTCATCATTTTTTGGTTTTGGTCATTTGCGCTTCGCAGTTGATTAGTGAGGCCTAAAACAGACGGGTGGTGGACAAGGCCATGAGAGGAGGTGAGGCGGAGGAGAAAACTAAGGAGAGGGAAAAAAAGAGAAAGATGAAAGGACAGATTGAATTTTGGTTGAAAATCTGGTAAAAAATATTCATAATTAGTTTGGTGTGTTGATTGTTAGATATAGAAGTTGGTGGACAGTTTTTATCCAAGAAGATTAGGAGACCAAAATAAACATTTTCTATTTTTTTGGAGAGGATAAGTGTATGTAAGTTTATCGATGTTGATGGCAGTTCATGTGACAACTCTCCTACTTAACGACTAGCTTTAACCTGGTAAGTATATTTTATTTAAGTATTTTTACTCAAATACTTCAAGTTAGTATCTTATTCAACAAGAAAGACAGCCTAAGTAAAGTAAAGATGAGTTCCTAAGTGTGATTTGGCACCTAAGAGTCATAAAGGCAAAATAGTAAGTTTGACCCAAGTAAGTGACACGACCATAATTTTGATGAAACTAGGGTCATGTAAGGATTTTTTTATTAATTAATTTAAGACCATAAGTTATTCTAGCTAGTAGAACGGCCATTTGAAGGAAAAGTGCGAAAAAAACTACACTAAGTGTTCAAATGAATCATTTATATCTTAAGTGGCCAAGTGTCCAAGAGGCTAAGTGCAAGAGGCATAAAACATTCTTTGGGACCAAGGAGTGACGGTTTTAAGAGTTTCTCTAGTGGGTAAAGTGAAACAAAAGAGAACTTGAGGGCCAAGAGACAAGAAATAAAAAAGTAGGCTTTAGCAGAGTTTATAGGTATTTCTAGGAAGTGCTGACCTTTATCATCCATCTCTTTCTTCCTAATTTTTGTAGCTCTCCCTCTCCAGTAGCTCACTTCCTGCAAGCTTTCCTAATCCCACCAATTTCTAGCAATTTTGAAGGTCCCAAAGTGAAATCAAGAAGCCTCCAACTCATTCTTGGTGCATTTGCTTCATTTTAACTCTTTGTTGCTTGTTTTAGACGTAAACCCTAAGGTAAGCATCTTGGTTTGGATTGAGTAGCCAGAAATGCTTTTGAGTTGAAGTTCTTAGTGCCATGTCAAGTTGGTTTTAGGTCTAGAGTTCAAGAAAGCTAAGTTGAGCTCAAGTGTGCTTATGGTGCTTGTGTTTTGTTCTTATTTTGTAGCTAAATTTGAGGTAAGAGTTTAAGTTAATTTATCTCAAATAATGCATAGAAATATAGTATTACATGTTGGAATGGAGTAAAAATAAGACCCATTTGAATTGGCTTTGGGGATTGAAAGATTGAGCAAGTTTTGTCCAAGATAGCATAAGTACATGAAGTGCTGTCAGGCCATTGGCGACATGTCACCAACCTTGAAGATGCATCACTAGCAACCTCCCAGAAAACCTAAGAACTGATGCCCTTGGTGACACATAGCCAACCCTCAAGCTCCTACAGCTTGGGGTATTTTAAGAATGTCTCAATCTCTCGGTTAACATCTCTAGGCGATTCTAAAATGTTTCGTAGCCTTGGTTGGGCCTAAAATTCATTCCTAAGTTAATAATTACACATTATTGAAGTGTTAGCTAGGTGGTGTGGTTAAGGTAGGGCTAAGTAGATTGGTTAAAAGGCAAAAGTGCTCAAGTTGCTAAAGGGGCATTAAGGGGATTAAGGTGGGTTACGGAGTCTTCGTTGGCCCAAGTGAGTGGTCTTATACCTTTAGGGAAATGAAGAAGAAACCTAAGAGGATCCTAACCAAACCTTGTGGTTTGGTAAGTAAGCCACTAATGAGCTCTAAGCTAAGCTCTAAAAGCTTGGCAAGTTGGACCACATACAATGGCTACCTTGCATAGTAAGTTAAGGGAAAGACGAGTAAAATTTGAGAGGAGGTAACGACCTACTCTATGTTGGAATTCTTAGCACACCAAGATCCTTTTAAGATAGGATTTGAGCTCATTGAGCTAACTCTAGCTTGAATAGCTATCTAAGGCAGCTAGAAGTAGCTCCCTGTAGCTCAAGTCAGCTCACTTCAGCTATAAGTAGCTCAAAGTAGCTGGACTTCAGCTCAAGTCAGCTCACTTCAGCTTCTGGTAGCTGAATGTAACTAGACTTCAGCTCAAGTCAGCTTACTTCAGCTATAAGTAGCTCAAAGTAGCAGGACTTCAGCTCAAGTTAGCTCAAGTTAGCTCAAGTCAGCTCAAGTTAGCTCAAGTCAGCTCAAGTTAGCTCACTTCAGCTTTTGGTAGCTGAGTGTAGCTGGACTTGAGTTCACTTTAGCTGAGAGCAGCTAACTCCAGCTCTAGGTCAGCTCTAGGAGCTGGACCTCAGTTCATAGTGCTTGGTTGGAGCTCAGAGGAGCTCAATGGTGCATAAGTAGTATAGTGAGCTAGCTTTGTGCCAGCTCACCTGGCTTTTAGCTCAAAACCACCAAGAGACACATCTTTTGTGTAAAGGTATGACTCTTCATCAAAAGAGATGATTATTGGCTAAAAGAACATATCCTTTCATCCAAAGGAAGTGTTCCTTGAGTGAATAGACATGTATATTCGCCCATGAGGTGGTTGGGGTGGTTATTGCATCAAGAATGATGTCTTTTGACATCAAGAAACATGTATTTTCGCCCATAAGGTAGTTATGGGATGGTTATAGGCCAAAGGAAGTGTTCCTTGGCTAAAAGACATGTATTTTCGCCACCATACATGACCCTTAGCCAAAGGAAGTGTTCTTTGGCTTAAAAGACACCTTTCTTGGTGTAAAGGTGTGCCTTTTGGTCATCTATAAATAGCCTTTAGTGGCTGGCCATTTGAAGCACGAATTTGGCACTCCATTTGCTCCATTTTCTTGAGAGAAAATTATTCTCCTCCTATTTCCTTTAGAGGCCGAAATATTAAACACTTTTTGAGAGCATTGTGGGTGGATTTACATTGAGATTGTTCATCTCAATTCAAGCCTCAAGGTGCTCCTCCAAGATCAAGTTCTTCCTCTTTTCTTCACACATAACCAAGAAGGAAGGTACATGATGCCCCAAGGCATCTTCGTTTGCTGTCATGTTGACAGGTGGAGAGACTTCCTGGGGAGGCGAGTGCCTGGAGCTCAGGTTTCCCAGCTGAGTGTGCCTGAAAAGCTCAAAGAAGAGGTTAGGAGGTCCCCGGTTTGCTTTTCCGGGGAGGACCCTCCGACGCCCAAGTCAGTTTTCTGAGTGAAGGTGGAGGAAGAACACTAAGGGATCAAGTGTCTTGCCTGTTTTGTGTTTTCTCAGAGAGAGGAAAATGCCCATCCTTTGCCCAGTCCCATTTCCTAGTATTTATAGGAGTAGCTGGTCCGTTCAGATCATGACACGTGTTCGGTCGGATTTGATCTGTCTCTTTGGACCTAGGGGACAGGCAGCCGTTTGCAGCCTCTTTTAGCCCTGGACCCGAACGGGTTGTGTCAGGACTGGGGTGGCTGCGGCGTGTCATTTCGCCGTTCAGATGTGACGTGTGGGGCTTGTGGGCGACATGTCAGAGGCTCCTTAAATGCTCATACCGTACTCCCGAGGTCCCCTGGGCGAGGTCGCCCTTCGGTGCGTGCACCCTCTTCGGATTCTATCCGTCCTTCGGTGCGAGCACCTCCTTCGGGATCTATCCCATAATTCTGGGAGCGCCCTTGATGAACACCTTCTTCGGGACTCACATCCATAGTTCGGGGATTCCCTTGTTCAGGTGTTTCTTCTTCGGGGAAGACCTCTTTGGGGCCTCTTCCTTCGGGGAGATTCTCCCTTGCTTCAGGGAGATGGCTCTCTTACCCGAAGATGGTCAGTTTAGCCCCTCGATGGAGACGGTGTTGTCCTCGGAATTCCTGACGAGCTACCGAAGTCTCGAGCTCATAGTGTTTGACTTCGCACCTTCCGAGGTCAGTAAAAAGATCCTCTCTTGGGTGACGTCAGACTCCTCGGCCAATATTCTGGCTCGGAGTTACTACCGAGGAGGCGTTAGCCTTTGGCTATCACAAGCCCCCCTCCGAAAAGCCGAAGTGAGAAACTTCGGTTCATCGGTTTTCGGGTCCTGTGGTTGTGATATCTGCGCCGAAGACGCCTTCTTCTGCCTGAAGCGATGGGCAGTCCTTTTTGCGTCCTCGAGGCGCGAGAAGATAGGCTGTCCGTGTGCCGAAGATACACCTTCTGCCCGAAGTCACAGGCTATCTCTTGGTGTCTTCGTGGCGAGGGAAAATAGGATAACCTTGTACCGAAGATAGACCTTTTGCCCGAAGTCACAGGCTGTCTTTTGGTGTCTTCGAGGTAACCTACTTTTTTGCCTTTATAGGTCTGCTCATGCGTCGCGTCCTGTATCGAGCAGAGTCAGTCTAGGGCGGCGCCTCTAGACCAAATGGTGTCAGAGGGCGTGCTCGACGTGATGGACGACACGTGGCACGTTTGCTGCGCGATGACCGACACATGGCACTTTTTTATTGGGTAAGAATGCACTGAGTACAGCAGGCGCGACTTTTCAGGTGCTCTTAGCAGTTATGACAACGCTTCGCCTTCCGAGGGGTACTAATGGCGACGGTTGTTCTGGCCTTCTCGGCCTATATATATCAGTCCTGTCATAACCCTCTTTCTTCTTCTGCTTTTGCTTTCTTTTGCCTTCTAATTCTCTCCCGATTTTCCGCGGCGGTTCTCCTTTTTCAGGCGTTTTTCCGACCACTTTTCACGACGGCTTCCAGGAATCCAGATTCCGGCAAGACCTTTGGTGGGTTTTAGTCCCTTTTGCTTTTTTTTCAAAGCTTCTTCTTTGTTTTTCCCGAACTCGTTTTCATCATGCCTGTTCCCGAGAGTTGGCAACCTCTTCTTTCTCACCCCTGCTGTACTACTGCGGCAAAGCTAGCGAAGTGGAAGAAAAAGTTTTTCTTAACCTCTTACGCTGTGACGAGGTTGCCCCGTCCTGACCAATTTGCTTTCTCCAACCGTAGTGATGAAATCACCGTTTTCCGAGCCCAACTGAAGGCCGGACTTCGGTATCCACCCCCAGAGATGGTTAGCGCGTTCTGCAACTTCCATGGCATTGCCGTTAACCAACTCCCACCGAACTCGTACTGCTATTTCAACGCCTTCCTCTGTATGTGCGTCGTTTTCAAAATAAAACCTCACTTTGTAGTTTTTCTTCAGTACTACAAGCTCTTCGTGGTCCCAAAGGGTGGCTTCTACTTTATGCTGCCTCGGGGATCCGGGAGCAAAAAGTATACGTTCACCTTCGCCACCAAAGACAGCTGGCGAGGGTGGCAACAAAAATTCTTTTTCCTGAAGAAGTCGGAGGCTTGGTCGCGCGTCCCGACCAAGTGGGCTCAGGGGAGGCTCAAGATGGATGTTGTTGACCCGAAGATACTGCTAGACGCTGATGTAGCACATATCTTTGAGGACTTCGACAGGCGCATCCAGGCCGTCTCTGACTGGGCTGCCGAGGTCCCTCCTCGTGCCCTTTACCCCTTTCCGATCAACTGGAGGCTCATGACCGAAGAGGTCCTTCGGGAACTCAAGGTGGTAAAGGAGCATGAGACAGACCTCAATATGCCGAAACCGGCTTCTTCGGGGAAGGACTCCTGGCTCGTAAAACTCCTTCGGGGGAAAGAGACTTATGAGTCTTTTTACGAGAGTAAGTTACTTTCTCATTTTTTCCTTCATAACTTCATCTTGGACTTACACTGATCTTCTTTTTCCTTTTGCAGAGATGGGTGACGACGCGGCTGCCTTTTACAAGGCTCTTTTTACCGGGCAGGCCGAGAGGGGCGAGCAGACAAAAAAGGCCGCCTCTCGGAGGCGGAAGCACACTTCGGCGGGCCCTCCTTCCAAACGGGTCAGGAAGGCTGGTTCTTCCTCTCTTCCGCAAATTCCGGAGGAGGCAGGCGAGGAAGCCAAAGACCGCGCTGTCCTTTTGCCCGAGGTACCTTTTGCCGACGTCCCTTCTTCCGACATCCCACCTCAAAGCCCCACGCCTTCGCATGCTCTTCTGGAGGGCGATGGGGAGGAGACCCCTTCTGCCGAGGAGCGGCGCCAAATAAAAGGCAAGGGGATCTCTATTGAGGCGACGACGGTTCCTGACGACGACGTTACCGAGGTGCCAGTAGGTTTGCACTTTGTCAAACATCCTTTTGTCTCTTGCAAACCATTAAGACTTTTCTGGCCTTAACCGATTTTTCTGCCTTGTTGCGCAGCGGAGGTGGCCTCTCCTGGCTGGGTTACCGAACATGCCCGCAAGAGGGCCCTTCGGGATGCCAAAATTCCTGAAGGGAAAGTGCCGAAAGAGCCCTTTTGGACGTTCACGGAGGACATGAATATGTACTCCGAGGACTGTCCCGAGATGGCTAGGCAAATGTGCAAAGGGGTGCTTACTGAGGCATCTTACAAGGCCATTACGGCGGCTTACCCAGGCGATAACTCCTTGGCCGCCAAAGTCACTGAACATGCTGCCCAGGTGCTTAGCATTATTTTCCTCAGTGGCAAATTTTTCTTTGACTTTTTGTCCAAGTACTTAGCATTATTTTCCCTCTGTTTGCTTTTCTCTCTCTTTTTTGCAGCTGATGGGGTATGCCGGGTGTCTCCGTGTTCGGGTGGCGCGAGAGGCAGAGAAGAGAGCGGCACTTTGGGATCATTATACCAAGGCGAAGGACAAGTGTTCGGCCCTGGTAGCCGAAAATGCTCATCTCAAGCAGTCTGCGGAGAAGGAGGTTGCTGAACTTCGGGAGGTGTTCAAAAAAGAGAAAGAGGAACTTCAGAAAGACACCTCCCAGAAGCTTTCCGACCTCGGCTCTCGAATGGTAGAGCTGACTTCGACCGTCGAGGCGATTCAAAAGGGTAAGTCAGAAAGTGACGCAATCCTTGCGAAGGCGCTCGAGGAGAAGGCTCAACTCGAAGCCGAGGTCGCATCTCTGAAGGAGCCTTCAGAAGAGAAGAAGAAGGTGAAGTCACTGAAGAAAAAGGTCAAGGATTTGGAGAAGGATTACGCTGATCTGGAGAAGGACTATGAGGATTTGGAGGTCAAGAAGCAGGAGTCCGATAATATGACGAAGTTGGGCTTTCAAGATGGCTTCTGCCTCGCTCGGCACCAGATTCTGCAGAAGTTCCCAGAGTTCGACCTCTCCTTCCTGGAAGCAATGAACATCCCCAAGGAGCCTCGGTGGACTTGGTCCAAGATCGAGCATTTGAGACTGCCTCCTTCTCTCCCGGCGCCGAAGGCTACTGACAAAAGCACGGGGGCTGGCAGTTCTCAGGACGCCGAGGTTCCTTAGCTTGTACTAGGGCCTTTTGTCTTCATTTTCTTCTTCTTTTTTTGTAGTCTTTCAGCAACTTTCTTCTCTGTAAGCGCTCTTTGGCTTAATAGATACAACTTCGGCTAAGTGTTTTTTGCCAGGTTCTTTTGTTTCTCCCTGTCCCGAACATAATTCGCTCGAGAGACTTCGGAGAACCATGCTGTTGCTTTCCTTTGTCCTGAACATATTCGCTCGAGAGACTTCGGAAAACCTTACTCTTGCTTTCCTTTTGTCCCGAACATATTCGCTCAAGAGACTTGGGAAAGCCTTACTCTTGCTTTCCTTTGTCCCGAACATATTCGCTCAAGAGACTTTGGAAAGCCTTACTCTTGCTTTACTCGGCGACTGCTTTCGTGAGACTCTTGCCTTGTGCTTCTTCAGAACTTTTTACTTAGACAAATTTTTCCAACTTGTGGAATACAACTTTCCCACCGAACTTTTTAGGCATAGAATTTTTTCAAGGCCTCTGAGTGCCAAGTATTTTTTAATTCTATGCCTTCGGCATCACCGAGCTTATATACTCTTTTTCGTACTTCGGCAAGTACCAGGTAAGGTCCTTGCCAATTTGCGCGAAGTACCCCATGGGACGGCTTTCGGGGTGCAAATTCAGCCTTTCGGAGAACGAGGTCTCCCTGCTTTATTCCCTTTGGCCTGGCGCGTAGGTTTATGGCTGCTGCCACTCTTTGCTGGAAAGCTTTTCTTCTCAGCTCGGCTATTTCTCTGTGTTCGCTGACGAGGTCGAGCTTGGTTCTCAGGCCGAGGTCATTTCCTTTTTCATCGAACACTTGGACTCGTATTGACAGTTGTACTATCTCGACGGGGATGATGGCCTCTGTGCCGAAGACAAGTGAAAAGGGCGTTTCCCCTGTGGCTCTTCGGGGTGTCGTTCGGTAGCTCCATAGCACGCTTTGGAGTTCTCCTGGCCATTTCCCTTTTGCTTCTCCCAATCTCTTTTTCAGACCATCTTTTATGGTCCTGTTAGATACTTCCACCTGCCCATTACTCTGGGGGTGAGCTACTGGGGCGAAGTGCATTTTTGTCCCAAGGTCGCTAATGAATTCTCGGAATCCTTTGTCTACAAACTGGGATCCATTGTCCGCTACGAGTACCCTCGGTATGCCAAATCTGCATACGATGTTTTTCCATACGAACTTCTGCACTTCTTTTGCCGAGATAGTTGTCAGGGGTTCTGCCTCGACCCATTTAGAGAAATAGTCTACTGCTACCACGCAGAACTTTACGCCTCCAGGCGCCGTTGGGAGCGGCCCAATTAGATCTATGCCCCAAACTGCGAAGGGCCAAGGATAGTCTGCCGAACTCACGAACTCTGAGGGTGTTCTTTGGATGTTCGCATGTCTCTGGCAACTACCACATTTCTGGACGAACTGCTTGGCGTCCCTTCTCAGGGTAGGCCAGAAGTATCCTTGGCGGAGTATCACTGCTGCTAGGGCGTCGGTTCCGATGTACGAACCACAGGCACCTTCGTGAACTTCTTCGAGGATCATTTTGGTATCCTCTTCACTAACACACCTCTGTAGTGGATTTGCATATCCTTGCCGATATAGTTCTTCTCCAATTAAGAAGAAACGTCCGGAGCGCCTTCGCACTTTTGCGGCTTCGCTGGGGTCTTCGGGGAGTGTGTTGGTTGCGAGATACGTTTTGATTGGTTCTTTCCATCCTTTCCCCGAGGTCTGTATGCTTAACACCGCGATGCTGGGATGGCTTAGCACTTCGGTGCAAGTTTTGGACTTCGCCAGACAGTCTGCCTCAGCATTTTCTCGTCGGGGTACGTTCTCGATTTTCACGACGTCGAACTCCCGAATAAGCTTTGTTACCAACTCATGGTATTTTGCCAAGGTCGGGTCTTTCGCGCCATAGTCCCCTGCCATTTGTCGGACCACCAGCTGCGAATCACTATGGGCTTTCAAGTTTCTCACGCCAATTTTTCTGGCCAGGCGTAATCCTGCTATGAGGGCCTCATACTCGGCCATATTGTTGGTGGCATTGAAACTGAACTTGATGGCCTTCATTACTTCTAGGCCTTCGGGGCCTCTGATAATCACTCCAGCTCCCTGGTGTTCGGATCCTGAGGCCCCGTCAACGTGCAAGGTCCATTCTGGCTCACCCTCTTTTGGATCTGAATGGCTCTCCTCAGTGGTGGGTATTTCGGCGATAAAATCTGCCAGTGCTTGAGCTTTTATGGCTTTCCGAGGCTCATACGTGATCTCGTGTTCGCCCAACTCTATGCACCACTTGGAGAGCCTTCCCGAATGATCAACCCTCTTCATGACATCCCGTAGTGGCAGACTACTTCGGACAATGATGGGGTGAGCCTGAAAGTATGGCCGCAGCCTTCTCCCTGCAAGCACTAAGGCATATATAGCTTTTTGAAGCAAAGGGTACCTGACTTCGGCGCCATGCAAGGACTTGCTGACATAGTAAACCGGCCACTGTTTCGGTCCTTCTTCTTTCACGAGGACCGAACTCACAGCTTTTTCCGTGACGGCGAGGTATAGTGCCAGGGGCTCTCCCTCCCGAGGTTGCCGCAGAGTCGGCAGTCTGGCCAAGTAGACTTTGAGTTCTTCCCAGGCTTTTTGGCAATCTTCAGCCCAAGGATGGCCATCCCTTCCGAGGTCGCCTTCCATTTTTGCCACTTTTGTGAGGACTTTGAAGAAGGGTCGACACCTATCTCCGTACCTAGAAATAAACCTGCTCAGAGAGGTTATTCTTCCGGTGAGTCTCTACACGTCTTTGACTGTGGTAGGTGTTCGGAATTCAAGCAGAACCTTAATCTTCTCAGGGTTAGCGTCGATGCCTCTTTCGGATACCATGTACCCGAGGAACTTTCCCGAGGTCACCCCGAAGATGCACTTCTCTGGATTAAGGCGGATCCCGAAGGTTCTGAGCTTTTGGAAGGTTTCCCCTAAATCTGCAACGTGGTAGCTAGGCAGTTTGCTCTTGACTATCATATCATCAACATATACCTCCATGTTCCTCCCCATTTGGTCTTTGAAGACCTTGTTCATCAGCCTTTGGTAGGTGGCTCCTGCATTTTTTAGCCCGAAGGGCATTCTGATATAGCAATATGTTCCTCCCTCGATGATGAAGGCAGTCTTCTCTTCGTCTCCGGGGTCCATCCTTATCTGATGGTAGCCACTGAAGGCGTCTAGGAAACTTAAGAGCCCGTACTCGGCGGTTGAATCTACCAGTTGGTCTATTGGTGGAAGAGGATATGAATCTTTTGGGCAAACATCGTTCAAATTTCTGAAGTCGATGCACATCCGAAGCTTGCTACTTCCTTCTTTTGTGGCAATTACCACGTTACTTAGCCATTCGGGGTAGTTTACCTCCCGGATAACGCTAGCGTCTATCAGACGCTGGACTTCGGTTTTGACGAATTCACTTTTGTGAGCTGAGATGCTCCGTTTCTTTTGCCGGACTGGTTTTACTTCCGAACTCACTTTAAGGCTATGCTGGATTACGCGAGGGTTTACCCCTGGCATGTCCTTCGGCGAGTAGGCGAACAGATCTTTATTTGCAAGCAGAAAAGATACAAGTTTTTCCTTGTCTCCTTCGGCCATGTTTTTCCCTATTCGGGTACTATGGCCTGGGACAAGCTCTACTTCTTCTGTTTCTGCTTTTGTGGAATCTTCTGCCTTGCCCTTTTTCAGCTCTTTTGCTTCTACAGCATGTGCTAAGTTGCTTGCTGGAGCCTTTCGTGCTCTGACGAACACCTTTCTCACCTCGCCTTGATCAATGAAGATCTTTGCGTCTTCTTCTTTGGTGGCGAAAGTGACGGTCAAGTACTTTACATCAGGGCGAATGTGCAAATTTCCCTGTGTCTGTCTGCCGAGAATGGCGTTGTATGACGAAGGAACGTCCATGACTATGAATCTTGCCATGGTAGAGGCGAACAACTCAGCAGTTCCTTTCTCCGAAGTTCCTTTCATCATCAAGGGGAGGTCGATCCACCCGAGGATAGGTAGCTCAGATGGTCCTACGCCGAACGTGGGTGAAGTAACAGCCTTGAGGTCACTCCTGGATACGCCCAAGCTTGGCAGCAAGTGTGAGAACAAGACGTCTGCGTTTGACCCATCGTCCAGCAGTACCCTATTGACGTCCCAGTTTCCTATCCTCGCCATTATCAGCAATGGATCGTCATGGGGAAATATGATGGTGGAGCCATCCTCGCGGGCCAATTTTTTCGTTGGGCTTTGATATTCCATCACCGCTATCTCTCTGGCCCTTCTTTTTCTTTCTGAGGATGGAAGTCCGGTTGTGATCATCTGTATTACTCCCGCCGAAGGTGGAGGACGCCTTCTCGGACTTCGGTTCCTTCTCCTGTCCGAATCGTAATCCTCATCATCGGGCTTTCCTTCCTCCTCTTTTTTCCCTTTCGGGGAAGGCATTCTCAAATAACGCCGAAGCTGGCCCTGCTTTATCAGTGATTCAATGTACTTTTTCAACTGAAAGCAGTCTTCGGTGTCATGACCGTGATCACGGTGGAACTGACAGAACTTCTTCATGTTCCTTCTATTGTCAGCAGTCATGCCCCTTGGTCGTTGGATTTGAGCCCCCTGTTTTTCCAATGCCATAAGGACGTTAGCCCTCGTGGTGCTCAGAGGTGTAAAGTTTTGGGGCTTCCTTCCTCCTACTCGCATTCTCCGAGGTCGGCCCATCTGTTCCGTTGGACACCTGGTTTGCTGGCTGGACCCTTCGCCACGAACGTGAATATGGTCAGCCTTCGGCCCAGTCATTCTCAGCTCTTCGGCTGTCATATGTTGTTCAGCCATTCGGTAGAATTCTCCCAGCGTGTCCGGGGGATCTTTGGAGAATTCATAAAACAAGTGCGAATCCCTTCGGAGGCCCCTCGTCATCGCGAGGATGCGGATCTCGGGACGAAAGTCCGGGACACTGAGGGCTTCTTTGTTGAACCTCTCGACATAGTCACAGATGGTTTCCCCGTTTCTTTGTGCTATGTCAAACATCTGGACGGGCATCTTCGCCGTCGGCTTGCTCCCGATGAATTGTTGGGTGAACGCTGTGGACAGCTCCTGGAACCCCCTGATGTTTCCGGGAGGCAGGGAATTGTACCAGGCAGTTGCTGGTCCTGCGAGGGTGACTTCAAAGCACTTGCAGAGTGTTGCATCATCAGCCCCGTGTAGCACCATGCTGCGTTTGTATTTCGTTAGGTGGGCCTGGGGATCAGTCCGGCCCTCATAGGTCTCTAGCCGAGGTAGCCTGAAGTCGCTTGGCATGGCCGTCTCGACCACTGTTCGGGCGAAAGGACTTTCATCTCCAGAGACAGTTTCAGTTAGCCTGCCCCAAACAGGCTTGCGTGCCACCTGTTGTTCCACTCTTTCCAGTCTTGCCAAGACTTTCTCCAGGAGCAGCATGGCACGGGGCTCTTCTTCCTGGGGCCTTCTCTTCGGGGAGCGACTTCGGGACCGAGGTGACTGAGACCTTGCCTCTGCTGACAAACTTCTTCTGGACGGAATTTCGGCTCGTTTAGAGCTCGCTCTTTCCGCCATCCGTGCCCCGAGGGGCAAGTTATCTGTCGAGGACTCTTCTCGTGGCTCCCCACTTCCCGAGCTATGATGCGTTGGCCTCAGACTTTTCTCCCGAGGTCGTGCTAACGAAGTGGGTTTTTGCGCGGCCATCGTCGGTCTATTTGTTGTGTCATTTCAGCCACAACAGACCTCTGAAAGTCTCTTAAAAAACCCATGGTGATGACAAGAGGGCGTTCCTCTTCAGGCAAGGAAGTCTCTGGGGGACTTCGTTCGGTAGCTGGTTGGGTTTCAGGCGCAGCTGGGGACTTCGGGAGTCCTTTGTCCTTCGAACGCCGAGTTTCGACAACAGCTACCTGGGAGTGAGTTCCCACAGACGGCGCCAAATGATGCCCCAAGGCATCTTCGTTTGCTGTTATGTTGACAGGTGGATAGACTTCCTGGGGAGGCGAGTGCCTGGAGCTCAGGTTTCCCAGCTGAGTGTGCCTGAAAAGCTCAAAGAAGAGGTTAGGAGGTCCTCGGTTTGCTTTTCCGGGGAGGACCCTCCGACGCCCAAGTCAGTTTTCTGAGTGAAGGTGGAGGAAGAACACTAAGGGATCAAGTGTCTTGCCTGTTTTGTGTTTTCTCAGAGAGAGGAAAATGCCCATCCTTTGCCCAGTCCCATTTCCTAGTATTTATAGGAGTAGCTGGTCCGTTCAGATCATGACACGTGTTCGGTCGGATTTGATCTGTCTCTTTGGACCTAGGGGACAGGCAGCCGTTTGCAGCCTCTTTTAGCCCTGGACCCGGACGGGTTGTGTCAGGACTGGGGTGGCTGCGGCGTGTCATTTCGCCGTTCAGATGTGACGTGTGGGGCTTGTGGGCGACATGTCAGAGGCTCCTTAAATGCTCATACCGTACTCCCGAGGTCCCCTGGGCGAGGTCACCCTTCGGTGCGTGCACCCTCTTCGGATTCTATCCGTCCTTCGGTGCGAGCACCTCCTTCGGGATCTATCCCATAATTCTGGGAGCGCCCTTGATGAACACCTTCTTCGGGACTCACATCCATAGTTCGGGGATTCCCTTGTTCAGGTGTTTCTTCTTCGGGGAAGACCTCTTTGGGGCCTCTTCCTTCGGGGAGATTCTCCTTTGCTTCAGGGAGATGGCTCTCTTACCCGATGACGGTCAGTTTAGCCCCTCGATGGAGACGGTGTTGTCCTCGGAATTCCTGACGAGCTATCGAAGTCTCAAGCTCATAGTGTTTGACTTCGCACCTTCCGAGGTCAGTAAAAAGATCCTCTCTTGGGTGACGTTAGACTCCTCGGCCAATATTCTGGCGCGGAGTTACTACCGAGGAGGCGTTAGCCTTTGGCTATCAGTACACATTCTTTCTTGATTTAGTAGCATGCTAGGATTCGTTCATTATTTACATGAATGTTCTTAGTAGCATGCTAGGATTTGTTTACCGCAATATGTATGTAAAACTAACATGCTATATCAAATGCATAAAATATGTTAAACAAATTAGACTGATGCATGTTTGTATTCATGTTGAACTCAAATGATCAAAATGCATGTGGCATGTACATGAGTAGATAACATAAAGATATGTTATCATGAGATCCTGAAATCTCCAATTGGAGTGGTGACAAAGGAGGGCCAGGGAAGGGCAAGGGAAAAGGTCCTGCTTCCAAGAAAAGGTTCAAGAAGAAGCGGGACAAAAACAAGCTAAAGTGCTTCAACTGTGGGTATAAAGGACACTTTGCAAAAGATTGCAAGGGTCTACCCAAGGTACATACATACCCTTCTACTTTCTTTGTACATGTTGTGTCATGTACATTACTAACTGAGTGCAATTCTTTGTGGATTGTAGACTCGGGAGCAACAGACCATATAGCCCGGGGCAGGTTTTGGTTTGTGGCCTACAGGAAGCTTTCAAAAGGAGCTAAGCACGTTTCAGTGGGAAATGATGCCAGGCTGGAAGTGGAAGGCATAGGAACATGTAGAATTCCTATAGATATTGGATATTTGTATCTAATAGATGTATTGTATGTACCAAACATTTGTAGAAATTTGATTTCTATAAGTTCTATGTTGAAGTACAATTATTGCTTTAATTTCTTTAATAATAATGTGTCTATTATTAAAGATAATAAGATAGTATGCACTTGCTTAGTTAATAATGGGCTTTATGAGTTGAAGCCAACTAACCATTCTGTTGCAAGTCCTAGTTGCTATGTGACAGAGGTCACAAATGAAATAAGATGGCATGAGAGGTTAGGTCATATTGGTTAAGATAGAATGGACAAGCTAGCCAAGAGTGGCTTGCTAGGTTCCTTGACCAAGGTTGTCCTTCCAAGTTGCCAATCATGCCTAGAGGGCAAAGCCACAAGAAAGCCTTTTGGCAAAGTAACTAGGAGAGGTAAGGCACAAAGTTTAGTTCACTCTGACCTATGTGGGCCAATGAGGGTTGAATCTAGAAATGGATTCAAGTATTTCATCACATTCACAGATGATTACACTCGATTCACCCACATCTACCTACTAAGAAACAAGGCAGAGGCCTTGGCATGCTTTGAGAAGTATGTACAATTGGTTGAGAACCAAGTAGGTAAGAAGGTTAAGTCCTTGAGGACAGATAAGGGTGGAAAGTATACATCAAATGCATTCAAGGCATTTTGTGACTTGAAGGGTATTGAAAGGGAGTTCACTCTTCCTTGGACACCCCAACAGAATGGAGTGTCTGAGAGGAAGAATAGAACTCTTATGGACATGGTACGTTCCATGATGGAAAAGGCCAACTTAGACATCACTTATTGGAGTGATGCACTGTTATGTGCAGTTCATGTCCTTAATAGAGTACCCACCAAGAATGTGAACTCTTCTCCATATGAGTTATGGAAGAAGAAAACTCCTAATCTAAGCTATTTATGCCCTTGGGGTTGTTTGGCTTATGTTCACATAACGGACCATCCTTTGGGAAAGTTAGGTCCAAGAGGGAGGAGGTATGCCTTCCTTGGTTATGCTGAACAATCTAGGGGTTATGTGTTCTTGGATATAAGTCACAAAACTGGGAACATCTTTGATGCAAGGAATGCTAACTTTGTGGAGGATGAGTTCCCCAAAGTTGGTGAGCGTAGTGACTTAACCTCATTAAGCCAGATCCTAGATGAGGATCAACCAAGTGTCATAAGGACACCTGGGACACATGCACCTACTCTAGAGCGAGTACCTCAACCACATGGAGCAATGGCTCCAGAAATGCCTGTTGTTGTGGACCAACATGAGCAAGACCTCCAAGAGGAAGGTTTTGTTCAAGAGGGAGTTGAGGATACTCAAGAGCAAAATGCTGAGCCTCAAAAGATGGAGCATGAGATGCCTCCATCTCAGCCTACATTGAGAAGATCAATGAGGAAATTTGGACCACCTAAAGAATGGTGGATCTTGGATAGTGAGGCAAATTTGGTTGCATCTGAGATAGATGAGCCAAGTAACATTAAGGAGGCTCTTGAGGGTGCACAGAGGGAAGAGTGGCTAAATGCAATGAAGGATGAGTTGCATTCAATGCATTTCAATGGGGTTTGGGAGCTAAGTGATCTTCCTCCAGGCCGTAAAGTAATTGGGAACAAGTGGGTTCTCAAGATCAAGGTGAACTCTGATGGAAGTATCGAAAGATACAAGGCCCGTTTGGTGGCCAAGGGTTTTACACAGAAGGAGGGTGTTGATTTCAAAGACACCTTCTCTCCTCTTGTAAAATTCACTTCCATCAGGATATTACTTGCCATCGTGGCAAATCTGGATCTAGAGTTACATCAGATGGATGTAAAGACCGCCTTTCTCAATGGTGATTTGAGTGATGAGATATATATGAGACAACCTGAGGGGTTTGTCCAAAAGGGTCAAGAGGACAAGGTATGTAGACTGAAGAAGTCTATCTATGGTCTTAAGCAAGCTTCAAGACAGTGGTACTTGAAGTTTCACCATGTAATCACAAGCTATGGCTTTGTGATGATGCATGAAGACCATTGTGTATACTTGTACTCTTCTGGGTCTAGTTTTGCAGTATTGACTCTATATGTAGATGATATACTGATTGCAAATAATGGGCTTGCGTTGTTAAGTACCATCAAGAGATGGTTGTCTTCCACCTTTGACATGAAGGACATGGGAGAGGCGGCCTTTATCCTAGGGGTTAAAATCCTGAGGGATAGAAAGGCAAGGCTGTTGGCCCTTTCTCAAGAACCTTATATTGATAAGATTCTTGCAAGGTTCAACTTAACAAACGCAAAGCCCATGAGTACACCTCTTGCATATGGTTGCAAGATTGGAGAGGACTTGTGTCCGAAGACTCCAAAGGAGAAGGAAGAGATGGCTCAGGTCCCCTACCTAAGTGTCATTGGTAGCTTGATGTATGCCATGTTATGTACAAGGCCAGACATCAGCCAAGCGGTTGGACTTCTAGCAAGATATTCTTCCAACCCTGGTCTGGAGCATTGGAAAAGTGTCAAGAGGATCCTAAGGTACCTCAAGGGTACTAAGGATTATTGGCTTTGTTACCAAGGTAAAGACCTTGGTTTACGTGGCTATTCTGATGCTGATTGGGGAGGAGATAGAGACTCCAGCAAGTCTACATCTGGTTATATTTTCATGCTAAATGGTAGGGCTACTACTTGTTGTAGTAAGAAGCAAACTTGTACAGCATTGTCCACAATGGAGGCTGAATTTGTTTCATATGCCTCAGCTGTACAAGAAGCCCTTTGGCTAGGTTATTTCCTTAAAAATTTGGAGTCCAGGGTTTCTATTGAGAAACCTATTACTATCTACAGTGATAGTATGGCGGCCATGGCTTATACCAAGGACCCCAAATACCATGGAAAAACCAAGCACATTAGCATGAAAATATAACTTTGTGCGGGATGCAATTGAAGAGGGTGAAGTTAGGATTGAGTACATTTCTACAGACCTGATGGTGGTAGATCCTCTCACTAAGCCATTGCCACCACTTGTATTTGCTCGACATGTTAGAGCAATGGGTCTTAGAAGATTGTGAATGTTGGATGTACTTCACCTCTTTGGTGTCACACATGTTATGTATTTCTTTGAAATAATACCGATTATTTTATGAATTACTCAGTTCAATTTTATGAAACACAACGAACAAATGAACATGTCAAACATAGGCAGAGTATGACTTTCTCACACAAGTCATCCGCCCTTGATCTTTGTGTAAGATTAAGGATGAGGCTGGCTAAAGACTTAAATGAAACTTAAGTGAATGATACATTTAAGTGGGAGTCATGCTCCAACACATGACACTTTAGCTTTTATGGTCGCCTTGATTATGAGTAATCAAGATTCAATGCTTTGGTGCATTCAGTTTGTATGACCATTCATACATCCTAACCTATGTTAAATGTAAGCTAAGGCTTACATGGAGAAATTTCATGGTCTTCCTTTTATGTGTTAAGAGGAGTACACTTCATGGTGTTTTAAGAGGGAGAAATGACACACTCCTCAATTGGAATGGAGATCACTCCAAGTGGGAGTGACATGAGTAAAACACCTTAGAAGTGTATTATGGAACTTTAATAGATGTGTGATAGCCGAAGGGCTATCGCCTTTCTCAGTACATGCTTCCTGACGAAAACATGGTCGGGAAGCCTGGCGTCAGCTGAAAGAGGCACTATCACTGACCTCGGAGGGAGCGAAGTCAGATACCACAAAATCGGGACTTCGGCTGAATACGCTTGGCGTTTTAAAGGCATCGCCGACTCCCTCGGGGACCAAGCGGATCACCTTCGGGGATAAAGAACCAGCTGTTGCAAGCAGGAGAGAACTTCCCCGAAGGCGGAATCCTCAAACCAGGGGACTTCCCGAACTACAAGCATAACTACCGAAGAAGGTCATCCGTACCAAAGAATGACCTCGCCCAGAGGACCTCGGGAGTACGGCATGAGCATTTAAGGAGCCTTTAACATGTCACCCACAGGCGTTACACACTGCCCCAAACGGCGGTCTGACACGCCGATGCCGTCCAGGTCTTGTCACGACCTGTCTCGGCTCAAGGGTCAAGGAGCCTGCAAACGGCTACTTGTCCCCTACGCCCGGAAACACAGAGAACATCCGACCGAACACGTGTCATGATCTGAACGGGATGGGAACTCCTATAAATACCAGGGAACAGGCCCTGGCAAGGACCCCGGAATCCGACCCTCTCCCCCTGAGAAAATACAAACAGGCAAGGCCACTAAACCTCTTAGTGATCCCCTTCTTTCACATTTCAGGACACTGACTTAGGCGTCGGAGGCTCCTCCTCGGAAAAAGATCCCGGGGACCTCCTAACCCTTTTCTACGAGTTTTACAGGCACACTCCCCTGGGAAATCTAGGCTCCAGGCGTTCTCCCTCTCAGGAAGTCCCTCCCGAAGTCACAATGTTTTCCAGCGAAGATGCCTTTGGGCATCATTTGGCGCCGTTTGTGGAAATTTACCCTCAGGTCGCCGTTGTCGAAACTCAGCGTTCAAAGGACAAGGGACTCCCGAGGTCCCCGTCCGCGCCTGAAGTTCAACCGGTTACTGAGCAAACCCTTCTAGGGACTTCCATGCCTGAGGAAGAGCGTCCTCTGGTCATAACCATGAGCTTTCTACACAACTTTCAACGTTCTGTTGTGGCTGAAATGACACAGCAGATAAACCAAAGTTGGCCACAACAAACTCAGGCCCAAAGGTCTCCCTCGCCTGCACGCCCTCGGGAAGGAAGCCCCAAACCAGTCCATCGTAGTTCGGGACACGAGGACCCACGTGAGGAGTCTTCAACAGAAAATATGCCCCTCGGGGCACGGCTTACAGGACGAGCTGGGTCCAAGCGACCCAAGATCCCACACCAAAGGAGCTCGTCACCCGAGGCGAAGTCTCCATCCAGTCAGCACCGAAGTCACTCCCCGAAGAGGCCCCGGCAATCTCCCTTCCCAGAAGAAGAACCTAGTGCCACGATCCTTATGGAGAAAATATTAGCGAGGTTGGACAGAGTGGAAAAACAAGTAGCAAGCCGGTCTGGGCCAGGCTGTCTGAAACCTTCTGTGGGGATGAGTCCCCGTTCACCCGAACTATAGTAGAGGCAGCCATGCCAGGTGACTTCCGGGTACCCCGACTGGAAACTTATGATGGCCGGACTGATCCACAGGCTCATCTGAAGAAGTACAGACACAGCATGATGATGCACAGTGCAGACGATGCTACCTTGTGCAAATGTTTTGAGGTCACCCTCACAGGACCAGCAACTGCGTGGTACAATTCATTGGCTCCAGGAACCATCAGGGAGTTCCAGGAGTTATCTACAGCCTTCACGCAGCAATTCATTGGAAGTCGGCCGACAGCGAAGATGCCTGTCCAGATGTTCGACATAGCGTAGAGAAACGAAGAAACCATCCGCGACTATGTCGAAAGGTTTAACAAAGAAGCCTTGAGTGTCCTAGACTTCCGGCCCGAAATACGCATCCTCGCCATAACACGGGGCTTTCGGAGGGACTCACAGCTCTTTTACGAATTTTTCAAAGACCCTCCGGACACGCTTGGTGAGTTTTACCGAAGGGCCGAGTAGCACATGACAACCGAAGAGCTGAGGATGGCTGGACCGAAGTCCGAGCACGCCCGTGCCGAAGGGTCCAGCCACCAAATACGGTGTTCGGCCGACCAAGCAGGCCGACCTCGGAGAGCGCAGGGAAGGAAACTCCCAAACTTTACACCCCTGAACACCACGAGAACCAACATCCTCATGACAATGGAAAGGCAGGGAACCCAGATCCAGCGGCCAAGGGCCATGACCGCTGATAATAAGAAAAATATGAAGAAGTTCTGCCAGTTTCACCGCGACCATGGCCACGACACCGAAGACTGCTTCCAATTGAAGAAGTACATAGAGTCGCTAATAAAGCTGGGCCAACTTCGACGCTATCTGTGAATGCCTTCCCCGAATGGGAGGAAAGATGAGGAAGGAAAGGCAGATGACGAAGATTACGACTCCGACAGACGGAGGAACCGAAGTCCGAAAAGGCGCCCTCCACCTCCGGCAGGGATAATACAAACAATCGCAACAGGACTCCCATCCTCGAAAAGGAAGAGGAAGGCTAGAGAAATATCAGTCATGGAATATCAGAGCTCGACGAAGAAGCTGCCCCGCAAGGATGGTTCCACCGTCATGTTTCCTCATGACAACCCGCTGTTGGTCATGGTGAGGATAGGAAACTGGGATGTCAAGAGAGTCTTGCTTGACGATGGATCAAACACAGACATCCTGTTCTCACATTTGCTGCCGAACTTGGGCATATCCAACAGCGACCTCAAGCCCGTCACTTCACCCACCTTCGGGGTAGGACCATCCGAACTGCCTGTCCTTGGGTGGATCGATCTTCCGCTACTGATGAAAGGGACTTCGGTCGATGGGACAACCGAGTTATTCGCCTCCACAATGACAAGGTTCATCATTATGGATGTCCCTTCATCATACAACGCCATCCTTGAGAGACAAACACAGGGAAATCTGCACATTCGCCCTGATGTAAGATACTTGACTCTCACTTTTGCCACCAAGGATGGAGACGCGGAAATCTTCATTGATCAGGGCGAAGTAAGGAAGGTGTTCGTCAAAGCACGAAAAGCTCCAGCAAACAACTTCGCACAAGCTGTAGAGGCAGAGGCTTTAAAGCCAAAAAAGGGCGAGGCAGAAGATTCCGCGAAGGTAGAGATGGAAGAAGTAGAACTTGTCCCAGGCCGAAGTACCCGAATAGGGAAAAATTTGGCCGAAGGTGACAAGAAAAAACTTGTATCCTTTGTACTGATGAATAAAGATTTGTTTGCCTACTCGCCGAAAGATATGCCAGGGGTAAGTCCTCGCATAGTACCGCACAGCCTTAAAGTAAGTCCGGAAGCAAAACCTATCCGGCAAAAGAAACGGGGCATCTCAGCCCACAAAAATGACTTCGTCAAAACCGAAGTCCAGCGCTTATTGGATGCTGATGTAATCAGGGAGGTCAAGTACCCCGAATGGTTGAGCAATGTGGTTATTGCCACAAAAGAAAGGACCAGCAAGCTCCGAATGTGCATCAACTTCAGAAACTTGAACGATGCTTGCCCAAAGGATTCATATCCTCTCCCCCCAATAGACCGATTGGTAGACTCAACCGCCGAATACAGGCTCCTAACTTTCTTAGACGCTTTCAGTGGGTATCATCAAATAAGGATGGACCCCAAAGACGAGGAAAAAACCGCCTTCATCACCAAGGGTGGAACATATTGTTACATCAGGATGCCCTTCGGGCTCAAAAATGCGGGAGCCACTTATCAGAGGCTGATGAGTAAGGTCTTCAGTGACCAAATAGGGAGACACATGGAAGTCTACGTCGACGACATGATAGTCAAAAGCAAGCTGTCTAACGACCATGTCGTAGATCTAAAGGAAACATTCCACCAGCTCAGAACCTTCGGGATCCGCCTTAATCCTGAAAAGTGCATCTTCGGAGTGACCTCGGGAAAGTTTCTTGGGTACATGGTATCAGAAAGAGGCATTAATGCTAACCCAGAAAAAATTAGGGCTTTGCTCGAATTCCGAACTCCCGTCATAATAAAAGATGTGCAGAGACTCACTAGAAGGATAACCTCTCTTAGTAGGTTTATTTCCAGATACGGAGATCGGCGCCGAGCATTTTTCAAAGTCCTCACTAAGGCAACAAAAAAGGAGGGCAACCTCGGAAGTGACGATCATCCTTGGAACGAAGACTGCCAAAAGGCCTGGGAGGAACTCAAAATCTACTTAGCACGTTTGCCTACTTTGCGACAGCCTCGCGAAGGAGAGCCCCTCGTACTATACCTCACCGTCACAAAAAAAACGGTAAGCTCAGTCCTCGTAAAAGAGGAAGGGCTGAAGCAATGGCCGGTCTATTATGTAAGCAAGTCATTGCACGGCGCCGAAGTCAGGTATCCTTTGCTGCAAAAAGCTATATATGCCTTGGTGCTAACAGGAAGGAGGCTGCGACCATATTTTCAGGCTCACCCTATCATCGTCCAAAGCAGTCTACCTCTGCGGGATGTCATGAGAAAAGTTGATCACTCAGGAAGGCTCTCCAAATGGTGCATAGAGCTTGGCGAACACGACATTACTTATGAACCTCGGAAAGCCATAAAAGCTTAGGCCCTGGTAGACTTCATTGCCGAAGTGCCCATCGCCGAGGACAGCCATCTGGATCCCAGCGAAGGTGAGCCAGAATGGACTCTGTATGTTGATGGAGCCTCGGGGTCCAAACAACAGGGTGCTGGGGTAATTATCAGAGGTCCCGAAGGTCTAGAAGTAATGAAAGCCATCAAATTCAGGTTCGACGTCACCAACAATGTGGTCGAATATGAAGCTCTCATAGCAGGATTGCGCCTAGCCAGAAAAATTGGTGTAAGAAACTTAAAAGCCCATAGCGATTCCCAGTTGGTAGTTCGGCAAACAGCAGGGGATTATGGAGCGAAGGACCCGACCTTGGCAAAATACCATGAACTGGTAGCAGAGCTCATTCGAGAGTTCGACACTGTACGAATAAAAAATGTACCGCAACGAGATAACGCCGAAGCAGACTGTTTGGCGAAATAAAAAACATACACCGAAGTGCTAAATCAACCGAGCATCGCAGTGCTGAGCATAGTAACTTTGGTAAGAGGCTGGAAAGACCCAATAAAAAGATATCTCGCAACCAATGCACTCCCCAAAGAACCCTACGAAGCTGCAAAAGTTCGAAGACGCTCCGGTCAATTTTTCCTGATTGGCGAAGAATTATACCGGTAGGGATATGCAAATCCATTGCAGAGGTGTGTTGGCGAAGAGGATATTGAAATGATCCTCGAAGAAGTTCACGAAGGCGCTTGTGGTTCGCACGTTGGAACTGACGCCTTCGCAGCAGTAATACTTCGGCAAGGATACTTTTGGCCTACTCTGAGAAAGGACGCTAGGCAGTTTGTCCGGAAATGTGGTAATTGCCAAAGACACGCGAGTATCCAAAGGACACCTTCGAAAATGCTAACTTCGGCTGACTATCCCTAGCCCTTCGTAGTTTGAGGCATAGACCTCATTGGGCCACTCCCAACAGTGCCTGGAGGCGTAAAGTTCTGCGTGGTTGCAGTAGACTATTTCTCTAAATGGGTCGAGGCGGAACCTTTGGCGACTATCTCGGCAAAAGATGTGCAAAAGTTCGTATGGAAGAAGATTGTATGCAGATTTGGCATATCGAGGGTACTAGTAGCCGACAATGAGTCCCAGTTTACAGACAAAGGATTCCAAGAATTTATCATCAACCTCGGAATAAAAATGCACTTCGCCCAAGTAGCTCACCCCCAAAGCAATGGGCAAGTAGAAGTATCCAACAGAACTATCAAAGATGGTCTGAAAAAAAGACTGGGTGAAGCAAAAGGGAAATGGCCGGGAGAGCTCCCAAGCGTGTTATGGAGCTACCGAACAACACCCCAAAGAGCCACAGGGGAAACATATTTTTCACTTGTTTTCGGTACAGAGGCTATCATCCCAGTCGAGGTAGTGAAGCCATCAGTGCGAGTCCAAGCGTTCGATGAAAGGGGGAATGACCTTGGGCTGAGAACCAAGCTTGACTTCGTCGGCGAACATAGAGAAATAGCCGAGCTGAGGAGAAAAGCTTTTCAGCAAAGAGCGGCCACGGCTATAAACTTGTGCGCCAGGCCAAAAGGAATAAAGAAAGGAGACCACATTTTCTGAAAGGCTGAGTTTGGACCCCGAAGGCCATCCCACGGGGTACTTCACGCAAATTGGGAAGGACCTTATCTGGTACTTGCCGAAGTGCGAAAAGGAGTTTACAAGCTCGGCGATGCCGGAGGCATAGAGTTAAAAAATACATGGCATTTGGACGCCTTGAGAAAATTCTATGCTTAAGATTTCGGTGAGAAAATTGTACTGTACAGAAAAATTTCTAAGTACAAAAGTTCCTTAGCCAAAAATCTTGAGCATGAGTTATACAAGTCTGAATTTCGCGAAGAAGATCGTCATATTCTCCGAAGTTTCTTGAGCAAACATGTTCGGGACAATGGAAAAAGAAAAATCTTACAAAAAGACTTAGCCAAAATTTTTAAGAAAGAGTCTTTATTGAGATGGATCTGCTTACAAAGAAGAAAGCTCGCCAAAAGAAGAAAAACAAGAGGGCAAAGGACCCTAAAACAAACTAAGGAATCTCGGCGTCTCAGGAGCCACCAGCTCTTGCGTCCTTTTCCACCACCATCGGCGCTGGGAAAGAGAGGGGCAAGTTCAGGTGCTCAATTTTTGACCAAGACCACCGAGGCCCCTCGAGAATGTTTAGGGCCTCCAAGAAAGAGAGGTCCAGATCTGGGAACCTCTGAAGCACTTGGTAACGACCGAGGCAGAAGCCGTCTTGAAAACAGACCTTGGTCATTTCGTCGGCTTTCTTCTTCTCGACCACCAACTCATCACGTTCGCTCTCCAGATCGGCAATCTCCTTCCTCAGTGCCTTCGTCTTCCTCTTCTTTGGCTTCTTCTTCAAAGACTCGACCTCGGTCTGGAGCTCGGCCTTCTCGGCAACCACCTTCGCCAGGAGAGCATCAGAATCTGACTTCTCCTTTTGATATGATTCGTTCGCCGAGGTCAGCTCCACCACCTTGGCACCGAGGTCAGAAATCTTCTGGGAGGAGTCCTTCAAAAGTTCCTCTTTCTCCTCGCAAACTCCTCCCGAATAGTAGCGACCTCCATCTTCGCAGCTTCAGCAATCTCCGTGTTCTTGGTGGCCAATTTAGAGCACTTGGCCTTAGATTTTTCTATGAGATCTAAGGCCGAGACTCGGAACGCCGCTTCCTTCACCACCTGGACCCTAAGGAGGCCGGTGTACCCCAACAGCTGCAAAGAAGTAAGAGCAAAAGTTAGTAAGGCAAAAAGTGGGCCAAACACTTAGAAGAAATCAAGGGGAAGCAAAACAAAGGCCTGAAGGATACCTGGGCAGCGTGCTCGGAAACCTTGACGGCGAGGGACTCATCGCTCGGGCACGCTTCGGAAATAGCCTTGAAGGAGGCCTCGGTGAGGATCCCCCTCGAGATTTGGTTGGCCATATACGGGCAGTCGCCGTAGTACAAATTCATGTCCTCCGTAAACGACCAAAAAGGCTCCCTCGGGATCTTCCCCTTCGGGACACAGGCATCCCGAAGAGCCCGTTTCCGGGCGCGCTCGGCTGCCCGATTCGGGAGTAGCAGCTCCCCTGCACGGCAAAGCAAGAAATTTATCAAGATAAGGAACCCTTAAAGAAATAAAGGTACTATAACTTGTCTAAGAAAACGAACCTGGCAGCACCTCCGCAATGTCATCGTCGGAGTCCCGGACCTCCTCGGCAGGAATCTCCTTACCTTTACTCTTACGACGCTCCTCGGCAGAAGGTGTTGGGTTTCTGGAGCCAAACAGCGCAGCGGAATTTAACCGAAACCCTCCAGGATCTAAGTGAAACGGGGTAAATCGGGTGTTCGAAAATTTCATACCTAATTTTCGGTTGAGATCTCTCACTCAACTGCAGAGTCGAATCACAAAACCTGAACAGTTGACGTGTTCAGGCTCTCTATGGTATCCACACGAGCCTCTCGGGATCACCACGCTTCCACCACATCCCGGCAGATGCGTTTCTCTTGCGCTCGCAGTGCTAGCTTGCGTCCTCCAAGGAATTGCAAGAGAAGAGTGTGGCTGTCCTTTTGGGAGGCTAGGGCAAGGAGACCTGTGAATTTCTCACTTAAAAGTTGTATTTATAGTGAGACTCAACTTCCAGGCCTAATGGGTTTCAAAGCCCTAATCCAATTAGGATTTAATTTCGGGCTTAATAATGGCTCAACTCCTTGGCCCATTATTAATACGAAATTAAAGTGAAACCATAACCCATCATGCACTCTAATGATCCAAATAGCTCTATGTGTGCGACCCAATAGGCTCTTGCCATGTTGGCAATGATCATAAATCACATTTATGATCATAAGCAATGAGCGGTGTCTAGCAACACATCATTGCTACCCAAGTGACAAGATTGTCGGTGAATCGACTAAACCTTTATGATCATCACCGATATATGCCATTGTCCCTTTGTCCAAGATATCAAGACTAAGCACAAGACATGGAATGTGTCACTCTCGTATAGCCCAATCTTTGGTTTCTTGATTACCGAGTAGACCAAATTAAACTGCCGACATTGATATCATATATCAACTCATCGGAGCATGGCCATGCATTTTCTAAGTCTCACTCTATCAAGGGGCCCAAAGATATCACTCCCGTTACATAGGAGGGACAAATCCCATCTTGATCATACAAATCCCTCCACATGATATGTGACATACCCAATGACCTCCTTCAAGTTCACTCAGTTACGAGCAACAAAGGAATGTATCAAAGTATGTGACTCACATGTAGGGAACCTTGATGATCTTAGGTCGAAGGACTACATATACCATGATCACTATGAGAATCACTTATGACACTCATATAACGATCCATGAAGTGTTCTCATGGTGGGTCGGTCCAGTACACAAGTTCTCCAACCTGTACCCATATGTAGACTACATATCTCATATTAGTCTCCACATATGCTAGTCATTATGTATTATTGCAACCCGCTCCACAATAATACTAGACTAGGGACATTTAAGAATATCATTATTCTAGGGTTACAATTATGTTTATTACGTTACGCAGAAACAAAACAACAAACATAATTGCTGGATTAATGCCTCAATAAAATATCATGACTCAATGTGTAAAAATACAATCATCTCATGATTGGCTTTTTGGGCACAATACTAACAATCTCCCACTTGCACTAAAAGCCAATCATCCATGTATCTAATACCGATGGACCTAGAATGGCTATCATGCTTCTGCTGTGTAAGGGGCTTTGTCAGTGGATCAGCAATGTTGCTGTCTGTCGAAGTCCTGCATATCCTTACATCACCCCTCTCGATGATCTCCCTGATGAGATGATAGCGTCGAAGTATGTGTTTGGATCGCTGGTGAGATCGAGGTTCCTTAGCCTGTGCGATTGCTCCATTGTTGTCACAATAGAGCTCTATCGGGTCAACAATGCTTGGAACCACTCCAAGTTCAGTGATGAACTTCTTGATCCAAACTGCCTCCTTCGCAGCATCAGAGGCGGCAATGTACTCAGATTCTGTTGTAGAGTCAGCTACTGTCTCTTGCTTTGAACTCTTCCAGCTTACAGCACCACCACCAATACAAAACACATAACCAGATTGCGATCTAAAATCATCCTTATCGGATTGGAAGCTTGCATCGGTGTAACCCCTTACAACGAGCTGATCTTCACCTCCAAAGACCAAGAATGCATCCTTAGTCCTTCGTAAGTACTTAAGGATGTTCTTAACAGCTGTTCAGTGACTTTCACCGAGGTTTGATTGGTACCTACTCGTCATGCTCAAAGCATATGAGACATTGGGACGAGTACATATCATGGCATACATGATAGATCCAATTGCTGAGGCATATGGAATCTTACTCATGCACTCTCTCTCCTCGGTTGTACTCGGACACTGAGATCTAGAAAGAGTGATACCATGTGACATGGGCAAGAATCCTTTCTTGGAATCTTGCATGCTAAACCTCTTTAGCACCTTGTCAATATATGTACTTTGACTTAGGCCAAGAAGCTTTCTAGATCTATCTCTATAGATCCTGATGCCTAACATATAGGCTGCTTCACCCAAGTCCTTCATAGAGAAACATTTCCCTAGCCAAGTCTTCACAGACTGTAGCTCAGGAATGTCATTCCCGATGAGTAGTATGTCATCTACATACAACACTAAGAAGACAATAGCGCTCCCACTAACCTTCTTGTAGACACAAGGTTCATCTTCATTTTTGATAAAACCAAACTCTTTGATTGCATCATCAAAACGAAGATTCCAACTTCGAGAAGCTTGCTTCAGTCCATAAATGGACCTTTGCAATTTGCACACTTTATTGGCATTCCCAGGAGTGAAAAAACCCTCAGGCTGTGTCATGTACACATCCTCAAGTAGCTTTCCATTTAGGAATGCAGTTTTGACATCCATTTGCCATATCTCATAATCATAGTGTGCAGCAATAGCAAACAAAATTTGGATGGATTTAAGCATAGCAACTGGTGAAAAAGTTTCATCATAGTCAATACCATGAATTTGCTTGAAACCTTTTGCGACCAATCGTCCCTTAAAGGTAATCACATTACCATCCACGTCAGTTTTCTTCTTGAAAACCCATTTGCACCCTATGGGTTTTACCCCTTCAGGTGGGTCAACCAAAGTTCATACTTGGTTTTCATACATGGATTCCATCTCGGATTTCATGGCCACTAGCCATTTCTCAGAGTCAGGCCCCGACATAGCTTGTTGGTAGGTTGTGGGCTCATCTTGATCCATGAGCATCACATCACCGGTGTGAGTCACGAGAAATCCATATCTCTCGGGCACACGCCGAATCCTACCAGTCCTACGTGGGCTTTGTGCTACAGGAACAGACTCTTGAACCACAACATCTTGTGGTGTCTGTTCAGGTTCCATTTCAGGTTCAATGTCTCCTTGTTGTTCTTGAATTTCTTCAAGTTCTACTTTCCTCCCACTAGTTCCTTTAGAGATAAACTCTTTCTCCAAAAAGACACCAGTTCGAGCAACAAACACTTTTTGCTCAGAGGGATTGTAGAAATAGTAACCCTTTGTTTCTTTGGGATACCCAACAAAAGGACATTTTTGAGATTTGGGCCCTAGTTTGTTAGAGGATTGACGTTTTACATAAGCGTCATAGCCCCAAATCTTCATAAAAGACAAATTAGGACGCCTCCCACTCCATATCTCATATGGTGTCTTTTGAACCGATTTAGATGGAACTCGGTTTAGTGTAAAAGCGGCTGTCTCTAGAGCATGTCCCCAAAAGGAGTTTGGAAGGTCAGCTTGACTCATCATGGAGCGAACCATGTCTAACAGAGTTCGATTTCTCCTTTCAGAAACACCATTCCATTGAGGTGTACCTGGTGGAGTGAGTTGTGATACTATACCACACTCCTTCAGATAGTCAAGGAATTCTCGATCCAAGTACTCTCCACCTCGATCTGATCGAAGCACTTTGATACTCTTCCCGAGTTGATTCTCTACTTCATTCTTGAATTCTTTGAACTTTTCAAAGGATTCTGACTTGTGTCTCATAAGATACACATAGCCATATCTGCTGAAGTCATCAGTGAAAGTAATGAAGTATTGGGAACCTCCTCTAGCTTGTGTAGACATAGGGCCACATACATCACTATGTATGAGTCCTAGTAAGTCATTAGCCCTTTCACTTTGCCCTGTGAATGGGGCTTTGGTCATCTTGCCCAACAAACATGACTCACATGTCTCATATGATTCAAAATCAAATGAGTCCAAGAGTCCATCCTTATGGAGCTTGGATATGCGGGTCTCATTTATATGGCCCAAGCGACAGTGCCAAAGATAGGTCAAGTTTGAATCATTTAATCTGACCTTCTTGGTATTCACATTATAGATTGGATCTTCAAGGTCTAGAACATAAAACCCATTGCTAAGTTGAGCACAACCATAAAAGATTTCATTCAAATAAATAGAACAACATTTGTCCTTTATTATAAATGAAAAACCTTTCTTGTCCAAACAAGAAACAGAAATCAAATTTCTACTAATAGTAGGCACAAAGTAGCAGTTGTCTAATTCTAAAACTAATCCACTAGGTAAAGTGAGAACATAAGTCCTTATGGCTAAGGCAGCAACCCTTGCTCCATTTCCAACACGTAGGTCCACTTCACCTCGGGCCAATCTTCTACTTCTACTTAGATCCTGCACATTTGCACAAATGTGAGATCCACATCCAGTATCCAATACCCAAGATGAGGAAGTAGAAAAGTTAGCCTCTATAACAAAAATACCTGAAGTGGAAGTCTTACTTCCCTTTTCCTTAGCAAGTTCTTCAAGATAGAGCTTGCAGTTGCGCTTCCAGTGTCCAGGTTGCTTACAATGGAAGCACTCCCCTTCCTTTGCCACACCACCCTTTGGTTTCAGTGCAGCTGAAGAAGAACTAGCATTGGACTTTCCATTAGCTTTATCCTTCTTCTTGTTGGCTTTTCCCTTTCCCTTGCCCTTTTGAACCATCAAAATGGGCTTAGCCTTCTTAAGGTTTTGCTCAGCAGTTCTCAACATGTTGAGCAATTCAGGGAGGGACTTGTCAAGGTCGTTCATGTTATAGTTCATGACGAATTGACTGTAGCTTTCAGGCAACGATTGCAAGACTACATCGATAGCCAACTCTTTCTGAAGAGCAAATCCCAAATTCTCAAGATTCTCAATGTACCCAATCATCTTGAGCACATGAGGACCCACGGGACTTCCCTCAGACATCTTGCACTGAAACAATGCCTTAGAGGTCTCAAACCTCTCATGCCTAGCTTGCTCTTGGAAAAGCATTTTGAGATGTTCGATCATATCGAACGCCCCCATGTTCTCATGTTGCTTCTGAAGCTCAGATTCCATGGTAATAAGCATGAGGCATGCAACATCCAAAGCATCATCAGAATGCCTCTTATGAGCATCCCTTTCAGCTCTTGGAGCAGTGGCAGCAGGCTCATTCGAAATGGGCTGCTCTAGGACATATGCCTTTCTCTCTTGTTTGAGGACTATCCTCAAGTTTCGGTACCATTTGAGAAAGTTGGTCCCATTCAGTTTTTCCTTCTCAAGGATCGATCGCAACGAAAGTGTCGATGTGTTTTGTGCCATGGTTATCTACAACAGTAAATATGCAGTGTAAGAGTCATGTATTTTAATTCATTTAATAAGGAATTTTATTAAACGATACTCCCACTATTTTCCTCAAAATAATAACCCTCGATATTATTTCAGAACACCTCGGCGCTAAGGTATTCTAGTGGGCCAAGATCCATATTTGACCACAACCTGAGTCAGCTTTGGCTTTTCTCTCAAGTTACAACTATTTAGGTAGGCAACTCCTTGCCAATTGCATCTTATGCAACTCTTGGATAGTTGGGTGAACAACACTTGTCCAAGCTCATCTCATGAACTTAAGCCCAACTCTATGCCTCTAAGTCCCTAATCCTATTAGGGTGAATTAGTTAAGTCGAACCCAAAGTTAGCAGTTTGGATATCACTATTATCCCATCGCGCCTTACCAAGATGAACATAGGTGCTTTGCTTTGGCAAACCCACCTAATGTTGATCAAAGTCTTGACGAGTGCCAACATTTGGAAGGCATCACATTTAATGACTTAATATTTGTTTGAGGGATTTTATCTTTTGATCTCACCAATTTGTTATCTCCGGTTGTTTTATACATGCATCACATACAAATATAAAACATGCATCTCATGCTTACAAGAAATAAACGTGACATGGTTATAGCCCAAACTATGCGATATTCTCAAGCCAATGAGAATATCATAAAAGCCTAAGAAAAGAAAAGAGTCTTCACAAGCTCCTTCTCTTCCTTTCTTGGCTGCTCTTTTGTTGTCACCTCCTTGGACATACCACCTTGGATGAGCCCATAATGCACCATTACATCAATAATAGAAACCTCGAGTTACATTTGAGGGGAGTAAGGTGAGAAGAGAATGTACAATGAGAGTGATAAGAAAAGGCACGACTCGTAGGCCGTATTTACAAGTACAACCAATCAAGGGCTATAACCATGCACCATGCTTCAAACACTAATCAGCATATCATGTAAAATCTCATTCAACAAATATGCATGCCAATTTTCGCGTGTTGATTAACCAGTTTTTATTTATGTGGCGCTTCACATACGGCGGTCCCGCTGGCCGGTCAGCGGGCGGTGGTTCCGCTGACCGGTTAGCGGACGGTGTCAAGGGGAGCCGCCCTTGCGGGGGGCGTAGGGGCAGCGCCCCCCGGCGCAAAAAATTGTCTTACAATTGCTTAGCCCGAAATCTTCTATTTCGAGAAAGTAAGCACCCGAGACTCCTCCATTCGAGCCACCAAATATACCTTACATTCGGTGCCCGAACAGGCCGAATCCGAACAAACCTAGGGTTTTTGCAACTATTGCAAGAATCCTAATCCATATAGGTATCTCATACCTATCATTTTGGGGTAATCTCATTAACCAATTTGTGTCGTTTCTTCATATATCTCATATGTTCATTACGAATTCCGGTTTCATGCATCATGAATCAATCTAATTAATCATGGCCGAAAACCAATCGAACACATAGCATCATGCGATTCAACACTCAATCCCGATTTAGGGTTTCACCAGTAGCTCTGATACCACTGTTGGGTTTCTGGAGCTAAACAGCGCAGCGGAATTTAACCGAAACCCTCCAGGATCCAAGTGAAACGGGGTAAACCGGGTGTTCGAAAATTTCATACCTAATTTTCGGTTGAGATCTCTCACTCAACTGTAGAGTCGAATCACAAAACCTGAACAGTTGACGTGTTCAGGCTCTCTATGGTATCCACACGAGCCTCTCGGGATCACCACGCTTCCACCACGTCCCGGCAGATGCGTTTCTCTTGTGCTCGCAGTGCTAGCTTGCGTCCTCCAAGAAATTGCAAGAGAAGAGTGTGGCTGTCCTTTTGGGAGGCTAGGGCAAGGAGACCTGCGAATTTCTCACTTAAAAGTTGTATTTATAGTGAGACTCAACTTCCAGGCCTAATGGGTTTCAAAGCCCTAATCCAATTAGGATTTAATTTCGGGCTTAATAATGGCTCAACTCCTTGGCCCATTATTAATACGAAATTAAAGTGAAACCATAACCCAAATAATTTGCCCATGCATTCTAATGATCCAAATAGCTCTATGTGTGCGACCCAATAGGCTCTTGCAATGTTGGCAATGATCATAAATCACATTTATGATCATAAGCAATGAGCGGTGTCTAGCAACACATCATTGCTACCCAAGTGACAAGATTGTCGGTGAATCGACTAAACCTTTATGATCATCACCGATATATGCCATTGTCCCTTTGTCCAAGATATCAAGACTAAGCACAAGACATGGAATGTGTCACTCTCGTATAGCCCAATCTTTGGTTTCTTGATTACCGAGTAGACCAAATTAAACTGCCGACATTGATATCATATATCAACTCATCGGAGCATGGCCATGCATTTTCTAAGTCTCACTCTATCAAGGGGCCCAAAGATATCACTCCCGTTACATAGGAGGGACAAATCCCATCTTGATCATACAAATCCCTCCGCATGATATGTGACATACCCAATGACCTCCTTCAAGTTCACTCAGTTACGAGCAACAAAGGAAAGTATCAAAGTATGTGACTCACATGTAGGGAACCTTGATGATCTTAGGTCGAAGGACTACATATACCATGATCACTATGAGAATCACTTATGACACTCATATAACGATCCATGAAGTGTTCTCATGGTGGGTCGGTCCAGTACACAAGTTCTCCAACCTGTACCCATATGTAGACTACATATCTCATATTAGTCTCCACATATGCTAGTCATTATGTATTATTGCAACCCGCTCCACAATAATACTAGACTAGGGACATTTAAGAATATCATTATTCTAGGGTTACAATTATGTTTATTACGTTACGCAGAAACAAAACAACAAACATAATTGCTGGATTAATGCCTCAATAAAATATCATGACTCAATGTGTAAAAATACAATCATCTCATGATTGGCTTTTTGGGCACAATACTAACACAAGGGACTGCCACCAAGGTGTCCAAAAGAGCCGCCGAGGAAGAGGGACTCCGGGAAGGGGCGGCAACGGCAACCTCGGCCGGCGGAACAGCAGCAGCAGCATCTGACTTTTCTCACGCCTCCTCGGGAATTTCGGCCTGAGGAGGAGGCATGTCTTTCTTTGCCCGTTTGGCCACCGATGGGCCAGCCCCAGATGATTTCCGCCTTCGGGAGACAGCCTTCTTCGTCTGCTCACCCTTCTCGGCTTGACCGAGGAAAAGGGACTTGTAGTAGGTAGCGGAGTCGTCGCCCATCTATGAAAAAGGAAGAAAACATCAGTGTGAGTCCAGGGTAAAACTATAACAAAAGAATCCTGGGATAACTTACTCTCGAAAAAGGACTCATAAGTGACTTCCTCCCTAAGGAGTTGCACCAACCAAGAATCTTTCCCAGCGATAGCAGGAGCCGGCATCCCGAGGTCCGTCTTGTGCTCCTTCACCACCCCTAGTTCCCGAAGAACCTCCTCGGTCATCAGTTTCCAATTGATGGGGAAGGGGTAAAGGGAGCGCGAAGGGACCTCAGAATCCCAGTCGGAGACTGCTCGGATCCGTTTGTCGAAGTCGGTGAATATGGGTGCCAACTCAGGAGTCAGCATTATCCTCGGATCAACGACGTCCATCTCCAGCCTTCCCTGAGCCCACTTGGTCGGGACGTGCGACCAGGCCTCCTCCATCTTCAGAAAGAAAAACTATTGTTGCCACCCTCGCCAACTGTCCTTGGTGGCAAAGGTGAACATATACTTTTTGCTCCCTGATCCCCGAGGTAGCATGAAGTAAAAGCCACCCTTCGAGACCACAAAGAGCTTATAGTACTAAATGAAAAGAATAAAGTGGGGCTCTATTTTGAAAACGCCGTTCATACAGAGGAAGGCGTTGAAGTAGCAGTACGAGTTCAGCGGAAGCTGATTTACGGCAATGCCATGGAATTGGCAAAAGTCGCAAATCATCTTCGGAGGAGGGTACCGAAGTCCGGCCTTCAGTTGGGCTCGGAAAACGGTAACCTCGTCACCACGGTTCGAAAAGCTAAACTGGTCAGAACGTGGCAACCTTGTAATAGCATACGAGGGAAGAAAGAATTTGGTCTTCCATCTTTTTAATTTCTTAGAAGTGGTGCAGCAAGGGTGAGACAAAAGAGGTTGCCAGCTCTCGGGAATAGGCATGGTCGGCTGAAAAGCGATTTTGGAAAAAGGCCAAAAATGACTTCGGGAAAGCTTAACAAGCATAAGACTCTGGAAAGTTAAAACCCACCAAATGTTTTGACAAAATCTGGATTAGAAGACGCCGTCGCGAAAGGTTGCCGGAAAACACTCCGTCAAACAGAATCACCGCGAAAAGCAGAGAAAACGTGAAAGCAGTTGAAAGCAAAAGGAGGTTATGACGGAACAGAGGTATATATAGGCCAAGGGGGGTAGGCGAACCGGCATCATAAAATACTCCACAAAGGCGAACGGTCGCCATAACTGCTCATTGTGCGTGAAAAGGCGCACCTGTTGAATCCGGCGAAGTCCCCGCCAATAAAAAGCAGCCACGTGTTAGCCATTGCGCCAAAAGAGGGATACGCTTTCTGACACCCCTAGACCCTGGGCGCGTCGCTCCAGACTGACACGCCTGGTTACAAGACGCGACGTTATGCAGCCCTGCAAAAGGAGAAAAGTGGGTGACCTCGAAGACACCAAAGGACGGGCTGTAACCGAACAGCCCATGTCTTCGGACAAAAGGTCCATCTTCGGCACAGGTATTACACCCGAGGTCCCGAAGGATGACCTCCGAAAGCTAACAAACCGAAGTTCCCACTTCGGCTTTTCGGAGGGGGGCTTGTGATAGCCGAAGGGCTATCGCCTTTCTCAGTACATGCTTCTTGACGAAAACATGGTTGGGAAGCCTGGCATCACCTGAAAGAGGCACTATCACTGACCTCGGATGGAGCGAAGTCAGATACCACAAAATCAGGACTTCGGCTGAATACGCTTGGCATTTTAAAGGCATCGCCGGCTCCCTCGGGGACCAAGCGGATCACCTTCGGGGATAAAGAACCAGCTGTTGCAAGCAAGAGAGAACTTCCCCGAAGGCGGAATCCTCGAACCAGGGGACTTCCTGAACTACAAGCATAACTACCGAAGAAGGTCATCCGTACCAAAGAACGACCTCGCCTAGAGGACCTTGAGAGTACGACATGAGCATTTAAGGAGCCTCTGACATGTCACCCACAAGCGTTACACGCCGCCCCAAACGGCGGTCTGACACTCCGACGCCGTCCAGGTCTTGTCACGACCTGTCTCGGCTCAAGGGTCAAGGAGCCTGCACACGGCTACTTGTCCCCTATGCCCGGAAACACAGAGAACATCCGACCGAACACGTGTCATGATCTGAACGGGATGGGAACTCCTATAAATACCAGGGAACAGGCCCTGGCAAGGACCCCGGAATCCGACCCTCTCCTCCTGAGAAAATACAAACAGGCAAGGCCACTAAACCTCTTAGTGATCCCCTTCTTTCACATCTCAGGACACTGACTTGGGCGTCGGAGGCTCCTCCCCGGAAAAAGATCCCGGGGACCTCCTAACCCTTTTCTACGAGTTTTACAGGCACACTCCCCTGGGAAATCTAGGCTCCAGGCGTTCTCCCTCTCAGGAAGTCCCTCCTGAAGTCACAATGTCTTCCAGCGAAGATGCCTCTGGGCATCAATGTGTTTTCAAGTGTTCCATGACCATGAAATACGACCAGAGAAGAATTTAAGCAAGTTGTCTCTGTTCTTGCTTAGTGTGAGCTTCTTCAAATCAGACTCTTAGTGACTATGGCTTGCTATTAGGAAGTTGAGTTAATTATGATTACTTTGATTGGTTGTCGAAGGTCTTAGAGAAATGAGACTGGAGTATCCTCCTTTTGGGTAATCATGTTAACTCATTGACCTAAGTAGTTGAAGCTAAAAGGAAAGACATTAAGATGATACACGTTCACTAAATTCAATCTTGGGCCCACATATTACTGTGAGTAGTATGCTAGATTGAATGACAAGTGATTGAAATGAGTACTCAATGCTTAATACAATCATGGATTTCAAGGAGTCAAAATTCTAAGAAAGAGACTGATTATGATTAAGAAGTGTATCATATGTCTGGGGTCTGAAAGGCATAACTTGATGTGTTCAAGCAAGCTTGATGTGTTTAAGCAACACACTTGAATTTGATGTGTTCAAAGGAAAGTTTGAAGAAGTTCAAACTATGAGGAGAGGACAATCTTCTATTGAGAGTCTAACAACCTCAATGGAAGAGACTTAGTGTGTGTGCCTGAGGTTGCACCCACAACTCTATATATGTAGAAATGTTTGGATTATTTCGGCTATAAGGATTAAGGAGTTTTGTTTTGAGTGGGAGCTGGAAGTTTAAAAGCATCTTAGTGCGAGTGGGAGTTTGTTGGAATTCTTGGCGCACCAAGATCCTTTTAAGATAGGATTTGAGCTCATTGAGCTAACTCTACTTGAATAGCTATCTAAAGCAGCTAGAAGTAGCTCCTTGTAGCTCAAGTCAGCTCACTTCAGCTATAAGTAGCTCAAAGTAGCTGGACTTCAGCTCAAGTCAGCTCAAGTCAGCTCACTTCAGCTTCTAGTAGCTGAATGTAGCTAGACTTCAGCTCAAGTCATCTTACTTCAGCTATAAGTAGTTCAAAGTAGCAGGACTTTAGCTCAAGTTAGCTCAAGTTAGCTCAAGTCAGCTCACTTCAGCTTTTGGTAGCTGAGTGTAGTTGGACTTCAGTTCACTTCAGCTGAGAGCAGCTAACTCCAGCTCTAGGTCAGCTCTAGGAGCTGGACCTCAGTTCATGGTGCTTGGTTGGAGCTCAAAGGAGCTCAATGGTGCATAAGTAGTATAGTGAGCTAGCTTTGTGCTAGCTCACCTTGCTTTTAGCTCAAAACCACCATGAGACACATCTTTTGTGTAAAGGTATGACTCTTCATCAAAAGAGATGACTATTGGATAAAAGAACATGTCCTTTCATCCAAAGGAAGTGTTCCTTGAGTGAATAGACATGTATATTCGCCCATGAGGTGGTTGGGGTGGTTATTGCACCAAGAATGATGTCTTTTGACATTAAGAGACATGTATTTTCGCCCATAAGGTAGTTATGGGGTGGTTATAGGCTAAAGGAAGTGTTCCTTAGCTAAAAGACATGTATTTTCGCCACCATACATGACCCTTAGCCAAAGGAAGTGTTCTTTGGCTTAAAAGACACCTTTCTTGGTGTAAAGGTGTGCCTTTTGGTCATCTATAAATAGCCTTTAGTGGCTGGCCATTTGAAGCACAAATTTGGCACTCCATTTGCTCCATTTTCTTGAGAGAAAATTATTCTCCTCCTATTTTGTTTAGAGGCTGAAATATTAAACACCTTTTGAGAGCATTGTGGGTGGATTTACAATGAGATTGTTCATCTCAATTCAAGCCTCAAGGTGCTCCTCCAAGATCAAGTTCTTCTTCTTTTCTTCACACATAACCAAGAAGGAAGGTACACATTCTTTCTTGATTTAGTAGCATGCTAGGATTCATTCATTATTTACATGAATGTTCTTAGTAGCATGCTAGGATTTGTTTACCACTATATGTTTGTAAAACGAACATGCTATATCAAATGCATAAAATATGTTAAAAAAATTAGAATGATGCATGCTTGTATTCATGTTGAACTCAAATGATCAAAATGCATGTGGCATGTACATGAGTAGATAACATAAAGATATGTTATCATGAGATCCTGAAATCTTCACCCTAGGTCCTATAAGTGGACTTAAGGGAGGTAAAGAATTTCGGATACGAGGGCCAGTGTCTCAAGTACCTCTGCCATTTGAGCTCACGGCAAGAATAAGAATAAGGCACCTAAGGTGTAAGGAGTGACAAGGATTGTGTATGTTGCATATCATACATTCATGCATTGCATATTTGCATGCTTGTTTGCTATTTTCCTTGTAGTTACCCCCAATGGACCTTTACTGAGTACATTCATGCAATGTTGTCAGGATCGGGATCTTACCTTACCCTAGATCATTTTTCACCATGTAAGATCGAGATCGCAAGATCGAATCGTGGGTCATAAGATCCTATCAAAACATAAAATTTCTTATCTAAATAAATAGTTCATGTAAAATATCAATTATATTGGTCACCCATGCAAAACTTGAGTGCCATAACAATGTAAAAATCCTCATTTAAAAATTATCATCAAGTTTTATTTTTATTTCTTTAATAATTTTTTATTTTTATCTAGTTAAAATATTAAAAAAAAATATTCACACTAATTAATTTTTTCCCATATTTATTTAATAATTTTTTATTTTTATCTAGTTAAAATCTTAAAAAAAAATATCCACACTAATTAAGTTTTGTTCCCTATTTTTTTTGTTTGAACTTTGACTCTTGATTGACCCTATTTTTAATTCCATGTTAGTATTTATTATGTCTTGGAAGTTGGAACTTAACAAAAATGAACAAAAAATAATTACTAATAGTTAAAGAGCGAGAGTTCCATTGACCAGCCATTTTTCTTCCCATATCTGCTTGATCAGCCATTCATTTCTTATCTCTCTCTCTCATCTTATTTCGTCTTTATCCTCTCTTTCTCACAACTCTCCATCTGTCTCATCTTCCTCTTTCTATATCATCTCATTTTACTAGCAAAACAACAATCAAGCATCTAGATTTCTCACCCTTCAAATCCCAAACTTTAACAACAGTTTCTTTCCAAATATAGGTTTTTAAGTTTCATTTAGGACAACAAGATTTTCTTGGTAAAATTGAAACCAAAGCAAGAACAAGGGCCTAAGCCGATGGCGATGAAGCAAAATGAGTAAAGGAAGCCCGGTTGCTATGACCAACTAAGATCAGTGGGATCTTACTTTGCTACAATCTTACGATTTTGAAAGCCATCCCATCACGATCTTACAACAGCATCAATCCTACTGCGATTTAGATAGGTTTTATACATCCAGATTGTACGATCTTGTAATCCTACAATCCAGATCACATTTTAACAACCTTGCATTCATGTACCCACTCCCTTAAGTTTGTTATACAGGTTCCAATGTTGGGTATAACAACTAAGTAGATAGTTGTGGACTAAGTTTCTCTATTTTGCAGGTATTTATTTTACTTGGAACCTTATATTTTTTAGTTACTTATAAGCTAGGTTTTGTGTTAACTAAGTGTTTTCTCCTTTATAGTTTAGAGGCTAAGTGTGCACAAAGACAAATGAAGACTTTGCACTTGGAGCTTGATAGCTCAAAGGTAGGAGCTCATGTAGATGATCTTAGTAGTATTTTGCCTTGTATAAATGGTACCCTGTGTACTAAGACATTGTCTATATTAGGATACATTGTGGTGTAAGACCACTGAGTTACTTTTGGGTGTATGCTAGTGTTAAAAAGGATGCACAAATTATTACTTAAAATTAAAGTAACTAGTGTTTTATTGTCTTGGCACATTTTAAGTATGATTTAAATGGAATGTGATGGCCAGGGGCCACATCATTTATAGTCATGGTGACTGGTGGAGAGACTTCTAGGAGGAAGAACGCCTGGTGGAATGGATAGCCCGAAGGAGAGTGCCTGAAAGCTCAGAAACAAAGGGTTAGGAGGCCCCCAGAGTGTTTTTCCGAGGGGGGGAGCCTCCGACGCCCAAGTCAGTGGTGGCTGAGAAAAGGCAGAGGAAATAGCACAAAGGGCTGAAGAGTCTCGCCTGGTAGTTTTCTCAGAGTGTGGGAGCAGTGTCTGGCCAACCAACCAGCCTCCTGCCAAGTATTAATTCCTGGTATTTATAGGAGTGCCTAGCCCGTTCAGATCACGACACGTGTTCGGTCGGATGTTCCCTGAGTTTCTGGGCGTCGGAGACAGATAACTGGTAGCAGGTTGTCCTGAGCCACGTGCTGAGATGGGCCATGATGTGATTTTGATGGCGTCCGTATGTCAGAGCGCCTATTCAGGCGACTTTATGACATCTGTGAAAGGACGTGTCAGAGGCTTCCTTAAATGCTTCCATAAATGCTCCTGCCGTACTCCCGAGGTCCCTGGGTGAGCTCGTCCTCTAGCTCGGACAGAGCCTCTTCGGGAAACAAGCCCTCAGTTCGGGGGTTCCCAGTTTTAGGGAGTTCCGCCTTCGGGGATATCATGTTCGGCTTGCTATGTCTGGTGCCGCTTTTCCGAAGGCGATATGTTCACAACCTTGGGGGGCGAGTAGTGTCCTCGGGGTTTCCTGGCGTGCCGGGCTCGGAGCTCTTCGGCTATCTCCGAGGTGCCTGATCGCACCTTTTCTCGGGTAGCGCCAGCTTCTTCTGGCCATCATTGTGGCAGGGAGTTCGGCCAGATAGAGGCGATAGCGTTTGGCTATCACATGCCCCCCTTTGGAAAGCCGAAGTGAAGACTTCGGTTTTGCATCTCTTTCCGAGGTTGTGTATGGGAGTTTCTTTGGAAGCTTAACCTGTTCCAAGGATGCGCCTTTTGCCCGAAGATCATGGGCTCTTTGGTCTTGGCCTGTTCTTTGGTGTCTTCGAGGTGGAGCCTGTGCCGAAGAAACACCTCTTGCCCGAAGGTCATGGGCTGTTCGGCCATAGCCTGTTTCTTGGCGTCCTCGAGGTGGCCTGCTCTTTGTTTCTGCAGGTCTGTTTGGCCAAGCGTGTCAGTCTGAGTGGCGCGTCCCAGTTTTCCAGGGATGTCAGAAGATGTGTCCCAGCTTTCAAGGGACGTTTGGAGGACGTGTCCCCCATTTTCGCGCAGCGGTTGACACGTGACGCTTTGCCATTGGAGGAGAGTCACGCTGGTTACAGAGGGCGCGCCTTTTCAGGTGCAGAGAGCAGTTACGGCGACGGTTCGCCTCCAAAGGGTACTTATGACGATGTTTCGGTTACCCATCTCTGGCTTATAAATAGCCCACTCCATCATAAGTTCCTTTTGCTTTCTCTTCTGCTCTTCTCTCTGCTTTGCCCCTGTTCTTGCACTTTCTTGCTTTCTGTGGCGGAGCTACCTTAATCAGAGCTTTTTTCAGCCAGCTTTCACGACGGCGTCCTCAGATTTTGGCAAATCTTTCGGTGGGTTTTTGTTTTTCAGAGCGCTTTGATCCCTGTGTTCTTTTGAGTTTTTCTCTGGAAACTGTTTTCTTCCATTTTCAAAACTCATTTTTATGTCGAAAATGTCCATTCCTGAGAGCTGGCAGCCTCTTTTAGCCCATCCTTGTTGCACCACCCCTGAAAAGTTAGAGAGGTGGAAGAAAAAATTCTTTCTTCCCTCTTACGCCATTACTAGGCTGCCTCGTTCTAGCCATTATGCTTTTTCAAACCACAGTAAGGAGGTTACCGTTTTCCGAGCCCAGCTGAAGGCGGGTCTTCGGTATCCTCCCCCGAAGATGGTGTGCGAGTTCTGCAAATTTCATGGCATTGTTGTGAACCAGCTTCCCCCGAACTCGTTCTGCTATTTTAACACCTACCTCTGCATGTGTGGCGTCTTCGGGATAGAACCCAATTTCAGAATCTTTATGCAGTATTACAAGCTCTCTGTGGTCCCGAAGGGTGGCTTCTATTTCATGCTACCTCGGGGATCCGGGAGCAAGAAATTCATGTTCACCTTCGCCACTAAAGATAGCTGGCGGGGGTGGCAACAGAAGTTTTTCTTCATGAAGATGGACGAGGCCTGGTCGTACGTTCCGACCAAATGGGCTCAGGGAACACTGGATGTGGACGTTGCTGATCCGAGGATGCTGCTGACCCCAGAGTTAGCTCCCTTGTTCGAGGATTTCGACGCCCGCATTCGGGCTGTCTCTGACTGGGATCCCGAGGTCGTTCCGCTCGCCCTTTACCCTTTTCCAATCAACTGGAGGTTGATGACCGAAGAGGTCCTTCAGGAGCTAAAGGTGGTAAAGGAGCACGAGACTGACCTCGAGATGCCAGCTCCTGCCATCGCCGGGAAGGATTCCTGGTTGGTCAAGTTTCTTAAGGAGGAAACTTCTTTCGAAGCGCTTGCTGAAAGTGAATTATCTTCTACTCCTTTACTGTTCTTTCCTCGGACTTACGCTGATGTTTCTCCTTTTTCAGAGATGGGCGACGCGACTGCCGCCTATTACAAGTCCCTTTTCACCGGCCAAGTGGAGAAGGGCGATCAGACGAACAAGGCGTTTTCCTGAAGGCGGAAGTCTACTGGTGCGGGACCTTCGAGGAAACGGGCAAAGAGAGCTGCCCAGGCTCCTTTAGAGGAAAATCCCGAGGAGACTGCCGAGGAGCCTGGGGCAGCCGAGATTCCGGAGTCTGAGGCTGCTGCTTCCGAGGTCCCTTCAACCGACGTCCCTCCTCAGAGTCCTACCGCGTCACAGGCCCTCCTTGATGTAGTGGTAGAAGTACCTTCTGCCGAGGAGCGGTGCAAGCGGAAGGGCAAGGGCATTTCGGCCGAGGACTCCGAGGACGATGTTGTCGAGGTTCCGCCAGGTTTGTTTCCAGACAAAGTGTACTTCCTTTGTTTTTTCTAGATTGGCTTCTTTGTCTTTAATCTCCTTCTCATCCTTATCACGCAGGGGAGTTGACTACCCCTGGCTGGGTGGCCGATCATGCTCGGAAACGAGCTCTTCGGGATGCCAAAATCCCGCAAGGGAAGATACCCAAGGAGCCTTTTTGGACGTTCACGGAGGACATGAATATGTACTCCGAGGACGTTCCTCAAATGGCTAAGGAAATTTCGAAGGGGGTGCTCACCGAGGCCTCCTTCAGGGCTATAGCGGCGGCCCATCCGAGGGATAACACCCTCGCCGCAAAGATACCGAGCATGCTGCTCAGGTATATCCTTCACAGCTCTTTCCCTTCAATTTTTTCCTAAGTGTTTTGCTCTTACAGACCTTGCGTCTATTTTTTGCAGCTGATGGGGTACACCGCCTTTCTCCAAGTTTGGGTGGCCAGGGAGGTTGCTTTTCGAACTTCGGCCACTCGAACCATGAATGAGACGAGGACCGCGCTCGCGGAGTCGGTCACCAAAAACCAGCAGCTGAAAGAGGCTGCTGAGAAAGAAGTAGCTGCCCTTCGGGAGGAGTTCCGGAAGGAAAAAGAATAACTTCAAAAGGACTCCTCCAGGAAGATCGCTGACCTCGGTGACCAAATAAAGGGGATGCTCGCCACCAACGAAGATCTTCTCTAGCACAAGGCTGGTTCTGACGGCCGTATAGTGTCGTTGACGTGTGAGAATAACGCTCTCCGGGCTGAGGTCGAGTCGTTGAAGAAGGAGCCGAAGGGGGAGGAGCAGATAAAGGCGCTGGAGGAGGAGATCGCGGATCTAAAGGACGAGCTTGACGACCTCGAGCTTGAGAAGAACAAGTCTGATCAGATGAGCAAGGTCGCGTTCCAGGACGGCTTCTGCCTTGCTCGGCACCAGGTTCTCCAGAGGTTCCCAGATCTGGACCTCTCTTTTCTAGAGGGTCTAAACATTCCTGGGGGACCTCGGTGGAAATGGTCCAAGGTCGAACATCTGAAGCTTCCTCCTTCAATTCTAGCGCCGAAGGTGATGGAAAAGGGCGAGCAGACTAGTGGCTCTCGGGACGCCGCGAACCCTTAGCCAATTTTAGGGCCCCTTTTCCTTCCCTTCTATTTTGTAATCCTTCTTCGAGCAGTTCTTTATTTTAAAGCAGCTTTGCTCTTAATGAGGATTTTTTGGCTAAGTCTTTTCTTGCAAGTTTCTTTATTTCCATTGTCCCGAACACGTTCGCTCAAGAGACTTCGGAAAACCTGCGATTAAAGAAACTTTTTTTACCTTCCTTTGTCCCGAGTGCACTTGCTCGTAAGACTTTCTGGAAGGCCTGAAAAAATTTGACTATGTCTTTTTGCAGGCTTTTGCATTTCCAATTTACCCCGAACATGATTGCTCAAGGGACTTCGGAAACCTTCAGTCAAAAATTTTTTGTTTTTCCAGTTGTCCTGAGCGTGTTTGCTCAAGGGACTTCGGAGAACCTTTCGCGAGATTTTTGACTTCCCATTTTCCTGAGCATGTTCGCTCAAGGGAGTTCAGAAAATTATCTCTGCGCTGGCTATGGCGAGTACTCCTGCGAGATTTTTGTTTTCCATCCTTCCCGAGCGTGATGGCTCAAGGGACTTCGGAAAGTCATATCTACGCTTTATCATGGCGAGCACCTTTGCGGAATTCTGTTTTGCATAATTTCTGTACCCTTAAGAATTTTTCTCAAGGCCATTCTGTACAACATAACTCCTCCGCTCAACCTTAAGCGTAGAATTTTTTCAAGGCGTCTGAGTGCCAAGTGTTCTTCAATTCTACGCCTTCGGCGTCGCCAAGCTTGTACACGCCTTTTCGTACTTCGTCGAGAACCAGATAGGGTCCTTCCCAGTTTGCGCGAAGTATGCCATGGGCTGGCCTTTGGGGTGCGAAGTCGGCCTTTCGGAGAACGAGGTCTCCCTTCTTGATTTCTTTTGGCCTGGCCCGTAAGTTTACAGCCGCGGCCACTCTTTGCTGAAAAGCTTTTCTTCTCAGCTTGGCTATTTCTCTGTGTTCGGCCACAAGATCGAGATTGGTTCTCAGGCCGAGGTCATTACCACCTTCAACAAATACTTGTACCCGTACTGAAGGTTGAACTACCTCTAGTGGATAATGGCCTCTGTTCCGAAGACGAGTGAGAAAGGAGTCTCCCCTGTAGCTCTTCGGGGCGTCATTCGGTAGCTCCATAATACACTTTGGAGTTCTCCTGGCCATTTCCCTTTGGCTTCCCCTAGTCTCTTTTTCAGGCCATCCTTTATGGTCCTGTTCGATACTTCCACCTGCCCGTTGCTTTGGGGGTGAGCTACTGGGGCGAAGTGCATCTTTATTCCGAGGTCGCTGATGAATTCTTGGAATCCTTTGTCTGTGAACTGGGATCCATTATCAGCTACTAGTACCCTCGGTATGCCAAATCTGCATACGATGTTCTTCCATAGGAACTTCTGCACTTCTTTTGCCGAGATAGTTGCTAGTGGTTCTGCCTCCACCCACTTTGAGAAATAGTCCACTGCTACAACGCAGAATTTCACGCCTCCGGGTGCTGTGGGGAGTGGCCCAATAAGGTCTATACCCCAGACTGCGAAGGGCCAAGGATAGTCTGCCGAAGTTACCATTTCCGAAGGTGTCTTTCTGGAATTTCGCGTGTCTCTGGCAGCAACCACATTTCCGGACGAACTGTCTTGCGTCCTTTCTCAGGGTAGGCCAGAAGTATCCTTGGTAGAGTATCACTGCTGCCAGGGCATCAGTTCCAATGTGTGAACCACACATGCCTTCGTGAACTTCTTCAAGGACTGATAGCCAAACGCTTTCGCCTCTATCTGGACGAACTCCCTGCCACAATGATGGCCAGAAGAAGCTGGCGTTACCCGAGAAAAGGTGCGATCAGGCACCTCGGGAGATAGCCGAAGAGCTCCCAGCCCGGCACGCCAGGAAACCCCGAGGACACTACTCGCCCCCCAAGGTTGTGAACATATCGCCTTCGGAAAAGCGGCACCAGACATAGCGAGCCGAACATGATATCCCCGAAGGCGGAACTCCCTGAAACTGGGAACCCCCGAACTGAGGGCTTGTTTCCCGAAGAGGCTCTGTCCGAACTAGAGGACGACCACACCCAGGGACCTCGGGAGTACGGCAGGAGCATTTATGGAAGCATTTAAGGAAGCCTCTGACACGTCCTTTCACAGACGTCATAAAGTCGCCTGAATAGGCGCTCTGACATACGGACGCCATCAGAGTCACATCATGGCCCATCTCAGCACGTGGCTCAGGACAACCTGCTACCAGTTATCTGTCTCCTACAGCCCGAAACTCAGGGAACATCCGACCGAACACGTGTCGTGATCTGAACGGGCTAGGCGCTCCTATAAATACCAGGAATTAATACTGGGCAGGGGGCTGGTTGGTTGGCCGAACACTGCTCCCACACTCTGAGAAAACTACCAGGCGAGACTCTTCAGCCCTTTGTGCTATTTCCTCTGCCTTTTCTCAGCCACCACTGACTTGGGCGTCGGAGGCTCCCCCCCCGGAAAAACACTCCGGGGGCCTCCTAACCCTTTGTTTCTGAGCTTTCAGGCACTCTCCTTCGGGCTATCCATTCCACCAGGTGTTCTTCCTCCCAGAAGTCTCTCCACCAGTCACCATGACCATAAACGATGAGGCCCCTGGCCATCATTTGGCGCCGTCTGTGGGAACCCGCTCTGAGATCGCCGTCGTTGGGACTCGGCGTTCTAAGGACAAGAGGCTCCGGAAGACCCCGTCCGCGCCTGAGATACAACCGGCTGCTGAGCAAACACTCCCAGGGACTTCTACGCCTGAGGAAGACCGCCCTCTGGTAATCACCATGAGCTTCTTGAGGGACTTTCAGCGTTCGGTCGTGTCTGAAATGACCCAGCAGATCGACCGAAGGTGGCCACAGCAAGCACAGGCCCAGAGACCCCCCTCACCGACACGCCCTCGGGAGAAAAGCCCCAAGTCTACACATCGCAGTTCGGGGAGTGGAGACCCTCGCGAAGAATCATCCACAGAAAATATAGCCCTCGGGAAACGGCCTGTGGGACAAACCGGGTCCAAGTGACCGAGAGTCTCACAGCGAAGCAGTTCGTCGCCTGAGCCGAGGTCCTTGTCCCCTCAGCGCCAAATTTGCCCCCCGAAGAGGTGCCGGCGATCTCCATTCCCTGAAGAAGGCCCTAGCGCCACAATGCTGATGGAGAGGATACTAGCACGGCTGGACAGAGTGGAGAAACAAGTGGCCAGAAAACCCGTTTGGGCCAGACTCTCGGGAACATGCTGCGAAGATGACTCGCCATTTATTCAGGCCGTTGTTAAGGCAGCCATGCCAGGTGACTTCAGAGTACCTCGGTTGGAGATTTATGATGGCCGTACTGATCCACAGGCCCATTTGACGAAGTACAGACGCAGCATGATAATACACGGTGCTGACGACGCTACCATGTGCAAGTGCTTCGAAGTCACCCTCACAGGGCCAGCAACTGCGTGGTACAATTCATTGCCTTCAGGGACCATCACTGAGTTCCAGGAGTTGTCCACTGCCTTCACACAGCAATTCATTGGGAGCAGACCTACGGCGAAGATGCCTGTACAGATGTTCGACATAGAGCAGAGGAATGGAGAAACCATCCGAGACTATGTCGAAAGATTCAACAGGGAAGCTCTGAGCGTCCCAGACTTCAGGCCCGAAATTCGCATTCTTGCCATGACACGAGGCCTTCGGCGAGACTCACAGCTGTTCTACGAGTTCTCAAAAGACCCCCCGGAGACCCTCGGAGAATTTTACCGAAGAGCAGAACAGCACATGACCGCCGAAGAACTAAGAATGGCTGGGCCGAAGTCTGATCACCACCGCCCCGAAGAGTGGTTCAACACTTGTTCACACCTTTCTGACGGCCTTAGCTATTTTATTTGAATTTGAATTTTTAATTAACACTTGTTCACACCTTTCACGAAAACCTTCCTTATTAAATATCTGTAATTTGTATTTCTTAATTCACTTCCCTATGGTTCAACACTCGAACGCCCGAGATTTTATTACTTGCGACAACCTACACTTGGGTTACAACTGATAGAGTGCAACAAGTTTTTGGCGCCGTTGCTGGGAAAATAAAATTAGAGTACAAGTTCAATTTTTTTTTCTTTTTGTTCCTTTTTTATTTTGTTTCATTTTTTTTTCATTATATGGATGGCTGAGCCTCCTATTTCTTCATTAATCATATGGAAGGCTGAGCCTCTTACCCCTTAATTTTTGTTAATCTTATATTTCTTAATTTTTTATTTTATTTTTATTGTTAAATGGAAGGCTGAGCCTCCTATCTTTTATTTTTTGTTCATATTGCTTTCTTTTTATTTATTTTTCTTATTATTATTAAATGGAAGGTTGAGTCTCCTATCTAACTTGTTATTGATATTTGTTTTCCTTGTTATTATTTTGTTAATGCATGAAAGCTTGGTCATGTACATCGACTAGTAGACTAGTAAGAGAATCTTCATCTTCTTTAAATATGGCTGAACACATTAATGAACAAGAAGATAATCATTCTTTACATAATGTCCAAGATCGACCCAGGACACCTAGAGAACACACGAACCCCATAGAAAAGCACTCCATTATATTTAATTTTTCCTGCTAATGCATGTCACTTTAACTTTAAGTCAGGTATGTTGGAATTCTTGGTGCACCAAGATCCTTTTAAGATAGGATTTGAGCTCATTGAGCTTACTCTAGCTTGAATAGCTATCTAAGGCAGCTAGAAGTAGCTCCTTGTAGCTCAAGTCAGCTCACTTCAGCTATAAGTAGCTCAAAGTAGCTGGACTTCAGCTCAAGTCAGCTCACTTCAGCTTCTGGTAGCTGAATGTAGCTAGACTTCAGCTCAAGTTAGCTTACTTCAGCTATAAGTAGCTCAAAGTAGCAGGACTTCAGCTCAAGTTAGCTCAAGTCAGTTCACTTCAGCTTTTGGTAGCTGAGTGTAGCTGGACTTCAGTTCACTTCAGCTGAGAGCAGCTAACTCCAGCTCTAGGTCAGCTCTAGGAGCTGGACCTCAATTCATGGTGCTTGGTTGGAGCTCAAAGGAGCTCAATGGTGCATAAGTAGTATAGTGAGCTAGCTTTGTGCCAGCTCACCTTGCTTTTAGCTCAAAACCACCAAGAGACACATCTTTTGTGTAAAGGTATGACTCTTCATCAAAAGAGATGACTATTGGCTAAAAGAACATGTCCTTTCATCCAAAGGAAGTGTTCCTTGAGTGAATAGACATGTATATTCGCCCATGAGGTAGTTGGGGTGGTTATTGCACCAAGAATGATGTCTTTTGACATCAAGAGACATGTATTTTCGCCCATAAGGTAGTTATGGGGTGGTTATAGGCCAAAGGAAGTGTTCCTTGGCTAAAAGACATGTATTTTCTCCATAAGGTAGTTATGGGGTGGTTATAGGCCAAAGGAAGTGTACCTTGGCTAAAAGACATGTATTTTCGCCACCATACATGACCCTTAGCCAAAGGAAGTGTTCTTTGGCTTAAAAGATACCTTTCTTGGTGTAAAGGTGTGCCTTTTGGTCATCTATAAATAGCCTTTAGTGGCTGGCCATTTGAAGCACGAATTTGGCACTCCATTTGCTCCATTTTCTTGAGAGAAAATTATTCTCCTCCTATTTCCTTTAGAGGCCGAAATATTAACACTTTTTGAGAGCATTGTGGGTGAATTTTCATTGAGATTGTTCATCTCAATTCAAGCCTCAAGGTGCTCCTCCAAGATCAAGTTCTTCCTCTTTTCTTCACATATAACCAAGAAGGAAGGTACACATTCTTTCTTGATTTAGTAGCATGCTAGGATTCATTCATTATTTATATGAATGTTCTTAGTAGCATGCTAGGATTTGTTTACCACAATATGTATGTAAAACTAACATGCTATATCAAATGCATAAAATATGTTAAACAAATTAGAATGATGCATGAATGTATTCATGTTGAACTCAAATGATCAAAATGCATGTGGCATGTACATGAGTAGATAACATAAAGATATGTTATCATGAGATCCTAAAATCTTCAAGGTATTATTCAACTTTTACCAGCTTTTAATGGCTTTGATTTTGAAAATCCTTACTTGCATCTGAGAGAATTTGAGGAAGTCTGTCACACATATAACAACCTAAACTGTAACATGAATACTATCAGGCTTAAGCTTTTTCCTTTTTCTTTAAAAGATAAAGCTAAAACTTGGCTACAATATCTTAGGTTAGGCTCCGTTAATTCATGGGATGAACTGCAACAATAATTTTTGAAAAAAACTTTTCCTGCCTACAGAACAAATTCTTTCAAATGGCAAATCACAACTTTCACACAAAAATTAAGAGAAACTTTTTACCAGTGTTGGGTTAGATACAAAGATTTACTTAACACATGTCCACACCATGGTTTTGAAACTTGGAGATTAGTCTCACATTTTTACGAAGGTTTGTCACCTAGGGGAAGAAAAATGGTAGAAATGATATGTAATGGAACATTTGAGGATAAAGATCCTAACGAGGCAATGAATTACCTAGACATGCTAGCAGAAAATGCATAGAATTGGGACACCGCTGGTACCTATGAGGCCCCAGGTAAGACTCAATCCTCTACATCTAGTAAAGGCACGTACCATCTTAAGGAAGATAATGACCTTCAAGTAAAATTTGCATCCCTAGATAGAAAGGTTGAGGCAATAGAAATGAAGAAAACTGGTCATTTAAAATCCATTGAAGAAATTGTTTGTCACATTTGTGAGACCAACGACCATTCCACTAGTAATTGCCCAACCTTGCCCTCTTTCAAAAAATGTCTCCATGAACAAGTCATTACATTGAACAACTTCAACAGGCCAACCCAAAATCCATACTCACAAACTTACAATCCTGGTTCGAGGAATCATCCAAATTTTAAATGGAGAAATGATAATCACACTCAACCTTCACTACCACCTTTGCACACCTAACAAAATTTTCAACAATCTTAAGGGTATGCATCATATGTTCCTCTTTTTAAAAAGAATCTTGAAGATACATTGCATTCATTCATTGAAAAGCAAGAGTCAATCAATGCTCAAACAAGTGAAACCATGATTGATTTGAAAGATACTCTTGCAAAATTTGTATCTGCACTCAACATTCAAGAGAAAGGAAAATTTCCTTTTCAACCACAACCAAATCCCAAAGGTCAAACTATGGATCAAGTGAAGTCAATCATTACACTTCGCAGTGGTAAGATTATTGAAAAATCCATTCCTGATCCTTGTGAAGGAAACGATGAGTCAATTTCTAAGAGTAAAAAAGAGGTTGAACTTTTACCAAGTGAAGAACAAATTGAATCTCCACCTGCACCTCTATTTCCTCAGGCATTAACAATTCTTAAGAAGGTGAATCAAAATCTTGAAATTTTGGATATTTTCAAGCAGGTAAAGATCAGTATCCCTTTGTTGGATGTGATTAAATAGGTACCTTCTTATGCCAAATTTTTAAAGAATTTGTGTACTGTTAAAAGAAAACTGAATGTGAAAAAGAAAGCTTTCTTAGCCGAACAGGTAAGTTCTGTTATTCAAAATAACACTGCTTTGAAATACAAAGATCCTAGTTATCCAACAATTTCATATTTCATTAGAGAACATAAAATTGAGCAAGCATTACTTGATCTTGGGGCTAGTATAAACTTATTTCCATATTCAGTTTACCAAAAACTAAATTTGGATGGGTTAAAACCAATAAAAGTAACTCTTTTGCTTGCTGACAAATCAGTAAAGTGCCCAGAGGAGTCGTTGAAGATGTGTTAGTCCAAGTTGATAAATTTATATATCCTGGAGATTTTATTGTTTTGGACACGCCACTAGTAGAAATTACAAATTCAATACCTGTTATTTTGGGACGTCTATTTTTAGCAACTTCTAACGTTTTGATTAATTGCAGGAATGGACTGATGAAGTTGTCATTTGGAAATATGACATTCGAGCTAAATGTTTTCAATTTACTTAAGCAACCTTCTGAAAAAGAAGATGAAAGTGAAGATGTCTATATCATTGGTGCAATTGTAGAAAACTATATCTAAGAAGGGAGTATTTCTGATCCTCTTAAAAAGTATTTAGTTAATTCATTTGAATCAAGTATGCAAATGGATCAGGATACTTCTAACATATGTGCATTACTTGATTCTTCACAGGTGGAAGGAAACACACATTGGAAACCAAAAATTGAGGAGTTGGGAAAACCTAAAGTTGAAGAGCAAGATGAAATACCCACACTAGAGTTAAAATTCTTCTTATCCGGTGGTAATTTCATCTACTCTCACGTTTAAGAAAGAAGATAAGTTGATTAAGTACTTAAAACGCATAAAAGTGCAATTGGATGGACATTAAAAGACATAAAAGGCATTAATACTTTAATTTTTTCATATAGAATAAATTTAGAGGATAATGCTAAATCTTGTCAACAACCTCAGAGAAGACTTAATCCACACATGAAAGAGGTAGTAAGATCTGAAGTTCTCAAATTACTTGATGTGGGAATTATTGACCTTATCTTTGACAGCAAATGAGTTAGTCCAACCCAAGTGGTTCCAAAGAAGTCTGGCGTCACAGTGGTGATAAATGAAAAAGGTGAATCTTTACCGACTCGAATACCATCTAGTTGGAGAATGTGCATTGATTATAGGACATTAAATCTTGCCACCATAAAAGATCATTTTCCATTACCTTTCTTGGACCAAATTTTAAAAAAAGTAACAGGACATTCTTTTTATTGCTTTCCTGATGGCTACTCAAGTTATTATCAAATTCCTGTACCTCTTGAGGACCAAGAAAAAACCACATTCACATGTCCTTTTGGAACCTTTGCATTTAGACGCATGCCTTTTGGACTTTTTAATGCCCCAGCAACATTTCAAAGATGTATGCTAAGTATATTTAGTGACATGATTGAAAAATATCTTGAAGTTTTCATGGATGATTTAAACGTTTATGGAAATTCATTTGATAATTGTCTTGAAAACTTGGAAAAGGTTTTAAAAAGATGTGAAGAAAAAGATTTGGTACCAAATTGGGAAAAATGTCATTATATAGTCATCTCTGGAATTGTTTTGGGTCCTGTTGTATCTTTCAAAGGTATCAAAGTTGATAAAGCAAAGGTGGGACTCATTGTTTAGTTATCATCACCCAAAACTATTAGAGAAATTCGCTAATTTTTTGTACATGCAGGCTTTTATCGAAGGTTCATTAAAGGGTTTAGTGAAATATCTAGACCTCTTTGCAACCTACTTGTGAAAGATGTTTCATTTGAATGGACTCAAGAATGCCAAAATTTTTTTGATAAATTAATTGGCCTTCTAACATATTCTCCAATCATGCAACCCCCATACTGGTCCTTGCCTTTTAAGGTAATGTGTGATGCTAGTGATTATGCCATTGGTGTTGTTTTAGGACAAAGAAAGGAAGGTAAGCCATATATAATTTATTATGCAAGTAGAACTTTAAACAATGCACAAATGAACTACACTATAACTGAGAAAGAACTACTTGCAGTAATATTTGAATTGGATAAATTTCATTCCTATCTAATTGGTTCAAAAACCATTGTTTACACTGACCATTCTACTGTTAGTAACCTAATGTCAAAGCTAAACCAAGGTTAATACGCTGGATCTTATTACTTCAAGAATTTAACATTGTGATCAAGGATAGGAAGGGCACTGAAAATGTTGTTGCTGACCATTTGTCAAGGCTGACAACGGATTCAACAATTAAGGTTGCACCCATAAATGAATGTTTTCCTGATGAATTTTTATTCTCTGTCACCACAGTACCTTGGTTTGTTAATATTGTTAATTTTTTTGTGACAGGACGGATGCCAGCTCAATGGAGTGCCTAAGATAAGAAGAAATTTCTGCATGAGGTGAAAAAATTTTACTGGGATGATCCTTATCTTTTCAAATATTGTCCTGATTAAATATTCCGGAGATGTATATCTGAAAATGAGGTAAAAAGTGTCATTGAATTTTGCCATTCAGAAGCATGCGGACGGGCATTTTTTGTTAAAGAAAATAGCTGCAAAGATTTTGCAGTCTGGATTTTACTGGCCCCTTTTGTTCAAAGACGCACATGTATTCTGCAAAGCCTGTGAAAATTGTCAGAAATTAGGATCAATTTCAAAAAGAAACATGATGCCTTTGACTCCTATCCTTGTGATTGAAATTTTTGACTGTTGGGGAATAGATTTCATGGGACCATTTCCACCGTCATTTGGCTTCGTGTACATTTTAGTTGTAGTAGATTATGTTTCAAAATGGGTAGAGGCAATTTCATGTCGAAATAATAATAATAAAACTATGATTAAATTTTTAAAGGAAAATATTTTGAGTCATTTTGGGATTCCTCGGGCCATAATAAGTGATGGGGGAACACACTTTTGTAACAGACCATTCGAATCCTTGTTGAAGAAATATGGTATCACACATAAGGTTGCCACCCATTATCACCCACAAACAAATGGACAAGTAGAATTAGCAAATAGGGAGATAAAACAAATCCTTGAAAAAACAATCAACCCAAATCGAAAGGATTGGTCTTTGAAACTAATCGATGCATTTTGGGCTTATCGTACTGCTTTTCAAAACATCACTTGGCATGTCTCCCTATAGGTTAGTTTATGGAAAACCTTGTCATTTGCCTGTGGAACTTGAACATAAAGTTTATTGGGCTATTAAAGCTTTCAATTCAAATCTTAATGATGCTGGTGTTTTGCGCAGGTTGCAACTAAATGAGCTTGAAGAGTCGAGAAATGATGCATATGAGAATTCAAAAATATATAAAGCTAGAACTAAAGCTTTTCATGACAAAACAATCTTAAGAAAAACATTTGAGGTTGGTCAAAAGGTTTTGCTTTATAATTTTTGAATTCACATATTTCTTGGAAAACTGAGATCTAGATGAAGTGGACCTATTGTTGTGAAACATGTTTATTCTTATGGGGCCATTGAAATTGAAAATCCTAAAACTGGTAATGCATTTAAAGTAAATGGACAAAGAGTTAAATCATTTTTTGAGAATTATGATTTTCAAGAAGAAGTTGTTTATCTCAGTGACCCTCACAATGATCATGGTAAGTAAAAGTAAATATATGTTCTCTTCTTAGATAGTTTTCTTTTAAGTTTCATACTTTTTTCTTTCTTTCTTATTTTTCTTTTTTTCTTTTCCCGGTTAAGTGGTGGATACCGTACTCCGTGACTCTTAAGTTGGTTGTTTTAGTTTCCCATAATAACTAATTTCTTTCTCTATCCCTTCTTTCAATTTCTTCTAAAAAAAATAGATTCTACTCTTTCTACTTTGCGAAAATACTTTCCTTCTCTCCCAATGAATGTTCTTAAAAGGATTTACCAAGTTAGATGTGAACGATTAAGAGTTTTGATGCACAAAGGCATCCCTGAAGATGTACGTTGGTTAATTGAAGCTAAGGCTCGTTTGGCTGGTGAAATCTCAGATGCATTTTTTTCTCACATGCCTAGCTTAGGCAAAATCTCTTATGCCAAAAAGTGAAGAGCAAAAAAGTTACGAGTCTATCACAAATATGTTCGATGGACTTGTGATACTAGATGTCATTTTTTAGGAATGGTGTTTGATAATCGAGAAGATAAAATACGATTCATTAAGAATAGCCTGAGTAAGGATTCTTTGGATAATATCTGATTGACTCTTGAGATGCATTCTTGTGGATTAGTGCAATATGAACTTCTTGGTTTATGGAGTATTTTTCATAAAGAACGAGAGCATTATAGTCTTGGGAATCTGACTTTAAAAGACCCTTTTTTTCAGTTTGTAAGAAAACTGGATGGCAAGCAAATCCCCGACTCATAGAAGGCACTGAAGCCTTTACTGGACGTAAAATTAGAGGAAGCTATGAGCCACAGTCACAACTACTGTACATACACATTGTTATTGTTGAAGATTTTCTTTTTCTTCTAACAATAATCTATTTACTCTTGTAGGTGTAATCATTGCATTATCTTTTTATCTCTATAAATGCACGTTCTTTTTTTAATTTTTTTTTTCACACGGTTAAGGATAGAAATGGAGGGAACCTCAACTCACAAATTCTGAAATATTTATGTATTTTGTGGATCTTTTATTGGAAAGGATGAAGAGTTCTTGAGTTCAACTAACCATTTGGGTAGAGTCCTAGCTGAGCAAAAAATACATTCGGTAAATGGTGGAGGTAGTGTTGGATTGATGGGAGGTATAGCAACAGCAGCATGTGTAGGAGGTAGCCAAGTTTTGAGTATCATCCCTGCACCTTTGAAATTAATTTCTAAAGGCATGATTGGAGAAGAATTAATGTTTAAAAACTTGCAAGAGCGTTTGTTGCAAATGCTCTGTAATTCTGATGCCTTTATTGTTTTACTAGGAGGGTTTGGTACATTGGGGAAAATTTTTCAAATTACTTCTATGGCCCAACTTAATTTGCACCAAAAACCCATTGAGCTATTGAATGTTAACAATTTCTTTGTAGGTCTGTTATCTTTTATGGATCATGCTATGCAGGAGAAATTTATCTCAGAGACTGCATGACAGATCCTAAAATCTGCATCAACTGCTGAAGAATTACTTGACAAAATGTAAGCTTTCATTTCTAAACCAGATCTATCAGTGATTCAGATAGACTGGGCACAATAGTCTTTTCCAATCAGTTCTATCCCATAAGTATCATTTACCTTGCTTGTCATTTTTATTTTTGTTAATAGGTGAGAAGTACTGTGGAAGAGAGCAATCGAACTTATGTATTTGTTTATATTGTCTCTTAGTTTTACTATCAACATTTTCTTTATTTTGGTTTAAGTTATTTCAATTTTTTCATTTTCAATAACTATCATTTCAGGTAATTTCTTCTTCACTCTTCTTATCTATGTTTTGACATTGGAGACAATGTCTTAATCTGGTTGGGGGGAGGGATAGTTGATATTTGATTTTTTTTAGTTTAGTTTCTCTCATGCTGATATTAAAACCATTAGATAAAGCACTTAGTTTATGATGGCTGAGTAAAGAGTAATTTTTTACTCTTGAGACGCATCCTATCTTGTGTGACATGCATAACTTTTTTTTTTTCTTGCAAGCATAAATAGTTGCATGTAGGAACATTTAGCATGAATTTAGGTTGTTTATTTGCATTTAGGAACCCAACTCATAGAAATATCATCATTGGATGTATACCTTGTAAATTTGAAATGGTTGTTAATTTTTGAAAACAGTTAAAGTATGTTGCTTGTTACCTAAGGAAAATAAATAACTGATGAGCATTTTTGAGCCCTTAGTGTTTATTAGGATGTGTGAATTTCTTTATTGAGAGTGCTTACTTTATGTTTTGAGCTAGACCCTACTTGGATGAGTGGTCTTAAGGACCCATGAAACCTCATTTCTTGCATGTAAATTTAAGGAAGAAGATGACATTTTAGGGCTAACCAACTACCAAAAAGCTAACCTTGTACATTATCCCTTAGTGAGCCCCTTTGAGCCTTATAGCTATATTCTCTGTTTGAACCCTATATGTTTAACCACTTCCACTTCATTTTGATCCTTTATTGTCCTTGGAACTAGTGATACTTATGTGATTATGGGTTTAGAGAATTAAAATGAATGTGTTATTTTTGGTAAAATAAAGAATAAATGTGAGGCATACTTCAGAATATGATGGCTTAAATTGTGATAGTAAAAAATTTACAATTGAGTTGAGCTTGAATAATAAAAATTGAATGTGTATCATTAGATGGTTGAGTTTTAAACAAATATTGATTTGTTATTTATAATAGAAAAAGGCAAAAGTAAGACCATAAGAAAAATCACTAGTAAAATAAAGTTAAAAAAAATATAAATTAAAAAAAACTCTTTCGTTTCATGATACTTGGCCTCATTTTCTTTTATGGCAGTATAAAAAAAATTTGTTCTCTTTCCCTTTCAAATAAAATTATATATGCTCATACCCATGTGAATCCATACTAAAGTAAAGATGAAAGACATCTTTTTTTATCTTTTTCTGGCAGATAAATGCATAATCATAGGAGACAATTTTGAAAAAAAAAACACACACACACACACAACTTTAGCCTTAATATTTGTGCAAGTCAAATAAGGCTAGCCTTTTTGAAATGGAAAAAAAAGAAAAAAAATTGTTAAATTCAATAAGTTTAAAACTCAACCATATTTGTTTTCTAAACTCATGTGTTGATAAGGAATTGTGTTTTGGAGAGGACTTGGAGACTAAGGTTGATTTGGGTATTTAGTGTTTTAGGTGCCCATATTTATTGCTCATTGTATTACTAGTTCTCTTAAACTCCACCATTAAAAAGGTTTCATCCGATTTCTACTTTCACCAAACCCAACCTCATTACAACCTTGTATAAAGACCATTGGACTTAAATTTACATGCAGTTCCCTTTTGGGAATCTAGGAATTGTGTTTTGGAGAGGACTTTGAGACTAGGGTTGATTTGGGTATTTAGTATTTTAGGTGCCCATATTTATTGTTCATTGTATTACTAGTTCTCTTAAACTCCACCATTAAAAAGCTTTCATCCGATTTCTGCTTTCACCAAACCCAGCCTCATTACAACCGTGTATAAAGACCATTGGACTTAAATTTATATGCAATCCCCTTTTTGGAAATCTAGTGAGGGTGAAGTTGGATCCCCTTGCAAGCTCCGGATTGAGAAACGCAAAGTAAGTTATTCACAAACTCACCTTAAAATAAATGCAAATGCTTAGGGAGTGATTCTCTACCTCTGGTAACAATGACTTAACTTTTTCTCCTTTTATTAATTACTTGTAAGTCAAGTTTACAAGTGTTATATATTCATAGCATGATTTTCTTATGTTACACTTGCTAGGGACTAGCAAGAACCTGGTTTGGGTTGTGATGAATACTCATAAGTGTATTGCTATTAAGGGTTTAAATCATCATTATACATTTTGAATATGATTAATTTCTATATTCTGAGCATTTTTCCTCTGGGTTACTATTCACATATTTTTACTATTTACACGTGTTTTTGCTATTCACAGTTACTATTCACCAACTTACTGTTCATATGCGTATTTCACTGTTCATACATATATTTACTGTACATACGTGGTTTACTTTTAATTAATATTAAAATACATATATTAAATAATTATTTTTTTATATAGGTAAAATCATTACTTGGCGACCCTTCATGAGAAAAATCATATCTGGAGCTGTAGGTATCAGAACTGAGTGATTCTAAATTTATCTGAAAGCCAACATATAGATCTTCAAATCTGATTCATTTTGTGAGCTAGTTTGATCATTTTCATTGCCGAAATCTGATTATAGATGAGACCATTTATTTTTTCATGTGCTAAATAGCAGTTTCAGTAGGAAAATCATAACTTGAGCTACGGATGTCTGATTTGAATGAGCAAGCTATTGATTCGAAGCTAAAGAAGAGATCTACAAGTTCTATGCTTTAAGGAAAAGCTGATTCGATGTCTACAATAGTCAAAAAATTAAAATAAATTGTAGCCTGCCTTTATTAATTTGTATTTACCTACATTTTACTATTTTACCATTTCACCCACCCCAAAAACTCTATAAATAGGCACCTTGGGGGGGAGGACAAATTCATGCCATTTCTTAGGCCTCCTTTATGTTCTTGTATCATCTTTAGCTTTCTTCTTTAGTTTTGTTCTAGTTTTCAATACCGAAGCTCTGTCCAAGTGTTTTATCAATCTTCTTCTTGTTCGTTCTTTGATCTTTCAATCCATGTTGTTTGTTTTTATCATGGCTAACTATCTTTCTTTTGCTAAGGTGAAAGAGTGAAGCTTTTGGTATAGAGGTTATGATTGATTTGAATGAATCACAACATTAACGGTATTTTCTTCCTTAATCTATTTAACTTCCTTCCTTGTTAAGTAGGAGTCTTGATTCATCATAGTCAATCATTGGCGCAAAAGCTGCTTGATTCCCTTTGTAGAACATGGCTCTGCTGGCTATATTAGAATCTTGAGTTATTGTAAACAAAGGTTGGCATGATGGATACTTGAACCCTTTAGCAAGCGTTGGCGTTTTAAGATCAATGAAAGTTAATACTAACTAAATTCCCCGATTGGGACCTCCTTCATGTGTGGATCTCAATTGAGTGGTAAGATGGGCTAAAATTAATCATAACCAATATACTAAAAATGGATCCCCTGACCTTAGCTATTTTATTTGAATTTGAATTTTTAATCAACACTCGTTCACACCTTTCACGAAAACCTTCCTTATTAAATATCTGTAATTTATATTTCTTAATTCACTTCCCTGTGGTTTGACACTTGGAATCCCGAGATTTTATTACTTGTGACAACCTACACTTGGGTTACAACTACTAGAGTGCAACATCAGACTTGGGTTCGGGTGAGTCAGGTCAGGTCTTCAGGTTGGGTCAAATTTTTCCATCTCTACATGGAGAGGCTTAAGTCCTATAATAAAGGTAGACCCAAGCAATGATTCCTTCATTGGGATGATTTTGAGAAGGAATTTCAAAATGAATTCAATAGTGAGGTGGCTCAAGATCAAAAAAGGAAAAATTTTGATGAGTTGGTTTAAGGAAATTTGATGGTCCATGAGTCTGAGAGGAAATTTAGTTCCCCTTTTCAATATGTTCTTCATTTGGTCGAGAAAGATAAACTTAAGGTAAAGAAGTTTATTCGTGGACTAAGGTAGAGTTAAGGAGCTTTTTGGTTGTTATTGGGGTTTGGACCTATCATGAGGCTTTTTCAAAAGTTCTTTGGCTTTTTAAAAGGGGTTGATGGAGGCGAAACCCAAGGATAAGGCCATTGAGCCATGGGTCCCAGTGCACTCAAGATTATTAGGTAAGAGACCTAACTCGGGAGGAGACCAAGGTCCCTACAAGAAGGGCAAGAAGATCTGGAAAGGATGTTGCCCAAAATGCTAGAGGTTTCACGGCAAGAAACCTTGCACCCTTAGGATTGATCTTTATAATTACTGCCGCCAGCCTGGACATTAAGCGAGGGAGTGCCCAAGGATTTGGCAACAGCAAGGCCAAGGAAGGCCAAGAGCCTCAGGAGCTAGAAATGTATTTACCGAAGCCTTTGTGTAGCCACATTTTTTTACCTTGACAAGCTAGACACACAGGGAGCCAACAGCTATGCAAGGTAACTTTAATATTTAGGATAGTAGTATTAAGATTTTGTTTGATACTGGTGTTACTATTTCTGTTATTTCTTTGAGCATGGTTGTTAAGTTAGGATTGCAAAGAATTTTGATGGATGAGATGAGGTTCATTAAAACTACTTGAAGAAACATTATCTTCATTAATGAAATGGTTAAATGGTATCCTTTGGAGTTAGAGGGTAGTAGATTTTTTTGTGACCTTTGGGTTTTAGCCTCGATCCCATATGATGTTGTCCTTAGGATGGATTGGTTAAGTATGCATAATGCCCAAATCAATTATGCAGGTTGTAAGGTCACCCTTTAGGACACCTTAGAGGTAAGTGTGACTTGCACGGTTGGTTTGGCAAGTAGTGCCAAAAGCTTGCACCTCAAGTTGATGGAGTTCATTTCCATTGTGAATGAAGAAGAATATTACTCACTGAATGGGATGGCATTTGAGGAGCAACTTAAGGAAATCTCAATGGCTAATCTATTTCTAAAATTTTTTCCTGTAGACCTTCCAGGGTTACCTCCATAAAGGGAGATTGAATTCTCCATAGCCTTAATACTTAGGGCATAACCAACTTTCATACTCTCATATCAAATGTTAGCACTTGAAATGGATGAGCTAAAAAAGCAATTAGAAGAGCTGCTTGAGAAGGGCTTTATAAGGCCAAGTGTTTCCCCGTGGGGTGCCATGTTGTTGTTTGTTAAAAAAAAAATGAAACCTTACATTTGTGTATAGACTATAGGAAACTGAGTGCAGTAACTGTAAAGAAAAAATATCCATTGCCCAGGATCAATGACTTATTTGATAGGTTAAAAGGGATAAAGACCTTTTTAAAATCAACCTAAGGTTTGGATACTTCTAGATAAGAGTAAAGGAAGAAGATATCTTTAAAACTGTATTCAGAGCTAGGTATGGGCAATATGAGTACACGGTTATGCCTTTCAGAATGACTAATGCTTTGATAGTTTTCATAGATGTCATGAATCGAATTTTTAGGCCCTATCTAGATTAGTTTGTTAATGTGTTTATTGATGATATATTGGTGTACTTTAAGACTCCCAAAAAACATGAGGAACATTTAAGGGTAGCTTTGAAAGTGCTTAAAGATAATCAATATTATGCAAAACTATCTAGTGCCAATTTTGGGCAAGTGAAATTTCATTCCTTGGGCATACTATAAATGCTTAAGGGCTAAGTGTTGACCTAGAAAAGGTAAAGATAGTGGTGGAGTGAAAACGGCCAACTACTGTAGGTGAAATTTGAAATTTCCTGGTGGCAGGTTGTTATAGAAGGTTCATTGAGAAATTTTCTATGATAGCTTTATCGTTGATTACCTTAATAAATAAGGCACAGAAGTTCATTTGGACTTCTAAGTGTGAAGAAAGTTTACAAGAGCTTAAGAAAATGTTAACTTATGCTTTCATCTAGATCCTACCATATCCACATAAGACTTTTGTGGTGTATACCGATGCATATAGGACAGGATTAGGATGTGTGTTGATGTATGATAAGCAAGTAATTGCATATGCATCTAGGCAGTTAAGGCCTAACGAAGTAAACTACCCAGTTCATGATCTTGTGTTGGTAGTTGTTGTGTTTGCCTTAAAGCTTTGGATACACTACTTTATGGGAAGGTTCTTTAAGATCTTTATGAACCATAAAAGTCTAAAGTATTTGTTTACTCAAAAGGACTTGAACATAAGGCAGAAAAGGTGGATCAAATATATCAAGGATTATAATTGCTTGATAGATTGTTGTTCTGGTAAGGGCAATGTGGTTGTCGGTGCCTTGAGCTGTAGGTACTCTAGGGTGATTCTTTCTAAAGATCAAGTGGCTAGTACCTCAAAAAGCTCCAATGTAGAACAATTCTTGGTTTTATTCGAAACCTAGTGAGATTGGGAAATGACTCAAATTATAACCCTTGAGATTTAGTCAGCGTGGTTGGCTAAGGTTAAGGAAGCTTAGGACAAGGACCTAAACTTGAAGAAAGTTTCTGGGAAGGAAAGATATGGTACTATACTAAAAGAATTTCAATATAAAGATGGATTGCTGTTCTGTGGTGACCAGCGCTATGTGCCAAGTGACCTAAGATAACAAGTGTTGCATTAGGCACATATGAGAAAGCTTAATGTTCACCCTGGTGTAAATAAAATGTACTATGACCTTAGGCCTAATTTTTTGTGGCCAAAGTTTAAGAGCAATATATATGAATATGTGTCTAAGTGTCCCACTTGCCAAATGGTGAAGGCAAAGCAGCAAAAGTGATTACGAATGTTGCAAAGTTAGCCTTTCCCAGAGATAAAGTAGGGATCTATCACCATGGACTCTTATGTTGGGTTACCTAATACAAGAAGTTAGCATGACTCAATTTAGGTGGTGGTGGATAGGTTAACAAAGTCGGCACATTTTATCCCCATTAAAACTACATATACGATAGAAAAATTGGTCCAACTGTATATCCAGAACTGCTGAGACTCGATGGAATCCCCGATCATATTATATATGATAAAGATCCCTGTTTTGTCTTAAGGTTATAGAATGTCTTTCAAAAGACTTTGGGTTCCACTGTGAGTCTAATTACCATTTATCACCCCTAGGCTGATGGGCAAACTGAACGGGTGATTTAGACTTTGGAAGCCATGTTACGAAGTTGTGTGATGGATTTTAGAGGGGATTGGGACAACACCTGCCATTAATTGAATTTGCCTATAACAATAGCTATAAAAAAAAGCTATTAAGATGGCGCATTATGAAGCTTTGTATGGGCGTAAGTGTGTGACGCCTCATTGTTGAGCGGATAAAGCAGATGAAGTTATTGTTGGCTCAAATATCATTGCTGAGACCATGAAAAAGATTAAGTTGATCCAAGTAAGGATCAAGGTTGCCTCTGACCAGCAAGCCAAGTATTCCAATGTGTGAAGGAATGATTTGGAATTTGATGTAGGAGACAAAGTACTCCTTAAGGTTTCCCCAATAAAGGGTGTGGCTAGGTTTGACCAAAGGGATAAATTGGCTCCAAAATATATTGGTCCTTTTGAAATCCTCGATGTTGTGGGGGAACGTAGCTTATCGGTTGGCTTTGCCACCAAGTTTGGCCTATGTTCACAATGTCTTCTATGTAAGTTCTTTAAGAAAATGCATTGTGAACCTCGAGCAAGTATTAGCCCCATCCGTCAACCAATAAGGTAAGACCTAAATGAAGAATACCCCGTTAAGTTTCTTGATTGCCAAGTTAGGAAACTAAGAACAAAATGGATTCCAATGGTCAAAATACTATGGTTTAACCATGGCGAAAAGGATGCCACTTGGGAGACCAAGCAGGACATGCACATGCAAAGGCAATATCCAAGTAAATTTGCCCATTTAAATTAGCATTTGAGGGACCAAATTTCTGAATGAAGGGAGGATGTGACAACTCTCCTAGTCAATGACTAGCTTTGACCTAGTAAGTATGTTTTATTTAATTATTTTTACTCAAATGCCTCACATTAGTAACTTATTAAGCAAGAAAGACAAACTAAGTAAAGTATAGATGAGTTCCTAAATATGATTTGGCACCTAAGAGTCATAAGGGTAAAATAGTAATTTTGATTCAATTGAGTGGCATGACCATAACTTTGATGAAATTAAGGTCATGTAAGGAATTTTTATTAATTAAGTTAAGACCATGAGTTCTTTTAGCTAGTAAAACCACCATTTGAAGGAAAAGTACAAAAAAATTACACTAAGTGTTTAATTGAGCCATTTATGTCTTAAGTGGCTTAAGTGTCCAAGAGGCTAAATGTAGGAGGCATAAAAACATTCTTTGGGATGAAGGGGGGATGATTTTGAGAGTGTGTCTAGTGGCCAAAGTGAACAAAAGAGAACTTTCAGGCCAAGAGAAAAGAAATAAAAAAATAGGCTTTAGTGGAGTTGGTAGGATATTTCTAGCAAGTGTTGACCTCCATCATCCATCCTTTTCTTCCAAATTTTTGTAGCTCTCCCTCTCCAGCAGCTCCCATGCTACAAGCTTCCCTAATCCCATCAATTTTCTAGCAATTTTTAAGTTCCCAAAGTGAAATCAAGAAGTCTCAAACTCATTCTTGGTACATTTGCTTTATTTTAGCTCTTTATTGTTTTGTTTTAGGAATAAACCCTAAGGTAAGCTTCTTTGTTTGGATTGGGCTGGTTCTAAGTTGATTGAGTAGCTAGAAATGGTCTTGATTTTAAGTTCTTGGTGCCATATCACATTGGTTTTAGGCCTGGAACTCAAGAGAGCTAAGTTGAGCTAAAGTGTGCTTTGTAGTGCTTGTGTTTTGTTCTTACTTTGTAGCTAAATTTGAGGTAAGGTTTTAAGTTAATTTAGCTCAAATAATGCATAAAAATGTAATATTACATATTGGAATGAAGTAGAAATAAGACCCATTTGAATTGGCTTTGGGGATTGAAAGATTAAACAAGTTTTGTGCAAGATAGCATAAGTGCACGAAGTGTTGTCAAACCATTGGCAACTTGTCGCCAACCTTCAAAACGTGTTGCCAACAACCTCCTAGGAAACCCGAGAACTGATGCCCTTAATGACGTGTCACCAATGTTCAACCCCCTCAAGCTTGGGGCACCGTAAGAACGTTTCAATCTCTTGGTTAACATCCCTAGGCTATTCTAAGATGTTTTATAGCTTTGGTTGAGTCTAGATTCATTCCTAATTTAAGAATTATGCATTTTTTAAGTGGTAGCTAGGTAGTGTGGTTAAGGTCAGGCTAATTAGAGTGGCTAAAGGGGTAAAAGTGCTCAAGTTACTAAAGGGGCACTGGGGGATTAAGGTGAGTTTTGGAGTCTTTGTTGGCCTAAGTAAGAGGTCTTAGACCTTTTGGGAACTAAAGAAGAAACCTAAAAGGATCCTAACCAAATCTTGTGGTTTGGTAAGTAAGCCATTAAGGAGCTCTAAGCTAAGCTCCAAGAGCTTGGCAAGTATGACCACATAAGATGGCTACCTTGCATAATAAGTTAAAGGAAAGACGGGTAAGATTTGAAAGGAGGTGATGACTTACTTTAGGACCCGTAAATGGGACTTAAGGGAAGTGATTTGAGATGCAATGGCTAGTGTCTCAAGTACCTCCAAAATTTGAGTTCACGGCAAGAATAAGAATAAGGCACCTAAGGTGTAAGGGGTCACAAGGATTGCACGTGTTGCATATCATACATTCATGCATTACATATTTATTATGTTATTTGTTTGTGTTGATTGTTGGTTGTTTGTTTGCTTGTTTATTTGCCATATTTACATGCTTGTTTGGTATCTTCCTTGCAGGTATCCCAAAGGACCCTTATTGAGTACATTCATGAACTCACTCCCTTAAGTTTTTTGTGCAGGTTCTAACAGCGAGGCTAACAACTAAGTGGATAGTTGTGGGCTAAGTTTATTTGTTTTGCAGGTACTTATTTTACTTGAAACCTTATGTTTCTAAGTTACTTGTAAACTATGTTTTCTGCTAACTAAGTTTAAAGGCTAAGTGTGCACAAGGACAAGTGAGAGCTTTACACTTGGCTCTTGATAGCTCAAAGGTGGGAGCTCAAGTAGATGATCTTAATACTATTTTGCCTTGTATATATGATATCTTATGTACTAAAACATTACCTCTATAGGATATATTATGGTGTAATACCATTGAGTTACTTTTAGGTGCATGCTAGTGTTAAAGAGTATGTACAAACTATTATTTGAAGTTGAAGTAACTAGTGTTTTATTGTCTTGGCACATTTTAAGTATGTTTTAAATGGAATGCTTGAACGATGTTTTCTTTAATGGTTTACTTATTTGTTTTGTATCGCTAGGACAAATGCTTGTATATCTTCTTGCAGAGTAGACTAAAAAGCTAGTTGCATGTAAATTGTCTTAATTTGCCTATGAATAATAGTTAGTCAATAATAACTAAGTGGAATCACAATCCCCAATGACTTACAAGTCAAACAATTTGGGGTATTGGGACCCCACTCCGTGACAGTTCAAGGTGGAGAGGGTAAGTCGTAAATGTAAGGATGTTTAACTTTTGAAGGTGACAAATGTTGGTATTTGTAAAATGGAATACATAATTGTAGATTTGCCTAAACCTTAAATGGGGTTTTGGTAACTTTTCCCATTTTTTAAACAACTTGTAAGATTTGATTGGCTCTAAAAAAATTAAAAATAAAAATAATATTTTAATATTATTTAGTATAGAAAAAGAGTTAGTTGCTAAGAATAAAAATTTGTATTACAATATTAAAAAATGACCATGTGAAAAGAATAATTCTTATAATTTTTCCAATATCTCAAAACATTGGAAAATGTGAAAAAAATTGCTGCTAAAAATCCTCTCATTATAATATAAGTCACTAATTCTAATAACCAGGAATTTTTTTCTCCTAAAATTTTTTCGAATGACCTTTGCTATAATGATAATTTTTTATTTTTTATAATAGGTGCTTGAGTCATTCTTGAATTATATTATTGCTCTAAGATGGATCAAATACCTATGCTTTCATATACTAAACATTCATTCAAGTTAGGAAAAAACCTTAATTGATAAAAATTTTATATTCAAAGACATTTTTTTATAGTGGAACAAACTTAGGTCATACTTATTAAGTTGAAATTTTAAGTTTTATAAAATATTTATTTTACTTAATATAATTGTTTGATAGTAATATAGAACTAAGAGTAGCATGTTTCATGCAAAAATATATATATATATATATAGTGGCAATCTAGGATTTTTAGCCATTAAAGGTAAGATTAATGCAAAAAAAATTATATACAATACTTAATGGTTCTTTTAGTGTTCTAGTGCTAATATAACTTCAACTAAATAGATAATAAAAAATAATTTTTATTAAAAAAATAAAAATAACTTATAATATAAGGATATAAAAATCATTCACCATTTATGCTGATTCATACCGTAGCTATTTTCATTTCAAAAAAAGTTTTATTTGTTCCTCAGATTCTCACTCTCTTTTTGTTGGCTCTCTCATGTATCTCTTTCATCTAATCATTTATCATCTTATCTTAAAAAATTTTGCTTATAGATTTGTGTAGACGAACAAATTAACTATCTGCGTGGACAAATATTTACCCGTGATTGTCGCTGTTTTTTAAACAATCTATAAATACAAAGGTCAAAATTGTATGTATACAAATACATTTATTGCGGGAAGGAGTACCAAAGAAAAGGAAATAATAAAACCAACCATTTCGTTTAAGATAATGGCACAATTGACAGCGTGATTAATAAACCGGTAATCATTAACTCGCCCAAAAGGTCATTATTAGAAACCATACGAGAATTTAGCGCAGGAAGAAAATAAAAAGTCACATCTCCAGTCAATCCGCCCCGCAGCTTCTTTTCTTCTTCTCTTTCCATGGAATAGCCATCCACCATAATTTAGTCCAACCAAAATGCCATTCTGATAAGATTGCGGTGAGGTTTCTTTACTATGTGACCTCCATTTAAAAAACATCGCTGTAACTTGTTCCTAGAGTCTATTACTCCCTATTTACTGGGCCAAGTGAAGGCGAAAATAACGAAGAAGGAAATTACTTGGTTGGTGAGCAAGTAACTTCGGCCAAGTTTCCTATTTGCCCTCACGTACCTTCACATTATTACTTGGAGCCAAGTTTACTCTTTGCGTCGTCCCACACTGTTTTTTACTTTGCCTCTTCCTTCAAGTTTAGCGAATCAAAACTAAGAAGGTATGCCTCTTTACTCATTCAAGTTTCTTCAGGCTGTCTCTCTGTCTTGCAGCTGAATCTAACCAAATCACTTTCTGCTTGACTGATGGAAGTAGAGCAGTATAAGATGGAAGCTTTGGCATTCCTAGGAGGCCCTTTCATTTCTTCCTTGTACGAGTGGATATCCGGCAAAGTGGAGTCCTTCCTACAGCGCAAGTTCAACAAACAATCTGAGACACAAGAAACGGTTCATGCCAGGGCCCAGCTAGAGGAGTGGAGGAGCTTGCTGCCCAAAATCCAAGCCATGCTCGAGCAAGCCGAGACACAAGAATTGGCTCATGCTTCAGTTCAGACCTGGTCAAGAAATGGCTTGAATCAGTTTCGTTGGGTAATCTGCCTCCCCCACTTGAATCGATAACAATCAATGACTTTAGCAATTTACGATTTCTCGCAGGAGAAATAATGGGTGATGATCGTGGCACAATATTGTTCAATATTCTCCACAGTGGCAGGCTAAATAATTTCAGTTTCTGATAAAAGACACAATATTCTCTACAGTGGCAGGCTAAATAAAGTTGTTCTAATCCTTGAAACAGGCCTCAAGTACCACAACATTGCAAAACTTTAATATCTTCAACAAAAAAGAAAAATATAGCGAACTTGGACAGAATTCGAGTTTTAAAGTTTGAACTAGTTTTGGAAGTTACTGTGACTTGGAGAATTCAAATCTAGATTTTCTAGAAACCAGCCCCTATATTTTCTGAAATGTTGCATCTGTTTTCAGGTCAAAACTGATTGAAAATGGTGTCTCTAACTTGGAAGTTTGAGACTTTTTTCTTTCTCTTTGCGTCCAACGCTGTTCCCTTCTTTGCCTCACCTGCTTCTGTCGTATTACCCACCAAAGCAAAAAGCCCAAAAAGAACGAAAGGAAATCAAGATCAAACCGAATCAAGCAACTGCTTCCTTCAAGTTTCATAAATCAAAACTAACAAGGTATGCCCCTTTACTTATTCAAGTTTCTTCAGGCTGTCTCTCTTTCTCTGTGTCCTGCTGCTGAATCTAACCAAATCACTTTGTAGTACAAGATGGAAGCTGCTCTGGCTTTCCTTGGAGGCCCTTTCTTGTCTTCCTTGTACGAGTGGATGTTCGGCAAAGTGGAGTCCTTCCTACAGCACAAGTTCAATAGACAATCTGAGACACAAGAAACGGTTCATGCCAGGGAGCAGCTAGAGGAGTGGAGGAGCTTATTGCTGCCCAAAATCCAAGCCATGCTCGAGCAAGCCGAGAGACAAGAAAAGGCTCATGCTTCAGTTCAGACCTAGCACTCTGACCTCAGACAGTTGGCATATGACATGGAGGACGTCCTTGATGAGTTCGAGTTTGAAGTGGAGACGGCCAAGCGGCAGTCCCAAGCTGAGGACAGCACCAGCAGACCATCCAAACGGCTCAGGCTTAGTGGTTTGAGCGGAAGCGAGTCTCTTCCTCTTGATCTTGGTGCCCTCCTTCCCAAGATAAATGATATCACCACCAAACTGCAGCGCATAGAAAGAAAAACAAAGTTCGTCGAGTTAATTCAGCAGAATCTCTCACTGCCACAATTGAGCACTACGGGAACCAGACGACCAGCCTCCACTTCGTTGCCAGAACCTCATGTCTATGGCAGGGAGGAAGACAGGCGGGCCATTCTTGACCTACTGCTAAGAGAAGAGCATCATGAACATGGAGTTGGAGTTATTCCAATTGTGGGAATGGGTGGGCTTGGTAAGACCACTCTCGCTCAGCTTGTTTACAATGATGAAAAGGTCAAGACTCAGTTTCATCTTAGAGCATGGGCTTCCGTTTCTGAACCATTTGATGTCCTCAACGTAACAAAAGCCATTGTAGAAGCACTAGTGCCAGCACTACTAAAAGACCATGATGTGAATGACTTGAATCTGCTTCAGACGAAGTTAAAAGGTGCCGTAGCTGGAAATAAGTTCCTACTTGTATTGGATGATGTCTGGAATGAGGATTACGGCCTGTGGGATATTCTGCGCAAGCCTTTCCTAGAAGGTGCAACGGGAAGTAAAATAATTGTCACTACTCGCAACCACGATGTTGCATCGATCATGACAATGGGGGGTATTTGGCCTTACACTCTTAATACACTGCCAGATAATGAGTGTTTGCGATTGTTTAGCCAACATGCACTTCAAGCTGAGAACTTTGACACATTCCCGCATCTCAAGCCAATGGCTAATGAAATAGTAAGACGATGTAAAGGACTACCGTTGGCTGCAAAAACACTTGGAGGACTCCTGCGTGGGAAACTAAACAGGCAATCCTGGGAGAACATATTAAACAGCAGAATATGGGATTTGCCAAGTGAGAAGAGCGACATTCTTCCTGCCTTGAGATTGAGCTACTACCATCTTCCTTTGCAGCTAAAGCGTTGCTTCACTTATTGTGCCATGTTCCCCAAGGATTATGAATTCGACAAGGATGAATTAGTTTTGTTATGGATGGCAGAAGGCTTTTTGAAGCAATCAAATGAACAGAAGCTAATGGAAAAGTTGGGTCGTGAATATTTTGATGAATTGTTATCCAAATCCTTTTTTCAACCATCAAATGTTGATATGTCAAGGTTTGTAATGCATGACCTTATCCATGACCTTGCTCAGTCAGTTGCTGGGAATATTTGCTCTCATTTGCCAGCCGGGATGAATGGTGATGAATTACAGGTAACATATAATGTTCGTCATTTTTCAGTTGGCTATCACGCATATGAAGAATTTGTCAAGTATCGGAAATTTGAAGTTCTCAACAAAGTGAAGGGATTGAGAACCTTCGTTGGGACTTTATACTCTAAGTCAAGTGCCATTTACATTTACTTGTCCAATAGAGTGTTGGATGAGTTGTTGCCAGAATGGAAGTGCTTAAAGGTTTTATCTCTACATGGTTACCAGATACCAAATGTGCCAGATGGGATTAGAGGCATGAAACACTTGAGGCATCTTGATTTATCTTTTACCCAAATTCACTCATTACCTGAATCCATTACTCACCTTATTTTCCTACAGACGTTATTACTTGAACGTTGTTCTTGTCTCATAAAGTTGCCTAATGGAATTGGGAATCTAATTAATCTCAGTCATCTTGATATCAGTAATACAGACTTTTTGAAAGTCATGCCACTGGGAATACACAAGTTGACAAGTTTGCAAACATTATCAAAATTTGTCGTGTCAAAGACAAGAGGATTAGCGTTACGAAATTTGAAGGACTTATCTAATCTTCAAGGCAGGCTGTCCATTGAAAATCTTGAAAATGTTGAAGATATTCAAGATGCGAAGGAGGCAGATCTAGAGAAAAAGAAAGGCCTAAAGCAATTATCCTTGGAATGGACGTCTGAAGACTCTGAACCGTTCATTACTAGTCCAAGAAATGAGAACAATGACAATCGGGTCCTCAATCACCTACAGCCTCACCAACACTTGGAAAAACTCATAATTGCTGGCTACTGTGGGATCAAATTCTCTTGTTGGATGGGCCATCTATCATCCTTTTCCCGGCTTTCATACATGGAGCTTCGCAATTGTCGAAAATGTGGTTTACTGCCATCAGTTGGGAGATTGCCTTCACTTAAAGAATTGATCATAACAGGATTGGAAGCCGTGCAGGTTGTGGGAGTTGAGTTTTATGGGAATGATGATGTCTCCTGTGAGAGTTTCCCAGCACTAGAAAAGCTTAAGTGTCAGAATATGAGGGCTTGGGAGGTCTGGTCTTCTGACAATGGTAGTGGTGATGAATGTGCTCAAAGTTTTCCAAAGCTAGGTGAGCTTATGATTTCAGATTGTCCTGAGTTGAAAGGGGAATTACCCAGCTGCCTTCCAGCTTTGAGGAAGCTTACTATTAAGGGATGCCCACAGTTGACAGCTTCTATGGAAAGCCTCCCATTACTTGAAGAACTAGACATGAATGGATGCAGAGCAGTAGTTTTCATGAACATGGTCCATTTGACATCCCTCACCAAGTTGAGAATGAGGGACGTTGCTGAGCAAGTAAGGGGCCCAGTTGAGGCTTTCACACAAGCTGCGGAAGCACTCAGAGAAGTTTATGTTGATATCAACTGCCTAAACTTGGTGATCGATGGCAATGGGAAGATGATGGAAATGATGCATCTTGAAAATTTTGTTATATCTAACTTTGGTGGCCCTCATCTCGAATCTTTTCCAGAAGCAGAACTCCCACCCACGGTGAAGCAATTACGCATAGAGTACCCAAATTCGAAATGCTTCCTAGACGAGCTCTTGACTCGCAAAGCCCGGCGTCTCAAAATGCTAAGAATTGAGGGATGCAAAAGGCTTGAATCTTTTCCATTCCGTAATTTTGCTGCCACACTTGAATCGATAGAAATTATTGACTGTAGCGATTTACGATTTCTCAGGGGAGGAGTAAGAGGTGATGATCACAATAGAGTTCCAGCTGCTCTTAAGAAACTGAAAATTAGTGGTTGCGAGAGTTTAGAGTCATTTCCGAAAAGAATTCCAAGGACACTAGAACATGTGTGTATTCAAGATTGTCCTAATCTGGAGATTCCAACTTCAATGTGGTTGCTCAACTTGAGTCGTCTTGGACATTTAGACATCCTTGGATTGGATTGTTGGGAGTCATTTTCAGTGAACGCCATGTCTTTTTCCAATCTTAAGCGACTTGAGATATACAACTGTGAGAATCTGAAGTCACTGCCAAATGCACTCCACAAGCTGGGCTTTCTTGAAGTATTGGTAATCGTCAAATGTCCAAGCATCGAGACCTTTCCAGAAGGGGGATTCCCCCCAAACTTACTTAGATTGAGAGTGAACTGTGAAAATATGAAGCAGCCAATCACAAAATGGGGCTTGGACAAGCTCCACTCTCTTAAGTTTTTCTGTATTCACTACATATGTCCACCTGATGGCCTGCTTCCATCTTCTCTAAAATCATTTGGAATGTATCAAGTAAAGGAGCTAAGGTCCATATCCAGAGACCTCCTCCGGAACCTCACTACTCTTGTGAACTTAGTGCTTGGGGACTGCCCAAAGCTGAGTTACTTTCCAGAGGGTCATGCCTCCCACGCTTGAGAAATTTCAAATCAGGGGTTGTCCTCATCTGGAAGACAAGTGCCGACACGGGGGGAAATATTGGAATCTTCTGACCGACATTCCTCGGCTTGAAATATTGCCCCAACAGTGGAGCAAGGGCTCGGCTTGTTTGTGCTGAGCTTGAGCAAAGGGAAAAGGAGATTGATTATTGGCTACTTCTGCCATTGACATACCTACCTTTCATGTGTTTGTTTCAGTCAGATTCTTTTGCTTCCATCAGTATGAATTCATTTCTTCGACCCCATGTTGGAATTTGCCTTTTTTTTTTTCCTGGAAATTTGCCAGTGTTCTACTTTTCTAATTCCATAACCTTGTTTCGAAATTAAGCTGCAAAAAATCATTTTGATTGCTCTGTTCTATAATTTTGGCAACATTATTATTTGCTCATCAAGTGTTTAATGAGCACTAGAAACTTCTGGCATATTTTATATTTATCTATTGATTTACATGATTTGATGACTGGTTCGCAAACAAATTAAGTCCACATTGGCCAATTCTTGCTTATGAATTTCAATTAAGTTAACATGTCAGAGCATTCTCAAAATCAACATAAATTTGTTCAAGTTTCTCTGAATTTTTATGTTGGTCGACGGATTCTTACATAAATTTGTCTCCACAACACATAAGCAACTGCACTTCTCTAGCAGTTCCTGCTACATGTGTCCTAAAGTTCAACTGGGATGGAAGCTTTCTTCTTTCCTCTTTTTTTTTTTTTTTCTTTCCTTTTGGACCTCCTTTTCTCTTGTCTTAACATGTGGAAGCAAAATTGCTCTTGCACAGATTGGCTGATTCCACGATGTCCTTTGAATTCAGTCCTTGGTTTGTTGCAGTTTTTTTATTTAGAAGGCTGATTTTTGTAGTTCTGACCTGATGGAAGGCAAACAAGTTCTGATTATGTACTGATGTGTATTCTGAGTTTCTAGTTTTAATCTGATTTTCTACATGAGTTCCTCATTTCCGTTTTAATTCTTTTTGAGCCATGCACAAGAGAAATTCACTTTTACTGGTTCTGTTTTTATTGAACAATCTAAAGTTTTAGCAGGAACTTAACAGGTTGCTGAAACCTGGAACTTCTGGAATTGGGTGTGGTTTCTGAATTGTTCATCTGAAATGTCAGTTTTCTTGGTTTCTAAGAAAACATCTGTTTAAGAAGGTTCCATTCGCAACAATTCCTGCAGGAAACGAGTTTGAATGGTTAGAAATAGATTTTGATTTGCTTGGAAGTGATTTATCAAAATTACTGTAGTATTTGGCTAATTGGTTGCAAAATTTGACTTAATGTTTGACTTTCTGCTAGTAGTCTGGTTTTAGACTGAGACTTGAGGTACAAGCCTGAAATCATATTTGAAACATGTGTACTAATTTAGAACTGATTTTGAAACCAAAATATGAGTTTTTGTTACTCAAATCTCTCTGCTGCAGTTTTAGCAACAGGACTGGCTTGGGGTGCTTTAAGTTGTGCACTTGCTGTAGTTTTCTGATTTCTTTCTGATCTGTTTCAAGCTGAGGAATGCACTTTAAAAAGGGCTGTGGCCTCAGTTGATTCCATGCAGGTATCTTTGAAGAGTGGTTTGCTTGGCAAGCATGACCGATTTTTGAAGCTTTCTTTGGCTGCTAGGGAGATTTGCCTCTCTCCCATTCATCACTAGCAGCAAGGCAAATGTGAAGTGTAACCCTCAGTTTTATTTTTTCTTTTTTTTCTGTTTTTTATTTTTTTTATTTTTCCTTCCTTTTCCAACGATTATAAATGTGCTTGATGTTTTGGTTCAAGCCGTACTATAGGTCAACTCAAACCAACTGGGGAGACGCAAATTAGAAACAGGTGAATAGATAGCCTCTATAGAAGCAGGTAGTCATGTCTGGACTTGATTATGCAGAAAAGAAGCCACAAGAAGGTAATAAAATGGATGATATCTCATTGCTGTACAGCTCTACAGTTTCTGACATATCTTCATTGATCTTCTCCGTCAGCTTTTAAGAAGCCCAAAACTGAGAGCTCTGCATGGGATAACTGAGTTCAGCAGTATTTAGGTTACTTCTGGCAGCGAAGATCCTGGTTTTTCTAATGACAAGCTTCTAAGTTGTTGCAAATCTTCAGTATTTGGCTTCTCGTTGAAGTGGTCCTCAGAAATTCAACAACCATGAAAGTAAGAGCAGAGGCCGGAATATACCATGTTATCCTTGGGATGCTTCCTCTGAACATCCCGTTAACACCTTCAATCTTCTAAATCTTGTAAATCGCATCTGAGCACCCAACGTACCAGCCAATCCTCCCAGCATAAATCCCTCAACAGAGTCATTAACATGCAAACTGGGAGCCAACTGTTGCTTCCCATGCCCTGTCAACTCTTTTAGGGCTTCATAAAACATAACCTAAAGTACTAAAAACAAAGGAGCAATTAGTCGTTAGCTCCTGCAGAATTGTTTCTTTTCTTTTCTTGTGGGCTAAGGTCCCTATTTTGTTTACTAATTCACAGTAGAAAAAGATGATATATGGAATTTCAATAGATGGTTTTAACTTTTGTGAAGCTAGTCAAATGAACATCTCACAATTAAGACATTAAAGAAACAATGTGAAGTGTTGGGCAATGTTCTTAAGACATGGGTAAGTGGTTCTGCAAGGAAATCTGAATGAGTTATAAACCACAGGCATCAAGAACCATGAGTCTGGACTGAAGTGTAACACAAAAAAAAAAAATCATTTCAACAAGATACAAGAGAGGGAGATTGAAGAAGAGAGGAAGCCAGCACAGGAAAGACATTAAAGCAAGCAGGATGCAGAGGAAGAACAGAAAGAACAGGAGAAGCTAAGTTTTGCATGATCTAGTTGAGGAAGCTACTATAAGCAAACCTGGAGTATAATCTGGAAGACGGAAGTAAAAGATCAGAGAGGAATTGGCTCGGCTGCTGCTGCAAATTAACAAGCATGCATCGTTTCTTCAGTGGCAAGGCAGTGAACGAGTTTGGCTGGGCAGCAGGTTCAAGATTTGGCTTCTGTCAGCCTATTTGGTAACGGAACAAGAACGTCTATGTTTCTGTTATTAATACAGCAAGTGCATTGGTGAATCAAGCCTCTGCATGTTTTCTGAGAAGTCTGTCTAAAAATCTGGCCAATAATCTACAATACTTGCTGGTTTAATCTGGCCAATAATCTACAATACTTGCTGGTTTGATGTGTCTGAACTGATCTGTCTGGTTTAGGCCTACTGATCTGTTTCTGTTATCTGTCGGATTGAATAGCTCATGCTATTGAATTGTTGCTGGCATATTAGTTGTTCTATTATCGGGTTTTAATTGAAAACTCACTCCTGATGATTTACCTTGCAGATTGGGCTGACGACCTTGTATAATTGTTATTGGAATATTCTGGTTTAAGTGTTCATAGTGCAGGAAAGCTTCAGCTGTAGTTTTCCGGAATTATGTGTGGTTTGTGGATTATTAATTTAAAATGTTTACTTATCTTGGTTTCTAAGCAAACATCTGTTTAAGAAGGTTGCACTGGCATGAATTCCTGCGTGAACGAGTTTTAATGGTTAGAAATAGACTTTGATTTGCTTGGAAGTGATTTACCAGAATTACTGTAGTATTTGGCTAATTGGTCGCAAATTTTGACTTAATGTTTGACTTTTTGCTAGAAGTCTGGGCTTAGTCAGAAACTTGACGTACAAGTTTGAAATCAGGTCTGAAATGTGGATATTTTTCCTCTTCAGGTATGAAAACTTTGCAGAGGGACCCCTCCCACCTGCAGCTTCTTTCTTTCCCTTTATTTTTTTTTTTTTTGTGGTTGTCTGAAAAAGCCATTTTGGACTTCGAGATTAATGACCATTGATTATTATTAATGTCTTTAGACACTAAAGACATTAAACGTGAAGCAAAGAATAGAAAAATGGCCTACCACCTGCAAGATGGAAAGGAGTTGTAGTAGTACATTCTGGGCTCTGGATTCCAACAAGTTTACATGTGCCTTTCTTTTCCTTTTTTTTTTCATGGAAAAACCATCCACCATAATTTGCTTCCAACCCAAAAGCCATTCTGATTAGATTGTGGTGGGGTTTCTTTAACATGTGAGCTCCATTTCGAATACATTTCTCTGCAAATTCCATTTAACTTGTTCCTAGACTCGAGTACTGGGGAAAAAGAAGATGAAAATAAGAAATAAAGGAAATTTCTTGGTTGGTAAGCAAGTAACTTCGGCCAAGTTTCCTCTTGGTCCTCATCTACCTTCACCTTACCACTTGGAACCAAGTTTCCTTTCTCTTTGCGTCCAACACTGTTTTCTTCTTTGCCTCAACTGTGCTCTCGTGCTTCTGTCACTCTTTTTCAGTGTTAGCCTCCCGCAAGTAATTTATAATGTTATTTAATTTAAAATTTCTAAAAGTCACGACTTCATCCCTATTTCTACTGCATTTCTGGGGTTTAATCTATATATTAAGGTTTTTAATGGATTTTAGATGATCTCAACAAGGCTAAATATCAAAAGAAGAGATGAGAAAAGATAGGATTGCAGCAAAAAAAAATCAACATTAAAGATTGGGTTGAAAAGATTGGCATAGGAATTAAAGACTAAGGCCCCGTTTGGGAATAGCTTTTGTAATCAGCGTTAGAGTTTTGGATAATTTATTTAATGGATGTGATGAAAACGCTGAAGCTAAAAGCTAAAAGTTATCATTGGATAGTTTTTTCAAAACTCTGACACTAATCGCTGACGCTAATGCCAAACGGGCCTAGATCTCTATCTTTTCTACTTTTTGGGGTGTTAGAGGTGGTGGGTGATGGTGATTTCTATCATTTCTGCTTTTTTGGGTCTTGGAGGTGGTGGGTGATGGTGTTTAAACTTGTATCATCTTGGTGTTGGTAGAGATTGTTGGGTTTAATCTAGTTATAGGAGATCTAGAAAGGGACCTTGGGTTGGATATATTTTGGGATTATGTATTCTTTTATATTTTATGGGAGTTCTCGAGAGAGATTTGTTCAGGTATCTTTTTGGAAGTGTAAGTTGTACCTTATTTTCTTATTAATAACATTTATTTTTGCCGTTAAAAAAAAAGTTTTTCAATCGATTTAGTTCTCCATGGTGCAAATTTTGACTTTTTTTATTGTTGAGCAAAGGCATAGCAGAAAGTTTTGATCATATGCGGCTATAGCCTTTTGTTTATACTTCCTTGTCATTCTTAGCCTATTAAGTATTGCTTATTATACTATAGACATATTTCTAATTAGATATACTAATATATCCCTAATTTCCCTCCATATAACCACCAACTCAATCAAAAAATGGACCAATTGGCCTTGGACCAAAACTCACCCTCACGTCTTGAAAAACCTACCTCACTACTCTCACCGCATCTATCGCCGCCACTGCCTGCTCCAATGAACTGTCACCGCTTTTAGATCTTTGACGTTATCATTGCCTCTAGATCCCGCACCGCTCACCTCTGGAGCTCATCGTCGCTCGCCGCCCCTAGATTGCGTTGCTACTCGCATTCGGATCTCGCACCATTATTCATCTATAGATCTAGAAGGTTGTTTATAGAAATAACCTATAGAACTGTCAAAGACAAACATGAACAAACATTTGACACAATGCACAAAAGTGTCTACAATAAAATGTAAATGTGTCTAATACAGTATATTAAAGTGTCTACAAAGTAATATAAAAACAATTTAGTATAATGAAAAATTAAAAGTGTTTGAAGCAATAAGACAAAGTGTCTGATTGAATATTGAACAATGTCTACAGAAATATATAAAAGTGTCTGAACCAACTTGTGAACAATTTGTTATCTTTAGAAGATAATTGTTTGAAATAATTAAAAAAATATCTAACTAAAAGTATTCAAATAAAAATGTAAAAATGTCTGAAAATAATATACAAATAAATAAAGGTATATGATTTAAGGAATAAAGAAGTGTTTAAATAACTATCTAAAACAATAAAAACATATATGAATAAAATGTGTAAAATTGTCTAAAAAAATTAAAAAATGTTTGAAGCAACATGCAGATAATTTGTTTCCCTTATAAATAAACGTGTGCAAACTAATAAAAAGAAATGTCTAAAAAAATATTTATGTAATAATCCTAGAAACTAAGAAAAAGAAAACTATCAAATTACCCAAAAGGTAAAAATTACCATTTTACCCTCAAAGGGTATTTTCATAATTTTACCTATTAATGTAGAAAATGTTTGGAAAATTAAGAATCTTGATCCTTAGACAATTCCTTTAGTGCTCACTAACTCAAATTCCAAGCCGAAAGCTCAAAGTTATCTTCTCTAGGCTAGGGGCATTTTTATCCTTTTTCCAAGCAAACATCGAACGAAAAAAAAAAACTTAGAGCACCATTGGAATCTCCTTATAAAAAATGAGTTAGAAGAACTTTGTTTCACTTGATTCTAAATTTGTTTGCTTTAGTTCCTAAAATTTAGCCTATGCGAGTGCATGATTTATACTGGGTTTGTACTACTATTACATGAGATAATTTCTCAACTAAACCCAATTTCTATCTTAGAAAAATTTGCCAGTTGCATAATGCCCCCAAAATATTAGAATTTTTTTAAAGTTAATTTCTATTTTCTACTTATCTATATTTTTCCTATCCAATTATATTTCTAACACCCTCATATCCCACATGGGTGAATTGTGAGAAGCCTTATGTGGATATATAGGCTCCAATTCTAGAACATAAGCACCTAGCGCTTATCCTTTTCTAAAGGATAGCCCATATGGTGTGGGCAGGTGTTCTGTTGACCGGTTTTGGACTTGAGTCGTTACAGATGGTATCAGAACCAGGTTTGGTTCAAAGTATGTGGTTGTGTCTGCTGGTATGGGACGGGGGAACTTCCTTATACTGAGAGTCCATTCCTAAGTACCTAGCGCTTATCCTTTTCATAAAGGATAGCCCATGTGGTGTGGGCAGGTGTTCCGTTGACTGGTTCTGGACTTGGGTCGTTACAGTTTGGTATCAGAGCCAGATTCGAGGAAGGCAGCGACCTCACTCAGTAAGTATGCTTCTTGGTTGTTTGCTAAGTTAGAGACCTTGGATAGGTTTCGAAAAGTTTCCATAATTGAGCATAATATATTAGCAAGTTTATAAATAAAAGTTAACAACTTGGCTTTCAATAAGGGGACTCGTAAAATAGTATACCAATTAATTTAACGTCTAAAATGATATAGGAGTTACCTAGAGCCTCACCTAGTGTTATAAGTTAAAAGTTACTTCCAAAGTTGTTTAACTGGACTAAACCTTTTCCTTTTTAGGTCATGGACCCACATGAGTACCCTGCCTTGGGTCTTGGGTGAGGCGCACAGGATGAGCCACCAGCTCGTGGTCGAGGACGACCCCACGAGGTCGAGGTCAAAATGCTCAAGTACCTGCACAGGACATGCTGAATCATGGGCAACAAGCCCAGAATCTTGGTCAGTAGGGCAATGATGATCCATTGCGTCAGACAGTTATTGCCTTAGGCCAGTACTTTCAGAATTTGAATGAGCGGGAGCAGCAACCTCATGCCCCAGCCAAATGTCAGCATAGGGCCGACCTACTTGAGCGGTTCAAGAGGCTAACTGGTGAGTATACTGGTGGGGTTAACCCTACCAAAGCTGAGGAGTGGATTAGGGCTTCGGAGAGGACACTTACAGCTTCGAGAATTCCAGAAGAGGACAAGGTGGACTTAGCTACCTTTAGCTTGGTTGAGGAGGCCCAGACATGGTGGGAGGCCACTCGACCAGGGGTTCCGAGAACTGAGGGTGGATATATCACTTGGGAGACATTCGTGCATGCTTTCTATGGTCGACACTTCTCTGAGGCCATAAGCGACAGAAAAGAGCAGGAGTTTCTTGCACTGGTACAGGGGAGCATGACAGTAGATCAGTACACAGCTAGATTTAATGCCTTGGCCCGCTATGCTGAGCACATTGTGGCACATGAACCAAGGAAAATCAAGAGGTATGTTAATGGTTTGTGTGACGAGCTGGTAGATGGGCTGATTATGCAAGAGATTGATACCTTTGAGAAGGCAGTATCCTTAGCTCAACGGGGTGAGGCAAGGATGCGAGATAAGCAACTATCTAGACTGCTTGACACGAGTCGGAGTCATGTGCCATCACGACCTACACATGTAGGCAGTTTCCGTCCTATCCCACGACCGATGCCTACTAAGGGGCGAGGACATTTTGGCAGAGGTCAGCCAATCGATAGCAAAGCTACCCAACTACAGCTTAATGGGACAGGAGGGCCTACAGTGCGACCAGTTTTTCAGGGCCAGGGAGGGCCTAGATGTCAAACTTGTCATTTCTTTCACCCAATTGGAGGGCGGTGTGTGACCTGTTTCTATTGCCAGGAGATAGGGCATCTATCCAAGCAATTTCCTAAGAGGGATGCTCTACTAGCATCACATGTTCCACCAGCAGCACCGGCAGGACCACCAACAAAGAAACCTCGTGTGGCAGGACGTGTTTACGCAGTGACAACCGAGGAGGCAGAGGATGCTCCAGGTGTGGTGCAAGGTACGCTGTTATTTATAGCTTTTAATTATAGCCTTTAATTTCAAGTTCATGGTAGTGGCATGCTAAGGTTAGTGATTGTTTGAATTGATCGTAGGTACTCTTTCTATTTCTGGGTTCCCTGCTAGAGTTCTTATAGACTCGGGGTCCACATATTCTTTCATATCTCCTAGACTAGCAAATCAGTTAGGCATGCCTGTTAAAGAGCTTCCTTTCATACTAGTGGTTTCTACACCATCAAACACTAGTATGAGTTCTACTCGTGTACTTCAATCTTGCTCGATTTCTGTCGGAGGACGCGATTTAGACTCTGACCTCTTTGTGCTTGGGATATCTGAATTTGATTGTATTTTGTGCATGGATTGCCTACATCGCCACCATGCTAAAGTGGATTGCTATCAGAAGCTAGTTACCTTCTCCCTACCTGATGGGTTAGAAGTGCAATTTGTTGGGGATAAAAAGAGCTTAACTCCAATCTTAATTTCAAGCTTGCAAGCTAATAGATATCTCCGTCAAGGTGGTGTTGGCTATTTTGCTTATGTGCAAACAGAGTCAGAAAAGCCTGAATCAGTAGCTAGTATTCCCATTGTGGAAGAATTTCCAGAAGTGTTTCCAAAGGAGTTACTTGGAATGCCACCTAGCCGGGATGTTGACTTCACCATTGATTTATTGCCAGGAACGGCTCCTATCTCTCAAGCACCTTATCAAATGGCTCCCTCAGAAATGGCGGAACTAAAAAGTCAATTATAGGAGCTTTTCAAAAAGGGGTTCATACGTCCAAGTACTTCACCTTGGGGTGCTCCTGTTTTATTCATGAAGAAGAAGGATGGCAGCTTGAGGATGTGCATCAATTATCAATAGCTGAATTTGGTGACGATAAAGAATAGGTACCCTTTACCTCGGATTGATGATCTGTTTGATCAACTGAGGGGATCATCAGTGTTCTCCAAGATCAATTCGAGGTTTGGGTACTATCAACTGAAAATAAAAGAGGGAGATGTGTCAAAGACAGCATTCAGGACTCGTTATGGGCATTATGAGTTTTTAGTGATGCTCTTTGGGTTAACAAATGCACCCGCAGCTTTCATGGGCCTAATGAATAGGGTGTTCCAACCATACCTAGATCAGTTTGTCATCGTTTTCATAGATGATATTCTGATTTACTCACTAGATGCTGAAAGCCACAGAGAACATTTGAGGATTGCACTTCAGCGTTGAAGGAGCATAAGCTGTATGCAAAGCTGAGCAAGTGCAAGTTTTTGTTAGACAGTGTCACCTTTTTAGGCCATGTGGTAACTAAGGAAGGAATTTCAGTGGATCCTAGTAAGGTTGAAGCTGTGGTGAACTGGCAACAACCGAAGACCGTGTCTGAGATTTGGAGTTTCCTGGGCTTGGCTGGGTATTATAGATGTTTTGTAGAAGGTTATTCAAAGCTGGCACGCCTTTTGACCCAACTGACTAAGAAGGATCATCCATTCTAGTGGACCGAGCAGTGCAAGAATAATTTTCAGGAGTTGAAGAAGCGGTTAGTCTCTGCACCTGTTCTTACTCTTCCTGATGGGTGAAGTCATTTTGCAGTTTATACAAATGCATCACATTAGGGGCTTGGCTGTGTATTGATGCAGGCGGGAAAGGTGATAGCTTATGGGTCTAGGCAATTGAAGCCTCATGAGCTTAATTACCCAACTCATGATCTGGAGTTGGCAGCTGTCATACATGCATTAAAGCTTTGGCGACATTATTTGTATGGAGAAGAGTTTGAGGTCTTCACTGATCACAAAAGCCTACAGTATCTATTGTCACAGAGGGAACCCAATAATCGACAGCGTCGTTGGGTTGAATATCTCTCCGATTATAATTGCACTATTCAGTATCACCCAGGTAAAGCTAACCTAGTGGCTGATGCTTTGAGTAGAAAAACGGGTGCTAAGCTGAATGCTATGGTGGTTTCTGAGTGGAAACTACTAGAGGAGTTTAGTCATATGAGCTTAGGTGTTCAAGTGAAGGGACCCCAGGTTCTCATGGCCAATTTACATATGGAGCCTACACTTGTGGCAAGGGTCAAGAAGGCGCAAAAGGAGGATCCACAATGCTGAGAATGGTCAGTTCTAGGGCAAAAAGGATTCAGTGTGGATGTGGATGGTACCCTAAAATTTCAAAATAGAATTGTTGTTCCCCAAGGTAGTGAGGTGAAGTATGATGTTTTATCGGTGGCACATGCATCTCGGTTGACCATCCACGCGGGGGGCACCAAGATGTACCATGATTTGAAGAAAAGCTTTTGGTGGAGTGGCATGAAGAAGGACATTGCAGAGTTTGTATCTAGATGTCTGACTTGTCAAAAGGTCAAAGTAGAACACCAGAGACCTAGAGGACTGCTACAGCCATTAGAGATTCCTCAATGGAAGTGGGATGACATTGCAATGGATTTCATAGTCGGGCTACCTGCCTGTAATAACCCTAGAAATTAAGTAAAATAAAATTACCAAATGACCCTAAATAAGCAATTAAATAAAAATAAATTAATTAACATTTTGTCCTCAAGGGTATTTTGTAATTTTACCTACCAATTTAGAAAATCAATAGAAAATTAAGAATCTTGATCCTTAGATGATTCCTTTAGTGGTTATTAAGTCAAATTTCAAACTGGAAGCTCAAAGTTATTTTCTTTAGGCTAGCGGCATTTTTGTCATTTACAACCAAGCATCGGATGAAAAATTTGGGAGCACCATTGGATTCTTCTCAAAAAAATGAGTCAAGAGAAATTTACCTCCATCAATTCTGAATTCGTTTGCTTAGGTTTCCCAAAAATTTAGTCAACGCGCGTGTGGGGTTTAAACCGGGTTCGTGCTACCGCTACATAGGATTATTTTTATTTTTTTCTCCCTAACCCTAATTTCATTCTTATAAAACACCAGCCGCAAAACACCTATTATTTTTTTTATAACTGTTAAAAAAAAAAAAAAGAAGGAATTGCCAATATTAATTACGCGGCCATCATTACCTTTTTATTATATTATTATTTATTTTTCCCTACACTTCTATTGGCGTGGAGCTTAATTCTCCTCACAGACCACGTCAACATTTCGGCTTTTCTCCCCATCAACCGGTGCCTAAGCCATAGGAAGAAAATTGGATTTTTCTGCAAGAAGATCTTCCACAATTTTTTTTCATCCCTTCGCGCAAATTGTTTGTCTCCACCTAGTGCTCCATCAAACTTGTGTAAGTCATCTCTCCATGCTTTGATTCTTGGTTATTCAAAAATACTAGAACATTAATTTAATTCCATATTTTACCTAGATTTATTAGATTGAGGAGAAACCCTATTGGAACACAAAAACGATCCTACACGCACCGGCGATTCCGAATTCATTTGTGTAAGTCTAAATTATTCTATATCACTCTTTTAATTTCTTTTCCAGCACCTAAAGGCATTATATCTTTGCTGTAAATCTTTGGTAGATTATCGTTAATCCAAGTTTTGGGTTTTTCCACTCGTTTCTGGTGCAATCTTGTCCATACTTGGTTCTAAGCCCAGTAAGCCACCGTAGCTTCTTTTAAAAATTATCTTGGCTGCCAATTTTGAATATTACAGCCCTAATACTTCTCTTTTCCTTGCTGTCCATGTTGTTACAAAGGGTTAGAAAATCCTTACTTGAAGGTTTGGTGCTTCTTTAGACTCCCGAAGTGTCAAAGATCCCGAAAACACATCGGTAACCGAAATAAAAAAAATTTTCCTTCCCAAATCAGTTTTTACAGCCATTAAATAAGCTTATAAGTTAGTGTATGGCCGCTGTAATTTTTAGGATCAATATCAAGAAGGCTCCCGGCATGATCCCGAATAGGCACGAGGCCACCGAAGGCACCCCGAGACCCTTTTTGCCTACTAGGTAAAATTTCAGCCTAAATGTTAAGAACATGAACCTTCCAAATACTATTTAGGAAAATTTCTAAATTTTAGCACATTTTCTAATTTTCTACCTTACTAACATTTTGTAGGACCGTCCTAGGAAGTCGCCCATTTCGCCGTATTATTCCGAACTAGGTAAGGGGGAAGAGTGGGTTAGTTCTCGTGGGCCCTCTTAGGCCCAAAATAAGCTTCAACCCGAATAATAAATTCTAAATAAACAATTGGGCTAAACAAAATCTTTAAATGTGTGGGCAACATGGGTTAGGTAATTAATTAGTTTTTCTAGAATTTAATTTAATTTTATTTTATTTTATTTTAGTTTTCTTCCATTGAGATGTAATTTTGGTTGGTTGGTTGTATGGTTGTAATGATGTGATGTATGATGTATGTTTGGCGCTAGTATCATACTAGGACCGCTGGTAACAAGAATTAAATTAGAAGTATGTTAGGACCGCCTAAATAAACACCACTAGTACCATGTTTAGGGCTGGCGAGACAAATACCATGTTTAGGGCTGACAAGCTTACTAGCAACATGATGAGATTGGAAGCAACCGTTAGTGGCATGTTAGGGCCGTAATAAATTATTATAAGCCGATAGATAAAGGATGAGGAGTGTAAATGCTAAATGACCAATTTAGAAAGAATTCTCGAGAAATGAGATGAACATTTATCACAAATACACTTAAAAGATATCATTGATTTTCATGACATCATGTAACACTAAACTAAGATAACTCGATAAAAGAAATAGGATGCACTAGAATCATGGCATTCTACTAAAAAGAGCTAAAATAAAATGAGCTGCGGTCATGCATCAATTGGTTGTTGCATATGATTGATGTTTGTCATACACACGATTGCATTAAGCAAAAGATTTGAAGAGTAAGATAAAATACGAGGCATGCAAGGTTGGTGACGAACCATATCTACATGACCTAACAAGCCGTAAATTTAGACGAGAGGTTCGGAACGGACGATTCGAACCCGAGAGGCATGTTAGGGTGGCGGCAGACTGTCCCTAGTCATGACCCGATATTGACACGGAGTATGGAGATATGATTTGTGCGCTGTCAGACCATAGCTGGCGAGGGACCATGCTTATGGCTGGTATCATGAGAGGCTCTACCTCGGCGTAGGTATCCCGAGAGGCTCTGGCTTGGTGGCATCCCTAGTGGCACTGCCTAAGAGTTATCCCGAGAGTGGGTGATGTACACACTCACCACCCTAAGTTCGTCCGACGGCATTTAAGTATTGGATTAATTGATCGATCAATAAGATATTATTTAATTGGTAAAAGGAATTATGCATATGCATGGTAGTTCAAGCATGCTAGTAAGACTTTGATATTGTTGTTATGATGTTGTATGGAATTGTTCTTTAATTAAATTGCTATAAATTAAAGTTTATTATTCGTTGTTGTTTGTTGCGGGAATATTTGGACCCACGTGATGGGCCTGATACTTCCCCCTTATTGAGCAAGTTGTGCTCACCCCTCCTTTTAACATGTTTTTCTTAGGTGAGTACTATGAGGAGACAGAGTAGACTGAACCATATAATGAGGTTCAAGATGTGGAGTAAACTGAGTGAGGGTACGCTGTAGCCCCTCGAAAGTATAACTGGCAGGGACTAGATTTCAACTTTGTGTTATTGATTCCTAAAGAAACATATGGTTTGTTTAAATTGACATATTATGCGCATATTAGTTTTCCTGGGATTTTCACTTAACTACTTTGATTTCATTTAATACTCTCATTATTTGGAAAATAATTTTAATATAAAAAAATGTTTTACCTCATATTTCTTAAATTATTTGTAATTAAATGCTTTATAATTCTGGGAATTTAAGATATCTTTTAAAATTAAGGTTTATAAAATTGGGGGCGCAACAGTTTGGTATCAGAGAGGTATGCACATGTGGTGTGGCATAGTGGGTATGCACATACATCGTCTACCGGGACTGATCCTGGATTCGATAGGCTACTTAGCTAGGGGCTAAGTAGTCCGATTAGAGAGGTTACTTGGTCTGAGGAACCAAGTAATCCGATTGACCCCAACGGGGACGTTGGGTACATAAGGGGGGGAGTTTGTAACACCCTCATATCCCACATGGGTGAATTGTGGGAAGCCTTATGTGGATATATAGGCTCCAATTCTAGAACATAAGCACCTAGCGCTTATCCTTTTCTAAAGGATAGCCCATGTGGTGTGGGCAGGTGTTCCGTTGACCGATTCTGGACTTGGGTCGTTACAGATGGTATCAGAGCCAGGTTTGGTTCAAAGTATGTGGTTGTGTCCGCTGGTATGGGACGGGGGAACTTCCTTATACTGAGAGTCCATTCCTAAGTACCTAGCGCTTATCCTTTTCATAAAGGATAGCCCATGTGGTGTGGGCAGGTGTTCCGTTGACTGGTTCTGGACTTGGGTCGTTACAATATTCAATATTATCCTAATATAACTATAACTCTTTCTTTTCTTTTATTATTCTTTTCCGGTATTTCTCGCTAAGCGAAGAATTCAGTTGGCACTAAATTAAAACCTACACCCTGCTATCACAATTTATTCTTTTCTTCTCTGACATTTTACTGCTAGAAGAAAACAAAAATTAGATTTTGGCAAGAAGGCCATCTACAATCCTTGGGTCCTCTTCGTGCCGATTGTTGTCTTCACATATTGCTCCATCAAACCGTGAAAGTCCAGCCCCTCATTCTTTAATTCTTGGTTATTCCAAACTATTGGAATATCAATTTAATTCCTTATTTTTGCTTAGGTTCATTAGATTGAAGGGAAATCATAAATGAACAGAAAAAGTGATCCTACGCGTACAGGCAATCTTGAGTTTGTTTGTATGAGCCTAAATTCTTCAGAATTATTATTTTTTTAATAGAATCTAAAGATCTTATATTTTTGCTATTAGATCATCCTTATTTAAAATTTTGGGCTTGTGCACTCATTCCCGGTGCGATCGAACCCCTAATTGCACTCGAGATCTGTAAGCCACTGTAGCTTTTTTGGAATTTTTTGGCTGTGGATTTTGAATTTTACGGCCCCTGTTAAACCTTTTTTCTTTGCTGTCCATGTTGTTATAGAAGTCTATGGACTCCTTACTAAAAGCGCTTCTTTGGACTCCGAGGAGCATCAGTGATCCCGAAAATACATCGGTAATCAGAATTGAATTTTGTTCTTCCAAGTGTAGTTTTTACAGCCATAAAATGAGTATATAACTCATTGTGATGGCTGCTGTAATTTTAGGTTTATCATTAAGAAAGGTTCCCGACACAATTTTAAGTTGGCATGAGGCTACTGGAGACTCCCCGAGACCTTTTTTTCCCACTAGGTAAATTTTCAGCCTAGACATCAATATTGTATTAATGTGAACCTTCCAAGTACCATTTAGAAAATTTTCAAATTTTGCATATTTTCTAATTTTCTATCTTTCTAATCTTTTGTAGGACCTATTCTAGAAAACTGCCCATTTTCACCAAGTTATTTTCTACTAGGTAAAGGGGAAAAGTGGATTAGTTCTCGTAGGCTGTCTTAGGCCCAAAATAAGTATCAATTTGAATAATAAATTCTAAGTAAATAATTAGGGTAAATAAAATCTTTAAAGCATGGGCAATGTGGGTAGATTAATTAAATTAACTTTTCTAGAAGTTTATTTTATTTTAGTTTTTTTTCATTAAGATGTAATTTTGATTGGTTGGTTGCATGGTTGTAATAATGTGATATATGATGTATGTTTAGCGCTAATATCATGCTAGGACCGTTTACAACAAGAAGAAGGTAGAGCTGGGGCTATTTGAATAAACCTGATTAGTATCATGTTTAGGGGCGGTAAGACAAATACCGCTAGTACTATATTTAGGGCTAACAAACTCGATAGCATCATGATTAAGGTTGAAGCAACTATTAGTGACATGCTAGGGCCTTAATAACTACTATAAGCCGGTAGATAAAGCATTAGGCGCATAAGTGCTAAATGACTAACTTGGAAAGAATTCATGAAAAAGGGGATGGACATTTATCATAAATATACTTAAAAAGATATTACTGATTGTTATGTCATCATGCAAAGCTAAACCAAGATAAAAAGATAAAGGAAATATGATGCACTAGAATCACACTTTATTGAAAAGGGTTAAAATAAAATAAGCTACGATCATGCATCAACTAGTTGATTGCATATGATTGATATTGGTCATACATGAGACTTCATTAAGTAAAAAATTCAAGGAATAAGATAAAACACGAGGCATGCAAGGTTGACGACAGACTATATCTGCATGACCTGAAGAACCGTAAATTTAGAAGAGAAATTTAAAATAGGCAATTCGAACCTGAGAAGCATGTTAGGGCAGCGATGGACTATCCCTAGTCATAACCAAATATTGATATAGAGTTTGAAGATATGATTTGTGCATTGTTGGACCATAGCTAGTGGGGGACCATGCTTATGGCTAGTATCACAAGTGGCTCTACCTCAGTGTAGATATCCCGAGAGGCTATGACTTGGTGGTATTCCTAGTGATACTATCTAAGAGTTATCCCGAGAGTGGTTGATGTACACAGTCACCACTCTACGTTCGTCCAACGGCATTCAAGTAATCAATTAAAAAATTGATCAATATGATATGATTTAATCAATAAAATGAATTATGCATATACATATTAGTTCAAGCATGCTAATAGGACTTTAATGTTGTTGTTATGATGTTGCATGACATTTTTGTTTGATTAAATTACTATAACTTAAAGTTTATTATTCATTTGTTTCTAGTCATAACCCAAATCAATCCTAACTTGATCTATGTTGGGTTAAAGCCACGTTGACTTGACATTTCCAAGAGTTCAAGGAAAATTTTAATCCCACTTCATTTGTTGCTTACTAAATTAAATATATTTAAAAATTCCTACAAATCCTCCATGTCATAATTTTATTGCAACTGAATAAACAAGCGTGACATCCATACTTCATCATTTAATAAAGTGCTATGTAAAAATTTGTACTAAGATTTTTGTATAATTAATACTTTTCATCTGAGCTTATTAATTGGTAATTTGAAGTCACACCTGTCAACTAAACGATTGCTAAGAGAGAAGCATTGAATTACAAGTCAAGTGCCTTTAAACCCTGAAAAGACCACCCATGAATATTGTGTACCGCACTTAAGTCAAGAATCCAAAGGAATAGAGTTACTAATGAATTGAATTACCATGAAAAATAATAAACTAGATGGAGCTAGTATAGAACAACAGAAAAAAGATAAGGGGCAAATGATGCAATTTGTATACTTGCTCTGAAATCTCAACTCCTTGTGTTTATCTTCATTAACTCTAAATTCTATTTTAACTCCAAATTCCATTTTAATGATGGAGGAGATAGCTTATTTGAATGATTTTAAACTAAGAATGCTTTTTTTTTTTTACAAACTAAAAGAAATAATGAGGGATATTATAATTTTTCCATCAATATTTCTGAGGTAATTGACTAACTCACACAGTTTTTCAAAGTTCGGGGACTAATATTCATTGAGTACTGAGTTGTCAACCAACTCGCACAAGTTAGGTAAGTTTAGGGCCTAAATGCATAGTTTTGTCTATTTAATTTTGTGTGTGTGTGTGTGTGCAAGTAAATAAATTTAGGCAGGCTTTGTTGGTTTCCTTTTGTAGGCCCTTGACCTTTTTTGTAAGTGTCATTGGGCTTTTGATGAAATAAAATATACACCCACAGAGGTGTTTCCTAAAAAGAATAAACAAATTTATGGTACATTTGCAATTGGGAAAGTTATAATTATCTCTTGAAGTTTACACTAACCTACAGTTTGTCCCTTTTATTTTTTAAAACCTACAATTTGCCCTCTTCATTTTTAAAAATCTACACTTTGCCCTCTAGGTCTTTTATAATGACCAATAACAACTTTTCAAACTGTAGATTAAATTATACGATAGTCATTTTTTTGTATTTTTAAAACTAGGAATCAAAAATATTTTTCTTTGTACTATTATTATTAACTATGTATAAATATATAATTAGCATGTAAGTAAATATATTTTATGTATGTAATAAATTAAACTTTATATTTAATTATATATATGTAAGTAATTATATTTTATGCATGTAATACACTAACTTTTAAATTTAAATATGAGGATATGTGTGTGTGTGTGTGTGTGTGTGTAAATTTTTATTAATATATATTTATATATGTGTAAATAATTGCTCAATATTTAAAAAACCCACACAACGGATGAGCGTAGCCACTAAAAAGTGACTACATTCGCCACCTTATAGACTGCATTCAACAAACATTTCCACTATCTTCATCCTTTTTTCGACTGACATGGTTAATCACTACACATATATACCTAAGTCAGTCGCTCCAAGTAGGAAAAGTCCTCATTGGTCACGTGGGTGACTAAACATTCAGTAGCTATGTGAGGCCTTTTATGTCTTCTCACCTTTAGCAACTGACACATGCAGTTGAAAAGCGGTGGCAACCTTCCCAATGCTTTTAAAACCTTCCCAATGAGTCAAGAGAATTTTATCTCACTCAATTCTGAATTCGTTTCTTTAGGTTTCAAAAAATTTAGCCTGTGCACGTGTATAGTTTAAACCCCGTTCGTGCAACCATTACATGGAATAATTTCCCAACTAACCCTAATTTTTATTCTAAAAAGTTTCAGCTGCATGCATCCTTGGAATTTTGTTTGTTTAAAAAAACCAATTTAATTTAATTTACCTACTTACCTATATTTTCCTTATTTTAAACACCTTCATTATTATCCTAAAATAACTACAACTCTTTCTTTTAATTTATTATTCTTTCCCGTATCTCTCATAGGTCAAAAAAATCCAAGTCGCCTCTAATTAAAAAACCAAAGCCTACTGCCGCTTCCTTTCTTTTATAGTCCATGCACAACAGCCACTTAAGCAACAACAATGGGAAAAACACCAATGATCACCATGTGCCACCTTGCCATTCCAGCCGCCTCCTTCAACCTTTGTCTATATTTCTCTTTTTCATTCTTTTAATTCATTTAGATAGCCTCCTAATGCCACCCTTGTTCCGCGACTTGCATAGTAGAGTGGAGAAGAAATTATCACACCAAACGGTTGTCATCTCACTCTCCGCTTTGTTACCGGCTTGATCGTGTTCTTTGTCGAACCGGTGTAAGTCCAGCCCTTGGGGCTTTTATTTCTCCATCATCCAACTAATTTTGAATTCTATTTAATTCCCTATTATTGCTTTAGTTCATTAAGTTGAAGGGAAACCACATCCAGACACCAAAAGCGATCCTACGAATACCGACGATTCCAATTTGATTCGCGTGAGCCAAAATTCTTCGGTATTACTCTTTTAATTTTTTTTTCTTTTCTTCCAGCACCTAAAGTCCTTATATTTTGCTGTAAATTCTTGGTAGATCATTGTTAATCCAAATTTTGGGTTTTGCACTCGTTTCTGGTGCAATCGGGTCCATACTTGTTCTTAAGCCCTGGTAAGCCACTATAGCCCTTTTAAAATTATCTTGGCTGCTAATTTCAAATCTTACAGCCCTAAAAATTATCTTGTCTTTGCTGTCCATGTTGTTACAAAGGGTTAGAAAATCCTTACTTGAAGGTTTGACACTTCTTTGGACTCCCAGAGCGTTAGAGATCCCGAAAACACATCAGTAACCAAAATAAAAAAAATTTTCCCTCCAAGATCAGTTTTTACAGCCATTAAATGAGCATATAACTTAGTGTGTGGCTGCTGTAATTTTTAGGACCAATATCAAGAAGGCTCCCGACATGATCCCGAATAGGCACGAGGCTACCGGAGACATCCCAAGACCCTTTTTGCTCACTAGGTAAAATTTCAGCCTAAGTGCCAAGAACATGAACCTTCCAAGTATCATTTAGGAAAAAATTCTAAATTTTAGCATATTTTCTAATTTTCTACCTTACTAATATTTTGTAGGACCGTCCTAGGAAATCGCCCCCTTTCGCCGTATTATTCCAAACTAGGTAAGGGGAAACAGCGGATTAGTTCTCCTAGGTCTTCTTAGGCCCAAAATAAGCATCAACCCGAATAGTAAATTCTAAGTAAATAATTAGACTAAACAAAATCTTTAAATGTGTGGGCAACATGGGTAAGGTAATTAATTAGTTTTTCTAGAATTTTATTTTATTTTATTTTAGTTCTTTTCCAATTAGATGTAATTTTGGTTAGTTGGTTGTATGAATGTAATGTTGTGATATATAATGTATGTTTGGCGCTAGTATCATACTAAGATCGTTTGTAATAAGAATTAAATTAGAAGTATGTTAGGACCTCTTGAATAAACCTGTTAGTATCATGTTTAGGGCCGGTAAGACAAACACTGCTAGTACCATGTTTAGGGCCAACAAGCTCGCTAGCAACGTGATGAGATTGAAAGCAACCGTTAGTGGCATGTTAAGGCCGTAATAAATTGCTATAAGCCGGTAGATAAAGGATTATAAGCATAAATGCTAAATGACAAACTTAGAAAGAATTCATAGGAGAGGAAATGAACATATATCATAAATATACTTAAAAAGATATCATTGATTGTCATGTTATCATGGAACACTAAGCTAAGATAACAAGATAAAAGAAATAGAATGCATTAGAATCATGGCACTCAACTAAAAAGGGCTAAATAAAATGAGCTACAATCATGCATTAATTGGTTGTTGCATATGTGTTGACACCCAATTTCATCCGACCATTAAAAAAATTAAACTAAAAAAAATAAAAATTAAAAATTAAAAATTAATTAATTAAAAAAATATATATATTTTTTTATTATTATTACTGAAAAATTCTTTTGATGGAAGGGATGAATTTCTCTTTCTTTTTGGGAGTTTGTGTTGCAGAGAACTGAGAACATTTTCTTGTGTTGAGCATTTATGAGAATTGGGAGGCCATTGAAGCCATTTAATATGAAAGCTAACTTCTTTGGAAGCTAACCCCGGACTTCTTGCAAGGATGTTGATAACCACTGTGAATTCCTTTTGAGGGTTGAGGTGCAACATTTGAAATCCTTCTTACTAGATTTGGAAGCACTTTCAAGGTCACTACTATCAAATCTCCCTTAACTTTCATTTTTACCCAGGAGTAGTATCTTTTACAAAGTAAAATGCGATGGCAATAATGGGTAGTGTAAAAGCGAGAGATAGATGTAAAAATGGAATTTTTGGTAAAGAGTGGTAGAATGCACACATTACATCTTTTTGTTGTACCAGAAAAAGAATACCAGGTGTCCATTTAACAAAGACTACACCCTAGATTCTGGACTAAATCTAGGAGATTTTTACTATTAAATTACTTTGGCAAGCTATCAAAGATACAAGTTTATTCAAAGGATTCCCTGTCATTCAAAAATATGTGCGGACTGTTAGGTCGGATCTGCCTTGGAGCCCTTCCAAAATCAATGTAATTCCAGCTCAAAATCTTCACTTTCAATTACCAATCACATCAGGCCTAGCAACTTGGACTCGGCCAACTGTTGGACCTTGAGTTTCAGTACCACCGAATTTTCAGTTACATTTGGGATTTGGGTCACACCAACTTGGAAGAGAAGGTTACTTGGCCTTTGCTACCGTTGATATGGATGATAGCAGAATGTCTTCACCAGCAAAGACTGTGATTAACTTTCCTTCAAAAATGAATTTCATTTTTTGGTGTAATGAGGAGGTAATTGCTCCGGCCATATGAATCCATGGTCTTCCCAACAGACAAGTATAAGAAGGATTAATGTCCATAACTTGGAATGTGATATGAAAGACACAATGGCCGATCGACTGTCGTGTCCAGTCTATCTGAATCATTGCTGGATCTGGTTCAGGAACAAAAGCTTGTATTTTATCTAGCAATTCTTCAGCAGTTGTTGCAGATATTATGATTCGTCGTGACACTCTTGATATGAAATTCTTCTGCATAGCATAATCCACAAAAGCTATCAGACCTGTAAAGAAATTGTTAACATTCAAAAGCCCAATGGGTTTCTTATGCAAATTAAGTTGGGCCATGGAAGCAATTTGGAAGACTTCTCGTCTTTCCAGGTGTAGCCTCGATTATTGAATCAATTGCCAGGCTTTTGACAATATTGCCTACTTTATATTTTTTGATATCTGCCTTATCCTTGGCTATAGCTATCTCTTATCTTGGATACTACTAGCTGACGTCAATCCTGTCCTTCCAGGTGTAGTCTCGATTATTGAATCGATTGCCAGGCTTTTGACATATTGTCTACCTTATCCTTGAATTCCTGATGCGGGTTGGTCCCGCATATTAGCTGTGTATCCAGTGATAGATTGGTAAGAGCTGATGATATTGAGATCGAGCTTTCCTTTTATTACATACATACATTTATACACATATATCATTTTTAATTAAATTCTGACAAAACAAAAATGTATTTTAAACTAATTAACTTAATTAAAATTTTTCAGTAATAATAATAATAATAAATATATATTTTTTTAATTAATTAATTTTTATTTTTTATTTTTTATTTTTTACTTTTTTTAGTTTAATTTTTTTAATGGTCGGACGAAATTGGGTGTCAACAGCTAACCCCCTTTGCATGCTTCAGATCTACCTTGCTAGATGTGAAAGAATCAGAGTTTTTACACGCAAAGGCATTCCCGATAATGTGCAGTGGATAATTGAAGCTATTAGAGGTCCGTTTGGCGGGTGAAGTTCTAATTGATATGTATATTTCAAAAAAAATAAAAGAAAAGTTTTAATATTTTATTTGTTTTATTTTGTTTTAATGAAAGATTAACCAAAAGTAATTATTTAATTAAGAAACCAAAAATTTATATGCATATTTTAAAAATAAATAAATTTTTTTTATATTTATATATTTTATTAGTAAAATATTATCCCAAAGTTTTTCAATCAAAAAGTAAAATATTACTGAATAAAAATAAATAAGTAAAATATTATCCCAAAGTTTTTCAATAAAAAAGTAAAATATTACTGAATAGAAATAAATAAGTAAAATATTATCCCAAAGTTTTTCAATCAAAAAGTAAAATATTACTGAATAAAAATAAATAAGTAAAATATTATCCCAAAGTTTTTCAATAAAAAAGTAAAATATTACTGAATAGAAATAAATAAGTAAAATATTATCCCAAAGTTTTTCAATCAAAAAGTAAAATATTACTAAATAAAATCTTGAAGTTTTTATATCCTTTTATTCTTTTTACTAATAAAGAAACTAAAAAGTTATACTTAATAAATAAGTAATATATTGCTGGATAAAGAGATAAGTAAAATATTAGCCGTTCGCTGTGAACGATTAAGAGTTCTGATGCACAAAGGAATTCCTGAAGATGTGCGGTGGTTAATCGAAGCCAAGGTTCGTCTGGCAGGTGAAATCCCAGAGGCATTTATGTCTCACATGCCTGGTATAGGCAAAAGCTCTTATGCCAAAAAGCGAAGAGCGAAAAGGTTACAAGTCTGCCATAAATGTGGACGGTGGACTTGTAATACTAAATGTCGTTCTTTAGGGATGATCTCTGATAATCGAGAAGATAAAATACGATTCATTAAGAATGGCTTGAGTAAGGACTCGTTGGATGATATCCAATTGACTCTTGAGACGCATTCTTGTGGATCTGTGCAACGTGAACTTCTTGGTTTATGGAGCATTTTTCATGAAGAACGAAACCGTTACAGTCCCGGGAATCTGACTGTAAATGACCCTGTTTGCCAGCTTGTAAGAAAACTGGATGGGAAGCAAATCCTCGACTCATAGAAGCCGTTAATGCCGTTACTGGACGTAAAGCCAGTGGAAGATGTGAGCCACAGTCACAATTACTGTACATACAGTTTGTTATATTTGGAAAAGTTTGCATTTTCTTTTGACAGATGTACATGCTCCCCTAAGTGTAATCGACACGTTATCCCTTTTCATCACTATAAATGCGTGTTCTTCCTTCTGATTAAGCAGCGGATAAGATACCCCGTGACTTCTAAAGTCGGTTATTCCAGCCAAACCCTCCAAAACATGGAGAAGAAAAAGCCAGAAACTTTCAAGGAATATGCCCAACGGTGGAGGGACTTAGCTGCACAAGTTCAGCCACCCATGACAGAAAGAGAAATGGTCACTTTGTTTGTCCAGACACTAAAATACCCATATTATGATAAACTCATTGGCAATTCGGCAACCAATTTCTTCAACGTAGTCATGTCTGGAGAAAGGATCGAGCATGGGATTAGGATCGGGAAGATTACTGAGTCCTTTAGTGATCCAATGAAAAGAGGAGGACCATCCAGAAGAAAAGATGAAGAAATACAACAAATAGGACGAGGAAGAGGGATTCCCCTCGTGGGTACTGTTGCTACCGGGCCTCGCCGATCCTACTCTACCAATAGGCCCAATGATTATTCTACCAATAAGCCCAACAATTATCCTCTCAACAGGCCTAATCAGTTACGGCCACCTATTCCGACTTCTCCACAAAGGCCGAGAGAAGTTTTTGCGCCAATTCCTATGACTTACACTGAATTATATCCAAAACTCATTGAAAGTCAACTTATCCATCCAATTCCTACAAATCCATTTAAACCCCCATATCCAAGGTGGTATGACCCCAACGTAACTTGCCCATATCATGATGGTGCCGTGGGCCACGGACACTCACTAACTTACTAACCATACTAACTTTTATTGTTATTATTATTATTATTATTAATTGCTAACATAACTAACTTTTATTGTTATTGTTATTATCATTATTAACTTACTAACTTTTATTATTATTGTTGTTATTATTGTTAATAATTAACTCAACTAACTTTACTAACTTTACTAACCTTTTATTATTATTATTGTTACTAATTTACTAACCTTTTATTATTGTTATTATCATTATTAACATCTAACTTTTCTAACTTTTGCTAACTTTTATAATTCATGGAAGGTTATACCTCCTATTTATTTATTTTTTAAGTGGATGGTCAAAAAGCCCCACTTTATTTATTTATTTATTATCTTTTAATATTCCTTTATATGTTTACATGTGTTATTTTATGCATTTTTTTATGTCTAAACTAAAATTAAACCTCCCCTTTACCTTACTTTATTTAATTTTCCTTTATGCCAAAATTTTATTTTATGATAAAATTTATTTCACTTATTTAATAATAATAAATAAATAAATAAGTAAATAGTAACTAATTAAAAGAAGATTCTTTTATGTGAATAATTAACTTTATTCTATTTAAAAATTATTTTTTAAAGACAATTATCTTTTATTATTTTGAAACATATGTTTTAATTATTTCTTTAAAGAGAACAAAAAGTTAAACTTTTTATTCTTTTTATTAAAAATTATTTAACAAACGTAATTAAATAATTCTAAAAATACAAAAAAAATCAATTCTGTTTTTAAATATATTTCTATAGTAGTAATAATTAAAAATTCAAGAAAAACAATAATAAAAATCCAATAAAAATTATGATTTAATTAATAATTAATTAAATAAATAATTAATAAAAATTAAACTCCATGTCCAAATGATCCGCCAAGATCCATGGCTTGGAAAATATTTTTTAAATAAAGTATATAAAATATATATTTTTTTACATAAAGTATATAAATAAAATTTCTTTTATTATTAAAAAATAAAAACTTTGGGCTAATATTTTACTTATCTCTTTATCTAGAAATATATTACTTATTTATTAAGTATAACTTTTTAGTTTCTTTATTAGTAAAAAGAATAAAAGGATATAAAAACTTCAAGATTTTATTTAGTAATATTTTACTTTTTGATTGAAAAACTTTGGGATAATATTTTACTTATTTATTTCTATTCAGTAATATTTTACTTTTTTATTGAAAAACTTTGGGATAATATTTTACTTATTTATTTTTATTCAGTAATATTTTACTTTTTGATTGAAAAACTTTGGGATAATATTTTACTTATTTATTTTTATTCAGTAATATTTTACTTTTTGATTGAAAAACTTTGGGATAATATTTTACTTATTTATTTCTATTCAGTAATATTTTACTTTTTTATTGAAAAACTTTGGGATAATATTTTACTTATTTATTTTTATTGAGTAATATTTTACTTTTTGATTGAAAAACTTTGGGATAATATTTAAATTATTTATTTTTATTCAGTAATATTTTACTTTTTGATTGAAAAACTTTGGGATAATATTTTACTTATTTATTTTTATTCAGTAATATTTTACTTTTTGATTGAAAAACTTTGGGATAATATTTTACTTATTTTTTTATCCAGTAATATTTTACTTATTTCTTTCAAAATAATAAAAAGATATAACATTTTGTTTCCTTTATTAAACAAAATAAAATTTTACCCAAATAATTTCAAATAAAGGTAATAAAAATAAACAAGAAAAAAAGAATTAATTTTTTTTAAATATTTTAGACTTATTAATTAGATGTATTTTTAGACTTATAAATTAGAAAATTATTTTATCAATAAAAAAGAACACAAAAAAATATAATATATAAATATCAAAAACTTTTATTTATTTTTAAAATATGCATATAAATTTTTGGTTTCTTAATTAAATAATTACTTTTGGTTAATCTTTCATTAAAACAAATAAAATATTAAAACTTTTCTTTTATTTTTGAAATATACATATCAATTTTTGTTTCCATTATTAAATAAAACTTTGATTAAATAATTAATTTTTTGTTCACCTTTTATCAAATAAAGTATTAAGACTTTTCTTTTATTTTTTTTGAAATATACATAAATTTTTGGTTTCATTATTAAATAAATGAAATTTTGATTAAATAATTATTTTTTGGCTCACCTTTTTAAAATAATTTCCATATCCGGATGATCCGTGAGGATCTACGGTTTGGAAAACATCTACTTTTTAATTAAATTAAATAAATACAAAGATAAAAATCCATATTTACGATATGGATTAATTTATTTAAAATTTCATCAAATTCCGTGTCCGGGTGACTCGGCAGAGTCCATGGTTCGGAATTAAATCTTCCGTGTCCAAATGACTCGGCAGAGTCCATGGTTCGGAAGTATCAAATTTTATATAAATTAATTTAAAAATCCACATCCGATTAATTCAGTTAAAATTTCTAGTTTGAAAATTAACTGAATATTTTCTAAAAGCAAAGCAAAACAAAATTAAAATCAACTAAGGTGCCAATTTTGGGCGCTATAACAAAGTTGTTTTAGCGTAACCGTACTCCCGATCCCCGAACTCTCGCAGACCAATTTTAAGGTGTCCAATCGACCTAGGTAAACAAATTGGTGGTGACTTCCGAAAACCCGACGTTGCCACAATATGATTGATATTTGTCATACACAAGATTGCATTATGTAAAAGATTTGAGAAGTAAGATAAAACATGAGGCATGCAAGGTTGGTGACGAACCATATCTGCATGACCTAATGAGCCGTAAATTTAGGCGAGAGGTTCGGAACAGACGATTCGAACCCGAGAGGCATGTTAAGGTGGCATGGACCGTCCCTAGTCATGACCCGATATTGACACGGAGTATGGAGATATGATTTGTGTGCTGTTAGACAGTAGCTAGCGAGGGACCATCACTACTAAAAAAACCTGTTTTTCCAACTGCCATTTCCAACTGCTGGTCGTTGGAAATTTCATGTTTCCAACTGCTGGCAGTTGGAAATGAGGCAGTTGGAAATCCTTTCGTTGGAAATTTTACTTCCAACGGCCCAGGTTTTAGCAGTTGGAATTTCCAACGGGCAGCCGTTGGAAAATAAGCAGTTGGAGAATTTCCAACGGCTGTAGTGATTTATTTTTTTTTTTTGTGTTCCAACTGCCTCAGCCGTTGGAAAATTTGGAAATTTTCCAACTGCCTCAGCAGTTGCAAATTTTCCAACTGCCTTAGCACTTGGAGAATTTCCATATTTTCCAACTGCTCAGGCAGTTGGAGAATTTCCAACTGCCTCAGCCGTTGGAAATGAGGTTGGGCAGTTGGAAAATAATAATAATAATTATTATTATTGGATTTATTATTATTAGTCTTATTGGATTTATTATGCAAATAATAATATTATTAACAATAAAACCTCCATAATTACTATTTTTTTATAACAATAATTATTATTATAATTATTATTACTCTTATTTGATTAATTATTAGTATAATTATTATAATAATTATTATTATTATTACATTTACTAGTACTACTAACTATACTATTGTTAATATTATTATTATAATAATAATTATTATTATAATTATTATTAGTTACTCTTGTTGGATTTATTATTACTGTAATAATAATTATCATTATTATTATTATTATTACTAATACTTTAGTACTACTCTTACAATAATATTTATTCTTTCACTAATAATATATTATTACTATTATTATTATTATTATTATTATTATTATTATTATTATTATTAAAATTATTAGATTTATTATTACTCTTAGTTTATTAATCAATTTAAATAATAATAATAATGATAATATTTATTATTAATCTTACTGTGACTTTACTACAACTCTTACAATAATAATTATTCTTTGAAGTATTATATATTATTACTATTATTATTATTATTGACATATATTATTATTCAATGGCAAACTTAATTAACTACACTTACTTAAATAGAAATATTTTGTACATTTATATTAATTCCAATTATGAAAACATTTTAAGAATGATTCAAATTAAACATTATACACACTAACAATATGTATTACCTAAACAAATGACAATCAACAAAAGATTTCATATTTTTAAAAATACTAACTGCTTTCAGATCACTAACTAATTTTAAATATCACTAATTAAATATTACTTTTAAATATACTAACTAATTTTACACATAAATATACTACCTAAGCAATTTACTTAAAACTAATTATTAACTATTTTTAATTATACTAACTAATTTCACACATAAATATACTTCCTAAACAATTTACTTAAAACTAAGTATTTTTTATTTTTTAATTAACCCCAAAATTAATAAAAAAAGTAAGAAAATGGAAAAAAATGTTAAATTATAATGGGTAACCCAAATACTTCACATCCAACCATCAACAACTACAAATCACATACTAATCACATATTTCAAACCAAATTACCATGAAATAATCCAGATTTTAACTAATTATTTTCTGTTCTTAAATATACAAACTACATTTGACACATAAATATACTACCTAAATAATTTACATCCCACCATTAATTATTATTTTTAAATATACTAACTAACTTGACACATAAATATACTAACTAAACAATTTTTAAAAAAAATACGTAAACAATTTACGGAAAACAATTTTATTTTCTACTTGGAAATATACTAATACTTAGTACTTAAATATTTTTAAAAATATTTTGTAAACCATTTACAGAAAACAAATAATTTTATATTTGTAAATATTTAATTACTTAGTAATTAAAATTTTTTTGGTAAATATACTAACTACTTTTACACATAAAAGTACTACCTAAATAAACCCATAAAAACTAATTTCAAACGTAAAATATACTACCTAAACAATGTACTTTAAACTATTTATTTAATATTTTTAATTATTCCAACTAATTTGAGAGATAATTATACTACCTAAACACTTTATTAAAATCAAAATTATTTCATATTTTGAAATATAATAACTAATTTCATACATAACTTTAGTACCTAAACAAGTTACGTTTAAATAATAATTTACTAATTTTAATTATCTTAACTAACTTCACACATAAATATAGTACCTAAACAATTCAATTAACACTAATAATTTCATATTTTTTAATTCATCACGAAAATAAAAAAAAAATTGTAAGAAAATACACATAAATTTCCAATTGTATATATTTCCAATGGGTAACCTAAAAAATTAACATCCAACCATCAACAACACAAAATCACAAATATTGCATATATTTCAAACCAAATAAACAACTAAAAATCCGGATTATGCGTATTTATTGGTATAAAAATTTAAAAAATATAAAATAAACAAATTTACCTCAAATCAAGCTCTATGTTCGTTCAAATGGCCGCAAAGAACTGCAATCATGCAATAAAACCCAAAATATTCAATCCATTATCAACCAAAACAGTGAAACGAGGCAACAATCGAAAAAAATAAAAATCTACGAAATTATAAATAAAACGCATCTAACCTTCAGATCTCCCGAAATGACACCAGATCCAAGTAATACTGAGCTAGACGAAGGTGTTTAACGGCTGAATCGGAACCAAAACGTGAATGTGTGTGTTCTGTGATGAAGAGAGAAGCTTGGAGAGAGAGAGCGAATTTTCAGCTCGCTGGAGAAGACGACTCGCGCTGGGGGGGGGGGGGGAATTTAAAAACCCTTTTTCCAACGGCTATGGCCGTTGGAAATCCTAAATCCTAAACCCTAAACGCACCGTTTCATTAAAGCTGAAAAACAATTTCCTTTCTATTTCCAACGGTCTCAGCCGTTGGAAAACTTTCAAAATAAAAATTCCAGGACTTAATTTTCCAACTGTTATAGCCGTTGGAAGAAAGAAATACAAAAAAATTTTATTTTCCAACGGCTTAAGCCGTTGGAAGTGTAATAAATCCAGAAAATATATTAATGTACCCATTTTCCAACGGCATCAGCCGTTGGAAGTCCTATATATATAATTTCTGCTATTTCCAACGGCTTTAGCCGTTGGAACTATGATAAATGGCAATTTCCTTGAAAAAATCAATAAAAATACACATTTTCCAATGGCCTTAGCCGTTGGAAGTAATATATATATAATTTCTTCTTTTTCCAACGGCTAAAGCCGTTGGAACTTTAATAAATACAATTTTCGCAAAAAAAGCATTAATTTACCCATTTTCCAACGGCATAAGCCGTTGGAAGTAATATATATGCATAATTTCTTCATTTTCCAACGGCTTTAGCCGTTGGAACTAAAATAAATCCAAATTGCATGGAAAATCCTTTAATTTACTTACTACTTGGCCCATTTTCCAACGGTTCAAGCCGTTGGAAAATATATATATATATAATTTCCACAATTATATTTTTTCTTAATTCCAACGGTTTTGGCAGTTGGAAATTTCCAACTGCTAGGCAGTTGGAAATAAGGCAGTTGGAAAAATAGGTTTTTTTAGTAGTGCATGCTTATGGCTAGTATCACGAGAGGTTCTACCTCAGGGTAGGTATCCCGAGAGGCTCTGGTTTGGTGGCATCCCTAGTGGCACTACCTAAGAGTTATCCCGAGAGTGGGTGATGTACACACTTACCACCTTAGGTTCTTCCGACGGTTTAAGTATTGGATTAAATGATTGATCAATAAGATATGATTTAATCGGTAAAAGGAATAATGCATATGAATGGTAGTTCAAGTATGCTAGTAGGACTTTGATATTGTTGTTATGATGTTGTATGAAATTGTTCTTAAATTAAATTGTGATAACTTAAAGTTTATTATTCGTTGTTGTTCGTTGCAGGAATATTAAGACCCACGTGATGGGCCTGATATTTCCCCCTTACTGAGTAAGTTGTGTTCACCTCTCATTCTAACATGTTTTCTTAGGTGGGTACTATGAGGAAACAGAGTACACTAAACCATATACTGAGGTTCAAGATGTAGAGCAAACTGAGTGAGGGTTCACTGTAACCCCTCGAAAGTAAAACTGGCTGGGACTGGGTTTCAACTTTGTGTTATTTGATTTCTAAAGAGACATATGGTTTGTTTAAATTGGTACATTATCTGTATATTAGTTTTCCGGGGATTGTCACTTAATTACTCTGATTTCATTTAATACTCTTATTATTTGAAAAATAGATTAAAAGAAAATGTTGTACCTCATATTTCTTAAATCATTTTTAATTAATAACTCTGGGTAATTTTGATATTTTCCTAAATTAAGATTTATAAAATTAGGGGCGTTACAGATCCCCCCCTAAAATCCCAAATAATGTCATTAAAATGTTGGTTCTATTGCATTTTGTCATAAAAAAGTAGACATTTTCTTTATTCACTATACTCCTTAAACCCTATACTTGTATACCTAATTTTGAATACAAAAAAAAAAAAAAAAGGAGCCTAGAGGCACACGGGTGAGTGAGGACTACAGTAAGGTTGGCAAGTTAGTTAGATGTCAAAGTTTAGGGATCAAAGTTTCTAGGGAGAGGAAGGACAGTGCAGAAGCTTAAGGTCATGGGTAAATGTAGGATTCTTAAAATAAAGGAGCCTAAGTGTATGTACGATTAAATTTCAGAAGGTTTTTGTAATTTTTTTTGGAAACATAGAGTGGACAGGCCTTAAGTTTGGGTACTCAATCGAATCAAAACAAAAATTTACGACTGTCGGCAACCAAATACAAGTGTACGAAAAAAATTAAATCTCTTACACTAAAGTCATTTGCATTAAAAAAAAGTTGTTTTCCTGTTTCTCGGGCTCTCCTCTCTTTATTGGCTCTCTCATCAAGGACAGTGTCTTTGTAGCCACTGGAACATCTTTGCTGAGTTTATCTAGCAGAGGCACCCCTCCCACCTGCAGCTTCTTTCCTTCTTCTTTTCCATGGAAAAGCCATCCACCATAATTTTAGTCCAACCAAAATATATGCCATTCTGATGAGATTTCCATGTGAGTTCCATTTCAAATACATTGCCGTGCAAATTCCATGGAACTTCTTCCTAGAGTAGATTACTGGGACAAAAGAATATGAAAATAAGGAAGAAGAAAATTACTTGGTCGGTAAGCAAGTAACTTCTGCCAAATATGAGAGCATATTTAGGACTGATTTTGAAGACCAAATATGATTTTTTGCTACCAAATATTGGTTCTTGTTTATCTTGGAAAAGCCCTTTGCAGAGGGACCCTTCTCACATGCAGCTTCTTTTTTCATAAGTATGATGCTGAGGTTGCAGAGGATAGAGTCGTAGTAGATTTTTGACCTGGTGCTCCAATTTTACATGTCTCTTTCCTTTTTTTTTTTTTTTGCCTGGAAAAGCCATCCACCAAAATTTTGTTCCAATCAAAAAGCCATTCTGATCAGATTAGGCTCATTAATTTCTCCTTGTAGCCTACTAATTTATTTACACAAGAAATAAGAATAACTGTGTTAGATATTTGAGTAGACCTGCAGAAATAATAATAACTTGGAAACTCATGTGATCAAGCCTAGCAGATTATAACTAGCTCAGATTAAAGATCAGTTGATTGATTATTATTAATATGATAATCAAGACATTAGACACTAAAGACTAGTGGTTCTTGTTCACCTAGGAAACGTGAAGCAAACCATAGAGAAAAAGCATGCAAAATAGAAAGTAGTACATTTTGGATTTGGGATTCCTACAATTTTACATGGAACAACCATCCACCATAATTTGATTCCAACCAAAGGGCCATTCTGATTAGATTGCGGTTTGGTTTCTTTACCATGTGAGCTCCTTTTCGAATACATTTCTCTGAAAATTTCATGTAACTTGTTCCTAATCCTTGAGTCGATTACTGGGCCAAAAAAAAAGAGGTGAAAATAAGAAATAAAGGAAATTTCTTGGTTGGTAAGCAAATAACTTCGGCCAATGTTTCCTCTTTGTCCGCACCTATTTTCACTTCACCATTGAAACCAAGTTTTCCTTTCTCTTTGCGTCCAACACTGTTTTCTTCTTTGCCTCACCTGTGCTCCCTGCTTCTGTCAGTCTTTTTTTATAACACTCCCTGCTTGTAATTTATAACGTTATTTAATTCAAAATTTTTAAAAGTTACAACTTCATCCCTATTTCTACTGCATTTCTTTATTGTTCATCTTGTTCCTGTGATCTCTAGGGTTTAATCTGTATGTTAAGGTTTTTAATGGATTTTAGAGAATCTCAACAATGCTAAGGATCAAAAGAAGGGATGCGAAAAGATGGGATTACAACAGAAAAGATCAACGTTAAAGGGTGGGTTGAAAAGATTGGCATAAGGAATTAAAGATTAAATTTATATTTTTCCTGTTTTTTGGGGTCTTGCAGGTGCTGGGTGATGATGTTTAAGTTTGTATTATCTTGATGTTGGTGGAGACTGGTTGGGTTTATTTTTATTATAGGAGACCTAGAAGGGGACTTTGGGTTGGATATGTTTCGGGATTAGATATTCTTTTATATTTTATGAGGGTTGTTGAGGAAGATCTGTTTTTATATTTTTCGCGAGCTGTGAGTTGTATCTTATTTTATAATTAATAATATTTACTTTTACCTTTTTTTAACATGTTCAATGGATTTTAGTTCCCCAAGGTGTAATTTTTTTTATTTATATTTATATTTATTTATTTATTTGCCGAAACCAGGAGTAGCAAAAAGTTTTTGGGAAAATTACAATTTGCCCCTGAGGTTTAGGTAAAATTACACTCTGCCCCTGCTATTTTAGAAATACACACTTTGGCCCTTGCCTGTTTAATACAGTCCAACAGTAATTTCTAAAATTTTAATTTGGTCATTACGGCAGCCATCTTCTAGTAATTTCAATCTAAATGGTATTTTTTTCACAGTAAATGGGCATACTAAATTGTCATTTTTTTCTTTCTATATTTCTTTCAATTTTTAAAACTGTATTTTTTAAATTTCAATTAATTCTGAAAAAAAATATCATACATATTGAAATTACTTGAAGATGAATACTGTATAGTCTAAATTAAGATTCAGAAGTTACTATCAGGTTGTATTAAAAAGACAAGGGGCAAAGTGTATATTTCTAAAATAGGAGGAGACCAAGTGTAATTTCACTTAAACCTTAGGGACAAATTATAATTTACCCAAATTTTTTATGATATGCTTCTATCTCTGTAAAAATATGAAGGCAAATCTCCTTATTTGGTTGTCACTTGGCCATGATTGGGATCAAAAGAGAAAGTAAGCTCAAAGCCAAGAGACAGACGGGGCAAGTGAGGACTGCAGTAAAGTTGGCAAGTTAGCTAAGGATTAGAGTTTCCAGACGGAGGATGGATAGCGTAGAAGCTTACGGTCAAGAGGTAAATGTAAGATTTCCAAAATAAAGGAGCCATGTGTAAGTTCAATTAAACTTCAGAAGGTTTTTGTAATTTTCTTTTTAAAACATAGAATGGGCAGCTCTTAAGTTTGGGTACTCAATTGGATTAGACAAAAATTTATGAGGACGGTTGGCAACAAAATACAAGTTTAGGAAAAAAAACTAGTGATTAACATGTTTTTCAAGTGTAAATAAAGTACATGTAATTACTGCAAATTTATTTAACAATATATTATAAAATAAAATTTAATAAGTTTACAAAAAAACACAATAGGCATAAAAAAAAATACAAAAGACGTAAATATACCCTTAGTTTGAATTTGAAATAAAATATATAGTGCTATAGTTTATCCAAGTTTAAAAAAAATTGGTAACATAAAGAATACAATTGGTTTTGTAGATAGTTCATAGCTTTTAATTTATGCTTCCCTATCAGTCTTAGCTTATTAAGTATTCTCTTTTGGTTCTAATTTTTTCAAAATATTCTATATTGTCCCCAATTGGATAAAATCTATTAATTCAAAGTAATAGTGTTTATACACCAAATTTTTTTTAATTATTTTAAACTGGCTAATAATCTCTCCCTGAAAAGTTGAACTGACAGATAGTTTTTTTATAAGTAAAGAAACTTTTTCATTATCAATTTTCCCATATATGAAATACTAGTTATTATGCATAATCTATGCGCTTATTATGAAACAACCTTTTTTAGAATTAACGAATTGTACCTAGTAGGGACAAATTAAAATTTTTTTTTAATTGGCTTAGAATTAGAAGAGAACAATCAAAAGTTTAGGATGAAATTTAGCTCACAAAGGATATTGAATAAGTAGATTAACTTTTCCAATATTAATTGCATATTTCAATGATATATTTTATCAAAGTTAAAAAGCAAACAATTGAAGATTATATCTGGGTAATTTTTGTGGGGCACCTTACATCTATTTTTTATATTTTATTTTGAATATATTAGCTATCATGTCCTATAATAACCCTAAAAATTAAGAAAAAGAAAATTTTCAAATTACCCTTTTAACCTCAAGGGTATTTTTGTAATTTTACCTACCAATTTAGAAAATCAACATAAAATTAAAAATCTTGATTCTTAGATAATTTCTTTAGTGGTTGTGAAGTCAAATTCTAATCCGGAAGCCTAAAGTCATTTTCTTTAGGCTAAGGGCATTTTTGTCATTTCTAATCGAGCATCGAATGGAAAATCTAGGAGCACCATTAGATTCTTCTCACAAAAATGAGTCAAAAGAAATTTACCTTACTCAATTCTAAATTCATTTGCTTAGGTTTTAAAAAATTTAGCCTACATGCGTGTGGGGTTTAAACCGGGTTCATGCTTTTGTTGCATGAGATAATTGTGGAAAGCCTTATGTGAATATATAGGCTTTAATTCCATAACATAAGCACCTAGCACTTATCATTTTCTGAAGGAGAGCCTATGTGGTGTGGGCAAGTGTTCCGTTGACCGGTTTTGGGCTTGGATCGTTGCATGTCGCCTGTTCAGAACAATTTTTTTTATTAGCTTTAGAGTTTTAGGTAATTTATAAAAAGTGAAAATTAAACTGCTAAAGTTAAAAGTTAAAAGCTACCTTTATATGGTTTTTACAAAACTCTAATACCAATTGCTAATATTAATGTCAAATGGGGTCCTTAAAAGGATAAAAGAATAAAAACCCCACAAAATTTACCTTTGCTTTTATGTAATAAATTACTTCAATTTTCAAAGTAGTTATTCCCCAAAAACAATATTATAATTCAAAATTTCATTAAAAATCTTTATTAATTAAATGAATAATATTTATTAATACATTTCAAAATTAAAATTTTTTAATAAATTTGTCAAAAAAAAAGCATAAACAGAAAAAAAAAAGAAAGAAAACAGGCACCATAGTTATAAAAAGGCACAACTTAATGTTAAATATACCATTACTGCAGGCAGTTGCCAAAATATGTAGTACTGTATTTCCAAGTTAAAAAAATTGCTAATATGAAGAATAGTGCAAATTTTGTAGATATTCCCTTAACCTTTAATTATGCTTCCTTTTCATTCTTAACCTATTAGAATTTTCTTTTGGTTCTAAACTTTTTAAAATATTCCATATTAGTCCTTGATTAGATAAAATCTATTAACATAGAGCAACTATGTCTATGTATCATCAAAATTTCAAAATTATTTTAAATTGTCTAATAATTTTTCTCTTAGAAATTTGAACTAGGAAAAATATTTTTTTTTCAATTAAATACTTACTTGCATTATCAAAATTTTCCATGTATGAAATAGTTGTTATGTATAACATATGCACTTATTATGTAACAACCTTTGGTTGAGTAGACAAATTAAACCTACTGGGAAAATTTTATTTTTTTAATTATTTTAGAATGAAAAGATAATAGACAAAATTTTGGGATGAAATTTAGCTCAGCTAAATGATAAATATTGAAGGAGATTAAAGTTTCAGCAATTTGATCATATATTTTAATAGTATATTTTATTTCAGTTAAAAAGTAAAAATTTTAATATTATATATGAGGTAATTTTCATGAGGGCACCTTATATCTAATTTTATTTTTAATTTCATTTTGAATGTACACACTAATTAAGGAGACAAATAAAAAATTTATCCATAAATGTACTTTTAAGTGTTAATAAAAATATCTCATTGAAGTTAAAGGGTAATGAAATTGATAAAATATTGTGCTTGTCTTGTTTAATAATAATGTGAAATAAAAGAGAAGTTTGTTGCAGAATTAAACTTTAACACCTCAATGATGAATAAAAATATATGATAGTTTAATGGAAAATTTTAAAATTCTGGTATCTAATATCTAAAAAAGGCAATTTTCTGATGAACAAATGGGTTGGGTCAGTGGATGGTGTAGACAAACTTTTCCAATAGTCTCACATTGACAAGTTCAATAAATTAAAATATGAGATCTCGTATGAAAAAAAAATTGAAAGGTGGAGGTGTTTTGAAAAAATTTCAATAATAGGTTTATTTAAAATATTATAATATATTAAAATTTAAGATCAAAAAATATGTTTAACATTTGTGTACCTTCATATTTTTTTACCATACTAGCAACTTCATAATTGTGTTGGACGTGAATTAAAATTCAAAGTTATCTTTTTCAAAATAAGCAGAAGCAATAATAATTTTACTTTTTTAGTTTAGATATATTTCTTACTAGTTTCATTTTTCTATTTTCACACAGTTTTTCACTATAATATTTAATCATAACCATATATCCTCATTTGCGTCATTTTATTATAATAGATTACGTATTATATTTTATTTATATTTAATAATAATAATAATAATAATAATAATAATAATAATAATAATAATAATAAAATTTAAAATATGCTATATGTAATATTCATTACAAAAAAATGACAGATTTATTTTATTTGTAATTGTAGAGTGCTTATAAAAATTTCTTCCTCATACATTTAGTATCTGATCAAAGATTTGAAAATTTTTCTCCTCAGTGTAAAATTTAAAATTAATATCACACCATTAATAAAATATCTTAATTTGATAAACTTAATGATATTATGTATTTATAAATTTTATTAAACGTTAAGTTAGTAAATTTTATCTTAATTTTTATATTTTAAATTTAAAAACTAGTTATTAAACTAAAGATCTTATATTAGTGTATTCAAACAATTGAATAGATTTACCATTTATGTATTAACGTAATTTCAACTTTTAAAGAGACATAAACTAAAATTTAGTGTTTTGAGGTTCTATTAAAATTAAAAAAAAAAAGACATATGCTTTGTAACACCTTCAAATCCCACAAGAAAGAAATGGGGGAATCCTTATGCAAATATATAGATTCAAGTTCCAAAGTACAAGCACCTAGCACTTATCTTTTTTTAAAGAATAGCTCATGTGATGTAAGCAAGTATTCCATTGCTAGGTGCTTATACTCTGAAACTTGAGCCTATATATTCACATAAGACTTCCCACATTTCTTCCAAGTAGGATGTGAGGATGTTGCAAACTCCCCCTTCTATGTACCCAACGTCCTCATTGTGGGTCACTAGGATTACGGTCCCTTAGATCAGTAACTTTTCTAATCCAGGATCAGTTCGGTAGATGATATGTGTGCATACCCAGTATACCACATCATCGTGATCCTAGGAAGACTTCGATACCATTTATCAGAAGTCAAGAACTGATCAATGAAACATCTGTTCATGGCACATGAGCTATCCTTTAGAAAAATATAAGCGTTAGGTACTTGTGCTTTGAAACTTGAATCAATATATTTATGTAACACCCTCTTATCCTGCATGGGAGAAATATGGGAAGCCTTATGTAGATATATAGATTCAAGTTCCAGAGGATAAGTACCTAGCGCTTAGCCTTTTCTAAAATATAGCCCATGTGGTATGGGCAGGTGTTTTGTTGACCGGTTTTAGATTTGGTTCATTACAGATGGTGTCAGAGCTGACCCGAGACCATGAAGATGTAACATATTAGGTGTGCACATGTGTCATGTACTAGGCTAATCCTAGATTAGAAAAAGGTTATTTGGTTAGGGATCATGTAATTCGATTAGAAAGATTACTGGTCTGGAGGAACAAGTAATCCAATTCGCCCCAATAAGGACATTGGGTGCATAACGGGGGTAGTTTGCAACACCCCCATATCCCATATGGGAGAAATATGAGAAGCCTTATGTAGATTATAACACCCCTATATCCTTCATAGGAGAAATGTTGTAATGACCAAAGTCTAGAACTGGTCAACGGAACACCTGCTCACACCACATGGGCTATCCTTTATGAAAAGGATAAGCGCTAGGTGCTTATGTTCTGGAATTGGAGCCTATATATCTACATAAGGCTTCCCACAATTCACCCATGTGGGATATGGGAGTGTTACAAACTCCCCCCCTTACGTACCCAACGTCCTCATTGGGGTCAATCGGATTACTTTGTTCCCCGGACCAAGTAACCTCTCTAATCGGACTACTTAGCCCTTGGCCAAGTAACCTCTCGAATCCAGGATCAGTCCCGGTAGACGATGGATGTGCATACCCACTATGTCACACCATCATGGTCCCGGGTCGGCTCTGACACCATCTGTAACGCCCCCAATTTTATGAACCTTAATTTTAAAAGATATCTTAAATTCCCAGAATTATAAAGCATTTAATTAAAATAATTTAAGAAATGTGAGGTAAAACATTTTATTTTAAATTATTTTCCAAACAATAAGAGTATTAAACAAAATCAGAGTAGTTAAGTGACAATCCCAGGAAAACTAATATGCGGATAAGGTGCCAATTTAAACAAACCATATGTTTCTTTAGAAATCAAATAACACAAAGTTAAAACCCAGTCCCAGCCAGTTCTACTTTCGAGGGACTACAGCGTACCCTCACTCAGTCTGCTCCACATCTTGAACCTCGTTATATGGTTCAGTGTACTCTGTCTCCTCATAGTACTCACCTAGAAAAGCATGTTAAGAGGAGGGATGAGCACAACTTGCTCAGTAAGAGGGAAGTATCAGGCCCATCACGTGGGTCCAAATATTCCCGCAACAAACAACAACGAATAATAAACTTTAAGCTGTAGCAATTTACTTAAAGAACAATTCCATACAACATTATAACAACAAAATCAAAATCCTACTAGCATGCTTGAACTACCACGCATATGCATAATTCTTTTTACCGATTAAATAATATCTTCTTGATCGATCACTTAATCCAATACTTAATTGCCGTCGGACAAACCTAAGGTGGTGAGTGTGTACATCGCCCACTCTCGGGATAACTCTTAGGCAGTGCCACTAGGGATGCCATCAAGCCAAAGCCTCTCGGGATACCTACGTCGAGGTAGAGCCTCTCGTGATAACAGCCATAAGCATGGTCCCTCGCCAGCTATGGTCTGACAGCGCACAAATCATATCTCCATACTCCATGTCAATATTGGGTCATGACTAGGGACGGTCCGCCGCCACCCTAACATGCCTCTCGGGTTCGAATCGTCCGTTCAGAACCTCTCGTCTAAATTTACGGCTTGTTAGGTCATATAGATATGGTTCGTCACCAACCTTGTATGCCTCGTATTTTATCTTACTCTTCAAATCTTTTACTTAATGCAATCTTGTGTATGACAAACATCAATCATATGCAACAACCAATTGATGCATGACCGTAGCTCATTTTATTTTAGCTCTTTTTAGTAGAATGCCATGATTCTAGTGCATCCTATTTCTTTTATCATGTTATCTTAGTTTAGTGTTACATGATGTCATGACAATCAATGATATCTTTTAAGTGTATTTGTGATAAATGTTCATCTCATTTCTCGTGAATTCTTTCTAAATTGGTCATTTAGTATTTACGCTCCTAATCCTTTATCTATCGGCTTATAATAATTTATTACGGCCCTAACATGCCACTAACGGTTCCTTCCAATCTCATCATGTTGCTAATGAGCTTGTCGGCCCTAAACATGGTACTAGCGGTGTTTGTCTCGCCGGCCCTAAACAAGCTACTAGCGGTGTTTATTTAGGCGGTCCTAACATATTTCTAATTTAATTCTTGTTATAAGCGGTCCTAGTATGATACTAGCGCCAAACATACATCATACATCACATCATTACAACCATACAACCAACCAACCAAAATTACATCTTAATGGAAGAGAACTAAAATAAAATAAAATAAAATTCTAGGAAAACTAATTAATTACCTAACCCATGTTGCCCATGCATTTAAAGATTTTGTTTAGCCCAATTGTTTATTTAGAATTTATTATTCGGGTTGAAGCTTATTTTGGGCCTAAGAGGGCCCACGAGAATTAACCCACTCTTCCCCCTTACCTAGTTCGGAATAATACGGCGAAAGATGGCGATTTCCTAGGACGGTCCTACAAAATGTTAGTAAGGTAGAAAATTAGAAAAATATACTAAAAATTGGAAATTTCCTAAATGGTACTTGGAAGTATCATGTTCTTGGCATCTAGGCTGAAATTTTACCTAGTGGGCAAAAAGGGTCTCGGGGTGCCTTCGGTGGCCTCGTGCCTATTCGGGATCGTGCCGGGAGCCTTCTTGATATTGATCCTAAAAATTACAGTGGCCATACACTAACTTATTAGCTCATTTAATGGATGAAAAAAAAAATTGATCTTGGAAGGAAAAATTTTTATTTCGGTTACCAATGTGTTTTCGGGATCTCTGACGTTCCGGGAGTCCAACGAAGTGCCAAACTTCAAGTAAGGATTTTCTAACCCTTTATAACAACATGGACAGCAAGGATAAGATAAATTTTTTTTTTGGGCTGTAAGATTTGAAATTGACAGCCGAAAGAATTTAAAAAAAAACTACGGTGGCTTATCGGGGTTTAGGAGCAAGTATGGACCCGATTGCACCGGAAATGAGTACAAAAACCTAAAAGTTGGATTAACGATAATCTGCCAAAAAATTACAGCAAAGATATAAGGCCTTTAGGTACTGGAAAAAAAAATTAAAAGAGTGATACAGAAGGATTTGAGCTCACACAAATGAATCTGGGATCGTCGGTACGCGCAGGGTCGATTTTACTGTCCGAATGAGATTTCTCTTCAACCTAATGAACCTAGGTAAGATTAGGAAAAATTACTGTTCTAATAATCCAAAATAAAAATTAATTGTAGCATAAAGGGCTGTACTTACACTGTTTTGATGGAGGAATAAACGAGACAAAAACCGGCGTGAAGAGGATGAAAGAATTGTGACGATCTTCAGAAAATCCAAATTTCTTTCTATGGCTTAGGCGGCTGTTGATGGGGAGAAGTGCCAAAATGTTGAAAAGGGTTTGTGAGGTGAATTGAGCTTCACGCCAAATAGAAACATAGGGCAAAACAAGTAATAATATAATAAAAGGTAATGATGGCCGCGTGATTAATAAAGGCAATTCCTTTTTTTTTTTTTAATCTAAAGTTTCAAAAAACCTGTAGATGCTTTTGCGGCTGGGATGTTTTAGAAGAAAGAAATTAGGGTTAGGGAGAAAATAAAAAAAAATAATCCTATGTAGCAGTAGCATGAACCCGGTTTAAACCCCACACACGTAGGCTAAATTTTTCGAAATCTAAGCAAACGGATTCAGAATTGAGTGAGATAAATTTCTCTTGACTCATTTTTTTCGAGAAGAATCCAATGGTGCTCCCAGATTTTTCATCTGATGCTTGGTTGTAAATGACAAAAATGCCCCTAGCCTAAAGAAAATGACTATGAGCTTTCGGTTTGGAATTTGACTTAATAACTACCAAAGGAATTATCTAAGGATCAAGATTCTTAATTTTATATTGATTTTCTAAATTGGTAGGAAAAATTACAAAAATACCCTTAAGGACAAAATGCTAATTAATTTATTTTTATTTATTTATTTTATTTACTCATTATTTTTTTTCTTTTTTTTTTATTTATTTAGGGTAATTTAGTAATTTTATTTTCCTTAATTTCTAGGGTTATTACAGCCTCCTCCCCTTAAAAGAAATTTGTCCCCAAAATTGAAAGAAGGTGTTGAGAAGTACCTTAAAGCTGTGGATATTTCTTTCGAAGCTCATCCTCAACTTCCCAGGTTGCTTCTTGCTCTCCATGATTATTCCAAATGACCTTTACCAGTTGAATGACTTTGTTGCGCAGAACCTTTTCTCTACGATCCACAATGGCCAAAGGCTCCTCGACGTAAGTCAAATCCTCTCGTAACTGCAATGGCTCCCACAGAATAACATGTGCTGGATCTGGCTGATACTTTCGAATATTACTCACATGGAACACGTTATGAATTCTAGCCAAGTTAGGTGGTAAAACTACTCTATAAGCCACCTCTCCAACCCGTTCTAAGACTTCAAAAAGTCCAACAAAGCGCGGGGCTAACTTTCCTCTCACTCTAAGGCGTTGAACTCCCTTGGTCGGTGACACCTTTAGAAACACATGATCACCAACAGAAAACTCCAAGGGACGACGCCTCTGGTTTGCATAACTCTGCTGCCTATCTTGAGCCGTTACCAATCGTTGTTTGATTATTTTGACCTTATCTGAAGTTTGTTGAACCAAATCTGGTCCTAATAAAGGTCTGTCGCCCACTTCTTCCCAACACACCGGAGTACGACAACTACGTCCATACAAAGCCTCATATGGGGCCATCTGAATGCTGGAGTGATAGCTATTATTATAAGCAAACCCCACTAGTGGCAGGTCATTATCCTAGGAGTTCTTGTAATCCAGTGCACAAGCTCTAAGCATATCCTCAATAGTTTGTATAGTCCCCTCCGACTGCCCATCTGTCTGTGGATGATAAGCGGTGCTCATTAATGTCACAGTGCCCAACTATTCTTGTAAAGCCTGCCAGAACTGTGATGTAAATCGTGGATCCCTATCAGAAACAATGCTCCTCGGTACTCCATGGAGACGAACTATCTCAGGTATGTATAATTCAGCTAATCTAGCTGCAGGCCAAGTCTTTTGGATTGCCAAAAAGTGGGCTGACTTGGTTAACCGATCAACTATAACCCATATTGCATCATGTCGACGACGAGTGGCAGGTAGGCCAACTATGAAATCCATTGCAATGTCATCCCACTTCCATTGAGGAATCTCTAATGGCTGTAGCAGTCCTCCATGTCTCTGGTGTTCTACTTTGACCTTTTGACAAGTCAGACATCTAGATACAAACTCTGTAATATCCTTCTTCATTCCACTCCACCAAAAGCTTTTCTTCAAATCATGGTACATCTTGGTGCCCCCCGGGTGGATGGTCAACCGAGATGCATGTGCCGCCGATAAAACATCATACTTCACCTCACTACCTTGAGGAACAACAATTTTATTTTGAAATTTTAAAGTACCATCCACATCCACATTGAACCCTTTTTGCCTTAGAACTGACCATTCTCGGCATTGTGGATCCTCTTTTTGCGCCTCCTTGACCCTTGCCACAAGTGTAGACTCCATATACAAACTGGCCATGAGAACCTGGGGTCCCTTCACTTGAACACCTAAGCTCATATGACTAAACTCCTCTAGTAGTTTCCACTCAGAAACCACCATAGCATTCAGTTTAGCACCCGTTTTTCTACTCAAAGCATCAGCCACTAGGTTGGCTTTACCTGGGTGATACTGAATAGTGCAATTATAATCGGAGAGATATTCAACCCAAAGACGCTGTCGATTATTGAGTTCCCTCTGTGACAATAGATACTGTAGGCTTTTGTGATCAGTGAAGACCTCAAACTCTTCTCCATATAAATAATGTCTCCAAAGCTTTAACGCATGTATGACAGCTGCTAACTCCAAATCATGAGTTGGGTAATTAAGCTCATGAGGCTTCAACTGCCTAGACCCATAAGCGATCACCTTTCCCGCCTGCATCAATACACAGCCAAGCCCCTGTGTGATGCATCTGTATAAACTGCAAAACGATTCCGCCCATCAGGAAGAGTAAGAACAGGTGCAGAGACTAACCGCTTCTTCAACTCCTGGAAATTATTTTCGCACTGCTCGGTCCACTGGAATGGTTGATCCTTCTTAGTCAGTTGGGTCAAAGGGAGTGCCAGCTTTGAATAACCTTCCACAAAATGTCTATAATACCCCGCCAAGCCCAAGAAACTCCGAATCTCAGACACGGTCTTCGGTTGTTTCCAGTTCACCACAGCTTCAACCTTACTAGGATCCACTGCAATTCCTTCTTTAGTTACCACATGGCCTAAAAATGTGACACTGTCCAACCAAAACTCGCACTTGCTCAGCTTTGCATACAGCTTATGCTCCTTCAACGTCTGAAGTGCAATCCTCAAATGTTCTCTATGGCTTTCAGCATCTGGGGAGTAAATCAGAATATCATCTATGAAAACGATGACAAACTGATCTAGGTATGGTTGGAACACCCTATTCATTAGGCCCATGAAAGCTGCGGGTGCATTTGTTAACCCGAAGGGCATCACTAAAAACTCATAATGCCCATAACGAGTCCTGAATGCTGTCTTTGACACATCTCCCTCTTTGATTTTCAGTTGATAGTACCCAGACCTCAAATCGATCTTGGAGAACACTGATGACCCCCTTAGCTGATCAAACAGGTCATTAATCCGAGGTAAAGGGTACCTATTCTTTATCGTCACCAAATTCAGCTGTCAATAATCGATGCACATCCTCAAGCTACCATCATTCTTCTTCACGAATAAAACAGGAGCACCCCAAGGTGAGGTACTTGGACGTATGAACCCCTTTTCGAGAAGCTCTTATAATTGACTTTTTAGTTCCGCCATTTCTGAGGGAGCCATTCGATAAGGTGCTTGAGAGATAGGAGCCGTTCCTGGCAATAAATCAATGGTGAAGTCAACATCCCGGCTAGGTGGCATTCCAGGTAACTCCTCTGGAAACACTTCTGGAAATTCTTCCACAATGGGAATACCAGCTACTGATTCAGGCTTCTCTGACTCTGTCTGCACATAAGCTAAATAACCAACACCACCTTGACGGAGATATCTATTAGCTTGCAAGCTAGAAATTAAGATTGGAGTAAAGCTCTTTTTATCCCCAACAAATTGCACTTCTGACCCATCAGGTAAGGACAAGGTAACTAGCTTCTGATAGCAATCCACTTTAGCATGGTGGCGATGTAGCCAATCCATGCCCAAAATACAATCAAATTCAGATATCCCAAGCAGAAAGAGGTCAGAGTCTAAATTACGTCCTCCAACAGAAATCGAGCAAGATTGAAGTACACGAGTAGAACTCATACTAGTGTCTGATGGTGTAGAAACCACTAGTATGAAAGGAAGCTCTTTAACAGGCATGCCTAACTGATTTGCTAGTCTAGGAGATATGAAAGAATGTGTGGACCCCGAGTCTATAAGAACTCTAGCAGGAAACCCAGAAATAGAAAGAGTACCTACAATCAATTCAAACAATCACTAACCTAAGCATGCCACTACCATGAACTTGAAATTAAAGGCTATAATTAAAAGCTATAACTAACAGCGTACCTTGCACCACACCTGGAGCATCCTCTGCCTCCTCGGCTGTCACTGCGTAAACACATCCTGCCACACGAGGTTTCTTTGTTGGTGGTCCTGCCGGTGCTGCTGGTGGAACGTGTGCTGCTAGTGGAGCATCCCTCTTAGGACATTGCCTGGATAGATGCCCTATCTCCTGGCAATAGAAACAGGTCACACACCGCCCTCCAATTGGGTGAAAGAAATGACAAGTCTGACATCTAGGCCCTCCCTGGCCCTGAAAAATCGGTCGCACTGTAGGCCCTCCTGTCCCATTAAGCTGTAGTCGGGTAGCTCTGCTATCGATTGGCTGACCTCTGCCAAAATGTCCTCTCCCCTGGGTAGGCATCGGTCGTGGTATAGGACGGAAACTGCCTGCATGTGTTGGTCATGATGGCACACGACTCCGACTCGTGTCAAGCGGTCTAGATAGTTGCCTATCTCGCATCCTTGCCTCACCTCGTTGAGCTAAGGATACTGCCTTCTCAAAGGTATCAATTTCTTGCATAATCAGCCTATCTGCCAGCTCGTCACGCAAACCATTAACATACCTCTTGATTTTCCTTGGTTCATGTACCACAATGTGCTCAGCATAACGGGCTAAGGCATTAAATCTAGCTGTGTACTGGTCTATTGTCATGCTCCCCTGTACTCTTGTTCTTTTCTATCCCTCATGGCCTCAGAGAAGTATCGACCATAGAAAGTATGCAAGAATGTCTCCCAAGTGATATATCCACCCTCAGTTCTCGGAACCCCTGGTCGAGTGGCCTCCCACCATGTCTGGGCCTCCTCAACCAAGCTAAAGGTAGCTAAGTCCACCTTGTCCTCTTCTGGAATTCTCAAAGCTGTAAGTGTCCTCTCCGAAGCCCTGATCCACTCTTCAGCTTTGGTAGGGTTAACCCCACCAGTATACTCACCAGTTAGCCTCTTGAACCGCTCAAGTAGGTCGGCCCTATGCTGACATCTGGCCGGGGCATCAGGCTGCTGCTCCCGCTCTTTCAAATTCTGAAAGTACTGGCCTAAGGCAATAACTGTCTGACGCAATGGATCATCATTGGCCTGCTGACCAAAATTCTGGGCTTCTTGCCCATGATTCAGCGTGTCCTGTCCAGGCACTTGAGCATTCTGGCCTCGACCTCGTGGGGGTCATCCTCGACCACGAGCTGGCGGCTCATCCTGTGCGCCTCGCCCAAGACCCAAGGCAGGGTACTCATGTGGGTCCATGACCTAAAAGGAAAAGGTTTAGTCCAACGTAGTTAAACAACTTTGGAAGTAACTTTTAACTTATAACACTAGGTGAGGCTCTAGGTAACTCTTTTATCATTTTAGACGTTAAATTAGTTGGTGTATTATTTTACGAGTCCCCTTATTGAAAGCCAAGTTGTTAACTTTTGTTTATAAACTTGCTAATATATTATGCTCAATTATGGAAACTTTTCGAAACCTATCCAAGGTCTCTAACTTAGCAAACAAACAAGAAGCATACTTACTGAGTGAGGTCGCTGCCTTCCTCGAATCTGGCAACGAAACACTTGCCCACACCACATGGGCTATCATTTATGAAAATGATAAGCGCTAGGTGCTTATGTTCTGGAATTGGAGCCTATATATCTACATAAGGCTTCCCACAATTCACCCATGTGGGATATGGGGGTGTTACAAACTCCCCCCCTTACGTACCCAACGTCCTCGTTGGGGTCAATCAGATTACTTGGTTCCCCGAACCAGGTAACCTCTCTAATCGGACTACTTAGCCCCTGACCAAGTAGCCTCTCGAATCCAGGATCAGTCCCGGTAGACGATGCATGTGCATATCCACTATGCCACACCATCGTGGTCCCGGGTCAGCTCTGATACCATTTGTAATGACCAAAGTCCAGAACTGGTCAACGGAACACCTGCCCACACCACATGGGCTATCCTTTATGAAAATGATAAGCGCTAGGTGCTTATGTTCTGGAATTAGAGCCTATATATCTACATAAGGCTTCCCATAATTCACCCATGTGGGATATGGGGGTGTTACTAACTCCCCCCCTTACGTACCCAACATCCTCGTTGGGGTCAATCGGATTACTTGGTTCCCCGGACCAAGTAACCTCTCTAATCGGACTACTTAGCCCCTGGCCAAGTAACCTCTCGAATCCAGGATCAGTCCCGGTAGACGATGCATGTGCATACCCACTATGTCACACCATCATGGTCCCGGGTCGGCTCTGATACCATCTGTAACGACTCAAGTCCAGAACTGGTCAACGAAACACTTGCCCACACCACATGAGTTATCCTTTATGAAAAGGATAAGCGCTAGGTGCTTATGTTCTGGAATTGGAGCCTATATATTCACATAAGGCTTCCCACAATTCACCCATGTGGGACATGGGTGTGTTACAAATGTAGGAAGCTTTATATAAATATCTAGATTCAAGTTCCAGAGCACAAGTATCTAGTGGTTATCATTTCCTAAAGAATAGCATATGTGGTGTGGGTAGTTGTTTCATTAATCGGTTTTGGACTTGAGCAGTTATAGATGGTGTCTGAGCTAACCCGGGACCCTAATGATATAGCATATTGGGTGTGCACATGCATCGTTTACCAGACTAATCCTGGATTAGAGAAAGGTTGCTTAGTCAGGGGTTAAGTAATCCAATTATTAGAGATGTTACTGGCCCAAAGACCAAGTAATCCAATTGACCCCAACGAAGATGTTATGTACATAAGATGGGAGTTTGTAACACCCCAATATCCCACATGAGAGAAATGTGAAAAGCCTTATGTAGATATATAAATTCAAGTTACAGAGCTCAAGAACCTAGAGCTTATCATTTTCTAAAGGATAATCCGTATAGTGTTGGTAGATGTTTTGTTGACCGGTTCTGGACTTGGGTTATTACATGCTATATCCACAAGTGGGACATTTGATAAAAAAAAACTTAAGCAAAAATAAATTTTTGAGTTCTTTTCCAAAGATATGTAACTATATGTAACTACACATTGAGAAAAACAAAACCTAATTATTTGACTCTTTACTTTTAATAAAAAATACACTCAACACCAAAATTTTGAATATACACCCACTCTTTATTTTATAGTTGAGTCAATGAGGTTATTCTAAATATCAAGGTCAAGTCTTGTATAGTTTTTTTTTTTATCTTTTTGGGTAATTAATGATCATTCATTGTTAGAATTTATACTCACAGCACTAACGATTGAAAACTTCAGCCTTACCTGTTGTTCTTACAAAATAATATGTTAACCATAGGAAAATAGACTTCTTAAAACAAAATAAATACCTGGTACCTAAAAGGAAAACTAATAACTTATAATTTAAGAATTAATCACTTTATATCTTTGCAATTTTATTATATATAGGTAAAAATATAGATGTATATACATATTAAGTTACACTTTTAGGTTCTAATAAAAATATTTAAACTTTAAAAATTAAATAAATTGATAAAAACCATGTTTAGGCATGTTTAATAGTCATATAAATCAAATAAATGTTTGTTGCAAAATTTTAAATTTAGTGGTATTTTTCAGTATTTCTTTGCCATTTATAAAAAAAATATAGAAATTAATCACAATTTTTTTATTTTTCACTTTTTAAATACTAATCTTATTTTCTAATATAAACAATTTGTAAATGGTACAAATGTATTTAAATTTTAAATATTAGAAATATATTCAAATTTTGATTAATCAAATAAATAAAAATATTAACTTAGTAAACTTAATATAAAAATAATTTTTTTTTAAAAAAATTATAAATTCTCAAAATATGCTTCATATTTAAAAAATTTTGTGTATCAATATCAAATATGAAAATATAGGAATTTCGGCATCAAGAGAATGAAAAAAAATGATAAAGTCAAAACAAAATTATATTTTGGATAAAAATGAATAAAATTTTGATCCAATACATATAGTACATGTTGGGATTTTTTTTTTTTTTACTAAAACTTATTATATGCCATCCAAAGAATCCTCCAACTTCTTCCTTTTGCCTTTTAATCCCTTAAGCGGTCAGAACCTGTAGTTAAAACCTAAAAATATGTAATTTAATTATAAATTTTGAATATATAAATCTCTGAACTTTTATATGTATTATGCTTAATCTTGATAAAATAAAAGGTTGTAATCATAACATAAAATTATTAACTTCATCTCTTAATAACTCCAAAACTACTTATAGATTATGAGCCTCTACCATGAAATATAATATTGAAAAAAATAGTTTTAATTTTTTTGGAAACATTACCAGTTAGGCAAACCTACACTTGTGTCCCTCATTTTTCAAATACCTATTCTTACCCCTTCAAAAGTTAGCATACCTACACTTATCCCTTTTAGAGCTAACTCCATTAATAACCATTAGGCAAAAAAATTCATTTTAACCTTTTAGCCTTTATTCAATTAATAAGTTTACCCCCCAAAACTTTGCACCTATTTTTCTATCCTTGATTTATCATGACACAAAAACACATAAAACCTCCAAATTCATCCTAACCTCAACATAAATCAAAACCTACAAACAAATGACAAAATCAATGGCCTTAGCAACCAAAAAATCAATGCACACCTAAGAGAGAAGAGTTGGGTTTTGGATGGAGAATAAAAAAATTTGCAATCGTCTTCAGATGAAACTTCTTCCACCGTCATTCATTCGACGCTTGCCTTTGTTCATGAAGTTGAGCCTTCCTCTCTCCTCCATTTGTAACCCCGATGCTCTCTCTTAATGCGACTACTCCAATTCTAGTCTCTCATTCGTCTATTCTCTTACTTCTAGAATTTGGATGGGCTCCTAGTCCCAGTGTTCAAATCGGTTCCAACTTCTGCCATTTTAATTGGCTCCCACTCCCTATGTTCGAATCGACTCCCACTCCTAGTGAGCGAATCGACTAACCTTCATTTGTGTTGCTCTTGACACTGTGAAGACTGAAGGGAAGGGCGTCAATTTGGATCACCCCAACTTGGTGTTGAATCATCTTAGCTGCTTTTATCATTTTTTTGTTTTAGTCACTTGCACTTCGTAATTGATTAGTGACATGAAGAACAGACGAGTGGTGGAGAGTAGGGGCAGAAACAAGTGGAGCTTCTTATCAAACAATTCGAGCTCAAGCTTAAATTTTTTGTTATTGAGCCGAGCCTAACGAGCTTCGGGCAGAGATTCGAGCTTTATTATAAGTTTGAACTCTTAACAAGCTAAGTTTCGAGTTTGGTTCAGCTCAAACTCTTATTGAGCCTAACAAGCCTAATATTTTTTAATATAAAAACTAAATTAATTTTATTTTTAATAAACCTAAACCCTAAAATTTTAATTTTTTTCCTTAAATTAAGCTCAAACCTCAAATCGAACTTGAATCGAGCTCAAAGCTTAAATCAAACTTCAAGTTTATCGAGCCACCAAGCTGAGCCTGAATCTTTTCGAGCCAAGCTTCAAGCCCTATTTTTAAAGCTTGTTGAGCTCAAGCCTGAATCCTGAGCCAAGCCAATCATTAACTAGATGCACTTTGTGCCTAGGATGCTCAGGCTTAGCTTAGCTCATTTCCACCCCTAATGGAGAAGACCATAAGAGAAGCTGGGGTGGAGGAGAAAACTAAAGAAAAGGCAAAGAAGAGAGAGATAAGGGGGACAGATTGAATTTTGGTTGAAAATCTGATAAAAAAATGTTCAAAATTATTTTGGTGGGTAGATTGTTAGATGTAGGAATTGGGTGATAGTTTTTATGGAAGAAGTTTAGGAGAACAAAATAAACAGTTTTTTCTTTTCTATGGAAGGGGAAAGTGTAGGTAAGTTTATGCTTGTTGATGGCAGTTAACAGTGGAGGGGGTAAGTGTAAGGATGTTTAACTTTTGAGGGTGATAAATGTAGGTATTTGAAAAGGGCGGATACAAGTGTATGTTCACCCAAACCTCAGGGGGTGGGGGAATTTTTCCAATTTCTTTAAATAGCTTGGAAGATTTGATTGACTCTAAAAATATTGAAAATAAAAATAATATTTTAACATTATTTAGTATAGAAAAAAAGTAGCTGCTAAGAATAAAAATTTGTGTTACAATATTAAAATGGATGACCATGTGCAAAAAATAATTCTTATAATTTTCCAATATCTCAAAACATTGAAAAATATTAAAAAAATTGCTACTAAAAATCCATTTATTATAATATAAGCAACTAATTCTAATAACCAAGAACTTTTTTCCTAAAATTTTTCCTAATGGCCTTTGCTATAATGATATTTTTTTTTATAATAGGTGCTGGAGTGATACTTGGATTATATTATTTCTCTAAGATGGACCAGATACATATGCTTTTATATATTCATTCAAGTTAGAAAAAAAACTTAATTGAAAAAAATTTTATATTCAAATACATTTGTTATAGTAGAAGAAGCTCATACCATATTTGTTAATTTGAAATTTTAAGTTTTATAAAATATTTATTGTAATTAAGATAATTATTTAATTGTAATATAGAAGCAAGTACAGCATGTTTGATGCAAAAAAAAAAATATAATAGTGGCAATCTAAAAGTAGCAAAACATAAAATTTAGTAGCAAATTAAGGGTCTTTTTAATATTCTAGTGCTAATATAACTTCAATTCAATAGATAATGAAAAAATTGGGTCTTATTAAAAGAACAGAGTACATGAAAGTTGTGTAATTTTTGTTCCAAAAATTTTTTTTTTATCTGTTTCTTAGATTCTCCCTCTTTCCCTCTCTTTATTGGCATGCTCATATATCTCTTTCATTTAAACATTTATCATCCTATCATCAAAAATTTTTCTTATAGAACTGTGGACTAACAAATTAACGAACAAATTTTTACCTGTGATTGTCACCATTTTTTAAACGATTTGGCAACAAAAGTCAAAAGGCAAAGGCTAAACTACACTTGGCACACACGGAGCACACAGACTTTTAGCAAATTTATAAGTTTGCTACCGCACATCTTTTATATAAGTATTTGTCAACGTCCACTTCATCTTTTTCCTCCCCTTTTCTCTCTTGCCATTTATCACCAGATTCATTCACCCAATTAATGAAATTCAAATCTGAGGGCCCTAATGATTATTTTAAGAGAAGAGGAAAATCCAAAATCCAAAAAAAGAAGAATATTAGACCTCCACCGGTTCATTTAAAATCTAAAAATTAATATCTAAAAGAGAAACATCAATGGTTCAACACCAACACAGCTTCATATGAACACATTTGTTTCCTTGATATTTACGTTGTTCTAATCCATTTCTTTGAACTAAACTTGCTTTGCTTGCTTTATTTTTTTTCCTTCAGCTTATTTGATTTTCATACTTTAAGCTTGGTCTATGTGATTAAACAACACATGCAATTAAATTGTTAGTAGGAAAAAAAAAGGAAGAGAATAAGAGAGAAATTATACATATTATTTTAAGAATGATTATTGTGTTGTTCTAAGAAGTGTTGTTTCATTCATAAAAATATGTTATTCTTTGATATTTTATCAAATGCATTCATATATTTTAACAAGAAGAAAGAGAATAAAATAAAAATTATGTACTTTTTTTAAAATGACTATTTTACTGTTATGCCTAATAAGAAGTGTTGTTTCATTTATACAAATGTGTTATTCTATATTATGATGTTCATTATGTAAGATGTATTGTTTGTAAATTATGATGTTCTGTTTAGCAAGAAATGTTGTTCTATTCATATAAATGTGTTATTCAGTAATATATTTTTCATTTCGTGAGATATACTATTCATAAATTATGGTGTTCTATTCAGTAAGAATTGTTGTTCTATTCATACCAATGTGTTGTTATATAATATATTATTCATCTCGCAAGATATGTTGTTCATAAATTATGGTATTTTGTTCATTAAGAAGTGCTATTTTATTCATATAAATGTGTTATTCTACAATGTGCTGCTCATTTCAAAAAATGTGTTGTTCGTAAACTGTGGTGTTATGTTCAGTAATAAGTGTCGTTCTTTTCATACAAATGTGGTATTTTCTAATATATTGTTTATTTTATAATATGTACTGCTCATAAATAATGGTGTTTTGTTCAATAAGAAGTGCTGTTATGTTCATACAAATATTTTGTTCTATAATATGATGTTCATTTCCTAATATGTGTTATTCGTAAATTATGGTGTTCTATTAAAAAAAAGTGTTGCTCTATTCGTACAAATGTATTATTTGATAATATGTTATTCATTTTGTAAAATTTACTGTTCATAAATTATAGTGTTCGATTCAATATGAATTAGTTGAAAGAGTACGTTGATAGTAGTACTAAAAGACTCAGCTTTTATTTAGAGCCACACATAGCTTTATTCCTTAGTGTTGTTCAGTTTAATGATAAGTGATATTTCATTTATACAAATGTATTATTCTATGATATGCTATTCATTTCATAAGTTGTGTTGTTTTATTCAGTACTAAGTGTTGTTCGGTTTAGTAATAAGTGCTACTTCATTCATGCAAATGTGTTGTTTTGTAATATGTTATTTATTTTGTAAGGTGTGCTGTTCGTAATAAGTGTTATTTCGTTCAGTAATAATTGATGTTCCATTCAGTAATAAATATTATTTCAATCATACAAATGTGATGTTCTGTAATATAATATTCATTTCATAAGATGTGTTATTCGTAATAAATTTTATTCCATTCAGTAATAAGTGTTATTCCGTTCATATAAATGTGTTGTTTTATAATATATTGTTTATTTTGTAAGATGTGTTATTTGTGATAAGGGTTATTCTGTTCAATCATAAGCGTTATTCATTTGAGTCACAAGTGTTGTTTTTTTTTTAGTAAAAAATATTGTTATATTCTTACAAATGTGATGTTTTGTAAAATATTGTTTATTTTGGAAGAAATGTTATTCATAAATAATATTGTTCAATTCAAATAGGAATGTTTTCCGATTAAGATAAATATGTTGTTTTATAATATACTGTTCATTTGATAAGATGTATTTTTTTGTTTGTAAATGATGTTGTTTTGTTCAGTATGAAGTGCTATTTCATTCTTACAAATGTAGTTTTCCATAAAATACTGTTAATTTGAAAAAAAAAATAATGTTCATAAATAATATTATTTGATTCAATAAAAAATGTTGTTTCCTTGGCACAAATGTGTTTTTTTTTAAGTGCAGTTCTATTCAGACAAATGTGTTGTTCTATACCGTGATGTTCCATTTAGACAAATGTGCTATTTAGGTTACGATGGCATTTTTGTAAATAATATAAAAGAAATGGAGTAGTAAGCTATCTCTTGGACATGGCGCGATCTCAACAATATAATATATATGTTGACAAATTTTTAAGAATTAATTTTTTACCATTACTTCACCCCGATTATCCTCAATTACTTTTATCATTATTTCTCCCCTATGAAATTTCTTCACCACTATTAACAAGGCACTATTTGGCTCATCTGACACTTTATGGCAAATAGATGTACCCTATAGCTACTTAAGCCAAAATTGCTTGTCTACAAATACATTAATTATGGGAAAAGAGAACCAAAAAAGGGAAACAAACTATCGAAATAAAACGAAGCATTTCGTTTAAGATAATGGCACAACTGACTGTTATTAATAAACCATTAACTATTAACTATGCTTAAAAGGTCATTATTAGAAAACTGCTAACTTTCTCGCCCCATATGGGGCAGTTTTACTTTTTTATTATTTTCTTTCTCCACTTCTTCTGTCTTCCTTTCCCTTCAAATCAAAAGTTGTGGCTGGCGGTGCCGCATAATTGAAATCAAATACAGAAACAGCTGGAGGCAGTGCCCGATTTCGTTGAAATCGGATGAAGCAACGGGTTATTTCTCCTATAAATAACCATGTCATTCTCTCCTTCAGAGCACCCGGTAGCTTGCTCATAATTTCTAAAGAGCAAAAGAAAATTGTGAGAGAGAGAAATTTATTTTTGGGGAGTGACAAAATAGTGAGATAATTTTTTGGGGGTGTTTGGGAAATACTTGAGTGCTACTGTTTTGGGTTTATCTCATACCTTTAGAATTTTTTGTCTAGAGAAGATTCTCTTTTTGTAAGCCTACTATTTTTATAATGGAAAAAAATATCAAAGTTTGTTCCATAGACGTAACCCTAAAATTAAGGGTGAACCACGTAAATTTTCTGGTGCCATTTTTACTAATCATCTTGCTCCCGAAATTATCACCCGTTGCGCGGTCCCAGCAACAGGTATCAGAGTAAGGCCCGTTGTTTATATCTACTTATCGTATGCTCTGTGGTTCCCGTTGAAAAGTGGATCCTCTACATCAGAAAATAAGTTAGATTATTATTCATCATTTTTGCTTGATACTGAGTATTTTTAGCATCATGGAGGCCAAGACCAACAAGATGATTAGTCTGAACGGCTCGAATTATTACATATGGAGAAGCAAGATGAAGGATCTCCTATATGTGACGAAGATGCACTTGCCTGTGTTTGGTACAACCAAACCGGAAGATAGATCGAAAGAAAAATGGGCATTCGAGCATGAGCAAGTATGTGGTTTCATCCGAAAATTTGTCGAAGATAATATCTACAACCATATATTTGCAGAAACTCATGCACGGACATTGTGGAACAAACTTGAGGAGCTGTACACTTCAAAAACTAGCAACAACAAATTTTTTTATCTGACAAGATTGCTTCAGATAAAATACTGGGAAGGTTCATCCATGGCAGATCACCTAAACGATTTGCAAGGAATCGTGGAACAGTTATCCACGATGGGCATAAAAGTTTGACAACGAGGTACTCACTCATATAATGATGGCCTCATTACCCGAGTCTTGGGAGACTTTGAGAATTTTACTCACAAATTCTGCACCAAATGGTGTAGTAAATGTGGAATTAGTCAAAAGTGGAATACTGAATGAAGAGATGAGACGAAGATCGCAAGGATCCTCTTCATCACAGTCAGATCTCCTCATGGCAGATTCTAGAGGGAAAAGTGAGATCAGGGGACCAAAGCCAAGAGATAAGAGTAGAGGAAGGTCAAACAAATATGCAAAAATTGAATGCCATTACTGCAGGGAAAAAAGGCATATCCAAAGATTTTGTTGAAAACTCAAGCAAGACCAAAGAAAGGCAAAGGATCGAAAAAGGATGACAGCAATGATGATGAACAAGAAAATGTTGCCGATGAGTTCAACATTGTCTATGATGATAATATTGTCAATCTTGCAACCCATGAAATGAGTTGGGTGATTGACAGTGGTGCTACCATTCATGTCACTTCTTGAAGAGAATTCTTCTCATCTTACACACCTGGTAATTTTGGTGTTGTAAGAATGGGAAATGAGGGTCTTTCACAAGTTGCAGGAAAAAGAGATGTTTCCCTGGAGACCCAAAATGGTACATGGTTAGTCTTGAAAGATGTCAGGCATGTTCCAGATTTGTGCTTGAATTTGTTTCAGCAAACAGACTTGATGATGAAGGTTACTGCAACACCTTCTTTAATGGTCAGCGGGAGCTGACAAAAGAAACCCTAGTGGTGGCCAGAGGAATAAAGAACTCAAAGCTGTACACGATGCAGGCTAAGCTCTCCCAGGATGCTATGAACACAGTGGAGAATGACAGTACAGTAGAATTATGGCATAAACGACTGGGTCACATGAGTGAGAAAAGCATGACCCATTTTGCCAAAAAGAAGACGTTACCAGGACTGGATCAGGGCCATTTGAATAAATGTTCTGATTGTCCAGTAGAAAAGCAAAATAGAGTGTCTTTTAAGAGTTCCCCTTTTTCCAGAATAAAGAATATGTTGGATCTGGTACATTCAGATCTGTGTGGGCCAATGCCAAAGTCACTTGGTGGTGCTCGATACTTTGTGACTTTCATTGATGATCATTCTCGAAAAAATTGGGTATACACTCTGAAGTCAAAAGATCAGGTGTTAAAAGTTTTCAAACAATTTCTAACCCTGGTTGAGAGGCAAACCGGCAAAAAGCTGAAGTGCATACGAACAAACAATGGTAGAGAGTACATTGGACCATTTGATGCCTATTGTAAATAGCTTGGTATTCGACATCAAACAACACCTCCTAAGACACCGCAGTTAAACGGTTTAGCTGAGAGGATGAACAGGACTTTGATGGAGAGAGTGAGATGCTTACTCTCACATGCAAAATTACCTCAGATGTTCTGGGGTGAAGCATTGCTAGCAGCAGCTCATGTGTTGAATCTTTCACTGTGCGTCCCTCTACAGTATGATGTTCCTGTGGCAACGTGCAGGTTGTCGGGAGTTGCCACCAATCGGTTTTCGCTCAGGTCGATTGGACACCTAAAATATGGTCTGCGAGAGTTCGGGGGTTCGGGAGTACGGTTACGCTAAAACAACTTTGTTATAGTGCCAAAAAATTGGTACCTTAGTTGATTTTAATTTTGTTTTGCTTGCTTTTAAATAAAATTCAGTTAATTTTCAAAACAGAAATTTTAACTGAATTAGACGGATGTGGATTTTTAAATTAATATGGGCTTTAAAATCTTCGGTAATTAATTTATATAATTTTTTTACAAATTCGATATTTCCGAACCAGGGACTCTGCCGAGTCACCCGGACACGGAATTTGATGAAATTTTAATTAAATATTTTAATTAGTTAACAATCCATATCATGAATTCTGCCGAATTATCAGAATATGAATTTTTATCCTGATATTTAATTTTATTTCATTTAAAAAATTTATTTTTCCTTCTCCAAGCCATGAATCCTATCGGATCACCCGGTCATGGAATTTGATGAAATTTTAGTTAATTATTTTAAATCTTTAAATTAATTAATAATCCATATCATGAATTCTACCGAATTATCAGAATATGTACATGCTGATACTTAATTTCATTTGATTTAAATTTTTTTTTTCTTCTCCAAGCCATGAATCCTATCGGATCACCCGGACATGGAATTTGATGAAATTTTATTTTAATCCATATTATAAATTCAACCGAATTATCTGAATATGGATTTTCATCTTTGTATTTAATTTTTATTCAATTAAAAGTTTGTATATTTCTCCAAGCCATGAATCCTATCGGATCACCCGGACATGGATTTTAATTTAAAACTTATTGTTAATTATTTAGATTTTTAATTCTTATTATTTTTTTATTTAATTATTAATTTTGTCATAATTTTTATGAAATTTTATATTTTTTTAATGATCTTAATGTTAAAAAAAAAATTCTTTCTTTTCTTTCTTTTCTTTGTTTTTACTTCTTTCTTTTCTTTCTCTTTTTATTTTCTTATTCAATGAAAGATCTTTATTATTTATTTTTTAAGTAATTACTTAATTTATAAAGGAACCAAAAAAGTAATTTTTTAAATTATCTAATATCAAGATTCTTTATTTAATAAAGAAACTAAAGAGTTATATAATTTTCTAAAAAATCTTGACATTCATATATTTTATTTTATTTTTATTCTTTTGATTTGATAAAAGATGAACCAAAAAGTAATTATTTAATTATTTTGTAACACCCCCATGTCCCACATGGGTGAATTGTGGGAAACCTTATGTGGATATATAGGCTCCAATTCCAGAACATAAGCACCTAGCGCTTATCATTTTCCAAAGGATAGCCCATGTGGTGTGGGTAGATGTTCCGTTGACCGGTTCTGGATTTGGGTCGTTACAAATGGTATCAGAGCCGACCCGAGACCACGATGGTGTGGCATAATGGGTATGCACATGCATTGTCTACCGGGACTGATCCTGGATTCGAGAGGCTACTTGGCCAGGGGCTAAGTAGTCCGATTAGAGAGGTTACTTGGTCCAGGGAACCAAGTAATCCGATTGACCCCAACGGGGACGTTGGGTACATAAGGGGGGGAGTTTGTAACACCCCCATGTCCCACATGGGTGAATTGTGGGAAGCCTTATGTGGATATATAGGCTCCAATTCCAGAACATAAGCACCTAGCGCTTATCCTTTTCCAAAGGATAGCCCATGTGGTGTGGGTAGTTGTTCCGTTGACCGGTTCTGGATTTGGGTCGTTACATCTTTAATATCAAGATTTTATTTATTTACTAAAGAAAACAAAGAGTTATATATTTTTTCTAAAAATAATCTTGATATTCATAGATTTTATTTTATTTTTGTTCTTTTTTGTTTGATAAAAGATTTTGAAATAGTTTTCCAATTTATAAGTCTTAAAATATATATATAATTGATAAGTTTAAAATATATTTAAAGAGAATATAATTATTTTCTATTTATTTTTATTATCTTTATTTGAAATCATTTGGTTAAGATTTTTTTTTATTTGTTTAATAAAGGAACAAAAAAAAATTATATTTTTATTTTAAAAGAAATAAGTAAAATATAAAGTTTTAATTTTCATATACTTCTTTTATTAAAAAAAATTTGTAACGCCCTCAATTTTATAAACCTTGATTTTAAAAGATATCTTAAATTCCCAGAATTATAAAGCATTTAATTAAAAATAATTTAAGAAATATGAGGTAAAACATTTTATTTAAATCATTTTCCAAACAATGAGAGTATTAAATGAAATCAAAGTAGTTAAGTGATAATCCCAGGAAAACTAATATGCACATAATGTGTCAATTTAAACAAGCCATATGTTTCTTTAGAAATCAAATAACACAAAGTTAAAACCCAATCCCAGCCAGTTCTACTTTCGAGGGGCTACAGTGTACCCTCACTCAGTCTGCTCCACATCTTGAACCTCGTTATATGGTTCAGTGTACTCTGTCTCCTCATAGTACTCACCTAGAAAAAACATGTTAAGAGGAGGGATGAGCACAACTTGCTCGGTAAGGGGGAAGTATCAGGCCCATCACGTGGGTCTTAATATTCCCGTAATAAACAACAACGCATAATAAACTTTAAGCTGTAGCAATTTAATTAAAGAACAATTCTATACAACATCATATCAACAAAATCAAAATCCTACTAGCATGCTTGAACTACCATGCATATGCATAATTCTTTTTACCGATTAAATAATATCTTCTTGATCGATCACTTAATCCAATACTTAATTGCCGTCGGACGAACCTAGGGTGGTGAGTGTGTACATCACCCACTCTCGGGATAACTCTTAGGCAGTGCCACTAGGGATGCCACCAAGCCAGAGCCTCTCGGGATACCTACGCCGAGGTAGAGCCTCTCGTGATAACAGCCATAAGCATGGTCCCTCGCCAGCTATGGTCTGACAGCGCACAAATCATATCTCCATACTCCGTGTCAATATCAGGTCATGACTAGGGACGGTCCGCCGCCACCCTAACATGCCTCTCGGGTTCGAATCGTCCGTTCCGAACCTATCGTCTACATTTACGGCTTGTTAGGTCATGTAGATATGGTTCGTCACCAACCTTGCATGCCTCGTATTTTATCTTACTCTTTAAATATTTTACTTAATGCAATCTTGTGTATGACAAACATCAATCATATGCAACAACCAATTGATGCATGACTGTAGCTCATTTTATTTTAGCTCTTTTTAGTATAATGCCATGATTCTAGTGCATCCTATTTCTTTTATCATGTTATCTTAGTTTAGTGTTACATGATGTCATGACAATCAATGATATCTTTTAAGTGTATTTGTGATAAATGTTCATCTCATTTTTCGTGAATTCTTTCTAAATTGGTCATTTAGTATTTACGCTCCTAATCCTTTATCTATCGGCTTATAATAATTTATTACGGCCCTAACATGCCACTAACGGTTCCTTCCAATCTTATCATGTTGCTAATGAGCTTGTCGGCCCTAAACATGGTACTAGCGGTGTTTGTCTCATCGGCCCTAAACATGCTACTAGCGGTGTTTATTTAGGCGGTCCTAACATATTTCTAATTTAATTCTTGTTATAAGCGGTCCTAATATGATACTAGCGCCAAACATACATCATACATCACATCATTACAACCATACAACCAACCAACCAAAATTACATCTCAATGGAAGAGAAATAAAATAAAATAAAATAAAATTCTAGAGAACTAATTAATTACCCTACCCATGTTGCCCACGCATTTAAAGATTTTATTTAGCCCAATTGTTTACTTAAAATTTATTATTCGGGTTTATGCTTATTTTGGGCCTAAGAGGGCCCACGAGAACTAACCCGCTCTTCCCCCTTACCTAGTTCGGAATAATACAGCGAAAGGGGCGACTTCCTAGGACGGTTCTACAAAATGTTAGTAAGGTAGAAAATCAGAAAAATATACTAAAAATAGGAAATTTCCTAAATGGTACTTGGAAGTATCATGTTCATGGCATCTAGGCTGAAACTTTACCTAGTGGCAAAAAGGGTCTCGGGGTGTCTTCGGTGGCCTCGTGCCTATTCGGGATCGTGCGGGAGCCTTCTTGATATTGATCCTAAAAATTACAGCGGCCATACACTAACTTAAAAGCTCATTTAATGGCTGTAAAAACTGATCCGGGAAGGAAAAATTTTTATTTTGGTTACCGATGTGTTTCCGGGATCTCTGACGCTCCGGGAGTCCAACAAAGCACCAAACCTTCAAGTAAGGATTTTATAACCCTTTATAACAACATGGACAGCAAAGATAAGATAATTGTTAGGGCTGTAAGATTTGAAATTGACAGCCGAAAGAATTTTAAAAAGACTACGGTGGCTTATCCGGGTTTAGGAGCAAGTATGGACCCGATTGCACCGGAAATGAGTACAAACCCAAAACTTGGATTAACAATGATCTACCAAGAATTTACAGAAAAAAATTATTAGGACTTTAGGTGCTGGAAGAAAAGAAAAAAGAAAAAAAAATTTAAAAGAGTAATACCGAAGAATTTTGGCTCACGCGAATCAAATCGGAATCATCGGTACTCGTAGGATTGCTTTTGGTGTCCGGATGTGGTTTCCCTTCAACTTAATGAACCTAAGCAATAATAGGGAATTAAATAGAATTCAGAATTGGTTGGATGATGGAGAAATAAAAGCCCAAAGGGCTGGACTTACGCCGGTTCGACAAAGATCACGATCTAGCCGGTAACGGAGCGGAGAGTGTGATGACAATCCTTTGGTGTGATAATTTCTTCTCCACTCTACCATGCAAGTCACTGAACAATGGTGGAAGTAGGAGGCTATCTACATGGAATAAAGGAATGAAAAAGAGAAATATACACGAAGGTTGAAGGAGGCGGCTGGGATGGCAAGGTGAAACATAATGATCATTGGTGTTTTTCCCATTGTTGTTGCTTAAGTGGATGTTGCGCATGGACTAGAAAAGAAAGGAAGCGGCAGCAAGCCTTGGTGCCGAACTGGAATTCCTTTTGTTTTTGACCTAGGAGAGATACGGGAACAAAATAAAAATGGAGAGAAGGAATAATAAAAGGGTAATTAATGTTTAATATGATAAATAAAGAAGATAAGGAGATAAAATAGAATAATTAATTTTTTTTTTTTAAAAATATATATTCCAGGAGGTGTTGCGGCTGGGAGTTTTATAAGAAAGAAATTAGGATTAGTTGGGAAATTATTGTATACAACAAAAGCACGAACCCGGTTTAAACCCTATACACGCGTAAGCTAAATTTTTGGAAATCTAAGCAAACGGATTCAGAATTGAGTGAGACAAATTTCTCTTGACTCATTTTTGCGAGAAGAATCCAATGGTGCTCCCAGATTTTCCATCTGATGCTCAGTTGGAAATGACAAAAATGCCCCTAGCCTAAAGAAAATGACTATGAGTTCCCGGTTTGGAATTTGACTTAATAACTACTAAAGGAATTATCTAAGGATCAAGATTCTTAATTTTATATTAATTTTCTAAATTGGTAGGTAAAATTTCAAAAATACCCTTGAGGAAAAAATGTTAATTAATTTACTTTCATTTATTTATTTATTTATTTTACTTATTATATATATATTTTTTAAGGGTAGTGTGGTAATTTTCTTTTCCTTAATTTTTAGGGTTGTTACAAAATTTGTTTTGTTTTTTATTTATTTTTACTGGATAAAGAAAAAAAAATTAAAAGTAACTAACTAAAAATTAATTTTATTTTATACTTTATTAAAGAAATACTTTTTCGTTCTCCAAACCATGGATCCGGGCGGATCATTTGGACATAGAATTTAATTTAATTTTTTGTTTATTTAATTAATTATTAATTTTAATCATAATTTTTATTGGATTTTATTATTATTTCTCTATTTTTCTTGAATTTTTAATTATCATTACTTTAAAGATATATTTAAAAAGAATTGATTTGTATTTTTGGAATTATTTAATTATGATTGTTTAATAATTTTAATAAAAAAAATTAAATGGTTAACTTTTTTTTTTTTTGTTTTTTTTTTAATATGTGTTCCAAAATAATAAAAGATGGTTGGCTTTTGCTAAAAATTGATTTTTTTGTTAACCCTAAAAATAAATGGAATAAAGTTAATTATTCAAAAAAAAATTCTTCTTTTAATTTGTTATTATTTACTTTTTTATTTTATTTATTTTTTTATGGCTAAAGGTGAAATAAGTGAAATAAGTTTAATCATAAAATAAAATTTTTGCATAAAGTAAATAAAGGAAAATTAAATGACAATAAATAAATAAAGTAAAGGGGAGGTTTTCTTTTTTTTTTTGGTTTAAACATCCATTTAAAAATAAAAGGTGCATAAGTTAAATAACACATGCAGATAAATAAAGATAAAGCACATGAAGTAAATAAAGAAATATTAAAAGATAATAAATAAATAAATAAAGTGGGGCTTTTTGGCCATATACTTAATAAAATAAATAAATAGGAGGTATAATCTTCCATGAATTATAATGATAATAATAATAATAATAATAATAATAATAATAATAATAATAATAATAATAATAATAATAATAATAATAATAATAATAATAATAAAATTTAGTTGTTAGTAATGTTAATTGTTAATAATAATAATAATAATATTAATAAAAGTTAGTTGTTAGTAATTAGTTGTGCAAAAATTAAAAGGTTAGTGACTTGAATGGAATAATAATAATAATAATAATAATAATAATAATAATAATAAAAGTTAGTTGTTAGTAATGTTAGTTGTTAGTAATTAGTCGTTAATAATAATAATAATAACAATAAATAATAAATAAACAAGTAAATATAAAAGAATTAGTAATTAGTTTTCTGCAAGGATAAAAGAAAGGTTAGTGACCAAAGAGAAATAAAATGAAAAGATGAAGGACTAAAATAGAATTTTACCCTGAAAATTAAAATTTTGAATCTCCTGGGACGAAAAACAGAGAAACGCGACGGAAAAACGGCAGGGGAGGTGGCTGGCGGCTGGCAACGGCGCGATGGAGGGAGGTGGGCACGACGACGGTGGGACGGGAGGTGGCCGGCGTGCGGCGTGGAGGCGGCCCGAGCGACGGCAGCGGGAGACCGCTAACGGAGCGGATAAAGAGAGGGAGAAGGAGGGAGGCCGAGAAGCGTGGAGCGACGGGACGGCGTGGACGGCGACGGGCGGTGCGGCTGGAGGGAGAACGGCGGTGGCTGTGGCGGCGTCGGCGGCGAGCAACGGCGAGAGGAGCGTCGGGAAGTGAGAGAGGGGAGAGAAACGAGATAAACGGCAGGGGGGTAGGGGGTACTAAAAAAATATTTAGGTTTTCTGGGGAGGAAGAGAAGAGGGCCAGGGACCTAGGTTGTAATATTTCCTTTTTTTAAAACAGAGCTCTAAACTTGATTTATTTATTTTTTTCTTCCCTTCTTTACAGAATTGGACCCCTATTTATAGGGGAAGGAGTGATGGACTGTTCATAATTAAAATAAAACTTATATCTTAATTTGGTAAAATGACAGTTTCACTCCTTTCCGTCTCTTTTAACTTTGGGAATGTTCCTGAAACTTCTGATTGAGACAATTTTATCTTTTTCTGTCAATTTGGGCCAGAACCGTCGGTCATTCATATGACAAACTACCAAATGCTCATGGAACTTTCATATTTTGTCAAATTTTCCCAAAACTTATTACTTTTGTCATTTTTACCCCAAACTTTTCAATTTTTTTGTTTTTTTTTTTATGGAGTTTTCTTTTGTAATTCCTACATACATACATACACACATATATTATTTTTAAATAAACCATTATAAAACAAAAATATATTTTAAACTAATTAATTAAATTTTTTTTAGTAATAATAATTAATTAGTTAATAATAATAATTTTTTAATTAATTTTTTTTGAATTTTAATTTCTTTGGATATACACACATAGATATTAACTTAACAAAATGCCCCTTCCCCAAAACTATTTAATTTAATTTTCTCTTTGTATAATTAATTAATAATAATTTTTATATAATTTTTATTTTTTAATTTTTAATTAATTTTTTTTAATTATTATTTTTAAAAAAAGAAGGGGTCGGACGAAATTGGGTGTCAACAGTTTCGGAGAAGGTATGGTCAGGAAAGGATGTCTCCTATGACCATCTGCAAGTGTTTGGCTGTAAGCTTATGTGCATGTCCCGAAGGATGAGAGGTCTAAACTTGATATCAAGACACAACAGTGTGTGTTCATTGGCTATGGCCAAGATCAATTTGGCTATAGATTTTATGATCCAGCCACGAAGAGGCTTGTTAGAAGCCGTGATGCTATATTTGTTGAAGATCAGACCATTGAAGATATTGAGAAAGCTGAAAAGGACGCTTCAACATCTCATGGTAGTTCAACAAATTTACAACTGATTCCTCCAATGGCAGTACAAAGATAGGTTGGAGATGATGTACAAAATAATCAACCGGAGGAAAGTGATCATGATGTTCCCATTGAGAATGAACCAGATAATGCTGATGATGATGATGATCATCAACAACCACCAGCACCAGTGGGTTCTCCAGTTTTAAGGAGATCTAATAGAGTCAGACAATGCTCTACTAGATATCTTGAAAATGAGTATGTGTTATTGACTGACGGGGGAAAACAAAAAAGCTTTGATGAGGCTATGGATGATGAACACAAAGAAAAGTGGATTGATGCCATGCAAGATGAAATGAGATCCTTGCATGAGAATAAGACCTTTGAGCTGATGAAGTTGGCAAGAGGTAAAAGGGCTTTGAAAACAAATGGGTATTTAGAATCAAGTCTGAAGAATCAAATTCACAACCATGGTTCAAAGCTAGACTAGTAGTCAAGGGTTTTCAGCCAAAGGAAATGTATTGACTTTGATGAGATTTTTTCACTGATTGTGAAAATGACATCCATCCGTACAGTTTTGAGACTTGCAGCAAGTCTCGACTTAGAGATTGAGCAAATGGATGTGAAAACTGCCTTCCTACATGGTGACTTGGAAAAAGAAATATACATGGAGCAGCTAGAGGGTTTCGAAGTAAAAGGAAAAGAGGACTATGTTTGCAAGCTAAAGAAAATCTTGTATGGTTTGAAGCAGGCACCCAGGCAGTGGTATAAGAAGTTTGAGTAGGTTATGGGGGAGCAAGGCTACAATAAGACTACTTCTGATCACTGTGTGTTTGTGCAGAAATTCTCTGATGATGATTTCATTGTTCTATTGCTCTATGTGGATGACATGTTGATTGTTGGCCAGAAGATTTCCAGAATCAATAGCTTGAAAAAGCAGTTGAGTATGTCTTTTGCTATGAAAGACTTAAGGCCAGCAAAGCAAATTCTTGGCATGAAGATAACAAGAGATAGGAGCGCCAAGAAATTGTGGTTATCACAGGAGAAGTACATTAACAAGGTACTTCAGAGATTCAATATGGACAAGGCTAAAGTGGTTAGTTGTCCTCTTGCTAATCACTTTAGATTAAGCTCCAAATAGTGCCCTTCTATTGATAAAAAGAAGGAAGAAATGGAAAAGGTTCCATATGCCTCAGCAGTTGGAAGCTTGATGTATGCCATAGTATGTACACAGCCAGATATTGCTTACTCGATTGGAGTAGTGAGTAGGTTCCTTTCAAATCCTGATAAGGAACATTGGGCTGCAGTGAAATGGATTTTCAGGTATCTTCATGGTACTTCCAAAATGTGCTTATGTTTTGGAAATGCAAAGCATGTGATAGTTGGCTACATAGACGCAGATATGGCTGGTGATGTTACCACCTCACAAAATGGGAGAATTACAAGTGTGTCATAATGGCTAAAAACCATTATATTGTGTAATTCTCACCATAGTGATTGTAGTGTGGGGGGTAAAAGGTATGATCAACACCTCCTTAAAAGTGTTCCAAGTTGGTAACTTGGTCCCCAAGAAAAGCCTTAAGTATTGCTTGTTTGTCAAGCAACCTATGGACTTTTTTGTAAGGTTTTGGAAATTCGGGTACTTAATTGCAAAACTTTCACAAAAGAGATTTGGAGAGTTATGGGAAGGATATGAATGGTATGAAAGTGCTATTGGAGGACCAAATTGCTTATGGAAGACAACTAAGGACCAAGAAAACACAAAAAGGCATAAAGGACCTAAGTGTTCTAATGTAGGCCTTAAATTGTGTATGGCTATGACTTAAGTCAAATAGAGGTTTTATGGGGTTATCCCACATAAGGAGGGCTGCTAAAGGAAGATAAGGATGGTCAAATGTGGGCCAAGAGATTAAGACTAAGAAACCATAGTCTTGTAGCAAGGAAAATGACATAAGACAAGGTTAAGACTACTTAAGTGTGTTTAGTATACTTTTGACTATTTAAGTAGTCAAGACCACCTTTGCTTCTCTAAATTTCGGCCTCCACCAGCAAAAAGAAAGCCATCCCTCTCCTCCACACTTCCTCCATAGCCACCATACCTTCAAACTCAAAACTACTTGCAATTGAAGTCAAGGAAGCACAATTGGAAGCTATTTGGTGCTATTGCTTGAGTGCACCTAGGATCAAGCTCCAATTTCAGCATACCCATCAAGGTAAGGGTTCTCTTGCTCTCATGGGTTGTTTTCTGCAATTTTCAAACATCCATGGAGCTAGGGCTAAGCTTGGAAGAGAGCCATGTGCTTGATGAACCAAGCTTAGTGAGGGGAGTGCACTTATTGAAGGTTTTGTGACCTAGTGTGAAGTGCACAGTGATGGCAGCGAATTTCTGGGTTTCTAGAGCCCAAAAGTTAGTACTAACTAGTGTTAAAATCCTCCTAAGACCAAGCATTAGCTTGAGGAGGGCTGCCATAGTGATTTGGTTATGTTTATTATGTGTTTTATGAACTAACCTATGGTATATGTTGCTGTCACATTTCATGTGTTTGTTGTTTGTGTTTGGCTGCTGCATTTGGTTGCTATACCTTGTATATATGCATTGTGGTTTTTGTTTTTTAGTGTCTTTGGATGCAGGTTTTAATGATGGTTACATTGCCTATTGAATCCAAGTGCTACCCTTACTAAGTTTCTCAATGAAACTTACTCCTCTCAATTCTGTCATTTCAGGTCCAGCTGAAAGATCACCTTCAAACTAACCTTTTTGGTTTGAGTTTTGATCTGAAATTTCAGGTACATGAACTTCCATATGTCTAGTTGTGATCTGGAAATTTTGGTGATTTTAGGAGCACATTTGGTATTTTTGATGGTGGTACTTACTGTGTTGTGCAGCAACTGTCCAGCATCCTGTTTTTGGAGTCCATTGTGCCTTAGGACCTCCTGTAACCTAGGGTGCATATTTAGCTGATTTAAGACCATATTGTAGTGCATGTATGCATGTACATGTAGTTTATGTAATAAGAGACAAGTATGTGAACATTTGAGTAATGTTTTGGCTATGTAAGTGATGTGGTGCGAAGCTGCCTAAGTGTGAATGATAGGCTGCTTACTTGTAAATTCTGTTTTGGCCATATAAAGTTGCTAGATGAAAGGGAATGTAATTAATATGTGTATTGGACATGTATGGGATAGCCTTGGAGCACTTTCCCCTTGTGAATGAACTGTTTGCATGGTTTGGAAAAATTGTATGGGCAAAATGGTCCAAAAGTTGCCAGAATTTTGACCATGTACCTAAAGTTTAATATCTCCCTGTGTAGAATGAATTTTGGTATGAAATTTTGACCACACCTAGAGGACATCTAGATAGTTAACTGGGATTTGGAATTTCTGGATTTGGAGCCCTGTAGCCAAAGATATGAAGTTTCAAAGTTGGCTTAGTTACTATTCATTTGGTCAAAATTTTGTAACCAACTTAAAAAATCCATAACTTGATCCATAGGTGGGCTATTGATGTAAAACAAAATTCCTTGGTTTTCTCTAAGTCTCTACTTCATAATGGATCAAATAAAACAAGGGGGTATGAGGCTATAATGATACAGTTTATTAGTGGAAGTTACAGGTGCAGTAGTTGGCCACTAGAACTTAACAAGATTGCCTAATGTGTGGAAGCCAAAACTAAGACTTCTGTTAGTGTTTTCCTTCTTTGCTGCCATGGTGTGCATGAAATATGAATATGTGTGTGATGGTTAGACCAATATGCAAGTATTTACATAGTGCCCAATAGGGCCACTTGGGTATGCACACTAAGGGTAGTGTTCTGATGGCCTACAGAACATTACCAATCCTGGGAGTCTAAATGCACAGTTTTGGCACCACAACTGGACTACCCCGGAGTGGGTAATAGGTGATGTTGACTCCAGAAAGTCTACATCGGGTTACCTGATTACATTTGCAGGGGGAGCTGTGTCATGGCAATCAAGATTACAGAAATGTGTTGCTTTTTCAATAACTGAAGCTGAGTTTATTGCAGCAACGGAAGCATGTAAGGAGTTGCTGTGGATGAAGAAGTTCTTAAAAGAACTTGGTTTCCACCAGGAGAAATATAAATTGTTCTGTGATAGTCAGAGCGCAATTCATCTTGGTAAGAACTCCTCCTTTCATTCAAGATCCAAGCATATTGATGTAAGATATCATTGGATAAGGAATGCGTTGGAGATGAAGCTGCTACAGCTTGAGAAGATCCATATTGATGAGAATGGATCTGATATGTTGACCAAGAATCTACCGAGAGAAAAGTTTGAATACTGTTGATTGGTAGCAGGAATGGCAGAACTCCCACATGAGGCGAGAGGGGGAGATTGTTGACTTTCTCGCCCCATGCGGGGCAGTTTTACTTTTTTATTATTTTCTTTCTCTATTTTTTTTTTGTCTTCCTTTCTCTCCAAATCAAAAGTTGCGGTTGGCGGTGCCACATAATTGAAATTAGATACAGAAACAGCTGGAGGTGGTGCCTGATTTCGTTGAAATCGGATGAAGCAACGTGTTATTTCTCCTATAAATAGCCATGCCATTCTCTCCTTCAGAGCACCCAAGAGCTTGCTCATAATTTCTAAAGAGCAAAAGAAAATTGTGAAAGAGAGAAATTTATTTTTGGAGAGTGACAAAATAGTGAAATAATTTTTTGGGGTGTTTGGAAAACACTTGAGTGGCACTATTTTGGGTTTATCTCATACCTTTAGAATTTTTTGTCTAGAGAAGATTATTTCTTTGTAAGCCTATTATTTTTATAATGGAAGAATATATCGGAGTTTGTCCCGTGGACGTAGCCCTAAAATTAAGGATGGACCACATAAATTTTCTGGTATCATTTTTACTAATTATCTTGCTCCCGAAGTTATCACCCGCTGTGCGGTCGCAACAAAAATATATCAGAATTTGGCACAAGGAATAAATAAAAAGTCACATCTCGATGTTATTTTTTATTTTTTTTTTAAAATGAGCTATTGGCACTACAACTGACCCCTCCCACTTGCAGCTTCTCTAGCCACTTGAACATCTTTGGTTGGTTTATCAAGCAGAGGGACCACTCCCACCTGCAGCTTCTGTCTTGATAATTATAAGGGAAAGTTACAAAAACCCTCCTTGGTTTGGTCTAACCTACGGTTTATCTGTTCTATTTTGAGAAACCTACATTTTACACTCTATTTTTTTACACTACCAGATAACAACTACTGAAATTATATTTAAACTTTACGATAATCAACTTCCAATAATTTCAATCTATTCAGTATTTTTTTTGTAGTTAATAGATATTTTAAACTATCAATTTTTCCTTCCTGTAAATGTACTTTCCCACCTATAATTATATATCAATATTTTTTAAACGTCAGTTGATTGTGAAAAAAATATCAAATATCTTGAAATTACTATAACATTATTATCATACAGTTTAAATACAATTTTAGAAGTTGTTATCAGACAGTGTAAAAAAATAGGAGATAAAGTGTAGGTTTCTCAAAATAAAGGAGACAAACAGTAGGTTAGACCAAACCATAGGGGAGATTTTTGTAATTTCCCCTAATTATAATGGTGGAGCCTGCAAAGTAGAGGTAGTTGTGGTATTATTTTTGTACTTTGGATTCCCACAATCTTCTTCGTTTGCATGGAAAAGCCATCCACCATAATTTTAGTCCAACCAAAAAGCCATTCTGATATGATTGCCCTGTGAGCTCCATTTCAAATACATTGCCGTGCAAATTCCATGTAACTTGTTCCTAGAGTCGATTACGGGGCCAAAAGAAGGTGAAAATAAGGAAGAAGAAAATTACTTGGTTGGTAAGCAAGTAACTTCGGCCAAGTTTCGTCTTTGCTTTTCCTCCCTTCACTTTATCAACTGGAGCCACGTTTTCGTTTCTCTTTGTTTTCTTCTTTGCCTCACCTACGCTCGCCTGCTTCTATCACTCTTTTTTGGTATCACCCACCAAAGCCAAAAACACAAACAAAGCAAAAAACAAAAAAAGAACAGAAAGAAATCAAGATCAGAACTAACAAGGTACGCCTCTTTACTCATTCAAGTTTCTTCAGGCTGTCTCTCTGTCTTGCTGCTGAATCTAACCAAATCTCTTTGTGCTTGACTAATGAAGGTCGTCATAGAGTAGTATAAGATGGAAGCTTTGGTTTTCCTCGGAGGCCCTTTTCTATCTTCCCTTTACGAGCGGATATTCGGCAAAATTGAGTCCTTTCTACAGCTCAAGTTCAACAAACAATCTGAAACGGAGCTGGTCCTTCCTCGGCTAGAGGAGTGGAGGAGTTTGCTGCCCAAAATCCAAGCCGCTCTTGACCAGGCCGAGACACAAGAAACGGCTCATGCATCAGCTCAGACCTGGCACTCTGACCTCAAACAGTTGGCATATGACATGGAGGACGTCCTTGATGAGTTCGAGTTTGAAGTGGCGACGGCCAAGCGGCAAGCTCAAGCTGAGGACAGCACGGGCAGACCATCCAAAAGGCCCAGGCTTAGCGGTTTGAGCAGAAGCGAGTCTCTGCGCCTTGATCTTGGTGCTCTCCTTCCCAAGATAAATGATATTACCACCAAACTGCAGCGCCTGGAAAGAGAAACAAAGTTCATCGAGTTAATTCAGCAGAATCTTTCACTGCCACAATCGAGCACTACGGGAACCAGACGACCTGACTCCACTTCGTTGCCTGAACCTCAAGTCTATGGCAGAGAGGATGACAAGCTGGCCATTCTTGACCTGCTGCTAAGGGAAGAGCATGGAGTTGGAGTTATTCCAATTGTGGGACTGGGTGGGATTGGTAAGACCACTCTCGCTCAGCTTGTTTATAATGATGAAGAGGTGAAGAATCAGTTCCATCATAGAGCATGGGCTTGCATTTCTAATGAACTTGATGTCCTTAAGGTAACAAAAACCATTATAGATGCAGTAGCACCAGCACTACTAAACCACAATGATGTGAATGACTTGAATATGCTTCAGACAAAGTTAAAAGATGTCTTAGCTGGAAAGAAGTTCCTACTTGTATTGGATGATGTCTGGAATGAGGATTATGGGCTGTGGGATATTCTGCGCAGGCCTTTCCAAGAAGGGGCAGCAGGAAGCAAAATAATTGTCACTACTCGCAACCATAGTGTTGCATCGATCATGAAAATGGGTGATATTCAACCTTACACTCTTAAAACACTTCCAGATAATGAGTGTTTGCGATTGTTTAGCCAACATGCAGTGCAAGCTGAGAACTTTGACACACACCCGCATCTCAAACCAATGGCTGACGAAATTGTAAGACGATGTAAAGGACTACCGCTGGCTGCAAAAACACTTGGAGGACTCTTGTGTGGGAAACTGAACCGTCAATCCTGGGAGAACATATTAAAAAGCAGAACATGGGATTTGCCAAGTGGGAAGAGCGACATTCTTCCTGCCTTGAGATTGAGCTACTACCATCTTCCTTCACAGTTGAAGCGTTGCTTCACTTATTGTGCCATGTTCCCCAAGGATTATGAATTCGACAAGGATGAATTAGTTTTGTTATGGATGGCAGAAGGCTTTTTGAAGCAATCAAATGACGAGAAGCTAATGGAAAAGTTGGGTCGTGAATATTTTGATGAATTATTATCCAAATCCTTTTTTCAACCATCAAATGTTGATATGTCAGGGTTTGTGATGCATGACCTTATCCACGACCTAGCTCAGTCAGTTGCTGGAAATATTTGCTTTCACTTGCCAGTCGGGATGAATGGTGATGAATTACAGGAAACATTTGGTAATGTTCGTCATTTTTCAGTTGGTTATAATGCACACAATATCAACTGTTTCAAGTATCGGAAATTCGAAGTTCTCAACAAAGCAAAGGGATTGAGAACCTTCGTTGGGCAAAAGTTATTGGGAACCTTCCTTTCGCCAGGTCTAGTTCTCGTATCTAATAGAGTGTTGGATGAGTTGCTACCAGAATTGAAATGCTTAAAGGTTTTATCTCTTCGCAGTTACCAGATACAAAATGTGCCAAATGGGACCAGAGGCATGAAACACCTAAGGCATCTTGATTTATCTTGTTCCTTGATTCGCTCATTACCTGAATTCATCACTCATCTTATTTTCCTACAGACATTATTACTTGAAAGGTGTTCTAATCTCACAGCGTTGCCTAATGGAATTGGGAATCTAATTGATCTCCATCATCTTGATATCAGCGATACAGACAATTTGAAAGACATGCCATTGGGAATACACAAGTTGAAGAGTTTGCAAACATTAAATAAATTTATTGTCTCAAAGGCAGGAGGATTGACAATACAACATCTGAAGGACTTATCTAATCTTCAAGGCAAGCTGTCCATTGAAAATCTTGAAAATGTTGAAGATATTCAAGATGCCAAGGAGGCAGATCTGGAGAAGAAGAAAGGCCTTGAGCAATTGTCCTTGCAATGGACATCTGAAATGTTCACTGGTCCAAGAAATAATGAGGGCAATGAAAAGCAGGTCCTCAATCACCTACAACCTCACCAACACTTGGAGAAACTCACAATTGCTGGCTACCGTGGGATCGAATTCCCTTGTTGGATGAGCTATCTATCATCCTTTCCCCAACTTTCATATATGGAGCTTCGTGATTGTCGAAAATGTGGTTCACTGCCATCAGTTGGGAGATTGCCTTCACTTAAGGAACTGATAATACAAGGATTGGAAGCTGTGCAGGAAGTGGGAGTTGAGTTTTCTGGGAATGGTGTTGTCTCTGTTGAGAGTTTCCCAGCACTAGAAAGGCTCAAGTTTCAGAATATGAGGGCTTGGGAGGTCTGGTATTCTGACAATGGTAGTAGTGATGAATGTGCTCAAAGATTTCCAAAGCTAGGTGAGCTTGTGATTTCAGATTGTTCTAAGTTGAAAGGGGAATTACCCAGGTACCTTCCAGCTTTGAGGAAGCTTACTATTACGGGATGCCCACAGTTGACAGCTTCTATGGAAAACCTCCCATCACTAGAAGAAGTAGACATAAATGGATGCAGAGCAGTAGTTTTCAAGGACATAGTCGATTTGACATCCCTCACCAAGTTGAGAATGAGGGATGTTGCTGAGCAAGTAAGGGGGCCAGTTGAGGCTATGAAAGCACTAAGAGATGTTAAAGTTGATATCAACTGCCAGAACTTATTAATCGATGGCAATGGGAAGATGATGGAAATTATGCATCTTGAAAATCTTGTTATATCTAACTTTGGCGGCCCTCAACTGGAATCACCAGAATTATGGCTCCCACGCCCACCCACAGTAAAGCAATTACACATAGAAGATCTCTTTTTAAAAATATTTCCCATTTTTTAAAATTTATCACGTTTGTTTATATTTTATTATTTTTTTATATTTAATCACTTTTTATTTATTTAATTGATTTTCTAAAAAAATGTTTGTTTTTTTAGTTTTTTATCACCTTTTTTATTTAATCAATTTTTTAAATTATTTATTGCATTTTAAAATTATTTATCACTTTTTTATACATTTAATCACCTTTTTTTACATTTAATCGCTTCTTCTTACATTTTATCGCTGAAGACCGGGTCACGTTGAAGGTAACCTAAAAAAGTGACTAGGTCACGTTGAAGGTACCTTGGGTGTGACCGGGTCACATTTAAGGTAACGTAAAAATGTGACCGGGTCACGTTGAAGATAACCTAAAAATATGACCGGGTCACGTGGAAGATAACTTCGTTGTGACCGGGTCACTTTGAAGGTAACCTAAAAAAGTAACCGGGTCACCTCGAAGGTACCTTTGTTGTGACCGGGTCACTTTGAAGGTAACCTAAAAAAGTTACCGGGTCACTTTGAAGGTAACCTAAAAAAGTGACCGGGTCACCTTGAAGGTACCTTCGTTGTGATCGGGTCACGTTTAAGGTAACCTAAAAAAGTGAACGGGTCACCTCGAAGGTACCTTCATTGTGACTGGGTCACATTGAAGGTAACCTAAAAATGTGACTGGGTCACATCGAAGGTTACCTTAAACGTGACCCGGTCACAACGAAAGTACCTTCGAGGTGACCCGGTCACTTTTTTAGGTTACCTTCAAAGTGACTCGGTCACAACGAAAGTACCTTCGACATAACCAGGTTACATTTTTAGGTTACCTTCAAAGTGACGCGGCCACATCTAAGGTACTTTCAACGTGACCCGGTCACAACGAAGGTAACTTCAGTGATAAAATATAAGAAAAAATGATTAAATGTAAAAAAAAAAAAGAGATAAAATTTTTAAAAAAGGCAATTAAATGTATAAAAAAGTGATAAAATAAAGAAAATGTGATAAATGTTAAAAAATTGGCAAATATTTTTAAAAGGAAAATAAAAAATTATTTATTACATTTTATAATTATTTATCACTTTTTTTATTTTTAATAGCTTTTTAAAAAAATTTACCAATTTTTTAACATTTCTCACTTTTTTAAATTTTATCACTTTTTTTTACAGTTAATCATTTTTTTAAAGAAATTTCACTTTTAAAATTTTTTTTTACTTTTTAGAAATATTTATTGTATTTTAAAATTTTTTATCACTTTTTTTTCTTTCCCCCCCTCACCTGTTACCCCAGTCACACGGTTTCCCGTTTCTCTGCCAAGCCAAGATCAACAGTTAAGATTGGGGGGGCATGGGTACCCGTGGGTATTGTAGAAAGTTCCGACAAGGATATCCTTTTTCAGGATGTATGGAGGATTATATACACCAGCAGAAGAGACACCTAATTTTGTAAAAAAGACAGAATAAATATCAAGCAATGGATTAACATAGCAGCACTTGTATAACAATAATCCTGTCATGCTTATGACTTGCAAACAAAGAGTGGCGTGATATGTGTGTTCTTTTGTGTGTGCGCGTGAGAGTATTTTCAATAAAATCAGAACTAATACCTTGAAGATGCCCCTTGAACCTACAGTCTTGTTTTGACAACATCAAGGGGAGTGGTGAGATAAGCACTCAACCCTCACTACTAAAAAAACCATTTTTTCCAACGGTATATTTTCCAACGGCCAAACTGTTGGAAATTTCCAACTGTCAAGGCCGTTAGAGGCAAGACAAAAACTTTTCCAATTGCTTAACCGTTGGAACAATTACAAAATTAAATTATGAGGTATGTATATAATATTTCCAACAGCTTTAGCCGTTGGAAAATATATGTTTTAGATGGGAAATTGAAAGTAAATGTTTCCAACGGCTTGAGTTGTTGAAACTAGTTTTAAGTAATTAATGCTGTTTTATTCTTTCCAACGGCTAAAATATATGTTTCATATGGGAATTTGCAGTAACTATTTCCAACGGCTTTAGCCGTTGGAACTAGAGTTTAAGTAATTTTGTTATATTCTTTCCAATGGCTTCTTGGATGTTAATGTTTGTAATTTTTAGGTTTCCAACGGCCTAATTCAAATATTTTCTCATGACCAACGGCTTTGACTGTTGGAAAGTCATTATTTTAAACGCACCGTTTTGAAATTTTAAACTAGCAATTTAAATCCCCCTAGCCCAAATCGTTTTGTTCGTCGTCCTGAGTTCTAAAAATCATCTCTATCTTCTCTCTTCAGCTCCCTTTGTCCCACACGCACACACTTCACGTTCCTATCGTCTCCCAGAGCATATTCAGCTTTGTCGAGATCGTCATTGTTAGATCTGGTGTCATTGTTGTAGACCTGTAGGTTAGTTTTGGTTTTTTTTCATTTCCGTTTCATTTTTTTTCGGATTTTCATGCTTTGATGTTTAATAATGATAATGGGTTGAAGATTTTGCTTGTTGTGGCAGATTGCAAGCCATTCCCACGCATTTGAAGGAAGTAAAATTTCGGATTTGAGGTAAGTTGGTTTAATATGTATTTTTTAAGTTTTTTAAATTTTTTTCCCAGAAAATACTTAAAATCTGGATTATGTAATGTTAATTTGGTTTGAAATATGTGAAATGTATGTGATTTTGTAGTTGTTGATGGTTGGATGTGAAGTATTGAGGTTACCCATTACAATTTTGAATTTATGTCCATTTTGTTACTTTTTTTCTTATTTTTGGGATTAATTTAAAAATAGGAAATAATTATTTTTAAGTTAATTGTTTAGGTAGTATATTTATGTGTGAAATTAGTTAGTATATTTAAAAATAGGAAATAATTAGTTTTAAGTCAATTGTTTAGGTAGTATATTTATGTATGAAATTAGTTAGTATATTTAAAAATAGGAAATAATTAGTTTTAAGTCAATTGTTTAGGTAGTATATTTATGTGTGAAATTAGTTAGTATATTTAAAAATAGGAAATAATTAGTTTTAAGTCAATTGTTTAGGTAGTATATTTTGTTTAACTAACAATGTTTAATTGGATTTATTGTTACAATGTTTTAAGATTTGGAATTAATATAAAGGTACAAAATATTTATATTTATATAAGTTTGTTTGATTAAGTTTGACCTTAAATATAATAATAATAATAATAATAATAATAATAATAATAATAATAATAATAATACCAATAATAATAAGAGTAGTAATAATAATAATAATAGTAATAATAATAATTGAAATAAAAATTATTATACTAAAAGTAGTAATAATAATAATAATAATAATAATAATAATAATAATAAATCCAATAAGAGTAGTAATAATTATAATAATAATATTATTATTATTAACAGTAGTAGTAGTAATAGTTGTAGTAGTAGCAGTAAAAATAATAATATGGCCGTAGGCAGTTGGAAAAATTTCCAATGGCTTAAGCAGTTGGAAATCTGGCAAAATTTTCCAGGCAGTTGGAGATTAAGTTGGAAGCCGTTAGAACACCAAAAAAAAAAAATTAATTACAGCCGTTGGAAATTTTCAACTGCTTATTTTCCAACGGTTGACAGTTGGAAGTTCCAACGGCTAATATCTGGGCCGTTAGAAGTTTTACTTCCAACAAAAGGATTTCCAACTGCCGAAGTTCCAACGGCAACTTAAAATTTCCAACTGCTGTCCGTTGGAAATGGCAGTTGGAAAAAGGCAATTTTTTAGTAGTGCCTACATGTTATAAATATATTACTTCTGATAGGGCACAAATTATTCTGGGAGACCGCAAAAAAAATGCATGCTCTAGGACATTAGCAGAAGGAAGGCACATACCACCAGCTAATCCTCCCAGTACAAATCCCTCAACAGAGCCATTAACAAGCAAAGTAGGAGCCAACTTTTGCTTCCCATGCTCTGTCAACTGTTTTAGGGCTTCATAAAACATAACCTAAAGTATCAAAAACAAAAGAAGCAATTAGTCGTTAGTTCCTACAAAGTTTTTTCTTTTTCTTTTCCTGTGGGCCAAGCTCCCTATTTTGTTTACTACTTCACAGTATCCAATAAATGGTTTTAACTTTTGTGAAGCTAGTGAGATGAACCTTTCAAAATTAAGACATTGAAGAAACTGGAAAGATCAATTAAATGCCAACAGATGTAGAAGACATCTTTACCAGATAATGGCTACATGATACGCCGTATGGGTGGAACTATTAAGCAAGTCAAGCATTGAAAATAGAACACAGACATTAAGATGGTTAAATGTTGATGGCAACCAGGTTCTTTTTTACGATGCCAAAACAAACAACTATGACTTCCTAAACTGACACAAGCCCAACTGGGGCATGCACTCATTACAAAAGGCAAAAGAGAAAAAAAAAGGTGGTAAGATGGGATTGGCTGGACTGGAGGATTGCAAGCGGAGGTAGCAAGCTATAGATGTTATTAAACAAAGCTCAATCTCCAGCTACTTATCGGGTCTTAATATGTGAATATGACAAGTAATTACTGCAATGCATGGCCAAATTAAGAAAAGAATATTCTATACCATAAGCCCAGTGAATGGCACATCCCTAGTAAGCGTAGACCAGTATCTGCAAAGTCAATGGGGAGAGTTTATAAGTAGTGCAACATAAAAAATTTCAGTTCCTAATAAAAGAAACAATATTCTTTACATGAATAATAAAGTTTTACTTCTTGAAACAGGCCTTAGTACCACAACATTACAAAACTTTAATATCTTCAACAAATAAGAAAAAATATAACAAAGGTGAGAGAAATCACTATTAAAAAGGGGGCTTTTTCCAACTGCCATTTCCAACGGCTTGCCGTTGGAAATTTTGAAGTTTCCAATGCGAGACCATTGAAAACAAGGCAGTTGGTAATCGATGCGTTGGAAGTTCAGTTTCCAACGGCCTAGGTGAGAGCTGTTAGAAATTCCAACTATCAGCTGTTGGAAAATTTGCCGTTGGTAATTTCCAACGGCTGTAAATAATTTTTTTTTTAATGTTCCAACAGCCTTGGCAGTTGGAAATTTAGCAATTTTTCCAACTGCTTAGGCCGTTGGAAATATTTTCAATTGCTTAGGCCGTTGGAGTTGTTGGAAATTATTTTTTTTAGTATTTTTTATTCCTATGCTGTTTATTCTAATGCTTTTCTTAAAAATATTATAGATTTTTTTTATATTTTAGTTGGAAAATAAAAAATATATAAAATATATTTTATGTATATATTACTTAATAATATTGTAGATTTTATAATATGACAAAGAAATTATATCTTAAATTTGCAAAACAAAAATCAAAAGCAAAAACTATGAATAAGCAGAAAACTTACAAAAATAGAAAAATACATAAATAACATAATTACAAGAATTACAAGAATTTAAAACTTAAAATCTACAAAATTACAAAAATACATAAATAACATAATTACAAGAATTACAAGAATTTAAAACTTAAAATCTACAAAATTACAAAAATACAAGAATTTAAAACTTCAGATCTACAAAATTACAAAAATACAAAAAATAAAACCAGATCTGCAAAACGGTCGCCGGTGAGAAACGGTGGACAGCTAAGAATAGTGGCGGTGAGGCCAGATCTGGTGCGACGGAGCGTGGACGGTCGGCAAGCAGTTTTGGTGCGCCAGAAAGCGGACAGCCAGTAAGTAGATTTGTTGCGATGAGAGAGGACGATTCGCGAGATCATCTGGTGCTATGGAAAGAGCGATGGACGACTGGATTTGGTGCGACGGAGAACAATGGTCGGCGAGTGCATCTGGTGCGACGGAGGCGAGAGAAGGGAGACAAAGCGCTGCGGACAGAGAGAATGACGAAGGGCAGAGAGCGCGACAAACAGCAGAGATAAGAGTAGACAAAGAGATAAGAGAGAGAGCAGAGGGAGAGAGGGAGACGGAGAGAGAAGAGAGATGGAGCAGACGAAGAGAGAAGAGAGAGAGCAGAGGGAGAGAGAGCGAGAGACTAAGAATGAACAGAGATGAGATGAGGGAGAGAAAACATAGAGAGACGAGAGAAGGGACCGGAGACGAAGAGGCTGAAGAAGAGACGAAGAGGCTGAAGAAGAGACGAAGAGGCGCTTGGGAGAATAAGAAACAAAGTGGCAGTGAAAAAGAGGCATAACGGGAGGGGTTAGCAGGGTAAGTGATAGTATTTATAGTTAGTGCTAGTTAGTGTTGGGTTTGGGCTTTTTTGGCCCAATAGACCATTTTTTTGGGGTTAGGGAAAATTTTATATATATATATATATATATATATATATATATATATATATATATATTATTGTTGTTGTTATTTTTATGGAAATATTTCAAAATAATTATGATATTATGATACATTTTAACATATAATATATTATATTATGATAAATACATATTATCACATACATATTTATAATTATGATATTATATATACAAAAATATTTTTATTTTTCCAACTGCCTAGGCTGTTGGTAACGTAAAATTTAAATATATGTCATAATATGTATTTATCATAATATATTAGAATACTATAAATTTATCATAATATAATATATTATATGTTAAAATGTATCATAAGTATCATATATATCATATATATCATAATTATAAATATTTTCCAACAGCCTAGACAGTTGGGAAAAAAAAATTTTCCAACAACTAAAGACGTTGGAAAAAAATTTTCCAACAGTTTAGACCGTTGGAAATTTTTCAACCTTTCCAACGTCTAGGCTGTTAGAGATTTTTTTTTAAGGGGTCAACTTTTTTTCACAGTTTCCAACAATTTGGCACGTTGAAAATTTCCAACGGCCAAGCCGTTGGAAATTGAGCCATTGGAAAAAAAGGTTTTTTTAGTAGTGAAACCAAGATTTGAATTGTCAATTGAATCAATTTTAATTGTACTAAGGTCCAAAGGTGGTACCCAACTTATTTTTTGGATACTAATACCTAAGTGATTCTAAAAATTTAGATTTAAAGAATTTGATTTAAGGCACTAGATGACATAAATAGTGGGGAAAAAAGAATGACAAAGAATGGCAACATAGAGGATGAACACTTGGTGATTAAAGAAAAGTATGGTTGTGCATGCATTTATTAGTACAATATATGTGCAAGGAATATGTAGAATATTATGACCCCTATGCTTGGGAAAGAAAAAGAACATAGCTTGGCAGACATCAAGTAATGGTGGCCACTGGGCTGGGTTGACCCGAGCCCAACCTGGACCCAGCTCGGGTCAAACTTGGCCTGGCATGGTCAAACCCCGGCTCGGCCTAGAACGGATTGGACTCGGATGAAGGCGGGGCGAGTTTGGGCCTAGGGAAGGAGGGGAGCCCAAAATAGGTGGACTGGCCCACGACCCGTGTAATGATCCAACCAAATTTAGCCCATCACCCACATAAGTCTTCCAATTTGCCACCTACTGTTGACTATCTCACCCACCACTTACACAAGTCTTTCAATTTGCCACCTACTTTTGACTATTTCACCCACCACCCACACAAGTCTTCCAATTTGTCACATACTTTTGACTATTTCACCCACCACCCACACAAGTCTTCCAATTTGCCACCTACTTTTGACTATCTTACCCACCACCCACACAAGTCTTCCAATTTGTCACCTACTTTTGACTATCTCACCCACCACCAACACAAGTCTTCCAATTTATCACCTACTTTTGACTATCTCACCCACCACCCACAAAAGTCTTCCAATTTGTATCCCAATTTGTCTCCCACTCACCCCCATGTGAATCACATGGTTTCACTCTATATATACACCCATGGCTAGCCATACAAGTTCCATTTTAGTCTCCATTTCACTTATTTCACTTACTTACTCTAAAACACTCATTCTCTTCTCCTAAAGCTCAAACACTTCTTTGGTGAGTGATTGTTAGTAATTTTTCAATACATAGGCTAGCTTTTCCTTGAAATTGAAGAGAGATTTAAGTTAAGATTATGGTTGATTATGTTTGATATAAACTTTTACATAATTATTTTAGGTGGCTAAACAATTATTTTAGGAGTTGGAAAATTGCATATTGAGGCAAGTGGCTACTACTATTCAAAAAAATTGAATTGTTTTGATATTATATATATATTATTTCTTCAAAGTGCTAAGTTTTCCAATTTAGTAATTTTTCAATATTTTGATTTAAAGATATTTTGCATTTAAATAAATTTTTAATCAGAATAAGAGTTTTCAATTACAAGTTTTATTATGAAATTTTTTTTCCAAGTGTTTGATTAATTTACTTGTTTATCTGCTTATTCGAATTTTATCTTATTTATGTAATATATTATGTTTGATTAAATAAGCTGGGATCAGGTATGTTTTTATGGTGATATTTTATACTGAAATTTTATAACAATCGTAATGCTTTGAAATAAGACTCATCAGGTATGTTCCGACTTCATTTTGGTGGGTGTTGGTTCTGTGCCTGTCCTACTGGGAAAGTGTAGTTTTAGACCCTCCACGTAAGGTATTCTGTTCCGTTCTGTTCCGCAGTGCACTGTTTTTAGGACATGTCCTTCAGTGCGCTCGATCGTTGGCGATTCTTAAATGATTTTGGACGCACTACAGTGGTTTAAGTGTAGTCACAGTGATCACCCCACCCACTCTGCTTTGAATTTCTGTTCTGCTATTTTGCTCTAAACTGCTCTGTTTTGGTTAATGATTTTATTTACAAATATTATTTGTTCAACTCTCAAAACTGGTATTACATTTATTATGTTCTGACTGTTCAAATATCTTCTACTAAAGTTTATGTGATTATTTTACAAGAATTGTTCTCTGCTTGATCCCTATATATTTTGTATATTGTATTTTGTTTTCAAAATCCACCACTTGCTGGGCATTCGTGCTCACCCCATTTTCACCATCTCACACAGATCAGGAATAGTTCAAGTTAGCTAGCAGGAACGACTACAAGACCAGCAGCAGTTCAAGACAATTAAAAGTATTTCGTTAGTACTACTGTTGGAAATTTATTTATGTTTAGAAAACTCTTTGAATTTTGTTTTATTCCTTAGAGCTTTAATATCTTATGGATTATGTCTCAGTTTCAAGAATTGTAGTTGCTCTGCCACTTATTCTCAGAAGTTGAATTTTATAAGTTTGGAATTATTTTGGAATATGTAGCCTTACATGCTTAGGAAAAATTTATTTTCTTGAGTATGTGGCGTGTCATCGTCTGGAGACTCCTAGGGTGGGTTTCGAGGTGTGACAACCCGTGTAACCCAGACCGGACTGGACCGGCCCACGACCCAGGCCGACTGTTATAGTTTCCGTTGGTTGCGGCAGATTTTTTTCAAAAAATGGAAAAATTACACTCTCCCCTCCACCCCCCCCAACGGCTCCAAACATTTTTTTTACTCGTGTAACCCAGACCGGACTGGACCGGCCCACGACCCAGGCCGACCCTTCTAGTTTCTGTTGGTTGCGGCAGATTTTTTTCAAAAAATGGAAAAATTACACTCTCCCCCCCCAACGGCTCCAAACATTTTTTTTACCCGTAGACTTTTTTACCCTCAGCCAACAGCCACTAACGGTTAGTTTTTTAGGGCTTTTTGGGAAAAATGGATTTTTTTTCTCCTATAAATAGGTAGCCTCCTTCCCACACTTCCTCACACCAATCTTCTCTTCTCCAATCTTCTACAATATTCTCTCATTCTCTTTACTATCTCTTTCCAAGTTTATAAATATTTCACTAATATTTTCTTAATTGCCTCTTAATCATCTCTCGATCTCTTCAATTATTTTCTTCTACCAATGGCTTCATAAGGGAAGAACTTCAGCAAGGGCAAAGGTGTTGCCTCCTCCTCATTCGGCACAGGGGTTGGTTTATTTTTCTGAGGACGTTTGTTCCGGAAAAATCACGGCTCGCATTCATAAGAAATTCCCGACAATGATCCAAACATCGACATGGCGGCATACGACCTTGGCCTTGATGATCAACTCTCTAATGATGGTATTGATGAAATTCCATCGACCCAAGTCGATGCCTAGGGGTCCCAACTGACGCCACAAAGCGAGCAACCCAAGCGGAGTCAAGTGAAGAGCGGGAATTTGAAGGCTTCCATTTGGGCGCATTTTGATCAAGTTTGGGAAGGCGAAATGAGATATGCCAAGTGCAAACATTGCGACAACAAATTTGCACACAAATTGAACTCCGGGATGGGCAACCTCACAATGCACTTAAGCAAAGTCCCAATTCAAAACTTCAGCTTACCAGTTGGTTTGCGGGTGATAAGCAGTGGCTACTTGATGATGCACTCTATATTTCGTCATCAATGCTTCAACAGTTTGGTTATTGGTTACAAAAGTGTGCACCTTGATCACTAATAATTGCTCTAGGAATCCTAAACCTACTAAAAATGTTAGACTTGAGAAATCCTACAACAACTTTAGAATCATTAGTACGGGTAGCCTTTTCTTTTAACCATTTCAAAACATAATCCACAGCAAGCAATATGTAAACAAATCCAAAAAAAGTTAGGAAAGGGTCCCATAAAATCTATTCCCCATACATCAAAAAGCTCACAATATAACATAGGGGTTTGGGGCATTTCATTTCGGTAGGATAAATTTCCAACTCTTTGACATTTTTCACAAGTCCTATAGAATTGGTAGGAATGCTTAAACAATGTTTCCCAATAAAATCCGCAGTCCAAAATTTTCCTAGCTGTCCTTTTAGGACCAAAGTGTCCTTCACAAGCATAACTATGACAATAAGTAAGAATGGAATGAATTTCATAATCAGGCACACACCTACGAATAATCTGATCAAAACCGAATTTCCAAAGATATGGTTCATCCCATATATATTACTTAGAGTCATTTTTAATTTTGTTCCTCCTTGCTCTATTTAGGTCTTTAAGTGAAATTCCAACAGCTAGAAAATCAAGCAGATTTGCAATCGCATAACCAATTCAACAAGTGAGAACAGGAAAATTAATTGCAATAAATCTTAATAACAAAGAAGTAAATACTTGAAATTAAAGAGAATTTAAGCAAGTAAAATTAATTCTCACAACCAGTGTTGGCAATGGAAATCATCCCTAGAACTGAACCACAAAAATTACTCAGCCATGTTTGGAAGAAAAACCAAGAAAAAGATGAAAAAAAAACCAAAACCAGACTTGCTGTGGCCCTCTCCTCCTTCATTTTTTTTTCTAATTTTAAAGCCCTTAAAAGAAAAGTACTCTTCTCCCAAAGAATTTCAAGCTTAACAGGATACCTCTTCATTTATCCCTTAGTAGCAGTACCCTCCATAGGAGTCCCAAGCAGAACTGACTCTCATCTTCAACTTCATTCAGACATTTCATCGAGCACCTCTTGCACACCAATTTCCTGTTGAGTTATTGGCCTTTTTTTATTGCAGCTCCCGCTTAGGCAAGTAATAGCAGCTCCGGTGCTTAGCTTAGGATGAAAGTGCAGCTGCTTCTGTAGTTCATTGTCACGAACAAGAGCAAAAAGGATGAGCGTAGCCGGTCGATGGTGATCACCAGTTTAGACAGGAAGCAATTGGAGCAATTAAATTGCAAGAGGCCTTGAATTGTTGTTTCAATCTTGACTGGAAGTAGCGAATTGAATCAACCATACAATTATAATTGAGACAAAAATCCGTATTGGACGAGCTTCAATCAATGTGAAAAGGCTGGTGCCAAAAAAAAGCAAATTGGGACTTTCCTTCTGCCTCCGAAACATCATCATCTTCAGCTCCCAAAAAGAATTGAACAAATGCACAAATTACACCTTCACCCTCGACAAGTTGGTGCCTAGATAAAAAGAGCCACTTTATTCCTTCTAGTCCAAAAATGCCATTATGCTTTTAATCCCTTTAAAACACAAAATAATATCATTAATAGCCCTATCAACTTAATAAATTGGGAAGAAAGCTAAGGAAATTATTAAATAAATATATATAAATTATAAACTCATCACTATTTGAACTTATTTCTATGGAAATCTTTTGGTTAAGTCAATGTTTTATGAATTTTGTTAATCCAAGTCAAAGCATAAAGACTATGTATTTTGCATATTCTAGGTTAATCAACTAGTATTATGGAGTTTTAATCCACGTACATATATAGTTAGCCAATTGCAACTACCGTGAGACCAGTTCTCACAGGCTTCCTGGGCAGGGGCGAAGGATGGCCGTGTCACCAAAAGCCATCAAGAATGTTGCAAAGTTTGCCCCTATTAGAAAGAAAGTGGGGATCCATCACCATGGACTTTTGTGTTGGGTTACCCAATACAAGAAGTCAGCAGGACTCAATTTGGGTGGTAGTAAATAGGTTAGCAAAGTCTGCACACTTTATCCCTATTAAAATTACATATACCATGGATAAGTTGGCCGAATTGTATATCTAGGAAAGTGGTGAGACTCCATGAAATCCCCGATTAGATTATATATGATAGAGATCCTCATTTTGTCTTAAGGTTCTAGAATGTCTTTCAAAAGGCTATAGGTTCCACTATGAGCCTAAGTACCGCTTATCACCCCTAGACCAATGGGCAAACTAAATGGGTGATCCAAACCTTGGAAGACATGTTACGAAGTTGTGTGATGGATTTTACAGGGGATTGAGACCAGCACCTACCATTGATTGAATTTGCCTATAACAATAGCTATCAAGAAGCTATTAAGATGGCGCCTTACATAGCTTTGAATGGGCGTCAGTGTGTGACACCTTATTATTGGGCAGATAAGGCAGATGAAGTTATTGTTGGCCTGAAGATTATTGTTAAGACCATGGTAAAGATTAAGTTGATCCAAGCAAGGATTAAGGTTGCCTCGGACCGACACGCCAAGTATGCCAATGTGCAAAGGAAAAATTTGGAATTTGATGTAGGAGACAAAGTACTCCTTAAAGTTTCCCCGATGAAAGGTGTGGCTAGGTCTGGCCAAAGGGGTAAATTTGCTCCAAGATACAGTGGTCCTTTCGAAATCCTTGAAAGGGTGGGGAAAGTAGCTTATCAGTTGGCTTTGCCACCAAGTTTGGCCCATGTTCACAATGTCTTCCATGTAGGTTCCTTAATAAAATGCATTGTGAACCCCAGGCAAGTATTAGCCCTATCCGTCATACTAATAAAGGAGGACCTAAATGAAGAATACCCTATTAAATTTCTTGATCGCCAAAGTCAGAAAAAAGTGGATGCCAATGGTCAAAGTACTATGGTCTAACCATGGCGAAGAGGAGGCCACTTGGGAGATCAAGCTGGACATGCAAAAGCAATATCCAAGTGAATTTGCCCATTTAATTCAGAATTTGGGTGACCAAATTTTTGAAGGAATGGAGGATGTGACAATTCTCCTAATCAACAACTAGCTTTAACCTAGTAAGTATGTTTTGTTTAATTATTTTTACTCAAATGCCTCAAGTTAGTATCTTATTAAGTAAGAAAAACAAGCTAAGTGAAGTAAACATGAGTTCCTAAGTGTGATTTGGTACCTAAGAGTCATAAGGATAAAATAGTAAATTTGATCCAAGTGAGTGGCATGACTATAAATTTGATGAAATTAAGGTCATGTAAGGATTTTTTTTATTAATTAAGTTAAGACCATAAGTTATTCTAGCAAGTAGAACTGCCATTTGAAGGAAAAGTGCAAAAAAATTTGCACTAAGTGTTCAATTCAGCCATTTATGTTTTAAGTGGCTTAAGTGTCTAAGAAGCAAATTGTAGGAGGCATAAAAACATTCTTTAGGACCAAGAAGGGACGGTTTTGAGAGTGTGTCTAGTGGCCAAAATGAAACAAAATAAAACTTTAAAGCCAAGAGACAAGAAATAAAAAAGTAGGTTTTAGTGGAGTTGGTAAGATATTTCTAGCAAGTGTTAAACTCCATCATCCATCTCTTTCTTCCCAATTTTCATAGCTCTCCCTTTCCAGCAGCTCAGTTCTTGCAAGCTCTCCTAATCCCACTAAAATCTAGCAATTTTGAAGGTTCTGAGTTGATTAAGTAGCTGGAAATGATCTTGAGTTGAAGTTCTTGGTGCCATATCACATTGGTTTTAGGTCTGCAACTCAAGAAAGCTAAGTTGAGCTCAAGTATGCTTGTGGTGCTTGTGTTTTGTTCTTGCTTTGTAGCTGAATTTGAGGTAAGGGCTTAAGTTAATTTAGATCAAAGAATACATAAAAATGTATTATTACATATTGGAATGAAGTAGATTAAAGTCCCACATGAATTGGATTTGGGAATTGAAAGATTAAGCAAGTTTTGTGCAAGATAGCATAAGTGCAGGAAGTGCTGTTAGGCCATTGGCAACGCGTTGCTAGCAACCTCCCAGGAAACCCGAGAACTGATGCCCTTGGCGATATGTCACCAAGGCTTAAGCCCCTCAAGCTTGGGGCATCTTAAAAACATCTCAATCTCTCAGTTAGCATCCTTAGGCTATTCTAAGATGTTTCGTAATTTAGATTAGGCTTAAATTCATTCCTAATTTAAGAATTATGCATTATTTAAATGGTAGCTAAGTGGCGTGGTTAAGGTAGGGCTAAGTGAAGTGGCTAAATGGGTAAAAGTGCTCAAGTTGCCAAGGGGGCACTAATGGAATTAATGTGGGTTTCGAAGTCTTTGTTGGCCCAAGTAAGAGGTTGTTGACACCCAATTTCGTTCGGTTAAAAAAAATTTGTTAAAAAAAATAAAAATAAAAATAAAAATTAATAATAACAATTAGTTTAGGGGGAATTTTTTTTTTGTAAGGGTTAGTTAAAAATAATAAATGATATATATGTGTAAAATATCAAAAGGGGGAATTTCAAAAAAAATTGACAAAATTGAGAAGTTTGGGGTAAATCTAACAAAATTGAGAAGTTTGGGAAAATTTTGACAAAGTTTGAAAGTTCTAGGGAAATTTGGTAATTATTCGCAAGGTTTGGGCCAAATTGACAGAACGGACAAATTTGGGTCAATCAGTAATTTCGGGACCAGACCAGTAGTTAAAGAGACGTAAAGAACTAAAACTGTAATTTTGACCAAATTATGTTTTAAATCTGTTTTTAATTAATTTTCAAATTTTTTTAAATCAAAGGAACCTAATGCTCCTCCCCTATAAATAGGGGTCCAAACCTGCAAAGAAAGACACAAAAATTAGTAAGATTTCAGCTCCTCATTAAAAAAGGAAAAACTTAGCTATAGTCCCTGGCCACCCCTTCCTCACCCAGCAAAATCCTAAACTTCTATCCCTGCTCCCTGCTGCCAACGTTTCCAGCCAAAACCACTTTTTTGTCAATCCTTTCGCCGTTGTCCTAACGCCGGCCACCATCCTCATCCTCCCTAGAACCAACCTAGCCACCGCCGCCGCGTTTAGACTCCCATCGCTGCCAGAATTGAAAATTGGAGCAAAACCACTTCGTCAAAAACAGACACCCCGCCGGATTTGAATTTATTTCCCTTTGGGTATAACCCCTTTTTAACCCTTCAACTTCTCATATTCATCTACATAAGTCACTAACTTATTTTTCTTTGCAGAACTAATTACTAACAACAACTTTTTTTTTTTTCTTTTTCTTTTCTTTTCTTTTTCTTCTTTCTTGTTATTTTTTTTATGGAAGGTTATACCTCCTACTTTTATGTGGATGGCCAAACACCCCACCTTATTTATTTTTTTATTTATTTCTCTTATTTATTTATTATCATTTTATTTACTTTTATTTACTTTTCTGCACTTTATTTTTTTTTACGTGGATAGTTACTCGCCCCACTTTATTTATTCATTTCTTTATTTATTAATTTTCTGCACTTTATTTTCTTTACATGGATGGTTAATCGCCCCACTTTATTTATTTCTTCTTTATTTATTTACTTTTCTGCACTTTATTTTCATTAAGTGGATGGTTAATCGCCCTACTTTATTTATTCATTTCTTTATTTATTTACTTTTCTGCGCTTTATTTTCTTTACGTAGATGGTTAATCGCCCCACTTTTTTTATTTACTTTTCTACACTTTATTTTATTTACGTAGATGGTTAATCGCCCCACTTTTTTTATTTATTTCTTCATTTATTTACTTTTTCGCACTTTATTTTTACGTGGATGGTTAATCGCCCCACTTTATTTATTTATTTCTTTATTTATTTACTTTCCTGCACTTTATTTTTTTTACCTGGATGGTTAATCGCCCTACTTTATTTATTTATTTATTCATTTATTTACTTTTCCGCAATTATTTTTACGTGGATGGTTAATCGCCCCATTTTATTTATTTATTTACTTTACTTTTATGCACTTTATTTTCTTTACGTGGATAGTTAATCGCCTCACTTTATTTATTTATTTCTTCATTATTTACTTTTCCGAACTTTATTTTTACGTGGATGGTTAATCGCTCCACTTTATTTATTTATTTATTTACTTTTCTGCACTTTATTTTCTTTATGTGGATAGTTAATCGCCTCACTTTATTTATTTATTTCTTCATTATTTACTTTTCCGAACTTTATTTTTACGTGGATGTTTACTCGCTCCACTTTATTTATTTATTTATTTACTTTTCTGCACTTTATTTTTATGTGGATGGTTAATCGCCCTACTTTCTTTATTATTCATTTTCTGCACTTTGTTTTTACATGGATGACCAAGCAGCCCACTTTATTTATTTATTTACTTCCCTTCATTTATTTACTTTTTACACTTTATTTTTACGTGGATGGCCAAGCGCCCCATTTTCTTTATTTATTTTTCTGCATCTTATTATTTCTTTATGTGGATGATTAAATTTACTTATTTTATTTATTTACCATTTTTTTATGGCTGGCCAAGAGTCCCATCCTACTTTTTTTATTTTCTATTGTAACCAACCCCCCATCTTTTATTTTTCCGTTATTTAGCCTTATTGGATATTTAGAGCATTGATTTATTTATTATTATTATCTTTAAAAATTTTTTAACCTTTTATTCCATTTATTAAAAAAAATCATAACCAGATGATCCAATAAAAATCAAAAAAAATTTTGAATAATTATTTTTTTAGATCTATGGATTAGATAATTACTTTTTTTAAGAAAAATAATTTTTTTAAAAAAAAAATAAAAAGGAAAATAATATTAAGACCATTAAAAATCCATGTTCAGGTAATTTGGTAAAAATTTATGAATTGATAATTAATTAAATATTTAGTAATAAATTAAAAATCAAAGTTCATTAAATTCCATATCCGGGTGATTCGATAGGATCTATAGTTTAAAAAATATCAAATTTATAATAAAAAAATGAATAATAATCAAGTACCAAAATTAAAAAAAATTCATATTCGGATAATTCGGCAGAATTTATGATATGGATTAATAATTAATTAAAATAGTGAATAAATAATAAAATTTAAAATTCATAAAATTCCACATCTGGGTGATTAGATAGAGTCCATGGTTTGAAAATATTAAATTTATTATAAAATTATTATAAAAATCAAGTATCAAGATTTAAAATTCCATATCCGGTTGATCTGATAAGATTCATGGTTTGGAATTAAATTAAATAAAATTCTACGCATATAACGGCCATAGATCCATCCATTAGGACTTCCATAACAAAACACAGCTTGTTTATTGCTAACTCTCTGGTCAAACTAACCACTTTGTGCCTTGTTAAGTATACTTTTTCTCTTTGCTCATATATTATTTTGCTATGTTACCAACTCTTTTTAAGTTGTTGTTCTCTTTGCATGCATAGCACTATAGGAAGCATTTAGCGCAACCTCCATTACCATGGACATTCTTGACCTACTACCGACTGATTGCAACGAGACTTGGGCATCTACTATAGAAGAAGGTCAGCCAGAAGCCATGGACCTCTCTGAGGAGTCACAGTTAGTACATGGAGATTGTCTTTCACCTGAAAGTGAGATCGATTTGAAAAGCCGGGTTTATTTTCAATTGTAACAGAACTCCGTGATGGAGTTATCACAGATATGGAAGGCTTGGTCCTCTGCTGAAAGAGAGATCTTCGATAGCGAATTTGGGCACATTGCTTATCTTCTGGACGTCAAGATCGATGAGGCTTTGTTTCGAGCGCTGATATCATTTTGGGATCCATATTATTGTTGTTTTTCTATCAACAAGATGGACTTGACTCCGACTATCGAAGAGTACAGTGTTCTGTTGAACATTCCTCTTGACTTCCCAACTGAGGCGTATTTTCCTGATCAGAAGAGTGATGTGCTATGATGCTTATCTCGTTTCCTGAACATGCAAGTTACGGATCTCAAGCAGCGAGCTACTAAGAATGGTTGAAAAAGCATGGCATGGAGCACTCTCAAACACCTTATGGAGACGTTGACATCAAAATCACAAAAGAGGAATGCATTTGCATTGGCAATCTATGGGCTCGTAATATTTCCAAGGGCGTTATCACACATTGATAAGGGGGTGATCAAGCTACTGGATCAGATGCAGAGAAAACACATGAGCCCTTTTCCTGCTATTTTGGCTGAAACCATTCGCTCCCTTAACTTTTGTAGACGTAATAGAGGACGGTTCATCGGTTGTGCGTTGTTGTTACACATCTGGATTAAGAGTCATCTACCATGCCTAAAGAGGGAATTTGGTCATCGTTTCTTCCAAGATTTTATTCCAATCAAAGCTTTCATAGACAGTGTCTGGATGGAAAAAATGAGCAAAGAAGAGTTGAGAGATTTCCTTAAAAGCTTGCTAGACTCTCAGATTACATGAAGGGCGCCCTTTATCTTAGCAAAACCAGTACTCTATCGATGTGGGAAGCTTTCATGGTTTCCTCTTCTTGGAATATGGGGAGGAACAAGCTACGCCACAGCCTTAGTTTGCAGGCAGTTTAGGTCCCAACAGTTCGTACTAATGACACATCGACTATGTGAGCTCGAGTTCTCTTATGACGATCCACAATGCCACCGTCTCATTTCTAGAATGGCAATGGCATGGAAGAAAGTTTACCTAGTAAAATCTGGAACCTTAGTGTCTTCAAAAAGGTATCCAGAATGGAGGCAAAATCGAAGGGAAGGTATTCTCCCATTAGACGGACCTAGCTGCGCTACTAAAAAGGGATCTCGAGGAAGAGCTTAAAGAGGAAAGAGGCAAGATGAAGAAGATCCGAGTCAAGCTAGATGAGAAAAACTCTGAACTGGAGGCACTGAGGAACGAAAACCTACTATTGCGAGGGAAGTTGGAAGACAAACAGGCCATCATTATGCAGTTAGTTGAGAATTGCGATAAGAATGAATGAGAGAAAGAAAAATGGAAACGAGAGTATATCCGGTCTGCATGTCAAGTAGAAGACTTCGTAGAAGAAGTACGGAAGGTCACTTGGGTCGTAAAAGGGATGGGTGAAGAAGCCAATGACATAATTGCTGGTACTTGGCCTAACTCATTCTCGGGACAGCAGAAGATGATCAGCTACATCAAGAAGGCCCGCAAGCAATATGACCATCTCGGAAAGTTCTTTTAGTCTTTGATGTAATAAAGTGGGCCAGACCACCATGGCTTTCTTTATTTAGTTTTAGGATTCCTTTGGTGATTTAGTGTTGCGCTAAATGTTTAAGCATAGACAGTCATTAGAGTTTGAAAGTATTACGATAGTGGCCATTCAACTCAATCACATTAATAAAAATAGCATATGTATCATGCATCATTTACCAATTCATACACAAAGTCTAATAAATGAATCTCACTTTAAAAAGGTAAAAATTGGCCCTCAACACCGATATTCAACTCAGCTCCAAACAAGACTTATGGCAGAGCAAACGGAAGGACGTCTCACCGAAATGGAGTCAAAGATTGAAAGTATGGCCGAACAGATGAGGCTGTTGATGGACCTGATCAAGGGGAAAATTGTAACACCCCCATATCCCACATAGGTGAATTGTGGGAAGCCTTATGTGGATATATAGGCTCTAATTCCAGAACATAAGTACCTAGCGCTTATCCTTTTCTAAAGGATAGCCCATGTGGTGTGGGTAGGTGTTCCGTTGACCGGTTCTGGACTTGGGTCGTTACAGATGTATCAGAGTCAGGTTTGGTTCAAAGTATGTGGTTGTGTCCGCTGGTATGGGACGGGGGAACTTCCTTATACTGAGAGTCCATTCCTAAGTATCTAGCGCTTATCCTTTTCTAAAGGATAGCCCATATGGTGTGGGCAGGTGTTCCGTTGACCGGTTCTGGACTTGGGTCGTTACAAAAATGACCCAAAATCTCATTAAAGAGCCCCAAGATCCCACTTATCCCCCGGGTTTCACCCCACAACGGATCTCAATTCAAGAAAATCTCTTTCAAGAATCAGGTCCATCCGATAGCATTCACCTGAGGCATAATACTACCTATGAAGAAAAGAAGACACTGTCAAAGGAAGAAGGAGAATCTCAAAAGCTCGAGACAATAAAGAAGAGACTTCGGGCCATTGAAGGTGGCACTTTATTCGGATCCCTGTCAGTAAATGATCTTTGCTTGGTGCCAGATGTTGTGATTCCCTCAGACTTCAAGGTACCAGAGTTTGTGAAATACGATGGGACAAGTTGCCCTATCACTCATATAACACTTTTCCTAAGAAAGCTACAACCACTCACAAAAGACGAGAAGGTGCGGATAGCACTCTTTCAAGAAAGTCTTACAAAGTCAGCACTACAATGGTATCTAAGTCAAGGTCCAAGAAATATCAAAACATGGAATGACCTCGCTCAGGCTTTCATCAACAACTACAAACATGTCATGGATTTGGCCCCAGATCGCCAAAATCTCCAGAATATGGAAAAGAAAAAGCAAGAAACCTTCAAGGAGTATGCTCAAAGATGGAGGGACTTAGCCTCACAAGTTCAGCCACCCGTGATGGAGAGAAAAATGGTGACTTTATTTGTCCAGACACTGAAGTACCCATATTATGACAAACTCATTGGTAATTCAACAACCAATTTCTCAGACATTGTCATGTCTGGAGAATGAATTGAGCATGGGATTAGGACCGGGAAGATCACCGAATCCTTTAATGATGCCATGAAAAGAGGAGGAAGTCCAAAAGAAAGGATGAGGAAATACAACAAATTGGACGCGGAAGAGGGATTCCCCTCGTAGGTACTGTGGCTACTGGGCCTCGCATATCTTATCCTACCAATAGGCCCAATAATTATTCTCCTAACAGGCCTAATCAATTACGGCCACCTGTTCCGACCCCTCCAATGCCCATACAAAGACAAAGAGAAATATTTGCTCCAATTCCTATGACTTACACTGAGTTATATCCAAAGCTTATTGAAAGTCAACTTATCCGCTCAATTCCTACAAGGCCAATGGAACCCCCATATCCAAGGTGGTACGACCCCAATGTAACTTGCCCATATCATGATGGCGTTGTGGGCCATAGTCTGGAAAATTGCATAGCTTTAAAACGCATAGTCCAACAATTAATCGAGTCAAAGTGGTTGGACTTTTCCGATGAACCGAGCGTCACTCACAACCTATTACCGCCTCATCAAACTAGACCAGTTAATATGATAGAAGAATATCGACTGATGAAGAACTCAGTCAACGACATTACAACTCTTCTTAAGCATGTATACTCATGGCTTGTGAAAGAAGAGGTTATCATTGGAAAGCCTTCTCTTAGACAAAGAAATCAAGGATGAAGAATGGTGTGATTTTCATGATAGTAAGGGTCATTCCATCCAGGAATGCTCAGAATTTCGTGAGAATCTACAGAAACTCATAGACTCATTCTAACTCAGCATTTGTATATCAGATAAAGATGTTGATGCCAATGTAATCATTAAAGAGCGAGAAGTCAATGCTATGCCAAGACCACTAGTCATACCAATTTCAAAACCTACGGTCAAGCCTTTAAGGATCCAAGTCCTAACTTCATTCCCCTACAAATTGGATAAGGTTGTTCCATGGAAGTATGATTACACCTCCAATATTACATCAACTCCGTTAGAGGTTGGGGGCATGACTAGAAGTGGTCGATGTTACTCATCGGAATAGATGGACAAGCTCCAACAAGACAAGAATATCGTAGACCCAACAAACGGGCTTATTAGCACAAATACATCAAAAGAGCAAGGGGTGCCTCGAGTGGTAACAGATGAACAAGCTGGCGAGTTTCTCAAACTCATAAAGCAAAGCGAGTATAGTATCGTGTAGCAGTTAAACCGACTGCCAGCAAAGATTTCCATACTCTCACTACTCTTAAGTTCTGATACTCATCGAGAAACACTCCTTAAAGTCTTAAACAAGGCATATGTTGAGCAAGATATTTCTGTGGATAATTTTGACCACATCGTCAATAACATCACGGCACAGAATCTCATCACATTCACTGACGATGAGATACCAGCAAAAGGAAGAGGTCACTCTAAGGCTCTACATATTTTTACTAAATACAAAGATCGGATTATGGCTAGAGTCCTTATCGACAATGGGTTAGCTCTAAATGTAATGTCACTTGAAACCTTACATAAACTTAGTATAAACCCATCATACCTCAACAACAGTCATATCATTGTTCGACCATTTGATGGGATGAGGAGAGATGTTGTTGGAGAAATAGAGCTGCCGATAGGGATCGGCCCCTGTGTCTTCCATATCACATTCCAAGTTATGGACATTAACCCTTCTTATAGTTATCTATTGGGAAGACCATGGATCCATATGGCCGGGGCAATTCCCTCTTCATTACATCAAAAACTAAAATTCATCATTGAAGGAAAATTAATAACAGTCCTTGCTGAAGAAGACATTCTGTTATCTAGACCTGCCGATGCTCAGTACGTCGAGGTCAATGAATATGTGCCTTATTGTTCTTTCAGGTCTTTTGAAATTGTTAATGCTACCTATGTCAATGAATATGAAGAACCTGTGCCTAGCATCTCTAAAGCAAGTCGCATGGTCGCCAAATTCATGATGAAAAGAGGATACTCACCGGGGTTAGGTCTGGGACAAGATTTGCAAGGAATCTCAGAGCCATTGAAAATCTCTCTAAACGAAGGGAAATACGGCCTAGGTTTCACACCGACAAGGCAAGATAAAATGAAGACGATAGTTGAAAGGAGAGAACAGAGGATTGCACGGCTAAAAGGACATGCCCTAGAGAGAAGAAATCTGGATATCCCTGACATCTCTGAAACATTCGTGAGTGGTGGCTTAATTCCAAGAAACGACAATGAAGGCACGTTAACCATCAACATCAACAAGTCTTTTGAACATCTTTTGATTCAGGCAATAATCAGCGATTCACCCGAAAATGAGGAGCTTGTTCAACCCTGTAGCCCACGGGAAGTGCTGAACAATTGGGAGGCGATAGAACTGCCTGTTCTAATCGAGAGCTTTTCAAAGTAATCTAATAGTAAAAACCTCCTAAAGAAAGGTTCAATCAATAGGGTGTAGTCTTTGCTTAAGTGAACCTTTTAGTTATTACTTTTCATTCCAATGAAGTTGTGATTTATGAACATTATAAATAAAGCACCAATTTGCATTCATCTCATTCTCGCCATTTTTCATCTATCTTTTCTCTCTGGCAACTGCAGACCTGAAACTCTCTTTGATGAAAATGAAAGAATGAACTTTGATAATCCTATAAACACTGCTGACTCGGATGACGAAGATCTTCAAATATCTCCTGAGTTATTAAAAATGATCGAGCAGGATGAAAAAGAAAGAGCAACAAGTCAAGAACCAACTGAGACATTCAACTTGGGAGACAATCAGGATGTAAAAGAAGTTAAGATTGGTACTCTATTTCTTCCTGAAGAGAAAGAAGAACTAATACACTTGCTGAGAGAATATGCGGATGTATTTGCTTGGTCATACCAAGATATGCCCGACTTAAGCTCGAACATAGTACTACACAAAATACCATTGAAGCCTGGGGCGAAGCCTATCAGACAGAAACTACGAAGATTAAAGCCGGATCTGATCTTGAAAGTAAAAGATGAGATTTGAAAGCTATGGGATGCAGGATTCCTTGGAGTCGCTGAATATACAGAATGGGTGGTCAACATAGTTCCAGTTGAAAAGAAAGAGAGTGGGAAGCTAAAAATTTGTCAGGACTACCGACCCTTGAACAAGGCCAGCCCTAAAGATAACTTCCCACTTCCCACTTCCTCACATTGATACGTTGGTGGATAATACCGCAGGAAACTCCTACTTTTCTTTCATGGATGGTTTTTCTGGGTACAATTAAATCAAACTCGATCCAGATGACATGATAAAAACTGCTTTTGTTACCCTTTGGGGTACCTTCTACTATAAGGTGATGCCTTTTGGGTTAAAAAATGCTGGTGCTACTTATCAAATAGCCATGGTTGCCTTGTTTCATGAAATGATGCATAAAGAAATTGAAGTGTATGTAGATAACATGATTGCCAAATCCTCAACTGCCGGGGGGCATCTAAATGTACTAAGAAAACTATTCGATAGACTTCGCTGGTATCAACTAAAATTGAATCCTGCCAAATGTACTTTTGGAGCCTTTTCAGGCAAGTTGTTGGGTTTCATGGTAAGCAAAGATGGGATTCGAGTTGACCCAAGTAAAGTCAAGGCAATACAAGAAATGCAACCTCCGAAAACTCAAAAAGAAGTAAGAAGTTTTCTGGGCAGAATCAACTTCATAGCAAGATTCATATCATAGTTGACGTCCAAGTGTGAACCTATTTTCAAATCACTAAAGAAGAACAATCCGATTGAGTGGAATAACGAATGCCAAGAGGCATTTGAGAAAATTAAGCAATACCTATCAAATCCACCAGTTTTGGTACCACCTCGATCTGGAGAACTGTTGATTCAATACTTGTCAATACAAGATTCTTCATTAGGACCTGTATTGGGTCAACGCGATGAGACATGCAAAAAAGAGCATGGAATTTACTACTTGAGTAAGAAGCGTACCACATATGAGGTGAAATACTCAGTAGTAGAAAAGTCTTGTTGTGTCCTTGCATGGGTAGCAAGCCGACTACGACACTATATGCTCAACAATACCACATTGCTGATCTCCAAGACTGATCCCATCAAGTACATCTTTAAGAAACTCGCTTTATCAGGAAGGATCGCAAAATGGTAAATTGTGTTGTCTGAATATGACATACAGTATGTCACCTAGAAGGCTATAAAAGGGAGTGCGATTGCTGAATATTTGGCTGATAGAGCATTGGACGATTATGAGCCAATGAAGATGGACTTTCCTGATGGAGATATAATGACGATAGAACAGGAAGTCTCTGAAGACGGTGAAACATGGAAAATGGTGTTCGATGGAGCATCTAATGCTTCGGGACAAGGGATTGGAGCTATACGCATCTCTCCAAGTGGAGAACAGTTCCCCCTCACAGCGAAATTACATTTCCTTATACCAACAATATAGTAGAATATAAAGCATGTGCTATGGGACTCCAAATGGCACTAAGATTGAAGGTACGAGATCTCCGAGTTTATGGGGATTTTGCATTGGTCATATACCAAATAAATGGAGATTGGGAGACAAGGGATTCAAAATTGATCCCTTACCAAAGACTCATACTAGACTTGGCAGGAAAGTTCAAAAGTATAAGCTTCCATCATCTTCTAAGGGAAGATAATCAAATTCCGGATGCCTTAGCTACTTTAACTGCCATGTACAAGATAAGCGACCCTGAGCATACTCCTGTTTTCGAAATGAAAGTACTAGATTCCCCAACTTATTGCATGAGTGTGGAGGAGGAATTGGACGAGAAAACTTGGTGTCATGATATCAAGAAATACCTCCAAGAACGAGTATATCCATCAGAAGCATCAGAAAATGACAAAAAGTTTTTATGAAGGTTGTCAATGGGTTTCCTTTTGAACAAAAACATACTTTATAAGAAAACCCCAGATTTGATGCTACTTCTCTGTGTAGATGCTCATGAAGCACGAAAGATCATGGAAGAAGTTCATGCTGGAATGTGTGGAGCACACACTGGTGGACAAACCATGGCAAGACAAATAATGAGGGCGGGCTACTATTGGCTCACATTAGAAAACGATTGCATCAATCACGTAAGAAAATGTCATAAATGCCAAATATATGCCAACAAGATCCAGGGTCCACCTGCTTCTCTTAATGTGACAGCAATACCTTGGCCTTTCGCTATGTTGGGGATAGATGTCATTGGAGTAATTACCCCCAAGGCTTCTAATGGTCATAAATTCATTCTAGTGGCAATTGACTACTTCACTAAATGGGTAGAAGCTGTGTCTTATGCAAGTGTAACTCAAAAGGTGGTATGCCGGTTCATCAAGAAAGAAATCATTTGTCGGTATGGGTTGCCAAAACGTATCATCTCAGACAATGCCACAAATTTGAATAACGAAATGATGCAGAATTTGTGCCGATGGTTCAAGATTAAGCATCACAATTCAGCACCTTATCGACCAATGATGAATGGTGCGGTAGAGGCGGCCAATAAAAATATCAAAAGGATTATTGAAAAAATGATTGTCACTTACAAGGACTGGCATGAGATGTTACCTTTCGCACTACATGCTTACAGAACTTTTATTCGTACTTCTACTGGAGCAACACCTTTTTCTCTGGTATATGGTATGGAGGCTGTATTACCCATTGAAGTTGAGATTCCTTCGTTGAGGGTATTAATGAATACCCAATTGGAAGAAGTAGAATGGGTTAGGGCTAGATATGAGCAATTGAACCTAATTGATAAGAAGAGAATGACTGCCCTCTGTCATGGGCAACTTTATCAAAGGAGGATGATCCGTGCTTACAATAAAAAGGTTCGCCCACGACAGTTTCATAAAGGTGATATAGTGCTCAAGAAAATTCTACCCATTCAGCATGATTTCAGAGGGAAATGGACACCAAATTATAATGGACCATATGTGGTGAAGAAAGCCTTTTCAGGAGGGGTCCTAATTCTGACAGAAATGGATGGACGAAAGCTACCAAAACCAGTAAATTCAGATTTAGTGAAGAAGTACTTTGCATAATGATGAAATTTTTGGACAAAAGAGAAGAAGTAGATACAAGGTTACCAGAGCTTGTTCGATCAAAGTTGTCAAAGAGAGCGTTCTTTTCTCAGACCTTTATTATTCTTCATCTATACCCAAGACTTTTATATCCCCTAACTCATAAAAGAAAAGCCAATTTTCTCTAGTTCTTCTTCTTCAAATCTCACATTCTTGCTGGCCTCTAGTGTGCAATAAATTGTGACTTTGTAGGAAGGGTAGCAATAATTAAAACTCAGAAAAAGCAAAGACCATAGATTATTTTGATAAACTTTATGAATTAAAACAGGTAAGATCGAGGTCCTATTTTGCGAACGGCACAAAACATTTGCTAACAGGAAAAAATGAGTAACAAGTCTTCGGGAGATGGTCTTGATGGTTGCCTGGATGATCACTTCAAAAGTCTCATAATTGAGAATAGGAACATGATTATATCAACAAGAAGGAAGCATACTCATGAATGTTTCAACAGGGATGACTATCCAAAAAGACATAAAGTATGAGGCGGGTAAACGTTAAGAAAGTTAAGGCCAAAATTCAAGAACAAACTAAGAAAATTGCTTTGAAGAGGCTTTCGGAAAGATGGAATTTTTGAGGCAATGGACAAGAGCTGAGAAGCATAAAGAGATTCAATGGTAGTCCAAGAAGGCAATCACAACAAGGATCCAGTAAAGCCAAGACATGAAGAACTAGATCCATGCAAAAATAATAAAAAAAAGAGCCATCAGTTACACTTACCTTGCATTCATGCATTTCACATTATGCATGCATGGCTTTTGCATAACAAGGATCAAACGGAAAACATATCCGTGGCGTGATTACATCAGCCCATTCCAGTTTATCACTGGATGCACAGCTAATCGCTGGACTAAACTGCGTCAAGAATTCAACATTATGGTCAAGGATAAGGCAGACATTGTCGTTGACAATTTGTCAAAAGCTGGCAATGGATTCGATAATCAAGGCTGCACCCATAATGACGGGATCGACGTCAGCTTAATGGAATATCACAGAAAAGAGATAGCTATGGTCAAGGATAAGATAGACATCAAGAAATATTGTCGTTGACAATTTGTCAAAAGCTGGCAATGGATTCGATAATCGAGGCTACACCCATAAGGACGGGATTGACGTCAGCTCGATGGAGTATCGAAGATAAGAAACATCTATAAGGCAAACATCAAAATATTGTCAAAAATTAGGATCCATTCTTTCTGGTTAAGTGGTGGATACAGTACTCCGTGGCTCTCAAGTAAGTTGTCTCAGTTGCCCATAATAATTGATTTCTTTTTCCCTTATTTCTTTTATTTCCTTCTAAAAAAATGGATCCTACTCTTTCTGCCCTACGAAAATACTTTCCTTCCCTCTCAATGATGTTCTTAAAAGGATTTACCAAGTTCGGTGTGAACGATTAAGAGTTTTGATGCACAAAGGAATCCCTAAAGATGTGCGGTGGTTAATTGAAGCTAAGGTCAGACTAGCAGGTGAAGTCCCAGATGCATTTGTGTCTTATATGCCTGGCTTAGGCAAAAGCTCTAATGCCAAAAAGCGAAGAGCGAAAAGGTTACAAGTCTGTCATAAATGTGGTCGATGGACTTGTAATACAAAATGTCATTCTTTAGGAATGATCTCCGATAATCGAGAAGATAAAATACAATTCATCAAGAATGGCCTGAGTAAGGATTATTTGGATGATATCCAGTTGACTCTTGAGATGCATTCTTGTGGATCAGTGCAACGCGAACTTCTTGGTTTATGGAGTATTTTTCACGAAGAACGAGAGCGTTATAATCCCGGGAATCTGACTTTAAAAGACCCTGTTTGCCAGTTTGTAAGAAAACTGGATGGGAAGCAAATCCCCGACTCATAGAAGGTGTTGAAGCCATTACTGGATGTAGAACCAGTGGAAAATGTCACAATCCTGTAAGTGTAATTAACACGTCATCCTTTCATCGCTATAAATGTATGTTCTTCTTTCCGGTTAAGTAGTGGATACGGTACTTCGTGACTCTCAAGTCGGTTATTTCAGTTTCCTACAATAACTGATTTCTTCCTCTCTTCTCTCAAATCTTTTCTCTCATCAATGGATTCGAATCTTTCTGCCCTGCGAAAATACTTTCCTTCCCTCCCAATAAATTTTCTCAAAAAGATTTACCGAGCTAGATGTGAAAGAATCAGAGTTTTATGCACAAAGGCATTCCTGACAATGTACGGTGGTTAATTGAAGCTAAGGTCCGTTTTGCTAGTGAAGTTTCAGATGCATTTATGCCCCGTATGCTCGGCTTAGGTAAAAACGCTTATGCCAAAAAGCGAAGAGCAAAGAGGCTAGGCGTCTATCATAAATGTGGACGATGGAATTGCGATACTAAATGTCGTTCTTTACGGATGACCTCCAAAAATCATGAAGACAAAAGAAAATTCATTAAGAATGGCCTGCGTAAGGAATCTTTGGATGATATCCGATTGACTCTTGAAACGCATTCTTGTGGAATAGTGTAACTTGAAATTATTGGTTTATGGAGGACTTTCCATAAAGAACGAGACCGTTACAGTCTTGGGAATCTGACTTTAAATGACCCTGTTTGCTAGTTTATAAGAAAACTGGATGGGAAGCAAATTCCCGACTCATAGAAAGCGTTGAAGCCATTACTAGACGTAAGACCAGTGGAAGATGTGAGCCACAATCACAACTATTGTACATGGTAGCTGTCACTTTTGAAAATTTTCCTTTTCTTCTAGCAATAATGTACCTACTCCTGTAAACGTAATTGACGTGAACCACAGTTACAACTACTGTACATGCTAGCTGTAATTTTTAAAAAAAATTTCCTTTTCTTCTAACAATAATGTACCTACTCTTGTAAATGTAATTATTGCATTATCTTTTTATCTTTATAAATGCATGCCCTTCTTTTCATTTCTCACAAGGTTAAAGATAGGAATGGAGAGAACCTCAACTCGTAAAATTCGAAGTATTTGTGTATTTTGTGGGGCTTTTCCTAGAAAAGATGAAGAGTATTTGAAGGTAGCCAACCATTTGGGTAGAGTATTAGCTGAGTGAAAAATACATTTAGTTTATGGGGGAGGTAGTGTTGGATTAATGGAAGGTGTAGCATCAGCAGCATCTCTAGGAGGAAGTCAAGTTCTGGGTATTATCCCTGCACCTTTGAAGTTAATTTCTGGGGGCACAATTGGAGAAGAATTTGTGGTTAAAAATTTAAAAGAACGTTTGTTACAAATGCTTTTTAACTCTGATGCTTTTATTGCTCTACCAGGAGGTTTTGGCACATTGGGAGAAATCTTCCAAATTGCTTCCATGGCCCAAATCAATTTGCACAAGAAACCTATTGGGCTGTTGAATGTTAACAATTTCTTTGCAGGTCTGATATCTTTTATGGATAACGCTGTACAAAAAAAATTTATCTCAATGATGGCACGATGAATCCTAATATCCACATTAACTGCTGAGGAATTGTTAGATAAGATGCAAGCTTTTGTTCCTGAACCAGATCCGGCAGTGATTAAGATAGACTGGACATAACAGCCTTTCCCGATCAGTTCAATCCCATAAATGTCCTTTACCCTGTTTGTTGATGAAGCACTGTGGAAAAAGCGATCGCACTTGTAGATCTGTTTATCTTGTCCTTTAGTTTTATTATCAGCATTTTTGTCGTTTTCTAGTTTATTTTATTATTCAGGGAATTTCTTCTTTCTTCTTCATCTTTTAGGATAGTTTTGTTCATGCTGATATTGAAACCATTGGACAAAGCCTTTAGTTTGGAATGACCGAGTAAAGAGTAATTTTACTCTTGAGACGCATCCTATTAGGTATGTTAGTCATAACATTTTAGGGTAGTTAAGCTTCAACCCTATTTAGATGACATATCTCATAAGGGAATCTATATTTTCTAAAGAAAATATTAGATGAAATCTGGATATTAATTCCAAACATCCTTTCCCTTGCATAATTTGTCAGTTTCATTGCCATGAAATTTCGCACTTTCAAGATTCACTCATTTAATGGAATTTCAAGTTTTCTGAACTTACCTATTATGAAAATTCATACCTCCGAAGAAATTATTCCAACTTCAATTGCCATCGTAGAAATTTTTGCTTGAGGTACTAAGGAAAGTTCTTAACCTCACAAAGAAGAAAAAAGTTTTTCTTCTTAAGATTGGAAGCAATATGAAAGTTCATATTACGAAAAGTCTAGGAAAGTTTCTAGACTTAATCAAAAAGGAGAACAGAGTTTTTCTCCATTGATTTTTCTTAAACGATATGAGGGTTCCTATCGTAGAGGTACTAAGGAAAGCTCCTTAACCTCAAACTTCATTAATTTTTCATAGACGATAAGAGAGTTCCTGTCGTAGAGGTACTAAGGAAAGCTCCTTAACCTCAAACTCCATTGATTTTTCTTAAACGATAGGAGGGTTCCTGTCGTAGAGGTGCTAAGGAAAGCTCCTTAACCTCAAACTCCATTGATTTTTCTTAGACGACAAGAGAGTTCCTGTCGTAGAGGTGCTAAGGAAAGCTCCTTAACCTCAAACTCCATTGATTTTTCTTAGACGATAGGAGAGTTACTGTCGTAGAGGTACTAAGGAAAGCTCCTTAACCTCAAACTCCATTGATTTTTCTTAGACAATAGGAGGGTTCCTGTCATAGAGGTGCTAAGGAAAGCTCCTTAACCTCAAACTCCATTGATTTTTCTTAGACGATAGGAGGGTTCTTGTTGTAGAGGTAATAAGGAAAGTTCCTTAACCTCAAAAAGGAGGAGAAAAAAGTTTTTCTCCTTAGGGTTTAGGCGGCGAGAAGGTTCTCAATGGCTAGCTAAGGTCGGACGAAATTTGGAAACGGCTTTGCATGCATCATGTCTCATGAGGCATGCAAAGGGGGGCAGCTGTTGACACCCAATTTCGTCCGGTTAAAATTTTTTTTTAAATAATAATAATAATAATAATAATAACAATTAGTTTAGGGGGAATTTTGTTTTGTAAGGGTTAGTTAAAAATAATAAATGATATATATGTATATATATGTGTGTAAAATATAAAAAGGAGGAATTTCAAAAAAAATTGACAAAATTGAGAAGTTTGGGGTAAATCTGACAAAATTGAGAAGTTTGGGAAAAATCTGACAAAGTTTGGAAGTTCTACGGAAATTTGGTAATTATTCACAAGGTTTGGGCCAAATTGACAGAACAGACAAATTTGGGTCAATCAGTAATTTTGGGACCAGACCAGTAGTCAAAGAGACATAAAGGACTAAAACTGTAATTTTTACCAAATTATGTTTTAAATCTTTTTTTAATTAATTTTTGAATTTTTTTAAATCAAAGGAATCCAATGCTCCTCCCTTATAAATAGGGCTACAAACCTGTAAAGAAAGACACCAAAATTAGTAAGATTTGAGCTCCTCATTAAAAAAACAAAAACTATAGCTATAGTCCCTGGCCACTCCTTTCTCACCCAGAAAAATCCTAAACTTCTATCCCTGCTCCCTGCTGCCAACGTTTCCAGCCAAAACCACTTTTTCGTCAATCCTTTCACCGTTGTCCTCACGCCGGCCACCATCCTCATCCTCCCTGGAACTGTCTTAGCCACTGCCGCCAAGCCCCGCCGCGTTTAGACTCCCATTGCCGCCGGAATTGAAAATTGGAGCAAAACCACTTCGTCAAAAACAGACACCTGCCGGATTTGAATTTATTTCACTTTGGGTATAACCCCTTTTTAACCCTTCTACTTCTCATATTCATCTACATAAGTCACTAACTTCTTTTTCCTTGCAGAACTAATTACTAACAACAACTTTTTTTTTTCTTTTCTTTTTCTTCTTTCTTGTTATTTTTTTTATGGAAGGTTATACCTCCTACTTTTATGTGGATGTCCAAACGCCCCACCTTATTTATTTTTTTATTTATTTCTCTTATTTATTTATTATCATTTTATTTACTTTTATTTACTTTTCTGCACTTTATTTTTTTAACGTGGATGGTTAATCGCCGCACTTTATTTATTTATTCATTTCTTTATTTATTTACTTTTCTACACTTTATTTTCTTTATGTGGATGGTTAATCGCCCTACTTTATTTATTTATTTATTTACTTTTCTGAACTTTATTTTCATTACGTGGATGGTTAATCGCCCCACTTTATTTATTCATTTCTTTATTTATTTAATTTTCTACACTTTATTTTCTTTACGTGGATGATTAATCGCTCCACCCTATTTATTTATTTATTTATTTTTCTGCACTTTATTTTCTTTACATGGATGGTTAATCGCCCTACTTTATTTATTTATTTCTTTATTTATTTACTTTTCTACACTTTATTTTCTTTACATGGATGGTTAATCGCCCCACTTTATTTATTTATTTCTTCATTTATTTACTTTTCTGCACTTTATTTTCTTTACATGGATGGTTAATCGCCCCACTTTATTTATTTATTTACTTTTCTGCACTTTATTTTTTTTACGTGGATGGTTAATCGCCCTACTTTATTTATTTATTTATTTATTTTTCTGCACTTTATTTTCTTTACGTGGATGGTTAATCGCCTCACTTTATTTATTTATTTCTTGATTATTTACTTTTCTGCACTTTATTTTTACTTGGATGGTTAATCGCCCCACTTTATTTATTTATTTCTTTATTTATTTACTTTTCTACACTTTATTTTTACGTGGATGGTTAATCGCCTGACTTTCTTTATTATTTATTTTCTGCACTTTATTTTTACATGGATAGCCAAGTGCCCCACTTTCTTTATTTATTTACTTTTTGCACTTTATTTTTAAGTGGATGGCCAAGCACCCCATTTTCTTTATTTATTTTTCTGCATCTTATTATTTCTTTATGGGGATGATTAAATTTACTTATTTTATTTATTTACCATTTTTTTATGGCTGGCTAGGAGTCTCATCCTACTTTTTTTTATTTTCTATTGTAACCAAGCCCCCATCTTTAATTTGTCCGTTATTTAGCCCTATTGGATATTTAGAGCGTCAATTTATTTATTATTATTTTCTTTAAAATTTTTTTTAACCTTTTATTCCATTTATTAAAAAAAATTATAACCAGATGATCCAATAAAAATTAAAATTTTTTTTGAATAATTATTTTTTTAGATCTATGGATTAGATAATTACTTTTTTTAAGAAAAAATAAATTTTTTTAAAAAAATTAAAAGGAAAATAATATTAAGACCATTAAAAATCCATGTTCGGATAATTTGGTAAAAATTTATGAATTGATAATTAATTAAATATTTAGTAATAAATTAAAAATCAAAGTTCATTAAATTTCATATCCGGGTGATTCGATAGGATCAATGTTTTGGAAAATATCAAATTTATAATAAAAAAATGAACAATAATCAAGTACCAAAATTTAAAAAAAAAAATCCATTATTCGGATAATTTGACAGAATTTATGATATAAATTAATAATTAATTAAAATAGTTAATAAATAATAAAAATTAAAATTCATAAAATTCCACATCCGGGTGATTCGATAGAGTCCATGGTTTGGAAATGTTAAATTTATTATAAAAATCAAGTATCAAGATTTAAAATTTCATATCCGGTTGATCTGATAAGATTCACGGTTTGGAATTAAATTAAATAAAATTCATTAACATTATTCTCAATCAAAGATTAGATCAAGAAATAAATAGTTAGAAAAAGATAAAAACTGAATCCCATGGTTCCAATTTTCGGGCACTTTAATAAGGTTATTTTAGCGTAATCGACTCACGATCTTAGAATCTCTCACAGACCATAACAGGTATCCAATCAACCTAGGTAAATCGATTGGTGGTAACTCCTAAAAAATCACGTTGCTACAGAGGTCTTAGACCTTTGGGGAAATGAAGAGAAAATCTAAGAGGATCATAACCAAATCTTGTGATTTGGTAAGTAAGTCACTAAGGAGCTTTAAGCTAAGCTCCAAGAGCTTGGCAAATTGGACCACACAAGATGGCTACTTTGCACAATAAGTTAAGGGAAAAATAGGTAAAATTTGAAAGAAAGTGACGACCTTCTCTAGGACTCGTAAGTGAGACTTAAGGGAGGAAAAAGATTCGGAATACAAAGGCCAATGTCTCAAGTACCTTCAACGTTTGAGCTCATGGTAAGAATAAGACACCTAAAGTGTAAGAAGTCACAAGGATTTGTGCATTTTACATATCATACATTCATGCATTGCATATTTGTTATGTTATTTGTTTGTGTTGATTGTTAGTTGGTTTTTTGCTTGTTTATTTGCCATATTTGCATGCTTGTTTGCTATCTTCCTTGCAGGTACCCCAAGGGACCCTTATTGAGTACATTCATGTACTCACTTCCTTAAGTTTATTGTGTAGGTTCTAATGTCGGCCTAACAACTAAGTGGATAGTTGTGGGCTAAGTCTCGCTATTTTACAGGTACTTATTTTACTTGGAATCTTATGTTTTTAAGTTACTTATAAGTTAAGTTTTGAACTAATTAAGTATTTTCACCTTTACAATTTAGAGGCTAAGTGTGAGGCCAAGTGTGCACAAGAACAAATGAGGGTTTTGCACTTGGAGCTTGATAGCTCAAAAGTGAGAGCTCAAGTAGTTAGTAGTAATTTACCTTGTATATATGGTATCTTGTGTACTAAGACATTGCCTCTGTTAGGATACATTGTGGTGTAAGGCCATTGAGTTACTTTTGGGTGCATGCTAGTGTTAAAGAGTATGTACAAATTATTACTGGAAGTTGAAGTAACTAGTGTTTATTGTCTTGAGCATGTTTTAAGTATATTTTAAATAGAATGCTCAAGCGATGTTTTCTTTAATGGTTTGCTTATTTGTTTTGTATCACCAGGGCAAATACATGCATATTTTCTTGTAGGGTAGGCTAAGAAACTAGTTCCATGTAAATTGTCTTAATTTACTTTCGACTAATAGTTAGCCAATAGTAACTATGTGAAATCACAATCCCTAATGGCTTATAAGTCAAGTAATTTGGGGTACTGGGACCCTGCTCTATGACAGTTCATGGCAGAGGGGGTAAGTGTAAGGATGTTTAACTTTTGAGGGTGACAAATGTTGGTATTTGTAAAAAGGAAGACATAAGTGTAGATTTGACTAAGTCTCAAAAGGGGTTTTGGTAGCTTTCCCAATTTTAAACAACTTGTAAGATTTAATTTGCTCTAAAAAAATTAAAAATGAAAATAATATTTTAATATTATTTATTATAGAAAAAGAGTTAGTTGCTAAGGATAAAAATTCATATTACAATATTAAAAAGATGACCATGTGAAAAAAGTAATTCTTATAATTTTTCCAATATCTCAAAACATTGAAAAATGTAAAAAAATTGCTGTTAAAAGTTCCCTAATTATAATATAAGCAACTAATGCTAATAACCAAGAATTTTTTTCTCCTAAAATTTTTTTCAATGACCTTTGCTATAATGATAATTTTTTATTTTTTATAATAGGTGCTTGAGTTATACTTAAATTATATTATTGCTCTAAGATGGACCAAATACATATACTCTTATATAGAAAACATTCATTCAAGTTAGAAAAAAAAAAATTAATTGATAAAAATTTTATATTCAAAGACAATTTTTATAGTATAAGAAATTTAGGTCATACTTATTAAGTTGAAATTTTAAGTTTTATAAAATATTTATTGTACTTAATATAATAGTTTGATAGTAATATAGAACCAAGAGAAGCATGTTTCATGCAAAAAGAAAAATAGAAGCAATCTAAGAGTTTTAGCCATTAAAAATAAAATTAATGTAAAAAAATTACATATAATACTTAAGGGTCCTTTTAGTGTTCTAGTAATAATATAACTCTAATTAAATAAATAATAAAAAAATAGTTGTTATTTAAAAAAATAACTTATAATATAAAAATAAAAAACTCATTCAACATTTATGCTCATTCTGTAGTTATTTTCACTCAAAAAAAAGTTTTATCTGTTCCTCGGATTCTCCCTCTCTCTTTATTGGCTCTCTCTCATATATCTCTCTCATCTAAACATTTATCATCTTATCTTCAAAAATTTTGCTTATAGATCTGTGTAGACGAACAAGTTAATTATCCGTGTGGACAAATATTTACCCGTGATTGTCGCTGTTTGCTAAACAATCTGTAAGTTCAAAAGTCAAAATTGTGTGTATACAAATACATTAATTACGGGAAAGGAACCAAAAGGTCCGGGTTTTAAAACACTCCTAAAAGGTCATTATTAGAAAACATATCAGAATTTGAGGCTGGAAGAAAACACTGCTTTTAATGCCATTCTGATTGGGGTTTCTTTGCCATGTGGGCCTGTGGCCTCCATTACAAAAACATCGCTGTAACTTGTCTACTGGGCCAAGAGAAGGTGAAAATAAGGCAGAAGGAAATTAATTGGCTGGTCAGCAACTAAGTTCGGTCAAGTTTCCTCTTTGCCACACGTACCTTCACATTATCACTTGGAGCCAAGTATTCCTTTCTGTTTGCGTCGTCCCACACTGTTTTTTTTTTTTTTTGCCTCTTCCTTCAAGTTTAGGGAATCAAAACTAACAAGGTATGCCTCTTTACTCATTCAAGTTTCTTCAGGCTGTCTCTCTGTCTTGCTGCTGAATCTAACGAAATCACTTTTTGGTTGACTCATGGAAGTAGAGTAGTATAAGATGGAAGCTTTGGCTTTCCTAGGAGGCCCTTTCCTGTCTTCCTTGTACGAGTGGATATTCGGCAAAGTGGAGTCCTTCCTACAGCGCAAGTTCAACAAACAATCTGAGACACAAGAAACGGTTCATGCCAGGGGCCAGTTAGAGGAATGGAGGAGCTTGATGCCCAAAATCCAAGCCATGCTCGAGCAAGCCGAGACACAAGAATTGCCTCATGCTTCAGTTCAGACCTGGCACTCTGACCTCAAACAGTTGGCCTATGACATGGAGGACGTCCTTGATGAGTTCGACTTTGAAGTGGAGACGGCCAAGCGGCAGTCCCAAGCTGATGAGCACAGCACCAGCAGACCATCCAAACGGCCCAGGCTTAGTGGTTTAAGCGGAAGCGAGTCTCTGCCTCTTGATCTTGGTGCCCTCCTTCCCAAGATAAATGATATCACCACCAAACTGCAGCGCATAGAAAGAGAAACAAAGTTCGTCGAGTTAATTCAGCAGAATCTCTCACTGCCACAATTGAGCACTATGGCAACCAGACGACCTGCCTCCACTTCGTTGCCCGAACCTCATGTCTATGGCAGAGAGGATGACAGGCTGGCCATTCTTGACCTTCTGCTAAGAGAAGAGCGTCATGAACATGGAGTTATTCCAATTGTGGGAATGGGTGGGATTGGTAAGACCACTCTCGCTCAGCTTGTTTACAACGATGCAGAAGTGAAGACTCAGTTCCATCATAGAGCATGGGCTTGCGTTTCTAATGAACTTGATGTCTTCAAGGTAACAAAAACCATTATAGATGCAGTAGCACCAGCACCATTAAAACACAATGATGTGAATGACTTGAATCTGCTTCAGACCAAGTTAAAAGATGTCTTCGTTGGAAAGAAATTCCTACTTGTATTGGATGATGTCTGGAATGAGGATTATGGGCTGTGGGACACTCTGCGCAGGCCTTTCCTTGAAGGGGCAGCGGGAAGTAAAATGATTGTCACTACTCGCAACCATGGTGTTGCATCGATCATGACAATGGATGGTATTCGGCCTTACACTCTTAAAACACTTCAAGATAGTGAGTGTTTGAGATTGTTTGGCGAACATGCAGCTGAGAACTTTGACGCACAGCCGCATCTCAAACCAATGGCTGATGAAATTGTAAGAAGATGTAAAGGACTGCCGCTAGCTGCAAAAGCACTTGGTGGGCTCCTGCGTGGGAAACTAAACAAGCAATCTTGGGAGAACATATTAAACAGCAGAATATGGCATTTGCCAAGTGAAAAGTGTGAGATCCTTCCTGCATTGAGATTGAGCTACTACCATCTTCCTTCACAGCTGAAGCGTTGCTTCACTTATTGTGCCATGTTCCCCAAGGATTATGAATTCCACAGGGATGAATTAGTCTTGTTATGGATGGCAGAAGGCTTTTTGAAGCAATCAAATGAAAAGAAGTTGATGGAAAAGTTGGGTCGTGAATATTTTGATGAATTATTATACAAATCCTTTTTTCAACCATCAAATGTTCATATGTCAAGGTTTGTGATGCATGATCTTATCCACGACCTAGCTCAGTCAGTTGCTGAAAATATTTGCTTCCACTTGCCAGTCGGGATGAATGGTGATGCATTCCAGGTAATATTTGGTAATGTGCGTCATTTTTCAGTCGGTTATAATGCATACGATGAAAACCATATCAAGTATCATAAATTCGAAGTTCTCAACAAAGCAAAGGGATTGAGAACCTTCATTGGGACTTCATACTCTAAGGGGAGAAGCGTTTACTTATCCAATAGAGTGTTGGATGAGTTGCTACCAGAATTGAAGTGCCTGAAGGTTTTATCTCTACATGGTTCCCAGATACCAAACGTGCCAAATGGGATTAAGGGCATGAAACACTTGAGGCATCTTGATTTATCTTTTACCAAAATTCACTCGTTACCTGAATTCGTCACTCACCTTATTTTCCTACAGACATTATTACTTGAATGTTGTCCTAATCTCACAGAGTTGCCTAATGGAATTGGGAATCTAATTGATCTCCATCATCTTGATATCAGCGGTACAAAAAATTTGGAAGACATGCCATTAGGAATACACAAGTTGACGAGTTTGCAAACATTATCTAGATTTGTTGTGTCAAATGCAAGAGGATTAGCATTACGACATCTGAAGGACTTACCTAATCTTCAAGGCAAGCTATCCATTGAAAATCTTGAAAATGTTGAAGATATTCAAGATGCGAAGGAGGCAGATCTGGAGAAAAAGAAAGCCCTCGAGCAATTATCCTTAAAATGGACATCTGAAAGGTTCAATGGTCCAAGAAATAAAGAGAGCAACGAAATGCAGGTCCTCAATCACCTGCAACCTCACAAATGCTTGGAAAAACTCACAATTGCTGGCTACTGTGGGATCGAATTCTCTTGTTGGATGAGCAATCTATCATCGTTTCCCCAACTTTCATACATGGAGCTTCGGGATTGTCCAAAATGTGGTTTACTGCCATCAGTTGGGAGATTGCCTTCACTTAAGGAACTGATAATACAAGGATTGGAAGCTGTGCAGGCTGTGGGAGTTGAGTTTTATGGGAATGATGTTGTCTCTGGTGAGAGTTTCCCAGCACTAGAAAAGCTCAAGTTTCAGAATATGAAAGCTTGGGAGGTCTGGTCTTCTGACAATGGTAGTGGTGATGAATGTGCTCAAAGTTTTCCAAAGCTACGTGAGCTTGTGATTTCATCTTGTCCTAAGTTGAAAAGGGAATTACCCAGGTACCTTCCAGCTTTGAGGAAGCTTACTATTGAGGGATGTCCACAGTTGATAGCGTCTATGGAAAGCCTCCCATCACTTGAAGAATTAAACATAAATGGATGCAGAGCAGTAGTTTTCAAGAACATGGTCAATGTGACATCCCTCACCAAGTTGAGAATGTGGGGCGTTTCTGAGCAAGTAAGGGGCCCCGTTGAGGCTTTCACACAGGCTGCGGAAGCACTTAGAGAAGTTGATGTTGATATCGACTGCCTGAACTTATTGATCGATGGCAATGGGAAGATGAAGGAAATGATGCATCTACAAGTTCTCAATATATATAACTTTGACGACCCTCAACGTCTTCCAAATGAGTTCTTGACCCGGAGCCTCAAAAAGTTAATAATCAAGGGATGTGTAAGGCTTGAATCTTTTTCGTTGGGTAATCTGCCTCCCACACTTGAATCGATAACAATCAAGCACTTCAGCAATTTACGATTTCTCACAGGAGAAATAATGGGTGATGATCGTGACAATGTTCCAACTGCTCTTAAGAACCTGGAAATTAGTTTTTGCAAGAGTTTAGAGTCAATTCCGGAAAGAATTCCAGGGCCACTGGAAAATGTCTTTATTGATGACTGTCCTAATCTGGAGATTCCACGTTTAATGTGGTTGCTCAACTGGAGTTGTCTTGTACATTTATACTTCCAGGGATTGGATCGTTGGGAGTCATTTTCAGTAAACGCCATGTCTTTTCCCAATCTTAAGCGACTTGAGATATACAACTGTAAGAATCTAAAGTCACTGTCAAATGCACTCCACAAGCTGGGCTTTCTTGAAATATTGGTAATCACGAGCTGTCCAAGCATCGAGACCTTTCCAGAAGGTGGATTGCCCCCAAACCTACTTGAATTGACAGTGGGCTGTGAAAATATGAAGCAGCCAATCACAGAATGGGGCTTGGACAGGCTTTACTCCCTTAATTATTTTAGTATTTGCCATATATGTCCACCTGACGGCCTGCTTCCGTCTTCTCTAAACTGCTTTGAAATGCGACTAGTAAAGGGGCTGGAATCCATATCCAGAGACCTTCTCCGGAACCTCACCACTCTTACAGACTTATGGCTTTCTTACTGCCCAAAGCTGAGTTACTTTCCAGATGATCTATATTTGCCTCCCACACTTAAGCAATTTACGATTTGGGCTTGTCCTCTGGGAGACAAGTGCCGACACGGGGGAGAATATTGGCACCTCCTGACTGACATTCCTCGGCTCACTATAGGCCATTAACAACGGCTTGTTTGTGCTGTTTCCTCTGCTCAGATTCTTTTGCTTCCATCGGTATGAATCCTTTTCTTCTATCTCAAGTTGAAATTTGCTTCTATTTTTTTTTTCTAGACATCTGCAAATGCTTTACTTTTCTAATTCTATAACCCGGTTTCGAAATTAGGCTGCAAAAAAAAAAAAAAAAGTAATTCCAGCGTTACAGTGGTTCATCAGTGCAATTTTGGTTGTTCTGTTATATCATTTTGGCAACAATATTATTATTTATCTGGCTTTTCTTATGAGCATTCGAAACTTATGATGGTGTTTTTTATATTTATTCGTTGATTTACATGATTGGGTGACAGGTTCCCCCACAAACTAAGTCCATATTGGCCAATTATTCTTGCTTATGAATTTTGAACAAGTTAACAAATCAGAGCATTCACAAAACCAACATAAATTTTTTTCAAATTTCTATGGATTTTAATATTGGTTGACGGATTCTTACATAAATTTATGTCTAGAACATATAAGCAACTGCTCTTATCTAGACTCCTGGTACATGTGTCCTACCGTTCTTCATCAAGGTATTGGTCTCATGACAGCTCCAGTTTCCTGTATGCTTAGAACTTGTATTGGTCTTCATGTCTAAGTTCATGTTGGCCAATCCGTATTGGCCAACATTTTGTTATTTGTCGTAGAACTTAATGTTCTTCCTTTTGCTTGTAAATCAAAGGATTTGCAGAAGTCCTTGGCTTTGGTCTTCCACCTTGTTATTAGAAACATATCTTGATCTCAAGCTCCGAATCAAATGTTTGGAACCAGATAAACATTTCAGATTACAAGATGACTTCCCCTTTGTTTGATTTAAATGCACTAAGTTCACGTGATCAGAAGGAAGCTCCATTTCTTTAGAGGCAGTGAAGATCTGGTTTCATTTTGTACGCTTGGATGGGTGTGCTCTCTTCTTCCCTCTTTTTTCTTTTTTTTTCCCCTTTTGGACCTCTTCTTTTTTTTTTTTCTTTTTTTTTAACATGTGGAAGCAAAATTGCTCGTGATGCACAGATTGGCTAATCAATACCATGATGTCCTTTACCTTGGGAAGGAAGGTGGTCTCCCTATACAAACTATGACGTATGTGGAAGCTCCTTAATCTCAATATCTCTATCATATAAGTTGGTTCAATTGTTTTCATTATTCTCAGGATTATGTTGAGGTGGCCTCCGTCTGCTTCCCTTACCAGCTCCATCAAAGGATTATGGCATGGGAAGCATGTAGCTCTAGGGTGGAGGGGGCAAAGCTTACCCAGAGGAAGCTCCCAGAAGACCATTCTGTTGGGAAGTACTGATCCAAGCATTGCTTTGTGTATCGTCTCATTCTTCCATCATCACCAACAATGTGGCAAGGGAAGCCAACATTTGGTTGTTTTCTCGTTTTTTTCTTTTTAATGTCATTTGCTTGATGTATTGGTTACCTGACTTCCTATACACCCTCACCAACTAGGACAAAGCAAATAAGAGGTGGGTTGCTTTCTCTTCTGTTACTTTATTCTTTTTCTTCTTCTTTCTGTTTGTTTTCCCAACAATCATAAATGTGCTGGATGTTTTGGTTCAAGCCTTGCTGGTGATAGATAGCCTTAGATGGATGTAGTCATGTCAGGACTTGATTCCCTGGAAAGATCAGCCAAGTTGGTGAATCTAGGAGTACTAGATTTTGCTGAAAATAAGCCACAAGAAAGTAATATAATGGATGAAACTTCATTGCTTTGTTTGATCCTTCTGTAAGATGAATAAATTGGCCTAAAGCTCTACAATTTCTGACTTATCTCCATTGATCTTCTCTGTTAGCTCCTAAGAAGCTGAAAAATGGAACCTCTGCATGGGATAACTGAGTTCAGCATTATTCAGGTTACTTCCAGCAACTGTAATAACCCAGGCCAATTTAGTCTATTTTATTATTTTAGGTATTTACGTTAAGGCCCAAAAGGAAAAAAAAAAAGTGGAAACACGAAAAGGTAAGGGAGAGACGGAAACAAGTTACAAAAACGGATAAATCAGAAATAATTAGGTGGTGTTTGGATGTGAAAATTTTTCTTATTTTTCTTTTTCAAATTTTCTTTGATAGAAGTTTGAGTGCATAGGTAGTTTTAATAATGTAGAAAACCTTGTTTCTAAATTTTAGAAAACTCATGATATAAAATAGAAAACTTTGTTTTAGATGTTTTCCATTTTAACACATGAATTTTCCAAAGCTTAGAAAACATAATTTTTCATATCCTTAAAACATGTCATACACTCAAACTTTCATCAAAGAAAATTTGAAAAAGAGAAATGGGAAAATTTTCTACAACTAAACGCCACCTTAGTGTTTGGGTATTTCTCTTACAATCTCATCTACCTATTCCTTTGTATTGAAGAAGTGGAACAAGAAATCATCAATCGAAGATCAAGTGAAAGCAACCTATGAATTTTTTCAGCGAAGGAAGAATCTTTGGTGAGTGATTGTTAGTTATTTTTCAATACATAGGTTAGTTTTTTTTTTAAATTTAAGAGAGATTTAAGTTAAGATTATGGTTGATTATAATTTATTTCGATGATTGAAAGAGTTAATTAATTATTAGGATTGTTTCGGATGAATTAGAAATAAATTTGGGTAGATTTTGGCTGGGCATGGTGGAAATCGGAGAGTAGCTCTGATACCAAATGGGTTCCGAGGTTGCCCAGTCATCTATTTTTTTGAAAATCATTTGAAAACAAGGTTTTAATACGTGGCGTTGTTATACAGCCAGACCCTCCACAGAGATTTCCGAAGAATTGCTCTGTGGTACGTTTTACAGCGGCACGAGACAGTTTCTAGCCCAATATATCAAGGATAAGTACAACTGCAAAAAAGCAGATACTGGAAATCAACAGGAAAGATTAATTGTGATATAGTCCAAAAACACACAATGAACTCATAAGCTCAAGCGAAGAAGACGAGAAATCGTGTTTCTGGGTATAAATTGGTATAATGACAGTTTAGGTCCTTTAGGTTTAGAGACGGGTTCATCGACACCTAATATTCTAAAATGCTACAACTTAGTCACTGGAAGAGTGGAAGTAGAATGCTGAAGGATATAATTGGGTTAATCACAGTATCAGTCCCTAAGGCTTCTAACACTACTTCAGAGAATTCTTAGATTTCAGAAGCGTTCGTTTGGGTCACTGTCAGCAAATGAGTTTGAGTTATTTCTTGAATTGATTATGTTTTGACATAAACTTTTACATAATTATTTTAGGCGGCTAAAGAATTATTTCAGGAGTTTGAAAGTTGCATTTTGAGGTAAGTGGCTACTACTATTCAAAAAAATTAAATTTTTTTGATATATATATATATATATATATATATATATATATATATATATATATATATATATATATATATATATATATATATATTATTTCTTCAAAGTGCTAAGTTTTCCAATTTAGTAATTTTTCAATATTTTGATTTAAAGCTATTTTTCATTTAAATATATTTTAATCAGAATGATAGTTTTCAATTACAAGTTTTATTCTAAAATTGTTTTCCAAGTGTTTTATTAATTTACTTGTTTATCTGCTTATTTGAATTTTATCTTATTCATGCAATATATCATGTTTGATTAAATAAGCCAGGATCAAGTATGTTTTGATTGTGATGTTTTATACTAAAATTTTATAACAATCGCAATGCTCTAAATTTCTGTTTCGACTCCATTTTGGTGGGTGTTGGTTCTATTCCTGTACTACTGTGAAAGTGTAGTTCTAGACCCTCCACGTAGGGTATTCTGTTCCGTTCTATTCTGCAGTGCACTGTTTTTAAGACTAGTCATTCAGGGCGCTCGATCGCTGGCGATTCGTAGACGATTCTGGACGCACTACAGCAGTTTAAGTGTAATCACAGTAATCACCTCACTTACTCTGCTCTAAATTTCTATTCTGCTATTCTGTTCTAAACTGCTCTGTTTTGGTTAATGATTTTATTTATAAATATTATTTGTTTAGCTCTCAAAATTTATATTACATTCATTATGTTCTGACTGTTCAAATATTTTCTACTAAAGTCTATGTTATTAGTTTACAAGAATTATTTCTTTTTGATCCCTATATATTTTGTATATTGTATTTTTGTTTTCAAAATCCGCCACTTGCTGGCCATTCATGCTCACCCTATTTTCACCCCCTCACACAAATTAGGAGTAGTCCAAGTTAGCTAGCAGAAGCGACAAGACCAGCAGCAGTTCAAGATAATTAAAAATATTTCGTTAGTACTACTATTAAAAACTCATTTATGCTTAGAAAACTCTTTGGATTTTGTTTCATTCTTTAGAGCTTTAATATCTTATGGATTACGTCCCAGTTTCAAGAATTGTAGTTACTCTACCACTTATTCTCAAAAAAAAAAATTTCTAAGTTTGAAATTATTTAGAATATGTAGCCTTACATGCTTAGGAAAAATTTATTTTTTTAAGTATTCAGCGTGTCAACGTCCCGAGACTAGGGTGGGTGTTAGGGCGTGACAGCAACGAAGTTCCCGACTTTTCTAATGACAGGCTTCCAACTTGTTGCAAATCTTCAGTGTTTAGCTTTTCATTGAAGTGGTCCCACAGGAATTCAACAACCATGAAAGTAAGAGCAGAGGTTGGAATATACCATGTGATCCGTGGGATGCATCCTCTGAACATCCCTTTAACACCTTCGTCTTTCCAGATCTTGTAAATCGCATCCAACCAGCTAACATACCTATTCAATTCACCCCAAAGGGGAAAAAACAAAAACAAAAAAGAAAAAGAACCAAAATTTGTCAGCATAAATCTAACATCATGTACAAGAGATTATGTGTTTATATATATTACAAGGAGGCCCAAGCAACCATGCTTCTGCATCTGGTTCAGAGAAATTCTGTAAAAGTAACAATTTTTTACTAGTATTAGTATCAATTCCCACAAGGAAGATGAATCGCCAAAGTTGCATGTGAATGAAAGAAAAAATTGACACACACAAACGCGCATAATGTTTCTACTTTTTCCTTGTATGCCAACTATCTCAGGGTCTACTCATGAAAACATAGAGGGCTAAATGGTTATAGTACAACAGAAACTAGATTTTACCCACCTATCCTAAATACCATAAAAAATGAGACCAAAGCTTTTGAAAGATGGAAGACTGACTCTTCCAAAGAGTTCTCTAGTGAGCTTTCCTATATATCTTATGTGTATATTTCCTATTCCCTATTCCCTCAAAGGTAAATACTTCAGACCGGCAAAGAAATGAGGCAAGGTTTTAATGGGTGATATAAGCTTCCAGGTATCATATGGTTTAGTGGTCTATAGTCTAACAGCCTTTGTTGTGTGGGGGATTATATTCGAGACCTTCTAAGGTAATGAATGAATGAGGATCTGTTAGCAATGGTTGGAACTTTTTTTGGAAACATGGCTTGTTGCCAGGTACAGCAAGGCACATAATGGCAGAAGCAGAGGACTAGTCATACAGAACTGGTATTGGGGAACACATTGGTGATGGAAGTTCTGTCAATTTTTGGTGCAGGGAAACACATTTTGCAGAAAGATCCAAATAGATGTCTACTGTAGCAACTAATGAACATACTTTAATGAGTAACTACTTTAAGCTAGTAAATGGCCAAGTCAGCAGGAATCCTAATTTCTCAAGACACTTAGATGACTGACAGATTCTATGGATCTCCAATTTGTTTATTCTATTGTACAAGCAGAAGATTAATGGAACAAATTCGGACAAAATTTGTCTCTTTAGAGAAGTCGGATGATTTTTCAGTTATAATTCAAGGTAATCGCATAAGGGTTTTCCCAGGAAGGCCTGAAAATCAAATGATCTATCAAAAGCGAGGTTTTTCAGTTGGAAAATTGTGATGTGACAGTCCAGGCATTTGATTACAAGGTGAGTTCTCCTTCATTTGATTTTGTACACTTGGATGGGTGTGTTTCCAATTTAACGATTCTCCAGGCATTTGGATGGAAAGATCAATTAAATGCCAATTGATGCAGAAGACATCTTTACCAGAAAGTGACCACAATAATACACCATATCGGTGGAAGTACTAAGCAAGTCAAGCTTAGAAAATAGAACACAGAGTTCACAATGCTGTAATATTCTCTACAGTGACAGGCTAAAAAATAATTGTTCTAATTCTTGAAACAAGCCTAAGTACCACAACATTCCAAAATTTTAATATCTTCAACAAGTAAGAAAAATATAGCAGACTTGGACACAATTCAAGTTTTAGAGTTCAAGCAAGTTTCCAAAGTTACTGTGACCTACTGACTTGAAGAATTCAAGTTTAGAAACAAGTCCCTATCTTTTCTGAAATGTTGCATCTGTTTTCAGAACAATCTGAGATCAGTGTAGTGACAATGAAACAGGACTAATGAACTGAGCAAGGAAAGGAAGTGTTAAACCAGCAATTGCATTGTAATTCTGAAGAGTCTCAAGTTTGAAGTTTGACTGATACTTTGACTTTCAGCTAGGCTTGCCTGATTGTCCTGAAATTTCGCATATGAGTTTTGGGTGACATTTGAAACTGGTTTGCTTTCTGAAACTTGGTCCTGAACCATGGCATTGTTGTACTGTTATGCATGTTCCTCATGTGGTTTTCTGGTTCCGGAACCCTGTTATCATTGCTGCAGCCAAAGTGAAGTGTTAGGCAATGTTCTTAAGACATGGGTGAGTGGATTCTGCAAAGAAATCAGAATGAGCTATAAACCACAGGCATCAAGAACCATGAATCTGAATTGTAAGTGTGACAAAGGGAGCGCCAGCAGAATTCGAGGCAAGATGAACAAGAACACAAACAAAATCTTTTCAGCAAGATACAAGAGAGGTAGATTGAAGAAGAAACGAAGCCAGCACAGGAAAGACTTTAAAGCAAGCAGGATGCAGAGGAAGAATAGAAAGAACAGAAAGAGCAGAAGGTAAGCTAAGCTCTACATGATCTAGTTGAAGAAGCTACTGCAAGCAAACTTGAAGGTAGCTGTTCAGGCAGTGGTAGAGCCACTCTTGAGGATGAACGTTGAAGGTTGCCTAATAGAATGATCCATGTTGTTAGGCCAGGCAATGGTTGTTTTGGCTTTTTTTTTTTTTCTCCCTTCTTTAAGTTTTTAACATCTGGGCTAAATGCAGATGAAGCAGGCGACGCTTCTAGTAACTAGGGGGCTGAATTATCCAAGTATGACATTTGGTATGCCACCTTTGGATCTAATATGTTCAAGCCAAGATTCCTCTGCTATATTCATAGTGGACAGGTATAGAATATCGTATAACTTGAAGGAATGTGATACTCATTATTTTAGCGTTGATTCTAGTGGTTGAAATTTGTATTCTCAATTCATGGTAATGTCAATTTCTGGCCTCTGGTTTGCTCCCAGTTAAGCATAAGCTTATAGATATTATATGAAATGTGGTTTTTCCAACTCATCTTGCACAATATGAATGGAACGTGTGCTTGTCCTATAGCTTCTCAAGTTCTACATCATTTGCTGATATGCAATATTTTTAGAGGCAGTGAAGCTCCATGATATTTTTCGTTTCCTTTTCCTTCCACTCTTTCCTTTTCCCCCTTTTAACATGTGGAATCAAAATTGCTCTTGTTGCACAGACTGGCTGGTACCGCAATGTCCTTAACCTTGGGAAGGAAGTGGTCTCCCTATACTAACTATGACGTACGTTGAAGCCCCCTTCATCTGAACATATCCATAATAAAAGTCAACGTACGTTCAGGTGCCCTCCGTCTGCCATTGAGGACTTCAAATCTGGAAAGCAAACCTTGCGAGCTCCATCGAGAGAATATGTCGAGACCTTGGTGAAAGGTCTTGTTGGAGGCGGGCAGCTGTCGGAAGCCGAGGCCAGAGCTTACCTAGAGGAAGCATCCACAAAACCATTGTGATGCGAAGTGCTGATCCCTTTGTACCGCTTTGTGTGTATTTCATTCGCTCGAGTGTAGGGTACATATATAATGTAGGTTTCTACTCCCCGTACAAGCAACAGAGAGGCTGTGATGCAGGTTTGGCTTGGCGGCAGGGCCAATTTGTAAAGCTGTGCTTTCGGGGGGATCCGCTTCGTTCTCTCATTTATTACTTATCAGGCAATTGAACACAGCATTTAATTTACTTCCTTTTTTTGTTGTTTTGTTTTGTTTTTCTTGTTTTTATTCGAAATCTGTTTTCTTTTTCTTATTTGTTTTTTTTAATCTTTTTGACCTTTCTATAATAACCACTCCCAAAACAAGGGCACCGATACCCACCCATCTCTCACCGTTAATTTGACTAATGCTAACCGGTTAACTTAGCTTATGGGTGAGGAGAGGGAAGAGAAAAAATAAAAAATAAAAAAACCTGTGCTAATAACCCGTGAGAAGAGAGAGAGAGAGGAAAAGAAAACGGAAAGGAGACTGGAGAGAGAAGAAAATGAGGGGAAAAATGAGAGAAAGTATTATATTGTCCAAAAATTATAAAAATTGGCAAGATATCTTTTAAAAAAAGTAGCGCATAAATAAAAACTTTTAGTTATTTAAAAATAAATTTATTTAGTTATTTATAAAAAAATACAATTTAAAATGAATGGAACATAAATATATGAATGTTGCACAAATGAAAAAAAAATTACACATTTTTAAGGTACATCAAGAGGGAGGTAAATAACATTGAATCCTAAATCTCCTCAATACAAGTAAAAATCTTAAGCACTAAGTTAAAGACTTAGTTGCTTATATAGAATAAATTTAAAATGGAGTATCAACATCAATGACCAGTCACTAAAGTAGGTACCTAATATTTACCAGTTATGAAAATATGTGCATACAATATTACACAGTCTACCGTTTGAATTTTGGTTATGATATGAGTTTTAGGTTTAGGGTATATGTTTTGGCTTTAAGAAAAAGGTTTAGGGTTTAGAGTCATTTTGAAGGTACTTAAATTGTGACTAAATTACATTTTAGGTAACCTAAAAAAATGATCGAGTTACATTCAAAGTTTCTAAAATGTGATCGAGTCATCTTTAAGATAACCTAAAAAAGTAACAGAGTCACATTTCTTATTAAGTTAACTTAATTCAAAATCATCTATTTTTATTTTTACATGTTTTGCTTGGAATAATTTCAAGTCAAAGCCAATATTTTGTAAGTGTAATAATTCATTGAAAGTAAAACCCATATGTTGTTGATAAGCTTACATTTGTTGCATTTATTTTTTTCATATTTAGTATGTTTTAACGTGTTTTGAATCTTGAAGGTATCTTAATTATGACCAGGTAACTTTGAAGGTAAACTAAAAAGGTCACCAGCTCACGTTGAATGTACCTTAAGTGTGACCAGTTCACATTGAAGGTAACCTAGAAATGTGACCGGGTCACCTTGAAGGTCATTTAATTGTGACTAGGTAACTTTGAACGTAACCTAAAATGGTGATCGGGTCACGTCGAAGGTAAGTAAAGTGTGACCGGGTCACATTGAAGGTTGATGGTGTAAATCCCTCGCGGTCTCGGGTTCAAGGCTCCGTGCCGCCCGTTAATGCGTTGTTCAAGAGGGGACAATACTACCACCATGGTCCGCCCTAGTGGTCGGCGGAGGCCTAACCCTCTGCCATCAAAGGTATCTTAAAAAAGTGACTGGATCACATTGAAGGTATCATAAAAAAGTGATCGGGTCATATTGAAAGTATCATACAAAAGTGACCGGGTCACATTGAAGGTATCTTAAGTATGACCAGGTCACGTTGAAGGTAACCTAAAAAGGTAACCGGGTCACGTTGAAAGTACCTTAAGTGTGACCGGGTCACGTTGAAGGTAACCCAAAAATGTGCTCGGGTCATGTTGAAGGTATCTTAAGTGTGACCGGGTCACTTTGAAGGTAACCGGATCACTTTGAAGTTACCTTAAAGTGACCACGTTATGTTGAATGTAACCTAAAAAGATGACCGGGTCACATTGAAAGTAACCTAAAAAGGTGACCGAGTCACGTTAAAGGTAACCTAAAAAGGTAACTCGGTCATGTTAAAGGTACCTTAAGTGTGACCAGGTCATTTTGAAGGTAACCGGATCACTTTGAAGTTACCTTAAAGTGACCGGGTTACGTTGAATGTAACCTAAAAAGGTGATCGGGTCACACTGAAGGTACCTTAAGTGTGACCGGGTCACATTGAAAGTAACCTAAAAAAGTAACTTGGTCATGTTGAAGGTACCTTAAGTGTGACCGGGTCAAGTTGAAGGTAACTTAAAAAGGTGACCGGGTAATATTGAAGGTACTTTAAGTGTGACCTGGTCACATTGTATGTAACATAAAAATGTGACCAGATCACGTTGAAGGTACCTTAAGTGTGACTGGGTCACATTGAACGTAACCTAAAAAAGTGACTGGGTCACGTTGAAGGTACCTTAAATGTGACCCAGTCACATTAAAGGTAACCTAAAAATGTGACCGGGTCATGTTAAGGGTACCTTAAGTGTGACCCGGTCACATTGAAGGTAATCTAAAAATGTGACTGAGTCACATTGACGGTACCTTAAGTGTGACCAGGTCACATTGAAGGTAACCTAAAAAAGTGACCGGGTCATGTTGAAGGTACCTTAATTGTGACCAGGTCACATTGAAGATAACCTAAAAATGTGACCGGGTCACATTTAGGGTAACCTAAAAATGTGACCGGGTCACATTGAAGGTACCTTAAAGGTGACCCGATCACATTGAAGGTACCCTAAAAAATTGGCCGGGTCACATTGAAGGTACCTTATTTGTGACCCGGTCATGTTGAAGGTAACCTAAAAATGTGACCGGGTCACGTTGAAGGTACCTTAAATGTCACGTTGAAAGTACCTTAAGTGTCACGATGAAGGTAACCTAAAAATGTGACCGGGTCACATTGAAGATACCTTAAGTATGACGGGGTCACTTTTGTAGGTTATTGAAGGTAACCTACAAAAGTGATCGGGTTATGTTGAAGGTACCTTAAATGTGACTAGGTCACGTTGAAGGGAATCTAAAAATGTGACCGGATCACATTGAAAGTACCTTAATTGTGACCCGGTCATGTTGAAGGTAACCTAAAAATGTAACCGGGTCATGTTGAAGGTACCTTAAGTATGACCGGCTCACATTGAAAGTAACCTAAAAAAGTGACCGGGTCACATTGAAGGTACTTTAAATGTGACCTGGTCACATTGAAGATAACCTAAAAATGTGACCTAATCAGATTTTTAGGTAACCTAAAATGTACCTTCAACATGACCTAATCACATTTTTAGGTAACCTTCAATGTAACCCGGTCACACTTAAGGTACCTTCAACGTGACCCGGTCATATTTTTTATGTTACCTTCAATGTGACCCGGTCACACTTAAGGTACCTTGAACGTGACCCAGTCACATTTTTAAGTTACCTTCAGCGTGACTCGGTCACAATTAAGGTACCTTCAATGTGACCCGGTCACATTTTTAGGTTACCTTGAATCTGACTCGGTCACTTTTTTAAGTTACCTTTAACGTGACCCGGTCACACTTAAGGTACCTTCAATGTGACCTGATCACCTTTTTAGGTTACCTTCCGTATGACCCAGTCACACTTCAGGTACTTTCAACATGACCCGGTCATGCTTAAGGTACCTTCAACGTGACCCGGTCACATTTTTAGGTTACCTTCAATGTAACCCGGTCACACTTAAGGTACCTTTAATGTGACCCAGTCACATTTTTAGGTTACCTTAAATGTGACCCGGTCATAATTAAGGTACCTTCAACGTGACCCAGTCACTTTTTTAGGTTACTTTCAAGATGACTCGGTCACACTTAAAGAATCTTCAACGTGACCCGGTCACATTTTTAGATTACATTCAAGGTATCCCAGTCATATTTAAGGTACCTTCAATATGACTCGGTTACATTTTTATGTTACCTTCAAGGTATCCCTGTCACACTTAAAGTACCTTCAGCTTGACCCGGTCACTTTTTTAGGTTACTTTCAAAGTTACCCAGTCACAATTAAGGTACCTTGAACATAACCTGGTCATTTGTTTGCGACTGAATCTCGATTGTAATAAGCGACTGAAACTTTTAGTCAAGAATCAGTCGAGGAACTTATAGGTGACATAAATTTTGCAACTGAATATATTTTAATTAATATGATGTTTATTTAATTAATATTATATAATCTAATTAGTTATTTATTTCATTTTTTATTTAATTGATAGTTACATTAAATTTGCATGAATATTAACTTATTATTAATTATTATTAGTAATAAAATATTCAAATAATGAAATTAAAATTTAAATAAAATCGTGTCACACTTAAAGTACCTTCAGCTTGACCCGGTCACCTTTTTAAGTTACTTTCAAAGTTACCCAGTCACAATTAAGGTGCCGTGAACATGACCTGGTCATTTGTTTGCGACTGAATCTCGATTGTCATAAGCAACTGAAACTTTCAGTCAAGAATCAGTCGAGGAACTTATAGGTGACATAAATTTTGCAACTGAATATATTTTAATTAATATAATGTTTATTTAATTAATATTATATAATCTAATTGGTTATTTATTTCATTTTTTATTTAATTGATAGTTACATTAAATTTGCATGAATATTAACTTATTATTAATTATTATTAGTAATAAAATATTCAAATAATGAAATTAAAATTTAAATAAAATCGTGTCACACTTAAAGTACCTTCAGCTTGACCCGGTCACCTTTTTAAGTTACTTTCAAAGTTACCCGGTCACAATTAAGGTACCTTGAACATGACCTGGTCATTTGTTTCTGATTGAATCTCGATTGTAATAAGCAACTAAAACTTTCAGTCAAGAATCAGTTGAGGAACTTATAGGTGACATAAATTTTGCAACTGAATATATTTTAATTAATATGATGTTTATTTAATTAATATTATATAATCTAATTGGTTATTTATTTCATTTTTTATTTAATTGATAGTTACATTAAATTTGCATGAATATTAACTTATTATTAATTATTATTAGTAATAAAATATTCAAATAATGAAATTAAAATTTAAATAAAATCCTTTCACACTTAAAGTACCTTCAGCTTGACCCGGTCACCTTTTTAAGTTACTTTCAAAGTTACCCGATCACAATTAAGATGCCTTGAACATGACCTGGTCATTTGTTTGCGACTGAATCTCGATTGTAATAAGCAACTGAAACTTTCAGTCAAGAATCAGTCGAGGAACTTATAGGTGACATAAATTTTGCAACTGAATATATTTTAATTAATATAATGTTTATTTAATTAATATTATATAATCTAATTGGTTATTTATTTCATTTTTTATTTAATTGATAGTTACATTAAATTTGCATGAATATTAACTTATTATTAATTATTATTAGTAATAAAATATTCAAATAATGAAATTAAAATTTAAATAAAATATATTTAAATTAACATGAAAGTCAATATACATACCAGTTATGCGTGTGTGTACATTCATTAATATAATTACAAATGTGGTACAGTTGTAAATATATATAAGCTTATGAAACTTTCTCCATATACATAGTTCCAAAAGTTAAAATTAATAAAGAAATTATATCATATAAAGGGAAGCAAGAACCATAAGAACATTTCTCATATCTTAATAATTAATTACACTTTAAACATACAAACCCTACATTAAACCTCAAACATAAAATCCTATACCCTCTAAGACCCTAATTCTATATCCCGAAATTGTAAACCTTAAACCTAATTATATACCAATAACCTTAATCCCTAAATCCTAAAGATAAACCTTAAATCCTAAACCATTATTAATGCTTAAAACAACTGTAAACCTTAACTACATACATACACAAAAACCTTAAACCCTAAATCCTAAACCATAATTAAACCCTAAACTCTAATTCCATATCCCTAAAACTTAGACACTTAACACAAACCCTAATTAAAACCTAAACCCTAAGCCTTAATTAAAACCAAAACCCTAATTAAACCTTAAACCCTAAACCCAACTACCATTAACTCTAAACCTTAACCCTAACCCTAACTACCATTAATCCTAAACTTTAAACCACAAATACAAACCCTAAACCCTAAATACAAACCCTAATTAAAACCTAAATCTAATTAAACCCTAAACCATAAACGTAACTACAATTAACCCTAAACTCTAAATAAAAAACCCTAAACCCTAACCCTAATGACCATTAATCCTAAACTCTAAACTTTAAATACAAACCCTAATTAAACCCTAAACCCTAATTATACCCCAAACCCTAAATATAAACCTTAATTAAACCTTAAACCCTGGAAACAAACCTAATTAAACCCTAAACCCTACCCTTAACTACCATTAATCCTAAACTAAATCCTAAATACAAACCCTAATTAAACCTTAAACCCTAAAACTAACTACCATTAACCCTAAAACCTAAACTCTAAATACAAAGCCTAATTAAACCTTAAACCCTAAATACTAACTAAACATTAAATTGTAATTAAATCCAAAACCCTAAATACAAACCCTAATTAAATCCTAAATGCTAAACCTAATTTATACCATTAACCATAAACCCTAAACTATAAAAAAACCAAAACCCTAAATACCTAAAACTTCTAAATCAACTTAGTCACTGAGAATGCGATTAAGGCAAATTGAATACCTAAAAAATTGACTAAAGGGCAAATGTAGTCAAATCTATAAAAAAATTTTAACTGAAAAGTGACTAATATGTGGGTGACTGAAACTTTCAATCACTTATCAATCGCAAATTAAAAGTGTACCTTTTTACTTCCAATTGTTTAGCAACTGAAACACTTGGCAACTAATTTTCAGTCATGATTTTCAGTCGCTATTTTGCATCCATCTTGTACTGTGGTTTGAAAGATATGATTTAGGTCTTAGAGTTTAGCTTATGTGGGGAGATTGTTTTACGGTTTAGGGTTACTGCATGGGTTTTGGGTTCAGGGTTTAGGATTTTACCATTTAAAAATGTGATTGAGGGTAAAGGTTTGTTGTGTTTTGAGAATATGATTTTATGGAGGCACACTTAAAAGTATTATGGATTAATGGCTTTTTGGAATATTTAAAAAAAAAATCCTAGTTTCCTACTCTATTTGTAGTAGTATAGAATATATGTAAATGCCTTACAAATTTGAAGCATATGTAGATAGTCTTACTCTAAGGTACTTAAATTAATTATGGAATTAAGATTTAGGCATTTGAATAAAAATTAATAATTTCCCCATCAAAGAGCTTTGTTTAAAAATCATCTATAACTCATTTTTTTTTGTTTTTGTTAAAATTTAAAGTAAAGAATTTGATTTTTGATGCAATGGACACCATAATTTTACTTATCTTTAATTATTTAAAAAAAATTCATACAAAAGTAAAATTTTCTTTTCTTTTTACGTATTTTCAAGATAAGTCGTTCATATTTTTAGGTTATTTAAAAGGTGACTCGATCACATTTTTAGGTTACTTTAAAAGTGACACAATGTAACCAATTATGATTTTATGTATCTAGTTTTATGTATTTGGTTTTATGAAGTCTCTTCCATACCCAATTTAATAAAAGAAATAAAATCAATTAACTGAACCTACTTTTTTCGAAAAATTTATTTTTCATGTTCTTTTCAAGTTGAGTGGACAAGAATTTTTTATTTGTATAACATTCAGAAATTTTTGTGTCATTCCTTTTAAAAATTTTTCTTAAGGATTAATTTAAATGGTGATCGAGTCAACTTTAGGGTACTTAAAATGGTTATTGGATCATTTGGGCAAATCTGAAATCTCTGCAGGTTTAGCGTCACAATTGACGTATTCACAAAAGGTTTGGTACAAACCCTATAATATTTAAAGAATTTATTGAAAATGAAGAAATCACGTTCGTAGTCCCTAAATTGTTACGAATTCTACGGGAAACACCCCAACATTTCCTCTATGTCACCCTTCTTTGTCAACCTTACTAACGCCATTGTCACCGTCGATTAGCCTCCGCCAACCATTTCCGACATTTGTTGCCATGCCACCAGAACCCTCAGTACCTGTTTTAAGCTTCGCCGACCGCCACAAATGTGAAGTCGATGATCTAAGGCTGCCGGACTCACGCATACCTCTCACCGCCATTCCTTTAGCCATCATTGTCCAAAGACCAAGCTTCAGCATCTCCCATTGCCGCTAGAACCAACCCACGCAACGCCTAGCTCAAATTGGCCACCCATGATCGCAATCAATGAGGAGAAGATTGGATCTTAACCGGGTCCGTTCGTGACCTGAACGTGACCCAAACTTCGACCCGAAAAAATTCAACTTTCCTCCTTATTAACCCATTCAACCAGTTACAGGTACTGCATCGGACGACTGGGGTTTGTTTAGGAATATCCAACGGCTCCAATCTGGGGCTGTATTGATAGCCCCTTTCCTGGGGGGGTATTGTAGAAAGGTCCATGTGTGCTTGATGTTTTGGTTCCTTGCTATACCCTCCGTTCCCATTAAGCCCACTAGAGCATTGTCTGAAAGAAAAAGAAACTGAAATTATATCTCGAACAATGGCAAGATGTGAATATTTATGTAATCTAATAGTGTACCTTCACGAAATCTAACTCTTCGTTAGACATTCATTTCCCATGAGTGTAACTTACATAGGTATGGCTTATGACATAAGTCATTCTTCTATAATACAGAAACTAATGATTTGTCTCAGATTTTTTTAAATTAATCAATCACACACCAGTCCACAAAACTCCTGCAAGTTTTTTATTTTTATTTTTTATAACTTTTGCCTATTCACCTTTTTCTTTTCTTATTTTTTATTTTTGGTCAAGCACAATCCTCTTTGACACTTTTTTATGCCCTTTTTTTCCCTTTGTTTTTCTTAAAAAAAAAACCTCTCTACTTTTTTTCTTACACTATTTTTTATTGCTTACATTTAATTATACATTCTCATATTTCATCACATTGGTCTGATTCAGTAGTTTGCTTTGATTTCAGTTTTACTCTAATTCCAGTTATTTGCTTTGTTTAGGATTTTTTCCCCTTGAGTTTATTGTTTGCATTGATTTACATTTTTTTTCCTGATTTTATTGTTTGCTTTGGTTTTTTTTTCCTCTGATATGCTCTAAGAAGAAGCCTGAAATTTAACACAAGAAAGTCAAAAAAGAAGACATCAAATATCCAACACTAAAAAGATGGAGAATTTGTTTGTTGTTGTTTAATCAGATTTTGTTTGTTCATTTTAGAGAAAATAGTTATTTGTTCTTTTGACTCAAGTTTCCATTCTTTTAAGTTGCTACATATTCTTTTTTAGCTTAGCTTATTGTTCTTTTGTTCTTTTAGAAAAACTAACTATTTGTTTTATGAGTAGTTATTTGTTTATACTAGATATTTATTTTTTATTAGTGTCTGATTAAACATTTTTGGGGAACTAGTTTTTCCTGTATAAGTTTTAGCATTTTTAGGGGTTGATTCAAGGGGAGAAAAATGGCAGAGTTTTCTACAGGCAATTATTGAAAGCTGAAAGGAGTTATTTCATTTAGAAAGCTAAAATCAAGTGGCTTAGGAGGCTGATACCAATACTAGCTACTTTGATGCAAAAATGAAGCAAGGCAGAGCTATAGCACGGCAAGAATATTTATGTAATTTAATAGTGTATCTTCACAAAGTCTAGGTCTTCGTTAGACATTCTTTTCATATTATTTAATAAGCTTGACTTTTGGCATAAGTCAGTCTTCTATAATAGAGAAATTGATGAAGAAATTGATGATTTGTTTTGGATTCTTATAAATCAATCAATTAGACTAGTGACACCACTTGTTTACAAAAATTCTACAAGTTTTTTTTAAATTTTTTTTAACTTTTTCCTGTTGTCCTTTTCTTTTCTCTATTCTATTTTTGGTCAAGGACAACCCCATTGGCACTTTTTCATGCTCTTTTCACTTTATTTTTCTTGGAAAAAAATCTCTCTCTTTTTCTTACACTATATTTTTTTTTCTATTTCTTATATTTAATTATGTGTTTCCATGTTTTATCAGTTTGCTTTAATTTCAGTTGTTTGCTTTGATTTAGATTCTTTTTTTGATTTCATTGTTTGCATTGATTTTCTTTTTTTTTTTTTCTGATTTCATTGTCTGCTTTGGTTTGTTTTTTCCTCTAATATGTCCTAAGAAGAAGCCTAAAATTTTTTTTTTAAAAAGAAATCAAGTAGCAAACACTGAAAAGACACAGATCTTGTTTATTGTTTAATCAGTTTCTATTTGTTTTTTTAGAGACAATAGTTGTTCTTTAATCATTAGCTATTTGTTCTTTTAGCTCAAGTTTATGTACTTTTAAGTTACCACTTGTTTTTTTTTTCAGCTCAATTTACTATTCTTTTTAAGTTATGACTTATTCTTTTAGAAAAATTAATTGTTCTTTTATTAGTAATTGTTTGATTATACTAAATATTTTTTTTATCAATTTCTAATTAAAATTTAATAGTGTATCTTCACGAAGTCTGGGTCTTCGTTAGACATTCTTTTCATATTATTTAATAAGCTTGACTTATGGCATAAGTCATTCTTCTATAATAGAGAAATTGATGATATGATTCGGATTCTTATAAATCAATCAATCAGACTAGTAACACCACTTGTTTGCAAAAAATCTGCAAGTTTTTCTTTTTAATTTTTTTTAAATTTTCCCTCTTATCCTTTTCTTTTCTCTATTTCTATTTTTGGTCAAGCACAACCCCATTGGCACTTTTTCATGCTCTTTTCACTTTATTTTTCTTGGAAAAAAAATCTCTCTCTTTTTCTTACACTATCTTTTTTTTTTCTATTGCTTATATTTAATTATGTGTTTCCATGTTTTATCAGTTTGCTTTAATTTCAGTTGTTTGCTTTGATTCCAATTTTGTTCAAATTTCAGTTGTTTGCTTTGATTTAGATTCTTTTTCTGATTTCATTGTTTGCATTGATTTATTTTTTTTTTCCTGATATCATTGTCTGCTTTGGTTTGTTTTTTCCTCTAATATGTCCTAAGAAGAAGCCTAAAATTAAAAAAAAAAAGAAAAACAAGAAATCAAGTAGCAAACACTGAAAAGACACATATCTTGTTTATTGTTTAATCAGTTTTTGTTTGTTTTTTAGAGAAAATAGTTATTCTTTTATCATTAGCTATTTGTTCTTTTCGCTCAAGTTTCCGTTCTTTTAAGTTACCACTTGTTTTTTTCAGCTCAACTTAGTGTTCTTTTAAGTTACGACTTATTCTTTTAGAAAAATTAATTATTCTTTTATTAGTAATTGTTTGTTTATACTAAATATTTTTTATCAATTTCTGATTAAAATTTAATAGTGTATCTTCACGAAGTCTGGGTTTTCGTTAGACATTCTTTTCATATTATTTAATAAGCTTGACTTATGGCATAAGTCATTCTTCTATAATAGAGAAATTGATGAAGAAATTGATGATTTGTTTTGGATTCTTATAAAACAATCAATTAGACTAGTGGCACCACTTGTTTACAAAAATTCTGCAAGTTTTTTTTTTAATTTTTTTTAACTTTTTCCTCTTTTCTTTTTCTTTTCTCTGTTTCTATTTTTGGTCAAGCACAACCCCATTGGCACTTTTTCTATGCTCTTTTCACTTTATTTTTCTTGGAAAAAAATCTCTCTCTTTTTCTTACACTATCTTTTTTTTTTTCTCTATTGCTTATATTTAATTATGTGTTTCCATGTTTTATTAGTTTGCTTTAATTTCAGTTGTTTGCTTTGATTCCAATTTTGTTTAAATTTCAGTTGTTTGCTTTGATTTAGATTCTTTTTTTTTTTATTTCATTGTTTGCATTGATTTATTTATTTATTTTTCTAATTTCATTGTCTTCTTTGGTTTGTTTTTTCCTTTAATGTGTCCTAAGAAGAAGCCTAAAATTTCTTAAAAAAAAAATCAAGTAGCAAACACTGAAAAGACACAGATCTTGTTTATTGTTTAATTGGTTTCTATTTATTTTTTTAGAGAAAATAGTTATTCTTTTATCGTTAGCTGTTTGTTCTTTTGGGTCAAGTTTCCATTCTTTTAAGTTACCACTTGTTTTTTTTTTTCAGCTCCACTTACTGTTCTTTTAAGTTACAAGTTATTCTTTTAGAAAAATTAATTGTTCTTTTAGTAGTAATTGTTTATTTATACTAAATATTTTTTTATCAAATTCTGACTAAAATTTTTGGGGAAATAGTTGTTTCTTTTTTAGTAGTAGTTGTTTGTCATTTAGATAAACCATTGGTTCTATTATTAGCATCTATTTATTCTTTTGACACACTTTATGTTTTTTACTAGCAGTTTTTTTTTTTCAGTTATTAGTTGTTCTTCTAGAAAAATTAATTGTTCTTTTCATAATAGTTATTTGTTCTTTTATCGGTTCGTGTTTCTTCTTTCTCAGTTTGTGTTTGTTCCAGAAAAAGATAAAATTGTTACTAAATAACTAGTAAAAAACTTTGTATATTTCAAAAAAAAAAAATCAAAGCAAATAGCTAAAAATAAAAAAATGAAAAATGAAAAAAAAATCACAGACAATGAAAAGGGAAAAAAAATCTGGGAATAAAACAAAAACCGGAAAACATTAGTGAAAATGGGAAAAAAAAAAGCCACTAAAGGGAGAAAAATGAGGGAAAAAGAAAGGAGAAAACAGGGGGGGAAATGAACATGAAAATGGAAGCAAGGCCGCTTGATTAGAACTCTTCCCTCAATGCTTCATATTTCTTAATCCCTAAAATCCTGGTCGGACATCATTTTTATCTAGGTTTTGTTGAACATATATTTAATGGCATGTGGACTCATGTCCTAGTGCAAGAATGCACCAGCTGCACATAATAATTTTTCTTTTCCTATCACTTTAAACACCGCTGATTTGGAAGTGTACCTAGGTGTATGTACACTTAACGATTTCCATCAAACTCTGTGTGTGTGGCTGCTTGCATGCTCCCATTCTGTTTTTCATTGTACCTAGAGTCGTTCCTATCTTTTTACTGTTCAACATTGATCACCATTGTTCTAATCTGATTTGTGGTTTAATACGTATTCTCATCGTCTTGTCATTTCGAATAGATGGTGGATGCTTTTGGATGGAGATTATAGAATACAGGGAAATGAATGGGTTGGGTCCATGACAATGACATTGATATTAGTGAAGAAGAAGATGATTTGAAGGTGAAATTCACAAAAAAGAAAAAAATGCACATGGTTTGTGTTTTTTATTGTAAAATAACATGGATTTGTGAAGAACTAGTTTAAATTTTGAGATGTATACTTCGGATTAAAGCTTTATTTGTTTGATTATGATTTTTCAATCTCTGTATGTTTCTATGTTTTTATATGTATATTTTGGGTTTGTAAATAGCACAAATATATATGAATGTTTTTGGTACTTATATGAATGTTCTGGCTTCAAAGTGCATATATATATATATATATATATATATATATATATATATATATATATATATATATATGCTTATGGGTTTGTGAAAAATACAAATATATATGTATGCTATTGGATATTATATGTATGCTTCTAGTTTTGTAAAGAACACAGATATGTGTATGTGTGTGTGTGTTTATGCTTAAGGGGTTTATACATATGCTTCTGAGTTTCAAAAAAGCACGGACAATATATGTCTGTTTCTGGAATTTATATATCTAAGATTGGTTTATGTATGTATGAAACTGGTGTGGCACAGTGTGTGTGTGTGTGTCTATTTGTCTGCCTGTACTGGAAAGTTTCAAAAACCCTTATGTGATTTGATAGAACCTACACTTACCTCGGTTTTTTGGGAAATCTACACTTACCCCCTATATGACCTAAGCTCCATTAGTGTCTCCATTTGCTAAGGAGGACCCAAAAAAAGTTAGAATCGCGGAACCCATTTATACTCCCAAAATCACATTATAAGTGTAGCATTAACAGAGAGAGAGAGAGAGAGAGAGAGAGAGAGAGAGAGAGAGTGTGTGTGTGTGTGTGTGTGTGTGTGTGTGTGTGTGTACGTGCAGGAAAGTTTCAAAAACCTTTATGTGGTTTGATGGAACCTATACTTAACCCCTCACATTGTAAGGTTTCAGGAGCCAAATGGCACAACGGAAGATAACCGAAACCCTCTAGGATCCAAGTGAAACAGGGTAAATTGGATGTTAAAAAATTTTGTACATTGTCGATTGAGATCTTTCACCCAACTGTTGAGTCGAATCAGAAACTTGAATAGTTAATGTGTTCAAGCTCTCTATGGTATCCACCCGAGCATATCAAGATCACTATGCCTCCACTACGTCTCGGCAGATGCGTTCCTCTTATGCCCGCAATGCTAGCTTGCGTCCTCCAAGGAATGGTAAAAGAATAGCGTAGCTAGAACTTTTCAGAACTCTTCTAATTTCATCCTTAGGGAGGCTAAGGAAAGAGCTACAAAATTCTCACTATATGATGTATATATAATGAGACTAGACTCCCAAGCCTAATGGGTTTCAAAACCCTAATCCTATTAGATTTATTTTCGGGCTTTATTAATGGCTCAACCTTTGGGCCAATTATTAATCTGAAACTATTATGAAACCAAAACCCAACCACTTTGGCCCATGCACTCAAATAATTCAATTGGCTTTATGTGTGTGACTCAAGAGGCTCATATCATATTGACAATGATCATAAATCGCATTTTTTTTTATCATAAACAATGAGCAGTGTCTAGCAACACATCATTGCTTCCCAAGTGACAAAATAGTCAGTGATTTGACTAAACTTCTATGATCATTGTTCATACATGTCATTGTCCCCTTGTCCAAGATATTAAGACCAAGCATGAGACATGGACTGTGTTATTCTCGTATAGCATAATCTATGGTTTCTTGATTACCGAGTAAATTAACTTAAACTGATGACATTAATATCGTATATCAACTTATTCAAGCATGGTCATACATTTTCTTATTCTCTTTATCAAGGGGGCCAAAGATATCACTCCCATTACATAAGAGGGACAAATCCCATCTTAATCATACAAAATCCTCCACATGATATATGACATACCCAATGACTACCTTCATGTTCACTAAGTTACAAGCAATAAAAAGAAGTATCAAAGTATGTGACTCTTATGTAGGAAACTTTGATGACCTTAGGTCAAAGGACTACATATATACTATGATCACTATGAGAATCACTTATGACACTCATATAATGATCCATGTAGTGTTCTCATAGTGGGTCAGTCCAGTACACAAGTTCTCTAACTTGTACCTATATGTAGACTGTGTATCTTATATTAGTGTCCACATATACTAGTCTTTATGTATTATTGTAACCCACTCCACAATAATACTAAACTAGGGACATTTAAGAATACTATTATCCTAGAGTTATAATTACGTTTGATTATGTCATATAGAAACAATATAATAAACATAATTACTTGATTAATACCTCAATAAAATATCATGACTCAATGTGAAAAATGCAATCATCTCATGATTAGCTTTTGGGCACAACACTAACACATATAACCTAAGCTCCATTAGTGTCTCCATTTGCTAAGTGGGACTTAGAAAAAGTTAGACTCGTGGAACCCAATTTTGCCCCCAAAATCACATTATAAGTGCAGTATTAATAGAGTTGCAATCTTCTATGTTCTCTTGCTTGGTTTGCTTCGGTTGATGGTGGAGGTATAGACCAATGGAAGAAGATAGTTGGTTCAGCGATTTTAAGGCAAGAAAAGAAACAAAAACCCAATCTGGTAAAAATCCCTCACTAGCAAAGCCAAATCAATCAAGTCACCATGTACCTTGATTCAACCATGTTTTCAATTTAAGGTTTGGGTACAATTTGGGGTGGGTTCAATTATTAAGGATGTTTTCAATTTGTGAGTCTCATTGTTGTTAAACTTTTTTTCATTTACTCACCCTATTTCTCATGTTACAACTGAAGATGGGAAGAATTGATTTAGCCAAATTGTAAACATGGGTGGGCATTGTATTGACCTTGTTTCATGTGATGTTGGTTCCCGTATTTAATTCAATGTTGAAGACAACATATAGATTATATATTTCATATGTGGCTACCTTGTGCCCAACCCTTAAACCCTTCCAGTTTTCTTGAATAAATTGCCATCAACAACTTTTGAAGGAAAAAAAAACTTGTTTTTCTTCTCAGGTTGGCAAAAACCTCATCAGCATCTTAACTCTTCATCAAACTACTGAATTTTTTTAAAGTCTTAAATCCTATTAGAGTTGTGAATGAGAAATCAAAAAGATTTCTTTCACTGGGTTCTTTCTAATATGTTTGTCATTCATGTTTAGGAGGGAAACCTTGGCGCCTTGAATGTACATAAAGTTTTTTTTTTTTGGTCTTTTCATTTCTCAATGAACGTAGATGCTAATGGAGCTTGGTTCAGAGAGGGGTAAGTGCAAGTCTCCCAAAATACAAGGAGTAACTGTAGTCTCCATCAAACCATAGATGGTTTTTAAAGCCTTCCCTACACACACACACACACACACACACACACACAAATATACATATGTATGTATATATAAGGAAAGTTTCAAAAACTAGTTGTGGGTATTGTACAAAACTGGGTTCATATATGTATTGAAACTATGTTTCTACTATATGAGTTGAGTTTTGATAGTGTATGAAATTGAAAATAAATTGTATGAAACTGATATTTATTTCTATAAAGCTATGAGCTATTTATGTGGAATTAAGCATATTTTTTGGAGCATGGTGTATAGATATAACAATAAAAAGAGGATACACCCAACACTTTCAATTAGTGAGGAAATAGATCTTGAAGACAATTCATAGATGTAATTGAGATTGTATTATATAAAATGAAGATCATATTGTAAAAGTGTGAAAAGCTCTTGTTATACCAAATTGGAATGCACCAATCGTCCCCAAATTATTTAATTATTGCACCTGTAATTTTGCTATCATACCAGGCATTAAAAGTGATGGAAGTTAAAGAAATTCTTATGTCCAGTTCCGTAGTAAAGATGGAATTGAGAAAGAGACAGCAATTATAGCCCAAAAGAACCAGATTTTGTAAACAACACAACTAGTGCACATCAGAGACAACCCTAGGCTGAACCTTAAGCAAAGAGAAACATTGAAATGGATGAGCAAAGACTCAAATATCTCTAGCAGCACTCCAAGCATCAACATGAGGGGTAGAGGAACTGGCCACTTAGATGAACCCTTTGAGGCAGTTGGTGAGAATTGTGTAGTACTTGAGATTATTGTTAGTTGTAAATTTCATACCATCCAAGATTGCACATAGCTTCATATGGAGTGCAGAAGGAGACTCAGGTGAGAAAATCAATTGAAAGGATATCCTACCATTTAGGCCAGTGATAAACCCACGTTGTTGCCCTATTCTTTGAAGAATTGTTCTAAGCTCCATCAGTCTGAAAATTACTATAACCAAAAAGTTACAATTATCATTATAATGACCCAAGTCCAAAACTGGTTAACAGAACACCTGCCCACACCACATGGGCTATCCTTTGGAAAAGATAAGCGCTAGGTGCTTATGTTCTGGAATTAGAGCCTATATATCGACATAAGGTTTCTCACAATTCACATATGTAGGATATGAGGGTGTTACAAACTCCCCCCCTTATGTACCTAACATCCCCATTGGGGTCAATTAGATTACTTGGTTCCTCGGACCAAATAACCTCTCTAATCGGACTACTTAGCCCCTGGCTAAGTAGCCTCTCAAATCCAGGATCAATCCCGGTAGACGATGCATGTGCATACCCACTATGCCACACCATCGTGGTCCCGGGTCGGCTCTGATACCATCTATAACGACCCAAATCCAGAACTGGTCAACGAAACACCTGCCCACACCACATGGGTTATCCTTTGGAAAATGATAAGCTCTAGGTGGTTTATGTTTTGGAATTAGAGCCTATATATCCACATAAGGTTTCTCACAATTCACCCATGTGGGATATGAGGGTGTTACAAATTCCCCCCCTTATGTACCTAACGTCCTCGTTGGGGTCAATCGGATTACTTGGTTCCCCGGACCAAGTAACCTCTCTAATCGGACTACTTAGCCCCTGGCCAAGTAGCCTCTCGAATCCAGGATCAGTCCTGGTAGACGATGCATGTGCATACCTACTATGCCACACCATTGTGGTCCCGGGTCGGCTCTGGTACCATCTATAACGACCCAAGTTCAGAACTGGTTAACGGAACACCTGCCCACACCACATGGGCTATCCTTTGGAAAAGGATAAGTGCTAGGTGCTTATGTTCTAGAATTGGAGCCTATATATCCATATAAGGTTTATCACAATTCACCTATGTGGGATATGGGGGTGTTACAATCATCCCAAACTTTAAACATTGGCGGTGGTTGAGGTTAGTAGAGATTTCTCAAAAACAATTTACATTTCTTGGGTTTGAGTATATTCTTACACAAACTGTCCATTGTATTAGTGACATGAGCAGGAGGCCAATGGGGTTTTATTGAAAATCGCTGAGTTTTAATTAAGCCATATGCCCCATAAAAGTTGTAGGGCTAAGTCTAAAGTGTCAAGGACCAAGTGAATTTGGTTGTGGCACAGATTTGACCACTACTAGCGGAAGGGAATTCCACAGTTTGGCTTAAGATTGCTACAAGTTTGTGCTCATATACCTTAGGAATTCTGCAATGGAAGAAAAGATGAAAAAATCCTCATCCTTAACTCCACAATGCAAACAAGTTAGAAATGAGGACATATTACACTTATGTAATTTCAAAAAGAGTGGTAGTGCATTGAAGCAGCGTTTCCACTTGAATGTTTTGAATTTGGATGGAATGTTTTTAGCCCATAATTCCCCAGACATGTAAAAAATCGTTGGTTTAGAGGATTAGAACTTCTAGCTACCTCATTTTGGTTTTGGGATAAGGTGTAGCCTTTTTTCATGTAATCTATGCCATCTTGAAGGACCCCCCTAAATGGGTCAGTCTTTACTCAAGCTATTCCTGCTTGTACAAGCCACAATTTTTTTTATAATTATTCTATTTAAATCCTAAAACTTTATGAATTTCTAGTTCCATCCTAAAACTATAAAATGATGTATACTATTTTTAATTTCTTTATTGGTTTCTTGTAATTAGTTTTAAAAATTTTTAAAATGTAGGATCTCATTTTTTTTACAATTTAAAAATTAATCACTATATATAAAAGGCCAAAATGCACTGTTAATTTCTTAACTTTGCTGACCCAAATGAATTAATCCTTCAAATATAAATCAGCATAACTTAGTCCTCTAACTTTGAGAAATCTACCAAGTTAGTCTCTTATTGGATGGAATAGCAAATTATGTTAATAGTTTCCTTACTAATGTTGAATGGGGCTGGGGTCAGATCAAAAAAGATAGTAGACGGTGTTAGTTTTCACTGCCCTTGACTCCGCCAACATCACTGTCAACTTCCACCTGTTTGGTGGCTTCCCCTAATCTAAGAAAGTTTTCATGGGGAACCAAACCCATAATTTTGTGGTTCAGTTAACAAAGAAACTCGTTTCACCATCCTTTACCTATAAGCCATAAACAATCTAAAGTGACCCATGTAAAGAGGCCTCATAGGAGAAACAACACAACAAATTTTCCAATGCATTTTGTTCTCCCCCTCCATTTAACCATATCCTTGCAAATTCCCACACATTGATCACATGAAAAACATGAAAAACTAGCCAACATACACAGAAAAATGACTATTGACAACCAATTAGAGCCTAGAGATTAACTTATCTTTTTATTCATAAAGAACTGAACTTGTGTGGACTTTTTCACAAACACATGGCAGACAAGTAGAAAAATAGATGATGATTAACATAAAATCCCAACATGACAAGATCCCAGCACTAATATGCATTGCTTAAAACATTAAATCCATTAGTTAAATCTTAAGCCGCAACAAGCAGCATTAACAACCCAAAATTCTAAGCCTTATCGCCATTAATCCTCCTAGTGAGTTGAATATCTTTTTGTTTGATAGTGACCATCTTGGCATAAATAGAGCACAAGTTGGTGTCTTCAAAAAGACACATGAGACAAGCCCTTGCTGTCTATAGGAGGATGGTTGCCTTAATACTTTAGAAGCAAAAGCCGATCTTGAAGTCTTGGGAAATTTTCCTCACCAGCCTCTAAATAGTAGCATCGTAATCAATAGCTCAATTCTCTTCTGGTACTTCCAGATCTCCCAAAAGGCTAATGACCCAAGCTAAATCTATAATGTTTCTTCACACCACCGGTTGCCAGAGTGAGCTTCTGCATTGCCTTCCTGGCTAGCTGCTTCCTTAAAGCCTTCCATCCAATTAATTTCCTAGCTCACTGATGAACTTAACATGATTGATTGCCCAACAATTTCATTCTAATTGCTTTTGAATTTCTTAGGATTACAGTCTCTTGACTTTGGGATTTTAAACCCTTGGCCTGCTTACTCCTTACCTCAGCCAATTTCATAACTTTTAATCCACATCAGCGCCTATGGAACGTCATCTAAGTCATGTTGGTTTTTGTCCAACAAGAACTAACTCACATAACTTATCAAAATTTGAGGACTACTTATGAGTTAAAGTTAAAGGAGTAACTAGTGAAAGTTTGCAAAGTTAAGTGACCAAACACACATTTAGGCCTATATAAAGTAAACACTTACAGACATTCTGAACACACTATAAATGAATTAAATTGAGACATTTTTATAGATGAAATTATGACATTGGCTAATATATTAAAGTGTTGAATAATTTTATCCAATAAACTGTTATTATTTTTCAATTAAATCATTAAATTTGGGTAATTTGATTAAAGACTGTTTGTTTTTATTTCTTATTTGCTTAAATAAATATCTTAATCAAATGTGATATGATCAAGCTATATACTTATGGAAGTTTTGTCAACCTAATCTCATACACATTGACGAACAAATGCTTAGAGTTATATAAATTAAAGTTGAAGAAATTCTTATATATAGGTAGAATAACCTTATTAGTGTGTCAATTACTTTGTTGATTTGGTTGAAATTATAGAAAAGTGTGATAGTTATAAGAACTAAAATTTTATTAGTGATATTTGAATAAAGGGAAATAAGAAGGTATTCAATTGATAGCCTAAAATGAGTAAATTTTTTTTTTCAAAGATTAGCTATATGTTACACTTGACGCAGCTCGTTACTCCCTCGCTTTCACATTATTTATAAAAATGTCATCACATCTTGAACAACACATTTGTTTGAATGGAACACTACTGTATAATATAGCACATTTATTTGAAAAGAACAACACGTTTGTCTAAAAAGAATAGTACTTTAGAAAATAACATATTCGTCTAAAGGGGACAACATTTCTTATTGAATCAAACAATATTATTTATGAACAGTGTTTCTTCCGAAATCAACAATATTTTACAAAACACCACATTTGTAATAATGGAATAGCACTTTTTTACTGAACGGAACAACATCATTTACAAACAACACATCTTATAAAATAAATAGTATATTACAGGATAGCATATTTATCTGAATGAAAAAATATTTATTATTTAATCGAATTATGACGAACAATATTTATTCCAAAATTAATGATATTTTATAGAATACTGCATTTGTAAGAATGAAACAATACTTCTCATTGAAAAGAACAACACTTATGACTAAAAAGAATAACACTTATGATTGACAAGAACAATACTTTTTACTAAATGGGACAACACTTATCACAAATAACATGGCTTATGAAATGAAAAATATATTATAGAACATCACATTTTTAAGAACGAAACAACACTTATTACTGAAGGGAACAACACTTATTACTAAATAGAAGAACACTTATTATGAATAGAACATCTTTTGAAATAAACAACATATTACAGAATAACACATTTATATGATTGAAACAATTTTGATTACCGAACAAAACATCAATTATTATTGAATGAAACAACACTTTATTATAAATAGTACATTTTATGAAATGAACAACATATTACAGGACAACACATTTGTATGGATGAAATGACATTTATTACTGAACGGAATAACACTTATTACTAAATGAAATAGCACTCACTACGAACAATACATCTTATGAAAAGAACATATTATAAAACTTTATATTTGTATGAATGGAATATCACTTATCATTAAACGAAAAACACTATGGAATATACCTATATTTGGCTGTAAATAAAAGCTAAGTCCTTTAGCACTACTATCAATGTACTCCTTAAGCCAACTTTTACCAGTGGCAAACATCCACTGCTAAGGTTGCCTTCATTATAGCATTGTCTCTTCAATCTCCTCTTTATCGGACATATTCCTATGGTGAGTTCGATTCACTCTCACTCAAACTTATCATCAGCCACACAATTAAAAGAGCCAATGGAGTTCGACATCTTTTACTATCCTATTTTTACAAATTTGGTGTTCTGTAAAATATAGTTAATTTAGGAAGAAATATTGTCCGTAAATAATATTATTTGAATCAGCATAAGAAATGTTGTTCCCTTAAAACAAATGTATGAGTGTAATACTTGATTCGAGAGTATTTTATGCTCAACATTTTTTAAATTGGTCTAAGTCCTAAAATTAAATGAACCTGAACAAGACTAAACAAAACATGTTCCATTGTGAAAGATTATTGGTAGAAAAGAAGAGTAAACAAAAGAAACAATAACATTTAGAAAATGAAGAAAAAGATGAAATAACGAGCAATATTTATAGATGGAATGTAGAAAAATAATAAGAAAAATTGAAGTAAATAAAGGATATATAAAATAAAAAATAAAGGAAAAAAGTGATAAAGATAAGGCAACAACAAAAAATAAAAAGAAAAAAACCTTGAAATGAAAACAACTTAAAAATGAAGTGAAAGTAAAAAAGACAAAAAAAATTAAAAGAACTGGAATAAATTCTTAATTAAAATTTAATTATAAAAATTGAACAATTTAATATTCAATCATTTACATCACAACATTTTATGAAAGAAAAGTCAAGAAATTCAGGCTAAATTAGAAGATGCCAAGAGAGAAATGAAAGAGAGTATAAACATTTTCATAGTTTCATAATTGAACTAAAAAATAAAATTTTAGACTTAAATAGAAGAGTTGCCTAAGTTTTAGGCCGACCATCGATTTTCCCCTATTCTATAGTTTTAAACCCCTGATTAAATGGGGGACAATGAGTATAACAATTAAATAATTTGAGAACAATTGATGCGACATTTAATAGCTCAAATAATTAAAAAATAAGAAATAATTTACAGACGATTGGTGCCATTAATCTCTATTTTTTATTTGTCTTTTTGTGCTCAACCTACCAAAACCGGTTCTCATAGTCATAGCCATCCGTTTGCATCATCTAATGCTTACCACCTCCTTTCTGGCTTGTTAATTATGATAATGTTGGATAAGACAGATTAGTTTGCCTGTTTCTTTTCTTGTGTATTTTAATCATCAATTTGCACAATTTTATTCTAACAAAAAATCCAGATTGATTTTCATTTGTCTTTTCCAAATACTTTCATGTGCAAGTTCCATGCGGCCTAAAGAAGACAATTACTTGGCTTGTGATCAAGTAACTTGGGCCAAGCTTCCTCGATCAACTTGCACCGTAGTAACTTGCTCGAATTCTCTTTTCTTTTCTTTTCTTTTTTCAAATAAGAATAAGAATACCCTAAAAAAATAAATACTGAACTCATATTATTTGTATTGCTCATAAAAAAATATTTATACACTTTTTTCTTTTACTTATTATACTATAGACCTATGTCTAATTGGACATACTGATCTAATCTAAATTTGCCTATAAATAACTATAATCCTGTAAAAACATTGATTAATTTGCATCTAGACTAAAACTTACCTTCACTGAAAACCTACCTTTCTTGCTGCTTTCGCCGCCGCCTCCTTTTATGATAAAATGTCACCGTGTCCTCTAGATATCATAGCCGCTCGCATCCAGATCTTATTGTTACTCACTGGTCCTTGCCTCCAGATCGCATTACCGCTCGCATCTAGATCTCGCACCACCAATCACCACTAAATCTTGGTGTTGGTGCTTACTGAATCACGCCAATCGTCACCTCTGAGTGACATGTCTACAAATAAAATGAAATTGTGTCTAATATAGAAGTCCAAGTGTCTGCAAAGTAATATAAAAATAATTTATTATAATGAGAAATTAAAAGTGTCTAAACCAATAAGAAAAAATGTTTGATTCCATATTGAAAAATGTATAAAGAAATATGAAAAAGTGTCTGATAAATAACTTGTAAACAATTTGTTATCTTTAGAAAATAACTGTTGAAATAATTAAAAAAAGTGTCCAAACCAGTAAGAAAAAGTGTCTCATTAATTATTAAAAAATATCTAAAGAAATATGTAAAAATGTCTAACTAAATAACTTGTGAACAATTTGTTATTTTAGAGAAAATAACTGTTTGAAATAATAAAAAAGTGTTTGACTAAATATGTAAAAATGTTCAAATAATAATGAAAAAGTGTCTTAATATTTAAACAAGTGTTTAAATAAAGGTATATGATTCAATAAATAAAGAAGTGTCTAAATAAAAATTTAAAAATGTCTAAATTGCAATACAAAAATGTTGGAACAATAACTAACAAAAAAAAAATTCTTTTGAAAAAAAAATTAGTCTTAGAGTTCTTTTATCTGCCTCTTCTCCTTTTTATCTCTCATCCTTTTATAGCCACAGCCTCCTTCCATAGCCTTCGCCTCCCTCTATAGTCATCGCCTCTATAGCGGCCTTCCTTCAACGCACGTTCACCTCACCCATCTGCCTCATTGGCCTCACTTCATCCTTCCTATCGTCTTGCCGTTTGTCTCGTTGTTATCGTGCCTCCTTACCTCAGATCTCATCGTCTCACTTCAGATCATGCCATTTTGCCTCGGATCACGCTGCCTCACCTTCGATCACTCCGTCTAGCCTTCAATCACGTTGCCTCACCTTGGTGATCGTTGGATGTGATTGCAATGCCTCGCCTCGCCTTAGATGTGATTGTCAGCACCTGGACAAAGATGAGCGCTACCTCACCTTGGTGATTCTCCACTCAATGATCATCAGATGTGATCGTCACGCCTCACTTTACCTTTGAATGTGATCATCAGCGCCTGGGCGGAGATCAAAGCATGGAAGAGAATGAAATTTAGGATAAGGCGAAGGTCTATAAAATCACCTCCTATGTCTAATTAGACATATGCTCACCATATACTTTCATTGGGGGTAAATCGCACTATTATTCTCAAACTTTTAATTATCATTACAAATCGGTCCTTAACTTTCATCTCATTGCATATTGGTAAAAAAAACCTTTATAATTTGTTACTGTTAGAGAATATTAGGAGAAGAAATTGAGGGCTTAATAATCACAAAAACCTTTATATAATAGATGAGTGTTAAATACAAGGAAATAAAATCCCTAGGAATAAAGAAAAGTAAATCCTTAAGAATAAAGAGAGAATATTATGTTCCTAAAATACACAACTTTCCTTAAAACTCCCTATCAAGCTGGAGCATCTATATCATAAGCTCTAAGCTTGTCACATATAGACTTTACTTTAGACCCTCCTAAAACATTAATGAATATGTCAGCAAGTTGATCTTCTAATTTGATATATGGGGTCTTAATCAAGCCTCATTGAAGCTTCTCATGAACGAAGTGGCAGTCAACTTTGACGCATTTAGTTCTTACATGAAAGATGGGATTATATGCAATATGAATGGCTGCTTGATTATCACATATTAATTCCATAGGAGATGAGTGTGCAAAACCAAGCTCATGAGAAAATGCCTTAACCAAACTAGCTCACATGTAGTATATGTCATTGCCTTATACTCGAATTCAACACTTGACCTTGTGACCATACTCTTATTTTTGCTTTTCCAGGACACCACGCACAATAGCCTGAAGTTGACCGTTGATTGTAAGAGCTTGCCTAATTAGCCTCTGTGTATCATCAAATCTAAGTATGACCATGATTTTGGTAAATGATACCTAGAGCAAGTACACATTTGAGATATCTTAAAATTCTAACTCGACTTGGTGCACCTTCAAGATATCTTAAAATTCTAACTACTGCAACCCAATTGCTAGTACGAGGAGAGTCCATGAACTGCCTTATTACACTTACAGCAAATGAAATATCTATATAAGTAACAGTTAAATAATTAAATTTGCCAACAAGCTTTTGATGCCTGGTAAGATCTTCCAAATATTCCCTTTTATCTATATTAAGCTTGACATTTGGCTCAATGGGACTATCAAAAAATTTGGTTCCTAACAAATCAGTTTCTTCCAGAAGGTCGAGAACATACTTTTTCTATGAAAGACATATTTCCATCTTGGACCGTACTACCTCAATCCCCAAGAAATATTTTAATAGAGCAAGGTTTTTTTTTTTTCTAAAACTTGGTTTACAGAAAAATCTTCAAGGATTGAATACTAGTTATATTATCACCAGTGATAACAATATCATTAACATAGGCAATCAAAAAGATTTTACCAGCTTCAGAGTGGCAATAAAAAATAGAATGATCTATGCTACATCGCTGCAAACCAAATTCTATAACAACTGAACTAAAACCACCAAGCCATACTTGTGGAGACTGTTTTAAAGCATACAATGACTTATTTAGGTGACATATATGATCAACCTCCCCCTGAGCAACAAACCTTAATGGTTGCTTAATGTAGATAGTTTCCTCTAGATCTCCAAAAGGAAAGACATTTTTAACATTTAGCTGATGTAAAGGCCATGCATATGTAATGGCTAACGCAATGTTGACACGAACAGATGTCAATTTGGCTAAACCTGAGTATCCTTTTACTACCAAATGGGCTTTTAATCGATGAACTGTACCATCAGGATGGACTTTTATAGTAAACACTCAATGACAACTCACAACAGTCTGACTATGTAGAGAGAAACCGAATTTCATATGTTATTAACCTACAAAGCTGACATCTTTTCTTTCATAGCTTGCTTCTATCTAGGATGAGAACTGGCTTCTGAGACAAACTTAAGCAAGGGTATAGAAGACAAGGTGGATACAAATCCAAAGTATGATGGTGATAGAGAAGAATAAGAAATAAAGTTAGAGATAGGGTGAGAAGTACAAGACCTTTTCCCTTTGTGAAGTGTAGTTGGAAGGTCCCAATCATCATCATGTGGATTTAAAGATGGAAAGGAGGATGGTGATAAGCATGAATCTTCTAGTGGTACCTCAATTCCAGGACACTAAGAGTAGACTTGCAGGTTAGGACGAGACAAAAGTTCTAAAAGTGGGGGAACAATATATGGAATTTGCTTTAAAGGTATAGGATTAGTGTCTGAAACATCGTTCTCAAGAGTTATTTGAGTAGGCATAAAGGATAAAGGCACACAATCATTAGTATCAACAGACACAGATTAAGTGTCAGAGAAATAAGGTGTAATTTTAAAGAACATAACATCAGTAGAGACAAAAAATTGATTCAATGAAGGACAAAAGCATCTGTACCCTTTCTGCAAACTAGAGTAACCAAGAAAGATAAATTTTAAGGTTTTTGGGTCTAATTTGTCTATCCCAGGTTGATGTTGATGAATAAAGCAAACACAGCCAAATATTTGAGGTACAGTTGAAAAAAGGTTATCAGAGGGAAAGAGAACAAAGAATGGGATTTTACTTGACAAAATATAGGAAGGCATCCAATTTATTAGGAAACAAGCAATGAGAATAGCACACCCCAAAAAGTTCTTGGGAACATTCATGTGGATTAAGAGGGTATGAGCTATTTCAACAATGTGCTGGATTTTCCTTTCGACTACTCCATTTTATTGAGAAGTCTTTGCCCAAAAAGACTGATGTACAATTCCTTACTGTTGTATTTAACTGGACATTGAGTTAAAAAAATATATACTCTTTAACATTGTCACTATGAAGAATATTAATTCAGAAATTAAATTGATTTTGAATTTCAGCACAAAAGGAACAAAAGACAAAGAATAATTATAAACTATTTTTCATTAAGAACAACCATGTCATTCGAGAAAAGTCATCAACAAAGATTATGAAATACTAGAAAACCTAATTTGGACTTGACACAATTTGGATCCCAAATATCTATATAAACTGGCTTGAATGGTTTTTCAACCTTTTTATTGACTTGATGAAAGTAGGGAACACGATGATACTTCCTTAGTTGACACATCTCACAATCTAAACTATAGACTGAACCTAAATCTGGGACAAATTTCTTGAGATTTCCTAAAGATGGATGACCTAAACAACTATAAACTAAGTGAGGTGAGATTGATGCATGGTAAACAATTGACGGCTGTAACCCATCAAAGTAGTGCATTTCATTTGATTCATACCCTTCTTCACTCATCTTCTTACCCCTTAAATCCTGGATAATAACACGATCAGGAAAGAAATAAACTGAACAATTTAGTTCTTTGGTTAATTTACTCACAAACATAAGGTTGAAAGAAAAATTTAGAACAAACAGAATAATTGGAAGAGTGAGAGAGTAACAAGGATGGGTGGGTCCAGCACCTTTAATGGTGGTGGTGGATCCATTTGCAATAGTGAGTTTATTATGAGATAAAGTTAAATGAGAGATATGGTCAAAATTGGTTATTTTACCTTAAATATGATTAGTTGCACCAGAATCCAATACCCATGATTAGTTTCTAGGAAGTTTAGAGGAATAATAGGATGTGGGGCTACTTCGATAGACAATAGAAGCTATAGAAGTGGAAGCTTGCTGTGCAGACTAATATTGCAAGTATTTAGCGTACTCATCCTAATACATAATGATAGATTGCTATAGGTTTACAGCCAGAGATGACTCCTCATTTGATGCGAAATGCATTATTCGCAAGGCCGGATACTTGTCCCAACAAGTCTCTTCCTCATGTCCATTTCTCACACAATAAGTGCAATGCAAATGTGAACTACTACCATTTCCATCTTTGCCACCATAACCACCACGGCTACTACGTCCTCTACAACTACCAACATGACCACTTTTCGCTTCTGAACTGCGTTGTATTGCAAAGGCAGATTGGTCATAATTGTTGCTTGCTGACCTTTCTTTGATCATAGTATGAAAGAGTCTTGTGAAAACTTCAAGCAATGGAGGAAGCTTTGTCTCTTCAAGAATATGGGAACAAACTGGTTCGAATTCAGGCTTTAGCTTGGCCAAGAATGTCATAAGCACCAATTGCTCCCTCTAACGTTGCATCTCATTGACAACAGGAGTAATAGGTAGCAAAGAATTCATTTCTTCCAATGCATGTTTCACCTTTGCAAAATATTCAAGAAAACTACCTTCCCGTTTAGAATGAAAAACTTCAATTGAAACCTTATACATACAAAGAATATTACTGGAATATAAAAGCTTGGCATACTCCTAAGCTTGCCTACAGGTTTAGACATGAGAAAATAAAGTATAAACTTCAGGTTCCATTGAATAAAAAGTGATATTAAGTAATTGTGCATCATCAACTTTCCAACTTTTGGATGTTTGAGGATCATTAGTAAGATGAGATATTTTTCTTTGACTTGTAAAATACAACTCCGCATTCCTAGTCTGAAATGAGTAGTTATTACCATTCAGACACTATTTGGCAATCTACAAATTGCTGAACTATGTGGGAGCACTTGCTGGTGGGACGATGACCGAAAGAAAACCCCCTTGACGACTTTTATCATCAGGCCTTAACATGTTTCTGGTTGCTGATTACTGACGGTATAAAAAACTAATAGAAAATTGACAGATTAAAATAGACTAGAGAATCAAGAAACTCAACTTCTAGTCATAATTGATGTAAATGAAGACCGAAAACTTGTTTAAGATAGAAAACCAATTAGACCCATCAAATTGCCATAACTGGAGGCCGCCGGATGGTGGCGCGTACTCCTACAAGCTTGTGCATGACTTTGTGATTTTACAGCAACACCGCCAGTGCTGTTTTGGTCGCCGACGCCTCCCGAGTATTTTTATGTTGTTGGTTTTTTATTTGACTAGGTGCTTGTTGGTTTTTTTTAAAGGGCAACAGCTAAAGGATGGTTGCAGAAGGTGGTTTCAGTGAAGGAGGGGATGGTGTTAAGGTTATGACTTTGATACCATGTTAGAGAATATTATGAGGAAAAACTGAGGACTTGATAATCATTAGGGGTGAAAATGGGTCGAGCTAAGCTTGAACCCATTAGGCTTGAACTCGGCCCTTTTGTTATTCGGCATTACCCAGGCTTGAGCTTGAATTGCTCGAGCCCAAATTTTCAGGCTCGAGCTAGGCCTGAAAGCTTGTCATGCTCTAATGACACATACAAATCTTTAGTCTTAGAATTATAATTTTGATGAAAGATAAGGACTGGATCTGTAGTTTTCTACAGAGATAATGAGGGAAGGGAAAATAACAGATCATATCCTAAACTTTCTAATCTTTCACAGCTTTACCTCGATTTTATAAACCTCACAAATGAGCCATCATCCTCCTCAAGACAAATAGGAAATACGATTCAAACCGCAACAACACTAAACTCACTCACAGAGAAAAAACAACCAAGAAAACATGAAAGAAACTAGGGAGACAGGCTTACAAATACGAATCATGTTTTCCAGCCCTATTTAAACGTGTTCATAATTAGTTGATAATTAATGAACTATTTAAACTCTTAATTTTTACTTTTTACAAGCCATGTTTTGTGCCGAAGGATTACGGACCAATATGAAACACATTATAAACAAATGATTTTACTATAATCAACAAGTCGCTCTCGCCATTGTAATTCGCTCTGAATAATAAGATACTTCTTCTGTCCCACTTTCTTTGCTCTACTTGACTTTTTCAACTAGTTTGATTTGAATTTATTTATATTATTATTTATTAAAAAAATTAAAAAATATATTTTTAGAAACTATAGGTCTTAATTTATCTTTTACATATAAATTTTTTTATTTATATTTTAAAATATTAAAAATAAAAAATTATATATTAATTACTGAAAAGTGAATAATGTAAAGAATTTGGGATAGAGGAGTAATAAATACCGAAAGTATTACTCAGATTGATTCTCATTGCAACTATGTCCATGTGCAAGTTCCATATAACTTCTTCGCGTCTATTATTGAGGTAAAAGAAAACAAAATTAAAGAATACAAGTATTTGGTGCCTGGTCGGCACCTAAATCAATTAAGTAATTTGTGGACAGAAATCGGCGACAACCATCTTTGTTTCAGGGACCACGGGGCTCCGTTGTATACTGTGAAACATTTTTTTTTTTTTAAGAGAACGCAATAGTAGAGGTTTCAGTGCCCAGGGGCTCCATTGTATACAATGAAACATTTTTTTGGGATTTTGCTTCCAAACTTAGTTAGGGCCCACCATGGTATAGAGCTAATAATATAAGGCAAAATGTACATTTCCCAAATAGTAGGGGCAAAGTATAGTTTCGGCTAAATATCAAGGGGTTTATTGTAATTTTTCCTAAAATAGAGAAGAAAAATTAAAAGTAAATTTTACTCGTAGACCCTAACCTTTTATTGTTGAACCATTTTGGACCCTAACTTGAATTTTTTTGCATAGAAAGTCCTTAACCTGACTTAAAGATTGAAATGTCACATGACATGTCAACATGGGCGATTCGCCATGGTAGCACTTTCACCAAGTCAGAACTAGCTTACAATTGACTATAGTGGCACAAGAATATTGCAATAAATGAAGAAATTTAAAGCCTATACGGGTTAACCCAAAATCACACATGTCCCTTCTTTCTCCCTTGGTTTCATCAACCTCCATAAGAGCCAAGGTTTTCGGCTGTCGTTGTAGCCTGGGGTTCCAATCGACACCATTGTTATGAGGTTATGATCCCCAAAAGCTGGTCGACCTTCGACGCTAAACTCTCCATGTTCAAATTCAGAAACACGCACTCGATTCCGAATCAAATTCAAGTTAGGTTTCAGGGAGAACTTCGGTCTAGGAGAACTTGGACGCTTTCGGCGTGAGCATTATGGAGGACGATAACATGAGTGTCGGTGTGAGCAGTATGCAGTTCGAAGCGTGTCTCGACCATCGAGGGAGATGTGGTCATTATTGAGCTTGATTTGGTTATTGATGTGGCATCTGATGCCGCTGAACTACTTGGCCTATGCCAACTCAGCCTGGTGCACCTCCAACATCCGCCATCACCAACAACCTAGGGGCTGTTGCATCCACTAGCGTCGCTATGCCTCTGACACACCTACTCACCCCTTAGAGCCCTTCATGGTCCAGGAAATCAACGGGGTTTGGATCATTCCCTCCTCCCACCCCCTTTTCCAGTCCCCCAAATCCTACGCTCTCCACTCTGTTGTACTCCAAGAGCCGGAATAAGACATAGTCACCGAATGGAAAAGAAGAACCAAACTTCCAGCCACAATCATCTCTGTCATCGCAAGTGTTGGCGGCAAACCACACCTGTTGACCCTGAATCTTGAAAAAAAGGACATGACAGTAGTGACCTGAGCTTCGCATTCGAACACCGATTTTAATCGCACGATTATCCAGCAAGGTGTCGATCTCACCGAATTGTCGTGCCTCCAATTTTGCTGGGTTGGTTTGAAAAAATAGAAGAGAATCAGAGGTTAATGTGGGTGAATACGGGGTCAACGTTGCAAGCAATGCCGCTTGACTGGCTTAAGGACTACCCGAAAAATGCATTTTACATGGACGATGTCTTCATGGAAACGGATGAGTAGGGGTGATATTCAGTTTTTTTGTTTAAATCAAACTGAATTAGTTGGTTTATTTGGTTTTTGGTTTGGGATAATAAGAAACTGAATAAATCAAATAAGAGTATAAAACCGAATTTAAACCAAACCAAAATATTTTGGTTTGGTTCGATCCAAATTGAATTAATTGAAAAAAATGATAATGAAATTCTATAAAAGAGGAAATGAGAGAGAGGCATTGTTTTTTTCTTTTTTCCAAATACCATTCAATATAGAAGATTTATTATTAATGGAAAGAAAGAAAACAAGAATCTAAGCTAATTTGGGTTAGTTTGTAGGTTTATTCTCCATGAAAAATAAAAAAAAATTAATATAAAAAATTTTGGTTAATTTAGTAACCGAATTAACTGAAATCTAAAACTGAAACTAAAATTTTTTTTATTCAGTTTCAACCGAAACCGAATCGAATTACAGAATTCACCAACCGAATTTTTAAATTATTTTAGTTTTTTCAGTTTGAACTGAATACTGATCACTCCTACTTATGAGAAACCATATGTCCGGCCGAACATGGTGGTCGGCAACATTGATGTGGATTCAAGATGTTTTTTTTTTAGTTTTTTTCTTCTTTTTCTGCATCATCGAAGCTAATTAATTTATTGTGCCACCATGACAAATTGTCCATACTGGCATGACACATGTCATTTTCTGTCAACACTAACATTTTTTGTCTACGAAATGTCAAAATTAGAACAATTAAATGAGGTTTAGAACTTTCTATGCAAGAAATGTAGGTTAGGGTCCAAAATGGTAAAATAATAAAAAGTTAGGGGTTACAGTTGTAATTTGCTCAAAAAATTAGGTTCGATAATGACAGCATAGATGAAGGCCTCCCAACTACTTTTTGGATTGTTTTTTTTTAATATATAATAATAGCATTCAAAGCACCCTACAACAAAATAATCAGCTAGAACAGTCAGCTGCTAAGCAGGATACAATTTGCAAAGGAAAATTAGAGGTCCATAGCGTATGTCCTTCCTCAGCCAGATAGATTTTTGAGAGGGCATCAGCTACTGTGTTCGCATCCCTCCCCACGTGAATCACTTGCCATGCAGCAACCCTCTTCAAGTTCTACCGAATAGAGGCAATACATGCAAATGCTTTGGACAAGCCGTCCCTTGGGGACAAGATCGCCTGAGTTACCTGGCTCACATCCATCTCCAAAATGAACTTAGATATGCCGAAATCCTTTGCAAGTTGAACTCCCACTTGAGTTGCTATACACTCCGCATAGAAAGGATTGAAAATACCTATTCATTGAGCTGTCAGTGCCCCAATCACCTCCCCGTGGTGATTACGTATAACCACCCTTAAACCGATCCATTAGCCATTCTTTTGGTGTTGTGCTACTACCTTCAGTAACGTAAAACATTCTCTAATCGTTCCATACTTGCTGTGCCACTCGGTAACCCCGTAGAGCAAGTAATGATGATTTTGGCTGTGCTAAATAGACTAGGCACCCAGTATCCTCTACAACATTCTGAGAGGCAAGGTTAGCCTTCGATGGTAGAACATCAAGTGCCACCCTCTACAAAAAATTCTTATGCTTATTAGGGACCAACATAGACCAAATCTACTTCCACAACCGTGAGTCTAAGCTAGAATAGATTACACTCTCCTTAATATTCATATATGTGTGGTATCCACTACTTACACAATAAACTCCGTTGAAATTGTAATGCCAAATTAGCTGGTCCTGCCTTCGAGCATGTTAGATTTGTTCCAAGCAAATATTTAATTTTGATGATGACAAGTGTATTGTGTTATTGTGTTTAATCTCATTTTATTGGGCTAAAATAGATTTGTTAAAGTTGTGCTTAAATTCCAAGTATTTCAAGTGTTATTTCAAAAAATATGTTTTAAGTTTGATGATAAAACTTGTTTTTGAAGAGAATTTAGTAGGTCATCAAAATATGTTGGTGTTTGAATCAAGTTTGATTTCCAAATGACAAGTTTTTCTAAGTTGTTTCATGTTCAATCCGTTAAAGAAATAGTTTAACATGTCTTTTTATCACCCAAGTCTTCACAGCTCCCAAGTCTATGCTTTAATACGTTAAACTGGGTTAATTTGTAGCCTGAAACTCCTGTAACTTTTTGAAACATCAATTAATGCGTTAAACTCTGAGTTTATTCTGTTATTCAGAAGTCTGAAAGCTTCCCCCAAAATCCTTCGACTGGCGCGATTTCAGCCAAGTTTTGAAATATCATTCGGGCGAATTAAGGGACACCACCTGGACACCTTGGCAGAGCTTTTAATGAGCTGTCTCTAGCTGTTTTTGACCGTTGGAGAACGAAATCGAGTTTAACCCGTTAAACTCGAAACTTAACGCGAAGTCTGGAACTCTTCCTCTTTTGCACAAAAAAACAGAACAACGGTCACCAGAATTTGTGGAGCTTTTCCAGACAACTCAAGCAGGTTTTCAACGTCTCTTTGGCCCCCAAATGGGTATAAAAACATAGAGAAACACTTTGGGAGCAACACTTGGCAATAAGATCAAAGATTCATCACCAAATGCTCATCAAAGTGTTCATCATTTGAGAAAATAGCCAAGTTTTGTGCTTTCACTTGTATATCTAGCAAAGAGTGCTATTGTGTGAGCTTGTGAGTTTGTAAACATTCCAAGTCTTAGAATCTCTTGAGTGTAAATTGGTTTCTAGTGAGCCTTAAAGAAAACTAGAGAGTGGTTTCTAGTGAGCCTTGAAGAAAACTATAGATTGGTTGGGTGTAAACCTTGAAGAAAACACCATTGTAATCTTGATCAAGAGATAGTGGAGGAAATCTCAAGTGGGCAAGCTTGAGGAGAGGACATAGACTCTGGTTGATGGAGTTGAACCTCTATAAATCCCGATGCACTCTTTCTTTGTCTCTCTTTATATTTTGCTTTATATTTTCCTTATACTTGCTTAGTTTGTTCTTAATTTTTGGTTAAGTAAATTTAGTTGTAAAATTTGATTTTGCTAAAGTTTTAATACAACCAATTCACCCCCTCTTAGTTGCACTTGGGCCAACAATTGGTATCAGAGCTTAGTAATTTTTGTTTTCAAGACCTTGCAGTTTCAAAATCAAAAGATCTATGGCAACCTCTAGTTTTATGCATCTTGAGGGGCAAAGCACATCTAGGCCACCATTGTTTGATTCTACAAATTTTAATTAGTGGAAAACTAGGATGGAGATTCATATTAAAGCCATTGATTATGCTTTATGAAGAATTATCAAAGATGGTCCTAATATTCCTTTAAAAGTAGTTGATGGTAAACAAGTACCCAAAGATTCAAAAGAATTTAAATCGAAGGATGATGCTATGTGCACTATGAATGCTAGAACTATGAATATTATATATTGTGCACTAACCGCCGATGTGTTCAATTTAGTCTCTTCTTGTAATGATGCTAGGGAAATATAGAACATGTTGTTGGTGACATATGAAGGAACTTCACAAGTCAAGGACACCAAAATGCATATGCTAGTTAGAGCATATGAACTTTTCACCATGGAGCCAAGAGAGAGCATTCAAGATATGTTCAAAAGGTTCAATGAAATTCTTACACCACTCAAGTTGCTTGGAAAGGAATATAAAAATGAAGAGTTGGTGAGAAAAATCTTGTGGAGCTCGCCTTCTTTATGGAAAAGTATAGTTGAAGCTATTAATGAAGGTGGAAGCATCAAGACCATGAACATTGATGAGCTATTTGGGAAATTATTGACATATGAGATGAAGGAGCAAGAGGAAGAAAGACTCAACAACAAGAACAAGTTAATGACCTTCAAAGTTAAAGAAAATGATTCATCTTCATCTTCTTCAAATGAAGATGATTTGGATGATGTAGCAATCTTGACCAAGAAGTTCAAGAAAATTCTCAAGAGGTCGAAGAATAAGGGTTCTAGAGGCAAAAAGAATGAGATCACTTGCTACAAGTGTAAGGAGCTCGGGCATCTACAATTTGATTGTCCATTGAACAAGCCAAAGAAGCACAAAAATCACAAGAGAAGAAAGAAGAAACTTATAGCTATGGCGGCTTGGAGTGATAGTTGCTCATCCTATAGTGAAAGCTCATCATCATCAAATGACACAGGTGATCAAGCCAATCTTTGCTTGATGATTGAAGAAGATGAAGTCTCTTCAAATCAAAGTTACATCAACTTGTGTCTCATGGCAAAAGAAGAAAATGAGGTAACAAGTACTTATTCTAGTAACACATCATCATCCTCATCATGCTCATCTAGTTGTTCATATGAAGAATTATTAGATGCATTTCATGAGCTTTTCAAAAATTCAAAAAGACTTGTCAAAAAGGTTGATGAATTGAAGGTTGTAAATGCTTCTTTAGCAAAAGAAATAGATGACTTAAAGAAGGAGAACTTAGATATTAGCTTGTCCTTGAGACAAGAAATAGATGAATTGAAAAGGGATAAATTTGATCTTAGTCAATCTTTATCTAGATTTGTCAAGGGTAAATAAAAACTTGATTTATTGCTTGGTGCTCAAAAGGGAGTCTATGACAAAGCGGGAATTGGTTTTAATCCTTTGATGAAGGAAAGAAAATTTGGGAATAGATTTATTGATGCATCCTCATCCTCATCCTCATCAAGTAGTTCTTTTGTAACATGTCATGCTTGTGGTGGAAAAGGTCATTATTCTTATGAATGTTTGGGTAGAAAAGGAAAAGTTCCTATTGGCTATAAATTGGTATGGGTTCCTAAATGAACTAAAATTATTGGAGCTAACCCTTAAAGACCCAAAGAAATTTGGGTACCAAAAATCAAAACTTGAAATCTCATGTAGGGTGCTAGAGCATGGAGCAAAAATTAGAAGCATACACATGAAGCTCTATGCACCAAGAAATTGGAGATTTGAAGTTCAATGGTAAATGCTTGAGATAAAGTTCATTTGTGGTAACATTGTTGATTTTATTTGGTTAATGGTAATTTTTGATGCATTGAGCTATTTGGTTGTGCTATGTTGCTTAATAAGTATATATAAGTTATTCATTATTCTTGGAAGATATGTGATATGTTTTATGATCATCATGATGATTGTGGATTTGTTCCAATATTTTGATGATATGATTTTGTATGGAAAATATTATGTTGCTAGTCTATTAGTTGACATTTGGCTATCTTACTTGATCTAGAAAGGGGGAGAATTTTTTTTTATATGCTTGGACTGAGGTGGAGCATGTTTTTGCCTTAAAGTTTGTATGCCTTGATTTAGGGGGAGCTTATTGCATGTTGTAATATTAAGAATTTTTCATGATGATCTATATATCTTTTTGATTATGATAAAAAGGGAGAGAGATAAAATTGAAGAATATTTAATAAGAGGGGAGAATCATTGTTTATACTTGTTGTATGGATGTTATATGTATTTTTTGAAAGATTGTTTTGTCATCATCAAAAAGAAGGAGATTGTTGGATGTGTTCCAAGCAAATATTTAATTTTGATGATGACAAGTGTATTGTGTTATTGTGTTTAATCTCATTTTATTGGGTCAAAATAGATTTGTTAAAGTTGTGCTTAAATTCCAAGTATTTCAAGTATTATTTCAAAACATATGTTTTAAGTTTGATGATAAAGCTTGTTTTTTAAGAGAAGTTAGTAGGTCATCAAAATATGTTAGTGTTTGAATCAAGTTTGATTTCCAAATGACAAGTTTTTCTAAGTTGTTTCATGTTCAATCCGTTAAAGAAATAGTTTAACATGTCTTTTTATCACCTAAGTTTTCACAGCTCCCAAGTCTATGCTTTAATACGTTAAACTGGCTTAATTCGTAGTCTGAAACTCCTGTAACTTTTCGAAACATCAGTTAACGTGTTAAACTCCGAGTTTAACTTGTTATTCGGAAGTCTGAAAGCTTCCCCCAAAATCCTTCGACTGGCACGATTTCAACTAAGTTTTGAAATATCATTCGGGCGAATCAGAGGACACCACCTGGACACCTTGGCAGAGCTTTTAATGAGCTGGCTTTAGCCGCTTTTGACCGTTGGAGGACAAAATTGAGTTTAACCCGTTAAACTCGAAACTTAACGCGAAGTCTGGAACTTTTCCTCTTTTGCACAAAAAAACAGAACAACGGTCACCAGAATTTGTAGAGCTTTTCCAGACGACTCCAGCAGGTTTTCAACGTCTCTTTGGCCCCCAAATGAGTATAAAAACATGGAGAAACACTTTGGGAGCAATACTTGGCAATAAGATCAAAGATTCATCATCAAATGCTCATCAAAGTGTTCATCATTTGAGAAAAGAGCCAAGTTTTATGCTTTCACTTGTATATCTAGCAAAAAGTGCTATTGTGTGAGCTTGTAAACATTCCAAGTCTTAGAATCTCTTGAGTGTAGAGTGATTTCTAGTGAGCCTTGAAGAAAACTAGAGAGTGGTTTCTAGTGAGCCTTAAAGAAAACTAGAGATTAGTTAGGTGTGAACCTTGAAGAAAACATCATTGTAATCTTGATCAAGAAATAGTGGAGGAAATCTCAAATGGGTAAGCTTGAGAAGAGGACGTAGACTCCGGTTGGTGGAGTTGAACTTCTATAAATCCCGGTGCACTCTTTCTTTGTCTCTCTTTATATTTTGCTTTATAGTTTCCTTATACTTGCTTAGTTTGTTCTTAATTTTTGGTTAAGTAAATTTAGTTATAAAATTTGATTTTGCTAAAGTTTTTAATACAACCAATTCAGCCCTTTCTTGGTTGCACTTGGGTCAACAAAGCATCACCAAGTGGAATTTGCATAATCATATTCACGTCGTGGCTGGGAAATGTTTGGTGAAAGAGCCTAACATTCTATCAGTGTGATTGATGATCAATGAAATAACTCACTAACAAGAGATCTAGGCCTTGTCCTTGCATCGATACCCGGAAAGTAGGAGCTGACAGAATCCATGAGTCCAGCCATGCACTAATCCACGACCCATTCCCTACCCACCACCATATCCCAAGGTTTAGAAGGGTCCGGCCATGTAGCAAGCTTTGCCAAATGAATGAGGAATTTTGTCTATTTTGGGCTACTAGAAAACCTGAAGACTCATAATACTTTGCCTGGAAGATTCTTGAAATTAAAGATGTGCCATTGTGAATCAATCTCCACCCTTGCTTAGCCAGCATGACCTGGTTGAAAACGGAGATTTTTCGGAATCCCAATCCACCTGCTTCCTTATTTGCCAAGAGTCTATCCCAAGACATCCAGTTAATTTCGCCACCCCTATCTGTATGAGACCATCAAAATTTGTGCAAGCACTTCTGAATCTCTTCATATATCCCCGATGGAATATTAAAAATGGACATTGCATAAATTGGAATTCACATGCAACAATTTTAATGAGAATTTCTTTCCCCGCCCGAGAAAAAATTTTCTATTTCCAGCCTCTTACCACTCTCGTTATTTTCTTCTTTGGATGACTAAAGGCCTCCTTCTACTGTCTGCCTATTGAGCAGGGTAACCCCAATTATTTTTCTATATTTTTGCATTCCCCAGTTTCGAAGATAGTGAAGAGCCTCTCTCTATCTCTCCTTGAGGTATTGGTACTGAAAAAGACTCCCGTCTTTTCAAAATTTACCTGGTATCCGAAGGCTACTTCGTCCTGATGGAGAACCCAGTTAAGCACATGCCCCTCCTCCACCGTAGCTCGACTGAAGACCAAGCAGTCATTGAAAAATAATATATGAGACAATTGTCGCCCTTTCTTACTAGCAGGAACTCCTGAAGTTTGTCCCGATTGCATGATGTTCCTAAGCAACGCTAACAGCCCTTCCGCACATACTAAGAAGAGGTAAGGTGAAAGTCGATCCCCTTGTTGGAGACCCTTTTGGGGATGAACTTCACCATGCCTCCACCCATTCACCATCACTGAATACGAGACAGATGAGATACAATTCAATACTAGTGAAACGAACCTCTCTGGGAAGCTCATATGCCTCATCATTCGAATCACATACTCCCATTCAACTCAATCATACGCCTTCACCATGTCAAGTTTTATGGCACAGGAACCCTCATTCCCTTCCTTACGGTTCTTGAGAGTGTGCATTATCTCATTGGCTATCAGAGTGTTACCCGATATTAGCCGTCCGACAATGAATGCACTTCTTCGCAAGATTTATTATTTAGTAATTAATTTATAATTTTTTATTTTTAATATTTTAGAATATAAATAAAAAATCTTTATATATAAATGATAAATAAAAACTTATAGTTTCTAAAATTATTTTTTTAATTTTTTTTAAATAAACAATAATATAAATAAATTTAAGTTATGCTATTTAAAAAAAATTAAATTTTTCGAGAATGTGAGACATGGGAAGTATGATAATATTGGATAACACATATTAGTTTGTCTGTCTCTTTTCTTGTGTATTTTAATGGTCAATTTGCACAATTTTATTATGACAAAAAACCATATTGATTCATATTTGTCATTTCCAAATACTTTCATTTGCAAGTTCCATGCAACCAAAAGGAGACAATTATTTGGTGGGTGGTAAAGTAACTTCGGCCAAGTTTCCTCGATCAACTTGCACCGTAGCAATAGTAGTGGGACATGTTGGATTGCAAGGAATTTTTTTTTTTTTCAAATAAGAATAAGAATATCCTACTAAAAAAAATATTGAATTAATGCTACTAAAAAATAAATATAAAACTCATATTATTTGGATTGCTCAGAAAAAATTTGTACGCCTTTGTTCTTTGGTTCTCTGTTTGTTTTATTTTTTTGTGGGGTAAATAGCATTATTAGTCCCAAACCTTTAATTGTCATTGTAAATCATTCCTCAACCTCCAAATCATTGCATATTGATTACAAACCTTTGTAATTGGTTGCACATTGATCTCTAGCCCCGCAAAATTCAGTTTTTACAAAAACTCAATTTACAAAGGTAAGAAACTAGGAATTTAAACTAACTATTAAATTTTTTTAAAAAAATATGTGGTATAGATTGAATTTTTTGGGAGAGAAAAATTTAATATAATTTGGAAAGTTGATATAGATAACAAATTCAAATTGATTGGTAATTGTCTTTTAATAAACTCAAAATGTGTCTTAATTTGTTGACTATTAATGAACTACTTAAACTACCAGTTTTAACTTTATATAAGTTGTGTTTTTCATGCCCAAGGATTAGAGACTAATATGAAACATATGATAAACATATGGGACCAGCATGTAACAAAAATGAAGGTTGAAGACCAATTTGCCATAAAAACTAAAGACATATCACAGGATTTTATTCTAATCAGCTAGCAAGTCACTCTCTAACTTGCAATTCGCTCTGAATAATAAGATAATAATTAATAAATGCTGAAAGTATTACCCAGATTGATTATCATTGCAAATGTGTTCATGTGCAAGTTCCACGTAACTTCTTCGCGTTAATTATTGAGGTGAAAAAAAAATTAATAAATAAAAGAAGACAGTTATTTGGTGCCTGGTCGACACCTAATCAATTAATAACTTTGGACGAGCCAAGTTTTCTGGAAAAAAAGAGCAAAGAAACTCTGCTTCCCTTTCGAGTTTCGGAAATCAAGATATTCAAAGGTGCTTGGTTGGTTGATTAACGTCAAGTTGCAAGATGGAAGCTGCTCTGGCTTTCGTGGGAGGCCCTTTTCTGAATTCCTTGTACGAGTGGATGTTCGGCAAAGTGGAGTACTTCCTCCAGCGCAAGTTCAACAAACAATCTGAGACACTAGAAACGGTTCATGCCAGGGCCCAGCTACAGGGGTGGAGGAGCTTGCTGCCCAAAATCCAAGCCTTGCTCGACCAAGCGGAGACAGAAGAAACGACTCATGCTTCAGTTCAAGCCTGGCACTCTGACCTGAAACTCTTGGCCTATGACATGGAGGACGTCCTCGATGAGTTGTATTTTGAAGTGGAGACGGCCAAGCGGCAGGCCGAAGCTGAGGGCAGCACAAGTAGACCATCCAAACGGCCCAGGGACGGTTCGACCAGCGGCGAGTCTCTAACTCATGTTCTTACTGATATCCTTCCTGATAGCCAAACGCTACCGCCTCTATCTGGCCGAACTCCCTGCCACAATGATGGCCAGAAGAAGCTGGCGCTACCCAAGAAAAGGTGCGATCAGGCACCTTGGGAGATAGCCAAAGAGCTCCGAGCCCGGCACGCCAGGAAGCCCCGAGGACACTACTCGCCCCCCAAGGTTGTGAACACATCGCCTTCGGAAAAGCGGCACCAGACATAGCGAGCCGAACATGATATCCCCGAAGGCGGAACTCCCTGAAACTGGGAACCCCCGAACTGAGGGCTTGTTTCCCGAAGAGGCTCTGTCCGAACTAGAGGACGACCTCACCCAGGGACCTCGGGAGTACGGCAGGAGCATTTATGGAAACATTTAAGGAAGCCTCTGACACGTCCTTTCGCAGACATCATAAAGTCGCCTGAATAGGCGCTCTGACATACGGACGCCGTCAGAATCACATCATGACCCATCTCAGCACGTGGCTCAGGACAACTTGCTACCAGTTATCTGTCTCCTACGCCCAGAAACTCAGGGAACATCCGACCGAACACGTGTCGTGATCTGAACGGGCTAGGCACTCCTTTAAATACCAGGAATTAATACTGGGCAGGAGGCTGGTTGGTTGGCAAAACACGGCTCCCACACTCTGAGAAAGCTATCAGGCGAGACCCTTCAGCCCTTTGTGCTATTTCCTCTGCCTTTTCTCAGTCACCACTGACTTGGGCGTCGGAGGCTCCCCCCCCGGAAAAACACTCCGGGGGCCTCCTAACCCTTTGTTTCTGAGCTTTCAGGCACTCCCCTTCGGGCTGTCCATTCCACCAGGCGTTCTTCCTCCCAGAAGTCTCTCCACCAGTCACCATGACTATAAACGATGAGGCCCCTGGCCATCATTTGGCGCCGTCTGTGGGAACCCGCTCTGAGATCGCCGTCGTTGAGACTCGGCGTTCTAAGGACAAGGGGCTCCCGAAGTCCCCGTCCGCGCCTGAGATACAACCGGCTGCTGAGCAAACACTCCCAGGGACTTCTGCGCCTGAGGAAGGTCGCCCTCTGGTAATCACCATGAGCTTCTTGAGAGACTTTCAGCGTTCGGTCGTGTCTGAAATGACCCAGCAGATCGACCGAAGGTGGCCACAGCAAGCACAGGCCCAGAGACCCCCCCCACCGACACGCCCTCAGGAGAAAAGCCCCAAGTCTACACATCGCAGTTCGGGGAGAGGAGACCCTCGCGGAGAATCATCCACAGAAAATATAGCCCTCGGGAAACGGCCTGTGGGACAAACCGGGTCCAAGCGACCGAGAGTCTCACAGCGAAGCAGTTCGGCGCCTGAGGCGAGGTCCTTGTCCCCTCAGCGCCGAACTCGCCCCCCGAAGAGGCGCCGGCAATCTCTATTCCCTGAAGAAGGCCCTAGCGCCACAGTGCTGATGGAGAAGATACTAGCACGGCTGGACAGAGTGGAGAAACAAGTGGCCAGAAAACCCGTTTGGGCCAGACTCTCGGGAATAGGCTGCGAAGATGACTCGCCATTTATTCAGTCCGTTGTTGAGGCAGCCATGCCAGGTGACTTCAGAGTACCTTGGTTGGAGATTTATGATGGCGGTACTGATCCGCAGGCCCATTTGACGAAGTACCGACGCAGCATGATAATACACGGTGCTGACGACGCTACCATGTGCAAGTGCTTCGAAGTCACCCTCACAGGACCAGCCACAGCGTGGTACAATTCCTTGCCTTCAGGAACCATCACTGAGTTCCAGGAGTTGTCCGCAGCCTTCGCCTAGCAGTTCATTGGGAGCCGACCTACGGCGAAGATGCTTGTTCAGATGTTCGACATAGAGCAGAGGAATGGAGAAACTATCCGAGACTATGTCAAAAGGTTCAACAGGGAAGCTCTGAGCGTCCCAGACTTCAGGCCCGAAATCCGCATTCTTGCCATGACACGAGGCCTTCGGCGAGACTCGCAGCTGTTCTACGAGTTCTCAAAAGACCCCCCGCAGACCCTCGGAGAATTTTACCGAAGATCAGAACAGCACATGACCGCTGAAGAACTAAGAATGGCTGGGCCGAAGTCTGATCACCACCGCCCCGAAGAGTCCAGTCAACAAGCTCGGCATCCTACCGAATACGCAGGACGACCTCGGAGGATGCGAGGAAAGAAACCTCAAAGTTTCACACCATTGAGCACTTTACGGACCAACATTCTCATGGCGCTGGAAAGGCAAGGGACGCAGATTCGGCGACCAAGGGCCATGACCGCCGATAATAAGAAGAATGCAAAGGAGTTCTGCCAGTTTCATCACGACCACGGTCATGACACCGAAGACTGCTTCCAGCTGAAGAAGTACATAGAGTCGCTGATAAAAAACGGCCAACTTCGGAAATACCTGAGGATGCCATCCCCGAAAGACAGAAAAATGGAGGAAGAAGGGGCCCAAGATGAGGACTACGACTCCGACAGGCGGAGAAATAAAAGTCCAAAAAAGCGCCCTCCACCTCCAGCAGGGGTTATCTAAACTATCACCACGGGGCTCCCATCCTCGGAAAGAAAGCGGAAAGCCAGAGAAATTGCGGTCATGGAGTATCAAAGTCCATCAAAAAAGCTGGCTCGCAAAGGTGGCTCCACCGTCGTCTTCCCCCACTACGATCCGCTACTGATTATGGCGAGAGTAGGGAACTGGGACGTCAAAAAAGTATTGCTTGATGATGGCTCAAATGCTGACGTCCTATTCTCGCACCTGCTGCCGAGCTTGGGCATCTCCGGCAGCGAACTGAAGCCTGTCGCCTCGCCCACTTTTGGGGTTGGACCATCCGAACTCCCCGTCCTCGGATGGATCGACCTCCCGCTGATGATAAAAGGGACTTCGCTGAACAGAGCAGCTGAGTTGCACGCCTCCACAATGGCGAGATTCATCGTCATGAACACCCCGTCCTCATACAACGCCATCCTTGGAAGGCAGGCAATGGGGAACCTGCATATTCGCCCTGATGTGAAGTACTTCACTATCACATTCGCCACAAAGGATGGAGATGCAGAGGTGTTCATAGACCAACCCGAGGTAAGAAAGGTGTTCATGAAAGCGCGAAAAGCTCCGGCAACAACTTCGCGCAAACAATGGAGGCAAGGGCACCAGAAAAAGGCAAAGAAGAAGATCTCGCCAAGACAGAAATGGAAGCAATAGAGCTTGTTCCAGGTCAATCTACCCGAATAGGGAAGAGCTTGGCCGAAGGTGACAAGGAAAATCTTGTATCCATTCTGCTGGAAAATAAAGATCTGTTTGCCTACTCGCCAAAAAATATGCCGGGGGTGAACCCTGGCATAATACAGCATAGCCTCAAAGAAAGTCCGAAAGCAAGGCCTGTCCGGCAGAAGAGACGAAGCATCTCGGCCCACAAAAGCAACTTTGCCAAAACCGAAGTCCAACGTCTCCTAGATGCTGAGGCTATCAGGGAGGTCAGGTACCCCGAATGGTTAAGCAACGTGGTCATCGCCACAAAAGAAGGTAGCAGCAAACTCCGGATGTGCATCGACCTCAGAAACTTGAACGATGCTTACCCGAAAGACTCATACCCTCTGCCACCAATAGATTCAACTGCTGAACATGGGCTCCTAAGTTTCCTAAACGCCTTAAGTGGCTACCATTAGATAAGGATGGACCCCGAAGATGAAGAGAAGACTGCCTTCATCACCGAGGGAGGAACGTACTGCTATATCAGGATGCCATCCGGGCTCAAAAATGCAGGAGCCACCTACCAGAGGCTGATGAACAAGGTCTTCAAAAGACCAAATAAGGAGAAACATGGAGGTGTGCATTGATGATATGCTAGTCAAGACCAAGCTGCCTGGCTACCGCATTGCAGATTTTAGAGGAAACCTTCCAAAAGCTCAGAGCCTCCGGGAACCGCCTTAATCCTGAGAAGTGCATCTTCGGGGAGACTTCGGGAAAATTCCTTGGGTACATGGTATCCGAAAGAGGCATCAACGATAACCCCGAGAAGATTAAGGCCCTGCTTGAATCCCGAACTCCTGGCACTGTCAAAGATGCGCAGAGATTCACCGGAAGAATAACCTCTCTGAGCAGGTTTATTGCCAGGTACGGAGATAGGTGTAGACCTTTCTCCAAAGTCCTCACAAAGGCAACAAAAATGGAAGGCGACCTCGGAAGAAATGATCATCCTTGGGATGAAGATTGCCAAAAGGCCTGGGAAGAACTCAAAGTCTACCTGGCTAGCCTGCCGGCTCTACGACAACCTCGGGAGGGAGAGCCCCTCGTACTATACCTCGCCGTCACAGAAAAAGCTGTGAGCTCGGTCCTCGTGAAGGAAGAAGGGCCAAAGCAATGACCGGTCTACCATGTCAGCAAGTCCCTGCATGGCGCCGAAGTCAGGTACCCTTTGCTTCAAAAAGCTATATACACCTTGGTGCTTGCAGGGAGAAGGCTACGATCATTCGGGAAGGCTCTCCAAGTGGTGCATAGAGCATGGCGAACACGAAGTTACGTATGAGCCTCGGAAGGCCATAAAAGCTCAAGGTGTATTATCAGGGGCCCCGAAGGCCTAGAGGTAATGAAGGATACCAAGTTCGGCAGACGGCAGGAGATTATGGGGCGAAGGACCCAATTTTGGGAAAATATCATGAGCTAGTAGCAAGGCTCATCCAAGATTGACGCCGTACGGATCGTGAAGGAACATCGGCGGAATAACTCTGAGGCAGATTGCTTGGCGAAGTCGAAAACATATACCGAGGTACCAGATCATCCGAGCATCTCGGTGCTGAGCATGACGACCTCGGGAACGGGATGGAAAGACCCAATAAAAAGATAACTCGCAGAGAATTTGCTCCCCGAAGACCCCGGCGATGCTACAAGACTGCGAAGACACTCCGAAAGCTTCTTCCTGATTGATGAAGAGTTATATCGGCAGGGATATGGGAATCCGCTGCAAAGATGTGTGGATGAAAAGGATACTGAAATGGTCCTTGAAGAAGTTCACGAAGGCATGTGTGGTTGACACATTGGAACTAATGCCCTGGCAGCGGTGATACTCCCCCAAGGATACTTCTGGCCTACCCTGAAAAAGGACGCAAGACAGTTCGCCCGGAAATGTGGCAGCTGCCAGAGACACGCGAAAAACCAGAGGACACCCTCGGAAATGGTAACTTCGGCAGACCATCCTTGGCCCTTCGCAGTCTGGGGTATAGACCTTATTGCACTACTCCCCACAGCACCCGGAGGCATGAAATTCTGCGTGGTAGCAGTGGACTATTTCTCAAAGTGGGAGGAGGCAGAACCACTAACAACTATCTCGGCAAAAGAAGTGCAGAAGTTCCTATGGAAGAACATCGTATGCAGATTTGGCATACCGAGGGTACTAGTAGCTGATAATGGATCCCAGTTCACAGACAAAGGATTCCAAAAATTAATCAGCGACCTCGGAATAAAGATGCACTTCGACCCAATAGCTCACCCCCAAAGCAACGGGCAGGTAGAAGTATCGAACAGGACCACAAATGATGGCCTGAAAAAGAGACTAGGGGAAGCCAAAGGGAAATGGCCAGGAGAACTCCAAAGTATATTATGGAGCTATCGAACGACGCCCCGAAGAGCCACAGGGGAGACCCATTTTTCACTCGTCTTCGGAACAGAGGCCATTATCCCACTAGAGGTAGTTCAACCTTCAGTACGGGTGCAAGTATTTGATGAAGGTGGTAAGGACCTCGGCCTCAGAACCAATCTCGATCTTATGGCCGAACATAGAGAAATAGCCAAGCTGAGAAGAAAAGCTGTTCAGCGAAGAGTGGCCACGGCTGTAAAACTTACGGGCCAGGCCAAAAGAAATCAAGAAGGGAGACCTTTGTTCTCCAAAAGGCCGACTTCGCACCCCGAGGGCCATCCCATGGCGTACTTCACGCAAACTGGGAAGAACCCTATCTGGTTCGCTACGAAGTACGAAAAGGCGTGTACAAGCTTGGCGACACCGAAGGCGTAGAATTGAAGAACACTTGGCACTCAAACGCCTTGAAAAAATTCTACGCTTAAGGTTGGGCGGAGGAGTTATGTTGTACAGAATGGCCTTGAGAAAAATTCTTAAGTGTAAAGAAATTATGCAAAACTCCGCAGAGGTGCTCGCCATGATAAAGCGTAGATATGACTTTCCGAAAGTCCCTTGAGCCATCACGCTCGGGAAAGATGGAAAACAAAAATCTCGCAGAAGTACTCGCCATAGCCAGCGTAGAGATAATTTCCCGAACTCCCTTGAGCAAACATGCTCGGGAAAATGGGAAGTGAAAAATCTCGCGAAAGGATTTCCGAAGTCCCTTGAGCAAACATGCTCGGGACAACTGGAAAAAGAAAAAATTTGACTGAAGGTTTCCGAAGTCTCTAGAGCAAACATGCTCGGGACAACTGGAAAAACAAAAAATTTGACTGAAGGTTTCCGAAGTCCCTTGAGCAATCATGTTCGGGGTAAAATGGAAATGCAAAAGCCTGCAAAAAGACTTAGTCAAATTTTTTCAGGCCTTCCAGAAAGTCTTACGAGCAAGCGCACTCGGGACAAAGGAAGGTAAAAAAGTTCCTTTATTCGCAGGTGTTCCAAAGTCTCTTGAGCGAACGTGTTCGGGACAATGGAAATGAAGAAGCTCGCAAGAAAAGACTTAACCAAAAAATCCTCATTAAGAGCAAAGCTGCTTTAAAATAGAGAACTGTCCGAAGAAGGATTACAAAATAGAAGGAAAGGAAAAGGGGCCCTAAAAATTGGCTAAGGGTTCGCGGCGTCCCAAGAGCCACTCGTCTGCCCGCCCTTTTCCATCACCTTCGGCGTTGGAATTGAAGGAGGAAGTTTCAGATGTTCGACCTTGGACCATTTCCACCGAGGTCCCCCAGGAATGTTTAGACCCTCTAGAAAAGAGAGGTCCAGATCTGGGAACCTCTGGAGAACCTGGTGCCGAGCAAGGCAGAAGCCGTCCTGGAACGCGACCTTGCTCATCTGATCAGACTTGTTCTTCTCAAGCTCAAGGTCGTCAAGCTCGTCCTTCAGATCCTCGACCTCCTCTTCCAGCGCCTTTATCTGCTCCTCCCCCTTCGGCTCGTTCTTCAACGATTCGACCTTGGCTCGGAGAGCGTTATTCTCACACGTCAACGACACTATACGGCCGTCAGAACCAGCCTTGTGCTGAAGAAGATCCTCGTTAGCGGCAAGCATCCCCTTTATTTGGTCACCGAGGTCAGCGATCTTCCTGGAGGAGTCCTTTTGAAGTTCTTCTTTTTCCTTCCGGAACTCCTCCCGAAGGGCAGCTATTTCTTTCTCAGCAGCCTCTTTCAGCTGATGGTTCTTGGCGACCGACTCTGCCAGCGCGGTCCTTGTCTCATTCATTGTTCGAGTGGCCGAAGTTCGAAAAGCAGCCTCCCTGGCCACCCGAACTCGGAGAAAGGCGGTGTACCCCATCAGCTGCAAAAAATAAACACAAGGTCAGTAAGAGCCAGAAACTTAGGAAAAAATTGAAGGGAAAGAGCTGTGAAGGATATACCTGAGCAGCATGCTCCGTAATCTTTGCGGCGAGGGTATTATCCCCCGGGTGGGCCGCCGCTATAGCCCTGAAGGAGGCCTCGGTGAGCACCCCCTTTGAAATTTCCTTGGCCATTTGAGGAACGTCCTCAGAGTACATATTCATGTCCTCCGTGAACGTCCAAAAAGGCTCCTTGGGTATCTTCCCTTGCGGGATTTTGGCATCCCGAAGAGCTCGTTTCCGAGCATGATCGGCCACCCAGCCTGGGGTAGTCAACCCCCCTGCGTGATAAGAATGAGAAGGAGATTAAAAGACAAAGAAGCCAATCCAGAAAAAACAAAAGAACTACACTTTGTCTGGAAACAAACCTGGCGGAACCTCGACAACATCGTCCTCGGAGTCCTCGACGGAAATGCCCTTACCCTTCCGCTTGCGCCGCTCCTCGGCAGAAGGTACTTCTACCACTACAGCACGGAGGGCCTGTGACGCGGTAGGACTCTGAGGGGGAACGTCGGTTGAAGGGACCTCGGAAGCAGCAGCCTCAGACGCCGGAACTTCGGCTGTCCCAGGCTCCTCGGCGGTCTCCTCGGGGATTTCTTCTCGAACAGCTCTCCTTGCCCGTTTCCTCGAAGGCCCCGCGCCAGTAGACTTCCGCCTTCGGGAAGACACCTTGTTCGTCTGGTCGCCCTCCTCCGCTTGGCCGGTGAAAAGGGACTTGTAATAGGCGGCAGTCGCGTCGCCCATCTCTGAAAAAGGAGAGAAACATCAGCGTGAGTCTAAGGAAAGAACAGTAAAGGAGTAGAAGATAACTCACTTTCGGCAAGCGTTTCGAAAGAAATTTCCTCCTTAAGAAGCTTGACCAACCAGGAATCCTTCTCGGCGATGGCAGGAGCTGGCATCCCGAGGTCAGTCTCGTGCTCCTTTACCACCTTTAGCTCCCGAAGGACCTCTTCGGTCATCAACCTCCAGTTGATAGGAAAAGGGTAAAGGGCGAGCGGAACGACCTCGGGATCCCAGTCAGAGACAGCCCGAATGCGGGCGTCGAAATCCGCAAACAAGGAAGCTAACTGTGGGGTCAGCAGCAACCTCGGATCAGCAACGTCCACATCCAGTGTTCCCTGAGCCCATTTGGTCGGAACGTACGACCTGGCCTCGTCCATCTTCATGAAGAAAAACTTCTGTTGCCACCCCCGCCAGCTATCTTTAGTGGCGAAGGTGAACGTGAATTTCTTGCCCCCGGATCCCCGAGGTAGCATGAAATAGAAGCCACCCTTCAGGACCACAGAGAGCTTGTAATACTGCATAAAAATTCTGAAATTGGGTTCTATCCCGAAGACGCCACACATGCAGAGGTAGGCGTTAAAATAGCAGAACGAGTTCGGGGGAAGCTGGTTCACAGCAATGCCATGAAATTTGCAGAACTCGCACACCATCTTCGGGGGAGGATACCAAAGACCGGCCTTCAGCTGAGCTCGGAAAACGGTAACCTCCTTACTGCGGTTTGAAAAAGCATAATGGCTAGAACGAGGCAGCCTAGTAATGGCGTAAGAGGGAAGAAAGAATTTTTTCTTCCACCTCTCTAACTTTTCAGGGGTAGTGCAACAAGGATGGGCTAAAAGAGGCTGCCAGCTCTCAGGAAGGGTCATTTTTCGACAGAAAACGAGTTTGAAAATGGAAGAAAACAGTTTCCAGAGAAAAACTCAAAAGAACACAGGGATCAAAGCGCTCTGAAAAACAAAAACCCACCGAAAGATTTGCGAAAATCTGAGGACGCCGTCGTGAAAGCTGGCTGGAAAAAAGCTCTGATTAAGGTAGCTCCGTCACAGAAAGCAAGAAAGTGCAAGAACAGGGGCACAGCAGAGAGGAGAGCAGAAGAGGAAGCAAAAGGAACTTATGGTAGAATGGGCTATTTATAAGCCAGAGATGGGTAACCGAAAAATCGTCATAAGTACCCTTTGGAGGCGAACCGTCGCCGTAACTGCTCTCTGCACCTGAAAAGGCACGCCCTCTGTAACCGACGCCACTCTCCTCCAATGGCAAAGCGCCACGTGTCAACCACTGCGCGCAAATAGGGGACACGTCCTCCAAACCTCCTTAAAAAGCTGGGACACGTCTTCTGACATCCCTGGAAAACTGGGATGAAACTGGGACGCGCCGCTCAGACTGACACGCTTGGCCAAACAGACCTGCATAAACAAAGAGCAGGCCACCTCGAGGACGCCAAGAAACAGGCTATGGCCGAACAGCCCATGACCTTCGGGCAAGAGGTGTATCTTCGGCACAGGCTCCACCTCGAAGACACCAAAGAACAGGCCAAGGCCGAAGAGCCCGTGATCTTCGGGCAAAAGGCGCATCCTCGGAACAGGTTAAGCTTCCAAAGAAACTCCCATACACAAACCTCGGAAAGAGATGCAAAACCGAAATCTTCACTTCGGCTTTCCATAGGGGGGCATGTGATAGCCAAACGCTATAGCCTCTATCTGGCCGAACTCCCTGCCACAATGATGGCCAGAAGAAGCTGGCGCTACCCGAGAAAAGGTGCGATCAGGCACCTCGGGAGATAGCCGAAGAGCTCCGAGCCCGGCACGCCAGGAAGCCCCGAGGACACTACTCACCCCCCAAGGTTGTGAACACATCGCCTTTGGAAAAGCGGCACCAGACATAGCGAGCCGAACATGATATCCCCGAAGGCGGAACTCCCTGAAACTGGGAACCCCCGAACTGAGGGCTTGTTTCCCGAAGAGGCTCTGTCCGAACTAGAGGACGACCTCACCCAGGGACCTCGTGAGTACGGCAGGAGCATTTATGGAAGCATTTAAGGAAGCCTCTGACACGTCCTTTCGCAGACGTCATAAAGTCGCCTGAATAGGCGCTCTGACATACGGACGCCGTCAGAATCACATCATGGCCCATCTCAGCACGTGGCTCAGGACAACTTGCTACCAGTTATCTGTCTCCTACGCCCAGAAACTCAGGGAACATCCGACCGAACACGTGTCGTGATCTGAACGGGCTAGGCACTCCTTTAAATACCAGGAATTAATACTGGGCAGGAGGCTGGTTGGTTGGCAAAACACGGCTCCCACACTCTGAGAAAGCTATCAGGCGAGACCCTTCAGCCCTTTGTTTTCCTCTGCCTTTTCTCAGTCACCACTGACTTGGGCGTCGGAGGCTCCCCCCCGGAAAAACACTCCGGGGGCCTCCTAACCCTTTGTTTCTGAGCTTTCAGGCACTCCCCTTCGGGCTGTCCATTCCACCAGGCGTTCTTCCTCCCAGAAGTCTCTCCACCAGTCACCATGACTATAAACGATGAGGCCCCTGGCCATCACTTCCCAAGATAAATGATATCACCACCAAACTGCAGCGCACAGAAAGAGAAACAAAGTTCGTTGAGTTAATTCAGCAGAATCTTTCACTGCCACAATCGAGCACTTTGGGAACCAGACGACCTGCCTCCACCTCGTTGGCCGATGTCTATGGCAGAGAGGATGACAGGCTGGCCATTCTTGACCTTCTGCTAAGAGAAGAGCATCATGAACATGGAGTTGGAGTTATTCCAATTGTGGGAGTGGGTGGGATTGGTAAGACCACTCTCGCCCAGCTTGTTTAGAACGATGAAAAGGTCAAGACTCAGTTCCATCATAGAGTATGGGCTTGCGTTTCTGAACCATTTGATGTCCTCAAGGTAACAAAAGCCATTATTCATGCAGCAGCACCAGCACTACTAAAAGATTATGATAAAGATGTCAATGACTTGAATCTGTTTCAGACCAAGTTAAAAGATGTCTTAACTGGAAAGAAGTTCCTACTTGCATTGGATGATGTCTGGAATGAGGATTATGGACTGGGGGATATTCTGTGTAGACCTTTCCAAGAAGGGGCAGCGGGAAGCAAAATAATTGTCACTACTCGCAACCATGGTGTTGCATCGATCATGAAAATGGGTGATATTCAACGTTACACTCTTCAAACACTTCCAGATAATGAGTGCTTGCGATTGTTTAGCCAACATGCGGTGCAAGCTGAGAATTTTGACACATACCCACATCTCAAAACAATGGCTGATGAAATTGTAAGACGATGTAAAGGACTACCGCTGGCTGCAAAAGCACTTCGAGGACTACTGCGTGGGAAACTGAACAGGCAATCGTGGGTGATCATATTAAACAGCAGAATATGGGATTTGCCAAGTGAGAAGAGTGACATTCTTCCTGCCTTGAGATTGAGCTACTACCATCTTCCTTCGCAGTTGAAGCGTTGCTTCACCTATTGTGCCATGTTCCCCAAGGATTATGAATTCCACAGGGATGAATTAGTTTTGTTATGGATGGCAGAAGGCTTTTTGAAGCAATCAAATGAACAGAAGCTAATGGAAAAGTTGGGTCGTGAATATTTTGATGAATTATTATCCAAATCCTTTTTTCAACCATCAAATGTTGATATGTCATGGTTTGTGATGCATGACCTTATCCATGACCTTGCTCTGTCAGTTGCTTGGAATATTTGCTCTCATTTCCCAGCCGGGATGAATGGTGATGAATTACAGGTAACATATAATGTTCGTCATTTTTCAGTCGGCTATCATGCATATGAAGAATTTGTCAAGTATCGGAAATTTGAAGTTCTCAACAAAGTGAAGGGATTGAGAACCTTCGTTGGGACTTTATACTCTAAGTCGAGTGCCATTTACATTTACTTATCCAGTAGAGTGTTGGATGAGTTGTTGCCAGAATTGAAATGCTTAAAGGTTTTATCTCTACGTGGTTACCAGATACCAGATGTGCCAGATGGAATTAAAAGGCATGAAACACTTGAGGCATCTTGATTTATCTTTTACCCAAATTCACTCATTACTTGAATTCATTACTCACCTTATTTTCCTACAGACATTATTACTTGAACGTTGTTCTTGTCTCACAAAGTTGCCTAATGGAATTGGGAATCTAATTAATCTCCATCATCTTGATATCAGTAATCGGACTTTTTGAAAGCCATGCCACTGGGAATACACAAGTTGACAAGTTTGCAAACATTATCTAAATTTGTCATTTCAAAGGCAGGAGGATTAGCATTACGAAATTTGAAAGATGTCTCACCATAAAACCAACCCTAGGAGTCTCGGGATGTTGACACAACGCATACTTAAGAAAATAATTTCCCTAAGCATGCAAGGCTACATATTCCAATTAATTCCAAATTTATAAAATTCTCTTTTGAGAATAAGTGGCAGAGCAACTACAATTCTTGAAACTGGAACATAATCCATAAGATATTAAAGCTCTAAGGAATGAGGAATGAAACAAAATCTAAAGAGTTTTCTAAACATAAGTAAGTTTCTAATAGTAGTACTAACAAAATACTTTTAATTGTCTTAAACTGTTGCTGGTCTTGTAGTCGCTCCCGCTAACTAACTTGAACTACTCCTGACTTGTGTGAGGGGGTAAAAATGAGGTGAGCACGAATGCCTAGCAAGTGGCAGATTTTGAAAACAGAAATACAATATACAAAATATATATGGATCAATCAGAAATAATTCTTGTAAAATAATAACATAAACTTTAGCAAAAGATATTTGAACAGTCAGAACATAATCAATGTAATAGCAATTTTGAGAGCTGAGCAAATAATATTTGTAAATAAAATCATTAACCAAAACAGAACAGTTCATAGTAGAATAGCAAAACAGAAATTCAGAGCAGAATGAGTGAGGTGATCACTGTGACTACACTTAAACCGATGTAATGCGTTCAGAATCGTCTAAGAATCGCCAACGATCGAGCGCCCTGAAAGACTAGTCCTAAAAACAGTGCACCATGGAACAGAACGGAACAGAATACCATACGTGGAGGGTCTAGCACTACACTTTTCGAGTAGTACGGGCACAGAACCAACACCCACCAAAACGGAGTCAGAATAGAAATTCAGAGCATTACAATTGTTATAAAATTTCAGCACAAAACATCACAATAAAAACATACATAATCCTAGCTTATTTAATCAAACACAATATATTATATAAATAAGATAAAATTCGAATAAGCAAATAAACAAGTAAATTAATAAAACACTTGGAAAACAATTTCAAAATAAAAATTGTAATTGAAAATTTTTATTCTGTTTAAAATTTTATTTAATGAAAAAAAGCTTTAAATCGAAATATTAAAAAATTACTAAATTGGAAAACTTAGAACTTTGAATAAATAATATATAAATATATACATAATATCAAAAAATTTTAATTTTTAGAATAGCAGTAGCCACTTACTTCAAAATGCAACTTTCAAACTCCTGAAATAATTCTTTAGAAGCCTGAAATAATATGAAAAAGTTTATGTCAAAACATAATCAATTCAGGAAATAACTCAAAATCATTTGCTGACAGTGACCCAAACGAACGCTTCTGGAATCTAAGAATTCACTGAAGCAGTGTTAGAAGCCTTAGGAACTGATACTGTGATTAACCCGATTATAAGATTCAGCAACCTACTTGCGGTGGCCAAGTTGTAACTTTATAAACTATAGGGTCTCATTGAATCCACCTCTAAATATAAAGGACCTAAGATGTTATTAACCCAATTTTGACCCAGAAATACGATTCGTCTTCTTTGTTTCTATTCTTCTGTTATTCTCCAATTTCCACCATGCCCAGCCAAAATCTCCTTAAATTTATTTCTAATCCATCTAAAACAATCCTAATAATCAATTGATCCTTCTAGTTATTAAAATAAATTATAATTAAGGGTAAAATCCACTAGGGGTCACCTAGCTTATTTTTTTGTCCTAAACGGGTACCTTACCTTCAAATTGTCCTACCGAGGTACCTTACCTCTTATCGCGTGTCCTGTCTAACTACTTTCCGTTAATTTCAGAGTTATATCTAACGAAAAATGCTGATATGGCATTAATTAATATTAAAATAAATATAAAATAGTAATTTTAGTCCCCAAACATTTCCAATTAATGATTTTAAACCTTTCAAACTTCTTAAACATCAATATCAAACCCAAAATTTTAAAATTTTTCATTCTAACCACAAAAATATCAAAAACTAACCCAAATTAACAAACAATTAACTCGAAATGGCAAACAAAAACCAGATCTGGGCAAACCCGATCAGACGGCGAGCAAACGAGGTAGAGGCGCTTCGACTTCCGTCGCACTGCCATCACCCCTACTTTCTCTTCCCTCGGCGCTTCGACTTCCGTCGCGCCACTCGTCGCCTCCAAGCACCACCAGCTGCCCAGCTGCCCGCGCGCAGCCGGCAGCTCCCAACCGCCCAACCGCCCGTGCGCAGCCGGAAGCTCCCACGCTGTTACCGCCTCTAGCCCTCACAGTCCCGTCCGCTACCAACTACCGCCCGCTCCAACTCCAAGGGTCGCCGCCATTGTCGTCTCCAGCCGCCTACCCTTCCGGATGTTGTCGCTGCACCATTGACGAGCCTAGCCCCAGTCACCAATCGTTGGTTCGCCGATGGAGGAGCACCGAATCGGGGGTAGATCAGTTTGCGAACTTGGTTCGCCCAGATCTGGTTTTTGTTTGCCATTTTGAGTTAATTGTTTGTTAATTTGGGTTAGTTTTTGATATTTTTGTGGTTAGAATGAAAATTTTAAAATTTTGGGTTTGATATTGATGTTTAGGAAGTTTGAAAGGTTTAAAATCATTAATTGGAAAATGTTTGGGGACTAAAATTACTATTTTATATTTATTTTAATATTAATTAATGCCACATCAGCATTTTCCGTTAGATATAACTCTGAAATTAACGGAAAGTAGTTAGACAGGACACGCGATAAGAGGTAAGGTACCTCGGTAGGACAATTTGAAGGTAAGGTACCCGTTTAGGACAAAAAAATAAGCTAGGTGACCCCCCAGTGGATTTTACCCTTATAATTAATCATAACTTTAACTTAAATCTCTCTTCAATTTTAAAGAAAAGCTAACCTATGTATTGAAAAATAACTAACAATCATTCACCAAAGATTCTTCCTTTACTGAAAAAATTCACAAGTTACTTTCACTTGATTCTCAATTGATGATTTCTAGTTCCACTTCTTCAATACAAAGAAATAGGTAGACAAGAAAGTGAGAGAAATAACTAACTCTAACTTTTTCTTTTCCTTATCTCTCTCCCTTTTTGTAACCTCAGCGACTCCCTTCCCTTTTGGCGTGTCCCTTTATTTTTTTTCTTTTTTTTTTAAATTCCCTTGCTGTTTTTTTTTCTTTGCTTCTTATTTTTGTTATTACTATTTTTCCTTCTATTGGGCCTTAACATAAATACTCAAAATAATAAAATATACTAAATTGGGTTGGGTCATTACAAAAGACTTATCTAATCTTCAAGGCAGACTGTCTATTGAAAATGTTGAAGATATTCAAGATGTGAAGGAGGCAGATCTGGAGAAAAAGAAAGGCCTCAAGCAATTATCCTTGGAATGGATATCTGAAGACTCTGAATTGTTCATAGCTAGTCCAAGAAATGAGAATGTTAGATTTGTTCCATTCATGGCTCATATTTATTTGATTTTGATGATAACAAAACATATTTATTTTATGTGTTTCAAAGCTCTACCTAAAGATTTATACATTGGTCTCTTGTTGATAAAGTTTTGATCTTTGGAAGGAAAATTATTTTTTAAGTATATTTGAAGTATTTATGGTAATTCATGCATTGCTTGTGAAGAAAGAAATCTTTTTGGTGAAAAATTCATTGAAGATTGGAAGTTTGAAAGTGAGAAACACCTGGAGCTATAGTTTCAATAGGGTGAAAATATTTCAACGTGTTGAAACTGAAGCATTTTTTCGAACCCAAGAGCATTTTGGTTCTGGAACAGAAAAACACTCAAATGAAATTTTTTCAGCGGGGTGAAACTAGAGCGATTTTTCAAACCCGAGAGCATTGTGGTTCTAGAACAAGAAAACATTCGATTGAAAATTTTTAAACCGGATGAAACTTTGATTCCAGACTTACGCGAGATTTTCCGGTTTGAAAATTCTTTGAAAAATCTTTTAAGATCATGCCACATCAGATTGCCACATGGACCAGGTGCCGAAATGTCATTAATGAGTAATCTGGACGTTAGAGTTCAAACATGAGGTTTTGCTATGAGACCGAATTTTCAACAGGGTGATAGAAGCAAAAAGCTATCAAATTTGACAGCAACGGTTACCTGCTTTCTTGGAGACTTTTCTGACCTTCCCAATGGTTCTTCAACGTCTCTTTGGCCCCCCAAATGAGTATAAATACATGGAGAAACATCTTGGAAGGAACTTTTGGCCAAAAGATCAAGGATTCATCATCAAATCCAAGAGAAAGGAGCTTATCTTGAGAAATTTATTGTTGTGGTTGTGCTTTCACTTGTATATCTAGCAAAAATACTATTGTGTGAGTTTGTGAGTTTATAAACATTTGAAGTCTTAGAATCTCTTGAGTGTGGAGTGGTTTCTAGTGAGCCTTGAAGAAAACTAGAGAGTAGTTTCTAGTGAGCCTTGGAGAAAACTAGAGATTGGTTAGGTGTGAATCTTGAAGAAAACACCATTGTAATTTTGATCAAGAAATAGTGGAGGAAATCTCAAGTGAGCAAGCTTGAGGAGAGGACATAGACTCCAGTTGGTGGAGTTAAGCCTCTATAAATCTCGGTGCACTCTTTTCTTTATCCTCATTTATTTACTCACTTTATTTGTGATTAACATTATTTGATTTGTTGTTGATTTTTGGTTAAGCAAATTTAGTTGTAAACTTTGATTTTGCTAAAGTTTTTAATACAACCAATTCACCCCCCTCTTGGTTGCACTTGGGCCAAAATTGGCATCAGAGCTTAGTGGTTTTTGTTTTCAAAACCTTGCAGTTTTAAAATCAAAAGATCCATGGCAACCACTAGTTTTATGCATCTTGAGGGGCAAAGTACATTTAGGCCACCATTGTTTGATTCTACAAATTTTAACTGGTGGCAAACTAGGATGGAGATTTATATTAAGCTATTGATTATGTTTTGTGGAGAATTATCAAAGATGGTCCTAATATTTCTTTGAAAGTAGTTGATGGTAAACAAGTACCAAAAGATTCAAAAGAATTCAAATTGGAGGATGATGCAATGTGCACTATGAATGCTAGAGTTATGAATATTATATATTGTGCATTAACCCCTGATGCGTTCAATTTAGTCTCTTCTATGCTAGAGAGATATGGAGCAAGTTGTTGGTGACATATGAAGGAATTTCACAAGTCAAGGACACCAAGTTGCACATGCTAGTTAGAGCGTATGAACTTTTCACCATGGAGCTAAGAGAGAGCATTCAATATATGTTCAAAAGATTCAATGAAATCCTTACATCACTCAAGTTGCTTGGAAAAGAGTATATAAATGAAGAGTTAGTGAGAAATATATTATGGAGCTTGCCTTCTTCTTGAAAAAGTATAGTTGAAGCCATTAATGAAGGTGGAAGCATCAAAAACATGCATATTAAAGAGTTATTTGGGAAGTTATTGACATATGAGATTAAGGAGCAAGAGGAAGAAAGGTTCAACAACAAGAACAAGTTAATGGCCTTCAAAGTTAAAGAAGATGATTCATTTTCATCTTCTTCAAATGAAGATGATTCGGATGATGTAGCAATCTTGACCAAAAAGTTCAAGAAAATTCTCAAGAGGTCAAAGAATAAAAGTTCTAGTGGAAAAAAGAATGAAATCACTTGCTACAAGTGTAAGAAGCCCGGACATCTACAATTTGATTGTCCATTGAACAAGTCAAAAAAGCACAAAAAGCACAAGAGAGGAAAGAAAATAAACTTAGAGCTATGGTGGCTTCGAGTGATAGTTGTTCATCCTATAGTGAAAGCTCATCATCAGCAAATGACACAAGTGATCAAACCAATCTTTACTTGATGATTGAAAAAGATGAAGCTTCTTCAAATCAAAGTTACCCTAATTTATGTTTCATGGAAAAAAAAGAAGATGAGGTAACAAGTACTCACTCTAATAACTCATCATCATCATCATGTTCATCTAGTTGCTCATATGAAGAATTATTAGATGCTTTTCATGAGCTCTTCAAAAACTCAAAAAGGCTTGCCAAAAAGGTTGAAAATTGAAGGTTTTAAATACTTTTTTAACAAAAGAAATAAATGACTTAAAAAAGAAGAACTTGGATATTAGTTTGTCCTTGAGACAAGAAATAAATGAATTGAAAAAGGATAAATTTGATCTTAGTCAATCTTTATCTAGATTTGTCAAAGGTAAAGAAAAACTTGATTTATTGCTTGGTGCTCAAAAGGGAGTCTATGACAAAGCGGGAATTGGTTTTAATCCCTTGATGAAGGAAAGAAAATTTAGGAATAGATTTATTAATGCATCCTCATTCTCATTAAGTAGTTCATTTGTAACATATCATACTTTTGGTGGAAAAGGTCATTATTCATATGAATGCATTGTCAAAAGAGGAAAAGTTCCTTTGGGATATAAATTGGTATAGATTCCTAAAGGAACCAACATTGTTAAAGCTAACTTCCATGGACCCAAAAAGATTTGGGTACCAAAGACCAATGTTTGAGATTTATTATAGGGTGCTAGAGCATGGAGCAATAATTGGAAACTTATACATAAAGCTCTATGCACAAAAGAAATTGGGGATTTGGAGCACAATGAGAAGTGTTTGAGATTAAAGCTCAAATTGTGGTAACATTGTTGATTTTCTTTTGTTAATGGTAATTTTTGATGCATTGAGCTATTTGGTTGTGCTATGTTGAGTATATATAAGTTATTCATTATTCTTGGAAGATATGTGATATGTTTTATGATCATCATGATGACTATGGATTCGTTCCAATATTTTGATGATATGATTTTGTATGGAAAATATTATGTTGCTAGCCTACTAGTTGATATTTGGCTATGCTGCTTGATCTAGAAAAGGGGAGAAATTTTTTTATACTTAGGCTAAGGGGGAGCATGTTTTCTTGTAAAAGTACTTTAAAGTTTGTATGCCTTAATTAAAGGGGAGCTTGTTGCATGTTGTGGTAATTTCTCTAAAGAATTTTTCATGATTTATTTTAATTACCCATATGTCTTTTTGATTATGACAAAAGAGGGGAGAGATAGAATTAGAGAATCAATGTTCATGCTTGTTGTTTAGATATTATATATGTCTTTTGAAAGATTGTTTTGTCATCATAAAAAAGGAGAGATTGTTGGATTTGTTCCATTCATAGCTCATATTTATTTGATTTTGATGATAACAAAACATATTTATTTTATGTGTTTCAAAGCTTTACCTAAAGATTTATATTTTGGTCTCTTGTTGACAAAGTTTTGATCTTTGGAAGGGAAATTGTTTCTTAAGTATATTTGAAGTATTTATGGTGATTCAAGCATTGCTTGTGAAGAAAGAAATTTTTTTGGTGAAAAATTCATTGAAGATTGGAAGTGAGAAAGACCTGGAGCTACAGTTTCAACTGGGTGAAAATATTTCAACGTGTTGAAACTAGAGCATTTTTTCGAACCCGAGAGCATTTTGGCTCTAGAACAGAAAAATTGTGACGGAACGGGGCCCAGTGCCCCTAATCTTGTAGGCTCTTAGGGATAATGAATCCCACTAGTTACAGTTGGCTAACTATTACTCGTCAATATAAATTAAAACAATTTATATGCAACTAGTTACTTAGCCTACTCAGAATAAGTTATGCATGCTTCTGACTTGGCAATGCAACCGAAATTTAAAAGTCTGGAATTAAAACATTGCTCGAGCATTTCATTAAAACATACTGAAAACGTACCAAGTCATTGAAATACTAGTTGCTTTAACTACAAGTAACAGTTTTGTGCATACATTTAACTCTAGCATGCACCCAAAAGTAACAAGATGGATTTACATCCTAATGTATCCCAATAGAGGCAACTTACTTAGTACACAAAGTACTATGTACAAGAGACAAAATTACTACTAACTAAGATCATTTACTTGAGCCCACCTTGAGCTAAACCAAGCTTCAAGTGTAGCCCTTCACTAGACCTTGTTCTTGTGTACTCTTAGCCTCTACACTGTAAAGGCACAACTTGGTTAGCACATAACTTATACTGCAAGAAACTAGAATCACTAGGATTCTCAATAAAATACCTGCAAAACAGAAAGCTTAGGCCTCAACTATCACTTCAGTGATTAGGCCCGGGATTAGATCCTGCACAATAAAACTAAGGGAATGAGTACTTAAAAGTACTCAGTAAGGATTCCCTTCTTGAATACCTGCAAAGAAATATGCAACAAATATGCAATATGGCAACCAAGCAATCAAACATGCAATTCAAACAACAAACAATCAACAAAATGCCAAAAATGCAATGTATGGATGTATGGTATGGAATGCACACAACACATGCACTTGGGACTTTCTGCACTTAAGTGCCTTAATTCTTGCCGTGAGCTCAAACGGCTGAGGTACTTGAGATACTGGCCCTCGTATCCCGGACACTTTACCTCAATTAAGTCCCATCTACGGGTTCTAGAGTAGGTCGTCACCTATCTCAAACTTACCCGCCTTTACCCTTGATTTATTGTATAGGGTAGTCTTACTATGTGGTTTAACTAGTCAAACCCTCAAGGTTTAACTCAAAATACTACTAGTGGCTCACTTACCAAACCAAATGGTTTGGTTGGGATCGACTTAGGTTTTTCTCTCTATTGACCATATATAATTGATACTCTATATGGCTAATAAAGAGTCTAAAAACCCACTTAATCCCCTTAATTTTCATTTAAAAACTTAAATACCATGAGTTACTTAGCCACCAAGTCACATTTCTTTTATACTTAACCACACAACTTGACTACCTTCCAAATAACGCACAATTCCCGCCTTAGGAACGAATTCTAGACCCAACCGAGGCTATGGAACGTCTTAGAATAGCCTAGGGATAGAAACCGAGAGTCTAAGTTAATCTTAGGATGGCCGGAAATCGAGGCCAAAATTGCATTTGGCGACGCGGCGCCAAAGAGCAAATGCTTTTGGCGACGCGGCGCCGCCGAGTAAACGTTCTGTGTACAATTTCGCTTCTTGGCGCCGCGGCGCCAATTCACGGACGAATTGGCGACGCGTCGCCAACTCTGTTCTTCTGGGTTTATGCGACAGCGTCGCTCTTGTACACAAACTACTCAAACTCTCTCATTTCTAATCCAAACTTAATGGGTCTTGTTTCTAATTCATCCCAACACACAAAGCTACAAAACCATGCATTATTTGAGCTTAATTACTTGAACCCTTACCTCAATTTTAGCCACAAAGCAAGCAATGCAACAAAGCCTCCTAAGCTCAATTGAGCTTCCTTGAGTTCCAAGCCTAAAACCAACGAAATTTGGCACCCAAACCAATCAAACCAAGACCATTTCTAGCTCTAGAAACAACCTATAATCACACCAAATGATCTCAAGAAGCTTACCTACGAAAATTGGATCCAAAACAAGCTTCCAAAGATCAAATGAAGCAAGAACACTAGCAAAGGGGCTTAGTGATCTTTCTAACACCTTGGGCACCCTTGATTCAATGAGAACTTGCAAGAAAATGGAAGCTTGGGCTGTGATTTTGGGAGAGGAGAGGGAGCTACGAATTTTTGGTGTTGCAATGAAATGGCTAAGTATGAAGAAGAGAAGAAGAAACTTAACTTATAAGCTTATTAAGCAACTTTTCTCTCCCTTGCACTTAAGCCCTCATACTTTCATTTGTTTCAAATAGCTCACCAACTCACACTCCAAACTCACTTTTCTTTGTTTTAAAAGGTACTAAAGAGCTTCCCAAACTTAATTTTCTTGAACACTTTAGCCACTTAAGTTCTAAATGGCTCAAAAAGAACACTTAGTGCCACAAGTTGTCAAAACTTACTAGGATGATTCTAAAAGCTAGAACAACTAATGGTCTTGACTTAACTATGCCAAATCACACTTAGGAACTCACTTAACTTGATTAAGCTTATGTTACTTGCTTAACAAGGCGCTAATTTGAGGTACTTAATTTCATAAACACTTAATCAAAGTAAATAAACACTTACTTGATTAGTTGACTAGGAGAGCTGTCACAAAAATACTTGAGTGAAATTTTTTCAGCCGAGTGAAACTGGAGCAATTTTTCAAACCCGACAGCATTTTGGTTCTGGAACAGGAAAACACTTGAGCAAAAATTTTTAAACTGTGTAAAACGTCAATTCCAAACTTATGCGTGATTTTCCAGTTTGAAAATTCTTTGAAAAATCTTTTTAAAATCATGTCACATCAGATTGCCACGTGGACCAAGTGCCAACATGTCATTAATGAGCAATTTAGCTGTTGGAGTTCAAACATGAGGTTCTGCCATGAGACCGAATTTTCAACCGAGTGAAAAATTTTCACCCAGGTAAAACTGGGCGATAGAAGCAAAAAGCTGTCAAATTTGACAGCAATGATCACTTGCTTTTTGGAGACTTTTATGACCTTCCCAATAGTTCTTCAACGTCTCTTTGCCCCCAAATGAGTATAAATACATGGAGAAACATCTTGGAAGAAACTCTTGGCCATAAGATCAAGGATTCATCATCAAATCCAAGAGAAAATAGCTTATCTTGAGAAATTCATTGTTGTGATTGTGTTTTCACTTATATATCTAGCAAAAGTGCTATTGTGCGAGTTTGTGAGTTTGTAAACATTTCAAGTCTTAGAATCTTTTGAGTGTGAAGTGGTTTTTAGTGAGCATTGAAGAAAACTAGAGAGTGGTTTCTAGTGAGCCTTGAAGAAAACTAGAGATTGGTTGGGTGTGAACCTTAAAGAAAACACCATTGCAATCTTGATCAAGAGATAGTAGAGAAAATCTCAAGTGGGCAAGCTTGAGGAGAGAATGTAGACTCTGGTTTATGGAGTTGAACCTCTATAAATCCTAGTGCACTTTTTTCTTTATCCTCATTTATTTACTTGCTTTATTTTTTATTAGCATTACTTGATTTGTTGTTGATTTTGATTAAGTAAATTTAGTTGTAAAATTTGATTTTGCTAAAGTTTTTAATAAAACCAATTCACCCTTTTTGGTTGCACTTGAGCCAACAGAGAACAATGACAAGCAGGTCCTCAATCACCTACAACCTCACCAACACTTGGAAAAACTCATAATTGCTGGCTACTGTGGGATGAAATTCTCTTGTGGGATGGGCCATCTATCAACCTTTTCCCAGCTTTCATACATGGAGCTTCGCAATTGTCGAAAATCTGGTTTACTGCCAACAGTTGGGAGATTGCCTTCTCTTAAAGAATTGATCATAACAGGATCGGAAGCTATGCAGGTTGTGGGAGTTAAGTGGTCGGTTGTCGAAGCCGCAAAAAATAATTCTGGTATCTCTAACAACTTAGAATAAATAAATTTGTAGTTTAGTAGTGAAAACTAGATTGAATCCCAAAGAAATTTCTTAATCGAAAGCTTCCTGTCAGAAAACTGAAATAAAATGTTGGGGGATTTTCTTGAATTAAAAGCTAAAATAAATTAACTGTAGAATCAAATCGAAATTAAATTAACCAATATTAAAAACGCTCAGTTCAGGGTTGATTATTCATTCCAATCACGCAGTCGATCATCGGAAGAAAATATTTCTTCAATTCAAGTAAATAAACAAGACTCTCTTTAAAGCTAAAAAGAACCTTAAGAATTCAGCAATAAAATTAACCAGAAAAAGCTTCAGATTAATTTTTTAATTTTGAGTAACCAGATATTGAAAAGCAATTTCTAATAAACCTAAAATTAGCATTAAGAACAATGAACTAAAAAGTTTATTCCAGACAATAATCCAAAAGCTTGAACAATTTAACATGTCTTACTTCTCCGTATGAATTAACTAGAAATAAAAGTAATCTCAAATCAATTCACTTGCTTTTAATTGAATTCTTCACCTAAACGGTTGAAAGAAAATCAAGCAGATTTGTAATTGCAGAACCAATTCAACAAGCGAGAACAGGAAAATTAATTGCAATAAATCTGAACAACAAAAAAGTAAATACTTGAAATTAAAGAAAGTTTAAGTAAGAAAAATTAATCCTCACAACCGGTATTGGCAAAGGAAATCGTCCTTAGAACTGAATCAGAAAATTACTCACTGATAATAGGAAGAGAAACAAAGGACAATGGAAAAAAAAACTAAAAAGCGAAAAAAAGCGCTGGAGCCTCTGCCGGCCGCGAGCTTTTAAACCAAAAGACCAAAAACGTATGGCTAAACTCATAAAAACTCCCTAAACTTTCTATATTGCTATAAAAGTACCCTAAATAATTAAAAAGATTCAAAATAATTATAAAGTTTTAAAGTTGTCAGCCAAGCAATGCTCTAGAACAGCAACAGCAACTTCAAGCTGATATTAGACCTTGATGCAGCCATTATTTCTCAAAAATCAAAGCATAAAAGTTGTAGATCTATTTATTAGATTCGAAACGACACCTGAATCGCATAAAACGGACATCTACAGCCAAAGATATGACCAAAATACCGCAACTGCTTCCGAACCGGCGGTGACTCGTAAATCGTGACTTTGAAGCTGAATTTGACCCTCTTAAGGTGCAAACTGGGTTTCATGGTCTGAATGTGATTTGTAGCTCCAGATGTTAGCTTTCCAATGAATTAAGAATCACTTCATTCTGATATCTGTAGATCAAGATATAATTTTTCTACCAGAACATCACCAATCTATCAACATCCTTAAAGAGCACAACCAAATTAAAACTTGTAAAATGGCAAATTAAATTCACTTTTAATCAATTAAGTCAAGATATGCCCTAAGCTACAAAACATACTCAAAATATATATTTAAGGTTCAAAACATATTAAAACATACTAAATATAAGAGAAATAAATATAATAAATATAAGCTTATCATTGAGTTTTATGGGAATGATGATGTCTCTGGTGAAAGTTTCCTAGCACTAGAAAAGCTTAAGTTTCAGAATATGAGGGTCTGGGAGGTCAGGTCTTCTGACAATGATAGTGGTAATGAATGTGCTCAAAGTTTTCCAAAGCTAGGTGAGCTTGTGATTTCAGATTACGCTGAGTTGAAAGGGGAATTACCCAGCTACCTTCCAGCTTTGAGGAAGCTTACTATTAAGGGATGCCCACAATTGACAACTTATATGGAAAGCCTCCCATCACTTGAAGAACTAGACGTATATGGATGCAGAGCAGTAGTTTTCAAGAACATGGTCAATGTGACATCCTTCACCAAGTTGAGAATGAGGGACGTTGCTGAGCAAGTAAGAGGCCCGGTTGACGCTTTCACACAAGTTGCGGAAGCACTCAGAAGTTTATGTCGATATCAACTACCTGAACTTATTGATCAATGGCAATGGGAAGATGATAGAAATGATGCATCTTGAAAATCTTGTTATATCTAACTTTGGCGGCCCTCAACTCCAATCTTTTTCGAGAAGTAGAGCTCCCACCCACGGTGGAGCAATTACAAATAGAATATCCAAATTCAAAACGTTTTCCAGATGTGTTCTTGCCCACAAAGCCCGGTGTCTCAAAATGCTAAGAATTAAGGGATGCAAAAGGCTTGAATCTTTTTCATTCAGTAATCTGTCTACCACACTTGAATCAATAGAAATTATTGACTGTAGCAATTTATGATTTCTAACGGGAGGAATAACGGGTGATGATCGCGATAAAGTTCCAACTGCTCTTAAAAAACTGCAAATTAGTGGTTGCGAGGGTTTAGAGTCATTTCCAGAAAGAATTCCAAAGACACTGGAACATGTGAGTGTTCAGGATTGTCCTAATCTGGATATTCCACGTTCAATGTGGTTGCTAAACTTGAGTTCTCTTGGACATTTAGACATCCATGGATTGGACTGTTGAGAGTCATTTTCAATCTTTCCCAATCTCAAGCGACTTGAGATATACAACTGTGAGAATCTAAAGTTATTGTCAAATGCACTCCACAAGCTAGGCTTTTTTGAAGTATTGATAATCATGAGATGTCCAAGCATTGAGACCTGTCCAGAAGGGGGATTGCCCCCAAACTTACTTGGATTGAGAGTGGACTGTGAAAATATGAAGTAGCCAATCACAAATTGGGGCTTGGACAGGCTTCACTCTCTTAAGTCTTTTTGTATTCACTACATATGTCCACTTGATGGCTTGCTTCCATCTTCTCTAAAATCATTTAGAATGTATCAAGTAAAGGACCTAAATTTCATATCCAGAGACTTCTTCCGGAAGCTCACAACTCTTGAGAACTTAGTGCTTTGGGACTGCCCAAAGCTGAGTTGCTTTCCAGAGGATCTATATTTGCCTCCCACACTCGAGAAATTTCAAATTGGGGATTGTCCTCAGCTGGAAGACAAGTGCCGACAAGGGGGAAAATATTGGAACCTTCTGGCCGACATTCCTCGGCTTGAAATATTGCCCCAATAGTGGAATAAGGGCGCGGCTTGACCATTGGTTATTTGTGCTGACCTTTCATGTGCTTGTTTCAGGCAAAAGAGATTGATTATTGGCTACTTCTGCCATTGGCATACCTTTTCATGTGTTTGTTTCAGGTAGATTCTTTTGCTTCCATCGGTAGGACCATTCAGTATTGGTCTTCATGTCTAAGTTCATGTTGGCTACTCCGTAATAACCGCCATTACACATTGGCCAACATTTTGTTATTTGCAGAACCTAATGTTTTTCCTTTTGTTTGTAAATCAAAGAATTTGCAGAAGTCCTTGGCTTTGGTCTTTTACCCTATTATTAGAAGCATATCTTGATGTCAAGCTCTGAATCAAATGTTCAGAACCAGGAAAACATTTCAGATTGCAAGATGACTTCCCCTTCATTTGATTTAAATGCACTAAGTTCAAGTGAGAAGGAAGCTCCATTTCTTTTAAAGCAGTGAATGTATGGCTTAATTTTGTGCGCTTGGGTGGGTGTGCTTTCTTCTTTTATTTTTTTGTTTTTTCCATTTGGACCTCTTTTTTTTTTCTTTTTTTTTAAAATGTGGAAGCAAAATTGCTCTTGATGCACAGATTGGCTGGTCAATACCATGATGTCCTTTACCTTGGGAAGGAAGGTGGTCTCCCTTTACAAATTATGATGTATGTCGAAGCTCCTTAATCTCAATATCTCTATCATATAAGTCGGTTCAATTATTTTCATTATTCTCAGGATTATCAAGACCATTCTGTTGAGAAGCTACTTAAGATTGGGAAAAGACATGGCATTCACTGAAAATGAGCAAGTTTTCAAAGTTACTGTGACTCCAAACTTGGCAAAATCAAGTTTAGAAACCTGCCCCTATATTTTCTGAAATGTTGCATCTGTTTTCGGGTCAAAACTGATTGAACATGGTGTTTGTAACTTGTTAAGGTAGACCTTGAAGCAAGAATAACTAGTTTGGTTTTAATTGGTTTATAAGTACTGAACCTACTGGTGCATACTAGGGTTTCCAAATGTTGCGGTTTAGATTTCTGAATGAATTATCTATTCTAGTCAGGAAGGTTGGTGTGTACTAGGAAAACTCATGTGAAATTGTGCACCAGTTGGTTCAAGAATTATGGTCTGAGTTTGAAAATTAGTTTGTTAAGTTCGCAAAAATGTTGGAAAATTCTTCTTTTGGTTTGCAAATCTTGACTTTGGAGTTGACTTTGAGTTTGGAGAAAAGATTTGAACTGGAACTTCTACAGACATCTATGTTTTCAACTTATGGACTTGTTCAAGCCATAAAATCAGTTATTTGTTTTTAACTGACTGGTTTTAAAATGGCTGGACTGCTTCTCAGGTTTTCTAAAATGTTGTCTTGTACATTGTTATTGCAAAGATTGGTTTGCAATCTGAATCTGATGTACTGGACTAAAGTTCATGGAATTGACAATGTAAAAGATGTAAAAGGGCTACGCCAAGAGTGGGTTTAGGGAGAAAGCTAAGCATTCTGTGAGAGCTAAGAACCTGGTTTTGGGCAGCTACTGAAAATAGAGGAAGACAATGTGAGATCTGTGTGAAGGTCAGTGCAGTGACAGTGAAACAGGACCAATAAACTGAGCAACGAAAGGAATTGAATGAGCGAAGAGGTACATCAGTTGGTTCAGGGAACAGTGAGAGCTATGTCTGCTGAAACTGAAACAGTTTTTGCTGAAGACTGACTGGTATGTTGACTTTCAAAGAAGCTTCAACTATGCTGAAGACTGAGATTTCTAGTCAAGACTCATGCTTTGGTTACAGTACTTTCAAGCACCTGTATTTGTCTGAGAATCTTTCCTAGGCTTTACCAATTCCTTGTGCATGATTGTAGTGCCTCAAGGCATGATAAGGAAAATTTCTGGTCAATGAACTGAAGATTAAATTTTGATACAGTAAGGGTGCACATGAGGATATAGGAGCTGCAATGGCTGAATAAGAACAGCAGTTACTAACCAGGAGTTGGTGTAGAAGATCATCATTCTTGACATTGGCATTGAAGGTTCCTGATCTGCTAAAGCAGAGTAAGATGCTTTCATGGCATTGCATTGCATAAGTAATGAGAATACTCAAGTGACTAAACAGGAAAAAGGTTAGTGAGCTATAGAGATCATGTGTTAAAGTGCACTAGTAGCATTAGACCCGTGATAAGAAATGATGAAGGAAAAAAGGAAGAAAATGAAAGCAGACGAAGGTTGGAGAGCTCTATCTGACCTGCAACTTCTCCACCTATTTATGTTAGATTAAAGATATCAAGATTACATGCAATCCTAGGATTTACTCCTTGTCTCTATCATAACCATCTCTATCACAATCCTTATCACATTTCTAACACTCCCCCTCAAGTTGGAGCATAAATATCATAAGCACCAAGTTTGTTGTAGGGTAATGTGGCTTGATTACCACTCAAAGATTTTGGGAATAAATCCGCCAGCTGATCTTGGGATTTGACATGAATGCTTTGGATCACATTTTGCTTTAGCTTTTCCCGTATGGCATGGCAATCAACCTCAATATGCTTTGTCCTTTCATGGAACACCAGGTTAAAAGCAATGTGAATTGCTGCTTTGTTGTCACACATTAGTTCCATAGGCTGAAATTGTTGAAAACCAAGTTGTTCCAGCATATTTTTTATCCAAACAACTTCACAAGATGTGTGTGTCATTGCTCTATATTCTAACTCGGCACTTGAGCAGGAGAACATTGCTTGCTTCTTGCTTTTCCAAGAAACCAAGTTACCACCAAGAAATACACAATAGCCAGTAGTAGTCCAACGATCCATCTTCGATCCAGCCCAATCAGCATCAGTATAAGTTTGCACTAGAGAATGACCATGATTTTTATACAGGAGTCCTCGACTAGGTGCACGCTTCAAGTATCTTAAAATACAAACTGCTACATCCCAATGACTAGTGCGGGGAGACTGCATAAATTGACTAACAACACTTATAGCAAAGGAAATATTAGGCCTTGTGATTGCAAGGTAATTTAACTTTCCCACTAATCTTATATACTCTTTAGGGTCTGCCAAAAGTTCTTCTTACTCTGAGTCAAGCTTGGTGTTAGGATCCATTGGAGAATCCACTAGTTTACATCCTAACATGCATCTTTCTTCAAGAAGATCTAGAACATATTTGCGTTGTGAAAGGCAAATACCATTTTTGGATCTCGCAACCCCATTTCCCAAGAAGTACTTAAGTAAGCCCAAATCTTTTTTTTGAAATTTGGGAAGTCTTTTAAGTTCGAAATTCCATGCCAATCATCACCTGTAATAACTATGTCATCAACATAAACAACCAACAAGGTTTTACCAGCTTTAGTTTGTCGATAAAAGACAAAGTAGTCCAAAACACATTGTTTGAGACCAAATTCCTTTACAACAAAACTAAATCTACTGAACCATGCTCGAGGGGACTGTTTTTAATCATATAGAGATTTTTTCAATTTGAATACTAAACCTATCTTCCCCTAAGCAACAAAACCCTGAGGTTGCTCCATGTAAATGAACTCATCCAAATCACCATGTAGAAAGGCATTTTCAACATCAAGTTGGTGATATAGCCACTGATGACTGCCTACCAAGGAAATTAAGATTCAAACATAAGTCATCTTAGCAACAAGTGAAATGGTTTCTTAGTAATCCAAACCATAAAACTGTGTATAACCTTTGGCTACGAGTTGAGCCATAAGTCATTCAACTGATCCATCAGCTCGAGTTTTGATAATGTAAACTTGTCGATAGCCAACAATTGATGCGTCCAAAGGAGGCTCAACTAAATCCCACGTACCAGTTGACCATAAAGCATCCATCTCCTCTTGCATAGCTTACTTCCATCCAGGATGTAGCATAGCCTCTGTTACATCTATGGGAATAGAAACAGTGTCTAAACTTGCCATAAATGAACAAAAAGAAGGAGATAAATTCTTGTAAGAGATAAAGTTGGAGATTGGATGTCATGTACAAGTTCGGGTACCTTTTCTTAGGGCAATAGGCAAATCAAGATCAGTGGTTCGTGCATCATAAGGCAAATGAATTATTGGAAGAACACGTGTATCAAGAAGGTCGTTAATCATTTGACACGGATAATGAGAGTAAACCTGCAAATCTGGGCGAGACAATCTATCACAATGACCAAAGTGAGGTGTATTAGATGGATGATGGGAGAAATCATAAGTAGGTAAAGGCAAACAATGACGGATGTTTTGTGAATTCTGAGCTCCAAAAAAATACACGGAATTCTCAAAGAAAGTGATTATAACACAAGCACAAACAAAGAAATGTTTCAACAAGGGATTATAACACCAATAACCTTTTTGTAATCGAGAGTAGCCAAGTACAACACACTTAATGGCCCATGGAGCTAACTTGTCTACCCCTGGTTGAAGCTGATGCACAAAAGAAATAGTGAACTTTGAGGAAAAAAATGGTATATGGAATTTGACATTTAAGGACTAAAGATGGAATTCGATTAATTAGATGGCAAGCAGTAAGAACAACATCACTCCAAAATTCTTTTGGAACTTTCATGTCAATCAGTAAGGTTCTAGCAACCTTAACAATGTGCCCAATTTTCCTCTCTGCGATGCCATTCTATTGTGGAGTGCTAAGACAAGAAGATTGATGAATCATGCCATAATTTTTCATATAAGATGCAAAAGGTTTAGAAAAGTATTATTTGGCATTATCACTTCGAAGAATATGAATAGAAAGGCTAAACTGAGTTTTCATTTCATAACAGAAAAAATGGAAAAAAGATAACAATTCAGAATAGTATTCCATTAAATAAAGTCAGGTCATCCTCAACCAATCATCCACAAAAATAAAAAAATAATGAAAACCAAGTTTGGATGTAACTTGACAAGGTCCCCAAATATTCGAATGAACTAACATGAAAAGGGCTTTCAACCCTATTATTGACTCAAGAATGAAAAGAAGAATGATGACGTTTCTCAAGTTGACAAGACTCACAGTCTAGACTAGATGCTAATCTCATGTTGGGTATTATGTGTTTCAATTTCTACAAGATAGGATGACCAAGGCGACAAGAGATTTGAAGAGGGATGCAATAGCAGAAAAAGTAACTGGTGGATTTGCATCAAAGTAGTAAAGACCCCCAGATTCACGTCTTCCGCCAATTGTCCTCCTTGTCCTCAAATCCTAGATAACAATAGAATTAGGAAAGAAAGAGACAGAACAATGTAAGGCTTTGGTTAGTTTGCTTATAGACATTAAATTGAAAGGAAAATTTGGAATGAATAATTTAGAGGGTAAAGTAAAAGAAGAGGAAGGAAAGGATGTGCCAACTCCGTTGATGCTGGTAGTTGTTCCATTAGCAACAATGAGTTTATTTGAGGCTGAAAGAGGAGTGATTTGGTTAAAAAAATTAGGTGTACTGATAGGACTAATTCTGCAAGTGCACAAGGTCAATTACAGCAAGTATTAATCATTAAGACAAACTAAGGTATCGATCCTATAAGGAATAGATATTTAATTGTTTATGAAAAATAAAAGAAATAAGTTCAACTTTTAAGGGAGTAAAATTAACTAAAATTAAACTAAGATTAAAAAAATTAATGACAAGAATAACGGATATGGAAGAAAACAATTAAGGGGATAGCTAAGGCTTGGGTTTCACCTAGTTGAAGGTTTTCCAACTAATTATTTGAGCAAGTTTTTAGCTGTCAACAATCATTCCTAGTATTACAACTCTTTCTCTAGCAATTGAAGCGTGTTCAATTAACTTACGAATATCTCTCAATCTCTTACATAATTAATCAAACCCATTAAGCTTAGGTTGCCAATTTAACAAATTATAATAAATTAGGTATATCTCTATCATAATTATTGTAATTCTATTTCCCTAGTGCACGGATTAAATTTCATCTCTTAGTAACTCATTTAGATCCCTAAGATAAATTATCTATGGTGACCAAGCATAGACAATACTCATTGTTATAAAGAAAATAGATTAAAACATAACCCAAATAAATTAAGTAAAATAATTCAACTATGCTACAACCCTAATTCTATCATATAAATTTAACCACTCATGCTAGATTTAACAATAAAAGTCAATAATCCCATAAAATAAAGAAAAGAAATGAACCAATAGTCTAATTCAACTTTGAACATTAAAAAAATAAATAATAATAATAAGGAAACCAAATCGTCTTTCTCCCTGTGCGGCACCTCCAGCTTTTGTCCTTTTCCAGTTTGTTTCTCTTCTGCTCGTGGTCAGCAACTTCTCTCTCTCTTCTGTTCCGATTGAACTCTCCTGCTCGCAAAAACTCTATTCTCTGTTCGCAACAACTCTCTCCCCCTCTTTTGCGCGGCTGCCCTCTTTTTATATTGGTAGGTTTCTATTCCTTAGAATTACAAATAACTAAAATACCCTCAACTAAAAATATAATAACAATATAAAAAGGGTATTTTACTCAATTAAGAGAAAACTCCTTCCCAATTCCAGCTGCACTTCTTGCTTTATAATTTTTTACAATTCAGTCCTTTTACTTCATAAAATTTTGGTGAACTCCTTTGGCAAGCTCCCTAACTTAAATAAAATATAAACTAAACAAAGGCAATAAATCACTTAATTATAATAAAATTAACCTAAAATAGGTATAAAAATTAACACATAAATTAAGCTGATCAAATTTCCCCACACTTAACTCTTTGCTTGTCCACAATCAAACTGAAATTGAAAAATTTACAAAAGATGGATCATACTCTTAGGCAATGACACTATAAAAGAAGATTGAAACTTCAAAGCCTTCAAGAACTCAATAAAAGATATTAAGCGTGTAACCTCTTTAATACAATGCAACAAAAAACAAAACAAGTTTATGAAAGCAAATTTTTTTTACAAACTAGCAATTACAGTCTTTCGAAACTTAATAAGAACATCAATCCTTTGTACAAAGTACAAAGCAGAAACCACATTAGATTAGAGCTCATATGCAATCAACTAACATACCACAAAACCATGGATATTGAGTAATTAATTGTGTTTTCTTTGCTGATATTTTTTCTTTTTTTTCTTTTTAAATCATGTTCTTGTGTTTTGCCTTTTAGCAAGTATACCAACAGGGGCTCCATCTAACCTAAGTTACTAACTCAATACAATTCAAGGGAATCTTTGATCATACTCATATTTTAAGCATCTTTTTCGAGCAATGACCGACTCTTGTCTTACGAGAAGACCCCTACCTACTTCAACACTGCGTAACATCGGAGTAGATATTTATTTCATAAACAGCCAAAATATTCATTTTCCAATTTTTTTCTCGATTAAGTACCCACGTATCCATCAACCAAACAAACCTTATAAACAAACCATATAAACCCATAATCTAGTATGTTTTGAAACAAATTACTAAGCACAAAAGTTTGATGCAAAAATAGCTTCTAAGACCATCATCCACTAGGTTGATCCAAAAGTGCAAAAACATTTAAAAATCAATTTTACATATGCAAAAGATCTAAAGACCATGTACTTAACACTCAAGTTAAGCATTGAAGAGCTTAAAAGCAACAATCATCCTCAAGAATTCCAATCCATGCTCAAAAGTATGGTGAAAAAAAATTAGCTTAAAAAAATGCCAAAATAAAAAAATGAAATAAAAAAAACTTAAAATCAGCTATTACTCCCGCACACTCATTTTACACATTGTCTCCAATGTGGAGAATAAAGAATGAAGAGATGAAATAAACAAAAAATTAAAATAAAAACTGCCCTAGAGCTAAAGAGCCAAGATCTTGATGAAGGCCAACAGGCTGCAAATGTTGTCAAAGATGTCCATAACTCAAAATTGCAAGAAATTTTGGCAAGAAGCAATAGTCCATTATCCCTACTCAAAATAAAAACATACAAATAAATAAATAAATAAAATAATAAATAGAAAAAAACTAAAGCTTAGCAATAATGATTGGGTTGCCTCCCAATAAGCGCTTGTTTATTGTCGCTAGCTTGACAAAAACACTATGAAAATCAAGTTACTCCCTTAGGCACCACATCATTCACAACACTTTGTTTCAAATACTGCCCAATGCCCAATTTAATCGAGCTGCACTTCTGGCTCTAGTATTTGATTCTTTTTTTTATTCCAAAAATTCTGATTAACCTCTAGCCTAAACCTCTCTTCACCACTTAAAGGGAAGAATTTCTTCCCCTGCTTGTCCTCAACCTTCCTTTTAGCTGGTGATTGCTTCAACCCAAGATCAGTCTCTTTAAAAACTGAAGCATTTGGCTCACTAGCACATGTTCCTATACTGAACAAACATAACTCTAAGGAATTATTAAATATGACATTATCAAATCACTCATTCAATTCTTGATCCACAACATCAATATAAAAACAAGAATCACTTTCAATTGGATGTTTCATGTTGGCCGGTGGTGGAAACCCTAAAATATAATTATGGTCTCCCTAACAACTTAGAATAAATTAATTCATAGTTTAGTAGTTAAAATCATGTTGAATCCCAAGAAAATTTTTTTACTGAAAGCTTCTTATTAGAAAATTAAAATAAAAGATTTGAGGGTTTTCTTGAATTAAAAGTTGAAATAAATTGACTGTAGAATTAAAATGAAAGTAACCAATACTAAAAACGCTTAGTTCAGGGTTAATTATCCATTTCAATCACGTAGTTGATCATCGAAAGAAAATATTTCTTCAATCCAAGCAAATAAACAGGAATTTATTTAAAGCTAAAAAGAACCCTAAGAATTCAGTAGTAAAATTAACTAGAAAAAGCTTCAGATTAATTTCTTAATTTTGAGAAACCAGATATTGAAAAGCAATTTCTAATAAACCCAAAATTAGCATTAAAAACAATGAACAGAAGTTTATTCTATGCAATAATTCAAAAGCTTGAGAAATTTAACATATCTTACTTCTCGGTATGAACTAACTAGAAATAAAAACAATTAATTCACTTGCTTCTAATTGAATTATTTACCTAAGCGGTTAAAAGAAAATCAAGCAGATTTGCAATCACAGAACCAATCAAATAAGCGAGAACAGAAAAATTAATTACAATAAATTTTAATAACAAAGAAATAAATACTTGAAATTAAAGAAAGTTTCAGCAAGAAAAATCAATTCTCACAACCGGTGTTGGCGATGAAAACCATCCCTAGAACTACACTAGAAAAATTACTCCGCTATGTTTGCAATAAAAAGCAAAAGAAATAAAAAGCGTAAAAACCTTCGAAGTGCTCTCTGGTGCGTTCTCTCCTAGCTCCTTTTATTGCCACCAAATTCCCTCTCCCGGGAACAAAGCGCGCTAAAAAATAGGTTTTGGACTGATCAAATACCTCCAAGTTACGTTGAAATCGGGCTTTCCCGTGATTGGCTAAGATGTCCACATAAATTTGGAATTCCAAATTTGCCCAGCCCACCCGTTGCCTCTCACAGTCATTTCATCGAGCACCTTCTATGCACTGCCTTTTGTTGAGAGCTCCTAGCCATCTTCGATCGCAGCTTCTGCTCAAACAAATAAGTCTAGCACCAGAGTTTTGTTCCAAATCAGAGCTCAGCTGCTATTATTGTTCAGTGTCATGAGCCAATGCAGAAAGAATTGAAGGGAGCAATCGTCTGTTTTTGCAAGTCGAGCACCAATCCAAAGAGCAAGCGGATAAGGTGCCCAAAATGTTTAGGACTTCAATTTCTGGTTCAATGTTTTATTGGAAACGTTGAAATGACTTGAAAGGAATTTGCGCACGAGCTGGTTGAAACTTGAAAGAGCTCCACGCAAAAGAAATCTAATGCCAAAGAAATAAAGAAGCAAAGTTGGACTGTGCTTCCTTCCAAGTTAAACGGCAACGTACACTCCCACTTAAAAATTGAATAAATGGGCTAATTATTTCTCCACCCATGAGAAGTTTGTGCCAAGACAAACAAGCCACTTTATTCCTTTTAGTCCAAAAATGCCATTGTGCCTTTAATCCCTTAAAAAACACAAAATAACATCACTAATAGCCCTATCAACTTAATAAATTGGAACAAAAGCTAAGGCAATTATTTTAAAAATATATATAAATTAAGAACTCATCACATGCCTTTAAATACATTAAAAGTGACTTGTTCATCTTGCACCCCAAGTATCACTTTACCATGTTGAACATCAATTAAGGTCCTAATTGTAGCTAAAAATGGTTTGCCCAAAATAAGAGGAATTTCCTTGTCCTCTTCTATGTCCAACACAACAAAATCAGCATGAAAAATAAATTTATCCACATTAACTAAAATATCCTTAATAATTCCTTTAGGATAAATTATTGATCTATCAGATAACTGCAATGAAATTGTTGTAGGTTTAACTTCACCAAGAGCCAATTTCTTGAAAATTGATAGAAGCATTAAATTGATACCAGCTCCTAAATCACATAAAACTCTATCAAATTTTGAAGCACCAATAGTGCAAGGGATAGTAAAACTCCCCAGGTCTTTTAACTTTCGGGGTTGCTTTTGTTGAATGATAGCTAAGTACTCCTCAGTAAGCTTCACAGTCTCATATTCCTCAAGCTTCCTTTGTTAGAGAGAATATCTTTCATGAACTTGGCATAGCTAGGCATCTCCTTCAAAGCATCTGCAAAAGGAATGTTAATGTGCAACTTTTTAAAGACTTCAAGAAATTTAGAAAATTGCTCATCTAAATTTTTCTTTTTCAATCTCTGGGGAAAAGGAATTGGAGGAACATAAGCCTTAATAGAAGAAGGAGAGTTAGAAGCTCCTTATTTAAGATCAAATTTCTCTTCTTCTTGTAGCTGATTTATTTCATCATTTCCTCCATTAGAATTCTACCCATCAATTTGTTTACTCTTTTCTGGAAAAACTTTTCCACTTCTTAAATTAATTGCTTGAACTTGCTCCTTAGGGTTATGCTCGGTGTAACTTGGAAGTGAATTTGGAGCTCTCTCAACTACTGCCTTAGCTAGTTGACCTACCTGCATCTCCAAATTATAAATCAAAGCTTGGTTGAATTGCATAACCTGATCAATCTTTGCATCCATCTTTTTCATGGTAGCCTCTTGATTGACCAAATATTGTATCATTAATTCTTCTATAGATGGCTTTTTCTCTTCTACAACCGGTGATTAATGTTGAAATTATGATTGAAATTGTGGCCTTTGCTATTGTTCAAAACAAGGTGGTCCACTTGGCTTTGGGGCACTCTGATCCTTCCAAGAGAAATTTGGATGATTTCTTTAACTAGGGTTGTAAGTATTTGAAAACAGGTTATTTTTGGCCTGCCTATTTGGAAAACCTCCTCCAACATAATTCATTTGATCAGGTATTTATGTCTCCTCAATATAATAACTAGAATTTTCATGCGCTCCCCCTATTGTTGATCATCAGTTTCATTTGCTTGGTTAACTCAGCTATTGCATTGCCAAGTCATGATGAGAAGATACTTCATGAACTGCAGCTCTCCTTCCTCTTATAGCTTTTTGTAGAGAGTTGGTGGCTAGCATCTCATAGATATCCCAAATTTCTTCAACAGTCTTGTCTCTTATTGTTGACACCCAATTTCGTCCGGCCATTAAAAAATTTTAAAAAAAATTAAAAAATTTTTATTATTATTATTATTATTATTATTATTATTATTACTAAAATTTTTTAATTAGTTTAAAATACATTTTTTTTTTTTGTTTTGTTTTGTGAAGATTTGATTTAAAATGATATATGTGTATGTTTGAAAGAAGAAAGAAAACTCCATAAAAATGACAAAACTAAAAAGTTTGAGGTAAAAATGATAAAATTGAGACGTTTTGGGAAAAATTGACAAATTCTGAAAGTTCCAGGAGCATTGGGTAATTTTTCGCATCAATTTTGGGCCAGACGGACGTTTCTGGCCCAAATTGACAGAAAACGACAAAATTGTCAAAATCAGAAGCTTCTGAAACTTATCCAGAGTCTGAGAGACGTAAAGGACTGAAACTGTTATTTTACCAAATTAAGAGATAAGTTTGAATTTAATTAATTTTTAATTTTGAACAGTCCATCACCCCTTCCCCTATAAATAGGGGTCCAAAATCTGTGAAGAAGGCATAAAAAAAAAATAAATCAAGCTTAGAGCTCCGTTTTAAAAAAAGAAAAAATTACAGCTTAGGTTCCTAGCTCTCCTTCCTTTCTCCAGAAAATCCCAAAATTTTGGCCTTTTGACGATTTGACCATCTTCCTCCTTCCGTTTTCTTTCACTGCCGTCCCGTGCGCGCCCCTGCCGTCGCTGCCCGTCGCCGTCGCCGTCGTCCTGCCCGTCGCCGCCGCCGTCGTCCCGCCGTCGCCGTCGTCCTGCCGCCCTCGCCGCCAACTAGCCTCCGCCTACCGTCACGCCGTCCGTCCATACCCGCCGTTTTCCCTTTCGTCCTGCCACGTTCACCGCCGCGCCCCGCCACGCTCGCCGCCACGCCGTCGTCACGCCTTGCCTCCCTTGCCCCCGCCTTCGTCGTCGTCTCCTCCCATGCCGCCAGCCCCGCCGTGAAACCTTCCCCCTTTCCTCGCCCGTGTCAACGTCCGTTTCCTGGGAAATTCAAAATCCTTTTCCTTAGGTAAAATTCTACTTTAGTCCATCATCTTTTCATTTTCTTTCTCTTTGGTTACTAACCTTTTCATTTGTCCTTGCAGAAAAAAAAAACTAATTACTAACTTTCTTGTTTATTATTTATTTTTGTATTATTATTAACCTTTATTATTATTATTGTTATTGTTAACAACTAACCTTAATAACTTCACTAACTTTTATTATTATTGTTAACAACTAACCTTACTAATTTCACTAACTTTTATTATTATTGTTAACAACTAACCTTACTAATTTCACTAACTTTTATTATTATTGTTAACAACTAACCTTACTAACTTCACTAACTTTTATTATTGTTGTTAACAACTAACCTTACTAACTTTGCTAACTTTTATTATTGTTTTTATTAATTCTAACAACTAACTTTTACTATCTTTGTTATTATTATTATGGAAGGTTATGCCTCCTAATTTTTTTTTTAGTGGATGGTCAAAAGCCCCACTTTATTATTATTAATTGTCATTTTATTTACTTTATATAATTGTTTTTTTTAGGTGGTTAAATTTATTTCACTTTTAATTATAATAAGTAAATAATTTTATGTGAATAATTATTTTTAAGAATAATAAAAATCATTTTTAAAATCCAACTATTTTTTTATTTGGAATACATGTTTTTTTTATTTATTATTTCTTAAAAAAACAACAAAAAGTTAACCTTTTATTCTTTTTTATTAAAGTTATTAAAAATCATAATTAAATAATTCTAAAAATACAAAAAAAATCAATTCTTTTTTTTAATATATTTCTAAAGTAATAATAATTAAAAATTCAAGAAAAATAATAAAATAATAATAAAATCCAATAAAATTATGATTAAAATTCATTAAATAAACAATTAACAAAAAAAAAATTAAACTCCATGTCCAAATGATCCGCCAGGATCCAATGGTTTGAAGAATAAAAAATATTTTTAAAATAAAGTATAAAATAAAATTAGTTTTTAATAGTTACTTTTAATTTTTATCCAGTAAAAAGAATAAAAAAATGGAAACAAAATTTTTTAAGAATAAAAATATATAAAATTAAGACTTTATATTTTACTTATTTCTTTTAAAATATAAATTTTTAATTCCTCTATTAAACAAAATAAAAATCTTAGCCAAATTATTTTTAATAAAAATAAAAATAATAATAAAAAAAAACTAAATTCTCTTTAATATTTTAGACTTATTAATTAGATTTTTTTTTAGACTTATAAATTAGATAATTACTTTAAAAATCTTACATCAAAATATATAAATGTCAAGACTTTACTTTTATTTTTAAAATATACATATGAATCTTTGGTTTCTTTATTAAATAATCACTTTTTGGTTAATCTTTTATCAAAGATCAGAAAAATATAAATATAAAATATTTGGTTCCTTTATTAAATATTTCTTTTATTTTTGAAATATACATATAAATCCTTAGTTTTCTTTAAATAAAATTTTGATTAAATAATCACTTTTTTGGTTCACCTTTTATCAAATAAAATATTAAGACTTTTCTTTTATTTTGGTTTCTTTATTAAATAAATAAAACCTTGATTAAAATAATTTCTTTTTTCTGGTTCATCTTTTATTAAATAAAATGAATAAACATAAAATAGAATTTATAAATATCAGGACTTTTCTTTTATACATATAAGTTTTTTTAAAATCTTGATTAAATATTTACTTTTTGGTTCATCTTTCATTAAATAAAAAGAATAAATATAAAAATAAAATATGTGAATGTCAAGATTTTTTAAAACTCTTTAGTTTCTTTATTAAATAAAAGAATCTTGATATTAGATAAAATTAAAAAAAAATACTTTGTGGGTCCTTTATAAATTGAATAATTACTTAAAATTAAATAATAAAGATCTTTCATTAAATAAGAAAATAAAAGAAAAGAAAAGAATAAGAATAAGAAAGAAAGAAAAGAATAAAAAAAAAAGAAAAAAAAGGAAAGTAAAAGAAAAGTAAGAAGTAAAAGAATAAGAAAGAGAAAAACAAATAAAAGAAAAGAATAAAGAAAATGAAAAGAAAGAAAGAAAAGAAGTAAAAATATAAAAAATATAAAAAAATAAAAAAATGTTTTTAGTTAACATTAAAGATCATTAACAAATCTAAAATTTAATAAAAAGACTTATAAATTAGTAATTAAATTAATAATTAATTCCATAATAATAATAAGAATTAAATAATTTCTATATCCGGATGATCTGGCAGGATCTACGGTTTGGAAAACATCTATTTTTTTAATTAAATAAATTAAATAAATACAAAGATAAAAATTCATATTTGCAATATGGATTAAATTATTTAAAATTTCATCAAATTCCGTGTCCGGGTGACTCGGCAGAGTCCATGGTTCGGAAATATCAAAATTTATGCAAATTAATTACCAAAAATCCACATTCGACTAAATAATTCAGTTAAAATTTCTAATTTCAAAAATTAACTGAAGTTGTTTAAAAGCAAAGCAAAACAAAATTAAAATCAACTAAGGTGCCAATTTTGGGCGCTATAACAATATTGTTTTAGCGTAACTGTACTTCCGAACCCCCGAACTCTCGCAGACCATATTTTAGGTGTCCAATCGACCTAGGTAAACCGATTGGTGGCGACTCCAGAAAAACCGACGTTGCCACACTTATATAGCCACTTGCAGCAATATCAACAAGTGTCTGACAAGTGGCATTTAGTCCTTGATAAAAGAATTGAACTTGAAGCAGCAAGGAGAACTTATAATGTGGACATTGGTTCAAAAGAATATTGAACCTATCCCATGCCTCATAGAATGGCTCTCCCTCCATCTGTGCAAAACTACAAATCTTGCTCCGTTGATCAATTGTCTTCTATGGGGAGTAATACTTGGTCATAAATTTGGTGTACACCTCTTCCCATGTATGTAGTGATCCTTCCAGCAAATTGATCAACCAACTTTTAGCTCTATCCTTCAAACAATAAAGAAAACACTTCATTCTTAGATCATCCTCTTCTAGGCCTTGTAGTGGGAAGGTCTGAACACAACTATAGAAATTCTAAATAAATGACAATGGGTCCTCAATGCTCATCCCGTGAAATGAAGGCATCATGTTGAAGCGAATGGTTTTTAGCTCATAATTTCAAGCTGTATCACTCAGTCTAATGCAGGATGGAAAAGCTCCAATAACTGGCCTCTGAATTGACTTGAGATTTATTCTAGGTGATGGGTGAGCTCCTTCAAGCCAATTGAAGTTATGACCATTGTTCTCTTCCTATGTCATCTTTTCTCTTTTCCGTGCTCCATTTACCCAACAAGTTCTTTCAATTTTAGGGTCCAAAGGAGTCAATTCAGCGTTTGTGCAACTCTTTGACTTGCAAAGGTTCATAAACTATCTGCACACTTAATAAAAAAACCTACCAAGGTAAATCGAGATAAAAGAAATAAACATAATAAAAATAAAATAAAATGAACAAAAAAAAAATAACAAACAATTAAATACAGCCATTCCCTAGCAACGACACCAAAAGCTTGATAGAGCTAATCCTGCAAGTGCACAGGGTCAGTTATAGCAAGTTTTTATCCCTAGGATAAACCAATATATTGATCCCACAAGGAACATATATTTAATTGTTTATGAAAAATAAAAGAAATAAGTTCAAATTTTAAGGGAGTAAACTTAACTAAAATTGAACTAAGATTAAACAAAATCAATGACAAGAATAACAAACCGGGAAGAAAACAATTATGGGGATAGCTAAGGCTTAGGTTTCACCTAGTTGAAGGTCTTCCAATTAATTATTTGGGCAAGTTTTTAGCTATCAACAATTACTCATAGTATTACAACTCTCTCTCGAGCAATTGAAATGTGTTCAATTAACCTGTGATTATCTCTCGATCTCTTGCATAATTAATCAAATCCATTAAGCTCAAGTTGCCAATTTAACAAATCACAATAAATTAGGTATATCTCTATCCTAATTATTGTATTTCTATTTCCCTAGTGCACGAATTAAATTTCATCTTTCAGTACCTCTTTCAAATCTCTAAGATAAATTATCTATGGTGATCAAGTATAGATAATACTTATTATCGTAAAGGAAATAGACTAAAGTACAACCCAAATAAATTAAGTAAAATAATTCAACTAGGCTACATCCCTAGCCCTCACATAGAAATTTAGCCACTCATGCTAGATTTAACAATAAAAGTCAATAATCCCATATAATAAAGAAAATACATGAACCAATAGTCTAATTCAACTTTGAACATAAAAATAAAAAATAAAAAATAAAGAAACCAAATTGTTTTTCTCCTTGTGCAACACTTCCAGCTTTTGTCCTTTCCCAATTTGTTTCTCTTCTGCTCGTGGTCAGCAACTTCTCTCTTTCAGTTGTGTTCCGACTGAACTCTCCTGCTCACAAGAACTTTATTCTCTATTCGCAACAACCCTCTGCCCCTCTTGCGCGGCTGCCCCCTTTTTATATTGGTAGGGTTTCTAATCCTTAGCCATTAGAATTATAAATAACTAAAACACCCTTAACTAAAAATATAACATAACAATATAAAAAGGGTATTTTACCCAATTAAGAGAAAACTCCTTCTCAATTCCAGCCGCATCTCTTGCTTTATAATTTTTTCCAATTTAGTTCTTTTACTTTATAAAAATCTGGTGAACTCCTTTGGCAAGCTCCCTAACCTAAATAAAATAAAAACAAAACAAGTGAAGGTAATAAATCACTTAATTATAATAAAATTAACCTAAAATAGGTATAAAAATTAACACATAGATTAAGTTGATCATGTACCTACAATATGATCAGTGGCACCAGAATCTATAACCCAAGGTTTAACAGAGGATGATACACATACAGTGTGATTACCTAACTGAGCATACAATGTAGTTGGAGTGCTTGCTTGTTTGTTTTCCTGATACTTGAGAAATTCAGTGTAGTCTTATTTGGAAATTATTTTTCCTCTGCTCTCATTGTATGATGGAAAGCCACTAGAAGATTACATACTTGAGGAAGTAGTTGTGGCGAACTGAGACAATTTAGGGCGCAGATAGGGAAGCAAATCCTGACAAAAGTCACTAGTACGGCCTCCTTTACCACACTGATCACATGATCGTCTTGGGGTTCCTCTACCATTTCCCTTTTGACCACCATGGCTAAAGCGACCATGACCTCCATGTTGAATGCCAAGGGCAGATTTGTCATCGCAAACATTTGGTATAGGCTTGTCTTTGAATGCTCAAAGAACACTTGAATATATTTCTCCAAGAGAAGGAATCTCAGTCTTTCCCAAAATTTGAGCATGAACGGTGTAGTGTCACCTACCTGAAATGGGGCCCTCCCAAGTGCCGCGCTAGTTGCATTTGGCTAGTTCATTACTTGTCTCATTTAAAACCTTTTATGCATCTAGTTATTAACTTACAATGTAACATGCATGGGCTTGCTTCGACTTTAATTAACAAACATAAAAGAAGCTAAAACATTGCACGTAATTTATTAAAACATATTTAAAACACAAGCTGAAGCAAAAAACATAAGTGTATTTACTATAAGTAATAACCATGCATGTGCATCATTACATAAGTAAAGACTATGCACATGCCCAAAAACAACTGAAATATTACTCAACCTAGAGACATTGGAGGACTACTACTGAGATCCATGGTTAACTATGTCCATCCTTGTGCCACTAGTCTCTGCAAGGCTACAAAACAACTATAGTTAGCACAAACAACTTAACCATTTAAACTAGAATCAATAAATGATTTATTAAGTGGTTTACTTGTAAGCAAAACATTAGCTCAGCAACCCTCTGTGGTCACCGGCTCCAAACAGATGAAATCTACACAAAAACAATAAAGGGAGTGAGAATCCAAAGATTCCCAGTAAAGGATTTAGGTAATTGCAAATAAAAACGTCTAGGCACTCATATATATAATATATGAAATCTACTGCAAGCCTAATGCAGTCTGAGGGGCTAACATATGCGCATATATCTAGGTCCTTTGAAACCCCTCCTTAACCTAGTCCTCGCATAGATGTCACCCTGTGCCGAGCGGGTTTTGGTCCTAACTCACTTTTAGCAAGCCTTGGCTTGCTGACGTCTTAGTGAGCTAAGCTCACTAAGTAGCCTTCCCTTTGTTGTTGTATAGGTGAATATAGTGGATGCTCATTGCTTGAGTTCCAAGAAACTAGGTGTATTAGGCTCCCACATAGTGCCTTGAGCCATTGGCTTACTTAGGCTATTATGGTACTAAGCCTCCACCCAAATAGGCACACTAAACTCCCACTTGGTGTATTAAGCTAATAAGCTCACTTAGACCACCAAGGTATTAAGCCTTGCCATTTAACCTACCAAGGATGCACTAAGCTTTCACTTGAACCTTAAGTCACAACTTAGCTAAGCCACAAGTGCACTAAGCCTTCATCCATGGTGCTCCACTATCAACCATTACTTGGTTCACACTATTATGGTAAGATTTGCTATGGATGGACTCAATTTAATAGGTTCCAAAGAACTCCTCATGTGCACTAGGGTTTCTCATTGGTGTCTTATGCTCCAAGCCTCCAACTAGGCTACCAATGGTGCTAAACCCCTTTAACCTTACCTAATGGCCTTATTGTAGCACTTAAACTCCTTCCAAATTATCATCCATCAAGCTCTCCTTATACCCAAGAAGACTTCGTTAACTACCTAGTGCTTTAAAGAGCCATGAGAGGTACTTAGGCACCATTAAGCACCTTTAACCCCAAGTTTCCTTAGGCACTCTTAGTCCCCTTCCTTTGTAAATAAATCCAAAAATAGCCTTGGCAGATTTGGGCATCGTTAATAGCATGGAATTGTAGCTCTTCCTCTTAGCTTTGTGTGGAATCTAGAATCGTCTTAATCGGACAGCCGAGTGAAAAGTTATGGGAAAAATGCTACAGCATGTCAATGCTATTAAGATCTTAGTGGCAATCTAGCGCCAACGACTACATTTCTCATGTTCCAGACATGCTTTGTTTCTTCACCTAGTATCCATAGACACTTTGGGGGTATCCAACACCTCCCAAACCTCCAAGGCAAGCCTCCAAAAGCTTCAAAACTCTAAGAATACTACAATAGGCCATTACCATGCCAAACTAACCAAGCATCAAGGGCTCAATTACACTACCCAAGAGCTTGATTGGCATTAGTCCATCACAAGCAAATTCTACCATAACCTATGCATACCTTCCAAACTATTTAAAACCAACATTCAACCAACTAAGAGTTGCATCAAATGAGTATAATAACTAAATCCCTTACCTCAATTGAGAAGAACAAGCAAGATCCAAGCATCCACAAGCAACAAAGGCTCCATTAAGGTGTTTCTATGGTTCCAAGCAAAATCCAACATACAAGGCACCAAATTAAGCTCAACCAAGCTAAACCCAAGCTCATGGAAGCTCAAAAAGCCAAGAACAACAAGAAAACAAGAGGATCAAAATGTTGCCTAAGCACCTAAGCGTGAAAAATGCCATCCCAAGCTCACCACACCAAAACCATGCAAAAGGAAGCTCTTTCATGCTTTGTATACCTCATAGGGCACCGAATTCCACTAAGAATTGATAAAGAAATAGAAGTTTGGGCATGGAATTGAAGAGGAGAAGGAGCGCTACAGGTTTGGAGGCTGAAGATGATGAATAGTAGCTACCAAATGTCCCAAAATGGCTTAAAAAGCCATCTTCTCACTTAAGCCCTTCAGCTTTTTTAGTTTTGCCAAAAAAGACCCCATGGTTAAATAGTGCCATAAGACTTGGCAATTTAGTCCAACACTTGCAAAAAGAAGTTGAACATACTCTCATAACTCCTTGGCAGTGTTCAAATGTTGGCACATATCTGTTATCTTTGGCTCCATGGTGTTCTAGAGTATACCAAGTATTTGATTGTCGATTTGATCCCATTGCTCAAACTCAGCCGACTTCTTATCCCGAGCAGGGTCAATTAAATGCCAATATTTTCCATGCCCCCTTCAAATATACTGTAACAAACCTCGCCCAATTCACATAATTAGATCCGTTCAACTTTCGATTCATTATCTGCTGAGTGGTCAAGGTTGGCTATCCTGTAACCATGCCAATCGACTTGGTTTCATTTGGGTCAGCCATGTTATCAGCGGTAGATTAATAAGATAAAAATAAATTGGTGATAAACGGAACACCAAGAAGTCCACTAAATAGGTGGAAAAATTCCAGAAACTCAAGATTTGGACATTAGAACCTAGAATTTACATCATCAATAGGTTCTTGGAGAGATTTCACTTCAGACCATAGCAAGATTGACGACGGTGATACGTCGAAAGGTGGCACGTGGACTTCAAGCTCCAGGGAGGTTAACCAAAATTGGCGGTGCGTGGAGGCACATGGGCAATTCACCGGCGTCTGTGCTTTTTCCTAGGTGGTTGGCAGTGGCTGAAAAGATGCTTCTAGGTTAGGTCTCTAGAGATAGATTTTAGTTTAACGACGGAATTTTGCCAGAAGGTGCAAATACTTCTTAAAGATCAGTGCTTTGATACCATGATGAAGGAATAAGTTAGAAAATCAAGAAAAATATGTGCTATAATTGTATATTAGCTATAAAATAGTTTATATATCCGGCGTTGCCACGGGATTACAAGTTGATTTGAGTTCCTAAAAACTGTATATATATAATTATAGAAAAATTATTTTAAAAGTCAAGATAATTTAATCATTTATAAAGAATAGAAATAATGTATCACTCAATTATGCTATAATAATTAGGGTGTTTGCATCATATATTACTTTTTTTTTATTTATGATTCTTCACTTGAATTTATTGGCCGTGTACGTAGCTAAATTGATAGAGGTCAAATTTGAAACCTCATTCATGCAAAATGATGGATAAAATTGTTTTCATAAACAACTTAATAGTTGATGAATATATAACATTTTAGACAAATATAGAAAATGAATATGAGTATGGGTAATAATAATCAAATTCAAACTTAACTGACGGAGATTATTGAAGAAAAATATTATTATATATACAAACTATAAAATTAGGACGCTACAAAAGGACATAAATATAACTATATTAGTTTAAAATGTAGAGTGTTGACAAAAATCATATAAAATAAAAAATTATACAAAATAAAATGAACAGGGGAAATGAGTGAAGAATATTACATCTATATAGAGTTTTATGAGAATGAAATGTTCATATATAGAAAATACATTAAAAAGGAAAGATATTAGTTTCTAAAATGCAATAAACATAAAAGTATATATTAGGGCTATTTAATGATTTGTCATACATGAAAGTCTAATTCTTTTTGTCTAATATTTTTGTACATATACATGGTTAAAATATTAATATTCAAATTAATGTAGTAGGACAAATAATATGTTGTACACACTTTTAAATAATATATATTATTTTAAATATATATGGTTATAAGATCAAAATTTTAAATTAGTTCAAATTGCATTAAATATTGAAAAATGTCAGTAATAATGTGGCCAGAATTTTTTTTTTTAGTTTTCATAAAAAAATAATTTATTAAGTTAAATATTGGATAAGATACCATGATTTGGTATATGAAAACATACCCTATACCCTCTATTTTCCTTCAAGAATGCTAAAAAACAAAAAAAAATGCTTATTACAATGCATACCAAATAGAAGAAGCGAAGATAGAGATCATATGGAGAGTTGAGATTTGTGAACAATAAGCTCTGGTAATGTACACCATAGCATTAAATATATAGTAGCACAAGCAGCTTTAGAGTTAAAATCACAGCTCGCAAAAGCTTTGTATTGCTTGATAGCTTGCTAGCCCAAAGTTTTGCAATAAAGCTTCAAGTTGATTTGTTTTACAAAATCATGTTTGACTCAATGTTTGCACCAAGATGTGTAATCAAATCACAAGTTTAAAAGGCTTTTACAACAAGGCCATCAAACACCCCCTAGGGATTAATGGTAATAACAATAATGATCTAATATGAAAGGGGAACTGGTCAGGTAGGCAACATGTTTCTTAATTAATAATCTTTCATAAATGGTTAGGGGCCCAAAGGAGTTTTCCAAACTTTGAGCTCATCATTTTAACAATTGGTGCAAAGTTACTCCATTTTTCAACTCTAAATACGACATTATTCATTCTAAAATAAGTAAATGATCTTCTAACTTCTTCCTTGGATTATAACTGTTCAAATGTATTTCTGACAGATGTACCATTCTACAAGATTTTAGAAAATAAATCATATTAGGTTTCAATAAAAGTCACATAAAGAAAAACCACCATTTCAATAATGGAAAAAAATAAGTCCATTGAAATAAGGCTAATACACAAGGGAAAAATAAAAAAAATTATAGAGAACACAAATGACCCATTAAAACTTCAAAAGATCAAAGTACAACTATAGGGCAACTTATCATTTAATTGGGTGTTTCCAACAAATTTGACCCTGATCTTCAACAGCAAATTAGACAAAGCATTTAATTGGCAACTTGTTGATTTCTCTCACATAAGCTCATTAATCAATCCCAACTTTTTCTTTTTTATAAATCTTGTCAATCAAATTTCTTTACATCAATAATAATAATAATAATAATAATAATAATAATAATATTTATTATTATTATTATTATTATTATTATTATTATTATTATTTACTAAAAAATATCGTAGTCTTTTATATAAATGGGTACAAGAAGTGTGAAACCTTATTTTCAAGAAAGCACAGGAAAACTCTCATTAACTTGCTTGATGGTTTGCTTTTGTTTTGTTAGATTGAGTACCCAAAATTAGTGGAAAAAAAAAAGTGAATCTAGTAAAAGGCTTGAAAGATCATGTTCAGAAGGAAAAAGCAAAACTACAATTCCAGTTTCATGAAATTAGTAAAATGCTTCAAGAGCCCACAAATTGCAAAGGCAAACAAAGGGATGGATGATACAAGTAAAGGTAGAGACAGAGAGTCTGAAACATATTTTGATAAGTGTAGGGATGGCAAGGATAAGACTTCAGCATAAAATGTAATTTCTCAGCAAGCAAAAGTACTTAAAACAAATATCAAGAAACTTACCCAAGCAAATATACACTAGCAAGCTTAATAATATCTATCGCATCATCTATATCTAGGTCATCATGTGGCATTTTTTCCCCCAACATTTCATGTACTAGCATATTCTAGCAAACAAATAAAATAGATGAATATGACCATTACAAGAAAATCCTTTTGAAAGTATAGAAAAAAAATAAAGAAAAAATAATTACAAACTATCCATGTACCACATTTGTAAGGAAACACAACACTATTTGTGAAACTAAGAATAAGATCAAATCATTGTAGCCTTAAATATTGCATATCCATATTCAAATGCCCTAATTACTAGTTTCTAAAAACTCTTGAAATATTATTGCAGTAGCTAAGGTCTTGTATCTTTCCAAAATTCTGGGTGTTTCCAAAGAAAATGTTAACGCAGACATGGAAAAATACTTTAAACACAAACTATTCCCTAATAAAACAAACTTAGTATATGGGTATAATAAGAATATAGGAAGTACAAGATGCAACAACATTATCATATCAATATATTTGTCCAAAAGACAACATCATGATGTAAAGAGAAATAGTCATACATTTGAAAATGTTCCTATCAATTTATTTGGAATGGTAGATGATCCTACCATATTAGAAGGCTTATCCGTTGACAGATTAAGTTGACCTATACACTAAAAAGGGAAAGAACGTGGACTAAACAAAGTTATACATAGCTCTAAATATTGCTACAAAAATCAGAATTCCAAGCTACACAAGTTAGATGCTCACCTTCGCACTTCGGCTTTGTTGGAGTTCTGAAATATCAACAGGTAAGTGATAAAGATTTGGGGTGTAAGGCAAAAATTCCTAAACAACCAAGGTAGTGGCAATTCATATGCTAAACCTAGTCCTAATATGAGAAAAAGTAAGAATTAAAGATCCAAATGGAAGGCGATCCAAATAGCTTACACACACCTAGGGTTTTCAGGTTTATGGTCGAAACTTGCCAAAACTTTAAGTACGAAGTCTCCTCTCCAAGGAAAAATAAAAAGATTAAGTGCTAAATGGGCATAAAAAATAGCAAGAAAAATTGCTGGAAAATAACTTACGTGTTTTAGAATGAACAACAATGATGGCAAGTGCCTAGGTGGTCCGTCTTGAAGTCAATTTTTATTTTCAAAAAAAATTGACTCTCATATCTAGACCATGCTTAAATCACTAAAACATGAGGAACATGGAATGGTGAGTAACAGTAGAAAATGGTCATTGTTTTCTTGAAGTATTATCAAATTAGAATAAAGAAAAGATGACATCATTACTTGATAAGAAGATCAATCGAATGAAAAATAGAGAGGTCCTTGAAAGGAATGAAAAAAAAGATGAGCACCTATGCTAGTAGAGGTTTAAGAAGTGAAGATTAGACTTGCAACTGTTGAAACGCCAGTCTATAAAAACTATATGGGAGATAAAAGCAACAGAAAATAGATGAAGATACGTTTGGAAATTGACCACAAACAACTCAATTTTTTAAATTAATGCCTCCCTTTTTAAGTCAATTACTACCTCATCAAGTAAAAAAAAATCAATTTTAAATTAATGGTAAACATGTTTTTCTATTTTACTCAGCTTAGTAAGCATGAAGGGTAAATAAGATTAAGGGAAAAAATGGTGATTTTATTTCCTAAATTATAAAAAAGTGCCACATGTCAATCTAATATGTAGTCTTTTAAGTAAAAAGTCTTTTTAACCCTAAAGTGTATCCTGCTTTTATAATTTATATTAGATTAGTCATTAGCTACAACATAGCTATTTTGGTGCAAATCTATGTATTCTAGGAAAGTTCTGCCTAGGAATTATTCTTTCCTTAAAACGGTGATTTAGTTTCCTGATTTAATGATTTTTTATGTGCTGTAAATCTCTATAAAAGAATAATCTCAATGACAGAATTATTCATGCTGTGCAAACCTGTTTTTCAAGTTGGTATCAAAGCAGAAAGAATCTCTCGCCGGAATTCCCTTCATTTTCCTTCCTTTTAATCCCTGGACCCTAAAACCATGTGTAACATACTGTCCCTCAATCTTCCCTAAACAATCTTAGCAGCACAGATGTTTCAAAAATCAGTACTATCTCCTCAGAATCTCATTATGTCCAAATCACCACAATTCGTTTGAATGGTGACAATTTTCTAAGATTGTCTCAGTCAGTTAGGATGTATATTAGAGGACATGGAAAAATGGGCTATTTGGCTAGTGAAAAGAAGGCTTCTACAGTGGTTGATCTGGCTTATGCTACATGGGATGCCGAAAATTCCATGGTGATGACGTGGCTCGTGAATTCAATGGAAGAAGATATTACCTGTAATTCTATGTGCTATCCAACGGCACAAGAGCTTTGGGAGAATGTAAATCAAATGTATTCCGATCTCGAAAATCAATCACAAATTTTCAAGTTGACCCTCAAACTCAGAGAGATGTGACAAGGGGAGGACAACGTCACAAAATTTTTTAATTCCTTGAAGTCGATTTGGCAAGACCTTGACCTCTTCAACACCTATGAATGGAAATCTCCCGAGGATGCTCAACATCACAAGAAGGCTGTAGAGGACGGCCACATCTTCAAGTTTCTAGTTGAACTTAATGTCGAGTTTGATGAGGTGAGAGGAAGAATTATTTGAAGACAACCCCCACCTTCAATTGGTGAAGTTTTCTCATAGGTCAGAAGAGAGGAGAGTCGAAGGAATATGATGCTTGGCAAGAAGGGACCTGGAGTTGCTGAAGGTTCTGCCCTGGTCTCCACGACTGGGAACAAGGCTCATGTTTTTCAATGCAAATCTGATGAAAAGTAGCGAGTTTGGTGTGGTTTTTTCAATAACCTCACCATACCTGTGAGAGCTTCTAGAGAATTCGTGGGAAACCTGCAAATTGGAAAGGGAAAGATAGAGATAAATGAAGTCGAGCCATCCTTACTACAAATGCGGCCAAGACCAGACCCTTCACCAACGAGCAGATGTAGCATCTTCTTGCATTGCTAAAATCTAATTCGGTACCCAATGTTCCTAGTGTTTCTATGGCACACACAGGTAATAAACTCCATGCTTTATCTTGTCAATTTAAATCTACTATATGGATAATAGATTCAGAAGCATCTGACCATCTGACTAATTCCTTACATTTTTTTGAGACCTATTTACCATGTCCCAAAAATAAGAAGGTTAGGATAGCCGATGGTAACTTCTCACCAATTGCAGGAAAAGGCCTTATAAAAATTTCTGAGGGAATAGATCTTAAATCTGTTCTCTATGTCCCTAAACTTGCTTGTAATCTCTTGTTGGTTAGCAAACTATCTAGAGACTCTAATTGTTTTGTTATTTTTTGTGAATCCAATTGTATTTTTTTGGATCGGAGAGTAGGGATGATGATTGGTAGTGCTAGGATGATTAACGGTCTCTATTATTTTGAGGATAAATTTCTTAGTGATAAAATGGTTCAAGGGCTAAGTAGTATTAGTTCTTTATTTGTTCGTGATCAACTAATGGTTTAACATTGTCGTTTAGGCCACCCAAGTTTTTCTTATTTAAAACATTTTATTTCCAATGCTATTTAAAGGGATTGATCCTTCATTGTTTCAATGTGAGAGTTGTTTAATGACAAAAAGTCAAAGAAAATCTTATATTCCAAAACCCTATTAGGTTTCAAGACCTTTTATTTATTCCAAAGTGATGTTTGGGGTCCTTCAAAAGTGACCACAACTTTTGGAAAAAAATGGTTTATGACTTTTCTTGACAATCGTACACGTCTTTGTTGGGTTTACTTAATGAGAGAAAAATCTGACATAGAACACATTTTTAAATAATTTTAGAGGATGATTGGAACTCAGTTTCAAACAAAAATCAATATTTTGAGATTTGACAATGGAACAGAGTGTTTTAATAAAGTTTTGGAAACCTTTTTAAATGAAAAAGGAATTTTACACCAATCCTCTTGTTCCAACACACCTGAACAAAATGGCATTGCTGAGCTTAAGAACAAGCATTTGTTAGAAGTAGCTAGAGCCATGATGTTTTATACGAATGTTCCAAAGTATCTATGGGGTGATGTTATACTAACAGCTTCGTATCTAATCAATAGGATGCCTACGCAAGTTTGGCAATATATCACCCCGTTGGAATGCTTAGAAAAGGTATTCCCAGAATCTAGAATCAATTCTGACTTACCCTTTAAAATATTTGGCTGCAGAGCATATGTGCGCACTCTAAAGAGGCTAAGGTCTAAATTAGATCCAAGAGCTGAAAAATGTGTTTTTGTAGGGTATGCACCCAATAAAAAGGGTTACAATTGCTTTAATCCCCTTACAAAACCTTTTTTTATCACTGTGGATGTGTCTTTCATGGAAAATACACCATAATTTACCAAAAAATTGCTTGTGGGGGAGAAGATGGTTGAACCAAAATTTTGGGAAATTGCTGAACCCTTACATAGCACACTTCTTGATATTTTTTTTGAAGAAGAAACCTTGGAAACTAGGCCTAAAGAGACCAAATTTGAAATTGGTCTGACAGAAAAATCAATACTACAAATGGAAAAAAAAATAGAAACAATCTTGAGCCTGCGGTTTATTCTAGGAAAGGTGTCCTTAGAGGTGGTAGAAACTAGGCCATTATCCTAACATGTGGTCAACTGGAAGCCCTAAGCAATGGTCATCCAAATGCATCAGGTAATCCTTCTCCGGTTCCTTCCTCTTCCTCTCCTATTACTAACTTAAACTTACCATTACAATCAAATTATAGGAAAGAGAACTCTGCACCCAACCTGTTTTGGAACCAGCCGTTGTTATTTCTGAACAGAATCTTGATCTTGACCTTCCTATTGCCCTTAGAAAGGGAACCCGAACTTGTACCAAACATTCTATTGCCAAGTATATTTCCTATCAAAAACCTTTTTGACAATCATAAAGCATTCACTACAAAAATTTCAAAGCTTGCTGTGCCTAGAAATATTCAGGAAACACTTGGTGACCCAAATTGGAGGTTGGCTGTGTTTGAAGAGATGAATGCCTTGAAGAAGTTGTAGAATTACCAAAGGGAAAAAATGTTGTGGGGTGCAAATGGGTGTTTACTATCATGAGTAAGGCAGATGGGAGTGTTGAGAGATACAAAGCCCGCTTTGTTGCAAAAGGTTTTACTCAAACCTATGGGATAGACTACCAAGAGACCTTTGCTTCAGTAGTTAAAATAAACTTGATTAGGGTCCTGTTGTCTCTGGTTGTTAACCCCAATTGGCCCTTACACCAATTGGACGTTGAAAATGCTTTCCTTAATGGAGACCTTGATGAGGAGGTATACATGAGTTCCCCACCAGGTTTTGAAGAAAGGTGTGGAAATTGCAAAGTGTGCAGATTGAAGAAGCCCTTGTATGGACTTACACAGTCACCGAGAGTTTGGTTCAAGCACTTTGGCAAGGTGATAAAGCACTATGGATATGTTCAAAATCAAGATGATCATACAATGTTTTATAGGAATTTGAATGACAGTAAAATAGCTATCTTGATGGTATACGTGGATGATATTGTGTTAATTGGGGATGATTGTGATGGGCTAGAAAAGTTGAAAAAGAAATTGGTGGAGTTTGATATTAAAGATCTCGAGACATTAAAATACTTTCTTGGTATGGAGTTTGCTAGGTCTAGAGAAGGCATTTTTGTAAATCAAAAGAAGTGTGTTCTTGACTTGCTGAATGAGACAAGTATGCTAGGGTGTAAACCCGCTGAAACCCCTATAGAACCTAATGTGAAACTGCAACCTGCAAAAGCTGAGAATATGAAGAATAGGGAACGTTATCAGAGACTCGTTGGGAGATTGATTTATCTATCCCATACACACCCGGATATATCCTTCTCTGTTAGTATGGTCAGCCAGTTTATGCATGCCCCAGGACCGGCACACTTTGAAGCCGTCTATAGAATTTTAAGGTATCTAAAGGGGACACTTGCAAAGGACTTTTGTTTAAGCCATGAAGACACTTGCAGATTGAAGTCTACACAGGCGCAGATTGGGCTGGGAGCATAGTAGACTAAAGATCCACTTCTAGATACTGTTCATTTGTAGGTGATAACTTGGTTACATGGAGAAGCACGAAACAGAACGTGGTTGCTAGGAGTAGTGCTGAGGCTGAATTTAGAGTTGTAGCCCATGGTATTTGTGAGATCATGTGGATTAGGAGGCTGTTGGAAGAGTTAAAAGCGACGGAGTCATCTCCTTGGAAGTTGTACTGTGACAACAAGGCAGCAATCTTAATAGCACACAATCCAATCCTTCATAACCACACAAAACATGTGGAGGTTGACAAGCATTTCATCAAGGAGAAGATAGATAATGGACTGGTTCATATGGAACACATTCCTACAGGAGAACAAGTGGTTGATATCTTTACCAAGGGACTACACACAAAACAGTTCGATTTTCTAGTTGGCAAGCTGGCTATGGAAGATATCTTCAAACCAGCTTGAGAGGAAGTGTTAGAAAATCGGGAAAATGTGTGCTATAATTGTATATTAGCTGCAAATTAGTCATTAGCTGTAACATAGCTATTTTGGTACAAATTTGTGTATTTTAGGAAAGTTTTGCCTAGGAATTATTCTTTCCTTAAATCAGTAATTTAGTTTCCTGATGTAATGGTTTTTTATGTGCTGTAAATCTCTATAAAAGAACAATCTCAATGACAGAATTATTCATTCTATGCAAGCCTGTTTTTCAAGTGAATAAGAGAAAGGAAATGAGAGGAGAAGAAGGTTGGAGAGCTGTATGTGACCCAGAGCTTCTCCACCTATTTATATTAGATTAGAGATATCAAGATTACATGCAATCCTAGGATTCACTCCTTATCTCTATCATAACCATCTCTATCACAATTTTTTTCACATCTCTAACAAGAAAATCTGCAAGGTTACTGATCTGAAGAGTCTGATATTGCAATCTACTGTTGTAAGATTTCCAATCTGCTGAACTTAAATCTGATTGTGTCTGTTGTAGCTGGGATGTGTCTGCTAGATTCTGGAAGTGTTAAACCAGCAATTGCATTGCAATTTTCAGAGACAATATCAAGGTTGAAGTTTGACTGATAGTTTGACTTTCAGCTAGGCTTATTTGAAACTCGTTTGCGTTCTGAAACTTGGTCCTGAACCATGGCGTTGCCAGGCTGCTCAAATACGATCTGTTCCTTGTCCTTGACTTTCAGAAAATACAAGTACCAGCCATCTGTTAAATACCAATTCTGAAGGGATTGGTGGTAGCTAGAATTCCATTCTGGAATCAAATGGAAGACCAGATTAATTCTGGAATTTCTGCCATTTGGTTGAGAAATCGGAATGCATGTACAGTGAAATCCAGTTGCTTCTGACAGGATTGCCCCTGGTTAAACAAAGATTCAATATCTGGTTGTTAGCTTGTTTTTTCTGAGGAAATTCACGTGATTATCTGTAAAGGCAAGTTATGAGGGAGAGATGGTCGAGATCATCTTCTGTTGGCCAATTATCTATTACTCCTGGAGCTCTCTGTAATCTGTCTGAAAGTCTGATCAATAATCCGCATTACTTGCTGGTTTGATGTATCTGAACTGATCTGTCTGGCTTAGACCTACTGATCTGTTTCTGTTATCTGTCTGATTGAATAGCTCATGCTATTGAATTGTTGCTGGTATATTAGTTGTTCTCTTACTGGGTTTTCATTCAAAACTCACCCCTTCTGATTTACCTTGCAGATTGGACTGACCTTGTATAACTGTTATTGGAATATTCTGGTTTAAGTGTTCATAGTGCAGGTAAGCTTCAACTATAGTTTTCTGATCTGTTCTGTGTTAGCAAACTCCCAGTTTTTTTTAGTACAATCTGTGAACTAATAGTCAGAATCTAGATTTTGTGTTTAGAGCTACTGTGGCGGGCTTAAGGGGTTGCTTAATCCTCAGTCTGATTTAAAGGAAACATAACGAACAAGCTGGCCTCTCTTGATGGAGTTACATTGTGGAAACTGAGTCCTGGACAAGGGTTTCTCAACGCTAGATTCCTGTGTTCGTAAATCTCTAGTCTTCAGACTTTGAATCAGTCCTTGGTTTACTGAGTTTTTATTAGAAGGCTGATTTTTGTAGTTCTGAATTGATGGAAGGCATACAAGTTCTGATTGTGTAAGGATGTGTTTCTGAATTTCTAGTTTTAGTCTGATTTTCTACATGAGTTCCTGATTTCTGGTTTAATTCTTTTTCAACTATGAAAAAGACAAATTTACTTGTACCGGTTCTATTTTTCTTGAACAATCTAAAGTTTTAGTAGGAACTCAACGGGCTGCGGCAAACTGGAACTTCTGGAATTGGGTGTGGTTTGTGAATTATTCATCTGAAATGTTTACTTTTCTTGGTTTCTTTTATGAAGGTTCCATTGGCATCAATTCCTGCAGGAAACTAGTTTTAATGGTTAGAAATGATTGTGATTTGCTTGGAAGTGATTTATCAGAATTACTGTATTATTTGGCTTATTGGCTGCAAAATTTGACTTACGTTTTGACTTTTCGCTAGAAGTCTGGTTCTAGTCTGAAACTTGACGTACAAGTTTGAAATCAGGTTTGAAACATGTGTGGATATTTAGAACTGATTTTGAAGCCCAAATATGAGTTTTTGCCACTCAATCTCTTTGCTGCAGTTTTGGCAGCATGACTGGTTTGGGGTGCTTTTAAGTTGTGCACTTTAAAAACGGGTTTTCTGATATCTTTCTGATATGTTTCAAGATAAGCAATGCACTTTAAAAAGGGGTTGCGGCCTCAGTTGATTTTAGTTCGAATCAAAGGAATAGAAGTCAGACCCTTTGAAGGGAACTCCATCTCCAGTCAACAAGGACACAGTTTCCTTGTACCCACTTGAACATCTTTGTTCAGTTTCAAATGTGAAGCTTCTTGGTTCCTGTTTATCCAGGAAAAGCCCTTGACAGAGGGACCCCTCCCAGTCCCACATGCAGCTTCTTTCTTCATAATTATAATGGTGGAGCTTGCAGAATATATAGTCAATTTTGACTTTGGTGCTCTAATTTTTTCCACCCACGCTCTGGACTTTGGTGCTCCGATTTCACATGTCTCTTTTCTTTTCTTTTTTTTTTTTTCCTGAAAAATCCATCCACCATAATTAATTAACGCCCCAAAACTCACTATAGTAGTCTTAGAACGATGACACACCGCAGACTCAAGAAAATAATTTTTCCTAAGCATGCAAGGCTACGTATTCCAAATAATTACAAACTTATAAAATTTTAACTTCTGAGAATAAGTGGCTGAACAACTATAATTCTTCAAATTGAAACATAATCCATAAAATATCTGAGTTCTAAGAAACAAAATGAAATCCAAAGAGTTTTCTAAATATAAATAAATTTCTAATAGTAGTACTAACGAAATACTTTTAATTGTCTTGAACTGCTGCTGGTCTTGTAGTCGCTTCCGCTAGCTAACCCAAACGGGTGAGCATGAATGCCCAGTAAGTGGCTGATTTTGAAAACAGAAATACAATATACAAAATATATAGGGATCAAACAGAAATAATTCTTGTAAAATAATAACATAAATTTTAACATAAGATATTTGAAGAGTAACATAATCAATGTAATAGCAATTTTGAAAACTGAGCAAATAATATTTGTAAATAAAATTATTAATCAAAATAAAGCAGTTCAGAGCAAAACATTAGAATAGAGTGGATAGGGTGATCACTGTGACTACACTTAAACCGTTGTAGTGCGTCCAGAATCGTCTAAGAATCGCCAATGATTGAGCGCTCTGAAAGATTAGTCCTAAAAACAGTGCATTGTGAAACAAAACGGAACAAAATACCCCACGTGGAGAGTCAAAAACTATACTTTTCCAGTAATACGGACACAAAATCAAGACCCACCAAAACGCAGTTGGAATGCACTTTAAAAACGGGTTGCGGCCTCAGTTGATTTTAGTTCGAATCAAAGAAATAGAAGTCAGACCCTTGGAAGGGAACTCCATCTCCGGTCAACAAGGACACAGTTTCTTTGTACCCACTTGAACACCTTTGTTCAGTTTCAAATGTTCCCACATGCAGCTTCTTTCTTCATAATTATGATGATGGAGCTTGCAGAGTATAGAGTTAATTTTGACTTTGGTGCTCCAATTTCACATGTCTCTTTTCTTTTCTTTTCTTTTCTTTTTTTTCTGAAAAATCCATCTACCATAAATTCTCTGCAATGCCCCAAAACTCACCTTAGGAGTCTTAGGACGATAACACGTCGCATGCTCAAGAAAATAATTTTTCCTAAGTATACAAAAATACATATTTTAAATAATTCCAAACTTATAAAATTTTAACTTCTGAGTATAAGTGGCAGAGCAACTATAATTCTTGAAATCGAAACATAATCCATAAAATATCTAAGCTCTAAGGAATGAAATAAAATCCAAAGAGTTTTCTAAATATAAATAAATTTCTAATATTAGTACTAACGAAATACTTTTAATTGTCTTGAATTGCTACTGGTCTTGTGGTCGCTTCCGCTAGCTAACTCGAACTACTCCTGATCTGTGTGAGGGGGTGAAAACAGGGTGAGCACAAATGCCCAGCAAGTAGTGGGTTTTGAAAACAGAAATACAATATACAAAATATATAAGGATCAAGCAAAAATAATTCTTGTAAAAATAATAACATAAACTTTAGCAGAAAATATTTGAAGAGCCAGAACATAATCAATGTAATAACAATTTTGAGAGCTGAGCAAATAATATTTGTAAATAAAATTATCAATCAAAACGGAGCAGTTCAAAGCAGAATATCAAAACAAAGTGGGTGGGGTGATCACTGTGACTACACTTAAACCGCTATAGTGCGTCCAGAATTGTCTAAAAATTGTCAATGATCGAGCACCCTGAAGGACTGGTCCTAAAAATAGTGCACTGTGAAACAGAACGGAACAGAATACCCTACGTGGAGGGTCCAGAGCTTCACTTTCCCAATAGTACGGGCACAGAATCAACACCCACCAAAATGCAATCGGAACAAAAATTCAGAGCATTACAATTGTTATAAAATTTCAGTACAAAACATCACAATAAAAACATACATGATCCTAACTTATTTAATGAAACACAATATATTACATAAGTAAGATAAAATCGAACAAACAGATAAACAAGTAAATTAATAAAACACTTGGAAAGCAATTTCAAAATAAAACTTGTATTTGAAAACTCTTATTTTGATTGAAAATCAGTTTAAAGCAAAATAGCTTTAAATCAAAATATTGAAATTTACTAAGTTGGAAAACTTAACACTTTGAAGAAATAGTATGTACATAATATCAAAACAATTTAGGTTTTTTTTTTAGAAATGGTAGTAGCCACTTAATTCAAAATGCAACTTTCCAACTCCTAAAATAATTCTTTAGCCACCTAAAATAATTATGTAAAAGTTTATGTCAAAATATAATCAATTCAAGAAATAACCCAAAATCACTTGCTGCCACTGACCCAAATAAACGCTTCTGAAACCTAAGAATTTACTGAAGTAGTGTTAGAAGCCATAGGGGTTAACCCGGTTATAACCTACTTCTAGTGACTAAGTTGTAACATTTTATAATATAGGATGTCAATAAACCCGAACCTAATCCTCAAGGTCCTTTATTGTAGTTAGTCCAATTTTTACACAGGAATACGATTCATCGCCTTCTTCGTTGCAACCTTCTGCTGCGCTGTGATTTCAACGATGCCCAGCCAAAACCTCCACAAACTTATTTCCAATTCATCTTAAATAATTCCAATAATCAATTATCCCTTTCAATCATCAAGAATAAATTATATTTAATCAAATCACCAACCCACATCCTTTTTTTAAAATCTAAAAATAACTAATTTATGCATTAGAAATAACTAACAAACACTTATCAAAGATCCTTCTTTTACAAAAAAAATTCACAGGTTGCTCATACTTAATCTTTAATTGATAGTTTCTTGTTCCAGTTCTTCAATACAAAGCAGAAGATAAATGAAAAAGTGAGAGAAATACCAAATATTAATTTTTTCTTATTTTTTCCCCTTTTATAATTTCTTTCACGTCTTCCTCCGTTCCACCTCTCTTTTGTTTGTGCCGTACTCCCCTTTTTTTTATTTATTCCCTTGCACCTTTATTTTTTCCTTCTTTGCTTCTTATTTATTATTATTATTATTATTATTTTGACCTTAACCTAAATAGCTAGTATAATAGAATAGGCCAACTTGGGTTGGGTCATTACATTCTCCTTGTAGCCTACTACTTTATTTACACAAGGAATAAGAATAACTGTATTAGAAATTTGAGTAGACCCGCAGAAATAATAATATTATTGGAATCAGAATTTGGAAACTCATGTGATCAAGCCTAGCCGATTATAAAAAGTTGAGATTCAAGATTAGTTGATTGATTAATGTGATAATCAAGACATTAGACACTAAATATCAGCCGTTCTTGTTCATCTGCTTTTGTCTTGATAATTATGATGATGGAGCTTGCAAAGTAGGAAGTATAGTTGCAGTAGTACATTTTGGACTTTGGATTTTGGTGGGGTTTCTTTACCATGTGAGCTTGCAAATTCTATGTAACTTCTTCCTAGAGTCGATTACTGGGCCAAAAAGAAGCTGAAAATAAGAAAGAAGGAAATTACTTGGTTGGTGAGCGAGTAACTTCGGCCAAGTTTCCTCTCTGCCCTCACTTACCTTCACTTTGTCACTTGGAACCAAGTTTTCCTTTCTCTTTGCGTCCAGCACTGTTTTCTTCTTCACCTCATCTGCGCTCTCCTGCTTCTGTAATTCTTTTTTGGTATCACCCTCTAAGCAAGTAATTTATAATGTTACTTAATTCGAAATCTCTAAAAGTCACGACTTCATCCCTGTTTTTACTGCATTTCATTGTTGCCATCCCATTCTCAGTGATCTCTGGGGTTTAATCTATATATTAAGGTTTTTAATGGATTTTAGAGAATCTCGACAAGGCTAAGGATCAAAAGAAGGGACAAATGGTCATTTGTTAAAACCGTAAAAAATAATTCTAGTATCACTAACAACTCAGAGTAAATAAATTTATAGTTTAGCAGTGAAATTCAAGTCGAATTGCAAAGAAAATTTTTATTTGAAAGCTTCCTAACAGAAAACTAAAATAAAAGATTGGGGAGATTGTTTGCAATAAAAAATGAAACAAAATAAAATAAATGATCAGAGAATAAAAATTAAGAAACCTATTAAGTAAGAAATAAAATGAAACAATCAAGAATGCAACTTTGGCATTAATCAACATCCACCACCAAGTTCGTACAACTGATTATCGACACATAGATAGATCAATCAATATTTTAAGTATTCATCGTTAGAACTATTTTCCCACATCTCCTTAGTCGTAGTTAATCAGAAAATAAGTGATCTAATTAACCCTAACTACAAAACAACCTAAGATAAGCGTTTCGATTTAATTTAATAATTGCATTAAAAATTAGAGAGATCAATGAAACTAAATAACACAAACACAAGCGGTTGCATTTAATTTAGTTGAATGTTTTCCCTAAAACCTAATGATTTGTGACACAGTAAATCAATAACCTTAATTGCTTCATAAATTAGAGAGACTAAACAATTATTGATTTGATTTCTAATCGAGTAGTAGATTGAATTTGAATAACAACTAGTAAGCCACTTAGCATATAAATGAAATGATTATGAAATTAATCATAGAAGAACATCAAATACTTAAAGAATTAATTGAATGAATAAAATAATTATGATATTACGGTATTGAAGAATTCAGGATTTCAGTCTCCTTCAATAAATAATAAAATAAATCAGCCAGACATGACCATAAAAAAATCTCTAAAAAGAAAAGAAAGAAGAAAAGAAACGAAAGAGAGTTTTTGGAAGCCCGAAGAGCCTGCGGCAGCTGCTGGCCTCTCTTTAAAAAAAAAACCTAAACAAATTAACCTATTGTAGTAAAATCCACAAAATCTTCCTAAACTTTCTATATTATTTTAAAATTACCCTACAGAAATATAAAAGATTCAAAATAACAAGAATGCCTTAATATAACAAGGAGAATTGTGTCTTTGAGCTGAGATTTTCACCCACATGGTTTAGAGGCTTTGGAATTATTTCATATAAAACTGGTTTTAAAGTTGTGAGCTAGGAAACACTCCAGAACATCAGCAGTAACTTCAAGCTGAAATTTGACCTTGATGTAGCCATTGTCTCTCAAAACTCAACGTATGAAAGTTGTGGACCTCTTTCTTAGTTTGAAATGACACTTGAATCACATAAAATAGACATCTACAGCCAAAGATATGCCCAAAATACCGCAACTGCTTCTGAACTAGCGATAACGCCTAAATATTAACTTTGAATATAAATTTGACCCCCTTATCATGCAAACTGGGTTTCATGGTCTGCATATGATTTGTAGCTCCATATGTTAGCTTTCCAATGAATCAAGAATCACTCAATTTTGATCTCTGTAGCTCAAGATATGATTTTTCTATTGAAATATCGCCAAACTGTCAAAATCTTGAAACAACACAACAAAATTAAAACTCGTAAAATTGCAAATTAAATTCACTTTTAATCAATTGAGTCCAAATATGCTCTAAGCTACAAAACATACTCAAAATAGATCTTTAAGGTTCAAAACACATTAAAACATATTAAGTATGAGAGAAATAAATATAACAAATATAAGCTTATCAACAAAAAAAGATGGGATTGCAGCCAAAATGATCAAATGTTAAAGAGTGAGTTGAAGTGATTGGCATAGGGAATTAAAGACTATATGTCTATCTTTCCTGCTTTTTTTGGTCTTGGAGGTGGTGGGTGATAGTGTTTAAGCTTGTATTATCTTAGTGTTGGTAGAGACTATTGGGTTTATTCTAATGTTAGAAGATCTAGAAAACGACTTTGGGTTGGATATATTTTGGGATTAAGCATTCTTTTATTTTATGGGGTTTCTTGAGAGAGATTTGTTCTGGTATCTTTCCGGTATTGCAAGTTACACCTTATTTTATTATTAATAATATTTACTTTAGCCATTTAAAAAAAGGGTTTTCAACGGATTTTAGTGCTCCATGGTGCAAATTATTATTTTTATTTTTTTGCTGAGCGAAGGCACAGTAGAAAGTTTTGATGGTATGCGGCTATCTATGAAAAAATATGAAGGTAAATCCCCTTATTTGGTTGTCACTTGGCTATGACCGGGATCAAAAGAGGCAGTAAGTTTAGAGCCTAGAGGCAGACGAGTAAGTGAGGACTGCAATAAGGTTGGCAAGTTAGTTAGGGATTAGAGTTTCGAGGCAAGTTAGTCAGGGGCTAAGTGTAAGATTCCGAAAATGAAGGAGCCTAGTGTGTTTGATTAAACTTCAGGAGGTTTTGTAGTAGTTTTTGACATAGAATGGGCAATCTTAAGTTTGGGTACTCAATTAAATTAGACAAAAATTTACGAGAACAGTTGGCAACAAAATACAAGTTTAGGAAAAACTAGTCATTAACACATTTTTTGAATGTAAATAAAGTATATGTAATTAGTGCAAATTTATTTAATAATATACTTCAAAATAATTTTTTTAAAATAATTTTATCAAAAAAACACAATAGGCATAAAAAATACAACTTAACATAAATATACCCTTAGTTTTTATTTGAAATAAAATATATAGTATTGTAGTTTATCCAAGTTTAAAAAAATTGGTAAAATTGGTAACATAAAGAATACAATTGGTTTTTTAGATAGGTTCATTCTTAGCCTATTAAGTATTCTCTTTTGGTTTTAACTTTTTAAAAAATATTCTATATTGTCCCCAATTGGATGAAATCTATTAATTCAAAATAATTGTGTTTATATAACATCAATTTTTTAAATTATTTTAAACTATCTAATAACTGCACCCTGATAAGTTTAAACTAGCAAATAGTTTTTTCACAATTAAGGAAAATTCTTCATTATCAACTTTCCCACATATGAAATAGTTATTATGCATGATGTATGCATTTATTATGAAACAACTTTTCGTTGGGTTAACGAATTGCACCTAGTGGGGACAAATTAAAATTTTTTTAATTGGTTTAGAATGAAAAGAGAACAATTAAAAGTTTAGGATGAAATTTAGCTCACATAGGATATAGATAAAGGAGATTAACTTTTCTAGTGTTAATTTCATATTTTAATATTATATTTATCTAAATTAAAAAGCAAACAAATTGAAGATTATATTTGGGTAATTTTCATGGGGTGCCTTAAATCTATTTTTTCTATTTTATTTTGAATATATTACCTATCATGTCCTCTATTTAGGAACATTTTTTATAATTTAGTATTAGAGTTTTAGGTAATTTATAAAAAGTAAAAATTAAAATACTAAAGTTAAAATTTAAAAACTACCCTTAGATAGTTTTTATAAAACTCTAATACTAATTGCTAACATTAATACCAAATGGGGTCCCTAGCAGATTAAAAAATAAAGACCCCATAAAATTTACCTTTATACTTATTGTAATAAATTACTTTAATTTTCAAAGTAGTTATTCCCCAAAACAATATTAAAATTTAAAACTATATTAAAATATGTATTAATTAAATAAATAATATTTATTATTATATTTCAAAATTAAATTTTTTTAATAAATTTATCAAAAAAATGCAATAGGCATAAACAAAAAAATAAAAAAGAAAACAGACACCATAGATATAAAAAGGTACAACTTAATTTTAAAAATACCGTTATTGTAAACAGTTGCCAAAATATATAGTACTATATTTCCAAGTTAAAAAATTGCTAACATGAGAGTAAATTTTGTAGATAGTCCCTAACATTTAATTATGCTTCCTTTCATTCTTAACCTCCAACATTCTCTTTTGGTTCTAAATTTTTTAAAATATTCAATATTAGTTTGTGGTTAGATGAAATCTATTAACATAGAGTAAAGGTGTCTATATATCATCAATTTTTTAAAATTATTTTTAACTGCCTGATAATTTTTCTCTTAAAAATTTGAAGTAGGAAAATAAATTTTTATAATTAAATAAACAGTTGCATTATCAATTTTTTCAAAGTATGAAATAGTTATTATGTGTGATGTATGCACTTATTATGTAACAACCTTTGGTTAGATTAACAAATTAAACCAACTGAGGCAAATTAATTTTTTTAATCACTTTAGAATAAAAAGATAACGGACAAAATTTTAGGATGAAATTTAGCTCAAATAAATCATAGATATTAAAGGAGATTATTTTTTTCAGTAATTTAATAATATATTTTAAATTTTTTTGTTAAGTTGATTGTATATTTTAATAGTATATTTTATTTAATTTAAAAGGCACACAAATTGAAGATTATTTTTGGGATAATTTTCATGAGGGCACCTTACATCCAATTTTCTTTTTAGTTTCATCTTGAATATATGCACCCATTAAATAAAAAAATAAAAATTTTATCCATAAATGTACTTTTCAGTGTCAATAAAAAGATTTCATTGAAGTTAAAGGATAATGAAATTGATAAAATCTTGTGCTTAAGGTCTTGTTTAATAATAATATGAAATAAAGGAGAAGTTTGTTGCAAAATTGAACCTTAACACCTCAATGATGGATAAAAATGTATGATAGTTTAATGAAAAATTTTAAACCTCTAGTATCTAATATCTAAAAAAGACAATTTCCCAACAAACAAATGGGTTGGGCCATTAGATATTGTGGACAAACTTTTCTAGTGGTCTCACATTGGAAAGTGTAATAGATTAAAATATGAGGTCTCAAATAAAAAAGTATTGAAAGGTGCAGGTGTTTTGAAAATTTTAATTATTTTATTAAAATAGTTAAATTACAATAATAGGTTTATTTAAAGTATTACAAGATATTAAACTTTAAGAGCAAAAAGGATGTTTAATATTTGTGTACCTTCATACTTTTTATAATACTAGTAACTGCATATGTGTGTTGCACATAAATTGAAATATTAAGTTATTTTTTATTCAGATAACTACAATTATAATTATATTTTTCAAAATAAATTGATATATTTCTTATTAGTTTCATGTTTCTATTTTTTTACATAGTTTTTTATCATAATATTTTATCATAACTATATATCCTCACTTGCATTATCCATTATACTTATTTTATTTGATTTATAAATAATAATAATAATAATAATAATAATAATAATAATAATAATAATAATAATAATAAAATTTAGAATATGCTATATGTAACACTAATTACAAAAAAATAATAGATTTTTTTTATTTGTGACAATAGAGTGCTTATAAAAATTTCTTCCCACTACATTTAATATCTTATAAAAAAATGTCTAAATTTTTCTTCTCAGTGTAAAATTTAAAATTTATAGCATGCAACTTGTTAAGAAAATATCTTAATTTAATTAATTTTTATATTTTAGATTTAAAAAACTAATGATTAAAATAAAGATCTTATATTAGTTGATTCAAACAATTAAATGAATTTACCATCAATGTATTAGCATGCCTTTGACTTTTAAAGAGACATAAACTAAGTTTTTAATGTTTTGAGGTTCTATTAAATTTATAAAGAAAAATATATACTAAGTCCACAGGTGAGACATTAGATAAGAAACTTAAGCAAAAATAAAATTCTTTCGGTAAGTATGACACAAATATGAGTCATGATGCCAAAGCATAGATGTGATAAGTAAAGATTGAGTTTTCCAAAGAGATGTAACTATAAGTAACTATACATTACTAAAAAATATTAATTACTTGATTTTTGACTTTTAATAAAAAAATACACTCGACCCCAAAAATTTGAATCTACACTTACTCTCGATTTTATAGATGAGTCAATGTGATTGTTCCAAATATAGAGGTCAAGTCTTGTATAGTTTTTTTTAATCTTTTTTTTGGGTAATTAATGCTTACTTATTGATTTAGAAATTATACTTACATCACTAAGATTTAAAAACTTAGTCTTACTTGTTATTCTTATAATATAATTTGTCAACCATAGGAAAATAGACTTACTTAAAATAAAATAAATACCTAGTACCTTAAAGGAAAACTAATAACTTATAATTTAAGGTTTAGTCACTTTATATCTTTATATATATATATATATATATATATATATATATATAAGAGATAAGTTGGAGCGATAGAAATTAGCGACTAAATTTCAGTTGCTACTAGCTTCATTCAATATTTTAGTCACTTTGTCAATCATTTATAGCAAATTTTAGTCACTATTCAATTGCTAAGTAACTTTCAGTCGCTCAAACAAATAAAACCCTCAGCTTTGACCTCTTTCCTCATTCCTCTTCCTTTTCCCTCCATCTTTCTTCTTTATTTTTCTCATCTTTTCCTTCTTTTGGAGCGATAGAAATTAACAACTGAATTTCAGTCACTACTAGCTTCATTCAATATTTTAGTCACTATTTCAATCATTTATAACAAATTTTAGTCACTATTCAATCACTAAGTAACTTTCAGTCGCTCAACCAAATAAAACCCTCAACTTTGACCTCTTTCCTCATTCCCCTTCCTTTTTCCTCCATCTTTCTTCTCTATTTTTCTCATCTTTTCCTTCTTTCTCCTTCTTCTTCTTTGTTTCTCTCATCCTCTCACCCTCTCTATTCCTCTCCTCCTCTTCCTTTCTTCTTTCATCCTTCTTTCTTATTTGTTCCTTATCTTTCTTCCTCATTCTTTGTTTTTCTCTCTTTTTCTTCTTCTGCAGCCTAATACGCATGACTAGTAACTCAGATAAATCTACCCAATCAGGGGGATGGTCAGCACGACCACAATAGTGATGGCCTCCTCAATGTTAGATTTCTTTAGTTCATTTGTTTTATTGTTGGATGAAATTTTATTGTATTTTATTATTTTTAAATTAATAATATTATATTAAGATTCTATATTTATTTTAATTGATTTTTCATATCATTACAAATCATTATTAAAATTAGTGCAATCCATTTATATGCATGTCTACTAAAATAAATTAATTATATATATATCACAAATAAAAACCTTTTTTTTAAAAATAAAATTGGTTGGACCAGTCAAGTTTTAGTTGCTATTTAGTCGCTAGCGACATAGCGACTAAGGATTTTTGCTACTAATCGTTTTAGTCGCTTGCAATGACTAAAAGCGAGTGTTTTGTCAATCGATATCCTTCGTTTATGTTGTAGTATTAAGTTGTGCTTTTAGGTTCTGATAAAAATATTTAAAGTTTAAAAATTAAATAAATTGATAAATATCATGTTTTTAGACATGTTTAATAGTCATATTAATCAAAGATATATTTGTTATAAAATTTAAATTCAGTGGCATTTTTTAGTTTTTTTCCAGAAAAATGATTTATAGAAAACATAGAAAACAATCACCAATTTTTTTTATTTTTTCCTTTTTAAATACTAATCTTATTCTCTAATATAAAGAATCTGTAAATGGTACAAATGCATTTAAATTTTAAATATTGGAAATACGTTAAAATTTTGATTAATCAAATAAAAAAAAATATCAACTTAGTAAACTGAAAATAACAATACTATTTTTCAAAAAATTAGAAATTCACAAAATATGCTTCATGTCTAAAAAATTTTGTATATCAATATCAAATATGAAAATATAGGAATTCAGTATCATGACAATGAAAAAAATGATAAGGTTGTAACAAAATTATATTTTGGAAAAAAATGAATAAAATGTTGAACCAATACATATAGTACATGTTGGGAATTTTTTTGTTCTACTAAAACTTATTATATATCCTTTGAAGTATCCTCCAACTTTTTCCTTTTTTTTTGTCATATAATTTCTTATATGGTCAGAACCTAAAAATATGTAATTTAATTATAGCTTTTGAATAAATAAACCTCCAAACTTCTCTATTTATTATGCTTAATTTCAGATAAAATAAAAAATTGAAATTATAACATAAAATTGCTAACTTCATTTCTTAACAACTCCAAAATTACTTTTAGGTTATGAGCCTCTATTATGGAATATAATATTCAGACAAAAACTAGTTCTAATTTTTTGAGAAAATTACCAAAAACTCCCATAAGATTTAGGCAAACCAACACTTGTGCCCTCCCATTTTTCAAATACCTACACTTACCCCCCTCAAAGTTAGCATACCTATACTTATTCCTTCCAAAGCTAACTCTGTTAATAACCGTTAAGAAAGCAAAAAAGAAAAATTCATTTTAACCTCCTTGCCTTTATTCAATCTATAATTTTGCCCTCCAAACTTTGCATCTGTCTCACGATCCTCAATTTATCATGACACAAAAACACACAGACCTTCAAATTCATCCCAACTTCAACACAAATCAAAACCTACAAACAAATGACAAAATCGGTGCCCTTGGCAACCGAATCGGCGCACATCTAGGAGAGGAGTTAGAATTTGGATGGAGAATAAAAAAATTTGCAGCCATCTCCGGATGAAACTCCCGCCACCGCCATTCGTGACACCAACGCTTGCCTCCATTTGTGAAACCGGGCCTCGTTCTCTCCTCCGTTTGCGACCCTGATGCTCTCTCTTAAAGTGATTGCTCCGATTCAGAGGCTCTCCTCTGTCCGTGCTCCCATTCCCAGCGTTCAAATTAGCTTATACTCCCGGCGTTCGAATTGGCTCCCACTCCCGGTGTTTGAATTGGCTCCCACTCCCAAATTTGAATTGGCTCCCATTCTCGGCAAACGAATTGGCCAATCTTTACTTGTGTCGCTCTTGACGCCGTGAAGGCCGAAGCGAAGGGCCTCAATTTGGATCACGCCAGCTTGGTGTTAAATTGTCTTCAGTGCTTCCATTATTTTTTGGTCCAGTCACTTTGCGCTTCGCAGCTGATTAATGAGGTGACGAACTGACTAGTGGTGGACAAGGCCATAAGAGGAGGTGAGGCAGAGGAGAAAACTGAGGAGAAGGCGAAGAAGAAGGAAATGATGGGGAAGAATTGAATTTGGTTGAAAATCTAGTAAAAAAATGTTCATAATTAATTTGGTGGGTAGATTTTTAGATGTAGAAGTTGGGGACAAAATTTTTATGGAAGAAGATTAGGAGATCAAAATAAACAGTTTCTCTTTTCTGTGGATGGGGTAAGTGCAGGTAAGTTTATGCATATTGACGCAGTTAACAGCAAAGGAGATAAATGTACGGAAGTTTAACTTTGAGGGTGACAAATTTTATTAAACAACTTGAAAGATTTGATTGGCTCTAAAAAATTAAAAATAAGAATAATATTTTAATATTATTTAATTTAGAAAAAGAGTTAGTTGCAAAGAATAAAAATTTGTATTACAATATTAAAAAGCTGACCATGTGAAAAAAAATAATTCTTATAATTTTTCCAATATCTCAAAACATTGGAAAATGTTAAAAAATTGTTGCTAAAAGTCCCCTTATTATAATATAAGCAACTAATGCTAATAACCAAGAATTTTTTTTTCCTAAAATTTTTCCCAAAGACCTTTGCTATAATGATAATTTTTTATTTTTTATAATAGGTACTCAAGTCATATTTGAATTATATTATTGATCTAAGATGGACCAGATATGTATGCTTTCAGATAGTAAACATTCATTCAAGTTAGAAAAAAAAACTTAATTGATAAATATTTTATATTCAAAGAAATTTTTTTATAGTAGAACAAATTTAGACCATACTTATTAAGTTGAAATTTTAAGTTTTATAAAATATATATTATACTTAATATAATTATTTTATAGTAATATAGAACCAAGAATAGCATGTTTGATGAAGACAAAAAAAAAATAGTGGCAATCTATGAGTTTTAACCATTAAAGGTAAGATTAATGTAAAAAAATTACATACACTACTTAAGGATTCTTTCAATGTGCTAGTGATAATATAACTTCAATTAAATAGATAATGAAAAAAATGAATTTCATTAAAAAAATAAAATAACTTATAATATAAAGATAAAAAAATTATTGAACATTTATGCTTATTCGTACTATAGTCATTTTCATTCCAAAAAAGTTATTTATCTGTTTCTCAGATTCTCCTGCTCTCTTTATTGGCTCTCTCATATATCTATGTAGGTATGTAGAGATGTCAACGGGTAGGGTTCGGGTAGGGTTGTGCCATTCTAGAACCCGCCCCATGATACAATCCATACAACCCGAATCCTACCCACAACCCGCATTGGGTAGGGTTTTTTAAACCCGTATTCTACCCTTGTATTGGTGGGTAGGATACGGGTTCTCGACCCACAAACCCGCCAAATTATTACATATGAGATTAAGAGAAATTTAACATGTAAACTACGATAAACTTCTCACACAACAACAATAAATATGTTCATACAAAACAAAAAACAATAAATAACTATGTCCAAATAACAATTAATTGTAGTAATATAATCCTCATTGATACCAACTAGTCAAATATAAATAAAATGCAAATTGTGATTAAACTAGGAATGGTTTTAACTTTTAATGGATATAATATTTTTATTATTTTTTAATATATATATATATATATATATATATATATATATATACATACACATACATACACGCACATAGCGGGGCGGATTAGGGGCGGGTTGTTAGCTAAACCCGCATCCTACCAACACCCAATGGGTTCTATTACAAAAAAAATCCGGATCCGCCCCGAATCCGTTTAATTAGAAAAAAAAACCCTACCCATCGGATAGGGTAGGATCGGGTATCCACAGGTATGGTTCAAATTGATATCCTAGATATGCGTAGACGAACAAATTAATTATTATCCGTGTCGACAAATATTTACCCGTGATTGTCGCTGTTTTTTAAACAATCTATAAGTACAAAGGTCAAAATTGTGTGTATACAAATACATTAATTATGGGAAAGAGAACCAAAAAAGGGAAATAATAAAACAAAACCGGTAATCATTAACTCGCCTAAAAGGTCATTAATAGAAAACATATCAGAATTTGGCTCAGGAAGAAAATAAAAAGTCACATCTCCGGTCAACAAGGACAGAGTTTCTTTGTAGCCATTTGAACGCCTCTGCTCAGTTTATCAAGCAGAGGGACCTCTCCCACCGCAGCTTCTTTTCTATTTTTTTTTTCATGGAAAAAGCATCCACCATAATTTGTTTCCAACCAAAAGGCCATTCTGATTAGATTGCGGTGGGGTTTCTTTACCATGTCAGCTCCATTTCGAATACATTTCTCTGCAAATTCCATGTACTTGTTCCTATAGTCGATTACTTGGTTTCCTCTTTGCCCTAACCTACTTCACTTTGTCACTTGGAGCCACGTTTCCGTTTCTCTTTGCGTCGTCCCACATTGTTTTCTATCACTCCTTTTTGGTACCACCTACCAAAGCGAAAAACCCAAAAGGACCAAAAAATAAAGATCAAACCCATGAAGCAACTGCTTCCTTCAAGTTCTGGGAATCGAAACTAACAAGGTATGCCTCTTTACTCATTCAAAGTTTCTTCAGGCCGTCACTCTGTCTTGCTGCTGAATCTAACAAAATCTCTTTGTGCTTGACTGATGAAGGTCGTCATAGAGTAGTATAAGATGGAAGCTTTGGTTTTCCTCGGAGGCCCTTTTCTGTCTTCCCTCTACGAGAGGATATTCGGAAAAATTGAGTCCTTTCTACAGCTCAGGTTCAACAAACAATCTGAAACAGAGCTGGCCCTGCCCCGGCTAGAGGAGTGGAGGAGTTTGCTGCCCAAAATCCAAGCCGTGGTCAACCAAGCAGAGGCACAAGAAACGGCTCATGCTTCAGTTCAGACTTTGCACTCTGACCTCAAACAGTTGGCATATGACATGGAGGACGTCCTTGATGAGTTCAAGTTTGAAGTGGAGATGGCCACGCAGCAGGACCAAGCTGAGGACAGCACCAGCAGACCTTCGAAACGGCCCAGGCTTAGTGGTTTGAGCGGAAGCGAGTCTCTGCCTCTTGATATTTGTACTCGCCTTCCCAAGATAAATGATATAACCAGCAAACTTCAGCGCATAGAAAGAGAAATAAAGTTCGTTGAGTTAATTCAGGAAAATCTTTCACCGCAACAATCGAGCACTGTGGGAACCGGACGGCCAGCCTCCACTTCGTTGCCCGAACCTCATGTCTATGGCAGAGGGGATGACAGGCTGGCCATTCTTGACCTTCTGCTAAGAGAAAAGCATCATGAACATGGAGTTGGAGTTACTCCAATTGTGCACAATTATACCGATGTAGTGCCTGAGACACAGGACATTACTATACCCGATACACATGACCAGTCACATCCACACCGTTCAGGAGAATCTCCATCTACACATGGATACCAACCAACACATGCTAGTCACCCTCAGGCGACTTCTTCTCATACTTCAGATGAGGACATACACACTGATGATGTCCTATCCTCAATATCACAAAGATCAGCCAGACCTCGGTTAAGGATCTACCCATATGGGAACATGTAAGTAATGACACCCTATAAACGACCTTTAACATAGAATTTGAGATAGTACTGTTATATAGAACTTGTTAGCATACCCAACACTACTCTAATAGACATTATCACTATGTAGATTCCTTCCACATGCAGCAACACGGTTAGTGACATCATGCTTCACCACTTATTTCAAGCCATATCCTGATTGGTCATACGTTTCTGCATCAGACATTCAAGAATGGTGGCGTGTCTTTGAGGCAATTGACACATGAGTGCTTTATGTAAATTTCATGCAAATTTACAACTATTTGTGCCTAATACTGATTGTTCACCTATGGTGTTTTAATATGTGCTATATCTAATTATAGATGAGTTGTGAGTGGGACCTAGCGCACCATAATGAGGTCTATAAGATATGGCATATCTTGGGGGCTAAGCATTATCGAAGCATCATGGCGAAGATTAGGCGCATTAAGGATCCTGTGAAACGTCGAGCCAAGGCACATTTTATGTCTGATGACGCATATGCAAAAATGGAGGCTTATTGGGCAAGTCTGGAGTTTTTTCATAAATCCATGAAGTTTAAGGCAATTCGAGCAACTGCCAGTGAGGAGGGTTCACAGTTTGGCTCATGCAGTGCGACATATTCTGGGCAATCAATCTCAATGTCTGCACATCGTGACCATATGGTAAGCTCATATTTTTCACAAACTTTATATTTGAGCAATTTAATCGCCGATGATACAAACTGATGTAAATTAACATACTTTAGAAAGAGAAAGATCTAGAAAAAGAGGACTTAGACTTTTTCAAAGTCCTCCAGGTGACATATAAAATGAAGAATGGGCAATACGTTAGCAAGCGATCTCAGGAAATTACTATCAGTGTCAAAATTGTTTGTTTCCATATTATACAATTACTCAAACTTGTGATATCTCCATGAAATTTTAATGGTTTAACACCTTTTTGTAGGCTCAGATCAATGCTAAGATTAAAGAGCAAACACAGGAAGAAGGTGAAGTGAAGTCTTCACAGGAGATTCATGAAGCTGCAATAATTAGTACCGCATCCAGTGGAAAAAGAAGAGGACATGTTTTTGGTTTGGGATCAGAACAGTATGTTGCACCAGGACCTCAAAGGTCGGGATTTACTGGGATCTCCCCTATTGAAATTACTCAAACACTACAATTAAATGAGCAAGTACAGAAAATGATGGTAGAGGAGATTGCACGAAGGGATGCCAAGTACGAAAGGAACCTAAAGCGGCTCAAAAGGAGACATCGAGCAGAAATGATGGCAAATAGGGCTACTATGGAGGCTAACTGCACTCAGTTGGAGTTGATTTGTCAATCATTGAATCTTCCCTGCCCACCACCTCAGACTATTCCACATTATACCGATGAGTCTGACTCGGATAATGACGAGATAAGGTTTGCTTGATGATTGCAATCTGAAACAGGCATATCATCCTATGATTCATGTACTAGGAAACTTGGACAAATTTTCTTAGATATGAGACTTGGATGAATTTTCTGAGATGTTGCATTATAGTGGCTTGTATGAATTGTTGATGACTTGTTACTTTTTTATTGTGATGTATGATTGAACCTTTTGCACATTAAGATTGTATTAGCATTTGTGTGGACTTCTAAAATAGTGGATGTCTACGTTGGATGTGCATACTATAACATGGTCATATTAAATTTTAGAACTGACAAAATCAAGAACTGACAAAATGAGTGAAAATGGGGCAGGGTGATGTTGTGAGAATACCAACTGCTCAAACCATTAGTATTTACCATTGGCTGCAGTCGTTGGAAACCACCAACAGCCCAGATAGTTAGTAATTTATCAACAATTCAAATGTTAGAATCTTACTAATGGTTTGGGTGTTGGAAAACATCCTAGCCATTGGAAAAACCAATTCGGGAATGAACCGTTTGTAATTACCAATGGCTGTCAGATGGAAATTACCAAAGGTTTAAAATTGAGCCGCTGCTAAACTGGTTTCCATCGAATGAAATACTAACATATGTGTTCTAATGGCCATGTGTTGGTAATATCAAATTTACCAATGTGAAGCCGTTGGTAATGGCCATTGGAAAAAGACCATATTTTAGTAATGGTGGGAATATGTGAGATTGGTAAGACCACTCTTGCTTCGCTTGTTTACAATGATGAGAATGTGAAGACTCAATTCCATCCTAAATAAGCTTGTGTTTCTGAACCATTTGATGTCCTCAAGGTAACAAAAGCCGTTATAGAAGCACTAGTGCCAATGCTACTAAAATACCATGATGTGAATGACTTGAATATGCTTCAGACCAAGTTAAATGATGTCTTAGCTGGAAAGAAGTTCTTACTTGTACTAGATGATGTCTGGAATGAGGATTATTTGCTATAGGATATTCTGTGCAAGCCTTTCTTTGAAGAGGCAGTGGGGAATAAACTAATTGTCACTACTCACAACCATGGTATTGCATCGATCATGACAATGGGTAGTATCTCACCTCACACTCTTAAAACACTGCCAAATAATGAGTGTTTATGATTGTTTAGCCAATATGCGTTATAAGTTGAGAACTTTAACACACAACCGCATCTCAAGCCTATGGTTGATGAAATAGTAAGACGATGTAAGGGCCTACCCTTGGTTGCAAAAACACTTGGAGGACTCATGTGTGGGAAATTGAACAAGCAATCTTGGGAGAACATATTAAATTGTAGAATATGGGATTTGCCAAGTGAGAAGAGTGACATTCTTCCTACCTTGAGATTGAGCTACTACTATCTTCCTTCGCAGTTGAAGCATTGCTTTACTTATTATGCCATGTTCCCCATGGATTATGAATTCGACAAGGATGAGTTAGTTTTGTTATGGATGGTAGAAGGCTTTTTGAAGCAATCAAATGAAGAAAAGCTAATGGAAAAGTTGGGTCATGAATATTTAGATAAATTATTATCAAAATCCTTTTTTCACCCATCAAATGGTGACGTGACAAGGTTCGTGATTCATGACCTTATCCATGACTTAGTTCAGTCAACTAATGGAAATATTTACACTCATTTGCCAATCAGGATGAATGGTGATGAATTAGAGGTAAAATTAGATAATGTTTGTCATTTTTTAGTCAACTATAACTCATACAATCTGAACTTTGTGAAGTATTGGAAATTCAAAGCTCTTAACAAAGCAAAGGGATTGAGAACGTTTGTGAGAACTTTTTACTCTAAATAGGCAAACATTTACATATCTAGTATAGTCTTGGATGAGTTTGCTACTAGAATTGAAATGCTTAAAGGTTTTATCTCTACGTGGTTACTAGATAGAAAACGTGCTAAATGGGATTAGAAGCATGAAACTCTTGAGGCATCTTGATTTATCTTTTACAAAAATTCACTCGTTACCTGAAACTGTTATCACCTTATTTTTCTTCAAACATTATTATTTGAATGTTGTCCTTATTTCACAGAGTTGCCTAATGGAATTAGGAATCTAATTAATCTCCATCATCTTGACATCAGTAGTACAAACAATTTGAAAGACATGCCATTGGGAATACACATGTTGAACAATTTGCAAACATTAAGTAAATTTATTGTGTCAAAGGGACAAGGATTGGCATTACAATATTTGAAGCACTTATTTGATATTCAAGGTAAGTTGTCCATTGACAATCTTGAAAATGTTGAAGATATTCAAGATGCCAAGGAGGCGGATTTGAAGAAGAAGAATGACCTTGAACAATTATCCTTGCAATGGTTGTCTGAAATGTTCACTAGTCTAAGAAATAATGAGAGCAATGAAAAGTAGGTTCTTAATCACCTACAACCTCACCAACATTTTTAAAAACTCACAATTGCTGGTTACTGTGGGATCAAATTATCTTGTTAGATGAGCCAACTATCATCGTATTCTCGGCTTTCATACATGGAGATTTAAGATTGTCGAAATTGTGGTTCATTGCACTGGTCTAAGAAATAATGAAAGTAATGAAAAACAGGTCCTCAATCACCTGCAACCTCACCAACATTTTTAAAACTCACAATTGCTAGTTGTTGTAGGATCAAATTCTCTTGTTGGATGAGCTAACTAACATCGTATTCCTGGCTTTCATACATGGAGTTTCGAGATTGTAAAAAATGTGGTTTACTGCCATCAGTTGGTAGATTGCCTTCACTTAAAGAACTAATTATAAAAGGATTGGAAGCTATACGGGTTGTGGGAGTTGAGTTTTATGGGGTGAGAGTTTCCCAACACTAAAAAAGCTCAAGTTTCAGAATATGAAGGCTTGGGAGGTCTGATCTTCTGACAATGGTAGTGGTGATGAATGTGCTCAAAGGTTTTGAAAGCTACATGAGCTTGAGATTTTACATTGTCTTGAGTTAAAAAAGGGTATTACCCAACTACCTTCAAATTTTGAGGAAGCTTAGTATTGACGGATGCCCATAATTTATAGCTTTTATGGAAAGCCTCCCATCACTTGAATAATTAGACATAAATGGATGCAGAGCAGTAGTTTCCAAGAACATGGCCAATATGACATCCAAGTTGAGGATAAGGAACATCGCTGAGCAAGTAAGGGCCCAACTGAGGCTTTCACACAAGCTTCAGAAGCACTCACAAAATTTTATGTTGATATCAACTGCCTGAACTTATTGATCAATGGCAATGGGAAGATGATGGAAATGATACATTTAGAAGAGTTCATTATATCTAAATTTGGCGGCCTTCAACTCAAATCTTTTCTAGAAGTAGAGTTCCTACCCACGGTGAAGCAATTACACATAAAATATGTAAATTTGAATCGCTTTCTAGACGTGTTCTTGACCTAGTGCCTCGAAATGTTAAGCATCAAGGAATGTGAATGGCTTGAATGTTTTTCATTGGTTAATCTGCCTGCCATACTTAAAATGATACATATTTATGACTTTAGCGATTTATGATTTCTCATGGAAAGAATAATGGGTTATGATCGCGAAAAAGTACTAGCTGCTTTTAAGGATCTGACTATTACAGGTTGTAGGAGTTTAGGGTCATTCTAAAAAAAAATTCCAAGGATATAAGATTATGTTTGTATTTAGGACTATCATAATCTGGACATTCCACCTTCAATGTGGTTGCTCAATTGGAGTCATCTTGTACATTTATTCATCCGGGGATATCATTGTTGGGAGTCATTTTCAGTGAATGCCATGTCTTTTCCCAATCATAAAGAACTTAAATATACAACTATAAGAATCTGAAGTCATTGCCAAATACACTCCGCAAGCTTGACTTTCTTGAAGAATTGGCATTTTTGGATTGTCCAAGCATCGAGATGTTTCCAGAAGGAGGATTGCCCCCAAACCAACTTAGATTGACAGTGAGTTGTGAAAATATGAAGCAGCCAATTAAAGAATGGTGCTTCAAGAAGCTTCACTATCTTATTTCTTTTTGGATTTACCATATATGTCCACTTGACATCCTACTTTTATCTTCTCTAAAATCATTTGCAATGTTTGAAGTAAAAGAGCTGAAATCTATATCCAAAGACCTCCTCCAGAACCACACCATTCTTGTGAGCTTACTGCTTTGGAAATGCCCAAAGCTTAGTTATTTTCCAAAGCATCTATATTTGCATCCCACACTTGAGGAATTTGAGATTTGGGGTTGTCCTCATCTAGAAGACAAGTGTTGACATGGGCGAGAATAGTGGCACCACCAGACCGACATTCCTTTAGTTGAAATTTGTGCCAAATCAACATAAATTTTGTTCAAGTTTCTTTGAATAGTAGTGTTGGTTGACAGATTGATGAATACTCATAAGTTTATTGCCGATAAGGGTTTAAATTATCATTATACACTTTGAATGTGATTAATTTCTCTAATTTGAAGCATTTTTTCCACTAGGTTACTATTCACCAATTTACTATTCATAGGTCCTATTCATCAATTTACTATTTACCGATTTACTGTTCATATGTGTTTACTGTTCATTAAATATTAAAATATATATATTAAATAATTATTTTATTATGTAGGTTAAATAATCACTTGGCGGCCCTTCACGAGAAAAATCATATCTAGAGTTATAGACATCGGAACTAAGTGATTTCAACTTGATCCAGAAGCCAACACATAGATCTTTGATCCTTCTTTATTTTGAGAGCTAGTTTGATTATTTTCATTGCCAAAATCTGATTATAAATGAGATCTTTAGTTCTTTTGTATGCCGAAGAGCAGTTTTAGTAGAAAAATCATAACTTAAGTTGTATATGTTCGATTTAAATGAGCAAGCTATCGTTTTGAAGATAGAGAAGAGATCTACAAGTTCCATGCTTTGAGAAAGAGCTGATTCAATGTCTACGATAGTTGAAAAATTAAAAGAAGCTACAGCCCATATTTGTTGATTTGTATTTACCTACATTTTACTATTTTAACAGTTCACCTACCCCAAAAACTCTATAAATAGGCACCCTGGGGGTAGGACGAATTCATGCCATTTCTTAGGCCATTTTTATGTTCTTGTATCATCTTTACCTTTTTTTTTCTTTAGTTTTGCTCATGTTTTCAATACCGAGGCTCTGTCCAAGTGTTTTCTCGTTCTTTTTCTTATTCTTCCTTTGATCTTTCAATCCATGTTCATTTTATCTTTTTACATGTTGTTTACTTTTATCATGGCTAACTAATCTTCCTTTTACGAAGGTGAAAAGGTAAAGCTTTTGGTATAAAAATTATGATTAATTTGAATGGATCACAACATTAAAGGCAATTTTTCTTAATCTATTTAACTTCCCTCCTTGTTAAGTGGGAGTCTTGATTCATCATAGTAAATCATTGGTACAAAAGCTGCTTGATTCCCTCTGTAGAACGTGGCTAAGCCGGGTATATTGGAATCTTGAGTTATTGAGGACAAAGGTTGGCCCGATGAATACTTGAACCCATTAGCAAGTGTTGGCGTTTTAAGATCAATGAAAGCTAATACTAGCTAAATTTCCCGATTGAGACCTCTTTTATGTGTGGATCCCAGTTGAATTACAAGATAGGCTAAAATTAATCATAACCAATATACTAAAAGTGGATCCCCTAACCTTATCTATTTATTTGAATTTGAGTTTTTAATCAATACCTGTTCACACATTGCACCAAAATATTTCCTTATTACTAAATCTACAATTTGTATTTCTTAATTCACTTTCCTGTGGTTCAACACTTGGACTCTTGAGATTTTATTACTTACGACAACCTACACTTGGGTTATATCTGGTAGAGCGCAGCAAGTTTTTGGCACTGTTGCCGGTGAAGTAAAATTAGAGTACAAGTTCAATTTTTTTTCTTTTTGTTCCTTTTTATTTTATTTCATTTTTTTGTTCATCATATGGATGTCTGAGCCTCCTACATTTTATTTTCTGTTCATCTTGCTTTCATTTTATTTATTTATTATTATTGTTTAATGGACAGCTAAGCCTCCTATCTCTTTTGTTTATTGTATGAAAGGCTGAGCCTACTACCTAACTTGTTATTGATATCTATTTTTCTTGTTATTATTTTGTTTATGTATGCAAGCTTGGTCACGTACATCAAGTGGTAGACTGGTAAAAAAATCTTCATCTTCTTCAAACAAGGCTGAACACATTAATGACCAGGAAGACAACCATTCTCTACATAATGACCAAGATCGACCTAGGACACTTAGAGAACATATGAACCACATAAGAAATAGCACTCCATCTTGTTTAATCTTTCCTACTGATGCAGCTCACTTCAACTTCAAGCCAGGTATTATTCAACTTTTACCAATTTTTCACGGCTTTGATTCCGAAAATCCTTACTTGCATTTAAGAGAATTTGAGAAAGTCTGTCACACATATAACAACCTAAATTGTAGCATGAATACCATCAGGCTTAAGCTTTTTCCTTTTTCTTTAAAAGATAAAGCTAAAACTTGGTTACAAAATCTTAGGTCAGGCTCCGTTAATTCATGGGATGAACTGCAACAACAATTTTTGAAAAAAAAATTTTCCTGCCCACAGAACAAATTCTTTCAAAAGGCAAATCACCACTTTCACATAAAAACCAGATGAAACTTTTTACCAGTGTTGGGATAAATACAAGGATTTACTTAACACATGCCCACACCATGGTTTTGAAACATGGAGATTAGTCTCACATTTTTATGAAGGTTTGACACCTAGGGAAAGACAAATGGTAGAATTGAAGTGCAATGGAACATTTGAGGATAAAGATCTTGACAAAGCAATGAATTACCTAGAAATGCTAGTAGAAAATGCACAAAATTGGCTCCTGGTAAGAATTAATCCCCTGCATCTAGTGGAAGCATATATCATCTTAAGGAAGATGATGACCTTCAAGCAAAACTTGCATCCCTAGCTAGCAAGGTTGAGGCATTAGAAATGAAGGAAACTGGTCATTTAAAATCTGTTGAAGAAATTGTTTGTCACATTTGTGAGATCAATGACTATTCCACTAGCAATTGCTCAACCTTGCCCTCTTTCAAAGAATGTCTCCATCAACAAGTCAATACATTGAACAACTTCAAGAAGCCAACCCAAAATCCATACTTGCAAACTTACGGTCTTGGATGGAGGAATCATCCAAATTTCAGTTGGAGAAATAATAATCATGCTCAACCTTCATAACCACATTTGCACACCCAACAAAATTTTCAACAATTTCAAGGGTATGCACCATATGTTCCTCCTTTTAGAAAAAATCTTGAAGACACATTGCATTCATTCATCGAAAAGCAAGAGTCAATTAATGCTCAAACAAGTCAAACCATGATTGATTTGATAGATATTCTTGCAAAATTTGCATCTACACTCAACATTCAGAAGAAAGGACAATTTCTTTCATAACCACAACTGAATCCCAAAGGTCAAACTATGGATCAAGGAAAGTTAATCATTACACTCCGCAGCGGTAAGGTTATTGAAAAATCCATTCCTGAACTTTGTGAAGAAGATGATGAGTCAACTTCTAAGAGTAAAGAAGAGATTGAACCTATACCAAGCGAAACAAATTGAATCTCCACCAGCACCTCTATTTCCTCAGGCGTTAACTGTTCCTAAAAAGGTGAATCAAAATCCTAAAATTTTGGATATTTTCAAGCAGGTAAAGATCAATATCCCTTTGTTGGATGCGATCAAACAGGTACCTTCTTATGCCAAATTTTTAAAGGATTTGTGCACTGTTAAAAGAAAAATGAATGTGAAAAAGAAAGCCTTCTTGGCCAAACAGGTAAGTTCTGTTATTCAAAGTAACAATGCTTTGAAATACAAGGATCCTAGTTGTCCAACAATTTCATGTTTCATTGGATAACATAAAATTGAGCAAGTATTACTTGATCTTGGGGCTAGTGTAAACTTACTTCCATATTCAGTTTACCAAAAACTAAATTTGGGTGAGTTAAAACCAACCGAAGTAACTCTTTTGCTTGCTGACAGATTAGTGAAAATGCCTAGAGGAGTCATTGAAGATGTGTTAGTCCAAGTAAATAAATTCAGATATCCTGTGGATTTTATTGTTTTAGACACACCACCATTGGAAATCAAGAATTAATACCTGTTATCCTAGGACGTCCATTTTTAGCAACTTCTAATGCTTTGATTAATTATAGGAATGGATTGGTGAAGCTAACATTTGGGAATATGACATTAGAGTTAAATGTTTTTAACTTGCATAAGCAACCTCTTGAAAAGGAAGATGAAAGGGAAGATGTCTACATCATTTGTGAAATTGTAGAAAACTATATCCAAGAAAGGAGAATCTTTGATCCTCTTGAAAAATGTTTAGTTAATTCAATTGAATCAAGTATGAAAATAAATCAGGATACAACTAATATATGTGCATTCCTTGATTCTTCACATGTAGAAGCAAACACACATTGGAAAACAAAAGTTGAAGAGTTAGGAAAACCCAAAATTGAAGAACAAGGCAAAATACCCACACCAGAGTTAAAGCCATTGCCTAAAGAATTAAAGTATGCATTCCTTGGAGAAAATTCTTCTTATCCGGTGGTAATTTCATCTACTCTCACATTCTAGCAAGAATGTGAATTGATTGAGTTACTTAAAAGTTATAAAAGTGCAATTGGATGGACATTAAAGGACATAAAGGGCATTAATCCTTTAATTTGTTCACATAAAATAAATTTAGAGGATAATTCTAAATCTTATCAACAATCTCAAAGAAGACTCAATCCACACATGAAAGAGGTAGTAAGATCTGAAGTTCTCAAATTACTTGATGTGAGAATTATTTACCCCATTTATGATAGCAAATGGGTTAGTCCAACCCAAGTTGTTCCAAAGAAGTCTAGCATCACAGTGGTGATAAATGAAAAAGGTGAGTCTTTACCAACTTGAATACCATCTAGTTGGAGGATGTGCCTTGATTATAGGAAATTAAATCTTGCCATCAGAAAATATCATTTTCCATTACCTTTCTTGGACCAAATTTTAGAAATAGTAGTAGGACATCCTTTTTTTCTTGATGGCTACTCAGGTTATTATCAAATTCCAGTAGCTCTTGAGGACCAAGAAAAGACCACATTCACATGTCCTTTTGGAACCTTTGCAATTAGACTCATGTCTTTTGGACTTTGTAATGCCTCAGTAACATTTCAAAGATTTATGCTGAGTAGTTTTAGTGACATGATTGAAAAATATCTTGAAGTTTTCATGGATGATTTAACCGTTTATAGAAATTCTTTTGATAATTGTCTTGAAAACTAGGAAAAGGTTTGAAAAAGATGTGAAGAAAAAGGTTTGGTACTAAATTAGAAAAAATGTCATTACATGGTCACCTCTGGAATTGTTTTAGGTCATGTTGTATCTTCTAAAGGAATCGAAGTTGATAAAGCAAAGGTGGAACTCATTGCTCAGTTACCTTCACCCAAAATTGTTAGAGAAATTCACTCATTTTTTAGACATGCAGGCTTTTATCGAAGGTTCATTAAAGGGTTTAGTGAAATATCTAGACTTCTTTGTAACCTCCTTGTGAAATATGTTTCATTTGAATGAACTCAAGAATGCCAAAACTCTTTGATGAGTTAATTGGCCTTCTAACATCCTCTCCAATCATGTAACCCCCGGACTGGTCCTTGCCTTTTGAGGTAATGTGTAATGGTGGTGATTATGCTGCTAATGTTGTTTTAGGACAAAGAAAGGAAGGTAAACCATATGTAATTTAGTATGCAAGTAGAACTTTGAATAGTGCACAAATGAACTATACTACAACTGAGAAAGAACTACTTACAGTAATATTTACATTGTATAAATTTTGTTCTTATCTAATTGGTTCAAAAACCATTGTTTACACCAACCATTATGCTGTCAGGTACCTAATGTCAAAGCAAGATGGTAAATCAAGGCTGATACGCTGGATCTTATTACTTCAAGAATTCAACATCGTGATCAAGGATAAGAAGGGCACTAAAAATGTTGTTGCTGACCATTTGTCAAGGCTGATAACAGATTCAACAATTGAGGCTGCACCCATAAATGATTGTTTTCCTGATGAATTTTTATTCTTTATCACTACAATACCATAGTTTGCTAATATTGTCAATTTTTTAGTGACAGGACGGATGCCAGCTCAATGGAGTGCCCAAGATAAGAAGAAATTTTTGCATAAGGTAAAAAAATTTTACTGGGATGATCCTTATCTTTTCAAATATTGTCTTGATCAAATATTCCAGAGATGCATACCCGAAAATAAGGTAAAAAATTTCATTGAATTTTGTCATTCAAAAGCATGCATGGGGCATTTTTCGTCAAAGAAAACAGCTGCAAAGATTTTATAGTCTGGATTTCACTGGCGCTCTTTGTTCAAAGACGCACTTGCATTTTGCAAAGCATGTGAAAATTGTCAGAAATTAGGATCAATTTCAGAAAGAAACATGATGCCTTTGACTTATATCCTTGTGATTGAAATTTTTGACTGTTGGGAATAGATTTCATGAGACCATTTCCACCATCGTTTGGATTCGTGTACATTTTAGTTGCAGTAGATTATGTTTCAAAATGGGTAGATGCAATTTCGTATCGAAATAATGATCATAAAACTATGATTAAAGTTTTGAAGGAAAATATTTTGAGTCATTTTGGGATTCCTCGGGCCATAATAAGTGATGGGGGAACACATTTTTGTAACAGACCATTTGAATCTTTGTTGAAGAAATATGGTATCACACATAAGGTTGCCACCCCTTATCACCCACAAACAAGTGGACCAGTAGAATTAGCAAATAGGGAGATAAAACAAATCCTTGAAAAAATAGTTAACCCAAATCGAAAGGATTAGTCTTTGAAACTAACCGATGCACTTTGGGCTTATCGCATTACTTTTAAAACATCACTTGGCATGTCTCCCTATAGGTTAGTTTATGGAAAACCTTCTCATTTGCCTGTGGAACTTGAACATAAAACTTATTGGGCTATTAAAGCTTTCAATTCAAATCTTAATAATGCTGGTGTTTTCAAGTTGCAACAAAATGAGCTTGAAAAGTTGAAAAATGATGCATATGAGAATTCAAAAATTTATAAAGCTAGAACCAAAGCTTTTCATGACAAAACAATCTTAAGAAAAACATTTGAGGTTGCTTAAAAGGTTTTGCTTTATAATTCTTGACTTCACATATTTCCCAGAAAACTAAGATCTAGATGGAATGGACCCTTTGTTGTGGAACATATTTATCCTTATGGGGCCATTGACATTGAAAATCCTAAAAATGGTAATGTGTTTAAAGTAAATGGACAAAGACTTAAATCATTTTTGGAGAACCATGATTTGCAGGAAGAAGTTGTTCATCTCAATGACCCTCACAATGATCATGGTAAGTAAATACAAATAAATTTTCTTTTTTTATATAGCTTTCTTTTAAGTTTCATTTTTTTCTTATTTTGCTTTTCATCTTTTCCCGGTTAAATGACGTATACGGTACTTCGTGGCTCTCAAGTCGGTTGTTTCAGTTTCCCATAATAACTGATTTCTTTCTCTCTCCCTTCTTTCAATTTCTTCTAAAAAAAATGGATTCTACTTTTTCTGCTTTATGAAAATACTTTCCTTCTCTCCTAATAAATGTTCTTAAAAGGATTTACCAAGCTAGATGTGAACAATTAAGAGTTTTGACGCACAAAGGAATTCTTGAAGATGTGCGTTGGTTAATTGAAGCTAATGTCCAGTTGACTGGTAAATCCCATATGCATTCGTGTCTCACATGTCTGGCTTAGGCAAAAGCTCTTATGCCAAAAAGTAAAGAGCAAAAAGGTTACGAGTCTGTCACAAATGTGGTCGATGGACTTGTGATACTAGACGTCGTTCTTTAGGAATGATGTCTAATAATCGAGAAGATAAAATACAATTCATTAAGAATGGCCTGAATAAGGATTCTTTGAATAATATCCGATTGACTCTTGAGACGCATTCTTGTGGATTAGTGCAACCTGAACTTCTTGATTTATGGAGTATTTTTTCATAAAGAACGAGAGCGTTATAGTTTTGGGAATCTGACTTTAAAAGACCCTATTTTTCAGTTTGTAAGAAAACTGGATGGGAAACAAATCCCCGACTCATAGAAGGCGTCAAAGCCGTTATTGGATGTAAAACCAGAGAAAGCTATGAGCCACAGTCACAACTATTGTATATACACACCGTTATTGTTGAAAATTCTCTTTTTTTTTCTGACAATAATCTACCTACTCCTGTAGGTGTAATCATTGCATTATCCTTTTATCTCTATAAATGCACGTTCTTTTTTTTTTTCACACGGTTAAGGATAGAAATGGAGGGAACTTTAACTCACAAATTCTGAAATATTTGTGTATTTTGTGGAGCTTTTCCTAGAAAGGATGAAGAGTTCTTGAGGGTAGTCAACCATTTGGGTAGAGTCCTAGCTGAGCGAAAAATACATTTGGTATATGGTGGAGGCAGTGTCGGATTAATGGGATGTGTAGTAACAGCAGCATCTGTAGGGGGTAGCCAAGTTTTGGGTATCATCCCTGCACCTTTGAAATTGATTTCTGGAGGCACAATTGGAGAAGAATTAGTGGATAAAAACTTGCAAGAGCGTTTGTTGCAAATGCTCTGTAATTCTAATGCCCTTGTTGTTCTACCATGAGGATTTGACACATTGGGGGAAATTTTCCAAATTGCTTCCATGGCCTAACTTAATTTGTACCAGAAACCCATTGGGCTGTTGAATGTTAACAATTTCTTTGCCGGTCTGCCTATGCAGGAGAGATTTATCTCAAAGACGGCATGATGGATCCTAATATCTGCATCCACTGTTGAAGAATTGCTAGACAAAATGCAAGCTTTCGTTCCTAAACTAGATTTAGTAGTGATTCAGATAGACTGGACATGACAGTCTTTCCCAATCAGTTCCATCCCACAAGTATCCTTTACCCTGCTTGTCGTTTTATTTTTGTTAATAAGTGATGAAGCACTATGAAAGATAGCAATCAGACTTGTAAATCTTTTTATCTTGTCTTTTAGTTTTACTATCAACATTTTCTTTATTTTGGTGTAAGTTATTTAAGGGTTTCATGTTCAATAATTATCATTTCAGGTAATTTCTTCTTCACTATTCTTATCTATATTTTGACATTGGGGACAATGTCTTAATCTGGTTGGGGGGAAGGATAGTTGTCATATTTTTCTCTTCTTTTAGGATAGTTTTTCTCATGCTGATATTAAAACCATTGGACAAAGCCCTTAGTTTATGATGGCTAAGTAAGGAGTAATTTTACTCTTGAGACGCATCCTATTAGGCATGCTAATCATAACATTTTCTTTAGTAGGTTTTTGAACCCGTACAAGATGAAACACTCACTAGTAATCTATATTTTCTATCTTGAAAATTTCTATGTTTAGTGATGAAATTGTTGAGGTGATGAGCTACATTAAAATTTACATGTTTGAAATCTTATTTGACATAATGATTTAGTCAAATTTTATTCACTTTGACAAGGGATTAGGATGTTTAAGTTATGAATTGCTGATATTTTTACACATGCTGAAAATCTTTATTGTCTTTTAGATTTCAAAGAATACTCTAACTATGTGGCTGTTGGGACTTCTAATGAACCATATCTTAGCTTGATTTGAATAAAAAAAATTTGAAAAAAAACCAAAAACAACACTAAGAAGTGTTGAAAAGACTTGGAAAATGAAAAAGAAAAAAAAATAATAACAAGCGATGTTCACTCTTGGAAATGACTGCTTATTACCAGGGTTCTCCAGATAAGGCTTGAGCCAAAGTTAAAAAAAGAGAAACCTTTTATAGTGTAATAGTGTGAAAGACTGCCAAAGCGATGGTTTTGAATTAGATTTGTTCTGATAAGCCGCAAATGTTAGTATGATTTACTGGAATCTTTTAGACACTCCTGATAATCAGTCACACATTTACTGTACTAAAAAACTCATGATCTTTTACACTTTTCCCTTGTTTGAGTGGTAGAGAAGTGCATAAATCGTTATGAAATTTGGGTCATTTTTTAGAATATTAATTTTGATGCTCATTACTTCAATAATTTATAATCTATTGTATAGAGATTAATAGTAGAAAATAATCGATGAAACCTGAGTATTCATTTAGTACATCGCTTTACTTACTAGGGACTAGCAAGAACCTAGTTGGAGGGTGTGAGGAATACTTATAAGTGTATTGCTAATAAGGGTTTAAATTATCATTATACACTTTGAATGTGATTAATTTCTCTAATTTGAAGCACGTTTTCCACCAGATTACTATTCATCAATTTACTATTCATAGGTACTATTCATTAATTTACTATTTATTATCTTTCTGTTCATAAACGTTTTACTGTTCATTAAATATTAATATATATATATATATATATATATATATATATATATATATATATATATATATATATTAAATAATTATTTTCTTATGTAGGTTAAATCATCACTTGCCGGCCCTTTATGAGAAAAATCATATATAGAGCTATAGACGTCGGAATTGAATGATTCCAATTTGATCTAGAAGCTAACACATAGATCTTTGATCCTTCTTCATTGTGAGAGCTAGTTTGATTGTTTTTATTTCCAAAATCTGATTATACATTAGATCCTTCGTTCTTCCGTGTACTGAAGAGGAGTTTTGGTAGAAAAATCATAACTTGAGTTGTAGATATCCGATTTGAATGAGAAAGCTATTGTTTTGAAGATAGAGAAGAGATCTACAAGTTCTGTGCTTTGAGGAAGAGCTTATTCAATGTCTACATGTTAGTATTGTGCCCAAAAATCCAATCATGAGATGATTGTATTTTTGCACATTGAGTCATGATATTTTATTGAGGCATTAATCCAGCAATTTTGTTTGTTGTTTTGTTTCTGCGTAACGTAATAAACATAATTGTAACCCTAGAATAATAATATTCTTAAACGTCCCTAGTCTAGTATTATTGTGGAGCGGGTTGCAATAATACATAATGACTAGCATATGTGGAGACTAATATGAGATATGTAGTCTACATATGGGTACAAGTTGGAGAACTTGTGTACTGGACCGACCCACCATGAGAACACTTCATGGATCATTATATGAGTGTCATAAGTGATTCTCATAGTGATCATGGTATATGTAGTCCTTCGACCTAAGATCAGCAAGGTTCCCTACATGTGAGTCACATACTTTGATACTTTCCTTTGTTGCTCGTAACTGAGTGAACTTGAAGGAGGTCATTGGGTATGTCACATATCATGCGGAGGGATTTGTATGATCAAGATGGGATTTGTCCCTCCTATGTAACGGGAGTGATATCTTTGGGCCCCTTGATAGAGTTAGACTTAGAAAATGCATGGCCATGCTCCGATGAGTTGATATATGATATCAATGTCGTCAGTTTAAGTTGGTCTACTCGGTAATCAAGAAACCAAAGATTGGGCTATACGAGAGTGACACATTCCATGTCTTGTGCTTAGTCTTGATATCTTGGACAAAGGGACAATGGCATATATCGGTGATGATCATAAAGGTTTAGTCGATTCACCGACAATCTTGTCACTTGGGTAGCAATGATGTGTTGCTAGACACCGCTCATTGCTTATGATCATAAATGTGATTTATGATCATTGCCAACATGGCAAGAGCCTATTGGGTCGCACACATAGAGCTATTTGGATCATTAGAGTGCATGGGCTAATTATTTGGGTTATGGTTTCACTTTAATTTCGTATTAATAATGGGCCAAGGAGTTGAGCCATTATTAAGCCCGAAATTAAATCCTAATTGGATTAGGGCTTTGAAACCCATTAGGCCTGGAAGTTGAGTCTCACTATAAATACAACTTTTAAGTGAGAAATTCACAGGTCTCCTTGCCCTAGCCTCCCAAAAGGACAGCCGCACTCTTCTCTTGCAATTCCTTGGAGGACGCAAGCTAGCACTGCGAGCGCAAGAGAAACGCATCTGCCGGGACGTGGTGGAAGCGTGGTGATCCCGAGAGGCTCGTGTGGATACCATAGAGAGCCTGAACACGTCAACTGTTCAGGTTTTGTGATTCGACTCTACAGTTGAGTGAGAGATCTCAACCGAAAATTAGGTATGAAATTTTCGAACACCCGGTTTACCCCGTTTCACTTGGATCCTGGAAGGTTTCGGTTAAATTCCGCTGCGCTGTTTGGCTCCCGAAACCCAACACTACAATGGTCAAAAAATTAAAAGAAGTTGTAGCCCGCCTTTGTTGATTTGTATTTACCTACATTTTACTATTTTACCATTTCACCCACCCCAAAAACTCTATAAATAGGCACCTTGGGGGGAGGACGAATTCATGCCATTTCTTAGACCATTTTTATGTTCTTGTATCATCTTTACCTTTTCTTCTTTAGGTTTATTCTTGTTTTCAATACTGAGGCTTTATCCGAGTGTTTTCTCATTCTTCTTCTTGTTCTTCATTTGATCTTTCAATCCATGTTCATTTCATCTTTTTACATGTTATTTACTTTTATCATGGCTAACTAATCTTCCTTTTGCTAAGGTGAAAGGGTGAAGCTTTTGGTATAAGGATTATGATTGATTTGAATGGATTACAACGTTAACAGTATTTTCTTTCTTAATCTATTTAACTTCCCTCCTTGTTAAGTGGGAGTCTTGATTCATCATAGTAAATCATTGGCACAAAACCTGCTTGATTCCTTCTGTAGAACATGGCAAAGCTGGCTATATTGGAATCTTGAGTTATTGTGGACAAATGTTGACATGATGAATACTTGAACGCATTAGCAAGTGTTGGCATTTTAAGATCAATGAAAGCTAATACTAACTAAATTCCCCGATTGAGACCTCCTTTATGTGTGGATCCCAGTTGAGTGGCAAGATGGGCTAAAATTAATCATAACCGATATATTAAAAGTGGATCCCCTAACCTTAGCTATTTATTTGAATTTGAGTTTTTAATCAACACATGTTCACACCTTGCACCAAAATATTTTCTTATTACCGAATCTATAATTTGTATTTCTTAATTCGCTTCCCTGTCATTCGACACTCGGACTCTTGAGATTTTATTACTTGTGACAACCTATACTTGGGTTACAACTGCTAGAGTACAGCATAGATGCTTAAATAAATTTATCTCTAGAAAACATAATTGATTGCTCTTATCTTGCTACTCCTGCTACATGTGTCCTTAGGTTCTTCATCAATGTATCAGTCTCATGACAGGTCTAGTTTCCTTTGGAGTTAGAACTTGTATTGTCTATGTTCATATTGGCCTCTAAGTTCATATTGGCCAACATTTAGTTATTGTAGAACCTGAAGTTTTTCCTTTTGCATGAAAATCAAAGAACTCATACAATCCCTTGGCTTTCATCATCCATATTGGTCGAAGCATGTTTTGATCTCAAGCTCTGAATCAAATGTTCCAAATCAGGAAAACATTTTAGATTACAAGGTGAGTTCTCCTTCATTTAATTTTGTACACTTGGATGGGTGTGCCCTTTTTTTTTTCATTTTTTTTTGACCTCTTTTTTAACATGTGGAAGCAAAATTTCTCTTAATGCATAGATTGGCTTATCCTTTTACCTTAGGAAGGAAGGTGGTGTCCCTATGCAAACTATGAAGTATGTGAAAGCTCCTTAATCTCAATATCTCTATCATATAAGTCGATTCAATTGATTTCTTTATTCTTAGAATTATATTCTGTCAATTATATATGGCAGCTTGGATTGTGGGTTATATGTGGCAGTTTTATGGGATATTCAATTCTCTATCTTTACATATACATTAAAATTCTCTATATTCGTATACCATACTTAGATAGTTCTTTTATTATGCACCTATGTCTAATTAGACATACTAACCCATTCCTTAATCTTCTATATATAAGGCATAAATCATCAAAAAAATTGACAAAAATACCCTTAGCTAAAATATTCTTCTCTACAAAAACCCTAGTTTGCTACTGTTGTCTCCTCCAATGCAGGCGCCGGTGCCACCACTGAACTGTCATACATCATGATCTCGCCGTATACATCATATGTCATGTTCAAAAAAATGAAAACTGTCTGAATGGATACCGAAAAGTGTCTAAAGAAATATTTAGAAGTGTCTAACCAATACGTAGACAATTTACTCTCTTAAAAAATAACTAATTGAAACAATAAAAAAGTGTCTGAATGAATGTGTAAAAGTGTCTACAGAAATATTTATAAGTGTCTGAACAATACATTGACAATTTACTCTCTTAAAAAATAACTAATTGAAACAATAAAAAGGTGTTTGCATGAATGTGTAAAAGTGTCTAAAGAAAAGTGACAAAATGTCTAAAGCAATACGCAAATAATTTATTTTCATGATAAAAAAATGTATAGATGAAATAATAAAAGAAGTATCTGAATTAATGAGCAAATATGTCTGAAAATAATATGTGAAAATGTCTAATGTAGTATTTGAAAGTGTTTGAAATAATTTATAAATAATTATAAAAAATAAATAGTATAAGAAGTAATAAGAAAGTGTCTGACTGGATATCGAAAAATGTCTGAAAAAATATTTAAAAGTGCTTGAGCCAATGGATGCGAAAATAATAAAAAAAGTGTCTAAATAAATATTTAAAAATATTGAAAAAAACTATTATTTTTAAATTTAAAAGTGCCTAAAGGAATAAAGCAAAATGTCTTAATGAAATTGTAAAAGTGTCTTAATAAAAGTACAAAAATATAAATGAATATGTAAACCCAAAAATTGTAAAAATAAAAGAGAAAGTGTGGTTTGCACCCTCAATTTGCCACAAACCCGAGCGATTTGCATTCAAACTGGAGCTGCCAGCACACGTACGAAGATCGGAGATGCGTGACGTAGCAATGGAGTCTGAACGCTACCGAGATCGGTGACGCGCCGAAGATCAAAGATGGTGATGAAGATCGGTGATGCGACAGGGATCAGAGATTGGTGGCGTGACGGAGTTCGGTGGAGTGACGGAGAACAGAAATGGTGGTGGAGCTATAGAGATAATGGACGCGACGAAGATTGGTAAGGCAATCGAGTGATAGAGATCGATGATTTTTCAGATTAGAGGTGCGCGATGGAGATCGAAGTCTATAGCGGCGATCGGTGATCAGTGGCGATGGCGATGAGAGGAGGGCGACAGAGATCGTATGAAACCGAGCAGTGATTGGCGATTAGTGGCGGCGGAGGTGAGAGGAGAGCGACGAAGATCGAAGTTCGGAACGGTGATCGACAATGAGAGGAGGGCAACAGAGATCGAAGTCAACAGCGACGATCAGCGATGAGAGTGGTAGCGACGGGGGCAGGGGTGGGGCTGATGAGAGGAGGGTAGAGAGAGAAATAGAGCGGCAACATGAAAGAGAAAGAGAGAGATAAATGGTTTGAGAAAAAAAATTAGGGTGAGGGGTAAAAATGTAAAATCAAAACTATGTCTAACTAGACATATGTCCACCATATCCATACTAATACTTAGAGAGATAAATTGATGTAATTAGGTGATAGATTGATTCTAATTGGCTAAAAATCAGCGATATTCTTTAAACCTATTTTCTATATAATGAAAATGAAACCCTTCTTCTGGAGGTGTCGAAACCATTTGACATAGTATCAGGGCTAGGTTTCCAAACTTTCTATTTGAATCCCTTGAGTATGTTTTTCTAAAATGGCTTTCTATTTTCTGAGTGTTTCAATCGAGAGAGTTCTTTTTGGTTTTGGGCTTTCAGAAACCTTATCAAAGGTCATGTCAGCATCTTTTGATGGGCAAGCTGGAGTCGATGGAGTCGAAACTATCCAGAATCACAAGAACTTTCTGTTGCTTATTTCTTTGAATTTCTGGGTATTTTTTGGTTAGATGAATCTGTTATTGGTATTATTCTCTTGGTTGACAAATTCTGTTCTTGGATTCACTTTGGTTGGTGGTGATTGCTGACATTTTGAAGTTGTGAGACAGGCTGCTAGTTGTTGTTGTAGGTATGTCTAGTGAAAATTCTTTAATTCGCTTTAATGGCAAAAAATATGGAAGCTGGGAATTCCAATTTAGGATCTTTGTCAAAGGAAAGAAATTGTGGGATCATTTGGATGAGTCTTCAAAGGCTTTGATTGACTCCAAGGAACTTTGCACATGGGAAAACATTGATGCTAAGATTGCCTCTTGGCTACTGAGTTCCATTGAACCAAATATGGTGAACAATCTTCACTCATTCATTCATTACTGCTTAGGAGATGTGGGATCATCTTAGGGGGATCTACCATCAAGAAAATGCTGCAAGAAAATTTCAGTTGGAGTTAGAAATTGCCGACTATAAAGAAGGTAACCTTTCCATCTATCAATTTTACGCTAGATCTTCTAAACCTATGAAGTGAATATTCTGGGATGATTTATTCCAAAATTCCTAAAGAAGCTTTAGCAGCTCTACAAGTTGTTGATGCTAATACAAAAAGGGATCAATTTCTAATGAAGTTGAGATCAAAATTTGAAACTATGCAGGCGAGTTTACTTAGCAGAAACCTAGTTCCTTTTTTGGATGTCTGCTTGGGAGAATTATTACGTGAAGAGCAGCATATTGCTACACAACTTGGCATCACCTAGGATATTGTAAAGACTAAATTGGCTAATGTAGGATATGCTGTTCAAGGGAAAGTTAAATCAAAAGCTTAGACACAGTGCTACAGTTGTAGGGAGTTTGGACATATTGTGAAAAATTGCAGCAAGAAATTCTATAATTACTGCAATAAGGAAGGACATATCATTAAAGACTGCCGAGTGCGGCCTCAGAATTGACAAGCTCCAACCTTCCATATCACTGTCCAGGCCAATTCAGTAGTTGTTTCTACTACATGACCATAACCTACACCTAATTCATTAAAAATCTCTTACCCCTGAAATGGTCCAACAAATGATCGTTTCAGCTTTCTTTGCTCTTGGTCCTCAAGGTAAGAAAAATTTACAACCTCTCCTTGGTTGATCGACTTTGTAGCCTCCAATCATATGACTGGTAGTACGGAGGCTTTCCATAATGTTTATACAAACAAAGGTGACCAGCATATTCAAATAGCCAATGGCAGTACATTTCTTATCACTGCATTTGGCAATTTGGGGCCTACTTTTACTAATGCTTATGTGTCACCTGAACTATCCACAAACTTGGTTTCTGTTGGACAACTGGTAGATGGTAATTACGAAGTTCATTTTGATCATAGTGGTTGTTGTGTGTAGTATCAAGCATCAGAGAAAGTGATCCCGAATGGGCCTAAAGTGGGACACTTATTTTCTCTACAATTTTTGCGTCTAAGTTTGATTCCCTTGCTTGTACTACTATTGCTAATGATGGTAATGTCTGGCATAAAAAATTGGGACATCCTAATTTTAATGTTTTAACTTATGTCATAACAATGGTTATTTGGGCAATAAAGAATCTTTCCTTCGTATGTCTTCTGATTGTACTTCTTGTAAACTCAGTAAAAGAAAATCTCTATGCTTTCCTTCACATGGTAGCCGAGCTTCCAATTGTCTTGAGATTATTCATACTAATGTATGAAGGGTGAGTCTTATACTTTCTCATGCTCAGTACAAGTATTTCGTAACATTTATTGATGATTATAGTCATTTTACTTAGGTCTATTTTCTAAGATCCAAAGCTGATGTGTTCTCAACCTTTCAGGCTTTTGTTGCCTTTGTCGAGACCCAAATTTCTGCTTGCATTAGAATCCTTCACTTTGATTCTGGGGGGAATATGTATCCAACGAGTTTTAGGAATTTCTCAAAATAGAGGGTATTCTTTCTCAATGGTCTTATCCATACACTCTTCAACAAACTAGGGTTGTTGAGAGTAAGAATCGTCATCTGTTGGATATTGTTTGCACCCTGTTAATTGAATCTTTTGTTCCTCCTAGATTTTGGGCAGGACTTTATCTATAGCTGTTTATTTTATTAATTGTCTTCCCTCTCAAAATCTAAAATTTGATTATCCTCTTTATCGTTTGTTTGGTGTTGCTCCTGAGTATAATTTTCTTCATGTATTTGGATGTGTCTATTTTTTCACGTACCTTCTACTAAACATCATAGGCTTTCTGCCCAGGCTATTCGATGTGCATTTCTTGGGTATAGTAATATGCACAAAGGGTTTGTGTGTTATGATGCAAATGCTAAAAGAATTATCTCTTGACATGTGGTTTTCTTCAAAAACCAATATTTCTTCCAAACTTGTGTTATTCCTAATTCAATTGTTGTTCAACTTCCTACATTTGATATGTCTTTTACTATTGAACGTTTTAAACCAGGAGTCATTTACCAACGATGTCCTCTACCGTGCCCACTGCCTCTTCCTAACACTAAACTAATGTCTGATCTTATTAGCATTGGACCCCAGTGATCTTCTCGAATTTCATGACCTTTGGACAGGTATGGATTCTCATATACTACACATCAGGCTACACTTGATACTACTGTGCCTAAATCTTACTCCCAAGCTTCTACACAAGCTTGTTGCCAACAAGCTATGCAAGAAGAATTTTAGATAGTTCACGATAATCAGACATGGGACATTATTCCATGCCTTAATGGAGCCAAGCTCATTGGATGCAAATAGGTATACACACTCAAACTTTGGCCTGATGGGACCATAGAGGTGTATAAAGCTCGTTTGGTGGCCCTCTGCATTTTTTTAGGAGTATGGCCTTAATTATGAGGAGACATTTGCACTTGTGGCTAAGATGACTACAGTATGAATTGTGATGGCAATAGCTACTTCTAAAGGATGGTTGTTCTAGCAGATGGATGTGAAGAGGATGGTTGCTCTAGCAGATGGATGTGAAGAATGCATTTTTCATGGGGATCTGATGGAAGAAATCTATATCATTCCTCCTCCTGGTATGTTCACCCACTCCATGAATGAGGTTTGTCAATTGAAGTGATCTCTACATAGTTTAAAGCAGGCTCCCCGAGCATGGTATGAGAAGCTTCATGCCACTCTTCTTGATTTTCATTTTACTTAGAGTCAGTTATTCCTTCAAAGGACTAGCACTGGATGTGTTGTGTTTTTGGCATATGTGGATGGTATTGTAATAATGGGATCTGATCCGCAATTAATTCCTCAACTCCAACAGGACCTCAAAACCACCTTTCATATGAAAGACTTAGAGAGATAAATTGAATTAATTAGGTGATAGATTGATTCTAATTGTCTAAAAATCAGCCATATTCTTTGTACCTATTTTCTATATAATGAGAACAAAACCCTCCTTTTGGAGGCTCCGAAACCATTTGACATGTTCAGGTGCCCTTTGTCTGCAATCTAAGGGCCGGGCTTTAAATTTGGAGAGCTCCCCTTACCAGCTTCATCAAAAGATTATGGCGTGGGAGGCAGGTAGCTCTAGGGTGGGGAGGCCGAAGCTTACATTGTCGAAGCTCCTAGAAGACCATTCTGTTGGGAAATGTTGATCCAAACATTGCTTTGTATATATTTCCTTGGGGTGATTAGGGTACAAAACATATAACGTAGATGAACCAATGGTGATTTCGTCGGCCATTTTGTAGAGTTGTCTTTGGTCGTTGTGAGCATTTCGTCTGTCTTCCATTTTCACCAATAATGTGGCAATGGAAGCCAACATTTGGTTGTTTTCTCCTTGTTTTCTTATTTTCAAGTTATTTGCTTGAGGTATTGGTTGCTCGACTTCCTATACACCCTCACCAACTAGGACAATGCAAATAAGAAGTGGGTTGCTTTCTCTTCTATTACTTTTTATTTTTTGGTTTGTTTTTCCAATGATTATAAATGTACTTGATCTTTCGGTTCAAGCCTTACTGGTGATAGATAGCCTTAGACGGATGTAGTCATGTCAGGACTTGATTACGTAGAAAGGCCAGCCAAGTTGGTGAATCTATGAACACTAGATTCTGCAGAAAATAAGCCACAAGAAGGTAATAAAATGGATGATATCGAATTGTTTATGTTTGATCCTTCTGTAAGATGAATAAATTGGTCTAAAGCTCTACAATTTCTAACTTCAATTTTCTTTTCCGTCAGCTTCAAGGAGCTAAAAAATGGAACCTATGCATGATATAACTGAGATTAGCAGTATCTAGGTTCCTTCTGAAATGTTGCATCTGTTTTCAGGTCAAAACTGATAAAAAATGGTGCTTGTAACTTGTTAAGGTAGACCATGAAGCAAGAATAGCTAGTTTTGTTTTAATTGGTTTACAAGTACTGAACCAACTGGTTTTCAAATGTTGCAGTTCAGATTTCTAAATGAATTGTCTGCTCTAGTCAGGAAGGTTGGTGAGTACCAATAAACCTCATGTGAAATGTTCAGGAATTATGGTCCGAAAGGTTTATGTGTCTGAGTTTGAAAATTAATTTGTTAAGTTTGCAAAATGTTGGAAAATTCTGAATATTTTTGGTTTGCAAACTTTGACTTTGGAGTTGACTTTGAGTTTGGATAAAAGATTTGAACTGGAACTTTTGAAATACGATCTGTTCATCATCCTTGACTCTCAAAGAACATATTTCTGACTGGAACCAATGAGAAGGAAGAGCGAAGTAAAAGATCAGAGAGGAATTGGCTCGGCCTGCAAATCACTACTAGAAAAATCGCATTTAGCGACGGTTTAATTAGCGACGGCTAAAAACAGTCGCAAATTAGCGACGGAAAATAGTCACTAAAAGTCTGGTGAAAGTTTAGCGACGTGTTGCCGTCGCTAATTTAGCGAAGGCAGGTAGTCGCTAATTTTAGCGACAGCTTGCCTTCGCTAAGTTAGTGAAGTTAGCGAAGGCAAGTAGTCACTAATTTTAGTGACGGCTTGCCTTCGCTAATTTAGCGAAGGCAGGTAGTCGCTAATTTTAGCGACGGATTGCCTTGGCTAATTTAGCGACGGTAATACGTCGCTAAAAATTAGCGACGTTCAACCGTCGCTAATCTTTCACCGGATGTTTTGCGACTATTTGCTGTCGCTAATTTAGCGACTCTTTGCCTTCGCTAATTTAGTGAGTATTAGCCGTCGCTAATTTTAGTGAGCCGTTCAAAAAGTACATGCAGCTTTAGTTGGTAATATTCCAAAGACTAGCGATCACTAATTATGACTGGCTTTTTATGAGATTTTTCAACCTCGTATTTTTTCATTTGTTTTGATAATGATAAATTTTAATTGCTTTCAGTTTACTTTGTAATTAAAATGTATGGATCGATGTATCCATATGTGTGTACAAAAAAACTATAACTGTTACTAAATTTTATTTTATGGTTAAAAGATTTATTAACTAACTTAGTTATTTTTCATAAAATGTAAGAATAAAGTTTTAAGAGTGATGGTTACCTGTCAGTAACTTATAGGAACAGTTTGCGATGAGTAAGTTAGCGAAGGGTATGCATAAAAAAATAATTGGATATAGTTAGTGAAGACTTACCGTCACTAATTTAGTGACAGTAGCCCTCACTAAGTTTAGTGACGGGTTGCCCTCGCTACTTTAGCGAAGGCTAACCGTCACTAATTTAGAATCTTGGTAGTGACGTCTTGCCCTCACTAATTTAACGACGGGTAGGCGTCACTAAATTTAGTGACGGCTTGCCTTCGCTAATTTACCGAAGGCTAACCGTCACTAAATTAGTGATAGTGTTAGTGACGGCTTGCCCTCACTAAGTTAGCGACGGTTAGGCGTCACTAAAGTTAATGACGCCTTGCCCTCGCTAATTTAGCGAAGGTTAGCCGTCACTAAATTTTATGTAGTGCTAGTTACGGGTTACCCTCGCTAATTTAGCGAAGGCTTATTTATTGACGATTTGCTCTCGCAGATATCCTAATACCCTTCACTACGTATAAGGTAAATTTTTCTACACGCAACCCTCACTCATATAGATTAGTTCCAACACTTAGGATTTTTTTAATTCAGATATATGGATCTATGTGTTTATGGTAAAAAATTTAGGTTATAATTTAGGTTAACAAAATTATCTATCTTAATTAATTTTCTAGAAAAGGAAAAAAAGAAGTGAAAATCGATTGAAATTCAATTGATTTTTGCCTGGCCTTAGCAATGTTAAATTCTTGAGCAATAAACATAATATTATTGTTTATGTTAAATTTGATTTAGTTATTGTTTATGTTAATTTTTTCACAATTTTGTTTCGTTATATGTGAGTATCTGGTTAAATTTTGCGTTTACAAATTATAACTTGGGTAATATAAATTATTTATCTATTTACTGAGCTAAACTCTTTTAAGAAAATTTAGGTAATTTAATAAAAAATCATGTTAATTAAAATTAAATTAATTTTAATACGTTTATTGGCAGAGGCTTAGCCATTTTATAATATATTGGGATCTAATTTGGTGTAAATGTATTACAATGATTAGCGAAGGCCACACGTCGGTAAATCGCTTTGCGACATTTTGCCGTCGCTATTGTTGTGAGGGTTCGCCGTCGCAACTTCAATCCTTTTATTTCCCCAGCTCAGCTTTCTCACTTACGCGAGGCTCCCCCGAAATGACATACGGTGCAAGAATGATCCCCCTTCTCTGCTTCCCACGAGTCGATCGGTCCTCTCCACCGGCACGATTACGTTGAAACTCAAAATCATGGTTCAAATCGTTTCTATGTTAGGTAAACCACTCTCCCATTCACTTGAAATCGAATTTGGGCTCGAATCATTAGTACTATTTAGGGTTCGCCTTCGAGCGGCATTTTGATTTATTCTTTCTTCCATGTTAGTTTCGGACATCAACTTGTTGTTGTTGACGCTATAATCGCCGCAGTAAGAGCGACGACTGGCCATGAAAGTCCCTTCCTGCTTCGCGATTTGAACTACCAATCAACAATAGTAAGTCTGATGTTTTTCGTTTATGCGTCTGATGTTGTTCGTTTCTGCCATTGTTAATTTCCATAGGGATTTGAAGCCACTGTGTTTAGTTTATATGGATTTGATTGTGCACTGCTTCTTATTGTTTGTTTCTCCTCTGTTTGTCCTCTGTGATACTGCCAATTGTTTGTTCATATGGGACATGTGTACAATCAGTTTCTTAGTTTAATGACTGTACCTGGTATTATCCAACTTGAAACATTCCAACATTTATCATCTATTCATCTTGTCCAATAACCATCTTGTGCTTCAGGAATACTTCGAAGGCCACCATTGTTATTATACAACATCAAACTTTAATTCACTTTGTTGAACTTTTTCAGAAAAAATGTTCGTGGGAACCAGTTCATCATAATCGCATATTTGCCATTTTCTGCAAATTGGGAAGGAGACACTTGATGCAAGCATATGAAAAAATAAGACGACAGAAAGATCCGACAAAGCGAAAAGAAAAAGCGAATTGGATGACGATAGAGACACTAAAGGCACTTGAAGCTTGGTGGGATTCACCTGAGTTCAAGGATATGTCATCTAGGATGAGCCAGATTAGATGTGCATCATGTGAAGATAAGGAAAATTATGCTAGAGGTAGAGTCTCAGTTTCAGGACATAGGCTGAAGATGGTAAGAAAAAAAATTTAGAGTTAATTATGATTTTTCGTAATAAGTATGTAACTAACAAATTATGCCTGCTTATTACCTTGCAGCAGGAAGCAGATCTGGAGAAAAGGGATCCCGGCTTCTTCAAACCATGGAACAAGTGCTACACAAAGAAAGATGGAAAGAAGGTGAATAAGAAGATGGGAAATTTTGAGGTAAGTATGAACGACCTAGTAGATATTGCTTAAGTATATTCTTAACCATATACTACTGTTGGTTACTTGATTAACATGGAGCATTATACAGCCTCAATATCTTGCAGAGGTAGAGGAAATAACACAACGTTCAGATGGTGAAGCTGAGTTCGATGAGGCATTACTATTTGCAGAGATTGCTGGTGGAAAAAATAAGGGGCGCATCCCAGAAATGGGTTCAGAGAGTCATTTGGTACCTGGTTGTCGTTGTCGTTCATACTACGGGGATGGGTCTAGTGCACCAATCTCATTCATGGAAACATCCCAATTTTAGAATGAAGTTGACCGTCGGGTCGAGGAAAGAGTCTCGCAGAGAATGAGCCAGTTGCAGTCACAGGTACAAGAGGATATGGATAGGCGTACTGCACAGATGGAGAGTCAGTATCAGGATCAGTTAGCACAGATGGAGCGCAGACACCAGGATCAGCTGGCTTCATTATGGCAAAAAATTGGGAAGACTCCGCCAGCTGCACCACAGTATGATGGTTAGGTACTGATCGTCATGCTAACTGCTTCTCATTAGAGTAGTAAAATATCCCATGAACTTGTTGCAACTATAATTAGTAAGATTGTACGTACGACAGCCAACTATTGTGACACTGTATGCATTCTAAATATCAAGTGATATGTTTATGATTTTTGGAAGTGTATAACATAACTTTGGATTATTGGGAACTACTTTTTTGTTTGGGCTGTATCAAATCGATATGTACAGTTGAGGTTTGCTGATGAAATAGTTGACCATGACATCCCAAAATTCGTAGGGATACATATGATGGGATTACCGGCTGCTGCAGGGATGTCAGTTTTAGCAGGCATTTTAGCGACGGATGTGCGTCACTAACTACACTAACTAGTGACGGCTATGAGTCACTAACTAGCGAAGGCTACGCGTCATTAACTAGCAACAGCTATGCGTCACTAACTAGCGAAGGCTATGCGTCATTAACTACACTAACTAGCGAAGGCTATGCGTCACTAACTAGCGAAGGCTATGCGTCACTAACTAGCGACGGCTATGCGTCACTAACTAGCGACGGTTATGTGTCACTAACTACACTAACTAGCGAAGGCTACGCATCACTAACTAGCAACGGCTATGCGTCACTAACTACACTAACTAGCAAAGGCTATGCGTCACTAACTAGCGACGGCTACGCGTCACTAACTACACTAACTAGCGACGCCGATGCGTCACAAAGTAGCGACCACTATGCGTCACAAAACTAGCGACGTCTACATGTCATTAACTAGCGACGGTAATGCGTCACTAACTACACTAACTAGTGACGGCTATGCGTCACTAAGTAGCGACGTCTATGCGTCACTAAACTAGCGACGGATATACGTCACTAACTAGCGACGGCAAAATGTCGCTAACGCGCCGGCAGAAACCAATGCCGGAAAATTTGTGACGGTCTATTTAGTGACATTTAGCTGTCGCTAATTAGCGACGGTAGCCGTCGCTAAAAATTAGTGGCGAGTGAATAAGCAACGGACCTTTTAGTGACGGTTGGCTGTCGCTAATTCATATTTAGCGAAGGCTGCCCATCGCTAATGGGCGTCGCTAAATGGCTTTTCCCTTGTAGTGAATTAACAATGCATCGTTTCTTCAGTGGCAAGGCAGTGAACGAGTTTGGCTGGGCACCCGGTTCAAGCTTTGGCTTCTGTCAGTGTAGTTGGTAAGGGAACAAGAACTTCTCTATTTCTATTATTAATACATCTAGTGCATTCGCCAATCAAGCCTCTACATGTGTTCGAAGAAGTTTGTCTGAAAATCTGATCAATAATTTGCAATACTTGTAGGTTTGATATATCTGAATTGATCTGTCATGTTTAGGCCTACTGATCTGTTTCTGTTATCTATTGGATTGAATAGCTCATGCTATTGAATTGTTGCTGGTATATTAGTTGTTCTATTACTAGGCTTTCATTGAAAACTCACCCCTTCTGATTTACTAGGTTTTATTGAATAGCTCACGCTATTGAATTGTTACTGGAATATTGTGGTTTAAGTGTTCATAGTGCAGGTAAGCAGCGCTTCAGCTATAGTTTTCTGATCTGTTCTTGTTAGCAAACTCCAGTTTGTTGAGTATAATCTGTGAAGTAATGGTCTGAATCTGGAGTTTGTGTTTAGAGCTACTGTGGTGGGCTTAAGGGGTTGCTTAACCCTCAGTCTGATTTGAAGGAACATAAAGAACAAGCTGGCCTCTCTTGATGGAATTACACTGTGGAAACTGAGTCTTGGACAAGGGTTTCTCAACCCTAGATTCCTGTGTTTGTAAATCTCTAATCTTCAAACTTTGAATCAGTCCTTGGTTTACTGTAGCTTTTACTTACAAGGTTGATTTGTTGTTATGAATGGAAGACATATGTTTTGATTATGTGTAACGTCTCAAAACTCACCATAGTAGTTTCAGGACGATGACACGCTGCATATTCAAGAAAATAAAATTTCCTAAACATACAAGACTACATATTCCAAATGTTTCCAAACTAATAAAATTTAATTTTTGACAATAAGTGGCAGAGCAATTATAATCTTTGAAGTCAAAATATAATTCATAAAATATAAGAGCTCTCAGAAATGAAATGAAATCCAAAGAGTTTTGTAAACATAAATAAACTTTTAATAGTTATAACAACAAAATATTTTTAACTGTCTCAAACCACAGCTGGTCTTTTAGTCGCTCCTACTAGCTAACTTGAAGTATTTCTTATCTGTGTGATAAGTGAAAATGAAGTGAGTATAAATGTCCAAAAAGTGAAAGATTTTGAAAATGGAAATGCAATATGTAACAACCCAAAATTTTATTAAGTATAGTATATTTAGGTTAATTGTATAAGCACTAAGTTTTAAAAAAAATAAAAAAGAAAGTACAGGGAAAGTACGTGGGAGGAAGGATTTGGTGGGCCCGGGGAGGAGAGGGGGGGGGGGAGGGGGGAATAAAAGAGGGGGGGGGGGGGGATAGTAGGTCAGGTTGATTTAACAAAAAAAGAAGAAGAAAACTAGGGAACCAAAATTAAGACCGGGAGAAAAAAAAAAGAAAAAGGGGACTGAAAACTGGAAGACCAAAAAAGGGGTGGGAAACGTGGAAAGATAGGGGAAAAAAAAGAGAAAATAATAAAAAACAGGATAAAGAGAGCTGGTAATATAATAGGAGATGGTTAAGTTATATATATGTCATTGTGGAAAAAAATAGGGTTTAGTTTTCTACTCTTAAATTGTTGTGGCTCTTTTTCGAGCATGAAAAATAACCAAGAATTGAAAATCAAGACTAAGTTTAGGATTTTTTTCTTTAAAGGAGTAAATTTGATGAGTTCTATTTTAGTATTATCTATATGTATGTCAAACATATTCATGTAAATTTAGGAAGAAATAAAATTATTTTATGTAAGATGTTTATAGGTTTTAGAAATTGGAAGAAATAATTAATTATAGGAATTGTTTAGAATAAATTAGGGACAAGTTTGATGGGATTTACGTTGGTTAATGTTAGAATTCGGCGAGAGGTCTTGGAAGAAGAAACGAAGAATTCATGTTCTGGGCAAGAATTGAGATAATAATGATGTAGGTCGATAGTGTTTAGAGGCTAGTGAATCTAGTTCCTATCGTTAAAAATGTTACAATTTAGTTACTGCAGGTTTAGTGCTGAAAAGAAGAATCGGGTTATTGACAGTATTGATCCTTTGGCATTAAACACGGGTTAACAGAGCCCTTATGCTCCAGAAATATTCAGTTAGGTCATTGTCACAGAATAATTTTGGGTTATTTCTTAAATTTATTTGATTTTGACATAGGCTTTTATATAATTATTTTAGGTGATTAAACAATTGTCTTAGGAATTGAAAAGTTGCAATTTGACGTAAGTGGCCGTCCATCATTCTAAAATTATATTATTATTTTGTTATTCACTTTATTGATTTTAAAGTATTGAATTACATTAAACTATAGTTCTATGAAGCTTTGGTTTTAAAGTATGAATAATTTGAACTTTATACTTCTTCTCTTGATTTCACCTTTATTATTTGAAAGTTTATTATAAAGTTTTGTCATTAAATACATTAGAAATAATTACATATGTATTATGTATGTTTCTAAGTATGTAATTTGTGTTTTAATGATTATGGGATCAAGCATGTTTTACTTATGTTATTATGGCAATATGATTTCCTGATTTTTATGGTTCTCTGGTTTTTGAAAATTCATGAATATGAATATGTATGTTTTCACTTTGTTTTAGTGGGTATCGGTTTTGTACCCGACTATTGGGAAAGTATAGTTCTGGATCATTCATGTAGGGTATTCTATTCTATTATGTTTCATAGTGTACTATTCAGGATTAGTTCTATGTTAGCAAACTCCAGTTTGTTGAGTATAATCTATGAACTAGTGGTTTGAATCTAGAGTTTTGTGTTTAGAGCTACTGTGGTGGGCTTAAGGGGTAGTTTAACCCTCAGTCTGATTTGAAGGAAACGTAAAAGCTGGCCTCGCTTCATGGAGTTACATTGTGGAAACTAGGGGTGAGTATAGGTCAGTTTGGGTCGGTTTTCTAGTAGAACCGAACCAACCAGAAATAAGTTAGGTTCCAAAATTTTTTTTACCTAACCTGAGAACCGAGAACCGAGAACCAAAAATAATTAGAACCTTGGTTTTGGATTTTTCGGTTCTAATTCTCAAGTTTTTCGGTTTATATCATATACCTATAACAACATTTAAATTCAACCAAATTGCATTCACAACCAGTTTATGAAATATTTGACATAATACACAACTAAATCCATATTTAAATACACACATTTTTAATAATATTCAAAAAGTTTCACATACTGTTACATAATGCAACAATAAGGCAAATGCATCTAGTTGCATACGGTTTCACAAAATGCCTTTGCAAATTCTGGAAGATTACCGATTAGATACTTTATTTACTTTCTTTCATCTGTACAAAGAAAACAATATTCAATCTAATGCATATTTGCTTGATACTTAAACCAAACCAACCACCATATCATTGTAATTTCCTACAATATGAAAATGTAAACAATTTCCTATCCCCTGTTCTAATTTAGATTCAAGATTATGAATATTAGTTTTAAGGTTTAATATAAAAGACTAAAACACTCCCACAATTTTTTATTTTTTCGATATATAAATGTATGGATAATTTAGTAATATTATGACTTCGGTTCGGTTCCACCTCGGGTTGGTTCCATGTGAAATCAAAACCAACCAAAAAACCATCAATTCTCACATCTGTGGAACCAACCCATGAACCATGGTCAAGTTTTACCCAACCCAACCTAATAGAGGTGGTTCGGGTTGGATTTTAGTTTTACCCAACCTATGCTCATTGCTCACCCCTAGTGGAAACTAAGTCTTGGACAAGGGTTTCTCAACCCTAGATTCCTGTGTTTGTAAATCTCTAATCTTCAAACTTTGAATTAGTCCTTTGTTTACTATAGCTTTTACTTAAAAGGTTGATTTGTCGTTATGAATTGATGGAAGGCATATATGTTCTGGTTATGTGTCACGCCCCAAAACCCACCATAGGAGTTTCGGGACGATGACACGCTGCATGCTCAAGAAAATAAATTTTCCTAAACATACAGGCTATATATTCCAAATGTTTCCAAACTTATAAAATTCAACTTTTGACAATAAGTAGCAAAGCAACTACAATCCTTAAAATCAAAATATAATTCATAAAATATCAGAGCTCTAGGGAATGAAATGAAATCCAAAGAGTTTTCTAAACATAAATAAATTTCTAATAGTTATACTAAAAAATATTTCTAACTATCTTGAACCGCAACTGGTCTTTTTAGTCACTTCCGCTAGCTAACTCGAACTACTTCTTATCTATGTCAGGGGGTGAAAACGGGGTAACCACAAATGCCTAGCAAGTGACAAATTTTGAAAATGGAAATACAATATGTAACAACCTCAAAATTTTATTAAGTATAGTGTATTTAAGTTAATTGTATAAGCACTAAGTTAAAAAAACAAACAAAAGAGAAAGTATAGGGAAAGTACGTGGGAGGAAGCCAGGGAAAATCTATGTTTTAAATAGGAACAAAGTGTCAATAAGACACATAATTTAATAATTGAACCCCTTAAAATTTTTAATGGACCCCATAATTTTTATAACATTTATTAGAATAAAATAATAAGCATTTATTGCTTTAAGAAAGACAAAAAAATGGGTCAGCCTTTTTAATGTATTAATAATTTTTTAATGGAAAAAGTCTATACTAGACCCTAAAATTTCATAAATTTTCCCAACAAGTCCGTAAATTTTTTTTTAAACTCTCTTTTATGTTTAAACATATGCAAAAATTAAGTAGATAGTTAGACACAGAATAAAACTAAGGACTAAAAAGGACATTTTTTTTACATTCTATAAAACATGTACATCTTGCTTATCTTCTCTATAATTCATGTATTATTTTATAATTGCTATTATAGTTGCTCGACAATAACAAAAAAAATAGATGCTAAATTCAAGCATTTTTTGGGTTTTATTCAAAAAAATATATATTTCATATATAAGTTTAAATTTTATGTTACATATGCAAATCTATAAGTTTTACTTATTACTTAATCTTGAGTTTGATATTTGTATATGTTTATGGACCCCCATTTGTAAAATTTCTAGATCCGCCACTGAGATGAAGGATCGGAGGGAAAAAAAAAGAGATGTAAAAGAGGGGAAAAATAGTAGGTTAGCTTGATTAAAAAAAGAATAAGAAGAAAACTGGGGAACCAAAATTAAGACTAGGAGGAAAAAAATAGAAAAGGGGGACTTAAAACCGGAAGACAAAAAAAAAAGGGGTGAGAAACATGGAAAGATAGAAAAAAATAGAAAAAAAAAGATAAAGAGAGCTAGAAATATAATAGGAGTTGGTTAAGCTATATATATGTCATTGTGGAAAAAAATAGAATTTAGTTTTCTACTCTTAAGTCGTAGTTCTTTTCAAGCATGGAAAAGAAGCAAGAATTGAAGATCAATACTAAGTTTAAGATTTTTTCTTCAAAGGAGTAAGTTTGGTGAGTTCTAATATAGTATTCTCTTGTATATTTATGTCAAAGATATTCATGTGAATTCAAGAAAAAATAAAATTATTTTGTGTAGGATTTTGATAGGTTTTAGAAATTGGAAGAAATAATTGATTATTGGAATTATTTAGAATAAATTAGGAACAAGTTTGATGAGATTTAGGTTGGTTAATGTTGGAGTTCGGCGAGAGGTCTCGGAAGAAGAAACGAAGAATTCATGGTCTGGGTATGAATTGGCATAATGACGATGTAGGTGGCTAGTGTTTAAAGGCTAGTGAATCTAGTTCCTATTGTTAAAAATGTCACAATTTAGTTACTGCAAGTTTGGGTTATTGACAGTATTGATCCTTGGGCATTGAACACGGGTTAAGAGAGTCCTTATGCTCCAAAAATATTCAGTTAGGTCATTGTCAGAGAATAATTTTGGGTTTTTTCTTAAATTTATTTGATTTTGACATAGGCTTTTATATAATTATTTTAGGTAACTAAACAATTGTCTTAGGAGTTGAAAAGTTGCAATTTGAGGTAAGTGGCTGTCCATCATTCTAAAATTGGATTATTATTTTGCTATTCACTTTATTGAATTTAAAGTATTGAATTACATTAAACTATAGTTCTATGAAGCTTTGGGTTTAAAGTATGAATAATTTGAACTTTATACTTCATCTCTTGATTTCACATTTATTATTTGAAAGTTTATTATGAATTTTTGTCATTAAATACATTAGAAATAGTTACATATATATTATGTATGTTTCTAAGTATAAAATTTGTGTTTTAATGATTATGGGATCAAGCATGTTTTACTTATGTTATTATGGCAATATGATTTTCTGATTTTTATGGTTCTCTGGTTCTCTAGTTTTTGAAAATTCATGAATATTAATATGTATGTTTTCACTATGCTTTAGTAGGTGTTGGTTCTATTCCGGACTATTGGGAAAGTGTTGTTCTGGACCCTCATAAGGTATTTTGTTCTGTTATGTTTCACAGTGCACTGTTCAGGACTAGTTCTTTTGGGCACTCCATTGATGACAATTCTCAGTTGGTCTATGATGTACTACAGCAGTTAAGTATAGTTATTATGACATGACATATTATAGTGGTTAAGTGTAGTTATTCTAACATGACATATTATAGCAGTTAAGTGTAGTTACAGTGATCGCCCCATTTACAATGTTAAGAAATATTATATTTTGTTATCTGTTTTAAATTACTATGTTTTAATTAATGATTTTAGATATAAATTTTACATTTGTCTTGTCATGTTTTATGATAAAGTTAATTGTATTTGTTTTTGGCACTTATGTGACTTTTTTATTTTCATGAGTATGACTTTCTTACAAATGAAAATTCTGACATATTTATATTTTTATTATATTTTCCAATTAATATTGGATTTATAATATTTTCAATGCGATTATTTTCTGCTTGATCTCTATGTTATATAGATTGTATAAATTTTTTTCATGTTTTTTGGATGGTGGACATTCAGTCGTTTACTAGGCATTCATGTTTACCCTCCTTTTTTCCCACTCATGCAAATAGCAAGTAACACAATGTTAGCTAGTTGGGGAGTGACTATAAGAGCTCAAGGTTTTGGATAGCATTAAAGTGAGATGTAATGAACACTCTTAGTTATAGATATTTTGTATGAGATTTTAAGTTGTAGTTGCTCTACTACTCGATTCCAAATGATAAGTAATAAGTTTGGATTATAAATTATGACCATTTGGATTTATTTGGAATATTTGTAGCCTTGCATATTCGAGAGAATTTAATTTCTTTAAGTATGTGGCGCATCATTATCCCAAAACTCCCATGGTGGGTTTTCGAGCACGACATAGTATAAAAAACATATAAGGATCAAGCAGAAATAATTATTGTAAAATAATAACATAAACTTCAACTGAAATTATTTGAAGAGTTAGAACATAATTAATGCAATAGTAATTTTAAGAACTAAGTAAATAATATTTGTAAATAAAAGTCATTAACTAAAATAGAGTAGTTCAAAGTAGAATGATAGAATAGAAATTTAGAGCAGAGTGGTTGGGGTGATCACTGTGACTATCGTTAAACCGTTGTAGTGCATCCAGAATCGTCTAAGAATCACCAACGATTGAGTGCCCAGAAAGACTAATCTTACAAATAGTGCACTGTGAAACGTATTGGAACAGAACACCACTACAACATGGATGCAAAATTGCCACTAAAAATCATGACTGAAAGTTAGTTGCTAGGTGTTTCAGTCGCTAAGCAGTCGGAAGTAAAAAGGTGCATTTTTTATGATTGATAGGCGACTGAAAGTTTCAGCCGCCCATATATTAATCGCTTTTCAGTTAGAAACTTTTTATAGATTTAACTGCAGTCGCTTTTCAGTCAGTTTTTTACATGTCCAATTTGCCTCAATTGCCTTCTCAGTAGCTAAGTTGATTTAGAAGTTTTGAGTTTTTAGGGTTTGGGCTTTTTTAGAGTTTAGGATATATGTATTAGGATTTTTTTTTTTAGGGTTTGGAATTTTTATTTAGGGTTTAGGGATATAGGATTAGGATTTAGGGTTTTTAAGGGATTAAGGGTTTTAAACATAGATTCAGGGTTTGATATTTTTATTTAAGGTTTAGGGTTTGAAATTAGTATAAGGTTAGGGTATTAATTGAATCAATTTAATATTAGGGTTTTGGGATTTATTTTAGGATTAATTTAGAGCTTTTTATGATTTAGGGTTTGAGAATTTTTTTAGGGTTTAGGGATATATATAGAATTAGGATGGTTTAAAGGTATTTAATTAAATATTAGGGTATTGAAATTTAAGGTATGGGATTTGTATTTAGGGTTAATGGTATAGATTAAGTTCAGAGTTTAGGGTTTAGGGTTAATTGTATAAATTAGGCTTAGCATTTAGTGTGACGGAACGGGGCCCAGTGCCCCTAATCTTGTAGGCTCTTAGGGATAATGAATCCCACTAGTTACAGTTGGCTAACTATTACTCGTCAATATAAATTAAAACAATTTATATGCAACTAGTTACTTAGCCTACTCAGAATAAGTTATGCATGCTTCTGACTTGGCAATGCAACCGAAATTTAAAAGTCTGGAATTAAAACATTGCTCGAGCATTTCATTAAAACATACTGAAAACGTACCAAGTCATTGAAATACTAGTTGCCTTAACTACAAGTAACAGTTTTGTGCATACATTTAACTCTAGCATGCACCCAAAAGTAACAAGATGGATTTACATCCTAATGTATCCCAATAGAGGCAACTTACTTAGTACACAAAGTACTATGTACAAGAGACAAAATTACTACTAACTAAGATCATTTACTTGAGCCCACCTTGAGCTAAACCAAGCTTCAAGTGTAGCCCTTCACTAGACCTTGTTCTTGTGTACTCTTAGCCTCTACACTGTAAAGGCACAACTTGGTTAGCACATAACTTATACTGCAAGAAACTAGAATCACTAGGATTCTCAATAAAATACCTGCAAAACAGAAAGCTTAGGCCTCAACTATCACTTCAGTGATTAGGCCCGGGATTAGATCCTGCACAATAAAACTAAGGGAATGAGTACTTAAAAGTACTCAGTAAGGATTCCCTTCTTGAATACCTGCAAAGAAATATGCAACAAATATGCAATATGGCAACCAAGCAATCAAACATGCAATTCAAACAACAAACAATCAACAAAATGCCAAAAATGCAATGTATGGATGTATGGTATGGAATGCACACAACACATGCACTTGGGACTTTCTGCACTTAAGTGCCTTAATTCTTGCCGTGAGCTCAAACGGCTGAGGTACTTGAGATACTGGCCCTCGTATCCCGGACACTTTACCTCAATTAAGTCCCATCTACGGGTTCTAGAGTAGGTCGTCACCTATCTCAAACTTACCCGCCTTTACCCTTGATTTATTGTACAGGGTAGTCTTACTATGTGGTTTAACTAGTCAAACCCTCAAGGTTTAACTCAAAATACTACTAGTGGCTCACTTACCAAACCAAATGGCTTGGTTGGGATCGACTTAGGTTTTTCTCTCTATTGACCATATGTAATTTATACTCTATATGGCCAATAAAGAGTCTAAAAACCCACTTAATCCCCTTAATTTCCATTTAAAAACTTAAGTACTATGAGTTACTTAGCCACCAAGTCACATTTCTTTTATACTTAACCACACAACTTGACTACCTTCCAAATAACGCACAATTCCCGCCTTAGGAACGAATTCTAGACCCAACCGAGGCTATGGAACGTCTTAGAATAGCCTAGGGATAGAAACCGAGAGTATAAGTTAATCTTAGGATGGCCGGAAATCGAGGCCAAAATTGCACTTGGCGACGCGGCGCCAAAGAGCAAATGCTTTTGGCGACGCGGCGCCGCCGAGTAAACGCTCTGTGTACAATTTCGCTTCTTGGCGCCGCGGCGCCAATTCACGGACGAATTCGCGACGCGTCGCCAACTCGATTTTCTGGGTTTATGCGACAGCGTTGTTCTTGTACACAAACTACTCAAACTCTCTCATTTCTAATCCAAACTTAATGGGTCTTGTTTCTAATTCATCCCAACACACAAAGCTACAAAACCATGCATTATTTGAGCTTAATTACTTGAACCCTTACCTCAATTTTAGCCACAAAGCCAGCAATGAAACACAAGCTTTTCTAGCTCCACAAGCTTCCTTGAGTTCCAAGTCTAAAACCAACGAAAATTGGCACCCAAACCAATCAAACCAAGACCATTTCTAGCTCTAGAAACAACCTATAATCACACCAAATGATCTCAAGAAGCTTACCTACGAAAATTGGATTCCAAAACAAGCTCCAAAGATCAAATGAAGCAAGAACACTAGCAAAGGGGCTTAGTGATCTTTCCTAACTCCTTGGGTACCCTTAATTCAATGGAATTTTGCAAGAAAATGGAAGCTTGGGCTGTGATTTTGGGAGAGGAGAGGGAGCTACGAATTTTTGGTGTTGCAATGAAATGGCTAAGTATGAAGAAGAGAAGAAGAAACTTAACTTATAAGCTTATTAAGCAACTTTTCTCTCCCTTGCACTTAAGCCCTCATACTTTCATTTGTTTCAAATAGCTCACCAACTCACACTCCAAACTCACTTTTCTTTGTTTTAAAAGGTACTAAAGAGCTTCCCAAACTTAATTTTCTTGAACACTTTAGCCACTTAAGTTCTAAATGGCTCAAAAAGAACACTTAGTGCCACAAGTTGTCAAAACTTACTAGGATGATTCTAAAAGCTAGAACAACTAATGGTCTTGACTTAACTATGCCAAATCATACTTAGGAACTCACTTAACTTGATTAAGCTTATGTTACTTGCTTAACAAGGCGCTAATTTGAGGTACTTAATTTCATAAACACTTAATCAAAGTAAATAAACACTTACTTGATTAGTTGACTAGGAGAGCTGTCACATCCTCCCCTCCTTCAGAAATTTGGTCCTCCAAATTCTGACTTAATTGAGCATACAAACTTGGATATTGCCTTAGCATATCCTGCTCGGTCTCCCAAGTGGCCTCTTCCTCCCCATGGTTAGACCATAGTACCTTGACCATTGGGATCCGTTTGGTCCTTAGTTTCCGGACTTGTCGGTCAAGAAACTTGATAGGATGTTCCTCATAACTTAGGTCCTCTCTCAAGGGAATAGTGGGCAGGGTTAACACTTGCCCAGGGTTCACAATGCACTTCCTTAAGGAACTCACATGAAACACATTATGAACATGGGCTAAACTTGGCGGTAAAGCCAACCGATAAGCCACTTTTCCTACCCTTTCGAGAATTTCAAAAGGACCAATAAACCTTGGTGCCAACTTACCCCTTTGACCAAACCTAGCCACACCTTTCATAGGTGAGACCTTAAGGAGTACTCGGTCTCCTACCTCAAACTCTAAATCTTTTCTTCGCACATTGGCGTACTTAGCTTGCCGGTCTGAGGCAGCTTTGATCCTTGTTTGGATCAACTTAATCTTTGCCGTGGTCTCGGCAATGATTTCTGGACCAACAACTATTTCATCAGCTTTATCTGCCCAACAATGAGGGGTCACACACTTACGCCCATACAAAGCCTCGTAGGGCGCCATCTTAATAGCTTCTTGATAGCTATTATTATAAGCAAATTCAATCAAAGGCAGATGTTGGTCCCAATCCCCTTTGAAGTCCATCACACAACTTCGTAACATATCTTCCAAGGTTTGGATCACCCGCTCAGTCTGCCCGTCAGTCTGAGGGTGATATGCAGTACTTAGGTTCACAGCAGAACCCATAGCCTTTTGAAAGGCACTCCAAAACCTTGAAACAAAACGGGGATCTCTATCAGATACAATCTGATCAGGAATACCATGAAGTCTTACTACTTCTCGGATATACAACTGGGCTAATTTCTCCATGGTATAAGTGATTTTAATGGGGATAAAATGTGCAGATTTTGTTAACCTATCCACCACCACCCAAATGGAATCATGCTGACTTCTTGTGTTTGGCAACCCAACACAGAAGTCCATGGTGATGGATCCCCATTTCCTTTCTGGGAGTGGTAAACTTTGCAACATTCCTGATGGCCTTTGGTGCTCTGCCTTCACCATTTGACAGGTGAGGCACTTAGACACATATTCATACATGTCTCTCTTAAACTTTGGCCACCAAAAATGAGTCCTAAGGTCATGGTACATCTTATTCACACCAGGGTGAACATTAAACTTACTCGTATGTGCCTCCTGCAACACTTGTTGCCTTAATTCACTTGGCACATAGAGCCGGTCACCAAAATAAAGTAACCCATCCTTGTACCGAAATTCTTTCAGTACAGTACCATGCTTTTCCTCCCCAGAAATTCTTTTCAAGCTCGAATCACTTTCTTGAGCTTGCTTAACTCTAGTCAGCCATGCTGACTGAATTTCAAGGACCATAACTTGAGCCATTTCCCATTCTCTCCACAATTCATATAAAACTGTGAATTGCTCTGCACTAGGATCTTTTGAGGTTTGTGTTACTTGATCCTTGGAGAGAATTACCCCAGAATACTTACGGCTCAAGGCATCAGCAACCACGTTGCCTTTACCTGAACAATAGTCTATCGAGCAATCATAATCCTTGATATACTCGACCCATCTTCTCTGCCTCATGTTAAGATCCTTTTGGGTAAATAAGTACTTCAGACTTTTATGGTCTGTAAAGATCTTAAAGGATCTTCCCATAAGGTAGTGTCTCCAGAGCTTTAAAGCAAACACAACTGCTGCTAACTCAAGATCATGCACTGGGTAATTCAACTCGTTAGGCCTTAACTGCCTAGACCCATATGCAATCACTTGCTTATCCTGCATCAACACACATCCTAATCCTGTCCCAGATGCATCGGTATAAACTACAAAAGTCTCATGCGGATCTGGTAGGATTAAAATGGGAGCAGAAATTAACCTGTTCTTAAGCTCCTGGAAACTCTCCTCACACTTAGGAGTCCAAATAAACTTCTGTGCCTTCTTTGTCAAGGCGGTCAATGACGAAGCTATTATAGAGAATTTTTCAATAAACCTTCGATAATAGCCTGCCAAACCCAAGAAACTCCTAACTTCAGTTACAGTTGTTGGGCGTTTCCACTCCACCACTGCCTTTACCTTTTCTGGGTCCACACTTAATCCTTGAGCGTTTATAATATGTCCAAGGAAAGGAATTTCACTTGCCCAGAACTGGCACTTAGATAGTTTGGCATAAAACTGATTACTCTTGAGTACTTGCAAAACTATCTCTAAATGTTTTTCATGCTCGTGGGGAGTCGGGGAATACACCAAAATATCATCAATAAACACCTCAACAAACTGATCTAGGTAGGGCCTAAAAATCCGATTCATGGTATCCATGAAAACTGCCGGAGCATTAGTCACTCCAAACGGCATAACGGTATACTCATAATGCCCATACCTAGTCCTGAATGCAGTCTTCGGGATATCCTCATCCCTAACTCTTATCTGGAAATATCCAGACCTTAGGTCTATTTTTGAAAAGACCTTCGCCCCTCTTAATCTATCAAATAGATCATCAATTCTGGGCAATGGGTACTTATTCTTTACCGTTACTGCATTTAGTTTTCTATAGTCTATACACAACCTTAAGGTTCCATCCTTTTTCTTTACAAACAACACTGGAGCACCCCACGGGGAAATACTTGGCCTAATAAAGCCTTTCTCAAGCAACTCTTCTAATTGCTTTTTCAGCTCATCCATTTCAGGTGCTGACATTCTATAAGGGGGTATGGAAATTGGTTCTGCCCCAGGCTGTAAATGTATGGAGAATTCAATCTCCCTTCTTGGAGGTAACCCTGGGAGGTCTACAGGAAAAACTTCTGGAAATAGATTGGCTACTTGAATTTCCTTGAGTTGCTCCTCGACTGCCACTCCGTTCAACGAGCAAGCGACCAACTCACTCGGAACGGGAATGGACTCCAATAACTTAAGGTGCAAACTCTTTACACTACTTGCCAAACCGCCTGTGCAAATTATACTTACCCCTGAGGCATCCTCAAGAGTGACCTTACAACCCGCACAGTCAATCTGGGCCTTAAACTTACTTAACCAATCCATTCCAAGGACAATATCATAAGGAATTGAGGCCAAGACCCAAAGGTCACTTAAAAATTTACTACCTCCTAATTCCAAAGGATATCCCACAACCATTTCATTGGTAAACACAAGGTTACTCCCCACTGACTTAATGAACATCATTTCATCAAGCACAGTTCTATGCAAACCAAACTTAACAACCATGCTTAGAGTAATGACAGAAATAGTAGCACCAGTATCAAACAGAATTCTAATACTACTATCCTGAACATTAAAGTTACCTTGCACAGCTGTAGGTTCTCTGGATACCTGGCTTGCCAGTGCAAAAACTCGTGGTGGCACAGGAGGAACTCTGATAAAAGTACTACCAGTACTACCAACTCCTGAGGCTCCCGGTCGTCCTTGACCTTGGTCTTGTCTAAGCCTTGGGCACTCCTTAGCCCAATGTCCTGGCTGACGACAATAATTGCAGAGATCGGTTCCAAGGGTACAAGGTTTGTTACCATGAAATCTCTGACACTTAGGACAACGGCCTTTTGCAGCTTTCTTGATTTTCTTGGAAGGTCCTTGATCACCTCCCACACTAGGCCTTTTATCCATTAACCTTGAATGTACTGGAACTCTCGGCTCAACGGCCTTTTCATTGGATTTTGCTTCCATCAACTCCCTTTCCAACACTAAGGCTTTTTGGACAGCCTCATGATAGGTCCGAACTCCTATCACTGTCAGAAAACTCCTCAACTCCACCTTAAGTCCACGAATGAACTTCTTTGCCTTTAGTTCATCTTTTCCGGCCAAATGAGGTGCATACCGAAAAAGAGAACTAAACTTCCTTTCATACTCATGAACTGTTAGCCTTCCCTGGATTAGTTCATCAAACTCAATCCGCTTTTGATCCTGGGCAGCCTCACTATTGAATTCATTTCGAAACTCCTTCTCGAATTCAATCCAATCAAGTTCTTTAGGCCTTTGCCCGATCCTCCCTTCATTATAAGCATCAAGCCTTTCCATGACATCCTTCCACCATAATGAAGCCTTGCCCTCTAAAAAGAAAGGTACCAAATCCATCTTTACTTTGTCATCCAACTTCATGTTCTTGAAGATCTCATTAATCTGGTACAACCACCCTTCTGCCATATCGGGATCCCCTATGCCATTGAACTTGGGAGTGTTGATGTCCCGGCATAAGGAAACAAGTCCCATATGGTCTGGAATGACGGGTCTCCTCCGTCTCCTCCTTGGATGGATGTCCTCCTCATCTTCCTCCTCACTGTCCTCTTCACTGTCCTCACTGGACTCCACTTGAACATGCTCATTAGACGGTTCCTGACCTTGCACTTGCCCCTGGGGCGGGGGATTTCTCCCCTGACCTTGGTGCACCGTTGGGCCTTGGTGCACTTCGGCCCTTACCCCATTAAGGTCCTCCAAGGTCTCCCCCTGTACTGGAGGTTGAGCACGCTCTTCAAGCAAAATGGCCATGCCATGTAGCATCCGGTCCATTGACTCATTAAGTCTCCTCAACAAGGAAACCACCTCCCTCATATCTGATCCACCAGGATCACTAGTTCCTGCACCGGAACCCTGAGCCTTAGCAGTAGTACCAGCCCGTGTATTCACCATACCTGCAACCACAGCCAGAAGACCATACCCAGAGCAACTTATAAGCAGTACTAACCACACTTAACACAAGAACACTTTGATCTTAGTTCACTTATTGCCTCTACTAGGAACATTAACCCGCTCTGATACCAATTTTCTGTGACGGAACGGGGCCCAGTGCCCCTAATCTTGTAGGCTCTTAGGGATAATGAATCCCACTAGTTACAGTTGGCTAACTATTACTCGTCAATATAAATTAAAAAAATTTATATGCAACTAGTTACTTAGCCTACTCAGAGTAAGTTATGCATGCTTCTGACTTGGCAATGCAACCGAAATTTAAAAGTCTGGAATTAAAACATTGCTCGAGCATTTCATTAAAACATACTGAAAACGTACCAAGTCATTGAAATACTAGTTGCTTTAACTACAAGTAACAGTTTTGTGCATACATTTAACTCTAGCATGCACCCAAAAGTAACAAGATGGATTTACATCCTAATGTATCCCAATAGAGGCAACTTACTTAGTACACAAAGTACTATGTACAAGAGACAAAATTACTACTAACTAAGATCATTTACTTGAGCCCACCTTGAGCTAAACCAAGCTTCAAGTGTAGCCCTTCACTAGACCTTGTTCTTGTGTACTCTTAGCCTCTACATTGTAAAGGCACAACTTGGTTAGCACATAACTTATACTGCAAGAAACTAGAATCACTAGGATTCTCAATAAAATACCTGCAAAACAGAAAGCTTAGGCCTCAACTATCACTTCAGTGATTAGGCCCGGGATTAGATCCTGCACAATAAAACTAAGGGAATGAGTACTTAAAAGTACTCAGTAAGGATTCCCTTCTTGAATACCTGCAAAGAAATATGCAACAAATATGCAATATGGCAACCAAGCAATCAAACATGCAATTCAAACAACAAACAATCAACAAAATGCCAAAAATGCAATGTATGGATGTATGGTATGGAATGCACACAACACATGCACTTGGGACTTTCTGCACTTAAGTGCCTTAATTCTTGCCGTGAGCTCAAACGGCTGAGGTACTTGAGATACTGGCCCTCGTATCCCGGACACTTTACCTCAATTAAGTCCCATCTACGGGTTCTAGAGTAGGTCGTCACCTATCTCAAACTTACCCGCCTTTACCCTTGATTTATTGTACAGGGTAGTCTTACTATGTGGTTTAACTAGTCAAACCCTCAAGGTTTAACTCAAAATACTACTAGTGGCTCACTTACCAAACCAAATGGCTTGGTTGGGATCGACTTAGGTTTTTCTCTCTATTGACCATATGTAATTTATACTCTATATGGCCAATAAAGAGTCTAAAAACCCACTTAATCCCCTTAATTTCCATTTAAAAACTTAAGTACTATGAGTTACTTAGCCACCAAGTCACATTTCTTTTATACTTAACCACACAACTTGACTACCTTCCAAATAACGCACAATTCCCGCCTTAGGAACGAATTCTAGACCCAACCGAGGCTATGGAACGTCTTAGAATAGCCTAGGGATAGAAACCGAGAGTATAAGTTAATCTTAGGATGGCCGAAAATCGAGGCCAAAATTGCACTTGGCGACGCGGCGCCAAAGAGCAAATGCTTTTGGCGACGCGGCGCCGCCGAGTAAACGCTCTGTGTACAATTTCGCTTCTTGGCGCCGCGGCGCCAATTCACGGACGAATTCGCGACGCGTCGCCAACTCGATTTTCTGGGTTTATGCGACAGCGTTGTTCTTGTACACAAACTACTCAAACTCTCTCATTTCTAATCCAAACTTAATGGGTCTTGTTTCTAATTCATCCCAACACACAAAGCTACAAAACCATGCATTATTTGAGCTTAATTACTTGAACCCTTACCTCAATTTTAGCCACAAAGCCAGCAATGAAACACAAGCTTTTCTAGCTCCACAAGCTTCCTTGAGTTCCAAGTCTAAAACCAACGAAAATTGGCACCCAAACCAATCAAACCAAGACCATTTCTAGCTCTAGAAACAACCTATAATCACACCAAATGATCTCAAGCAGCTTACCTACGAAAATTGGATTCCAAAACAAGCTCCAAAGATCAAATGAAGCAAGAACACTAGCAAAGGGGCTTAGTGATCTTTCCTAACTCCTTGGGTACCCTTAATTCAATGGAATTTTGCAAGAAAATGGAAGCTTGGGCTGTGATTTTGGGAGAGGAGAGGGAGCTACGAATTTTTGGTGTTGCAATGAAATGGCTAAGTATGAAGAAGAGAAGAAGAAACTTAACTTATAAGCTTATTAAGCAACTTTTCTCTCCCTTGCACTTAAGCCCTCATACTTTCATTTGTTTCAAATAGCTCACCAACTCACACTCCAAACTCACTTTTCTTTGTTTTAAAAGGTACTAAAGAGCTTCCCAAACTTAATTTTCTTGAACACTTTAGCCACTTAAGTTCTAAATGGCTCAAAAAGAACACTTAGTGCCACAAGTTGTCAAAACTTACTAGGATGATTCTAAAAGCTAGAACAACTAATGGTCTTGACTTAACTATGCCAAATCATACTTAGGAACTCACTTAACTTGATTAAGCTTATGTTACTTGCTTAACAAGGCGCTAATTTGAGGTACTTAATTTCATAAACACTTAATCAAAGTAAATAAACACTTACTTGATTAGTTGACTAGGAGAGCTGTCACATTTAGGGTTGAATTAGGGTTTGGATTTAGGGTTTTTGGTTTAATTAAGGTTTGTATTTAGGGTTTAGGGTTTGCTTAGGGTTTAGGATTTAATTAAGCTTTGTATTTAGGATTTAGGTTTTATGGTTAATGGTAGTCAGGTTTTGGGTTTTGGGTTTAATTAATAGGGTTTGCATTTAGGGTTTAGGGTATAATGAGGGTTTAGGGTTTAATTAGGGTTTAGAGTTTAGGATTAATGATAGTTAGGGTTAGGGATTAGGGTTTAATTAATAGGGTTTGTATTTAGGGTTTCAGGTTAATGGTAGTTAGGTTTAGGGTTTAGCATTTAATTAGGATTTAGGTTTTAATTAGGGTTTATATTTAGGGTTTAGGGTTTTAGTTATTAGGTTTTAATTTAGAATTTAAGGTTTTAGAGTTTGTATTTAGGGTTTGGGGATTAGGGTCAATGGTATATAGTTAGGTTTAAGGTTTATGCTTTAGGGATATAGAATTAGGGTTTGGGGTTTTATGGTCTTAAGGGGTTTAGGGTTTTATGTCTTAGGGTTTACTTTAGGGTATAAAGGTTAATTTTGGGCATGCATGTTTAGAGTCTAATTAATTATTAAGATATGAGAATTATTCTTATGGTTCTTATTTCCCTGTATATAATATAATTTATTTATTAATTTTAATTTCATGAACTTTTATATATTTATGATTGTACCATATATATAGTTATATTCGTATATACATATATTTATATATTTACTTTATATATATATATATATAAAGTAAAAAAATTGGAAAAATGATGAACATATCAATTGAATTTTGACTACACTCATGTATGGGGCAACTGCATTCATGGCTTTCGCGATTGACTTTGTTAATCGAGGTTTAGTCGGGTTGTAGCCGGAGTTCAGTTGCTCTAGCTATTTCCCTTCTACTTCTCTTCTTCTTGACCCGATCAGAGTTCAACCATTTTGCTCTAATTTCACTTGCGTCTCACTCTCTTCTCCGCCTGTTCGCCTTGCCCTTCCACTTCATCATCTGCCTTGCCGTCCACCTCTCCCATTCACCTTGCTCATCCTCATCGTCTCATCATCCAGACTCGACCATCGACCTCAGATCCTTGACTCATCACCGTCACCTCCCCAGCTTGTTCGTCATTCCTTGTCATTGCCTCATTGGCCTCTGCCTCAACTTCACCTCCATCTGACTCGGTCTCCTCTTCAGTCTCACCATCATTTGCCTCGGTTTCCTCCTCGAACCCACCATCGTCTACCTTGGTCTTGTCAGCCTTGCTGCTATCTGCCTTGGCGTCTGCCGCCTTATTCACTTCGGTCTTCCCCACATTTATGTATTGAAATTTTTATTTTTGAAATTTTTGAATTGTTCTCTAGATCTAATTTTTGAATTTTATTTTTTGGTATGTATGTTGACTTTTATATTAATGTAAATGTGTTTTATTTAAATTTTAATTTCATCCTTTTTGTTTATTTTATTATTAATATTTAAAATAAGATAATATTCATAGCAATTTAATGAAATGATCAATTAAATAAAAAATGAAATAAATAACCAATTAAATTTAATAGTATTAATTAAACAATAATTATATTACGTAATAATATCTTTTTTTTGAAAAATAAAAGTTTTATTGTAGCAATTGACCATATTAGGGACTAAACTAGTTAGTCGCAACCCACAATATTTTTGACTAATTTTTGACTGGATGTTTCAGTCCTTTTTTGCAGTCGAGATTCAGTTGCGATAAAATTGTAACTTGAAAAAATGTGACCGCCATCCGCAGTAGCAAGTCAGTCACTTCTAGCCAGTATTGTAATTGAAACACGATTGAACTTTCAGTCACGATTTTCCATCTGTTTTGTAGTGTATCCTACGCAGAAAGTCCACAACTACACTTTTCCAGTAGTACTGGCACGGAACCAACACCCACCAAAATAGAGTCAAAACACATTCAAAATATCAATTTTGTGTTTCCACGAATCTTGTTATGGAATATCTAAAATAGAACATACTTAAGACATACTTGAAATCAAGAGATAAAACAATTTAAACAAATTTTGTAACAAATAATTAAAGACATGAAAACAAGAATAATGAAACATGTTTCAAATGCCAAGAGTACAACATCTGGTTGCAAAACTAAATTAATCAAACATACATTTAACTAAAGTAATCTTGAATACAAAATATGGAATATTTAATACCTAAATCATTTGACATCTGTAGCAAAATAAATATGAATAAAAATATTTGGAACTCAAAGGTGCATAAAAATCATAAAATCTTATTGGCATAAAAACACAAGTAAAACATACTTGATCCCATAATCATTAAAACATAACTTACATACTTATAAACATATATAATGCATATATAATTCTTTCAAATATATTTAAGTGAAAAACTTTAGAATAAGCTATCAAATAATAAAGGTGAAATCAAGAGAAGAAGTCTAAAGATCAAATTATTCATACTTTAAAATCAAAGCTTCATAGAACTAGAATTATATGTAGTTCAAAACTTTAAAATCAATAAAGTAGATAAAAAATAATAATTTAATTTTAGAATGCTTTCAATATAATTCAATACTTCAAAATCAATAAACTGGATAACAAAATAATAATTTAAGTTTAGAATGGTGGATGGCCACTTACCTCAAAACGCAACTTTCCAACTCCTAAAATAATTGTTTAGTCACCTAAAATAATTATGTAAAAGTTTATGTCAAAATATAATCAATTTAAGGAATAAACCAAAATCACTTCCTGAAAGTGACCCAAATGAACACTTCTGGACCCTAAGAATTCTCTAAAGTAGTGTTAAAAGCCTTAGGGACTAATATTGAAATTAACACGATTAACTTTTCAAGCCCTCACACTTCTAGTCTTCTAGTTACTAAATCGTAACATTTTAAACTTTAGGATGGAGATGACCCTGTATTCAAAATATAAGGACCTATATTGTAATTCATCCAATTTTTATCAAATCATTGCATAAGTGTGGGCCATAGTCTTTTATGTGACTAAAATGTTCAGTTGCATAAAAGTCAGTTACATGTCAGTAGCATAATATAAAAAATATTAAATTTCAGTCACATATGTAGTCGATCATGGTCATTTATGTGGCTAAAATAGTCAGTCGCACAAAAGTCAGTCGCATACTAGTAGCACAATTTAAAAAACTGTAAAAAAGTCAATCGCATGTGGGCAGCACAATTTAAAAAACATTTAATTCCAGTTGCATATGTAGTGGGTCACGGTTATTTATGAGACTAAAATGTTCAGTCACACAAAATTCAGTCGCATACCAATAGCACGATTATTATATATATAATTATTATATATAGGAAATTTTGAACATTTGTGCGACTGAATTCATGTAGTTATGCTACTAAATTTTTGACTCATGCGACTGAAGTCAAGTGTCCTTTCAAGTTTGGAAATTTAATATTGTGTGACTGACATATTTAGTCACATAAAAAGCGTGTGATTGAATGTCAGTCACATAAGCCAAAGAATTCAATAGCATGGGCCCTGTGCGACTGAAAAACAATAACACATCAGTCACTTTATTCCTAGCCCTTTTAAAAACCCTACACTTCGGTCGAACCCTTCTCTATTCTTACTCCTTCATTCTCCCCAAATTTCTTTGAAGTTCTTCCTCCGTCTTCCTTCTTCTTCACTGCTTGTCCAATTTCTGGTCATTTACCACGCCATTTGTTGCTTCTGGTAAGGAAATCAATTTTTTTTTCAATTCATTTTCTATATTCAATAATGTTACTATTGCATAATTAATTATTTTTTATTGTTCTTTTTCAAACTTGATTGTTAGTGTTGCGTCCTTAATTTTTTTTACTTCCTTTCATTTTTTCAATTCCTTTAATTTTTTTTGAATATTTTTCTACATGGAATGTTAGTGTTGAATGTAGGTGTTGGACAAATATTGCTGTTGCTGAAATTTTAGTGTTGATTTTTTGCCAACATTTTAGTGTTAATTTTATTTTTAAATTTAGAAATTAATTTTAGTGTTAATCCTATTGTTAATTTTATTTTTAATTTTAGGACATAAATTTAGAACTTAATTTTAGTGCTAATTTTAGTACTTAATTTTAGTGTGAATTCTATTGTTAATTTTAGTGTTAATTTTAGGACATAAATTTAGAACTTAATTTTAGTGTTAATTTTAGTACTTAATTTTAGTGTGAATTATATTGTTAATTTTAGTAATAATTTTAGGACATAAATTTAGAACTTAATTTTAGTTGTTCATTTTAGTACTTAATTTTAGTGTTAATTATATTGTTAATTTTAGTGTTAATTTTAGGACATAAATTTAGAACTTAATTTTAGTGTTAATTTTAGTTGTTAATCTTAGCCATCACCAGCATATCATCATCCTTCATTCTCGACTATTCACCATCAGCCAGCAACAACTTTTATCATCCTAACCAGGCATCCTCCACACCTGCATCAGCATCGCAGTCGCTTCTGCATCCGGCAGGGGATTATTTTCTGGATATGACATCGGTGTGGCTCAATGTTTCTGACACTACCCAGCTCGGGACTAGAGTACCCGAGACTCAGGAGACGATGCCTTCCCGTCCGATTGTGGGGCACCAGCACTCAGATGACCGTGCGACCCATTAGATTGACGCTTAGGATGATAATCAGCAATACACCAATGTAATCTTGCAATTTGTTTAGCTATATTCTTATTTAGGGTTTTTTAAGAAATTAAATTATATTTAAATGACAATTTATATTAATAATATTTTTATTTTTATTTTCAATATTACTAAATAGCAATTTTAATAATTCTAATTTTAATGTAATAATTATATATTTTCATTATTACAATATTGTAATCCAATTTCAGTGGCATCTGTCAGTCGCATGGTTGGCTAACCCAACAGCTTATGTGACTGAAAATTTCAATTGCACGATGTGACTAAGAAAATCAATTGCACACATTCATCAGACCTATTTTATCCCACTGCCAAGCTCAGTCACACGACATTGACACGACTCATATGACTAGTATTGTTGCCACTGAGCTTTCTTGTGGCATTTTAGTTACACCATGCAACTGAATGTCACTTATTCTTTAGTCGCATTTACCCAATTTTCTTGTAGTGAATACATATAACTGAATATGAGAAAGGTGATGTCATAAACAAACGAACAAATTGAAAAATAAAAAAGTGATAGAAAGTGTTGAGTCAACATGCCCTCTAATTAACTCACACATGCGACAAACAGCTATTCTCTTGCATCCATTTTTCCCAAAGCTTGTTGGAATTTAGTTATCGAGTATGATTGCTAAATTCTATAAATGCACTAAGATATTCTTATTTTATTATTGATTGGTGTAGTCACACCATATGTTGGTGTTCTCACATCAACTCACATTGCCACTTCTAATATTAACTAAAAGTAGTTAAATGGTCCGGATGATGTGGCACATATGTGTGACACGTCATTATTATGGGATCAATAAAAAGATGTCATATGGTGATTTTGTGATGTGTACATGTACACCTTGACACATGGGATAATTATTCAATAACCACCTTATAACTACTCATATTATGAAGGGATATGACCTTTAAATGAAAGGATATGTCCATCTCAACATATATGACCCTTGGAGAGGTAGTTATGGACTGTAACTACCCTGGTTAGTGAAATAAAATGACTTTTAGTGAATGGTCATGCTTTAGGAAAATTTAACAACCTTTATAAGGTGATTATGGCCTTGATTTAAGGAGACACAACTCTTAGAAGAGTTGTGATTCTATGGCTAAACCAACACATCCCTTCTAACGGTAGTTATTGCCTTATTTTAAGGAAAGATGTTATGAGTGGATAAAGGCACCTTTTGCCGAAGTAGTACAACTTTTTATGAAGAATTGTGACTCTTTTATGAATGGTTATAACCTTCCATAAGTGCCAATTCATCCCCTATAAATAGAGGGAAATAGAATTGTGCATAAAGAGTTTCAAAATACAAATTTTGGAGGTTCTACTTGTTCTATTTCACCCTACACACTTCACTGTCACCATAAAGAGAATTTTGGTCAAGTATTAGGTGTGAACCAGTAAATTTAGTTACTTGTATTTTCAAGTTAATTAAATATTTGATATTGGGTGTTCACAACATCACGTCTTCCGCAATATGTTCAAAGAGGCATCTTTCGTCAAAGAGACCATCACTCGATCCTTCAGTGATAATAAAGTACACCTTAATTTCTTCATTTATTTTATATCCTGAAAATTAAAGTGCTCATTAGTTGTGCACTGAATTTACTTTATTGGTATCAGAGCCCATAAGTTCAATATGCATGCTCCTTTAGATAGCCTAGGGTTGTTTGAAATTTTTTTGCATGTGATACCAATATGATGTTGGGTTTCGGGAGCCAAATAGTGCACCAGAATTTAACCGAAACCCTCTAGGATCCAAGTGAAACGGGGTAAACCGGGTGTTCAAAAATTTTCATACCTAATTTTCGGTTGAGATCTCTCACTCAACTGTAGAGTCGAATCACAAAACCTAAACAGTTGACGTGTTCAAGCTCTCTATGGTATCCACACGAGCCTTTCGGGATCACCACGCTTCCACCACGTCCCGGTAGATGCGTTTCTCTTGCACTTGTAGTGTTAGCTTGCGTCCCCCAAGGAATTGCAAGAGAAGAGTATGGTTGTCCTTTTTGGGAGGCTAGGGCAAGGAGACCTGTGAATTTCTCACTAAAAGTTATATTTATAGCAAGACTCAACTTCCAGGTGTAATGGATTCCAAAGCCCTAATCTAATTAGTCTTTAATTTTGGGTTTAATAATGACTCAACTATTGGGCCCATTATTAATACGAAATTATTGTGAAACCAAAACCCAAATTATTAGCCCATGCACTTTAATGATCCAAATAGCTCTATGTGTGCGACCCAATAGGTTCTTACCACGTTGCCAATGATCATAAATCAAATTTATGATCATAAGCAATGAGCGGTGTCTAGCAACATATCATTGTTACCCAAGTGACAAGATTGTCGATGATTCGACTAAACCTTTATGATCATTACTGATATATGCCATTGTCCCTTTGTCCAAGATATCAAGACTAAGCACGAGACATGGAATGTGTCACTCTAGTATAGCCCAATCTTTGGTTTCTTGATTACTGAGTAGACCAACTTAAACTGATGACATTGATATCGTATATCAACTCATCCGAGCATGGCCATGCATTTTTCTAAGTCTCACTCTATCAAGGGACCCGAAGATATCACTCCCGTTACATAGGAGGGACAAATCCCATCTTGATCCCTTCGCCTGATGTGTGGTATGTGGCATACCCAATGAACTCCTTCAAGTTCACTCAATTACGAGCAACAAAGGAAAGTATCAAAGTATGTGACTCACATGTAGGGAACCTGGATGATCTTAGGTTGAAGGACTACATATACCATGATTACTATGAGAATCACTTATGGCACTCGTATAATGATCTATGTAGTGTTCTCATGGGGGGTCGTTCCAGTACACAAGTTCTCCAACTTGTACCCATATGTAGACTACATATCTCATATTAGTCTCCACATATGCTAGTCGTTATGTATTATTGCAACCCGCTCCACAATAATACTAGACCAGGGACATTTGAGAATATCATTATTCTAGGGTTACAACTATGTTTATTACGTTACGTAGAAACAAAACAACAAACATAATTGCTGGATTAATGCCTTAATAAAATATCATGACTCAATGTGCAAAAAATACAATCATCTCATGATTGGCCTTTTGGGCACAACACTAACATATGATTGACCTTAACTTTAATCTATGTGCTAGGATTTAGTTTTGGTTACTAAATCTAAAATGAACATGCATGTTTAAACTTGCCACGTACATTAAGTTAACCAAAACTTATGGTGATGAGCATATAGATTAATTTGGTGTATTTGACCTTGTGTATATGCAATTTGTGCATTTTTTTTTAACTTCGTGTTTAAAAATTCTTTTTGGGGACACTGGTAGGTTGGATTGCATATATGTTTTTGTTTGCTTATGTTATTGGCTTTGTGTCAATAATGGCTATTTAAATGTCATAAGGCAATTTAAGACAAGTAAACTAAAATAATGAAAACTTGTCAAAGCAGATTTGATTACATGTGCATGTGCATGTTTTTGGTTTGTTTTGGCATGGATAAGTTGTTTTACTTTACTTATGCTTGAAATTGTCTTATTGTGATAATATATGCACCTATTTAATATACTAACTATTACATGTTGTAGATTACTAACTTCATAAGTGGAGTTATCAATGAAGTAAGTTTTGATTTTGAAACTTGATGATGACAAAGAAGTCATCACATATAAAGATGTTTTAGGAAGTGCTAAGTAAAATGGAGTTATTATTTATCATGTTTAAAGTTTTTGGAAAAAGAAAAATGCTCAAAAAAAACAAATTAAGTGTTTGGTTTGTGACTGCAAAGAAAGCTAAGCAAAGAGTTGCTTAATGACTAATGTACAAAGTTTCTCATTCTCTTCAAACTTTACATTATATGTAGTATATACATTTCAGCCGAATCAAAATTCGTTGTGAATTGGTGATTCATGGGTCAAAATTCACATTTATTGTGAGAATGATTGTTCAAAAGAACATATGTGTCTCCAGTGAATAAAACTTCTAGTTTAAAGATGAAAAGTTGGTCATGTGAGGCTCTTTAGTGAAAAATACACATTAGTTGTGTAATATGTATTTTGTTTAAGAAAATGTGTTACTCTTAAATTCTTTGTACAGATCTTGCTTGGTTTGTAAATTTCCCATGTACAAGATATTTTATCTTAGTGATAATGATAATAATTCCTTGTTTATTAAATTATGGCCATATGGTCTTAATGACTGATTTTCATAAATTCTAGTAAGTTTTTTTCTAGGATATCAAAAGTGATGTTTTGGTAATGCACATTTAGGCTAAGAAAAACACTAGTGTGTAATAAGTGATTCACTTGGTTCTTTTTATGAAGTGACCTTACAAATGTATTTTCTTTGCATATGTGCAAATTAACTAAGATTGACCATGTTTTGAGAATGTTTCAATTGTTATGTCTTTTAGGAAATTTAATTAGAATCTTTGAAAGTTCACTTAACATCAAGTCTAGATTAAATTCTAGATGTAATCACTTAAATTTTACTTCACACTTTTTATCATAAAACATCTTCCTTGGAAGATATGTTGAGTTTGTACGATCTAATGCTCAAGGAGCATTAGATCCAACTTATTTGTTATGGGAATAGTTGAGGTCAATGGCAAATATGTTGCTACCACCATTTCTTGAATATAAAAAGATTAGTCATCAAAATCATCATGATTGTGGTTATGATAGTTAGATTGATGATCACCATCAGGAAATAGGCAAATAACACAAGGAGTCAATTACCCTTTAAATGCCAAAATGATTATGCAAATGTGCAAGATTAAGATGTTTTTTCTTTGTTAGTCTATCTTGAGATGTTCAAGTAGATAACTATACCACCAAGAAAATGGTTGATTTGGGTTGGGAGGGAGGCACACTTGGTATTGTCTTGATATAGATGAACCAAGTAATGTCTAAAATTGACATTATGCATTTTGATGCAATTTTTGTGCTTAATTCTCAACATTTTGGCAAAATGTGAAAATGAACTTGATTGATCATGTATTCATGATCCGATCATGAGTATAAAGTAATTATCAACAAGATTCAAATAGTGTGTATATGGTTATAAAGGTAGCCGATGCATGCACACATCTCAACTAAATTGGAAAGCATTAACAAGAATTATGCATTTTTTGTGAATAAAAAATATTCTAATTTAAGTATCTCCTATTGTGGAGAATATCTTGTTCATAATCATTCATAAAGTTAGAATGAAATGTCTTTCAATGTAAGTTGAGGTTATACCTAGTAATATGGGTAAATGACTCTGATGAGTTTATAATTTATATATATTTATTCCATAATTTCCTTAGTTTTTATTCTAATTTATTAAATTGACAAGCTATTAATAATTTTATTATTGACTTCTTTTTTTTTTTTAAGGGAATTAAAGAAAAGGTAGCCTTTTTAACTCCAAGGAAATCAATTGCATTTTCTTTGCAACCTGACACCAGCGAGTTTATGCCTTATACGTGGAGGAATTTATAGTGGATTTAAGTTCACTTTTCTTTTAGAAGAAGCAAAGGGCGCAGCCGTTTTGGACCAAGGAAGGAGACAAAATTTTATTTGGCTTCTTAAGCACCAGTTTCTTTTTCATGTGTGGAGCTTCCCCAGTCTGGCTACTATCTCAATTCTTTAATTTTCTCATGCCAATTTGCTGCTTTCAGTCGAAATAAAACCGGCAATTTATTGCCCCGTATTTGATTTGCAAGTCAGATTGGCACACCATCTCACAAAGGCAGCCGGCACCTTCATTGTTCTACTTGGCTAGTGAAAATTAAGAGGCTTTCTTTCACGATATCAGGCGAATTAGTAAACAGAGAGAGTCATTGTTGCAAAAGGATGAATTTTGGAAGCTGAGCAACAAGATGGCATCGTGTGCTCCCCAAAATGTATGGCACACGGGAGCTGTTTGGTGAAATGCCTGTAAGAGGCAACGAGTGGACTGGGCAAATTTGGAATTCCGAATTTATGTGGACTTCTTAGCTAATCATGGGAAAGCCCGATTTCAATGTAACATGGAGGCATTAGTTGCTTTGTTCTTGGGAGAGGGAATTTGGTGGCATTAAAAGGAGTTAGGAGAGAATGCACCAGAGAGCAATTTTAGGTTTTTACACTTTTTATTTCTTTTGCTTTTTATTGCAAACATGGCCGAGTAATTTTCTGGTTCACTTCTAGGGACAATTTCGATTACCAACATCAGTTGTGAGGGTTGATTTTTCTTGTTAAAAATTCTCTTTAAATTCAAGCATTTATTTCTCTATGGTTCAAATTTATTGCAATTAATTCTTTTGTTCTCGCTTGTTAGATTAGTTTTGATATTGCAATTTTGCTTGATTTTCTTTCAACCGCTTAGGTGAAGAATTTGATTTAGAAGCAAGTGAATTGATTGGGGATTATTTTTAATTTTTGGTTAGTTCATATGGGGAAGTAAGATAGGTTAAATTGTTCAAGCTTTTTTATTATTACCTGGAATAAATTTTTGTTCATTATTCTTAATGCTAATTTTGGGTTCATTAGAAATTGCTTTTCAATATTTGGTTACTCAAAATTAAGAAATTAATCTGAAGCTTTTTCCGGTTAATTTTACTACTGAATTCTTTAGATTCTTTTTAACTTTAAGGAGAATCCTATTTATTTGCTTGGATTTAAGAAATACTTTCTTTCGATGACCAACTGCATGATTGGAATGGCTAATAAACCCTGAACTGAGCATTTTTAGTGTTGCTTAATTTCAGTTTAATTTTACAGTTAATTTATTTCAGCTTTCAATTCAAGAAACCCAACCTTTTATTTCAGTTTTCTGACAGGAAGCTTTTGGTTAAACAACTTCCCTTGGGATTCGACCTAGTTTTCACTACTATATTACAAATTTATTTATTGTAAGTTGTCAGTGATACCAGAATTATTTTTGGCAGTTTTGAAGGCTGACAAGACTCTCTTAACAAACTTTAACATCCAAAGGGCTATAAAAGTTTGAATTCAATGTCATTGACACTCTTGTAGCATGTACGTACCAAAAGGAAGAAAATGTGTCTTCCTAGGTAACAAATTAACATTTAAAGAAGAATGTTAATGGATATGGAATGTGTAGAGGATCTTAATCTTGAATCTTGAAAGGAGGTAATCTTAGTTAAGTTCTAAGAGGCTAGTGATTATGAATGTTCATTTTAGTTTTCTTATTTGGACACCTTAATATACGTAAAGCTTATAAATTTCTTATTTTGAGAAGAAATGGTCCAAGGCTGACTAAGATATCTAATTCTTTCATGCTCTTGATCATTCAGTATCTTATCAAAATCATATGTTCACCATATTAATAGATTTTGTATGTAGCATAAATGCAAGATCAAGGTGATCAAAAAATGAGTTTAGGACATGAGATTACTCTCCTCATATAGAATCCATTGATTTGGCATAAGTGCTAAATTGATTTTTTATAAGTGAATGTGGCTCTTTAGTTGTCCAAATTAGAAATACAGAATTGCCATAAAAAGATAATTTGAACGTTAATTTTGATGATCTTCCGTTTAGATGAATAGGCTACATGAGAGCCATTGAGTTTTAAGTATTATTAGTTGATCTTAAACTCAATAGGGACTTAATGAGGTTGTATTTAAAAGTTAAAGTTCCATAGATGGATAGCTTCACATCTTTAATGGAATTTGTATCCATAAGGTTCATTATAGTAACAAAGGTTAGATTTGGGTATGAGCTTACATCTAGTGGATGATAAGCCTAAACTTTCTTAAATGGTGAGAAAGCTTCCATGAAATTACGTTTTTCATGATTTTTGGCTTTGAATTCATAGTATAGTCTAAGGACTATATAGTATAATATGCTTCGAGACTAAGGTCTCACGTATTTCATGTGCAATCTCAAACTTGGTTTGAGATAATGTAGAAATAATCATTTTGTTCTTGGGTCATACTTCAAGTCTAACTTGTGGTTATTACTCATAACCCTTTGAGCACTTGTTCTAGAATGGGAGAGTTTGGATTAGTTCCTTATTTAAGTCTAACATGTATCATGAAGTGTACATGATTGAATGTTACCCAAGTTGATTAGGACAATTAGTACAACTATTTATTTTTGACTCTATTCTAAGAACCGTATTAGTGTAAAATATATGTCACATTATATCATTTGGATTTAATGAGACAACAATGAATGTTATTAAGGTAACATTACTACACTAAAACATGGTTAAGTTTAGAGATGAATACGCATCTACATTTGGTTATATCATTTTGCTTAGTGCAAAAGAAATTGCTTTATGTAAGCAATCAGTTTATGTGGTATTTGTTTATATGCAAATGAGCTTGTTTTCATGAAATATAAGAGTCATTAGTGACTCATATAGGCTAAGCACTATCTTAGTGGTGGTTTTGGCATTGAACTATCTTAGCTATAGTTTATGCATCCTTGGTGTTCACATTTTGTGAAAATATAAAACCAATGATATAACTATTGAAATGTAATATATGGAAATGAAGTTAGAGTTAGTTAAACTAACTAGTTGGATTAAGTTCATTTTTTATCTCCTTATTAGTATGAAGATATGATAAGTTGCATTGCATATGTGTAGTGCATGTTTATGATATATGTGCGTGTACTTATATGAGATATTTGTATTACATGCGTGTCATACATATCGCCATATATGTAGCTTATATCATAACAAAAATCAAATATATGTCCAGACATAAGTTAAAGGCGGGTTTTCTCACACAAATAACTTGCCATTGTTCTTGGAGTTTGAACAAGGATGAAATCGCTAAAGTCTTGAATGTAAGTCGTTACTTAAATTAGTCATATGTGGCTTAATAAAAACTTACATCAAAGTGAGAGTCACACAATCAACTTGTGACAACTTTAGCATAAAGGTCATTTTGATCTAAATTATTTATTTGAGATCAAGGTAAGGTGTTAGTCATAACGCATTTGTATGCACACACATACATCCTAACCTATGTGACCAAATGAATTTCTTATATGTGAGAAGTTTGACACTTGCATGACTTGTTAAGGTCATATGCTCCTAGTGGGAGTCCACATGGAGTCACACAAACAATGTTTGAGAGAGCAATAGATAGTTGTCAAACATTGTGATTGTATATACTAACATACCATGACACTTGTACATATCTTGTGTGTTTTTGGACTTGTCAAATTGACCATAGAAAGAAAATAAGTAAGTGTTCTCTTATCTTACTTATGTGTGAGTTTCTTTTGTTATGCCCCTGTTCACTATTGCCTACTATTTAGTGATTTAAAATCATAATATTAATTTGGTGAGCTTCCTATAGCTATGGTAATGTGGCCAGATATGTTTCTCATTGGGTAATCACTAGGTTTTAAGTTACTATATAGTAAGTGCGATAGGAAAGACTTATAATGTATTTATAAATTGTTGCAAATTATAATATGATTGCATGTGTTGCAAGTCAAGTAGTTGATACAATGTCATCTATACTTGAATACGAGTGCTGATTTATAATATTGTATTATTTAGCGTACTACACGATTCAAGTATAAAGTGACTTTAAAAATGGATGCATCCCGAGTTTGGTACATGACAGAGAGTTTATTAGTAAACTCATAAAAGAGATGTGTTGTAGCCAAACTATGCATCAACAAAGTCTTGAGGCATATAGGCATGATTAATGATATATATATCATTAATGAACCATGATTTGTTCAAGAATTTGTGGTGAAGACAATTCTCCTATGTATGTTTACCCATTAAGTAGTGAGGAGATATGTTGTCATGCCTAGGGTTACACACCCAAACTTGCATATGTTAGTTTCTCTTTTATGATAGAGTGTATCAAATGTTTGTTATCCATTATCCTTGTGTTCCATCAAGTATATCTAGTGCAAGTGAGAGTTGTTGGAATTTAGTTAACAAGTATGATTGCTAAATTCCATAAACGCACTAAGATATTCTTGTTTTATTATTGATTGTGTAGTCACACCATATGTTGGTGTTGTCACATCAACTCACATTGCCATTTTTAATATTAACTAGAAGTAGTTAAGTGGTTAGGATGATGTGACACATGTGTTGACACATTATCACTATGGAATCAATAAAAAGATGCCGTTTGGCGATTATGTGACGTATACATGTACACCTTCACACATAGGATAATTATTCAATAACCACCTTATAACTATTCATATTATGAAGGGATATGACCTTTAAATGAAAGGATATGTCCATCTCAACATATATGACCCTTGGGGAGGTAGTTATGCATCATAACTACCCTAGTTACTGAAATAACATGACATTTAGTGAAGGGTCATGTTTTAGGCGAATTTAACAACCTTTAGAATGTGGTTATGACCTTGATTTAAGGAGACACAGCTCTTAGAAAAGTTGTGACTTTATAGCCGAACCAACACATCCCTTCTAAGGGTAGTTATTGCCTTATTTTAAGAGAAGAAGTTATAGGTGGATAAAGGTACCTCTTGGCGAAGTAGTACAACCTTTTAACCTTTTATGAAGAGTTGTGGCTCTTTTATGAATGATTATGACCCTTCATAAGTACCAATTCATCCCTTATAAATAGAGAGTAATAGAATTATGCATAGAGAGTTTGAAAACACAAATTTTGGAGGTTCTACTTGTTCTCTTTCACCCTACACACTTCTCTATCACCATAAAAAGAATTTTGGTTGAGTATTAGGTGTAAACCAGTATATTTAGTTACTTGTATTTTCAAGTTAATTAAATATATGATCTTGGGTGTTCACGTGTTCCGCAATATGTTCAAAGAGGCGTCTTTCGTCAAAGAGACAATCACTCGATTCTTCAGTGATAACCAAGTACACATTAATTTCTGCATTTATTTTATATCCTGGAAATTAAAGTGCTCATTAGTTGTGCACTAAATTTGCTTCAAAGCTATTCGATATAGTTATACGTATCTAGGTATTTTCGTATCAATCCCTCATCCTTAAGCAGGCTTTTGCCCTCAAGAGCTACTAAAAGTCTAGATAGGGTCGAACAAGGTCGGAGTAGGTTTCCTAGGTGGCATCCTTAGGAGGGGAGTTAAACCAGTCTAACAACACTTTAGAAACTATAGTGTGACCTTTTTTTTTCTATCTTACGTTCGAGAATGGCAATGGGTCTTTTGATTGCTTCATCCTCATAATGGGGCAGCTGTGCTTGCACCTGGGCATGGCTAACCTTTTTCTTAAGTAAGGACACATGGAAGACATTATTGTTGTCCCAAGTGCAACCAAGAGGGGGGTGAATTGGTTGAGTTCCAAAGCAAACAAAAAATGTTTTCTTAAAGCCTCAAACTCAAATGTAATTCAAGGAACAATAATTAACCCTATTCTAACCAAAAAATGACTACCACAATCCACCTAAATTTTGCTTTGAAAACAACCTTTGAAGTATTTTTTAAGACAAACAAGTTCAACCAAGATAGGTAGCATAAAACACCAAACAAAGATCAAGTATGTGGAGAGAAAGAAAAGCTTGCACAAGAGAGTTTTTATAGAGGTTCGGTCTCTCCTCTTGAGAGCCTACTCCTATCCTCAAGTTCACCACTTGAGTGTTTTCTTTTCAACTATGAAACTCAAGAATACACAATAGCATACAAGAGCACACAACCCTTTGGTAGATCCTTCTACCTCAACCTCTCACTAGTTTTGCCAAAGGCTAACTAGAAACCTTTCCCACTCTCTTTCCTTTACAAGGAAATCACTCAATCACTCTAGACAAGCTCAGTAATTCGTGGTTACAAGGTGGTAAGAACAATAGGACCTCTCAAGGCTAAATAAGCAAATGAAAGCACAAGTTCTTGGCAAAGTATCAAATTTGAGCTCTTGATGATGGATTCTCTTTCTTAGTTGCCAAGAAAGTTTTCCTTGATGATTATTGATGTTTTTATACTCCAATGGATGCACAAGAGACGTTGAAGACCGTTGGAATGATTAGAAAAAGTCCCCTTGAAATTTGGTGAACGTTGCTGTCAATTTGACAGAAAATTGCGTCTGTCGCCCAGTTTCACCCAGGTGAAATATTTTCACTCGGTTGAAAATTTTGTCTGATAACAAAATGCAATGTTTGATCTCCAACGGCTATATTAGTAATTAATGAGCTGTCAGCACTTTATACACGTGGAAATTTGCTGTGGCATGAATTTATAATTAATTTTCAAAGATTTTTCAAACCGGGAACTCGCGCGCAGGCTGGAGTCCATGTTTCACCGGGTTGAAAATTTTTCATTCAAATGAAATTTTTGTCCAGAATGAAAATTCTCTCGGGTTCGAAAATTGGCTCCTGTTTCAACACGTTGAAAGATTTTCACTTGAATGATTTTCTTGTCCGGAAGTAAAATCTTCTCGGGTTCAAAAACTGGCTCCAGTTTCAAGACGTTTAAAATATTTCACCCCGTTGAAATTGTAGTTCCAGGATTTTCTTGCTTCCAGACTTCCAAACTTCAAAAAGGTTTTTTCCAAGGAGATTTCTTCATTCACAAGTAATGCTTGAATCACTAAAAATACTTGATATATACTTGAGAAAACAAATTTTCTAACAAAGATCAAGACTTTATGAATGACCAACCAAAGTATAAATCTTTAAATAAAGCCTTGAAACACAAAAAATAAATATGTTTTGTTATCATCAAAATTAAATAAATATAAGTCATGAGAGGAACAAATCCAACAATTATGGGCACAAACTTTTGATGGGAACCTCAGGTGATAAGCCACTGGACATATCTTCTCAGTAACCATGAATGGGCCACAGTACTTAGGTGACAATTTGTAGGAAGAGCTGTCCCTAAGTCCACTTTGCTTATAACGCTGAAGCTTGAGATAAACCCAATCTCCAGCAGAGAATCTCTTTTTCGATCAATGCTTGTCAGCTTGCACCTTCATTCCATGTTGTGCCTTTGTCAAATGTTGTTTGAGGGCACAAATTAGTGACTCTCGAATTGACAAGCTCCTATTGACTGAATCGATCGAAGAGTCTCCAAGCACGTATGGAACATGGATGGGCGGTGGCTGTCCATATAGAATCTCATAAGGAGTATGGTGAGTGCTGGTGTGGTAATTTGTGTTATACCAGCATTCCGTAAGTGGCAACCATTTAACCCATTCTCTAGGTCGATCTCCTGTCATGTAGCACAAGTAATAAGTCTCTACATAATGATTCACCTCTTTGGTTTGGCTGTCCGTTTGAGGATGGTACGCAGAGGGAATTTGAAGCTTGACTTTCTAAAAGGCCATCATCTCTTGCCAGAATGTACTAAGAAAAATAGAATCACGATCACTGGTGATGGAGCATGACATTCCGTGGAGCTTGAAAACATTATCAAGGTACGCCTTAGCCACTATGGACGCTGAATAGGGATGAGCCAAGGCAATAAAGTGGCTATATTTATTGAGCCTATCGACAACAACCATGATGACTTCTTTGCCTTCTGATTTTGGCAACTCATCAATGAAATCCATGGTTATATGTTCCCAGACAGCTTCAGGAATTGGGAGAGGTTACAATGAACCTGGGTAACCCACGTTGTCCTCCTTAAACCTCTGGCAGTCATGACATTCTCAGATAAAATACCAAATGTCCCTTGAAAGTCATTTCTAAAAATAGAACTATGCTATCTTTCTTCTAGTGACGTCGACTCCAGAGTGGCCACCCACAGCTCCACAACAAATCAAAGAAATGATTTTCTTTCATAACTCTAGATCAAGACCTACCACCAGTTTCCCCTTCCATTTCAATCCTTGAGCATCCAGTGTATAAAGTGGATGTGAAGCAGGGTCGACCTTCATGTAGTGTATGATTCACTGGAGCTCCTCATCCTCTAGGCAACTTTCAGTGATCTCTTTAATTAATGGTGTGGTGAAGGTTGTAATACCATCATGGTGAGCTCCTGAGCTGTAACTCATGAAAGAGCGTCAGCCACAACATTTTCTTTCCCCCTGTTGTACTGTTATTCATAATCGTAAGGAAGTAATTTGATAATGAATTTTTGTTGAAGGGGTGTGATGATTCGTTGCTCCAGTAAATGCTTCAAGCTTTGCTGGTTTGTTTTGATAATGAAATGGGAGCCTAAAAAATAGGATCGCCACTTCTCCACAACATACACGAAGGCCATAAACTCATTTTCGTATGTCAACAACCCCATGTGCTTTGGTCCCAAAGGTTTGCTAATGAATGCGATAAGGTGTTTTCCTTGTTGCAAGACTGCCCCGATACCTTCATTGCTAGCATCTGTCTCCACAATAAAAGGTTCCTGAAAGTTTGGAAGGGCCAGAATAGGGGCTTGGCTCATGATTTGATTCAGCTGTTTAAAAGCCTCACGAGCCTCCTAGTTCCATGTGAACCCATCTTTCTTGAGCAACTATGTGAGTGGTCTACTAAGGACACCATAATTTTGAATGAAACGTCGGTAATAGCTGGTAAGCCTGAGGAATCCCCGCAACTACTTAATACTCCTAGGCTCTGGCCATTCCTTCATAGCAGCTATTTTGCTAGGGTCGATTGTAACCCTCTTCCCACTAATAATATTCCCAAGGTAAGCTGCCTTACCAACACCAAAACTGCATTTTACCTTCTTGACATAAAGGGAGTGTTGCTGTACTCGACTGAAGACCTAACGAACATGTTGTAAGTGATCCTGCCATGACAGACTATAGATTAGGATGTTGTCAAAGAAAACTAGCATAAACTTACAGAGGTAGTCTCGAAACACAGTGTTCATCAAAGCTTGGAACGTGGATCGAGCATTCGTGAGCCCGAACAGCATCACCAAGAATTCGAAATGGCTTTTGGGGGTTCTAAATGCAATCTTGCTTATATCCTCATCACACATTCAAATTTAACGGTACCCTGCCCTTTGTGAAGTATTGCGCCCCATTCAATTCATCTATAAGCTCATCAATGATAGGAATTGGGAACTTATCATTTACTGTGATCTTGTTAAGCTCGCGGTAATCAATACAAATGTGCCATGAACTCTTTTTCTTCTTCACCAAAACAATAGGAGATGAAAAGGGACTGGTGCTGTGTCATATGATCCCTGCTGTCAAAAGCTAATCTACAATCTTCTTTATAACATCCTTCTGTAGTTTAGGATAACGGTATGGTGGAATGTTTACTGGCGTTGCTCCTGGAACCAGAGGAATACGATGGTCTTGAGCTCTCCGAGGTGGCAGCCCAATGGGTTCTTTGAAAATTTGGTCAAACTCTTCCAGAATATCTCCTAATCCCGAATCCTTGATCAACAATTCTGTTTGACTCACCGATCCCTCTGTGTGCGTAAACCCAAGGAGTTGTAAAGCGTAAGCTTGAGCTCCTACGTAATGCATGGCACTCTGGACCTCCTTATGTTTCTTGTTGGACCTAACAAAGTCAAACGTGCTCTTGTTGGTTCCACGAATGCAAATTTTCTGACTCATCCATTTGAAACTCATAGTGAGGGATTCAAAATTCCAGCGTATGTCCCCTAAAGTTCGAAGCCATTGAATCCCAAGCACCATATCACAACTCCCTAGAGGAATGAGATAAGCATCTATAGTGATTAGTGAACTCTGCCCCTTGCAATCTCCATTTAAGGCTCATGCACACCTTGCTTGTAGAGTTAATCTGACCATTAGCTACATAAATACCAATTGGAGCTACTGGCTCTATCACACACCCAAGCTTCTTGGCCAAAACTTTATCCATGAAAACATGCATACTACTTGAGTCTATGAGTATGTGTAAAGGATGTTTACCCACATGCCCTGTCACTTGCATGGTAGTGAAAGTGGTCAAGCTCTGGATAACATTCAATGATACGTGAAGGGCATTCGGTGAAGGTAGAGTTTCTTTAGATTCTGACTCCTTATCTGAGTCATTCACCTCATTCCCGTCATCGACCTTTATTTCAAGACGGAGGAACTGCCCCTTCTTGCACCTATGTCCAGGGGTAAAGCGTTCGCCGAACTAGAAACAGATCCTCTTCTCCCTTTTTTCATTCACTTCTTTTTTAGAGAGTCTACGAGTACTACGGGGAACCACTGGGTCCTTTTGTGGAGATGCGTCAGGGGTGTTAGTTTGAGCCCCTTGAGTAGGAAGCAAACCCATGTTCCTATCTTCATAAGGTTTCCTTCCCTTCCTATCGACAAAATGATGAACTCATGTATTTTCGCCAAGCACTGAACCTCACGCAATGTTTTTGGCATAACAAACTTAATCGCATTTTGTATTTCCTCATTTAACCTTAATCGCATCAAAAAGGACACCAACCTTATTAAGAAGCACCTCGAACTGATTCTGATATTCTCTGATGGAGCCTCTTTGTTTGAGATTCTTAAGCTCAGATGCAGGGTGCTGATGCTCCTTCCCAAAACGCTCCACAACGACAGTCAAATAAAGATCCCATGTGAGTCTACGGTGGTCCGGCCAAGCTCGCAAGAACCTTTTGTGCCACTAGAGCGCTGGTCCTTCCATGTGAGTGAAAGCCATCTAGATCTTTCATTCTTTAGGTACTTCATCTATGTCAAAAATGTAATTACAACGGCAGATCCATCCCTCAACATCTTCTTCTGAGAAGTAAGGGAAGTCGATGTGCCCAACTCGAGCTACTCCTTGGTGCCCAACACGGCTAGAACTAGCCTCTTGATCATAGTTCTGTGCCTGGTAAGCATCAGTGATGAACTTACGGAGGGCATCGAACTCTTCTTCCTGCTTAGAAACGATTTGATCAGCAAGATCTTGCTCATGCTTGGCCAAGTGTTCTTACAATGCCTGAGTCAGCTGATCCTCAAGGCTCCTTTGTAACTCTTACAGACGAGTAACTTCTGCCATGGAGGTCGCAACCGTGCTTTGATACCAGATGATACAAGATAGGGACTATGAACCGATGAAAATGAGTTAACTAGGCAGCTTCCACCCAGGAGATCACAGAGAATGAATGGATCCTGAGGTAACGCAAGACTTATAGCCATATAGAGAGAGGTGAAGGAGATATCATTTCATTCATCATGATTCACGCTGTCTACATGCCCCAATACATATAATTAACCAAATACGAGAAAGGTGACGTCACAAACAAAGGAGCAAATCGAAAAATAAAAAGTGATAGAAAGGTGCTGAGTCAGCATGCCTTCTAACTAACTCACACATGCAACAAAAAGCTAGTCTCCTGCATCCCTTGTTCCCCAGGCTATCCGATATAATTATACGTATCTAGGTGGTGTCGTATCATAAAGGAGTTGAAATCCATATCGAGAGACCTCCTCTAGAACCACACCACTCTTGTGAACTTATTGCTTTGGGATTGCCCAAAGCTGCGTTACTTTCCAGAGGATCCATATTTGCCTCCATTACTCGAGTTATTTACAATTAAGGGCTGTCCTAATCTGGAAGACAAGTGCTGACATGGGGGAGAATATTGGCATCGCTTGACCGACATTCTTCGGCTTCACCCGAACTGTGGAGCAAGTGCTCGGCTTGACCATTGGTTGTTTGTGCTGAGCTTGAGAGCAGGGCAAAAGAGATTGATTATTGGCATAGGCATAGCTTTCATGTGTTTGTTTCAGGCAGATTCTTTTGCTTCCATCGGTTTGAATTCATTTCTTCTACCCCATGTTGATTATTGGTCTAAGTTATTGCACAACTGATGGGTTTCCCTTTGCATGAAAATCAAATAATTTGCAGAATTCTGGATAAAATGTTCCGAATCAAGAAAATATTTCAGATTACAAGTCGAGTTCTCCTTCGTTTGATTGAAATGCACTAAATTCAAATGAGAGGGAAGGATCCATTTCTTTAGAGGCACTGCAGGAATGGATTTTCTTTTCTTTTTTCTTTTGGACTCTTTTTTTTTTCTTTTCTTTTAACATGTGGCAGCAAAATTGCTCTTGGTGCACAGATTGGCTGATTAATACCATGATGCCCTTTACCCTGGGAAGGAAGGTGGTCTCCCTATACAAACTATGACATATGTTGAAGCTACTTAATCTCTATGTCTCTATTATAATAGTCAGTTCAGTTGTTTTCATTATTCTTAGGATTATGTTCAAGCGACCGAAGCGTATCTAGAAGAAGCTTCAACAAGATGATTCTGTTGGAAAATGCTGATCCAAGCATTGGTTTGTTTTCTCCCTATTTTCTTCTTTTAAAGTTATTTGCTTGTGATGTTTTGGTTTTTCGCCTTCCTATACACCTTCACCAACTAGGACAATGCAAACAAGAAGTGGGTTATTTTCTCTTCTGTTACTTTTTCTTTTTTATTTTTTCCGATGATTATTAATGTCAAGACTTGATTACCTGGAAAGATGAATAAATTGGTGATGGAATTCTGTCCCTTTTTGGACTAATGTTTACCACAGGGGAAACCATTTTATAGAAAGATCCAAATAGATGTTTACTCTAGCAACTAATGAACATACTTTTACGAATAACTGCCTTGAGCTGGTAAAAGGCCAAGTTAGCTGGAATCTTACTTTCTCAAGTCACCAGCTGGAATCTTACATGCAAATTGGGAGCACACTTTTGCTTCCCATGCTCTGTCAACTCTTTTAGGGCTTCATAAAACATAACCTAAAGTATTCAAAACAAAAGCAGCAATTAGTTGTTAGCTCCTGTAGAGTTGTTTCTTTTCTTTTCCAATGGGCTAAGGTCCCTATTTTGTTTACTAATTCACAGTTGAAAAAGATAAATAGATGGGATCTTGATAGATGGTTTTGAGTTTTGTGAAGCTAGTCAAATGACCATCTCACAATTAATACATTAAAGAAACTGGAAAGATCAATTAAATGCCAATTGATGCAGAAGACATCTTTACAAGAGAGTGACTACAATAATACACCATATGGGTGCAAGTACTAAGCAATTCAAGCTTAGGAAATAGAGCACAGAGTATACAAGTAGTGCAGTCTAAAAAATTTCAGTCTCTAATAAAAGACACAATATTCTCTGCAGTGGCAGTTGATGCCTGCCAACATCTTCGTTGTACAACATGGTAAGACTGGGAGGGACTTCCGGTGAGGGAGGAATGCCTTAGCGAAAGGTCTCCTGGGATATATTGCCTGAAACACTCAAAGAATAAAGGTTAGGAGGTCCCCGGGGTATTTTTCCGGGGAGGAGCCTCCGACGCCCAAGTCAGTATCTGAGAATAAGCAGGGGGTGGAGAGATTTTTCCTTGGAGTGGGGATCCCCTTACCTGTGGCGTTTCCCGAATATTTATAGGGAGGTGAACAGGAGAAGTTCGTTTCCCACAGCCTGCCCAGATCGTGACACGTGTTCAGTCGGATGGCATTAGTACCTTCGGGGAAAGGGGGAGCATCTAGCCGACCATAGGTCGCCTAGCCAGGAGCCTAGGTAGCACAAGGGCGGCGTGTCAGAGGCTGCACAAGGGCGGCGTGTGAGAGCGTGTTTGAGGACGGTGTGTCAGAGGCTTCTTAATTGCTTCTGCTATATTCCTAGGATCCCTTCGGTAGAAGAGAGCCCTTAGGAATAGGAGGGCCCTTTTCCGAGATCGTTTCAGTAATACGGGAGTCCTTTCGTCACAGATGCTTCCCTTCGGGTTCTCTCTTGCCGAAGGTGGTGAGTCTTTCTCTTCCGAAGCCCATCCGGTCACCTTACCGAGGATGGCGATGCACCGTGTTCTTGAGGTCGGTACTGTCATTCCCGAGGGTGACGATGGGTCACTGAGGTCAAATGCTCGAGGTGTCAGGTTCCCCTTTTGCCGAGGTCGGTGCTCGCATTCCTTGTGGGTGATGCTCGACTTCCCAATGGTGGTGGTTTGTTCGAGCTTAAGGGTTTAAAGGACGATAACACATCGGCTATCACATGCCCTTCCTCGGAAAGTCGAAGCAGAGACTTCGGCTTGCAAAATCTCTGGGCACCTTATAGGACTTAGAGTGGGACAGCGTTCAAGGAGACACTTCGGCACCCAAAGGTATGCGCCCCTAGCCGAGGTATTGCTACTTGCCCTCTAGCTAGTTTGTTGGTGTTCTCGAGCTGCGCATTTTCTTTTATGTTTACTTTTTCTGTTGCAGGTCAATGGATGGTCACGTCTCGTAACCAGGAGCATTAGTTTAGGTAGTCGTGCCTGGGTTATCGTGGTGTCAGAAAGCGTGTCCTCATTTTAAGCGTTGGATGACACGTGGCACGCGATGATTGGCGGCAGTCGCATTGGTCACACCAGCCGCGTCTTTTCACCTTTGAGGGGTAATTATGATGACGTTTCACTTCGCAGAGCAGTTATGATGACTATTCGGTTACCCTTATTCGGTCTATATAAACCTTCTTTCCCCTCATGGCCCTCATTTTCTTTCCTTTGCCTTTGTCTTGTTCTCATTTGCTTTTAAGCTCTTCTTTCTCTTTCGTGACGGCGCAAGCGACGGAGTGATTTTTGGCAACCATTTACGACAGTGTCTTCTACTCCCGACTTCGGCAAATGTTTTGGTGGGTTTCCCTTCCACAGGTCCTTCGGTCTCTTTGATTTCCATTTTTTCTAGTCTTCGAAGTCTTTTTCCTTTTTCCCGAAGTCCTCTGACTTTCTTTTCCGAGGTTGTTTTCTCTTGTCGAACATGTTTTCTCTTGTCCCCCTCAAGACCATCGTAGCTATTCCCAAGAGCTGGCAACCTTTCATGTCTTACCCATGTTGTTCCACTTCGGAAAAACTAGCGAAGTAGACAACTAAGTTCTTTCTTCCCTCCTATGCTACCATCAAACTATCCCACCCCGGCCATTTCTGCTTCATGAACGATAGGGATGAGGTCACCATTTTCTGGGCCCAACTGAAGGCCGGACTTCGGTTTCCTCCGCCGAAGATGATTTGCGACTTTTGCCAATTCCATGGCATAGTCGTGAATCAGCTTTCGCCCAACTCTTACTGTTACTTCAACGCTTTTCTTTGCATGTATGGGGTTTTCAAAATAGAACCCCACTTCATCATTTTCATGCAATACTACAAGCTCTATCCAGTCCCGAAGGGTGGCTTCTATTTCATGCTACCTCGGGGATCTGAGAGCAAAAAATATATGTTCACCTTTGGTACTAAAGATAGTTGGTGAGGGTAGCAAAGGAAGTTCTTCTTCTTAAAGGTGGCAGAGGCCTGGTCACACATGCTGACAAGGTGGGCCCGAGGGAAGCTGGAGACGGACGTCGTTGATCCCAAGAAGTTGCCAACTCCTGAGTTGGCAGTGAGGATTGAGGATTTCGACAGCCATATCCGAGCTGTCGTCGACTGGAATGCCGAGGTCCTACCTCGCTCCTTGTATCCCTTCCCCATCAAATGGAACCTTATGACTGAGGAAGTTCTTCGAGAACTAAGGGTGCTCAAGGAGCATAAGACGGACCTCGGCATGCCAGCTCCTACTGCTGACAGGAAGAAGTCCTGGTTGGTGATGCTCTTTCGGGGGGAGCTCACTTACGAAGCCGTTTTTTAGAGTAAGTTACTTTCCAAATTTGCGGTATGAGTACCCCTTTGGACTTACACTGATATTTTCTTTCTTTTTCAGAGATGGGAGATCAGTCAGCTGCTTTCTACAAATCCCTCTTCCTTAGTCAAGCCGAGAAAGGGGAACAGACGAAGAACGGGGCTTCAAAGCGGCGAAAAATGTCTGGAGGCGGGCCGTCTTCGACTAATAAGGCGAGGAAGGACCTCCTTCCCCCACCTCCAAAGGATGCCGTGGAGGTAGGCGGCCAGCCCGAAGTTCAAGCCGACCTGCCGCTGGAGGTAACCGTCAGCTCCACTCCTCGGAGTCCTACCACTTCGGCAGACCTCTTGGGTTCCTCGGCAGGATTCCCTTCTGCTGAAGAACTTGAAGAGCGTAGAAGAAGCAAGGGCAAACATGTCCCTGCCGAGGTGGAGAAGGTTCAGGACTCTGATGACGACGTTACCGAGGTCCCGCCAGGTTTGTCCCTTAGACATTTTTAGCACTCTCAATCTTATAGATATATGGCTAATGGACAATGTCCTAATGGAACTATGTCTTGACTTTGCAGAGGAACTGGCGCCCTCGGCATGGATGGTGGAACATGCCCGGAAGTGGGCCCTTCGGGACTCTCATATCCCAAAGGATAAGGTCCTGAGGGAGCCTTTCTGGTCTTTCACAGAGGACATGAATTTGTTCTCCGAAGACGGCCAGCAAATGGCTCCCCAAATGGCTAGGGGCGTGCTCACCTAGGCTACCTTCAAATTGGTGGCCGAAGAGTGTGTGAACGAGGAGATCCTCGCCACGAGGATGTCCGAGCACGCTACCCAGGTACTCTTCAGACCCTTCACTTTCTTCTTCCAATTTTCCTAAGTGTTTGGCTTTCCTTGTGCAACTTTATTGACTGTCGCCCAACCCCCCCCCCCCCCCCCAATTTTTTTTTTGCAACTCTTGGCATATAACGGATACTTCAGAGTCTGGGCAGTAAAACAGTCTTCGGTCTGATCTTGGGCCGAAGAGCGTCTTGAGAAGGCCAAGGTGTTCTGCGCCAACTCGGTCGTCAAGAGTGCCGAGTTGGGTAGAATTGCCAATGAAGAGGTTGCCAAACTCCGGGAGGAACTTTTGAAGGGCCAAGAGGAGTTCTTGAAGGATTTCTCCCAGAAAATGTCCGACCTCGGTGCGAAGCTGGTTGAGGTTACTTCTACCAATGAGGCTTATTGGAAGGAGAAGGAAGAAGATTCTACTCTCTTGATGAAGGCTCTTGCCGACAATGCCGAGCTTGAGGCCGAGGTTGAGGCTCTGAAGAAGGAGACAAAGAAGAAGAAGAAGAAGAAGCTGGAGAAGGAGGTCGCCGATCTGCAGAATGAGGTGGAGGACTTGTCTGTCGAGAAAGACAAGGCTATTCAGGCGACTAAAGTTGCCTTTCAAGATGGCTTCTGTCTGGCTCGACACCAAGTTTTGGAAAAATATCCAGACCTCGATCTCTCCTTCTTAGCTGCCCTGAACATCCCCGAGGGACCTCGCTGGACTTGGTCAAAGATGGAGCTCCTCAACTTACCATTTGCCCCTCCTCTGGCACCAAGGCCACGCCAAAGGACATTGGGGATGGAGCATCTCATGATGCCGGGGTCCCTTAGGTGTTTATGGCTTTTCTTTGTCTTCTTTTTTATTTTCTTTGTAAACTTTTTCTTGTAATTTCCTCCTTGTAATAAGGCCTTCTCAATGACATTTTTTCCTTTCTTTAAAATTTGGCTAAGTCCCTGAGCAATAATTTTCGTTTCCAAGGGTTGTCTTGACCACTTTCGGTCTAGGACCCTTGGGAAAATATTTTTTGCCCTTTTTTATCAACTGTCTGCGGGAAAGCACTAGCTTTGGAGAATACCCTTTGGGAATGTTTGGCCTATTTTCAACAGCCATGTTCGGTTTCTTGAGCCTTGAACCGAGACAGGTCATGATGGGACCTGGATGGCGTCGGTGTGTCAGACCGCCATTTGGGGCAGCCTGTAACATCTGTGGGCGACATGTCAGAGGCTCCTTAAATGCTCATGCTGTACTCCTGAAGTCCCTGGACGAGGTCATCCTCTGGCGCGGACGATGCCCCTTCGAGAAATATGCTCGTAGTTTGGGCTAATAGTATCCTCGCGTTCCCTGATGCTCCGAGTTTGGGTCAGATAGAGGCGATAGCCCTTCGGCTATCACATGCCCCCCTTTGGAAAGCCGAAGTGGAGACTTCGGTTTGTAGTCTTTCCGAGGATGCTCTTTGGGAGTTTTTAGGGAGTAAAACCTGTGCCGAAGGTACACCTTTTGCCCGAAGATATGGGCTGTTCGGCCATAGCCTGTCTTTTGGTGTCTTCGAGGCAACCTACTTCTTTCCTTTTTCCTTTTGCAGGTCTGTGCAACGTCGCGTCTCATGACCAGGCGTGTCAGTCTGGAGCGGCGCGTCCCAGTTTTTTAGGGGTGTCAGAAGGCGTGTACCCTATTTTGGCACGGCGGCTGACACGTGGCACACTGTCATTAGAGGAGAGTCGCGTCGGTTACAGAGGGCACGTCTTTTCGGGCGCAGAGAGCAATTATGGCGACTGTTCACCTTCAAGGGGTACTTATGACGCCGGTTCGTCTACCCACCTTCAGCCTATATATAGCCCATTCCATCATAAGTTCCTTTTTTGGTTTTGCTTCTGCTCTTTTCCCTGCTTGCAACTATTTTTTCCCCTACTTTCCGTGGCGGTGCTGTTTGACAGAGTTTTTTCCGGCAATCCTTCACAACGGCGACTTCAAACCCAGATTTTGGCAAGTCATTTGGTGGGTTTTTGATTTTCAGAATCCTCTGATTTTTAGAGTTTTTTCGGGAGTTGTTTTCTTTTCTTTTTTCGAACTCGTTTCTCAGCCAACATGCCTGTTCCTGAGAGCTGGCAACCCCTTTTGTCTCACCCTTGCTGCACCACCCCAAAAAAACTAGCAAAATGGAAGAAAAAGCTCTTTCTTCCTTCGTATGCCGTTACGAGGTTGCCACATTCTGACCAATTTTGCTTTTCGAACCATAGTAATGAGGTTACCATTTTCTGAGCCCAACTGAAGGTCGGACTTCGGTACCCTCCTCCGAAGATGATTTGCGACTTCTGCCAATTCCATGGCATTGCCGTAAATCAACTTCTGCCGAACTCGTACTGCTATTTTAACGCCTTCATCTGCATGTGTGGCGTCTTCGGGATAGAACCCTACTTTGTTATTTTTATGCAGTACTACAAGTTTTTCGTGGTCCCGAAGGGTGGCTTTTATTTCATGCTACCTCAGGGATCCGGGAGCAAAAAATATATGTTCACCTTTGCCACCAAGGACAGCTGGCGAGGGTGGCAACAAAAATTTTTCTTTCTGAAGATGGAGGAGGGCTGGTCGCATGTTCCGACCAAGTGGTCTCAGGGAAAGCTGGAGATGGACGTCATAGATCCGAAGATAATGCTAACTCCGGAGTTGGCTTCTGTCTTCGCGGACTTTGACGGACGTATTCGGGCTGTCTCCGACTGGGGTCTCGAGGTCTCCTCGCGCTCTCTCTACCCCTTCCCCATTAATTGGAGGTTAATGACCGAGGAGGTTCTTCGGGAGCTAGGGGTAGTGAAGGAGCACAAGACTGACCTCGAGATGCCAGCTCCTGCCATCGCCGGGAAGGATTCTTGGTTGGTAAAACTCCTTCGGGGGGAAGTTACTTTCGAAACTTTCTTCGAGAGTAAGTTATCTCTGGCTCCCTTTGTTATGGTTTTCATCTTGGACTCACGCTGATATCTTATTTCTTTTCCAGAGATGGGCGACGGCACTACTGCCTTCTACAAATCCCTTTTCACTGGCCAAGTTGAGAAGGGTGAGCAGACAAAGAAGGATGCTTCCCGAAGGCGGAAAGCGACTGGGGCTGGGCCTTCGGCCAAACAGGCGAAGAAGACTATTCGCCTTCCTCATTCGAAAATTCTTGAGGAGGTAAGCGAGGAGCCCGAGGTTGCTGCCATTCCGCCGCCCGAGGTCGATGCCGCCGTCCCCCCGACCGACGTCCCTCCTCGGAGCCCTACCTCATCGCAGGCCCTTTTGGATGCCGTGGTAGAGGTTCCTTTTGCCGAGGAGCGGCGTAAATGCAAAGGCAAGGGGATCTCCACCGAAGAGGCCCCGGACTCTGGTGATGACGTCGTCAAGGTGCCGCCAGGTTTGCTTTCTCAAGCAAAGTGTGTTGTCTTTACTTTTTGAAGTTTGGGATGTACTTGCCTTGACCAACTTCTTGTTTTTGCCGTGCAGGGGAGTCACTTACTCCAAGTTGGGTGGCCGAACACGCCCGGAAGCGAGCTCTCCGCGATGCTAAAGTCCCGTAAGGGAAGATCCCGAAGGAGCCCTTCTGGTCGTTTACGGAGGACATGAATTTGTACTCCAGAGACTGCCAGCAAATGGCTAAAGAGATTTCGAAGGGGATGCTTACTGAGGCCTCCTTTAGGGCCATTGCGGAAGCTCATCCGGGCGATGACTCCCTCGCCGCGAAGGTTTCCGAGCACGCTGCCCAGGTATGCTTCATGCCTATCTTTTTCCCTTCAATTTTTTCTAAGTGTTTGGTTTTCTCTTCATCTTACTGACCTCGCCTTTATCCCTTTGTAGCTGCTAGGGTACGCCGGCTACCTCAGAGTTCGGGTAGCCAGGCAGACGGCATTCCGAGCCTCGGCCTTAGAGGTTATTGAAAAAACTAAGGCCATGTGCTCGGAATTGGCTACCAAGAACCTGTAGCTGGCTGATGCTGTAGAGAAGGAGGTTGCTGCCCTTCGGGGGGAAAAAGAAGAGCTTTTGAAGGACTTCTCCCAAAAGATTTCTGACCTCGGCTCCCAGGTGGCGGAGCTGATTTCGGCAAATGAGGTGCATCTAAAGGAGAAGTCGGAATCTGAGGCTCTCCTGGTGAAGGCGCTTGCTGAGAAGGCCGAGCTCCAAGCCGAGGTCGATTCTTTGAAGAAGGAGCCGAAGAAGAAGAAGATGAAGGCACTGAAGAAGGAGGTCGCGGATCTGCAGAATGATCTTGAGGAACTTGAGGTCAAGAAGGACAAGTCCGACCAGATGGCCAAGGTCGCTTTCCAGGACGGGTTTTGCCTTGCTAGGCACCAAGTTCTTCAGAGGTTCCCAGATCTAGACCTCTCTTTCTTGGAGGCTCTAAACATTCCCGAGGGGCCTCGGTGGTCCTGGTCCAAGATTGAGCACCTGAACTTGCCTTCTTCCATCTCGGCGCCAGAGGTGGTGGACAAGGACGTAGGGGTTGGTGGCTATCGGGACGCCGAGATTCCTAAGTTTGTTCTAGGACTCCTTGCCTTTTTCTTCTTCTTTTGGTACTTTTCCTTCTCTGTAAGCCGATTCATCTTAATGAAGATTTTTTGGCTAAGTCTTTTTGCGAGATGTTTCGTTTTCCCCTTTGTCCCGAATGTGATCGCTCAAGGGACTTCGGAAAATCATATCTGCGCTTATTTCGGCGAGCACCTTCGCAAGATTTTTCGTTTCCCATTTTTCCCGAACGTGATCGCTCAAGGGACTTCGGGAAATCGTATATGCACTTATTACGGCGAACACCTTCGCGGAATTTTTCGTTCCCACTTTTCCCGAACGTGATCACTCAAGGGACTTCGGGAAATCGCATCTGCACTTATTACGGCGAACGCCTTCGCGGAATTCTGGCTTGTACACTTTTTATACTGGAGAATTTTTCTAAGAAACTTCTGTACTTAGCATATTTTCCGAATTTGTACAACACAATTCTTCCACGAAACCTTAAGCATAGAATTTTTTCAAGGCATCTGAATGCCAGGTATTTTTTAATTCTACGCCTTCGGGGTCGCCGAGTCTGTAGACGCCTTTTTGTACTTCGGCAAGAACCAGGTAAGGTCCTTCCCAATTTGCACAAAGTACTCCGTGGGAGGGCCTTCGGGGTGCAAAGTCAGCCTTTCGAAGAACGAGGTCTCCTTTCTTGATTTCCTTTGGCCTGGCTCGTAAGTTTATAGCCGCAGCCACTCTTTGCTGAAAAGCTTTTCTTCTCAGCTCAGCTATTTCTCTGTGTTCGCTGACAAGGTCAAGCTTGGTTCTTAAGCCGAGGTCATTTCCACTTTCATCGAACACTTGTACCCGTATTGATGGTCGCACGACTTCGACTGGGATGATGGCCTCTGTACCGAAGACGAGTGAAAAGGGGGTCTCCCCGGTGGCTCTTCGGGGTGTTGTTCGATAACTCCATAACACACTTTGGAGCTCTCCCGACCATTTCCCTTTTGCTTCCCCTAGTCTCTTTTTCAGATCATCTTTTATGGTCCTGTTAGATACTTCTACCTGCCCATTGCTTTAAGGGTGAGCTACTGGGGCAAAGTTCATTTTTGTTCCAAGGTCACTGACAAATTCCTGGAATCCCCTGTCTGTGAACTGGGATCCATTATCAGCTACTAGTATCCTTGGTATGCCGAATCTGCATACAATGTTTTTCCATACGAACTTCTGCACTTCTTTTGCCGAGATAGTCGCCAGAGGTTTTGCCTCGACCCATTTGGAGAAGTAGTCTACTGCTACCACGTAGAATTTTACACCTCCAGGGGCTGTTGGGAGCGGCCCAATGAGGTCTATGCCCCAGACTGCGAAGGGCCAAGGATAATCAGCTGAAGTCACCAATTCCGAGGGTGTCCTCTGGATATTTGCGTGTCTTTGGCAATTACCGCATTTCCGGATGAACTGCCTAGCGTCCTTTCTCAGGGTAGGCCAAAAGTATCCTTGGAGAAGTATTACTGCTGCAAAGGCGTCGGTTCCAATGTGCGAACCACAAGCGCCTTCATGTACTTCTTCGAGGATCATTTCAGTATCCTCTTCGCCAACACACCTCTGCAGTGGGTTTGCATATCCCTGCCGATATAATTCTTCGCCAATTAGGAAGAATCGGCCGGAGCGTCTTCGAATTTTGGCAGCTTCACTAGGGTCTTCGGGGAGTGTATTGTCGGCGAGATATCTTTTTATCGGGTCTTTCCAGCCTTTTCCCGAAGTTGATATGCCCAGCACTATGATGCTCGGGTGGTTTAGCACCTCGGTGCATGCTTTTGATTTTGCCAAGCAATCTGCCTCGGCATTATCTCGTCGAGGCACGTTTTCGATTCGTATGGTGTCAAACTCCCGGATGAGTTTTGCCACCAATTCATGGTATTTTGCCAACGTTGGGTCCTTTGCCCCGTAGTCTCCTGCCATTTGTCGTACTACCAGCTGGGAATCGCTGTGGGCTTTCAAGTTTCTTATGCCAATTTTTCTGGCTAGGCGCAATCCAGCTATGAGGGCTTCATACTCCGCCATATTGTTAGTGACGTTAAAGCCGAACTTGATAGCCTTCATCACTTCTAGGCCTTCAGGACCCCTAATGATTATGCCAGCTCCCTGGTGTTTGGACCCCGAGGCACCGTCAACATGCAAGGTCCATTCGGGCTCACCTTCGCCTGGATTCGGATGGCTATCCTCGGTGGTGGGTACTTCGGCGATGAAATCTACCAGTGCTTGAGCTTTTATGGCTTTTCGAGGTTCATAAGTGATGTCGTGTTCGCCAAGCTCTATGCACCACTTGGAGAGCCTTCCGGAATGATCAACCTTTCTCATGACATCCCGTAGTGGTAGACTACTTCGGACGGTGATAGGGTGAGCCTGAAAGTATGGTCGTAGCCTTCTCCCTGCCAGCACCAAGGCGTATATAGCTTTTTGTAACAAAGGATACCTGACTTCGGCGCCATGCAGGGATTTGCTTACGTAGTAGACCGGCCATTGCTTCGGCCCCTCTTCTTTCACAAGGACCGAGCTCACAGCCTTTTCTGTGACGGTGAGGTATAGCACAAGGGGCTCTCCCTCGCGAGGTTGTCGAAGAGTGGGCAGGCTGGCTAAGTAGATTTTGAGTTCTTCCCAGGCCTTTTGGCAGTCTTCATTCCAACGATGATCATTATTTCCGAGGTTGTTTTCCTCTTTTGTTGCCTTAGTGAGGACCTTGAAGAATGGTCGACACCTGTCTCCATACCTGGAAATAAACCTGCTAAGAGAGGTTATCCTTCCGGTGAGTCTCTGCACATCCTTTATTGTGGCTGGCGTTTGGAACTCGAGCAGAGCCTTGATTTTTTCTGGGTTAGCATCAATGCCTCTTTCTGATACCATGTACCCAAGGAATCTTCCCGAGGTCACTCCGAAGACGCACTTTTCGGGATTGAGACGGATCCCGAAGGCTCTAAGCTGGTGGAAGGTTTCCTTTAGATCTGCGACGTGGTCGTCAGGCAGCTTGCTTTTGACTATCATATCGTCGACATACACTTCCATGTTTCTCCCTATTTGGTCGTTCAAGACCTTGCTCATCAACCTCTGGTAGGTGGCTCCTGCGTTTTTAAGCCCGAAGGGCATTCTGACGTAGCAGTATGTTCCTCCCTCGGTGATGAAGGCGGTTTTTTCCTCATCTTCGGGGTCCATCCTTATTTGATGATACCCACTGAAGGCGTCTAAGAAACTTAGGAGCCTGTATTCGGCAGTTGAGTCTACCAATTGGTCTATCGGTGGGAGGGGGTATGAGTTTTTTGGGCAAGCATCGTTCAAGTTTCTGAAGTCGATGCACATCCGGAGCTTACTGCTTCCTTCTTTTGTGGCAATAACCACATTGCTCAACCATTCAGGGTATTTGACCTCCCTGACGACACCAGCGTCTAACAAGCGCTGCACTTCGGTTTTGACAAAGTTACTTTTATGGACCGAGATGCTCCGTTTCTTTTGCCGGACAGGTTTTGCCTCAGGATTAACTTTAAGGCTATGCTGTATTACGCTAGGGTTTATCCCTGGCATGTCTTTCGGCGAGTAGGCAAATAGATCTTTATTTTCCAGTAGAAAGGATACAAGTTTTTTCTTGTCACCTTCGGCCAAGCTCTTCCCTATTCGGGTAGATTGACCTGGGACAAGTTCTACTATTTCCATTTCCGCTTTCACGGGATCTCCTTCCTTGCCCTTCTCTGGTGCCTTTGCCTCCATCGTTTGTGCGAAGTTGTTTGCCAGAGCTTTTCGTGCCTTTACGAACACTTTTCTTACTTCGCCTTGATCTATGAAGATCTCTGCATCTGCATCCTTGGTGGCGAAAGTGACAATCAAGTACTTCACATTGGGGCGAATGTGTAGATTTCCCTGTGTCTATCTCCCAAGGATGGCATTGTACGATGAAGGGACATCCATGACAATAAACTTCGCCATTGTGGAGGCGTAGAGTTCAGCAGTCCCTTCTATCGAAGTTCCTTTCATCATCAAGGGGAGATTGATCCATCCGAGGACAGGCAGTTCGGACGGTCCTACCCCAAAAGTAGGCGAGGTGACGAGCTTGAGGTCGCTGCTAGATATGCCCAAGTTCGGCAGTAAGTGTGAGAACAGGACGTTAGCGTTCGATCCGTCGTCGAGCAGCACTCTCTTGACATCCCAGTTCCCTATCCTTGCCATGATCAGCAGCGGATCGTCATGGGGAAAGATGACGGTGGATCCATCCCTGCGGGCCAGTTTCTTTGTCGGATTCTGATATTCCATGACTGCTATTTCTCTGGCCTTCCTCTTTCTTTCCGAGGATGGGAGCCCCGTTGTGATTGTTTGTATTACTCCTGCCGGAGGTGGAGGGCGCCTCTTCGGACTTCGGTTTCTCCGCCTGTCAGAGTCATAGTCCTCATCTTCGGCCTTTTCTTCCTCATCTTTTCTTCCCTTCGGGGAAGGCATCCGCAGATATCGTCGAAGTTGGCCCAGTTTTATTAGCGACTCTATGTACTTCTTCAGTTGGAAGCAATCTTCGGTGTCATGGCCGTGGTCGTGGTGAAACTGGCAAAACTTCTTTATGTTTTTCTTGTTGTCAGCGGTCATGGCCCTTGGCCGCCGAATCTGCGTCCCCTGCCTTTCCATCGTCATGAGGATGTTTGTTCGTGTAGTGTTCAGGGGTGTGAAAGCTGGGAGTTTCCTTCCCCGCATTCTCCGAGGTCGGCTTGCCTGTTCGGTTGGATGCCGAGTTTGCTGGTTGGACCCTTCCGCGCGGGCATGATCGGACTTCGGCCCACCCATTCTCAGCTCCTCGGTGGTCATGTGCTGTTCGGCCCTTCGGTAAAATTCACCGAGGGTATCCGGGGGGTCATTAGAGAACTCGTAAAACAACTACGAGTCCCTCCGAAGGCCCCGTGTCACGGCGAGGATGCGTACTTCGGGCTGAAAATCCAGGACGCTCAAAGCTTCCCTGTTAAACCTTTCAACATAGTCACAGATGGTTTCTCCGTTTCTTTGCTTTATGTCGAACATCTGTACAGGCATTTTCACCGTTGGCCGACTTCCAATAAATTGCTGTGTGAAGGCCGTGGATAACTCCTAGAACCCTGTGATGGTTCCTGGAGCCAATGAGTTATACCACGCAGTTGCTGGTCCTGTGAGGGTGACCTCAAAACATTTGCACAAGGTAGCATCATCGGCTCCGTGCATTATCATGCTGCGTCTGTACTTTGTCAGATGGGCCTGTGGGTCAGTGCGGCCATCATAGATCTCCAGCTGAGGTACCCTGAAGTCGCCTGGCATGGCTGCCTCAACTACAGTTTGGGTGAATGAGGACTCATCCTCCCAGAAGGTTCCCGACAGCCTAGCCCAAACGGGTTTGCGGGCTACCTGTTTCTCCACCCTGTCTAGTCTCGCTAGTATCCTCTCCATAAGGATCGTGGCGTTAGGCTCTTCCTTTGGGAAGGGAGATTGCCAGCGCCTCTTTGGGGAGCGAGCTCGGCGTCGAGGGGACAAGGACCTCGCCTCAGGTGATGAACTCCTTCGCTGTGAGACTTTGGGTCGCTTGGACCTTGTTTGTCTCGCAGGCGGTGTCCCGAGGGGTATGTTTTCCGTAGAGGACTCTTCATGTGGGTCCCCGCTTCCCGAACTATGATGGGTCGATTTGGGGCTTTTCTCCCGAGGGCGTCCTGGTGGGGGAGGCCTTTGGGCCTGAGCTTGTTATGGCCACCTTCGGTCTATCTGCTGTGTCATTTCAGCTACAACAGAAGGTTGAAAGTCCCGTAGAAAGCTCATAGTAATGACTAGAGGGTGGTCTTCCTCGGGCGCAGAAGTCCCTGGGAATGTTTGCTCAACGGCTGGTTGATCCCCAGGCGCGGACGGGGACCTCGGGAGTCCCTTGTCCTTAGAACGCCAAGTTTCAACGACGGCGACCTCAGAGCGGGTTCCCACAGACGGCATCAAATGATGCCGGTCAGCATCTTCGTGGAGTGACATTGAGACTTGTAGAGGGACTTCTTGAGAGGGAGACCGCCCGAATGCCAGATTGCCCAGGGGAGTGTGCCTGAAAAGCTCAGAAGAAGGGGTCAGAAGGTCCCCGGGGTGTGTTTCCGGGGAGGAGCCTCCGACGCCCAAGTTAGTGTCCTGAAAGAAAATAAGGGATGAGCACTGAAAAGTAGAAAGGCCTTGCCTGTTTGTGTTTTCTCAAGGAAAGGAGTCTGCTCAAGGATCGATCCCTTGCCCAGGTTTATTTCCTGGTATTTATAGGAGTATTCAGCCCGTTCAGATCATGACACATGTTCGGTCAGATCTGTCCTGAATTTCTGGGCGTAGGGGACAAGTAGCCGGTGGCAGGTTTCTTGAGCCTTGAACCGAGACAGGTCATGATGGGACCTGGATGGCGTCGGTGTGTCAGACCGCTATTTTGGGCGGCCCGTAACGTCTATGGGCGACATGTCAGAGGCTCCTTAAATGCTCATGCCATACTCCCGAAGTCCCTGGACGAGGTCGTCCTCTGGCGCGGACGATGCCCCTTCGGGAATATGCCCGTCGTTCGGGCTAATAGTATCCTCGCGTTCCCTGACGCTCCGAGTTCGGGTCAGATAGAGGCGATAGCCCTTCGGCTATCAACTAGGAAGTTCCCCTGGCCATTTTTCCTTTGTTTCTATCAATTTCTTTTTCAGACCATCTTTTATGGTTCTATTAGATACCTCTACCTGTCTGTTGCTCTGAGGATGAGCTACCGGGGCGAAGTGCATTTTTTTCTTGAGGTCGGTGATGAATTCTTGGAATCCCTTGTCAATAAATTGGGAACCATTGTCGGCCATTATCACCCTTGGAATGCCGAATCTGCATACGATACTCTTCCAGATGAATTTTTGTATGTCCTTAGCCAAAATGGTTTCTAGGGGTTCTGCCTCAACCCATTTAGTGAAGTAATCCATTGCAACCACGCAAAACTTCACCACTCCAGGTGCAGTCGGGAGTGGCCCGATGAGGTCAATACCCCAGACGGTGAAGGGGCAAAGGTAATTTACCGAAGTTATCTTCTCTGAGGGTAACCTCTGGATGTTGGCGTGTCTTTGGCAAATGTAACATTTTCGGACAAATTGTCTTGCATCCTTTCTTAGGGTACGCCAAAAGTAACCTTGATGAAGTAGTACTCCGGCGAGGGCGTCTGTTCCTATGTGGGAACCACAGGCCCCCTCATGAACTTCTTCGAGGACTGTTCTGACATCCTCTTCACTTATGCACCTCTGCAAGGGACTTGCATACCTTTGTCTGTGCAGCTCATCCTCGATGAGGAAGTATCTCCCAAAGTGCTTTTGCACTTTTGCGGCCTCGGCAGGGTCTTCGGGAAGCACAGAAGTTGCAAGGTATTTCTTGATAGAATCCTGCCATCCATCTCCCGAGGTTGCTACGCATATTAACTCTATGCTGGGTTGTCTTAGCACCTCGGTGGGTTCCTTGGATTTAGCCAGGGTATCAGCTTCAGCATTATCTCTATGAGGTACGTTCTCTATTTGTACAGAGTCAAACTCTTCAATAAGTTTCTTGACGAGGTCATGATATTTCGCCAAGGTTGGTTCCTTTGCAGCGTAATCTCCTATCATCTACCGGACCACTAGTTGTGAGTCGCTGTGGGCTTTAAGGTTTCTCAAGCCAACTTTTCTAGCCAATTTTAATCCGGCTATGAGGGCTTCATATTCGGCTATGTTATTGGTGACCTCAAAGCCAAATTTGATGGCTTTGGTGGCTTTCATATCTTCGGGCCCTTGGAGAATTACTCCAGCGCCTTGGTGTTCGATGCCTGAGGCTCCATCAACAAAGAGTTTCTACTCTGGTTCAGTTCTTATCAGGTCTTCTAGGGTAACCTCATCATTCTCAATTTCTGGGACTTCGGCGATGAAGTCTGCCAATGCTTGAGCTTTTATTGCTCTTCTTGGCTCATAAGTAATGTCATACTCTCCGAGCTCGATACACCATTTTGACAACCTTCCCGAATCTTCTACCTTCTTCATTATGTCATGGAGAGGTAGGTTACTTCGGACAATGATGGCGTGTCCTTGAAAGTAGGGCCGTAGCCTCCTACTTGAAAGTACTAAAGCGTAAACGGCTTTTTGGAGCAATGGGTACCTGACCTCGGCACTATGTAGGGACTTGCTTACATAATATACTAGCCACTGCCTACCACCCTCTTCTTTTACTAGGACTGAACTTACAGCTTTTTCAGTGACGGCAAGGTAGAGGAGGAGAGGCTCCCCTTCCCGAGGTTGCCGAAGTGTTGGCAGACGGGTTAGGCAGCTTTTAAGCTTATCCCAAGCTGTCTGACATTCTTGGTTCCAAAGGTGTTCCTCGGTTCCGGAGTTGCCGCCTTCGTTCTTGGTTGCTTTGGTGAGCACCTTGAAGAATGGTTGACATCGGTCCCCGTACCTGGAAATGAATCTACTAAGGGAAGTGATTCTTCCGGTGAGCCTTTGTATATCTTTGATGGTTTTAGGTGTTTGGAAACCTAGCAAGGCTTTGACCTTTTCGGGGTTCGCATCTATTCCTCTTTCTGACACCATGAACCCGAGGAACTTTCCTGCGCTTACTCCGAATACACACTTTTCAGGGTTAAGGCGAATGCCGAATTCCTGAAGTCGTCGGAAGGTTTCGTCTAAGTCGATGACATGATTACTAGGCATTCTGCTCTTAACTATCATATCATCGACATACACTTCCATGTTCCTCCTGATCTGAGAGTCGAACACTTTATTTATTAACCTCTGATAGGTAGCCCCTGCATTCTTAAGTCCGAAGGGCATTCTAACGTAGTAGTAGGTACCAAGTTCAATGATGAAGGCGGTTTTTTCTTTATCTTCGGGGTTCATTCAAATTTGATGATACCCGTTGAAGGCATCGAGGAAACTGAGAAGACCGTATTCGGCGGTTGAATCTACTAACTGGTCTATGGCTGGTAAAGGGTAGGAGTCTTTTGGACAGGCATCATTCAGGTTTCAAAAATCAATGCACATTCGGGGCTTTTCACTCCCTTCTTTTGTGGCGATAACCACATTGCTGAGCCATTCGGGGTATTTAACTTCTCTTATTACCCCTGCCTCGATCAGGCGCTTAACTTTGATTTTGATGAAGAAGTTCTTATGAGCCGATAAGTTTCATTTTTTCTGCCGAACTAGCCTTGCGTCAGGGTGTACTTTGAGACTATGGTGGATTATGCCGAGGTCGACCACATGCATGTCATTTGGAGAGTAGGCGAATAGATCTTTGTTCATTAACAAGAAAGATACAAGCTTATCTTTGTCATCCTTGGCCAATTTTTTCCCCACTCAGGTGGTTCGGCCAGGGACCAGCTCCTTCTTCTGTCTCTATTTTTTCCACCTCCTGTACTTCTTCCTTTGCTGTTTCTCCGCCCATTTTGATGGCTTTTCCTGCAGTCGAAGTCTGCACTTGGACTTTCACTGGGGTTTGCCTAGCTTTGGTCAATGAAGATCTCTGCGTCTCCTTCCTTGGTTGCAAAGGTGACTATTAAGTATTTTACATCTGGGCGGATGTGGAGATTGCCTTGAGTATGTCTTCCGACAATGGCATTATAAGATGAGGGAACATCAATGATGATGAACCTCGTCATAACGGAGGCGAACAGTTCCTCCTGGCTCTGAGGCGAGGTCCCTTTCAGCATTAGGGGCAGATCGATGCATCCAAGGACGGGGAGCTCGGATGGCCCAACCCTGAAGGTGGGGGAATTGACTGCGCTGGGGTCATTTTTTGAAATGCCTAACTTAGGCAGTAAATGTGAGAAGATGACATTGGTGTTGGAACCGTCGTCCAGGAGTACTCTTTTGACGTCCCAACTCCCTATCCTTGCCATGATAAGGAGTGGGTCATCATGGGGGAACTTCACAGTAGACCCGTCTTTGCGAACGAGCCTATTTGGCGAATTCCCATACTCCATCATGGAGATTTCTCTGATCTCTCTTTTCCTCGCGGCCGAGGGCATCCCCGTAGTGATGGTTTGGATGACCCCTGCTGATGGCGGCGGATTCTTTCGAGGACTTCGGTCCCAACATCTGTCGGAATCATAGTCCTCCTCGTCCCCCATTCTTTGTTCTTCCTTTCTTCCCTTCGGGGAAGGCATTCGCAATCACCGGTGAAGTTGGCCTTGCTTTATCAAAGACTCAATGTACTTCCTCAGCTGGAAACAATCTTCAGTATCATGCCCATGATCCCGATGGAATTGGCAAAACTTCTTCATGTTCTTTTTGTTGTCCGAGGTCATGCCCTTCGGTCGTCGAATTTGAGTTCCCTGCCTTTCCATGGCCATGAGAATGTTCGTCCTTGTGGTGTTCAAGGGAGTGAAAGTCAATGGCTTCTTCCCTTTCTGCTTTCGAGGTCGGCTCCCTGATTTGATGGGGTAACGAATTTGTTGGCTCGGCCCCTCGGCATGGACGTGGTCGGGCTTTGCACCTCCCATCCTCAGCTCTTCAACAGTCATGTACTGCTCAGCCCTTCGGTAAAACTCGCCGAGGGTGTCTGAGGGGTCCTTTGAGAACTCATAGAACAACTGTGAGTATCTCCGAAGTCCCCCTGTCATGGCGAGGATACGTATTTCTAGCCTGAAGTCTGGCATGCTTAGGGCCTCTCGATTGAACCTTTCGACATAATCATGAATAGTTTCTCCACCTCGCCGCGCTATGTCGAACATCTGTATCGGCATCTTGGCCGTTGGCCTGCTGCCAATAAACTGTTGGGTAAAGCCAGTAGACGACTCCTGGAAATTCAGCAGGGTTTTGTGGGCCAGAAAGTTATACCATGCGATTGCTGGACCGGAAAGGATCACCTCGAAACATTTGCAGATAGTGGCGTCATTTATGCCGTGGAGAACCATGCTTCGCTTGTATTTTGTCAAGTGCGCCTGGGGGTTGCTACGCCCGTCGTAGGTCTCCAAGCGTGGCACCCTGAAGTCACTAGGCATGGGTGCCTCCACCACTTCCCATACAATGGGTAACTATTCTCCGGTATAAGCATCGGACAACCTTGACCAGACGAGCTTTCGGGAGATCTGCCTCTCGACCTTTTCCAGTCTCCCAAGGACCTTCTCCATGAGGGTAGTTGTGTTAGCCTCCTCTTGCTGCTTGGTGGCCATCGGCAATGGCGAACTTTTTCTCCTTTTCGGGGAGCAACTTCGGTGGGGAGGAGACCAGGACCTTCGGTACGGGGATGGACTTCACCGAGAAAAGGTCCTAGTCTCTTTTGGGATCCTTTCTCTGGTGGGTCGCACCCTAGGGGGCGCATTCTCAATAGAAGATGCGTCGTGAGAGTCCTCACTCCTAGAACTCTGGTGGGTGGTTCTCGAGCTCCTGTCTCAATGCGCTACCGAAGAGGAGACCCTTCAGATCGGAGGGGGCTGTGGCCACCTCTGGTCAAGTTACTGGGTTATTTCAACGACGATGGAGTGCTGGAAATCTCGCAGGAAACCCAACGTCACTGTTAGAGGGTGATCTTTCTCCGGCGTAGAAGTCTCTGCAGTGGGCTGTTGGGTCACCGGCTAAGGCTCCGGCGCAGAGAGGGACTTCGAGAGCCCCTTATCTCTAGAACGCCTAGTCTCTACGACAGCGACCTAGGAGAGGGTTCCCACAGACGGCACCAAATGATGCCTGCTGGCATCTTCGTTGTACGACATGGTAAGACTGGGAGGGACTTCCGATGAGGGAGGAATGCCTGAGCGAAAGGTCTCCTGGGAGATATTGCCTGAAACACTCAAAAAATAAAGGTTAGGAGGTCCCCGGGGTATTTTTCCGGGGAGGAGCCTTCAACGCCCAAGTCAGTATCTGAGAATAAGCAGGGGGTGGAGAGATTTTTCCTTGGAGTGGGGATCCCCTTACCTGGGGCATTTCCCGAATATTTATAGGGAGGTGAACAGGAGAAGTTCGTTTCCCACAGCCTGCCCAGATCGTGACACGTGTTCGGTCGGATGGCATCCGTGCCTTCGGGGAGAGGGGGAGCATCTAGCCGACCATAGGCCGTGTGGCTAGGAGCCTAGGTCGCACAAGGGTGGTGTGTCAGAGGCTGCACGAGGGCGGCGTGTTAGAGCGTGTTTGAGGACGGCATGTCAGAAGCTCCTTAATTGCTTCTGCCGTATTCCTGGGATCCCTTCGGTAAAAGAAAGCCCTTCGGAATAGGAGGGCCCTTTTCCGAGATCGTTTCAGTAATCTGGGAGTCCCTTCATCACGGATGCTTCCCTTCGGGGGCGTTCTCTCTTGCCGAAGGTGGTGAGTCTTTCTCTTCCGAAGCTGATTCGGTCACCTTACCGAGGATGGTGATGCACCGTGTTCCCGAGGTCGGTACTGTCATTCCCGAGGGTGACGATGGGTCACCGAGGTCGAATGCTCGAGGTGTTAGGTTCCCCTCTTGCCAAGGTCGATGCTCGCGTTCCTTGTGGGTGATGCTTGACTTCCCGAGGGTAGTGGTTTGCCCGAGCTGAAGGGTTTAAAGGGCGATAGCACTTCGGCTATCAGTAGGCTAAATAAAATTTTTCTAATTCTTGAAGCAAGCCTCAAGTGCCACAAGATTGCAAAACTTTATATCTTCAACAAATAAGAAAAAAAATAGCAAACTTGGGCACAATTCAAGTTTTAAATTTTAAACAAGTTTTCAGAGTTACTGTGACCTGCAGGCTTGGATAATTCAAGTTTAGAAACCACCTCCTATTTTTTCCGAAATGTTGCATCTGTTTTCAGGTCAAAACTGATTGAAAATGGTGTTTGTAGCTTGTTAAGGTAGACGCTGAAGCAAGAATAACTAGTTTGGTTTTAATTGGTTTACAAGTGCCGAACCTACTGGTGCACACAAGTGTTTTCAAATTTGCAGTTCAGGTTTCTGACTGAATTATCCGCTTTAGTCAGGAAGGTTGGTGAGTACAAGGAAAACTCAATGTGAAATTATGCACCAATTGGTTCAGGAATTATGATCTGAAAAGTTTATATGTCTGAGTTTGAAAATTAGTTTGTTAAGTTTGCAAGATCTTGGAAAATTCTGAATAATAGTTTTGGTTTGCAAACTTTGACTTTGGAGCTGATTTTGAGTTTGGAAAAAAGATTTGGACTGGAACTTTTGCAAACATGTATGTTTTCGAATTATGGACTTGTTCAAGCCATAAAATCATATTTTGGAATTGAGTTATTTGTTTTTGACTGACTAGCTTTTAAAAGGCTGAATCTTATGTAGTTGACTAAGTTCATGGCATTGACAATGCACCAGATGTTAAAGGGCTATGAAGAAAGCTAAGCATTCTGAGAGAGCTAAGAACTTGGTTTTGGGCAGTTGACTGAAAATAAAGGAAGACAATCTGAGATCATTGTGAAGGTCCGTGCAGTGACAGTGAAACAGGACTAATGAACTGAGCAAGGATTGAGCAAAGAGGTACATCGGTTGGTTCAGGAAACAGTGAGAGCTATGTCTGCTGAAACTGAAACAGTTTTTGCTTAAGACTAACTGGTATGTTGACTTTCAACTAGAAGCTTCAACTAAGCCTGATAGGCAAGTTTTATTACACATTTCAAGTCTGATCAAATGCTCAAACTGATATTTCTAGTCAAGAATCATGTTTTGGTTATGGTACGTTCAAGCACCTGTATTTGTATGAGAATCTGTCATAGGCTTTATGAGTTTCTTATGCATGATTGTAGTGCCTCAATAATCTGTCCTAGGCTTTACAAATTCTTTATGCATGAGGATATATATAGTAGCTGAAATGGCCGAGTATGGATGTCATATTGTCATATGTCTGAAAATAAGAACAGCCGTTACTAACCAGGAGTTGGTATAGAAGATCATCATTCTTGACACTAGCATTGAAGGTTCCTGATCTAATAGAGCACAGTAAAGATGCTTACAAGGCATTGCATTGCATAAGTAATGAGAATACTGAAGCCTCTGCATATTTTCTGAGAAGTCTGTCTGAAAATCTGATCAATAATCTGCAATACTTGCTGATTTGATATATCCGTACTGATCTACCAGGTTTAGGCCTATTAATTTGTTTTTGTGATCTGTTGGATTGAATAGTTCATGCTATTGAATTGTTCCTGTTGTTCTATTATTGGGTTTTAATTGAAAACTCACCCCTTCTGACTTACCTTGCAGATTAAACTAATCTTTGAATAAACTAATTTTATGTTTATCATGAGAAGATATGTAGTCACCTATATAATTATCTCTTAGTTTATCTCCTAGTTGCCTAACCTATTGAAACTCATCCTTGTATCAGTATTTATGTACGTAAATGACAATGAGAAAATCAGCTTTTTGGCAGTAATCACTCTCTTTTCTTCATGGTATCAGAGCCAAAACTGGCTTTCTTAAATTGCAAGTAGCAGCGTGGCTCAAACGTCAACCAAAGGATGACAAGCAATGACATCCAAGATGGGGCGATAGTGTCACACCTCACTCAGGCCCTGGCCTATAAGTTTCTAAACTAACTTACAAGCCCAACTCTAAATCAAGTTTCTAGCTCTCAGCCAAGCAAGCAATGGCAACTTTTAAGTCTTATTTTCTTAAGTTAAGAGGCCTGGGAGGTGGCCCAGGTGGCTTTTAAAACACTTCTAATAACAACTTGCAGCAAAGGCAAGGCCCAATACCATTAACTTGCACAACAAGCAGGGTTAAAATTGATTACTTGCATATCAAGCAAGGCAACACTTAATGCAACTTTAAGTGCATACATGGTGTGCAATCAAGTGTACTACCTATATGGCAACCAAGAAGCCCACAATGTTGGTTTAGGTTTTTGAAAACTACAAGGTAATATGCATGGTGCTCTCGGCCAACAATCATACATATAATAGTACACCACAATTTCATAAGTTTAGGCCCATAATATTCTGCACATAAGTCCAAGCATAATGCCATCCATAATCCCATACATAACTTGGCATCCAAGATCCACAAAGCATCATCAAACTAGGTATCCAAGACTACATATATATACAAACCAAAAGGGTAGTCTACCTAGCATCTAACATGGCTATATATGCCAAGCATCTATAAGTTGTTCAAGCCAAGTTACATACAACCCGAGACCATACTCCTAATGGTCAAATAAAACCTTGAGAATCCCATACATAAGTACACACTGCAACACCAAGCCTATGGCCATATTCATGGTCATAAAGGTGAATACCACAATCAGAGCTAAAGTCCAAGTATCCATGCTCTCCTAGATAGTTCCCACTCTACAGCCTGCAAACTTAAAACATAAGTCTCGGCCAACATACAATAAGACTTGTAATTAACCCAAAAGTAGTAAGCCAAGCACACATTGGCACATACCTTGGAAACTAAGTAAATAAACACTAAGCACACACACAAAGCAGCTTAGCACTATTCAGGCCAAATGTCCTTGCCTGAAAATAAAAGGATGGGCAGTGAGTAAAAACTCAGTAGGATTCACTCATATATATTCAACTCAAAAATGAGTCTATTTAGTTAAGCTAAGTATTCACTCAAAGCTTAACCTCCCATTAGCTAGTTCAACATGCAAAACAGACACAAAACAAGAAAACCAAGCATATACATATACAAGATAGATAACTATGGCAATTAATCCATAAGTGGGGTTAGCATGCACAAGGAATCACCAAAGCACACAAGGACACACACACACACTCCACAAAAGTGCTCTCGGCCTTAATAAACCATACATGTACTCATGTGCATTCTTGCACACAAACCATTACCAATATACCATTTCCACTTGGAGCTCCCAAAATGCCAAGCAAATAGGCCACATTTACTTGCATTTCTAGTACATGTACACTAGTCAATTAGCTAATCAACAAAACAACCAAGTATAATCATTAAGCCCATCAAGCAACTAAGATCATATGGCAGATTTTAACCATCACTTAGCCACTCTAAACACTTGAACCATGGCACAATACCAAGCAACATCAAGTGTTAGTGAGCCCTACTTCAATAGCTCTCGGTCTACAACCAAGCTTCAAGTATCCAAGTGTTCCTCAATCACAATGCCTACCAAATCAATCACATAGGCATCAACACACAAACTCATGGATTAAACTACCATGACTCACATGAAGAACACTAAGATATACACACTTAAGCTCTCGGCCAAAAAGCTCAATTTCATATACATGTGCTATCCATCATTCTAGCACACCACATGATATTCTAATCATCAATGAACATCATCCATGGCATTATTACCAAGTAACCAAGTGAAATGCACCATTTCACTCTAAACCAAGTTTTCGGCCAAAGTGCCCAAATCCACATAGTCACACTATCCATCCTTCTAACTCACTACATAATCATGTAATCACCAATATACATCACTCATGGCATCTTTACCATGTAACCAAGTAAAATACACCATTATACATCAAGTCTAGCTCTCGGCTAAAATGCCCATATTACATACATTTGTTCTTCATCATTCCAAACCAACATATGACCATCAAGTCATCAACTAACATTACTCATGGCATCAATGCCATGTAAACATATGAAGAACATGATTTACCTCAAGAATGAACCTTTCGGCCAAACTCCAACTTGATCAACTTGATGTTCTTTGCTCAAACTTGCCTAGCACAAGAACAAATAGGCAACAACAACACTTAATCATGGATTAATTTCCATGGAAATGAAGAAGAACATCAAGTTCATTCATCCAACACACTCAGCCAACTATAATCTTTCAAACTAATACAATTTCTTGCTCAATTAGCTTAACTCATCATCAATTGAGCACTTAAACTCTTCATTCATGGAAGGATTACCATGTATTCAAGTAGAATCACAAAATACCTTGGAACCCTAGCTTGAATAGGCTCGGCTTCCTTGAATCTCCAAGAACAACACTTGAATCCAAGCAAGCAAAGGCCGAAATATACTCCTCCAAGCTTGAATCCTTTAATGCTCACAAGTTTTCTTGAATTTCAAGGCCAATTTTTGTGAAGGAGCTCAAGAACAAGCTCGGTCAAGACAAAAACAAGGAAAGCCCGAAATGAACTCCAAATGGCCTTCACTAGTTTCGGCCGAAAGACAATTGTCTTTAGTTTGGCACTTATGCCAATTTTTTGCCTTCCAAAAGTTTGCATGGTGCAAAGTAGCCTTCCATTTCACAAGTCCACAAAGCCGCCACTAAACTTGTGTCTAAATGGACACTTAAGTCTAATCATGGCCCATAATGCCAAGAAAGTAGCAACACAAGTACCAAGGTAGCATAAACACCCATGCATAACCGGCCATGTAACTAAACTAAAGACTAGTTAGTTTAACTAGTAACTAGTGAATAGTACACTAGTGGTAGACAAGATTTTGACTAGTAATCATTGTTGTCTGCCATAATTTGGCTTAGTACACTACTAGTCCACATAACTTTTGCATGGCCGAAACTTCCAATTCCAAGTTTGTAGTTTTAATTGTAGCACTCAATCAAGTGTGCTATTTGATCCCCTTCCTTAGATTCTGCATGTTTTTCCACAGTTCCTTTTCATGTGCAATTTGGCCCTGAAAGTCTCCAGCTTTACACTTAGGTCACTGCACTAGTTTCCATAGTCCCTCTTACTCTCCCCTTTCTGTTTTCTCTTATTTCCTTGGTTCTCCTTGGCCTAAGCCAAGCACTTAGGAGGTGCCTAACAGATAGCCACGAGTAGCCAATGGAGAAACATGGATGTGATGTTGCCATACTACATACATGCCTCGGACAGCCCTGGGCAAATCTATGTCAGTGAACTCCTCAACGATGGAAACTACGGGGAATGGGTGAATGACATGAGCAATGCCCTATTCACCAAGAACAAAGCAAGCTTCATTGATGGGACAATCCCAAGACCACCATTAGACTCGCCAAACTTGAGCCACTGGATGTGCTGCGACGCCATGGTCAAAGGGTGGTTGAAGAGTTCAATGGATAAAGAAATCCAAAGCAGCATACGGTATGCAAAAACCGCCCAGGAGATTTGGCAAGATCTTGAAGAAAGATTTGGGAAGGGGAATGCGCTAAGAGCTTATGAGCTAAGGCGTGCCATAGCCCTCCTAAGGCAAGAGAAGCTTTCAGTTTCGGCCTACTACACAAAGTTAAAGGGCTTATAGGATGAAGTGCAATCCATTTCACCTTGACCAAAGTGCGCCTGTGAAGTTTGTACATGCGATGTTCAGAAGCAACTGACGGAGATGAGAGGCAAAGAGCAACTGTATGACTTCCTCATAGGTTTGGACAACACATTCAGCACCATCAAGACACAAATCCTCAGCATAAAGCCCATCCTTAGCCTTGGCAGTGCCTACCACTTGGTCGCTCAAGATGAGTAGCAGAGGCAAATCTCTACAGCACCAGTGGCAGAAGCAGCAGCTTTCTAGGCACAAGGGAGCCGTGGTGCCAAAGTGGTGAAAGAACAAAGGGCCGAGAAGAAAGATAAACCAAGGTGCGACCACTGCCATAAGTTGGGACACTTGGAGGAAGAATGCTTCGAAATAATAGGCTATCCGCCGAGATGGAACAAGGGAAGACGCAACAAGAAAAGTGGAGCATGGACTAATAAGAAAGACGGTCTAAAGGCCGCCCAAGTGGGCATGAGCAGCAGCCCCATACCAGGTCTGACGCAGGCTCAATATGATCGCTTGCTACAGTGTCTTGGCCAGGAAGGTGAGACGCCAAAGATAGAAGGACACACAACACCAGTGGTCAATATGGCTGGTAAGATAAATTTCACAAAACCATGGATAATTGATTCAGGTGCAACTGAGCATATTACGTGCAATGGTGAAATACTCGAAGCAAAGCAAGAAGAGGAAGAACAGAGACCGGTGAAAATACCAAATGGAGAAAGCATGCCAGTCAAGGGAACAGGAAAACTATACTTACCAAACGGAATGAGAGTTGATCACGTCTTGAATATTCCTTACTTTAAGTGCAACCTTCTTTCAGTTAGCAAATTAACAAAAGAGCTAAACTGTGCATTAACTTTCATGGCCGACCTTTGTGTGATGCAGGACTTACCTACGAGGAACCTGATTGGCGTGGGTAGGCAGTGCGATGGGCTATATCTCCTTGAGCCAGTGTGAGGTGAAGGTGTGGCAATGACAGTAACTAAGACAGATGACATGAAAATCTGGCATCAAAGGCTGGGTCACTCATCAGAGAGGAAATTCAAGATAATGGAGCCAAGCTTTAAACAAGGTAGAGGTAGTAAACTTGAGCATTGTGATTCTTGTATTCGGGCTAAGCAGACTAGACTACCTTTTCCTAAAAGTGAAATAAAAAGTATTGCATGTTTCGATTTAATACATTGCGACATATGGGGAGCCTATAAAATAGCGTCTCTATCAGGGGCACACTACTTTCTCACCATAGTTGATGATTTCAGTCGAGGAGTTTGGGTTTATCTAATGAAGTGTAAATCTGATGTGAGCCATTATTTGCCTGTGTTTTTAAAAATGGTTGAGACACAATTCGGAAGAAGAGTTAAGCAAATAAGAGTAGATAATGGTATGGAGTTTCGATCACATCCCATGCAAAGACTATATGATGAGCAAGGCATAGTCGTACAAACCACATACATCTATACTTCTCAACATAATGGCTTAGTTGAGCGGAAACATAGACATATATTGGAAATTGCACGTGCACTGAGGTTCCATGCTAGTTTACCAATAGATTTCTGGGGAGAATGCATGCTCACGGTAGTCTACATAATAAATAGATTACCATCCACAGCAATCGACAACAAAACACCCCATAAAATTTTATTAGGAAGGAAACCAAACTACAGTCATTTGAGAACCTTTGGATGTCTTGCATATGCTCACGAAAAAAGGAGAGAGGACAAGTTTAGCGAAAAGGGGAGACCCTACGTCTTCATTGGATATCCCAGTGGGCAAAAGGGATATAAACTTTATGACTTAAAAAGTGGAGAAATTCGCGTATCAAGAGATGTTGTGTTCTTGGAGAATGAATATCCATATAAGAAGCAGAAGGACGATGCAGTGAACTAGGAGGGAATAAGGCAAGAGATGAGAATATCTTATGATCAAGATCAAGAGTATGGAGAGTGTCCACAAGGAGACGAAGGGCACAAAGCTCCCCAAAAGGAAGTAGTCCCTGAGGCGAGTACTGAAGAGGACACCTTGGCACAAGGCAATAGGACAGAGGTTGAGACAAGACACAGTCAGCAAGTCAAACAGCCCTTGAAGCGTCTTGAAGGATATGAAGTTAATTTGCCACCCTCCATCAAGCAGTCGCAACAATCTACCCTTCTGACAGGTAACTCCGTGGTATACCCTTTCTCACACTTTGTTGGTTATGATAAATTTTCACGTTCACATAGAGCCTTTTTGTCAGCCATCACTATGGATGATGAGCCAAAAATGTTTTCTCAAGCGGTGAAGGATGAACGTTGGAGAGAAGCCATGCGAAAGGAGATAGAAGCACTGGAGAGAAATGAGACATGGACTCTTGAGCATTTGCCACCAGGAAAGAATGCAGTGGACTCTAAATGGGTTTACAAAATCAAGTTCAAACCAAATGGTGAGGTAGAACGCTACAAAGCGCGCCTCGTTGCCAAATGATTCACACAGATTGAGGGCATTGATTTCCATGAAACATATGCACTAGTCGTGAAACTCATCACTATTCGAACTTTATTGGCGGTAGCAGCTAAGAGAAATTGGAAAGTCCACCAACTTGACGTAAACAACGTTTTCCTTCATGGAGATTTAGAAGAAGAAGTCTACATGCGTGTTCCACAAGGGTTTGCAAGGAAGGAAGAGACGAGAGTATGTCGTTTGAGAAAATCATTATATGGACTCAGACAAGTGTCAAGGAATTGATACCGAAAATTCACGGAGGCGCTGACTGAGCTAGACTTCCAACAATCAAAAGCAGACCACTCCTTGCTCATATACAAAAGGGGTGAGAATTTTGCTACAGCACTAATTTATGTGGACAACGTGATCTTGGCAAGGAATGACAACAAGAAAATGGAAGAGGTGAAGAAGCACCTGAATGAAAGGTTCAGCATAAAAGACATGGGAGACTTGAAATATTTTCTGGGCATAGAGGTGGCACGATCGGAGCAGGGCATTGTCCTCAGCCAACGAAAATATACGCTAGACATCTTGAAAGAAGCTCGAATAGAGGCTTGCCATCCCAGTGCATTTCCTATGGAACAAAATTGCAAATTCAAACCTGACAATAGTGGAGCGCTTGTCGATGTAGCAAGGTACCGGAGGTTAGTTGGTCGACTACTGTATCTAACAGTCACGAGACCGGACATTGTGTTTTCGGTTAATGTCCTGAGTCAGTTTGCAGCAGCACCACGACAAGCACACATGGACACGGTAGAAAGAGTCCTAAGGTACCTAAAGTCAGCTCCCGGACAAGGTATCCTGTTAAGAGCCTATGGTGATTTGAAACTTGAAGCGTATAGCGATGCCGATTGGGGAGGTTGTCAGGCAACGCGAAGATCTTGCACTGGCTACTTCATCATGCTTGGTGGATCACCAATTTCGTGGAGGACTAAGAAGCAAACTGTCGTGGCTAAATCGTCAGCTGAGGCAGAGTACAGGGCAATGGCCACAATAGTTAGTGAGATCTTATGGCTACGATGGTTAGTAAAGGAGCTGCATGCACCACAGGAAGGGCCAACCACACTATTTTGTGACAACCAAGCAGCCTTGCATATAATAATGAATCCAGTATTTCATGAAAGGACGAAACATGTGGAGATGGATTGTTACTTTGTTAGAGAACGGGTACAATCGCAAGAAATACAGCCAATGAAAATCTGGACTAAAGCACAGATTGCTGACTTGTTTACTAAGGCATTAGGTAAGAATGCTTTTGAATCGTTATTGAGCAAGTTGGGCATGATAGACTTACATGTGCCAACTTGAGGGGGAGTGAAGAAACTAATTTTACGTTTATCATGAGAATATATGTAGTCACCTATGTAATTATCTCCTAGTTTATCTCCTAGTTGCCTAACCTATTGAAACTCATCCTTGTACCAGTATTTATGTACGTAAATGACAATGAGAAAATCAGCCTTTTGGCAGCAATCACTTTCTTTTCTTCAATCTTGAATAATTGTTATTGGGATATTGTGGTTTAAGTGTTCATAGTGCGGGTAAGCTTCAACTATAGTTTTCTGATCTGTTCTGTGTTAGCAAACTCTAGTTTGTTGATTATAATCTATGAACTAATGGTCTGAATTTGGAGTTTGTGTTTAGAGCTACTGTAGTAGGCTAGAGGGGTTGCTTAACCCTCAGTTTGATTTGAAGGAAACGTAAGGAACAAGCTGGCCTCTTTGGATGGAGTTACATTGTGGACACCGAGTCCTGGACAAGGGTTTCTCAACCCTGGATTCCTGTGTTTGTAAATCTGTAGTCTTCAGACTTTGAATCAATCCTTGGTTTACTGTAGTTTTTATTTAAAAGGCTGATTTTTATAGTTCTGAATTGATGGAAGGCACACAAGTTCTGATTATGTAAGGACGTGTTTCTAAATTTCTAGTTTTAATCTAATTTTCTACATGAGTTCCTGATTTGTAGTTTAATTCTTTTTTAACTATGAAAACAACAAATTTACTTGTATTGGCTCTGTTTTTATTGAACAATCTGAAGTTTTAGCAGGAACTCAACAGGTTGCAGAAACCTGGAACTTCTGGAATTGGGTGTAGTTTGTGATTTATTCATCTAAAATATTCAATTTTCTTTGGTTTCTAAGCAAACATTTGTGTTTAAGAAGGTTCCATTGGCATATTGGTTAGAAATAGATTTTGATTTGCATGGAAATGATTTACTATCAGAATTATTGTAGTATTTGGCATATTGGTTGCAAAATTTCAGTTAACGTTTGACTCTTTGCTAGAAGTCCGGTTTTAGTCTGAAACTTGAGGCACAAGTTTCTGAAATCATATTTGAAACATGTATGCATATTTAGAACTGATTTTGAAGCCCAAATATGATTTTTTGCTACTTGATCTCTTTACTATAGTTTTGGTAGCATGACTGGTTTGGGGTGCTTTAAGTTGTGCACTTGCTACAGTTTTCTAATATCTTTCTAACCTGTTTCAAAATGAGAGTTGTGGCCTCAGTTGATTTCAATTGTGGCCTAAGGAGTTGTAGAAAGTTTTGATTGTATGTGGCTATCTCTGAAAAAATATAAAGGCAAATCTCCTTATTTGGTTGTCACTTGGCTGTGACTAGGATAAAAAAAGGTAGTAAGTTGAAAGCCTAGAGGCAGACTGGTGAGTGAGGACTGCAGTAAGGCTGGCAAGTTAGATAGGGATCAGATTTCTTGTGTAGAGGAAGGACAGTGCAGAAGCTTACGGTCAGGTTGTAAATGTAGGATTCCCAAAATAAAGGAGCCAAGTGTAAGTTCAACTAAACTTCAGGAGGTTTTCATAATTTTTTTAAAACATAGAATGGCCAGATCTTAATTTTGGATACCCAATTGAATCAGACAAAAATTTATGAGGATGGTTGACAACAAAATACAAGTTTAGGAAAAACTTGTCATTAACACGTTTTTCGAATGTAAATAAAATACATGTAATCAGTGCAAATTTCTTTAATAATACATTTCAAAAGAAAATTTTTTTAATAAGTTTATTAAAAAAAAAAACACACTAGACATAAAAAAATACAACTTAACTATACCTTTAGTTTTTATTTGAAGCAAAATATATAGTACTATAGTTTATCCAAGTTTAAAAAAAAATTGTAACATAAAGAATATGGTTGGTTTTGTAGATAGTTCATAGCCTTTAATTTCTGCTTCCTTTTCATTCTTAGCCTATTAAGTATTCTATTTGGTTCTAAATTTTTCAAAATATTCTATATTGTCCCCAATTAGATGAAATCTATTAATTCAAAGTAATTGTGTTTATGTAAAAAAAATTTTAAATTATTTTAAACTATCTAATAATTGCTCTTTGAGAAGTTTCAATTGAAAAATATGTTTTAAAAAATTAAATAAAGTTTTTCATCATCAATTTCCCCATATATGAAATAGTTATTATGCATAATGTATGCACTTATTATGAAATAACTTCTTGTTGGGTTAATAGATTGCACATAGTGGGGACAAATTTAAATGTTTTTAACTGGTTTAGAATGAGAAGAGAACAATCAAAAGTTAGGATGAAATTTAGCTCACATGGGATATTGATCAAGGAGATTAACATTTCTAATGTTAATTGCATATTTTAAAATTATGTTTTATCTAAGTTAAAAAGCAAACAAATTGAAGACTATATTTAGGTAATTTTCATGGGGCACCTTACATCTATTTTTTTCTATTTTATTCTAAATATATCAGGTGTTGTGTTCCTTGTTTGGGAATAATTTTTATGATTAGTGTTAGAGTTTTAAGTAATTTATAAAAGGTGAAAATTAAATTGTTACGTTAAAATTTAAAAGCAACCCTTAGATAGTTTTTATAAAACTCTAATACTAATTGCTAATATTGATACCAAGTGGTGCTAGATTAAAGACTAAAGACCCACAAAATTTACCTTTATGCTTATTGTAATAAATTAGTTTAATTTTCAAAATATTCCTTTTGGTTCTAGACTTTTTAAAGTATTCCATATTAGTCATCGATTGGATGAAATCTATTAACATAAAGCAATTGTGTCTATGTATTATCAATTTTTCAAAATTATTTTAAACTGTCTAATAATTATTCTCTTAGAATTTTGAACCAAGAATTTTTTATAATTAAATAAACACTTGCATTATCAATTTTTTCTACATATGAAATAGTTATTATATACAATGAATGCACTTATCACTAACAACATTTGCTTTGGTTAACAAATTGAGCCTACCGTGATAAATTAAATTTTTTTTAATTATTTCAGAATGAAAAAGTAACAGACAAAAGTTTAGGATAAAATTTAGCTCAGAGAAATCATAGATATTGAAGGAGATTAATTTTTCTAGTAATTTGATCATATATTTTAATTTTTTCTAGTAAGTTGACCGTATATTTTAATAGTACATTTTATTTAATTTAAAAAGCAAACAAATTGAAGATTATTTTTGGGGTAATTTTCATCGGGCACCTTACATCTTATTTTCTTTTTAGTTTCATCTTGAATGTACACACTAATTATGTAACGACCCAAGTCCAAAACCGATCAACAAAACACCTGTCTACACCACATAAACCATCATTTGGAAAATGATAAGTGCTATGGGTCTATACTCTAAAACTTGAGTCTATATACTGACATAAAGCTTCTCACATTTCTCCAATGTGGGATATGAGCATGTTACAAACTCCCATATTATGTAGCCAATGTCCTCATTGGAGGTCACTCGGATTATGGTCCCTAGACCAATAACCTCTCTAATATGATTACTCGGCAGAAACCTCTCTAGTCTATGATCAACTCAATAGACGATGTATGTGCACACCTTGTATGCCATATCATCGCGGTCATAGGTTGATTCTGATTGCATCTGTAACAACCTAAGTTTAGAACCAGTAAACGGAACACCTACCCACATCACATGGACTATTTTTTATGAAAAAGGATAAATGCTAGGTGATGAAATGGACTCTCAATATAAGGAAGTTCTCTCATCTCATACCGTAACATACTTTGAACCCTTCTCATGCTCTGATACCATCTGTAACGACCCAAGTCTAGAATCGATGAATAAAACACTTACCCACATCATATAGGTTATCTTTTTGGAAAAAGATAAGCTCTAGGTGCTTGTGCTCTAGAACTTGAGTCTATAAATCCACATAAGGCTTCCCACATTTCTCCAATATGAGATATGGTGGTGTTACAACTTAAATAGAAAAATAAAAGATTTGTCCATAAATGTATTTTTAAGTGTCAATAAAAATATGCCATTGAAGTTAAAAGGGTAATGAAAATGATAAAATCTTATGCCTAAGGTCTTGTTTAATAATAATATGAAATAAAGGAAAAGTTTGTTGCAAAATTGAAGTTTAATACCATAATGATGGATAAAAATGTATGATAGTTTTGTAACACCTCAATTTTATAAATCTTAATTTTGAAAAATATCTTAATTTCTCAAAGTTATTAAGCAATCAAGTAAAAATAATTTAAGAAATATGAGGTAAAATATTTTCTTTTAATGTATTTTAAAATAATAAAAGTATTAAACTAAATTAGAGTAATTAAATGATAATCCCCAAAAAAATAACATATGAATAATGAACCAATTTCAACAAACCATATGTTTCTTTTAGAAATGAAATAACATAGAATAAAAATCCAATCCTAGCAAGTTTTTTGAGAAGCTACAGCGTACCCTCACTTAGTCCACTTTACATCCTAAATCTCATCATATGGTTCAGTGTACTTTGTCTCCTCATATTATTAACCTAAGAAAACATATTAGAAGTAGTGGTGAGCACAACTTACTCAGTAAGGGAGAATTATCAAGCCCATCACGTGGATCCTAACATTCCCTCAACAAACAACAAAAGAATAATAAATTTTAAGTTATAGTAATTAAATAAAAAAATAATTTCATGCAACATCATAACAGCAATACTAAAGTTCTACTAGCATCTTGAACTAATATACATATGTATAATCCTTTTTATTGAGTAAATCGTATCACATTGATCAAATCATTTAATTAATTACTTGAATCCCATCGGACGAACTTAGTGTGGTGAGTATGTACATCACCCGCTCTCGGGATAATTCTTAGGCAGTGCTACTAGGGATGCCACACCAACTATGGTCTAGTAGTGCACAAATCATATCCCTAAACTCCATATCAATATCAGGTCATGACTTAAGATGGTTTGTTGCCACCCTATCATGCCTTTTAGGTTTAAATCGTCCATTCTGAACCATTCTTCTAAATTTATGGTTTTTCAAGTCATGCAAATATGGTCCACCGCCAATCTTGCATGCTTCATGTTTTAGCTTACTCCTCAAATCTCTTACTTAATGCAGTCTTGTGTATGACAAGCATCAATCATATGCAATAACTAATTGATGCATGACCGTAGCTTATTTTATTTTAACCCCTTTTTAGTAGAGTGTCATGATTCTAGTGCATCATATTTCTTTCATCTTGTTATCTTGGTTTAGTTTGGTATGATGATATGACCATCAATGATATCTTTTTAAGTATATTTATGATAAAAGTCCATCTCCTTTCTCATGAATTCTTTTCAAGTTTGTCAATTGTTATTTACAAACCAAATCCTTTATCTACCAGCTTATAGAGTTTATTACAGCCCTAGCATGCCACTAACGGTTGTTTTTGGCTTTAATCATGCTAATAGAGAGTTTGTCGGCCTTAAATATAGTACTAGCGGTGTTTGTGTTATTGGCACTAAACATGGTATTACTAGGGTTTATTCAAATGGTCTTATCATACTTCTAACTTAATTCTAGTTGTAAATGGTCCTAGCATGGTACTAGCACCAAACAAGTATCATATGTCACATCATTATAACCAGGCAACCAACCAATCAAAATTACATCTCAATGGAAAAGAAAAACTAAATAAAATAAAATAAAATTCTAGAAAAATTGATTTAATTAATCTACCTATGTTGCCCATGTTTTTAAAGGTTTTATTTAGTCTAATTGTTTACTTAGAATTTATTATTCAATTTGAAGCATATTTTGGGCCTAAGAGGGTCCACGAGAACTAAAACGCGGTTCACCTTTATCTAGTACAGAATAACATAGCAAAATGGGACGGATTTCCTAGAGCGGTCCTACAAAATATTAATAAGGTACAAAATTAGAAAATATGCTAAAATTTAGAAATTTCCTAAATGGAACTTGGAAGGTTCACATTCTTGATATCTAGGCTGAAATTTTACCTAACGGGCAAAAAGGGTCTCGGGGAGTCTCCGATGACCTCATGTCTACTCGAAATTGTGTCAGGAGCCCTTCTTGATTTTGATCCTAAAATTATAATGGCCAACACACTGAGTTATATGCGCATTTAATGCCTGTAAAAACCAAACTTGGAAGGACAAATTTTGATTTTGATTACCAATATGTTTTCAGGATCTCTGGGGTTCTGTGAGTCCAAAGAAATACTAAAGATTTCAGTAAGGATTTTATAAGCCTTTGTAATAGCATGGATAGCAAATAGAAAAGACTTATTAGGGCTATTAGATTTGAAATTGGCAGCCAAAAGAATTTTGAAAAGGTTATGGTGGATTACCGGGGCTAAGGTGTAAGTAAGGGTTCGATTGCATTAGAAATGAATACACAAGCCTAAAATTTTGAATAGGGAAGAACATACTAATGAAATAAATCATAAATTTAATGGATTTAGGTGCTGGAAATAAAAATGAAAGAGTGATACCGAATGATTTAGACTCACTCAAACAAATTCAAAATCACCGACGCTTGTAGGATGACTTTCGGTGTCTGGATAGGGTTTCCCTCCAACTTAATGAATCTAGGAAAAAATAATGAATTAAATAACATTCAGAATTGCTTGGATGATGGAGAAACAAAGCCCATGGGGTTAGACTTACACCAGTTCAATAAAGACTGCAATCAAGTCAGTAATAAAACAAAGAGTGCAATGACAATCCTTTGGTATGATGTCTTCTTCGCCATTTTAATGAGCAAGACCAGGAACAATGGAGGAATGATGAGGCTATCTAATTGAACTAAAAGAATAGGAGGGAAAAATGTGGCCAAAGAAAGTGGCAAAATGACAACCATGGGTATAATTTTTGTTGTTGTGGTGGCTGTGAAAGAGAAGAATTAGAGAAGAGAAGAAATTAGCCTAGGTTTTTTTTTTCTAAAAGCAACTGATCTCTTAACCTAGGTGAGATATGGAAAAAGAATTTTAAAAAAAGGACAGAATTATAATAGGCTAATAATGAAAGTGATTAAAATAAAGAAAATATAGATAAGTAGGTAAATTAAATTGGTCCTATAATCAAGGATACTGTCGTTGGTACAAGTTAGGAACAACAAAAGGAAGGCTAATATACTCAAATTTGTTTCGTCAATATGGAAGATGCTACGGTTTGGTTTCCTAACATGCCCTGGCTAGAGGAGTGGAGAAGTTTGCTGCCCTAAATCCAAGCCGCTCTTGACTAGGCCGAGACAAAAGAAACGGCTCATGCATCAGCTAAAACTTGGTCCTCTGACCTCAAACAGTTGGCATGCGACACGGAGGACGTTCTTGATGAGTTCAAGTTTGAAGTGGAGGTGGCCAAGCGGCAAGCTCAAAGTGAGGACAAAACCAGCAAACCATCCAAAGGGTCCAGGGTTAGTGGTTTGAGAGGAAGTGAGTCTCTGCCTTTTGATCTTGGTGCTCTCCATCTTGAGATAAATGATATCACCACCAAACTGCAGCACTTGAAAAGAGAAACTGTCGAGTTAATTCAGCAGAATCTCTCATTGCCACAATCAAGCACTAGGGAACCAGACGACCTGCCTCCACTTCGTTGACCGAACCTCATGTCTATGGCAGAGAGGATGACAGGCTAGCCATTCTTGACCTTCTGCTAAGAGAAGAGCATCATGAACATGAAGTTGGCATTATTCCAATTGTGGGAATGGGTCGAATTGGTAAGACCACTCTCGGTCAGCTTGTTTATAATGATGTAGAAGTGAAGAGCATGGGCTTGCATTTCTAATGAACTAGATGTCCTTAAGGTAACAGAAACCATCATAGATGCAGTAGCGCCAGCACTACTAAAACACAATAATGTGAATGACTTGAATCTGCTTTAGACCAAGTTAAAAGGTGTCTTAGCTGGAAAGAAGTTCCTACTTGTATTTGATGACGTCTGGAATGAAGATTATGGGCTATGGGATATTCTACGTAGGCTTTTCCTAGGAGCAGCGAGAAGTAAAATAATTGCCACTACTCGTAACCATGGTGTTACATTGATCATGACAATAGGTGATATTCAACCTTACACTCTTAATACACTGCCAGATAATGAGTGTTTGTGATTGTTTAGCCAACGTGCACTACAAGCTGAGAACTTTGACACATACCCACATCTCAAACCAATGGCTGATGAAATAGTAAGATGATGTAAAGGACTATCGCTAGCTGCCAAAACACTTGGAGGACTCCTACGTGGGAAACTAAATCTGTAATCCTGGGAGAACATATTAAACAGCAGAATATAGGATTTGCCAAGTGAGAAGAGCGACATTCTTCCTGCCTTGAGATTAAGCTACTACCATCTTCCTTCGCAGTTGAACCATTGCTTCACTTGTTGTGCCATGTTCCCCAAGGATTATGAATTCCACAAGGATAAATTAGTTTTGTTATGGATGGCAGAAGGCTTTTTGAGGCACTCAAAGGAAAAGAAGCTAATGGAAAAGTTGGGTCGTGAATATTTTGATGAATTACTATCCAAATCCTTTTTTCAACCATCCAATGTTGATGTGTCAAGGTTTGTGATGCATGACCTTATCCACGACCTAGCTCAGTCAGTTGCTAGAAATATTTGCTTTCACTTGTCAGTCATTTCCAAAAAGAATTCTTGGGACACTGGAATATGTGTGTATTCAGGACTGTCCTAATCTTGAGATTCCACGTTCAAAGTGGTTGCTCAACTTGAGTCGTCTTGGATATTTATCCATCAATGGATTGGATCGTTGGGAGTCATTTTTAGTAAACGCCATTTCTTTTAATTACTGCCAAATGCACTCCACAAGCTTGGTTTTTTAAAAGAATTGGCAATCATAAGATGTCCAAGCATCGAGACCTTTCCAGAATGAGGATTGCCCCCAAACCTACTTAGATTGATAGTGGGCTGTGAAAATATGAAGCAGCCAATCATAAAATAGGGATTCAACAGGTTTCACTCTCTTAATTATTTTTGTATTTGCCATATATGTCCACCTGATGGCCTGCTTCCGTCTTCTATAAAATGGTTTCAAAGGCATCAAGTACAGAAGCTGGAATCCATATCCAGAAACCTCCTCCAAAACCTCATCACTCTTACGAACTTATGGCTTTTTAATTGCCCAAAGCTGAGTTACTTTCCAGAGGATCTATATTTGCCTCCCACACTTGAGGAATTTTAGATTTGGTGTTGTCTTCATCTGGAAGACAAGAGCCGACGTGGGCGAGAATATTGGCACATCCTGACCGACATTCCTCTGGTTGAAATACGTGACAAATCAACATAAATTTTTTTTCAAGTTTCTCTGAGTATTAATGTTGGTCGACAGATTCTTATATAAATTTATCTCTAGAACACATGATCAGCTGCTCTTATCCTGCGACTCTTGCTACATGTGTCCTAAGGTTCTTCATCAAGTTATTGGTCTCATGACAACTCCAGTTTCCTGTGTGCTTAGAACTTGTATTGTCTAAGTTCATATTGGCCAATCCATTATTACCTCCATTAGAGATTGGCCAACATTTAGTTATTGTAGAACCTGACGGTTTTTCTTTTGCATGAAAATCAAAGAATTTGCAGAATTCTTTGGCTTTGGTCATCCTCATTGGTGGAAGCATATCTTGATCTTAAGCTCCGGATCAAATGTTCCGAACCAAGAAAACATTTCAGATTATAACATGAGTTCTCCTTGATTTGATTTGTTTTTACATGTAGAAGCAAAATTTCTCTTAATACACAAATTGGCTTATCAATACCTTGATTTCATTTACCTTTGGAAGGAAGTTGGTCTCCCTAAAGAAACTATGATGTATGTGGAAGCTCCTTAATCTCAATATCTCTATTATGTAAGTTGGTTCAATTGTTTACATTATTCTTAAGATTATGTTGCAGCTGAGCAAATGAAGGCTCAAATTTCATTGCAGAAATTGAAATCAAGTGAAGAAACAGCTGGAGGCGGTAACAGATTTTGTTGAAATTTGGATGGGAGAGACGCGGTACCTCAGCTATAAATAACCATTCCTTTTCCTTAGTAACACCCAGTGAAGCTTGCTCATTTGTAAAGAGCAAAAGAAAATTGTAAGATAGATAGATTTATTTTTTGGGGAGTGACAAAACAGTGAGATAATTTTTTGGGGTGTTTGGGAAACACTTGAGTGTCACTATTTTGGGTTTATCTCATACATCTAGAATTTTTTTATCTAGAGAAGATTCTCTTTCTGTAAGCCGACTATTTTTATAGTGGAAGAAAATCTCGAAGTTTGTCTTGTGGATGTAGCCCTAAAATTAAGGGTGAATCACGTAAATTTTCTGGTGCCATTTTTACTAATCATCTTGCTCTCGAAGTTATCACCCGCTGCGCGAACTCCAACAACTAGTATCAAAGTAAGGCATGGTGTTTATATCTACTTATCGTATGTTCTGTTGTTGCTGCTGAAAAATGGATCTTCCACATCAGAAAATAAGTTAGATTATTATTCACCATTTTTGCTTGATATTGGGTATTTATTAGCATCATGGAGGCCAAGACTAGCAAGATGATTAGTCTAAACGGCTTGAATTATCACATATGGAGAAGCAAGATGAAGGATCTCTTATATGTGATGAAGATGCACTTACCCGTGTTTGGTACAACCAAACCGGAGGACAGATCGCAATAAGAATGGGCATTTGAGCATGAGCAAGTATGTAGTTTCATCTGACAATTTATCGAAAACAATGTTTACAACCACATATCTGCAGAAACTCATGCGCGGACACTGTGGAGCAAGCTTGAGGAGCTGTACGCTTCAAAAATTGGCAACAACAAATTATTTTATCTGACAAAATTGCTTCAGATAAAATACCGAGAAGGTGCTTCCATGGCAGATCATCTAAATGATTTGCCAGGAATCGTGGAACAGTTATCCACGATGGGCATTAAGTTTGATGAAGAGGTACTCGCTCTTATAATGCTGGCCTCCCTGCCAGATTCTTGGGAGACTTTGAGAATTTCACTTACAAATTTTGCACCAAATGGTGTAGTAAATGTGGAATTTGTCAAAAGTGGAATCCTTAATGAAGAAATGAGACAAAGATCACAAGGATCCTCTTCAGACCTCTTTGTAGCAAATTCTAGAAGGAGAAGTGAGACCAGTGGGCCAAATCCAAGAGATAAGAGTATAGGAAGGTCAAACAAGAATGCAAATATTGAATGCCATTACTGCAAAAAAAAATGGCACATTAAGAGGTTTTGCCGAAAACTCAAGCAAGATCAAAAGAAAGGCAAATGACCGAAAGAGGATGACAGCAGTGATGATGAACAAGTAAATGTTGCCGAAGAGTTCAACATTGCCTATGATGATGATATTATCAATCTTGCAACCAATGAGACGAGCTGGGTAATTGACAGTGGTGCTATCATTCATGTTACTTTTCAGAGAGAATTCTTCTCATCTTACACACCTGGAAATTTTGGTGTTGTGAGAATGAGAAATGAGGGTCTTTCATGAATTGCAGGAAAAGGAAATATTTCTTTGGAGACCCAGAATGGTACACGGATAGTTCTGAAAGATGTTAGGCATGTTCCAGATTTACGCCTGAACCTGATTTCAACAGGCAGACTTGATGATGAAGGTTACTGCAACACCTTCTTTAATAATCAGTGGAAGCTGACAAAAAGAACCTTGGTGGTGGCCAGAGGAACAAAGAACTCAAAACCCTACACGATGTAGGAAAAGCTCTCTCAAAATGCTGTAAATACAGTGGAGAATGACAGTACAGTGGAGTTATGGCATAAATGACTGGGTCACATGAATGAGAAAAGCATTGACAGTACAGTGGAGTTATGGCATAAACGACTAGGTCACATGAGTGAGAAAAGCATGACCCATCTTGCCAAAAAGAATACATTACCTGAACTGGATCAGGTTTATTTGAAGAAATGTGCTGATTGTCTAGCAGGAAAGTAAAATAGAGTGTCTTTCAAGAGTTCCCCTCCTTCCAAAATGAAGAGTGTGTTGGATCTGGTACACCCAGATCTATGTGGGCCAATGCCGAAGTCACTTGGTGGTGCTCAATACTTTGTGACTGTCATTGATGATCGTTCTCAAAAAACATGGGTATACACTCTGAAGTTAAAAGATCGGGTGTTAGAAGTTTTTAAGCAATTTCTAACCCTGGTTGAAAGAAAAACCGGCGATAAGCTGAAGTGTATATGAATAGACAATAGTGGAGAGTGCATTGGACCATTTAATGCTTACTGCAAGGAGCATGGGATTCAACATCAAACAACACCTCCTAAGACACTGCAGTTAAATGGTTTAGCTGATAGGATGAACAGGACTTTGATGGAGAGAGGAAGATGCTTACTCTCACATGCAAAGTTACCTCAGATGTTCTGGGGTGAAGCATTGCTAGCAATTGCTCACGTGTTGAATCTTTCACCGTGTGTCCCTCTACAATATGATGTTCCGGAGAAGGTATGGTCAAGAGAGGATGTCTCCTATGACCATATGCGAGTGTTTGGCTGCAAAGCCTACGTGCATATCCTGAAGGATGAGAGGTCTAAACTTGATGTTAAGACATGACAGTGTGTGTTTATTGGCTATGGCCAAGATCAATTTGGCTATAGATTCTATGATCCAACCACAAAGAACCTTGTCAGAAGTCGTGATGATGTATTTATTGAAGATCAGACCATTGAGAATATTAAGAAAGCTGAGAAGAATGCTTCGGGATTCGCTGGTAGTTCAACAGACTTGCAGCTGATTCCTCCAACGACAGTGCAAAGACAAGTTGGAGATGACATACAAAATGATCAACCAGAGGAAGGTGATCATGATGCTCCTATTGAAAATGAACCAGGTAATGCTGATGATGATGGTATTCATCAACAACCATCAGCACCAGTGGGTTTTCAAATTTTAAGAAGATCTAATAGAGTTAGACAACGCTATGCTAGATATCCTAAAAATGAGTATGTGTTATTGACTTGCAAAGGAGAATAAGATAGCTTTGAAGAAGCTATGGATGATGAACACAAGGAAAAATGGATTGACGCCATGCAAGAAAAAATGGGATCCTTGCATAAGAACAGAACATTTAAGCTGATGAAGTTGCCAAGAGGCAAAAGGGCTTTGAAAAATAAATGGGTATTCAGAATCAAGTCTGAAGAATCTAATTCACAACCACGATTTAAAGCCAGATTAGTTGTCAAAGATTTTAGCCAAAGGAAACGTATTGACTTTGATGAGATTTTTTCACCGATTGTGAAAATGACATCCATCCATACAATTATGGGAATTACAGCAAGTCTTGACTTGGAGATTGAGCAGATGGATGTGAAGACTGCCTTCCTACATGGTGACATGGAAGAAGAAATATATATATGGAGCAACTAGAGGGTTTTGAAGAAAAAGGAAAAGAGGACTATGTTTGCAAGCTAAAGAGAAGCTTGTATGGTTTGAAGAAGGCACCTAGGCAGTAGTATAAAAAGTTTGAGTAGGTTATGGGGGAGCAAGGGTACAGGAAGACTACTTCAGATCACTGTGTGTTTGTGCAAGAATTCTGGTCATCATTTCATTGTTCTATTGCTCTACGTGGATGACATGTTGATTGTTGGCCAGAATATTTCCAGAATCAATAGCTTGAAGAAGCAGTTAAGTAAGTCTTTTGCTATAAAAGACTTGGGGCCAGCAAAGCAAATTCTTGGCATAAAAATAGAAAGAGATAGAAGCGCCAAGAAATTGTGGTTTTCACAGGTGAAGTACATTGAAAAAGTACTTCAATGGTTCAATATGGACAATGCTAAAGCGGTTAGTTGCCTCTTGCTAATCACTTTAGATTAAGTTCCAAACAATGCCCTTCTACCAACAAAGAGAAGGAAAAAATGAAAAGGGTTCCATATGCCTCAGGAGTTGGAAGTTTGATGTATGTCATGGTATGCACACGGCCAGATATTGCTTACTCAGTTGGTACAGTGAGTAGGTTCCTTTCAAATCCTGGTAAGGAACATTGGGCTACAGTTAAATGGATTTTTAGGTATCTTCATCGTACTTCCAAAACATGCTTATATTTTGGAAATGCAAAGGCTGTGTTAGTTGGGTATACAGATGCAGATATGGCTGGCGATGTTGACTCAAGAAAGTCTACATCAGAATACCTGATTACTTTTGCAAAGGGAGCTGTGTCATAGCAATCAAGATTACAGAAATGTGTTGCTCTTTCAACAACTGAAGCTGAGTTTATTACAGCAATGGAAGCTTGTAAGGAGTTGCTGTGGATGAAGAAGTTCTTAAAAGAATTTAGTTTTCACCAGGAGAAATACCAGCTGGTCTGTGACAATCAAAGTGCAATTCACCTTGGTAAAAATTTCTCTTTTCATTCCAAATCAAAGCATATTGATGTGAGATATCACTGGATAAGGAATGCATTGGAAATGAAGCTATCATAGCTTGAGAGGATCCATATTGATGAAAATAGATATGATATGTTGACCAAGATTCTACCAAAAGAAAAGTTTGAATTCCGAGAGAAAAGTTTGAATATTGTCGACTGGCAGCAAGAATGATGGAACTCCCACATAAGGCGAGAGGGGGAGATTGTTGACTTTCCCCCCATGTGGGCCTCCCTTTGTTTTTCTCTCTTTCCTGCTTCTTTGTTTCTGTCTTTCCTTTCTCTTTCTTTTTCTCTTGTTTTTCCTTCTTATGTTGGTCAAGTTTTGCAGCTGAGCAAATGAAGCTACAAATTTCACTGTAGAAATTGAAATCGGGTGAAGAAGCAGTTGGAGGCGGTAATGGTGAATACTCATAAGTGTATTACTATTAATGGTTTAAATCATCATTATACACTTTGAGTATGAATAATTTCTCTATTCTTAGCATTTTTTCCATCAGATTACTATTCATGTATTTTTACTATTCACTGGGTTACTGTACACACGCATATTTTACTGTTCATGTGTATTTCACTATTCATTAATATTAAATAATTATTTTTTTTACATAGGTAAAATCATCACTTGGCGACCCTTCATGAGAAAAATCATATCTGGAGTTATAGCTATCAAAACTGAGTGATTCCAAATTCATCTGAAAGCTAACACATAGATCTTCAACTCTGCTTCATTTTGTGAGCTTATTTGATCGTTTTCATTGCCAACATCTGATTATAGATTTGACCATTTGTTCTTTTGTGTGCTGAAGAGCAGTTTCGGTAGAAAAATCATAACTTGAGCTACAGATGTCTGATTTAAATGAGTAAGCTATCGATTCGAACATAAAGAAGAGATCTACAAATCTTGTGCTTTGAGGAAGAGCTGATTCAATTTTTACGGTGGTCCAAAATTAAAATAATTTGTAGCCTGCCCTTATTGATTTGTATTTACCTATATTTCACTATTCCATTTTACCATTTCACCCACCCCCAAAACTCTATAAATAGGCACCTTAGGGGGAGGGTGAAGGGATGCCATTTCTTAGGCCTCATGTATGTTTTTGTATCAAATTTAGCTTTTCCCCTTTAGTTTTGTTCTTGTTTTCAATACTGAAGCTCTGTCCAAGTGTGTTCTTGTTCTTCTTCTTGTTCTTCTTTTGATCTTTAAATCCATGTTCATTTCATCTTTCTACATGTTGATTACTTTTATCATGGCTAACTAATCTTTCTTTTGTGAAAGGGTGACGCTTTTGGTATAAAGGTAATGATCGATTTGAATGGATCACAACATTAACGGTATTTTCTTTCTTAATCTATTTAACTTCCCTCCTTGTTAAGTGAGAGTCTTGATTCATCATATTCAATCATTGGCACAAAAGCTACTTGATTCCCTTTGTAGAACATGGCTCTGCTGGCTATATTGGAATCTTGAGTTATTGTAGACAAAGGTTAGCATGATAAATACTTGAACCCATTAGCAAGTGTTGGCGTTTTAAGATCAATGAAAGTTAATACTAACTAAATTCTCCAATTGGGACATCCTCTACGTGTGGATCCCAATTGAATGGTAAGATGGGCTAAAATTAATCATAATTGATATACTAAAAGTAGATCCCTTAACCTTAGATATTTATTTGAATTTGAATTTTTAATCAACACCTGTTCACACCTTGCACCAAAATTCTTCCTTTACTTTTGTAATTTGTATTTCTTAATTCACTTCCTTGTGATTTGACATTCGGACTCCCGAGATTTTGTTACTTGTGACAACCTATACTTAGGTTACAACTGCTAGAGTGCGGCAAGTTTTTGGCGCCGTTGCCGGGGAAATAAAATTAGAGTACAAGTTCATTTTTTTTGTTTGTTCTTTTTTACTTTGTTTCATTTTTTTTTTTGTTCATCATATGGAAGGCTGAGTCTCCTACCTCTTAATTTCTGTTAATATTATTTTTCTTTATTTTTCTTTATTGTTGAATGGAAGGCTAAGCCTCCTACATTTTTTGTCTGTTTATTTTATGTTATTTTTTTATTATTGTTAAATGGAAGGGTAAGCCCCCTAAATTTTTTGTTTATAAAATGGAAGGCTGAGCCTCCTAACTTTTTTTGCCATTAATATTACTTTTTCTTGTTGTTATTTTTTTAATGCATGAAAGCTTGGTCACGTACATCAAGTGGTAGACTGGTACGACAATCTTTATCTTCTTCAAATATGGCTAAACATATTAATGAACAGGAAGATAATCATTCTCTACATAATGACCAAGATCGGCCTAGGACACTTAGAGAATACATGAACCCCATGAGAATAGCACTCAATCATGTCTAATATTTCCTACTAATGCATGTCACTTCAATTTTAACCAGGTATTATTCAACTTTTACCAACTTTTCATGGCTTTGATTCCAAAAATCCATACTTGCATTTGAGGGAATTTAAGGAAGTCTATCATACATATAATAACCTAAACTGTAGCATGAACACGATTAGGCTTAAGCTTTTTCCTTTTTCCTTAAAACATAAAGCTAGAACGTAGCTACAATATCTTAGGTCTGGCTCCATTAATTTATGGGATGAATTGCAATAACAATTTTTGAAAAAAAAATTTCCTACCCATAGAATAAATTCTTTCAAAAGGTAAATCACTACTTTCACACAAAAATTAGGGGAACTTTTTACCAATATTGAGATAGATACAAGGATTTACTTAATACATGCCCACATCATGGTTTTGAAACATGGAGATTAGTCTCATATTTTTATGAAGGTTTGACACCTAGGGAAAGACAAATGATAGAAATGATGTGTAATGGAACATTTGAGGATAAAGATTCTGATGAGGCAATAAATTATCTAGACATGCTAGCAGAGAATGCACAAAATTGGGATACCGCTGGTACTTATGAGGCCCCAGGTAAGACTCAATCACTTGCATCTAATGGAGGCAGATACCATCTGAAGGAAGATAATGACCTTCAAGTAAAGTTTGCATCTTTAGCTAGAAAGGTTGAGACTTTAGAAATGAAGAAAGTTGGTCAATTAAAATCTATTGAAGAAATTGTTTGTCACATTTGTGAGACCAATGACCATTCCACTAGCAATTACCCAACCTTGCCCTCTTTCAAAGAATGTCTCCATGAACAAGTTAATGCTTTAAACAACTTCAAGAGGTCAACCCAAAACCCATACGCACAAACATACAATCCTGGTTGGAGAAATCATCCAAACTTCAGTTGGAAAAGTGATAATCATGCTCAACCATCACAACCATCTTTGCACAATCTCAAGGGTATTATACACCATATGTACCTCATTTTAGGAAAAATATTGAAGAAGCATTGCATTCATTCATTGAGCAACAAAAGTCCATCAATGCTAAAAAAAGTCAAACCATGATTGATTTGAAAAATACTCTTGTAAAATTTGCATTTCCACTTGACATTCAGGATAAAGGGCAATTTTCTTCTCAACCACAGCTGAATCCCAAAGGTCAAATGTTGGATCAAGTGAAATCAATCATTACACTCCACATTGGTAAGGTTGTTGAAAAATCCATTCCTGATCCTTGTGAATGAGACGATGAGTTAACTTCTAAGAGTAAAGAAGGGGTTGAACCTATACCAAGCAAAGAACAAATTGAATCTCCATCTGCACCTCCATTTCCTCAGGCATTAGAGTTCCTAAGAAGGTGAATAAGAATCCTAAAATTCTTGATATCTTTAAGCAGGTAAAGATCAATATCCCTTTGTTGGAAGCAATTAAACAGGTACTTTCTTATGCCAAATTTTTTAAGGATTTGTGCACTGTTAAAAGAAAACTGAATGTGAAAAGCCTTCTTGGCCGAGCAGGCAAGTTCTGTTATTCAAAATAATACTGCTTTGAAATAAAAGGATCCTAATTGTCCAACAATTTCATGTTTCATCGGAGAACATAAAATTGAGCAAGCATTGCTTGATCTTGGAGCTAGTGTAAACTTACTTCCATATTTAGTTTACCAAAAACTAAATTTGGGTGAGTTAAAACCAACCAAGGTAACTATTTTGCTTGCTGACAGATCAGTGAAAGTGCTCAGAGAAGTTGTTGAAGATATATTAGTCCAAGTTGATAGATTTATTTATCCTGTGGATTGATGAATACTCATAAATGTATTGCTATTAAGGGTTTAAATCATCATTATACACTTTGAGTATGATTAATTTCTATATTCTGAACATTTTTCCACCCGGTTACTATTCATGTATTTTTACTATTCATATGCATTTTTACTATTCAGTTAGTTACTATTCACCAAGTCACTATTCATACACGTATTTCACTGTTCACACACAATTTTACTGTTCATATGCGTTTTACTATTCATCAATATTAAATAATTATTTTTTTATGTAGGTAAAATCATCACTTGGCGACCCTTCACAAGAAAAAACATATCTAGAGCTGTAGATGTCAGAACTAAGTGATTCAAAATACATCTGAAAGCCAACACATAGATCTTCAACTCTACTTCATTCTGTGAGCTAATTTGATCATTTTAATTGTCGAAATCTGATTATAGATGAGACCATTTGTTATTTTCGTATGCTAAAGAGCAATTTCGGTAGAAAAATCATAACTTGAGCTATGGATGTCCGATTTGAATGAGCAAGCTATTGATTTGAAGCTAAAGAGGAGATCTACAACTTCTATGCCTTTAAGAAGAGCTGATCTAATGTCTACAATGGTCAAAAAATTAAAAGAAGTTGCAGCCTGCCATTGTTGATTTGTATTTACCTACATTTTACCATTTTATTTTTACCATTTCACCCACTCAAAACTCTATAAATAGGCACCTTGGGGGGAGGGTGAAGGATGCCATTTTCTTAGGCCATTTTCTTAGGCCTCATTTATGTTCTTGTATCATCTTTAACATTTCTTCTTTAGTTTTGTTCTAGTTTTCAATACCGAAGCTCTGTCCAAGTGTTTTCTCGTTCTTGTTCTTGTTCTTTTTTTTTATCTTTCAATCCATGATCATTTCATCTTCTACATGTTGTTTACTTTTATCATGACTAACTAATCTTTCTTTTGCTAAGGTAAAAGGGTGAAGCTTTTGGTATAAAGGTTATGATTGATTTGAATGGATGACAACGTTAATTGTATTTTCTTCCTTAATCTATTTAACTTCCCTCCTTGTTAAGTGGGACTCTTGATTCATCATAGTCAATCATTGGCACAAAAGCTGCTTGATTCCCTCTTTAGAACATGGCTCTGCCGGCTATATTGGAATCTTGAGTTATTGTCGACAAAGGTTGGCATGATGGATACTTGAACCCATTAGCAAGCGTTGGCATTTTAAGATCAATGAAAGTTAATACTAACTAAATTCCCCGATTAGGACCTCCTTTATGTGTAGATCCTAATTGAGTGATAAGATGGGCTAAAATTAATCATAACTGATATAGTAAAAGTGGATCCCCTAACCTTAGTCGTTTTAATTGAATTTGAATTTGAATTTATACCTGTTCACACCTTGCACCAAAACTTTCTTTATTAAAAATCTGTAATTTGTATTTCTTAATTCACTTCCTTGTGGTTCGACACTCGGACTCTCGAGATTTTATTACTTGCGACAACCTACACTTGGGTTACAACTGCTAGAGTGCAGCAAGTTTTTGGCACTGTTGCCGAAGAAGTAAAATTAGAGTACAAGTTTAATTTTTTTTCTTTTTTTTTTGTTGTCATTTTGTTTTATTTTTTTGTTCTTTATATGGCAGGCTAAGCCTCCTACCTCTTAATTTGTGTTAATCTTATTTTTCTTTATTTTTTTTATTGTTGAATGGCAGGCTTAGCCTCCTACCTTTTATTTTCTGTTCATATTGCTTTATTTTTGTTTATTTTTCTTATTATTATTATATGGAAGGCTGAGCCTCCTACCTAACTTGTTATTAATATTTATTTTTTCTTGTTGTTATTTTGTTATTGTATGAAAGCTTGGTCATGTACATCAAGTGGTAGACTGATACGAGAATCTTCATCTTCTTCAAACATGGCTGAACACATTAATGAACAAGAAGATAATCATTCTTTACATAATGACCAAGATCGGCCTAGGACACTTAGAGAACTCATGAATCCCATAAGAAATAGCACTCCATCATGTTTAATTTTTCCAACTAATGCATGTAACTTCAATTTGAAGCCAGGTATTATTCAACTTTTACCAACTTTTCATGGCTTTGATTTCAAAAATCCTTACTTACATTTGAGAGAATTTGAGGAAGTCTGTCACACATATAACAACCTAAACTGTAGCATGAACACTATCAAACTTAAGCTTTTTCCTTTTTTTTTTTAAAGATAAAGCTAAAATTTGACTACAGAATCTTAGGTCATGCTCTGTTAATTCATGAGATGAACTGCAACAACAATTTTTTAAAAAAAAATTTCCTGCCCATAGAACAAATTCTTTCAAAAGGCAAATCACCACTTTCACACAAAAATCAGGAGAAACTTTTTACCTGTGTTGGGATAGATACAAAGATTTACTTAACACATGCCCACACCATGGTTTTGAAACTTGGAGATTAGTCTCACATTTTTACGAAGGTTTCACACCTAAGGAAAGGCAAATGGTAGAAACGATGTGCAATGGAACATTTGAGGATAAGGATCCTGACGAGGCAATGAATTTTCTAGACATGTTAGTAGAGAATGCACAGAATTGGGACACCGCTGGTACCTATGAGGCCCCAGGTAAGACTCAAACCCTTGCATCTAGTGGAGGCATATATCATCTTAAAGAAGATAATAACCTTCAAGTAAAGTTTACATCTTTAGCTAGAAAGGCGAAGGCTTTAGAAGAAAAAAAGTTGGCCAATTAAAATCTGTTGAAGAAAGTGTTTGTCACATTTGTGAGACCAATGACCATCCCATTAGCAATTGCCCAACCTTGCCCTGTTTCAAAGAATGTCTCCATGAACAAGTCAATGCATTGAACAACTTCAAGAAGCCAACACAAAATCCATACTCGCAAACTTACAATCCTGGTTGGAGGAATCACCCAAACTTCAATTGGAAAAGTGATAATCATGCTCAACTGTCACAACCACCTTTGCACACCCAATAAAATTTTCAACAATCTCAAGGGTATGCACCATATGTTCCTCCTTTTAGGAAAATTTTTGAAGATACATTACATTCATTCATTGAGAAGCAAGAGTCTATCAACGCTCAAACAAGTCAAACTATGATTGATTTGAAAGATATCAATGCTCAAACAAATCAAACCATGATTGATTTGAAAGATACTCTTGCAAAATTTGAATTTGTACTCAACATTCAGGAGAAAGGAAAATTTCCTTCTCAACCACAACCAAATCCCGAAGGCCAAACCATGGATCAAGTGAAGTCAATCATTACACTTCGTAGCGGTAAGGTTGTTGAAAAATCCATTCCTGATCCTTGTGAAGGAAACAGTGAGTCAACTTCTAAGAGTAAAGAAGGGGTTGAACCTATACCAAGTGAAGGAAAAATTGAATCTTCACCTGCACCTCAATTTCCTCAGGCATTAACTGTTCCTAAGAAGGTGAATAAGAATCCTGAAATTCTTGATATCTTCAAGCAGGTAAAGATTAATATCCCTTTATTGGATGTGATCAAATAGGTACCTTCTTGTGCCAAATTTTTAAAGGATTTGTGCATTGTTAAAAGAAAACTGAATGTGAAAAAAAAAGCCTTCTTGGCTGAACAGGTAAGTTATGTTATTCAAAATAACACTCTTTTGAAATACAAGGATCCTAGTTGTTGAACAATTACATGTTTTATTGGAGAACATAAAATTGAGCAAGCTTTACTTGATCTTGGGGGTAGTGTAAACTTACTTCCATATTCAATTTACCAAAAACTAAATTTGGGAGAGTTAAAACCAACCGAGGTAACTCTTTTGCTTGCTGACAGATCAGTGAAAGTGCCCAGAGGAGTCGTTGAAGATGTGTTAGTCCAAGTTGATAAATTTATATATCCTATGGATTTTATTACTTTGGACACACCATCAGTGGAAATCAAGAATTCAATACCTGTTATCTTGGGACGTCCATTTTTAGCAACCTCTAATGCTTTGATTAATTGCAGGAATAGATTGATGAAGTTGACATTTGGAAATATGACGTTGGAGTTAAATATTTTCAACTTGCTTAAGCAGCCACCTGAAAAATAAGATGAAAGTGAGGAACTTTGCCTCATTGATACTATTAGGAAAAACCACATCGAAGAAGGGAGTATTCTAATCCTCTAAAAAATTATCTAGTTAATTCATTTGAATCGATTATACAAATGGATCAAGATACATCTAATGTGTGTTCATTGCTTGATTCTTCACAGGTGAAGGGAAACACATGTTGGAAACCAAAAATTGAAGAGCAAAATAAAATTCACACAATTGAGTTGAAGCTTTTACCCAAACAATTGAAGTACCTAATGTTAGAGAAATATGCTAAATCAAGGCTGATACACTGGATCATATTGCTCCAAGAATTCAACACTGTGGTCAAGGGTAAGATAGGCACCGAAAATGTTGTCATTGATAATTTGTCAAGGTTGACAACGGATTCATCAATTGAGGCTGCACCCATAAATTATTGTTTTCCTGACAAATTTCTATTTTCTGTCACTACAGTACCTTGGTTTGCTAATATTGTCAATTTTTTTGTGACAGGACAGATGCCAGCTCAATGGAGTATCCAAGATAAGAAGAAATTTCTACATGAGGTGAAAATATTTTATTGGGATGACTCTTATCTTTTCAAATACTGTCCTGACCAGATATTTATGAGATGCATACCTAAGGATAAGGTACAAAGTGTCATTGAATTTTCTCATTTTGGAACATACGGAGGGCATTTTTTGTCAAACAAAATAGTTGTAAAAATTTTGCAGTCTAAATTTTACTGGCCCACTTTGTTTAAAAATGCATATGCATTCTGCAAAGCCTTTGAAAATTGTCAAAAAGTAGGATCCATTTCTTCCTGGTTAAGTGGCGGATACGGTACTCCGTGGCTCTCAAGTCGGTTATCTCAGTTTCCCATAATAACTAATTTTTTTCTCTCCTCTCTCAATTTTTTCTCACCAATGGATTATACTCTTTCTGCTTTGCGAAAATATTTTCCTTCTCTTCCAATAAATGTTCTTAAAAGGATTTATCAAGCTAGATGTGAAAGATTCAGAGTTTTTATGCACAAAGGCATTCCTGAAAAAGTGCATTGGTTAATTGAAGCTAAGGTCCGTTTGGCTGGTGAAGTTCCAAATGCATTTGTGCCCCGTGTGGCAACGTGGTTTTTTTTTTTTGGAGTCGCCACCAATCAGTTTCACCTAGGTCGATTGGATACCTAAAAATGGTCTACGAGAGTTCAAGGGTTCGGAAGTACGATTACGCTAAAATAACTTTATTCTAACGCCCAAAAATTGGCACCTTAATTGATTTTAATTTTATTTTGCTTGCTTTTAAATAATTTAAGTTAATTTCCAAACCATGGATTCTAACCGAGCCACCCGGATATGGATTTCTAAATCTTCCTATTTGATTTTTTTTTGTCTATTTTATGAAAATTTTGATGTTTCCAAACCATGGACTCTACCAAGTCACCTGGATGTAGATATTAAAAACTATTTTTCTTAACTTTCTATATTTACTCGGAAAGATGTTTAAATGATTGTCCAAACCATGGATCTTATCAGATCAGCTGGATGTGGAACCTAAATTTATTTATATATATATTTTATTAAAAAGTACTTATTCAAACCATTGATTTTATTAGATCACCTGGTTATAGATTTTTAAAAATTATTTTAACAAAAGGTGTAGGAGGCTCAACCTTTCCATATATAAAAATAATAAAAAAAAATGTAGGAGGCTCTGCCTTCTATTTTAAAGAAAAAAAATAAAATAAAAATGTTAGTGGCTAAACATTCCAAATAACCAATAATACTAAAAAAGATAAGAATGACAGAAAAATAAAAGACCGGGGGGCTTGATCATCCACATAACAGAAATAATAAAAAATAAGATAAAATGTAAAAGTAATTAAAATAAATAAATAAATAAGATGGGGCTTTTGGCCATCCACATAACAGAAATAATAAAAATAAGATAAAATGTAAAAGTAATGAAAAAAATAAATAAGATGGGGCATTTGGCCATCCACATAACAGAAATAAAAATAAAATAGAATGCAAAAAGTAATAGAAAATAAATAAGGTGGGAGATATGACCCTCCACCCAACAAAAATAAAATAAAATATAAAAGTGATAGAAAGTAAATAAGGTGGGAGATATGACCCTCCAAAAAATAAAAATAAAATAAAAATGTAAAAAGTGCTAGAAAGTAAATAAGGTGGAAGACATGACCCTCCATATAAAAGAAATAAAAATAAAATAGAATGTAAAAGTAATAAAAATAATGATGTGGGACACTTGGCCATCCACAAAACAGAAATAAAAATAGGAGGTTTAACCTTCCATTTAACAACAACAAAACAAACTAAAGAAAAACAAGAAAGAAAGGAAAATAAACATCCAAAAGCTTGCTGTTAATGACTAGTTCTGCAAAAATAAGAAAGTTAGTGGCTAAAATGAATGAAATAAAAAGATCAAGGATTAAAATGGAGTTATACCGAAATGAGAGACAGACAGGTCGGATTTGGGTTGGATCGCGGGTCTCGATCCAGGTTCTTTTCGATTCTTCCACCGGCTGCGTCCTCGGAGCAATAAGCAATCGGGGCTTGGATGAGGGGGCAGCGGAGACCTCAGGGGCAGGAAAACAGTGGCCGGAAAACGTCGGAGGCGTGAGAAGTGGAGGAAAGTCACGGCGGGGGGAAACGTCAGGGGCGACGGATGATGGAAGGAGGTCGAAGGAGGCTACGCGAGACCGACGGCAATGCTGAGGGGGCGAGCTAAGGCGGCTGTGAGCCTGGCAGCGGTTGGAGACAAGGGTGACAGCGTAGTGGGGGGAAAGATTTAGGATTTCCGGGAAAGAAGGGAGAAGAGACCAGGGACTAAGGCTACAGTTTTCCCTTTTTAAGTTAGGAGCTAAGGTCTTGCTGAAATCGTCCCCTCATCTGGAAAATTGAACCCCCATTTATACTAGTGGGAGCATTGGATCCCCTTAATTAAAAAAATTTGAAATTTAATCGGAAACAAACGTCAGGGGCGACGGATGATGGAAGGAGGTCGAAGGAGGCTACGCGAGACCAACGGCAATGCTGAGGGGGCGAGCTAAGGCGGCTGCGAGCCTGGCAGCGGTTGGAGACAAGGGTGACAGCGTAGTGGGGGGAAAGATTTAGGATTTCCGGGAAAGAAGGGAGAAGAGACCAGGGACTAAGGCTACAGTTTTCCCTTTTTAAGTTAGGAGCTAAGGTCTTGCTGAAATCGTCCCCTCCTCTGGAAAATTGAACCCCCATTTATACTAGTGGGAGCATTGGATCCCCTTAATTAAAAAAATTTGAAATTTAATCGGAAACAGGTTTAAAACATAATTTGGTCAAAATAACGGTTTTAGTCCTCCACCTTTCACTGATTACTGGTCTGGTCCCAGTTTTTTTCACGAAATTATAATTTGGCCCGAATTTGTCTGATTTGTCAAATTAGCCCAAAACTTGCAAAAATCACCAAATTTCCTTAGAATTTCAAGATTTTGTCAGATTTTTCCCAAACTTTTCAATTTTGACAGATTAACCCCAAACTTCTCAAATTTGTCAATTTTTTCTAAAATTCCCCTTTTTTAATTTTTATATTTTTTATTTATTATTATTTTTTTAGCTAACCCTACGAAACTCTTCAGATTCTAAATTAATGCCTACACTAAAATATTTTATATTTCTAAAATTAGTAACACATGAAAAGACCAAATTGCCCTTAAAACAAAATGCCCCTTAAACTAATTTTTTTTAAAAAAAAGTTAATAACCAGACGAAATTGGGTGTCAACACCCCGCATGCCTGGCTTAGGCAAAAGGTCTTATGCCAAAAAGCGAAGAGAAAAAAGGTTACGCGTCTGTCACAATTGCGGTCAATGGAATTGTGATACTAAATGTCGTTCTTTAGGGATGATGTTTGATAATCGAGAAGATAAAAGAAAATTCATTAAGAATAGCCTGCATAAGGAATCTTTGGATGATATCTAATTGACTCTTGAAACACATTTTTGTGGAATAGTGCAACGTGAAATTCTTGGTTTATGGAGAGCTTTTCATAAAGAACGAGAGCGTTACAGTTTTTGGAATCTAACTTTAAACGACCCTGTTTGCCAGTTTGTAAGAAAACTGGATGGGAAGCATATCCTCGACTCATAGAATGCGTTGAAGCCATTATTGGATTTAAAACCAGTGGAAGATGTGAGCCACAATCACAACTACTGTACATTAATGTCATTTTATTTTTGTTATTTTTTTTCTTACAGGTTGTCAATCCTTAATAAGTGATGAAGCACTGTGGAAGAGAGCAATCGTACTTGTGGATCTGTTTATTTTGTCTTTTAGTTTTACTATCAGCATTTTCTTTATTCTGGTTTAAGTTATTCCAAGTTTTAATAACTACCATTTTAGGTAATCTCTTCTTCACTCTTCTTATCTATATTTTGACATTGGGGACAATGTCTTAATCTGGTTGGGGGGGGATAGTAGTCACATTTTTTTCTTCTTCTTTTAGGATAGTTTTTCTCATGCTGATATTAAAACCATTAGACAAAACACTTAGTTTATGATGGCTGAGTAAAGAGTAATTTTTCACTCTTGAAACGCATCCTATTTTATGTGACATGCATAACATTTTTTTTTACAAGCATAAATAGTTGCATTTAGGAATATTTAGCATGAATTTAGGTTGTTTGTTTGCATTTAGGAATCCAACTCATGGAAATATCATCATTGGGTGTATATCGTGTAAATTTGAAATGGTTGTTAATTTTTAAAAGCAATTAAAGTATGTTGCTTGTTACCTGAGAAAAATAAATACCGGTGAGCACTTTTGAGCCATTAGTGTTTATTAGGATGTGTGAATTTCTTTGTTGAGAGTGCTTACATTGTGTTTTGAGCTAGACCTTCCTTGGATGAATGGTCTTAAGGACCCATGCAAACTCACTTCTTCCATGTAAATTTAAGGAAGAAGATGGCATTTTAAGGCTAACCACCTACCAAAAAGCTAACCTTGTACATTATCCCTTAGTGAGCCCTTTTGAGCCTTATAGCTATATTTTTTTGTTTGAACCCTATATGTTTAACCACTTCCACTTCATTTTGATCCTTTAATGTCCTTGGAACTAGTGATACTTATGTGATGATGGGCTTAGAGAATTAAAATGAATGTGTTTTTTTTTTGGTAAAATAAAGAATAAATGTGAGGCGTACTTCAGAATATTTTGGGTTACCTTGTGCTTAAATTGTGATAGTAGAAAAATTTGGGGTGAATTGAGCTTGAATAATAAAAACTGAGTGTGTATCATTGGATGGTTGAGTTTTAAACAAATGTTGATTTGTTATTTATAATAAAAAAGGCAAAAGCAAGATCATAAGAAAAAGCCCTCTCAAAATAACGTTAAAAAAATACAAAAAAAAACTCTTTCGTTTCAAAATACTTGGCCTCTTTTTCTTTTATAGCAGTGTAAAAAAAGATTGTTCTCTTTCCCTTTCAAATAAAATTATATATGCTCATACCCATGTGAATCCATACTAAAGTAAAGATGAAAGACATCTTGTTTTATCTTTTTATGACAGATAAATTCATAAACATGGGAGATAATTTTGAAAAAAAAAAAACACAACTTCAGCCTTAATATTTGTTCAAGTTAGATGAGGCCAGCTATTTTGAAACAGAGAGAGGTAAAAAGAAAAAAAAGAAATAGAAAAAAAAATGTTAAATTCAATAAGTGTAAAACTCAACCATATTTGTTTTCTAAACTCATGTGTTGATAAGGAATTGTGTTTTGGAGAAGACTTGGAGACTAGGGTTGATTTGGGTATTTAGTGTTTTAGGTGCCCATAATTATTGTTCATTGTATTACTAGTTCTCTTAAACTCTACCATTAAAAAGCCTCCATCCGATTCCCGCTTTCACCAAACCCAGCCTCATTACAATCTTGTATAAAGACCATTGGACTTAAATTTACATGTAGTCTCCTTTTGGGAATCTAATGAGGGTGAAGTTGGATCCCCTTACGAGCTCCGGATTGAGAAACACAAAGTAAGCTATTCACAAACCCACCTTTAAAATAAGTGCAAATACTTAGGGAGTGATCTTCTACTTCTGGTAACAAGAACTTAACTTTTTCTCCTTTCATTAATCACTTGCAAGTCAAGTTTACAAATGTTATATATTCATAGCATGATTTGTCATGAGTTGTTAGATTATGTATTTTACTTATTTTCTTAGGTTACACTTGCTAGGGACTAGCAAGAACCTGGTTGGGGGGTGTGATGAATACTCATAAGTGTATTGCTATTAAGGGTTCAAATCATCATTATACACTTTGAGTATGATTAATTTCTATATTCTGAACATTCTTCCACCGGGTTACTATTCATGCATTTTTACTATTCATACATGTTTTTACTATTCACCAGTTATCATTCACCGACTTACTATTCATACGCATATTTCACTGTTCATATGCATTTTACTATTCATCAGTATTAAATAATTATTTTTTTGCGTAGGTAAAATCATCACTTGGCGACCATTCATGAGAAAAATCATATCTAGAGTTGTAGAGTTGGAACTGAGTGGATTCCAAATTCATCTGAAAGTCAACACATAGATCTTCAACTTTGCTTCATTCTACGAGCTAATTTGATCGGTTTCATTTCCAAAATCTGATTATTGATGAGACAATTTGTTATTTTCATATGCTAAAAAGCAGTTTCGGTAGAAAAATCATAACTTGAGCTACGGATGTCCGATTTGAATGAGCAAGCTATCAATTCAAAGATAGAGAGGAGATCTACAACTTTTGTGCTTTGAGGAAGAGTTGATTTGTGTTTACCTACATTTTACCATTTCACCCACCCAAAACTTTATAAATAGGCACCTTGGGGGGAGGGTGAAGGAAGCCATTTTCTTAGGCCTCATTTATGTTCTTGTATCATCTTTAGCATTTCTTCTTTAGTTTTGTTCTAGTTTTCAATATCGAAGCTCTGTCCAAGTGTTTTCTCGTTCTTGTTTTTGTTCTTTCTTTTGATATTTCAATCCATGATCATTCATCTTTCTACATGTTGTTTACTTTTATCATAACTAACTAATCTTTCTTTTGCTAAGGTGAAAGGGTGAAGCTTTTGGTATAAAGGTTATGATTGATTTGAATGGATCACAACGTTAACGATATTTTCTTCTTTAATCTATTTAACTTCCCTCTTTGTTAAGTGGGAGTCTTGATTCATCATAGTCAATCATTGGCATAAAAGCTGCTTGATTCCCTCTTTAGAACATGGCTCTGCCGGCTATATTGGAATCTTGAGTTATTGTTGACAAAGGTTGGCATGATGGATACTTGAACCCATTAGCAAGCGTTGGCGTTTTAAGATCAATGAAAGTTAATACTAACTAAATTCCCCGATTAGGACCTCCTTTATGTATGGATCCTAATTTAGTGATAAGATGGGCTAAAATTAATCCTAACTAATATACTAAAAGTGGATCCCATAACCTGAGTTGTTTTAATTGAATTTGAATTTGAATTTACACCTATTCACACCTTGCACCAAAACTTTCTTTATTAAAAATCTGTAATTTGTATTTCTTAATTCACTTCCCTGTGGTTCGACACTTAGACTCTCGAGATTTTATTACTTGTGACAACCTACACTTGGGTTACAACTGCTAGAGTACAGCATGGATTTTATTGTTTTACACACACCGCCAGTGGAAATTAAAAATTCAATACCTGTTATTTTGGAACGGCCATTTTTAGCAACTTTTAATGCCTTAATTAATTGCAGGAATAGATTGATGAAATTAATATTTGGAAATATGATATTGGAGTTAAATATTTTCAACTTGCTTAAGGAGCCACCTGAAAAAGAAGATGAAAGTGAGAAAGTTTACCTCATTGACACTATTGTGAAAAACCACATCGAAAAGGTATAAGGAAACACATGTTGGAAACCAAAAATTGAGGAGTAAAATAAAATCCCCACAATAGAGTTGAAGCTTTTACCCAAAAAATTGAAGTACCTAACGTTAAAGAAAGATGCTAAACCAATGCTGATACGCTGAATCTTATTACTTCAAGAATTCAACATTGTGATCAAGGATAAGAAGGGAACTGAAAATGTTGTCGTTGACCATTTGTCAAGACGTACAACAGATTCAACAATTGAGGCTACACCCATAAATGATTGTTTTCCTGATGAATTTTTATTTTCTGTTACTAAGTACCTTGGTTTGTTAATATTTTCAATTTTTTGCTGACATGACGGATGTCAACTCAATGGAGTATCCAAGATAAGAAGAAAATTTCTACATGAGATGAAAATTTTTTATTGGGATGATTCTTATCTTTTTAAATACTGTCCTGATCAGATATTTATGAGATGCATACCTAAGGATAAGGTAAAAAGTGTCATTGAATTTTGTCATTCTGAAAACGTGTGGTGGTCATATTTTGTCAAAGAAAACAGCTCCAAGATTTTGCAGTTTGGATTTTACTAGCCTTCTTTGTTTAAAAATGTACATGCATTCTGTAAAGCCTTTGAAAATTGTCAAAAATTAGGATCCATTTTTTCCAAGTTAAGTGGCGAATACGGTACTCCGTGGCTATCAAGTCGGTTATCTCAGTTTCCCATAATAACTTATTTCTTTCTCTCCTCTCTCAATTTTTTCTCAAAATGTATTCTGTTCTTTCTGCTTTGCAAAAATACTTTCCCTATCTCCCGATAAATGTTCTTAAAATGATTTATCAAGCTAGATGTGAAAGATTAAGAGTTTTGATGCACAAAGGCATTCCTGAAGATGTACGTTGGTTAATTGAAGCTAATGTCCGTTTGGCTGGTGAAATCACAGATGCATTTGTGTCTTACATGTCTGACTTAGGCAAAAGCTCTTATGCTAAAAAGTGAAGAGCGAAAAGGTTATGAGTCTGTCACAAATGTGGTTGATGGACTTGTGATACTAGATGTCGTTCTATATGAATGGTGTCCGATAATCGAGAAGAGAAAATACAATTCATTAAGAATGGCATGAGTAAGGATTCTTTGGATAATATCCGATTGACTCTTGAGACGCATTCTTGTGGATTAGTGCAACATGAATGTCTTGGTTTATGGAGTATTTTTCATAAAAAACAAGAGCATTATAATCTTGAGAATCTGACTTTAAAAGACTCTGTTTGCCAGTTTGTAAGAAAACTGGATGGGAAGTAAATCCCCGACTCATAGAAGGCGTTGAAGCTATTTCTAAACGTAAAATCAGTGGAAGATGTGAGTCATAGTCACAACTACTGTATATGCAAGCCATCATTTTTGAAAATGTTCATTTTCTTTTGACAATAGTCCACTTACTACTACAGGTGTAATCATTGCATTATCCTTTCATCTCTATAAATGCATGTTCTTCTTTTCATTTTTCACAGGGTTAAGGATATAGATTGAGGGAACCTCAACTTGCAGATTCTGAAATATTTGTGTATTTTGTGGAGCTTTTCCTGGAAAGGATGAAGAGTTCTTGAGGGCAGCCAACCATTTGTTTAGAGTATTAGCTGAGCAAAAAATACATTTGGTTTATGGGGGAAGCAGTGTCGGATTGATGGGTGCTGTAGCAACAGTAGCATCTGTAGGGGGTAGCCAAGTTTTGGGTATCATCTCTACACCTTTGAAATTGATTTCTGGGGACACGATTGGAGAAGAATTAGTGGTTAAAAGTTTGCAAAAGCGTTTGTTGCAAATACTTTGTAATTCTGATGCTTTTACTACTCTACCAGGAGGGTTTGGCACATTGGGGAAAATTTTCCAAATTGCTTCTAAGGCCTAACTTAATTTGCACTAGAAACCCATTGGGCTGTTGAATGTTAACAATTTCTTTGTAGGTCTGTTATCTTTTATGGATCATGCTATGCGGGAGAAATTATCTTAGAGACGGCACGACGGATCCTAATATCTGCATCAATAGCCGAAGAATTGCTATACAAAATGCAAGCTTTTGTTCCTAAACCAGATCCAGCAATGATTCAGATAGACTGGACACAACAGTTTTTCCCAATCAGCTCCATCCCATAAGTATCCTTTACCCTGCTTGTCATTTTATTTTATTTTTTTGATGAAGCACTGTGGAATAGACCAATCGGACTTGTGGATTTGTTTATCTTGTCTTTTAGTTTTACTATCAATATTTTCTTTATTTTAATTTAAGTTATTTCAGGGTTTTCATGTTTAATAACTATCATTTCAGGTAATTTCTTTTTCACTCTTCTTATCTATATTTTGACAATGGGGACAATATCTTAATCTGGTTAGGGGGAGGGATAGTTGACACATTCTATTTCTTCTTTTAGGGTAGTTTTTCTCATGCTGATATTAAAACCATTAGACAAAGCACTTAGTTTAAAATGGCTGAGTAAAGAGTAATTTTACTCTTGAGACGCATCCTATTAGGCATGCTAGTCATAACATTTTTTTTAGTAGGTTTTTGTACCCGTACAAGATGACACACTCACTAGTAATCTATATTTTCTATCTTGAAAATTCTATGCTTGGTGATGAAATTGTTGAGGTGATGAGCTACATTAAATTTTACATGTTTGAAATCTTATTTGACATAATGATTTAGTCAAATTTTATTCACTTTGACAAGGGATTAGGATGTTTAAGTTATGAATTGCTGATATTTTTACACATGCTGAAAATCTTTATTGTCTTTTAGATTTCAAAGAATACTCCAACTATGTGGCTGTTGGGACTTCAAATAAACCATATCTTAGCTTGATTTGAATAAAAAAAACTTGACAAAAAAACCAAAAACAACACCAAGAAGTGTTGAAAAGACATGGAAAATGAAAAAGAGAAAAAAAAAACAACAAGCGATGTTCACTCTTGGAAATGGCTGCCTATTACCAGGGTTCTCCAAATAAGGCTTGAGCCAATGTTAAAAAAAAAAAAACATTTTATAGTGTAATAGTGTGAAAGACCACCAAAACGATGGTTTTGAGTTAGATTTGTTCTGATAAGCCGCAAATGTTGGTATGATTTACTGAAATCTTTTAGATACTTTTGATAGTCAGTCACACATTTACTGCACTCAGTAACTCATAATTTTTTACACTTTTCCCTTGTTTGAGTGGTAGAGAAGTGCATAAATTGTTATGAAATTTGGACCATTTTTTAGAACATTAATTTTGATGCTCATTACTTAAATAATTTATGATCTATTGTATAGAGATTGATAGTAGAAAATAATTTATGAAACTTGGGTATTCATTTAGTATATCGCTTTACCTGCTAGGGACTATCAAGAATTTGGTTAGGGGGTATGATGAATACTCATAAGTGTATTGCTATTAAGGATTTCAATCATCATTATACACTTTGAATATAAATAATTTATTTATTTTAAGTATTTTTTCCATCAAGTTACTATTCACATATTTTACTATTCACTGAGTTACTATTCACCAATCACTATTCATCGACGGACTATTCATATGCGTATTTTACTGTTCATGCACTTTTCACTATTCATTCTTATGAAATAATTTTTTTTTTTTGTAGCTAAAATCATCACTTAGTGACCCTTTACGAGAAAAATCATATCTAGAGCTGTAGCTATCAGAACTGAGTGATTCCAAATTCATCTAAAAGCCAACACACAGATCCTCAACTCTGCTTCATTCCAATAGCTTGTTTGATCATTTTCATTGCCGAAATCTGATTATAGATGAGACCATTTGTTCTTTTGTGTGCTGGAGAGTAGTTTCAATAGAAAAATCATAACTTGAGCTACAGATGTTCAATTTAAATGAGCAAGCTATCGATTCAAAGATAAAGAAGAGATCTATAAATCCTGGGCTTTGAGGAAGAGCCAATTCAATGTGTACAGTGGTCAAAAAATTAAAATAAGTTGCATCCCATCATTGTTGATTTATATTTACCTATATTTTACTATTCCATTTTACCTACCCCAAAACTCTATAAATAGGCATCTTGGGGGGAGAGTGAAGGGATTCCATTTCTTAGGCCTCATTTATGTTTTTGTATCAAAGTTAGCTTTTCCACTTTAGTTTTGTTTTTTTTTTCAATACCGAAGCTCTGTCCAAGTATTTTCTTGTTCTTCTTCTTGTTCTTCCTTTGATCTTTCAATCCATGCTCATTTCATGTTTTTACATGTTGTTTACTTTTATCATGGCTAACTAATCTTTCTTTTACTAAGGTGAAAGGGTGAAGCTTTTTGTATAAAGGTTATGATCGATTTGAATGGATCACAATGTTAACGATATTTTCTTTATTAATTTATTTAACTTCACTCTTTGTTAAGTGAGAGTTTTGATTCATCATATTCAATCATTGGTACAAAAGCTACTTGATTCCCTCTGTAGAACATGGTTCTGCCACCTATATTGGAATCTTGAGTTATTGTAGACAAAGGTTGGCATGATAAATACTTGAACCCATTAGCAAGCGTTAACGTTTTAAGATCAATGAAAGTTAATACTAACTAAATTTTCCAATTGGGACCTCCTCTATGTGTGGATCCCAATTGAATGGTAAGATGGGCTAAATTAATCACAACCGATATACTAAAAGTGGATCCCCTAACCTTAGATATTTATTTGAATTTGAATTTTAATCAACACTTGTTCACACTTTGCAGCAAAATCCTTCCTTCACTTTTGTAATTTGTATTTCTTAATTTACTTCCCTGTGGTTCGACACTCAGACTCCCGAGATTTTATTACTTGCGACAACCTACACTTGGGTCACAACTGCTAGAGTGCAGCAGGTAACAGATTTTGTTGAAAATTGGATGGAAGCAACGCAATACCTCGGCTATAAATAACCATTTCTTCTCCTCAGCAACACCCAGTAAAGCTTGCGCATTTGTAAGGAGCAAAAGAAAATTGTAAGAGAGAGATTTATTTTTTGGGGAGTGACAAAATAGTGAGATAATTTTTGGGGGTGTTTGGAAAACACTTGATTGCCACTAATTTGGGTTTATCTCATACCTCTAGAATTTTTTATCTAAAGAAGATTATCTCTTTATAAGCCTATTATTTTTATAGTGAAAAAAAATCTTGGAGTTTGTCCCGTGAGCGTATCCCTAAAATTAGAGGTGAACCATGTAAATTTTCTGGTGCCACTTTTACTAATCATCTTGCTCTCAAAATTATCACCCACTGCACGAACCCTAACAGGAGGCAGGTAGCTCTAGGGTTGGGAGGCCATAGCTTACCTAGAGGAAGCTCCCAGAAGACCATTCTGTTGGGAAGTGCTGATCCAAGCCTTGCTTTGTGTATATTTCCTTTGGGTGATTAGGGTTCATAACAAATTACATAGAGGTACCGATAGATGGTGATTTCATCGGCCATTTTGTAAAGTTGCCTTTGGTCATTGTGGGCATTTCATATCATTCTTCCATCATCATGAACAATGTGATAATGAAAGCCAACATTTGGTTACTTGCCTTCCTATACACCCTCACCAAGTAGGACAATGCAAATAAGAAATGGGTTACTTTGTCTTCTGTTACTTTTTTTTTCTTTTTTTATTTTTCGGACAATTATAAATGTGGTCGACATTTTGGGTCAAGCCTTACTGGTAATAGATAGCCTTAGCCAGGGTAGTCATGTCAGGACTTGTTTACCTGGGAAGATCATATCATCCTCACTAGATTCTGCAGAAAAGAAGCCGCAAGAAAGTAATAAAATGGATGAAATCTCATTGCTTATGTTTGACCCTTCTGTAAGATGAATAAATTGGTCTAATTAAAGCTCTACAATTTCTAACTTATATCCATTGATCTTCTCCGTCAACTTCTAAGAAGCTCAAAAAAATAAGAAACACAAATGCGTGTAGCGTTTCTTCTTTTGCCTAGTATACCAACTAATTGAGGGTGTACTCATGTAAAACATGCATGGAGGGCTAATTGGTTATACTACATAAATTAGATTCGACCCATTTATCCTGATTACCATAAAAAATGGCCAAGTCAGCTGAAATCTTAATTTCTCATCTCTCTTAAATCACTGAGAGATTCCATGGATCAAGCAGAAGATTAATGGAACAATTTGTGGCAGAATTTGTCTCTAAGGAAGTCTAATGATTTTTCAGTTAAATCCTTTTCCCCAGGTTCTAATTCAAGGTAATCGTAGAAGGGTTATCCATGAAAATCAAATGATCCACCAAAAAACAAGGTTTTTCCATTGGAAAATTGTAATGTGACCGTCTACAACCTTCACAAATGCGTCACAGATGTTATGCGCCACAATCAGATGGTCTGGGACGGTCACCAACCATTGCACTGGTAAAGTCCCTTTCGGTTGGGAAACAACATGGGAATGGATTCTAAAATCGATACCCTATCATAGAACAAGAGTAGAGCTATTTCTTTGAAGAGAAGGCAATAGTAGAGGTTCAAAGACTAGGGAGCTCCATTGTATATGGTGAAACATTGTTTGGGTTTCAAGGTAGAAGTTACACATGAAGAGATAGTTGAGACTTTTGATTTTTGTCTTGTAAATGATTCTCCAGGCATTTCTTGCTCTTTTTAATAGATTTTGTTCTTCTTATAAAAGAAAAAAAAAGGAAAAACTAACAATGAGACAATATTATCCTTTTCAGGATGTATGGAGGATTATATAAACCAGGGAAAGTGACACCTAATTAGTAGAAGGAAGGCACGTACTACCAACCAATCCTCCAAGTATAAATCCCTCAACACAGCCATTCACATGCAAACTAGGAGCACGCTTGTCAACTCTTTTAGGGCTTCATAAAACATAAATATTAAAAACAAAGGAGCAATTAGTTTTTGGCTCCTACAGAATTGTTGTTTAGTAATTCTCAGTAGAAAAATAATATATATGGGATTTCAGTAGATGGTTTTAATTTTTGTGAAGCTAGTCAAATAGATTGAATTGTTGTTCATCTGAAATGTCAGTTTTCTTGGTTTCGAAGCAAACACCCCTTTAAGAAGGTTCCATTCGCAGCAATTCCTGCAGGAAACAAGTTTGAATGGTTAGAAATAGATTTTGATTTGCTTGGAAGTGATTTATCAAAATTACTGTAGTATTTGGCTTATTGGTTGCTAAATTTGACTTAATATTTGACTTTCTGCTAGTAGTCTGGTTTTAGTCTGAAACTTGAGGTACAAGTCTGAAATCATATTTGAAACATGTGTACATATTTAGAACTGATTCTTAAGCCCAAATATGAGTTTTTGCTACTCAAATCTCTTTGCTGCAGTTTTAGCAACAGGACTGGTTTGGGGTGCTTTAAGTTGTGCTTTTGCTGTAGTTTTCTAGTATTTTTTTTATTATCTATGCCCCTGTACACATGATCTGTGATCTCTTAATGGGTTTTCATTGAAAACTGACCCCTTAATAATAGTTATTGGGATATTCTGGTTTAAGTGTTCGTAGTGCAGGTAAGCTTCATAGTTATTGAAATTCCAGTTTATGGTTGCAAAATTTGACTTGATGTTTGACTTTCTGCTAGAAGCTTGGTTTTAGTCTGAAACTTGACATAGAGGTTTGAAATCAGGTTTGAAACGTGAAACAAAGCATTGAAAAAAGGCCACAGATGGAACCAAAAGAAGGTGAAAATAAGAAAGAAGGCAATTTTTTGGAGCCAAGTTTCCTCTTTGTCCTCACCTACTCTCAGTTACTGTTTTAGTCTTTATCACCCACCAAAGCAAAAAAACAAAAGGAAATCAAGATCAAACCCAAACAAGCAACTGCTTCCTTCAAATTTCGGGAATCAAAACTAACATGGTATGCCCCTTTACTTATTCAAGTTTCTTCAGGCTGTCTCTCTGTCTGTGTCTTGCTGCTGAATCTAATCAAATCACTTTGTGTTTGATTGATGAAGTTTGTCATAGAGTAGTGTAAGATGGAAGCTTTGGCTTTCCTAGGAGGCCCTTTCCTGTCTTTCTTGTACGAGTGGATATTCGGCAAAGTGGAGTCCTTCCTACAGAGCAAGTTCAACAAATAATCTAAGACACAAGAAACGGTTCATGCCAGGGCCCAACTAGATGAGTGGAGGAGCTTGCTACCCAAAATCCAAGCCATGCTCGAGCAAGCCGAGACACAAGAAATGGCTCATGCTTCAGTTCAGGCCTGGCACTCTGACCTCAAACAGTTGGCATATGACATGGAGGATGTGGCGGAACAGGGCCCCAGTGCCCTGAATTACTAACACTGGTAGGCTCTAGGGAACTATGATCCCACTTGAGTTACAGTTGGCTAGTTATTACTTGTAAAGATACCTTAAATCATTTCGTGCAACTAGTTTCTTAGCCTACCCTGCATAAAAATATGCATGCGTTGTCCTGGCTATGCAATAATAATTAAATTAAAACTTCATCGAAAACAGTGCCGCGGCAATTAATGAAAACATAACTCAAATAAGCCAAGACATAAATCTTTAGTTGCTTTAACTTCAAGTAACAACTGTGTGCATACATCTTAAACTTATATGCACCCAAAAGTAACTTTAGTGTTATACACACCCATGGTCATTAGTATAGGCAATCTATGTATGAAATTACCATACATATCAAAGAAATATCTTATGACTACTAACTACTAAGATCCTTCCTTAGCTCTTCACCCAAGCAAGAAAGCTTCAAGTGATGAGCCACACTATCCTTGTGCTCACTTAGCCTCTCTGTAAGGCAAACACTTTGGTCAGTACTTACTTATGCTATAAGTAACTTAGAAAACATGAAGTTTCCTACTGAGAGAATACCTTTGAAACTAAAAGAACTTAGCTTTAACAGTGCCCCTTACCAACTGTTAAGCCCAGACAAAAGTGCTTAAACCTGCACAACACTTAAGGGGTGAGTACTCCGAAGTACTCAGTAAGGGATTAGCACCTGCAGGAAAAACATAATGCATGCAAACAAGGCACAACAAGCATATAAATAATGCATACAAAACAAATCAACAAACAAGCAAACAACACACAACCAAAAGCAAGTAAATAAACAACAATAATGCAAATGATGGGATGGATGGATGAATGAATGAATTATGCACATGCAATGCGCTTAGGACTTCCTTACACCCGTAGGTGTTGGACTTGTCGTGAGCTCTTACGACTGGGGTACTTGGATACTGGCCCTCGTATCCTTGCTAGCACTTAATTAACCCCTTGAAGTCCACTTACGGGCACCTTAGAGTAAGACCTTGCTTACTCAACCTTACCCGCCTTGATGAGCTACTTAGAGTAAGTTTCCACCTACTCACTTCTTACCCGTCTCTTCCCTTAAATTATTGTGCAGGGTAGTTATCCTATGTGGTTAAACTAGTCAAACCCTCAAGGTTTAACTCAAACACTACTAGTGGCTTGCCTACCAAACCAAATGGTTCGGTTGGGATCGACTTAGGTTTTTCTCTCTATTGACCATATGTAAATGATACTCTATACGGCCAATAAAGAGTCTAAAAACCTCTCTTAATCCCCTTAGTGCTCATTCAAAAGCTTAAGCACCCTTGAATTACTTAGCCACCAAGTCACACACTTTTACTTAACCACACAACTTAACTACCTCCTAAATAATGCAAAATTCCCGCTCTAGGAATGAATTCTAGACCCAACCGAGGCTATGGAACCTCTTAGGATAACCTAGGAATAGAAACCGAGAGCCTAAGTTAACCTTAGGATGGCCGGAAAATGAGGCCAAAATCCCACTTGGCGACGCGGCGCCAAGGAGCAATTGCTTCTGGCGACGCGGCGCCACAGTATATCACGCTCTGTGACATTTTCGCCTCCTGGCGCCGCGGCGCCAATTCACGGACGAATTGGCGACGCGTCGCCAACTTGATTTTTCTGGGTTTGTGCGTCCGTGTCGCTCTTGCACATAAACTACTCAAACTCTCTCGTTTCTAATCCAAACTTAATGGGTCTTGTTCCTAATTCATCCCCACACACAAGACTACAAAACCATGCATTATTTGAGCTTGATTACTTAAACCCTTACCTCAATTTAGCCACACAAGCAAGCAATGCAACATAAGCTTTCCTAGCTCCACAAGCTTCATTGAGTTCCAAGTCTAAAACCAAAGCAATTTGGCACCCAAACCAATCAAACCAAGACCATTTCTAGCTCTTAAAACAACCTAGAACCAATCCAATTAAACTCAAGAAGCTTACCCACGAAAATTGGATCCAAAACAAGCTTCCAAAGAGCAAACTTGAGCTAGAACACCACAAACAAGCTTGGTGATCCTTCTAACACCTTGGGCACCCTTTAATTTGATGAAATCTTGCAAGAAAATGGAAGCTTGGGCTGTGATTTTGGGAGAGGAAGTGGAGCCACGAAAATTTGGAGTTAGTTGCAAATGACTAAGGAAGAAGAAGACTTGGATATTTGTAAACAAGTCAACTTTTCCTTCTCCTTGCACCTAAGTCCACTAGCTTTCAAAAGCTTCAAATAGCTCACCAAACCCTCACTCAAAACCACTTTTATTTGTTCTAAAGGATACTAAAAGCTTTCCAAACTTAATTTTCTTGAACACTTTAGCCACTTAAGATTCAAATGGCCCCAAAAACACACTTAGTGCCACAAGTTGTCAAAGCTTACTAGGATGATTCTAAAAGCTAGAATAACTAATGGTCTTGACTTAACTATGCCAAATCACACTTAGGAACTCACTTAACTTAATTAAGCTTATCTTACTTGCTTAACAAGGCGCTAACTTGAGGTACTTAAATTTAACAAACACTTACTTGATTAATCGACTAGGAGAGCCGTCACACTTGGGAAACACTTACCTCAACATTTTATGTAGAGGAAATACTAGGAGAGCCTTTACAGAGGACATCCTTGATGAGTTCGAGTTTGAAGTGGAGACTGCCAAGCGTCAGGTCCAAGCTGAGGACAGCACCATCAGACCATCCAAACGGCCCAGGCTTAGTGGTTTGAGCATAAGCGAGTCTTTTCCCCTTCATCTTGGTGCCCTCCTTCCCAAGATAAATGATGTCACCACCAAACTGCAGCGCATAGAAAGAAAAACAAAGTTCGTTGAGTTAGTTCAGCAGAATCTCTCACTGCCACAATCCAACACTACAGGAACCAGACCGCCAGCCTCCACTTCGTTGCCTAAACCTCAAGTCTATGGCAGAGAGGAAGACAGGCAAGCCATTCTTGACCTTCTGCTGAGAGAAGAGCATCATGAACATGGAGTTGGAGTTTTTCCAATTGTGGGAATGGGTGGGATTGGTAAGACCACTCTCACTTAGCTTGTTTACAATGATGAAAATGTGGAGAATCAGTTCCATCTTAGATCATGGTCTTGCGTTTTTGAACCATTTAATGTCCTTATGGTAACAAAAGCCATTGCAGAAGTACTACTAAAACACCATGATGTGAATGGCTAGCTTGAATCTGCTTCAGACGAAGTTAAAAGGTGCCTTAGCTGGAAAGAAGTTCCTACTTGTATTGGATGATGTTTGGAATGAGGATTACGGCCTGTGGGATATTCTGAGCAGGCCTTTCCTTGAAGGGGCAGCAGGTAGTAAAATAATTGTCACTACTCGCAACCATAGTGTTGCATCGATCATGAAAATAGGTGATATTCAACCTTACACTCTTAAAAGACTTCCAGATAGTGAGTGTTTGCGATTGTTTAGCTGATGTTGGCATTCTAAAATGTTGTGATAAAACACTTTGGAAGATGATGCCTGAAACTTCCCTGCAAGCCACATGATACTGCTTTCAACTTCCACTTCTTTGCCTACTTTCAGATGCTTGTTTAGACAAGTTCAACTTAACTGAGCTACGTACTGAGGAAATATTGGGACATACAAGTAGGCACCACAACCTTCTGCCAATTCTAACTACTACACTCTAACAGTTGTAACCCAAGTGTAAATTATTGCAAGTAATAAGATCTCGGGAGTCCGAGTGTCGAACCACAGGAAAATGAATTAAGAAATACAAGTTGAAGTTTTAATAAAAAAAGTTTTGGTGAAAGGTGTGAACAAGTGTGAATTAAAATTGAAATTGAAATAAAATAGCTAAGGTTAGGGGATTCACTTTTAGTATATCGGTTATGATTAATTTTAGCCAATCTTGCCACTCAATTGAGATTCACACATAGAGGAGGTCACAATCGGGGAATTTAGTTAGTATTAACTTTCATTGATCTTAAAACGCCAACACTTGTTAATGGGTTCAAGTATCCATCATACCAACCTTTGTTAACAATAACTCAAGATTCCAATATAGCCGGTAGAGCCATGTTCTACAAAGGGAATCAAGCAGCTTTTGTGTCAATGATTGACTATGATGAATCAAGACTCCCACTTAACAAGGAGGGAAGTTAAATAGATTAAGAAAGAACATACCGTTAACGTTGTGATCAATTCAAATCAATCATAACCTCTATACCAAAAGCTTCACCCTTTCACCTTAGCAAAAAGAAGATTAGTTAGATATAATAAAATTAAACAACATGTAGAAAGATGAAATAAACATAGATTAAAAGATCAAGAACGAAGAAGAAGAAGAATGAGAAAACATTTGGACAAAACGTCGGTATTGAAAACTAGAACAAAACTAAAGAAGTAAATCTAAAGAGATACAAGAACATGGAAATGGCCTATGAAAATGGCAAACTTCACCCTCCCCCAAGGTGCCTATTTATAGAGTTTTGGGGTGGGTGAAATGGTAAAAATAAAAATGGTAAAATGTAGGTAAATACAAATCAATAATGGCGGGCTGCAACTTATTTTAATTTTTTGACCATCGTAGGCATCAGATTAGCTCTTCCTCAAAGCATAGAAGTTGTAGATCTCCTCTTTAGCTTCGAATCGATAGCTTGATCATTCAAATTGGACATCTATAGCTCAAGTTATGATTTTTCTACTGAAACTGCTCTTCAACATACAAAAATAACAAATAGTCTCATTTATAATCATATTTCGGCAATGAAAACGATCAAATTAGCTCACCGAATGAAACAAAGTTGAAGATCTATGTGTTGGCTTTCAGATGAATTTGGAATCACTCAATTCCGACATCTACAACTCAAGATATGATTTTTCTCGTGAAGGGTCGCCAAGTGATGATTTTACTTATATAAAAACTAATAATAATTATTCAATATTAATGAATAGTAAAACGTATATGAACAGTAAAAGATGCGTGAACAGTGAAGCACGCGTATGAACATCAAGTTGATGAATAGTAAAAATGTGCGTGAATAGTGACCCGGTGGAAAAATGCTCAAAATATAGAAATTAATCATACTCAAAGTGTATAATGATGATTTAAACCCTTAATAATAATACACTTATAAGTATTCATCACTGACGCACACTGATTGTTTAGGTACTGAAATGCTAATAGATGTTGATCCAACAAAGTAGGAGTAGTAGCAAGGGCGGAGCTGGATAAGTGCAGCACAAACTTTCAGAACCACTTATCATAAAAAATGTAAACAGAAACTGACTGTTGTTATCATTATGTAAGGCACTTTAACTCAGTGGTCTCCTTGGGCACGGTGATGGATTTTGTAAGACAAAATGCGCTAACCATCTTGATTCAATCCAAGATTTTGTGCTCCCCAAGGAGCATAAGAACTTGGGATGTTGGATGTATATCAATTAATCCACAGGTTGTATACCATAGAACTTCAGAGTTTCAAGATTGGGGCAACTTGTATAATTTTTTTTTTCTGGTTGCCAAAATAAATTTGTGTTATACGTTTCACTGGTTTATATGATGTAAGTGGTAATTTGTGATGACGACAAAGGGACATCAATTTCATAATGCGATTAAAGTCTGCACCTTTTAAACAATTGAGGAGAGGGAAGATTTGGAAAACTCCACATGATCAAAGAATCGACGTTTTAAACAATATCCTAATTAGCAAGCAACGTAAGCAGTATCTGAAATAGGAAAATAGCAGTTTAGTCCCTAGTTCTATCAAAACCGTGTATTTATTCACTTAACTTCTTATTTAAGCTACATATGCCACCAGTTGGGAAAGAGTGCGATTTTCCCTAAAACAGTAGGTACTTTTTCTTATATACTGCTTCCTAATTCTTGTATAGATTTCTAGAGCTTCTTGTTCATGTTCTTGTATATATGGAGAACTTAAAATTCGCGTGTTTAATGCCATTACTGCCCAAACAGTGGATTTTAAAATCCTAATCATTTTATTATAGTTTCAGTATTTTAAAATTATAGGAATTAATAAATGATCCTATCCAAGCAGAGCTAGCTATTAGTTTGGAAAAAGACGTTCAGACTGAAACAAATATTTGCATTAAATTTTAGGACCACCTTTTATTGATCCTACGACCAGCCGATCGATTAATCGAACATCTAAAAATAAAACATTAAAAACATTAAGAAAAAAAACCCCCAAAATTGCCCAACGGTCACTTGTCGACCATAATAAAAGCCAGTGTCTTTGCTTCAGGCTCACGCTTTTTCTTCTTCTCCTCTCCCAAGAATCACCGGCGAACGGGGAGCCTATATTCTTGATTTCTTCGTCTTCTCCTCCGCCTCCTCCTCCTCCTTCAATTTGTTTCTCTCTTTATCTGTTCCTCTCCCCTGCTTGCCCAATGGTCTCAGATACAAATCTCTAGAGAATTGAATGTTGCAGTGATTTTGAATTCCTCCTCTCCCTGAACCCTAGCATTTAGTTCCATCAAACTCCTTTCAATCCCTCTCCAAGAAATCCCTGATGGCTGGGGGAAAAAAACCCAATAGAACAAGAAGCTGAAACCAAAGAGTTTCAGGGTTCGGGAAACTGACTCACGGAAGGGGAATTTCTTGTAATCAATATCTTATTCATATTTCTGAAGGCCAATTTTTGTTCTTTGCTCCCAATCTTAAGATTTGAGAAGGATTGAAGCATGGCGCTTTAACTCTGAGGTAACAATCAATCCAATTTCATCTTCTTGGAATTTTCACTGTTTAAACCAGTAACCTTCTGTGCTTGTCTCTTCGTTTTTCAACTTGTCAAATTTTCAGTATATTCACTTCTAATTGACAAATTTGCTTGTCCTCTGGGACATCGAGGAAGAGACCTACTCCACGTATCGCAGTTCTTTTCCAAATCCCAGTGGAAATCTCTTGTAGGTTTACAAACAAATCAGTTTTATTTTGGATTCCCTTTTTATTACGTTTCAATGAATGAAATTGCATAAGCCCTCGTTAGGAGCTTTTATCTGGATTTTCGTAACATGTTCTTTTATTGCTATTACTATTATTAGCATGAAGTTAAGCTTCCTGCTAACATTGTTGCTTGTGACATAGACAGTGTAACAGATTGATGGGATTGAAGCCACTTATTTAGAGAGGATTCTTCCACTGGTACCTTTGGATTTTTGAGGTATTTAGGATCTTGTTTTTTTCAGTCATTACTGGAGTTGTTATCTATTCTTGTTTCTTAAGTATTTTTCTTGTTTCATGAACATACTATGATAGCCTTCTCGGCCCCATGGAATAACGAACTGAAAACGCCAATGATTGTGCTTTTTGTGGAGGCTAGTGTATTAGACCCTGAAAATATGATGTTCATTTCATTTACTCGCCAATATATTCATTTCATTTACTCTCCAATACCTATATTTGCTTCAGCATTGTCATGAAACTTGAAACTTGGTAAAGTTTGGTTCATCAAATATGAAACTTGATACTTGTTCTTTATATATGTCTGAGAAAATCCAGCTTTTTGATGCAATTGGAATGCGTGAATTATGAATTGGACCCCTTAATCACATCACTGTTGGTGTTTCTTTACCGTATATAACAATGTGCAACTAAGTGCTACTCTTTCTTTTCGAAACTTGTTGTATGAATGGACGAGAGTAAGTGTTGTTTCAACTAGAATTTTCTAGAAAGCTTTGTCTGCTTAGTTCTTGCCATTGTTTTATGTTAATAAATCTGCCCAGCATTGTATTTTAAAACTATGCAGATTTGGTTGACAGGTTGAAAAGAATATGAACAGGACTGTACTAGGACATTTTACTTGTTTAAAGAAGTGAAAGAGTAAAGGTACAAACTTTCTCCAATTTGGGACATCTTAATGCCATGGTGGATCAGCTGTCTGGTTTTTCAAATTGCAATTCATGCATCATGCCTGGTTTGTGTTATGGTTCAAGGTCTTAATAACCATTTTTTTTTTTCACTTAAATTCGTATAAACAGAGTAACTTTGTTCCTAGGACACCGTGCTCCTAACCACAACCAGAAATGTATTAAATGTTTACAGCTTGTAGTTAGTAGTACTGTTCAAGTCTTCTTGAATTCATTTCCTTCACTAATCAGGACTGGATTGAGACTATTGAGGTACATGCAAACCGAAAAAATGGAAATAACATAGAAAAGTGTCTATATTAATGCATAACAACCCCAACTCTGGAAGTGAAAGGGTTGCTCGGCTGGTGTAACTGAACCCCTCATGAGCTTAGATGCAAAAGTTTTGTCCCTTTTTAGTGCCTTGATAAATAAAACTTTAATTAAGGATAACTAGTCAAAGACACATTCAGAGGTGTCTTGTATAGGAACTAATGAAAAGTAAACAACCATCTAAGTTGTCGCTTACCCAAAAGGGCAATAAAAAATCTGCAGCAGAAACAAGAAATATTGCAGCAATGGCTGCTGCCGAAATGTCCAAAGAAGATCACTTTGTGTGTTAAGCACATTTTAACCCTTTTAAGCACTCCGGCAAGTTCAAAATACTGAAATGTTTTTGTACATATAGCCTTGAAAGCCCTTTGATAGTAGGAACAAAAAGTCAAATGCTGAGTCCAACCAAAATTTTGGCCATACCAAGGTTCGATCCTTTGTTCCAAGGCTACAAGCACTTTATTTCGTAATCATAGAGGCTTCCATTTGGTTCGCTAGACCAGTAGCTAGTTAGTGAAACGTAGAAACTCCAAAGTCTTTATTCATTAAGCCATTTTTATAGAATTTTACACTCACATCAGTCCATACACATAAAAAATACACATACTTGCAAGGAAACAAGTATCAAAATCATGCGCAGCTCATCCTAGACCACTGCACTATCATTACATGGTCTTCTTGGACAGCAACTGAAGTGAGCCCATTAAGCAACAAAACAGTAAGGCAACTGAAACCTTTAACATGGTTAAACAGAACAAGCATGAAATTCTTGTAGTTAAAACAAAAGTTAACACAAGTATAAACTCATAAAATGGATTATTTTTGCTTTTCTTCCCCTGCAAGATAAACTCAGTAAGGGTTAAGCTGTTAATGTATATACCTGCATAATGAATAATGCCAGAGTGGAACAGTAACACAAATACAGGAACAAACATACATATATCACCGTGGTAAAATTGTGTAATTGTGTTGAATTTTGTGTGAATTTCTAATTAGTTCTCTCAGTACTTGTTGGATTCTAACAAAACTTATTGCTTTTCTTTGGCAGGTTGTCACATCAAAATAGCAACTTTGAGAAGTTATCAAAAAGATGCTTCTTGAATTGCTTGTCATTCTCGACATGGAATCAGCTGCGATTTGTTTTGGCTATGCACATTCATCCATCCATCCATCCATACATACATACATACACACATACATGCATACATACCCATCCATCCATCCATCCATCATATCCATTCATACATACACACATAGATAGATGTAATGATTTGTCAAAGCATTTGTATTTCTCTACCAACCATTTCTAGTTCTTCCCTCTTTATTTGACTGTCTTTTCCCGAAAATCTTGGGTCATGTGCAATGAGATTTCAAATTCTGAGGATCTCAGAAGTATTGGAGCAATCAAGTGAGCATTCTGATTTAGAGTTTGACATTCTATATCTTCAGTAAGCACCTTTACATTGCCAAATATTTATGTTATATATCTATTTTGTTTTCTAGTCATTTCTGCATTTAAATTTTTTGTTTAATTTGGTCACGATATATAGCATTAAAAGTGGCTTTATTTCAACTAGAATTTTGAGGAACTTAAAAGAATATTCCCCTCTCCCCCCATTTTCTACTAGTTCAGTTTGTTTGCAGGTTACCTAGATGTGTTCACCTTTTTAGCCTCTCTTGTAGCCTACAAAATAATTGTATAAGGTTAGGTATGTTACTTTCACTCAATATTTAAAATTTGCTGCATGTTTTCAGGCCATTAATTTCAGGAATGAGTTTTATGATAATTTCATTTTTTGGAGTGTTTTAGTCTTTGCTGCTTATTAACTTTCTTATTAGAATTTATGATTCACTTCTAATATGCCAAGGAAGTCAAATTCTGCAGCCAATAGCCCTTTGTATGCCGTAAAAGTAAGGTGAGTTGGATGTCCTTTAGCCAATTTTTCTACTTCTTAGTCACAAAACTTCTCTTTAGTTGAGGTCACTGCTTAATCTAAGTATTAATCAGCTATAGAAAGAATTTAGTCTACACAATTTCCATTTTTTTTTCTTGTCTATGAAAGAAAAGCTTTCTTTTCCATTCAGTTTTTTTGAAAAGACAGCATCACTGTCTAAAAATTTCCATCAGGTACATGCTTTGCTTCATTTTGTTTTTTTATTGACACTCCAAAAAAGGCCGTATACTTTTTTCCCTTTTGAATTTTTTCTTTGTTTTGTACTGCTTTGTACGAGTTCTGATTTTACTTTAAAAACAAATTCCACTAGTTTGTTGGCACGTCCACCTAGTGCCTTACTTAAGTGAGTCAATTTTTATTTCGCGTAAGAACGTTTTGTGCTAATACTTGACTAGAGGTTTGGCTAGCAGTTAATTAAATCACTAGGTCTTAGATAGTCACTTGGGCCTTTGGTTTCTTTTTTCAATAAAAACATTGGTTACATTTGCTTATGTTGTTTATGCCAATTTAGTGCCCTTGGATTAAGCTCATCTAGCTAGGTCTAAACTTCATTTCCAAGAAACTCGTGCAACAATTGGAGTCTATACTCAGCTTGGGTTATTTGTCCACTGAAAAGTTATAGGGTAACTTATTTAATTTGGTGAAATACTAGAATTTGCATGACTTGTTCACTTTGCAGAAATGAAGTGAGACCTATCCAGTGGTCAACACTACCGCTTTGGATCCCAAATATTTGGGGTTAGCATTTTCAATTTTGCTGAGCTCTCCCCTTAATGAATTTTTTATCATTTTCGTATCATGGTTACATATTGCTCAGTTAAGTATGAGAATATTCCAGCAGAATATGGTGCTTCTTGAATTGTTTGCCATTCTCAACTTTGTTTTTGGCTATACATTAACGCAACATCCTTCCATGCATGCATGAATATGCATTCATACATTCATGCATACATACATCCATGCTTGCATGCAAGTGCATGCATACATAAATACATCCATCCATCCATAAGTTCATACATAATTTTTTGTTGGTCATTTTTGTTGATTTATGAAATTTGTTTGACTTAATTACTTTATATTTTCTGTTCTTCTAATAGTGTTCCTCCACCTTCTCCTTATGAAGAAGAATGTTCTTTAAATACTCAAAAATCATTTCTAGCTACTTCCCATGGATCCAAGGGAAGACTAATAATTCATTTTTACAAATGATCACCTAAATACATATACCACTTAGCTCTCATGCAACCACCCCTCCACATGCAAAATGTACCACATTGTCCACACAACTTGCTGGTTTCTAAACCCCTAAATCCAAAACCCTAAACCCCAAACATTAAACCCTAAACCCTAAACCCCAAGCCTCAAAACCGCATACCCAAAACACCAAAACCCTTTACCCTAAGGCCCTAATAACCCTACAAACCCTAAATCCTAAACCTCAAAACTTAAACCATAAAAACCATAAACCATAAACCCCAAAAACTGCTAACCTTAAACCCTAAACCCCAAGCCCTAAAACCACAAACCCAAAACACCAAAACCCTTTACTGTAAGGCCCTAACAACCGTACTAACCCTAAACTCTCAACCTCAAAACCTAAACCCTAAAACTCATAAACCCTAAACCCTAAAAACCATAAACCCTAAAGCCAAAACCCAAAAACATTAAAACCTAAAACCCTAAAACCACAAATGCTAAACCATAAACCACAAGCCCTAAAACTGCAAACCCTAAACACCAAAACGCCCTGACAACCCTACAAACCCTAAATCCTAAACCTCAAAACCTAAATCCTAAAACCCAACCCTCAACCCTAAAAACCATAAACCCTAAACCTTAAAACCTTAAAACCAAAACCCTTGACCCAAAACCAAAAACCCTAAACCCTAAACCTTAAACCCAAGCCCTAAAACATAAACCCTAAACCCTAAAACCCTAAATCTTAAACCCTAATCTCAAAACCTTAACCTTAAAACTCTTGAAACCTTAAACCATAAACCTCACGACCCTAAGAACAATAAACGCTAAACACTAAACCCTAAAAAAAGCCGTAAAAGCCTTAAACCCCAAACCTTAAAAAACCCTTAACCATAAATCCTAAAATCTAAAACAATACAAACCCTCAACCATAAACCTAAACCCTAAAACCCTAAATCCAAAACCTAAAACTGTAAAAACCATAAAACCCTTAAACCCAAAAACCTTAATTTTAAATCTTAAACCCTAAACCATAAGCGTTAAACCAAACCCTAAAAGCCAACCCTAAACCCTAAAAACCCTAACCCCCTGGTCCTAAAACCTAAAACCTTAGACCTTATAAACCAAAACACTAAACCCTAAACCCTAAAACCATAAACTTATAACCCAAACGCCCAAAAAACCATAAACCACGAACACTAAAAACCAAAAGCCCTAACCCCAAAACGCAAAACCCTAAAACCTAAACACTAAAACCAAAAACCCAAAACATTAAAACCTGATACCTAAACTCTAAACCCTAAACCGTAAAACCCTAAACTCTAAAACCCTAACACCAAGCCCTAAAACCCTAAGCCTTAGACCCTAACCCTAAAACCTTAAAGCCCTAAACACATAACCCCAAACCAACCCTAAACACCAAACCCAAAACCCTAAACAATAAACACTAAAAACCCTAAACCATAAACCCAACAACCTAAACCCTAAAACCCTAAAATACTAAACCCTAAACCCAAAATCCTAAAAACATAAACCTAAACCCTAAAACCCAAAACCCAAAACCCAAAAGATCATTAACCCTAAAACTCTCGACTCCAAAACCTTAACCCTAAAAACAAAAAGCTTGAAACACAAAATAAAAAAACCCTAAAACCTAACAGTTAAAACCTAAACAATAAACCAAATGCCCTAAACACTAAACCCTAAAATCCCAACTCTCGACTCCAAAACCCTAACCCTAAAAACCAAAACTCCAAAACCTAGAACAAAAAAACCATAAAACCTAATAGTTAAACCCTAAACAATAAACCAAAAGCCCTAAACACTAAACCCTAAAATCCCAAAACCCTAAAACCCTAAAACTCTAACGCAAACAGTAAACCCTAAACCCTACAAACCTTAAACCCTAAACCCTACAAGCTACACATTAAACATCAAACAACAAGCAAAAAACCCTAAACAATAAAAACCAAAAACCAAAAACCTAAACCCTAAACCCTAAACATTAAACAACAAGCAAAAAACCCTAAACCCTAAAAACCAAAAACCCAAAACCCTAAAATCCAAAAACCCTAAAACCCAAACTCCCAAACCCCAAACCCAAAACATTAAAACCCAAAAAACCTAAACCCAAACCCTAACCCTAAATTATAAACCCCAAACACTGAACCTTAAAATCAAAAACCCCAAAAACCAAAACCCTAAACCCTAAGCCATAAACCCTAAGCAATAAAACCTAAACGTTAAACACTAAACAAAAAACTAAAAATGATAAACCCTAAGCCCTAAAATCTAAACCCTTAACCCTAAACCCTAAACCCTAAAACTCTGAACACTCAAACCCACCTTAAATCCCTAAACCCTAAACCCTAAACCCTGAAATCCCTAAACCCTAAACCTAAAAACCCTAAACCCTAAACCCTAAAACCTTAAAACCTTAAAACCTTAAACCCTAAATTATAAACCCAAAACCCAAAAACCCTAAACAGATTATAAACCCAAAATCCAAAATCCCTAAACGGTAAAATCAAAAACCCTAAAAACCCTAAACCCTAAAAACTTGAACCCTAAACCCTAAGCCCCAAAACTACCCTTAACCCTAAACACTGAAACATAAACCCTAAACCCTAAAATCACTCAACCTTATACCCTAAATCCTAAAAACCCTAAAAACTAAACCCGAAATCCCTTAACGCTAAGCCTTAGACCCTAACCCTAAATCCCCAAACACCATAAACACTAAAACCGTAAACCCTAAGCCCTAGACCCTAAAACCTTAAACCCGGACACTGAACCCTAAACATACCCTAAAGCCTAAACCCCATACGTTAAACCTAAACCCTAAACCCTAAACCATTAACCTTAATATCATAAACCATAAACCTAAACCCTAAACAAAACCTTGAACCCTAAACCATAAACCTAGAAACTTAAACCCTAAAACTCTGAACCCCCAAACCCTAAAACCTTAAAACCCTAAACCCTAGACCCAAAACCCTTAAATACATAAGCCATAAATCTTAAAACCCTAAACCTTAAAACCTTAAACTTTAAACTCCAAACCCTAAAACCCCAAAATTGTAAACTATAAACCCTAAACTCCAAACCCCAAACCCAAAGCCCTAAAACCATAAACCCAAAACAATAAACCCTACACCCAAATCCGTAAAAACCCAAAACCCTAATCTCTAAAACCTGAAACAATAAACCCTAAACCCTAAACACAAGATCCTAATAACCCTAAACCTTAAACTATAAACCCTAAACCAACCTTATCTCTAAGCTCTAAACCCTAAACCTTAAACCCAAATCCCAAAACAATAAACCCTAAATTATAAACCTCCCTAAAACCCTAAACCCTAGAGCCTAAAAACTAATCCCTAAAACCCTAAACCCCAAACCCTGAAACCCCCCCTAAACACTAAAACCCCAAACCCTAAACCCTTAAACCCTAAACAGTAAAAACTAAATCCTAAACCTTAAACAATATACCCAAAACCCAAAAACCTAAAAACCATAATCCCTAAACCATAAACCTTAAAACCTTAAATACTAAACCCTAAACCTTAAAACCTTAAAAACCTTAAATGCTAAAACCCTATAAATCTGAAACCCTAAATCCTAAACTATTCTAAACATAAACATGTTATGTGCATCAAATTTTTAAATGGTTTTGAACTATTTGGTTTTTAAATAGTTTGGCCTAAATGGTTTTTAAACATAAACTTTAATTTTTTTTAAATAGTTTGGCCTAGACAGAACTCACCATGGTAGAGCCAACACCTATGAATTTAGGTATAAAGGTAAGAACATCATTCTTAATCCTGCTAGGCCAAAACTACATGGATGTTGCATCCCAGTCAAGTCCAACTATAACAAAACCAAAGAGAACCACAGTCCAGCTTCTGAACAGTAAGACCTTTTTGCAGGAGAGCCACATATGTGTTTGCCGTAGTAGCAAGGGAGATCATGTTCAAGGGTTCAAACTCTCAGCCGACAGAACCTAGTTGTGGTCTTTAATCTTTTACAGGAATTTTTTTTCTATCATGCCTGTTGAATTCCCCTCTACTGAAGAAAATTCAACATGCCATTGATTTATTCCCAAGGTCTCAGTTACCTAACCTTTCTCATTACAGGTCAAACCCAAAGGACTGTGAAGAGTTAAATAAGCAAGTAAACAAACTCTTGGCCATAGGATTCATTTGGCATAGCCTTAGTTCTTGCACTGTCCTAGCCTTGTTAGCACCAAATAGTAATGGTAGTTAAAGAATGTGCACAGATAGTAGGGCCATCAACAAAATCATCATTAAGTATAGGTTTCCCATACTTAGACTTAAGGACGTGTTAGACATGCAAGCTGGCTCTAAGTAGTACTCTGAGATAGACTTGCGTAGTGGCTGCCACCAGATTAGGATTAGGTTAGGAGACGAGTGAAAAACTATTTTTAAGACCCAGGATGGTTTGTATGAATGGTTAGTTATGCCTTTTGGGTTGTCTAATATACCTAGTACGTCCTTCATGAGGGTTATGACACATGTCCTTCAACTGTTCCTAGGCAAGTTTCCCGTTGTCTACTTTGATAACATCTTAGTTTACAATCGGTCTAGAGAGGAACATGTTGGCCATTTACGTCAGCTTTTTTATACCCTATAATAGTCTAAGCTGTATGTGAACCTTAAGAAGTATAGCTTTTTGTATGATAGAGTACCTTTCTTAGGTTTTATAGTGGTTGCACAGGGGATTGAAGCAGACCCTAGTAAAGTGAAAGCTGTTAAGGAGTGGTCTGAGCCTAGTACAATTTTAGATGTTCGAAGTTCTTTAGGTTTAGTAACTTTTTATAAGCAATTCATTAAGGGTTTCAACACCATCACTACTCTTATATCGGACTATCTTAAGATGGGTGAATTTAAATGGACCTTGGCAGCCTCTAAATTATTTCAGGAGATCAAGGTGAGGTTGACTGAAGCACACATGCTTTGGCATCCTAACTTCAGTAAAGTGTTTTAGGTGTTTTGTGATGCTTCCGGGGTATGGGTAGGTTGTGTCCTTAGTCAAGAGGGACATCCTGTAGCATTCTTTAGTGAATAGCTTTTTGAGCCTAAGCAACAATGTTCCACTTATGACAAGAAATTTTATGTTGTGATCCAATCCCTTGGGTTTTGGAGATACTACCTTTTACTTTAAAAGTTCATCCTGTACTCTGACCATTAAGCTTTAGGGTACCTTAGTTCTCAAAAGAAGTTTAACTCTCGTCATGCTAAATGGAGTGCCTTTCTAAGTGAATACAACTCTCGTCACGCTAAATGGTATGCCTTTCTAAGTGCATACAACTTTGTACTTAAGCATAAGTCGGGTGTTGAAAACAAGGTAGTTGATGGGCTTGGTGGAATGATAGACACCCTTCAAGTGCTTAGTGTTAAGGTCTCATGGGTTGATAGGATGAAGGAGGACTACCAAACATGTGTTGATTTTGGTGAAATCTACCAAGTTGTTAGCAGTGGGATAGGAGGGGGTATAGTGACTTCTTTATTTTGGATGGTTACTTATTCAGGGCTAATAAGATGTGTGTTCTTCATACTTTACTTAGAGATTTTCTAAATTGGGAGTTACGTACAAGAGTGTTGGCTGGACATTTTGATAAGGATAAGACTATTTCACTAGTTGATGATAGGTTTTATTAGCCCCCGTTAAGGAAAGATATGCAAAAAATTGTGTCTAGATGTCGAACGTGTCAATTAGCTAAGGCTATAAAGAAGAACACTGGACTTAATACAACTCTTTCACTACCACACGCTTATTAAAAGGATTTAAGCATGGATTTTGTGTTAGGATTACCTCAGACTGCTCGTGGTCATGACTTTATCCTAGTTGTGGTTGATAGATTTTCCAGAATGGCTCATTTCATTCCCTATAGTAAACAAAATGATGCGTCCCATATTGCTAAATTGTTCTTTAGAAAGGTAGTTAAGTTACATGGGTTGTCAGATTTCATAGTATCTGATAAGGATGTGAAACTTGTGAGCTATTTTTGGAAGAAACTTTGAAAATTGTGTAGTACTAACTCGCTTTTCTCCTCCGCCTTTCACCCCTAAACTGATGGCTAAACAGAGGTTGTTAATCATAGCCTTGGGAACATGCTTAGATGTACTGTTGGTGAAAAACAGGGTATATGGGATTTGTCGTTGTCTAATGTTGAGTTTGCCTATAACAACTCTGTTAATAAAGAAATGGGGTTAAGCCCTTTTAAGTGTGTCTATGGCTACAAGCCTCAAACTCCTTTTGACTTAGTTCCTCTTCCCCTTCACTTTCAAGTTTTTGAACATGTTGAATCCTTTGCCAAACATATCCATGATTTGCATGCTGAGTTTAAACGAAAGATTGCCATGAGTAATTTGAGCTACAAACTTGCTGCTGATGTGCATCGTATGGGTAAGGAATTTAATGTTGGCGAAGTTATGGTTTGCATAAAACTTGAGTGACTAGCAAAAACTAATTTTAAAATATTACATGCTAGATCTATGGGCCCATTTTCTGTTTTAAAGAAGCTTGGACCAAATGCATATGTGTTTGATTTGCCCACTGAACTTAATGTTAGTCTTGTCTTTAATGTGATAGATTTATCACCTTATCAAGGCACCTTTAAGCATCCTGTTTTATCAAGTGGACCTTCTGCAGGAACACCCATCCCAAAGACCCCTCAGTTCCCTAAGCTAAAGGATGAGATTAACAATATTCTTGATGATGAGTTCTTAAGTTCTATTATTAGTGGTGGTCGTCATTACCTAGTTTAGTGGAAGGGACGCCCACCTTCGAATGCTACTTGGATGTTTGAGGATGACCTTCGTGAGTTAGACCTGGATCTCTTAGATTGGTATTGGTAGTCACACTCGACGAAGTCGAGTTCTTTCAACTAGGGGATAATTAGGATTCTTTGTTATATTCTTTATTGCTGGGTTTATTTGTTTCCTTTAATAGTTTATTTCTTTCCTTTTATATTTATTTCCTTTATGCTTTCACCTCCTATAAATAGGGGAAACAAGACCTTTGGAAACAGTTTTGATGTTATTGAATTAAAAGAAATTTCCCTTCCCCTAGTTTTCTTCTTCTTCTTCTTCTATTTTCTATTCTTTCTTTTGGTTCTAGTCCTATTTGCCATACATCAATCAGCAGCAGGTTCAAGCTAAAATTCAACCTTAATGCAGTTATTATCTTTCAAAACTCAAAACAAAAAAGTTGTAGAGCTCTTTCTTAGCTTCAAAATGACACCCAAATAGCATAAAATGTACTTCTATAGCCAAAGCTACGCCCAAAATATTGTAATTGCTTCTAAACTAGTGATGGTGTGTAAGTCACGACTTTGAAGCTAAATTTAAGCCTCTTAACATGCAAATTGAATTTCAAGGTATTCATATGACTTGTAGCTCTAGATGTTAGCTTTCCAATGAATAAAAAAAAACACTCCATTTTTATCTCTGTAGCTCAAGATATGATTTTTCTACTAAAATATTACCAATCTATTAAAATCCTGAAAGAACACAACCATTAGAACTTGTGAAAACTTATAAAATTACAAATTCAATTCAATTTTCATCAATTAAATTGAGATATACTCTAAGCTATAAAAATATACTCAAAATAGATCTTTAAGGTTCAAAACAAATTAAAACAAGCTGAATATGAGAGAAATAAATATAACAATTGTAAGCTCATCAAATTCCCCCACACTTAGCTTCTACTCATCCTCTAGTAAATTAAACCTTAAACTCAAAATAAAAGTAATCTTAAAAAGATAGAAACATGCTTTTGAGCTAGAAAGGTAATAAGATAATTCCACATTCAATGGTCTTGAAAACTCGACAAAGGAATTAAGCATGCAACCTACTATGCAATAGCAACTTAAAATAAAATATGTCCGTAAAAATAATTTCTTCATAAGCCAAGTAGATAAGAACTTATGCACCAAGTAAAAAGAACAAACCAAGTAGATAAAAGCTCAAAAATCACAGCCAATCTTACCACAAACCCATAGAATATAACAAATCAATTGAGAATGTATTTCTTGTTCTGATTTTAATCTATTTTTTTTTTCTTTTTTTTTCTTGTGTTGCATTTTTCTTGTGTTTCTCCGTTTAGTGAGTATATAATAGGGGCTCTGTCATACCCAAGCTACTAACTCAACACAATTTCAAAGTGATCTTTGACCATAATTATACTTTCAGCATCTTTTCGAATAGTAATCGACTTTTACTTTAGGAGAAGACCCCTACTTACTTCAATACCCAAAAATAGCGGAGTAACAACCTTTTATTCATCAGAACATAACAACTTCAACATTTTTTTCTCAAGTGATTCAAATCATCCATCAACCGAGCAAACCACAAATCCAACTTAATAAGCTCATAATCTAACAAGGTTTAAGTAAGCACATCAGTTTGATGCAAAAATTAACTTCTCAAGATAATCATCAACTAACTTGATCAAAAATTGTAAAACATATTTAAAAATAAGATTTGAGAGTTGACTAAAGATAAGTGAAGTACTAACTTAACACTCAAGTTAAGCATCCAAGAACCAAAAAGTGAAATTATCTTAATAACTCAGACCAATGCTCAAAAGTATGAGTCAAAAAATTTTAGTTCAAAAATTTGGAAAAAAAATAAAAATTAAGAAATGAGGGCCAAAGCTTAGCTACTCCCCCCCCCCCACTTAAATTGAACATTGTCCTTAATGTTCACAATAAAAATACATATGGGGAAAAGAAAATGTACCGCTCTAAAAGTTACTTTCGTTGTGATTCACAGCTCGGAATTAGACTTCAGCTTGCTACAACTATGTTTCAATCCACTTCTGGCCTAAAAAAGTATTACCTGACCAAGAAAACCAATTGTGAGAATAAAGAAACTTGAAAAATAAAAGCAGGAAAAAAAATAAAAGAAATGAAATCCTTATTGTTTGTGGTACAAGACCACGTTTGGGTTGCTTTGAGAATCCCCATAAAAGGACTTCAACTTATGCGTCTCAGTGTTGAGCACTTTGTCTGTTTTTAAACTTTTAAGCCCAACTATATCATGAGTAGAAATATCAGTAATAACAAATGGTCCAGTCCAATTATGCTCAGACTTACCAAGCAACACTTTCCATGTTTTCTTATGTTTGAGCAACACCTTCTGTCCAACCATAAATGGCACCTCATACTCTTGCTACAACTTGGCATTTTTTTTCTTACCTTTTTGTGCCAACTTTGGTTAGTTTTCAAAATTTGTTCCTAATTCATTCTATACCAAAGTATCAATTTTTTCAATAAAAGAAACAAAATTATCATTGTTAATTTCCTTCAGTAGTGTGTAAAAAATATTGAATTGTGTAATTTTGCTATCAAATTCCATTGTGAGAGTGCTAGTATCCACATCAATCTTGGTCTTAGATGTCTTAAAAAATGGTCTTTTTAACAAAATAAGAGCAGTTAGGTCACTATTCTCCAAATCAAGCACATAAAAATTAGTAGAAAAAATTAAATCATTTACTTGCACAAAACATCTTCAACTATGCCTTTAGGATAGGTATTAGATCTATCAGTTAATTGAATCATAACACCAATTTGATTCAAAGGTCTAAGTTTCAAAGAAGCATATATAGTATATAGCATAATATTAATTGAAGCTCCTAAATCTAACATAGTTTTTTCCACATTAAAATTGCATATTACACATGGTATAGTAAACATACCAGGGTCCTTACACTTCTGAGGCCACTTCCTTTGGATTATCGCTAACACATTCTCACCAACTTTGATCATCTCATTAGTTTGTAGCTTCTTTTTATTGGTGCATAACTCTTTCAGAAACTTGGCATTCTGAGGCACTTATTTGATTGCATTATGTTCATTTCAACCCTCCTAAGAGTGTCAAGAATTTCCTGCTCTATTTTTTCCTTTTTTGATTTCGCTAATCTACCAAGAAAAAGTTGCTGGTTTTGGGCAATCTTGTTCCTTTTAGGTGTTGCAATTTTTTATGTGGTGGTTTGCACTTCTTTGCCACTTCAAAGGGTCACAACATTAGCATGCCCTTTCAGGTTGATTTCAGCTTGAGATGGTAGCCTCCTTTTTTCAACTTCAATTTTGTTCAATGAGGTTGTAAGTTGTGAAATTTGGTTCCCCAAGTCTTTAATCATAGCTTTTGTTTCCTACTAAAATATTTGAGTGTTAGTAGCTAAAGCTTTCACAATATCCTCCAAAGTCATACCTGAACTTGGTCATTGGTTTTATTGTGGATAGGCTGGTTTGTTGTAACTAGAAGATGGGTACTAAGGCTGGTTACTTAGCTGCCCATATCTCAAATTCGAGTGGTCTCTACAACCATGATTATATTCATTCACATAGGGGTCATACCTTCTTGGTTGGTTAACAAACTCGCTTACTGCATTCACTTAAGGTATTGTGGGCACGAGTTGGTAGGGTGTTCTTGAACAAAGAAAATTCCACAAACTCTAGGATTCTAAACTTTTCCTAAAGCAACTTGTCTAACAAGAGAGGTTAGTTTAGAAAGTTGAGTTTCAATACTAGAAGTTCCCACCTCATTTACCATCTTCGGTGAATGGTTTACTCTTGTCCCAAACTATTGCAAGTTGGCTGCCATTTTAGAAATCAGGTCATTTGTTTCTTCAGGCATTTTTTCTACAAGTGCTCCTCCACTTGCAACATCCAACGTACTTTATTCCATGAACAACAGCTCTTCGTAGAAGTACTACAGCAACAATTGGTTAAAAGTCTGGTAGTGGGGACAACTTGCACATAGTTGGTTGAATCTCTCCTAGTAATCATAAAGGCTTTCTTTATTGTACTTTTGAATCTTGCTAATTTTCTTCTATATCGTTCCAATCCTTGAAGCTGGAAAGAACTTTTCCAAAAAAATTTTCTTCTGGCCATTCCAAGTTCTAATTGAACCGAAAGCAAAGTAGTACATCTAGTCATTTTCTTTGTCTGCCAAAGAGAACGAGAAGGCTCTTAGCTTAATCTATTCTTCTATAACTCTTTATGGCTTTATGGTTGAGCAAACAACATAAAATTCTTTCAAGTATTTATGGGGGTCCTTGCCTGCAAGTTCACAAAAGGTAAGCAATAAATGAATCAATTCAGATTTTAATTCAAAAGCTACCCCAATATCAGGAAAATCGATGCACAGGGGTTATTGGACAATGTCGGGAATTGCAAACTCCCTTAGTATTCTTTGCACGGCCATCTATACAACAATAACAGCTCATTCCTTGCTTTCAAAGTCATTGTTTGCAGATGTCGAAGCTATAAGACTGACCATTTGCCTTTTTGCTTTCCTATTTGCCTTTGTTGTCCTCTCGATCTCTGGATCAAACACTAATTCATCTATATGAGAAGATCTTGGCATAAGTCAATTTACTGAAAAAAAAAACTTTAACAAGAAAACAAATTTCCCAATAATGGTGCCAAATTTTTGGTCAGCCGTCGAAACCGCTAACAATAATCCTAGTCTCACTAACAGCTCAGAATAAATAAATTTGTATTATAGTGATGAGCCCAAGTCGAATCCCAAGAAAAATTTTTAACTGAAAGCTTCCTAATAAAAAATTGAAATAAAAAAATGGGGGGATTATTTGCAATCAGAAATAAAATTAAAAACTAATTAGAGAACAAAAATTAAGAAACTTATGAAGTAAGAAATCAACAAAACAATCAAAGAATGTAAACTTTGGCATTAATAAACTTCCACCATCGAATTTCTACAACTGATCATTGATGCATAGATAGATCAATTAAAACTTTGAATATTTATCGTTGAAGCTATCTTCCTACCCTTCCTTAGTCGTAGTTAATCAGAAAATAAGTGATCTAATTGATACTAACTCTTAAATGACTTAAGATAAGAACTTTGATTTAATTTAATAATTGTATTAAAAATTAGAGAGATTGATGAAGCTAAACAACATAAACACAAGCGATTGCATTTAATTTAGATAAATGTTCTCCCTAAGATTTATGACTTTTGATGCAATAAATCAATAAACCTTATTCGCTTCACAGATTATAGAGATCAAACAGTTACAAATCTGATTTCTAACCCAGCAATAAATTGAATTCAAATAAAAACTAGTAGGCCTCTTAAGCATATAAGCAAAAAAATCATGAAATTAATCATAGAAGAACACCTAATACTGAAAGTATTAATTGGCTAAATAAAAAGAACTGTGATCTTATAGTACTGAAGAATACGGGATTTCGATCTCATTCAACTTAGAATAAAAAGATTAGTCGGACATGGTCATGGAAACCAAAGAGAAGGAAAAGAGAAAAAAAAAGATATGGACAAAAAAAAGGATGAGAGTAGCCATGAAGTGCCGCAAGTCTATTGCTCCTCTTCGAATATATGAATAAAAATCTAACTTAGAGGAAAAAACCAATGAAAACTCCCTAAACCCTTTACAGTGTTCTAAAATAACCCCACATAGATATAAAAGATTAAAAAAAACTAGAATGTCGTAATATGACCAAAAGAATTGTGTCTTTAAGTTGGAATTTTCACCTACATGGCTTAGAAGCCTTCAAAATTAATCCACATCAAAACTGGTTTTAAAGTTGTGAGCCAAGAAACATTCTAAAACATCAGCAGTAACTTTGAGCTAAAATTCAACCTTGATGCAGCCATTATCTCTCAAAACTCAAAACATGAAAGTTATAGAGCTCTTTCTTAGCTTCAAATTGAATCGTATAAAACAGACATTTATAGCTAAAGATATGCCCAAAATACCGCAACTGCTTTTGAACCAGCGATGGCATGCAAATCATAACTTTGAAGCTAAATTTAAGCATGTTAAATCTTTTGCCAAACATATCCATGATTTGCATGCTGAGTTTAAACGAAAGATTGCCATGAGTAATTTGAGCTACAAACTTGCTGCTGATGTGCATCGTATGGGTAAGAAATTTAATGTTGGCGGTGAAGTTATGGTTCGCATAAAACTTGAGCGACTAGCAAAAACTAATTTTAAAATATTACATGCTAGATCCATGGTCCCGTTTTTTGTTTTAAAGAAGCTTGGACCAAATGCATATGTGTTTGGTTTGCCCGCTGAAGTTAATATTAGTCTTGTCTTTAATGTGAAAGATTGATCACCTTATCAAGGCACCTTTAAGCATCCTGTTTTGTCAAGTGGACCTTCTGCAGGAATACCCATCCCAAAGGCCCCTCAGTTCCCTAAGCTAAAGGATGAGATTGATAATATTCTTGATGATGAGTTCTTAAGCAATTTAGTCCCTTTCCAGTGAGGTTGAAAGTAGTAAGATTGAACATTGTGATTCTTGTATTCGGGCCAAACAGACTAGACTTCCTTTTCCTAAAAGTGAAACAAAAACCACTACTTGTTTTGATTTGATACATTGTGACATATGGGGAGGTTACAAGATAACATCTTTGTCAGGTGGACATTATCTTCTCACAACAGTGGATGACTTTAGTAGGGGAGTTTGGATCTACATAATGAAACATAAATAAGATGTAAGTCATTACTTGCCCATGTTCTTAAATATGGTTGAAATGCCGTTTGGAAAGAAAGTAAAGCAAATAAGGGTAGACAATGGTGGGGAGTTTCAGTCACGTCGCATGCAAGCTTACTATGAGGAACACGACATAGTGATACAGACGACATGTGTTCATACCCCTTGTCACGCCCCGAAACCCACCCTAGGTGTTTTGGGACAATGACACGCTGCACACTCAAGAAAATAATATTTCCTCGAACATGCAAGGCTACAAATATTCCAAATAAATCCGAATGACCATAACTTATAATTCCAACTTATTCTTGTCATTGAAATCAAGTGGTAGAGCGACTACAATTTAAAATCTCATACGAAATATCTCTAACCTAAGAGTGTCTATTACATCCCACTTTAATGCTATCCCAAACTTTGAGCTCTTGCAGTCACCCCCAAACTAGTCAACCTTGTGTTACTTGTTATCTGCGTGAGTGGGAAAGAGGGGGTAAGCATGAATGCCTAGTAAGCGGCGGGATGTCCACCATCCATAAAACATGAAAAAAATTTATATAAATTATATAACATAGAGATCAAGCAGAAAACAATCTTACTAAAAATATTATAAATCCAATATTAATTAGAAAATATAATAAACATATAAATATCTCAGAATATTCATTTGTTGGAGAATCGTACACATAAAAATTAATAGTCACATAAGTGCCAAAAACAAATACAATTAATTTATCATAAATCATGAAAAAATAAATATGAAATTCATACCTGAAATTTATTAGTCAAAACATAGGAATTTTAAATAGATAACAAAACATAATATTTCTTAACATAGTAAGTGGGGCGATAACTATGACTACACTTTAACTACACTTAACCACTGTAGTACGTCATGTCAAAATAACTACACTTAACCACTGTAGTACGTCATGTCATAATAACTACACTTAGCCGCTGTAGTTCATCATGTCATAATAACTATACTTAACCGCTATAGTGCGTCATGACATAATAACCACACTTAACGGTTGTAGTGCGTCATGTTATAATAACTACATTTAACCGCCGTAGTACATTATAGACCAACTAAGAATCGCCATCGGTTGAGCACCCAGAAGGACATGTCCTAAAAACAGTGCACTATGAATCATACTTACATAATACTCTGTAAAAAGGGCCATGAACTACACTTTTCCAGTAGTCGGGCACATAACCAACACCCACTAAAACAAAGCGAAAACATATATATTCGTATCCATTAACTTTCAGAATCCAAAGGTCTATAAAAATTAGAAAACCATATTGTCATAATAACATAAGTTAAACACGCTTGATCTCATAATCATTAAAATACAAATTACATGCTTAGAAACATACATAATACACATGTAATTATTACCAATAATTTAAACAACAAAACTTTAGAATAAACTTTCAAATAATAAAGGTGAAATCCATAAAAGAAGTCTAAAGAATAAACCTTCATACTTTCAAACCAAAGTTTCATAGAACTAAAGTTTAATATAATTCAATGCTTTAAAATCAATAATCCATATAGAAAAATAATAATTTTGTTTAGAATGTTGGACGGCCACTTACCTCAAAATGCAACTTTCCAACTCCTAAAATAATTCTTTAGCCACCTAAAATAATTATGTAAAAGTTTATGTCAAAATATAATCAACTCAAGAAATAACCTAAAATCACTTGCTGACAATGACATAAATGAACGCTTATGGAACCTAAGAATTCACTGAAGTATTGTTATAAGTCTTAGGGACTAATGTTGTAATTAACCAGATTACTTACCCAGACACAAACTTTGCGGTGACTAAAATGTAATCCTTTAAACTATGGGACGCCGATGAACTCGCATCAAAACCTAAAGGAACTAAACTGTTATTAGCCTAATTTGTTTCCAGAAATTTAATTCTTCGTCTTCTCCGCTTCGATTCTTTAGCTACTCTCCAATTTCCACCATACCCAGCCAAAATCTCCCCAAATTTATTTCTAATCCATATGAAACAATCCCAATAATCAATTGAACCTTCCAATCATCAAAATAAATTATAATCAACCATAACCCTAACTTAAATCTTTCTTCAATTTCAAAGAAAAGCTTGCCTATATATTGAAAAAAATAACTAACAATCACTCACCAAAGTTTCTCTTTTACTGAAAAAATTCACAGGTTGCTTTCACTTGATCCTCGATTGATGATCTCTTCTTCCACTTGTTCAACACAACGCAACAGATATGTGAAATTGTGAGAGAAATACCTAACCCTAATTTTTTTTTTATCTCTCCCCCTTTTTATACTTCTCCGCCAACTTCCTCTTTTCGGCCTTCTTTTTTGCCGTGTCCTCTTTTTTTTTTTTGTTCCCTTGCTCTCTATTTTTTTTTCTTTGCATCTTATTTTTATTACTATTAATTTTTTTCCTTCTCTTGGGCTTTAACCTAAATGCCCAAAACAATAAACTAGACTAAATTGAGTTGGGTTATTACATCCTTCTCCCCTTAAAACAAGTTTCGTCCTCAAAACTTACCTTCACTATTGTTCCCAGTAAGTGCATAAACTCTGCTTTAGATTGGAGGCCTCGTTGCACCACCTTTCTTATTTGGTTTCCTTGGTGTTACTTGAGTTTCCTTGGGCTGGAAGTTCCTATGTGCACCTTTTATCTCTAGTTTGGTTCAATCAGCTTTAAAGTGACCAAACTCACCACATCAAAAGCATTAACCAGTTTTCAGATAACACTCCCCAAGATGCAATTTTCCACAAGTGTTACCCTTTGAAAAAGAATGATGAGTAGGGGTAATGTAATTCATCGAGGTAGAGTTTTTCTTCTTAGGAAAAGTTTCACCTAACACGCTTGAGAGTTCTTTAGGTCTATCCTTCCTCTTTTGGTCCTTGACAGTAGGACCCAACTCCCTTTCAACTATGATAACAGTCTCTACCACATCCCGATAATTATGAAGGCTATGTGGAGCAACTCTACTTCGAATGGGCGGTCGAAGTCCAGTCTCAAAGTTCATTGCCTTTGAACTTTCCTGAGCAATTAAGTCTGGGGCATAGGTCGAAAGCCCAGTGAACTTCTTCACATACTCTGTTACAGTCATATCTCCTTGGGTCAGCTGCATGGACTCTGAAATCTTCTGCATCCTATAGGTATTAGGGAAGAATTCAGTATTAAATACTTGCTTAAATTACTCCCATGTGAACCCCTCTAAATTTTCAGGCCACACAATCTTCCACAAATCCTTTGCTCAGCCCTCCATGACAAAAGTTGCAGCACCAACCCTCAGTTGAACATTATAATGAAGAAGTTCAAAATACTCTTCCATCTTTGAAAGCCAATACGTGGCTTCCTTTAGATCACCTTCACCATTAAATCTGTTAGGTCGTAACTTTATAAATTCATTTAATCTCTTCTCGCCATTCCCACCTTGCACACCAACACCTAGAAGAACACCTGCTTAGCCATGTTGTCCAATCTGCATCATTAATTGTTGAAGTAATGCGTTAGCCACTGCTGCCACATCAGGTTGTGCAGGATGGTTAGCTTGATTTGCTGCATTTTGCTAAGCAGGATCACCACGCCCCTATCCTGCTAGTTGGGCAATAGGGACATTGTCATTGTTTCTTTCATCATCCAGATCCCGACGAATGATACACCTAGATGCCATATATCTGCCGAAGATAATCGTATCCTTGATTAGAGAGAGAATAAGAAGAAGAAGATGAAAAACTTATTACCTAAGCACAACAAAAGTCTAGTCCTATAACCCAAACCCAAGGCCTTACGGATAATCAAACCTATTGCTTTGATACCACTTCTATCCGCCCTGAAACCCACCCTAAGAGTTTTGGGACGATGACACACCGCACACTCAAGAAAATAATATTTCCTTGAACATGCAAGGCTACAAATATTCCAAATAAATCCGAATGGCCATAACTTATAATTCCAACTTATTCTTGTCATTGAAATCAAGTGGTAGGGCGACTACAATTTAAAATCTCATACGAAATATCTCTAACCTAAGAGTGTCTATTACATCCCACTTTAATGCCATCCCAAACTTTGAGCTCTTGTAGGCACTCCCAAACTAGTCAACCTTGTGTTACTTGTTATCTGCGTGAATGGGAAAGAGGGGGTAAGCATGAATGCTTAGTAAGCGGTAGGATGTCCACCATCCATAAAACATGAAAATAATTTATATAAATTATATAACATAGAGATCAAGCAGAAAACAATCTTACTAAAAATATTATAAATCCAATATTAATTAGAAAATATAATAAACATATAAATATCTCAGAATATTCATTTGTTGGAGAATCGTACACACAAAAATTAATAGTCACATAAGTGCCAAAAACAAATACAATTAACTTATCATAAATCATGACAAAATAAATATGAAATTCATACCTGAAATTTATTAGTCAAAACATAGCAATTTTAAATAGATAACAAAACATAATATTTCTTAACATAGTAAGTGGGGTGATAACTGTGACTATACTTTAACCGTTGTAGTACGTCATGTCAAAATAACTACACTTAACCGCTGTAGTACGTCATGTCATAATAACTACACTTAACCGCTGTAGTGCGTCATGTCATAATAATTACACTTAACTGCTGTAGTGCGTCATGTCATAATAACTACACTTAACCGTTGTAGTACGTCATAGATCGACTAAGAATCGCCATAAGTGGAGCGCTCAGATGGACATGTCCTAAAAACAGTGCACTATGAATCATACTTACATATTACCCTGTAAGAAGGGCCATGAACTACATTTTTCAGTAGTCGAGCACAGAACTAACACCCACTAAAACAAAGTGAAAACATATATATTCATATCCATTAACTTTTAGAATCCAAAGGTCTATAAAAATCAGAAAATCATATTATCATAATAACATAAGTAAAACACGCTTGATCCCATAATCATTAAAATACAAATTACATACTTAGAAACATACATAATACACATGTAATTATTATCAATATATTTAAACAACAAAACTTTAGAATAAACTTTCAAATAATAAAGGTGAAATCCATAAAAGAAGTCTAAAGAATAAACCTTGATACTTTAAAACCAAAGTTTCATAGAACTAAAGTTTAATATAATTCAATGCTTTAAAATCAATAATCCATATAGTAAAATAATAATTTAGTTTACAATGGTGGACGGCCACTTACCTTAAAATGTAACTTTCCAACTCCTAAAATAATTCTTTAGCCACCTAAAATAATTATGTAAAATTTTATGTCAAAATATAATCAACTCAAGAAATAACCCAAAATCACTTGCTGACAGTGACATAAATGAACGCTTATGGAACCTAAGAATTCACTGAAGCATTGTTAGAAGTCTTAGGCACTAATATTGTAATTAACCTGATTACTTTCCCAGACACAAGCTTTGCGGTGACCAAAATGTAATCCTTTAAACTATGGTATACCGATGAACTCGCCTCAAAACCTAAAGGAACTAAACTATTATTAGCCTAATTTGTTTCCAGAAATTCAATTCTTCGTCTTCTCCGTTTCGATTCCTCTATTACTCTCCAATTTCCACCATACCCAGCCAAAATCTACACAAATTTATTTCTAATCCATCTGAAACAATCCCAATAATCAATTGAACCTTCCAATCATCGAAATAAATTATAATCAACAATAACCGTAACTTAAATCTATCTTCAATTTTAAAGAAAAGCTAGCCTATGTATTGAAAAAATAACTAACAATCACTCACCAAAGATTCTCTCTTTACTGAAAAAATCCACAGGTTGCTTTCACTTGATCCTCGATTGATGATCTCTTCTTCCACTTCTTCAACACAACGTAACTAGTGATGCACAGTGGGCCGACCCGGCTTGGGACAGGCCCGGACCGGCAGGGCCCGGTCCTGCGTTTATTGGGCCTTGGCATGACCCGAGTTGAGGTGTACCAGGTCCGTGCCGGGGCTGACCTGGTCCTGGGCCGAGCTGGGCTGAATCCAGGCCTAAGCTTGCAATTTTTAATTTTAATTTTAATTTTAATTTTTAATTTCATTTTATATTTTAAAAAATTGATTTTAAAACAAAACTTTTTAAAACTACTTGTTTTAAGAGTAAAACAACACCACCGGTGTGAAATTTTATTAATTTTAAAGCCAAACGGCACTTACATAACATGGAACGGGCTTTACATGAGTTAATAGCAAAATGTTCTATAAAAGTAAATGTAAAATAAAAGCTAGGATCTGTGCTAAACAATAAAATTAGATTAAATACAAAGTAAGAAAATAATGAGCAAACTGTGGATTTAAGCATCTATCTCATCGGGGTTTTCCTCATCGGAACTCTTGTGGTCTTGTAATCTTAAAGCTGCAAGACCCCAATCACGGTTGCATATACAAACTTCAACTGCATCTGTTGATAACCTTGAACGTTTCTCTAAAATTACATGTTTCCCAGCGCTGAAAACGGACTCAGATGCAATGGTTGAGATGGGAACAGCTAGAAATTCTTTGGCAATTATGAAGAGTATTGGAAATTTGTTGCTTCTTGCTTTCCACCATTCTAGAATGTCGGTCTCACTATTCTTCCAAACCAAGTTGAGGTATGCGTCCACTTTATTAAGGCCAAATGCTGCAGCATGGGGCCGTTTGAAGAGTTGTTCCGTCGGATTGAATGATGATGAGCCTGACAATGATGAACACCCGATGGTAGAGGAAGTAGTGTTCACAACCTTATCCTTATGCTGGTCGGCATAAATCTTAAATAACTCTCGTAAGTGCTCGTCAATAGTGGCAGTTATAGCATGAACAGAAATATGTGCCATTTTTAAGAAACTATAATAACCCTCAAGTAGCTGCTATGTACCCGTGATTTTGATGGTCAGGTCTAGTGCAGATGCAAGTAAATAGATCGGGGGTATAGTATTGAAATATAAAATCCATTTGTCTTTCATGGCCTTAATTGTCTCTTTTAAGAACTCGTCATCTTTGTGTTGGTTAAAAACCCATGCAATGTTGACCATATGTAAAGGCTCTCCTAGTATTTCCTCTACATTAAATGTTGAGGTAAGTGAATCTTAAGTTATTTTCCTCAAATAAGTTTTATTAAGCAAGGAAAGCAAGTTATTTAAGGTTAAATTGAGTTCCAAAGAGTAATTGGCACCTAAGGGGAAAAAAGGTCAAAATGGTAATTTTGGCTGAAGTTAGTAGCATGACCGTAATTTTGGTAAAATTAGGTTCATGCAAGTATTTTGAGCTAGTGATTTAAGACCATAAGTGGTTATAGCCATTTGAACCAAAAGTGAAAGTTAAGGCTGAAAAATGCACTAAGTGAGGAATTAAGCTATTATGTCTTATAATAGCTTGAGTGACCTAAGGGCAAAGTGTTTGGATAAGAAAAACCTTTCTTTGGGACCAAGGAGTGGTGCAATGGGGAAAGTTTAAGTGGCCTAAGTGATTCAAAATTAAGTTTAAGGGCCAAGGTGACAAGTGGAAGAAAGTTGAGAAAGTTGGTCATCATCTCCCCCATTTGCCATTTTGTAGCTCTCCTTCCTCCCTTGTGTTCTACCCCAAAACCTCCCAAAATCACTCAAGTTTCCATGGAAATGGAAGGTCCCGAAGCTGTCCCAACAAGCCCTTAGCTCGTTTTTAATGGAATTGGTGCATTTCGAGTTGTTCTTGCAAGTTTTTGGTTCAAACCCAAAGGTAAACGTATTTGATCCTTATGGGTTAGTTTTAAGCTTATTAAATGGTTAGAAATGGTCTTAGCTTCGTGCTCTTGGTGTCCAATTTGGTTGATTTCAAGCTTGGAACTTGAAGGAAGTCATTGGAGCTCGGGTGTCCTCATTGCTTGTTTCTTGCTTTCAAGATGATTTGAGGTAAGGGATTTAAGTTAATTAAGCTTAAATAATGCATAGAAATCTAGTGTTATGAGTGGGAATGAAGTTGAAACAAGACCCATGTGATTTGAGTTTGGGATGAAAAAGTTTGAGCAGTTTTCGTGCAAGGTCGCACGCTGTTGCGCAATGCTAGAAGGCGTTGGCAACGTGTAGCCAGTAGCGACGCCATTTTGGCGACGCTTCGCCGGTGGCGACGCATCGCCGAGAAGTGCAAAAATTCTCCGATTGCTGATGCCTTTGGCGACGCGTCACCAACGGCGCCGCCAAGGCATTTTGCCCCAAAGTTCCGGGCATTCTAAGAGTGTTTCAAACTCTCGGTTTTCATCCCTAGGCTAATTTAAGACGTTCCGTTGCCTCGGTTGGGTCTAGGACTTATTCCTAAGTTGGGAATTATGCATTATTTAGGTGGTAGCTAAGTGGTGAGGTTAAGATAGGGTAAGTAATGGTGGCTAAGGAAGTTAAAGTGCTTCAGTTCCCAAGTGAGCACTAAGGGGATTAAGTCGGGTTTCAGACTCTTTGTTAGCCAAGGGGAATGTTATAGACCTTTGGCCAATAAAAAGGAAACCTAAGAAGATCCCAACCAAACTTGATGGTTTGGTAAGTAAACTATTAAGGAAACTTAAGAGAATCCTAACCAAACTTTATTGTTTGGTAAGTAAGCCGCTAAGAAGCCCTAAGCTAAACTCAAAGAGCTTGGTAAGTTGAACCACATAAGGCAGCTACCCTGCACAATAAGTTAAGGGAAGAGACGGGTAAGGAGTGAGTAAGTGATGACTTACTCTAAGTAGCTCGTCAAGGCGGGTAAGGTTTGAGTAAGTGATGCCTTACTCTAAGGCGCCCGTAAGATGGACTTCATGGGGTTAGTTAAGCGCTAGCATAGGATATGAGGGCTAGTATCCAAGTACCCCAGTCGTAAGAGCTCACGGCAAGTCTAGCACCTACGGGTGTAAGGAAGTCTGAAGTACATTTTCATGTGCATATTTCATTCATCCATCATTTGCATTGGTTGTTGTTTTATTCTTGCTTTTGGTTGCATTTTTTACTGTTTGTTTTGTTTTGTATATATATATATATATATATATATATATATATATATATATATATATATATGTATATAATTGTTGTGCTTTGTATGTTTGCATATCTTTCTTCCTGCAGGTACTAAATCCCTTACTGAGTACTTTAGAGTACTCACCCCTTAAGTGTTGTGCAAGTTTAAGCAGACTATTTGGGCTTAACAGTTGGTAAGAGGCAGCTGTTAAAGCTAAGTTTTATCGTTTTAAAAAGGTATTCTGTAGTCGGAAACTCCAAGTTTCTAAGTTACTTATGGCATAAGCTAGTACTGACCAAAGTGTTTTCCTTTCAGTTTTAAGGCTAAGTAAGTACAAGGAAAGTGTGGTTCATCACTTGAAGCGTACGTGCTTGGGTAAAGAGCTTAAGGATGGATCTTAGTAGATATAAGTTGCTTCTTTTAATATATATGGTAATTTCATGCGTAGATTGCCTCTACTAGTGTCCATTGGTGTGTATAACACTAGAGTTACATTTGGGTGCATATAGGTTTGAGATGTATGCACATAGTTGTTACTTGTAGTTAAAGCAACTAAAGTTTTTATGTCTTGGCTTGTTTCACTTATGTTTTATGAACTGGCGCCACAGTTTTCTTTATAGTTTTAATTTACTGTTATCGCATAGCCAGGACAATGCATGCATATTACCTATGCAGGGTAGGCTAAGTAACTAGTTGCACGTAATAATTTAAGATTACTTCACGAGTAATAACTAGCCAATTGTAACTAAGTGGGATCATAGCTCCCAAAGAGCCTACCAGTGTTAGCAATTCAGGGCACTGGGGCCCTATTCCGCCACACCATATGCATTAAAACTTTGTGCGATGTGGGATAGTATACAATGGAGAAAAAAATAGTGGCATCGTAAAAATATCGAAGCACGGCAACAAATTTTGACAGTTTATCCCACATCTCTTGTTTAAAAATCATTTTCTTTTCTTTGACATTTATAAAACATGTCATGTGTGCAGCAAATGGCATCGCATCCATCAACATCTCGTAAGTCGAGTTCCATTGGGTAGGGCAATCAAGTTTAAAATGTTTCCAACTAAAATCGAGGCCATTTTCCAGACAATATTGCTTAAACTCTTTGAAAACTTTGGTCCTTGACTTAAAATAATGGATTGCCCACTTGATTGGAGTAATTTCAGTACTCAAAACTTGAAAACCTTTTTGGACAGCTAGGTTTAAAGTATGGCATACACATCTAATGTGAAAACATGCGGCATCACGAATAGGTTCTAGTGATTCCTCCAATGTCTCAGCCACGACATCGTTGTTTGATGCATTATCAAATGTATGCTAAAAACCTTGTCATGGCAAAAAAAATCTTTTAAACTTTTTGAAATAACTTAGAATATGTTCCAACCAGTATGATTGACCTCCATCTACTTAAATGCAATGATACATTTTTGAACGACCCAACTATGATCAATCCAATATGCAGTTATACAATAATAATCTTGTCCTAGTGGTGAAGTCCATATGCCACTAGTGAATGAGATAAATGATCAAAAGCAGAGAAGTATGCTTGTAAGTTTGATTTACCAGCTTCATAAATTTTAAATGCCTTCCTCCTAGCAGTAGTCCTAGATGTTCTTTTAAAAGCAAGGTTTAATTGTGATTTAATCCATTTTTCCATGTGCCTATCTTCCGATTGTGTAAATGGTTTTTCAGTTAACATCATCCATTCTACCATGTCTTCTCTACAATCTTTTTGATTAAATCTAAAAATACCTAATCTGTCGGCAGTACTTGCAAGCTGTGTCTGACCGCCGGTACTAGCAGCTGCATCTGGACATAAATTCGGATGCTTATGTTCCATGTGACGTTTTAGTGTTCCTATGCCAGAGTTCTCCTTGTGCACGAGCTTTATCTTCAATGTTTGTAATTTGCGAACCTCGCATTGTTTCTATGAGCATCCTTCTCGAAAACTTGGTCAAAATGCTCCCAAACCCATGCAGTGAGCCTCGACGTCTTACCTTGTGGTGAAAGTTCGGGTTGATGGCTTGTCGGGGTATGTTGAGAACCATATCCTCCACCAACATTCTCTAATGCCGTTGGCTCCACCTCCTTAACGTCATCATCAGAAAGTTGATCGTCAAGCCCCAAGTTGTATTGACTCATATTGAATTGCTCATCATCGTCAGTTTGTTGAATATGAGCCCCACGAGTCGCCGGTCGGGAAAGGCCACAAAAAAAAGACCTCAAACCAGTGCAGGATGAAGAGCTTGAGGCCTTTCCCTTTCATCTTGATGCCATTTGTGTGAGAATAAATTAAGAAGATCACGAGCTTCGAAAGTAATTAAAGAATGATTAAGAAAAAATGAAGAAAATAAGATTAAGAGCTTCAAAGAAATGAGAGAATGTATTACTAAAGAGAGAGAGATTGCTAAGATTGGTGTGAAGAAATGGTGGAAATGGCCTCCCTATTTATAGGGGAAGGCCTTTTTTTTTTTACTAGAAAGCCCTTAGAATATAGTTGTTGGGGTGGCAAAAAAGTAATTCTGGGGGTCAAAAAAAGTTTGTAGGCCATTACAGGGACCAATTGTGTCATTTTCCCTTTTTTTTTTTTTGAATTCTCGAGCCGTTGGAGTGCTGCCGACCGTTGCTTCAGGGGCGTGCCGGGCCCAATTTCGCCTTGGGCTGTGCAGACCCCACTTCTTTCCCTCTCCTCCTTCAGGCCTATAACTGCCCCTCCATTGGCCGAATTTAACACGGGCCCATGCCGAGCCGGGTTTGATTGGTCCTGGGCCGGGCTTGACGTATGCCGGTCCCGACACGGCCCACTGTGCATCTCTAAATGCAACAAATATATGAAATTATGAGAGAAATATTCAACCCTAATTTTTTTTTCTTATCTCTCCCCTTTTTTATACTTCTTCGCCGACTTCCTCTTTTCGGCCTTCATTTTCGACGTGTCCTCTTTTTTTTTTTTTTTCTTTGCCTCTTATTTTTATTATTATTATTCTTTTTCCTTCTCTTGGGCCTTAACCTAAATACCCAAAACAATAAACTAGACTAAATTGAGTTGGGTTGTTACACCCCTCAAACAGAATAGTGTACTCGAGCGAAAGCACAGACACATATTGGAGATAGCACTTGCATCAAGATTCCATGCTAATTTGCCAATCAAATTTTGGTGGGAATGTGTGCTTACGGCTGTTTACATCATAAATAGATTACCAACAAAGGTAATTGGCAACAAAACTCCTTATGAAATTCTGTTACGGAAAAGACCAAGCTACAGCCACTTGAAGTTTCTTGGATGCCTCGCATATGTCCATGAAAAATCAAGAGAAGATAAATTCAGTGAAAGGGGGAGACCTCACATTTTCATAGGCTACCCCAATGGACAGAAAGTGTACAGATTCTATGACACCGAAAGTGGGAAAATTTGCACTTCAAGAGATGTAATATTTTTTGAAAACAAATATCCATATGGGAAGGGGGAGTGCAAGCCTCCAACTGAGAAGGTAGTGACACAGAGAGCCGATCCATAGTGGGATGAAGACCACACGGATTTTTCACGGAACAATGAGCAGCATTTTGACATATGCAACGAGCCGCAAGCTGAAGAAGAAGAAGCAATGGAAGAACCAGTTGTTGTGCCTGAACAAGAAAGTTCAACCAACAGAATTGAAACACAGTGTGCTCAGCGAGTTAGGCAGTTATCAAAACAATTTGAAGAATTTGAGGTTAACTTGCCACCATCCATTGCACAAGTGCAACCTACCCCTCCAGCAGGCAACTCTGTGGTATATCCTTTATCACAATATGTCTCTTATGAAAATTTTTTGCACTCACATAAAGCTCTTTTGTCGGCCATCACTTCACTTGATGAGCGAAAGACCTTTTCTCAAGCAGCAAAACATGATCACTGGAGGGAAGCCATGAAGGTGGAGATCAAAGCTCTTGAAAAGAATGAGACTTGGACATTAGAACAATTGCCTGCCGGAAAGAATGCGGTTGATTCCAAGTGGGTGTACAAGATCAAATTCAAGCCCAATGGAGAAGTGGAGCGCTACAAAGCAAGGTTAGTAGCAAGAGGATTCACACAAGTGGAGGGGATTGACTTCCACGAGACTTTTGCACCGGTTGCAAAGCTTGTTACAGTTTGAACGTTACTGGCAGTAGCTGCCAAGAGGAGCTGGGAAATTCATCAACTCGACGTAAATAATGCGTTTCTACATGGAGACTTGGATGAAGAAGTCTACATGAAGATACCACAAGGGTTTGCAAAGGAAAGTGAAACAAGAGTATGCAAGTTGAAAAGGTTATTGTATGGCCTGAAGCAAGCGTCAAGAAACTGGTATCGAAAGTTCACTGAAGCATTAACTGGGATTGGTTTTCATCAATCCAAGGCTGATCACTCCATGTTCACGTATAAGGAAGAAGAAAGTTTCATAGTGGCGCTGATCTATGTGGATGATGTAATACTCACAGGCAATGATGGTCAGAAGATAACGGGAGTGAAGAAGTACTTGGATGATAAATTCAGCATAAAGGACCTTGGACCGCAGAAATACTTCTTGGGCATTGAAGTGGCGCGTACAAAACAAGGCATCGTTCTCAGTCAGCGTAAGTATACGTTGGAAGTTTTAAAGGAGTCTCGAATGGAGGCCTGTCGGCCGCATTCCCCATGGAACAAAAATGCAAGTTAAGGGCTGATGGTGGCGGACCATTAGTCGATGCGGCAAGGTATAGAAGACTAGTTGGACGCTTGCTTTACTTGACAGTCACCAGACCAGATATTGTGTTTGCAGTAAATATGTTAAGTCAGTTTGTAGCAGCACCACGACGAGCTCATATGGATGCAGCAGAAAGAGTTTGAGATACTTAAAGTCGGCACTGGGACAAGGAATTTTATTGAAGGCTGATGGTGATCTAACTGTAGAAGTATATAGTGATGCAGATTGGGGAGGATGTCAGATGACAAGGCGTTCATGCACTGGCTACTTCAATACTGTAGGAGGTTCGCCAATCTCCTGGAGAACCAAAAAGTAGACAGTGGTAGCTAAGTCCTCAGCTGAAGCAGAGTATAGCTCAATCGCAACAACGGTTAGCGAGATTTTGTGGTTAAGGTGGCTGCTGGAAGAACTAAAAGAACCACAAACAGAGCCAACCACTTTATTTTGCGATAACGAGGCCGCTCTACATATAGCAATGAACCCGTGTTCCATGAATGAACAAAACATGTTGAAATGGACTGTTACTTCGTCAGGGAACGAGTACAATCGATGGAGATATCACCAAAGAAAGTTTGGACTGGTGCACAGCCGACTTGTTCACCAAACCATTGGGGAAAGACAGCTTCAAATCTCTGCTTGGCAAGTTGGGCATTACTAACCTACATGCAGCAACTTGAGGGGGAGTGAAGGATTTGTTTGAGAATAGATATAGATAAGGATAAGTCCTTTATAGGCATTATACGTAACGTAATATACTTGTAATTATCCTGTAATCTTTCTTGGGACATAAGTTTGTGTATATGTACGCAAGTTATGAATGAGAACAGCAAGCAATTCAAGCTTCTCTTCAATATTGGCCAATGATTCTTGCTTATGAATTTTCAACTAAATTAACAAATCAGAGCATTCTCAAAATCAACATGAATTTTTTTTCAGGTTTCTATGGATTTTAATGATGGGCAACGGATTCATACAAAAATTTATGTCTCGAACACATAAGCACCTGCTCTTCTCTAGCGACTCCTGGTACATGTGTCCTATGGTTCTTCATCAAGGTATTGGTCTCATGACAGCTCCAGTTTCCTGTGTGCTTAGAACTATTGGTCTTCATGTCTAAGTTCATGTTGGCCTGTCCGTATTGGCCAACATTTTGTTTTTTGGCTTAGAACTTAATGTTTTTCCTTTTGCTTGTGAATAAAAAAATTTGCAGAAGTCCTTGGCTTTGGTCTTCCACCTTGTTAGAAGCATATCTTGATCTCAAGCTCCAAATCAAATGTTCCGAACCAGGAAACCATTTCAGATTACAACATGACTTCCCCTTCGTTTGATTTAAATACACTAAGTTCAAGTGGGAAGGAAGCTCCATTTCTTTAGAGGCAGTGAAGGTACGGCTTAATCCTGTACGCTTGGAGTAGATGGGTGTGCTATATTCTTTCCTGTTTTTTTCTTTTTTTTTTTCTCCCTTTTGGACCTCTTTTTTTTTTTTTTTTCTTTTCTTTTAACATGTGGAAGCATAATTGCTGATTGTATGTCGAAGGTGGTCTCCCTTTACAAACTATGATGTGTGTCGAAGATCCTTAATCTCAATATCTTTATAATATAAGTCGGTTCAATTGCTTTCATTATTCTCAGGATTATGTTCAGCTTCAACAAGACCATTCTGTTGGAAAATGTTAAGAAGTTAACTAAGATTGGGAAAAAACACGGCATTCACTGAAAATGAACAAGTTTTCAAAGTTACTGTGACCTGCAGACTTGGAGAATTCAAGTTTAGAAACCAGCCCCTATTTTTTCTGAAATGTTGCATCTGTTTGAGGTCAAAACTGATTGACAATGGTGTTTTTAACTTGTTAAGGTAGACCCTAAAGCAAGAATAACTTGGTTTTCTGAAATGAATTATCTGTTTTAGTCAGGAAGGTTGGTGAGTACCAATTGGTTCTGGAATTATGGTCTGAAAGGTTTGTATGTCAGAGTTGGAAAATTAGTTTGTTAGGTTTGCAAAATGTTGGAAAATTCCGAATACTAGTTTTGGAGTTGACTTTGAGTTTGGAAAAAAGATTTGAACTGGAACTTTTGCAGACATGTATGTTTTCAAATTATGGACTTGTTTAAGCCATAAAATCAGATTTTGGAACTGAGTTCTTCGTTTTTGACTGACTGGTTTTAAAGAGGCTGGAGTGCTTCTCAGGCTTTCTAAAATGTTGTCATGTACATTGTTAATGCGAAGGGTGGTTTGCAAATTGCAATCTGAATCTGATGTAGTGGACTAAAGGCCATGGAATTGACAATGTACAAGATGTTAAAGGTCTATGCCAATAGAGCTAAGAGCTTGGTTTTGTGCAGCTGAGAGAAAATAGAGGAAGACAATCACTTGGTTCAGGACCAATGAACTGAGCAAGGAAATGAGCAAAGAGCTACATCACCTGGTTCAGGAAACAGTGAGTGCTAGAAGCTTCAACTATGTCTGATAGGCAAGTTTTTGCTGAAGATTCACTGGTGTATTGACTTTCAACTAGAAGCTTCAACAATGTCTGATAGGCAAGTTTTTTTCACACATTTCAAGTCTGATCAAATGCTCAAACGGAGATTTCTAGTCAAGAATCATGTTTTGATTATGTTACTTTCAAGCACCTGTATTTGTCTGAGAATCTGTCCCAGGCTTTACGAATTCCTTGTGCATGATTGTAGTGCCTCAAGGCATGATAAGGAAAATTTCTGGTCTATGAACTTAAGATTAAATTTTGATTCAGTAGCTGAAATGGCCGAGTATGGATGTCATATGTCTGAAAATAAGAAGAGCAGTTACTAACCAGGAGTTGGTGTAGAAGATCATCATTCTTGGCATTGGCATTGAAGGTTCCTGATCTACCAGAGCACAGTAAAGATTGTTACATGGCATTGCATTGCATAAGTAATGAGAATACTCAAGTGACTAAACAGGAAAAGAGTTAGTGAGCTACAGAGGTCATGTGTTAAAGTGCACTAATAGAAAATCTGCAAGGTTAGTGACCTGAAGAGTCTGATATTGCATATTTGCAAGGTTACTGATCTGTTGAGCCTGGTATTACATGTCTGCAAGAATACTGATTGGCTTAGTGAGCTACAGAGGTCATGTGTTAAAGTGCACTAGTATAGCAATGACGACTGAAGGTTAATGGAACTGATTACAGAATAAGGATTCAGGATTACAAAGAAACATGTCTGCAAGAATACTGATTGGCGTAGTGAAAAGATGAACAAGAACTAGTATAGCAATGAAGACTGAAGGTTAATGGCCTGATTACAGAAAAAGGTCTCGGGATTACAAAGTATATATCAAGTTTGATCATGATAACAATAAGAATTCCAATCTGCTGAACCTAAATATGATTGTGCCTGTTGTAGCTGGGATATGTCTGCTAGATTCTGGAAGTGTTAAACCAGCAATTGCATTGCAATTTTAAGAGAGTCTCGTTTCACTCATACTTTGGCTTTCAGCTAGGCTTATTTGAAACTCGTTTGCTTTCTGAAACTTGGTCCTGGACCATGGCATTGCCAGGCTGCTCAAATACGATCTGTTCCTTGTCCTTGACTTTCAGAAAATACAAGTACCAGCAATCTGTTAAATAGCAATTCCGAAGGGATTGGTGGTAGCTAGAATTCCTTTCTGGAATCAAGTGGAAGTCCAGATTAATTCTGGAATTTCTGGCATTTGGTTAAGAAATCCCAATGCGTGTAAAAGGAAAGCATTGCCAGGCTGCTCAAATACGATCTGTTCCTTGTCCTTGACTTTCAGAAAATACAAGTTCCAGCAATCTGTTAAATACCAATTCCGAAGGGATTGGTGGTAGCTAGAATTCCTTTCTGGAATCAAGTGGAAGTCCAGATTAATTCTGGAATTTCTGGCATTTGGTTAAGAAATCCCAATGCGTGTAAAAGGAAAGCATTGCCAGGCTGCTCAAATACGATCTGTTCCTTGTCCTTGACTTTCAGAAAATACAAGTTCCAGCAATCTGTTAAATACCAATTCCGAAGGGATTGGTGGTAGCTAGAATTCCTTTCTGGAATCAAGTGGAAGTCCAGATTAATTCTGGAATTTCTGGCATTTGGTTAAGAAATCCCAATGCGTGTAAAAGGAAATCCCGTTGCTTCCTAGAGTGAAAGTAAGAAAGAAGGAAACTTCTTGGTTGGTGAGCAAGTAACTTCGGCCAAGTTTCCTCCTTGCCCTCACCGACCTTCATTTTATCACCAGGAGCCAAGTTTTCCTTTCTCTTTGCGTCCAACAGGACCAACACTGCCTTCTTCTTGGCTTCACCTCGCTCTCCTGCTCCTGTCACTCTTTTTTTATGCCACCGTCGGCATAAGTAATTTATAATATTATTTAATTCAAAATAGTTAAAAGTCACGATTTCATCCATATCGAGTATTGCATTAGTCGTCTTTAAACTATTTAATTGTTACATGGTGTTTTATCATTATGCCAGTTGTTAAAAAGTAACAAAAGTGGGAAAAATATATAGTCAGTCCTAAAACTTAGAAAAATTTTTTACTTGAGTCCTAAAACTATGAAACCATGTATACTGTCTTAAATTTCTCTCTTAGTTTCTTGTAATTACTTTTTAAAATCTTTAAAATGTTGGATCTTAATTTTTTTTTACAATCTAAAAAATAATAAATATATGAAAAGTGGCTATAGAAAAGTGGTATTTAGCCTAACGACGGAATAGCCACTGATAGGGTCAGTGGCCCCGGTTGCAGTCGCCAATAAATCGAAAATGGGGATGCCAATTTGATTATAATTGCCTTTCAATGGCTAGGTAGATTTAGGGAATTACATTTTTTTAGGGTGTAGGGTTGTTTAGGGGTTAAGATATTGAATTAGGGTTTAGGATATTGTATTTAGAGTTTAGGGTTTGTGGTTTTTTAAGGGTTTGGTTTTTTAAGGGTTTAGGGTTTATTTAGGGTTCAGGATATTGAATGTTAGGGTTTAAGGTATTGTATTTAGGTAGGGCTTTAGGGGTTGTGATTTTTTTTAGGTTTTTAAGGTTTAGGTTTTATTTAAGATTTAGGGTTTTCTAGGCTTTAGGATATTGAATATTAGGGCTTAGTGTATTATATTTAGGGTGGGAATTTAGGGTTTGAGGTTGTTTAGGGTTTTCATTTTTTAGATGTTTAGGGTTTAGGGTTTTGAAATCAAGGTTTAGGATATTGAATTTAGGGTTAAAGGTATTGAATTAGATCCGATTTAAGGGATTGGATTTAGGGTTTAGGCCGCCATTCTCTAATTCAATACTCTGAACACTAAATCCAACCATAAACCCTAAACCTTATTAATATATGACCCTAACCCTAATTCCCTAGTTCTAAACTCTAACCCTAAATCTCTAAACACTAACTTGATACATTAAACCTTAATTAACCCTAAAACTGTAAATCCTAGCACTATCCTTAACCTTAATTAACCTTCAGCCCTTACAATCATAACCCCTAGTAGGGGTGAGCATGGGTCGGGTTGGTTCGGTTTTATGGTGGAACCGAACCAACCCGAAATGGCCTCGGTTCCAAAATTTTTCTACCCAACCCAGAACTGAAAATCGAACAGAACCAGGACCATGGTTCTGGGTTTCTCGGTTCTGGTTCTCGGGTTTTTTGGTTTATACCATATACCTATAACAACACCAAAATTCAATAAATAAACATCCATAATCAATTTTATGACATATTCAACATAATATACAATTAAATTAATATTTAAATATATGTACTTAGATACATTCAAAAGAGTTTAAAATGTTGTTCTTACAAAAATGGTTCAAAAGAGTTGCTTGTGGGGTATCTTTTATCTTAACTAGTTTACTTCATTCCAGTAATTCAAATATTGGTATGACATTCAATATGAATAATTGAGTCTTTAAGACCATCTTCTTCAGTATCAAAACCTAAAATATGTTGATGTCATAAATTTTTAATTTTGTATGACTCAAATGAAAAAAAGATCATAATTGTGTCGTAAAAAGTAGTCTAGAATGAAAGATCGAAAGCAAAATGACTTAGGAGTGGTGGGTCTATGAAGCAAAGTGATTTAAGTAAATATGGAGAAATTTCGTAAATGATCCCACAACTTCCATACTGTTTCAATTTGGAACATCAGTTTAAGAGTTTAATATAAAAACACAAAATAACCATCATAATACTTCAAAGAAATATGTGTGTGTGTGTGTGTATGTGTGTGTGTGTGTGTGTGTGTGGATATATTAGTAATACTATAATTTTTATTATATAATTATAAATATATCTCGGGTTCGGTTCCACCTCGGGTTGGTTCCATATGGAACCAGAACCAACCCAAAAACCGTCAGTTCTCCTATATGTGGAACCAACCCGAGAACCATGATTAATTTTTACCCAACCCAATGGGGGTGATTCAGTTTCAATTTCGGGTTTACCCAACCCATGCTCACCCCTAACCCCTAGTACCCTAAACCCAAAAAGCTACATATAATCCTAAACCCTAACTAATTAACCTATCCTTAATTAATTGTAACCCTCATCAACACTAATTAATGTTCATAAACCATAACCGTCAATTTACATATGCTCAGTGATAGTGCCGAGGATGGTTGAATTAACTAACTGTAATATTTTATATACATTTAATTATATATATGTGTCTGTAAGTAAATAAATTTAGGGTATTTTTAGTAATTTATGAAAAGTAACCTTTTATTTTTTTTGTATTTTTTAAGCTAGGTATTGAAAAGATTTTTCTTTTTACTATTATTATTAACTATATATAAATATATAATTAGCATGTAAGTAAATATATTTTATGTATGTAATAAAAAAAATTTAAAATTTAAATATAAGGATGCACACACACACACACACACACACACACACACACATACACACATACTTGTATATGTGTAAATAATTGCTCAATATTAAAAAAAACCTGCACAACGGATGAGCGTAGCCACTGAAAAGCGACTACATTCATCACCTTACCAACTGCATTCAACAAAATTGCCACTGCCTTCATCCATTTTTCGACTGACATGGTCAATCGCTACACATATATACCTAAGTTAGTCGCTCCAAGCAGAAAAAGTCCTCATTTGCCACGTGGGCGACTGAACCTTTAGTGGCTATGTGAGGGCTATTTTTGTCTTCTCACCTTTAGCAACTAACACATGTAGTTGGAAGCAGTGTCAACCTTCCCAATGCCTTTAAAACCTACTCAAGCAAATTATACTCTCAAACAATATACCCCACCTTCCTAACATTCTTATCTCTCAGTTTATTTGTCTAGGAGCTAGGGGGTGTGATGGAGCTACTGTTCTTCCTTTTATCTTCGCTCCATTGGTGAGTTTGCACCATTGTATTCTTTATTTTTAGTGTTTTTCACTTTTTTTTATGTGTATAGTTTCATGCATGTGAATGTTAATTTGTTGCATGAGTTAGTTTTTTTGTTGCAATTTTACTTTAAGAATTTTGAGGTGATTAGAGTTAGGTTTAGTGTTATTTTAATGGATTTTTTTGTTGAATTTTATTGTTAGTTGTTGAAATATTAGCATATTTTTATTACATATATTAATATTTATTATTGAATAGTGTTAGTTGGTGGTTAATTGTTGAATTTTGTGGAGTTGTTGAGTTTTGTGGCTAGTTGGTGGTTAGTTTTTGAAATGATAGTTAACTTTAAAATTTATTGTTATAATATTTAAAATTTTTGATTTTTATTATTTAAATTTTAATATTTAAATCTATTATTATATAATTGTTATATTAGTGTTAAAGTAATGCTAAATTTGTGGTTAATTTTAAAATTTATTGTTATAATAATTAATATTTTTAATTTTTATTATTTAAATTTTATTGTTAATACCATTTCAATATTTAAACAATTAATTTTTTTTTAAACATTAGGGTTAGTGACTAAATTATCAATTGCTAGGCCTAGCGATTGAACAATTCAAGCTAGCTCTAGCAACTAAATAATGTCGGATATAGTCATTCACTAGCTGTAGTTGAGTGCCAGTCTCTATCCTAGAGTGACAAGAAAAATTGCTATTATAATTTTCAGTCAGATTTCAGTTGCTTTCTTTGAACTTTTTGACTAATTTTTTATTAAAACTTTAGTAGCTACTTTATATCTTCCTTGTAGTTGTGTGTCAATTACTCTGTTGATCTGGTCAAAATTTTAGAAAATTGTGATAGTTAGATGAACCAAAAGTTTCTTAGTGATATTTGAAAAAAGGGGAATAAAAGGGTATTCAACTAATAACGTAAAATGAATAACGATTTTTTTTTAAATTGGTCTAAGATCTAAAATTAAATGAACATGAACAAGACTAAAAAAAACATGTTCCATTGTAAAAGGCTATTTATAGAAAAAAAAAAAGTAAGCCGAAGAAATAATACAGAAAATGAAAAAGAAAAGATGAAATAAAAAAAATATTTACAAAAGGAATGTAGAAAAATCAAAGGAAATAAAGTATTTACAAAAGACAAAGGGAAAATATTTTCAGTTGTCCCTAAACTATGCCCATGTTGCTTAATCATCCCCAAACTACAATGTGTTGCACCACTCATCTTGAAATTATTTAATTGTTACTATTTCACCCTGCTGTTAACTAAAATGTTAAATATGGATGAAAAAATGATCTGGTTATTGATGTGACATGGAAAAATGATGTGGCTGCTGATGTGGCACCATTTTTCCGTCTATATTTAACGGTTTAGTTAACGGCAAGACAAAATAGCAATAATTAAATAGTTTCAGGACGAGTGGTGCAACACATGATAATTTGGGGATGATTAAACACCATGGGCATAGTTTAGCGACAACTGAAGATATTTACCGAAAGAGAAAATAAGGAAAAAAGAGTGTTAAGGATGAGGTAGCAACGAAAAATAAACAAAAAGAATAAAAGGGAAAAAAACATTCAAAAGAAAAAAGACTTAAAAAATGAAGTAGAATAAAAAAAATGAAAGGAACTGGAATAAATGCTTAATTACAATTCAATTATAAAAATTAAAAAAATTAATCTACAATAATTTACATCACAAAATTTTATGATAGCAAAGTCAAAAAAAATAAAGCTAAATTAGAAGAAGCCAAGAGAGAAATTAAAGAGAGTATACACATTTTTATAATTTTAGGACTGAACTAGAAAAATTATAAAGTTTTAGGAATCAAATAGAATTTTTTTTAAAATTTTAGCGCTGATTATGCTTTCTTCTTCGACCTCTATCACTTTTTAATGCTTAGTATTGTTACCACCTTCACAAAATGGGAAAATTACAGCATAAGGGCTTAAACTTATATGCTTTAATTTTCACCATAAAGTATGAATTGTGAAGTTTAAAGTATTCAATATACACTCCCTTAAGTGGCAAAAACAATGATAGCTTGGTCCTTAACAAAGCATTGGCACATCGCCTAATTTTCAAGTAACCTACGGATTAAATTGTAATGTTACAAAGGTTGGGTACTCAATTGCACAAATTTCCAAAGATAACTATGGAAAGGACATGGATGGAATTATGAAGGAAGGACATGGATGGTATTATCAAGAAAGGACATGCAAGGAATTAATGACATTGTTGAGGACCAAAGTGCTCAAATAGGCAAAGTTTACCAATTATGGCATAATGCCAACTAAGGTGCTTAAGTGTCCTAGATTTTTTCTAAAGGTGAAAATGACTATTGACCAAGGATAAAATAGGCCAAAATATCTCATTTTCCCAGTCCAAATGGCTGGAAAAAATATTTTCCAAGTGTGGCTTGAAGTTTGCAAAATTTACAAACATGCCATTACTAAAGATAAATAAAGAATTAAAGCTAGAAAAAATCATTTTCACCCATTTTCTTCCTAAAATTCGACCTCCACCTGCTAGCCTCATCTCTTTGAGCTCCTCCACCATCCACCATAGCCATCTTACTGCAAATAATCAAGAGAAAGCAAGAGAAAACAACCGAAGCATTAAGGAAGGCTATATAACCCCAAGTTTTCGGGTTTACAAAAGGTTTATTGGATTTCCAGCAAAAGGTAAGGGTTTTATCTGGGTTTCATGGCTATTTATTGTTTGATACAGATGCCTAAACATCCATGGACCTAAGACCCTGAGCTTGGAAGAGAGCCAAGAGCTTGATGAACCAAGTTTAGGTTAAGGGGGAAATTGCACCAAGGGTTTCGGCCCTACAGCTTTGGTGCTCTATTATGGCAATGAAATTGAGGGTTTCTAGATCCCAAGTTAGTACTAACTAAGACCTAATGACCTCTTAAGACCAAAGCAATAGCTTTAGGAAGGTTGCCATAGTGAGTTCTTAATGTTTAATTGCATGATTATGGACTAATCCTAATGTGTTATTGCTGCTAGCATTTCATATGTTTGTTGCTGTGTTTGTTTGTGCATTTGGATGTGTATATTTGTGTGTTTATACCGTATTTTTTTGTTTTATTGTATTTAGATTTCGGGTATATGGCTGAATTTTGAAGATTTTATTGATAAGCCCTAACTAAGTTTCATTCAAGAAACTTACCCCCTTTCTGTCTATTTCAGGAGCACCTGAAACAGAACATTCAGATTAATAGTTTTCGTTTGAATTTATCTATGAAATTTTAGGTATATTAACTTCCATATGTGTAGTGGTAAACTGGAAAGTTTCATGATTTTTAGAGCACAGTAGCTATTTTTAGTAATGGTACTTTCTGCCTTAGGCAGTAGCTGGTCCATTCAAGTTTCTGGAGTGCTTAGTGCTTTGTGCAGTTCTCCAAGAAGCTTAATGTATGTATTAACTAAGTTATTGGCATGTATGTAGTGCATGAATGCATGTAAATGAACTGGGTATGGTGTATATGTAGTGTGAGAAGGATATATGAATCATTGGAGTGTAGTTTGAAGTGTATGCACAATGCTGTCCATATGGTGTTTATGGGCTGTTTTGATTGAATTTTTATGAATAAGGGTTGGAAGGATTCTAAGTTCAGGGAAATGGTTCCCCATGTGGCTAAAACATGTATGGAACTGCTTATATTGGTTTTGTACCTGGAAATGAAGTGAATGAATTTGAAGAAATTTTGTATGGGCAAAATGGTCATAAAGTGACCAGAATTCTGACTCTGCACCTAAAGTTTAATATCTCCCTGTGCAGAATGAATCATGGTATGAAAATTTTACCACATATAGAACACATCCATAGGTTGAACTGGAATTTGGAATTTCTAAATTTGGAGCCCTGTAGTCAAAGATATGATGTTGCAAATTTGGCTAAGTTACTATTCATTTGGTCAGATTTTTGTAACCAACTTAAAAAATTCATAACTTGGTCCATAGGTGGGCTATTGATGTAAAACAAAATTCATTGGTTTGATCTAGGCCTCTATTTGATAATGGAGAAAATAAAACAGGGGGTTACATGGCTAGAATGATACAATTTATTAGTGGAAGTTATAGGTGCAGTGGCTAGTCACTAGAACTTAACAAGATTGCCTAATGTGTGGTAGCCACAATTAAGACTTGTGCTAGTGTTTTCCTTATTTGCTGCCATGGTGTGCATGAAATGTGAATATGTGTGTGATGGTTGGACCAATATGCATGTATTTATATAATGCCCAAGAGGGTCACTTGGGTATGCACACTAAGGGTAGTGTTCTGATGGCCTACAGAACATTACAAATCCTGGGAGTCTAAATGCACAATTTTGGCACCATAATTGGACTACCCCAGAGTGGGTAACAGAAGTTGGTATCAGAGCATGGTTTAAATTGGAGTTACATATAGTTTCATCATGCATGCATATAGTTACATACATAGAACTTAGTTTGGTCAGCTGCTAATGTCAAGTACCTAATATACTGTACCATTGTGCTCTTCTGTTGATCATGAAATTTCAGGAAAATGGTATCCACAAGGAGAGGGGATTAAGGACCCCTAAGATCTCCTACTGAGCAAAGGCAAGCCAACTGAAATGAAAGGGGTGAACAAGAGCAGCCAAGGGCTCAGAATTTAGAAAACCCAGCACCTGAAATGAATGTACCACAGGTATGGGTCGATCTACAAAGAAATATGGCCCAAATAAATGAAAACTTATCAAGGCTACTACAAGCTCAACAACAAGGAGTCCAAGTAGTACAGGCATTACCCCAGGAACAAAACCAGGAAGTTGCTGGGAATAACCTAGTGAATATTCCTTCAGATGAAAATGAAGAACATGAAGAGGCTGAAGATGAGGATAAGAGACACCCCAAAGCTAGGAGAATAAGGTCTGAGATTGGCCAAGTATCTAAGGCCAACAACTCAGCTTATGACCATTCCATGAGGAATGAAGTTGATAGACGTAGTAAAAGGAGAAGACAAAGGAGACACAGAGACCTTATGGACTCAAAAGAATCACACAGGTCCATAAGGCATAGAGCTGAAGATCTTGAGAGCTCTGATGATGTCAGATTGTTGGAGAGGTTTCAAGGCCAAAGACCTTCACAATTTGATGGCAGAGCTGCACTAGAGAAAGCTGAAGAATGGCTAGGATTCATTGAGCAGATGTTCGAGAGAATGCACTTGAGCTCCACCAAGAAAGTGTCTCTGGCTACTTACAACCTTGTAGGTAATGCAGAAATATGGTAGAGGAGTGTTAGAGACAGGTATGCTGCTCAGAGGGGCAAGAGAGCAAATTATGAACTTGAGATGACCTGGTCAGAGTTCACCAGACTTTTCCAGGATCAGTATATTAGTGATGCCATTAAAGATTTGAAGCAGGCAGAATTTGATGCATTAAAACAAGACAACCTCAGTGTTCTGGAATACGAACACAAGTTCAACCAACTTGTAAGGTATGCACCACAGTACCACGGGTTGGAAGAACTTAAAGCAAAGAGGTTTGTTAAAGGTTTGAGACCAAATATCAAGAGAGCTGTTAGGCCTTTTAATGCCATTACTTATCATGATGTTGTTCAGAAGGCTTTACTGGTAGAACAAAAAGAATTTGAAAGTAAATGGTTTCCTAACGGACCAGGAGAGACCAGTCAAGTTGGAAGGCTACAAAATCCAATGAAAAGTAAGGACACTATTAAGTTTGGAAAACCTAGTGTGGATGGCAAGGCCAAGAGTAAGTTTATTGGCCCAAGGTGTCCTCAATGTAAAAAGTTCCATGGCAAGAAGCCATGTTATTTTGAGACACAAGCATGTCTTAGATGTGGTTCTTTGGATCACTGGATTAAGGACTGTTCTTTGGTCCAAAGAAGAGGGCAAGAGGACCAAGGCCAGAATAGGCCTAATGTACCGGCCATCAGAGATAATCGACCAAGGGGTCCTTCAGGAGCTCAAAGGCAACAAATGTAGAGAGCTGGAACAGTGTTCCAAATTGATAGAGGAGAAACATCCCAGCAGGGTGCATTGCGAGGTAACATTTATATAAATGGTATGCCTGTTAGTGCATTACTTGATACTGGTGCTTCAGTATCCATTGTGGCTAAGAAGTTAGCTGAATCTATGAAATTGCCTATTGAATTCATGCTTAACATATCACTAATAAGAACAGCAGGTAGTCAATGTCTTTTCACTAATGAACTAGCTAAGAATTGTGAGCTAGTAGTAGGAAAGGCTATGATTGTGACTGATCTGCTAGTGTTAAATATTCCAAAATATGATATTGTGTTGGGTATGAATTGGTTGGCTATGCATGGTATAAAGATTTATTGTGCTAAAAGAGAAATCACATTGCCTAGTGATGAATACATGCATTAGTGAATTCTAAGGAATTAGTGTATGAAATGCATGACATGGAACTAGAAGTGTTGGATGAAATTCCTGTGATTTCTGAAGATAAATACTATGCATTAAATGATGTTGAGATTGAAGAAGAGGTTAGTAGGATACCTGTAGTGAAAGATTTTCCACAAGTCTTTCCTAAAGACCTGCCAGGTATTCTTCCTCCAAGAGAGATTGAATTTGAGATTAAACTACAGCCTGGAGCTACACCAATATCTATACCTCCTTACAGAATGCCAATCACAGAGGTGACTGAGCTCAAGAAACAACTTGATGAACTTCTTCAAAAGAGGTTCATAAGACCAAGTATTTCACCGTAGAGAGATCCAGTTCTCTTTGTAAAAAAGAAGGATGGATCATTGAGATTGTGCATTGACAATAGAAAGCTGAATGCTGTGATCATCAAGAACAAGTATCCACTCCCTAGGATTGAGGATTTATTTAAGCAACTCAAGGGAGCAAAGATTTTCTCTAAGATTGATTTGAGATCTGTGTACTTTCAGTTAAGAGTAAAAGAGAAAGATATACCTAAGACAGCATTCAGAACAAGATATGGACAGTCATGCCCTTTGGCTTGACTAATAACCCTGCTGTATTTATGAACCTGATGAACCATGTGTTCAGACCATATTTGGATAAGTTTGTGGTGGTGTTCATTGATGACATCCTAGTGTATTCCAAGGATGAAAGTGAACATGAACATCATTTAAGAATTGTCTTGAACACACTGTTGAACAATCAACTGTATGCAAAATTTTCCAAGTGCCAATTCTGGATTACAAAGGTATCTTTCCTTGGACACATCATTGATGCACAAGGCCTTAGAGCAGACCCGGAAAAGGTCAAGGCTGTGCAAGAGTGGGAAAGACCTAAGACTGTAAAAGAAGTCAGAAGCTTCCTAGGATTGGCAGGCTATTATAGAAGATTTTTGTCAAAATTTTTCATGATTGCTTCAGTTCTTACTCAACTGACTAAAAAGGGTCAAAAGTTTGAGTGGACTGAAAAATGTGAAAAGAGCTTTCAGGAGCTGAAAAGTAGATTGATCCAAGCTCCAATACTGATTCTACCTGATCCAGGCAAGCCTTATATCATTTATACATATGCATCTAGATCTGGATTAGGATGTGTTCTGATGCAAGATAGACATGTGATTGCTTATGGGTCAAGGCAATTAAGACCCTATGAGAAAAATTATCCTACCAATGACCTAGAGCTTGCTGCAGTGATCTTTGCCCTGAAACAATGAAGGCATACCTATTGGGAAGCTCATTTGTGGTATACACTGACCATAAAAGCCTAAAGTACCTGTTCACTCAGAAAGAGTTGAACATGAGGCAAAGGAGATGGTTGGAGTATATCAAAGACTACGACTGCAGCATTGAGTACACTGAAGGTAAAGCCAATCTAGTGGCAGATACCTTAAGTAGAAAGTACACTGGTTTGCTAAAAGATGGATCTTTGGTAGATACTAGTGAGGAGAATAGTTTGATATGCCTTTGGCATAAGTGGCAACAGTAGGAAGAAGCACAAGTCTATACATTAACTATTCAGTCTGGGTGGATTGAGGAGATAAGGAAGGCACAAGAAGCAGATTCAAACCTGAAGAAGATTTCAGGGGAAGAGAAAGGGTCCTTGTATGAATCCTTTGCCCATAAGCAAGGATTACTATATTTCAAGGACAGAATATATGTGCCTAGTGAGCAAGAACTCAAAAATGAGATACTTAAGGAGGCTCACGCTAGTAAATTGAATATTCATCCTGGAAGTGAAAAGATGTACAAAGACTTGAAAACACATTTTTCTAGTGGCCAAACATGAAGAAGGACATAGCCACATATGTTTCTAAATGTGCCACATGCCAAAGAGTGAAGGTAGAGCATCAGAAGCCAGCAGGGACACTATAGACTTTACCTATTCCAGTTAGAAAGTGGGGTAACATAACAATAGAGTTCTTAACTAGGTTGCCTATAACCAGATTAAGACATGACACAATCTGGGTTATTGATGAATACTCCTAAGTGTATTGTTATTAAGGGTTTAAATCATCATTATACACTTTGAGTATGATTAATTTCTATATTCTGAGCATTTTTCCATCGGGTTACTATTCACGTGTTTTTACTATTCATACACATTTTTACTATTCATTGAGTTACTATTCACCTATTACTATTTACCGACTTAGTATTCATACGCATATTTCACTGTTCATACACATTTTGCTATTCATCAATATTAAATAATTATTTTTTACGTAAGTAAAATCATTACTTGGCGACCATTCACGAGAAAAATCATATCTAGAGTTGTAGATGTTGGAACTGAGTGATTCTAAATTCATTTGAAAGCCAACACATAGATCTCCAAATCTGGTTCATTTCGTGAGCTAATTTAATTGTTTTCATTACCAAAATCTAATTATAGATGAGACCCTTCGTTATTTCATGTGCTGAAGAGCAGTTTCAGTAGAAAAATCATAACTTGAGCTACGGATGTCCGATTTGAATGAGCAAGCTATCGATTCGAAGCTAAAGAGGAGATCTACAACTTCTATACTTTAAGGAAAAGCTGATTTGATGTCTACGATGGTCAAAACATTAAAAGAAATTACAGCCTGCCATTATTGATTTGTATTTACCTACATTTTACCATTTTATTTTTACCATTTCACCCACCCCAAAACTCTATAAATAGGCACCTTGGGGGGAGGGTGAAGGTTGACATCTTAGGCCATTTCCATGTTCTTGTATCATTTTTATATTTTCTCCTTTGTTCTTGGTCTTGTTTTCAATACCGAAGCTCTGTCCAAGTGTTTTCTCGTTCTTCTTCTTCTTTTTCATTTTTGATCTTTTAATCTATGTTCATTTCATCTTTCTACATGTTGTTTATTTTTATTATGTCTAACTAATCTTCAATTTGCTAAGATGAAAGGGTGAAGCTTTTGGTGTAGAGGTTATGATTGATTTGAATGGATTACAATGTTAACGGTATTTTCTTTCTTAATCTATTTAACTTCCTTCCTTGTTAAGTAGGAGTCTTGATTCATCATAGTCAAATCATTGGCACAAAAGCTGCTTGATTCCCTCTGTAGAACATGGCTCTGTCGGCTATATTGGAATCTTTAGTTATTGTCGACAAAGGTTGGCATGATGGATATTTGAATCCATTAGCAAATGTTGGCGTTTTAAGATCAATGAACGTTAATACTAACTAAATTCCCCGATTGGGATCTCCTTTATGTGTGGATCTCAATTGAGTGGTAAAATTGGCTAAAATTAATCATAACCGATATACTAAAAGTGGATCCCCTAACCTTAGCTATTTTATTTGAATTTCAATTTTAATTCACACTTGTTCACACCTTGCACCAAAACTTTCTTTATTAAAACTTTAACTTGTATTTCTTACATCACTTCCCTGTGGTTCTACACTTGGACTCCCAAGATTTTATTACTTGCGACAACTTACACTTGGGTTACAATTGCTAGAGTGTAGCAAGTTTTTGGCGCCATTGCTAGGGAAGTAAAATTAGAGAACAAGTTTAATTTTTTTTTCTTTTTGTTCTTTTTATTTTTTTTTGTTTTGTTCTTTATATGGCAGGCTGAGCCTACTACCTCTTAATTTGTGTTAATCTTATTTTTTTTTATTTTTCTTTATTGTTGAATGGCAGGCTGAGCCTCCTACCTTTTATTTTCTATTTATTTTGTGTTATTTTTTTTAATTGTTGAATGGCAGGCTGAGCCTCCTATCTTTTATTTTTTAGTTCGTATTGCTTTCTTTTTATTTATTTTTCTTATTATTATTAAATGGAAGGCTGTGCTTCCTACCTAACTTGTTATTGATATTTGCTTTTTCTTGTTATTATTTTGTTTATGTATGAAAGCTTGATCACGTACATCAAGTGGTAGATTGGTAAGAGCATCTTCAATTTCTTCAATCATGGTTGAATACATTAATGAACAAGAAGATAACCATTCTCTTCATAATGACCAAGATCAACCTAGGACACTTAGAGAATACATGAACCCTATAAGGAATAGCACTCAATCATATCTAATATTTCCTGCTGATGCATGTCACTTCAATTTCAAGCCAGGTATTATTCAGCTTTTACGAACTTTTCATGGCTTTGATTTTGAAAATCTATACTTGCATTTGAGAGAATTTGAGAAAGTCTGTCACACATATAACAACCTAAACTGTAGCATGAACACCATTAGGCTTAAGCCTTTTCCTTTTTCTTTAAAAGATAAGGCTAAAACTTGGCTACAGAATCTTAGGTCAGGCTCCGTTAATTCATGGGATGAACTGCAACAACAATTTTTGAAAAAAAAAATTCCTGCCCATAAAACAAATTCTTTCAAAAGGCAAATCACCACTTTCACACAAAAACCAGGAGAAACTTTTTACCAGTGTTGGGATAGATACAAAGATTTACTTAACACATGCTCACACCATGGTTTTGAAACATGGAGATTAGTCTTATATTTTTATGAAGGTTTGATACCTAGGGAAAGACAAATGGTAAAAATGATGTGCAATGGAACATTTGAAGATAAAGATCCTGATGAGGCAGTGAATTATCTAGACATGTTAGCAAAGAATGCACAAAATTGGGACACTGCTAGTACTTATGAGGCCCTAGGTAAGACTCAATCACTTGCATCTAGTGGAGGCATATACCATCTTAAAGAAGATAATGACCTTCAAACAAATTTCGTATCTGTAGCTAGAAAGGTTGAGGCATTAGAAATGAAGAAACCTGGTCATTTAAAATCTGTTGAAGAAGTTGTTTGTCACATTTGTGAGACCAATGACCATTCCATTAGCAATTGCCCAACCTTGCCCTTTTTCAAAGAATGTTTCCATGAACAAGTCAATGCATTGAACAACTTTGAGAGACCAACCAAAATCCATACTCGGAAACTTACAATCCTGGTTGGATGAATCATCCAAATTTCAGTTAGAGTGCTAATAATCATGCTCAACCATCACAACCACCTTTGCACATCCAAAAAAATTATCAACAATCTCAAGGGTATGCACCATATGTTCCTCCTTTTAGAAAGAATCTTGAAGATACATTGCATTCATTCATTGAAAAGCAAGAGTCAATCAATGTTCAAACAAGTCAAACCATGATTGATTTGAAATATACTCTTGCAAAATTTGCATTACACTTAACATTCAGGAGAAAGAAAAATTTCCTTCTTAACCACAACCAAATCCCAAAGGTCAAACCATGGATCAAATGAAGTCAATCATTACACTTCATAGCGGTAAGGTTGTTGAAAAATCCATTCCTGATCCTTGTGAAGGAGACGGTGAGTCAACTTCTAAGAGTAAAGAAGGGGTTGAACCTATACCAAGCGAAGAACAAATTGAATCTCCACCTGCACCTCCATTTCCACAGGCATTAACTGTTCCTAAGAAGGTAAACCGAAATCCTGAAATTCTTGATATCTTCAAGCAGGTAAAGATCAATATCCCTTTGTTGGATGTAATTAAACAGGTACCTTCTTATGCCAAATTTTTAAAGGATTTGTGCACTGTTAAAAGAAAAATGAATGTAAAAAAGAAAGCCTTCTTGGTCGAGCAGGTAAGTTCTGTTATTCAAAATAACACTGCTTTGAAATACAAGGATCCTGGTTGTCCAACAATTTCATGTTTCATTGGAGAACATAAAATTGAGCAAGCATTACTTGATCTTGGGGCTAGTGTGAACTTACTTCCATATTCAGTTTTCCAAAAACTAAATTTATGTGAGTTAAAACCAACTGAAGTAACTCTTTCGCTTGCTAACAGATCAATGAAAATACCAAGAGGAGTCATTGAAGATGTGTTAGTCCAAGTTGTTAAATACATATATCCTGTGGATTTTATTGTTTTGGACACACCACTAGCGGAAATCAAGAATTCGATACCTGTTATCTTGGGACGCCTATTTTTAGCAATTTCTAACGCTTTGATTAATTGCAGGAATGGATTGATGAAGCTGACATTTGTGAATATGACATTAGAGTTAAATATTTTCAACTTGCTTAAGCAACCTCCAGAAAAGGAAGATGAAAGTGAGGAGTTTGCATCGTTGACACTATTGGGAAAAACCACATCGAAGAAATGAAGGGAAACATATGTTGGAAACCAAAAATTGAAGAGAAAAATAAAATTCACACAATTAAGTTGAAGCTTTTGCCCAAACAATTGAAGTATCTAATGTCAAAGAAATATGCTAAATTAAGGCTGATACGCTGGATCATATTACTCCAAGAATTCAACATTGTGGTCAAGGATAAGATAGGCACTGAAAATGTTGTCATTGACAATTTTTCAAGACTAACAACGGATTCAATAATTGAGGCTACACCCATAAATTATTGTTTTCCTGACAAATTTTTATTTCCTATCACTACAATACCTTGGATTGCTAATATTGTCAATTTTTGGGCAACAGGACAGATGCCAGCTCAATGGAGAATCCAAGATAAGAAGAAATTTCTACATGAGGTGAAAAATTTTTATTAGGATGACTCTTATCTTTTCAAATACTATCCTGACCAGATATTTATGAGATGCATACTTGAGGATAAAGTCAAAAATGTCATTGAATTTTCCCATTTTGAAACATACGGAGGGCATTTTTTGTCAAAGAAAACAGCTGTAAAGATTTTGCAGTTTGAATTTTACTGGCCTTCCTTGTTTAAAGACGCACGTGCATTTTACATATCCTTTGAAAATTATCAAAAAGTAGGATCAATTTTTTCTCGGTTAAGTGGCAGATACGGTACTTCGCGGCTCTCAAGTTAGTTGTCTCAGTTTTCCATAATAACTGATTTCTTTCTTTCCTCTCTCAATTTTTTCTCACCAATGGATTCTGTTCTTTCTGCTTTACGAAAATACTTTCCCTATCTCCCAATAAATGTTCTTAAAAGGATTTACCAAGGTAGATGTGAACGATTAAGAGTTTTGATGCACAAAGGCATTCCCGAAGATGTGCGTTGGCTAATTGAAGCTAAGGTCTGTTTGGCTAGTGAAATCCCAGATGCATTTGTGTCTCACATGCCTGGCTTAGGCAAAAGCTCTTATGCCAAAAACCGAAGAGCGAAAAGGTTTCGATTCTATCACAAATGTGATCGATGGACTTGTGATACTAGATGTCGTTCTTTAGGAATGGTGTCCGATAATCGAGAAGATAAAATACAATTCATCAAGAATTGCCTGAGTAAAGATTCTTTAGATAATATCCGATTGACTCTTGAGACATATTATTGTGGATTAGTGCAAAATGAACTTCTTGGTTTATGGAGTATTTTTCATAAAGAACGAGAGCATTATAGTCTTGGGAATCTGACTTTAAAAGACCCTGCTTGCCAATTTGTAAGAAAGCTGGATGAGAAGCAAATCCGCAACTCATAGAAGGCGTTGAAGCCGTTACTGGACATAAAACCAGTGGAAGATGTGAGCCACAATTACAACTACTGTACATTAATGTCATTTTATTTTTGTTATTTTTATTTACAGGTTGTCAATCCTTAATAAGTGATAAAGCACTGTGGAAGAGAGCAATCGGACTTGTGGATCTGTTTATTTTGTCTTTTAGTTTTACTATCAGCATTTTCTTTATTCTGGTTTAAGTTATTTCAGGTTTTTCATTTTCAATAACTAGCAGTTCAAGTAATTTCTTCTTCACTCTTCTTATCTATGTTTTGACATTAGGGACAATGTCTTAATCTGCTTGGGGGGAGGGATTGTTGTCACATTTTTTTTCTTCTTCTTTTAGGATAGTTTTTCTCATGCTGATATTAAAATCATTAAACAAAGCACTTAGTTTATGATGGCTAAGTAAAGAGTAATTTTTTACTCTTGAGATGCATCCTATTTTATGTGACATGCATAACATTTTTTTTTTTTTTGCAAACATAAATAGTTGCATGTAGGAACATTTAGCATGAATTTAGGTTGTTTGTTTGCATTTAGGAACCTAATCATGGAAATATCATCATTGGATGTATACCTTATAAATTTGAAATGGTTGTTCATTTTTTAAAGCAGTTAAAGTATATTGCTTGTTACCTGAGGAAAATAAACAACTGGTAAGCACTTTTAAGCCCTTAGTGTTTATTAGGATTTGTGAATTTCTGTGTTGAGAGTGCTTACTTTGTGTTTTGAGCTAGACCTTGCTTGGATGGGTAACCTTAAGGACCCATGCAGCCTCACTTCTTATATGTAAATTTAAGGAAGAAGATGGCATTTTAGGACCAACCAATTACCAAAAGGCTAATCTTGTACATTATCCCTTAGTGAGCCCCTTTGACCATTATAGCCTTATTCTTTGCTTGAACCCTATATGTTTAAACACTTCCACTTCATTTTGATCCTTTAGTGTCCTCGAAACTAGTAATGCTTATATGATTATGGGCTTAAAGAATTAAAATGAATATGTTGTTTTTTTGTAAAATAAAGAATAAGTGTGGGGTGTACTTTAGAATATGTTAAGTTACCTTGTGTTTAATTTGTCATAATGGAAAAATTGGGGTGAGTTGAGCTTAAATCATAAAAATTGAGTGTATATCATTGGATGGTTGAGTTTTAAACAAATTTTGATTTATGGTAGAAAAAGACAAAAGCGAGATCATAAGAAAAAGCCATCGCAAAATAAAGTAATATATATATATATATATATATATATATATAGATAATTTAAAAAAAAAAAAAGACTCTTCATTCAATAATACTTAGCCTCTTTTTCTTTTATGGTAGTCTAAAAAAAAAATTATTCTCTTCCCTTTTCAAATAAAATTATATATATGCTCATACCCATGTGAATCTATGCTAAAGTAAAAATGAAAGACATCTTCTTTTATTTTTTTCGAATAGATAAACATGGGAGACAATTTTGAAAAAAAAAAAAACAACTTCGGCCTTAATATTTATGCAAGTCAAATGAGGCCAGCTATTTTGAAACGGAGAGAGTTAAAGAAAAAAAATAAGAAAAAAAATGTTAAATTCAATAAGTTTAAAACTCAACCATATTTGTTTTCTAAACTCATATGTTGATAAGGAATTGTGTTTTGGAGAGGACTTGGAGACTAGGGTGGATTTGGGTATTTAGTGTTTTAGGTGCCCATATTTATTGTTCATTGTATTACTAGTTCTCTTAAACTCCACCATTAAAAAAAACCTCCATCCGATTCCCACTTTCACCAAACCCAGCCTCATTACAACCCTGTATAAAGACCATTGGACTTAAATTTACATGCAGTTCCCTTTTGGGAATCTAGTGAGGGTGAAGTTGGATCCCTTTGCAAGCTTGAGATTGAGAAATACAAAGTAAGCTGTTCACAAACCCACTTTAAAATAAGTGCAAATACTTAGGGAGTGATCCTCTACCTCTGGTAATAAGGACTTAACTTTTTCTCATTTCATTAATTACTTGCAAGTCAAGTTTACAAGTTTTATATATTTATAGCATGATTTGTCATGAGTTGTTAGATTATGTATTTTGTTTATTTTCTTAGCTTACACTTGCTAGGGACTAGCAAGAACCTGGTTGGGGGATGTAATGAATACTCATAAGTGTATTGTTATTAAGGGTTTAAATCATCATTATACACTTTGAATATGATTAATATCTACATTCTGAGCATTTTTCCACCGGTTTACTATTCATGCATTTTACTATTCACCTATCACTATTCACCAACTTACTATTCATACACATATTTCACTGTTTATACGCATTTTCTACTGTTCATATGCGTTTTACTATTCATTAATATTAAATAATTATTTTTTACATAGGTAAAATCATCACTTGGCAACCTTTCACGAGAAAAATCATATATGGAGTTGTAGATGTCGAAACTGAGTGATTCTAAATTCATCTGAAAGCCAACACATAGATTTCCAAATGTGCTTCATTTCAATAGCTAATTTGATCATTTTCATTACCGAAATCTGATTATAGATGAGACCCTTTGTTATTTCATGTACTAAAGAGCAGTTTTGGTAGATAAATCATAACTTGAGCTACGGATGTCCGATTTGAATGAGCAAGCTATTAATTCAAAGCCAAAAAGGAGATCTACAACTTCTGTGCTTTGAGAAAGAGCTGATCTAATGTCTACAATGGTCAAAAAATTAAAAGAAGTTACGGCCTGCCATTATTGATTTATATTTACCTACATTTTACCGTTTTATTTTTACCATTTCACCCACCCCAAAACTCTATAAATAGGCACCTTGGGGGGAGGGTGAAGGTTGACATTTTCTTAGGCCATTTCCATGTTCTTGTATCATTTTTAGATTTTCTCATTTGTTCTTGTTTTCAATACCGAAGCTCTGTCCAAGTGTTTTCTCGTTCTTCTTCTTCTTTTTCATTCGTGATCTTTTAATCTATGTTTATTTCATCTTTCTACATGTTGTTTATTTTTATTATGTCTAACTAATCTTCTCTTTGCTAAGGTAAAAGGGTGAAGCTTTTGGTGTAGAGGTTATAATTGATTTGAATGGATCACAACGTTAACGATATTTTCTTCCTTAATCTATTTAACTTCCTTCCTTGTTAAGTAGGAGTCTTGATTCATCATAGTCAAATCATTGGCACAAAAGCTGCTTGATTCCCTTTGTAGAACATGGCTCTGCCGGCTATATTAGAATCTTTAGTTATTGTTGACAAAGGTTGGCATGATGGATACTTGAATCCATTAGCAAGTGTTGGCATTTTAAGATCAATGAACGTTAATACTAACTAAATTCCCCGATTAGGACCTCCTTTATGTGTGGCTCTTAATTGAGTGGTAAGATGGGCTAAAATTAATCATAACTGATATACTAAAAGTGGATCCCCTAACCTTACCTATTTTATTTGAATTTTAATTTTAATTCACACTTGTTCACACCTTGCACCAAAACTTTCTTTATTAAAACTTTAACTTGTATTTTTTAAATCACTTCCCTATGGTTCGACACTCGGACCCGCAAGATTTTATTACTTGTGACAACGTACACTTGGGTTACAACTGCTAGAGTGCAGCAGTCATTGTGGATAGGTTAACCAAGTGTGCTCACTTCTTGCCAATAAAAATCACAAACTCACTGGAAAAATTGGCATAAATGTACATTAAAGAGATAGTATGATTGCATGGAGTGCCAGACTCGATAGTATCAGATAGAGATCCAAGGTTTACAACTAGATTTTGGAGTGTTTTTCACAAAGCACTAAGAACCAAAATCCACCTGAGCACTGCTTATCATCCTCAAACTGATGGACAGACTGAAAGGGTGATTTAGATACTTGAAGACATGGTCAGGAGCTGTATTTTGGATTTCAAAGGAGAATAGGATGAACATTTACCTTTGGTGGAATTCTCTTATAACAACAGTTATCAAAGCACCATTGGCATGGCACCTTATGAAGCCCTTTATGGGAGAAGGTGCATGACGCCCCATTGTTGGGTGAAAGCCTCAGATAGGCTAGAGTTAGGTCCAAAAATCATTGAAGAAACAACAAGCAAAATCAGGAAAATACAGGAAAGATTAAAAATAGCCAATGAAAGGACCACTTGCATATGTGAACAAAAGAAGAAGGGACTTGGAGTTTGAGGTTGATGATAAAGTGTGGCTCAAAGTAGCACCAACCAAAAGTACCATCAGATTTGGCAAGAGAAGCAAGCTATCTCCAAGATACATTGGTCCTTATGAAATACTAGAAAGGGTTGGTAAGGTGGCTTATAGGTTGGCTCTACCGCCAAGTATGTCAAGTGTCCATAATGTTTTCCATATCAATATGCTTAAGAAGTGTTTACTGAACACAAAGCATACTATAGCAGTGGAAGACATACAGTTAGAGCCTAGTTTGACATATGAAGAGAAACCTATAGCTATCTTAGCTAAGGATACCAGAAGGCTAAGAAACAAGCTTATTCCCATGGTCAAAGTTCAACGGTCACACCATTCTAAAAGAGAGGCGACCTAGGAAACTGATAAAGGAATGTAAGAAAGATATCCAGCAGAGTACCCCAAGCTAAAGGCAATTTTGAAGGACCAAAATTTTTAGGGGGAGGAGAATGTTACCACCTTCACAAAATGGGAAAATTACAGCATAAGGACTTAAACTTATATGCTTTAATTTTCACCATAAAGTATGAATTGTGAAGTGTAAAGTATTCAATATACACTCCCTTAAGTGGCAAAAACAATGATAGCTTGGTCCTTAAGAAAGCATTGGCACATCGCCTAATTTTCAAGTAACCTATGGACTAAATTGTAAGGTTACAAAGGTTATGTACTCAATTGCACAAATCTCCAAAGATAACTATGGAAAGGACATGGATGGAATTATGAAGGAAGGACATGGATGGTATTATCAAAAAAGGACATGGAAGGAATTAATGACATTGTTGGGGACCAAAGTGCTCAAAGAGGTAAAGTTTACCAATTATGGCATAATGCCAACTAAGGTGCTTAAGTGTCATAGATTTTTTCTAAAGGTGAAAATGACTATTGACCAAGGATAAAAGAGGCCAAAATATCTCATTTTCCCACCCCAAATGGATGGCAAAAATATTGCCCAAGTGTGGCTTGAAGTTTGCAAAATTTGCAAACATGCCATTACTAAAGATAAATAAAGAAATAAAGCTAGAAAAATATCATTTTCACCCATTTTCTTCCCAAAATTCGACCTCCACCTACTAGCCTCATCTCTTTGAGCTCCTCCACCATCCACCATAGCCACCTTACTACAAATAATCAAGAGAAAGCAAGAGAAAACAACCAAAGCATTAAGGAAGGCTATAACCCCTAGTTTTCAAGTTTACAAAAGGTTTATTGGATTTCCAGCAAAATGTAAGGGTTTTATTTGGGTTTCATGGTTGTTTATTGTTCAATACAGATGCCCAAACATCCATGAACCTAAGACCCTAAGCTTGGAAGAGAGCCAAGAGCTTGATGAACCAAGTTTAGGTTAAGGGGGAATTGCACCAAGGGTTTCGGCCCTACAGCTTTGGTGCTCTGTTATGGCAGTGAAATTGAGGGTTTCTAGAGCCCAAGTTAGTACTAACTAAGACCTAATGAACTCTTAAGAATAGTACTAACTAAGACCTAATGACCTCTTAAGACCAATAAATAGCTTGAGGAGGGTTTCCATGGTGAGTTCTTAATGTTTAATTGTATGATTATGGACTAATCCTAATGTGTTATTGCTGCCAGCATTTCATATGTTTGTTGCTGTGATTGTTTGTGCATTTGGACGTGTATATTTGTGTGTTTGTACTGTATTTTTGTGTTTTAGAGTCTTTGGATTTCAGGTATATTGCTGAAGTTTAAAGATTTTATTAATAAGCCCTTACTAAGTTTCATTCAAGAAACTTACCCCATTTCTGTCCATTTCAGGAGCACCTGAAATGGACAGAAATGGGGTAAGTTTCTTGATAGAACATTCAAATTAATAGTTTTCATTTGAATTTCTCTGTGAATTTCAGGTATATTACCTTCCATATGTTTACTGGTAAACTGGCAAGTTTCATGAATTTTGGAGTACAGTAGCTATTTTTAGTAATGGTACTTTCTGCCTTACGCAACAGCTGGTCCCTTCAAGTTTCTGGAGTGCTTAGTGCTTTGTGGAGTTCTCCAAGAAGCTTAGTGTATGTATTAACTAAGTTATTGGCATATATGTAGTGCATGAATGCATGTAAATGAACTGGGTTTGGTGTATATGTAGTGTGAGAAGGATATATGAATCATTGGAGTGTAGTTTGAAGTTTATGCACAATGCTGTCCATATGGTGTTTATGGGCTGTTTTGATGAAATTTTTATGAATAAGGGTTGGAAGGATTCTAAATTCAGGGAAATGGTTTTCCCATGTGGTTAAGACATTTATGGAACTGTTTATATTGGTTTTGTACCTGGAAATGAAGTGAATGAATTTTATAAAATTTTGTATGGGCAAAATGGTCATAAAGTGACCAGAATTTTGACTTTACACCTAAAGTTTAATATCTCCCTATGTAGAATGAGTCGTGGTATGAAATTTTGACCACATCTAGAACACATCCATAGGTTGATCTGGAATTTGAAATTTCTAAATTTGGATCCCTGTAACCAAAGATATACGTTGAAAATTTAGCCAAGTTACTGTTTATTTGGTCAGATTTTTGTAACCAACTTAAAAAATTCATAACTTGGTCCATAGGTAGGCTATTGATATAAAACAAAATTTCTTGGTTTGCTCTAAGCCTCTATTTGATAATGGAGAAAATAAAATAGGGGGTTACATGGCTAGAATGATACAGTTTATTAGTGGAAGTTACAGGTGCAGTGGCTAGTCACTAGAACTTAACAAGATTGCCTAATATGTGGTAGCCAAAATTAAGACTTGTACTAGTGTTTTCCTTCTTTGTTGTCATGGTGTGCATGAAATGTGAATATGTGTGTGATGGTTGGACCAATATGCATGTATTTACATAGTGCCCAAGAGGGTCACTAAGGGTAGTGTTCTGATGGCCTACAGAACATTATAAATCCTAGGAGTCTAAATGCACAATTTTGGCACCATAATTGGACTACCCCAGAGTGAGTAACAAGTATAATAGCAGGACAATGGGTGTAACGATTAAGTAGTCTAAGGACAATTGAAGTGACATTTCACAGTTCTAGGGCGATTAAGCAATATGAAACAGAATTTAAGGGTGACAAGTAGTGTTAACCCTTTTTTTTTCTTTCTTTGTTTTTTTTTCTAATTATTATGCTATGTACCTATGTCTAATTAAACATACTAACCCACATTTAACTCTTTATATATAATCCATTTTCAAAAAAAAAATTGACAAAATTGCCCCTCACCAAAACTCTCTCTCTCCCTTTAGAAATCCTTCCTCCAATCCCACTACCGCCACTGCCACCTCCAGATATTCCGTCATTACTCACATTTGTATAAGTGTCAAAGACAAAGATACAAAATGTCTAAAGAATTTGGGAAAATTGTGTGAATAAATATGTATAAATGTCTAAAATAATATGTAGACTATTTGTTCTTTTCAAAAACATGCAAACTTTCTATTCTCTACCAAAAAATGTTATGTAAAAGTGTCTTAAGTAGTTAGAAAATGTGTCTAAAAATAATATGTAAAAATGTCTAATGCAGTATTTAAAAGTGTCTGAAGTAATTTATAAACAATTTATTATTATCAGAAAAAAAAGTGTTCGAAACAATAAGAAAGTGTCTGATTGGATATAGAAATGCGTCTAAAAAATTATTCAAAAGTATCTGAGCCATTATGTAAATAATTTATTCTCTTTAAAAATAATTATCTAAAATAATAAAAAAATATTTAAATAAATATGTAAAAGTGTCTAAAGAAAAATTAAACAATGTCTAAAGCAATATACAAATAATTTGTTTCCTTCATAAATAAATATAGGTGAACCTAATAAAAAAAAAATATTTAAATAAATATTTAAAAATGTCCAAACTAAAATATAAAAATGTCTAAAGCATTGTTTGTTCCATAAATCCATTGTTTTGGGTTTTAGTGTTATTTCTCTCTAGGTTTGTCGGAGCCGATTCTCCCATGTCACCGTCAAGTTCGCCGTTATAGAAGGAGGGGAAATGAAGGCACTGGGAAACGATGCGAGGATAACCAGAACAAGCGTAGATAAGGCAAAGATATTCCATTGTTAATTCTCTCATTGCCGGCGATCTTTGCTCAGATGTGATTTGATCTTTGATGCGGATGATGGCAGATCGGCCATTTCAGTAAAGAATGGAGGTCAGAGGTGCGCGATGCGATGGAGATTGGAGTCCAGAGCAACAAAGATCAGAGATGCGCAATGGAGCAATGAAGATCGGAGATGCCCGACGGAGCAATTGAGTCCGAAGCGACGGTGATCGGAGTTTGGAACGGTGATTGCTGGAGGTGGGGATGAGAGGGGGAGAGAGAAATAGTTTGAGCAGCAGTGATAAGAGGGAGAAGGAGAAACAGTTTGAGAAAGGGAAATTAGGATAAGAGGTAAAATTGTAAAATTAATATTATGTTTAATTAGACATTTGTTCACAATATTCAAACATCTTTTTTTTCCCCAGCCTACCAAAACCGGTTCTAATGGTCATCTAAGGCTTCTCACCTGCGTTTTGTCTTGGTAATTATGATAACGTTGGATAACACATATTAGTTTGCCTGTATATTTTCTTGTGTATTTTAATGGTCAATTTGCATAATTTTATTCTAACAAAAAAAAAAACAGATTGATTCTCATTGGTCATTTCCAAATACTTTATCTGCGAGTTCCACGCAACCTAAAGAAGACAACTGTTCGGTGGGTGATCAAGTACTACGGCCAAGTTTCCTCGATCAACTTGCACCGTATAAATAGTAGTGGGAGTGGGACTTGTTGGATTTCTAGGATTTTTTTTAAATAAGAATAAGAATACCCTATTAAAAAAATAACGAATTAATGTTACTCTAGAAAAATAAATACTGAATTAACCCAAATCAACATAAATATATGATCAGTAGAGATTTAAAAAAATACTCTCTCCGTCCCAAGTTCTTTGAAACAGCTGACTTTGGCTATAGTTTGACTTGAATTTATTTATATTATTGGTTGTTTGAAAAAAAATTTAAAAAATATGTTTAGAAACTAGAAGTCTTTATTTATCATTTATATAGAATTTTTTTTATTTATATACTAAAAATTGAAAATAAAAAATTATAGATTAATTTTTAAAAAGTGAGTGTTTTAAAGAATATGGGACCGAGGGAGTATGATTTTTTATTCTCTAACTTTAACCATATGCCCTCAATCTTAACCTTAAGTGGTCAATCCTAACCCTAACGCCTAACCTTAAAACCATAAATCTTAATACTTAATTTTGTTCCTAACTCTTATGTAAAACCTTAACAATTAATTCTAACATTTATCCTAAACTTTAACTTTCATTTTTTATTACCTTTGATATTTAATAAGTTTTTATATCTGAGGGCTTCTATATTTAATAACTTCAATTTTTCAAGAATATCCATATTTAGTAAGTCTCATATTCAAAGACTTTCATATTTAGTATTCCCTCCGTTTTAAAAAAGAATTAAAAGTATTCCTTTTTTGGATGTCCACAAAAGAATGAAACATTTCCCATTGTAGAAAGTTTTCAACTTCTAATTTATCTTACTATCCCCATTTAAACTCGCACTACACAAAACCCAATAATTAATTTTTTAAAAATCTTTATTTAAACTCTCATTGCACAAAACCCAAAAAATAATCTTTTCTTTTTTAATCATTATTTAAACTCTTACTACACAAACACCTTAATCTCCCCACTCAAAGAAACATTTCATTCATTATGGGACGAAGGGAGGAAATTCTATACTTGGTTCTTCTAAAATAAGTAACTTCCATAGTTAGTAAGTTTGATGATCTTGGTACCCAATTGTCAAATTAGAACATTGGTTCCTAAACTTTTAAATATAGTGCAACAAGTACCTCAATTTTAAAAATCTTTGCATTTTCACCCATAATTTTTAAAATTTTACAGTTTAGTCACTAATAGAGTAATAGTGAACTAGAATTATATTTCGTAACAATTTCACAAAAAAAGTTGGATATGGCAGAAAATTTGTTGAAACGTAATTAAGAAAAATTTTATGAAAATTTTTAATTTAACATACTATGAAAAGAAAAATTAACGTAAATTAATTGCATAAAAAATTGTACAAGTGGATGTTCGGCAAAGTGGAGTCCTTCCTACAGCGCAAGTTCAACAGAGACAATTTACGACACAAGATCCAAGTCATGCTCGACCAAGCCGAGACATAAGAAACTACTCTTGCTTCTGTTCAAACCTGGCACTCTGGCCTCAAACTCTTGCCCTATGACATGGAGGACGTCCTTGATGAGTTTGAGTTTGAAGTGTAGACGGCCAAGCGATAGGCCCAAGCTGAGGACAGCACCACCAGACCATCCAAACGGCCTAGGCTTAGTGGTTTGAGTGGAAGCGAGTCTCTACCTCTTGATCTTGGTGCTCTCCTTCCCAAGATAAATGATATCACCACCAAACTGCAGCATATAGAAATAGAAACAATGTTCGCCGAGTTAATTCAGAAGAATCTCTCACTTCCACAATCGAGCACTACAAGAACTAGACGACCAGCCTCCACTTCGTTGCTTGACCCACATGTCTATGGCAGAGAGAATGACAGGCTGGCCATTCTGGACCTTGTGCTAAGAGAAGAGCATCATGAACATGGAGTTGGAATTATTCCAATTGTGGGAATGGTGGGATTAGTAAAACCATTCTCGCTCAACTTGTTTACAATGATGAAAGGGTCAAGAATCAGCTCCATCTTAGAGCATTGGCTTGCGTTTCTGAATCATTTGATGTCCTCAAGGTAACAAAAGCCATTGTAGAAGCACTAGTGCCAGCACTAGTAAAAGACCATGATGTGAATGACTTGTATCTGCTTTAGACAAAGTTAAAAGGTGCCTGGAAATAAGTTCCTACTTGTATTGGATGATGTATGGAATGAGGATTACGGTTTGCATGGTGATATTCGACCTTACACTCTTAAAAAACTTCCAAATAATGAGTGTTTTCAATTGTTTAGGAAACATGCACTACAAGCTGAGAACTTTGACACACACCCACATCTTAAACTGATGGCTGATGAAATAGTAAGACAATGTAAAGGACTACCGCTGGCTATAAAAACATTTAGAGGACTCCTGCGTGAGAAATTTAACAAGCAATCCTGGGAGAGCATATTAAACAGCAGAATATAGGATTTGCCAAGTGAGAAGAGCAACAGTCTTCCTACCTTGAGATGAAGCTACTACCATCTTCCTTCGCAGTTGAAGCGTTGCTTCACTTATTCTACCATGTTCCCCAAGAATTACAAATTCCACAAGGATGAATTAGTTTTGTTATAGATGACAGAAGGCTTTCTGAAGCAATCGAATGAAGAGAAGCTGATGGAAAAGTTAGGTAGTGAATATTTTGATGAATTATTATCCAAATCTTCTTTTCAACGGTCAAATGTTGATAAGTCGAGGTTTGTGATGCATGAACTTATCCATGACCTATCTCAGTCAATTGCTGGAAATATTTGCTCTCATTTGCTGGCTGGGATGGATGGTGATAAATTACAGGTAACATTGGTTAATGTGTGTCATTTTTCAGTTGGTTATCATGCATATGGCGAATTTGTCGAGAATCAGAAATTTGAAGTTCACAAAAAAATGAAGGGAGTGAGAACCTTCGTTGGGCCTTTTTATTGTTAGTCACGTCAGATTTACTTATCCAATAACGTGTTGGATGAGTTACTACCAGAATTGAAATGCTTAAAGGTTTTATCTCTATGTGGTTACTGGATACAAAATGGTGCCCAATGGGATTAAAGGCATGAAACACTTTAAGGGATCTTAATTTATCATTGGCCGCAACAAAGGAAGCTGACTATTAAACATTGCAAGAGTTTATAGTCATTTCCAGAAAGAATTTCAAGGGCACTGAAAGATGTTTGGATTGAGTGTTGTCCTAATCTGGATATTTATCCATTGAAGAGTTGGAATGTTGGGAGTCATTTTCAGTGAACGCATGTTTTTTCCCAATCTTAAACGACATGATATATACAGCTATAAGAATTTATAGTCACTGCCAAATGCACTCCAGAAGCTTGACTTTCTTGAAGAATTGATAATCATCAGATGTCCAAGCATCAAGACCTTTCCAAAAGGATTTATATTTGCCTCCTGCACTTGAGCAACTTCGGATTGATGTTGTCCTCATCTGCAAAAACAGGTGCCGACCTGGGGAAAAATATTGCCACCACCTGACCGACATTCCTCTACTCAGTATAGGCTATTGACCACTAGTTCTTGTGTTCATTTCAGGAAAGTTCTTTTGCTATCTAAAAGCTTTAAATCTGGAGAGCTTGGAGGCGGGTAGCTCTTGTAAGGGGAGGCCGAAGCTTAGGTAGAGGAAAGCTTACACAAGAGCATTCTAGTGGGAAGTGCTGATCGAATTGAAGCATTGCTGTCACGCCCCGAAACCCACCCTAAGACTCTCGGGACGATGACACGCCACATACTCAAGAAAATAAATTTTTCCTAAGCATGCAAGGCTACATATTCCAACATAATTCCAGACTTATAAAATTCAACTTTTAAGAATAAGTGGCAGAGCAAATACAATTCTTGAAACTGAGACATAATCCATAAGATATTAAAGCTCTAAGGAATGAAACAAAATTCAAAGAGTTTTCTAAACATAAATAAGTTTCTAATAATAGTACTAACGAAATACTTTTAATTGTCTTGAGCTGCTGCTGATCTTGTAGTAGCTCCCCCTAGTTAACTTGAACTACTCCTGATCTGTGTGAGGGGGTGAAAACGGGATGAGCACAAATGCCCAACAAGTGGCGGATTTTGAAAACAAAAATACAATATGCAAAATATATAGGGATCAAGAAGAAAATAATTATTGTAAAATAATAACATAAACTTTAGCAGAAGATATTTGAACAGTCAGAACATAATCAATGTAATAGCAATTTTGAGAGCAGAGTGGGTGGGGTGATCACTGTGACTACACTTAAACTGCTCTAGTGCATCCAAAATCGTCTAAGAATCGCCAACGATCGAGTGCCCTGAAGGACTAGTCCTAAAAATAGTGCACTGCGGAACAGAACGGAACAAAATATCCTACATGAAGGGTTAAAAACTACACTTTTCCAGTAGTACGGGCACAAACCCAACACCCACCAAAACAGAGTTAGAACAGAAATTCAGAGCATTGCGATTGTTATAAAATTTCAGTACAAAACATCACAATCAAAACATACCTAATCCCAACTTATTTAATCAAACATAATATATTGCATAAATAAGATAAAATTCGAATAAGCAGATAAACAAGTAAATTAATAAAACACTTGGAAAAAAATTTCAGAATAAAACTTGTAATTGAAAACTCTCATTCTGATTAAAATTTATTTACATGCAAAATAGCTTTAAATTGAAATTTTGAAAATTACTAAATTGGAAAACTTAGCACTTTGAATAAATAATATATATACATAATATCAAAACAATTCAATTTTTTGAATAGTAGTAGCCACTTACCTCAAAATGCAACTTTCAAACTCCTGAAATAATTCTTTAGCTGCCTAAAATAATTATGTAAAAGTTTATGTCAAAACATAATCATTCAAGAAATAACCAAAAATCACTTGCTGACAGTGACCTAAATGAATGTTTCTGGAACCTAAGAATTCACTGAAGTATTGTTAGAAGCATTAGGGACTAATGTTGTAATTAACCTGATTACCTTCCCAGACACAAGCTTTGCGCCAAAATGTAACCATTTAAACTATGGGATGCCGATAAACTCTCCTCAAAACCTAAAGGACCTACACTGTTATTAGCCCAATTTGTTTCCAGAAACACGATTCTTTGTCTTCTCCGATTCACACTTTTGCTACTCTCCAATTTCCACCATGCCAGCCAAAATCTTCCCAAATTTATTTCTAATCTATCCGAAACAATTCTAATAATTAATTGACCCTTCCAATCATCGAAATAAATTATCAATCAACCATAACCTTAGCTTAAATTTCTCTTTAATTTTAAAGAAAAGCTAGCCTATGTATTGAAAAATAACTAACAATCACTCACCAAAGAAGAGTTTGAGCTTTAGGAGGAGAGAATGAGTGTTTTAGAGTAAGTAGGTGAAATGAGTGAAATGGAGACTAAAATGGAACTTGTATGGCTAGCCATGGGTGTATATATAGAGTGAAACCATGTGATTCACATGGGGGTGAGTGGGAGACAAATTGGGATACAAATTGAAAGAGTTATGTGGGTGGTAGGTAAGATAGTCAAAAATAGGTGACAAATTGGAATACTTGTGTGGGTGGTGGGTGAGATAGTCAAAAGTATGTGACAAATTAGAAGACTTGTGTAGGTAGTGGGTAAGATAGTCAAAAGTAGGTGAAAAATTCGAAGACTGGTGTAGGTAGTGGGCGATATAGTCAAAAGTAGGTGACAAATTTGAAGACTTGTGTGGATAGTGGGTGAGATAGTCAAAAGTAGGTGACAAATTGGAAGACTTGTGTGGGTGGTGGGCTAAATTTGGTTGGGTCATTACATCCTTCCCCCTTTAAAATAAGTTTCATTCTCGAAACTTACCTTCACTGATGAATAGAAATGGATACTTTTCACGCATCTCCTCTTCGCGTTCCCAGGTAGCTTCTGATAAAGAATGTCTCTCCCAATGAACTTTTACAAATGGGATGGTGCGTCTCCTCAATACTTTCTCTTCTCGATTAAGAATCTCCACCGGTCGCTCCTCATATGTCAAATCTGGCATAATGTTGATCGGTTGATGTTGAACTATGTGATCGAGGTCGTGCACATTCTTACGTAGCATCGATACATGAAACACATCGCGCACTCCTGATAAAGATGGCGGCAGCGCAACTCTGTAAGCGACATCCCCAACTTGACCTAGAATTTCAAAAGGACCCACATATCTTGGGCTTAATTTCCCACGCTTTCTGAACCTTATAACTCCTTTTATCGGTGACACTTTAATGTAAACACTATCCCTAACCTCAAACTCCAACACCCGTCTTTTCATATCAGCATAACTCTTTTGTCTACTCTATGCAATCTGTAAGCGATCATGAATAATTTGATTCGTCTCTACCATTTCTATAATTATATCCGAACTCAAAATTTTTCGATCATCTATGTCATCCCAACATATTGGTGATCTGCATCTTCGTCCATACAATGCCTCATAGGGTGCCATTCCAATGCTAGACTGATGGTTATTATTATAGGCAAATTCAATAAGTGCTAAATGATCATCCCAATTACCTCCAAAGTCTAGCACACAAGCTCGGAGCATATCCTCAAAAATTTGAATTGTTCGTTCTGATAGACCATCAGTTTGAGGATGATAAGCAGTGCTAAAATTAAGTTGAGTTCCCATGGCCTTCAGCAATTGTCCCCAAAATCTTGGGACAAACCGTGAATCTCTATCTGAAACAATAGCTAATGGGGCTCCATGTAGGCGGATGATCTCTTTAACATACAACTTAGCTAACTTCTCTAAACTTCCACTTTCTTGGAATGGCAAAAAATGGGCAGATTTAGATAAATGATCAACAATTACCCAAATAGCATTATTACCTCTGGTAGTTCTTGGAAGTCCTATAGCAAAATCCATAGTGATGTGTTCCCAGTTCCATTCAGGAATTGAAAGAGGCTGATGATCTCTTTAACATACAACTTAGCTAACTTCTCTAAACTTGCACCTTCTTGGAAAGGCAAAAAATAGGCAGATTTAGAAAAACGATCAACAATTACTCAAATAGCATTATTACCTCTGGTAGTTCTTGGAAGTCCTATAGCAAAATCCATAGTGATGTGTTCTCAGTTCCATTCAGGAATTGAAAGAGGCTGTAAAAGTCCTGAAGGCTTTTGATGTTCCGCTTTGACTTGTTGGCAAGTCTGACACTTCGCAACAAATTTAGCAATCTCCTTCTTCATTTCTTACCACCAAAAATGCTCCCGTAGGTCTCTGTACATTTTAGTTCCACCTGGATGCACAGTGTAAGGGGTATTATGTGCCTCTATCATAATTTCTTCCTTCAAAGCCTCATCTTTAGGGATGCATAGCCGAGCACCAAACTTTAAAAACCCACCTTTATGAATACGAAATCCTGGATGCCTCCCTTGTGCAACTTCTTCTTTCAACTTGTTAATTTCTTCATATGATATTTGAGAAATCTTGATCCTCTCAATTAAAGTTGGTTGAACCATCAAGTTAGCAAGCACACTACTGACACCATCTGTTATAATTTCTACTCCCAACTTCTATAGATCATTAAGAATAGCTCTTTCATTAGTAAGTAAAAAAGCTAACGAGCCTGAGGACTTACGGCTTAAAGCATCAGCAACAACATTTGCCTTGCCAGGGTTATAGCAAATATTCAAATCATAATCTTTTAGCAACTCCAACCACCTCCACTGCCTTAGATTTAATTCCTTCCATGTGAAGATATATTGTAAACTCTTGTGATCAGTAAACACCTTACAGGAAACACCATAGAGATAATGTCTCCAGATCTTCAAGGCAAAGACAACTGCAGCTAATTCCAAGTCATGAGTAGGATAATTCTTCTCATATGGCTTCAACTACCTAGAGGCATAGGCAACAACTCTTTCATTCTGCATAAGTACACACCCTAAACCAATATGTGAAGCATCACAATAAATTTCATAACCTTCAGTACTAGATGGGATGGTAAGGACAGGTGAAGTGACTAATCTTCGCTTCAACTCCTGGAAGCTTTTATCACAATCTTCAGTCCACTCGTACTTAGCATTCTCTTGAACCAACTTGTATAGAGGCATGGCAAAGGTAAAAAAAATCTTTCAACAAATCGATGATAATAACCGGCTAAACCAGAAAACTACGAAATTTCAGCAACATTAGAGGGTCTAGCCCAATTCACCACTCTTCAACTTTCTGTGGATCTACAGAAATTACATCTTTTGAAATTATATGGCCAAGAAAAGAAATTTTGTCCAACCAAAACTCACATTTTTTTTAATTTTTCATATAACTCCTCCCTTAATTTCTGTAAAAATAATTCTCAAATGATCCTCATGCTCCTTTGGACTTTTAGAATAGACCAAAATATCATCGATAAAGACAACAACAAGTTGGTCTAAATAAGGCTTGAAAACCCGGTTCATAAAGTCCATAAAAACAGCTGGTGCATTCGTTAGACCAAATGGCATGACCACAAATTCATAATGGCAATACCTAGTTCTAAAAGCAGTCTTGGGTATATCTTCAGTCTTAATCTTCAATTGGTGATACCTAGACCTCAAACCAATTTTAGAAAAGACTTGTGCACCTTGCAGCTGATCAAACAAGTCATCAATACGAGGCAATGGATACTTGTTCTTAATAGTCACCTTGTTTAGTTCACGGTAGTCAATGCAAAGCCTCAAACTTCAATCTTTCTTTTTCACGAACAAAATAGGCGCACCCCATGATGAAACACTAGGTCGAATGTATCCTTTATCGAGCAACTCTTGCAGCTGTACCTTTAACTCTTTCATCTCCGTAAGTGCCATTTGGTAGGGAGCCTTAGAGATTGAGTTAGTCCTCAACTCAAGATCAATGGAAAACTCAACCTCTCGGTTAGGGGCCAACCTTGGAATTTCCTCAAGAAAGACATCAGGAAACTGCTTCGCAATAGGAATGTCTTCCAGCTTTAATTCAGGTTGGCTAGTATCTCCGATGAATGCTAAATATCCCTGATAACCCTTTCTTAACAACTGGCACGCATGCATAGCAGAGATAAGACCAATTGGGACGCATTGCCTATTGTCGAAAAAGATGACTTCTAGCTTATTAGGAACATGGAATACTACTTTCTTTTCATGGCAGTCAACCCAAGCATGGTTCGCCGATAACCAATCCATCTCCAAAATCACATCAAAGTCAATTATATCCAGTCTGATCAAGTTCACAGGCATATCTCTTCCACCACTTTTGACTACACACCCTTTATAAATAGAATTAGTAACAATAGACTTTCCTAAAGGGGTCTCGACAGATAGTTCAAAATCTAATGGCTCCAGCACACATGACAATCTAGCAGCAAACTTCGGTGATGCAAAAGAATAACTGGCACCAGAATCAAACAAGGCTTGAGCATAAACAGAACCGATTTTCACCATACCTGAAACAACTGCATTAGAGTCATTTGCATCCTGCTGAGTAAGTACATATATCTAGCCTTGAACTTGCAGCTTTGCTGCACCTTCTTTTTCATCTTGATTCTTTGGAGCTGGTAGATTACTCCTCGCCTGGAAGCTTCGATAGGGATTTCTGGTCTCTGGCTGTTTACAATCGGCAATCAGATGGTCTTTCTTCCCACAACAGAAATAGCCGCAAGTCTTCCAGTAACAATTACCAAAATTAAATTTCCCACAATAGTCACACTTTGGCACATTTTGACACATAGAACTCCATGATAGGTTGGTGCAAAATTTGGTTTCTTTGTTACATTTCCAAATGGTTTGCTTGAAGATCCCCTACATTTATTTTTCCCTTTTTTGACATGAAAAAAGGACCTAGCTCCCTTTCCACTATGATAGTAGTCTCCACCATCTTTCGATATCTAAGCGCAACAAAAGCTTAGAATTTCCCTAACCTAAGGTCTCAAGGTTTATCGAACCTATGCTCTGATACCACTTCTGTCACGCCCCGAAACCCACCCTAGGAGTCTCAGGACGATGACATGCCACATACTCAAGAAAATAAATTTTTCCTATAGATGCAAGGCTACATATTCCAAAATAATTCCAAACTTATAAAATTCAACTTCTAAGAATAAGTGGCAGAGCAACTACAATTCTTGAAACTGAGACATAATCCATAAGATATTAAGCTCTAAGGAATGAAACAAAATTCAAAGAGTTTTCTAAACATAAATAAGTTTCTAATAATAGTACTAACGAAATACTTTTAATTGTCTTGAGTTGCTGCTGATCTTGTAGTACCTCTCCCTAGTTAACTCGAACTACTCCTGATCTGTGTGAGGGGGTGAAAACGGGGTGAGCACGAATGCCCAGCAAGTGACGGATTTTGAAAATAGAAATACAATATACAAAATATATAGGGATCAAGCAGAAAACAATTATTGTAAATGATAACATAAACTTTAGTAGAAGATATTTGAACAGTCAGAACATAATCAAAGTAATAGCAATTTTAAGAGTTGAGCAAATAATATTTGTAAATAAAATCATTAATTAAAACAGAGCAGTTCAGAGTAGAATAGTAGAACAGAAATACAGAGTAGAGTAGGTGGGGTGATCACTGTGACTACATTTAAACCATTGTACTACGTCCAAAATTGTCTAAGAATCGCTAACGATCAAGCGCCCTGAATGACTAGTCCTAAAAACAGTGCACTTCGGAACAGAACGGAACAGAATACCCTACATGGAGGGTTAAAAACTACACTTTTCCAGTAGTACGGGCACAAACCCAACACCCACCAAAACAGAGTTAGAACAGAAATTCAGAGCATTGCGATTGTTATAAAATTTCAGTACAAAACATCACAATCAAAACATACCTAATCCCAACTTATTTAATCAAACATAATATATTGCATAAATAAGATAAAATTTGAATAAGCAGATAAACAAGTAAATTAATAAAACACTTGGAAAATAATTTCAGAATAAAACTTGTAATTGAAAACTCTCATTTTGATTAAAATTTATTTACATGCAAAATAGCTTTAAATTGAAATATTGAAAAATTACTAAATTGGAAAACTTAGCACTTTGAATAAATAATACACACACACACACACACACACAATATCAAAACAATTTAATTTTTTGAATAGTAGTAGCCACTTACCTCAAAATGCAACTTTCAAACTCCTGAAATAATTTTTTAGCTGCCTAAAATAATTATGTAAAAGTTTATGTCAAAACATAATTTGGTGTTGAATCATCTTCACAGCTTTCATCATTTTTTGGTTTTGGTCATTTGCGCTTTGCAGTCGATTAGATAGGCCTAAGACAGACGGGTGGTGGACAAGGCCATGAGAAGAGGTGAGGCAGAGGAGAAAACTACGGAGAGGGAAAAAAAGAGAAATATGAAGGGACAAATTGAATTTTGGTTGAAAATTTGGTAAAAAATATTCATAATTAGTTTGGTGTGTAGATTGTTAGATATAGAAGTTGGTGGACAGTTTTTAATCCAAGAAGAATAGGAGATCAAAATAAAAATTTTCTATTTTTTGTGAGAAGGTAAGTGTACGTAAGGTTAGGCATGTTGATGGTAGTTCATATGACAACTCTCCTACTCAACGACTAGTTTTAACCTGGCAAGTATATTTTATTTAAGTATTTTTACTCAAATGCATCAAGTTAGTATCTTATTAAGCAAGAAAGACAACCTAAGTAAAGTAAAGATGAATTCCTAAGTGTGATTTGGCACCTAAGAGTCATAAAGGCAAAATAGTAATTTTGACCCAAGTGAGTGACATGACCATAATTTTGATGAAGTTAGGGTCATGTAAGGATTTTTTTTTAATTAATTTAAGACCATAAGTTATTCTAGCTAGTAGAACGGCCATTTGAAGGAAAAGTGCAAAAAAAAAATTACACCAAGTGTTCAAATGAGTCATTTATGTCTTAAGTAGCCAAGTGTCCAAGAGGCTAAGCATAGGAGGCATAAAACATTCTTTGGGACCAAGGAGGGATGGTTTTGAGAGTGTGTCTAGTGGGCAAAGTGAAACAAAAGAGAACTTGAGGGCCAAGAGACAAGAAATAAAAAAGTAGGCTTTAGTGGAGTTGGTAGGTATTTCTAGCAAGTGTTGACCTTTATCATCCATCTCTTTCTTCCCAATTTTTGTAGCTCTCCCTTTCCAGTAGCTCACTTGCTGCAAGCTTTCCTAATCCCTCTAATTTTTAGCAATTTTGAAGGTCCCAAAGTGAAATCAAGAAGCCTCCAACTCATTATTGGTGCATTTGCTTCATTTTAACTCTTTGTTGCTTGTTTTAGACATAAACCCTAAGGTAAGCATCTTGGTTTGGATTGAGTAGCCATAAATGGTTTTGATTTGAAGTTCTTAGTGCCATATCAAGTTGGTTTTCGGTCTGGAGCTCAAGAGAGCTAAGTTAAGCTCAAGTGTGCTTATGGTGCTTGTGTTTTGTTCTTATTTTGTAGCTAAATTTGAGGTAGGAGTTTAAGTTAATTTATCTCAAATAGTGCATAAAAAAGTAGTATTCGATGTTGGAATGGAGTAAAAACAAGACCCATTTGAATTGGCATTAGGGACTGAAAGATTGAGCAAGTTTTGTCCAAGATAGCATAAGTATATGAAGTGCTGTCAGGCCATTGGCGACATGTCGCCAACCTTGAAGGCACATCACTAGCACCTCCCAGAAAACCTAAAAACTGATGCCCTTAGTGATGCATAGCCAAGGCTCAAGCCCCTCAAGCTTGGGACATCTTAAGAATGTCTCAATCTCTTGGTTAACATCTCTAGGCTATTCTAAGATGTTTCGTAGCCTTGGTTGAGTTTAAAATTTATTCATAAGTTAAGAATTATGCATTATTTAGATAGTAGCTAGGTGGTGTGGTTAAGGTAAGGCTACGTAGATTGGTTAAAAGGGCAAAAATGCTCAAGTTGCTAAGGGGGCATTAAGGAGATTAAGGCGGGTTACAGAGTCTTCGTTGGCCCAAGTGAGTGGTCTTAGACCTTTAAGGAAATAAAGAAGAAACCTAAGAGGATCCTAACAAAACCTTGTGGTTTGGTAAGTAAGCCACTAATGAGCTCTAAGCTAAGCTCCAAGAGCTTGGCAAGTTGGACCACATACGAGGGCTACCTTGCACAATAAGTTAAGGGACAGACGGGTAGGATTTGAGAGGAGGTAACGACCTACTCTAGTAACTATAAGTGGGACTTAAGGGAGGTAAAGAATTCAGGATACGAGAGCCAGTGTCTCAAGTACCTCCGCCATTTAAGCTTATGGCGAGAATAAAAATAAGGCACCTAAGGTGTAAGGAGTCACAAGGATTATGTATGTTGCATATCATACATTCATGCATTGTATATTTATTATTTGTTTGTGTTGATTGTTTGTTGGTTGTTTGCTTGTTTATTTACCATATTTGTATGCTTGTTTGCTATTTTCCTTGTAGGTACCCTAGGGGACTCTTACTGAGTAGATTCATTCAATGTTGTGAAGATCGGGATCTTACCTTACCCTGGATCATTTTTCACCATATAAGATTGAGATCGCAAGATCGAATCGTGGATCGTAAGATCCTATCAAAACATAAAACTTCTTATCTAAATAAATAGTTCATGTAAAATATCAATTATATTGGTCACCCATGTAAAACTTGAGTGTCATAACAATGTAAAAATCCTCATTTAAAAATTATCATCTCGTTTTATTTTTCTTTCTTTAATAATTTTTTATTTTTATCTAGTTAAAATCTTAAAAAAAATTATTCACACTAATTAAAATTTTCCTATTTTATTTAATAATTGTTTTATTTTTATCTAGTTAAAATCTTAAAAAAAATTTATTCACACTAATTAATTTTTGTTCCATATTTTTTTTATTTGAACTTTGACTCTTGATTGACCCTATTTTTCCTCCCATGTCAATATTTATTATGTCTTGGAAGTTGGAACTTAACAAAAATAAAAAAAAATTATTACTAATAGTTAAAGAGCGAGAGTTCCATTGACTGGCCATTTTTCTTCCTATATTTGCTTGATTAGCCATTCTTTTCTTATCTCTTTCTCTTATCTTATTTCATCTTTATACTTTCTTTCTCAAAACACTCCATCTGTCTCATCTTCTTCTCTCTGTATCATCTCATTTTATTAGGAAAACAATGATCAAACGTCTACATTTCTCACCCTTCAAATCCCAAACTTTGACAACAGTTTCTTTCCAAAGATAGGTTTTCCTATCTCATCTAGGATGGCAAGCTTTTCTTGGTAGAATTGAAACCAAAGCAAGAACAAGGGCCGAAGCCGACGGCAGTGAAGCAAAACAAGTAAAGGAAGCCCGATTGTAGTGACCAACTAAGATCGGTGGGATCTTACTTTCCTACAATCTTATGATTCTGAAAGCCATCCTATCACAATCTTACAATAGCATCAATCCTACTATGATTTAGATAGGTTTTATCCATCCAGATTGTAGGATCGTGTAATCCTACAATCCGTATCACATTTTTAACAACCTTGCATTCATGTACTCACTCCCTTAAGTTTGTAGTGCAGGTTCCAATGTTGGGTGTAACAACTAAATAGATAGTTATGGACTAAGTTTCTCTATTTTGCAGGTACTTATTTTACTTGGAACCTTATGTTTTTTAGTTACTTATAAGCTAGTTTTTGTGCTAACTAAGTGTTTGCTCCTTTATAGTTTAGAGGCTAAGTGTGCACAAGGACAAATGAAGGCTTTGCAGTTGGAGCTTGATAGCTCAAAGATGGGAGCTTATGTAGATGATCTTAGTAGTATTTTGCCTTGTATAAATGGTACCTTGTGTACTAAGACATTGTCTCTATTAAGATACATTATGGTGTAAGACCATTGAGTTACTTTTGGGTGCATGCTAGTGTTAAAAAGGATGCACAAATTATTACTTAAAATTGAAGTAACTAGTGTTTTATTGTCTTGGCATGTTTTAAGTATGATTTAAATGGAAAGTTTGAGTGATGTTTTCTTTAATGGTTTACTTATTTATTTTGCAACGCTAGGAAAAATGCATGCATATCTTCTTGCAAGGTAGGCTAACAAACTAGTTGTACATAAATTGTCTTAATTTACCTATGAGTAATAGTTAGCCGATAGTAACTAAGTGGGATCATAGTCCCTAATGACCTACAAGTTAAGTATTTTGGGGCACTAGGACACCACTCCATGACAATTTAGTATCAGAGCAGGTCAATGGTCCTAGTAGAGGCAATAAAAGAACTAAGATCTAAGTGTTCCTTGTGCTAAGTGTAGTTAGTATTACTTATAATTTGCTCTGGGTGTGGTCTTCTGGCTTTGGTTACAGCCATCATGGTGAACGCTCAATTAGGTGCTGCTACTAAGGCTCAGGTTCTTGGTATAGGAACTAGTAACCCCAATGGGGCATATATGAAAGGAGTGGTGGCTTTGTTACATAGGTTCAATGAATCTATGGATCGGATGCTACATGGCATGGTTATCCTACTTGAAGAGTGTGCATAACCTCCAAATGGAGGGGAGACCTTGGAGGACCCTAATGGGGTAAAGGTCGAAGTGTACCAAGGTTCAATGATACACCAAGGTCAAGGGAAAAATCTTCCACACTAAGGGAAAGTGCAAGTTCAAGAGCAAGTGCATGAGCGTGCTTAAGTTAGCATTGAATAGGGTAGTGAGGAAGAGGATGAGGAAGATATCCATCCCCATAAGTGAAGGAAGAGACCGTTATTCTGAACCACATGGGGCTTGTCTTGATATGCCGAGAGATTAACACTCCTAAGTTTAATGGTGTAGGTGATCCTAATGCGGCAAATTAATAAAATCTTTGAGAACATGAAGTTGGATGACAAGGCTAAGATGGATTAAGTGTATTAAGTGTCTTTCTTCTTGGAAGGCAAGGCTTCCTTATGGGTGGAAAGATGTCATGGAAATAAGGATGGCAATTGGGTGGGTCGAGTCAAGTTTGGGTCAGGTCATTCAGGTTCAGGTTTAATTAGGTTAACATGTATTCAAGTCCAGGTGGGGTTATTTGGGTTCGGGTTGATTTCAGGTTCAGGTTGGGTTAGGCCGGGTTTATTTAGGTTTGGATCCAACGAGTTAGCGGGTCTTAGACCATATTCAACTTGATTATGGAGTTTACTCAGTTCACTGATGCATAAGTCAAAATGGCTGAATCAATTCAATTTTTTTGTTTAATTTTGATTAAAATTTAATTTAACTAGATATAAAACAAATAATATAAAATTTATGAAGATATATTAATATATAATTTCTTTAATAAAATACTTTCTTTGAGCCAAGTTCTTTATAACATGTATTATTTAACAGTCAATCTATGATTTTTTATTTTTAACATTTTAGTATATAAATGAAAAATTATTATATTAAATAATAAATAAAGACCTATAGTTTCTAAATATATACTTTCTTAATTTTTTTTCTAACACATAATCTCCTTCAATCCCATTTTCTTTGCTCCATTTAACTTTTCTGACTAATTTGACTTGAATTTATTTATATTTTTTTATTAAAAATTAGAAAAATATATTTAAAAACTATAAGTCTTGATTTGTCATTCATGTATAAAATATTTTTATTTATATATTAAAATGTTGAAAATAAAAAAATATAAATTAATTATTAAAATATGAATCATGCAAAGAATTAAAGACAGATAGAGTAATATGAATAAATTCAATTCAAACTATTTGAAAAAATCAAATATTTCAAAGAATATGAGATGTAAGGAGTACTATAATTTCTAAAACCTAATTATTCTTATCTCTCTATCACTGTATCACTAATCGTTTACCATAACTCTTACTTGTTCGCTCTACTACACAAAACAGATCAACAGAATAGAAGAAACTCATTTACATATATTAAATCATAAATTTTTTAAAGCCTTTGCCAACCATATATTTTATGTTGATATAAGTTAAAATCGGGTCTTGTCGGGTTTAGTCATTGAGTCATTTCGGGTTTGGATTAGGTCGGGTTCGAGCTCGGGTTTTCTTGGGTTTCACTTTAATCCGGTTTGGGTTCAGGTCGGGTTGGGTGCAGTTGGGTTCGGGTCGTTGACTTTTTAGGTCAAATTGGGTCAGGTCGGGCTTGGGTTCGGGTGGGTCAGGTTGGTCTTCGGGTCGGGTCAAATTTTGTCATCCCTATATTGAGAGGTTTAAGTCCTATAATGAAGGTAGACCGAGGCAAAGGTTCCTTGATTGGGATGATTTTGAGAAAGAATTTCGAAATGAATTCAATAGTGAGGTGCCCCAAGATCAAAAGAGGAAAAAATTTGATGAGTTGGTTCAATTAAATTTGACGGTCCATGAGTCTGAGAGAAAATTTAGTTCTCTTTTTCAATATGCTCCTCATTTGGTAGAGAAAGATAAACTTAGGGCAAAAAAGTTTATTCGTGGACTTAAGGTGGAGTTAAGAAGCTTATTGGTTGTTATTAGGGTTTGGACCTATCATGAGGCCGTTCAAAAGGCCTTTGGCTTTGGAAAGGGGGTTGATGGAGGCGAAACCTAAGGATAAGGTTGTTGAGCCATGGCTCCCAGTGCACTCAAGATTGTTGGGTAAGAGACCTAACTCAGGAGAAGACCAAGGAAGGCAAGAAGATAGGGAAAGAATGTTGCCCAAAGTGTCAAAGGTTTCATGGCAAGAAACCTTGCACCCTCAGGATCAATCTCTATAATTACTGCCACTAGCTTGGACATTGGGTGAGGGAGTGCCCAAGGATTTGGCAACAGCAAGGCCAACAAAAGGCCCGGAGCCTCAAGAGCTAGAAATGTATTTACTGAAGCCTTTGTGTAGCCACGTGTTTTAACCTTGACGGGCCAGACTCTCAGGGAGCCAACTGCTATGTAAGGTAACTTTAATGTTCAGGATAGTAGTATTAAGATTTTTTTTTATATTGGTGCTACTATTTCATTTATTTCTTTGAGCATGGTTGTTTAGTTAAGATTGCAAAGAATTTTGATGGATGAGATGAGGTTCATTAAAACTACTGGAATAAACATTATCTTCACTAATGAAATGGTTAAAGGGTATCCTTTAGAGTTAGAGGGTAGTAGGTTTTTGTGTGACCTTTAGGTTTTGGCCTCGATCCCATATGATGTTGTTCTTGGGATGGATTAGTTAAGTATGCATAATGCCCAAATCGATTGTACAGGTTGTAAGGTCACCCGTTAGGACACCTTAGAGGCAAGTGTGACTTGTATAGGCGGTTTGGCAAGTAGTGCCAAAAGCTTACACGTCGAGTTGATGGAGTTTATTTCCATTGTAAGTGAAGAGAAATATTACTCACTAAATGGGATGGCATTTGAGGAACAACTTAAGGAAATCTCAATAGCTAATCTATTTCTAAAAATTTTTCCTGTAGACCTTTCAGGGTCTAGGGTTACTTCCATAAAGGGAGATTTTTTTTTTTGATCCAATCAAACAACAAGAAAAAAAAAAAAGGAAACCTCAGGGAGGTTCAAAGTTTACATCTGCTGACAATTGAAGGGCATACTCAGAAAAGGGACATTCTGTCCAATACATTCTCTTCTGGACACTCGCCCATTTAGCTATGCTAATAGCACATTTATTGGCCGTTTCAGCCACTTTCTGGACATAACAAGAAGAAAATGAACTTTGCAACATTTTAATATCAGAAATTAAAGATCCTATTCTCCAGTCTTCTTGATCCCTTAAGTTGCCAACTAACTCTTTATCTGAGGACTCAATTTCTACAACAGAGTGTCCTTGGCGAAGCAAAACCTGGAGCCCCTTCCTGACTGTTTCGGCTAACGCAGTGTGCTTATGGGTGTTGGCAGCAAACAAGGCCTGGGTGTGGAGGACTTTCCCCTGCCAGTCGCGAGCCAAATAGGCCACCCCAACCGATGGACCCCTGTTGGCAGCAGCTATGTTGATTTTGATAGATCCCCTGGGTGGTTTGTTCCACCTATCTGAGCCATTGTTTCTGTGCACAAGGGATCTCGTATCAACCACTTTCTGGATTGTTCGATGATACTCAGTAGTGGCAGCTTGGATCCTGTGAATTACAGAGTAAGGGTTAACGTTTTTCATTTGAAAGATGACTTCATTTCTTGCCTGCCAAATGAACCAACATATATAAGCAATAGTAGAAATAACAATCTCCTTATTTTCCTGCGTATAATGTAAAGCATGGCAAAACTCAAGGAACCATTGATCGAAAGTTTTAATTCCAGCAATGTGAGGTTTATAATCTAAGCACACAAACCAGATAAGCTGGGTCCATTCACACTGCAACACCATATGTTCCACTATTTCATCAAACGAACAAAATGGACACTTAGGATTTATCAAAATACCTCTTTTAACCAAGTTTAGGCGAACAACTACTCCATTTTGACAGAGCCTCAACATAAAATTCTGAATCTTAGGAGAACATTTAATTTTCCAAATTAGCTTCCAAACACAGGGACTTATCATATGAGAAGATGAAGCAGAATGTTAACAGGGAGGGTATTTTTCTGTACCTCATAAACAGTCTTTATAGTCACTCTACCAATCTTGTCATAAGGCCAAATTAATTTGTCTATCCCTGGTTTGTGGCTAATAGGTATCTGTAAAATAGCCTATTTTTCCTTAGCAGAAATATAAGCAGAAATTTGCTTTAGATTCCATGTATGTGTTCTGGTATCAATCAGGCTACCTACTGTCATGCTTCTTACCTCCGCCGGAATGTTCCTGTTGGGATGAAGTTTAAAATCGCCAATGCTCGGGATCCAAGCATCATTCCAAACTGAGATAGATTGACCATCTTGTACTTGCCAGCATACATGCTTTTTTAAAAAATCCCTACCAGCTAAAACACTAGGCCACCCCCATGAAGGTTTTGGTCATTTTCCTGCAGTCCAGAAATTACCATTAGGGAAATATAGACCTCTAAGAACTTTTGCCAAGGTCGTGTGAGGATTAGATATGATTCTCTAGGCCAGTTTTGTAATCAAGCCTAGGTTCATAGCCTCTAAATCCTTAAAACCCATTCCCCCATTTCCTTTTGGTAAGGACAAACAATCCCAATTTTTCCAGTGAATACTAGAATCTGAATACTGCCCTTCCCACCAAAATTTAGCCATTAAAGAGTGGATATTTTGACACCATTTCTTAGAAAATTTAAAACAGGCCATGGCATAAGCTGGTATTTTCCTTACCAGAAAACGATAGGAGAGCCTCCTTCCATCCTTGGATTTTTTTGATAATTTTATCTCTAAGATAAACCAAAGCCTCACTTTTTGATCGTCCCCACAGGATAGGTAAGCCTAAATACTTCCCTGGATCAGCAGCCTTAGGAATTTTCATGAAAATACTAATTCTTTCCTGCAGGGCAGTAGGAGTATTAGGGCTAAAAAATATGGTAGACTTTTCCAGATTTATACACTGACCAGAGGCCTGACAATACTGAATAAGAACCCGCTATAACTGGTGTCCATTTCTGACACTTGCCTTAGCAAAGAAAAGAGAGTCATCTGCAAACAACAAATGCGTTAGGGTAGGACAGTGCTTATTCAGCTTAATACCCTCAATAAGATTCTGCTGTGCTGCGCTTTCCAACATTTGTGTTAATCCCTCAGTAATTATGATAAACAAATAAGGAGACAAGGGATCTCCCTATCTTATACCCCTAGTAGGTTTAAAAGTTTCAGACTCTTTTCCATTAACTAGAAGAGTATAGGACACAGAAGTTACAAGGGACATAATCCAAATAATCCACCTAGAGGGAAAACCCATTTTATGCATAATGCCCTCCAAAAAAGTCCATTCCACACGATCATAAGCTTTTTGCATATCGACTTTTATGGCCATATTCCAATCTAAACCCTTCTTTTTTGCGTTTAAGCTATGGAAAATTTCATGAGCTATTAAGATGTTATCCTGGATTTGTCTACCTTTAACAAAAGCATTTCGTGAAGGGGAGATGATATCATTCATGTGAGGCTTAAGTCTATTAACAAGAACTCTAGAGATAATTTTATAACAGTAATTGCATAAACTAATAGGTTTAAACTGAGTGACTTTTTCAGGGTGGGGAACTTTAGGAATAAGAACAATAGTTGTTTTATTTAGAGAAGGATTAAGGATACCTTAAGCAAAGAAGTTTTGAATTGCTTTGGTGACACTTTCTCCAACTTCATCCCAGTATTTTTGGAAGAATATTCCTGAAAAGCCATCTGGTCCTAGCGCTTTTAATGGGGCCATCTGAAACGCTGCTGTTTTGATTTCTTCAACTGTTACTTCCCTTTGAAGACTCTCCTTCAGATCCTTTTGGATAACAGATTTAACATGGCTCAGCACTTCATTCATACCAAAAGTTCCTTCTAAGCAAAAGAGTTTCTCATAAAACTGCTTGAAAGTTGTTGATATACTCTACTCATTATCAATCCAGTCTCCCTTTTCGTTCTGAATTCGTAAAATTTTTTTTGAAGCCCTTCGCTGAATTGTCACATTATGGAAAAAGGCAGTATTTCTATCCCCCAATCTTAACCAGTCAACTCTACTTCTCTGCTGCCAATACATCTCTTCCCTGGTCCAATGCTCCTCTATTTGTTGAATAATCTGATCTTCCTTCCCAGACCCAGATGTATCAGCTTTAGCCTGTAATTTCTCTAGCTGTGAGGTCAACATATCTATTGCCTTCCTATTATTTGGGTAATAGCACTTACTCCATTTAGTCAAATCTCTACTACACCCTCTTAATTTTCTATGAAGAGCAAAAGTATCATTTCCATCATATGCCTCCCACGAATGTTTGATAACCTCTTTACAAGCTGGCTCTCTTGTCCACATATGCTCAAATCTGAACTTTCTCCTTCTGGGAACATTTTTTGCTTCTGATACAAGGATTATCGGATAGTGATCAGATCTTATTCTAGGACAATGGTACACCTGTGAGTCGGGGTATAGAATCCTCCATGAGCAACTCGCTAAAGCTCTATCAATTCTCTCTTTAACTAGACCATCTTTTCTGCCATTTGACCAGGTGAATTGTTGTCCATGAAATCCTAAATCCTGTAGCTGTGTTATTAAAACCATTTCCTGAAATGCCATTATTTGTTCTTTCAACCTGCCACCTATTTTCTCATGTTGGGCTGCTATATCGTTCCAATCCCCAATACATAACCAAGGTAAGGAATTTTGGCCGGCTAATTGCTTCAACATCTCCCAGTTCTGCCTCCTGTCCTTAAAGTTTGGATCTGCATAAATCCAAGTAATTCTACTAGTGTTGCCCAGGTCATCAGTTACTCTGGTATCAATGAAGTTCTTTGACTTCAAGTCAACAGCCACCTGAATATCATCATTCCACCACAGCGCCAGCCCCCTACTAAACCAACAGGATCAACATAACAGGCATTTTTGAAGTGAAGCTTCTTTCTATTCTTCTCCAGCTTATCAGTTTTATTCCTTGTTTCCATTAAGAAACATATCTGAGGCTTATATCTCTTTTGGAGCCATTTTAGATGTTGAACTGTCAGGGTTGGCCCTATACCCTGGCAGTTCCAACTTATGAGAATCATGGCTCCAAGGTGGCTGTAGGGCAGCCACCAGACCCATCCTCAACTGTAACAACCTCTCTAGGTATTTTTCCAGTGGTCATATCTACTGAATTCTCCTAATCAGTATTTTTTCTCTTTGGAGGTCTCCCTCTCTTTCTGGCCCCTTTCTGTGACGCCACATCAGAAAACTCCTCCCCCTCGGCTCTAGTATTATCAGATTCTATTGAGGTCAGAGAAAATTGAGGCTGATGAGTTTGATCAATCATGCTTGGTGAGATCATTTCAGGATTAGTAAGCCCTGCCATGTGTAATAATTCGAACCCTTGTTGACAAACTTGACTATCCGGGGATACATATGAAGAATCTGGGTTTAGCCCTGTTAACAGCTGAGTAACGCTCTCCTTCAGAATGTTATCATTTTCAGGTGATCCCTTGGAAGATTTATGCTGCCTTGTAATCCCAGCTACAGTTCCTGGCATCAGATATTCTGGTCTTGGAGGTAGAGGCTTGGCGAAGTCTTCAGTAACTTTTGGCACAGGGGCTCTTAACCAAGGCCCATACATCTGTTGTCCAGTACTCATAAGAACTGGCTGTGTAGTCTCCTTGCAGCTGATATCAGAATGACCAAGTCTTCCACACGTATAACATAGATCCCCTAGCCTTTCACACTTTGCCGCTATCCATTTCTTACATCCAAGAGGTTTAGACTGCCAAAATCCAGCTTTGATCGGGGCCTTGACATTCAGCTTAATCTTAACTCTAAGATAACCCCTACACAATTCCCCCATTTTTCCTAGGTCTTCAACCTCCAATACATCTCCAAATTGTTTTCGAATAACACATCCATTTGCCTTAGTCATTAAGTTCAGAGCTAGACCATGAATCTGGACCCAAAAAGGAACTTCAGTGAAATTCAAATCCTGTAGAGCTTGAAACGGTAACCATTTTTGGAGAGAAAATATACAGCCCATGATGTTCCATGGCCCGTTAGACAGCACTCTTTCCACCATGTCACCATCTTTAAACCCACAATGTACTGTCTTGGCATCTAAAAAATTAACCAATTGTATCCCATATGTCTTCCAAATCTTTAATAGAATATTCGCAATACCTTTCTGATTCAACTTCTTATCAGAGACAATCCTACCAACCAGAGATTTTATCTGATCTTCAGCTTCCAGGTCAGGCTGTAGATCTAAAATCAGTTCCTCTGGGATATCTGCTTCAAGATTGGAGAAAGTGTCACCCTTTGATACCGCTTCCATTCTGAGAGAATTCAAAGTAGAATACCAGTAAACGAACCTGGTAACAAAATGAATCCACATCAAGAACCTCCCCTACCAAGAACCAACCGTCGCAATAACAGAAGAACAATAGGAAATCAAATAGCGAAGCAATAACAGTAGAACAATAGGAAATCAAAAATCGAAAGCAATAGCAGTAGATCAATAGGATATCAAGAATCGCGAAAAGGATCAACAAGAACACTTAAGCTAATATCTCTGTCAAGATAGTTCCTAGACTCAACCAATGTCAAGAATTAAGAACCCCTTCACCTCCAACCAAACGATCCCAATCTGGACAGCCCTGCGCACCGGAGATCCGGTCGGAGAACAGAGTAGCCCCGATTCTAACACTCAAGGCCCCGCGAGCGCTGTTGCAGCGAATTGATCCCGTGAACGATGTTGAGGGAGACGACGGCAAGGAAGATGAGAAGTCACTTTTTAACAAACCAAGAACAACCAGGAATCTTCAATACCGTTTTAGAGAGAAGTCGGATTTCCTGAAACCATTTCAGAGACACTCTCATTTAGAGAGGGAGACTCTCACGAGGAAAAAGGAGTTCACATAATTTTTTGTTTATTTGTATTGTTTGGCATATTGTTGGAACGCTAGCTGGAGCCTGCATAAAGGGAGATTGAATTCTCCATACACTTAATACTTAGGGCAGAACCAACTTCCATACCCTCATATCAAATGTTAGGACCTGAAATAGATGAGTTGGAAAAGCAATTAGAACAGTTGCTTGAGAAGGGCTTTATAAGGCCAAGTGTTTCCTTGTAGGGTGCCTTGTTGTTGTTTGTGAAAAGAAATATGGAACCTTACATTTGTGTATAGACTACGGGAAACTGAGTGTGGTAACCATAAAGAATAAATATCCATTGCCCAGGATCAATGACTTATTTGATAAGTTAAAAGGGGTAAAGGTCTTTTCTAAAATTGACCTAAGGTCTGGATACTTCTAGATAAGAGTAAAGGAAGAAGATATCCCTAAAACTGCATTCAGAACTAAATATGGGTAGTATGAGTACACGGTTATGCCTTTCAGAGTGACTAATGCTTCAACAAGTTTCATGGATGTCATGAATTGAATTTTTAGGCCCTACCTAGATCAATTTGTTGATGTGTTTATTGATGATATATTGGTGTACTATAAGACTCCCCAAAAACATCAGGAACATTTAAGGGCATGTTTGAAAGTGCTTAAAGATAATCAATATTATGCAAAACTATTTAGTGCCAATTTTGGGCAAGTGAAATTTCATTCCTCAAGCATACTACAAATGCTTAAGGACTAAATGTTGACCTAGAAAAGGTAAAGACAGTGGTGGAGTGAAAACGGCCAACTACTGTAGGTGAAATTTGAAGTTTTTTTATGGTAGGTTATTACAAAAGGTTCATTGAGAAATTCTCTATGATAGCTTTATCGTTGATTACCTTAATAAATAAGGCACAAAAGTTCATTTGGACTTCTAAGTGTGAAGAAAAGTTTCCAAGAGCTTAAGAAAAGGTTAACTTCTGCTTTTGATGAATACTCATAAGTGTACTGCTATTAAGGGTTTAAATCAACATTATACACTTTGAGTATGATTAATTTCTAAATTCTGAGCATTTTCCCACTGGATTACTATTCACATATAACTATTAATAGCTATTATTCATCGACTTACTGTTCATACACGTATTTCACTGTTCATATGCGGTTTACTGTTCATTAATATTAAAATATATATATTGAATAATTATTTTTTTTATGTAGGTAAAATCATCACTTGTCGACCCTTCACGAGAAAAATCATATCTGGAGCTGTAGACATCGAAACTGAATGATTCCAAATTCATCTAAAATCCAACACATAGATCTTTAACTCTACTTTATTCCACAAGCTAGTTTGATCATTTTCATTGCCGAAATCTAATTATAGATGAGACCATTTGTTCTTTTGTGTGCTGAAAAGCAGTTTTAGCAGAAAAATCATAACTTGAACTACGGATGTCCGATTTGAATGAGCAAGCTATCGATTCGAATATAAAAAAGAGATCCACAAGTTCTATGCTTAGAGGAAGAGCTGATTCGATGTCTACAATGTCAAAAAATTAAAAGAAGTTGTAGCCCGCATTTGTTGATTTGTATTTACCTACATTTTACTATTTTACCATTTCACCCACCCTAAAAACTCTATAAATAGGCACCTTGGCGGGGAGGATGAATTCATGCCATTTCTTAGGCCTCCTTTATGTTCTTGTACCATTTTTAACTTTTCTCCTTTGTTCCTGTTCTTGTTTTCAGTATCGAAGCTCTGTCCAAATGTTTTCTTCGCGTTATTCTTCTTATTCTACATTTGATCTTTCAATTCATGTTCATTTCCTTTTTTTGTATGTTGTTTAGTTTTATCATGACTAACTAATCTTTTTTTTGGTAAGGTGAAATGGTGAAGCTTTTGGTATAAAGGTTATGACTGATTTGAATGGATCACAACGTTAACGGTATTTTCTTCTTTAATCTATTTAATTTCCCTCCTTGTTAAGTGGGAGTCTTGATTCATCATAGTCAATTATTGGCACAAAAGCTACTTGATTCCCTTTGTAGAACATGGCTCTGTCGACTATTTTGGAATCTTGAGTTATTGTAGACAAAGGTTGGCATGATGGATACTTGAACCTATTAGCAAGCGTTGACGTTTTAAGATCAATGAAAGTTAATACTAACTAAATTCCTCGATTGGGACCTCATTTATGTGTGGATACTAATTGAGTGGTAAGATGGGCTAAATTAATCATAACCGATATACTAAAAGTGGATCCCCTAACCTTAGCCATTTTAATTGAATTTTAATTTTAATTTACACCTGTTCACACCTTACACCAAAACTTTCTTTATTAAAAATCTGTAATTTGTATTTCTTAATTCACTTCCCTGTGGTTCGACACTCAGACTCTTGAGATTTTATTATTTGCGACAACCTACATTTGGGTTACAACTGCTAAAGTGCAGCAGCTTTCATCTTGATCTTACTAAATCCACATAAGACTTTTGTGGTGTATACCGATGCATCTGGGACAGGATTAGGATGTGTGTTGATGTAGGATAAGCAAGTGATTACATATGGGTCTAGGCAGTTAAGGCCTAACAAAGTAAACTACCCAGTTCATGATCTTGAGTTGGTAGTTGTTGTGTTTGCCTTAAAGCTTTGGAGACACTACCTTATGGGAAGGTTCTTCAAGATCTTTATGGACCATAAAAGTCTGAAGTATTTGTTTACTCAAAAGGACTTGAACATGGTGCAGAAAAGGTGGATCGAATATATCAAGGATTACAATTGCTCGATAGATTATTGTTCTGGTAAGGGCAATTTGGTTGTCGATGCCTTGAGCTGTAGGTTCTCTAGGGTGATTCTTTCTAAGGATTAAGTGGCTAGTATCCTAGAAAGCTCTAATGTAGAACAATTATTGGTCTTATTCGAAACCTAGTGAGATAGGGAAATGACTCAAGTTATAACCTTTAAGATTCAGTCGGCATGGCTGGCTAAGGTTAAGGAAGCTTAGGACAATGACCTAAACTTAAAGAAAGTTTTTGATAAGGAAAGACATGGTACTGTACTAAAAGAATTTCAGTATAAAGATGGATTGCTTTTCTTTGGTGACTGGCTCTATGTGCCAAGTGACCTAAGACAACAAGTGTTGTATTAGGAACATATAATGTTAACCCCGGTGTGAATAAAATGTACCATGACCTTGGCCTCATTTTTTGTGGCCAAAGTTTAAGAGGGACATATATGAATATGTGTCTAAGTGCCTTACTTGCCAAATGGTGAAGGCAAAGGAGTAAAACCAATTAGGAATGTTGCAAAGTTAGCCCTTCCCGGAAAGAAAGTAGGGATCTGTCACCATGGACTTTTGTGTTGGGTTACCCAATACAAGAAGTTAGCATAACTCAATTTGGGTGGTGGTTGATAGGTTAACAAAGTCGGCATATTTTATCCTCATTAAAATTACATATACCATGAAGAAGTTAGTCCAACTGTATATCCGGGAAGTAGTGAAACTCCATGAAATCCCTGATCATATTATAAATGATAGAGATCCCTGTTTTGTCTCAAGGTTATAGAATGTCTTTCAAAAGACTTTGGGTTCCACTGTGAGTCTAATTACCGCTTATCACCCCTAGGTCGATGGGCAAACTGAACGGGTGATTCATACCTTGGAAGCCATGTTACGAAGTTGTATGCTGGATTTTAGAGGGGATTGGGACCAACACCTGCCATTAATTGAATTTGCCTATAACAATAGCCATCAAAAAGCTATTAAGATGGCGCCTTATAAAGCTTTGTATGGCCATAAGTGTGTGACGCCTCATTGTTGGGCAGATAAAGCAGATGAAGTTATTGTTGGCCCAAAGATCATTACTGAGACCACGACAAAGATTAAGTTGATCCAAGCAAGGATCAAGGTTGCCTCTGACCAGGAAGCCAAGTATGCCAATGTGTCAATGAATGATTTGGAATTTTATGTAGGAGACAAAGTACTCCTTAAGGTTTCCTCAATGAAAGGTGTGGCTAGGTTTGACCAAAAGGATAAATTGGCTCCAAGATACATTGGTCCTTTTGAAATCCTCGATGTTGTGGGGGAATGTAGCTTATCGGTTGGCTTTGCCACCAAGTTTGGCCCATGTTCACAATGTCTTCTATGTAAGTTCCTTAAGGAAATGCATTGTGAACCCCGGGCAAGTATTAGCCCCATCCATCAAACCAATAAGGTAAGACCTAAATGAAGAATACCCCATTAAGTTTTTTGTTCACCAAGTTAGGAAACTAAGAACAAAGTGGATTCCAATGGTCAAAGTACTATGGTCTAACCATGGCGAAAAGGATGCCACTTAGGAGATCGAGCAGGACATGCAAAGGAAATATCCAAGTGAATTTGCCCGTTTAAATCAGCATTTGAGGGACCAAATTTCTGAAAGAGGGGAGAATGTGACAACTCTCGTAGTCAATTACTAGCTTTGACCTAGTAAGTATGTTTTATTTAATTATTTTTACTCAAATGCCTCACATTAGTATCTTATTAAGCAAGAAAGACAAGCTAAGTAAAGTAATGATGGTTTCCTAAATATGATTTGGCACCCAAGAGTCATAAGGGTAAAATATTAATTTTGATTCAATTGAGTGGCATGACTATAATTTTGATGAAATTAGGGTCATCTAAGGAATTTTTATTAATTAAGTTAAGACCATGAGTTATTCTAACTAGTACAACCACCATTTAAAGGAAAAGTGCAAAAAAAAATTACACTAAGTGTTTAATTGAGCCATTTATGTCTTAAGTGGCTTAAGTATCCAAAAGGCTAAGTGTAGGAGGCATAAAAACATTCTTTGGGATGAAGGAGGGATGGTTTTGAGAGTGTGTCTAGTGGCCAAAGTGAACAAAAGAGAACTTTCAGGCCAAGAGACAATAAATCAAAAAGTAGGCTTTAGTGGAGTTGGTAGGATATTTGTTTGTGCTGATTGTTGGTTGTTTGTTTGCTTGTTTATTTGCTATATTTACATGTTTGTTTTCTATCTTCCTTGTAGGTATCCTAAGGGACCCTTATTGAGTACATTCATGTACTCACTCCCTTAAGTTTGTTGTGCAGGTTCTAACATCGGGGCTAACAACTAAGTGGATAGTTGTGGGCTAAGTTTATCTGTTTTGCAGGTACTTATTTTACTGGGAACCTTATATTTCTAAGTTACTTGTAAACTAAGTTTTGTGCTAACTAAGTTTAGAGGCTAAGTGTGCACAAGGACAAGTGGGGGCTTTGCACTTGGCTCTTGATAACTCAATGGTGGGAGCTCAAGTAGATGATCTTAATACTATTTTGTCTTACATATATGATATCTTGTGTACTAAGATATTGCCTCTATTAGGATACATTGTGGTGTAAGACCATTAAGTTACTTTTGGCTGCATGCTAGTATTAAAGAGTATGTACAAACTATTACTTGAAGTTGAAGTAACTAGTGTTTTATTATCTTGGCACGCTTTAAGAATGTTTTAAATGGAATGCTCGAACGATGGTTTACATCGCCAAGACAAATGCATGTATATCTTCTTGCAGGGTAGGCTAAAAAACTAGTTGGGTAAATTGTCTTAATTTGCCTATGAATAATAGTTAGTCAATAGTAACTAAATGGAATCACAGTCTCCAATGACTTACAAGTCAAATAATTTGGGGTATTGGGACCCCGCTCCATGACAGTTCAAGGTGGAGGGGGTAAGTCGTAAGTGTAAGGATGTTTAACTTTTGAGGGTGACCAGTGTTGGTATTTGTAAAATGGAAGACATAATTGTAGATTTGCCTAAACCTTAAATGGGGTTTTGGTAACTTTTCCAATTTTTAAACAAATTGTAAGATTTGATTGGCTCTAAAAAAATTAAAAATAAAAATAATATTTTAATATTATTTAGTATAGAAAAAGAGTTAGTTGCTAAGAATAAAAATTTGTATTACAATATTAAAAAATGACCGTGTAAAAGGAATAATTCTTATAATTTTTCCAATATCTCAAAAAATTGGAAAATGTTAAAAAATTGATGCTAAAAGTCCTCTCATTATAATATAACTCACTAATGCTAATAACCAATAATTTTTTTCTCCTAAAATTTTTTCCAATGACTTTTGCTATAATGATAATTTTTTATTTTTTATAATAGGTGCTTGAGTCATACATGAATTATATTATTGCTCTAAGATGGACCAAATACGTATGCTTTCATTTAGTAAACATTCATTCAAGTTAGGAAAAAACCTTAATTGATAAAAATTTTGTATTCAAAGACATTTTTTATAGTGGAACAAACTTAGGTCATACTCATTAAATTGAAGTTTTAAGTTTTATAAAATATTTATTGTACTTAATATAATTGTTTGATAGTAATCTAGAACCAAGAGCAGCATGTTTCATACAAAAAAAAAATTGTGGCAATCTAGGATTTTTAGCCATTAAAGGTAAGATTAATGTAAAAAAATTACATACAATGCTTAATGGTCCTTTTAGTGTTCTAGTACTAATATAACTTCAATTAAATAGATAATACAAAATAATTTTTATTAAAAAAATAAAAATAACTTGTAATATAAGGATATAAAAATAACTTGTAATATAAGTACTATTTTCATTTCAAAAAAAGTTTTATCTATTCCTCAGATTCTCCCTTTCTCTTTTTGTTGGATCTCTCATGTATCTCTTTCATCTAAACATTTATCATCTTATCTTAAAAAATTTTGCTTATAGATCTGTGTAGACGAACTAATTAATTATCTGCATTGACAAATATTTACTGTGATTGTCGCTGTTTTTTAAACAATCTATAAATATAAAAGGTCAAAATTGTATGTATACAAATACATTTATTACGGGAAAGAGAACCAAACGAGCCTTGAGACTATGCACCTAGGTGTACAAGCACCTACTTAACACCGTTAAGTTTCTGTTAGTTTTAAGTATAAATGGTAATTTTTACTTCTTAGGATAAGTCATATTTAATTAGGATAATTATGGAATATATTAACCTTATTCAAAATTTTAATTATGAGAAAGTTTTAAATTTGAATTCATTTGAAAAGATAATACTAATGAAACAAATAAATATAATATGATAAATATGGTAATAATATGATTCTGGGTTTGTAAAAAAATACAAATATGTATGTATGCTTTTGAGTTTCGTTTGTATGATTCTGGGTTTATGAAAAATACAAATATATATGTATGTTTCTGGTTTTTATTTGTATGATTCTGGGTTTGTAAAAAACACAAATATATATGTGTGTGTGTGTGTGTGTGTGTGTGTGTGTGTGTATTGTATTATACTATATGTGTATTGTATTAAACTATATGTGTGTGCATAATGTACTAAACTGAAAGTGAATTGTATTAAATTCTTTGGGCTATGTATGAAACTATATGTGACATGAATTAAACTGGAAGTCAAATGTATTAATCTGTGCGGCAAATTATAACACAAGAAAATGACACAACTACGAAAAAAATAAAACCACTAAACTCATCGTCACCACCAGTATCATAATCAATATCGTCATAGCCATCAACTGGATACAAAATGTATGTAACTTGAAGTGAAATGTATTAAACGTATGGGTATGTATTAAACTGTAAGTGAATTGTATTAATCTGTATGGGATGTGTTAAACTGGAAATGAAATGTATTAAACTTTGTAGAATATGTATTAAACTGGAAGTGAATTGTATTAAACTATGTGGGCTTTGTATTAAACTGTAACTGAAATGTATTAAACTGAAAGTCAAATATATTAATCTATGTAGCAAAACCATCACATGAGAAAATGACATTACCACGAAAAAATAAAACCACCAAACTCATTATTACCACCAGTACCATAATCGACATTGTCATCGCCATCAGCTCCATTATCGCGAACGCCAGTAGAGCCATGAGCAATAAGCTTGCCGATGCGATATAAAATAAGTCCAGAACTAAATCTCCAAAATTTTTCGATGCACTACCGCCGTCTTGAAGACGAAGAAGAAGAGGTTCGCTGTCCTGTGTTAGAGTTTTCATGGTTAGAGGTGGAGGGGTTTGACAGAGAGAAGAAGTAGATTTTGGAAATTAAAAATTCTTGAGAGTAGCAAAACGGAAATAAGTTTGTGTGATCAAAGACAAGGAAGCAATAAGAAAATTAGACTAGTAGAAAGCATCCAGAATGGAAGAGAAGTTTAGGAGTGCAGTGTGAAAGGGAGTGATAATTAGGTTTTTAAATTGTGAGAGAGAAATTTAGGAGAGATAAGTATGGAATTTTTCTTTCTTTCCTAGATTTCCTCTCTTAATTTTGCATCCCTATCCCTTCCTTATAAAAAAAATGAAAGGGACAATAATGCCATAATTATATTTAATTACAAAAATTTAATATACCATAATTATCCCGCCCAAGCAGACTTATACCACAACAAAAACTTACCTTAACTTATACCAATAACAAAAACTTACCTTTTCTACAAAAACAAACGGATTCCGTTGAAAACAAACATGGTGCACATACACCTAGGTGTACATCAGAATTGGTCGAACCAAACAAGGGAAATAATAAAACGAACCATTTCGTTTAAGATAATGGCACAATTGACAGCGTGATTAATAAACCGGTAATCATTAACTCGCCCAAAAGGTCATTATTAGAAACCATACGAGAATTTAGCGCAGGAAGAAAATAAAAAGTCACATCTCCGGTCAACCCGCAGCTTCTTTTCTTCTTCTCTTTCCATGGAATAGCCATCCACCATAATTTTAGTCCAACCAAAATGCCATTCTGATGAGATTGCGGTGGGGTTTCGTTACTATGTGACCTCCATTTCAAAAACATCGCTGTAACTTGATCCTAGGGTCTATTACTCCCTATTTACTGGGCCAAGTGAGGGTGAAAATAACGAAGAAGGAAATTACTTGGTTGGTGAGCAAGTAACTTCGGCCAAGTTTCCTCTTTGCCCTCACCTACCTTCACATTATTACTTGGAGCCAAGTTTACTCTTTGCGTCGTCCCACGCTGTTTTTTGCTTTGCCTCTTCCTTCAAGTTTAGGGAATCAAAACTAACAAGGTATGCCTCTTTACTCATTCAAGTTTCTTCAGGCTATCTCTCTGTCTTGCTGCTGAATCTGACCAAATCACTTTCTGCTTGTCTGATGGAAGTAGAGTAGTATAAGATGGAAGCTTTGGCATTCCTAGGAGGCCCTTCCCTTTCTTCCTTGTACGAGTGGATGTTCGGCAAAGTGGAGTCCTTCCTACAGCGCAAGTTCAACAAACAATCTGAGACACTAGAAACGGTACATGCCAGGGCACAGGTAGAGGAGTGGAGGAGCTTGCTGCCCAAAATCCAAGCCATGCTCGAGCAAGCCGAGACACAAGAATTGCCTCATGCTTCAGTTCAGACCTGGTCAAGAAATGGCATGAATAATTTTCGTTGGGTAATCTGCCTCGCCCACTTGGTTTCAGACCATAATTCTACTTTTGGTTTGCAAGACTTGACTTTGGGATTGACTTTGAGGTTGGAAAAAAGATTTGAACTGGAACTTTAGCAGACATGTATGTTTTCAAATTATGGACTTGCTCAAGCCATAAAATCAGATTTTGGAAATGAGTTATTTGTTTTGACTGACTGGTTTTAAAAAGGCTGGACTGCTTCTCAGGTTTTTTGAAATGTTATCTTGTGCATTGTTAATGCAAAGACTGGTTTGCATTCTGAAATTTGATGTGGTGGACTAAGTCCATGGCATTGACAATGTCCAAGATGTTAAAGGGCTATGCCCTTAACAGTGTAGAGGAAGACAATCTGAGGGCAGTGTAGTGGCAGTGAAACAGGACTAATGAACTCAGCAAGGAAACGAAGTGTTTAACCAGCAATTGCATTTTGCATTGCAATTCTGAAGAGACAGTCTCAAGGTTGAAGTTTGACTTTCAGCTACGGTTATCTGATTGTCCTAAAATTTTGCATATGAGTTTTGGGTGACATTTGAAACTCGTTTGCATTCTGAAACTTGGTCCTGAACCATGGCATTGTTGCACTGTTATGCAAGTTCCTCAAGTGGTTTTCTGGTTCCGGAACCTTGTTTTTTACCTATCATTGCTGCAGCCAAAGTGAAGCGTAGGCAATCTTCTAAACCACAGGCATAGGTGCGTGGTTCTGCAAAGAAATCAGAATGAGTTATAAGCCACAGGCATCAAGAACCATGAATCTGAATTGGAAATTTGACAAAGGGAGCAACAGCAGAATTCGAGGCAAGTTGAACAAAAACACAAACAAAATCTTTTCAGCAAGATACGAGGGAGCTAGATTGAAGAAGAAACAAAGCCATCATAGGAAAGACATTAAGGCAAGCAGGATGCTGAGGAAGAATAGAAAGAACAAAAGGGAAGCTAAGCTCTACACGATCTAGTTGAAGCTGCAAGCAAACTTGGAAGTATAATCTGGAAGATAGAAGTAAAGTATTTGGGATTGATTACTTATGTGACAAGTAAATTTGGAGAACCAAATTTTTAAGGAGGGGGAATTGACACAACCGTCCCTTGTAAGAGCCAACCTCACTAGGTTGTGCTTCTGTATTGGGTCAGTGACTACAAGGACTCAATTGCACTGGCTAATTGTGGAGGTCACAAAGTAAGGGGCTGATTGGGAAGGAATTATTAAGTCGTGGACTGATTTGAGAATGAATGACTTATCTGCAATTGCAAAGAAAGAAGCTATGGAGGACGACTTAATTGAATTCATGAGCAAAATATGTTTAAACTGATTCAGGGATCTAAATGGCCAGAAGAGAAATGCTGGACACAATTGGAAGCAATTGAAAAGCCAGGCCGCTCAATACGACCTGTTCATCATCCTTGGCTTTAAGAAAATAGAATTCTGACTGAAACCAACGAGAAGGAGGAGATAAGTAAAAGGTCAGAGAGGAATTAACTCGAAGTCTGGTCCTAGTCTGTAACTTTGACTTTTTTCTTTCTCTTTGCGTCCAACGCTGTTCCCTTCTCAGCCTCACCTGGTTCTGTCGTATCAGCCACCAAAGCAAAAAACCCAAAAAGAACAAAAGGAAATCAAGATCAAACCCAATCAAGCAATTGCTTCCTTCAAGTTTCATAAATCAAAACTAACAAGGTATGCCCCTTTACTTATTGAAGTTTCTTCAGGCTGTCTCTCTTTCTTTGATTCCTGCTGCTGAATCTAACCAAATCACTTTGTAGTATAAGATGGAAGCTGCTCTGGCTTTCCTCGGAGGCCCTTTCTTGTCTTCCTTGTACGAGTGGATGTTCGGCAAAGTGGAGTCCTTCCTACAGCACAAGTTCAACAGACAATCTGAGACACAAGAAACGGTTCATGCCAGGGAGCAGCTAGAGGAGTGGAGGAGCTTGCTGCCCAAAATCCAAGCCATGCTCGAGCAAGCCGAGAGACAAGAAACGGCTCATGCTTCAGTTCAGACCTGGCACTCTGACCTCAGACAGTTGGCATATGACATGGAGGACGTCCTTGATGAGTTCGAGTTTGAAGTGGAGACGGCCAAGCGGCAGTCCCAAGCTGAGGAAAGCATCAGCAGACCATCCAAACGGCTGAGGCTTAGTGGTTTGAGCGGAAGCGAGTCTCTTCCTCTTGATCTTGGTGCCCTCCTTCCCAAGATAAATGATATCACCACAAAACTGCAGCGCATAGAAAGAAAAACAAAGTTCGTCGAGTTAATTCAGCAAAATCTCTCAGTGCCACAATCGAGCACTACGGGAACCAGACGACCAGCCTCTACTTCGTTGCCTGAACCTCATGTCTATGGCAGAGAGGAAGACAGGCGGGCCATTCTTGACCTTCTGCTAAGAGAAGAGCATCATGAACATGGAGTTGGAGTTATTCCAATTGTGGGAATGGGTGGAATTGGTAAGACCACTCTCGCTCAGCTTGTTTACAATGATGAAAGGGTCAAGACTCAGTTCCATCCTAGAGCATGGGCTTGCGTTTCTGAACCATTTGATGTCCTCAAGGTAACAAAAGCCATCGTACAAGCACTAGTACCAGCACTACTAAAAGACCATGATGTGAATGACTTGAATCTACTTCAGACGAAGTTAAAAGGTGCCTTAGCTGGAAAGAGGTTCCTACTTGTATTGGATGATGTCTGGAATGAGGATTACGGGCTGTGGGATATTCTGCGCAAGCCTTTCCTAGAAGGTGCAATGGGAAGTAAAATAATTGTCACTACTCGCAACCATGGTGTTGCATCGATCATGACAATGGGTGGTATTTGGCCTTACACTCTTAATACACTGCCAGATAATGAGTGTTTGCGATTGTTTAGCCAACATGCACTTCAAGCTGAGAACTTTGACACATACCCGCATCTCAAGCCAATGGCTGATGAAATAGTAAGACGATGTAAAGGACTACCGTTGGCTGCAAAAACACTTGGAGGACTCCTGCGTGGGAAACTGAACAGGCAATCCTGGGAGAACATATTAAACAGCAGAATATGGGATTTGCCAAGTGAGAAGAGCGACATTCTTCCTGCCTTGAGATTGAGCTACTACCATCTTCCTTTGCGGCTGAAGCGTTGCTTCACCTATTGTGCCATGTTCCCCAAGGATTATGAATTCCACAGGGATGAATTAGTTTTGTTATGGATGGCAGAAGGCTTTTTGAAGCAATCCAATGAAGAGAAGCTACTGGAAAAGTTGGGTCGTGAATATTTTGATGAATTATTATCCAAATCCTTTTTTCAACCATCAAATGTTGATTTGTCAAGGTTTATGATGCATGACCTTATCCATGACCTTGCTCAGTCAGTTGCTGGGAATATTTGCTCTCATTTGCCAGCCGGGATGAATGGTGATGAATTACAGGTAACATATAATGTTCGTCATTTTTCAGTCGGTTATCACGCATATGAAGAATTTGTCAAGTATCGGAAATTTGAAGTTCTCAACAAAGTGAAGGGATTGAGAACCTTCGTTGGGACTTTATACTCTAAGTCGAGTGCCATTTACGTTTACTTATCCAATAGAGTGTTGGATGAGTTGTTGCCAGAATTGAAATGCTTAAAGGTTTTATCTCTACATGGTTACCAGATACCAAATGTGCCAGATGGGATTAGAGGCATGAAACACTTGAGGCATCTTGATTTATCTTTTACCCAAATTCACTCATTACCTGAATTCATTACTCACCTTATTTTCCTACAGACATTATTACTTGAATGTTGTTCTTGTCTCGCAAAGTTGCCTAATGGAATTGGGAATCTAATAAATCTCCGTCATCTTGATATCAGTAATACAGAATTTTTGAAAGTCATGCCGCTGGGAATACACAAGTTGACAAGTTTGCAAACATTATCTAAATTTGTCATTTCAAAGGCAGGAGGATTAGCATTGCAACATTTGAAGGACTTATCCAATCTTCAAGGCAGGCTGTCCATTGAAAATCTTGAAAATGTTGAAGATATTCAAGATGCGAAAGAGGCACATCTGGAGAAAAAGAAATGCCTCAAGCAATTATCCTTGGAATGGACGTCTGAAGACACTAAACCGTTCATTGCTAGTCCAAGAAATGAGAACAATGATAAGCAGGTCCTCAATCACCTACAACCTCACCAACACTTAGAAAAACTCATAATTGCTGGCTACTGTGGGATCAAATTCTCTTGTTGGATGGGCCATCTATCATCATTTTCCCGGCTTTCATACATGGAGCTTCGCAATTGTCGAAAATGTGGTTTACTGCCGTCAGTTGGGAGATTGCCTTCACTTAAAGAACTGATCATAACAGGATTGGATGCTGTGCAGGTTGTGGGAGTTGAGTTTTATGGGAATGATGATGTCTCTGGTGATAGTTTCCCAGCACTAGAAAAGCTTAAGTTTCTGAATATGAGGGCCTGGGAGGTTTGGTCGTCTGACAATGGTAGTGGAAATGAATGTGCTCAAAGTTTTCCAAAGCTAGGTGAGCTTGTGATTTCAGATTGCCCTGAATTGAAAGGGGAATTACCCAGGTACCTTCCAGCTTTGAGGAAGCTTACTATTATGGGATGTCCACAGTTGACAGCTTCTATTGAAAGCCTTCCATCACTTGAAGAACTAGACATAAATGGATGCAGAGCAGTAGTTTTCATGAACATGGTCCATGTGACATCCCTCACCAAGTTGAGAATGAGGGACATTGTTGAGCAAGTAAGGGGCCCGGTTGAGGCTTTCACACAAGCTGTGGAAGCACTCAGAGATGTTTATGTTGATATCAACTGCCTAAACTTATTGATCAATGGCAATGGGAAGATGATGGAAATGATGCATCTTGAAAATCTTGTTATATCTAACTTTGGCGGCCCTCAACTCGAATCTTTTCCAGAAGTAGAGCTCCCACCCACGGTGAAGCAATTACGCATAGAATATCCAAATTCAAAACGTTTTCCAGATGAGTTCTTGACCCGCAAAGCCCGGTGTCTCAAAATGCTAAGAATCGAGGGATGCAAAAGGCTTGAATCTTTTTCATTGGGTAATCTGCCAGCCACACTTGAATCGATAGAAATTACTGACTGCAGCAATTTACGATTTCTCACAGGAGGAATAACGAGTGATGATCGTGATAGAGTTCCAGCTGCTCTTAAAAAACTGAAAATTAGCGGTTGTGAGGGTTTAAAGTTGTTTCCAGAAAGAATTCGAGGGGCACTGGAACATGTGAGTATTCAGGACTGTCCTAATCTGGAGATTCCACGTTCAATGTGGTTGCTAAACTTGAGTTGTCTTGGACATTTAGACATCCGTGGATTGGATTGTTGGGAGTCATTTTCAATGAATGCCATGTCTTTTCCCAATCTCAAGCGACTTGAGATATACAATTGTGAGAATCTAAAGTCACTGCCAAATGCACTCCACAAGTTGGGCTTTCTTGAACTGTTGATAATCATGAGATGTCCAAGCATCGAGACCTTTCCAGATGGGGGATTGCCCCCAAACTTGGATTGAGAGTGGACTGTGAAAATATGAAGCAGCCAATCACAAAATGGGGCTTGGACACTCTTCACTCTCTAAAGTCTTTCTGTATTCACTACATATGTCCACCTGATGGCTTGCTTCCGTCTTCTCTAAAATCATTGAGAATGTATCAAGTAAAGGAGCTAAAATCCATATCCAGAGACCTCTTGTGGAACCTCACCACTCTTGAGAACTTAGTGCTTTGGGACTGCCCAAAGCTGAGTTGCTTTCCAGAGGATCTATATTTGCCTCCCACACTTGAGAAATTTCAAATTGGGGGTTGTCCTCATCTGGAAGACAAGTGCCAACACGGGGGAAAATATTGGCACCTCTTGACCGACATTCCTCGGCTTGAAATATTGCCCCAACAGTGGAGTAAGGGCACGGCTTGACCATTGGTTGTTTGTGCTGACCTTTCATGTGTTTGTTTCAGGCAAAAGAGATTGATTATTGGCTACTTCTGCCATTGCCATACCTTTCATGTGTTTGTTTCAGGCAGAATCTTTTGCTTCCATCGGTATGAATTCATTTCTTTTGCCCCTTGCTAAAATTTGCTTCTTCATTTTTTCTTTAGAAATTTTCAAATGCTCTACTTTTCCAATTCCATAACTTTGTTTCGAAATCAGCCTCCCAAAAAAAAAAAAAAGGGTAATTCAAGCGATTCAATGTTTCACTGTAATTTTGGTTGTTCTGTTCAATCATTTTGGCAACATTATTATTTGCTGATCCAGCTTTTTTATGAGCACTCGACATATTTCATATTTATTTGTTGATTTACATGATTGGGTGATAGGTTCTTCAACAAATTGAGTCAATTCTTGCTTATGAATTTCAACTAAGATAACATGCCACAGCATTGCCAAAATCAACATAAATTTGTTCAAGTTTGTCTGAATTTTAATGTTTGTCTGCGGATTATTGCATATATTTATCCATAGAATTTATATGGGATGTCCAAGCATTGAGACCTTTCCAGAAGGGGGATTGGCCTCTGAAACGAGAATTGAGGGAGAAAGTATTTCTCACATTGTATTACTCATCATTCTGGACTATTTATATATAAAAGTATTAGTCCTATATTAGGAAAGAATTCTATGCTAGGAAAGAGGATAAATCAGAATCCTAATCAATCCCTATAATCAAGCTATACAGCTATACACATGCAGTAACACTCCCCCTCAAGGTGGAGCGTAGATGTTAATCATGCCCAGCTTGTTACAAAGATAATCCACCCAAGGCCTGTTTAGAGCCTTGGTGAAAATATCCCCCAGTTGTCCTTCCGTTCTTACATATCCGGTGGAAATCAAACCTTGCTGTTTTTTCTCATGAACAAAATGACAGTCAAGTTCTATGTGCTTGGTTCGTTCATGAAATACAGCATTGGAAGCTATATGAAGAGCAGCTTGGTTATCACACCATAATTTGGCTGGCATTGAGACCTTAAGGCCTACTTCATTCAAGAGTTGATATATCCACATCACTTCACACACAGACTGTGCCATAGCTCTGGACTCTAACTCAGCACTTGATCGAGATACAACATTTTGCTTCTTACTCTTCCATGAGACCAGATTTCCTCCAACAAAGACACAATAACCAGAAGTAGATCTTCTATCTTCCTTACATCCTGCCCAATCAGCATCTGAAAAACACGCAATTTTAGTGTTACCATGATTTTCATACAAAATGCCACGTCTAGGAGCATTTTTCAAATAACACAAAATATGTTCTACGGCTGCCCAGTGATCAATTGTTGGAGAAGACATATATTGGCTTACAACACTAACCGAATATGCAATATCAGGACGAGTCACACACAAATAATTCAACTTCTCAACCAATCTTCTATATCTCTCAGGATCTTCAAACAGTTCACCTTCTTTCATAAGCTGTAAATTAGGGACCATTGGAGTATTACATGGTTTTGCCCCTAATTTTCCTATCTCAGACCATAAGTCAAGCACATATTTCCTTTGAGATAGGAAGATTACTTTCTTACTTCTTGTTACCTCAACTCTCAAGAAATACTTTAGCATCCCCAAATCTTTAGTGTGAAATTGAACGTGAATAAAGGATTTAAGAGATGAAATACCTACAACATCGCTCCCAGTGATGACAATATCATCCACATACACTACTAACAAAATGATGCCAGCTTCAGATTGTTTGTAGAAGACAGAATTATCAGATTTGCTTTTCTTCATCCCAGACTTCTCAACCGCTTGACTAAATTTTCCAAACCAGGCATAAGGACTTTGTTTCAAACCATACAAAGACTTGTGAAGACAGCAAACTTTCCCGTACTCCCCCTGAGCAACAAAACCATGAGGTTGCTCCATGTACACCTCTTCCTGAAGATCTCCATGAAGGAAGGCATTTTTTATATCTAGTTGATGCAGAGACCAATTGTGGGTGGCTGCCATAGAGATTAATAATCTGACCGATGTTAACTTTGCAACAGGGGAAAAGGTGTCAGAATAATCCACACCATAGACTTGAGCATAGCCTTTAGCAACAAGACGGGCTTTCAATTGAGCCACTGACCCATCAGGATTTACTTTAACAGCAAACACCCATTTACACCCAAATAGCCTTTTTTCCTGCAGGTAAATTTACCAAGTTCCAAGTACCATTGTCTTCTAAAGCATTCATTTCCTTTATCATTGCACTACGCCATCCAGGATGGGATATGGCTTCATGAATACTTTTAGGAATAGAAATAGAATCAAGGGATGCAATAAAGGAATAACAAGATGACGACAAGTGATTATAAGACACAAGATGAAATAAGGTGAGTGCATTGACGTTTACCTTTACAAAGGGTGATAGGAAGATCATCACTTGGAACTGGATCTGATTACGAAGGAGTTGGCACAGGACACGTATCAGGAAGGTTCAACCGTTGAGAGTAAACATGATGTATGGGAGGCTTAACAGGAGCTGGTTCAGGCATAGGCTCAAAGGATGTGACAGTATAGACTACCAGATCATCATCCTCCCCCTGAGATGCAGACAGAGATACTAGAAAATATGGAGTGTTTTCTAGAAAAGTAACATCAGCGGAGACCAAATATCAATTCAAACTAGGACAATAACATCAGTATCCTTTTTGAAGACGAGAATAGCCAAGGAAGATACATTTCAAAGACTTTGGGTCTAATTTAGTGACATGTGGACAAACATCCCGAACAAAACAAGTACTTCCAAAAATTCTAGGTTCAATAGGAAATACTGACTTACTGGGAAAAAGTATTTTGTACGGGGACTCACCTTGAAGAACAAACGAAGGTATTCGATTAATTAGAAAACATGCTGTTGAAACCGCATCAGCCTAAAATTTTTTAGGAACATTCATTTGAAATAAAAGGGCTTTCGCAGTTTCAAGCGGTGTTTGTTCTTTCGTTCTGCAACTCCATTTTGAGAAGGTGTGTCGACACATGAAGTTTCATGAAGGATGCCGTGTTGAATCATGTAAGTTTGAAAAGATGCTAATAAATACTCTTTAGCATTATCACTTCGCAATGTATGAACAGACACGTCAAATTGATTTTTAATCTCAGCACAAAAGGCACAAAAATGAGAAAACAACTCAGACCGATTTTTCATTAAATATAACCAAGTCACACGAGAGAAATCATCAACAAAAGTAACAAAATATTTGAATCTAGTTTTAGATAGAACTGGACAAGGACCCCAAACATCAGAATGAACTAATTCAAAAGGAAAACTAGCTCTTTTATTGACTCTTGGAGTAGAGCTAAGACGATGGTGTTTAGCAAATTGACATGACTCACAATCTAATGAAGACACCTTACTAAATTATGGGCAAAGCTTTTTGAGCAAGGAAAAAAATGGATGACCCAACCGACAGTGTGCCTCAAATGAAGAAGTGACACTAGAACAGGCAATGGATTTGGGTATCTGAGGGTCAAGAATGTAGAGCCCTCCAGATTCATGTCCTTTACCAATAATCTTCTTCATCAAAAAATCCTGAAATAAGCAATAAGGAAAAAATGAGATGCTGCAGTTGAGATTGCGAGTAAGTTGGCTAACAGAAATCAAATTAAAGGATAATTGAGGTAAATGTAGCACATGTGACAAAGGAAGAGAAAGGGTTGGGGTGATTGTGCCAGACCCATGAACATGGGATGATGATCCATCGGCTAAAGTAACATTAGAGTTTAAAGTATGTGACTGAAACGTAGAAAAGAGGCTGGAATTACCTGTCATATGATCTGTGGCACCAGAATCAATGACCCATTTGGATGATGAGGAAATAAGACATGCATTTGGTTTACCTAAATCAGCAATAGCAGTGATTTGAGTAGAAGAAGCTTTTAATGACTCTTGGTACTGAGAGAACTTGGCAAATTCATCTGCAGAAATGAGAACTAATTCTCAGGAATGTCATTTGTGGACGCAATATGGGCTGACTGAGTCCGTTGAGTTCTGAACTTAAGCTTTCTACAATCACGTTTAAGATGTCCTGGCTTGTGGCAACAACGGCACACAATTATGTTTGGATCCTCAGTCTCAAAACTATTTGACTCCTTTCCTCTGTTATCACTTTTGAATTGTGGTCACCCATGGTTATTATTTCAGCTAGTGAGTGCTCCACTGAACTGAACAGGTGGAGTATTTTCAGTGTGAAGTATTCTACTGAATACGTCTTGTAAGGAGGAGATCTCAGGACTAGAAAGAATTTGGGATTTAGCAGTCTCAAATTCAGAAGGAAGACCGGCCAGAAAGCTCATAACAGCCATTTGCTCCCTTTGACTTTGTTGAACCTTCACTTCCACACTAAATGGCAGCAACATATTGAGCTCCTCATACGTCTTCTTGAAATTCATGAAGTATTCCATGACGGACTTGTCTCGTCTTTCTGCACGGTAGAAAGCTTTGCAAACCTCATAGATGGGGGAAATATTTTCTTTCCTAGAATACAAGAATTCCAGATAATCAATTAATTCTTTAACAAATTCATAGTGATTGATCAACCCAATTACCTCACTGTCAATGGAATTTCGTATCTGCAAGAATAACTGAGCATCTTCTCTCAGCCATGCCCGTCTAGAATCATCTTTAGGTGGATCATCAGTCATATGATCATCCTTGTCGATACTCCGCAGATAAAGGCGAACTGTCTTACTCCAATCCAAATAATTGGACCCATTGAGTTTATGTTCCGTGATTCTTGACATCATTGGAATGACATCAGACATAACCACTGTCTTTTTATCACCCATACTACCAGGTACAGAATAACTCAAGGAACGAGAGTTGAGAAATTGGCAAACGTGAACCTGTGTCAAAGAAGATCACACACCCGTATGGATGCTGACCCAACCAGGTACACCCAGAGGACGTATAGACTCAGGCGAGCCAGAAAAATGAAGACCGGAGGATTTTCCGGCAAGCCACGCGCCGGCGCGTGGATGAGAGGCAGGAGTTTCTTCTGGCGCGTGTCACTCACGCGATTCGATTCCGGCAACCGGACTTTCGGTGGCAGGCCGATCGGCGACTGGCGATCCTCCCTAGGTCGGAGGTGAGAACAGGATGTCACCCTATATGGGTAAACCGAACTGTGAGTCTACTCTGCTACTTTCCAGCAGATGAAGAACTCGATACCCAGCAGACGAAGAACTCGATAATAAGGCTCTGATACCATGAAACGAGAATTGAGAGAGAAAGTATTTCTCACATTGTATTACTCATCATTCTGGACTATTTATATACAAAAGTATTAGTCCTATATTAGGAAAAAATTCTATGCTAGGAAAGAGGATAAATCAGAATCCTAATCAATCCCTATAATCAAGCTATATAGCTATACACATGCTGTAACAGCCCCAAACCTACTTCATTTGACAAAATGGGGCTTGGACAGGCTTCACTTTCTTAGTTCTTTTGAGATTTACCACATATGTCCACCTGATGGCCTGCTTCCACCTTTAAAATCGTTTTAAATGCGTGAAGTAAAAGAGCTGGAATCCATATCCAGAGACCTCCTCCGGAACCTCACCACTCTTACGGACTTATGGCTTTCTTACTGCCCAAAGCTGAGTTACTTTGCAGAGGATCTATATTTGCCTCCCACACTTATGGGCATTCATATTTTGGGTTGTCCTCATCTAAAAGACAAGTACCGACATGGGGGAGAATATTGGCACCTCCTGACTGACATTCCTTGGCTTGATGTGGACCATTAACCACGGTTTGTTTGTGTTGTTTCCTCTGCTCAGACTCTTTTGCTTCCATCGGTATGAATTCATTTCTTCTAACCCAACTTGAAATTTACTTCTTTGTATTGGCTCAATATAGGCCTTTAACCATGGCTTGTTTGTGCTGTTTCCTCTGTTCAGATTCTTTTGCTTCCATCGGTATGAATCCATTTCTTCTACCCCAAGTTGAAATTTGCTTCTTCTTTTTTTCTTTCGAGACATTTGCAAATGCTCTACTTTTCTAATTCCATAAACCTGTTTCGAAATTAGGCTGAAAAAAAAAAAAAAAGAATTCAAGCAATATAGTGGTTCATCGGTGCGATTTTGGTAGTTCTATTATATCATTTTGGCAACAATATTATTGTTTATCTAGCTTTTCTAATGAGCATTTTGAAACTTATGATGGCTCATGGCAGCTCCAATTTCCTATACTCTTAGAACTTGTATTGGTCTTCATGTCTAAGTTCATGTTGGCCAATTCGTATTGGTCAACATTTTGTTATTTGGCTTAGAACTTAATGTTCTTCCTTTTGCTTGTAAATCACAGGATTCGCTGAATTCTGTGGCTTTGGCCTTCCACCCTGTTATTAGAAGCATATCTTGATCTCGGGCTCTGAATCAAATGTTCCGAATGAGGAAAACATTTCAGATTACAAGATGACTTCCCCTTCATTTGGTTTAAATGAGTTCCATTTCTTTAGAGGCAGTGAAGGTATGGCTTAATTTTGCACGCTTGAATGGGTGTGCTCCATTTCTCTTTCAACATGTGGAAGCAAAATTGCTCTTGATGCACAGAATGGCTGATCAATACCATGATGTCCTTTACCTTGGGAAGGAAGGTGGTCTGGCTATACAAACTATGACGTATGTGGCAGCTCCTTAATCTCAATGTCTCTATCATATAAGTTGGTTCAATTGTTTTCATTATTCTCAGAATTATATTCAGATGGCCTTTGTCTGCAATCTAAGGGCTTGGCTTTAAATCTGGGGAGCTTCCCTTACCAGCTCCATCAAAAGAATATGACATGTGAGGCTGGTAGCTCCTGGGAGGGGAAGCCAAAGCTTACCTAGAGGAAGCTTCCACAAGACCATTATTCTGTTGGATCCAAGCATTGCTTTGTGTATATTTCCTTCGGGTGATTAAGGTACATATAACCTTAAATCTTAGGCTCTTACTCCATGCAATGGAGAGGAAACGATGGTGATATTATCGACCATTTTGTAAAGTTGTCTTTGGATGATGGTCATCCTGGACTTGATTACTTGTTCCTCCCTTTCTTTCCACAGACACCGGCAATATCCAAACTAGCAAATCTTTGAAGAGTAGGTTAAACACAAAGGCAAATGGAAGTATCATATCACATATGGCTAAATGTATGGGTGTTTACTGCTTAGATTCAAAACCTTCTAAGTTAATGAATGAATCAGTTTCTGTTAGCAATGGTTGGAACTTTTTTCGGAAACATAAATTGTTGCCTGGTGTGGCAAGGCCCATGAAGGCAGAAGCGAAGGACCAGTCTTACAGAACTGGAATCTGGAAGCGTATTCAGAGTGGGTGGGACTCTTTTATGAAATTTATTTATTATGAGATAGGTAATGGAAGTTCTGTCCGTTTTTGGACTGATGTTTGGTGCCTGGAAAACACCTTTTGCAGAAAGATCCAAAAAGATGTTTACTCTAGCGACTAATGGACATGATTTTATTAGTAACAGCTTTGAGCTGGTAAATGGCCAAATCAACTGGAATCTTACTTTGTCATGTCACTTAAATGACTGAGACATTCCATGGATCTCCTATTTGTTTATTCTGTTGTACATGCAGAAGATTAGTGCAACAAATTGTGATAAAATTTGTCTCTTTAAGGAAGTTGGATGATTTTTCAGTAAAATCATTTTGCCAGGTTCTAATTCAAGGTAATTGCATAAGGGGTTCCCCAGGAAGCCATTATAAAAATCAAATGATCTACCAAAAGCAAGGTTTTTCGGTTTGAAAATTGTAATGTGACAGTCCATGACAATCACAAACGCGTCATGTATGTTATGCATCACAATGAAATGGCTTGTGAGTGTTTGTGACAGTGACGGACTGTCACACTGGTAAAGTCCCTTTCAACTGGGAAGCAACATGCTAATGGATTCTACAATCCATACCCTATCACAGAATAAGAGGAGAGCTCTTCCTTTGGAGAGAACGCAATGGTAGAGGTCTCGAGGACCAAGGCCTCAAGTACCACGACATTGCAAAACTTTAATATCTTCAACAAATAAGAAAAATATAGCGGACTTGGACAGAACTCAAGTTTTAAAGTTGAAACAAGTTCTGTATGTTACTGTGACCTGCAGATTTGGAGAATTCAAGTTTAGAAACCAGCCCCTATATTTTCTGAAATGTTTCATCTGTTTTTAGGTCAAAACTGATTGAAAATAGTGTTTGTAATTTGTTAAGGTAGACCCTGCAGCAAGAATAACTCAATTTTTTGCTTATTATCGAAGACCCTGCAGCAGGTTTTAATTGGTTTACAAGTACTGAACCTACTGGTGCACACAAGTTTTTTCAAATGTTGCAGTTCAGATTTCTGAATGAGTTATCTGTTTTAGTCGGGAAGGTTGGTGAGTATCAGGAAAACTCACAGGAGGAATAATGGGTGATGATAGCGCAAACTTCCAGCTGCTCTTAAGAGACTGAATATTGCACGTTGCAAGAGTTACTTTGCAAAGGATCTATATTTGCCTCCCACGCTTGAGAAACTCTCCATTATGTGTTGTTCTCATCTGAAGACAAGTGCCAACACGGAGGAAAATATTGGCACCTCCTGACCGACATTCCGGGGTTTGAAATACTTCCCAATCCCAAATAGTTGAGTAATTAAGGTTCTCGGCTTGGCCACTAGTTGTTTGTATCAATGGTAGAGATTATGGACTATCAATCGCCTATATTATGGGATTTATTTTACCATAATTATGCTATTAGTTGTGTATATATTATTTCCTAAAATGGATTATCTGTAATTAGAATGTTAGCTGTATATATTTTCTTACTCGAAATAGTTTGTATAGCAATTCCTATTTAATGGAAAGAGTCCTCAAGAGAAAGGCATTCAGCCATTTACTCAAATTTGTCATGGTATCAGAGCCTACCTCTCAAATTCATAGCTGAATCTTTGGATTTCTGTCAGTTTTGCTTCTGTTCTTCAAAGTTTTCTGGTCTGTCTTGTTATTTTTCTGGGTTGATTCATCAACAACTTCTTTTCGGGATTTTTTTTCGGTCAATCAACTTGTGGTTGAGAGCATTGTATTGCGATTTCTGGATCAGATTTTTTTTTTAAAATGGCTACTGAGAATTTTTCTGGAAGAATACCTACAGAGACCTTGGCTATCAAATTTACAGGAAAGAATTATGCAGCATGGGAATTTCAATTCAAAATGTTTCTGAAAGGGAAGGACCTTTGGAGTCACATTGATGGGACTTCTCCAGCTCCTGAAGATACTAAGGAACTCCTCCAATGGGAGATAAAGGATGCTCGCATTATATCTTGGCTTTTAGGATCTATTGAACCCTATATGGTGAACAATTTACGCCCCTTTGGTACAGCTAAAGAGATGTGGGATTATATGAAGCGTATATACCATCAGGATAACACTGCAAGACGATTTCAACTAGAGCTTGAGATTAGTCACTTCAGTCAAGGTAATCTATCTATTGAGGAATATTATTCTGGATTCCTTAATCTTTGGAGCGAATATTCTGGTATTATCTATTCTAAGGTACCAAAAGAGGCCTTAGCCGGTATTCAAGCGGTGCATGAAGATAGTAAGCGTGATCAGTTTTTGATGAAACTGAGACCCGATTTTGAAGTTGCTCGGGCTGGATTGCTGAATAGAAATCCAGTTCCTTCTTTGGATGTATGTCTTGGCGAATTATTGCGTGACGAACAGAGATTGGCTACACAAGCTGTTATAGGTGCATCATCGGAGAAATCTGCAGTTATCAATGTTGCTTATGCTGCTCAAGGGAGGAATCGAGGAAAGGGTCCAATGCAGTGCTACAGCTGCAAGGAGTTTGGGCATATTGCTCGCAACTGTGGTAAGAAATTCTGTAATTACTGTAAGCAATCTGGACACATTATCAAGGAGTGTTCTACACGTCCAGAAAATCGGCGAGCCCAAGCTCTTCAAGCTGCTGTTCCAGACCTCAATATTATTGGTCCTACATCCTCAGCCACTAGCACCAATCAGTCTGTTCTTACACCCGAAATGGTCCAACAGATGATTCTCACAGCTTTTTCCACTCTTGCACTTCAGGGCCAAGTTAAGACTACTTCTTCCCCATGGTTTGTTGACTCTGGAGCATCCAATCATATGACTGGGTCACCTGCTTTGTTGCATAATCTACAGCAGTATACTGGTACACAACATATTCAGATTGCTAATGGCAGTAATCTCCCAATTACAGCCATTGGTGATATAGGACCTTCTTTTCGTCATGTGTTTGTCTCTCCTGGGTTGTCTACAAGTTTAATTTCTGTTGGTCAGATGGTGGATAATAACTGTGACGTATATTTCTCTCGTGGTGGTTGTATTGTGCAGGATCAGGTGTCGGGGAAGGTGATCGCGAGGGGGCCTAAAGTGAGAAGATTATTTCCGTTGCAATTTACTGTTCCTAGAAATCTGTCCTTCTCTTCTATTATTGTTGCAAATAAGGCTGATGTTTGGCATAAACGTTTGGGCCATCCAAATAATGTGATTTTGTCCAATTTAATGAAGCGTGGTTTCCTTGATAACACTGATCAGTCTTCTAGTCATAGATTGCCTCTTGCCTGCTCTACTTGTAAACTAGGAAAAAGTAAAATTTTACCTTTTCCTACTTATGGTGGTCGTGCTAATACATGTTTTGAGATAATACATAGTGATGTTTGGGGCATTACTCCTGTCATTTCCCATGCCCAGTATAAATACTTTGTGACATTCATTGACGACTATAGTCGTTTCACATGGATATATTTTCTGCGCAGTAAAGCTGAGGTGGTCACTGTTTTTCAAAAGTTTCTGGCTTATATTGAGACACAATTCTCCACTTGTATTAAGGTTTTACGGTCTGATAATGGTGGCGAGTATCTATCACATGACTTTCAAGCCCTTTTGCAACAGAAAGGTATTATATCTCAACGATCATGTCCTTATACTCCCCAGCAAAATGGGGTGGCTGAACGTAAACACGGTCACTTGTTGGATATGGTTCGAACGTTACTTTTGGAGTCTTCAGTTCCGCTTAAATTTTGGGTGGAAGCTTTGTCCGCTGCTGTTTATTTGATTAATCGTCTGCCTTCTCAACAATTGAATTTTGATTCTCCTTACTATCGTCTTTTCGGTATGCATCCTAATTATCACATGCTACACACATTTGGATGTGTTTGCTTTGTTCACTTGCCTTCGCATGAGCGTCACAAGCTTACAGCTCAGTCAGTCCGGTGTGCTTTTATGGGTTACAGCAATGCTCAAAAGGGGTTTCTATGTTATGATGCTGTTGCTAATCGTTTTCGTATTTCCAGAAATGTGATTTTCTTTGAACATGAGTACTATTTTTTGCAACATGTTTCTCCTTCCGGAAATGTTCTTCTTCCTAGCTTTGATGATATCTCTCCACCACTTGAGCGTTTTAAACCTGGCATTGTCTATCAACGACGACAAACCCCATCGCCACAGATCCTTCCCGACCCTGATCCAGTTCCTGCTCCGGTGGCTCTTCGAAAATCCTCTCACATTCGTCATCCTCCTGATAGGTATGGTTTCTCTGCCACTTTAGCTGCTACTACAGTCCCTAACTCTTATTCCCAGGCAACTAAACATGCATGTTGGGTAAAAGCTATGCACGAAGAACTTCAAGCCCTTCAGGAGAATCATATTTGGGATGTTGTTCCTTGTCCTACTGGTGTTAAGCCCATTGGTTGTAAATGGGTATATTCCATTAAGTTGCGGTCTGATGGGTCTCTTGACAGATATAAAGCAAGGTTGGTGGCACTCGGCAATCGACAGGAGTATGGAGTAGATTATGAGGAGACCTTTGCTCCTGTAGCCAAGATGACGACAGTGAGACTTGTCCTAGCTATCGCTGCTTCCAAGGGTTGGTCATTACGACAAATGGATGTTAAAAATGCTTTTTTGCACGGAGATCTTAAGGAAGAGATTTATATGACTCCACCTTCCGGGTTATTTTCTACAACCTCTTCTGATGTTTGCAAGCTGAAACGTTCACTCTATGGTTTGAAGCAGGCTCCACGTGCTTGGTTTGATAAGTTTCGCTCTACGCTTATTAGCCTTTCCTTTGTCCAAAGTCAATATGATTCTTCTTTGTTTCTTTGCAAGACTGCTAAGGGAATTGTCTTGCTTCTGGTATATGTTGATGATATTGTTATTACAGGAACTGACTCTGGCTTGATTTCTCAGCTTCAGGAGCATCTTCAGGGTTTCTTTCATATGAAAGACTTGGGTCCTTTACACTATTTTTTAGGCCTTGAGGTGCATTCTACCTCCGCTGGACTTTTCTTACACCAGCATAAATACATACAGGAGTTAATCACTTTGGCTGGTCTGCAAAATGGTCGTTCTGTTGATACTCCTTTAGAAGTGAACGTTAAATATCGCCGTGATGAGGGTGATTTTCTCTCTGATCCCTCTTTATATAGACAACTAGTGGGGAGCTTGAACTATTTGACTATCACTCGGCCTGATATTTCCTTTGCTGTTCAACAAGTTAGTCAATTTATGCAAGCGCCTAGGCATCTCCACTTGGCGGCTGTTCGACGCATTATTCGCTATTTGCAAGGCACTTCTACCCGGGGTCTTTTCTTTTCTGTGGGTTCTCCTATTCGTTTGATTGCATATAGTGATGCTGATTGGGCTGGTTGTTCTGATACTCGACGTTCAGTTACAGGTTGGTGCATGTTTCTTGGTACCTCTCTCATTGCTTGGAAAAGCAAGAAGCAAGATCGGGTTTCTAAGTCTTCCACAGAGTCTGAGTACCGTGCTATGTCCTCTGCATGTTCTGAAATAGTTTGGCTTCGGGGACTATTGGGTGAGCTTGGGTTTCCCCAAATTGAGCCTACTCCGCTCCATGCGGATAATACTAGTGCTATTCAAATTGCTGCTAATCCAGTATTTCATGAGCGCACCAAGCACATTGAAGTGGATTGTCACTCTATCCGTGAAGCCTATGATGCCCATGTCATCACTCTTCCGCATATCACCACCGATCTCCAGACTGCTGATGTGTTTACTAAGGCTCTCTCCCGCCACCGCCATCACTTTCTGGTTGACAAATTGATGCTTGTTGATCACCCAGCATCAATTTGAGGGGGGATATCAATGGAAGAGATTATGGACTATCAATCACCTATATTATGGGATTTATTTTACCATAATTATGCTATTAGTTGTGTATATATTATTTCCTAAAATGGATTATCTGTAATTAGAATGTTAGCTGTATATATTTTCTTACTCAAAATAGTTTGTATAGCAATTCCTATTTAATGGAAAGAGTCCTCAAGAGAAAGGCATTCAGCCATTTACTCAAATTTGTCAGTTTGTGCTAAGCCTGAGTGTAAGGAAAATGGGGTTGATTATTGGCTACTTCTGCCACTGGCATATCTTTCTTGTGTTTGTTTCAGGCAAAAGAGACAAGTTTCTCTGAATATTAATGTTGGTCAACGGATTCTTATATAAATTTATCTCCACAACACATAAACAACTGCTCTTCTCTAGCAACTCCTGCTACATGTGTCATAAGGGTTCTTCATCAAGGTATTGCTCTCATGACAGCTCCAGTCTCCTGTATGCTTAGAACATGTATTGGTCTTCATGTCTAAGTTCATGTTTTCTAATCCATAATTGCTGCCATTACAGATTGGCCAACAATTTTGTTATCTGCAGAACCTAATGTTTTTCCTTTCGCTTGTAAATCAAAGAATGTCTTCCTCCTTGTTAGAAGCATATCTTGATCTCAAGCTCCAAATCAAATGTCCCGAAGCAGGAAACATTTCAGATTACAAGATGACTTCCCCTTAGTTTGATTTAAATGCACTAAGTTCAAGTGAGAAGGAAGCCCCGCCCCATTTCTTTAGAGGCAGTGAAAGTATTGCTCAATTTTGTATGCTTGAATGGGCATGCTCTCTTCTTTCCTTTTTCTTTTCTTTTAACATGTGGACGCAAAATTGCTCTTGATGCACAGATTTGCTGATTCCAAGATGTCCTTTACCTTGGGAATGAAGGTGACCTCCCATACTAACAATGACGTGTGTCATAGCTCCTTAATATCTCTATCATATAAGTCGGTTCAATTGTTTTCATTATTCTCAGGATTATGTTCAGGTGGCCAAAGCATACCTAGAAGAAGCTTCAACAAGACCATTCTGTTGGAAAATGCTGATCCAAGCATTGCTTTGTGTATTTATTCTTTGGGTGATTAGGTGGTAGACTGACTCTTCCGAAGAGTACTCTCGTGAGAATTCGTATATATCTCATGTCTTTATTTCCTATTGCCTTAAAGGTGGCAAAACACTTCACACTAGGAAAGAAATCAGACAAGGTTTTATATGTGATATATGCTTGCAAGTATCATATGGTTAATTGGCCAATAGTCCAGCAACCTTCCATGTGTGGGGGATAACATTTGAAACCTTTTAAGATATTGAATGAATCAGGTTTTTGCAGAATATTGACTGGTATGTTGACTTTCAACTAGAAGCTTCAACAAAGTCTGATAGGTAAGTTTTATTACACATTTCAAGTCTGATCAAATGCTGAAATTGAGATTTCTAGTCAAGAATCATGTTTTGGTTACAATACTTATAAGCAACTGCATTTGTCTGAGAATCTGTCATAGGCTTTACAAATTCCTGGTGCATGATTGCTGTGCCTCAAGGCAGCATAAGGAAAATTTCTGATCTATGAACTGAAGCTTAAGTTTTGATTCAGTAAGGGTGCACACAAGGATAAGCGTGTATGAAAATTTTCAATCTTTCTTAATTTCTTTCCAATTTAATCTCTTTTTATTATTAAGATGCGCCCTTTCCCTGGTGTTTCACCTCTATGAGCATTACCCAATCATCAATTCTTAAAAACAGGACCACTAGAATATTACAAAAAATATTTTTATTTATTTAGTTCTCTCCATTCAATTTGGTTTGTTTTTACTTGTAGCTTTGGATTACTGGGCTAAAGCCAAGAAAATGAGTTTCTATTTTACATTTCTCATGGTTTGTGCTACACTTTAGCAGTTGTAACCCAAGTGTAGGTTGTTGCAATTAATAAATTCTTGAGAGTCCGAGTGTCGAACCATAGAGAAGTGAATTAAAAAATACAAATTTTAGATTTGGTAATAAAAAAAATTTTTGGTACAAGGTGTGAACATGTGTTGATTAAAAACCCAAATTTAAATAAAATAGCTAAGGTTAGGGGATCCACTTTTAGTATATCGGTTATGATTAATTTTAGCTCATTTTACCACTCAATTAGGATCCACACATAAAGGAGGTCCCAATCAGGGAGTTTAGTTAGTATTAACTTTCATTGATCTTAAAACGACAACACTTGCTAATGGATTCAAGTATTCATCATGCCAATCTTTGTCTACAATAACTCAAGATTCCAATATAACCGGCAGAGCCATGTTCTACAGAGGGAATCAAGTAGCTTTTGTGCCAATGATTGACTATGATGAATCAAGAATTCTACTTAACAAGGAGGGAAGTTAAATAGATTAAGGAAGAAAATACCGTAAGTGTTGTGATCCATACAAATTAATCATAACCTTTACACCAAAAGCTTCACCCTTTCACCTTAGCAGAAGGAATATTAGTTAGTCATGATAAAAGTAAACAATATGTCGAAAGATGAAATGAACATGGATTGAAAGATCAAAGGAAGAACAAGAAGAAGGACGAGAAAACACTTAGAGAGAGCTTCGGTATTGAAAACAAGAACAAGAATAAAGGAGAAAATCTAACTTTGATACTAGAACATGGAAATGGCCCAAGAAATGGCATGAATTTTTCCTCCCCCCCCAGGTTGCCTATTTATAGAGTTTTGGAGTGGGTGAAATGGTAAAATAGTAAAATACAGGTAAATACAAATCAACAAAGGCAGACTGCAATTTCTTTTAATTTTTTGACCATCGTATACATTGAATTAGCTCTTCCTAAAAGCACGGAACTTGTAGATCTTTTCTTTAGCTTCAAATCAATAGCTTGCTCATTCAAATCGGACATCCATAGCTCAAGTTATGATTTTTCTACCGAAACTGCTCTTCAGCACAAGAAAAAACAAATGGTCTCATCTATAATCAGATTTTGGTAATGAAAACAATCAAACTAGCTTGCGAAAAGAAGTAGCATTAAAGATCTATGTGTTGGTTTTTAGATGAATTTAGAATCACCCAGTTCCGATATCTACAGCTCCAGATATGATTTTTCTCGTGAAGGACCGCCAAGTGATGATTTTACCTACATAAAAAAAATAATTATTTAATATATATATTTTAATATTAATGAATAGTAAACTGTGTATGTATAGTATGTTGGGTTTCGGGAGCCAAACAGCGCAGCGGAATTTAACCGAAACCCTCCAGGATCCAAGTGAAACGGGGTAAACCGGGTGTTCGAAAATTTTCATACCTAATTTTCGGTTGAGATCTCTCACTTAACTGTAGAGTCGAATCACAAAACCTGAACAGTTGACGTGTTCAAGCTCTCTATGGTATCCACACGAGCCTCTCGGGATCACCACGCTTCCACCACGTCCCGGCAGATGCATTTCTCTTGCGCTCGCAGTGCTAGCTTGCGTCCTCCAAGGAATTGCAAGAGAAGAGTGCGGCTGTCCTTTTGGGAGGCTAGGGCAAGGAGACCTACAAATTTCTCACTTAAAAGTTGTATTTATAGTGAGACTCAACTTCCAGGCCTAATGGGTTTCAAAACCTTAATCCAATTAGGATTTAATTTCGGGCTTAATAATGACTCAACTCTTGGGCCCATTATTAATACGAAATTAAAGTGAAACCATAACCAAATAATTAGCCCATGCACTCTAATGATCCAAATAGCTCTATGTGTGCGACCCAATAGGCTCTTATCACGTTAGCAATGATCATAAATTACATTTATGTTCATAAGCAATGAGCGGTGTCTAGCAACACATCATTACATCATTGCTACCCAAGTGACAAGATTGTCGATGATTCGACTAAACCTTTATGATCATCACCGATATATGTCATTGTCCCTTTGTCCAAGATATCAAGATTAAGCACGAGACATGGAATGTGTCATTCTCGTATAGCCCAATCTTTGGTGTCTTGATTACCGAGTAGACTAACTTAAACTGATGACATTGATATCGTATATCAACTCATCCGAGCATGACCATGCATTTTCTAAGTCTCACTCTATCAAGGGGCTCGAAGATATCATTCCCATTACATAGGAGGGACAAATCCCATCTTGATCATACAAATCCCTCCGCATGATATGTGACATGCCCAATGACCTCCTTCAAGTCCACTCAGTTACGAGCAACAAAGGAAAGTATCAAAGTATGTGACTCACATGTAGGGAACCTTGATGATCTTAGGTCGAAGGACTACATATACCATGATCACTATGAGAATCACTTATGACATTCATATAACGATCCATGTAGTGTTCTCATGGTGAGTCAGTCCAGTACACAAGTTCTCCAACTTGTACCCATATGTAGACTACATATCTCATATTAGTCTTCACATATGCTAGTCGTTATGTATTATTGCAACCCGCTCCACAATAATACTAGACCAGGGACATTTAAGAATATCATTATTCTAGGGTTACAATTATGTTTGTTAAGTTATGCAGAAACAAAACAACAAACATAATTGCTGGATTAATGCCTTAATAAAATATCATGACTCAATGTGCAAAATTACAATCATCTCATGATTGGCTTTTGGGTATAACACTAACACAGTAAATATACATATGAACAGTTAAATATGCATATGAGCAGTAAGTCGGTGACTAGTAATTGTGAATAGTAAAAACATGTGTGAATAGTAACCCAGAGGAAAAATGCTCAAAATATAGAAATTAATTATACTTAAAGTGTATAATGATAATTTAAACCCTTAATAGCAATACACTTATGAGTATTCATCAGTTCGTTTGTATACTTAAGTGCCTTAGAAGTTATGAATTATTGCTGGTTTTAGTTTTGGTAATTATATTTGTTAATCTGGATAGGTATGTTGCATTGAATTCTATGTTATTATTTTTACATGAATTTTTTTTTATAATTTGATAAAACTAAATATTTTTATAGGGGAAAAAAATAAAAATTGAAAAACACATTTTTTTGCATCCATTTTTCACTATAGAAAACAAATATTTCAAATAGCTATAAAAAAATTCTTCTTGAAATGTCTACCAAAATGTTATAGATTGTATATCCATGGATTATTCATGAATATCTACAAGTTAGGTGGGGCGGTCATAGATTGATCTATAAAGGAATAGAGCGAGTTGTGGATTGATCTATAAAAAAGTAGAGCAATGGTGGATCACTTTATGAAGCGGATCGACCCGCTCTATGCCCATCCCTACCAGCAGCCCACATTCATCTCTACCACTGGCTCATTGATCACCTACTCTAATGAATCGGCCGTCTTCTTCTTCAATGTGTTGCTGCTTTTATCTCCCTTCTTCTTCCCCTGCTTATGTGATTCTTTTAGTCAATTCTACCACCCATCGCTACATTGAAAGAAGAAGATAGGACATGGTTGAGATTTTTTATTTTTAATGAGGGTAGAAAAGTAATTATAGAGGTAAGTCATACATAAGGTATGGTTTATATAAGACATTTTTGTATTATCTTGGGGTTGGTAGAGGCTATTGAGTTTATGCTGGTCATAGAAAATCTAGAAAGAGGCTTTGGGTTGAATATATTTTGGGATTGAGTATTTTTTTATATTTTATGGCGGTTCATGTGGGAGATTTGTTTCAATATCTTTTTGGAACTACGAATTGTATCTTATTTTATTATTAATAATATTTATTTTTGTCATTAAAAGTAGGTTTTCGATGGATTTTAGTTCTTTCAAATTATTATTATTATTATTAGCTGAGCAAAGGCATAACATAAATTTTTGATGGCATGTGGCTATTTTTGCAAAAAAATATGAACACAAATCTCCTTATTTGGTTGTCACTTGGCTATAACTGTGATTAAAAGAGACAATAAGTTCAAAGCCTAGAGGTAGATGGATGAGTGAGGGCTACAATAAGGGTGAAAAGTTTGTTAGGGATCAAGGTTTCTAGGCAGAGGAAGGACACTGCAGAAACCTACAGCTTAGGGTAAATGTAGGATTCCCAAAATAAAGGAACCAAGTGTAGGCTCAATTAAACTTCAGGAAATTTTTTTAATTTTTTAAAACATAGAGTGGACAGGTTTTAAGTTTGGGTACTCAATCAAATTAGAAAAAAAAAATTACGATTGTCAGAAATACGAGGTTAGGAAAAAATATTAAATTGCTCATTTCCACTATAGCCATTTTCATTCCAAAAAACTGGCAAAAGGGATGAATTTGCCAATAAAATATTAGGGGAAGAAAGAGAGACAAAGAGAGAAGGACAAAGAGAGAGAAAGAGAGAGAAGAAGAGAGAGAAGGAGAGAGAGGGAGAGAGAGAGAGAGAGAGAGAGAGATAGATAGATAATCATACCATTTTTAAGATTTTTGCCTATAGTCTTAGACATCATATTGATAAATTTAGACAAAAAAACTAACATCATTAGATACCATAAAAGTAGTCATAGACACTAGAACAGTAGTTCTGGACATCAGAACATCAGTCTTAGACACTAGATTAATAAATTTATACATCAATCTAACATAATTAGACATAAAGAAAGTATTACTAGACACCTAGAACACCAGTACTAGACACCATAATAGCAGTACTAGACACTAGAATAGTAGCACTGGACGCCAGACTAACTAAATTATACATCAATGTAATATACTTAGACATACAAAATGTAGTACTAGACACTAGAATAATAGTTATAGACACCAGAATAATAGTTATAGATACCAAAACAACAGCTCTAGATACCACTCTAGCCAATATATGACATCAATTTCACATACACCACAAGCCAAAATTGCGAAGATGCTAGCATTTTCATTTGAAAATGGTAGATTTTTTCTCTACATAAATAATTAAAATTTTAGGCATTATTTATTCTATGATTATAGAAAATCATTTAAAATGACAACTTTCTCCCCTAATAATAACTATCTTATTTACTCCATAATTATGTATATTTTATTTAAAATGGTAACTTCCTTTATCTTAATAATAATTACCTAACACCGTTAGTTTTACTGTTAGTGGTGGACGTACACCATGGTGGATGATATAATGCCTCGAGAGAGAGCGAGAGTGCAAGAAGAAAGAGAGAAAAAGGGGGGGGGGGGGGGGGAGGGGGAATGTATGAGTAGGAGGGAGAGTTTGTATAGTACATGGATTAGGGAAAATTGCACTTTAGTCCCTCTATATCTATAGGCATTTTAAATTAGTACCTAATTTTAAATTTGTAGTGACTTAGGCTGTTAGAAAATTACTAGTAATTTAGGCAATTGATAACTACCAATGGTCAAACAATTGGTAACTACCAACAACTTTCACTGTTGGTAAATTACCAATGCATTTAACTATTAGCAGATTTAAAATTGGTAGAAATATCAAATTTGACACTAATGTTTTAGGCTGGAAGTGGATATGTCACTATGGTTTTTTTTTTTGCCCGATCTCCCATTATGTTTTAAAATGGGCCAAATATGCCATTGCTGGTTAGAAAATAACAGAAAATGGTAAAAATAGTAGATTTTGAAATCTTGGGGTTATTACGGATATTTTAAAAAAATATTAAAATATTTGAGATTTTTGCCAAAAAAAAAAAAGTCTAATCTCCGCTATTAATACTTCATTCTTGTCACTGTTTTTGTCACCAATGCCCCAGCTTCATTGCCGCCCTCATTCTGTCTCTACTGTCTAATTTGCTTATCGACATTCGAGAGAGTGAAAGAGAGTTTAATTACAAAATGTTTTCAAAATTTGTTAAAACTTGCATTATTACCATAAACTTTCAAAACATGTTATTTTTAACATTTTTCATTAGCTTTTAACATTTTTTGTTAACTTTTTAATGGCCAGTGGTATATATACTTTTAATTTAAAACTACAGTGACTTATCTAGCCTATTTTAAAATATTAGTGAGAGATGGGCAAAAAAAATTTTAATGACATATCTACCTCAAACCTAAAACATTAATAATAAGTTTGATACTTTTACCTTTAAGTTTCTATTACCAACAGTTCAATGAGTTGTTATTGTTTATCTAGGAAAAGACTTTGCAAAGGGAGGAACCTCCCACATGCAACTTCTTTCTTCATAATTATGATGTGGAGCTTGCAGAGTAGTACATTTTTTTTTTTACTTTGGTGGTCTAATTTTACATGTCTCTTTCCCCTCTCTTTCTCTCTCTCTCTCTTTTTCTGGAAAAGCCACCCACCATAATTTTGTTCTCTCTCTTTTTCTGGAAAAGCCACCCACCATAATTTTGTTCCAATCAAAAAGCCATTCTGGCCAAATTAGGCCCATTAATCTCTCATTGTAGCCTACTATTTTATTTACACAAGGAATAAGAATAACTGTATTAGACACTTGAGTAGACCTGCAGAAATAATAATAATAATATTAATGGAAAATCATGTGATCAAGCCTAGCCGATTATAACTAGTTGAGATTAAAGATTAGTGGTTATTGTTCACCTAGGAAACGTGAAGCAAAGCATAGAAAAATGGCCACAGATGGAGCCCTCCATCCCACCTGCTTCTGTCTTGTTAATTATGATGATAGTTGTAGTAGTACATTTTGGGCACTGGATTTTGGTGGTTGTTTGCCATGTGAGCTCCATTTCGAATACATTTCTCTGCAAAATTACACGTAACTTCTTCTTGGAGTCGATTACTGGGGCAAAAGAAGGTGAAAATAAGAAAGAAGGAAATTACGTGGTTGGTAAGCATGTAACTTCGGCCAAGTTTCCTCTTTGTCCTCATCTACCTTCACTTTATCACCTAGAGCCAAGTGTTCCTTCGTCTTTGTGTCCCACACTGGTTTCTTCTTTCCCTCACCTACGCTTTCCTGCTTCTGTATTTCTTTTTTGGTATCACCCTCCCCACACGTAATTTATAATATTATTTAATTCAAAATAATAGTTTAATGGTTTTAATTTATTTTTTATTATGTGAATTATTTAGGAGGGTATTGTTGGTATAAAATCCGACCCTACTCGACCCAATGTGGGGAGGGTTAAGGCATAGACACTCTACCCAGTACGGGTTACAGATAGAGTTTAGGTAGAGCTCTTGTACTGTGGAGACAGTTCGAGAATAGCTTTACCTGCACCAAACTTAGCTCATTACCATCTTTAGCCGAAATCATTAAAACAATTTAAGCTTCTTTATTTTTCTGATAATTTGGTGCTAGGATTAAGTCCTTCAAGTTTCCCTTAAAATGATACCCATACAGAACCTCTAAGGATTATTTTTTTTTGTTTGGGTTTAATCTATTTATTCAGGTTTTCAATGGATTTTAGAGAATCTTAACAAGGGTAAGGATCAAAAGAAATGACCAAAAAAGATGAAATTGTAGCCAAGAAGATCAATAGTGAAGAATGAGTTGAAAAGATTGGCATATGGAATTAATGACTAGATTTCTATCTTTTTTGCTTTTTTGGGTCTTGGAGGTGGTGGCTAATGGTGTTTAATTTTGTATTATCTTGGTGTTAATAGAGAATGTTAGTTTTCTTCTGGTTATAAGAGATCTAGAAAGGGACTTTAGGTTGGATATATTTTGGGATTAAGTTTTTTTTTTATATTTTATAGGGGTTCTTGAAGGAGATTTGTTCTGGTATCTTTCTGGGATTGCGAGTTATACCTTATTTTATTATTAATAATATTTATTTTTGCTATTAAAAAAAAGATTTCAATGGATTTTAGTTCTCCATATCACAAATTTTGTTTTTCTTTTTTTTTTGTTTTGCTAAGCAAAGGCATAGCAGAAAGTTTTGAAGGTATTCAGCTATCTTTGAAAAAATATGAAGGCAAGTCTCTTTATTTGGCTGTAACTTGGCTCTGAGTGGGATCAAAAGAGGCAGTAGGTTCAGAGCCTAGAGGCAGACGAGTGAGTGAGGACTGTAGTAAGGTTGGCAAGTTTGTTAGGGATTAGAGTTTCTAGGCAGAGGAAAAATAGAGCAGAAGCTTACAATCAAGGGGTAAATGTAGGATTTCCAAAGTAAAGGAGCCAAGTGTAAATTCAATTAAACTCCAAGAGGTTATTGTAATTTTTTTTTAAAACAGGGAATGGACAGGTCTTATGTTTAGGTACTCAATCGAATTAGACGAAAATTTACAAGGACTGTTGGCAACGAAATACATGTTTAGGAAAAAAAAACTAGTCATTAACACGTTCTTTGGAAGTAAATAAAGTACATGTGATCGGTGCAAATTTATTTAATAATATATTTCAAAATAAAATTTTTTAATAAGTTTATAAAAAAAACACAATAGGCATAAGAAAAATAGAACTTAACGTAAATATACCCTTAATTTTATTTGAAACAAAATATATAGTACTATAGTTTATCAATATTTTAAAAATTTTGTGACATAAAGAATACAGTTGGTTTTGCATGTAGTCCATAGCCTTTAATTTAGGGGATGTTCATTGTTCGGATAGAACCAAATAATCAAAATGGATTTTTTGAGTTAAACAAAATGGTTCAGTTATTTAGTTATTTGGTTCGGATTGGATCAAAACTGAATTTTTATTTGGTTATCGGATCGTTTATTAGTTTTTAAGCTTAAAACTGAACAAACTGAAAAGTAATATATATTTTGCTATTATACCTATCAACCCCACAAATATAAGGTCTTTTTTGTTTAGTTTTACACTATCTGCTATGGATCAAACCTTAAGTTTAAATATAAAATGAAATATTATCAAAATTTATCATATCTACCTCAAATTTTATTTTATTTTATTTTCAATTACCATGTGTTTAATTCTAATAAAAAAGGGTCAAATTATAAAACTTGGGTAAACTAAATTATAATTTGGATGGTTCAGATAAAAACCGAAAAAAACAAAATTATAATTTGGATGGTTTGGATTTGTTTTATTATGTAATTAAGATGGCTTGGATTAAATTTATAAAAACCAAAAATTAATTAGATTGTTCTGCTTGGATCGGTTCTAGACTGATCCAACCAAATGAACACCATCACTTTAATTCACACTTTCTTGTCATTCTTAGCCTATTAAGTATTCTCTTTTGATTTTAAATTTTTCAAAATATTTTATATTGCCCCCAATTGGATGAAATCTATTAATTCAAAATAACTATGTTTATGTAACATCAAAATTTTTTAAATTATTTTAAAGTATATAATAATTGCTCTTTGAGAAGTTTGAACTGAGAAATACTTTTTTTACAATTAAAGAAAAATTTTCATTATCAATTTTCCCATATATTAAATAGTTATTATGCATAGTGTACGCACTTATTATGAAACAATTTTTTATTGAGTTAACAAACTGCACCTAATGGGGGCAAACTAAAATGTTTTTAATTGGTTTAGAATGAGAAGAGAACAATTAAAAATTTAGGATAAAATTTAGCTCACAAAGGATATTGATCAAGGAGATTAACTGTTCTAGTGTTAATTGCATATTTTAATATTATATTTTATCTAAGTTTAAAAGCAAACAAAATAAATATTATATTAGGGTAATTTTCATGGGGCACCTTACATCTATTTTTTTATTTTGAATATATTAGCTAATGTGTCCCTTGTTTGGGAACAATTTTTATGATTAACATTAGAGTTTTAGGTAATATATAAAATGTGAAAACTAAACTGCTAAAGTTAAAAGTTAAAAGCTATCTTTAGATAATTTTTGCAAAACTCGAATACTAATTGGTAACATTAATGCCAAATAGGGTCCCTTGTAGATTGAAAAATAAAGACCCCACAAAATTTACCTTTTATACTTATTATAATAAATTACTTTAATTTTCAAATTATTTATTCCCAAAACCAATATTAAAATTTAAAAGAATATTAAAATTTTGTATTAATTAAATAATTAATATTTGTTAATATATTTCAAAATTAAAATTTTTTAATAAGAAAAGAACCATAGATATAAATAGAAAAAAAAAAGAAAAAAGAAAACAAACACCATAGATATAAAAAGGTACAACTTAATGTTAAATATCCTATTGTTGTAGAATACTTGGGACACTGGAACATGTGCGTATTCAGAATTATCCTAATATGGAGATTCCACGTTCAATGTGGTTGCTCAACTTGAGTCGACTCGGATATTTACACATCGATAGATTGAATCATTGGGAGTCATTTTCAGTGAATGTCATGTCTTTTCCCAATCTTAAGCGACTTGAGATATACAATTGTGAGAATCTGAAGTCACTGCCAAATGCACTCCATAAGCTGGGCTTTCTTGAATTATTGGTAATCAAGGGATGTCCAAGCATCGATACGTACCTTTCCAGAAGGGGGATTGCCCCCAAACCTACTTAGATTGATAGTGGGCTGCAAAAATATATGACTGTAAGAATATGAAGTCACTGCCAAATGCACTCCATAAGCTGGGCTTTCTTGAAATATTGGTAATCACGGGATGTCCAACCATCGAGACCTTTCCAGAATGGGGATTGCCCCCAAACCTATTTCATTTGACAGTGGGCTGTGAAAATATGAAGCAGCCAATTATAGAACGGGGCTTGGACAAGCTTCACTCTATTAGTTTTTTTAAGATTTACCACATATGTCCACCGGATGGCCTGCTTCCGTCTTCTTTAAAATCGTTTCAAATGCGTGAAGTAAAGGAGCTGGAATCCATATCCAAAGACCTCCTCCGAAACCTCACCACTCTTAGACCAATTCTGATGTACACCTAGGTGTATGTGCACCATGTTTGTTTTCAACAGAATCCGTTTGTTTTTGTAGAAAAGGTAAGTTTTTGTTATTGGTATAAGATAAGGTAAATTTTTGTTGTGGTATAAGTCTGCTTGGGTGGGATAATTATGGTATATTAAATTTTTGTAATTAAATATAATTATGGCATTATTGTTCTTTTGTTTTTTATAAGGGAGGGATAGGGACGCAAAATTAAGAGAGGAAATCTAGGAAAGAAAAAAAAATTCCATACTTATCTCTCCTAAATTTCTCTCTCACAATTTAAAAACCTAATTATCACTCACTTTCACGCCGCACTCATAAATTTCTCTTCCATTCTGGTTGCTTTCTCCTCGTCTAATTTTCTCATCGCTTCCTTGTCTCTGATCACACAAACTTATTTCCATTTTGTTGCTCTCAAGAATTTTTAACTTCCAGAATCTACTTCTTCTCTCTATCAAACCCCTTCACCTCTAACCATGAAAACTCCAACACAGGACAGCGAACCTCTTCTTCTTTGTCTTCAAGATGGCAATAGTGCGTCGAAAAATTCTGGGCGTTTAGTTCTGGACTTGTTTTATATCGCATCGGCAAGCTTATTGCTCGTGGCTCTACCGGCGTTCGGGATAATGGAGCTGATGGCGATGATAGTGTCAATTATGGTACTGGTGGTAATAATGAGTTTGGTGGTTTTATTTTTTCATGGTAATGTCATTTTCTTATGTAATGGTTTTGCTACATAGATTAATATATTTGACTTTCAGTTTAATACATTTCAGTTATAGTTTAATACAAAGCCCACATAGTTTAATACAATTTACTTCCAGTTTAATACATATTCTACAAAGTTTAATACATTTAATTTCTAGTTTAACACATCTCATACAGATTAATACAATTCACTTACAGTTGAATACATATCCTATACGTTTAATACATTTCACTTCAAGTTACATACATTTTGTATCCAATTGATGGCTATGACAATATTGATTATGATACTGATGGTGACGATGAGTTTAGTGGTTTTATTTTTTTTCGTGGCAATGTCATTTTCATGTGTTATAATTTGCCGCACAGATTAATACATTTGACTTCCAGTTTAATTTATTTCACATATAGTTTCATACATAGCCCAAAGAATGTAATACAATTCACTTCCAGTTTAGTACATTATGCACACACATATGGTTTAATACAATACACATATAGTCTAACACAACACACACACACACACACACACACACACACACACACACACATATTTGTGTTTTTTACAAACCCAGAATCATACAAATAAAATCCAGAAACATACATATATATTTGTATTTTTTATAAACCCAGAATCATACAAATGAAACTCAAAAGCATACATACATATTTGTATTTTTTTACAAACCCAAAATCATATTATTACCATATTTATCATATTATATTTATTTGTTTCATTAGTATTATCTTTTCAAATGAATTCAAATTTAAAACTTTCTCATAATTAAAAATTTGAATAAGGTTAATATATTCCATAATTATCCTAATTAAATATGACTTATCCTAAGAAGTAAAAAATACCATTTATACTTAAAACTAACAGAAACTTAACGGTGTTAAGTAGGTGCTTGTACACCTAGGTGCATAGTCTCAAGGCTCAAGGATTAGGAGCGTAGATGCTAAATGACAAACTTAGCAAGAATTCATGGGAGAGGAGATGAACATATATCATAAATACACTTAAAAAGGTATCATTGATTTTCATGTCATCATGGAATACTAAGCTAAGATAACAAGATAAAAGAAATAGGATGAATTAAAATCATGGCACTCAACTAAAAAGGGCTAAATAAAATGAGCTACAGTCATGCATCAATTGGTTGTTGCATATGATTGATGTTTGTCATACACAGATTGCATTAAGTAAAAGATTTGAGGAGTAAGATAAAACACGAGGCATGCAAGGTTGGTGATGAACCATATCTACATGACCTAAAAGTTGTAAATTTAGACGAGAGGTTCGGAATGGACAATTTGAACCCAAGAGGCATGTTAGGGTGGCAGCAAACCGTCCGTAGTCATGACCCGATATTGACATGGAGTATGGAGATATGATTTGTGCACTGCCAGACCATAGCTAGCGAGGGACCATACTTATGGCTGGTATCACGAGAGGCTTTATCTCGGAGTAGGTATCCCGAGAGGCTCTGGCTTGGTGGCATCCCTAGTGGCATTGCCTAAGAGTTATCCCGAGAATGGGTGATGTACACACTCACCACTCTAGGTTCATTTGACGGCATTTAAGTATTGGATTAAATAATTGATCAATAAGATATGATTTAGTCAGTAAAAGGAATTATGCATATGCATAGTAGTTCAAGCATGCTAGTTGGACTTTGATATTGTTGTTATGATGATGTATGAAATTGTTCTTTAATTAAATTGCTAGAACTTAAAGTTTATTATTCATTGTTGTTTGTTGCGGGAATATTAGAACCCACGTGATGGGCATGATACTTCCCCTTTACTGAGCAAGTTGTGCTCATCCCTCATTCTAATATGTTTTTTAGGTGAGTACTATGAGGAGACAGAGTACACTGAACTATATAATGAGGTTCAAGATGTGGAGCAGATTGAGTGAGGGTACGCTGTAGCCCCTCAAAAGTAAAACTGGCTGGGACTGGGTTTCAACATTGTGTTATTTGATTTCTAAAGAGACATATGGTTTGTTTAAATTGGTACATTATCCGTATATTAGTTTTCCTGGGATTATCACTTAATTACTCTGATTTTATTTAATACTCATATTATTTGGAAAATAGATTAAAAGAAAATGTTTTACCTTATATTTTCTAAATTATTTTTAATTAAATAATATATAATTCTGGGAATTTAAGATATATTTTAAAATTAAGGTTCATAAAATTGAGGGCGTTACATCATCCCATCCTCAGCGACCTCTATTTTTGACCTAAGCAATTTGCTATGCTTCATTTGCTTTTGCAGGCTTAAACTCTCTACGAACACAAACAAAACAGTGGGTCAATGATTTTTATTTATTTCTATTACATAATCATTTTGGAAGGTATTGTTGGTATAATACCTAACCTTACCCGCCCTAGCGTGAAGAAGGTTTGGCCGAATAAACTCTACCTGCTCCAAGTTGTGGGGAGGGTTTGGGTAGAGCTTTTATGTTGTGGAAAGGGTTTGGAATAACTCCACCCACCCCAAATCCGGCCCACCCGTTGACACCTCTAGTTAAAATTATTAAAACAATTTTAAACTTCTTTATTTTTCTAATTATTTGGTGTTAGGTTCAAGTCCTTCAAGTTTAGGATCAAGTCTTTCAAGTTTCCCCTGAAGTGATGCCCATACAGAACATTTTAGGATATTTTTGGTTTGGATTTATTCTATATATTCAGGTTTTCAAACAGTTTTAGAGAATCTTACTAGAGCTAAGGATCAAAAGAAGGGGCGAGTAAAGATGAGAAGCACACGGGTGAGTGAGGATTGTAGTAAGGTTGGCAAGTTAACTAGACATCAGAGTTCAGGGAACAAAGTTTCTAGGGAGAGGAAGGATAGTGCAGAAGCTTACAGTCAGGGGTAAATGTAGGATTCCCAAAATAAAGGAGCCAAGTGTAGGTACGATTAAACTTTTTGAGGTTTTTATATTTTTTTCTAAAACATAGAGTGGACAGTTCTTAAGTTTGGGTACTCAATTGAATTAGATAAAAATTTATGAGGACTGCCGGCAACGAAATACAAGTTTAGGAAAAAAAAAACTATGAAATTGCTTAATATTCCACTATAGTCATTTTCATTTTTGACTTTGGATTCCTACAATGTTACATGCAGTGTCCTTTCTTTTCCTTTTCCATGGAAAAGCCATATTCTACCATAATTTTAGTCCAACAAAAAAGCCATTCTGATATGATTGCGGTGGGGTGGGGTTTCTTTACCATGTGACCTCCATTTCAAATCCATTGCTGTGCAAATTCCATGTAACTTCTTCCTAGAGTCGATTACTGGGCCAACAGAAGGTGAAAATGGGGAAGATGGAAATTACTTGGTTGGTAGGCAAGTAACTTCAGCCAAGTTTCCTCTTCGCTTTACCTCCGTTCACTTTATCACTCGGAGCCACGTTTTCGTTGCTCTTTGTTTTCTTCTTTGCCTCACCTACGCTCGCCTGCTTCTATCACTCTTTTTTAGTATCACCCACCAAAGCAAAAAACACAAAAAGAACAGGAAGAAATCAAGATCAGAACTGTTAAGGTATGCCTCTTTACTCATTCAAGTTTCTTCAGGCTGTCTCTCAGTCTTGCTGCTGAATCTAACCAAATCTCTTTGTGCTTGACTGGTGACTGTCATCATAGAGTAGTATAAGATGGAAGCTTTGGTTTTCCTCGGAGGTCCTTTTCTATCTTCCCTTTACGAGCGGATATTCAGCAAAATTGAGTCCTTTCTACAGCTCAAGTTCAACAAACAATCTGAAACGGAGCTGGCCCTGCCTCGGCTAGAGGAGTGGAGGAGTTTGCTGCCCAAAATCCAAGCCGCTCTTGACCAGGCCGAGACACAAGAAACGACTCATGCATCAGTTCAGACCTGGCACTCTGACCTCAAACAGTTGGCATATGACATGGAGGACGTCCTTGATGAGTTCGAGTTTGAAGTGGCGACGGCCAAGCGGCAAGCTCAAGCTGAGGACAGCACCTGCAGACCATCCAAAAGGCCCAGGCTTAGCGGTTTGAGCGGAAGCGAGTCTCTGCACCTTGATCTTGGTGCTCTCCTTCCCAAGATAAATGATATTACCACCAAACTACAGCGCCTAGAAAGAGAAACAAAGTTCATCGAGTTAATTCAGCAGAATCTTTCACTGCCACAATCGAGCACTACGGGAACCAGACGACCTGACTCCACTTCGTTGCCTGAACCTCAAGTCTATGGCAGAGAGGATGGCAGGCTGGCCATTCTTGACCTTCTGCTAAGGGAAGAGCATGGAGTCGGAGTTATTCCAATTGTGGGAATGGGTGGGATTGGTAAGACCACTCTCGCTCAGCTTGTTTATAATGATGAAGAGGTGAAGAATCAGTTCCATCATAGAGCATGGGCTTGCATTTCTAATGAACTTGATGTCCTCAAGGTAACAAAAACCATTATAGATGCAGTAGCGCCAGCACTACTAAACCACAATGATGTGAATGACTTGAATATGCTTCAGACAAAGTTCAAAGATGTCTTAGCTGGAAAGAAGTTCCTACTTGTATTGGATGATGTCTGGAATGAGGATTATGGGCTGTGGGATATTCTGCGCAGGCCTTTCCAAGAAGGGGCAGCGGGAAGCAAAATAATTGTCACTACTCGCAACCATAGTGTTGCATCGATCATGAAAATGGGTGATATTCAACCTTACACTCTTAAAACACTTCCAGATAATGAGTGTTTGCGATTGTTTAGCCAACATGCAGTGCAAGCTGAGAACTTTGACACACACCCGCATCTCAAACCAATGGCTGACGAAATTGTAAGACGATGTAAAGGACTACCGCTGGCTGCAAAAACACTTGGAGGACTCTTGCGTGGGAAACTGAACCGGCAATCCTGGGAGAACATATTAAACAGCAGAATATGGGATTTGCCAAGTGAGAAGAGCGACATTCTTCCTGCCTTGAGATTGAGCTACTACCATCTTCCTTCACAGTTGAAGCGTTGCTTCATTTATTGTGCCATGTTCCCCAAGGATGATGAATTCGACAAGGATGAATTAGTTTTGTTATGGATGGCAGAAGGCTTTTTGAAGCAATCAAATGACGAGAAGCTAATGGAAAAGTTGGGTCGTGAATATTTTGATGAATTATTATCCAAATCCTTTTTTCAACCATCAAATGTTGATATGTCAGGGTTTGTGATGCATGACCTTATCCACGACCTAGCCCAGTCAGTTGCTGGAAATATTTGCTTTCACTTGCCAGTCGGGATGAATGGTGATGAATTACAGGTAACATTTGGTAATGTTCGTCATTTTTCAGTTGGTTATAATGCACAGAATATCGAATGTTTCAAGTATCGGAAATTCGAAGTTCTCAACAAAGCAAAGGGATTGAGAACCTTCGTTGGGCAAAAGTTATTGGGAACCTTCGTTTCGCCAGGTCTAGTTCACGTATCTAATAGAGTGTTGGATGAGTTGCTACCAGAATTGAAATGCTTAAAGGTTTTATCTCTACGCAATTATCGGATACAAAATGTGCCAAATGGGATCGAAGGCATGAAACACCTAAGGCATCTTGATTTATCTGGTTCCTTGATTCGCTCACTACCTGAGTTCATCACTCATCTTATCTGCCTGCCTTAGTTGAATCGATAGAAATTATTGACTGTAAGAATTTACGATTTCTCACGGGAGAAATAAAAGGCGATGATCGTGATAGAGTTCCAGGTGCTCTTAAGAAGCTGGAAATTATTGGTTGCAAGAGTTTAGAGTCGTTTCCAGAAAGAATTCTTGGGACACTAGAACATATGTGTATTCAGAACTGTCCTAATCTGGAGATTCCAGGTTCAATGTGGTTGCTCAACTTGAGTCGACTCGGATATTTGCACATCGATAGATTGAATCATTGGGAGTCATTTTCAGTGAATGCCATGTCTTTTCCCAATCTTAAGCGACTTATCCTATCCAGCTGTAAGAATCTGAGGTCACTACCAAATGCACTCCACAAGCTGGGCTTTCTTAAAATATTGGAAATCTCGGGATGTCCAAGCATCGAGACCTTTCCAAAAGGGGGATTGCCCCCAAACCTACTTCATTTGACTGTGGACTGTGAAAATATGAAGCAGCCAATAACAGAATGGGGCTTGGACAGGCTGCACTCTCTTAGTTCTTTTTGTATTTACCATATATGTCCACCTGACGGCCTGCTTCCATCTTCTTTAAAGTCATTTGAAATGCAAGAAGTAAAGGAGCTGGAATCCATATCCAGAGACCTCCTCCGAACCTCACCACTCTTACGAACTTATGGCTTAGGTACTGCCCAAACCTGAGTTATTTTCCGGAGGATCTATATTTTCCTCCCACACTTATGGGCATTCGTATTTGGGGTTGTCCTCATCTGAAACACAAGTGCCGACAGGGGGGAGAATATTGGCACCTCCTGACTGACATTCCTTGGCTAGATATGCTCGATTAACCATGGCTTGTTTGTGCTGTTGTTTCCTCTGCTCAGATTCTTTTGCTTCCATCGGTATGAATCCATTTCTTTTACCCCAAGTTGAAATTTGCTTCTTTTTTTTTTCAAGACATTTGCAAATGCTCTACTTTTCTACTTCAATAACCCGGTTTCGAAATTAGGCTGCAAAAAAAAAAAGAAGTAATTCCAGCGATATAGTGGTTCATGGTGCAATTTTGGTTGTTCTGTTATATCATTTTGGAAACAACATTATTGTTGATCTAGCTTTTCTTATGAGCATTCAAAACTTATGATGGCGTATTTTATATTTATTACTAAGTTATTTTTCCTTCTAACAACTATAATTATAATTATTTTATCCAAAATAAATTATTGCAATAATAATTTACTTTGTTTTAGTTTAGATATAATTTTTTATTAATTTTTCTATCTCTTATGTAGTAGTTTTTTATTATAATATTTCATCATAACTATCCTCATTTGCGTCATTCATTATAATAGATAGCTCATTGCATTAGATTTTTGTTTAATATAAACAACAACAACAATAACAATATAATGTAGAATACGCTACAGGTAATATTTGTTATAAAAAAATTGATAGAAGTTTTTTTATTTGTGATAGTATAGTACTTATAAAATTACTTCATGATATTTTTAAAATCTAGTCAAAGATGTAAGAATTCCTCTTATCAGTGTAAAATTTAAAAATAGTATTCAATCTATTGAGAAAAGATCTTAATTTAATATCTTAATAGGATTACATATTTATAAATTTTATTAAAATTTAATTTAGTAAATTTTATCTTAACTTCTATGTTTTAGATTCAAAAAGCTAATTATTAAAATGGAGATTCTATATATATTACTTGGCTTAAATAATTAAAAAGATTTACCATTAATATGTTATCATAACTTTGACTTTCTAAAGAGACATAAGGTAAACTTTTAATAATTTTTTTTGATGTTATATTCAAAATTGAAAGCTTAATTACTTTACCTCTTGATTTTTTTTATCAAAATACACTCATCTCCAAGATTTCAAAATCTACACTTAGTAGTTTGAACATCAAGCAAAGGAAAGGGAAAATAAATTGACCGAAAACTAATGCTCAAAAGCATTTATAAAAAATTTAGGGCATATTTTTCAAATTTAACTAAATTTATTGTTAAGTAATGATTTTTCCAAAGATTAAAGCCTAAAAACAATGCATGCATAATGCTACTTTGATACAACTCATAAGATTTTGTTGGCTCTAAAAAATAATAAAAATAAAAATACATTAATATTATTTAGTATAGAGAAATAGTTAGTTGCTAAGAATAGAAACTTACTTATGCTCCAACATTCAAAATGATGACCATGAGGGAAAAAATAATTCTTATAATTTTTCTAATATTTTAAAATATTAGAAAATGTAAAAAAAATTTGCTACTAAAATTCCTCTTTATTATCATATAAGCAACTAATTCTAGGAGCTAAGAATTTTTTTTTCTAAAATTTTTCACAAAAACCTTTGCTACAATAATAATTCTTTTACTTTTTTTTTCATAGTATGTGGTTGAGTCATATGTGAATTATATGATTGCTCTAATATGGACCAAATACCTAAATCCAGGATCAGTGCCGGTAGGTGATGCATGTGCACACTTACTATGCAACACCATCGTAGTCCCGGGTCAGGTTTGATACCATCTGTAATGACCCAAGTCCAGAACTGATCAACGGAATACCTGCCCACACCACATGAGCTATCCTTTGGAATGTGGAATATAGGGGTGTTATAATGTGGGATATGGGATATAGGATATGGAATGTGGAATATGGCGGTGTTACAATTCACCCATGTGGAATATGGGGGTGTTGCAATATGGATATATAGGCTAAGAAATTGTGGGAAGCCTAATGTGGATATATAGGCTCAAATTCTAGAATATAAGCACATAGCGCTTATCCTTTTCATAAAGGATAGCCCATGTGGTGTGGGCAGATGTTCTATTGACCAGTTCTGGACTTGACTCATTACAGTATATATTCATTCAAATAGAGAAAAGAAAACTTAATTGAAAAAAATTGTATATTCAAAAATATTTTTTATAGTAGAATAAACTTAGGTCATATTTGTTAAAATTAACTAAGTTTAGTGTTGAAAGTAAGTTTAGTAGTCAAAATAGTAAATTTTTCAAAAACCAAAAGCTAAACGCATTCCACTTTGTATTTTTTCCCCTCTCTTATTATATTTTTAGTATTTTTATAACGACCCAAGTTTAGAATTGGTCAATGAAATAGCTGTCCACACCACATATGCTATCTTTTAGAAAAGGATAACCATACCCCTCCCCCACTTATGTACCCAATGTCCTCGTTGGACTTAGTTTTATATTACTTGGTCCCCCGGACCAGTAACTTCTCTAATTGGATTACTTGGTCTCTTGCCAAGTAACCTCTCTAATTCAGGATTAGCTCAATAAACGATGCATGTGCACACCTACTATGCCACATCATTGTGGTCCCAGATTGGCTCTGATACCATCTGTATCAACTTAAGTCTAGAACCGGTCAACGAAACATTTTCCCACACCACATGGGCGATCCTTTGGAAAAGGATAAGCTCTAGGTGTTTGTGCTTCGGAACTTAAGCCTATATATCCACATAAGGCTTCTCACAAATCACCCATGTGGAATATAGGGGTGTTACAATTTTAATACTACCAAATATCTAATTAAATATGAAAATATATATTTAGATTTCTACAAGTGAATTTTTTTCTTTCCTTTTTTTAAGAGCCTTAATACTAACACAATTCTAATTAAATAGATAATATAATTTTTTTTATCATTAAAAGAGTAAAAGAACTCATAATTTTAGGATAAAGGAAAAAATATATGTGAACTATTATAAAATGTTCACTTATATAATTTTTAATATTCAACACTTATAGATTTTCATGTGAAACTTTAGCATGAGTTTTACCACATAATAAGCTTTTATAGTATATACTCATTCAAGTTGCAAAAAAAAAAAAAACTTAATTGACAAAAAAATTATGTTCAAAGGTACCTTGTATAGTAATAAAAACTTTAGCTTGAGTTTTAACATATATTTAATTTTTTATTCAAATAAAAATTTAGTTATGAAGGTTTTTAAAATTCCAAGTTAAAATTTTAAGTTTCATAAAATATTTAGCTGTACAAACTTTAACATGAGTTTTACATTTAAATCTTTTTTTCAAATAAAAGATTTGGCTATAAAAGTTTTTAGAATGATAAGTTGAAGTTTTACTATTTATAAAATTTTTAATTAAGGTATTATTTGATAGTAATATAGAACCAAGGGTGGCATGTTTGAAGCAAAAAAAAATTAATGGCAATTTAAGAGTTTTAGATAAGATTAACACACAAAAAAATTTATATAATGTGTAATTCTGTAATATAGAATTAAGGGAGGACAAGTTTGTAACAAAAAATAAAATTTAGTGGTAACTTAAGGGGTTTTTTTAGTGTTCTAATGTTAACACCCCATGTCCCACATAGGTGAATTGTGGGAAGCCTTATGTGGATATATAGGCTCCAATTCCAGAACATAAGCACCTAGCGCTTATCCTTTTTCAAAGGATAGCCCATGTGGTGTGGGCAGGTGTTTCGTTGACCAGTTCTGGACTTGGGTCGTTATAGATGGTATCAGAGCCAGGTTTGGTTCAAAGTATGTGGTTGTGTCCGCTGGTATGGGACGGGGGAACTTCCTTATACTGAGAGTCCATTCCTAAGTACCTAGCGCTTATCCTTTTCCAAAGGATAACAACCAAAGTCCAGAACTGGTCAACGGAACACCTGCCCACACCACATGGGCTATCCTTTGGAAAAGGATAAGCGCTAGGTATTTATGTTCTGGAATTGGAGCCTATATATTCACATAAGGCTTCCCACAATTCACCCATGTGGGACATGGGGGTGTTACAAACTCCCCCCCTTATGTACCCAACGTCCCCGTTGGGGTCAATCGGATTACTTGGTTCCCCGGACCAAGTAACCTCTCTAATCGGACTACTTAGCCCCTGGCCAAGTAGCCTCTCGAATCCAGGATCAGTCCCGGTAGACGATGCATGTGCATACCCACTATGCCACACCATCGTGGTCCCGGGTCGGCTCTGATACCATCTGTAACAACCAAAGTCCAGAACTGGTCAACGGAACACCTGCCCACACCACATGGGCTATCCTTTGGAAAAGGATAAGCGCTAGGTGTTTATGTTCTGGAATTGGAGCCTATATATTCACATAAGGCTTCCCACAATTCACCCATGTGGGACATGGGGGTGTTACATCTAATGCTAATATAACTCCACTTAAATAAATAATGATAAAATTGGGTTTCATTAAAAGAATAAAATATCTTATAACAAAGGGTAAAAAAATCGTTCAACATTTGTGCACCTTTGTATTTTTTAAAATATTAAATAGTAAGTTATTTTTCTCTCAAATAATTATAATTTTAATTGTTTTATCCAAAATAAATTATTTTAATAATGATTTTACTTTATTTTAGTTTAGATATAATTTATTATTAATTTTTCTATCTCTTGTGTAGTAGTTTTTTATTATAATATTTCATTATAACTATCTTTATTTGTGTCATTGATTATAATAGATAGCTCATTGTAATAGATTTCTATTTAATATAAACAACAACAATAATAATAGTATAATGTAGAATACACTGTAGGTAATATTTGTTATAAAAAAATTGATAGAAGTTTTTTTTATTTGTGATAGTAGAGTACTTATAAAATTACTTCATGGTATTTTTAAAATCTAATCAAAGATGCCAAAATTCCTCTTATTGGTGTAATATTTAAAAATGGTATTCAATCTATTGAGAACATATATTAATTTAATATCTTAATAGTATTGCATATTTATAAATTTAATTTAGTAAATTTTATCTTAACTTCTATGTTTTAGATTCAAAAAGCTAATTATTAAAATGGAGATTCTATATATATTACTTGGCTTAAATAATTAAAAAGATTTACCATTAACATGTTATCATAACTTTGACTTTTTAAAGAGATATAAGGTAAACTTTTAATAATTTTTTTTATGTTATATTCAAAATTGAAAGAAACATAATACAGGTGGGACATTCAATTAAAAAATCATGTAAAAATAAATTTCTTTTAAGAAATGTAACACAAATATAAGCCACAATGCCAAAGTATAAACTTAGTAAGTAAACACTGAGTTTTTTCAAAGGCATGTAACTATAAGTAACTATACATTACTCAAAAAGCTTAATTGCTTTACTCTTGATTTTTTTTTTATCAAAATACACTCACCTCCAAGATTTCAAAATTTACACTTACCCTATGTTTTATGGCAGATTTAATGTTATTATTCCAAAGTTCAAGGTAAAAATGTTGTGTAGCTTTTTATATTTTTGGATAATTAATCCTTACTCATTGATTTAAAATTTATACTCATATCACTAAAGTTTAAAAATCTAGTCCTGCACATTGTTCTTATAATATAATTAGTTAATCACAGGAAAATAAACTCGTTAAAGTAGAAAAGAAGCTTAGCACCTAAAAGGAAAATTAATAACTTATTATTTGTGGTTTAGTTATTTTATATATCTTCGCACTTTTAATTACATATAGATAAATATGGATATTAAGTTGCACTTTTAAGTTTTGATTAATACATTCCAATTTTAAAAGGTAAATTAATTGACAAACACTATTAGAAAATTTTAAATTTACTGGCATTTTTTATTTTTTTCCATAAAACACTTATAGAAAACATAGAAAATAATCAAATTTTTTTTTCTATTTTTCCTTTTCAAATACTAATCTTATTTTCCTAATATGAAGCCTAAGAGCTTGTCATCACTTTATTCTATTTTTTTTTATTCCTTTCCATAATTTTAGTTTTTTTTAATCTAATAAATTGGGAATGACAAATTTGAGTATTATTAAAATAGGAAACAAAATAAAAATTAGGGATAAAAAGGTCATCCAACTTTTTTGACATATTCATGCTTTTTATCATTGATTCAAATAGATATAATTTTGAGGTTTTTGAAACTTTTAAATTCCAATTAAAATATTTCATTCAAATTTAAAAGTAGAAAAAATTGATAATTTATGTTTAAGGACATGTCCCAAAAATATATAATTTAATTAAGGACATATTTGTTACAAAATTTTAACTTATTATGGCTATTTAAGATAGTTTTCACTATTAAAAGTTATATTTAATATATAACTTTAAGCAAATGTAATAAAGCTAAAAAAGGGCATGGAGATTCCTCCCTATTTTTTTGTTTTTTAGAAAGTTCCCAAGGGACTTATATTTTTTTTCTTTATTTTTTAGATTTCTAGTGCTAATTTTACCTCTAATAAATATACAACACCAAATTAATTTGGGTCTCATTTAAAAAATAAAACTCCATGTAAGTTAAGGTTATAAAAATTGATTAAATTTTTTTGACTTTCATAATTTTTCTAATATTGATAATATAACATTACGTTGCTTGAAAGTATAATGTTTATAATGAAATTAAAAAAAAATATCATTAAAAAATGGAAATAAAATAAAACTCAGGGATAAAAAGATTCAACATTTGACATATTCATACTTTTTATGAGTTTTATCAGATTTAAATTGTTGATTCAAATAGACATAATTATGAGGTTTTTGAAACTTTTAAGTTCCAATTAAAATACTTCATTCTAAGAGTACAATATATATATATATATAAATTTTTGCCATCAAAATTTATACTTAATATATAACTTTTAAGTAAATGTATTAAAGCTGCAAAAAAACATACAGATTCCTCTTTTTTGTTTTTTAAAAACTGCACATATGAGACTTTTATTTTTTCTCTATTTTCCTTTTAGATTCTTAGTGCTAATTATACCTCTAATAAATATACAACACCAAATTAATTTGAGTCTCATTAAAAAAAAATAAAACACCCACAGGTTAAAAGTATAAAAGTCAATAAAAATTTTGCTACTTTCATAATTTTTCTAATATTGATAATAGAACATTATGTTGCATGAAAGTATAATCTTTATAATAAAATTAAAATCATTATTTACTCTCTTTAAGGGAAAATTAGTAGTTTGACACAATAGAAACTTTATACTCTCTCAATATATGTTATAAGAATTTATTTACTCTTTTTTAGATCGATAATAGTGTTCAGGTGAAAAATATTTATAATTAAGCAAGAAAAGCCTTAATTATACTCTCAATGTATATCAAATGATTTTTGGTATATAAAACTAACTTGTAAGAAGATAAACAAAGTATAGAGCATCAACCCAAAAAAGCTTAAACCTAACCATTAAGATAAAGATTTAATTTATTTAGCATTAATTCAAATTAATCCAAATATGTTTTTGTGGATTTTTTTTGTTTGAAATTTATTTTATTAATTAATTAATTTTTTACTTTGAATAATTAAAAAAATTCATAAAAATTACTATAAAAAATTATTTAATAAATTATTACAGATATATATAATTAGTTTTCAAATGGTATTAGTTTTAGATGAAAAATTATGTAAAAATAAATTATTTTGGACAATCAACTTCAAACAATTGTCTATTTTTTTTTCCATATGTATGGTTTAAACCACAAATCTTCATATTAAAGCATTCATGAATTTCTATAACTCTTTAATAAGTAGGCTAAGTCAACCATATAACTCTAACTCAACTTAACAGTATGGGGCCCTAATATTGGCATAGATGAAACCGAAGGTTTAAATTCTTAGAAGGCCTCCTAGTGTAAAAACGAGTCTTATTAAAAATTTTAGTTTTCTCTTTGTAAATATAATTAAAACTTTAGTATATTGTTATTATTTGTTTAATGTATAAATAATTATTGATGGAAGGTTGTAAATTTTAAGTATTATTATTATTATACTTTCTCCATCACAAGTTCTTTGCAACATTTTAGGTTTTTGACTTAAATTTATTTAATTTAATATTTTCTATTAACAATTTACAAAATTAAATTTAGAAACTATAAAAATTTTACTTTTTAAAGAATTTTTTTTAAAAAAATAAGCAAATATTAATATAAAAAAATTAAGTTAAACTTAAGTAAAAAAATTGAAATGTTGCAAAGAACTTAAGATGAAGATAGCAGTTTGAACATCAAGCAAAGGAAAGAGAAAATAATTTGACCCAAACTAATGCTCAAAAGTATTTATAAAAAATTTAAGGCACATTTGTCAAATTTAACTAAATTTATTGTTAAGTAATGATTTTTCCAAACATTAACGCCTAAAAACAATGCATGCATAATGCTAATTTGATGCAACTCATAAGATTTTATTGGCTCTAAAAAATAATAAAAATACATTAATATTATTTAGTGTAGAGAAATAATTAGTTGCTAAGAATAGAAACTTATGCTCCAACATTCAAAATGATGACCATGAGGGAAAAAATACTTCTTATAATTTTTCTAATATTTTAAAATATTGAAAAAATGTAAAAAAATAAAATTGCTACTAAAATTCCTCTTTATTATCATATAATCAACTAATTCTAAGAGCTAAGAATTTTTTTTTCTAAAATTTTTCACAATGACCTTTGCGACAATAATAATTCTTTTACTTTCTTTTTTCATAGTATGTACTTGAGTCATATGTGAATTATATGATTGCTCTAATGTGGACCAAATACCTAAGCTTTTAAAGTATATATTCATTCAAATAGAGAAAAGGAAACTTAATTGAAAAAAATTGTATATTCAAAAATATGTTGTATAGTAGAATAAACTTAGGGAATATTTGTTAAAATTAACTAAGTTTAGTGGTCAAAGTAAGTTTAGTAGTCAAAATAGTAAATTTTCTAAAAACCAAAGGCTAAACGCATTCCACTTTGCATTTTTTCCATCTCTTATTAAATTTTTAGTATTTTAATAATACTAAATATCTAATTAAATAGGCAACTATATATTTAGATTTCTGCAAGTGGATTCTTTTCTTTCCTTCTTTTTAGAGCCTTAATACTAACACAATTCTAATTAAATAGACAATATAATTTTTTTATCATTAAAAGAGTAAAAGAACTTATAATTTTAGGATAAAGGAAAAAATATATGTGAACTATTCTAAAATGTTCACTTCTATAATTTTTAATATATACTTTTATACCTAAAATTATTTTTTAATATTCAACACTTATAGATTTTCATGTGAAACTTTAGCATGAGTTTTACCACATAATAAGCTTTCATAGTATATACTCATTCAAGTTGCAAAAAAAAAAAACTTAATTGAAAAAAATTATGTTCAAAGGTACCTTGTATAGTAATAAAAATTTTAGCTTGAGTTTTACCATATATTTAATTTTTTATTCAAATAAAAAATTTAGTTATGAAGGTTTTTAAAATGCCAAGTTGAAAGTTTAAGTTTCATAAAATATTTAGTTGTACAAACTTTAGCATGATTTTTACATTTAAGTCTTTTTTTCAAATAAAAGATTTGGGTATAAAATTTTTTGGAATGATAATTTGAAATTTTACTTTTTGTAAAATATTTACTTGAGGTATTATTTGATAGTAACATAGAACTAAGGGTGACATGTTTGAAGCAAAAAAATTTTAATGGCAATTTAAGAGTTTTAGGCAAGATTAACACAAAAAAAATTATATAATGTGTAATTTTGTAATATAGAATTAAGGGCGGGCAAGTTTGTAACAAAAAATAAAATTTAGTGGTAACTTAAGGGTTTTTTTTTAGTGTTATAGTGTTAATACAACTCCACTTAAATAGATAATTACAAAATTGGATTTCATTAAAAGAACAACACATCTTATAATAGAAGGGTAAAAAAGCCATTCAACATTTGTGCAGCTTCATACTTTTTATAATATAAGATAAGATAAGATAAGATAAGATGAGATAAGATTTGTTAATTTGCATGATTGGGTAACAGGTTCCCCCACAAACTGGGTCCATATTGGCCAATTATTCTTGCTTATGAATTTTCAACAAGTTAACAAATCAGAGCATTCTCAAAATAAACATAAATTTCTTTCAAATTTCTATGGATTTTAATTTTAGTCGACGAATTCTTACATAAATTTTTGTCTAGAACATATAAGCAACCGCTCTTATCTAGACTCCTGGTACATGTGGCCTATGGTTCTTCATCAAGGTATTGGCCTCTTGACAGCTCTAGTTTCCTGTATGCTTAGAACTTGTCTATCTTCATGTTGGCCAATCCGTATTGTCCAACATTTTGTTATTTGCAGAACCTAATGTTTTTCCTTTTGCTTGTAAACCAAAGAATTTGCAGAACACCTTGGCTTTGGTCTTCCACCTTGTTAGAGGCATAATTTCATCCCAAGCTGCAAATCAAATGTTCAGAACCTGGAAAACATTCCAGATTACAAGACGGTTTCGCTTCATTTGATTTAAATGCACTTAAGTTCAAGTGAGAAGGAAGCTCCATTTCTTTAGAGGCAGTGAAGGTATGGCTTAATTTTGTATGCTCGGATGGGTGTGCTCTCTTCTGTCCGCTTTTTTCTTTTCTTTTAACATGTGGACGCAAAATTGATCTTGATGCACAGATTGGCTGATCAATACCATGATGTCGTTTACCTTGGGAAGGAAGTTGGTCTCCCTATACAAACTATGATATATGTGGAAGCTCCTTAATCTTAATATCTCTATCATATAAGTCGGTTCAATTGTTTTCATTATTCTTAGGATTATGTTCAGGTGGCCTCTCTCTACTATATAAGGGCTTTAAATCTAGAGAGCTCTGCTTACCAGCTCCATCAAAAGATTATGGCATGGAAGTCAGGTAGCTCTGGGGTGGGGAGTCCGAAACTTACCTAGACGAAGCTCCCAGAAGACCATTCTGTTGGGAAGTGCTGATCCAATCATTGCTTTGTGCATATTTCCTTTGGGTAATTAGGGTACCTAACATATAACGTAGAGGAACAGATGGTGATTTTGGTTGGCCAACATTTTGTTGTTTTCTCCTTGTTTTCTTCTTTTAACGTTATTTGTTTGATGTATTGGTTACTTGCCTTCCTATACACCCTCACCAACTAGGGCAATGCAAATAACATTGTTTGTTTGATGTATTGGTTACTTTCCTTCCTGTTATTTTTTATTTTTCTTTCCTTTTTTTGGTTTGTTTTTCCAATGATTATAAATGTGCTTGATGTTTTGGTTCAAGCCTTACTGGTGATAGATAGCCTTAGACGGATGTAGTCATGTCAGGACTCGGGACTTGATTCTGTCTAGGAATAAAATGGATGATATCTCATTGCTCATGTCTGATCACTGAAGTGGTCCCTCACGAATTCAACAACTATGAAAGTAAGAGAAGAGGCTGGAATATGTCATGTGATCCATGGGATGCTTCTCCTCAACATCCCTTTAACACCTTCGTCCTTCCAGATCTTCTAAATCGCATCCGACCAGCCAACATATCTACTCAATTCACCCCAAAGGGGAAAAAACAAAAAGAAAAAAGAAAAAGAACCAAAATTTGTTAGCATAAATCTAACATCATGTACAAGAGATTATGTGTTTATATATATTACAAGTAGGCCCAAGCAACCATGATTTTGCATCTGGTTTGGAGAAATTCTGTAAGAGTAACAATTTTATACTTGTATCAATCCCCAAAAGGAAGATGCATTCTCAAATTTGCATGTGAATTAAAAAAATTGACACAAAAATGCGTGTAATGTTTCTACTTTTTCCTTGTATATACCAAATATCTCAGGGTCTACTCATGAAAACATAGAGGGCTAAATGGCTATAGTACAACAGAAACTAGATTTCAAGTATCATATGGTTAATTGGTCTATAGTCCAGCAACCTTTGATGTGTGGGGAATTAGATTCGAGACCTTCTAAGGTAATTAATGAATGAGGTTTTGTTAGCAATGGTTTGAACTTGGAACTTTTTTTGGAAACATAAATTGTTGCCTGGTATGACAAGGCACATGAAGGCAGAAGCAAAGGACCAGTCCCATAGAGCTGGTATTTGGAAGCATATTCAGGGTGGGTAGGACTCTTTCATGAAACTTATTTATTATGAGATTGGTAATGGAAGTTCTGTTTGTTTCTGGACTGATGTTTGGTGCAGGGAAGAAAACACCTTTTGCAGAAAGATCCAAAAAGATGTTTACTGTAGCAACTAATCAACATGCTTTTATGAGTAACTGCTTTGAGCTAGTAATTGGCCAAGTCAGCAGGAATCCTAATTTCTCAAGTCACTTAAATGACTGATAGATTCTATGGATCTCCAATTTGTTTATTCTATTGTACAAGCAGAAGATTAATGGAACAAATTCTGACAAAATTTGTCTCTTTAGGGAAGTCGGATGATAAGCACTCAAACCTGCAGTCTTGTTTGTGAGACCACAAAAAAAAATGCACGGCATTTCAACGGATGGTTTTAACTTTTATGAAGCTAGTCAAATGAACCCCTCACAATTAATACATTAAAGAAACTGGAAAGATCAATTAAATGTCAACTGATGCAGAAGACATCTTTAGCAGAGAGTAACTACATGGGTGGAAGCACTGCAGTACTAAAAAATTTCAGTTTCGGATAAAAGACACAATATTCCTTAAAGTAGCACGTTAAATAAAATTGTTCTAATCCTTGAAACAGGCCTCAAGTGCCACAAGATTGCAAAACTTTAATATCTTCAACAAATGAGAAAAATATAGCAGACTTGGACAGAATTCAAGTTTTAAAGTTTAAACAAGTTTTCAAAGTTACTGTGACCTGCAGAATTGGAGAATTCAAGCTTAGAAACCAGCCCCTATCTTTTCTGAAATGTTGCATCCGTTTTCAGGTCAAAAACTGATTGAAAATGGTGATTGTAGCATGTTGAGGTAGACCCTGAAGCAAGAATAACTAGTTCAGCAGTCTTAATTGGTTTGCAAGTACCAAACCTACTGGTGCATACTAGTGTTTTCAAATGTTGTTGTTCAGATTTCTGGATGGATTATTTATTTTAATCTGGAAGGTTGGTGAGTACCAGGAAAACTCATGTGAAATTATGCATCAATTGGTTCCGGAATTATGGTCTGAAAGGTTTATATATCTGACTTTGAAAATTAGTTTTTTAAGTTTGCAACATGTTGGAAAATTCTGAATACTAGTTTTCGTTTGCAAACTTTGACTTTGACTTTGACTTTGGAAAAAAGATTTGAACTGGAAGTTTTGCAGACATGTATGTTTTCGAATCATGGACTTGTTCAAGCCATAAAATAAGATTTTGGAACTGAGTTATTTGCCTTTGACTGACTGGTTTTGAAAGGCATTGCATTGCATAAGTAATGAGATTACTCAAGTGACTAAACAGGAAAAAAGTTACTGAGCTACAGAGCTCATGTATTAAATCTGTTGTAGCTGGGATATGTCTGCTAGATTCTGGAAGTGTTAAACCAGCAATTACATTGCAATTTTGACTGATACTTTGACTTTCAGCTAGGCTTATCTGATTGTCCTGAAACTTTGCATATGAGTTTTGGGTGACATTTGAGACTCGTTTGCATTCTGAAACTGTTATGCAACTTCCTCAAGTGGTTTTCAGGTTCCAGAACCTTGTTTTACCTATCATTGATGCAGCCAAAGTGAAGTGTTAGGCAATGTTCTTAAGACATGGGTGCATGGTTCTGCAAAGAAATCCGAATGAGTTACAAACCACAGGCATCAAGAACCATGAATCTGAACTGTAAATGTGACAAAGGGAGCAACAGCAGAATTCGAGGCAAGATGAACAAAAACACAAACAAAATCTTTTCAGCAAGATACAAGAGAGGTAGATTGAAGAAGAAACAAAGCCAGCATAGGCAAGACAGTAAAGAAAGCGGGATGCAGAGGAAGAATAGAAAGAACAGAAGGGAAGCTAAGCTCTACATGATCTAGTTGAAGAAGCTACTGCAAGCAAACTTGGGAGTATAATCTGGAAGACGGAAGTAAAGTATTTGGGACTGATTACTTATGGGGAAAGTAAATTTTGAAGGAAGGGGAATTGAGACACTTGTCCATTATAAGAGCAAACCTCACTAGGTTCTGCTTCTGGACCGAGTCAGTAACTACAAGAATTAAGGACTCAATTGCCCTGGCTAATTGTGGAGGTCACAAAGTAAGGGGCTGATTTGGAAGGAATTATTAAGTCGTGGACTGATTTGAGAGTGAATGCTGATCTGCAAGGAAAGAAGCTATGGAGGACTCAATTGACAGAAATCTGAGGACTTAACCGAAAGCAATAAAAATGGACAGAATAGAAATTGTGGAGACAACTGGAAGCAATTGAAAAGCTACATGGGCGAGATTAGGTGTCGTGTCGGGCATTTTCCAGGCTACGATCTGTTCATTATCCTTTGACTTTAAGAAAACACAATTCTGACTGAAACCAATGAGAAGAGAAGGAAGAGAAGGAGGGGGGAGTTGATATGATCAAGGAAGGCACACATGGGGAAGGCAAGGACCCATTGAAGGTTTCTAGTGGACCTATGACAAGGAAGAAAGCTAAGGAGCTCTCAAGTGCACTACAAGCCTTTGTTTCAGGCTTCTTCATGGAGGATGGCCATGAAACCTCACAAGGAGCTGCTGGAACTTTCAATACACCATATGGAGATGATGGACATGCTTGGTACTCAGTTCTAGAGTGCTTAGACAAGTCCCAAAACAAGGACATCAAGGCCAACACTCAAAGTGCACCATTTGAGCCACCTTAAGTGTTCTTGTTGCATTTTGTGTCCACAAGCTGGATTTTTGAGCTCTAACTTTCCAGACCTTCTTTTCTACATCTAAGAGGAAGATTCATGCCATTGGAACTCAAAGATTCAAGCTTGGAGTTGAAGATACAAGTTAGAACCCTAAAGTGCCCGAAATGCACCTGAAAAGGCTATTTGGGGGTTTTCGGGTTTAATCTTGTATTTGCATTTTATTTTCATTTAATTGCTGTTTAGATACATTATTTAGGATGTTATTTAGGCCATGGAATTAATTCAGGCCGCTTAGGCCAAGTGGCATACGCTGCATACACAAAACAAGGTTAGAAAGGGTTTAAGAGTCCTAATTTGACTAGGTTTTCTTGAGTCCTTTGTAACTAGGTTTCCTAGGTGAATTGGGCTGCGAATTTTGCCCAGATTTTTACCCTAGTTTAAGCCTATATAAAGGCACATATTCTGGATGTAAACACACAGATTTATGCCGAAATAATATTGCTCTTTGGAGAGGTTTTCTCTTTGGTTCTTGACGGACTGCCTTGGTGCACAAGTTTGCTTGTGTTCTTGGAGTTCTATACTTCTTGTTTCTAATCACAGGTTGATTACGGGTGGGGGTTTCAAACCTAGTCTTTTTGATGTCTTGTGGAGCTTGAATCACAACTTGGGCGCATTTCATGGTCATTATACCATAAGGGTTCACATCAGTTGGTATCAGAGCCACAAGTTCCATTGAATGATATATCCTTGTGTTCTTGTTTAGCTTCATTTTTCCTTCAATTTTGTCCAGTAATTTCGTGTTTTAATTCTCTGTTTTAATCCTTTTTCTTCTTGTTTCAGGTCTGTCTTTTTTTTATTCCATCCTTGTTCAAGTCCGAAAGTCACAAAAACAACAAAAAGAAGTCAATCCATGTCACCTTGTGTTCTTGGTTTCAACTTGTTTGTTCTTGTTTAATTCTTATCTTTCTGTTTTGTGTCCAGCCCTATTAATCTTTCTTGTTTTCATTGTTTCCAGCATCCTAGATTCAACAAAAGACCAAAAAAAGAAGGATCCAAATTGAAGAAGTTTCGGTACAACAAAAGTTGTTTCAAATTGTGCCAATTTCGCTAGTTTCTTGTCTTGGCCGAAAGAATTCTTACTTTTTGTCTTTGGCAGCAAGGAACTTGAAGGAGAAAGTTGTTTTAGCATAAAAACAGCAAGCAAAAAGAGAAAAAAAAGAGAAAAAGAACAAAGAAAAGAAAAGAAAAGAACAAAGACAGAAAAAGAAAAGTACAAAGGAAAGAGCTTGCCGAAAAGGAGGTTTTTCACAAAGTGTTCAAAGTTTTTGTGCCCAAAACCTATCCCATTGTTTTCCAGCCAAAAAGCTTTCTTTGTGGTTCTTGTGATCATCAATTGCAAGAGCTTCTTAGAGTCTTTTAAAGCTTGTTTAGCCCACCTCTTTTGGAGTCAAAATAGTTCTTAAAAAATTCAAGTTTTCTTATGTGCTTTGAGGATAGTTTTCTTAGAACTTTGGAGAACTCTTTGAATAGCAATATCTCACTAACAAATTGAGTGTTTGAGTGTTCATCTTTGAGTGAAACACGTGAGGTGAGTGCTTGTGAGGATCTCTGAATTTTCAGGAGTATAGAGGGCCAGGAGGATAGGAGGATGGAAGTGAGAAACAATGATGAGCCAACCATGAAGGAACTGTAAGAAACTCTCAATAGGCTTGTTGGGAGGATTGAGGACATTGACTTGAAGTTGCCAAGGAGGTCAAATCCCATCTTGCAACCAAGGAGAGGTCCAAGGAGAGAAGAACCCGAGGAGGAAGAAGGGCATTGGCATGACCATGGGCTTCCAAAGAGGGGGGAGCCAAGGGAGGACAACAATCTAAGCTCCATCAAACTGTCCATTCCACCTTTCCAAGGGAGGAGTGATCCAGATGCATATTGGGAGTAGGAGCAAACGATTGAGATGGTGTTTGAGTGCCATCACTATTTTGAGGAAAAGAAGGTTAAATTGGCTACTATTGAATTCATTGATTATGCTCTTGTATGGTGGAACCAGGTTGTCACTTCTAGGAGAAAGAATGAGGAGGAACCCATCAATACATGGAGAGCTCTTAAAGCCATGATGAAAAGGAGATTTGTTCCAAGTTACTACTATAGAGATCAATACCTCAAACTTCAAAGGCTTGTGCAAGGCCAAAAGAGTGTGAAGGACTATCACAAGGACTTGGAGATGACACTAACCCGAGCCAATATCATTGAGGATGAGGAGGCTACAATTGCTAGATTCATCAATGGCCTTAACCATGAGATTGCCAACAAAGTGGAGATGGTGCCATATGTCAACATGGAGGATTTGCTTCACCATGCCATTAAGGCCGAAAGAATCATCAAGAGGTCTAAGGCATCCAAGATCACTCAAGGAGGGAGTTCCACATGGAGGGGAACATGGAGTAAGGAGGCACCAAAGCCAAGAATGGAGGCTACCAAGGGAGGCATGTCTCGGCCTCAACAAGACAAACCCAAGGTGCCACCCAAAGATGTGCCCAAGTCAAGGGAGATTGAGTGCTTCAAGTGTAGAGGCAAGGGGCACTACATGAGAGATTATCCTAACAAAAAGGTGATGATTCTCAAAGATGATGGTGAGATCACATCCGAGGAGGAGGATGCCATGGAGGAAACACCACCTTTGGAGGATGATGAGCAAAACACACTTGAGCCCGAGGAGGGTGACTTTGCTTTTGTTGCTAGGAGAGCTCTAAGTGTGCAAGCCAATGAGGAGGCCAATCAAAGAGAGTGTATATTTCACACTAGGTGCCGAATCAAAGATCAAGTGTGCAGCCTCATTGTTGATGGAGGAAGTTGCACCAATGTAGCAAGTTCAACCATGGTGGAGAAATTGAAGCTTCCAACTCAAAAGCACCCATAACCATATAGGCTTCAGTGGTTGAATGATGCAGGGGAGGTAAAAGTAGTAAAGCAAGTTTCGGTTCACTTTAAAATTGGTACTTACCATGATCAAGTTCTTTGTGATGTCGTTCCTATGCATGCTTGCCATATTTTGCTTGGAAGGCCGTGGTAATTTGATAAGAAGGTCACACATGATGGAGAGAAAAACTTGTACTCATTTTTCCATGAAGGAAGGCCGGTTACACTTAGTCCACTTTCACCACAACAAGTTTTGGAGGATCAAAGGAAACTTCAAAGTAAGGTTGAGAGAAAAATAAATGAGGGGAAAGTTGAGGGCAAGAGTGAAAAGGGGAATGCCGAGAGACAACATGAGAGATCAAGTGAGATGAGTGACCATGAGGGGAAGAAGAGAGGAGAGTTCCCGAGAGAAAAGAATGAGAGGAAGTTGAGTGGAAAAAAAGAGTGCTATATTGCTAAAATGAGTGATGTGAGGAAAGCCATTCAAGCACAAAGACCAGTGCTTCTTTTAATTTACAAAGAGTCTTTACTTGTTGTCAATGATCTAACACATCTTCCTAGTGTTGTTGTGTCTTTGTTGCAGGACTTTGAAGATGTTTTCCCTAAAGATTTGAGAGGTTTGCCTCCAATTAGAGGTATTGAGCATCAAATAGACCTAGTCCCGGGAGCACCAATTCCAAATAGGCCAGCCTATAGAACCAATCCCGAGGAGACTAAGGAGATTGAGAAGCATGTAAAGGAGTTGTTGGACAAAGGCCTTGTGAGGGAAAGTTTAAGTCCTTGTGCCGTGCCTGTACTTTTGGTGCCAAAGGAGGACGGTTCATGGTGCATGTGCATGGATTGTAGGCCTGTCAACAAGATCATTGTAAAGTATAGACATCCTATCCCTAGACTTGATGATATGCTTGATGAGTTGCATGGTTCTACTTTGTTTTCAAAGATTGATTTAAAAAGTGGGTACCATCAAATTAGAATGAGGGAGGGGGATGAATGGAAAACTGCTTTCAAAACAAAGTTTGGACTTTATGAATGGTTAGTTATGCCTTTTGGACTAACTAATGCTCCTAGTACTTTCATGAGACTTATGAATCATGTCTTGCGTGACTTCATTGGAAATTTTATTGTTGTGTACTTTGATGATATCCTAGTATATAATAAGAATTTAGAAGAGCATGTTGGACACCTCACACAAGTACTAAGCACTTTAAGAGAACAAAAGTTGTATGCTAACTTGAAGAAGTGCTCTTTTTGTGTTGGCAAAGTTGTTTTCCTTGGATTTGTTGTGAGTTCACATGGAATTAAGGAAGATTAAGAGAAGGTGAGAGCCATACAAGAATGGCCGACGCCAACATCCATCATTGAGGTGAGATCATTCCATGGGTTAGCTAGCTTCTATAGGAGGTTTGTAAGGGATTTTTATACCATTGCTACACCTCTAACTGAAGTTATAAAGAAGAATGTGGGATTTAAGTGGGGGAAAGCTCAAGAAGATGCTTTCGGGTTGTTAAAGGAAAAGTTATGTCATGCACCACTTTTAGCTTTGCCTAACTTTGCTAATACTTTTGAAGTTGAGTGTGATGCTTCAGGTATAGGCATTGGAGCTGTATTGATGCAAGGAGGCCGCCCCATTGTATGCTTTAGTGAGAAGTTGAATGGTGCTAGCTTGAACTATCCCGCATATGACAAGGAGCTCTATGCTTTGGTAAGAGCTTTGGAGACTTGGCAACATTATTTGTGGCCAAGAGAGTTTGTGATTTATACTGATCACCCAACCCTTAAGTTTCTTAGTGGGCAAGGTAAGTTGAATAGAAGGCATGCTAAATGGGTAGAGTTCATTGAGTCATTCCCATATGTTATCAAATACAAGCAAGGTAAGGATAATGTAGTGGCGGATGCACTTTCAAGAAGGTATGCTTTACTTTCAGCTTTAGATGAAAAAGTTTTGGGTTTTGAACACTTGAAGGATTTATATGCTAGTGATGATGATTTCGGTGAGATTTACTCTAAGTGTTCTAAGTTTGCTTTTGAGAAGTTCTATCAAGTTAATAGATTTCTTTTCAAAGAAAAAAGGTTGTGCATACCAAAGACATCTTTGAGGGAATTGCTCACAAAGGAAGCCCATTGTGGAGGACTTATGGGACACTTTGGACAAGCCAAGACTTTGCATACTTTAAAGGAACATTACCATTGGCCGAATATGGTAAAGGATGTGAAGAAGGTATGTGAGCAATGCATTGCATGTAGGAGGGCAAAATCCACTCACACTTCACATGGGTTATACACACCACTTCCTACACCTAGTCATCCATGGGTAGATATTTCTATGGACTTCATTGTTGGATTGCCTAGGACTAAAGGAAACCGTGACTCAATCTTTGTTGTAGTTGATAGGTTTTCTAAGATGGCTCATTTTATTCCATGCAATAAGACTGATTATGCTATTCATGTGGCTGAATTGTTTTTCAAAGAAATTGTTAGACTTTATGGTGTTCCTAGAACAATAGTTTCGGATAGAGACACTAAGTTCTTAAGCCACTTTTGGAGGACTTTGTGGGGTAAGCTAGGAACTAAGCTTTTGTTTTCCACATCTTGTCACCCACAAACTGATGGGCAAACTGAGGTAACAAATAGGACTTTAGGTTCCATGCTTAGAGCTATTATTGGTAAAAATTTGAAAGCTTGGGAAGATTGTTTGCCTCATGTAGAGTTTGCTTATAATAAGTCCATGCATTCTACTACTAATTTGTCACCTTTTGAGATTGTTTATGGTTTTAATCCTTTAACTCCATTGGATCTTTTACCATTACCTACTCATGAGGTATCTAGTTTGGATGGTAGTAAGAAGGCCGAGAGCATCAAAAGGTTGCATAAGAAGGTTAAGCAACAAATTGAACACGAAAATCAACAAGTTGCTAAGAAAGCAAATCAAGGCCGAAGGAGAGTTGTGTTTGAGCCTAGAGATTGGGTTTGGTTACACATGAGAAAAGAAAAATTTCCAGCTGCAAGAAGGACTATGCTTCATCCAAGAGGAGATGGTCCATTCCAAGTCATTAGGAAGATCAATGACAATGCATACATGCTAGACTTGCCAGGTGAGTACAATGTGAGTGCCACTTTTAATGTTTCTAATTTGTCTTTATTTGAACATGCAGATTCGTGGACGAATCCTTCTAAGGAGGGGGGAGTTGATATGATCAAGGAAGGCACACATGGAGAAGGCAAGGACCCATTGAGGGTTTCTAGTGGACCTATGACAAGGAAGAAAGCTAAGGAGCTCTCAAGTGCACTACAAGCCTTTGTTTCAGGCTTCTTCATGGAGGATGGCCATGAAACCTCACAAGGAGCTGCTGGAACTTTCAAGACACCATATGGAGATGATGGACATGCTTGGTACTTAGTTCTGGAGTGCTTAGACAAGTCCCAAAACAAGGACATCAAGGGCAACACTCAAAGTGCACTATTTGAGCCACCTTAAGTGTTCTTGTTGCATTTTGTGTCCACAAGCTGGATTTTTGAGCTCTAACTTTCCAGACCTTCTTTTCTACATCTAAGAGGAAGATTCATGCCATTGGAACTCAAAGATTCAAGCTTGGAGCTGAAGATACAAGTTAGAACCCTAAAGTGCCCAAAATGCTCCCAAAAAGGCTATTTGGGGGTTTTCGGGTTTAGTCTTGTATTTGCATTTTATTTTCATTCAATTCCCGTTTAGATATATTATTTAGGATGTTATTTAGGCTATGGAATTAATTCAGGTCGCTTAGGACAAGTGGCATACGCTGTATACACAAAACAAGGTTAGAAAGGGTTTAGAAGTCCTAATTTGACTAGGTTTTCTTGAATCATTTGTAACTAGGTTTCCTAGGTGACTTGGGCTGCGAATTTTGCCCAGATTTTTACCCTAGTTTAAGCCTATATAAAGGCACATATTCTGGATGTAAACACACAAATTTATGCTGAAATAATATTGCTCTTTGGAGAGGTTTTCTCTTTGGTTCTTGGCGGACTGCCTTGGTGCACAAGTTTGCTTGTGTTCTTGGAGTTCTATACTTCTTATTTCTAATCACAGGTTGATTAGGGGTGGAGATTTCAAACCTAGTCTTTTTGATGTCTTGTGGAGCTTGAATCACATCTTGGACGCGTTTCATGGTCATTATACCATAGGGGTTCACACAGGCTACGAAAGCACTCAGAGATGTTAAAGTTGATATCAACTGCCAGAACTTATTAATCGATGGCAATGGGAAGATGATGGAAATTATGCATCTTGAAAATCTTGATATATCTAACTTTGGCGGTCCTCTAGAATTTGAGCTCCAATGCCCACCCACAGTAAAGCAATTACACAAAGAAGATCCAAATTTGAAACGCTTTGCAGATGAGTTCTTGACCCACAAAGCCCGGTGTTTTAAAATGCTAAGAATTGAGGGATGCAAAAGGCTTGAATCTTTTTCATTGGGCAATCTGCCTGCCTCAGTTGAATCGATAGAAATTATTGACTGTAAGAATTTACGATTCGTCACTGGAGGAATAACGGGTGACGGTCGTGATAGAGTTCCAGCTGCTCTTAAAGAACTGACAATTACAGGTTGCGAGAGTTTAGAATTTCCGGAAAGAATACTTGGGACACTGGAACATGTGCGTATTTAGAATTCTCCTAATATGGAGATTCCACGTTCAATGTGTTTGCTCAACTTGAGTCATCTAGATCATTTAGACATCAGTGGATTGGATAGTTGGGAGTCATTTTCAGTGAACGCCATGTCTTTTCCCAATCTTAAGTGACTTGAGATATACAATTGTGAGAATCTGAAGTCATTGCCATCGAGACCTTTCCAGAAGGCGGATTGCCCCCAAACCTACTTCATTTGACATGGGCTGTGAAAATATGAAGCAGCCAATTATAGAATGGGGCTTGGACAAGCTCCACTCTCTTAGTTTTTTAAATATTTACCACATATGTCCACCGGATGGCCTGCTTCCGTCTTCTTTAAAATCATTTCAAATGCGTGAAGTAAAGGAGCTGGAATCCATATCCAGAGACCTCCTCCGAAACCTCACCACTCTTACGGACTTATGGCTTTCTAATTGCCCAAAACTGAGTTACTTTGCAGAGGATCTATATTTGCCTCCCACACTTATGGGCATTCATATTTGGGGTTGCCCTCAGCTGAAAGACAAGTGGCGACACGGGGGAGAATATTGGCACCTCCTGACTGACATTCCTTGGCTCGATGTGGACCATTAACTAGGGTTTGTTTGTGTTGTTTCCTCTGCTCAAACTCTTTTGCTTCCATCAGTATGAATTCATTTCTTCTAACCTAAGTTGAAATTTACTTCTTTGGTTTTTTTTCTTGGCTCAATATAGGCCTTTAACCGCGGCTTGTTTGTGTTGTTTCCTTTGCTCAGATTCTTTTGCTTCTATCGGTATGAATCCATTTCTTCTACCCCAAGTTGAAATTTGCTTTTTTTTTTTTTTTCGAGACATTTGCAAATGCTCTACTTTTCTAATTCCATAACCCTGTTCCGAAATTAGGTTGCAAAAAAAAAAAAAAAAAGAATTCAAGCGATATAGTGGTTCATCGGTGCAATTTTGGTGGTTCTATTATATCATTTTGGCAACAATATTATTTCTTATCTACCTTTCCTTACGAGCATTTGAAACTTATGATGGCGTATTTTATATTTATTTGTTGATTTACACGATTGGGTGACAGGTTCCCCAACAAACTGAGTCCATATTGGCCAATTATTCTTCCTTATGAATTTTCAACTAAATTAACAAATCAGAGCATTCTCAAAATCAACTTCAATATTTTTTTCAAATTTCTATGGATTTTTATGTTAGTCGACGGATTCTTGCATAAATTTATGTCTAGAACATATAAGCAACTGCTCTTATCTAGACTCCTGGTACATGTGTCCTATGGTTCTTCATCAAGGTATTGGTCTCATAACAGCTCCAATCTCCTGTACTCTTAGAACTTGTATTGGTCTTTATGTCTAAGTTCATGTTGGCCAATTCGTATTGGTCAACATTTTGTTATTTGGCTTAGAACTTAATGTTCTTCCTTTTGCTTGTAAATCACAGGATTTGTAGGATTCCTTGGCTTTGGCCTTCGACCCTGTTATTAGAAGCATATCTAGATCTCGGGCTCTGAATCAAATGTTCCGAACAAGGAAACCATTTCAGATTACAAGATGACTTCCCTTTGGTTTGGTTTAAATGAGCTCCATTTCTTTAGAGGCAGTGAAGGTATGGCTTAATTTTGCACGCTTGAATGGGTGTGCTCCATTTCTCTTTTAACATGTGGAAGCAAAATTGCTCTTGATGCACAGATTGGCTGATCAATACCATGATGTCCTTTACCTTGGGAAGGAAGGTGGTCTGGCTATACAAACTATGACTTATGTGGAAGCTCCTTAATCTCAATATCTCTATCATATAAGTCAGTTCAATTGTTTTCATTACTCTCAGGATTATGCTCAGGTGGCCTCTGCCTATTATCCAAGGGCTTTAAATCTGGATAGCTCCCCTTACCAGCTCCATCAAAAGATTATGGAATGGGAGGCAGGTACCTCCAGGGTGGGGAGGCCGAAGCTTATCTAGAGGAAGCTCCTAGGAGACCATCTGTTGGCAAGTGCTGATCCAAGCATTGATTTGTATATATTTCCTTTGGGTGATTAGAGTACATAACATATAATGTAGAGGAACCGATGGTGATTTCATCAGCCATTTTGTAAAGCTGTTTTTGGTCATTGTGGGCATTTCGTCTCATTCTCCTATTGTCACATGGAAGCCAATATTTGGTTGTTTTCTCCTTGTTTTCTTCTTTTAACGTTTTTTGCTTTATGTATTGGTTACTCGCCTTCGTATACACCCTCATCAACTAGGACAACGCAAAATAAAAGTGGGTCACTTTCTCTTCTGTTACTTTTTCTTTTTGGGTTTGCTTTTCCAGTTATTGTAAATGTGCTTGATGTTTTGGTTCAAGCCTTACTGGTGATAGATAGCCTTAGACGGATGTAGTGACTCGGGACTTGATTACCTGGAAAGATCATCCAAGTTGATGAATCTAGGAACACTAGATTCTGCAGAAAATAAGCCACAAGAAGGTAATAAAATGGATGATATCTCATTGCTCATGTCTGATCCTTCTATAAGATGAATAAATTGGGCCTAAAGCTCTACAATTTCTGAATTATCTTAATTGATCTTCTCCATCAGCTTCTAAGAAGCTCAAAATGGGAACCTATGCTTGATATAACTGAGATCAGAAGTATCTGGGTTGCTTCCGGCAATGAAGATCCCGGCTTTTCTAATGACAAGCTTCCAACTTGTTGCAAATCTTCAGTGTTTGGCTTTTCATTGAAGTTGTCCCTCAGGAATTCAGCAACCATGAAAGTAAGAGCAGAGGTTGGAATATACCATGTGATCCGTGATGCTTCATCTTTCCAGATCTTGTAAATTGCATCCAACCATCAACATACCTACTCAATCCGCCCCAAAGAGGAAAAAACAAAAACAAAAAAAGAAAAAGAACCAAAATTTGTCAGCATAAATCTAACATCATGTACAACAGATTATGCGTTTATATATATTACAAGTAGGCCCAAGCAACCATGCTTCTGCATCTGGTTCAGAGAAATTATGTAAAAGTAAGAATTTTCTACTAGTATCAATCCCCACAAGGAAGATGCATCCTTAAATTTTCATGTGAATGAAAAAAAAATGACACACAAATGCTCGTATTGTTTCTACCTTTTCCTTGTATGCCAACTGTCTCAGGGTCTACTCACGAAAACATAGAGGGCTAGTGTGTATATTTCCTAAATACCATAAAAAATGATACGGAAGCTTTCAAAAGGTTTCTCTAGTGAGCTTTCTTATATATCTCATGTGTATATTTCCTATTCCTTTAAAGGTAAATACTTCACACCAGGAACGAAATGAGGCAAGGTTTTAATGGGTGATATAAGCTTGCAAGTATCAGATGGTTAATTGGTTTATAGTCCAGCAACCTTTGATGTGTGGGGGATTAGATTAGAAACCTTCTAAGCTAATGAATGAATGAGGTTCTGTTAGCAATAGTTGGAACTTTTTTTGGAAACATAGATTGCTGCCAGGGACAGCAAGGCCCATGATGGCAGAAGCAGAGGACCAGTCCTACAGGACCGGTACTCGGGAACATATTCAGAGTAAGAGGGACTCTTCTATGAAATTTATTTCTTACGAAATTGGTGATGGAAGTTCTGCCAGTTTTTGGACTGATGTTTGGCGCAGGAAACATCTTTTGCAGAAAGATCCAAATAGATGTTTACTCTAGCAACTAATGAACATGTTTTTATAAGTAACTGCTTTGAGCTTGTAAATGACCAAGTCACTTAAATGACTGATAGATTCTATGGATCTCCAATTTGTTTATTCTATTGTACAAGTAGAAGATTAATGGAACCAATTCTGACAAAATTTGTCCTTTTAGGGAAGTCAGGATCATTTTTCAGTTAAATTTTTTTGCCAGGTTCTAAGTCAAGGTAATCGCAGAAGGGTTTTAACAGGAAGGCCTGAAAATCAAATGATCTACCAAAAGAAAGGTTTCTCAATGATGTGAAAGTCCTTGACAGTCACAAAATGTCACGGATGTCACGTACCACAATCAGATGGCCAGTGAAGCGTCCGTGGTTGTCATGGGACATAACACTGGTGAAGTCCGATTCAGTTGGGAAGCAACATTGGAATGGATTCTACAATCGATACCCTATCACAGAACACAAGGATAGCTATTTCTTTGGACAGAACGCAACAGTAGAGGTTTCAAGGAGCAAGGCGCTCCATTGTATATGGTGAGCGGTAAAATTCTCGTCTTCTGGGTTTCAAGACAAAAGTTACACATGAAGAGATAGTTGAGACTTCTGATTTTTGTCTTGTAAATGATTTTCTTGATCCTTTTAATAGATTTTTTTTCTTATTAAAAAAAAAAGGAAAACAATGAAAATATTATCCTTTCTAGGATGTATGAAGGATTATATACACCAGCAGAAGAGACACCTAATTTTGTAAAAAAGATAGAACAAATATCAAGCATTGGATTAACATAGCAGCACTTGTATACAAATAATCCTGTCATGCTTATGACTTGCAAACAAAGAGTGGCGTGAATGTGTGTTCTTCTGTGTGTTCGCGCGAAAGCATTTTCAGTAAAATCAGAATTGATACCTTGAAGATGCCCCTTGAACCTGCGGTCTTGTTTTGACAACATCAAGGGGAGTGATAAGATAAGCACGCAACCCTGCATGTTATAAATATATTACTTCTGATAGGGCACAAATTATTCTGGGGGACCACAAAAAAATGCATGCTCTAGGACATTAGAAGTAAGGCACATACCACCAGCTAATCCTCCTAGTATAAATCCCTCCATAGAGCCATTAACATGCAACTTGGGAGCCAACTTTTGCTTCCCATGATCTGTCAACTCTTTTAGGGCTTCAAAAAACATAACCTAAAGTATCAAAAACAAAAGAAGCAATTAGTTGTTAGTTCCTACAAAGTGTTAATACAAAAAAAAAAAATTCCCACCTCCATGTGAACAGTAGCCGCCGTACGAACATTAAATACGTATATGAACAGTAACCCACATAAACAATAACCGTTATATGAACAGTAAACCGTGTATAAACAGTAAATACGTGTATGAATTGTGACATGGTGGAACTCCTATAAATAACCTTAAGTTCTTCAGTTCATTTTGTTAAACTGAGAGCCAAAGCAAAACATACTTGCTTTGAAGAAGATATTGTGAGAGAGGGATTTGTTTTTGGGGAGTGACAAAATAGTGAGAAATTTATTTGGGGTGTTTGGGAAACACTTTAGTACCACTATTTTGGGTTTATCTTATACCTCTAGAATTTTTTTCTATAGAAGATTTTCTCTCTGTAAGCATACTATTTTTTATAGTGGAAGAAAATATCAGAGTTTGTCCCGTGGACGTAGCCCTAAAATTAAGGGTGAACCATGTAAATTTTTTTGTGTCATTTTTACTAATCATCTTACTCCTGAAGTTATCACCCGCTGTGCGGTCCTCAACAACTGGTATCAGAGTAAGACCTGGTGTTTATATCTACTTATCGTATGCTCTGTGGTTACCGCTCAAAAGTGGGTCCTCCATATAAGAAAATAATTTAGATTATTATTCACCATTTTTGCTTAATACTGGGTATTTATTAGCATCATGGAGGCCAAGACCAGCAAGTTGATTAGTCTGAACGGCTCGAATTACCACATATGGAGAAGCAAGATGAAGGATCTCCTATATGTGATGAAGATGCACTTGCCTGTGTTTGGTACAACCAAACCGGAAGACAGATCGGAAGAAGAATGGGCATTTGAGCATGAGCAAGTATGTGGTTTCATCCAACAATTTGTCGAAGATAATGTCTATAACCACATATCTACAGAAACTCATGCACGGACACTGTAGGACAAGCTTGAGGAGCTGTACGCTTCAAAAACCGGCAACAACAAATTAGTTTATTTGACAAGATTGCTTCAAATAAAATACCGGGAAGGTTCATCCATGGCAGATAACTTGAATGATTTGCAAGGAATCATGGAACAGTTATCCATGATGGGCATAAAGTTTGACAACGAGGTACTCGCTTTTATAATGCTGGCCTTATTACCAGAGTCTTGAAAGACTTTGAGAATTTCACTTGCAAATTTTGCACCAAATGGTGCAGTAAATATGGAATTCGTCAAAAGTGGAATATTGAATGAAGAGATGAGACGAAGATCGCAAGGATCCTCTTCATCATAGTCAGACCTCTTCATGGCAAATTCCAGAGGGAGAAGTAAGACCAAGGGGCCAAAGTCAAGAGATAAGAATAGAGGATGGTCAAACAAATATGCAAATATTAAATGCCATTACTGTAGGAAAAAGGGGCATATCCAGAGATTTTACCGAAAATTCAAGCAAGACCAAAAGAAAGGCAAAGGACCGAAGAAAAATAACAGCAATGATGTAAGCAAATGTTGCCGATGAGTTCAACATTGTCAATGATGATATTATTAATCTTGTAACTCATAAGACGAGTTGAGTAATTGACAGTGGTGCTACCATTCATGTCATTTCTCGAAAAGAATTTTTCTCATCTTACACACCTGGAAATTTTGGTGTTATGAGAATGGGAAATGAAGGTCTCTCACAAGTTGCAAGAAAAGGAGATGTTTCCCTGGAGACCCAGAATGGTACACGGTTAATCCTAAAGGATGTCAGGCATGTTCCAGATTTGCGCCTGAATTTGATTTCAACAGGTAGACTGGATGATGAAGGTTACTGCAACACCTTCTTTAGTGGTCAGTGGAAGCTGACAAAAGGAACCCTGGTGGTGGCCAAAGGAACAAAGAACTCAAAACTATACATGATGCAGGCAAAGTTCTCCCAGGATGCTGTGAATGCAGTGGAGAATGACAGTACAGTGGAGTTATGGCATAAATGATTGGGTCAGATAAGTGAGAAAAGCATGACCCCTCTTGCCAAAAAGAAGACATTACTTGGACTGGATCAGGTCCATTTGAAGAAATGTGCTGATTGTCTAGCAGGAAAGCAAAACAGAGTGCCTTTTAAGAGTTCCCCTCATTCCAGAATGAAGAATGTGTTAGATCTGGTACACTCAGATCTGTGTGGGCCAATGCCAAAGTCACTTGGTGGTGCTCGATACTTTGTGACTTTCATTGATGATCATTCTCGAAAAACTTAGGTATACACTCTGAAGTCAAAAAATCAGGTGTTAGAAGTTTCCAAACAATTTCTAATCCTGGTTGAGAGGCAAACCGGCAAGAAGCTGAAGTGCATACGTTGTTACCACCTCATAAAATGGGAGAATTACAAGTGTGTCATAATGGCTAAAAACCATTATATTGTGTAATTCTCACCATAGTGATTGAAGTGTGAGGGGTAAAAGGCATGACCAACACCTCCATAAAAATGTTCCAAGTTGGTAACTTGGCCCCCAAGAAAAGCCTTAAGGATTGCTTGTTTGTCAAGTAACCTATGGACTTTTTTGTAAGATTTTGGAAACTCGGGTACTCAATTGTAAAACTCTCAAGAAAGAGATTTGGAGAGTTATGAGAAGGATATGAATGGTATGAAAGTACTATTGGAGGACCAAATTGCTCATGGAAGACAACTAAAGGCAAAGAAAACACAAAAAGGCATAAAGGACCTAAGTGTCCTAGTGTAAGCCTTATGATGTGTACGTTTTTTACTTAAGCCAAGGCTTGATAATTAGTCAAAAATGGTGGGCATATGTGTACCAATGAGTTTAAGACAAAGAGACCATAATTAATGAGAAGGAAAATGACATAAAGCAAGGTTAAGCTTGTTAAGTGTCTTTTGTGCCCTTAAGCTCATTTAAGGCCATTTAAGTGGCCAAATCACTTATCTCACTTAAGGGATGGCTGGCCAAAGCATGGCAAGAAAGTCAAATGTGGGCCAAGAAATGAAGACTAAGAAACCATGGCCTTGTAGCAAGGAAAATGACATAAAGCTTAATTAAGGCTATTAAGTGTGTTTTGTGCACTAAAGTCTTTAAAAGTGGTTATCTTTGTCTTTATATCCCACATTTGGTCTCTTCCAGCAGAAAAATGCAGCATATCCACCCCCACACTTCTTCCATAGCCACCATACCTCCAAGATTAAAATTGAAGGCAAAAGAAAGCAAGAAAGGGCAATTGGAAGCTATGTGGTGCTAAGACTTTGGTGCACCTAGGATCAAAGCTCCAATTTCAGCATACACTCAAGGTAAGGGTTCTCTTGCTCTCATGGATTGTTTACTGTATTTTCAAGCATCCATGGAGCTAGGGCTAAGCTTGGAAGAGAGCCATGAGCTTGATGAACCAAGCTTAGTGAGGAGAGTGCACTTATTGAAGGTTTTGTGACCTAGTGTGAAGTGCACAAAGATGGTAGTGAAATAAGAGTTTTCTAAAGTTTCCTGGATTGTTTACTGTATTTCCAAACATCCATGAAGCTAAGACCATGCTTGGAAGAGAGCAAAAAGCTCTAGGAACCAAGTATGGGTTAAGGGAAAAGAAGCATGGCAAGGTTTCAGCCTTAGTGTTACCATGCTAAAGATGGCAGCAAGAAAGAAGGGTTTCTAGAGCCTAAAGTTAGTACTAACTACTGTTAAAATCCTCCTAAGGCCAAGAATTAGCTTGAGGAGGGCTGCCATAGTGATTTGTTTAAGTTTATTGCATGTTTTACGGACTAACCTATGGTTATTGTTGTTGCTGCATTTCATGTGTTTGTTTGTTGTGAATGGCTGCTGCATTTGGTTGCTATATCTTGTATATATGCTTGTGGTTTTTGTGTTTTAGTGTCTTTGGATGCAGGTTTTAATGAGGATCACATTACCTTAAGAAACCAAGTGTTACCCTTACTAAGTTTCTCAATGAAACTTACTCCCCTCAATTCTATCATTTCAGGTCCAGCTGAAAGATCACCTTCAAACTAACCTTTGTTGTTTGAGTTTTGATCTGAAATTTCTGGTACATGAACTTCCATATGTCTATTTGTGATCTGGAAAGTTTGGTGATTTTAGGAGTACATTTGGTATTTTTAATGGTGGTACTTATTATGTTATGCAGCAGCTGTCCAGCATCCTGTTCTGGAGTCCATTGTGTCTCAGGAACTCCTGTAACTTAGGGTGTGTATTTATCTGAGTTAAGAAAATATTATAGTGAATGTATGCATGTACATGTAGTGTATGTAAGATGAGACAAGTATGTGAACATTTGAGTAATGTTTTGGCTATGTAAGTGATGTGGTGCAGAGCTGCCTAAGTGTGAATGATAGGCTGCTTACTTGTAAATTCTGTTTTGACCATATAAAGTTGTTAAATGCAGGGGAATGTATTTTATATATGTAATGGACATATATGGGGTAGCTTTGGAGGGCTTTCCCCTTGTGAATGAAGTGTTTGCACACTTATGAAATTTTGTATGGCCAAAATGGTCATAAAGTGACCAGAATTTTGACCATGTACCTAAAGTTTAATATCTCCCTGTGTAGAATGAATCTTGGTATGAAATTTTGACCACACCTGGAGAACATCTAGAGGTTGAACTGGAATTTGGAATTTCTGGATTTCGATCCTTCTACCCAAAGATATGACGTTGCAAAATTGGCTGAGTTACTGTTCATTTGGTCAGAATTTTGTGACCAACTTAAAAAATCCATAACTTGGTCCATAGGTGGGCTATTGATGTAAAAAAAAAAATTTGGGTTTTCTCTAAGTCTCTACTTGGTAATGGAGCAAAGAAAACAGGGGGGTATCAGGCTAAAATGATACAGTTTATTAGTGAAAGTTGTAGGTGCAGTGGCTGGTCACTAGAACTTAACAAGATTGCCTAATGTGTGGTAGCCAAGATTAAGACTTATGCTAATGTTTTCCTTCTTTTCTGCCATGGTGTGCATGAAATGTGAATATGTGTGTGATGGTTGGACCAATATGCATGTATTTATATAGTGCCCAAGAGGGCCACTTGGGTATGCACACTAAGGGTAGTGTTCTGATGACCTACAGAACATTACCAGTTCTGGGAATCTAAATGCACAATTTTGGCACCATAACTGGACTATCTCGGAGTGGGTAACATACGTACAGACAATGGTGGAGAGTACATTGGACAATTTGATGCCTACTGTAAAGAGCTTGGTATTCGAGATCAGACAATACCTCCCAAGACACCACAGTTAAATGGTTTAGCTGAGAGGATGAATAGAACTTTGATAGAGATAGTTAGATGTTTACTTTCACATGCAAAGTTACCTCAGATGTTCTGGGGTAAAGCATTGCTAGCAGTTGCTCATGTGTTGAATCTTTCACCGTGTGTCCCTCTACACTATGATGTCCCAAAAAAAGTATGCTCAGGAAAGGATATCTTCTATGACCATCTGCGAGTGTTTGGCTGCAAAGCCTATGTGCATATCTCGAAGGATGAGAGGTCAAAACTTGATGTCAAGACGTAATAGTGAGTATTTATTGGTTATGACCAAGATCAGTTTGGCTATAGATTTTATGATCCAGCCACAAAGAGGCTTGTCAGAAGCCGTGATGCTATATTTGTTGAATATCAGACTATTGAAGATATTGAGAAAGTTAAGAAGGATGCTTTAGGATCTAATGGTAGTTTAACAGATTTATATTTGATTTCTCCTACGGCAGTACAAAGACAAGTTGGAGATGATGTACAAAATGATCAACCAGAGGAAGGTGATCATGTTGTTCCCATTGAGAATGAACCAGGTAATGCTGATGATGATGATGTTCATCAATAACCACCAGCACCAGTGGGTTCTCCAGTTTTAAGAAGATCTAATAGATTCAAATAACACTCTACTAGATATCCTGAAAATGAGTATGTGTTATTGACTGACGGGGGAGAACTAGAAAGCTTTGATGAAGCTATGGATGATGAACACAAGGAAAAGTTGATTGATGCCATGCAAGGTGAAATGAGATCCTTGCATGAGAATAAGACCTTTGAGCTGGTAAAGTTGCCAAAAGGCAAAAGGGCTTTGAAAAACAAATAGGTATTCAGAATCAAGTCTAAAGAATCAAATTCACAACCAAGGTTCAAAGCTAGATTAGTTGTCAAGGGTTTTAGTCAAAGGAAAGGTATTGAATTTGATGAGATTTTTTCACCAGTTGTGAAAATGACATCCATCCGTATAGTTCTGGGACTTGCAACAAGTCTCGACTTGGAGATTAAGTAGATAGATGTGAAGACTGCCTTCCGACATAGTGACTTGAAAGAAGAAATATATACATGGAGCAGCCATAGGGTTTTGAAGTAAAAGGAAAATAGGACTATGTTTGTAAGCTAAAGAAAAGCTTGTATGGTTTGAAGCAAGCACCCAGGCAGTGGTATAAGAAGTTTGAGTCAGTTATGGGGGAGCAAGGCTACAAGAAGACTACTTCAAATCAATGTGTGTTTGTGCAGAAATTCTCTGATGATGATTTCATTATTTTATTGTTTTATGTGGATGATATGTTGATTGTTGGCCAGAATATTTCCAGGATCAACAGCTTGAAGAAGTAGTTGAGTAAGTCTTTTGCTATGAAAGACTTAGGGCTAGCAAAACAAATTCTTGGCATGAAGATAACAAGAGATAGGAGCACCAAGAGATTGTGGTTATCACAGGAGAAGTACATTGAGAAGGTACTTCAGAGGTTCAATATGGACAAGACAAAGTAGTTAGTTGTCCTCTTGTTAATCACTTTAGATTAAGTTCCAAACAATGCCATTCTGCCAACAAAGAGAAGGAAGAAATGGAAACAGTTCCATATGCCTCAGCAGTTGGAAGCTTGATGTATGCCATGGTATGTACACAGCCAGATATTGCTTACTCAGTTAGTGTAGTAAGTAGGTTCCTTTCAAATCCTGGTAAGGAACATTGGGCTACAGTTAAATGGATTTTCAGGTATCTTCGTGGTACTTCCAAAACGTGCTTGTGTTTTGGAAATGCAAAGCCTGTGTTAGTTGGCTACACAGATGCAGATATGGCTAGCGATGTTGACTCGAGAAAGTCTACATCAGGTTACCTGATTACATTTGCAGGGGGAGCTGTGTCATGGCAGTCAAGATTACAAAAATGTGTTGTTCTTTCAACAACTGAAGCTGGGTTTATAGCAGCAATGGAAGCATGTAAGGAGTTGCTATAGATGAAGAAGTTCTTAAAAGAACTTGGTTTCCACCAAGAGAAATATGAATTGTTCTATGGTAGTCAGAGTGTAATTCACCTTGGTAAGAATTCCTCTTTTCATTCAAGATCTAAGTATATTGACGTAAGATATCATTGGATAAGGAATGCATTAGAAATGAAGCTACTATAGCTTGAAAAGACCCATACTGATGAAAATGAATCTGATATGCTGACCAAGATTCTACCAGGAGAAAAGTTTGAATATTGTCAACTCATGGCAGGAATGACAGAATTCTCACATGAAGCGGGAGGGGGAGATTGTTAATAAAAAAATTTAAAAAAAATCCCGCCTCTATGTGAATAGTAGTTGTCGTATAAACAGTAAATACGCGTATGAACAGTAACCTACATGAATAGTAGCCGTCATATGAACAGCAAACCGCGTATGAATAGTGACCTGGTAGAACTCCTATAAATAGCCTTAAGTTCTTCAGTTCATTTCGTCAAACTAAGAGCCAAAGCAAAACATACTTGCTTTGAAGAAGATATTGTGAGACAGAGATTTATTTTTGGAGAGTGACAAAATAGTGAGAAATTTATTTGGGGTGTTCGGGAAATACTTTAGTGCTACTATTTTAGGCTTATCTCATACTTGTAGAATTTTTGTCTAGAGAAGATTCTCTTTCTGTAAGCCTACTATTTTTTATGGTGAAAGAAAATCTCGGAGTTTGTCCCGTGGACGTAGCCCTAATATTAAGGGTGAACCATGTAAATTTTTTGGTGTCATTTTTACTAATCATCTTGCTTCCAAAGTTATCACCTGCTGTGCAGTCCCCAATACAAAGTTGTTTATCTTCTGTTCCATTGGGCCAAGCTCCCTATTTTGTGTACTAATTCACAGTATTCAATAGATGGTTTTAACTTTTGTGAAGCTAGTGAAATGAACCTCTCACAATTAAGAGATTAAAGAAACTGGAAAGATCAACTAAATGCCAACTTATGCAGAAGACATCTTTACCAGATAGCGACTACATGATATGCCATATGGGTGGAAGAATCAAGCAAGTCAAGCTTTAAAAATGGAACACAGACATCAGGATAGTTAAATGTTGATAAGAACCAGGTCCTCTTTTACCATATCCTATTTTACCATGTTGAAAGAAACAGTTATAACTTCCTAAACTGACACAAGCTTAACTGGTGCATGCACTCATTGCAAAAGGCAAAAGGAATAGAAAAAGGCCGTAAGATGGGATCGACTGGATCCCATCTGGACTGGAAGATAACAAGTTATAGATGTTATGAAAGCAAAGCTCACTCTGAAGTTATTTATTGAGTCTTGATATGAAAATATGACAAGTAATTATTGTATTGCACTGCAGAATTAAGAAAAGAATATACTATACCATAAGGCCAACGAACGGCAAATCCCTTGCAAGCGTGGACCAATGTCCACAAAGTCAATGAGGAGAGTTTTCAAGGTTACTGTGACCTGCAGACCTGGAGAATTCAAGTTTAGAAACTAGCCCCTATCTTTTCTGAAATGTTGCATCTACAAAGTCAATGAAGAGAGTTTATAAGTAGTGTAGTATAAAAAATTTCAATTTCTAATAAAAGACACAATATTCTCTATGTGACTAATAAAGTTCTACTTCTTGAAATAGGCCTCAGTACCACAACGTTACAAATCTTCAACAAATAAGAAAAAATCTAACAGAGAATAGAGAAACCAATATTTGAATTGTTAATTGCATCAATTTTAATTGTAGTAAAGGTCCAAAGGCAGTACCCAACTTAGTTTTTGGATACTAATACCTAAGTGATTCTAAAACTTTAGATTTAACGAATTTGATTTAAGGCACTAGATGACACAAATAGTAGGGAAAAAAGGATGACAAAGAATGGCAACATAGAGGATGAACACTTGGTGATTAAAGAAAAGTATGGTTGTGCATGTGTTTGTTCGTACAATATATGTGCAAGGAATATGTACAATATTATGACCCCTATGCTTGGGAAAAGAACATAGATATCCGGACATCGAGATATATTCAGTGGCACCAATTAATAACTATAATATTTAACTATCTGACTTTACAAAATGGTTGCATGTAGCATTTTGAAAATGGTTGTTGCTTCACAATGAGGCATTTTATTGAATAAAAGTCTCAAAACCAAAGGTTTGGCGGCATATCTTTGTTTGATTCTGCTAAAGTCTTCTAAACAAAAGAAAAGCTTATTTTCTTTTTTCTGTAATCACGCTTATCATTTACAAATATCTAAAAAAAATATCTGATTTTGCTAATTTCTTCTTTTCTATTCTTTTTTCTGTAATCACCTAAGCCTCCATGGTTATGGTACCCCAAACGCATCCAATATCTAAAGCCATATCCAGCAATACTACTTTTCTTGAGTTTGGTTTATATACATTATGTTGTAGTCTTGTATACATCAAATCACTGGATCAAACATGGGAATGAGCAAATCTAAGCATGACTCCGTATACATGAATCCCTGTCAATATCTAGGTATTCGAATGTATGTGCAAGAATAAGTGCCCTTCAGCAGATTCCATGACTAGTAATCTTATCCAGCATATAATCCTTTTGGCCTTTGCTTTTTCCATATTAAACAGCCAGCTTGAAACATTCATGTGTAATAGCCATACATTTATGGAGCATACTTTGCAGGCATTGTATTTTTCATTGCAACAGAGCTCTAAGATGTTATTATACCTTAAACCTGCATCCTTTGCTTCATTACTTCACATGGAACATATACAAAAGATCCAAGCGTGTCACCTAGAATGAATAAACAATTAGAAGAGTCTAAGCATTAGTGCAAAGGCTGGGTTTTCAGATTTAGCGTCAAACCAGTATTACTCTACTTTTTCTAAATATAGGTTGAACGGCAATTTTGAACATTAATTCAGGGGATCTAAACATAAAAGATGCAGCAGCTTCAGTCAAGCAGAAAGCAGAGTAAATAAAATTAGAACAACTTCTTTAAAGATTAGATATCAGCTGTGTGGAGAAATGCATTGAAAAGAAGCAAGCTAACATTTCGACTCCCTGGAGGGGGAGAAAGAGAGATGGCATAGCACAACTGACCAATGTGTCCACTCAAACAAGGATGCATTGAAACAACCAATACATGTGGATAACATAAAGAATTAATGATTATGCCATTAATCAACAACCCATGTAAACCTCAAGCACTTTGCAGCAAAAATATGCAACTGAAACCATATTGATATGAAAAGATTATGCCAGGTTCTTAACAATTCTGATGAATTAAAACTAACATTTGTGTTAGATCTGCCAACACAAAGAAAAGTGAGGGAATTAAAAAGATTCGTACTAGCCAAAGAAAGAAAGGTCGAAAGAAGCATACCAACAGCTCCAGTAATGAAATGAGCCCAATGAACCCCAAGACTAGGATGGGATTCTTTAATCCACTTTTTGGTGGACTCTATAAAATGAAAATAAGTAGCTCCAGTTGTAAGCGAACAAATGATCTCTAGAGCCACGCCTATATAAATGTTGACGGGATGCTTTTGGAGCTTGCATGAAGAGGATGACATGGAAATTGTTGAATTGGTCAAGAAGATTTATGCGATGAAGAAGGAAGAAGTTGCTTTGCTGTTGAAGACTTGGTCTTCTAATGTTTACATTGTAATCTATTTGTTGCTATTTTTTTCACTAGACAATTGCTTGATTTTAGGACTTAAACGTCATAGAATTGATGTATAAATTTGATTGACAGTGGTGAATAAAATCATGAATTTGGTCCCCTTTTCTTCTCTTGCAAACAGCTTACAATTTCATTGTCTAAATACCAACAAAGTGGTATTAGAGCTCTCTTTTTAAGGGCTCTCAAATCCATAACAAAAACACAAACAACCACAAATCTGTCCATCACTTATGGATGCTGAAACACCATTTAATGTTCATGCACCACAAGTTTTTTATGGTGCAAATTTTCAAGCTTGGTGTTCGAATGTAGGCCTATCTTAAAGCAAACGATCTTTAGGAAGCCATTAAAGAGGATTACATGGTGCCTCCTTTACCAGAAAATCCTATAATGATTCAACTGAAGAGCCATAAAGAAAAAAAGCAAAGGAAATCCCAGGCCAAAGCTATCTTGTTTTTTGCTGTGGCATTATCCATCTTCAACAGGATCATAACATTGCAATCAAGTAAGGAGATTTGGGATTTTCTTAGGCAAGAATATGAAGAGAATGAGAGGATCAGAGGTATGCAAGCTCTCAACCTGATAAGAGAGTTTGAGATGCAAAGAATGAATGAGTTAGAAACAATTAAAGAGTACTTCGACAGATTGCTTAGCATTGCTAACAAGGTAAGACTGCTTGGCTCTAAACTGGAAGATGCAAGAATAGTGCAAAAAAAATTAGTTACTATTCCAGAAAAGTTTGAAGCTACATTACCATCTTTGGAAAATACTAAACATCTATCAAGCATCACTTTGGCAGAATTGTTAAGTGCACTGTAGGCTCAAGAACAAAGAAGGCTCATGAGATAGTAAGGATTTGTTGAAGGTGCTGTTCAAGTCAGGACAATTACCAAACCAGATAAAAAGAAAAAGAGGACACACAACAACAAGCAAATGTATAACATCAAAGCAAGCACAAACACAGGGCCAAAACCCTCTTCTTGCCCTCATTGCAAGAAGACAAATCATGCACTAGAGAGATGCTAGTGGAGGCCTAACTGAAAATGCAATAAGTGTGGTCAATTGGGTCACATAGAGAGGATATGCAAAGCTCAGCAACCAGCAGGACAAGCAAAGCAAGTTGAGGCTCAGTCAGAGGAGGAGCAGCTTTTCACTACATCTTGCCTCTGTACTGTCAACTCAGTAGAAAACTGGTTGATTGACAGTGGATGCACCAACCATATGATGTTTGATCTTAAGCTCTTCAGGGAGCTTGACAAGCATGCAACTTCCAAATTCAAGATTGGAAATAGGGAATACATAGAAGCCAAAGGCAAAAGGATAGTTGCTCTAACTGGACATTCAGGTTCAAAAATCATTTCTGATGTGTTATATGTACATGATATAAATCAAAATCTCTTGAGTGTTGGGCAGTTGCTTGAGAAGGGATTCGAGGTTTTCTTTGAAGACAAATGTTGCATAATCAAATATGTAACAAATGATAAGATTTTCATAGTCAAAATGCAAAACAAGAGCTTTGCACTGGATTTCTTGGATGAACAACAAGCAGCCACACTCAGGACATTTCCATCACAAATGCCATCTAGTACATGAAAAAAAATGGCATGGTGGAAGGATCACTTGAACTAGAAGAGAAATTGCCCACGTGCGCAGCATGCCAATATGGGAAGTAAACCAGGCTTCCATTTCCAAAAAAATCAGTATGGAGAGCTTCAAGTAAGCTTCAATCGCTACATATAGATGTTGAGGGACCCTTTAAAATGCCATGTCTAAATGGGAGTAAATACTATGTCACCTTTATAGATGGCTCTACAAGAATGTGTTGGATTTACTTCTTGAAAGAAAAAATTGAGGTTGCTAATATTTTTTGGAAGTCTAAGGCTTGGGTTGAAGCCTAAAGTAGTTGTGAATTGTTAACTATTAGGTTAGATAATGGAGGGGAGTACACTTTTACACAGTCCAACTTACAGCCCCATGCACTCCATAACAAAATTCCGAAGCAGCTAGCACAACAATGTTCTTATTAAATAGGCTCCCAACTAAAGCAGTGAAGCAAAAACCTCCATTTGAGGCATGGTATGACAGCTAACCCAAAATTCTTAATCTAAAAACTTTTGGTTGCTTGTGTTTCTCCTATGTTCCTCAAGTAAAAAAAGACAAACTTGACAAGAAAGCAGTTGCAGGGATCTTTGTGGGCTATTGTACAGTGTCAAAAGCCTACAAGATCTATCTCCCTCAAAGTAACAAGTTAATTATCACTAGAAATGTTTAGTTTTTTGAAACTAACAGCTGGAACTGGAACAATGAAGAGCACAAAGAGAAGTAGGTTTCTTTTGAGGAGGAGACTGAAGATGTTGATGATCCACTAGTGAGAGGAACTAGATCCCTTACAGAGATCTATGAAAGATGAAATGTAGTTGTAATGGAGCCTGTTGGATATGAAGCTGATGCTTTCAATTCAAAATGGGTGGATGCAATGAAGGAAGAGCTAAAGATGATTGAAAAGAACTAAACCTGGGAGCTTATGGATAAGCCAACACACTAAAGAGCTATAGGAGTGAAGTGCGTATAGAGAACCAAGAAAAATCCTGATGGTTCTATAAACAGATACAAAGCAAGACTTGTCGTAAAAGGTTATTCTCAAATCTTTGGAGTGGACTTCTCATAAATGTTTGCTCCCGTAACAAGACTTGATACAGTCAAGTTACTCATAGCCTTGTCAGCATAGAAAGGATGGACAATACATCAAGTGGACGTCAAGTCAGCTTTTCTAAATGGCTACCTAACTGAGGGAATTTTTGTCAAACAACCTGAGTTGTTCAACGTTAAGAAGACAAAGTGTATCAGTTGAAGAAGGCCTTGTATGGCCTAAAACAAGCCCCAAAGGCTTGGTACAGCAGGATAGATGCACATCTAATGGACTTAGGCTTCAAATGAAGCCTTAGTGAATTTACTTTATATGTCAGAAACACTGATACTGATGTTCTTGGTGTTTCTTTATATGTTGATGATCTACTGGTCACAAGAATTAACAAGGACTTGATCTTTTGGTTCAAAAGAAGTATAACCGAGATTTTTGAGATGATTGATCTTGGTGAGATGTCATATTTCTAGGGCATTGAAGTGAAACAAAGACAACATGAAATATTTTTGAGCCAGCACAAATATGCACTTGAGATACTAAAACAGTTCAAGATAGAAGGGTATAAGTCCACCTCTACACCTATGAATCCAAAGGAGAAGCTATGTAAAGAAGATGGTCTCAAAAAGGTTGATGAAACAGTTTACAAAAGCCTCATTGGTTGCCTTATGTATCTAACTACAACAAGACCTGACATTATGCAAGTAGTAAGTATGTTGTCCAGGTATTTACACTGTGGAAGTACACTACATTTACAAGCAGCAAAAAAAAAAAAAAGTTAGATACATTAAGGGCACAATTGATTATGGTTTGATGTTTGGTCACATTGAACACTACACTCTACATGGTTATTCTGATAGTGATTAGGCCGGATGTATTAATGATATGAGAAGTACTTCAGGATCTTGTTTTAGTCTTGGCATAAGTTTTTTCTTTTGGTATTCAAAGAAACAAGATTTAGTTGCTCAATCTATTGCGGAAGCTGAATATATGGCTGCAAATATGGTGGTAAAGCAAGCTCTTTGGATTAGGAAACTCATGACAGGTCTTCATGAGGAACAAGAGGTAGGAACACAAATCTTTTTGGATAATCAAACAGCAATTTCGATTGCTAATGACCCTGTGTTTCATGGCAAAATGAAACACTTTAAGCTAAAATTATACTTTCTAAGAGAACTACAGAAAGAAAGAGAAGTGAAGCTTCTTTATTGTCAAACACAAGAACAAGTTACAGATGTCACCAAAGCACTGCCTACAGCCCAGTTCAAGTATCTAAGACAAAACTTGGAGTTTGCAGCTCCAAAGACAATGAGTAGTGTTGACAAAATGCTTTTGGAGCTTGTATGAAGAAGATGATGTGGAAATGGATGAATTGGTCAAGAAGATTTATGCGATGAAGAAGGAAGAAGTTGTTTTGCTGTTGAAGAATTGGTCTTCTAATGTTTACGTTGTAATCTGTTTGTTGCTATTTTTTTTCTAGATAGTTGCTTGATTTTAGGAGTTAAACATTGTAGATTTGATGTATAAATTTGATTGATAATGATGAATAAAATCATGACTTCAATCCCCTTTTCTTTTCTTGCAAATTGCTTACAATTTTATTGTCTAAATACCAACAATAAAAGCCTACAAATGTGGTAAGCAGACTCGGCTTGGAGAAACCACATATAACATGCCATACATGTCACTTCCCCAAATAGCAAAAAACATGATACAAAATTCAAACAGACGATTGCCAACCTCTCAAACCATCAGCAACCCAAACAGTTTGAGCCCTCTTCAAAATGCTCATTTGGTCTGGTAGTGCCGAAACAAAAAGAGATACACAAACATCAACAAAAGGAACCTCTCAAGAAGACCATATTCATGTATCAAAAACCAAAGCATCCCCATCTAATATTATATACTAAAGCAGAATAATTTTCACGTCAAGAAATGTCTTTTCTTTAACTCTTGCATACATGTTTTTAACTCTCACGCTACCACCTCTCATCTTTTGTACTATGTTCCAATTTTGTCCTTTCATTAGCTATACATTACCTTTTTTCTTTTTTGAATTACCATAATATTTAAAAGGAAAGTCAACTATGTATTAATTTCAAAATTTATATATATCAATTGAATTTGAAAACTTACTATTTTAAATATATAACTACCAGAAATAAATACTCTATTTATTTTATTAGTTATATGTTATATAACTTATTTTGGAAAATTGATGTCTTTTCTTTCATATTTTTCTCTATATATATTAACACATCATAATCTTACACAACCTACATAAATGTAAGCATCTCTTCTCTTTTCATTTTAAAAAAATATATTTTTTATGATCAAAATTATGCATGATTCTTTGTCATTGATATCTTGAATTTAGGCTTTGTCTTCTTCTTCTTCTTCTTCTTCTTCTCTTCTCTATATATGTATGTATGTATGTTTGTATGTATGTATTCTTTTATTTTGGGGATCTATTATGATTGACACAATATTATTGTGTAATGATACATTTAGTCCTATGAAATTTTTATTTTGTATGTTTTCAAGATTTGAATTATGACATTTTGTCTTTTGCATTGCAATTTTAGCTAAAATTTATCTATATTGTTAGACTTTCTTTTAAAAATATTAATTTTTCATCATTTTCATATTCAAGGATAAACTTAGAAGCTATGTCATGGAAGATGCAAAGACAAGATAGAGACATGGAGAAGAGTTGATGGGAAACAAGAAAAAAAAAAAATCTATGTTGTATAATATATGTTAATGTTTTATATATATTTGATAATATGTTACTTTTTCTTTTTGTACACCTTCTAAGTGTATCATTTTCATTATGTAAAACCCATAAATTCTTATTATTGTTATTATACTATTTAATAAGTTTAACCAATGATGAATATAATTATGTAAAGCCTATAAATGTATAATGGTTATGTTGTTATCATAAAAAGCATTTTCCTTGCATACTCAAGATTTTAAAATTTTGGTACCAAAAATATCCATCTTAATACTTTTGAAACAAAATTTTCAATATTCTTTTTGTCTATCTTGTGATCTTTCACGCATTAACATATTTAAAATAGATTTTATAGCATATTTACTCACATAAGTTCTCACATTAACTTTACACAAAAAATGGGAAGCTCTTTAAAATCTTGTATATATAATGCAATTAGCAAGAAAAATTTTGGTAACAATATGATAACCTTTAATAATTATTCTAAAACCTTCATACCACTTCTCTACTATAGAAATATAATAGGTAAGATATTTTACTTAACAACAATAATTTGTTCATGAGGAAACATTTTATTATTTTCATAAAAAGGAAAAAATTAATTTTTCAAATAATTGTAAATTTGAATCATTTTATAAAATAAATGGGAATGTCAACATTAATTGTTTCCAAAACATAATCAAATTGACATTTATTAATATTTAATTCATTTTAGGAAAATATAGAAAAAACATTAAAACTTACCAAAAATAATTTTATTATTCTCAATGGTAAAAGACATGATTTTTTTATTCACTTTTAAAGTCTTGAATTCAATATAAAATTCTTGTATGTTTTTCAAAATTTTACTTTTTTTTTTGTTGAACCAATGCATCAAAGTAATACCAGCATTTCTCTTTTTTTTTTTTTGTTTTTAAATTGATTTGTTTAACCATGCATTATAAAAAAAAAAAAAAAGGGTAAACTGAATCATGATGTATGTTAATATTATTACCTTTATTATATGTTAGACTTTTCTCATTCCTATTATAAATGTTTCTATATATATGAGTATATATTGAAAATAAAATCTAAACTGATAAACAATAGTAGACATGTCATTTGCTCCATTATTTCTTTTTATTCAATATTTTGATTTTTTTTGTGTTGTGGTCAGTTACTATTAAGTATTTTTCTTATCATTTATTTTTTTAATTATTATTTTGTTTTTTATTTTAAATTTATAAATATATTTTACATAAGATAGTGTTATTATTATTCTCATCACTCAATCATGTTTATTTACTAAAAATACATGACACTTGATTGGAGCTATTCTTTGTTAGCTTCAAATTATAACTTTATTCCATTACATTCATTATTTTTTCTTTAAAAGTGATTTAAAAAATTAATAATTAAAGAAATAAGCTAGCACTGCATTAAGGGTTAATAAATATAGGCTAATACTATATTAAGAAGATGGTTAAACATGAAATATAATAAAAAATTAACAATAGGTCAAATTTTTTAGGTTAAGTCATTTTCTTTGGTGAATAAGTCAAATTATTTTATTTTTATTTATTAATTATAATGATCTTTATTAGATTAATTTTACTCTAAGTGTTTATATCTCAACCATAGACTTGAAAATCAACTTCTCCTTTATTTTTTCATGTGCCCAAAATTTTTATCATCATCAACTTTTCAAAATAGAAATTGTCCAATAGTTGGAATTCACCTAATATATGATTGTTATCAGGTTGTGATTTTGATCAAAAGTTTCAGTCAAGATTGAGCTAAGGGTGTTTAGGCTTGACTTGGCTCAATTAGAACCTCAACCTATATAATAGATAATTGATTTTTCAAACAATTATCTTGAAAAGTAATGAACATTTTGTCTTTGCAAAAAAAAAAACCAACATTTTCATTACAGTACAAATCTTTTGATATAAAGTATGTATTTATTTTAATAATTTTTTTTTTTAAGTGTTCATTGAGAGGGTAGGTTAAGCTGATCATGGGTCATGGGCCTCCCTTGGTAGATAAAGATGTGAAGAAAGATATTTGGGTAAGATATTGATAAATCCAAACTCTTTCAACATGTAAGTGAGTTTTTACCCGGCTCCTATGGGTAGGTAAGTAACACACTTTTACTCATTTGGCGTGTATGTGTGCTCGCGCGCACACACACACAAACTTCATTTTTCTATATAGTTTATGTATGTTTTAAAATAATATGTATGTCTATAAATAATTAATAAATAAAAATTTATAAAATCAAGTAATATATAAAAATTTACACTAAATTATAAATTTATTTTTGAGATAAAATTAAAATTTTTAAAAATAAATATACTTATTTATGAGATGTAGGATGTAGTAGAATTAGTTAAACTCGTAAACTTCACAAAGCTTTGTGGATAGGGTCGAGCTAGAGTGACCTGGTTTGGGAAGGGTAAGAACAATAAAGCAATTCTATCATCCCTATAGGTAGGGGCCAAGATTGGCCAATTGTACTTAACCTTGTATTTGATTTATCTTATACCAAAGCCTACCATTTGAACATCTTACTTTAGTTATGTTTCTTTTCTTGATAAGTTCTTGTAAACTATAATGAGTAGCTTGCCAGTTTCTCAAAACTTAGAGGGCACATGAGATAAAATTGGTAATTCAAGGATGTGGCAGTCGGGTCCGTGTCCCTTGGCGACTGCCAATACTGTGTTCCTGAAACTAATACCTAAAACACTCATACTTATCATTTTATTTTTCTCATACATGTTTTAGTAGCCTGATACTCCACAATGAAGTTGTTTTCTTGTATTTCAGGTAAAATTAGTTAAACTCATAACAAGGTTTGTAGGTAAGGTCGAGTTTGGGTGACAAGGTTTGGATAAAGAGGGATAGTAGAGTTATTTTTGTCATCTCCATTGGTAGGGGCAAGTTAGGCCAATTGTACTTAGTCTTATATATGATTTAGCCTATATCAAAACCTACCATTTGAACACCTCGGTGTAGCTATTTTCTTTCTTTTAATAAGTTGTTGTAAAGTATGTGAGCCAACTTGCATGTTTCTCAAAACCTATAGGTATGTGAGATAGAATTAACTGTTTTAGGAGTGTAGCCAGGGTCAGTGTCATTTGGCGATGCAAAGGAATGGGGATTATGTTCATAGAACTAATACTTATTTTTTATTTTTTTTATTTTTCTTGTATGTGTTTTAGTAGTTTGACACACCATAGCAAATTTGTTTTTTTTTCTTGTGTATATATTTTTCTCACTCTCCAATCCAAAATTTTGTAAATAGTGTATAAAGATAAAATTTTGTATCACCTCATGCTAACGTTCTAAAGTATACTCAAGGATTTGTTAATTTTAAAATTTTTGTTTTTGTAATGCCTTACTCATTTTCCAATCCAAAATTTTATAGACAGTATATAAAGATAAAATGTTGTATCACCTCATGCTAACGTCTAAAGTATACTCAAGGATTTGTTAATTGTTAAAATGTTTTTGTAATGTCTTACATAATTTTCTTAATCTAGATATTCTATAATTAATTATCTAATCTATGTTCTATTACTACTATGAATTATATAAAAATTAAAATAATATGTAGTATTAGTAGAATATTGTCTTCATTTTGAATATAATTTATTACCAATTTCCCTGATACCAGGATTGTTATTATAATAATCATGTATTTTTATTTAAACTATTGGGTATACTATCAAGGCACATATTACTGTCACTTTATTTTACTTGTAAAATGTTCGTGTTGGTGAATAATATTTTTACCTATTATTTTACTTAAAATTGGCATTGCATTACCTATTATTTCTAACCTTTTTTATTCTCATGGCAATAACGAGTATTCAAAATTTTTTTATATCTATATACTTTGTATTTTAAATTTAACCATATTTTCTCCATAATTTAATCTCAATACAACGCAAAGAATTAAAGCTAGTTTCCTAATAGGAACAGACATAGGTGCCCACCTGGATACCGCTGAGAATGGCGCAAATGCACTCTACAAGCTTGACTTTCTTGAAGCATTGGTGATTTGGTGATCATGAGATGTCCAAGCATCGAGACATTTCCAAAAGGGGTTGCCCCCCGAACCTACATAGTTTGGCAGTGTGCTGTGAAAATATGAAGCGGCCAATTAGAGAATAGGGCTTCGACAGGCTTCACTCTATTTTTTCTTTTCGAATTTACCACATATGTCCACCTGATGGCCTGCTTCCGTCTTCTCTAAAGTCATTTACAATGTATGAAGTGAAGGAGCTAAAATCCATATCCAGAGGCTTCCTCCAAACCTCACCACTCTTGCGAGGCTTGTGCTTCGGGACTGCCCAAACCTGAGTTACTTTGCAGAGGATCGATATTTGCCTCCCACGCCTGAGCAACTTTCCATTGTGCATTGCCATCATCTCAAAGACAAGTGCCAACACGGAGGTAAATATTGGCACCTCCTGATCGACATTCCTCAACTTGAAGTACTTCCCAAATAGTGGAGTAAGGTGCTCGGCTTGACCACTGGTTTTGTTTGTGCTAATCCGCCATTACAGATTGGCCAACATTTGCCGAACCTAATGTTTTTTCTTTACCTTGGGAATAAAGGTGATCTCCCTGCACTAACTATGACGTATGTCGTAGCTCATTAATATCTCTATCTTATAAGTCGGTTCAATTGTTTTAATTATTCTTAGGATTACGTTCAGGTGGCCAAAGATTACCTAGAAGAAGCTTCAACAAGACCATTCTGTTGGAAAATGCTGATCCAAGTATTGCTTTGTGTATATATTCTTTGGGTGATTAGGTGGTAAACTGACTCTTACGAAGAGCACTCTCGTGAGAATTCCTATATATCTCATCTCTTTATTTCCTATTGCCTTAAAGGTGGCAAAACACTTCACACCAGGAAAGAAATCAGACAAGGTTTTAATGGGTGATATATGCTTGCAAGTATCATATGGTTAATTGGCTTATAGTCCAGCAACCTTCCATGTGTGGATAATAAGATTTGAAACCTTCTAAGATAATGAATGAATCAGGTTCCGTTGGAACTCGGAACCTTTTCTTGGAAATATAGACTGCTGTCAGGTATGGCAAGGCCAATGATGGCAGAAGCAAAGGACCAGTCCTACAGCTGGTATTTTGAAACATATTCAGAGTGGGTGAGACTCTGTTTTGAAATTTAGTTAATATGAAATTTGTGATGGAAGTTCTGTCCATTTTGGGACTGATGTTTTGGTGCAGGGAAAACAAATTTTGCAGAAAAAACCAAATGGATATTTACTCTAGCAACTAATGAACATGCTTTTATGAGTAACTGCTTTGAGCTGGTAAATGGCCAAGTTAGCTGGAATCTTACTTTCTCAAGTCACTTAAATTACTGAGAGCTTCCATGGATCTCCAATTTGTTCATTCTATTGTACAAGCATAAATTTTGTCTCTTTAAGGAAGTCGGATGATTTTTCAGTTAAACCTTTTTGCAAGGTTCTAATTCAAGGTAATTGCAGAAGGGTTTTCCCAAGAAGGCCTTATGAAAATCAAATGACCTACCAAAAGCAAGGTTTTTTGGTTGGAAAATTGTAACATGACAGTCTGTGACCGTCACAAATGCGTCATGTATGTCACACGCCACAACAAGATGGATTGTGACGCGTTCGTGACTGTCACAAACCGTCACACTGGTAAAGTGCCTTTCAGATCATGGACGAGACAATGTCATCCTTTCCAGGTTGTATGGAGGATTGTATATACAAGTTGAAGAGACAACTTATTTTGTAAAAAATACTGAATAAATATCAAGCGACAGATTAACATTTCAGCGCTTACATAACAATAATCTTCATCCTTATGGCTTGCAAATGAAGAGTGGTGTGATGTGTGTGCACGAGAACATGAAAACTGGGAGCACGCTTTTGCTTCCCATGCTCTGTCAACCCTTTTAGTGCTTTATAAAACATAACCTAAAGTATTAAAAACTAAGGAGCAATTAGTTGAAAAAGATAATAGATGGGATTCTGTGAGAGCTAAGAACCTGGTTTTGTTCAGCTGACTGAAAATAGACGAAGACAATTTGTGATCAGTGTAGTGACAGTGAAACAGGCCTAATGAACTGACCCAGGAAAGGAATTGAATGAGCAAAGAGGTACGTGAGTTGGTTCAGGAAACAGTGAGACCTATATCTGCTGAACCTGAAACAGTTTTTGCTGAAGATTCACTGGTATATTGACTTTCAACTTGAAGCTTCAACTATGTCTAATAAGCAATTTTTATTACACATTTCAAGTCTGATCGAAATCAAATGTTCGGAATTGAACCAGGAAACATTTCAGATTACAAGATGACTTCCCCTTTTTTTAATCTAAATGCACTAAGTTTAAGTGAAGAGGAAGCTCCATTTCTTTAGAGGCAGTGAATGTATGGCTTAATTTTGTACGATTGGATGGGTGTGCTCGCTTATTTCCCTTCTTTTTTTCTTTTTCGGACTTCTTTTTCTTTTTTCTTTTCTTTTAACATGTGGAAACAAAATTGCTCTTGATGCACAGATTGGTTGATTCAAATGCAGTAACTTCAATTGTTTCCATTATTCTCAGCATTATGTTCAGGTGGCCGAAGCGTACGTAGAAGAAGCTTCAACAAGACCATTCTGTTGGGAAATGTTGATCCAAGTATTGCTCTGTGCATGTATTCTTTGGGTGATTATGGTACATACAACATCACCTCTTACCCCACGCACAGGAGACGGAGAGGAACCGATGGTGATTCCATTGACCATTTTGTAAAGCTGCCTTTGACTGTTGTGGGCATATCGTCTCATTCTTCCATTATCACCAACAATGTGGCAATGGAAGCCAACATTTGTGTTAGTCAGTCACAGCGCCTTCCATGACTACAATTATTCTCTCCAACTATGGCATACTTAGATATTATTACTGTAAATATTCTGTAAATATTAGGCTATTTGTAGTTCCCTTACTTAGTCTCTTAGATTGCTGTAATTATGGTCTCTCAGCCTTGTAACTCACATTCGTGTTTTCTTGTTGGCCCAAGTGCAACCAAGAGGGGGTGAATTGGTTGGTTTCCAAAAATAAAGCACAAACGAATTCTTGAAAACCCAAACTCAAATTCAATTTGAGGAACAATGATTAACTCTATTTTACTCAGAAAATGACTACTACAATCCACCTAGAATTTGCTTTGAAAGCTACCTTTGAAGTAGTTTTGAAAACAACCAAGTTCAACCAACATATGTTACATAAAACACCCACCAAAGCTCAAGTATGTAGAGAGAAGAAGAAGCTTGGATAAGAGAATTTTTATAGAGGTTCGAACTCTCCTCTTGAGAGCATACTCCTCTCCTCAAGCTCACCACTTGAGAGTTTTCTTCTCTACTATGAAAACCAATGATACACAATAGCCTTCAAAGGCATACACCACTTTGGTAGATCCTTCTACCTTCACCTCTCACTAGTTTTGCCAAAGGCTAACTAGAAACCCTTCTAACTCCCTTTCCTTTACAAGGAAATCACTCAACCATTCAAGACAAGCTCAACAATTCGTGGTTACAATGTAAGAACTAAGCAAACAATGCTAGATAAGCCAATCAAAGCACAAGCACAAGTTCTTGGCACTTTTTCTAATTCAAGCTCTTTGATGAAGAATTCTTTTTTCTAGTTGCCAAGTTAGGTTTACAACATGTTTCTTAATGTAAATATACTCTTTAGGAAGCTATTAGACCATTGAAACCCTACTAGATATGCCTGAAAAGGTGCCTTAAAAACTAGAGAGTCGTTGCTCCGTTTTTCGTGAAAAATTGATACTTTCAGACTTCACGTTAAGTTCTGAGTTTAACGGGTTAAACTCGACTTCCCCTTCAACGGTCAAAAGCAACTGGAGACAGAGCATTTAATGTGCGGCAGAACTGTATAGGTGGCGTCTTTTGATTCGCCCGAGTTCCATTTGAAATCTTAGCTAAAAACGCGCCACTTGAATTATTTAAAAGGGAGCCTTCAGACTTCGACTTTAACAGGTTAAGACCAACTTTTAACGCGTTAACTAATGTGCTTCGAAAAGTCACAGGAAACTTAAACTTCGGATTAAACCAGTTTAACGTGTTAAAGTATAACCTTGGGAGCAAGTTAAACTTGGGTGAAAGAAATACCTGTTAAATTGTGACTTTAATGGATTAAACTTAAAACAACTCAAAAACACTTATCATTTGGAAATCAAACTTGATTCAAACTAGTTTCTTTTCAAAAGCATTTTTTACCTCAATATTCCTAAAACATATTTTTTTGAGATAATCATTTGACACACTTGGAAATTAAGCATAAGTTCAATTAACCTTATTTTGACCAAAGAAGTGAGAGAGAAAATATTAATACACATCATTTGTCATTATCAAAATTAAAGTTTTCTTTGGAACAAATCCAACAATCTCCCCATTTTTTATGATGACAAAACCCTTTGAAAATAAGTATTGGAGAGAGTCAAGTGTAAAGATTTTGGAAAAATTTCGCCATAGTTTCCCTTAAAAATGAGCAATCCTTCTTGTTAAAAGACAACAAAACAACCACAAATATCCAGCATATATAGAAATCCAATCACTTCCACAAGTAACAACAAGGAAATATTCTCATGCTCCCCCTTTCTTCATCATAACAATACTACTCCCCCTCACTTCTTGCATATAATTCTTGAATCAATAAAAGCAAATAATCAATAACAACAACCACTAATTTTCTCCCCCTTTTTGTCATAATAAAAAAGAATGAAGAACAGGTATAAGCACAAGCATCAAGTGAAACAAGAAGCATAATAAAGTCATCACAGTCACATAAGCATAAATACGTCCATAACCAAACATAATAGTTATGTGGAACAAATCCACAGTGATAAACAAAAAACAGGTCCAAATGCATAAAGAAGAGACAACCCAAGTTTTTAAAAAAAAGTGCGACAAGTAGAAGATATGTCGGTGTCACTACCAGACGCTGTCAACCAGAAATCAGAAGCTCTTGGATCGACGTAAGACAAGGGTGGAGAAGCCAGCATGGGTGGGAGGCGGAGGAGGGAAAGGACCATGAGGAGAGGAGGTCATCTGAGCAGCAGAGGGTGGTGGAACGAGGTCAGCGGCAGTGGCAACATGCTCAGGCATAGCTGGAAGGATGTGGGCACTGCTAAGTCCAAAGTGGCGTAAGAGAAGATCCACTTGCGCTCGCAACTCCTTGATCTCTTGTTCAAGCCGCTCAAGAGGATTTTGTGTCCCTGAAGTGTTCACAGCTTCTTGAACTGGAGTGGGTTAGGCTGTTGACGAGGGAGTGGCTGCAGTGCCAGCAGTACCACTTAGTCTTGCAACTAGCTCAGCATAGAAGGAATCTTTGAAGTTATCCTTGAGGGTTGCATCAAGTGCGGCTTGGTAAGCGGTAGGGATCCACTGCCAATAATGGCCTATGAACTCAAGAGCACTATTCTCCAAGCACTTTTTGCCCGTGAAAGAAAGCGGAGCAAGGGAGGTAAGACTGTCACTTGAACAATCAACCTGAAGATGTTCAAGGAGGCGGGAGATGAGACTGAAATAAGGAAGAGAGAGCCTCTGTTTGGTGTTGTTTCGAGCCTGAATCATGTGCTTGAGGATCCGGCCACCAAAGTCAATAGGAGAACACTTGATCAACTTATACATTAGGCAGGAATCCTTTTTTGTCATAGTGCTAAAGTTGTTTCTATGTAGGAGAACACCTCCAACAATCCAATGCAACATTCGATGATTAGCAATGAGTAAGTTGGGAGAGGGATGTGGGGTAAAAACCTTGGCTTTTTGAACTACTTCAGCAAAGAAATGGTTAAGGGCTTCCGATTCAATGTCGGAATCCTTAGCTTCTGAAACATGCTCCACACTAATAACTTGACAAATCAAAGCTGGAGTGATTTCAACTGGTGTTCCTCGCACAAAACTGGTTAACAGTAATATATCCCTAGAGTTCTTTGTCCATAAATTGCAGAAAAATTCTTTCACTAAGGAGGAGTAACCCTCTGGCTGGGCCTCATAAAAAGGAACCAAATTAAGCTTTTCAAGCCAAGTAATAACCTCATCAAACTGCTCAAGATGCAACATATATCAACTCACAACAAAGCCTGGACAGAAATTTCGCTGCCTAATATCTGCTATAGTCTCCTCAGAGGTGTCTATCAAGTAAAGCACAGGAGAGGATTGAGGTACCTCAGTAGGGGAAAACGGGTTGTCAAGCGGAGGAGGCGAGGGAGAGACAAGTGCGCGTTTCGGAGCAGTTCGCCGGTTTCGCGGAGGTGCAGTGCCCTTCAGGCGTTTGCCCGGTCGAGATGGAGGGTGAGAATCAGTCCCTTGGGGACGTTTGTGCGTCCACCGTGTGCGTGCCATGGTCGGAGATCCAAGAATCAGAGCAAGGCAGCAGCAGAGAACGAAGGTTGCGAATTGGGGGATTTGGGAACAGGGAAGGCGAGGAGGCAAGGGGAAGAGGAGAGAGGACGATGGAGGGGGGGTTGCGTCACCGGCCGAAAAATGATTCGTCGATCAGAGAAGGGGATGGAAATGGAGGTTTTGCGGAAGACGAAACGGGAGAGTATGGTGGAGAAGCGCGACAGGGGAGGATTTTAAGTGACAGATTTTAAGTGAAACAGACAGAATCGAGACACGGGCTGTTAAACAAAAAATTGAATCGATTAAACTGAACCTAAACGTTTTCTTTTTTTTTTTCTTTTTTTTAAGAAAAAGAGAATTTTGAGTACAAAATTTTGATGGCTAAGTGACACACTTTATTTTATGAATAAATGAGCTTTATGATCATGAAATTTATTTTCATGAACACATAGTTCCATTCTTTTCAAGAAATCAAACAATTACTTTGGGTTGCTCATTCCAAGTTCCCTTCTAATAAAGATAAATCTTTCTTCACACAAGGGTTTGGTAAAAATATCAGCCAATTGATGTTGAGTATCTATGAATTCAAGAACAATATCACCTTCATGCACATGATCTCTAATAAAATGATGCCTAACTTCTATATGCTTTGCTCTAGAGTGAAAAACCGGATTTTTAGCTAGACTAATGGCACTTGTGTTGTCACATTTAATGGGTGTCTTTTTGAAATTAAATCCATAGTCTTTCAATTGTTGGTTCATCCACAATATTTGAGCTACACAACTTCCGGCCGCTATATATTCGGCCTCCTCAGTGGATAAAGCAACCGAATTTTGTTTCTTCAAAAACCAAGATACAAGACAACACCTAATAAATTGACAAGAGCCACTAGTTGATTTTCTATCCACTTTACTCCCGGCATAATCGGCATCAGAATATCCCAAAAGATTAAAACTAGTGGCTCTAAAGTACCATAATCCTAGGTTTGGTGTATCAACTAAATATCTAAAAATCCTTTTTACCACTTTCAAGTGTGATTCCTTAGGACATGATTGAAAATGAGCACACAAGCAAACACTAAACAATATATCCGGTCTACTAGCAGTCAAATAAAGCAAAGAACCTATCATGCTTCTATAGAGTTTTTGCTCAATAGGCTTACCATCTTCATCCTTATCAAGCTTAGTTGTAGCACTCATTGGAATGACACTGGGCTTTGCATTTGAGTAGCCAAACCTTTTTAGTAGCTCTCTTGTGTACTTAGCTTGGTTGATGAAAATACCTTCCTTTGATTGTTTGATTTAAAGTCCAAGGAAGAAGGTAAGCTTACCCATCATGCTCATCTCAAATTCACCTTGCATTAACTTAGAAAACTCTTCACATAAAGACTCATTAGTAGCACCAAATATGATATCATCTACATAAATTTGCACAATTAACATATTATCCTTAAAATGCTTAATAAAAAGAGTAGTATCAACCGTACCTCTAGCAAAACCTTGATCAATCAAAAATTTACTCAACCTATCATACCAAGCTCTAGGAGCTTGCTTTAACCCATACAAAGCCTCCTTCAATTTAAAAACATGGTTTGGAAAATTTGGATCTTCAAAACCGAGGGGTTGTGAAACATAAACTTGTTCTTTGATAAATCCATTTAAAAAAAGCACTTTTTACATCCATTTGAAATAGTTTAATCTCCATATAACATGCAAAGGCACAAAGCAATCTTATAGCTTCTAAACTTGCAACGGGTGCAAAGGTTTCTTCAAAATCAATACTCTCTTCTTGACTATAACCCTTTGCAACTAGCCTTGCCTTATTTCTAGTGACAACACCATTTTCATCAAGCTTGTTTCTAAAAACCCATTTTGTCCCTATAATGGAATGATTTTTTGGCTTAGGCACTAGCTCCCAAACCTCATTTCTACGAAATTGGTTTAGTTCCTCTTGCATAGCCAAAATCCAATTTTCATCTCCAAGGGCTTCATCAATGGTTTTAGGTTCTATTTGAGACAAGAAGGCATAGTAACTATATAAGTTTTTCAAGGAAGATCTAGTCACAATACCTCTTGAAGCATCACCTATTATGAGGTCTCTTGGATGACTAGATTTATGCTTGAACTTCCATTCACTAGGCAATCCTTGATGTGAGCGCTCTTCTTGTTGTAGGTATTGTTCCTTGGATTGATCTTGATTGTCATGCAAAGGCTCTTGACTTGGTGTATGCTCTTGTGCATCATTAGGCTCATCTCCTTCAAAGTTGTCATCCTTTGGTGGAACATGAGAGACTTCCTTCTCATTGTGATTGATTTCCTTTTGATGAGCTTCATCTACAATATCATCATCACTACAACACTCTTTTCTAGTAGCATTATTAGTTTCATCAAATACAACATGAATGGATTCTTCAATCACAAGGGTTCTTTTATTAAAGACTCTAAATGCTTTGCTTTTACTAGAATACACAACAAATATAGCTTCATCACTCTTTGTATCAAACTTTCCAAGGTTACCTTTTCCATTGTTCAAGACAAAACACTTGCACCTAAATGCATGAAAGTATGAGATGTTTGGCTTCTTACCTTTCCAAAGCTCATATGGAGTTTTATTGAGAATGGGTCTAATCAAAGCTCTATTAAGAATGTAACATGCGGTATTTGTTGCTTCGGCCCAAAAATACTTTGGTAGACTACTTTCACACAACATAGTTCTAGCCATTTCCTCAAGAGTTCTATTCTTTCTTTCCACAACACCATTTTGTTGAGGAGTTCTAAGAGCCAAAAAGTTATGAGAAATGCCACTAGATTCACAAAATGAAATCATTTCATGATTAATGAACTCTTTGCCACAATCACTACGAATTGAGCTAATGCATGAACCTTTCTCTTTTTGAACTCTATGAGCAAATGGAATGAATACATCACAAGTGTCACTTTTATGAGCAAGAAAAAATACCCAAGTGAATCTAGAATAGTCATCAACAATTACAAAACAATATTGCTTTCCACCCAAACTCCTAGTTTTAATGGGTCCAAACAAGTCCATATGAAGAAGTTGAAGAGGCCTAGAAGTTGAAATACAATTTTTTGATTTAAAGGAAACCTTAGTTTATTTTCCCTTCATCCAAGCATCACACACTTTGTCTTTTTCAAACTTCATTTTAGGTAAACCTCTAACCCAATCACTTTTTGCTAGCTTTGAAATTATGTGCATGCTAGCATGACCAAGTCTTCTATGCCATAACCAACTATCATCTTTGTTTGTGACCATTAGACATTTCACATTAAAAGAAGAAAAGTCATTCAAATCAATCACATAAACATTTCCTTGTCTTCTACCAATGAACTTAGTTTGATTGGAAACAATATCAATCACTTGGCATACAAGAGCTTCAAATATAACTCTATAACCTTTATCACCCAATTGACTAATGCTAAGCAAGTTATGCTTCAATCCATCAACAAGCAACACATTGTCGATTGAGGAGGAATTTTCCTTAACAACCTTACCTATACCAATGATGGTACCTTTGCTATTATCTCCAAATGAGACGGTTCCTCTTTCCTTTTGCTTGAGGCTTATGAAATGAGACTTTTCACCGGTCATATGTTTTGAGCATCCACTATCCAAGTACCAAGTCTCTTTTCTTGCCTCCTACAAATAAACAATCACTTGTTGGATTTTGGTACCCAAATTTTCTTGGGTCCTTCAATGTTAGCCACAATCTTGGTTCCCTTGGGAACCCAAATCATCTTATAGCCAATTTGTGCATTTGGTTTCCTAGTTATGCAATCATATGCATAATGGCCCTTTCTACCACAAGCATGACAAGTTGTGAATGGGCTATACATAGTAGATGATGCACCAATAAATCTATTCTCAAACTTCTTTTCTTTAACTAAAGGAGTGTAGCCTATTCCGGCCCTATCATAAACACCTTTTTGTGCTCCAAGTAATAAGTCTAATTTTTCTTTTCCTTTGACAAATCTAGACAAAGATTGTGTGAGATCAAAGTTCTCCTTTTTTAACTCATCTATTTCTTTGGTCAAGGATGCATTTAAAGCTTTTAATTCACCTACATGTCTAGCAAGCTTTTGAGAGTCGTTGTAAAGAGCATTAAAAGCATTTTGCAACTCTAAATACTCACTACCTATAGATATGTATGAGCTAGATGAATCACTTGAGTAGTTGTTTACCTCATCTTCCTCCTTTGCCATAAGACATAGGTTGGAGTGACTTTGGCTTGATAAGCAGGCTACACCATCATCTATCAATAAGCAAAGATTTGCTTGATCACTTGAGCTATTGGATGAAGATGATCCTTCACTTGAAGATGAGTCACTTGCACTCCAAGCAGCCATAGCTTTTCCACTCTTTTTCTTAGAGAACTTCTTGTACTTGTTTGGTTTCTTTTTCTTCTTCAATGGACAATCGAATTGAAGATGTCCGGGCTCCTTGCAATTGTAGCAAATGACTTCATCCCTCCTTTTAGAATGCTCTCCTTTATTCTTTTCATACTTCTCCTTTTTGAAGTTTTTGCTTCTTAACTTCTTGAACATCTTACTAAATTTTCTTGCCAAGAGGGCCGCATCAATTTCTCCATCTTCACTTGATGATGTGTGGTCCTCTTGAGTCTTCGAAGCCATTGACTTGTTCTTCTTGATGTATCTTTCCTCAACTTGTTCCTTCATCTCATAGGTCAATAGCTTCCCAAAGAGCTCATCCACATGCATTGTTTTAATGCTTCCTCCTTCATTGATGGCTTCAACTATACTCTTCCATGATAGAGGTAAGCTCCACAAGATCTTCCTCACCAACTCCTCATTTGTGTACTCCTTCCCAAGTAATTTGAGTGGTGTGAGGATCTCATTGAATCTTCTAAACATTTCTTGAATGCTCTCATTTGGCTCCATGGTAAACAACTCATATGCCCTCACAAGCATGTGCATCTTGGTGTCCTTCACTTATGTGGTACCTTCATAAGTCACCAATAGCTTGTTCCATATATCCCTAGCATTTCCACGAGAAGAAACCAAATTGAATACATTGGGGGTTAGTGCACAATATATGATATTCATTGCCCTTGCATTCATAGTGCACATGAGATCATACTCCGGTTCATATTCCGTTCGATCTTTTGGCACTTGATTTCCATCAACCATTTTTATGGGTATCCTAGGACCATCCTTAATGATCCTCCAAAGAGCATGATCAATAGCTTGGATATGATTTTCCATTCTAGTTTTCCACCAATTAAAGTTTGTGGAGTCAAACAAAGGTGGCCTAGAAGGATTTTGCCCCTCAAGATGCATACTAGTGGTTACCATGGATCTTTAGGCTTGAAAATCATAGGATTTTATGAAAATACAGCCACTAGCTCTGATACCAATTGTTGGCCCAAGTGCAACCAAGAGGGGGGTGAATTGGTTGGGTTCCAAAAATAAAGCACAAATGAATTCTTGAAACCCCAAACTCAAATTCAATTTGAGGAACAATGATTAACTCTATTTTACTTAGAAAATGACTACCACAATCAACCTAGAATTTGCTATGAAAGCTACCTTTGAAGTAGTTTTGAAAACAACCAAGTTCAACTAACATATGTTGCATAAAACACCCATCAAAGCTCAAGTATGTAGAGAGAAGAAGAAGCTTGGACAAGAGAATTTTTATAGAGGTTCGAACTCTCCTCTTAAGAGCCTACTCCTCTCCTCAAGCTCACCACTTGAGAGTTTTCTTCTCTACTATGAAAACCAATGATGCGCAATAGCCTTCAAAGGCATACACCACTTTGGTAGATCATTCTACCTTCACCTCTCACTAGTTTTTCCAAAGGCTAACTAGAAACCCTTCTAACTCCCTTTCCCTTACAAGGAAATCACTCAACCACTCAAGACAAGCTCAAAAATTCGTGGTTACAAGGTAAGAACTAAGCAAACAATGCTAGATAAGCCAATCAAAGCACAAGCACAAGCACAAGTTCTTGGCAATTTTTCTAATTCAAGCTCTTTGATGAAGAATTCTTTTTTCTAGTTGCCAAGTTAGGTTTACAACATGTTTCTTAGTGTAAATATACTCTTTAGGAAGCTATTAGACCGTTGAAACCCTACTGGATATGCCTGAAAAGGTTCCTTAAAAACTGGAGAGTCGTTGCTCTGTTTTTCGCGAAAAACTGATACTTCCAGACTTCGTGTTAAGTTCTGAGTTTAACGGGTTAAACTCGACTTCTCCCCTCAACGGTCAAAAGCAGCTGGAGGCAGAGCATTTAATGTGCGGCAGAACTGTATAGGTGGCATCTTTTGATTCGCCCGAGTTCTATTTGAAATCTTAGCTGAAAACGCGCCACTTGAATCATTTGAAAGGGAGCCTTCAGACTTCGACTTTAACAGGTTAAGACCAACTTTTAACGCGTTAACTGATGTTCTTAAAAAAGTCATAGGAAACTTAAACTTCAGATTAAACCAGTCTAACGTGTTAAAGTATAACCTTGGGAGCAAGTTAAACTTGGGTGAAAGAAATACCTGTTAAACTGTGACTTTAATGGATTAAACTTAAAATAACTCAAAAACACTTATCATTTGGAAATCAAACTTGATTCAAACTAGTTTCTTTTCAAAAGCATTTTTTTCCTCAATATTCCTAAAACATATTTTTTTGAGATAATCACTTGACACACTTGGAAATTAAGCATAAGTTCAATTAACCTTATTTTGACCAAAGAAGTGAGAAAAAATATTAACACACATCATTTGCAATCACCAAAATTAAAGTTTTCTTTGGAACAAATCCAACATTTCTATATATTGGTAGAACCGTGGCAGTAAGGGTATTCAATCCAATTGACATGGTATCAGAGCAACATCTCAATTAGGATTGTTCTCATTTTCTGAAGGTAGCGACATTTTTTGTGGAGTATTTGGTTGGTGATAATTCTCTTAGGTTTCATCATGTCTTCTAGTGAGTTTCTTGGGGTGCGTTTTACTGGGAACAATTATTCTACTTGGGAATTCCAGTTTCATTTATTTGTTGTGGGGAAAGAATATTATGGGGCTAGATTGATGGCAGTGTTCCAGCTCCTACAGAGCCTCAGGAGTTGGCCAAGTGGACAGTCAACGATGCACATGTGATGTCCTGGATTTTAGGGTCTGTTGACCCTCTCATTATGCTCAACTTACGGGCATATAAAATTGCAAAAGCTATGCAGGAATACTTGCGAAGGGTTTATCACCAGGATAACAATGCACGTCGATTTCAGTTAGAATATGAGATTACTAACTGTAGTCAAGGCAATCTATCTGTTCAAGAGTATTTTTCTGGTTTTCAGAATTTGTGGGTTGATTTTTCTGATGTGGTTTATGCAAAGGTACCCACCGAATCAATATGTGTTGTTCAAGCCGTTCATGAGTAGAGCAAGAGAGATCAATTCCTAATGAAATTGCGCCCTGAATTTGAGGCCACTCGTTCAAATTTAATGAATCGGGATCCTTCACCATCTTTGGATATTTGTTTGGGAGAATTGCTTCACGAAGAGCAGCGCCTTCTCACACAAGCTACATTCTAGTAGGATACAAATCTGAGTTCCATTGCCTATGCAGCCTATGAGAGAGGGAAGGGTAAGGACATGGGTAAGGTCCAATGTTTTGGCTGCAGAGAGCATAGTCATATTGCAGCCCACTGTGCAAAGAAAGTGTACAACTATTGTAAGAAACAAGGCCATTTTATTAGAGAATGTCCAACTCGGCCTCCAAATCGTCCTCCAAATCGTTGCACCATTGCTTATTGGGTTAACACTTCTTCTGCTGGGATGTCTTCAACTCCTTCGCCCGCAACTGGAAACTCTAGCCTTACAACTCCTTCGCCTGCCGTCGGAAACTTTAGTCTTACACCTGAAATGGTCCAGCAGATGATCATGTCAGCTTTTTCTGCCTTGGGGCTTCAAGGTAATACCTCGCATAAGTCTTGGCTTATTGATTCCACTGCATCCAATCATATGAGCAAATCATCCGACGTGTTGTGCAATGTTCGGCCATATCATGGTTCATCCCAAATTCAGGTAGCTAATGAGAGTCATTTAGCTATTAATGAAATTGGAGATGTCAAATTCAACTTTCAAAGATGTTTATGGATCTCCTGGACTGTTCAATAATCTTATTTCGGCTGGCCAATTAGTTGAGAAAAACTGTGATGTCCAATTTTCTCGTGATGGCTATCTTGGGCAGGATCAAGTGTTGGGGAAGATGCTCACGAAGGGGCCTAAAGTTGGTACTCTTTCCGCTGCAGTTTTCTATTCTTAGTAGTTTATCTTTGGCCTATATGACAATTAATACATCAAGTGAAGTCTAGCATAAAGGGCTGGGTCATTCAAACTCTGTTATTCTATCTCGCATGTTAAATTCTAGTTTGTTAGGCAATAAAGAACATGTTGCTAAACACTTGTCATTTGATTGTTCTGTACGCAAAATTGGTAAGAGTAAAACTCTTTCGTTTCCTTCTCGTGGTAGTTGGGTTGCAAAATGTTTCGATATTGTGCATACCTATGTGCGGGGCATTTCTCCCATAATTTATCAAGCTCGATATAAATATTTTGCGACATTTATAGATAATTTCAGTCAGTATACTTGGGTCTATTTTTTTCAGGCCAAATCAGAGGTTCTATTTGTTTTTCAAAACTTTGTCGCATATATTGAGAACCAATTTTCTACATGTATCAAGATATTGAGATTTGATTTTGGTGGAGAGTACATGTCTCGTGGGTTTCATGATTTTTTACATCACAAAGGAATTGTCTCTCAGCATTCTTGTCCTTATACTCCTCAACAAAATGGGGTGACGGAATGAAAGAACAGACAGCTCTTGGATGCTGTTCGCACCTTATTGCTTCAATCATCTGTTCCATCCAATTTTTGGTTTGCAGCATTATCTACTGCAGTTTTTCTGATTAATAGACTGCCCTCTCAAATACTAAATTTTGATTCTCCTTACTATCGTTTATACCATCAGCATCCTAGCTATCTTAATCTGTATACTTTTAGATGTGTTTGCTTTGTTCATCTACCTTATCATGAACTTCACAAACTCTCTGCCTAGTCTGTTAAATGTGTCTTTATGGGTTATAGTATTTCCCACAAAGGTTATGTTTGCTATGATTCTTGTGCAAACAAATTTTGTATATCTCGTAATGTTGTTTTCTTTGAGAATCAAAATTTCTTTCCTATACATGACAAGTCATTGCGTGAGACTAGCATTCTAACGTGTTTTGATAAATTGCCATCTGTTCCTACCAGGTTCAAACCCGGCCTTGTGTATACTACGCCGACTAACTTTGCCTGTTCCTGAGACTAACCCTTCATTTGAATCTGTTCCAAAGACTTCTCCTGAGATTGAGATGACTTCTGAGACAGGTGCAATCGGTTCTCCAATGCCTCCGTAGCCTAGTCCACGACGATCTACCCGACTATCACGTCCCCCTAATTGGTATGGTGATTACGACACTTCCTTTAACATTACTTTGCCATCAATTTCCATTCCTACACGTTTTTTAGAGGCTACTAGACATGAATGTTGGCGACAAGTGATGGATGAGGAACTTCAGGCTCTTCAGGCCAATCATACTTGGGATATGGTTCCTTGCCCATCTAATGTTAAAGCCATTGGCTATAAATGGGTTTTCTCGGTTAAGCTTCACTATGATGGGACTTTAGAGAGGTACAAGGCACGGTTAGTTCCTATTGGAAATCGGCAAGAATACAGGGTAGACTATGCGGAGACATTTGCTCCTGTGGCAAAAATGACTACCGTGCATACGATTCTTTCGATTGCTGCCTCCCAAGGATGGCCACTCTGTTAGATGGACGTAAAAAATGCTTTTTTTTCATGGTGATCTCAAAGAGGATATGTACATGAGTCCTCATTTGGGCTTACTTCCATCCTCATCTTCCATGGTATGTAAGCTGAAGTGATCTCTTTATGACTTAAAACAAGCTCCACGAGCATGGTTTGAAAAATTCAGGTTTACTTTGCTTTGCCTGTCCTTTGTTCAAAGCCAATTTGACTTTTCTTTGTTTCTGTGCAAGACTCCAACTGGTCTTGCTCTTTTACTTGCATATGTGGATGATATTGTCATTACTAGCACTAACTCCAACTTTATTGATCATCTGAAGAAAAACCTTCAGGCCTCTTTTTTATGAAAGATCTTGACCCTCTTACATATTTTTTGGGGTTGGAAGTGCACAGGAACTCTTCAGGTATATTTCTGAATCAACGCAAGTACTGGTCTTCAGGATTCACCTTCAGTAAACACCCCTATGGAAGTCAATGTGAAATATTGAAAGGAGGAGGGAGATATACTTTCTGATCCCACTATGTTTGGATAGTTGCTAGGGAGCTTGAACTGTTTGACAGTTACTCGGCCTGATATTTCCTTCGCTGTCCAGCAGGCTAGTCAATTTATGCAAAATCCACATCACCTTCATTTAGCTGTCGTTCGCCGGATTATTCGATATCTTCGGGGGTCACCTGATCGTGGGTTGTTCTTTCCACTTAGCTCTCCACTTTACCTTTCACTTATACTGATGCAGATTGGGGTGGGTGTCCTAATACTCGACGGTCTATCACAAGTTGGTGCATGTTTCTGGGTGATTCTTTGATCTCTTGGAAGAGTAAGAAACAAGCTCGTGTTTCTACATCCTCTAATGAATCTGAATACCAGGCAATGTCCGCGGCGTGTTCTGAGTGTATGGCTTTGTGGGCTTTTGACTGAGCTTGGTTTTTCTCAATCTGATTCTACTCCTCTCCCTGCTGATAATACTAGTGCCATTCAAATAGCTGCTAATCCTATTTACCATGAGCGCACAAAGCACATAGAAGTGGACTGTCATTCTATTCGGGAAGCTTTGGACACTCGGGTTATATATTTACCTCATGTTTATTCTCATCTCCAAATCACTAATGTTTTCACAAAGGCCATGACATGATAGCGCCATCAGTTCCTGGTGGGCAAATTGATGCTTCCTGATCAGTCGGCATCAATTTGAGGGGGGATGTTAGTCAGTCACAGCACCTTCCTTGACTACAATTATTCTCTCCAATTATGGCATAATTAGATATTATTACTGTAAATATTCTGTAAATATTAGGCTATTTGTAGTTGCCTTATTTAGTCTCCTAGAGTGTTGTAATTACGGTCTCTCAGCCTTGTAACTCATGTTCATGTTTTCTATATAATGGTAGAACCCTGGCAGTAAGGGTATTCAATCCAATTGACAATTTGGTTGTTGTCTCCCTGTTTTCTTCTTTTAACATTATTTGCTTGAGATGTGTCATGCCTCGAAACTCACCCTAAGAGTCTTGAGATGATGACACGCCGCATACTCAAGAAAATAAATTTTTCCTAAGCATGCAAGGCTACATATTCCAAAATAAATCCAAACTTATAAAATTCAACTTCTGAGAATAAGTGGCAGAGTAACTACAATTCTTGAAATTGAGACATAATCCATAAGATATTAAAGCTCTAAGGAATGAAACAAAATCCAAAGAGTTTTCTAAACATAAATAAGTTTCTAACAGTAGTACTAATGAAATACTTTTAATTGTCTTTAACTGCTGCTGGTCTTTTAGTTGCTCCCGCTAGCTAACTTGAACAACTCCTGATTTGTGTGAAAGGGTGAAAACGGGGTGAGCACGAATGCTCAGCAAGTGGCAAATTTTGAAAACAAAATACAATATACAAAATATATAGGGATCAAGCATAGAACAATTCTTGTAAAATAATCACATGAACTTTAGCAGAAAATTTTTGAACAGTCAGAACATAATAAATGTAATAGCAGTTTTGAGAGTTGAGCAAATAATATTTGTAAATAAAATCATTAACCAAAAGAGAGCAGTTCAGAGTAGAATAGCAGAATGGAAATTCAGAGCAGAGTGAGTGGGGTGATCACTGTGACTACACTTAAACCGCTGTAGTGCGTCCAAAATCGTCTAAAAATCGCCAACGATCGAGCGCCCTGAAGGACATGTCCTAAAAACAATGCACTGCAGAACAGAATGGAACAGAATACCCTACATGGAGGGTTTATAACTACACTTTCCCAGTAGTACAGGCACAAAACCAACACCCACCAAAACAGAGTCAGATCATAAATTCAAAGCATTACGATTGTTATAAAATTTCAGTACAAAATATCATAATCAAAACATACCTGATCCCAGCTTATTTAATCAAACATAATATATTGCATAAATCAGATAAAATTCGAATAAGCAGATAAATAAGTAAATTAATAAAACACTTAGAAAACAATTTTCAGAATAAAACTTGTAATTGAAAACTCTCATTCTAATTAAAATTTATTTACATGCAAAATAGCTTTAAATCGAAATATTGAAAAATTACTAAATTGGAAAACTTAGCACTTTGAATAAATAATATATATATATATATATATATATACACATAATATCAAAACAATTTAATTTTTACAATAGTAGTAGCCACTTACCTTAATATACAATTTTCCAACTCCTAAAATAATTGTTTAGCCATCTAAAATAATTATGTAAAAGTTTATGTCAAAACATAATCAACCATAACCTTAACTTAAATCTCTCTTCAATTCCAAAGAAAAGCTAGTCTATATATTGAAAAATAACTAACAATCACTCACCAAAGAAGTGTTTGAGCTTTAGAGCAAGTAAGTGAAATGAGTGAAATGAGTGAAATGGAGACTAAAATGGAACTTGTATGGCCAGCCATGGGTGTATATATAGAGTGAAACCATGTGATTCACATGGGGGTGAATGGGAGATAAATTGGGATACAAATTGGAAGACTTATGTAGGTGGTGGGTGAGATAATCAAAGTATGTGACAAATTGGAAGACTTATGTAGGTGGTGAGTAATGTAGGTGGTGGGTGAGATAGTCAAAAGTAGGTGGCAAATTGTAAGACTTATGTAGGTGGTGGGTAAGATAGTCAAAAGTAAAGTAGGTGACAAATTGAAAGACTTGTATGGGTAGTGGGTGAGATAGTCAAAAGTATATCACAAATTGAAAGACTTATGTGGGTGATGGGCTAAATTTGGTTGGGTTATTACAAGATGTTTTCCTCGCCTTGATGTTTTGGTTCAAGCCTTACTAGTGATAGATAGCCTTAAACGGGGGTAGTCATGCCAAGATTTGATTAACTGGAAAGATCTTCACAGTTGGTGAATCTAGGAACGCTAGATTCTACAGAAAAGAAGCCACAATAAGTAATAAAATGGATGGTATCTCATTGCTTGTGTTTGATTGTTCTATAAGATGAATAAATTGGTCTAAATCTCTACAGTTTCTGACTTATCTTCATTGATCTTCTCCGTCAGCTTCTAAGAAGCTCAAAACTGGAAGCCCTGCATGACATAACTGAGATCAGTGGTATCTAGGTTACTTCTGGCAACCGAGATCCCGGTTTTTCTAATGACAAGCTTCTAACTTCTTGCGTATCTCATGTCTTTATTTCCTATTACCTCAAAGGTGGCAAAATACTTCACACTAGGAAATAAATGGGCAAGGTTTTAATGGGTGATATATGCTTGCAAATATCACATGGTTAATCGGTCTATAGTCCAGCAACCTTTGGTGTGTGGGGGCTAAGATTCGCCACCTTCTATGATAATGAATGGATCAGGTTCTGTTAGCAATGGTTGGAACCTTTTTCTGGAAATGTAGGTTGTTGCCAGTTCTACAGAACTAGTAAGTGATTTTGGCATTTCTAAGCTCATTCTGGAGAAGGACGCCAGTCAGGTCGTGCAGGAAATTCTGGCGACCACCGAAGAAGACTCAAAAGCTTGGCTGCATGGCAAGTGCTTCATGTAGGAAGGGAGGTGAACACAGTGGCTCATGAACTGGCACGACTTGGACTGGCAATGGAGACTTTTGTGATTTGGACTTCAAATTTCCCATCCTCTATTGTGGCCTGTTTAGAAGCGAACTGTAGCTGCTAATCGGTTTGTCTGTGCAATGAATGCCATGATTATAAAAAAAAAAAGCTATAAAATTCTAATTTTTATTCCTTAAATTGAACTCGAACCTCAAGTTGAGTTTGAATTGAACTCAAACCTTAAATCGAGTTTTGAGCCTATTGGGCTAGCGAGCCGAGCCTGAATCTTCAAGCCCCGTTTTCCGAGCTTGTCGAGCAGACAGAACCCTCCCACCTGCAGCTTCTGTCTTGATAATTATAATGGTGGAGCCTGCAAAGTAGAGAGTAGTTGTTGTATTAATTTTGGACTTTGGATTCCTAAAATCTTACATACAGTGCTTTTGTTTGTTGACCTCCTTTCTTCTTATGTTGGCCGGTTCTAAATCCTCATCCCATTTGTCCACTTTTTGGTTTGTTGACTACACTAGAAATCAACTGCTCGAGTGACAGTAATACGTAGTTTTCCTGATACTTGTGTGCTAAATTTGCCCTTTTTCTTCAGACATGGTTTTAGTTTTAGCAAATTTAAGCTTTTTCGTCTTGCATGTAAATTAAAGAATTCGCAAATTTTCATTCAAAATTGTTGTTCTGCCAGCATATTGTGACCTCAGGCTCTGAATCTGAGGGTGAGGATGAAGCAATTCCGCCGGTTCTGTCAACAGATCTAGTGGCAGCTGTTCAGGCAGTGGTAGAGCCACTCTTGAGGATGAAAGTTGAAGGTTTAGGCCAGGCAATGGTTGTTTTGGCTTTTTTTTTTTTCCCCCTTCTTTAAGTTTTTAACATCTGGGCTAAATGCAGATGAAGCAGGCGACGCTTCTAGTAACTAGGGGGCTGAATTATCCAAGTATGACATTTGGTATGCCACCTTTGGATCTAATATGTTCAAGCCAAGATTCCTCTGCTATATTCATAGTGGACAGGTATAGAATATCGAATAACTTGAAGGAATGTGATACTCATTATTTTAGCGTTGATTCTAGTGGTTGAAATTTGTATTCTCAATTCATGGTAATGTCAATTTCTGGCCTCTGGTTTGTTCGCAGTTAAGCATAAGCTTATAGATATTATATGAAATGTGGTTTTTCCAGCTCATCCTGCACAATAAGAATGGAACATGCGCTTGTCCTATGGCTTATCTAGTTCTACATCTTTTGCTGATATGCAATATTTTTAGAGGCAGTGAAGCTCCATGATATTTTTCGTTTCCTTTTCCTTCCAGTCTCTCCTTTTCCCCCTCTTAACATGTGGAATCAAAATTGTACTTGTTGCACAAACTGGTTAGTACGGCAATGTCCTTTACGTTGGGAAGGAAGGCGGTCTCCCTATTCTATGACGTACGTTGAAGCCCCCTTCATCTCAACATATGAATAGTAAAAGTCAATTGATATGTTCTGATTATTCCGGTGGTTGTGTTCAGGTGCCCTCCGTCTGCCACTGAGGACTTCAAATCTGGAAAGCACCCCTTGCGAGCTGCATTGAGAGACTATGTCGAGACCTTGGTGAAAGGTCTTGTGGGAGGCGGGCAGCTCTCGGAAGCCGAGGCCAGAGCTTACCTAGAGGAAGCATCCACAAAACCATTGTGATGCAAAGTGCTAATCCCTGTGTACCACTTTGTGTATTTCATTCGCTCGAGTGTAGGGTACATTTATAATGTAGGTTTCTACTCCACGTACAAGCAACAGAGAGCATGTGATGCAGGTTTGGCTTGGATGCAGAGCCAATTTGTAAAGCTGTGCTGTTGGGGAGGGATCTCGCTTCGTTCTCTCATTTATCACTTATAGAACAGGCAATTGAACACATCAAAATTTACTTCCTTTTTTTGTTGTTTTGTTTTGTTTTTCTTGTTTTTATTCGAAATCTGTTTTCTTTTTCTTATTTGTTTTTTTTAAAAAAAAAAAATTTCGATGATGTGTGCTTGATGTGTTGGTTCCTTGCTCCCACTAGAACATTGTCTGAAAGGAAAAAGAAACTGAAATTATGTCCCGAACAATGGCAGGATGTGAATATTTATGTAATCTGATAGTGTACCTTCACGAAATCTAACTCTTCGTTAGACATTCTTTTTCCATGAGTATAACTTACGTGAGTTTGGCTTATGACATAAGTCATTTTTCTATAATACAGAATCTGATGATTTGTGTCAGATTTTTTTAAATTAACCAATCACACACTAGTGCACAAAACTCCTGCACGTTTTCTTTTTCTTTTTTTTTTTTTTTAACTTTTGCCTATTTACCTTTTTTTTTCTCATTTTCTATTTTTGGTCAAGTACAATCCTCTTTGCACTTTATGCCCTTTTTTCCACTTCGCTTTTCTTGGAAAAAAAAAAAACTCTCTATTTTTTTTCTTACACTATTTTTTTTATTGCTTACACTTAATTATGCATTCCCATATTTCATCACTTTGGTCTGATTCAGTTATTTGCTTTGATTTCAATTTTACTCTAATTTCAGTTATTTGCTTTGTTTTGGTTTTTTTTTCCTGATTTTATTGTTTGCATTGATTTATATTTTTTTTCCTGATTTTATTGTTTGCCTTGGTTTGTTTTTTCCTCCGATATGCTCTAGGAAGAAGTTTGAAATTTAAAACAAGAAAGTCAAAAAAGAAGATATCAAGTAGCCAACACTAAAAAATTGAGATTTTGTTTGTTGTTTAATAGATTTTGTTTGTTCTTTTTAGAGGAAATAATTGCTTTTTTATCAATAATTATTTGTTCTTTTGGCTCAAGTTTCCATTCTTTTAAGTTGCTACTTATTCTTTTTTACCTCAGCCTATTGTTTGCTTGATTCGAACTCTTCCCTCAATGATTCATATTTCTCAATCCCTACAATCCCAATCGGACATCATTTTTATCAAGGGTTTGTTGAAAATATATTTAATGGCATGTGGGCTCATGTCCTACCGCAAGGATGCACCAGCTGCACATAATAATTTTCCTTCTCCTATCGCCTTAAACACCGTTGATTTGGAAGTGTACCTAAGTGTATGTACACTAACGGTTTCCATCAAACTCCATGTATATATAATACAGGGTTGCTTTCATGCTCCCATTCTGTTTTTCAACGTACCCAGAGTCGTTCCCATCTTTTTACCATTCACTATCGATCGCCATTGTTCTAATTTAATTCGTGGTTTAATACGATTCTTCTCGTCTTGTCATTTTGAACAGATGGTAGATGCTTTTGGAAGGAGGTTGTAGAATACAGGGCAATGAATGAGTTGGGTCCATGGCAATGACATTGATATTGGTGAAGAAGAAAACGATTTGAACGTGACATTCACAAAAAAAAAAAAAAACGTACATGGTTTGTTTGTTTGTTTTTTATTGTGAAATAACATGAGTTTGTAAAGAAATAGTTTGAATTTTGAGATGTATACATCGGATTAAAGCTTTATATGCTTGATTACAATTTTTTGATCTTTGTATGTTTCTAGGTTTGTAAATAGCATAAATATATATATATATATATATATATATATATATATATATATATATATATATATAGGGGCATAGTTTCTTAGGGGCGGGAGGGGCAACCTGGACCAAACTATAATACCCACCCAAGAAAAGGTATATTATATATATAGGGGCATAGCTTCTTAGGGGCGGGAGGGGCAGCCCAGACCAAACTATAATACCCACCCAAGAAAAAAGGGTAATGCTACCCCCCAATCTTGGCCATTGATTTTGGTTGATGGAACATATGGGAAAGGGATGGACAGGGCAAGCCGGTTAAGGAAGAGAAAAAGAAAAAGAAAAAGACAGAGGAGAGAGGAGAGAGAAGAATATAGAGAGGAAGAGCAGCCGCACTAGGGGATGGAGAAATAAAAGAAAAAAGAGAGAGGCGAAAGGAGAGAAGAAAATAGAGGGAAAAAAAAAATCGTTGAGAGGTGGGAGGAGAGAGAAGAAAAAATATGAAAAATAAAAAATGGGGAAAGGGGAGAAAATGAGAGGAAAAAAAATAAGAGAATATATTTTATTAGGTACAAATTTTTAAAAAGAAGTAAAATTTTTTTTAAAATATTATCTATGTAAAAAAATATTAATTGCTGAATAATATACTAAATAATATACTTAATAAAATAGTTTTTTGTACATATGTCAATGATTCTCAAAATATAAAATCTATGTATATTGATCAACTTAGTAAAAAAAATATTTATTGCATTTTAGAATTTTTATCACTTTTTTTTTGTTTTTAATCACTTTTTAAAAATATTTACCATTTTTTAACATTTATCATGTTTGTTTATATTTTATCAATTTTTTATATTTAATCACTTTTTGTAGTTTTAATCACTTTTTTTTATTTAATTATATTTTGAAAAAATGTTTGCTTTTTTTAGTTTTTTATCGCTTTTTTTATTTAATCAATTTTTAAAATTATTTATTGCATTTTAAAATTATTTATCACTTTTTCATTTTCTATTTTTATTTTAAAAATATTTACCAATTTTTTAACATTTATCACATTTTCTTTATTTTATCACTTTTTTATACATTTAATCGCCTTTTTTTAAAATTTTATCACTTTTTTTTACATTTAATCGCTTTTTCTTACATTTTATCGCTGAAGTTACCTTCGTTGTGATTGGGTCACGTTGAAGGTAACCTAAAAAGTGACCGGGTTACGTTGAAGGTATCTTGGGTGTGATCGGGTCACATTGAAGGTAACCTAAAAAAGTGCCGGGTCACGTTGAAAGTACTTTAGGTGTAACCGGGTCAGATTGAAGGTAACCTAAAAATGTGACCGGGTCACGTTGAAGGTGCCTTCGGTGTGACCAGGTCACTTTGAAGGTAACCTAAAAATGTGACCGGGTCACGTTGAAGGTGCCTTCGGTGTGACCAGGTCACTTTGAAGGTAACCTAAAAATGTGACCGGGTCACATTGAAGGTACCTTCGTTGTGACCGGGTCACATTGAAGGTAACCTAAAAATGTGACCAGGTCACATTGAAGGTACCTTCGTTGTGACCGGGTCACGTTGAAGGTAACCTAAAAATATGACCGGGTCATGTTGAAGTTACCTTCGGTGTGACCGGGTCACATTGAAGGTAACCTAAAAAAGTGACCGGGTAACGTTGAAAGTACATTGGGTGTAACCGGGTCACATTAAAGGTAACCTAAAAATGTGACGGGGTCACTTTGAAAGTAACCTAAAAATGTGACCGGGTCACGTTGAAGGCACCTTCGATGTGACCGGGTCACTTTGAAGGTAACCTAAAAATGTGACCGGAAGGTAACCTAAAAATGTGACCGGGTCACATTGAAGGTACCTTCGTTGTGACCGGGTCACTTTGAAGGTAACCTAAAAATGTGACCGAGGTGACCGGGTCACATTTTTAGGTTACCTTTATAGTGACCCGGTCACAACAAAGGTACCTTCAACGTGACCCGGTCATATTTTTAGGTTACCTTCAACGTGACCCGGTCACATTTTAAGGTTACCTTCAACGTAACCCGGTCACAACGAAGGTACCTTCAAGGCGACCAGGTCACATTTTTACGTTACCTTCAAAGTCACCCGGTCACAACGAACGTACCATCACCGTGACCCGGTCACATTTTTAGGTTACCTTCATTATGACCCGGTCACAACGAACGTACCTTCACTGTGACCCGGTCACAACGAACGTACCTTCACTGTGACCCGGTCACATTTTTAGATTACTTTCAAAGTGACCGGGTCACATTTTTAGGTTACCTCCAACGTGACCGGGTCACACCCAAGGTACCTTCACCGTGACCCGGTCACATTTTTAGGTTACCTTCAACCTGACCAGGTCACAACGAATGTACCTTCAACTTGACCCGGTCACATTTTTAGGTTACCTTCAACGTGACCCAGTCACAACGAAGGTACCTTCACCGTGATCCGGTCACATTGTTAGGTTACCTTCAACGTGACCCGGTCACAACGAAGGTACCTTCAAGGTGACCGGGTCACATTGTTAGGTTACCTTCAAAGTGACCCGGTCACAACGAAGGTACATTCAGCGTGACCGGTTCACATTTTTAGATTACCTTCAACGTGACCCGGTCAAAACGAAGGTACCTTCAACGTGACCCGGTCAAAACGAAGGTACCTTCAGCGTGACCCGGTCACATTTGTAGGTTACCTTCAACGTGACCCGGTGACAACAAAGGTACATAAAACGTGACCCGGTCACATATTTAGGTTACCTTCAAAGTGACCGGGTCACAATGAAGGTACCTTCAGCGTGACCCGGTCACATTTGTAGGTTACCTTCAACGTGACCCGGTGACAACAAAGGTACATTCACCGTGACCCGGTCACATTGTTAGGTTACCTTCAAAGTGACCCGGTCACAATGAAGGTACCTTCAAGGTGACCCGGTCACAACGAAGGTACCTTCAAGGTGACCGGGTCACATTTTTAGGTTACCTTTAAAGTGACCCGGTCACAATGAAGGTACCTTCACCGGGTCACATTTTTAGATTACCTTCAACGTGACCCGGTCACAACGAAGGTACCTTCAACGTGATCTGATCACATATTTAGGTTATCTTCAAAGTGACCGGGTCACAACGAATGTACCTTCAAGGTGACCGTATCACATTTTTAGGTTACCTTCAAAGTGACCCGGTCACAACGAAGGTACCTTTAGCGTGACCGGGTCAAATTTTTAGGTTACCTTCAACGTGACCCAGTCACAACGAAGGTACCTTCAACGTGACCCGGTCACATATTTATGTTACCTTCAAAGTGACCAGGTCACAACGAGGGTACGTTCTACGTGACCCGATCACATTGTTTGGTTACCTTCAACGTGACCCGGTCACATCGAAGGTACCTTCAAGGTGACCATCTTGTCATTCATCATAGTTATTAAGTGTAGGTGGAAAAATGATATTGCTGTTGCCTTGTCCTTTCATCTCAATTTTTTTTACCTTCTCCATTTGATATTTTAATATTATTTTCAATTATAATTTTTTCCCAACAAAATACATTCTTTAATTTTCTCATTTCTCCCTAATTTTTTTTCTTTTTCCTTTTCTTTCCTCCCTGTTATAATTTAATTTATAGTTGAAAAAATATGTGTACCTTTTTTACATTTAATCAATTCCTATTACATTAAATTTTATTTTTGTGCAACATTCATATAAGTTTGTGTATATTGATCAAATTATACAACAAATAAAAAGCAACATAGCAACAAATTTCAAAATTTACCATCTAATAGCAAGTGATAATAAATTTGATGAATGATCAGTTATGTAACTTTTGTGACATAAAAAAAATAACAATTTAATGATCAAATACCTAAATTCAAGGCCAATTTTAGATTCAAATGTCTGAGTGTCAATAAACTAAGGCACTTCTATATTTATTTAAACATTCATTATAGTCACTAAAATATCATTTATGATTCTAAAAAAATATAGTTTAATAGAAATCATTTAGATTTTGTCATGAAAATTATCATTTTTACTTACATAAACTATTTTTCAAAAATTTTAACTATTTTTTTTCAAATTAAGATATATTGTTCCATTTCCTCTTCGCTCCCTCATTGCTTTTTCTTGTTTTTTTATTTTCTTCTCTGCCCTCTTTCGTCCTCTGTTTTAATATTTTTTTTTCTCTATTTTATTCTCTCTCTCTCTCTGCCCTGTCTTTTCTTCTTTTTTCCTTTGTTTCATTCTCTCTCTCTCTCTCTCTCTCTCTCTCTCTCTCTCTCTCTCTTTCATATGGTAAAAATTAGTTTTAAAAATAAAAAAAATTAAATTAAAAATATTTACCCTAAAGGATAACACTTATCTATTTCAAGTTAGTGAAAACGAATTTTGATATTTTCAAGTTATAATTAATAATAAAAAATTACGTGGTTATGGGAACATGACGTACATTTTATGCCAGTTTACAATGATTTTATTCATGGCAGCAAAAAAGCAAGCCATAATCATTGCTAAACAACCCATGGTCGACCAACCAAGGGCTCCATGATCCTAAGGCGCTTCCATATTTGGAAAATTCATATTTTTTTTAGGCTTTCATATTTAGCAACTTTATCATATTGGTTAGCTTCCATATTTATAATCACCGGTACTAAACACTAACTCTAACTCTAAACCTTAAACACTAAATATAAAATTATTACCCTATAATCCTAATGTGACGGAACGGGGCCCAGTGCCCCTAATCTTGTAGGCTCTTAGGGATAATGAATCCCACTAGTTACAGTTGGCTAACTATTACTCGTCAATATAAATTAAAACAATTTATATGCAACTAGTTACTTAGCCTACTCAGAATAAGTTATGCATGCTTCTGACTTGGCAATGCAACCGAAATTTAAAAGTCTGGAATTAAAACATTGCTCGAGCATTTCATTAAAACATACTGAAAACGTACCAAGTCATTGAAATACTAGTTGCTTTAACTACAAGTAACAGTTTTGTGCATACATTTAACTCTAGCATGCACCCAAAAGTAACAAGATGGATTTACATCCTAATGTATCCCAATAGAGGCAACTTACTTAGTACACAAAGTACTATGTACAAGAGACAAAATTACTACTAACTAAGATCATTTACTTGAGCCCACCTTGAGCTAAACCAAGCTTCAAGTGTAGCCCTTCACTAGACATTGTTCTTGTGTACTCTTAGCCTCTACACTGTAAAGGCACAACTTGGTTAGCACATAACTTATACTGCAAGAAACTAGAATCACTAGGATTCTCAATAAAATACCTGCAAAACAGAAAGCTTAGGCCTCAACTATCACTTCAGTGATTAGGCCCGGGATTAGATCCTGCACAATAAAACTAAGGGAATGAGTACTTAAAAGTACTCAGTAAGGATTCCCTTCTTGAATACCTGCAAAGAAATATGCAACAAATATGCAATATGGCAACCAAGCAATCAAACATGCAATTCAAACAACAAACAATCAACAAAATGCCAAAAATGCAATGTATGGATGTATGGTATGGAATGCACACAACACATGCACTTGGGACTTTCTGCACTTAAGTGCCTTAATTCTTGCCGTGAGCTCAAACGGCTGAGGTACTTGAGATACTGGCCCTCGTATCCCGGATACTTTACCTCAATTAAGTCCCATCTACGGGTTCTAGAGTAGGTCGTCACCTATCTCAAACTTACCCGCCTTTACCCTTGATTTATTGTACAGGGTAGTCTTACTATGTGGTTTAACTAGTCAAACCCTCAAGGTTTAACTCAAAATACTACTAGTGGCTCACTTACCAAACCAAATGGCTTGGTTGGGATCGACTTAGGTTTTTCTCTCTATTGACCATATGTAATTTATACTCTATATGGCCAATAAAGAGTCTAAAAACCCACTTAATCCCCTTAATTTCCATTTAAAAACTTAAGTACTATGAGTTACTTAGCCACCAAGTCACATTTCTTTTATACTTAACCACACAACTTGACTACCTTCCAAATAACGCACAATTCCCGCCTTAGGAACGAATTCTAGACCCAACCGAGGCTATGGAACGTCTTAGAATAGCCTAGGGATAGAAACCGAGAGTATAAGTTAATCTTAGGATGGCCGGAAATCGAGGCCAAAATTGCACTTGGCGACGCGGCGCCAAAGAGCAAATGCTTTTGGCGACGCGGCGCCGCCGAACAAACGCTCTGTGCACAATTTCGCTTCTTGGCGCCGCGGCGCCAATTCACGGACGAATTGGCGACGCGTCGCCAACTCGATTTTCTGGGTTTATGCGACAGCGTTGTTCTTGTACACAAACTACTCAAACTCTCTCATTTCTAATCCAAACTTAATGGGTCTTGTTTCTAATTCATCCCAACACACAAAGCTACAAAACCATGCATTATTTGAGCTTAATTACTTGAACCCTTACCTCAATTTTAGCCACAAAGCCAGCAATGAAACACAAGCTTTTCTAGCTCCACAAGCTTCCTTGAGTTCCAAGTCTAAAACCAACGAAAATTGGCACCCAAACCAATCAAACCAAGACCATTTCTAGCTCTAGAAACAACCTATAATCACACCAAATGATCTCAAGAAGCTTACCTACGAAAATTGGATTCCAAAACAAGCTCCAAAGATCAAATGAAGCAAGAACACTAGCAAAGGGGCTTAGTGATCTTTCCTAACTCCTTGGGTACCCTTAATTCAATGGAATTTTGCAAGAAAATGGAAGCTTGGGCTGTGATTTTGGGAGAGGAGAGGGAGCTACGAATTTTTGGTGTTGCAATGAAATGGCTAAGTATGAAGAAGAGAAGAAGAAACTTAACTTATAAGCTTATTAAGCAACTTTTCTCTCCCTTGCACTTAAGCCCTCATACTTTCATTTGTTTCAAATAGCTCACCAACTCACACTCCAAACTCACTTTTCTTTGTTTTAAAAGGTACTAAAGAGCTTCCCAAACTTAATTTTCTTGAACACTTTAGCCACTTAAGTTCTAAATGGCTCAAAAAGAACACTTAGTGCCACAAGTTGTCAAAACTTACTAGGATGATTCTAAAAGCTAGAACAACTAATGGTCTTGACTTAACTATGCCAAATCACACTTAGGAACTCACTTAACTTGATTAAGCTTATGTTACTTGCTTAACAAGGCGCTAATTTGAGGTACTTAATTTCATAAACACTTAATCAAAGTAAATAAACACTTACTTGATTAGTTGACTAGGAGAGCTGTCACACCTAAACTCCAATATCATAACCATAAACCCTAAACACTAACCCTATTTTTTCTATTGTGATTAAATGATTTCTTCCCTAATATTATGTGATTTCTAATAAAATTTTAGGCCTAATTCTTATGTTTTTTTCATATGAAAGAATAGCACATTAGTTATAATTTGTAGGAGCTTGATACAGGTGTTTTTTATTGGAACTTTTAAGTGTACATGATATCTATATAATAACTAAAGGTTAAGGACTATTTATGCAATTTACTCAGGTGTATTGTGTTTTAAGAATATAAATTGTTGGGGGCACATTTGGAAGTATTATGAATTAATGGTTTTTAGGAATATTGAAAAAAAAATCCTAATTTCCTAATTTTTTTTACTTTCCCCATTTTAAGGTTAGAGTTGGGTTTAGGGATAAAGTTAAGTTTTGAGTTTATGGGTTCTTTTCATATTTAGTAAGTTTAATGATATTGGCAGGTTAATGTTAAAATTACAACATTGATACCTAAACTTTTAAGTGAAATACAATAAATTAAGTTATATTAAATTAATTTAGGAAAATGAATTTGGATTTTATTAAAATAAATAAGTATAACTTATTAATTTTTTTCATTGCGTACGCTATAAGCTTTGAAAAACAGAAATTACCATTTCACAAATAAATGTACTTAATTAATGATAGAATGATAAAAATTAATTATTTGGTTAAATAAAATATTATTTATATTTTGTGTGGTTGATCAATTGTAGAATATTTTGATTTATTTCATATGGTAAAAATTAGTTTTGAAAATAAAAATAAATTAAATAAAATATATTTACCCTAAAAGATAACACTTATGTATTTCAAGTTAGTGAAAACTAATTTCGATATTTTCAAGTTATAACTAATAATAAAAAAATTACGTGGTTATGGGAATATGACGTACCACAATTTCTAAGTTAAGAATTGGAAATTGTTTTCTTTCAAGCCCACTTCCAAGGAAATGGCTTGTGACGAAAAACAGAGCACAAAACGTACAAGCACAGGAGCATAAACGGCTGGGCATTGCTTTGTTCAGTAGGGTGCAAAGGCTCTGATCAGCTTTGCTTGCTGCGGACAGCAGGAAGGTAATTTCTTGTTTACTTTTTCCATTTCATGGCAAGGGTTTTAGTTGGTGGAAATTTCTTTTATTTCTCTCACTACACATCAACTATAGCAATCGTTCTATTAGAAGAAATCAATGTACTTTACCTCTATTACTGTGTCATCTTTTTCATATGGGTTCCAATGTTTGTCATATTGTTGTGGCAAATTGTCATTTCGGATCCCTTTGGCGAATTGCGTAGGTTGAAATGGACAGCCAGAACACAGTCCACATTGGGCTTAGTTCAAATACATATGCTATTTTGTGTGAGAAAGCAGACAGTACATTAAAAGGTTGTGAGATCGATCTAGAGTATGATTTGTCTGAGATAGTGATGAAGATTAAAAAACCTGTAACTAAGTGGGTGTTCAGCGACTTCAAAATAGTAGAATTTCAGACAATTGATGAGGTAGACAAATTTTATCGTAAATATACATATGTTCTGGGATTTGGTGTGAGAAGAGATGATATAAGGATGAATAAAAAGTTAAATGTAATACAACGAAGAAGGTGGGTTTGTTCAAAAGAGGGTCATATGAAGCTTCAGCTTACTCCTGAAAAACGGAAAAAGGTGCATCGACGCATTTCAAGGTGTGGGTGTCGTGCTGCGTTTCGGGTACATATGAAGGCAAAATCGAATATGTACCAAGTGGGTGAATTCCAGCATATTCATAACCACAAGCTAGCTTCTGAAAGTGAGGTCCATTTTATACAGTCACATAGATGTGTGGTTGATTCTGCAAAAGAGCAAACTGAAACAATGAGGAGGGCAGGTGTAGGGACTACCCGCATAATGGATTTCATGGTTATTGCAAATGGAGGATACAATAATGTCGGTTTCATTTGGAAAGATCTTTACAATTGGGTGGACTCTGATACTAAAGTGGATGAGTTGGCAATAGATTCGGAGAAAGCTATAGCACATTTGACGAAGACTGCACAGTGTGACCCTGAGTTTTATTGTCGTTACGCCGTAGATAACTCAAATACACTTTGGGGTATGTTCTGGGCCGACGGTGGGATGCGCATGGATTATTCATTTTTCGGTGATGTCATATGTATGGATGCTACATACAACAGTAATGGATATAGGTTCCCATATGTCGTCATAATGGCGGTCAAAAACCATTATATGACTTCCATATTTGGTTGTGCACTTGTAACTAGTGAGTCTGAAGAATGCTATAGATGGTTATTAAGCTGTTTTACGGATTGTATATATGGGAAGTTGCCCAAATCAGTCATAACAGATGCAGCCCTAGGCATGAAAAAAGCTATTGAGTCTGTCTTCCCAGGTGCCACACATAGAATTTGTTCATGGCACCTATTGAGAAATTGCAAGACTAATGTGAAAAAGGCAAAACATTTTGCAGGTGCATTTGCACACATGATGTTACATGTTAAAGACCCTAATGAGTTAGAAGCTAAATGGGAAGAAGCAGTGGAAAAGTTTGGACTACAGGACAATTAGTGGGTGCGTGAGACATGGGATAATCGCAAGTCAGGGGCCATTGCGCACTTGAAAAGAAATTTCTCCACGGGTATGACAAGTACACAGAGAGCAGAGGGCATGCACTCCTTTCAAAAATGATTCCTGGGCAGCCAAATGAAGTTGTATGACTTTCTGCACTGAGTGGATGTTGGCCTTGATCATATACGTGAGGCAGAACTGCATCAGAACTTCAACAGTACACACACGGTACCACAAATGCTAACACACCTCAAATTGTTAGAGAAACATGCAGGTGATGTGTACATGCCGAATGTCTTGGTTCATGTCCAGGAACAAATTCATGATGAGCACCTGTACAATGCGGTTCGATCTGATACTTTGACTGATAAAAATTGATATATCGTCTCCAAATATGTGTCTCCCACATAAAGTTACGTGGTTCATTTCAATGGTGACCAAAGTATCATGCATTGCACATGCACGTTACTAACCCACACTGGTAAACTCTACGTAAAAGGCATGGACACTTTTTACATTTTTTTTAAGCATTAATTCAGGAAAATATTTCTGGGTACTATGGTTTCTGTTGTGTGTATTACTGATTCGATTGAATAGTAAGGTTTAATATTTGCTTTCTGGCTGGTTCAATGCAGGCCTCCCCTATAGCCATATGTTCTCTGTGATGAAGGTTGAGAATATGATGAAAATTCCTGATAAGTTGATACTCAAAAGGTTGACGAAAAGTGCTAAGAAGGAGCCATCATACATTCCACGAGTGATTCCCGATCCAATGGAAGCAGCATTTGCTACGAGGCGTGCAAAAATTGGGAACATATGCCAGAAGTTAACATATTTTGCATCTCAGTGTGACAATGAAGGGTACACAGAATTGAAGGGGGAGATTGGGCGGTTAACATTGAGAGTTGCCGAGTTGTTCCAAGCCCGAGAACAACATGACAATGATCAGAGTGCTGCACACCCAGTCCATCCAAATGTTGTACGTGATCCTGTGAGAGTGAGAAGTAAAAAAGTTGAGGTAAGGTCCACCAAGAAAGAACCTGGGGCAAGGAAATATAGAAAGTGCGGGAATAGTGGCCATACAAGTCATTCATGTCCTTTGAAACAAGGAACATCCAATGTAAAAGATGAATCTTTAGTTGATAAAGGGCCATATGTTTGTTCTATGAGTGGTTTGGGTTATGCACCGGATAAGAAAGTATCTCCCCCCCACCCTTCGCGATGGTATAGCTTTATGTCACCAAAGCCTGAGGTGCCTACAGGCCCGGCCTTTTCATCGTCATCTGCATGGCCATTTAAGGATCCGTTGGAAATACCTGGCTTTTCGATTTTAGTGTGTGCTACAAACACAACCGCTACATATGTCTCATCATGGCCATTTGTATCATACCTTACCTCATTCCAACCACATATTTAGTGACAATTAATGGCCATAATTGCCTGTCGCCCTGCGTTAGGGGAATGCACTCATCAAGCAAGCTAAAGTACTCTCATAAGTAAGATGTTGGAGACAAGTCACTGGCTAAGCATACAGACTTTTTGTATGATTTTTTGCATTTGAGGTGGGTACATTGTAAATGTTATAAACTGAAAAATACATGTAGGTCAATTTATGTCGTAATTGGTGTAATTTTTTGACATTCTGTATATGTACCAATCTATTAAAGGTACTTGGAAAGGAATCAATGTCTGAATCTTAAATTATGTGTAATATGCTTGTTTGTATTAAGTTTAAAAGACAACATGACGTGGTCATATCCCTATAGCAAACTTCCAGCGTTATGCACAAGGAGATACATGTTCTTTGCCTGTGACTTGAGTATTGACTTGTAATATCTACTGCACATTTACAAACTGGTTATTGGTGTTGTAGAATTTTATCTCAAATATGTTCTCGTGACAAAGTTGATGTTTTCATGCCAGAAAGTAGTGACATAAGTCTTAAATAACATTTATAGCACGCATCTTAATGTTCAGCATTAAACACCTACCATTGCTATATGCGTAAATATGGATTAAAGGATGGAAAGTGATGATGTTTCCATCAAATAGTTGACCAATTATGCAGGATATCAACCCTTCATTTACTCCTACATACCTCATACATACAGAGCACAATTTATTTGAACCTTGGCGCATGATTTTGGATACACCAATGCAAAAGTAGGGGACGTACTTGTTTAAAACCACCTTCATTCTGATGCATTAGGTACAAAAGGTGCCCTAATAAGTCTTAAATGTCACCAAAAAGATTGCACAATAAGTTTTTGCTGAAAACAACATCTATACTTAGAAGTCAATGCTCAAGTCAAACTAGACACTCCTCGAAACCATTTCCAAACAAGTTTCTGTCAAAAGTGCTATACTTTCTGTTAAGACCAACGAGATGACCATATTACAATAGTTAATATTAGGTGATTATACTGAAAACCGGAACTTAGTCCATACTCCTTAACACTCCAATGGAAAACATAGATAGAAATTAGACCAAAACACAAACACAGAAAAAATGACACATACAGTTGTAAAACACCAATGTTATTACACTGCCTTTGCAAAGAAAAACCTGAGCTTTTGAAGTGGCTACAGTAGATCTGCACACATTGGTTACGTTCAACAACAGTTTGGTTCTACACATTCAACCCAGGTACCCATCAGTCCTTTGATCCCCTAAGAATCAGAACCAACATTACGTTGGTCCTGTTCCTGACGTGTGATGATTGGATAATGGTTATAGAGATGATACACCAGGGTTAGGGAGCATGTTGATACTATGAAGAGATTAGACTGGGAGGAAAATTATTGAAGAGTTACAATTTGCATGCACATATGTGGTTCGAGGAAATCTAGTCGTATATCAATATATGCGGTTGTTCATATACTCAAAATGTGACTAAAACCAAGGCTTATAATATATCATATCAATGATCTGTGAGTTTACTTTACCATAGAAGAAAAAAAATTGGAGTTGGAGGTGTGAGTGAAGAGTTAAGTTCATTCTCGCTGGGCATCGTTGAAATTAAGGGATTGAACTGAGACAACAAGTTGAACAATAAGCTGTGTCAATTCACTGAACCAAAAATTGTGAAAAATATATATATTATACATTGAGAAGTCTAGTTTAATAATAATTTTGCGGATTTCAATTTCAATTTTTCTACGAAAAGTTATGGTAATTGTTGTGAGAGTACGCAATGCTGTCAGTTTTATTGGTAGCGGGTTTAAGATGGATGTTATAGTTTTCAAGTTGAATCAATCCCTTTGGAGGTTAAATTAGGATCAGATAATAATTCATACTCTTTTCATTACATTCTTGAACTTGAGCGATCAATACATTGATTCTATAAGCGCAACAATGTCAGTGATATCCTAGATACCATGCTTGTCTCTTACTCACACTTTACTTGAGTTACATTTGATTTTGATTATTGGAATTACATAAGTTGATTGCTATCATTTCTTCTTAGTTTTGTGTTTTCGGAATGATTTATGTTTTCCTTATGCGAGACTTGAGCATGAGATGGTTTATGAATTATTTTGACTACTAGATATATACTGTCAATAACATATTTCAAAGACTTTAGTAGATGGATTTGGCTTGGTGCATTTAAAAGAGATTCCTACTTGAAAGCCCCATTATTTACTAATCTAATGCAGTCTATCCAAATTTGGTTGATTTTCAAATCCAGATTTCAACCAAGAAACAATTGGTTTGGACGGAGCGAAATGCCTACACACTTTCCTGCTTAATTATGCAAATAATTTGCATATTAGGTTTCTTATTGTACCATCAGTAATGCAAGATTGCAGAAACTTTAGGTACTTTCCTCAAATTTGATAGTAACAACTAAACAATCCATTCAAAAAAGCACGCATTTGTAATTGCACAGATGAATTGGTTTCTTTCCGGTTCAAGACCTGGTCAATATCTTTTCATTGCTTCCTTGAGCAGAATGAGTTTATGTACAAGTCTGCTCAGTCAACCTACGTGTACATGCGTTGACAGTTACTGAAAAACACAGACACCAACCGGCGGCCTATAATCTGACTATGACAATATATACGATCGCTATACAAAATTCATGTGTATACAAAAAAATACTCCTTCCTAGTCAAACACCAAAACCTGTATATCCAACTGCTCCTCACTTCCTATTCCGCTTTGCACATCTTTTTGGAGTAGCAGTTATCTTCGTATCTGTACCCGCCTCATCCATAGAGAAAATAAATTCCTTTCCGACATCAATATTAGGGACTTTTTCTTGCTCATCCTCAAACCAGACCTTTGCACGTTCTTCCACCACTGTCCTCAACTGGTTTTCTTCACACATAATTAGATCCAGGAGAAGTCGGCACCTTTCCTCGTCTGAGTCCCACTTGTAAACAAAGTGAATGCTATATTTCAGGAAAAAAACAATATACAAGTACAAGCAATAAATGTGAGAGAAAGTCGGCATCAATATCTCTGTATGTGGCCGCATTGTCACTTTAGTGGGATTTTCCATGAAGTAGCAAACAAACATCCCACAGTCAAAACCATTTGGCTGGGTTGGGAACAGCTCACGTTTCACTTTTTTGAAGTCAGTAAAGTTAAAATTGTTAGGCGTAAGGACAACATCAAGTGCTGCACACTACACATAAATGAGTTTGTAATGTAAATTCATTGAAGCATGAATTAATACCCAATCAAAATGTCAATAACAAGTACAAATAAGTAGTCATCCAACTAGAATTAGAATGTACTTGTAATTCCATGCAAGGCATATATGGCTCAAGTCTTCTCCCTTTAGCAAGGGTGTCCCATGCTAAAATTGTCAACAGCGTCGTATCCATAATCAGCAAATAAAAGTGCGCACTTTCATGAATTGGTAAAAATATCTAATCCAATTCTAGCGTTAAGCTTACAATAACTGAACTCAATAACCTTGTAAAGTTATTCTGCATTTCAATATGCAAAAATATTGATCCACACCTTATCACAGTTTGATATGTCATCAAGCAACAGCTCCTCGACATGATGATTTTTAACCCAGTGAAGCAAATCATCGCATGACCGCATTGCCAAAAATTGGTGGAAACCCATTTTAGGCATGTTAGGAACTGGCACAGAACTGAAACAACATGTCCTTAGACTACGAACCCAAACAAATAGATTCAGACATAAACAAACACATAAAAACCACAAACTGTTTCATATAAATAGGCAATAGTAAAATTGAAAAAAACTGCAACACGTTCATGTTGACATATAATAGTAAAATGTAAAAAAACTAACCTAACATACAGTGAAGTCAATGGGTAGCCACCAATTTTCTGACAGAAGATGACTTTGCATGAGCTCTAAGAGTAAGGATTACAGTGCACACATTGATAATAACATTCATCACCCATTGACCAGGGTTCAATGTTAGCATCTCAGTACGACAAATCTGATAAGGGCCACCTGGATGAACAAGAACCTCACTGTCGAAACGAATTATTTAAATTATTACACACATCGATTAAAATATGATATTTGAGTAAACTACACGTACCAGTCATTGTTTGATGCACCAAACACATACATAAGCACTTGGAGTTCATGTTTAGAAAGAGGATGGCGAATACCATAGGGTCCAGCAGCAAACCGGTGACATTTTGGCCCTCTCTTCGACTTCGTATATACAATGAATGGTGAAGTTTGTAGCTTCGATAGCAAAGGAATTTGTTGACACCGCTCTTCCATTATTGGATCAATAACCTTTCGTTTCACACGCCTCATCTGAAACATGGAATCACAATTATAAAATTTAACTGAAAATGAAATTATTGTTTTTACTTTTTATCCTACGGGTGAAGGTACCCAGGACACATACCTCACCTTTACCTTTAACATTTTGTTGAGACTCGGAAAATAGATCAATAACCGCGACCTCGGGTTTGTGGAAATGTAAATTTACTACCTCTGCATGTCCCTTACTCTGTTTACCTTTGCCTTGACTTGGTGAGATCACCTCCTCTTTAGGCGGTTGATCATCCTTCTCAACCGGTGATCTGTTCATAGGCTTGTCATCACCCAATTCATTTAGAAAATCAAACTGCCCAGCTGCATCATCTACTCCATCACTCTCAAATGGTACCTTTTTTTGAGTGGCTGTAGTGACTGGTTAAGGGGTGTAGAACGTTGTCGGAACATACGGTGCATTTGAGGCATGAGTATCCTCCCTCCGCATCTTTTGTGGTTGAGGAGTGTCCTTCACCCGCTTGCTCTTCAATGCCTCAATCAATATCCCAACCTTTCCATTAATTTCCGTTAGTTGAAGGCGTTGCCACTCTTGTTCTGCTTTAACATCTTCAACTGTTGATGCTAAATCCGACACTTTTGTACACAAGGCACCAACAACTGCCACCAGCTTATCGAATTGCTCCCTTGAAACTGGTGAGGTCCCTTTATACTTAGATTGACTATCTGAGTCTTCACTATGACTATTGTACTTATTTCTTACACCATGAGTACCATCCGCATCTTTATGTCTGTGCTCTCCTTTCAATGACTGAAGTTCATGCTTCTTCAATTCATTTCCTTCATCGCCACATACCTACAACAACAGCCGATTATTAGAAACGCCCATTTTCAGACCATGGGACAATATATAACAAAACAAAATATTTTCACATTTTACTACTATCTAACCTCATCAACTTCATTTAATACACGGTCATTGCAAATCTCTTTCATCTTGCTATCTGTGAAATATGCTATGGGAAGAATGCTTACATCCACCATTTGTCCTCCAAGTAATACATGACACATGTAGTAAACCTAAAACATCAATGGCCAAATAGTATGCAAGTCTCAGGTTAAACAATAAAGGGCATATAACATCAACTTTTGGTTTCTAACATCAATAATGGGATGTAATTGTCTTCTCAGACATAAGATGTTCCATACTCGAAAAAAAAAATGTGCTTGTAATAAACAGGTTGCATTGGATATAAACTGTATGTTAACCCAGATCATTTCAGCAACAATTTTTTTGACCGCACAAATCACCAACAATTGACTCAATGAATTGGATGACTTCAGTCATCCTAAGGACAAAAATATCACATAAATAAACTTTTTTTTTTTTCAAATCATGGCCCTTCAAACAAATGAATTCCAGCAACGCAATGTCTAAAATTGAAGGACAAATGATGTTACAACAAAGAATATATTTCAAATTACTCAGTTTTAGTTCATCCCCCCCCCCCAACACAAGTCTACATGTATATATGTGACCACTAGCCTAAACGTTATTGCTCATGAATCATTGCAAGAGTAAATAGATACTCTTATGTTCGCTTACTTTACATTACATAACTTTATTATGAAATTGACTAATAATATATATGTTTTCAGTACCTAATGTGATCAAAGTGACTTACCTGTAAAAATAATGCACACCCACCAAGACATTTTACACCATCCTGCAACACTTTTTTCATACCAAGCACAAGCTGCTGAAAAATAAGTGTCCCCCACTGCTCATCATTAAATGACTCCTCATTTTCAACATAATTAACAAACTATGATCCAACATATTTTCAACTAGATGGACATAATACTGTTGCCAAGGCTAGAAGTATGTACAACCGTTTGAATTCAACACCACTGGATCCTGTCAACTTTTCAGAGATTCCGTTCTCATCAATCACCCAGTGCTGACTCACATACTTACAATATTTATGCACCAAAGTTGATTTCTTCTTTAGATCAAATTTTTTCGATCCATCAGATACTCCCATAACAGCCGTTACATCAGCCGCAGTAATGTGAAATTTCTTACCATAAACTCCCAGGGTCATGCTTCCCAAGTCACATGATCGCATAAGCCAACATATGAGATCAGTCTTCAAGTTCCATACTTGGTTCTCTAATAAGCTCCCCAGTCCAGTTTCATAAGCCAGCCTTTTCTGCTCTTCACTTAACCCTTTAACATGCTTACTAAAGCACCTAAGCCGACATGATATATTCCAGCAACCATCTTCTACCACCATGGCCTTAATACTACATTTAGACTCAGCCAATTTTTCCTTCTGGTCATCAGCTTCAGATTTCCACCGTTTACTCATATCCGTCCACTCCTGCAATTTATCAAAATGCATCTCCTTATCCATATTCACACAGTACTTACACCATATGAAAGATTATGTATAATCTTCAAACTTACATCTCGTGTCATGGGACGGCCATGAATTTCCTCAAATCTTCCTCTTTCCCTGTTATTGCATTAAAATAGTGGAAATATTTTCAATCACTACCATATCCATTAAATGGTCATACCAAGGTTCACATAATATACAAAAAAACTTACATGAACCTGTTATAGGCATTTTTTCACTTCAAAGAATGAATATTTGAAGATTTCCTACCATATGACCCCTTTGATAGGTCATCTTCCTCCATTTTAAATACTTTACTACAGTATATGAGTTGCTTCCCATGGTTTTGCAGCTGGCCAATTTTCTGTGTACCTTCAAAAGTAAAACTCATGCCTTTCATACAATTACAAACAAACATCTGTACTAAATTTAGTGCTACTTCTTTGTAATTTGTAAATATTTTTTAATATCAATTAAATGGAATGATTTTTTTATCAACAACCAGCGCCAAACTTTTCCTCTTAAAAAGAATTTTAAGTCACTTAGAACAATTCAACACGTACCAAGTACCAACTAATATACTCACTACTCATAAGCTCTAACTGACGAACTCTAGTCTAACCCAACAACAAATCAACAATCAACAACAATCAACTTTTCTCTTCCCTCTTCAAGAAACCAACTAACTAAATCAATTAAATGTAATCAACAATAAAAACGTAAAGACAAACTGCTTCACTTACCTGGAAGGCTGGAAAATCAAAGCACCCAAATAGCTACGAGACCAAAGATGAGCAGTCAAGAAATGCAAAAAGTGAATTGGATTTAGGGGACCTCTAACCCAAAACCCAACACGGCAACACCAACAGGGCCCTGGAACATACAACAGCAATAACAATCGATCTCTTCACTCTTCCAAAAATCAATTGAACAAATCAATTAAACGAAATCAATAATTTTACAATACAATTAATACATTAAATTTGAATTTGAATACAAATATACAATGTCGAGACTCGACTAGTACTCGAGAAGTAGAAGATACACGAAGGTACCTCAGTTTAGACCTTTAGATTCACTTACTGGAGTGGAATCGTGTAATGGAAAATCAGATCACCGAAGACGCCGACTGCCTGATTCCCCACCGTCTGAAGAGCGAAGACTAAAGAGTCAAAGTCTCAAAGGCGCCAGGGGGTGGCCAACCGGTAGCCGCTGGCGGTTGCCTTCTTCCTCGCAAAGCGCAATCGGTGATTGTCGTGCCTCCGACTTGGCATACAGCGTACTCCTAGTCTCCTAGATTCGCGATTCAGGGGAGTTCTGGAGTTTGGATTTTTTGGACCGTGAAAGTAAAAAAGGAAACAAACGAAACGCACCGTATCATCAAAATTATTTGAAAACGTTAAACCTTATAAAAGTCCTTCATTAATTTTAATACTTACATATACGTACCTAACTTTCATTTTCCTACAATTATTTCACATATATTATATACCCCATAAAAATTTCTAAAAATCTAGGGGGGGGCAGCTGCCACCCCCCATCCCTTAATAAATATGCCCCTGGGAGCAGCAGATGCAGAGAGCAGCAGCAGCCTGTGTGTGCAAGTATGAAGACTTGGGATTTGGGAGATGAGAATGATGCGAGACGAGAATGGTAGCGGTTTGCCAATTTGGGATTTGGGTGAGTAGTCTGAGTTAGGCATATAACCAATTAAGCAGGTCGGGGTGGGTTTTATAGGTCTCAATTTTAAAATCCGACCCGAATCGCATACCTCACCGTGTTTATGTTTTTTTTACTAATTTTTATCCTTTTGGTTTAGTTAAGTTAAAAAAATTACATAATTTGGACAAAAAAATATGAAAAGTACTTTCTAGACTTCTTGTAGTGTTAATTAGAAATAAAAAATAATAATTTAGTCAAATAATCACTTCATATAAGAATAACATACAATAATGTACTAAAACCCTTAACCTTTAACCTTAACTGTAACCTTAAAACTTAATAATAATATTAATTGTTGAATAATACACATAATACAAAATTATTCTATACATATGCCAATGGTTCTCAAATTATCAAATTTTGGGAAAGTTACAATTATCTTCTGAAGTTCACCCTAATTTATAATTTGTCCTTTTTATCTTTGAAAACCTACATTTCTCCCATCATTCTATACGTACTGTCCTACAATAACTTTTGAAACTACAATTTAAATTGTATGATAGTCATCTTCTAGTAATGCTGACTTTTCCAATATTTTCTCATATTTAATAAACATTTTAAATTATCAATATTTTTCTTTTCTGTAACTTTATTTTTATTCTTTTAAATGCATATCAGTATTTTATAAAGGTTGGTTACTTGAAGTTACTTGAACATGGTTATCAGACAATTTAATTTAAAGTTTCAGAAGTTGTTGTTGAACACTACAAAGAAAGTAAGAGTAAAGTGTGGGTTATTTGAAAATAGATGGGGTAAAGTGTAGTATACATCACACCATAGGGATGATTTTTTAATTTACACTATATTTATGCTAATCAACCTAGTAAAGCAAATGAAAAGTAATTTACAAAGTAATAGTAACATAGCAACGAATTTAAAATTCACATTTATCTACCAAGATTGTTAAACTTACACCCTAAACCTAACCTTAAAATAACCATAAACCATAACCTTCAACCTTAACAATAATATTAATTGTTGAATAATACAGTTAATAAAATATTATTTTATACACATGCCAATGATACTCAAAATTTACAATTTGTGTATACTAATCAACGTAGTAAAACAAATGAAAATTAATTTACAAAGTAGTAGTAACATAGCAAAGAATTTTAAATTGAGCACCTAATAGTATATATAGTTGATGTACAATATTAAAAAAAATATCAATAAAATTATAATTTGGTTATTAAAATTATCAATATATAGTTGATTTCACATATATAGTTACTAAAATTTTCTCTTTTCATTACTACTATTGGATTCTTTTAAAGTTTCATATTTGTGCTTCTCATGAATTCTATCAAAGTATTACACCCAAGTCGTTTTAACTTAAGTCAACTTAATCTAAAATGACTTATTTTTATTTTTAAATCTGTTTAACCTAGAACCAATTTCAGTTGAAAGCCAATATTATATAGGTGTAATAATCCATTTGCAACAAAATTTTAATCATGTTATTAAATTTCTATGAAATTTTCTTTTCCGCATGTTTAAAAAAGAAAAATTTATAAAAAATTAATAGTATTATAAAAATTTTACACTCAATAGATTATAACAATCCATTTGCTACAAAATTTTTATCATGTTATTAAATTTCTATGAAATTTTCTTTTTTAATGTTTAAAAAATAAAAATTTATAAAAAATTAATAGTATTATAAAAATTTTACACTCAATAGATTATTTGACTTAAATAATATTGACTTTCAAATAAATTTAGTTTTAAGTAAAAAAGATGTAAAAATAAAAATAAGTTATTTTGAATTAAGTTGACTTAAGTTAAAACGAATTGGCCTTGGTTTTTTTGTTATCTAGCCCAATCTTTGTTATTTCAAATTTTTTGTGAACCAGCAAAAAATGCAGTTTTCGTTGGTTGGCTTGGAAATCAATTTGGGTGTTTTTATTCTGATAAAAACAAAAAAAAATGAATCTATTGTTTCAAACATCTTATGGTAATTATTTTTGGGCTATCTTGGGGCAAGTCCATTTTAAATTTTTTTGTAAACTTTTACAAATTTTTCATCATCTCAAGACTTAATTTTTTGTAAAATACTCCCTCCATCCCTTAATGTCTACTCCATTTGGTTTTTCACGCAAACCAAGAAAATTCACCTGCCCTCGTATTTGTTCCAAAATTGCCCTCCTCGCCGGTTATACGCCTCTCCTCGTCGATTCCCTCGTTGATCTCGTCTGTCTGTCGATCGCCATTTGTCTGTCCTCGTATGTGTGTCCATTGGCAGGAATCGCGTCGTCTGTCGGTCCTCATCTGTCTGTCTGTCGCCGGAGTCGCATCGTTCATCAATCGCGCTGTTGCGTCCATCGGCCACCTCGATCTCCTCGTCGTCGGAGTCAATCGCCCCATCATCGGAGTTAATCGCCTCCGTCCGATCACCTGCCTCTCGCTTCACACCTCTGTCTCTGCCCTATGCCAATTGATCACCAGCTCACCATTAAACCAGAAAAAAATTAAAAATAAGAATCAGACAATGTTTCCATTCAATCTCGAGCAAATCTCTAACAAATCCCCAAATGGGTCACTTAATTCAATCCTATGATTGCGATGGATGAGTTCGATTACGGTGAACGAATGATGACGGAGGATGAACAATCGTGGCAGACGAACGATGATGGAGGACAAACAATGGTGGCAGATGAACGATGGTGGAGATGGACTTGCGATGGCAGAGGCTGATGAGCAACATTGCAGATGGACCATGGTGGAGGTGGCTAAGCAACAATCGATCGCACCGGAAGCAAGAAAATGAGGGGAAGTGAGGGCCAAGATGAGATTGGGACCAAAAAATGAATATAATATGGGGGTATGATAGTCATTTTGTGCCCCAAAACTTTCCAAAAGAAGAAATGTTGCAAAGAATTTGGGACAGCCCAAAATAGAAAATGGTGCAAAAAATATGGGACGGAGGGAGTAGTCATTTTTTAAATTAAATGGTTCATTGTTTTGTGTGAAATATTTGTTTTAAGTTGTAAATTTTTTTTTATTTGGGCTGATTTGGCCAACTTGCTTTAATAAGTTTTCTTATTTACCCCAATGTTTGTTATTTCAAATATGAGATAATTCATAAATTTAAGGATCTAATAGGTCAGGTGAATTTCAATATTGGTTAATTTTGGGCCGAATTCAGGCTGAGGATCGAGTTTACTTGAGTTACTAGCTTCAATTACTGGATAAATTCTATTTTTTGTATCATTTTTTAAAAAATTTAAATTAAAGAATTCAAATTTATGTGATTTATTTTAGGTTAATTTTCCTTCTTTTAGTATGTTAAACTAAAAAAATTCATTAAAAAATCATAATTATGTTTCGATAAATTTCTACAATTTGCAACTTTTACTATGAACTATAAGTCCAATTGACTGTTGTCTTGACTACTAAATTGTTCAATTACACAAATTTGGGTGAAATTGTCAAAATTATATATTTTTAAAAATTTAGGTATTTTATTGCATGACACATCAAAGTTTGGGTATCAATATTATACTATTGACATTTGCTTATCAAAATCATTAAAGTTCTTACATATGGAAGGTTACTTGTTTTGGAAGAACCCATAAATTCAAAACTTCACCTTATCGCTATACGCAACCCTAACCGTAAAATAAGGAAAGTTCAAAAAAAAAATTTCAATACTTTTTATAAGAAAAAATATTTTTTTATTAATTTTTATCCTTTTGGGTTAGTTAAGTTAAAAAACTTACAGAAAAATTATTTTTGACAAACATATGTTAAAATTAGTTTTTAGACTTCTTGACGTGTGAATTATCACTACCACTATAATTTAGGTGAATAATCACTTCATATAAGAATAATATGAAATAATATACTAAAACCCTTAACCCTTAACCTTAACCCTAACTGTCAATAAAACTATAATTTGGGTGAATAATCACTTGATATAATAATAATAATATGCAATAATATACTAAAATCCTTAACTCTTAACCTTAACTTTAACCCTAACTATTAATAAAACTATAATTTGGGTGAATAATCATTGCATATAAGAATAATATGCAATAATATGCTAAAACCCTTTAACCCTTAACCTTAACCCTAACCTTAAATCCTAACACTAATTTTACACCCAGTCTGTTTTAACTTATTTGTATTCTAACATTTTTTTGACCCAAAATTAATTTTAATTAAAATTCAACATTATCCAGGTGCAATAATCCATTAAAAAAATAATTTTTGTAATCTTGTTAAATTTTTATGAAATTTGCTAGTTTTACACATTAAAAATAAAAATTCATAAACGTTTAACAATATTATGAAATTGTAACTAGTGAACAATTTTGTGATTTTTTGTGATGTAAAAAAATCAATAATTTAGATAAGTTACCTAAATCTGAGCCATTTTGAAAATTCAAGTTTTTAACTGTCACCAAAAGTAAGACACATTTAAATTTCTTTACAATTTTAGAATAGTCAGAAAAATGTGGCTTATGATTCTACAATATATTGTTTAGCATAAATTAGAGATGATAGTTGGGTAGGTCAAGTCATCAGGTTTAGGCCGTACTATTCAAGTTCAAGTTTAATTAGCTTAACATGAATTCGGATCCATGTACGGTTATTTACAAAGTAAGGAATTTACAAAGTACTAGTGTAACACCCCCATATCCCACATGGGTGAATTGTGGCAAGCCTTATGTGGATATATAGTCTCCAGCTCCAAAACATAAGCACCTAGCGCTTATCCTTTTCCTAAAGGATAGCCCATGTGATGTGGGCAGGTGTTCCGTTAACCAGTTCTAGACTTGGGTCGTTACAGATGGTATCAGAGCCGACCCGGGACCACGATGGTGTGGCATAGTGGGTATGCACATGCATCGTCTACCGGGACTGATCCTGGATTCGAGTGGCTATTTGGCCGGGGCTAAGTAGTCCGATTAGAGAGGTTACTTGGTCTAGGGATCCAAGTAATCTGATTGACCCCAACAGGGACGTTGGGTACATATGGGGGGGAGTTTGTAACACCCCCATATCCCACATGGGTGAATTGTGGGAAGCCTTATGTAGATATATAGGCTCTAGCTCCAGAACATAAGCACCTAGCGTTTATCCTTTTCCTAAAGAATAGCACATGTGGTGTAGGCAGGTGTTCCGTTGACCAGTTCTAGACTTGGGTCGTTACAACTAGTGCCATAGTTCGGAATTATTCACAAGTTGATTCTGTCATTTTTTGTTCAGACAATTTTACATGTTTATTTAGACATTTGACAATATTCAATAAAAAGCTTTTAGGTTATTTATAGGGAATTAGAGCTAGATTAGTATGTCTAATTACGCATATGTCTATAATATAATAACTATAACCTAAACCCTAACCCTAACCTTAAGCATTAAATGTAACCTAAAGCTTAACCCATACAATGTTTTAATGTGGTCATGTCACCCAAAAATTTTCCTTTAATTATTTATTTTAAAATTAATAATCTTGTTGTTAATGGCCCATTTTTTAAAGTAATTTTTCTTATTTTAGTATGTTTAATTAAAATATTCATAAAAATTTCCAACTTTTACTGTCAAATTTAGGTATTTTATTGCACTGCACCTAAAATTTTAGATACAAAGGTTGTAATATTGATATTTACTTACCAAGATCATTAAACTTGGACCCTAAACCTTGCCTTCATAGTATATAAAAGCAATTAGGGAGTGAGTTGGTTTTTTGGGTTTAAAGAGACGTGAACTTTGACCTTACTAGCAGATGTAACCCTAGTGTACTTTGAAGTGATTATTATAAAAAATAAATCAATTTCTTCATATTTTAAACTTAAACTAGTCCAAAAAATTACTTTCGACAGAAAATATAACAATAACATACAATAATATACTAAATTAATGCTAAACATCTTAAACCCTAAATTCAGTACTAGTAGTAACCCTAAATCCCATAACCAAACCCAACCTCAAACCTTAACTCAAACCACAATCCTAAATTCCATACACTAAAATTGTTGCTATGTTGCTTTTTATTTGTTATATAATTTGATCAATATACACAAACTTATATGAATGCTGCACAAAAATAAAATTTAATGTAATAGGAATTGATTAAATGTAAAAAAGGTACACATATTTTTCCAACTATAAATTAAATTATAATAGGGAGGAAAGAAAAGGAAATAGAAAAAAAAATTGGGGAGAAATGAGAAAATTAAAAATGTATTTTGTTGGGAAAAAATTATAATTGAAAATAATATTAAAATATTATTCAGGTGGAAAAAGGTAAAAGAAAAAATTGAGACGAAAGGACAAGGCAACAACAATATCATTTTTCCACCTATACTTAACAAGTATGATGAATGGCAGGATAAGGCAGTAGTAGAATCATAGTTTGAGCACGATTAATGCAACGTTGCCTAGTTTGAGAACAATTAATGCAATAATATCATACTTGAATTATAGTTTACGATTAGGTTTACTTGAGTTACTGGTACATAGGCGGAAATGACTAAATTAGTCCAATTGACTGTTGTCCATAGTACTAAATTGTTTGATTTCAAAATTTAGGGTGAAAATGGAAAAAATTTCAAAATTTAGGTATTTTATTGTTACTGCACATAAAAGTTTTAATATCAATGTTATAATATTGACATTTCAGTATCAAAATCATTAAAATTCCTACATATGGAAGGATACTTGTTTTGGAAGAACTAATAAATCCAAAATTTAACCTTAAAAGTAATTTTAAGATATTTTTGTCCGAAGTTGTTTTTTTATAGGTTTTTTTTAACTTAACTAACCCAAAAGGATAAAACTTAAGAAGAAATATTTTATTTTCATAAAAAGTATTAACAAATGTTTTTGGACTTTTCCCATTTTAAGGTTAAGGTTGGGCATAGGGATAAGGTTAAATTTTGAATTTACGGGTTCTTTCAAAACAAGTAACCCTCCATATGTGGGAACTTTAATGATTTTGATAGACAAATATCAATTTTATGACATTGATATTCTAACTTTTAGGTGCATTGCAATAAAATACCTAAATTTAAAAACAATTAAAATTTTTACATTTTGACCCAAAATTTTGAAATTCAACAATTTAGTACTATGGACAATAGTCAATTTGACTTATATTTCATAGTAAAAGTTGCAAATTGTAGTAAATTTATCATAACATAATTAAGAATTTTTATGAATTTTTTTTAGTTAAATATACTAGAAGAAGAAAATTTAACCTAAAATAAATTGCATAAAAATTGAATTCTTTAACTTAAATTTTTTATAAAATTGTACAAAAAATAGAATCTATCCAGTTATTTATATGTTTACATTCCACTCATTTTAAATAATATTTTATTAATAAGTAATTAAATAATTTTTAAAATAAAAAGGTTTTTATTCATGTACTATTCTTTAAAAAATATCTTACTAATTTTCACATTTTTTTTCAATATAATGTTGTCTAATTTTCCCCCCATTTTATTCTCTCTATCAACTCTCCACGGTTTCCCTTTTTTTTTTTTTTTCTCTTAATTTTCTGCTCTCTTCTCTAGCACCGCTATTTTTTTTCTCTCCCCTCCCTTCCTTTTTTCCCCGCTCTTATTCTTCTCGGCCTTTTTACATTATTCCCACATTTTTATTTTTCCTTTGTTTCCTTCTCTAACCGGCAGTCCATGTAACCAGTTAGTGCTCTGTTGATATCACCAGCAATTCGCGATGAGAGATGCATAGGTACTGGTGCCCCCCTTTTGGGGGTGGGTATTGTAGAAGGCTCTTGGGCAGCCCCCAGAATTTTATAAATTTTTATTGGCTTGTTGGATATGTGATAAAATTGTAAAAAAAACTAAAATTAGGTACCTATCTGTAAGTTTTGTAATTAATAAGGTCTCACTCATTTTCTTATTGAGTAAATTGTGTGATAGTCGCTAATCTTTAATTATTATTTCATTTTAGTCTCTATCCTATTAAAAATTTCATTTTTGTCCTAAATCTATTAAAAATGTTTCATTTTGGTTCAATTGCATGAAATATGGTAACTCAAAGTATCTGTCTAATAAAAAAAATTTAAATCATAATTTAAACTGTCCGGTAAGTGTTATATACTAAATTTAATTTATATAATTATTTTTTTATAATTAATAGAAAATTCAAATAAACATTTTTGCTCTATAAATTGAACTTACTTCATTCACGAAAAAAACTATAAAATTTAAATTAAAATTTTCAATTAAACTTAATTATTGTAAATTTTCAAATTCTATGTATCTATATATGTAAACTGTCTATTGAATTTTGAGTTATAAACTTTTGAAATAAACTTAATTATTATAAACTTTCAAATTTCATGTGTTTATATATAATATGATTTAGTGTTTTATATTATTGATTGTAAATTTATATATGATAACAACCCGCCCCATGCCAAGGCCCTACCCCCGCCGCCCCCAGGCTGAATTTCTGGCTACGCCCCTGTATATATATATGTGTGTGTGTGTGTGTGTGTGTGTGTGTGTGTGTGTGTGTGTGTGTGTGTGTATCTGTGTGTGTGTGTGTGCGCGCTTATGGGGTTTATATATATGCTTTTGAGTTTGAAAAAAGTATAGACAAATATGTATGTTTCTGGAATTTATATATCTAAGATTGGTTTATATATGTATGAAATTGGGGTGGTAGAGTGTGTGTGCGTGTGGCGGAACAGGGCCCCAGTGCCCTAAATTACTAACACTGGTAGGCTTTTTGGGAACTATGATTCCACTTAGGTTACAGTTGGCTAGTTATTACTCATGAAATATTTTAAATCATTACGTGCAACTAGTTACTTAGCCTACCCTGCATAAGAAATATGCATGCATTGTCGTGGCTATGCAATAATAATTAAATTAAAACATCATTGAAAACAGTGCCACGGCAATTAACGAAAACATAATTCAAACAAGCCAAGACATAAACCTTTAGTTGTTTTAACTTCAAGTAACAACTATGTGCATACATCTCAAACTTATATGCACCCAAAAGTACCCCTAGTGTTATACACACCAATGGACACTAGTAGAGGCGATCTATGTATGAAATTACCATACATATAAGCGAAGCATCTCATAACTACTAAGATCCATCCTTAGCTCTTCACCCAAGCAAGTAAGCTTTAAGTGATGAGCCACACTTTCCTTGTACTCACTTAGCCTCAAACTGTAAGGCAAACACTTTGGTCAGTACTAAATTATGCCATAAGTAACTCAAAAACTTGGAGTATCCTACTTAGAGAATGCCTTTTAAACCGATAAAATTTAGCTTTAACAGCTGCCCCTTACCAACTGTTAAGCCCAAAATAGTCTGCTTAAACCTGCACAACACTTAAGGGGTGAGTACTCTAAAGTACTCAGTAAGGGATTTAGTACCTACAAGGAGAAAGATAAGCAAGCATACAAAGCACAACAAGTATATATATATAGCATACAAACAAAACAAGCAGTCAACAATGCAACCAGAAACAAGAATAAAACAACAACCAATGCAAATGATGGATGGATGGATGGATGGATGAATGAAATATGCACATGCAAATGCATTTAGGACTTCCTTACACCCGTAGGTGCTGGACTTGCCGTTAGCTCTTACGACTGGGGTACTTAGATATTGGCCCTCGTATCCTATGCTAGCACTTAACTAACCCCCATGAAGTCTTCTTATGGGCACCTTAGAGTAAGTTGTCACTTACTCAAACCTTGCCCACCTTGACGGGCTACTTAGAGTAGGCCACCGCTTACTACTTCCTTACCCGTCTCTTCCCTTAACTTATTGTGCAGGGTAGTTGCCTTATGTGGTTCAACTTACCAAGCTCTTCGAGCTTAGCTTAGGGCCCCTTAGTGGCTTACTTACCAAACCATAAGTTTGGTTGGAATCCTCTTAGGTTTCCTTTTTATTGACCAAAGGTTTATGACATTCCACTCGGCGAACAAAGAGTCTTGAACCCGACTTAATCCCCTTAGTGCTCACTTGGGAACTGAAGCACTTTAACTTCCTTAGCCACCATTACTTACCCTTCCTTAACCACACCACTTAGCTACCACCTAAATAATGTATAATTCCCAACTTAGGAATGAGTTCTAGACCCAATTAAGGCTACGAAACATCTTAAATTAGCCTAGGGATGATAACCGAGAGTTTGAGACATCCTTAGGATGCCCCGAGCTTGAGGGGCTAATGCCTTGGATGCGTCGTTGGTGACGCGTCGCCAAAGGCATTGACGCTCGGGCAATTTTGGCATCTCTCGGCGACGCATCGCCAAATGGCGTTGCCAATGCCTTTCCAGCATTGCGCGACAGCATGCGATCTTGCACGAAATCTGCTCAAACTTTCTCATCCCAAGCTCAAATCACATAGGTCTTGTTTCTACTTCATTCCCACACAAAACACTATATTTCTATGTATTATTTTAGCTTAATTAACTTAAATCCCTTACCTCAAATCATCTTGAAAGCAAGAAACAAGCAATGAGCACATCCGAGCTCCAATGAGTTCCTGTGAGTTCTAAGCTTGAAATCAACCAAATTGGCCACCAAGAGCATGAAGTTAAGACCATTTCTAACCATTTAACAAGCTTAAAACACACCCATAAGGATCAAATACGTTTACCTTTGGGTTTGAACCAAAAACTTGCAAGAACAACTCCAAATGCACCAATTCCACCAAAATGAGCTAAGGGCTTGTTGGGATAGCTTCGAGACCTTTTATTTCCATGGAAACTTGAGTGATTTTGGGAGGTTTAGAGGTGGAGAGCTATGGAGGGAAGGGAGCTACGAAAATGGCAAATGGGGGATTTAAGTTAGCCCAACTTTCTTCTACTTGTCACCTTGGCCCTTAAACTTAATTTTGAATCACTTAGGCCACTTAAGCACTCCCCTTTCCATCACTCCTTGGTCCCAAAGAAAGGTTATTCTTACCCAAACACTTTTACCTTAAGTCTCTTGAGCCATTATAAGACATAATAGCTCAATTTCTCACTTAGTGCATTTTTCACCCTTAACTTTTGCTTTTGGTTCAAATAGCTATAAATACTTATGGTCTTAAATCAACTAGCTCAAAACACTTGCATGAACCTAATTTTTACAAAAAATCATGGTCATGCTACTAACTTCAGCCAAAATTACCATTTTGACCTTTTTGCCCCTTAGGTGCCAATTACTCTTTGGAACTCAATTTAACCTTAACTAGCTTGCTTTCTTTGCTTAATAAAGCCTATTTGAGGGAAATAACTTGAGATTCACTTACCTCGACATTTAATGTAGAGGAAATACTAGAAGAGCATTTACAGTGTGTGTGTGTGTGTGTGTGTGTACAGGGAAGTTTCAAAAACCCTCATGTGGTTTGATGGGCCTTACACTTACCTTTGTATTTTGGGAAACCTACACTTACCCTCCATATGACCTAAGCTCCATTAGTGTCTCCATTTGCTAAGTGGGACCCAGAACAAGTTAGACTCATGGAACCCAATTTTGCCCCCAAAATCACATTATAAGTGCAGCATTAACAGAGTTGTAATCTTCAGTGTTCTCTCGCTTGGTTTGCTTCTGTTGATGGTGGAGGTATTGACCAATGGAGGAAGAGAGTTGGTTTAGCAATTTTAAGGCAAGGAAGGAGATAAAGACCCAATCCAGTAAAAATTCCTTGCTAGCAAAGCCAAATTAGGTCACCCTGTATCTCGATTCAACCATGTTTTCAATTTAGGGTTTGGGTACAATTGGGTGGGTTCAATTATGAAGGATGTTTTCAATTTGTAAGTCTTATTGTTGTTAAACTTTTTTTCATTTACTAACCCTATTTCTCATGTTGCAACTGAAGATGGGAAGAATTGATTTAGCCAAACTGTAAACATGGGTGGGCATTATATTGACCTTGCTTCATGTGATGTTTGTCACAGGCCTTGAACCTTAATCCTATTTAAGTCATATAGGACCCCAGGAACCTTACACTTATTCAGTGTTAGGCCTATGTAAATTTGTCCTTAGTGGGCCTGCTACTTGATTAAATCCTTAATGCAACACTATTTTATACTATGCCTTACTATGGTTGTAGGTCAATGACCATAAAAATAATATATAATCGATGCAGTTGGCCAACACTTCAAACATGCATTTATATAAAACATACTATTATGCATCGTGAGTCCATACAAGCTACTAGGGAACATAACCACTAGTTCCATAGCATTTACCAGAGGCATAACTTCTGCACACATATATATACATCATACACAAAAGTGTTATACATATGCTACACACTGAGAATCTGGGAATCCGATCGCACCTGAGCTACACTGCCAAAAGGGGTCACTACAGTGTTCAGGTATTCCCTGTTCTTTGCCTCTGTATAATAAAGGCCAGTAAGTTAGTATTCCAGTAATTAGGAACCTGCAAGAAAGAAACTTAACAACAATGTACAATATTAATTAACCTTTGCACACCTGGTATTAAAATATTAATAACCAGTTCTTTTATTGGTTATTAGCCTCAGGTCTACCAGTATCTGCACACAAAATATGTAAGGGATGTAAGAACCAAAAGTTCCCAGTAAGGGTTATAACCTGCAAGAAAATCAACAATATAGGACCATGCATATTATCCATAAAGATGTCAATATATGCCTAGAGCACTTGAGCGCAAATCGTAGTGCTAGGAATTCATATTATTGGCCAATAATTATGGGAGTAGCTAGTTCCCACAATTCCTTTACCCATTTGTCCTTCAATTGACAAGTCCAACTTGTCCATACAAATACTGCTTTGAAAGCTTCTTAGTATTTGCCAATATCCCTTATTTTATGTACAAGAGTGAACTATTTGCTTATTTAGTGCATGTGTTAGTGCTACCTTTATAAGGTTTCATGAGTGGTTAAGGATACCTCCCCCTCTTAGGTCCATCCAGGTCTTAGCCCATCATTGTGACCCTAGGTATCGTAGGTTCCTAACCCGTCATACTCATCGTAAATTAGACCATATTACGGTCCATTTTTCCTTTAGGTACAAGTTTACAAATATGCACTTATACACTTCATATGCACTTCATAGTTTAGTTTCTTACTAAACCCAATCATATAAGCTTTTTAATAGTCATCAATACTCAATTTACATGCTTGTTAAATTCATCAATAATTCAGCCAATTGATATACAAGTATCTTAGCCAAATTTATTTAGCACATAAGCACATAAATTAAATAACCCTTACCTTAGATAACTTAGTTTGCAAGCTTCAAGCACTTAGCCTTTTTGTCTCGGTTTTAACCCAAACTTAGGTCATCTTTTAGTAGCTTATTCCCAGCACCTATATTGATCATTTTAAGCATAATTTATCAATTTTAACACTTGGAAATAGTCCATGAAGCAACCATTAACTGTCCAGAATTTTCTGTCTCCGGTTTGCCTATCGTGTGGTTCTTTACACCTTTAATGGCATAAATGCAGCCCAAATCTTGCTCCCTTATTTTTTTATGCTTTGTATACTAGTGTATAAGCAAGATTATCACCACCAAAATCCACCAAAATTCTTGGAAGTAACTACAATTACAGTAACCCCAAAACTTCACCTTAATGCACATTCATGGCATTCATGGGCGATTCACTTCCAAATAAATGTTCTCTTGCTTCTTAGCTTTTAAACACCAAATCATAAGCAAGATAACATGATATAGAATTAATATAAACCATTAAAACCAGCAGCTCCTAGCTGGAACAAAATTAATACCACAAGCTCTTAACTAATGCACCTCAAATGCACAACATGGTTTCTATATGTATTTCACTGCCCAGCACCTATTCTCCCACTTCCTGGCCTTCAAATACAAGTTCATAAGTAAGGAAAAAACCTTATTGAGCTACCAAAACCCCTGGAACACGAAATTATGGCTGGTTATAAAAGAATTAAACCATACTTAGCTCAACACTCACGGTTTCGGCTACACAAAAATTCCAGCCTTAGTTCTTTTTGGGTTTTAGCTCATTGGCATCTCAAATTACTTCTTAAAGCTAGGAAACATATCAAAAAACAATCCCAGCCATGATTTATTCCATAAAAATCGTATGAATAGTGCCAGAAATTCAAAGATGATGAAAACTACACCATAGGAGCAAAATTAACCATGGATAAGCTCATAAACACCTTCAAACATGTTGAGCACCTTTGATTTCTCTTAAAAACCAAGTCTAACATTAATTTCCATAATTTACAGAGCTAAACTGTAGCTCAAAAATAGGGGAAATAATTAAGCCAAACTTACTCAGACAAGAAGCAAGAAATCCTAGCTTAGGATAGCACAAATCTTGATTTTCCTTCAAAATCTTGATTATTTGTGCTTGAATTTGGGTGGATTGAGCTTGGAAGGATCTTGGCTATGGTGGTTCGAAGGTGAAAGAGGTTTTTGGCTGGCTGGAGCTTTTGGGTAAGGGAGAAAACAAGTTGGCCGATTAATAAAGCTTATTAAGTAAGCTAGCATGTGCAAGGCGCATGCATGGCCTAAGTGATCAGTTTTAAAACTTGATCCGTAACTGAAAAAAAAGCTAAAAATTTAGGATAAAGTTGGTATTACGCTGCGCCCAGTTTCTTCACAGAATTAAATACGCGGCCAGTCCCAGGCTTTCAGTTTTATTCCATTTTGTCCCCATTTTTCTCAAGATTACACATAAACCACTTATAGACAATCTAGTCAATTCACAAATTTACGATGATAAAGTGGGAATCACAAAAAACTGTGATACCTCAAATTTAATATTTTCTCATACTCTATTCAACCGTGCAATAAAAACGGGTCATTATGTGAAATGACCAAAATGTGCTAACAAAGCTTAGGTCAGATGGGGGGTTGGTGTGTGACAGCTCTCCTAGTTAACTAATCAAGTAAGTGTTTATTTACTTTGATTAAGTGTTTATGAAATTAAGTACCTCAATTAGTGCCTTGTTAAGCAAGTAACATAAGCTTATTTAAGTTAAGTGAGTTCCTAAGTGTGATTTGGCATAGTTAAGTCAAGACCATTAGTTGTTCTAGCTTTTAGAATCATCCTAGTAAGTTTTGACAACTTGTGGCACTAAGTGTTCTTTTTGAGCCATTTAGAACTTAAGTGGCTAAAGTGTTCAAGAAAATTAAGTTTGGGAAGCTCTTTAGTACCTTTTAAAACAAAGAAAAGTGGGTTTGGAGTGTGAGTTGGTGAGCTATTTGAAACAAATGAAAGTTTGAGGACTAAAGTGCAAGGGAGGGAAAAGTTGTTTTGAATGCTTATAAGCTAAGTTCCTTCATCCTTAGCCATTAGTTCTAAGCACCAAAAATTCGTGGCTCCATCTCCTCTCCCAAATTCCCAGCTCAAGCTTCATTTCCTTGCAAGTTTTCATCAAAATTAAGAGTGCCAAGGGGTTAGGAAAGATCACCAAACTTTGGTTGAGGTGTTCTTGCTTCATTTGATCTTTGGAGCTTGTTTTGGAATCCAATTTTCGTAGGTAAGCTTCTTGAGATCATTTGGTGTGATTATAGGTTGTTTCTAGAGCTAGAAATGGTCTTGGTTTGATTGGTTTGGGTGCCAATTTTCGTTGGTTTTAGACTTGGAACTCAAGGAAGCTTGTGGAGCTAGAAAAGCTTGTGTTTCATTGCTTGCTTGTGGCTAAAATTGAGGTAAGGGTTCAAGTAATTAAGCTCAAATAATGCATGGTTTTGTAGCTTTGTGTGTTGGGATGAATTAGAAACAAGACCCATTAAGTTTGGATGAGAAATGAGAGAGTTTGAGTAGTTTGTGTACAAGAGCGACGCTGTCGCATAAACCCAGAAAAACAGAATTGGCGACGCGTCGCCAATTCGTCCGTGAATTGGCGCCGCGGCGCCAAGAAGCGAAATTGTACACAGAACGTTTACTCGGCGGCGCCGCGTCGCCAAAAGCATTTGCTCTTTGGCGCCGCGTCGCCAAATGCAATTTTGGCCTCGATTTCCGGCCATCCTAAGATTAACTTAGACTCTCGGTTTCTATCCCTAGGCTATTCTAAGACGTTCCATAGCCTCGGTTGGGTCTAGAATTCGTTCCTAAGGCGGGAATTGTGCGTTATTTGGAAGGTAGTCAAGTTGTGTGGTTAAGTATAAAAGAAATGTGACTTGGTGGCTAAGTAACTCATGGTATTTAAGTTTTTAAATGAAAATTAAGGGGATTAAGTGGGTTTTTAGACTCTTTATTAGCCATATAGAGTATCAATTACATATGGTTAATAGAGAGAAAAACCTAAGTCGATCCCAACCAAGCCATTTGGTTTGGTAAGTGAGCCACTAGTAGTATTTTGAGTTAAACCTTGAGGGTTTGACTAGTTAAACCACATAGTAAGACTACCCTGTACAATAAATCAAGGGTAAAGGCGGGTAAGTTTGAGATAGGTGACGACCTACTCTAGAACCCGTAGATGGGACTTAATTGAGGTAAAGTGTCCGGGATACGAGGGCCAGTATCTCAAGTACCTCAGCCGTTTGAGCTCACGGCAAGAATTAAGGCACTTAAGTGCAGAAAGTCCCAAGTGCATGTGTTGTGTGCATTCCATACCATACATCCATACATTGCATTTTTGGCATTTTGTTGATTGTTTGTTGTTTGAATTGCATGTTTGATTGCTTGGTTGCCATATTGCATATTTGTTGCATATTTCTTTGCAGGTATTCAAGAAGGGAATCCTTACTGAGTACTTTTAAGTACTCATTCCCTTAGTTTTATTGTGCAGGATCTAATCCCGGGCCTAATCACTGAAGTGATAGTTGAGGCCTAAGCTTTCTGTTTTGCAGGTATTTTATTGAGAATCCTAGTGATTCTAGTTTCTTGCAGTATAAGTTATGTGCTAACCAAGTTGTGCCTTTACAGTGTAGAGGCTAAGAGTACACAAGAACAAGGTCTAGTGAAGGGCTACACTTGAAGCTTGGTTTAGCTCAAGGTGGGCTCAAGTAAATGATCTTAGTTAGTAGTAATTTTGTCTCTTGTACATAGTACTTTGTGTACTAAGTAAGTTGCCTCTATTGGGATACATTAGGATGTAAATCCATCTTGTTACTTTTGGGTGCATGCTAGAGTTAAATGTATGCACAAAACTGTTACTTGTAGTTAAAGCAACTAGTATTTCAATGACTTGGTACGTTTTCAGTATGTTTTAATGAAATGCTCGAGCAATGTTTTAATTCCAGACTTTTAAATTTCGGTTGCATTGCCAAGTCAGAAGCATGCATAACTTATTCTGAGTAGGCTAAGTAACTAGTTGCATATAAATTGTTTTAATTTATATTGACGAGTAATAGTTAGCCAACTGTAACTAGTGGGATTCATTATCCCTAAGAGCCTACAAGATTAGGGGCACTGGGCCCCGTTCCGTCACAGAAAATTGGTATCAGAGCGGGTTAATGTTCCTAGTAGAGGCAATAAGTGAACTAAGATCAAAGTGTTCTTGTGTTAAGTGTGGTTAGTACTGCTTATAAGTTGCTCTGGATATGGTCTTCTGGCTGTGGTTGCAGGTATGGTGAATACACGGGCTGGTACTACTGCTGAGGCTCAGGGTTCCGGTGCAGGAACTAGTGATCCTGGTGGATCAGATATGAGGGAGGTGGTTTCCTTGTTGAGGAGACTTAATGAATCGATGGATCGGATGCTACATGGCATGGCCATTTTGCTTGAAGAGCGTGCTCAACCTCCAGTACAGGGGGAGACCTTGGAGGACCTTAATGGGGTAAGGGCCGAAGTGCACCAAGGCCCAACGGTGCACCAAGGTCAGGGGAGAAATCCCCCGCCCCAGGGGCAAGTGCAAGGTCAGGAACCGTCTAATGAGCATGTTCAAGTGGAGTCCAGTGAGGACAGTGAAGAGGACAGTGAGGAGGAAGATGAGGAGGACATCCATCCAAGGAGGAGACGGAGGAGACCCGTCATTCCAGACCATATGGGACTTGTTTCCTTATGCCGGGACATCAACACTCCCAAGTTCAATGGCATAGGGGATCCCGATATGGCAGAAGGGTGGTTGTACCAGATTAATGAGATCTTCAAGAACATGAAGTTGGATGACAAAGTAAAGATGGATTTGGTACCTTTCTTTTTAGAAGGCAAGGCTTCATTATGGTGGAAGGATGTCATGGAAAGGCTTGATGCTTATAATGAAGGGAGGATCGGGCAAAGGCCTAAAGAACTTGATTGGATTGAATTCGAGAAGGAGTTTCGAAATGAATTCAATAGTGAGGCTGCCCAGGATCAAAAGCGGATTGAGTTTGATGAACTAATCCAGGGAAGGCTAACAGTTCATGAGTATGAAAGGAAGTTTAGTTCTCTTTTTCGGTATGCACCTCATTTGGCCGGAAAAGATGAACTAAAGGCAAAGAAGTTCATTCGTGGACTTAGGGTGGAGTTGAGGAGTTTTCTGACAGTGATAGGAGTTCGGACCTATCATGAGGCTGTCCAAAAAGCCTTAGTGTTGGAAAGGGAGTTGATGGAAGCAAAATCCAATGAAAAGGCCGTTGAGCCGAGGGTTCCAGTACATTCAAGGTTAATGGATAAAAGGCCTAGTGTGGGAGGTGATCAAGGACCTTCCAAGAAAATCAAGAAAACTGTAAAAGGCCGTTGTCCTAAGTGTCAGAGATTTCATGGTAACAAACCTTGTACTCTTGGAACCGATCTCTGCAATTATTGTCGTCAGCCAGGACATTGGGCTAAGGAGTGCCCAAGGCTTAGACAAGACCAAGGTCAAGGACGACCGGGAGCCTCAGGAGTTGGTAGTACTGGTAGTACTTTTGTCAGAGTTCCTCCTGTGCCACCACGAGTTTTTGCACTGGCAAGCCAGGTATCCAGAGAACCTACAGCTGTGCAAGGTAACTTTAATGTTCAGGATAGTAGTATTAGAATTCTGTTTGATACTGGTGCTACTATTTCTGTCATTACTCTAAGCATGGTTGTTAAGTTTGGTTTGCATAGAACTGTGCTTGATGAAATGATGTTCATTAAGTCAGTGGGGAGTAACCTTGTGTTTACCAATGAAATGGTTGTGGGATATCCTTTGGAATTAGGAGGTAGTAAATTTTTAAGTGACCTTTGGGTCTTGGCCTCAATTCCTTATGATATTGTCCTTGGAATGGATTGGTTAAGTAAGTTTAAGGCCCAGATTGACTGTGCAGGTTGTAAGGTCACTCTTGAGGATGCCTCAGGGGTAAGTATAATTTGCACAGGCGGTTTGGCAAGTAGTGTAAAGAGTTTGCACCTCAAGTTATTGGAGTCCATTCCCGTTCCGAGTGAGTTGGTCGCTTGCTCGTTGAACGGAGTGGCAGTCGAGGAGCAACTCAAGGAAATTCAAGTAGCCAATCTATTTCCAGAAGTTTTTCCTGTAGACCTCCCAGGGTTACCTCCAAGAAGGGAGATTGAATTCTCCATACATTTACAGCCTGGGGCAGAACCAATTTCCATACCCCCTTATAGAATGTCAGCACCTGAAATGGATGAGCTGAAAAAGCAATTAGAAGAGTTGCTTGAGAAAGGCTTTATTAGGCCAAGTATTTCCCCGTGGGGTGCTCCAGTGTTGTTTGTAAAGAAAAAGGATGGAACCTTAAGGTTGTGTATAGACTATAGAAAACTAAATGCAGTAACGGTAAAGAATAAGTACCCATTGCCCAGAATTGATGATCTATTTGATAGATTAAGAGGGGCGAAGGTCTTTTCAAAAATAGACCTAAGGTCTGGATATTTCCAGATAAGAGTTAGGGATGAGGATATCCCGAAGACTGCATTCAGGACTAGGTATGGGCATTATGAGTATACCGTTATGCCGTTTGGAGTGACTAATGCTCCGGCAGTTTTCATGGATACCATGAATCGGATTTTTAGGCCCTACCTAGATCAGTTTGTTGAGGTGTTTATTGATGATATTTTGGTGTATTCCCCGACTCCCCACGAGCATGAAAAACATTTAGAGATAGTTTTGCAAGTACTCAAGAGTAATCAGTTTTATGCCAAACTATCTAAGTGCCAGTTCTGGGCAAGTGAAATTCCTTTCCTTGGACATATTATAAATGCTCAAGGATTAAGTGTGGACCCAGAAAAGGTAAAGGCAGTGGTGGAGTGGAAACGCCCAACAACTGTAACTGAAGTTAGGAGTTTCTTGGGTTTGGCAGGCTATTATCGAAGGTTTATTGAAAAATTCTCTATAATAGCTTCGTCATTGACCGCCTTGACAAAGAAGGCACAGAAGTTTATTTGGACTCCTAAGTGTGAGGAGAGTTTCCAGGAGCTTAAGAACAGGTTAATTTCTGCTCCTATTTTAATCCTACCAGATCCGCATGAGACTTTTGTAGTTTATACCGATGCATCTGGGACAGGATTAGGATGTGTGTTGATGCAGGATAAGCAAGTGATTGCATATGGGTCTAGGCAGTTAAGGCCTAACGAGTTGAATTACTCAGTGCATGATCTTGAGTTAGCAGCAGTTGTGTTTGCTTTAAAGCTTTGGAGACACTACCTTATGGGAAGGTCCTTTAAGATCTTTACAGACCATAAAAGTCTGAAGTACTTATTTACCCAAAAGGATCTTAACATGAGGCAGAGAAGATGGGTCGAGTATATCAAAGATTATGATTGCTCGATAGACTATTGTTCAGGTAAAGGCAACGTGGTTGCTGATGCCTTGAGCCGTAAGTATTCTGGGGTAATTCTCTCCAAGGATCAAGTAACACAAACCTCAAAAGATCCTAGTGCAGAGCAATTCACAGTTTTATATGAATTCTGGAGAGAATGGGAAATGGCTCAAGTTATGGTCCTTGAAATTCAGTCAGCATGGCTGACTAGAGTTAAGCAAGCTCAAGAAAGTGATTCGAGCTTGAAAAGAATTTCTGGGGAGGAAAAGCATGGTACTGTACTGAAAGAATTTCGGTACAAGGATGGGTTACTTTATTTTGGTGACCGGCTCTATGTGCCAAGTGAATTAAGGCAACAAGTGTTGCAGGAGGCACATACGAGTAAGTTTAATGTTCACCCTGGTGTGAATAAGATGTACCATGACCTTAGGACTCATTTTTGGTGGCCAAAGTTTAAGAGAGACATGTATGAATATGTGTCTAAGTGCCTCACCTGTCAAATGGTGAAGGCAGAGCACCAAAGGCCATCAGGAATGTTGCAAAGTTTACCACTCCCAGAAAGGAAATGGGGATCCATCACCATGGACTTCTGTGTTGGGTTGCCAAACACAAGAAGTCAGCATGATTCCATTTGGGTGGTGGTGGATAGGTTAACAAAATCTGCACATTTTATCCCCATTAAAATCACTTATACCATGGAGAAATTAGCCCAGTTGTATATCCGAGAAGTAGTAAGACTTCATGGTATTCCTGATCAGATTGTATCTGATAGAGATCCCCGTTTTGTTTCAAGGTTTTGGAGTGCCTTTCAAAAGGCTATGGGTTCTGCTGTGAACCTAAGTACTGCATATCACCCTCAGACTGACGGGCAGACTGAGCGGGTGATCCAAACCTTGGAAGATATGTTACGAAGTTGTGTGATGGACTTCAAAGGGGATTGGGACCAACATCTGCCTTTGATTGAATTTGCTTATAATAATAGCTATCAAGAAGCTATTAAGATGGCGCCCTACGAGGCTTTGTATGGGCGTAAGTGTGTGACCCCTCATTGTTGGGCAGATAAAGCTGATGAAATAGTTGTTGGTCCAGAAATCATTGCCGAGACCACGGCAAAGATTAAGTTGATCCAAACAAGGATCAAAGCTGCCTCAGACCGGCAAGCTAAGTACGCCAATGTGCGAAGAAAAGATTTAGAGTTTGAGGTAGGAGACCGAGTACTCCTTAAGGTCTCACCTATGAAAGGTGTGGCTAGGTTTGGTCAAAGGGGTAAGTTGGCACCAAGGTTTATTGGTCCTTTTGAAATTCTCGAAAGGGTAGGAAAAGTGGCTTATCGGTTGGCTTTACCGCCAAGTTTAGCCCATGCTCATAATGTGTTTCATGTGAGTTCCTTAAGGAAGTGCATTGTGAACCCTGGGCAAGTGTTAACCCCGCCCACTATTCCCTTGAGAGAGGACCTAAGTTATGAGGAACATCCTATCAAGTTTCTTGACCGACAAGTCCGGAAACTAAGAACCAAACGGATCCCAATGGTCAAGGTACTATGGTCTAACCATGGGGAGGAAGAGGCCACTTGGGAGACCGAGCAGGATATGCTAAGGCAATATCCAAGTTTGTATGCTCAATTAAGTCAGAATTTGGAGGACCAAATTTCTGAAGGAGGGGAGGATGTGACAGCTCTCCTAGTTAACTAATCAAGTAAGTGTTTATTTACTTTGATTAAGTGTTTATGAAATTAAGTACCTCAATTAGTGCCTTGTTAAGCAAGTAACATAAGCTTATTTAAGTTAAGTGAGTTCCTAAGTGTGATTTGGCATAGTTAAGTCAAGACCATTAGTTGTTCTAGCTTTTAGAATCATCCTAGTAAGTTTTGACAACTTGTGGCACTAAGTGTTCTTTTTGAGCCATTTAGAACTTAAGTGGCTAAAGTGTTCAAGAAAATTAAGTTTGGGAAGCTCTTTAGTACCTTTTAAAACAAAGAAAAGTGGGTTTGGAGTGTGAGTTGGTGAGCTATTTGAAACAAATGAAAGTTTGAGGACTAAAGTGCAAGGGAGGGAAAAGTTGTTTTGAATGCTTATAAGCTAAGTTCCTTCATCCTTAGCCATTAGTTCTAAGCACCAAAAATTCGTGGCTCCATCTCCTCTCCCAAATTCCCAGCTCAAGCTTCATTTCCTTGCAAGTTTTCATCAAAATTAAGAGTGCCAAGGGGTTAGGAAAGATCACCAAACTTTGGTTGAGGTGTTCTTGCTTCATTTGATCTTTGGAGCTTGTTTTGGAATCCAATTTTCGTAGGTAAGCTTCTTGAGATCATTTGGTGTGATTATAGGTTGTTTCTAGAGCTAGAAATGGTCTTGGTTTGATTGGTTTGGGTGCCAATTTTCGTTGGTTTTAGACTTGGAACTCAAGGAAGCTTGTGGAGCTAGAAAAGCTTGTGTTTCATTGCTTGCTTGTGGCTAAAATTGAGGTAAGGGTTCAAGTAATTAAGCTCAAATAATGCATGGTTTTGTAGCTTTGTGTGTTGGGATGAATTAGAAACAAGACCCATTAAGTTTGGATGAGAAATGAGAGAGTTTGAGTAGTTTGTGTACAAGAGCGACGCTGTCGCATAAACCCAGAAAAACAGAATTGGCGACGCGTCGCCAATTCGTCCGTGAATTGGCGCCGCGGCGCCAAGAAGCGAAATTGTACACAGAACGTTTACTCGGCGGCGCCGCGTCGCCAAAAGCATTTGCTCTTTGGCGCCGCGTCGCCAAATGCAATTTTGGCCTCGATTTCCGGCCATCCTAAGATTAACTTAGACTCTCGGTTTCTATCCCTAGGCTATTCTAAGACGTTCCATAGCCTCGGTTGGGTCTAGAATTCGTTCCTAAGGCGGGAATTGTGCGTTATTTGGAAGGTAGTCAAGTTGTGTGGTTAAGTATAAAAGAAATGTGACTTGGTGGCTAAGTAACTCATGGTATTTAAGTTTTTAAATGAAAATTAAGGGGATTAAGTGGGTTTTTAGACTCTTTATTAGCCATATAGAGTATCAATTACATATGGTTAATAGAGAGAAAAACCTAAGTCGATCCCAACCAAGCCATTTGGTTTGGTAAGTGAGCCACTAGTAGTATTTTGAGTTAAACCTTGAGGGTTTGACTAGTTAAACCACATAGTAAGACTACCCTGTACAATAAATCAAGGGTAAAGGCGGGTAAGTTTGAGATAGGTGACGACCTACTCTAGAACCCGTAGATGGGACTTAATTGAGGTAAAGTGTCCGGGATACGAGGGCCAGTATCTCAAGTACCTCAGCCGTTTGAGCTCACGGCAAGAATTAAGGCACTTAAGTGCAGAAAGTCCCAAGTGCATGTGTTGTGTGCATTCCATACCATACATCCATACATTGCATTTTTGGCATTTTGTTGATTGTTTGTTGTTTGAATTGCATGTTTGATTGCTTGGTTGCCATATTGCATATTTGTTGCATATTTCTTTGCAGGTATTCAAGAAGGGAATCCTTACTGAGTACTTTTAAGTACTCATTCCCTTAGTTTTATTGTGCAGGATCTAATCCCGGGCCTAATCACTGAAGTGATAGTTGAGGCCTAAGCTTTCTGTTTTGCAGGTATTTTATTGAGAATCCTAGTGATTCTAGTTTCTTGCAGTATAAGTTATGTGCTAACCAAGTTGTGCCTTTACAGTGTAGAGGCTAAGAGTACACAAGAACAAGGTCTAGTGAAGGGCTACACTTGAAGCTTGGTTTAGCTCAAGGTGGGCTCAAGTAAATGATCTTAGTTAGTAGTAATTTTGTCTCTTGTACATAGTACTTTGTGTACTAAGTAAGTTGCCTCTATTGGGATACATTAGGATGTAAATCCATCTTGTTACTTTTGGGTGCATGCTAGAGTTAAATGTATGCACAAAACTGTTACTTGTAGTTAAAGCAACTAGTATTTCAATGACTTGGTACGTTTTCAGTATGTTTTAATGAAATGCTCGAGCAATGTTTTAATTCCAGACTTTTAAATTTCGGTTGCATTGCCAAGTCAGAAGCATGCATAACTTATTCTGAGTAGGCTAAGTAACTAGTTGCATATAAATTGTTTTAATTTATATTGACGAGTAATAGTTAGCCAACTGTAACTAGTGGGATTCATTATCCCTAAGAGCCTACAAGATTAGGGGCACTGGGCCCCGTTCCGTCACATGGTGCAAGTTTCCAAAAATACAAGCAGTAACTGTAGGTTTCATTAAACCACAAGGGGTTTTTGAAACTTTTCGCACACACACGCGCGCACACACACACACACATACATATGCATATGGATGTATATATATGGAAAGTTTCAAAAACTAGTTATGGGTATTGTACAAAACTGGGTTCATATATGCATGAAACAATGTTTCTACTATATGAGTTTTGAGTTTTGATAATGTATGAAAATGAAAATGAATTGTATGAAACTGAGATTTATATGAATAAAGCTATGAACTATTTGTGTGGAATTTAGTATATTTTTTGGAGCATGGTGTGTAGATACAACAATGAAACGAGATGAGACACCCAACATTTCAATTAGTGAGGAAACATATCCTAAAGACAATTCATAGATGCAACTGAGATTATATTATATAAAATGAAGATTGCATTGTAAAAGTGTGAAGTTCTTGTTACACCAAATTAGAATGCACCAATTGTCCTCAAGCTATTTAATTATTGTACATGTCATCTTGCTGTTATACCAAGTGTTAAAAAGTGATGGAAGTGGAAGAAACTCTGATGTTTAGTTATATAGTAAAGATGGAATTGAGAAAGCGACATAAATTATAACCCAAAAGAACCAAATTCTATAAACAACACAACCAGTGCACATTGGAGACAACTCTGCATTGAAACTTAAGCAAAGAGAAACGCTGAAATGAATGGGCAAAGGCTCAAATATCTATAGTAGCACTCTAGGCGTTAAGATAAGGGGTAGAGTAACCGGCCACTTGGACAAACCCTTGTAGGCAATTGGTGAGAATTGTGTAGTACTAGATATTATTGTTAGTTGCAAATTTCATGGCATCCAAGATTGCACATAGCTCCATATAGAGTGCAGAAAGAGACTCAGGTAAGAAAATCAATTGAAAGGATATCCTACCATTTGGCCCAGTGATAGACCCACGCTGCTTCCCCACTCTTTGAAGAACTGTTCCAAGCTCCATCAGTTTGAAAATTATTGCAGCCACAGAGTTACAACTATCACCCCAAACTTTAAACATTGGGGTGGTTGAGGTTGGTGGAGATTTCTCAAAAAAAATTTAAATTTCCCAGCTTTGAGTAGATTTTTACACAAACTATCCCTTGTATTGATGACATGGGCAGAAAGCCAAAAAGGTTGAAGATCGTTGAGTTTTAACTAAGCCAGATGCTCCACAAAAGTAGTGTGGGCCAAGTCTAAAGTGCCAAGGACCAAGTGAATTTGGTTGTGGCATAGATTTGACCACTACCAAATGAACAAAATTCCATAATTTGGCTTAAGAATGCTACAAGTTTATGCTCATATAGCTTGAGAATTTTGCAATGGAAGAAAAGATTAAAAAGATCCATATCCTCAAAGCCATAATGCAACCAAGTTGGAGATAGGGACACATGACACTTATGTAATTCAAAAGAGACTGGTAGTGCATTAAAGCAACATTTCCATATGAATGTTTTGAATTTGGATGGAATCTTTTTAGCCTATAATTTCCTTAGACATGTAAAAAATTGTTGGTCTGGAGGATCAGAACTTCTGGCTACCTCCTTTTGGTGTTGGGATAATGCGTAGCCTTTTTTTGTGTATTTATTCAAGCTATTCCTCCTCGTACAAGCCACAATTTTTTTTTGATAATTTTTCTATTTAAATCCTAAAACTTTATGAATTTCTAGTTCTGTTCTAAAACTATGAAACGATGTATACTGTTTTTAATTTCTCTCTTAGTTTCTTGTACTTACTTTTCAAATTTTTGAAAAAGGTAGGATCTCAATTTTTTTTACAATCTAAAAAATAATCAATAAATATAAAAAGGCCAAAATGCACTGTTGATAGCCAAAGGCTATCGCCTCCTCGGTAGTAACTCCGCGCCAGAATATTGGCCGAGGAGTCTGACGTCACCCAAGAGAGGATCTTTTTACTGACCTCGGAAGGTGCGAAGTCAAACACTATGAGCTCGAGACTTCGGTAGCTCATCAGGAATTTCGAGGACAACACCGTCTCCATCGAGGGGCTAAACTGACCGTCTTCGGGTAAGAGAGCCATCTCCCTGAAGCAAGGGAGAATCTCCCCGAAGGAAGAGGCCCCAAAGAGGTCTTCCCCGAACAAGAAACACCTGAACGAGGGAATCCCCGAACTATGGGTGTGAGTCCCGAAGAAGGTGTTCATCAAGGGCACTCCCAGAATTATGGGATAGATCCCGAAGGAGGTGCTCGCACCGAAGGACGGATAGAATCCGAAGAGGGTGCCCGCACCGAAGGGCGACCTCGCCCAGGGGACCTCGGGAGTACGGTATGAGCATTTAAGGAGCCTCTGACATGTCGCCCACAAGCCCTACACGTCACATCTGAACGGCGAAATGACACGCCGCAGCCGCCCCAGTCCTGACACAACCCGTCCGGGTCCAGGGCTAAAAGAGGCTGCAAACGGCTGCCTGTCCCCTAGGTCCAAAGAGACAGATCAAATCCGACCGAACACGTGTCATGATCTGAACGGACCAGCTACTCCTATAAATACTAGGAAATGGGACTGGGCAAAGGACGGGCATTTTCCTCTCTCTGAGAAAACACAGAATAGGCAAGACACTTGATCCCTTAGTGTTCTTCCTCCACTCTCACTCAGAAAACTGACTTGGGCGTCGGAGGGTCCTCCCCGGAAAAGCAAACCGGGGACCTCCTAACCTCTTCTTTGAGCTTTTCAGGCGCACTCAGCTGGGAAACCTGAGCTCCAGGCGCTCGCCTCCACAGGAAGTCTCTCCACCTGTCAACATGACAGCAAACGAAGATGCCTTGGGGCATCATTTGGCGCCGTCTGTGGGAAACTACTCCCAGGTAGCTGTTGTCGAAACTCGGCGTTCGAAGGACAAAGGACTTCCAAAGTCCCCGTCCGCGCCTGAGACCCAACCAGCTACCGAACAAAGTCCCCCAGAGACTTCCTTGCCTGAAGAGGAACGCCCTCTTGTCATCACCATGGATTTTTTAAGAGACTTTCAGAGGTCTGTTGTGGCTGAAATGACACAACAAATAGACCGAAGATGGCCGCAACCAGCCCAGGCGCAAAAACCCACTTCGTCAGCACGACCTCGGGAGAAAAGCCCGAGGGCAACCCATCATAGCTCGGGAAGTGGGGAGCCACGAGAAGAGTCCTCAACAGATAACTTGCCCCTCGGGGCACGGCTGGCGGAAAGAGCAAGGTCTAAATGACCTGAAATCCCGTCCAGAAGAAGTTTATCAACAGAGGCAGGGTCCTCCTCACCTCGGTTCCGAAGTCGCTCCCCGAAGGGACGGCACCAGGAAAAGGAGCCCAGTGCTACGCTCCTCCTGGAGAAAGTCTTGGCAAGACTGGAGAGAGTGGAACAGCATGTGGCACGCAAGCCTGTTTGGGCCAGGCTAACTGAAACGGTCTCTGGAGATGAAACTCCTTTCGCCCGAATAGTGGTCGAGGCGGCCATGCCAAGTGACTTCAGGCTACCTCGGCTGGAGACCTATGAGGGTCGGACTGATCCCCAGGCCCACCTAACAAAGTACAAACCCAGCATGGTGTTACATGGGGCTGACGATGCTACGCTCTGCAAGTGCTTCGAAGTCACCCTCGCAGGACCAGCAACTGCCTGGTACAATTCCCTGCCTCCAGGAAACATCAAGGGGTTCCAGGAGCTGTCCACGGCGTTCAACCAACAGTTCATTGGGAGCAAGCCGACGGCGAAGATGCCCATCCAGATGTTTGACATAGCGCAGAGAAACGGGGAGACCATCCGTGACTATGTCGAGAGGTTCAACAGGGAGGCCCTCAGTGTTCCGGACTTTCGTCCCGAAATCCGCATCCTAGCCATGACGAGGGGCCTCCGGAGGGATTCGCACTTGTTTTACGAATTCTCCAAAGATCCCCCGGACACGCTGGGAGAATTCTACCGAAGGGCTGAACAACACATGACAGCCGAAGAACTGAGAATGACTGGACCAAAACACGACCAAATTCAAGCTCGTGGCGAAGGGTCCAGCCAGCAAGCCCGGTGTCCAACGGAACAGTCAGGCCGACCTCGGAGAATGCGAGTAGGAGGAAGGAAGCCCCAAAACTTTACACCTCTGAGCACCACGAGGGCTAACGTCCTTATGGCGTTGGAAAAACAGGGGGCTCAAATCCAACGGCCAAGGGGCATGACTGCTGACAACAGAAGGAACATGAAGAAGTTCTGTCAGTTCCACCGTGATCACGGTCATGACACCGAAGACTGCTTTCAATTGAAAAAGTACATTGAATCACTGATAAAGCAGGGCCAGCTTCGGCGTTATTTGAGAATGCCTTCCCCGAAAGGGAAAAAAGAGGAGGAAGGAAAGCCCGATGACGAGGATTACGATTCGGACAGGCGAAGGAACCGAAGTCCGAGAAGGCGTCCTCCACCTTCGGCAGGAGTAATACAGACGATCACAACCGGACTTCCATCCTCGGAAAGAAAAAGAAGGGCCAGAGAGATAGCGGTGATGGAATATCAGAGCCCAACGAAAAAATTGGCCCGCGAGGATGGCTCCACCATCGTATTTCCCCATGACGATCCATTGCTGATAATGGCGAGGATAGGAAACTGGGACGTCAAGAGGGTACTGCTGGATGATGGGTCAAACGCAGACGTCTTGTTCTCACACTTGCTACCAAGCTTGGGCGTATCCAGGAGTGACCTCAAGGCTGTTACTTCACCCACGTTCGGCGTAGGACCATCTGAGCTACCTGTCCTCGGGTGGATCGACCTCCCCTTGATGATGAAAGGAACTTCGGAGAAAGGAACTACTGAGTTGTTCGCCTCTACCATGGCAAGGTTCATAGTCATGGACGTTCCTTCGTCATACAACGCCATTCTCGGCAGACAGACACAGGGAAATTTGCACATTCGCCCTGATGTAAAGTACTTGACCGTCTCCTTTGCCACCAAAAAAGGAGACGCAAAGATCTTCATTGATCAAGGCGAGGTGAGAAAGGTGTTCGTCAGAGCACGAAAGGCTCCAGCAAGCAACTTAGCGCATGCTGTAGAAGCAAAAGAGCTGGAAAGGGGCGAGGTAGAAGATTCCACAAAGGCGGAAACAGAAGAAGTAGAGCTTGTCCCAGGCCATAGTACCCGAATAGGGAAAAATATGGCCGACGGAGACAAGGAAAAACTTGTATCTTTTCTGCTTGCAAATAAAGATCTGTTCGCCTACTCGCCGAAGGACATGCCAGGGGTAAACCCTCGCGTAATCCAGCATAGCCTTAAAGTGAGTCCGGAAGTAAAACCTGTCCGGCAAAAGAAACGGAGCATCTCAGCTCACAAAAGTGAATTCGTCAAAACCGAAGTCCAGCGTCTGATGGACGCTAGCGTTATCCGGGAGGTAAACTACCCCGAATGGCTAAGTAACGTGGTAATTGCCACAAAAGAAGGAAGTAGCAAGCTTCGGATGTGCATCGACTTCAGAAATTTGAACGATGCCTGCCCAAAAGATTCATATCCTCTTCCACCAATAGACCAACTGGTAGACTCAACTGCCGAGTACGGGCTCTTAAGTTTCCTAGACGCCTTCAGTGGCTACCATCAGATAAGGATGGACCCCGGAGACGAAGAGAAGACTGCCTTCATCACCGAGGGAGGAACATATTGCTATATCAGAATGCCCTTCGGGCTAAAAAATGCAGGAGCCACCTACCAAAGGCTGATGAACAAGGTCTTCAAAGACCAAATGGGGAGGAACATGGAGGTATATGTTGATGATATGATAGTCAAGAGCAAACTGCCTGGCTACCACGTTGCAGATTTAGGGGAAACCTTCCAAAAGCTCAGAACCTTCGGGATCCGCCTTAATCCAGAGAAGTGCATCTTCGGGGTGACCTCGGGAAAATTCCTCGGGTACATGGTATCCGAAAGAGGCATCGACGCTAACCCTGAGAAGATTAAGGCTCTGCTTGAATTCCGAACACTTACCACAGTCAAAGACGTGCAGAGACTCACCGGAAGAATAACCTTTCTGAGCAGGTTTATTTCCAGGTACGGAGATAGGTGTCTACCCTTCTTCAAAGTCCTCACAAAAGCGGCAAAAATGGAAGGCGACCTCGGAAGGGATGGCCATCCTTGGGCTGAAGATTGCCAAAAAGCCTGGGAAGAACTCAAAGTCTACTTGGCCAGACTGCCGACTCTGCGGCAACCTCGGGAGGGAGAGCCCCTGGCACTATACCTCGCCGTCACGGAAAAAGCTGTGAGTTCGGTTCTCGTGAAAGAAGAAGGACCGAAACAGTGGCCGGTTTACTATGTCAGCAAGTCCTTGCATGGCGCCGAAGTCAGGTACCCTTTGCTTCAAAAAGCTATATATGCCTTAGTGCTTGCAGGTAGAAGGCTGCGGCCATACTTTCAGGCTCACCCCATCATTGTCCGAAGTAGTCTGCCACTACGGGATGTCATGAAGAGAGTTGATCATTCGGGAAGGCTCTCCAAGTGGTGCATAGAGCTGGGCGAACACGAGATCACATATGAGCCTCGGAAAGCCATAAAAGCTCAAGCACTGGCCGATTTTATCGCCGAAATACCCACCACTGAGGAGAGCCATTCAGATCCAAAAGAGGGTGAGCCAGAATGGACCTTGCACGTTGACGGGGCCTCAGGATCCGAACACCAGGGAGCTGGAGTGATTATCAGAGGCCCCGAAGGCCTAGAAGTAATGAAGGCCATCAAGTTCAGTTTCAATGCCACCAACAATATGGCCGAGTATGAGGCCCTCATAGCAGGATTACGCCTGGCCAGAAAAATTGGCGTGAGAAACTTGAAAGCACATAGTGATTCCCAGCTGGTGGTCCGACAAATGGCAAGGGACTATGGCGCGAAAGACCCGACCCTGGCAAAATACCATGAGTTGGTAACAAAGCTTATTCGGGAGTTCGACGTCGTGAAAATCGAGAACGTACCCCGACGGGAAAATGCTGAGGCAGACTGTCTGGCGAAGTCCAAAACTTGCACCGAAGTGCTAAGCCACCCCAGCATCGCGGTGCTAAGCATAGAGACCTCGGGGAAATGATGGAGAGAACCAATCAAAACGTATCTCGCAACCAACACACTCCCCGAAGACCCCAGCGAAGCCGCAAAAGTGCGAAGGCGCTCCGGCCGTTTCTTCTTAATTGGAGAAGAACTATATCGGCAAGGATATGTAAATCCACTACAGAGGTGTGTTAGTGAAGAGGATACCGAAATGATCCTCGAAGAAGTTCACGAAGGTGCCTGTGGTTCGCACATCGGAACCGACGCCCTAGCAGCAGTGATACTCCGCCAAGGATACTTCTGGCCTACCCTGAGAAAGGACGCCAAGCAGTTCGTCCAGAAATGTGGTAGTTGCCAGAGACATGCCAACATCCAAAGAGCACCCTCAGAGTTCGTGACTTCGGCAGACTATCCTTGGCCCTTCGCAGTTTGGGGCATAGATCTAATTGGGCCACTCCCAACGGCGCCTGGAGGCGTAAAGTTCTGCGTGGTAGCAGTAGACTATTTCTCTAAATGGGTCGAGGCAGAACCCCTGACAACTATCTCGGCAAAAGAAGTGCAGAAGTTCGTATGGAAAAACATCGTATGCAGATTTGGCATACCGAGGGTACTCGTAGCGGACAATGGATCCCAGTTTGTAGACAAAGGATTCCGAGAATTCATTAGCGACCTCGGGACAAAAATGCACTTCGCCCCAGTAGCTCACCCCCAGAGTAATGGGCAGGTGGAAGTATCTAACAGGACCATAAAAGATGGTCTGAAAAAGAGATTGGGAGAAGCAAAAGGGAAATGGCCAGGAGAACTCCAAAGCGTGTTATGGAGCTACCGAACGACACCCCGAAGAGCCACAGGGGAAACACCCTTTTCACTTGTCTTCGGCACAGAGGCCATCATCCCCGTCGAGATAGTACAACCGTCAATACAAGTCCAAGTGTTCGATGAAAAAGGAAATGACCTCGGTCTGAGAACCAAGCTCGACCTCGTCAGCGAACACAGAGAAATAGCCGAGCTGAGAAGAAAAGCTTTCCAGCAAAGAGTGGCAGCAGCCATAAACCTACGCGCCAGGCCAAAGGGAATAAAACAGGGAGACCTCGTTCTCCGAAAGGCTGAATTTGCACCCCGAAAGCCGTCCCATGGGGTACTTCGCGCAAATTGGGAAGGACCCTACCTGGTACTTGCCGAAGTACGAAAAGGAGTTTATAAGCTCGGTGATGCCGAAGGCATAGAATTAAAAAATACTTGGCACTCAGAGGCCTTAAAAAAATTCTATGCCTAGAAAGTTCGGTGGGAAAGTTGTATTCCACAAGTTGGAAAAATTTGTCTAAGTAAAAAATTTTGAAGAAGCACAAAGCAAGAGTCTCACGAAAGCAATCGCCGAGGAAAGTAAAAATAAGTCTTTCCAAAGTCTCTTGAGCGAATATGTTCGGGACAAAGGAAAGCAAGAGTAAGGTTTTCCGAAGTCTCTCGAGCGAATTATGTTCGGACAAAGGAAAGCAAGAGTAAGGTTTTTCGAAGTCTCTCGAGCGAATTATGTTCGGGACAGGGAGAAACAAAAGAATCTGGCAAAAAATACTTAGCCGAAGTTGTATCTATTAAGCCAAAGAGCGCTTACAGAGAAGAAAGTTGCTGAAAGACTACAAAAGAGAAGAAGAAAATGAAGACAAAGGGCCTTAGTACAAGCTAAGGAACCTCGGTGTCCTGCGAACCGCCAGCCCCCGTGCTTTTGTCAGTAGCCTTCGGCGCCGGGAGAGAAGGAGGCAGTCTCAAATGCTCGATCTGGGACCAAGTCCACCGAGGCTCCTTGGGGATGTTCATTGCTTCCAGGAAGGAGAGGTCGAAGTCTGGGAACTTCTGCAGAATTTGGTGCCGAGCGAGACAGAAGCCGTCTTGAAAGCCCAACTTCGTCATATTATCGGACTCCCGCTTCTTGACCTCCAAATCCTCATAGTCCTTCTCCAGATCAGCGTAATCCTTCTCCAAATCCTTGACCTTTTTCTTCAGTGACTTCACCTTCTTCTTCTCTTCTGAAGGCTCCTTCAGAGATGCGACCTCGGCTTCGAGTTGAGCCTTCTCCTCTAGCGTCTTCGCAAGGATGGCGTCACTTTCTGACTTACCCTTTTGAATCGCCTCGACGGTCGAAGTCAGCTCCGCCATTCGAGAGCCGAGGTCGGAAAGCTTCTGGGAGGTGTCTCTCTGAAGTTCCTCTTTCTCTTTTTTGAACCCCTCCCGAAGTTCAGCAACCTCCTTCTCCGCGGACTGCTTGAGATGAGCATTTTCGGCTACCAGGGCTGAACACTTGTCCTTCGCCTTGGTATAATGATCCCAAAGTGCCGCCTTCTTCTCTACCTCTCGCGCCACCCGAACACGGAGACACCCGGCATACCCCATCAGCTGCAAAAAAGAGAGAGAAAAGCAAACAGAGGGAAAATAATGCTAAGTACTTGGACAAAAAGTCAAAGACAAATTTGCCACTGAGGAGATAGTGGTGCGTACCTGGGCAGCATGTTCAGTGATTTTGGCGGCCAAGGAGTTATCGCCTGGGTAAGCCGCCGTAATGGCTTTGTAAGATGCCTCAGTAAGCACCCCTTTGCACATTTACCTGGCCATCTCGGGACAGTCCTCGGAGTACATATTCATGTCCTCCGTGAACGTCCAAAAGGGCTCTTTCGGCACTTTCCCTTCAGGAATTTTGGCATCCCGAAGGGCCCTCTTGCGGGCATGTTCGGTAACCCAGCTAGGAGAGGCCACCTCCGCTGCACAACAACGCACAAAATTGGTTAAGACCAGAAAAGTCTTAATGGTTTGCAAGACACAAAAGGATGTTTGACAAAGTGCAAACCTGCTGGCACCTCGGTAACGTCGTCGTTAGGAACCGTCGTCGCCTCAGTAGAGATCCCCTTGCCTTTTATTTGGCGCCGCTCCTCGGCAGAAGGGGTCTCCTCCCCATCGCCCTCCAGAAGAGCATGCGAAGGCGTGGGGCTTTGAGGTGGGACGTCGGAAGAAGGGACGTCGGCAAAAGGTACCTCGGGCAAAGGGGCAGGGTGGTTTTCGGCTTCCTCGCCTGCCTCCTCCGGAATTCGTGGAAGAGAGGAAGGACCAGCTTTCCTGGCCCGTTTGGAAGGAGGGCCCGCCGAAGTGTGCTTCCGCCTCCGAGAGGCGGCCTTCTTTGTCTGCTCGCCCCTCTCGGCCTGGCCCGTAAAAAGAGCCTTGTAGAAGGCAGCCGCGTCGTCGGCCATCTCTGGAGAAAGAAAAAGAAGATCAGTGTAAGCCCAAGATGAAGTTATGAAAGAAAAAATGAGAAAGTAACTTACTCTCGTAAAAAGACTCAAAAGTCTCTTTCCCCCGAAGGAGTTTCACGAGCCAGGAGTCTTTCCCCGAAGAAGCCAGTTTCGGCATATTGAGGTCTGTCACATGCTCCTTTACCACCTTGAGTTCCCGAAGGACCTCTTTGGTCATGAGCCTCCAGTTGATCGGAAAGGGGTAAAGGGCACGAGGAGGGACCTCGGCAGCCCAGTCAGAGACGGCCCGGATGCGCCTGTCGAAGTCCTCAAAGATAGGTGCTACATCGGCGTCTAGCAGTATCTTCGGGTCAACAACATCCATCTTGAGCCTCCCCTGAGCCCACTTGGTCGGGACGTGCGACCAAGCCTCCGACTTCTTCAGGAAAAAGAATTTTTGTTGCCACCCTCGCCAGCTGTCTTTGGTGGCGAAGGTGAACGTATACTTTTTGCTCCCGGATCCCCGAGGCAGCATAAAGTAGAAGCCGCCCTTTGGGACCACGAAGAGCTTGTAGTACTGAAGAAAAACTACAAAGTGAGGTTTTATTTTGAAAACGCCGCACATACAGAGGAAGGCGTTGAAATAACAGTACGAGTTCGGTGGGAGTTGGTTAACGGCAATGCCATGAAAGTTGCAGAACGCGCTAACCATCTCCGGGGGGGGATACCGAAGTCCGGCCTTCAGTTGGGCTCGAAAAACGGTGATTTCATCACTACGGTTGGAGAAAGCAAATTGGTCAGGACGGGGCAACCTCGTCACAGAGTAAGACGGTAAGAAAAACTTTTTCTTCCACTTCGCTAGCTTCGCCGCAGTAGTGCAGCAGGGGTGAGAAAGAAGAGGTTGCCAACTCTCGGGAACAGGCATGATGAAAACAAGTTCGGGAAAAACAAAGAAGAAGCTTTGAAAAAAAGCAAAAGGGACTAAAACCCACCAAAGGTCTTGCCGGAATCTGGATTCCTGGAAGCCGTCGTGAAAAGTGGTCGGAAAAACGCCTGAAAAAGGAGAACCGCCGCGGAAAATCGGGAGAGAATTAGAAGGCAAAAGAAAGCAAAAGCAGAAGAAGAAAGAGGGTTATGACAGGACTGGTATATATAGGCCGAGAAGGCCAGAACAACCGTCGTCATTAGTACCCCTCGGAAGGCGAAGCGTCGTCATAACTGCTATGAGCGCCTGAAAAGTCGTGCCTGCTGTACTCAGTGCATTCTTACCCAATAAAAGACTGCCATGTGTCGATCATCGCGCAGCAAACGTGCCACGTGTCATCCATCACGTCGAGCACGCCCTCTGACACCATTTGGTCTAGAGGCGCCGCCCTAGACTGACTCTGCTCGATACAGGACGCGACGCATGAGCAGACCTAGAAAGGCAAAAGAGTAGGTTACCTCGAAGACACCAAAAGGCAGCCTGTGACTTCGGGCAAAAGGTCTATCTTCGGTACAAGGTTATCCTATTTCCCCTCGCCACGAAGACACCAAGAGATAGCCCGTGACTTCGGGCAGAAGGTGTATCTTCGGCGCAGATATCACAACCACAGGACCCGAAAACCGATGAACCGAAGTTTCTCACTTCGGCTTTTCGGAGGGGGGCCTGTGATAGCCAAAGGCTATCGCCTCCTCGGTAGTAACTCCGCGCCAGAATATTGGCCGAGGAGTCTGACGTCACCCAAGAGAGGATCTTTTTACTGACCTCGGAAGGTGCGAAGTCAAACACTATGAGCTCGAGACTTCGGTAGCTCGTCAGGAATTCCGAGGACAACACCGTCTCCATCGAGGGGCTAAACTGACCGTCTTCGGGTAAGAGAGCCATCTCCCTGAAGCAAGGGAGAATCTCCCCGAAGGAAGAGGCCCCAAAGAGATCTTCCCCGAACAAGAAACACCTGAACGAGGGAATCCCCGAACTATGGGTGTGAGTCCCGAAGAAGGTGTTCATTAAGGGCGCTCCCAGAATTATGGGATAGATCCCGAAGGAGGTGCTCGCACCGAAGGACGGATAGAATCCGAAGAGGGTGCCCGCACCGAAGGGCGACCTCGCCCAGAGGACCTCGGGAGTACGGTATGAGCATTTAAGGAGCCTCTGACATGTCGCCCACAAGCCCTACACGTCACATCTGAACGGCGAAATGACACGCCGCAGCCGCCCCAGTCCTGACACAACCCGTCCGGGTCCAGGGCTAAAAGAGGCTGCAAATGGCTGCCTGTCCCCTAGGTCCAAAGAGATAGATCAAATCCGACCGAACACGTGTCATGATCTGAACGGACCAGCTACTCCTATAAATACTAGGAAATGGGACTGGGCAAAGGACGGGCATTTTCCTCTCTCTGAGAAAACACAGAACAGGCAAGACACTTGATCCCTTAGTGTTCTTCCTCCACTCTCACTCAGAAAACTGACTTGGGCGTCGGAGGGTCCTCCCCGGAAAAGCAAACCGGGGACCTCCTAACCTCTTCTTTGAGCTTTTCAGGCGCACTCAGCTGGGAAACCTGAGCTCCAGGCGCTCGCCTCCACAGGAAGTCTCTCCACCTGTCAACATGACAGCAAACGAAGATGCCTTGGGGCATCAACTGTTAACTTCATAACTCTGCTTACTCAAACGAATTAATCCTTTATGTATAACTCAATGCAACTTAGTCCCCCAACTTTGAGAAATCTACCGAGTTAGTCCTTTATTGGATGGAATGACAAATTGTGTTAGTAGTTTCCTTGCTGATGTTGAATAGGGCTATGGTCAGATAAAAAAAAAAAAGTAGACATTAGTCTTCACTGCCCTTGACTTCACCAACATCACAGTCAACTTCCACCTCCTTGGTGGCTTCCCTTGATTTGAGAAAGGTGTCATGGAGGCCAAAACCCATAACTTTGTGGTTTAGTTAATAATGAAGTTTGTTTCACCATCCTTTACCTATAAGCCATAATCAATTTGAAGTGACCCGTGTAAAGAAACCTTTTAAGAAAAACAACATAACAAATTTTCCAACGCATTTTGCTCTCCCTCTTCCATTCAACCATTTCCTTACAAATTCCCACAAATTGATCACACGAAGAACATGAAAAACTGGCCAACATACATAGACAAATGACTATTAACAACCAATTAGAGCTTAGAGATTAGCTTATATTTCTATTCATAAAGAACTGAACTTGTGTGAACTTGGTGGACAAGTAAGAAAATAGAAGATGATTAACACAAAATCTTGACATAACAATATCCTAGCACTAATATGCACTGCTTCAAATATAAAATCCACTAGTTAAATCCTAAGCTACAACAAGCAACATCAACAAAATGAAAAAACCCTAGATTCTAAGCCCTATCACCATTAATCCTTTTAGTAAGCTGAATACCCTTTAGTTTGATGGTGACCCTCTTGGCATAAACAGAGCACAAGTTGGTGTCTTCAAAGAGACCCACGAGACAAGCCTTTGTTGCCGCTAGGAGGGTGGCTATGTTGCTACTTTAGAAGCACAAGCCGATCTTGAAGTCTTGGGCAATTTTCCTTACTAGCCTCTAAAATGGCAGCTTCCTAATCAACAGCTCAATTCTCTTTTGGTACTTTTGGATTCCTAAAGGGCTAATGACCCAGGTTGAATCTATATGATTTCTTCACACCACCAGTCACTAGAGCCATACTGCCTTCATGGCTAGTTGCTTCCTTAAAGCCTTCCATCCAATCAATTTCATAGCTCACTAATGAGTCTAACATGATTGATTGCCCAACAATTTCATTTTAATTGCTCTTGAATTTCTTAGGATTGCAGTCTCTTGAATTTGGGATTTCAAACCCTTGGCCTGCTTGTTCCCAACCTCAACCAACTTCGTAACTTTTTATCCACATTAGCACCTATGGAATGTCATCTAAGTCATGTTTGGTTTTTGTCAAACAAGAACTAACTCACATAACTTATCAAAATTTGAAGATCAGTTATGAGTTAAGGTTAAAGGACTAACTAGTCCAAGTTTGCAAAGTTAAGCGACCAAACACGCTATAACGAACCAAGTCCAGAACCAGTCAACGGAACACCTGCCCACACCACATGGGCTACCCTTTGGAAAAGGATAAGCGCTAGGTGCTTACGTTCTGAAATTGGAGCCTATATATCCACATAAGGCTTCCCACAATTCACCCATGTGGGACATAGGGGTGTTACAAACTTCCCCCCTTATGTACCCAACGTCCCCGTTGGGGTTAATCGGATTACTTGGTTCCCCGGACCAAGTAACCTCTCTAATCGGACTACTTAGCCCCTAGTTAAGTAGCCTATCGAATCCAGGATCAGTCCCGGTAGACGATGCATGTGCATACCCACTATGCCACACCATCGTGGTCCCGGGTTGGCTCTGATACCATCTGTAACGACCCAAGTCCAGAACTGGTCAACGGAACACCTGCCCACACCACATAGGCTATCCTTTGGAAAAGGATAAGCGCTAGGTGCTTATGTTCTGGAGCTGGAGCCTATGCATACCCACTATGCCACACCATCGTGGTCCCAGGTCGGCTCTGATACCATCTATAACGACCCAAGTCCAGAACCAGTCAACGGAACACCTGCCCACACCACATGGGCTACCCTTTGGAAAAGGATAAGCGCTAGGTGCTTACGTTCTGAAATTGGAGCCTATATATCCACATAAGGCTTCCCACAATTCACCCATGTGGGACATAGGGGTGTTACAAACTCCCCCCCTTATGTACCCAACGTCCCCGTTGGGGTTAATCGGATTACTTGGTTCCCCGGACCAAGTAACCTCTCTAATCGGACTACTTAGCCCCTAGTTAAGTAGCCTATCGAATCCAGGATCAGTCCCGGTAGACGATGCATGTGCATACCCACTATGCCACACCATCGTGGTCCCGGGTTGGCTCTGATACCATCTGTAACGACCCAAGTCCAGAACTGGTCAACGGAACACCTGCCCACACCACATAGGCTATCCTTTGGAAAAGGATAAGCGCTAGGTGCTTATGTTCTGGAGCTGGAGCCTATGCATACCCACTATGCCACACCATCGTGGTCCCAGGTCGGCTCTGATACCATCTATAACGACCCAAGTCCAGAACCAGTCAACGGAACACCTGCCCACACCACATGGGCTACCCTTTGGAAAAGGATAAGCGCTAGGTGCTTACGTTCTGAAATTGGAGCCTATATATCCACATAAGGCTTCCCACAATTCACCCATGTGGGACATAGGGGTGTTACAAACTCCCCCCCTTATGTACCCAACGTCCCCGTTGGGGTCAATCGGATTACTTGGTTTCCCGGACCAAGTAACCTCTCTAATCGGACTACTTAGCCCCTAGTTAAGTAGCCTCTCGAATCCAGGATCAGTCCCGGTAGACGATGCATGTGCATACCCACTATGCCACACCATCGTGGTCCCGGGTCGGCTCTGATACCATCTATAACGACCCAAGTCCAGAACCAGTCAACGGAACACCTGCCCACACCACATGGGCTACCCTTTGGAAAAGGATAAGCGCTAGGTGCTTACGTTCTGAAATTGGAGCCTATATATCCACATAAGGCTTCCCACAATTCACCCATGTGGGACATGGGGGTGTTACAAACTCCCCCCCTTATGTACCCAACGTCCCCGTTGGGGTCAATCGGATTACTTGGTTCCCCGGACCAAATAACCTCTCTAATCGGACTACTTAGCCCTTAGTTAAGTAGCCTCTCGAATCCAGGATCAGTCCCGGTAGACGATGCATGTGCATACCCACTATGCCACACCATCGTGGTCCCGGGTCGGCTCTGATACCATCTATAACGACCCAAGTCCAGAACCAGTCAACGGAACATCTGCCCACACCACATGGGCTACCCTTTGGAAAAGGATAAGCGCTAGGTGCTTATGTTCTGAAATTGGAGCCTATATATCCATATAAGGCTTCCCACAATTCACCCATGTGGGACATAGGGGTGTTACAAACTCCCCCCCTTATGTACCCAACGTCCCCGTTGGGGTCAATCGGATTACTTGGTTCCCCGGACTAAGTAACCTCTCTAATCGGACTACTTAGCCCCTAGTTAAGTAGCCTCTCGAATCCAGGATCAGTTCCGGTAGACGATGCATGTGTATACCCACTATGGCAGACCATCGTGGTCCCGGGTCGGCTCTGATACCATCTATAACGACCCAAGTCCAGAACCAGTCAACGGAACACCTGCCTACACCACATGGGCTACCCTTTGGAAAAGGATAAGCGCTAGGTGCTTACGTTCTGAAATTGGAGCCTATATATCCACATAAGGCTTCCCACAATTCACCCATGTGGGACATAGGGGTGTTACACACGCATTTAGACCTATATAAAGCAAATACTTACAGACATTCTAAACACACTATAAATGAATTAAATTAAGACATTTTTTAAGATGAAATTACGACATCGGCTAAGCTATTAAAGTGTTGACTATTTTTATCCAATAAATTGTTATTATTTTTCCATTAAATCATTAAATTTGGGTAATTTGATTAAAAAATATTTATTTTTATTTCTTATTTTCTTAAATAAATATCTTAATCAAACGTGATTTGATCAAGCTATATACTTGTGGAAGTTTCATGAACCTATTCTCATACACAGAGACGAATAAATGCTCAGAGTTATATAAATTAAATTGAAGAGATTCTCATATATGGGTAAAAAAAACCTCATTAGTGTGCCAATTACTTTGTTGATTTGGTTGAAATTTTAGAAAAGTGTGATAGTTAGAAGAACCAAATGTTTATTAGTGATATTTGAATAAAGGGGAATAAGAAGGTATTCAACTGATAACATAAAATTAGTAAATTTTTTTTAGAGATTAGCTATAGGATATACCTGGTGCACCTCTCACTACTCCATCACTTTCCCATTATTTATGAAAATTTTACCGCATCCTAAACAACACATTTGTTTGGATGAAGTATAGCACATTTATCTGAAGAGAATAACATGTTTGTCTGAAGAGAACGTACAACACTTCATAAAAACAACGTATGTGTCTAAAGGGAATGACATTTCTTTTGAATCAAATAATATTATTTATGAACAGTGTTTCTTTTGAAATTAACAATATTTTATAGAACACCAAATTTGTAAGAATGTAATAACACTTTTTACTGAAAAGAACAACATCATTTGCGAACAACACATCTTCAAAAATAAATAGTATATTATAGAATAGCATATTTATCTAAATGAAACAACATTTCTTATTTAATCAAATAATTATGAATAGTATTTCTTTCAAATTTAATTATATTTTATAGAATACTATATTTGTAAGAATGAAATAGCACTTCTTACTGAAAAGAATAACAGTTATGACTGAAAAGAACAATACTTTTTACTAAATGGAACAACACTTATCATGAATAACATGTCTTTTGAAATGAATAACATATTACAGAGTATCACAATTTTATGAACGGAAAAACATTTATTACTGAAGAGAACAACATTTATTACAAATAGTACATCTTATGAAATGAACATCATATTACAAAATAACACATTTATATGATTAAAACAACACTTATTACCGAACAAAAAAGCAATAATTACTGAATGAAATAACACTTATTACAAGCAACACATCTTACGAAATGAACAATATATTATAGAATAACACATTTGTTTGAATGGAACGACATTTATTACTGAACAGAACAACACTTATTACTAAACGAAATATCACTCATTATGAACAACACATCTTATAAAATGAATAACATATTATAAAACATCACATTTATATGAATGGAACATCACTTATCATTAAACGGAAAAAGCTATGGAATATACCTATATTTAGCTCTAAATAAAAGCTGAGTCCTTCAGCACTACTATCAATGTACTCCTTCAGCCAACTTCTACCAGCGTAAACTTCCACCGCTAAGGTCACCTCTGTTATAGAGTCGTCTCTCCTTCAATCTCATCTTTATTAGACATATTCCTATGGTGAGTCTGATTCACGCTGACTCAAACTCATCATCGGCCACATAATCGAAGGAGCCAATGGAGTTCGACGTCCTCTACTGTTTCATTTTATAAATTTGGTGTTTTGTAAAATATTGTTAATTTAGGAAGAAATATTGTCCATAAATAATATTATTTGAATTAGCATGGGAAATGTTGTTCCCTTCAAATAAATTTATTGTTTTATGAAGTATTATTCTCTTCAGACAAATATACTATTCTATAAAGTACTATTCCCTTCAGACAAATGTGCTGTTCAAGCTGCAATGACAATTTTGTAAATATCATGAAAGTATGGGTGTAGTACTTGATCCAAGAGTATTTTATTCTCAACCTTTTTAAATTGGTCTAAGTCCTAAAATTAAATGAACATGAACAAGACTAAATAAAATATGTTCCATTGTGAAAGATTAAATGAAAAATAAAATATGAAATCAAGAGAAATATTTATAGAAGGAATGTAGAAAAATAATAGGAAAATTAAAGTAAATAAAGGATCAATAAAAGAAAAAATAAAGGAAAAAAGTGATAAAAATAAGGCAGCAATAAAAAATAAAAGGAAAAAAACCTTGAAATGAAACCAACTAAAAAAATGAAATGAAAGTAAAAAAGAAAAAAAATTAAAGGAACTAGAAAAAATTCTTAATTAAAATTTAATTATAAAAATAGAACAAATTAATCTGCAATCATTTACATCACAACATTTTATGAAAGCAAATTCAAGAAATTTAGGCTAAATTAGAAGGTGCCAAGAGAGAAATTAAAAAAGTATATACATTTTCATAATTTCATAACTGAATTAAAAAATTATAAAAGTTTAGGATTCAAACAAAAAAGTTACCTAAGTTTTAGGATGACCATGTATTTCCCCCCTACTTCTATAGTTTTTAATGCCTGATATAACAGCGGAACAATGAGTATAACAATTATGTAGTTCGAGAATGATTTCTATGACATTTCATAGTTCCGAGGCAATTAAACAACATAAGAAATAATTTAGGGACGATCTCTATTTTTTCTTTCCCCACTTACCAAAATGGGTTCTCATTGTCATTTGCATCATCTAATGCCTCCCACCTACTTTTTGGCTCGTTAATTATGATAATGTTAGATAAGACAGATTAGTTTGCCAGTTTCTTTTCTTGTGTATTTTAATCGTCAATTTGCACAATTTTATTCTAACAAAAAATCCAGATTGATTCTCATTTGTCGTTTCCAAATAATTTCATGTGCAAGTTCCATGCGGCCTAAAGAAGACAATTACTAGGCAGGTGATCAAGTAACTTCGGCCAAGCTTCCTCGATCAACTTGCACAGTAGAAATAGTAGTGGGACATGTTGGATTGCTCGAATTTTCTTTTTTTTTTTTTTTCAAATAAGAATAAGAATACTCTATAAAACTGAAACTCATATTTTTTGGATTGCTCAGAAAAAAGATTTGTACAACTTTTTTTCTTTTCCTTATTATACTATAGACCCATGTCTAATTAGTCATACTAATATATTCCTAATTCTCCTACACATAACTATAGCCTAGAAAAAAAAATTGACTAACTTGCTCATGGACCAAAATTGGCCTTCACTCCTAAAAACCTACCCCTGCTGCAGCCTCCTCTTCTGACAAGCCGTCATCACTTCTAGATCTTGCTGTCATTATTCGCCTTCAGATCTTACAGCCGCTCACCTCCGGAACTTGTTGTCAATCGCCGCCCCTCGCCTCTGGTTCGCGTTGCCGCTAGCATCCAAATCTCGCACCGTCGATCACCTCCAGATCTTGGTGTTGTTGCTTACTGGATCACGCCGACCATTTTTTCCGTGCCTCATCACTTGTTGCTTCCTAACCACAAACGTGTCTACAAATAAAATGAAATTGTATCTAATATAGTATGTCGAAGTGTCTGTAAAGTAATATAAAAATAATTTATTATAATGAGAAATTAAAAGTGTCTAAACTAAGAAGAAAAAATGTCTGATTGAATATTGAAAAATGTCTAAAGAAATATGAAAAAGTGTTTGACTACATAACTTGTGAATAATTTGTTATCTTTAAAAATAAATGTTGAAATAATTAAAAAAAAAAGTATCTAAACCAATAAAAAAAAAGTGTCTCATGAAATATTAAAAAATTTCTAAAGATATATGTAAAAGTGTCTAACTAAATTACTTATGAACAATTTATTATATTTTAAAAAATAAATGTTTGAAACAATTTTAAAAAAGTGTTTGACTAAATATGCAAAATTGTTCAAATAATAATGAAAAAGTGTCTAAATATTTAAAGAGGTGTTTAAATAAAGGTATATGATTCAATGAATAAAGAAGTGTCTAAATAAAAATTTAAAAATGTGTAAAGTATAATACAAAAGTGTCTGAACAATAACTAACAAAAAAAATATTTTTCTTTTGAAAAACAAATCAATCTTCAAGATCTTTCATCTGCCTCTTCTTTCTCTCATCTTTCATCCCTCCATAGCCACAGCCTCCTTCCACAGCTACCACTTCCCTTCATAGCCATCGCCTCTACAATGGCCCTCCTTCCACACGCGTTCACCTTGCCCATCCGCCTCCTTGGCGTCGATTCATCTTTACCCTTGCCCTGCCGTTTGTATCATTGTCATTGCGCCTTCTTGCCTCAGATCACACCGCCTTGCCTTAGATCACACTGCCTCACCTCGGATCACGGTGCCTCACCTTGGATCATACTGTCTTACCTCCGATCATGCCACCTCGCCTCAATGATTGTTGGACGTGGTCGCAACCCCTCGCCTCGCCTCGGATGTGATTGTCGGCACCTAGACAGAGATGAGTGCCGCCTCACCTCAGTGAATGTCCACTTGGTGATCAATCTATGTGATCAGGACGCCTCAGCTCGCCTCCGAATGTAATCATCAGAGCCTAGACATAGATGAGAAGCATGGAAGAAAATGAAATTTAGGATAAGGGGCAGGTTTACAAAATCACCTCTTATGTCTAATTGGACATATGCTCACCATATCCTTTTATTTTTTCTTTTGTTTTTTTTTTTGTGGTAAATTGCACTATTAATCTCAAACTTTTAATTATCATTACAAATTGGTCCTCAACTTTCATCTCATTGCATATTGGTAAGAAAAACCTCTATAATTCATTACTGTTAGAGAATGTTAGGAGGAGAAGCTAAGACCCTCACAAGACCCTTTACATAATAAATGAATGTTGAATACAATGAAATAAAATCCCTAGGAATAAAGAGAGAATATTATGTTCCTAAAATACACGACTATCCTTAGTACTCTCCCTCAAGCTGGAGCATGCATATCATAAGCTCCAACCTTGTCATATATAGACTTTACTTTAGACTCTCCTAAAGCCTTAGTGAATAAGTCAGGAAGCTGATCTTCTAATTTGATATACGGGGTCTTGATTAAGCGTCCTTGAAGCTTCTCATGAACAAAGTGGTAGCCAACTTCAATATGTTTGGTTCTCTCATGCAAGACGGGATTAACGCAATGTGAATGGCTATTTGATTATTGTATATTAATTCCATAGAAGACGAGAGTGTGAAACCAAGTTCTATGAAAAGCTGCCTTGACCAAACTAGCTCACATGTAGTATACGCCATTGCCTTACACTCAAATTCAGAACTTGACCTTGTGACAATACTCTATTTTTTGCTTTTCTAGGACACCAAGTTTTCTCCCATCTATATACAATAGATTGAAGTTGATGGTCGATCGTAAGAGGCTGCCTAATCAGCATCCATGTATCCTTGAATACGAGTATGACCATGATTTTGGTAAATGAAACCTCAACTTAGTGCACCTTTGAGATATCTTAAAATTCTAACTACTGCATCCCAATGGCTACTACGAGGAGAGCCCATGAACTGACTCACTGCACTCATAGAAAATGAAATATTTGGATGAGTAATAGTTAGATAATTCAATTTGCCAACAAGTCTTCAATACCTGGTAGGATCTTCCAAATATTCCTCTTTATCTATATTAAGCTTGACATTTGGCTCCATGGAATTGTCAACTAGTTTGGTTCCCAACAAGCCAGGTTCTTCTAGAAGGTCGAGAACATACTTTCTCTATGAAAGATATATTCCCATCTTGGTCCATGCTACCTCAATCCCCAAGAAATATCTCAATGGACCAAGGTCCTTTTTCTGAAATTTGGTTTGTAGAAAAGTCTTCAAGGATTGAATACCAGCCAAATCATCACTAGTGATAACAATATCATCAACATAGATGATGATATGGCTAAAGCTGTAAGTGCACAGGGTCAGTTGTAGCAAGTTTTAATTTTTAGGACAAACCAAGATATTGATCTCACGAGAAACAGATATTTAATTATTTATGAAAAATAAAAGAAATAAGTTCAGATTTTAAGGAAGTAAAATTAACTAAAATTAAAGTAAACCAACAACAAGAATAATGAACCAGGAAAAAAATAATTATGGGGTAGCTAAGGCTTGGGTTTCACTTAACTGAGGGTCTTTCAATTAATTATTTGGGTAAGTTTTTAGTTGTCAACAATTACTCCTGGTATTACAACTCTTTCTCAAGCAATTGCAACGTGTTCGATTAACCTATGATTATCTCTTAATTTCTCACATAATTAATCAAACACATTAAGTTTAAGTTACCAATTTAACAAATCACAATAAATAGGTATATCTCTATCCTAATTATTATAATTCCCTTTCCCTAGCACATGGATTAAATTTCACATCTTGGCTATTCATTCAAATCTCTAAGATAAACTATTTATGCTGATCAACCATAAATAATATTCATTGTTGCAAAGGAAATAGACTAAAACATAACCCAAAGAAATTAATTAAAAAATTTTAATTAGGCTACATCCCTAACTTTAGTATAAAAATTTAACCTCTCATGCTAGATTTAAAAATGAAAGTCATTAATCCCATCGAACAAGGAAAAGACATGAGGAAGGAATAGAAAATTAAGAAAAAGAAGAAAGAACCAATTTTGATTTCTCTTCAAATTGCAAGCATATCTCCCTTGTTTCACAATTTGTCCACTAGCCCTTGTTTTGCGATTCGCTCGCCTCTGCTCTCAGTTTCCCACCTTTCATTGTCCGATTTGTCTCCTGTTTTTAAATTATCCTCGATCCTTTGTTCACAACAACAACTCTCGTAACCAACTTTTTCCCCTCATGCGGCTGCCCTCTCTCTTTTATATTGGTAGGTCTTCTAATCCTTAGCCTTTAGGATTTTAAATAACTAAAATATCATTGACTTAAAATATAACATAATATTATAAAAGGGTATTTTAGTCAACTATGAGACAATTTCCTCCTATTTCAGGTGCACTTCTTGCTTTATAATTTCTTATAATTCAGTCATTTTGCTTTATAAAAATCTAATCAACTCATTTGACAAGCTCTTTAACCTAAATAAAATAAAAACTAAACAAGTGAGGGTAATAAATCACTTAATTATAATAAAATTAACCTAAAATAGGTGTAAATATTAACACACAAATTAAGTTGATCAAATTGCCCTACAGTTTTGAGCAGTGATGTCGTCGAAAAAGATTGAAGCTTCAAAGTCTTCAAGGACTCAAAAAGAGACATTAAGTATATAATCTCTTTGATCCATTGCAACTTAAAACAAAACAAATTTATGAAAACAACTTCTTCATAAGTTAGCAACCACGATCCTTTGAAACTCAATAAGAGCATTAATCTTTTATGCAAAGTACAAAGTGTAAACCACAATAGAGTAGAGCTCATATGCATTCAACCAACATACCACGAAACCATGGATATTGAGTAATTAACTTATTTATTTATTTATTTCTGATTTATTTCTTTTTTTGTTTTTTTCAAATCCTCTTCTTATTTTTAGCCATTTAGCAAGTGTACCAATAGGGGTTCTGTCTATACCCAAGCTACCAATTTAACACAATCCAATGTGATCTTCAATCATACTCATGTTTCAAGCATCTTTTCGAGTAGTGATCGACTCTTGCAGTAGGAGAAGACCTCTACCTACTTCAATACTATGAAATAGTATAGTAGATATTTTTTTTTACCAACAATTTTTTTTTTCATTTTCCAATTTTTTTCTCAATCAATCACTCATTTATCTATCACCCAAAAAAATCTCATAAACCAAGCATATAGACTCATAATCTAGTATATTTTGAAACAGTGTACTAAGCAAAAAAGCTTGATGCAAAATAAAGAGCTTCTAAGCCCATCATCCGCTAGCTTGATCCAAAATTGTAAAAACATTTAAAAATAAATTTTATAGATGCAAAAGATCTAAAGAATATGTACTTAACACTCAAGTTAAGAATTGAAGGACTAGAAAATAACAAGCATCCTCAAGAATTCCAATCCATGCTCAAAAAATATGAAAGAAAACAAATTAGCTCAAAAATATATAAAAAAAAAATAGAAAATCGAGGCCTAAGCTACCACTCCCCGACACTTATTTTACACATTGTCCCCAATGTGTAGAATAAAGAATGAAGAGATAAAATAAAAATAAAATTAAAATAAATACTACCCTAGAATTGAAGAGCCAAGATCTTGATGAGGCCAATGGGCTACAAATGTTGTGAAAAACGTCCATGACCCAAAATTGCAAGAAATTTTGACAAGAAGCACTAGTGCATTTGTCCTTGCTCAAAATAAAACACAGAAAAAGTAACTTAAAAATAAACAAATAAATACAAATTAAAGCAAAGTAATAAATGATTGGGTTGCCTCCCAATAAGCATTTGTTTATTGTCATTAGCTCAACATAACCATGAGAGATTTCATTTAGGCTCTTTTAGCATAATTATGGTATTGAGTCTCTCAGCATCCCCACTGTAGTAATGCTTCAATCTTTGGACATTAACCTTGAACATTCCTTTTGATGGATGAGTGACTTCAACTGCACCATAAAGAAAGACTTTAGTAATTGTGAAAGGCCCATACCACTTAGATTTCAACTTACTTGGGAAGAGAGGTAGGCGTGAGTTGTACAACAAAACTTGTTATCCAACCTCAAACTCACGCTTAAGAATTCGCTTATTGTGCCATCTCTTGGTATGCTCCTTGTAAATCTTGGTATTTTTATAAGCTTCATGCCTAAATTCATCCAATTCAGACAATCATAACAACCTTCTTTCTCCTGCAGCCTTTAAATCAAGATTCAAAGCTTTAACAGCCCAAAATGCTTTATGTTCAAGTTCCACAGGGAAGTGACATGCTTTACAAAAAACTAGATGATAAGGAGACATACCTATATAAGTTTTAAATGCAGTTCTGTATGCCCATAATGCATCATCTAATTTCTTAAACCAATCTTTCCTAGATGCATTTACCATTTTCTTAAGAATCCATTTTAACTCTATGTTTGAAATTTTAGCCTGCCCATTAGTTTGAGGGGTGATAAGCCAAAGTTACTCTATGTGTGACACCGTATTTTCCCAAAAAAACTTCAAACTATTTTTTGAAAAAATGCTTACCTTCATCACTGATTATAGCTTTCAGAGTTCCAAAACGAGTAAAAATGAATTTCTTATGAAAATAAAGAATTACCTTGGCATCATTGATAGGAAAAGTTGCTGTCTCTACCATTTTGACACATAATCAACAACTACCAAAATGTATTTGTTAGAAAAAGAAGAAGGAAACGGTCCCATAAAATCAATACCCCAAACATCAAATAATTCCACAAGAAAAATATTGTTCAAAGGCATCTTATAATGTTTAGAAATATTTTCACTTTTTTGACATTGATCATATACAGCAACAAAAGTATAACAATCCTTAAAGATACTAGGCCAATAAAAACCAGATTCCAGTACCTTCACAACTATCTTAATGGAACTAAAGTGGCCACCTACCTCTCGAGCATGACAATGATGCAAAATGCTGTTAATTACACTCTCAGGAATACATCTTTTGATCATTTGGTCAGCACAAATTTTGAACAAAAATGGATCATCCCACAAATAATATTTAACATCAGAAAGAAATTTCTTTCTTTTTTGATATGACAAATCAGGGGGAATGATGTTACTAACCAAATAGTTTGCAAAATCTGCATACCAAGGAGAGTTAGAATTATTTAACACAAACAAATGTTCATCAGGAAAGGTTTCTTTGATGGTGGAATCATCATAAGGTAATTCTAAGCTTGCAGCCAAATTCTCAGAACCTTTCTTATCATTAATCTCAATATCAAATTTTTGCAATAAAAGAATCCATCTAATCAACCTAGGTTTTACATCATGCTTTGCAAACAAATATTTCAGAGCAGAATGGTTAGTATATACTATCATATGAGAACCTATCAAATATGACTTAAATTTATCAAAAGTAAACACAATTGCCAAAAGTTCTTTTTCAGTTGTTGCATAGTTTCCCTATGCTTCATTCAAGGTTCTACTAGCATAGTATATTACTTGAACAATTTTATCCTTTCTTTGACCTAAAATTGTACCAAAAGCTACATCACTTGTATCACACATTACCTAAAAAAGATAGCTCATAATCTGGTAGAACAACAATAGGGGCTAAAGTCAACTTTTCCTTTAACACCTTAAAAGCCTGCAGATATTCATCAGAGAAGTTAAAAGGTGCATTTTTAACAAAAAGATCACAAAGAGGTTTAGTAATCAGAGAAAAATCTTTTATGAATCTTTTATAAAATCCAATGTGTCCCAAAAAACTTCTCACTTTCCTAACATTGGTAGGTGGTGGTAATTTTTCAATTACCTCCACTTTGGCCTTGTTTACCACAATTCCTCGGGCAGAAATCTTGTGACCAAGAACAATACCTTCCTATACCATAAAGTGACAATTTTCCCAATTAAGAACTAGGTTAGTCTTTTCTCATCTTTTCAAAACCAAATACAAATTTTGCAAGCAATCATGAAAACTGCATCAAAATATAGAAAAATCATCCATGAAAATTTTACTGCATCTATCCACCATATCATAAAATATTGCCATCATGCATCTTTAAAAAGTAGCAGGTGCATTACATAAACCAAAAGGCATTCTTCTAAATGCAAAAGTACCATATAGACATGTAAAAGTGGCCTTTTTTTGGTCATCTAAAGCAACAACAATTTGGTTATACCGAGAATATCCATCTAAAAAGCAATAAAATGCATGACCTGCTAGCTTTTCTAACATTTTATCAATAAATGGCAGTGAAAAATCATCTTTTCTGGTCTATATGTTCAATTTTCAATAACCCATACAAACTCTCCATCCTATAATGGTTCTAGTAGGGATGAGTTCATTATTCTCATTTTTTACCACAGTCATACCTCCCTTTTTAGGTACCACTTATACTGGACTATCCTATGAACAATCAGATATAGGATAAATAATATATGCATCCAAGAGTTTTAACACCTCAGCTCTCACCACTTCCTTCATTTTAGGATTTAGACACCTTTGTGGTTGCACTGTGGACTTATAGGTCTCCTTCATCAAAATTCTATGCATGCAAATAGAGGGACTCATGCCCTTTATATCTGCAATGGTCCACCCTAAAGCCATCTTATGTTCCCTTAGCATTCTCAGAAGCTTTTCTTCTTGGAAATTTGTCAAGAATGAAGAAATAATTATAGGTAAGTTCTCATTTCCTTTTAAAAATGCATACTTTAAATGAAAAGGTAAGCATTTCAAATCAAGAATAGGGGGTTTCTTAATAGAAGGTATTAGCTTAGATGAGCTTTTCCCAAGTTCCTCTACACTTTGCCTTGTGAATGAAGTGTAATATGGATTAATATCCAAATAGGTAGCAAAAAGGCTCACTCCTTAAGCAGTTGATTCCTTGGTTCCTGCATTGTCAACACATAGCTATAAAGAATTATCAGACGGATTAATCTCAAAATTCTCATCCACTAGTTGGTCAACAACATCAAACTAAAAAAAAGAATCACTTTCAGCTGGATATTTCATGGCTTTAAACACATTAAAAGTGGCTTGTTCATCTTGCACCCTAATTATCACTTGACCTTGTTAAACATCAATTAAAGTTCTAGTTGTAGCTAAAAATGGCCCACCCAAAATAAAAGGAATTTCTTTGTCCTCTTTTATGTCCAACACAACAAAGTCGGCAGGGAAAATAAATTTAGTCACCTTAACTAAAATATCCTCAATGATTCCTTTAAGGTAAATTATTGACCTATCAGCTAACTGTAATGAAATTGCTGTCAAATTTCAAAGTACCAATAGTGCAAAGAATAATAAAACTCCATGTGTCTTTTAGTTTCTATGGCAACTTCTGCACTCAGTTTTCCACCTTCATTGTTTGATTCATTTCCTATTTTTAAATTCTCCTTGTCCTTTGTTCACAACAATAACTCTTACAACCAACTTTTTGCCCTCATGTAGCTGCATTATCTTTTTTTTTATTAATAAGGTTTCTAATCCTTAGCCTTTAGGATTTTAAATAACCAAAATACCTTGACTTAAAATATAACATAACATTATAAAAGAGCATTTTAGTCCACTGTGAGAGAATTCTCTTCAATTTCAGGTGCACCTCTTGTTTTATAATTTCTTACAATTCAATCCTTTTACTTTATAAAAATCTGGTCAAGTCCTTTGGCAAGCGCCCTAACCTAAATAAAATAAAAACTAAACAAATGATGGTAATAAATCACTTAATTATAATAAAATTAACCTAAAATAGGCATAAAGGTTAACACACAAATTAAGTTGATTAGACGATGGTTTTACCAGTTTCAAAGTGGCAATAAAAAACAGAATGATCCATGCCACATCGCTGCAAATCAAATTCTATAAAAACCAAACTGAAAGGACCTAGCCATGCCTATGGCTACTATTTCAAACCATACAATGACTTATCTAGGTGGCATACACGATCAGCCTCTCCCTGAGCAACAAACTAGTTGCTCCATGTAGATAGTTTTCTCAAGATCTCCATAAAGAAAGGCGTTTTTAACATCTAGATGATGTAAAGGTGATGCATATGTAGTGGCCAACGCAATGTGGACACGAATAGATGTCAATTTGGCTACTATAGAGAAAATTTAAAAATAATCCATGCTAAAAGCCTGAGTATATCCTTTTGCTACCAAACGAGCTTTTAATCGATTAACGGTACTATCATGATGGACTTTTATAGTAAACACCCAGCAGAAACCCACAACAGTCTAACTGTGCAGAAGTGGAACCAACTCCCATGTGTTGTTAACCCGTAAAGCTGACATCTCTTCTTTCATAGCTTGCTTCCATCCAGGATAAAAAATGGCTTCTAAAACAGACTTAGGGAAGGGTATAAAAGATACAAATGCTTAGTATGATGGTGATAGAGAATCATAAGAAATAAAGTTGGAGTTAGGGTGAGAAGTATGAGACCTTTTCCCTTTACAAAGCGCTATTGGAAGATCCAAATCATCATCATTTGGATTTAAAGATGGAGTGGATGATGGTGATGAGCATAAATATCCTAGTGGTACTTTAATTCGAGGATGGAGAGAGTAAACGTGTAGGTTAGGACGAGACAGACATTCTAAAGGTGGGGGAACAATGTAAGGAATATGCTTTAAAGGTGTAGGATTAGTGTCTGAGGCATCGTTCTTGAGAATTATTTGAGTAGGCACAAAGGGTAAAGGCAAACAATCGTTAGTATCAGTAAACACAGATTGACTGTCGGAAAAATAAGGTGTGGTTTCAAAGAACGTAATGTAAGCAGAGATAAACAATCGATTCAGTGAAGGACAAAAACATTTGTACCCTTTCTGCAGACGAGAGTAACCAAGAAAGATACATTTTAAGGCTTTAGGATCTAATTTTTCTGTATCAGGCTGATGTTGATGAACAAAGCAAACACAGCCAAATATTCAAGGTACAATTAAGAAAAGTATCAAAGGGAAAAAGACCAAAGAATGGGATTTTACCCGACAAAATAGAAGAAGACATCTGATTTATAAGAAAACAAACAGTGAGGATAGCATCATCCCAAAAGCTTTTGGGAACATTCATATGGATTAAAAGGGTATGAGCTATTTCAACAATGTGTTGCATTTTCCTTTCGGCTACTTCATTTTGTTCAAAAGTCTACTGGGCAAAAAGACTGATGTATAATTCCTTACTGCTGCATGTAATTGGACATCAAGTTAGAAAAAAAATTACTTTTTAGCATTGTTACTAAGAAGAATATTAATTTAGGAATTAAATTGATTTTAAATTTTAGCACAAAAGGAACACAAGATAGAGAATAACTCTAAACGATATTTCATTAAGAACAACCAAGTCATTCGAGAAAAGTCATTCGTAAAGATTATGAAATACTAAAAACCTAATTTGTTGGACACCAAATATATATATGAACTAGCTTGAATGGCTTTTCAACCCTTTAATTGACTCGAGGAAAGTACAGAACATGATGGTGCTTGCTTATTTGACACAACTCATGATCTAAACTAGAGACTGAACCTAAATCTGGGACAAGTTTCTTGAGGTTTCCTAAAGATGGATGACTCAAATGATTATGAATTAAGTGAGGTGAGACTGATACATGACAAGCAATTGACAGCTACAACCCATCAAAGTAGTACATTCCATTTGATTCATGCCCTTCTTTGATCATCTTCTTACTCTTCAAATCTTAGATAATGACATGATTAGAAAAGAAGCAAATAGAGTAATTCGGTTGTTTGGTTAATTTACTCACAGACATAAGGTTAAAAGGAAAATTTGGAACAAACAAAATAGATGGTAAAGTGAGAGAGTGACAAAGATGGGTGGGTCCAATACCTTTAATGGTGGTGGTGGATTCATCTGCGATAATAAATTTATTATGAGATAAAGTTAATTGAGATATATGTTCAAAATTGGTTATTTTACCTGAAATATGATCAGTTGCACCAGAATCCAATACCCATGGTTGGTTTCTAGGAAGGTTAGAGGAATAACAAGTTATTGGGTTACCTCAATGGACAATAGAAACCATAGAAGAAGTGGAAGCCTGCTATGTGGACTAATACTAAAGGCACTTAGCGTACTTTTCCTAAAGACACAGTGACAGACTGCTACAGGGTTGCAGCTGGAGATGACTCCTCATGTGATGCAAAATGCACTATTCACAAGGCTGAATACTTGTCCCAACAAGTCTCTTCCTTATGTCCATCTTTCTCACAAGAAGTGCCATGCAAACGTGAACCTCTACCATGTCCACCTCCGCTGCCACGACCACCACGACTACTACGTCCTCCATGACTACTACCACGACTGTTTTTCACTTATGAACTAGGCTGTATTGCAAGGGCAGATCGGTCAAAATTGTTGCTTGCTAAGTTTTCTTTGATCATAGTGCGAGAGAGTCCCGTGAAAACTTTAGGTAATGAAATAGCCTTTGTCCCTTCAAGAATTTAGGAAGAAACTGGGTTGAATTTAGGCTTTAGCTCAGCTAGGAATGTTATAAGCACCAACTATTCCCTCTAATATTGCATCTCATTGACATTAGGAGTAATAGGTAGCAAAGAATTCATTTCTTCCAATGCATGTTTCACCTTTGCAAAATATTCAAGAAGACTGCCTTTCTGTTTGGACTGAAATGCTTCAACTGAAACCTTATATATACAAAGAATATTTCTAGAACATAGAAGCTTGGCATACTCCCAAGCTTGCTTACAAGTTTGGAGATGAGAAAATAAAGTAAAAACTTCAAGTTTCATTAAATAAAAAAGGGCATGAAGTAATTGTGCATCATCAGCTTTCTAACTTTCTGATGTTTGAGGATCATCAGTAAGATGAGACATTTTTCTTTGACCTGTAAAATGCAACTACATATTCCTAGCATAGAATGAGTAGTTATTACTATTCAGCCATTGTTTGGCAATATGCAAATTGCTAAACTTTGTAAGGGGACTTGCTGGTGGATGATGACTGGCTAAAAACTCTCTTGAGAACTTTTATCATCAAGCCATGACATGTTTCTGATTACTGATGACTAATGGTATAAAAAACTAACAGAAAATTGGGCTGATGATGTACCAACGGACTGAAACTGACTGAGGAATGAAGAAACTCAACTTCTAGTCATAATTGATGTAAATGAAGACTAGAAACTTGTTCAGGACAGAAAACCGATTAGACCCATCAAACCGCCGTTGTTGAAGGTCGTCAGACGGCGTCATGTGACTACAATGCGCCGATGCGTGAGTGATTTTCCAGCAATGTTGCCGGTGTTGTTCTAGTTGCCGATGCTTCCTGAGTGTTTCTAGGTTGTTGGTTTTTTATTTGACTGGGTGGTTGTTAGGTTTTTTTTTTTTTTTTAAATGGCAGCAACTAAAAGATGGTTGTGAAAGGTAGGTTGGGGTGAATGAGGGGATAGGGTTAGGGTTATGGCTCTAATACCATGTTAGAGAATATTTTGAGGAGAAATTGAGGGCTTGATAATAACAAGATTGTCACAAGACCTTTTGTAGATTAGATGAGTGTTGCATATAAGGAAATAAAATATCTAGGAATAAAAAGGAGTAAATCCTTAGGAATAAAGGGAGAATATTATATTCCTAAAACACTCAACTTTTCTTAGCAGTTATATATTGATCTTTGGCCCTAAGGAAGATTGAGTTTGTATGAAAACCCAATTCACAGAGATAAGAAACTAATAATTTAAACTGTGTATTAAATTAAAAAAAATACATGGTATAAATTGAATTTTTTGTGAGAGAACAGTTTAAGATAATTTAAAATTTTGATATAGATAAAAAATTTAAATTGATTGATAACGGTCTTTCAATAAAGATAAAAAGTGTCATAATTAGTTGATATTTAATGAATTATTTAAACTATTAATTTTAACACAATATAAACAAGTGAGACTAGCATGCAACAAAATGAAGGTCTAAGACTAATTTGCAATAAAAACTAAAGCCATATGGCACGATTTTACTATAATCAACAAGTCAGTCTCTCCCTTGTAATTGGCTCTTAATAAGATAATAAATACTGAAAGTATTACCCAGATTGATTCTCATTGCAACTATGTTCATGTGCAAGTTCCATATAGCTTCTTCGCGTCAATTATTGAGGTAAAAGAAAACAAAATTAAAGAAGACAAGTATTTGGTTCCTGGTCGGCACCTAAATCAATTAAGTAATTTGTGGACGGCAATCGGCGACGACCATCTTTGTTTCAAGGAGCACGGGCCTCCGTTGTATACGGTGAAACATTTTTTTGAAGATAACGCAAGAGTAGAGGTTTCAATGACCAGGGGGCTCCATTGTATACAATGAAACATTTTTTTGGGGTTTTGCTTCCAAACTTAGTTAGGCCCACCATGGCATAGAGGTAATAATATGAGGCAAAATGTACATTTCCCAAATAGCAGGGGCAAAGTTTAGCCTCAGCTAAATATCAAGGGGTTTATTGTAATTTTCCCTAAAATAGAGAAAAAAATTAAAAGTAAATTGTGTTTGTGGCCCTAACCTTTAATTATTGTACCGTTTTAAACCTTAACTTCAATTTTTTGTAAAGAAAGTCCCTAATCTCATTTAAATGTTCCATTTTAGAACTTTTCAAGATTGAAAAAGTTAATATGGACGAGAAATGCCATATGACATACCAACATGGGTGATTTGCCACTGTAGAACTTTCACCAAGTCAGAACTAGCTTGCAATTGGCCATAGTGACATAAGAATTTTGCAATAAATGATGAAGAAATTTATGGCATATACGAGGTTAGCTCAAAATCATATTTGTCCCTTCTTTCTCTGTCGGTTTCATTGACCTCCATAATCACCAGGGTTTTCAGCTGTCGTCGTAGCCCGGGTTTCCAATCGACACCATTGTTATGGGTTGGCTCGAAAAAATAGAGAAGAATCGGAGGTTGATGCGGGTGAATACGGGGTCAAGGTTACAAGCAATGCCACCTCACTTGTTTAACGCCTACCCCAAAAATGCATATTACATGAATGATGTCTTCGTGGAAACTGATGACAAGCCGCATGTCCGGTCGAACATGGTGGCCAACGACATTGATGTGGATTCAAGTTTTTTTTTTTTTAGTTTTTTTCTTTCCTTTCCACAGCATCAATACTAATTAATTTATTATGACACCGTGACAAATTGTCATGCTAGCATGACACATGACATTTTCTGTCCATACTAACATTTTTTGTCTATAAAATGTCTAAATTAGAACAATTAAATAAGGTTTGGGACTTTCTATGCAAAAAAAGCAGGTTAGTGTCTAAAATGATACAATAATAAAAGGCTAGTAGCTATGATTGCAATTTGCTCAGAAAATTAGGTTCAATGGTGACAATGTAGATTGAGGCCTCCCAACTGCTTTTCGGTTTGTTAAGTGCTTGATCTATCCCAAGTTCTTTGCAACATTCATTATTCAGCAACTAATATATAATTTTTTTATTTTCAATATTTTGGTATATAAATAAAAAAAAGTTTATACAAAAATGATAAATAAAAATTTATAGTTTCTAAAAAATTTTTAAAAATTTTTTCAAACAAAAAATAATATAAATAAATTCAAGTAAAACTATTTTAAAAAATCAAATGTTTCGGAGACATGGGAGTCTGATAATGTTGGATAACACGATTAGTTTGCCTGTCTCTCTTCTTGTGTATTTTAATGGTCATCAATTTGCACAATTTTATTCTGACAAAAAACCAGATTGATTCACATTTGTCATTTCCGAATACTTTCATTTGCAAGTTACATGCAACCTAAAGGAGACAATTATTTGGTAGGTGATCAAGAAACTTCAGCCAAGTTTCCTCGATCAACTTGCACCGTAGCAAATGGTAGTGGGACTTGTTGGATTGCAAGGATTTTTTTTTTTTCAAATAAGAATAAGAATATCCTACTAAAAAAATACTGAATTAATGCTACTCTAAAAATAAATAAATATAAAACTCATATTGTTAGGGAATGTCTAAACGGGGAGATCCATTAAGCGATATACAACATACGGTCATAGCTTCACACATGTTCCCAAAAGCTTAAGCTATTGGGACAAAAGACCACAACCATATATATGTATCTCACTTGGGAGATTTACCAACCATGTAAGATAAGTCACTTGCATCCTCAACAATCTCCCCCTTGAAAGTGACTTCCCTAAGGCAACATGGTCACCATACTTCCCCTTGAGCGAAAACCTCGACGCGCCAGAAGCATACTCAACTACGAGCACACATGGGAGTCACAAACGCTCTTAGCAATCATTTGGGTGGAGCAGCACATGATTCTCAACACTTTGCATCGTGAAACAAGTATCGGACTCCAGTAGTACTACCGTCATTCCCAACTAAACCATTGGCTCTAATACCACTTGTTAGGGGAGGTCTAAATTGAGAAGATCCATCAAGCGAGATACAACATACGGTCATAGCCTCACACATGTTCCCAAAAATTTGTTAGGGAAGGTCTAAACCAGGGAGATCTATCAAGCGAGATACAACATACGGTCATAGCCTCACACATGTTCCCAAAAGCTTAAGCTATTTGGACAAGAGACCACAACCATATATATATATATATATATATCTCACTTGGGAGATTTACCAACCATGTGGGATAAGTTATTTGCATCCTCAACACATATTATTTTAATTGCTCATAAAAAATTACGCCTTTGTTCTTTCGTTCTCTGTTGGTTTTTTTTTTTGTGGGGTAAATAGCACTATTAGTCCCAAACCTTTAATTGTCATTGCAAATGATTCCTCAACCTCCAAATCATTGCATATTGATTACAAACCTTTATAATTGGTTGCACATTTATCTCTAGCCCTAGGCAAGATTCAGTTTGTACAAAAACTTAATTTACAAAGATAAGAAACTAGGAATTTAAATTGACTATTAGATCTTTTTAAAAAATATTTGGTATAGATTGAATTTTTTGGGAGAGAAAAATTTAATATCTTATCTTATCTTATCTTATATTATAAAAAGTATGAAGGTGCATAAATATTGAATGACTTTTTTACCCTTCAGTTATAAAGTAGTTTACTATTTTAATGAGACCTAGATACATCATTATATATTTAATTAGAATTTTCATACCATTATAATAACGTAGAGAAAAAAATCGCATGGCGTAAGGATATCTCTTTTGCTCCCTCGCCTCTCCTGATTTTGCTCGTCTAATTGGTTCCACTAATGGCTAAAGTATTCAAAACACCTCCACTTTTTAATCTCTTATCATTTGAAGCCTCTTATTTTAATCTTGTACGCTTCCTAATGTGAGAGTATTGGAAAGTTTGTCCCACTATCCAACAAGCCAGCACAATCCCCGTTAGAAAATCCTCACATAGCAGCATATCAGCTTAATTTTGGAACAATATGATTTGTGCTCTAAATGGAAAAAAAAATAAAGAGAAAAAACTCATAAATTTTTTTATCTGTTACGGAAAAAAATTTATGAGTTGTCACTAAAGTTAAAATTTTACAACAAACATGCCTCTATGTTTACAGTAATGTAAAAAATGTCATCAAACATAAGATTTTATCAATTTATTTATTTTCTAACTTATTGAAATAAATATTTTTATTAGAACTTAAAAGTGCAACTTAAGACCACAAATAAAAAAGGTAAAGATACAAAATTGACTTGACCGTTTTGCTCTTAAAACTTAAGTATTAAGTATTGAGTTAATTTAATAGTAAAAATATTAAGATGGAAACATAAATAACGCTGCAATTTATTTTTACATTTTTCAATGTTTTAAAATATTAAAAAATTAGAAGAATTATTTTTTCCACATGGCCATCTTTTTAATATTGTAATGCAAATTTTTATTCTTAGCAACTAAATCTTTTTCTATACTAAATAATAAAGCTTTTACAGTCATTGGATTATTACACTTAAATAATATGAATTTCAAATAAAATTGGTTCCGATCAAAAGAATGGAAAAATAAAAATATATTATTTTAGATTAAGTTGATTTAAGTTAAAATGAATTGGGCCTAAGCTTTTAATAAATGTTGTAAAGTTCTATTCAAAATAGAAAAAAAAAAGACATAAGTTAAGTCCATAAGTGAGAGATTTAATATGAAACTCAAGCAAAAAAAAAATTCCTATAATATAAGTATGACACAAATATGATGTAATGACCCAAATCCAGAACTGGTTAATGGAACACCTGCCCACACCACATGGGCTATCCTTTAGGAAATAATAAGTGCTAAGTGCTTATGTTCTGGAACTGAAGCCTATATATCTACATAAGGCTTCCGACAATTCACCGATATCGGATATCCAACGTCCACATTGGGGTCAGTTGAATTACTTGATTCCCCGGACCAAGTAACCTCTTTAATCGGACTACTTAGCCTCTGGCCAAGTAGTCTCTCAAATCCAGGATCAGTCCCGGTAGATGATGCATGTGCATGCCTACTATGCCACACCATCATGGCCTCGGGTCGGCTGTAATACTATCTGTAATGACCCAAGTCCAGAACTGGTCGACGAAACACCTGCCCACACCACATGGGCTATTATTTGGAAAAGGATAAGTGCTAGGTGCTTGTGCTTTGGAACTAGAGCCTATATATCCACATAAAGCTTCCCACATTTCACCCATATGGGATATAGGGGTATTACAAACTCCTCCTTTATGTACCCAATGTCCTCATTTGGGTATCTCGGGTTACATGGTCCCCTAGACCAATAACCTCTCTAATCAGATTACTTGATCCCCTGCCAAGTAATCTCTCTAATCCAGGATCAGTCCGGTAGACGATGAATGTGCACACCCACTTTGTCGCATTATCGTGGTCCAGGGTTGGCTTTGACATCAAACTGTAACGCCCCCAATTTTATAAATCTTAATTTAGGAAAATATCTTAATTTCCTAGAGTTATTAAGCAATTAATTAAAAATGATTTAAGAAATATAAGGTAAAATTTTTTTAATCTATTTTTTAAATAATAAGAGTATTAAAGGAAATCAGAATAATTTCATGACAATTACAGGAAAACTAACATGTGAATAGTGTACCAATTTAAAAAAACCATATGTTTGTTTTGAAAAATGAAATAACACAAAATAGAAATCCAATCCTAGCCAGTTTTATTTTCGAGGGGATACAGCGTACCCTCACTCAATCTGCTCCACATCTTGAACCACATCATATGGTTCAGTATATTCTGTCTCCTCATAGTACACACTTAAGAAAACATATCAGAAGAATGGGTGATTACAACTCGCTCAGTAAGAGGGAAGTATCAGGCCCATCATGTCGGTCCTAATATTCCGCAACAAACAACGATAAATAATAAACTTTAATTTATAGAAATTTAATTAAAGAACAATTTCATACAACATCATAACAACAATATTAAAGTCTTACTAGCATGCTTGAAGTACTATGCATATGCATAATTCCTTTTACCGATTAAATCATATCTTATTGATCAATCATTTAATCCAATACTTGAATACTGTCGGATGAACCTAGGGTGGTAAGTGTGTACATCACCCACTCTCGGGATAACTCTTATGCAATACCACTAGGGATGCCACCAAGTCAGAGCCTTTCAGGATACCTATGTTGAGGTAGAGCCTCTTGTGATACCAGCTATAAGCATGGTCTCCCACTAGCTGTGGTCTGGTAGCGCACAAATCATATCTCCATACTCCATATCATTATCAGGCCATGACTAAGGACGATCCACCACCACCCTAACATGCCTCTCCGGTTCAAATCGTCCATTTCGAACCTCTCTTCTAAATTTACGGCTCATCAGGTCATGCAGTCCTTGCATGCCTTATGTTTTATCTTACTCCTTAAATCTTTTACTCGATGCAGTCTTATGTATGAAAAAAATCAATCATATGCAACAGCCAATTGATGCATGACCGTAGCTCATTTTATTTTAGCTTTTTTTAGTAAAGTTCCATGATTCTAGTGCATCCTATTTCTTTTATCTTGTTATCTTAGCTTAGTGTTACATGATGTCATGACAATCAATGATATCTTTTTAAGAGTATTTATGATAAATGTTCATCTCATCTCTCGTGAATTCTTTCTAAGTTTGTCATTTAGCATTTACGCTCCTAATCCTTTATCTAACAGCTTATAGTAATTTATTATGGCCCCAACATGCCACTAACAGTTGCTTTCAATCTCATCATGTTGCTAGCGAGCTTGTCAACCCTAAACATGGTACTAGCGGTGTTTGTCTTACCGGCCTTAAACATGGTACTAACGGGGTTTATTCAAGCGGTCCTAACAAATTTCTAATTTAATTCTTGTTACAAGCGATCCTACTATGATACTAGCGCTAAACATACATCATATATCACATCATTACAACCATACAACCAACCAACCAAAAATACATCTCATTGGAAAAAAAACTAAAATAAAATAAAATAAAATTTCTAGAAGAACTAATTAATTACCCTACCCATGTTGCCCACGCATTTAAATATTTTATTTAACCCAATTGTTTACTTAAAATTTATTATTGTTGATGCTTATTTTGAGCCCAAGAGGGCCTACGAGAACTAACCGGCTCTTCCCCCTTACATAGTACGAAAAACAAGGTGAACCAGGGGTGATTTATTAGAACGGTCCTAAAAAATTTTAGTATGGTAGAAAATTAGAAAAATATACTAAAAATTGAAAATTTCCTGAATGGTACTTGGAAGGTTCAAATTCTTAATATGTAGGCCGAAATTTTACCTAGTGGGTAAAAAGGGTCTCTAGGCGTCTCCGGCGGCCTCATGCCTATTCGGAATCATGTTGGGAGTCTTCTTGGTATTGATTCTAAAATTGCCGCGGCCAATACACTGAGTCATAAGCTTATTTAGCGACTGTGAACACTGATCTTGGAAGGAAAAAATTTTTATTCTGGTTAGCGATGTGTTTTCAAGATATCTGGTGCTCCGGGAGTCCAAAGAAGTGCCAAACTGTCAAGTAAGGATTTTTGAACTCTTTATAATAACATGGGCAATAAGGAAAACAGAATTATTAGAGCTATAAGATTTGAAATTGGCTGCCAAAAGAATTTTAAAAAGGCTACGGTGGCTTATCAGGGGTTAGGAGCAAGTATGGACCTAATTGCACAAAAAACGAGTGCAAAAACTCAAAACTTTGATTAACGAGGATTTACCAACAATTCATAGTAAAAATATAAGGCCTTTAGGTGCTAGAAAAAGAATTAAAAGAGTGATATAGTAGGATTTAGACTTACACCAATGAATTTGGATTCATCGGTATGTGTAGGATTGTTTTTGTGTCCTCGATAGGGTTTCTCTTCAATCTGATGAATCTAGGCAAAATATGGGATTAAATTAATGTTCCAATATTTTTGAATAACCAAGAATCAAAGCATGAAGGACTGAACTTACACAGTTTAATGGAGGAATAAGTGATGACGAACAACCGACATGAAGAAGACCAAAGGATTGTCGACAGCCTTCTTCCTAAAATTCAATTTTTGTTTTGTTGTCATGGTGAGTTGTTGAAGAAGAAGAGAACAAGAGGTGGTAGTAGCTGTAGTTGTTAATTTAGAGCCAACCTAGATTTTTGACCTAGAAGAGATGCGGCAAAAGAATAATAATTAAAAGAAGATTTTTAGATATATTAGGGTAATAAATAAAGTGTTTAAAATAAGGAAAATATAGATAAGCAGAAAATAGGAATTAAATTTAAAAATTCTAAATTTTAGGGGCTATATATGCACTGTTGAGTTTTATAAAATAGAAATTAGGGTTATGTGAGAAATTATCTCATGCAATAAAAGCACGGACAGGGTTTAAACCGTGCACATGTGTAAGTTAAATTTTTGGAAACCTAAGCAAATGAGGACGTTGGGTACATAAGGGGGGGAGTTTGTAACGCCTCTATATCTGACATGGGTGAATTATGGGAAGCCTTATGTAGATATATAGGCTCCAGTTCTAGAACATAAGGACCTAGTGCTTATCACTTTCCAAATGATAGCCGATGTGGTGTAGGCAAGCGTTCCATTGATCGGTTCTGGACTTGGGTCATTACAAATGGTATCAGAGCCAGATTCGAGGAAGGCAGCGACCTCACTTAGTAAGTATGCTTCTTGTTTGTTGCCTAAGTTAAGGACCATGGGTAGGTTTTGGAAAGTTTCCATAATTGAGCATAATATACTAGCAAGGTTAGAAACAAAAGTTAACAACTTGGCCTTTAATAAGGGGACTTGTAAAACAATTAATTTAACGTCTAAAATGAGATAAGAGTTACCTAGAGCCTAACCTAGAGTTATAAGTTAAAAGTTACTTCCAAGGTTGTTTAACTACGCTGGACTAAACCTTTCCTTTTTTAGGTTATGGACCCACATGAGTATTTGGCCTTGGGTTTTGGATGAGGTGCACAGGATGAGCTGCAAACTCATGATCGAGGATGACCTTCATGAGGTAGAGGTCAGCATGTTCAAGTCATGGGCAACAAGCCCAGAATCTTGGTCAACAGGCCAATGATGATTCATTGCGTCAAATAGTTATTGCTGTAGGCCAGTATTTTCATAATTTGAATGAGTGGGAGCAGCAACCTTATGCCCTAGCCAGATGTCAGCATAGGGCCGACCTACTTTAGCGATTCAAGAGGCTAACTGGTGAGTATGCTAGTGGGTTAGCCCTACTAAAGTTGAGGAGTGGATCAGGGCTTCGAAGATAACACTTTCAGCTTTGAGAATTCCAGAAAAGGGCAAGGTGGACTTAGCCACCTTTAGCCTGGTTGAGGAGGCCCATGCATGATGGCAGGCCACTCGACCAGGGGTTTTGAGGACTGAGGGTGGATATACCACTTGGGAGACATTTGTGCATACTTTCTATGGTTGATACTTCTCTGAGGCCATGAGAGATAGAAAAAAAAAACAGGAGTTTCTTGCACTAGTACAAAGGAGCATGATAGTAGATCAGTACACAGCTAGATTTAATGTCTTGGCCCACTATGGTGAGGACATTGTGGCATATGAACCAAGGAAAATCAAGAGGTATGTTAATGGTTTGCATGACGAGCTAGCAGATAGGCTGACTATGGAAGAGATTGATACCTTTGAGAAGGCGGTATCCTTAGCTCAATGAGGTAAGGCAAGGATGAAAGATAATGAGCTATCTAGACGTGTTGAGATGAGTCGAGGTCATATGCCATCACGAGCTACACATGCAGGCAATTTTTCTCCTATAGCACGACCGATGCTTGTTCAGGGGCGAGGAAATTTTGGCAGGGGTCAGCCAATTGATAGCAAAGCTACCCAACCACAGCTTAATGGGGCAGGAAGGCCTATAGTGTGACTGGTTTTTCAGGGACAGAGAGAGCCTAAATGTCAGACTTGTCATTTCTTTCACCTAATTGGAGGGCGGTGTATGACCTGTTTCTATTGCCAATAGATAGGGCATCTATCCAGGCAATGTCCTAAGAAGGATGCTCCACTAGCAGGACACGTTCCACCAATGGCACCGGTAAGACCACCAACAAAGAAACCTCATGTGGCAGGACGTGTTTATGCAGTGACAGCCGAGGAGGCAGAGGATGCTCTAGGTGTGGTGCAAGGTACGTTGTTATTTATAGCTTTTAATTATAGCCTTTAATTTCAAGTTCATGGTAGTGGTATGCTTAGGTTAGTAATTGTTTGAATTGGTCATAAGTACTCTTTTTATTTCTGGTTTTCCTTCTAGAGTTCTTATAGACTTGGGGTCCACACATTCTTTCATATCTCCTAGACTAGCTGATCAGTTAGGCATGCCTGTTAAAGAACTTCCCTTCATATTAGTGGTTTCTATACCATCAGACACTAGTATGAGTTCCACTCGTGTACTTCAATGTTGCTCGATTTCTGTCGGAGGACGCGATCTAAACACTGACCTCTTTATGCTTGGGATATCTGAATTTGATTGTATTTTGGGCATGGATTGGCTACATCGGCACCATGTTAAGGTGGATTATTATTAAAAGCTAATTACCTTTTCCTTGCCTGATGGGTCAGAAGTGTAGTTTATTGGGGGATAACAAGAGCTTCAGTCCAATCTTAATTTCTAGTTTGAAAACTGATAGATATCTCTGTCAGAGCAGTGTTGGCTATTTGACTTATGTGCATACAGAGTCAGAGAAGCTTGAATCAGTAGCTGGTATTCCCATTGTGGAAGAATTGCCAGAAGTGTTTCCAGAGGAGTTACCTGGAATGCCACCTAGCCGGGATATTGACTTCGCCATTGATTTATTGCCAGGAATGACTTCTATCTCTAAAGCACCTTATCGAATGGCTCTATCAAAAATGGCGGAACTAAAAAGTCAATTACGAGAGCTACTCGAAAAGGGGTTCATACGTCCAAGTACTTCACTTTAGTGTGCTCCTATTTTATTCATGAAGAAGAAGAATGGCAGCTTAAGGATGTGCATTGATTATCAATAGTTGAATCTGGTGACGATAAATAATAGGTACTATGTACCTCAAATTAATGACCTATTTGATCAGCTGAGGGGATCATCAGTGTTCTCTAAGATTGCTTTGAGGTATGGGTACTATCAACTGAAAATCAAATAGGGAGATATGCCAAAGACAGCATTTAGGACTCATTATGGGCATTATGAGTTTTTAGTGATGCCCTTCGGGTTAACAAATGCACCCACAGCTTTTATGAGCCTAATGAATAGGGTGTTCCAACCATACCAGATGCTGAAAGCCATAGAGAACATTTGAGGATTGCACTTCAGACGTTGAAGGAACATAAGTTGTATGCAAAGCTGAGCAAGTGTGAGTTTTGGTTGGATAGTGTCGCCTTTTTAGGCCATCTGGTAACTAAGGAAGGAATTTTAGTGGATCCTAGTAAGATTAAAGCTGTGGTGAACTGGGAACAACCAAATACCGTGTTTGAGATTCAAATTTTCTTGGGTTTGGCTGGGTATTATAGACGTTTTGTAAAAGGTTATTCGAATCTAGGATGCCCTTTGACCCAACTGACTAAGAAGGATCAACCAATCTAGTGGACCGAACAGTGCAAAAATAGTTTTCAGGAGTTGAAAAAGTGGTTAGTCTTTGCACCTGTTCTTACTTTTCTTGATGGGTGAAGTCGTTTTGTAGTTTATATAGATGCATCACATCAGGGCTTGGCTGTGCATTGATGCAGGCAGGAAAAGTGATTGCTTATGGGTCTAGGCAGTTGAAGCCTCATGAGCTTAATTACCTAACTCATAATCTGGAGTTGGCAGCTGTCATACATGCGTTAAAGTTTTGGCGACATTATTTGTATGGAAAAGAGTTTGAGGTCTTCACTGATCATTAAAGCCTACAGTATCTATTTTCATAGAAGGAACTCAATAATCGACAACGTTGTTAGGTTGAATATCTCTCTGATTATAATTGCACTATTCAGTATCACCCAGTTAAAGCTAACCTAGTGGATGATGCTTTAAGTTGAAAAATGGGTGCTAAACTAAATGTTATGGTGGTTTTTGAGTGGAAACTAGTAGAGGAGTTTAGTCATATAAGCTTGGGTGTTCAGGTGAAGAGACCCCAAGTTCTCATGGCCAGTTTGCATATGGAGCCTACATTTGTGGCAAGGGTCTAAGAGGCTCAAAAGAAGGATCCACAATGCCAAGAATGGTTAGTTCTAAGGCAAAAAGGATTCAGTGTGGATGTGGATGGTATCCTAAAATTTCAAAACAGATTTGTTGTTCCTCAAGGTAGTAAGGTGAAGTATGATGTTTTATCGGTGGCACACGCATCTCAGTTGACCATTGACCGGGGGGGCACCAAGATATACCATGATTTGAAGAAAAGCTTTTGGTGGAGTGGCATGAAGAAGGATATTGTAGAGTTTGTATCTAGATGTCTTACTTGTCAGAAGGTCAAAGTAGAACACCAGAGACCTGGAGGACTACTACAACCATTGGAGACTCCTCAATGGAAGTGGGATGACATTGCAATGCATTTCATGGTTGGGCTACCTCCTACTCGTCGTCGACATGATGCAATCTGGGTTACAGTTGATCGGTTAACCAAGTCAGCCCACTTTTTGGCAATTAAAAGTCTTGGCTTATAGCTAGATTAGCTGAATTATACATATCTGAGATAGTTCATCTTCATGGAGTACCGAGGAGCATTGTTTCTGATACGGATCCACGATTCACATCACAGTTTTGGCAGACTTACAAGAACAGTTGGGTACTGTGACACTAATGAGCACCGCTTATCACCCACAAACAGATGGGCAGTCAAATAGGACTATACATACTATTAAGGATATGCTTAGAGCTTGTGCACTGGATTACCTGAACTCCTGGGATAATGACCTGCCACTAGTGGAGTTTGCTTATAATAATAACTATCACTCCAGCATTCAGATGGCCCCATATGAGGCTTTGTATGGTCGTAATTGTCGTACTCTGGTGTGTTAGGAAGAAGTGGGAGACATGCCTTTATTATGACTAGATTTGGGACAACAAACTTCAAATAAGGTCAAAATAATCAAACAACGATTGCTAGCAGCTCAAGATAGGCAGCGGAGTTATGCAAACCAGAGGTGTCATCCCTTGGAGTTTCCCGTTGGTGATCATGTGTTTCTAAAGGTGTCACTGACCAAGGGAGTTCAACGCTTTGGAGTGAGAGGAAAGTTAGCCCCACGCTTTGTTAGACCTTTTGAGGTTTTAGAGCATGTTGGAAAGGTGGCTTATAAAGTCGCTTTACTACCTAATTTGGCTAGAATTCATAACGTGTTCCACGTGAGTAATATTCGAAAGTATTAGCCAGATCCAACACATGTTATTCCGTGGGAGCCGTCATAATTGCACGATGATTTGACTTACGTTGAAGAGCCTTTGGCCATTATGGGTCATAGAGAAAAGGTTCTGCACAACAAAGTCATTAAATTGGTAAAGGTTATTTGGAATAATCATGGAGAACAAGAAGCAACCTGGGAAGTTGATGATGAGCTTTGGAAGAAGTATCCACAGCTTTGAGGTACTTCTTAACACCCTCTTTCAAATTTTAGGACAAATTTCTTTTAAGGGGAGGACACTGTAATAACCCCAGAAATTAAGGAAAATAAAATTTCCAAATTACCCTAAATTAAAATTTTCCATCTTTCCATCAAGGGTATTTTTGTAATTTTACCTATCAATTGAAAGAAAAATCAATGTAAAACTAAGAATCTTTTTCCTTAGATAACTCCTTTAGTGGTCACTAAGTCAAATTCCAAGTCGGAAGCTCAAAGTCATTTTCTTTAGGCTAAGGGCATTTTTGTCATTTTTGACTGAGCATCGAATCAAAAATCTGATAGCACCATTGGATTCTTCTAAAAAAAAAGAGTCAAAATAAATTTGTCTCACTCAATTCTAAATTCGTTTGCTTAGGTTTCCAAAAATTTAATCTACACGCGTGCACGGTCTAAACCGAGTCCGTGCTTTTATTGCATGGGATAATTTCTTACATAACCCTAATTTCTATTTTATAAAACTAAACAGCTGCATATACAGCCTGTAAAATTTAGAATTTTTAAATTTAATTCCTATTTTCTACTTATCTATATTTTCCTTATTCTAAACACTTTATTTGTTATCCTAATATAACTAAAACTCTTCTTTTAATCATTATTCTTTTGCCGCATCTCTCCTAGGTCAAAAATCTAGGTTGGCTCTAAATTAACAACTACAGCTACTGCCGCCTCTTGCTCTCTTCTTCTTCAACAACTCACCACCACAACAAAACAAAAATTGAATTTTAGGAACAAGGCCGTCCACAATCCTTTGGTCTGCTTCATGCCGGTTGTTCGTCTTCACTTATTCCTCCATTAAACCGTGTAAGTCCAGTCCTTCATGCTTTAATTCTTGGTTATTCAAAAATATTAGAACATTAATTTAATCCCATATTTTTCCTAGATTCATCAGATTGAAGAGAAACCCCATCGAGGACACATAAACAATCCTACACATTTCGGTGAATCCAAATTCATTGGTGTAAGTCTAAATCCTACTATATCACTCTTTTAATTCTTTTTCTAGCACCTAAAGGCCTCATATTTTTACTGTGAATTGTTGGTAGATCCTCCTTAATCAATTTTTTGGGTTTTGCGCTCGTTTCTGGTGCAATTGGGTCCATACTTGCTCCTAACCACCAGTAAGCCACTGTAGCCTTTTTAAAATTCTTTTTGTTGCCAATTACAAATCTTGTAGCCCTCATAATTCTCTTTTCCTTGCTTTCCATGTTATTATAAAGGGTTAAAAAATCATTACTTGAAGGTTTAGCGCTTCTTTGGACTTCCGGAGTGCTAGAGGTCCCGAAAACACATCGGTAACCGAAATAAAAAGTTTTTCCTTCCAAGATCAGTAGTTACAACGTTAAATAAGTTATGACTTAGTGTGTTAGCCACTGTAATTTTAGGATCAATACCAAGAAGACTCCCGACACAATCCTGAAATAGGCACGAGGCCACCAGAGACGCCTAGAGACCTTTTTTGCCCACTAGGTAAAATTTCGGCCTAAATATCAAGAATATGAACCTCCCAAGTACCATTTAGGAAATTTCCAATTTTTAGTATATTTTTTTAATTTTCTACCTTACTAAAATTTTGTAGCACCGTTCTAATAAATCACCTCGATTCGCTGTGTTTTCCGTAATAGGTAAGGGGCAAGAGCGGGTTAGTTTTCGTGGGCCCTCTTAAGCCCAAAATAAGCATCAACCCAAATAAAAAATTTTAGGTAAACAATTGGGTTAAATAAAATCTTTAAATGCATGGGAAACATGTGTAGGGTAATTAATTAGTTCTTCTAGAAATTTTATTTTATTTTATTTTAGTTTTTTTTCCAATGAGATATAATTTTGGTTAGTTGGTTGTATGGTTGTAATGATGTGATATATGATGTATGTTTGGCGCTAGTATCATAGTAGGACCGCTTGTAACAAGAATTAAATTAGAAGTTTTGTTAGGACCGCTTGAATAAACCCGTTACTACCATGTTTAGGGCCGGTAAGACAAACACCGCTAGTACCATGTTTAGGGTTGACAAGCTCGCTAGCAACATGCTGAGATTGAAAGCAACCGTTAGTGCATGTTAGGGCCGTAATAAATTACTATAAGTTGGTAGATAAAGGATTAGGAGAATAAATGCTAAATGACAAACTTAAAAAGAATTCACGAGAGATGAGATGAACATTTATCATAAATACATTTACAAGATATCATTGATTGTCATGACATCATGTAACACTGAGCTAAGATAACAAGATAAAAGAAAAATGATGCACTAGAATCATGGCATTCTAGTAAAAAGAGCTAAAAAAAATGAGCTGCGGTTATGCATTAATTGGCTGTTGCATATGATTGATATCTGTCATACATAAGACTGTATCGAGTAAAATATTTGAGGAGTAAAATAAAACACAATGCATGCAAGGTTGGCGACAGACCATATCTACATGACCTGACGAGCCGTAAATTTAGAAGAGAGGTTCGAAACGAACGATTCGAATCCGAGAGGCATGTTAGGGTGGTGGTGGAACGTCCCTAGTTATGACTTGATAATGATATGAAGTGTGGAGATATGATTTATGCGCTACTAGACCATAGCTGGCGGGGGACCATGCTTATGGCTGGTATCACAAGAGGCTCTACCTCGACGTAGTTATCTTGAAAGGCTTTGGCTTGGTGGCATCCCTAGTGGCACTGCCTAAGAGTTATCTCGAGAGTGGGTGATGTACACACTCACCACATTAGGTTCATCCGACGACATTCAAGTATTGGATTAAATAATTGATCAATAAGATATGATTTAATCGGTAAAAGGAATTATGCATATGCATAGTAGTTCAAGCATGCTAGTAAGACTTTAATATTTTTGTTATGATGTTGTATGAAATTTTTTTTAATTAAATTGCTATAACTTAAAGTTTATTATTCATTGTTGTTTGTTGCGGGAATATTAGGACCCACGTGATGGGCCTAATATTTCCCTCTTTACTGAGCGAGTTATGCACACCCCTCATTTTGACATGTTTTCTTAGGTGAGTACTATGAGGAGACAAAGTATACTGAACCATATGATGTGGTTCAGGATTTGAGCAAACTGAGTGAGGGTACGTTGTAGCCCCTTCAAAATAAAACTGGCTGGAACTGGATTTCTGTTTTGCATTATTTCAGTTTTCAAAAGAAATACATGGTTTGTTTAAATTGGTACACTATTCACATATTAGTTTTCCTGTGATTGTCACGCAATTACTCTGACTTTCTTTAATACTCTTATTATTTGGAAAATAGATTAAAAGAAAATATTTTACCTCATATTTCTTAAATCATTTTTAATTAATTGCTTAATAGCTCTGGGAAATTAAGATTTATGAAATTGGGGGCGTTACATGGCAAGTCAACACTGAGTTTTCCAAAGACATGTAACTATAACTAATTGTACATTACTAAAAAGTTTAACTCTACTCTTAACTTATAATAAAAATACTATAATTTATATGACGGTTAAACATGCCTAAATATATGGTTATCAATTTATTTACTTTTTGAACTTTAAATATTTTGATCAAAACTTAAAAGCACAACTTCATATCTATGTATATCTATAATTATATCTATATATAACAAAAAAGGAAAAGATATAAAGTGACTATACCTTAAATTTTAATTTATTAGTTTTCCTTTTAGGTAGTAGGATTTTTTTTTCTATTTTAAGGATTTTATTTTTCTATAGTTGACTAATTATAATATAAGAACAATGGATAAGACTAGGTTTTCAAACCTGAGTAATGTGAGGTTTTGTTCAAAATAGAAAAAAAAAAAGCATAAGCTAAGTCCATAGGTGAGACATTCACTATGAAACTCAAGAAAAAATAATTTTTTTATAATAAGTATGACACAAATATGGGTCGTGATGTCAAAGAGTAGACGTTGAGTTTTCCTAAAGGCATATAACTATAACTAACTGCACATTGCTAAAAAGTTTAACTCCACTCTTGACTTTTAATAAAAAATATACTCATTTATATGACAATTAAACATGCCTAAAAATATGGTTATCAATTTATTCACTTTTTGAACTTTAAATATTTTGACCAGAAATTAAAAGCACAACTACTTATCTATATATATCTATATATAATAAAAAGTGCAAAGATATAAAGTGACTAAACCTTAAATTATAATTTATTAGTTTTCCTTTTACGTACTAGGATTTTTTTCTATTTTAAGGATTCTAATTTTCTATGGTTTACTAATTATATTATAGGAACAATTGATGTTTTCAAACCTAAGTGATGTGATTATAATTTATAAATCAACCCACAAAGATAAAATAAAATGGAGGGAAAGTGTAAGTTTGAAACCTTGGGGCAAATGAATTTTTTATTAAAAATCAAAAGTGAGGTAATGAAGCATTTTAGTAGTTCATAGTTACTTATAGTTATATATCTTTGAAAAACTTAATGTTTACTTGCGAAGTCTATACTTTAACATCATGGCTCAAATTTGTCATCTTACTTATTAAAAGAAATTTAGTTTTGATTTAAGTTTCTTATTGAATATCCCACCTGAGGACTTAGCATATTCTCTTTTTTCTTTTTTTAATTTTAACAGAACCTCAAAACATTTATTAAAAACTTAGCTAGCTTATGTATCTTCAAAAATTTAAAATTTTGCTAATACATTAATGATAAAGATATTTAATTGGTTGAGCCAACTAATATAAGATCTTTGTTCAATCATTAGCTTTGTTAATCTAAAATATAAAAATTAAGATAAAATTTATTAACTTAACTTTTAATAAAATTTCTAAATATATAATATCATTAAGTCCATTAAATTAAAATCATTTCTTAGCATATTACATCCTATTAATTTTAAATTTTACATTGAGAAGAAAAATTTTGACATCTTTAATAAGATATTAAATGTAAGGTAATAAAATTTTATAACTTTTCAACCATCAAAACTAAAATTCTATCATTTTTTATAGCCAATATTACCTGTAGCATATTCTATATTTTATTATTATTATTATTATTATTATTATTATTTAAAGTAAATAGAAATCAAATACAATGAGTAAACTATTATAATGGATACCACTCAGGACAATTCTGATTACATATTATAATAAAAAATTTTCGAACGAACATACCTAAACTTAAAAAAAAAGTAAAATCATTATTGCTACCATTTATTTTGAACAAGATAATTGGAATTATAATTATTTGATTAAAAAATATCTTAGTATTTTGATTTATGTATGTAATTAGTGCAAATTTATCTAAAATTTTAATATTAAAATATATTAAAATTTTTTATTAATTAAATAAGTAATATTTAATAATATATTTCAAAAAGTACGAGGTCACCAAAATGTTGAATGGCCTTTTTACCTTTATATTATTAGTTATTTTAATTTTTAATGATAACTAAAATTTTTATTATTTATTTAATATGAGTTATATTAGCACTAGAAAACTAAAAAGAACCTTCAAGTTGCAACTAAGTTTTATTTTTGCTTAAGACTTCCACCTATCTCGAAAGAAAAACAAATAAATTTGTATGATATGTATTGAGGGAGTATAGGGTTTTTACTATGTTAAACTACTTATTTTCTCACAAAAAGATTAAAGAATTAAGATCTTTATTTTATATGCATGTTAGTTTTTTTGTGGCTATAATGATTTTAGCTTTTATCATGAACATTATACTTTCATGCGACACATGTGTTCTATCATTAGTATTAGAAAAATTATGAAAGTGACAAAATGTTAATCAACTTTTATACCCTTAAGTTATAAGATACTTTATTTTTTAATGAGACCCAAGTTTGGTATTGTATATTTATTAAAGGCATAGTTAGCACTAGGACTCTAAGAGGAAATACAATATTAAAAGATATTAGAAAAAATGAGGAAATACTTTATGGTTTATGGTTAGTTGAAACAAACAACTTGACTTTTTATCATTATATTATAGGTCATTTTACTCTTTTTGTGAGAACTAAAATTGACCATTTTTTGTAATCAAAAACATTTAGCTAGAATGCTAAGTATGTATGTGAGTTATTAAATTCTTGAATGTTTTCCAAAACCTAGAAGATATCAAACCATATTTGTCATGTTTTTATGCTGGGTAAAGTGTTTAGAGATTTGAACCTGTGTCATACTATGCCCGACGTCCCTTAAGGATAGTTAGCTCACTAGATGGGACTAAATTTAGTATTCAACTAGAGTTATATCAATATTAGGATTCTAATGAAATATATTGCTAAATCTTAAATTTGAATCATAGTTAAACTCCTTACTTTTACTTATATGGAACAACTTCCTTAATTATGTATAAATAGTAAGTTATTTTACTCTTTTGATAAAAGCTAAATGTGACATTGAATATTTAATTTGCATTAGTACCATAAAAATAAAATTTATAATTGAATTTCCTAAGTTTCTATCATATTCAAATTTTTTAAAAAACATGCCCTTAAATTTATATAGCTATCAAATAGGTCATTTATAGAAAGATTTTATTAAAGATTTTTTCAAATTAATCAGCTTTAAATTTTGTTACTTTTGCCCTTAGAATATAAGGTTTGAAATTGTTAAATATAACCACCTATAGTATTAAATTTATCATATATAGCATTCAAAATATTTTTTGTCACACTTTAAAACTTGAGTTCTATGAAAAATGAAACTCTACCAAGAACCAATTTTGGTTTTCAATAAATTGTAAAATAAATTTAAATCTATGAATTGTATCAAATTGGAATTAACTTTTATTGGACTATCATATTTTATCGTAGAGGCTTGCATCATAGAAAAAGTTTAAAAGGTGTTCAGAGAAAAGTTTTTAATAAATCTATACATATTTTTTTTATTTTTAGAAGTTTTAAATAAATTAATAATTTTAGAATAGTGATAAAGATTTTAATTGTGTGGAGGCTTAAGTATAATAAAGGAAAAAGTTTTGGGTTATATATGATGAAAAGTTATAGTGAAGTTACATATTTTGCAAAACTAAACTCCTTCAATATTCAAGACATATGTAGCTAAATTATGCAATCAATTGATAACATTTTTATTGTCATTTTGTTTTCATCTCGATCTTTTGATTGTACTCTTTATTCGTTCTAAAATTATTAAAAATATGTTGATTTGATTCCCACTAAAAGTAATTCCTTAACCACAAACAAATAATTACATGAGTGTATACATGGCGAACAATTACTATTTCAAGAAAAAAAATGATAATGTAAATTTTTCTTAACTATAGAAGAATATTACCCAATTCAAATTTTATTGGAAATGAATTACAAGAAAGTTTAAAATAATTAAAAAAAACTGATGTTATACAGTTACTCAGAGTTAATAAATTTCATTCAGTTGAGGACTAATGTAAAATATTTAAAAAAATTTAGGACCAAAATAAAATAAATTACAAGAAAATTTATTGGAAATGAATTAGAAGAAAATTTAAAATAATTTAAAAAAAACTAATATTACACAGTTACTCAGAGTTAATAAATTTCATTTAGTTGAGGATGAATGTAAAATATTTAAAAATTTAAAACCAAAAGAAAATATTTAATGGGTTAAGGATGATAAGAAAGTGTGAGTTAAAGGTTAGGTGTTATTTACAAATTTTGAGTATATCAACTATTAACAAAGTTCTATATTTCTTTTTTAACTTGAATAAAATATATTCCTTCTGTCCCACCAATTTTGCAACATTTTTATTTTTGATTCATTTCAAATCTTTACAACATTTCAATATTTAGTAACTTATTTTACCAAACTATCTTTCAAATTATTATTTTTAATAGTCACTTTTTTTAGCTTTCTTGATTTATGCATAAAAAGTTAAGAGTAAACGTGAAAACAATGTACAAACTTTTTTTTTTCACTTTTTTGATCTTCATGCCAAACAAAATAAAGCAATATTTGTAGATAAAATGAGTATATATTACTCCAACTAAAAACTAAGGACATACTTAACTGTAGTTTATATTTTTTATATCTATTATGTGCTTCTTTTTCATTTTTTAATGCCTTTGGTGCTGTTTTCTTAAACAAATTTATTGAAAGTTCTTTTTTCATAAATATAGTATTTAATATTTTATTTAATTAATTAAAATTTTAATATATTTATAATATTTCAAATGTCTAAAAAAAGCTATGGCAATTACATGCACTTTATATATAAAAACTGTGAAGGTATACAAAATGCACTTTATATATAAAAAAAATTAAAGTATACAAATATTAAATGCCTTTTTACCCTTATATTATAATTTATTTTATTCTTTTAATGAAACCCAATTTTTTTATTATCTATTTAATTGGAATTGTGTATTAGAACTAGAATAATAAAATAGACCCTTAAATTGCCGCTAAATTTTATTTTTTACTACAAACTTTCTACTAACATTTTTTCTTTTCTTGCAATAAACATGTTACCCTTGGTTCTATATTACTATCGAATAATATATTAAGTACAATAAATTTTTTGAAACTTAAAATTTCAACTTAACAAGCATGACATAATTTTGTTCTTCTATAACTTTTTTCCAACTTAATAAGTACCGTCTCTGAATATAAAACTTTTATCAATTAAGTTTTTTTTCCAACTAGGATAAATATGTACTATATGAAAGCTTACATATCTGGTCTGTCTTAGAGAAATAATATAATTTAAATATGACTCAAGCATCTTTTATGAAAAAAATAAAAAAAATATAATTGTTGTAAAGGTCATTGTGAAATATTTTAAGACAAAAATTATTTGCTATTAGAATTAGTTGCTTATACTATAATAAGGGGGCTTTTAGTAGTAATTTTTTTAAAAATTTTAAAAAAATTATAAGAATTATTTTTTCCACATGGTCATCCCTTTTAATATTATAGCACAATTTTTTGTTCTTAGCAACTAATTCTTTTTCTATGCTAAATAGTATTAGAATATTTTTTATTTTTATTTTTTTTTAAAGCCAACCAAATCGTACAAGTTGTATCAAATTAGAAGTAATTTTTGTTTGACTATTATATTTCATGGTAGAGGCTCATGGCCTGAAAATAGTTTTGGAGTTGTTAAGAGATGAAGTTAATAATTTTATGTTCTAATTGCAATTTTTTATTTTATTTAAGATTAAGCATAATAAAGAGAGAAGTTTGGTGGTTGTATGTCCCAAAGTCATAATTAAATTACATAATTTTAGATCCTCACTATTGGTTTTAACCATATGGGGGATTACATGATAAAGGAAGAAATTGAAGGATTTTTAGGAGGATATATAATAAATTTTGGTAGAACAAGAAAAATTTTCAACATGTACTCTACATATTAGATCAAAAGTTTATTCACTTTGATCCAAAATATATTTTTATTGAAATTTTATTATTATTTTTATTGTCGTAATGTTGAATTCCTATACAATCATATTTGACATTAATACACAAAATTCTTCAAATATGAAACATATTTTGAAAATTTCTAATTTTTTGAAAAATTTGTATTATTATATTTAGTTTAATAAGTTAATATTTTTCTTTATTTGATTAATAAAAAATTTAATGTATTTATAATATTTAAAATGTAAACACATTTGTACTATTTATAAACTCTTTATATTAGGAAAATAATATTATTATTTGAAAAGGAAAAATAGAAAAAGATCAGTAATTATTTTCTATAAGTGTTTTATGGAAAAAAAACTGAAAAATGCCACTAAATTTAAAATTTTATGCCAAACATGTCTTTAATTTATACGGTTATTAAACATGCCTAATAACATGATATTATCAACTTATTTACGTTTTAAACTTTATATATTTTTATCAAAAACTAAAAGTGAAACTTAATATCTGTATATATCTATTTTTATATCTTTATATCATAAAAGGTTCAAAGATATAAAGTGACTAAACCTTAAATAATAAGTTATTAGTATTCCTTTTAGGTACTATGAATTTATTCTATTTTAATGATTCTATTTTGCTATGATTGACTAATTATATTATATGAATAATGGGTACGACTAGACTTCCAAACCCCAATTATGTGAATATAATTTCTAAATTAATTGGTAAGCATGAATCACCTAAAAAGATAAAAAAACTACACAAGACTTGACATCGATCTTTGGAACAATTATATTGACTCAACCATAAAATAGAGAATATGCATAGATTTGAAAACTTGGGGTGAGTGTATTTTTTTTTATTAAAATTCAATAGTTAGGTAGTTAAGTTTTTTCAGTAGTTACTTACAATTACATGTCTTTGGAAAAAAATTAAGTCTACATTGTATTATTATTATTATTATTATTATTATTATTATTATTATTATTATTATTATTATTATTTATAATAAAAATAAATCAAATACAATGAGCAATATATTATAATGGATGATGCAAGTGAGGATAGTTATGATAAAATATTATAATAAAAACTATGTAAAAAATAGAAAAAAGAAACTAATAATTGCTACTATTTATTTTGAACAATATAATTGAAATAAGAGTTATTTAAGTTAAAACTAGGTATTTTAATTTACATACAACGCACGTATACAACTACTAATAATTTGAAAAGTTGATATAGATAACAAATTCAAATTGATTGGAAATTGTCTTTTAATAAACTCAAAATGTGTCATAATTTGTTGACAATTAATGAACCACTTAAACTACTAGTTTTTACGTTATATTATAAACCACTCAAAATGTGTCATAATTTGTTAATTGATAGTTGTGTTTTTCATGCCAAAGAATTAGAGACTAATACGAAACAAATTATAAACATATGGGACCAGCATGTAACAAAAATGAAGGTTGAAGACCAATTTGCCATAAAAACTAAAGCCATATCAGCTAGCATGTCACTCTCTCACTTGCAATTCGCTCTCAATAATACGATAATAATTAATAAATGCTGAAAGTATTACCCAGATTGATTATCATCGCAAATGTGTTCATGTGCATGTTCCAGGTAACTTCTTCGGGTTATTTATTGAGGTGAAAAAAAAAAGAAATCAAAGAAGTCAGTTATTTGGTGCCCGGTCGGCACCTAATCAATTAAGTAACTTCGGACGATCCAAGTTTTCTGGAAAAAAAAAAAAGAGCAAGAAACTCTGCTTCCCTTTCGAGTTTCGGAAATCAAGAGATTCAAAGGTAAGCCTCTTTGTGATTGGTTCTCTCTATCTCTATCTGCTGATTCTAACCTTTGTGATTGGTTGATGAACGTCAAGGTACAAGATGGAAGCTGCTCTGGCTTTCGTGGGAGGCCCTTTTCTGAATTCCTTGTACGAGTGGATGTTTGGCAAAGTGGAGTCCTTCCTCCAGCGCAAGTTCAACAGACAATCTGAGACACAAGAAACGGTTCATGCCAGGGCCCAGCTAGAGGAGTGGAGGAGCTTGCTGCCCAAAATCCAAGCCCTGCTCGACCAAGCGGAGACACAAGAAACGACTCATGCTTCTGTTCAAGCCTGGCACTCTGACCTCAAACTCTTGGCCTATGACATGGAGGACGTCCTCGATGAGTTGGATTTTGAAGTGGAGACGGCCAAGCGGCAGGCCGAAGCTGAGGGCAGCACAAGTAAACCATCCAAACGGCCCAGGCATGACGGTTCGACCAGCGGCGAGTCTCTAACTCATGTTCTTACTGATCTCCTTCCCAAGATAAATGATATCACCAGCAAACTGCAGCGCATAGAAAGAGAAACAAAGTTCGTCGAGTTAATTCAGCAGAATCTCTCACTGCCACAATCCAGCACTACGGGAACCAGACGACCTGCCTCCACTTCGTTGCCGGAACCTCATGTCTATGGCAGAGAGGATGACAGGCTGGCCATTCTTGACCTTCTGCTAAGAGAAAAGCATCATGAACATGGAGTTGGAGTTATTCCAATTGTGGGAATGGGTGGGATTGGTAAGACCACTCTCGCTTAGCTTGTTTATAATGATGAAGAGGTGAAGAATCAGTTCCATCATAGAGCATGGGCTTGCATTTCTAATGAACTTGATGTCCTCAAGGTAACAAAAACCATTATAGATGCAGTAGCGCCAGCACTACTAAACCACAATGATGTGAATGACTTGAATATGCTTCAGACAAAGTTCAAAGATGTCTTAGCTGGAAAGAAGTTCCTACTTGTATTGGATGATGTCTGGAATGAATATTATGGGCTGTGGGATATTCTGCGCAGGCCTTTCCAAGAAGGGGCAGCGGGAAGCAAAATAATTGTCACTACTCGCAACCATAGTGTTGCATCGATCATGAAAATGAGTGATATTCAACCTTACACTCTTAAAACACTTCCGGATAATGAGTGTTTGCGATTGTTTAGCCAACATGCAGTGCAAGCTGAGAACTTTGACACATACCCACATCTCAAAACAATGGCTGATGAAATTGTAAGACGATGTAAAGGACTACCGCTGGCTGCAAAAACACTTGGAGGACTCTTGCGTGGGAAACTGAACCGGCAATCCTGGGAGAACATATTAAACAGCAGAATATGGGATTTGCCAAGTGAGAAGAGCGACATTCTTCCTGCCTTGAGATTGAGCAACTACCATCTTCCTTCACAGTTGAAGCGTTGCTTCATTTATTGTGCCATGTTCCCCAAGGATTATGAATTCGACAAGGATGAATTAGTTTTGTTATGGATGGCAGAAGGCTTTTTGAAGCAATCAAATGACGAGAAGCTAATGGAAAAGTTGGGTCGTGAATATTTTGATGAATTATTATCCAAATCCTTTTTTCAACCATCAAATGTTGATATGTCAGGGTGAAAAATTCGAAATGTTTGTGAAGTGAATCTTTCACACTTGTTCATAGCAGCAGCGTACAAGTTATATACAGCCTTCGTACATAAAAGCATGATAGCTATTTTATCTACATAAGGATTTATCTACACCAACTAAACAGATGAAGACTTTATCTTTAGCAAGAAGTCCATCTCTTCTGGAACTTGTGAGTGAAGCAACACGTGCACTGACGTGTTGTACTGACCATCGTTTCGTAACAGCCCCCCTCAAGCTGGAGAGTGAAGCTTTGAAACTCCTAGCTTGTCAATTAAACGATGAAACTGTTCTGCTCCCAAGGCTTTGGTGAATACGTCTGCGGGCTGCTCCTTGGACGGTATATAATGCGTTTCCAGCTCCTTAGACTGGATTCGTTCACGTACGAAGTGACAATCCATCTCAATGTGTTTCGTTCGTTCATGAAAAATTGGATTGGCAGCAATGTGTAAGGCGGCTTGATTGTCACAGAAAAGCTTTGCAGGCTGTGAATGGCTTATGGTAAGATCTTTTAGCAAAGCCTGAAGCCAAACAAGTTCGCTTGTTGCTGATGCCATGGATCTATACTCAGCTTCTGCGGAGGAACGACTTACTGTAGGTTGTTTCTTGGTGCGCCAGGAAATAGGGGCTGCTCCAAGCGTTATGAAGTAACCAGTGACAGATCGCCTTGTTTGAGGGCATGCCCCCCAGTCAGCATCGCAATAGCCTTTTAACTGTAAGTCATTGTCTCGTGGAAATAAAAGGCCTTGTCCTGGAGCCAATTTGATGTATCGAAGTACTCGAATGGCCCCATCATAGTGGTCGTATGTGGGCTGCTGCATATACTGGCTGAGTGTATTGACAGCATACGTGATGTCTGGTCGAGTAACTGAAAGGTATAGCAATCTCCCAATGAGTCGCCTGTAAGATGATGGATCCTCCAGAGCGGTGGCAGTGCTCCGCCCAAGATTATGTTGTTGCTGCATTGGAAAACGACTTGGTTTGGCTCCCAATAGTCCTGTATCACTCAAGATATCCAGGGCATACTTCCTTTGGCTCATGAAGATCCCTTTTGGCCCATGTGCAATTTCGATTCCAAGGAAATATTTCAAGCGGCCCAAGTCTTTAAGATGAAAATGTGTACGCAAAAAATCCTTCAAAAGCTGGCATTGCTCCGGATCATCACCTGCAAGTACCATATCATCGACATACACCAAAACTACAAGAAAGGAGTCTTTGTACCGTCGAGTGAAAAGCGATGCATCTGCTTGGGATTGAGTGAAGCCATAATCCTTAAGAGCCTTTGAAAGCTTAGCAAACCATTCACGGGATGCCTGCCTTAGGCCATACAAGGATTTTTGAAGTTTGCATACCCTGCCATCTCCTGGTGAAAGGTATCCTGGTGGCGGCTGCATGTAAATTTCTTCATGCAAGTCCCCATGGAGGAAAGCGTTGTGGACATCTAACTGATGTAACTCCCATTTCTTCGAGGCCGCAACTGCCATCAAACTCCGTACGGTCGTCAATTTTGCTACTGGAGCAAAGGTTTCATTGAAGTCTTGACCTTCAATCTGTGTGTATCCCTTTGCTACTAGTCGAGCTTTATAACGCTCAACCGATCCGTCAGATTTTCTCTTGATTTTGTACACCCAACGACATCCTACCGTCTTCTTTCCTTTAGGTAGTTGTTGAAGGTCCCAAGTTTGATTCGATTCTAGCGCATCTATCTCTGCCTGCATAGCCTGTTGCCAACATGGCTCTTCTTTCGCCATCAAATAAGAACTAGGTTTGGAGTCAGTCAATAGTGCCGCAAGAAAACTTTTGTGTTTGTTCGAAAAAGGCTTATTGGTTAAGAAATTGGAAAGGGGGTGAACCGTACCTGAAGAAATTGGATCAGAATGAGTTGGCTTGCCAGGAAGGTGGTAATCATAGTCCTTCAAATATGTGGGCACCTGATGCTGTCTCGAACTCTTCCTTTGTGGTGCTATTTCATCATTCAATGTAGCTCGTTCATTGTTGACAATGTCTCCAATTCCTTCGGTATCCAAATTCTCCCACTGATTTTCGGCTTGATTTGGTTGAGTCTCGGGTATGTTTGGGCTTAAATCATCAAGATAAGGATCAGAGGGTTGGCTGTTGGTCTTTGGTGTATGTGCGGCTTCAAGTTTGTATGGGAACACGGCTTCATGGAAGGCAACATCTCGGGAAGTAAAGAATTTATGGGTGTCTAGGTCATAAACCTTGTAACCCTTTTGATTTTGAGGATATCCCACAAAAACACAAGTGCGAGCTCTAGGCTGGAATTTGTCTTTGACTTCCAAAGGGTTGATGGCATAGCAAAGGCATCCAAACGTTCTCAGATGGTTGTATTTTGCTGGGCAGTTGAAGAGGATTTCATGGGGTGTCTTGTTGTGTGCTCCCGCAGTGGGCAGCTTGTTTATTAAGTAAGTTGCTGCCAGTATGCATTCACCCCAAAATTTGATGGGCAAGTTGGCTTGGAAGCGTAAGGATCGCGCTATGTTGAGTATGTCTCGGTGCTTTCGCTCTACTACTCCATTTTGTTGGGGCGTTCCGGGACATGAAGTTTGGTTGATGACTCCCTTAGCTTTGTAGAAGGCATCTAGATCTCCTTTGGTTAGGTCGGGGGCATTGTCACTTCTCACCCTCTTAATGCTGACTCCAAATTGATTTTCGATCATTAGATAAAAGGTCTCAAACGCCTTTGCTGCATCACTTTTATGTTTCAAAAGATAAGTCCATGTAGATCTAGTGAGATCGTCAACTATGGTAAGAGAATATCGTGCACCACAACTTGAAGGTGTATGATAAGGACCCCAGATATCAATATGAACCAGTTCAAAAGGAATAGTAATGTTTTCATTGCTCAAAACAAAAGGAGGTCTTGTAGCCTTAGCTAAAGGACAAATCATGCAATCCTTACAAACTTCCTTAAAATTAATGTGCGACAGTTCAGAAATACCAACAGCTCTATCATGTGAAGGATGACCTAGCCTTTGGTGCCATAACTTTGCTGCTTCAGTTCCTCCATTTATTGCATACGCACTGCCATTATTCTTGTTCTTAAAAAAATATAAACCACCTTCCTGGTTACCCATTCCAATCAATTTCTTCGTGGTCCGGTCCTGCAAGACACAAAAATCGGGAAAGAAAATGGCAATGCAGTTATTGTCTCGAGTAAGCTTGCTAACCGAGACTAGGTCACATTTGAAATCTGAAGCAAGTAAAGTGTTTTTAAGAACTATGGAATCAGAAAGGAATGATGTACCAGCCTCCTTTATGACTTTTCTTGTTCCATCGGGCAAGTGTATATCTCTGTCGACTAAGGTTTTAAGGTTCTCTAAGTTGTGTCTTTTTGAGGTAATGTGATTAGTTGCCCCTGTATCGAGGATCCAAGAAGTGTGGGTGGCAAGGTGTGTGTTTTGGTCGGGTTTTGTTTCCTTACCAGCATAATTGACTGCACCCCGCTCATATTGCTCAACAGTTAGGCTTACAGAGGGTGATGGTCCAGCCTCGATCGAACTTCTAGCATGTTTGCCACCATCATGTTCCTCCTGTTGACTTTCAACACACAAATGTGCATTAGTTTTCTTTTTACCTTTTCCTTTTGGTTGCCAATTTTCAGGATATCCAATGATCTCCCAGCAGTCGTCTTTTGCATGTCCGAGTTTGTTGCAATGCTCACATCTCGGTATTGGTCCTCCATCATGGTTTCGTGGCTTTCTTGGCTGAGTTCGTACAGCAAAGGCTCCCATCGAATCCACTTCGCTGGTGATGTTGAGTTGTTTTTCTTCAGTCACCACCATTGCATAGATTTTGTTCAGAGGTGGCAGCGGCTCCATTGCCAATATTTGGGAACGGATGGTTTTGAATTTATTGTCCAATCCCATTAGGAACTGGTGGGTTCGTTCCTTTTCTTTCTCAGCTATCCACTCCTTTGCTGCGTTACAAATACAGTTGGGTGTTGCTGAAAGCAGACTCAGTTCGTCCCAGAAACCTTTCATCTTGGTATAGTAACCCGCCACATTCATTGTTCCTTGGGTGGTGAGGACGATGCTTTTCCGCAATTCATGAGTCCTAGGCTCGTTCGTGTGTCCATATCTCTCTTCAAGATCTCGCCACAACTCAAGGGCAGAATCATGATATGCAATGGAGTCATGTAAATTTGGATTAATAGAATTTGTTAGCCATGAAATCACTAACCCGTCACATTTGTTCCATGCTAGTGTTTCAATGATGTTTCCTCTCGGCTTCGGCAAACTTCCATCAACGAAACTCACCTTGTTCTTGCTTCTCAGGACATTCAAGACGGATCTTCTCCACTTTGGATAATTGTCTCCGTCAAGCAGGAAGGGAACGATCGGTGATGTCGTGTAATCTGCAGAAGTCAGGAAATAATGGGAGCTTGGATCATGAAAGAGATTCATCGCCGAAGTGCTGCTCTGGCCTGTCGTTACGGTGAGGGCCGGTTCAGTTGACATGATCTTCCTTCTCTTGGATCACTGCTCTGATACCATGAAAAATTCGAAATGTTTGTGAAGTGAATCTTTCACACTTGTTCATAGCAGCAGCGTACAAGTTATATACAGCCTTCGTACATAAAAGCATGATAGCTATTTTATCTACATAAGGATTTATCTACACCAACTAAACAGATGAAGACTTTATCTTTAGCAAGAAGTCCATCTCTTCTGGAACTTGTGAGTGAAGCAACACGTGCACTGACGTGTTGTACTGACCATCGTTTCGTAACACAGGGTTTGTGATGCATGACCTTATCCACGACCTAGCCCAGTCAGTTGCTGGAAATATTTGCTTTCACTTGCCAGTCGGGATGAATGGTGATGAATTACAGGTAACATTTGGTAATGTTCGTCATTTTTCAGTTGGTTATAATGCACAGAATATCGAATGTTTCAAGTATCGGAAATTCGAAGTTCTCAACAAAGCAAAGGGATTGAGAACCTTCGTTGGGCAAAAGTTATTGGGAACCTTCGTTTCGCCAGGTCTAGTTCACGTATCTAATAGAGTGTTGGATGAGTTGCTACCAGAATTGAAATGCTTAAAGGTTTTATCTCTACGCAATTATCGGATACAAAATGTGCCAAATGGGATCGAAGGCATGAAACACCTAAGGCATCTTGATTTATCTGGTTCCTTGATTCGCTCACTACCTGAGTTCATCACTCATCTTATTTTCCTACAGACATTATTACTTGAAGGGTGTTTTATTCTCACAGAGTTACCTAATGGAATTGGGAATCTAATTGATCTCCATCATCTTGATATCAGCGATACAGACAACTTGAAAGACATGCCATTGGGAATACACAAGTTGAAGAGTTTGCAAACATTAAATAAATTTATTGTCTCAAAGGCAGGAGGATTGACATTACAACATCTGAAGGACTTATCTAATCTTCAAGGCAAGCTGTCCATTGAAAATCTTGAAAATGTTGAAGATATTCAAGATGCCAAGGAGGCAGATCTGGAGAAGAAGAAAGGCCTTAGCAATTATCCTTGCAATGGACGTCTGAAATGTTCTTTGGTCCAAGAAATAATAAAAGCAACGAAAAGCAGGTCCTCAATCACCTGCAACCTCACCAACACTTGGAGAAACTCACAATTGCTGGCTACCGTGGGATCGAATTCCCTTGTTGGATGAGCCATCTATCATCCTTTCCCCAACTTTCATATATGGAGCTTCGCGATTGTCGAAAATGTGGTTTACTGCCATCAGTTGGGAGATTGCCTTCACTTAAGGAACTGATAATAGAAGGATTGGCAGCTGTGCAGGAAGTGGGAGTTGAGTTTTATGGGAATGATGTTGTCCCTGGAGAGAGTTTCCCAGCACTAGAAAAGCTCGAGTTTCGGAATATGAGGGTTTGGGAGGTCTGGTATTCTGACAATGGTAGTGGTGATGAATGTGCTCAGAGGTTTCCAAAGCTACGTGAGCTTGTGATTTCATCTTGTGCTGAGTTGAAAGGGGAATTACCGAGCTACCTTCCAGCTTTGGGGAAGCTTACTATTGAGGGATGCCTACAGTTGACAGCTTCTTTGGAAAGCCTCCCATCACTTGAAGAACTAGACATAAATGGATGCAAAGCAGTAGTTTTCAAGGACATAGTCGATGTGACATCCCTCACCAAGTTGAGAATGAGGAACGTAACCAAGCAAGTAAGGGAGCCAGTTGAGGCTTTCACACAGGCTGCGGAAGCACTCAGAGATGTTAAAGTTGATATCAACTGCCAGAACTTATTAATCGATGGCAATGGGAAGATGATGGAAATTATGCATCTTGAAAATCTTGTTATATCTAACTTTGGCGGCCCTCAGCTGGAATCACCAGAATTATGGTTCCCACGCCCACCCACAGTAAAGCAATTACACATAGAAGATCCAAATTCGAAACGCTTTGCAGATGAGTTCTTGATCCACAAAGCCCGATGTTTTAAAATGCTAAGAATTGAGCAATGCAAAAGGCTTGAATCTTTTTCGTTGGGCAATCTGCCTGCCTCAGTTGAATCGATAGAAATTTTTTACTGTGAGAATTTACGATTTCTCACGGGAGGAATAACAAGTGATGGTCATGATAGAGTTCCAGGTGCTCTTAAGAAACTGGAAATTAGAAGTTGCAAGAGTTTAGAGTCATTTCCGGAAAGAATTCTTGGGACACTGGAACATGTGTGGATTCAGGACTGTCCTAATCTGGAGATCCCACGTTTAATGTGGTTGCTCAACTGGAGTTGTCTTGTACATTTATACTTCCTGGGATTGGATCGTTGGGAGTCATTTTCAGTAAACGCCATGTCTTTTCCCAATCTTAAGCGACTTGAGATATACAACTGTAAGAATCTAAAGTCACTGTCAAATGCACTCCACAAGCTGGGCTTTCTTGAAAGATTGGCAATCATGGGATGTCCAAGCATCGAGACCTTTCCAGAAGGGGGATTGCCCCCAAACCTACTTGAATTGAGAGTGAACTGTGAAAATATGAAGCAGCCAATAACAGAATGGGGCTTGGACAGGCTTTACTCTCTTAGTTATTTTTGTATTTACCATATATGTCCACCTGATGGCCTTCTTCCATCTTCTTTAAAGTCGTTTCAAATGGTTGAAGTAAAGGAGCTGGAATCGATATCCAGAGACTTCCTCCGGAACCTCACCACTCTTACGAACTTACGTCTTTCTAACTGCCCAAAGCTGAGTTACTTTGCAGAGGATCTATATTTGCCTCCCACACTTAAGCAATTTACGATTTGGGCCTGTCCTCTGGGAGACAAGTGCCGACACGAGGGAGAATATTGGCACCTCCTGACTGACATTCCTTGGCTCTATGTGGGCCATTAACCACGGTTTGTTTGTGTTGTTTCCTCTGCTCAGACTCTTTTGCTTCCATCGGTATGAATTCATTTCTTCTACACCAAGTTGAAATTTGCTTCTTTGGTTTTTTTTTCTTGGCTCAATATAGGCCTTTAACCACCGCTTGTTTGTGCTGTTTCCTCTGCTCAGATTCTTTTGCTTCCATCGGTATGAATTCATTTCTTCTACCCCAAGATGAAATTTGCTTCTTTCTTCTTTTTTTCTTTGGAGACATTTGCAAATGCTCTACTTTTCTAATTCCATAACCCTGTTTTTGAAAGTAGGCTGCAAAAAAAAAAAAAAAAAAAGTAATGCCAGCGATACAGTGGTTCATCGGTGCAATTTTGGTGGTTCTGTTATATCATTTTGGCAACAATATTACTGCTTATCTAGCTTTTCTAACGAGCATTCGAAACTTATGAAGGCATATTTTATATTTATTTTTTGATTTGCACAATTGGGTGACAGGTTCCCCCACAAACTGAGTCCAAATTGGCCAATTATTCTTCCTTATGAATTTTCAACTAAATTAACAAATCAGAGCATTCTCAAAATCAACATCAATATTTTTTCAAATTTCTATGGATTTTAATATTGGTCGACGGATTCTTGCATAAATTTATGTCTAGAACATATAAGCAACTACTCTTATCTAGACTCCTGGTACATGTGTCCTATGGTTCTTCATCAGGGTATTGGTCTCATGACAGCTCCAGTTTCCTGTACTCTTAGAACTTGTATTGGTCTTCATGTCTAAGTTCATGTTGGCCAATTAAAGAGGATTGGTCAACATTTTGTTATTTGGCTTAGAACTTAATGTTCTTCCTTTTGCTTGTAAATCACAGGATTTGTAGGATTCCTTGGCTTTGGCCTTCGACCCTGTTATTAGAAGCATATCTTGATCTCGGGCTCTGAATCAAATGTTCCGAACGAGGAAACGATTTCAGATTACAAGATTACAAGACCACCTTGGGAAGGAAGGTGGTCTGGCTATACAAACTATGACTTATGTGGAAGCTCCTCAATCTCAGTATCTCTATCATATAAGTCAGTTCAATTGTTTTCATTACTCTCAGGATTATGCTCAGGTGGCCTCTGCCTACTATCCAAGGGCTTTAAATCTGGATAGCTCCCCTTACCAGCTCCATCAAAAGATTATGGAATGGGAGGCAGGTACCTCCAGGGTGGGGAGGCCGAAGCTTATCTAGAGGACGTTCCCAGGAGACCATTCTGTTGGCAAGTGCTGATCCAACCATTGCTTTGTATATATTTCCTTTGGGTGATTAGGGTAAATAACATATAACGTAGAGGAACCGATGGTGATTTCATCAGCCATTTTGTAAAGCTGTCTTTGGTCGTTGTGGGCATATCGTCTAATTCTCCTTTCATCACCAACAATGTGGCAATGGAAGCCAACATTTGGTTGTTTTCTCCTTGTTTTCTTCTTTTAACGTTATTTGCTTTATGTATTGGTTACTTGCCTTCGTATACACCCTCATCAACTAGGACAACGCAAAATAAAAGTGGGGTTACTTTCTCTTCTGTTACTCTTTCTTTTTCGGTTTGCTTTTCCAGTGATTGTAAATGTGCTTCATGTTTTGGTTCAAGCCTTACTGGTGATAGATAGCCTTAGACGGATGTAGTGACTCGGGACTTGATTACCTGGAAAGATCATCCGAGTTGGTGAATCTAGGAACACTATATTCTGCAGAAAATTAATAAGCCACAAGAAGGTAATAAAATGGATGATATCTCATGTCTGATCCTTCTATAAGATGAATAAATTGGGCCTAAAGCTCTACAATTTCTGAATTATCTTAATTGATCTTATCCATCAGCTTCTAAGAAGCTCAAAAGGGGAACCTATGCTTGATATAACTGAGATCAGTAATATCTAGGTTACTTCCGGCAACGAAGATCCCGGCTTTTTCTAATGACAAGCTTCTAACTTGTTGCAAATCTTCAGTGTTTGGCTTTTCATTGAAGTGGTCCCTCAGGAATTCAGCAACCATGAAAGTAAGAGCAGAGGCTGGAATATACCATGTGATCCGTGATGCTTCATCTTTCCAGATCTTGTAAATCGCATCCAACCAGCCAACATACCTACTCAATTCACCCCAAAGAGGAAAAAAACAAAATCAAAAAAAGAAAAAGAACCAAATTTGTCAGCATAAATCTAACATCATGTACAAGAGATTATGTGTTTATATATATTACAAGTAGGCCCAAGCAACCATGCTTCTGCATCTGGTTCAGAGAAATTATGTAAAAGTAAGAATTTTCTACTAGTATCAATCCCCACAAGGAAGATGCATCCTTAAATTTTCATGTGAATGAAAAAAAAATGACACACAAATGCTCGTATTGTTTCTACCTTTTCCTTGTATGCCAACTATCTCAGGGTCTACTCACGAAAACATAGAGGGCTAGTGTGTATATTTCCTAAATACCATAAAAAATGATACGGAAGCTTTCAAAAGGTTTCTCTAGTGAGCTTTCTTATATATCTCATGTGTATATTTCCTATTCCTTTAAAGGTAAATACTTCACACCAGGAACGAAATGAGGCAAGGTTTTAATGGGTGATATAAGCTTGCAAGTATCAGATGGTTAATTGGTTTATAGTCCAGCAACCTTTGATGTGTGGGGGATTAGATTAGAAACCTTCTAAGCTAATGAATGAATGAGGTTCTGTTAGCAATAGTTGGAACTTTTTTTGGAAACATAGATTGCTGCCAGGGACAGCAAGGCCCATGATGGCAGAAGCAGAGGACCAGTCCTACAGGACCGGTACTCGGGAACATATTCAGAGTAAGAGGGACTCTTCTATGAAATTTATTTCTTACGAAATTGGTGATGGAAGTTCTGCCAGTTTTTGGACTGATGTTTGGCGCAGGAAACATCTTTTGCAGAAAGATCCAAATAGATGTTTACTCTAGCAACTAATGAACATGTTTTTATAAGTAACTGCTTTGAGCTTGTAAACGACCAAGTCACTTAAATGACTGATAGATTCTATGGATCTCCAATTTGTTTATTCTATTGTACAAGTAGAAGATTAATGGAACCAATTCTGACAAAATTTGTCCTTTTAGGGAAGTCAGGATCATTTTTCAGTTAAATTTTTTTGCCAGGTTCTAATTCAAGGTAATCGCAGAAGGGTTTTAACAGGAAGGCCTGAAAATCAAATGATCTACCAAAAGAAAGGTTTTTCAATGATGTGACAGTCCTTGACAGTCACAAAATGTCACGGATGTCACGTACCACAATCAGATGGCCAGCGAAGCGTCCGTGGCTGTCATGGGACATCACACTGGTGAAGTCCGATTCAGTTGGGAAGCAACATTGGAATGGGTTCTACAATCGATAACCTATCACAGAACAAGAGGAGAGCTATTTCTTTGGAGAGAACGCAAGAGTATAGGTTTCAAGGACCAAGGGGCTCCATTGTATATGGTGAGCGGTAAAATTCTCGTCTTCTGGGTTTCAAGACAAAAGTTACACATGAAGAGATAGTTGAGACTTCTGATTTTTGTCTTGTAAATGATTTTCTTGATCCTTTTAATAGATTTTTTTTCTTATTAAAAAAAAAAAGGAAAACGAGGACAATATTATCCTTTCCAGGATGTATGGAGGATTATATACACCAGCAGAAGAGACACCTAATTTTGTAAAAAAGACAGAACAAATATCAAGCAATGGATTAACATAGCAGCACTTGTATACAAATAATCCTGTCATGCTTATGACTTGCAAACAAAGAGTGGCGTGATATGTGTGTTCTTCTGTGTGTGCGCGCGAGAGCATTTTCAGTAAAATCAGAATTGATACCTTGAAGATGCCCCTTGAACCTGTGGTCTTGTTTTGACAACATCAAGGGGAGTGGTGAGATAAGCACTCAACCCTACATGTTATAAATATATTACTTCTGATGGGAGACCACAACAAAATGCATGCTCTAGGACTAGGACATTAGCAGAAGGAAGGCACATACCACCAGCTAATCCTCCCAGTATAAATCCCTCGACAGAGCCATTAACATGCAACTTGGGAGCCAACTTTTGCTCTAGTGGAACAGTAAACTGCGTATAAACGGTAAATACCCGTATGAATTGTGACCTGGTGGAACTCCTATAAATAGCCTTAAGTTCTTCAATTCATTTCGTTAAACTGAGAGCCAAAGGAAAACATACTTGCTTTGAAGAAGATATTGTGAGAGAGATTTATTTTTGGGGAGTGACAAAATAGTGAGAAATTTATTTGGGGTGTTTGGAAAACACTTTAGTGCCACCATTTTTTGTTTATCTCATACCTTTAGAATTTTTGTCTAGAGAAGATTCTCTCTCTGTAAGCCTACTATTTTTTATAGTGGAAGAAAATCTTGGAGTTTGTCCCGTGGACGTAGCCCTAAAATTAAGGGTGAACCACGTAAATTTTCTGGTGTCATTTTTACTAATCATCTTGTTCCTGAAGTTATCACCCGCTATGCAGTCCTCAACAACTGGTATCAGAGTAAGGCCCGGTGTTTATATCTACTTATCGTATGCTCTGTGGTTACCGTTCAAAAGTGGATCCTCCATATCAGAAAATAATTTAGATTATTATTCACCATTTTTGCTTGATACTAGGTATTTATTAGCATCATAGAGGTAAAGACCAGCAAGATGATTAGTCTAAACGGCTCGAATTACCACATATGGAGAAGTAAGATGAAGGATCTCCTGTATGTGATGAAGATGCACTTGTCTGTGTTTGGTACAACCAAATCGGATCGGAAGAAGAATGGGCATTTGAGCATGAGCAAGTATGTGGTTTCCTCCAACAATTTGTCGAAGATAATGTCTATAACCACATATCTACAGAAACTCATGCACGGACACTGTAGAACAAGCTTGAGGAGCTGTACGCTTCAAAAACTGGGAACAAAAAATTATTTTATTTGACAAGATTGCTTCAGATAAAATACCGGGAAGGTTCATCCATGGCAGATCACTTGAATGATTTGCAAGAAATCGTGGAACAGTTATCCACGATGGGCATAAAGTTTGACAACGAGGTACTCGCTTTTATAATGTTAGCCTCATTACCAGAGTCTTGGGAGACTTTGAGAATTTCACTTGTAAATTTTGCACCAAATGGTGTAGTAAATGTGGAATTCGTCAAAAGTGGAATATTGAATGAAGAGATGAGACAAAGATCGCAAGGATCCTCTTCATCATAGTCAGACCTCTTCATGGCAAATTCCAGAGGGAGAAGTAAGACCAAGGGGCCAAAGCCAAAAGATAAGAATAGAGGATGGTCAAACAAATATGCAAATATTGAATGCCATTACTGCAGGAAAAAAGGGCATATCCAGAGATTTTGCCGAAAACTCAAGCAAGACCAAAAGAAAGGCAAAGGACCGAAGAAAGATAACAGCAATGATGTAAGCAAATGTTGCCGATGAGTTCAACATTGTCCATGATAATATTATCAATCTTACAACTCATGAGACGAGTTGGGTAATTGACAGTGGTGCTACCATTCATGTCACTTCTCAAAAAGAATTTTTCTCATCTTACACACCTGAAAATTTTGGTATTGTGAGAATGGGAAATGAAAGTCTCTCACAAGTTGTAAGAAAAGGAGATGTTTCCCTGGAGACCCAGAATGGTACACGGTTAATCCTAAAGGATGTCAGGCATGTTCCAGATTTGTGCCTGAATCTGAGTTCAACAGGCAGACTGGATGATGAAGGTTACTGCAATACCTTCTTTAATGGTCAATGGAAGCTGACAAAAGGAACCCTGATGGTGGCCAAAAGAACAAAGAACTCAAAACTATACATTATGCAGGCAAAGTTCTCCCAGGATGCTGTGAATGCAGTGGAGAATGACAGTACAGTGGAGTTATGGCATAAACGATTGGGTCATATGAGTGAGAAAAGCATGACCCGTCTTGCCAAAAAGAAGACATTACTTGGATTGGATCAGGTCCATTTGAAGAAATGTGCTGATTGTCTGGCAGGAAAGCAAAACAGAGTGTCTTTCAAGAGTTCCCCTCATTCCAGAATGAAAAATGTGTTGGATCTAGTACACTCTGATCTATGTAGGCCAATGCCGAAGTGACTTGGTGGTGCTCGATACTTTGTGACTTTCATTGATGATCATTCTCGAAAAACTTGGGTATACACTATGAAGTCAAAAAATCAGGTGTTAGAAGTTTTCAAACAATTTCTAATCCTGGTTGAGAGGCAAACCGGCAAGAAGCTGAAGTGCATACGTATAGACAATGGTGGAGAGTACATTGGACAATTTGATGCCTACTGCAAAGAGCATGTTATTCGACATCAGACAATACCTCCTAAGACACCGCAGTTAAATGGTTTAGCTGAGATGATGAATAGAACTTTGATGGAGATAGTTAGATGTTTACTTTCACATGCAAAGTTACCTCAGATGTTCTGGGGTGAAGTATTGCTAGCAGTTGCTCACGTGTTGAATCTTTCACCATATGTCCCTCTACACTATGATGTCACAGAAAAAATATGGTTAGGAAAGGATATCTTCTATGACCATCTGCGAGTGTTTGGCTGCAAAGCCTACGTGCATATCCCAAAGGATGAGAGGTCAAAACTTGATGTCAAGACACAATAGTGAGTATTTATTGGTTATGGCCAAGATTAGTTTGGCTATAGATTTTATGATCCAGCCACAAAGAGGCTTGTCAGAAGCTGTGATGTTGTATTTATTGAAGATCAGACTATTGAAGATATTGAGAAAGTTGAGAAGGATGCTTCAGGATTTGATGGTAGTTTAACAGATTTATAGTTGATTTCTCATACTGCAGTACAAAGACAGGTTGGAGATGATGTACAAAACGATCAACCGAAGGAAGGTGATCATGTTGTTCCCATTGAGAATGAACCAGGTAATGCTGATGATGATGATGTTCATCAACAACCACCAGCACCAGTGGGTTCTCCATTTTTAAGGAGATCTAATAGAATCAGATAACACTCTACTAGATATCCTGAAAATGAGTATGTGTTATTGACTGACGGGGGAGAACTAGAAAGCTTTGATGAAGCTATGGATGATAAACACAAGGAAAAGTGGATTGATGTCATGCAAGATGAAATGAGATCCTTGCATGAGAATAAGGCCTTTGAGCTGGTAAAGTTTCCAAAAGGCAAAAGGGCTTTGAAAAACAAATAGGTATTCAGAATCAAGTCTGAAGAATCAAATTCACAACCAAGGTTCAAAGCCAGATTAGTTGTCAAGGGTTTTAGTCAAAGGAAAGGTATTTACTTTGATGAGATTTTTTCACCGGTTGTGAAAATGACATCCATCCGTACAGTTCTGGGACTTGCAATAAGTCTCGACTTGGAGATTGAGCAGATGGATGTGAAGACTGCCTTCCTACATAGTGACTTGGAAGAAGAAATATACATGGAGTAGCCATAGGGTTTTGAAGTAAAAGGAAAAGAGGACTATGTTTGCAAGCTAAAGAAAAGCTTGTATGGATTAAAGCAAGCACCCAGGCAGTGGTATAAGAAGTTTGAGTCGGTTATGGGGGAGCAATGCTACAAGAAGACTACTTCAGATCACTATGTGTTTGTGCAAAAATTCTATAATGATGATTTCATTGTTTTATTGTTTTATGTGGATAATATGTTGATTGTTGGCCAGAATATTTCCAGGATCAACAGCTTGAAGAAGCAGTTGAGTAAGTCTTTTGCTATGAAAGACTTAGGGTTAGCAAAAAAAATTCTTGGCATGAAGATAACAAGAGATAGAAGCACCAAGAGATTGTGGTTATCACAGGAGAAGTACATTGAGAAGATACTTCAGAGGTTCAATATGGACAAGGCTAAAGTAGTTAGTTGTCCTCTTGCTAATCACTTTAGATTAAGTTCCAAATAATGCCCTTCTACCAACAAAGAGAAGGAAGAAATGGAAAGAGTTCCATATGCCTCAGTAGTTGGAAGCTTGATGTATGCCATGGTATGTACACAGCCAGATATTGCTTACTCAGTTAGTGTAGTAAGTAGGTTCCTTTCAAATCCTGGTAAGGAAAATTGGGCTGCAGTTAAATGGATTTTCAGGTATCATCGTGGTACTTCCAAAATGTACTTATGTTTTGGAAATGCAAAGCCTATGTTAGTTGGCCACACAAATGCAGATATGGCTGGCGATGTTGACTCGAGAAAGTCTACATCAGGTTACCTGATTACATTTGCAGAGGGAGCTGTGTCATGGCAGTCAAGATTACAAAAATGTGTTGCTCTTTCAACAACTGAAGCTGAGTTTATAGCAGCAATGGAAGCATGTAAGGAGTTGCTATGGATGAAGAAATTCTTAAAAGAACTTGGTTTCCACCAAGAGAAATATGAATTGTTCTGTGATAGTCAGAGTGTAATTCACCTTGGTAAAAATTCTTCTTTTCATTCAAGATCCAAGTATATTGACGTAAGATATCATTGGATAAGGAATGCATTAGAAATGAAGCTACTGTAGCTTGAAAAGACCCATACTAACGAAAATGAATCTGATGTGCTGACCAAGATTCTACAAAGAGAAAAGTTTGAATATTGTCAACTCACGGCAGGAATGACAGAATTCTCACATGAAGCGGGAGGGGGAGATTGTTAATAAAAAAATTAAAAAAAAATCCTGCCTCCATGTGAACAGTAGCTGCCGTATGAACAGTAAATATGTGTATGAACAATAACCTACATGAATAGTAGCCGTCATATGAACAGTAAACCGCGTATGAATAATGACCTGGTGGAACTCCTACAAATAGCCTTAAGTTCTTCAGTTCATTTCGTCAAACTATGAGCCAAAGCAAAACATACTTGCTTTGAAGAAGATATTGTGAGAGAGAGATTTATCTTTGGAGAGTGACAAAATAGTGAGAAATTTATTTGGGGTGTTTGGGAAATACTTTAGTGCTACTATTTTGGGTTTATCTCATACCTCTAGAATTTTTGTCTAGAGAAGATTCTCTCTCTGTAAGCCTGCTATTTTCTACGGTGGAAGAAAATCTTGGAGTTTGTCCCGTGGACGTAGCCCTAAAATTAAAGGTGAACCATGTAAATTTTCTGGTGTCATTTTTACTAATCATCTTGCTCCCGAAGTTATCACCTGCTATGCGGTCCCCAATACAAAGTTGTTTCTCTTCTGTTCCAGTGGGCCAAGTTCCCTATTTTGTTTACTAATTCATAGTATTCAATAGATGGTTTTAACTTTTGTGAAGCTAGTGAAATGAACCTCTCACAATTAAGACATTAAAAAAACTGGGAAGATCAATTAAATGCCAACTTATGCAGAAGACATCTTTACCAGATAGCGACTACATGATACGCCATATGGGTGGAAGAATCAAGCAGGTCAAGATTTGAAAATGGAACACAGACATCAAGACAGTTAAACGTTGATAGGAACCAGGTCCTCTTTTACCATATCCTTTTTTACCATGTTGAAAGAAACAGCTATAACTTCTTAAACTAACACAAGCTTAACTGGTGCATGCACTCATTGCAAAGGGCAAAAGGAAAAGAAAAAGGCCGTAAGATGGGATTGGTTGGATCCCATCTGGATTGGAAGATAGCAAGTTATAGATGTTATGAAAGCAAAGCTCACTCTGCAGCTATTTATTGAGCCTTGATATGAAAATATGACAAGTAATTATTGTATTGCACTGCAGAATTAAGAAAAGAATATACTATACCATAAGGCCAACGAGCGGCAAATCCCTAGCAAGCGTGGAGCAGTGTCCGCAAAGTCAATGAGGAGAGTTTTCAAGGTTACTGTGACCTGCAGACCTAGAGAATTCAAGTTTAGAAACTAGCCCCTATCTTTTCTGAAATGTTGCATCTACAAAGTCAATGAGGAGAGTTTATAAGTAGTGCAGTCTAAAAAATTTCAGTTTTTGATAAAAGACACAATATTCTCTATGTGACTAATAAAGTTCTACTTCTTGAAACAGGCCTCAGTACCACAACATTACAAATCTTCAACAAATAAGAAAAAATCTAACAGAGGAGAGAAAAACCAATATTTGAATTGTTAATTGGATCAATTTTAATTATAGTAAAGGTCCAAAGGCGGTACCCAACTTAGTTTTTGGATACTAATACCTAAGTGATTCTAAAACTTTAGATTTAACGAATTTGATTTAAGGCACTAGATGACACAAATAGTGGGGAAAAAAAGATGACAAAGAATGGCAACATAGAGGATGAACACTTGGTTATTAAAGAAAAGTATGGTTGTGCATGTGTTTATTCGTACAATATATGTGTAAGGAATATGTACAATATTATGACCCCTATGCTTGGGAAAAGAACATAGATATGTGGACATTGAGATATATTCAGTGGCACCAATTAATAACTATAATATTTAACTATGTGACTTTACAAAATGGTTGCATGTAGCATTTTGAAAATGCTTCACAATGAGGCATTTTATTGAATAAAAGTCTCAAAACCAAAGGTTTGGCGGCATATCTCTGTTTGATTCTGCTAAAGTCTTCTGAACAGAAGATGTTTAAAAAGAAAAGCTTCTTTTCTTTTTTCTGTAATCACGCTTATCATTTACAAATATTTAAAACAAATATCTGATTCTGCTAATTTCTTCTTTTCTATTCTTTATTTTGTAATCACCTAAGCCTCCATGGTTATAGTACCCCAAGGGGTACCATAAACGAATCCAATATCTAAAACCATATCCAGCAATACTACTTTTCCTGAGTTTGGTTTATATACATTATGCTGTAGTCTTGTATACATCAAGCCTTAACAAATCACTGGATCAAACATGGGAATGAGCAAATCTAAGCATGACTCTGTATACATGAATCCCTGTCAATATCTAGGTATCCGAATGTATGTGCAAGAATAAGTGCCCTTCAACAGATTCCATGACTAGTAATTTTATCCAGCATATAATCCTTTTGGCCTTTGCTTTTTCCATATTGAACAGCCAGCTTGAAACATTCCTGTGTAATAGCCATACATATATGGAGCAGACTTTGCAGGCATTGTGTTTTTCATTGCAACAGAGCTCCAAGATGTTCTTATACCTTGAACCTGCATCCTTTGCTTCATTACTTCACATGGAACATATACAAAAGATCCAAGTGTGTCACCTGGAATGAATAGACAATTAGAAGAGTCTAAGCATTAGCACAAAAGCTGTGTTTTTTACTCTACTTTTCCTAAATATAGGTTGAATGGCAATTTTGAACATTAATTTAGGGGATCTAAACATAAAAGATGCAGCAGCTTCAGTCAAGTAGAAAGCAGAGTAAATAAAATTAGAACAACTTCTTTAAAGATTAGACATCAAGCTTTGTGGAGAAATGCATCAAAAAGAAGCAAGCTAACATTTCGACTCCTGGAGAGGGAGAGAGAGAGATGGCATAGCACAACTGACCAATGCGTCCACTCAAACCAGGATGCATTGAAACAACCAATACATGTGGATAACATAAAGAATTAATGATTATGCCATTAATCAGCAACCCATGTAAACCTCAAGCACTTTGCAGCAAAAATATGCAACTGAAACCATACTGATATGAAGAGATTATGCTAGGATCTTAACAATTCTAATGAATTAAAACTAACATTTGTGTTAGATCAGCCAACACAAAGAAAAGTGAGGGAATTAAAAAGATTCGTATTGGCCAAAGAAAGAAGAGTCAGAAGAAGCATACCAACAGCTCCAGTAATGAAATGAGCCCAATGAACCCCATGACTAGGATGGGATTCTTTAATCCACTTTTTGGTGGACTCTATAAAATGAAAATGAGTAGCTCCAGTTGCAAGCGAACAAATGATCTCTAGAGCCATGCCCCTATAAATGTTGACAGGATGTTTTTGGAGCTTGCATGAAGAGGATGATGTGGAAATTGCTGAATTGGCCAAGAAGATTTATGCAATGAAGAAGGAAAAAGTTGCTTTGCTGTTGAAGACTTGGTCTTCTAATGTTTACATTGTAATCTATTTGTTGCTATTTTTTTCACTAGACAATTGCTTGATTTTAGGACTTAAACGTCATAGACTTGATGTATAAATTTGATTGACAGTGATGAATAAAAGCATGAATTTAGTCCCCTTTTCTTCTCTTGCAAACAGCTTACAATTTCATTGTCTAAATACCAACAAAGTGGTATCAAAGCTCTCTTCTTAAGGGATCTCAAATCCATAACGAAAACACAAACAACCATAAATCTGTCCATCACTTATGGATGCTGAAACACCATTTAATGTTCATGCATCACCAGTTTTTTATGGTGCAAATTTTCAAGCTTGGTCTGTTTGAATGCAGGCCTATCTTGAAGCAAACGATCTTTGGGAAGCCATTAAAGAGGATTACATGGTGCCTCCTTTACCAGAAAATCCTATAATGATTCAACTGAAGAGCCATAAAGAAAAGAAGCAAAGGAAATCCAAGGCCAAAGCTATCTTATTTTCTACTGTGTCATCATCCATCTTCAACAAGATCATAACATTGCAATCAGGTAAGGAGATTTGGGATTTTCTTAGGCAAGAATATGAAGGGAATGAGAGGATCAGAGGTATGCAAGCTCTTAACTTGATAAGAGAATTTGAGATGCAAAGAACGAAGGAGTTAGAAACAATTAAATAGTACTTCGACAGATTACTTAGCATTGCTAACAAGGTAAGACTGCTTGGCTCTAAACCGGAAGATGAAAGAATAGTGCAAAAAATTTTAGTTACTATTCCAGAAAAGTTTGGAGCTACATTACCATCTTTGGAAAATACTAAAGATCTATCAAGCATCACTTTGGCAGAATTGTTAAGTGCACTGCAGGCTCAAGAACAAAGAAGACTCATGAGATAGGAAGGATTTGTTGAAGGTGCTCTTCAAGTCAGGACAACTACCAAACCAGATAAGAAGAAAAAAGGGACACACAACAATAAGCAAATGTGTAACATCAAAGCAAGCACAAACACAGGGCCAAAACCCTCTTCTTGCCCTCATTGCAAGAAGACAAATCATGCACCAGAAAGACGCTAGTGGAGGCCTAACTGAAAATGCAATAAGTGTGGTCAATTGGGTCACATAGAGAGGATATGCAAAGCTCAGCAACCAGCAGGACAAGCAAAGCAAGCTGAGGCTCAGTCAGAGGAGGAGCAGCTTTTCACTGCATCTTGCCTCCGTGCTGTTAACTCAATAGAAAACTGGTTGATTGACAGTGGATGCACCAACCATATGATGTTTGATCTTAAGCTCTTCAGGGAGCTTGACAAGCATGCAACTTCCAAAGTCAAGATTGGAAATGGGGAATACATAGAAGCCAAAGGCAAAGGGACAGTTGCTCTAACTGGACATTCAGGTTCGAAAATCATTTCTGATGTGTTATATGTACATGATATAAATCAAAATCTCTTAAGTGTTGGGCAGTTGCTTGAGAAGGAATTCAAGGTTTTCTTTGAAGACAAGTGTTGCATAATAAAATATGCAACAAATGAGAAGATTTTTAGAGTCAAAATGCAAAACAAGAACTTTGCACTAGATTTCTTGGATGAACAACAAACAGCCACACTCAGAATAGAATTTGAGACTCTTTTGTGGCATAGAAGGATAGGACATTTCCATCACAATGCCATCTAGTACATGAAAAGAAATGGCATGGTGCAATGATTACTTGAACTAAAAGAGGAATTACCCACGTGCACAGCATGCCAATATAGGAAGTAAGCCAGGCTTCCATTTCCAAAAAAATCAGTATGGAGAGCTTCAAGTAAGCTTCAACCGGTACATATAAATGTTGAAGGACCCCTTAGAATGCCATCTCTAAATGGAAGTAAATACTATGTCACCTTTATAGATGGCTCTACAAGAATGTGTTGGGTTTACTTCATGAAAGAAAAAATTGAGGTTGCTAATATTTTTTGGAAGTTCAAGGCTTAGGTTGAAGCCTAAAGTAGTTGTGAATTGTTAACTATAGGGGAGTACACTTTTGCACAGTCCAACTTACAGCCCTATACACTCCATAACAAAATAAGGTTGTAGAAAAAAAGAACATAACCATGATGGAGATGACCAGATGTCTCTTATATGACAAGGATTTGCCTACGAAATTCTAGGCCGAAGCAGCTAGCACAACAATGTTCTTGTTAAATAGGCTCCCAACTAAAGCAGTGAAGCAAAAAACTCCATTTGAGGCATGGTATGGCACCAAACCCAAAATTCTTAATCAAAAAAATTTTGGTTGCTTGTGTTTCTCCTATGTTCCTCAAGTCAAAAGAGACAAACTTGAAAAGAAAGCAGTTGCATGGATCTTTGTGGGCTATAGTATAGTGTCAAAAGCCTACAGGATCTATTTCCCTCAAAGTAACAAGTTAATTATCACTAGAAATGTTTAGTTTTTTGAAACTAACAGCTGGAACTAGAACAATGAACAGCACAAAGAGAAGCAGCTTTCCTTTGAGGAAGAGACTGAAGATGTTGATGATCCACCAGTGAGAGGAACTAGATCCCTTACAGAGATCTATGAAAGATGTAATGTAGCTGTAATGGAGCCCGCTGGATATGAAGTTGATGCTCTCAATTCAAAATGGGTGGATGTAATGAAGGAAGAGCTAAAGATGAGTGAAAATAACCAAATTTGGGAGCTTGTGGATAAGCCAACACACTAAAGAGCTATAGGAGTGAAGTGGGTATATAGAACCAAGAAAAATCCTGATGGGTCTATAAACAGATACAAAGAAAGACTTGTTGTAAAAGGTTATGCTCAAATCTTTGGAGTGGACTTCTCAGAAATGTTTGCTCCTGTAGCAAGACTTGATACAGTCAAGTTACTCATAGCCTTGTCAGCACAGAAAGGATGGACAATACATCAAATGGACGTCAAGTCAGCTTTTCTAAATGGCTACCTAACTGAGGAAATTTTTTTCAAACAACCTGAGTTGTTCAAGGTCAAGAAGGCAAAGTGTATAAGTTGAAGAAGGCCTTGTATGGCCTAAAACAAGCCCCAAAAGCTTGGTACAGCAGGATAGATGCACATCTAATAGACTTAGGCTTTAAACGAAGCCTTAGTGAATTTACTTTATATGTCAGAAACACTGATACTGATGTTCTTGGTGTTTCTTTATATGTTGATGATCTGTTGGTCACAGGAAGCAGCAAGTTCTGTTGGTCATAGGAAGCAGCAAGGACTTGATCTTTTGGTTCAAAAGAAGTATAACTGAGATTTTTTAAATGACTGATCTTGGTGAGATGTCATATTTCCTGGGCATTGAAGTGAAACAAAGACAACATGAAATATTTGTAAACACAAATATGCACTTGAGATACCAAAAAAGTTCAAGATGAAAGGGTATAAGTCCACCTCTACACCTATGAATCCAAAGGAGAAGCTGTGTAAAGAAGATGGTCTCAAAAAGGTTGACGAAACAATTTACAAAAGCCTCATTGGTTGCCTTATGTATCTAACTACAACAAGACTTGACATCATGCAAGTAGTAAGTGTGTTGTCTAGGTATTTACACTATGCAAGTACACTACATTTACAAGTAGCAAAAAAAATAGTTAGATACATTAAGGGCACAATTGATTATGGTTTGATGTTTGGTCACATTGAACACTACACTCTACATGGTTATTCTGATATTGTTTTAGTCTTGGCACAGGTTTTTGTTCTTAGTGTTCAAAGAAACAAGATTTAGTTGCTCAATCTACTGCTGAAGCTGAATATATGGCTGCAAATATGGTGGTAAAACAAGCTCTTTGGATTAGGAAACTCATGACAGATCTTCATGAGGAACAAGAGGTGGGAACACAAATCTTTGTGGACAATCAAACAGCAATTTTGATTGCTAATGACCCTGTGTTTCAGGGCAAAATGAAACACTTTAAGCTAAAGATATCTTCACCAAAGCACTGCCTACAACCCAGTTCAAGTATCTAAGACAAAACTTGGAGTTTGCAGCTCCAAAAACAATGAGTAGTGTTGACAAAATGCTTTTGGAGCTTGCATGAAGAGGATGACGTGGAAATGGCTGAATTGGTCAAGAAGATTTATGCGATGAAGAAGGAAAAAGTTGTTTTGTTGTTAAAGAGTTGGTCTTCTAATGTTTACGTTGTAATCTGTTTGTTGCTATTTTTTTTGCTAGACAGTTGCTTGATTTTAGGAGTTAAACATTGTAGATTTGATGTATAAATTTGATTGATAATGATGAATAAAATCATGACTTCAATCCTCTTTTCTTTTCTTGCAAATTGCTTACAATTTCATTGTCTAAATACCAACAATAAAAGCGTACAAATGTGGTAAGCAGACTTGGCTTGGAGAAACCACATATAACATCCCATACATGTCATTTCCCCAAATAGCAAAAAACATGATACAAAATTCAGACAGACAGTTGCCAACCTCTCTCAAACCATCAGCAACCCAAACAGTTTGAGCCCTCTTCAAAATGCTCATTTGGTCTGATAGTGCCAAAACAAAAAGAGACACACAAACATCAACAAAGGGAACTTCTCAAGAAGACTATATTCATGTATCAAAAACCAAAGCATCCCCATCTAATATTATATACTAAAGTAGAATAATTTTCACGTCAAGAAATGTCTTTTCTTTAACTCTTGCATACATGTTTTTAACTCACACGCTACCACCTCTCGTCTTTTGTACTATATTCCAATTTTGTCCTTTCATTAGCTATACATTACCTTTTTTCTTTTTTGAATTATGATGATATTTAAAAGGAAAGTCAACTGTGTATTAATTTCAAAATTTATATATATCAATTGAATTTGAAAAGTTAATATTTTAAATATATAACTACCATAAATATATACTCTATTTATTTTATTAGTTATATGTTATGTAACCTATTTTGGAAAATTGATGTCTTTTCTTTCATATCTTTCTCTATATATATTAACACATCATAATCTTACAAAACCTACACAAATGTAAGCATCTCTTCTTTTTTCATTTTAAAAAAATATATTTTTTATGATCGAAATTATGCATGATTCTTTGCCATTGATATCTTGAATTTAGGCTTTGTCTTCTTCTTCTTCTTCTTCTTCTTCTTCTTTTCTCTATATATGTATGTATGTATGTTTGTATGTATGTATAGATGTACGTATTCTTTTATTTTGGGGATCTATTATGATTGACACAATATTATTGTGTAATGATACATTTAGTCCTATGAAATTTTTATTTTGTATGTTTTCAAGATTTGAATTATGAAATTTTTTCTTTTGCATTGCAATTTTAGCTAAATTTTATCTATATTGTTAGATTTTCTTTTAAAAATATTAATTTTTCATCACTTTCATATTCAAGGATAGACTTAGAAGCTATGTCATGGAAAATGCAAAAACAAGATAGAGACATGGAGAAGAGTTGATGGGAAACAAGAAAAAAAAAGAAAAAAATCTATGTTGTATAATATATGTTAATGTTTTATATATATTTGATAATATGTTACTTTTTCTTTTTTTACACCTTCTAAGTGTATCATTTTCATTATGTAAAACCCATAAATTCTTATTATTGTTATTATACTATTTAATAAGTTTAACCAATGATAAATATAATTATGTAAAGCCTATAAATGTATAATGGTTATGTTGTTATCGTAAAAAGCATTTTCCTTGCATACTCAAGATTTTAAAATTTTGGTACCAAAAATATCCATCTTAATACTTTTGAAACAAAATTTTCAATATTCTTTTGTCTACCTTGTGATCTCTCACACATTAACATATTTAAAATAGATTTTATAGCATATTTACTCACATAAGTTCTCACATTAACTTTACACAAAAAATGGAAGCTCTTTAAAATCTTGTATATATAATGCAATTAGTAAGAAAAATTTTGGCAACAATATCATAACCTTTAATATAAAAAATTTTGGCAACAATATCATAACCTTTAATATTTATTCTAAAACCTTCATACCACTTCTCTACTATAGAAATATAATAGGTAAGATATTTTACTTAACAAGAATAATTTGTTCATGAGGAAACATTTTATTATTTTCATAAAAAGGAAATAATTAATTTTTCAAATAATTGTAAATTTGAATCATTTTATAAAATAAATGGGAATGTCAACATTAATTGTTTCCAAAACATAATCAAATTGACATTTATTAATATTTAATTCATTTTAGGAAAATATAGAAAATACATTAAAACTTACCAAAAATAATTTTATTATTCTCAATGGTAAAAGACAGGAGTTTTTTATTCACTTTTAAAGGCTTGAATTCAATATAAAATTCTCGTATGTTTTTCAAAATTTTACTTTTTTTTTGTTGAACCAATGCATCAAAGTAATACCAGCATTTCTCTTTTTTTTTTTTTTAAATTGATTTGTTTAACTATGCATTATAAAAAAAAAGGGTAAACTGAATCATGATGTATGTTAATATTATTACCTTTATTATATGTTAGACTTTTCTCATTCCTATTATAAATGTTTCTATATATATGAGTATATATTGAAAATAAAATCTAAACTGATAAACAATAGTATACATGTCATTTGCTCCATTATTTCTTTTTATTCAATATTTTGATTTTTTTTGTGTTGTGGTCGATTACTATTAAGTATTTTTATTATCATTTATTTTGTTAATTATTATTGTATTTTTCATTTTAAATTTATAAATATATTTTACATAAGATAGTGTTATTATTATTTTTATCACTCAATCATGTTTATTTACTAAAAATACATGACACTTGATTGGAGCTATTCTTTGTTAGGTTCAAATTATAACTTTATTCCATTACATTCATTATTTTTTCTTTAAAAGTGCTTTAAAAAATTAATAATTAAAGAAATAAGCTAGCACTGCATTAAGGGTTAATAAATATAGGCTAATATTATATTAAGAAGACGGTTAAACATGAAATATAATAAAAATTTAACAACAGGTCAAATTTTTTAAGTTAAGTCATTTTCTTTGGTGAATAAGTCAAATTATTTTATTTTTATTTATTAATTATAATGATCTTTATTAGATTAATTTTACTCTAAGTATTTATATCTCAACCATAGACTTGAAAATCAACTTCTCCTTTATTTTTTTCATGTGCCTAAAATTGTTATCATCATCAACTTTTCAAAATAGAAATTGTCCAATAGTTGGAATTCACCTAATATATGATTGTTATCAGGTTATGATTTTGATCAAAAGTTTCAGTCGAGATTGAGCTATGGGTGTTTAGGCTTGACTTGGCTCAATTAGAACCTCAACCTATATAATAGATAATTGATTTTTCAAACAATTATCTTGAAAAGTAATGAACATTTTGTCTTTGCAAAAAAATAAATAAATAACAACATTTCATTACAGTACAAATCTTTTGATATAAAATATGTATTTATTTTAATAAATTTTTTTTTAAGTGTTCATTGAAGGGTAGGTTAAGCCGATCATGGCTCATGGGCCTTCCTTGGTAGATAAAGATGTGAAGAAAGATATTTGGGTAAGATATTGATAAATCTAAACTCTTTCAACATGTAAGTGAGTTCTTACTCGGCCCCTATGGGTAGGTAAGTAACACACTTTTACTCATTTGGCGTGTATGTGTGCTCGTGCGCATACACACACAAACTTCATTTTTCTATATATTTTATGTATGTTTTAAAATAATATGTATGTCTACAAATAATTAATAAATAAAAATTTATAAAATCAAGTAATATATAAAAATTTACACTAAATTATAACTTTATTTTGAGATAAAATTAAAATTTTTAGAAATAAATATACTAATTTATGAGATGTAGGATGTGGTAGAATTGGTTAAACCCGTAAACTTCACAAAGGTTTGTGGATAAGGTCGAGTTAGAGTGACCTGGTTTGGGAAGGGTAAGAACACACTACTAAAAAACTCGTCTTTTCCAACTGTTTTTTTACCAACGGTCAAGACGTCGGTAATTACCAACGTGTAGAACCGTTGGTAAAATTTTTCCAACGTGCACGCGTTGGTGGGGTTTTTTTTTTCCGTTTCCAACGACTGAGCCGTTGGTATATTCCAACGGTTATGACCGTTGGAATTAGGTTCCAAGTGTCACGCGTTGGTAAATATATACAATAATTGGAGCAAAGCATGTGTAATATTTCCAACGGCTTAAGCCGTTGGAAAAAAAAACCCTGTACATTTACCAACGGCTTTGGCCGTTGGAAACAGAATAAATGAAACGGTGCGTTTTATACTTAGGTTTCCAACGGCTACGGCCGTTGGAAAATATGTTTTTAAAATGGCCCCCCCCCCAGCGCAACTCGTCTTCTCCGTCACACTTGGTTCGCTTATCTCTCTCCCCTGCGATGCCTCTCTTGCACAGCACACACATTCACTTGTTTCCGTCGATTGGGACCCGAAACAGCTTCTTCGAGATCCGAAATTCGTGGATCTGCTGTCGTTTGGCACGATTTGAAGGTTAGCTTCATTTTGTCCGGGAATTTTTTGATTTTTTTTTAGGTATTTCTCCCTATTTGAGCTTCTTGGTTGATAATGGCTTAAAGGTGTTGGTTTTTATTGCAGTATTGAAGTGATTTGGAGGTTTTTGAAGGAAGTTAACATTTTGATTTGAGGTAACCGCGTTTATTTTGCAGTTTTGATTTTTTTTCCCCAATAATTACGTATTTTCGGATTATACAGTGTTAATTTGGTTTGAAATATGTGCAATATTTGTTATTTTGTGTTGCATTTGGTTGGAGATTTAGTTTTTAGGTTACCCATTACAATTTTTTTTTTATGTGCATTTTTTTAAAATTTTTTTTCTATTTTCGGGATTAATTAGAAATTATGAAATTATTAGTTTTAAGTGATTTGTTTAGGTAGTATATTTACATTTTGCAATGACAAAATATTGTAGAATATTTATATTTTTTTTCATATGGTGAAAAATAATTTTTATAATAAAATGAGATTAGGTAAAATATATTTAAAAAAAATGATACTTCTCTTTTTGAACTAATTGAAAAATGAATAAAATGTTAAACAAGTTAATATTAATATTAATCACAAGCATTTACTATTGGTTTATAAATATTAAAATCCATTATAGATATAAAAATTATTAGTAAATTTACAAAGATATAAATTATTTAGAAATATAAAATTTATTAGAAGTAAATGCATTTAATGTATTTAACGTATTATTAATAATCTCACGAACTCACCTATAACTTAAAATTATAAATATTGCCGTCCAATGTATTTAAATTTGTTTATGTAAATATAATAAGTATTTTTTTGGTACTGCGTCTGAGTGCAACTCTCGTGGATGTAACTATGTTTCTTCTTTATGTTCCCTTTTTTATGGCAACTCTTTATGATTCATTTTTAAAATAATGAACTAACAAATTAAAATACTTAATAATGAAGAAAAATTAAAATGAAACTTGATCACTTTTTGAAATACCCAAACGAATATACTCAACTACTTTTAATTAGGGAATGTTCACTTGAACCATATACTATTGCATTAGAACTTTTAATAACTCATTTCTGAAACAAATAAACAAATGAGGATTTATGATTAATGCAATACAATGTGATCAAATAAATGTTCTAGATTAATCTATAATTATATCAAATTTTCAGAATTTAATGTAATAATACTTTCATTGTCCCGAAAAACCCAAATTTAAGTAGTGATCAACTAGTTAGTGAACACTTGCATGCGTCGACCATGATAATACTACTAACATTATTATTATTAGAAGCAAGACTAATGTATGGCCAAGCTAACAATTTTTATTTAACGGCAAGAACAAATTTTATTAAAAATTTACTAGTTCCTTAAGTTTATTAACATAAGTTGTTGAAAGGATCGGAGCTTAATAGAGAAGTAAGCCGTTTAAGTATCAAACTAGAATTATTTTGTCATAAAGTGTTCCTTTTTTGTCGAACTAATCAATAATTCAAAACTGTTTTTGCATAAAAAGTGATTATTTTCAACAATTATAGAATTATTGGAACTTTACACTTTAGAAGTTCAAAAAGTACTTTTAAAATAATTACCTGTGGGGTGATGTGTTTGTATTATCTGTGAGGCTCATCCATTACCAGAAGAGGAACATCAAATATGTTAACACTATTGCTATGAAACTATTATATTTTCAAATGTTGTATTTGGGTGTAACTCTCATATTTTAGGCAAGGCATTTCAAGTGGACTTTTAACGTGATGTAACAAAAAAAAAAATACATGTGGATGACAAGCCCTTCTTTCACTTAATAGATTTCTATGCCATGTTTACCAATTTCATTTTATTGTTCTAATCATTTTGATGTGTTATAGTTTTGCACTGGCACTTTAAAGACAATAATAGCTTTTGTTGCACCTGTAAGGGGCAGGAATATTCAAAACTAATGCCAGTTTTGAGTGCTTGTTCACACCAGTAATATACATAAATGTTATTTGGACAGAGAAGTGCAGATGTTCAAGGCATAGCCAAGTATAGCTGATTACTTATGTTTTTCATTAAGTGAAAAAATCCAACTCTTCTTGATGCATTCAGAGCAAGTGCACCAAAAACTGCCTAAAAAACTATCAAACAGATTATATGGTAGAATACCTACTTTAGTTTCAAAGAATGATCTCACAACTTAAACAAAGTTGATATTAATAAGCGATTAAGAAAAGCCAGTTCCAAAAACTCAAACTCATTGCCATATATATATATATATATATATATATATATATATATATATATATATATATAGGTCAATTTCTATACTCAACGATGGAAACTAGATATGTACAAAATATGTGTTGGCCTTATTTGAAATTTTAAAAAAAATGTCTCAATTTAAAACAGTTATACATAAGTTAAAATAAATGATGCGTTAAGAGAGAAAAGATAATGACATGACGGTTATACATAACTATAATGAAAAAATAATAATCTCCGTACCGTATTTTGTTTAAATTGATCGTGTACATTAATGATACTTTGTTTCATTTGAAGAAATTTCTTATATTACCAGGATATTAAGTTATTTTTCCCCCTTTTTCAGTTCCTCCCTGCATCTGTCCAGCGTGAAGAAGTACCCATTGTTTCTCCTGTCCGTTTGCAGCCGTTCGAGGTTAGTTTATAATTCTTTTCGTGTATAATTGAGAACGGGATGATTTTAAGGGAAATTGTTTTAATTACTAATATTGGTAATAAAATAGAAATACTTCTCACTATGGTTTGAACACTGTGGCTTTAGATTTGAATATGCAATTTATGTTAATTATTTGTTATCTGTGCATATTTTTTCTTCTGTATTATAGTTAATATGTAATTTCTTTGTGCGTTGTGTATATTATTTTATGGCATGATTATTTGTATAAGTTCATGGTAATAGGTGTAGTGATGGTTTAGTTGGAGTGCTTTAGTGTAAATGGTTATATTATGTCATGGTGTATTGATAATAAAACTTTATTCATTATAATAAAACCATGTTTTAGTAATATGACAATAATAATGCAGAAAAAATACCTCGTAAAGGAATTTGGAGACCAATAGAGAAAATATTAAAACAAATAAATTAGGACCACTGAAGAGGAGGAGTCACTGTCATTCGAAGAAATCCAGGTAGCCTGATTGTACCAAACATGACTTTAACACAAACTTCTTCCTAACCCTAACCTTTACCTTATACCATACATCTACACTTAAACCCAACACAATATACCTAAACTTGTAAACCCTAAATACTTAGGATCAGTATATATAACAAAATATACATACAATTTAATGAGAGCTCAAACATTCTAAGGTCTTATCCAATGGTTACTAGAAAGGATTTTATTGTGCAAATCCTACCCCAACTTTTATGTTCTAACTACAAGATTAAATTATTGTCTTAAATTTAACTTATTATTTCTTACCCTTGATCATATTGTACATGAGTTTACTTAACTTGATGGCTTAACTTATTAAGCTAAAATAGCTTAATCAAGGTACTTAAAAGCTTAGTAAATCCTGGCTTTGTAATAAAATATCCTTTAAAAATTATGAATTTAAGTACTAAGAACAATGACAGTAATAAGAACAATAAGGACAATAATGATGACCGTACGTTAATCATAAGAACAACTAGATTGAGAATAAACTTTGTCTATCTAAAAATACTGTAAACTTGAGAGGGTAAACATTGAAGCATACTTTTGTTATTTTTAGTAACTCAACCTAAAACTTGAGTACGTATATCATTTAATAGATTGAGGTGTTTATGATTACGAACAGATTTTGTGTGTAATGGAATCCGCCCGTAGTTGGATGTACAGTAACCGTTTCTTGCCTGGCCAAATTGGTTACACACAACAGTGGGAGTCCGGGGTGGAAGAATTTATATCATTTGCTGTATCCCACCCTGAAACTATGAGCGGGTTATGCATTCGCTGTCCTTGTCAGAAGTGTAAGAATTTACGGTTTAATCAGGCTGATGAGGTCAGAGTTCATCTGTACAAATGAGGGTTTACGCCTTTTTACTTGAATTGGACCGCACATGGTGAGCCATTTATTGAAACATCAGATATGGCTCCAAGTGTGGGTGGGTTTAGGGAGTTTGACCAGGGGTGTTAGACGAATCCATATGAAAGGATGGTATTAGATGCCGTTGGCCCTAGTTACAATCAATTTCCGGAAGACAATGTTGTGGAGTCGAATGAAAGTGCTCAAAATTTTTTTAATCTGTTGAATTCAGCGTCAACTCCTTTATGGGATGGGTGCGAAAGTCATTCTGAGTTATCTGCTGCTGTCCGCCTTCTCAACCTTAAGTCTGAATATCACATGTCACGAGGATGCTTTAATGGCATTGCCCAACTAATGAAGGAGACTCAACCAACAGATAGTAAGATGCCATCAAATTGGTATGAAACTAAGAAATTAGTTTCCCAGTTGGGCCTGTATCACGAGAAGATTGACGTCTGTGTGAATGATTGTATGTTGTACTGGAAAGATGACAGTACCAATCATATTTGTAAGTACTGTGAGTCTGAGAGATATAAGCCAAAAAAAGGAGGTCGTGGTAAAGATCGACCGAGGAAAACCATGCATTATTTACCACTAAGCCCTCGTCTGCAACTCTTATTTGTGTCATTGGCAACAGCTGAGCAAATGAGGTGGCATAAGGAGCAAACATAGGTCCCAGGTGTGTTAAAACATCCATCAGATGGTGAAGCTTGGAAACATTTTGATCAGACCTACCCATGGTTTGCTTCGGAACTACGAAATGTCAGATTGGGGTTGTGTGCCGATGGATTTACACCTTTTGGACCATCTGGGAAACAATACTCTTGTTGGCCTGTGATCGTTACTCCGTATAATTTGCCCCCTTGGATGTGCATGAAAAAACCCTATATGTTCCTTTCGTTGCTGATTCCAGGTCCACGTAGCCCAAATCATAAGATTGATGTTTATCTACAACCTCTCATAGATGAGCTACGACATCTGTGGTTTGATGGCGTCGAAACATGGGATGTGTCATTGAAACAAAATTTTATTCTGCGAGCAGTATTAATGTGGACCATAAATGACTTTCCGGCTTATGGCATGCTATCAGGGTGGATGACACATGGGCGATTGTCTTGCCCTATTTGTATGGGTGAAAGTAAGGCATTCCAACTTAAGTATGGCGAGAAAATTTTTTTTTTTCGACTGTCATCTGCAATTCCTCCTCCGGAACCACCCATATAGAAGGAATTGTACTTGATTAAAAAAGGGAAATCAAAAAAGTCATTGCCTCCTCCGCGCTTATCAGATGAAGATATATTTGAAAGAATCTCATGGATTCCATCAGTTGGTAACGATGGTCCACAAAATCGACCGTGTGATTATGGGAAATCACATAATTGGACGAAGCGAAGCATTTTCTGGGAGTTACCATATTGGGCCACGAACTTAATACAACGTAATCTTGATGTTATGCATATTGAGAAGAACGTGTTTGAGAATATATGGAATACTGTGATGGATGTTAAGAACAAAACGAAAGATAATGTGAAAGCACGGAAGGACCTGGAAATTTATTGTAATCGGCAGGAGTTAAACATGGTTCCACTTGATGATGGTCGGTCGTTCAAACCAAAGGCGAGGTTCACATTGGATGTTAACCAAAGGCAATATGTGATCGCCTGGGTAAAATCTTTACGACTCCCTGATGGATATGCCTCGAATCTTGGGAGATGTGTTGATACAGCTGGTTGCAATATGTATGGTATGAAGAGCCATGATTGCCACGTTATGATGCAAAAGCTTCTCCCCATTGCCTTCGAAGCGCTACCCGACAATATTTGGAAGCCATTAACGGAGTTAAGCCTATTCTTTAGAGACTTGTGCTCTCCAGAGTTGCATGAAAATCACTTGTTTGCATTGGTGGAAAATATTCCAATTATAATTTGTAAGCTTGAGAAAATTTTCCCTCCAGGGTTTTTTGATGTCATGGAGCATCTCCCAGTTCACTTGTGTGACAGCTCTCCTAGTCAATTAATCAAGTAAGTGTTTATTTACTTTGATTAAGTGTTTATGAAATTAAGTACCTCAAATTAGCGCCTTGTTAAGCAAGTAACATAAGCTTAATCAAGTTAAGTGAGTTCCTAAGTGTGATTTGGCATAGTTAAGTCAAGACCATTAGTTGTTCTAGCTTTTAGAAGCATCCTGGTAAGTTTTGACAACTTGTGGCACTAAGTGTTCTTTTTGAGCCATTTAGAACTTAAGTGGCTAAAGTGTTCAAGAAAATTAAGTTTGGGAAGCTCTTTAGTACCTTTTAAAACAAAGAAAAGTGAGTTTGGAGTGTGAGTTGGTGAGCTATTTGAAACAAATGAAAGTATGAGGGCTTAAGTGCAAGGGAGAGAAAAGTTGCTTAATAAGCTTATAAGTTAAGTTTCTTCTTCTCTTCTTCATACTTAGCCATTTCTTGCAAGCACCAATTTTCGTAGCTCCCTCTCCTCTCCCAAAATCACAGCCCAAGCTTCCATTTTATTGCAAAATTCCATTGAATTAAGGGTGCCCAAGGTGTTAGGAAAGATCACCAAGCTTTGTTTGAGGTGTTCTTGCTTCATTTGATCTTTGGAAGCTTGTTTTGGATCCAATTTCGTAGGTAAGCTTCTTGAGATCATTTGGTGTGATTATAGGTTGTTTCTAGAGCTAGAAATGGTCTTGGTTTGATTGGTTTGGGTGCCAAATTTCGTTGGTTTTAGGCTTGGAACTCAAGGAAGCTCAATTGAGCTTAGGAGGCTTTGTTGCATTGCTTGCTTTGTGGCTAAAATTGAGGTAAGGGTTCAAGTAATTAAGCTCAAATAATGCATGGTTTTGTAGCTTTGTGTGTTGGGATGAATTAGAAACAAGACCCATTAAGTTTGGATGAGAAATGAGAGAGTTTGAGTAGTTTGTGTACAAGAGCGACGCTGTCGCATAAACCCAGAAAAACAGAATTGGCGACGCGTCGCCAATTCGTCCGTGAATTGGCGCCGCGGCGCCAAGAAGCGAAATTGTACACAAAACGTTTACTCGGCGGCGCCGCGTCGCCAAAAGCATTTGCTCTTTGGCGCCGCGTCGCCAAATGCAATTTTGGCCTCGATTTCCGGCCATCCTAAGATTAACTTATACTCTCGGTTTCTATCCCTAGGCTATTCTAAGACGTTCCATAGCCTCGGTTGGGTCTAGAATTCGTTCCTAAGGCGGGAATTGTGCGTTATTTGGAAGGTAGTCAAGTTGTGTGGTTAAGTATAAAAGAAATGTGACTTGGTGGCTAAGTAACTCATAGTACTTAAGTTTTTAAATGGAAATTAAGGGGATTAAGTGGGTTTTTAGACTCTTTATTGGCCATATAGAGTATAAATTACATATGGTCAATAGAGAGAAAAACCTAAGTCGATCCCAACCAAACCATTTGGTTTGGTAAGTGAGCCACTAGTAGTATTTTGAGTTAAACCTTGAGGGTTTGACTAGTTAAACCACATAGTAAGACTACCCTGTACAATAAATCAAGGGTAAAGGCGGGTAAGTTTGAGATAGGTGACGACCTACTCTAGAACCCGTAGATGGGACTTAATTGAGGTAAAGTGTCCAGGATACGAGGGCCAGTATCTCAAGTACCTCAGCCGTTTGAGCTCACGGCAAGAATTAAGGCACTTAAGTGCAGAAAGTCCCAAGTGCATGTGTTGTGTGCATTCCATACCATACATCCATACATTGCATTTTTGGTATTTTGTTGATTGTTTGTTGTTTGAATTGCATGTTTGATTGCTTGGTTGCCATATTGTATATTTGTTGCATATTTCTTTGCAGGTATTCAAGAAGGGAATCCTTACTGAGTACTTTTAAGTACTCATTCCCTTAGTTTTATTGTGCAGGATCTAATCCCGGGCCTAATCACTGAAGTGATAGTTGAGGCCTAAGCTTTCTGTTTTGCAGGTATTTTATTGAGAATCCTAGTGATTCTAGTTTCTTGCAGTATAAGTTATGTGCTAACCAAGTTGTGCCTTTACAGTGTAGAGGCTAAGAGTACACAAGAACAAGGTCTAGTGAAGGGCTACACTTGAAGCTTGGTTTAGCTCAAGGTGGGCTCAAGTAAATGATCTTAGTTAGTAGTAATTTTGTCTCTTGTACATAGTACTTTGTGTACTAAGTAAGTTGCCTCTATTGGGATACATTAGGATGTAAATCCATCTTGTTACTTTTGGGTGCATGCTAGAGTTAAATGTATGCACAAAACTGTTACTTGTAGTTAAAGCAACTAGTATTTCAATGACTTGGTACGTTTTCAGTATGTTTTAATGAAATGCTCGAGCAATGTTTTAATTCCAGACTTTTAAATTTCGGTTGCATTGCCAAGTCAGAAGCATGCATAACTTATTCTGAGTAGGCTAAGTAACTAGTTGCATATAAATTGTTTTAATTTATATTGACGAGTAATAGTTAGCCAACTGTAACTAGTGGGATTCATTATCCCTAAGAGCCTACAAGATTAGGGGCACTGGGCCCCGTTCCGTCACAACTTGCCCTTTGAAGCAAGGGTTGGAGGACCTGTTCAGTACCGATGGATGTATAAATTTGAGCGGTGCATGCATGACCTAAAAATGAAGGTTTCTAATACTGCTCATGTTGAGGGATCGATATGTGAAGCATACCTTATAGAGGAGACTTCCATCTTTTGCTCTCATTACTTTGAGTCCCATATTCCCTCCAGGATGAACCGCATACCGAGAAATGACGATGGTGGTCCTGTCCAATGTAATGGTGACTTGTGGTCCATATTCACTTTTCCGGGTATGGTGCATGCCGATATAGATTCCTCACGGACGATGAACTCAGACTTGCAACCACATACGTTCTTCTAAACTGTGCTCAGATCAGGCCATACCTAAAGTAAGTCATCGTTCATGTAAAGGCATTCCAAATGTGAGTATGTTGAAATTCAGTACTACTCATCAAACAAAACTAACATATTTTTATTGTTTCTGTTATTGGCCATAGTATGTTTGTGGACATGGTCAGGGAAACTGCACCTAAGATAACAATGTCCGAGATGGACATACACATTGAAAACAATTTCTCAGCCTGGCTCCGACAATATGTACTTGTGCTTTTAGGACAGAATGTATTGCAATATGTTAAGTTATAAAAGTCTCCATATATATTGTCCTAAATTGAAATATGTTTTACATAGGTTGATGACCCAGGTAACAATATTGTCGATACCATCTTGTGGGATGTTGCATGTGGGCCCTCACGGCGAGTTCAGACATGGCCGGTGTATTTCACAAATGGGTACAAGTTTCACACAAGTGAATGGGGGAAGGACAAATCAACATTTAATAGTGGAGTCTGCATACACAGCACGGGTGCAAGTGAAGTTGAATGTGATTTTTATGGTATATTAGAAGAAGTCATTCAACTCGAATATCCCGGCTTTCCGTATAAGAATGTTGTCTTGTTTAGGTGCAACTGGTTTGACCCAACACCTGAACGTGGAACTCGAATGCATAAACATTTTGGGTTAGTTTAGATCCGGAATAGCCACAGATATCAGAAGTTTGATCCTTTCATTCTTGCATCACAGGCTGACCAAGTTTACTACACATGATATCCGAGTAACTCACGTGAAAGAAACGGGTGGTCAGCTGTTATGAAGATAAAACCTCGATGGATAATATAGGCTACAGTTCTAGACACGGATGACGTGTATCAAGACAGTGGATCCGTTAATTGTCAAAGAATTGAAGATGACCCAATTGAGGAGTTAGCTGACCCGGGTGTCGGTGATGATATTGAAGAAGATGTACTTGAGGAGGGGGGATCTAATGGCAAGACAGAGGATGATGAGGAGTTTATATCCGATGACAGTGACTCTGAAGAGTCCGAGGAGTTTGAGTCGAATGACAGCAGTGGGTCGAATGAATGATATAGATAACATGTACTAGGAATAATGATAGGATGGTAATTTTTATGTATGTGATGAAAATATTTAAGTACGTTTATGTACCCTTAATACTGCACAATATATGTCAGTAAATATATGTTATGTTTAATTCACCAAGTTACCTAAAAATAAATGCAGATGCCTCGTAAAGGGGATAACACCTATAAACGCCGACCTGGGAAAGGACCATTTGCGCAGTTTAAGGAGGTAATGGAACCAATACTTAATGAACGACATAGGATGGGTTCTTCATCCCGAGCACAGGAGGATGTCGGTGTAGAGACGCAGGGAACAACAGTGCCACCCACGCAGGTCCCCTCACATGAGCACCGATCTGACGGCGGTGGAGGCACGCCATCTGCACATGGATCTGGTGCGCGGCACCTGAGGCACCCCATAGTGACGACCCATCCCTCAGATGATGATATACATATTGATGACATCCCATCATCGATGTCACAGACAGCAGGGCGACCGCGGATGAGGATATCCCCACATGGTAACACGTAAGTGATAAATACCAGACACAAGTATTAATATTAGTAAGAGTAAATACTTTACATGGAATCATTCTTTGAAACTTAAGTCCGATAATTTCAACAACACAGATTCATTCCAGCTGCGGCGACACGGTTAGTGACACCATGTTTCACCACACATTTCAAACCATATTCTGATTGGTCCTCCGTCTCTCCATCAGACCTGCAGCAATGGTGGCGTGTTTTTGAGGTATGACGATAATATTACTATGATAATGATGTAATAATGTTATAAGATATAGAATTGTATTTTCCCATGCTAATAGTTTAAACATATTAACCTGTACAGAGGAGCTGTGAGTGGGATCCCATACACCATAATGAGGTGTATCGGGTGTGAAATATATTGGGAGCACAGCATTACAGAAGCATGATGTCAGAAATTCGGCGTGTGAAAGATCCGGTTAAACGTCGAGCGAAGGCAAACTTTATGTCAGATGCTGCATATGCGGAAATGGAGGCATATTGGGCGAGCCCTGAGTTCATTCAGAAGTCCGCGAAGTTCAAGGCAATGCGAGCAACAATGACTGACGAGGATTCACAGTCTGGCTCTTGCAGCGCGACATATGCTGGGGGATCTATCTCGATGTCTGCACATCGAGAGCAAATGGTATGTATCTCGCTAATGTTCTTTCAAAAAACAGTTCAGATACTAATGAAATTAAATTACATATTAATGTTACGTTTCATTCAATTAGAGAGAGAGAGATCCTGCGAAGAAGGACCCTGGCTTGTTTAAAGTCCTTCAGGCGACACATAAAAAGAAGAATGGGAAATATGTTAGTAAGCGCTGTGAAAAAGTTGCTTTAAGTAGTAAAACTGTTTGGTCGCAGAATATTCTTAAGTTAATTACTACGTTTTACAAATTATGACATGACTAAATGTATTTTATGACGTTTCTGTAGACTCGTATCAGTGAAGAGATTAAGGAGCAAACACAGCAAGAGGATGGAATAGAGGCCATTGATGAACTAGCAATCATTAGTACCGCATCTGGCGGTAGAAGGAGAGGCCGTGTATTTGGATTAGGATCTGAGCAGTGTGCTATACTGGGACGCCGACAGCCAGGTCCCATTCCGCCTATCGACATCACACAGACACCGCAATTCAACGAGCAAGTACAGAAGATGATGGAGGAGGAGAATGCGCGAAGGGATGCGGAGTACGAGAGGAAGCTCGAGAGAATTAAGAGGAGACAGAGAGCAGAGATGGAGGCTCAGAGAGCGGCATTGGAGGCAAACCGGGCTCAGTTGGAGATTATTTGTCGTTCGCTAAACCTTCCGTGCCCGCCGGCACAACCAGTTCCACATTATGCTGATGACTCGGACTCAGAGGATGAGGAGATAGTCGGGACTCTGTGATGGGCGTCATCAACAGGTTAGCGCATTTCCAAAGTTCTTCTGTTAGAGGCATAGACATAATAATTTTTAGACCTAAATCAAACTGACTTGATATTTATGAAATGTGTAAGCCGTTGAATGTTGAATGCTTTCTTTCAGACATATCTGTTATTGCTTTAATTATGCTGTATTTGAGAATTGCATACTTTAATAACGTTTGCATAGTTGTGTAATGTTTATTGCTGAGTAAGGCCGGGCGTACTTTTGAATTCTTATAATTAATTTTGAATGTGGCTTAAAACAGGGAAAAATACGAAACAACCGAAATCTTGAACGTTTAATATATATAACGAACGCGAAAATGGGAAACTTACCAACGTGCGCGCATTGTTAATTACCAACTTGCAATACGGTCAGTACCAACGGCTTCATAACAACAACCTTACCAACTCCCGGCAGTTGGTAACTACTACTACGCAATGAAAACCGAGTGCTTTCCATGACCGTTGGTAATTACCAACGTGTATTTTACCAACGTCTACACGTTGGAATGTACCAACGTGTTATTAGTTGCGCGTTGGTAAAAAATTTTCCAACTTAATGAATACCAACTACCATTTACCAACGCGCAGTAGTTGGTAAATTGAATTTACCAACTGCTGCGCGTTGGTAAATGGCAGTTGGTAAAGTCCTATATTTTAGTAGTGACAATAGAGCAATTCTATCATCCCTATTGGTAGGGGCCAAGCTCGGCCAATTGTACTTAACCTTGTATTTGATTTATCTTATACCAAAGCCTACCATTTGAACGTCTTACTTTAGTTATGTTTCTTTTCTCGATAAGTTCTTGTAAACTATAATGAGTAGCTTACCAGTTTCTCAAAACTTAGAGGGCACATGAGATAAAATTGGTAATTCAAGGATCTGGCAGTCGAGTCCGTGCCCCCTTGGCGACTGCCAATACTGTGTTCCTGAAACTAATACTTAAAACACTCATTCTTATCATTTTATTTTTCTTATTTTTCTCATACATGTTTTAGTAGCCTGATACTCCACAATGAAGTTGTTTTCTTATATTTCAGGTAAAATTAGCTAAACTCATAACAAGCTTTGTGGGTAAGGTCAAGTTTGGGTGATAGGGTTTGGATAAAGAGGGGTAGTAGAGTTATTTTTATCATCTCCTTTGGTAGGGGCAAGTTAGGCCAATTGTACTTAGTCTTATATCTGATTTAGCCTATATCAAAACCTACCATTTGAACACCTCGATGTAGCTATTTTCTTTCTTTTAATAAGTTGTTGTAAAGTATGTGAGCCAACTTGCATATTTCTCAAAACCTATAGATATGTGAGATAGAATTAACTGTTTTGGGAGTGCAGCTAGGGTCAGTGTCATTTGGTGATGCAAAGCAATGGAGATTATGTTCATAGAACTAATACTTAAAATACTTATACTTATTTTTTATTTTTTTTTATTTTTCTTGTATGTGTTTTAGTAGTTGACACACCATAGCAAATTTGTTTTTTTTTCTTGTGTATATATTTTTCTCACTCTCAAATCCAAATTTTTGTAAATAGTGTATAAAGATAAAATTTTGTATCACCTCATGCTAACGTCTAAAGTATACTCAAGGATTTGTTAATTTTTTCATTTTTTTTTTGTAATGCCTTACTCATTTTCCAATCCAAAATTTTATAAACAGTATATAAAGATAAAATGTTGTATCACCTCATGCTAACGTCTAAAGTATACTCAAGGATTTGTTAATTGTTAAAATGTTTTTGTAATGTCTTACATAATTTTCTTAATCTAGATATTCTATAATTCATTATCTAATCTATGTTCTATTACTACTACGAATTATATAAAAATTAAAATAATATGTAGTATCAGTAGAATATTGTATTCATTTTGAATATAATTTATTACCAATTTCCCTGATAACATGATTGTTATTATAATAATCATGTATTTTTATTTAAACTATTGGGTATACTATCAAGGCACATATTACTGTCACTTTATTTCACTTGTAAAATGTTTGTGTTGGTGAATAATATTTTTACCTATTATTTTACTTAAAATTAGCATTGCATTACCTATTATTTCTAACCTTTTTTGTTCTCATGGAAATAACGAGTATTTAAATTTTTTTCTTATATCCATATACTTTGTATTTTAAATTTAACCATATTTTCTACATAATTTAATCTCAATACAACGCCAGGTATTAAAGCTAGTTTCCTAATAGAAACAGACATAGGTGCCCACCTGGGTACCGCTGAGAATGGGGCAAATGCACTCCACAAGCTTGACTTTCTTGAAGCATTGGTGATCATGAGATGTCCAAGCATTGAGACGTTTCCAAAAGGGGGTTGCCCCCCAAACCTACATAGTTTGGCAGTGTGCTGTGAAAATATGAAGTAGCCAATTAGAGAATAGGGCTTCGACAGGCTTCACTCTATTTTTTCTTTTTCGGATATTTACCACATATGTCCACCTGATGGCCTGCTTCCAACTTCTCTAAAGTCATTTACAATGTATCAAGTGAAGGAGCTGAACTCCATATCCAGAGACCTCCTCCAAACTTCACCACTCTTGCAAGGTTTGTGCTTCGGGACTGCCTAAACCTGAGTTACTTTGCAGAGGATCTATATTTGCCTCCCACGCCTGAGCAACTTTCCATTGCGCATTGTCATCATCTCAAAGACAAGTGCCAACACGGAGGTAAATATTGGCACCTCCTGATCGACATTCCTCAACTTGAAGTACTTCCCAAATAGTGGAGTAAGGTGCTCGGCTTGACCACTGGTTGTTTGTGCTAATCCGCCATTACAGATTGGCCAACATTTGCCAAACCTAATGTTTTTCCTTTACCTTGGGAATGAAGGTGATCTCCCTGCACTAACTTTGACGTATGTCGTAGCTCCTTAATATCTTTATCTTATAAGTCGGTTCAATTGATGTAATTACTCTCAGGATTATGTTCAGGTGGCCAAAGATTACCTAGAAGAAGCTTCAACAAGACCATTCTGTTGCAAAATGCTGATCCAAGCATTGCTTTGTGTATATATTCATTACTAGAAAAACTGCATTTAGCGACGGCCATTAGCCGTTGCTAAACATGATATAGCGACGGCACACCATCGCTAAAACGCCCGTCGCTAATTGACTCACCGCTAATTTTCTAGCGACGGTTACCGTCACTAATTAGCAACAGCTAAACGTCGCAAAACTGGCCATCACAAATTTTCCGGTAACGGTGTCAGCCGGCGCGTTAGCAACGCATAGCCGTCGCTAGTTAGTGACGCGTAGCCGTCGCTAGTTAGTGACGTATACCTATCGCTAGTTAGTGACGCGTAGCCGTCGTTAGTTAGTGACGCATAACCGTCGCTAGTTAGTGCCAGTTAGTGACGTGTAGCCGTCGCTAGTTAATGACGCGTAACCATCGCTAGTTAATGACGCGTAACCATCGTTAGTTAGTGCCAGTTAGTGACGCGTAGCCGTCGCTAGTTAGTGCCAATTAGTGACATGTAGCCGTCGCTAGTTAGTTCTAGTTAATGACGCGTGGCCTTCGCTAGTTAGTGACGCGTAGCCGTCGCTAGTTAGTGACGCGTAGCCGTCGCCAGTTAGTTCTAGTTAGTGACGCGTGGCCTTCGCTAGTTAGTGACGCGTAGCCGTTGCTAATAACTAGTAAAAATTTCAAAATTGTTGCGACCACTAGGTCTATTATATGCATCTATACGAATTCAGCTATATCATGGTCAACAATTTCATCAGCAAACCTCCACTATACGTGTCTATTCCATACAACCCAAACACAAAACTAGGTAACATTAATCCAAAGTTATGTTATACACTCCCAATAGTCATAAACAAAACAATTGATATTTAGAATACATACAATGTCACAATGTATTTTGGCTAATGTACAACCTTAATAATTATAGTGAAACAAGTTCATGGCATAGATGTAAAAGTCTCCAAGAAAAACTCTAATTCAGCATGAGCTGAACACAAATCAATCTTCACAAACTTCCTCGATGAATGCAGTGCTGAAATTTCTCCACATTCCTTACAGGTAAACTGCCATTCGGTACGCAGAAACCAAAAGCCACAAACATGGACATTTGAGGGCCAATAATCTGCCAAGAAATAATAGAACTTTAAGGCCCAAAATATGAAAAAAAAAAAAAAAGCTATTTCATCATGCCTACACAAATTATCCCCATTCTCATGTTCAAAATGGTAGATTCTTATTGGGAACATAGGTCTAACTACATAACATTTCAATCTTTTCAAGTATATATCAGTTCTCCTTTAAATTCTGCTCAGTAAATATGCTATGATTAACATGACTATAAAATAAAAGTAAGCTGATAAAAAAAGGTTGCACGGGTTGACAAGAGAAGCAGAAAGAGGATTTTGAGGATCATATTATAACCAACTAGCAGAAAGAGGGCATTCAACGATATTTTTGCTAAATCCATACCTGTTATACAAAAACAATTAACGATTAGAGGTACAACACCAATATCTTTAGATATTTAAGGACTTAAGAATTTTAATTGTGTAAAATTGAAAAATGGAATGGGGAGGGAAGTGGAGGAAGAAATAACCTCAGAACAAATTCCATAGCATTATTAAAATTACTAAAATTATCTTATGCTTCTCTAGCTTCTCTTTTCTTTTCATTTTTTGTGCGTATTAGCTAAGCCAAAAGGAGTGAGAGATTGAATCTTGGATGCTATTAGAATTAAGAATCACAGGCTTTAATGGTTAGGCTAAGGCTGAGTTGTGACGGCATGACGGGCTGTTGACAGATTTTTTTTCTTTGTGACTGATAGGTTTTTCCACTGATGAGAACACTTACTTTCAACATCATATGCTCTCTGCTGTTTGGAACCGAAAGGGGCCCAGAAAGAGATGAACTTGTGAGAGGCTTCAGGGACATGATAGAAGGAATGTGGTCAGTCCCACTGAATTTGCCTTCCACAGGGTTCAACCGCAACCTTAAGGCCAGCAAGAAGGTCCAGAGTGTAAAGGCTCTCCTAGTATTTCCTCTACATTAAATGTCGAGGTAAGTGAATCCCAAGTATTTTTCCCTCAATAAGTAGTATTAAGCAAGGAAAGCAAGCTAGTTGAGGTTAAATTAAGTTCCAAAGGGTAATTGGCACCTAAGGGGCAAAAAGGGCAAAGTGGTAATTTTGGCCCAAGTCAGTGGCATGACCGTAATTTTGGTAAGATTAGGTCCATGCAAGTGTTTTGAGCTAGTTAAGTTAAGACCATAGGAATTTATAGCCATTTGAACCAAAAGCTTAAGTTAAGGGTGAAAAATGCACTAAGTAAGAATTTAAGCTATTATGTCTTATAATGGCTTAGGTGACGCAAGGGCAGCGTGTTTAGGTAAGAATAACCTTTCTTTGGGACCAAGGAGTGATAGAAATGGGAGTGTTTAAGTGGCCTAAGTGATTCAAAATTTAGTTTGAGGGGCAAAGTGACAAGAGGAAGAAGTTGGGCTAAATTGGTTTAAATGGAGGAGATGACACTATTCATCATCTCCCCCATTAGCCATTTTCGTAGCTCTTCTTTCTCCCTTGCTTTCTACCCCCCAAACCTCCCAAATCACTCAAGTTTTCATGGAATTCGAAGGTCCCGAAGCAATCCCAACAAGCCCTTAGCTCGTTTTTAATGGAATTGGTGCATTTGGAGTTGTTTTTGCAAGTTTTTGGTTCAAACCCAAACGTAAACGTATTTGATCCTTATGGGTTAGTTTTAAGGTTGTTAAATGGTTAGAAATGGTCTTAACTTCAGGCTCTTGGTGTCCAATTTGGTTGATTTCAAGTTTGGAACTCAAGGGAACCCATTGGAGCTTGGAGGTGCTCATAGCTTGTTCTTGCTTTCAAGATGATTTGAGGTAAGGGATTTAAGTTAATTAAGCTCAAATAATGCATAGAAATGTAGTCTTTTGTGTGGGAATGAGTTAGAAACAAGACCTAAGTGGTTTGGTTATAGGATGAAGGAGTTTGAGCAGTTTTCGTGCAAGAACGCACGCTGTCGTGCAATGCTGGAAAGCATTGGCGACGCGTCTCCAGCGGCGACGCGAGTTGGCGACGCGTCGCCGAGAAATGCGAAAGTTCTCCGAATGCTGATGCCTTAGGTGACGCGTCGCCAATGGCGCCGCCAAGGCATTTTGCCCTTAAGCTCCGGGCATCCTAAGAGTGTCTCAAACTCTCGGTTTCCATCCCTAGGCTAAGTTAAGACGTTTCGTAGCCTCGGTTGGGTCTAGAACTCATTCCTAAGTCAGGAATTATGCATTATATAGGTAGTAGCTAAGTGGTGTGGTTAAGGAAGGGTAAGTAGTGGTGGCTAAGGAAGTTAAAGTGCTTCAGTTCTCAAGTGAGCACTAAGGGGATTAAGTCGGGTTTCAGACTCTTTGTTGGCCGAGTAGAATGTCATAAACCTATGGTCAATGAAAAGGAAACCTAAGAGAATCCCAACCAAACTTTATAGTTTGGTAAGTAAGCCACTAAGGGGCCCTAAGCTAAGCTTCAAAAGCTTGGTAAGTTGAACCACATAAGGTAACTACTCTGCACAATAAGTTAAGGGAAGAGACGGGTAAGGAGTGAGTAAGTGGAAACTTACTCTAAGTAGCTCGTCAAGGCGGGTAAGGTTGAGTAAGCAAGGTCTTACTCTAAGGTGCCCGTAAGAGGACTTCAAGGGGTTAGTAGTTAAGTGCTAGCATAAGATACGAGGGCCAGTATCCAAGTACCCCAGTCGTAAGAGCTCACGACAAGTCCAGCACCTACGGGTGTAAGGAAGTCCTAAGTGCATTTGCATGTGCATAACTCATTCATTCATCCATCCATCCATCACTTGCATTGTTTGTTGTTTATTTTCCTGCTTCTGGTTATCTTGTTGATTGCTTGTTTTGTTTTGTATGTTGTCTATTTATATGCTTGTTGTGCTTTGTATGCATGCATTGCTTTTCCCTGCAGGTACTAATCCCTTACTGAGTACTTTGGAGTACTCACCCCTTAAGTGTTGTGCAGGTTTAAGCAGTTTTGTTTGGGCTTAACAGTTGGTAAGGGGCAGCTGTTAAAGCTAAGTTTTATTGGTTCAAAGGTATTCTCTAAGTAGGAAACTTCATGTTTTATAAGTTACTTACGGCATAAGTAAGTACTGACTAAAGTGTTTGCCTTACAGTTGAGGCTAAGTGAGTACAAGGAAAGTGTGGCTCATCACTTAAAGCTAGCTTGCTTGGGTGAAGAGCTAAGGATGGATCTTAGTAGTTATGAAATGCTTCTTTAATATGTATGGTAATTTCATACATAGATTGCCTATACTAATGACCATTGGTGTGTATAACACTAGAGTTACATTTGGGTGCATATAAGTTGGAAATGTATGCACTTAGTTGTTACTTGAAGTTAAAGCAACTAAAGATTTATGTCTTGGCTTATTTGATTTATGTTTTCATTAATTGCCGCGGCACTATTTTCGATGAAGTTTTAATTTAATTATTATTGCATAGCCAGGACAACGCATGCATATCTCTTATGCAGGGTAGACTAAGTAACTAGTTGTACGTAATGATTTAAGATACTTTACGAGTAATAACTAGCCAACTGTAACTTAAGTGGGATCATAGTTCCCTAGAGCCTACCAGTGTTAGCAATTCAGGGCACTGGGGCCCTGTTCCGCCACACAGAGCATGGTGAAGGAATTGATAAAGGAGAAGCGGATGCAGCTCAAGCGCCAGGCTGCTTCTCCTTGTCAAGATATCATCACTTGCTTGCTTAGCATCCTTGACGAGGATGGCAAACAAATAGTAACTGCTAAGGAGATTGTCCATAATGCCATGCTCATCATGGTTGCTGGACATGACACTTCCTCCATCCTTCTCACTTTCTTGATGCGCTATTTATCTATTGATCCTACAATTTATGCAGTTGTTCTACAAGGTATCACATTGATTTGGGAATGTGTTGGATGAAAGTCTGTTGCGAATGTGATAATGCCAATAAAGGGCCTAATCAAGTCTCACTGTATCTACTTGTATTAAATAGTGACAAAAAATTAGCTACCTGTTGGGAGTTTGTAATGGAAATTGAAAGAATGAGGAAGTTTTGTGATTTATGGTTGCAGAACAGATGGAGATAGCAAGAGGCAAGAGCAAAGGAGAACATCTAACATGGGAGGACCTTGCCAAGATGAAATACACGGCTGCTCAATGTTAAGGAATTCACAATACAATGCAGAAAAATAACACTAAATAACAAGATGCAAAGACAGAACACCAAATAAAATAAAAATTTACAGCACTAACTGTTAATGGACATGCGCTCAGATTCAATTCCTTGTCTCTCCATGATCCCCAACTTTCACTAAATAAAGGCCACATCCAATGCATCACATCTTTCCAGCAAACCTATGTGCAAAGTTGCAAGTTAGTGAGACCTAGGTTTATGCAGCGACAAGTTGCAGCATCAGCAGCTGGACTCACCTTTTAATCTATAAAACAAAAGCACTATAAATGAGGGTTCTTTATCCAAGAGTTTGCTGATGAAATCAAGTTGGTAAAACCACTTAAATAGACACACCTTACCCATGGGAGCTTCTTGGAGATAACCATACAGAGCTAGATGTTCTTTTCTGAACTGTTGCTCAAATGATGAAGGTGCACTAGAAATAAAATCAAAACTAAAAACAAGTACATGGTAAAAACAATATCTCCAGTACCCACCAAGGATTTTCACCAATGAATATCTCGGTTAGAGGAAACATTTAATGAAGCAATTGATCACTCACTAAGAAGACAACAATTGAACACTTGTAATGAGTTTAATTATGTATGCACTAAATATAAACAGCATTTCTGTTACCTATATGGAACAATGTAAGGAGCAGCAACTACACAAAGGACATGGAAAAGCTCTGCAAGACTCCAACCTTCTTGAAGGAGTATTCAGAAGAAACTTCTAAGTAAGAAGTTGCATGATCTGAAGTTAACAACTTTGGACTAACAATTATCAAGAAATGAAAATACCACGGCAAAGAAATTTATGACAATGAAATCACCCTCCCTGCAAAGAATCAAGAGAGAAGAAAAAATACAATAAGTTACAAAAAAGAAAACAAGGTCAAATTAACTGACTTCTAAATCGAAAACTATTGAACTATTGATGATAATACAAACCGTGCAGCATTATGAAGTAACTGATAATGACTAGTTCAGCTCCACAAAAAGACTGGCCTGAGGATGTAACCCGGCATCTTTCAAGGACAAGGATCGCTTTTCTGGTCCATAAACAACCCGGGAAAGTTTGACACATGGCTGTAGTCCTCGGTATCTAAGCAGCCTACAGCCTTCTCTGTTTCACTCCAAATACAAAATAAGAAGGTACAAGCCAGACTTCAACACCATCGAAAAGCTCTAAAGCCCCTACCTTCAATCCAATTAGATTAAGTATCAAAACCGGAGTACACACCACTGTCCCATAACAATCTCTTCTCTTCTTCAACATAATTCTTCCTTCTACTAGCCTGACCAAGTTCTCTTTTCCTCTTCTCTTTCTATGAAAAAGAGATGTTCTTTTTATCTTTCCTAGGTTGCACATGTACAAGCTCCTCTGCATCCAAAATTGCAGCTCTATCTATGGCATCAGATTCTATCACTTGCAAAAGAGACGCAATAAATTAGAATTGCAATTTGACAGACGCAATAATATACAGTGGGCGAACAAAAACAAAACTGCTCCAATTAATAAAAATTCGCAATTCCTCATTTTACTCGACAGTGGAAAGAAAATTCAATCCAAGAAATCAAAAGCATTGAGCCACTAAAATCAGTAAATCGGGATTGAGCGCATGGGTGGAAAAAAAAATGGCCATTTCAACGGGTCGGGAGGAACGATTATAGAGCCGCCGCACCAGGGGAGCGAGGTGTGACGGTGATTTCACCCGGAGGAAGAGAAGACGGGGATTGAAGATCCAAGGGGTTTCGATTTAGGCTGGGGAAGGGGAGGAAGAGAAGACGGGGTGCGAAGGAAGAAGGGTTTCGATTTAGGCTGGTGAAGGGGATGAAGAGCAGAGGCTTCGACGTAGAGGAGCAGAGCTTGGTGCGAAATGGAGGAGAAAGGCGATTGACTGTGTTAAAATTAAGGTGCCTAGCGACGGTAATTCGTCGCTTAAAACTAGCGACTAACACCCGTCGCTACTTAACATATTATCTTAATCCATGATTAAATGATAACATATAATTAAATGGTTAAGTATAATGTCACAATAAACCATTGGTCAATGAATTTAATTTTCATTAAATATTTATCCAACTTTAAGGTACACAATAAAACTTCAGTATATATATTCAAAAAAAATTATTTATGTTACAATAAATGACAATTTAGCATAAAAAATAATTATTACATGAGAAGTATTAATATTTTTGGCCTTTTTTTTTATTTTAGCGACGTCTAACCGTCACTATCTTAGTGACGGTAAGCCTTAGTGACGGCAATCAGTCACTAACTTAGCAATGGTAATCCGTCACTAACTTAGCGACGGCAATAAGTCACTAAGTTAGTGACGGTAATCCGTCAGTAGGTTAAATTAACATTTACCCACTCATAACCGTTACTAAACTTTTATACGGCAATATATATTATCTATTTCTAGTAACATTAGGCCACAATGAGATGATAAAATATTAAAAAATGGTTAAGTTTTATGTGCCAATAAATCAATTCAAATGAATTTAATTTTCAATAAAATTTATAATTATACAATTAAACAAGTGGCATATAAAAGGATAAGTGATTTTGCTGAGGTAAAATAAAAAATAAGTAAAATAAAGATCAAATAATGGCAAACTAGCGAAGCTATTAGTTGCTAATTATTAGCGACTGCTAATAATGGCAAAAATTATTTGAAATTCAAGAGATTTTCACTTTTATTTAGATTATTTGTTAATAACTCAAAAAAATATTTAGAGATTTGTATGCTTAATTAATCAAATTAAAAATTATAATTATACAATTATAATGTTAGCGACGCATAATCGTCACTAAATTAGCGACTTTAAGCCGTCACTAAAATTTAGTGACGCATAAACGTCACTAAATTAGCGACGGTAAGCCGTCACTAAATTTAGTGACGCATAACCGTCACTAAATTAGCGACGGTAAGCCGTCACTAATGTTAGCGACGAATAACCGTCACTAAATTAGCGACGGTAAGCCGTCACTAATGTTAGCGACGCATAACCTTCACTAAATTAGCGACTTTAAGCCGTCACTAAAATTTAGTGACGCATAACCGTCACTAAATTAGCAACGGTAAGCCGTCACTAAAATTTAGTGACGCATAACCGTCACTAAAATTTAGTGACGCATAACCGTCACTAAATTAGAGATGGTAAGCTGTCACTGATGTTAGTGACGCATAACTGTCACTAAATTAGGGACTTTAAGCCGTCAGTAATTTTACTAACGCATAACCGTCACTTATTTAACGAAGATAACCAACCACAAACTTTAGCGACGTTTAACATTTACTAAATTTGCAATGGTAAATTGTCACGTAGAGCCCGGTGAAACTTTAGCGACGGATATTAGCCCCTACATAGCAGCAACAAACTAATTGGGTTAAAAAGTCTGCAGAAGTTAAACTACGTAAATAAAATTCGTATAATCTTAAAATTGTTTCGTGAGGAAAAAAAATATCTACAATCTAAATACATTTGTATTATATCAACTGAAATAATTTATGTTGTGTGACTATTTGAGACGTAACACAATTTTCAGCTATAATATTTATATTTTTCTGGTAGTGTATTCAAAAGCAATTATTTATGTTCAATGAGATAACAATTTATCATAAAAAATGACAGCCAAATGAGAACCCAAACTTTTTTTTTATTTTTTTTAGTTTAGTGACGGCCAACTGTCACTAGTTAGCAACGGTACGCCGTCGCTAATTTTAGCGACGGCCAACCGTCACTAGTTAGCGACGGTACGCCATCGCTAACTTTAGCGACGCGTAACCGTCACTAATTTAGCGACGGTAAACCGTCACTAAAATTTAGCGACTAACAGCCGTTGCTAAAGTCTCACCGGAATATTACCGACTATTAACCGTCGCTAATTTGCGATGGTTTTTTGCCGTCGCTAAATTCGATTTTTCTTGTAGTGATTCTTTGGGTGATTAGGTGGTAGACTGACTCTTCCGAAGAGCACTCTCGTGAGAATTCCTATATATCTCATGTCTATATTTCCTATTGCCTTAAAGGTGGCAAAACACTTTACACCAGGAAAGAAATCAGACAAGGTTTTAATGGGTGATATATGCTTGCAAGTATCATATGGCTAATTGGCCTATAGTTTAGCAACCTTCCATGTGTGGGTAATAAGATTTGAAACCTTTTAAGCTAATGAATGAATCAGGTTCCGTTGGAACTCGGAACCTTTTCTTGGAAATATAGACTGCTGCCAGGTATGGCAAGGCCAACGATGGCAGAAGCAAAGGGCCAGTCCTACAGAACTGGTATTTTGAAACATATTCAGAGTGGGTGAGACTCTTTTTTGAAATTTAGTTAATATGAAATTTGTGATGGAAGTTCTCTCCGTTTTGGGACTGATGTTTTGGTGCAGGGAAAACAAATTTTGCAGAAAAAACCAAATGGATATTTACTCTAGCAACTAATGAACATGTTTTTATGAGTAACTGCTTTGAGCTGGTAAATGGCCAAGTTAGCTGGAATCTTACTTTCTCAAGTCACTTAAATTACTGAGAGCTTCCATGGATCTCCAATTTGTTCATTTTATTGTACAAGCAGAAATTTTGTCTCTTTAAGGAATTCAGATGATTTTTCAGTTAAACCTTTTTGCAAGGTTCTAATTCAAGGTAATTGCAAAAGGGTTTTCCCAAGAAGGCCTTATGAAAATCAAATGACCTACCAAAAGCAAGGTTTTTTGGTTGGAAAATTGTAACATGACAGTCCGTGACCATCACAAATGCGTCATGTATGTCACACGCCGCAACAAGATGGATTGTGACGCGTTTGTGACAGTCACAAACCGTCACACTGGTAAAGTGCCTTTCAAATCATGGATGAGACAATATCATCCTTTTCAGGTTGTATGGAGGATTCTATACCCAAGGTAAAGAGACAACTAATCTTGTAAAAAATACTGAATAAATATCAAGCCACAAATTAACATAGCAGCCCTTACATAACAATAATCTTCAAGCTTATGGCTTGCAAATGAAGAGTGGTGTGATATGTGTGCGCGAGAACATGAAAACTGGGAGCATGCTTTTGTTTTCCATGCTCTGTTAACCCTTTTAGTGCTTTGTAAAACATAACCTAAAGTACTAAAAACAAAGAAGCAATTAGTCAAAAAAGATAATAGATGGGATTCTGTGAGAGCTAAGTACCTGGTTTTGGTCAGCTGACTAAAAATAGAGGAAGACAATTTGAGATCAGTGTAGTGACAGTGAAACATGCCTAATGAACTGAGCCAAGAAAGGAATTGAATGAGCAAAGAGGTACATGAGTTGGTTCAGGAAACAGTGAGAGCTATGTCTGCTGAAACTGAAACAGTTTTTGCTGGAGATTCACTGGTATATTGACTTTCAAATAGAAGCTTCAACCATGTCTGATAGACAATTTTTATTACACATTTCAAGTCTGATCGAATTCAAATGTTCAGAATTGAACCAGGAAAGCATTTCAGATTACAAGATGACTTCCCCTTTGTTTAATTTAAATGCACTAAGTTCATGTAAGAAGGAAGCTCCATTTCTTTATAGCCAGTAGAGGTATGGCTTAATTTTGTACGCTTGGATGGGTGTGCTCTCTTCTTTCTTTTCTTTTTTTTTTCCTGGACTTCTTTTTCTTTTTTCTTTTCCTTTAACATGTGGAAACTGTCAACGGAAAGCAAACAGCTGTCCAAATCTTCTTTCCATGACAGCTTTGCGGTCCAGCTATCCAAATCTACTTTCCTTGTAATTATTTTCTTTATTTTTCCTTTTAGTTAGAATACATTATGACCAAGATTATAGTTTACATGTATAGGTCTAAAATCATGCGGAGACATTTACTTTCCATTTATAGCATTCTTGTAAAGTCTATATACTGTACACAGAATAGAAGACCATTCATTCAGTCATTCACATAATTTTTTTCATGGTATCAGACTCATCGACTATCAACTTAAGTGCTCTTTAGTCTATTTTTTTCTCTCTCTCAGCTTCAGTATCTTGGTACCATTTTGACAAGGTCTTCTTCCTAGTAGCTTCTGTTCTAGTTCTGACATAAACTTTCTGTTTCGGTGATCTCCTATCGTTTTCTCGGTGTCTTCGGTCCATCCCAATTTTTTTGGTGCAAGATCCTTTTGTAGTCATTTGTTGTAACTCTTTCTGTGGTCCTTTCTAGTCTTTTTCGGCATCTCTACGGCTATTTAGGATAGATTTAGCACCTGTGTGTGTCAAGTTTACAAGCAAAAATTACTTTACTTGGGCTTTTCAACTTGAGTTTTTCCTCAAAGGAAAAGAACTTTAGGGTCATATTGATGGCAATGATTGTGCACCTTATTCAGACAAATCCAAGCATCCAGAGTCTTCTCCCTCATAGGCTATGCTTGATTCTCAGATTATGTCTTGGCTTCTTGGCACGGTCAAGCCACATATTGTTACCAACTCAAGGCCTTATCGCATTGCACAAACCACGTTGGCGTACTTAAAAAGGGCTTATCATCAAGACAATGCTGCTCGTCATTTTTAGTTAGAGCATGAGATTGCCACATTTCAACATGACACTATTTCCATCCAAGACTACTATTTGAATTTTCTGGCGCTTTGGAATGAATTTGCTAATCTGGTTACTATAGATGTTTCTTTTGCCGCATTATTCTCCGTCGTTCAGAACCTTCATGAGACTAGTTGTCGTGATCAGTTTCTTATGAAACTACGTCCTTAATTTCAATCTGTTCATTCCTCCTTGCTGAATCAATCTCCTATTCCCTTTCTTGATGTCTATTTTGGTGAGTTACTCCATAAAAAAGAACATCTTAATACTCAAGCTACTCTGGAGCGATCACATGGTAGTTCAGGATCAGCCATTGTGGCTTAGGTTGCCCAAAAACATGGACCACCTCTTAACCCTAAAAACATGCAGCATTTCTGCTGCAAGGAATATAGCCATATTTTTGTCAATTGTCCTAAAAAATATTGCTCTTATTGCAAGAAAAAGGGTCACATTATCAAATAATGTCGCATCCACCCCTAGAATCGTCAGGCCCAGGCATTTTAGACTTCTGTTACTATACCTTTTGCCAATTCTAGCTCTTTTTCTGTTGTTCCCTTAATTCTTGCTTCTTCTCCAACGAATTATTGTACACCTAAAATCGTGCAACAGATCCTAGTTTCAGCATTATCAGCTATGGGATTCCATGGTAAAACCTCGACTAAACTTTGGTATATGGACTCTGGTGTCTCAATTCACATGACGAATACTCCTACTGCCCTATGTCATGTTCATCTTTACGCTAGTAAATCTGCTATTCAGACTACCATTCCTTGCCAACAGCTGCTGTGGGAGATGCCTCTTCTAAGTTCACTAGTGTGTTTCTTGCTGCTCAATTTTCCACAAATATTATTTCTGTGGATCAATTAGTTGAAAACAATTGTGCTGTTAATTTTTCTGGTGCTGGTTGTGTTGTGCATGACCAAGTAACGGTGGAGCCGATCGCGAAAGGACCTAAAGTGGGGCACTTGTTTCCACTATTTTTGCTTGTTCTAGATTTTTCTTTAGTTTCCTCTATTAAGTCATTTGTGTGTAATGATGTTTCAGAGCTTAGTATGATGTGGCATTGTCGTCTAGGCCATCCCAATACTCAGATCTTATCTCATGTATTGACCTCTGGTTTACTTGGTCATAAAAATCATTTTTATTTATCTTTTGAGTGTGCTTCTTATAAGCTTGGTAAAAGCAAAACTTTTCCTTTCCTTTCACATGCTAGCAGAGCATCTCATTGCTTTGATCTTATCCATAGTGATGTTTAGGGACCTTTCCCGGTTACTTCACATGAAAAATTTAAATATTATATGACTTTCATTGATGATCATAGGAGATTTACTTGGGTCTACTTTCTTCGCTTCAAATATGAGGTCTTTTGTATTTTCACTAAATTTTTTGCGTATGTCGAGACTCAATTTTCTGCTTCTATTAAGACATTACGCACAGATTCTGGCGGTGAATATTTGTCTACTAACTTTCAGGCTTTCTTGGCTTCTAAGTGCATTATTCATCAACGTTCATGTCCCTCTACTCCTTAACAAAATGGAGTCGCCAAACACAAAAATCGTCATCTCCTAAATGTGGTGCTTACTTTCTTGTTAGAATCTATTTGCTAAGCAACCTAGTTATGATAACCTCCGTACCTTTGGTTGTGTGTGTTTTGTTCATTTACCTCCCCATGAGCGACACAAATTATCTACTCAATCTGTTCGATGTGCTTTCTTTGGATATAATGTGTGTCAAAAAGGGTTTGTTGGTTATGATCCTACATTACACCGTACACGCATTTCTTGAAATGTTATTTTCCTTGAAGATCAACATTTCTTTCCTGTGCCCTCGTTGTCCTTTTCTTCTACTGTGGTTCTTCCCACCTTTGAGCTGCAGATTTCACCTTTTCCTCCAATCAGTTCTTGCTTTAAACCAGGTATTGTGTATACAAGACGCTCCCACCCACTGTCACTTCCGGTGGCTCCCTAACTAGTCAAATGCAACGCCTTTAAAGGCTTTGGTACATTGTTCTTCTCGAGTGTCCATACCCCTGAACAGGTATGGATTTCCCTTTTCTTGGATTGGAAGTTCTATTTCAACTCTTACTGTTGCATTGTCCAATTTTGATATTCCCACAAGCTACTCACATGCTGCTAAGAATGAACGCTGGAGTCAAGTGATACAGGAAGAAATTGCTGCTCTAGAGGCAAATCACACCTAGGACATTGAGCCATGTCCTCCTATTGTTGTACCTCTAGGCTGCAAATAGGTTTACTCAGTCAAGGTTCGATCTGATGGAAGTTTGGATCGTTACAAAGCTCGGCTTGTTGCACTTGGGAATAATCAAGAATATGGTGTCAATTATGAAGAGACTTTTGCCCCAGTGGCCAAAATGACTATGATTCGTATGATTCTAACTCTTGCTGCTTTCAATGATTTGGCCACTACATCAAATGGATGTAAAAAATGTTTTTCTTTATGGAGATCTCAAATAGTGTATTTATATGAAGCCGCCCCCAGGATTGTTTTCCTCTCCAACTTCATATGTGTGTAAGCTTCGTCATTCTCTTTATAGTCTCAAACAAGCTCCAAAGGCCTGGTTTGATAAATTCTACACCACTTTATTACAATTCTCATTTACAGAAAGCAAGTATGATACTTTCTTGTTTCTTCGGAAATCAGATGTGGGAATTGTTGTTCTTTTGGTTTATGTTGATGACATTGTGATCACGGGTTTTGATTCTGGCTTACTTGGCCAGCTCAAGACTCATCTCTCAGAATCTTTCCATATGAAAGATCTTGGGCCTCTCACATATTTTCTTGGTCTTTAGGTGCATCATAGTTCCTCACTCAACATAAGTATGCTAGTGACTTGGTGGCTACTATTGGTGGCCAACAGGCCGGGTTGACCCGGACCCGGCTCGAGTCATACTTGGCCCGGCATAGTCAAACCTGGGATCGGCCTAGCACGGAACAGGCTTGGGAGTTGGCGGGGTGAACATGGGCCTGGAGGAAGAGGGGAGCCCAAAATAGCACGGACTGGCCCAACTTTACGTTAAACCCAGACCGGACTAGACCGAACCAGCCCACGACTCGGCCAAGCCGAGCTGGGCCGGATCGAACGTTTCCAGACAATTGTTGCAGTTTTCAAAATTTAAAAAAAAAAATGGTAAAATGATAGCCAGCCCCCCTAACAGCTCCATGCCATTTTTTTTTTACCCCAAACTTTTTTACCCCCACTTAATAGCCACTAACGGCTAGTTTTTTAGGGTTTTTCAGGCAAAACCAAATTTCCTTCCCCTATAAATAACCAGCCTCCTTCCCACACTCCCTCACACCAATCCTCTCTTCTCCAATCTCCTACAATATTCTCTCATTCTCTCTACTATCTCTCTACAAGTTTCTTAATCTTTCACTAATATTTTCTTAATTTCCGCCTAATCATCTCTAAATCTTTTCAATTATTTTCTTCCACTAATGGCTTCACAAGGTAAGAACTCCAGCAAAGGCAAAGGTGTCGCCTCTTCTTCCTCCTCCACCATCAAGGTCGGTGCATTTTTACGATGACGTTTGTTCCGCAAAATCGAGGCCCGCATTCACAACAAATTGACGACAACAATCCCAACATCGACATGGAGGTGTATGACTTAGGCCTTGACGATCAACTCTTTAATAATGACGTCGAGGAAATTCCACCAATCAAAGGCGGCATTGAGGGGTCCCAATAGACGCCACAAAGCGAGCAACCCAAGTGGACTCAAGTCAAGAGCGGGAATTTGAAGGCTTCCATTTGGGCCCATTTTGAGCAAGTTTGGGAAGATGATATAAGGTATGCCAAATGCAAACACTGCAACAACAATTTTGCACACAAATTAAACTCCGGGACGAGTACCCTCATGCGGCACTTAAGCAAAGTCCATGGAGACATCGGCGGCATATCCGATGGACAAACACAATTGACGGGCGTTAGGAGCTCCGGTGATCCAAGTATTTTTTTTATTTAATCCAAAAACTGCTAGGTAAGGTTTAATTAATTGGATGATGATTACAGAAAAACCATATAGACAAGCTGAAAATGAACACTTAGAATGATTCATCCAAAAAATTTTAAATCCTGCTTATAAAAAAACGTCTAGGCAAATAGCCAGGAGAAAAAATTTTGAACTATATGAAGCTAGGAAAAGTGGTTTACAAGCATATTTTTCTACCATTGATCATTGTCTGTTATTTACATTTGATATATGAACATCTTCAATAAGACAAAACTACTATTATGTCACTGCTCATTGGATAGATAATGAATGGGTTATTAAAAAACAGATCATTGTTTTCAAATGTATGGAATCTAATTATACGGGTTGGAACATTTTCAACTGCATTATTAAAAGCTTGCATGAATTTTTTTTGCCGATAAAGTTTTGTTCATTTCTTTTGACCATTAATTGGATGATGATTACAGAAAAACCATTTAGACAAGTTGAAAATGAACACTTAGAAAGATTCATCCAAGAAAATTTAAATCCTGCTTATAAAAAAACGCCTAGGCAAATAGCCAGGAGAAAAAACTTTAAACTATATGAAGCTAGGAAAAGTGGTTTGCAAGCATATTTTTTTACCATTGATCATTGTCTGTCATTTACATTTGATATGTGGACATCTTCAATAGGAAAAAACTACTATTATGTCACTGCTCATTGGATAGATAATGAATGGGTTATTAAAAAACAGATCATTGTTTTCAAATGTATGAAATCTAATTATACGGGTTGGAACATTTTCAACTGCATTATTAAAAGCTTGCGTGATTTTTTTTTGCCGATAAAGTTTTGTCCATTTCTTTTGACAATGCTTCAAATAATGATTCGGCAATGAGAGAATTGATAAAAGAAATAAAGCCACCACTTGCTGGAACATTTTTCTTGTTCGTTGCTTGTGTCACATTTTGAATTTATATGTTTAAAATGGTTTACAACAACTGCAAAACCAAATTGAGCCAATTCAGAGTGCTTTACTTTTTGTTAAAACAAGGAACAAATTGGCTCGTAAATTTAAAATGTTTTGTATTGAAAATGGGGTGAATTTTGTCTTGGAAAATGTTTAAAATTGATTGCCCTACTTGAAGGAACTCAACATTTGAAATGTTAAATGACGCTCAACTATAGGCAAATCTTTTGACTCTATTTGTGAACTCAAAAGTGCAAGTCAACTAGCTAACAGACAAGGTTTGAGAAGAATGTTTTAAGTTAGTTGAGTTGCTTAGATATTTTTACGAGACAGCAAACTTTTTCTCTGGGGTTTGTTACCCAACAGTGCACCAAACAATATTATATTTTGTAAACATCGTCTATGTTTTCCAACAATATAAGGACGATGTGTTTTTGAAACCAACTATTGAAGCAATGCAAAAGAAATGGCTTGATTATTTTCAAAAAAATCCTGCAAATTTATCTTGTTACATGTGCATTAGATTCAAATGTCAAAATCATGAGTTGTCTGCAATTGTTAGAAGCATACTATCATACATGTTTAGGTCAAGCATAAGTTTCTGCACTTGCTATTTCTGCTAAAGCTGAACACAATTTGAGAGAGTTATACAAACTATACTCCGTTAAGCATTCTGATAAGGTTAAGTCATTTGATCCAACACTCGCTAGACATTCCACCTCCTCCTCATCATCAAAGTTCAATCCAGCAGCAAATATCCTCAAACAACCGAGACCCACAAACCCGGGATTAGCAGAATAAGGTGATTACCTCCGAACTTCATTTGAAAGCAATAAGGAAGACATCCTCGAGTGGTGGAAGAAAAAAAGAGGAAGATTTCTGATCTTATCCATACTGGCGCAAGAGATCTTAGCAGTTCCAGTCTCTACCGTTGCCTCCGAGGCTACCTTTAGTGCGGAGAAATGAGTCATCTCAGAGAAACGAGCAAGGCTCACACCTGAGGCCATTGAGGTTTACGTCTGCAACCGGGATTGGGTCCTTGCTGCTCTAAGAAAGCAAGATATAAAAAGCTTGGATGATAAGGTCCCTTTTGATGATGACCAACAAGAGTAGATTGTAAGTTTCTTTACAATTTAAAGAATATAATCGATTTGATTATGCTATTAAGCACAGATCTTAAGTTTTACCTTTTTTTTTCCTGGAACGTTTCACCATTTTCAAGTGTAAGGCACATTCCAAATTATGTAAGTGCCGTTTGACATTTTCATTAATAAAAATGACACTGGCGGTGGTTTTTCTTCTTAAAAAAGTATATATTTTATAAAATTACTATCGAAGAACGATTGCAAACATATTAAAACACATTTTTCATTAATCGCACAAACTTGGCCCAGCTCAAACCTGCCCCGCCCCAGCTAGGGCCCTGGTCCAACCCGGCTCAGGCCCACCCCGCTTTTGATGTGGGTCGTGCCCGGGTCTAGAAAAGCCAACCTAGGGGGGCTGGGTTGGCCCATCGGCCACCATTAGTGGCTACAGCTGGTCTACAAGAAGCTACTTCTGTTGATACTCCCATGGAATTAAATGTCAAGCTCCGTAAAGAGAAGGGTGACTTACTTGCTGATCCTTGTTTGTATCGGAAGTTGGTGGGTAGACTCGTTTATCTCACCATTACTAGACCAGATATTTCTTTGGTTGTACAGCAAGTCAGTTAGCTCCTCCAAACTCCTTGTCATCTCCATATGGCTGTTGTTCGTAGGATCATCCGCTATGTCCAAGGCACCTCTGCTCGTGGCTTATTCTTTCCTACAAACAATTCTACTCACCTTGCTGCGTATAATGATGCAGACTGGGCGTTGTGCTGATACCCGTCGTTCCATCACTGGTTGGTGTGTGTTCTTAGGTGATGCATTAATCTCCTCGAAGAGTAAGAAGCAAGACAGAGTCTCTAAGTCATCTACGGAATCTAAGTACCGGGTAATGTCTCTTGCTTGTTCTGAAATTATTAGCGTGTGCGTATGTTTCGGCTAGAGTTTCCTAGCTAAACAAAATCTTATCCTGTAAATTAGCTATTTCCTTGTACAGCAAGTAGGACTCTTAGGCTATAAGAAAGACTTGCCCGTATGTATCATATACAAAAATATAATTGAAAAGCTTCAGCCAATTTGGCTTCAATCACTTTCTTATATGGTATCAGAGCGGGAATTCTAATCCATGTCGAACGATCCACCAAAAGGCGATCTCTCGAAAAGGATTGAAGGATCTTTGACCACTGCTTCAGGCCCTTTGGCTGGAAGTGATCCTTCATCCCCTTATTACCTCAATGCTTCGGATAACCCAGGGGCTGTCCTTGTTAGCAGCACACTCCGAGGAGAAAACTACAACACTTGGCGTCGGGCAATGCAGAATGCATTGCGAGCCAAGAACAAGCTAAGGTTCGTTGATGGAACCTTACCCATGCCGGATGAAGACTCTGATCACTTCCAGGTATCGAACAAATGCAATTCGATGGTTATCTCTTGGCTATTTAACGGCTTGGCTCCTGAGCTTCATGATAGTGTAGCTTATGTTGATCTAGCGAGAGACTTATGGGTAGATCTTCAAGAAAGGTTTTCGCAAGGAAACGCACCAAGAGTCCATGAACTCAGAAGGGAAATAGCTTTAATGCAGCAACAGGATCAATCTGTGGCTGCATATTTCACGAAACTGAAAGGCCTATGGGACGAACTAACAGCCTATAGTGAGATTGCTGTTTGCACATGTGGTGCAGCCAAATCATTAATGGCTGCAAGAGAAGAGGAGAAGCTGCACAACTTTCTTATGGGACTCAATGATCGTTTCAGAGTAATACGATCTCAAATTCTCAACATGGAGCCTTTGCCATCTCTCAACAAAGCATATGCTTACGTGGTGAAGGAAGAAAGACAACTGAGTGTTGCGCTCAGTCGACAACCATCAACAGATGCAGCTGCCTTTGTAGCCAAACGAAATGATGGTGCTGTCCAGTCTTCCAAGAGAGGCCAAGCCAGTTGGAACAACAAAAACAATATGCATTGTGATCATTGTGGTAAGACTGGCCATTTAACGACCATGTGTTTTGAGATTATAGGATACCCGGATTGGTGGGAGAAGAAGGAGAAACCACCAAAGAATCAAACAAAACCGAGACAAGGGAAGATAGCTGCAAACAAGGCCACAACAAGCAAAGAATCACAAGACGCGAACTGTGTACCCTCCTTTACACATGCTCAATACGAATAACTCATATCTTTGTTGAATAATCAAAGTCAGAACAATGTAGCAGCATTTGCTGGTAAGACATCTACTTGCTCCACTGATTGGATAATCGATAGCGGGGCTTCTGAGCATATGACACCATTACAACTGACTGATTCTTGTGAATCCATGAATTCACCACCTGTTCGCTTACCAAATGGAATAAGTATTCGTACCCAGTCATGTGGGCAGTATCAACTCTCACTGTATATTCAACTCAAGGATGTGTTACATGTGCCCGATTTCAACTGCAATCTATTATCTGTTAGCAGCATTACGAGAGATATAAACTGCTCAATAACTTTCTTCCCAAATTCTTGTGTGATGCAAGACCTGGACTCGAGGAAACAGATTGGCAAGGGTGAAATGCGAGATGGCCTGTACTACTTGAGGAAGTTCACACCATCCACAGCCACAGTCACCAAGGCCGAAACTTCACCTCTTGTTTGGCATAGACGGCTTGGTCATATGTCCTTTGATAAACTTTCTCTACTTTCCCAAGTAAACAAATTGTCACTTAGAAATATGAACAAGAATTGTGATTCTTGTCATCGTGCTAAACAGACAAGAAATCCGTTTCCTTTGAGCAATAGTAGAGCAGAAAATGCATTTGATCTTGTTCATATGGATATATGAGGGCCATACAAAACATCTTCTTTATCTGGTGCTCATTTCTTTCTCACCATTGTTGATGACTTTAGCAGATGTACATGGGTGTTTCTTCTAAAACAAAAATCTGAAGCCTTCAGTTTTTTCACCATATTTCATGCAATGGTGAAAAATCAATTCAACAAACCCATCCGCCAAGTACGTTGTGACAATGCTCCAGAACTTATTGCCGGTCCTATGAAAGAATTTTATCTTCAGAATGGGATACTCCTACAAACTTCTTGTGTGGATACCCCTCAACAGAATGGCATAGCCGAAAGAAAACATCGACATCTGTTAGAGGTAGCTCGAGCCCTTCGCTTTCAAGCTAATTTACCTATTAAATTTTGGGGTGAATGTGTCTTGACAGCTACCTATTTAATAAACCATATGCCCTCTACAAAATTGTCAAATAGAAGCCCCTATGAAGTTTTATTCTCCAAACCATCCTCTTTGGAACACCTCAAGACATTCGGCTGCCTGTGTTATGTTCACAATAAAGATAGGCCAAGGGACAAATTTGAAACTCGGTCTAGGGCTTGCATCTTTATAGGATACCCTAATGGCCAGAAGGGATATAAAGTCTATGACTTAGAGTCTCACAAAATTTCGGTATCCAGGGATGTTCGGTTCTATGAAGAGGTCTTCCCTTTCCAAGAAATCACAAATGACCATGTTCGAAACCCTTTTGAAAATCAAACTGACCTATATATTCCTAATGAGCTCCCTACACCGTCCTTAACCAAAGAAGTCACCAACTCTCCAACCGAAACCACCAGCCCACCTGAATTGCCTCCAGAACCAGAAAACCTTCGACCACAACGAAACAAACGACTTCCCTCTTACTTAAGTGACTACATTTGTGAACTTCCTCAAGTGGACATGCCGTCTACACCTGCTGCCGATCACGTTTCTTCAGGTAAGGCCTATCCTATCTCGTCACACTTATCTTTCTCTCGGTTTAATCCTGGGTATACCAGTTTTATGGCTGCCATTTTAAGGCAACAAGAACCACGGAGTTATTTGGAGGCTAAAACAGATCCACAATGGGTAGATGCCATGAAAAATGAGGTTACAGCCTTGCAAAAGAACGACACCTGGACCCTTGAGCCATTACCACCACACAAGAAAGCTATAAGCTCCAAGTGGGTATACAAAATCAAATACAAAGTAGATGGGAGCATCGAAAGACACAAAGCTAGATTGGTTGCAAAGGGATTTAATCAGGTTGAAGGTATAGATTTTTCTGAAACCTTCGCACCAGTTGTTAAACTCACCACCGTGAGATGCTTATTGGCAGTTGCAGCCATGAAAAACTGGGAACTCCATCAACTCGATGTACAGAATGCATTTCTTCAGGGAGATTTGAATGAGGATATTTACATGTTACCACCTCCTGGCTTCCTTTCAACTGGTGATACGCGAGTATGCAGGCTACGAAAGTCCTTGTACAGACTGAAACAAGCTCCCCGACAATGGTTTGAAAAATTTTCTACATCCTTGAAGAGCTATGGATTCTCTCAATTAAAGGTCGACTACTCTCACTATTTACCCTCACTTGCGGGCAAATTTTCATTGCAGTGCTTGTGTACGTTGATGACATAATCATTGCAGGTAACGATGGTAAACAAATTCAGTCATTCAAACAGTTCCTACACGACACCTTCTATATTAAGGATCTTGGCAAGCTTCAGTATTTTCTCGGGTTGGAAGTTGCTCGCTCAACTAATGGAATCTTTCTGTCTCAACGTAAATATGCATTGGACTTGCTCAAAGAAACAGGGATGCTAGGCTGCAAACCAGCCCCGCTTCCTATACAACAGCAACATCGCTTAGCTTCCGATCATGCTCCTCTTCTTCCGGATACAACACGTTACCGTAGGCTTGTAGGGAAGTTGATTTATTTTACCATTATAAGGCCTGATATTACCTACACAGTTAATCTTCTGAGTCAGCTTATGCAGGCACCAACTCAGGCTCATCTTGATGCCGTGATGCATCTACTCCGATACATTAAAGGAACGCCTGGTCAAGGGCTCTTGTTCCCTTCACATGGTGATCTTGTTCTTCGTGCTTTTTGTGACTCTGATTGGGCTAGTTGCCCCAACACTCATCGCTCTACCACTGGATTTGTAACTCAACTTGGGAATTCTCTTCTCTCTTGGAAATCAAAAAAACAACCCACTGTTTCTCGCTCCTCAGCCGAAGCTGAATACAGAGCAATGGCAACTGCGACTAGTGAGTTAGTTTGGCTTTGAATGCTTTTGTCGGATCTGACTGTGACTTCTACTGGAGCTATGATACTTTATTGTGACAACAAAGCAGCATATCATATTGCCTCAAATCCGGTCTTCCATGAAAGAACTAAGCATATTGAAATAGATTGTCACTTTGTGCGAGACAAAGTCCAATCCAAGGAGCTCACTTTGCAACATGTCGCCAGTCATCTCCAACCAGCTGATGTACTCACTAAAGGACTTGGAAAAAATCAGTTTCGGTCACTTCTTGCCAAGTTGAGCATTTGGAATCCTCATGCTCCAACTTGAGGGGGAGTATTAGCGTGTGCGTATGTTTCAGCTAGAGTTTCCTAGCTAAACACAATCTTATCCTGTAAATTAGCTATTTCCTTGTACAGCAAGTAGGACTCTTAGGCTATAAGAAAGACTTGCCCGTATGTATCATATACAAAAATATAATCGAAAAGGTTCAGCCAATTTGGCTTCAATCACTTTCTTACAGAAATCATTTGGCTTCGAGGGTTGCTTGTTGAGCTAGATTTCTCCGAAACCGATCCTACACCTCTATATGTAGATAATATAAGTGCGATTTACATCATAGCCAATCCTGTTTATCATGAACGCACAAAGCATATTAAGGTGGACTGTGGCTTTATTCATGAAGCCTTTAAAGCTCGTGTTATCACTCTTCCACATGTTTCGACTGAACTACAAATTGCTAATATCTTCACCAAGGCCCTCACTCATCATTGACATTGCTTCCTAAGTAGCAAATTGATGCTTGTTGATCAACCGGCATCAATTTGAGGGGGGCAGTCAACGGACAGCAAACAACTGTCCAAATCTTTTTTCCTTGATAGCTTTGCTATCCAACTGTCTAAATCTACTTTCCCTGTAATTCTTTTCTTTACTTTTCCTTTTATTTAGAATACATTATGACCAAAATTATAGTTTACCTGTATAGGGCTAAAATCATGCGGAGACTTATTTACTTTTCATGTATAGCATTCTTATAAAGTATATATAATGTGCACAAAATAGAAGACCATTCATTCAGTCATTCACACAAATTTTGTCAAAAACAAAATTGCTCTTGACGCACAGATTGGCTGATTCAAACGCAGTAACTTCAATTGTTTCCATTATTCTCAGCGTTATGTTCAGGTGGCCGAAGCGTACCTAGAAGAAGCTTCAACAAGACCATTCTGTTGGGAAATGTTGATCCAACCGCTTACTCCACGCACAGGAGACAGAGAGGAACCGATGGTGATTCCATTGACCATTTTGTAAAGCTGTCTTTGGCTGCTGTGTGCATATCGTCTCATTCTTCCATTATCACCAACAATGTGGCAATGGAACCCAACATTTGGTTGTTGTCTCTCTGTTTTCTTCTTTTAACGTTATTTGCTTCAGATGCTTTCCTCGCCTTCCTATACACCCTCACCAAGTAGGACAATGCAAACAAGAAGTGGGTTACTTTCTCTTCTGTTACTTTTTCTTTTTCTTTTTCTTTTTTTCTTCATTTTTTCCGACGATTATAATTGTGCTTGATGTTTTGGTTCAAGCCTTACTGGTGATAGATAGCCTTAGACGGGGGTAGTCATGTCAGGACTTGATTAACTGGAAAGATCGTCAGAGTTGGTGAATCTAGGAATGCTAGATTCTGCATAAAAGAAGCCACAATAAGTAATAAAATGGATGGTATCTCATTGCCTGTGTTTGATTGTTCTATAAGTAAATTGGTCTAAATCTCTAGAGTTTCTGACTTATCTTCATTGATCTTCTCCGTCAGCTTCTAAGAAGCTCAAAACTGGAAGCCCTGCATGACATAACTGAGATCAGTGGTATCTAGGTTACTTCTGGCAACCGAGATCCCGGTTTTTCTAATGACAAGCTTCTAACTTCTTGCGTATCTCATGTCTTTATTTCCTATTAACTCAAAGGTGGCAAAACACTTCACACTAGGAAATAAATGGGCAAGGTTTTAATGGGTGATAAATGCTTGCAAATATCACATGGTTAGTCGGTCTATAGTCCAGCAACCTTGGGTGTGTGGGGGCTAAGATTCGCCACCTTCTAAGATAATGAATGAATCAGGTTCTGTTAGCAATGGTTGGAACCTTTTTGTGGAAACATAGATTGTTGCCAGTTCTACAGAACTGGTATTCAGAAACATATTCAGGGTGGGTGAGACCCTTTTATGAAATTTAGTTCTTACAAAATTGGTGATGGAGATTCTCCCCCTTTCTGGACTGATGTTTGGTGCAGGTAAAACACACTTTGCAGAAAGATCCAAATAGAAACAGTTTTTCCACCCACATTCTTGACTTTGGTGCTCCAATTTCACGTCTCTTTTTTTTTTCTGGAAAACCCATCCACCATAATTTCTCCTTGTAGCCTACTGCTTTATTTACACAAGGAATAAGAAAACTGTATTAGATATTTGAGTAGACCTGCAGAAATAATAATATTCAGATCACTAAAGAAATTAAAGTAAGCAGGATGCAGAGGAAAGACACTAAAGACATTTCAACCCTGGATTCCTGTCTTCAGACTTCGAATCAGTCCTTGGTTCACCGTAGTTCTTACATAGAAGGCTGATTAGTAGTTCTGAATTGATGGAAGGCATACAATTTCTGATCATGTACTGATGTGTATTCTGAATTTCTAGTTTTAATCTGATTTTCTACATGAGTTCCTGATTTCTGGTTTGATTCTTTTCGAACTATGCACTGAAGGAAAATAGAGCTTTTGGAATCTTTTTCTTCTTCTCTTTTCATTACGTATTTGTCAATACATATATACATCCGCAGAGCTTATCGGATAGACTATAAGAAGAGTTTTGTATCAACCTAGTTTCTTACACAGCGTATACATGCAGTAACGTAAAATACCAGACTTCATCCACACGCCAACACTCCCCCTCAAGTTGGTGTGTAGATATCTCGAACACCTAACTTGTCCAGTGAGCTATGGAAGTTAATGCTGGACACCGCTTTTGTGAGGACATCTGCAAGTTGATCTTCTGACTTGACAAATGGGAACTGGATGGTCTTCTCCTCAAGGTTTTGTTTAATAAAGTGTCGGTCGACCTCGACATGCTTGGTGCGATCATGCTGGACCAGGTTATGGGCAATCTCGATGGCGGCCTTATTATCACAATACAAGCTCATGGTAGAGTTCGGAGGATAACCGATCTCAGTCAATAAATTCTTTAGCCATAACAGCTCACATAATCCTCGTGCCATCCCTCGAAATTCTGCCTCAGCGCTGGATAGAGCTACCACTTTCTGTTTTTTGCTTCTCCACGTGACGAGATTTCCACCCACAAATGTGAAGTAACCAGACGTGGATTTCCTGTCTGAGATATTCCCTGCCCAATCAGCATCTGTGTAACCTGTAACATTCATATGGTTATGTTTCGAGAACATCAAACCTTTTCCTGGGAAAGACTTCAGATAGCGGAGTATGCGAGTTATGGCCTCCATATGTTCCTTGCTTGGTTGATGCATGAACTGACTCACTACTCCAACTGCGTACGCAATATCCGGACGAGTGTGGGATAGATAGATTAACTTCCCGACCATCCTCTGATACCTTTCTTTATCTGCTGGTTCCTGGTCTACATATTCTCCGAGTCGATGGTTCTGGACTATTGGAGTGCTCACTGGCTTACATTCGAGCATACCCACCTCAGCAAGTAAATCAAGAACGTACTTTCTTTGTGACACGAATATGCCTTGCCTTGATCTCGATACCTCGATTCCCAAAAAATATTTAAGTCCTCCCAAATTCCTCATTTCGAACTCAGTTGCAAGTTGGACTTGTAGCTTCGATATTTCTTCTACATCATCCCCTGTAATGATCATGTCGTCCACGTACACGATTAGCGCCGTCACCTTCCCCAATCTATGCTTCAAGAACAGAGTATGGTCTGCGTTGCTCTGTTGATAGCCATATTTCTTCATAGCCATGCTTAATCTGCCAAACCACGCCTGTGGGGATTGCTTGAGGCCATACAAGGCACGCTGTAGTTTGCACACCATCTCCCCTGCTGGTGATGGTGCACACCCAGGTGGGATCTTCATATATACCTCCTCTTCTAAGTCACCATGGAGGAAGGCGTTCTTCATGTTGAACTGATGTAGTGGCCAGTCTAGGTTAGCTGCAAGAGACAACAAGACTCTAATTGTATTCAGCTTTGCCACCGGAGAGAATGTCTCTTGGTAGTCGATACCGCAGGTCTGTGTGTATCCCTTTGCCACTAGACGAGCTTTATGTCTATCTATCGAACCATCAGCCTTGTATTTAATGGAAAAGACCCACTTGCATCCCACTGCCTTTTTCCCTTGTGGTAGTGGAACTAGAGTCCAAGTGTCATTTTTCTTCAGTGCTTCCAGCTTTTCTTTTATGGCATGTCTCCATGTCTGGTCCCTCAGAGCTTCTTCCATGTTCCTGGGTATGACAGATGAGGACAATTGATACGCAAAAACCTTCAGTGGTTCTGATAATGCCTGGGTACTCGTGTAGTTGGCTATTGGATATCTCGACCTCTTCCCCTCAGTGTCTGGCGAGTATCTGTTTGGTGGTTTCCCACGATTGTGTCTATCTGGAAGCACATAGCCAGCCGAGTCGATAGTGAACGGGGTAACTACTGGAGAACAGGCTTCATCAAATTCGTTTAACGCTGGTACATGCGTCGTCGTGGTGGGTGATAGATGAACGGGATCAACCTGGTTAGCCTCCCGGTCATTCTCGGTTTCCTCGTTCTCAATATGTGTGGTTTCATCGATCTGCCCTTCGGCTCCTTCCGCTGCCAACTCCTCAGTATTCCTCGTGTTTTCCTCCGGCCTAAGTGTATCCAGCCACCATTTAGTTCTGGATCCGGCTCTATGGTACTTAACCAGCTCCAGCTCCGACTCCGATTCTGTTCTTCATTCCCAAGCTCCCCCTGAAGAAGAGAAGCGGATCCTTGCCCTGAAAAAAAACTTTCTGATTCCAAAAAAGTTACATCCATAGTAATATATGTTCGTCGAGTAGTAGGATCATAACATCTATACCCTTTCTTATGCATGGCATACCCCAAGAACAGGCAACGAATTGCACACGGATCCAGCTTGGTACGTTGATTCTTGTGTAAATGGACGAATGCCACACAGCCGAAAATGCGAGGAGGTATTACCAGGATGGAGGGTAAAAGGACGTACGTTGATAAGGCTTGTAGTGGAGTCTTAAAGTTCAGGATTTTTTATGGCATTCTATTCATGAGGTGTACTACAATTGATACTGCACTATCCCAGAAGCGGCCAGGCACGTGAGACTCTATGAGTAGTGATCTTGCTGTTTCCAGGACATGTCTGTTCTTCCTTTCAGCGATACCGTTCTGTTGAGGAGTTTGCGCACATGAGGTTTCATGTATGAGGCCTGTATGTTTGAAGTACGCCTCAAACTTTCTGTTAACATATTCACCTCCATTGTCTGTTCGGAGAACTTGTATCTTAGCTGAGAATTGGGTTTGTATCATTTTGTGGAAAGCCTGAAATATATCAAAGACCTCATTTTTGTGTTTCATCAAATACAACCATGTCATACGTGTGCAGTCATCAATAAACAACACAAACCACCTATTTCCGGATGAAGTGATTATAGGTGAAGGACCACAAATATCAGAATGAATCAACGCAAATGAAGTGTTATTTTTATTCAAACTCATTGGATACGATACTCTATGACTTTTTGCTACAATGCAAGTTTTGCACTTAAAGTCAGAGAGCTGAGCGCTTGAAAATAACTCTGGAATCAAATGTTTCAGATAGCCAAACGAGGGATGTCCTAGTCGACGATGTAGCAACCAAATCTGTTTCTCCTTATTGCTTGTCGAATGGTTAACTTTGCCGATACTAAGGTCATCCAAGTAGTATAACCCTTCTCTTTTAGTACCACGCCCAATGATCTTCTTCGTGGGAATGTCCTGAAGAAGACAGAATGTAGGGTACATTAACACTACGCAATTAAGATCTTTAGTAGCCTGACTGACAGACATTAACTTGTTCGAGAGAGATGGCACAAGTAATGTGTGTGAGAGCGAGAGGGATGAGGACAACTTTACAGTTCCAGCTCCTGTCAGAGATGCACAAATGGCCTGGCCCGGACCGGGACCGGACCAGACCGGCCAGTCCTGGGCCTAAGTAATTTGGGACCGGGCACAGCCCGTGTTTACACGTGCCGGTCCTGGGCCGAACCCGAGCTGGCCCGTTAAATTTTAATTTTTAAAATTGTAATTTTAATTTTAATTTTAAGTTTTAGTTTTTATTTTTAATTTTTAGTCTCCACTTTTTAGTCTTCACTTTTAAATAACTTAATAAAAACAAGAGTCTGAGAGTTTTTTTATAAGTGATATTTTATAATCTAGTTTATCTTAAATTCCACTTCATCTTCAATTCTACTAGACTTTTAAATTAATCAAACGTTAAAGGTAAGAAATTGACCAAAAAGTTTGGAAACTTTGATATTTTTGATTTTGAGTTAAACCATTTTTTGTTATTTCTTTATGTTAAAGAAACAAACCATGATTACCAAGATTTTACTTTACAAGACAATAAATAAAATAATGACAAAAAAACTAGATAAATATTTATTCTAAAGTTATCTTTATATTTTGTATAATTACTTGTTTTAAGAGCAAAACACCACCACCGGTGTGAACTTTTATTAATATTAAAGCCAAACGGCACTTACATACCATGGAACGGGCTTTACATTACTCAATAGCGAAACGTTCCATAAAATTAAATGCAAAATAAAAAGTACGATCTGTGCTACACAGCAAAATCAGATCAAATATAAAGTAAGTAAATAATGAGCAAGTGGTGGATTTAAGCATCTACCTCATCGGGGTTTTCTTCGTCAGAACTCTTGTGGTCTTGTAATCTGCAAGCTGCAAGACCCCAATCACGGTTGCATATACAAACTTCAACTGCATCTGGTGATAGCCTTGCGCGTCTCTCTGAAATGACACGCTTTCCAGCACTGAAAGCGGACTCCGATGCAACGGTTGAGACGGGAACAGCTAGAACTTCTTTGGCAATGATGGAGAGTATTGGAAATTTGTTACTTCTTTCTTTCCACCAGTCTAGAATGTCGGTCTCACCATTCTCCCAAACAAGGTTAAGGTATGCGTCCACTTCAGTAAGACCGGATGCGGCAGCACGGGGCTGTTTGAGTAGTTGTTCAGCCGGATTGAATGACAATGAGACCGATGAAGACGCGATGGTAGATGAAGTAGTGTTTGCAACCTTATCCTTATACCGACTGGCATATATCCTAAATAACTCTCGCAAGTGCTCATCAATAGAGGCAATTATAGCATGAACAGAAATATCTGTCATTTCTAAGAAACTATAATAACCCTCAAGTAGCTGTTGCGTACCTGTGATTCTTACGGTCGGGTCTAGTGTAGCTGCAAGTAAGTAGATTGGGGGTATAGTACTGAAATATGAAATCCATTTATCTTTCATGGCCTTAATTGTGTCTTTTAAGAACTCGTCATCTTTGTATTGGTTCAAAACCCATGCAATGTTGACCATATGCATTAAAACTCTGTGCGATGTGGGATAGTATACACCGGAGCAAAAAACAGTGGCATCATAAAAATATCGCAGCACAGCAGCCAATTTTGACAGTTTATCCCACATCTCTTGTTTCAAAATCGTGTTCTTTTCTCTGACATTTATAAAACATGTCATGTATGCAGCAAATGGCATCGCATCTATCAACATCTCATAAGTGGAGTTCCATCGGGTAGGGCAATCAAGTTTAAAACGTTTCCAACTAAATTCGAGGCCATTTTCCAAACAATATTGCTTAAATTCTTTAGAAACTTTCGGCCTTGACTTTAAATAGTGGAGTGCCCACCTAATTGGAGTAATTTCATTACTCAAAACTTGAAGACCTTTTTGGACAACTAAGTTTAAAATATGACATATACACCTAATATGAAAAAATGCGGCATCACGGACAGGTTCTAGTGATTCCTTCAATGTCTCAGCCGCGACATTGTTGTTTGATGCATTATCGAATGTTATGCTAAAAACCTTGTCATGACAAAAATATTCTTTTAAACATTCTGAAATTACATTGAATATGTTCCAACCAGTATGATCGACCTCCATCCACTTAAATGCAATGATATGTTTTTGAATAACCCAACTATCATCAATCCAATGTGCAGTTATACAATAATAATCTTGTCCTAGTGGTGAAGTCCACATGTCACTAGTAAATGAGATAGAGTGATCTAAAGCAGAGAAGTATGCTTGTAAGTTTGATTTACCAGCTTCATAACTTTTAAATGCCTCCTTTCTAGCAGTGGTCCTAGATGTTTTTTTAAAAGCAGGGTTTAAGTGTGTTGTAATCCATTTTTCCATGTGCCTATCTTCCGATTGTGTAAATGGTTTTTCAGTTAACATCATCCATTCTATCATGCCTTCTCTACAATCTTTTTGATTAAATTTAAAAATACCTGATCCGCCGGCAGTGCTTGCAAGCTGTGTCTGACCGCCGGTACTCGTAGCTGCATTTGAACATAAAGTTGGATGCTTTGATTCCATGTGACGTTTCAGTGTTCCTGTGCCAGCGTTCTTCTTATGCAAGAGCTTTTGCTTGCAGTGTTTGCACTGTGCGAACCTCGCATTGTTTCCATGACTATCATTCTCAAAAACTTGGTCAAAATGCTCCCAAACCCATGCGGTGCGCCTCGCCGTCTTACCTTCTGCCGGAAGTTCGGCTTGATGGCTTGTCGGGGTTTGTTCAAAACCATCTCCTCCACCAACATTCCCTGCTGCCGTTGGCTCCACCTCCTCAACGTCGTCATCAGAAAGTTGATCATCGAGGCCCAAGTCGTATTGACTCATATCGAATTGCTCGTCATCGTCAGTTTGTTGGATATGAGTCCCACGGGTCGCCGGTCGAGAAAGGCCACGAAAAAATGACCTCAAAACGGTGCGGGATGAAGAGCTTGAGGCATTTCCCTTTCCTCTTGATGCCATTTGTGTGAGGCAAAATTGAGCAAAACACAAGCTTCGAAAATAATTGAGAATTGAGTGAGAATGCAGAAAATAATATTGACTGCTTGAAAGAAATGAGAGAATATATGAGTAGAGAAGGAGAGATTGCTAAGATTGGTGTGAAGAAATGGTGCAAATGGCCTCCCTATTTATAGGGGAAGGCCTTATTTTTTTTTGCCTAAAATACCCTTAGAAGATAATTGTTGGAGGGGGCAAAAATGTAAATTCTAGGGTCCAGAAAACACTGCCAACCGTTAAAAGGACCTAAGAATCCTGCCGTTGCGCCGCACCGGTCCCGTGCCGCCGTGCCGAGCCGAGCCCAATCCCTCCCTGGGCCGTGCCGAGCCCACCTCCCTCCCCCCCTCCTCCAGGCCCATATACGGCCCACATGCCGCCGGTCTTAACGCGGGCCTGGGCCGTGCCGGTCTTGGCCGTGCCTGGGCCGTGCTCCAAGCGAGCCGGTCCCGAGCCGCACACGTCCGGTATTCTCCCTTGGGGCACCTCGTTCGCGTTTCTTCTTTTTCTGATATTCCTCCCACCAATCTGGGTACCCAATTAATTCGAAGCAGTCATCTTTGGTGCGCTTGGAATTCCCACAGTGGGTACATTTCCCTCCAGCTATCTGGGTCTTGGATTTAGACATTGTATTCAGTCTTACCCTTGCCTTGCTTCCTTTAGATACCATCACGGCACCTGCTGAGGTATCACCATCCGAGGCCATTACTGCTTGTCGAGTGTCCTCCCGTCTCACGTACGCATAGGCTTGCTCAATTGTGGGGAAGGGTTGTAGCTGCAACACATCACTCCGAACATTATCAAGTCGATCATCTAGGCCATCTAGGAAGGTGTATACCCTATCCTCCTGCAAGTTCACATTATATTGTCTGATATCGTCAGGACATTTCATCGGGTTAGGATGGCGAAAATCAATTTCCCTCCATAGCCCCTGCAAGTCATTGTAGTACTTCTCAATTGGTCCACCCGCTTGTTTGGTACGAGTTACCCGACGTCGAAGATCATACACTTGTGAAGTGTCTGTTCCATCAAAGTAGGTCGTGGCGATAGCATCCCATACTTGTTTCGCTGTCGGGAAACGAATGAAGTTACTCACCAGGGATGGATCCATCGCATTGATCAGCCATCCTTTAACTATGGTGTTCTCTGTCCGCCATCTTCGAAACGAGGGATCCGTCTCCGGGGGTTGAGGTAAATCTCCGTTGATATACCCCAGTTTATCCTTCCCTGAGATATACATCTCGACTATCTGGGACCATAGGGCGAAGTTGGAACCATCCAACTTAACCCCAATCGGGATGGCCGACGGTTCAGGTGTGAAGGAGGTAGCTTTATTGACAGCTTCGGTTAGTTTCGTAGTCCAGTCTCTAAGACTAGACTCTGTTAGGCCGGTTGATGGGTTTCTGAGATGATCTTCCATGGTGCTTTTGGCTTGGATTTTTTCAGGTAGGTTGATTTGTGGAGCAGTAATCCTGCTCTGATACCATGAAGGAAAATAGAGCTTTTGGAATCTTTTTCTTCTTCTCTTTTCATTACGTATTTGTCAATACATATATACATCCGCAGAGCTTATCGGATAGACTATAAGAAGAGTTTTGTATCAACCTAGTTTCTTACACAGCGTATACATGCAGTAACGTAAAATACCAGACTTCATCCACACGCCAACATGCACGAGACAAATTTACTTGGACTGGTTCTATTTTAATTGAACAATCTAAAGTTTTAGCAGGAACTCAGCAGGTTGCAGAAACCCGGAACTTCTGGACGTGGGTGTGTTTGTGAATTTTTCATCTGAAATATTTACTTTTCTTGGATTCTAAGCAAAACATCTGTTTAAGAAGGTTCCATTGGCATCAGCTCCTGAGGAAACGAGTTTTAATGGTTGGAGAAAGATTTTGATGTGCTTGGAAGTGATTTATCAGAATTACTGTAGTATTAGGACTATTGGTTGCCAAATTTGACTTAATGTTTGACTTTTTGCTAGAAGTCTGGTTTTAGTCTGAAACTTTACGTACAAGTTTGCAAATTAATTTATATGTCTGAGTTTGAAAATTAGTTTGTTAAGTTTGCAAAATGTTGGAAAATTCTACTTTAGGTTTGCAAGACTTGACTTTGGAGCCAAAAGAAGGTGAAAATAAGAAAGAAGGAAATTATTTGGAGCCAAGTTTCCTCTTTGTCCTCACCCACTATCACGTTATCACTTTTCGAAAAGAATAAAAACCAATTTTTGTAAAAATCAGTTCTAGGATGCTTTTTGGCTATAGTTTGCCTAATATATCATAGTTTATATAACATTTTTATTTACATTTACACTCATCAGTTTAAATTAGTGTTCTCAAATTACTGGCAAATATATTTCAAGTAGCTTATTTGTCTCTATCATTGAATCATTACCTTACAATTAACCTTTCAATACCTTAAGGTCTAATAATTGTGACATCTGTTTCACAATTTATTTATATTATAATTTATTTTGATGGTTACTTATATTTAATTATTACTTTTTATGTTTTAAATTCTTTGTACCATTTCAGTTTTTTTAACTTAAATTTGACTTAAGTCTATTTGTAATACTATTTGCTAAAATTTTTAAAAAGTTTTATATTTTAAAATTTCAAAATTATAGCTTGTAAATATAATTTTTAAAATTTTTTTATTGGAGGAAACTTTTTGTTTAATGAGACATGACGTATATGCAAGCATAAAAAACTCGAAAATAAAAGCCTTGGAAATCCACTTAAAGGTTTAAGTGGTATTAATTATAGTGCATAGAATACAACTTAAAATGAGCTATTTATAATATAGTGAAAACTAGGTGTAAGTAAAATTTTGATTACATCCAAAATAAACGGATAATTGAAAAGAATTTTAATCTTAATAAAATTATTTCTTTAACATTTTTCAGTAAAAAAATTATTTTACAAAAATTAGAAAAAAGAAAAAAGAAAAAGCAGGCCTAGGCCCGGCTCAGACCCAGCTATAACCCAAGCCCACATTAGGACCAACATGCCTATAACCAAGCTATGCCCGGTCCCTTCAGACCCAGGCCCGGGTCAGCCCATTATGCACCTATACTAATTGAGTAATAGTGAGCTAGAGTTATATTTTGTAGCAATTTCACAAAAAAAGTTAGATATTGCAGCAAATTTGTTGAAACTTAATTAAAAAAAATTTATGAAATTTTTTAAATTTAACATACTAAGAAAAGAAAAATTAATGTAAATTAATTGCTTAAAAAATTGTCCGAGTGGATGTTCGGCAAAGTGGCGTCCTTCCTACAGCGCGAGTTCAACAAACAATCTAAGACACAAGATCCAAGCCGTGCTCGATCAAGCCGAGACACAAGAAACGACTCATGCTTCTGTTCAAACCTGGCACTCTGACCTCAAACTCTTGCCCTATGACATGGAGGACGTCCTTGATGAGTTCGAGTTTGAAGTGCAGACGGCCAAGTGATAGGCCCAAGCTGAGGACAGCACCACCAGACCACCCAAACGGCCCAGGCTTAGTAGTTTGAGTGGAAGCCAGTCTCTGCCTCTTGATCTTGGTGCTCTCCTTCCCAAGATAAATGATATCACCACCAAATTGCAGCATATAGAAAGAGAAACAATGTTCGCCGAGTTAATTCAGAAGAATCCCTCACTTCCACAATCGAGCACTACGAGAACTAGACGACCAGCCTCCACTTCGTTGCTTGACCCTCATGTTTTTGGCAGAGAGAATGACAGGCTCGCCATTCTTGACCTTGTGCTAAGAGAAGAGCATCATGAACATGGAGTTGGAGTTATTCCAATTGTGGGAATGGGTGGGATTGGTAAGACCACTCTCGCTCAGCTTGTTTACAATGATGAAAACGTGGAGAATCAGTTCCATCTTAGAGCATGGGCTTGCGTTTCTGAACCATTTGATGTCCTTAAGGTAACAAAAGCCATTGCAGAAGTGTTGGATTTGTTCCAAAGAAATCTTTAATTTTGATGATGACAAGTGATTTGTGTTAATATTTTTAATCTCACTTTTTTGGTTAAAATAAAGTTAATTGAACTTATGCTTATTTTTCAAGTGTGTCAAGTGATTATCTCAAAAAAATATGTTTTAAGAATATTGAGGACAAATTGCTTTTGAAAAAAAACTAGTTTGAATCAAGTTTGATTTCCAAATGACAAGTGTTTTTGAGTTGTTTTAAGTTTAATCCATTAAAGTCACAGTTTAACAGGTATTTGTTTCACCTAAGTTTAACTTGCTCCCAAGTTTTACACTTTAACACGTTAAACTGGGTTAATTCGAAGGTTAAGTTTCCTGTGATTTTTCAAGCTTCAGCTGACGCGTTAAAACTCGGTTTTAACCTGTTAAGTTGAAGTCTGAAGGCTTGGGTTCAAATGTTTCCAGTAGTGCGTTTTCAGCCAAAATTTCAAATGGAGCTCGGGCGAATCAGAAGACGCCACCTGTACACGTCTGCCGCGCATTAAATGCTCTGTCTCCAGCTGTTTTTGACCGTTGAAGAGAGAAGTCAAGTTTAACCTGTTAAACTCAGGACTTAACATGAAATCTGGGAATGCTGCGTTTTTCACGTAAAACAAAGCAACGGCTCTCCAGATTTTAAAGAAACTTTTCAAGCATATCCAGCAGGGTTTCAACAGTCTAATAGCTTCCTAAAGAGTATATTTACACTAAGAAACATGTTGAAAACCAACTTGGCAACTAGAAAAAAGAATTATTCATAAAAGAGCTTAAACTAGAAAAATTGCCAAGAACTTGTGCTTGTGCTTTCATTTGCTTATCTAGCATTGTTTGTTTAGTTCTTACCTTGTAACCACGAATTGTTGAGCTTGTCTTGAGTGGTTGAGTGATTTCCTTGTAAGGGAAAGAGAGTTAGATAGGTTTCTAGTTAGCCTTTGACAAAACTAGTGAGAGGTGAAGGTAGAAGGATCTACCAAAGTGTTGTATGCCTTTGAAGGCTATTGTGTATCATTGTGTTTCATAATAGAGAAGAAAACTCTCAAGTGGTGAGCTTGAGGAGAGGAGTATGCTCTCAAGAGGAGAGTTCGAACCTCTATAAAAATTTTCTTGTCTAAGTTTCTTCTTTTTTCTACATACTTGAGCTTTGGTGGGTGTTTTATGCAACTTGTTTTGGTTGAACTTGCTTGTTTTCAAAACTACTTCAAAGATAGCTTTCAAAGCAAATTCTAGGTGGATTGTGGTAGTCATTTTCTGAGTAAAATAGAGTTAATCATTGTTCCTCAAATTAAATTTGAGTTTGGGGTTTCAAGAATTCACTTGTGCTTTATTTTTTGAACCAAACCAATTCACCCCTCTTGGTTGCACTTGGGCCAACAAGAAGCACTACTAAAAGACCACGATGTGAATGACTTGAATCTGCTTCAGATGAAGTTAAAAGGCGCCTTAGCTGGAAAGAAGTTCCTAATTGTATTGGATGATGTCTGGAATGAGGATTACGGCCTGTGGGAGACTCTGAGCAAGCCTTTCCTTGAAGGGGCAGCAGGAAGTAAAATAATTGTCACTACTCGCAACCATGGTGTTGCATCGATCATGAAAATGGGTGATATTCAACCTTACACTCTTAAAACACTTCCAGATAAATGAGTGTTTGCAATTGTTTAGCCAACATGCACTGCAAGCTGAGAACTTTGACACATACCCGCATCTCAAGCCAGTGGCTGATGAAATAGTAAGACGATGTAAAGGACTACCGTTGGCTGCAAAAACAGTTGGAGGACTCCAGCGTGGGAAACTGAGCAGGCAATCCAAGGAGAACATATTAAACAGCAGAATATGGGATTTGCCAAGTGAGAAGAGCGACATCTGTCTTCTCAGCTGAAGCGCTGCTTCACTTATTGTGCCATCTTCCCCAAGGATTATTGAATTCGACAAGGATGAATTAGCTTCACTTATTCGGCAGAAGGCTTTTTGAAGGAATCAAATGAAGTGAAGCTAATGGAAAAGTTGGGTCGTGAATATTTTGACGAATTATTATCCAAATCCTTTTCTCAACCATCAAATGTTGATATGTCAAGGTTTGTGATGCATGACCTTATCCATGACCTTGCTCAGTCAGTTGCTTTGAATATTTGCTCTCATTTGCCCTCTGGGATGGATGGTGAGAAATTACAGGTAACATTTGATAATGTTCGTCATTTTTCAGTTGGTTTTCACACATATATTTAATTTATCAGGTACCGAAAATTTGAAATTCTCAACAAAGCGAAGGGATTGAGAACTTTCATTTGGCCTTTTTACTCTAACCAGAAAAAGATTTACTTACCCAATAGAGTGTTGGATGAGTTGCTGCCAGAATTGAAATGCTTAAAAGGTTATATCTCTACATTGTTACCAGATAGAAAACGTGCCAAATGGGATTAGAGGCATGAAACACTTGAGGCATCTTGATTTATCTTTTACCCGGATTCGCTCATTATCTGAATTCGTTTCTCACCTTATTTTCCTACAGACATTATTACTTGAACACTGTGTAGATCTAAAAAATTTGCCTAATGGAACCGGGAATCTGATTGATCTCCATCATCTTGATATCAGCAGTACAAAGAATTTAGAAGACATGCGAATGGGAATACACAAGTTGACGAGTTTGCAAACATTATGTAAATTTACAGTGTCAAAGGCACAAGGATTATCATTACGACATCTGAAGGACTTATCTAATCTTCAAGGCAAGCTGTCCATTGAAAATCTTGAAAATGTTGAAGATATTCAAGATGCCGAGGAGGCAGATCTGGAGAAGAAGAAAGGCCTTGAGCAATTGTCCTTGCAATGGACATTTGAAATGTTCACTGGTCCAAGAAATAATGAGGGCAATGAAAAGCAGGTCCTCAATCACCTGCAACCTCACCAACACTTGGAAAAACTCACAATTGCTGGCTACTGTGGGATCGAATTCTCTTGTTGGATGAGCCATCTATCATCCTTTTCCCAGAGCTTTCATACATGGAGCTTCGGGATTGTAGAAAATGTGGTTCACTGCCATCAGTTGGGAGATTGCCTTCACTTAAAGAACTTATTATAAAAGGATTAATAGCTGTGCAGGATGTGGGAGTTGAGTTTTATGGGAATGATGTTCTCTGGTGAGAGTTTCCCAGCACTAGAAAAGCTCAAGTTTCAGAATATGAGTGCTTCGAAGGTTTGGTCTTCTGACAATGGTAGTAGTGATGCATGTGCTCAAAGCTTTCCAAAGCTACTTGAGCTTGTGATTTCAGATTGTCCTGAGCTGAAAAGGGAATTACCCAGCTACCTTCCAGCTTTGAGGAAGCTTACTATTAAGGGATGCCCACAATTGATAGCTTCTATGGAAAGCCTCCCATCACTTGAAGAATTAGGCATAAATGGATGTAGGGCAGTAGTTTCCAAGAACATCGTCAATATGACATCCCTCACCAAGTTAAGGATGGTGAACGTTGCTGAGCAAGTAAAGGACTCAAGCACTCAGATAAGTTGATGTTGATATCAACTGCCTGAACTTATTGATCGATGGCAATGGGAAGATTAAGGAAATGATGCATCTACAAGTTCTCAATATATCTAACTTTGATGGCCTTCAATGTTTTCGAGACGAGTTCTTGACCCGGAGCCTCAAAATGTTAACAATCAAGGGATGCGAGAGGCTTGAATCTTTTTCATTGGGTAATCTACCTCCCACACTTGAATCGATAAGAATCAATAACTTCAGCAATTTACGATTTCTCACAGGAGAAATAAATCGCGACAAAGGTATTGGTCTCATGACAGCTCTAGTTTCGTGTGTGCTTAGAACTTGTATTGGTCTTCATGTCTAAGTTCATTGGTCAACATTTTGTTATTTGGCTTAGAACTTAATGTTTTCCTTTTCTTTGTAAATCAAAAAATTTACAAAAGTCCTTGAATCTCAAGCTCCAAATCAAAATGTTCCGAACCAGGAAAACATTTCAAATTACAAGATGACTTCTCCTTTGTTTGATTAAATGCACTAAGTTCAAGTGAGAAAGGAAGCTCCATTTTTTTATAGGCAGTGAAGTATGGCTTAATTTTATACGCTTGGATGGGTGTGCGCTCTTCTTTCCTCTTTTTTGCTTTTCTTATTCTTTTCCCTTTTGGAGCTCCTTTTTTTTTTTTCTTTTCTTTTAACATGTGGAAGCAAAATTGCTCTTGATGCAAATGTTGGCTGATCAATACCATGATGTCCTTTACCTTGGGAAGGAAGGTGGTCTCCCTACACAAACTATGATGTATGTCGATGCTCCTTAATCTCAATATCTCTATCATATAAGTCGGTTCAATTGTTTTCATTATTCTTAGGATTATGTTCAGATGGCCTCTATCTGCTCCCCTTACCAGCTCCATCAAAAGATTATGGCATGGGAGGCAGGTAGCTCTAGGGTGGAAGGGCCGAAGCTTACCTAGAGGAAGCTCCCAAAAGATGATCCTGTTGGGAAGCGCTGATCCAAGCATTACTTTGTGTATATTTCCTTTGAGTGATATATTAGGGTATATAACGTAGACTCACCATTTGTGATTTCTTCTGCCATTTTGAAAAGCTGTCTTTTTGTGGGCATTTCGTCCCATTCTTCCACTATCACCAACAATGTGGCAATAATAGCCAACATTTGGTTGTTTTCTCCTTTTTTTTTTTTTCTTTTTAACATTATTTGCTTGAGGTATTGGTTACTCGCCTTCCTATACATCCTCACCAAAGGACATTCTGCATACTTACTGTAGCGGCATAAGCAAAAAACAACAAAAGGGTAAAAATAACTTAGGAAACAATTTTATCGATTAATCAGATGTTTCAGTTATAAATGTAATTATAAGTTTAATTTATAAAAGGAATAAAGAGTAAAAACATGAAATGATATGTAATATTATGTTAAAAAATTCAGTAAATATAACATGCCATATCTTTGGTAAATAATTTAGATAGAAGTAAAAAAAAAAAAAAAGGCATTAAACAGTTTGTGAGAAAGATTAATATGTAATAACAGAAGAAGTGAGTGGATAGGTGAAAAGAAAAGGAAATGAGAGTTAATGTGATGAATTTGATTTAATGTGAGATAGAAGTTAAAAAAAATGGCATTAAAGAGGCTGAGAGAAAGAGTAGTTTGTATTAAGTGAACAAGAAGTTGGTGATTGGAAGGAAAAGAGAATGAGAATTATTATGAGAAACTAGATTTAAAGTGAAGAAGAGAATTAATGTAGAAATAGTAGTTGTGATTGTTGGTAAGGAGTTAATACAATCAATGCAAGCAGATGGGTGGATCCGAGGAAGTTTGGAAGTAGGAGTTTGGAAGCTTTAGGCCTTTTTCACCTTATTTCGTAGTTCTAAGTCCAAAGAAGATTAATGCAACAATATAATAAAGGAATGCGAATGCAAAGCATACGAAAATCATAAATGACAAAGGTGTGGATCATTAAGAGCAAAGGTGTTTGTGAGGGAATCAAGTCAGTAGTGATGATTAATCTATTTCATAAATGTTTTTTAAGGTTTTGAAAAGAATATAGAAAAGAGCAACACATGCAAAACACTTTTAAGGACGCATAATCATCTTTTATGTTGAATAATTGCATTTGTTTGGACTAACTCGTTTTTTGTTTTTTACTAAGTTGCATTTCTCTCATATGAGATTTTGCATTTATAAGTAATAGAAAGACAATAATCAGTTTGCACCAGATGACCTATTAAGGCGATAAACAAGAAGAACATGCTATCTGAATTCTCACTTAAATAATGAATTGGCTTCCGACTTCAGAACTTCACATCACCAAATGGTACAAGAGAATACACGTAAAAATACAATACCCAATAAATGACTTCTATATTGTTAAGTTTTTCACATCTATCTCTATCTTGGTCATTACCTAAACACTGTGAACCAAACCAATGACATGACAAATAATCTAGAAACTAGAGAATGACAACACAGCCAATATTGTTATGAATCATGGACAATGAAACAAAATAGGTGACAATTAAACAAAAAAGGTGATAAAGAAACAAAAAAAAAATGACAATGAAATGAAATATGTGACAATTAAACAAAAAAGGTGACATGGAAACAAAAAAGGTGACAATGTAAAAATAGAAAGTAAAAGACTGCAAGGGAAAAAAAAAGGGACCAGGAAAAAAGGCAGCAAACAATAGGAAAAAGTGATAACCGGAAGAAAAAAGTGATAGCAAGCTTATTGCTTTTCCATCGAAGACATAAGTTTCATTGCTTTATTACAAAAATAATCACTTTTTTAAAACTATTGTCTCTTTGCTTAAATTAGTGTCCCTTTTTTATTTTATTTTGTTTCTTTTTTTAAAACAATGTCACTTTTCTACATTCAGCCATTGTGAATATGTGCTGTACACTAGAAAAAAGCCAGATTTTATAGTAAAATGCTCAAATCCACAAAAAAAATGTCAAAATGACTTTGGTGGAAAAACAAACAACTTGATGAGTTTAAAACCAAACATATTGGGTGTGAAGGGTGAGAAATGTGAGACTCTAGATCTAGATAAATAGTCATCGTTGCCTAAAATGTCCTGTGAGGAGATAGTCCTTTGATCATGGATGGCTTCAAACCACATGGAAAGTCCTTGACAAGCTCTCTAGCATTACCGTGGGCCATTGTTTATTGATGAAGGGTAGTGAGATCGAAGGTAAGGAAAAGGAGAAGGAGGGTAATTGGTGGCGATAGGGAATGAAGAAAAAGAGCGAATGATGAAATAATGAAGTTACTATAAGGTGGCTCTAAAAATTTAAATGTGGTGGAAGGTAAATTTAATTGAGGGGTAAGGTAGGTTAAATTTAATTTATTGGGTAAGGCCTAAGCCCAAATTTAATATGGTTCACATAGAGGGGGGCGCGGTTCATATTTAAGGAAAGTGCAGTTTGTATTGAGGTCTACATGGTTCACAATTAGGGGTATCGCAATTCACTTTTCGGGGTAGTGGTTCAGATATAAATGTGTTGCAGTTCACTTTTAGGAGATCAAGTGCTTCACATTTAGGCCCAGGTTTGAACCGCAAACCCCTTAAAAGTGAATTGTAATTATTACAGTTCACATCCAGAGGGTAATGTGGTTCACATTCAGGTCTCTAACTTTGAACCGTAGACCCCCTGAATGTGAAGTACTAAGTACCGATTCACAATTAGGGGGTTTGCGGTTTCACAATTAAGGATCTAGATGTGAACCACTAAAAACATGTGGTTCACAATTAAGGGGTCTGTGGTTCAAAATAGGAAAACCTGAAGGTGAACCACAAATACCTTGATTTTGAACTGTTGATGCCCAGATTATGAATCACTAACTCTGTGGTTTACAACTAGGGGGTATATGATTCACAATCAGGAGCCTGAATGTGAACTACAAACTTAGTGGTTTAAAATTATGAGTTCTATAATTCATAGTTAAGGGTCTGATTATGAATCACTAAGTCTGTGGTTCACAGTTAAGGGATTTGAGATTCACAATTATAACATTTGTTGTTCGTAATCAGAGGGTTTGTGGTTCACAATCAAAGGCCTACATGTGAACCGCTTACCCCTTGATTGTGAACTGCATACCCCTGATTATTCACAATCAAGGGCCACAGACTTAGTGGTTTATAATCAGGCCCCTAACTGTGAACTGCAGACCCCTTGATTTTAAACCACTAAGTTTGTGGTTTACAATTAGGCCCCCTGATTGTAAACCACAAACCCCCTGATTGTAAACCACAAACCCCCTAATTGTAAACCGCAGAGTTAGTGGTTCATAATCTGGGCTTTCGTGGTTCACAATCAAAGTATTCGTGGTTCACTTTCAGGCCATCGGATTTTGAATCGCAAACCCCTTGATTGTGAACCATATATTCCTAATGGTTCATATTCAAGCCCTTGATTATGCACCGCAAACCCCCTGATTGTGAACCACATATCCTCTGATTATAAGCCATAAACGTAGTGGTTTATAGACCCCTAACTGTGAACCGCAGACCCCCTGATTGTGAACTGCATACCCCTTGATTATGAGCCACAAACATTGTGGTTTATAATCAAGCCCCTAACTGTGAATCGCAAACCCCCTAATTTTTAATCACTAAGTTTGTGGTTTACAATTGGGCCTTATGATTGTGAACCACATACGCCCTAATTGTAAACCGCAGAATTAATCGCTCATAATTTGGACTTCAATGGTTCACAATCAGGGTATTTGTGGTTCACCTTCAGACTTGGATTTTGAACCACAGACCCCTTGATTGTGAACCACAAATTTTTAGTGGTTTATATTCAAGCCCCTGATTGTGCACCGCAAACCCCCTGATTGTGAATCGCAAAACTCCTGCTTATGAACCACAATGTGCATCACAAACCCCCTAATTGTGAACCACAAACCTCCTGATTGTAAACCACACACTGTGGTTCACAAACAGGAGTTTTGCTATCACAGTCAAGGGCCTAATTGTGAACCACATACTCCTAGAAAGTGAACGCTTTTCTACCTACGCAAATGCTTTTCTTGAATCTTTATCACTTTTTTTGGAGTTTTATCACTTTTTTAATCTTTCTCATCGCTTTTTCGGGCCCTTTAGCGCTTTTTCAACCTACTTCATCGCTTTACTAGTTTTTTGTCTTGCTCCTCTACATTGTTTAGATGTCGCTTCTCTCCAAACTGCAACAATGTTGTTGTGCTCAACTCTCCTTCAACTCACTTCTTCGTTTCTAATTAATTTCAACTACTCACCCCACCTCTTCACCAAATTTTCGATGTCCATTCCCATCGATTGCTCGGACTTTGTTTTCACCTAGGCTCTTTCAAATTTTTTTTTTTTATTTTTCTCTCCCTAAAAAAATACACAAGTTAATGTTATCAAATTAGTCGGTTGCTGGCCAACTTGTCAACCACCATCCAACGGCTGTTGTTGTTCCTCCTAATCTAATGGTTAAAATATTACTGTAGCAATTTGACGTAGTTAGACAGCTGCGGCAATGCAGAATGTCTCCCCTCACCAACTCATACAAAGCAAATAAGAAGGTTGATTTCTCATCCGTTACTTTTTCTCTCTTTCTCTTTTTCTTTTTCTTTTTGTTTGCTTTTCCAACAATTATAAATGTGCTTGATGTTTTGATTCAAGCCCTGGTGATAGATAGCCTTAGATGGATGTAGTCATGTCAGGACTTGATTCAGCCAAGTACGTGAACCTAGAAGTACTAGATTCTGCAGAAAATAAGCCACAAGAAGGTAATATAATGGATGGAATTTAATTGCTTTGTTTGATCCTTCTGTAAGATGAAGAAATTGGTCTAAAGCTCTACAATTTCTGACTTATCTCCATTGATCTTCTCTGTCAGCTTCTAAGAAGCTGAAAAATGGAACCTCTGCATGATATTACTGAGATCAGCAGTATCTAGGTTACTTCTCGAAACGAAGATCCTGGTTTTTCTAATGACAAGCTTCTTACTTGTTGCAAATCTTCAGTGTTTGCCTTTTCATTGAAGTGGTCCCTCAGGAATTCAACAACCATGAAAGTAAGAGCAGAGGCTGGAATATACCATGTGATCCGTGGGATGCTTCCTCTGAACATCCCTTTAACACCTTCGTCTTTCCAAATCTTGTAAATCGCATCCGACCATCCAACATACCTACTCAATTCACCCCGAATGGAAAAAAAACAAAAAACAAAACAAAACAAAACAAAACAAAATTTGTCAGCATAAATCGAACATCATGTACAAGAGATTATGTGTTTCTATATATTACAAGTACGCCCAAGCAACCATGCTTCTGCATCTGGTTCAGAGAAATTCTGTAAGAGTAACCATTTTCTACTAGTATCAATCCCCAAAAGGAAGATGCCTCTGCAAAATTTGCATGTGAATGGAAAAAAAAAATGACACACAAATGCGTGCAATGTTTCTACTTTTTCCTCGTATACCAACTATCTTAGTGTCTACTCATGTAAAACATGGAGAGCTAAATGGTATACAGCAGAAACTAGAATTGACCCACCTATTCTAATTACTATAAAAAATGAGACCAAAGCTTTCGAAAGGTGGTAGACTGACTCTTCGAATGAGTTCTCTAGTGAGCTTTCCTATATATCTTATGTGTATATTTCCTATTCCCTCAAAGGTAAATTCTTCACACCAAGAAAGAAATAAGGCAAGGACTTAATAGGTGATATAAGCTTGCAATTATCATATGGTTAATTGGTCTATAGCCCAGCTACCTTTGATGTGTGCGGGATTAGATGGAAACCTTCCAATGTAATGAATGAATGAGGTTATGTTAGCAATGGTTGGAACTTTTTTCGGAAACATAGATTGTTGCCACTTGCCAGGTATAGCAAGGCCCATGATGGCAGACGCAGAGGACTAGTCCAACAGAACTGGTATTTGGGAACACATTCAGAGTAAGAGGGACTCTTCTATGAAATTTATTTCTTACAAAATTGGTGATGAAAGTTGTGCCAATTTTTGGACTGATTTTTGGTGCAAGGAAACACCTTTTGCAGAAAGATCCAAGTAGATGTTTACTCTAGCAACTAATGAACATGCGTTTATCAGTAACTGCTTTTGAGCTGGTAAATGGCCAAGTCAGCTGGAATCCTAATTTCTCAAGTCACTTAAATGACTGATAGATTCTATGGATCTCCAATTTGTTTATTCTATTGTACAAGCAGAAGATTAATGGAACAAATTCTGACAAAATTTTGTCTTTTTAGGGAAGTCGGATGATTTTTCAGTTAAATCTTTTTGCCAGGTTCTAATTCAAGGTAATCGCAGAAGGTTTTTCCCAGGAAGGCCAGAAAATCAAATGATCTACCAAAAGCAAGGTCTTTCGGTTGGAAAATTGTGATGTGACAGTAGGTGACAGTCACAACATGTCACGGATGTCACGCACCACAATCAGATGGCCTGTGAAGCATCCATGACTGTCATGAGCTGCCACATTGGAATGGATTCCACAATCAATACCCTATAACAGAACAAGAGAAGAGCTATTTCTTTGGAGAGAATGCAATAGTAGAGGTTCCAAGGACCAAGGGGCTCCATTGTATATGGTGAGTAGTAAAATTCTCTCATCTTTTGGGCTTCAAGACAGAAGTTACACATGAAGAGATAGTTGAGATTTCTGATTTTTGTCTCGTAAATGATTCTCCAGGCATTTCTTGGTCCTTTTAATAGTTTTTTTTTCTTATCGAAAAAATAAAGGAAAATTAGACAATATCATCTTTTCAGGATGTATGGTGGATTATATACACCACGAGAAGACACCTAATTTTATAAAAAATAATGAATAAATATCAAGTGATGGATTGACATAGCAGCACTTGTATAACAATAATCTTGTCATGCTTATGACTTGCATACGAAGAGTGGCATGATATGTGTGTGTCCGTCTGTGTCTGTGCGTGAGAGCATTTTCTGTAAAATCAGAATTGATACCTTGAAGATGCCCCTTGAACCTGCAGTCTTGTTTTGACAACATCAAGGGGGGTTGTGAGATAAGCACTCAACCCTGCATGTTATAAATACATTACTTCTGATAGGGCACAAATTATTCTGGGAGACCACAAAAAAATGCATGCTCTAGGACATTAGCAGAAGGAAGGCACATACCACCAGCTAATCCTCCCAGTATAAATCCCTCGACAGAGCCATTAACATGCAAACTGGGAGCCAACTTTTGCTTCCCATGCTCTGTCAACTCTTTTAGGGCTTCATAAAACATAACCTAAAGTATCAAAAACAAAAGCAGCAATTAGTCGTTAGTTCCTACAAAGTTGTTTCTTTTCTGTTCCAGTGGGCCAAGCTCCCTATTTTGTTTACTAATTCACAGTATTCAATAGATGGCTTTAAGTTTTGTGAAGCTAGTGAAATGAACCTCTCACAATTAAGGCATTAAAGAAACTGGAAAATTAAATGCCAACTGATGCAGAAGACATCTTTACCATATAGTGGCTACATGATAAGCCATATGGGTGGAAGTATTAAGTATGTCAACCTTTGAAAATAGAACACAGACATCAAGACAGTTAAACATTGATGGGAACCAGGTTCTTTTTTACAATGTCGAAAGAAACAGCTATAACTTACTAAACTGACACAAGCCCAATTGGTGCATGCACTCATTACAAAAGGCAAAAGAAAAAAAAAAAGGTGTAAGATGGGATTGGCTGGACTGGAGGATAGCAAGCTATAGATGTTATGAAAACAAAGCTCACTCTGCAGCTACTTATTGAGTCTTGATATGAGAATATGACAAGTAATTACTGTATTGCACTGCTGAATTAAGAAAAGAATATAATATACCATAAGGCCAGCAAATGGCACATCCCTAGCAAGCGTGGACCAGTATCTGCAAAGTCAAAGAGGAGAGTTTAGAAGTAGTGCAGTCTAAAAAATTTCAGTTTCTGATACAATATTCCCTACATGACTAATAAAGTTCTACTTCTTCAAACAGGCCTCAGTACCACAACATTACAAAACTTTAATATCTTCAACAAATAAGAAAAAATCTAACAGAGGAGAGAGAAACCAAGATGTGTCAATTGGATCAATTTTAATTGTAGTAAAGGTCCAAAGGCGTTACCCAACTTAGTTTTTGGATACTAATACCTAAGTGATTCTAAAACTTTAGATTTAAAGAATTGGATTTAAGGCCCTAGATGACACAAATTGTGGGGAAAAAGAATGACAAAGAATGGCAGCGTAGAGGATGAACACGGTGATAAAAGAAAAGTATGGCTGTGCATGTGTTTATTAGTACAATATATGTGCAAGGAATATGTACAATATTATGATCCCTATGCTTGGGAAAATAACGTAGCTACACAGACATCGAGATATATTCAGTGGCACCAATTAATAACTATAATATTTAACTATGTGACTTTACAAAATGGTTGCATATAGCATTTCGAAAATGGTTGTTGCTTCCCAATGAGGCATTTTATTGAATAAAAGTCTCAAAACCAAAGGTTTGGTGGCATATCTGTCTGATTCTGCTAAATTCTTCTGCACAGAAGATATATAGAAAGAAAAGCTTCTTGTCTTTTTTCTGTAATCACGCTTATCATTTACAAATAGAGATTGGCACATTTTTTGGAGGGTAAAAAATTTTCAAATGTGATAAATTTTTCAAATGAAAATCGAAGAATCAGTGAAAAGGAAATAAACAAATGGTAATTGGGAGGACAATGCAATAGGGAACACAATTGCTAAAAACATACAACACAGAGTGCATCTGATGATGATGATGACGATGATACCAAAAAAAAAAAAATTGCCCCTTTTCAAAGATAGTGCATCATTTATTCAAGTTAAAAAGATAAAGGATGAATCAAGGATTTTGACATGGTGAAGGAATAAGGTTAAGTGCTTTGGTTTATTTTAACATGTCCCAAGTTTAATTCCTAATAATTTGCTGGTTTCCCAAGCCTCCAAGGTATGGTACCTCTTGGGGTACCATAAACGGATCCAATATCTGAAACCCTATCCAGCAATACTACTTGTCCTGAATTTGGTTTATATACATTAAGCTGTACTCTTGTGTACATCAAGCCTTAACAAATCAGTGCATCAAACATGGGAATGAGCAAATCTAGGCATGACTCCATATACATGAATCCCTGTCAATATCTAGGTATCTGAATGTATTTGCAAGAATGAGTACCCTTCAACAGATTCCATGACTAGTAATCTTACCCAGCATATAATCCTTTTGGCCCTTGCTCTTTCCATATTGAACAGCCAGCTTGAAACATTCCTGTGTAATAGCCATACATTTGTGGAGCAGATTTTGTAGGCATTGTATTTTTCATTGCAACAGAGCTCCAAGATGTTCTTGTACCTTGAACCTGCATCCTTTGCTTCATCACTTCACATGGAACATAAACAAAAGATCCAAGTGTGTCACCTGGAATGAATAGACAATTAGAAGAGTCTAAGCATTAGCGCAAAAGCTGTGTTTTCAGATTTAGGGTCAAACCAGTATTACTATACTTTTTCTAAATATAGGATGAACAGCAATTTTGAACATTAATTCAGTGTATCTAAACATAAAAGACGCAACAGCTTCAGTCAAGTAGAAAGCAGAGTGAGTGAAATCAGAACAACTTCTTTAAAGATTAGACATCAAGATTGTGGAGAAATGCATCAAAAAGAAGCAAGCTAACATTTCGACTCCCTAGAGAGAGAGAGAGAGAGAGAGAGAGAGGGCACAGCACAACTGAATGTGTCCACTCAAACCAGGATGCATTGAAACAACCAAGACATGTGGATAACATAAAGAATTAATGATTATGCCATTAAACAGCAACCCATGTAAACCTCAAGCACTTTGCGGCAAAAATATGCAACCCAAACCATACTGATACAAAGAGATTATGCCAGGATCTTAACAATTCTGATGAGTTAAAACTAACATTTGTGTTAGATCAGCCAACACAAAGAAAAGGAAGGGAATTAAAATGATTCGTACTGGCCAAAGAAAGAAGCGTCAGAAGAAGCATACCAACAGCTCCAGCAATGAAATGAGCCCAATGGCCCCCAAGGCTAGGATGGGATTCTTCAATCCACTTTTTGGTGGACTCTATAAAACCAAAATAGGTAGCTCCAGTTGCAAGAGAACCAGTGATCCCTGGAGTTACGCCCCTATAAAAGCCTACAAACTGGTAAGCTGACTCGGTTTGGAGAAACCATATATAACATGCCATACATGTCACTTTCCCGGATAGCCAAGAACAAGATACAAAATTAAGAGAGACAGTTGCCAACCTCTCAAACCATCAGCAACCCAAACAGTCCGAACCATCTTCAAAATGTTCATCTGGTTCTGATAGCATCAAAACAAAGAGAGATACACAAACATGAACAAAGGGAACCTCTAAACAAGACCATATTCATGTATGAAAAACCAAAGGATCCCCATTTCCTAATAGAAACAGACACAGGTGCCCACCTGGGTACCGCTGAGAAGAGCTTGGCTTTGTATTCTGGTCTTGATGGTGTCTATGGGATGCATCATCCCCTCCCCAACGGCCCCCGCAATGGCTCCCCATACGAACTCTCTCCACACTAGATTATTTTGATCGTCAGAAACTGGGTAAGTAACAGGCGACAGGGAAAATGAATGGAGGCAAGCAAAGACGAAGCTCACCGAAGAATTGTTTGTGAGTTGCGGTTATTGGAACAAGAGCTCGCCTTTCTTCGGAATCCACCGGTCCAATCGCCATGAAGTCAGCACAAATTCTTACATGAACCTTTCCTTTTTTCCACCGTAGGGTTTTAGCATGAACGGGCTCGGCGCGCTCGGCGTTTTTGGTAGAAAATATTCTTCGATTAAATCCCTAATATTTGTGTTTTGGTCATATTGGTCACTGTTATTCTTTTCCATCCAATAACTTGTTTTTTAAGGCACAACGTATGGCGATTTCTTCATCAATTTCTAGATCTTGCGGCCACTACTCACCTTCGCATCACACCACTCACCTCCACATCACGACAATCATCGCTCGCCTCTAGGATCTCGTCACCGCCTCTCGCCTCCGTGATCTTTCATCAGTATCATCTTCTCGTCTCATTGTCGCCATCCACCTCCACTACAATTTCAACCTCTCCAACAAGAATGACAACAGCCTCATCACCATCCATAAGTCCATCGACGATGCATTCTACAGGATGGATGAGACCGAGTGCTTAACTGCCTCACAAAATGAGTCAGATTTGACAAAGGTGCTCGACGAAGATGGCAACAACATCGACAACAACTTCATCTCCTTTAATGAGTTGCAAACAGCTGGAGAAGGTAGGGATATACTGGAAATTAACTAGGTTCATGATGGGTTAATTTGACTAATTAGACCTATGCACATAATATTCTTGGTAAACTTTAAAGCCGCAAAGCTAGCATTTAATTGGTTTGAGAAAAGACTACCCTATTCGTTTTGAGTATATTAACATGTTTTCCTCATTCGGTGGGATTCAGGAAGCCATCAATTCTCAATCCATTAAACAATAGCCCTTGAAGTCGGTCTTATTTACATGTCAAACCCAATCAACATCAACCACCCACAAAATTGAATAACCATAGCTTGCTTCTGCCGTAAAAAACCAAACCAAGAACAGAACCTAAAGGCCTAAGATTTGTATGCTTAATGGCAAATGGAGTTAACAATTAGATATATAAACACATTTATAGCAATTAGTTTGGAAAAAAAAACATCACAATTGATAACCGAAGGGCTATCGCGCCCTGAAGGACTTCGCGTGTGCGCACCACCCCTGGCCAGCGCACCACCTCCGGTAGAAACAGACACAACAAAACCCCAGTAAAGAGAGGGCCGCAGCACCCTCGGACAAGCCGGATAGGCGCTACCCTCAGGAAACCCAAGGGACTAACTTCGGTCAGAAGGGGTCACCTGTGACAGCTCTCCTAGTTGATTAATCAAGTAAGTGTTATTTACTTTGATTAAGTGTTTATTAAATTAAGTACCTCAAATTAGTGCCTTGTTAAGCAAGTAACATAAGCTTATTTAAGTTAAGTGAGTTCCTAAGTGTGATTTGGCATAGTTAAGTCAAGACCATTAGTTGTTCTAGCTTTTAGAATCATCCTAGTAAGTTTTGACAACTTGTGGCACTAAGTGTTCTTTTTGAGCCATTTAGAACTTAAGTGGCTAAAGTGTTCAAGAAAATTAAGTTTGAGAAGCTTTTAGTACCTTTTTAAAACAAAGAAAAGTGAGTTTGGAGTGTGAGTTGGTGAGCTATTTGAAACAAATGAAAGTATGAGGGCTTAAGTGCAAGGGAGAGAAAAGTTGCTTAATAAGCTTATAAGTTAAGTTTCTTCTTCTCTTCTTCATACTTAGCCATTTCTTGCAAACACCAAAAATTCGTGGCTCCATCTCCTCTCCCAAATTCCCAGATCAAGCTTCATTTCCTTGCAAGTTTTCATCAAAATTAAGAGTGCCAAGGGGTTAGGAAAGATCACCAAGCTTTGTTTGAGGTGTTCTTGCTTCATTTGATCTTTGGAAGCTTGTTTTGGATCCAATTTCGTAGGTAAGCTTCTTGAGATCATTTGGTGTGATTATAGGTTGTTTCTAGAGCTAGAAATGGTCTTGGTTTGATTGGTTTGGGTGCCAATTTTCGTTGGTTTTAGACTTGGAACTCAAGGAAGCTTGTGGAGCTAGAAAAGCTTGTGTTTCATTGCTGGCTTTGTGGCTAAAATTGAGGTAAGGGTTCAAGTAATTAAGCTCAAATAATGCATGGTTTTGTAGCTTTGTATGTTGGGATGAATTAGAAACAAGACCCATTAAGTTTGGATTAGAAATGAGAGAGTTTGAGTAGTTTGTGTACAAGAACAACGCTGTCGCATAAACCCAGAAAATTGGTATCAGAGCGGGTTAATGTTCCTAGTAGAGGCAATAAGTGAACTAAGATCAAAGTGTTCTTGTGTTAAGTGTGGTTAGTACTGCTTATAAGTTGCTCTGGGTATGGTCTTCTGGCTGTGGTTGCAGGTATGGTGAATACACGGGCTGGTACTACTGCTGAGGCTCAGGGTTCCGGTGCAGGAACTAGTGATCCTGGTGGATCAGATATGAGGGAGGTGGTTTCCTTGTTGAGGAGACTTAATGAGTCAATGGACCGGATGCTACATGGCATGGCCATTTTGCTTGAAGAGCGTGCTCAACCTCCAGTACAGGGGGAGACCTTGGAGGACCTTAATGGGGTAAGGGCCGAAGTGCACCAAGGCCCAACGGTGCACCAAGGTCAGGGGAGAAATCCCCCGCCCCAGGGGCAAGTGCAAGGTCAGGAACCGTCTAATGAGCATGTTCAAGTGGAGTCCAGTGAGGACAGTGAAGAGGACAGTGAGGAGGAAGATGAGGAGGACATCCATCCAAGGAGGAGACGGAGGAGACCCGTCATTCCAGACCATATGGGACTTGTTTCCTTATGCCGGGACATCAACACTCCCAAGTTCAATGGCATAGGGGATCCCGATATGGCAGAAGGGTGGTTGTACCAGATTAATGAGATCTTCAAGAACATGAAGTTGGATGACAAAGTAAAGATGGATTTGGTACCTTTCTTTTTAGAGGGCAAGGCTTCATTATGGTGGAAGGATGTCATGGAAAGGCTTGATGCTTATAATGAAGGGAGGATCGGGCAAAGGCCTAAAGAACTTGATTGGATTGAATTCGAGAAGGAGTTTCGAAATGAATTCAATAGTGAGGCTGCCCAGGATCAAAAGCGGATTGAGTTTGATGAACTAATCCAGGGAAGGCTAACAGTTCATGAGTATGAAAGGAAGTTTAGTTCTCTTTTTCGGTATGCACCTCATTTGGCCGGAAAAGATGAACTAAAGGCAAAGAAGTTCATTCGTGGACTTAAGGTGGAGTTGAGGAGTTTTCTGACAGTGATAGGAGTTCGGACCTATCATGAGGCTGTCCAAAAAGCCTTAGTGTTGGAAAGGGAGTTGATGGAAGCAAAATCCAATGAAAAGGCCGTTGAGCCGAGAGTTCCAGTACATTCAAGGTTAATGGATAAAAGGCCTAGTGTGGGAGGTGATCAAGGACCTTCCAAGAAGATCAAGAAAGCTGCAAAAGGCCGTTGTCCTAAGTGTCAGAGATTTCATGGTAACAAACCTTGTACCCTTGGAACCGATCTCTGCAATTATTGTCGTCAGCCAGGACATTGGGCTAAGGAGTGCCCAAGGCTTAGACAAGACCAAGGTCAAGGACGACCGGGAGCCTCAGGAGTTGGTAGTACTGGTAGTACTTTTGTCAGAGTTCCTCCTGTGCCACCACGAGTTTTTGCACTGGCAAGCCAGGTATCCAGAGAGCCTACAGCTGTGCAAGGTAACTTTAATGTTCAGGATAGTAGTATTAGAATTCTGTTTGATACTGGTGCTACTATTTCTGTCATTACTCTAAGCATGGTTGTTAAGTTTGGTTTGCATAGAACTGTGCTTGATGAAATGATGTTCATTAAGTCAGTGGGGAGTAACCTTGTGTTTACCAATGAAATGGTTGTGGGATATCCTTTGGAATTAGGAGGTAGTAAATTTTTAAGTGACCTTTGGGTCTTGGCCTCAATTCCTTATGATATTGTCCTTGGAATGGATTGGTTAAGTAAGTTTAAGGCCCAGATTGACTGTGCGGGTTGTAAGGTCACTCTTGAGGATGCCTCAGGGGTAAGTATAATTTGCACAGGCGGTTTGGCAAGTAGTGTAAAGAGTTTGCACCTCAAGTTATTGGAGTCCATTCCCGTTCCGAGTGAGTTGGTCGCTTGCTCGTTGAACGGAGTGGCAGTCGAGGAGCAACTCAAGGAAATTCAAGTAGCCAATCTATTTCCAGAAGTTTTTCCTGTAGACCTCCCAGGGTTACCTCCAAGAAGGGAGATTGAATTCTCCATACATTTACAGCCTGGGGCAGAACCAATTTCCATACCCCCTTATAGAATGTCAGCACCTGAAATGGATGAGCTGAAAAAGCAATTAGAAGAGTTGCTTGAGAAAGGCTTTATTAGGCCAAGTATTTCCCCGTGGGGTGCTCCAGTGTTGTTTGTAAAGAAAAAGGATGGAACCTTAAGGTTGTGTATAGACTATAGAAAACTGAATGCAGTAACGGTAAAGAATAAGTACCCATTGCCCAGAATTGATGATCTATTTGATAGATTAAGAGGGGCGAAGGTCTTTTCAAAAATAGACCTAAGGTCTGGATATTTCCAGATAAGAGTTAGGGATGAGGATATCCCGAAGACTGCATTCAGGACTAGGTATGGGCATTATGAGTATACCGTTATGCCGTTTGGAGTGACTAATGCTCCGGCAGTTTTCATGGATACCATGAATCGGATTTTTAGGCCCTACCTAGATCAGTTTGTTGAGGTGTTTATTGATGATATTTTGGTGTATTCCCCGACTCCCCACGAGCATGAAAAACATTTAGAGATAGTTTTGCAAGTACTCAAGAGTAATCAGTTTTATGCCAAACTATCTAAGTGCCAGTTCTGGGCAAGTGAAATTCCTTTCCTTGGACATATTATAAATGCTCAAGGATTAAGTGTGGACCCAGAAAAGGTAAAGGCAGTGGTGGAGTGGAAACGCCCAACAACTGTAACTGAAGTTAGGAGTTTCTTGGGTTTGGCAGGCTATTATCGAAGGTTTATTGAAAAATTCTCTATAATAGCTTCGTCATTGACCGCCTTGACAAAGAAGGCACAGAAGTTTATTTGGACTCCTAAGTGTGAGGAGAGTTTCCAGGAGCTTAAGGAAAGGTTAATTTCTGCTCCCATCTTAATCCTACCAGATCCGCATGAGACTTTTGTGGTTTATACCGATGCATCTGGGACAGGATTAGGATGTGTGTTGATGCAGGATAAGCAAGTGATTGCATATGGGTCTAGGCAGTTAAGGCCTAACGAGTTGAATTACCCAGTGCATGATCTTGAGTTAGCAGCAGTTGTGTTTGCTTTAAAGCTCTGGAGACACTACCTTATGGGAAGATCCTTTAAGATCTTTACAGACCATAAAAGTCTGAAGTACTTATTTACCCAAAAGGATCTTAACATGAGGCAGAGAAGATGGGTCGAGTATATCAAGGATTATGATTGCTCGATAGACTATTGTTCAGGTAAGGGCAACGTAGTTGCTGATGCCTTGAGCCGTAAGTATTCTGGGGTAATTCTCTCCAAGGATCAAGTAACATAAACCTCAAAAGATCCTAGTGCAGAGCAATTCACAGTTTTATATGAATTGTGGAGAGAATGGGAAATGGCTCAAGTTATGGTCCTTGAAATTCAGTCAGCATGGCTGACTAGAGTTAAGCAAGCTCAAGAAAGTGATTCGAGCTTGAAAAGAATTTCTGGGGAGGAAAAGCATGGTACTGTACTGAAAGAATTTCGGTACAAGGATGGGTTACTTTATTTTGGTGACCGGCTCTATGTGCCAAGTGAATTAAGGCAACAAGTGTTGCAGGAGGCACATACGAGTAAGTTTAATGTTCACCCTGGTGTGAATAAGATGTACCATGACCTTAGGACTCATTTTTGGTGGCCAAAGTTTAAGAGAGACATGTATGAATATGTGTCTAAGTGCCTCACCTGTCAAATGGTGAAGGCAGAGCACCAAAGGCCATCAGGAATGTTGCAAAGTTTACCACTCCCAGAAAGGAAATGGGGATCCATCACCATGGACTTCTGTGTTGGGTTGCCAAACACAAGAAGTCAGCATGATTCCATTTGGGTGGTGGTGGATAGGTTAACAAAATCTGCACATTTTATCCCCATTAAAATCACTTATACCATGGAGAAATTAGCCCAGTTGTATATCCGAGAAGTAGTAAGACTTCATGGTATTCCTGATCAGATTGTATCTGATAGAGATCCCCGTTTTGTTTCAAGGTTTTGGAGTGCCTTTCAAAAGGCTATGGGTTCTGCTGTGAACCTAAGTACTGCATATCACCCTCAGACTGACGGGCAGACTGAGCGGGTGATCCAAACCTTGGAAGATATGTTACGAAGTTGTGTGATGGACTTCAAAGGGGATTGGGACCAACATCTGCCTTTGATTGAATTTGCTTATAATAATAGCTATCAAGAAGCTATTAAGATGGCGCCCTACGAGGCTTTGTATGGGCGTAAGTGTGTGACCCCTCATTGTTGGGCAGATAAAGCTGATGAAATAGTTGTTGGTCCAGAAATCATTGCCGAGACCACGGCAAAGATTAAGTTGATCCAAACAAGGATCAAAGCTGCCTCAGACCGGCAAGCTAAGTACGCCAATGTGCGAAGAAAAGATTTAGAGTTTGAGGTAGGAGACCGAGTACTCCTTAAGGTCTCACCTATGAAAGGTGTGGCTAGGTTTGGTCAAAGGGGTAAGTTGGCACCAAGGTTTATTGGTCCTTTTGAAATTCTCGAAAGGGTAGGAAAAGTGGCTTATCGGTTGGCTTTACCGCCAAGTTTAGCCCATGTTCATAATGTGTTTCATGTGAGTTCCTTAAGGAAGTGCATTGTGAACCCTGGGCAAGTGTTAACCCCGCCCACTATTCCCTTGAGAGAGGACCTAAGTTATGAGGAACATCCTATCAAGTTTCTTGACCGACAAGTCCGGAAACTAAGGACCAAACGGATCCCAATGGTCAAGGTACTATGGTCTAACCATGGGGAGGAAGAGGCCACTTGGGAGACCGAGCAGGATATGCTAAGGCAATATCCAAGTTTGTATGCTCAATTAAGTCAGAATTTGGAGGACCAAATTTCTGAAGGAGGGGAGGATGTGACAGCTCTCCTAGTTGATTAATCAAGTAAGTGTTATTTACTTTGATTAAGTGTTTATTAAATTAAGTACCTCAAATTAGTGCCTTGTTAAGCAAGTAACATAAGCTTATTTAAGTTAAGTGAGTTCCTAAGTGTGATTTGGCATAGTTAAGTCAAGACCATTAGTTGTTCTAGCTTTTAGAATCATCCTAGTAAGTTTTGACAACTTGTGGCACTAAGTGTTCTTTTTGAGCCATTTAGAACTTAAGTGGCTAAAGTGTTCAAGAAAATTAAGTTTGAGAAGCTTTTAGTACCTTTTTAAAACAAAGAAAAGTGAGTTTGGAGTGTGAGTTGGTGAGCTATTTGAAACAAATGAAAGTATGAGGGCTTAAGTGCAAGGGAGAGAAAAGTTGCTTAATAAGCTTATAAGTTAAGTTTCTTCTTCTCTTCTTCATACTTAGCCATTTCTTGCAAACACCAAAAATTCGTGGCTCCATCTCCTCTCCCAAATTCCCAGATCAAGCTTCATTTCCTTGCAAGTTTTCATCAAAATTAAGAGTGCCAAGGGGTTAGGAAAGATCACCAAGCTTTGTTTGAGGTGTTCTTGCTTCATTTGATCTTTGGAAGCTTGTTTTGGATCCAATTTCGTAGGTAAGCTTCTTGAGATCATTTGGTGTGATTATAGGTTGTTTCTAGAGCTAGAAATGGTCTTGGTTTGATTGGTTTGGGTGCCAATTTTCGTTGGTTTTAGACTTGGAACTCAAGGAAGCTTGTGGAGCTAGAAAAGCTTGTGTTTCATTGCTGGCTTTGTGGCTAAAATTGAGGTAAGGGTTCAAGTAATTAAGCTCAAATAATGCATGGTTTTGTAGCTTTGTGTGTTGGGATGAATTAGAAACAAGACCCATTAAGTTTGGATTAGAAATGAGAGAGTTTGAGTAGTTTGTGTACAAGAACAACGCTGTCGCATAAACCCAGAAAATCGAGTTGGTGACGCGTCGCCAATTCGTCCATGAATTGGCGCCGCGGCGCCAAGAAGCGAAATTGTACACAGAGCGTTTACTCGGCGGCGCCGCGTCACCAAAAGCATTTGCTCTTTGGCGCCGCGTCGCCAAGTGCAATTTTGGCCTCGATTTCCGGCCATCCTAAGATTAACTTATACTCTCGGTTTCTATCCCTAGGCTATTCTAAGACGTTCCATAGCCTCGGTTGGGTCTAGAATTCGTTCCTAAGGCGGGAATTGTGCGTTATTTGGAAGGTAGTCAAGTTGTGTGGTTAAGTATAAAAGAAATGTGACTTGGTGGCTAAGTAACTCATAGTACTTAAGTTTTTAAATGGAAATTAAGGGGATTAAGTGGGTTTTTAGACTCTTTATTGGCCATATAGAGTATAAATTACATATGGTCAATAGAGAGAAAAACCTAAGTCGATCCCAACCAAGCCATTTGGTTTGGTAAGTGAGCCACTAGTAGTATTTTGAGTTAAACCTTGAGGGTTTGACTAGTTAAACCACATAGTAAGACTACCCTGTACAATAAATCAAGGGTAAAGGCGGGTAAGTTTGAGATAGGTGACGACCTACTCTAGAACCCGTAGATGGGACTTAATTGAGGTAAAGTGTCCGGGATACGAGGGCCAGTATCTCAAGTACCTCAGCCGTTTGAGCTCACGGCAAGAATTAAGGCACTTAAGTGCAGAAAGTCCCAAGTGCATGTGTTGTGTGCATTCCATACCATACATCCATACATTGCATTTTTGGCATTTTGTTGATTGTTTGTTGTTTGAATTGCATGTTTGATTGCTTGGTTGCCATATTGCATATTTGTTGCATATTTCTTTGCAGGTATTCAAGAAGGGAATCCTTACTGAGTACTTTTAAGTACTCATTCCCTTAGTTTTATTGTGCAGGATCTAATCCCGGGCCTAATCACTGAAGTGATAGTTGAGGCCTAAGCTTTCTGTTTTGCAGGTATTTTATTGAGAATCCTAGTGATTCTAGTTTCTTGCAGTATAAGTTATGTGCTAACCAAGTTGTGCCTTTACAGTGTAGAGGCTAAGAGTACACAAGAACAAGGTCTAGTGAAGGGCTACACTTGAAGCTTGGTTTAGCTCAAGGTGGGCTCAAGTAAATGATCTTAGTTAGTAGTAATTTTGTCTCTTGTACATAGTACTTTGTGTACTAAGTAAGTTGCCTCTATTGGGATACATTAGGATGTAAATCCATCTTGTTACTTTTGGGTGCATGCTAGAGTTAAATGTATGCACAAAACTGTTACTTGTAGTTAAAGCAACTAGTATTTCAATGACTTGGTACGTTTTCAGTATGTTTTAATGAAATGCTCGAGCAATGTTTTAATTCCAGACTTTTAAATTTCGGTTGCATTGCCAAGTCAGAAGCATGCATAACTTATTCTGAGTAGGCTAAGTAACTAGTTGCATATAAATTGTTTTAATTTATATTGACGAGTAATAGTTAGCCAACTGTAACTAGTGGGATTCATTATCCCTAAGAGCCTACAAGATTAGGGGCACTGGGCCCCGTTCCGTCACATCACCACCCTCTCTGAGGGTGACCTCGCGCCGAGCTCACATGCCCAAAACCACCTTCGAATACTCTTTGGGCCACCATCGGAGCGCGCTCACAAAGTGCCATCATCAGGTACCCGAGCCTGACCTCCGGAGAGCCCAATCGAAGGTGCCTCGTGCAAACAAAGGACCTCCCTCCAAAGGAGCTCACCTCCCTGAATGAGCTATGTACTCCGAAGAAGTTCGGTCCCCCGAAAAGGCCACGTAGGCGTACGACAAAACGGCTGAGGAGCCTCTGACACACCGCCCTCGTACAGCCCCTGACACACTGCCTTCAGACACACTCTGACACACCGCTCTTGTACAGTCCCCGACACACCGCCCTCGGACACGCTCTGACATGCCGCCCTAGGCTCCTGGGCAGACGGCCTATGGCCGACTAGAGCCCCCCCTCTCCCGAGGTACGGACCATATCCGACCGAACACGTGTCATGATCTGGGCAAGCTGTGGCAAACGGACTTCTCCTGTACACCTCCCTATAAATATTCGGGAAACGCCCCAGGCAATGGGATCCGACTCCAAGGGAAAAATCTCTCCACTCCCTACTTATTCTCCATTTCCAAACACTAACTTAGGCGTTGGAGGCTCCTCCCCCAAAAAATACTCTGAGGAGCTTCTAACCCTTGCTTTTTTGAGTCCTTCTCCCACTAGAGGCCCCTCATCCAGGCGTTCCCTTATCGGAAGTTTCTGCTCCAGGCTCACCATGTTTCACAACGAAGATGCAGAAGGGCATCAACAATTTCTAGCAATTAATCTGGAAAATCATCACTTTTTTTTCCAGGTGTTAAGTAGCAAAGAAAATTTGAAGAAGGATTTAAGCCCACTGAGCTCGCTCTCCTCTGAGCTGGTGCACACCAACACCCATAAGTTGGCTGATGATGCTGACGACATAGAAATCAACAAAGATGACAAGCTCCTGCTGCTATTTGAAAAGCTCTTCCTCCATTCAGCATCACTCGTCCCAAACCGCATGAGTTCTATTGTTGCCACAAGACGATGTTGTGTTTCTCCTCAAATCCATCGATGACCATCATTTTTTCCTCACCTGCATCCACGCTCAGATCCTCGAACTTGAACATGAAAACAACATGCCTATTGCTTGAATCCTTGTCGAGCAACCAATTGCAGATGTCCCACGACACATGAATCGAGTCCTTGTCCACTTCCACCTTCTTGTTTCCTCTGCATTTCCACTTCAACTGCTTAATCTGCAACAACTTAGGGAATCCAGTGTGGAGGCGTTAGTGCAAAAATTTGAGGAAAAGAAAATTTTAACTAGGTTTAACATGAGGCCAACTTTAAGAAGTTTTGTTTAGTTGATTAAAAGATGGTGGTTTAATGGTCCCCACACAGTTGAAGAAAACTCGTTAATAGATATCCGTGTACTCAAAACGAACTGGGTATATTACCAAATAAAAAAAAAAAAGGTTGATTATTGTTTCGTTTAAAAAGTTTCAATTATTAGATAATTGAAGAAAAATTATTTAATAATAACTTTTAACTCCAAAAAAAATTATTTATAATCTTCATCAGTCATAAATTAGCCTAAAAACTCTTATCTCTAATTACAAATGTATAGCTACCATTTTCGTTTTTAGGATGTTGAATGAGACGGATTTTAAATAAGGCATGGAAGGTATAGAGTTTAGCAACTTGATATAAAACAACCAAAACTTGGTATAGTGGCTAAGACTTATTATTATTATTATTATTATTATTATTATTATTATTATTATTATTATTATTTGTGCTTTTTAAAATGTAGAATTTCAATAATAATATATAATATAAGCAGATAATCATTGTATATGAAAATAAAATTAGTAATGCGTTGTTATTAATCTAAAATGATCAAATGACTAGCAGAAGTAGGGGAGAGCATGGGTCGGGTTGGTTCAGTTTTATGGTGGAACCGAATCAACCTGAAATAACATCGGTTCAAAAATTTTTCTACCCAACCCGAGAACTGAACAGAACCAGAATCATGATTCTGGGGTTTTATATATATATATATATATCGGGTTTGGTTCCACCTCGGGTTAGTTTCATATGAAATCAGAATCAACCAAAAAACTATCAATTTTTCTATATATGGAACTAACCCACGAACCATGATCAATTTTTACTAACTCATGCTCACCGCTGAGCAAAAGTGTTGAATATGCCTCAATTTAGAGAAGAAGACGTCATTGGAAAAAGATACAAAAGAAGAGCCATACTTTTGTACTTTCAAAATCCTTGCATTGTTTCTCCCCTTTTTAAGTTCATTTCGGCTTCTCTAATACCCAGCCTCCATGGAAAATCTACGGCAACAACGTTCGCGCCAGTCTCACTCTCACCTACCACATAGCTTGAACAAGGTGAGAGAAATCGTTATTTGCTTCATAAAAATCGGTCATTAGTTCTCTTCCTTCCCTCTCTGGATCGGAGAGCAGACCAGTGGCGTTTCGGGTGATTAATCCGACGCCGGCGTGCTCGCTGGTATCCGATCTCTTGTCTCTAGCAAGGTGTGTTTTGTTTATACCATGCTTTGCTTGTTTTTCTAGCAAAAATCTGATTGTATTGTTCTGTGTTTCAATGTGTATGAGTTTGTATGGCAGTTAAATGTTTATGGATATGTTGGTAGATAGAGGACATTGCATTTGCATCTGAGATGAGTTTGGTCTTGGATCTTTTTTTGTTACAGCTCAGTAGAGAGAACTAGATTTCATGGAAGCCTTGATGAGTTCCAAGTTGTGTCCAATTCATGCCCCTAATCGACGGCATATCTCTGCATCGCCTCCTACATTTTTCCCCCAGTTTGTCAGGACCCGGTGCACAATCCAAGTCTGGAAGATGAAACAATCCAGCTCGTTTAGTCCAATTGCTGCTTCAGTCCAGCCAATAGAAGCCTCAGCTGCCTACCGCTTTCTGAATACTAAGCCTAATGAAGGTTGATATCTTTAGTTAATTGATTATTGAATTGTTTCGTTTTTCTTTTTTTTCCAGCAAATGATTTTCGTTTTTTGTTGTCTATGCTGATTTGAATAGGAAAACAAAATGCTTAAACCTGGATATTGATCTGGTTAAGTTGTTGGAAGCTGATATTGCCGTTTCTTTGTTAATGGCTATTTGGAAGTTGAGATACCATTTAAGCATAAAGGAGATCTCTTTTCTCTCATTTTGGGATATGGTTAAATGGACATTTACTTGGATGTTCTCCTTTTCCTTTCCCTTTTCCTTTATGCAATTTCGGGTTTTTATTGTTGTTCTCTTTTTCTTAAGTTTTCTTTTTGGTTGCTGTTATTGATAATGCGCTTCACGTGATCTTAGAGGTTCTTGAGCTGTGGAGAAGTGCTGATGCCGTGTGCTTTGATGTGGATAGCACTGTTTGTGAGGACGAAGGCATTGATGAACTTGCGGAATTCTGTGGAGCTGGGAAAGCTGTTGCAGAATGGACGGCAAGGTAGGGCCACATTCATTATAAATTTATAAGTTGACTAAGACTATTAGGATGTGTTTGATTTTTTATCAGTCTCTTTCTTTCTTTACTTGTATTAGAGCAATGGGTGGTTCTGTTCCTTTTGAGGATGCCCTAGCTGCAAGACTGTCTCTTTTCAAGCCATCCCTATTTCAAGTGCAAGATTTTCTTGACAAGAGTCCTCCAAGGTATTGCACTTTTAAATAAATCTAATTAGCTTCCTGTTTGTTTTCCTTTCGTATTTCGATAGAGTTGAATTATATTGTGATAATAAGTGGGATATAATTCAGAGGACTCATTCTGCAATCTGAGATTATATGAGAGATGTTATATACCATTCTTGTTGTATTAACTTGTAAAGCTTGGAGAGTTACAACAGTGTATCAAATAGACTTAATGTTCCAGGTCCTTGGTACATATGTTTCCATGATAGCATAGGTAATTTATCATTTTTCAATGCTCAGGACATTAACTTCGGCTGTACTTTTGAAATTTGAGTATGAGCTATTTATTTTCAGGAGTGGCTTTTGTACAAATAAATAAATAGCCAACCTAATGCATAATTATGAGTGGTTTAAATATTTTTGAGTGTGATCAAAGGTAGCAACACTGGAAAAGGTGATTTACTTTTGATATTAATTGTTGGTGATGCATGAACTAATTTTTCTGCTGGTACAAAAGTTCATTGTTTTTTTTTTTTTTGGTGAAAAAATTTCTTCGTTTTTAGTGTCATTTTCTGTAACATCCCAACCAAACTAAACCAATGCTTAGAACATAGCTCAAGCAACAATTGCTCACAACAATTCTGATCTGGTGGTACATAGGGTGTTTAGGAAACAAAAACTCAATTCTGATTATTATGCTTAAAGATGAATTAAGAGACTAAGAGGTTTAACTAGTTTCAGGTTACCTTCATTTTGAGACCGGACAGTCCTAAGAGCCAAGGTTGCTTTTGGGCGTAGGAACTACTCTGATTCTAACCAAGGGTGAAGTGTGGTTATGTGATCAGAGATCAAGTGTTCGAAGTTTAAGAGCTTCAATCATCCTACTAAGGAAACCATTCTAGTCTGCAATGATCCGAGGAAACAGGTAACAGGTAGAAGAGGTTTACACAAGTGTGGAAGTAGGACTACTTACTACAGAAACAAGTGACAAATAAAACTCTAGCTGCAGCAGTCTTACAAAACACTGCCATTACATACAATGATCTACAAACTGGCTGCAATGGTATTCCACAGGCAGAATACTCCTCTAAAAAGCTCCTTAATTCACAAGCATTCAAGATTACTTGCTCGTATAGTTATTAAGTGCACTGCAATATCTAATGTTCTTAATACAATTGGCTGACCTTAATTGTCAATGTCAACTAAACGTTGACTAGTACTGTCAAAACCTGTAGCAAGAGGGATTTGCAATTATCATCTATTCTTCAGCTATATCTGCAGACATTGGAGGCACACTGGTAAGGACTTGAAAGTATACACTACAGAACCTGCAGAAAATCAGAATGTAAGATGCATATGTATTGACTGTCAGTACGAATCTTTACAGCATTTAGCAGACCACAACATTTGTGATCACTGATCAGCTGAAATCACACCCTCAGGGCTATATAACCATGTATTGCTGTTGCATTTCTCAAACCATCTATCTGCACAACATCGCGGATCAAACAGAAATCGCTCTTAAACTCACTAGCTGTCTATTTTCAATATACTAGCCTACCATTTGATCCCTGCAACACTAGCTTATTGCTCCAGACTGTTCTCTAACCATGTAATAAAATTTCTTGGCACTTAATCTGGTGATAAAGCTTGTGTGTCACTAGCCAGAGAGCCAATTGACCTTCAGCAGCTTGAAAACCCAAAACTCTGCCTTTAAAGTGCCCAATAGCTTGGCTATCTTTCCTACCTACTTTTAGCACTTCTAAAGGTTGACAATCCACCATGAGTAGGAAGGAACATTTGAACTTTTTAAGAAATTCCACCGGAGCTCAACCCAGGCAATGGCTAATGCAAGCAAATGCAAGGGAAAGAAGATGACATTTAGTACAGTAGGCATGCAAAGGAAGAGAACTCTGTCTCAGTTTGAGAAGAAAGGTCAACTGATTACCTTCTCGACTAACTTTTGTTGGTCAAAACTAGTGACTAATGCAAACACCAAAACATCTCCCTGAAGACCCAAACCTAATACGTTCAGCTGACCACTAACACCAATAATATTGTTCCACTTACCTCAACACTAAAGGCTGCTCTAACTTAACCTCACTTGCTCTAACCCAACATTCGTATGCTGCAGCCAAAAGTCTTAACAGGGTCAAAATACATGTTTTCTTGAAAACTTAAGCAGGCTCTTTTGAATACTACACACTACTGCTTTTGTGCTTGAGCAAGATTAACACTTGTACATTCCAGAATAGGAGATATGCTGTCACTACACTTACTCTGTCTCTCTGTATTACTTTCCCTCTAAGATTCTTTTATTTGTTCTCATTATTTACCAATACTCTATATTCCAATTCATCTTCTGAAAATTAAGCTTCACTGAAACCTGTCTTAAAGTTTCAATGCTTGACTTGTTACTGGCTGTAATATTTTTATCATATTGTAAGCTGATAGTTACACTAGGTGGATAAGTTATGCTTTATGGGAACCATTTTAATCATCATTTTTCCAATTTCCCCTCAAAAAATATAGGATGTCTCCTGGTATAGAAGATTTGGTCAAGAAGCTGAAGGCAAAAAATACAGCTGTGTACTTGATTTCTGGGGGTTTCCGACAGATGATCAAGGTATGCTGCTGATCCTTAGCTATCCATTTTATCATTTGATCATTTTTCTTGGCCTAAATGGTATTGTATTTCTTGCAGTCTTGGTTGTACACCTTGTTCTAGTCCATGGCCTTAGTCCCATCTGACCCTTTGACTTGCCACAGTGAAAGGCAACCATATGCATACAATCCTCTTACTTCCCACCGATGCTATAAGGAAATGGAGATTGGAAAATCTGGAATATAATTATTGTGCCAAGTCATAAACTTCACTTACATAATGCAAGTCTTTCACTAATATGCCAACATCCAGTTCAAAACTTCCGAACTACTTATTATTGTCTTAACATCAGAATTTTATAATTTCCCTGTATATTGTTGGAGTCACTGGGGAAGTTGACAGTATGAAGTGATCTTGAAAATGAAATCACTTAAATAGGTGTCCAATGCATGTCATTCTTTGCTTCTATTATACATGGGTTTCTAGTGGGTCCTGTTATTAAAAAGGACACGTAGTGCGATATCATCTCTGTTTTTAGTTAACCTTTAGCACAGAAGATAATTGGGTTGAGCTTGTTCTCTGAAGCCTGTTGCTACAATCCTCGGAATTCCTGAAGAAAACATTTTTGCCAATCAACTACTATTTGGGAGTTCGGGTGAGTATGTTGGTTTTGACAAAAATGAGCTTACCTCAAGGAGTGGTGGAAAACCTGCTGCTGTCCAGCAAATAAGAAAGGTCATTTTCATCTCTCAAATCTTTATTTATGCGGGTAGTTTCCCTGCTAATGAAGGTTTTAAAACTGTTTTTTCCAGGCTCATGGATACAAGACATTGGTCATGATTGGAGATGGTGCTACTGATCTTGAGGTTAGCCAATTATCCAGTTTTTTCATTTTTTTTCCAATAGAAGAAAAAAATGTGGACAAAGAGGAATAAATTTCTGTATGCTATCCAAAAACTTTATGTATTAATGGTATCACTGGAGTTGTTAAAAGTATAAAATAAATGTCAAAGGTATCAGTGTATGATTGTCTTTCCAAATTCATGTGAAATATAAATAGAAATGGTCTTTCTCTATGGGGTTTGAAATTTGAAGTCTACCTTTTCCATGATGTCCATTTTCTGATATAGGCCCGCAGACCTGGAGGCGCGGACTTGTTTGTTTGCTATGGTGGCGTTCAGCTTCGTGAAGCCGTTGCTGACAAAGCTGATTGGCTCGTCTTTGATTTTTCACATCTAATTAATTCTTTGGATTAGAGCTTGATAATCCACAGTTCTTTCCAATATTTGATTAATAATCCCACTTCAAATTCAAATTTACGCTGTATGCATAGATATTATAAGATTGTATTGTAGCCGACCCAAACTAGTTTTGACTGAGGCTGGTTGATTGATTGATTGATTGATTTCTTTCTTGTGCCCGGATATTGGTATGGTTTTGTTCTACCCAATTTCAATGTATGATTGTTTTTTGTTATAGGAATTTGAAGCTTGGTGTAGACCAGCTCATCATCTGTACAAATCTCTCTGACTCATGTCTCTTGTAAAATCTTGGTCACTTGAGGACGAGTAGGAAACACTCGCCTTTTGGTAAACACGCCATCACAAAAGGTAAATGAACAGTGCCCACTCGGGCTGAATATGAGCATTACCAGCCAACCTAGGAATTGTACAGAAAAGAGAAAGGGTAAGTTATGGAAATGCCCAATTCTGACACTGTTTTATTGGCCCTCCAATTTTACTATCTACCATTTGACCCCAAATTGCATAATTTAAGTCATTTAGCTATTGTTTTTTTGTGATTGGCATCCCGAACCAAAAGTTGTTACAACAACGTGCAACCGATTCACCTAATGTATTACTAAAACGATGAGCTTGTTTTGTGATGACTCTTAATGACCAATTCCCACCAATTGATCTTGCTCAAATTCTCCCTAGATCAGGAAGTAGCTTCTGCTAGACTTAATCCAATATGTTTCTACGTGTGTGATGGATTGTATCTTACTCTTGCTCTTGCTGCGATTGGCTTTACTTCTCGAGTTGCACCCTCCACAAGGATTCTCCCTTTATCTAGTTATTCTTTTTTGGTACATCAGAGAGAATGAGGGAGTGGAGATTGAACGGCGGACCTGTTAGTAACAATCATATATCCAATTATTTACCTGTACAAACTCAGATTTCAAGCAGATGCATCATATCAAATAGGTACAGGATAATCCCTTGGGGAGATTCCTGGAGTACAACAGGCCAAATTCAGTACATGAAAATAAATATATGAAAATAAAGTCAACAGTGGAAAGTGCGATGACGTTGTTTCCTCTCAAGGAGTTGCTATAACTTATTTGTAGATGTAAAGTATAAATGAACAACTCAAGTTCAAACTCATACTAAAGGTTTTCATATTAAACTCATATTCAATAAAGACACTATCTTGTTTATTTATTTATTTTAATTGAATAAGCCCAAGGGGCATTTGAAATAAGTGAAGCCCAGGAAAATACTCCTAGATTCCTCTTGCGCCCGCCCTACATAAAGAAGCCAAAGGTGGCATATTGGGAAAGAATAATTCTAGATCAAACTAGATTACAACCCACACTTTGATACAAGTTTACCAATGAATATAAAATTTTTCATGCCAATTATGTTTATAGAGGAAAAAATACTAAAAAATATGAACTCAAAAATAAGTTATGATCAATGCAGAAAAGCTAAAAAATTTTAAACGTCTAAAAAGTTTTGGCCACAAATTTGGGACATAGCAAAGGCTTAAAACCAATTTATTGAATTTGGAATTTCAAAAGAAATCAGGGCCTTAAGTGTAACTCATGAAAGTTGAGAGGCTTAAAACACAAAAACTAGAAGTTTAGGACAATGTAGTAAAAATACATACTCTAAATATTTGAGGAGCATAAACATTATTACAGACAAATAGAGGACCAATTATGTAATTTACCCATTTTCCAACCAAAAAAAGCATTTTCAAGCCAAAAGAACCCCCCCCCCCCCCAAGAAAAAACATTTTCAGGTTATAAAACCAACTCCAAAAAAATAAATAAATAAAGTCCTGTAGCAGGAATTATCAACAGTGTCACACCTTACAGTATTTTGAGTATGCAATATAATTGGGATTGAAGAAGGCTAGCTTGAATGTGGTTCTAGCTCTAGGAGAATGACAATTTATCATAATTTTAATTAATTACAATTGGATCAACGAAACTAAAAATGATCTGATTGTTGTGTTCAAAATAATTCAATTGAATCAATTGAATAACAATGAAAAACCTAAACTTCAACCTATTTCACTTAGACCAACAACTCATGGTAGTCAACATGTGAAAATTTATTGAGATTTTTGAGGTTCAACTAAGTGGCCTACACCAAACTTAAGAAGTTCATATGACAGCAATCCAAGATCAGGTAATAGAATTCTAGTATCAAACAATATAACCCTGAATTGAGCACTGTATGATGGTGTTTTACTTACTTGTATATAAGGGTTACTATTGTTTGATCCTATAAGTATCTTGTACAATCTAAACTATTATTGTCTGAATCTATTAATTTTGGTGTATGCTCATAATATCTCCCAACATATTGATCAAACTAGATATCTTCACATGTTATGTCCAAAACTACTAAAAAATGTGCCAAGTCATGCCCCCATCATATTGCATGGATGGCAAGGTTTTTAATTCTGTTAATGCTAGATTTTCTGCATACTGTAAAACATATATATATATATACTCTCTCCGTTTTGTATTAATTAGCCCTTTTATTTTTTCTATTGAAGTTTGACTTGAATATATTCATATTAATATGCATTTAAAAACATTTCTTAAAAATGATATTTAGAAACTATAATCTTTAAAGTTTCATTTTTATATAAAATATTTATATTTTTATAATAAATTTTTTAAAAAATAAAATCATAAATTAATTGTTATGAATAGTGACAAAGTTAGTTTTCGTGAAATGAAGTGAGCATTATTTTTAGATTAAAACATTAAATATAATTTTTTCAGAAACATGTAACTATGTACCTTGAAATTTAAATCCACGCACAGAAAAATGGTAGTTAAGGTCTTCGATATATGATTTTGTTTCTCTAAATCGACAATTTTCTAACCGAAAACAATTGGTGCGCGAAAAACTGTGTAACGGTACGTGCTCAAAACCGTGAAATTTTATTTAAAAGGTACATTACTAGTCGAAGTGTTCGCAGAAAATGCTTTAGTAAACGCAGTGCTAAACACATTCCTGACCCTACTGGATTTTAATGATCCACTGCATGAGAGGATTGCACCCAGATCAAAACCAATAAAAAGAACGTACGGCCTACAAGATTACACCCACAGAATGGTATTGTATTGTTACGGCATTAATCACCCAAGGGTTAATAAGGAAGCGTCCCTTCAATAGAGAGTCTTTTCCAAGGCAGTGTGATAATTAAGTTTACATAACAAACCAGGAATTTAGCATATATCACAAGCAACAGCACCCAAAAAACTGCTAATTCATGGCTCACTCTGACTTGAGGTTCACAGGTTGATACAGAACATCCCAAGCAACCGCATACACTAGTAATCCCTTGAGAATTTGGACATCTCAACCTACAAACGGAAATTGTATATTGTTAGGGCTTGGCTTGATGAAAACTATCTAAACATGTTGATTGATCTAATTTCTTTAATAGCAGGCAGATAAATAATTGGGCACTACTTATTCATCTAGCCATTGATACATGGAGATTTCAGATATGTGCTGCCACAATCAGTTTTGTCTTTGATCAAGGTGTTAACAATTGTCTTATACAGTTGTAGGAGCTATGAAGCAAGTGTGAAACTTCAAGCAAAGCAATCATATGAGTCGCACCGGTCAAACAGCATGACTGCGAGCATCAAATTAGATTCTCTCTGAGTAAAAGAAAGGCTAGTACTGTTGTACGCAGGCCAGAAATTCAATTTTTACCTAAGGCATCAACTTTGAAAAGTATATATACTTCAACTAATTAGATAACAATATGCTATCAAATTTGAATGATAAATAAAATTCTACTGATATTTGAGCTTATCAAAAAAAGTGTAAAGATTATGCAAAAAGGCAATAGGTAAAAGTTGAAGGCACAATGTTCAGGAGAGAATCATGTTGTTTGTTGATCCTCATCAGAGACATACTACAACATGCACATGTTCATAAAAGAACAACTGAGAAGAATGCTTATTGTACTTGTAATACCATACGCAATTGGCCTATGATAACATTGTCATGCCGTGAAGCAAGCCTGGTGACAGCAACAGATTCCATGATGCTTACTTTATACTAAAATTCTAACAATATCAATTGAATTGAGAAAGATTATGGCAAACCTCAAATGCATTCTTCAGATAGTCAAGTTCTTTGTCCAGATCATTTATAGCTTGGTTGTACGCCTGCATTGGTGAAGACTGACTAGTTGTGTGGATCTGTAAAAACATGCCATGTTAGTATAAGAGAATGATTATCTGTCCAAAAAAAGAAAGGAAAGTCACAGAAGACTAACTTAAAAATGAAAATACCCTCCAGGGGCAGTTCAGCTTCAAACCAAGCAATGCAACTCAGTACAAGAAATCTAAAGATGGTCACGGAAGCACTCTATCTCTAGGAATGTAAGTTAACTCTGAATTTCATTTTGCTAAGCTATGGAACTCATTAATTTGCTGTGAGTTGCTGGTTGCTGTTTCCAAACCCGCAGCTCAGAACACTAGAATGCAGACATATATATATATAGGGCTGGAGTTCAACCAAAAACAACAATCCTCAAGCTTCTCGAATAAAACCCATGAACCGATGAACTAGAATTCTCAATATTCCAACAAGAAAACACACTAACAGGAAAATGAAAGACATCAAGTGCTAACCCTGACAATGATTTTGTACTGAAGAGGGTGAGGAAGCTTATAACCAGCAAACAGAACATTGTCATCTCTGTGCAATTGCCTGTTTAACCAGTAAAATCAGAGGGAAAAAACGAAAAATATTCAGTGACGAGAACAAGATAAGAGAAGACAGAGGAAAAATAAGAAGTACGTACATGCGGAGGATGTTGCCGATTGTATGATCTTCTCTCTCAATAGTGAATGAAGCAGCATTGATGATCTTAGTGTCTCTCTCGTATGAAACCCTAAAAACGGGGGAAGAATTGGGAATTGAACAAGAGAGGAAAAATCACAACCGGCGAGAACTAATAACTGAACAGAAAAACTTCCAAAGGCGAGAAATTTACTTCTTGGTTCCTTCCGGGACGACGAATCGTTCGTATCGATCGGGAGCATTCATGGCTGCTTCTCAGAAATACACAATCCATCAGAAATTTTCTGCAACTAAATTACACAGAGCAAGGCAGAATCAAAGATATGCAAAAGGAAGAGACATATTGCCTGGTTCCTGAGATTAGGAGGCTTTGTTTTTCACTGTTTTGGATTTGGCCCGGGAGGCTGGCCTGCGAAGTGCGACGTGCTGAGCGAAACACAATCGCTGGCCAGAGCTCTACGTGACTGCGGATGCAAACTACGGAGGCAACAGTGAAAGCCAGCAATCCAGTCTTGTATTTAAAACTGAGACACAAATACCCTCGTAATATAATTTTTGAGAAATGAATAAGTTGGTAAATATTCCATCATCCCATTTGGTATGTTTTTTTTTTTGGTAAAATCCAACAAGGGTCATTTAGCTTATTTTTTTTTATCCTAATTAAGTACCACACTTTCAAATTGTCATAGCAAGATATCTTACTTCTTAATATGCGTCTTATCTAGATACTTTTCGTTAATTTCAGAGTTATGTTTAATAGAAAATGCTGATATGGCATAAAAAATAATAAAATAAATCATAAAATAACAATAGTAGTCCTCAAACTGTTTCAATTAATAATTCTAACCCTTAAACTTCTACTTAACTTAGTTCTATCCCGAAACCCTGATATTTCATGGTCAAAATCCATCTTTAGCCCCTTGACTCGGATGACTAGGACACTTATACCTCTAAACTCGGGGCAACTCAACCCCTGAATTTGGTAAAGTGGGTCAGTCAACCCTTTTAACTTGCTTGTGCCATCACGTGATTTCAGAACGTTTAACTCTGTTCACTCTTTGCAGTTCAGTGACACATATAAATCCTTATGGTTATAATTGTAACTTCAAGTGAACTGTGGGGAGTAACTTCATAATTGTTTGTGCAAATAACATTAGGGGTGAGCATGTGTCGGGTTGGTTCGGTTTTATGGCTGAACCGAACCAACCCGAAATGGCCTCGGTTCCAAGATTTTTCGACCCAACCTAGAACCGAGAACCGAACAGAACCAGAACCATGGTTCTGGGTTTCTCGGTTCTGGTTCTCGGGTTTTTCAGTTTATACCATATATCTATAACAACACCAAAATTCAATAAATCTACATCCATAATCAGTTTTATGACATATTCAACATAATATACAATTAAATTAATATTTAAATATATGTACTTAGATACATTCAAAAGAGTTTAAAATGTTGTTCTTACAAAAATGGTTCAAAAGAGTTGCTTGTGGGGTATCTTTTATCTCAACTAGTTTACTTCATTCCAATAATTCCAATATTGATATGACATTCAATATGGAAAATTGAGCTTTTAAGACTATCTTCTTCAGTATCAAAACATAAAATATGTTGATGTCATAATTTTTTAATTTTGAATGACTCAAATGAAAAAAATATCATAATTGTGTCGTAAAGAGTAGTCTGGAATGAAAGATCGAAAGCAAAATGACTTAGGAGTGGTAGGTCTATGAAGCAAAGTGATTTAAGTAAATATGGAGAAATTTCGTAAATGATCCCACAATTTTCATATTGTTTCAATTTGGAACATCAGTTTAAGAGTTTAATATAAAAACACAAAATAACCATCATAATACTTCAAAGAAATATATGTGTGTGTGTGTATTGATATATTAGTAATACTATAATTTTTATTATATAATTATATATATATCTCGGGTTCGATTCCACCCCGGGTTGGTTCCATATGGAATCATAACCAACCCAAAAACCGTCGGTTCTCCTATATGTGGAACCAACCCGAGAACCATGATCAATTTTTACCTAACCCAACCCAACCCAATGGGGATGGTTCGGTTTCGGTTTCAGGTTTACACAACCCATGCTCACCCTTAAATAACATAGAAGAAAAAATTATAGAACCTATCCCAAACTTCATGAGCTTTCCCAAATCTGCCCCGATTTCAAAAACCGAACAAAAGAGCCATCATCTTCCTCAGGACAGCAGTGTTATAGCAGTTACCATCCGAAAAAAACTGAGAACACAACTTCAACCACTACCACCTAAAAAATATTGATTTCAAATAATAGAACCAAAGTCAACCCACATCTGATTTTGGCTTTTCGTCTTTTCTGTCAATTGAAGCTCGGAGTCAGGTGAAGAATGTGCTTTGATCAGAAATTGTCGATCGAGCGTGCTTTCTCGTGCAACCGTGTTTGATGTGTTCTTGAGCAATCTCGTGCAACCGGCGAAGATGAGACTAGTATTGGAGTCATCTCGACGCGATTACAACCAGGTTCGATTTCTCACGATTCGCCGCAAGTTGAGAGACTGGTTGCAATCGGAATCGATGCGATCTCGTGCAATCTCGTGCAACTGGTGAAGATGAGACTGGGATTGGAGTCATCTCGTGCAATCGGAATGTCGTCCAACTTGAGCGATGAAGGCCAGGCCATCAGCGAAGGAGGGCGCACCATAGTTTGATATGGGGAAATTGAAGGGAACAGAAGGGGCATGAATTTCATGGTAGCAAAGGAGGTGAGAAGACTCAGGGTTGCTTCAAATAATTGATGATCTTCTTGAAGATCACCATGCTTCCTAGCCTTCGAGTAGCAGATCTATTCCATGGTGAGAGAGGAAGTGACTGTGGGAAGACAAAATCGCAAGAGAGGACAAATGACGTTAGGGTGTTAAAAGTCACGTGATGGCACGTTTAGGTCAAAAGGGTTGACTGACCCATTTTACCAAGTTCAGGGGCTGAGTTGGCCCGAATCCAAATTTAATGGGCTAAGTGTCTTGGTTAGCCGAGTTTGAGGACTAAAGATGTATTTTAGCCATTTTTCATCTCTAATACCCCCAGCCGCCCTTCAGCCACCAGCCCAGCCGCCTTCTAGCCCCCAGCCCAGCTGACCGCTCAAATCCCCTAGCCTGAACACCAGAACCCCCCCAGCCGCTGCCACTCCACTCCGTTTCTTCTTCACGTACGCGTTGCACGACGAATTGAAGAAGCATTCATGGAGGTCGGCGATTCTCCGATTACCCACTAGCAGCGCCGATTGAGCTAAGGAAACCAAACCCAGATGAAGATCAAACCCAAGTTCAAGACGCGATTTGTTGTCGTCTTGGTGGTTGTGCTACTCCGGTTGTTCCAACATCCGCCGCTTCTCTGATCGCCATCGATTGACGGCGAAGCTAGGAAGGCGGCTACGAGGGCTCGATTATCAGATTGAGCCCATAAACCCAGAGCCGCAGAGGTTCATCGCCATCGAAGAGCTAGGTTTCTTATCAGATCAGGCCTTGATTCGCCTCGATTCAGCCTCTATTGTTCGCCTCGATTCGTTGTCCACCTTAGGTCTCTTAGTGAGAGCGGTTGGCGATCAATTGGAAGGTGGTCGGTGGTAAGGCTAGCAGTTGGAAGGGTGGTCGGTGGTGAGGCTGACGGTGAGGCTGGCGGCAAGAGTTAGGGTTCTTAAAAATTTAAACAAACTTAGATTTAATCGGAAAATAAAATTTATGGTTTAAATTATTAATAGGAAAACTTAAAGGACTAGAAGTGTTATTTTAAAATTTATTTAAATGTTTTTTTTTACTATGGCATCATTTTACGTCAAACTTAACCTAGAAATTAATGGAAAGCATCTAGATAGAATGTGCAATAAGAGATAAGATATCTCGTTACGACAATGTGAAGATGAGGTACCCAGTTAGGACAAAAAACTAAGTTAGGTAACCTATGGTGAATTTTACCCGTTTTTTTGGATACAAAGATAAAAATATATATTATTCCTAAAGCTAGAACCAAAAAAAAAAAATTTTGAATTTTCTTTAATGAGAAGTTTGAATAAGTATTAGACAAAGAAAATATTCTTTCCTAAGAGTATATCACGCCATAAATTTCATAATATACTTCAATGTATATTTTCAATTCAGCTCTATTCAAGTAGTCTCATATGCAATCACAACCACAAAAAAACTCTTGAACTTTTCAATAAGAAAACCAAATCTACAAACCATCATTAATCTAACCAACTAAATAGGGGTGATTTGGGTTCGTTACTCATTCCTAACACCTTTCATAACATACTTACTGATACAAATTATTCAAGCCGTATTAGTTTGTGGAAAGAAATAGAACAATCTAAAGTTCAAGTCTGAATGAGAAGTTATATTAACCTAGGGCTAAAAATAAGCTTAGCCAAATAGAAAGTTAATCATGTCCGGTTTGAATAATTTATTGAGCTTGATATTTTATTCATGTTTGGATTGAAAACAATATAAACAAGTTATAAATGAGCTTTTATCTGATCAAACTCAAGCAATTCACTTAAATAAAGGAAAAAACTAAAATCAAACCTAATCAAGTCAAGTAGTCAGTGAATCAAGCATTGTTGAAATTGTATATCAAGTTTTAAATTTTGTTTAAACTTGACTTAATAACTTTGGGAACTTATCACAAACAAATTTTAAATTACGCCAAACTCGAGCCGAGCTCAAACTATTTGTTTATTTTTAACGTCTATATTAACCCCTTCAGTTTTAATAAATGGTAAATTCAGTTTCTATCTTTCAGAAAAATAGGTCCAACTTGGTTTGAGCAGCTAGGTGCAGAGATTTAATCCCACATTTCTCAGATATGCTTTACCCACTTCATAATTATCTCAAGAAAGATCCTGCTATGGTCCTCAACACACCAGCAAGCAGCAAGCGATTATCAAGCACAAAAATGCATCCGAGCAGCTACCTCCATCACAAGTTCTCGAGAAAGGAAAAGGAAAGCTACTGATGGACACAAATGACGAATTCTGGGGAACAGTCCTCCAGTTCTCACCAACGGCTCCAATTTCACTAAAAATTGTAACCCACAATAGCAAATTGCAGTAAGATATATAGACCCAAAAATGTGGGGGCCAGAGGGGATTGTGCATACTAGAACCTCTAAAAGAGTTGAAACCTTTGAAAGTGGGCTAATTTATACACGATGTTGCCATGATTTTTGGCCCCAGGGAGAATCGTATCCTGGCGAAGTTATAGTCCAGCCACACGCTACGGTCACCAGTTAATCCTATTTACATCATCAGATATGATAGAGGCACAAGTCACTTTCAGGAACTAATAAAATTCCTCCATGTTCCGATGCCAATTCATATCCGGTAACTTGCGAGAGCCAAGCAAAGCTTGCATGAAAAAATTGCTCCTTGACAAAATCACAATTTGATCTTCTACTTGTGTTCAGTTTTTTTACAGAGCAGCACTTGTGGAGTTAGGATCTAGACATCATATACAGGTAGACGCTCTTCAATGGAAACGCGGCACACGGGGCACTTTTTGCACTTCTCACAGCAGATGCTACAGAGCAGTTAAGTGATTGGCAAATTACAAATGCCCATGGTGTGTTAACTATTAAGCAGAATAATAAAAGCACCCAGTAGAAGGAAGGGGAGGAGAGAGAGAGAGAGAGAGCATGCGAATAGTAAGTGCACCTGCAAAGTATTCGATGCCTGCACGGAAGCAAAACAACACTGATTTCCTTCTCAAAGCAGACCCTACAAAGAATTTTCTCCTGGAAAAAAAGCATCAAAGGAGAAAGTTCAAGTGTCACAATTTGATTTAACCCCACCAAAACTGAGAATAAAACCACAACCAAGACTATGTCATCTTAATATTGTTGCTAATACCCAAACTTCAATTAGTTACTTAACAATATGCGCAACTTACATAATTTTCTTTCTTGAAGTAGATATTAGTAGAGGCCAAAGGGGGAGTGGGGAGTTGAACCTTGTACTGTTAACATTTCACAGTTTTGACTCCTAAGCCAATTCTCAAGTTGTTTGCAACTTACACCATCGATCTGTATAAACTAGCAATATAAGCAATTCTGATACAGGACAGATTCAGAAATTAGTCTGCCCTGTAAATCATAGAATGAGCAGCGCTTAACTCTTTCATAAAATGAATATTTTAAAAAACCAAGATTGTTCATCCTTACATTCTCATAAAGTTTTCAGTTCTTGTTACAAGTGCAAACAATTCAACATAACACATGAACAAGAAGAGGAACCACTCCTCTCAATTTGGAAAAAACATGTATCCTAAGCTAGAAGTCAACCTATAAGTGGGCAATCAATTGACTCAATGCACTACGCAACATACCGAGTGGTCGCAGCAAAACTTTCGGTATGAAGAAATTCAAGCAAACCATGTCAAACTACCGTAGGTCAGGAAGGAATGAGAAGGTTGAGATTTCATGAAATTGATTCTATAATGGGACAGTTAAGTGAAACTTTTTTAATAGAAGAAACAAAGAGTTCAGAAAGTTTTCATGATGTTAAATTTTTTATAAATTTTTCTTTTTTAATTCCTGAAATTAGAAAAATTCATAAAAATTTAGTAAGATTACAAAAAATTGTATTTTCAATGGATTATTTCAGCTACATAATATTGACTTTTAATAAAATTAGTTCCGGGCAAAAAAGACGTAAGAATAAAAATAAGTCATTTTGTGGTCAATTCACTTAAGTTAAAACGAACTGGGTGTTAATCTATGATAGGTATTTAATTAAATTTAGTTATATATAAATACCACTTTAGTGGGAGTAAACATGGAGTTCAGAATCACAAACCTTTTGATCGCATGGACAGACTGTCAACATTTTGATCAGATACAACAGTACAACAACAATAGACAACATCAAGTCTATGGGTTGCAAGAATTGGTTTTCAGAATGCAAGGGATTAGTACATTTCAACTAGACTTAAGGGCTTAAAACGTATTTTTAAAGCATCTTGCCCTTGGTTTTGCTTAACACAATGATGAACTATGACAAGCACTTGCTAGTGAAATAATTAGTTAAATAACTAACTCAGCTGGCGTAACTGCAGTGCTAATTTTGTGAAGGTTAAGAAATGTTACATTTTGAAGTCTCTGAAACTCCTCTTGGCTAAACTTTGTAATTTCTGTCTGTTCACCAAGAGCAGCCTGAAGCCTCCAAACCTACAGAGGAAAGAACCACAGCAAAAGGCATGCTTAGCTTAACATGGAAAGATCAACAATAAAAAGTTAGAGGAAACGAAAAAGAAAACCAAAACAGATTACCATCTAATAACCAATTTTATTCTCAAATTGGACAAAAAGAAAACCTGTAATAACTGTATTTACCTCCTCCGCAAGATCCTTTTTGGGCATTTTCTTAACAATTTCAGGTGGATAGCCACAAAATGTGTTATACCTGCTTATAGCAATCACATATTCAGGATCATGAAATGCGAGAAAACGGCAATATCAGATGAATAAGAATATTCCATGAGCAGGTTGTGTTTGGAAAAAAAAATATTGATCAAGCTCTTGTGATTTATTAGGCAAATTAGACAATCAGTTTTTGGCAGAGCTGATCTAGGAAAAAGAAGAAGAAGAAGAAGAAAAAGAAGAAGAAGAAAATCAGACGACCAGTTTTCCATCTTCAACTGTAAAATTTAGGACACTATACAGAAAAGCCTAAAAATTAAATTTTAAACAACACCATGGGGAAGGGAGGTCCAAATCAGGCCAGCTTTGTGAAATCAAAACATCCTTACAAATACAGAGATTGCTGCTTACTAAGAAGATGAGCCAAAGAAGAGCTCCTGAGCAGTGTTCAACATATGGATGTTCAAAACACCACATACTTTCAACCATACAAGTACAGCAAAATAAATCAAAGGAGGTGATTTAAATTGGAAAGAATAGAATACTAACCCAGAAGCACCATCATGGTAAAGCCGAGCTTGTTCCTCCCGACTTCCTTCATCAATTGACCACCAACCCAATAACCTAGTTAAAAGGTAGCCAGTCTTACCTATACTTGTTAATGAATGCAAACAAGTTGCCTCTCAGGAATTTGCATACAACATAGTATCATTACCTCGAACCATGATGATAGAATCCCATGCAATCATGAAATCTGGAGAAAAATCTGATATATATTTCCGTTCCACCTCCATTTCGTAACAAAAGCACAAATTTCTCTATCAATTTAGAGACAGCAAATAGCACACCAGCACCTTGCAGCAGAAAAATAGGAGCGAACAAAACCGAAAGTGGTATATGCCTAGCACTGGCAGGTGTTCCCTGAAATGTGGAACCACTTAAATAGTTATAAAATTCAAGCTACAGATCACATGGAATATTTCTCAATCTGACTCATTTTTTTTTAAACCTAATTGTCCGAGAGTTGACCGGAGTATGTGTGCAACATGCCCAATCAGCAGCATACACCAAATTTTAGGCATTTATCAACCAGTGTAGATTTCCAGGTGGATGACCAAATAAACAACAGAAAAGAAACTTCAAGAAGCATACCTCTAGACGCATGCAAAGTAGCACCTGAAAAGCAATTATTGGTATTTTCATAACATGACCACCAATATCTTGCAGGTCACACATTCCCTCCAGGTGCTGATCTTCTTCTGGGGCAACTATCAAACCACTATTCCAATCCAGATACCTGATAGTGGTTGAAGATGATCCAGAATCTCTTCTTTGACTACTTCTATGAATCACTGGATTTGACCATTTTGAGCAAACCAGGAAAGCAAAGCATTCTGCAATCCTGCAAGGAAAATAAATAAATTCACCACCTCTCAGCCATTCAACATATTTAATGGAATAAAGTTTATCATCTTTAAGAAGAAATATATCAATGTGATGGTGAAAGCATATAACCATACCCAAAATTTATAAATAAGTCCCACCATCCAAGATTGCCGACTTCACCTGCAACATTTAGAATCTTGAATCAATAACTTTTTACATAAAATACATATAGAAGTGCCCCCCCCCCCCCCCCCCCCCAAAAAAAAAAAAACTAAAAACTTTAGTCTAAATAAAGATAATATCTTCTTGGCACTAAGAAACTAAGAAACTACATGGACCCTTTGATTTGTTTCACAATGTTCAGAAGCAAATATTTGCTGCCAATATGTCCTTATTTGTTATAATTTTCCAGATATTACATAATCCTATCTTAACTGCTATAGACCATAAGCATCACAGATCAATCACAGGAGATGTAGTCCTATGTCTATACTGCTACAGAGCATCATGGATGAATGGTGACTATAAAGGGTTTACAGGAGGAAAATGGAACTTGTGTAAATTCTTGTTCTTTCAGAATGTTTAAAGCTCTAGCAGCCTACAGTCTAGTTAAGCTGTTTTGGGTTCAGATGATGCAATCATATGCCTACGTTGCTTTACAAGTGTAACATCATAGATGAATGATGAGTAATGCTATCCTATGCCTAGACTCTCATAGAGCATCTCCATGGATGCATGATGAGTGGTAAGGCCTTAGCTATGGCTCTGTGCGGAAGTAACTCAAAATGTAATAGATTTCCACCAAGGCCATCAAGATAAACAAAATTGAAGCCATAGAGGGCATACTCAAAGCAATGAAAAGCATTATTGTATTCCAACACTTCTCAATAATTTAAAATAAATATATGAAAATGTATTTCTTATGACCATCAGAGCAGATTATAATTACAAACATGTTAATGCATCGAAATCAAAACCAACTGGTGATAAGTGCAGAGGCCCAAACATGTTAGTCGCATGGATCAAACCATTAACATTTCATTTCACATGCAGACCTACTGAAACAACTAAGAATGGGTTTGTAAGCTGGACCACAAAAACAAAGAAGAAAAAAAGCATGGGCTATGAAATGGTGTTAAAGCATCTGACCCAAAACAAATTGGCAATAAGGGGAGAGGTCTCATCATAATATAAGGCCAGAGGACACCCACAACTCAACCACATGAGATTACTCATATAAAATATCAAAACATGTTTCACCAATCTCTGGCAAACTTATTAATCTCATGAACCTTCATAAATGTAACTCATAAAAACAAAGCATAAGTAAATATAAAAAGCCTATTGCACTACCTAAATACACCACTGCTACTACATGTCAGTGGTGGGTGGTTAGCGGAAGTATTGAAGAAACTTGGGCTTGGCTATCTATCTCTTAGCTGTATTAGAGATAAGAGGAGAGCTGCTTCAGTCATTCCTCTGTCAGTTTTTGGATTCGTTGGAGGGAGAATAATAGCAGGGTGTTTAACGGCAAGGAGACTCCTTTGTGTATAGCAATACGAAGATGGTCATACTCTTATTCTTTAGGTTTCTCAAGAACTAGTCCCAGAAATAAGGATAACTGAAGCTCTTGATCTTTTATCATGTAAATGATGGTTTTGGCATTTCCTCAATGCCTTCAAAAAAAATTTTCTTATAAAAAATACACAACAGCTATTTTGGTTCAAACTTCAAATTCTAAACTCTATAGAATGACACTAATTTTCTATCTAGTACATTGGCATAGGTGAAGGAGAAAAAGACTCCTGTTGTTGTAGTTCACTTAGCAACCTGCTGTATGGAATACATAACAAAAAACCATAGTACTAAAAAAACTAACAAGCCTTCCTTTTCCATTTGCAAGAATTGTACAGGAGAAAGAGAAAAAGAACCCACGACATTAAATCAGATGTGAACAAATTACAAAATTATTTTCAGATACAATGACAAGAACATTATGCCCAGTCATATAAACATAAGGATCACCAGAAAGTTACCAGATAACTTTAGAACAGTGAAGACCGTCGCTGCCACAAAGAAGACCATTGAAATTGCAACCCAGAAGTGCTATCAATAGAAAAGGGACAAAAAGAATCATTAATGTCAACAAAATATCTGCTAGACAGACAGAATAAACTGAAAACAAAATTTGCCTAGGAAATGCCAAAACCCAATCTTGGATCCTTACATGAACAAAATATCCAGACGTCAGAACTCCATTTTGCACAGCCATATTAGTTGGGGTAACTTTTGCAAACATCCCTAACCTTTAATTATCTTTCTGTTTTAGTCCCCAACCTATTAATGTTCTATTTTAGTCCTAAACCTATGAAATTGTTTCGCTTTAGTCCCTCATCGGATGAAATCCATTAACTCAAAGCAACTGTCTAACACAAAATTTTGAAATTCTAATTTAAGATATTCAGTAACTTTCTTCCAGTAAAGTTAAGTGTGGAACAATTATTTAACAATCAATATACAATTTAAATTAGTTGTTTTCCTTATTGAATGAAATAAGTCCAATTTATAGAGAAGAAAACCTAGTGATTTGAAGTGTCCCCTAAGTACAAAAAATTTATTGCATGGATTAAATTTATTGAAAGATTGTTTCCAAATAGTTGAAATTACAATATAAAAAGTTTCTATCAGACAGTTACTCTAATTTAACCCATTCCATTCAATGAGCGCTAAAATGAAATGTTTTTTAAATAGGTTTAGGATCAAAACAGAACAGTCAATAGGTTAGGACTAAATTTAGGGACTATGCACGCAATTTACCCATATTAACTGGTAGCATCTGTGTGTTGTTTAATACAAAAATGATAAAATTTCCTTAATGAAGTTTATAAGAACTGAACTTTGATCATTTGAAAATCTTCTTTAAGATTCTATGTACTGGACAATCAAAAGACCTGTATTCCATGGTTGGAAATAAAAAGTTTCCACTTATTTATGACAAGAGAGATATAGTTGAAAAATATGGAAGAGACTAGGAGTCTGCAGAATTTGCATATAAAAAAGCTGAAAACATGGACCTTCTTTTTAATGATGAGACAATGATACTTTCCTGCATCTAAAGGGCAATATACGATTTTCAAAACACAGAGAGTGACATGCTTCACAAAGAACAACTCACCTAACAATACAGGAAAGAGATGACAGCCTACACATATTTGATTCAAGTCTTATCAGGTTCCCTTAGCTTAGACTAGCACCCAAGACAAAATGAATTGAGTGAGGCAACAAAGTTGTCAGCGAGTACTTCTGAGAAAATATTTATGACTCATATCACCAATAATCTTTGAGAAGTTAATATGATTGTATTAAACTGCCAACAGCTAGTTTCATAATGACAAAGAAAGTGTTGGAGTCATTGATATGGCAGACTTCCCTCGATTCATTTGAAGATGAGCTATAGGTCGTTTAAGCAAGTTAATTCAGATACCAAGAAAAAAGCGAAACCAGAATCCTTCTTTCCCATTTTTAACATTAGGAGTTGTGGAGGAAGGATGCCATGCATCAGAGAGATAGCAAGTGAAACAATTAGGTTAGATTTAAGGTTGTTATTCCAAAGATATATTTAACTGTTGCGTTATCAACAGCATTAGTAATTCTAAAACACTTTACTTACAAATAAGTAGCAGATCATTCAAGGATTCCCAGTTCAAGAGAGATACAGATTACTGAATCATCAGACTTTAAGATTCAAGATATGGTGACCAATTTAGAGCTTCAGGAATTTTGCAAATAGATACAGCAGCTGACAAGGAATTGACAAGGATTTCCAATAAGACATTTGGAACTAAGTGTTAGATAGATGTTGGGTTTGCAGCTTGTTCATGTTTCTGTCAAAGGAGGATCAGGCTGTCATTCCATACAGAAAGTGAAGGGTTGAGAAAAGAAACAAAGCACCAGCAACAGAGGATGAAGGAGCCAAATAGAACACTGCAGCAGAGCAGATAAGTTGATGTGCTAGCCACTGAGTGTACTTTTACTCTTTTAGTTTTTTTTTTTTACCTGGGGTAAAGGATTTCAGCTCTGAGGGTTATTCATGAGGTTTATTTTTGGAGTGCATTCAGTAGATGGCTCGGAGCTTTGTGTTACGATCATGGTTGGCAGCTGGCACCACCATCAGTGCCATTCAATAACATTTTTTAGTTTATTCCTTTCTAGAAAAAAAAAACAAAGAAAGAAAGAAAAACGCTAACAGTTCCACACACCCCTACCATCCACCCACCCCAACCAACAACTACCAGGATTTTCTAGAAACTACTTCAATAGAACTTACAGGCAGAGTTTCCCATATAGCTTCATCACTCATGCTCTCATCATCTCCTGGCATCAGAGCCCTGCACATCCTGAACAAAGAATTCACATTAGTCAGTAGAACATAGAACATTTACTTTCTTTTATTCATTTTTTTAAGTTGCAAAATTATCAACCAAGGCAGAGGAAGAAGGTACAATATGGAACTCGTAAAAGTAACATTTCCTATGTCCTAATTATCTTTTTAAATATAGCAAAGAGCATAAGTAGGATGCATAATCAGGTGCTTGCATGTATCCTCATCTGATTCATATCTCTACGCTCTAAGATAAAAGATAGAGAAGCTACATGAATGTATTTATCTTCCACCCACAGTTTAGGGGCTTTTTATAAAACATTATGTTTCTCATCCACCAGGGGCACTCACTTTCTCATCTCACCTGGCAGTCTGGACCAAAATAGAAACATAAACATCTAAATGGTTGTACATTCGATTAACATAAAGAACACTATGTACTTCTTCCCATTTTAAACTGTGTCTTTGATCTACTTGAGTAAAAGCCCATACTTGAGTTTGTGGCTCAAATCAAGAATCCAACTTCTAAGGAATGATGGTTGTATAAAAGAGTAAGAATTTTGCTTAGATGTCTCTCATACTTACCCTCAATCTAAAGGGGCAAGGACACTAGCAAGATTGAGTCACGAATATACAGAAAAGGTTTAGCTTAAAGAAATTACCTGAAATTGTCAATTAGAATGATTACTTCAAATGCCAGCAAAGGTAGAAATACAGTCTTCAAGCTTATAGCAGCATATTTTTGAGCTGCAGTCAAAACAAGGCAAAAAATATCAAGAATTAGACGTGTGGCCCCACAAACTAAATTTAATACAAACAAAGAACATAAAAAATTTTAGATCAGATAATCAAAGAAAATAAACCACAATGGGTCAGAAGAATAGCTATAGAAAGAGTTGCCGAGAAGAAAAGGAATTAAACACCCACCATATACACTCTCAAGATACATGCAAAGGAGGAGCTCAAATGCAATAAGCAGTGGCATGGCAACAATGGCATGGCAAGGTGCCCACTGTCAAACAAGGGCAGAAACTTGACTTTTGAATTCTGAATCTATAAGATCAAAATACACACACACACACACACACACACAAACACATGTTTTGGAAACTCTAGCTCAGATGGAGCAGAACAATATAGAGAATGACATACTTGACGATTGTGTGGCACCGCTGGAGCAGGTAATGAAAATCTTCCTCGAGCAATGACTGCATGAAATACCCACAATGGTAAAAATATTACCCTGCACATTGAAGAAACCAAATAAAATAATTATTACATAACAATGAAACATGAGATATTAAACGTTATACATTGAAAGAGACTATAATAAGGAATTTGGATATTTAGACTCAATACTATTCAGTCATGTTTCTGTATCTTCAAATTCCCCATATTTTTCATTTTTATTAGAAAAAAATACCAGCAACACCAACTGGAACTAGCCCAATAAAACCCTCCCCTGCCCCAACCCATGCCAACAGCATCATCCAATAAAATAAAGCCATCAGGTTTCAGACCAGCAACTCGAGTGACTCAACCAACAATCATGCTCTACTATTTTATTCTTGTTTCACCTGTAAGTCGTCGTATATTTTCTCTAATCACCATCCATAATATACAAACAACCTTGATTCATATGTTCACAGAAAACCATCATCATTACAGATTTCATACAATAGAATGAATCTCTTTCTCAAAGTTCAATTTGAGAAGTTTAAGCTCAAAGAAATAGCACATAAGGAACAAAAGTTCACCTTACGAGCAGTCTGATTTCGCACATGGGAAGGCAATTCAACCAAGTGTTGTATTGTTATTTTGTTGAAGTTTACCGGAGGGTGCCAAATAGCAGGTGGGACCCAAGTGCATTGGTTAAATCTTTAAGATATTCACGTTCCAATTTATGTCTCCTCTCAAGACTTATGTAAAAGATAAAGTTTGATACTTTGATTAACTTCTACTCCACATTAATACAGTAATTTATCCAACTAAACTGTTGAATAAACTGACGCAGATCAGAATGTTTAGTCTTCATCAATATCCTATTGTGAACTTCTACCATGTTTTAAATATCCTTGTTGAATCAGTGCTTTCCAACAACTCTGCTACTATCTCTACGGGCTCCCTGTAGAGTTCATCAGCTGTTTTGCCAGTCCAGGATTCAGAAATATTGGATTAGGCTTTACCAGCCTTCTAGCTGCAAGATATAAGGCAGGGCTGATGCATAGATTAACTCTCTTTCTGTTCTGAGAGTTGGAGGTAAAGGACTTGGAGGCACTTGTAGCAATGCTCTGCAATTCTTCTCCCACCTAACTCTCCCTTGTTACAAACTAATCCGGGAGATTCCTTAACCCTTGTCATTTAGAAAATTTTTGGGAACTTTCTTTCCATGTTAAACAGAATTCCTAAGTGAAAGAAAGAAAGTGGGTCTAAGCTGAGGGAAAGGTTCATTTAGGACTCTATTGATCAACTAGGTGAACCTTACCATGCTTGGTTTCTATTGAAACAATCTACGATCTTCTTGCTTTTCTACTGATCTTGTAGCAATTTTCTTCAGAACAAAACCAAGTCCGCAGAGAGAGGTTGATTGATTAACTGATTGTTTGACTACGATGCCAGACATGTAGTTCGATTGATGTTCTAGGAATTTTTTATTTGCCGCTAAGAAGTTAAAACATTCGACATAAGAAGGAAACCTATCTTCCTTAGTCTCTGTTCTGTCCCCCTCTCCAAACCCCTACTGTACTATCAAAATTTTCATGCAGTCCACCCAACTAACGCTAATGAATAGCCTTTTCTTCCAATCATTAGATATGCATCAAGTTCAAGTTGAACAATAATTATCCCAACCTTTTTCCTCCCAAGCTTATTAGCAAAACTAAACCAAAATCCAGCGCCCAAAATAGGCCATTTCGCAATCCCCAGCAAGTCAAATCGGGAAAATGAAGAAGATTCACACAGTGAACTTCCCAATTCCACTACCAAACAAATCAAATCGAGCAACTAAGCATGCCAGATTCATCAGGAACGCAAACCTAGATATTTCTAAAACTGTGGCAAAACAAAACCGAATTGAAAACCAAAACTGAAAAGGGAAACTATAAGTGGCAAAGAGACAGAAACTGACCACCAAGAGTAGGAGACGACATGATCGAGCTTGAAGAAGAGCAAGAGCGTGAACATCAAGAGAAGGAAATGAGCCGCAAGTGCCTGCACGGACTTCAAAACTCTTCTCCAGCTCATTTCTTCTTCTTCTTCCTCCTCCTCCTCTTCTGGTTCCTCTAGGAGTTGGTGGATAATCGAGAATCTGCAGACGAAAGTCCTGAAATTTTTTAATTTCTGGAGGAAATATTTTTGTGATTGATAACTGTTTCAGAGAAATCTCCAGTGAACGTCGAGGAATTGATGAACATGGAGACAAATGGAATTTGCTTTATTACTTTATTTTCATTAATCCGATAGTGCTATTTCTTGTTTTCGAGGCATAAATGGCAACTTAGTACCTAATCTTTTTACTTTGTTTCAATGTGGTACACAATCTATATAATGTACCATATACATACTTTAACGGTTTAACCAGCATTACTTGGCAATGTAATGAGTTGTCCTATTGTTTCCATTGTTTGCCCCGTCAGTAGCAAAACTGTCCTCTTTGCTTTGCATGTGTTGTTGTCCTCAATCGGGGACTAGCATTGGATGAGAACATGCATAGGATCAAGGTGGCCTATGTGGAGGCACTTTTGTGTTACCTCCACTCCATGCCGACCATTGGTGGCATCTACCTTCAAGAAGACCATGGTGGCTTTAAGGCTGTTCTTCACTCCTTTTATGCCCACATGACCAATGCTCAACGCTATCAAACCTTCACTATAGACATCGTAGCTTTTTTTCACCATAGCATCCACCGCCACTACAAATCTCACTCTAATTTCAACACTATCAATGTTAGCAGCAGTCTGATCTATACCACCATGGTACCCCATGGCATTGTCCAAATCACCAAATGTGCTACACCATTGATGTTGTGATCAAGCTCCACCACACTAAAATTGCCAAAGTGGCTGATTTGTCGATTTTTTAAGGTTTCAGATTGGTAAGATACCTAAATGTAAAAGGATATCAAACATAGACATTGAGAAAAACAAGAGACGGAGAAAGAGAGGCTTTCTTTGTGATATCCAAACAATTTGAGTGGGACGCTTGAGACCCTAAGAAATTAACTTGGTGCTCGGTTGCCTACAACCAAAGATACGGTTAGAGGCCCCAGGAAGTATGTTTTTGGGAAAGACCTTCTGATACTTAAGTCAGTAAGAGGCCATGAGAGGAAAGGGCACATTAAAAGGTGAGAGTAAAGATATATTCTGCATATCTAGCCCCTGTCAGAAGACTACCTTATATAGACCTTGATATGTCATAGTCCGGGGAAGTAGGGGGGTTTCCTCCCCTGGTGTGATTGGCTATGTGATTGTGTGGATACTTTTCCAGTTAAAGATCGGCTCATTAACCATTTATTTTATGAGACCCTGCTTTGGGTGGGTTGTTTAGCCATTATCCTTAGGTCCAATCTACGCTTCGATCTGCCAAGGCTTCCTAACCTTATTTCTAGTGGGTGCTTCATTTTACTGGTTGCTTGCATAAGCTACTGTTGCTAGTTTAAGGGTAGTTGGAAATTGCTTTTTAGGTCCGTAGTTCATGAAGGAATGTGTGCCTCAACCTAGCAAGCGCAACAAGGAGCCTCCATGCATGGACTCTATATGATGCACAACCAATATTTTGGCAAAAACTTCGTGAAGAATTGTAAGTCAAGGCATTGATTATAACACTGAGTAATCCTTGTAAAAGGGAGACTAATTTTAGAATAAGAAATGCCCATTCATCTTTTAAGCTCATTTTCTCCCTTAATGTTGAATGGAGTTCAGTTTCATGCACCAAGGTTTGAAGTAAGACTTAAGGCCCAATTTTTTTCCCTTAGTTCACATCTACTATTTTGTAGGAATCATTTTCGAGGACCTTTTAGGATTTGCAAAGGAGGGACCTTTTGAACCGGATGCATCATTTAGGCTTAGCGTAGGTCATCCCGTTAATAGTTATGTTATCAACCAAATTAATTGTTTAAAATTAGACTGTGAAGAGTGTTTAATTTTGACAACTTTGTTCGTCAACAAAGAAAAGAAGACAACTTTACTCTTAGATGGATGATTCTAAGATTGTCTTGTATGTCATGTCACATTTTTTAGCCTCCTTTAATTTGATGGATAGCACAAATATGTTGATTTCCAAAAATTCATAGTTCAATGGTAGTGAAAAATAAACGAACAGTTCGAACTCACCTCAGATTTAGCTTGGTTTAAAATTTATTTAGTTCAAGCTATCATCAAGTCAAACTTGAACAAAAGTTTAAGTTTGATATATAATTCAAATAAAACTCGATTTACTTATTATTCTGCTTAGCTCGGCTTGATTTTAGTTTTTTTCCTTTATTTAATTGAATAACTAGAGCTTAATCAGTTAAAGTTAGGTTCATGGCTTGTTCATATTGTTTCAACTCAAACAAGAAGAAAATATCAAGTTCAATAGATATTTCAAACCAAACATAATCAGTCTACTACTTGACTCGTATCTACTCATTTTCAACTCTATAGTTCAAGGGTGTGGATGCTATGTTTTGTAGTTTAGCGCCCACATTGTAAGAATAAGACCAGTTTAGGAACCAGTACTGTAGCTTTCACCATTTTATTGACTTTGCTTTCACGCCAAAGGAACGCGCAAGGCACCTCATTTGCCTGCTCTTAAAATCTTTCACGCTTTGTAGCGGAAAAATCTGGGTATCATCTAATTATTTTATTTTGTGGGTTTGGTAAAATTCCAAAATTATGTTTGTTGTACCCACCGTTGGATTTTAATCGGTCAACTCCAACGCCTACTCGCCCTTTGCGTTTTACGAAAATTTCCAAATTTATTACTAAAAACATTTATTTGTCCAATAATTTGGTTCAATTTTATTAAAAGAACTAACACTTAATTCATTTTAACTTAGATAAAATCAATTTAAGATTATTTATTTTTATTTTTACATTCTTTTACCCAAAACTAAATTCATTTGAAAGTTAATGTTATGTTAGTGTAATAATCCATTGAAAGTAAAATTTTTAGAATGTAATTAAATTTTTATAAATTTTTATGTATTAAAAAAAGAAAATTTCATAAATAATTATAAAAAAATTATTTCAATGAATTGCTACAGCTATATAATATTACATTTTAAATGAACTTGATGTTAGATAAAAAAAAGATGTGAAAAAAAAATAAATCATTTAATTAAGTTTATTTACGTTAAATCAAACTGGGTGTGAAATTCTACATAAAGAAGTCTGTTAAATATATTGAGACAAAAAAAATTAGAAGTCTAGAAAAATAATTTTAACACATTTTTGTAAAATAAATACTACCTTTGTCCCATATTTTTTTTCATTATTTCATTTTTTTAATTAAGTTTGAATTAAATTTATTTATATTAATATTTGTTAAAAAATTTTAAAAATTTTATATTTAAAAACTTTAAGTCTTGTAGTATCGAAATATAAAATATTTTAAATTTGTTTAGAAAATATTGATATAAATAAATTTTAGTCAAACATAAGTAAAAAAAAAATTGAAATTGTGCAAAAAATTTGGGATGAAATATTTTCTATTAATTTTTCTTATTTTTATGTTAGATAAGGAAAAAATAATAAAAATTTAATTAATTTCCAAAAGATGTTCAATAATTTAAGTAATTAGTAGGTAGATATAATATTAGTTTTTAAATTAATAAGTAATATTTAGTTCACCCAAAAAGGATTGGTATTTTTTTCCACGATGGCATACTTTTTCTCTTCTAGTTTGCATTATCTAATAAATGCTTGTATTTGAAGTTTATAAAGTAAAACATGAAATTTTTTTCTAGAGATATCAAAAAAGTTAATTTATTTTAGATTAAGTCAACTTAATTCAAAATAACTTATTTTTATTTTTACATCATTTTTATCTGAAACCGATTTCATTTAAAAGTTAATACTCCCTCTGTCCCGGTTTCTATGCACCATTTGGGTTTTCATGCAGACCAAGGCATGTTACTGTTTCCTCATTTTTTCCCAAGTTTGCCCTTTCTACTTTTTTTTTCCTTCCTCGCCTGTTAGGTTTTTGCCGTTATTCCTTGTGCACTTGCATGGCTGCTCCCTCCGTTGTCAGCCTTGGTCGTTCGGCCTCCGTCTGCACCTCCTACTGCACGTCTTCGCCCTTGCCTCCATCCCCATCTCCCCTTTTGGTGCCGATTCACATCGGCCTTTCCTCATCCAGCTTCAATTCACATCATTGATTTGTTTCATTGCCTCCATCGATTGCTGCAATCTAGCCACTGACTTTCCAACGTGATCAGAAAAGCTCGACCTCAGCTATAGCCCAAACTTTGAAACAGATTCCAATAAAATAAAAAATCCCTAAATCTCGAACATCAGTAAAGATCTCGACCTTGTCCCCAACCGTGATTCAGCCTCCTCAAATTTTGTCTCCCCATCACCTCCCGCCTTCGATCTCCCCGTGTCATCTCCTACCCTGCTGCCCTGAAATCCTCATCCAAATCTTCTTGCCCTGTCATGTGACCTCTTCACCCCATCGCTTGCTGCCTTGACCTCCTCTCATCATCATTCCTCGCCCTGACTGCCCATCCCCTGCCGCCCCGATTGCTAGTTGTAATTGTAAAATTGTCTAATAAAACTTACTAAAAAAGGAAATTGTGCAAAGAATTTAGGACGGTAAAAAAAAAGTAGTGTAAATAATATGAGATGGAGAGAGTATTATTTAGTTGGAACAATCCATTGAAAAGTAAATTTTCATGATGTTATTAAATTTTTATGGATCTTTATAGTTTTAGGCATTAAGAAAGAAAAATTTATAAAAATTTAATAAGATTATAAAAATTGTATTTTTAATGGATTATTACACCTATATAATATTAGTTTTTAAACAAAATTGGTCTCAGGTAAAAAAATATGTAAAAAAAAAATTAAATTATTTTGGATTAAGTTGATTGAAGTTAAATGAATTACTTTGAATGCAACATCTTTTTCTTCCAAACAAAGATGAGAGATTTGTCAATAGGGAAAAATTATATATTTTTTCAGTACTTTAAATCAATTATATAATGTTATAGGGTATAGAGAGGTATCTATATTATAGAAAATGGGTGTCTAGCAAGTATTTAGAACTCTGAAAAACAACCAAAGCAGCACTGAAGGCATTTATAGGATTGAGGGAAAGGGAAGGGGACTCAACCTCGGGACCCCAAGTTCGGTGTCTCCAACACTTTGTCATTTTGGTAGCAGTGTAGCGACTGGAAAAATTATGTGTGTGTGTGTGTGTGTGTATTGAATTCAGAAACATACTTTCAAATAAACAAGGAAAAAGGTATTAGTATTCCAAGTAATGAAAGGGAATACCAGCTTTTTCGAGACCCAAAGGACAACCAAGCTAGTTTTGTTTGACATTTTTTGAAAATGGGATGATGAGATCAGACTTGAACCCTGGACTTCTTCATAATGCTCCTAATACTTTAACCATTAGGTAAAAACCGAGGGGACGAAGAAAATTATATTGACCTTGAGGTTTGCCCACTATGGTGCCAATGCGTACCCATTACAGCGAACAATTAATGGTGGATTTTCCCATACTTCTTTGTTATCATTATTTTTTTTTTCTTATAGTTGTTTGTTTGGGTGGGCATTTTCTTCTTTCTTAATTGAACCATGGAATATTTGCAATTAAGTAAGTACAAGAAACTATAAATTTGTGGTACATTTATAAACTTTTGCAATGTAAAAAATTTGCATAGTTATACACAAGCGTAGTATTATTTTGTTCTAATCTACCTACATCATTAAAAAATTGTCATTTTGTAATGCATAAATTCTAACGGCCAAACATGTTAGAAGTTACCAAAATGTAAAGCCATTAGAAACGTGATGGACAAATTTCTAACAGCTATCACGTTGTAAATTTTCTATAATAATTAATTTCAAATTTTATAATTTTAATTAAGTATGATTAGGTACTAATTATGTTTAATTAAATTAACTATTTTAAAATTAATCATTTTCTAATTGTTTCTAACGGTTTAGCTTTTATAAATGGCAATTACTAATGGGCAAAGCCATTAGAAAATTACTAATAGTTAATGCATTAGAAATTACTAACTTGCAGGGCTGTTAGAAAGCTATTAACGGCTAAAGCGTTAGAAACTATTAACGCGTAAAACTGTTAGAAAATTACCAAAGGTTTTAGAAATTTCTAGGGGTAAGGCCATTAGAAAGTTACTAACGACTAATTTATTAAAAATTTCTTATACAATGACTGTTAGAAATTACTAACAGCCCAAGCCGTTAGAAGATTCTAATGATTTAAGTGTTAGAAATTTGAAATCATGGGCCAGTTTGAATATGGATAGAAATTGAGCAACCAAGGAGGGAATTTTTTCCTCTCCCAAATGGGGAGATTATTCCTCAAGCCAAGATCAACATTCTCCTGGATAAATATGCAAAGCCAATCCCGGTGATTGCCCTGTTTGATACTAGTGCCACAAACACCATTGTCAACCCTTCTCTTCTTCCAGAAAGAATGTGGCGACCCTGCAATGAAAGATTCCGAGCTGCAAACGGTGTCTTCTATGTCACCAAGATAAGTAAGCCAATTTGGATATTGCTCCGGAAATCTCTGTGAAGGGTCTGGCTGTATAACAACGCCACGTACCAGGATTAAACCTTGTTTTCAAATGATTTTAAAGAAAAGAGGTTACTGGGCTACCTCGGAACCCATTTGGTATCAGAGCCATTGATTGTTCTATCTTTCCCAGATGAGTTGAGTTATTAAGAATTTCTTGCTAATCCCTTGACCCAGATCTACCCAAATATGTCAGGAACCTCTACTCCTAGAAGGAACAGACCATGGATGACATCTTCCCAACTCTTGCCGAACCATTTGATCTTCCACCTCCATCTTCAAAAGTTAAGATGCCATGCCATCCTTACTACAAGAAGGCTATCAAGCAATTCAGGAAGGAACAACCTCCTTGTTTCACCCCTGAGGTTAATGTGTTCGAAAGCACTCCTGAAGACTTTCCCTCTCTGGCATTCAATGATCCTTCTACGTCAACAAAACATACCTGGAAGGTTCCTCAACCTTCAACAGTCGATTCAGAAGGAAGACGAAGGGAAACTTCAGCTGCTGAACAAGTTCTCAACTGGCAATCTGAGAATATGGTGTCTCAGAACAAAGTCCTCAGCAGAATTGAGCATAACCAAGTCCATTTGGAACAAAAGATGGATCAGATGATCATTGATCCATTAACGCAATGTCAGCAACGGATCAACTACCTCCATCAGGAGATTCTTGGCCTTATAGCTCGACATGAGAATTCTACGGCCCAAGAACAAGAGATCCAGCATTTAAAGGAATAGCCCAGGTACCCTGAATCCTTTTCCTCAATATTCCAAACTGCTGACCCATTTAAACCTAGCCCAAGCCTAACTTATCATACTCCTCCTCCTTCTTCTAGAGGTATTTTCAAGCCTCTACCTGCTCTCCTTTCTAAACCAGCTTATCAACCTCCCAGGCCTAAACTTTCATGGCCTACCTCTCCTACCTGGTCCAGTTATACTCCGGCCCAAACCTCTGTTCCAGACAGAAAGCAAAAAGGCCCAGTTTATCCTCAAAAGCCCATAAAGATCCAAGAACCTTCACACCAAACATGGATGGTCCAATCCAATCCTATTCTTGGATTCCTTGACCAACAGATACAGCAGCTTAGCTCTCCATCTGCCTATGCGGCCCAACAAAACTTAAGCTCCACTTCCTCAAGTGAATATGAAGAAGATGATGCATTCTCAACTTCTTCCTCTGAAGCCCAAGTCTATATGGCTCAAGGAGCTACTAGTCATGCCCAATCAGCTGAGTCTACAACAACAGATGCTGGAACACAACAAGCTCCGCCTTAGCCTCAGCAACAACCGCCTCCGGCTCCACCGCCAGGACCTCCTCCTGGACCAGCACCTGGTCCTCCTCAATAACCCTATGTCCATATGGATGAAGATCCTCCGGTAATAAACATAGATCCTGTTTGGCAACCTCCTTCTCTAAATGTCACACTCTCTCTTGAAGGAGTTCCAACAGCAAAATGGCATGAGAAATTCCTTGAATTTCATGCCTAGTGTCTTACCCAACTACAACGTGAAGGTGCTACCCATCTCAAAGTCAATTGTGCCTTCATAGCTGGAATGTCCGGTATCCTCAAACATTGGTTCATAAGCATTGGAGAATACCGCCAGTTGGAGTTAGCTCAGACACCAACAACTATAGAGTTTGTTCTCAAGCTATACAAAGAATTCATTGGAGAACCAGATGCTCTCCTTGATATAGCAAGAGAAGAATTCTTCAAAATGAAGTGCTGCTCATATAACCGCAAAGATCTTGAGAAGCACTATGAAAGTATGCTCAAACGCTTCTACCTAATATGCACTAGATATGAAGCCGACAACAACTTGAAGCAAACATACTTAAATTCTGTGCCAGAAACAATTGGCCAGGAAGCTCTCCGTATCATACAGCAAAGTGGACAAGCTCTTAAAGACTACTCTTTTGGCAAGCTCCATCAAGTGCTTATGATAGCTCTCAGGAAGCTGTGCAACACTCACTCCTTCTTCAAGGATTTCAATCAGTCCTAGAGTCTGTTTGATAAAGCATGTCAGCAACCTGAGTTAACAATCAAGTGCAAAGACAAAGGCACTTGCAACTGCAGTACTCCTCGGAAGAAGCACCATCGACATAGAGTCTATTCTCCTGATCGCCTCCGACAATTCAGAAGAAAAAAGAAAAGGTTCTTCCGATACAAGAAGAACAGCGACAAATTCAAACGTTGTTTTATCTGCCGACAACTAGGACACTTTGCCAAAGACTATCCTAAGAAGACCAACAAGTCAAAGAAGAAAATGGCGCACACCATCTCCCAAGTCACTGGCGCTGATCTTTCCAATGACGACATGGAGTCCATTTTCTCGGAAATAGAAGATGAGGCATCTGGCCTCTTTGCTATTGAAGCCTACTCTTCAGAGTCTGATTCTAATCCAGAGCAAGCTTCAATTTACACCATGCAGATCTCTCCAATGCAATCCTCCCTCTTTGCTGCTCAGATTATTCTTCAAGCCAAGATCAACATTCTCCTGGATAAATATGCAAAGCCAATCCCGGTGATTGCCCTGTTTGATACTGGTGCCACAAACACCATTGTCAACCCTTCTCTTCTTCCAGAAAGAATGTGGCGACCCTGCAATGAAAGATTCCGAGTTGCAAACGGTGTCTTCTATGTCACCAAGATAAGTAAGCCAATTCGGATCAAGTTCTATCCTACAAAGTACGTAGTTATTACTGTCTTTGGTTATAACCATGGTAGAGACATAATCCTTGGTTTTGACCTTATTAAGAAGATATCAGTTCAAAGATGGACTGATAAAGGTCTACAGCTTCACAAGTTTTTCCTTCCATGGACTTCAACTCCACGACTTTACTCAACTGAAGGAGAAGTTATCTCAGCAAGTCAGATACAATCTGAAAGTGACCCAGTATACGGCACAATCATGCAAACCCTCATCCAACAATCCTGTGCTGAGTTCGAACAGAAGCATCCTCTTCCCCTTTGGAAGAATCCCAAGTTCTTCATCAAAATTCCATTCAAGAAGAATGAGGATGTCAACCCAACAAAGGCTACCCATTCAGGAATGAGCCTAGAGGAGAAAAAGATGGCGATCCAAGAGCTGCAAGAGCTCAAGGCCCAAAACCTCATTAAGCCCACAACCTCTTCGTGGGCCTGCCAGGCCTTCTACGTCAACAAGCATTCAGAACAAAAAAGAAAAAAACCCAGGCTTGTCATTGACTACAAGCCCTTGAATGAGTTCATTGCTGACGTCAAGTTTCCGTTACCACGGAAAAACACCCTCTTCGCCAATCTGACAAATGCCAAAGTCTTCTTTAAGTTTGACATTAAATCAGGCTTCTGGCAGTTGTCAATCTCTCCTCCAGACAAATATAAAACCACCTTCTGCATCCCAGACCACCATTACCAATGGACGGTGCTTCCTTTTGGTCTGAAGACGTGCCCCTCATTGTTCCAGAAGGCGATGATCCAAATCTTCGAGCCGATACTGTAGTCGGCCCTTGTTTATATTGATGATATTTTATTGTTTTCCCCTTGTACAGGTACCCATTTGAAGTTATTAGCTCAGTTTGCCCAAATTGTTAAAGACAACGGAGTAATGCTTTCCCAGAGCAAGATGGTCCTTGGTCAGACTTCTATCGAATTCCTTGTAGTTCAAATCAAATATAGCAAGTACCATCCTCAGCCGCATATTGCCACAAAGATCATGAACTTCCCGGACGATAATCTCACGAAACGACAAGTCCAACAAATTCTCGGCCTTGTAAACTACATCCGCGAGTTCATCCCGAAGCTGTCCTCCATTCTCCATCCTTTACACGTGTATCTCAGAAAGACCTCTCCCCCCTAGTCCGACCTGCACCGACGAGCTATCCTCAAGCTTAAAGAAGTGGTCCAGAATCTGCCACCACTCAAGATTCCCGACAAAGGGAAAATGATACTCTAGACGGACGCCTCAGATGAGTATTGGGGAGCGGTCCTCCTTGAAGAATCCAATGGTGTTCGACACGTGTGCTGCTACAACAGTGGAGAATTCAAAGAGTCAGAAAAGCACTACCACTCCACCTACAAAGAAATCTTGGCAGTCAAACGTGGGATTGAGAAGTTATAGTTCCATCTCATTGGTCACCACTTCATTATAGAGATGGACATGTCAGCATTCCCCCGAATGCTGAACTACAAGCAGAAACAACTTCCAAATGCTCTGCTGCTTCGCTGGCAACAATGGTTCGTCCGCTTCAGCTTCGACGTTAAGTATATAAAGGGCACCTCCAACACTCTTGCCGATATCCTAAGCAAACCTTCAAAATCCTTCCTAAAACCTCCAAGCCTTCGAAACCTAAAATCTAAAATGGCCTCTTTCTCCTCTTCCTTTAGTCCCCCAGTTTTTAACAAGGATGAAAATCTCCCGGTTGATGTTGAAAGATATGAGCATCAGTCCTTCACCTTCACCTAGAGACACCAGGTCTTCCACTACCATGTCTCACTCATTGAAAGGTATGGTTTCAACGATTGCCCTGTTAAACCTGTTGGGATTCATCCCTAGTTTCCTTTTGCTCATCTCTTCTCTATCCCAGATGTCTTCACCTTCCCTCCATTAGCACTCTTTTTCTTCTGGTACCTATGCTTTGTTCATACCATAGGTATTATTTTTAATATTTCCCAGCTTCACCAGCTTTTTTCCTATTCCCAGAATTTTCATTCTGACTTCTCTTCTGACCTCCCTGTTTTCCTCTCCTGGTTTGATCCTATCGGCACATGGATTGACAACCTCTATAAATCCTATAAAGCCCTCAACCCTGCTATCCCAGACCGCCGAATAGGCTACTAGTTAAATAATATTTCTCCCGCCAATTTCTCTATGAATTTTGGAGTTGGTCATGTTATTTATTTCATTCATAAGCCTATTACCTTTACCAAATCCTTCTCTGGTCTAAAGTTTATTCCTTCTCCCTCCTACCACCATTATAGAAACCTAGACTTCAACCTCGCTCGAGTTCCATGGCAGCGCCCTGCTGATCATCGTGCTTTCCTCAGAGAAGCTCATCGGTACAACCACTCTATGTTTACAATAGAGCTTTGGCCCCATGACTCTCCTGAATGGCCATCCTATCCAATGGACTACCAAGAAATGATCCATGAAACTCTCCAGTCCTTTGATGATCTTCAACATCTCCGCCGTAACAGAGAACGTCAAAAAAGAGCCATAGCAACTCAAAAGGCTCTTGACCAGGTTAACTGCCCTGCTCCGGCACCTTATTCACCATTGGCCATTGAAAAGGACGAAGATCTTCCGTTAACCCAGACAGCCGAACGCCTCATCATGCCTGACTATGGTTGCGGATTTATTTGCATTCACTCGAAGCGTCTTAATAGACCGGACCCTAATGACCCATCCATGGATGACCCGCGTATCGATGATTCGTATTTTTGGTGCGAAAGGCAGACTCAAAGTGACTCAGAGGATTCAAACCATAACTGGCCTGTGGACCATATGCTTTCCCAGAACCTGCCAATAGAGACAGGAACTAGTGTTTTCCAGTTGGCACACTAATGTTTTACAGCTGGCCTGTTAGTGCTTGAAATAATAAGATTCCTGGTTAGTGGTCTGTCACTTCCGGTCTAGCATTATTAGTTTTGACGTAAGCTCTTCCGTCACTAAGTTTGTTTGTTTCTTCCCTCCCCCGCCTATATAAGAAGGCCTTGTTTCTCTTGTAAGATATTCTGGAGCAAATATAGAAGTCCTTTCTTATATCCTCTCTCTATGTTCTTTATCTCTCATTAGAAATTCTAGCTAAAGGGTGAGGCAGAAGTTCTTAGTCTCTCAATTCTATCCGATAATCTAAGTTGCCACCTTGGTGGATCCTCTCAGGTTCAGATCATCTTCAAGCTTATAATAATTAAGCTTGAAGGCAAATGATGACTTAGGAGTTGCCACTCTGTGGATCATCTCTTCAAGTCGTCCTCTGCCTTCAATCATAATTGTTGTAATCTACCGGCTTCGATCCTCGGTGATACATCTGGATAGTCCAGTAACATGTTTTTCTTAAAAATGTTTTCCAAAGGTTTTTTAAATGATCTTCAGAAAACATTTATTTGTGTGGGAAAGTCCTGGAGAATGCCTCCTGGAACTCTGGTGCCCGGGGCCTGATGCTTATGGAAAAGTTGGCTAGAGCTTATGAGTTCACTGTGTGTTCTTGGACTATATCACAGTTAATCTTTCCTATTGATTCCCAAATTCTGCTTTTTTGCAGTTCTACTTATCCTTGGTATATTGGCCTGTAAACTGTCTCGTGCCACGGCAAAACGTACCACAGAGCAATTCTCCCGTAATCTCTGTGGAGGGTCTGGCTGTATAACAATGCCACGTACCAGGATTAAACCTTGTTTTCAAATGATTTTAAAGAAAAGAGGTTACTGGGCTACCACGAAACCCATTTGGTATCAGAGCCATAATATCTGATACCAAATGGGTTTTGAGGTAGCCCAGTAACCTCTTTTCTTTAAAATCATTTGAAAACAAGGTTTAATCCTGGTACGTGGCGTTGTTATACAGCCAGACCCTCCACAGAGATTTTCGGAGAATTGCTCTGTGGTACATTTTACCGTGGCACGAGACATTTTCCAGCCCAGTATACCAAGGATAAGTAGAACTGCGAAAAAGCATAATCTGGGAATCAACAGGAAAGATTAACTGTGATATAGTCCAAGAACACACAATGAACTCATAAGCTCTAGCCAACTTTTCCATAAGCATCAGGCCCCGGGCCCCAGAGTTCCAGGAGGCATTCTCCAGGATTTTCCCACACAAATAAATCTTTTCTGAAGATCATTTAAAAAACCTTTGAAAAACATATTTAAGAAAAACATGTTACTCGACTATCCGGACGTATCACCGGGGATCGAAGCCGATAGATTACAACAATTATGATTGAAGGCAGAGGACGACTTGAAGAGAGGATCCATAGAGTGGCAACTCCTAAGTCATCATTTGCCTTCAAGCTTAATTATTATAAGCTTGAAGATGATCTGAACCTGAGAGGATCCACCAAGGTGGCAACTCAAATTATCGGATATAATTGAGAGACTAAGAACCTTTGCCTCACCCTTTAGCCAGAATTTCTAGTGAGAGATAAAGAACATAGAGAGAGGATATAAGAAAAGAGTTCTATATTTGTTCCCGAATATCTTACAAGAGAAAGAAGGCCTCCTTATATAGGCGGAGGAGAGAAGAAACAAACAAAGTTTGTGATGGAAGAGCTTACGTCAAAACTAATAATGCTAGACTGGAAGTGACAGACCACTAACCGGGAATCTTATTATTTCAAGCACTAACAGGCCAGCTGTAAAACATTAGTGTGCCAGCTGGAAAACACTAGTTCCTGTCTCTGTTGGCAGGTTCTGGGAAAGCATATAAGTCCATAGACTAGTTGTGGTTTGAATCATCTGAGTCACTTTAAGTCTACCTTTCGCGCCAAAAATACGGATCATCGATACGCAGGTGATCCATGGATGGGTCATCAGGGTTCGGTCTATTAAGACGCTTTGAGTGAATGAAAATAAATCCGCAACCATAGTCAGGCATGATGAGGCGTTCGGCTGTCTGGGTTAACGGAAGATCTTCGTCCTTTTCAATGGTCAGTGGTGAAGAAGGTGCCGGAGCAGGGCAGTTAACCTGGTCAAGAGCCTTTTGATTGCTATGGCTCTTTCTCGACGTTTTCTGTTACGGTGGAGATGTTGAAGATCATTAAAGGACTGGAGAGCTTCATGGATCATTTCTTGGTAGTCCATTGGATAGGATGGCCATTCAGGAGAGTCATGGGGCCAAAGCTCCATTGTAAATATCGAGTGGTTGTACCGATGAGCTTCTCTGAAGAAAGCACGATGATCAACAGGGCGCTGCCATGGAACCCGAGCGAGGTTGAAGTCTAGGTTTCTATAATGGTGGTAGGAGGGAGAAGGAATAAACTTTAGACCGGAGAAGGATTTGGTAAAGGTAATAGGCCTATGAAAGAAATAAATAACATGACCAACTCCAAAATTCATAGAGTAATTGGCGAGAGAAATATTATTTAACTGGTAACCTATTCGACGGTCTGGGATAGCAGGGTTGAGGGCTTTATAGGATTTATAGAGGTTGTCGATCCATGTGCAGATAGGATCAAACCAGGAGAGGAAAACATGGAGGTGGGAAGAGAAGTCAGAATGGAAATTCTGGGAGTAGGAAAGAAGCTGGTGAGGTTGGGAAATATTAAAAATAATACCTATGGTATGAACAAAGCATAGGTACCAGAAGAAAAAGAGTGCTAATGGAGGGAAGGTGAAGACATCTGGGATAGAGAAGATATGAGCAAAAGGAAACTGGGGATGAATCCCAATAGGTTTAACAGGGCAGTCGTTGAAACCATACCTTTCAATGAGTGAGATGTGGTAGTGGAAGACCTGGTGTCTCTAGGTGAAGGTGAAGGACTGATGCTCATATCTTTCAACATCAACCGGGAGATTTTCATCCTTGTTAAAAACTGAGGGATTAGAGGAAGAGGAGGAAGAGGCCATTTTAGATTTTAGGTTTCGAAGGCTTGGAGGTTTGAGGAAGGATTTTGAAGGTTTGCTCAGGATATCGGCAAGAGTGTTGGAGGTGCCCTTTATATACTTAACGTCGAAGCTGAAGCGGACGAACCATTGTTGCCAGCGAAGCAGCAGAGCATTTGGAAGTTGTTTCTGCCTGTAGTTCAGCATTCGGGGGAATGCTGACATGTCCATCTCTACAATGAAGTGGTGACCAATGAGGTGGAACTAGAACTTCTCAATCCCACGTTTGACGGCCAAGATTTCTTTGTAGGTGGAGTGGTAGTGCTTTTCTGACTCTTTGAATTCTCCACTATTGTAGCAGCACACGTGTCAAACACCATTGGATTCTTCAAGGAGGACCGCTCCCCAATACTCATCTGAGGCGTCCATCTAGAGTATCCTTTTCCCTTTGTCGGGAATCTTGAATGGTGGCAGATTCTGGACCACTTCTTTAAGCTTGAGGATAGCTCATCGGTGCAGGTCGAACCAGGGCGAAGAGGTCTTTCTGAGATACACGTGTAAAGGATGGAGAATGGAGGACAGCTTCGGGATGAACTCGCGGATGTAGTTGACAAGGCCGAGAATTTGCTAGACTTGTCGTCTCGTGAGATTATCGTCCGGGAAGTTCATGATCTTTGTGGCAATGTGCGGCTGATGATGGTACTTGCTATCTTTGATTTGAACTCTGAGGAATTCGATAGAAGTCTGACCAAGGACCATCTTGCTCTAGGAGAGCATTACTCCGTTGTCTTTAACAATTTGGGCAAACTGAGCTAATAACTTCAAATGGGTACCTGTACAAGGGGAAAACAATAAAATATCATCAATATAAATAAGGGCTGACTGCAGTATCGGCTCGAAGATTTGGATCATGGCTTTCTGGAACAATGAGGGTGCCGTCTTCAGACCAAAATGAAGCACCGTCCATTGGTAATGGTGGTCTGGGACGCAGAAGGCGGTTTTATATTTGTCTGGAGGAGAGATTGACAACTGCCAGAAGCCTGATTTAATGTCAAATTTAGAGAAGACTTTGGCATTTGTCAGATTGGCGAAGAGGGTGTTTTTCCGTGGTAACGGAAACTTGACGTCAGCAATGAACTCATTCAAGGGCTTATAGTCAATGACAAGCCTGGGCTTTTTTCTTTTTTGTTCTGAATGCTTGTTGACGTAGAAAGCCTGGCAGGCCCACGAAGAGGTTGTGGGCTTAATGAGGTTTTGGGCCTTAAGCTCTTGCAGCTCTTGGATCGCCATCTTTTTCTCCTCTAGGCTCATTCCCGAATGGGTAGCCTTTGTTGGGTTTACATCCTCATTCTTCTTGAATGGAATTTTGATGAATAACTTGGGATTCTTCCAAAGGGGAAGATGATGCTTCTGTTCGAACTCAGCATGAGGCTCAGCACAAGATTGTTGGATGAGGGTTTGCATGATTGTGCCATATACTGGGTCACTTTCAGATTGTATCTGACTTGCTGAGATAGCTTCTCCTTCAGTTGAGTAAAGTCGTGGAGTTGAAGTCCATGGAAGGAAAAACTTGTGAAGCTGTAGACCTTTATCAGTCCATCTTTGAACTGATATCTTCTTGACAAGGTCAAAACCAAGGATCATGTCTCTACCATGGTTATAACCAAAGACAATAGTAACTACGTACTTTGTAGGGGAGAACTTGATCCGAATTGGCTTACTTATCTTGGTGACATAGAAGACACCGTTTGCAACTCGGAATCTTTCATTGCAGGGTCGCCACATTCTTTCTGGAAGAAGAGAAGGGTTGACAATGGTGTTTGTGGCACCAGTATCAAACAGGGCGATCATCGGGATTGGCTTTGCATATTTATCCAGGAGAATGTTGATCTTGGCCTGAGGAATAATCTGAGCAGCAAAGAGGGAGGATTGCATTGGAGAGATATGCATGGTGTAAATTGAAGCTTTGCTCTGGATCAGAATCAGACTTTGAAGAGTAGGCATCAATAGCAAAGAGGCCAGATGCCTTATCTTCTGTTTCCGAGAAAATGGACTCCATGTCGTCATTGGAAAGATCAGCGCCAGTGACTTGGGAGATGGTGTGCACCATTTTCTTCTTTGACTTGTTGGTCTTCTTAGGACAGTCTTTGGCAAAGTGTCCTGGTTGTCGGCAAATAAAACAACGTTTGAATTTGCCGCTGTTCTTCTTGTATCGGAAGAACCTTTTCTTTTTTCTTCTGAATCGTCGGGGGCGATCAGGAGAATAGACTCCACGTCGATGGTGCTTCTTTCGAGGAGTGCTGTAGTTGCAAGTGCCTTTGTCTTTGCACTTGATTGTTAACTCAGGTTGCTGACATGCTTTATCAAACAGACTCTAGGACTGATTGAAATCCTTTTAGAATGAGTGAGTGTTGCACAGCTTCCTGAGAGCTATCATAAGCACTTGATGGAGCTTGCCAAAAGAGTAGTCTTTAAGAGCTTGTCCACTTTGCTGTATGATGCGGAGAGCTTCCTGGCCAATTATTTCTGACACAGAATTTAAGTATGCTTGCTTCAAGTTGTTGTCGGCTTCATATCCAGTGCATATTAGGTAGAAGCGTTTGAGCATACTTTCATAGTGTTTCTCAAGATCTTTGCAGTTATATGAGCAGCACTTCATTTTGAAGAATTCTTCTCTTGCTATATCAAGGAGAGCATCTGGTTCTCCAATGAATTCTTTGTATAGCTTGAGAACGAACTTTGTAGTTGTTGGTGTCTGAGCTAACTCGAACTGGTGGTATTCTCCAATGATCATGAACCAATGTTTGAGGATACCGGACATTCCAGCTATGAAGGCACAATTGACTTTGAGATGGGTAGCACATTCACGTTGTAGTTGGGTAAGACACCAGGCATGAAATTCAAGGAATTTCTCATGCCATTTTGCTGTTAGAACTCCTTCAAGAGAGAGTGTGACATTTAGAGAAGGAGGTTGCCAAACATGATCTATGTTTATTACCGGAGGATCTTCATCCATATGGACATAGGGTTTTTGAGGAGGACTAGGTGGTGGTCTAGGAGGAGGTCCTGGCGGTGGAGCCGGAGGCGGTTGTTGCTGAGGCTGAGGCGGAGCTTGTTGTGTTCCAGCATCTGTTGTTGTAGACTCAGCTGGTTGGGCATGACTAGTAGCTCCTTGAGCCATATAGACCTGGGCTTCAGAGGAAGAAGTTGAGAATGCATCATCTTTTTCATATTCACTTGAGGAAGTGGAGCTTAAGTCTTGTTGGGCCGCATAGGCAGATGGAGAGCTAGGCTGCTGTATTTGTTGATCAAGGAATCAAAGAATAGGATTGGATTGGACCATCCATGTTTGGTGTGAAGGTTCTTGGATCTTCAGGGTTGATAGGAGATATGGATCTTGAAGAGCCATACAGAAATTGGGGAAGAACGTCATAAGGATTGTGTCAGCGTTAAGAGTGGTCTCGACAGTGCCGATGCAGGCATGCTTGTACTTCTTGTATCTAGAGTCAAGCAAGGCGAGACGAGCAGTGGCTGGTAATCCTTTTCTACCGTGGTAGGTGAGAGCAAGGCGAACAGCACCAAAGTAGAGATGGGTATATCCTTCGGCTATCCATTGGCGAGGAAAGTGAGGAGGGATCTCCAGTGTGACATACTATTCTTTGGATGTTGCAGGAAGAGTATGTTGATCAAACTTCGTAGCTTGAACATACTCCTTTACATGCTTCCTGGTAGGGGAAACAATGTTCTTTACTGTACGGGTAAGAGAATGAGTGGGTGTAGTAAAGGCTTTATAAGGGTTGATGAGGGGAAGATCAGTGAGAGGGATATTCTCATCATCTGAAAGGTACTTGAATTCGTAGAAAGAATCCAAGTGAGAAGAAGAGGTAAAGCGAAACGAGGTAGTAGGAGATAGTGTAAGGGTAGAGGTTTTTGACATATTTGGGTAGATCTGGGTCAAGGGATCAGCAAGAAATTCTTAATAACTCAACTCATCTGGGAAAGATAGAACAATCCATGGCTCTGATACCAAATGGGTTCCGAGGTAGCCCAGTAACCTCTTTTCTTTAAAATCATTTGAAAATAAGGTTTAATCCTAGTACGTGGTGTTGTTATACAGCCAGACCCTCTACAGAGATTTTCGGAGAATTGCTCTGTGGTACGTTTTACCGTGGCACGAGACAGTTTCCAACCCAATATACCAAAGATAAGTAGAACTGCGAAAAAGCATAATCTGGGAATCAATAGGAAAGATTAACTGTGATATAGTCCAAGAACACACAATGAACTCATAAGCTCTAGCCAACTTTTCCATAAGCATCAGGCCCCGAGCACCAGAGTTCCAGGAGGCATTCTCCAGGACTTTTCCACATAACTAGATATTTTCTGAAGATTATTTGAAAAACCTTTGAAAAACATATTTAAGAAAAACATGTTACTGGACTATCTGGACGTATCACCGGGGATCGAAGCCGGTAGATTACAAAAATTATGATTGAAGGCAGAGGACGACTTGAAGAGAGGATCCACAGAGTGGTAACTCCTAAGTCATCATTTGCCTTCAAGCTTAATTATTATAAGCTTGAAGATGATCTGAACCTGAGAGGATCCGCCAAGGTGGCAACTCAGATTATCGGATAGAATTGAGAGACTAAGAACTTCTGCATCACCCTTTAGCTAGAATTTCTAGTGAGAGATAAAGAACATAGAGAGAGGATATAAGAAAGGAGTTCTATATTCGCTCCAGAATATCTTACACGAGAAACAAGGCCTTCTTATATAGGCGGAGGAGGGAAGAAACAAACAAACTTAGTGACGGAAGAGCTTACGTCAAAACTAATAATGCTAGACCGGAAGTGACAGACCACTAATCGGGAATCTTATTATTACAAGCACTAACAGGCCAGCTGTAAAACATTAGTGTGCCAGCTGGAAAACACTAGTTCCTGTCTCTATTGGCAGGTTCTGGGAAAGCATATGGGTCCACAGGCCAGTTGTGGTTTGAATCCTCTGAGTCACTTTGAGTCTGCCTTTTGCGCCAAAAATACGGATCATCGATACGCGGGTCATCCATGGATGGGTCATCAAGCTCCGGTCCATTGAGACGCTTCCAGTGAATGCAAATAAATTCGCAACCACAGTCAGGCATGATGAGGCGTTCGGCTGTCTGGGTTAACGGAAGATCTTCGTCCTTTTCAATGGTCAGTGGTGAAGAAGGTGCCGGAGCAGAGCAGTTAACCTGGTCAAGAGCCTTTTGAGTTGCTATGGCTCTTTCTCGACGTTTTCTGTTACGGTGGAGACGTTGAAGATCATTAAAGGACTGGAGAGCTTCATGGATCATTTCTTGGTAGTCCATTGGATAGGATGGCCATTCAGGAGAGTCATGGGGCCAAAGCTCCATTGTAAATATCGAGTGGTTGTACCGATGAGCTTCTCTGAGGAAAGCACGATGATCAGCAGGGCGCTGCCATGGAACCCGAGTGAGGTTGAAGTCTAGGTTTCTATAATGGTGGTAGGAGGGAGAAGGAATAAACTTTAGACCGGAGGAGGATTTGGTAAAGGTAATAGGCCTATGAAAGAAATAAATAACATGACAAACTCCAAAATTCAGAAAGGAATTGGCAAGAGAAATATTATTTAACTGGTAACCTATTCGGCGGTCTGGGATAGCAGGGTTGAGGGCTTTATAGGATTTATGGAGGTTTTCGATCCATGTGCAGATAGGATCAAACCAGGAGAGGAAAACAGGGAGGTTAGAAGAGAAGTCAGAATGGAAATTCTGGGAGTAGGAAAGAAGCTGGTGAAGTTGGGAAATATTAAAAATAATACCTATGGTATAGACAGAGCATAGGTATTAGAAGAAATAGAGAGTTAATGGAGGGAAGGTGACGACATTTGGGATAGAGAAGAGATGAGCAAAAGGAAACTGGGGATGAACAGTCAAGAGGGCTGGAAAGATGAAGAAGAAAAAGATTTCACCCCTGAGGTTAATGTGTTCGAAAGCACTCCTGAAGACTTTCCCCCTCTGGCATTCAATGATCCTTCTACGTCAACAAAATATACCTGGAAGGTTCCTCAACCTTCAATAGTCGATTCAGAAGGAAGATGAAGGGAAACTTCAGCTGCTGAACAAGTTCTCAACTGGCAATCTGAGAATATGGTGTCTCAGAACAAAGTCCGTAGCAGAATCGAGCATTACCAAGTCCGCTTGGAGCAAAAGATGGATCAGAGACTCATTGATCCATTAACGCAGTGTCAGCAACGGATCAACTACCTCCATCAGGAGATTCTTGGCCTCATAGCCCGACATGAGAATTCTATGGCCCAAGAACAAGAGATCCAGCATTTAAAGGAATAGCTCAAGCACCTTCAGGCTCAACATCAGCAGCCCAGGTACCCTGAATCCTTTTCTTCAATATTCCAAACTGCTGACCCATTTAAACCTAGCCCAAGCCTAACTTATCATACTCCTCCTCCTTCTTTTAGAGGTATTTTCAAGCCTCTACCTGCTCTCCTTTCTAAACCAGCCTATCAACCTCCCAGGCCTCAACCTTCATGGCCCAGCTCTCCTACCTGGTCCATTTATACTCCGGCCCAAACCTCTGTTCCAGACAGAAAGCAGAAAGGCCCAGCTTATCCTCAAAAACCCATAAAGATCCAAGAACCTTCACACCAAACATGGATGGTCCAATCCAATCCAATTCTTGGATTCCTTGACCAACAGATATAGCAGCCTAGCTCTCCATCTGCCTATGCGGCCCAACAAGACTTAAGCTCCACTTCCTCAAGTGAATATGAAGAAGATGATGCACTCTCAACTTCTTCCTCTGAAGCCCAGGTCTATATGGCTCAAGGAGCTACTAGTCATGCCCAGCCAGCTGAGTCTACAACAATAGATGCTGGAACACAACAAGCTCCGCCTCAGCCTCAGCAATAACCGCCTCCGGCTCCATCGCCAGGACCTCCTCCTAGACCACCACCTGGTCCTCCTCAACAACCCTATGTCCATATGGATGAAGATCTTCCGGTAATAAACATAGATCCTGTTTGGCAACCTCATTCTCTAAATGTCACACTCTCTCTTGAAGGAGTTCCAACAGCAAAATGGCATGAGAAATTCCTTGAATTTCATGCCTGGTGTCTTACCCAACTACAACGTGAATGTGCTACCCATCTTAAAGTCAATTGTGCCTTCATAGCTGGAATGTCCGGTATCCTCAAACATTGGTTCATGAGCATTGGAGAATACCGCCAGTTGGAGTTAGCTCAGACACCAACAACTACAAAGTTCGTTCTCAAGCTATACAAAGAATTCATTGGAGAACCAGATGCTCTCCTTGATATAGCAAGAGAAGAATTCTTCAAAATGAAGTGCTGCTCATATAACTGCAAAGATCTTGAGAAACACTATGAAAGTATGCTCAAACGCTTCTACCTAATATGCACTGGATATGAAGCCGACAACAACTTGAAGCAAGCATACTTAAATTCTGTGTCAGAAACAATTGGCCAGGAAGCTCTCCGCATCATACAGCAAAGTGGACAAGCTCTTAAAGACTACTATTTTGGCAAGCTCCATCAAGTGCTTATGATAGCTCTCAGGAAGCTGTGCAACACTCACTCCTTCTTCAAGGATTTCAATCAGTCCCAGAGTCTGTTTGATAAAACATGTCAGCAACATGAGTTAACAATCAAGTGCAAAGACAAAGGCACTTACAACTGCAGTATTCCTCGGAAGAAGCACCATCGACGTAGAGTCTATTCTCCTGATCGCCCCCGATGATTCAGAAGAAAAAAGAAAAGGTTCTTCCGATACAAGAAGAACAGCAGCAAATTCAAACGTTGTTTTATCTGCCAGCTGAGAACTTGTTCAGCAGCTGAAGTTTCCCTTCGTCTTCCTTCTAAATCGACTGGTGAAGGTTGAGGAACCTTCTAGGTATATTTTGTTGACGTAGAAGGATCATTGAATGCCAGGGGGGAAAGTCTTCAGGAGTGCTTTCGAACACATTAACCTCAGGGGTGAAACAAGGAGGTTGTTCCTTCCTGAGTTGCTTGATAGCCTACTTGTAGTAAGGATGGCAGGAGTTGGGAAGATGTCATCCATGGTTTGTTCCTTCTGGGAGTAAAGGACATAATAGTCATACTTTCCAGAGGGTTCTCCAAGTAATCCAACTTCGAGATCACCTTGGTTGTAACGTTTTTCAAGGAGATGTTGAGAAGGTTTCTTCTTTTTCTTCTTCATCTTCTTGGTAGTTTCTTCATCGTCATAGGGAGATTGGTAACAGTCTGGGCAATCACAAATATCAAAATATTTGTGTCCCTTTGGATCCTGAAAGGAGTAGACTGGATTACCTAGAGAGTCAAAAGACTCAATTGGTATTTGCGAGTTTTCCACGGGCTCACGGATGAAGGTAAGAACGGCGGGAGTGGAGAAGACATCAGTGTCTTCTGACGGTTCTTCTTTCTGAAAGAAGATTTCCATCTGCCCATTTCCTCTATCAAGGAAAATGGGTTTCTTTGACTGGACTGGCTCTGTCTGCTGATGGAGAGATTCGTAGGCAGAAATCCAAGTAGCAGGGATCAGTCGTTGAAGTTCCTCACGAGGGATTTGTTGAGGGACATACGTCTCGTTCGGAACATGGGTTGTATCCACTGATAGATACAGGGCATCATTGTTCATGTTAGGCATAGAGAAGTCAAGTGCATGGTTCTGAACTCTATATGCCATCTGATAGTGTAGAGTGGATGCCAATGTGGTAGAGACTTACTATGCACCAGTTATCTGGATTTTGATCTTCAAGGCTGATAGGAGATGCGGATCTTGAAGAGCCACACAGAAATTGGGGAAGAACGTCATAAGGATTGTGCCGGCGTTAAGAGTGGTCTCAACAGTGCCGATGCAGGCATGCTTGTACTTCTTGTATCTGGAGTCAAGCAAGGCGAGAATCCTTCCTCAAACCTCCAAAGCCTCCAAAACCTAAAATCTAAAATGGCCTTTTCCTCCTCTTCCTCTAGTCCCCCAGTTTTTAACAAGGATGAAAATCTCCCGGTTGATGTTGAAAGATATGACCATCAGTCCTTCACCTTCACCCAGAGATTACAACATAATTGTTGTAATATACCGGCTTCGATCCCTGGTGATACGTCCGGATAGTCCAGTAACATGTTTTTCTTAAATATGTTTTTCAAAGGTTTTTCAAATGATCTTCAGAAAAGATTTATTTGTGTGGGAAAGTCCTGGAGAATGCCTCCTGGAACTCTAGTGCCCGGGGCCTGATGCTTATGGAAAAGTTGGCTAGACCTTATGAGTTCATTGTGTGTTCTTGGACTATATCACAATTAATCTTTCCTGTTGATTCCCAGATTCTGCTTTTTCGCAGTTCTACTTATCCTTGGTATATTAGGCTGAAAACTGTCTCGTGCCACGGTAAAACGTACCACAGAACAATTCTCCGAAAATCTCTGTGGAAGGTCTGGCTGTATAACAATGCCATGTACCAACCAAATGGGTTCTGAGGTAGCCCAGTAACCTCTTTTCTTTAAAATCATTTGAAAATAAGGTTTAATCTTGGTACGTGGCGTTGTTATACAGCCAGACCCTTCACAGAGATTTTCAGAGAATTGCTCTGTGGTACGTTTTACCGTGGCACGAGACATTTTCCAGCCCAATATACCAAGGATAAGTAGAACTGTGAAAAAGCAGAATCTGGGAATCAACAGGAAAGATTAATTGTGATATAGTCCAAAGACACACAATGAACTCATAAGCTATAGCCAACTTTTCCATAAGCATCAGGCCCCGGGCACCAGAGTTCCAGGAAGCATTCTCCAGGACTTTCCCACACAAATAAATCTTTTCTGAAGATCATTTGAAAAACATATTTAAGAAAAACATGTTACTCGACTATCCGAACGTATCATCGAGGATCCAAGTTGGTAGATTACAACAATTATGATTGAAGGCAAAGGACGACTTGAAGAGAGGATTCACAGAGTGGCAACTCCTAAGTCATCGTTTGCCTTCAAGCTTAATTATTATAAGCTTGAAGATGATCTGAACCTGAGAGGATCCACCAAGGTGGTAACTTAGATTATCGGATAGAGTTGAGAGACTAAGAACCTCTGCCTCACCCTTTAGCTAGAATTTCTAGTGAGAGATAAAGAACATAGAGAGAGGATATAAGAAAGGAGTTCTATATTCGCTCCAGAATATCTTACAGGAGAAACAAGGCCTCCTTATATAGGCGGAGGAGGGAAGATACAAACAAACTTAGTGACGGAAGAGCTTAGGTCAAAACTAATAATGCTAGACCAGAAGTGACAGACCACTAACCGGGAATCTTATTATTACAAGCACTAACAGGCCAGCTGTAAAACATTAATGTGCCAGCTGGAAAACACTAGTTCCTGTCTCTGTTGGCAGGTTCTGGGAAAGCATATGGGTCCATAGGCCAGTTGTGGTTTGAATCCTCTGAGTCACTTTGAGTCTACCTTTTGCGCCAAAAATATGGATCATCGATACGCGGGTCATCCATGGATGGGTCATCAGGGTCCGGTCCATTGAGACACTTCCAGTGAATGCAAATAAATCCGCAACCACAGTCAGGCATGATGAGGCATTCGGCTATCTGGGTTAACGAAAGATCTTCGTTCTCTTCAATGGTCAGTGGTGAAGAAGGTGCCGGAGCAGGGCAGTTAACCTGGTCAAGAGTCTTTTGAGTTGCTATGGCTCTTTCTCGACGTTCTCTGTTACGGCGGAGACGTTGAAGATCATCAAAGGACTGGAGAGCTTCATGGATCATTTCTTGGTAGTCCATTGGATAGGATGGCCATTCAGGAAAGTCATGGGGCAAAGCTCCATTGTAAACATAGAGTGGTTGTACCGATGAGCTTCTCTGAGGAAAGCACGATGATCAGCAGGGCGACCCATTTTATCATTGGACTCACATCATTTTCCACTTTTCTTCTCTTGCACTCCCTATTCTCACTAAAAAGGTTGCCACATTTTGGGATACGGTAGTGTCACCGCCACGAAAATGAGTTTCTGACAACAAAGTCACCGTTTCTAGAAAAAAAAATTCCCAATTTTTTTTTCTTGTTTACATAACTCAATTGTTTGTTACCCTTTCTTTAAGTTTCTGTAAAGTTATTTTTTCAAAAACTCAACAATTTTCCATTGGGCTTCAAACTTTTGGGTTCAATTTTTTCTTTTTTATAGATTTGATTTGTTTATATAGTTTTAATCTTTTTTTTTCTTTGTTCTTTTAGAAAACTAGGTGTTTTTTTATTAATAGTTTGTCCTTTGACTTAACTTCTTGTTTTTCTTTTTATCAATTTCTGCATGTTATTTTTATTAGAGAAACCAATTGTTTCTTTATTATTAGTTATTTGTTCTTTTCCATCAACTTGTCATTCTACACATCTTATGTCATCATTTGTTTCATATATACTTTTACATCAAGAAACTTTACAACACACAACTAATTTTTGCCAATAATCTTTGCTCAAAAGTGTTATTGTTGATATTAGCTTCAAAGCTTTTTCCACTTCTCACTTACCATTGTTAAGTAGAACTTGTTTACTTCTTGATGTCTTCTTTTCAGCTATAACTACGTAATGCTCACCATTCCAAGTATGAGAGATAGAAATAGAAGTTACAATTTTTTTTGTTCTTTTTGAATAGTAGTTTTTAAGAAGAGGCTTATATGATGTGCATATGTTTTGACTATGTTCTTTTAACACTATGAATTTGTTCTTTCTATTCTATATATTCTTTTTATTTTTCTATTATAAGTACAAAAAGTGAGAAGATGAATCCAAGAAGAAAGAGAAAAAAAAAAGATGAAATCATCACACATAAAATAGATGAGAAAACTAGGCAAATAGAATAAATGAACAAAACTAAAAAATATGGTTAAAAAACTGAAAAACTCGAGAAAAAAAGGAAGAAAGCAAAAGAAGGTTTCTATACAAAAAAAAAAAAGCTAAGAAGATGAAGCCAAAAAAGAAAGATGAAATTATCAGAGAGAAAAGATATGAGAAAAACTAGATGAAAAGAATAATAAAAAAGAAAACTAGAAAAAATAATATGGTAAAGAAACTAGAAAACTAAAGAGGGGAAATGGCATAAAGCAACAAAAGGGTTTCACTAGAAAAAAAACAAAACATGGCCAAAAACTAGAAAACTAAGAAACAAATGGCACCAAGCAATAAAAGTGTTGCACTTGAAACGACTTGAACTCTGATCTGCCCCACATTCCACTCCATCAATTATGGAATGCTATCCAAAATGAAGGAAATTCAGTGTACAACTAATAAACACTTTAATTTTTAGGATTACTACTAAAAAAACTAGTTTTTCCAACGGCCAAATTACCAAAGGCCTAACAATTAGTAATTACCAATGCGTTAGGCCGTTGGTAAAAAAAAGTTTAATTTACCAACGACCAAACGCATTAGTGATTTTCCAATGGTCCAACGTATTGGTAAATCAGTAATTTTCCAACGGTCAGATTACCAACGTGCATGGGAATTACCAACGCGCTGATGCGTTGGTAATTGTTAAATATATAATAATAATAATAATAATAATAATAATAATGTATCATATAGAAGAATATGTACTTAAAATATATCATATATATACATTAAATATATGATACATACATACATACATAAAATAATTATATTGTCAATTATATCATTTTTATATAATATTTATATTTTAATATATATATATATATATATATATATATATATATATATATATATATATATATATATATATATATAAGTCTTTAGTTGTAATAAATATATTCTTATGGTTAGTGAAGATTTAAATTTTGCGGGCTTGTATAAGAAATTTATTCTCTATACAACTAAAGAATAGGCTTGTATCATATGTATATTTTTATCATATATATAATATGTATATTGTTATAAATAATAATAATGATAATTATATATTATAGAATCTAAAGTTTTAAAATTATAGAAAGTAAAGTAATATTTTTAAAACATTTGTTATAAATAATAATTACAATTTAAAATATATGTAAAAGCCCAAAATACCCATAAAGCCCAAACCCAAACCCCAAACCCTAACCTAACCCATATTTATACCTAATATCTCCCTCTCATTTCCACCATTGCCGCCTCTCACTCTATTTTCTCTCGCCTTTCACCTTCTTCTCTTTCTCTCCCATTCTCCAACCACCTTTCCTTCTCCTCCATGGTTGCCGATCACCCTCCATCCGTCCCTAGTCTTACCTCGCCTTGCCACGCCACCTTTTTCTCTCCTCATTGGCCGCCAATCTACCTCTACTATTTTGCCTCTGTTGTCTCTCCTCCCTGACCGCCGATTTCCCTCTGTGAGTCTTCAACCTAGCCTCCTCACCTAGCTGCCTCGCCCTCCGCCAGATCGCCTCTTCGCTTCACAGACGATCTCCTTCAGCCTTTCCGCCTCAAGGATGCGTGCTTGTCTCATAGCCTCATTTGACTTTGCCTAACAAGCTGCCGCTTGGGCCGATGCCACGATGGGTCTCCTTTGATCTTCACTGATTGTCATTGATTTTGTAGTTTTGGTTGCCATTTTTGTGTATAAACTTGTAGATTCGGTTGTCTCGTTTTGATTTTGTACATTTGGTAGATCCGGTATTTTGATTGTATATTTGGTTTTAATTTTATGATTTTTTAGTTATTTTTGTCAAATTTTGTGAAATTTTTATTAATTGTTGTGATATTTTTAATTCTGTTAATTTTTGAGTAAATTTTCAACTTTTCAAACTTCTATGAATTTTAAATTTTTTATTAATTTTTGGTGAACTTTTATCAATTTTTGTGAATTTTGTGAGTTGTAGAAATATTATTATAATTTTGTGCAATTTACAATTTTTTAATTTATGAATTTTGTGAATTTTCTGGTAATAATAAATTCTTTGTGAATTTTTATTCATTATTTTTTGGTTTTCTTAATATTAATTTATGTAATAATAAAATCTTAGTTATCTAATTTTACTAAATACTATAATTTTTTAGTGAATATAACGTATAATTTAAATATTATGTATTTTAATTAAAAAAATGATCTCCAAAGGCTCCTCATTGGAAACTACTTTACTTTTTTGTGAAATTTTAACTTGATTACAAACGACTTAAGCCGTTGGTAAATTTACCAACACACATGCACGTCGTATACGTTGGTAATTACCAACACGTTTGCATGTTAGTAATTACCAACGCGTGTACACATTGGTAATTTGTTTGCATATTGAAAAACATTGCTGCTATATGATCGTTGGTAATTACTAATGTGCCTATTACTAACGTGCACACATTGTAAATTACCAACATTGGTATTTTTGTAAGTTGGTAATTTTTTGTTCCAATGAATGTTTTGCTAACGCGTATTTACTAACGGCTACGCGTTGGAAATTTTGGGAATGCGTGTTGGTAAATGCCAAAATTTTAGTAGTGGATATAAAATAAATTTAGAAATTAAGGCATACTTGGTTATCATTAAAGAATCAAGTGATAGTCTCCTTGATGAAAGACGTATCTTTGAGCATTTTTTGGAAGATATGACTTATTGTGAACAGCTAAGATTAGATATTTAATTAACCTTGAAATACAAGTAACTACCCAATACTTAATCAGAATTTTCTTTATGATAATAGAGAAGTGTGTGGAGTGAAATAAAATAAGTAGAATCTTCAGAAGTTATGTTCGCAAAAACCTAAAAACTCTGCACGATACTATTGCCATTTGTTTATATGGGTGAATTGGCACTTATGGAAGGTCATAACCCCTTATAAAAGAGTCACAACTCTTTATTAAATGTTGTACTAGTTTACCAAAAGGTATACCTATCCACCTATAACTTCTTTTATTAAAATAAGGGTATAACCACCCTTATAAGGAATGTGTTAGTTTGGCCATAAAGTTACAACTTTTCTAAAAGTTATGTCTCCTTAAATCAAGATCATAACCACATCTTAAAGATTTTTAAATTCGCCTAAAACATGATCCTTCACTAAAAGTCATGTAATTTATTAATCATGATAGCTTTGGTGCATAACTACTTCTCCAATAGTCATATATGTTGGGATAGACATATCCTTTCATTTAAAGGTTATATCCTTTCATAATATGAGTAGTTATAGGGTGGCTATTAAACAATTATCTCATGTGTCAAGGTGTCCATATACACATAACATAGTTGCCAAGTGGCATTTTTTTATTAATTCCAAAGTGATGATGTATCACACACATGTGCCACATTATCCTAACCACTTTAACTACCTTTAGTTAATATTAAAAGTGGCAATGTGAGTTAGTGTGACAGCACTAACATATGGTGCGACCATACCAATCAATAATAAAACAAGTATATCTTAGTGCATCTATGGAATTTAGCAATCATTCTTGCTGGCTAAATTTCAACAACTCACACTTGCACTAGATATACTTGATAGAACACGGGAATAATGGATAAAGAACACTTGAAACAGACTATCATAAAATAAAAATTGACATATGCAAGTTTGGGCGTGTGACCTTAGGCATGACAACAAATCTTCTCCCTATGTAGTGGTTAAACATACATAGGAGAATTATCTTCACCACAAATCCTTGAATTAATTAAAGATCCTTAAACAAATCAAAGTCCATTAATGATACATATATCATTAATCATGCCTATATGCCTCAAGATTTTGTTGATACATAATTTAGCTATAATATGTCTTTTTTGTGAGTTTACTAACAAAATATCTATCATGTACTAAACTCAAGATACATCAATTTTTAAAGTCACGTTATACTTGAATCTTATATTACATTAAGTAATATAATATTGCATTAATTACTACTTATGAGTGCTTGTATTTAAGTATAGATGATAGTGTATCAACTACTTGACTTGTAATACATGTAATTAAATTGTGATTTATAACAATTTGCAAATACACTATAAAGTTTTTCTTATTGCACTCACTATATAGTAACTTAAAACCTAATGATTACTCAATGAAAAACATATCTGGCTGCATTATCATAGTCATAGGAAACTCATCAAAGTAACACTATGATTTTAAATCATTGAAAAGTATTCAATAATGAGTAGGGGCATAGCGTAAAAAACTTACACATAAGTAAGATAAGAGAAAACTTACTTATTTTCATTCTATGATTAATTTGACAAGTCAAAAGACACACATGACATGTACAAGTGCCATGGTATATTAGTATACACAATCACAATATTTGACAACTACTATATAGGAGGAGTCTATCTTCCTCTCAAACATTATTTGTAAGACTCCATGTGGGCTCCCACTAGGAACATATGTCCTTAACAAACCATGCAAGTTGAACTTCTCACATATGAGAAATCTACTTAGTCATATAGGTTAGGATATCTGTGTAAGCATACAAACGCAATATGACTAGCACCTTACATTGATCACAAACAAATAGTTTAGATTAAAATGATTTTTATACCAAAGTTATCACAAGTTGGACTATGTGACTCTCAATTGGATGTAAGTCTTTATTAAGTCACATATGACTAATTTAAGTAATGACTACCATTCCAGACTTTAGCAATCTCATCCTTGTTCGAACTTCAAGAATAAAGAAGGTTGTTTGTGTGAAAAAACCAACCTTCAACCTATATCTGGACAAATATTTGATTTTTGTTGTGATGTAAACTGCATATATGACGATATGTATGGCGTACCCATGCAACACAAATATCTCATATAAGTATATGCATATAAATGATGAACATGCACTACACATATGTAGTGTAACTTATCATATCTCTATACTAATAAGAAGACACAAAAAATGAGGTTAATTCAACTAGTTAGTTAAACTAACTCTAACTTCATTTCCATTTATTATATTTTAGTAGTTATATCATTGCCTTTACATTTTCATGAAATATGAACACCAAGGATGCATAAACCACTGCTAAGATAATTCAATGCCAAATCACCACTAAGATTGTGCTTAGCCTACATGAGCCATTAATGACCCTTATATTTCATAAAAACAAACTCCTTTGTATGAAACAAATACCGCACAAACAGATTACTTACACAAATTAATTTATTTTGCACAAAGCAGTTTATTTTGATATAACTAAATGGGTTGTGTATTCATCTCTAAACTTAACCATATTTCAGTGTAGTAATGTTACCTTGATAACATTTTTCATTGTCTTATTACATCCGAATGATATAATGTGACATATATTCTACATTAATATGGTTCTTAGGATAGAGTGAAAAATAAATGCTTAAACTAATTTATCCTAATCAACTTGGCTAACATTCAATCATGTATATTTCATGATACATATTAGACTTAAATAAGGAACTAATCCAAACTCTCTCATTATAGAAAAAGTGCTTAATGGGTTATAAGTCGAGAATTTTTTTTGCGTTATCTTAAACCAAGTTTAAGATTGGACATATAGTACTTTAAGACTTTAGTCTAAAAACATATTAAACTAAATAGTCCTTAGACTATTTTGTGAGTTTAAGGAAGCTTCCTCACCATTTTAGGAAGTTTGGGCTTATCATATACTAGATATACGCTCATATCCAAATCTAACTTTTGTTACTATAATAAACCTTATGGATACAAATTTCATTAAACATGTGAAGCTATCCATTTATGGATCTTCAACTTTTAAATATAACTCCATTGAGCCCCTATTAAGTACAAGATCAACTAATGATACTTAGAACCCAATAGCTTTCATATAGCTTCTTCGGCCAAATGAAAGATCATCAAAATTGATGTTTAGATTATCTTTTATGGTAATTTTGTATCCTTAATTTGGACAACTAAAGAGCTACTTTCACTTATGAAAGTTTAATTAATCTAGCATTTATGCCAATCAATGGACTCAATATGAGGTGCATAACCTTATGTCCTAAACTCATTTCTTGATCACCTTGATCTTGCATTTATGCCAGATACAAAATTCATCAATATGACTAACATATGATTTTGATAAAATACTAAATGATCAAAAATATGAAAGAACCAAATAGCTTAATGAGCCTTGGACTAAAGGTGTTCACCGGGGTGGGTTGAGCCCGGCCTAGGACCGGTCAAACTCGGCTCGGCATTGGCCTGGGTAATGCATGGGTGAGAGAGAGGCGGTTATGGGCCTAACAAAAGAGGAGGTTGGAAGTGAGCTCGGCACGGCCCGGTTCGAAAATGGACCCGGCCCGTATTAGGCCCGACACAGGCCTAGCCCAGGACCGGCCCAACCCTGCCTAGCTCGGCCCAGGCCCGGGTTTTTTTACCTATAGTTTGCCTAATATATTGTAATTTATACAATATTTTTATTTACATTTTATTACACTTATCAGTTTAAATTAGTGTTCTCATATTGCTGACAAATATGTTTCAAGTAGCTTGTTTGTCCATACCATGGAATCATTACTTTACTATTAACCTTTCAATGCCTTAAGATCCAATAATTGTGACATCTGTTTCACAATTTGTTTACAGTATAGTTTATTTTGATGGTTACTTGCATTTAACTATTACTTTTTACGTTTTAAATTTTTTGGCCATTTCAGTTTTTTTTACTTAAATTTGACTTAATTCTATTTGTAATAATATTTGTTAATTTTTTTTAAAATTAAAAAATTTATAGCTTTTAAATATAATTTTTAAAATTTTTTATTGGAGGAAATTTTTTGCTTAATGAAACATGACAAATATGCAAGTGTAAAAAATTTGAAAATGAAAGCCTTGGGAATCCACCTAAAGGTTGAAGTGGTATTAATTGTAGTGCGTAGAATACAACTTAAAATGAGCTATTTATAGCCTAGTGAAAACTAGGCGTGAGCAAAATTTTGATTATATCTATAATAAGCAAATAACTGAAGAGAAATTCAATTTTAATAAAATTATTACTCTAACATTTTTTAGTCAAAAAATTATTTTACAAAAATTAGGGAAAAAATTTAAAAAAGAAAAGAAAAAAGGCAGGCCTAGGCCCAGCTAGACCCAGGCCCGGGTTAGGACCGGCATGCCTATAGTCAAGCCATGCCCGGTCCCTTTCAACCTAGGCCCAGGCCGAGCTGGGCCGGGCCGGTCTCGAGCTGGGTAGGTGCACTGTGCACCTATACCTTGGACCACTTCCTTTCAAAAAGAAGAAATTTATAATGCTTTATGCATACTAAGTTGTTTAAATAAGAAAACTAAAATGAACATTTATAATCACCAGTTTCTTAAAACTTAACCAAGATGACACCTTTTTAAAGTTCAAGATTATGATCATCTACATATTTCATGTCCATTAACACTTTTTTTAAATGTTAATTAGTGCCTAGGAAGACACATATTTTCCCACTTGGTACATACATGCTACAAGAATAGTAAACACATTGAAATCAAACTTTTTACATCCATTTGGATATTAAAGTTTGTTAAGAGGGTCATGTAACCATATTATAGTATATTTGTGTGAAGTTTCAGGAGCCAAACAAGCATAGCGGAAGCTAACCGAAACCCTCCAGTATCCAAGTGAAACAGAGTAAATCAGGTGTTCAAAATTTTATTCCCATTTGACTGAGATCTTTCTCCCAACTGTTGAGCCGAATCACAAAATTGAACAATTGACGTGTTCAAACTCTCTACGCTATCTACGCGAACTACTCAGATCACCATACCTCCACCACATTCTACCTAGTGTGTTCCTCTTGCACCCACAGTGCTCGCTTACGTCCTTCAAGGAAAGGCAAGAGGAGAGTGTAGTTGAAAATTTTCATAACCCTTATGATTTCTTTATTAGGAAGGCTAAGGCTTGAAATCCTTACTATATAATGTATATATAATGAGGCTTAACTCTAAAGTCTAATAGGTTTCAAAACCTTAATCCAATTAGGCCTAATTTCGGGCTTCATAATGGCTTAACCTTTAGGCCAATTATTAATATGAAATTATTATGAAACCAAAACCAAATAATTTGACCAACGCACTCAAATAATCCATTTGGCTCTAAGTGTGCGACCCAATAGGCTTCTATTACATTAGCAATGATCATAAATCATATTTATTTGAGTCATATTTATGATCATAAACTATGGGCGGTGTCTAACAACACATCATTCCTACCTAAGTGGCAAGATAGTCGATGATTAAACTAAACCTCTATGATTATTATTCATATATGTCATTGTCCCCTTGTCCAATATATCAAGACCGAGCACAAGATATGAAATATGTCACTCTCGTACAACCCAACCTAAGTTTCTTAATTACCAAGTAAACTGACTAAAACTAATGACATTGATATCCCATATCAACTCATCTGAATATGACCCTGCATTTCCTCAGTCTCACTCAATCAAAGAGCCCGAAAATATCACTCCTGTTGCATAGGAAGAAAAAATCAAATTTTGATCATATAAAACCCTCCGCATGATGTGTGACATACCCAATAACCTCCTTCATGTTCACTCAGTTACGAGCAACAAAGAGAAGTATCAAAATATGTGACTCACATGTAAGGAACCTTAATTACTGTAGGTCAAAAGGACTATATATATCATGATCACTATGAGAATCACTTCTGACACTCATATAACGATCTATGTAGCGTTTTCATGGTGAATCAGTTCAGTACACAAGTTCTCTAACTTTTATCTGTAAACTACATATCTCATATTAGTCTCCATATATGCTAGTCTTTATATATTATTGTATTGAAATCTACTTCATAATAATACTAGACCAGGGACATTTAAGAATACTATTATTCTAGTGTTATAATTATATTTGATTGTCACACAGAAACAACAATAACAAACACAATTACTGGAATAATGTATCAATAAAATATTTTGACTTAATGTGCAAAATGTAATTATCTCATAATTAGCTTTTGGGCACAACACTAATAATTTGGTCTCAATTAACATTGGAAGACATTTCATTCTAACTTTATGAATGATCACGAACAAGATATTCTTCACAATAGGAAATACTCAAATTAGAATATTTCTTGTTCATAGAGAATACATAATTCTTATTAATGCTTTTCAACTTAGTTGAGATGTATGCGTGCATTGACTACCTTTATAACCATATATACACTACTTATATCTTATTGATAATAACATCATACTTATGATCATATAACAAAAACATGATTAATCAAGTTCATATTTACTCTTTGCCAAAATGTTAAGAATCAAGCATAAAATTGCACCAGAATGCGTAATGTCAATCTTACATATTACTTGATTCATCTACTTCAAAACAATACTAAGTGTACCTTTCTCTCAATAAAAACTCACCATTTAGCATTTGAAGGGTATTGAGTCATCATGTTATAGGTCTATTTTTTTATGGTGATCATCAATTTAACTATCATAACCATAATCATGATGATTTTGATGATTAACCTCTTTATATTCAAGAAATGGTGGAAGCAACATATTTTTCATTGGCCTAAACCATTTTCATACAATATGGATTGCATTTAACACTCCTTGAGTACTAGATTTTGTAAACTCAAAATCTCTTCCAAGGAATATTTTTATGATAAAAAGTATGAAGTCAAATTGAAGTGATTACATCTAGAAATTAATCTATACTTGATGTTTATTAAACCTCAAAAGATTCTAAGTAAATTATTTAAAAGACATGCTAATTGAAACATTCTTATAACATAGTCAATCTTAGTTATTTTGCACATATGCAAAGTAAACATGTTTCTAAGGCCACTTCATAAAAAAAAAAATCAAGTGAATTACTTATGGCATACTAGTACTTTTTTATTAGCCTAAATATGCATTACCAAAATATCACTTTTGATATCCTAGTAAAAACTTACAAGAATTTGAGGAAAAAATTAGTCATTAAGACTATATAGCTATAATTGTAAGAAAGAAAAAATTATTATCATTATCACTAAGATAAACATATTATGTACAGGAAAAATTTGCATGACAAGCAAGATCTATACACAGAATTTAAGATGAACATATTTTTTTAAACTAAGTACATATTACATGATTAATGTGTATTTTTCACTAAAGAGTCTCGCATGACCAACTTTTTATATTCAAATTTGAAGTTTTGTTCACTAGAGACACATATGTCCTTTTGAATAATCATTCTCACAATAAATATGAGTTTTGACTCCTGAATTATCAATTCACAAAGAATTTTGATTTGGCGAAAATGTATACACTACATATAATGAAAAGTTTGAAGAGAACGAGAAACTTTGTACATTATTCACTAAGCAACCATTTATTTAGGTTTGTTTTTTCTTGTATTTGCTTTTTTCAAAACTTCAAATATGATTATTAATAAGTCCACTTCACTTAACGCTCCTTGAACATCTTTGTGCGTGATAACTTCATCATCATTATCAAGTTTTAGATCTAAACTTACTTCATTGATAATACCATTTATGAAATTAGAAATCTACAATATGTCATAGTTAGTACATTAGATATGTGCATATATATCACAACAAGACAATTTTAAGCACAAGTAAAATAAAACAACTTATTCATCTATTTTTGACAAGTTTTTATTCTTTTAGTTTACTTGTCTTAAATTTCTTTATATATACATTTAAATAGCCAGTATTGACACAGAGTCAATTATACAATCAAACAAAAACACATATGCAATTTGACCTATCACTATGTCTTGAAAAAACTTTTAAGAATATAAAGTTCAAAAAAGATGCATAAATTGCATATATACAAAGGCCAAATACACCAAAATAATGTATATGATTATCACCGTAGGTTTTGGTTAACTTAGCATAGTTACCAAGTTTAAACATGCATATAGATTTCAGATTTAGTAACTAAAACTAAATCCTAGTAAATATATTATAGTTAAGGTCAATCATATTGGTATCACAAACAACCTACTGTTATCTAAGAGAGCATGCATATTAAACCTATGGGTTTTAATACTAATGAAGGAAATTTAGTGTACAACTAATGAACGCTTTGACTTTCAGGTTATAAAATAAACGTAGAAATTAAGACATACTTGATTATCACTGAAGAACCGAGTGATAGTCTCCTTAATTAAAGAAGTCTCTTTGAGCATGTTACGGAAGACAAGATTTGTTGTGAAAACACAAGATCAGATATTTAATTAACTTGGAAATACAAGTAACTAAATATGTTAGTTCACATCTAATAATTGACCAAAATTTTCTTTATGGTGATAGATAAGTGTGGAGCAAAATAGAACAAGTAGAATCTCCAGAAGTTGTGTTCTAAAAAACAAAAAAATTTTACACAATTCTATTGCTTTTATATTTGTAGTGGTGAATTAGCACTTATAGAGGGTCATAACCCTTTATAAAAAAGTCACAATTCTTCATTAAAGGTTGTACCAGTTTACCAAGAGATGCACCTATTCACTCATAACTTCTTCACTTGAAATAAAGTCATAATCACCCTTAGAATGGATGTGTTGGATCGACCATAGAGTCACAACTCTTCTAAGAGTTGTGTCTCTTTAAATCAAAGGAATAATCATATTCTAAAGATTGTTAAATTCACTTAAAATATGACCCTTCACTAAAAGTTATATTATTTTACTAACTAGGGTAGTTATGAAGCACATATCATTTCATTTAAAGGTCATATCCTTTTATAATATGAGTAGTTATAGGGTGGTTATTAGACAATTATCCCATGTGTCAAGGTGTCTATGTACACGTTATATAATCATCATATGATATCTTCTTATTGATTTCAAGGTGAAGATGTGTCACACATATGTGCCGCATTATCCTAACTATCTCTAGTTAATGTTAGAAGTGGTGATGTGAGTTGGTGTGACAGTACTAATATATGGTGTAACCACACCAATTAAGAATAAAACAAGTATATCTTAATGCGCCTATGAAATTTAGTAATCACTATTGTTAACTAAATTCCAACACAAAATTGCATAAACTTTATACTTGTAACAATTTTGTATCACGTCGTGGCACACATATGTGCCAGACACAAGATTTACCAAGCATTAAATTGCCTAAACTTGCACTCATAGCCAGTCAGGTGCCACATTTTTTCTTTCTCTGTTCTTTTGCTGACTTTACTTTTGTTGGGCCTAATGTTTTAAACATTGTATCAGATAGTGTATTGTTTTTCTAATGGTATGATACAATATCGGCATCATATTATATCATCTCGAATGTACGAGTTTTAAATAATTAGGCATATATACATATATAAAAATGAAATACACACACACACACACACACACACACACACACATGACATATTAACACATAGAACATACCAAAATTTGATATTGTAAGTGTGAAATGTAGATTATATTTATCTAGATTAATTAAGAGTTTTTTTCATTATAAATATTCCATTAATATATAATAAAACTATAATTCTTAAGGTGTGAAAAAATAAGTTACAAGTTTTTTTTTTAATATTAGTAAATATTTGTTACAAAATTAATTAATTACACATACTTGTAATATATTTTACCTAAAAATATCAAAAATTGAAAGAATAAAAAATTTAATTTGATCAATACCAAGAAGATACAATTGATACAACATGAGATGGCCAGCATACCCCAGTACAAAGGGCAACCTTTTGTCTCAGTTGTTCTATAACACTTTTTTGGTTGGTGCTATTACGTACTACTCGTATCAACCGGTACAGTATGAAATTATTCTAGTGGTCGTCTTTAAAAAGGTACCAAAAGAAGGACCAACCTATGTACCTCTTCTAATGTCATGATTAACTTGATTAAGCGGACTAGTGTGAATGCTATATGTTGCACAGCAGAATATCAATATGCTCAACCCTTTAGCCTAATGGCCAAATGGCCGGAAGGATATGAGGGACGTTGTGGTTGAAACACCTATCTCCCAATTCCCCCACATAATGTCCTAATACTGGTCTGAGTGCTTTTCAGTTCCCGAAAAAGCACCATTCCCACATTCCTTTATATATAGGTACTTGTTAACTCATTACAACTACCAAAGCAAAAGAAAAATAACAAGGTTTTACGCAAAATGACCTGCTACATGTGTGACATCAGGTCACGTGCCCTTGTTGGAGTTCCCTTCCTACCTACTCCTGGGTTATAAGTAGCTATATACACCAAAACATCCATCTGCATAAGCAGAAGGCATGTACATACCTCCATCTACCAACAGAAGAAACCAACCCAAATGCACATAAAGCTGGTTCTGCTCAGGAGGCATAGATAACAAAAATTTGGAAGGTGGAGATGGTAGTAACAAAAAAACTAAAAGAACTGTTGAAGCCATCTACAGTTAACAGTGTCGTTTTCTAATCCATCCTTGAGCATGCTCACATGTTGCAGAGCCTTCTTCAGGTCCATTGTCTCTAGCGGCAAATCAGCAAATTCTTTTAAAAATTTGTGAGCCCTTGCAACTCCCTTGGACATATCATCGGGATCAAATTCTCTTTTCCGCTTGGAGCCAACCTGTGGTTTGTGATTAACGGATACAAATACATAATCATAAGGTTGTGTAGGCTTCTTATCATGACAAAGATGAATACTGTATAGATTCATGTCATAGAAACATCGGGAATCAATGATGATAGGTGTTAGGACCATGTCCAATCAAATTCTTGTTGGTAACCAGAGACCTACCTCTTCTCCAGCACTGTTAAAAACAACTGCATTTGGTGAGAAATCTTCTAATTCAGCAGCCTTTTCTCTAGCAAGGGCAACAACACTTTCAGGAAAATTGGCAAATTCTGCTACATGGATACCGAAGCTTTGATCACAAGCACCTGCTTCAACCTAATCACATGGCAAAGAATGCATGGATAATCTGTGTATGGAAAGCAAAAAGTGGAATAGAAATTAACTAAGTGCAACAAAAACTGCTAGCATAATTAAATAAATGGAACAGAAATTGTAAATTGAGGAAAATGCTTATTGATAAAAAGGACAAACTATCATTAAGACATAGGTCTACTGCCAGAAAAATGCAGCATATGGACTAACTTCAGTGCTCTTCATTATTCATTTGTGCCGTAGTGATATATACAAGAGACTCGAAAGAACCATCCCACAACTAGTTCTGCTCAGAATCCAAATTCCTGAATGCCTGATGTGAAAATGTTATGTTAATCTACCTTGTAAAGCATTGTCAGCTTGCGACTTGACGAATCAATGTGGGCACTAACATGATAGTTTGCCACTCCTGCAAGCTGTTTCCTATGGGGATCATGATCAGGACTATCATGAGCTAATGCAGTCAGTTCATGGAAGTGGGTTGCAAACAAAGTTGGTGCTTTGATCACTTCAACTAGGTGCTCACATATGGCCCAAGCAAGGCCTGTGTAATCAGGCAAAAAAGAGAACAAGAATAATTGTGAATATGTAGGCATGCAACTAAATATAACAAATTTTCAGCGCATATAAAAATGTATTATTAGTCCCTAAGTCCGTAAATAATGGTCATTAGCCACCCAACATTTTAGTTCAATGATTTGATTAGAAGCTTTGTTGATAGCTGATGCTTATTCCCTAGATACTGTAATCGCTTCTTCTCCGGGAAAAGGAGTTCAAGACCCATGGGCCTTCTACCTCAATGCAGCATTGCTCTGTCAGGCTTTCGCCCATTGCGGAAAATTCCCCACTGCTGCCTCCCGTAGGAGTCAGGGAATGGAGAATTCTTTTAATTGAATGATTACCGTAATGAATGTCAGCTCAGTGCAAAAAGCCCTAACTTGGTTTAAATAAGGTGTTTTATGATCCTGACCATAGTGATGGCCTAGAAACATGGCTCATGCATAAACTGCCAAAATTTGAAGTATAAGTTAGCAGAAGACCTTTCTATGTACCTACAGCACCACAAATTAATTGTTTACTCAGCATGTCGGAGTTGTGTCATTGTCAAACAGGAATCACTTTCAAATAGTCATCAGTTTCTTGTGCTGTTAGCCTCAATTATAGGAGATAGTTAGCTTCCATATGCTGAGCATATTTGTATGTAAAAGAAACAGAAATCAGCAAAGGTGGAAAGTTTGCAAATGCCACAAAAAAAAGAAAGAAAAGTGTATATATAGAGGTCAGAAGGGCCCTTCTAAAGAGCTTTTGAGACTGAAGGTTTCTCTCTAACGAACCCTAATCAGTCTGGCAGCTAGAATTTCCGTATAACTTGATCTGCGACCATATCAACCTTTCCGTCATGAAATCCCAGCAAGGAGCTATAACAAGTCATCTATACTGATCATGTACTTATGACTGACTCTTACTCATAGACCTGCTTTTATTATAACTATTATTTTTACTAGTGTTTTTCAATACCTAAGCAGTTTCAAGTTTAAAGCAGCAGCAGTTGTTAAAAAAGAAAAAAAGAATACTTAAAAGGGAACTAACCGAATCCATCATAGGTAGATGTTCCACGCCCCAGCTCATCGATGATTATCAGTGACTTCTCAGTAGCTCCTTTCAATATTGAAGCTGTTTCAAGCATTTCTTGCATGAAAGTTGAAACTCCACGTAGCTATAAAGGAAAATATAAAGCAAAATTATACCTTGGAAATAAGAAACATTCAATTGTTAACTCAAAAAAGCATATAATAGCACCAAATGGTGCCTTCTGCTAGTAGTTCAGAACACTTTCTTTGTCTTCCCTTCTGGAAGATTTACGTGGAGATGACAGGAGACATTTTAAGGGAAGAACTTTTATGCTCCAAGAGAAGTCCTTCTAGTGTCATAGCATTTGCCAGCGAAATTTCCAATAACATTTCATATTTAACTTACTTGACAATCACCCGCACCCACACGAGCAAAAATACAGTCACGAACTGAAATGCTAGCTTTGTCACAAGGAACGAAGCAACCAACTTGAGCCATAAGAATGTTCACCCCCACCTGTACAATGAAATAATAGACAACAGCTCAAAGAGATTGTCAGCAGAAGCGAATGTAAACATGGATTTCATGAGGCTACCCGCAGATTTATCAATTGGGATTTGTGGGGGTTGGGATGGTTCTTGCTTCCCTAGCAAAGAAATGCTACCTGTCGTATAAATGTAGATTTCCCACCCATGTTGGGCCCTGTGATGATCTGGAACCAGCTTTTGCCCCTGATCTGGTTCACGAGAAAAGTCAAGCAAATAAAGATCCACCTCAATTCAATGAAGTCAGATAAGCTTGTTTCATACATCAGAAAGAGAAACTCACAAGTTTGCAATCATTCGGTATAAAATTCATCCAGTCCTGAGCCTCCACACAGGGATGCCTGCTTCCTTCCAAGATAATATCCCCAACATCCTATTACATGAGGATAAACACATTCGAAATGAGCAAACATAAAAATATTAAGTGGCTGAAAGGTTTCAAACTTTAAAACTGATACCGCTGGAGTAATTTCTGGTCTTGTGTATGCGGTAGGGCAACTTGAAGCCAAATCAGCAAAACCAAGCAACACATCCAACTCAGAGAGCATTCCAGCTATAGACTCAAAGACCTGCAGAGTACACCATCACTCAGTCCACATAAGAAACCAAACAATAGGAGAGACATATGAAAGCATAGATACCTCAGAGAAAGTTGCTGCAGTCTGAACAACTCGGTTTACCAGCTCCTTTTGACAACTTTTATACTCATCAACAACCTTCTGATACTTATCCCCCAACGTCTTGAGCTTTGTGCTAGTGAATTTCACTCCATCCTTTCGTGTTTCAAGAACAAGAAATTGAGCTGTCAGCTTTTTCCTTAGTTTTTGTTCTTCCTTCTTTGTAATCCTAAAGACATGTCCAAATTGAGTTCCCTTATCTAACTTTAATGACTTTTCAACTGGAAGATCAAGATCAGATGCAGTTTGTTTATGCAAAACTTGTATTTGACGCTCCAGAGATTCCTGTTCATCTTTGAGAGCAGCTAGTGCAGTATCATAACCAGGCGAAATCATGTAATCCCCATTGTCAAGTTGATCAAGGTCAACAGACGCTTCAACAAGAGCAATGAATCTACCCAAGTGATCATCATCCGTTAAAAGCTCCGAAGGATTCAAATACCTCTCCTTGATCAACGATGAAAATTGTCCACCATATCTTTCAAGGGCACTTTTAATATATGGAAGCCTGATACTTGACTGCATTCAAAAAATGAAAAAAAGTGAAAAAAAAAAAAGTAGGTCCCACATCCAGCAGAAAAGCATTGCAATTTGAGAAAGATGTGCATTGTGAATATATGATAGTTCAAGCATTAGCTTTGATCAAATTCAGTAGATTACGTCTGCAACAATTCATACTTTTCATCATTACTGTAAAGGGCAGTAACAGAAGTTCATGAAAAAGTCACAAGGCCCATCTAATATACCTTACCATCTGTTTTGAGTAATATCTTAAAAAACCTCTTCAAGGTTTTAAAAATCTCATAATGAAAAATTGCGAACTTACGAGCTTAATGACATTTTTGCCAAGCAACAATGATTGGAAATCTGGGACATCCATCAAATTCTAATAGATTCTTCACCTACTCATAGTATCTGGAACCTAGACATGTTCTTAATTAAGGAGGCCGTTCATCTGTCAAGATGAGCATTCACCTGATAAAGTTTTACAACGTGGTGCAGGCCAGATCTTTTCTTTTCAAGGTTGCGCGAGAGTCGTTCAATATCTGAAATTCTCTTTAAATGTTGCCTAACATTTTGACGAAGCTCAGTATCCTCCACAAATGTCTGTACCAGATCCAGTCTTGTATTTATTTCGGCAACATCTAATAAAGGCTGCTTCAACCACATATGAAGTAGTCTTTTCCCCATTCCAGCAGTACAAGTTCTATTCATCAGGCCAAGCAAACTAAAGTTCTTGTTTGCATCTGTCTTGCTCTCTAAGACATTCAGTGCCCTCATTGCAGCAGAATCTAGCCTCATGTAGTTGTCAAGGCTAAATTTTTTTAAGGAATAATTACCATAGTTGCTCTCATCTGCTAGCAATTCTCCATACGATAGTAAAGCTCCTAAAGCACCAGGGGCAAATTCAAGCCCACAGACCAAGTCTCGAACAGGTTCGATTGAGCTTTTGACCAGCCTCCCAAGATCCTGCACCAGATCCCTTGCTTTGAACTCAGTTTTCTTTTTCTCTGTTACCATTACCCCACATTTACTTAGAGCATCAACCAGAGTTCTGCACTCACTGGATTTTACAATCTCTGATGGCAAAAGGCACTCTTTACAACCAAGAGCAACCAATGATGACTCCACATTAGTAAAGTGACTATCATCCAGGAATTCAGCTAATCCGAGCACTCTCTTTGTTAAATCAAGATAAGCAAGCCCAATTGTGCACTCAATGTCACGGAAGTTAGGTAATACAGCTGCAATGACAGGTGTCTCCTGCATCTCATTGTTAGCAAAAAGAACATCTTCAAAACTTCCAAGATTTCCTGGAGTACCAGTTTTGACCAGCCTCCAATTTGAGCCGCTACCCTCATAGACCTCAAGAGTGTGGTCAGTTCTCTCCAGCAGAATATCACGAGCAATTGTTTCAAACATATTTCTACTAACACTTACACTAGAAAGTGCACCAGACCCACCACCTAATTGTCGAAGAGCAGATGTAGTACGATAGTATGTCTTTGAAATGAACGTAGCATTTTTGCCATGAGCAGTATAGTAATCCTGTAAATTTAGAGGTCATGTAAGAGAGAGAAGAGTGGGGAGGGGGACTGCTCATAGCAAAAGAAATCAAAATCAATGACTTAAACCAGAATACGTATCCTCATTAGCCAACTATATAATTTCCATTTTCAACTAAAAATAAGAAAGAAGAAAAGAAACATACACCAAACTTTTAAAAGAAGATGAACGTCATCAATATGATTTTGGTTCAAACTAAAGATATACATAGAAATTAGATCCTACTGCTACAGTGCGAGGAGAGATGTGAAATTAGCTTTTAAGATAAAACAAAATAAGATAAAAAGGAAAAAAAAAAGTACTCTAAACTTTTAAGAGGAGATAAAAGTCATCATATACGATTTTGATTCAAATTAAAGATATGAATAGCAGTAGCTGCTACAGTATGAGCGAGATGTGAAATTTAGCTCATAAGATCAAATAAAACAATTCTGGTTTCGGTTTTAAAGTACATATTTCGCAAATAAGCACAATTTTCATAAATATTTCCATTTGAATACCAACGTAATTCACAAAATTCATATATGTTAAGTAGCTACAAATTGACCAAATCCAAACAAGGAATGCTTAATTTTTTGTGGATAAGATACATCAAAATGTCAAGCACTTTTGCCTCCTCGACAAAGAATTGACAGGAGTGACGGAAGAATGTGCATGCCATATTTCTTGAAACCCATTTCCATGACTGATATTATTCAAGTTTTCTACTAAACTCCCATGCTCTAAACCAAAGTGGTGTGACATCATACATAATTAAAGACTTTTCATCATTCACAAGACATCATAAGCAAACCAAAATTAGTTACTGAAAACTTTACACAAGGTTCAGTTAAACATAAGAACAGCATCGAATGTAGTGGAAACTAACCCGGCGGTCAAACAATCGAACAGCCCTTGGATCCTGAACATACAGAGAAAAAAAATAACACCTAAAATCAGGAAAATTCCAACCGGAGATGATAAATCCATCATGTTGTCCATTTTTGCAACCAATTTGCTTTTTCTCAATAATAACCCAAGAATTTCATGATTTGAGCAAATCGTAACTCCGAAAAACACATAGAAATGAATAAACAGGGAGAGTTCCTCACATTGGGTAGGGTTTTGAAGAAAGACAGAAACCCTTGAGTCTGCTTGGCATCTGTCAACAGCACCAATCATCAAACGAGAAATCATTTTTCTCCCCAATTATTATCAGCAAAATTTAGAACCACAAAAGATAAAGCAATCGGCCAAAAGTCTATAGGAAAGGAAAAAAGGGTGAAAATGTAAGCTGTGTAAAAGAGTGATAGGACTAGGGTTTCACTTACCGAGTTTGAGCTCGGGAAGCTTGTTCTGCTCCTCAAAATCATCCGCCATTTGGAGATGTCGAAGGAATGCTAAGTCTTAGCTTCTGACGTGAAGGACTTTCCGAGTTCCCAAATACCCAATCGACCTTTTCGATGTCAATTTATGTAACTTTTTTTCGGTGGGTATGGTTGTGGCGGGAAGGATGTTGGCGGGATTTTGCAGAGAGGGAAAGTGCTCTCCAGGGTACTGGGAGGGATTTGTTTTAACCCTGCATTACCCAAATGAAAAAGGATTAATATGCACTTAGGCCTCTAAAGTTTAAATTATGCTATGTTTGCTTTTACCTTTTCTCCTGAGTCAATGGAAGAATGTCTGCACCTGCATTGAGGTTTTCCCTAATCTATTTTTATGTCCGCTTTATTTTAAATACTTATAGTTAACCCCTTGAAAGCCCGAAGTTAACCAACTTAACACTCAAACAATTAAAATTTATCAAATTGACTTTTTTTTTTTAGTCAGAAACTGAACTAAACTTAAGAAATGAATGAGGCTACAATACAGTGGGTTGCTGCTACTTTCTCCCTTGATACAATTACCACTAAGCACTCAAGGGTGACTTTAAGCTTCGATTTAATCTATTGGACTATATGCATCATGCATGGGGCAAGGGGAACTACTCATCATAGTGCATGCAATACTAGAACACAATCATACACAAAGGTAGCATTAGTAATATTGAGGTTGCGCATCGCCGTAGTCACTTTGAAAAGTGCTTGAAGCTCAAGTTCAAGTGCTAAGGAGCAATATAGGAGTCAAGAGTCCATTATGTATTCTAGGGTGTCCACTAAACCCCTTGCCAAACCCATGCCATAGCTCCTAGTCCACTAGATTGCCTCTAAGCCCCACCAATAATAAAGATTTCTAGTGGTTAAATCATAGGTTGTAGTTTGCTACTTCCCCAAGCCTGGCAAAGTGGATGTGGCATTGAAAAACGAATTCAGGTATCTCGCTCAATATTTTTGGGATGCAAGAATTTGTTGAATAAGGCCATTTCGTCTTGCTATAATTGATTAGACATGAAATATTACATTTCGAAATGCACATTCATTTCTACCCAACCAAATAAGCTAGATGGTCGAGACTAAATAGGTAACCATTCAAAGCACCACTTTCCTTGATCAGCAAGGATAGTAGCCAACCAAGCTTTTAAAGATTGGAAGTTTATAACTAATAGTCGAGTGCAGAAATTCCCCCAAACTTGTTGTGAGCCTTGGCATTGCTAGAAAAGATGAAAAGCAGTTTCAGCTTGAGTTTGACAACACGTGCAACACTAGCTCAACATACTACCATGAGCAGCTAAATTATTAGTTGTTATGATGGCATTTAAAGGCATTTCCATAAGAAAATTTTGAATTTTTTAGGTATGTTGGAGGCCTACACTCATTTAATAATGAGAGAGAAATTTAGATGTGGCATAGGTGCTAATGAATTTGTCGCCACATTATGAATCGATGCTGATTGCTTTCGAAGTTCTAGGTTATTGCCCTATTTAGTAATAAATGTTCTTAAATTGTTCCCCAATCAGATAACTGAGTCGTACTTACTAGGTTCAAATGAACATGGGATTTGATATATTAAGTCAACCATATGGTTTAGGAAATTCTGTCGAAGAGCAGTCGTGAACCATCTTTGACCTGTAGTATCCATGAGATCTGAGACTCTTAGGTCAAGATTGTAGCTATTAGGACTAAGTAGCATTTGAAGTTGAGAGGGTTGAGTCCTTAGATCCATGTGTCTTCTCATACTTTGATTAAGGTACCATTACCAATAACCCATTGGTGATGTTCATTCTAGGTGCGTAAACGAACAGAGTGTTCAGTGAACCATTCGGAAGAAGTTTGTTTATGTTTGTTTATTTAGTTAAACGAATAAACACGAACAGATTTTTTTATTCGATTAATTAAACAAATGAATATGAACAAGGTCCTGTTCATTCATTTACATTCATGAACTGTTCAGTTATTGTTCATTTATTTATTTGTTTGGTTGTGTCTATTTGTTTGTTTATTTATATATTAGCTGTACATTTATTATTATATATATTTTATATATCATATATTTTTATTAGTATTCATCTACTCCACACACACATGATTATACCACAATCTTCCCCAAATTAATCTATTGTCTTTATTTCTCCAAACATAATTAGTCATTTTCCTCATAATGTAAATTTGCTGCAGCACCAAGTTGAGTCCTATAGCTCCAACCCATAATCTTTCTCACCATCGCCTATTGCTTTGTCAGTCATTGCTAGACTTGCTCCAATTTAGATTAGTGGTAGTCATTAATTTTATTTGTTCATATTCGTGTTCATGTTCGTTTATTAATAAACGAATGAATATGAGTAAAGAAATTGCGCTTGTTTATTATTCGTGTTTTTTAAAAGTTAAATTAACAAAAACGAACATGACTTGTTTGTATTCGTATGTTTGTATTTGTTCGGTTCATTTACAGCTCTAGTTCATTCACTAATTCACTTGCATAGATAAAATTGCACTAGATAATGGACGCATTTGGGACAACCTTCACTTGCCAGATAGAGTGGGAATGACCATATTTCACCATTAATAGCCAAAAGACAAGCTTACCAGGGTTTCTGTAAATATGCACCAAATGGTCTTAGCTAATAAATATTGAATAAAATGGCATATATCATTGAATCTAAGGCCACCGAGTCCTCTTGGCAGCTTGATACCACCGAGTCCTCTTGGCAGCTTGATAATCCTTTGGATTTCATATAAATCCCCTGTTTATTGTGTGATCCTGACTATCAAAACTTGATAATTTGCTTTGACAAGGAATCAACCGTAGTCATTGAAACTTTGGACAAAGACATTAGGTACACCAGGATTGATGATAAAGTAGATTGGATTAAATTAGTCTCCTAACATTATTAAGCAGCTTACATTTCCAGCTCTCCAATCATTGCTTAACCTTATCATCTATAAACTGGAAAAATAATATCTTATTGAGATCTTAAGAAAAGGGCAAGCCAAGATAGTTAAGGATAGCACTATTGATCTAAAAAGGTAGGATCTGGCAAGCTATGTCTTTTACAGTTGTCGGAACATTTATACTGAACATCCATTTAGACTTTTGGAAGTTGATATTTGTCCTATAATGACTAAGTACAAGTGTAGGATGTCCCGAATATTTTTGACAGCTGCTTCAGTAGGCTTAAAGAATAATAAGCAATCATCAGCAAAGAACAAGTGGCTAATAGTAGGACCGTTTCTATTAGCTCTTAACCTAACAAAGAACCCTACTTTGTAGCACAAGTTAGAGCACTAGATAGAGCTTCTACATAAAGGATGAATATGTATGGGAAGAGAGGGTTACACTAATGGATTCTAGTTGCTAAATTCAACTATTCCATTGCACAGCCATTAACTAAGACCAAATATTAAACTATTGGAACACATTGCATAATTATATGAATCCAACGATTTGGAAAAGCCATCAACCATAGGATATTTTTGATAAATGACCATTGGATATGGTCATAAGCTTTGCAGATATTAAACTTTAACACTGCTTTATATGCTTTTGCTCCACTTTTTCTATTTGCCTTTCAAATGGCATGAAGTAACAAGTGCTATAATAATGTTGTCTTGTATGCTTCTTCTTGGAATGAAAGCATTTTGAAAATGTGAGACCAAAGAATCAAGAATAGGTTTAAGTCAATACTAAAACTTTGTATATGATATTGTACAAAGTGTTGTACAAGCTAATGGACCTCAGATCATTAATAGTTTCAACTTCACTTTCTTAGGGATGAGGGTGGTCAAGGTTCGATTAACTTGTAAAAGCATAAAGTTGCCATTTAGAAAAGGTAAAGCCGCATCAGTAATTGTCTCTCCCGTTATCCCTTAGCACTTTCTAAAAACCATGGGTTAGAGTTCATTTAGGCTTGAGGATTTAAAATTGCCAAGTTTAAAAATGGCATTTTTAATTCCTTTTTTGGAAAAGGGGGCTATCAGCAAGGCTTGTTGTTATGGCTAGAGTACCTTATTTGTAGTTGAGCAAATATGGTCTTAAGCCTGGTCTCGAGCCATAGTAAGAGGGTTATACATCCATTGGCTATTACTATCTTATAGTGCTGATATACGAGACAAGACTCTTATATTCTTTACATCCCTTTGGAAGAATCGAGTATTCATGCCCCCAAATATAAGCCATTTAATTTTAGATTTCTTGGCCTACAAGTGTTCTTCAGCTGCCAACAAACTAATATGTTGTTTGTGAAGACTTTTAAGTAGATTTGGGTATCCATAAATATTTAGATGATTTTGAGCCTAGATCAACTTTTGCTCCACTTCTGCAATTCATTTTGGAAGATTGCTTATGGCATGGTTACTCACCTACCTAGTGTTTGAACCATTTAATTACACTTAGCATTGGCCCAGAACATTGGAGATCCACATGATCGAGCATTCTAGGTAGTTTTAATCATTTTTTCACGTCGAGGGAAATGAAGCTAGAAAGTTTCAAATCTTCTGGGCCAATGAAAAAATTGCTTCTAAGGATACAGGTTAAGGAGAAGATGGGCATGATCCAATCTTTGAATACCTAAATTCAGAATTTGTATATCTAGAGCCATTTCCACCCAAGATTGCCTAACGTAAGCTTTATCTAGAGCTTCAAACACTACCTAGTGATCACCATCCTGAAAGCTCACCCATGTGAACTTGGGGCCACCACAATGAAGTTAGGTGAGATGTAATTCATCTAGCAACCAGTAGAAATGTTCTAATTCAGAGAAATGATAAAAGTTAAATGTTACGAGACATAAGTTTATAAAAAACCTTCTCAACCTTAACTTCAATCTCACCTGCAAGCGTATAATGCTAATTGTAGTAGCGGTGAGTCAGGTGTCGATCCCATAGAGAATTGTATGGCAAAGAATCCCAGCAAATACCAAGTATGATGACCTCACTTTAGCTAGAGCAAACAAACCATGGAAACACAAGGAATAAGAAGCTAAGCTACCAAAATTGTGGATCATCCAACCACCAAACCAAACAAACATAACAGCTATCCTAAACACATATTTACAAAGTTTCAAATGGGTTGCTACATAGACATAGCTTTGACACAAGTATATACTTAACCCAAATCATGCTTCCTGAAAGTTGCAGGCTGGAAAACTCAATATTATCAACCATTCTCTCTTAAGACAGGGCCAATTAGTTCCTTAGAACCCCATTAGACATTCTCATACTAACTAGTTATCCTAGAAACCATTTAGCTCAAGTTCTCCTTTAAGGCCTCGTAGGAACAATAGTTCTCTCAAATGTACGTATAACCCATGCTCTATTGGCCCTCTTCCAACCTTGGAAACCTCTCTCGAGCCTTTTCTAAGTCTAGTAAGTTGTTCAACACAGGTAGCTAACAAATGAAAAACACATTCAAGCATAAGCTAAAAGAGCCAACAAATCAAGGAAATAATCAATGGGTTATGTATTTATAAGCATCAAATCATCCCAAATGGTTCACAACATCCACAGAAACAACAAATCTACACATATTTACAAGAATCTCAAACTAAAGAAAAAGAGGAGTTAGGGTTAGAAGAACCAAATCCAATTAAAAAAACCTTGTTGTAAAAGAGCTTCCACTCCATTCCAAGTAGGAATCTCCATCAAATCAGCCTCCTAGCTCCCTAATCCATGAAAACCCTAAGAAAACTAGCCAGAAAATGATTGTGGAGGGTTTGGGGTCGAAGGGGATCTTCCTCCACAACTTTTCACTGAGGATTTTATAAATAGAGCAGGTCTCGGCGACGCATCACCACTATTGGGAACACGTCGCCAATATTTAACAACACGAATACTTTTTAGTATTTTGACCATAACTTTGTGCACAGGTGTCCGATTAGGATGATTCAATAGCTCAATCAAAGCTAAAAAGAAGGGCTACAACTTTTATGCCTTTACCCAAGCCTGAATCTGCTAAGAATAGGTCCAAAAATTGCTTGCAAGTTACCCATATTTTGCTCCAATCACCTTCATTTACAAAAATATAAGAACGACACTAGAAGGACACTAAATTCTAACAATTATTGCTATGAAATACACAAATAAAGGTTAAATGCTAGACATGGCATGCACTTAACATTAACTCTAGTTTTTTTGAACTTAAACAGGATTTAATTGAAGTCACCAATAAGTAGTAGAGGATCATTCTATGACTTAATAGCTTCAAATATATGCAGCCAACTAGCCCTTATATGTTGGGCTTTCAAGGGGCCATAGATACAAGCTAAGAACCAAGAGTGTCCTTAGTTATACTTGAGATTTAGCAAAACAAGATGAAGGTTACCAGCTAAGATGTAGCAAGCAATGAGGGAATTCTAACCAATCCATAAACCTACACTTCTACTCATTGTATCAACACAAAAGTAATTATCAAAACCTAAACATTTGATAGAAATATTAAGGTTACTAAAGTATGACTTGGTTTTTATAAGAAAGAAGAAGTGGGGTTGGCGATGATCAGCCATGGTTTTCAAACCATGGACTGCCATCTCCCGCCCCAAACCATGGTAGTTAAAGCTAAGTAGTTTTATGGGGACTTCAGAATTTGATGTTTCTCAAACCCCGGGTTCCTTTTTTGTTTCGGTCAACTTGGACATCCTACATTACTGACTCAAGTAGAAAGGCTAACTGCATAGCAATGAATTGTTCGTCTTTAGCCATTTGCACATCAGAAAAAAGACATGTATTTTTTGAATGAACATTGTGAGAACCATGGTGGCATGGATCAAGCCTGCTTGGACTGATAAGTTGAGCTGCCTACATAGTATGGGTCATTTGGCCGGGTGCTTTTCAAGCTAGTTGGGATGAACCTCAGTTTTTTTCCATGGTTTCCCTGAATTTGTCGAAACAGGCCTGATACGATTCTTTACCCACTGTCTTGGGCACTCTATATCCACTTCCTACATTTTTCCATGAATTTTTAGGTGCTGGATGGATTGATATGCATATCACCAAGTTCTAGCATAATGTTGTTTGTGGATGATGAAGAATATGGCTAAAAACATTGCAGAAATGCTATTACTGGGATTGTTTTGCCTTTCCAATATTGCCTGTTGTTCATAGGATGTTTGCCAAAATTGGCAAGTTTAGGTTTTAATGAGTTGAGCGATCCAACAAGGATGAAGAGGAACTGGGCCTAACACCTTTTCCTTGAGGTGGATCATAACTTCTCTTTATGAAGGGTAGTTGCTTAAAAGATGAAAGGAGCATCGGCCTTGTTATTGGAGCCACCTAGCTGGAATACACTAGCCACTGTATCAGAAGAGCTAGAGTTGACATCAAGGCCATCCAAGAACATTTTATTAGCATTTGTGTCCATGGGCAAGTTCTCTTCTGGAGGTATTTTTAGAATATTGATTTAGAGCCGAATGTTTGGTCTTCTTCTCTTGGCTCTTCAGGCTCTACTTTTATAGGCTTAAATTCCTTAAGATTGAATTCCTCTATTTCCACATCGTCAATGCTATTATTAACCTATTCTAGGTTTATAGCCGGCAAAAGCTCTATTAGGTTGCCAGCATCTTCATTAACAAGGTTATTCAGTTGGTGGTGAGTATGAATTAGGCTGACCAAAGCCATAACAGTTTCAAGAATTTGATTATTAACCTCATCATCTAAAGAGGAATGATAATGCAATGCTGCATCCTCTTGACCTTCGAGCCATAAAAAAAAGTCTCAATCCCGAATATTGCCACAGTGAACAATGCTATAATCAAGGGGTTTAAAGGCCTATATATCACCATACAAAAAAAAATGGGTGTGATTGATTTGAATGTTTTCCATGTCTAACAATTATACCCCACCAAAGTCAGTCTCATAATGCATTAAAAGCATATGAAGTAGTTAAGGAACAATGTGACTAAGAGTGACCAATTCACCCATAAAGCTCGCAATTCTTGGAAATTTTTTTATAATAGAACTGTATCCATAATTCTTACTCATTGAAAGCATAAAGGTAAAATCTTGGGAAGAAAAGGACCGATAGGCTAAAAATTGTTTTGAAGCAATTATAATGCCACAGATAGAGGCAATGATAAGCCATGTGGATTGCCAGCATCAGATCGATGTGTTTAGTGATGTGTTGAGCTACAACTTCATTCAAGAACGTGAAAAGAAGGTTGTGCACTTGTACCCATACTCTGATTGAATTGAAAGTATGGTCTTGGGCTCGTTAGTGTGGCTTTAAATGATGGACAATAATCATTGTTCCATCCATGTTCCATGGACCTAAGTTCTATGTCTTGTGGGTTGTTAAATCAAATGATGAACTAATTGTGTCCAATTGTGCTCATAATCATTGTTGGTTTTATTAACTGCTAGGCATAGGAAATGTAAGACTGGAAAAATTACCAAGTAAAGCATCGTCGATCAATAATCTCAATGAATAGAGCAATCTGCAATTGTTGCCTAGACTTATTGATTAACTTAGTTTCAATGGAAATGGCAAGACCCTGTAAAGGAAGATGGTTTGGAGGGAAAGAACCCATGGGTGAATTGCTAGTAGGTTCTGGTGTTACATGCCAATGTCGAGGGATGACATAGTTTAGGAAGACATGGGTAGATAGGCAAAAGTTGGAAAGAATAGTGTGGAAGAACCAAGTACAAAGGAAATTTAAAATTGTGAGGACATAGATAACATAGTTCACGGGCTCATTTTAAAACATGTAATCTTGGCAAAAGCCATTAGAAACAATCCTAAACTTGGGAGTAAGGATTTTTGTATCAAGGTGAATAGGTAAGCAAGGAGGATGAAATATCATGGCATAATATGGCACATAAAGGGGAGTGGCGCATTAAATGCAACGATATATTAAAGAGACAACCATATTAACAAAAAAGCCTTTCTTAGCCAAAATACAATAAAACCAGCAAAAACATGAAATGCAAGGTACGATGGTGTAAAAACCAGGAAGCACGAAAAGTAGAAACTTGAAAAAGTAACGCTTAAACCACGAGAATAGGTTATGATCAAACTCTGAATGCCACAAGGTGCCTTAAATTCAAGGATAATCCATTTAATGTCCTTTAATTGAATCATTATACGCTGATATGAGGCTACAATGAATACTTTCAAGAAATTACAAAACATAGATCACAAAAGGAAGTGACATCAATGTTTAGGGAAGAAAAAAAGGTGTATGGCGTGTATGCTTCTTTTTGAAAAAGTGGAATGTCTTTAATTGTAGGCTTAAATTTCTTTAAATTGATTTTTAATTTTAACAATTACGAAAATTGACCAATAAACTTTCAATTGAAACTAGCCTATTTCCTTCCTGCTCTATTAGTTCCAATTCCAAACTCATGATATGCCTCATTTCTTCATGTGGTGCCCTTGCCACCTCTTATTCTCCCTTTGATATGATCAAGGAAGGCACAACTAAAGATGGCAAGGATCCATTGAAGATAACTAGTGGACCAATGACAAGGAAGAAGGCTAAGGAGCTCACTAATGCACTTCAAGCCTTTGTCTCAAGCTTCTTCATGGAGAATGGACTTGGAATTTCACAAGGAGTTGCTAGAACCTGCAAGGAATCATATGGAGATGATGGCCAAGCTTGGTACTTAATTGTAGAATGTCTAGACAAGTCCAAAGACAAGGAACCCCAAGGGCATCCCTCAAGTGCACCATTGGAGCCTCCTTGAAGTGTTTCAAGGCCATTTTGCTTCTACAAGCTAGATATTTGAGCTCTAACATTTCAAGACCTCTTTCCAACATTTAAAAGGAAGTATCAAGTCAATAGAGCTCAAATATTCAAGCTTGGAGTTGAAGATACAAGCAAAAACCATAAAGAGCCCATAAGTGCACTTGAGAAGACCATTTTGGGGTTTTTAAGGCCAAACTTGTAATTGCACTTTATTTTAGTTGTTTATTAATTATTTAAATTATTTAGGATGTTATTTAGGCTATGGAATTGATTCAGGTCGATAGGCTAAATGGCATATGCTGCACACCTTAAACATTGTTAAAAGGGTGTAGGAGTCCTAGTTTGACTAGGTTTTTTTAACTCCTTTATATCTAGGTTTCCTATGTGACTTGGGTTATGAATTTTGTTGAGTCTTTTACCCTAGTTTAGGCTTATAAATAGGCATATATTCTGGTTGTAAACCAAAGCCTTTATACGAAATAATATTTCTACTTTGAAGAGAAATTCTCTTTTGTTCTTTGAGGACTACCTTGGTGCGCAAGTTGCTTGTGTTCTTGGTTTTCGTATACTTCTTGTTTCTAATCACGAGTTGATTAAGGGTGGGGTTTAAATCCAGTCTTTTTGATGTCTTGTGGAGCTTAAAAAATATCTTAGGCGAGTTTCTTGGTCATTATACCAAGAGGGTTCGCATCACCCTTTTAGCCATTAGCTCCTCTGTAAAATCATAGAATCTTACCTCAATCTCTAGTGATCATTGTTTGGAAATGATTAATAACTAAACCTAGAAGAACAACATTACACCTCTAACAAAAAACTCTTTTACTTTATCTTATCCGCCTTCTCTTCATCACCACTATTATTCTATTTTGGACACCATATATTTTCTTGCAACAAATTCAAAGACCAATATCTTAACATACTTGTTTATCAAAGATAGTGAAATGAGTGACTAGCTAAAATGCTAATAAGCTCAAATGAGTGGCTAGCGAATGGGCCTTTGAGGTTGTCAAGCCCCAATTCACCCCTACCCAATTCCCTTTAAAAGGTTAATACAAGTTTTAGTTTCATAAGGTGGATTAGAGCATGACAACCAAGACACTTAACCTTAATTTTTAACTATCACTAGGTAAGACTTAGGCGAAAGATACTAATAAAACCATTATATGAAATTATATTGAGTTTCAGGTTAAACTTGCAAATGCAACTATGAGATTTTTCTGGGTGCCTATCGGGTGCATATGGGGTACATATAGGTAGGCATAGGTGGGCATGTGTGTATATGCATAGTAGGCTTACCTTGGTGTAGACAGGAGGTGCATGGGTGCCTTAGGCGCTAGGTGCCCTAGGGGCCTACTAGGTGTGCACTAGCGGGCATGTGTGTGTGTGTGTGTGTGTCTGTATGTGTCTGTATGTGTGTGCCCCAATGAACTTAGGAGGCTTACTTTAAGCCATCCTAGTGTGTTCACCAGTTCATCATACATACATACATACATTCTAGGTTTCATTAGTATAAACCATGCATGCATTTCCTAGCCCATTACATTTAGTGCCTTAAGGGGCTTACCTAAGCTCACTATGTACCATTAAGGCACATGCCATGTACTACTCTAAGTGCCTATGCCAGCTAGATATATACATGTATTTACATGTTCAAAATTTGGCCTCCTAAGGACTATATGGCCAAAATTACATACATTAAAAGTTTGGCTACTTAGGTAGCATGCATGTTATATAACACGGGCTCAAACAGTTTCAATGCCCACTGTCACTCTAACTTCCATTTTTATTTGACACCTAGGTAATAGTTCTCTTATAATCCTCCCAGTCTTTACTAACAGTAGGATGGATCCAAAAAGCAGCTAACCCCACAACAGCCATCGAAGCCTATAATTCACTTCACACCCATTAGTCCATAGCATGAGCTTTTCAATCTTTCTTTCATAAGCCAATAAATCAAGCCATACCTCCTTATACATATACCTATAAAGAGGTTCCTTAGCCTCTATTCCTCAACTTCTTTACCTGAAATAGGTAGAAACAGGTCATGAGTACACAAGTACTTAGTAAGAGTTCGATATGACACCTAGTGTCTACAATGTTCAAAACATTGTCATATGCATAAACCTCTAATTTTTCCTTCAAGAACTTGCAACCAAAGACAAAGAAGACACAAAAAAGTCAAAGAATAACATAATACAAGATACTTATATACAAAATTTAACAGTTAGCACATGCAACCAACAAGGAAGCATGCAAAACATACACACCACATACATGGTTTTCACTTAGAACTTAGTAAGCATTTTTCAATTAGTTTAGTATGGGATCACTTTGAATTATAGTCAAATTAACATATAGCTCTAGGTAAATGAACAAGTTCGGCCATACTTGATCAAGAACCCGAATGCTTGCCATAAGTAAACTAGCTAGCTCACGATAGTACTTTAGCACACATAGCCCATTTTCATAACTCCTAGGATCATTCAGCCATGGCCTGCACCTAGGGTAGCATTCTTCCCATCAAATTTCAACTAAAGGAGCTTAAATTGAACCCTTACCTAGCTTGAGTTGGTAGGAAAAAGGCAAGAAACCTTTGACACACCTAACGCGCCACCGTGAGCCTACCTTGGTGCCGCCATGCTCGGTTTAGCTCTATTTGTTTTTCTTTGCTTCTCTAACTTGTTTCTTCATTTTGCAAGACTCTTTGCCCAAATTTTCTGAGGTTGGCAGCTGCATTGAATGAGTAGGAAGCTACCTTTAGTCATGTTCAAGTCCAAGCAGTGGAGTCATGGCCAGTTTAGCCTTGGCGGGAAAGGCCTTTGATCGTTTCTTGGTCTTAACTTCCCATAAAGCCTTCATGAAATTTAGGTTATGTTATTAACCTATTCAATTCTCTTGGTGGGGCAATTTAAACACCCACTTTGCCCTTTTTTTCAGCATTTAACTCACCAAAGTTTCATGTGAACTTAGAGACACTTTAGGTGCACCCAAGAGCTCCTTAGTGCACCCCAAGGTGCTCCCTACTTTTCTTATGTCCTATTCACCTTTCTTTGGTCTACATTGTAGCCCTCATCTTCATTTTAATACTAAGCATTAGTCCTATACAATTTCTCTTAAGGCACTTTGTTTTAAAGACTTCATATTCACATGGGTGCACACAAAGTTATGACCCTCTTTGGTGCTACCTTAGTGCCATTAAGTTTCTTGGACTTACTTTTCTCATTTTGAATTCTCATTTTAAAACCTACAGTGGCACTTGGTCTTTGCCATTCTGGTTCACAAGAATGACATTTTCCCTCATGTTCTGCTTATGTGCACTTGGGGTACCCCTAGGGCACCCTATTGGGTACTTGATCTTATATGCTTTTTGTCTTTACATCTATGACTTGTACCATTTATCTACACAACTTATGTACATTTCAATCATAGCCCATGGCCTATACAAGTCATAAGCATGGCAGTCTACTCAAAAGAGAGCAAAAAGCACAAGATGCACTTTATTAATAGGACTTTAATTAGAGATAAGATTTTTGCCTTCTATTAAGCTTTTCTTTGTTTTTTAAGTGCTTCAAAGATTTATGGTCAATTTGGATAATGAATTTCTTAGGCCATAAGTAGTGTTGCCAAGTTTCAAGAGCTCTCACTAAGGTTTACATCCCTTTGTCATAAATTAGATAGTTCAAGGTAGCTGCACTTAGCTTCTCACTAAAGTAGGTTATGGGCCTTCCTTCCCGCATCAAAACAACTCCAATTTCATGTCCACATGCATCACATTCAACTTCAAAAGTTTTAGAAAATTCAGGCAAAGCAAGGACAAGTGCATTATTCAATTTATGCTTAAGTGTTCTAAATGCATCTTCTTGTGCTTTTCCTACTTAAAGCCTACATTCTTCTTTACTAATTCATTTCAAGGCACAACAATGCTTGAGAAATCTTTTACTAACCTCTTATAAAAACTAGCGTGGCCTTGAAAAGATCTCACCTTAGAAATAAACTTAGGTGTTGGCCATTCTTGTATGGCCCTTACTTTTTCTTGATCAACCTCCACACTTTTTAAGCTTATAAAAAAAATGAAGAAAAATCACATGGTTAGTAAAAAAAAAGCACTTCTTAAGGTTGGCATGTAACTTTTTTGCTTTTAAAGTTGCAAACACATGCCTTAAATGATCAACATGCTCATGCAAGCTTTTACTATATATTAAGATGTCATCAAAGTAAACAACCACAAACTTTCCAATGAACCCTCTTAAAACATGATTCATGATTCTCATAAAAGTGCTAGAAGCATTGATATCCCAGATGGCATGACTAACTACTTATATAACCCAAATTTAGTTTTAAAGGCAATCTTCCATTCATCCTCCTTTTTCATCTTAATTTAATGATAATCACTTTTAAGATCAACCTTAAAGAACATAATGGATCCATGCAACTCACCTAGCATGTCATCTAATCTAGGAATGAGATATCTATACTTTACAGTGATTTTGTTGACTGGCCTACAATCCATGTACATCTTTCAAGTTTCATCTTCTTTAGGCACTAGGATCACAAGAACAGAGCAAGGGCTCAAGCCTTCTCTTACATGTCCCTTTGAAAGTAAGTCTTCAACTTGCCTTTAAATCTCCTTGGTCTCATCGAGGTTACTCTTATAAGCTAGCTTGTTTGGGATGAGAGCTCCAGGAATGAGATCTTTTTAACGTTCAATGTCGTTCAATGGTGGTAGTCCTCTTGTCTCATCGAGAAAGACATTTTCAAAATCTTTCAACAAGGAAACAATGACATTAGGAAGTGTGTTTCTTAAGTCACTTGATAAGAATAAGGTTTCTTTGTAATGTGAAAAAAGAATTGGCTTTTGTGCTTGAGGGGCTTTCCTTATATCACTCATCTTTATTATCAAGCTCTTTTTTCCTTTGTCAACTTTCTACTCTTTATTTTTACCTCAAGAACTCTCAACACTCTTCTTCCCCTCAAGGTCACTCACTTTGCATCTTTTTTTTAATCTATCAATTTTCCCTTATTCACTCAGGCCATCATTTTTTTTTCCTCTCATTGATTTTTCTCTCAACTTCACCATGAATCTTCATTTGATCCTTCATGACTTGTTGTGGTGAAAGTAGTGCCAATGAGATGGTTTTTTCTTTGATTTAGAAGGAGTATCTATTTTTGAAACCGTCATGTATGACTTTCCTATCATATTTCTGTGGTCTTCCTAAAAGAATGTGTTTGTCCTTCATAAGAACAACATAAAAAAGGACTTCATTTTCATATCTTCCAATCTTGAAGGCTACCATGACCTGCTTTGTGACCTTCACCTCAGCCTCCTTGTTGAGCCATTGAAGCTTATAAGGTCTCAGGTGTCTTATGGTTGGCAACTGCAATTTCATAACCAAAGTGGTACTAGTAACATTATTATAACTTCCTTCATTTATAATCATGCTACATACCTTGCCTCCAATGTAACACCTAGTATGAAAGATGTTTTCCCTTTGGATGTGATCCTTCTTGATGTGAATATTCAAGGCTCTCTTTGTTATTAAAATGACTTCTTTCACAAAGTCTATCTCGGGTTCATCCTCCATGATTGGCTCTTTATACTCTTTTTCCCTACTTTCATCAATGACCACTTCTCCAACATCATTGAGTACCATAGTCCTTTGATTAACAAAATCTCTTGCTAGATGCCTACTATCTTGGACTTGAAACAAATCTTGTCTCGGTTTTTAGTTCCAAACTTTGATTCAATACTTTCTTTTTAAGGCCTTTGAGGTTGGCTCTTAAAGGGTGCCTCGGGGTTTGGTCTTGAAGTCCCTTTTCCTTAGCTCATCCTTTCTCCCATCATTACTCTATGTTAGCCTAGGATTAAGGTTAGGCTTTGTTGAAAACCATGCTTCCCATCTCCTCTTGAGTTGCCTCTCCACCCGAATCGCTATATGCAACATATCATCAAGCTCTACACAAGAGTGCAACTCTACTAAGGTGGCAATGTTAGGATTTAGGCCATGCAAGAATCTGGCCATGGTAGCTTCTTGGTTTTCCTCTAGGTTGGTTCTCAACATGGTTATCTCCATTTCTTTTAAATAGTCTTCCACAAACTTAGGTCCTTAAATGAGCTTTTGGAGGTTTTGATGTAGCTCCATTTTGGTAGTTGCTTGGCACAAACCTCTTCTTCATCATAGTCTTCAACTCTTGTCATGTTTGCATTTGTTCCTCTTGCTTCTTATTCCTACAGTTCACAACCTAAGTCCACCAAGCAAAAGCATAGTCAGTAAACTCCAAAGTGGCAATCTTGACCTTCTTGTCCTCGGGATAAGCATAACACTTAAAGATCATCTTCACTTAAGCCACCCATTCAAGGAATGCCTCGGGGTCATTCATTCCCTTGAATGGTGGGATTTGAAGCTTGATTGCATTAAGGTTGGGGTCCTCTCTTGGCTGCCCCCTCAGGGGCTTCCTAGGTGGTGGTGGTGGTGGTGGTACACTTTCAAGGTCATCCTCCTCATAGTTGGTGATTTCATGACTTGTAGTTGGATATTTCCTCAATAGAACTTCAGGTAGGTAGCCTAGGATGCTTATTTAGGGTGCTTTAGAAGCACTTTGCTCCATCCTCCTATAGGACTCCTCTATTTTCTCCATCCTTTCCATCATGGCTTGGAATTTTGGCACTAAGGTAAAGTATGGCTTACATGGGTGAAGCCTCCATCTCTCCCATTATGTTTTAGCCAACTTCCTTAGACATTAAATCTGAAATCAAAGATCTTTAAAAGCATTTTTTTTCTCTCAAATTTTTTAGTGGAAAGTTGCTCAAATAATAAAAACTCCCAAGTTCTAACAAAACTCACTCAAAGCACACAAACATTTTAAATTCTTCAAAACCTTTCAAAATCCTTGTTGAAAGAAAGAAAAAAAATTAGAAAATACTTTGACAAGGTAAAACAAGGTAACAATATAATGTCTTTCCAATGAAAGATTAAAAGAATAAAAGAGAAAAAATTAGGGTTCTTCATATTAGAATTTTGGGCAACTAGCGTATTGTTGAAAATTGAAGCTTTTTCATCTTTCAAACTCTTTTCCAGCCTTTGTTTGATTGATATTTACTGATTTTCTTGTTAGGCTTGACTTTTTAGAACTTTGAAACACTTTTTGCTATGAAAGAAAATGATGGAATCAATACTTTCCAACAAAAAGAGAGAATATAACTTGTATTAAAATAAAGTAACTTGATGAGTAAGGATGCAACTTAAATTGAATGAGAACGATTTATTTTTGGTATTTTTTGGATATTTTGGATGTAAAACATGAAGAAACACCAAATGGAAACAACATTTAGATGAATTGACTGAAAAAGAACAAATGAGGGCTCGATTAGAAGCACTTTGGACACACACAAAGGAATCTGAAAAAGACAAGGACAAAATGAATTAAGATTGATGAAATAATGCAAGAACACAGTGAAACAGAAGATAAATAACATAAAGATAGGATAGATAGGCCTTGCTTGTGGAATTTTAGCTCTAATACTACTTAATATTGATAGCCGAAGTGCTATCGCCTCTTTAACCTGTGAACTTCAGCCAGATACCACGCTCGGGAAATCCAGTGTCACCCGTAAGGAGTACCAGTACCGACCTGGAAAGGAGGAAGTCTGACGCCTTAGACATATGACCTCGGTGACCCACTAGCACCCTCGGGAATGACAGTACTGACCTCGGGAAAATAGTGCGTCGCCTCCTTCGGAAAAGCAGCTAAACCACCTTTGGGGGAGAAGGACCAGCCACCTTTGGCAGGAGAAAATCCTCCCGAACGAGGAGATTTGGTGCTAAGAAAACTCCCGAACTACTGAGACGACTTCGGGAGAAGGGCCTTTATTCCGATGGGTGACTTCAACTAAAGGGGACCTCGGGAGTACGGCAGAAGCATTTAAGGAGCCTCTGACATATCGCTCGCACACGCTACACACCGCCCTCATATGCACTTTGACATGCCGATGCCACCTACATCTTGTCATGCAGGGCTATTCCTAACCGAGCCTATGGCCCGATGAGCCTACAGGTGGCTAGAGGCCACCACGCCCAAAAGGTGCAGATTACATCCGACCGAATACGTGTCGCAATCTGAACGGACTATGCCCTCCTATATATATTAGGGAAATGGTCTTAGCGAGGGATCTGTTCTCCCCTGAAAAAACATAACAAGCAAGAATCTTTGGCCCTTAATACTTCCCCTCCACCTCCAAAAAACTGACTTGGGCGTCGGAGGCTCTTCCCCGGAAAAAGACTCCAGGGACCTCCTAACCTCTGTTTTCTGAGTGTTTCAGGCAGTTCCTCCTGGGAAATCTCCCCTTCAGACGTTCCCCGTCGCTAGAAGTCCCTCTCGGCCTCACCATGTCACACAACGAAGATGCTGCTGGGCATCATTTGGCTCCGTCTGTGGGAACCAACCCCCAGATCGCCGTCGTTGAAACTCGGCGTTCTAAGGACAAGGGACTTTCGAAGTCCCCGTCCGCGTCAGAAGTTCAACTGGCAATCGAACAAACTGCAGCAGGTACTTCCTTGCCTGAGGATGAACGTCCTCTGACTATTACCATGGGCTTCCTGCTCGAGTTCCAATGCTCTATCGTGGCCGAAATGATGCAGCAATTAGACCGAAGATGGCCATAGCCAACTCTGGGTTGAATGCCCTCTTCACCAGTACCTCACCGGGAGAAGAGTCCTAGGTCAACTCACCAGAGTTCGGGAAGTGGGGATCAACATGATGAGTCCTCAACGGAAAATATACCCTGCAGGGCGTAACCCATGGGAGAAACGGGGCCAAAGCAACCCAGAACTCCTCGCCGAAGGAGTTCTTCACCTGAAGAAAAGTCTCCATCTCCTCGGCGCCAATGTCACTCCCCAAAAAGAAGACAGCAGTCTCCGTTCCCAGAGGCCTATAGGCGGCAGGAAAAAGAGCCCAGTGCTACACTCTTCATGGAAAAAATCTTAAAGAGGCTAGAAAGAGTGGAGAAACAGGTAGCTTGGAAGCCCGTCTGGGCTAGGTTGTTACACCTGGAAAGTGATGAATGATTAATTACCGGGTTAAGTGGATTAGTGGCATAAATAGTTTCCTAATTTGGAAACTTAGCGAAATTATTTGTAGAGACTTTGAATTATTTATGGAATGGGCATTAATGAGTGTTGGACACTCTGAGAATTATGCTTGGCTAAGGCCAAGAGTTTGGGTGATAAAAAATGGCAAGTTTGGAAGTTGAGGGACTCAATTGCAAAGTTGGAGAAAGATGGAGGACCAAGTGAGTAATTTGGCCATTTTTCATGAAAAATATATGCATTGCCGGCCACCCCATGTTATCAATTTAAAATTGGCCTACTACACATTCCACTCATAATTATTTAATCCCTCCACTACATCCTCCACTCACCAATTAATTATTACCCCACTTACTTTTGTCCCCCACTTTCCCAATTTGACTATTCTATTACCCATGCCTTGTCTCCCACTACAAATCCCACTCACCATATTTTAATCACCCACTTACATTGTCTCCCACTTACATTAAAATATTGGCCCATCATTTTTTACTTATTCTCCCACCTTTTTCATTCAAAATTCGTCCATACCTCCAAATTATGCATTTGATATGCATTTTGGGTGCATTTCACTTCATTTAGCACCATGACCACCCACCTTCTTTGAATATACGTTTAATGAACATTTAGAATGCATTTGAGTTTCATTTCTCTTTCATTTGCAAGTGCATAACCAGCCATCACTCCCACTTTCATTTCATTTTCATTTCCACTCTCTCTCTAGCACCAAAAGCTCTCCCTTCTCTCTAAGTTCCAGCCATGGTGTTCTTCAAACTCCATCTCCTTCTTTCTTCATCTAAGATTCGGCCATAGCTAGAAATGCATGTTCTTGCACATGCAAACACATTTTCTTGAAGCTTTCAAGCTCCTAAACCCATCTAGACCAAGAACAAAGTGAGAAATCAAAGAAAACCCATGAAGAAATACTTGTGAAGTTTCGGCCATATGGATAAAATGGTGTTCTTGAGCTCACCTCAAGAGCTCCTTACATGCATGGCATTTCTAAGCCATGAAGAGCAAGAAGATGAAGACGAACTCCAAGAAAGTGAAGCTCAAGTTTCGGCCATTTAAAGGTTGTAAGTGAACCAAGTTTTTCTTGGTAGTTTCATGTATTTTGAGCTAGATGCTAGTCTCTAATGACTTGGCCATGTTGGATTTTTGCAAGGAAATCAAGTGGATATTTCGGCCATGGAAGGATATTGTTGTTCTTGAGCTCAACTCAAGAGCTCTTTATATGCATGGCACTTTTAAGCCATGGAAAGCAAGGATGGAGGTTTCGGCCATAAGTATACATGGCATTTGGAGGCATGAAACCAAGTGTTCTTGGTGCCTCGAGGCTTGTATGGCCATTCCAAGGAAGGAAACAAGCAAAAGATGAAAGAAAAGCAAGAGGAAAGTTTCGGCCAAGTGTGAATCTTGGCATGCATGGACATTTTTCCAAGTGTTCTTGGTCCATAAATTATGAAATGGCCTATTTTGGGCCATAATGGCATTATTGGCAAATGGGCTAAATCCTGAAAAGGTTACTATAGGCCCAAGTCCTGAAAAGGTTAATATGGGCCTAAAGGTTAAATTGGGCTAAAAGTCCTGAAAAGGTTAATATGGGCCTCAGTTCACAGAAAGGCTAAGTGGGCCTTTACCTCCTTAAGTGAGGTCCATTAAGGAAATGGCAAAGTTCCAACAACAAACAAAGCAAAGCAAAGGCAATGAGCAAAAGGTTACACCAATGGTGGTAAGGATCCTTTACTCACTTATTGCATGGTGTACTTCCATGATATTGTTTGTGAGTATAAATGCTCCTATGTGATGGTCATAGAACCAAGTGACCATAAGTGTGCAGCGGGTTAGTTGTTCTTTGTGTGAGGGCTCATGTTACTTTCTTAGTTTAATAATTGGGCACGTAAGTGCATAATTGATGAGGTATCATTGCTTCGGCAACTTTGGGCACGTAAGTGCATATTGGACGAGGATTGTTGCTTCGGCAACTATGGATATGAATAATGGGCATTTGTGGATATATATATGGTTTGATTAGTTAATCAATATAAAGGCAAGTGTTAGAGTTTATAGTAAGAATGGCCAACTTACTATGTAACTCGGAGCTCTAGGGGAACGGGTGGTATGATTAAGAAGGAGAATTTAGGTTTAAAGCCTTGGACACTTGCCAGGGGTGCCAGTGGTGCCAGGGGTGCCATTGGTGCCAGTACTGCCAGTCTGGTCAGGGATGCCAGTAGTGGGTGGCAATAGTGATTGCCCAGGAAAACTTGTGGTTGAGTGCGTGTGTTGTGTGCTTCTCTGAACCGTTGTTGTTTGTGCATGCTGACCCAAATTATTATTATTATTGTTGTTGCTGTTATTGTGCTGTATCTTGTATTTTCTTTGTTTTAGTGTTTTCTTTTGCAGGAACAGGATTATTTGCCATGATATTCTTGGCTTGGATTTATTTGCCATGGTATTTGTGGCAACGTGCGAGCCGTTTTCGGGAGTCGCCACCAATCTGTTTATGTTTGGGTCGATTGGACACCTTAAAATTGATCTGCGAGAGTTCGGGGATCGGGAGTACGGTTACGCTAAAACAACTTTGTTATAGCGCCCAAAATTGGCACCTTAGTTGATTTTAATTTTGTTTTGCTTTGCTTTTGGAAAATATTCAGTTAATTTTCAAACTAGAAATTTTAACTGAATTAATCGGATGTGGATTTTTAAATTAATTTATATAAAATTTTATACTTCCGAACCATGGACTCTGCCGAGTCATTTGGACACGGAAGATTTTTATTCCGAACCATGGACTCTTCCGAGTCATTTGGACACGGAATTTGGTGAAATTTAAACAATTTAATCCATATTGTAAATATGGATTTTTATCTTTTTATTTAATTTATTTAATTTTAAAAGTTAATATTTTCCAAACCGTAGATCCTGCCAAATCATCCGGATATGGAATTTAATATCCAAGCCATGGATTCTAACCGAATCATCTGGACATGGATATGATCCGTCTTAGGATTTCGTTATTTAATTTAATTTAATTTTTTAATAATTTTAGCTAATATCCAAGCCGTGAATTCTAACCGAATCATCTGGACATGGATTTTATGATCCGTCTTAAGACGAATTTCTAATTTAATTTAATTTAATTTTTTAATAATTTTAGCGAATATCCAAGCCATGGATTCTAACCGAATCATTTGGACATGGATATAATCCGTCTTAGGATTTCGTTATTTAATTTTACTTTATTTTTTAATAATTTTAGCTAATATCCAAGCCGTGGATTCTAACCGAATCATTTGGACATGAATATGATCCGTCTTAGGATTTCGTTATTTAATTTAATTTTATTTTTTAATAATTTTAGCTAATATCCAAGCCATGGATTCTAACCGAATCATTTGAACATGGATATGATCCGTCTTAGGATTTTATCAAACCTACTAAGAGCGGATTCACAAACATTTGAATGCTTCTTAACCAATCATCTGGTACACATTTAATGCATTACAAGAAATTAAAATTAAACTAATCTAAAAATAAAGATAAAAAAATTAAAAAAATGAATATCTTAAGTTACATCCTTATGTGAATTTAATTAGTTAAATATAATACATGACTAAACAATCAAATAATAAAAGAAACAAAAAGGAAAATCAAAGAAATAAAATTTGCCGTCAGTGACTGATCTGCAATAAAAAAAAGTTAGTGGTTTAATGAATGAAAAATGAAAAATCATAAGGGCTAAAATGAAAGTTTTACCTAAAGAGAAGAAAGTTGACTGGGTCGAATTCGATTTGCGGGTTTTGAAAGCGTTCTCCTGCGACGGTAGGGGCTTGGGCGAGAGAATATCCAACAGATCACCATAAACGGGCTTATGTTTTCTTCCCTAGATTTTCCGAGAGGTCACCACGGTCCAACACGTTGATCTCTCCAATTGTATCTAACGATCCGGATTTGATCTCACAAGGATCTACTTTGCTTTGCTTAAAAAAATTGATTAATTTACAAAAATAACAGCAACTAAACATAATACTAATAATTCTTGTTCTGAAATAGTATTCAAACAAAATGCTTGTAAGTCATCATTTGAGAAGAGCAAATGGTTTACTCCACACAGCTAGCCACTATGACCACGTATGGCTTACAAGTTGAAACCTTTTTCCGACATATCAAATTTTAACATCATTCAAAAGCACCATGAGGCTATGTATAATATTTAAGAACATGAAAAATTAATATTTGAATAACCAACAACAGGCTCTCAAATCAGAACTCAAACAATTAGAAGTACCAAAATGAAATTGTGATTGACACCAATTGAGCAAGATTCAGAACAGATAATTAAAACAAACAGTGACACCAAAATGAAAATATGTGCTCTTGCGCAAGCCTGAATACCCAGAAGCACAAACTGCACAATCTTACCATAGGCTTACCTAAAGCTCCAACCAACAACGTGAAAAGAGCACCAATGTAATTAGCAACTGAACTGATCAATGACTAATATATCTAAAAAAAAACAGGTCTCTAAAGAGGAGATCATTTCATTTCAGACGAGAAAGTAAAGCCATTGAAACCGGAATTGAGAAAGAAAACGGATATGAAAGAAGAAACACCAACCATCAAGACAGGACAAGTAGGATTGATCCACTCGTAATGCATAATACAGTTAGATCAAATTCATTCAAATCTTGACGACAATTCAAGCCCTTGTATCTGACTTTGAATCAGTTAACTCGAAATTTAATCTGTATAAAGGGGCAGCACAAATAGTACCAAAGAAAAGTCTACGGGACGAATTTAAAAAAAAAATATATATATATAATCAGTAAAGAAAGTAGCAGGAAAATCAAGAATCATCTTACCAGAAATATGAGGATCGAAATCGAGGAGGGAAGAATTGCTTACCGAGTAACCAAAACGATGAATAAACTGAGGCGATGAGATCGCTTACTCGTTAGAGGTTTATGAAGGGATCCGTCTCAAGGGAGGAGGTGAAGGAAGCTGTGAGATGAACAAATGACAGAGAGAGAGAAAGAGATCTGAGACCGTCGGCCGGCCAAGGCGAGGACGATTGGCGCCTGGAGGTAGAGTCAGACTCGGAATGAGGAGCGCGGACAGCAGGGGAGCGCGCAGGGAACCGGAGACGACGGCAAGCGAAGGGAGGACGTCGGTGGCTGACGGAGGGAGCTGGCGGATGGCGCGCGCGAGGGCAGGGGAGTGCGTACGTAGCTGGAGACGAGCTCTAATGGGAGGACGACAGCGATGGAGGTCGACGCGGCTGGAGGTGGCTGGAACAAAAGGCGGAAGGCGCGGCCGTAGGAAGAGCGGAGGAGGCGGAAGCTGTTGGACGCGCAAAGGAGGGCGGTGGAGTTACGGCGGCCGGGAGGGAGCAGAGAGAAATATCGTGTCGGAGAGAGGAGAGAGTTGGGCAGGAGGAGGAAGAGGTCAGCAGGCTCGGCGAGAGGGAGAGGGAGGAGGAGAGAGAGAGGGAGAAACCGAGACCGTTGTTTTTGGCGAGAGGGAGAGTGAAGGCTAGAGAAAAAATGGTCCCTTCTATGTCGAGAGAGAGAGAGAGCTCCTGAAAGTTAGCTGAGGGATCCCTCGCCAGAGCTGAGGGAGTCTCTTCTTTTTAGCTGTGAGAGGCGTGACCTGAGAGATTTTTTTTTTTTTTTTATGAGGCCAGAGAAAGATGAGGGTGAGCTGAAGGGGAAAGCTCGTGACCAGAGAGAGGGAGGAGTAGAGCTTAAGTAGAAAGGAAAGAAGGATCGAGAAGGGAGCAGGGAAAGATATTTTTATTTTTTATTATTATTTTTTTATTTTTATATTATATTTATTATTACACACACATATTTTTTAATTAATTTGATTTGATTTGATTTGATTTTTAATTAATTAATTAATTTTTTTTATTTTTTCATTATATATATATTTTTTTAATTAATTTTTTTTAATGTTTAAAGGTCCGACGAAATTAGGTGTCAACAGCTGCCCCCCTTTGCATGCTTCATGGGACATGATGCATGAAAAGTCGTTACCAAATTTCGTTCGACTTTAATTAGGCATTGAGAACCTTCTCGCCACCTAAATCATGAGGTTAAGAAACTTTTCTTAGAACCTTGACGATAGGAACTCTCCTATCGTTGCAAGTTTGAGGTTAAGGAAAGGTCCTTAGAACCTCTACGATAGGAAAACTCCTATCGTTGTAAGATGGACTGGTTGATTGATTGTTTGAGGTTAAGGAAAGGTCCTTAGAACCTCAACGATAGGCAAGCTCCTATCGTTGTAAGATGGACTGAATGATTGATTGTTTGTTTGAGGTTTAAGGAAAGATCCTTAGAACCTCTAACGATAGGAAAGGTTCTATCGTTGTAAGATGGACTGAATGATTGATTGTTTGTTTGAGGTTTAAGGAAAGATCCTTAGAACCTCTAACGATAGGAAAGGTTCTATCGTTGTAAGATGGACTGAATGATTGATTGTTTGTTTGAGGTTTAACGAAAGGTCCTTAGAACCTCTAACGATAGGAAAGGTTCTATCGTTGTAAGATGGACTGAATGATTGATTGTTTGTTTGAGGTTTAAGGAAAGGTCCTTAGAACCTCTAATGATAGGAAAGGTTCTATCGTTGTAAGATGGACTGAATGATTGATTGTTTGTTTGAGGTTAAGGAAAGGTCCTTAGAACCTCTAACGATAGGAAAGGTTCTATCGTTGTAAGATGGACTGAATGATTGATTGTTTGTTTGAGGTTAAGGAAAGGTCCTTAGAACCTCTAACGATAGGAAAGGTTCTATCGTTGTAAGATGGACTGATTGATTGATTGTTTGAGTTTAAGGAACTCTCCTTAGAACCTCGACTATAGGAACTCTCCTATCGTTGCAAGTTTGAGGTTAAGGGCCCTACCTTAGAACCTCGACGATAGGAACCCTTCTATCGTTGAAAGTTTGAGGTTAAGGGCCCTACCTTAGAACCTCTGCGATAAGAACTCTCTTATCGTTTAAGAAAAATTGATGATTGATTGTTTGAGGTTTAAGGAACTCTCCTTAGAACCTTGACGATAGGAACTCTCCTATCGTTGCAAGTTTGAGGTTAAGGGCCCTACCTTAGAACCTCGACGATAGGAACTCTTCTATCGTTGCAAGTTTGAGGTTAAGGGCCCTACCTTAGAACCTCGACGATAGGAACTCTCCTTATCGTTTGAAGGAAGATTGATTGTTTTGAGGTTAAGGGTCCTACCTTAGAACCTCGACGATAGGAACTCTCCTATCGTTTGAAGGAAGATTGATGATTTTGAGGTTAAGGGCCCTACCTTAGAACCTTGACAATAGGAACTCTCCTATCGTTTGAAGGAAAATTGATTGTTTTGAGGTTAAGGGTCCTACCTTAGAACCTCGACGATAGGAACTCTCCTATCGTTTGAAGGAAAATTGATGATTTTGAGGTTAAGGGTCCTACCTTAGAACCTCGACGACAGGAACTCTCCTATCGTTTGAAGGAAAATTGTTTGAATGAGGTTAAGGGTCCTACCTTAGAACCTCGACAATAGGAACTCTCCTATCGTTTGAAGTAAAATTGATTGTTTTGAGGTTAAGGGTCCTACCTTAGAACCTCGACGATAGGAACTCTCCTATCGTTTGAAGGAAAATTGATGATTTTGAGGTTAAGGGTCCTACCTTAGAACCTCGACGACAGGAACTCTCCTATCGTTTGAAGGAAAATTGTTTGAATGAGGTTAAGGGTCCTACCTTAGAACCTCGACGATAGGAACTCTCCTATCGTTTGAAGTAAAATTGATTGTTTTGAGGTTAAGGGTCCTACCTTAAAACCTCGACGATAGAAACTCTCCTATCGTTTGAAGGGAAATTGATGATTTTGAGGTTAAGGGTCCTACCTTAGAACCTCGACGACAGGAACTCTCCTATCGTTTGAAGGAAAATTGTTTGAATGAGGTTAAGGGTCCTACCTTAGAACCTCGACGATAGGAACTCTCCTATCGTTTGAAGTAAAATTGATTGTTTTGAGGTTAAGGGTCCTACCTTAGAACCTCGACGATAGGAACTCTTCTATCGTTTGAAGGAAAATTGATGATTTTGAGGTTAAGGGCCCTACCTTAGAACCTTGATGATAGGAACTCTCTTATCGTTTGAAGGAAAATTGATGATTTTGAGGTTAAGGAAAATTCTTTTAACCTCGACGATAGGAACTTTCCTATCATTTGAAAATTTGATTGAATGAGGTTAAGGAACTCTCCTTGAACCTCGAGCGAAATTTATATGAAAGCAATTAGAATTGGAATAATTTTCTTCGAAAGTGTGAATTTGCATAATAGACGAGTGCGAAACTTTAGACTTCGATAAAATGAGTGAATCTTGATGATGACAATATCGCTAACAAATTATGTAAAGGGAATGGATGTTTGGAATCAATATCCAAGGTTCATCTAATATTTTCTTTAGTAAATATAGATTCGCTTGAGAGATATGTCATCCAAATAAGGTTGAAGCTTAACTATCCCAAAATGTTATGCCTAGTAGACCTAATAGGATGCGTCTCAAGAGCAATAAAAATTACTCTTTACTCAGCCATTCCAACCTAAAGGCATTGTCCTATGGTTTTAATATCAGCACGGACGAAACTATCTTATAAGATAAAAAAAAAAAAAATTCCCTGAAAGAAAAACTAAAACACGAAAGAAAATGCTGATAATAAAACTAAAGGACAAGCAAAACGGATCGGATCATTTCTTCTTCCACAATACTTCAACAGGGTGAGTAGAGGACCATTATGGGAGTGAACTGGTCGGGAAAGACTGTCGTGTCCAGTCTATCTGAATCATTGCTAGATCTGGTTCAGGAACAAAAGCTTGTATTTTATCTAGCAATTCTTCAGCAGTTGTTGCGGATATTATGATTCGCCGTGCCACTCTTGATATGAAATTCTTCTGCATAGCATAATCCATAAAAGCTATCAGACCTGTAAAGAAATTGTTAACATTTAAAAGCCCAATGGGTTTCTTATGCAAATTAAGTTGGGCCATGGAAGCAATTTGAAAGACTTCTCCCAATGTGCCAAAACCACCTGGTAGAGCGATAAAAGCATCAACATTTAAAAGCATTTGTAACACACGCTCTTGCAAATTTTTAACCACTAATTCTTCTCCAATCGTGCCCCCAGAAATAAATTTCAGAGGTCCAGGGATAATGCCCAGAACTTGACTTCCTCCTAGAGATGCTGCTGATGCTACACCTCCCATTAATCCGGCACTACCTCCTCCATAATCTAAATGTATTTTTCGCTCAGCTAATACTCTACCCAAATGGTTGGCTGCTTTTAAATACTCTTCATCTTTTCCAGGAAAAGCCCCAGAAAATACACAAATACTTTGGGATTTACGAGTTGGGGTTTTCTCCATTCCTATCCTTACCCTTGTGAGAAAAGAGGATATATTTATAGAAATGAAGAGATAAGGCAATAATTTTATTTTCAAGAATGGATACATTATTGCCAGCTATTCACAGTAGTCACGAGTATGACTCTGGTCAGGTATGGGTACACCATCGTTAAAAGAGGAGGAAAATTTTCAAAATAGCTGCTAGCATGTACAGTAGTCACTACTGTAGCTTACGTCAGGAGTAGGTATGTGATTGTTGGAAGAGAAGGAAAATTTCAAAAGTAGCAGCTATATACAGTAGTCATAACTGTATCTCATGTCAGGAGTGAGTACATTATTGGGAGGATAATTTCAAAAGCGACAGCTAGTATGTACAGTAATCGTGACTTTGACTCTCGTCTTCCACTGATTTATGTCCAGTAATGGCTTCAATGCCTTCTATAAGTCGGGGATTTGCTTCCCATCCAGTTTTTTTACAAACTGACAAACAAGGTCGTTTACAGTCAAATTTTGGGGACTGTAACGATCTCGTTCTTTATGGTAAGTCCTCCATAAATCGACTATCTCGTGTTGTACTATTCCACAAGAATGTGCTTCAAGAGTCCCTCGGATATCCCCCAGAGATTCCTTACGCAGACCATTCTTTATGAATTTTCTTTTATCCTCGCGATTTTTGGAGATATATCCTAGAGAACGACATTTAGTGCCGCAAATCCACCATCCACAATTATGACAGACGCCTAGCCTCATTGCTCTTCTCTTTTTGGCATAAGCGCTTTTACCAAAGCCGGGCATACGGGGGAAGAATGCATCTGGAACTTCACCAGCTGAACGAACCTTAGCCTCGATTAGCCATCGCACATTATCAGGAATGCCTTTGTGCATAAATACTCTGAATCGTTCACATCTAGCTTGATAAATTTTTTTAAGAACATTTATTGGGAAGGAAGGAAAATACTTTCGTAGGACGGAAAGAGAAGACTCCATTGATGAAGGAGGTATTTAAGAGAAGAAAGAAATTAGTGATTGTAGGAAATGGAAATAACTAACACATATTTATAGTGATGAAAGGGATAATGTGTTAATTACACTTGCAGAAACAAGTTCATTATTGTCAAAAGAAAAGACAAATGATAGCTTATATGTACAGCAATCATGACTGTGGCTCTCATCCTCCACTGATTTATGTCTAGTAACGGCATTAACGGCTTCTATGAGTCGAGGATTTGCTTCCCATCCAGTTTTCTTACAAGCTGGCAAACAGGGTTATTTACAGTCAGATTCCCGGGATTGTAACGGTTTCGTTCTTAATGAAAAATGCTCCATAAACCAAGAAGTTCACGTTGCACAGATCCACAAGAATGCGTCTCAAGAGTCAATTGGATATCATCCAACGAGTCCTTACTCAGGCCATTCTTAATGAATCGTATTTTATCTTCTCGATTATCAGAGATCATCCCTAAAGAACGACATTTAGTATTACAAGTCCACCGTCCACATTTATGGCAGACTTTTAACCTTTTCGCTCTTCGCTTTTTGGCATAAGAGCTTTTGCCTATACCAGGCATGTGAGACACAAATGCCTCTGGGATTTCACCTGCCAGACGAACCTTGGCTTCGATTAACCACCGCACATCTTCAGGGATTCCTTTGTGCATCAGAACTCTTAATCGTTCACAGCGAACTTGGTAGATCTTTTTGAGAATGTTCATTGGGAGAGAAGGAAAATATTTTCGTAAGACAAAAAGAGTAGGATCCATTTTCTAGAGGGAAGTATAAGAAAGAAGAGAGGAAAGAATCAGTTATTATGGGCAACTGAGAGAACCGACTTGAGAGTCACGGAGTACCGTATCCGCCGTTTAATCGGAAATGTGGATCCTACTTTATTTTTGTATCATAGATATTTCTTATCTTTGATGTCTCATCAGGCATGACATTGATCCAGTCCTTGATTATTGAATCCATTGTCTGCTTTCGACGACAATATTTCTCGATATCCGCGCTTATCTTTGACCATAGCTATTTCTTATCTTGGATACCGCTAAGCTGACGTCAATTCTGTCCATCCAGGTGTGGCCTCGATTATTGAATCGATTGCCAGGCTTTTGACATGTTGTCTACCTTATCCTTGAATTCCTGATGCGGGTTGGTCCCGCATATTAGCCGTGTATCCAGTGATAGATTGGTAAGAGCTGATGACATTGAGATCTCAGCTTATATTGCTGTAACTATGCTGTGAATGTGATTCCCGTTTGGTCCTTGTTATGTAAAGGCTATGTATGCATGATATGAAATGCATGAATGCAGAGCGTGTGGAATTGATGTTTTTTTTTTTATAGATCTAGTTCTTCATGTCTTTGCTTTACTGAATCTTCTTTGTGATTGCCTTCTTGGACTATCATTGAATCTCTTTATGCTTTCCAGCTTTTGTTCACTGCCTCAAAAGCCCAACTCTTTTCAAAGTCCGCTTTCTTTGACTTGTTCTTGAATTTTGGCCTCAATTTCTTTAATGTTCGTTCGCCTCATACTTTATATCTCTTTCGGGTACTCATCCATTGTCATGGATTTGATACCATCAAAGGCTTTACTTTCAATGTCTGCTTTGCCCCTTTTCTTGTGACCGTGCCGACACTTACTTATTCCCATGTTATAATCTGAATGATTGCTCTTCCTTGAACTCATGTTTTGATCCATAAGGCTTGCCCCCTTGTCTATTGAACTTCTTTGTTGGCAGTACTCCTCTTACGCTTCGTAGAGACTACTTTGCCCCCCTGAATATGGTATTTATGTGGATAAAAGGTATCGCCTCGCCTTTAACAGAAAGTCGAGCATTTCCAGACCTTTGTGATGGCACTTGATCGTAAATTTCTCTTACAAGAACCACATCTTATTAAAGAAAGGCTCAAGCTATCTCCTTACTTTTAAGTCCACATACATTAATGAATAATGGTTTGGCCTTAAAGAAAAACTTTCATCAATTTGCAAAGCTTGACAAAGTAATTTACGGTCTTTGTTTTCAATTAAAATATCCTGCCATTCTTCCCTTTCCAACTCGAAGACATAAACTGTGCAAGGCAATAAGGTAGAAACATGATTCACAATAATAGCCTTTTAACTGAATGAGGATGATATCGAGAGGTAACTGTTAGGTGTGAGGAAAGTTAAGTTTGAATGTTTTTTTTTTTTGTGGCAGTCTTTTAGTTGAATGAGAATAATATTAAGAGGTAAATATTAGGTCTGAGTAAAGTTAAGTTTGAGTGGTGTGAAAGAAGGGTATTTTAATACTACTCGTGAGCAGTATTAAATAAGGTAGAAACATGATTCACAATGATAGTCTTTTAACTGAATGAGGATGTTCAGTCTGAGGAAAGTTAAGTTTAAGTGGTGTGGGAGAAGGGTCTTTTAATACTACTCGTGAGCAAATTTGATTACGGTGAAAAATTCAATAGTGAAGACCTCAAACTTGCCACCTTTTTCAGAAAGTTAGACCTCATCTGTTGCCCCCCAACTATCGTAATCTTTATGTACGCTTGGTTTGAGGGTTGCTTTTGTCTTCTAGACCGCCTTTGCAGGTTTTCAGTCTAGAATCCATAACTCACTTTTTTTTTCTTTTGCTCTAGTTTGAGCCTTTTTTCTTTTCTTTTTTTTTTGTTTCCCTTTTTTTTTGTGAGCTATGGTGATGACGTACTTGATAACTCTCTTGAAGTGAGATGACTCAAGTGGCCTTGCTTGCTCGTGCTTGTTCTCAGTCCTTTTTGGTTTTGAATTTTCTCTTGTTGTCTTTTGATGGAAGGGATGAATTTCTCTTTTCGGAGTTTGTGTTGCAAAGAACTGAGATCATAGCCCTCTTGAAGTGAAATGATTCAAGTGGCCTTAGTTGCTTGTGTTTGCTCTCAGTCTCTTTTTTTTTGTTTTGGATTTTCCCTTTAATGGCTTTTGATGGAAGGGATGAACTTCTTTCCTTTGTTGGAATTTGTGTTGCGGAAAACTGAGAATCTTTTTTTTTTGTATTGAGCATTTGTGAGAATTGGGAGGCCACTGAAGTCATTTAATATGAGAGCTACCTTGTTTGGAAGCTAACCCCAGACTTCTTGCAAGGATGTTGATAACCACTATGAATTCTTTTTTTTTGAAAGTTGGGGTGCAACATATGAAATCATTCTTACTAGATTTGACAGCACTTTCAAGATCGCCACTATTAAATCTCCCTTAACTTTTTATTTTCACCCACGAGTAGTATCGTTTAGAAAGCAAAGTATGATAGCAATAATGGATAGTATAATGGAAAGGAGTGAGAGATGGATATAAAAACGGAATTTTTGGTAAGAAGTGGTAGAATGTGTAGGTGTAATAATTGAATTTTTGGTAAAAATTAGTAGAATGTGTAGAAGTAATAATGGGATTAAAAAGTGGTAGAATGCACACGCAACATCTTTTTGTTAGAGAACAAAAAGAATTACCGGTTGTCGAAAAGTAAAGTGTGATGGCAATAATGGATAGTATAATGGCAAAGAGTGTAAAAATGGAAAGTAGTAGAATGCACGCATTACATCTTTTTGTTGTACCAGAAAAAGAATAGCAGGTGTCCATTTAACAAAGACTACACCCTAGATTCTGGACTAAATCTAGGAGATTTTTACTATTAAATTACTTTTGCAAGCTTTCAAAGATACAAGTTTATTCAAAGGATTCCCTGTCATTCAAAAGTGTGTGCGGACTGTTAGGTCAGATCTGACTTGGAGCCCTTCCAAAATTAATGTAATTCCAACTCAAAATCTTCACTTTCAATTACCAATCACATCGGGCCTAGGAACTTGGACTCGACCAACTGAGTTTCAGTACCACATAATTTTCAGTTGAATGCCCAATTGGACGTTTTTGGTAATCACATTTGACATTTGGGTCATACCAACTTGAAAGAGGACGCCATTTGATTTTTGCTACCGTTGGTATGGGTGGTAGCAGGTTTGAAGCTTGTGGAAGTTGAATTGACTTGAGTAGCTTTCTTCCCATGAGTAGTAGTATGTGGTACTGATGAGGAAGCCTTGGAGATTACAATCTCAATAGGATATCCTTTCACTTGTAACGTGAGTGGTATTGGACCATAGGATTTGGAGATGATGTTTTGGACAGCTTCGCTTCTTTTATTGAAACATCTTCCAATTGAAGAATCGACCAGCTTTCCTGTTTTAATTCCAAATTCGATCTTTTCTCCAGATAATACCATATTTGAAAAACTACTTGAAGTGTTCCCAACTAGTTTTTCATAAAATGGTCTATTTAGTTTTTGGATAAACAGGGTGATTAGTTCTCTTTCTATCATAAGTGGTTGAACTTGTGCGGCTAAGTCTCTCCACCTTTGTGCGTACTCCTTAAGGTTTTCTTGTTCCTTCTTCTCTATATTTTGGAGAGTTTGGCGATCCGGGGGCCAAGTCCATAACATACTTGTAGTTATTGATGAAGGCCTAAGCAAGGTCATTCCATGTTTTGATGTTTCTTTTACCTTGACTTAGATACCATTGTAGTGCTGACTTTGTAAGACTTTCTTGAAAAAGTGCAATCCACACCTTCTCGTCTTTTGTGAGTGGTTGTATTCTTTTTAGAAATAGTGTGGTGTGAGTGATAGGACAACTTGTTCTAACGTATTTCACAAAGTCTGGCACCAAGCAAAGATCGTTCACCGAAAGAGATCCAAATATAGTGTCTTATTTAATGGCCCGAAGTCTCTTTTTTATGGTCTCGAGTTTTTGAGTATCCTCATCTTTTTTAAGCAGGGGCTTTTTTTCTTCAAAAATTGGACTGTGCCTTAGATGAATGATATTAGATGGACCTGAGTCATGAAAGAGCTTCTCTTGAACTGAGACCTGTTCTGAGTGAATTAGGGAGAATAGGTTAGATCTTGTGGGTCATTGACGGGGACTTGGGTCGCTAACTCCATTAACTGTTTCATTTGCTCAGCCATACTTTCTATATTGGACTTCATATCTATGAGACGTCCTTTGGTTTGTTCTGCCATTAATCTTATTTGGAGCCGAGCTGGATATCGGTGTTGATGGCCAATTTTACCGTTTCTAAAATGAGATTCATTTTATTAAACTTTATATGCAATTGATTGATGTGATGGATGTATGTAATACAAAATGAGATTATGTTTTTATCAGACTTTGTATGCACATGATTGATGTAATGGATGCATGCAATAAGTGAGTTTGATTATCAACTATCGTGGAACTTCGAGATTTCTAGTTGTCATTTAGAAAGATAAAAAGTTATTACAGTTTGGTGCGTGGTTTTGATGCATGACGAAAAATTGTACAAAACAGAAGTATAACAAAAGAATAACAAGGTTAACAACGAGTTAGATATCAATTAATAACACATGAACTATTACGAAAAGAAGTCTGAGCCATAAATATAAAACACAAAGAAAACCAAGGATAAGGTAACAAAAATGGCATAACAATAACATGCTTATAGTGTTGGTAAATGGTAGAAATTCTATGGTCAGTTCTATGGTTAAGTGGGGAATTCTATATGCATAAGGTGGCTTATCAAAAAGGCCAGGGATAGTTCCCGAATCCCATCACTAAAGTATAGTGACGGCCCAATTCCTTACCCTCTAGGGTTTATGTAAGGAAGGATTAATTCGAGTCGTAGCTTTTCATGGGCCCATGCAGAGACTAACCGTCTCAGGAGGCAATACACTACTTTGCTACTTGAAACCAGTGAAGGCTTGGAGACCATGATCTCACAAGGACAACAACACCAATTCCGCTGAGAAAGAACGTGTTTGAATTGAGGAAGCTCGGGTATAGAGCTTCATGTCGCGAATGCATAATGCGTGTTTACAATAAGTAAATATAACACAAGAATCCACATATATAAGAAATAAGCCAAGCAAAACAAAATAAATCAAGTTTTAGGATCGACTCACTAACCAGAGTCCCCAGTGGAGTCGCCAAGCTGTGGCAACGTGCGGGCCGTTTTCGGGAGTCGCCACCAATCTGTTTATGTTTAGGTCGATTGGACACCTTAAAATTGATCTGCGAGAGTTCGGGGATCGGGAGTACGGTTACGCTAAAACAACTTTGTTATAGCGCCCAAAATTGGCACCTTAGTTGATTTTAATTTTGTTTTGCTTTGCTTTTGGAAAATATTCAGTTAATTTTCAAACTAGAAATTTTAACTGAATTAATCGGATGTGGATTTTTAAATTAATTTATATAAAATTTTATACTTCCGAACCATGGACTCTGCCGAGTCATTTGGACACGGAAGATTTTTATTCCGAACCATGGACTCTTCCGAGTCATTTGGACACGGAATTTGGTGAAATTTAAACAATTTAATCCATATTGTAAATATGGATTTTTATCTTTTTATTTAATTTATTTAATTTTAAAAGTTAATATTTTCCAAACCGTAGATCCTGCCAAATCATCCGGATATGGAATTTAATATCCAAGCCATGGATTCTAACCGAATCATCTGGACATGGATATGATCCGTCTTAGGATTTCGTTATTTAATTTAATTTAATTTTTTAATAATTTTAGCTAATATCCAAGCCGTGAATTCTAACCGAATCATCTGGACATGGATTTTATGATCCGTCTTAAGACGGATTTCTAATTTAATTTAATTTAATTTTTTAATAATTTTAGCGAATATCCAAGCCATGGATTCTAACCGAATCATTTGGACATGGATATAATCCGTCTTAGGATTTTGTTATTTAATTTTATTTTATTTTTTAATAATTTTAGCTAATATCCAAGCCGTGGATTCTAACCGAATCATTTGGACATGAATATGATCCGTCTTAGGATTTCGTTATTTAATTTAATTTTATTTTTTAATAATTTTAGCTAATATCCAAGCCATGGATTCTAACCGAATCATTTGAACATGGATATGATCCGTCTTAGGATTTTATCAAACCTACTAAGAGCGGATTCACAAACATTTGAATGCTTCTTAACCAATCATCTGGTACACATTTAATGCATTACAAGAAATTAAAATTAAACTAATCTAAAAATAAAGATAAAAAAATTAAAAAAATGAATATCTTAAGTTACATCCTTATGTGAATTTAATTAGTTAAATATAATACATGACTAAACAATCAAATAATAAAAGAAACAAAAAGGAAAATCAAAGAAATAAAATTTGCCGTCAGTGACTGATCTGCAATAAAAAAAAGCTAGTGGTTTAATGAATGAAAAATGAAAAATCATAAGGGCTAAAATGAAAGTTTTACCTAAAGAGAAGAAAGTTGACTGGGTCGAATTCGATTTGCGGGTTTTGAAAGCGTTCTCCTGCGACGGTAGGGGCTTGGGCGAGAGAATATCCAACAGATCACCATAAACGGGCTTATGTTTTCTTCCCTAGATTTTCCGAGAGGTCACCACGGTCCAGCACGTTGATCTCTCCAATTGTATCTAACGATCCGGATTTGATCTCACAAGGATCTACTTTGCTTTGCTTAAAAAAATTGATTAATTTACAAAAATAACAGCAACTAAACATAATACTAATAATTCTTGTTCTGAAATAGTATTCAAACAAAATGCTTGTAAGTCATCATTTGAGAAGAGCAAATGGTTTACTCCACACAGCTAGCCACTATGACCACGTATGGCTTACAAGTTGAAACCTTTTTCCGACATATCAAATTTTAACATCATTCAAAAGCACCATGAGGCTATGTATAATATTTAAGAACATGAAAAATTAATATTTGAATAACCAACAACAGGCTCTCAAATCAGAACTCAAACAATTAGAAGTACCAAAATGAAATTGTGATTGACACCAATTGAGCAAGATTCAGAACAGATAATTAAAACAAACAGTGACACCAAAATGAAAATATGTGCTCTTGCGCAAGCCTGAATACCCAGAAGCACAAACTGCACAATCTTACCATAGGCTTACCTAAAGCTCCAACCAACAACGTGAAAAGAGCACCAATGTAATTAGCAACTGAACTGATCAATGACTAATATATCTAAAAAAAAACAGGTCTCTAAAGAGGAGATCATTTCATTTCAGACGAAAAAGTAAAGCCATTGAAACCGGAATTGAGAAAGAAAACGGATATGAAAGAAGAAACACCAACCATCAAGACAGGACAAGTAGGATTGATCCACTCGTAATGCATAATACAGTTAGATCAAATTCATTCAAATCTTGACGACAATTCAAGCCCTTGTATCTGACTTTGAATCAGTTAACTCGAAATTTAATCTGTATAAAGGGGCAGCACAAATAGTACCAAAGAAAAGTCTACGGGACGAATTTAAAAAAAAAAAATATATATATAATCAGTAAAGAAAGTAGCAGGAAAATCAAGAATCATCTTACCAGAAATATGAGGATCGAAATCGAGGAGGGAAGAATTGCTTACCGAGTAACCAAAACGATGAATAAACTGAGGCGATGAGATCGCTTACTCGTTAGAGGTTTATGAAGGGATCCGTCTCAAGGGAGGAGGTGAAGGAAGCTGTGAGATGAACAAATGACAGAGAGAGAGAAAGAGATCTGAGACCGTCGGCCGGCCAAGGCGAGGACGATTGGCGCCGGGAGGTAGAGTCAGACTCGGAATGAGGAGCGCGGACAGCAGGGGAGCGCGCAGGGAACCGGAGACGACGGCAAGCGAAGGGAGGACGTCGGTGGCTGACGGAGGGAGCTGGCGGATGGCGCGCGCGAGGGCAGGGGAATGCGTACGTAGCTGGAGACGAGCTCTGATGGGAGGACGACAGCGATGGAGGTCGACGCGGCTGGAGGTGGCTGGAACAAAAGGCGGAAGGCGCGGCCGTAGGAAGAGCGGAGGAGGCGGAAGCCGTTGGACGCGCAAAGGAGGGCGGTGGAGTTACGGCGGCCGGGAGGGAGCAGAGAGAAATATCGTGTCGGAGAGAGGAGAGAGTTGGGCAGGAGGAGGAAGAGGTCAGCAGGCTCGGCGAGAGGGAGAGGGAGGAGGAGAGAGAGAGGGAGAAACCGAGACCGTTGTTTTTGGCGAGAGGGAGAGTGAAGGCTAGAGAAAAAATGGTCCCTTCTATGTCGAGAGAGAGAGAGAGCTCCTGAAAGTTAGCTGAGGGATCCCTCGCCAGAGCTGAGGGAGTCTCTTCTTTTTAGCTGTGAGAGGCGTGACCTGAGAGATTTTTTTTTTTTTTTTATGAGGCCAGAGAAAGATGAGGGTGAGCTGAAGGGGAAAGCTCGTGACCAGAGAGAGGGAGGAGTAGAGCTTAAGTAGAAAGGAAAGAAGGATCGAGAAGGGAGCAGGGAAAGATATTTTTATTTTTTATTATTATTTTTTTATTTTTATATTATATTTATTATTACACACACATATTTTTTAATTAATTTGATTTGATTTGATTTGATTTTTAATTAATTAATTAATTTTTTTTATTTTTTCATTATATATATATTTTTTTAATTAATTTTTTTTTTAATGTTTAAAGGTCAGACGAAATTAGGTGTCAACAGTATTCTTGGCATAGGATTTAATTGCCATGACATTCTTGGCTTAAGAATAGGCTTTGGAAGCCATATGTGACTACGAAAGTCACGAGAGATTACCTCATTCTGATTTGGCATTGCCATTACGTTCTTGGCACAATTTTGGCTTTTTAAGCCGGATATGACTTCGAAAGTCATGAGTTACTTACCTCACACCTGGATCCTTACTGAGTTTTATAACTCACCCGCCCTTCTTTACTTTTTTCAGGAAGTGGATTGGATGGCTTGATAGATCAAGTAGGGAGTACTAGAGTACTCGTTATGTTTTGCTAAAGGGTTGGGTATGAGTTTAGTGTTGCTTAATATATTCATTTGACTCTAAGTGACTTATGTGGTATATTTTACTTGCGGAACAAGCTAATGGTTTGGACTTCTTTGTGCAGGCTTGTGGAGTCTAGAAGTTGTAGGAACAAGGTCTATTAAGCTGGAATGAGTTCCAAGTTATGAGTTAAAGTTTAGGTAGACATAAGAACTTGGTCTGTAAAACCTAAACTTAACTAGTTATGGACATATAGCATCCTTGGTATGTTTTCCAAGTAGGAGATGCTTGTTAGATGCACATTGTGATCATGATTATCTTAGGATGAATTTTGATGAAATGCCATGATGGATATTCATGTTATGTGTACTAGACTTGGCTGATGCTCATGGATATATATAAATGTGGTTTTCAAAGTTGAAAATGAGATGGGCTTCTTTGTTGCCATGCATTGGATTAGTACACTTGATGGACACACATCCTATGCACTTAATGGATTAAGTGTATGCTTTGCTTGAATTGCAAGTATGATTTGCTGATTATGTGTGTAACTGGCTAAGTGGTAAAGTCCATAAATGGAACACTAGAATTCCACATAGGTATTAGCTTGTTCCTGGAGAGCACCCTGACAACACATTGAAAGTATTTAGGTAACAAGCTAGTACCAGAATAAATCCTGGAGTCACGCCGTAGGTACTCATAACTAGCTAATAAAGCCCCTTCAGTATGAATAACTTCCGCTGCATTAATCTGATAATCAGGCCCAGATGGGCCAGGGGCAGTTTGGGGCGTGACATAGGTTGTCAGAAACCTTCAATGGAGATGAATCACCATTCACCCGAGAGGTGGTTGAAGCACCCATGCCGAGTGACTTTCGGGTACTTTGGTTGGAGACCTACGATGGCCGAACTGACCCCCAGGCTCATCTGACCAAATACAACTGCAACATGGTTTTGCACGGTGCTGATGACGCCACATTGTGCAAGTGGTTTGAGGTCACCCTTGCTGGGCCAGCAACGGCATGGTACAACTCACTGGCTCCTGGAACCATCATGGAGTTCCAAGAGTTGTCTACTACCTTCACGCAGTAGTTCATCGGGAGCCAGCCAATGGCGAAGATGCCAGTCCAAATGTTTGACATAGCGTAGAGAAATGGAGAAACCATTCGCGACTATGTCGAAAGGTTCAACCGGGAAGCCTTAAGTGTTCCAGACTTCAGGCCAGAAATACGCATCCTGGCCATGACACGAGGATTTCGGATAGACTCTTAGCTGTTCTATGAATTCTCCAAAAATCCCCCCGATACACTCAGTGAATTTTACCGAAGGGCCAAGCAGTACATGACTGCTGAAGAACTGAGAATGGGAGGCCCAAAACCTGATCACATTCGCACCGAGGGGCCGAGCCAGCAAAGTCGCTACCCAACTGAACCAGGGGGACGACCTTGGAAGCTTAAGGGAAGGAAACCACTGGCTTTCACTCCCCTGAACACCACAAGGACAAACATCCTCATGGCAATGGAAAGGCAAGGAACCTAGATCCAACAACCGAAGGCCATGACCTCAGACAACAAAAAGAACATGAAAAAGTTCTGCCAGTTCCATCAAGACCACAGGCACGATACCGAGGACTACTTCCAACGAAGGAAATACATAGAATCGCTGATAAAGCAAGGTCAGCTCCGACGTTACCTGTGGATGCCTTCCCCAAAGGTAAGAAGAGAAGAGGAGGGAAAAAGGAAATGACGAGGAGTATGACTCCGACAGGCGCCGGAACCGAAGTCCAAAAAGGCGTTTGCCATCCCCGGCAGGAGTGATACAAATGATCACAACAGGACTACCGTCAGAAAAAAGGAAAAGAAAAGCCAGAGAGATTTCGGTGATGGAATATGGGAACCCATAAAAAAAGCTTGTTCGGAAAGATGGGTCTACTGTCATATTTCCTCATGATGATCCACTGCTGATTATGGCAAGGATATAAAGCTGGGACGTTAAGAGAGTACTGCTTGATGATGGTTCAAACACGGATGTCCTATTCTCACACCTGCTACCGAGTTTGGGTATTTCAAGGAATGACCTCAAGTCCGTCACTTCTCCTACTTTTGGAGTGGGACCATCTGAACTCCCTCTCCTCGGCTGGATTGATCTTCCTCTGATGCTAAGAGGAACTTCAAAAAATAACAGAGATGAGCTGTTTGCCTCTGTATTGACAAGGTTCATCGTCATAGATGTCCCTTCATCATATAACGCCATTCTTGGGAGGCAAACGCAAGGGAACCTCTACATCCGCCCGGATGTGAGGTACCTGACTGTCACCTTCGCCACCAAGGATGGAGATGCTGAGGTCTTCATCGACCAGGGGGAGGTGAGGAAGGTGTTTGTTAAGGCGAGGAAAGCCCCAGTGACAAACTACGCATAGACTATGCAAACGAAGGCCGTACCCACAGAAGAGTCAAAAGGAGAAGGAACAGAAGATCCTGAGAAAATAAAAACGGAAGAAATAGAGCTTGTCCCAGGCCGAAATACCCGAATAGGAAAAAAGTTGGCCGAAGGTGACAAGGAAAAACTTGTATCTTTCCTACTAATGAATAAGGATCTGTTCGCCTACTTGCCGAAAGACATGCCTGGGGTAGACCCTCGCATAATACAGCATAGCCTTAAAGTGAGCCCAGAGGCAAAGTCTGTTCGCCAAAAAAAGCGAAGCCTATCGGCACACAAGAACAACGTCATCAAAACCGAAGTCCAGCACTTGATAGATGCGGGAGTAATCAGGGAGGTTAAATACCCTAAATGGCTAAGTAATGTGGTTATCACCACAAAAGAAGGAAGCGACAAGCTCCAAATGTGCATCGACTTCCGAAACTTAAATGATGCTTGCCCTAAGGATTCGTATCCTCTTCTGCCAATAGATCAGTTGGTAGACTCGACCACTGAATATGGACTCCTGAGCTTCCTCGATGCCTTCAGTGGCTACCATCAAATCAGGATGGACCTGAGGATGAGGAAAAAACCACCTTCATCACCGAAGTTGGTACATATTTGCTATGTCAGAATGCCCTTCGGACTTAAAAATGCAGGAGCCACCTACCAGAGGCTGATGAACAAGGTCTTCAACGACCAAATAGGGAGGAACATGGAAGTCTATGTTGATGACATGATAGTCAAGAGCAAATTGCCTGGTAGTCATATTGCAGATTTGGAGGAAACTTTCCACCAACTTAGAGCATTCGGAATTCGCCTTAATCCTGAAAAATGCGTCTTCGGCGTAAGTTCAGGCAAGTTCCTCAGGTTTATAGTATTGGAAAGAGGTATCGATGCCAACCCGAAAAAAGTCAAGGCGTTACTTGAATTCCGAACTCTTGTTACAACAAAGGATGTGCAAAGACTCACGGGGAGAATAACGTCCCTTAGTAGATTCATTTCCAGCTATGGGGATCACTGCCGAGCATTCTTTAAGGTCTTTACCAAGGCAGCAAAAAATGGTGACAACCTCGGAGATGATGACTATCCTTGGAATGAGGATTGCCAAAGGGCCTGGGAAGAAGTCAAAATCTATCTAGCTCGCTTACCCACTCTTCGGCAACCATAAGAGGGAGAACCCCTTGTACTATACCTCGCCGTTACTAAAAAAATGCTGAGTTCGGTTCTCCTGAAGGAAGAGTGGGCGGAGCAATGGCCAGTATACTACGTGAGCAAGTCCCTGCATGGCACCGAAGTCAAGTATCCCCTACTAGAAAAAGCTATCTATGCCCTGGTGCTAGCAAGCAGAAGACTGCGTCCATATTTCCAAGCTCACCCCATTATTATCCGAAGTAACCTACCTCTTCAGGATGTCATGAAGAGAGTAGACCATTTGGGACGGCTTTCCAAGTGGTGCATAGAGCTCGACGAGTATGATATTACTTATGAGCCAAGGAAAGCAATAAAAGCCCAAGCTCTAGCAGACTTCATTGCCGAAGTACCCGTTACCGAAGGTGATCAATCGGACCTCGGTAAAAGTGAGCCAGAATGGACTCTGTTTGTAGATGGGGCCTCCTGCTCCGAACACCAGGGAGCTGGAGTAATTATCCACGGTCCCGAAGGTTTGGAAGTCATGAAAGCCATCAAATTTGGGTTTAACGTCACCAACAATGTGGTAGAATACGAAGCTTTTATAGCAGGATTACGCCTAGCCAGAAAGATTGGTGTAAGAAACTTAAAAGCCCACAGCGATTCCCAGCTAGTGGTGTGGCATATGGCAGGGGACTATAGCGCAAAGGATCCGACTTTGGCAAAATATCACGAGTTCATATCAAAGCTCATCCGAGCGTTCGACGCAGTATATATTGAAAATGTACTTCGCCGAGACAATGCCGAAGCGGACAGCTTGGCCAAATCAAAAAGGTTCACCGAAGTGTTGAGCCACCTGAGCATAGCAACACTGAGCATAGCAACCTCGGATGAGGGGTGGAAAGACCCTATAAAGAGGTATCTTACAACCACAGAGCTTCTCGATGATCCTCACGAAACGGCGAAAGTGCGAAGACGTTTCGGATGATATTTCCTAATTGGGGAAGAATTATACCAACAGGGGTATGCGAGCCCACTGCAGAGGTGTGTAAGTGAAGAGAATGCTAGGATAGTTGTCGAAGAAGCCCACGAGGGGGCTTGTGGTTCCCATATTGGAACCGACGCCTTGGCGGGAGTAATACTCCGCCAAAGGTACTTCTGACCCACCTTAAGGAAGGACGTAAGGCAGTTTGTCCAGAAGTGTGACAATTGCCAAAGACACGCTAGCATCCAAAGATTTCCCTCGGAATTAATAACCTCAACAGACTACCCCTGTTCCTTTGCAGTTTGGGGCATAGACCTCATCGGGCCACTCCCGACAGCACCTGGAGGAGTGAAGTTCTGCGTAGTGGCAGTGGATTACTTTACTAAATGGGTCAAGGTAGAACCCCTAGCAACCATTTCGACAAAGGATATACAAAAGTTCGTCTGGAAGAACATTATATGCAGATTTGGCATACCAAGGGTGATAGTGGCCAATAATGGTTCCCAATTCACGGAAAAGGGATTCCAAAAATTCGTCACCAACCTCGGGATAAAAATGCACTTCGCCCCAGTAGCTCATCCCCAGAGCAACGGACAAGTAGAGGTATCCAACATGACCATAAAAGAAGGTCTGAAAAAGAGGTTGGGGGAAGCAAAGGGAAAATGGCCAAGAGAACTTCCTAGTGTGCTATGGAGTTATCGGACGACGCCCTGAAGGGCCATGGGTGAGACACCTTTTTCACTCGTCTTCGGCACAGAGGCTATTATCCCTATGGAGGTAGTACAGCCATCAATCAGAATACAAGTGTTCGACGAAGGAGGGAACGACCTCGGTTTGAGAACTAAGCTCGACCTAATTGACGAACACAGAGAGGTGGCTGAACTCAGAAGGAAGGCCTTTCAGCAAAGAGTGGCCACAGCCGCGAACTTGCGTATTAGGCCAAAAGGAATAAGGAAAGGGGACCTCATTCTCCGAAAGGCCGAGTTCGAACCCCGAAGGCCGTCCCATGAGGTACTTCAGGCGAGCTGAGAAGGGCCTTACTTGGTCCTTGATGAAGTCCGAAATGGAGTCTATAAGCTTAGTGACGCCGAAGGTGGAGAATTAAAAAATAATAAGTACAAAAATTTTCTTCCACCAATGAACTCTCGCCGAACATGGTTTGAGCAAAAAGCTTGCGAAATTTACTCATTCCTTCTGAAGTTGATTGGGTTATTCTCCCAAAAAGTAAGTCCATTACAAGTAGGCCAAAATTTTGCTTAAGGGAATTCGTCAAAAGTGAACGTTTTTCTGAAGACAGCTAACAAAGCAAGCAAAAAGTATTTTCTGAAGTCCCTTAACCGACAGTGGTCGGGATAACTGTGAAATAAAAGTTACTGCTCAAATACTTAACCAAACACTGAAGGAAAAAAGGAAAAATTTCATTGAAGAAGGCCTTATTACAAGGAGAAGGTTACAAGAAGAAAGATTACAAAGAAAAAAAAAATAAGGCAAAGACCCTAGAACATCTAAGGGATCCCGGTGTCATGGGAGGCTCCAGCTCTTGTATCTTTAGCCACCACCTTCGATGCCAGAGGAGGGGGAAATGGCAGGTTGAGGAGCTCGATTTTTGACCAAGTCCATCGAGGCCCCTCGGGAATGTCCAGGGCAGCCAGAAAGGAAAGGTTGAGATAGGGGTATTTCTTCAGAACTTGATGACAAGCCAGACAGAAGTCGTCCTAAAAGGCAACCTTGCTTGCCTGGATGGCCTTGTCTTTCTCGAGCGACAAGTCTTCTGCTTCGCTCTGAAGATCAGCAACCTCCTTCTTCAGTGCCTTCACCTTCTTCTTCTTTGGCTCCTTTTTCAGAGCCTCGACCTCGACTTGAAGCTCGGCGTTATCAGCAAGTGCCTTCACCAGGAGAACAGAGTCTTCTTCTTTTTCCTTTTGATAGGCCTCGTTGGCCTAGGTTAGGCTCACCACCTTCGCGCCGAGGTCGGACATCTTCTGGGAAAAATCCTTTAAGAGCTCTTCTTGGCCCTTCAAGAATTCCTCCCAAAGTTTTGCAACCTTCTCTTTGGCTATTCGGCTCAACTCTGCATTGTTGACAACAGAGTTGGCGTAGAAGACCTTGGCCTTCTCCAAACGATCTTCGGTCCAAGTTCGGACCGAAGCTTGCTTTGCCGCCCAAGCTCGGAGGTACCCACTGTACCCCAAAAGCTGCAAAAAAAAAGAAGATACCTAGTCAAAAATGCATAAAGAAAGCCAAGTACTTAGAAAAAATGGGAGAAAAAAATAAAGGGCCTGAAGAAGTACTTGGGCAGTATGCTCAGAAATTTTTGAGGTGAGGGTCTCCTCGTTGGCGCATTCTTCGGCAACCGCATTGAAGAAAGCCTGGGTGAGTACGCCCCTCGCCATTTGGGGAGCCATTTGCTGGCAGTCCTCGGAGAACAAGTTCATGTCCTCCATGAATGACCAAAAAGGCACCCTCGGAACCTTGTCCTGCGGGATGTGGGAATCCCGAGGAGCCCGCCTTCGGGCATGGTCCATCATCCAGGATGAGGGCGCCAGTTCTCCTGCAAAAATAAAGTACAAGTCTCGTTAAGACAAAGTCTCTTAGTCATATATCAACAAAGATTAAGAGTAAAAGTGTCTAAGGGACAAACCTGGCGCAACCTCAGCGATGTCATCGTCGGAATCCCTAACCTTCTCCACCTCGGCAGGGACGTGTTTGCCCTTGCTTTTTCGGCGCTCTTCGAGCTCCTCAGCAGAAGGATCCACTGCCGAAGGGCGCAAAAGATCTGCCGAGGTGGCGGGACTCTGAGAAACCACACTAGTGGCCACCTCCGTCAGCAGGACGGTTGAGACTTCGGGCTCGCCACCAACCTCTTCGACGTCTTCCGGCGGTGGGGGAAGGGCGTCCTTCTTCACCCTCTTGGCCGAAGACGGCCCACTCCCGGACGTCTTACGCCTCCTGGAGGCGCCCTTCTTTGTCTGTCCCCCTTTTCGGCTTGGTCAAGAAAGAGGGACTTGTAGTAGGTAGCAGACTCATCGCCCATCTCTGAAAAAGAAGGAAAACATCAATGTAAGTCCAGACGGATACTTATACTGAAAACTTTGAAAGGAAGCTTACTTTCGAAAAAGGCTTCATAAGTGAGCTCCTTTCCGAAGAAGCATCACTAGCCAAGACTCCTTCCCGTCAATGGCAGGGCTGGCATGCCGAGGTCCGTCTTATGCTCTTTAACTACCCCCAGCTCCCGAAGGACCTCCTCGGTCATAAGCCTCCACATGATGGGGAAGGGGTAGAGGGAGCGTGGAGGGACCTCGGCATCCCAGTCGGCGACGACACAGATACGTCTGTCGAAGTCCACAAACCTCGCCGCCAACTTGGGAGTTAACTGCTTTTTGGGGTCCACGACATCCGTCTCCAGCTTTCCCCGAGCCCAGTTAGTCGGAACATACGACCAAGCCTCCGCCACTTTCAGGAAGAAGAACTTCTTTTGCCACCCTCGCCAACTATCTTTTGTGGTGAAGGTGAGCATGTATTTCTTGCTCCTAGATCCCTGGCGTAGCATGAAATAAAAGCCACCCTTCGGGACCGGATAGAGCTTGTAATACTGCATGAACAGGATACAGTGGGGTTCTATTCGAAAGACCCCACACATGCAGAGGAGGGCATTAAAATAACAGTAAGAATTGGGTGGAAGCTGATTCACGGCTATGCTATGGAATTGGCAAAAGTTGCAAATCATCTTCGGTGGAGGAAACCGAATTCCGGCCTTCAGTTGGGCATGGAAGACGGTAACCTCATCCTTACCACTCATAAAGCTAAAATGACCAGGGTGAGGTAGTCTGGTGGTGGCATAAGAGGGGAGGAAAAACTTGGTTGTCCACTTTTCTAACTTCTCCGAAGTAGAGCAACAAGGGTGGGAAATAAGAGGTTGCCAGCTCTCGGGGATGGCTTGGATAGACATAAGGGGCACGAGTAGAGAATTGAGGGACTTCGGGAAAAAGAAAAATGACTTCGAGAATCTAGAAAAAGCAAAAAATGAAGAAACTGAAGGACCCTTAGGATCAAAACCCACCAAAAGTTTTGCCAAAATCAGGGTTTGAAGACGACGTCGTGAATGGTGGCCGGAAATCACCACGCCGTTAGCACCGCCGCGAAAAAAGAGGGGAAAGCACGAAAATAGACGAGAGCAAAGCAAAGGCAAAAGAAGAGCAAATGAGGATTATGACGGAAGGAGGTTTATATAGACCAAGGAAGGGTAGCCGAATCGACGTCATAATTGCTCCGTGAAGGTGAACCGTCGCCATAATTGCCCCCCTGCATGCGAAAAGGCATGGCTAGTGTAACCGACGTGATCGCCCTCAACCATCGCGCGCCACGTGTCATCCAACGCGAGAAACTAGGACACGCTTTTTAACATACCGAAGAACCCGGGCACATTGCTCCAGACTGACATGCCTGGTTACGAGAAGCGACGGTCTATTGACCTGTAGCAGAAAAAGTAAAGAGATTGGGCACCTCGAGAACACCAAAGGGCAGACAGTGACACCTGGCCGGATAGGGCGTGTCTTCGGGCAACGAAGTGTCTTTTTCGCAAACGTCATACCTCGAGTCCTGAAAGGCGCCCCCAGAAGGTCTACAAGCCGAAGTTTCCACTTCGGCTTTCCGAGGGGGGGGCATGTGATAGCCGAAGTGATATCGCCCCTTTAACCTGTGAACTTCGGCCAGATACCACACTCGGGAAATCCAGCGTCGTCACCCGTAAGGAGTACCAGTACCGACCTGGAAAGGAGGAAGTCTGATGCCTCAGACATATGACCTCGGTGGCCCACTAGCACCCTCGGGAATGACAGTACTGACCTCGGGAAAATAGTGCGTCGCCTTACTTGGAAAAGCAGCTAAACCACCTTCGGGGGAGAAGGACCTGCCACCTTCGGCAGGAGAAAATCCCCTCGAACGAGGAGCTTCGGTGCTAAGGAAACTCCCGAACTACTGAGATGACTTCGGGAGAAGGGCCCTTATTCCGAAGGGTGACTTCAACTAAAAGGGACTTCGGGAGTACGACAGAAGCATTTAAGGAGCCTCTGACATGTCGCCAGCACACGCTACACGCCGCCCTCACATGCGCTCTGACACGCCAACGCCACCTACATCTTGTCATGCAGGGCTATTCCTGCCTTAGCCTATGGCCCAAGGAGCCTACAGGCGGCTAGAGGCCCCCACGACCAAAAAGTGCATATTACATCCGACCGAACACATGTCGCAATCTGAACGGACTATGCCCTCGTATATATATTAGGGAAATGGTCTCAGCGAGGGATCTCTTCTCCCCTGAAAAAACATAACAGGCAAGAATCTTTGGCCCTTAATACTTCCCCTCCACCTCCAAAAAACTGACTTGGGCGTCGGAGGCTCCTCCCCGGAAAAAGACTCCGGGGACCTCCTAACCTCTATTTTCTGAGTGTTTCAGGCAGTTCTTCCTGGGAAATCTCCCCTTCAGACGTTCCTCCTCCCTGGAAGTCCCTCTCGGCCTCACCATGTCACACAATGAAGATGCTGCTGGGCATCAAATATGTTGCTTGTTTCCCACGGATACTAGTTCCAAAGCAAACCTGAAAGCGTACTCCATCAACTTAATCCAAGAAAGAAATTTTGATTAAGGAAGAAAGAAAAAAGTTGGAAATAGAAGCAAAGGTGAGAAACAAAATTGTAGAAGGGAAGTTAAAAGAAATTTGATTGGAAAAGAAGAACTTATTGCACAAGTGATCCAAGAAGATGAGAAAGAACAAGAGAGAACTGTATTGCGTAATGCAACTTGAATCTTACTAATTTGCTATCAAAAACACCAAATACATATCCTACTTATAACTTACAAGTAGTTTGTTTGCATTTAAATTATTCCATTTAATGTGATATTGCAGTTGAGCATTTAAATCAATGGCGGGGTAAATTTTTTCATTCCTCTTTTACCCCTCAAGTTAAGTTAAATCACTCCTCCCACCTACATTGTCCATTGGCCATATCTGATGCAAACCCATTGAACAACACCCATAGAATTGCCATTTTCACCGATTCACATACTCTAAGACCCGAGACACCCATCTTTTACGAGCCCACCTCCATTTGTTTCCCAACTTGCCCGTCCGATACATGTTCAACCACTTCTACGTCTTTCATCAATGGGGGAGTGAAATCATCCTTAGATTTTCATTAGGAAAGAAACCCAGATACAGGACAGAACAAACCAAGCCGAGGCTAGTCAAGTGATGAAAACCCTACCAAAATCATGCTCCAACACAGCCATTAATAGGAACTTTATGCATCCAAAAATCTTCCGCTTGAATTGTCAGAGTTCTATGGTGTCGGGGATTTCTATGGGCTCAATCCAACGAGTTGGGTTTGTGTTGGAGGGCAAATCTATAGCCATCACTTTGGGAGAGTAACAGACAAAGGCTACAGTAGGATAGTAGCTGTGGAAAAATGTCCATTACGAGTAAATGGAAAGAGTGTGTCATCGGGTACAGTCATGGTTTAATTGTAAATTTGCTTAATTTTAAGGCAAACTAAAACAAAGCCCACATGGCCCATTTCACTTTAACAAAAAACCAAAAACCTAGTAAAAAGGGTAAACCTAGTCAAACTAGGTTTTAAAAACACAAATTTCACACAAATTTTAATAAATATTTGTGGTTTATTTAGCATGTGCCACAATATATTTCCCAAGCCTAAAAACAAGCTAAATAAATGAACTAAATAAGAAAATAGCAAAAACAAAGCCTGGGAACTAAACTAGCCCCAGAAACCCCGAATGTGCTCTCGGGTGCACCTAAGTGTCACTTGGGATTTTAGCTTGGGCTTCCTATGTCTGATAAGCTTTCCATTATTTTTCTAGCTAGAATCTTCATTATATGATATGACTTGAAGTTCTTGGGGTCTTGGACACAAAGGGATCAACTAGATTTTGAAATGGTGTGGAAGGGCTCAATGGCGAGCTTCAAGTGTACCAAAATGAGCTATTAGAGTGCCTCTTGTGTTTCTTTGGCCTTTTTTGTGAAAGGACCTGTGCTTATCCTTAATGAATCCTTAGGTGTCTTAGAAGGCACTGAGCTTGATGGACCTCCATCCTGTACAACCTACCCAGTCATGACTCGTGGATATTCTTGAATCAAAAGCTAGTTTAAATCAAAACAGTCTTCAATTTGATCTTTCTAGTAATCGCTGAAGACGTCTAGCCACAACAAAGGAAGATTATCAAAAAAGTATGGGATTGCCTCATCCTCATACTAAAGGGTGTAGATCCAGCAATAATTTTGTATACCTACCATCAATGTCGCAGCTAGTTCAAGTATAGGAACTCATTTTGTCTCTCCAAGCTGCACTGGAAAGGACAGTGGGGCAAACTTTCACCTTTAAGAAGTTTCAAAGTTTGATGGGGGAAGAGTACACAGCTTAAGCCTAGTTGTATGCATCAAATGAACTTAAAATTCCAACCGTTCTTTAAAAGAAATACGGGGAATTTGAACCTTATGCCAAATTGGTCAAGTTTATGATGAGGGCACAATGAATCTGCTGATTACTCTAATAAGTCTTACTAGGAGTCTTCCCTACTACCGTATACTATGGATATCTCAGGACCACATCCATACTTTCGTCATGAAAATGTCTTCTCAAATGAGCTAATGGACAGTGACCCTGAGCTATTCTAAATTCTAGATAGGGGAGACCAACCTTTTATGATAGCTGATATGAAAATTCTTAATTGGAATTACAATGGAGTAGAGAATCCTAAATTTTAAAGGAATTTTGATGATATTGTAAAGAAATATCATCCCACTATGATTGTGCTTACTGAAACTCATTTAAGTGTTCAAAAAATAGATCAAATTTAAGAGATATTAGGCTACTCAGGCATCATCAGACAAGACGCCGAAGGATTCTCTAGATGGATATGGATCATTTGGGATAAAGAAATTCTAGATGTAACTGAGTTTCCACATCAAAACAGGTACATTCATATTGTGATATAGGTAATTAGTAATAACCATGCTATTAATATTCCTCATCTTATGATTGTTGAGTATGCTCTTACTAATGCTAACTTGCATAAAGAATTTTTAGGAAAATATTGTTGATGTTGGTAATTTGCATTTTGGGCTATGGTGTTTGCTTGGGGATGTCAATGAGATCTTTTACTCTTCTAAAAAATTTGTTGATTTTCCTACTAATCAGAGTAAAATGCAATGTTTTAGAATTTTTTTTTAATGCTTGTGGTATAATGGACTTAAGTAGTTTTGGCAGTCATTATACCTAGACTAATCTTAGATATGCCAATAAGACCATTAAGGAGAAGTTAGATAAGGTTTTGGTTAATACTGATTAGAGAGTCCTTTATCCTGGAGCTTCCTCTAGCATACTCCCTAGAACTCACTTTGACCACCTTTTGCTTGTTTATATTGAGGCCAACCTATTAACATAGGCCAACTCCATTTTAGATTTGAAACTACTTAACTGAGACACACTGATTTTCAAAATGTGGTCCTTGATGCTTGGAATAGCTATCTAAGTACTACTAAAAACATTATTAATTTCCAAGAAGCTGTGAAATGGTGGAATAAAAAAGCTTTTGGTAATATTTTGTTTCAAAAGAACAAAATTTTGAGTAGATTGAAAGGCATTCAAGGAAGCCAGCCTTCAAAGTTTTTGAATAGTCACGAAAATGAGCTTATTCAAAAGTTCAATGAGAGTTTTTTTTTATGAATAAGAGCTCTGGAAGTTAGCTTAATGATGGTGATAAAAATATGAAGTTCTTCCATGTGTCTACTTTAAAACTTAGGTAATTCAATCAAAATTTCAATTTGAAAGATAATGTGGGGACTTGGTTAATTGAACCTAATAGATGAAGGATCACATTGTTAAATACTTTGACACAATTTTTACTTCTTCTCTGAAGGCTAGTTACCCCCCTTGGGTTGGTCTAGATAGTATTTGTTGGGTTCCTAGTATCATTAATAAGCTAACTAGTATTCCCCAAGAGCTTGAATTATTGACTACCCATAAGAGTATTTAAAACCTTAAAGCTCTTGGGCTTGATGGGTTTCATGTTTTGTTTTTCAAAAATCAATGGGAGATAACCTTTCCCTTTCTAATGAATGGCATACAAAATTGTTTTAGAACTAGCAAAATTCTCCAGGGACAAAACTCTTTTGTCCCTGATCCCCAAAACTAGCCACCTTGAAATCATTGCTAGGTAAAAACTTATTGGCCTATGTAATATTGCTTATAAGGTTATCTCCAAGATTATAGTTAGTAGAATTAGTTTTCTTTTAAACGATCTTATTAGTCCTTACCAAGCTACTTTTGTGCTTGGGGGAAGAGGGTATGAAAATGCCCTTATTTTGCAAGAGGCCATCCATGCCTTAAAAAAAAAGGCAAGAAGGTCTTCATGTTAATTAAACTTGATCTTGATAACACTTATGATAAGATGGAATGGAACTTTGTGAGAAGTACCTTGATTTACTTTAACTTCCCCATGCATCTTGTTAAGCTTATCACGGATTGCATTTCTAGCACTAAAGTTTCTATTCTTATCAATGGCTCTCAATCTAAGAGTTTTTGCCCATCTAGAAGCATCAGATAGGGAGATCCCCTATCCTCCTACATCTTCGTTTTATGCATGGAAATTTTTTCTTAGATGATTGCCTTCAAAGTTAACAAGGAAGAGTGGAAGGGTTTTGGCATGAATTGTCAATTTCTTAAATTGTCTTTGTTGCGAAAGACCCCAATCACCCATCACGCAGAGTGAAATAGACAACATGGTTAAGCAAGCATATACAAATTTAATGTGGTTCAGCTCTTAATTTGCCTAAATCGACAAATGAAAGAAATTCACTCAAACAAAATATAGAAATTAGCGTAGTATGCCTTTAGTGTTCACAATGACCTATAAATCTTTTACACACTATTAATAATCCCATAATCTTGCCCCTACATAATTATAAGATGTGAAAGTTACAAAAGGCTTCTCGTCCTAGCTTCTTCAGCCTTTGGACCTCTTTTCCCTTCTGAAACCATCACATCTTGCCCCTTCACAACAATTGGTTTTTCTTTCATACTCAGAACCCTATCATAACTTGCCTTTGTTTATGCTAAACACACACCTAAATCACATCAAAATAAGAAAAATAAATCCTAAACAAATGGGATTACTATATCCAAATCCTAAATAAAATCAAAATTCTTAAGCTTATTGAATTTGAGCCAATAAACCCAACCATCTCCACCTTGGTTCAAATTCTACACCATGAACATGACAAACACAAAAACAAATACGAACAACATGAACATAACTCCAATCACTAACATCACAAACATCAACACACATAAATAAAATATTCAATCTTCAAACTTGTACCGAGCTGTTGGTACCATGCTACTACTATTGCCAAACATAACTAGGATGATTCCCTAGAGGCTCTACTACATTGCAAATGTGCAACATTTCATTATGACATAAACGAACAAATTGATTTACTAACGACATTCCCCAGGTTTCACCATACCATGACTAATCTTCAAACTTTGAATCATCATCAACTTCATCCCCTCACCAATCCAAACACTTCACTATGACAAGCATCTTACCTTACATTCCACCATGTTATGAGCAAATAATTAGCTCTAATGCCAATTGTTGGGAAAAGATTCCTTAATCACCTATCACACACAGTGGAATAGAAAACATGATCAAGTAAGCACACATAAATTTAATGTGGTTTAACTCTTAACTAACCTACATTCATGGATGAGAGAAATCAACCTAAACAAAATATAAAGATTACAGTAGAGGTATGCTCTTACCGCTCATGATGTCTTATGGATTCCATACACACTACTGATAATCTTATAATCTTGCCCTCACATAACTATAAGATATGAGAATCACCAAGGACTTTTCATTCTAACCCCCTTCAGCCTCAGAACCTTTCCTCTCTCCTGAAATCATCACATTTTGTCTCTTTACAACAATTGATTTGTTTTTCATACTTAAAATCTTAAACAAAATCAAAATCCTTAATTCTTGAATATGAGTCAACAAACCCAATAGTCTTATTTATTTTTTGCCGATGATCTTATCTTGTTTGCTGAAACTAGTGAGAAGTCTTATGAGGTCATTAAGGAAATGCTAGATACCATTTGTAGCTTGTCTGATCAAATTATTGACATATAGAAATCCAAAAAAAATTTCAGTAAGAATACTGCTACTCATGTTAGAAATATCTGTAAAACCAAGCTTGCTACTTGTGACTAATAATATTGGAAAGTATCTTGGTTTTTCCATTAGTTGTAAAAATTGGATTTATTTGGATTGTTCCTTTGTTATTGAAAAAATGTACAAAAGGTTGATAGGCTAAAAATCTAAGTGCTTATCTTTTACAGGAAGAGTTACTTTAGCCCAGTTTTTGATACCTACTACCCTAAACTATTATATGCAGATTGTTAAACTCCCTAGTAGATTCTTAACTTAATTGATAAGATAAACAAGGACTTCACTTGGGGGTCTAATGTAGAAAAACCCAAAATCTATCTGGTAAATTAGGATACAGTAGTTCGTGCTAATAGAAAAGGTGGGTTAGGTATTAAGAAAGCTGATTGTTTAAATAAGGCCCACAAGTCCAAACTTGCATGGGATATGGCTTATAACAAGAACAATTGTATTGTAAAAGTCTTCAAAATAAGTACGAGAAGTTTGATACTACTCAAACATATTTCACTTACCAAGAAAAAGATTAGGGAAAATGATATCTCTAAGGAAGGAGAGAAAAAGATTGTGACAAATGGAAAAAGCACTAGTTTATGGTTTAATGACTAGTTCTCTTGGATTCTATTATGGAATTGAACAACAACATTGCCAAAAAGTTCAATTTTTGTAAAACAGGAACCACAAAACTTCTTTCTGAGAACCCAATCTGTTGGGCCTCTTTGTAAACATGAAGAGACCCTATTTGTTGTTGAAATTTTTTATGGTGATAAATAGAAGTGCAATAAACTTTCTTTTTGTCATTCCTGATACTTTAAAAACTATATTCCTGCCTTTTCATGTTAATTTGACTATTCATGAGTGTGATTTATCTGTGTGGAAGTTTTTGAATGATGGAAAATTTTCTTTAAAATTCACTTACCATTTTATTTGAAGACATAAATGCAGATCTAATGATAGGTCTTAGAATTGGATTTAGAATCTCAAAACTCTTCCTAAGGTAAGGCATGCAGGGTATGTTATCCACTAACTCTCATTTGAACCATAGAGGAATGAATATATCCCAGGTTTGCACTGCCTGGCCATCATGACAGTGAGGATATCTCTCATATCTTCTACTCTTGTCTATTTGTTAAAAAGGTGAAAGATTACTTTAGCTTTTCTTAAATTGGTTATCAAAGTTTTAATACTCGGGTCAAAGAGCATTGCCTAGACCTTACTAAGTGTAGATGGCATCATATCCTTAAGGGAATCATTTGTGTTCTTTTTTCCCTTATGAAACTTGGTGCAGCAAATAAAAAAATTGAAAATCATATCATTGCTCCTAAAAAGCTTTGTGAGGCTATTGTAAGGAAGTCTATGGAGTTTCATGCCATTAGGCCATCCCAAAAAGGACCTACACCTAACAATTGATGAACATTAAATGATCCCTCCTCTTTCAAATATTTTTAAATTAAATACGGATGGTTATTATCTCAAGGAGGCTAACAGGGTTAGGTCAGAGGGCATTATAAAAAACTGGGAAGGAAAGTTTATTGCATGGTTTTCTTGACATTTAGGTAATACAAATAGTATGTCTGTTGAGTTCTAGGCTCTGGCTGAAGGGCTCGAACTCGCAAAACACATGGAGTTTTTTCCTTTTATCATTGAGTTGGATTCAACAGTTGTTGTTCAACTAATGAATTCAATTGTTTGCACTAACACTAAATGATACCTTTGTTTAACTATTGTAGGCACATGTTATGGATGAACAACATAAAAAACGTGGAACTTGTTTTTTAGAAAGCAAATTCGATAGCGGATTAGCTGGCCAAGTATGGAGTAACTTGGAATGAAGGGGTACTATCATCTTTCGAAGATGCCCAAATTTTAGGGTAAATAGCACCTGTTGTCCTTAAACAAAGACTCATGTTTCAGATTTATCCTGGAACTACAAAACATTACACCATTTTTCCTTTGACCATGAAAATGTTACACCACTCGTCTTGTCATTAATTGCAACCATTAAAATTGACGGAAAAAAATGTAAAAAAAACTATTTTTAATCCTAAAAATCCTTCCATTTGTCATAGAAACCTCAAAACTTTTATATCTTACAATAAAACCAATGTCCCGTCATGAGTTTCACCTATGCTCCTCTGCCCCTCATGACCATCACCTCTACTATGGCTAGCATTAATGTGCCACCATCACGTCCCTATCCCGCCGCCGACATCCATCTCGCAACCACCACTGATAATTAATCAGGAGACAAAGAGAAACACAAGGTTGAGACCCTTCATCGAATAACGCGGCCTTTTTCCTCATCGGTTATCATCGATCATCGTTGTCTCCTGTTGCTGTCTCATCTCTATGGAATTAAATACCGTGGTATATTGCTTACCACGGGTAAGCAGCATGTGATACGAATGTTTTCATATTTTATCATTTTTTTCACATGAAATACATGATATACCACGGTATTTCACGATATTTTGCATATTGGTAACTTTTTATGTACATTTTGTCTAAAAACCGCGGTATACTGCAAATACTGTGAGGTACATACCGTGATATTCTATTTTTTTGTGGATATGTGAGATTTTTTATGGTCATTTAAATCAAAATATCATATATAAATATATAAAATAGTAAAATATAATTAATGCACATATTTTAACATAAATATTTACTTTTATTTTTTTGTTACTTTTACTTTTGCTTTTGCTTTCTTTTTGGATATTAGAAAATGTAATGTTATTATTAAAGTATTATTTCTTTTTTTCCTCTATCATATATATTTTATTTATATTTGAAAAATTATGATGAGAAAAATTAGAATACATATAAAGATGTGTGAAAAAAATTATTTAATTTCTTTCATCTTAAAATAATATTTTAACATTTTTTTTAACAAAAAGGTAATGATATGCGGTACAGTATACGTTAAAAATATGAGATGTGATATATCTAGCGGTAACGATATTTAACACCTTGCTCGTCGCACTCTCCTGTCGATTTTGCATCCTCTTCTGTAGTGCTCTCCTATCATACTCCGATCTTACCCATTGTCATCCTCTATTGTCATTTCCGTTCAATCCCACCTGGACATCTCCCTTCAATCGCACTCCAACATCTTCGTTCCTCTTCGATCACGCACTGCCGAAGGAAGACGACAATTTACAATCGCGCTCCACCAGATGAAGATGTTTGTGTACCGCCAAAGGAAGACGCTATTGATAATCTAGTAGGAAAAAAGGGAAGGTGGGCTCACAAATGGGAAGGTTGGCTTCGAATCAACTACAGAGGATGTGAAAACCGAATGGGTGAAGCAAAGGATGGCAGTAGTCATTGAGGAAGGAGGACAGTTAGGAGAAGGTGATTTTATTGTAAGATATAAAAGTTTTAAGGTTTCTATGACAAATGGAAGGTTTTCAGGGGTTAAAATTAGTTTTTATATTTTTTTTGTCCATTTTAACAGTTGCAATTAACGACAAGACGACTGGTGTAACATTTTTATAGTTAAAGGATAAATGGCATAACGTTTTGTAGTTGTGGGATGAATCTGAAACATGAATCTTAGTTCAGGGATGACGGGTGCTTTTTACCCCCTGATTTTGTTGCTTATTTTGGACAAACTGATGTAATTGAAATTATTGCATTTCCTAGACTTTGTGGTGCATGATGTGTTGTTCCGGGCTAGCTGTTTGCTTTCGATTATAAAACTCATGGCTAGTTTATTTTAATACATTCTTATTTACCAAAAAGAAAAACAAAGAACCGCAAAGCAACTAAAAAATAGGAATGCAAGTAGAATAAATAATAAGTCACAAGAAACTTTGTGGAGGCAAGCTCCATACAAGCAACAAACACACATAAGTCTATACAAGCAATACTTTTACGTGGTTCAATTTCTCCATAATAAGTCTATATTAACAACCTTTCTTGGCAAATCCACTTCACTATTAAGGATAAGAGATTACACGCATATAAATAAGAGGGTGCACGAGTCCTAAGGGTACATGGGTCTCAAGGATAATCTCACACCACATAGAGCTCTACCTCATAATACCCATGTGTTATTCCGTACTCAGGAAAAACCAGAGTCGGCCACTTCCTCACACTTTATCTCTCCATAATTTTTCCCCTAACATAATATGCCTATAAATAAAATACATCCAGAAGACCCTAATTACATCATAGTAGGAAATAATATCTCACAATTTAATAATCCAAACTTGCTTTTGAAGAAAAAAAAATTCTTTCCGCATCTCTAAAAAAAAAGAAAATAACATCTCACATTCTCCAAAATTAATGTCGCCACAACCACTGTGCTTTCCACTATAAAGTGGGTAGATCACGCTTCCAGTCTACCAACTAATGAATTTGAGACATCATGCCCCAAAATATCCCTAATTTGTGAGGGAGTGACGGCAGGAGGAATCCATGCAAATGGGCTATAGACATATGGTGTTAAGTCTCGTTTAAACCTAAAAGCTTAAACGGATGGGTTATGAGTTCAACATCCTATATAAGTAGTTTACTTCTTCAACATTTTTCCAATATGACATGTGGATACCAAAAAATCTTCTCCTCACAAATGACTCCATTCACATTGGGCTTCACTTCTCCTCAAATAGCACATGTGATGCACTAAGTGACTCAAGTATGGGTGGAGCTTGTATTATGCACTAAGAGACTCAAATATACCTCTCCATGTAAATTTGTATGATACTTCTTAATATTAAAAAAAAAGTAAGGGTAGAGCAGCATTGGAGTCATCACCTTGCTATTGGACTTTGCTTAACTATGGGTAGAGCCATAGGAGCCACACCTTGTTTCAATCATTGGCCTAGCCAAACTGTTGACTTTGATACCACTTACAAGTCACAAACATATGGTGTTGAGCCTCAATTAAACTCAAAAGCTTAAACTGTTGGGTGATGAGTCCAACACCCTGTAAGCAGCTTACCTTTTTTAACTTTCATTTAATATGGGCCTAAGTCACATGTAGATACTCAAAAAACATAATTGAAGTGCTACGATAGCTAAAAATTCAAAGAAGGCCTATGAGATGGAAGCATGGGTTGCGTTGGTTCATATACAAAATAAAAAGAAAGCCGGTGATGTGTACAATCAGTTGAACGACATTGATGGTTGCAGTTTATCATCCTTGGAGAGAAAGGAATGCTCTATGCTTTGAGGGGACAGAAACTATTGACGAACAACCGGTCTGCAAAATTAAGTTTGATGTCTTCATTCAAGCTTTGTCATTGATTTTGAGGAATCTGCTTGGTGGAATTTTGGTAAGATATGGGAATAGTATCACTTTCTATAAATTTTCCTGGTATGTTGGGGATCTTCTTGTACATATATTTATTTTAATGAAAGTGTGATTATTAGAAAAAAAAAGGTTTGAATTTTGGATGTTGGGATCACAATTATGAATTTAAAAGGTGAGACTAAAGCATTGAGAAAAATTATTGAAAGTTTAAAAGGGGACATTATTATACTACGCGTGGCAACTAATAGAAAACGTTTAAAAAAAAAACAAGGTGATAAGCGAGCAAGAAGAAAGATATAATAAAGCAAGAGAGAAAATATAAAAAAGCAAGAAAAAAGGGTAAAAAAAAAACAAGGTGCCCTAATTGCAACTTTAGTCCTTTTTATAAAAATTAGGGGTTAATTGCATTTGTGAGCCCTAATCTTTTATTATTGGATCATTTTGGACCCTAATCTTGATTTCTTGCAAAGACAATCCCTAATCTCGTTTAAGTTTTCACTTAAATGTGGCCAGCCAAGGCACCCATGAACCATCAACACCATCATCCAACACATTTGCTTTGTAGAGTCAGAATTTTTCAGCCACTTTGTTGGCTACCTGGCTCCAGCAAGATCAAAGTCGAGCAACAAGTTGTTATTAGCTGAGTTTGAGATCACCATATTCATTTCTGTTGCTGGAAAAATTTCTAGTCCAAATTGAATTCATTTTTTTAATTTGTTTTCCTTTCTTGCTTAACATAAGTGAGCTACAGGGAAGCAAGGGTATGCAACTAAAGTAAGTCTAGTAAAAGGAAACCTTAAAAAGAATAGGGTCATATTCGGGGCCTTTTATGTAGGAGTACACATTACGTAAGTCTGGCGCACAACATACACCTTATTTGAATTAATCCATTGCGCAATTGTTTAAAGTGTGAGATCCGAGCACTTCTCAATTGTTCTAGAACTGCTCATATCCGAGTTGATTTGAAGCATCCAATCCCTTTCTCATCTTCATTTTGTTATTTTTATTTGCCCTTTTTAGTAGTCCTTGCTTGTCCGCTACTGCTTGTTTTTTTTTTCACTTTACTTAGATTCTTTCGCTTTATTGCCTTTTTTATGTTCTATGTTTTTTTTTTAATTTTCTATGTTTTTCTTTAATAATTTTTTTCCTATTTTTTTTGTCAAGTACATTCTTGAAATCACACAAATTAAAGAAAAATAAAGAACATCTAATTATTGTTCTTTTTATTATTTTTTATTTTTCTTATATGTTGCTTGTTCTTTTATAAATAGTTATTTTTTTCTGCTTGTTCTTTTATAGATAGTCGTTTACTCTTTTATCAATAGTTTTTTGTTATTTTTCAAGTTCTTGCTTGTTCATTTAGAGAAACTAGCTTCTTGTTGTTTATAGATAGTTGCTTGTCACTACAAAAAAACAGGCATTTTAAAGCATAACACTTGAAGCGGTTACTAAAAACCGTTTTAGATTTTTTAGTGCACTTTTGTTAAAAGCGGCTACCATTGACCGTTTCAAAAATTTCTTTGATATTGGGGCCAAATAGAATGCCAACAAAAGGCTTGGGAGGGAAAGGGGTAAATATGGGGAAACAAACCCTTCACGCGAGCTACTTCCTTGTGCGCAACAGATCCTAGAACATTTCAGCCGCTATTCTTGCAAAGTGCAGAGTTTTGCTTTGCATCTCTCGTCTCCCATTTCCCACTATATATTGCCCATCGCTCGTCACCTTCACTCAATTAGGGAAAGAGGTCATGTTGGAGCATAAAGAGATGCCGTAGGTGGGGCTTGAAGATCATGATCTAGGGAAGGGGCGGTGATGGAGACAAAGTGGCTGAGGGAGTGGAGGTCGATCAGCAAGAGGAATAAAAAAATGAAAATGAGGAGCAACGATAAGAAAAAAGCCGGGGATGAAGAGCATGAAGGACATGCCCTTCCTCAAGGATGGTTTACCACCGAGTGGGTTTGCACCAGTTCGAAAAGCCCATCGGATCTCTAGCAAAGGTCTAAGTGCATTGGCTATTTTCCTCACTACTTTCAGTGCCTTCTCTTATGGCATGTACCAGGTCGGCCAAGGCAACAAGATCCATTGGTGAAGTTTCTTATCCCTTTTCCTTTTCTTTTGCTAATGGAAGTGGCTTGGGTTTTGAGGGTTTCGTTGGTTCTTCACTGATTTGCTCGATTTTCCCATATTTTTTTAGTTGGGATTGATAATTTTATGTCTATCAGCTAGCAGTGCATTATGTTTTGGCTAGATTTAATCTACCATTGAGGTCATTATTTGGGTTTTTAGTGCTGTCGATAAGTTCGGTCCTTATAAATGCATTATATTGTTTGTTGATGCTAGGAGAAACTGCTGATTTCTTCTTTATTTTTTTTGTTTGATATGAAAAAGTTTGGATCTTACTTTATTAGAAGATGATTGGGAAAGGCAAAACTGACAGATGTGGTAATTTATGATCCATGAATTTAGTGTTTATTTGAGAAATCTTATGATTATTTGAAGGACTTAAGTGAGACTATCCCTACTACTGTTGATTTTGTAAAGGTCAGTTACTTATGGCCTGACAGATTTTTAGTTCTAAAATTATGTTTTTAGTTATAAAATAGGAATTGTTAGATGTTGAGAACTATCGGTCTCTCATAAATATATATCTCAAGTTCAAGGAAAATGAGGTAACTTGACATATCCTCATAAGTTATTCTCTCATGTCCTGTATGGTCTTTTGACATTTATGAACTATATGTAGCTCTATAATTTCTTGTTTAAGTCTTACTTGTTCTCGCTTCAGTCATGGATTCATTAAGAAAGAAGTTGTGTTTTAGATTAGTTTCCATATGCTCGGCTTTCAAGGTAAAAAATGCAAGATATTGATGCAATGTTGCGAACTGATGTGCTCTTGATTTTTCACTTTTAACTTGTGCCTATTTATCAGAGTTTGACATCTCAAGTCATAGGTCCAGCAGTTGTGTATCTTCATGCATTTGCAATGTCGTTCTATGTTGAAGCTCTCATTTCCATTTTTTGGGTCCATTTTTTTTATCAATGATACCAAATTTTCTATTATATAAGTACATTTTACTCTTTGTCCATGTATCTAGACCTCCACTAGCCTTAATGATGTGAATTTTTTTATGTTTGTAATTCAAATGAATTTATGATCTTGATTTCTCAATTTCAACTTGTGCTTATTTCTCAGAGTTTGACACCTACAGTCAAAGGTCCTAGAGTTGTGTGTGTTTGTGCATTTGCAACAAAGAGAAACATAGATGTTGTGATCGCTTGTATCTCAAAAGAAATAAAAAATGGGAGGCAAAGTTAAAAGCCAAGTTTAAGCAAGAAAGACTGAGTAGATATGAAAAATATCAAGATGCTAACTTGTATCTCAATAATCTCAATGGCAATATTGATGACGAAAAATGGAAGAATTATTTTCCAAGTTTTGAACTATTAAATCATGCAAAGTGAGTGCGTCCTATAAGTGTAAATATCCTTCTACTGTTTACAAAGCTTAACCCTTAAGTACTAGATGCTTCACTCCTTTAATGTTAACTAATGTTGTTATTGGAAATTCTTGCCTCAGGTTATGCTGATGCACAAGGTTTTAGCAAAGGATCTAGTTTTTTGTTATCTACACTTGAGGTGGTTACAATAGCTTTATGTTTCATTTCTTTTGTGTTTTATCCACTGTATTGATAATCAATGCTATTTCCTTTCAGCTAAGCTAAATGTAATGAATGGGAAAATAATTGGAAAGAAACCTCTATTTGTTACAATTGCACGACGCAGGAAGAACGGAAAGCTAGCTTCAGTTGATCCAAATGCATTTTTTTGCCATTTTAAAATGCCATCTAACATCTTGTTTACCTTGGCACTTCATTACTATAACTTTTTCAATTTTGTACCCAGGCTTTGGTTTGCCTTTACTTTGTCTACTATGGCCCTTAGCTTATGGTTAGAGTTCATTACCCACAGGTATGGAATTGCTCTCATGATGAAGGTATTGTTCGATTTGTCTTCTATTTGCCATTAGTGTCCTAGGATTAATTTGAACTGAACTTTGGTTTTGTGTTACGACAGCTAATATTCATGCCCATGAGTTCTTCAATACATCATATTTCAAAAATTGTTTCCACCTACTACTAGGAGCTGAGAAGGCTATTCTTGAGTTGTCTGGATTTTGTAACCTAGTTAGGGTAATGTATGTATGCTTTGAGTTTCTTTTGTCCTATGTATGTTTTGGCTTTAGAATAAGCTCATTTGTGCAGAAAACTGTACATTATATAGGTCTCGAAAAAACTATAACTAAGGACCTACAATTGAGTGGATATAGAAGAAATATATTTATGTGTACATTATGTTATATCTAGTATAAGAGATTTCATTTTTTTTTTCATTTTTAGTTATGATATAAGTGTTCATATTTCCCAAACAAAATAGCAAATACTAATACTAGTTACTATAAAATAATATGAATGATCTAGCTAAAAAAAATAAAGAAAAAACAAACAGCAAAAGTGGTTAACCACTTTAAATGATTGGATGGGAATATAAACAACAGAAGCAGTTGACTAATTCAATGGGAAATGTTGGTCAATACTCTGGAAGCAGTTAGCCACTTCAATTCTGACCACTGCAAAATTTGAAATGGTTCCTAACCGCTTCATATCTTTTTAGGTGAATACCCATAGAAGTGATCAACAACCATTTTTGTTATTTTTGAAGCTATTTTGACGACTTCTATGAGGTACTAAAAACTACTTCAATGATTCTTTTTTCTTTTAGTGTGTTCTTTTAGAGAAATTGGTTCTTTATTCTTTTTATATATAGTTGTTTGTTTTTTTTATCAGTTTCTACTTTTTCTTTTAGAGAAACTAACTACTTATTCTTTTATAGATAGCTATTTATTTTTTTATTAGTAATTATTTATTCTTTTATTAGTTCTTGCTTATTCTTTTAGAGAAACTAACTACTTGCTTTTTTTATATAGTTTTATGTTTTTTTACTAGTAGTTGTTCGTTCTTTTATAAGTTTTTTATGTTTTTCTAGAGAAACAAGTTCTTTGTTCTTCTCTATATAGTTGTATGTTCTTGTATTAGTAGTTATTTATTCTTTTATTAGTCTACTTATTCTTTTATAGGTGATTATTTGTTCTTTTATTAGTAGTTGTTTATTCTTTTATCAATTTTTACTTGTTCTTTTAGAGAAACTAGCTACTTGTTCTTTTCTAGATAATTGTCTATTCTTTTATTAGTAATTGTTTGTTCTTTGATAAGTTTCTAGAATTCTTTTAAAGAAACTAGTTCTTTGTTCTTTTATAGATAGTTGTTTATTCTTTTATTGATAGTTATTTATTTTTCATAAGTTCCTATTTATTTTTTTCAGAGAAACTAGGTCTTTGTTCTCTTATAGATAAATGTTTGTTCTTTATTAGTAGTTGTATATTCTTTTCTTAGTGTCTGCTTGTTCTTTTATAGATAGTTTTATGTTATTTTATTAGTAGTTATTTATTTTTGTATAAGTTTCTTGTTTTCATTTAGAGAAATTAGTTTGTTGTTCTTTTATCAATTGCCGTTTGCTCTTTATCAATTGACAAAATTTTAAAAAGTAAAAATAAATTATAAAATAGCAAGAATAAATTTAAAACATGAGTTACAAAAAAACCAATGAATATGTTCTTAACAAGTCAAAACAAAATATGCTCTAAAGTTACTTGGACTAATCTTATTGATTAATTAACAAGAAGCTAGTAAAATGAAAAAACAAAGTAAGGAAAGGAAGAAATATATCTTGATTAGGAAAATGGTCCTGGAAGGGGCTAATCTTATTGATTAATTAATGTGAATGTAGAAAAAAAATAAAAAAAAAATAGGATAGAGTGAGAAAAAAAAGGAAAAAAAAAAAGAAAAAAGTAACAAAAGGAAAAAAAATAGTAAAAAAATGGTAAAGGGTGAACTAAGGGCTTGCAATGTCTCGAACTCTAGCTCTTCACGGGCAAAAACAATTTATCCACCTGAGCCAACACACCATTTGTGTCAATGTGTTGACGATTTAGTGTATTTATTTATATTGTATGTTTGTCCTAGCACACAAGTGCACTTGGCATACACAAGAATTATCTTTTATTTAGTAGCTTTACTTTTATAATTAAAGGAAAATTTTAAATCATTTTTTTTCAACTTTCTTACATTTTACTAGGATTGTCTACCAATAATGGTTAGTTCACCGATATGGGGCAGTTTATTGTTATCTGTTTGTTGGGTTGCAACTCAGAATCAAGGATAGAGAATTCATTAACATGCTTTGTTTGGTGGTGGTTAAGGGTGTCTCAGCCTTATCTAAGTAAATGAGCTTTCTAAGATGGTGCATATAGGATCTGAGGCCATTCTTTAAGCATTATTTCCATTCTTCCCATAGTACGTTTTTACATTTTCTCTTGTTTTATACTTTCATTTTATGTTATTGTTTGGGTTGTTGGGTATCATTGGGCTTTAGGTCTTGGTGATTGTTTTTAGCCTTGTTTGTGTTCTAAATTAGGGAATAACATCTTAAGTGTCATGTCATTCTTAAATATATAGATGGGTCATGAGTTGGCTTTTTGCCAACTATGAGTAAGCTTTGACCCTTAGATTTATCATTTATTTTAGGGATGACAACGAATAGAATGTGGGTAAGACAGTGTTAAATTCACATCTTATCTATCACATTAGATACTCAATCTATTTTTTATCTACCACCCATCAGTTTTTTAATTTTAATATTCATATCCTATCCATTTTAAGGCTGGTAGGAATGTGTAAAACTCGTTTAGCGACTGCATACTATCATAATAAAAAATAGTAATGCTATAATAAATCATCATAATAAAAAATTAGTAAGAAAAAGAAAAATCGGCTTTAACTATAGATAAATCATAAAGAATTTTTCAAATCAAATTAATGAAATGAGCACGCATTTAGTAGTAGTACATGTGTACAATGTTGTAAAGAAAATGGTGGGAACCTTCTGCAGAGTTTTGCCCTAGTCAGATTGTCTTTGGTCTTACAATAAAACTTAGTTATGATTACAAGTAATGAAGTCAATTTGGTCATTTTGTAAAGTAATTTCTCTATTCTAAAAAGGATAAATTGTATTGCTTTCTGGGTCATCTTAAAAAGGATAAAACATTTTTCTTTTTAAAACTTTTTTAACATCTAATTTATCTTACTACCTTCATTTAAACTCTCACTACACAAAACTCAAAAAAAAAATTTCTTTTTTAATCTTCGTGAAAACTCTCACAACATGAAACTTCAAAAGGAATCTTTTCTTTTTTTAATCATTATCCAAACTCATATAAATCAAAAAGTTACTTTTCAAATTTTAGTTTCAAGGGAAAAGATGGAATATAATGTATGGATTGTATGTATGTATACACACAATAAATACACACATACATACATATATACCTACATACATACATACATACATAAATATATGCAAGTAAGATATAAGGCAGATAGGCATAAACCCGCATCCTACCCACATCCAGTGGGTACAAAAATAAAATAAAATCCAAATCCTATCCAAATTCATTTAATTGTGAAAAAATTTTATCAACCAAATAGAATATAGTAGGATATTTGTCGGGGAAAATATGTATTGACATCTGTTGACACCCAATTTCGTCCGACCATAAAAAATTTTAAAAGAAATTAAATAAAAGAAATTAAATAAAAAAAAATTATTATTTTTATTATTATTATTATTACTAAAAATTTTAATTAGTTTAAAATACATTTTTTTTTTGTGAAGATTTGATTTAAAATGATATATGTGTGTATTTGAAAGAAAAAAGAAAACTCCAAAAAAATGGCAAAATTTAAAAGTTTGAGGTAAAAATGACAACATTAAGAAGTTTCGGGAAAAATTGACAAATTCTGAAAGTTCCAGGAGCATTTGGTAGTTTGTCACATAAAATTTTGGGCCTGCCGACGTTTCTGGCGCAAATTGACAGAAAACGACAAAATTGTCAAAATCAGAAGCTTCAGGAACTTATCCAGAGGCTGAGAGACGTAAAGGACTAAAATTGTCATTTTACCAATTTAAGAGATAAGTTTGAAATTTTTTATTAATTTATCCATCAACAGTTCAGCTAAACTTCCTCTATAAATAGCCCCCCAAATTTTGTGCTGAACACATAAAAAAATAGAGAGAAAGCTTAGAGCTCCGTTTAAGAAAAAGGAAAAAAATTAGCCTAGGTCCCTGGCCCTCTTCTCTTCCTCTCCAGAAAACCTAAACCTTCTCTCACTGTTTTTTTTTTTTTTTTTTTTTCCTCGCGCGCGTTCGCGTTTCCTGGAGGATTAGAAATTTTAGTTCCTAGGTAAAATTCAGCTTTCGCCCTTCATCTTTTCAATTTATTTCTATTGAGTCACTAACCTTTTATTTTATTCTTGCAGAGAATTAATTACTAACTTTCCTTTTATATTTTACTTGTTTATTATTATTATCATTATTAACTTTTATTACTGTTGTTATTAACTTACTAACTTACTAACCTTACTAACCTTTTATTATTGTTATAATTGTTATTAACTCACTAACTTACTAACCTTACTAACCTTTTTTTTTATTGCTATTATTGTTATTAACTTACTAACTTTACTAACCTTTTATTATTATTATTGTTACTAATTTACTAACTTTACTAACTTTTATTATTATTGTCATTAATATTAACATCTAACTTTACTAACTCTTGCTAACTTTTATAATTCATGGAAGGTTATGCCTTATATTTATTTATTTTTTAAGTGGATGGTCAAAAAGCCCCACTGTATTTATTTATTTATTATCTTTTAATATTCCTTTATATGTTTACATGTGTTATTTTATGCATTTTTTTATGTCTAAACTAAAATAAAACCTCCCCTTTACTTTACTTTATTTTATGATAAAATTTATTTTACTTATTTGATAATAAAAAATAAATAAATAAGTAAACAGTAACTAATTAAAAGAAGATTCTTTTATGTGAATAATTAACTTTATTCTATTTAAAAATCGTTTTTTTAAAGACAATTATCTTTTATTATTTTGAAACATATGTTTTAATTATTTCTTTAAAGAGAACAAAAAGTTAAACTTTTTATTCTTTTTATTAAAAATTATTTAACAAACATAATTAAATAATTCTAAAAATACAACAAAAATCAATTCTGTTTTTAAATATATTTCTATAGTAATAATAATTAAAAATTCAAGAAAAACAATAATAAAAATCCAATAAAAATTATGATTTAATTAATAATTAATTAAATAAATAATTAATTAAACTCCATGTCCAAATGATCCGCCAGGATCCATGGCTTGGAAAATATTTTTTAAATAAAGTATATAAAATATATTTTTTTTACATAAAGTATATAAATAAATTTTCTTTTATTATTAAAAAAAATAAAAACTTTGGGATAATATTTTACTTATTTTTTATCCAGTAATATTTTACTTATTTCTTTCAAAATAATAAAAAGATATAACTTTTTGTTTCCTTTATTAAACAAAATAAAATTTTACCCAAATAATTTCAAATAAAGGTAATAAAAATAAACAAGAAAAAAAGAATTAAATTTTTTTAAATATTTTAGACTTATTAATTAGATGTATTTTTAGACTTATAAATTAGAAAATTATTTTATCAATAAAAAAGAACACAAAAAAATAAAATATATAAATATCAAAAACTTTTATTTATTTTTAAAATATGCATATAAATTTTTGGTTTCTTAATTAAATAATTACTTTTGGTTTCTTAATTAAATAATTACTTTTGGTTAATCTTTCATTAAAACAAAATAAAACAAATAAAAATATTAAAACTTTTCTTTTATTTTTGAAATATACATATCAATTTTTGTTTCCTTTATTAAATAAAACTTTGATTAAATAATTATTTTTTTTGTTCACCTTTTATCAAATAAAGTATTAAGACTTTTCTTTTATTTTTTTTGAAATATACATAAATTTTTGGTTTCATTATTAAATAAATGAAATTTTGATTAAATAATTATTTTTTGGCTCACCTTTTTTAAAAATAATTTCCATATCCGGATGATCCGTCAGGATCTACGGTTTGAAAAACATCTACTTTTTAATTAAATTAAATAAATACAAAGATAAAAATCCATATTTACGATATGGATTAATTTATTTAAAATTTTATCAAATTCCGTGTCCGGGTGACTCGGCAGAGTCCATGGTTCGGAATTAAATCTTCCGTGTCCAAATGACTCGGCAGAGTCCATGGTTCGGAAGTATCAAATTTTATATAAATTAATTTAAAAATCCACATCCGATTAATTCAGTTAAAATTTCTAGTTTGAAAATTAACTGAATATTTTCTAAAAGCAAAGCAAAACAAAATTAAAATCAACTAAGGTGCCAATTTTGGGCGCTATAACAAAGTTGTTTTAGCGTAACCGTACTCCCGATCCCCGAACTCTCGCAGACCAATTTTAAGGTGACCAATCGACCTAGGTGAAACAGATTGGTGGCGACTCCAAAAAACCCGACGTTGCCACAGCTTGGCGACTCCGCTGGGGACTCGACGTTAGTGAGTCGAGCCTAAAGTTGATTTGTTTTAATTTACTTTGCTTATTATGTGGATTTTTATATGCTATATTTACTTAGCGAAAACATGCATTATGCATTCACAATATGAAGCTCTATACCCGAGCTTACTTAAATCGAACACGATTCTTTCTAAGCGGAATTGGTGTTGTTGTCCTTGTGAGGCCATGGTCTCCAAGCCTTCACCGGTTTCAAAGTAGCAAAGTAGTGTATTGCCTTCTGAGACGGTTAGTCTCTGCATGGGCCCACGAAAAGCTACGACTCGAATTAATCCATTCCTTACATAAACCCTAGAGGGTAAGGAATCGGGCCGTCACTATAATTTAGTGACGGGATTCGGGAACTATCCCTTGCCTTTTTGATAAGCCACCTTATGCATATAGAACTCCCCACTTAACCATAGAACTGACCATAGTATTCCTCCCATTTACCAACGCCATAAGCATATCCTTGTTATGCTGTGTTGTTGCTCTACACTTTTATTTTCGTATTTATGGTTTTAACTCATTTTTCCATAATAGTTCATGAGTTGTTAATTGCTATTTAAGTTATTAATAAACTTATCTTTCTTTTGTTATACTTCTGTTTTGTGCAAATATTCTTCATGCATCAAAACCACGCATCAAACTATGCTAACTTTTTGGTCTTTTTAATAACAACTAAAAGTCTTGAAGTTCCATGATAGTGGATAATCAAATTCACTCATCGCATACATCCATTACATTAATCACGTGCATATAAAGTCTGATAAAAACATAATCTCATTGCATACATCCATTACATTAATCACGTGCATATAAAGTCTGATAAAAACATAATCTCATTGCATACATCCATTACATTAATCACGTGCATACAAAGTCTGATAAAAACATAATCTCATTTTTCCTACATGCATCCATTGCATCAATCACATACACATAGGATCTAATAAAATATACCTTACTTTTAAAAGGATAAAATTGGACCTCGACACTGATATTCAACTCGGCTCCAAATAAGATTAATGGCAGAACAAATCGAAGGACGTCTCATAAAGATAGAGTCCAAGATAGAAAGTATGGCCGAACAAATGAGACAATTGATCGAGCTAATCAAGGCGAAAGCAATTCAAGAAGCACAAGTTCAGCCACCCATGACAGAAAGAGAAATGGTCACTTTGTTTGTCCAGACACTGAAGTACCTATATTATGACGAACTCATTGGCAATTCGGCAACTAATTTTTCTAACATTGTCATGTCTGGAGAAAGAATCGAGCATGAGATTAGGACTGGGAATATTGCTGAATCCTTTAATAATCCTATGAAAAGAGGAGGACCATCCAGAAGAAAAGATGACGAAGTGCAACAAATAGGACGCGGAAGAAGGATTCCCCTCGTGGATACTGTGGCTATCGGACCTCGCCTATCCTATTTTGCCAATGGGCCCGATAATTACCTTCCAAATAGGCCCAATGATTATCCTCTGAATAGGCCCAATAATTATCCTCCAAATAGGCCCAATGATTATCCTTCCAATAGGCCCAACAATTATCCTTTTAACAGACCTAATCAGTCATGGCCACCTGCTCCTACTCCTCCAGTACCTGCACCAAGACCAAGAGAAGTTTTCACACCAATTTCCATGACTTATACTGAGTTATACCCAAAACTCATCGAAAGACAATTTATCCGTCCAATTCCTACAAAGCCATTCAAACCCCCATATCCAAGGTGGTATGACCCTAACATTACCTGCCCATATCATGATGGTGTTCCAGGCCATGGCTTGGAAAACTGCATGGCATTGAAGCGTATAGTTCAACAATTAATTGAGTCAAAGTGGTTGGACTTTTCCGATGAGCCAAATGTCACCCACAATCCATTGCCGCCTTATCAAGCAAAACCAAGTCCAAGTTGCTAGGCCCGATGTGATTGATAATTGAAAAGTGAAGATTTCGAGCTAGAATTACATTGACTTTGGAAGGCCTCCAAGTCAGATCTGACCTAACAGTCCGCATACATTTTCGAATGACAGGGAATCCTTTGAATAAACTTGTATCTTTGAAAGCTTGCAAAAGTAATCTAATAGTAAAAATCTCCTAGATTTAGTCCAGAATCTAGGGTGTAGTCTTTGTTAGATGAACACCTGGTATTCTTTCTGGTACAACAAAAAGATGTAATGCGTGCATTCTACTACTTTCCATTTTTACACTCTTTGCCATTATACTATCCATTATTGTCATCACACTTTACTTTTTGACAACCGGTAATTCTTTTTGTTCTCCAACAAAAAGATGTTATGTGTGCATTCTACCACTTTTTAATTCAATTATTACACCTACACATTCTACCACTTTTTACCAAAAATTTCATTTTTACCTCTATCTCTCAATCTTTGCCATTGCACTAACTATTATTGCCATCATACTTTGCTTTCTAAATGATACTACTCGTGGGTGAAAATAAAAAGTTAAGGGAGATTTGATAGTGGTGATCTGGAAAGTACTACTAAATCTAGCAAGAATGATTTCATATGTTGCACCCCAACTCTTAAAAAAAAAATTCACAGTGGTTATCAACATCCTTGCAAGAAGTCCGGGATTAACTTCCAAAGAAGTTAGCTCTCATATTAAATGACTTCAGTGGCCTCACAATTCTCACAAATGCTCAATACAAAAAAAAAATTCTCAGTTTTCCACAACACAAATTCCAACAAAGGAAAGAAGTTCCTCCCTTCCATCAAAAGCCATTAAAGGGAAAATCCAAAACAAAAAAAAAAAACTGAGAGCAAGCACAAGCAAGCAAGGCCACTTGAGTCATCTCACTTCAAGAGGGCTATGTTCTCAGTTCTTTGGCAACACAAACTCCGAAAAGAGAAATTCATCCCTTCCATCAAAAGACAACAAGGGAAAATTTAAAACCAAAAAGGACTGAGAACAAGCACGAGCAAGCAAGGCCACTTAAGTCATCTCACTTCAAGAGAGTTATCAAGTATGTCATCACCATAGCTCACAAAAAAACAAAAAAACAAAAAAAGAAGAAAAAGGGCTCAAACTAGAGCAAAAGAAAAAAAAGAAAACAAGTGAGTTATGGATTCTAAACTGTGGCAACGTCGGGTTTTCGGGAGTCGCCACCAATCGGTTTCACCTAGGTCGATTGGTCACCTTAAAATTGGTCTGCGAGAGTTCGGGGATCGGGAGTACGGTTACGTTAAAACAACTTTGTTAAAACGCCCAAAAATTGGCACCTTAGTTGATTTTAATTTTGTTTTGCTTTGCTTTTAAATAATTCTCAGTTAATTTTCAAAATTAGAAATTTTAACTGGATTAGTCGAAATGTGGATTTTTAAATTAATTAATTTGTATGAAATTTTATACTTCCGAACCATGGACTCTGCCGAGTCATTTGGACACGGAAGATTTGATTCCGAACCATGGACTCTGCCGAGTCATTTGGACACGGAATTTGGTGAAATTTTAAATAATTTAATCCATATTGTAAACATGGATTTTTATCTTTGTATTTATTTAATTTATTTATTTTAAAAAGTTTGATATTTTCCAAACCGTAGATCCTGCCGGATCATCCGGATATGGAAATTGATTTATCGTAATTATTTAATTCTTATTATTATGAAATTAATTTTTAAATGGTAATTCTTTTTATTTATGAATGATTTTTAATACTAACTAAAAATTTATCTTTATATTTTTACTTCTTTTTTTACTTTCTTTCTTTTTCTTCTTTTTTACTTATTTTACTTTTTTTTTTTTTTAAATTTCTTTTAATTTCTTTTCTTTTCTTTCTTTTTTTATTCTTTTCTTTCTTTCTTTTCTTTTTCTTTTTCTTTCTTTTATCTTTCTTTTCTTTTTCTTATCTTTCCTTTCTTTTCTTTATCTTATCTTTCTTTTATTTTTCTTTCTTATTTTTCTTTTATTTTTCTTGTCTTTTCTTTCTTTCTTTTCTTTTTCTTATCTTTTCTTTTATTTTTTTTATCTTTCTTTTCTTTCTTATCTTTCTTTTATTTTTCTTTCTTATCTTTCTTTTATTTTTCTTATCTTTCTTTTTTTTTTCTTGTTTACTTTTTTTGTTTTCTTGTTTAATGAAAGATATTTATTATTTTAAAGGATTACTCAATTTATAAAAAAAAAATAATAATTAATTTTTATTTAATAAGAAGTTAATTTAAAAGAGTTTAAAAATAAAAATTTTGATCATGGTACGGGGCGTTGTTACTCAGCCAGACCCTCTTCACCAGGTGAAGCAGCTCAAAAGCGGGCACGAGACAGTTTCCAGCCAATATACCATGAACTAAAAATTTTTATTTTTTTTTATTATTTTTTATTATTTTTTTATTATTTTTTTATTATTATTTTTTTTATTAAGAGAACCAAAAATTTTAAACAAAAGAAGAAAAGTTTTGATATTTATTTAATTTATTTTGGAATAAAAGATTATTTAACCGAAAACTTATATGTATTTTAAAACAAAAGTCTTGATATTTTTATTTTTATATTCTTCTTTGTTTGATGAAAGATTTTTTTTTTTTTAATTTTAATTTATATTTCTGAAAATATATCTAATCAATAAGTCAAAAATATTTAAGAGAAAATTCAATTATTTTTGTTTTATTTTGTATTATTTTGAAATTATTTGATTAAGATTTTTATAAAAGAAACAAAAAGTTATATAATTTAATAAGTAAAATATTACTGAATAAAATATTAACCCAAAATTTTTACGCTTTTTATTCTTTTTATTAATAAAGAAAACTAAAAAAAAATTATATATTGATAGATAATTAATATATTAGTCTAAAGTTTTTTTTTTATTTTTTTATAAAGAAAAAATTTATTTATATATTTTATTTAAAAATATTTCCGAGCCATGAATCCTGGCGGATCATTTGGTCATGGAGTTTTAATTTTTTTTTATTTCATTAATTATTAATTTTAAAGATGTATTAAAAGAATGATTTTATGTTTATTTATTTATTTATTTTATTTTTGAATTATTTCATTATGTTTGTTTATTAAAAGGAATAAAAACTTTGTTTCAAAATAAAAAAAAGTAATTTTTATTAGCCTTTAGAAAATTATTCACGTAAAAATTCCTTTTTTTATCTTTTAATCATAAAAAAAAAATTCAATTAATAAAGTGGGGCTTTTTGGCCATCCACTTTAATAACACAATAATAATAAAAGTTAGCACAATTAATATAGTTAGATTAGTTGGATTAGTTAGTTAATAACAATAAAAAAGGTTAGTAAAAGTTAGATTAAATTAATTAACAACAATAATAAAAATTAGCCAAGTTTAATTAAATTAATTGTTAACAACAATAATAAAAAGTTAGTCAAGTTAATTAAATTAATTAATTAACAACAATAAAAAGTTAGCCAAGTTAATTAAATTAATTAATTAACAACAATAATAAAAAGTTAGTCAAATTAATTAATTGTTAATTAACAAAGTTAATTAAATTAATAATAATATCAATAATAAAAGTTAGTAAGTTAGTTGTTAGTTGTTAGTTGTTAAAAACAACAATAAAGAAAGGGTTAGTAATAAACAAATAATAAACAAACAAGTAAAAATTAAAAAGGTTAGTAATTAATTCTGCAAGAACAAAAGAAAAAGTTAGTGACCAAAGTGAAAGAAGTTGAAAAGATGAAAGATTAAATTTGAATTTTACCTAGAAGTTGAAATTTTTGAATTTTCTGGGTACGCAGGCGCGACGCAGCAGAGAGGGGCAGGGGGGTGGGGCTGCTGGCGTGGCGGCACGGGGCAGGGGCGACGGCGGCGCTACGGCGGGGCGGTGTGAGCGGCGGGGCGGCGAGGCGACGGGGCGGCTTGGCGGCTGGGGAGAGGAAACGAACGGCGGAGGAGGACGGCGGCGTCACGGCGAGATGGGCGGCGGGACGGCAAGGTGGAAGGACGGCGGCGGCGCGAGGGAGAGGGACGGCGGCGGCGAACAGCGTAGGGCGGCGGCGGCGAACGGCGTAGGGCGGCGGCGGCGGGCAGCGAGGGGCACGGCGGAGAGAGAGAGAGAGAGAGAGAGAGAGGGAACAGCAGTGAAAAAAAAAAAATTGGCTTTCTGGGGAAGAAGGGAAGAGGGCTGGGGCTAAGGGCTGTAATTTTCTCTTTTTTTAAAACGGAGCTCTAAGTTTTTTTGCTATTTTTTTCTGTGTTCAGCACAAAATTTGGGGGGCTATTTATAGAGGAAGTTTAGCTGAACTGTTGATGGATAAATTAATAAAAAATTTCAAACTTATCTCTTAAATTGGTAAAATGACAATTTTAGTCCTTTACGTCTCTCAGCCTCTGGATAAGTTCCTGAAGCTTCTGATTTTGACAATTTTGTCGTTTTCTGTCAATTTGAGCCAAAAACGTCGGCAGGCTCAAAATTTTATGTGACAAACTGCCAAATGCTCCTGGAACTTTCAGAATTTGTCAATTTTGCCTGAAACTTCTTAATTTTGTCATTTTTACCTCAAACTTTTAAATTTTGTCATTTTTATGGAGTTTTCTTTTTTTCTTTCAAACATACACATATACACACATATATCAAATCTTCACAAAACAAAACAAAAAAAATATATATATTTTAAACTAATTAAAAAAAAATTAGTAATAATAATAACAATAATAATAATAATACATTTTTTTATTTAATTTTTTTTATTTAATTTTTTAAAATTATTTTAATGGCCGGACGAAATTGGGTGTCAACATAAACTGAAAACCTGCAAAGGCGGTCTAGAAGACAAAAGCAACCCTCAAACCAAGCGTACATAAAGATCACAATAGTGTTGGGTTTCGGGAGCCAAACAGCGCAGCGGAATTTAACCGAAACCCTCCAGGATCCAAGTGAAACGGGGTAAACCGGGTGTTCGAAAATTTCATACCTAATTTTCGGTTGAGATCTCTCACTCAACTGTAGAGTCGAATCACAAAACCTGAGCAGTTGACGTGTTCAGGCTCTCTATGGTATCCACACGAGCTTCTCGGGATCACCACGCTTCCACCACGTCCCGGCAGATGCGTTTCTCTTGCGCTCGCAGTGCTAGCTTGCGTCCTCCAATGAATTGCAAGAGAAGAGTGCGGCTGCCCTTTTGGGAGGCTAGGGCAAGGAGACCTACGAATTTCTCACTTAAAAGTTGTATTTATAGTGAGACTCAACTTCCAGGCCTAATGGGTTTCAAAGCCCTAATCCAATTAGGATTTAATTTCGGGCTTAATAATGGCTCAACTCCTTGGCCCATTATTAATACGAAATTAAAGTGAAACCATAACCCAAATAATTAGCCCATGCACTCTAATGATCCAAATAGCTCTACGTGTGCGACCCAATAGGCTCTTGCCATGTTGGCAATGATCATAAATCACATTTATGATCATAAGCAATGAGCGGTGTCTAGCAACACATCATTGCTACCCAAGTGACAAGATTGTCGGTGAATCGACTAAACCTTTATGATCATCACCGATATATGCCATTGTCCCTTTGTCCAAGATATCAAGACTAAGCACAAGACATGGAATGTGTCACTCTCGTATAGCCCAATCTTCGGTTTCTTGATTACCGAGTAGACCAAATTAAACTGACGACATTGATATCATATATCAACTCATCGGAGCATGGCCATGCATTTTCTAAGTCTTACTCTATCAAGGGGCCCAAAGATATCACTCCCGTTACATAGGAGGGACAAATCCCATCTTGATCATACAAATCCCTCCGCATGATATGTGACATACCCAATGACCTCCTTCAAGTTCACTCAGTTACGAGCAACAAAGAAAAGTATCAAAGTATGTGACTCACATGTAGGGAACCTTGCTGATCTTAGGTCGAAGGACTACATATACCATGATCACTATGAGAATCACTTATGACACTCATATAACGATCCATGAAGTGTACTCATGGTGGGTCGGTCCAGTACACAAGTTCTCCAACTTGTACCCATATGTAGACTACATATCTCATATTAGTCTCCACATATGCTAGTCATTATGTATTATTGCAACCCGCTCCACAATAATACTAGACTAGGGACGTTTAAGAATATCATTATTCTAGGGTTACAATTATGTTTATTATGTTACGCAGAAACAAAACAACAAACAAAATTGCTGGATTAATGCCTCAATAAAATATCATGACTCAATGTGCAAAAATACAATCATCTCATGATTGGCTTTTTGGGCACAATACTAACAATCTCCCACTTGCACTAAAAGCCAATCATCCATGTATCTAATACCGATGGACCTAGAATGGCTATCATGCTTCTGCTGCGTAAGGGGCTTTGTCAGTGGATCAGCAATGTTGCTGTCTGTCGAAGTCCTGCATATCCTTACATCACCCCTCTCGATGATCTCCCTGATGAGATGATAGCGTCGAAGTATGTGTTTGGATCGCTGGTGAGATCGAGGTTCCTTAGCCTGTGCGATTGCTCCATTGTTGTCACAATAGAGCTCTATCGGGTCAACAATGCTTGGAACCACTCCAAGTTCAGTGATGAACTTCTTGATCCAAACTGCCTCCTTCGCAGCATCAGAGGCGGCAATGTACTCAGATTCTGTTGTAGAGTCAGCTACTGTCTCTTGCTTTGAACTCTTCCAGCTTACAGCACCACCACCAATACAAAACACATAACCAGATTGCGATCTAAAATCACCCTTATCGGATTGGAAGCTTGCATCGGTGTAACCCCTTACAACGAGCTCATCTTCACCTCCAAAGACCAAGAATGCATCCTTAGTCCTTCGTAAGTACTTAAGGATGTTCTTAACAGCTGTCCAGTGACTTTCACCGGGGTTCGATTGGTACCTACTCGTCATGCTCAAAGCATATGAGACATCGGGACGAGTACATATCATGGCATACATGATAGATCCAATTGCTGAGGCATATGGAATCTTACTCATGCGCTCTCTCTCCTCGGTTGTACTCGGACACTGAGATCTAGAAAGAGTGATACCATGTGACATGGGCAAGAATCCTTTCTTGGAATCTTGCATGCTAAACCTCTTTAGCACCTTGTCAATATATGTACTTTGACTTAGGCCAAGAAGCTTTCTAGATCTATCTCTATAAATCCTGATGCCTAACATATAGGCTGCTTCACCCAAGTCCTTCATAGAGAAACATTTCCATAGCCAAGTCTTCACAGACTGTAGCTCAGGAATGTCATTCCCGATGAGTAGTATGTCATCTACATACAACACCAAGAAGACAATAGCGCTCCCACTAACCTTCTTGTAGACACAAGGTTCATCTTCATTTTTGATAAAACCAAACTCTTTGATTGCATCATCAAAACGAAGATTCCAACTTCGAGAAGCTTGCTTCAGTCCATAAATGGACCTTTGCAATTTGCACACTTTATTGGCATTCCCAGGAGTGACAAAACCCTCAGGCTGTGTCATGTACACATCCTCAAGTAGCTTTCCGTTTAGGAATGCAGTTTTGACATCCATTTGCCATATCTCATAATCATAATGTGCAGCAATAGCAAACAAAATTCGGATGGATTTAAGCATAGCAACTGGTGAAAAAGTTTCATCATAGTCAATACCATGAATTTGCTTGAAACCTTTTGCGACCAATCATCCCTTAAAGGTAATCACATTACCATCCATGTCAGTTTTCTTCTTGAAAACCCATTTGCACCCTATGGGTTTTACCCCTTCAGGTGGGTCAACCAAAGTCCATACTTGGTTTTCATACATGGATTCCATCTCGGATTTCATGGCCACTAGCCATTTCTCAGAGTCAGGCCCCGACATAGCTTGTTGGTAGGTTGTGGGCTCATCTTGATCCATGAGCATCACATCACCAGTGTGAGTCACGAGAAATCCATATCTCTCGGGCTCACGCCGAATCCTACCAGTCCTACGTGGGCTTTGTGCTACAGGAATAGACTCTTGAACCACAACATCTTGTGGTGTCTGTTCAGGTTCCATTTCAGGTTCAATGTCTCCTTGTTGTTCTTGAATTTCTTCAAGTTCTACTTTCCTCCCACTAGTTCCTTTAGAGATAAACTCTTTCTCCAAAAAGACACCAGTTCGAGCAACAAACACTTTTTGCTCAGAGGGATTGTAGAAATAGTAACCCTTTGTTTCTTTGGGATACCCAACAAAAAGACATTTTTGAGATTTGGGCCCTAGTTTGTTAGAGGATTGACGTTTTACATAAGCGTCACAGCCCCAAATCTTCATAAAAGACAAATTAGGACGCCTCCCACTCCATATCTCATATGGTGTCTTTTGAACCGATTTAGATGGAACTCGGTTTAGTGTAAAAGCGGCTGTCTCTAGAGCATGTCCCCAAAAGGAGTTTGGAAGGTCAGCTTGACTCATCATGGAGCGAACCATGTCTAACAGAGTTCGATTACTCCTTTCAGAAACACCATTCCATTGAGGTGTACCTGGTGGAGTGAGTTGTGATACTATACCACACTCCTTCAGATAGTCAAGGAATTCTCGATCCAAGTACTCTCCACCTCGATCTGATCGAAGCACTTTGATACTCTTCCCGAGTTGATTCTCTACTTCATTCTTGAATTCTTTGAACTTTTCAAAGGATTCTGACTTGTGTCTCATAAGATACACATAGCCATATCTGCTGAAGTCATCAGTGAAAGTAATGAAGTATTGGGAACCTCCTCTAGCTTGTGTAGACATAGGGCCACATACATCACTATGTATGAGTCCTAGTAAGTCATTAGCCCTTTCACTTTGCCCTGTGAATGGGGCTTTGGTCATCTTGCCCAACAAACATGACTCACATGTCTCATATGATTCAAAATCAAATGAGTCCAAGAGTCCATCCTTATGGAGCTTGGATATGCGGGTCTCATTTATATGGCCCAAGCGACAGTGCCAGAGATAGGTCAAGTTTGAATCATTTAATCTGACCTTCTTGGTATTCACATTATAGATTGGATCTTCAAGGTCTAGAACATACAACCCATTGCTAAGTTGAGCACAACCATAAAAGATTTCATTCAAATAAATAGAACAACATTTGTCCTTTATTATAAATGAAAAACCTTTCTTGTCCAAACAAGAAACAGAAATCAAATTTCTACTAATAGTAGGCACAAAGTAGCAGTTGTCTAATTCTAAAACTAATCCACTAGGTAAAGTGAGAACATAAGTCCCTATGGCTAAGGCAGCAACCCTTGCTCCATTTCCAACACGTAGGTCCACTTCACCTCGGGCCAATCTTCTACTTCTACTTAGATCCTGCACATTTGCACAAATGTGAGATCCACATCCAGTATCCAATACCCAAGATGAGGAAGTAGAAAAGTTAGCCTCTATAACAAAAATACCTGAAGTGGAAGTCTTACTTCCCTTTTCCTTAGCAAGTTCTTCAAGATAGAGCTTGCAGTTACGCTTCTAGTGTCCAGGTTGCTTACAATGGAAGCACTCCCCTTCCTTTGCCACACCACCCTTTGGTTTCAGTGCAGCTGAAGAAGAACTAGCATTGGACTTTCCATTAGCTTTATCCTTCTTCTTGTTGGCTTTTCCCTTTCCCTTGCCCTTTTGAACCATCAAAATGGGCTTAGCCTTCTTAAGGTTTTGCTCAGCAGTTCTCAACATGTTGAGCAATTCAGGAAGGGACTTGTCTAGGTCGTTCATGTTATAGTTCATGACGAACTGACTGTAGCTTTCAGGCAACGATTGCAAGACTACATCGATAGCCAACTCTTTCTGAAGAGCAAATCCCAAATTCTCAAGATTCTCAATGTACCCAATCATCTTGAGCACATGAGGACCCACGGGACTTCCCTCAGACATCTTGCACTGAAACAATGCCTTAGAGGTCTCAAACCTCTCATGCCTAGCTTGCTCTTGGAAAAGCATTTTGAGATGTTCGATCATATCGAACGCCCCCATGTTCTCATGTTGCTTCTGAAGCTCAGATTCCATGGTAATAAGCATGAGGCATGCAACATCCAAAGCATCATCAGAATGCCTCTTGCGAGCATCCCTTTCAGCTCTTGGAGCAGTGGCAGCAGGCTCATTCGGAATGGGCTGCTCTAGGACATATGCCTTTCTCTCTTGTTTGAGGACTATCCTCAAGTTTCGGTACCATTTGAGAAAGTTGGTCCCATTCAGTTTTTCCTTCTCAAGGATCGATCGCAACGAAAGTGTCGATGTGTTTTGTGCCATGGTTATCTACAACAGTAAATATGCAGTGTAAGAGTCATGTATTTTAATTCATTTATTAAGGACTTTTATTAAACGATACTCCCACTATTTTCCTCAAAATAATAACCCTCGGTATTATTTCGGAACACCTCGGCGCTAAGGTATTCTAGCGGGCCAAGATCCATATTTGACCACAACCTGAGTCAGCTTTGGCTTTTCTCTCAAGTTACAGCTATTTAGGTAGGCAACTCATTGCCAATTGCATCTTATGCAACTCTTGGATAGTTGGGTGAACAACACTTGTCCAAGCTCATCTCATGAACTTAAGCCCAACTCTATGCCTCTAAGTCCCTAATCCTATTAGGGTGACTTAGTTAAGTCGAACCCAAAGTTAGCAGTTTGGATATCACTATTATCCCATCGCGCCTTACCAAGATGAACATAGGTGCTTTGCTTTGGCAAACCCACCTAATGTTGATCAAAGTCTTGACGAGTGCCAACATTTGGAAGGCATCACATTTAATGACTTAATATTTGTTTGAGGGATTTTTCTTTTGATCTCACCAATTTGTTATCTCCGGTTGTTTTATACATGCATCACATACAAATATAAAACATGCATCTCATGCTTACAAGAAATAAACGTGACATGGTTATAGCCCAAACTATGCGATATTCTCAAGCCAATGAGAATATCATAAAAGCCTAAGAAAAGAAAAGAGTCTTCACAAGCTCCTTCTCTTCCTTTCTTGGTTGCCTTTTTGTTGTCACCTCCTTGGACATACCACCTTGGATGAGCCCATAATGCACCATTACATCAATAATAGAAACCTCGAGTTACATTCGAGGGGAGTAAGGTGAGAAGAGAATGTACAATGAGAGTGATAAGAAAAGGCACGACTCGCAGGCCGTATTTACAAGTACAACCAATCAAGGGCTATAACCATGCACCATGCTTCAAACACCAATCAGCATATCATGTCAAATCTCATTCAACAAAGATGCATGCCAATTTTCGCGTGTTGATTAACCAGTTTTTATTTATGTGGCGCTTCGCATACGGCGGTCCCGCTGGCCGGTCAGCGGGCGGTGGTTCCGCTGACCGGTCAGCGGACGGGGTCAAGGGGAGCCGCCCTTGCGGGGGGCGTGGGGGGCAGCGCCCCCCGGCGCAAAAAATTGTCTTACAATTGCTTAGCCCGAAATCTTCTATTTCGAGAAAGTAGGCACCCGAGACTCCTCCATTCGAGCCACCAAAAATACCTTACTTTCGGTGCCCGAACAAGCCGAATCCGAACAAACCTAGGGTTTTTGCAACTATTGCAACAATCCTAATCCATATAGGTATCTCATACCTATCAATTTCGGTTAATCTCATTAACCAATTTGTGTCGTTTCTTCATATATCTCATATGTTCATTACGAATTCCGGTTTCATGCATCATGAATCAATCTAATTAATCATGGCCGAAAACCAATCGAAGACATAGCATCATGCGATTCAACACTCAATCCCGATTTAGGGTTTCACCAGTAGCTCTGATACCACTGTTGGGTTTCGGGAGCCAAACAGCGCAGCGGAATTTAACCGAAACCCTCCAGGATCCAAGTGAAACGGGGTAAACCGGGTGTTCGAAAATTTCATACCTAATTTTCGGTTGAGATCTCTCACTCAACTGTAGAGTCGAATCACAAAACCTGAGCAGTTGACGTGTTCAGGCTCTCTATGGTATCCACACGAGCCTCTCGGGATCACCACGCTTCCACCACGTCCCGGCAGATGCGTTTCTCTTGCGCTCGCAGTGCTAGCTTGCGTCCTCCAAGGAATTGCAAGAGAAGAGTGCGGCTGCCCTTTTGGGAGGCTAGGGCAAGGAGACCTACGAATTTCTCACTTAAAAGTTGTATTTATAGTGAGACTCAACTTCCAGGCCTAATGGGTTTCAAAGCCCTAATCCAATTAGGATTTAATTTCGGGCTTAATAATGGCTCAACTCCTTGGCCCATTATTAATACGAAATTAAAGTGAAACCATAACCCAAATAATTAGCCCATGCACTCTAATGATCCAAATAGCTCTACGTGTGCGACCCAATAGGCTCTTGCCATGTTGGCAATGATCATAAATCACATTTATGATCATAAGCAATGAGCGGTGTCTAGCAACACATCATTGCTACCCAAGTGACAAGATTGTCGGTGAATCGACTAAACCTTTATGATCATCACCGATATATGCCATTGTCCCTTTGTCCAAGATATCAAGACTAAGCACAAGACATGGAATGTGTCACTCTCGTATAGCCCAATCTTCGGTTTCTTGATTACCGAGTAGACCAAATTAAACTGACGACATTGATATCATATATCAACTCATCGGAGCATGGCCATGCATTTTCTAAGTCTTACTCTATCAAGGGGCCCAAAGATATCACTCCCGTTACATAGGAGGGACAAATCCCATCTTGATCATACAAATCCCTCCGCATGATATGTGACATACCCAATGACCTCCTTCAAGTTCACTCAGTTACGAGCAACAAAGAAAAGTATCAAAGTATGTGACTCACATGTAGGGAACCTTGCTGATCTTAGGTCGAAGGACTACATATACCATGATCACTATGAGAATCACTTATGACACTCATATAACGATCCATGAAGTGTACTCATGGTGGGTCGGTCCAGTACACAAGTTCTCCAACTTGTACCCATATGTAGACTACATATCTCATATTAGTCTCCACATATGCTAGTCATTATGTATTATTACAACCCGCTCCACAATAATACTAGACTAGGGACGTTTAAGAATATCATTATTCTAGGGTTACAATTATGTTTATTATGTTACGCAGAAACAAAACAACAAACAAAATCGCTGGATTAATGCCTCAATAAAATATCATGACTCAATGTGCAAAAATACAATCATCTCATGATTGGCTTTTTGGGCACAATACTAACAAATAGTTGGGGGGCAACAGATGAGGTCTAACTTTCTGGAAAGAGTGGCAAGTTTGAGGTCATCACTATTGAGTTTTTCATCATAATCAAATTTGCTCCCGAGTAGTATTAAAAGACCCTTCTTTCAAACCACTTAAACTTAACTTTCCTCAGACTTATCATCCTCATTCAGTTTAAAGACTATCATTGTGAATCATGTTTCTACCTTATTTAATACTGCTCCCGAGTAGTATTAAAAGACCATTCTTTTACACCACTCAAACTTAACTTCCCTCACACCTAACATTTACCTCTCGATATCATCCTCATTCAGCTAAAAGGCTATCCTTGTGAATCATGTTTATACCTTATTGCCTTGCACAGTTTATGTCTTCGAGTTGGAAAGGGAAGAGTGGCAGGATATTTTAATTAAAAATAAAGACCGTAAATTACTTTGTCAAGCTTTACAAATCGATGAAAGTTTTTCTTTAAGGCCAAACCGTTATTCATTAATGTGTGTAGACTTAAAAGTGAGGAGATAGCTTGAGTCTTTCTTTAATAAGATGTGGTTCTTGTAAGAGAAATTTACGATCAAGTGCCATCACAAAGGTCTAGAAATGCTCGACCTTTTGTTAAGGCGAGGTGATACCTTTTATCCGCATAAACACCATGTTCAAGGGGGCAAAGTAGTCTCTACTAAGCGTAAGGAGAGTACTGCCAAGAAAGAAGTTCAATAGACAAGGGGGCAAGTCTTATGGATCAGAACCTGAGTATAAGGAAGAGCAATCATTCGGACTGTAACATGGGGGTAAACAAGTGTCGACACGGCCACAAGAAAAGGGACGATGAAACATTGAAAGTTAAGCCTTTGATAGTATGAAATCCATGACAAGGGATGAGTATTTGAGGAGATATAAAGTATGAGGCGAGCGAACATTAAAGAAATTGAGGCCAAAATTCAAGAACAAGTCAAAGAAAGCGGACTTTGAAAAGAGTTGGGCTTTTGAGGCAGCGAACAAAAGCTGGAAAGCATAGAGATTCAATGATAGTCCAAGAAGGCCATCACAAAGAGGATCCAGTAAAACAAAGACATAAAGAACTAGATCCATACAAAAAAAAAAGAACCATCACTTACACATGCTTTGCATTCATGCATTTCACATCATGCATGCATGACTTTTACATGATAGGAATCAAATGGGAAACACATCCACCACACCGTTACAGCAGTATAAGCTGAGATCTCAATAACATCAGCTCTTACCAATCTATCACTGGATACACAGCTAATATGCGGGACCAACCCACATCAGGAATTCAAGGATAAGATAGACAATATGTCAAAATCCTGGCAATCGATTCAATAATCGAGACTACACCTGGAAGGACAGGATTGACGTCAGCTAGTAGTATCCAAGATAAGAGATAGCTATAGCCAAGGATAAGGCAGATATAAAAAAAGGATAAAGTAGACAATATTGTCAAAAGCCTGGTAATTGATTCAATAATCGAGGCTACACCTGGAAGGATAGGATTGATGCCAGCTTAGCAGCATCCAAGATAAGAGATAGCTGTGGTCAAAGATAAGGCAGACATCAAGAAATATTGTCGTTGAAACTTTGTCAAAAGCGGACAATGGATTCAATAATCGAGAACTGGATCAACGTCAGCTCAATGGAATATCCAAGATAAAAAATATCTATCACATCAAAATGAAGTAGGATCTACTTTTCCGGTTAAGCGGCGGATACGGTACTCCGTGACTCTCAAGTCGGTTCTCTCAGTTGCCCATAATAACTAATTCTTTCCTCTCTTCTTTCTTTTACTTCCCTCTAGAAAATGGATCCTACTCTTTCTGTCTTACGAAAATATTTTCCTTCTCTCCCAATGAACATTCTCAAAAAGATCTACCAAGTTCGCTGTGAACGATTAAGAGTTCTGATGCACAAAGGAATCCCTGAAGATGTGCGGTGGTTAATCGAAGCCAAGGTTCGTCTGGCAGGTGAAATCCCAGAGGCATTTGTGTCTCACATGCCTGGTATAGGCAAAAGCTCTTATGCCAAAAAGTGAAGAGCGAAAAGGTTACAAGTCTGCCATAAATGTGGACGGTGGACTTGTAATACTAAATGTCGTTCTTTAGGGATGATCTCTGATAATCGAGAAGATAAAATATGATTCATTAAGAATGGCCTGAGTAAGGACTCGTTGGATGATATCCAATTGACTCTTGAGACGCATTCTTGTGGATCTGTGCAACGTGAACTTCTTGGTTTATGGAGCATTTTTCATGAAGAACGAAACCGTTACAGTCCCGGGAATCTGACTGTAAATGACCCTGTTTGCCAGCTTGTAAGAAAACTGGATGGGAAGCAAATCCTCGACTCATAGAAGCCGTTAATGCCGTTACTAGACATAAATCAGTGGAAGATGTGAGCCACAGTCACAATTACTGTACATACAGTTTGTTATATTTGGAAAAGTTTGCATTTTCTTTTGACAGATGCATAGGCTCCCCTAAGTGTAATTGACACGTTATCTCTTTTCATCACTATAAATGCGTGTTCTTCCTTCTGATTAAGCAGCGAATAAGATACCCCGTGACTTCTAAAGTCGGTTATTCCAGTCTTCTACAATAACTGATTCATTCTCTCTCCTCTCAAATTCTTCTCTAATCAATGGATTCTACTCTTTTTGCACTGCGAAAATACTTTCCTTCCCTTCCAATAAAAGCCCTTAAAAAGATCTACCTTGCTAGATGTGCAAGAATCAGAGTTTTTACACGCAAAGGCATTCCCGATAATGTGCAGTGGATAATTGAAGCTAAGGTCCGTCTGGCGGGTGAAGTTCCAGATGCATTTATGCCCCGCATGCCCGGTTTAGGTAAAAGCCGTTATGCCAAAAGGCGAAGAGCAAAGAGACTAGGCTTGTGTTATAAATGTGGGCGATGGAATTGTAATACTAAATGTCGCTCTTTAGGATACATCTCCATAAATCGTGAAGATAAAAGAAAATTCATTAAGAATGGCCTGCGTAAGGAATCTCTGGAAGATATCCGAGAGACTCTTGAAACGCATTCTTGTGGAAAAGTGCAAGGTGAAATTATCGGTTTATGAAGGACTTACCATAAAGAACGAAACCGTTACAGTCTTGGGAATGTGACTTTAAACGACCCTGTTTGTCAGTTTGTAAGAAAACTGGATGGGAAGCAAATCCCCGACTTATAGAAGGCATTGAAGCCATTACTGGACATAAATCAGTGGAAGATGAGAGCCACAGTCATGATTGCTGTACATATAAGCTGTCATTTGTCTTTTCTTTTGACAATAATGTACTTGCTTCTGTAAGTGTAATTAACGCGTTATCCTTTCATCACTATAAATACGTATAAGTTATTTCCATTTCCTACAATCACTAATTCCTTTCTTCTTCTCTTAAATGCCTCCTTCATCAATGGAGTCTTCTCTTTCCACACTGCGAAAATATTTTCCTTCCCTTTCAATAAATGTTCTTAAAAAGATTTATCAAGCTAGATGTGAACGATTCAGAGTATTTATGCAAAAAGGCATTCCTGATAATGTGCGATGGCTAATCGAGGCTAAGGTTCGTTCAGCTGGTGAAGTTCCAGAAGCATTCTTTCCCCGTATGTCCGGCTTCGGTAAAAGCGCTTATGCCAAAAAGAGAAGAGCAAAGAGGCTAGGCGTTTGTCATAATTGTGGATGGTGGATTTGTGGCACTAAATGTCGTTCTCCAGGAGTGATCACCAGAAATCGTCAAGATAGAAGAAGTTTCATTAAGAATGGACTGCGTAAGGAATCTCTGGAAAATATTCGAGAGACTCTTGAAGCGCACTCTTGTGGAATGGTGCAATTTGGGATTGTCGGTTTATGAATGACTTTCCAAAAAGAACGAGATCGCTACAATATTAAGAATCTGACTTTAAACGACCCTGTTTGCCAGTTTGTAAGAAAGCTAGATGAGATGCAAATCACCGATTCATAGAAAGCATTGAAGCCATTACTGGACGCAAAGCCAGTGGAAGACGAGGATCAAAGTCACGATTACTGTACGTGCTAGCTGTCGCTTTTGAAATTTTCCTCCCCTTTTGGTAATAATGTATCCACTCCTGACGTGATCCACAGTCACGACTACTGTACAGATTAGTTGTCATTTTTGAAAATTTTCCTTCTATTCCAAGAATAATGTATCCACTCCTGACGTGAGCAACAGTCACGATTACTGTACATGCTAGCCGTCGCTTTTGAAATTTTCCTCCCCTTTTGGTAATAATGTATCTACTCCTGACGTGAACCAAAGTCACGATTACTGTACATGCTAGCTGTTGCTTTTGAAATTTTCCTTCTCCTTTGGCAATAATGTACCCACTCCTGACACGGACTACTGTATATAGCTGCCACTTTTGAAATTTTCCTTCTCTTTCAACAATCACGTACCTACTCCTGACATAAGCTACAGTAGTGACTACTGTACATGCTAGCAGCTATTTTGAAAATTTTCCTCCTCTTTTAACGATAGTGTACCCATACCTAACCAAAGTCATACTCGTGACTACTGTGAATAGCTGGCAATAATGTATCCATTCTTAAAAATAAAATTATTGCCTTATCTCTTCATCTCTATAAATATATCCTCTTTTCTTCTTTTCTCACATGGGTAAGGATAGGAATGGAGAAAACCTCCACTCGTAAATCCCGAAGTGTTTGTGTATTTTCTGGAGCTTTTCCTGGAGAAGATGAAGAGTACTTAAAGGCAGCCAACCATTTGGGTAGTGTATTAGCTGAGCGAAAAATACACTTAGTTTATGGAGGAGGTAGTGTCGGATTAATGGGAGCTGTAGCATCAGCAGCATCTTTAGGAGGAAGCCAGGTTCTGGGTATTATCCCTGCATCTCTGAAATCGGTTTCTGGGGGCACAATTGGAGAAGAGCTAGTGGTTAAAAATCTGCAAGAGCGTTTGTTACAAATGCTTTTTAATGCCGATGCTTTTATCGCTCTACCAGGTGGTTTTGGCACATTGGGAGAAGTCTTTCAAATTGCTTCCATGGCCCAACTTAATTTGCATAAGAAACCCATTGGGCTTTTAAATGTTAACAATTTTTTTACAGGTCTGATAGCTTTTATGGATTATGCTATGCAGAAGAATTTCATATCAAGAGTGGCACGGCGAATCATAATATCCGCAACAACTGCTGAAGAATTGCTAGATAAAATGCAAGCTTTTGTTCCTGAACCAGATCCAGCAATGATTCAGATAGACTGGACACGACAGTCTTTCCTGACCAGTGCACTCCCATAATGGTCCTCTACTCACCCTGTTGAAGTATTGTGGAAGAAAGAAGCGATCTGATCCGTTTTTCTTGTCCTTTAGTTTTATTATCAGCATTTTCTTTCGCGTTTCAGTTTTTCCTTTCAGGGAATTTCTTTTTTTTTATAATATAGTTTCGTCCAGGCTGATATTAAAACCATAGGACAATGCCTTTAGGTTGGAATGGCTGAGTAAAGAGTAATTTTTGTTACTCTTGAGACGCATCCTATTAGGTCTACTAGGCATAACATTTTGGGGTAGTTAAGCTTTAACCTTATTCGGATGACATATCTCACAAGGGAATCTATATTTACTGAAGGAAATATTAGATGAACCTTAAATATTGATTCCAAACATCCGTTCCCTTTACATAGTTTGTCAGTGTTATTGTCATCATCAAGATTCACTCATTTTATCGAAGCCTAATTCTTTGCGCTCGCCTATTATGAAAATTCACACTTCCGAATAGAACATTTCAACTTCGATTGTCTGAGGTACTTAAAAAGGAGGAAAGAGTTTTTCTCCACAATCATAATCAATTTTCATCATCGGGGTTTTTAAGGATGGAACCTTTACCTCGAAAACAATCAATTTTCATCATCGGGGTTTTAAGGATGGAACCTTTGCCTCGAAAACAACCAATTTTCATCATCGGGGTTTTAAGGATGGAACCTTTGCCTCGAGATCAATCAATCAATCCGGGGTTTTAAGGATGGAACCTTTGCCTCGAGATCAATTATCAATCCGAGGTTTTAAGGATGAAACCTTTGCCTCGAAAACAATCAATTTTCATCGCGGTTTTAAGGATGGAACCTTTGCCTCGAAAACAATCAATTTTCATCATCGGGGTTTTAAGGATGGAACCTTTGCCTCGAGATCAATTATCAATCCGAGATTTTAAGGATGGAACCTTTGCCTCGAAAACAATCAATTTTCATCGGGGTTTTAAGGATGGAACCTTTGCCTCGAAAACAACCAATTTTCATCATCGGGGTTTTAAGGATGGAACCTTTGCCTCGAGATCAATTATCAATCCGGGGTTTTAAGGATGGAACCTTTGCCTCGAGATCAATTATCAATCCGAGGTTTTAAGGATAAAACCTTTGCCTCGAAAACAATCAATTTTCATCGCGGTTTTAAGGATGGAACCTTTGCCTCGAAAACAATCAATTTTCATCATCGGGGTTTTAAGGATGGAACCTTTGCCTCGAGATCAATTATCAATCCGAGATTTTAAGGATGGAACCTTTGCCTCGAAAACAATCAATTTTCATCGGGGTTTTAAGGATGGAACCTTTGCCTCGAAAACAACCAATTTTCATCATCGGGGTTTTAAGGATGGAACCTTTGCCTCGAAAACAACCAATTTTCATCATCGGGGTTTTAAGGATGGAACCTTTGCCTCGAGATCAATCAATCAATCCGGGGTTTTAAGGATGGAACCTTTGCCTCGAGATCAATTATCAATCCGAGGTTTTAAGGATGGAACCTTTGCCTCGAAAACAATCAATTATCAATCCGAGGTTTTAAGGATGGAACCTTTGCCTCGAACTCAATCAATCGTCGAGGTTTTAAGGATGGAACCTTTGCCTCGACATCAATTAATCAATCCGGGGTTTTAAGGATAGAACCTTTGCCTCGAAATCAATCAATCAATCCGAGGTTTTAAGGATGGAACCTTTGCCTCGAGATCAATCAATCAATTCGAGGTTTTAAGGATGGAACCTTTACCTCAACATCAATTAATCAATCCGAGGTTTTAAGGATGGAACCTTTGCCTCGAGATCAATCAATAAATTCGAGGTTTTAAGGATGGAACCTTTACCTCGACATCAGTCAATCAATCCGAGGTTTTAAGGATGGAACCTTTGCCTCGAAATCAATCAATCAATCTGAGGTTTTAAGGATGGAACCTTTGCCTCAAGATCAATCAATCAATTCGAGGTTTTAAGGATGGAACCTTTACCTCGACATCAATCAATCAATCCGAGGTTTTAAGGATGGAACCTTTGTCTCGACATCAATCAATCAATTCGAGGCTTTAAGGATGGAACCTTTACCTCGACATCAATCAATCAATCCGAGGTTTTAAGGATGGAACCTTTGCCTCGAAATCAACCAATCAATCTGAGGTTTTAAGGATGGAACCTTTGCCTCGAAATCAATCAATCAATCTGAGGTTTTAAGGATGAAATCTTTGCCTCGAGATCAATCAATCAATTCAAGGTTTTAAGGATGGAACCTTTACCTCGAAATCAATCAATCAATTTGAGGTTTTAAGGATGGAACCTTTGCTTCGAAATCAATCAATCAATCCGAGGTTTTAAGGATGGAACCTTTGCCTCAGAAACAATCAATTTTCCTTCAACGATAGGAGAGCTCCTATCGCCGGGGTTCTAAGGAGAGTTCCTTAACCTCAGGATTTAGGCGGCGAAAAGGTTTTCAATGCCTAGCTAAGCCGGACGAAATTTGGTAACGACTTTGCATACATCATGTCTCATGAAGCATGCAAAGGGGGGCAGCTGTTGACACCCAATTTCGTCCGACCATAAAAAATTTTAAAAGAAATTAAATAAAAGAAATTAAATAAAAAAAATTATTATTTTTATTATTATTATTATTACTAAAAATTTTAATTAGTTTAAAATACATTTTTTTTTTGTGAAGATTTGATTTAAAATGATATATGTGTGTATTTGAAAGAAAAAAGAAAACTCCAAAAAAATGGCAAAATTTAAAAGTTTGAGGTAAAAATGACAACATTAAGAAGTTTCGGGAAAAATTGACAAATTCTGAAAGTTCCAGGAGCATTTGGTAGTTTGTCACATAAAATTTTGGGCCTGCCGACGTTTCTGGCGCAAATTGACAGAAAACGACAAAATTGTCAAAATCAGAAGCTTCAGGAACTTATCCAGAGGCTGAGAGACGTAAAGGACTAAAATTGTCATTTTACCAATTTAAGAGATAAGTTTGAAATTTTTTATTAATTTATCCATCAACAGTTCAGCTAAACTTCCTCTATAAATAGCCCCCCAAATTTTGTGCTGAACACATAAAAAAATAGAGAGAAAGCTTAGAGCTCCGTTTAAGAAAAAGGAAAAAAATTAGCCTAGGTCCCTGGCCCTCTTCTCTTCCTCTCCAGAAAACCTAAACCTTCTCTCACTGTTTTTTTTTTTTTTTTTCCTCGCGCGCGTTCGCGTTTCCTGGAGGATTAGAAATTTTAGTTCCTAGGTAAAATTCAGCTTTCGCCCTTCATCTTTTCAATTTATTTCTATTGAGTCACTAACATTTTATTTTATTCTTGCAGAGAATTAATTACTAACTTTCCTTTTATATTTTACTTGTTTATTATTATTATCATTATTAACTTTTATTACTGTTGTTATTAACTTACTAACTTACTAACCTTACTAACCTTTTATTATTGTTATAATTGTTATTAACTCACTAACTTACTAACCTTACTAACCTTTTTTTTTATTGCTATTATTGTTATTAACTTACTAACTTTACTAACCTTTTATTATTATTATTGTTACTAATTTACTAACTTTACTAACTTTTATTATTATTGTCATTAATATTAACATCTAACTTTACTAACTCTTGCTAACTTTTATAATTCATGGAAGGTTATGCCTTATATTTATTTATTTTTTAAGTGGATGGTCAAAAAGCCCCACTGTATTTATTTATTTATTATCTTTTAATATTCCTTTATATGTTTACATGTGTTATTTTATGCATTTTTTTATGTCTAAACTAAAATAAAACCTCCCCTTTACTTTACTTTATTTTATGATAAAATTTATTTTACTTATTTGATAATAAAAAATAAATAAATAAGTAAACAGTAACTAATTAAAAGAAGATTCTTTTATGTGAATAATTAACTTTATTCTATTTAAAAATCGTTTTTTTAAAGACAATTATCTTTTATTATTTTGAAACATATGTTTTAATTATTTCTTTAAAGAGAACAAAAAGTTAAACTTTTTATTCTTTTTATTAAAAATTATTTAACAAACATAATTAAATAATTCTAAAAATACAACAAAAATCAATTCTGTTTTTAAATATATTTCTATAGTAATAATAATTAAAAATTCAAGAAAAACAATAATAAAAATCCAATAAAAATTATGATTTAATTAATAATTAATTAAATAAATAATTAATTAAACTCCATGTCCAAATGATCCGCCAGGATCCATGGCTTGGAAAATATTTTTTAAATAAAGTATATAAAATATATTTTTTTTACATAAAGTATATAAATAAATTTTCTTTTATTATTAAAAAAAATAAAAACTTTGGGATAATATTTTACTTATTTTTTATCCAGTAATATTTTACTTATTTCTTTCAAAATAATAAAAAGATATAACTTTTTGTTTCCTTTATTAAACAAAATAAAATTTTACCCAAATAATTTCAAATAAAGGTAATAAAAATAAACAAGAAAAAAAGAATTAAATTTTTTTAAATATTTTAGACTTATTAATTAGATGTATTTTTAGACTTATAAATTAGAAAATTATTTTATCAATAAAAAAGAACACAAAAAAATAAAATATATAAATATCAAAAACTTTTATTTATTTTTAAAATATGCATATAAATTTTTGGTTTCTTAATTAAATAATTACTTTTGGTTTCTTAATTAAATAATTACTTTTGGTTAATCTTTCATTAAAACAAAATAAAACAAATAAAAATATTAAAACTTTTCTTTTATTTTTGAAATATACATATCAATTTTTGTTTCCTTTATTAAATAAAACTTTGATTAAATAATTATTTTTTTTGTTCACCTTTTATCAAATAAAGTATTAAGACTTTTCTTTTATTTTTTTTGAAATATACATAAATTTTTGGTTTCATTATTAAATAAATGAAATTTTGATTAAATAATTATTTTTTGGCTCACCTTTTTTAAAAATAATTTCCATATCCGGATGATCCGTCAGGATCTACGGTTTGAAAAACATCTACTTTTTAATTAAATTAAATAAATACAAAGATAAAAATCCATATTTACGATATGGATTAATTTATTTAAAATTTTATCAAATTCCGTGTCCGGGTGACTCGGCAGAGTCCATGGTTCGGAATTAAATCTTCCGTGTCCAAATGACTCGGCAGAGTCCATGGTTCGGAAGTATCAAATTTTATATAAATTAATTTAAAAATCCACATCCGATTAATTCAGTTAAAATTTCTAGTTTGAAAATTAACTGAATATTTTCTAAAAGCAAAGCAAAACAAAATTAAAATCAACTAAGGTGCCAATTTTGGGCGCTATAACAAAGTTGTTTTAGCGTAACCGTACTCCCGATCCCCGAACTCTCGCAGACCAATTTTAAGGTGACCAATCGACCTAGGTGAAACAGATTGGTGGCGACTCCAAAAAACCCGACGTTGCCACAACATCCATACTTAATTTTGTGAGTTTTTGGTAGCTTTTAGCTTATAAATGCAACTTGTAAGTAGAAGGACTTTTAAAAGTGTTAGGTTTTCACGATAGTGAACAGAATGAAATTTCACTTGGGATTTTTCTTTTGGTCGGCTATTTTACCTACTAGGTTGTAGCACCTTAGCTTAGCTTGCAACCTGACTTGCAAAACAATTTTGGATGTGTCTGATTCCTTGTGCTACAGCCCAGGCAGTGTGTAACGTCTTATAGACTACAGTAGGGAGCATTAGGTCATGGCCTGGCCTAGCACCAGGCCATGACCCAAGCCATAGCATGGAGTATCAGGACATGCTTGGCATGCCCGAGACACTCTATGCCATAGAGCGGGAGCACCATACTATAGCCTATTATGCCTGACAAGTGACTAGCCTCATTATATGTAGCCATACCACTATCTACCAGGCCAAGAATCTAGCCAATTTTGTAACGGGAGCCATTGAGCCATATCATGTGATAAACAACCTCCCAAAAACTTCAGGGGTGCTATGCATGTCCAAAGCGGTTCCTTTGAATGCATTGGGTGTTTTTGGCCTCCTATTAGTGGGGAATCTTGACTTATTCTTTATGAAGACCAAATCTCACCTAACTCCCCATGTACTTCATTTTCTTCATTTTTTAGGGGGAAAACCTATATACATTTTGCATTTTGACTTTAGAACATTATATCAAAGGAGATAATTACTTCATCTGTCTCTATAATCTTGCATCAAGTTTAGAGGAGGACTTAAAGGTCTTTAAAGTTAAGGTTCTCAATCACTAGTCATTAGGGAGGTTCTTCCTCTTCATCTTCCATGTTACACCACCTTAGAACTTAGAATGCTTCTAGAGAGAAAAAGCTTGGACCCTAAAATTAGAGGAAGTAAAGAGCCTGTCAACATTTTTCTTCATATTTTTAAGGGTTTTTGGTGTTCTTTATATTTTGTAATAATGATTATGGAGTAGATTATCCATATTTTCATTGAACTTGTGTATTATTTAGTGATTTCTACTTGATTTTCTTTGCTCTTATGTCTTTTTCCCTTATGATGATTTTATTGCCTTGAAGTAGCTAAGATAGGCATGTGTTATAGATTTTGCTATAAGTTGAGGGTGGGCTTAGCTAAATCAAAAAATAGGGTAAAAAAGGTATGGCTAGAGGAAATTGAGACAACTAACTTAGTCTACGTGGCTTATTATAGAATGTGCTTAAAATAACTTTAAATTCTTGAACTAATAAGATCTTCATTTAAGTATTATTGTGTTAAGATTAGCTAATCGCAGGAAAGAGTGTATCCTGGGAGTAGAAACATGCCTATAAAAGTGGAGAGTAAAGAAAAAGGATGAAGTTTCAAGTCATTGATAGAAGTAGTGAGAAATCTAATTAGCTGTAATGTACTAGCAATATTAAAGTTTAGATATCATTTGCACTGCATACTTAGTTAATTAGCTTATCTAGGATTCTAGTCATTTCCTTTACTTAGCATAGTTTAACTTAGGCCTTTAGTTAGTAAGCGGTTAAAACTGTGAGCATCTAGCTTTAAGTATAGTTTTTAGTATGGTAGTTGAATCTAATTTACTAAAGAATTACTATCAACATTACTTGTCACACTACAAGTATCAATCGTGTACTTCCGAGAATGTACATAAGAGCATCAAAGCTTGCACTTCACATAACACACATCAAGTTTTTGGCTCTATCATCGGGAATTATATATTAGTAGCGGCGATGCTATGTCTTAGTGAATGGTTGTAATTGTCACAACTGAATTTTGGAAAAAGTATGTAACTAGTATATGTTATTTTTTAAAAAAAAATATGTTCTGCCCACATAAAATTTTTGGTGATGCTCTTATTAACTTAAAAGTGCATAGACTTAGTTCTACTAAATGGTCAAAACAAAAATATGTAAAAGCTGGTGACAAAACTACAAATCACAAGAATTATTAGTACAATTATATAATTTAACACATAAACCAAGTTAAAGGAGATAATCTCATTTCTCCCATGGACCACATCTCAAAATATAAAAAAACTCTAATAAAACAAAATCTAACCTAAAGGCCCAAAAAAAGTAGACTAAAATTTATTTATCTTCCCACATAAATTGTCACAGCAATAGCTTATCAAAAAATAAAAAAAAAACAAACAAATTACCATAGCTTTCTCCTTCCTTTCTTTATAGCAGGGTTGCAATAGGCAGAAATCATAATCATCTCGCATCTCTTTACCTTTTTTGTCTTAAAAAAAATCTTAAAAGTTAATCTTCACTTGCATTGTAAATCACAAATCTTTATCAAATCTCAATTTGCATTGCATCTCTACTAATTTTTAGATAATTCTAAAATTTCATAACCATAATGCATCAACTTATAGAATACGAAATAGTATACATTATTTTGTGGATTTATAATTTTATTATTTTTCTGAAGTTTATGCTAGGGAGAGATGCTTAAAGAAAGTACCAAGAGAAGCTTGGTTATCTCATTAAACAGATATTGATACTGAAAACAATTTGTCAAGGCAAGCACATCCGAAGATTAATTTAGAAGATTTTCCTAAAAAGTTTAGATTAAGAAAAAGAATTTCTAAGAATAATCCTGATCAATGTGATAGAATTATAAGATACTATTTATAAAAGGGTCCATGCCAACCTTAAAATCATAATTTTTCCTCAAAGAACAATTAGGAAGCCTTCACAAAAGTTTAACCCTCATCAATTTGAGAATAATAAGAATTGTTTGGAGTATAATGAATCAAAAGATGTTGTTTACTTTCTATGTTGTTATTCATTTAAGCTTGATTATGGGAAGCAATATGGTGATAATGCAATTGTACTTGAATGATTTATAAGTTGGAATAAGCTAGAAAGATTGAGAGAAGATGTAAGTGCTATGATATCACCCATAGTAAAGCTTGGAAAAAATGTGAAGATTTAATGAATTAGGAGCAATTCATTCAAAATGTTTTGCTTAAACAATCAGATCATGCCTTGAGTGATTATTGATTTTGTATGAATGCCTCTATTGATTGTATTCGATTCCTTTTAAGGAAAGGACTGGTTTTTTGAGGTCATGATGATTTAGAGACTTCAAAAAAATCAAGGTAACTTTCTTGAGCTTTTACATTTTCTAGCAGATCATAATGAAGCTATCAGTCGTGTTGCTTTGGAAAATGCTCTAAACAATGAGAGATTAACAGCACATAAAATTCAATTTGATATCATCAATTTCACAGCAATTGAAACAACCAATACCATTGTTAGTAATTTGGGGGATGAATTATTTTTTATTCTAATAGATGAATCTTATGATATTTCTTCTAAAGAACGAATGTTGGTTGTTTTACATTATGTAAATAAAAAAAGACTGGTGATTGAACAGTTCTTTAATATTACACATGTTTTTTAAACTTGTGCTTTATCATTTAAAAGGGCACTTGGGGAATTGCTTTCCGAACACAATTTGAGTTGGCGAAGATTGTGTGGTCAAGGATATGATGAGACAAGCAACATAAATTGGCAATTTAATGAACTAAAAACTTGATATTGATTGAAAATCCTTCAGCATATTATGTACATTATTTTGCACATCAGCTTCAACTGCCACTTGTGGCAATGGCAAAGAAAGATACATTTGTTGCATCATTTTTCTCTATTGTAAAAAATTTAGCAAATGTTGTTAGAGCTTCTTGTAAACGCAGAGATATTTTTCAAGAAAGTTAATCTGCAAAGGTTGTTAAGGCATTAAAAAGTTGCGACCTTAAAAATAGTCGAGATTGAACCAAGAATGATGTCTCTAGCATTCAGGTGATACAAAATAGAGTTCTTACTATAAGATTTCAATTGGTTTAATTCTTCAGTTGTTAGTTATTACTAACTAGGGGTGAGTATGATTCGAGTTGGTTTAGTTTTATAGAGGAACCAAACCAACCTGAAATGGGTCAGTTCTAAAATTTTTCTATCCAACCAGAGTACCAAGAACTAAATAGAACCAGAACCTTGGTTTTCGGTTTTTTAGTTGTGGTTCTCAGGTTTTTTGGTTTATTCCATATACCTATAATAACATAAAATTCAATAAAATTACATTCATAACCAGTTTTATGAAATATTCAACATAATATACAATTAAATTAACATTTAAATACATGTACTTAGACACATTTAATAGAGTTTAAAATGTTGTTATTACCAAAATGGTTCAAAAGAGTTACTTGTGGAATATCTTCTATCTCAACCAATTTACTTCCCTCCAGTAGTTCCAACATTGACACGGCATTTAACATAGAAAGCTAAGTGTTTTCGGCCATCTTCTTTAGAATTGAAACATAAAATATGTTGATGTCATGAATTTCAAGTTTTGCATGACTCATAAATGAAAAAACATAAGGATTATATTGTTAAGAGTAGTCTGGAATAGAGAGATCGAAAACAAAATAACGCAGCAGTAGTCAATCTAGGAAGCAAAGTGATTCAAGTGAATATGGAAAATTTTCATAAATAATCCCACAACTTCTATGCTATTTCAATTTAGGACATCAGTTTAAGGATTTAATATAAAAACACAAAATGACCGTCATAATTCTTCTAAGAAACACATACATACATACATACATACATATGTATATATGTGTGTGGATATATTAGTAATACTATAATTTTTATTATATATATATCTCAAGTTTGATTCTATCTTGGGTTGGTTCCATATGAAACCAAAACTAACAAAAAAAACTGTCAGTTCTCTTCTATGTGGATCCAACCCATGAACCATGGTCTATTTTTACTTTACCCAACCCAATGGGGGTGGTTCGGGTTGGGTTTTGGGTTTTCCCAACCCATGCTCACCCCTATTATTAACATGCTTAAATATATTATTGAAGAATGCTAGAATTCTAAGCAAAGAGCTGAAGTTATGTTCTATTGGGGTTAATACAGTCTTTTAACTTTCTATTTAATCTTCACAACAAGAAAGATATTTTTGGGATTACAAATGAATCGTCAAAGGCATTGCAGAGAAAGGATCAAGACATTATGAATTAAATGGAACCAATAGAAAGTGCAAAAGAAAGATTGTTAAGAATGAGATGCCAGGTAGGATGATTTAATAAAAAAGGTTGTTCATTTTGTTGAATCGTGATGACTCATTTCTAGCATTTAATAGGTACAAATTAATTCATCTTAGTTAACTAATGTGTTGCTTGTTGTCCACGGATACTAGTTCAAAAGCATACCCGAAAGTCTACTCCACTAACTTGGTCAAAGAAGATGAAATTGAGGGAGAAAGAAAGAAAATAAGTTAGAAACAAGAGCAAATATGAGAAGCAGGATTATAGAAGAGAATTTAGAAGAAATTTGATTAGAAAAGAAAAATTTGTTGCATAAGTGCACCAAGAAGTTGAGAAAGAATAAGAAAGAAAAATATTGTTCAAAACAACTTTAATTTCAGTAATCTGTTTGCAAAAATAAAAAATACAAGCCATATTTATAGTTAAAAAGCTAGGATTTTTAGCCTTACACGGCTTGAATGAAAGAAAAACCCTAAACCTAGAAAAAAAAAAAGAAGCAATCCTAGCCAAACTAGGCTTTGAAAACATAGTTTGAACACTTTTTCACTCAAAATCCATGTGGCCTGTGTCCCATATGTCCTGAACCTGTTACTTAGCTAAATAACATATGGAAAAAACTAACTAACTAAGAAAATTGAACAAAAATGCATGGGCATACAAAAAAGCCTAGAAGGCTCTGGAGTGCACCCTAAGTGTCATTAGGGGTTTTGGCTTGGGCCTCATACATCTGATGAGCTTTCTAGTGTTTCTCCAGCTTGAATCTTCATTATAAGGTATGACTTGAATTTCTTGTGGTCCTATATACAAAAGGCTCATCTGGGTTGTGAAATGGTGTGGGAGGGCTCCATGAGGGCTCCAAGTCTGCCAAGATGCACACTTGGAATGCCTCTTGTCTTTCGTTGGCATTTTTTTCCTTATGAGAGGTGTCCTATTCTTATCTTTAATAGGTTCTTTAGTGTCTTGAAAGCCTCTGAGCTGGATGGTCTTCTATCATCTCCCCCTTCCTCAAAGAGATTTATCCTTAAATCATCACTTACATTAAAGAAAGATAGGTCAGAAACATCGAAAGTTATACTAACAATGTGCTCACCTCTTAAATCTAATTTGTAGGCATTGTCATTGATCCTTTTTAACACTTGGAATGGCCTATCTCCTCGAGATTAAAGCTTATACTTTCTTTGGCTAGAAAATATCACTTTCCTTATATAACCCAAACCTAATCTTCTGGCTCAAAGGTCACTTTCTTCCTTCCCTTGTTGGCTTGGGTTGCATATTATTGAGTCCTCTTTTTAATTTACAGCCTCACTTTCTCATGCAAGGCTTTAACCATATCAGCTTTATTAGTTCCACCTACAATAAAAAGTTGGCTTAAAGGAAAAGGCATTAAGTCCATAGCGGTTAATGGATTAAAACCATAAACAACTTAAAAGGTGAAGATCCAATTGTTTTATGCACTACCCTATTATGAACATACTCAACATGAGGTAAAACTTCTTCCCAAGCTTACAGATTACTTTGAATGATGACTCCTAAGACAATAATCAGGGTTCTATTTGTTACCTTAATTTGGCCATCAGTTTGTGGGTGGCAAGTAGTAAAGAACATAAGTTTAGTATCTAAATTGCCCCACAATACTTTCCAAAAGTGATTAAGGAACTTCACACGTTAGTCACTCACAATTGTTCTTAGAAGTCCATGTAATCTCACAAATTCTTTAAAGAAAATATCAACAATGTTCACAGCAACATCTGTCTTGTGACATGAAATAAAATGTGCCATATTAAAAAACCTATCCACAATCACAAAGATTGAGTCCTTTCCATTCTTTGTCCAAGGGAGTCCTATAACAAAACCTTTAGAAATATCAATACAAGGGTGATTAGGAATAGGTAATGGAGTATAAAGTCTATAAGAGTTTAGTTTGGACTTAGCCCTTTTACACTTAAGACAACTAGCACATAATCTTTCAACATCTCTTTGCATCTTTGGCCAATAGAGCTTCTCTTTGAGCACACTTAAGGTCTTTTCAACCCCAAAGTGTCTTATTAAGCCTCCTCTATGAGCTTCCTGGACTAGCAAAGATCTCAAAAAGTTCTTCGGAATGCACAACTTATCTTGTTTGAAAATAAAACCATCAACCTTATAGTATTTGTCAACACCAAATGTGCACACTTAGCATATAGTTCACCAAAGTTAGGATCATTCTTATACAAGCCTTTCAAGTATTCAAATTCTAAAACCTTAGCATCTAAAGAAGAAAGAAGAACATACCTTTTTGACAATGCATTGTAGACAACGTTTTCTTTACTTTATTTATATTTGATGTGGTATGGAAAAGTCTTTATGAACTCCACCAACCTTGCATACCTTCTATTTAAATTTCCTTGGCTTTTAAGTGATTCAAAGATTGGTCATCTACATGGATGATGAATTCCTTGGGCCACAAGTAGTGTTTCCATTTTTCAAGAGCTCTCACTAAGACACACATTTCTTTGTCATAGGCGGGGTAGCTCAAGGTGGCTTCATTTAGTTTCTCACTAAAGTAAGTTATAGGTCTTCCTTTATGCATCAAAACAACTCCAATACCATGTCCACATGCATCACATTCAACTTCAAAAGTCTTATAAAAATCAAGCAAAGTTAGGATATGTGCATTAATCAACTTGTGCTTAAGTGTTCTAAATGCATCTTTTTGTGTTTTTTTCCACATAAAGCCTACATTGTTCTTTACTACTTTATTTAAAGGTGCAAAAATGTTTGAGAAATCTTTTATGAAACTCCTATAAAAACTAGCAAGGCCATGAAAAGATCTCACCTAGAAAACAGGCTTAAGAGTTAGCCACGTTTGTATGACCTTTGCCTTTTTTTATCAACCTCCACGCCTTTTGAGCTCACTATAAAACCAAAAAAGATCACACAGTTAGTAAAAACAGAACAATTCTTAAGGTTAGCATGCAACTTTTTTGCTTTAAAAGTTGCTAACAGATGCCTTAGGATGATCAACATGCTCATGCAAGCTCTTACTATATACTAAGATGTCATCAAAGTAAACAACCATAAACTTTCCAATGAACTCTCTTAAAACATGATTCATAAGTCTCATAAAAGTTCTAGGAGCATTAGATAAACCAAATGACATGACTAACCACACATATAATCTGAATTTGGTTTTAAAGGCAGTCTTCCATTCATCCCTTTCTTTTAAGCTAATTTGATGATAATCACTTTTAAGATTAACCTTAGAGAACATAGTGGATCCATATAACTTATCTAGCATGTCATTTAATTTAATAATTAAGATTTTTATACTTTACAGTGATTTTGTTGACTAACTTACCCTCGCACATCCTCTAATATCCATCTTCTTTAGGCACCAAAATCATAGGCACAGCACAAGGACTCAATCTTTCCTTCACATATCCTTTTGAAAGTAGATCTTTAAGTTACCTTTAGATTTCTTTGGTCTCCTCGGGATTGCTTCTATAGGTTGGCTTGTTTGGAATATAAGCTCCAAGGATGATATCTGTTTGATGTTCAATGCCCCTTAATGGTGGTAGTCTTCTTGGCTCCTCAAGAAAGACATTTTCAATGTCCTTCAACAAAGAAACAATAATACTAGGAAGTTTGTTAGTTAAGTCATTAGATAAGAACATAGTTTATTTGTAAAGTAAAAGAAGCACTGACTTTTGTGCTTGAAGAGTTTTCCTCACATCACTTATCTTTATTATCAAGCTCTTTTTTCTTCTCTTAACTTTCTTTTCTCTACGTTTACCTTAATAACTCTCACAACTTTTCTTTCCCTCTAGGTCACTCATTCTTTTAATCTCTCAACTTTCCCCTCTTCATTTAAGACCTCATTTCTCTTTTTCCTCTCGGCCTCACCAGGAATCTTCTTTTGATCCTGTATAACTTGTTGTGGTGAAAGTGGTGCCAATGTGATGGTTTCATCTTTGAGTTGGAAAGAGTATCTATTCTTAAAACCATCATGTATGACTCTCCTATCATATTGTCATGGTCTTCCCAAAGGAATGTGTCTTGCCACCATAGGAATAACATTATAAAGCACTTCATCTTCATATATTGCAATCTTAAAACCTACCATGACTTGCTTTGTCACCTTCACTTCATCTTTATGGTTGAGCCATTAGAGCTTGTAAAGTCTCAAGTGTCTTATGGTAGGTAGCTACAACTTCTCAACCAAAGTTGTAATAGCAACATTAGTGCAACTTCCTCTATCTATAATCATGCTACGTACCTTTCTTCCAATGTAACACTGAGTGTGAAATATGTTCTCTCTTTGATTGTGGTCTTCCTTAATGTGAACATTCAAGGCTCTCTTTGCTACTAGTGTAATTCATTCTTCCATAAAGTCTATCTCGGGTTCATCCTCCATGATTGGCTCTTCATGCTCCTTTCCATCACTCTCATCCATGACCACTTCTCTAACATCATTGAGCATCATAGTTCTTTGATTGGCAAAATCTCTTGTTAAATGCCCTATTCCTTGGCACTTAAAATAAATTTTGTCACAGTTTCTAGGTCCAAACTTAGAATCAAGATTACCTTGTTTAGGCCTTTAAGATTGGCTCTTAAAAGGTGCCTCGGGTTTTGGCTTTAAAGTCCCCTATCCTTGGCTCCTCCTTCCTCCCACCATTACTCCATGTTGGCCTTGGATTAGGGTTAGGTTTTGTGAAAAACCTTGCTGACCTTCTCCTCTTAAGTTGCCTCTCCATCCGAATGGCTATATGTACCCTATCATCAAACTCCACACAAGGGTGTAACTCCACTAAGGTGGCACTGTCAGGGTTTAGGCCATGCAAGAATTTGGCCCTGGTGGCTTCTTAATCTTCCTTTATGTTGACTTTCAGCAAGGTAACCTCTAACTCTTTGAAATAATCCTCCACAAACCTTGTGCCCTAAGTTAGCCTTTATAACTTTTGATGAAGTTCTCTTTAGTAGTAGCCTGGCACAAACCTCTTCCACATAACACTTGCATTGTTTGCACCGGCTCCTCTTAGTTTCTTTGTCTCGAGTTTACAACTTAAGCCCACCAAGCAAGAGCATAGTCAGTAAACTCCAAAGTGGCAATCTTTACCTTCTTGTCCTATTCCTCGAGATAAGTATAGTACTCAAAGATCATATTTACTTTGGCCACTCATTCAAGGAATGCCTTTGGGTCACTTCTTCTTTTGATTGATGGGATTTAAAGGTTGATTGTATTGAGGTTGGGATCCTCCCTTGGTTGACCCTTCACTGGTCTCCTAGGTGGTGGTAGTGGTGGTGGTGGTGGCACACTTTCAAGATCATCATTTTCATAACTGGTGACTTCATGGAATGTAGATGGATCCTTCATTAAAGGTACTTCAGGTAGGCAGCCTAAGATGCTTTGGGGTGCTTTGGAAGCACCTTACTCCATTCTTCAGTTTGACTCCTCTAATCTCTCCATCCTTTCCATCATGGCTTGAAATTTGAAACTTAGGTCAATGATAGCTTGCATAAAGGAAGCTTCCATCTCCTCCCTCATGTCTTAGCCAACTTCTTTAAACATGATATCTAAAACCAAAGATCCTCACAAACAATCCTTTTCTCTCAAATTTGTTAGTGGAAAGTTGCTTAAACAATAAAAAAAACTCCCAAGTTCTAAAATAGGTCACTCAAAGCATACAAGCACTTAAATCCTTCAAAACCTTTCAAAATCCTTCTTAAAATAATAAAAATATATAGAAAAAAACTTTGAAAATATAGCAAAAGATAAGAATATGATGTTTTTCCAATGAAAAATTGAAAGCACAAGAGAGAGAAAATTAAGGTTTCGGGTAACTAGGGTTTTTGCTGAAAACTGAAGCTTTTCCTTATTTCAAACTCTTTTCCAACCTTTAAATGATTGATTTTCTTGTTGGAATTTACTTTCCAAAACTTTAAAACACCTTTTACTTCAAAAGAAAATAATGGAATCAAGACTTTACAACAAGAAAGATAATGTAACTTGTATTGAAAGGAGAAAACTTGATGAACAATGATGCAACTTAAACAGAATGAGAACAAAATATTTTTGGTATTTTATGGACATTTTCAAAGCAAAGACAAAAGGAACACTGAATGGAAACAACTTGATGTGTTGCTTTAGAAACTTTGGCTCTGATACCACTTGATGTGTTGCTTGTTACCCATGGATACTAGTTCCAAAGCATACCCAAAATACTACTCCACCAACTTGGCCCAAAAAGAAAAAATTAAGGAAGGGAGAAAGAAAAGAAGTTAGAAACAGAAGCAAAGATGAGAAGCAAAATTATAAAAGGGGATTTAGAAGAAATTTGATTGGAAAAAAAGAACTTGTTGTACAAGTGTACCAAGAAGTTGAGAAAGAACAAGAGAGAAGAGTATTGCTCAAAGCAACTTTAATCTTGTTAATCTGCTTGTAAAAATATGAAATATAGGCCTTATTTATAGTTAAGAAGCTAAGGTTTTCAGCCTTACATAGCTTGAATAAAAAAAAACCTTAAACTTAGAAAAAGAAGCAATCCTAGTCAAACTAGGCTTTGAAAACATGGTTTGAACACTTATCCACTCAAAATTCATCCGGCATGTGTCCCATGTGTCCAAAATCTTTTACTTAGTTAAATAACATTTGGGAAAAACAAACTTACTAAGAAAATTGAACAAAAATGCTCAGTATACAAGAATGCCTAGAAGGGCTCCTAGGAGGTTCATGGGTGCATCCTAAGTGTCACTTTGGGTTTTGGCTTGGGCCTCCTATGTTTGACGAGCTTTCCAATGTTTTTCCAACTTGAATATTCATTATATGGTATAACTTGAAGTTCTTGAGGTCCTAGACATAAAGGGCTCGGCTGGATTGTGAAATGGTGTTTGAGGGCTTCATGATGGGCTCAAAGTGTGCCAAGATGAACACTTGGAATGCCTCTTGTGTTTCATTGGCCTTTTTCCTTGTGAGAGGTCTTGTGTTTATCTTTAATGAGTCTGTTGGTGTCTTAGAAGCCTATGAGCTGAATAGTCCTCCATCATCAACTCTACCTACCAGAATTTTATGCAGCTAAGCTTTTGACACTTGATAGTCGTTAGATACTTATATTTTTTATATGCACTCCAATAGAGATGTTCAAAATATTAAATGGATAAGTGCTCTTGCTCAAAAGTTGTTTCACAAAAGGAAACATATTACGTTTCCACTTGTTTATTTATTTTTGAAGTTGGCCTTAATTTTTCTAGTTGTTACAGCAAGTGTTAAGAGAGCTTTTTCTGCAATGAATGTTGTGAAAGATCAATTACCAAAACAAATAAGAGATAAATTAATGAATGATTACCTCGTTACTTGCATTAAAAAAGATGTATTTAGTAGTATAAGTAATAAGATTGTCATGAAATGTTTTCAAACTATAAAACCTCATCATTAGAGGTGAGAGTTGGGCCTGGTCAACTGGGAACGGCTGGGCATCAAGCCAGGCTCGAACTAGTAAAAAACTAGCTCAACATGGACCAAGGTGAAGCACAGGTCTTTGTAGGGTATGTATGGGCCTCGAGGAGGATGAGGGCCTAGGTCTGCACGGCACAACCAAGTTCGCAAAAAAAAAAAAATGGCCTATGATTAGGATCGGCTCAGCATAGTCACAGATTGGTCCAATCTAAGCCTAATAGTTAGCCGCTTCTGCAACAATTAGAATTCAATAAAAATTTGGTTAATTGCACTTCAGGCCCTCCAAATAGATTTCTAATATTTTTTTACCCCAGATTTATACTTTCACCCCTCCTAACAACTATAATTTAAGGGATTTTTGGTCTAAATAAATTTTGGCCCTCCCTTATAAATATAGAGGCTATTTCTACACCATCCTTACACCAAAATTCAATCTGTCTTCTTCCTCTACTACATTTTCTCAAGTAATTTTGCTCATTTCATTAGCTTTTTTGCTAATCTCTTTCTAATCTTATCATAATCTCATTCTAATTTTTTTTAATCTCTTCCTAAATGGCTTCAAGAAGAAAGGGAAAGTCCATGAAGCCACTTCATCCCGCACCACCGTCCTCTGAGGCTTATTCTGTTGTCGACCCCAGCCAACTAACATAGGCATCCACATTGAAAAATTGCATGATAATGACCAAATCGACATGACAGAATACGATTTAGGTCTTAATGATCACTTATCCGAGGATGAGGTTGAAGAGGTAGAAGCGATGTTGGCTGAGAATTTGTCAACCCAATTAGCACCAACGAGCTGTCAACCTGATGCTGAGGATTCACAAGCACAAGGTAAATCCTCAAGGCTAATAGCTTGGGTTTGAAAGCATTATGAGGTTGTATGGGAAGGGGACTTTGAGGTACAAGAAGTGCACATATTAAGGGAAAAAGTTGGTGAAAAAAAAAAAAGAATTCCAGCACCAGAACACTGCGGCGCCACATGGGACAATCAGCATGTCAATGTCCTTCCCAGTGCCACCACTAGTTTTGGAGGGCAAACACAACTTGGGGGCACAAGTATATTTCGATTTAACCAACACTTCTGTAGAGAAGGTATAATAAATTAGATGATGCTTCCTAAAATACCTTTTTGACTAGCTGAAGATGTACACCTAAAATCTTGGATTAGATCACTGCATTTAGAAAAGTTTATAGGAAAACGGCTAGGACGTAGAGCTTCAAATTATTTAAAGCCAGTAAAACAAATTTGCAAGCCTATTTCTTTGCTCATAATCATTTTGTGGCATTTACTTTTGACATGTGGACATCACCTAGGTAAATCATTTTTTTGCATAACTACTCATTGGATTAATTCTGATTAAGTAATGGAACAATGTATATTGTCATTTAGGGTCATAGAAATTGATCATATCAGATTTCACAATTTCAATTACATATTTGAAACTTTTCTTGAATATTATTGTGCTGATCAAGTTATGTGCATTTCATTTGATAATGCATCAAAGAATAATGTCGATGATTTCCTTTTAAGTCAACAATTGAAACCACCGTTCGAATGTGCATTCTTTCATGTTAAATGTTTCTAACATATTTTAAACCTTTGCGTGCAAAATGGTTTAAAAGTTTTGCAAAATGAAATTGTCCCTATTTAGAACTTCTTGTCATATTTGAAATCAAGACCCACTGTATTTCATGAATTCAAAAGATTTTATTTTGAAAATCAAAAACAATTTTCTTGGAAATGTTTTAAATTGAATTATCCAACTCACTGAAACTCCATTTATTTGATGTAGCAAGATACATATCTATATACAAATTTGTTAACGAATTTCATGAACCTAAAGTTGACTTGTGAATTTCGTACAACTAAAATGTGGGAAGGATGTTACAAATCCAGTGAATTACTAAAAAAATTTTATGAGGCCATCAAATTTTTCTCCGGTGTTTACTATGCGACTGTGCATCAAATTTTGATTCATTTAGTGAACATTACATATGTTTTACATCAGTTTAAAGATGATGAGTTTTTGAAATCGACGGTCGAAGCCATGTGAGCTAAGTGGCTTCAGTATTTTGAAAACATTCCCCATCTTTTTTTAATTACATATTTGCTTGATCCATACGTGAAAATGACGGACACAACCATATTGCTTGAAGACATTTTTCATACTTATTTAGAAATGGCCATGTAAATGTTTTGGCTAGGGTAAAATCTAAATTTAGTCCCTTAATTATTCAATTTGTCCTAAAATGGTCCCTTAACTCTAAAAGGGACTATTAAGGTCCTATAATTCACCCAACGCATCATATTTGAGTCCCATCCATTATTTTGGCCGTTATTTCTAACAGAAAATGCATATGTGGCACTTAATACCCACTGCTTGGTCCCATAAAGCCACGTGGCATCTTTTTTCATGACAATAAATGACAACACTGGAAGAACAATAAATCCTAGGCTAGAATTGACAAAAAAAAAACATAATTTTAGGCATTAAAATGTTAATTAACCCAACTTCCCCAATCTTTTCTCCTCAAGAAGCATCGTCGCCACCATGTCTCCCCATCTTCCACGAAATCGCTATCCCTACGATTCTCCGATTCTGTCTCTTCCTACTTCTCTGAGACCCAAATCTTCTCTCACCATTGCCGCCATCTCATTCTTGCCGTCAACCATTTTCGCTTTCAAACGAGGCACTTGCATCGCCCCTAGTTATTTTGAGAACTGAATGCCAGAAATTGACGGAGATGAAGAGAACAACCAACAAAGACGGAGAATGACCGACAAAGATGAAGATTCGAATGCCAGCGATTAACAAAAATGGAGAGAATCTGATTCGAATGAAATCCGAACGCTAGCAATCGGTGGAGATAGAGAGAATCGGATTCGAACACAATTGAACGCCAGTGATCGACGGATGAGGAGAAGGTAAGCAGCCGACCAAATCGAAGAAGGCAGGGCAACCAAATCGAAGCATGGAGAAGGAGGACTAAGATGGGTGGTGTCGGAAAATGAGTTGGGTGACAAAATTGAAGGAGAAGGGTGACGAAATCAAAGCACGGAGAAGGAGGACCGATGCAGTGGACATTGAACGGATATCCTCTCCATTGGCCAACGAATCTCCTCTCCACCGACCAATGAATTTTAGAGAGAAAGAAAGTTTGGGAGAAGAAGAAAATGTTGGACTATTTACAATTGAAGTCCTATGTTTATTTGTTTGTGTTAATTTTTATTTAATATTTCATTTCTGTACAAAATGGGCTCTAATTTTAGTTAAAGAGGAAGCCACGTGGCATTATGAATGTCACATAGGTAAGTCCATCTCAAATAACAGCTCAACTGACGGACGGGAATCAAATTGAACACGTTGCTTGAGTTAAGGGACCTTAATAGTCACGTTTAGAATTAGAGAACCGGTTTATGACAAACTAAATAGCTAAGGGACCAAATTTGGATTTTACCTATTTTGGCTATGTCTGTTATTGCTTCCGAGCACTTACATTCTTTGTATAAGTTATATTATGAGAGGCATTTAGATAAGGTACGATATGAAACTCCTTAAACTGGGCCTCCTAGGAGATCAATCTTTTCAAGATTCAACCTAGCCCTCTACATGCTCAAACGTCCTCGACCAACGACTTCCGGTTTAGTTGACGTTGATGACTACCTCAACACGTTGTTTGAGTCAAGCGACATCGACATATTGAAGTGGTGGAAACAAAAAAGATCAAGGTTTCCAATATTGTTGACCATCGCTCAGGACATTCTCATAGTTCCTGTCTTCACCGTGACATCCGAGGCAACATTTAGTGTAGGGAAACAAATAATATTAGAGAAGCAATCAAGATTGACGCTGTAGACAGTGGAAGTTTGCATATGCAACCAAGATTAGGGTCTCGCTGCATTCCGAAAACAAGACCTTAAGAGCTTTGATGATAAGCTAGTATCCGATGATGTTGCTTAAATTTTTTTTTCCCTTCTTACATTAGTGTGTATTTGATCTAGCTATGTTGTTCAACACATATCATATGTTTTAATTTTTAGTAATTTTTAAAACATTTCCCCAGTTCAAGATGTAAGGCATGTTCTAGTTGGTTCTAAGTGTCATTTGACTTTTTTACTTAAAAAAAATTATACCAGTGGTGGTGTTTTTTCCTTTGAAAATAAATATTAAATCCAAAAATAATTCATAACTTAAAAACAAAACTGGTACAAAATAGACCTGGCCTGTAGGCCTGGGTGAAGACCGACTCAGAACCAGACCGCCTTAACCCAATCCATACCTTATCCTTCATGATCCAGACATAAACCTGGCCAGTTGTGGGTCAGGTTGACCCGTCTCCCACCCTTCTTCCTCATGAGGAGTTGTCAATTTGAACTTATTTTATTAACAATAACTTTTTATTGTCCCAATTGGCATAGTTTTCTAACTCTTGCGCTGTATATCAGTAAAGTTTATTTTAATATTGTTGCTAGAAGCTTTTACTCTTGAGTTGATTTTTGTATTCTCCTTTACTTTGTTTTGCTTGTGGTATTTACCAGCAAAAGAAAGTTGGTAATTATTTTCCAATAAAGTTGGCAACGAGGTTCCGATAATTGTTCATCGAAAACTAAAATTACCATGGAAACATCGGTATTTGCCTACTTTTAGGAGCTGTTAATAGTGGTAAATACCAAAGGTGTCTTACCTTTAACTTCGGGGTATAATGATTATACTTTCACAGCCTTTAGACTTGACTCCTGAGGCGATTTGATTCAGCGGTTCAGCTTTTGGGCTCGAAATTTGGGCCAGTAAAGATTGGGGCTAACAGAGTATAGCATTGCTTTTATAACAACGCTAATTATACTCTGTCCCTCAAATTTTGATGAAATTACTGTGAGATGGGCTTAAACCAGGGTACATCAAGTGGTATACAATATATGGTAATGGCTGGCTTTATATATGTTCTCAAAAGTTTAAGACATATTTTTTATGATATATATAACTTAAGCCTTGTTTTTAAAAATTTACATCAATAGGTAGTGGCGAATTCAGAAATTTTGTAAAGAGAGATCCATTTACATATATAAATACTAAATATTTCTTCCATTTTATATTAGTTGGTCGTTTTACCTTTTCTGACTAAAGTTTTTCTTGAATATATTTATATTAATATGTATTAAAAAAATTTTAAAAATGATATTTAGAAACTATAATATTTAAAGTTTCATTTTCACACAAAAAGTTCATATTTTTATGATAAATTTTGAAATAAATAAAATCATAAATTAATTACTGTAAATAGGTAAATAGGTCAGTTTTTGTGAAATAACGGGAGTATTAACATTATATAAAAAAGCTTATAAATTCATATATATAAAATAATTATGAAAAATTTATTCTTAGAAGAAAATATGAAAAATTTGTTCAATTTTAGAATCTATTTTTCTATTATTGGTCAAATAGCTTCAACTAAAATTGTAAAATTATATATGCATTATTGAAATAGACAGGTGAGATGTTTATCCTCTATAAAATGTAAAGAAAAATATCCACATTTACCCCATAAACTTATGAGATTCTTCTACGATATTCTTCCTTATTGGCTCGTTGACTTTAGGTTGTACCAAACTAGCTTCTTAGTTATTCCATATATTTGAAGAGAAAAAGAGAGTGGTGAAAAATTTTCAATGTCAAGGTAGAAAAATATATGAAAGTTTAGGAGCATAATTGGGCTTCTGCATTTAGAAAATCATTTGTAAAAAGAGGTAGAGGTTAACCTTTTTTGCATTTTTTTAAGGTAAGAGATGCTCATTTTTTTGTTCCATTAAATATTATAAACATTAAAAGGGTCAATTAAAAAAATTATAAATGATCAAATTATTAAATTATGTAATTTTTATTAACAATTTTATAGAAAAAGGGTCCATATTGCACATATGGATCCGCCATTGCCAATAGGATAAGAGACCACTACCATGTATATGTAGAGGCATAGCTTCTTAGGGGCAGGAGGTGGCAGCTACCCCTTAGAATTTTAAAAATTTTCATTGGGTTATTGGATATGTGATAAAATTGTAGAAAAACTAAAGTTAGGTACCTATCTACAAATTTTATAATTAATAAGGGGCTTTCGTATATTTTATCTTATAAAGGTTTCACTACAATATCTCATTTTCTTATTGAGTAAATGGCGTGATAATCCTAACCTTTAATTATTGTTTCATTTTAGTCCCTAACCTATTGAACATTCTATTTTGGTTCTAAATGTATTAAAAATATTTCATTTTAGTCTTATATCTAATAAAAAAGTTTCATTTTGGTTTCATTGCATGAAATTTATTAACTCAAAGTATTTATCTAATAGCAACTTTTTAGATCATAATTTGAATTATCCAATAACTATTATATAATAAATTTAATTTGTATAATTTTTTTTTATAATTAATAGAAAATTCAAATAACAATTTTTACTCTACAAATTGAAATTTTTTCATTCATGAAAAAACTACTAATTTAAAAATGAATATTTGAATTGAACTTAATTGTTGAAAATGTTTAAATTCCATGTGTCTTTATATGTAAACTATCTATTGAATTTTGAGTTATAAACTTTTGAAATAAACTTAATTATTGCAAACTTTTAAATGTCATTTGTTTATATATAATATTATTTAATATTTTCTATTATTAATTATAAATTTATATATGTTAACAACCCCACCCACGCCATACCGCCGCCTCCATTAGGCTCAATTTCTGGCTACGCCCTAGTGTATATGTATTTTACTTTTGAAAACTTCAAACTATATGAGACAAGTCACATACGAACATCCTCAACAATTATAATTTACCACTTTTTGTTTAAAACATATATTTGTTAGTTTTTACCTACTTGATTTGACTTTGTTTATATAATGCCTAACATTAATATTTTAAATTCTAATTAAAATTATAAAGTGATTGCAGTCTCCATAAATTTGAATTGTTTCATAGAAAATTTAACAATTAACTAATAGTTTAAATTATTGGTGTTTTACTTATCTAGATGTAAATAATCTTTTTCCTCAAATATAAATTTGTCAAACAAAAAAGAACACAAAGTAATTTCACCGAAATTTTAATGAAAAATTACAATTAATCCTTATTATTATTATTATTAGGCTAAATTGCATGATTTGTGCTTAAAATATACCTCATTTCACAAATTTACCCCCGAATTGTCAAACGTTACAAAAGTAAGATTAAAATAACATTTTGTAGCAAAAATGTCCTCTTTCCATTATCTCTGACAGTGTTGATGGAAATTCAAGGAAAAAATATAAGATTAGCCCCTGAACGCTATCAAAATAGACACAATACTGCCCAAGCATAAATTTGGAACACATAACTCCTTAAATAGCCAAAAAAATCTTAAAATATAATCAAAAAATAAAAAAGACTATAAATTTAACATGCCCATTGAAAATTAGACCATCCCAATCACTTAAAATAATTATAGAGAACATTTTAGATTCCAAAAAATATATAATTTAACATGCTTAACTATTTTTTTCAACTTAAACCTTAAAAGCCAAAAAACTCAAAACAGTTGAATGAAAGACTACCAATTCGACATTTCATCTCACATTAAAGCATCAAATTCATTAAAAAATTATGTATACTATTCTAGATAAAAAATAAATATAATTTGACACGGTTATCTATGTTTTTCAACTTAAAACATAAAATAGGAAAGAAATCACAAAATTAGAATGAAAAATAAGAAAATTACCAATTCAACATGCCCATCTCAAATTAAAGATTAAATCCCTTGAAATAATTATGGATACTATTATAGATTTCAAATAAATAAAATTTGACAAACTTATATATTTTTTTTCAACTTAAACCATAAAATAGCAAAAAAAAAATTAAAAAAAAATAGAAGAAAAATTAAAAATTACCAATTCAACATGCCTATCCCATATTAAAGCATAAAATCCCTTTAAATAATTGTGGATACTATTCTAGATGCAAAATAAATAGAATTTGACACTCTTATCTTTTTTTTTTCAACTTAAACCACAAATAGCAAAAAAACCAAAAAATAAAATGAAGAATAAAAAATTAAAGCATATAATACCTTAAAATAATTATAAATGGTTTAATTTTGGGTGGGAATGTTGAATTGGTAGTGGCTTTTTTATCTTTCAGTTTATTTTTTGGGTTTTTTTTGCTATTTTATCATTTAAGTTGAAAATATATATATATATATATATATATATATATATATATATATATATATATATATATATATAAGTGTGTCAAATTCTATTTATTTGGAATCTATAATAGTCTCCATAATTATTTTAAGAGTTTTTATGCTTTAATATGGGACGGGAAATTTGAATTGGTAATTTTTTATTTTTCATTCTATTTTTTTTTTGGTTTTTTTTCCTATTTTATGGTTTAAGTTGAAAAAAATAGATAAGTGTGTCAAATTATTTTTATTTTGCATATAGAATAGTCTCAATAATTATTTCAAGGGAATTTATACTTTAATTTTGTATGGGAATGTCAAATTTGTATTCTTTTTCTCATTCTATTTTTTTTTTGTTTTTTGCTATTTTATTGTTTAACTTGAAAAAAAATAGATAAATGTGTCAAATTCTGTTTCTTTGGTGTCTAGAATAGTCTACATAATTATTTAAATAGATTTTATGCTTTATTGTGGGATGGGCGTGTCGAATTGGAAATGTCTTTATTTTTCATTCTATTTTCCTTTTTTTTCTCTATTTTATGGTTTAAGTAAACAAAAAAAAAAAAAAAGATAAGCATGTCAAATTGTTTATTTTGGAATTTATAATTTTATCCATAATTATTTCAATGGATGTTACACTTTAATTTTTATGGTCATATTTAATTGGTAATTTTTTATTTTATTCTATTTTATTTTATTTTATTCTATTTTATGGTTTAAGTTGGAAAGAATAGATAAGTGTGTACAATTTTATTTATTTGGAATCTATAATAGTACTGATAATTATTTCGAGGTATCTTACTCTTTAATTTGGGACGAGCATGTTAAATAGGTAATTTTCTTATTTTTTTTATTCTAATTTTGTGATTTTATGGTTTAAGTTGAAAAAAATAGGTGAGTGTATCAAATTCTCTTTCTTTGGCATCTAGAAGAGTTTCCAAATTTATTTCAAGGGATTGGATACTTTAATTTGAGATGGCATTTCAAATTAATAGTTTTTCATTACGTTTTTTGTCTTTTAAGTTTTAAGTTGAAAAAAATAGCTAAGTGTGTGAACTTATATTCTTTTGAAATCTAAAATATTCTCTATAATTAATTGACAGGATTGGATACTTTAATTTTTAATTTGCATGTTATGTTTATAGTGTTTTTTATTTTTATTATATTTTAAGGTTTTTTGGCTATTTAAGAAGTTATGTATTCCAAATTTATGTTCAGAGGGTCTTGTGTCAGTTTTGCTGGCATTTAGAAGCTAATTTTGTAATTTTTCCTTAAATTTCTATCAATGCTAAAGGAGATAACGAAATGAAGGACATTTTACTACCAAATGATATTTTAATTCTACTTTTGCAATGTTCGATAATTTAGAGATAAATTTATGAAATGAGATATATTTTAAGGCTAGATCGTGAAATTTAACCTTATTATTATTATTATTTTGAAAATGAGAAATTCTACGGTTAACCGTAGGCCATATAGACATTTTACCCTCTTGGTTCTGATTGAGTAATTCTGAGGAAGAAAAGTAAAGATAAGATCAAAGATAAAGGAACAGATGCCTCCTCCAGGTGGATGAGACAGGTTTGATAGGTCAAGTACAAAAAGCTATGGCTAAGAATGTGCGTTTCTTTTCTTTCCTCAAAATTATACCATATTTTCTCACTTTCGTTTATTTATGCGTATGAAGTACAATAAGTTGACCGTAGAGATGGTTTAGCATACGGATAAGCCATATATGGTATTATTGGAGATTTCCATGTATATATGAAAGGAAAAAATGGGTAATCTTTTAAAAATGGAAAAATATTTAAAGATTTTGATGAAAATTAAAGTTTAGCTATTTGTTCCAAAAGTCTACATGCCCTATTTGTCCTGAATTAATTTTGTTCCAAAATCTTTTTAAATTTTTTTATTTTTTATTTTACATATTATTTGTCCTGAATTAATTTGATTTTAAATTCCATTATATGTACATACAATAATCCATTGAAAGTAAAATTTTTATGATGTTATTAATTTTTATAATTTTTCTTTTTTATGTATTAAAGAAAATTCATAAAAACTAATAATGTCATAAATATTTTATTTTCAATGAATTTTTATAGTTATATAATGTTGACATTCAAATAAAATTAACTCTAAATAAATATATATATAAAAAGAATATAAGTTGGTTTAAGTTAAAATAAGTTGGGTAAATCCTTACAGAGAATAAAAACAGTTTTACATATAAATAGAGAAAACCCTAGTAATTCGGATCATTTATCAGTAACTGCCCAATTTTTGTTGGAGACTATAAATTTACAGGCTGGTCAGTTAAATTACGATTTGAAAAATTTAATGTCGGCAATTAACATACATACATACATATATATATATATATATATATATATATATATATATATATATATATATATATATATATATTCTGTATTTCGGTCATTAAAAACAAATAGATGCTAGTACCCTCAAGCAGCTTCACTCTCACCACATATATATATATATATATATATATATATATATATATAGCTACCAAAGAACTAGTCAGATCGAGCCTCGCAAAGCTGAACAATTAATAGGTCCAGAAAGCTAGCTTGCGCTTTCTCTAGTTTTTCTTTTCTGATTATTGGCCAAAACAAGGAAATAATTGGCTAAAGAAACAAACTAAATAATATACACTTCTCCAGTTAATTGGCTAAAGAAATTGTTTATTATTATTATTTTTTCTTTGTATCAGAGGAATAAATTAAATGGAGTTTTTTGAGGCCGGGGAAGTGAAAGACTAGAGCATCAAAAAAAGCTTTCCCAAAGAAACAAAAAGATGAGAATAATTGAACAAAAAGAAGATTTGAAGATGACACTTGGCAGAGTTTGAACCTTGCACTGCAGTCAACAAGTACAGCATAAGAAAACAAATAAAAAATAAAAAACAGAACGTCGAGCAAGAATAGGAAAGATCATAGAGATGAAATGTATGAACACAAGAATTTGATTTTATGTTTTTCTTTTTAACAGCAAACAAGAATCTGAATTTATTTTGTAAACCTTATTGGATATAAGAAAAGAGTGCTCCATCTTTCCACTAATATTTGTAACTTTTAATATATATATATATATATATATATATATATATATATTATTTTTCGTTTTAAATTTTTGAAAGACCACTGGTAGTTTATTATATATAGTCAAGCATAATTACATATAAACTACTTTAAATTTAATCTGTTTAATTACCTACAGTTTGATACATGAAATTATAAATTCATAAATTAACCAAGTGTTACGGGTTTCTCAATCTAAGACCCCATGGTTTTTCAAGCCCCAATATATCTCAACGCAGAAAACATTTAAGTATCACTATAAACTAATAAACCAGGGTGAAAACGAAAACCCAATTTATCATTGGACTTTCTAGCTCATCCGTAATCACATCCGTCAATGGGCTTATGTTTTAAAGCATTGGAACAAATTCAACAGAGAAAAAAGGTCCTTAATTTGACGTTTATGCAATGATCTCATCTCACTCATACCCTTATCCCCTTTCCTAGCTAGCTAGTTACCAACCGGCATCAAACCCTATATCCTGATTGTGTCTCGATCGATTAATTTAAAGTGATGGATCATAGAACATTTTAGATTTCTATGGATTTGATTACTTGTTTTTTGTTTTTTGGTATTTAGAAATACCAGCAATTTAATGTAAATGGTAGGAGGCATTAAAATGAGTTGTAGTGGCATATTTTCTAGAAACTATAATCACCAAATAGTAAGATAACTTCTTCATACCTAGTAGAAGATGTTGGACTATGACTTCCACATGGTATTGATGACTTCGAGACCTCTTAGTACCAAGGCCATGTGATAGCAAATATGATAAAATAGTACTCTTTTTGTCACAAAAAGTATGCAATATATTTCATTTTGTGCAGTTTTAAAATTTTGCAATATCTTTATTTTTAACAAAATTTGACTTTACAGTATTATCATTTAAACTATCATTTTAACATTACTTTTTTTTATCTATCTTGAGTTACATGTAAAAAGTGACAAATTTTTTCTCTTTTTTCTTAATTTTTATGTTAAACTCAAACCCTTCGTCCAAAATGAGAGGGAGAAATATTTTCGTTTAAACTATACTATTTTTTAATTTGGTTTTATAGAATATCATTAAGCCCAAAAGCAGCAACTCAAATTAAACCAAACTATGAAGTCAAAAAGAAAAAACCTAAATTGAACCAAATAATCATAACTTGATTTTCTGTGGATTTGATCTGAAAAAAAAAAACAAAACAAAACAAAACCGATTACTATTTATGGTTTTAACTTTTAGATTACCTGTAATCCAATATTCCAAACACAAATCACCTACCACTTATTGTAAAGTGAAGAAACCATAGAGAAAGACAAAGGTAGTGTACTGGGATGGGGATCGACGTGTACATGTTGATGAGGTTCTTTCTTTCAGAGATAAGGTGCATGTACCTAATAATGCTGGTGCAACAAGTTACTAAATTCGACGCCCCGCAAAATCAAACTGATGAGCCGCTGAGTTCCTTTTGCTTTATATGTTTAACGGTTCAGGCCCCCTTTATAAGTTGGATGAATCTTACAAGCACTGTTGGAACTGGAACGGGAACAGGAACACGACCAAAGTAAATACCAACTCATCAATGTCCCTCCCAGTCCGATGACTGACATTAATTATAAGCGCCAACACTACTGTACGTGTAGTACTCCTTTTGTTTCAATTTTGTTTTTTAGTTTCATTTCAGTTTTTAACTAAATTTAACTTAAATTTATGTATATTATTATTTGATAAAAAATTTTAGAAAATTATAGTTAAAAATGACAAGTTTTTTAGTTTCTATATATATATATATATATTAAAAAAAATAGTAAACAATAAAATAAATAGGTTCAAGTTAAACTTAAGTTGAAAAATAAAAATGGAGCAAATTAAGAATTGGAACAAAGGGAGGAGTAATTAACTAGTTATGCATAACATAAATGTATGGGTCAACTTAATCTTTTCTTTGCTACTCATCATCTATACACATTGTTGTAAGAGCTGCTTTGGACCTGCCTAGTATAAATGTATTGGTCAACAAGATGACTTTTTTCTTTAGGATGGTGGGAAGTAGTCATGTTTTTTCTGTAAAACAGCGTGTGAATTTGGGGCTTTATCGACTCCCTTCATGATTCGATTAAACATTTCCTACACCCCACCCAACCTAAACTCACTAATTACCCACAAAGGGAAGAAATATCTCCATATACAAGGACTTGAACCCGCTGATCATGTGATATCATAGTTTCATGCCAATTTGGATAGGACCCAATCAGTGGTCAAATTAATTGGTGTATAGAATATATTGATGTGTCTCCATAAAAAATATGTTTTTTTTAATATTTTTATTTCCAGAATATGCATAATTTTTTCAATATTTATACATACTCTTTCAAATTTATATCATTTCATTAACCATGAATGTACTTTCAAGAAAAAAAAAACTTGAAGTTTTGTTATTGTAATTATGTTATTCAATAAAGTGTAAAATACCTAATATATATGTTTATGACGTATGACACATCTATATTTTTCTGAAAAATACATAAAAAGGAAACATATATTATGGATAAATACTGAAGTATGTTATTGGAAAAATGAACATTCAAGTAGGATAAATGTAAACTTGTAGCCTCCTTGAGACCATGAAATAAATCATATAGAAATGAATGGACTATATATGCTGAAATAAATTAATTAGGAGATAACATGTACCCATTAGAGGCAAAAACATTAAGGATGTAACCACCACCTTTTAGGGTTTAGGAATCCTCAACCTTGCAATGATGCACACAGCTTCAATTATTTGTTGGTGCATATATGGATACATGGTTTAAGGTTACACAAATTCACAATTTTGTGCACAATGGAAAGAGAGAGAGAGAGAGAGAGGGAGCCTTCTAGGGTTCGTAGTTATCCCAAAAGCCATGAAAGCAACATGAGACCAACCAAAGGCAAATGTAAAGCTAGGTTTCATGCCATGTGGTCCTCCAACTTAAAAGGATATTGGGACACAATTATGAAGTTACATTACATCATCAAAATTCATGCGGGTTGGTTCAGCAGTTTGCCTATCACAAAATTTCAAAGAGATATCAATCTGGAATACTAACAATCAACCAATAGATTTAGTTTTATGAGAAAAATGATTTGGTCACAATTCATTACCATCACATGCCTAGAGTTATAAAAAGGCCAAATTTTTATCGGGTAACTTAAATTTTAACTTGACTTAAGTCCTATTAAATTATATTCAAAAAATAAAATTACAGAGCTTGAACTGGACACTATCTAACCCTATAACCTAATGAATCTAAGGTAACATAAAAATATCTCATGTACACATTCTATTGAACCTAGTGGGCCTTGAATACCTACTTTTTCTAACAAAAAAAAAACCTCAATTACCAATAATTTAAGTTTGTTGAGTTTAAAGGCCCGAGTCCGGATACAACTTAGCAAGCTCGAGCCTCAAATAATACTGATAAGCCCAGCGTCTTTAAACCCCTTACACATAATACCGTTGCAAAAGCAAGAGCACATGGGAATCATCAACAATGACACTCATGTATAACAAAATAAAGGAGACTGGAAATGGGTTGATGGGATAAGAGGGAAATAACGGCAGGCATAAATGGAAATCCATGAGCAGATGTGAAGTTATGGCAGGTTCGGGATTGGCTAGGCTAGGGTTTGGTCCTTGATGAGAGAGAAATGAGCATGACTTGTTTGACAAAATGCCCAAGAGAGAGAAAGAAGAAAAAAGGCAAACAGATAGAGCACGCATGGGAAAGAGAAACTGCCCAACAACATTGCAGCACTACATTGAGTTAGCTGTGGAATGTGATTGAGAGAGAAAGATGGGACCTTTCGCCTTTTAATAGAAAGCAACCTGTCCTTGTACCTAGTAAAAGCAGTCAAATTGCCCCGCCTTGAATACGGTATAGTATCTCATATACTATTATGTGTTAAATACAACTTCATCTAAATTTAGTACCAATTGATTTTAATTTAAGTTAATTTAATATAAAATAATTATTTTTTAATTTTTATATATTTTTTATCTCGAACAAATTTTATTTAAAATTTAATATTATATAGATATAATAATTTATTTAAAAATAAATTTTTATGATATTATTAAATTTTAATAAAATTTTCCTTTTTAATGCATAAAGTTAGAAAAATTCATACAAATTTAGTAAGGTTGTAAAAATTTTATTTTTAATGAATTATTGCACATGCATAATATTTTATTTTAAATAAAATTAGTTTCAAGTAAAAAATATATAAAAATAAAAATAAGTCATTTTGAATTAAGTTGAAATGAACTGACTCTCAATAAAAATTTACATTTATTATGATACATTCTTCTGTTTGTGAACGTTTAGTATCAATCTTTAAAATTTTTATTTAAATATTTTAAAAGTAATTTTTTGGACTTCTTAAAATGTAAGGTTTCAATAAATTGAAATTTTGACTAATAATTACTATAGTAAGAATAATGCATAATAATGAATTAAGTGTAAACTAAGACGAATTGGCATGGATTTTCTGATATATGTTAATATATACAATGAAGAATTTAAAGTATTAGTTATTGCTAATTGCAAAACGACATTTTTCTCTTTCTGTATTAAAAAGAGTATGGAAGAATTGTTAGGTTTCAAACCTGTTGAAAAAGTTGTAAATAAAACCAAATCTTGTGGGAGGGAAGGAAGAGCACTTCAATCAAATTTTCTGGTAAATGCTCGTCAGAAGTCTTCAACTTTTATTTCTTGTTGCAAATCCATTCTATACCTCCTATTTGTTGTTTGATAGTCTCCAACCTTTCTTAAGTGTTAAAAATCAGCCATTCTACAAATTTAAAATTTGACTGCTGTTGACACCCAATTTCGTCCGACTAAAATTTCTTTAAAAAAAAAATTTTAATTAATTAATCAAAATTTAAAGTAAAAAAAAAATAATATTAATTAATTAACTTAAAAGGAAAAAAATAATTAATATAGGGACATTTTTTATACATATATATTAGTTAATTAATTAAATTAATTAATTAATTAAAATAATAATAATAAATAATTAATAATAATAAAAAAAGGGGGGAGGGTGGCCGACAAAGGCTCCCCCCCTTATCTCTAATCTTATCTACTCTCCCTCTCTTATCTTCTCTCCTTCACGCTCTACCAGCTTCTCAGGGATCCTCGCTCTCATTCACGCTCTCCCTCTCTCTCTCTCTCCCTCTTTGTTTCTATCTTTCTCCTTCTCCCTCTTTGTTTCTTCTCCCTCTCTGTTTCTATCTTTCTCACTCTTCCTCTTCACCTCTCTCTCGCCTCAACTCTCCCACTCCCTCTATCTCTCTCAGCCCTCGCTCTCTCTCCTCTCCCTCGGACTCCCAGCTCTTGGCTCTCTCTCCTCTCTCCGATTCTCTGCTCTTCCTCGTCTCTCACCCCCCTCCCTACCACAATCACCTCCATCATCGACGACGTCACCGACGTCATCGCCGCCAACTCATCGCGTCTGACGCCGCACCAGCTCTCCCTCCTCCCGTCGCTCATCCTCCAGCTCCCTTCGTTTGCGTCGCGCCGTCGCCAGGCCGCCGCGTTCGCCCCCTGCCAGCGCTCCCTCCGCCGCGCCTAGCTCAGCCTCCACCTACTCCGCCTTCTTCGCGCCGCCCCGACGCCGGAAGAATCAGGAAGAAGGCGTCAGACGCGTTTTCTACTTTGACTAAGTCAAAGTCTGTTGTTTTTTGTCTTTTTTTTGGGTAAAATTCATGTTTAGCCCTCAGCCTTTTTTAATTTTGCTCGTTATGACCCCTTTTTGTTTCTGTTGGACAAATCAGCCACTGACAGTATTATTTTTATGTTTTGTGTTTCTTTTTTCTGATTGTTAGTTTATTATTTCGGGAATCATGAATTAGTTAGTGATTAACAATTACATAAAACTGCATGTTTAGTTTAGGTGAGATTTTTATTTTTTTTAATATAGTTAATATAAGTTTAAAACTCATGTTTACATAACCCATTTAAAAGATCATATCTACGAGACTCAATTTTGAGCGGGTTTTAATGAAAATTCAAGGATGAATTTAGGATATTAATAAATTACAAAATCCATATCCAGATGATTCGGTTAGAATCTATGGTTTGGATTTTATTTAAAATTGTTTAAAGTAAACAAAAATTAAAATTAAATAATGAAACCCAGCTCGCAAATCGATCTGTTGTTGATCCGAATCTGACCCGAAAGTCTATAATTTTGGCTTAATCCTAGTTAAATCCCTAGATTTATTTGATTTATCTGAGACTTTAAGTTTGTTTTGACTTACAATTTAGTCACTGATGTTTATTTTCCTTTTTTATGTTTTTGTTTATTCAGTTAATTAAAGGTGTAAAATTCACTTAGCAATTAACATTAAGTTTAACTATATGATTAGCTTATATAAATAATTTGTCTTCGGATTTATCTGATTTGCTCATTTGAAACTTTAAGTTTGTTTTGATTTACAACTTGATCTCTGATTTACTTATGTTCTTTATTTTGTGTTTTGTTTGTTCAAATGATTAAACGCATAAACTAACTTAGAAATTGTCATTAAACTTAATTATATGATTAGGTTAGATAGGTAATTTTAATAGATAATTTATCCTCGGATTTATTTGATTTGTTCGTCTGAGACTTTAAGGTTGTTTTGAATTGTAATTTGGCCATTAATGTTTATTCTCTTTTATGTCTTTGTTTGTTCATTTAATTAAGAGCATGAATAAGCTTAAAGAATTATTACTAAGCATAATCGTATGATTTGGTTAGATAAATATTTTTAATACATAATTTGCCCCTGGTCTTATGTGATTTGTATATTTGAGACTCTAATATTGTTCTGATTTACAAATTAGCCATTGTTTTACTTTTTTTTAGTTTTGTTTGGATTATTAAAGTTATGAATTAGTTTACAAATTAATGTCAAGCATAATTATATGATTAGATTAGACAAACTTATTTTTAATAATTAATCTAAAATCAGTTTTGACGTAATAAAAAAAAATCATACTTAGAAAAATTCAGTTTGTATATGCCATTTAATAATTAATTTAATAACTAAAATAAAATTATTTAAAATTTCACCAAATTCCGTGTCCAAATGACTCGGCAGAGTCCATGGTTCGGAATCAAAATCTTCCGTGTCCAAATGACTCGGCAGAGTCCATGGTTCGGAAGTATAAAATTTTACCCGAATTAATTACCAAAAATCAACATTTTCGACTAATTCAGTTAAAATATCTAAATTAACTGAAAATTTTTAAAAGCAAAATAAAACAAAATTAAAATCAACTAAGGTGCCAATTTTTGGGCGTTTTAACAAAGTTGTTTTAGCGTAACCGTACTCCCGATCCCCGAACTCTCGCAGACCATAATTAAGGTGTCCAATCGACCTAGGTGAAACAGATTGGTGGCGACTCCAAGAAAACCCGACGTTGCCACAGCTTGGCGACTCCGCTGGGGAGATGCGACGTTAGTGAGTCGAGCCTAAAGTTGATTTGTTTTTGATTTACTTTGCTTTACTATTATGTGGATTTATATAAGTAAACATGCATAACGCATTCACAAAATGAAGCTCTATACCCGAGCTTCCTTAAATCAAACACGATTCTTTCTAAGCGGAATTGGTGTTGCTGTCCTTGTGAGGCCACGGTCTCCAAGCCTTCACCGGTTTCAAAGTAGTAAAGTAGTGTATTGCCTTCTGAGACGGTTAGTCTCTGCATGGGCCCACGAAAAGCTACGACTCGAATTAATCCATTCCTTACATAAACCCTAGAGGGTAAGGAATCGGGCCGTCACTATGATTCAGTGACGGGATTCGGGAACTATCCCTTGCCTTTTTGATAAACCACCTTCTGCATGTAGAATCCCTTACTCTACCTTAGAACCAGCCATTAAGAATTTCCCATACCTCGGTTCCCATTTCCATAGGTTTTGTTTTATCTATATGTTTGTATGATCCTATGTGTTATTTTTTTTACTAACTCTATTTTTCCTTATTTTTCCGGCATATACATTTCATCATTAAAGATAAGTATTTGGTGAAAGAACTATTATCATGGATATTCTCGATTATCTTCCCACGGCTGTTACTGGATCATGGAATGACACGGTAATCGAAACTCAGCCTGAAGCTATGGAATATTCCGAAACGGCTCAAAAGCTTCACGGAGATGCTCTGACATCCCATTCTCACGTACAGCTTAAGGACCAGGTATCGGTCCGGATAAATCAGAACGACACCACGGAATTATTGCAAGTCTGGAATAGTTGGAATTCTGCTGATCGGGAAGCTTTTACGGCAAAATATGGTCACATCACTTGCCTACTAAAGGTTACCGTTGATGCATCACTTGTCCGGGCTCTAATACAATTTTGGGATCCATTTTATCGATGCTTTTCTTTCGATAAGATGGATCTGGTTCCAACCATTGAAGAATACAACAGCCTCTTGGGTTGGTCCTCCGACTATCCAATCGAGACTTATCAACATGATAGAAGAACGGAGCCTCATCGAGCCCTAGCAAAATTATTGGACATGCCAGCTTCCAGTCTTCAACCCAAATTTGCAACAAAAGGGTGTCGGAAATTTATCAGCTGGACCGATCTAAAACAACTAAGTCACACCCTCCCTCAGAAGAATCAACGACGCAAGTTGTTCGCCTTGGCAATATATGGCCTGGTAGTCTTCCCAAGAATTGTCGGATTTATTGAAGGAGACGTCATCACATTATTTGAGCAAGTCTGCAATGCCCAAGTAAATCCGACCTCAGTGATATTATGTGAAACTATCAGGGCATTAAACTTTTGTCGCCAAAGAGGAGGCAAATTCATAGGATGTTCACATCTCCTCAACGTTTGGATCAAAAGCCACCTTCCTTGTGAGAAGCAACATTTTGGAAATCGCTTTTCAAAGGACTTCATCCCAATTGAAGCCTTTTTGAAAAGTGAAACCACTAATCATGATAGCAAGGAAGCATGGGTTGACTACTTCAAGAACATCAGCGAATTCCAAATTGAATGGAGAGCACCCTGGTCCACCACCACCCGCATAGTTTACCGTTGCGGCAATTGCCCGTGGGTTCCTCTCTTAGGCATTTGGGGAGGAACAAGCTATGCTCCAGCCCAAGTACGTAAACAATTTGGGTCCATGCAATTTATACCCATGACACATAACCTGAGCAAGTTGGAGTTTTCACATGAAGATCCAAATTCAAATAAGCTTGCAATGGGTATTTCAGTTGCATGGAAAAGACTTTTCATATTAAAGTCAGGCCCTATTATTTCTCCTACTGCGTATTATGAATGGAGAAATAATCGGAAAGAAGGAATAGTTCTTCCCGAAGAGGTCATCAGAAAATTGGCAAAAAGAGAGTTGGAGAAAGAGCTAGAGGAAGAAAAGGAGAAGAACAAGAAGATGCTCTTCGACATACAACAGCTCAGTCACAAAACACAACTCCTCGAAGAAAAGATCGAAAGCCAAAAACAAGTCATCACCGAATTAGTTGATGAAACCGATCAAACAGAGATGAGAGCAAGATATTGGGAAGATCAATACATATTTTCTCAAGAACAGCTTCAAATATTTTTGGCAGAAGTCAGAAAAGTGACTGAGCAAGCCCAACTAATGGGCGAAGAAGCCAAGGAGTTAGAAGAATTGAGCTGCCCTACTCCATCAGTAAATATTCAAAAAATGATGGAGTTTATTTCAAAGGCCAGAAAGCAATACTGTACTTTGGGCCGTTTCTTTTGAAAATAATAAGCTTTTGGTGAATGTAATTGAGAAATTCCACTATAATTCTTCTTTCACCAAGTATTTACAATATTCATGCATGCATCCATCACATCAATCATACACACATAGAATCTAATAAAATAAATATTTCCTTTAAAAGGGTAAAATTGGACCTCAACACCGATATTCAACTCGACTCCAAACAAGATTAATGGCAGAACAAGCCGAAGGACGTCTCATGGAGATGGAGTCCAAGATTGAAAGTATGTCAGAACAGATGAAACAATTGATGGAATTAATCAAAGGGAAAGCAACTCAAGTCCCCATCAAAGAAGTACAAGATCCCACTTATCCCCCGGGATTCACCCCGCAACGAGTCTCAGTCCAAGAAAACCTGTTTCAAGAATCAGGACCCTCTGCTAGTGTTCACCTGAAACAAGACACTGTACAGGAAGAGAAGAAGACATTACCAAAAGATGAAGCAGAATCTCAAAAAATCGAGACAATAGAGAAAAGACTGAGAGCCATTGAAGGAGGCACTATATTCGGATCCCTTTCAGTGGATGACCTCTGCTTAGTGCCAGACGTCGTAATCCCTTCAGATTTTAAGGTGCCAGATTTCGTAAAATACGATGGAACGAGTGATCCCATCACTCACATCACTTTGTTTCTCAGAAGACTACAACCACTTACCAAAGATGAGAAGGTGTGGATCGCACTTTTTCAGGAAAGTCTCACAAAATCAGCATTACAGTGGTATCTAAGCCAAGGTCCAAGAAACATAAAAACTTGGAATGACCTTGCTCAGGCCTTCATCGGCAACTATAAACATGTTATGGACTTAGCTCCGGATCGCCAAACTCTCCAAAACATGGAGAAGAAAAAAACAGAAACTTTTAAGGAATACGCCCAACGATGGAGGGACTTAGCTGCACAAGTACAGCCACCCATGACAGAAAGAGAAATGGTCACTTTGTTTGTCCAGACACTGAAATACCCATATTATGACAAACTTATTGGCAATGCGGCAACTAACTTCTCCGACGTAGTCATGTCTGGAGAAAGGATCGAGCATGGTATTAGAACCGGGAAGATTACTGAGTCCTTTAGTGATCCTATGAAAAGAGGAGGACCATCCAGAAGAAAAGATGAAGAAATACAACAAATCGGACGAGGAAGAGGGATTCCCCTCGTGGGTACCGTGGCTACCGGACCTCGCCTATCCTATTCTGCCAACAGGCCCAATTATTATCCTACCAATAGGCCCAATGATTATCCTCCAAATAGGCCCAGTGATTATCTTCCCAATAGACCCAACAATTATCCTCTCAACAGGCCTAATCAGTTACGGTCACCTGTTCCGACTCCTCCAATGCCTGCACCAAGACCAAGAGAAATTTTCGCACCGATTCCCATGACTTATACTGAGTTATATCCAAAACTCATCCAGAGCCAACTCATTCACCCAATTCCCACAAGGCCATTCGAACCCCCATATCCAACATGGTATGACCCTAAACTAAATTGCCCATATCATGATGGTGCCGTGGGCCACGGACTCGAAAATTGCATAGCATTGAAGCGTATAGTCCAACAATTAATTGAGTCAAAGTGGTTGGACTTTTCCGATGAACCAAACGTCACTCATAATCCATTGCCTCCTCATCAAGCCAAACCAGTCAATATGATGGAAGAATACTGGCCGATGAAGAAAACAGTCAATGATGTCATAACCCCTCTTAAGCATGTATATTCATGCCTTGTGAAAGAAGGGATTATCATAGGAAAGTCTTCTGGAAATAAAGAAGTCGAGGATGAGGAGTGGTGCAACTTTCATAACAGTAAGAGTCATTCTATCCAAGAATGCCCAGAATTCCGTAAAAGTCTACAAAGTCTCATGGACTCCTCCCAAATCATCGTTTTTATGTCAGATAAAGAGGATGACGTGAATGTGATAATTAAAGAACAAGAAGTCAATATCATGCCAAGACCACTAGTCATTCCAATCTCAAAATCTGCTCTCAAGCCTTTAAGAATTCAAGTTCCAAAGCCATTCCCGTACAAATCAGACAAAACTGTTCCATGGAACTATGGCTATACTTCTAACATCACATCAACTCCGTTAGAAGTTGGGGGCATGACTAGAAGCGGTCGGTGTTATTCTCCCGAGCAAATGAACAAGCTCCAACAAGAGAAGAATGTTACGGATCCAGCAAATGGACCTATTAACACATCTAAAGAGCAAGAGATGCCTCGAGCAGTAACAGATGAACAAGCTACTGAGTTTCTCAAACTCATAAAGCAAAGTGAATACAGCATCGTGGAGCAGTTGAACCGTCTGCCAGCAAAGATCTCCATACTTTCATTGCTCTTAAGTTCTGATGCCCATCGAGAAGCTCTTCTCAAAGTCCTGAATAAGGCTTATGTTGAACAAGATATCTCCGTGAACAACTTTGACCACCTTGTCAACAACATCACGGCACAAAATCTCATCACATTCACTGACGATGAGATACCAGCAGAAGGAAGGGGTCACTCTAAGGCTCTACATATTTCGATTAAATACAAAGATCGGATTATGGCTAGAGTTCTGATCGACAATGGATCAGCTCTAAATGTAATGCCATTAGAAACTTTACATAAGATCGGTTTAGACCCATCACACCTCAACAACAGTCATATTGTTGTTCGAGCATTTGACGGAACAAAGAGAGATGTGGTTGGAGAAATAGAGCTACCAATTGGGATTGGTCCCTGTCTTTTCCATATCACATTCCAAGTCATGGACATTTCTCCATCTTATACTTGTCTACTGGGAAGACCATGGATCCATATGGCTGGAGCAATTCCTTCCTCATTACATCAAAAAATGAAATTCATCATTGAAGGAAAGATAATCACAGTCTTTGCTGAAGAAGACATTCTGCTATCTAGACCTGCGGATGCTCAATATGTTGAGGTCAATGAAAATATACCTGATTGCTCCTTCAGGTCTTTTGAGATTGTCAATGCTGCTTATGTCAGTGAATATGGAGAAGAACCCATTCCTAACATCTCTAAAACAAGTCGCATGGTCGCCAAACTCATGATAAAAGGAGGATACTCACCGGGGTTAGGTTTGGGACAAGATTTACAAGGAATCCCAGAGCCATTGAAAATATCCGCAAATGAAGGGAAATACGGCCTAGGCTTCACACCGACAAGACATGATAAAATGAAGGCAATAGCTGAAAAAAGAGAAAAGAGGATTGCACGATTAACAGGGCATCCTCTCCAGGAAAGAAATCTGGATATCCCTGAAATCACCGAAACGTTCGTGAGTGGTGGTCTCATTCCGAAAAATGACAATGAAGGCAAGCTGACTATCAACATCAACAAGTCTTTTGAAAGTCTTTCTATTCAGGCAATCATCAGCGATTCACCTGAAGAGGAGGAGCTCATTCAACCTTGTGGCCCACGGGATGTGCTGAACAATTGGGAGGCGATAGAACTGCCTGTTATAATTGAAAGCTTTCCAAAGTAATCTAATAGTAAAAACCTCCTAAAGAAAGGTTCAATCAATAGGGTGTAGTCTTTGTTTAAGTGAACCTTTTAGTTATTGCTTTTTATTCCAATAAAGTTGTGATTTATGCACATTGTAAATAAAGTACCAGTTTGCATCCATCTCATTCGTGCCATTTTTTTTTTTTTTTTTTTTTTTTTTTTTTCTCTCTTCTCTTTCTTTTCTCTCTGGATAATGCAGACCCAAAACTCTCTTTGATGACAATGAAAGAATGAACTTTGATAATCCTGTAAACACTACCGACTCGGATGACGAAGATCTTCAAGTATCTCCTGAGCTATTAAAAATGATTGAGCGAGATGAAAAAGAAAGAGCAACAAGTCAAGAACCAACTGAGGTATTCAACCTGGGAGACAGTCAGGATGTAAAAGAAGTCAAGATTGGCACTTTATTCCCTCCTGAAGAAAAAGAAGAATTAGTCCATTTATTAAAAGAATATGTGGATGTATTCGCTTGGTCATACCAAGATATGCCTGGCTTAAGCTCAGACATAGTACTACACAAAATACCTTTGAAGCCTGGGGCGAAGCCTGTCAGACAGAAGTTACGAAGATTAAAGCCGGAGTTAATCTTAAGAGTAAAAGACGAGATTCGAAAGCTGTGGGATGCAGGATTTCTTGGGGTCGCTGAATATACAGAATGGGTGGTTAACATTGTCCCAGTCGAAAAGAAAGAAAGTGGGAAACTAAGAGTTTGTCAGGACTACCGGCCTTTGAACGAAGCCAGTCCTAAAGATAACTTTCCACTTCCTCATATTGATACACTGGTGGATAATACCGCAGGAAACTCCTACTTTTCCTTCATGGATGGTTTTTCTGGATACAATCAAATCAAACTTGATCCAGATGACATGATAAAAACTGCTTTTATTACCCTTTGGGGTACCTTCTACTATAAGGTGATGCCTTTCGGGTTAAAGAATGCTGGTGCTACATATCAAAGAGCCATGGTCACGTTGTTCCATGACATGATTCATAAAGAAATTGAAGTATATGTGGACGACATGATCGCCAAAACTTTCACTGCTGGGGGGCATCTAAAAGTGCTAAGAAAACTATTCGATAGACTTCGCAAATATCAATTGAAGTTGAATCCTGCCAAATGTACTTTTGGAGCCTCTTCAGGAAAGTTATTGGGTTTCATAGTCAGCAAGGACGGGATTCGAGTTGACCCGAGTAAAGTCAAAGCGATACAAGAAATGCAACCCCCGAAGACTCCAAAACAAGTAAGAAGTTTTCTGGGTAGAATCAACTTCATAGCAAGGTTCATATCACAATTGACGTCCAAGTGTGAACCGCTTTTCAAATCACTAAAGAAGAACAATCCGATTGAGTGGAATAACGAATGCCAAGAAGCGTTCGAGAAAATCAAACGATATTTATCAAATCCACCAGTCTTGATACCACCTCGATCCGGAGAACCGTTGATTCTATATTTATCCATACAGGATTCTTCATTAGGATCCGTATTGGGTCAACGTGATGAGACAAGCAAGAAGGAGCATGCAATTTACTATTTGAGCAAAAAGCTTACCACATATGAAGCTAAATACTCAATAGTAGAAAAGTCCTGTTGTGCCCTTGCATGGGTAGCACATCGACTTCGACACTACATGCTCAACAACACAACATTACTGATCTCCAAGACTGACCCCATTAAGTACATTTTCGAGAAACCCGCTTTATCAGGCAGGATTGCAAAATGGCAAATGCTGTTATCTGAATACGACATACAGTATGTCACCCAAAAGGCCGTAAAAGGAAGTGTGATCGCTGAATATCTGGCTGATAGAGCATTGGAGGATTATGAGCCCATGAGAATGGACTTTCCTGATGGAGATATAATGACGATAGAACAGGAAGTCGATGAAGAAAATGAAACATGGAAAATGGCATTCGATGGAGCATCTAATGCTTTGGGACAAGGGATCGGAGCTATACTCATCTCTCCAAGCGGAGAGCAGTTTCCCCTCACAGCAAAAATTACATTTCCTTGTACCAACAATATAGTAGAGTATGAAGCATGTGCTATGGGACTCCAAATGGCATTGGATTTGAAAGTGCGAGATCTCCGAGTCTATGGGGATTCCGCATTAGTCATATATCAAATCAATGGAGAATGGGAGACAAGAGATTCAAAATTAATCCCTTACCAAAAGCTTATACTAGACATGACTCGAAGATTTAACAGTATAAGTTTCCATCATCTTCCAAGGGAAGATAATCAAATCCCAGACGCTTTAGCTACTTTGGCTGCTATGTACAAGATAAGCGACCCTGAGCATACTCCTGTGTTCGAGATGAAAATAATAGATTCTCCAGTTTATTGCATGAGCATCGAAGAAGAATTGGATGGAAAGCCTTGGTATCATGATATCAAGAAATACCTCCAAGAACGAACATATCCACTAGAAGCATCAGAAAATGACAAGAAATTTCTACGAAGATTGTCAATGGGTTTTCTTTTAAACCTAGACATACTCTACAAGAAAACCCCAGACTCGATGCTACTTCGCTGTGTAGATACTCATGAAGCACGAAAGATCATGGAAGAAGTTCATTCTGGAATATGTGGAGCACACACTAGTGGTCATACCATGGCAAGACAAATAATGAGGGCTGGCTACTATTGGCTCACATTGGAAAGTGATTGTATTAATCACGTGAGAAAATGTCACAAATGTCAAATATATGCCAACAAGATCCAAGCTCCACCCACCCCTCTTAATGTAACAGCAATACCTTGGCCTTTTGCCATGTGGGGAATTGACGTCATTGGAGCCATTACCCCTAAAGCTTCCAATGGTCACAAATTCATCCTAGTGGCAATTGATTACTTCACTAAATGGGTAGAAGCTATGTCATATGCAAGTGTGACTCAAAAGGTGGTATGCCGGTTCATTAAGAAAGAAATCATTTGTCGTTATGGGCCGCCGGAATGTATCATCTCAGACAATGCCACGAACCTGAACAATGCAATGATGCAGACTTTGTGCCGGCAGTTCAAAATCAAACACCTCAATTCGGCACCTTATCGACCAATGATGAATGGTGCAGTAGAAGCGGCCAATAAAAATATCAAGAGAATTGTTGAAAAGATGATCGTCACTTACAAGGACTGGCATGAGATGTTACCTTTTGCACTACATGCTTATAGAACTTCTACCCGTACTTCTACTGGAGCAACACCTTTTTCTCTGGTATACGGTATGGAGGCTGTATTGCCCATCGAAGTTGAAATACCTTCATTAAGGGTACTAATGGATACTCAATTAAGAGAAGCAGAATGGGTCAAAGCTAGATACGAGCAATTAAATCTAATTGATGAAAGAAGAATGATAGCCCTCTGCCATGGGCAACTTTATCAAAGAAGGATGATTCGTTCTTACAACAAAAAGGTTCGCCCACGACAATTTCACGAGGGTGACATAGTGCTCAAGAAAATTTTACCCATGCAACATGATTCAAGAGGAAAATGGACACCAAATTATGACGGGCCATATGTCGTGAAGAAAGCATTTTCAGGAGGGGCACTAATTCTGACAGAAATGGATGGACGAGAATTACTGAAGCCAGTAAATTCGGATGCAGTAAAGAAATACTTTGCATAATGAAGAAATTTTCAAACAGAAGGGGAGAAGTGGATACAGGGTTACCAAAGTTTATTTGATCAAAGTTGTCAAAGAGAGCTTTCTTCTCTTACACTTTCATTATCTATCTGTACCCAAGATTTTCATATTACTCATAAATAAAAAGCCAATTTTCTTTAACTTACCTTAGATTCTCACGTTCAAAATGCTAAAGTCGCTTCTATCCAGTTCTTTTCCTTCAAATCTCACATTCTTACTAGCCTTAAGTGTGCAATAAATTATGACTTTTGAAGGAAGAATAGTAATAATTAAAACTTAGAAAAAACAAAGACCGTAGATTACTTTGATAAGCTTTATGAATTAAAACAGGTAAGATTGAGGTCCTGCTTTGCGAGCGGCACAGAACATAGGCTAACAAAGAAGAAGGAGTAACAAATCTTTGGGAGATAGCCTTGGTGGTAGCCTGAATGATCGCTTCAGAAGTCTTAACACGTCCATGTCAGCAAGAAAGAATCATACTCACGAATATCTCAACAGGGACAATTATCCAGAGAGGCATAAAGTACGAGGCGGACATTAAGGAAATTAAAGCCAAAATTTAAGAACAAATCAAGGAAAGAAGATTTTTGAAAAGAGTTAGGCTTTTGAGACAATGGACAATAGCTGGAAAGCGAGACAATGAACAACAGCTGGAAAGCAAGACAATGAACAACAGCTGGAAAGTGAAACAATGGACAACAGTTGGAAAGCATAAAGAGATTCAACGATAGAAGGCAATTACAAAGAGGATCCAGTAAAGCAAAGATATAAAAAAATAATAAATCCATCAGTTACACATGCTCTGCATTCATGCATTTCACATCATGCATGCATGGCATACAGAACAAGGATCAAATGGGAAGCGTATCCACCGCACAGTCACAGCAGTATAAGCTGACGTCTCAGTGACATCCGTTTTTACCAATCTACCGCTGGATGCACAGCTGATATAGTGGACCCAGCCCCATCAGCAATTCAAGGATAAAGTAGACAATATTGTCAAAATCCTGGTAATCAATTCAATAATCGAGGCTACACCGGGATGGACAGAATTGACGCCAGCTTAGCAGTATCCAAGATAAGAAATAGCTATGGTCAAAGATAAGCGTGGATATCGAGAAATATTGTCGTCGAAAGCAGACAATGGATTCAATAATCAAGGACTGGATCAATGTCATGCCTGATGAGATATCAAAGATAAGAAATATCTATGATACTAAAATAAAGTAGGATCCACTTTTCCGGTTAAACGGCGGATACGGTACTCCGTGACTCTCAAGTCGGTTCTCTCAGTTGCCCATAATAACTGATACCTTCACCCCTTCTTTCTTTTACTTCCTCCTAGAAAATGGATCCTACTTTTTCTGCCTTGCGAAAGTATTTCCCTTCTCTCCCAATGAACATCCTAAAAAAGATCTACCGAGTTCGCTGTGAACGATTAAGAGCTCTGATGCATAAAGGAATCCCTGAAGATGTGCGGTGGTTAATTGAAGCTAAGGTTCGTCTGGCAGGTGAAATCCCAGAGGCATTTGTGTCTTACATGCCTGGTGTTGGCAAAAGTTCTTATGCCAGAAAAAGAAGAGCGAAAAGATTACAAGTCTGCCATAAATGTGGTAGGTGGACTTGTAAGACTAGGTGTCGTTCTTTAGGAATGATCTCCAATAATCGAGAAGATAAAATACGGTTCATCAAGAATGGCTTGAGTAAGGACTCATTGGATGATATCCAATTGACTCTTGAGACGCATTCTTGTGGATCTGTGCAACGTGAAATTCTTGATTTATGGAGTATTTTTCATAAAGAACGAGACCGTTACAGTCCCGGGAATCTGACTTTAAACGACCCTGTTTGCCGGTTTGTAAGAAAGCTGGATGGGAAGCAGATCCTCGACTCATAGAAGCCGTTAATGCCGTTACTGGACGTAAAACCAGTGGAAGATGTGAGCCACAGTCACAATTACTGTACATACAGTTTGTTATATTTGGAAAAATTTGCATTTTCTTTTGACAGATGTACATGCTCCCCTAAGTGTAATCGACACGTTATCCCTTTTCATCACTATAAATGCGTGTTCTTCCTTCTGATTAAACAACAGATAAGATACCCCGTGACTTCTAAAGTCGATTATTCCAGTTTCCTGCAATAACTGATTCATTTCCCTCTTCTCTCAAATTCTTCTCTCATCAATGGATTCTACTCTTTCTGTACTGCGAAAATACTTTCCTTCCCTCCCACTAAAAGTCCTTAAAAAGATCTACCTTGCTAGATGTGAAAGAATCAGAGTTTTTACACGCAAAGGCATTCCCGATAATGTGCAGTGGATAATTGAAGCTAAGGTCCGTTTGGCGGGTGAAGTTCCAGATGCATTTATGCCCCGCATGCCCGGTTTAGGTAAAAGCCGTTATGCCAAAAGGCGAAGAGCAAAGAGACTAGGCGTGTGTTATAAATGTGGGCGATGGAATTGTAATACTAAATGTCGCTCTTTAGGATACATCTCCATAAATCGTGAAGATAAAAGAAAATTCATTAAGAATGGCCTGCGTAAGGAGTCTCTGAAAGATATCCGAGAGACTCTTGAAACGCATTCTTGTGGAAAAGTGCAAGGTGAAATTATCGGTTTATGGAGGACTTACCATAAAGAACGAAACCGTTACAGTCTTGGGAATGTGATTTTAAACGACCCCGTTTGTCAGTTTGTAAGAAAACTAGATGGGAAGCAAATCCCCGACTTATAGAAGGCATTGAAGCCATTACTGGACATGAATTAGTGGAAGATGAGAGCCACAGTCATGATTGCTGTACATATAAGCTGTCATTTGTCTTTTCTTTTGGCAATAATGTACTTACTTCTGTAAGTGTAATAAACGCATTATCCTTTCATCACTATAAATGCGTGTTCTTCCTTCTGGATACGGTACTCCATAACTCCCAAATTCAGTTATTTCCATTTCCTACAATCACTAATTTCTTTCTTTTTCTCTTAAATGCCTCATTCATCAATGGAGCCTTCTCTTTCCGCTCTACGAAAATATTTCCCTTCTTTCCCAATAAATGTTCTTAAAAAGGTTTATCAAGCTAGATGTGAACGATTCCGACTATTTATGCACAAAGGCATTCCTGATAATGTGCGGTGGCTAATCGAAGCTAAAGTTCGTTCGGCTGGTGAAGTTCCAGATGCGTTCTTTCCCCGTATGCCCGGCTTTGGTAAAAGCGTTTATGCCAAAAAGAGAAGAGCAAAGAGGCTAGGCGTCTGTCACAATTGTGGATGGTGGATTTGCGGCAATAAATGTCGTTCTCCAGGAGTGATCACCAGAAATCGTAATGATAGAATAAAATTCATCAAGAATGGCTTGCGTAAGGAATCTCTGGAAGATATCCGAGAGGTTCTTGAAGCGCATTCTTGCGGAATAGTGCAATTTGAGGTTGTTGGATTATGGATAATTCTCCAAAAAGAACGAGAACGTTACAGTCTTGGGAATCTGACCCTAAACGACCCTGTTTGCCAGTTTGTGAAAAAGCTAGATGAGATGCAAATCACTGATTCATAGAAAGCATTGAAGCCGTTACTGGACGCAAAGCCAGTAGAAGACGGAACAAGGTCACGATTACTGTACGTGCTAGCTGTCGCTTTTGAAATTTTCCTCCCCTTTTGGTAATAATGTATCCACTCCTGACATGAACCAAAGTCACGATTACTGTACGTGCTAGCTGTCGCTTTTGAAATTTTCCTCCTCTTTCAGCAATAATGTATCCACTCTTGACATAAGCCATAGTCACGATACTGTACATGCTAGCTGACGCTTTTGAAATTTTCCTCCCATAATGTACCCACTCCTGACATGAGCTATAATTATGACTACTGTATATACCTACCACTTTTGAAATTTTCCTTCTCATCCGACAATCATGTACCTACTCCTGACATAAGCTACAGTCGCGACTACTGTACATGCTAGCAGCTATTTTGAAAATTTTCCTCCTCTTTTAACGATAGTGTACCCATACCTGACCAGAGTCATACCCGTGACTACTATGAATAGCTGGCAATAATGTATCCATTCTTGAAAAATAAAATTATTGCCTTATCTCTTCATCTCTATAAATATATCCTCTTTTCTCACAAGGGTAAGGATAGGAATGGAGAAAACCCCAACTCGTAAATCCCGAAGTATTTGTGTATTTTCTGGGGCTTTTCCTGGAAAAGATGAAGAGTATTTAAAAGCAGCCAACCATTTGGGTAGAGTATTAGCTGAGCGAAAAATACATTTAGTTTATGGAGGAGGTAGTGTCGGATTAATGGGAGGTGTAGCATCAGCAGCATCTCTAGGAGGAAGTCAAGTTCTGGGCATTATCCCTGGACCTCTGAAATTTATTTCTGGGGGCACGATTGGAGAAGAATTAGTGGTTAAAAATTTACAAGAGCGTGTGTTACAAATGCTTTTAAATGCTGATGCTTTTATCGCTCTACCAGGTGGTTTTGGCACATTGGGAGAAGTCTTTCAAATTGCTTCCATGGCCCAACTTAATTTGCATAAGAAACCCATTGGGCTTTTAAATGTTAACAATTTCTTTACAGGTCTGATAGCTTTTATGGATTATGCTATGCAGAAGAATTTTATATCAAGAGTGGCACGGCGAATCATAATATCCGCAACAACTGCTGAAGAATTGCTAGATAAAATACAAGCTTTTGTTCCTGAACCAGATCCAGCAATGATTCAGATAGACTGGACGCGACAGTCTTTCCCGAACAGTTCGATCCCATAATAGTCCTCTACTAACCCTGTTGAAATATTGTGGAAGAAGAAGTGATCCGATCCGTTTTGCTTGTCCTTTAGTTTTATTATCAGCATTTTCTTTCGTGTTTTAGTTTTTCTTTCAGGGAATTTCTTTTTTTATCTTATAAGATAGTCTCGTCCATGCTGATATTAAAACCATAGGACAATGCCTTTAGGTTGGAATGGCTGAGTAAAGAGTAATTTTTATTGCTCTTGAGACGCATCCTATTAGGTCTATTAGGCATAACATTTTAGGATAGTTAAGCTTCAACCTTATTTGGATGACATATCTCTCAAGCGAATCTATATTTACTAAAGAAAATATTAGATGAACCTTGGATATTGATTCCAAACATCCGTTCCCTTTACATAATTTGTTAGCGATATTGTCATCATCAAGATTCACTCATTTTATCGAAGTCTAAAATTTCGCACTCGCCTATTATGCAAATTCACACTTTCGAAGAAAATTATTCCAATTCTAATTGCTTTCATATAAATTTCGCTCGAGGTTCAAGGAGATTTCCTTAACCTCATTCCATCAATTTTCCTTCAAACGATAGGAGAATTCCTATCGTCGAGGTTCTAAGGAAGGGCCCTTAACCTCAAATCATCAATTTTTCTTCAAACGATAGGAGAGTTCCTATCGTCGAGGTTCTAAGGTAGGGCCCTTAACCTCAAAATAATCAATTTTCCTTCATCGTTTGAAGGAGAGTTCCTATCGTCGAGGTTCTAAGGTAGAGCCCTTAACCTCAAAATCATCAATTTTCCTTCAAACGATAGGAGAGTTCCTATTGTCGAGATTCTAAGGTAGGACCCTTAACCTCAAAATCATCAATTTTCCTTCAAACGATAGGAGAGTTCCTATCGTCGAGGTTCTAAGGTAGGGCCCTTAACCTCAAAATCATCAATTTTCCTTCAAACGATAGGAGAGTTCCTATTGTCGAGGTTCTAAGGTAGGTTCTAAGGTAGGACCCTTAACCTCAAAATCATCAATTTTCCTTCAAACGATAGGAGAGTTCCTATCGTCGAGGTTCTAAGGTGGGACCCTTAACCTCAACAATCAATTTTCCTTCAAACGATAGGAGAGTTCCTATCGTCGAGGTTCTAAGGTAGGACCCTTAACCTCAAAACAATCAATTTTCCTTCAAACGATAGGAGAGTTCCTATCGTCGAGGTTCTAAGGTAGGACCCTTAACCTCAAAATCATCAATTTTCCTTCAAACGATAGGAGAGTTCCTATCGTCGAGGTTCTAAGGTAGGGCCCTTAACCTCAAAATCATCAATTTTCCTTCAAACGATAGGAGAGTTCCTATCGTCGAGGTTCTAAGGTAGGACCCTTAACCTCATTCAATCAATTTTACTTCAAACGATAGGAGAGTTCCTATCGTCGAGGTTCTAAGGTAGGACCCTTAACCTCAAAATCATCAATTTTCCTTCAAACGATAGGAAAGTTCCTATCGTCGAGGTTCTAAGGTAGGACCCTTAACCTCATTCAAACAATTTTCCTTCAAACGATAGGAGAGTTCCTATCGTCGAGGTTCTAAGGTAGGGCCCTTAACCTCAAAATCATCAATTTTCCTTCAAACGATAGGAGAGTTCCTATTGTCGAGGTTCTAAGGTAGGACCCTTAACCTCAAAATCATCAATTTTCCTTCAAACGATAGGAGAGTTCCTATCGTCGAGGTTCTAAGGTAGGACCCTTAACCTCAAAACAATCAATTTTACTTCAAACGATAGGAGAGTTCCTATCGTCGAGGTTCTAAGGTAGGACCCTTAACCTCATTCAAACAATTTTCCTTCAAACGATAGGAGAGTTCCTATCGTCGAGGTTCTAAGGTAGGACCCTTAACCTCAAAATCATCAATTTTACTTCAAACGTAGGAGAGTTCCTATTGTCGAGGTTCTAAGGTAGGACCCTTAACCTCAAAATTATCAAATTTTCCTTTCAATGATAGGAGAATTCCTATCGCAGAGGCTCTAAGGAAGATTCCTTAACCTCTGAGTTTAGGCGACGAGAAAATTCTCAATGCCTAGCTAAGCCGGACGAAATTTGATAACGACTTTGCATACATCATGTCCCATGAAGCATGCAAAGGGGGGCAGCTGTTGACACCCAATTTCGTCCGACTAAAATTTCTTTAAAAAAAAAATTTTAATTAATTAATCAAAATTTAAAGTAAAAAAAAAATAATATTAATTAATTAACTTAAAAGGAAAAAAATAATTAATATAGGGACATTTTTTATACATATATATTAGTTAATTAATTAAATTAATTAATTAATTAAAATAATAATAATAAATAATTAATAATAATAAAAAAAGGGGGGAGGGTGGCCGACAAAGGCTCCCCCCCTTATCTCTAATCTTATCTACTCTCCCTCTCTTATCTTCTCTCCTTCACGCTCTACCAGCTTCTCAGGGATCCTCGCTCTCATTCACGCTCTCCCTCTCTCTCTCTCTCCCTCTTTGTTTCTATCTTTCTCCTTCTCCCTCTTTGTTTCTTCTCCCTCTCTGTTTCTATCTTTCTCACTCTTCCTCTTCACCTCTCTCTCGCCTCAACTCTCCCACTCCCTCTATCTCTCTCAGCCCTCGCTCTCTCTCCTCTCCCTCGGACTCCCAGCTCTTGGCTCTCTCTCCTCTCTCCGATTCTCTGCTCTTCCTCGTCTCTCACCCCCCTCCCTACCACAATCACCTCCATCATCGACGACGTCACCGACGTCATCGCCGCCAACTCATCGCGTCTGACGCCGCACCAGCTCTCCCTCCTCCCGTCGCTCATCCTCCAGCTCCCTTCGTTTGCGTCGCGCCGTCGCCAGGCCGCCGCGTTCGCCCCCTGCCAGCGCTCCCTCCGCCGCGCCTAGCTCAGCCTCCACCTACTCCGCCTTCTTCGCGCCGCCCCGACGCCGGAAGAATCAGGAAGAAGGCGTCAGACGCGTTTTCTACTTTGACTAAGTCAAAGTCTGTTGTTTTTTGTCTTTTTTTTGGGTAAAATTCATGTTTAGCCCTCAGCCTTTTTTAATTTTGCTCGTTATGACCCCTTTTTGTTTCTGTTGGACAAATCAGCCACTGACAGTATTATTTTTATGTTTTGTGTTTCTTTTTTCTGATTGTTAGTTTATTATTTCGGGAATCATGAATTAGTTAGTGATTAACAATTACATAAAACTGCATGTTTAGTTTAGGTGAGATTTTTATTTTTTTTAATATAGTTAATATAAGTTTAAAACTCATGTTTACATAACCCATTTAAAAGATCATATCTACGAGACTCAATTTTGAGCGGGTTTTAATGAAAATTCAAGGATGAATTTAGGATATTAATAAATTACAAAATCCATATCCAGATGATTCGGTTAGAATCTATGGTTTGGATTTTATTTAAAATTGTTTAAAGTAAACAAAAATTAAAATTAAATAATGAAACCCAGCTCGCAAATCGATCTGTTGTTGATCCGAATCTGACCCGAAAGTCTATAATTTTGGCTTAATCCTAGTTAAATCCCTAGATTTATTTGATTTATCTGAGACTTTAAGTTTGTTTTGACTTACAATTTAGTCACTGATGTTTATTTTCCTTTTTTATGTTTTTGTTTATTCAGTTAATTAAAGGTGTAAAATTCACTTAGCAATTAACATTAAGTTTAACTATATGATTAGCTTATATAAATAATTTGTCTTCGGATTTATCTGATTTGCTCATTTGAAACTTTAAGTTTGTTTTGATTTACAACTTGATCTCTGATTTACTTATGTTCTTTATTTTGTGTTTTGTTTGTTCAAATGATTAAACGCATAAACTAACTTAGAAATTGTCATTAAACTTAATTATATGATTAGGTTAGATAGGTAATTTTAATAGATAATTTATCCTCGGATTTATTTGATTTGTTCGTCTGAGACTTTAAGGTTGTTTTGAATTGTAATTTGGCCATTAATGTTTATTCTCTTTTATGTCTTTGTTTGTTCATTTAATTAAGAGCATGAATAAGCTTAAAGAATTATTACTAAGCATAATCGTATGATTTGGTTAGATAAATATTTTTAATACATAATTTGCCCCTGGTCTTATGTGATTTGTATATTTGAGACTCTAATATTGTTCTGATTTACAAATTAGCCATTGTTTTACTTTTTTTTAGTTTTGTTTGGATTATTAAAGTTATGAATTAGTTTACAAATTAATGTCAAGCATAATTATATGATTAGATTAGACAAACTTATTTTTAATAATTAATCTAAAATCAGTTTTGACGTAATAAAAAAAAATCATACTTAGAAAAATTCAGTTTGTATATGCCATTTAATAATTAATTTAATAACTAAAATAAAATTATTTAAAATTTCACCAAATTCCGTGTCCAAATGACTCGGCAGAGTCCATGGTTCGGAATCAAAATCTTCCGTGTCCAAATGACTCGGCAGAGTCCATGGTTCGGAAGTATAAAATTTTACCCGAATTAATTACCAAAAATCAACATTTTCGACTAATTCAGTTAAAATATCTAAATTAACTGAAAATTTTTAAAAGCAAAATAAAACAAAATTAAAATCAACTAAGGTGCCAATTTTTGGGCGTTTTAACAAAGTTGTTTTAGCGTAACCGTACTCCCGATCCCCGAACTCTCGCAGACCATAATTAAGGTGTCCAATCGACCTAGGTGAAACAGATTGGTGGCGACTCCAAGAAAACCCGACGTTGCCACAACTGTTAAGTTTAATTAAGGTTTAAATATTTTTTTTCCTGTTTAGATAAGAGCATGATATGCTTAAAACATCGAGGAAGATCAAAATCGATAGGATCGGTCGTAGAAAAATAATAATTTAACTAAATGTCATCTTAAAAATTTTACAATAATCGCTAACTTCTTTGAAGACTTGTTAGAGAAGGCTTAATAATAAGAAATCTTACTTTAACTATTGAGTGACTATTTGTCAATAAATTAACAAATGTAAGCTGTTAAGTCATTTTCTGCAAATTTTGTATAATTGTTTGGAAATTTTATTTTTTTATCTAAATTAGATTAATCCCTTTTTTTTTTCCTGAAATCTTAATAGAAAAAGTTAATAATAAATCTTAGTTTAGGGAACTTTGTTACTACTCAACAGATGTCTGCTGGTAAATTTTACAGCGTTACACACACACACACACACATATACATATTAATGATTTATTTGAATTTGAATTGGATAAATATAAATTATTAAATTTATAAGGAAAAATAAATAAAGGACTACAGACGGTGTTTTTGCTAAAAATTCTGTAAGTCTACGCAGTTAAAGATGGCGGAGACCAAGTTACAACAGGTTAACATATAAAGTTTGGGACCGTCATGCAACCTACAAGAGGTCAGGGATGAATTTGTAGCAAAAAATAAATGTTTGAGTCCTTTGATGAAATTATATGACCAAGGTATTTAAATGTAATGTGATACTACACGGAGTAAATAACTACTTTTCGTTTTTCTGAATGGAAAATAATTATTTTCTGTCCTTAAATTTCTTTGTCAAAAGTTACTATCCATGGATGTTCTCAAAAAATAAAATACATATTATAATATTAAATAAAACCCTAAATATTAATTACGCTTACCAGCTTTGAACTTCAGGTAAAAGTACAGTTAGCCCTTAAGGTATCAAAACTTACTCCTACTACACTATTACTTTCACACTATCTCATATTAACTTTTGAAGTCATAATTGAACTTTTAAAGTCATAATTGAACATATATAATAATTAGCTTGTAGTAAATTTAAAGTGTGTAATATATTTTTAAAATTAATTAAAATTTTAAATTATCAATTTTTTCTGTTTAAATGTAAGAAAAAATTTTCTCAATGAAGCTTAAAAGATAAGATAGCGATTGTAAATTTTGAAACTAAGAAGGGTAACTGTAAGCTTAGCTAAATTTTAATGCAGTAAGTGTAGTTAAACAGTTTAACATAAATGTGGAATGATTAGTTAATGCATTATTTAATAATGCATTATTTTTAATTTTACCCATTTTTAATCTAGAATCCATGTTATTTAAATGTTTACACTTTATTTACCAATAATCACCTATGACCAAAAGTTTTTCATAAAGTGAGTAGTTTATTATGAATGTTTCCCCTATCCAACTTAGTAAAAAATCAACAAAAATACAGGTTATAGTAAGGGTTTAAGGGTTTTATGGTGAGAAGCTCTGATGGATTACTTGTTGTTCAAGATACTTAAGTTCCAAAATGTACTTGAATGTATGCTCTCCAAATCTTGGTCTAAGGATAAGAAATTGATTAAGAGGGAAAGAAAGAAAGTTAGAAACAAAATCAAAGATAAAAAGAAGATTTGCAGAAGAGAAATTAGAAAAAATTTAATTGAAAAAGAAGAACTTGAAACACAAGTGCACGAAGGACTTGAGATAGAACAAAAAAAGATAGGAATTACAAAAAACTACTTGAAATATTATTGATTTTGGTGTAATCCACAAATTACAGTCCTTATTTAAAGTAAATGTAGTTAGGGTTGCTAGCCATAACAAATTCAAGATGAAATAGAAGCCCTAAACTATTCAAATGGCTAATTTTAGGGCTAGTCGGGCTCTTTAACTCATTTGAATACTAAATAAGTATACAATGCGTGTGCCCTTTATCCCATGTGCCCCAAATCTGATCCTTAGCCTAAAAATATATAGGAAAGATGAATTAATTAAGAAAAATTGGTAGAAAAAGTTTGGAACACTAAAATGCTTGAAAGGGTTCTAAAGGGGCTTTAGGGTGCACCCTTAGGGCTTATTGGGGCTCATGCCTGGGTCTTCTATGTCTGGACAAGGTTTCTTATCTTCTTTAACTTGGATCTTCATAATATTGATGGAAATAGATGAATTTGAGTCCTGGACATGTTTTGATTGGCTAGAAGTTTGTATGACAAAGTTTGGTTCCAAGTGCTCTAATATTAGGGTTTGGAGTGCTCCTTGCATTTACTTGGCCTTCTTTCTTGTTATAGGTCTTGTATTGATCACTAAAGATTCCTTGGTTGTCCTTCAACTTGCTAGTCCTCCATCATCTCCTTATTCCTTAAAGAGATTCACCCTCGAATCATCACATATATTAAACAAATATAGGTCAGAAACATTGAATGTTGCATTAATATCTTAAGTCCAACTTGTAGGAATTATTATTGATCTTCTCAATGACTTGAAAAAGTCTACCTACTCGAGGTTGAAGCTTGGATTTCCTTTTTAAAGGAAACCTCTTTTTCCTCATGTAAATCTTAACCCAATCTCTTGGCTCAAATGTGATCTTTTTCTTTCATTTGTTGGCTTGGTTTTCATTGAGTTTTTTCTTTATTTGTAGCATCACATTCTCATGCATAGCCTTGACCATCTCAGCCTTCTTAGCTCTATCTAAACTAGATATATTACTCATAGGCAAAGGCATTAAATTCATAAAGGTTAATGGGTTAAAATCATAAACAATCTCAAATGGTGAAAATCATCTGGTTTTGTGCACTACCCTATTATAAGAAAACTCAACATGTGATAAAACCTCTTCCCAAATTTTTAAATTCTTTTGGATAATGACTTTAAGTATAATAATGAAAGTCATATTAATTACGATGGATGAGATTGAGTGATTTTTTGCTTGTTGGAATGAGAGTAAAAGTAAGAAGAGGCAAAAGCTTCAGAGACCGGATGGGTAGATTTGTATTTATCTTTCAAAGAAAACAATTCTTGGAGGTTTCTGAAGTTGATGGAAGTTAGAAAATCAAATTGATCAAGCATAATAATTCCAAAAGGTGCAAATTCGGATGGGTGGCATCGGGTTTACTATTGATTTGGTTTTTTGTCTAGCATGAATTGGAATGCAGGAGGAAGCAATTATGTGTATAGAATAGGAGACAAATTCATAGGTGTGAGGTTTGGGGACCCAAAAAGAATATCTTAGTGAGGCAATGAGGTGAGGAGTCATGATTGGCTAGGAAGGAAAATTGGGGTTAATATGTTGGCAGAGAAAATAAGCAGATATGGTGCGAAAAGACATGGATATAAAGGCTTGGGTACAAAGAGGGTTAATGGTAAATAAGAGGTGTTGTCCAAAAAGGAGGCAACCTTAATAGGAGATACATTTAACGATGGAGAGGAAGCCCAACACGATGAGAATGGGTCATCTGGTAATGGGGTACCACTGACTGGAGATAAAGCTGATGACAGAGAAAGGTTGTCCAAGGAATACAGATAGAGGCAGTTTAAGTTCCTATAGGTAGTAGAGTTAATGCTAAGGTGGCTACCTCAAAGTTAAGTGAGGAAGAAAGTCATTGGTGGGAAAAAAGAAGAACAACAAGTAATGTACAAAATTTACAAAATCAAGTTAAGGTATCCAAAAATGTTTTGGTGTAGGTCAGTTATTTTCTTATGCTGGACTAGAAATCTGTTGTGTTTGGTGGGTCTGAACAAGAGTTAGATGGGCTTAAAGAGAGTTTTTGAAATGGTGTTATTGGATCAAAATCAGTATCAAATAATGGGTCTTATTTTTCTTGTATTGGTATTAAGGTTAATAATGAAATCATTGATTATTGGGGAGGGGGGGGGGGATATGCCATCTTATTTAATTTTCCCTAAGGTCCATCCAATCCTAAAATCAAAGGATATCTCTTGAGGGAAGGGGCTGTGAATTTTGATTTGTCCAAACAAAAGAATAAAATGGGCGAGCAAAAATGTAAGAGTTTCGAATTGTCTTCAAAATTTGGTGATCGAGATAAGAAGAGTGTTAAGAGTTTTGACCATTTTGTTATTCCTAATGAGGTGTCCTTAGATTGTTGTAATAAGGTAGCGTTAAGTATTTTAGAGAATCTTAATATGGTTAAGGTTCTAAGGAAATGGCAAAAAAAGAATGAACCATGGCTTAAAGGATCAGTGCTAAAAATTGAATTGAAAAAATTGAAATAGAGGATTAAAGGCTAGAATTTTATTATCATTTTCTTTTGGCCCCTTGATTGTGTGATCTCTGAGGATTAAGATTGATTTTTTTATGATTGGTATAATGAATTTTGATATTTAAGGTTAAGGGAGTTCTTCAATCATTTTCGGTTCTAGGAGGTGGTTGTGATTTTATATATTGTAGGTGTTGGTTGGAGTGTTTTATGTATTGAGGAAGATTAATGGGGTATATTGTTCTAATATTTTTTTGGAATAAAAAATTTATGTACTCTTTTATTTTTAACAAAAGTTTTACTTTACCGTTAAAAAATCAACAAAAATGCCCATTTTTTTAGAAAAATATTTTAAAAATAAATTTTGGATTTGTAAAATTTCAATTGGCATTAACTAATGAGCACCTTTGGATAGTATAGAAGTTAAAAGGTTGTACAAGAATAAAATATTTAATGATGAATTTATTCATGACACGTTAGAAGGTGAGTGTGTTAAGAATATCATCTTAATATATATTTTTTTGAATGAAAATGATAATATTATTAATTGAAAAAAAGTAATTACAACCCAATTCCACAAAGATTTTGAAACAAAATCCAAAACTGCCATAGAAAAAAAAACATTCAAAATCTTAAGCACCACACACCCACCCAAAACAATCTCCCTTAACCAACATTTCCTACTAGCACGAGAAACCACATACTTTAGCCCCCAAAAGCACAAACACCTAGAATTCAATATGCAAAGGTAATCAACTGTTTAATCTTTGATCCCTAATCCAATCTTTTTAATTCACACTTTAATGCCGAAACTTTTGACTTAGAACCAGACATTTTAAGTATCTTTTACTGCTCTTTGGCCTTATTAATATTGTTTAAAATATTCAATGCTAATTCATCACATCCATCAAAAGATACCTCAGAAGAGTTATAAGACTCCAATTTTTCAATATCATCTTAATATTTATGTTTTGTTCCTTTAACTATTACTAACTTCAGATTTTCTCTATATCATCTCAAAATAATTTAATGTATAAGCATATAGTCAAGCATATGTATATATCTACAAATTGACTTGCATAAGTTATACAATAGTTGCAATTTGGTGAGTGAGATATATGTTGCTATGGATCAACCAAATATTTGTGTTCATATCCCACCACTTTTTCTGGATCGAATATCGCTATCTTTCTGTCTCTATTCTTTTTACTTGAACAATTAATGCTCTAACCACGCACAATTAGTGGTTATGATTACAAAATCATGTGGTTCTTATAATTAACTACCAACAAAACAAGCTAGTTAATACCAATCACATCGAAATGTAAAACTTAGGAACATGGGATTCAGACATAATTTTTAGGTTCGTGGGCTGTTTTCTACATTTGAGATCTGAAGTTTTAGCGATGACGTAGGCAAAATGTCTTTTTTTTTTATTCCTCAAAATGTGTTAAAAAAAATACAAGGTATTAGAAGTTATTATTAAAAAACTAATGAATGAAGTGTCTATTGAGTGAAATTTTTTTTAATAGTCACTTAAAGATAATTTGTTAAGGAATAGCCAAAACAATTACAGAGCTATGAAGAAGACTGCCTATAATCTAGACTACAGATATAGGGTATAACACAAAAACCATAGCAAACTAGTAGTCAAGAAAGATCTAGATCCCGATTAAACTCAATTTTTGACTGACAATGCTAGGTTCATCACAAAATCACTCATTCTACCCATACACAATTAAATTTTGTACATTTGTTCCTTACTTATAGATATTAAAGAACTTGGATATCATTCAACAACTCAACATTTGATTGTTAAGTGCTTGATGCTCGAAACATGGAAGGCTTAAGTTGCAATTAAACCACTTTTAGATTTACCTTCTTTAGAGAGTGTAAGTACTACTCAGATCCTAATTAAGGCCAAGGCAGATGTTCCTTTTATACCAACTCACTTGGCTGGCTAGAACCCACTAAGTGTTTTGACAACAACACTAGGTATGCTATATGTGTATGGGCATTTTTTTTTTTGTACTTAAAAGTATCATACAAGTGTACAAAAGAGTGACAGGGTGTATGTGCAATTATTATTATTATTATTTTGATATTTAGAAACATTAGACAAATATATAGGAGAGATGTACTAGTAATTAGAAAAAAAGGCTTACCAGCATTTTTAGAAACTGAATGATAACTAAACCAGTTTTTGAATAACATATTGAGAAGGAAATGAGGAGATTAGGATTTGAACTTGAACCTCTCCTACATCCCTTAACTATTAGGCTAAAGGGTTGGAGATGCATTTGCAATTATTGATGCTTGGCCAAAAGACAATTTCCTTTTTAAAAGTAATCAAACACTTTAGAAATGTGAGGCTACGAGTATTTGTGTCCTTCTTATTGGTAGCACCTTTTTTATTTATAAGTGATTGTTTTTTTAATAAGCCTCACTTCAACACACACACACACTACAGTAAGGTAGTAGAGTCTTTCTCGAGTCAACTCCTTTGTAAGGATTCAAACTAGAAAGAAACAACAAAATAGGAACAAAAGAAAAAAAAAAGAAGAAAATGTAAAATTTCTTTTAAAAGAATCAAGTATCAAAAATATTTTTAATGCTTAAAGAAAAACAAAGAAAGAAAAAGGTTGGAAGTCGCGCACCATAAATTCTCTCCAGTCCAATTTCTTTATTGGCTTCTCCTCCATGGAGGCTAGAGCTACACAAACACATACATGTCCTTAAGACCAGCCTAAGCACGGATTAATTACTAGTAAACTTTGTTAATTAATAATCATCCAAGCTTTCCTTTTCTGTGATTTGCTTTGAAAAAGACCGAGCTCAAGCAGCCTTGGTTGTTCACTACGGAGAAATTAACAAGTGTCGATATTACAGTTTCCCAAGAACAAGACCCACCAAGGAATCGAAGGGCTAGGGTTCCTCAACATGTTTCCTATATCCGACAATGGTGATTTCGGCTTCGACCCAACTTTCCCCTTCTCTTTTTCTCACCTTCCTTCGCTCTGCGACCTGCTGGACGCAGACGGGTGTGAAGCTTTTCCGAGCCAGCCCGATCCGTCCCAGAACAGCGGCTCCGCCATGAACTGCTACAGCAGGGTGGAGGATGGAAGCGGCGGCGGCGGGGGGAAGCAGAGAAAGCGCGCCTCGAAGCGAGACCGGCATAGCAAGATTGTGACGGCGAGGGGGCTAAGGGACCGCCGTATGAGACTGTCCCTGGAAGTGGCGAGGAAGTTCTTCGGCCTCCAGGACTTGCTAGGCTACGAGAAGGCCAGCAAGACTGTGGAGTGGCTGCTCCTCCAGGCGAATGCCGAGATCAAGAAGCTCTCCAGGAGCCTGTCCATGGCCAACCCAGCAGCTGCTCGCACCATTGCCGAATTCGTAGGCGATTGTGAGGTTGGTAATTCTTCTAACAAGAGGTCCAAACCCAGACCTTCCTCAGATAAGACTGGCACCAACAAGCTGAGAAAAAGTGCAGCTTCCCGAGGCCTGGCAAGAGATCAGAGGGCTAAGGCACGAGAGAGGGCCAAGGCGAGAACTATTGCGAAGAAAAGGAGTAGGGAGTGTGAGGGATTTAAGCCAAATGAAGCCACCCAGCAGCAGCTTACTTCCTGGGAAGCTGGAAAAGAAGCTCTACCTTCAACCTCCAGCATCAACAATATCCAACCAGATCATGACACATTTGTGAGCAATCCTATGATCTTCAGTTGCCCACCAAATAATGGAATTCCTCAAGAGGTCAGTTCAATTTCTGTATATTTGTGTAACCAGAACTTGGAACTTTTTTGTTCTATGTTTCAGTTTAGATAGCACTTAATTTGAAGTTCTTAAGTTCTCTAATAATATAAAAGTTCTTTCATCATTTGCAGCATCAAGTACTGAATGGGCTTTCATCCTTTGGCAAACCATGGGAGGCCTATAACAATCACAACAACGTAGTTAATAATATATATCATGGATCAAGAACAATTGTATAAACAGGTAATTAATGAAGAAGCATGTTTGATTTTGTGTATACCAAGTGATGCTTAATTTGCTTTTGAGTTTGGTAATTGATTGAGATGGTGGTGTAACATATGTAATTAATACGTGCTTGAATGTTTTTATGTATTTTAAATTTTGTTATGAGCTATACATAACTAGCTAGTTTTCCGATAATTATTGGTGTACGTAATTATAATTGTAAAGTTTCATTAGTTTCTTCGATAGGAGTTCGAAGGTTGATTAATTTATTTGGCCATTTTCTGGGAACTTGAAATTGAGGGTGTATAAGATAAAATGACATAAATAGCACTATACACAAGTAGGATAAAAATCATCTTTGTCCTCTTATGTTGCTACCTCTAGTTCTTTAGGCATGCATGCGTTAATAATAATAATAATAATAACAATAATAGTAATAGTAATAGTAATAACCCAAGGTCATTTGATATTGTTAAAAAGAATATCCCAAAGCACTAAAAAAGTAGAGGAATAGTTGGAAAGAAGGAAGATGCTGCTGTCGAAAAACGGAAAGAAGGAAAGATGCTCCTTTCATAGTATGAAAAGGTGTATTGCCAAATATTCCGTGTCTGCTAAAATGCCTTCAAGGTCAATTTGACGTTATAGATGATATATACACCCTTGCTCCTAATTTTTTTCAGAAACAATTTGTTGGACTTGAAAAACACAATTTGGCTTATTTTCCACGGCCTCTTTCCAACGGTCTCTTCTTCCCCCTTGGTATTCCCCTTTCTTCAAGAGCCTGCAGCTGATTCCTAAAAAGCATTGTCATGCCTTGCGCCACTTGTGTCAGGGTTTGACACATACCCTGAAGTAAGTCTGTCATTTGCTTCATAGCAGCCATTAGGTCATTAGGTACCTCCTTTGTTCCAAAGCATTAGTGCTATAGAGCCAACTCTTGTGTATACCATAATGACTTGCAAAACAAAGACATTAAGAGAACAAACTTTGGTTAGTTAAGTCAGTACCAACCACATTTAGCAAAAAAGACTGTCACTTGATCTTAGTTTTTCTATGCCTCTAGCAACTATGCCTCTAATACCAACTGTGATGCCTTTTATCCTGTAAAGAGGTTATTCTTCCAAGATCTTTACTTAACCTTTTACCATGTAAAAGGATTAGTTGCTTGTCCACATATGATTTACCATGTAAGAGAACTAGTTGCTTACCAGTTAATTGAAATCTTTTTCTTGCAACCTAAGTTACTACGCTTAACCTCACTTAGGGCATATGGCTTTGGCATTGAAAGAAAATAGAAGTTCAAAATAAGTTGTTTGCCTTTAGTTCTCATAAACCAACGATATTTCAAAGCCAAATAAATAACTTCAACTTACAAGTAAGGACCAAGCTAGTAACCTTTTGGATATTTCTACACTTGTTTCAACTGCTCTCCCACTTTTGAATTTCAAAATAGGTAGGGAAACCTTTTGCTTCTTTCTAGGAATGGTGTAGCATGCCCTTAATGTCTACCTAGTTTTCATTTAGTCCTTTTTTTTTAATTGCTCTCATGTTAGTCTTTTGACTTGCTCTTGTACTAGATAGTGTGTTGTATCTTTTAGTGTAACACCCATATATCCTACATGAAATAAATGTTGGAAGCCTTATATCAATATATAGGCTCAAATTTGTATAATACAAATACTTAGTGTTTATTCTTTCACAAATGATAACCCATATGGTGTAGGTCAGTGTTTTAACAATAGGTTCTAGAAATGGATCAGAGCTGACTCGGCACCTTGATGGTGTGACATATTAGGTGTACACATGCATCATCTATTGGGGCTGATCCTGGATTAGGTATGTTATATGGCTAGGGGCCAAGTGATCTAATTAGAGATGTTATCAATCTGGGGAACCAAGTAATTCGAGTGACCTTAATGAGGACGTCATCATATCCTACATGAGATAAATGTGAGAAGTTTTGTGTGAATATATAGACCCAAATTAAGTATGGTGCGAGTAGGTGTTTTGTTGACAGGTTCTGGATTTGAATTGTTTCACTCAACTTCTTGCTAGTTTGATTCATTGATAAAATCTTGCTTTTCTGGTAAAAAAAACTATGCATAGATAAGTAACTTATGCACATTCAACAACCTATGCATACATAGTCCACTTGTGCACTTAGTTTAGGTAAACCAAATATACATGCCCAGCCAACATATGACTTAACTAAATATGTTACCAGAAGTGTCCTTAGTACATTCCAAGTGCCCAAAAGACACTGAATTGAGATCCATAAACTTGGCTACCACCTTGCTCCAATGTGTGCTAGCCCTTAACCTCCTTGTGCTCACTTAGTCTGGCTTTCAAGAACCAAAATAAACTCTTAGGTTAATAAACAAAACATGACCAACAATCACCTATGACCAAAATTAGCAAGTTAAAGTATCTGCAATAACAAACACTTTGTTTAACAACAACTCAAAGGTTTTTAGGCTCTTTATATCACCAATATCTTCATATAGAACATTTAAGGGGTGATAAATCTTTGATTTCTTATTAAGAATTCAAACATGCAAACAAACACTTTAGGACCAACATCCATATCATCATACACACTTTATGCTCAAACAGTCTATAGAACTTAAATAATGACCATAACTTACCAAAGTTATGTGATCCCATAGGGCACCACTCTCTATGCTTAGTTTTAACTATAAAATTTTGTTCATATCTAAGTTAGTATTTAGCCCAGAGTTACTTCCCCGTTCTTATGTCCAAGGGGAAGCTTAGAATTTTTCCCAATGATACGTCAGAATTTGAAAGCTATCAACATATCATCGGCATATCGAAAGTTTCCTTCAACATACCGGAATTTTGTTACTTGCAAAAATGTCTCTAGAGGCATCTTAACATTTTCTGATGATATACCATTGAAATTTTTCTTACAAAAAGCCTTTGGAATTATTTTCCGATGGCTGGTCATCATAAGCGGAAAACTTCTAACGACTTGCCATTAGAAATTTTCAATGCCTTTTGGGCATTGGAAAAAGGACCATTGGAAAATGATATTTTTCTGGTAGTGTTATTAGAGCACAAGTTAGTGGAAAAACAAAAAGTAAAGTCCCCTCGTAAAAATACGTTATTTCTATTTTAATTTTTTCTAACTAATATTATTTGAAATCCAATAATACATTAAACTAAAAATTATTTGAACAATATATATGTTTTAGGAAGTAATTAAATTTTTATGGATGCTTTTGCCCATCCTAAAAAATAGCAATTAACAAAAAAAATGCTTGTTTTTACCAAAAAAAAAATTATTTTTTTGAGCATATTAAAATGTAAAATATCAATTCATGTACAATTTAAATAATTAATTATTATAAATATAAATAAAAATAAAATTTTAATCACTTTTTAGAAACATCAGCTATAATTGATATACATTTATGAAAGAGAAAAATACAAAAACCCCCCGTGGTTTGATCTAACCTACACTTTATTTCCTCTATTTTTAAAAACCTATGCCTTACCTCATATTTTTTTTATAGTGTTCGACAACAATTTCTAAAACCCTAAATTAACATATTTGATAACCATATTCTAATAATTTCAAGATTTTTCATATTTTTTTTTATAGATAACTGACCTTTAAAAAATACTGATATGTATTTACAGAAAGAAAATTACATTTACAAAAAAAAAATAATAATTTAAAATAGCTATTAACTAAAAAAAATATTGGAGAGACCAACATTACTAAAAGATGACTATAACACAGTTTAAATTACAATTTTAAAAATTGTTATTGAATAATATAAAAAAAAATAGAAATAAAATATAAATTTTTAAAAATTAAGGGGATAAACTACATGTTAGAGTAAACTTTAAGGGGTAATTATAACTTTCCCTCACAAAGAACAAGAGAGAGGGAGAGAGAGAGAGGGACAGAGAGAGAGAGACATAGAGAAGGCTTCATTGTTTGCATTTGCTGGGAGAAGTTCTTTTGAGCAAACAAAAAGGTTAAAAAAAACCAAAAAGGAACATGTATCGGTTCAGAGTGGGAAAAATTGGAAGTAGTACATATTGTGGGACGCCAAATGGTGATGGCACGGTACGTACCGGTACCGGAAAGGCATGGCCTGAGACGTGGGTGGTGATGTTATCCACGATTCAGGATATTGATCTTTCTGGTGAAAATTTTAAGCCATATTTACTCGGTTCATTGTAGTTTTTTTTATTTTTATTTAATTATCTATATTTTGTTGTTACTCAGCAATACCTGTACAAATGTGTATGGTTGAAAATATATAGATATCTAGAGAAAAAAAAAGATGTTTTTCTTTTTCGAGACTCGAAAGACGATCGTGAGAGGACAGAGCTCTTGTACAAATATTTGTGGTATTTAACAGGAAAATGAGGGAGTAGGTCATGTTCAAACACCTGAACTCCGTTAGTTGTCCCCTAGTAATGTCTGAGTCATTTTACCAAAACGCTGGAGACGTTAATCTATAATTGAATGCGATGCAACAAAGTAAAGTATGACATGGTAACTCTCAAAGAAAATGAAAATATATCTCTCCCTCTCTCTCTCTCTCAATATATATATATATATGATGTGTGAAATTTAGAAACTCTAAGGTTTAGATGAAAACATAGGTTTGGTCCGTCAATTTTAAAAAATTCACTTCTTTCCTTTATTTTACTATGTGAGCTATTATTAATATCAACTTTTCAAATCCTAAATTAAGTTTTACAGTACTCATTTTTCAATAACTTTAAACCGTCTAATAATAATTTGATAGTTGGTGAGTAATTTAATTCTCAAGTTTCCCTCTGTAAAACAGCACTTGTTTTATTACTAGTGTCAATAACAGTACAACTTAACTCAGAGGGAAAGTGTTAATTTTTTATAAAATAAGAAAGCAAACTATAACTTCAACCAAACCTCATGAAATTTTTGAAATTTACAAAAGTTGATAGATACTTGCAATTCTTTTGAAATTTAAAAAAAAAAAAAACATATTTTTCTAACCCAAAATGAATTAATTCACCAGTGAAGACGCGACCAGCGCTGTTCATAATAAACATGCTATTGGATTCAATAATTAATAAAACTCACGTATATAGATTTTCATTAAAAATTAACAATCAACAGAGAAAACAATATCCAAAGAAGTCCAAAAAGAGCTACAGGAAGCCGAATGTGGCAGCAGATCTTTTGGCCAAGAAGGGAATTATGAAATTACTCGATGAAATTAAGCGCAGTGTTATCTTATCAATGGTCCCAATAGTTGATTACACTAAATAGAACAACAAGCACAGTGATATTTTTTCGATTTATATCCAGATTAATTTTGGCTAAACTTATAATTTTGTTCCCTCTGTGAAAAGCAATCCTACCCAAATGAAGAATTTTATTCTTAATGTTTTTTGTTTTCAAGAATTAGATCTGATTAGCAAATTTGCCCTAAAAAAAAATTTGCCAGAAGAAATCAACGGAATCCCTTCAGATCCCCTACTCTGGATATATGAAACAACAGACCAATGGCCCAAATATCAGACAAAGAAATTGCAGGAAGACAGTTCCAATCATCTTTCTTTTGGCAGAGAAACCTATCCACAGATCTGCTTGGAACTCCTCCCAACTTTCTGGAGAAGCTATTTTAAGAGTTTTATGTAATATCCAACTCAAAAACCAATCTTTTCTCCAACCCACCAAATTCAACTAGAGCACGGATCCAACCCAGATCACAGAACAAAAAATTAACAGAGTTAGAGATAGAGAGAGAGAGAAAGAAACCCTATTCCTATGACTGAAGCAGGAAGTTACAGGGGCACACATCAATCAGTCAAGCAAAATCTATCTCTTTTCCTTGAGAGAGATGGGGCAAAAAAAAGGGAAACAAATTATATGTGACTAAACCTAATACTAGACAGTGGACAGAGACGTACATAGCTGAGAAGAAAGAAGGCCACAAGAAGTTGGATCAAGCTTACCATCAACAAAAGGAGATGAATGATGTTTGCTGCTCCAGGCAAGATTCCACAAAACAAAAAGCCAAAATGGGAATATGGTACAGTGGACCAAATTTAATTAATCCAACACAACTCAAAAAGTGGAAGAAAAAGGAATTTGTTTTGTACTAGTTTGAATCAGAGAAGGGGAACCACACCAATCAAACACACCTCGTTTGATTGCTTTCCCTTGTGTCTTGTTTCAGCAGAAGATAAGGAAAACGACAGCAGGTTGGCCTAGTGACTTAAGACATGTTCTGTTTTTTTATTTTATTTTTCTAATCAAAAGCATCTGTAGAGGGTATATAGATATTTAAGGGAAAAGGAAATGCCTCCTTTTTAGGATTTTATAGGCCAACATATGCAGCATTTAAAGGAAAATTGTTGGAAGTGGAGTTCGAACCTCTGACCTTCATAAAATGTCTCACACTTTAATCAATGAGTTGAGGCACTTGGAAGTCCATATGAGAGATTTTGAGTTTAACATTCCATATGCATATATGTTTCATATGCATATATGTTTGAACAATAAAAAGAAACCCACTAACATTACTCTAATTAGGGCAACAAAACAAGTGTACTTGGATAACCTTTCTGCAATCCTGTGGCCAAAATTGTCCCTTCACTTTCTGCAATATTTCTTGACTATATATATGGCTTTTGTGGGAGAATTCGTGAAAAGAAACCCTATCGTGTCTCATCAGGGAGAATAATAAAAACCCTATATGGTTCAGCCAGCTACATCATGTTGGGGGAGGGCCACAGTACTGAATGTCATCTTCAAGCCAGCATTTTTACTCTGTTAATAAATTAAAAAGGCTAATGCTCTCTTGTCCTTCTGCACCCCCAACTAGAAAATATCTAGAGAAGTCTACAACTCCTAGCTACCTAATCTGTGATTAAGCTAATTAATTGTTAATACTAATGTCAAACTGGGCCATAGAGATAACTAGTTTAGTGTTTCTTGGATATTAAAACTTGAAAGAACTAATTAGCAACTAAATTAATTATTAGAATGAATATCCTTTTAGTATTAAACTTTAAGGCTTAAATTGCATCTTGCATCATTGGTACCTGTATTGTAGCGCCTTTACTACAAGTAGTACTTGAACTAAGAAATGATATACAAATGCCCCTTGAACTATCCATCTGTTGCATAAGTAATACTTTCATCTCATTCCCTCCCTTATGCATAGAAGAAAATATCATTTCTCATCCTTAATTTCATTGTAACTTTTTATTAGGTCCCCAAATTTAGAATTTAACAACAAATAAATTTAATTCCCTATTTTTGCAAACTATTTTCTGAATTCAATTATGATATATGCCGTGAAAGGCCATGTGGGATAAGCAAGTTAAAAAAACTAAATATTATTATGAAAATAATTTTTTATTCTTGACGAAGAACAAATAATTTTTTTCTTGTCCTTATGATTTCATTAAATCGGTTTAGTCAACGGAAAAAAAATGCCATTAGTCCTAAAAGTTGATCCTCTTTATCATTTAAGTTCCAAATGTTTTAAACTGTTGGTAGAAGTCCTAAAACACTTGTCAATTTTACTCGTATATGTTACAAAAGTCTGAATGATAATCGTAAAATCTCATATTTGGCATTTACTAAATATTTTTTTACCACATTGAATGAAATTCTTAATGAAAAATTATTTTATATAACAAGTTGTCATCACCCAATTAAATTTAAACACCGATAAACCAAATTAGTCTAGAAAACAGTTAGATTTTGAAAATTTAATAGTAATTCAATCAAATTCGGAACAATATATTTTTAAACTTTGCTCCTTTATATTTCCTTGTAAATTCATGCTTTATTTAAACTGCTTATATTTTCTATTTAGAATAGAGCCTTGTATAGCACTGATACAAACAAATGTTTAGAGCCAATTCATTTTAATTTAAATCAATTTACTTTTATTTTGATATATTTTTTACCTGAAATTAATTTTATTTGAAAACCAATAATATGTAGATGCAATAATTCATTTAATTTTCATGATATTTTTGTGAATTTTTCTTTTTAATGACTAAAACTAGAAAATTATAAAAATTTAGTAAGATTATAAAAATTATATTTTCAATGGATTATCACATTTACATAATATTAACTTTTAAATAAATTTATTTCCAAGTAAAAAGATATAAAAATAAAAATAAATCATTTCAAATTAAATTGACTTAAGTTAAAACAAATTGGCTTTTAGAGTTTTAGGAATTTTTCTAAAACTTTAAAAGATTTAGGACTTAATTATTAAGTAATACTACCAGTTATTAGAAATTTTTGAATGTTTAGTCACATATTTTTTTTGGACCAATTTTAGTCCTATAATTAATTGTTAAGTATTTTGATTAATTTTTATTGTTAATTATATTTATTCTTTGCTCACTAGATAGGTAATTTGTTTGTATACTAGCTTAATGGTTTGCAGTTTAAAATTTAGAAAAATACAATAAATCCCTGAAATTTGGCCTAATCTACAATTGTCTCCTCATATTTTGAGAAATATATACTATCCCTATCCAGTTTTCTGAAACCTACAATTCATTTTGGATATTAAAATTCTGCTAACAAGTTCCTCAAAATGTAAAATAAGAAACAAGGTCGACCACAAACTGTAAGTGTTAGAAAACATGAGGGGGATAAAAAAGATATAATCAAAATGAGAGGGAGCAGCTCTGCAGCTGTAGATTAGGGTCGACCGCAAAGGAATTTTTGTAATTTCCCTTAAATTGACATTTTCGGAACCAATTTGAAATAATTAATAAAATTAAGAATAATAATTGATATTCTGGTTTACACATAATTGAGGAAGGGAATGAAAGAATCGCTCATGCAATTGTTGGATACTTCAAGGACCACTTTGTAATACTTCTTAGTTTAGGGACTAGTTTGAACTCTAAAATAGAGGGTAATATAGTTCTAGGACCAATCGTACAATTTACCCTAGATTTTATTGTTAATTAGTTAATTTTTTCCCCTATTTTCCTTTTTCTAAGACCCTTGTACCCGGTAGACACATTAGGCCCGACTAATCCAGATCGTCAAGCTAAGTCGGACACCATTTAAGAGAAAAATTCTTTAAAAATCCATTTCTTTATTCACAATATTCAATTTTTAAAGTTAAGTGATGAGAAGTTCATAACCACTCTACCTCAAAAATGTTTATAAGTAGTTTTCTCTATTAGATTAAATTCAAGATTTTTTTTTTCTAAAGTTATTCGAACTCCTCATGTTCAGACAAAATTTGTATTGTTACAAAGATATCTTCTGATGTCAATTGCTCCGCTGTGTTAAGATTTTAATCCAGAAGTCGATGAATCAAATTTTCTTTTTCTTAAAGTTAGAAGAGGGACTAAAAGATATAGATCAGAATTCAGCTCCTTTAAAATTAGATTACAAAGTAAGTTCCTTTTCGCTGCACCAAACGGCTTCTTAACTGATGAATTGAAACTTAACGCAGCTCCTCAAACGTGACACAAGTGAATCTTAACCCTGGGATGTGGTCGCCTGATTAAGGTATGAATTTAGAGACAAGAAAGTAGAGATTTGAAGTGGCCCGCTTTGGATTCGATCTTTCACTTTTGGGTTAAAAGCAAAGCCCCCCCGAAAATTGCACTAATGTTGGAACATAGTGGATGTCGGATCCAATCTAAAAATTAGTACATTGTTGGTTTTGGAAGGTTTTCAAAGAGGTTTTATTTTTTAAGGTGCAAAATTGTCATTAAAGTTTTTGTCACAAATTTGCCATTGACATTACATGTTGCAAGCAATTTTATCACTAGTGTTAACTGGTAAGAATATTTTATGGAATAAATTTTAAATTACTATTGAAAGTTTTTTCCTCAACCCCTAGTTATCCTAACTTTCTATAACACCCAAATGAACTAGAATACTGTATTTGACTACACATCCCTCATTATAAAGTCTTCTTGTTTTCAACTTTCTCATCACTGCTAGGTAACCCTCTGCTGCAGTTGTCGTAATTGATCATTTATCCCAAAACTGTAACGCCTTTGAATTTAGTTCTTCCTGCATAAATCGAACTTCGTTTATTCAGAGTTTGTTCAATGGAGCATTATCAGGATGTGTGGAAGAGTAAAGTTGGTACCAATGGGGAAAAGGTGGAGGGTGATAAGCTGCTAGAACGAGGGTCATATCAAAGAAAATAGCAAAAATTATATATTTAGAAACTTAAGGTTCAAGGTTTCAGGTAAACAAAATTTAAAACTGAAACTTGCATTTTCCCATTCACGTTTTTCACATAAGCAATTTTAATAGTTAATAGCAAAATTGCTCTAAATAAGTTATGTTAGTAGCAAATCTACAACAACAAAAAAAACAATAGTAGCAAAATTGATCTATCGAGCAAAAATTAGTTGCAATTTTGCACCAGCTCCATTTTCTTTTTTAGCACCCAATTTCAAGCCAGACATATCCTCTCATGATTAAATGCTCAACTTCGTCAACATATAGAACTCCTTTTCTTTGGTGTGGTTTTGTTGAACTTAAAAGAGGCGTTATGGAGCCGTTATGGTATTAAAGCATCTGGTATCTTGAGATTCCATTAAGGATCAGCTGCTTGGAGTTTGTCTCAAATTTTCCTTAAAGATGGGAGTAAATTATCAGTGAATCTTTATGGGTTTCTTTTTATGGGTGACTTATAAACAAAAAAACACCCCGAGGTTTGGTTGAAAATTCATTTGGGCCGCTCTTTGTTCCAAAGACATGCACTCTACTCCCTGAATATAAATATTTTTTTTATAGTGTCTATTAACATCATATTTTAAAATCATAATTAAAATTGTCCATCACCATTTTTTCATAAGTTTATATTGTGTTAAAATAGATTTACAGTTAATTGACATTTTAAATTATCATTTTTTTAATTTAAGCATAAAACAATTCTTTTCCTTTACTAACGTCAATGACAGAATAATTTTAATCAAGCGTAGGTTCCTGGAACATGAAGGGACAAATACTTTTAAACCAACAACGGGGGTTTTCTCGGGTAGATTACTCTTTATTATTTACCTATAAGGTGGATGTGGTCTCTTTGCAAAATTATTAATTCCACGCTTCTTGCAAACAGGTTGAAGTTGCGCAAGCAACTGGTTCTATTGTAAATTACCATCGTATTATTATTATTTTTTCAGTGGTAGACAAATTATGGATAGTATTTTTATTTTTATTTTTTTTTTATAATTTACAGCTGCAACCAATAGCAAAGTGCGTCAACAAAATATCAAGGAGTAAATTAATGTTAAATAGTTAACACTTGCTCACATTATTAGAGTCAATTCGTGATCGTTTTGCATTAATTTAATACGTTAGTGTTCATTATTTTTATATAAATTGATTATTTATGAAAATTATCAATTTATTGAAACCTACACTTTAGGAAGCCCAAAGAATAATTTTACAATATTTTTTGTAAAAAGTATATATTTTTTACTCATTTTCCCTTTTCAGAATGATAAAATTAAGAAAATAATAAAAACACTTATTTTTAAAAGAAAAATCTTAAAAATTAAATTTTAGACTTCTTAACGTGAAAAGTTTCAAGGGGCGATAATTAATTTATATAAAAATAATGTACAATAATATATTAAAATTAATATAAAACGAATTCACCCTTAATTTTTTTTCTACGTTCACTCATATCCTTTAGTTTAACTCAAACTTGAGAGTTGAGACCTCTAAGTTTCAAAGCCTCAATTACATCCGCAATTTTTTGACCTAACGGCTAATGGGCCAGATATGGGAGAGTCAAGGATTCAAAGCCCGACCTTCATATTCTCCCATATAATAATGTCCTTATAACGGTTTGGGTACTTTCTAGGTCCAAAAAAAGTGAGCATTCCCCATATTTTTTTACATGTAAGTACCTTTTAAGCTTTACACATTTTATAAATGTTCATCATTATTAAACAATAAAAACAGAGCCTCAAAACCAAGATCTCATTAGCCCTCAATATTCGAATGGTGAGATTAGATGAGTAAAATGTTGTCAATAATATTTGGCTTAAATAACTGAGATTTAGTTGAAATTGTGCTTTCCCTCTATGATTAAAAACTCGGTCTATAATTTTCATTTTTTTTTCCAAAACAGGATAAAAGACTTTGTCCTCTAAATAAATGAGAAATTAATAGTTTAAATTGCACGGTTTCAACTTACCAACAAATAGTTATCAGCCTCAATGCGCACATACTAACTTTTGTATTCCTCCTTTACGGTTCTTTTGTCTAATACATTTTCCTATTTATCCACCAAAAAATATAATTATTAGCATTTTAAATTGAATTTTGTTATTCAAATCATTTCACTATTAATGGCAAAATGGTATTTTTTAAAAACAGAGACTAGTTTTGAAACTATAAAGGAGAAACGTAATCTTGACCAAATCTCAAGGGCAAGGGTAAACATAAATAACCTTCATACTATAATTTTCATGGAAAATAATACTATATTGGGCTTAGCCTCATAATATATGCCAATATTGAAGTCAAACTAATGGATTTACTAAGAGTAAGCTTGCAACCACATTAATAGGTTTAAGACCAAAGAGAAAATTGAATCCTCTACTTGTGAAATCGAATCATAATTGAATCTAAGGGAAACTTTTGCCTTGGCCCACAAGGTACTAGAATATAAAGTAGATCTTGTGGAAAACCTAAGATACATTTGCATTGCTTCTCAAAACCTCCTATACGTTCGCACTTTGGAAAGCAGAACATTCAGGGAGAGATCTAGGCCATTGAGCCTTTCAAACAAACTCAGAAGGTCAATTCATTATGGCTAAAGAGCCTCAAAAGGAAGCTGTTGTGGTAAAATAACCACTTTTGGTCCAACCAACTCTCGGCTCATAATGTTGGTTTTGTTTTAAGAAATTAAAGCAAACTCCGGCCTATTAAAGTCCAATCAGACTTGGAATTCCTTTTCGGCTTAGGAATTGTAGTCGCCACATGATTTGGGTTGTTGAGAAAGCCAAGTCAATTAGTTTTCTTATCCAATTGACTATTGGTTTCGACAAAGCCTATAAAAGGCTATCAGGTGACCAAATTATGATATAAGTTGAAACAAGTGAAAGAATATGAAGAAGAGAGAAAAGAACAGAGACGATGTAGTATCTACTTGATAGCTGAAGGGCTATCGCCTACAGGACCTTTTTATTAGTGGACCTGACAGCACTCTTGGAATAAAATATGACCAACTGTGGGAAAAAGCTCTACACCACCCTCAGAAAAGGATACGACCAACCTTGGGAAAATGCTCTACACCACCCTCGAAAGTGTTCATGACCAACCTAAAAAATATAAGTCCATCATTCTTAACAGAAGAAATACCTCTCGAAAATGGTTTGTGCAATCGATGGGTTTTCTCCAATCACCTTTGGGGAAAACCCTATGTCTAAAGGGGTCTTAGGTCCCTGAGAGGTAATAGGGGAAAAACGACAAATAAAGTTGAAGGATCTCTGACAGGAACCTTGTACACGCCCCTACCCTCTAAGCATAACCGCTTACGACCAGCTAGAGACACTTCTCTCCGAAGGTACGGGCCAAATTCGACTGATCACATGTCCTGATCTGCTCATACTAGCCATAACAGCCTTCTCTTCCAAGCCTCTTATAAATATTCGAGGAGGCTTCCAGGTAATACACGACAACCTACCCTCTCCTCCTGTTCTTTGCTCTTAACAGCTCCTCTCTCACTAACTTGGGCATCAGAGATCCCTCGGAAAAACACTCTAAGGAGCTCCTAACCCCCATTTTTCAAGTGCTGCAGATATCATTCAGGCGAAGTTCCACTGGAGGTCCAACTTGTCTTACATCAAAGATGTGCTAGAGCATAACTACTGATCTTATTTTTGCCATTAGTTTTATATTGATCTTGTAATTTGGTAGTGTCATTCTCTTGGGTTTATGGAACATTAATCAAGGAGTATTGGTGTTTTGGGTCTCTGTGGTGTGAAATTTTTGTAGGAACCATTGAATGTTAAATTTTTAAATTTTCCCAAATTACTATAATAGGGTTCAAGTTTGAGTAATAGCTTGGATCTTGAATATTGTACTATTTTTCTTAATAGTGAATTTTGTTGCTGGTTTGTCCCGTAGTTTTCCCTTCTATACTGGAGAGTTTTTTACATATATTGTGTATCTTGATTTATTTTTTCTTGGTGTTGTTTTTTTTATTATTTTTTCTTGGTTGTGAGTTATTAGTTCAGTATTTATCGATTTTATCTTGTGGATTTCACAATAATTATTTTAGGTGTATCCCAATAAATGGTATCAGAGCCTATGACTAAAGAGGATATGGGTGACAATGCAAGTTCAATGATTAGAATGAATGCATCAAATTATTCGATTTGCAAGCCCATGATGGAGGATCTAATTTATTATCTTGATTTGTATGATTCGATTCCAGGTGATTCAGTCAATCCAAATGACAGGTTAGATAATGTTTGGAAAAAACTCAATCGTAAGATAGTTGGCACCATTAAAAGATGGATGGATATCAGTGTGCTTCACCATATGTTCTGCAAAAATGAATGCTTAACTCTGTGGAAGAAATTAGAAGGCATACTTAAGAGGAAGACCACTTTGAATAAAGCTTTCACTGTATGAAAGCTCGTGAATTTGAAGCTTAAGGAGGGACAGTCAATTTTTTAGCACTTGAATGATTTTCCAAAACTTGATTAATCAACTTATTACCATGAATTGGAGCTTTACAATGATTTGCAATCATTATTTCTTTTGAGCTCCTTACCTAGAAGCCGGGAAATCTTGGTGATTACTGTCAGTAATTCGACCCCGAATGACAAACTCACTTTGAGTTTGGTTAAAGAAAACTTGTTCAATGAGGAAACAAGGAGAAAAGAATCAAGTTTTGAGTATACACAGGGTCTTGTCACTAAGAGCAGTGGAAGAAGCAAAAGTAAAGGACCTAACGGTGGTCGTGATAAATTTAGTGATTATTCAAAGTCTAGAGATGGCAAATGCTGTTATTATTATGGGAAACCTGGTTATATAAAGAAGCATTGTTAAAAGAGGAAGAATGATGAAAAGAAAAGGGAGAAAGCTCTTGAGGACAAAAATATACCTGCAGTTATTGAGTCAAATGTTGATGATCCAATTACACTAGTTTGTGCACAATGGGACTGTGATCATATTATAATTCTGAATGTCCAATGGATAGTCGATTCAGCTACATCCTATCACATTTCCCCTATGAATAAAATTTTCACTACTTATAAGGAGGTTAAGCTTGAGATGACGAAGATGGGTAACATAACCCAGTCTAGGTTTTTAGGAATCGGTGATGTTGTTCTACAGACTAGTTTGGGTGTCACTTTAACATTCAAGGATGTGCGTCACATTCTTGATATGCGGCACAACCTTATTTCAATGAATGTACTTGACCAAAAAGGTTATGATTAGAGTTTCAAAGATAGGATGTGGGAGCTGAAGCATGGGTCTTTACTAGTGACAGAAGGTGATTTCTACTGCACTTCGTATAGGACACGTGTTCATGTTTGTGAAAGTGGTTCGCTGAATGTGGTTGAGGATGATGCTTCTATGAATTTATGCAATAAGCGACTGGCTCATATTAGCGAGAAAGGGTTGGAGACTTTGACAAAGTAGTCCCTTATTCCTATTGCCAAAGGTACATCACTTGACAATTGTGATTTTTGTGTATTAGGAAAACATTATAGAGTTTTTTTTTTGTGTGTTCGTTTTACACAAAAGATAACTAAACTAGAGCTAATACAATTTGATGTTTGTGCTCTCATCAAGGTGGAGTTATTGGCTAGTAACAAATACTTTGTGACTTTTATCGATGATGTTTTACAGAAGACTTAGGTGTACTTCATGAAGAACAAAAGTCAGGTGTTTGACTGCTTCAAGATTTTCCATGTCATGGTTGAGAAAGAGACTGATGTGTACTTAAAGTGTCTTCGCACAGATGATGGCAAGGAGTATACCTCTAATGAGTTTGAGAAATATTACAAAGAGCACGGTTGGAATTCCTTTTCTGCTTGGGAATTGTAGTTACCACATAATGTGGCTTGTTAAGAAAGCTAAGTCAACTAGTTTTCATATCCAATTGACTATTGGTTTCAGTAAAGCCTATAAAATGCTATCAGGTGACCTAATTATGATATAAGGTGAGACAAACGAGAGAATATGAGGCAAAGAAGAAAAGAATAGAGACAATTTCATATCTACTAATCTTGTTTTGGCCAGCTATTTTATTATTGATCTTGTAATTTGGGAGTGTCATTCTCTTGGGTTTGTGGAGCATTGATCGAAGAGTATTGGTGCTTTGGATTTTTGTAGTGAGATTTTTGTAGAAACTCTAGAGTGTTAAATTTCAAGTTTTTCCCAAATTACTATGATGAAGTTTATGCTTAGGCAATAACTTGGACTTTAGACGTTGTACTATTTTTTCTTAATAGTGTATTTTTTATTAGTTTGCCCCGTGGTTTTTCCCTCTACATTAGAGGGTTTTTCATGTATATCATATACATCGATTTATTTTTGCTCCTTGTTATTTTTCTATTTATTCTTGCTTTATTATGATTTATTAGCATGAGCATTTATTGATTTAATCCCATAAGTTTAACGATAATTATCTCAAGTCCATCCCAATAGAAGTATTTGAGCCAAATGAGGTTTCTGAAAAAATACTCCTTCGGCTCTACCATTTGGATAAACTTAGGAACTACTAACACTAAGTATTTTTAACACTCTGCATTTGGTTTCCCGGTCCATGAATTAATAAAGTTCATTTTTCACTCCGCCTTTCAAATTTGGAAATTGTAACAAGTTAGTATCAACATTTGGAACTTAAAGGACCTCATAAGTTCGCTACTAGGTTAAACCATAAAGGCTAAGGCCTATGGAAATGTTAGATATTGCTGACTTAGGAAGATTAGGTTTGATATAGCCACAAGAAATGTGCATCAACAAAATAAATGGGTTACACAAAAATATCCTAATTTATACGAGTATTAGGCCTTCTAAGGAATGTCCTTGATGCCACTCTAAGCTATGAAGTCTACAACCTTGGGTCCCAGTTGGCTTGGTCCTTGGGGACCTCATATAGTATGCTGACCAAATCCAAGTCTGGATGAGCTTGCTCTAGCCATAAAACAACTCTTGAAATAGTCTCTAATCAACCTGATCCTATTCTTTCACCATTTCCCCTCACAATCAAAAATTTTTTTCCAAGACTGTGATCTCTTCCTTAGCTCATCCTTTTAGGCCTTGGAAGCCTTTTAATCTAAAGTATAGGACTTGGCAGTTAATCATGTCAAGCTAACCCATGTATCCTTGCACTTTTTAGTTTAGGGACTTCTCCAAGATATTGTAGCATTCCTTGAAGCCTTGATGCACTTCCATGGCAACATTCCTTAATAATCCAAGGCAGGAGGCAAACGTCTGGAAAACATCCTTTTGCTTGGCAATTTATTCGTTAAGGCCCTTATTCTCCTCTTATAGCTTCAAACCTTTCCCTAAAGAGAAGTTTTTTTCCTTGTTCATCAAACTAAGGGCCTAGTTGGCAATATAGAGCCTTCGTCAACTTTCTCTATGCCCCTGATAACACCACAAAGATGAATGTCTAAGAAAAAAGAAAAAAAAAAAGATGAAGTGAGTATGGTTATTCTTAAAAAATAACAACCTCTGAGGAACAAGGTTTAGGGATTATGTGTAGATGATGGCTGCAACATCCCATACATTCTTTAAGGCATGGACACTTTCATATGTTCTATTTAGTGTAAGCCTCAGGGAAGAGCAAGCCCCTCTAACACTTGAAAGAGGAACTACACCTTCCAAAATAAACTCTATCAAACTCTAAATTTGGGAGTCTCATAACATACCCCTAAAAGTGGCAAAGCAGATTTCCCTTTGTCTTATCTGAAAGACCTTTAGTATGTCTAATAGTAGCTTGCCAGGAAAACTTGGAATCCTCTTGAGAGTTTTTCCCGTAATTACTTAGGGTCTCCATATTGTCCTTTAGCTCAGAGGACTCAGCTCTCACCCCTACCAAGGGGTGTTTTTTTTATTAACATAGGAGGTGTTTCTTTATTGGTCGATGCATCTATTAATGACAAGGGAGTAATAGAGGTAAGAACCTCAGGAACAGGAACCTCAGCTACAAAAATGCCAGACAATTTATATTCAAACTCAATTCAATCTCATACTTATCTTACGAATAACACATTCAAGACTAATGAAAAAGGGAAAAAAATAAAATTGTGGATGTACCTAAAGGTGGGGGCACTATTTAAAGAGGGGTTGTTGTGCTCACCTCCCTACGTTGGCTGAGAAGGAATTATCTATCACCTCCACCACCTCTGAGACTTGGTCATTAAGAGGCTTCAAGGCGTTTATTTCAATGCACTAGAGTGGTCAAGGTAGCCTTGTCATCGTCAAAGGCTTTAGAGAGCTCCTTTTTCTTAGTTTCGTTTAGGGTACTTCTTGGCTCCTTAGAAAGCCCCAAGCAAAGTCCAACATCTTCTTAGGGCCTCAATGGACTTGCTCTCCAGATTTGCATACACAGTAGCTAGCTAAGGTCAGTATGATAAAGTTTATCACAAGGAAAAGGTATAAGGATGCCTAGCTCAGCCTCTGAGATGACTCTGCCTTTAAGGACATCTATTAATTTCTGCCACATTCTTGGAAGCCAGAGATCACAGTTTGGCTTCCTATGCTAGCAACTGGCCTCACATGTTCATCTAGATATTGTCGAAGGAATGAGAAAAACCTCCTACTGTCCATCATAAGACCAACAAGATACGTTACAATCTTCTTAGAGGCCTCAAAAGCATGAGATTTTACGTCTGGGGGGAGGGAGAGAAATCTTCTTATGGACATGGTTGTTTGTTCGCTCATAGGTGATGTCCTAAATGGGGTGAAAAGGCATAAAAAATAATTTTTCTTTTTAGTCATTCCAATATTCAAGGGTGGTAGCAACTAAAAAGGCCAAGTTTTGGCCAAAGTAGTTTGACCTTAAATTAAAGAAACATAAATTAGCATATGTTAAAGTAAAAATTAGAAGAAAAGAAGAAATTCAAGGAAAACCTGGCTCCTTCCATATAATAGATAAAAAAGAAGTCACTGATGTAAAGAAAGAATTTGGTGGCAGGTGAGGAGGATGAATGACATTGTGATTGCAAAGTTGGGACACCAAAGGATGGAAGGGGAACATGAGTCCTGTCTTAGCTTGGTCAACATAGATGACCTGGTCCTTTCCGTGTTCGTTAGCTTTCTCTTCGGCCCCTAGGTTGACCACATTTAAGGATCAAAGTACGAAGGTTTCCTTCAGAAGGCTATTAAAAGCTTAGGGTTTAGATTGCTCTATAGGCTTTTTATGTCCTTAAAGTTGAGGGCTTCAATATCTTCTAGAGTTTGAGCAGTTGTCAACCAGTTGGTATTTGACATCTATGAATGCACCATGTAAAGCAAGAAATTAGAGATAGGAAGGCAACCCTCCCATCGGCACAAGAGACAAACAACCCACTTACAACAGAATGAAATTGAAAACAAAAACCATTATTAAAGAACAAATATTAATATCCTAACATTTTTTTGCGCTAATTGATGAGCAATTTGTTGGAAAAACAGTATTTGATCAGCAATGATAGTGATGAACAGAGAACAAAGCTATTTTCTCAAGATTTGGAGAACGGAGATGAATATGAAATGGTTCAATTAGAAATCAAACCGAACTCGTAGAACCCTCTCCCTCAAAACAAGACTTTCCCGTTATTCCTATAGAGCCACGTATCCCAATCCTTTAATTAGGAAAGCGTTGCTCCAATTTTGAAAGTTGGACTGTAGGGCACCCAATTCCTTTTATTTCATCAAAGATGGAGGACTGTTAATATCATATTGGGCTCAGGCAACAATTTATGCTAATTTGAATCATGCTCATAGGTTCACCAAGAGCATGCCGAGAACCACATTAAAAGGACTTGAGACTTGACTGGAAAAAATCATTTACTTGTGGGATCATAATTTGAACCAAAGAAAAAATTTTGCCCTAGCCAACAAGGTATCAATGTTTCTAAAGAGGATCTTGTGGAAATCCTTAGGTACTATCACATTATTTCTCAAAACCTCCTATAATATTTTTCTCAGTCTTTTGTTAACTTTAGCATTTCAGTGTTTTCCTCAAACATACAATTACAGGGACCTCTAAACTTATCTTTCACTGCGTGTGACCCACTTTTTGAGCCTCCCAATATCAGGTGGGTATTAGAAAATATGAGGAGAAAAGCACCATTGAGAAGTTGAATCAGGGATTATCCTCTCCTTGCAGCTTCTATTTCAGTACATGTCTCGAATTTACTTATACCACCAAGAACTCAATCTATACTGGACCCTTTTTTTTTTTTTTTTGGTTTGGGGGGGGGGGGGGGGGGGGGGGGATGGACAAAATCCGGGAAAAAAAAAAGAAAATTGTTATGCACACAAAAACGCATTTTAAGGCAATGAGCTGGGCTTGACGCTACTGGTACTACACCCCTTTCTTGCAACTTGTTGGAATTGAGGAGATTTCTTTGCTTTCAGCACCATAATAATTTCAGAGCCTCAAAAAAAATTTCAAAAGATTTTAGCTAGTGAAGTAAAGTCTGGGTTAAATACTTGCATTAACATATTCCGTCATTAGCTTGTGATGACCGGATTTAATGGAATTATCTTTTGGAAACTTTCTTTAGTTTTTGTTGATGAGAAATAAAGGGGAAGAATTAAGAAGCTTTTACTCCTAGAGAGAGAGAGAGGGGGAGAGAGAGAGGTAGTAACTCCGAAGCTGGAAATTAAGAAATTAAACAAAGCAACCAAAATGCATACGTAAAACAGAGCAAAACCGCGTTTCAGTTAGTAACTTAATTCAAGAAAAAATAGATTAAGCAATTATATATGAAAATATATGAAAATTCTTCCTACTAAGTAGTTTATGAACAAGAAAATAAAAAAAATAAGATGCTTAATTAGAGAGCAACTTTTATTTGTTTTCAGGGAACAGCTATATAATTGGAGAGTATCCAGTTGAAGCCGAAGAAAAGGCGACAAAAAATAAAATAAGTGAAGTGCGTGCGTACTCATAGTTATAAAACAAGTGGTGGTTGGAAGTTAAAAATAAACCCATACCTGCTAAGGAGCAAGCTCAGCTCAGAAATGGTGCTAATTTGGCTTCTTCAGGCCACCATTAATGGGTATAGCTGCTGCAGAAGAAAGAAACCCCCCTAGGCAATTTCAGTCCTATCTTCGTCTTCTTCTTCTTTTCTTTTGGAAAGAGACCAAAAGATTTGGGAGCTTCTGGGTGGCTCTGTTCCCATACTTCTATGACTACCAGTAGGGTACTTGTTTTTCTTACCTTCAACTGTTTCTAAGTCAAGCAGACCAGAAAGCGAAGTTAAAAGTTCCCACCACAACTACCTTCCAAGCTGTCAGAGTACTCTACTTTGAGATAGGGTTTTCTCTGTAGATGACAAGCTTGAATTTTTTTTTTTTGGGTCTAAGCCTAGAAAAGTATACTTAGGAAGATGTCATTTTGCTGACAGACCCTAAAAAAAACTTATTTAAATTTCAGCCCTATATGACTATATTCATGTGCGTTTACTTAGCCTAATGTGATGAGACTCACATGAATGTAGGGCTGAGATTTAATTACTATTATTACAGTAAGTTATTTAATAATTTTCTAAGTAGAAAATGTAAAATAAAAAGGTCAAAAAAAAAAAAGGCAAACAAATGGTATTGATTTTATTTTATTTTTCAAATTCGGAAACATCAATCCACAAGTAAAGGTATTTGTTTGTTTATGAGATTGACGGTTAAGTGTCCGTTTCTCGTGAGCATCATGCCACTTGGTAATTTGGTAATTTAGGGTATAATTTAAGTTGGATTAATTCAAAATCAATTAATTTTATATTTACAGTTTTTTTGTCCGGGGATCAATGTGATTTGAAATGTAGTTCTCTCTCTCTCTCTCTCTCTCTCTCTCTCTCTCTATATATATATATATATATGTGTGTGTGTGTGTGTGTGTGTGTGTGTAATAATCCATTTAGTAATATTTTTTTCATAATTTAATTAATTTTTTATGAACACCCCTTACTCAAACTAAAAATAAAAAATTAATGAAAATTCAATCACTATAAAAAATGTTATCCAATAAATTATTATACCTATATAATATTAGCTTTTAAATGACATTTATTCTAGGTGAAAAATTCATATAAATATTTTAAATTATTCTAACTTAAATTAAAATAAATTGAGGTGATTAACATATTCAGTCATAAAACTTTGATAACTTTTATATTTAAGTCCTAAAACTTTATAAATTTCTATTTAAATATAAAAACTTTCAAAAATGTATAAACAGTTAGTTTTAAACCGTTAGCCACCTGTTTTGGAGTTAACTTAATTAAGACCAACTGTTTACAAATTTTACAAATTTTAAGATTCAAATAAAAATTTACAAACTTTTTAGGACTTAAATAAAAAAGTAACAAAAGATTCAACACTGGAAGTAGTCTTTTCATTGACTTTTGTTTCATTAGCATTTCATAACAATTTGTTTTTCATAGTTTTTTCTCCCGAATGCTTTTAAAAAATGATCCTCTATTTTCTTATAGTGAGAAAAATAAAAATTTTCCTTCTCAATTTTATCAAAAAAGATACAATATTTTTCTGTATATGCATCAAATGATAAAAATCACACTTTGTTGAGTATTTTTTTTGTTGTTATCGTCTAAATTAATGCAATGTTGGCCTCACTTGGAGCATATCTTATATACAAATTGGTCCTTATTCAATATGTCATATTAATATTCTTTTTCAGTTTGAAAAAACTATTATCTTATTTATTCTTTGGGAAAATATCCAAACGTATACAGAAGCTTATTATTTTAGTATGAGTTCGATGAAGATTGCTTTTTAATGGATAAAACTATTTATTTTGGGATGCCTTTTGTTTTTAAAACTTTCAATCATCATTTAAGATCTTTAAGAAGTATTTTTATTTTTATTTTTTGTAAAAAAAACATATATTTTTTAGCTTTCTTTTTTTCTAAATTTAAAATATTTAAAAAATTATAAATAAAAAGCTACTCAGATGAAAATTTTAAATTATAACAAATTCTACTCAGATGAAAATTTTAAATTATAACAAATTCTTACTTCACAAAAAAAAAAAATATTGTCCAAGCTAGAAGGGGAAATAGCACTTTCAGTAATGAATCTTTTGCACCTTTTCTATTTAAGCTTCTAAAACTTTATAAATTTCTATTTAAGTATTAAAACTTACAAAATGTATAAATAGTTAGTACTAAAGTTAACCTCAAAGGCCAAAACAGGTAGCTAACAGTTTAGAACTAACTGTTTATATATTTTATAAATATGAGGACTCAAATAGCAAAAAAAGATCAATTTTGTAGGACTTAATGTGTTAGTTTCTTTGTGACAAAGGTGATGTTTCAAGTCCGGGTCACGACCGACCTGCCCTCAGTTTTCACTTTGGGTGTACCCAATTAGGATTTAAACTTTAAAAAACCTAACCCTAGGTTCCTGAATCTTCATATCCAAATTCAACCTTCAAAAGACAAATTTGATTCCTGTAATTATTGGGCTCTTGAACATGGGCAAGTTCCCTCTGTAAGTGTAATTATAATGATAAGCGAACAAATATCGGTGGGCTCATTGAGTGATTATTTGACCAAATTATTAATTATTGAAACTTTTTACTTTAAAAGGTTTAAAATGTAATTTTAAGATATTTTTTTTAAAATAAGTATTTTCATTAATTTTTTAACTTCACGAACTTAAAAAAAAAAATAAGGTTATCATTTATGATCCCCCTTGATTGTTGAATGAATTCATGTTTCTTCCCGAAAAAGAAACCTCAAAAATAAAAATTAATACTCCCTCCCTTTTATGAAAACTGACTATTTTACTATTCACAGTAATTAATTTATAATTTTATTTCTTTCAAAATTTATTATAAAAATATGAATATTTTATATAAAAATAAAATTTTAAAAATTATAGTTTCTAAATTTTATTTTTAATAATTTTTTTCAATACATATTAATATAAGTATGTTCAAGTTAAATTTCAATTAAAAAAATAAAATGGTCAATTAATAAAAAATGGGGAGTAAAAAATATTTATAGTTATTATAAATAATCACTTTATATAAGAGTAATATATAATAATACATCAAATTAATAAAAAATAACTAACTTTTTATATTTTAGAGATAATGGATATGAAACTTACCCTATAGTTTTAGATTAATTAATTATTGGTTCGAAGTGAGCACTTTCTCAACTAGACTGCATGTAAAGGAAAATGTAAATTGCGTGGGTCCATTGAAGATCTTAAAGTGATATTTGGGAAAAAAGAAAGTATGAATAGAATAAATAGTAGTCAAACTGGTTTCTTGTTCGGATACGAAATTCTAACAGCTGACGAACTCAGAAGTCCCCAGAAGGACAGAAAATCAGAGGATGGAGCGGCCTTCGAACTTTAGTGGAGATAAGATAGTTATTTAAAATTTACATTTATTTTTAAGTATATTTAAGGGGGAAATCACATAATATTTCTAGGTTTCATACATGTTTGTCTTATTTACATGTAAATGAATTTGGATAAGTTTTATATAAAGCTAGCCAACATGTTGATGTAGTTAAACATTTTATACATATAATTAGATATCTTATATATAGAAATTGATATTGGACCACTGATTTTTGTACCATATATATAAAGGTGTTTATATGTAGAATTAGACATCCTATACTATATATTCATTTTAACTTCAATTAACTTAATCTAAAATATTTTATTTTTAATTTTACATCTTTTTTGCTCGAAACCAATTTTATATAAAAGCTAATGCTATGTAGATGTAATAATCTATTTGAAAGTAAATTTTCATAGTGTTATTAAATTTTTATGATTTTTCTATCTTTAGGTATTAAAAAAATAAAAATTCATAAAAATTTAATAAGATTATAAAAAATATATTTTCAATTGGATTATCACAGCTATATAATATTTATTTTAAATAAAATTAGTTCTAGTTATAAAAAAATATAAAAATAAAAATAAATCATTTTAGATTAAGTTGAAATGAATTGACTTTAATCTTTTTCTATTTTTGTTTAGGGTGGTTGGTTATTTTGTATAATAGGTTGAGTGTCTAAGTATATTAAAAGAGTGACTTATCTACCTTTTTTAATGTATGTATTAGGTTTGTATGGTGCATAAGTGTTCGACTATAGCGTCTAAATATTTGATTTTGATGGTTGATTATCTGATGTGATAGGTTTAAGTGTCTAAATCTAGTATGAGAATATATAATCTATATAATTGAGGGGTACACTTATTTGATTTCAGCAATTTAACTTTTTGTAGGTTGAATATCAAGTATGATTGATTGAGTGTACAATCTACATGATTATTTGATATTTAAAAAAAATTAGTTATTGATTTTAGATTCGTTAAATAGAAGCCAAAAAAATTTCTCATAAAAATATAATTAAAAATTACATGATAATTTTATAGTTGAATGTAAATGTGAAAAAAAAAACCAAACAATTTTGAAAAAAAAAAGAAAAAGCAAACGGAGTTAAGTGTTCGTCTCTGACGTACGTCCTCTAGGCCGGATGCTAGAATGTTCCACCGTAGGGATTTCCACCTCTGCAAAGTCACAAAAATTACAAATAATATTTCACATTTTTCATGTTTTGAGAAACTATTAATTTTTTGTTATTTAGAAGTATGTCTTACAAGTATAGAAGGGAAAAGTATTTCAGGTAAGGGAAGAGAAATGACAATTATTTTATAATTTGAAATGCAACCAATCCAGAGTTAAACTTTTGCTCTCCACATAATATACCAAATGCCTTAGCTATCAAGCCAAAAGTGTCGGGGATGAGAAACTATCAATTTAAATTCATTTTTTACAAACACTTTCTAACAGCCTTACTTATAAATAAATGTTTTCAAAAAAAAAAATAGTCTTTCTGTGAATTAACTTTTTCGCTAATAGAAATATGAACTTGTTAATTAGGGCGGACCCATATTGTTGATATGGATGTACATGGATCTTCATTTTACTAGAAAAAAATGTTAATAAAAAGTATTTAGTTTTGTGATTAGACCCGTAATTTTTGTTAATGGACTCCATAATTTTTGAAACATTTATTTGAACAAAAAATGGTATGCTTATTTCAATAAAGACAAAAAGTGAGTAACAATATTCTTTCAATTAATAATATTATATTGGCAAAAGCCCACTATTGGTTCCTAGACTTTCATGTTTTTCCTACTCAGGCCTTAAACTTTTTTCACCACATTCTTTTCTCTTCAAGTATATGAAACAATTAAGAAGTTACTGTGGCATAAAATAAAGTTAAGGGGGCAAAAAGGTAAAAATGAAAGTTTAGGAGCTAAAAAGTGATTTTTGCCTTATATGCCCTATATAAGCATCAACATCTCTATTCCCGTCTATCTTTGCAATCCATGATTTTGTAAGTCATGTTAAAATCATTCAACCATAATTAAACAATTAAATGCTTAAATTAAAGCTCTTTTAAGATATTTTTCAAATAAAGCTTTTTCTTTTATTGCATAATCTGTATTGATTTATTAGGGGGAGTTTATTTCTCATTAAAGGCAATTAACAAGGCTCATTATTTGCGGGTTTGATTCAGGTAACCAGCATGTCAAAATGACTTGCTTGTGTCACTAGTAATCTCTCATAGTTTTGACATTATTTACTACTACTTGCCACTGTCTAACCTTGCTCAATAAGCATATCTAGTCTTTCTCTGAGAAACAAGTAGCCTGACCATTGTCTTGCTTTATGGCTCCACCTTCCCATCACCAATTGAATACTTTTTGCTTCACTTTTCAAGTACCTTTCTCTTTCTTTCTCCCTATTTGCCAATTTTCTTTATTTTTTTCTCTTACCATGATGATTTCCATTATATTTTTTTAATTCCTATTACAATACATGATAATGTGGAAGGCTCATTCCTTTTTAGCCAGGCATACATAAGGCATGAGATCTGATATTATCATGTTGGATCTGCATTTTGGAAGATTGAGTTAGGTTTACCTTCATGCTTATTGGAATGAATACAACCTTGCAACTTCTAAACACCAATATTCAAAACCTAATGCATCAACAACAACCTCAAAACCTTGGCCATAATGCTTTGGAGGGTAATGCACTAGTGCACAATGCTAATGCATGGGCAAAATGCCCGAAATTCCATTAAGGCCAACACTAAAGGAAGTCCACAAAAGGGAAATCATCAAAATGCACAAAATGCTCAAGTTAACCATGCTGTTGGAGAATAATTAGTAGCAAAAGGGGTAGTAGAAAACCAACCCGAAAATAATAGAACTCCAAGTAAAAGGAGACAAGTACCATCATAAATACATGTAGCACTAAATGTCAATGTGAAAGTTCACCAGGATCAGAAATGTGAGCTAGCAACAACAAACTGAACAAGAATCTATCACCAGTGATCATAGAGAGAGAAGAAGAAGGTATAAAAGGCAAGAAGATAAGGACAATAAGCAATTTAAAAGATTCTAAGGGTTTAAACCCCCAACCTTTGATGGAAAAGGGATGCTGAAGAGGTAGAATTCATCCGAATGCTTTCAAGTTTGTGAGGAGATCACAATTTGGGTAAGAGAATGTTGAAAGTTCGCAAATAATGGATCCAACAGTAAATAGCTTAATCCAAGTCCAGAGGTTGACGGTGAAGATGGAACTTGTGGTGGATACCTCAATTCACCTATAAGGGTTTAAACTTATAATAGAGGAAAGCGACGTGCCTTTTCAAACGATATCCAATGGGAAGTGGCAGTAAATAATACCAAAATCGTGGTAGATTACCCAACAAGACAAATGGGTTATTTTGACCACAAGTTACCTAGATGAGACCCACTGATAATGAGTCCTATTTAATCATCTTTAATGGAAAATGAACTCCCCCTAAGTTTTCATTAGTAAGTCTTAGTACCTTGTGTGTGTGTGTGTGTGTGTGTGTGTGTTATGTTTTATTGTCTAATATTTCAGTAAATTAATTCTTTTTTTCAATACTTGTAACACCTCCATATCTCATATTAAAGATATGTGAGAAGTCTTATGTAGATATATATATTCAAATTCTAGAACATAAGCACTTAGCGTTTATCATTTTTTAAATGATAACTCATGTGGTATAGACAGGCATTTCATTGATTGATTCTAAACTTAAGTCATTATAAAGAGTATCTGAGTCGACTTAAGACTGCAATGATGTGAAATATTAGATATGCACATGCATCATCTACTGGGATTGATCCTGGATTAGAAAGGTTGCCAAGCAGTTTGAATAGAATGATTACTAGTCCAGGGGGCCAAGTAATCTAATAGACCCAGTGAGGACATTGGGTACATAAAGGGGAGGGGAGGAGTTTGTAACACCCTTATATCTCAAATTAAAGAAATATGGGAAGCATTAAATGGATATAAGGAAGGAGTTTGTAACATCCCATATCTCACATTGAAGAAATTTGAGAAGCCTTATATAGTTATATAAATTCAAATTCTATAACGTAAGCACCTAGTGTTTATCTTTTTCCAAATGACAACCCATGTAGTGTGGATAAGTGTTTTATTGACCAGATATGAATTTGAGTCATTACAATACTCCCATTGTCTTGACTTGGTCGAAATATTTAATTTTGACACGAGACTAAGAACGAGCAATAAAGTTTGTGTTGTTTCCATTTTTTCTTTAATTTTTTACATGTAAGTTTAAAAAAAAAAGGAAAAAATTAATATTGAAATGATAGTTTAAAGAATAATAGAGTAACATAATTTACTATAATGAAAATGTTGCAAAAGTTTAAAATGCCTCAAAATAAAATATGTTGTATGAACTTGTTAATCTTTCCTTAAATTAACCTATTGGCTTACTAGTTGTTACCACCTCAACAAATGAGAAAATTACAGTATAAAAGTATAATGGTTATAATATATAGCATAATTTTTCCTATGGTGAATGGAATTTGAGGGGTAAAGTGTGTAATTTACACCACCTTAAAAATTTCCACACAATGATTACTTGACCTTCAAGAAAACCCTAAGGGATTGCTTGGTTAACAAGTTATCTATGGACTTTATTGTAAGATTACAAGACTTGGGTACTCAATTTTACAACTTTAAAAGAGAGGTTTTAAAGGGATTTGAATGGCATGGAAGAATTTTCTTTTTTAGGACAACTACGTTTACAATTGTTCACAAAAATAACTTAAGGATGGGATGATCATTAACAAGGGTCAAAGATGGCCATTTCCAGCTTCTAAGGTCAAAAAGGTGGCTAAAGATTAGCAAAAAATTCTTTGCTTAAGGCATACTTATAGTAACCTAAGTGAGGGTTAAGATTAAATTAATTAAATCAAGGAAAATATCTTGATTTCTTGCCTTTCCTTGGTCATTCTCGGCCCTCACCAGACAGAGTTCCTTCCTTAGCTCCTCCATAATTTTCCATAGCAACCATAGCTCAAGCTCTCAAGAAATCACAAAGGAAAGCAATTGATGCACCAAGCACAAGAAAAACCTTAATTTTTGGGTTTATTGTGCAACACTTGTTATAATCAGCCTTCACACCCCAAGATAAGGGTTTTATCTAGGTTTTATGGCTATTTACTATTCAATACTGATGCCCAAACATTCATGAAACTAAGACCTTAAGCTTGGAAGAGAGCCAAGATCTTGATGAACCAAGTTTAGGCGAAGGAGGAAATTGCACCTAGGGTTTTAGCCCTACAACTTTGGTGCTCTATTATGACAATGAAATTTATGGTTTTTAGAGCCCAAGTTAGTGCTGACTAAAACCAATTAACCTCATAAGACCAATCATTAGCTTGAGGATGGCTATCATAGTGATTATATCATGTTTAAGTGAATGTTTATGAGCTAACCGAATGTTGTATTGCTGCCAGCATTGCATTTGTTTGTTGTTGTATTTGTTGTGCATTTGGATGGTTATATTTATGTATATGTGTTGTGTTTTTGTGTTTTAGTGTATTTGGATTTCAAGTATATGGATAGGAGTTCAAGATTTTATTGATAAGCCCTTACTAAGTTTCATTCAAGAAACTTACCCCATTTCTGTCCATTTCAGGAGCACCTGAAAAAGAGCATTCAAACTAATAGTTGCTGTTTGAATTTCTCTGTGAAATTTCATATCTATTAACTTCCATATGTGTAGTTGTAAACTGGAAAGTTTTATGATTTTTGGAGTACATTAGCTGTTTTTAGTAATGATACTTTCTGCCTTATACAGCAGTTGGTCCTTTCAAGTTTCTGAAGTGCTTAATGCTTTTGAAGTTCCCCAAAAAGCTTAGTGTACATATTAACTCAGTTATGACATGTATATAGTGCATAAATGTATGTAAATGATTTGGGCATGCTGTATATACATTGTGTGCATGATATATGGATCAATGGAGTGTAGTTTGAAGTGTGTGTGTAATTCTGTCCATATTGGTTCTTATGGACTGTTTTGAAGAGTATGGTGTTTGATGCTTATGTAATGACTTAAAATCCATGGGAATGGTTTCTCCATGTATCTAAGGCATGTATGGAACTACCCATGTTGGTTTTGTATCTGGAAATTAAGTGTATGAATTTTAAGAAATTTTGTATGGGCATTATGGTCACTAATTGCTCAAATTTGGTATCCTATACTCCAATAGCCATAACGTTTTGTACTTAATGAGTTTTTCTATGAAATTTTGACCACACTTAGAATACTTTAAGATGAAGAATTTTTATTTTGAATCACTGGATTTGGTACCCTATAGCAAGAGTTATGGTGTGTCAAGGTTGACTAATTTTGCTAGGTACTGTTTATATGATCAATTTTACCTGGTTGAGTGTAAAATCCATAATGGCAATCTTAGATGGATTTAATGTCTCAAACCTATTTCCCTATCAATTTTTAAGTGTATTGAAGGGTTTAAAATGTTTAGGGCATAGGAGGACACAAGTAGAATTTGACTTGGACACGGTATGAAAGTTTGTACACATGAATAATAGGCACCAATAGCACCAAGTGTGCATACAATTGTACATGCACTTGGGGATTTTAGTCAAATTCCATATTGGCCGAGAATGAAGAATTTGACTGTCATCATTACTTCCAGATGAAAATGTAGGTGAATATATGTGTGATGGTTGGACTAATATACATATATTTGCATAAAGACCAAGAGGGCCACTTGGATAAATTTAGTGCGCTTGTTCTACTTGGCCTACAGGACATGCATTGTCTGGGACTTGAGCTCACTAAATCTAATCACTGTATAGAAGCACTCAAAGTGGTAACACTAGTACCTTATTTCATGCATATTTAAAGAATTAAATGACTTTTTACCACTTCATATTTTCTATTGAAAGTTTATTATATATCAAGGAGCAAATATTATATGGTTACCGACTGCAATGGCAATGGTCATTCATCCTAGATAGACAATATGTGTTATATTGCTATCTTTATGGACCTTCAACTTGGCAAAACCTAGTTAACATGTTCTTTTTTACTTTATTCACCCCTCTTGCTCTCATTTCTGCTCATTTTGTTAGTAATGTTTTGTTTAATAAGTGGATATTTATGTTGTAATTAGGAGAACATTTATGAAAAGTTCTTGTGTGTTTTGTTTACCAATTTTAAATTCCTTCCCTCCTTCCCCTTTAATGAACATATCCAAACAAGAGAAGTTGGAAGTCTCCTCATTCTCTTTAATAACTCTATTCAAACAAGGATAAGGTCATCACATCCCCACCTCCCCCTCTCCTTCCTTTAATGAAAGTATCCAAACAATGCTTTAAGGTAGCTATTTAAGTTGGATTGGGTTGTGTCATTTTGAGGGTAAATATGATCCAATGGAACTTAGGCCATATGTGGGAACAGTTTTTATAATTAGTGTTAAAGTTGTACATAATTTATTCAATGGTTAAGATAAGAATGATGAAAATAAAAACTAAAAGCTATCTTTGTATAGTTTTTTCGAAACTCTAAGGCGAATTGCTAATACTAATACCAAACAGGGCCTTAACCTTAGGATTCTATGAATTTATGGTTAATGCCATTATATTCGGTGTTCGTTTCCCCCAAATCTAGATGATCCTCTTGTTGCCCTCTTGCCACCATGTTTATCGAATTAGGATATAGATGGCAAAAATAACATTAGCTAATTTTTTCTCTCACTAGCTAATCCTACTTTACAATGCTCGAAGCTTATGGCCCTATTCTTTGAAAGGTTTTCTTTACCATTTCTTAATTTGTTCTTCCTTGATCACTCTAATTCTTTCATTTTTCACCTAAAAATTCAAAATTCTCTTTGATAGATTTGATTGACCTCTCAATATCACTAGTTGAGCCAACATCACTATGGCTACTGAGAAGCTTTAGACCTTGGCATTATCCAATGCATATTCTCTATCCATTCCATATATGCAAAAGTCCTCTGAAACATTTGGACCAGAAAATTTGGCTCATGTTCTGAAATCACATGCATGTTTGCTGATTTCGATGGTTATAGCCTAAGTGGTGGGCTTAAAGAATGGGGGAGGTTGCCAGAAAGGATCAAAGCTAATGGCATGTGTGGCTGAACAAGGTTCTAGTGCCCTAATTTAACTATCACTAGTGGGCTCATAAAGAACTATGATCTTACTTTGGTTACAATTAGGTAACTATTATTTGTAAAGAATCTTAAAACTATTATGCGCAAGTATTTACTTAGCCTACCTTACACAAAAAAATATGCATGCGTTATCCTAGCCACGCAACAACAATTAAGAAAATCAATAAAGGAAACAGTAGCTAGCCATTTTTAATAAAACATAAGTTAAAACAAACTAAGTTGTAAAAATTTTAGTTGCTTTAACTTCAAGTAATAACTGTGTACACACATCTCAACTTTATATACACCTAATGTAACCTTAGTGTTATATATGCCAATTGACACTAGGAAAGGAAACACTTAGTATAAAAATATAATTTATATATAAGATACAACAAATATCTATTAAAATTCATCCTTATCTCTTTACCCAAGCAAGCTGGCTTCAATTGATAAGCTACAATTTCCTTATGCTCACTTAGCCTTAAACTAAAAGGAAAGCACTTTGATCAGTACAGGCTTATGCAAAATATAACTTACCATACAATTCACACTTAGAGAGTATCTTTAGAACTAAATAAACTTGGCATTAATAGCTACCATTTACCAATTGTTAGACTTAAACACTTAAAGTGTAAGTACTCAAAAGTACTTGGTAAGGGATTTGGGCACCTTCAAAGGAAAACACATGCAAGCATGCAAGAAATATACATATATACAAACAAATAGACAAAACAATCAACACAACATATGGTAAGCACAAATAATCAACAACAACAATAATGAAATGCAATCTATGGATAAGTTAATTAAAATCATATACTTATGCACTTGGGACTTACTTACACTCGAATGTGTTTTTTACCGCCGTGTGCTCATACAGTTGGGATATATGGATATTGGCCATCGTATCCAAAGCTAGCCTTTTACGAGCTACTTTGAGTAAATCATTATTTACTCACCCCTTAACCATATTTTCACTTTCTTGTTATGCTAGGTAACTAACTTAGTGGTCATACTTCACCAAGCTCTTTTTAACTTGACTCGGGCACCATAGTGAAAATCATTTACCAAATCTGTCAACTTGGTCAGGACTCTTAGGTACCACCTTAATGCCCGAATGTTCTTGACCTTCATCATCCTGTACCCATTGGGTTACACTCCAATGTTGGTGGTTCATGACCTTTATCATTAGACAATGGAGTATTCAAATGCTCCTTAGTCTCATCTTAGTGCCTTCTTGCAACTTAAGGCACTAAAGCTTATCCTCTCACCTTGTCCTTTTAACCACCTTCTTATTATCCGTATATAATGCAACTTGGGTCAGTTCAGTATGGCCGGGTTTTATATTTATAGTTGTTGACAACCAATTTCGTCCGACCCTTAAAAAAAAAAATTAAAAAAAAAAAAGAGAAAAAGAAAAAATTTTTTAAAAAATTAAATAGTTTACGGGGGCATTTTTTTTATAGGGTTAGCTAAAAACAATATATACATATCTATGTGTGTGTATAAAATATAAAATATTTTTTTTTAAAAAAAAAAATTGACAAAAATAAGAAGTTTGGGGTAAACCTGACAAAAATGAGAAGTTTGGGAAGAATCTGACGAAATCTGGGAATTCCAGGAAATTTTGGTAATTTTTCGCGTCATTTTTGGGCCAAACAGACAGTTTTGGCCCAAATTGACAGAACAGACAAATTTGGGCCAATCCGTAATTTCGTGAAAATATGGGACCATATTAGTATTCAATAAAAGATGAAGGACTAAATATGTCATTTTTACCAAATTATGAAATAAATCTTTTTTTAATTAAATTTCGATTTTTTTTTACTTGAAGGAATCCAATGCTCCTTACCCTATAAATAGGGGTCCAAATATGAGAAGAAATCACGAAAAAAAAATGAAGATTAGAGCTCCTAACTAAAAAAAGATAAAACTGTAGCTATAGTCCCTGGCCACTCCTCCCTCATCCAGAAAAATCCTGAACTTCTATTCCTGTTCCCTGCTGACGTCCGTTATCCACGTTTTCAACCGAAACCACTTTTATTTTTCCGTCAAACCTTTCCGCCGTGGTCCCTACTGCCAGCCCTCCCTTTCCCCTTCACCGCCGCCAGCCTCCTTTTGCGTCGCCTGACGCCTTCCGGTCCCTGCCGTCCGACGCGTCGTTGCCTCCGTCGCGTCGTGCCCGCCGGCCTGCCGTTTTCTCCTCTCTCCATCCTCCCGCTGTCACTTTCTCCTCCTCCTGCCTCGCCACCCTCTTCTTCGCCTCACCCCTCCCTCTTTTCTCCTCCGCCTCGCAGGCCCCTCTCCTCTCTCTCTCCTCTCCTCCGTCCCGCCGTCGCCCTCCGTTCCAGCCACCGCCGGCCTGCGCCGTTCTCCTCTGTCGCGCGCCCTGTCCTCCGTCGCCCTGCCCGGCCGCCGCGCACACCTCCGCCGCGTCAGCTCTCCGCCGACGACGCCAGCCAAGTGGCCTCTCCCCTCCATCGTTGCCGGCTAACGGAGACGAGGAACGAAGCTGTTGCGCGACCCGACCCGTCAAATTCAAAAGTTTCATTTGTTTGGTATAACCCTCTTTTAGACCTTCATCTTCTCATATCCTTTCATTCAAGTCACTAACCTTTTTTTTGTTCTTTGCAGAAACTAACAATAAACTTTTGTGTGTTTATTTATTTATTTATTTTCCTTTTTTTCCTTCTTTATTGTTATTTTTTTTTTCATGGAAGGTTATACCTCCTACCTTTTTTAAGTGGACGGCCAAACGCCCCACTTTTATTTATTTATTTACTTTTCTGCATTTATTAATTTTATGCACTTTTATTTTTTTAAGTGGACGGCCAAACGCCCCGCTTTTTTTTTTATTTACTTTTTTTGCATTTATTTACTTTATGCACTTTTTATTTTTTTAAGTGGATGGCTAAATGCCGCACTTTATTTATTTATTTAATTTTCTGTGTTTATTTACTTTATGCACTTTTTATTTTAAGTAGATGGCTAAACGCCTCACTTTCCTTATTTATTTAATTTTCTGCATTTATTTACTTTATGCACATTTTATTTTAAGTGGATGACTAAATGCCCCACTTTCCTTATTTATTTAATTTTTTGCGTTTATTTACTTTATGTATTTTTTTTTATTTTTTTAAGTGGATGGCTAAACGCCCCACTTTCTTTATTTATTTAATTTTCTGCATTTATTTACTTTATGCACTTTTTATTTTTTTAAGTGGATGGCTAAACGCCCCACTTTTCTTTATTTATTTAATTTTCTGCGTTTATTTACTTTATGCACTTTTTTTTATTTTTTTACGTGGATGGCTAAACGCCCCACATTATTTATTTATTTATTTTTATTTTATGTATTTTATTTTTCTAAGTGAACAGCCAAACACCCCACTTTATTTATTTATTTATTTTTCTACAATTTATTTATTTTTTATTTAATTTCTACACTTTACTTATTTCTTTATTTATTTACTTTTTTTTTCTGCACCTTTCTTTTTTACGTGGATAGTTAAACACCCCATTTTATTTACTTTTTATTTAATTATTTACTTTTCGTAATTTATTTTTCCTTATGTGCATGATTAATCTTACTTATTTTATTTATTTACCATTTTTTGATGGCTGGCCAAAGACCCATCTTACTTCCTTATTTTATTATTATTACAACCAAGCCCCCCGTCCTTTTTTTCCATCATTTTTAACATTATTTGGGATATTAAGACACTTACTTTTTTTATTTCCTTTAAATAAAAAAATTTAACCTATTATTTCCTTTAAATAAAAATAAATTTAAAAAAAATCATAACCAGACGACTCAACAAAAATCAATTTTTTTTAAAGTATATTTTTAGATCTATGGATTAGATAATTACTTTAAAAATCTTTCATCAAACAAAAAAAAAGAATGAAAAGAAAAATAAAATAATAATAAAAAGAAAATAATACTAAGACCATTAAAAATCCGTATTTGGATAATTCAGTGAAAAAATTTTATGACAAAAATTTAATAATTAATTAAATAATTAATAATAAATTAAAAATTAAAATTTTCATTAAATTCCATATCCGGGTGATTCGATAGGATCCATGGTTTGGAAAATATCAAATTTTTATTAAAAATGAATAAAAATTAAGTATCAAGATAAAAAATCCACATTCGAATAATTCGACAGAATTTATGATATGGATAAATAATTAATTAAAAGATACAGTAATAAACAAAAACAAAAACTAAATTTCATTAATTTCCGTATCCGGGTGATTCGATAGAATTCATGGCTCGGAAATATCAAATTTATTATAAAAAAATTATACAAATTAATTACCAAAATTTACCTGTCCATATTAATTTAAAAGTCCACATCTGGATGATTTAGTTAAAATCTCTAGTTTGAAAATTAACTGAAATTATTTAAAAGCAAGCAAAACAAAATTGAAATCAACTAAGGTACCAATTTTGGGTGTTAAAATAGAGTTATTTTAACGTAACTATACTCTCGAACCCTCGAACTCTCGTAGACCATTTTTAGGTGTCCAATTGACCTAGGTGAAACCGATTGGTGGTGACTCCCAAAAACCCCCACATTCCTACAATAGTGTAAAAAATTCTAGAAGCCATTTTACAAAAAAAAAAAATTGCATTCACAAATATGGAACTGACAAGTAGCAATTCAAGACACATGCTCTTGAAATTCATGTTATTCTAGGTGATGTACACACCAATTTAACCAATCATTACTTACAATACGGACCAATTAAACCAATTTACATGCCTATGATTATTGTAAGCATATACAAAACAGACGATCTATAAATAGCCCAAGAGAAATAAGAATGGAAGTTAACAACAAATAATAGAAATTATTATCATGAGCCCTTTTAAAAGTCAACATGCAAATTTATCAAGTAAAATTCATTTATGGTTCCTAACCTTCTCACATCGTCCTAAATGAGTCCCTAACCTTCGTTTTATCCTCTTAAAGTCCCTAACATATCAAGTTTTGTCCCAAACGTGGTCTTTCAATCATTTTCATGGCTAACTTTAATAGGGTTTTTGTGGCAAATGTTAAATTTGGTCCATATATTTTTCAACCCCTTACGCCTAGATCCTTAATTTTTTTCTTTGTTGCCGCTACCTTTCAGAGTCGTCCCCATTTTTTTCTTGGCCTTTAATGTCATTGTCGCTTTCTTTCCTGGCCATTCAACGTTGCCTCCAACCACCATTTAGCCTAATTGAATCTTCTCATTGTGAACTGAGGAGATTTGACAAAAGGGACTAGCTCTTACTTTTTTTTGTGTGGGTCATCAATTTTGGAAAAGAGCATGTCAAGAAATAGCCTTACCAATTTCAAATCAAATCAAGATCACGTTAGAAACATTGCCCAAGATTACTTGAATAATCGAGATTACGATGATCCTACTCTTAATTACAATTGGCTAAGTCATTGTCTGCAATACATTAAAACTTTTATACCACTAGTTCTTTAACCTAGAAGAATATCATATGCATGCTTAACTTCAATTACAAGAAAAAAAAGCATAAAAATAAAACATTTGCTAGCCAGGGCATTGAAAATAATGATGAAAGTCATAACCAAAGTTAGTAAAACAATAAATTATCTTAGACTTCAAGCAAAGACTCAATGTACTACAATTAACACTTTTGTACATCCAAATGCAACCAATGTGTTTAACACACACTTGAAAGTCTTCTTTAGACTCTTGTCATCACTATGAGGCATAAACTAGTACACTGGGGTACAAATTACTAATTACCTAAGATCATTAAACTACACTCCAACCTGAGCCTTTTTTACTCCCAAAGTAAAGAGCTCCTTACTGTCCTTGTATTTTTCCTTTCCTTAGCCCGCTAACAAAGCTAGAAAACAACCTTAATTAGTACATACAATGACCAACTATAATGTTTAGAATCAAGTATAAATTCAAATAACTTATACCTGTAGCAGATAAAAAACTTAACATCCAACTACTTGGCGTTATATCAATAAATAATCATATTTGCACAATATGAAAGTAAGAAAGTAAGAATACGGTGATTCTTAGTAAGAGAATTCTTACTTCTTAACATGTAAGAATAATCTTAGGACCCAGTATATATTATAAATATATACAACTTAAGACGAGCTCAAACATCTCAAGGTCTTATCTAATGGCTACTAAAAATTTTCCTATTGTCCGAAACTAACCTTAACCTAGTCCCACTTCTTTGCAAAAACATTGTTCTTGCCTTAGCAAATATGGCAACTTGCCACTTTCTTTACTTTATCTTATCATATTGTATAGGAGTATCTCTAATTTTAGTGGCCCATCTTTCTGAGTATAATGGTTTGGCTAGGATACTCTTGAGGTTCAAGTCCTCCCATAAACATTTAGCACCCAAACACTTACTTAAGGGCTTTTTTTTTTTTTTTTAACTTGAGCCTTAAGCCCATTTCCTTGTCCACCACTCACTCTCTTAATTAATGCATTTTAAAGAACTTATAACAATCAATTAAACTTATTTAAACTTAAAATCCCTTACCTCTAATCATTTAACATTTGCGAGCATAATACCATTAGCCTTAGCCTTGGTTTTGAGTCACATTTAGGATCACTCTTAGTAGCTTAAGTTTGGAACCTATATTGATCATTTTAAGCACAATTAGACCCCTTAAACTCATGAAATAGCCCTTAATTCACACATAAATAGCCTAGTAATTTTGCCCAATATTTGCTCACCTTTATGTACTCCTTTCAGTTTCAATGGGGAAACCAGTGCCTAACTTTGTTCCCTTGCTCCCTATTCTTAGAACACTAGTTCATGAGCAGGTTTAGGACAAATTAGAGCCAACAAAACCACAAGAATATAACAGCTAAACCTAGGAATTAATAGAAACCGAAAGCTCTCCACAAAGGCACCTTAAGTGCACACCTTGGTTTCCATGCGTAACTTCTTTTCTATTTATTGTTAATCACTTCCATAATAAGCAACTTGTATCCACTTCCAGCCATCCTCAAGCTGGAGTAATTACAGAAAAAACAAGAAACCGTATAATTCTTACCGCTCTTCCCAAGGCGTAACATGCTTCAACCATTCCCTGTTCCTTTCAAACACAAGCTTGTTTTCAAATTTTCCAGCTCAATTCCTTTAACAAGTTAGCAAAGGAAATAAAATTTATGGCAAATTCCAGCAGCCCCATAACTGTACCAACCTAAAAAATGAAAAAAAAATTAAACCTTGCTTACCTAGCAAAATTAAGCTCAAACCTTTTGCTTCACATGCATTAAAACAAATTTCATCTCTAATTTCTCAAGATTTTGATGCCGGTTTGCTAGGATGGAGCTCAGTTGGTGTGTCGGCCATAAAGTTTTGTGGGTTAAAGGGAAATTTTATGGCTAGTTGGTGGGTGGTGGAAGGAGATAAAATGAAATAAAAGTCAACATATGCATTGCTTGTCACCATTCATAGATTAGGTACTTCTTTGCGATAACACTAGAATACTAAGGACCAAATCCAAATTAAGTTGCCAATTACTTCCTTTCATCCTTAATTACACATCTAGTCCATAAACTCTTAGAGATGTGCAATTTGGTCCCAAAGTTTCCAAGTGCACACTTAAAGCCCCTCAAGGGCAATATCAACAATTCACACTTTTTTAAGGATTGAGCAGGAATCAATGGAAATAGTAACACCTTGTTCCCAATATTTTTCCATCTTCTATCCAAATGTAAAATAAAAACATGTTAATATGTGAAAATGACCAAACTGCCCTTCTCAGCTTAACTTGCCCAAAGACCAATTTTATTCTTTTTAAGCTATTATACCCTAATAAACTGAGATTCTAACTTGCAAATAATATTCTAAGTATATAAACTTAATTAAATAACTACGATTACCTTAGTAATTTGACTTTAAGTGTTGGATAGCCATTATAGATCAGGTATAGAGACAGTGAAAACAGGTGGTTGACTACTAAGAATTGAACCAGACAAAAAAAACTATGTTCTTTGGTGCCAGTAAAAATGTACGAGCCAATGTCAAAGTTGATCTAAAATTCGATATTGCCATTTTTAAAGTAATGAATTTGTTTAAGGATTTGGATTCGAACACAAAAAATTCACCACATGCAATTCTGCCTAACTAATTTTCACCTAATTTCTTCTAGACATGTATTTGCTAAGAATGATTCACACAAGCCCATTGTCGTGGCAATAGAAACACATTGTTGAGAACGGCATCCAATTGCCACTAGTATAGGGAGAAAGAGAGCCAGACTCGACGATGCTCGAGGATGCAATGTCAGACAACCATCGATGGCCTTCTTTGCATTGGATATGGTAGATCTCAAGCCCTGGTTGGGATAATCGTGTCGACTACAGTCATCCCACTAAGCCTCTCTATTTCATCATTCATTCTTCTTTTCTAATCGAGGGTTGGATTAACACCTCCATGGCCAATCGGAGCTCTTGATCAACGGTGCCATGGCCATCGACCCATCAGAACCGTGGAGACCGTAAAGATGGAGAGGATAAAGGTTATGACAAAGCGATAGGAGGCTAATATCGGAGGGATCGTGTGGATTGACCATCGACGATGGACCCGAGTGAGAGCGGATTGCGTCAAGTGGCATAGTTCTTAGGCCACCACCTCTCCGAACAGCATCTTCAACGATAGAGATAGTGGACCTCAAATAAAATGACAAATGACTCAAGCTACTAGATGTAATTCGTGGGTGCCTATGAAAATTAATATCTTTATGTGAAAAACCTTGCATAATCATTTATCGACAAAAGTCAATCTTTTGTCAAGAGTGATACAATTTGGAAATGGTTGCTGTTTAATTTACAGTAAAGGTATGGAAACAATGGATCATATTTTTATCCATTGTCGGCAAGCTTTACCGCTGTGAGAAAAATTTGTGCTTGGTGGTGGATTGATTCGCTCTAAGGTAAGTTAAAAGTGGTTGCTATCCAATTTGCATTGAAGCTATGCAATAGAAAACTATCCCAAGGGCCTAGATACTAACAACTAGGGGATGGGCCGTGCTTAAAGACCTAAAAAGGCTCCAGAAGGAAACCTCTCCCAGAAAGAAACTACATCTTGCAAATACAGGATAAACTATGAGATTCCTATCCCTGGAACAAATTACCCGAAGCTTGCCTCAACTATATAAACCCTTCATTAATCCCGAAGTAAGGGATCTGGCTCTCTTCTCCTTTTCTTCACCACCCTATACTGGAAAACTAACTTAAGCGTCAAAGGGTTTTCCCTAGGAGCACATCTTAGGCCTATGAAGCTACCTTTAGTTGTAGGATTCTGATTTGCTATTCACCAGGCTCTTGGATCCAGCTTACCAGACTACATTCCTTGTCAACTTGGCGCCATTTGTGGGAACCTAGAATGGTGAACACGTGAAGTCGCAAATGGAGAATCAAGACCTACATGAGACAGAGCAAGAGAGCCATCACCCTGATAAGTCCATAGGGCCCATTCGTGAAGAAACACACCAAGGACATGACCTTAAGAATACTACGGGACTTTAAAGGGACGTCCATAGAGGAAAGGGCCCAGCACCCTTGAACGACGAGCAGTTTCAGGCATTACAGCATGCCCTCTTTGAAAAACTGAGGGTGGAAATCTAGCATGAAATCTGAAAGGCCTTGCCTAAGGCTCTAGAAAAGGTTGATGAAAACCACCCAGAGGGGCCTCGCCTGGCCTTTCCTCAAGGCCAGCCTTCAATGGCCTAAACCCATGAAAAGCCATCATTCTTGGACTGTTCAGATGGTCCTAGCAACATCAGTGCGATCTTGTAGAGACTTGATCAAATGGAAGAATGCATGTGGGCCCCAGGGCATCTAAAAAATGGTGATACCATGGGCATAAACGTGGAGTACTTATGGCTCCAACCCTTCTCAGAAGAGATAATTAATGTCCCTACCCCTAAGAGGTTCTTCATGCCAAAGATTGACTTGTACAATGGCCTTACGGACCCAGTAAATCATCTGTAGAAGTATGTAACCCCTATGAGGCTTGAAAAAGCCTCTAATGCCATCATTTGTAGAGCCTTTAGCTTTACACTAACAAGAGTTGCCATCTTTTGGTTTAGGACCAACCAGGGGTGCCATTTTGCCTTATTCAGGACCTCTCCCAGGTGTTCCTAAGACATTTCTTGACCGACCCCAAAAATGATGGCCTATCTACTTAAAATTAGATAGGGTCGAGAATAGCCCTTAATGGACTATGTTCGAAGATTTAACATAGAAGCAGTACAGGTGCAAGGGCTATCTCTAAAGCTACACTTAGTAGCAATTACCTAACGATTAGCCCAAAATTCAAGATTGGTCTAGGACCTTCATAAAAATCCCTTATGGGACTTGGAGGAATTCCTCGATCACGTTATGAGTTACATGCATGCTGAGGAACTCAACCGACTGACGGTCCCTATAGACCACCCCAAGGCCAAAGAAAGTGGGTCCCGAAAAAAGGATATGAAGGAATTACAACTAGAGCCTGCCCTCCTGCCCTTGAAAGAAACAAGGTCAAACATCCTATACACCTTTGAGAAGAAAAACCAGATCCCTACATGGCCACCAGTGATGCCTCCTTGTGCCAAAAGGACCTTAAGAAATACTATAGGCACCACAAGGACAATGGACATAATACTGATGAATGCTGGTCGCTAAAGAAGATGTTTGAGGAATGATCCAGGAAAGCAAGCTAAAAGAATATCTATTCAAGTGAACGTTACCTTGCTGGAGACAAAAGGAGAGGCCTCATAGGAAAGATAATGAGGGTGATAATGATAGGGAATGAAGGCCCGAGAAGCCTTGCTTCCTAAGGGATTGCCGAAATCCTGAACCCCTAGCAGGGTTGGTTTACATGATCATCAAGGGAGAAGCCACAATGGTTCAAAAAATGTAAGAGTGTGAGATTGTGCAACTAAAGGCCACTAACCTTAGCCGGGTCATAACAAGGGCCAATGGGTCCCAGGTAATGATCCCACACTTGGACTCACTTGCATTGAGGGCACACATCAACAACTTTGATGTGAAAAGGGTTTACCTGGATACGGGGGCTAACATCAATATCATTTTCGTTGATTTATTAGAAAAAATAAAAATTAGGAGGTCCTCCTTATTGCCAATAATCGAGCATACATTTGGGATTGGCAAAGATGAGATCCCCATGGTCGAGACCATTAAGGTTCCATTGATGTTATTAGGAAAAGATAATAATGGAAAGTCTACCTGTGACTCCTATAATGTCAAGTTCATCATCCTAGACGTTCCATCGCCCTATAATGCCATCCTTGGGCAGCCAGCCCAAGTACAATTCCATATAAGGGTCGATGTCCAAAAGTTAACGTTGCTTTTCACAACCCCTAATGAAGATGATACGGTGTTTGTCAACCAAGCAGCAGCATGCAGAGGCTACGTGCCGACCTTGTGAAGGCTTAGGGAGAATGCCCTCATACTAGTAGAATCTACAAGGTGCAGGGAGGCCTCTTAGGAAAATGAGGATGACACGGCTCTGCCCAAAGACATGGAGCTGGTAGAGGTGGCCCTTTAAAAAGTAATCAAGATTTGCAAGGATCTTCCACCTGAGGTAAGACTGAAGTTCATTCAATTTCTTAAGACAAATATAGATGTATTTGCTTGGTCCCTAGCAAGATGATCAGGATAGACCTCGAAGTCATCACTCACAGCTTACAAGTACATCCCTTCACTTGACCAGTACAGCAGAAAAAGCGTAACATGGCACTCGAAAGGCGTGAGTCCATCAGGGATGAAGTCGAAAGGCTGATGAAGGTTGGAATAATTCAGGAAGTGTGATACCCTAAATGGCTTACCAAGGTGATATTAGTCAAGAAAGAAAATGGGGACTAGCGATTGTGTGTTGACTACACCAATCTCAATGCATATCCAAAAGATCCATACCCCTTCCTATCCATAAACCAATTGGTTAATGCCACATCTGAATTCAAAGTACTCTGCCTTCAGTGGCTACCACCAAATCCGAATGCACCTTGAAGATGAGGAAAAGATGGCTTTCACAATAGGCGAGGCCGTCTATTATTATCAACGAATGTCGTTCAGTATGAATAACGCTGGAGCAACTTACCAAAGGTTAATGAACCGAATCTTCACAAATCAAATAAAAAGGAACATGATAGTATATGTAGATGATATGATCATAAAAAACAAAGGCATAAGCCAGCATTTTTACAACCTTTGAGAAACCTTCCAAAGGATGTGTTAGTACAACATGAAATTGAATCCCAACAAATGCACCTTTGGTGTAGGTGCTGGCAAATTTCTTAGTAACATGGTCTTCGAAAGAGGGATCGATGCCAACCTTGACAAAACTGAGGCCATCCTTACGATGCCTAGCCTTCAGAATAAGAAAGACACACAAAAGCTTGTTAAAAGGCTAACAGTGCTTGGATAGTTTATCTCGTGATTTTGCGATAGATGTAAGCCATTTTTTCTGAATATTGAAAAAGGAAGCTGCCTTCAAGTGGATGGACAAATGCCAAAAGGCATTCCAACAGATAAAAAATTATCTATGACACCTCCCCACGCTAAGGTAACCGAAGCCTAACGAGCCCTTAGTTCTCCATTTAGTCATTATAGAAGGCTCCATTAGTGCCCTCCTCATTAAAGAATAAGGCATGGAACAGTGGCTTTTATATTATGTTAGCAGGACCTTTCAAAGGGCCAAATCCAGATACTTCATACTCTACGAAGTGGTTCAGGCCCTTATCATGGCCTCTCGAGAATTATGACCGTACTTCCAAGTAAGAATAGAATTACCCTTATGGGACATCTTACAGAAACTAGATAAATCTGGCAAACTTGCTAAATGGTGTATCAAATTGGGGGAATATGACGTTCACTACAAACCAACAAAGGCTATCAAGGCAAAAACCTTAGTAGATTTTGTGGTAAAAATGATGTCGGGCACTGAGACACAACAAGGACTAAATAAGCTGCACACCTGGGAAATATATGTTAGTGGGGCCTTGGGACCTAAATGTCAAGGAGCTGGCATCGTACTCAAGGACCCGTTCAGTCTAGAGGTCGCCTTTAGAATTATATTCCGATTCTCTATAACTAACAATGTCACAAAATACGAAGCCTTCCTTGTGGAGTTGCTGATAGCTGGTCAGGTGGGGTTACGAAGTATATAGACATACAGTGACTCTTAACTAATAGTGAACCAAGTCACGGGAACAATAGGCACAAGGGAGCATATCCTCTATAAATACCTTAGCACAGTGAGAGAGCTAATGAAGATCTTTGACCATGTGCAGGCCCAGAAGATCCCCATGAGCCAGAATATGTCATAACAGAGACACTCACAGAGCCCTCGATCCACTTGATACACTGTATGAAACCTGCAGATGACTGGAGGGAGCCAATCAAAATTTACCTCGAGAAAGGTACGCTAATTGGAACCCGAAAGGAAAAGAGGAAAGTCAATATTCGGTCAGTGCATTTTCTCATCATTGGAAGGGAGTTATATAGAAAAAGGTTTGTTTCCCCTTTATAGTAGTGCCTAACCTAGCTTGAGGGACTTCACATCCTTACGAAAATCCACTAGAGGGACTGTGGAGCACATATTGGAGCCAATGCCTTAGCTCATAAAGCCTTAAAATGAGGCTACTTTTCGCCTATGATCAGGCAAAATACCAGAGAATTCATCTAGACGTGACGTTACTACCAGATTAACTCAAGGATACAGAGGCTACCTTCTTCCAGTGCCTTTTTGGGAGCAGACCCTTAGTCGTTCGCCATGTAGGGGCTGGATCTAATTGCATTACTCCTTATGGCTTCGGGGCAAGTTAAGTACTGCATTATGACGGTAAACTACTTCATAAAATGGGTAGAAACGGAGCCCCTAGCCTCTATCACAACACCATAAGTTACTAAGTTCCAGTGGAAGAACATTATTTGTTGCTTTGGATACCTCCGAGTCTTCATTATCGACAACGAAAAGTAGTTTGACAATCAGCAAGTTTGACAATTTGTTGAAGAAAATGGCATCTTCCTGTACTTAACCTTTGTCTCTCATGCTTAGTCAAATGGGCAGGTAAAAGTCACCAACAGAATGATAAATGGCGGCCTGAAAAAAGGGGCTGGGTAAGGCTAAGGGCAGTTGGGTGGAAAAGCCGCCAAGTGTCCTTTAGGACTATTGCATGACTCCTCGATGACTTTCGGGAGAATCACTCTTCACGATGGCTTGTGGAACCAACACCCTCATACCCATGAAAATCTCTTACCCTACATTATGAACCCAAGTCTACGATTTTTCTCAAAATGAGAAAGCCCTTGAAGGAAATTTATACCTACAAGAGGAATTAAGGAAAGATGCAAGGGTTCGTATGAGAGCATTCAAATAGTGAACTACCATAACTCACAACCAAAAGATGAAAGTTAAGAACATTCAAGTAAGAAGCCTGGTCATCATTAAAGCTGAACTGTCTGCTAGAAACCCAGGGCATGGAGTGTTGAGGCCAAATTGGGATGGACCTTACTTAGTCACAAAGAAGCTTGGGGAAGGAATATTTGAGCTAGCAACCTTAGAAGGAAGATGACTACCTAGAGGCTATCATCCAGATGACTTGTCTCCCTACTTTGCCTAGATCATTGCAAAAATAACTACTTCACATTATGTACCTTGGTCACTTATGAATAAAGAGGCACTTCCTTAACATTTTGTGATTATATCACATAAAAACAAGGCTTCGTGAGACCTTCAAACACCAAGAAAACACTGGAATAAGCCCCTACAAGGGCTTCCCACTCAAACAAAACATAACAACGAGTCACTAAATGTCAAAAGTATAAAACACAAAGGTATTGTAAAAATAAACCTCTAATTAAAAGTTTATTTCCAAAAGAATTTGTTATAGAAAGCCTAAGAGAACCCTGGGAGAACAAAAGCAAAAAGGGGATATTAATTAACAACGAGGGATCCTAAAACTTGTTTATAGAAGGGTCTTCATCAAGGTCCATCGTTAACGCACCCTCATTGAAGGTAAGAATCCTAGCCTTCCCATCCTTTGGCTAGGCTTCGTAATCTGAACCCAACTCTTCGTAAGCTGAGAGAAACAAGAGATCTTGTTTGGATTCGCTTGCTCAACCTAAAAGCAGCAAGGAAAAAAGCCTTCTTTAAACTCCAGAAAAGCAGTCTTTCCAAGCCTTTTCTTCACCTTCAGGAGAAGCGAATTGAGCTCCTTGACAAGAACATTGGCCTTGGTTTGAAAATGCTGATACTCTAAATAGCCTTCGAGCCCAACAAAGCCAACTTACTCGATGCGTTCTATAAAGGGCATCGTAGAGGCAACCAAACTCGAGCTAGCCTCACCCGCAATGGTCCTTGGGCACAGGGGAGCATACTTGTCCATCAGCAGAGTAACCTCGACAGCATTTATCTTGGACTCTACCACCCTCAACAAAGCCGTCAAACGATCGACTTCCTTTTTGGCCTTAGCTTCTATCCCTAGAGATTACTTTAGAACCTCCTGCAACTCCACCATCTTTAACTTTAGCTCTGAAGTAAGGCTTTCCTATGCTTCCTTAGCTTTTCTCTCTAGCTTGAGGTCTTTCACAAGTGCCTCATTAACACTTTACTTGCCAGCCAGTTTTGACTGAAATGATGCAGTATTTTCGCAAAAGGCCTCAAGCTTGGAACAAAAAGTCTTCTCCTGGGTTGACCACTGTTCCCCTAAACTATGGGCAACAATGGCTTCCTGCCAAAATTTAGATTTATCAATAAAGGGAATAATGTATTGAAGTGGTAAAAATAAACAAAGGAGCATACTTAGAGAATGCTGTAACCCATGCTCATGAGTTGACCCCCTTCTGAATGAAAGGGATGAGCTAGAAACTGTGGATCCTTGGGGGTCCTTAACCCCTCTAGGATGTGATGAAAAATGTCGGTCCGATCTTCAATGATCGACTCGCCAATCCTCATCACCCACAACGGGTCAAAGACTTGGTTAGGTGTGATCCTCTTTCATGCCAAGTCTTTCTGTGCCTAACAACACACAGGGATCAGATTGTGTGGTTGAAAGTGCTCGTCCAACTTCAACTTAGGAGGCTTCCTACGAATAGCTAGGGACTTCTTAGGAATGACTCCCGTTGGAACCCGAGTGGGGGGAGGAAGTAATGCAGAAGTCACATCATTCGAGGGCCTCAAGGCCACTTTTTGCTTTTGATACACCACTGAAGCTTCGGTAGAAGGGTCATCAAGCGACCTTGCGTACTTCTCTGAAGCCGTTAGATGGAAACACCCATAATTAAGAGAAAATGACCCTAGGTCTATAAAGTCAGCATAAAAAAAGTGCTCAGATGATGCCCTACCACTGCCTCCATTACAGGGGGCACCGTCTTCAGGAAGCCCAGAGGGTCTCAACCTCTTGCAAACTAGTTGTTCCTCCAGAGAAAATTTGGGGAGCTCTACCATTTCAGTCAAGGTCTTGGACTAAGGGCCCCCTGCAGCATGAGCTATACTGATAAGAAGAATGTTCGCTTTATGGGCATCCACTAAGGCTTCAGTAATGCCCTTGCGCCTTTTTAAAAACTCCTTGGCGTGACTACTCATTTCTATAGAAAGAATGATATGATTAGATATCATAACCATACACAAAGGCAAGGAAAAAATGATGATTGGAATACAACTACTTGGCGGGGGGCCCCATTGGGCCCTAGCAGCAATCCTAAAGGCTTCAACCAACATTCCCTTCTAGCCCTCCTACCAATTACAAAGGTCCCTTAATCTCGGATACGACCTGTAGGCCCTGCTAATCCCTACCCAACTGAGGGTGGTCATGTCTATTTCAGTATTGGATGGGGAACAACTCCAAAAAATTGTTGCTCCCCATCACCTCTTTCAACCAGTGGACTAACCCGAGCAGTGCGTAATGGCCTTCAGAGCCCTCGTATATGGGCAGTGCCCTGACCAAAGCGTGTTGCAGGGTGTCCACAAACTCACAAAGGAACCCTCATTCTTGCTCTCTCACGGTGAAGAAGAAGCGCTCCTTCCACTTCAATAATGAGTCCTTGCAGGATACAAAGGCAAAAGACTTGTTTCTGCCTCTATTAATGAGGGTGATGTGGAAAAAGCTGGCACTTTTCTTCAGGTCCATCATGTAAACATAGAGGAAGACCTTTTGTAGGGGAGACACCCCTACTAGCTTACAACAAATGATAAAGTTATTGATATAAACAAATGAGTTCCACATCAGCTACAAAGGCAAAACCTGATAATACTCATAGATCTGCTCTACCAATGGATGAATGATGAAGCAGAGCTCTACCTAGAACTGGTATGTGAAAACGGAAAACACGTCTTCCCTTTTAGTTCCTTCTACAAGGCCCTTATCCTTGAGGGCCTGTGCACAGGAAAGGGCGGCAGCAATGCCATTTTGCTAGAAATATCTAGCGAGATTCATTGCCAATGCCCTTTAGTTGTGCTGAGTCACAACTCCTTTAATTTCCTCAACATTAAGGAAGAAGGGCATCTTGGAGGCTTTACTAGAGTCGGCAGAAGCCTTGAATGGTGATTTTGTAAAAGCCATTTGGAAAAATTGGCGAAAACACATCAGGGCTGCTGCCAATGCAACAAGGCGGCAGAAGGACGAAAACCTAGTACCCAAAGAAAATTAAAACAAGAAAACATAAGACAAGAAGAAAGGACAAAGAACTTACTACCTGAATATGCTAAGGAAGAATAAACACTGCAAGAAAGAGAAAAACCTCAAAGAACTTTGGCACCAACAAATAAGGAAACAAGAAAGTAATAGAACAAGCCAAACAGTGGAAGAAAACAGAAACCCTCATGATGTAAATAAGAAAACCTGTGACTCTCGGGTTTCTCCTCGGAAACCACCAATACAAATGATGGGCCAATCATCGAAGGACACGTGGCCATTAACAGCTACCATTTGGGCTGAAAATGAGCTGGGCCTAATTTGGGTAGCTTGAGCTCGAGCTTAAGTAAGGGTATTTCGAATCGGGCTAGCTCAAGTTTGAGTAAAAAATGGGGCTCGAGTTTATTTAGGGCCAAGCTCGAGCCTAATACTACTTGGCCCTTTAAGCTCGCAGGCCTAATAGGCCATATATTTTGTTTCTTAGACCCCTTTTGTCATTAGGCCCACTAGTAACAAGTTTTGAGAGCCTTGGGGCGTTAAGCCCAGAACTTCCCCCCTCCTCACAGTAGTGGCTGGTCTGTTATTGTGGCTTGTGACTCGTCCCTTTCTTTCAATTTTGGAAGAGTTGAATTAGGGTGTAATTTGGTGAAAGAAATCAGCCCTAGCATCGAGGAGGAACAAATCAACTACCGCCCATCACCAATCGGTGATGATTGTCACCACGTTGAACCAGGTAGGTTGAAGTAACATTCGTCGTCAATGCCAGAACTCTAGCTTGAGACCACCTAACACCAGCCACGTGACATTAGAGACAGAAATCGATGCCATAACTAGACAATGTCTGACCAGGATATCCAGTTCGGTAACTCCAGTCGATAACTTTAGACAAAGATCGCCGTGTAGAGGAAGATGATGGATTATTTATAACATTTACAAAATCAAGGTAAACTGGAAAAGAATTAGAAATTCTAGGATATATTTTGTTATTTTTCTTCTTTAATAGGAAATTACAAGTTTAGTCCTTATATTTTATCTAACCTGCAAGTATGGTGCTAAAGTTTTGTATGTGCTATTCGAGCCCAACAAGCCTTCGGGCCGAGCTTGAGCTTATCTTGAGCCAAGCTTGAGCCTAAAAAAATTTGGCTCGACTAATTCAAGTTCGAGCCCGGGTAGTACCGAACGACAAAGGGGCCAAGTTCGAGCTCAGCCCAGCCCATTTTCACCCTTAGCCTCCACGATAGCCACACTGGCCTACTTCCTTGAAGAGCATTTAATGGACATCTCTTCGCATTCTTATCAACCAACACACTTAACACATATCACAACCGCGTATGAGGGTTAGACAGGACAACCCGAAATGGTAATGTCCACCCAACTTCCCCATGAAGCTAATAGAAAATAGGGGGGATCATACCTCTACCCTTAAATGGCATCACCTGGGTGCACCAGGAAATGTGGGACCCTCAGCCCATATTCCCTCCTGAGGGGGATCCATTGGTAGGAAATGAGCCCAAGGGCCCAGATACTGATATCTAGGGGATGGTTTGTGCATGAAGGCCTAGAAATGTGCCAAAAGGAAATTTCTCCCAGAAAGAAATTATATCCCGTAAATATAGGATAAACTATGGGATTCTTATCCCCAAAACGAACTGCCCGAAACTTGCCTCAACTATATAAACCACTCATTAATCCCAAGGTAAGGTGGCTCTCCTCTTTCTCTCTATTACTTTCCACCTAAAAACTAACTTAAGTATCAAAGGGTTTCCCATAGGATCACATCTCAGGGCTCTAATGCTACATTTAGATGCAGTATTCGCTATTCACCAGGCTCTTGGGTCCAGCTTACCCAACCACATTCCCTATCACTATGCAAACAGTGGATCATTGTTTTATCTGTTGTCGATAAGCTTTGAGGTTCTAAGAAAGAATTGGAGATTGGTGGCAGATTGATTCACTCTTAGCTTTGGATATTATAGAGGTTGTGAATGAAATACATGATCTTCCTTCTTTCAATAGTAAAAAGGAAGGCATGAAAGGCTATTATATTCATTACTACTTGGGCCTTGTGGTGAAGGAGGAATAGGTGGACATTTTCTAAAAGTTTGAAGTATAACATGTAGGTATTTGGGAATACTATGATACTTAGGCATAGATTTTTTTTTGTAGATTGATAATAGGTGTACAAAGTTAAAATTAAATTGGGTTGAGTAGATTGTTAACCCTAGTGGTGGGCAGTGGGCCAACCAAACGACACTTATAAATAACTGAAACATGCCTTATAGGAGAAAATAATGGACCATTTAAAAAATAACTAGAAATTAAAACCTAAGATCTATGCTTAATAGTATAGTCAGATCAAATACAAACTAAGACTAAGAAGGAGAAAGAAAAACAAAATCAACCCTCATCACTAGACATCACTTCATAATTGGAGCTCTTTTGGTCTTATCTTCAGAGTGCGGCAAGACCCCAAATCTCAGTTGCATGCGTAGACTTCAATTGCCTTTGGCATCAACATTGCTCATTTCTTCGATATTACTCATTTAGATACATTAAAAGCTACCTTGGAAACTATGGCTGAGACAAAAAATTCTAGAATCTCATAGGCAATGATAGACAATATTGGAAACCTTGACCTTTTTTTTATTTCCACATCTCTAATATTTTAACATCACTTGGCTCAAATGATGTGTTAAGGTAGTCATCCACTTCAGGTCTTCAACATCATCATCCGATAGTTGATCATCGAGCCTCAAATCATAATTCATCATGTTAATAGTCATCGTTGTGCACATTTTGGACGTGTAACCCTTTGTTGGCTAGCCAGGATAGGTAACAGAACAAGCATCTAAGGCTAGTGGTGCAAGATGAAGAGCTATCTATGGCCTTACCCTTTCCTCTTGATGCCATTAGTGAAAGTATTATAATAGTACTTAACAAGTGATTTGGAAGAGATTAAGAAAAAGATTAAGAAAAAATTAGCAAAAATGCTTAAGAAATTGAAGAAACCAAGAACGAATGTAGTAGATGAAGAAGAGAGATTGCAATTGTTGATGTGAGAAAGGAGTGCAATTGAGAATCCCTATTTATAAGGGTGGCTAAATTTTCTTTAGACTAAAAAGCTCTAAAAAACTAGTTGTTATTAGTTGTTGGAATGGGCAAATTGAAAATTTTGACCTATGTGCCAGTTGAAGTAGTTAGAGGGCTTCATTTGTAATTTTGCCATTTTTTAAAATTCTGGAGCAGCAGATTGTTAAAGCCTTAACAATAGGCCCGACCCAAGACCAACATGCCTAGTCCTAGGCTCCCCTATGAACTAGGCTGTGTTGAGCCTACTTGTGCCACCTTTTCTCCCCTAGGCCTGTGAACCACCCACTCTAGAACGTGCCTCCACTTAGGCTGAGCTGAGCCATGCGTTAACTGGGCGGGGCCTCATGCCGGTTTCGGATTGGGCAGGGTTAACCTAGCCCCATGAACACCTCTAGTTAACCTTAGTCTTGCCATTATAAATGGGGTATAGTTGTTTGAGGAACGATGAAGGTTATGAGTCTAATGTTACACTAGATGAATATGTAAATGGAAGGATTAAAATTTGCCCTCTATCATTTATTATAAATTACACTTTTCCTTCTTTTGTTTCAAAATTATTTTAAAAATCTCTAAAGTTTTAAGAAACCTACCCTTTATTGTTTCTTTTGAAAATAAAAATCAATGAATTAATTATACTTTGAGACTCTGACTTTTAATTCTTGTTTAAGTTTTCTCCATAACATACAAATTGCATTATTATTTGTCTTTTTCAAATAATATAACACAATACATTTTTATATAGGGTTTGTTTATAATTACCCCATGAACTTTAGTTTGTATTACACTTTCTTCCTAAGATTTAAAAATCTACACTGACCCTTGCTTTTATAACATCGTCAGTCAAAATTAAAGCCAGTCTTTTTGAATTTAATCTGGTTTACCATTACACCCAAAGCTTTAAAAATTTACAATTTTCCAAGATCTCCCTTCTCCTCTTCATCTTTCCACTTTCATTCTCCAATGCCTCCTCTTCAACCCCATCAATCTCTGCCACCTCCCCACTTCTTTTTCTGACATCACCCTTTTGCTCCATTGCCTCCTTTCATGACCTTATCCCTAAAATCACCTGACCTTATCCCTAAAATCACCTAACCTTATTGCCTCAATCCATTCAGACTCGAGCTTCTTACCTTACTGCCTTTCCCTACTCACCTTGTCCCAAGTTGATTTGGCCTCCTTGATTGACAATGGCAATTGCCCACTTAAAATCAATTTATTCAGCTTCTGAATCAACTCTCGAGTACTCATCATGAACTCTAACTAGAATCTGACCCTTAATGGATCCACCTAAATCCAACCCACGAGAAGGTTGCAGGATTTCTTGTAGAGTGTCAATTTGAAGCATGTCAAAATTGGTTACCACTACTTAATCCCTTATTTTTTAACCCTCTGTTTGGTCCCTTTAATGATGGTTGTTATCATTTAGGCTTCCTAATTAAAGCCAGAGGATATTCTTTTGCTTTGGTTCAAACTCTAGTACAATATCATCAACATCATTGCTTTCTCGACCATATTCATTTTTGGGTCGACCATGCAATGCATTGAAAAAGGCGATGATGCAGGGCGAATGTCGAAAGGGGAGAAGTTGTCCTCATTTTTGGGTCAACCACCCTTAACACCGCTTCCTACTCCACCTCTTCCAACACTGTTTTTGCACTTCTGATTAAAAAATTTCTGGTTGAGCATGCTATTGCTAAATCGAGCAAGCAAACCCAAAAGTTCTATCCCATCCTTGCCCAACTGCACTTCCAAGCAAAACCTTGCTCCAAAGAACGATTTCATTGACTATATCTTCCAAATCTGTAAACAACTTGCCTCTAATTCAAAGCAAGAATAGACAACCATGTTGGGGATTGCCATGATAATTCAATTTTGAAGGTGGAGCCAGGATTGGGTAATGATTTGTGAGAACAGATTGTAACGAGCAAGGAAATGAAGAATTGGAACATTTTTCTCTTTCTTTTTGCCCTTCTATTTTACAAGCAAAAAGGCACGCTTGAAAGCTTCATTCCTTTATAGTATGTTTTGTGTTTTCTTTTTTTAACTACAGTTCTGATTCATGCACAGTGACAAATGGATAAAGTGGTGTCTAATTTTGTTGAGGTTTAATTGATGAATGAAGTAGTGTTGAGATTTGATTGGTGATGAGGCAACGATAATAGACAAAGCATTTGTGCAGCTGAAGGGGTTGAGATTGAAAAAGATTGCCAAAGGAGTGGATGGGGCAGATGGAGGGCAACTGAGGGTGCTAGTTCATGTGAATGTGTAGATTTCTTAAAATTTAGGTATAATTGTGAACTAGAAAAAATTCAAGGAGGCTAGCTTTAATTTTGACTAACAGTGTTAAAAAAGCATGGGAATAAGTGTAAATTTTCAAACCTTAAGGGGGCAAATGTAATATCACATAAAGGTTTTGGGTAACTATAAAAACTCTTTCCAACTTACCATCTCCCAATTAGTTTTTCCATATGATTCATGTTTTATTTACTTTTCATTGTCTAAACATATCTTTTATCTTTATATTTTCAATTTTTTTAAATATCTCTAATTAAGAATATCACTTTTATTTTAAGAATTGATTTTATTTATTTTTTGTATTTAGAAGCTTTACAAGTGTCCTCATTTTTTTTTCCAAATTTATTGTGATAACTATTAAATCTAAAATCAAATAAATGATAAGGCTTATATTTGTAATAATATAAAAACTTGGAAATTGATTTTGTTTAAATTAATATATAATTGGTCATCTTATTGTAAGTTTAGTTTTATATACTTATTCATTCATTAATTTTTTTGTAAGAAATTATTATTTAATAAAATGCTTATTGATTATTTATCAGTTTCTTTTGTGCTTAGATGATTTCTAATCATAATTTTTTTGACTTCAATCTGATATCGGGTGAAATTGAGATTGTTAAAAAATTACTCTTTTTCAATTACAATTCACTAACCTTTCACCTTTATATTCATTTGAAATGTCTTCTTTATCATTGTCCTCGCTCAATAGGTGATGCTATTCAATGGATGACCCTGCTCTTTATTATATTTCATCGTTTAGCAGTTATCATTGCTCCTAGTTTAGTTAGGAAAATCAAGAAACATTTTTCTACATGAGAGTTTCTTAAAAAACAAACAATCAATCAATAATTGTATAAAACTAAAACTACATCAAAATGACCAAATGCTCCATTGAAATGAATAAAATGAATTTCAAAGTCTCCATATTATTATAAAAATGGGCTTTATAATTTTATTGATTTTTGCTTTAATAGTTACCATTATACATTTTGAAAAAAGTGAGCAGGATAGAAAGTGACAACTAATTTTAAAAACAAAATAAGGCTTTATTAGTTAGAGGTGATTAAAAAATTAAAAATATAAAGTAAGTACACACAAACAATGAAAAATAAATAAAAATAGAATCATAAGAAAAAGAATAATAGGGTAAATAAAAAGAATATATTATATAATTTGCAAAAAAAAAAAAAGAGTAATGAATCAATTTATTTTTTAAGGGGAAAACTTAAATGAAAACTAAAAATTGGGATCTCAAAGTATAGGTAATTGATTAATTTTAAATTTCAAAAGACACAATAAGGGGATAAGTTTAGATGTTTTAAAACCTCAATGGGCTTTTAATAGATTTAAAAAATAAGAGGGAGCAAATTGCAAATTTGCCTATGTAAATTTGTAATCAATATTTTTCAATAAAAATATTTTTGCTTTAAAAGAAAAAATGAGATTAACTCTATATGTATGTATGTATGTATGTATGTATGTATGTATAGTGTGTGTGTATTTATATATATGACTAGGTTGAGCATTCAGTTGGTTTTACTTGAAATCAATCTGAACACAATGATTCGATTGATTTTAGGATTTTACAAATTGTATATGAATTATCTGAATTATATATTAGAATTGATATAGATACATAGTAGTAAATGAAAAAAATAAGATAAATATTAAAAGTTATACCTCTCATACCCAATACTAAAGAAAGATGGACAACATATGTCTAAAATTAATAGAAAATAATTTTATATATGTAGGGTCAATATAAATAATAGTAAAAATTATTAGGAAATAACTTAATATACGTATGCTCATTATGAATAATAATAAAATATTTTTATTATTCAATTTATTTAATTATAAGTATATAATTAAATAAATGATCTGATAGCTAAATATGAAATTTGGATTTCGCCTAAACCATTAAATTTTTTTTACCATTTTATCCCAATATAATTATTATTTTTTATTTTTTTAACTTTATCCGGATAATGCTAAAAATAAATGGAGAGATCTAAGAGAAGCATGATCCCATCCAAGAATTCCAGCCACTCGAGCAGAGTGAGGAAGTTGAGTGGGAAAAGAAGAAATATGTCAAGTCAGGTCAGGTGCCAAGTAAAGTTTGTTGGTTTGTCCCTTCGGCTTTGCTTTGCAGCAGCCTCGGGTTTCGTGTCTCTCCAATCATCGTACGGACAAAACAAACAGACCAATATGTGATCATGTTCATGGTCATGGATATCCATATCCAATATCCAAGGTAACTGTTCAGATTTCATTCGTGGTGATTCCTTACCCACGCACGGCACCAGGTTCATGAACATGGAGAAAAAAGTATTCCCTCCTATTTTAGGTCTGGAATTAAAAAGGGAAAAAAATTTAGATATTGTTTTTATTTCTATTCTTTATTTTTGGAGGTAAGTGAAGTAGATGAAAAAATAAATATTAAAAGAATATTTTAAAGGTAATATAATAAATAAACATGTCAAAAATTTGAGATAGTTCAAATAAAATATATTATAAATAATTTAAGATTGATGAAGTAATAAATAAACCAACTGCATTTTTAAGTCAATTTGTTTAAGGAACGTTAATTTTATTTGGTCAAATAAGTTGATGACAGTATTACATACAATAGGTAGGGTGAACATAATTTAGATAAGACCGAGAAAATCAAAATGAAACGGTTGTATTTGAAGAAAATAGTCCAATTAATTACTATGTTATATGATTCAATTCCTACCAAAATGGTTGTATACGAACGATTGGTCAAATAAGTTGATGACAGTATTACATACAATAGGTATGGGTGAACATAATTTAGATAAGATCGAGAAAATCAAAATGAAACGGTTGCATTTGAAAAAAATAGTCCAATTAATTACTATGTTATATGGTTCAATTTCTACCAAAAATGTGTATTTTAGCTTTAAACCCGAATAACCGAAATAATGCTTTTTATGTTCGAGTCTTTAGTAATTAGATAAAGTACTAACTTTCAAATGTATTGCTTTAAGATAAAGATAAATTAAAAATGAAATAATTTACTACTCTTTTTGTTCCATATCCATTGGATCATTTGACTTGATACGGAGATAAAAAAATTATATATTATTTTCATTTTTTCACTTAAATTTTTGCACGTAAATAAAAAATAATGGAAAAAGTAGATATTAAAATAATATTTTTAATGTTAGTGTGGTAAAATAATTTACTAAATATGAAATGTTATAAAAATTTGGTATTGCCCAAAATTTGGGATGGAAGAAGTACTTATAAATGTAAAATATTTAATAAAGTACAAACTATATTTTGCCAATATTTATAATTTTTGTCACAATTACTTTTATTAATGAAATATGTATTATACTTCATCAAATAATTAACTATAGTGAAAAAAGAGTAGTAAATTATAAAAAGATTAGCTATTTCTTAACTTTGCCAACTCTTACTTAAGGGTTTCAAATATCAATTGGCTCAACTCAAGACTCATACTTTTAGAATTGGGCAGTTCAATCCACAAACTCAAATAGAGAGTTATGTGTGGTCACGTGAATGATAAATCCGTCTCATTTTAACGGAAGTAGTGCTATTTTGTGACAAAGATGAAACTGAACCGAAGGAATTAACCTTTATTGTTGTGTGTTTAGGTCACTGTAGATAGTTGAATATTCAATCATAATGTTGTGTGTTCATATTGTCAATTTCTGAACCTGGATTCTATGATTTTGAGTAAATTTGGAAATTTCTAGGATAAGTTCATAAGCCTTAACTTTTATAATAACTTTAAAATCGACCACTATTTAGAGTTAAATGCTTGTTACACCACATGACTTCACATGATATTCTTTAGATTAATTTGCCCCAATTTTAAAAATATGAATCCTTCTCAACTATCAAATAATCGAGTTGGCAAAGCCTTTCGATTATATTAGCAAATTTTGGTAATATATGGACATCTTTCTAGGAAATCGAATTCCAATTTGTGGCAGGCGTGACAGGAATGGAAAACTTGGAATCGAAAGTCAGATACTGCAAACGCAAATTAGCATTTCGAAACCATTTTGGAAGCTTTTTTTTTTAATAAATATTTCATAGTGCTTCGTAAGAATGCAAACCAATTCTATACAGTATATATTGTTGCTTTATATGTCATTAATTTGATATCCCCACGAAAGTGACTGCTTCATTAATCTGGTATCACCAATAATATCTGATTTTTTTTTTTTTGGGTAGATTACTTCATCTAGAAACCATGGCATACCACTAAGTCAGATGAGCTTTATAGTCGTACTTAAAAGAAAAAATGAAACTAGTTAATATCCTCTACCATCAACGTTCTTAATGCAATATATGCGGTATGATATATGCCACAACATACACCATAACCAATTTCGGTGAAAAAAAAAATTTAAGTGTTATTTTAAAATAGAAAACATTAAATATAAACTTTTTAACCTTTTTATACAGCATACGGCTAGAGTACCTCATGATATATCATAGTAAATTGAAAAAATATAAATATAAAAAATAATAAACAGAGAGTGTCAATATGTTAAGTATCACTGTAAGCAGTGGCATACTGCGCAGGAATCTGACAAAATGGGAAAATATATCTACTCTAAGCAGTTTACTGCAATATCTAATTCCTTGACTACAAGTACTAAAAGGGTTTCTATAAATTGGTTTTGCCATAGTTCCTGAGACATCTAACAGACAACATTTAACCTCAAAATGCTGCAAATACTTGAATTGCCCGTTAGCTGCATTTGAGATACAAATCACGGCAGAATTTTTCATACAGATTTCCTTGTAAGGCGACTAAGTAAAAGAACTAACATAAAGCACTTCCAAGAAGCAGGGAGTGAGCCGAAAGGCATCAAGTTTTATTTAAGTGGTTTTTCTTTTAATTTTTATGCGGAATTTGGATCCAGAAGTACCTTGGGGTTGCTCAGTCTTCGTCTCCACCCTAGAGATTAATAGCTCAGATCCCCCCGGTTCAAGTGGTTTAATTTGCACGGAGGCTGACTTAATATCTATATCCTCTTTCTCGCCAAGCATCTCGGGCGAAGCTGCCTTGCCCTCAGGATGCAGCAACTTTGCTACCTCCTTTTCCTTCGGTCGAAATTGCACAACTGCCGGCTTGGTGCATGGTTCACGTTCTCTGTCTGGCATGTCGAAGGAAGAAGCACGCTTTGCCTCTGTTTGGAGTAGCTTTGCCATTTCCTTTTCTTTTTGCTTCTTCTCCTTTTTTAATCTTTTCTTCTCCAAATATTCAGGGTCTTCACGCTTCCGCTTCTTTTCCTTATCCTTCTTCTTCTTTCGACTCTTGTCCTCCTTCCCTAGAGATGGAGAACCAGTCTGACCCAATGAACCATCACCCTGTCTACCTGTTGATAAGGTTTGAAGACTTGCAAACTTTTGGGCATCGGTATCAACATTATTGTCATGCAAGATGCTAGGGGGTGATGTAGCGTCAGGTGGAGGGTGCACAGAAACTTTGCTTGAATCAGCGGTACATTGCAGTTCCTTCCCCAAGTTATCGCCTTCACTGGCCAGTTTTGCACTCCCAATGCTCGCTGTGATCCGAGAACCACCATCATGGAAGGAGTTCACTTCCTCCAGATTCGGGTTACAGATGCTTGCAGCCTCAGCAGAATTTCTTTGTGGTGCATCCACAGAAACTGAACTGCTAGCACCATGCTCAGTTTCAGGGTGCCCTGCTTGAGATCTTTCAGTAGTACGATTATCAGCCTCCTCAAGTTTACCTGTCCCAGCAGACTGCTTTACCCTTATCTTGACAACTGCAGTCTTCCTTTCATGATTGCTAGAAATAGTATCAACTTCCTTTGAAGCTTCTGGAACAGCCCCATTGTCAGGAGGGATGTTTGAGATGTCCGCTGGATGTTCCGGAGGTTTTGTCTCAATCCCGATGGGTGCGAAAATGTTCTTTTCAATGCATGCTTCTGGAGTGATCATACGTAACTTATCTCTGGGCACTCCATATAAAGTTGGGGCCCTGAAAAACAGCTTGGAATTAAATCACGAAAAAGAACATCAGAAAATTCAAGTAGGCAATCGGTCTGCTAAGCACAAGGACACAATTACTTGCTCAGAAGTCTAGCCTTCAAATGCGGACAATAAAATGTGACAGCGCTAATGTGCCTTCTAATGCAGGCCATTAAATGTTGTATCATTTACAAGGAGATGACACAGACTCAGACACACAGAAAAGAGCGATGACACGAGCTTGCCTCCATTCACTTTTCAAAGAGAGCAGATAGAACTTTATAGGACATAGCAAAATCTCTTTTTTGTTTTTTCTTGTTTTGTTATCTTTAGTCCTACAATTACCATCTGACACCAAAAGCTGAATTTTACACCACCTGACTGCCAAGCTTTAATGTCTCTAATCTCTAGAATATAAAATATATGCATTTTCTGAAAGCCTCAAACATCATAGATCTTAAAACAAAGCAGCTCCGTGGTACTGCAGGTCCACTTTAGCCTTTTTGTATAATAAGGCTTTCAATTTATATACTCCTTTTATCCCATAAAGGTTGACAATCTCAACATTTTATGGCTTAAGCTTGACATGGTCAAATTGTAACTAAATGATTCATAAGTCCATTAATTGTACATGCATATAAAAGATAAATCCTGTAATTTTCAAATAATATTTTTCAAAATCCTTTTAATATACATTATCATAAGAACATCGGGGCCAAAGGTAGGCTAGGTTTAAAAGCCCAACCAGTGTGAGATGGAGTATTTTTCTTCTTGGAGGGGTTGATGGATGAGAACTTCTGAAGGCATCAAGGTAATTCCAAGAAATCATAGAAATTAGCTAAAGTCATATTAGTGGTCTAAACCTTGTTAGGTTGTTTCAAATTGTTCCCTCAACTAAAGCTGGTCATATTCAAGTACCTGGCTCTATAAAGTGCATTAGCTTGGCCTTTCTATGAGTTTAAGTCTTCTTCTTCAGAGCATGTACTAAAATATACTCAATGAAGCTTAAAAATATAATGGCTCTATTTTGAGTACAAGTAACCAAAGGATCAAACAATCAACTTAACTGTAATCCTAACTTGTTAGTATCAGCTACATGAATTCTCTCTCTGATCCACGTTAGTGGCAAGCTCCTCCAGAAGTACTGGAAGAACAAGATATTGTACTCAATCTTAACCAGTTTAGGTCTTCTCTGACCACTTTTGCCCCCTTCTGTATCTATCATATCACTCCTATGGACAGCCACATCTATTGGTCTATGTCGGGTATGACCAAATCATACAATGCAACCCTCTCTGGTATTGCCCTCAAATGGGGCTACTTCACTGGTTAGTTCTTTACATTACCACTCAAAAGATTGGAGAGATACCAAATAACTCAACAAGGTTGGGGATCTCCCAGATGAGTCACCATCTAGCACATATATGGACCTCAATAAACAATGAACTCTCAGCCCATTCTAAACACGTTGAACACTCCAGAATTTTTTAGTTGTGCGCAACGCTACTTAGAAGCAACATTTGCTGTTAATCTGAGAGCTGTCCAGCATCAAACCCATATGATAAGTTATGTATTCCTTAAGGAGAAGGATCATATTAGTTAGCAGAAACCACATTCTCTTCAACCATTCACATAGTACAGCAGAAAACATATTTGCCTATCACTTAATAGTGTGGAGGCGCAATATAGAGATGCAAAGGCATCATGAGAGGATAATAAAGCAGACAACAGAGGGATCAAACATGCAATTTCTTTTAAAAGTATACTGGTTGGTGATGCAGCATATTTGTTGATATGTGTGTGCATGCACAAATATGAGTATATGCAAATGCACCCTGGAAATAGGTGAAATAGAAAAATGGATGTTCTGTGCTTGTGCTTTTCTATGCAAGTTTATTCCAAAGCAACCAGATGAACGCATCCAACCTTCCAGCAAGAATCTGTATGATGCAAAATAGGTGATGCCTAAGGAACACGTTGTTGAATGCTTTACGGCTTTCAAATAGTTCTAGGATGGTGACAAGAGTTGCAGCCTTAATATCACTGTCAGAAGGATATCCACTTCTAAGCTGACATAACCGCATAGTATGCATGCTCAATTTTACTTGTCCTGCAATTTAAAGGAAAAGTGGATTCAGAATTCACAGTAAATCATATTTGTACTCCGAAATTACCACAAAAAGGTGGGAAGAGATAATCAAAAACTAAGAGGGAGACAAAACAACTCCGTTATTGGAGTTAACAAACCTCTTAGAGAGGGCTCCTCTACTATAAATTCGACAAACAACAACAATGCAGCATCAATGCCTTTAGAGTGGAATTCAAGGTCGAGAAGTGCTCTGCTTGCTTCCAAGCGGACTTGCCATACAGTCTTCAACTCGCGGAATGGTTTGATTAATCCAACAATATGGTCCTGTGGTGAGTTAGGAAAGCTTTATTTGAATGATAAGTAGTGCTTAACAAAGCCAATGAGCAGGATCCAGAGAAGAAGGAAAACACACAAGACAGATGAATCCAGAAAGTTTTAGCGCAATATGGTTCAAGGTTCGGATACAGCTGCTTGTCAATATCCCATTGTAGCTTGGCATCAACCTGACAAAAAAATAATATTAGAATGCAGTGAAATAATTATTTCATGTGCTATCTCATACATGCAAGAAATCAGAAGCAAATCAGCACCTATCAAATTGTAAGAGCCGGTCGATACGCTTGAGAAGAGAGGGTAGGAGAAGAATACTCTGCCATGGTAACAAAGAAACAACAAAGCTACGTAAGCAGCACCCAAATATGGAGACAGTGGGAAGAGCTCCCACTAAGCAACACATTTTTTATGTCTCTACAATTCTAATGTGTAAGTTATAATCTCTCTCTCTCTCTCTCTCTCTCTATCTATCTATCTATATATATATATATATATGTATGTATGTATGTATGTATATCAGACATGATTATATATGAGCACATGCAACAGTAGAAAGAGAGAATGCAGGCCATGGGAAAATAAATATGATGCCAACCAACTACGGATTTCTGGGCTTGCATGTGTGCAGATGCGTGTGTAAAGTGAGAGAAAATAGCAATAAACTTCTGTTTAAGGTTATTGAACTTAAGAAAACTTTGATTCAAGTAGGAAGAGCATGATGCCCACTTAGCCATCAAAAGGACTAAACTCCAGATAATGGCATAACGCCAATTATACTAGTGCATCCTTTGCTCTTACTCCTCTCTTCCAGTTCTCCTTTTCTACCTTAATTGGGAGGCAGACACGGTGGGAGTCCAGAGGCATTGGTTCAAATCCAATGGTTGGTCAAAAGAACGGCAAATAGCATATGACAAACCATCCAACAGGAAGCCAACAAAAACAAACTCTCTATCCATCCCAAACTAATTGCAACATTTGCTTTTGCACTACTTTTGAGAAATTTGTTTCTTTGGCAATACTTTTCCCAAGCTTGTCCTTTTCTGAAGTTTTACACAAAAATAGAATTGGGAAAATATTGCCATTTTCTACTATGTATCATTCATATTGGGACATCTGGAAAAGGTGATGTTGCAACGAAGGAGCAAGAGAGGGAGTATTGATCTAAATACCTCTTGCCCAAATTCGAGTTCACCAATTGACTCTACTAGTGCAGCAAGCCAGAATACATCTGAGAAAGGATTCCCATTGTTGTCATTGTACTGCAAAATACGAAAGCGAAAACAACAAGCCAAAGTTACAATTAGCACAACACATGAATACAAGTTCATCACAGGGTGCATAGGTTGCAACATCAAAAATGAGAAAAAGATTTTGTTCTTGACATGCTTAGAGAGGAAAGCAAAAAGATTCAAATGCTAAGGTGCTGTCTGGCAATATTTGGTGTTCACTGCCTTATGTTCTCTGTTTGCAGTATTTTGAGACTTAAAAAAAAAAAAAAAGGAAAGCATTTTGTTTCCTGTTTTCAAAGACAGGAAGTGAGATTTCGGAAAGAGACTAAAAGTCCAACATTCAACAACTGTTAAAACAGTTTTCAGAATTATCATTTTGAAATCATACTGAAACCAAAATGTTCTTAAATTTCATGTTCTCATAATAAAACTTTAAACATAACAGAATTTTCAGACTGAAAAAACCAAAAACATTGAAGTGAAGACAATGCAAAACCTTAAAGAATTAAATAAAGGCTGCAAAGAATTGTGTAGAACAGTAATTCAACCTGCACTGCTCTGAGGTACTAAATTCAGAGAAATAAAGAAACATGCAAAGGAAAAAGTGCAGCAATATGAGAATGTCCTGGCGGATGGGTGAAAATATGCTAGAGGACAGAACTAGATATGGTGGTTGGTAGAGACATAATAGATGGTTTATGCATATGTTTCAGATAAGTGATAGGCAAGAAATAGGAAGGGAACACAAAAAGGAATAAAAACTTTTACAGCTTCCAGAGGAACTTGCTTCCAACAGAGTGGAATGGGAACACAAAATCATAGCCTACCCCAATTAATTGGATTAAGACTTTAATTGATTCACTGATTGATTTGAAGGGCAACCAAGAATGATGTTACAAAACTCCTTTCATAGTACCTTGAAGTCTTTGGTTGACCATTGAATTATTTCGAAGGGGTTCTACAAGCAGTGGTAATCTGAAGTGCCAAAGCCTTATATTGAGTATCATAATATTCCTTGTGAATATACAAAACATGCCTATTCCATTTTTGTTAGAGAATTATGGAAAAAGTGATTAATTGGAATTGGTGAGTAAAATCGTGTAATTGAATGTGTATAAAGTAGTTCTAATTAATTAGTAAAATTGTGTATAGAAAGGAGTAATTGGTGGAGTGAGGAATTCAGGGCGATTGGCAGAGTGATTATAGGAATTAAAATTACTGTATAAACATGCATCGTAACTCAGCTTATTGGTCAAAGATGACTCTATACAGAAACTAGGCCTTAATTAATATCTACTTTTCGTTTCTTCCTTATCCCTCTGTTTTTTCTCTGTATTCTATGCTATAGTGTCTTATATTTATCTGACACTTTTCATTAGTGAATCCATGGTCATAAGATTGAAGGAAAATGGTTAAGCAGCTCTATGATACTACCTTCAAAAGCTGCAGAACAAACTCAACAGCTTCTCGTGGGCTCTTTTTGTCTGCTGCTCTGACCATTGCTATGGCACTTGGAATAGCCTGAGAAAAACAACAAATAAAAGTTTAAAAGAAAAGAAAAGAAAATAACGGTGGCTGTTGAAGTTTTCAGGTCTTCTGAAGAAAAGAATCACTATTCGATGACATTAAACAATAAAATAATAAAATGGAAAGATAAGTAGCTCTTAGGAATTAAAAAAAAAATGCAACAAAGCATTTTAATTTCAGTCATTGAGCGTAAACCCCCTCAAGACATGGGCAAGCAAAAGCCCATAAGAGACTGCCAGGTAATAGGTTTGAGATCTGTACAGTGACATCTCAGGGCTCTATGTTGAGCACTAACATAGAGTTCTCAAGAGCACCTTTTTTTATCTTAAGGAAGAAACAGAATCTGGGATCTGAGCTTTTGCATAGATCATTTTTCCTAGGACAGTCAATCCCAGAGGAATTGATATGTTCCAAAATAGGATTGCATCTCTTTTGCACATATTTACAAGAACTACGAACCCCAAATTTGGGGACAATGGATGATCCTCAAAGTTCTCTATGTGCTTGACAGCCATCGCATCAATCTATCCTCATCATGCAGAACAAATGTTGTAAATATTCATAGTTAGTTTACCACATAGCCTACCTCACTTCATTACCTCAAGAACAAAATACTCTGCAAAATCACGGAAGTCATTTGGCCTGGAAAAATTTACAAAGATTGCAGCAACAATGAGGTGAAATACAAATCTGAAAATTCAAATTGCTTAAGTTAAGACACTCACTTTGGAAGTCCAATATCAGCATCAAATCTCTGGCTTTTATAGAATTTGACCAGATGTTGTAAACCAGAAAAATCATTTTCCTGCTAGTCAACAAAGATGCAACCATACACTCACTTCATTGCGATGACAGAGAAAAATAAAACTACTCAGAAACATAAATCTTCACCAATCTTATTATCCAAACCAGGTAAAAAGAAGTACTTAGCAATACTACTCTCCAAGGAGAACAACCATTATCTTTTATAATATCGTCACTTCAATTGAAGATGGAAATGCTATTATACCTCAGATGCTGTATTAGCCAAAGCATAAGCTGCCCCAATGCGAACCCTCCAGAAGGCCTTAACCATTGGAAATTATTCAGATGAGTTGGAGCCACTAAACAAAAATTTAAATTGAGCACATCTGGAAGAAGAATTTGAACCTTGGAGTTGCTGAGAAAACTATTCAGAGCATTAATAACAGAAAATGAAAGTTGTGGCAAAGACTCCAGTGATGTGATTGCTTGAGCCTGAGCAACAACATCTTCATCCTTCTCTAATTGATTCATCTGACAAAATTATAGGAGCATCACTCTTTAGCATGGTAGAATACATCTATTGCACAAATATCCAACCCAAGAACCGGAGTCCTCTAGGGTCACAATAGACCAATTCCACCAGTAACTGAAATTCCCTTGGATTCAGAGAAAGATACATGTAATTCAGTTGAATGAAGAAGACACAAAATTCATGCACCTAAACACATGCATTGGCCAGAGCTAAAAAAAGACCTCAAAATTTACTAAAATTCCAGCATCAAATCCATTGCATGATGATAACAAGTCTCAGATTTTGTTTCTTCTAGTAGTTCAAGTATCAGCATTTTTAATTTTCCAATGGGCTGGGTGGTTTTGGGGCCTATCTGGCATCCTTGTTGGCCTTGTTATTGAGCCTCCAAGATTGGTCTGATTGGTCCTGTCAGGTCCAATAATGTCTCATTTGGGGCCTATCTGGCATCCTTGTTGGGCTTGTTATTGAGCCTCCAAGATTGGTCCGATTGGTCCTGTCAGGTCCAATAATGTCTCATTTGGTGTCATCTGTGTTCTAGACCCAGAAGCAGGGCTTAGAGACATAACCAGCGTCATCTCTCACTTATCAACAAGTGGCAACTAAGAACAGCTTGCTTTTCTGGCAAAAATGGTAAATAGAAATATTTGAAAGGCTTGAAGCCAAACTAGTGAGGAGTGCCGAGATTTGACTGAAGGATATCCAAAATCCATTATATTTAGATGTGCGAAGCATCTCATTTTCTGACTATAAAACGCCCACAGGATCCATTGTAAAATCTTTCAAAATTAGATGAATTTTGAATCCTAAGATCCTTTTACACCTCCAGTACTGGCACCAACATCAGTGCTTCAGGATCCCTGAAAAGCTTGTTTTCTCTAGGTTTTGGACTATTCTAATCCTAATTCCATTAACCGCCACATGGATCCCACATCAATGTCACCCAACGGCAGCATAAATAGCCAATATCAAAGAGTCAGCATTTCCTCCAATCATGCGGACATTCTCAACTGCCACATAAGAAAACACTAGCTGCTCTGACTTTGTGAGACTAGCGTTGATTATCTGAAAGTAATATGATTGACAACTAAGCTTACCATGGCCTCCTAGAAAAGCAAGCCATGCAAAATAATTAAGGGTTTATACCAAAGCAAAGAAAAATCATATTACTTACCCACATATGCACAGGTTGATTCATATGAATTTCAGCAAGATACTCCATCTCTGGATCTGCCCTAATCCAAGACAATGGAGATTCCATACTGCAGAAGAACAATCTAATGAACAATGACAGATAATATATTCTACATGAACAAATACTTGAAACCCTACAATGAGATACCATGGGCCCATTCAAGAAGCTAAAGTTGGGCCCCCGTCATTTTATGACTGACAGGAGGCACACCCCAGTTTTCTGTTTGGTGAAGGGCCCAACTAGCTCAAACCAGAATTATGGCCAAAATACTTGCATTAGAAAAGGCTTCAGCCTGCTACCGAGCTTGGGACAGTTTAAAAGGAGTGCATCAACTCCCCCAAATTTTCAAACATAGTTGATACCTTGTTCGCACATCTGGTGCAGGCATATCAACATTATCATCAGAGCCATCTGGTTTCGCGCCTTTTTTAGGCTTTTGGTAGCGTCTAGCAGCAAGTTTTGAGTGGCATGGAATCTCTAATAACTGCCATGTGTCCCCAGCCAATGGAAGATCTGGGTGGTCAGACATGCAATCAAGTTCATAAACCCTGATTGTCATAACCCCAGGCCACCCAATATCTCCATCTCGATTTTCAGAATCCTGATTAGCATTTATATGTGATGTGCTGGAATCGACTGTAGCTGTGCATTCCCGCAACACAGCTAACTCAACTATGTTCTTCCTCTTGTTATAAGAGAATCCCATCCTAACAGTTGACAGTGATTCATGAACGTGAAACCAATTGAATGGCATTTATATGTAGGATAAAAAGCCATATGCAAGCCACTCAATGCATACCTTAGCAATGGACTTCCATGTGATGCCACCCACCGTGGAAAAAATTCTTTGAGAAAAGGACGCTCTAAATTTCCAATCTTGTTGGCAAAATGCCGGAACTGAACCATATAGTAAAAAGTTTATTTAGAATTAAAAGTACTGATTTCCTTCATGCACTGCTTATAGAAAACGTAGCTTATCAACAAGAAGAAATTTGACATGAAAAACAACAAAAATAATTTAAGTAAACTTGTTTTCTCATGCTGTGGCAACAGCAAGACTGCCAAGACAACCATATCCAGATTTTGATCTGATTGCCAAGATTGCCATAATGGCATAACCTCTAGCAGATGTTACATTCTACTTCCAATAATCCACCCCTGCTCTTTTTCTTTATTAACTTGACAAACATACAAGTTCTTTCTACTGTTGTATGTCCTTTTGCTTTCAAAATTGTTGTTTTTACACAAAGAAGAAATTTATCCTTGTAAATAACATATTCCGCCAATCTAATAATTGTCCATATTTCCATTTTGGGTTGTCCCATTTTAGTTGTCTACTATAATTAAAAGACCCAATTTAATATCTTGACTATAACCCTTAAATGCTTGAATTGGAAAAGCTAGAATATAAAAACATAGATACATCAAACGAGGGTTATGAATTCATATGGTACTTAGTTTGACCAATGAAAGACTGCATTTATTGTGACTTCCTTAAACCATGACTGAACAATTATTTTGGGATGGAGGGATTAGTATGCAAGTTGCAATCTTTATAGTTTCAAAACTTTCATTTGCAATCCCCATACATTCCATCCATTGGCCATGTATTTCCTCTTAAAAGTCATCGGCCATGCAAATGCCCACATTGCATTATCACACATTTTAGCATCGACCTACTCATTATACAACTAAAAAAACGGTGCTGGAAAAGAACAGAGCATATGTTCAGAAATTGAATTCAAAATAGGGATCTCAAAGGTAGATCTTCATTTCTGAAGCATCTAAACTGACAAAACATGTGGACCTAAAGCAATAGAATATAGCAGGATAACATAACACAGAGAAGTTTCGAATATTAAAAATAGGCCACCTCTTTTGTGCTTAGAGTCCTCAAAGACGAGACCGCACTTTGAGCACGAGCAATTATAGTCTGCAAAACCTTCATACCACAAAATATAGAACATAAGAATTAAATTCCATCAAGAAAGAACAACTTGATTCTTACAATGCATAATTATGAATATCATTGAGCATGATTACTGCACAAACACTCCCAATTAAGCATCTTTTAGTTGTAATAGATATATGTACTTAAAAATTATAAGGCATTCTTCACTCATTTTCATCCACAACAAATGTCCAATTTATGCTTTATCTTATGGACCATAACCTCGTCTCTGTAATGTCTTATAGCATACAGTTGCAAATCTATCTCAAGTTCTGCACCTCAGCATATCATTTTACCCACATTTTCTTAACTACCAACACTTGTCCCATACAGAATATTTTAAGCATTATAATATAACGTAGAATACATATAGTGCTTCCCTATTTTATTTGTCTATCCAACACTTGTTTCAACTCTCTTTAGGTCAGATAGCCAACTCGGATCAACTTTTGCCATTCTAACATAAAGGAGAAAAGGACCAAATCAATTAACCAATGAACAGCCAAATATGTAAAGGACATGAAAGGGGATTGATTGGGTTTGGTCATACAAGAGGAAATTTGCTTGATATGGGATAAGAGCTGCAATGAGGAAGAAGAAGAATGATTGCTTTTGATCTCTCAATACTTTTCAACTAGTCTGGATAGGTGGAATTTTAGCAGGAAAAATGCACTTCAACCATCACAAAGTCAAAATTGTTGGTTACTCAGATTTTTGGTCGACTGGAAGACTCTTATGGAAGGATGTGAATTTCAAGGAGGCCATGGAGTTATTCCTTTTATGTAATTTCATAGATGGAAAAATATTGGCACTTCCTTAGTGTTTTTCAGTGAAAGACTTCGCTAATTATTGGCATCATCAGGTGTAGACCATTAGTACTTTGCTTGTTCATGAATTTAGTGTCAAAATGACTTTCAAAATTCAATTGACACAACGAATTGCTCGCCACCAGCCCCAACTTAATATGGATTAAGGTGTAATTCATATGATGATCATGTACTCTCCCAGTAATAACAAATAGCAATAAAAAAATTGTAACAATGATCATGATAAATCAATGACATGACAACAATGAAAATACAGTTCTCTGTCACTGAGCTTACTTTCTTGAAGAAGTCTGGCCCCATTTGCTTCTCTAACATCTGAAGGATTGCTACCTATTAAAATTTTTTCAAAGAAAACAAACCAGTTAGTCGAGAGGAATTTCAAGAAGTTAACTATTAAAGAAGAACAATCAATTTTCTATATCTCTAACAAAAATGCTAACCCTTCTTTGTTTTTAGCATGTTCAGCACAAAGCAGACAAGGAACATCACCTTCAAGCTCGCAAAGTATCTCAAGTTCACAAACACAATTCCAACTTTCGAGCCACAAAAATTATTCAATAATGCAATATTGAATAAATTCAACTTACAGATTTCCATGATCGTATTTTGCCATATATTCCAATAGAATGGGTTCCATACAAATCTTTGCATGCAGCAGAGGAGCTCAGAGCAGTAGCACCACTATCATCTGCTTTGCATGCAGCACAATTGGCCTGAAATTTAGAGAGATGTCATAATATTTTCATCATCCTCCATTCAAATTTCAAAGCTTCATATACAATGCAAGGGCACAACATTGGCTACATGTGGGTGTACAAAAGCTGGTGTAGGAGTATGGAAATTTCCAAAAGATGGACTTTTTCATGCATGCTTATGCAAAAAAAGAAGGTGGACTATGGAGGCTATTTCTGGCCTGGCATCTGGTTGCTTCAGTCAACTATCTGCAGGGGCAATTGTTGAATATTTGGCTATGCTCCCAATGAGTTGTGGGTGAGAAATCATCTATTGAGCAAACAGTTCAACTATTTGAGATTTATTTTTTCTTTTAAAAACTGTCTTAAGAGATCTCTTGACTAATCCATCGCAAGATGAAACTCAGTACAGAAGTTGCTTATTGCGAAACAAAGGAGTTATTTTGAAATCCTCTAAATCGGAATGCCAAAAGCTACTCTTCAAAGGAAACCTCATAACATGGAAAGATACTCGGCAATAATGATAGTTCAATAAGAGGCTTTAGGGTTCAGCCAGTCATTTTGTAAGGAGCTTAGTTTGGACCCAGCCCTCTGCAAGGTTGTCAAAATCCCGATTTGGGTTATTAGAATCTTACCATTTTACAATCTGAAATGGGAAAAATGATTCGATTGAGTTCTACGATTACAATTACGATTCTAGTCCAATTCTATGACTATGATTCACAAAAAGCCAAAAATGATTCTATGTGGAATCCCGATTTTGACAACCTTGGTCCTCTATCATATGAGTTTAGTGTGATATTTTAGGCTAGTAAAACAAAGCACGAGCAGCTTCTCCAAATTCGAATACTGGGACAATTTCACCTTCTCCTAACCTAAAGCAGCAATTACCAGTCAAAACTAAACTGGTTTACACCTCACACCACAACAATCATAAGAAAACCAGTAAAACACAAAGTCAGAATTAGTTTTCTATTAGAATCTGCAGTGAAACCAATGAGGATCATGGGAGTTGTAGTTTAGTCTAGCAATCTTTTGGTATGTGCCTACAAGCATGACACAATGAAGAGAAGATTCCACTATAGGTGAATGTGTTGGGAGTTGAGGCATTATTAGGGTTCCAAAAAATATAATGCTTAGATGGAGAGATATGAGAAAAAGGACAGATAAAGTGAGGAAAATAAAATATAAAAGGCATGTATATGCACACACAGATATGCATATGCTCAATCTTCAGAAATCAACCCCTATAATACATCCCCTTTGGCTAGTTCAGTGGGGCAGAGAAGGCGTTTCAATGTCAAGGAGATAGGAAAACTCTTACATTTGGATGATAGGAGAACTCCATTACAAAGTCACATGTGTAGATTTTATATAGTTAAGATTTTGTAGGTTTGATGCCTCCTTGGTGCCTTTATTTTGCTCTGAATAAGCCATACACACCATTTCAGAGGGAGAAATAGTTGATTTAAATGGAAATGAAAAAATAGCATTGCTATCAATAAAAATTGCGAACAAGGAGTTAAGTTAACATGAAATGATCAGTTAAAAAACTAATCCAAGAATACAACCTTGTATCTTCTATACCGTGCCTCATTATTTCCCAAATATTTCTTGATAAACAAGTCTGTCAAGAAGCCAGCAAGACCATCCAGCAGCCACTCTAGCAGTAAGATTTAAGGAACAATATGAGGATCACAGATATCTGCGGTTGAAAATTTAAAAGATATGAATCTGTTATATTCTGATCTTGCTACACAAGCAACGATTATCTACCACATACCATCATCTGGTGATTCAGAGGTTACAAATACTCCAAACCACTGTCTTGCAAGGGCAAAAGCAAGTTTGATGCAAGTATCTATTATCTGTTATTTCAAAGATTGCTAATCAGCAAAACTATGTTAAGAGAAAAGATTGAACAAAACATAAGCTATCTAGTTTCCAGCAACCAATTCCCACTACATTTCACTCGGGCTAACTCTTGGACTTCATGATATGATTTTATCAAATAGGGATTTCTCCAATTTATTTATATGAGGAATGTAAGAGAATTCTATTGGATATACCAAATCACGTCAAAATGAAACCAGAGAGTAAACAGGATCATAAATAGAGGGTATGAGGGCATTCAACAAGCAGCACCAACATGCTGAATGACCCTCAGTTGCATGCCAGAAGGATATCAAATAGCAGAATCTACCACCTTGATTTTTTTTCTCTGAACCAAGGATGAGAATGATCATCTCAAACAAAAATTCAAAAATTTCAAAGTCAGGTCATCAAGATTGGTACAAATAATTCATGTTTGCTGCTTTGGCAATGCACATATTTTATCTAACCAACAAAGCAATCGGCAACCACACTACTTCCTGCTATTCCCCTCTCTGTTTTGTCTTCATGTTTGCTTTCTTTTTCTTTTGACCACCAATTCTTCCTTCTTTTCTGTCGATATTCCTTTTTTAACTAAATTAGGGAAACTGTGAACCCTCTCAAAACCTTCTTTCCTCCACATATCTTTTAGGGGAAAACAATCATCCATTTCATTTCCATTTCTGAGTTGGTTGAATGTTGCAATCGCTTTCTACTCCATAAGAAAATCATATGCCTTCTAGTACTCCCTCCATCCCATATATATTGAAGCATTTGGTTTAGTACGGAGATTAAGAAAATGTAGAAATTTTTTCTGTTGTTTCCAATTTTGCCCTTAACTTTTTACACGTAAATTGAGAAAGATGGAAAAAGTGAATATTGAAATGATAGTTTGAAGGGTAGTATGGTGATTTATTAAATATGAAAATGTTAGAGAGATTCAGACAGACTAAAATAAAATGTGGCAATAGTTTTGGGATGAAGCATTTTGTTTCCATCATCGTCAGAGGACAAAAACTGTGTCAACCAAAGTACTTCCCGAATCAAAGTAGCATGGCTCACTTGTAGCACAATCTTTTGTGGCTTTATTGTGGTGAATGGGTTCCATTATCTTTTCGTAATGTCTGTGATGCTCTAAAGGCACTAGGAGTCAATACAGAATGGCCGTAAAATACAATACACTGGGTAGTACAGGTTATCTCATTTTACTAGCTTTCCCTTCAAGTTCATGAGTAGCTAAGATTGCTTCACTTGCCTTACCTTTCTGTCTCCTGTCCGAGTCTTTCTTCATCAGACCATCTACCGAAGGACAAACCCAGATCCAAACTTAAAAACTCATTTGGCCTCCTTTGGTTTATTTACTTAATTTAGAGAAAGTGCAGGAGACAATTGTGTAAAGATGCACGCAACAAAAGTTGGTGGTAAGAGTGCATTTCAGGACTACTCTTAATTCCTTTTATGCATTCAAACATCAAGGACAAATCAAATAGAAAGGTAAACATATTACTTTACATACCATTTGACATAGGGTTGCTTCCCAAACAAAAATAAGAGCATAAATTGGCATATTTATAATCAGAGGAAAAGAGAACAGCAATACAGAATAACCAGCTTCAGACTAGCCGTATTTTCATGGATAGACGACAATGCATTAATAATAAAACCATCTATCTCAAGATAACCAGATACGCTGCCCAAAACAAAACCAAAAGTTTTCTTCAAGCGCCACAAGTAGAGGGAAACAATCAGCGATCTAACCTGATCAATAACCTTCTCATCATACAAAACTTGGGAACTAAAGATACTGAAGGAAGCTCCCAAGGTTGATGAGGAAATTGCCATCTCTGGGGGTAGAAAAACTTGCTTGTATGACCCAAATGGAAATTCCGCATCAAGATACTGTTCATACTCACTAAGAAGAATATAAAACAGAGTGATTAGTGATAGGTGTGAAAGCAAACATGTAAAAAACAGGTTCATAACATTAAAGATATATCCTGTAAAATAAAAGCATTACCTGAACGCACTATGAAAGAACTCCACCGAGTTGCGTAAACTGGACATATTGGGTGCAAAACACATGTGTGATATCAGCCTATTATGCTGATCAGGCTGGATTTCAAATGGTCCAACTGCCAAAGATATCCACTGAGCAGTAACAGGGACATCCAACTTGTATACGTATACTTTTCGAGGAGGGTCATCATTGCTCAAAACCTGCAGCATAAGCAACTGAGAATCAAGTTCCCCATCGAGAACAATAATTTCATACAGAAGATGACCAAAGAATGAGATGACAAGCAAACTCATGATGAATAATAATTCAAGTCACATGGACCAAAACTATAAAATACAGAGATGAGAGAAAATAAACAAGTATAGCGTAATGCAAAATCGACAAAAAGCAGAGGGGAGAAGCAACTGGTTCCAATGACAAGCATGAAAGCTCTGTTTGGGAAAAGTTGGAGCTCGAAGTTAATACAGGTAACACAAGCAGACTGTTAGCCAATGTCGGGTTTTGACAAGTCAACCAATGCTTACTCCCAACTAGTTGGTTGCATAAACCCACATCCTCCACAATGCTAGGTTGGAGGCACTGTCCTCCATAAGATCTAAAAGAGCAATTTCTTTTTGCACTATTTTCACCAAAATGTGAGCCAATTCGTTTTAGCTTAAGTCAACTGACTTATTTTTACTTTTATATCTTTTTTGCCTAAAACCAATTTTATTTGAAATCCAATGTTATATAGATGCAATAATCCATTTGAAAGTAAATTTTCATGATTTCGTTAAATTTTTATGAATTTTTTTTAAGGCTTTAAAATAGAAAAACTCATTAAAATTTAGTAAGATTACAAAAAATGTATTTTCAATGGATTATAGCAACTACAGAATATTGGCTTTTAATTAAAATTAGTTCTAGGTAAAAAAGACATAAGAATAAAAATAAGCCATTTTGTAGTCAATTGACTTAAGTTAAAACGAATTGGATGTGTACTTCTAGCTATACCTTTCCTCCCTCCTATATATAGCTTACTACTCTTTATGTAGTGGCACATCTATATGATCTATGAAGATATGTCCATCTAAGACAAGATTCCCTAATTCCATGATTTCCAACCTCAATTGGAGCTACTTTTACCTTGCCCTTGTTTCTCACTTCTAACTACATAACTTAGCATATGCCCACTCATCTGCCGCAACATTCTAATCTCGACCAGGTCCATTTAGATTTTGTGTTGTTTAATTTTCTTTTTCATGGTGTTTCCTAGAACAGTGCATGGAGTTCAGCTATGCACAGTAAATTAAATTTAAGGGCATAAAGATATGCATAAAACTCTAACAATAGCGAAAACTAGAGAACTTATCAGTTCTAGAGGGAGCTTGACAAAAAGTGATGGTAAGGACACTATGAAAATATTCAACCAAATCCAACTGGCATGGTGGAGCGGTCTCACCGCAAACAAACCCTTTGACTCATAAATGACGGGCAACACCATTTAAAACATGGAAACAAGCCAGTGAGATCATCAAGATGCCTGTCATGTGGACAATGACAACAACAATGGGGCTAACAACTGAAAAACGGGAAAATGAAAACCTTTGGTAAGTATATTTGAAAAAAAAAACATTTTTTTCATGGTGCTCAACAACACAGTGCATAGAGTTCAGGTATGCATTATTACTCCTATTTTAGGGCATCAAGGTATGCGTAAAACTTAAATAATAAAGACAAACGGAGATCTTACTAATTCTAGAGGGAGCTTGACAAACAAAATGATGGTAAGGATACTGTGCAACCATCCCACTGAAATCCAATTAGCATTTGTCGAGACATCTCACCACAAACAAACCCCTTGACTCATAAATGAGGGACAACAGCATTTAACACACTCCATCATGTACAGGCCAATGAGATTACCAAGAACAAGCCTGTCATGTGGACAATGACAACAACAATGGGGCTAACAACTAACAAACAAGAAATAAAAAACTTGTGCTCTAGTACCATGGTTAAGCATCCAACATACACCAGGTGGAGATGCTTCTCCTCCATATGAAGTACAGACAAATCTCTGAACTAAACAATTTGGAACCAGACACCAACCCAGATTCCAGAAATGGAGCATAAATGTTTCAAGGAAAAGAAATTTCAATCATAAACAATGTACATAATCCAAAGAGCCACCAACAAAAATGTTGTTTGTTGTAAAATGTTTTGGAGGGAAAGACTACCTGAACAGTCAAAATTATTAAGAAGCAAGAAAAAAAAAAGGGTAGGATGCTTGGCTACCTTCAAAAGAAAGCTGGTTGATTTATGGATTGTGTAAGGATGTCTCCTAATCAGTAACTCATCTTCTGCTCTTGTGCAAATGAACTTATGAAATATCAGATACAGCAAAGATGAAAGCTGGAAAAGGAAACAAAAGGCTAACTCTCTTTCCCCACCTGAAATTTATTTGGTGATATACATACAGGAAAACCACTAAAAGAGTTCTAATCGCAAGGAAAGCTCTCAAGCCTTTATAAGCCAGAGATGGTTAAAGACTATAAGATTTTGACTGGAAAGAAAAGTTAGAAAACTCCCTTGTAAATATAAGAGTTAATGGATTTTATGGAGTTATTCACTTGTAAATAATTATCCTAGAGCTCCCACCTGATGCTATCACCAACATATGCGCTTATCAAAAGGGCAATCAAAAGACTCCAATATTTTTACAGGAATTGAGGATATTATACTTCAATGAACAAATGATTTGCAAATTCTTTAAATAAGCTTAAAGCCCCTTTCGCCCCCTAAACTTTGCCAAATTGAATCTTTTACCCCCTGAACTATGACTTGGCTTCACTCACCCCTCAACTTTGGAAATTGGTACTTTTTACCCCTCAGCCTACTTAAATGACTGTTCAGATTATATAGGACCAAAAGTAGGATAAAACAGAAGATGAATGACTAATTAGCCATTTTTCCCACATGAACCTCTAGTTCTATGACCAAGTTGGGTACAAGAATTAAATGAATCATATTTCAATGCAGAATGCTAGTTAAAACGTGTAGATTATACAGGGTTGGTGGTTTTCTGAATTGCTTGAATCGAAAAGATTAAAGCAGACAATCGAAATAATGTAAAAGTCCAAGTCAAATGGTTAGCTAGCCTTCATCTTCCATTTTATCTTCATTTCAATCCCCATATAAATTACACAGCTATTTAAGTGGGTTGAGGGGTAAAAGTACCAATTTCCAAAGTTTGAGGGGGCAAGTAAACCCGAGTCAAAGTTCAGGGATAAAAGGTCTGAGTTGGCAAAGTTCAGGGGGTGAAAGGTCTTTAGGCCATTTAAATATAAACACCAAAATCCTACAACTCAATATTTCATAATTATCACTAGACGATTATGAATATGTGAAAAAAAAACACAAGAAAAAAACAAAGACAAGCAAATAAGGACTAAATGTTTCTAAAGCAAGCTAAAATGTTTGTAGCATTATTCTCTCAACCAAAAAACCATTATTTCTGATCAAAATCCTCCTCCTCTAAAGTATCATACTCTTCTCTAGATTTTCATCACTTTCAAGCTTCCTACTGTTCAAAACTCAACCACAAAAAGGTTGTGGGCAAACTTAAGGTAGAGAGGGCAAAGAACCAGCTGGCATGAGCGAAGTAAAGAGAAACATATTTTTAGAAAAGTATAACACTGGATGAACTAAAATTAAATATAAACACCAAAATCCTACTATTCAATATTTCATAATTATTACTAGATGATTATGAATATGTAAAAAGAACACAAGACAAAAATAAAGAGAAGCAAATAAGGACTAAATGTTTCTAAAGTAAGCTAAAATGTTGGAGCATTATTCTCCCAACCAAAAATTTCTAATCAAAATTCCCCTCCTCTAAAGCATAATGCTCTTCTCTAGATTTTTATCACTTTCAAGCTCCTCCCAAATTTACAACCGCCAAAATCTTCTTCTAACTCATTTGATCCAGCTTCCTACTGTCAAAAACTCAACCACGAAAAGGTTGTGCAGCAGACTTGCAGAGAAGGTAGAGAGAGCAGAGAACCAATCGGCATGAAGGGAGAAGAAGTGTGTTGCTAGATTCCTCTTTTCTTTTTTGTTTTAAGTTTGTTTAATGTGTGGTCCCAAAACCCTAATTTATTTTTCTCAAAAATAATTAATTTATCTCCGACTGTTACTGCTATTAGGGACAATTTTGACAGAAAGTGACATTGGGAAAGAAAACCCAAAAAACGCAGTGGAAAGAAAACAAAGGTAGACACACCTCCTTTAAGCTTCAACAAGAAGAGCGCCTCATTGCCTCTCACCATGAAGCAATTGCAGCAAAGGTGCACGCCAAGCTTAACTCGCCTCGCCACCTCCCTCAGATGGTGGACAGCCACACCATGTCACCACAGTGCACATAGCAAGCGCCATTAACTATACTGCCTCCCCCTTTCACCATCTTTGTATACTAAAGGAATTCACCAATCAAAGAAGTTTCTTAAATCCCTAAGAATATGCTTTAAGGTAAAAGACTCCTATCTCTAATAATTCTCTCTGATGATTACCACTCACTAACACAACTAATGTAGAGCATAACAGCTCTACAAATACATGAACAAGTTCAATATAAATATCATCATAAGACTAGAATTTCTAAATCCCTAACACTGTGTTTGGATATTGAAATACTAGTATTTTAAAATGAAGTCTTTTCAAATTTCAGTATTTAAAATTTCTGTGTCACATGCTGCCCTTTCAATCTATGGATTCCGAAACAAGATCCTTGCAGCTTTACCTTTTTCATGCCAAGATCATTTTTGGTTCCCATCAATTAGAGTGTATTTAGTGTAGAAATACACTCTTGTACAGCAAGAATGGTTGTTGAATAGTGAAATCAGAATTTCTATCCTCTGTGAAAAGTATTCTTCTTCCTGTCTCTACAATCTTGATCAATTGTTCTTTGTTTCTAGTTGATTTTGCTTCTTTCCGAATTCTCTTCTTCCCCTGTCGCTTGTTATTGAATCAATTCTAGTTGAGTTCATATCAGATACGAGGCAGATAGGCTGGGAGAAATTTGGATTATGGGGCAGTAAGTTGGCTGCACAACGGCTCTGCTGAGAAGTGGAAGGCAGAACACAGGTCAGAGGCGTAGTGGGGTAGGGTTGATGGTGACAAAAGGCTGAGAGCAATGGGGGAGAAAAGTCCAGGCCAAAGGCATGGGGAGAGTCATCTGCCGAAAAGAACATGATGTGACTTCTCTTAATACATTAGTAGCACTCTTAGATTGCACCTCTTGGTGCTTGTCTGAGTATAACTCCTATCACTAATAGAACAATCCTATGTAACATGAGGCTACAAGCCTTGATCCAAGGATGTGAGCGGTGAGCGTGGATTGAACACGCGACCTTCAGATCTCAAGTCTGATGCTCTTCCAACTGAGCTATCCCCGCAAATTATGCACCAAGAACCAGACATGCAAAGAAAGGTTTTCCACTCTCCTAGTGGGTAATAAGAATTTCTTATATTTCAACGGGGAAAAAAACTGGAAAGAATGAGGAAACTCCAAAGATTGCTTCTTACCAATTCTGTAATGATTATACCTTATTAACCATTGAACTATGATCAGCAGCCCTAGATTCACAACATCACTATCTAAGATCGACATGCATGGTAAGCCAATGCTCCATACTAATTTTTCTTCTATTTTTGCCCTCACTTTATTACATTGTTAACTGCTTGAAAAAGGTCTTCTTCTAACTTACCATTTAGAATTTTGGGAGAGAAAAGAAAGGAATTTATGAAGATGTACTATTTCTCCACTATGGTTAATTTGGCAGAGCAGAAACCTAAGGCTTCACTAGCATGAACCTCTCCCTCCTTTTCTTTGGACCAAATCATTTCATGCATTTTATGTGCATTGGCTTTAGGTGATTCAAAGAGATCTCTATTCTAGGGCAGGCATGTACAAGTGGGAAGGCTTTGTTGCTTTGATGTTTAATTTTCATTCTTGAAAGAGGGATTCTAAATCTAGGCTCATTTATCAACACCTTGCAGTGACCCATGCTCCCTTTTAGGGAAAAATTTCAAGGTTTTGCAAAGGCTAGTATCCATTATCCCCACCGACCCAGAAAAATAGGCAATAAGCATGAATCATATGAAATAGCCGGGGATTCCTTACCAGCAATGCCTTGCATCAAAAGCCAAATGCAGTGACAAGTATACTAACAATCATATAGTTAAAGCATCCAACCCTATACCAATAGGCATTGAATAGAGAGGCCTCACCACAATATTGAATCTTAACAAACCCCTTGACTTAACCATGCAAGATCGTACCACTAACACTGCCAACTCAAGTGCATACTAGTGAAAAGACTAAAATTAGGCTTGCTGCATGGACTATGACAACAACATTGGAACTTACAACTTGAGACAACAAAAAATACAATAGCAAACCTTGGACTTTGATACCAAGTTAAATCATCCAACCCAAAATCAATTGGCAATGAGAAAAGAGGCTTGACCACAATACAATGTCTTACCCAACCCCTTGACTTAACCATGTGGAACCTGTTCTCTTAACACATATACCAAAGCCTTACAGGTATTTCAAATGGGCAACAAATCAAGGTTGTGCGAGTATAACCACTACATTATTGTACCATTTTGCTCAAGTAATTTCAGAGAGAAAATTCAGACAAATTTCATTACCATAAGCAAATAGAAAAACTTATAGCAGTTAGTTGAAGCAAAAAACAAAAAGAAGAAAAAGAAAAAGAAAAGAAAAAAAATGATAGGTAGGAATCAAAACATGAAAAAGAGAAGGCTTATGGGAGTTATTAGTAATTAGAAATCACAGCATTTTCAGTTTACAACCGAAAATTAACAATTACTTATTTCAACTACAAGATTGATTTCTAGATGCATAAGGTGCAGACAAATAGCAATTGCAATGCGTCGAACAAAGTGCATTACGATCAACAGTTGGGAAAACCATGGATAAGAAGGCATTGACCGTCCATTACGTCAACCTTGAGCTCACCTGGTACAGTAAAGTACCGTTGCTGACAGCTACGTGATTACGGGAGACAGTGAACTCCAAGTCGTAACTGAAGAGAGTGGGAAATTTAAATAATAAATATTTGTAAATTAGTAGTTAACCAAGCTACGTGATAAGTGACATAATAAGCCAGATGCCATACCAGCATCGCTGATTATTGTCGTCAATACAAGGAAACCAGCACCTAGCACGCCTTATCTGGTTATCAGTGTGAACCACATTATCTCCAAAATGAATGCCTGTCTCAGCTTTATCTACCCAATAGTTAACACGAACTGATTTCACATTCTGCAACCAACAACACAGCCATATGAGAAACAAGAAAAGCTGTCTTTAAGAAAAATAATACTTGTATGTCCGGATTTCAAAACGAGAAAGCAAAAATAAAGCAATGAAACAGAAAAACCAGCAGGGACCGAAAATAGAATCACCAGAAGTAGGCAGTAGCATTCAAGTGCAACAATGTGGAAACTACACTACGAGTAACAGGGCGTGAACATCAAACTAAAAGAAACCTGCTTCACTTCATCAAACTCCTGCAATCCATTTTCCACATTCATCTGCTCCACCTGCACCTTGTTGCAACAGTTGATGAGCAAATTGGGCACCATTTCCTTCTCAAGCGTGGAAAGATAGAAAGCGCCGAGGGCATCCGCAGCAGAGCCGGGCGAGGAGACAGCCGCCCACCTATTCTCCGCCTCAGCACTTTGACTATGCGGATAATACTCGAACTCCGTAGCCTCTCCGTCGACAAGAACACTATCGATCCCCAAATTCTCAGCATGCAATCCGACAATCCCGATATCTGGAACCGCTATCTCCAGCTCAGTGTAACTGAAATAAAACACAAATTCCGGCATTACCAACATAAATCACTATAAACTTACGAAATCAAACACAGAATGTGAAACGGAAATAAAAAAGAACCCGTAGATTCGACGCAAGTCGGTGTCAATTGAGAGGCAAAGCTTCTGGTGGCGGACGACGGCGGCGGAATTTGCCGGCTTGGGTTCCTCCAGCTTCGGCTTGCGAGGCTTCGCCATTTGCGCGACCAGGTCCTCCTTCGCGTATTTGTGTTGTGCTTGCCTTGCTCGTCTGTCCTCCAACGCTGTGTCGGGCTTTTATAGAGAGCAACGGTATAAGGGTTTATAATTGTGTGTGCCCTGGTCCAGATTGGTGAATGTTTATTTGGTTCATCCTGAGCGTACAAACAGAAGCTGGGGATCTAGTGGTTCGTACTTTATCTAGCCATCAGGGGTGAGGCACAATGCCTTTTAATGTTTTGCTAATGTTTTGAAGTGGGCTTAAGTTGGTCACTAAGGTTTCCCTTTAGTCAGAATCTACCAAAATGTTGTAATTTATGAGCGAATATGTCGCTAAAGTTTTAAGTTGGGGGTGGATATGTTACTGTTTATTAAAAATATAATGAAAAATGTGAAAAATAATAGTAATGAAATCTTTAGGTGATAATGTAACTCCAAACAAACTTCAAGGGCCTTAGTGTAATTAATTATGATAATTCAATCTCTCTTTCATGATCTTGGCAAGCTGCCATCTAACATTGTTTGGAGGATTCCTAGCTACCACTTGTTGAGGCTGATGATAAGAAATTTTAAAAGCCATATTTTCAAATTCTACCAAATTTTTGTAGATCAAGGGTTAAAGTTTAAGAAAACATAAACTTATGTTTTAATTGTTGGGATTCTAATTTCACTTCTAGATTTATCTTTTGGGGCCTTGGTTTTTGACAAAAGGACGAGACTTCGGCTTTAATCGATGATGGTGCCTCTACTACTAGTGGATGTGCATGAGTTCATGTGCCTACTTTGGTGGTAAATAAAGAAAGGCCCTCAAGTAGAATCAACAATAGGGTTGAGGGAGAATGACAGAGCCATGATTTTCAACAACTTGGATGAACTAGTGAACGTTGTTTCTAGACTAGGCTTCTAAATAATGGTGCAGGAACAAGGCAATTTCTAGCATCGTAAAATGACAACAAAACTCTCAATGATGGATTTGGTGACAAAGTTAAGCATAAGATAAAATTACTTAAAGTCCCTAAGATTTTTAAGTTAATCACCCGATAGTTTCAAAATCTTTTATTTTTATCGTTTTCCATTATTTTTAACAAGTAATAGCACATTTAGTCCCATTTTAAAACATTAGAGGTAGATTCGGATAAAAAAAAATTTAGTGGTCAATTTGAGCTCATTTTAAAATACTAGTGAAAAATTTAGTACTTTGTCCAAAGAATATTTCGTCCATGGCAGATGTTATTATGGGGAGTCATTTTAGAACAATAAAGGTATAGCTTAATTATTTAAAAATAATATTTTTAACATAATTATTCAACAAAAAAATTAGTTAACTTAACAGTAAGGTTAGCATTTCTAATGACTAGAATGGTAACTTAGTTATTGTCTGCATACTTTATATAACACAAATTTCACGTTCTTTCAACCCTCAATTGAATAACTAAAAACAAGCTAAGAACATTTTTATTCCCATGTTGAAGCTTGTAGACAAAGAAATGTTATTCTTTACTACTTTATCTGTCTTAGAAAATTTTCTTCTTTACTATTCATAACAATTAATTCATAATTTTATTTCTTTTAAAGTCTCTTATCAAAATATAATTGTTTATATGAAAATGATATCTTAAATACTATAGTTTCTGAATATAATTTTAAAAAAAATTGCAATTAAAATTAATATAAAATATTCAAATCAAATTTTAGTAAAAAAATAAAATAAAATGACCAAGTTTTGCAAGATAGACGAAGTATAATCGAGCTTCATTATAGCAAGGACATACAACTAATTCATTTTTGGGTCTATACGTCTAAAGCCCTCTACTTTTCTTGGCAAGTCAAATAAATGCCCCACTTGTTTCTAGTCTCACCATTGGCTCTCCAAAAATCACAAAATTGCCACTCCCATACTTTCACTCTCTCTCTCTCTCCCTTTCTCTCTCTCTTTTTTTCTCATATAAACAATAGATATTTTCTCCTCCTTCTTCTGTTGTGCATTTCTCCTCATTCTCTTCCACCCTCAACTTGGTTCGAGTTGACTAAACAGCTTGAGTAAACCTCCAACATTTTTCATGGTCGGATTTGCACAATAAAGTGCCAAAAATGTACAAATAAAAAAAAACAAAAAAACAAAAAACAAAGATATAGGGGAAACTCACAAAAAAAAAATAGTGAGGAGCTTGACCTTAGTGAAATGAGCAATACCACAAATCCAGGTGAATCAAAAAAATTTAAGGCTTCAAGGATGGGCAAGCTCGAAATATCATAAAGCAAACAAAAGAGGAGCTTCGAGCGTACCTTGAAGGAGTTCAGAGAAGAGAAGAAGCAATGTGTTGAACAATGTCAAAATCGTGAATGGGGCTGCAAGACAGATCCGTAGGTACCTAATCATAGGGGCAAATGGTGATGGAGGAGAGAGTTGGGGATAGACGGAAATCTAAATTTAGACCTTTAGTTGCAAACGAACTCAAGTGGAGAACGAAAAGCTAGGTGTTGTAGAGTGTGCGAATGAGGGAAAAAGTAAAATAAATAGTGAGGGAAAGAGAAGCATTTGAGAAAGGGGAGTGGCATTTATGTTATTTTAACATAACCTAAGATGAGTTAGAAAACAAAGGGTCTAGCATGGTTGACTTGTCCAAAAAGGAAAATTTGTATAAAGTTGGATAAAAGGGAAACAAATTGGCTCATAAAATTTTGATGTCACACTAAGAATAGTGTCTTGATTGCTATAGTATTTTCTTTTTTTTTGGACTAAAGCCCATTTTGCCCTTTCAACCAACAAGGTGTCCAAAAACAAAAATTGGTAAATTAGACAACTAGTGCTCTATTTGTGTATGATGAGATCTATGGGTTTTCAAGCTTTGAAAGCAGGTATTTTTATCACTTTTACTTTAATAAACATAAAAAATACCATAAACTTTTGAATTTTGTGTTTCAGACCCATGAACTTGCATAAGTTACAATCAAGACCTTAATCCATGCTTAAGTCCCAAACCAAAATGTTTGCCAAAAAATTTAAAATGTTTTAATTTCTTTTCAAAAATTTTGATTTGAATTAATAAATGTAATCAATATAAAAAAAACTTGTATCTTTGTTAATTGACACATAATGAAATATAAGCCAAATACTAATTCATAACCTAGTTTTTTATTGAGTGAGTACACAAATTGTATATGTAAACTTACATCTTGAAATTAATTGCAATAAAAATTACAAAATTGAAATTTAGAATAAAGATTTTGTGAGTGATCGACTCTCTAATATGTTTCTCATATGCACAACCTCTAATTAATGCTTCGAACTTTTGGTGGAAACCCAAACAGCTTCCTTACAATCGTGAACTCTGGACTTTGTCTTACACAAACACAAACTAATGTTCTTCGTCACTTCTTTTGAGCTAGGATTTTTTGCTATTTTCCTTGGACTTGGGAGTTTCCGGCAATGTCTACCACTTTCCTTGGAGCCCAAACGCAAAGCTAAATAAGGGATAGGGTATGTAATATATTTTTTTAATTATATATAATGTATATTTTATGAATTATTTAAGAAAATTAAATAGTAACAAATATATATATATAATGACATATATAGTAGAGAAAGTAAGAAAAATACTAATTTTAGTGGTGGCATGAATGCCCATGTGCGGCCCATAATGAAAAAGCCCATACCAAGAGTACTAGTAACTAGTAATAGGGCCTACAACAAGGCGCAAAAAGCCCAGCTCCAACCAGGACAAAGAGGAAACCCAACGAAGAAAGAAACAAAATCCTAAAATTATGGGATAATTCCTATCCAGGAACAATCTTTTCAAATCCTCCCATAGCTATATAAATAGACACTTTCATAAATCCTGAGAAACGAGATTTCACTTATCATTGTACCATTTCCACTTCCTTGATTTAAAATTAACTTGATCGTCTGAGGGTTTTTCCCGAGAAAATATCTCGGGGCTCTGACATCTTTTTTGGTTACATATTCTCTAAGTTCATTGTTCACAAAGCTACTAGGCATAACCCATACAACCCTACATTGACTATTAATTCATCATCTGTAGGAAACATGATGAACACTTGGGAAACGAGCATGAAAGCCTATGTATGGAATAGACCAATTGCCCAGGGGGTCCATAAGGCCCCAGGATGAGGGGACCACCCATAAAGTTGAAGAAAAAGAGTTCAAAATGCCACTTAGGGACACCCGAAAAGGGAATGGACCCACTCCCTTGAACGATGACCAATTTTAAGCTTTTCAACACTTCTTTTTCGAATAGTTGAAAGTGATTGTTCAACAAGAAATCTGGAGAGCACTACTAAAGGTGCCCAAAGAGCTTGCCAAAAGCTACCTAATGCCTGGCAAACCTTGTTGAGCCCTACTTCAGGATCTACCTCCAAGGGCCTACACGGGCGAGCCCCCCGACATTACTAGGATGATTTGATGATCTCACTGGTAGTGATATAAGTGTCATTTTACAAAGGCTAGAATAGGTGGAGCAGTACATAAGGGTGCCCAAATCCCTTATAACAGGTTTTGGTTCTACCATTAATATTGAGTATATGTGGCTTCAGCCATTCACAAATGAGATAATCAATGCCCCAACTCCTAATCACTTTTGAATGCCACAAATAGACTTGTGCAATGGTCTTTCAGATCTTGTTAGTCATTTACAAAGGTATATCACCTTTATAAGGCATAATAGGGCCTCAGATGTCATTACGTGTAGGGTAATTACCTCACATTGATGAGGGCAGTAGCCTCTTGGTTTAAAACCAATAAGGGACATCATTTTCATTCTTTCAATGACCTCTCCTAAGAGTTCCTTTACCACTTTTTGGGGAGCAGGCCAACCCCTAAAATGGTAGCCCATCTGTTAAAAATATGGCAAAATTAAGACAAGTACTGAGGGACTATGTCTAGAGGTTTAATGCTAAAGCAATACAGGTACAAGATCTGTCCCCAGAGCTTTATCTGGTAGCCATAAACTAGGGGTTGTCGAGGGACTCTAAGTTGGCCTAGGATTTACATGAGAACCCCATTAAGAGTATAGAAGAGTTTCTTGACCATGCTACTTGGTATATGCATTCAAAAAAACTAAATTGACCTATAATCCATAGCCAAAAGCAAAAGAAGGTAAACCCACCCCTAGAAAGAGAAGCATAGGTGTGGAGTCATCCTGACCAGATCTAATTCTACTTTCACTGATGAAAACGAAAACAAACATTCTGTATACCTTAGATCTGAAGAAGTACTGTCAATATCACAAAGACAAAGGCCACAACATTGAAGATTACAAGTAGTCGAAGAAGCTCCTCGAAGAGATGATCTAGGCAGAAAAACTAAAAGAGTACTTAGTTAGGCCATCGTCCTCCTGCTAGAGGCAAGAAAATAGGTCACAGAGAAAAGATGACAAAGATGATCACGATTAGGGATAATAGCACGAAAGGCCATAATCCCCCCTGAGAGACCATAGGAGCCTAGAACCCCTTGCAAGGGTCGTACATATAATCACTAGAAGAGAATCATTTATGGCACAGAAGTGGCAAGAACATAAGATCACCTAGTTGGAAGTGGCCGATGCTAGCAACGTCTTTAGAAGGCCTAATGGGTCTTATGTTATTGTCCCTCATATGGACCTGATTATCACTATAACAAGGATTAACAACTTCAATGTTGAAAGGGTATACTTAGATATGGGGGCTACTCTAATGTCCTTTTTACCAACTTGCTAGAAAAAATCAAAATCAAAAAGTCATTACTAATTCCCGTTCTGGGGCCCACATTTAGAGTTGGGAGAGATGAGGTTCCAATACTTGAGACGATTAAACTACCCTTTATGCTCAAGAGTACCGATAAGGATGGAAGGACAATCTATGACTCAAATACATCAGAGTTCTTGATTTTAGATGTACCATCACTGTACAATACAATACTTGGGAGGGCAGCCTGAGTACAATTCCATATTAGACCAGACATTAAGTGATTAATGATGGTTATTGCAACTTCTATTAGAGATGCCATTGTTTGCATAGACTAGGCTTTGATGCGACGAAGTTATATGGCCAATCTAAGGGAACCAAAGGATAGCAACCAGGCCTTGATGAATTAGAAAAGAAGGAGAGAACAATTCCATGACAACGAGCCTAGTATGACCTTGTTTAAGGATGCCAAAAAGGTGAAGTTAGCACTTGGCAAAAATTTGAAGATTTGCAAAGATCTACCCCATAAGGTAAAAAAATCTTTAATTGAATTCCTACTAGCTAATATGGATGTTTTTACATGGTCCCTTATTAACATGCCATGAATAGATTTGGAAGTCATCACTCATAAGTTGCAAGTCAGCCATTCTACTTGACCAGTCCAACAAAATAAGTGAGGCATGTGTGCATATATTCGAGTCCCTTGGGGCCCCTCTTCTTCTTAGTGCGAGTTTTGGCCACTAACATACTCCTAGAAAGCCTTAACTTACTGATGTCCTAGTGAGCTAAGCTCACTAAATAACCTTCCCTTGATTGTTGAGCAAGTGAACATAGTAGATGCATCTTCCTTGAATTCCAAGGAACTCACTAGGTATACTAAACCTCCAGATAGTACCTCATGTCCTTAGACTTGCCTAGGTTACTTATGTACTAAGCTTTTTGATCAAAACCTTTCCAAGGGTGCACTAGATTTTCACTTGCACCTCAAATAACCTTGTTTAGGCTACAAGTGCACAAAACCTTCACTCAAGGCATAAACCTATCGACCATTACTTGGTTCACCCTAGTGGAGTAGCAATGACCATGGTTGGATTCATTCATTAAGTACTTTGGGGCCCACCAAGGTGTACTAAGTTTCCCACATTAGGACCTCAAACCTAAAGGCTTGGCTAGTGATGCGAACCCGATGGTATAAAGACCATGAAATGCGCCCAAGATGTTTTTCAAGCTCCACAAGACATCAAAGAGACTGGGTTTGAAGACCCCCACCCCTAATCAACCTGTGACTAGAAACGAGAAGTATAGAACTCCAAGAACACAAGCACACTTGTGCACCAAGGCAGTCCGCCAAGAACCAAAGAGAAAACCTCTCCAAAGAGCAATATTATTTTGGCATAAATCTGTGTGTTTACATCCAGAATATGTGCCTTTATATAGGCCTAAACTAGGGTTAAAAGCTGGGCAAAATTCGCAGCCTAAATCCCTTAGGAATCCTAGATACAAAGACATAGGAAATCCTAGTCAAATTAGGACTCTAATTCCTAGTTTGAACAAGTTTATTGAATGCAGCGTATGCCACTTGTCCAAAACAATTTAAAACTATTCCATAGCCTAAATAACTTCCTAAATAATGTATCTAAATAGGATTTGAACGAAAATAAAATATAAATACAAGATTAAACCCGAAAAACTCCCAAATAGCCTTTTTGGGTGCATTTTGGGCACTTTAAGGTTCTCTCTTGTATCTTCAGCTCCAAGCTTGAATTTTTGAGTTCCAATGGCATAAATCTTCATCTTAGATGTGGTAATGAAGGTCTGGGAAGTTAGAACTAAAAAATCCAGCTTGTGGACACAAAATGCAATAAGAACACTTAAGGTGGCTCAAATGGTGCACTTTGAGTGTTGCCCTGGATGTCCTTGTTTTGAGACTTGTCTAAGCACTCCAGAATTGAGTACCAAGCATGTCCATTACCTTGATATGATGTCTTGAAAGTTCCAGCAACTCCTTGTGAGGTTTCATGGCCATCCTCCTTGAAGAAGCTTGAAATAAAGGCTTGTAGTGCACTTGAGAGCTCCTTAGCTTTCTTCCTTGTCATAGGTCCACTAGAAACCTTCAATAGGTCCTTGCCTTCTCCATGTGTGCTTTCCTTGATCATATCAACTCCCCCCTCCTTAAAAGGATTCATCCACGAATCTGCATGTTCAAACAAAGACAAATCAGAAACATTAAAAGTAGCACTCACATTGTACTCACCCGGCAAGTCTAGCATGTATGCATTGTCATTGATTTTCTTAATGACTTGGAATGGACCATCTCCTCTTGGATGAAGCTTAGTTCTTCTTGCAGCTGGAAATCTTTCTTTTCTCATGTGTAACCAAACCCAATCTCCAGGCTCAAACACAACTTTCCTTCGGCCTTGGTTGGCTTTCTTAGCAACTTGTTGATTTTTGAGTTCAATTTGTTGCTTAACCTTCTCATGCAACCTGTTGATGCTCTCAGCCTTCTTACTACCATCCAAACTAGATACCTCATGAGTAGGTAATGCAAAAGATCCAATGGAGTTAAAGGATTAAAACCATAAACAATCTCAAAAGGTGACAAATTAGTAGTAGTATGCATGGACCTATTATAAGCAAACTATACATGAGGCAAACAATCTTCCCAAGCTTTCAAATTTTTACCAATGATAGCTCTAAGCATGGAACCTAAAGTCCTATTAGTTACCTCAGTTTGCCCATCAGTTTGTGGGTGACAAGATGTGGAAAACAAAAGTTTAGTTCCTAACTTACCCCACAAAGTCCTCCAAAAGTGGCTTAGAAACTTAGTGTCTCTATCCGAAACTATAGTTCTAGGAACACCATGAAGTCTAACAATTTCTTTGAAAAACAATTCAGCCACATGAATAGCATCATCAGTCTTATTGCATGGAATAAAATGAGCCATCTTAGAAAACCTATCAACTACAACAAAGATTGAGTCACGATTTCCCTTAGTCCTAGGCAATCCAACAATGAAGTCCATAGAAATATCTACCCATGGATGACTAGGTGTAGGAAGTGGTGTGTATAACCCATGTGAAGTGTGAGTGGATTTTGCCTTCCTACATGCAATGCATTGCTCACATACCTTCTTCACATCTTTTACCATATTCGGCCAATAGTAATTTTCCTTCAAAGTATGCAAAGTCTTGGCTTGTCCAAAGTGTCCCATAAGTCCTCTACAATGAGCTTCCTTTGTGAGCAATTCCCTCAAAGATGTCCTTGGTATGCACAACCTGTTTTCTTTGAAAAGAAACCCATTAACTTGGTAGAACTTCTCAACAGCAAACTTAGAACACTTAGAATAAATCTCACCGAAATCATCATCACTAGCATATAAATCCTTCAAGTGTTCAAAACCCAAAACTTTTGCATCTAAAGCCGAAAGTAAAGCATACATTCTTGAAAGTGCATCCGCCACTACATTATCCTTACCTTGCTTGTATTTGATAACATATGGGAATGACTCAATGAATTCTACCCATTTAGCATGCCTTCTATTCAACTTACCTTGCCCACTAAGAAACTTAAGGGCTTGGTGATCAGTGTGAATCACAAACTCCCTTGGCCACAAATAATGCTGCCAAGTCTCCAAAGCTCTTACCAAAGCATAGAGCTCCTTGTCATATGTGGGATAGTTCAAGCTAGCTCCATTCAACTTCTCACTAAAGTATGCAATGGGGCGGCCTCCTTGCATCAACACAGCTCCAATGCCTATACCTGAAGCATCACACTCAACTTCAAAAGTATTAGCAAAGTTAGGCAAAGCTAAAAGTGGTGCATGACATCACTTTTCTTTTAATAACCCGAAAGCATCTTCTTGAGTTTTTCCTCATTTAAATCCCACATTCTTCTTTATAACTTCAGTTAGAGGTGCAGCAATGGTAGAAAAATTTCTTACAAACCTCCTATAAAAGCTAGCTAACCCATGGAATGATCTCACCTCCGTAATGGATGTTGGCGTCGGCCATTCTTGTATGGCTCTCACCTTCTCTTGATCTACCTCAATTCCATGTGAACTCACAACAAATCCAAGGAAAACAACTTTGTCAACACAAAAAGAGCACTTCTTCAAGTTAGCATTCAACTTTTGTCCTCTTAAGGTGCTTAGTACTTGTGTGAGGTGTCCAACATGCTCTTCTAAGTTCTTGCTATATACTAGGATATCATCAAAGTACACAACAACAAACTTTCGAATGAAGTCACGCAAGACATGATTCATAAGTCTCAGGAAAGTACTAGGAGCATTAGTTAGTCCAAAAGGCATAACTAACCATTCATAAAGTCCAAACTTTGTTTTGAAAGCAGTTTTCCATTCATCCCCTTCCCTCATCCTAATTTGATGGTACCCACTTTTTAAATCAATCTTTGAAAACAACGTAGAACCATGCAACTCATCAAGCATATCATCAAGCCTAGGGATATGATGTCTATACTTTACAGTGATCTTGTTGACAGGCCTACAATCCATGTACATACGCCATGAGCCATCTTCCTTTGGCACCAAAAGTACAGGCACAGCACAAGGACTCAAACTCTCCATCACAAGGCCTTTGTCTAACAATTCCTTTACTTGCTTCTCAATCTCCTTAGTCTCCTCGGGATTGGTTCTATAGGCTGGCCTATTTGGAATTGGTGCTCCCGGGACTAGGTCTATTTGATGTTCAATGCCTCTAATTGGAGGCAAACCTCTCGGATCTTCAGGGAAAACATCTTCAAAGTCCTGCAACAAAGACATAACAACACTAGGAAGATGTGTTAGATTATTGACAACAAGTAAAGATTCTTTGTAAATTAAAAGAAGCACTGGTCTTTGTGCTTAAATGGCTTTCCTCACATCACTCATTTTAGCAATATAGCACTCTTTTTTGCCACTCAACTTCCTCTCATTCTTTTCTCTCGGGAACTCTCCACTCTTCTTCCCCTCATGGTCACTCATCTCACTTGATCTCTCATTTTGTCTCTCGGCTTTCCCCTTTTCACTCTTGCCCTCAAGTTTCCCCTCATTTATTTTTCTCTCAACCTTACTTTGAAGTTTCCTTTGATCCTCCAAAACTTGTTGTGGTGAAAGTGGACTAAGTGTAACTGGCCTTCATTCATGGACAAATGAGTACAAGTTTTTCTCTCCATCATGTGTGACCTTTTTATCAAATTGCCACGGCCTTCCAAGCAAAATATGGCAAGCATGCATAGGAACAACATCACAAAGAATTTCATCATGGTAAGTACCAATTTTGAATTTAACCGAAACTTGCTTTACCACTTTTACCTCCCCGGCATCATTCAACCATTGAAGCTTATATGGTTGTGGGTGTTTTTGTGTTGGAAGCTTCAATTTCTCCACCATGGTTGAACTTGCTACATTGGTGCAACTCCCTCCATCAACAATGAGGCTGCACACTTGATCTTTAATTCGGCTTTTAGTGTGAAAGATGCACTTCCTTTGATTGGCCTCCTCCTTGGCTTGCACATTTAAAGCTTTCCTAGCAATAAAGGCAAAGTCACCCTCCTCGGGCTCAAGTGTGTCTTGCTCATACTCCTTCAATGGTGGGGTCTCCTTCATGGCATCCTCCTCCTCGGGTGTGATCTCACCATCATCTTTGAGAATCATCACCTTTTTGTTAGGACAATCTCTCATGTAGTGCCCCTTGCCTCTACACTTGCAGCACTCAATCTCCCTTGACTTTGGCACATCTTTGGGTGGCACCTTGGGTTTGTCTTGTTGATGCCGAGACATGCTTCCCTTGGTAGCCTCCATTCTTGGCTTTGGTGCCTCCTTGCTCCATGTTCCCCTCCATGTGGAACTCCCTTCTTGAGCCATCTTGGATGCCTTAGACCTCTTGATGATTCTTTCGGCCTTGGTAGCATGGTGAAGCAAATCCTCCATGTTGACATATGGCACCATCTCCACTTTGTTGGCAATCTCATGGTTAAGGCCATTGATGAATCTAGCAATGGTAGCCTCCTTATCCTCAATGATATTGGCTCGGGTTAGTGTCATCTCCAAGTCCTTGTGATAGTCCTCCACACTCCTTTGGCCTTGCACAAGCCTTTGAAGTTTGAGGTGTTGATCTCTATAGTAGTAACTTGGGACAAATCTCCTTCTCATCATGGCTTTAAGGGCTCTCCATGTATTGATGGGTTCCTCCTCATTCCTCCTCCTAGAAGTGACAACCTGGTTCCACCATACAAGAGCATAATCAGTGAATTCAATAGTAGCCAATTTAACTTTCTTTTCCTCAAAATAATGATGGCACTCAAACACCATCTCAATCTTTTGCTCCCACTCCCAATATGCATCCGGATCACTCCTCCCTTGGAAAGGTGGAATGGACAATTTGATGGAGCTTAGATTGTTGTCCTCCCTTGGCTCCCCCCTCCTTGGAAGCCCATGGTCATGCCAATGCCCTTCTTCCTCCTCGGGTTCTTCTCTCCTTGGACCTCTCCTTGGTTGCAAGATGGGATTTGGTCTCCTTGGCAACCTCAAGTCAATGTCTTCAATCCTCCCAACAAGCCTATTGAGAGTTTCTTGAAGCTCTCTCATGGTTGGCTCATCATTGTGTCTCACTTCCATCCTCCTATCCTCCTGGCCCTCCATACTCCTGAAAATAACAAAGATCCTCACAAACACTCACCTCACGTGTTTCACTCAAAATATGAACACTCAAAACACTCAATTTGTTAGTGAGATATTGCTATTCAAAGAGTTCTCAAAAGTTCTAAGAAAACTATCCTCAAAGCACACAAGAAAACTTGAATTTTTGAAGAACTATTTTGACTCCAAAAGAGGTGGGCTAAACAAGCTTTAAAAGACTCTAAGAAGCTCTTGCAATTGATGATCACAAGAACTACACAGAAAGCTTTTTGGCTTAAAAACAATGGGATAGGTTTTGGGGCGCAAAAATTTCAACACTTTGAGAAAACTTCTTTTTTTGCAAGCTCTTTTCTTTTCTTTTCTTTGCTCTTTCTTTTTCTTTTCTTTTCCTTCTTTTTTTTTTCCTTTTTTTTTTGCTTGCTGTTTTGATGCTAACCAAACGTTCTCCTTGAAACTCCTTGCTGCCAAAGACAAAAGGTTAGAATTCTTTTCGGCCAAGACAAGAAAACTAGTGAAATTGGCACAATTTGAAGCAACTTTTTGATACCGAAAATTCCTGAACTTGGATCCTTCTTTTTTTGAAGTTTTCTGGACTCTAAGATGCTGGAAACAATGAAAACAAAAGAGATTAATATGGCTGGACACGAAACAGAAAGATAAGAATTAGACAAGAACAAACGAATTGAAACTGAGAATACTAGGTGACACGGATTGACTTCTTTTTGTTGTTTTTGTGATTTTCGGACTTGAACAAGGATGGAACAAAAAGGATAGACCTGAAACAAGAAGAAAATAGATTAAAACAGAGAATTAAAGCATGAATTTTCTAAATAAAAGTGAAAGAAAAACCGAAGAGAAACAAGAACACAAAGATATGTCCTTCAATGGAACTTGTGGCTCTGATACCAACTGATGCGAACCCTGATTGTATAAAGACCATGAAACGCGCCCAAGATGTTTTTCAAGCTCCACAAGACATCAAAGAGACTGGGTTTGAAGACCCCCACCCCTAATCAACCTGTGACTAGAAACGAGAAGTATAGAACTCCAAGAACACAAGCACACTTGTGCACCAAGGCAGTCTGCCAAGAACCAAAAAGAAAACCTCTCCAAAGAGCAATATTATTTTGGCATAAATCTGTGTGTTTACATCCAGAATATGTGCCTTTATATAGGCCTAAACTAGGGTTAAAAGCTGGGCAAAATTCGCAGCCTAAATCCCTTAGGAATCCTAGATACAAAGACATAGGAAATCCTAGTCAAATTAGGACTCTAATTCCTAGTTTGAACAAGTTTATTGAATGCAGCGTATGCCACTTGTCCAAAACAATTTAAAACTATTCCATAGCCTAAATAACTTCCTAAATAATGTATCTAAATAGGATTTGAATGAAAATAAAATATAAATACAAGATTAAACCCGAAAAACTCCCAAATAGCCTTTTTGGGTGCATTTTGGACACTTTAAGGTTCTCTCTTGTATCTTCAGCTCCAAGCTTGAATTTTTGAGTTCCAATGGCATGAATCTTCATCTTAGATGTGGTAATGAAGGTCTGGGAAGTTAGAACTAAAAAATTCAGCTTGTGGACACAAAATGCAATAAGAACACTTAAGGTGGCTCAAATGGTGCACTTTGAGTGTTGCCCTGGATGTCCTTGTTTTGAGACTTGTCTAAGCACTCTAGAATTGAGTACCAAGCATGTCCATCACCTTGATATGATGTCTTGAAAGTTCCAGCAACTCCTTGTGAGGTTTCATGGCCATCCTCCTTGAAGAAGCTTGAAACAAAGGCTTGTAGTGCACTTGAGAGCTCCTTAGCTTTCTTCCTTGTCATAGGTCCACTAGAAACCTTTAATAGGTCCTTGCCTTCTCCATGTGTGCTTTCCTTGATCATATCAACTAGGCTCCCAATGGTACTAAACCTTGCATCTAACTAATGGTGCTCTATTGTAGCCAAATATCTTATCACTTTGAACAACAACATAGCCAAAAATGGGCCAAGTCAAACTTGGAAAAGGCATGGAAATGATAGCCTTTCCTCTTAGCTTCATGTGGAATCTTGAATCACCTTAAATGGATATTGAAGTAAAAAGTTATGGCTAAAATACTACAAGGGTGTCAAAGCTGGTGGGTCAAGGCATCTTGCTTATGGTAACGTATTGCCAACCCTTGGTAGCACAAATGTTAGTATTGTGCCCAAAAGCCAATCATGAGATGATTGTATTTTTGCACATTGAGTCATGATATTTTATGAAGGCATTAATCCAGCAATTATGTTTGTTGTTTTGTTTCTGGGCAACGTAATAAATATAATTGTAACCCTAGAATAATGATATTATCAAATATCCTTGCTCTAGTATTATTGTGGATCGGCTTACAATAATATATAATGACTAGCATATGTGGAGACTAATATGATATATGTAGTCTACACATGGGTACAAGTTGGGGAACTTGTTACTAGACCGACCCACCCTGAGAATGCTACATGGATTGTTATATGAGTGTCATAAGTGACTCTCATAGTGATCATGGTATATGTAGTCCTTTGACCTAAGATTATCAAGGTTTCCTACATGTGAGTCACATATTTTGATTCTTCCCTTTGTTGCTCGTAACTGAGTGAACTTGAAGGAGCTCATTAAGTATGTCACATATCATGCGGAGGGTTTTGTATGATCAAGATGAAATTTGTCTCTCTTATGTAACGGGAGTGATATCTTCTGGCCCATTGATAGAGTAAGACTTAGAAAATGCTTGCCATGCTCAGATGAGTTGATATATAATATCAATGTCATCGGTTTAAGTTAGTCTACTCAGTAATCAAGAAACCAAAGATTGGGCTATACGAGAGTGACACATTCCATGTCTTGTGCTTAGTCTCGATATCTTGGGTAAAGGGACAATGGCATATATGGGTAATGATCATAAAGGTTTAGTTGAATCATTGATAATATTGTCACTTGGGTAGCAATGATATGTTGTTAGACACCGCTCATTGCTTATGATCATAAATGTGATTTATGATCATTGCCAATGTGGTAAGAGTCTATTGGGTCGCACACTTAGAGTTATTTGGATTATTAGAGTGCATGAGCTAATTATTTGGGTTATGATTTCATAATAATTTCGTATTAATAATAAGCCCAAAAGGTAAGCTATTATTAAGCCCGAAATTAAAGCCTAATTGGATTAGAGCTTTGAAACCTATTATGCCTAAAAGTTGAGTCTCACTATAAGTATAACTTTTAGTGAAAAATTCGCAACTTACCCTAACCTCCCAAAAGGAAAGCCACACTCTTCTCTTGCTATTCCTTGGAGGACACAAGCTAACATTGCAAGTGCAAGAGAAACACATCTGTTGGGACGTGGTGGAAGTGTGATGATCCCGATAAGCTCGTGTGGATATTGTAGAGAGTTTGAATACGTCAATTGTTCAGCTTTTATGATTCGACTCTACAGTTGAGTAAAATATTTCAACCGAAATTAGGAATGAAAATTTTTGAACACTCGGTTTACCCTGTTTCACTTGGATTTTAGAGGGTTTCAGTTAAATTTTGTTGCGCTTGTTTGGCTCCCAAAACCTTACAGTGGTATTAGAGCTACTAGTGAAACCCTAAATCGGGATTGAATATCGAATCACATGATATTGTGTGTTCGGTTGCTTTCGGCCATGATTAATTAGATTGATTCATGATTCATAAAATCGAAACTTGTAATGAATATATAAGATATATAAAGAAATGACACAAATTAGTTAATGAGATTAACCTGGAATTGATTTGTATGAGATACCCATATGGATTAGGAATCTTGCAATGGTTGCAAAACCCTAGCATGGATCGGATTCAACTTGTTCGGGTACTGAAAGTAAAGTACTTTTGGTGGCTCAAATGGAGGTGTCTTAGGTGCCTACTTGCTCGAAATAGAAGATCTCGAGCAACATAATTATAAGACATTTTTTTTGTGCTAGGGGGACACTACCCCCTTACAACCCCCCACAATGGCAGCTCCCTTTGACCCCGCCCACTGACAGGTCATGGGGCCACCTCCCACTGACAGACCAGCCGGACCACCGTATGCAAAGTGCCATATTAATAAAAACTAGTTAATCAACATGCATTAAAATGACATGTTTTTTTGTTGAATGAGATTTGACATAATATGTTGATTGGTGGTTGTTGCATGGTGCGTGGTTATAGCCTTTGATTGGTGGTACTTGTAAATATAACCTACAAGTAGTGTCTTTTCTTGTTACTCTTATTGTACATTCTTTTCTCACCTTACTCTCTTCGAATGTAACTCAAGGTTTCTATTATTGATGTAATGGTACATTATGGGATCGTCCAAGGTGGTATGTCCATGGAGTTGACAATAAAAGGGCAACCAAGAAAGGAGGAGAAGGAGCTTGTGAAGACCCTTTTCTTTTCTTAGGCTTTTATGATATTCTCATTGGCTTGAGAATATCGCATAGTTTGGGCTATAACCATGTCACGTTTACTTTCTTGTTAGCATGAGATGTATGTTTTATATTTGTATGTGATGCATGTATAAGACAACTGGAGATAACAAATTGGTGAGATCAAAAGAAAAATCCTTCAAATAAATATTAAGTCATTAAATGTGATGCCTTCCAGATGTTGGCACTTGTCAAGACTTTGATTAACATCAGGTGGGTTTGCCACAGCAAAGCACCTATGTTCATGTTAGTAAGGTGCGATGGGATAATAGTGATATCCAAATTGTTAACTTTGGGTCCGACTTAACTAAGTCATCCTAATAGGATTAGGGACTTAAGGGCATAGGGTTGGGCTTAAGTTCATGAGATGAACTTGGACAAGTGTTGTTCACCCAACTATCCAAGAGTTACATGAGATGCAATTGGCAAGTAGTTACTTACCTAAATAACTATAACTTGAGAGAAAACCAAAACTGACTCAGGTTGTGGTGAAATATGGATATTAGCCTACTAGAATACCTTAGTGCCGAGGTGTTCCAAAATAATATTGAAGGTTATTATTTTGAGGAAAATAGTGGGAGTATCGTTTAATAAAAGTCCTTATTAAATGAATTAAAATACATGATTCTTACACTGCATATTTACTATTGTAGATAACCATGGCACAAAACACATCGACACTTTTGTTGCGATCGATCCTTGAGAAGGAAAAACTAAATGGAACCAACTTTCTCAAATGGTATCGAAACTTGAAGATAGTCCTTAAGGGATAGAGAAAGACTTATGTTCTAGAGCAGCCCATTCTGAATGAGTCTATTGCCACTGCTCCAAGGGCTGAAAGGGATGCTCACGAGAAGCATTTTGATGATGCTTTGGATATTGCTTGCCTCATGCTTATTACCATGAAATCTGAGCTTCAGAAGCAACATGAAAAAATGAGAGCGTTTGGTATGATCGAAAATCTCAAAATGCTCTTCCAAGAGCAAGCTAGGCATGAGAGGTTTGAGACATCTAAGGCATTGTTTCAGTGAAAAATGTCTTAGGGAAGTCCCGTGGGTCCTCATGTGCTCAAGATGATTGGATACATTAAGAATCTTGAGAGTTTGAGATTTGCTCTTCAGAAAGAGTTGGCTGTTGATGTAGTATTGCAATCGTTTCCTGAAAGCTATAGTCCGTTCGTGATGAACTATAACATGAATAACCTTGACAAGTCCATCCCTGAATTGCTCAACATGTTGAGAACTTCTGAGCAAAACTTTCAGAAGGCTAAGCCCATTTTAATGGTTCAAAAGGGCAAGAGAAAAGGAAAAGTCAACAAGAAAAAAGATAAAGCTGAAGGAAAGTCCAATACTAATTATTCTTCAGCTGCACTGAAACCAAAGGGTGGTGTGGCAAAGGAAAGGGAGTGCTTCCATTGTAAGCAACCTAGACACTGGAAGCGCAACTACAAGCTCTATCTTGAAGAACTTGCTAAAGAGAAGGGAAGTAAGACTTCCACTTCAGGTATTTTTGTTATAGAGGCTAACTTTTTTACTTCATCATCTTGGGAATTGGATATTGGATGTGGATCTTTCATTTGTTCAAATGTGCAAGATCTAAGTAGGAGTAGAAGATTCGCCCGAAGTGAAATGGACCTACGTGTTGGAAATGGAGCAAGGGTTGCTGCCTTAACCGTTGGGATTTATGTTCTTACTTTACCTAGACTTATGTTCTCACTTTACCTAGTGGATTAGTTTTAGAATTCGACAACTACTACTTTGTGCCTATTATTAGTAGAAATTTGATTTATGTTTCTTGCTTGGACAAGAAAGGTTTTTCATTTATAATAAAGGACAAATGTTGTTCTATTTATTTGAATGAAATCTTTTATGGTAGTGCTTAACTTAGCAATGGGTTGTATGTTCTAGAACTCAAAGATACAATCTATAATGTGAATACCAAGAAGGTCAAATTGAATGATTCAAACCTGACCTATCTCTGGTACTGTCGCTTAGGCCATATAAGCGAGACCCGTATAACCAGGCTTCATAAGGATGGACTTTTGAACTCATTTGATTTTGAATCATATGAGATATGTGAGTCATGTTTGTTGGGCAAGATGGCCAAAGCCCCATTCACAGGGCAAAGTGAAAGGGTTAATGACTTACTAGGACTCATACATAGTGATGTATGTGGCCCTATGTTTACACATGATAGAGGAGGCTTCCAATACTTCATTACTTTTACTGATGACTTTAGTAGATATGGCTATGTGTATCTCATGAGACACAAGTCAGAATTCTTTGAAAAGTTCAAAGAACTCAAGAATGAAGTAGAAAATCAACTTGGGAAAAGTATCAAAGTACTTCAATCAAATCGAGGTGGAGAATTATTGGATCGAGAATTCCTTGACTATCTAAAGGATTGTGGTATAGTATCACAGCTCACTTCACCTGGTACACCTCAATGGAATGATGTATCTGAAAGGAAAAATCGAACTCTTCTAGACATGGTTCAATCTATGATTAGTCAAGCTGACATTCCAAACTCCTTTTGGGGATATGTTCTAGAAATAGCTGCATTTACACTAAACCGAGTTCCATCTAAATCGGTTTAAAAGGCACTATATGAAATATGGAGTGGAAGGCATCCCAGTTTGTCTTTTATGAAGATTTGGGGCTGTGATGCTTATGTGAAATGTCAATCCTCTAACAAACTAAGGCCCAAATCTCATAAATGCCTCTTTGTTGGGTATCCCAAAGAAACAAAGGGTTACTATTTCTACAATCATTCTAAGCAAAAAGTGTTTGTTGCTTGAATTGGTGTCTTTTTAGAGAAAGATTTTATCTTTAAAGAAACTAGTGGAAGGAAAATAGAACTTGAAGAAATTCAAGAACAACAAGGGGACATCAAACCTGAAATGGAACCTGAACAGACACCATAAGATGTTGTGGTTTAAGAGTCTGTTCCTGTAGCACAAAGCCCATGTAGGTCTGGTAGGATTTGGTGTGAGCTCGAGAGATATGGATTTATCGTGACTCACACTGGTGATATGATGCTTATAGATCAGGATGAGCCCACAACCTATTAACAAACTATGACAGGGCTTGACTTTAAGAAGTGGCTAGTGGCCATGGAATCTGAGATGGAATCAATGTATGAAAACCAAGTATGGACTTTGGTTGATCCACCTGAAGGGGTAAAACCTATAGGGCGCAAATGGGTTTTCAAGAAGAAAACTGATATGGATGGTAATGTGATTACCTTTAAGGGTTGATTGGTTGCAAAAGGTTTCAAGCAAATTCATGGTATTGACTACGATGAAACTTTTTCACCAGTCGCCATGCTTAAATCCATTTGAATTTTGTTGGCTATTGATACACACTATGATTATGAGATATGGCAAATGGATGTCAAAATTGCATTCCTAAATGGAAAGTTACTTGAGGATGTGTACATGACACAACCTGAAGGTTTTGTCACTCCTGAGAATGACAATAAAGTGTGCAAGTTGCAAAGGTCCATTTATGGACTAAAGCAAGCTTCTCGAAATTGGAATCTTCATTTTGATGAAGCAATCAAAGAGTTTGGTTTTATAAAAAATGAAGATGAACCTTGTGTCTACAAGAAGGTTAGTGGGAGCGTTATTGTCTTTTTGGTGTTTTATGTAGATAACATACTACTCATTGGGAATGATGTTCCCTAGTTATAGTCTGTAAAGACTTGGCTAAGGAAATGTTTATCTATGAAGGACTTGGGTGAAACAACCTATGTGTTAGGCATCAGGATCTATAGAGATAGATCTAGAAAGCTTCTTGGCCTAAGTCAAAGTATATACATTAACAAGGTGTTAAAGAGGTTTAGCATGCAAGATTCCAAGAAAGGATTCTTGCCCATGTCACATGGTGTAACTCTTTCTAGATCTTTGTGTCTGAGTACACCCGAGGAAAGAGAGCGCATGAGTAAGATTCTATATGCCTTAGCAATTGGATCTATCATGTATGCCATGATATGTACTCGTCCCGATGTCTCGTATGCCTTGAGCATGACGAGTAAGTACCAATCGAACCCCAGTGAGTGTCACTAGACAACTGTTAAGAATATCCTTAAGTACTTACGAAGGACTAAAGATGCATTTTTGGTTTTTAGAGGTGAAGATGAGCTCGTTGTAAGGGGTTACACTGATGTTAGGTTCTAATTTGATAAGGATGATTTTGGATCGCAATCTGGTTATGTGTTTTGTATTGGTGGTAGTGCTATAAGCTGGAAGAGTTAAAAGCAAGAGACAGTAGCTGACTCTACAACATAATATGAGTACATTGCCGCCTCTGATGTTACGAAGGAGGTAGTTTAGATCAAGAAGTTCATCACTAAACTTAGAGTGGTTCCAAGCATTGTTGATCCGATAGAGCTCTATTGTGACAACAATGGAGCAATCGTACAGGCTAAGAAACCTCGATCTCACCAGCGATCCAAACACATATTCCGACGCTATCATCTCATTAGGGAGATCATTGAGAGGGGTAATGTGAGCATATGTAGGACTTCGACGGACAGCAACATTGCTGATTCGCTAGCAAAGCCCCTTACGCAGCAAAAGCATGATAGCGATTTTAGGTCCATCGATATTAGATATATGGATGATTGGCTTTAGTGCAAGTGGGAGATTGTTAGTGTTGTGCCCAAAATACAATCATGAGATGATTGTATTTTTGCACATTGAATCGTGAAATTTTATTAAGGTATTAATCTAGCAATTATGTTTGTTGTTTTGTTTCTACATAACGTAATAAACATAATTTTAACCCTAGAATAATGATATTCTCAAATGTCCCTGCTCTAGTATTATTATGGAGCGGGTTAGAATAATACATAACGACTAGCATATGTGGAGATTAATATGAGATATGTAGTCTACATATAGGTATAAGTGGGAAAACTTGTTACTAGACCGACTCACCATGAGAACGCTACATGGATTGTTATATGAGTGTCATAAGTGATTCTCATAGTGATCATGGTATATGTAGTCCTTTGACCTAAGATCATCAAGGTTCCTTACATGTGAGTCACATATTTTGATACTTCCCTTTATTGCTCGTAACTGAGTGAACTTGAAGGAGGTCATTGGGTATATCACATATCATGCGGAGGTTTTTGTATGATCAAGATGAGATTTGTCCCTCCTATGTAACGGGAGTAATATCTTTTGGCCCATTGATAAAGTAAGACTTAGAAAATGCATGGCCTTTCTCGAATGAGTTGATATATGATATCAATGTCATCAATTTAAGTTAGTTTACTTAGTAATCAAGAAACCAAAGATTGGGCTATACGAGAATGACACATTCCATGTCTCATGCTTAATCTTGATATCTTGGACAAAGAGACAATGACATATATGGATAATGATCATAGAGGTTTAGTCGACTCACCCATAATCTTGTCATTTAGGTAGCAATGATGTGTTGCTAGATACCGCTCATTGCTTATGATCATAAATGTGATTTATGATCATTGCCAACGTGGTAAGAGACTATTGGGTGGCACACATAGAGCTGTTTGGATTATTGGAGTACATGGGCTAATTATTTGGGTTATGGTTTCATAATAATTTCGTATTAATAATAGGCCCAAAAGTTGAGCCATTATTAAGTCCGAAATTAAAGCATAATTGGATTAAGGCTTTGAAACCCATTAGGCCTAGAAGTTTAGTCTCACTATAAATACAACTTTTAGTAAGAAATTTGCAGCTTTGCCCTAGCCTCCCAAAAGGACAGCCGCATTCTTCTCTTGCTATTCCTTGGAGGACATAAACTAACACTGCGAGTGCAAGAGAAACGCATTTGCCGAGATGTGGTGGAAGCATGGTGATCCCGAGAAGCTTGTGTGGATACCATAAAGAGTTTGAACAAGTCAACTGTTCAAGTTTTATGATTCAACTCTACAGTTGTGTGAAATATCTCAACCGAAATTAGGTATGAAAATTTTCGAACACCTGGTTTACCCTGTTTCACTTGGATCTTGGAAGGTTTCGGTTAAATTCCGCTGTGCTTGTTTGGTTCCTGAAACCTTACAGCAAAATACTCTAGTTTTTTAGATGAGGGTTTGGCAATGCCTTCCTAAACCTTTGCGCGCAGAAAAATCCAAAATTTTGCCCTATAAGGCACTTTGGGGGCTTCCTATCCCTCCCAATGGCTCTAGAGACACCTCCAATTGCCCTAAACCTACATGTATACATGCATTAGGCCATAATGCACCATTTAAACCAATCCTATGATGTTTATAAATGCCACACAAACCATCAAAACCTCGCTAGTCCACCATGTTCATCACCATCCACTAATTAAGACAATTCACAAAACTATGTGTATTTTACCACAAGCAAGCTATGAATGACATCAAATGTGCCCGAATCATAATTCTCTTACCTCAATTACACAAAAACTAGCAAGCATCAAGCACCATAAGCCAAGAATTTATAATTCCAAAGGCTCTTTTAGGTTTCCTAGGTTCCAAGGCACAAAGAAGGTACATGACACCAAATTAACACTAACCCACAAAACCCAAGCTTAAAACAACTTAAGAACCAAGAGAACTTCAAGGATTTAAGCTTACCCTTCACCCAAAACCTTGCCCAAGCTCAACAACGTCTCTTAAAGCTCCAAAATTATAAAGTAAGCATAAAACAAGCTATATATCCCCCTCATGGACACCAAAAAGGCCTTAAAATTTCTTGAGGAAATCATGGATTGGAAGAAGATTTGACATAAAAATGGGAAGGAAGAAGGGACTTGTAGGTTTGCAAAAGAAGGGAGGGAATATTGCCAAAAATCCATGCCCCAACAAGTTTAATAGCCATAAAGCCTCTCCCCCTTAAACTTTTTTAAAACTTGCAAATTTACCTCTTCCTCAAATAGTAACTAGGTAAATAAATACTCAAGCAAAACTTTCTAACTTAGGCTTTGGGTTTTAAAAATGTCATTTTTACTCCTGGGACTCGTCCTGACCCTCGGGGGAGCAAAATGACCTTTTTACCCCTAGCAAACATTAGTGCCATAAACCACTTGAAACCAACTAAACCTTTAATAACTTGCTTGATTTTACTAATTCACCTCTAATTAAGGTACTCAAGCTAGGGATTTATGAACTTCCCTTAATCATCAAGCATCTAGCTAGGAGGGCTATAACATTCTCCCCACCCTGGAGAATTTGGTCCTCCAAATTTAATCTCTCTACTTTAAGACACTATCCTTGGATATGATGCCAATGTATCTTGATCAAACCTACCAATGGGTGTCAGTTACACAACAACCCACTTGGCACCAAATTACCCAACTCATTCAGCTAATGCCCTTCAGGCACTTGAGTCAGGCTCTGTCTTGTATAGGTACTATGGCCAATGCCATTCTTTGTGCTCACACTAATAGTATTCCAATTACTGCTCACTGTTCTCCTTACCTTAGCCTAACTTTACTCAGTCTAAAACATGTTAGTGCAACCTTACTCTTGAAGACTATGGTATGGTCTTTCACTACCCTCAACTTATGGGTACTACTAAATGTCTTTGACTACTAAAAGTTGTACTTGTGAATCCAATGACGATGACTCATTAACACCAAACTTTATGCCAAGTAGAAGCTCGTCCACTAACCTTACATTGATAGGATCTTAATGAAAGCTTGGCATCAACAACCTTTTTTCACTTTCTCTTTAGTGCCAGAACCTACCAGTGTAAGCTAACTTAACAAGTTAAACTTGTCTGTTAATGCTTACACTAGAAAAGTCTAACTTGGTTAAGCACCCAACACCGGATACCAAATCCCTTAGTACAAGCTAGCTTAACAAGTATGAAACTTGTCCACTAAATCTCGCACAAACAATTCCTTACTCTAGGTTTGGTACTCGACAACTACCAACATTCACTAGACTAAGTGTGTCACTAGTGTATTATGGCCTCACCACATACACAACTAACACTCTAAGGCATACTCCACTCCAAGCTCCGCTATACCCTAAGGCTTTTTTGAATTGGTGAACTACTGAGAGTTGCAACTCCTAGCTCACCCTAGAGTACAAGTCTTCCAATACTCCCTTTGGAAGGTCCCCATGTATCAGGCATACCGTTGCACTAGATGAAGTACCCATGGACCATTTGAGCACCATGATCTTATTACTCTCACTACTTTGAAGCTTCTTACACCCACATGCCTACCAAAGAAAACCTCCCCAGCACGAGTACCAAGACCTCTAAGTAGCTAGCAGCCCTTGGGCCTCATCCATGCCCCATCAGTTTAGGGCTCCCAGTGCTCAATAATTAAGCTACCAATATGCTACCCAAGCCGATGGTCTTGCTACTTTAACTACTTCGCTTAGAGTATCGTAGGTGCCAAAAGCCTACACACTAGGTTTTTGCACTTCCTTACATGCAGAGCCCAATACTCTACATAATCTGGATTAGCTCTTTGGGTGTATCCTTAGTACACTTGCTTCTTGACCACCAATACTATGGCGGAATAGGGTTTCAGGGCCTTGAATTTACTACCACTTGTGGGCTTTTAGGGAACTATGATCCCACTTAGGTTACAATTAGCTAGTTATTATTTTTGAAGTATCTTAAATCATTACATGCAACTAATTACTTAACCTACCTTACATTGAAAAAACGTATGAATCGTTCTAGCTATGCGATAACAACAAATTAAAATAACATTGAAAATAGTGCCGTGGCAGTTATCGAACTATAATTCAAAATAAGCCAAGACATAAAAACTTTAGTTGCTTTAACTTTAAGTAACAACTATGTACATACATCTCAAACTTATATGTACCCAAATTTAAACTTAGTGTTATACACACTAATAAACACTAGTAGAGGTGATCACTTTGTATGAAATTACCATACATGTAGAGAAAACAACATATGCAACATATATATACTAAGATCTGTCCATAGTTCTTCACCCAAGTAAGCTAGTTTCAAGTGATGAGTCACACTTTCCTTGTACTCACTTAGCCTCAAACTGTAAGATAAACACCTTGGTTAGTATTAGCTTATGTTACAAGTAACTTAGAAACTTGAATTTTCCTATTTAGAGAGTACCTTCATACCAACAAAACTTGGCCTCAATAGTCGCCTTTTATTAATTGTTAAGCATGACTAGCTCGCTTAATACCTACATAACACTTAACGGGTGAGTACTCTAAAGTACTCAGTAAGGGATTCGACACCTTCAGGGGGAAACAAATGCAATCATCCAAAGCACAACAAGCATATATGTAACATACAAAACAAGAAAGCAACCAACAACATAACTAGAAATAAGAATAAGAACAACAAATAATGCAAATAATGGATGGATGGATGGATGGATGAAAAATGCACATGCAAATGCACTTAGGACTTTCTTACACCCGAAGGTGCACCAAACTGCTGTGAGCTCATACAGTTGGGGTACTTGGATACTAGTCTTCGTATCCTACGGTAGCACTTAACCAACCCCATGAAGTCTTTTTACGGGCACCTTAGAGTAAATAATCACTTACTCAACCCTTGCTCGCCTCTAACGAACTACTTAGAGTAAGTTGTCACTTACTCCCCTCTTACCCATCTCTTCCCATAAATTATCATGCAGGGTAACTGCCTTATGTGGTCTAACTTACTAAGTTCTTAGAGCTCAGTTCAGGGCTTTTTAGTGGCTAGCTTATCAAACCACAAGGTTTGGTTAGGATCCCCTTAGGTTTCCTTTTTATTGCCTAAAGGTCTAAGACCTCCCACTTATACCAACAAAGAATCTGAAACCCGCCTTAATCTTCTTCGTGCTCTCTTAACAACTTGATCACTTTAACCTCCTTAACCACCATTCCTTACCCTACCTTAACCACACCACTTAGCTACTACCTAAATAATACATAATTCCTAACTTAGGGCTGAGTTTTAGATGCAACAGAAGCTACGAAATATCTTAGAATGGCCTAGAGATGATAACCGAGAGATTAAGACATTCTTAGGTGGTCCCAAGCTTGAAGGGCTTGGGCCTTGGCAATGCGTCGCCAAGGGCATCAGTTCTCGGGTTTTTTGGAATGTTGTTGGCGACATGTCACCAAATTGCATCACCATTGCCAATGCCTTTTGGCATTGCATGACTGCATGCTAGCTTGCACGAAACTTGCTCAATCTTTCAATCCCTAAAACCAATTCACATGGGTCTTATTTCTACTTCATTCCTACATGCAATACTAGATTTATATATATTATTTGAGCCAAATTAACTTGAATCCCTTGCCTCAAATCATCCAAAAAGCAAAAAACAAGCAAGTAGCACACTTGAGCTCAATGAAGTTCCTTTGAGTTCCAAGCTTGAACTTAACCAAATTGGACACCAAGGGCATGAAATTAAGACTATTTCTAACTATTTAACAAGCTTAGAACTAATTGACAAGGATCAAGGACACTCACATTAAGGTTTGAACAAAAACTTGCAAGAATAACTTTAAATGCACCAAATACACAAAAAATGAGTTAAGGGCTTGTTGGGATGGCTTTGGGATCTTTAATTTTCATGGAATTTTAGGTAGATTGGGAGGTTTGATGAGGAGAAGATATGGAGAGAGGAGAGCTACGAAAATGGTGGATGAAGGAGATGATGAATAGTTCCCAACTCTACTAAATATATCCAACTACTCGCACTTAGCCCATTTATCCTCTACTTGTCATTTTGGCCCTCAAACTTAGCTTTGATTCACTTAGGCCACTTAAACTCTTCCTACACCATCATTCCTTGATCCCATAGAAAGGTTTTTCTTACCCACACACTTTGCGCTTAAGTCACTTAAGCCATTATAAGACATAATAGCTTAAATTCTCATTAAGTGCATTTTTCACCCTTAACTTCCACTTTCGGTTCAAATGGCTAGAAACACTTATGGTTTTAACTTATTTAACTCAAAACACTTGCATGAATCTAATTTCACAGAAATCATAATCATGCCATTGACTTGGGTTAAAATTACTATTTTCCCCTTTTTGTCCTTTAAGTGCCAATTACATTTTAGAACTCAACTTAACCTTACTTGGCTTTCTTTCCTTGCTTAATAAAACTTATTTGAGGAAAGTAACTCGGGATTTACTTACTTTGGCATTCAAACTAGGTGAAGTACTTGGAGAGCCTTGATAAATACTTACCCTGTGTTTGGAGCACTTATGGGGTCTTTAGCCAAGTTACAAGGTACTACTTGATCCTAGGCTAACCTAGGCATCCTTGGCTAGGTATCTAACTAGATGCCTCAGCCTCCTTCACTAGGCTCCAATGTGCCTCCAGTCTTACCCGATGCCTCGACCACCCCTAGGCCTCCCAGTCTCTAACACTATCAAGCATCTCCACAATGACCGTTCTTCACTTAAACTATGGTTACAAAGAACCATCTTCAACTTTCATGCTCAACTACCATACCATAACTATACCATGCCGACCTCTTATTAGGACAATCCATTTGCGACTTCACCATGTCAACTCAACTTACTCGGTAGGAGAACTGACTTCACCATTTACTTTAGTTAACTATTAGGAGGTGGTTAGCTATGGATCGGGTGGCTTGTTTGTTACAACTGCTCTTAGTGCACCAAGATATGCACCTTCAAACTGGCTTACCCCCTTAGAGTTGTGAGTCTTACCCACTAGGCCTTGACCAATCTTGCAAATCACTAGCCCTTCCTATACAAGGCACTAAAGTTAAGTGAAATGCTCAAACTTTAGGCTTAAAATAGCTCTACCAAAATCTTTTCCGACTAGGTTTCCAACCTTCGACTTCCTTTAACTCCGGTGAACACGGTAACTACCAGAGTCATAAATAGATACCTAAGCACAACTGTACCTATGCTAGACCTGGCACTTTGGACGACTAAGCGTAGTACTTAACTAGGTGGGAGATTTCTTTCTCTTATGGCTACATGTGATTCGACTTTTGACTAGTTGTAGTGAACTTTCCCTCACGGGCATTCCTTGAACACTTCCCCGTAAGGTTAAGGCAAAACATCATATTTCTGGCATCATTGGTCATTTTTGACCTGATAGTTCAATGTTCCACTAACTTACTAGCATTGACATAAAGTATCAAGCGATCACAACAGCATTCTAGGTTCCACTTTGGACTTAGTCCTTTACCTCTCTTTTATTCCACAAGTCAACTTGGTGTCCCTTGACTTCACTTAATCTTAAGATGATAACCATAAGTCACCAACTATCCCATGGTCCATGGCAGTCCTTCCTTTTGCTCAGGTCTTCTTACTGCCTTCTGACAGTCATGCCAAACCCTAGCAATGACCATACTTCTACTGGCTCTACCTTAGGGTTTATAGCTAGCAGATGAATAAACCTATCCATTTATTTACCCCTAGATGAGTTCCTTGCACCTTGTTTCCTTCCACGATTACCTCCATTCAATGGTTAGAAACAAAATAAAAACTTGCCTACTTACCTTTTCAACATCTGACTGAGTTGCTCCTTTGCTTGGTTACTCTAAGGAACTTATCCGTTCAACTAGCTAATCATTCGATATTAACTAGGCCATTGAACTAATTTATGCAAGAAAACAACCTATGGAGCCCTAGAATGTTTCCATTTTAAGGCATTTGAGTCTTTACTTATATGAGTTTACACCTTAGTAAGTAGGTCATAGGGTTTTTGGTATTGCCTAATACTTGGTGTATCTTTAGGTCCTAATGCACTTAGGTTAACCCTTAAAACTGCTCGAAACTATCCAACAAGCTAAATAAACTACACTAGTAACTGATGTCAGAAATTACCAAGTAAATAACAAACTACTATTGGGAGGGTAAGGACTTGCCTCACGCTAACCATATACTACCAACGAGTTCACTATAGCTACTCATCACACCCGGCTAATGGCTGTCTATTTCAACCACTTGATTAATTGAAGCAAAGCTTGAACTACTACTCTAGTATACTAGGTCAACTTCTTGTGGCAACAATTATTGGGGACAAACTTCCTAGGCTGGCCTTAACTTAACCGAGCCCAAATATGACACTAGTCCAATGATCGCTCAGATAATTGGTAACAGTTCCTGGGTGCATCCTAAAAACCATGCACCTTTTGCACCCTAGGCATAAGCCCATTCTCCTACATGATCTATTCTTGTTCCTCTGTCTCTGGTTGGCTTTTGCATTGTAGGCATGTTGCCCATGCTCATACTAGGTTGGATGAGCCAACCTCTACCTTGCCGTCTTATGTCTTTAACTCGTCTAACTCATTTTTTAGAGCTATAGCATCCTGGACTGTTCACTGGTGGTCCTACATCGGCGATCATCAAGGGCCATAGTATATTACCTTAAGACCTTGGCAGTTTCGGCCCCATACTCCTACTCTTAAGGAAAAGTTTGAGAGTACTCCATTTTGCTTCATAGCTTACTTGACCAAGTGCTTGTCACTTGGTTAGTGCACCCTTAGGTGATTTCTGGTAGTTTAACGCATCCACACTAGTGGGTTCAACCCTTGCAACTTTGGGAGTCATCCACCTAATTCAATGGTACTCCACACCTTGGAGGTTTCCATACTTTCCTAGTCCTATGGATTATGCAACTTACCTTGTGTTCATGGTTGCAAAACAATTTCCTAGGATTGTGGTCACATCCTAACTACCAACTCCAAGGTGTTTGTTATACCTTGAAGCAAGTCCAATTACCTGCACCAATGTTGCCACTCTAAACAGTTAGGATCTATTGCTAGACGTATACTGTCCTAACTGCAACTAACCTAGTTTCACCATCACAACCTGCAGCCAAAGCCAAATGACAACTCATTATTGTTGGTTAGTATTAACTACCCTAGCTCAAGGACAATGCACTAGATCTTAGCTCCTCGCCTCCAATGATCATAATTGACCTCTGATACTAAACTGACATGGCCCTTCATGGGCATGCCCAGGAAGCCCATGGGAACATGTCTCATGGTAGTTGCAATTGACTAATTGATTACATGCACACTAGTTAAAACTTTTATGCTTCTAGTTAATTAATCATACTATGTAGTCATGCATGAGTATGTGCTTTGACTTAAATGATTAAACAAATAATAAAAATATAAAACATTGCCATGACGTTTCATTAAAACTAAACATCAAAACTGTCAAAGTATACAAAGCATTTATGTGGTTAACTATACATTATCAACCACATGTGAATATCCAAGCAAAAATAGACTATGCTCACACCTATGAGCGACTTTTGAGTACACTACTTATATATGAACATTGGAGGCAAAAACTAGTGTATGAATACTATACATTGAACAACACTATTGAGATCCATAACTAAGCTCCCACCTTATAGTAACTCCCGATGCAAGCTCTAAAGCCATCATTTGTGCTTCATTTGCCTCTGTCGGCTGAATAAACAATTGCAGTTTGCACCATAACTTAACCAACATGCAAACCACAAAAATAAAGTCACAAGGATCCAAATAAACACAATACCTGCTCGTGAGCTTAGCTCAACAACCCTTAATGGTTGTTGGCCTTATAAAACATATTTGCACAACAAAGACTAAAGGAGCAAGAATCAATGGTTCTTAATAAAGGATTTTTTGACCTGCAAGAAAAATCATAAGGACACACATATATATAAGATATGAAGTTTATTGCACACGTTCGTAGTTTGAAGGCTAACATATACGCATATATTCGAGTCCCTTGGGCCTCTTTTCTTCCTAGTCCTCGCATTGGCGTCACCCTATGCCTAGTGAGTTTTGGCCTCTAGCATGCTCCTAACAAGCCCCGACTTGTGGACATCCTAGTGAGTTAAGCTCACTAAATAACCTTCCCTTGATTGTTGTGCAAGTAAACATGGTGGATGCACCTTGCTTGAGTTCCAAGGAACTAACATGGTGCACTAAGCATCCAAATAGTACCTCGAGTCCTTAGACTTGCCTAGGTTACTTGTGTACTAAGCTTCCACCTCAAAACCCTGCTAAGAGTGCACTAGGCTTTCATTTATGCCTCAAGCAACCTTGCTATGGCTACAAGTGCAGTAAACCTTCTTTCAAGGCATAAACCTATCCACCATTACTTGGTTCACCTTAATGGAGTAACAATGACTATGGTTGGACTCACTTACTAAGTTCTTTGGGACCCACCATGGTATACTAAGGTTCCCATATTGGGACTAAGAACCCTTAAGCTTGACTAGGCTCCCGATGGTACTAAACCTTGCACCCGACTGATGGTAGCTTTATTGTGGCCAAATATCTGCTCACTTTAAACAAAAATATAGCCAAAACTAGGAAAATTCAAGTTTAGAAAAGGCATGGAAATGGTATTCCTTTCTCTTAGCTTCAAGTAAAAAGTTATGGGTAAAATACTACAAGGATGTCAAAGTTAGCAGGTCTAGGCATTTTGTCTATAGGGACATATTGCCAACCCTTGGCGATGCGTCACCAAAGTACAAAGCACTATGGTTTCTTACATGAGGGCTTGGCAACACGTGCCTAACCTCAGTGATGCGTCCCTAACCTTTTGTGCCTAGAAAAATCCCAGATTTTGCCCCATAGGCACTTTGGGGGCTTCCAATGCCTCCTAATGGCACTAGGGACACCTCCAGTTGCCTCAAACCTATATGTACACATGTACTAGGCCATAATGCACTATTTAAGCCTATCCTATGGTGTTTATAAGCACCACACAAACCATCAAAACCTCACTAGTTTACCATGTTCATCACCATCCACTAATTAGCACCGTTAACAAAACTACTTGAATTTTACCAAAAGCAAGCTATGAATGGCATCAAATATGCATGAATCATAAATCCCTTACCTCAATTAGACAAGAACTAGCAAGCATCAAGCACCACAGGCTAAGAGTTTCCAATTCTAAAGGCTCTTCTAGGTTTCCTAGGTTCTAAGGCATAAACAAGGTATATGGCACCAAATTAACACTAACCCAAAAAAATGCAAGCTTAAAACAACTCAAGAACCAAGGGAACTTCAAGGATTAATGCTTACCTTTTTCCCAAAACCTTGCCCAAGCTAAAAAATGTCCTTTGAAGCTCCAAAATCACAAAGCCAGCATAAAACAAGCTATTTTCCTCATGGGCACCAAGGAAACCTTAAAATTTTTTCAAAAATTCATGGATTGGAAAAAGATTTGGCAAGGAAATGAGAGGGAAGAAGAGACTTGTAGGTTTTGCAAGAGAAGGGAGAGAATATTGCCAAAAAATTCATTCCCCAACTAGTTTAATAACCATAAAGCCTTTCCCCCGTCAAACTTTTTTAAAACTTACAAATTTACCCTTTCCTCAAATAGTAACTAGGTAAATAAATACTTAAGGAAAAGTTTCTAACTTTGGATTTGGGTTTTAAAAATGTAAATTTTACTTCTAGGACTTGTATCGACCCTCTAGGGTGCAAAATGACCTTTTTGCCATCAGGCAATCCTTAGTGCCATAAACCACATGGAACCAACTAAACTTTTAATAACTTGCTTGATCTTGTTAATTCACCTCTAATTAAGATATTTCAGCTAGGGATTTATGAACTTACCTCGTTAATCAAGCATCCAACTAGGAGGGCTATAACAGGTGTTGTATGCTAATTGTCTCATTGCTTTCCTAAGCTGATAAGCTCCATCTCTAATCCTAAAATAACAAGGACTCTCATCTCTAATACTACCTTAGGAAAAAACTTTTAAAACTTTTCTACCAATATCCTAGCAAATGAGTCAAGTTTCCTAACTATGTCTCTATTCAATATATTTCTTGCCTTGCTTTAATTTCTCTATAACTTTCCCAAGTATAAAGAGAAATCAAAAGCATCAATTGATTGTGGCCATCAACCAATCAAGCTTCATTTGAGAGTAAAGCAAGAGAAGAACAAGTATCGAGGAAGAAGAATAAAAATCGAATCATGTATTCACGCAATAAAACCAATGTCAAGCAATTACAACCATAGAAATTGTAGAAAGAACTACTCCATGGCTAGAGAAAAAAGAACAACATTCTTGGATTCTACATATCAAACACCAAATAAAAGAATTAAGAAAAGGAAAGAAGAAACCAAGAACCCCTTGTAACCAATGGCTTGATCTCCAAGGTACTTCTAGCTCTTTTTCCAAGCAAGTAAAAATGCTAAGCTGAACACAGGAGAAAAAAAATTTAAGAACCCTAACTCTCCTTTAGAATGGAGGCTAACCCATGAAAAGTTCTATGTTTCAATCTTTGAAACCCTAGATAAAAATCATCCAAAGGAGTACAACATTTTTATCCTTTTTCATCTTCTTCTAGATCTTCAGAAAAGATGTTGGTAGGTGAAGGAAATGGGCCTTTAAGCTCCGAAAAATCTACTTTGAAAAAATTGGTCCCTTCCTTGTCCACTAGAAAGTGTGATCACACAATTGGAAGTGCGGTTGCACTTTTTGTCTTTACAGCTCTTTTTGTTTTTAGCTCCTCCAACTATGCTGATTTGTCCAATTTGGCCCCCAAAGTCAACTTTTTGCTTCTTTTTACTCTCTAAAAATGCAACATGACCTGCAAAGCTAAAAATGGTACTAAGTACTAGCAAAATATAATGAAATAAGCACAAATGTGAAGAAAAACATATAGTAACTCATGTTACTATCACAACCCCCCACTTAAATATTTGCTAGTTTGTAGCTAATGTAACCTATTTTATAAAGAAAAAAACCAAAACATTCAAATTAACAACCCATGTGACACCACAATATGAAAGCATAACCTTGGAAAACTTGACTTGGAAAAAATTAATGAAAGAAGGAAAAGTGAAGTCCATGTTAACAAAGGTAAAGAATACTCCTTAAATGTTTGCATTCTTTTATAAAAATGAAGTGACGAACATGGCTTTGCTTTGTGCTCTTTTCTTATGACCTTGGTAGGGGACGAACATGGCTTTGCTTTATGCTCTTTTCTTATGAACTTGGTAGGGGATCCATCTCTCCTTAGCTAAGTTTCCCGAAGAAATTTGCATGCCAACATAAGTCAGATGGTCTTTCATCATGGTTGTAATGGGGCCAGGTTTAGTGAATGTAGGAGTCGGATGAAAGCTTTTTAAGGTGGAACTAAGGAAATTAACAATGCTCGTGCATAACATAATGGGCATTAGAGAATCACTCTCACACCCAAGTCCTTCCATTCACTCGCTAGTTTTCCATTACCGCCACAATCGACACAACCAATCTCCAAATCAATAAAATGAGCTAAAGGCTAGTCTTGGATTTTATTTGCAAAAGATACTTTACTTACTTTACCTTTCTTGTTTTTTTATTAGTGAGGGCTTTCTCATTTTGAGCTCATTTTTACCTTTTTCATCCATAAATAACAAACTAACTGTATCCAAAACCAACCTCAAATTAATAAAAAGCTCATTCAAACATTGCAAAACGTAAACACTAAAACTACATACTTAGAATTTAAACACTTGTCAACCTAAAATTAACCAGAAGAACACCCCTACACTCATTTCCTTGTCCCACCTTACACATGTACACACTTTTACTTCACGCCTCTGATGCTCGAAACCAAATAAGGATCACTAATTTCAAGAATAATAAAAGGCCAAAATGAAGTGAAAAAGGGTTATGTACATGGGTTCAAATGAAGAAATTAAGCTTAAAAGGTTCAATGGGGCTTAGTAAAGGATAATTTATTGTTTTGGCCATTTGGTAAATGGACTTAGCCTTAGATTGCCATTATCTTCCCTATGCTCACATACAAAGAGCAAGGTTATATGGATCCTTAAGTCCTTCACAACCTAGCAAAGCCTAGGTCCAAACACAAACCAAGCAATCTGAAGAAAGAATTTGTAACCTAAAATCACTAAGGGCTCAAAGTGTTTACTGGGTAAAAACAATATATCTACCTTAGTTAACAAGAAACATACTTTAACTTCTTTAAAAAATTTAACAACCAGCTTAAGTTTAGAAGGTATGCAATCAATGATGGTATTTTATGAGTTGGTTCCTTAATGTGCAAGCAAACAAACCATATGCATTCTAGTAATAACATACAATCCTAGTAAAATCATTAACATAAACATGAATTTGAAAAACATGCACAAAAAAAAAATTGCGCAAAGCAACAAATCATTACATGAGAACAAGATAAATGCATATGAACTAAACTAAATGTAAACATTGGATTCAAGCATGAAACTCAACTATCTCCCCCCTCCCAACACTTGAAATTCAACATTGTCCTCAGTGTATAAAAGAAAGAAAGAATGAGAATCATACTAGGGGAGGCAAATGGGTCACCTCCATAATCATCCATAGATGATGGAAAGCCGCCAGATGGGCCACTGATGAAAGGATTGAAGTTGGAGCTTGGTGGGAATTGACCTTTGGATTAGGAAAAGGATGAAGGAATAAAGGACCCTGACCTCACAAGGGGTACCACTAGGTAAGAGGGAGGGACATATGTAGGAAGGCACCGGAGGTAAGTGTGAGGGCTTAAATGTAGAGAAGGGTATGTGAAGGCCAGGTACTCTAGTGGACGGTTTGGGTAGGCTTACTTGGCCGCCAATCTAGTGGCTTCATATTAGTATCTTCTGCTTAATGCTGAGTGTGCAAAGCCCTCATCCATTCAAAGGGATAAAGCTTGCATGTGAGCACCCAAGCTAATATAGTGTTCCACCTCCACTCTTCGATCAAACTCTAAATGCTCCTTCACTACTACCAATCTCTTGTTATGTTCTTTTCATATCTCTTTCATTTCCTTCATGTCATCCCATATTTCATTTAATCTTCCATATATGGGGTTCTAATCTACCCCAATTGTCCTCATGCTCATGGTATCCGGATGGCATAATGGTGCTTCTTCTTGTGGGTGTTCTTCTTCTTGTTCCTCTTGGTGTACCTTCTCCTATACATCATCCATCTTCTTCTTTCTTTTTTCCAAGCTTGAAATTGAAATTTCTTTTGCAAGGTTGTGCATCTTAAGGGGTTCATCATTTTAGAATACCCCACTTTCACCCATAAACTCTGTAAGCAACTCTAGAAATATCAAGTTAACACTGGTGCTCTTTATCAACTTGATGATACTAAAAAAGATGATCCCACTAATGTTAAGCTCCCTGGCATTAAGAATCTTGTATAAGTATTATACCTTATCATAATTGATGTTGGTCATATGATTGGATGGGCACAAACTCGTACTCACAAATTAGCACAAAGCCTTGGCTTCATTTGTGAACTCATCGTATGATAGAGAGATATATTTTCCATTTGCCATCTTTCATGGAATCAGTCTTCCACATAATGAAAGAGCCATTTTTTCCAGAGATACAGTCAAGGGTAAATCTAACTCCAGTTGCTACTCTGAGAGAAACAATTTATTATGAATTTTTTCACCATCAAACTGAATAAGTTTACCTCGAACCCTTGTTTTTGTGGCATCCTTGCTCTCTTGCATTGTGTAAAAGAGATTGGTATAGAACTCATAAACAAGTGTCATGCATGACATCATGTTGTCCATGCACCAATTGTTCCACTTCTTTTTATGCCACTGGTCATTAACAATGTTACTTTTTTTGTTTGTATAGTCAAAAGATCGTTGGTGGTTCACCTTCCTATTCTTGATCTCCCTGAAGTAAGGTTTTGTTTCGGGAAATATAAAATGAGTTCATCCATTATCTCCTCAATAGCACCTTTTTTCTTTTCTTGTTTTTCATCATTGATCCTATAAAAAAGAGAGTATGGAATTTAATACCTCAAACAAATAATGTTATTTCCAACACAAGGAAGTAAGTTCAAGGGTGCAATAATTTAATTACAAGTTTGTGAAGGTAAGACTAGCATTATGTGTAAGGCAAAGTTCCATACTTTTTCACAAGAAAATCAAGCATTCAAGAACAAGTATTTGCAATGACTTGCACTATGCCTTTCCTAGGTGTAGCTTAAGAAAAAAATCATTCAATTAAACTAACACACAAAGCAACATAGTAGTTCAAAATCCCTTATATGAACATGTGACCATTCTTGTTCGTAGAAGTTTCATAAGCAAAATTGATACGATACATATGAATTTTCTCCAAATTAAAACTTGACCAATTAATTTAGAGCAACATAGAAGAGATTTCATGCCTTAAACAAGAATGAACACAACATATATAGAATTCGCCATGAAGATTTCACCTCCTTCCATGGGTGGTTTTCCAACTTTAACAAACAATCAATTTTAAGCAATAAGCATGTTAAAATTTGGTCACCCATAATCTAATTCACCAAGAATTGTAAGTTTAACAAGTAAAAATGCAAGAATCAAGCATATGCATCCAACTTCTTCTCCATTTTCGTTCTTACTTAAGAAACGATGAAAACAAAAGATAAGGGCATCAAAACAAAGAGGAAAGTGTGTAAAATCACTTACTTGTTGAATATTGATGAAAGAAACTTGAGAGAAATAGAATTGTATGCCACACAAAAGGTGGGGGTTAGGGTTTTGAGAGAAAAAAGTGAAGAGCGTTTGAGTGGAAGTGAGAAATGAACCTAGAATTGCAATCCTCCTCTTAGTCCCTCAATTCCTCCCATTCGGGCAATTGAGCCCAACTATCAAAAGTCCCCTTTTTCCAATTAAGTCCCTCACCTTAAATTTCCATCATTTTGCTTGGCCTAAGCTAAGTTTAAATTTTGAGAGTGTCCAACACTCATCATACTGCTTGGTCCCACTTAATTTATTGTCTTTTGAACTCAATAAACTTAATTCCTAATTTAGGAAAAATTTTTCATATCCTGAGGCTTAATTACTTAGGATTTTGTGAGCATTACAACACTCCTCTCCTTAAGAAATTTGGTGCTCCAAATTCCTAGGAGCTTAGGGAATATATCAGGATAGCTCTTAAGCATTTAAGCTTCCACTTCCCATGTAGCCTCTTCCTTAGAATGGTTAGTCCATTGTACTTTTACAATAGGTATCCATTTACTCCTAAGCTTCCTAGTGTTTCTTGCCAATACCCGAATTGGTTTTTCTTCATATGCGAGATTTTGGGTAATGGGAACACTAGTGACATGTACCACTTGTTTAGGATCGGAGACACACTTCGTCAACACATTTACTTGGAAGGTGTCATGCACATGTTCAAGCTCGGGGGGTAGTTCTAACTTGTAGGCTACATTTCCTACTCTTGCGAGTATTATGTATGGTCCCATATACCTCGGGGCTAACTTTCTCCTCTTGCAAAACCTCATTACTCATTTCATAGGAGACACTTTTAACCAAACTCAGTCTCCTACCTGGAACTCCAGGTCTCTTCTTTTCTTGAGGTTGGCATATGATTCTTGCCTATTTTTGGCAACCTTAATCCTTTCCTGGATTAACTTAATCTTCCCAGTAGTCTCCCTTATGAGCTCTGGGCCTATTTCCAATTTACCTCTTGGCACATGCCAACAATGTGGAGTTATGCACCTTCTTCCATAAAGTGTTTCATAAGGTACTATGCCAATCACCGAGTGATGGCTGTTGTTGTACGAAAACTCCACTGAAGGTAAATGTCTATCCCGCTCTCCTTGGAAGTCAATGGCACAACATCTTAGCATATCTTCCAAAGTTTGAATAATTCTTTCAGTCTGTCCATCTGTTTGAGGATGGTATACAGAACTGAACTTTAGCTTAGTGCCCAAGGCATGGTGTAAGGACTTCCAGAATCTGGACACCAATCTTAGGTCTTTGCTTAAGAGAATGTCATCTGGTACTCCATGTAATCTGACAATCTCCTCAACATATAACTGAGCCAATTTCTCTAGTCTGTAAGGTTTATGGGCAAGAAGTGGGCTGCCTTGGTCAATCTATCCACTATGAACTAGATTGCATTACACTTCCTTCGGGTCAGTGGCATACCCACTACAAAATCCATGGATATGGATCCCTATTTCCTTTCTGGTATAGGCAAGCTTTGTAGTTACGACCAGGTCTTTGGTGCTCTATTTTGACTTGTTGACAAGTCATACATTTAGCCACATAAACACCAATCTCTTATTTCATATATGGCCACCAGAAATGGGATTTCAAATCTTTATACATTTTCTGAGCTCTAGGATGCATACTCATCAAACTAGAGTGGGCTTCTTCTAGGATTTGTTGCCTGATTCCATCCTTATTTGGCACATAAATCCTATTCTGGAAGTATAATATTCCAACCTTAAAGGAAAATCCTTGATACAATTTTCTTTTTTTCTGCCCAGAGATCCTAGGGATCTCTTCATCTTGAAGCTAAGCTTCCTGAATTTGGTCCTTCCATTCAGACCTAATAGTTAGGCCCTTTACATGGTCGAATTCCCATTTCCCCCATTCTTGGGCCAACTCAGTTAAACTGAGTACATCTACCTCAATAGGTTCTCCAGTGGCTTTGAGTACCCCAGTATACTTTCTGTTAAAGGCATCAGCTACCACATTAGCTTTCCAGTTGTATACTCAATGATGCACTCAAAATCCTCTAGGTACTCAAGCCATCTTCTTTGCCTCATGTTCAAGTCCTTTTGTGTAAATAGATACCTTAGACTCTTGTGGTCTGTGAAGACTTGAAATTTACCTCCAAGTAGGTAGTGTCTCCATTGCTTAAGAGCAAGGATCACTACTGCTAATTTTAGATCATGAACTAGATAATTCTTCTCATGAGGCCTTAGTTGCCTTGACCCATAGGCTATTGCTTGCTTTCCTTGCATTAAGACACAGGCTAGCCCTACTTGAGAAGCATCAGTGTAAACTATATACTCCTTAGTAGGGTCTGGTAAAACCAGTATTAGAGTTGTAGTCAGTTTCCTTTTAAGTTCTTGGAAATTAGCACACTGCTCACCCCACTCAAACTTTTGGTCCTTTTCTTGTCAATTGGGTGAGCAGAGCTGCTAGTATAGAAAATTTGGGCACAAATCTTCTGTAATAGCCAATAAGTCCTTGGAAGCTTCTTATGTATCTTATATTATGAGGTTGCTTCCATCCAAGACAACTTTAATTTTCTCGGGATCAATAGCTAAGCCATGCTCATTGATTACATGTTCGAGAAATCCAATTTCCTTAGCTCAGAATTGGCACTTACTTAGCTTGCCATATAACTCATGCTCCTTTAACAAGCTTAGCACCATTCTCAGGTGCTCCTTATAGGCTTCTTCATCCTTTGAGTATACCAATATGTCATCAATAAATACCACAACAAAGTGGTCCAAATAAGCCTTGAATACCATATACATGAGGTCTATAAAGAAGGCTAGAGCATTAGTTAGCCCAAATGGCATCATCGTGTACTCAAACTGACTATATCTGGTCCTGAAAGCTGTCTTTGGTATATTTGCTTCTTTGAATCTCAGCTGGAAGTATCCAGATCTGAGGTCTATCTTGAAAAAAACCCTAGCTCCCTTTAACTGATCAAACAAATCTTCAATCTTCAGGAGGGGGTATTTATTCTTAATGTTCAGTGCATTGAGCTTTCTGTAGTCTATACACAATCTAAGAGTTCCATCTTTCTTTTTCATAAAAAATACAGGCGCTCCCCATGGAGATGTACTTGGCCTAATGAAACCCTTCAAGCAATTCATCCAATTGCTTTATTAGCTCCACCATTTTAAGAATAGTCATCCTATAAGGAGCAATGGGCATAGGTGTAGCTCCTGGCACCAACCTGATCTGAAACTCAACCTCTCTTGTGGGAGGGAGTCTTGGGAGATCTATGGGGAACACTTCGGAAAATTCTTGGATTATGGGTATTTTACCCAGCTCTATTTCTACTTCAGTTCCATTTAACCCCATGTATTCACCTTCAATTACCAAGGGTTTGTGCTCCACCATTTTTAACTGACTCTCTTGGACTAACCCAGATGATCCTTCCAGAGATTGGGGTTTGTGTTCAGGCAAAAAAATTTGCCTAGCATGGCAGTCTATGAATACTTTATTAGCACTAAGCCAGTTTATGCCCAGTATGATATCATATCCATTTGCATCCAAGACTATCAGGTTTGCTTTAAGTTCTATTTCACCAAGCTTAAGCATGCAACTTTTTACCATATGGTATGCAAACAAGATTTCATTTCCTGCAGTCCTTACTAGGTGCATTTCATCAGTATTGCATAATTCAAGATTTAAAGCTCTAACAAGTCCAGCAGATATGATAGACAATGATGCACCAGTATTATATAAAATTGATACTTCATAACCATTAAGTAAAATGGTACCTATTAGAGTCATCTTAACCAGCTTGGCTTGGTTTATTTCATCCTCCTCATTCTCTGCTTCTTTGGCCTTCTGGGCGTCTTGGGCCCTTCTCGAGGTTTCTATCTGGAACACTCTTCTAGGAGCCTGATTTTGTCTTCCTTTGTCTAAAGGCATGTAAGGGCCTAAATTTTTCCTTAATGGAGGTAGAATTACATTTTGCCTCTTCATGGGTGGTTGCCCTTGAACCCATTTGTTTCCAAATCTCCCTTCCTTTTTCCTTTACTCTTTATGGGACAATCTTTTACCCAATGATTCTGGGTACCACATTTAAGGCAACTATCTGTGAGTTTGTAGCATGGCTTTTGGCCATGGAATTTTCCACAAGTCTCGCATGGAGGTCCATAAGGAGCTATATTTTTTTCTCTGTTGTTATCCTTTCTTGGCTCATGTGCCAATTTTTCTCTTCCTCTCTTTTTAGATGCATTTTGCATCCCGTTGGCATTACCAGGGCCTCTCGCAGTTTGGCCTCTAAATTCTTGCTCCAGGGCCATAGCCCTCTGGACAATGTCATAATACTTAGGCGCACCCATTTCCCTAAGTATTTGCCTTAGTTTGGGCCTTAGTCCTCTGAGGAACCTTTTAGCCTTCAAATCTTCTTGGCCATCATATTGTGGGGCATAGCGGATGAGGTTATTAAACCTCTGCTCATATTCCAGCACTGAAAGCTCTCCTTGCTCAAGCAAGTCAAACTCGACTTGCTTCTGGTTTTTTAGGGTTTCACCGATGTACTACTGCTAAAAAACTTGGAGAAATTCAGCCCATCGTATTGCCCTTCTTTTGGAAGTGGGCCTTCTAGCATTTTTGCTAGCGTAAGTCCTATGGACTGCTCTCCACCATAGTTCAACATTGCCTTCTAATTTGAAGGTTGCAAGCAAAACCTTTTGAGAAGAGGAAACCTCCATTCTCTCAAAAATCTTCTCAACCTAGTTGATCCAGAATTCTGCTTGCTTTGGATCACAGCTTCTTTTGCAAGCTAGAGGTTTCAAGGCTAGAAATCCCTATAATTGGCCTTTCTAAAGGCCTCCACCCTTTTTTCTGGGGGCTTTTTCATCTTTATCAGTAGGCCCTCCTCTAGGAGCCCTCGTTGTCCCAGTGGTAGCAGTGAGGCGATTTGGCCTTTCTATTTCTTCAGTGTACAGTTCTTCTGTTTCTGGACTTTCTTCTCGCTCAACTTAAGCCTCTTATCTAATTTTAGACCTTACTCTTCTAGCTATTGGATTTCTCCTTTCATCATCATCATCTTCATCGTTAAGCTCCTTCCCATTTCCACTAGCTTGATCAATAAGCATGGGTTCCTTTCCTGGCCTTCTTTTAACTTCCAATTCTTTTTTTTGCCCAGTAAGTTTTTGGACTTGTGCCTGACCTCTAGTTAGGGCTTGTATGCCAACTACAAGTTGGGCCTGCAACGTTGCCATCAAGTGTTCCATTTTCCCTTGATCATTATTACTAGGTCTAACCGCATTCAACCTAACGGGCTCAATGGCCCTAGCTTGTACTTCTGGTTCAAACCCAGTTTGCTCACCTTCTTGATGGGTGGCTCTATTCTCATTTTGGCCTCTGGCCTCCTTATCCATATTTTTGGTTCTCATCCTATACATAACAAAAATCATGGTATACATATGCTCAATATTCATAAGTAGACACAAAAGTGGACTTAACCTATGTGGAAACAAGTCTATGCTACAAATAATCCATAGACCAAAAATTTTGGCCCTCAGAGCAACCATGCTCTGATACCAAGTTGTCATGCCCAGCCTAGCCTCTGGCCCGTTCGAGCCTAATTACTTAACATGCAGCGGAATTCCATATAAGGGGCATTTATTCCTTATCAAACATATAGGTATGTTCCCAGGATATTACTAGTACTAGCTCATTAATTATTTACTTAAAGGTTCATATTGTGCTCTTAGAGACAAGCTAGTGCTTATGTGGATTTTGTGTGTTTATTTCAAGTTTGTTATCAAACATAGCCAAGAACATGCATGGCAACCAAAACACCAAATTCTAGTTTTGGAAAACTTGTTTATAATGCATATGTCTTACATACTCATATGTGTCTTGGTAATCCACTATTGCACATAAACATATATATGTCCTTAATTCCATTGGTTACCATTTTAGCTCGTTATAGGCATGCACTTTCTTTCTAGTTTATGTTTACTTAATGTTCATCTTTAAACATACATATAAGGCATAGTCATACATGATTCCATATTTCAAACATGGGCTTAGAACACATGATCATGCATATCTATCAACTTTTTACTTAGGCCCAAAGATGATTATCAACCAGAATGTCCAAGAGTTCACATGTATGCCATATACATACAACATGGCTGATTATACTTAGATTTGATTTTAGCATGCCATTTTACTTAAGTACCCGAAAGGGTCCATAAATAGTTAGAGTCACAAATTTGGTTTTTAAGACAATCCAAAATACATAGTACATGTTTATACATGGTAAATCACATAAAGAACACATTTCCACCTTAGAGACTTTGTTCCCATAATCTAGACTCCAAGTCCTACACATAAAGTCCACACCAATTAGCTTGATACACAAGCAACCCATAACACTTAGAATACTTATAATATTGAGCAAACACATATGTACATACGGAAACCTTTTTACCAACAGAAAGAGTATAAAATACTCTTGATCTTAGTTCCGTTCTAGTGCTCATTTTCCCACATTAAGTAGAGAAAGGCGTGAGTAAAACTCAGTAAGGATTCCGTATAGCTCATAGAGCTTAACATAGGACAAGTATATCTTGGTAAAGTATAATCCAAGCTCCTGCAAAGAAAACACTAAGACAAAAAAAATACAGGATATATACATATAATAATAATTGGGGTCTTTGCTTTGGATAAATTCCAACAACATATTCTGGGTTCCAACATGACGGTTTCTATCGATCATACAACTATTTGTTACTTATTTAACAAAAGATGCCAAGCCATGGTTGATAAAATGGATTCTCCTCCTACAAGAGTTTGATTTGAAAATCAAAAACAAAAAGAGGCGTGAGAATGTGGTTGCCAACCACCTTTTTATATTAGAGTTGGAAGACGCTAAGCCTTTACCTATCAAGGAAGCGTTACCGGATGGGCAACTATGGAGTGCTAAGTCTAGTGTGCCTTGGTATGCCGATATTGGTAATTATTTGGTTGGTGGAGCAATGCCTTTGGATTTCAACAATCAACAAAGGAATAAGTTTATGGTGGAGGTCAAGCACTATCTTTGGAATGAACCATACCTCTTTTGAATATTTGTAAATCAAGTCATAAGAAGATGTGTGCTGGGTGAAGAAGTTTTGGACATCATTGATCATTGTCACTCATCACCTTGTGAAGGTTATTTTGACCATTCTAGAATAGCCACTAAGGTGTTATAATCCAGATTTTGTTGGCCTTTCAACTTTAAGCATTGTTACACCTATGTGAAGACATGTGGTAAATGTCAAAGAGTTGGGAATAGCTCTAAGAGGCATGAGTTACCCCCCACTAACATTTTTTAGGTTAAGTTGTTTGATGTGTGGGGAATTGATTTCATGGGGCTGTTCCCAAACTCCTTTGGCCATTCTTACATTCCCTTACTTGTGGACTATGTACCGAAGTGGGTGAAGGCCATAGCAACACCAAAAAATGATGCTTTAGTGGTGGTCAAGTTCATTTAAAAGAACATATTCTCAAGGTTTGACATACCAAGAGCAATTATAAGTGATGAAGGCTCCTACTTTCACAACAAGGTTTTCTCACAAGTTCTTCAAAAGTATGGTGTTCAGCATTAGGTGGCACTTTCACATCATCCCCAAACAAATTGCCAAGCCGAAATATAGAACTCAAAGGTCAAGCAAATTTTAGAGAAGATGTTATACTTTAACCAAAAAGATTAGGTAAAAAAGCTTGGTGATGCTTTGTGGGCTTATAGAACCACATATAAAAAGCTTATTTGGATGTCACCATACCTCCATGTCTTTAGAAAGGTATGCCACCTATTGATTGATTTAGAGCACTACGCGTATTGGTCTATCAAGAAGCTCAACTTTGATTTTAAAAAGCTCGGTGAGAGAAAACTCTTTCAACTTAATGAGCTTGATGAGTTGTACCTTGATGCCTATGAAAGTGCCAAACTCTTCAAGGAAAGGACTAAGAAATGGCATGACGGCATTATCTTGAGAAAGAATTTCTTCTCGAAATAAAAAGTGTTGCTCTATAACTCGAAACTCAAGCTCTTTCCCAAAAAGCTCAAGTCAAGGTGGTCTAACCCTTTGATCGTGGAAAAGGTTCATCCATACGGTACTGATAGCCGAGGTGCCCATCACTGGTTGAGCTCCCAGGTCTGACGGAGTACCAACTTCGCCAAAGGTAAACTGCCAGTCGAGGTCGGAAGGATGAACGATCCCCCTGGCCTAGTGTAGGGAGTTCGCTTCCTTGGGAAATGGTAAGACCAACCTCGGTAGAGAGATCAGAGCCCCTTCGGAAATGAGGGTATCCCTCGGAGGACCCATCCTCAGGGAATACATTACCCGAGGCGTCAGAGTAACCTCAGAAAGTATGAACAAAGCATTTAAGGAGCCTCTGACACCTCCCCATAAAAGTCATCCCCCAAGTACATTCTGACACGCTATGACACTCTCGGAATGCCTAGCCTGTTAGCCAGGAGACCTTTGCTGAGATAAACGTCCCTTCGGTCGCGGAAAAGCAAGGATCACATCCCACCGGACACGTGTCGTGATCTGGAGCGACCACAAGAGGAAAACGTCTTCTGTACGCCTTCTTTATAAAATACCCAGGAAGCGTCCTAGCGGGGTAAGGGGCAAGAGAGAGAAGAAAAAGAGTTCTCTTTGAATACACAAAAGGGCACGTAATCCGATTATCTGAAAATACTGACTTGGGCGTCGGAGGCTCCTCCTCGGGAATACACACCGGGGACCACCTGACCTGTGTTTTCTGGAGTATTTCAGGTACATCCTACTGGGGAATCTCCTCCAAAAGTGCTCTCCTCCATCAGAAGTCTTCCCTACCCGTACAATGACACATGATGAGGTCGCCGCAGGCCACCATTTGGCGCCGTTTGTGGGAACCCTATCCCATGTCGCCGTCGTGGAGACTCGGCGCTCGAAGGACAAAGGGATTTCAAGATCCCCCTCGCACCTGAGACTCAACAGGCGACCACTCTGCCTGTGGCAGAAACTTCTATGATGGAGGACGATCGTCCCGTGATGGTAACGATGAGCTTCCTACGGGATTTCCAGCGTTCTATCGTTGCCAAAATCACTCAGCAGCTTGACCAGAGGTTTCCCCAACCTCCACCCACTCAAAGAGCCTCACCCCCGGCCATTCGTTGGGAAAGGAGCTCGCGATCTACTCACCGGAGTTCAGGGAGTGGAGACTCCCTTGACATATATTCAACAGATGGTGAACCCGTTGAAGTGCGCCCCGCTAAAGGGGGAGCCCCAAAAGAGACTAGGGCCTCCTGTCAACGGAGCGCATACCCTTACCAGAGGTCCCCTTCTCCCCCTCGCCGGAGTCGTTCTCCAAGGCGGAGAAGAAATTCGCCACTACCAGCAAGCACACGACGGCAGGAAGGAACTAGCACTGCCGCCCTTATGGAAAGGATCCTGGGAAGGCTGGAAAAGGTTGAGAAACAGATCTCCCGAAAACCAGTCTGGTCCCGGTTATCCGACTCCTACACCGGAGAGGAGTCACCTTTCGTACGCGAGGTAGTAGAGGCGCATATGCCCAGTGATTTCAGGGTTCCTCACCTGGAAACGTATGACGGAAGAAGTGACCCCCAGGCGCACCTGACAAAATATAAGCGAAGTATGGTGCTCCATGGCGCGGACGACGCCACGCTCTGTAAATGCTTTGAGGTGACACTCTCAGGACCAGCAACAGCGTGGTATGGCTCTTTGCCCCAGGGAAGTTTGTTAAGCTTCCAAGAACTATCTACTGCTTTCACCCAACAGTTTATTGGTAGTAGGTCAACTGCCAAAATGCCAGTGCAAATGTTTGACATAGCTCAGAAAGGAGGGGAGACCATCCGCGACTATGTTGAAAGATTCAATAGAGAAGCACTGAGCGTACCAGATTTTCGGCCGAAAATTCGCATCCTGGCAATGGTCAGAGGACTGCGGAGGGACTCCCAGTTGTTCTACGAGTTCTCCAAAGATCCTCCAAAAACTCTTGGGGAATTTTACAGAAGGGCCGAACAACACATGACAGTCGAAGAACTCAGAATGGGAGGACCTAAGGGTGAACACCCTCGCACTGAAGGGATTGGCCATTAGCCGCGCCAGCAGAACGAAGGAGAGCGGCTCCGCAGGCAAAAAGGAAAGAGGCCCGCACCATTCACTCCCTTAAACACCACAAGAGCTAGTATTCTAATGGCGCTAGAAAGGCAGGGGACTACAGTCTCAAGGCCAAAGGCCATGACCCCGGAGAATAAAAGGAATATCATGGCCATGACACTGAAGCCTGTTACCAGTTGAAGAAGTACATCGAGTCCCTGATCAAACAGGGTCAACTTCAGCGATACCTGCGGATGCCCTCTCCAAAAGGGCGAAAAGAAGAGCAGAGGAGAGCAGACGATGAAGAGTATGGCTCAGATAAACGGCGGGACCGAAGTCCCCGGAAAAGTCTGCCACCCTCGGTAGGGATTATCCAAACCATCACTACTGGGATACCCTCGGCCGAGAGAAAAAGAAAGATGAGAGAAGTTTCCATCATGGGGTACGGGAACTCCCCGCGAAGGCTCAACCGTAAGGATGAGACTGTATTAAAGTTCCCCCACGACGACCCCCTCCTTGTGATGGCAAGGATAGGGAACTGGGACGTCAAGAGAGTGCTCCTCGACGACGGCTCAAACACGGACGTCATTTTTTCTCATCTGCTGGGTAAATTAGACATCTTAAAAAGTGATCTTAGCCCAGTCAGTTCCCCCACCTTCGGCGTCGGGCCGTCTGAACTCCCAGTCCTTGGGTACATCGACCTGCCTGTGATGCTGAAAGGGGTCTCGCCCAAGAGCAAAGAAGAGCTAATCGCCATCGGCAGGACAAGATTTATAGTCATTGATGTGCCGTCAGCATATAACGCAATTCTGGGAAGACAGACTCAAGGCAATTTTCACATTCGGCCAGACGTAAGGCACCTGACGGTCACCTTCGCCACCAAAGACGGAGATGCTGAAATCTTCATAGACCAGGCCGAGGTTAGGAAAGTCTCCACAAGGTCCAGGCAAAGCCCGACCAAGATCCAGGTGCAAACTTCGGCAGAAGGAAAAAAGGTCTTGATGGATGAAAAGGCAATGGCAGAAGAAACGGAAAGCCTCGAAAAAATAGAAACAGAAGATATAGAATTGATCCCCGGCCGAAACACCCGAATTGGGAAGAAACTTGATAGCCGAAGGGCTATCGCCTCTATCTGACCCGAACTCGGAGCGTCAGGAAACGCGAGGAAGCTATTAGCCCCCCCGAGGTACTAAACAGATCGCCTTCAAAAATGAAGAATCAGTTATTGCAAGCCGAAGAGGATTTCCCCGAAGGCGGAACCCTGAATCAGGGAACTTCCCGAACCACGGGTACATTTCCCGAAGGGGCACCATCCGCGTCAGAGGACGACCTCGTCCAGGGACCTCGGGAGTACGGTATGAGCATTTAAGGAGCCTCTGACATGCCGCCCACAGAAGCTACATGTCACCTCAAACGGCAATTTGACACGCTGACGCCGTCCAAGTCGAGTCACGACCTGTCTCGGTCCAAGACTCAAGAAGCCTGGCACCGGCTACTCGCCCTCTACGCCCGGAAACTCAGAGAACATCCGACCGAACACGTGTCGTTATCTGAACGGACTGGGCTTCTCTATAAATACCAGGGAACAGACCCTGGCAAACGGTTGGACTCCTCCCCCTTGAGAAAACACAGGCAAGCCCACTAAAAACTCTAGTGCTTCCCCCTTACCTTCTCAGGAAACTGACTTGGGCGTCGGAGGCTCCTCCCCGGAAAAGCACCCCGGGGACCTCCTAACCCCATTTTCTGAGCTTTGCAGGCACGTTCCCCTGCGAAACTCCAGCACCAGACGCTCTCCTTCATAGGAAGTCCCCCCGGAAGTCACCATGCCTTCCAGTGAAGATGTCCCCGGACATCATTTGGCGCCGTCTGTGGGAAACCATCATTGGGTCGCCGTCGTTGAGACTCGGCGTTCTAAGGACAAGGGACTCCCGAGGTCCCCGTCCGCGCTTGAAGTCCAATTGGCCACTGAGCAAGCCCCCCCAGGGACTTCCACGCCTGAGGAAGAGCGCCCTCTGGTCATAACCATGAGCTTCCTGCGCGACTTTCAATGTTCTGTTGTGGCTGAAATGACACAATAGATAGACCGAAGGTGGCCGCAACAAGCTCAAGCCCAAAGGCCTCCTTCGTCAGCACACCCTCGGGAAAAAAGCCCCAAACCAACCCATCGTAGTTCGGGATCCGGAGACCCACGGGAGAAGTTTTCAACAGAAAACATGCCCCTCGGGGCACGGCTCGCGGGACAAACGGGGTCAAGGTGACCCAAAATCACACACAGGAGGAGCCAGTCACCTGAGGCGAGGTCCTCATCCCCTCAGCGCTGAACTCGCTCCCCGAAGAGGCATCGACAATCCCCCCTGCCAGAAGAAGAACCTAGCGCCACGGCCCTTATGGAGAAAATATTGGCAAGGTTGGACAGAGTGGAGAAACAGGTGGCCCGTAAACCCGTCTGGGCTAGGCTGTCTGGGACCTTTTGTGGGGACGAGTCCCCATTCACCCAAGATGTCGTTGAGGCAGCCATGCCAAGTGATTTCAGAGTACCTCGGCTAGAAACTTATGATGGCCGTACTGATCCACAGGCCCATCTGACCAAGTACAGATGCAGCATGATGATGCACGGTGCCGACGATGCTACCTTGTGCAAATGCTTCGAGGTCACTCTCAGTGGGCCAGCAACAGCCTGGTATAATTCATTGGCCCCAGGAACCATCACGGATGATGCCCCAAGGCATCTTCGTTTGCTGTCATGTTGACAGGTGGAGAGACTTCCTGAGGAGGCGAGTTCCTGGAGCTCTGGTTTCCCAGCTGAGTGTGCCTGAAAAGCTCAAAGAAGAGGTTAGGAGGTCCCCGGTTTGCTTTTCCGGGGAGGACCCTCCGACGCCCAAGTCAGTTTTCTGAGTGAAGGTGGAGGGAGAACACTAAGGGATCAAGTGTCTTGCCTGTTTTGTGTTTTCTCAGAGGGAGGAAAATGCCCATCCTTTGCCCAGTCCCTTTTCCTAGTATTTATAGGAGCAGATGGTCCGTTCAGATCATGACACGTGTTCGGTCGGATTTGATCTGTGCTTTTGGACCTAGGGGACAGGCAGCTGTTTGCAGCCTCCTTTAGCCCTGGACCCGGACAGGTTGTATCAGGACTGGAGCGGCTGCGGCGTGTCAGTTCGCCGCTCTGATGTGACGTGTAGGGCTTGTGGGCGACATGTCAGAGGCTCCTTAAATGCTCATACCGTACTCCCGAGGTCCCCTGGGCGAAGTCGCCCTTCGGTGCGTGCACGCTCTTCGGATTCTATCCGTCCTTCGGTGCGAGCACCTCCTTCGGGATCTATCCCATACTTCTGAGAGTTCCCTTGATGGACACCTTCTTCGGGACTCACACCCATAGTTCAGGGATTCCCTTGTTCAGGTGCTTCTTGTTCGGGGAAGACCTCTTCGGGGCAGTCATTTTGGCCCCTCGATGGAGACGGTGTTGTCTTCGGAATTCCTGACGAGCTAACCAAAGTCTCGAGCTCATAGTGTTTGACTTCGCACCTTCCGAGGTCAGTGAAAAGATCCTCTCTTGGGTGACGTCAGACTCCTCGGCCAATATTCTGGCAGGGAGTTACTACCGAGGAGGCAATAGCCTTTGGTTATCACAGGCCCCCCTCCGAAAAGCCGAAGTGAGAAACTTCGGTTCATCGGTTCTCGAGTCCTGTGGTTGTGATGCCCGCGCCGAAGACGCCTTCTTCTGCTGGTAGTGATTGGCAGCATTTTTGCGTCTTCGAGGTGCGGGAAGATAGGCTATCCCAGTGCCGAAGACACACCTTCTGCCCGAAGTCACAGGCTGTCTTTTGGTGTCTTCGAGGTAACCTACTTTTTTGCCTTTATAGGTTTGCTCGTGTGTCGCGTCCTGTGTCCAGCAGAGTCAGTCTAGGGCGACGCCTCTAGACCAAATGGTGTCAGAGGGCCTGCTCGACGTGATGGACGACATGTGGCACGTTTGCTGCGCGATGCCTGACACGCGGCACGTTTGCCGCGCGATGATTGACACGTGGCGCCTTTTTTGCTGGGTAAGAGTGCACTGAATACGGCAGGCGCGACTTTTCAGGCGCAGTTAGCAATTATGGCGATGCTTCGCCTTCCGAGGGGTACTAATGACGACGGTTCATCTGGCCTCTTCGGCCTATATATACCAGTCCGGTCATAACCCTCTTTCTGCTTCTACTTTTGCTTTCTTCTGCTTTCTAATTCTCCCCCGATTTTCCGCGGTGTTTCTCCTTTTTCAGGCGTTTTTCCGACCACTTTTCACGACGGCTTCCAAAAATCCAGATTCCGGCAAGACCTTTGGTGGGTTTTAGTCTCTTTGCTTTTCTTAAAGTTTCTTCTTTGTTTTTCCCGAACTCGTTTTCCTTGTTGTTTCTTGTTTTCACCATGCCTGTTCCCGAGAGTTGGCAACCTCTCCTTTCTCACCCCTGCTGCACTACTCCGGCAAAACTGGCGAAGTGGAAGAGAAAGTTTTTCTTACCCTCTTATTCTGTGACGAGGTTGCCCTGTCCTGACCAATTTCCTTTTTCCAACCGAAGTGATGAAATCACCGTTTTCCGAGCCCAACTGAAGGCCGGACTTCGGTATCCCCCCCGGAGATGGTTAATGCGTTCTGCGACTTCCATGGCATTGCCGTTAACCAACTCCCACCGAACTCGTACTGCTATTTCAACGCCTTCCTTTGTATGTGTGGCGTTTTCAAAATAAAACCTCACTTTGTAGTTTTTCTTCAGTACTACAAGCTCTACGTGGTCCCGAAGGGTGGCTTCTATTTTATGCTACCTCGGGGATCCGGGAGCAAAAAATATACGTTCACCTTCGCCACCAAAGACAGCTGGCGAGGGTGGCAACAAAAATTCTTTTTCCTGAAGAAGTCGGAAACTTGGTCGCACGTCCCGACCAAGTGGGCTCAGGGGAGGCTCAAGATGGATGTTGTTGACCCGAAGATGCTGCTGGACGCCGAAGTAGCACCTATCTTTGAGGACTTCGACAGGCGCATCCGGGCCGTCTCCGACTGGGCTGCCGAGGTCTCTCCTCGTGCCCTTTACCCCTTTCCGATCAACTGGAGGCTCATGACCGAAGAGGGCCTTCGGGAATTCAAGGTGGTAAAGGAGCATGAGACGGACCTCAACATGCCAAAACCGGCTTCTTCGGGAAAGACCGCTTGGCTCGTGAAACTCCTTCGGGGGGAAGAGACTTATGAGTCTTTTTATGAGAGTAAGTTGCTTTCTCGTTTTTCCCTTCATGACTTCATCTTGGACTTACACTGATCTTTCTTTCTCTTTCTCCAGAGATGGGCGACGACGCGGCTGCCTTCTACAAGGCTCTTTTTACGGGCCAGGCTGAGAGGGGCGAGCAGACAAAGAAGGCCGCCTCTTGGAGGCGGAAGCACACTTTGGCGGGCCCTCCTTCCAAACGGGCCAGGAAGGCTGGTCCTTCCTCTCTTCCGCAAATTCCGGAGGAGGCAGGCGAGGAAGCCGAAGACCACGCTGTCCCTTTGCCCGAGGTACCTTTTGCCGACGTCCCTTCTTCCGACGTCCCACCTCAAAGCCCCACGCCTTCGCATGCTCTTCTGGAGGGCGATGGGGAGGAGACCCTTTCTGCCGAAGAGCGGCGCCAAATAAAAGGCAAGGGGATCTCTAGTGAGGTGACGACGGTTCCTGACAATGACGTTACCGAGGTGCCAGCAGGTTTGCACTTTGTCAAACATCCTTTTGTCTCTTGCAAACCATTAAGACTTTTCTGGCCTTAACCAATTTTTCTGCCTTGTTGCGCAGCGGAGGTCGCCTCTCCTGGCTGGTTACCGAACATGCCCGCAAGAGGGCCCTTCGGGATGCCAAAATTCCTGAAGGGAAAGTGCCGAAAGAGCCCTTTTGGACGTTCACGGAGGACATGAATATGTACTCCGAGGACTGTCCCGAGATGGCCCGGCAAATGTGCAAAGGGGTGCTTACTGAGGCCTCTTACAAGGCCATTACGGCGGCTTACCCAGGCGATAACTCCTTGGCCGCCAAAATCACTGAACATGCTGCCCAGGTACGCTCCACTGTCTCCTCAGTGGCAAATTTGTCTTTGATTTTTTGTCCAAGTACTTAGCATTATTTTCCTTCTGTTTGCTTTTCTCTCTCTTTTTTGCAGCTGATGGGGTACGCCGGGTGTCTACGTGTTCGGGTGGCACGAGAGGCAGAGAAGAGGGCGGCACTTTGGGATTATTATACCAAGGCGAAGGACAAGTGTTCGGCCCTGGAAGCCGAAAATGCTCATCTCAAGCAGTCTGCGGAGAAGGAGGTTGCTGAACTTCGGGAGGGGTTCAAAAAGGAGAAGGAGGAACTTCAGAAAGACACCTCCCAGAAGCTTTCCGACCTCGGCTCTCGAATGGCGGAGCTGACTTCGACCGTCGAGGCGATTCAAAAGGGTAAGTCAGAAAGTGACGCAATCCTTGCGAAGACGCTCAAGGAGAAGGCTCAACTCGAAGCCAAGTTCGCATCTCTGAAGGAGCCTTCAGAAGAGAAGAAGAAGGTGAAGTCACTAAAGAAAAAGGTCAAGGATTTGGAGAAGGATTACGCTGATCTGGAGAAGGACTATGAGGATTTGGAGGTCAAGAAGCAGGAGTCCGATAATATGACGAGGTTGGGCTTTCAAGACGGCTTCTGTCTCGCTCGGCACCAAATTCTGCAGAAGTTCCCAGACTTCGACCTCTCCTTCCTGGAAGCAATGAACATCCCCAAGGAGCCTCGGTGGACTTGGTCCAAGATCGAGCATTTGAGACTGCCTCCTTCTCTCCCGGCGCCGAAGGCTACTGACAAAAGCACGGAGGCTGGCAGTTCTCAGGACGCCGAGGTTCCTTAGCTTGTACTAGGGCCCTTTGTCTTCATTTTCTTCTTCTTTTTTGTAGTCTTTCAGTAACTTTCTTCTCTGTAAGCGCTCTTTGGCTTAATAGATACAATTTTGGCTAAGTATTTTTTGCCAGATTCTTTTGTTTCTCTCTGTCCCGAACATAATTCGCTCGAGAGACTTCGGAGAACCATGCTTTTGCTTTCCTTTGTCCCGAACATATTCGCTCAAGAGACTTCGGAAAGACTTACTTTTACTTTCCTCGGCGATTGCTTTCGTGAGACTTTTGTTTTGTGCTTCTTCAGAACTTTTTACTTAGACAAATTTTTCCAACTTGTGGAATACAACTTTCCCACCGAACTTTTTAGGCATAGAATTTTTTCAAGGCCTCTGAGTGCCAAGTATTTTTTAATTCTATGCCTTCGGCATTACCGAGCTTATAAACTCCTTTTCGTACTTCGGCAAGTACCAGGTAGGGTCCTTCCCAATTTGCGCGAAGTACCCCGTGGGACGACTTTCGGGGTGCAAATTCAGCCTTTCGGAGAACGAGGTCTCCCTGCTTTATTCCCTTTGGCCTGGCGCGTAGGTTTATGGCTGCTGCCACTCTTTGCTGGAAAGCTTTTCTTCTCAGCTCGGCTACTTCTCTGTGTTCGCTGACGAGGTCGAGCTTGGTTCTCAGGCCGAGGTCATTTCCTTGTTCATCGAACACTTGGACTCGTATTGACGGTTGTATTATCTCGACGGGGATGATGGCCTCTGTGCCGAAGACAAGTGAAAAGGGCGTTTCCCCTGTGGCTCTTCGGGGTGTCGTTCGGTAGCTCCATAACACGCTTTGGAGTTCTCCTGGCCATTTCCCTTTTGCTTCTCCCAATCTCTTTTTCAGACCATCTTTTATGGTCCTGTTAGATACTTCCACCTGCCCATTACTCTGGGGGTGAGCTACTGGGGCGAAGTGCATTTTTGTCCCGAGGTCGCTAATGAATTCTTGGAATCCTTTGTCTACGAACTGGGATCCATTGTTCGCTACGAGTACCCTCGGTATGCCAAATCTGCATACGATGTTTTTCCATACGAACTTCTGCACTTCTTTTGCCGAGATAGTTGTCAGAGGTTCTGCCTCGACCCACTTAGAGAAATAGTCTACTGCTACTACGCAGAACTTTACGCCTCCAGGCGCCGTTGGGAGTGGCCCAATGAGATCTATGCCCCAAACTGCGAAGGGCCAAGGATAATCTGCCGAAGTCACGAACTCTGAGGGTGTTCTTTGGATGTTCGCATGTCTCTGGCAACTACCACATTTCTGGACGAACTGCTTGGCGTCCTTTCTCAGGGTAGGCCAGAAGTATCCTTGGCGAAGTATCACTGCTGCCAGGGCGTCGGTTCCGATGTGCGAACCTCAGGCACCTTCGTGAACTTCTTCGAGGATCATTTCAGTGTCCTCTTCACTAACACACCTCTGTAGTGGATTTGCATATCCTTGCCGATATAGTTCTTCTCCTATTAAGAAGAAACGCCCGGAGCGCCTTTGCACTTTTGCGGCTTCGCTGGGCTCTTCGGGGAGTGTGTTGGTTGCGAGATACGTTTTGATTGGTTCTTTCCATCCTTTCCCCGAGGTCTCTATGCTTAACACCGCGATGCTGGGGTGGCTTAGCACTTCGGTGCAAGTTTTGGACTTCGCCAAGCAGTCTGCCTCAGCATTTTCTCGTCGGGGTACGTTCTCGATTTTCACGACATCGAACTCCCGAATAAGCTTTGTCACCAACTCATGATATTTCGCCAAGGTCGGGTCCTTCGCGCCATAGTCCCCTGCCATTTGCCGGACCACCAGCTGGGAATCACTATGGGCTTTCAAGTTTCTCACGCCAATTTTTCTGGCCAGGCGTAATCCTGCTATGAGGGCCTCATACTCGGCCATATTGTTGGTGGCGTTGAAACTGAACTTGATGGCCTTCATTACTTCCAGGCCTTCGGGGCCTCTGATAATCACTCCAGCTCCCTGGTGTTCGGATCCTGAGGCCCCGTCAACGTGCAAGGTCCATTCTGGCTCACCCTCTTTTGGATCTGAATGGCTCTCCTCAGTGGTGGGTATTTCGGTGAAAAAATCTGCCAGTGCTTGAGCTTTTATGGCTTTCCGAGGCTCATACGTGATCTCGTGTTCGCCCAGCTCTATGCACCACTTGGAGAGCCTTCCCGAATGATCAACTCTCTTCATGACATCCCGTAGTGGCAGACTACTTCGGACGATGATAGGGTGAGCCTGAAAGTATGGCCGCAGCCTTCTCCCTGCAAGCACTAAGGCATATATAGCTTTTTGAAGCAAAGGATACCTGACTTCGGCGCCATGCAAGGACTTGCTGACATAGTAAACCGGCCACTGTTTCGGTCCTTCTTCTTTCACGAGGACCGAACTCACAGCTTTTTCCGTGACCGCGAGGTATAATACCAGGGGCTCTCCCTCCCGAGGTTGCCGCAGAGTCGGCAGACTGGCCAAGTAGACTTTGAGTTCTTCCCAGGCTTTTTGGCAATCTTCAGCCCAAGGATGGCCATCCCTTCTGAGGTCGCCTTTCATTTTTGCCGCCTTTGTGAGGACTTTGAAGAAGGGTCGACACCTATCTCCGTACCTGGAAATAAACCTGCTTAGAGAGGTTATTCTTCCGGTGAGTCTCTGTACGTCTTTGACTGTGGTAGGAGTTCGAAATTCAAGCAGAGCCTTAATCTTCTCAGGGTTAGCATCGATGCCTCTTTCGGATACCATGTACCCGAGGAACTTTCCCGAGGTCACCCTGAAGATGCACTTCTCTGGATTAAGGCGGATCCTGAAGGTTCTGGGCTTTTGGAAGGTTTCCCCTAAATCTGCAACGTGGTAGCCAGGCAGTTTGCTCTTGACTATCATATCATCAACATATACCTCCACGTTCCTCCCCATCTGGTCTTTGAAGACCTTGTTCATCAGCCTTTGGTAGGTGGCTCCTGCATTTTTTAGCCCGAAGGGCATTCTGATATAGCAATATGTTCCTCCCTCGGTGATGAAGGCAGTTTTTTCTTCGTCTCCGGGGTCCATCCTTATCTGATGGTAGCCACTGAAGGCGTCTAGGAAACTTAAGAGCCCGTACTCGGCAGTTGAGTCTACCAGTTGGTCTATTGGTGGAAGAGGATATGAATCTTTCGGGCAAGCATCGTTCAAATTTCTGAAGTCGATGCACATCCGAAGCTTGCTACTTCCTTCTTTTGTGGCAATTACCATGTTACTTAGCCATTCGGGGTAGTTTACCTCCGGGATAACGCTAGCGTCTATCAGACGCTGGACTTTGGTTTTGACGAATTCACTTTTGTGAGCTGAGATGCTCCGTTTCTTTTGCCGGACAGGTTTTACTTCCGGACTCACTTTAAGGCTATGCTGGATTACGCGAGGGTTTACCCCTGGCATGTCCTTCGGCGAGTAGGCGAACAGATCTTTATTTGCAAGCAGAAAAGATACAAGTTTTTCCTTGTCTCCTTTGGCCATATTTTTCCCTATTCGGGTACTATGGCCTGGGACAAGCTCTACTTCTTCTGTTTCCGCTTTTGTGGGATCTTCTGCCTCGCCCTTTTCCAGCTCTTTTGCTTCTACAGCATGTGCTAAGTTGCTTGCTGGAGCCTTTCGTGCTCTGACGAACACCTTTCTCACTTCGCCTTGATCAATGAAGATCTTTGCGTCTCCTTCTTTGGTGGCGAAAGTGACGGTCAAATACTTTACATCAGGGCGAATGTGCAAATTCCCCTGTGTCTGTCTGCCCAGGATGGCGTTGTATGACGAAGGAACGTCCATGACTATGAATCTTGCCATGGTAGAAGCGAACAACTCAGCAGTTCCTTTCTCCGAAGTTCCTTTCATCATCAAGGGGAGGTCGATCCACCCGAGGACAGGTAGTTCAGATGGTCCTACACCGAACGTGGGTGAAGTAACAGCCTTGAGGTCACTCCTGGATACGCCCAAATTTGGCAGCAAATGTGAGAACAAAACGTCGGTGTTTGACCCATCGTCCAGCAGTACCCTCTTGACGTCCCAGTTTCCTATCCTTGCCATTATCAGCAATGGATCGTCATGGGGAAATACGATGGTGGAGCCATCCTGGTGGGCCAATTTTTTTATTGGGCTCCGATATTCCATCACCGCTATCTCTCTGGCCCTTCTTTTCCTTTCCGAGGATGGGAGCCCGGTTGTGATCGTCTGTATTACTCCTGCCGAAGGTGGGGGACGCCTTCTCGGACTTCGGTTCCTTCGCCTGTCCGAATCGTAATCTTCGTCATCAGGCTTTCCTTCTTCCTTTTTTCTCCCCTTCGGGGAAGGCATTCTCAGATAACGCCGAAGCTGGCCCTGCTTTATCAGTGATTCAATGTACTTTTTCAACTGAAAGCAGTCTTCGGTGTCATGACCGTGATCACGGTGGAACTGGCAGAACTTCTTCATGTTCCTTCTGTTATCAGCAGTCATGCCCCTCGGCCGTTGGATCTGAGTTCCTTGTTTTTCCAAGGCCATGAGGACATTAGCCCTTGTGGTGTTCAGAGGTGTAAAGTTTTGGGGCTTCCTTCCTCCTCCTCGCATTTTCCGAGGTCGGCCCAACTGTTCCGTTGGACACCGGGTTTGCTGGCTGGACCCTTCGCCACGAACGTGAATATGGTCAGCCTTCGGCCCAGTCATTCTCAGCTCTTCGGCTGTCATATGTTGTTCAGCCCTTCGGTAGAATTCTCCTAGCGTGTCCGGGGGATCTTTGGAGAATTCATAAAACAAGTGCGAATCCCTCCGGAGGCCCCTCGTCATGGCGAGGATGCGGATTTCGGGACGAAAGTCCGGGACACTGAGGGCTTCTCTGTTGAACCTTTCGACATAGTCACGGATGGTTTCCCCGTTTCTTTGTGCTATGTCAAACATCTGGACGGGCATCTTCGCCGTCGGCTTGCTCCCGATGAATTGTTGGGTGAACGCTGTGGACAGCTCCTGGAACCCCCTGATGTTTCCGAGAGGCAGGGCATTGTACCAGGCAGTTGCTGGTCCTGCGAGGGTGACTTCAAAGCACTTGCAGAGTGTAGCATCATCAGCCCCGTGTAGCACCATGCTGCGTTTGTATTTCGTTAGGTGGGCCTGGGGATCAGTCCGGCCCTCATAGGTCTCTAGCCGAGGTAGCCTGAAGTCGCTTGGCATGGCCGTCTCGACCACTGTTCGGGCGAAAGGACTTTCATCTCCAGAGACAGTTTCAGTTAGCCTGCCCCAAACAGGCTTGCGTGCCACCTGTTGTTCCACTCTTTCCAGTCTTGCCAAGACTTTCTCCAGGAGCAGCGTGGCACGGGGCTCCTCTTCCTGGGGCCTTCTCTTCGGGGAGCGACTTCGGGACCGAGGTGAGGGAGACCTTGCCTCTGGTGACAAACTTCTTCTGGACGGAACTTCGGCTCGTTTAGAGCTCGCTCTTTCCGCCATCCGTGCCCCGAGGGGCAAGTTATCTGTGGAGGACTCTTCTCGTGGCTCCCCACTTCCCGAGCTATGATGGGTTGCCCTTGGGCTTTTCTCAAAAGGTCGTGCTGACGAAGTGGGTTTTTGCGCCTGGGCTGGTTGCGGCCATCTGCGGTCTATTTGTTGTGTCATTTCAGCCACAACAGACCTCTGAAAGTCTCTTAAAAAACCCATGGTGATGACAAGAGGGCGTTCCTCTTCAGGCAAGGAAGTCTCTGGGGGACTTCGTTCGGTAGCTGGTTGGGTTTCAGGCGCAGCTGGGGACTTCGGGAGTCCTTTGTCCTTCGAACGCCGAGTTTCGACAACAGCTACCTGGGAGTGAGTTCCCACAGACGGCGCCAAATGATGCCCCAAGGCATCTTCGTTTGCTGTCATGTTGATAGGTGGAGAGACTTCCTGAGGAGGCGAGTTCCTGGAGCTCTGGTTTCCCAGCTGAATGTGCCTGAAAAGCTCAAAGAAGAGGTTAGGAGGTCCCCGGTTTGCTTTTCCGGGGAGGACCCTCCGACGCCCAAGTCAGTTTTCTGAGTGAAGGTGGAGGGAGAACACTAAGGGATCAAGTGTCTTGCCTGTTTTGTGTTTTCTCAAAGGGAGGAAAATGCCCATCCTTTGCCCAGTCCCTTTTCCTAGTATTTATAGGAGCAGATGGTCCGTTCAGATCATGACACGTGTTCGGTCGGATTTGATCTGTGCTTTTGGACCTAGGGGACAGGCAGCCGTTTGCAGCCTCCTTTAGCCCTGGACCCGGACAGGTTGTATCAGGACTGGAGCGGCTGCGGCGTGTCAGTTCGCCGCTCTGATGTGACGTGTAGGGCTTGTGGGCGACATGTCAGAGGCTCCTTAAATGCTCATACCGTACTCCCGAGGTCCCCTGGGCGAAGTCGCCCTTCGGTGCGTGCACGCTCTTCGGATTCTATCCGTCCTTCGGTGCGAGCACCTCCTTCGGGATCTATCCCATACTTCTGAGAGTTCCCTTGATGGACACCTTCTTCGGGACTCACACCCATAGTTCGGGGATTCCCTTGTTCAGGTGCTTCTTGTTCGGGGAAGACCTCTTCGGGGCAGTCATTTTGGCCCCTCGATGGAGACGGTGTTGTCCTCGGAATTCCTGACGAGCTAACCAAAGTCTCGAGCTCATAGTGTTTGACTTCGCACCTTCCGAGGTCAGTGAAAAGATCCTCTCTTGGGTGACGTCAGACTCCTTGGCCAATATTCTGGCAGGGAGTTACTACCGAGGAGGCAATAGCCTTTGGCTATCAACGGAGTTCCAGGAGTTGTCCACAGCCTTCACGCAGCAGTTTATCGGAAGTCGGCCAACGGCGAAGATGCCGGTTCAGATGTTCGACATAGCGCAAAGAATTGGAGAGACCATACGCGACTATGTCGAAAGGTTCAACAAGGAAGCTTTGAGCGTCCAGGACTTCCGGCCCGAAATACGCATCCTCGCCATGACACCGGGCCTTCGGAGGGACTCACAGCTATTTTACGAGTTCTCTAAGGACCCCCCGGACACCCTCGGTGAATTTTACTGAAGGGCCGAACAGCACATGAGAGCCGAAGAACTGAGAATGGGCGGACCGAAGTCCGATCACGCCCGTGCCGAAGGGTCCAGCCAGCAAACTCGGTATCCCACCGAACAGGCAGGCCGACCTCGGAGAACGCGAGGAAGGAAACTCCCCATTTTCACACCCCTGAACACCACAAGGACCAACATCCTCATGACAATGGAAAGGCAGGGAACTCAGGTCCAGCAGCCACGGGCCATGACCGCCGACAACAGAAAGAATATGAAGAAGTTTTTCCAGTTTCATCGCGACCACGGTCATGACACCGAAGACTGCTTCCAATTGAAGAAGTATATAGAGTCACTGATAAAACAAGGCCAACTTCGGCGTTATCTGCGCATGCCTTCCCTGAAAGGGAGAAAAGAGGAGGAAGGAAAGGCAGAAGACGAGGACTACAACTCCGACAGGCGGAGAAACCAAAGTCCGAAAAGGCGCCCCCCACCTCCAACAGGAATCATACAAACAATAATGACGGGACTCCCATCCTCGGAAAGAAAGAGGAAGGCTAGAGAAATAGCAGTCATGGAGTATCAAAGTCCAACAAAAAAGCTGGCCCGAAAGGATGGTTCCGCCGTCATTTTTCCCCATGACGACCCATTGTTGATCATGGCGAGAATAGGAAACTGGGACGTCAAAAGAGTGCTGCTCGATGATAGATCAAATGCCGACGTCCTGTTTTCACACTTACTGCCGAGGTTGGGTGTATCTAGTAGCAACCTCAAGCCCGTCACCTCACCTACCTTCGGGGTAGGACCGGCAGAGCTACCCGTCCTCGGTTGGATCGATCTCCCTTTGATGCTGAAAGGGACTTCGGTGATGGGGACAGAAGAGTTGTACGCCTCCACAATGGCAAGGTTCATCGTTATGGATGTCCCTTCATCGTACAACGCCATCCTCGGAAGACAGACACAGGGAAACCTGCACATTCGCCCTGATGTCAAGTACTTAACCGTCACCTTCGCCACCAAGGACGGAGATGCGGAAATCTTCATAGATCAAGGCGAAGTAAGGAAGGTGTTCGTCAAAACACGAAAGGCTCTAGCAAACAACTCCGCGCAAGCTATGGAAGCAAAAGCACCAAAAAAGGGTGAGGCAGAGAGTCCCGCGAAGGTGGAAACGGAAACAGTAGAACTTGTCCAGGTCAATCTACCCGAATGGGGAAGAGCTTGGCCGAAGGTAACAAGAAAAAACTTGTATCCTTTCTACTGGAAAATAAAGATCTCTTTGCCTACTCGCCGAAAGATATGCCAGGGGTGAACCCTGGCGTAATACAGCATAGCCTCAAAGTAAGTCCAGAAGCAAAGCCTGTCCGGCAAAAGAAACGAGGCATCTCAGCCCAAAAAAATAACTTCGTCAAAACCGAAGTCCAGCACCTGCTAGACGCTGAGGTTATCAGGGAGGTCAAATACCCCGAATGGTTAAGCAACGTGGTCATCGCCACAAAAGAAGGCAGCAGTAAACTCCGGATGTGCATCGACTTCAGAAACTTGAACGATGCTTGCCCAAAAGACTCATACCCTCTCGCTCCGGTAGACCAATTAGTAGACTCAACTGCCGAATACGGGCTCCTAAGTTTCTTAAATGTCTTCAGCGGGTATCATCAAATAAGGATGAACCCCGAAGATGAGGAAAAAACCGCCTTCATCACCGAGGGGGGAACATACTGTTATGTCAGGATGCCCTTCGGGCTAAAAAACGCAGGAGCCACCTACCAAAGGTTGATGAACAAGGTCTTTAAAGACCAAATAGGGAGAAACATGGAAGTGTATGTCGACGACATGATAGTCAAAAGCAAGCTGCTTGACAAACACGTCATGGATCTTAATGAGACTTTTCACCAGCTCAGAGCCTTTGGGATCCGTCTCAATCCCGAAAAATACATCTTCGGCGTGACCTCGGGAAAATTCCTGGGGTACATGGTATCCGAAAGAGGCATTGATGCCAACCCAGAAAAAATTAAGGCTCTGCTCGAGTTTCGAACTCCCGCCACAATAAAAGATGTGCAGAGACTCACTGGAAGGATAACCTCCCTCAGTAGGTTTATTTCCAGATACGGAGATCGGTGTTGGCCATTCTTCAAAGTCCTCACAAAGGCAGCAAAAAAGGAGGACAACCTCGGAGGTGATGACCATCCTTAGGGTGAAGATTGCCAAAAGGCCTGGGAAGAACTGAAAATCTACTTGGCCAGCCTGCCTACTCTGCGACAACCTCGCGAAGGAGAGCCGCTCGTACTATACCTCGCCGTCACAGAAAAAGCTGTGAGTTCGGTCCTTATAAAAGAAGAGAGGCCAAAGCAATGGCCGGTCTATTATGTCAGCAAATCCCTGCATGGCGCCGAAATCAGGTATCCTTTGTTGCAAAAAGCTATATATGCGTTGGTGCTGGCAGGAAGAAGGGTACGACCATACTTTCAGGCTCACCCTATCATCGTCCGAAGTAGTTTACCACTTCGGGATGTCATGAGGAAGGTGGATCATTCCGGAAGGCTCTCCAAGTGGTGTATAGAGCTTGGCGAACATGACATCGCTTATGAACCTCGGAAAGCCATAAAAGCTCAAGCACTGGCAGACTTTATCGCCGAAGTACCCACCACCGAGGACAGCCATCTGGATCCTGGCGAAGGTGATCCTGAATGGACTTTGCATGTTGACGGAGCCTCGGGGTCCGAACACCAGGGAGCTGGGGTAATTATCAAAGTCCTGAAGGCCTTGAAGTAACGAAGGCTATTAAATTTAGCTTTAACGTCACCAACAATGTGGCTGAGTACGAAGCCCTCATAGCAGGATTACGCCTAGCCAGAAGAATTGGCGTACGAAATCTAAAAGCCCACAGCGATTCCCAGCTAGTAGTTCGGCAAACGGTAGGAGACTATGGGGCAAAGGACCCAACCTTGGCAAAATACCATGAACTGGTGGCAAAACTCATTCGGGAGTTCGATACAGTGCGAATCGAAAACGTACCTCGACGTAATAACACCGAGGCAGATTGCTTGGCAAAATAAAAAACATACACCGAGGTGTTGGACCATCCGAGCATCGCAGTGCTGAGCATAGTGACCTCGGGAAAAGGTTGGAAAGACCCAATAAAAAGGTATTTCACAGAAAATGTGCTCCCCGAAGACCCCGGCGACGCTGCAAAGTTGCGAAGATGCTCAGGCCGATTCTTCCTAATCGGCGAAGAGTTATATCGGCAGGGATATGCAAATCCGCTGCAAAGGTGTGGGGACGAGGATGATACTGAAATGATACTCGAAGAAGTCCACGAAGGCATTTGTGGTTCGCACATCGGAACCGACGCCCTTGCAGCAGTAATACTTCGCCAAGGATACTTCTGGCCTACCCTGAGAAAGGACGCAAGGCAGTTAGTCCGGAAATGTGGTAGTTGCCAGAGACACGCGAATATCCAGAGGACACCCTCGGAAATGGTAACTTCGGCTGACTATCCCTGGCCCTTCGCAGTCTGGGTTATAGACCTCATTGGGCCGCTCCCCACAGCGCCTGGAGGCGTGAAATTCTGCGTGGTAGCAGTAGACTATTTCTCCAAATGGGTTGAGGCAGAACCACTAGCGACTATCTCAGCAAAAGAAGTGCAGAAGTTCGTGTGGAAGAACATCGTATGCAGATTTGGCATACCGAGGGTGCTAGTAGCTGACAATGGATCCCAGTTCATAGACAAAGGATTCCAGGAATTTATCAGTGACCTCGAAATAAAGATGCACTTCGCCCCAGTAGCTCACCCCCAAAGCAATGGGCAGGTAGAAGTATCTAATAGGACCATGAAAGATGGTCTGAAAAAGAGACTGGGGGAAGCAAAAGGGAAATGGCCAGGAGAACTTCAAAGTGTATTATGGAGCTACCGAACAACACCCCGAAGAGCCACAGGGGAAACGCCTTTTTCACTAGTCTTCGGTACAGAGGCCATCATTCCAATCGAGGTAGTACGACCATCAGTACAGGTGCAAGTGTTCGATGAAAGTGGAAACGACCTTGGCCTAAGAACAAAGCTTGACCTCGTCAGCGAACATAGAGTAATAGCCGAGCTGAGAAGAAAAGCTTTTCAGCAAAGAGTGGCCGCGGCCATAAATTTACGAGCCAGGCCAAAAGGGATCAAGAAGGGAGACCTCGTTCTCCGAAAGGCTGACTTTGCACCCCGAAGGCCATCCCATGGAGTACTTCGCGTGAATTGGGAAGGACCTTATCTGGTTCTTGCCAAAGTACGAAAAGGCGTGTACAGACTCGGGGATGCCGATGGCATAGAATTAAAAAATACTTGGCATTCAGATGCCTTGAAAAAATTCTATGCTTAAGGCTTCGTGGAAGAATTGTGTTGTACAAACTAGAGAAATATTCTAAGTACAAAAGTTTCTTAGAGAAATTCTTGAAGTACAAAACCAGAATTCTGCAAAGGTGCTCGCTGAAGAAAGCGCAGATGATTTCCCGAAGTCCCTTAAGCAATCATGTTCGGGAAAAATAGGAAATAACGAACCGCGCAAAGATACTCGCCATAACAAATGCAGGTGCCGTTTCCCGAAGTCTTTTGAGCGAATGTGTTCGGGACAAAGGGAAATGAAAAAACTTGCAAAAAGACTTAGCCAAAAAATCTTCATTAAAGATAAACCAGCTTACAAAGAAGAAGGATTGCCAGAAAGAAGAAGCACAGAAAAAAGAACGAGAAAAAGGTGAAGGGCCCTAGAACAGACTAAGGATTCTCGGCGTCCCGAGAGCCACCAGCCCCTGCATCCTTCTCCACCACCTTGGGCGCCGGGAGAGAAGAAGGCAGGTTCAGATGCTCGATCTTGGACCAGGACCACCGAGGCCCCTCGGGAATGTTCAAAGCCTCCAAAAAAGAGAGGTCCAGATTTGGGAACCTCTGGAGGACTTGGTGCCGAGCAAGGCAAAACCTGTCCTGGAAAGCGACCTTAGTCATCTGGTCAGATTTATCCTTCTCGACCTCCAGGTCCTCGAGCTCATCCTTCAGGTCCGCGACCTCCTTCTTCAGCGCCTTTATCCTCTTCTTCTTCTCAGGCTCCTTCTTCAAGGAATCGACCTCGGCATGAAGCGCATTCTTCTCAATCAGCAACCTCGCCAGGAGTTCTTCAGACTCTGATTTCGACTTTAGAAGCGCTTCGTTGGCCGAAAGCAGTCCCACCACCTCGGAGCCGAGGTTGGAAATCTTCTTGGAGGAGTCCCTTAAAATCTCCTCTTTTTCCTGCCGAAGGGCGACAACCTCCTTCTCCGCAGCATCAGCCAGCTGCAGGTTCTTGACGGCCAGTTTCGAACACATGGCCTTCGTTTTCTCTAAGGTCTCTAAGATCGAGTTTCGGAACTACGTCTGCCTGGCCACCCGAACTCTGAGGTAGCCAGCATACGCCATCAGCTACAAAAGGATGAAGGCGAGGTCAGTAAGAGCCAAACACTTAGAAAAAAATTCTTCAAGGGCAAACCAGCATACCTGGGCAGTGTGCTCGGTAACCTTCGCTGTGAGGGTGTCATCCCCCGGATGAGCCGCCGCAATAGCCTTGAAGGAGGCCTCAGTAAGCACCCCATTCGAGATCTCCTTAGCCATGTGGGGGCAGTCTCCGGAGAACAAATTCATGTCCTCCGTAAACGTCCAGAAAGGCTCCTTCGCGATCTTCCCTTTCGGGACTTTGGCATCATGGAGAGCTCGCTTCTGGGCGTGTTCGGCCGCCCAACTTGGAGTAAGTGACTCCTCTGCATGGCAAAACGAGCAGCTGGTGAGAACGAAAAGAACTTCGGAAAATAAAGGCATTAAACTTCGGCGGAAAAAGCAAACCTGGCGGCACCTCGACGATGTCATCGTCAGAAGCCGGGGCCTCCTCGGTAGAGATCTCCTTACCCTTGCGTTTACGCCGCTCCTCGGCAGAAGGAGCCTCCACCACGGCATCCAGAAGAGCCTGCGATGGAGTGGGGCTCTGAGGAGGGACGTCGGCCAAAGAGACGTCGGCAGCAACCTCGGGAGGCGGAATGGCAGCGACCTCGGGCTCCTCGCTTTCCTCCTCAATACTTTCCAAAGGGGGAGGAAGAATAGTCTTCTTCGCCCGTTTAGCCGAAGGTCCAGCACTGGTTTTCCGCCTTCGGGAAGCCGCCTTCTTCGCCTGCTCGCCCTTTTCAACTTGGCCGGAGAAGAGGGACTTGTAGAAGGCAGCAGTGCCGTCGCCCATCTCTGAAAAGGAAAGAAAGCATCAGCGTAAGTTCGAGATGAAAGCTATAACAACGGGAGTCAGAGATAACTTACTCTCATAAAAAGTTTCATAAGAAACTTCCTCCCGAAGGAGCTACACCAACCAGGAATCCTTCCCGGCGATGGAAGGGGCTGGCATCTTGAGGTCCGTCTTGTGCTCCTTCACTACCCCTAGCTCCCGAAGAACCTCTTCGGTCATCAACCTCCAATTGATTGGGAAGGGGTAGAGAGAGCACGAAGGGACCTCGGGACCCCAGTCCGAGACAGCACGGATACGGCCGTCGAAGTCCGAAAAGATAAGAGCCAACTCCGGAGTTAGCAGTATCCTCGGATCCATGACGTCCATCTCCAGCTTTCCCTGAGCCCATTTGGTCGGAACATGCGACCAGGCCTCCTCCATCTTCAGAAAGAAAAATTTTTGTTGCCACCCTCGCTAGCTGTCCTTGGTGGCGAAGGTGAACATATATTTCTTGCTCCCAGATCCCCGAGGTAGCATGAAGTAAAAGCCACCCTTCGGGACCACGAAGAGCTTGTAGTACTGCATAAAAATAATAAAGTGGGGTTCTATCCCGAAGACGCCACACATGCAGATGAAGGCGTTAAAATAGCAGTACGAGTTCGGCGGAAGTTGATTTACGGCAATGCCATGAAATTGGCAGAACTCGCAAATCATCTTCGGAGGAGGGTACAGAAGTCCGGCCTTCAGTTGGGCTCGGAAAACGGTAACCTCATTACTACGGTTTGAAAAGAAAAATTGGTCAGAATGAGGCAACCTCGTAACGGCATACAAAGGAAGAAAGAACTTTTTCTTCCATCTTGCCAGGTTTTGGGGGTGGTGCAGCAAGGATGAGATAAAAGGGGTTGCCAGCTCTCGGGGATAGGCATGATTGGCTAAAGATCAAGTTCAGAAAAGCTTGAAAAAGCAAAAATCAGAAGATTCTGGAAATCAAAAACCCACCAAATGACTTGCCAAAATCTGGGTTTGAAGTCGCCGTCGTGAAAGGTTGCCGGAAAAACTCTGTTAAAACAGCTCCGCTGCAAAAAGCAAGAGAAAGCGCAAAAGTAGTGGCAAGCAGGGAAAAGAGCATAAGCAAAAGCAAAAAGGGAACTTATGATGGAATGGGCCATATATAGGCCGAAAGAGGGTAGACGAACCGGCGTCATAAGTATCCCCTGAAGGCGAACGGTCGCCGTAACTGCTCTCTGCTCCCGAAAAGACGCGCACTCTGTAACCGATGCGACTCTCCGCCAATCACAGTAGGCCACATGTCAGCCGCCGCGCCAAAATAGAGGACGCGCCGCTCCAGACTGACACGCTTGGTCATGAGACGCGACGCCGCACAGACCTGCAAACGGAAAAAGAAAAGAAGTAAGTAACCTCGAAGACACCAAAAGACAGGCCATGGCCGAACAGCCCATATCTTCGGGCAAAAGGTGTACCTTCGGCACAGGTGTCACGCCCCAAACTGCCCCTGGCCCATCTGGGCCCAAATATCAAAGCTTGCAGCGGAAGTTATTCATTCAGAAGGGGCTTTATTATTCAATACGAGCACCTATGGCGTGAGTCCAGGATCTATTCTGGTTCTAGCTTGATTGATTATTTACCTTCAATATGTTATCAGGGTGCTCTTTAGAGTCAAGCTAGTACCTAAGTGGGATTTCAAGTGTTCCATTCATGATTTTATCCTGCTTACATGCATTCTTCATCACAAAGCATACTTTATTCCAATTCAACATAAGCTTCTCCTGTAATAAATTCACATGCTCATTTCATCCAAGCTACATATAGCCATACACTTATTCCACTAAGTGCATAGAATGTGTGTCCATCAAGTGTACTAATCCAATGCATGGCAACCAAGAAGCCCATCTCATTTCCAATTTTGAAAACCACATTTATATGTCCATGAGCATTCTGCCAATCTAGTACACATAACATGAATATCCATCATGGCATTCCATCTGCATAAAACCATGCAAACATGGCATATAATCATCCAAAGCTAATCATGATCACAATGTGCATCAAACAAGCATCATCTACTTGGAAAACATACCAAGGATGCTATATGTCTCTAATTAGCCAGGTTCAGGTTTTACAGACCACGCTCTCATACTACCCAAACCTCGACTCAAAACAACTTGGAACACATTCCAGCTTAATAGACCTTGTTCCCACAACTTCTAAACTCCATAAGCCTGCACAAGGAAGTCCAAACCATTAGCTTGATTCACAAGCAATCTATACCACATAAGTCACTTAGAGTCAATGAATATATTGAGCAACACTATACACATACCCAACCCTTTAGCACATTGTAACGAGTACTCTGGTACTCTACGCTTGATCTATCAAGCCATCCATTTCCTGAAAAAGGTGTAACAGGGCGGGTGAGTTATAAAACTCAGTAAGAATCCTAACGGCATCCAATGCCTAGTGAGGTAAATACTCATGACTTTCTTAGTCATTATATGGCTTCCAAAGCCTAAACTTGTGCCAAGAATGTAATGGCAATTAATCCATGTTCCTGCAAAGGAAAACACTAAAACAAAGAAAACACAAGATATAGCACAATAACAATAACAATAATAATATGGGTCAGCATGCACAAACAACAACGGTTCAGAGAAGCACGCAACTCAACACACACAACACTGTCCTCGTACATCATGTTCCAAGTTATCGTGGGTATCGCAAGCATTAGCATAATCCATGCCACTAATCCCGGCATGCCGTTTATTTTTTTATAACCTACTGAGCGCTCCTTAGCTTGAGAATTGAGTTGGCCAAACTCAATTCCTAGCCCTAAATGCTTGCTAATTACTCATGAGTAAACCATAATTGCCAAAGCAACAATACCTTGCCCATTATGCACTTATGTGCCCAAATATTCAACTAAGAAAGTATCATGAGTCCTCACAAAAAGTAACAACCACATAGCCCTGACATGCACACCTATGGTCACTTGGTTCTTTGACCATCACATAGGGGCACTAATACTCACAATGAAAGGTCATGGAAAATATACCATGCAGAGAGTGAGTATAGGGATTCTTACCACCATTTGTATAACCTTTTGCTCATTGTCTTTGCCTTGCTTTGCTTTGTTTGTTGTTGGAACTTATCTTTTCCATAATGGACCTATAAAGCCCAAAATACTAACAAGTTACTTAATTGCTTTCTATTAAACAAGAGAACCATAATTTACCAAGCATACTTGGTTTAGCTTACTCAACCTCACTTAAGGAGGTAAAGGCCCACTTAGCCTTTCTGTGAACTCAGGCCTACATTGGCCTTTTCCTGGAAATCCAGGCCCATCTTGGCCTTTTCTGGAATTCTGGCCCAACTTAGGCTTTCCAGGAACTCAGGCCCACTTGGCCTTCTCTGGAAATCAGGCCCACTTGGCCTTTTAATTCTCTTAGGCCCACTTGGCCTTTTTCTGGAAGTTCAGGCCCAATTGGCCTTATCTGGAACTCAGGCCCACTTGGCCTGTTTATTTTCTTTTCTGGACTTGGCCCAACTTATCACTTAGGCCCAATTTTACCTTTTCATAATTTTAGGCCCAGCTTACATTTCCAGGACTTGGGCCTATATTAACCTTTTCAGGATTTAGCCCAATTCAGCCTTTAGGCCCAATATTACATTTCTAGGACTTGGGCCTATATTAACCTTTTCACTTAAGTACCTGAAGAACAATTGTTGACAGAATTGTTCTTGAATTCTTCTTTGCCACTTTAGTCCCAAATTTCCATTGTGAACACTTTTGCCACCAAAATACTTGGTTAACACACATCCACCAAAAATTGGCACCATGGCCGAATGCATGCTTCATTTCTTCTTTGTGATTTTTGCTTGTACAAGTCATCTAGGACTCAAAAACATGCCAAGAACACTTGGCTCCACATGGCTAACATGCCAAGACATTACATATGGCCGAATCCTCCATGGCTTGATTTTGGTTGCAAAACTCCTCTTTTTACATTCAAATTTTGACCATTATCATGCACACTCATAAGAACATCTTCACTACCAAGAACACTTGGAAAAGTGCACATGCAAGCCAAAATGCCCATTTGGCCGAATTTGTTCCTTGCTTTTCTTTGCATCCTTTGCTTGATTCCTTGCTTGGAATGGCTATACAAGCCTTGAGGCACCAAGAACACTTGGTTTCAAGCCTCAAAATACCATGGACATTCATGGCCGAAAGTTGCTCCTTGCTTTTCTTGGAGTTCTCCTCCATTTCCTTGCTTTTCATGGCTTAAAAGTGCCATGCATGCCTTGAACTCTCAAGTTGAGTCCAAGAGCACTATAAATCCTCCATGGGCGAATCTTCAAGAGCTTTTCCTTGCAAAAATCCAGCATATACAAAGCATTAAAAAGTAATATCTAGCTCAAAACACAAGAAATCAACAATGAAAAACATGATTCACTTACAACCTTGTTTTGGCCGAATCTTCACTTGTTCTTTCTTGATGTTTTCCTTGTTTCTCTTGCTCCTCATGGCTTAGAAATGCCATGCATGTAAGGAGCTCTTGAGGTGAGCTCAAGAACACCAATTTCTCACTAAGGCCGAAACTTCACGAGCATTTCTTCATGGGTTTCTTTGATTTCTCACTTGGTTCTCACTCTAGACGTGTTTAGGAGCTTGAAATCATAAAGGATATGAGTTTGCATGTGTGAGAGTGGGTGATTCTAGCCATGGCCGAGAGGTAGGATGAAGGAAGAAGATGAAGCTTGGAAGAACTTTCATGGCCAAACTTAGAGAGAAGGGAGAGCGTATGGCTTAGAGAGAGAGAGATGAAATGAAAATGAGAATGAAATGATGATGGGCGGCCATTATGCTAGCAAATGAGGGAGAAATGCAAACCAAATGCGTATCAAATGTACATTTAAGATGAATGGCCGGTCAACAATTCAAATGGGAGGAAAGCTAGTCAATTGCTAATAATCTTTTGGACAAAAGAAGGTGATGTCCCATCAAGAAAAGAAAACCCAATAAACAATCCATTTGTTTCCTTCAAGGCGCCATTTTGTTTAGTTTTTGTGGTATGGCCGAATTTTTGATTCAAATGGATGGGAGAATAGTCAAATGTTCATTAAAGAATTGATTTGACAAGTGATGGTGAGGAGAAATAAAATAATGTAAAGTGGGAGACAAAGACTAGTCAAAAATGGTGGGCAAAATATTTGTTTATGGTGATGGTGGGGTCAAATCCATGTGGGCAATTTAAATAATGTGGGTGGAGGCTTATGTGGCCATTTTAAATAGCAAAATTCATGTGATGGCCGGCCATGGCACAATTTGCCATGAAAATTGGCCAAATCTCACCTTTAGTCCTCCATCTTTCTTCAATTCTTCAATTGAGTCCCTCAACTTCATAATTTGCCATTTTCATCACCAAAACTCTTAGCCTAAGCCAAGCAAAATTCCTAGAGTGTCCAACACTCATTATGCCCATTTCATAATTAATTTAAGATCTCCCGAGCTTACCAAGCTCAATTCCCAATTAGGGAAAAATTTCCATGTCTCCTTAATTTAATTGCTAAGTTTCCAAATTAGGAAACATTTTATTTCCACTAATCCTCTTAACCCGGGACTTAATCATTTAGCCCTTTCCGGGTGTAACAACAGGTTTTACTCCCTAAAAACTCCCAAAGAGTATCCTCGGAAAGACTACCAACCGAAGTCTCCACTTCGGCTTTCCAAAGGAGGGCATGTGATAGCCGAAGGGCTATCGCCTCTATCTGACCCGAACTCGGAGCGTCAGGAAACGCGAGGAAGCTATTAGCCCCCCCGAGGTACTAAACAGATCGCCTTCGGAAACGGAGAATCAGCTATTGCAAGCCGAAGAGGATTTCCCCGAAGGCGGAACCCTGAATCAGGGAACTTCCTGAACCACGGGTACATTTCCCGAAGGGGCACCGTTCGCGTCAGAGGACGACCTCGTCCAGGGACCTCGGGAGTACGGTATGAGCATTTAAGGAGCCTCTGACATGCCGCCCACAGACGCTACATGTCACCTCAAACAGCGATTTGACACGCTGACGCCGTCCAAGTCTTGTCACGACCTGTCTCGGTCCAAGACTCAAGAAGCCTGCCACCGGCTACTCGCCCCTACTCCCGAAAACTCAGAGAACATCCGACCGAACACGTGTCGTTATCTGAACGGGCTGGGCTTCTCTATAAATACCAGGGAACAGACCCTGGCAAACGGTTGGACTCCTCCCCCTTGAGAAAACACAGGCAAGCCCACTAAAAACTCTAGTGCTTCCCTCTTACCTTCTCAGGAAACTGACTTGGGCGTCAGAGGCTCCTCCCTGGAAAAGCACCCCGGGGACCTCCTAACCCCCTTTTCTGAGCTTTGCAGGCACGTTCCCCTGGGAAACTCCAGCACCAGACGCTCTCCTTCACAGGAAGTCCCCCCGGAAGTCACCATGCCTTCCAGTGAAGATGTCCCCAGACATCAAAACTGGCCGAAGGGGACAAAAAGAGGCTTGTATCCTTTTTGTGCATGAACAAAGATCTATTTGCTTATTCGCCGAAGGATATGCCTGGGGTTGACCCCAGCATAATCCAGCACAATCTTAAAGTGCAACCACACGTCAGACCAGTGCGACAGAAAAAACAGAGTCTATCAGCTCACAAAAAGTCCTTCGTCAAGGTCGAAGTTAGTCGCCTCACTGAGGCTGGGGTAATAAGGGAAGTAAAATACCCCGAATGGCTCAGCAATGTGGTTATAGCCACAAAAGAGGGTAGTGAAAAGCTCCGAATGTGCATCGACTTCCGAAACTTAAACGACGCCTGTCCAAAAGACTCCTACCCATTACCGGCCATAGATCAGCTGGTAGACGCAACTGCCGAGTACGGACTGCTTAGCTTCCTTGATGCCTTTAGCGGGTATCATCAGATCCGGATGAACCTCGAGGATGAGGAAAAAACGGCATTCATCACAGAGATAGGTACTTACTGCTATGTCAGAATGCCCTTCGGGCTCAAAAACGCAGGAGCCACCTACCAAAGACTGATGAACAGGGTATTCGACTCGCAAATCGGTAGAAACATGGAAGTATACGTCGACGATATGATAGTCAAGAGCAAAGTACCCAAAAATCATATCACCGACTTAACCGAAACCTTCCAACGACTTCGAGAATTCGGCATTCGCCTTAATCTCGAAAAGTGTGTGTTCGGGGTAAACACAGGAAAATTTCTCGGGTTTATGGTATCAGAAAGAGGAATAGACGCTAACCCTGAGAAAGTGAAAGCCCTGCTGAATTTCCGGACACCTACGTCTATCAAAGACATACAGAGGCTTACCGGGAGGATCACCTCCCTAAGTAGATTCATCTCCAGGTATGGTGACCGATGTCGCCCGTTTTTTAAAGTACTCACCAAAGTCTCCAAGGAAGGTGGTACCTCCGGAATCTAGGAACATCCATGGAATACAAAATGCCGGGAAGCCTGGGGAGAGCTCAAAAGTTATCTAACTCACCTCCCAACACTTTGGCAACCTCGGGAGGGGGAACCTCTCATTCTTTACCTCGCAGTCACTGAAAAGACGGTGAGTTCCATCCTAATGAAAGAAGAGGGCGGGAAACAATGGCCGGTGTATTACGTAAGCAAGTCCCTACATGGCGCCGAGACAAGGTACCCGTTGCTCCAAAAAGCTATCTACGCGTTAGTGCTGGCGGGTAGGAGATTGCGACCCTACTTCCAAGGACACGCCATCACCGTACGAAATAATTTGCCCCTGCGAGATGTGATGAAAAAAGTGGAGCATTCGAGAAGACTCTCAAAATGGTGCATTGAGCTCGGTGAATATGACATTACATACGAGCCTAGAAGGGCAATAAAGGCTCAGGCACTTGCAGACTTCATTGCCGAGATCCCCGAGATTGAAAAGACCGAAGCGCTTCCGGGAGGAAAAACAGAGACTGATCCAGAATGGAAACTCTTCGTCGATGGAGCGTCAGGCGCAAAACATCAAGGAGCTGGAATAGTCCTTCAGGGTCCCGAAGGCATGGAAGCTTCTAAAGCAGTCAAATTCGGTTTTAATGTTACCAATAACATTGCTGAATATGAAGCCCTCATAGCCGGACTAAAAATGGCCAGAAAAGTAGGTGTGAAGAACCTTGTGGCCCACAGTGATTCACAGTTAATAGTCCGACAGACAAAGGGAGAATATGCGGCAAATGACCCAATTTTGGCCAAGTATCACAACCTCGTTCAGAAACTCATTGAGGATTTTGACTCGGTGCACATAAAGAGCGTGCCCCGAAGGGATAATACCCAAGCGGATGCCTTGGCCAAGGCTAAGGAACCCACCGAAGTGCTAAAACACCCCAGCACAGAGTTAATGTGCCTAGAAACCTTGAAGAAGGGATGGCAAAGCTCCCTCAAGAGATATTTGGCAACTTCAGAGCTTCCCAAGGATCCTAAAGAAGCCGCAAAGATATGAAAGCGTGCGGGAAGGTACTTCCTCATTGGGAAAGAACTGTACAGGCAAGGGTACGCCAGCCCTCTACAAAGATGTATACGCGAGGATGACGTCAAAGTAATACTTGAAGAAGTACATGAAGGAGTGTATGGCTCCCATATAGGAACGAACGCCCTCGCAGGAGTGATACTCCGCCAACGCTACTTTTGGCCTACCCTAATGAAGGACGCAAGGCAATTCGTCCGAAGATGCGACAATTGCCAAAGGCACGCCAGTATCCAAAAGCTACCCTCGGAAAAAATAAGTGCAACTGACTATCCCTGCCCCTTCGCCGTCTGGGACATTGACCTTATCGGACCTCTCCCAAACGGCCTCGGCGGAGTAAAATTTTGCATCGTCGCAGTGGACTATTTCACTAAGTGGATAGAGGCAGAACCGCTAGCATCAATCTCGGCAAAGGACGCTAAAAAATTTGTATGGAAAAACATTATATGCTGATTTGGCATTCCGAGGGTAATAGTGGCCGATAACGGGACTCAATTCACGGATAAGGGGTTCCAGGAATTCATGGAGGACCTGGGCGTCAAGATACATTTTGCCCCAGTGGCTTACCCTCAGAGCAATGGGCAAGTCGAGTTATCTAACAGAACAATAAAAGATGGCCTGAAGAAAAGGCTAAAAGAGGCAAAAGGGAAATGGCCAGGAGAGCTCCCAAGCGTGCTGTGGAGCTACCGAACAACTCCCCGAAGAGCCACGGGAGAGACTCCTTTCTCGCTCGTATACGGGACTGAGGCCATTATCCCCATTGAAGTCATGCACCCCTCGGTAAGAGTACAGGTGTTCGATGAAGGAGGAAATGATCTTGGACTAAGAGCAAAACTGGACCTCCTCGAAGAACACCGCGAGATGGCCGAGTTAAGGAGAAAGGCCTTCCAGCAACGAATAGCACGCACCGCCAATTTACATGTAAGAGAAAAGGGGATAAAAAAGGGAGACCTCGTTCTCCGAAAAGCCGAGTTCGAACAGCGAAGGCCATCTGAAGGGGTACTTCGGCCAAATTGGAGTGGACCCTATTTGGTTCTCGACGAAGTCCGCCCAGGGGTCTTTAAGTTGGGTAATATTGAGGGAATGGAGTTGAAGAATACTTGGCATTCAGATTCTCTGAAAAAATTCTATACTTAGATAATTTTTTCTTCAAAGAAAGCCGGTATGCTACTCCTCCCCGAAGTCGTCAGTAAAATACATGACGAATTTGACCTCGTTATCGGAAGAGTGCGCCTTAATGGTCCTACCTTACAAAGTTCCGTACTAAGATTAAAAACCCGTCCGAACACAAAAGAAGTTCAAAAAGGTTCCTTCCGAAAGATAAGGTGCTGGTGTTCGTCAAAAGTGCACGCTTGGAATCTTACCAGCTGCTGATAAGGCATATTCAGGAGAAAGAATGGAGAATGGAGAAAAAATCCTTCATTAAAAAATACTAAGAAAAAATTACAAAAAACGAAGAAGTAAAGCCTATGACTGAGCAAGGGTATCAGACGTTTCGTCAAACATTATCACCTCCAGAGGGCTCAGTCAAAGACGCAGGCCGAGCCGAAGGAAGATTGAGGAACTCGACTTTGGACCAGGAAGATCTTGGCTCTTGGGGAAAGTCCAAAGCAGACAAATGCGAAATGTCAAGCCCAGGGTGCCGAGCGAGGACCTGATGATGAGCCAAGCAAAAGCCATCTTGGTAAGATGTCTTCGACATCTACTCGCTACGGTTCTTCTCGGTGCCAAGAGCCGCCAGCTCAGCTTTAAGCGCGACAATCTTCTCCTCCAGCCTCCTCTTCTTCTTCCTACTCTTCGTCTTCTCCTTCTTCAGGGACGCAATCTTAGCTTGGAGATCGGCATTCAAAGCGAGTGATTTCTCAAGGTTCTTGCCGTTTTGAACGGTCTGCTTCCGAAGGCCCTCATTCTCTAAAGAAAGAGACACGCACTTCGAGCCGAGGTCTTCAACCTTGGTTGAGAAGTCGGTAAGCAGCTCCTGCCTGCTGGACACAACCTCGGCCCGAAGACTCCCAAGATCTTCTTTTGCGATTTTGTTTAACTCGCCATACTTTAGGGCATATTGGGCGAATGACTCTTTCGTCTTCTGTAGGGAATCTTTAGACCGAGAGCGGGTCTCCGTTTGTTTTGCTGACCAGGCACGGAAGTACCCGCTATATGCCAAAAGCTGCGAAAAATAGAGGCACCAAATAAGCATCGAAAGGCAATAATGGCTTGAATCAATTTTCTAAAAAACAAGAAAAGAAAAGACCACTTGAGCAGCGTGCTCGGTCATCCTCGCCGTGAGAATCTCTTCGTTGGGACATTCGGTTGTAAGGAACTGAAAAGTGGCATTAGTCAGCACCCCCGATGCCATTTACGGAGCCATCAGCTGGCTATCCTTAGAGAACAAATCCATGTCCTCTGTGAACGACCAGAAGGGCTCCTGTGGCACCTTGCCCTGAGGAATCCGTCGGTCCCGAAAAGCCCTCCGACGGGCATGAGCTTCCACCCAGGAAGCAGTAGGGGCGTTCTCTGCAAGGTCACGCCGAAGTTCCATCAAGACATCATCCCTTAGCCATTCATCCAAAAAATCATAGATACGAAAAATACTAAGGTTGGTAGCGGAATGGCTAAGGAAAAAACCTGGTGGAACTTCGGGGACGCGCTCCTTAGAGCCGACCTCCTGAACATCCTCATTGACATTCTTCCCTTTCCTCCTCCTGCCCTCTTCAAACTCCTGGGCAGACGTTCGCTCTGCTGGGATCTCGGTAGCAGGGGCAAGACTTAGCGTCTCCCCGAGGATGTCAGGTTCCGAAGAAGGGTTCTCTGCGGTCGGAAGCTGAGCAAAAGACTGGTCTTCCACCTCAATTATGTTCTCCGGGGAAGGAAGAGTGGTAGCCTTGGCCTTATTGGACTTGGAAGGGCCGGCAGTCGACTTCTTCCTCTTACCAGAAGTCTTCCTGCGTACTTGCTCTCCCCGCTTAGCCTGACTGTCATAGAGTGATTTATAAAACTCAGCAGACTGATCGCCCATTTCTGCAAAAAGGTAAAATATCAGTGTAAGTCCAAAAGGAAAGCAGATAGCAAACCCTGGAAGGTGACTTACTCTCGAAAAAAAACTGATAAGAAATTTGACGCCAAAGGAGCATGACTATCCAGGCCTTCTTCCCTGGAGGGACAGGCACGGGCATGCCGGGGTCACTCTTGTGAGCAGTTATCACTCCCAGTTCCCGAAGAACCTCCTCTGACATAAGGTCCCACTTAATGGGAAAAGGGTAGGGTGAACCTGACGGAGTCCCGGAGTCCCAGTCCGCCACCAACCGAATACGCTTGTCGAAGTTTTCAAAATCGGCAAGCAATACCGGAGTAAGGAGCTTCCGGGGATCGATGACGTCGACCTCCAAAGTCCCTGAGGCCCATCTAATAGGCACATGTCTCCAAGACTCGGGGACCCGGAAAAAGAAAAACTTCTTCTGCCACCCTCGCCAGCTATCCTTATTGTCGAAGGTAAACATAAACTTCTTACTCCCGGACCCTCGGGGAAGGAGGTAGTAAAAACCACCCTTCGGGATCGGGTGGAGTTTGTAGTATTGCATGAAAAAGAGGAAGTGCGGGTTTATGCCGAACACCGCGCACATGCAGAGGAAAGCATTAAAGTAAGAGTAAGAATTTGGGGGGAGTTGGTTCACAGCAATGCCGTGGAATTTGCAGAATTCGCATATCACGCGATGAGGGGGATACCGAAGACCGGCTTTCAGCTGAGCTCGGTAAACGGTAACCTCCCCCGAAGAAGCTGCGTAACCGTAAGATCCTAGGAGAGGTAACCTCGGTGTGATATAAGAAGGGAGGTAGTACTTGGCCACCCACTTTTTCATATTTTCCAAAGTAGTGGAACAAGGATAAGCCTCAAGGGAAGCAAGGTTTGCAGAAAGAGGGCGCACAGTCATCAATGGAGTCGGACTTAATGGAGTTGGATTTGACATTTTTCAAAAAATAAGAAAAAGAGAGATGACTTTGGGAAAAATAGAGGAGCAACGACAGACCACAAAAAGGGAACACCCACCAAAGACTTTGCTAAAACCCGGGCTGCGAAACACCGCTGCAAGGAGTCGCTGGAGGTCACTCTGCCGCAAGAACCGCCGCCGGAAAGAGAAAAAGGGCAAGAAAAGGCTCTAGAACAGACGAGAGTTAAAACAAAAAGTGAGAGAAAATGGGATGGAAGGTGCTTATATAGACCGAGGAAGGATAAGTGAAACGTCGTCATAATCATCCTTTGAAGATGTAACGGCCTAATTATTACTCGTTGAAGGCGAAGAGGCGCGGTTGACGTAACCAACATAATTGTTTGGCCATCCAACAGCGTCCACGTGTCACACAGCGCGAAGAACCAGGGCACATCCCTCTAATATCGCGAAAACCCAGGCACGGTTACCCATGACTGACACGCCTGGCCAAAGGACGCGACGATTCACAGACTCATGGCAGAAAAAGCAAAAAATAAAAAAGTAATATGCATTCCAAGGACACCAAGAAAACTGGAGGAGGGTACCTCGGCTCCGAGGAAACGCCTTCTGAAGCAAGGCAACTTTCCAAGAAAAGTTCCAACCGCCAGGTCGGCAAAGGGACCTCCTCGAAAACATAGCCGAAGCCCCCGCTCCGGCTCTCCAGGAGGGGGCATGTGATAGCCGAGGTGCCCATCACTGGCTGAGCTACCAGGTCTGACGGAGTACCGATTTCGCCAAAGGTAAACTGCCAGCTGAGGTCGGAAGGATGAACGATCCCCTTGGCCTAGTGTAGGGAGTTCGCTTCCTTGGGAAATGGTAAGACCAACCTCGGTAGAGAGATCAGAGCCCCTTCGGAAACGGGGGTATCCCTCGGAGGACCCATCCTCGGGGAATACATTACCCGAGGCGTCAGAGTAACCTCGGAAAGTACGAACAAAGCATTTAAGGAGCCTCTGACACCTCCCCATAAAAGTCGTCCCCCAAGTACATTCTGACACGTTATCACTGAAGCACGCCATCAGAGGGATGTTTCGATATGACACTCTCGGAATGCCTAGGCTGTCAGCCAGGCGACCTTTGCTGAGATAAACGTCCCTTCGATTGCGGAAAAGCAGGGATCACATCCCACCGGACACGTGTCGTGATCTGGAGCGACCACAAGAGGAAATCGCCTTCTGTACGCCTCCTTTATAAAATACCCAGGAAGCATCCTAGCGGGGTAAGGGGCAAGAGAGAGAAGAAAAAGAGTTCTCTTTGAATACACAAAAGGGCACGTAATCCGATTATCTGAAAATACTGACTTGGGCGTCGGAGGCTCCTCCCCGGGAATACACACCGGGGACCTCCTGACCTGTGTTTTCTGGAGTATTTCAGGTACATCCCACTGGGGAATCTCCTGCAAAAGTGCTCTTCTCCATCAGAAGTCTTCCCTACCCGTACAATGACACATGATGAGGCCACCGCAGGCCACCAGGTACGGTGAAGCTCACAACACATGATGGAAGAAAATTTCAAGCAGATGGTCAAAGGTTGAAGCCATACTATGGAGATAAACTTCATAAAGTGGGAAAAATTGCCTTGTACAACCCTTCATCATGAAAGGAAAAAGAGGGTTTGTCTAACTTAAGATATTAAACTAAGCTCCAATTGAGAGGTGCCCCAACAATTTTGATTAGTTATTTCATTTTTATTTTTACCTTCCTTAGAAGTATTCACTTATAGTTTGCAAATTTTGTGTGGAGGTAAAGAGTGGAGCTCTTAAGTAAGAAGCATAACTTGTGAATTTCTTAAGTATCAAGGTGTTTTCAAGGTCAATGAGGTTGATTTTCATCGATTACTTGTCGGTAAGGCATTAGAAATAGGCTTAGAAGGTGAAGAAGGGTAAAAATAACTGACGAAAGTATAGAAAATGTAAAAAAATTGAGACATTGAAAAAGTGAGATTGCACAATAAGAAATGCCATCTTACCTAGAAAAACCCAAAAGAAATACAATCACAACAAAAAAGTGCGATTGCATTTTTCTTGGAACCATAAAATAATGCAATCGTACTCCAAAAAGTGCAATTGCACTCTAAATGGCAAAATTTACCCAAGGAATTGAAGTGTGACCACACTTTGAAAGTGTGATTGCACTTTTTCCCAAACCTAGAAAAAAAATAAAAGCCAAAAGTATGACTGCACTTCAAAAGTATAAAACTTTTTCCTGTTTAAGGCTAGCCAATTTTAAAGGCATTGGATGCCATGGCTAGTACCTCCTTCCATTTCCAATTATTTTAATCCACCTCCCATCCAACTCATCACTTAGGATTTCTTCCTCCACCTAATTGTCCCCCACTTTTGACAAATTTACCCAACTTTTACCAAAGTCTTCCAATTTGTCTCCCACTTTGTCTCCCAATCACCGCATGTGAATCACATGATTTCCCTCACTCTCCCCTCCATATGGATGACCATTACATGCCCAAAAACACTCCAATTGCCTCATTTAACTCTTCTCCATCTTTCTCTACAATCTCTCACTAAAACTCCTTCATTTTTTCTCTCAAATTTTGCCTTAAAATCTAAAACACTCTTCCAAACTTCTTCTTCCTTCTAAATTTGGCCAAGACTCATTCTTGAGCATCCTTAAGATTTTACCAAGTGTTCTTGGTGTCTAAAAACTCTTAAGAGCACCTCGAACAAGAATCAAGAAGCAGATTGAAGAAAGGAGACATTTTTTGAAGTCATCAACCAGGAAGAGTTTTGGCCAAGTATTGCTCTTGGAATTCTTAAGTGTGAAGCAAGCTTCTTTTTTAGGAATAAGCTTCTAAGGACTTCCAAGGTAAGGAATCAAATGGTGGTTTCAATAAAATACAAATGGGAGCTTGAAGGAAATCAAGCCGAAGGATTTGGCCATACCTCATTTGGTTGAGGTATTGTGTGTTCCATCAAGTTTTCTTGGTATATGTAAGCTTTTGAGCTACGGTGATGCAAGAATATAATTGCTAATGTTTCGGCCATTGTAGGTTCTTGAGCTAGAAACCAAGTTCTAGCTACAACAAGCAAGGACAAGTAAGAAAAATAAGCTACTAAAAGCTTTCGGGCAACAAGAGTTGCAAACGGTTTGGCAAGGATTTTAATACTCTTTTGAGTATTCCGGCCCTTGGGTGTTGGATATTGGATGCCATGTGATCCTAAGATTCTACAGAGGGCTATGTTTTGTTGCTTAGACAACTCTGTGCTAGCTAGCTCCGTGTAAGCATTACGGCTAGGAATTGGGTCGGCCAACTCAATTCCAAAGCATAAAGAGATCTCAGATTAATGCGGACTAGTAAATGGTTAACCAAAATTAAAGAAAATATGCTCATGCTTGCTCTGCCCTTCATGGGAATATGGTGTTAAATGGTGTGTGTGTTTGTGTGCTTATATGTTTGGATTGTGCTTATTGACCTCGATTATTATTATATGCATGTCTCGTGTATTTTCTTTGTCTTAGTGTTTTCTTTGTAGGAACTTGGATTATACGTTGCCAAGATATACTTGTCCTATGTTAGGCTCTATGAGCTATATGGAATCCTTACTGAGTTTTACTCACACCCTTCTCTACTCAATGTAGGAAAAGGAGCACCAGAACGGAACTAAGATCAAAAGTATTTTATACTCTTTCTGTTGGTAAAAAGGTTTGTGTGTGTACATATGTGTTTGCTCAATATTCTAAGTATTCTAAGTGTTATGGGTTGCTTGTGTATCAAGCTAATAGTGTGGACTTTATGTGTAGGACTTGGAGTCTAGATTGTGGGAACAAAGTCTCTAAGGTGGAAATGTGTTCTATGTGTGATTTGCCATGTATAAACATGTACTAAGTATTTTGGTTTATCTTAAAAACCATTCCAAGTATTTATGGACCCTTTCAGGTACTTAAGTAAAATGGCATGCTAAAATCAAATCTAAGTATAATCGGCCATGTTGTATGTCTATGGCATACATGTGTACTCGTGGACATTCCGATTGATAATCATCTTTGGGCCTATGTAAAAAGTTGATAGATATGCATGATCATGTGTCCTAAGCCCATGTTTGAAATATGGAATCATGTATGACTAGGCCTTATATGTATGTTGAAAGATGAACATTAAGTAAACATGAACTAGAAAGGAAATGCATGCCTATAACGAGCTAAAATGGTAACCAATGGAATTAAAGACATGTATGTGTTTATGTGCAATAGTGGGTTACCAAGACACATATGAGAATGTAAGACTATGCATTATAAACAAGTTTTCCAAAATTGGAATATGGTGTTTTGGTTGTCATGCATGTTCTTGGTTGCGTTTGATAACAAGCTTGAAATGAACACACAAGTTCCACGTAAGTACTAGCTTGTTTCCTAGAGCACAATATGAACCTTTAAGTAAATAATTAATGAGCTAGTACTAGTAATATCTTGGGAATATGCCCGTATGTTTGATAAGGAATAAATGCCCCTTATATGGAATTCTGTTGTATGGTTAAGTAATTGGGCTCGAATGGGCCAGGGGCTAGGCTGGGCACAATAGCCGGACTGTGAAATATACAAAGGAAACATGAAGGTGAGTGAGAATGAAGAGTTGGTGTGAATTCATATGGATATTGACCAATTAAGAAGAATTGTGGTTGTTGGTTGTTGTATTAGTGGTTGGAATATTGAATAGATTTCTGGTGGGTATGATGGTAGAATGAATTATTAGTGAAAGGAGTTATTATGGAGTGAATGTTGTGAGAGTACAATTGTTGTTGTTTTAGTTGGTGATAGAGAAAATGGGTGGGGGATGTTCCATTTTGTATATGAAATGTAGTAGGCTACGAATGGAAAATTCTGGTATTGTTGAGAATTGTATTTATGAAGTAATTGTATGGATCCCATCAGAGTATGAATAGAAACTTTGAATTCTTCCAAATATATGACTTGCATGGAAGATGTTAAAGCCTGAAAAGTAGTGCGTTGGCATATTTCTTTAGAGTTGTTGAAAGAGACAGTGGCATTTAACCGCAGTTTGTGACCACTACCAAAGTAGGCCAAAAAAGTAGTTGCTGAGCTGAGGAGAGCACTTATATTCTGATAAGTTGGAAGTGTTTCAGAGAGAAATTAAACATCACAAAATTTTTCCTTGGTTAATACATGTTTTAACCTAAAGAATAATTCGACTGCTAAAAGTAAAACTATTGTTTGACTTGCCAAGGTAAATACGTGTGCAACCCAATTTATTGTACTAGCCACAGAACTTAGCTATAGACAAAAACACAGGCAACAAAGAACAAGCATTTATAGTACTGTAGCAAAAACACAGCTGATTTATAACTGGAAGCCATTAAAACTCTGCCATAAAAGAACACATCAAAGCTGTAAAAACACTGCCATTTTATAATTGGAAGTTATTAAAACTCTGCCATAAAAGAACACATCAAAGTTGTAAAAACACTACCATTTTATAACTGGAAGCCATTAAAACACTGCCTAAGCACAGAAGTCTGTGCAACTGCATTTGTGCATATATAACAAAAGCCTCCCTAAATCTCTTAGCTCTTGTTGCATACCTAACAAACCGAAGAACCAATAACTTGCAAAGACCAATAACTTTCCATAATCCTAATTAATGTAATACCTTGTTTTTAACAATCAAGCTAACACAAAAAATTGGAGCCAAGCGTTTCTCCTTTCTTAATTTTTCTGCTTCTTCATTATTGAGTACTGATTCCATCTGTGGTACTCAGTACACTTAGTATTTGTCTTTTATTCCTTGCAAGGTATACACCTTTTCCCTCTGTTAATTAGGAATGTAAAGATATGATAGCCACAAACCAAATGTTAACTCACACACTGATAACAACTACAAGACAAAAAATTTCAAACCATTTAGTTACCTAATACAACTATGAAGTCCCACAAATTGATTTTTGTGTGGGATTAGCCTACAATAGGAAAGAATTAACATAAAACAATAATAAATTTGCATAAAGCAATATTAACCACATGCAAGAAAGTACTTTATTTAGCATAAACCACTAAAACCTTTAGATATAATGGAGCATAAACCTTACATCTTTCAAGGGGCATCTCCTTTTGTTGTGGTCATTACTCTTGCATATGGTGCAATGCATTGTGCAACCATGGCTCGATAACTTCATTTTTCCTTTTTTTGGCTCATTTATAGATTTTCTTCTCTTGGTCCTTGGCTTACCTGGCATTGCTCGTTGAATTGGAGGCAGCACCTTGCCAAGCCCACTATCTTGCCAAAAGTCATCTCTGGGCATCAGTTGAATGATATGTTTATAAGCGGGTACAAACTTTTCTTTCTTGTACCAGTGGCTGATGTAATTCTTGGGATCATCTTTCTTGTACAAAATGGCCCTACTTGAGTGAGCACAAGGTATGCCAGAAAGTTCCCACTCATGGCAAGTACAACATTTTTGTTCAAGCTTAACCGCATAGGTCATTCTACCAAAGCCCACCTCATACCCATCCTCACCATTCCAATTCACCCTCCATTTGAAGGTTTAGATGTATTCTTATTTAAAATGTCCAGTATGTTTTTTCCATAATCATTTCTCAATCTGGAAACAAATGCCCTTATTTGTGCAGTCCTCTCAAGCACATACACCCTTATATCTTCAAGCATTTATATGATGGGCTTGCTTCTAGAGGACGAAATTGAAAGCCTCTGTATCATTATTATCAATAGAATCACACTTAATTACACTGTTGAAATACGCCTTGCACCATGCCTTCAAATCCACAAGAGTAGCAGCTTCGGCTGCACCAGGCTTTAACTTCTCCAATTCTTCCAATTTTCTTGCTAGAGCCGGTTCATTTATTGCCTTTACCACCACATAAAATGCAATCTTCAAATGATCCTTTTTAAATTTTGGTTACCAGTTTGAATAAATATGGCATGCATATAGCCTATGTTCAGCCTTTGGGAAAACGTCCAATACTACATTTAACAAAGCCCTACACACAAACCAATATTTTTTAGAGCACAAGTTATAAAAAAACTAAGACCACAAATTTTTATATTTATTGATCTTAACAACTTATTAACTTACCTTCTGTGGCAACGTCGGGTTTTCTGGAGTCGCCACCAATCGGTTTCACCTAGGTCGATTGGTCACCTAAAATATGGTCTGCGAGAGTTCGGGGGTTCGGGAGTACGGTTACGTTAAAACAACTTTGTTAAAACGCCCAAAAATTGGCACCTTAGTTGATTTTAATTTTGTTTTACTTTGCTTTTAAAACTTTTCAGTTAATTTAGATATTTTACCTGAATTAGTCGAAAATGTGGATTTTGGTAATTAATTCGGATAAAATTTTATACTTCCGAACCATGGACTCTGCCGAGTCATTTGGACACGGAAGATTTTGATTCCGAACCATGGACTCTGCCGAGTCATTTGGACACGGAATTTGGTGAAATTTTAAACAATCAATCCATATCGTAAAAATATGGATTTTTATCTTTTTATTTAATTTATTTATTTTAAAAGTTTGATATTTTCCAAACCGTAGATCCTGCCGGATCATCCGGATATGGAAATTGATTTAATTTATCGTAATTATTTAATTCTTATTATTAATTTTTAGTTTAATTACTAAATTTATCTTTATATTTTTACCTTTTCTTTCTTTCTTTTTCTTCTTATTTTTACTTTTTAATTTTCTTTTCTTTTCTTTCTTTTGTTTTCTTTTTCTTATCTTTCTTTTCTTTTTCTTATCTTTTCTTTTTTTGATTTTTTTCTTGTTTAATGAAGGATATTTATTATTTAAAGAATTACTCAATTTATAAAAGAATTAAAAAAAATTAATTTTTTTATTTAATAAGAAGTTAATTTAAAGGAATCAAAGAGTTTAAAAATAAAAATTTTGATCATGGTACGGGGCGTTGTTACTCAGCCAGACCTTCTTCACCAGGTGAAGCAGCTCAAAAGCGGGCACGAGACAGTTTCCAGCCAATATACCATGAACTAAAATTTTTTTATTTTTTATTTTTATTATTTTTTTATTTTTATATTATTATTTTTTTTATTTATAAAAGATTAACCAAAAGTAATTGTTTTATTAAGAGAATCAAAAATTTATATGTATATTTTAAACAAAAGAAGAAAAGTTTTGATATTTATTTAATTTATTTTGGAATAAAAGATTATTTAACCAAAAACTTATATGTATTTTAAAACAAAAGTCTTGATATTTTTATTTTTTATATTCTTCTTTGTTTGATGAAAGATTTTTTTTTTAATTTTAATTTATATTTCTGAAAATATATCTAATCAATAAGTCAAAAATATTTAAGAGAAAATTCAATTATTTTTGTTTTATTTTGTATTATTTTGAAATTATTTGATTAAGATTTTTATAAAGGAAACAAAAAGTTATATCTTTTAATAAGTAAAATATTACTGAATAAAATATTAACCCAAAATTTTTATTCTTTTCATTCTTTTTATTAATAAAGAAAACTAAAAAAAATTATATTTTAAAAGAAATAAATAAAATATTATTGAAAAATATTAACTCAAAATTTACTCTTTTTATTCTTTTTATTAATAAAGAAAACTAAAAAAAGTTATATTTTAAAAGAAATAAATAAAATATTACTGAAAAATATTAACCCAAAATTTACTCTTTTTATTCTTTTTAATAAAGAAAACTAAAAAAAAGTTATATTTTATTATTTTAAAAGAAATAAATTTTACTGAAAAATATTAACCCAAAAAAAATTACTTTTTTTTATTCTTTTTACTAAAAAAATTTATATTTTATTATTTTAAAAGAAATAAATAAAATATTACTGAAAAATATTAACCCAAAAATTTTACGCTTTTTATTCTTTTTATTAATAAAGAAAACTAAAAAAAATTATATATTAATAGATAATTAATATATTAGTCTAAAGTTTTTTTTTTATTTTTTTATAAATAAAAAATTTATTTATATATTTTATTTAAAAATATTTCCGAGCCATGGATCCTGGCGGATCATTTGGTCATGGAGTTTTAATTTTTTTTATTTCATTAATTATTAATTTTAAAGATGTATTAAAAGAATGATTTTATGTTTATTTATTTATTTATTTTATTTTTGAATTATTTCATTATGTTTGTTTATTAAAAGGAATAAAAACTTTGTTTCAAAATAAAAAAAGTATTTTTAATTAGCCTTTAGAAAATTATTCACATAAAATTCCTTTTTTTATCTTTTAATCATAAAAAAAATTCAATTAATAAAGTGGGGCTTTTTGGCCATCCACTTTAATAACACAATAATAATAAAAGTTAGCACAATTAATATAGTTAGATTAGTTGGATTAGTTAGTTAATAACAATAAAAAAGGTTAGTAAAAAGTTAGATTAAATTAATTAACAACAATAATAAAAATTAGCCAAGTTTAATTAAATTAATTGTTAACAACAATAATAAAAAGTTAGTCAAGTTAATTAAATTAATTAATTAATTAACAACAATAATAAAATTTAGCCTAATTAATTAATTGTTAATTAACCAAGTTGATTAAATTAATTAACAATAATAAAAGTTAGTAATAATGCAAAAATTAAAAGGTTAGTAACAATAATAATGTTAAAAGTTAGTTGTTAGTAAGTTAGTTAACAAGTTAATAATAACAAAAAAAAAAAGGTTAGTAACAATAACAATAATAAACAAATAAATACACAAGTAAAAAAATAAAGTTAGTAATTAATTCTGAAAAAAAAAAAAACAAAATAAAAAGATTAGTGACCAAAATGAAAAGAATTGAAAAGATGAAGGACTAAAAGGAGGTTTTACCCTTGGGAAATGAATTTGAAATTCTGTTTTGCTGGGAAAACAGAAAACGCGACGAAGCGCAGCTGGCACGGCAGGGAGGCGAGCACGGGCGTGGGGCGGCGAGGCGTGGGCGGAGGGGCGACGGCGGCGTGGGCGGAGGGGCGACGGCGGCGTGGGCGGAGGGCGGCGGAGGAGCGGCAGGCAGCAGCCGGCGGAGGGAGAGAAGAAACGCGGCGGAAGGAAAACGGAAAGGAGAAAAAGACGGCAGCGGGACGGCGTGGGAGGAAACGGCGACCGGCGACGGCGTCGGTAGCGGGACAGCGTGACGGCAGGAGGAGAAAGAGAGAGAAAACGAGAGGAGAGAGAGAGAGAGAACAACGAAGGAGATCAAACGAAAGAGATGGTCAAATCGTAGAAAAATAAAATGTTTGAGACTTTCTGGCAGAAGGAGGAGAGGCTAGGGAATAAGGCTGTAATTTTCCCTATTTTTAAAACGGAGCTCTGAACTTTTTTCTCTGATTTTTTCTGTGTTCAGCACTGAATTTGGGGGGGTATTTATAGAAGGATCTTAGCTGAACTGTGGACGGATAAATTAATAAAAAATCTCAAACTTATCTTTTAAATTGGTAAAATGACAGTTTCAGTCCTTTACGTTACTCCAGCTCTGGATAAGCTCAGAAGCTTCTGATTTTGACAATTTTAACGTTTTCTGTCAATTTGGGCCAGAAACGTCCGTTTAGGCCCAAAATTGACGCGAAAAATTACCCAAAGCTCCTGAAACTTTCAGAATTTGTCAATTTTGTCCGAAACTTCTCAATTTTGTCATTTTTACCTCAAACTTTTAATTTTTTTGTCATTTTTTTCTGAAATTTTATTTTTATTTCAAACACATACATATTCACACATATATTATTTTAAATCAAATCTTCTCAAAATAAAAATATATTTTAAACTAATTAACATAATTAAAATTTTTTAGCAATAATAATAATAATAATAATTTTTTTAATTAGTTTTTTTTTTTTAAATTTTTTTTAAAAAAAGGCCGGACGAAATTGGGTGTCAACACCTTCTACTGGTCAAACATGAAGCACCAATTTTTATCATTTATACCTCCAATATCAACCTTCAGGTGCTCTAAAAACCATTTCCAAGATGTGGTAGACTCAACCTCCACAACTGAACAAGCTAGTGGAAACATCTAGTTGTTTGCATCCTTGCCTATAGCTGAAAGAAGTTGCCCCTTCACGATCCCCTTCAAAAGGCACCCATCAAGGCCTAAATAATACCTACAACCTTCAAGGAAGCCTCTATTTAATCCATCAAAGAAAATGTAAAATATTTTAAACATTGGTCGACCTTTATCTCCCTTATTATCAACCTAAATATCAACACTAGTCCTGGGATTAAATGCAACCGATGCCTTGGCATAATCATGAAGCTTTTCATACTCGGCCCCCACATCTCTTTGTAGCTTCTTCATCACCTTTGCTTTGGCTCTTTTGCATTGATTCCTTGACACATGAATCTGTAACTTACTCCTAATTGTGTTCTATAAATAACATGGCTTCACACTAGGATAAGCATATATTAAACCTTCATAAGTTTCTGCAATCCATGTTTGATTAGCACTAAAAATTCTGAACACTTTATTGCAATCATGTTGATCAATATACTTATTCACCATGAAGTATTTCTTGTTATTATATTCTTCATAAGATATAAAAAGTAACCATGGGCACTTTGTATCCTTACAACAAACTCTTACTCAAGTAAACTCATTTTTAAGGAACATGATGTCATGCTTTTTAATGATGCAATACCTTTTCAGAGCCCTTTTCACTTGACTATGATCAATAGAAACCAATCTTACAAAGAGCTTCACCTCCTTAAATTTGTCATCAAACCTTGGGAAATGATGTCTTCTTCTTTGTAAAACTAACTCACATTCTTCAGTTGATGAGTATGAATTGCTATTATCTGAGTTGACCAGACTATATAATTCGTTACCTACCTCTTCGTCATCACCTTCTCCAATTCCACAGGTTTGAAATTTTCCTAGGCTTGGCTATGAAGTAAAGAAGCTATTTACCCTTTGTATTCCTAACCTTATCTCTTCATCTTCATTTCCACATAGGGCATTATGAATCTCATTCAACTCAAGCTCATATTCTCTCACTAGATCTTCACCCTCATCATCATCTAAGCCTTCATTCTCCTCATAATCCATGATACCCCCTCACTATCATTATTATACGTGGCTGGAACTTCATGGTGGGGCAGATTACTTTCTCCAAAATCATGTGCTTCTACGTCACTAGTGGTCTCCCGGTCAACTAATATCTTGTCATTATTACCACTCATCACTATGTTCAATGTAAAATTCCACTCTACCTTCCCTCATACCACAAGATAACATTTCCAACAAACTACCATTGTCACTTATACACTTTAAGCCAACATCTTGGGGTTGAGACGGAATCTTGTAGCAAATTGATTTTATATCCACATCATTGTACCCCAATTCTTGCAATATACTACTGACTGACAATAGGCAAAATTTATCTTTTTCAACCTTAGTAACATTGATGTCAAATTCCAGATATTTCACACTATGCTTTTTAATTAGTACACCACCATGACAAAGTTCGATAACAACTTCGTGCGACATCTACAAAAAAATTGCAAAATTAATAAAACATCTGACTATAATCCCACATATTCTCCTACTCCTTCAGGTCTCATTATTATTCTCTATAGTTAATCCAATTATAAATTTGCTTGGGCTAAACACAAACAATTGAACACAAAAATGCCTTTACCAGGGTCAACAAACTAGTTAATTTGTAAGGAATAAGTACTTTGATTTGTGTACATCATGTGTGAATTTCTTGGACCCAAATAAAATAACCCATGTCCCTTCATTTTATCCCTGTGGCAACGTCGGGTTTTCGGGAGTCGCCACCAATCTGTTTACCTAGGTCGATTGGACACCTTAAAATTGGTCTGCGAGAGTTCGGGGATCGGGAGTACGGTTACGCTAAAACAACTTTGTTATAGCGCCCAAAATTGGCACCTTAGTTGATTTTAATTTTGTTTTGCTTTGCTTTTAGAAAAATTTCAGTTAATTTTCAATCTAGAATTTTTAACTGAATTAATCGGATGTGGATTTTTGGTAATTAATTTGTATAGAATTTTATACTTCCGAACCATGGACTCTGCCGAGTCATTTGGACACGGAAGATTTGATTCCGAACCATGGACTCTGCCGAGTCATTTGGACACGGAATTTGGTAAAATTTTAAACAATTTTATCCATATTGTGAATATGGATTTTTATCTTTATATTTATTTAATTTATTTAGTTAAAAAAAGTTAATATTTTCCAAAACGTAGATCCTGCCGGATCATCCGGATATGGAAATTACTTTAATTAATTGTTAGTTATATAATTATTAATTATTAGTATTATGAAAATTTTGAATTTTTAATAATTTTAAAAATTATAAAGTATTTTATTATTCTTTTATTCTTTTTTTATTCTTTTTATTTGATAAAAGTTAAGCCAAAAAGAAATTATTTAATCAAGGTTTTATTTATTTAATGAAGAAAACTAAAGATGTATATTTTAAAAATAAAAGTAAAGTCTTAATATTTTATTTATTTTATTTTTTTAAGAAAAGAATAATCAAAAGTGATCATTTAATAAAGAAAATAAAAATTTATATGTATATTTCAAAAATAAAAGAAAAATCTTAATATTTCTTTTATTCATTTTTATTTGGTAAAAGGTTAGCCAAAAAGTAGTTATTTAATTATTTAATGAAATTTTATTTACTAAAGAAAACAAAGAGTTATATATTTAAAAAAAATCTAAGTGAAAGAAAAGCCTTGATATTCATAAATTTTTTTTTATTCTTGATAAAAGATCTTAAAGTAATTATGTAATTTATAAGTCTAAAATATTTAAGAAAAAATTTAATTTTTTTTTATTACCTTTATTTGAAATTATTTGGGTAAAATTTTTATTTTGTTTAATAAAGGAAACAAAAAGTTATATCCTTTTATTATTTTAAGAGAAATAAGTAAAATATTACTGGATAAAAAACATAAGTAAAATATTATCCCAAAGTTTTTTTTTTATTTTTTTAATAATAAAAGGAAAATTTATTCATATACTTTATTTAAAAAAATGATCTATATACTTTATTTAAAATATTTTCCAAGCCATAGATCCTGGCGGATCATTTGGTCATGGAATTTAATTTTTATTAAATTTTATTTAATTAATTATTAATAAAATCATAATTTTTCTTGAATTTTTTTAAATTTTAAATATCATTACTTTAAAGATGTGTTTAAAAAAAATTGATTTGTATTTTTGGAATTATTTAATTATGTTTTTAATAAAAGGAAATAAAGGTTAACTTTTGATAAAAATATGTTCCAAATAATAAAGGATGGGGGCTTTGTAAAAATTGGATTCTTGATTAGTCCTAATAAGTAAGCGGAATAAATGATTAGTCCATAATAATAAAAGTCAGCGGTCAGTACAGTTAATTGTTAGTATAGCAAAAATTAAATGGTTAGTGATAACAATAATAATGAAAGTTAGTGGTTAGCACAGTTAATTGTTAGTATAGGAAAAATTAAATGGTTAGTGATAACAATAATAATGAAAGTTAGTGGTTAGCACAATTAATTGTTAGTATAGCAAAAATTAAATGGTTAGTGATAACAATAATAATGAAAGTTAGTGGTTAGCACAATTAATTGTTAGTATAACAAAAATAAAAGTTAGTGATAAAAATAATAATAAAAGTTAGTTGTTAGTAAAGTTAGTTGTTAATAACAACAATAAAAAAAGGGTTAGTAATAAACAAATAGTAAACAAACAAGTAAAAATTAAAAGGGTTAGTAATTAATTCTGCAAGAACAAAATAAAAAGTTAGTGACCAAAGTGAAAGAAATTGAAAAGATGAAGGATTAAATAGGGGTTTACCCTTTTAAATTTAATTTTTTGAATTTCCTGTTAAGAAACGTGACTTCGCGCGCACAGGGAAGGGAGCAGGGAAGGAGAAGGGAGGAAGGAAGAGCAGGTGGCGGCGGCGTGGGCTGGCAGGGGACGACGGCGGGGGGGCGTGGACGGCGAGGCGACGGCGGGGGAGCGGCGGCGGCGTGACGGCGGCACGGCGATGTGGGACGACGGCCGGAAAGGGAAGAAAAAAGAAAAAAGTCACGGCGGAGGGGAGGCGCGGACGACGGCGGTAGAGGCGGCGGCGGCAGGCCGGACGGCGGGACGACGGCAGAGGGACGGCGGGGGGAGGTGGCGGTCAGGCAGCGTGCAGGAAAGAGAGAGAGATGTGAAACGGAAGAAAAGAAAATAAACGAAGAAGATGGTCGAATCGTACGAAAACGAATTTTTGAGACTTTCTGGGCAGAGGGAGGATAATCTAGGGAATAAGGCTGTAATTTTATTTTTTTTTGAAACTGAGCTCTAAGTTTTCTTTCTATTTTCTTCTGTGTTCAGCACAAAATTTGGGGGGCTATTTATAGAGGAAGTTTAGCTGAACTGTTGATGGATAAATTAATAAAAAATTTCAAACTTATCTCTTAAATTAGTAAAATGACAGTTTTAGTCCTTTACGTCTCTCAGCCTCTGGATAAGTTCCTGAAGCTTCTGATTTTGACAATTTTGTCGTTTTCTGTCAATTTGAGCCAAAAACGTCGGCAGGCTCAAAATTTTATGTGACAAACTGCCAAATGCTCCTGGAACTTTCAGAATTTGTCAATTTTGCCTGAAACTTCTTAATTTTGTCATTTTTACCTCAAACTTTTAAATTTTATCATTTTTATGGAGTTTTCTTTTTTTCTTTCAAATACACATATATATCATTTTAAATCAAATATTCACAAAACAAAAATGTATTTTAAGCTAATTAAAATTTTTAGTAATAATAATAATTTTTTTTTATTTAATTTCTTTTGTTTAATTTCTTTTAAATTTTTTTTTTTCTTTTTTTTTTTTTTTATGGTTGGACGAAATTGGGTGTCAACAGCTGCCCCCCTTTGCATGCTTCATGGGACATGATGTATGCAAAGTTAGTTACCAAATTTCGTCCGGCTTAGCTAGGTATTGAAAACCTTCTCGCCGCCTAAATCCTGAGGTTAAGGAACTCTCCTTAGAACCCCGGCGATAGGAGCTCTCCTATCGTTGAAGGAAAATTGATTGTTTCTGAGGCAAAGGTTCCATCCTTAAAACCTCGGATTGATTGATTGATTTCGAAGCAAAGGTTCCATCCTTAAAACCTCGAATTGATTGATTGATTTCGAGGCAAAGGTTCCATCCTTAAAACCTCAGATTGATTGATCTTGATTTCGAGGCATAGGTTTCATCCTTAAAACCTCTGATTGATTGATTGATTTCGAGGCAAAGGTTCCATCCTTACAACCCCGATGAATGAAAATTGATTGTTTTCGAGGCAAAGGTTCCATCCTTAAAACCTCGGATTGATTGATTGATCTTGAGGCAAAGGTTCCATCCTTAAAACCTCGGATTGATTGATTGATCTCGAGGCAAAGGTTCCATCCTTAAAACCCCGAATTGATTGATTGATGTCGAGGCAAAGGTTCCATCCTTAAAACCTCGAATTGATTGATTGATCTCGAGGCAAAGGTTCCATCCTTAAAACCCCGGATTGATTGATTGATGTCGAGGCAAAGGTTTCATCCTTAAAACCTCGAATTGATTGATTGATGTCGAGGCAAAGGTTCCATCCTTAAAACCTCGGATTGATAATTGATCTCGAGGCAAAGGTTCCATCCTTAAAACCCCGGATTGATTGATTGATCTCGAGGCAAAGGTTCTATCCTTAAAACCTCGGATTGATAATTGATTGTTTTCGAGGCAAAGGTTCCATCCTTAAAACCTCGGATTGATAATTGATGTCGAGGCAAAGGTTCCATCCTTAAAACCTCGACGATTGATTGAGTTCGAGGCAAAGGTTCCATCCTTAAAACCTCGGATTGATAATTGATTGTTTTCGAGGCAAAGGTTCCATCCTTAAAACCTCGGATTGATAATTGATCTCGAGGCAAAGGTTCTCTCCTTAAAACCTCGGATTGATTAATTGATGTCGAGGCAAAGGTTCCATCCTTAAAACCTCAATGATTGATTGAGTTCGAGGCAAAGGTTCCATCCTTAAAACCTCGGATTGATAATTGATTGTTTTCGAGGCAAAGGTTCCATCCTTAAAACCTCGGATTGATAATTGATGTCGAGGCAAAGGTTCCATCCTTAAAACCTCGAATTGATTGATTGATCTCGAGGCAAAGGTTCCATCCTTAAAACCCCGGATTGATTGATTGATGTCGAGGCAAAGGTTCCATCCTTAAAACCCCGGATTGATTGATTGATCTCGAGGCAAAGGTTCTATCCTTAAAACCTCGGATTGATAATTGATTGTTTTCGAGGCAAAGGTTCCATCCTTAAAACCTCGGATTGATAATTGATGTCGAGGCAAAGGTTCCATCCTTAAAACCTCGATGATTGATTGATTGATGTCGAGGCAAAGGTTCCATCCTTAAAACCTCGACGATTGATTGAGTTCGAGGCAAAGGTTCCATCCTTAAAACCTCGGATTGATAATTGATCTCGAGGCAAAGGTTCCATCCTTAAAACCCCGATGATGAAAATTAATTATTTTCGAGGCAAAGGTTCCATCCTTAAAACCCCGATGATGAAAATTGATTTTGAGGCAAAGGAGCTTTCCTTAGGACCTCGAGCGAAATTTATATGAAAGCAATTGAAATTGGAATAATTTTCTTCGAAAGTGTGAATTTTCATAATAGGCGAGCGCAAAGAATTAGGCTTCGATAAAACGAGTGAATCTTGATGATGACAATAACACTGACAAATTATGTAAAGGGAACGGATGTTTGGAATCAATATTCAAGGTTCATCTAATATTTTCTTCAGTAAATATAGATTCCCTTGTGAGATATGTCATCCGAATAAGGTTAAAGCTTAACTACCCCAAAATGTTATGCCTAGTAGACCTAATAAGATGCGTCTCAAGAGTAACAAAAATTACTCTTTACTCAGCCATTCCAACCTAAAGGCATTGTCCTATGGTTTTAATATCAGCATGGACGAAACTATATTATAAAAAAAAGAAATTCCCTGAAAGGAAAAACTGAAACGCGAAAGAAAATGCTGATAATAAAACTAAAGGACAAGAAAAACGGATCAGATCGCTTCTTTCTTCCACAATACTTCAACAGGGTGAGTAGAGGACCATTATGGGAGTGAACTGGTCGGGAAAGACTGTCGTGTCCAGTCTATCTGAATCATTGCTGGATCTGGTTCAGGAACAAAAGCTTGTATTTTATCTAGCAATTCTTCAGCAGTTGTTACGGATATTATGATTCGCCGTGCCACTCTTGATATGAAATTCTTCTGCATAGCATAATCCATAAAAGCTATCAGACCTGTAAAGAAATTGTTAACATTTAAAAGCCCAATGGGTTTCTTATGCAAATTAAGTTGGGCCATGGAAGCAATTTGAAAGACTTCTCCCAATGTGCCAAAACCACCTGGTAGAGCGATAAAAGCATCAGCATTTAAAAGTATTTGTAACACACGCTCTTGCAAATTTTTAACCACTAATTCTTCTCCAATCGTGCCCCCAGAAACAAATTTCAAAGGTCAAGGGATGATGCCCAAAACTTGACTTCCTCCTAAAGATGCTGCTGATGCTACACCTCCCATTAATCCGACACTACCTCCTCCATAAACTAAATGTATTTTTCGCTCAGCTAATACTCTATCCAAATGGTTGGCTGCCTTTAAATACTCTTCATCTTTTCCAGGAAAAGCCCCAGAAAATACACAAATACTTCGAGATTTACGAGTTGGGGTTTTCTCCATTCCTATCCTTACCCTTGTGAGAAAAGAGGATATATTTATAGAGATGAAGAGATAAGGCAATAATTTTATTTTCAAGAATGGATACATTATTGCTAGCTATTCATAGTAGTCACGAGTATGACTTTGGTCAGGTATGGGTACACTATCGTTAAAAGAGGAGGAAAATTTTCAAAATAGCTGCTAGCATGTACAGTAGTCACTACTGTAGCTTACGTCAGGAGTAGGTACGTGATTGTTGGAAGAGAAGGAAAATTTTAAAAAGTGGCAGCTATATACAGTAATCATAACTGTATCTCATGTCAGGAGTGGGTACATTATTGGGAGGATAATTTCAAAAGCGACAGCTAGCATGTACAGTAATCGTGACTTTGGTTCACGTCAGGAGTGAATACATTATTACCAAAAGGGGAGGAAAATTTCAAAAGCGACAGCTAGCACGTACAGTAATCGTGACTTTGGTTCACGTCAGGAGTGGATACATTATTACCAAAAGGGGAGGAAAATTTCAAAAGCGACAGCTAGCACGTACAGTAATCGTGACTTTGATCCTCGTCTTCCACTGGCTTTGCGTCCAGTAATGGCTTCAATGCTTTCTATGAATCGGTGATTTGCATCTCATCTAGCTTTCTCACAAACTGGCAAACAGGGTCGTTTAGGGTCAGATTCCCAAGACTGTAACGATCTCGTTCTTTTTGGAAAATTATCCATAATCCAACAACCTCAAATTGCACTATTCCGCAAGAATGCGCTTCAAGAACCTTTCGAATATCTTCTAGAGATTCCTTACGCAAGCCATTCTTAATGAATTTTATTCTATCATTACGATTTCTGGTGATCACTTCTGGAGAACGACATTTATTGCCGCAAATCCACCATCCACAATTATGACAAACGCCTAGCCTCTTTGCTCTTCTTTTTTTGGCATAAGCGCTTTTACCAAAGCCGGGCATACGGGGAAAGAACGCTTCTGGAACTTCACCAGCTGAACGAACCTTAGCTTCAATTAGCCACCGCACATTATCAGGAATGCCTTTGTGCATAAATACTCTGAATCGTTCACATCTAGCTTGATAAATCTTTTTAAGAACATTTATTGGGAAGGAAGGAAAATACTTTCGTAGGGCAGAAAGAGAAGACTCCATTGATGAAGGAGGCAAAGAAAGAAATTAGTGATTGTAGGAAACGAAAATAACTAACACATATTTATAGTGATGAAAGGGATAATGCGTTAATTACACTTACAGAAGCAAGTACATTATTGTCAAAAGAAAAGACAAATGACAGCTTATATGTACAGCAATCATGACTGTGGCTCTCATCTTCCCCTGATTTATGTCCAGTAATGGCTTCAATGCCTTCTATAAGTCGGGGATTTGCTTCCCATCCAGTTTTCTTACAAACTGACAAACAGGATCGTTTAAAGTCACATTCCCAAGACTGTAACAGTTTCGTTCTTTATGGTAAGTCCTCCATAAACTGATAATTTCACCTTGCACTTTTCCACAAAAATGCGTTTCAAGAGTCTCTCGGATATCTTTCAGAGATTCCTTACGCAGGCCATTCTTAATGAATTTTCTTTTATCTTCACGATTTATGGAGATGTATCCTAAAGAGCGACATTTAGTAATGCAATTCCATCGCCCACATTTATAACACACGCCTAGTCTCTTTGCTCTTCGCCTTTTGGCATAACGGCTTTTACCTAAATCGGGCATGCGGGGCATAAATGCATCTGGAACTTCACCTGCCAAACGGACCTTAGCTTCAATTATCCACTGCACATTATCGGGAATGCCTTTGCGTGTAAAAACTCTGATTCTTTCACATCTAGCAAGGTAGAACTTTTTAAGGACTTTTATTGGAAGGGAAGGAAAGTATTTTCGCAGTGCAGAAAGAGTAGAATCCATTGATGAGAGAAGAATTTGAGAGAAGAGGGAAATGAATCAGTTATTGTAGGAGACTGGAATAACCGACTTTAGAAGTCACGAGGTATCTTATCCGCTGCTTAATCAGAAGGAAGAACACGCATTTATAGTGATGAAAAGGGATAACGTGTCGATTACACTTAGGGGAGCGTGTACATCTGTCAAAAGAAAATGCAAACTTTTCCAAATATAACAAACTGTATGTACAGTAATTGTGACTGTGGCTCACATCTTCCACTGGTTTTTCGTCCAGTAACGGCATTAACGGCTTCTATGAGTCGAGGATTTGCTTCTCATCCAGTTTTCTTACAAGCTGGCAAACAGGGTCATTTACAGTCAGATTCCCGGGACTGTAACGGTTTCGTTCTTCATGAAAAATGCTCCACAAACCAAGTAGTTCACGTTGCACAGATCCACAAGAATGCGTCTCAAGAGTCAATTGGATATCATCCAACGAGTCTTTACTCAGGCCATTCTTAATGAATCGTATTTTATCTTCTCGATTATCAGAGATCATCCCTAAAGAACGACATTTAGTATTACAAGTCCACCGTCCACATTTATGGCAGACTTGTAACCTTTTCGCTCTTCGCTTTTTGGCATAAGAGCTTTTGCCTATACCAGGCATGTGAGACACAAATGCCTCTGGGATTTCACCTGCCAGACGAACCTTGGCTTCGATTAACCACCGCACATCTTCAGGGATTCCTTTGTGCATCAGAACTCTTAATCGTTCACAGCGAACTTGGTAGATCTTTTTGAGAATGTTCATTGGGAGAGAAGGGAAATACTTTCGCAAGGCGGAAAAAGTAGGATCCATTTTCTAGGAGGAAGTAAAAGAAAGAAGGGGTGAAGGAATCAGTTATTATGGGCAACTGAGAGAACCGACTTGAGAGTCACGGAGTACCGTATCCGCCATTTAACCGGAAAAGTGGATCCTACTTCATTTTGATGTGATAGATATTTTTGATATTCCATCGAGCTGACGTCGATCCAGTCCTCGATTATTGAATCCATTGTCCGCTTTTGACAAATTTTCAACGACAATATTTCTTGATGTCTGCCTTATCTTTGACTATCTCTTATCTTGGATGCTGCTAAGCTGGCATCAATCCTGTCCTTCCAGGTGTAGCCTCGATTATTGAATCAATTGCCAGGCTTTTGACAATATTGTCTATTTTATATATTTTTTTTTATATATCTGCCTTATCCTTGGCTATAGCTATCTCTTATCTTGGATACTACTAGCTGGCGTCAATCCGATCCTTCCAGGTGTAGCCTCGATTATTGAATCGGTATCCAAGCTTTTGACAATATTGTCTACTTTATTCTTGAATTCCTGATGCGGGTTGGTCCCGCATATTAGCTGTGTATCCAGTGATAGATTGGTAAGAGTTAATGACATTGAGATCTCAGCTTATATTGCTGTAGCTGTGCCGTAGATGTGCTTCCCGTTTGGTCCTTGTTATGTAAAGGCTATGTATGCATGATATGAAATGCATGAATGCAGAGCATGTGTAACTAATGTTTTTTTTTTTTTGATCTAGTTCTTTATGTCTTTGTTTTACTGGATCCTCTTTGTGATGGCCTTCTTGGACTATCATTGAATCTCTTTATGCTTTCCAGCTTTTGTTCGCTGCCTCAAAAGCCCAACTCTTTTCAAAATCCTCTTTCTTTGACTTGTTCTTTGAATTTTGGCCTCAATTTCTTTAAAGTTGGCCCGCCTCATAATTTATATCTCTTTTGGGTACTCATCCATTGTCATGGATTTGATACCATCAAAGGCTTTACTTTCAATGTCTGCTTTGCCTCTTTTCTTGTGACCGTGCCAACACTTACTTATTCCCATGTTATAATCTGAATGATTGTTCTTCCTTGAACTCATGTTTTGATCCATAAGACTTGCCCCATTGTCTATTGAACTTCTTTGTTGGCAGTACTCCTCTTACGCTTCGTAGAGACTACTTTACCCCCCTGAATATGGTGTTTATGTGGAAAGAGATATCATCTCGCCTTTGATTTAACAGAAGGTCGAGCATTTCTAGACCTTTGTGATGGCACTTGATCGTAAATTTCTCTTACAAGAACCACATCTTATTAAAGAAAGACTCAAGCTATCTCCTCACTTTTAAGTCTACATACATTAATGAATAATGGTTTGGCCTTAAAGAAAAACTTTCATCAATTTGCAAAGCTTGACAAAGTAATTTACGGTCTTTGTTTTTAATTAAAATATCCTGCCATTCTTCCTTTTCCAACTCGAAGACATAAACTGTGCAAGGCAATAAGGTATAAACATGATTCACAAGGATAGCCTTTTAGCTGAATGAGGATGATATCGAGAGGTAACTGTTAGGCGTGAGGAAAATTAAGTTTGAATGTTTTTTTTTGTTTTGTTGCTATCTTTTAGCTGAATGAGAATGATATTAAGAGGTAAATATTAGATCTGAGTAAAGTTAAGTTTGAGTGGTGTGAAAGAATGGTCTTTTAATACTACTCGTGAGCAGTATTAAATAAGGTAGAAGCATGATTCACAATGATAATCTTTTAACTGAATGAGGATGTTCAGTCTGAGAAAAGTTAAATTTAAGTGGTGTGGAAGGAGAGTCTTTTAATACTACTCGTGAGCAGTATTAAATAAGGTTGAAACGTGATTCACAATGATAGTCTTTTAACTGAATGAGGATGTTCGGTCTGAGGAAAGTTAAGTTTAAGTGGTGTGGAAGAAGAGTCTTTTAATACTACTCGTGAGCATATCTGATTACGGTGAAAAATTCAATAGTGAAGACCTCAAACTTGCCACCTTTTTCAGAAAGTTAGACCACATCTGTTGCCCCCCAACTATCGTAATCTTTATGTACACTTGGTTTGAGGGTTACTTTTGTTTTCTAAACCGCCTTTGCAGGTTTTCAGTCTAGAATCCATAGCTCACTTTTTCTATCTTTTCTTTTTTCTTTTGCTCTAGTTTGAGCCCTTTTTCCTTTTTTTTTTTTTTGTTTTTTTTTGTTTTTTTTTTTTGTGAGCTATGGTGATGACATACTTGATAACTCTCTTGAAGTGAGATGACTCAAGTGGCCTTGCTTGCTCGTGCTTGTTCTCAGTTCTTTTTGGTTTTGAATTTTCCCTTGTTGGCTTTTTGATGGAAGGGATGAACTTTTTCCTTTTCGGAGTTTTTGTTACAGAGAACCGAGATCATAGCCTTCTTGAAATGAGATGATTCAAGTGGCCTTACTTGCTTGTGTTTGCTCTCAGTCTCTCTTTTTTTTTGTTTTGAATTTTCCCTTGTTGGCTTTTTGATGGAAGGGATGAACTTTTTCCTTTTCGGAATTTGTGTTGCGGAAAACTGAGAATCTTTTTTTTTTTTTTTATTGAGCATTTGTGAGAATTGGGAGGCCACTGAAGTCATTTAATATGAGAGCTAACTTTTTTTGGAAGCTAACCCCAAACTTCTTGCAAGGATGTTGATAATCACTGTGAATTCTTTTTGAGGGTTGGGGTGCAACATATGAAATCCTTCTTACTAGATTTGACAGCACTTTCAAGATCGCCACTATTAAATATCCCTTAATTTTTTATTTTCACCCACGAGTAGTATCATTTTCAAAGTAAAGTGTGATAGCAATAATGGATAGTATAATGGAAAGGAGTGAGAGATGAATATAAAAACAGAATTTTTGGTAAGAAGTGGTAGAATGTGTAGGTGTAATAATTGAATTTTTGATAAAAATTGGTAGAATGTGTAAATGTAATAATGGAATTAAAAAGTGGTTGAATGCACACATAACATCTTTTTGTTGGAGAACAAAAAGAATTACCGGTTGTCGAAAAGTAAAGTGTGATAGCAATAATGGATAGTACAATGGCAAAGAGTGTAAAAATGAAAAGTAGTAGAATGCACGCATTACATCTTTTTGTTGTACCAGAAAAAGAATGGCAGGTGTCCATTTAACAAAGACTACACCCTAGATTCTGGACTAAATCTAGGAGATTTTTACTATTAGATTACTTTTGCAAGCTTTCAAAGATACAAGTTTATTCAAAGGATTCCCTGTCATTCAAAAGTGTGTGCGGACTATTAGGTCAGATCTGACTTGGAGCCCTTCCAAAATTAATGTAATTCCAGCTCAAAATCTTCACTTTCAATTACCAATCACATCATGGCCTAGCAACTTGGACTCGGCCAACTGTTGGACCTTGAGTTTCAGTACCACAGAATTTTCAGTTACATTTGGGATTAGGGTCACACCAACTTGGAAGAGAAGGTCACTTGGCCTTTGCTACTATTGATATAGATGATAGCAGAATGCCTTCTTCAGCAAAGACTGTGATTAACTTTCCTTCAAAAATGAATTTCATTTTTTGGTGTAATGAGGAGGGAATTGCTCCGGCCATATTTTCTATCTTGGACTCTATATCTATGAGACGTCCTTCGGTTTGTTCTGCCATTAGTCTTGTTTGGAGCCGAGTTGGATATCGGTGTTGAGGTCCAATTTTACCTTTTTAAAGTGAGATTCATTTTATTAGATTTTACATGTATATGATTGATGCAATGGATGCATGCAATACATAATGAGATTATGTTTTTTATCAAAATTTATATGCACGTGATTGATGTAATGGAATACATGCAATGAGATTATTTTTATCAGATTTTATATGCATGTGATTGATGTAATGGATGCATGCAATAAGATTATTTTTATCAGATTTTATATGCATGTGATTGATGTAATGGATGTATGCAATGAGTGAGCTTGATTATCAACTATTGTGAAACTTCAAGACTTCTAGTTATTATTAAAAAGACCAAAAAGTTAGCATAATTTGATGCGTGGTTTTGATGCATGAAGAATAATTGCACAGAACGGAAGTATAACAAAAGAAAAATAAGGTTATTAACAAGTTAAATAGTAATTAACAACTCATGAAGTATTATGGATAAACAAGTTAAAACCATATGAAGAAAAGTGTAGAGTAACAACACAGCATAACGAGGATATGCTTAGGGCGTTGGTAAAATGGTAGAAATTCTATGGTCAGTTCTATGGTTAAATGGGGAATTCTATATGCATAAGGTGGCTTATCAAAAAGGCAAGGGATAGTTCCCGAATCCCGTCATTAAATCATAGTGACGGCCCGATTCCTTACCCTCTAGGGTTAATGTAAGGAATAGATTAATTCGAGTCGTAGCTTTTCGTGGGCCCATGCAGAGACTAACCGTCTCAGAAGGCAATACACTACTTTGCTACTTTGAAACCAGTGAAGGCTTGGAGACCGTGGCCTCACAAGGACAGCAACACCAATTCCGCTTAGAAAGAATCGTGTTTGATTTAAGGAAGCTCGGGTATAGAGCTTCATATTGTGAATGCATTATGCATGTTTAGAATAAGTAAATATAACATATAAATCCACATAATAAGCAAAGTAAATCAAAACAAATCAACTTTAGGCTCGACTCACTAACGTGGAGTCCCCAGTGGAGTCGCCAAGCTGTGGCAACGTCGGGTTTTCGGGAGTCGCCACCAATCTGTTTACCTAGGTCGATTGGACACCTTAAAATTGGTCTGCGAGAGTTCGGGGATCGGGAGTACGGTTACGCTAAAACAACTTTGTTATAGCGCCCAAAATTGGCACCTTAGTTGATTTTAATTTTGTTTTGCTTTGCTTTTAGAAAAATTTCAGTTAATTTTCAATCTAGAATTTTTAACTGAATTAATCGGATGTGGATTTTTGGTAATTAATTTGTATAGAATTTTATACTTCCGAACCATGGACTCTGCCGAGTCATTTGGACACGGAAGATTTGATTCCGAACCATGGACTCTGCCGAGTCATTTGGACACGGAATTTGGTAAAATTTTAAACAATTTTATCCATATTGTGAATATGGATTTTTATCTTTATATTTATTTAATTTATTTAGTTAAAAAAAGTTAATATTTTCCAAAACATAGATCCTGCCGGATCATCCGGATATGGAAATTACTTTAATTAATTGTTAGTTATATAATTATTAATTATTAGTATTATGAAAATTTTGAATTTTTAATAATTTTAAAAATTATAAAGTATTTTATTATTCTTTTATTCTTTTTTTATTCTTTTTATTTGATAAAAGTTAAGCCAAAAAGAAATTATTTAATCAAGGTTTTATTTATTTAATGAAGAAAACTAAAGATGTATATTTTAAAAATAAAAGTAAAGTCTTAATATTTTATTTATTTTATTTTTTTAAGAAAAGATTAATCAAAAGTGATCATTTAATAAAGAAAATAAAAATTTATATGTATATTTCAAAAATAAAAGAAAAATCTTAATATTTCTTTTATTCATTTTTATTTGGTAAAAGGTTAGCCAAAAAGTAGTTATTTAATTATTTAATGAAATTTTATTTACTAAAGAAAACAAAGAGTTATATATTTAAAAAAAATCTAAGTGAAAGAAAAGCCTTGATATTCATAAATTTTTTTTTATTCTTGATAAAAGATCTTAAAGTAATTATGTAATTTATAAGTCTAAAATATTTAAGAAAAAATTTAATTTTTTTTATTACCTTTATTTGAAATTATTTGGGTAAAATTTTTATTTTGTTTAATAAAGGAAACAAAAAGTTATATCCTTTTATTATTTTAAGAGAAATAAGTAAAATATTACTGGATAAAAAACATAAGTAAAATATTATCCCAAAGTTTTTTTTTTTATTTTTTTAATAATAAAAGGAAAATTTATTCATATACTTTATTTAAAAAAATGATCTATATACTTTATTTAAAATATTTTCCAAGCCATAGATCCTAGCGGATCATTTGGTCATGGAATTTAATTTTTATTAAATTTTATTTAATTAATTATTAATAAAATCATAATTTTTCTTGAATTTTTTTAAATTTTAAATATCATTACTTTAAAGATGTGTTTAAAAAAAATTGATTTGTATTTTTGGAATTATTTAATTATGTTTTTAATAAAAGGAAATAAAGGTTAACTTTTGATAAAAATATGTTCCAAATAATAAAGGATGGGGGCTTTGTAAAAATTGGATTCTTGATTAGTCCTAATAAGTAAGCGGAATAAATGATTAGTCCATAATAATAAAAGTCAGCGGTCAGTACAGTTAATTGTTAGTATAGCAAAAATTAAATGGTTAGTGATAACAATAATAATGAAAGTTAGTGGTTAGCACAGTTAATTGTTAGTATAGGAAAAATTAAATGGTTAGTGATAACAATAATAATGAAAGTTAGTGGTTAGCACAATTAATTGTTAGTATAGCAAAAATTAAATGGTTAGTGATAACAATAATAATGAAAGTTAGTGGTTAGCACAATTAATTGTTAGTATAACAAAAATAAAAGTTAGTGATAACAATAATAATAAAAGTTAGTTGTTAGTAAAGTTAGTTGTTAATAACAACAATAAAAAAAGGGTTAGTAATAAACAAATAGTAAACAAACAAGTAAAAATTAAAAGGGTTAGTAATTAATTCTGCAAGAACAAAATAAAAAGTTAGTGACCAAAGTGAAAGAAATTGAAAAGATGAAGGATTAAATAGGGGTTTACCCTTTTAAATTTAATTTTTTGAATTTCCTGTTAAGAAACGTGACTTCGCGCGCACAGGGAAGGGAGCAGGGAAGGAGAAGGGAGGAAGGAAGAGCAGGTGGCGGCGCGCGTGGGCTGGCAGGGGACGACGGCGGGGGGGCGTGGACGGCGAGGCGACGGCGGGGGAGCGGCGGCGGCGTGACGGCGGCACGGCGATGTGGGACGACGGCCGGAAAGGGAAGAAAAAAGAAAAAAGTCACGGCGGAGGGGAGGCGCGGACGACGGCGGTAGAGGCGGCGGCGGCAGGCCGGACGGCGGGACGACGGCAGAGGGACGGCGGGGGGAGGTGGCGGTCAGGCAGCGTGCAGGAAAGAGAGAGAGATGTGAAACGGAAGAAAAGAAAATAAACGAAGAAGATGGTCGAATCGTACGAAAACGAATTTTTGAGACTTTCTGGGCAGAGGGAGGATAATCTAGGGAATAAGGCTGTAATTTTATTTTTTTTTGAAACTGAGCTCTAAGTTTTCTTTCTATTTTCTTCTGTGTTCAGCACAAAATTTGGGGGGCTATTTATAGAGGAAGTTTAGCTGAACTGTTGATGGATAAATTAATAAAAAATTTCAAACTTATCTCTTAAATTGGTAAAATGACAGTTTTAGTCCTTTACGTCTCTCAGCCTCTGGATAAGTTCCTGAAGCTTCTGATTTTGACAATTTTGTCGTTTTCTGTCAATTTGAGCCAAAAACGTCGGCAGGCTCAAAATTTTATGTGACAAACTGCCAAATGCTCCTGGAACTTTCAGAATTTGTCAATTTTGCCTGAAACTTCTTAATTTTGTCATTTTTACCTCAAACTTTTAAATTTTATCATTTTTATGGAGTTTTCTTTTTTTCTTTCAAATACACATATATATCATTTTAAATCAAATATTCACAAAACAAAAATGTATTTTAAGCTAATTAAAATTTTTAGTAATAATAATAATTTTTTTTTATTTAATTTCTTTTGTTTAATTTCTTTTAAATTTTTTTTTTTCTTTTTTTTTTTTTTTATGGTTGGACGAAATTGGGTGTCAACAGCTGCCCCCCTTTGCATGCTTCATGGGACATGATGTATGCAAAGTTAGTTACCAAATTTCGTCCGGCTTAGCTAGGTATTGAAAACCTTCTCGCCGCCTAAATCCTGAGGTTAAGGAACTCTCCTTAGAACCCCGGCGATAGGAGCTCTCCTATCGTTGAAGGAAAATTGATTGTTTCTGAGGCAAAGGTTCCATCCTTAAAACCTCGGATTGACTGATTGATTTCGAAGCAAAGGTTCCATCCTTAAAACCTCGAATTGATTGATTGATTTCGAGGCAAAGGTTCCATCCTTAAAACCTCAGATTGATTGATCTTGATTTCGAGGCATAGGTTTCATCCTTAAAACCTCTGATTGATTGATTGATTTCGAGGCAAAGGTTCCATCCTTACAACCCCGATGAATGAAAATTGATTGTTTTCGAGGCAAAGGTTCCATCCTTAAAACCTCGGATTGATTGATTGATCTTGAGGCAAAGGTTCCATCCTTAAAACCTCGGATTGATTGATTGATCTCGAGGCAAAGGTTCCATCCTTAAAACCCCGAATTGATTGATTGATGTCGAGGCAAAGGTTCCATCCTTAAAACCTCGAATTGATTGATTGATCTCGAGGCAAAGGTTCCATCCTTAAAACCCCGGATTGATTGATTGATGTCGAGGCAAAGGTTCCATCCTTAAAACCTCGAATTGATTGATTGATGTCGAGGCAAAGGTTCCATCCTTAAAACCTCGGATTGATAATTGATCTCGAGGCAAAGGTTCCATCCTTAAAACCCCGGATTGATTGATTGATCTCGAGGCAAAGGTTCTATCCTTAAAACCTCGGATTGATAATTGATTGTTTTCGAGGCAAAGGTTCCATCCTTAAAACCTCGGATTGATAATTGATGTCGAGGCAAAGGTTCCATCCTTAAAACCTCGACGATTGATTGAGTTCGAGGCAAAGGTTCCATCCTTAAAACCTCGGATTGATAATTGATTGTTTTCGAGGCAAAGGTTCCATCCTTAAAACCTCGGATTGATAATTGATCTCGAGGCAAAGGTTCTCTCCTTAAAACCTCGGATTGATTAATTGATGTCGAGGCAAAGGTTCCATCCTTAAAACCTCAATGATTGATTGAGTTCGAGGCAAAGGTTCCATCCTTAAAACCTCGGATTGATAATTGATTGTTTTCGAGGCAAAGGTTCCATCCTTAAAACCTCGGATTGATAATTGATGTCGAGGCAAAGGTTCCATCCTTAAAACCTCGAATTGATTGATTGATCTCGAGGCAAAGGTTCCATCCTTAAAACCCCGGATTGATTGATTGATGTCGAGGCAAAGGTTCCATCCTTAAAACCCCGGATTGATTGATTGATCTCGAGGCAAAGGTTCTATCCTTAAAACCTCGGATTGATAATTGATTGTTTTCGAGGCAAAGGTTCCATCCTTAAAACCTCGGATTGATAATTGATGTCGAGGCAAAGGTTCCATCCTTAAAACCTCGACGATTGATTGATTGATGTCGAGGCAAAGGTTCCATCCTTAAAACCTCGACGATTGATTGAGTTCGAGGCAAAGGTTCCATCCTTAAAACCTCGGATTGATAATTGATCTCGAGGCAAAGGTTCCATCCTTAAAACCCCGATGATGAAAATTAATTATTTTCGAGGCAAAGGTTCCATCCTTAAAACCCCGATGATGAAAATTGATTTTGAGGCAAAGGAGCTTTCCTTAGGACCTCGAGCGAAATTTATATGAAAGCAATTGAAATTGGAATAATTTTCTTTGAAAGTGTGAATTTTCATAATAGGCGAGCGCAAAGAATTAGGCTTCGATAAAACGAGTGAATCTTGATGATGACAATAACACTGACAAATTATGTAAAGGGAACGGATGTTTGGAATCAATATTCAAGGTTCATCTAATATTTTCTTCAGTAAATATAGATTCCCTTGTGAGATATGTCATCCGAATAAGGTTAAAGCTTAACTACCCCAAAATGTTATGCCTAGTAGACCTAATAAGATGCGTCTCAAGAGTAACAAAAATTACTCTTTACTCAGCCATTCCAACCTAAAGGCATTGTCCTATGGTTTTAATATCAGCATGGACGAAACTATATTATAAAAAAAAGAAATTCCCTGAAAGGAAAAACTGAAACGCGAAAGAAAATGCTGATAATAAAACTAAAGGACAAGAAAAACGGATCAGATCGCTTCTTTCTTCCACAATACTTCAACAGGGTGAGTAGAGGACCATTATGGGAGTGAACTGGTCGGGAAAGACTGTCGTGTCCAGTCTATCTGAATCATTGCTGGATCTGGTTCAGGAACAAAAGCTTGTATTTTATCTAGCAATTCTTCAGCAGTTGTTACGGATATTATGATTCGCCGTGCCACTCTTGATATGAAATTCTTCTGCATAGCATAATCCATAAAAGCTATCAGACCTGTAAAGAAATTGTTAACATTTAAAAGCCCAATGGGTTTCTTATGCAAATTAAGTTGCTTGTATTTTATCTAGCAATTCTTCAGCAGTTGTTACGGATATTATGATTCGCCGTGCCACTCTTGATATGAAATTCTTCTGCATAGCATAATCCATAAAAGCTATCAGACCTGTAAAGAAATTGTTAACATTTAAAAGCCCAATGGGTTTCTTATGCAAATTAAGTTGGGCCATGGAAGCAATTTGAAAGACTTCTCCCAATGTGCCAAAACCACCTGGTAGAGCGATAAAAGCATCAGCATTTAAAAGTATTTGTAACACACGCTCTTGCAAATTTTTAACCACTAATTCTTCTCCAATCGTGCCCCCAGAAACAAATTTCAAAGGTCAAGGGATGATGCCCAAAACTTGACTTCCTCCTAAAGATGCTGCTGATGCTACACCTCCCATTAATCCGACACTACCTCCTCCATAAACTAAATGTATTTTTCGCTCAGCTAATACTCTATCCAAATGGTTGGCTGCCTTTAAATACTCTTCATCTTTTCCAGGAAAAGCCCCAGAAAATACACAAATACTTCGAGATTTACGAGTTGGGGTTTTCTCCATTCCTATCCTTACCCTTGTGAGAAAAGAGGATATATTTATAGAGATGAAGAGATAAGGCAATAATTTTATTTTCAAGAATGGATACATTATTGCCAGCTATTCATAGTAGTCACGAGTATGACTTTGGTCAGGTATGGGTACACTATCGTTAAAAGAGGAGGAAAATTTTCAAAATAGCTGCTAGCATGTACAGTAGTCACTACTGTAGCTTACGTCAGGAGTAGGTACGTGATTGTTGGAAGAGAAGGAAAATTTTAAAAAGTGGCAGCTATATACAGTAATCATAACTGTATCTCATGTCAGGAGTGGGTACATTATTGGGAGGATAATTTCAAAAGCGACAGCTAGCATGTACAGTAATCGTGACTTTGGTTCACGTCAGGAGTGAATACATTATTACCAAAAGGGGAGGAAAATTTCAAAAGCGACAGCTAGCACGTACAGTAATCGTGACTTTGGTTCACGTCAGGAGTGGATACATTATTACCAAAAGGGGAGGAAAATTTCAAAAGCGACAGCTAGCACGTACAGTAATCGTGACTTTGATCCTCGTCTTCCACTGGCTTTGCGTCCAGTAATGGCTTCAATGCTTTCTATGAATCGGTGATTTGCATCTCATCTAGCTTTCTCACAAACTGGCAAACAGGGTCGTTTAGGGTCAGATTCCCAAGACTGTAACGATCTCGTTCTTTTTGGAAAATTATCCATAATCCAACAACCTCAAATTGCACTATTCCGCAAGAATGCGCTTCAAGAACCTTTCGAATATCTTCTAGAGATTCCTTACGCAAGCCATTCTTAATGAATTTTATTCTATCATTACGATTTCTGGTGATCACTTCTGGAGAACGACATTTATTGCCGCAAATCCACCATCCACAATTATGACAAACGCCTAGCCTCTTTGCTCTTCTTTTTTTGGCATAAGCGCTTTTACCAAAGCCGGGCATACGGGGAAAGAACGCTTCTGGAACTTCACCAGCTGAACGAACCTTAGCTTCAATTAGCCACCGCACATTATCAGGAATGCCTTTGTGCATAAATACTCTGAATCGTTCACATCTAGCTTGATAAATCTTTTTAAGAACATTTATTGGGAAGGAAGGAAAATACTTTCGTAGGGCAGAAAGAGAAGACTCCATTGATGAAGGAGGCAAAGAAAGAAATTAGTGATTGTAGGAAACGAAAATAACTAACACATATTTATAGTGATGAAAGGGATAATGCGTTAATTACACTTACAGAAGCAAGTACATTATTGTCAAAAGAAAAGACAAATGACAGCTTATATGTACAGCAATCATGACTGTGGCTCTCATCTTCCCCTGATTTATGTCCAGTAATGGCTTCAATGCCTTCTATAAGTCGGGGATTTGCTTCCCATCCAGTTTTCTTACAAACTGACAAACAGGATCGTTTAAAGTCACATTCCCAAGACTGTAACGGTTTCGTTCTTTATGGTAAGTCCTCCATAAACTGATAATTTCACCTTGCACTTTTCCACAAAAATGCGTTTCAAGAGTCTCTCGGATATCTTTCAGAGATTCCTTACGCAGGCCATTCTTAATGAATTTTCTTTTATCTTCACGATTTATGGAGATGTATCCTAAAGAGCGACATTTAGTAATGCAATTCCATCGCCCACATTTATAACACACGCCTAGTCTCTTTGCTCTTCGCCTTTTGGCATAACGGCTTTTACCTAAATCGGGCATGCGGGGCATAAATGCATCTGGAACTTCACCTGCCAAACGGACCTTAGCTTCAATTATCCACTGCACATTATCGGGAATGCCTTTGCGTGTAAAAACTCTGATTCTTTCACATCTAGCAAGGTAGAACTTTTTAAGGACTTTTATTGGAAGGGAAGGAAAGTATTTTCGCAGTGCAGAAAGAGTAGAATCCATTGATGAGAGAAGAATTTGAGAGAAGAGGGAAATGAATCAGTTATTGTAGGAGACTGGAATAACCGACTTTAGAAGTCACGAGGTATCTTATCCGCTGCTTAATCAGAAGGAAGAACACGCATTTATAGTGATGAAAAGGGATAACGTGTCGATTACACTTAGGGGAGCGTGTACATCTGTCAAAAGAAAATGCAAACTTTTCCAAATATAACAAACTGTATGTACAGTAATTGTGACTGTGGCTCACATCTTCCACTGGTTTTTCGTCCAGTAACGGCATTAACGGCTTCTATGAGTCGAGGATTTGCTTCCCATCCAGTTTTCTTACAAGCTGGCAAACAGGGTCATTTACAGTCAGATTCCCAGGACTGTAACGGTTTCGTTCTTCATGAAAAATGCTCCACAAACCAAGTAGTTCACGTTGCACAGATCCACAAGAATGCGTCTCAAGAGTCAATTGGATATCATCCAACGAGTCTTTACTCAGGCCATTCTTAATGAATCGTATTTTATCTTCTCGATTATCAGAGATCATCCCTAAAGAACGACATTTAGTATTACAAGTCCACCGTCCACATTTATGGCAGACTTGTAACCTTTTCGCTCTTCGCTTTTTGGCATAAGAGCTTTTGCCTATACCAGGCATGTGAGACACAAATGCCTCTGGGATTTCACCTGCTAGACGAACCTTGGCTTCGATTAACCACCGCACATCTTCAGGGATTCCTTTGTGCATCAGAACTCTTAATCGTTCACAGCGAACTTGGTAGATCTTTTTGAGAATGTTCATTGGGAGAGAAGGGAAATACTTTCGCAAGGCGGAAAAAGTAGGATCCATTTTCTAGGAGGAAGTAAAAGAAAGAAGGGGTGAAGGAATCAGTTATTATGGGCAACTGAGAGAACCGACTTGAGAGTCACGGAGTACCGTATCCGCCATTTAACCGGAAAAGTGGATCCTACTTCATTTTGATGTGATAGATATTTTTGATATTCCATCGAGCTGACGTCGATCCAGTCCTCGATTATTGAATCCATTGTCCGCTTTTGACAAATTTTCAACGACAATATTTCTTGATGTCTGCCTTATCTTTGACTATCTCTTATCTTGGATGCTGCTAAGCTGGCATCAATCCTGTCCTTCCAGGTGTAGCCTCGATTATTGAATCAATTGCCAGGCTTTTGACAATATTGTCTATTTTATATATTTTTTTTTATATATCTGCCTTATCCTTGGCTATAGCTATCTCTTATCTTGGATACTACTAGCTGGCGTCAATCCGATCCTTCCAGGTGTAGCCTCGATTATTGAATCAGTATCCAAGCTTTTGACAATATTGTCTACTTTATTCTTGAATTCCTGATGCGGGTTGGTCCCGCATATTAGCTGTGTATCCAGTGATAGATTGGTAAGAGTTAATGACATTGAGATCTCAGCTTATATTGCTGTAGCTGTGCCGTAGATGTGCTTCCCGTTTGGTCCTTGTTATGTAAAGGCTATGTATGCATGATATGAAATGCATGAATGCAGAGCATGTGTAACTAATGTTTTTTTTTTTTTTGATCTAGTTCTTTATGTCTTTGTTTTACTGGATCCTCTTTGTGATGGCCTTCTTGGACTATCATTGAATCTCTTTATGCTTTCCAGCTTTTGTTCGCTGCCTCAAAAGCCCAACTCTTTTCAAAATCCTCTTTCTTTGACTTGTTCTTTGAATTTTGGCCTCAATTTCTTTAAAGTTGGCCCGCCTCATAATTTATATCTCTTTTGGGTACTCATCCATTGTCATGGATTTGATACCATCAAAGGCTTTACTTTCAATGTCTGCTTTGCCTCTTTTCTTGTGACCGTGCCAACACTTACTTATTCCCATGTTATAATCTGAATGATTGTTCTTCCTTGAACTCATGTTTTGATCCATAAGACTTGCCCCATTGTCTATTGAACTTCTTTGTTGGCAGTACTCCTCTTACGCTTCGTAGAGACTACTTTACCCCCCTGAATATGGTGTTTATGTGGAAAGAGATATCATCTCGCCTTTGATTTAACAGAAGGTCGAGCATTTCTAGACCTTTGTGATGGCACTTGATCGTAAATTTCTCTTACAAGAACCACATCTTATTAAAGAAAGACTCAAGCTATCTCCTCACTTTTAAGTCTACATACATTAATGAATAATGGTTTGGCCTTAAAGAAAAACTTTCATCAATTTGCAAAGCTTGACAAAGTAATTTACGGTCTTTGTTTTTAATTAAAATATCCTGCCATTCTTCCTTTTCCAACTCGAAGACATAAACTGTGCAAGGCAATAAGGTATAAACATGATTCACAAGGATAGCCTTTTAGCTGAATGAGGATGATATCGAGAGGTAACTGTTAGGCGTGAGGAAAATTAAGTTTGAATGTTTTTTTTTGTTTTGTTGCTATCTTTTAGCTGAATGAGAATGATATTAAGAGGTAAATATTAGATCTGAGTAAAGTTAAGTTTGAGTGGTGTGAAAGAATGGTCTTTTAATACTACTCGTGAGCAGTATTAAATAAGGTAGAAGCATGATTCACAATGATAATCTTTTAACTGAATGAGGATGTTCAGTCTGAGAAAAGTTAAATTTAAGTGGTGTGGAAGGAGAGTCTTTTAATACTACTCGTGAACAGTATTAAATAAGGTTGAAACGTGATTCACAATGATAGTCTTTTAACTGAATGAGGATGTTCGGTCTGAGGAAAGTTAAGTTTAAGTGGTGTGGAAGAAGAGTCTTTTAATACTACTCGTGAGCATATCTGATTACGGTGAAAAATTCAATAGTGAAGACCTCAAACTTGCCACCTTTTTCAGAAAGTTAGACCACATCTGTTGCCCCCCAACTATCGTAATCTTTATGTACACTTGGTTTGAGGGTTACTTTTGTTTTCTAAACCGCCTTTGCAGGTTTTCAGTCTAGAATCCATAGCTCACTTTTTCTATCTTTTCTTTTTTCTTTTGCTCTAGTTTGAGCCCTTTTTCCTTTTTTTTTTTTTGTTTTTTTTTGTTTTTTTTTTTTTTGTGAGCTATGGTGATGACATACTTGATAACTCTCTTGAAGTGAGATGACTCAAGTGGCCTTGCTTGCTCGTGCTTGTTCTCAGTTCTTTTTGGTTTTGAATTTTCCCTTGTTGGCTTTTTGATGGAAGGGATGAACTTTTTCCTTTTCGGAGTTTTTGTTACAGAGAACCGAGATCATAGCCTTCTTGAAATGAGATGATTCAAGTGGCCTTACTTGCTTGTGTTTGCTCTCAGTCTCTCTTTTTTTTTGTTTTGAATTTTCCCTTGTTGGCTTTTTGATGGAAGGGATGAACTTTTTCCTTTTTGGAATTTGTGTTGCGGAAAACTGAGAATCTTTTTTTTTTTTTTATTGAGCATTTGTGAGAATTGGGAGGCCACTGAAGTCATTTAATATGAGAGCTAACTTTTTTTGGAAGCTAACCCCAAACTTCTTGCAAGGATGTTGATAATCACTGTGAATTCTTTTTGAGGGTTGGGGTGCAACATATGAAATCCTTCTTACTAGATTTGACAGCACTTTCAAGATCGCCACTATTAAATATCCCTTAATTTTTTATTTTCACCCACGAGTAGTATCATTTTCAAAGTAAAGTGTGATAGCAATAATGGATAGTATAATGGAAAGGAGTGAGAGATGAATATAAAAACAGAATTTTTGGTAAGAAGTGGTAGAATGTGTAGGTGTAATAATTGAATTTTTGATAAAAATTGGTAGAATGTGTAAATGTAATAATGGAATTAAAAAGTGGTTGAATGCACACATAACATCTTTTTGTTGGAGAACAAAAAGAATTACCGGTTGTCGAAAAGTAAAGTGTGATAGCAATAATGGATAGTACAATGGCAAAGAGTGTAAAAATGAAAAGTAGTAGAATGCACGCATTACATCTTTTTGTTGTACCAGAAAAAGAATGGCAGGTGTCCATTTAACAAAGACTACACCCTAGATTCTGGACTAAATCTAGGAGATTTTTACTATTAGATTACTTTTGCAAGCTTTCAAAGATACAAGTTTATTCAAAGGATTCCCTGTCATTCAAAAGTGTGTGCGGACTATTAGGTCAGATCTGACTTGGAGCCCTTCCAAAATTAATGTAATTCCAGCTCAAAATCTTCACTTTCAATTACCAATCACATCATGGCCTAGCAACTTGGACTCGGCCAACTGTTGGACCTTGAGTTTCAGTACCACAGAATTTTCAGTTACATTTGGGATTAGGGTCACACCAACTTGGAAGATAAGGTCACTTGGCCTTTGCTACTATTGATATAGATGATAGCAGAATGCCTTCTTCAGCAAAGACTGTGATTAACTTTCCTTAAAAAATGAATTTCATTTTTTGGTGTAATGAGGAGGGAATTGCTCCGGCCATATTTTCTATCTTGGACTCTATATCTATGAGACGTCCTTCGGTTTGTTCTGCCATTAGTCTTGTTTGGAGCCGAGTTGGATATCGGTGTTGAGGTCCAATTTTACCTTTTTAAAGTGAGATTCATTTTATTAGATTTTACATGTATATGATTGATGCAATGGATGCATGCAATACATAATGAGATTATGTTTTTTATCAAAATTTATATGCACGTGATTGATGTAATGGAATACATGCAATGAGATTATTTTTATCAGATTTTATATGCATGTGATTGATGTAATGGATGCATGCAATAAGATTATTTTTATCAGATTTTATATGCATGTGATTGATGTAATGGATGTATGCAATGAGTGAGCTTGATTATCAACTATTGTGAAACTTCAAGACTTCTAGTTATTATTAAAAAGACCAAAAAGTTAGCATAATTTGATGCGTGGTTTTGATGCATGAAGAATAATTGCACAGAACGGAAGTATAACAAAAGAAAAATAAGGTTATTAACAAGTTAAATAGTAATTAACAACTCATGAAGTATTATGGATAAACAAGTTAAAACCATATGAAGAAAAGTGTAGAGTAACAACACAGCATAACGAGGATATGCTTAGGGCGTTGGTAAAATGGTAGAAATTCTATGGTCAGTTCTATGGTTAAGTGGGGAATTCTATATGCATAAGGTGGCTTATCAAAAAGGCAAGGGATAGTTCCCGAATCCCGTCATTAAATCATAGTGACGGCCCGATTCCTTACCCTCTAGGGTTAATGTAAGGAATAGATTAATTCGAGTCGTAGCTTTTCGTGGGCCCATGCAGAGACTAACCGTCTCAGAAGGCAATACACTACTTTGCTACTTTGAAACCGGTGAAGGCTTGGAGACCGTGGCCTCACAAGGACAGCAACACCAATTCCGCTTAGAAAGAATCGTGTTTGATTTAAGGAAGCTCGGGTATAGAGCTTCATATTGTGAATGCATTATGCATGTTTAGAATAAGTAAATATAACATATAAATCCACATAATAAGCAAAGTAAATCAAAACAAATCAACTTTAGGCTCGACTCACTAACGTGGAGTCCCCAGTGGAGTCGCCAAGCTGTGGCAACGTCGGGTTTTCGGGAGTCGCCACCAATCTGTTTACCTAGGTCGATTGGACACCTTAAAATTGGTCTGCGAGAGTTCGGGGATCGGGAGTACGGTTACGCTAAAACAACTTTGTTATAGCGCCCAAAATTGGCACCTTAGTTGATTTTAATTTTGTTTTGCTTTGCTTTTAGAAAAATTTCAGTTAATTTTCAATCTAGAATTTTTAACTGAATTAATCGGATGTGGATTTTTGGTAATTAATTTGTATAGAATTTTATACTTCCGAACCATGGACTCTGCCGAGTCATTTGGACACGGAAGATTTGATTCCGAACCATGGACTCTGCCGAGTCATTTGGACACGGAATTTGGTAAAATTTTAAACAATTTTATCCATATTGTGAATATGGATTTTTATCTTTATATTTATTTAATTTATTTAGTTAAAAAAAGTTAATATTTTCCAAAACGTAGATCCTGCCGGATCATCCGGATATGGAAATTACTTTAATTAATTGTTAGTTATATAATTATTAATTATTAGTATTATGAAAATTTTGAATTTTTAATAATTTTAAAAATTATAAAGTATTTTATTATTCTTTTATTCTTTTTTTATTCTTTTTATTTGATAAAAGTTAAGCCAAAAAGAAATTATTTAATCAAGGTTTTATTTATTTAATGAAGAAAACTAAAGATGTATATTTTAAAAATAAAAGTAAAGTCTTAATATTTTATTTATTTTATTTTTTTAAGAAAAGATTAATCAAAAGTGATCATTTAATAAAGAAAATAAAAATTTATATGTATATTTCAAAAAGAAAAGAAAAATCTTAATATTTCTTTTATTCATTTTTATTTGGTAAAAGGTTAGCCAAAAAGTAGTTATTTAATTATTTAATGAAATTTTATTTACTAAAGAAAACAAAGAGTTATATATTTAAAAAAAATCTAAGTGAAAGAAAAGCCTTGATATTCATAAATTTTTTTTTATTCTTGATAAAAGATCTTAAAGTAATTATGTAATTTATAAGTCTAAAATATTTAAGAAAAAATTTAATTTTTTTTTATTACCTTTATTTGAAATTATTTGGGTAAAATTTTTATTTTGTTTAATAAAGGAAACAAAAAGCTATATCCTTTTATTATTTTAAGAGAAATAAGTAAAATATTACTGGATAAAAAACATAAGTAAAATATTATCCCAAAGTTTTTTTTTTATTTTTTTAATAATAAAAGGAAAATTTATTCATATACTTTATTTAAAAAAATGATCTATATACTTTATTTAAAATATTTTCCAAGCCATAGATCCTAGCGGATCATTTGGTCATGGAATTTAATTTTTATTAAATTTTATTTAATTAATTATTAATAAAATCATAATTTTTCTTGAATTTTTTTAAATTTTAAATATCATTACTTTAAAGATGTGTTTAAAAAAAATTGATTTGTATTTTTGGAATTATTTAATTATGTTTTTAATAAAAGGAAATAAAGGTTAACTTTTGATAAAAATATGTTCCAAATAATAAAGGATGGGGGCTTTGTAAAAATTGGATTCTTGATTAGTCCTAATAAGTAAGCGGAATAAATGATTAGTCCATAATAATAAAAGTCAGCGGTCAGTACAGTTAATTGTTAGTATAGCAAAAATTAAATGGTTAGTGATAACAATAATAATGAAAGTTAGTGGTTAGCACAGTTAATTGTTAGTATAGGAAAAATTAAATGGTTAGTGATAACAATAATAATGAAAGTTAGTGGTTAGCACAATTAATTGTTAGTATAGCAAAAATTAAATGGTTAGTGATAACAATAATAATGAAAGTTAGTGGTTAGCACAATTAATTGTTAGTATAACAAAAATAAAAGTTAGTGATAACAATAATAATAAAAGTTAGTTGTTAGTAAAGTTAGTTGTTAATAACAACAATAAAAAAAGGGTTAGTAATAAACAAATAGTAAACAAACAAGTAAAAATTAAAAGGGTTAGTAATTAATTCTGCAAGAACAAAATAAAAAGTTAGTGACCAAAGTGAAAGAAATTGAAAAGATGAAGGATTAAATAGGGGTTTACCCTTTTAAATTTAATTTTTTGAATTTCCTGTTAAGAAACGTGACTTCGCGCGCACAGGGAAGGGAGCAGGGAAGGAGAAGGGAGGAAGGAAGAGCAGGTGGCGGCGGCGTGGGCTGGCAGGGGACGACGGCGGGGGGGCGTGGACGGCGAGGCGACGGCGGGGGAGCGGCGGCGGCGTGACGGCGGCACGGCGATGCGGGACGACGGCCGGAAAGGGAAGAAAAAAGAAAAAAGTCACGGCGGAGGGGAGGCGCGGACGACGGCGGTAGAGGCGGCGGCGGCAGGCCGGACGGCGGGACGACGGCAGAGGGACGGCGGGGGGAGGTGGCGGTCAGGCAGCGTGCAGGAAAGAGAGAGAGATGTGAAACGGAAGAAAAGAAAATAAACGAAGAAGATGGTCGAATCGTACGAAAACGAATTTTTGAGACTTTCTGGGCAGAGGGAGGATAATCTAGGGAATAAGGCTGTAATTTTATTTTTTTTTGAAACTGAGCTCTAAGTTTTCTTTCTATTTTCTTCTGTGTTCAGCACAAAATTTGGGGGGCTATTTATAGAGGAAGTTTAGCTGAACTGTTGATGGATAAATTAATAAAAAATTTCAAACTTATCTCTTAAATTGGTAAAATGACAGTTTTAGTCCTTTACGTCTCTCAGCCTCTGGATAAGTTCCTGAAGCTTCTGATTTTGACAATTTTGTCGTTTTCTGTCAATTTGAGCCAAAAACGTCGGCAGGCTCAAAATTTTATGTGACAAACTGCCAAATGCTCCTGGAACTTTCAGAATTTGTCAATTTTGCCTGAAACTTCTTAATTTTGTCATTTTTACCTCAAACTTTTAAATTTTATCATTTTTATGGAGTTTTCTTTTTTTCTTTCAAATACACATATATATCATTTTAAATCAAATATTCACAAAACAAAAATGTATTTTAAGCTAATTAAAATTTTTAGTAATAATAATAAATTTTTTTTATTTAATTTCTTTTGTTTAATTTCTTTTAAAATTTTTTTTTTCTTTTTTTTTTTTTTATGGTTGGACGAAATTGGGTGTCAACAATCCCTATTTCTCATCATATACATGCGCACATAACCCTAACCGATGTACTTTTGTTAACAAAACTAGGAGTATAAGATTGATTCCACTCACATTTACACATGCGCCAATAACTTCGATGGCCCCCTCACTTTGTCTTCGATATCATGTGGAATCTTGATGAGGACAACTTTTTTAATTTTCAATTTCCTCTATTTACATGCTCAATGGATAGAGAAGCAAAGAAAGAATGGATTGTTTAGGTTTTCTTAGGCTTCAACCATACCCAATTTCACAAAACCAACAGATGAAATGTATGCCCTTTCCCGCCTTGCCCAACCTAGTTATTGCTGCTTCGTTAACCAAGTGACATTGTTCATGGCACGTGACTTCACATGAGATTATGTCTGAGTTAAAGGACTGAACTGTCCAGGTTTTATAAGTAGGAATTAAGGGACTTCAAGGATTTAGGATATGAGGGCCAGTGTCTCAAGTACCTCCACCATTTGAGCTCATGGCAAAAATAAGGCATCTAAGATGTAAGAAGTCCCAAGGATTGCGTATGTTGCATATTATACATTCATGCATTGCATATCTATTATGTTCTTTGTTTGTGATGATTGTTGGTTGGTTGTTTACTTATTTGTATGCTATATTTGCATGCTTGACTGCTATCTTCTTTGCAGGTACCCTAAGGGACTCTTATTGAATACATTCAAATACTTACTCCCTTAAGTATGTTGTGCAGGTTTTAGCATTAGGCCCAACAACTAAGTGGATAGTTATAGGCTAAGTTTCATGGTTGGTCGTCGAAACCGCAAAAAATAATTCTGTTATCCCTAACAACTCAGAATAAATAAATTTATAGCCTAGCAGTGAAAACCAGGTCGAATCTCAAAGGAAATTTATTTAAATGAAAAGCTTCTTGTCAGAAAACTGAAATAAAAGATTAGGGGGTTTTCTTAAAAGGAATACTGAAATAAATTAACTGTAGAATTAAAATGAAATTAAGTAATACTAAAAACGCTCAGTTCAGGGTTGATTATCCATTTCAATCATACAGTTGATCATCGAAAGAAAATATTTCTTCAATCCAAGCAAATAAACAGAATTCTCTTTAAAGCTAAAAAGAACCCAAAGAATTCAACAGTAAAATTAACCAGAAAAAGCTTTAGATTAATTTCTTAATTTTGAGTAACAAGATATTGAAAAACAATTTCTAATAAACCCAAAATTAGCATTAAGAACAATGAACAAAAGTTTATTCCAGGCAATAATCCAAAATCTTGAAAAATTTAACCTGTCTTCCTTCTTCGTATGAACTAACCAGAAATAAAAGTAATCTCCAATCAATTCATTTGCTTCTAATTGAATTCTTCACCTAAGCGGTTGAAAGAAAATCAAGCAAATTTGCAATCACATAACCAATCTAACAAGCAAGAACAGGAAAATTAATTACAATAAATCTGAACAACAAAGAAGTAAATGCTTAAATTTAAAAAGCATTTAAGCAAGTAAATCAATCCTCACAACTGGTGTTGGTGATGGAAATCGTCCCTAGAACTGAATCAGAAAAATTACTCACTCATGATTGAAAGGAAAAAAAACAAAGAACAATAATAATGGGAAAGAAAAACTAAAAAACGAAAAGGAGAGATGGAGAGAGGAGTAGCCTCTGGCGGCAGGGAGAAAGCCCAGGCGAGCTGAACTCCATTCTAATAAACTAACCTAGTGTGTTCAATTCATAAATTATCCCTAAAATATTTATATTTTTACAAAAGTACCCCAAAAAAATAAAAAGATTCAAAATAACTAGAAGGTTTTAAAGTTGTCAGCCAAGCAATGCTCCAGAACAGCAATAGCAACTTCAAGCCAATATTCGACCTTGATCCAGCTATTATTTCTCAAAACTCAAAGCACCAAAGTTGTATAGCTTTTTCTTAGCTTTGAGACGACACCTGAATCGCATAAAACGGACATCTACAGCCAAAGATATGCCCAAAATATCGCAACTGCTTCCGAACCAGTGATGACTCATAAATCAAAACTTTGAAGCTGAATTTGACCCTCTTAACGTACAAATTGGGTTTCATGGTCTGCATATGAATTGTAGCTCCAGATGTTAGATTTCCAATGAATTAAGAATTACTCCATTCTGATCTCTGTAGCTCAAGATATAATTTTTCTACTGGAATATCGCCAATCTGTCAGAATCCTGAAATAACACAAACAAATTAAAACTTGTAAAATGGCAAATTAAATTCACTTTCAATCAATTGAGTCCAAATATGCTCTAAGCTATAAAATATACTCAAAATATATCTTTAAGGTTCAAAACATATTAAAACATACTAAATATGAGAGAAATAATAATAACAAATATAAGCTTATCAAATTCCTCCACACTTAGCTTTGCTTGTCTCCGGGCAAAACTCAAAATAGAAACATACTTTTGAGCTAAACTGAGTAAGATAATTTCACATCCAAGGGTCTTGAAAAACTTAACAAAAGTAATTAAGTACGCAATATACTCAGCAATAGCAACTCAAAACTAAATAAGTCATTGAAAACAATTTCTTCTCAAACTAGTAACAATCACCGTTGAAAATCTAAAAAAAAAATCAAACTTTTACACAAAGTAAAGAGAACAAACCAGGTAGATAAGAACTCAAAAAGCACAACCAGTCTTACCACAAACCCATGAAAAATAAGAAATCAGTTGAGAATTTACTTTTTTTTTATTTGACTTAATTTTTTCACTTTTTTTTTTGTTTTGTCTTTTTCTTGTGTTTTGCCGTTTAGCGAGTGTATAATAGGGGCTCTACCATACCCAAGCTACTAACTCGACACAACTCCAAAGTGGTCTTTGACCATATTCATGTTCCTAGTACCTTTTCGAGCAGTGATCGACTTTTGCCTTAGGAGAAGACCCCAACCTACTTCAATACCCAGAATAGCGGAGCAGCAAATTTCTTCTCTGTTTTTTTTTTTCAGCAGAATGCAACAAGTCAAATAATTTTTATTTTTATTTTCTCAAGTGATTCAACTCATCCATCAACTGAACAAACCACATATTTAACTTAATAAGCTCATAATCTCACAAGGTTTAAATCAATGTACTAAGTACACAAATTTGATGGAAAAATCAGCTTCTTAAAATAACCATCCACTAGCTTGATCAAAATTTGCAACAAAAACAATTTAAAAATAAAATTTGGGAGTTGCATAAAGACTAATAAATTACTAACTCAACGCTCAAGCTAAGCATTCAAGAACAAAAAATGTGAAATCATGTTAATAATTCAGATTGATGCTCAAAAGTATGAATAAAATAAAATAAAAATTTTTCTGTTCAAAAATTTTGACAACAGAAAATTATGGCTCAAGCTAACCACTCCCCCAGACTTAAATCAAACATTGTCCTCAATGTTTACAATAAAAACACAAATGGGGAAAAGAAAAGTACCGCCCTGAAAGGTGATTCCACAATGATTTATAGCATAGAATTTGACTTCAGCTTACTGCCCCATATGATTCGGTTCACCTACAGCTTGAAAAAGATATTGCCTGACCAAGAAAATCAATTGTGAGAATAAAGAAACCTGAAAAATAAAAGCTGAAAAATAAAAATAAAAATAAAAGAAAGAAAGAAAAAAAATCGTAATTGTTCGTGGCACAAAACCACACTTGGGTTGCCTCCCAAAAGCGCTTTTCTTTATTGTCTTTGGCTAGACAGTCCCTTCCTGCATCAACCAGGGTGCTTTGAGAATCCCTCATGAAAAGGCTTCAACTTATGCATCTCAGTGTTGAACACTTTATCTGTTTTCAAACTTTTAAGCTCGACTGCACCATGAGTAGAAATATTAGTAATAACAAATGGTCCAATCCAATTAAGCTCAGACTTACCAGATAACTCTTTCCATCTTTTTCTATGTTTGCGAAACACCTTTTGTCCAACCACAAATAACATCTCATGTTCTTGCTGTAACTTGATATTTTTTTTCTTACCTTTTTGTGCCAAAATTACTTGGTTTTCAAACTTTGTTCTTGATTCGTTTTGCACCAAAGTATCAATTTTTTCAACAAAAAAAATATAATTATCCTTGTCAGTTTCCTTCAATGTTTCAAAAATATTGAACTATGCAATTTTTCTATCAAATTCCATTGTGAGAGTGCCAGTATCCATATCAATCTTGGTCTTGGATGTCTTAAAAAATGGTCTTCCAGGGTCCTTACACTTCTCAGGCAACTTTCTTTGGATTATTGCTGACATATTCTCCCGAACTTTGATTGTCTCATCAACCTTCAGCTTCTTTTTATTGGTGCACAACTCCTTCAGAAACTTGGCATACCGTGGCACCTGCTTGATTGCATCCAGCAAGGGTATGTTGATTTTGACCTTCCTAAGAGTTTCAAGAATTTCCTGCTCAGTCTCCTCTTTCTTTGATTTAGCTAACCTGCCAGGAAAATGAGGTGGGATTAGAATTTTTGATTTTGGAAAAATTGGTTTGTTGTTTACCTCCTCAGTTGGTGCATCAAAAGTTGATGGTTTTTTGCTATCTTGTTCCTTTTTAAATGTTGCCATTTTTGATGTGTTGGTTTGCACCTCTTTGCCACTTTGAAAGGTCATAGCATTAACATGCTCTCTTGGGTTGATTTTAGCTTGAGATGGCAGCCTCCCTTTTTCAGCTTCAATTTTATTCAATGAGGCTGCCAGTTGTGAAATTTGGTTCCCCAAGTCTTTAATACTAGCCATTGTTTCCTGTTGAAACATTTGAGTGTTAGTGGCTAAAGCTTTCGCAATATCTTCTAAAGCCATACTTGAATTTGATGCTTGGTTTTGTTGTGGATGAGCTGGTTTGTTGTAACCGGCAGATGGATACAGTGGCTGATTGTTTGGCTGCCCATATCTCATATTCGGGTAGTCTCTTCAACCAGGGTTGTATTGATTGGCATATGAGTCATAGATTCTTGGTTGGTTAACAAACCCGCTTGCCGTATTCACTTGAGGTATTGTATCCTCTTACAGTTGTGGACACGAGTTAGTAAAGTGTCCTTGAATAGAGCAAATGCCACAAACTCTAGAATTTTGGACTTGTCCTAAGGCAACTTGTCTAACAAAAAAGGTTAGTTCAGAAAATTGAGCTTCAATAGTCGAAATTCCTACCTCATTTACCTTCTTTGGCACATGGTCTACTCGTGTCACAAACTGTTGCGAGTTGGCAGCCATTTTAGAAATCAAGTCTTTTGCTTCTTCGGGAGTCTTTTTTACAAGTGCTGCTCCACTTGCAGCATCCAACATACATCGATCTATGAACAGTAGCCCTTCATAGAAGTACTACAGCAACAGTTGATCAGAAATCTGGTGATGTGGGTAGCTCACACATAGCTGGTTGAATCTCTCCCAGTACTCGTAGAGACTTTCTCCGTTGTACTGCCAAATCCCGCTGATTTCCTTCTTAATCGTTCCAGCTCTTGAAGCTGGAAAAAACTTTTCCAAAAATTTTCTCTTCAGGTCATTCCAGGTTCTAATTGAATCGGAGGAAAGGTAGTACAGCCAGTCCTTTGCCTTGTCTGCCAATGAGAACGGGAAGGCTCTCAGCTTAATCTGTTCTTCTGTAACCCCTTGTGGTTTCATGGTTGAGAAGACAACATAAAATTCCTTCAAGTGTTTGTAGGGGTCCTCACCTGCAAGACCACGAAAAGTAGGCAATAAATGAATTAATCCAGATTTTAATTGAAAAGCAACCTCAATATCAGGGAAATCGATGCACAAAGGTTGCTGGACAACGTCGGGAGTTGCCAACTCCCTCAGTGTTCTTTGGGCTGCTATCTCTATATTAACAACTGGTTCTTCTTCGTTTTCTGAGTTGTTGTTCGCAGATGTCGAATCTGAAAAATTGACTACTTGCCTTTTCGCTTTCCTGTTTGCCTTTGCTGTCTTCTTAATGTCTGGATCAAACACTAATTCACTTGTACGAGAAGATCTAGGCATAATTCAGTTAACTGAAAAAGAAAGAAAGGAAAAAAAAATAAATAAAAAGGAAACTTTAACAGTAAAAGAAATCTCCCCGGCAATGGCGCCAAATTTCTGGTTGATCGTCGAAATCGAAAAAAATAATTCTGGTATCTCTAACAACTCAAAATAAATAAATTTGTAGTCTAGCAGTGAAAACCAGGTCGAATCCCAAAGGAAATTTCTTTAAATGAAAAGCTTCCTATCAGAAAACTGAAATAAAAGATTGGGGGGTTTTCTTAAAACGAATGCTAAAATAAATTAACTGTAGAATTAAAATGAAATTAAGTAATACTAAAAATGCTCAGTTAAGATTATCCATTCCAATCATACAGTTGATCATGGAAAGAAAATATGTCTTCAATCCAAGCAAATAAATAGGATTCTCTTTAAAGCTAAAAAGAACCCAAAGAATTCAACAGTAAAATTAATCAGAAAAAGCTTCAGATTAATTTTTTAATTTTGAGTAACAAGATATTGAAAAGAAATTTCTAATAAACCCAAAATTAGCATTAAGAACAATGAACAAAAGTTTATTCTAGGCAATAATCCAAAAGCTTGAAAAATTTAACCTGTCTTCCTTCTTCGTATGAACTAACCAGAAATAAAAGTAATCTCCAATCAATTCATTTGCTTCTAATTGAATTCTTCACCTAAGCGGTTGAAAGAAAATCAAACAAATTTGTAATCGCATAACTAATCTAATAAGCGAGAATAGGAAAATTAATTGCAATAAATCTGAACAACAAAGAAGTAAATGCTTAAATTTAAAGAGCATTTAAGCAAGTAAATCAATCCTCACAACCGGTGTTGGCGATGTAAATCGTCCCTAGAACTGAATCAGAAAAATTACTTACTCATGATTGAAAGGAAAAAAATAAATAAAGAACAATAACAATGGAAAAAAAAAAGAACTAAAAAAATGAAAAGGAGAGATGGAGAGAGGAGTAGCCTCTGGCGGCAGGGAGAGAGCCCAGGCAAGCTGAACTCCCTTCTAATAAACTAACCTAGTGTGTTCAATTCATAAAATATCCCTAATTTTTTTATATTTTTACAAAAGTATCCCAAACAAATAAAAAGATTCAAAATAACTAGAAGGTTTTAAAGTTGTCAGCCAAGCGATGCTCCAGAACAGCAACAGTAACTTCAAGCTGATATTCGACCTTGATTCAGCCATTATTTCTCAAAACTCAAAACATCAAAGTTGTAGACTCTTTCTTAGCTTCGAAACGACACTTGAATCACATAAAGGGGACATCTAGAGCCAAAGATATGCCTAAAATACTGCAACTGCTTTCGAACCAGCGATGACTCGTAAATCACAACTTTGAAGCTGAATTTGACCGTCTTAACGTACAAATTGGGTTTCATGGTCTGCATATGAATTGTAGCTCCAGATATTAGCTTTCCAATGAATCAAGAATTACTCCATTCCGATCTCTTTAGCTCAAGATATGATTTTTCTACCGGAATATTGCCAATCTGTCAGAATCCTGAAAGAACACAAACAAATTAAAACTTGTAAAATGGAAAATTAAATTCACTTTCAATCAATTGAGTCCAAATATGCTGTAAGCTACAAGACATACTCAAAATATATCTTTAAGGTTCAAAACATATTAAAACATACTAAATATGAGAGAAATAATAATAATAAATATAAGCTTATCATTTCCCCTTTTACAAATACTTATTTACTTAATTCCTTGAGATTCTATAGTTACTTGGAAGTTAAGCTTTGTACTAACTAAGTGTTATGTCTTTACAATTTAGTGGTTAAATGGTGCATAAGGATAAGTAAGGGCTTACACTTGGAGCTTGATAGCTCAAAGGTAAGGCTCAAGTTACAGATCTTGGTTATAATTTTGCCTTGTATATATATAGTACCTTGTGTACTAAGACATTGCCTCTATTAGGATAACTTGTGGTGTTAAACAATTGAGTTACTTTTGGTTTAATGCTAGTGTTATAGAGCGTACACAAACTATTACTTGAAGTTGAAGTAACTAGTGTTTTATTGTCTTGGCATGGTTTAAGTACATTTTAAATGGAATGCTTGAGTGATGTTTTCTTAAATTGTTTACTTATTTGTTTTGCATCGCTAGGACAAACACATGCATATGTTCTTGTAAGGTAAGTAAAGCAACTAGTTGTATGTAAATTGTCTTAATTTACCCATGATTAATAGTTAGCCAATAATAACTAAATGAGATCACAATCCTTAAGGGCCTACAAGTTAAGTAATTCAGGGCACTAGGACCCCGCTCTGTGACAAGAGTAAAGTAAGAAAAGAACAAGTCTTGAGGAAGAAGAATATAAACCTAATTATGTTTCCAAGCAACAAAACTAATGTTAAGCAACTACAAGTATAAAAAGTGTATAAAGAACTACTCCATGGCTAAAGGAAGAAAGAACAATATTCTTGGATTCTACATATCAAACACCAAATGAAAGAAATAAGAAAAGGAAAGAAGAAACCATGAACCCCTTAGAACCAATGGCTTGATCTCCAAGGTACTTCTACTTCCTTTTCCAAGCAAGTAAGAATTCCAAGATAAAAACAAGAGAAAAATTTAAAGAACCTTAACTCTCCTATAGAATAGAGGCTACCCCGTGAAAAGTTCTATGTTTAAATCTTTAAAACCTTAGATAAAAATCATCCAAAGGTGTACAACATCTTTATCCTATTTCATCTTCTTCTAAATCTCTAATAAAGATGTTGGTAGGTGAAGGAAGAGAGCCCTCAAGCTTTAAGAAATCTGTTTTGAAAAATGTGGTCCCCTCCGTGTTCGCCAAAAAGTGTGATTGCACATTTGAATGCATAGTCGTTGTTACGGCCCTTCTAGAGGGAGGTAAGGACTTTAGAATTTAGTTTAGAAGTTTAATTTAAGTTTGCCTAGCAAGAATTAAGAGTTTGCCAAAGTTCACTAAGTTCCGACAAGAATAAAGCTCTGAACTAAGTTCAGGGGCAAAATGGTAATTTTGCACCCTGAGTGGCCGGGACGAGTCCCGAGTGTTTTAAAATGAATTTTTAGAACTTAACTTTTAACCTTAACTCAAACTCAACAAATAGACAAGAATTTAATCAAGAATTGTCAAGTTACAAAGATGGGGGACCTAATTGCACTTAACTTGAAACCTTGGTGATCTTGGTTGCTAAGTGAGGGTTTAAGAAGGGAAAGAGGGGGAGAAGCTACCATTAACACGTTCTTAAGCTTCCCTCACTCATTTCTCTCTCAAATTGAACTTGGAATCAAGTGATCTTGGTGTCAAGAGGCGCAATTAAGGGTGTTTAAGCTTGGAGGATGCATTTTCAAGCTTGAATCCATGTTTTTGAAGCTTGAAAGGGCGTTTTTCTCCATCCCCTGTTTTTGAACGAGGTATGATTTATGTTCTTGATTGAATTCGTGTTATTTGGTTGATTGGAAGCTTGGGTTTTGGTTGAAAGATGTGCTTTTGATGTTTAAGAGCTTTGTTTTGGTTTGAATTTGTGTAGAACTTTGGAAGCTTGTTTGGAAGAGGAAGGGTTCGAATTCTTGCTTGTTCTTGGTGTTAAGGTAAGGGAGAAAGTGTTTTTAAGTTGTTGGATTGTTTTTGGATTGAAATGGATTGAGAAAGTTGAGTAATTTTTTGTTATGGTATGAAGAAACGTTTTGGGAATTATGATGGACTAGCTAAATTCGAAGGGTTGGTTTGATGCTTCTAATGCATCATAGTTTGGCTTTGATAGTTGGTTTTGTTCCTTGCAACATGTACTTCATGTGTATGAAATTTGGTAACTTTTGATGCATGTTTGCTATATGTATTTGGTTGCCAAAGTTCGTAGCAGCAATCGGCCAAATTCTGCATTTCTGCAGAATTGGCGACGCGGCGCCAATTGGCCCGAAAATTGGCGACGCGTCGCCAATTCAATTTTTCTTCACAGATCGTTTGCTCGTTGGCGACGCGTCGCCAATCCCTTTTGCCTTTGGCGACGCGGCGCCAACACCTAAAAATGGAGGGTTTGACTTTTTGCTGCGTTGACCCGACCGAGACTACGGAAGGCTCGGAACGTGCCTAAGGGTCCGAGGATCCCGATGGTACTCCGAAACTTCCGAAAGTCCCACCGGAAGTATGAGTTTTCTGGAACTGTTTGAGGTAAGTAAGTTGCTTAGGCAACAAGTAAGGAAACAAATGTTGCAATTGAACTTAATTAGCTATCAATAGCTCAGGTGAAAGGTTTAGAACCCTTGTCGGCCTAGCCGTGCCGGAGCCACGAGGCCACGAGGCGAAACCTTGTTCATCTAGTTTACATCAAAGAGGCCTTGCGGCCTAGTCTACAAGTCCCATCATAAATTCCCCTGCATAACAATTAGGTGAGAGGTTCTATGTTTGAATGAGGCTTGCTAAGGTTCGCCCTTGAGCCATATGATAGGTTGCTAAGTGATAGCGCTTGGCCTATATTTCAGGTTGCTAAGTGTTGGCGCTTGGCCTGTATATGTGTCAGGTTGCTAAGTGATTGCACTTGGCCTGATACAGAGGACTACTTGAGGAGAGGTCTACCGGCCTAGTATATATATATATGACTAGTACCCTCATGCTGTGTGAGCTCGCAGCCAGAGTCCTAGTAATTTTTCTTGCAGGTACATCGAAGACCCTTACTGAGAATGTTGAATTCTCACTCCCTGTTTGTTATGCAGAGTCTGAAGTAGCAGGACCGGATAATCGCTGAGGATTATCACGGTAGTACCTTTTTGTCTGTAAAGGTACGGTAGTTGAGAAACTTTAAGTTTCTAGCCTGCTTAAGTGTTTAGTTGGTCTGTTGGTCAGGCTGTGGTACTAACTTGCTTCTTCCTTTGGCTGCAGAGCCTAGTAGCACTTGGCAAAGGACTTGTGAGACTCGCCACTGGGACAGGAGTCCAAAGTGGGAGCTAGGGTAAAAGATCTCAGCAAAGTCTTGTATTTTGATACAGTACTTTATTTTGCCTCCAGTATTTATGTTATAAAGAGTCCTTGACTCAGGGGATTGTTCTCTGGGTGAGAGCATTAGTTACTTATGTATAAATGCTTTCACGAGCGGTGTATGTGTAGTTAATCACTCAAAGGTTGATTTTTATATGCTTTGGCATTTTGTATTTATTTATATAGAATTTTACTTAGCCGGCTAAATGTCTAAATGATTAAATGTTTTATGGTTTTAATAAACCAAGTCAAAGCATAAGTGCATACATATTGCATTTCTAGGTTAATCAACTAGTAGCATTGGATTTAATCCACACACATAACCAGCTAGCCAATTACAATCCACCGTGAGACAAACGCTCACAGGGTATCCCGGGCAGGGGCACGGGGATCGTGTCAGTCGTACTTTTGTCTTCTCTAGAAATTGTGCTATCGTACTTATAAAGTGCAGTCACACTTGAGCTTTTTAGGTAATTTGGCTTCATCAGAAATGCAATCGTACATTTGGAAATGCAGTTGCACTTTTAGCCTCTTCAGCTCCTTTTTCTTGCTTGCTCTTCAAACTTTGCCAATTTATCCAATTTAGCCCCTAAAGTTAACTCCTTACTCATTCCTACTCTCCAAAGATGCAATATGACCTACAAAGCTAAAAATGGTACTCAGTAATAGTAAAATGGAGTGAAATAAACACAAATGTGAAGAAAAACATACAATAACTCATTTTAATATCAGCCAGCACACCTATTGGTAGGCTTTTCTTGATGGGCTTTATCCTATTTTCGATGGCTTGCAGTAAAGAACTTAGTTGCTGCGCCTCAGAGATGACCTATATTTGCCTATCCTCGAGCTTGCGAATAACATATACTAATTCTGACACCTTTTGCTCCTTGTCCTTGGAGAGCTTCTCCTACTTCTTCTTTTTAGCCTTCAACTCCTGGAGCTTCTTTGCCTGGGCCTTTCTAGTGGTGTGCTCCTCCACCAGTTGCTTCCTTAGGCCCTCATTTGAAGACTTGAAGTTGTCAACCTGTGAGGCCAACAACTACATCGTCTTCTTACAAGTAATGCACCCCCTAATAAAGTAAGTGATGATGGCCTCTTATAGATTATGATGATTATGAAATGTTTATACAAACATACTTATCAAGAAGGAAGATAATAGACATACCTAAAAGAGGCCAAAGGCAGCATTCATCAATTGGGTAGTGTCCCCCCGAGATCGATGAGCAAGACAATGCCAATCCCTGGGGGTCTTCAAGCCCTTAAGGATGTGGTGGGTAATGTTAGTCTGATCATCTAGGATTGGCTCACTAAAACCCACTACCTACTGGTGGTTGAACACTTGGTCTGGCGAAATCCCCTTAAGCACCAGACTATGCTTTTGAGCCTAGACTTGCTTAGGGATCGGGTTATAGGGCTTAAACTAATCCCCTATGTCACTAAACGAATAGGGCATTTCGTTAAGTAGGTTAGAGGCCCCCTAACCAGCATATTTGTCAAGGCCTTTTCTGGGACAACCTTAACAAGAATGATGGATGGGGGAAGAAGGAGAGAGCAAGGCACATTATGCTTCTAGTACACCTTTGGTTCCTTCAGGGTCCATAGTGGAGGAGGGCCCACTCCCTTTAGGATGCTTTACGAGAAAAGCTAGACGGAAATACCTATAATCAGCAAAGAATAATTTCAAATTGATGCTAGGGTAAGGAAAATTGCTGAAAGGGTGGATTATACCAACAATCCTGCCTTATGGGACTTTTGTCCCCTTGGAAGAGTGTAGCCTCTTTTGGACTAGCTAAGGTACCCCTGGAAGAGACTTTTCATCTAGTTGCATCACCGAGGTGTCGATCTAGAAGCTGGAGCTCCAGGAGACTTCCCCACAGCCTTAGACTCATAAGCTCCCTCGGCCGGTAAAATTTAAAGCTTACAGTCATTGGCCAGCTTGTCAGCAATGCCCTTGCAGCACTTTATGAATTCCTTGGCTCAGCCACCCAGATCTGTAAGAAGGTACAATTAAGTCAGAATCATTCTATCAAACAATAAAGCAAGGTAAATAAGCACACATATACGATATGACTCTCAGGCTCCGATAAACTTCATTAGGCTCAAAACCTGATCTCGAAGGACTCCACAAACAATCCTTTTTGCCCTGCAACCTAGTTGGCGGGGCTTAACATGCCAAGATAAGACAGGTGGGCCCTGTTGACTTTCGCCTACGACATCTCCCTAATTTTTATGTAACAGATGGGGAATAAGTCCATAAAATTGGTGTTCCTCACCACCGATTCTAACCAGGTGAAGAGCACGATGTAAGCTCGATGACCTTCATGTATCAAAGGCCTTTAAACTAAGGCTTTCTAAGAGGTTGACGCCCACTCATATGAAAAGCCTCATGTCGGTTCTTTAAGGGTGTAAAGGAAATGGTCTTTCAATTTGGCCCATGAGTCCTTATAATAAATGAACAGAAAAGACTTGTTCCCTCCATCATTGACGGGGTCCACATGGAAGAACAACAATTCTTTCTTTAAATCCAGCATATAAAATTGGAGAAAGACTTCGAACGAGGGGTCCACCATGGCCATCTTGCAGCAAAAGATAAATGCATTTATGTGGGTAAAGGAGTTTGGGGTTAGCTACGAAGGTAGCACTAGTTACTGATTGCATAACTGCTTCACTAATGGATGGAGGAGAAATTGAAGCCCCACTAGAAGTTGGTCCACAAAGATGGTTAGGACATCGGCCCTTGGGTTGCCTCTAGTGAGGCCCTCATCTTCTAATGCCTGCTTCCTGCTAAGGGCAACCACAACCCTATTTAGCCAGAATAATCTCTTGAGATTAGTCAGTATAGTCTCCTTAATAAGAGATGTCCTTACACACCTCAGTACTGCCAAATTAGGGACAAACACCTCCCTGTAGGCATCATCTCACTCGCCTTGCTTGGTAATGAAGAAACACAACCCGAAACAGCCTTTCTCAACAAAGTTCTTGAAGATGCCATTCGGAAAAATTGGTAGAAAGATGGTAAGGGCTGCCGCCAACATATGACAAACAATGAAAGAACAAGAAAAAACCAAGCATCACAACGCATAGTGCTATCCAAAATATAAAAATTGCAACGTACCAATCTATATATATATAAAAAAAGAAAAATTAGCAAGTAAGGAAAGCTAAAATTCATTACCTAAATCAAGCTACTTGTAAAAAAATGAATGCAAAAAACTAGAAGGGAGAACTGAGTAGCACAAAAAAAAACTTCATGCAAAAGTAACAGATAAGCACAAAAGAATGAGAATAGTGAATGGTAGAAAAATGATGAAAGAAAAAAGGTAAAAACCTACCCTTATATATAGAGGGGACCAAGATTCTTGGATAACCCCTTATAAATTGCCATTATAATTGTGGTGAATATTTAGGCCATTAGAAGTAGGACACGTGGTGGGAAGTAGCCACCAAAGAGTCATGCCAAGTCACTTCCCTGATGCACATTAAATAGGCACCACCTCATTTTCTAACTAGACTGTTGAAACTGTTGCATGTACTGAAGGTAAAGAAATGACAGAAACCTCTCACAAACAGGTGACATTTTGATGCCTTCCTTTGAAAGTCATTGAAAGGGCCATCGTGTCTGACTAAATATGGTAATCTAGGAAAAGTGTAGGAATGACACAGATGGGGAATGAACCTTAGCCATAAAGCGGCAGAATACCTGAGTGAAGAATCCTGAAGCGATAATGTAGCATTTTGATCCTTCCTTAGAAATGTAGCACCCAGACCCTCATTTTCTTAAAAGAATGGCGAGTACTTGGTGGCATGAGGGCCCATGTGTGGCCTATAATGAAAAAGGTCATACAAAGAAGACTAATAATAAGGCCCATAGCAAGGCGCAAAGAGCCTAGCTCCAATCAAGCTAAAGAGGAAACTTAACAAAAAAGAAAACATAATCCAAAAATCACAGGACAATTCTTATCTAGGAACAATATTTTTGGATCTTTCCATAACTATATAAGTAGACCACTCTCATTAATCCCAAGGTACAAGATTTTTCCTTGCATTGTACCATTTCTACTTCATTGATCTAAAATTGACTTAATCCTTGGAGGGTTTCCCCCAGGGAAGCATCCTAAGGCTTTAACATCTTCTTTGGTTGTAAGATCTCCAAGTTCATTATTCACAAAGCTATTGGGTCTAGCCCATATAACCCCACATTGACTACCATCTAGCTTTCTCATATAAAAATTTATACTCAATATTAATGTATTAGCCTTAATTTTTTTCTTACAGTTAAAAATCTAATTAGTTTTTAGATTTTCTTATTGCCAAATTATAATTAACTTAGTATGTGAGGAAAAGATAAGTGACCATATTGGCTTACATAATTGGCTTTATTTTTGGGGTATAAGAAATCAAGATAAATAGATTTCACAAAATAACGAGATAACAAAAACCTTGTGGCAACAAAATAGACATTTTTTTATAAGTAGGATTTAAATTTTCTTGGATGAATCTTTCTAAGTGTTCATCTTTAGCTTATCTAAATGATTTTTTCGTAATCATCATCTAATTAATTAAACCTTGCCTAGCAGTTTTTGCATTAAATAAAAAAAATACCTAGACTGCCAGAGCTCCCAATGCCTGTCAATTGTGTTTGTCCATTGGATATGCCGCCAATGTCTCCATGGACTTTGCTCAAGTGCCGCGTTAAGGTACCCGTCCCTGAGTTCAATTTATGTGCAAATTTGTTCTCGCAGTATTTGCACTTGGCATACTTCGTATCACCTTCTCAAACTTGCTCAAAATTGGCCCAAACAGAAGCCTTTAAATTCCAGCTCTTGACTTGAGTCTGCTCGGGTTGCTCGCTTTGTGGCGTCGGTTGGGACCCCTCAGCGCCGCCTTAGGTCGGTGGAATTTCCTTGATGTCATCATCGGAGAGTTAATCGTCAAGGCCTAGTTCATATACTTCCATGTCGATGTTGGGATCGTTGTCGTCAATTTCTTGTGAATCCAGGCCTCGGTTTTTGTGGAACAAATGTCCTTGTAAAAATGCATCAATCCCAGTGGTGGTGGGGGAGGAGGAGGCAACACCTTTGCCCTTGCTGGATTTCTTCTCTCGTGAAGCCATTAGTGGAGGAAAATAATTGAAGATATTTAGAGATGATTAGGAGGAAATTAAGAAAATATTAGTGAAAGATTAAGAAACTTGGAGAGAGATAGTAGAGAGAATGAAAGAATATTGTAGGAGATTGGAAAAAAGGGGATTAGTATGAGGAAGTGTGGGAAGGAGGCTGGCTATTTATAGGGGAAGGAAATTTTGGTTTTGCCCAAAAAGTCCTAAAAAACTAGCCGTTAGTAGCTGTTGAGTGAGGATGAAAAAGTCTGGGGTAAAAAAAAAAGTCCAGAACCGTTGGGAGGGCTGGCTATCATTTTACTATTTTTTTTTAAATTTTTGAAAACTCAATGGATTTCTGGAAAAGTTCGACCAGGCTCAGAATAGCTCGGCTCGGCCAAGTCATGGGCCGGTTTGGTCCGGTCCAGGTTGAACGGCTTGTTGGGCCGAGCCGTGCTAGTTTGGGCCTCACTCTTCTTCTAGACCCATGTTCGCCCCGACACCTCTCGAGCCTATTCCGTATTGGACTGAGCCCGGGTTTTGACTATGCCAGGCCGAGTTTGACCCGAGCCGGGTCGGGTTGGGTCCGGGTCAACCCGGCCCATTGGCCACCACTGCCCAGAGGAGGAAAATGAGGCAGAAAATTAAAGAACAATATTTATGTTATTCAGTTTTAGATCTTATTTCATATTTTAGTATTAGGTATTTCGTTTAGAATATTATCAATATTGCTTATTTACCACTCTGTAGATTATTATTATCAAATAATAAACTCCTGAATTTATCGTAATTAAAACTGTCCAATGAGGTAGTATATTGGCCTACCAATTACTTGTACAAAAAAAAGAAATTTGTTCTCGTATTAATGAAATAAATTGATCGCAATTAAAATAAAATTCTCACCGCATTTCTTTATATTATTTTTTTTCAGCTCAACCAATTAATCCAAAGTAGTTTTCGTCGGGAAACTTGTAACAAGTATATTTAGAGGCGTGGATTCACTGGGGAAGAAAAATAAAGAACGTTGCCTGACAAAATTCTTAAAGTTTGGTGGACTTCTAATTATACAATCATATTCTTACATAACCAGTAAAAGCGTGATAAAAAATCTAACTTTAGGATTCTACTTAAAACATAATAGATTAATTATAATACCACATATTGAGTTATTAATTTTCAGTTGTAAATTAAATTACTTGGCAAAATTATCTACCAATTTTAAAGTCCTAAAAAAGTCAAATTAAATGCTTAATACTATATGAGAGTTTCAGGCAATAAACAGGCAACAACCGACTTGTGAAGCAAGGTAGACTATCAGATCAGAGTAGTCAACAGCAAACACTCAATTGAAAGCATACTTGCAATAAACCCCAGTTTGGATGTTACATAATTAACTCAAACTTAAATTATTTTTTTCAAAATCACATTTTAATGTGATAATAATAACTAAAAAAGCATTCTATGTCATTAATTCCAACTCAAATTCACTACTAGAAAAACTGCATTTAGCGACGTCCATTAGCGATGGCTTGCCGCCGCTAAACATGATATAGCGACAGCACACCGTCGCTAAAACGCCGGTCACTAATTCACTCGCCGCTAATTTTCTAGCGATGATTATAGTCGCTAATTAGCGACAGCTAAACGTCGCAAAACAGGTCGTCACTAATTTTCCGGTAACGGTGTCTACCGGCGTGTTAGTGATGCGTAGCCGTCGCTACTTAGTGACGCGTACCCGTCGCTAGTTAGTGCTAGTTAGTGACGCATAGTCGTCGCTAGTTAGTGACACGTAACCGTCACTAGTTTGTGCTAGTTAGTGATGCGTAGCCGTCGCTAGTTAGTGACACGTAACCGTCACTAGTTTGTGCTAGTTAGTGACGCATAGAAGTTGCTAGTTAGTGACGCGTAGCCGTCGCTAATTAGTAACGCATAACCGTCGCTAGTTAGTGCCAGTTAGTGACGCGTAGCCATCGCTAGTTAGTAACGCATAACCTTCGCTAGTTAGTGCTAGTTAGTGACGCGTAGCCGTCGCTAGTTAGTGCCAATTAATGACGTGTAGCTGTCGCTAGTTAGTGACTCTTAAGCGTCACTAGTGTTTATTTTTTTTTGTTCATTATTTTCTATGATTAAGCTGGAGGTTCGCGGTGATTGAAAATAGTTATCAAGGGGAAAATAAAAGAATGAAACATACAATGCACCGGAAATTAATTTGCCCATCATTTTAGTTATAAAAATGAAATTAATATTTCATTACACAATTGGGTACATCTCATACTCTTCTCAAACACAAAACTAAACTAGTACATGAAAACAGGAACTATTGGGAGACAGCAAGCACACCTCAAACCTAATAACAAATAATCTGATGCCTCCTGTTCAACTTTCTCCAAGTATTATGGCTCTATCTTGATTAAAGAATTGAGGGATGTACTGTTAAGTCCACTTCATTCTCGCTGTCCACCACAATCCTAAGCCGACGTTGGTCACTACGGAAATGCTCCACCTGCCACAACATACAACTCTTGAGACATTTTGCCAAGTAAATCACCAGAAATGATGAAACATTAGCAAGACCTTCATGACCGATAGCTCTAATCATGATAAACACATGAAAAACAGTTTTGTGGAATGACTATACCTTCAACTCTTTTGGGGTCATATTCAATATTTTTTATGGTTCCAACTCCTTATTTAGCAGGCGTCGAGCTAATAATTGATTATTTTGCCAAAGAAAAGTATTAGCATCTTTATCAAAGCAAGTTCCTGTCTTGAAGGATGCAAGCAAGAAGCCTTAAACCTTTAGATTAAACACTAGTTGTCGTAATTTCTGGTTATACTTCTGGAAGTCGGAGGAAAGGGCATCATGAGCAGCTTTCTCAAGTGCAGTCACTGCAGGAACAGCAGCATCAGGGCAGGGAAAGGACTTGCCGTCCTGAAACTAGAAAAGAAATAATGGGAAAAAAAAATCCTTAAATGCAGTTGAAAACACCAAAACACAACAATCAGGTACTCAGAAATGCCCCTATTTAAACAACACAGTAGGGACCAGAAAAGCACTACTACATCAGATGGCATTATATTCAGAGTTACTTGCACAGCTGTGGTGAGGGAATTACGGGAGCAAGTGCAAGAAACCCAGCTAGGAAGTCTGGGAATGCACCAATATTGTCCCATAATTTGACACACCCAACCCTTCTTTAAACCAAAGTTCACAATGAAAACCAAAAAGACAAGCAAGTGGTGTAATCCCCATCTACCCAACTCCAAAAAGGGCAATTTTACCTGGTTTGGGATCACTGCGCGGTTAACTGCCACCAGAAGGACGGTAGCCAGCAGAGGAGCGAAAGCCAACAGACCTTCCTGCAAATTTCATCATTTATAGTTCAAAGTAACCATTAATGACCCCAAGAAAAAAAAAACAATAAAAGTTCCAGCAGTATCAAATCCAGCCACGTTTTGTTGTTTACCCATAAAGCAAGAGAATAAGTCCAAACAAGAACCAGGCTAGGCTCTGAACATCATCAAGATATAACAGCACACTTTTGATCATTACCTGGTTCCAGGCAGAATTATTGAAAATGTCATCTTCGATAAGATGATTGCAGTAGTTGAGTTCATCATCCCAACCTCCTAGAGCACGGAGCACCCACTGCATTGACATAAGAGAAAACAAGATAGCACCTCAAAGTTCCCAAGTTTCATCCAATGATGCTATGGCGAACCAATGAAATTGAAACAACAAAATGAACAAATTATGACCGAATTTCAATTGTATAAGCTCAACAAACCTGCCTATGGGACCAGGCATGATAATGTTTAGCATCAACTTGGAGAATTTTCTGAGTGAACTCAAGCTCTTTAAGAGTAGCATTAGTTCCCAATTTTTCGGCAGCCCAACACCTATGATGCCTAAAAGCAAGGTTTTAATGTTGAAAGAGATCAGGGTAGGTCCAAACAAATCCCAGACCACTGATTTCTGAAAAATTCTAATGTCTCAGAAAAATATAAAGTTCCCAATTTTTTTTTCCTGATCAGGAAAAGAAAAAGAAAAGAAATCACTCGTCAGTCACCAGAGCTGGTAATTCTTGGAGTTGCTTCCGGCGATCTGTTCAACAAAATCCAGCTCTTTGAACAAATCGGCATCAAGAGTCTCAAGTATCTGTCTTCTAAACTGCCAAACCTTTCACAACCAGGAAAGTATAACGATTTAGATCGAAGCAACAGACGAATTATCCCTTCCTGAGGCGATAATTAAAGAATTCGTTACCGTGTAATTCCTGGTGTTCATATGGATGGCCCGACGGGTGAGGCGCAGGGCGCGAGGCGAGCGCTCGTCGGCGCGATAGATGGCTCGGAAGTAATCCATCGTTTCCCGAAAATCATTCTTGTAGGCTATTGGAACAACTGGGTTCGGACCGTCGTCCTGCGGCAGCGGAGTTACGTCGGCCCACTCGTGCCTTTGACTCAGGCTCTGGCTCAGCTTATGGTCCGATTCCATTCTTGCTCGTTTCTTGGGAAGAGAGTGCTCTTCTGTCACTCGAGTTCGTCACTTTGGTGGTGCCCTCTTCTCCGCCTATCTGTTGATCTCGATCAGGAGGCAACGAGGCAAGCATTGTCGTGGTCTGCTGCTCTCGGCATAGGCGATGCGGGCGTCTGACGTTGGAGAAGAAGAGCCACCTAGTCCTCTCCGGATTTGAACGAAACTCGACGCCGGCAGCCTGGACATGATTTGCAGAGAAAAATGGTGGGGAATTGGCTGCGAGGTTTAATCCGAATCGAGGGAAGAGAGTAGCTGCGCACAGCGACGGCTTAGTGTCGCTTAAAACTAGCGACTTCTAGCCTTCGCTAGTTTTTAACATATTAGCCTATTTTTAGTAACATTATGCCATAATTAGATTATACAATATTAAAAAATAACTAAATCTTATGTACCAATAAATTAATTCAAATAAATTTAATTTTCATAAAATAATTTTTTTGTTAAGTACTAAAAAAATATTAAGAGATTTGTAATCTGAATTAATCAAATTAAATATAATTATACAATTAAACAAGTGACATATAAAAGAATAAGTGATTTTGCTGAAGTAAAATAAACAATATGTAAAATAAAGATTAAATAATGGCAAACAAGCGAAGGCTATCAGTCACTAATTATTAGCGACTCCTAACTGTCGATAAATAATGGCAAAAATCAGTTGAAGTTTAAGAGATTTTCATTTCCTTTTTTCTTTTCAAGAAAAATAATTGTGATAATAATTTTTAGTGACTGCTAATCGTCGCTAAAATAACGAGGGTAACCCATCACTAAATTTAGTGACGGGCACCCGTCGCTAAATTAGCGAAGGCAAATCGTCACTGCCACTATCTATAATTTAGTGACGGCTAGCCTTCACTAAATTAGTGAGGGCAAGTCGTCACTAAACTTAGTGACGACCAGCCGTCGCTAAATTAGTGAGGGCAAGCCTTCACTAATACTGTCTATAATTTAGTGACGGCTAGCCTTCGCTAAATAAGAGAGGGCAAGCCGTTACTAAATTTATTCTGAATAAATATAGGTCACATGATAAAGATTAAATAATGGAAAACTTATGAAGGCTATTAGTCACTAATTAAATTTTAACAACTCATAACCCCTACTAAACATTTATCCGACATTAAGGTACACATCTCCACTACAGTATATATTTTAAACAATTGTTATTTATGTTAAAGTACATAACAATTTAACAAAAAAAAAATAACTATCACATGTGAACTATAAATATTTTTTAGATTTGTAAATTTTAGCGACGGCTAACCGTCACTAAGTTAACGACCGTTAACCGTTACTAAATTAAAGAATAATTTAGCAACCCATAACCGCTACTAAATATTTATCCGACTTTAAGGTACACATCTCAACTTCAGTACATATATTTAAAAAAAATTATTTATGTTACAATAGATGACAATTTTGCATAAAAAATCATTATTACATGAGAACTATTAATATTACAGCTGTATGTAATTTTTGAAACCCTAAACCCTCATAACCCCTACTAAACATTTATCCGACATTAAGGTACACATCTCCACTACAGTATATATTTTAAACAATTGTTATTTATGTTAAAGTACATAACAATTTAACAAAAAAAAAATAACTATCACATGTGAACTATAAATATTTTTTAGATTTGTAAATTTTAGCGATGGCTAACCGTCACTAAGTTAACGACCGTTAACCGTTACTAAATTAAAGAATAATTTAGCAACCCATAACCGCTACTAAATATTTATCCGACTTTAAGGTACACATCTCAACTTCAGTACATATATTTAAAAAAAATTATTTATGTTACAATAGATGACAATTTTGCATAAAAAATCATTATTACATGAGAACTATTAATATTACAGCTGTATGTAATTTTTGAACAGCTTAAAGCTAATTAGCGACGGTTAATAGTCACTAAATTAGCGAAGGCAAGCTGTCGCTAAGTTTAGCGACTACCTGCCTTCGCTAAATTAGCGAAGGCAAGCTGTCGCTAATTTTAGCGACTACCTGCCTTCGCTAATTAGCGACGGCAGCGACTACCTGCCTTCGCTAAAAATTAGCGACTTCCAACCGTCGCTAAACTTTCACTGGACTTTTAGTGACTGTTTGCCGTTACTAATTTGCAACTTTTTTTAGCCGTCGCTAATTAAACCGTCGCTAAATGCGGTTTTTCTAGTAATGATTTTATCCATACAAGACCTTCATAAATATAATTTTTACTTGATAATAATGAATAATAAAATCGGGTAAATTTAGTCTTGTAAAAGGATTAGGAACTCTTTTATCCAATACTATATTTCATGCAAATCAATATCCCTATATTTTATTAAAAAAATAGTTTTAATAGAAGAAAAAAAGAGAGAAATCTCATCCAATCACCTCCCCCCAAACACTTTAAATACGCATAAGAGAACTTTTGCAAAGTTAGCAGTGGCTTTAGAAAATCTAGGTATGAAAATAACTTGATATTCTTTCTTTTCTCTCCTTCTATCGTTTAAACTCTTTTTCTACTATTAACAATGTTATTTGACTTAGGACATAGGAAGGATCCATAAACAAAACAAAACAGAAACACGAAATCGAGAAAGCAAAAAAGATTAGTTTTTGGGTTAATGTTCATTTTATCATATTATGAAAGTCATGTATCTTAAATCTAAAATCAGTAAAACTAAAATCAGTTTTGGTTTTGGTTTTTTGTTTTTTAAACAAATCGGCAGATCCCCAAGTAATAAAGCCTAGATTGAAGAAAGCACGGTCAGTCTTCTAATTAACATTCATGTTCTTAGCATTTGGAATGTCATATATATGTTGAAGTAAATAAGTTTCAGTTCTAATTCTTAAAACAGGTAAAGCACTTGTAAAAGACGCTTAAAAGGTTAGATTCAACTAGAGCATATATAGGCTTACTAAACTTTTTTTTTGTTACGCTTTCCTGTTTGAGGTAGATATAGTTAAAGCCACTGCATTGTCCTATGCCATAAATACCTGAGATGGAGGATGGGGCTGTTGCCCATTCTGAGGCAATTCAATTAAATTGTGCATTTAAACTCCCAGGATTGGTGTGTCCTGTAAGTCATCAGAACAACACCTCTAGTGTACATACTCAAGTGACCCTCTTGAGCGCTATGTAAATACATGCATATTGGTCTAACCATAACACACATATTCACATTTATGCACACTATGGAAGATAAGAAGAAAAACACTAGTACAAGTCTTAGTTTTAGCTTCCACACATTAAGCATTCTTACTAGCTTTAAATATTCCAGCCACTGCACCCAAAAATTGAATCATTCTAGCCATGTAACCCCCTGTTTTCTTTGCTCCATTATCAAGTAGAGACTTAGGGCAAATCAAGTAATTTTTGTTTACATCAATAGCCCACCTATGGACCAAGTTATGGATTTTTTAAGTTGGTTACAAAATTCTGACCAAATGAACAGTAACTTAGATAATTTTGCAACGTCATAACTTTGGCTACATGGCTCTAAATCTAGAAATTCCAAGGCCCAGTTAAACCTCTAGATGTCCTCTAAGTGTAGCCAAAATTTCATACCAAGATTCATTCCACATAGGGAGATACTCAACTTTAGGTACAGGGTCAAAATTCTGGCAACTTTTGGACCATTTTGCCCATACAATTTTTCCAAACCATTCAAACACTTCATTCAAAAATATAGAGCTCTCCAAGGCTATCCCATACATGTCCAATATACATATGAATTATATTCTCTTGCATCTAACAACTTTATGTGGCCAAAACAAAATTTGCAAGTAAGCAGCCTATCATTCACACTTAGGCAGCTTTGCACCACATCACTTACATAGCGAAAACAATACTCAAATGTTCACATACTTGTCTCATTTTACACACTACATGTACATGCATACATGCACTACAAAATGGTCTTAACTCAGCTAAATACGCACCCTAAGTTACAGGAGTGCCTGAAATGCAATGGACTCCAGAAACATCATGTTGGACAGCTGCTGCATAACACAGTAAGTACCATCACCAAAAATACAAAATGTGCTTCTAAAATCACCAAACTTTCCAGATCACAAGTAGAAATACAGAAGTTTAAGTACCTGAAAATTTAGAGCAAAACTTAAACCAAAAAGATTAGTTTGAAGGTGATCTTTCTGTTGGACCTGAAATGACAGAATTGAAGGGAGTAAGTTTCTGATGGCCAAAGTGTTATCACACTAACCGCCTATTGACCACAGGAAAGAAAGAGCCAAACACTCGAGGCGTACGACCTCGGAAAGGACTCCCGAGTGAAGGAAGTTGTACACCTGAGGCACGCGACCTCAGTGGCACGCCAAAGGCAAACTTCGGGAAACCAGCACGTAGTCTCCTTCGGGAAGACGGTTGAACCTTCTTCGGGGGAAAAGGCCCAAACACCCTTTACAGGAGAGAGCTCGTCGAAGACGGAAACACTAAAATTCCAGACTGACTCCGGGAGAAGGCCCCTCACTCAGAAGTGAGACATCAACCGTAGGGACCCCGGTTGTACGGCAAGGGCCATTAAGAGCCATTAAGGAGTCTCTGACACTCCGCTCACACACGTCTCAGACATAACTCTGACACGCCACCTCCAGATATGTTTTGGCATGCTACCTCCAGGCGTGCTCTGGCACGCCATCGCAGTCCAGCGTCCTGTCACACAGGGCTATACCCACTACGGCTCGTAGCCCGAGGAGCCTACAGACGACTAGGGACCTCTATGCCTAGAAGTACGAACATCATCCGACCATGCATGTGTCGAAAACGTGTCGTTATCTGAAGGGGTCATCCCCTTCCTTCTATACAAAGGAAATGACAACAAGCCAGAGGGGGACCGGGACCACCCCGGGGAGGGCTCAGCTCTCCTCCGGAGAGAAAAGGGGACAGAGATGCTGGAAAAATGGAGGACGATCTCCTCTCTCCGCCTGAATACTATCCCTTCAGCCCCCAGAAGGATCTACGCCAGGCAAGTGTCCTTTGTGTTTATCATTACTGCCTATCTTTATCTAAAAGGCACTGACTTGGGCATCGGAGGTTCCCCCCCGGAAAACCACCCCGGGGGCCTCCTAACCCCTGCTTTCTGAGTGTTTCAGCCAGGTTTCCCTGATGGATCTCCCCTCCGGGCTCTCTCTCACGCCAGAGGTTCTCTCTGTTTCTTGCCGTAAGGCTCAGAAGCTGCCGGCCGGTACCCAAGGTGATCCACCCAAGACACCAGTCCTCCGCGACCCGCCAACACCTTCGGGTCCCCCTGCTGCCTTAACCACTGCACACAGTGGAGATGCTGGCTCCGCCTAACCGAACCGCATCAGATGCCCGACCTTCCCCAAACGTCGGCATCATCTGGCGCCGTCTGTGGGAAACCACTCCTAGGTCACCGTCGTTGAAACTCGGCGTTCTAAGGACAAACGGACTCCTGAGGTCCTTGTCCGCGCCTGAAAGTCAACCGGCACCGAATAACGACAGTAGGAATTTCCCTTGTCTGAGGGCGAACGCCCTCTACTATGGGTTAAGTGACGAAGAAGTCTATCAAAAGAAGGCCATAGCAAAATCCGGGCCGAGCGCCCCTTCATCGGTACCTCGGTAGAGATGAGAGTTTCGGGCCAATTCGCAGGAATTTGGGAAACGAAAATCAACGAGATGAGTCCTCGGCGGAAAACGTGCTCCCCGCAGTATAATCTACGGGAAAAGCAGGGTCGGGACGACCCAAACTTCACCGCCGAAAGAGTTCTGCACCCGAGGAAAAAATCGCTATCTCCTCGCCAACAAAGTCAAAACCCATTGCCCCAAAAGGTCATTTGTGACTGGCGGGTAGAAGGTCCCGACTCAACTTTCCCGGACATACTATCACTGTCCGAAGCGGCTCGGCTCCGAGCAACGTCGCAAAAGTGAGTAGAGTATTTGAAAAAGACTATCAAAGTGGTGCACCGAACTCAATGAACACTACATCGCGTGTAGGCCGAGAAGGGCAGCAAGCGCCCAAACGTCGGCAGACTACATTGCCAAAATCCAAGGAGCAAGAAAGGCTGAAACCAACAAGAGAGACAGAGCGAGGGTAAATCCTATAAAGAGGAACCTCGCACCCAAAGAGTCCCGAAAATCCTCATGAAAAGGTAGAAAGTGCGAAGACGTTCCGGACGATATTTCCTAACTAAGGAAAGACTATGTAGGCAAAGGTACGCAATTCCGTTATAAAATTATCTATATCGGTAAAAAGGTGCAGGACCATTTGTCCAAAAGATGTGAAAATAGCCAAAGACACACCAGCACTGAAGACTGCCCTCGGAGCAAATAACCTCGGAAAGATTTCACCGAGCCGCTCCCAACATCACCCGAAGAAGTGAAGTTCTGTGTGGCAACAGAGGACCACTTCACTGAGTGGGGTGAGGCAGGATCTCTAGCGGCCATGCCAACAAAAAAGTGCACAAAAAGTTTGTCCAGAACTACATAATATGCTGATTAGGCATACCGACGGTGATACTGGCCAAGTAATGATTTCCAGTCTATGGGCAAAGGATTCCAAAGAATTCATCACCGACCTCGGAATGAAAAGGCACTTTAGCCCACTAGCTTAGCCCCCAAGCAGCAGACAAGTAGAGGTAAGCCAAAAAAGGGACCAAGCGACCAAGAGAAAAGCAAAGGGAAAGTGGCCAGAAGAGTTTTCTGTTGTACTGAAAAGTTGCCAATATAGAAGCCACTACCTATTTGAAGTAGTTCGGCCATCATAAAGATGTTTGACGAAAGAGGATGTATCCTCGGGTTGAGAATCAAGCTCAACGTAATTATCAAAAAAAGAGAAGCAGCCGAGCTCGAGAGAAAAGCCTTTTCGGCAAAAGGTGGCCATAAGTGCAAACCTGCATAATAGGCCAAAAAGGAATAAGGAAAAAAGAGACCTCGCCCCCGAAGGGCCGAATCTGTACCCCGGAAAGCATCCCGTAGGGTACTTCGGTCAAACGAGGAAGGGCATTATTCGGTCCTAGACGAGGTCCGAAAGGGAGCATACAAGTTCGGCAACACTGAATAAGGAAAACTGAAAAAGTACAAGGCACTTGGGCGCCTTAAAAACTTAGAATTTTTAGACAAAGAAATGGTGCAAGCCAGAGATTTGTCTAAGTACAGAAAGTTTTTCCTATATGGAAATGTTTTCCGAACGGAGTTAAGGCATGGACTCTCGAAAGTCCCCTATTCCTACCAAATTTAGTTGGGTTATAAACCCAAAAGAGGTGAAGTCTACCGAACATGGCCGACAAAGGGCAGGCTGAAATTTGCCTAAAGAAATTTTGTTAACTATGAAAGTTCGCCCGAAGGATGGCCGGTGAAACGAGCAAAGAAGAACCGAAGTCCCTTGACCGAAAATGGTCGGGACAATTGGGAAAAGTACCGAAGTCCCTTGACCGAAAATGGTCGGAACGATTGGGAAGCAAAAAATGCTCAAAAAGACTTAGCCAAATTCATGAAGGAAAAATTCATTGAAGAAAGTCCATATACAAAGAGGAGATTACAAGAAGAAAAGTACAAAGAAGGAGAAAAAAGGCAAAGGCCCTAGAGTTTCTAAGAGACCCCGGCATCGTGGGAAGCTCCGGATCCCGAACCCTTCGCCGGCGCCTTCATTGCCGAAGGGGGAAGCAGGTTAAGGAATTCGGATCTTGACCACATCCACCGAGGTCCCCTGGGAATATCCAGGGCAGCCAGAAAGGAAGGATCGAGGTTAGGATACTTCTTCAGGAATTGATAATGAGCTAAGCAGAAGCCGTCCTGAAAAGCAACCTTGGACGTCTGAACGGCTTTGTTTATTTCAACATCTAGCTCATTCGTTTCATGCTCAAGCTCAGCAACCTCTTTCCAAAGCCCGGAAATCTCCTCCTCTAGCTCCTCAGTCTTCTTCTCCTTCTCCGAACTCTCCTTCAGCAAGTCGACCTTGGCCCAAAGTTCGGCATTTTCAGCCATTGCCTTGGTCAGAAGGGCAGACTCCCCTTCTTTTTCCTTTTGAAAGACCTCATTGGACGAAGTCAGGCTGGCCAGTTTGCCGCCAAGGTCGGACATCTTTATGGAAAAGTCCTTCAAGAGCTCTTCATGGCCCTTCAAGAACTCATCCCGAAGTTTAGCAATCTCCCGCTTGCATATTTGGCTCAACTTGGTGTTCGTCAACACCGAGTTGGCGCAGAAGACTTTGGCCTTCTCCAACTTTTCTTCGGCCCAAGCTCGGACTGAAGACTGCTTTGCTGCCCAAGCTCGGAGGTATCCGCTATACCCCAGAAGCTGCAAAAAGAGAAGGTACTTAGCAAAATTCGCAAGGAAAAGACAAAAACACTTAGAAAAAAAGTGGGAAGGAAAAGTAAATAGGCTGAAGAGTTACCTCAGCAGCATGCTCGGAAACTTTTGCAGCAAGGGCATCCTCGGAGGCACACTCCTCAACAACTGCCTTGAAGGATGCCTGAGTGAGCACGCCCCTCGCCATTTGGGGAGCCATCTCCCAGCAGTCCTCGGAGAATAGATTCATGTCCTCCGTGAAAGACTAGAACGGCTCCCTCGGGACTTTGCCCTGCGGGACATGGGAATCCCGAAGATCCCGCCTTCGGGCGTGCTCAATCTTCCAAGCCAAGGGCGCCACATCCACTGCAAAAAGAAACATCCGTCTAATCAGGTAAAACTTCCTTGATTATGAAAAAGTGTTAAGTCTGTGAGTAATTGCAGGAAAAGGATAAACAAACCTGGCGCGACCTCGGCACAGTCATCATCAGAATCACCGACCTTCTCCACGTCGGCAGGAATGTGCTTGCCCTTGGCTCTTCGGTGCCTTTCTAGCTCTTCAGCAACAGGACCCTTCGAAGAGCCCAATATATCCGCCGACGTGGTGGGACTCGGAAGTGCAGGAATGGCCACCTCGGCCAGAACCCCCCTTCCCGTAGTTTCAGGCTGGGATAAAGTTGCGACCTCGGCTGAAGTCGCAATGACATCGGCAACATTAGCGGAAGTCGCTTTAACTTCAACGACTTCCGGAGTAACCTCCGAGGGGGGAAGAAGGGCATCCTTCTTGGTCTTTTTGGCGGAAGATGATCCACTCCCAGAAGCCTTGTGCCTCTTCCTCGTTTGTTCTCCCTTCTCGGCCTGCCCGAGGAAAAGAGACCTATAGTAGGCGGCAGAATCGTCACCCATCTCTGAAAAAGAGGGGAAAAATCAGTGTAAGTCCACACGCACTTGTGCTGAAAAACTTTGAAAGAAACTTACTTTCAGAAAAGGCTTCAAAAGTGAGCTCGCTCCGAAGGAGCTGCACCAACCAAGGACTCTTCCCCTCGGTAGTAGGAGCTGGCATGCCAAGATCCGTTTTGTGCTCCGTAACTACCCATAGTTCCCAAAGGACATCCTCGGTCATGAGCTTCCACATGACCGGGAAAGGGTAGAGGGAACGTGGAGGAACCTCGGCATCCCAGTCGGCGACAGCACGGATTCGTCTGTCAAAGTCCCCAAACCTTGCTACCAACTCAGGAGTTAGTAGTTGCTTGGGGTCAGTGACGTTCGCCTCCAGCTCTCCCCGAGCCCACTTAGTCAGGACGTGCGACTAGGCCTTCACCACCCTCAGGAAGAAGAACTTTCTTTGCCACCCTCGCCAGCTATCCTTGGTAGCGAAGGTGAACATAAATTTCTTGCTCCTAGATCCCCGAGGTAGCATAAAATAAAAGCCACCCTTCGAAACCGGATAGAGCTTGTAGTACTGCATGAACAAGATATGATGGGGTTCAACCCCGAAGACTCCGCACATGCAGAGAAAAGCGTTGAAATAGCAAAAAGAATTGGGAGGAAGCTGATTCACGGCTATGCCATGGAATTGGCAAAAGTCGCAAATCATCTTCGTGGGAGGAAATCGAAGTCCGGCCTTCAGTTGGGCTCGGAACACGGTAACCTCGTCACCCCGGTTCGAAAAGCAAAATTGGCCAAGGCGAGGTAACCTTGTGATGGAATAAGAGGGAAGGAAAAATTTGGTCTTCCATTTTTCTAATTTTTCAGGAGTTGTGCAACAAGGGTGAGACAAAAGAGGTTGCCAGCTCTCGGGAATAAGCATGGTTGGTTGAAAACGATTTCAGAAAGAGGAAAAATGACTTCGGGAAGCCAAAATAAAGGCAGAAATCGAAGGGACTTTAGAAGTCAAAACCCACCAAAAGTTTTGCCGAAATCTGGGTTTAAGGACGCCGTCGTGAAAGATTACCGGAAATCGCTCCACCGCTAAAACCGCCGCAAAAGAGAAAAAAGGCTCAAAAAGAAAACAAGAGCAAAGTAAGAGCAAAGAAACAAATGAAGAGTATGACAGAAGGAGGCCTATATATAGATTGAGAAAAGGGTAGCCAAAAGGGCATCATAAATGCTGCGCAAAGCGAAGCGTCGCCACAAGTGCCTTTTGCGCACTAAAAGACGCGCCCGTCCCAGCAAATGCCTACCACGTGTCACTCGTCACAAAGAAATAAGACACGTTCTCTGACATCCAGAAAACCCGGGCACAACACTCGAGGCTGACACGTCTAGTTTCAAGACGCGTCGGTCCACTGCCCCGTGGCGGGAAAAATGAACAAGTTGGGAATCTCGAGAGCACCGAAGGACAGACAGAAGACACCTATCCGAACAAGGCTTACCACCTGAAAGGTAAATTGCCTCCCCGACCGGCGTCATACTCCGAGCATGAATCCGAAAGGTCAGGGGTTCAAGGCTCCGCGCCGCCCTATTCGACCAAAAACGGACATATTATCACATGGACCTCTGGGAGTCCACGAGATCGTCCTGTCAAAACTGTCATTTGAGCAATAGACGGACACCAAAAGAACTACTTGCCGAAGTCTCCACTTCGACTTTCCAAGGGGGGCATGTGATGGCCAAAGTGTTATCACACTAACCGCCTATCGACCACAGGAAAGAACTCCGGAGTAAAGGAAGTTGTACACCTGAAGCACGCGACCTCGGTGGCACGCCAAAGGCAAACTTCGGGAAACCAGCACGTAGTCTCCTTCGGGAAGACGGCTGAACCTTCTTCGGGGGAAAAGGCCCAAGCACCATCTACAGGAGAGAGCTCCCCGAAGACGGAAACACCGAAATTCCAGACTGACTCTGGGAGAAAGCCCCTTACTCAGAAGTGGGACATCAACCATAGGGACCCCGGTTGTACGGAAAGGGCCATTAAGAGCCATTAAGGAGTCTCTGACACTCCGCTCACACACGTCTCAGACATAACTCTGACACGCCACCTCCAGATACGTTCTAGCACGCTACCTCCAGGCGTGCTCTGGCACGCCGTCGCAGTCCAGCGTCCTGTCACACAGGGCTATACCCACTACGGCTCGTAGCCCGAGGAGCCTGCAGATGACTGGGGACCTCTATGCCTAGAAGTACGAACATCATGCCGAAAACGTGTCGTTATCTGAAGGGGTCATCCCCTTCCTTCTATACAAAGGAAATGACAACAAGCCAGAGGGGGACCGGGACCACCCCTGGGAGGGCTCAGCTCTCCTCCGGAGAAAAAAGGGGACAGAGAGGTCGAAAAAATGGAGGACGATCTCCTCTTTCCGCCTGAATACTCTCCCTTCAGCCCCCAAAAGGATCTATGCCAGGCAAGCGTCCTTTGTGTTCATCATTACTGCCTATCTTCATCTAAAAGGCACTGACTTGGGCATCGAAGTTTCCCCCCTGGAAACCACCTCGGGGGCCTCCTAACCCCTGCTTTCTGAGTGTTTCAGCCAGGTTTCCCTGATGGATCTCCCCTCCGGGCTCTCTCTCACGCCAGACATTCTCCCTGTCTCTTGCCGTGAGGCTCAGAAGCTGCTAGCCGGTACCCAAGGTGATCCACCCAGGACATTAGTCCTCCGGGACCCGCCAACACCTTCGGGTCCCCCTGCTGCCTTAACCACTGCACACAGTGAAGATGCTGGCTCCGCCTAACCGGACCGCATCGGATGCCCAACCTTCCCCAAACGTACGTTGGCATCAGTTTCATTGAGAAACTTAGTAAGGGTAATGCTTAAATTCAATAAGCAATGTGACCATCATTAAAACCTGCATCCAAAGACACTAAAACACAAAAAACACAATGCATATATACAAGATATAGCAATCAAATGCAACAGCTATTCACAATCAACAAACACATGAAATGCAGCGGTAACAATAACCATAGGTTAGTCCATAAAACACATTATAAACGTAACCAAATCACTATGACAGCCCTCCTTAAGATAATGCTTGGTCTTAGGAGGATTTTAACAGTAGTTAGTACTAGCTTTTGGGCTCTAGAAATCCAGAAATTCGCTGCCATCACTATGCACTTTACAATAGGTCACAAAACCTTCAATAAGTGCACTCCCCTCACTAAGCTTGGTTCATCAAGGTCATGGCTCTCTTCCAAGCTTAGCCTTAGCTCCATGGTTGCTTGAAAATATAGAAAACAACCCATAAGAGCAAGATAACCCTTACCTTGATGGGTATGCTGAAATTAGAGTTTGATCTTAGGTGCAACCAAGCAATAACACTAAATAGATTCCAATTGTGCTTCCTTGACTTCAATTGCAAGTAGTTTTGAGTTTGAAGGCATGGTGGCTATGGAGGGAGTGTGGAGGAGAGGGCTGGCTTTTTTTTTACTGGTAGAGGCCGAAATTTGGGAGATAAGGACCAAGAATGGACACTTATATGGTCTTAAGTGCATTAAACACACTTAACAAGCCTAACCAAGTTTTATGTCATTTTCCTTGCTACAAGACCATGGCTTCTTTACCTTAATCCTTTGGCCCATATTTGACCTCCTTATCCCATGCCATAGCAGCTCTCCTTAAGTGGGATAACCCCACAAAACTTCCATTTGACTTAAGTCATCTTAAGGCCTACATTCGAACACTTAGGTCCTTTATGCTTTTTGTGTTTTCTTTGGCCTTAGTTGTCTTTCATAAGCAATTTGGTCCTCCAATAGCACTTTCATACCATTCATATCCTTTTCATAACTCTGCAAATCTCTTTTGTGAAAGTTTAGCAATTGAATACCCGAATTTCCAAAAACTTACAAAAAAGTCCATAGGTTGCTTGACAAACAAGCAATCCTTAAGGCTTTTCTTGGGGCCCAAGTTACCAACTTGGAACACCTTTAAGGAGGTATTGATCATGTATTTTACCCCTCGCACTTCAATCATTATGGTGAGAATTACGTAATATAATGGGTTTTAGCCATTATGACACACTTGTAATTCTCCCATTTTTGTGATGTGGTAACAATCCTCCCCCCATTAAAAATTTTGGTCCTCCAAAATAGCCTTTAACTTTGGGTATTTTTCAGGATACCTTTCCATAAGGTCTTTTTCAGTTTCCTAGGTTGCTTATCTTTTAGAATGGTGTGACCACTGAATTTTAACCATGGGAATAATTTTGTTTCTTAACCTTCTGGTATCCTTGGCTAAGATACCTATAGGTTTCTCTTCATATGTCAAGTTAGGTTCCAATTGTATGTCCTCCACTACAATAGTATGCTTTGTGTTTAATAGACATTTCTTAAGCATACTGATGTGAAAAACATTATGAACACTTGACATGCTTGGCGGTAGAGCTAACCTATATGTTACCTTGCCAACTCTATCCATGATCTCATAAAGACTGATGTATCTTGGAGCTAACTTGGTTCTTCTACCAAATCTGACAGTGCCTTTGGTTGGTGTAACTTTCAGCCAAACATTGTCACCAACATCAAATTCCAAGTCTCTTATTCTTTTGTTCACATAGGCTGTGGTCCTTTCTGTTGGGTTTCAGGAGCTAAACAAGCGCAGCAGAATTTAACCGAAACCTTCTAGGATCCAAGTAAAATGGGGTAAACTGGGTGTTCGAAAATTTTCATATCTAATTTTTAGTTGAGATTTCTCACCCAACTGTAGAGTCGAATCACAAAACCTGAACAGTTGACTTGTTCAAGCTCTCTATGGTATCTACACAAGCCTCTCGAGATCACCATGCTTCCACCACGTCCTGGCAGATGCGTTTCTCTTGCGATTGCAGTGCTAGCTTGAGTCCTCGAAGGAATTGCAAGAGAAGAGTGCGGCTATCCTTTTGGGAGGCTAGGGCATGAAGCTACGAATTTCTCACTAAAAGTTGTATTTATAGTGAGACTCAACTTCTAGGCCTAATGGGTTTTAAAGCCCTAATCCAATTAGGCTTTAATTTCGGGCTTAATAATGGCTCAACTATTGGCCCCATTATTAATATGAAATTATTGTGAAACCATAACTCAAATAATTAGCCCATGCACTTTAATGATCCAAATAGCTCTATGTGTGTGACCCAGTAGGCTCTTACCACATTGGCAATGATGATAAATCACATTTATGATCATAAGCAATGAGCGGTGTCTAGCAACACATCATTGCTACCTAAGTGACAAAATTGTTGGTGATTCGACTAAACCTTTATGATCATTACCGATATATGCCATTGTCCCTTTGTCCAAGATATCAAGACTAAGCAGGAGACATGAAATGTGTCACTCTCGTATAGCCCAATCTTTAGTTTCTTGATTTCTGAGTAGACCAACTTAAACTGATGACATTAATATCCTATATCAACTCATCCGAGCATGGCCATGCATTTTCTAAGTCTCACTCTATCAAGGGGCCCAAAGATATCACTCTCGTTACATAGGAAGGACAAATCCCATCTTGATTATACAAATCCCTCCGCATGATATGTGACATACCCAATGACCTCCTTCAAGTTCACTTAGTTACGAGCAACAAAGGAAAGTATCAAAGTATGTGACTCACATGTAGGGAACCTTGATGACCTTAGGTCAAAGGACTACATATACCATGATCACTATGAGAATCACTTATGACACTCATATAACGATCCATGTAGTGTTCTCATGGTGGGTCGGTCCAGTACACAAGTTCTCCAACTTGTACCTATATGTAGACTACATATCTCATATTAGTCTTCACATATGCTAGTCGTTATGTATTATTGCAACCCATTCCACAATAATACTAGACCAGGGACGTTTGAGAATATCATTATTCTAGGGTTACAATTATGTTTATTACGTTACGTAGAAACAGAACAACAAACATAATTGCTGGATTAATGCCTTATAAAATATCATGACTCAATGTGCAAAAAATACAATCATCTCATGATTGGCTTTTGGGCACAACACTAACACTTTCATTGGCTGCCTTTAATCTCTCCTGAATTTTCTTAATTTTGGCAGTAGTCTCTTTAATAATTTCAGGACCCAACTCTAGCCTGTCTAAGGCTTCCACCCAACAATGGGGTGTCATGCACCTTCATCCTTATAATGCTTCATAAGGTGCCATGCCAATGGTGCTTTGGTAACTATTGTTATATGAGAATTATACCAATGGCAAGTGTTGGTCCCATTCATCTTTGAAATCCAACACACAGCTCCTGAGCATGTCTTCCAATATCTATATCACCCTTTCAGATTGCCCATCTGTCTGAGGATGATAAGCAGTACTCAGGTGGATTTTGTTTCCTAGTGCTTTATGAAAAGCACTCCAAAACCGAGCTGTAAATCTTGGATCCCTATCAGATACAATGGAGTCTAGTACTCCATGTAGTCTCACTATCTCCTGAACATACATCTGAGCTAACTTCTCCAAAGAGTCTATAAGTTTCATAGGTAAGAAGTGGAGACACTTTTGGTTAACTTATCCACAATGACCTAAATTGTATCATGCCTTAATCTGGTCATCGGCAACCCAGTCAAAAAGTCCATGGTTATGTTGCCCCACTTCCTCACTAGTATAGGTAGAGTCTGTAGGGTACCAGCTGGCTTCTGGTGCTCTACCTTTACCCTCTGGCATGTGGCACATTCGGAGACATAAGTAGCTATGTCTCTCTTCATATGTGGCCACCAGATGTGAGTATTCAAATCTTTCTACATTTTCTCACTTCCTAGATGGATGTTCAACTTGCTTGTGTGAGCTTCTTTAAGTATTTCATCCCTGAGCTTTGCTCCTTTAGGCACATATATTTAGTCCTTGAAATATAGTATTCCTTACTTGTAGGCAAAGGATTGATACAAGGAACCTTTTTCCTCTGGATCTGTCTCCTGTGCCTTTCTAGCTTCTTCAATCCATCTAGATTGAATTGTCAATGTGTAAATTTGAGCTTCCTCCCACTTATGCCATTTATGCCATAGGCATAGCAAACTATTCTGCTCATCATGATCAGCTATGGATCCTCCTTTCAGAAGTCCTGTGTACTTCCTGCTCAAGGCATCTGCTACTAAATTGCCTTTGCCCTCTGTGTATTGTATACTACAGTCATAGTCCTTGATGTACTCTAACCATCTCCTTTGCCTCATGTTCAACTCTTTCTGAGTGAACAAGTACTTTAGGCTCTTATGGTCAGTGTAGATCACAAAGGAACTACCATCAAGTAATGCCTCCATTGCTTAAGAGCAAAAATCACTGCTGCTAATTCTAGGTCATGGGTAGGTTAATTTTGCTCATGGGGTTTTAACTGCCTTGACCCATAAGCAATGACATTTCTATCTTGTATAAGCACACAACCTAACCCAGATCTAGATGCATCTATATATATGATGTAGGGCTTACTTGGATCAGGAAGAATCAATACTGGAGCTTTAATCAACCTCTGCTTGAGCTCTTGGAAACTCCTTTCATACTTCTTAGTCCACTCAAATCTTTAACCCTTCTTGGTCAGATAAGTAAGAACTGAGGCAATCATGGAAAAGCCTTGCCCAGGAAGCCCTGTGAGAGCTGGTCTCACAGTGGTTGCAATTGGCTAGTTGTATATGTGTGCGGATTAAATCCCATGATACTAGTTGATTATCCTAGAATATGTAATATGCATGCTCTTCATGCTTTGACTTGGATTAATAAATCATAAAGCATTAACTTGGTCAAGTAAGTTCATAAAAAACTAAGTACAATAGCCAAAGCATATAAAATCAACATTTGTGTGAGTTTACTACACATAACAACTCGTGAGAACATTCATACATAAAGTAGACTAATGCCCTCACCCAAGAGCAACCCTAGAGTCTAGGACTCTTCATAACATAGACTATGGAGGCAACTAAAAGTACTGTATAAATACAAGCCTCTACTGAGATCTTTTTGATCTAACTCCCACCTTGGATGGAAATCCCAGTGGCAAGTCTCAAAAGCCCCTGCCCAAGTGCTACTAGGCTCTGCAGCCAAAGGAAGACACTAGTTAGTATTGTTACTTGACCAACAAACCAACTAAGTATACTCATGTAGACTAGAATCACAAGGATTCTCAAATGCCATACCTGTGCACACAAAAGGGCACTACCGCGATAATTCTCAACGATTACCCGGTCCAACAACCTCAGTATCTGCACAACACAACTAGGGAGTGAGAATTCAACATTCTCAGTAAGGGTCTTCTATGTATCTGCAAGAAAATTGTTACCCACTCCAGGGTAGTCCAGTTATGGTGCTAAAACTGTGCATTTAGACTCCCAGGATTGGTAATGTTCTATAGGCCATCAGAACACTACCCTTAGTGTGCATACCCAAGTGGCCCTCTTGGGCACTATGTAAATACATGCATATTGGTCCAACCATCACACACATATTCACATTTCATGCACACCATGGCAGCAAAGAAGGAAAACACTAGCACAAGTCTTAGTTTTGGCTTCCACACATTAGGCAATCTTGTTAAGTTCTAATGGCCAGCTACTGCACCTGTAACTTCCACTAATAAATTGTATCATTCTAGCCATATAGCCCCTGTTTTATTTGCTCCAGTATCAAGTATAGACTTAGAGCAAACCAAGAAATTTTTTTTTACATCAATAGCTGACCTATGGACCAAGTTATGGATTTTTTAAGTTGGTTACAAAATTCTGACCAAATGAACAGTAACTCAGCCAACTTTGCAACATCATGTCTTTGGCTACAGGGCTCTAAATTCGTAAATTCCAAATCCCAGTTAACCCTCTAGATGTCCTCTGGGTGTGGTCAAAATTTCCTATCAAGATTCATTCTACACAGGGAGATATTCAACTTTAGGTCCAGAGTTAAAATTCTGGCAACTTTTGGACCATTTTACCCATACAATTTTTCCAAACCATGCAAACACTTCATTCACAAGGGGAAACCCCTCCAAGGCTATCCCATATATGTCCATTACACATAGGAATTATATTCCCTTTCTTTTAACAACTTTATGTGGCCAAAACAGAATTTACAAGTAAGCAGCCCATCATTCACACTTAGGCAGCTTTGCACCACATCACTTACATAGCCAAAACATTACTCAAATGTTTACATACTTGTCTCATTTTACATAAAATACATGTAGATGCATACATGCACTACAATATGGTATTAACTCATATAAATATGCACCCTAGGTTACAAGAGGTCCTGAGACACAATAGACTCCAAAAACAGGATGTTGGACAGCTGCTGCACAACACAGTAAGTACCACCATTAAAAATACCAAATGTGCTCCTAAAATCACCAAAATTTCCAGATCATAACTAGACATATGGAAGTTCATGTACCTGAAATTTCAGATTAAAAATCAAACCACAAAGGTTAGTTTAAAGGTGATCTTTCTGCTGGACCTGAAATGACAGAATTGAGGGGAGTAAGTTTCATTGAGAAACTTAGTAAGGGTAACACTTGGATTCACTAGGCAATGTGACCATCATTAAAACCTGCATCCAAAGACACTAAAACAAAAAAACCATAGTGCATATATACAAGATATAGCAACAAAATGCAGCAGGAAAACACAAACAACAAACACATGAAATGTGGCAGCAGCATATACCATAGGTTAGTCCATAAAACATGCAATAAACTTAAATAAATCACTATGGCAGCCCTCCTCAAGCTAATGCTTGGTCTTAGGAGGATTTTTACAGTAGTTAGTACTAACTTTGGGCTCTAGAAACTCTCACTTTACTGCCATCATTGTGCACTTCACACTAGGTCACAAAACCTTCAATAAGTGCACTCCCCTCACTAAGTTTGGTTCATCAAGCTCATGGCTCTCTTCCAAGCTTAGCCCTAGCTCCATGGATGTTTGAAAATTGCAGAAAACAGTCCATGAGAGTAAGATAACCCTTACCTTGATGGGCATGCTGAAATTGGAGCTTAATTCTAGGTGCACTGAAGTCTTAGCACCACATAGCTTCCAATTGCCCTTTCTTGCTTTCTTTTGCCTTTAATTTCAATCTTGGAGGTATGGTGGCTATGGAGGAAGTATGGCTGTGTTCTTGGGCTGGGGGAGGACGAAAATGAGAGAGGGATAAGTGATTTGGCCACTTAAATGGCCCTAAATGAGCTTAAGGGCACCAAAACACACTTAAACAAGCTTAACCTTGCTTTATGTCATTTTCCTTCTCACTAATTATGGTTTCTTTGTCTTAAACTCATTGGTACACATGTGCACAACATTTTTGACTAATTATCAAGTCTTGGCTGCCTCCCCCAAGGTGGGATAACCCCAAAATTCCACCCTTAGACTTAAGTCAAAAGCTTGAACACCTTAAGGTTTACACTAGGACATTTAGGTCCTTATTGCCTTTAGTGTTTCCTTTATCCAAACCTGTCTTCCATGAGTAATTTGGTCCTCCAATAGCACTTTCATACCATTTATATTCTTCACATAACTCTCCAAGTCTCTTTCTTGAGAGTTTTGCAATTGAGTACCCGAATTTCCAAAACCTTACAAAAAAGTCCATAGGTTGCTTGACAAACAAGCAATCTTTTAGGCTTCTCTTGGGGGCCAAGTTACCAACTTGGAACACTTTTAAAGAGGTGTTGATCATGCCTTTTACCCCCCACACTTCAATCACTATGTTGAGAATTACACAATATAATGGTTTTTAGCCATTATGACACACTTGTAATTCTCCCATTTTGTGAGGTAGTAACAATCCTCACCCGCTTAAAAATTTTGGTCCTCCAAAATAGCCTTTAGCTTCGGATATTCTTCAGGATACCTTTCCATAAGGTCTTTTATAGTTTCCCAGGTTGCTTCTCTTTCAGAGTGGTGTGACCACTGAACCTTAACCATGAGAATAATTTTGTTTCTTAACCTTCTAGTAGGTGTTCATTGGGCCGGTCCTGACACGGCCCAGCTCGGGACCGGCTCACGTCAAGCACGGCCCAGGCTCGGTCAAGACCGGCACGGCACGGGTACGGCATAAGACCGGCTTCATTTGGGCCGTTTATGGGCTTGGAAGAGGGGAGGGAGCCAAGTGGGCTCGGCACGGCCTAAGAGGCGCCAGGGCCAGGCACGGGACCGGCCCTGCACGGCGGCGGCGCGCTGACCGTTGGCCAACGTTTAGAAAATTTTTAAAAAAAGGAAAATGATAGTTTTAGTCCCTATAACGGCTCCCTGCCCTTTTTTTACCCCTATAATTACGTTTTTGCCCCCTCCAACAACTATTTTGTTAGGGTATTTTTGGAAAAAAAAGAAGGCCTTCCCCTATAAATAGGGAGGCCATTTCCACCATTTCTTCACACCAATCTTAGCAATCTCTCATTCTCTACTAATATATCTCTCATTTCTTTCAAGCAGTCAATATTATTTTCTTCATTCTCAATCAATTCTCAATTACTTTCGAAGCTTGTGTTTTGCTCAATTTTGCCTCACACAAATGGCATCAAGAGAAAAGGGAAATGCCTCAAGCTCTTCATCCCGCACCAATTTGAGGTCATTTTTCCATGGCCTTTCCCGACCCGGTGACCCGTGGGACTCATATCCAACAAACTAACGATGATGAGCAATTCGATATGAGTCAATACGACTTGGGGCTCGACGATCAACTTTTTGATGATGACGTTGAGGAGGTGGAGCCAACGGCAGCAGGAAATGTTGATGGAGGAGATGGTTCTGAACAAACCTCGACAAGCCATCAAGCCGAACTTCCGACAGAAGGTAAAACATCGAGGCGCACCACATGGGTTTGGGAGCATTTGACCAAGTTTTTGAGAAGGATAGTCATGGAAACGATGCAAGGTTCGTACATTGAAAACATTGCAAGCAAAACCTCTCGCACAAGCAGAACACTAGCATAGGAACACTGAGACGTCACATGGAATCAAAGCATCCGACTTTATGTCCAGATACAGGTACGAGTACCGGCGGTCAGACACAGCTTGCAAGCAATGCCGGCGGATCAGGTATTTTTAAATTTAATCAAAAAGATTGTAGAGAAGGCATGATAGAATGGATGATGTTAACTGAAAAACCATTTACACAATCGGAAGATAGACACATGGAAAAATGGATTACATCATACTTAAACCCTGCTTTTAAAAGAACATCTAGGACCACTACTAGGAGGGAGGCATTTAAAATTTATGAAGCTGGTAAATCAAACTTACAAGCATACTTCTCTGCTTTTGATCACTCTATCTCATTTACTAGTGACATGTGGACTTCACCACTAGGACAAGATTATTATTGTATAACTTCACATTGGATTGATGATAGTTGGGTCATTCAAAAATGTATCATTGCATTTAAGTGGATGGAGGTCGATCATACTGGTTGGAACATATTCAATGTAATTTTAAAAAGTTTAAAAGAATTTTTTTGTTATGACAAGGTTTTTAGCATAACATTTGATAATGCATCAAACAACGATGTCGTGGTTGAGACATTGATGGAATCACTAGAACCTGTCCGTGATGCCACATTTTTTCATATTAGGTGTATATGTCATATTTTAAACTTAGCTGTCCAAAAAGGTCATCAAGTTTTGAGTAATGAAATTACTCCGATTAGGTGGGCAATCCATTATTTGAAGTCAAGGACCAAAGTTTCTAAAGAGTTTAAGCAATATTGTCTGGAAAATGGCATTGATTTTAGTTGGAAACGTTTTAAACTTGATTGCCCTACCCGATGGAACTCCACTTACGAGATGTTGATGGATGTGATGCCATTTGCTACACACATGACATGTTTTATAAATGTCAGAGAAAAGAAAACAATTTTGAAACAAGAGATGTGGGATAAACTGTCAAAATTGGCTGCTGTGCTGCGATATTTTTATGATGCGACTGTTTTTTGCTCCAGTGTATACTATCCCACATCGCACAAAGTTTTAATGCATATGGTCAACATTGCATGGGTTTTTAACCAATACAAAGATGACGAGTTCTTAAAAGACACAATTAAGGCCATGAAAGATAAATGGATTTTATATTTTAGTACTATACACCCAATCTACTTACTTGCAGCTACAGTAGACCCGACCGTAAGAATCACAAGTACGCAACATTTACTAGAGGGTTATTATAGTTTCTTAGAAATGGCTCATATTTCTGTTCATGCTATAACTGCCTCTATTGATGAGCACTTGTGAGAGTTATTTAAGATTTATGCCGGTCGGCATAAGGATAAGGTTGCAAACACTACTTCATCTACTCCCACGTCTTCATCATTGTCCGGCTCAATGTCATTCAATCCGGCTGAACAACTCCTCAAACGGCCTCGTGCTGCCGCATCCAGTCTTACTGAAGTGGACGCATACTTTAACCTCATTTGGGAGAATAGTGAGACCGACATTCTAGACTGGTGGAAAGCAAGAAGCAACAAATTTCCAATACTCTCCATCATTGCCAAAGAAGTTCTAGCTGTTCCCATCTCAACCGTTGCATAGGAGTCCGCTTTCAGCGCTGGAAAGCGTGTCATTTCAGAGAGACGCGCAAGGCTATCACCAGATGCAGTTGAAGTTTGTATATGCAACCGTGATTGGGGTCTTGCAGCTTGCAGATTACAAGACCACAAGAGTTATGACGAGGAAAACCCCGATGAGATAGATGCTTAAATCCACTGTTTACTCATTATTTACTTACTTTGTATTTGATCTGATTTTGCTGTTTAGCACAGATCGTACCTTTTATTTTGCATTTACTTTTATGGAACGTTTCGCTATTAAGTAATGTAAAGCCCGTTCCATGGTATGTAAGTGCCGTTTGGCTTTAAAATTAATAAAAGTTCACACCGGTGGTGGTGTTTTACTCTTACAACAAGTAATTTAATCAAAAAGATTGTAGAGAAGGCATGATAGAATGGATGATGTTAACTGAAAAACCATTTACACAATCGAAAGATAGACACATGGAAAAATGGATTACATCATACTTAAACCCTGCTTTTAAAAGAACATCTAGGACCACTGCTAGGAGGGAGGCATTTAAAATTTATGAAGTTGGTAAATCAAACTTACAAGCATACTTCTCTGCTTTTGATCACTCTATCTCATTTACTAGTGACATGTGGACTTCACCACTAGGACAAGATTATTATTGTATAACTTCACATTGGATTGATGATAGTTGGGTCATTCAAAAATGTATCATTGCATTTAAGTGGATGGAGGTCGATCATACTGGTTGGAACACATTCAATGTAATTTCAGAAAGTTTAAAAGAATTTTTTTGTTATGACAAGGTTTTTAGCATAACATTTGATAATGCATCAAACAACGATGTCATGGCTGAGACATTGAGGGAATCACTAGAACCTGTCCGTCATGCCGCATTTTTTCATATTAGGTGTATATGTCATATTTTAAACTTAGCTGTCCAAAAAGGTCTTCAAGTTTTGAGTAATGAAATTACTCCAATTAGGTGGGCAATCCATTATTTGAAGTCAAGAACCAAAGTTTCTAAAGAGTTTAAGCAATATTGTCTGGAAAATGGCATTGATTTTAGTTGGAAACGTTTTAAACTTGATTGCCCTACCCGATGGAACTCCACTTACGAGATGTTAATGGATGCGATGCCATTTGCTGCACATATGACATGTTTTATAAATGTCAGAGAAAAGAAAATGATTTTGAAACAAGAGATGTGGGATAAACTGTCAAAATTGGCTGCTGTGCTGCGATATTTTTATGATGCGATTGTTTTTTGCTCCGGTGTATACTATCCCACATCGCACAAAGTTTTAATGCATATGGTCAACATTGCATGGGTTTTTAACCAATACAAAGATGACGAGTTCTTAAAAGACACAATTAAGGCCATGAAAGATAAATGGATTTTATATTTCAGTACTATACCCCCAATCTACTTACTTGCAGCTACAGTAGACCCGACTGTAAGAATCATAAGTACGCAACAGTTACTAGAGGGTTATTATAGTTTCTTAGAAATGACTCATATTTCTGTTCATGCTATAACTGCCTCTATTGATGAGCACTTGCGAGAGTTATTTAAGATTTATGCCGGTCGGCATAAGGATAAGGTTGCAAACACTACTTCATCTACTCCCACGTCTTCATCATTGTCCGGCTCATTTTCATTCAATCCGACTAAACAACTCCTCAAATGGCCTTGTGCTGCCGCATCCGGTCTTACTGAAGTGGACGCATACCTTAACCTTATTTGGGAGAATAGTGAGACCAACATTCTAGACTGGTGGAAAGCAAGAAGCAACAAATTTCCAATACTCTCCATCATTGCCAAAGAAGTTCTAGCTGTTCCCGTCTCAACCGTTGCATCGGAGTCCGCTTTCAATGCTGGAAAGCGTGTCATTTCAGAGAGACGCACAAGGCTATCACCAGATGCAGTTGAAGTTTGTATATGCAACCGTGATTGGGGTCTTGCAGCTTGCAGATTACAAGACCACAAGAGTTATGACGAGGAAAACCCCGATGAGATAGATGCTTAAATCCACTGTTTACTCATTATTTACTTACTTTGTATTTGATCTGATTTTGCTGTTTAGCACAGATCGTACCTTTTATTTTGCATTTAATTTTATGGAACGTTTCGCTATTGAGTAATGTAAAGCCCGTTCCATGGTATGTAAGTGCCGTTTGGCTTTAAAATTAATAAAAGTTCACACTGGTGGTGGTGTTTTACTCTTACAACAAGTAATTATAAAAATATAAAGATAAGCTTAGAATAACTATTAATCTAGTTATTGAATTTACTCTATTGGTCCCCAAAATTTTTTTTGCTTGTTTATGTACTATTTTCTAAGGTAAGATATTGATGATCATAATTTATTATCTTTATCTCTATTTTTTTTTTGCATTATTTTATTATTGTCTTGTAAAATAAAATCTTGGTAATCATGGTTTGTTACTTTAGCATGAAGAAATAACTTTAGTCATTAAAATTTTAATAATTGACTTAATAAAGGTTAAAAAAAAATTCGTTTAACTCAAAATCAAATATATCATAGTTTCAAAACTTTTTGGTCAATTTCTTACCTTTTATTTTTATTTTTATTAAGTTACTGATTTAACCTTTGATTAATTAACATAAATTCAACATAATATTGTATTTCGTCATATTTTATAATGAGTTATTTAAAATTGAAGACTAAAAATAAAAAATTAAAACTAAAACTTAAAATAAAAATTACAAATTTAAAATTTAAAATTTAACGGGCCAGCTCGGATTTGGCCCAGCTCGGTACGGGACTGGGTCAGGACCGGCACAGACCCGGCACGTCTTAAGTCGGGCTGTGCCCGGGCCTAAATTTTACAGGCCCAGGACCGGCCGGTCCGGTCCAGTCCCGTGCCGGTCCGGCCCGTTGAACATCTCTGTTGGCTAAGATAGCAATAGCTTTCTCTTCATATGTCAGGTTAGGTTCCAACTGTATGTCTTCCACTACAATAGCATGCTTTGTGTCCAATAGACACTTTTTAAGCATACTGATGTGAAAAACAATATGAACACTTGACATGCTTGGTGGTAAAGCTAACCTGTATGCTACTTTGCCAACTCTATCCAAGATCTCACGAGGACCTATGTATCTTGGGGCTAACTTGGTTCTTCTGCCAAATTTGACAGTGCCTTTGGTTGGTGCAACTTTTAGCCAAACATTGTCACCAACCTCAAATTCCAAGTTTCTCATTCTTTTGTTGCCCTAGGCTGTGGTTCTTTAGGCACATAGATTCGGTCTTTGAAGTGCAATAATCCTTGCTTGTAGGCAAAGGATTGATACAAGGAACCTTTTTCCTCTCCTTAAATCTTTTTTAGATCAGGATATGTCTCCTGTGCCTATCTAGCTTCTTCAATCCATCCAGATTGAATTGTCAACGTGTAAATTTGGGCTTCCTCCCACTTATGCCATTTATGCTAGAGGCATAGCAAACTATTCTGCTCATCATGATCAGTTATGGATCCTCCTTTCAAAAGTCCTGTGTACTTCCTGCTCAAGGTATCGGCTACTAGATTGCCTTTGCCCTCTGTGTATTGTATACTGCAATCATAGTCCTTGATGTACTCTAACCATCTCCTTTGCCTCATGTTCAATTCTTTCTAAGTGAACAAGTACTTTAGGCTCTTATGGTTAGTGTAGATCACAAAGGAACTTCCCATCAAGTAATGTCTCCATTGCTTCAGAGAAAAAATCACTGCTCCCAGTTCTAGGTCATGGGTAGGATAATTTTGCTCATGGGGTCTTAACTGCCTTGACCCATAAGCAATGACATTTCTATCTTGCATAAGCACACAACCTAACCCAGATCTAGATGCATCTGTATATATGATGTAGGGCTTACTTGGATTAGGAAGAATCAACACTGGAGTTTCAATCAACCTCTGCTTGAGCTCCTGGAAACCCTTTTCACACTTCTCAGTCTACTCAAATCTTTGACCCTTCTTGGTCAGATGAGTAAGAACTGAGGCAATCATGGAAAAGCCTGATATAAATCTCCTGTAGTATTCAGCTAATAATAGAAAAATTCTGATTTCCTTCACAGTCTTTGGTCTTTCCCACTCTTGCACTGCCTTGACCTTTTCAGGGTCTGCCTTAAGGCCTTGTGCATCTATGGTGTTTCCTAGGAAGGACACTTCCCTTACCCAGAATTCACACTTGGATAACTTAGCATAAAGCTGATGCTGCAACAGAGTCTTTAAGACAATTTTCAGATGATGTTCATGTTCATTTTCATCCTTGGAATACACTAGGATGTCATCAATGAACACAACCACAAATTTGTCCAGATGTGGTCTGAACACCCTGTTCATCAGGTCCATGAAAGCAGCTGGGGCATTAGTCAAAACGAATGGCATGACTGTGTACTCATAATGCCTATATCTGGTCCTAAATGCAGTCTTAGGAATATCTTCTTCCTTTACTCTCAATTGGAAGTATCTGGATCTCAAATCTATCTTAGAGAAGATCCTAGCTCCCTTGAGTTGATCAAACAGATCCTCAATCCTCGGGAGTGGATACTTATTCTTGATAGTCACTGCATTAAACTTTCTGTAGTCAATGCATAGTCTCAACGATCCATCCTTCTTCTTCACAAAGAGAACAGGAGCTCCCCATGGTGAAACACTTGGCCTTATGAACCCTTTTTTAAGAAGTTCATCAAGTTGTTTCTTGAGCTCATTCATCTCTGTGATTGGTATTCTGTAAGGAGGTATGGATATTGGACTAGCTCCTAGTTGCAACTTGGCCTCAAACTCAATTTCCCTTAGTGGAGGAATACCTGGCAAGTCTTTAGGAAAGACTTGTCGAAAATCTCTCACTATAGGTATTCTGTCCACTTCCTTATCACATTGCAATTCATTTAATGCATAACACTAGCACAAGTCTTAGTTTTAGCATCCACACATTAAGCATTCTTACTAGGTTCAAAAATTCCAGCCACTGCACCCAAACTTCCTCCAATAAACTGTATCATTATAGCCATGTAACCCTCTGTTTTCTTTGCTCCATTATCAAGTAGAGACTTAGGGCAAATCAAGTAATTTTGGTTTACATCAATAGCCCACCTATGGACCAAGTTATGGATTTTTTAAGTTGGTTACAAAATTCTGACCAAATGAACAGTAACTTAGCCAATTTTGTAATGTCATAACTTTGGCTACCAGGTTCTAAATCCAAAAATTATAAATCCCAGTTAAACCTCTAGATGTCCTCTAGGTGTAGTCAAAATTTTATACCAAGATTCATTCCACATAGGGAGATACTAAACTTTAGGTACAGGGTCAAAATTCTGGCAACTTTTGTACCATTTTGCCCATACAATTTTTCCAAACCTTTCAAACACTTCATTCACAAATATAAAGCCCTCCAAGGCTATCCCATACATGTCCAATACACATGAATTACATTCTCTTGCATCTAGCAACCTTATGTGACCAAAATAGAATTTACAAGTAAGCAGCCTATAATTTACACGTAGGCAACTTTGCACCACATCACATACATAGCCAAAACATTACTCAAATGTTCACATACTTGTCTCATTTTACATACACTACATGTACATGCATACATGCACTACAAAATGGTCTTAACTCAGCTAAATATGTACCCTAAGTTATAGGAGTGCCTGAAATGCAATAGACTCCAGAAACAGGATGCTAGATAACTGCTGCACAACACAGTAAGTACCATCACCAAAAATACCAAATGTGCTTCTAAAATCACCAAACTTTCCAGATCACAAGTAGACATATGGAAGTTTAAGTACCTGAAAATTTAGAGCAAACTCAAACCACAAAGATTAGTTTGAAGGTGATCTTTCTGCTAGACCTAAAATGACAGAATTGAGGGGAGTAAGTTTCATTGAGAAACTTAGTAAGGGTAACACTTGAATTCAATAGGCAATGTGACCATCATTAAAACCTGCATCCAAAGACACTAAAACACAAAAAACACAATGCATATATACAAGATATAGCAACCAAATGCAGCAGCCATTCACAACCAACAAACACATGAAATGCGGTAGTAACAATAACCATTGGTTAGTCCATAAAACACATAAGAACGTAACCAAATCACTATGGCAGCCCTCCTCAAGATAATGCTTGGTCTTAGGAGGATTTTAACAGTAGTTAGTATTAACTTTTGGGCTCTAGAAACCCAGAAATTCACTGCCATCACTGTGCACTTCACACTAGGTCACAAAACCTTCAATAAGTGCACTCCCCTCACTAAGCTTGGTTCATCAAGCTCATGGCTCTCTTCCAAGCTTAGCCCTAGCTCCATGGTTGCTTGAAAATATAGAAAGCAACCCAAGAGAGCAAGAGAACCCTTACCTTGATGGGTATGCTAAAATTGGAGCTTGATCCTAGGTGCAACCAAGCAATAGCACCAAATAGCTTCCCATTGTGCTTCCTTGACTTCAATTGCAAGTAGTTTTAAGTTTGAAGGTATGGTGGCTATGGAGGGAGTGTGAAGAAAAGGGCTGGCTTCTTTTTTTCTGGTGGAGGCCGAAATTTGGGAGATAAGGACCAAGAATGGACACTTATATGGTCTTAAGTGCACTAAACTCACTTAACAAGCTTAACCAAGCTTTATGTCATTTTCCTTGCTACAAGACCACGGTTTCTTTACCGTATTCCCTTGGCCCACATTTGACCTCCTTATCCCATGCCATAGCAGTCCTCCTTATGTGGGATAACCCCACAAAACCTCCATTTGACTTAAGTCATAGACATACACATCTTAAGGCCTACATTAGAACACTTAGGTCCTTTATGCCTTTTTGTGTTTTGTTTGTCCTTAGTTGTCTTCCATAAGCAATTTGGTCCTCCAATAATGCTTTCATACAATTCATATCCTTCTCATAACTCTCCAAATATCTTTTGTGAAAGTTTTACAATTGAGTATCCGAATTTCCAAAACCTTATAAAAAAGTCCATAGGTTGCTTGACAAACAAGCAATCCTTAAGGCTTTTCTTGGGAGTTAAGTTACCAACTTGGAACACTTTTAAGGAGGTGTTGATCATGCCTTTTACCCCCCACAATTCAATCACTATGATGAGAATTACACAATATAATGGTTTTTAGCTATTATGACACACTTGTAATTCTCCCATTTTTGTGAGGTGGTAACAAGGGCACTTGACTCAAGCCCGAGAATAGAGGAGCACGAAAGAGAAGCAAGAAGAGAGAAAAAAAATATAAAAGAAAAGGAAAAGAGAAGAAAAAAATAAGATAAGAGAAAGGAAGAATATAATGAAATAGGCAAGAGAAAGGCCCCCGACCAATAGAGGCCATAAAAATTAGAAAGGAAGATGGGAGATTAGGGTTTTAGTATATATAGAAAAAGGTTAGGTATTAATTACACACTAGCCCTCTAACTTAGTGTTTTGCTTGCCAACAGTCCCTATTTTTCTTATTTCTTTCAATTGAGTACAATGCCTTCATAATTAGTCATAGGAAGTCAATAGGTCCGTTCTTCTAGGTTTGAATTTCTTTCAATTTCTTCTTTTCCTAATTGAGTTAATAATAGATGTATAACATGTTTATGATTTGAATCATAGCTATATAACATTTTTATGTTATAATTAAATAACTAATAAAAATATGTTTTATATCATTTAATAAAACACTCAAATATATTTTGTTTATGATTTTAGTCCTTTGATATTTTTAATTAAGAAAATTATTTGACCAAATTTTGGTTTGATGCTTCAGTGCTAAACTCTGCTTAATTTGCTTCTCTCTAAAAATTTTTTTTTTCTCCGTGTGCTTCTTCAATCACTTTCTTTCTTACTCCTACATGAGACATGTCATATTCATTTTGGCCATATACAAAATTGTCAAACTTAGTAAAAAAACTATTTATTCTAGGACAATACTTTGAAAATAAAGATTATGTGCCACCAGATTGTATATGTCCTCACCAACAATGTTAGGTGATTATTTAGTATGGTGAGAGGAGTGTTCGAACATGACATCCAATAAATCTGATCTTTTCTATTTGTTGTCAAAATGAAAAAGTTGAATTGCCTCATGAACCACCTCTTCTAAAATTACTTCACAGATTAATGGACTACACTAGTGACATATAAGCAAGACATTTCTGCAAACATATCCAAGAGTTCAACTGTCGTTTCTCATTTACTTCAACTAGAGGTGAAATAAATATGAAAATTAATGTTGAAGGAACCCCATTGTTCTAAGTTAGATGTGAGAATCCCCATCAGATTAGTAGTTTGGTGCCGTTTAAGGGTGATCCACTAAGATTTGCACAATTGTATATTCATGATATAGAGCATAAAATATAAACTCACATTAGGAGTTTTAGGAGTGGGAATGCAAGTGCAGTTAATGTAACCATTGTTGAAGCATTGACGCGCATGTTTGATGAGCATAATCAGCTCGTGAGGGAATTTAAGAGAGCTTTAGATATGTTTTAGGGGTCTAGTGGCTAGCTTGTTGGATTGAGGTTGATGATATCTAGATCTAGAGATGATCGATATTACAATTTACCAAAGTCGAGAAGGCTGCTGACTTAACAATTGGACCAGAGGTGGAGAAAGATAATAAAAAAGATATTTTTGTTTTAACTCATCGTCATGCACCTATTCATATTAATGCCCTACACCCAAAATTGATGTCAATAGACTTCCCTATCTACACCCATATAGGACCAATGGGTACTTCTAAAGAATTCTATATCATGAAGCATCATTGATTACTATTGTACGTAGAAAAGTCACAATGAGAGAATTCTATGCTTTTCAACTGCAATAAAGACATTTTGTCTATTCATTGACGCTTCAAGGTGGTTGCCTTTTCCAATAATATGTGGTGTGTACATATTGTTGTATTTTTTTAGGAATGCTTTAACTAGATTAAAGCATACCAAGTTGAACTCTGTTATGAAATGCTATATGGTTTGGAAGATGCAGTTAATAGGGGGGATGTAAAAGCAACTCTAACTAGTAAACCATGCGTTTTACCATCATCTTTCACTGGTGGCCTTTTTTATATGGCTTAATCATATCAAGATGCAATGACTATTTGTCGTTGGATTAGTCATCCTGATGTATTTTTAATTATGACATGCAACCTAAATTGGAATGAGAAAATTAAGTGTTTGGAATTAATACTGGGATAAACTGCATATGACATGCCTGACATTGCTAAATATATTTTTTAGAGGAAGTATCATTCTTTGCTTGATGGCATCATTAAGGGCCAACACTTTAGTAGATACATAGGCAATAATATAACATTTCCTTATTTATATTCATATTTACAATATTATTTATATCAATATTATTAGTTTCACACAATAACCTATCATTTTGTTAATTTACGTAGTGATAGTAGCAATAAAGAACCAAAAACATGGCTTACCCCATGCACATATTACTCTAATCCTACATCCAGATGATAAGCTTTATGCCTTGGCTTTTATTGATAACTACATATCTACTGAGTTGCCAAACAAAGATTATGACCTAATTGGGTATGTTACAATTACTAAGCATATGATGCATGGGTTGTGTGGATATGCTAACATGAGATCTTCATGCATGATTAATGGAACATGCTAGAAAAAATATCCATAGCCATTTTAGTAAGAAACATCCATTGGTGAAGATAAGTATCCATTTTATAGACATTGTCTAACACAATAGGCAGTATCTAAAAATGGAGCACTTCTCGACAATCTTTATGTTGTTCCTCATGATATTGACTTGGTTGTTTTTCATGTTAATACTGAAAAGACTAATAAGGAAAGATATATGAAGTATCTTTGTAAATATGTGTATAAGGATGTTGACAGGTCAACTGTCATGATCGAAAGCACTGGAAGTGGTTGCCTTGTGAGTCATGAGCAAGCTGTTGGACTAGATGAAATTAAACAATATATGGACTGTGGATACATTTATGCATCAGAAGCTTATTGGCAAATTTTTTGATTTGATATCCATCACCATGACCTACCTGTTGAACGTCTCTCTTTCCATCTATCGAATGAGCAAAATATTGTGTACCCTCAAAGTGTGAATATTCGTACTATGGTTAAGTGGCAAAGGAATAGTGTTATCAAATTTTTGGCATGGATGAAGTGCAAAGAATGATGATACTACAAAGATGCTGATATATACAGAGTTTCTAATATATTATGTTTGGAATAGATAGTTGAAGGAATAGACTCCCCATCTTAGAAGACATGGCATTGGTAGACTATGCGATGTACACCAAACTATTGGTGAGAAGTATTATCTGTAGATATTGCTGAATGTATAATGAGGCCTGACCTCATTTGAGGATTTACACACAATTCATAGTGTTATGCATCCTACTTTTAAAGAAGTGTGTCTTGCACTGGGGTTGTTAGATAATTATAAGGAGTGACATCAAGCATTATATGAGGTTTTAGAATGGGTGATGCTCTTATACCTACACGAACTCTTTGTCACATTATTGTTGTTATTTTAGATTATGAGCCTTTTGAATCTTTGAATCAACACCGTGATGCATTGTTTGATGATGTTTTTGAGGTGCAGCATAGGATTAGGAAAAATACTAATTTGGTATTATTGGATGTAGACAGGTATAATTATGCACTTTATGATATTGAGAAATAGAAATGACAAGAGTTTGAGGGCATTTGGTAGCATGCCTTACTAAGATCTCAGTACGCTAATTGTTTAGGGAAATTTATTATTGACAGAGGAATTGAATTATGACTAGATTACATTGTCAGATGAACATTCATTTTTGTTTCATGGATTAAATGAAGGTTAGTTACATGTTTATAATTCTATCATTAGATCAATTGATTCCGAATTTGGTGGATCTTTTTTTTTTTTTTTTGTATATGGGAGTGATAGTACTTGTAAGACATACTTTTGGTGTACAATTTTTTCACATGTTCATTCAGAGGGAAAGATAGCTTTTGTTATTGTATCGTATGGTATTACAATGTTACTTTTGTTAGGGGATCATACTACACATTCAAGGTTGAAAATCCCTATTAAATTAGATAAGGATTCTATTTGTAATCATTACTAAAATTCTACCACTTTTCGATAGCCATTACCAATGGTCTTGCGTTAGTAGTTTTGGTAGTTAGTTTTGGTGATTTCAAAACTATTAATGTGAGACCGTTGGTAACAGGTCATTGGTAATTGATTCATTAGAAATTATTTTACCAATGGCCAAATTTAGAACTGTTTGTAATTTCCAACGTTTGTTCATTGGTAAACAAGCCATTGGTAAATACTAACGGTCAAAGGGTAAACAATTTACACCAACGGCTTATGCCATTGGAAGCTACCAATAGGTATAGCTGTTGGTAAATTACTAACATGTTTGACCATTGGCATTTTAGCAACTCGTTTTACCAACTGAGTATGCTAATTGCTAAAAAAAAATCATTGTTAATAAAGGAATTGAATTATTATCAGAGTGTCTTGTTATTTAAACATTCATTTTTGTATCATAGGTTAAATGAAGGCTAGTTATATGCCTGTAATTCTATCATTGGATCAATTGATTCTGAATCTAGTGGATTTTTTTTTCTTTGTATATGGGAGTGATGGCACTAGTATGACATACCTTTGACATACAATTTTCTCACATGTTCGTTCACAAAGAAAGACAGGTTTTACTATTGTATTTTTTGGTATTACAATGCTATTTTTGTCAGGGGATTGTACTACACATTCAAGGTTGAAAATTCCTATTAAATTAGATAAAGATTCCATTTGCAATCATTACTAAAATTCGGTCATTTTCCTATGGCCATTACCAATGGTCCCACATTGGTAATTTTGGTAATTTCAAAACTATCAATGTGAGACCATTGGTAATAGGGCATTGGTAATAGATTCATTGGAAATTATTTTACGAACGGCCAAATTTTGAACCATTATTAATTTCAAATATTTTCTCGTTGGTAAAGAAGCCGTTGGTAAATACCAACAGTCGATGGTTGAACAATTTACACTAACAGTTTAGGCCTTTACCAATGTGCTAGGCCATTGGTAGCTATCAATGAGCATGGCCATTGGTAAATTACCAGCGTGTTTGACCATTAGTATTTTACCAACTCGTTTGACCATTGGTATTTTATCAACGGTTTAGTCCATTAGAAAACACTAGTGTGATTGTTTGATATTAAAAAATTTTAAGGCAGTTCCAATGTGATTCATGTTGGAAACTAACTTTATTTTTAAAGAAAACTTATTCTTATTTAGGGATAAAAATTAAAACATGAAAAAAATTAAAATTGTTTCTTAGCAAATAGTGCAAGAACTAAAAAAAAAAATTGAAACAAATTTAAATTATGTGATTAAATTAAATGAAAGTTTAGCTCTTCAACCTTCAAGAATTCAAAAAATTTCTTATATTTAATCTGACTCCAAACTACCATCAATCCCCAAGTACAGCTTACAAGACGGAAAACAACAAATATGAGATCATGCTAACTTTTAAACTCAGGTGGTCAAAAAACCAAAGCAAGCAAGCAAGAAAGAGTTTATATTAAGATACATGACACATTCAAATTTCAAAAATATCTTCACTGAAATTAATTTTGCTTTGTCATTGTGTTTTTTTTGTTTCAAAACTGAAGATACTCGAAGAAAACACATAGATTAAATATATGAAAGTAATTAAAAGACTAGAAAAGACAAAACTAATTAAATTTAAAAACTAGAAAAATAGTGATTTGTTGAGAGAAGCCTATACTGAAGACAAACATGCAGGAAAAATATATCCTCTTATTCTAAATTGCTAGAACCAATAGTTATTGACTAATTATAACAAAAATATCAATAAATTACAAAATTAGCATAGATATTAGAATTTGGGACCTTTCCCAACTTGCAACAACCAATCTCTTCCTTTCAAAATCTTTCTCGGCTTTAATAAACCACAAATCTTGTAAGAGAATCGATAAAAAATTGCAAGAGGTAAATTACTTAACTACGCATAGTAATATGTGACTCAAACAGGTTTACCTTATCTACTGGAGACTCACAACAATAGCCTTTTCCTTTCTTAATATTATAGACAGATAAATAAACAAAGGGTCCAAAAGCTACAGGTCCCTAGAAGGCAAAGAACAATATCTTATTATCTTATCTCATTAATAATGCCAGACAAACAAATAATTCCACTAAAAAAAAAGGTAGCTAAGTATGACGTCATTGAGGGAGGCACATGGCAACCATAGTTTATTCCGATGGCCTTACACTGGCAGCTGATAGAGGTGTTCGACCCATCTCCACCCTGCCAATAAAAGTCTCCAAAGAAACTAGCATAGAAAATAATCAGGGAACCCAAAAATCAAATAAAAATATTTTGAGACTTAAAATTTCAAAACCCAATGTATAAAAACTTGTTGTGATTTTTAAGAAGCTTCTTTAGATAAAGTCAAAGAGAAGAACAAGATGAGTAAAACCATGTAAATAGATCAAATTTCTAGGAAAAAAAATTGAGGCCGAAACTTTGAAAGTTGATGTATGGAAAGCGTTTGCATTTTTGGAAAAATGGATTTAGAGAAAGTTAAAGAAGAAGAAACAACTTATCGGAATATGTAAGCTAATAAAAAATCTAGACAAAAAATTTTCTGGCAACTGATGACACCGTTGGAAAAATCGTCATAATGGCAGCGTCGTTGCTCAACCCAGAATCTGGCAAATTAGTAAGCGAGAGAGAGAAAAAGAGGAAAAGAGAGAGAAGGAGAAGAAAAAAATATGGTCAACACACTGAAGGAGAAGGTTTTATGCTGGAAAGATTAGTAAAATTCTTTCTTTAGTCCTACATTTTCTATCCTTGCATCAAATTGGTCCTTTTGTTTCAATTTTTGACAGCTTAAACTGTTGGCACTATAAATTTCACTTATCAATAGTTTGAGCCATTGGTAATAGGCCTAACTAGACCACCCCAAGCCACCGTATCATTTACCAACGTATGACCATTGGTGATCATTATAAACGATATAATGTGTTGGTGATTACCAATGGTCAGACTGTTGGTAATTGAGCATTTGGAAATTGCCCATATTTTAGTAGTGAATATCAAACAATCAATGCCATTAGCGGAGCTATTGTGCAAGATGACTCTAATAATATAGGGCGAGGCCCCCATGACACATCGACACACTTTTAAGGCTTTAGACCAGACTTTACATGGTATTATTTGTCCACATGATTGTACATCTGCACATAAGGTATTTGGTGGTACAATTATGGTTCTTGGAGGTAATTTTTATCAAATTTTATAAGTCATCAATCATGAAAATCAAGGTGATATTGTTGCTACTTCAATACCTTCATCGCTATTATGGTCATACTATTGTGTTCACACTCTTGATCAAAATATGATATTAGGAAATTCAACAAGTCTTGAAGCTGTACAGTTTTTTGAATGGATTTTGAGCTTAGGATAGGATGTTTGTGATTGGAAAAGCTACATGATGATGAAGAATAACCATCTTGGACAAAATGCCCGACAAGTTCTTAATTCTATTGGGTGGGAACCCAATTTATGATATTATCTCACATACATAAAGTAACAATCTTGGAAAAAAATACACGAATCAATGATAAAGAGTATATAAAAAAAGGGCTATACTTGTAAGCAAAAATGAAATTGTTGATGACATCAATTGTCGTCTACTTGTATGTCTCTCTAGTTCATTGACATTTTATCTTATTTATTTACATAAACACTGAGATGCTATGGATGTTAACATAGTTGTATTAGATTATCAATGTGTTTTTACATATAAAAAAATTTTATTTGTTCTGTAGTTACTATTGTGGCATCGTGAGATAACATTAACATCATTTTATCCATTACCTTTCTTTTAATGGGTATAATTAGAATTTGAAAGTTTGTATTGTGTGTGTTTGGGATGCCATCATGACTGGAGATCAAAGTTTCATTGGAATAGAGATGATCTTCCTTGATTCAAATGTGAAATTTTAAACTATATAAAGTTTGGATTGTCATAGTCATAATTCATTGTTTTCTTAATATGACTATAATTTTATCTTATAGAATAGCCATATATGTGCAAGGATCCTAAAGGAGCATGTTGACGAGTTTCCTACTCTCATTAGTAAAGGTGGTGTGTACATTGTTAAAAACTTTAATGTAGCTCGTGCATCCAATACTTACAGACCTATTGTGTGTAGCCTGAGAATATTCTTTATAAAGTATACATCTTTGAATTGAGTGCCTGGTGATTGTAGGCAAATCTCAAGATACAAATTTGAATTCATTCAATATTGTGATGTTGAAATACAACATCTTCTTAATGTTAATTACATAGGTTTTTTTTTTTTAGATGTTGATTTTAAAATTTATATACTACAATATAAGTTAAATGTGACACAATTGCATGTTTATTTACTTGATGGTATATAACAATTTATACAAATATCATTAGGAAGTTATAGAAATGCGTTCCTGTTATTGTTTAGCCTATTAATAATAGTGCTACTGCACAAAGGTGTATATTGTACCTGAAGAATTACGAGTAAGTAATTTTACTGAATTCTTTTACTTATACTACTTTATTTGTGCTATAATGCAATGTGCTTTTTATACATATAGTGGTAAAATAATTAAGGTTGTTTTATGAGGAGATAGAGTTAACATCCTCAATTATGAGACTATTGTAAACATGAAAGATGAATATTTTATTTTGGTTGTGACATCTACATATGTGAAACAATATAAAGGCAGGAGTTTTAAGGGCATTTAAGTTTAACTTTTTATTCTATAACTATTGCATCTGAATTCCAGTTTATATTTAACTTATGAAAAATTAACACTAATTGGTAAATAGATTTTTAGAAAAATGTCTTTTATACTCGATATGTGCAACCAAAATATTTATCAACTTGATATCTTGGCAGTTCATGATCTAAAATGGTCATAAGTTTCTGTATTGAATTTTAATTATTATTTATTTTTAATAATTTAAGGCATGAACAATTTATTTTGTATAAAAACTTTATGGGCAAAATATTGGTGACGTCGGTGTTATAATAAAGAGTTTGGGTCAGTAGATTGTTCAGCAGTCATGTGTCAAAGAAGTCATGGCAATATTTGATATTGAGAATAAGCGTTTTGACCATACCATAGTGGTACCTTTTTTTTATTAGCATTTAATTGTCAAGATTTTAATATTTGTCACATTATTAAGTACTATTTATTATAAGACAAAGTTTTCAAGTATCGTATAACAACTCTTTACATTGATTAGAATTATAATTGGTATTATGAAAAACGTATTGTTTGCTTTAGAAAACTAACACTATAGGGGCTGATGTATTATTGTGACAAATGCCACATGAGACACCTAACCGTGTCATAAGGTTTTTATAATTAACTATGACTTTTATTGTTTATCTTAATCAAGTACATATACTTATAATATATATTTATGTGGAGTTGTGAAATCTGATTTATTATACTTTTTATATAGGTATAAAGTGAGCTTGTAGTTTGCGGACTATTTTGAACAACTATTTGGCTATTTAGCTTTAGATTTATTTTATTATGTTTGACAAAGTTGCTAAGCAACTATTTAGCTATCCAACTTTAGATTCATGCATGTCAAGAGATATGGTAAGCATCTAAAGTAACGTGGTGAATGTCACATATTATTTTGAAATATGTATTTTGTCTCAAATTGTTGAGTTCATGTCATGTTTTTTATATTAAGGTTGTTGGAACAAAAAAACTTGAATCGATATTTGGATATTTAAATGGCATGCAACTTATGTGACAGGTTCAATTAATTAAGTATAGTTGTCAGAATATACATTCTGGGTTTATTGTGAAAAAGGCATATCCGGTGGACTAGAGAGCTAAAAGCCGATACTTAATATAACATATTTATGAGATATGAGTAATTCAAAGACTGTATTCCTCACAAATACTACATATGAATAAGGAACTTGTATTAATTAACTTTATAAATATCATCCTACTACTTTATAATATGACTCAATGTATCAAGGCAGTTCTATCTTGAAAATGCATTTTTTAGATGATGTGGAGCTTAATGCCAAACATGCTCGACAACATTACTATTATGTGTTTCGATCACAAACTTAGTTCATACTATATTTAACTATTTGTCTATATATTACATTGTAGGCATTCTACCATTTTCTTTATTTTTTTTAGTGAAGTGAGTGCATCACTGGTTCATGACGATACCTGTGGTGATGCTAGTATAATTAATGACCTTTCTCTGAGCTAAGGAAAACGATGCACATTGCAATCACAGGGCTATGAGTGCATTGAAGTAATGTGAATATAATTAGTATAAAATAAGAATTAACATGATGAATTGTTATTTACACAATAAATCATTTTTTTTAATTAGTATGAAACTTTGCAATCATCTAATAACCACTCTTATGAATGTGTCAGTTGTAGATATTCATTGTAATAAACCTTCCCAGAGGTATATTTTTTGAATTTTCATAAATATAATGGTTCTTTTATTTTCCAATACTTAATATTTCAACATTACATTTGATTATTTTGATAATTGTTATAGTCAACTTATCTAGGACAAAAGAGAATCAAACCAATGAGAGGATGAAAATTACATGAACTGTTGTTTCTTTTATTACTCAGAGTTTTGCAAATTGATATATATGTTGAAACTATATAATATGATTAAGTTTAGTTTGGTACTGTTATTATTATTGTTATTGGTTAAATAGTAATATTTGTGTTAAGAATCTTTGGATACAATTTAAATATATGTGCATTTACGAAGTGCAAAAAAAAAAAAAAAAGGAAACCCAATACAATACCCGGTATGTAAACTAGTTAATGCTTGATGGTGAACAATGTTATTGTTGCAGTTTGCTTGTAGCTGTACTCACAAGTTGCATATACCCAAAGTGTCATTTTGATGAACATAACTACTTATATTGACACATACACAAAAAGAAGCCAATGGCCCTAATTACTAGAGGGATAATTGAAAATTATTGTTTTGTGAGCTTCTGGTTTGGAAAAAAAATAAATTTTGTATCAATATTTTGGATTACATAAAGTCATTTTTCCATTAATAATAATTTTCTTTTCACAATTTCATCTAGTTAATCAGTAAAGAAAAATTGCAGATAATTAGTAAGTATAATTTAATGTGAACCTGTCAATTTATTTGAGTGTTATTGGAAGGTTAGCAGATGATGGGATAAGTGGAAGTTTGATTGCATTATGGTGGGATAATGCTAAGAGATCCTATAATTCAAGGCTTTGATCAAAAGGTATTTTGCAAAATGGTGCCTAAAGACTAATTTATGAAATGGCATTTTACAGATACACTTAGCAGATTGGGTTTTAGGGATGTTGATATAAAGGGAATTTTTTTTATATTGAGAAAGGTCTGTTAATGGACATAAAATTAAAAATAAAGCTAATTTGTATTAGATGTTATCAAATGGTTCAAAAACAAGCGTAATTGATATATATGTGCAACATACAACATCATTGTTAGAGATAAACAATAAGGTATTATGTGATGAGTTGTAGGGCCCACTAATGAACCAAATGAACATGGTGAAGCAGAGAAGACCATTATAATTTTTAATACCAATATTGATGAGGTGTGTATGAAACCCTCACATGGTGAAGAAAACAATAAGGTAAGTGATGACAATGATGAAAAAAGTGAGGATATTGAATGTGAGCTTAAAACTGAATTGAATGATATTGATAAAGCTTTGTCCTAAACCTGATGGAGAAATAACAGAGGGCATCAATTGAGTAAAACAATGCTACAATGCCCAAAATTTCAGGCAGTGTTTCTTTAGTATTGTTGCTGGAACATCTATTTTAAAAAATTTTCAAGGGCTATATAACCAAGATAATGATAGAATTGAAGGTAATGCTAATGAAATAGGGTTGAACAATTCTGATGTTGGAAGCTTGTTCTTAGAAAGTGATGAAGATGGTGAAATAGTGTTAAAGAGAAGATGAAACCATTATCCAAGGTTTGATGAAAATGCAAAAGAGGTGAAACTTTGTCTTGGTATGTCATTTATAGATCATCACCAATTTCTGAGGGTTTTGATGAAGTACGTAGTACAAAAGAAAAAAGATTATGTATTCCAAAAAAATTCCTCCACCCGTGTAAGAAAAGTTGATGGTTTATACTTTTGTTAAGTAATTTCAAAGGAAAAAATATTTCATGGTGAAGACTTATATTGACACCCACTATTATTTAAAGCTATTTAAGATTTCTGGACCAAATACACCATGGATTGCAAAACAATTTGAAGCATTGATATATGCTCATCCCACAATGAAGCCTAAATATATATTCAAGACACAATATTGATTGAGCTACGACTAGAAGTCTTAAGAAATCAATGTAAAAGGACAAAGGCATGGGTTATTAAGAAGTCAGAAAAAGATGTTGCCTATGAATATAGAAGGCTGTATGACTACCATAAGTAATACTTGCATCCAATCTAGGCAATATTGTAGACTTAGAGGTGCATCATAGAGGCCTTATCCATTTTCCATTTTTTTACAAGAATTTATGTTTGTTTTGCTACATTGAAAAGTTGGTTTCTTAAAGGTTGTAGAAAATTGTTAGGGCTCAATAAATGCTTTCTCAAGAGAGTAGTTAAAGGGCAACTACTTACTACAATTGGTAAAGACGCCAATAGCTAACTATTCCCTTTGGCATAGGCACTTGTTAAGGTTGAAAATACATCTTCATGGCTATGATTCTTATAGCATCTAAAACTTGACATTAAGGGTGGAGATGGAGATGGATGGTGCTAAATGTTTGACCAACAAAAGGTTTACACTTGCCTTTTACTTATGCAATTATTGTATTTAATAGGTAATTTGCTTGTGGTTTTAAGTAACTTATTCATGTGCCTTTTTAGGGATTATTAAACACCATATCTAACATATTTCCAAAAGCTGAAAATAGGTTTTGTTAAGACACATTTACATGAATTGGTATCCAAAGTTCAGAGGTGCACTTGAAGCTTGATTTTATGTAGTGGAAAAAGCTCCAAATGAAGTTATTCTTAATAAAAAAGTTGGATGAATTGGAAATGTTAAAGTCTGGTACCAAAACACCTTTCGTTGCGAGTTGATGTCAAACAGTGGTGCAAGGCTTACTTCAAACCGAGTTATAAATATGATTCAATTGACAATAACTACACTGATGCATCTAATATGGTTTTAATTGGTGTAAGCAGGAAACCTATCATTTCTATGTTAGAAGAGATTTAAAGAGTATGTTATGGAAAGGGCAGTTTTCAATTGGAGATGTGAATTTGGTAAAAATATTACGGTGACTGTTACTCAAAATACAATTAAAAAGTTATATATGAGGGGTTGAATGGAATGTTGAAGATGGCTACCAAATTACCTTTGGTAGAACACAAAATTCTGTTAATTTGCGTGAAAAGAGTTGCAGTTGTAATGCATAGGCATTATCTTGGATCCCCTGCCCTTAAGTGCAAGGGTGATGATCCGAAGGCTTACATTATCCATTGGTACAAAAGGGAAATATTCCTAAATTCATATAAGTATGTCATCCAACTAATGATCAGCAAAAAGTTCTAGGAAGATGGTGGTATGGGTGAGCTATTGCCTCCACTTGAATGGCCATTGTTGGGCAGCCACAGAAAAAGAGAAGGATGTCCAGAAATGAACCATGAAAAGGTAAGACTATACTTTCACAACATTGTTGTGTCATGCATTGCATAATTTGTAAGTAAGTTGATCATAACAAAAGGTCATACTCCAAAAAAGATGTAAATGTTTACATAGAACTATTCTTCAATTTAATACAATTGTATAGTGGGTTAACTGAAATCAAGATTTTGGAATTGCTAGTCAACATGTACCTCATGTTACAGTTAATACATTTGTTTATGTAATCTTATGTAGTTTGATTATTTCAATTATTTGGAAAGAAAAAAAAATTGTTACCTTTCTTTTTTTGCTTTGTTGGTTGTTGTTCAAGCAATTCTTTATTTAGTCTTCTACTCAGGGAGACTAATCCATGGCAAAGAGCACCTTCACAACATCAAGAATTGCAGGGGCATGTGTACTCCAGTTAATTTAACTTTAATTTTTTTACTCAAAAACTTGTTCACTACAGTATTTTAGATTAAACTTATTTTTTGTACATCCTTTATTGTAGGGCCAAGTACACTCCAGTCAATGAACAAGACATAAATTGGTCATGTAGACCAATTAAGATAAAGACTTGTCCCTTTGGAATATATTGTTACCAATTGGAAGGATTTTGTGGCTGAATTTTGCAGAAGCTTGTTTATCTTGTATGTTAGCTAAAGCTCATTTCTAAAAGTCAAAACATGTAGAATTTTATTTTTTGTAGTGTACGCCTTTTTGGCTTCTTAGTAAATGGTCCAAAATTCTTAACTTTGCTTACAACATTGTAACTTGCATAGTTTTAGTCACTTTTACAACCATACTGTCATGGTTGGGAATTTTAGGTTGGTTTCCCTTTATTGCCTTAATGCCATAATTTTATTAATTGTGAAATCATGTTCCATGCACTTGCTTTGATTTTTATTGTTCACAATTTTCATGACAAGCATAATAAAAGTTGGCACCATACAATAACTAAGTTGAAAGTAAATGATACTATAAGAACTTTAGCAAATGGGTTTTTATTTTTGTTGAACAAAACTGATGTAAGTTGTTGTGCACAAACAACCCAACTTCTCATAACAAGTAACAATGTTATAATTAAGTGTCATTCACAACAAGTAGGGAGCATCTTTATATGCACTCATTCCAACAAAACCAATTACATAGCTGTTTCTTTCTTAATCTACCTAAACAATAGCCAAAACAACACTGTAGTAGAGAAAAGCACAACATAAAAACATTACAAAACAATTACAAAAAGTCTCAAGTCAGACACTTTCTTGTCCATATTTCTCAGCTGCTCAACTAACGACTTGTTAACCAAAGTATTAACTGCTTGTTTTTTTTTAAATAGAACTACGAAACCTATTCCAATTCCTTCCCTTTTCTATAATACTCAACAATCACAACTTTTTCCCATTATGGGAGATCATCATCGATTCCTTTAAAAAATTTGCAATCCTTACTTGTCTACAAAAAGCTACACAAAGCCATCAATCATGTGTGTTACTTAGTTTCCTTAATTTGTGTACTGTATAGTATTATATAAACAAACCATTGAACATATTTTCATCAACTCTAATGAATATTAATACCAGGAATTCATATCTTTAGGGTCATTAATCCTTAAATTCAACCACACCAAATTGTCAACTCTTCACATTGAACTAATAATTTAGAACAATTCAGAAAGCCTTACGCTAAACGAGCACCTACGCCACTAAAACAACAGTAGAAGAATCTTCTTCCTAAGTTCTCTCCTTCACATCTGGTTGTACTTCTTGATGCTCGATGCTTGCATTTGCAGTTCAGCACTTTTTCATTAAGTCATGATACTGCTGCTGAATACTCTAAAGATATTCTTATAAGAATTTAAATATACAATAAAACAAAAAAATCTTAGTAGTATAAGAACCAATTTAGGTGTAACACAGAGTATTGGTATGGAAATTGGATTATGCTTGACTTATTTAAGGCACACAATTTCTAACAATTTGAAACACTATGAGTAATTGAATCTCATATTTTAAGTAAAAAAGCATATTTGTTTAAATCAAATCTTGCACACTCTTAGTCACTTGCATAAAAAAACAAAAGATCATAAGAAATAAAATTCAAGCAAAAGTACTACTACTAGTCTTAGTTAGCAGTTCTTGCAAATATTTTCAACAATTGAAAACCCAAGAACATATGCCCCTATTTCCACTCAGGCTTGAAGCGAACTAATATCATGCTCACTTTGACTGTTGTTTGTCTTAGTCGAGCAATGATGATGGCCTTCTGTGCAGCAATTATGACATTCTTTTAAAGTACGCAATGTTTGAAGTAAGTGAAGAAGGATATCATTATGCACAAACTTGTTTCTCAAGCAAGTCAAAATCAAATAAAATGAAACTCTAACAAACAAGCAAAAATGCAGAAATATGTAGTTCAGTAATTCTAATACAAGTGAATAAAACATGAACCAACCAACCTTTTGCTTCCATAATGGCAAAATCTTAACAATTACAAAATCTAAAATCAAAACTCTAAAAGTAGACAAACACACACTAGATGCATACTGAATATTGAAGCCATAACTGAGAGAGGGAGACAAACCAGATACATTGATCATACCCTTCACTAGAAGACAAACCATGGAAGATGGAAACCAAGAGAGGAGGGGGAATGATTGTCTAGGTTTTTCAAAGGCTAAAATCCCCAATTCCTAAATTGAATTCCACCTTGTCACTCATTTTCTTTGCTTATAATTAGCACATTGAACGATGGTAAACGATGTTATAGATGCATGAATTCTCATGAACTACAAAACATACCTTCTAGACTTAATTTCTAAAACTTTAAAAGTTTGAGTCTTTATTTGTGCTGGTTAATAATTTAGGCCCTTAAGTGAACCGCTAGGAAAAGTTTAGAGTACTGGTCCATATTTAAGCCTTTATTTTTTTTCCCAAAAAAAATTTTGATGTTTGCTAATGCCTCATAATGATTATTTATTTACACTTTTTTCTAGTGTAACAAATCAAATGATCTTGATTTTTTTTGTTTTCTTTCCTCGAAGATGTTTGTTGGAGACTTCAACATTTGAGAGAAGGAATTGACTTATCGGCATAGAGAATATGCAATTTACCTACTCCCACAAATTGTTGTCCTAATTTGCATTGACAATAATTTCACTTGAACTATTTTCTCATTAAAGCATTGACTTCTTCCACAAGTAGGAGTTGAATTTGTCATTGCTTAGTAAAAAATACGTGAGCTAAGATTAAAACCTAACCTCCATCAGGACTATAATTCCAAATCTAATTAGGCTTTACAAATTTAATTGAATTGAACTTTCATACATTCAACATTAATTTTACAAAGTTCTTAACTTACAGCTTGAAGTTGGTCTTTGATAAATGATAGAGCTACAAGTTTCTCATTGTCTGGTTGAACTTCTGTAATTCCTTTTGTAGATAAGCAAGCTTGTTTGAAATATTTGATTTTCTTCCAAGTCTTTTTGCATGTGATTTTATTTCTTTCTTCTTTTTTTGTTGTTTGTTTAGGTTTCACGCATGGCTATGTGTTTGTGTTTACTGCATGTGTTTCAATTTGTACATCATTATTGTTTATGTGATGAACCTTTTTCTTTGTTTTGGCCATATGCATATTAGAGCAGCTCCAGTTTTTTTCTTAATACCTTGACTTGCTTTTTATTTTTTTATTGAAGCTTGTGGTAGCTATGCAATATTGGAAAATTTCTTGTTTGCGTTTGTGAAGTTGGCCAAAGTATCTTTCAACCTTAATAAACTTCTATGTTGTGAGTGTTGTTTTAGAAAGACATCATATGTAGTGACCATGTTCTAATGTTTTTTGTCTACCTCTACTATTAATAGGAAGAACTAACAAGTTTTTTTTTTCCTTTAAACAAGACTTCTTGGTTTGCTTGAGTTTGTTATTCTTAGATGCGATGGGGAACCAAGAGCTTAGGCATTGATCACCTCTTGACTTTGACTCTAGAATTTTCAATTTTTCTGAATCCTGAGGCATAGAAGGAACCTTTTAGGTTTTAAGGCATATTTTTCTGTCTTGTCTTTGTTCCTCTTCTAGGTCACAGACCACCTAAGTCCTTTTATTATAGAGTGATTTTCGTTGCATTTGCTACTATGTCAAGTTTCTTTTACTAGTAGGATACCTCATTGTAAGATGACTGGCCTAAAAGTGCGCTCAGAAGTTATGCCAACTTCCAAGCCTTTGAAGATTTATTGGATTGATGAGTCCAGAGATGGTAAACACTTTATACTTCTGAAGGCCATCATGATGCTAAGTTCTAGAAAAAATGTGGGTCTACTTAAGCATGCTATTTGTTATCTTTTTGTTGGTTCTTATGGCATGGGGCACCTAGACCGAGTTGAGGAATCAGGAATGCCAAGGCTCAATGAGTATCCCTTGGAGAAGGATATGGTTCTTAGAGATGTCATCTTACCCAATCATTGATCATCTTTCTGTTTTCCCTATCCCATGTGAATGTTCATGATATTTCAAAGCCGCATGTTGCAGAGCTTATTGCCTATCATTAATTGAATTGGGCCTCTTCACTTGATTCAAGGAGAAAATTTTAATATTTGCGTGGCTTAAGTAATGGATTTTTGACACATATAGCTTGCTGCAGGGTGAATGAGCTTAACAACTTAGGTTTTACTATTAAAGCAGCACATTTCAAATATCATAAACTAAATGGGATGCATGTACTCTAGTTAAGGCCTAGTCTTCCAGTAGGAACAGTTTCATCACTTCAGAATATGAAATCAGCATATTATTCAAAGAGATGCACGGGATTTGTGGCATCTTCATCTTTAGGAGAGTATTATGAAGAGGTCATGTCAAGCTATACGGACCTCATGTATCATACCATAAATGGTTAGCTAAAAACATGTATGTACCTCTTCATGGCCCTTTCAGAGATTGCTTCTAGCAAGAATAATATCAGGCAGTAACTCAAGTAAAATATGGTTGTAATAGCCGATGCATTAAAAGTCGACAAATCTAGAGACCAATTATGCTACCTTTTCTAGAATTGTGGTTATTCATTTGATTTACCAACTTTCCCAAAGCTTGGGTGCCCTACCTCTAAAAAATTTAATGATGAGCTTAAGGTTGTTGCTTACTTGACTCTATGGCTTGCTGGGATGTTCTTCCTTTCAATGATAACTTATGGTTTGGAACTTTCAAGGCTACATCAAAGATGGCACAGTGAGTCACATTTAATTTGGTACCTCTTATTCTAGCACGCATTTATAAAGGTCTTTCTCATATTGGATAACTTGAATGAGAACCTCATGATCTTGGAAAGTGAATGCAACATTTCTGGTCATTTTCTTTATAGTTAGGCTAGTTTGCATGTCTCACAAGGGGTTTGTGTGACAACTTTCCTAGTTAGTATCTTATTAAGCAAGAAAGACAAGTTAGTATGTTTTATTTAAGTATGTTTGTTCAAATGCCTCAAGTTAGTATCCTATTAAGCAAGAAAGACAAACAAAGTAAAGTAAAGATGAATTCCTAAGTGTGATTTGGCACCTAAGAGTCATTAGGGAAAAATTAATAATTTTGACTGAAGTGAGTGGTGTGATTATAATTTTGATGAAATTTGGGTCATGTAAGGATTTTTTTTTAATTAAGTTAAGATAATAAGTTATTCTAGCTTATAGAACCACCATTTGAAGGAAAAGAGCAAAAAAATTGTACTAAGCGTTCAAGTGAGCCTTTTATGTCTTAAGTGGCTTAAGTGTCCAAGAGGCTAAGTGTAGGAGGTATAAAAACATTCTTTAGGACCAAGGAGGGATGATTTTGAGAGTGTCTCTAGTGGCCAAGGTGAAACAAAAGAGAACTTGAGGGCCAAGAGACAAGAAATCAAAAAGTAGGCTTTCGTGGAGTTGGTAGGATATTTCTAACAAATGTTGCCCTCCATCATCCATGTCTTTCTGCTCGATTTTCATAGCTCTTTCTCTGCAGCAGCTCATCTGCTACAAGCTCTCCTAGTCCTAAAAACTTTCTAGCAAATTTGAAAGTCCCAAAGTGAAATCAAGAAGCCTCCAACTCATTCTTGGTACATTTGTTTCATTTTAGCTTTCTTGTTGCTTATTTTGGGCATAAACCCTAAGGCAAGCTTCTTGGATTGAATTACACATTTTTCTAAGTTGATTGAGCAGATATAAATGGTCTTGATTTGAAGTTCTTGGTGCCATATCATGTTGGATTTAGGTCTAGAACTCAAAAGAGCTAAGTTGAGCTTAAGTATGCATATGGTGCTTGTGTTTTGTTCTTGCTTTGTAGCTAAATTTGAGGTAAGAGTTCAAGTTAATTTAGCTCAAATAATTCATAGAAATGTAGTATTGCATGTTGGAATAAATTATAAACAAGACTCATTTGAAGTGTTATCAGGCTATTGGTGATGCACCGCCAACCTTTAAGACAGGTCACCAGCAACCTCCCAAAAACATGAGAACTGATGCCCTTGGTGATGCGTTGCCAAGGCTCAAGCCCCTCAAGCTTAGGGCACCTTAAGAACATCTCAATCTCTCTGTTAACATCCTTAAGCTATTCTAAGATGTTCTATAGCTTCAGTTGGATATAAAATTCATTCCTAAGTTAAGAATTATGCATTATTTAAGTGTTAGCTAAGTGGTATGGTTAAGGTAGGGCTAAGTAGAGTGGGTAAAGGGGTAAAAGTACTTGCTAAAAGGGTACCAAGGGGATTAAGGCCGGTTTTGGAGTCTTCGTTAGCCAAGTGAGATGTCTTAGACCTTTGGAAAAATGAAGAGGATCCCAACCAAACCTTATGGTTTGGTAAGTAAGCCATTAAGGAGCTTTAAGCTAAGCTCCAAGAGCTTGGCAAGTTTGACCACATAAGATGGCTACCTTGCACAATAGCTTAAGGGAAAGACAGGTAAAATTTAAGAGGAGGTGACGACCTACTCTAGGACCTGTAAGTAAGACTTTAGAGAGGTAAAGGACTTGGGATACAAGAGCTAGTGTCCTAAGTACCTCCCATCATTTTACTTCATGGCAAGAATAAGGTGCTTAAGGTGTAAGAAGTCTTAAGGATTGCACATGTTGCATATTATAAATTCATACATTGAATATTTATTATGTTTTTTTGTGTTGATCGTTGGTTGGTTATTTCTTTTTTTATTTGCCATATTTGCATGCTTGTTTGCTATCTTCCTTGTAGGTACCCCAAGGGACCCTTACTGAGTACATTCATGTACTCACTCCTTCAAGTTTGTTGTGCATGTTCTAATGTTGAGCCTAACAACTAAGTGGATAGTTGTAGGCTAAGTTTCCCTATTTTGCAAATACTTATTTTACTTGGAACCTTATGTTTCTAAGTTACTTATAAGCTAAGTATTGTGCTAACTAAGTGTTTGCACCTTTATAGTTTAAAGGCTAAATGTGCACAAAGACAAGTAAGCACTTGTACTTGGAGCTTGATAGCTCAAAGGTGGGAGCTCAAGTAGATGATCCTGGAAGTATTTTTGCCATGTATATAGAGTACCTTGTGTACTAAGACATTGCCTCTATTAGGATACATTGTGGTGTAAGACCATTTAGTTACTTTTGGGTGCATGATAATGTTTGATGCCCAGCGGCATCTTCGTTGGAAGACATCGTGACTTCGGGAGGGACTTCCTGAGAGGGAGAACGTCTGGAGCCTAGATTTCCCAGGGGAGTGTGCCTGTAAAACTCGTAAAAAAGGGTTAGGAGGTCCCCGGGATCTTCTTCCGGGGAGGAGCCTCCGACACCCAAGTCAGTGTTCTGAGAGGTGAAAGAAGGGGAGCACTAAGAGGTTTAGTGGCCTTGCCTGTTTTTATTTTCTCAGGGGGAGAGGGACCGATTTGGGATCCTTTTGCCAGGGCCTGTTCCCTGGTATTTATAGGAGTTCCCATCCCGTTCAGATCATGACACGTGTTCGGTCGGATGTTCTCTGTGTTTCCGGGCGTAGGGGACAAGTAGCCGTTTGCAGGCTCCTTGAGCCTTGAGCCGAGACAGGTCGTGACAAGACCTGGATGGCGTCGGCGTGTCAGACTGCCGTTTGGGGCGGCGTGTAACGCCTGTGGGCGACATATCGGAGGCTCCTTAAATGCTCATGCCGTACTCCCGAGGTCCTCTAGGCGAGGTCGTTCTTTGGTATGGATGACCTTCTTCGGTAGTTATGCTTGTAGTTCGGGAAGTCCCCTAGTTCGAGGGTTCTGCCTTCGGGGAAGTTCTCTCCTGCTTGCAATAGCTGGTTCTTTATCCCCGAAGGCGATCCGCTTGGTCCCCTGAGGAAGCCGGTGGTACCTTTGAAATGCCTAGCATATTAGCCAAAGTCACGACTTCGTGGTACCTGACTTCGTTCCTTCTGAGGTCAGTGATAGTGCCTCTTTCGGATGACGCCAGGCTTCCCGACCATGTTTTCGTCAGGAAGTATGTAATGAGAAAGGCGATAGCCCTTCGGTTATCACAGGCCCCCCCTCCGAAAAGCCGAAGTGGGAACTTCGGTTTGTCGGCTTTTGGAGGGCGTCATTTGGGACCTCGGGTGTAATACCTGTGCCGAAGATGTACCTTTTGTCCGAAGACATGGGCTGTTCGGTTATAGCCCGTCCTTTGGTGTCTTCGAGGTCACCCACTTCTCTCCTTTTGCAGGGCTGCGTAACGTCGCGTCTTGTAACCAGGCGTGTCAGTCTGGAGCGCCGCGCCCAGGGTCTAGGAGTGTCAGAAAGTGTATCCCTCTTTTGGCGCGATGGCTGACACGTGGCAGCTTGTTATTGGCGGGGACAGCGACGGATACAGCAGGCGTGCCTTTTTACGCGAGATGAGCAGTTATGGCGACTGTTCACCTTTGTGGAGTACTTTATGACGCCGATTCGCCTACCCTCCTCGGCCTATATATACCTCTGTTCCGTCATAACCTCCTTTTGCTTCTGCTTTTGCTTTCAACTGCTTTCACGTTTTCTCTGCTTTTTGTGGCGATCCTCTTTGACGGAGTGTTTTCCGGCAACCTTTCCCGACGGCGTCTTCAAATCCGGATTTTGGCAAAACATTTGGTGGGTTTTAACTTCCAGAGTCTTTTGCTTTTTAAGCTTTCCCGAAGTCATTTTTGGCCTTTTTCCGAAATCGCTTTTCAGCCGACCATGCCTATTCCCGAGAGCTGGCAACCTCTTTTGTCTCACCCTTGCTGCACCTCTTCTAAAAAATTAAAAAGATGGAAGACCAAATTCTTTCTTCCCTCTATGCCATTACAAGGTTGCCACGTTCTGACCAGTTTAGCTTTTCAAACCATGGCGACGAGGTTACCGTTTTCCGAGCCCAACTGAAGGCCGGACTTCGGTACCCTCCTCCGAAGATGATTTGCGACTTTTGACAATTCTATGGCATTGCCGTAAATCAGCTTCCGCCGAACTCGTATTGCTACTTCAACGCCTTCCTCTGTATGTGCGGCATTTTCAAAATAAAGCCCCACTTTATTCTTTTCATGCAGTACTATAAGCTCTTTGTGGTCCCGAAGGGTGGCTTTTACTTAATGCTACCTCAGGGATCAGGGAGCAAAAAGTATATGTTCACCTTTGCCACCAAGGACAGCTGGCGAGGGTGGCAACAAAAGTTTTTCTTTCTGAAGATGGAGGATGCCTGGTCGCACGTCCCGACCAAGTGGGCTCGGGGTAGGCAAGAGATGGACGTCGTTGATCCGAGGATAATGCTGACTCCTGAGTTGGCACCCATATTCGCGGACTTTGACAAACAGATCCGAGCAGTCTCCGACTGGGATTCCGAGGTCCCTTCGCGCCCCCTTTACCACTTCCCCATCAATTGGAAGATGACCGAAGAGGTTCTTCGGGAACTAGGGGTGGTGAAGGAGCACAAGACGGAACTCGGGATGCCGGCTCCTGCTATCGCTGGGAAAGACTCTTGGTTGGTGCAACTCCTTAGGGAGGAAGTACTTATGAGTCATTTTTTAAGAGTAAGTCATCCCAGGATTCTTTCGTTATAGTTTTACCTTGGACTCACATTGATGTTTTCTTTCTTTTTCAGAGATGGGTGACGACTCCGCTGCCTACTACAAGTCCCTTTTCCTCGGTCAAGCCGAGAAGGGCGAGCAGACGAAGAAGGCCGTCTCCCGAAGGCGGAAATCATCTGGGACTGGCCCATCGGTGGCCAAACGGGCAAAGAAAGACGTGCCTCCTCCTCAGGCTGAAATCCCCGAGGAGGCGCGTGAAGAGTCGGATGCTGCTGCTGTTGTTCCGCTGCCGACCCTTCCCGGAGTCCCTCTTCCTCGGCGGCTCTTCTGGACGCCTTGGTGGAAGTCCCTTCTGCCGAGAAGCGTCGTAAGAGTAAAGGTAAGGAGGTTCCTGCCGAGGAGGTCCGGGACTCCGATGATGACGTCACGGAGGTGCTGCCAGGTTCGTTTTCTTAGACAAGTTGTGGTACCTTTATTTCTTTAAGGGTTCCTTGTCTTGATAAATTTCTTGCTTTGCCGTGCAGGGGAGCTGCTACTCCCGAATTGGGCAGCCGAGCACGCCCGGAAACGGGCTCTTCGGGATGCCCATGTCCCGAAGGGGAAGATCTCGATGGAGCCCTTTTGGTCATCTACGGAGGACATGAATTTGTACTCCGGCGACTGCCCGTATATGGCCAACCAAATCTCGAGGGGGATCCTCACCGAGGCCTCCTTCAGGGCCGTTTCCGAAGCATGCCCGAGCGATGAGTCCCTCGTTGCCAAGGTTTCTGAGCACGCTGCCCAGGTATTCTTCAGGCCTTTGTTTTGCTTCCCCTTGATTTCTTCTAAGTGTTTGGCCCACTTTTTGCCTTACTAACTTTTGCTCTTACTTCTTTGCAGCTGCTGGGGTACACCGGCCTCCTCAGGGTCCGGGTGGCAAAGGAAGCGGCATTCCGAGTCTGGACCTTAGATCACATAGAAAAATCTACGGCCAAGTGCTCTAAATTGGCCGCCAAGAACACGGAGATGGCTCAAGCTGCGAAGATAGAGGTCACTGCCATTCGGGAGGAGTTCGCGAAGGAGAAGGAGGAGCTTTTGAAGGACTCCTCCCAGAAGATTTCTAACCTCGGTGCCAAGGTGGTGGAGCTGACCTCGGCGAACGAATCATATCAAAAGGAGAAGTCAGATTCTGAGGCTCTCCTGGCGAAGGTGCTTACCGAGAAGGCCGAGCTCCAGGCCGAGGTCGAGTCTTTAAAGAAGGAGCCAAAGAAGAAGAAGACGAAGGCACTGAGGAAGGAGATTGCCAATCTGGAGAGGGAACGTGATGAGCTGGCGGTCGAGAAGAAGAAAGCCAACGAAATGACCAAGGTCGGTTTTCAAGACGGCTTCTGCCTCATTCGTCACCAAGTGCTTCAGAGGTTCCCAGATCTGGACCTCTCTTTCTTGGAGGCCCTAAACATTCCCGAGGGGCCTCGGTGGTCTTGGTAAAAAATCGAGCACCTGAACTTGCCCCTTTCTTTCCCGGCGCCAAAGGTGGTGGAAAAGGACGCAGGAGCTGGTGGCTCCCGAGACGCCGAGATTCCTTAGTTTGTTTTAGGGTCCTTTGCCTTCTTTTTCTTCTTTTTTGTAAGCAGATCCATCTTAATAAAGACTCTTTCTTAAAAAATTTTGGCTAAGTATTTTTGTAAGATTTTTCATTTTCCATTGTCCCGAACATGTTCGCTCAAGGGACTTCGGAAAATACGGCGATTTTCTTCGCAAAATTTTGACTTGTACAACTTATGCTCAAGAATTTGGCTAAGTCTTTTGCGAGATTTTTTCATTTTCCATTGTCCCGAACATGTTTTCTCAAGGGACTTCGGAAAATCATGTCTTCGCTTATGTCAGCGGTCACCTTCGCGAAATTCAGACTTGTATAACTTATGCTAAGGAACTTTTGTACTTAGAAATTTTTCTGTACGATACAATCTTCTCACCGAAATCTTAAGCATAGAATTTTCTCAAGGCGTCTGAATGCCATGTATTTTTTAACTCTATGCCTCCGGCATCGCCGAGCTTGTAAACCCTTTTTCGAACTTCAGCAAGTACCAGATAAGGTCCTTCCCAATTTGCGCGAAGTACCCCGTGGGATGGCCTTTGGGGTCCAAATTCAGCCTTTCGGAGAACGAGGTCTCCTTTCTTTATTCCTTTTGGCCTGGCGCGCAAGTTTATAGCCGCGGCCACTTTTTGCTGAAAAGCTTTTTTCCTCAGCTCGGCTATTTCTCTGTGTTCGCCGACGAGGCCAAGCTTGGTTCTCAGGCCGAGGTCATTTCCCTTTTCATCGAACACTTGCACTCGCACCGATGGCTGCATTACGTCGACTGGGATGATAGCCTTTGTACCGAAAACAAGTGAAAAAGGTGTTTCCCCTATGGCTCTTCGGGGTGTTGTTCGGTAGCTCCATAACACACTTGGGAGCTCTCCCGGCCATTTCCCTTTTGCTTTCCCCAGTCCCTTTTTCAGACCATCTTTGATAGTCCTGTTGGATACTTCTACTTGCCCATTGCTTTGGGGGTGAGCTATTGGGGTGAAGTGCATTTTTATTCCGAGGTTGTTGACAAATTCTTGGAACCCTTTGTCTGTAAACTGGGACCCATTGTCGGCTACTAGTGCCCTCGGTATGCCAAATCTGCATACAATGTTCTTCCATACGAACTTTTGCATATCTTTTGCCGAGATAGTCACCAAGGGTTCTGCCTCGACCCATTTAGAGAAATAGTCTACTGCAACTACGCAGAACTTCACGCCTCCAGGCGCTGTTGGGAGTGGCCCAATGAGGTCTATGCCCCAAACTGCGAAGGGCCAGGGATAGTCAGCCAAAGTTACCATTTCCGATGGTGTCCTCTGGATACTCGTGTGTCTTTGGCAATTACCACATTTCCGGACGAACTGCCTAGCGTCCTTTCTTAGAGCAGGCCAAAAGTATCTTTGCCGAAGTATTACTGCTGCGAGGGCGTCAGTTCCAACGTGCGAACCACAAGCGCCTTCGTGAACTTCTTCGAGGATCATTTCAGTATCCTCTTCGCCAACACACCTCTGCAATGGATTTGCATATCCCTGCCGATATAATTCTTCGCCAATGAGGAAAAATCGACCGGAGCGTCTTCGAACTTTTCCAGCTTCGTGGGGTTCTTCGGGGAGCGCATTGGTTGCGAGATATCTTTTTATTGGGTCTTTCTAGCCTTTTCCCGAAGTTACTATGCTCAGCACTGTGATGCTCGGTTGATTTAGCACCTCGGTGCATGTTTTTGATTTCGCCAAGCAGTCTGCTTCGGCGTTATCTCGTCGAGGTACATTTTCGATTCGTACGGTGTCGAACTCTCGAATGAGCTCTGCTACCAGTTCATGGTATTTTTCCAGGGTCGGGTCCTTCACCCCATAATCCCCTGCTATTTGCCGAACTACCAGCTGGGAATCGCTGTAGGCTTTTAAGTTCCTTACACCAATTTTCCTGGCTAGGCGCAATCCTGCTATGAGGGCTTCATACTCGGCGACATTATTGGTGACGTTGAAGCTGAACTTGATGGCCTTCATTGCTTCTAGACCTTCGGGACCTCTGGTAATTACCCCAACGCCCTGGTGTTCGGACCCCGAGGCTCTGTCAACATACAAAGTCCATTCTGGCTCACCTTCGCTGGGCTCCGGATGGTTGTCCTTGGCGATGGGCACTTTGGCAATGAAGTCTGCCAAGGCCTGAGCTTTTATGGCTTTCCGAGGTTCATAAGTAATATCGTGTTCGCCAGGCTCTATGCACCATTTGGAGAGCCTTCCTGAATGATCAACTTTTCTCTTGACATCCCGCAGGGGTAGACTGCTTCGGACGATGATAGGGTGAGCTTGAAAATATGGTCGCAGCCTCCTTCCTGCTAGCACCAAGGCATATATAGCTTTTTGCAGCAAAGGATACCTGACTTCGGCGCCGTGCAGTGACTTGCTTACATAATAGATCGGCCATTGCTTCGGCCCTTCCTCTTTTACGAGGACCGAGCTTACTGCTTTTTCTGTGACGGCGAGGAATAATACGAGGGGCTCTCCTTCGCGAGGCTGTCGCAAAGTGGGCAGACATGCTAAGTAGATTTTGAGTTCTTCCCAGGCCTTTTGGCTGTCTTCATTCCAAGGATGATCGTCACTGAGGTTGCCCTCCTTTTTTGCTGCCTTAGTGAGGACTTTGAAGAATGCTCGGCACTAATCCGTATCTGGAAATAAACCTACTAAGAAAGGTTATCCTTCTAGTGAGTCTCTGCATATCTTTTATTGTGACGAGAGTTCGGAATTCGAGTAGAGCCCTGATTTTTTCCGGGTTAGCATCAATGCCTCTTTCTGATACCATGTACCCAAGAAACTTTCCCGAGGTCACTCCGAAGATGCACTTTTTGGGATTAAGGCGGATCCCGAAGGTTCTGAGCTGGTGAAACGTTTCCTTTAGATTTGCGCCATGGTCGTTAGACAGCCTGCTCTTGACTATCATGTCGTCGACGTAGACTTCCATGTTTCTCCCTATTTGGTCACTGAAGACCTTACTCATCAACCTCTGGTAAGTGGCTCCTGCATTTTTGAGCCCGAAGGGCATCCTGATGTAACAATATATTCCACCCTCGTTGATGAAGGCGGTTTTTTCCTCGTCTTCGGGGTCCATCCTTATTTGATGATACCCACTGAAAGCGTCGAGGAAAGTTAGGAGCCTGTAGTCGGCAGTTGAGTCTACCAATCGGTCTATTGGGGGGAGAGGGTATGAATCCTTTGGGCAAGCATCGTTCAAGTTTCTGAAGTCGATGCACATCCGGAGCTTACTGGTCCCTTCTTTTGTAGCAATAACCACATTGCTCAACCATTCGGGGTACTTGACCTCCCTGATTACATCAGCGTCCAATAAGCGCTGGACTTCGGTTTTGATGAAGTCATTTTTGTGGGCCGAGATGCCCCGTTTCTTTTGCCGGACAGGTTTTGCTTCCAGGCTTACTTTAAGGCTGTGCTGTACTACGTGAAGACTTACCCCCGGCATATCTTTCGGCGAGTAGGCAAACAAGTCTTTATTCATCAGTAGAAAGGATACAAGTTTTTTCTTGTCACCTTCGGCCAAATTTTTCCCTATTCGAGTACTTCGGCCTGGGACAAGTTCTACTTCTTCCATCTCTACCTTCGCGGAATCTTCTGCCTCGCCCTTTTTTGGCTTTAAAGCCTCTGCCTCTACAGCTTGTGCGAAGTTGTTTGCTGGATCTTTTTGCGTTTTGACGAACACCTTCCTTACTTCGCCCTGATCAATGAATATTTCCGCGTCTCCATCCTTGGTGGCAAAAGTGACAGTCAAGTATCTTACATCAGGGCGAATGTGCAGATTTCCCTGTGTTTGTCTCCCAAGGATGGCGTTGTATGATGAAGGGACATCCATAACGATGAACCTTGTCATTGTGGAGGTGAATAACTCGGTTGTCCCATCAACTGAAGTCCCTTTCATCATTAGGGGAAGATAGATCCACCCGAGGACAGGCAGTTCGGATGGTCCTACCCCGAAGGTGGGTGAAGTGACGGGCTTGAGGTCGCTGTTGGATATGCCCAAGTTCGGCAGCAAATGTGAGAACAAGACATTTGCGTTTGATCCATCGCCAAGCAAGACTCTCTTGACGTCCCAGTTTCCTATCCTCACCATGACCAACAGCGGGTCGTCATGGGGAAAGACGATGGTGGAACCATCCTTGTGGGCCAGCTTCTTCGTCGAGCTCTGATATTCCATGACTGATATTTCTTTGGCCTTCATCTTCCTTTCCGAGGATGGGAGTCCTATTCTGACTGTTTGTATTATCCCTGATGCCCCAAAGCATCTTCGTTTGCTGTCATGTTGACAGGTGGAGAGACTTCCTGAGGAGGCGAGCGCCTGGAGCTCTGGTTTCCCAGCTGAGTGTGCCTGAAAAGCTCAAAGAAGAGGTTAGGAGGTCCCCGGTTTGCTTTTCCGAGGAGGACCTCCGACGCCCAAGTCAGTTTTCTGAGTGAAAGTGGAGGAAGAACACTAAGGGATCAAGTGTCTTGCCTGTTTTGTGTTTTCTCAGAGGGAGGAAAAATGCCCATCCTTTGCCCAGTCCTCTTTCCTAGTATTTATAGGAGTAGATGGTCCGTTCAGATCATGACACGTGTTCGGTCGGATTTGATATGTGCTTTTGGACCTAGGGGACAGGCAGCCGTTTGCAGCCTCCTTTAGCCCTGGACCCGGACAGGTTGTGTCAGGACTGGGGCGGCTGCGGCGTGTCAGTTCGCCGTTCTGATGTGACGTGTAGGGCTTGTGGGCGACATGTCAGAGGCTCCTTAAATGCTCATACCGTACTCCCGAGGTCCCCTGGGCGAGGTCGCCCTTCGGTGCGTGCACCCTCTTCAGATTCTATCCGTCCTTCGGTGCGAGTACCTCCTTCGGGATCTATCCCATAGTTCTGGGAGTTCCCTTGATGAACACCTTCTTCGGGACTCACACCCATAGTTCGGGGATTCCCTTGTTCAGGTGTTTCTTGTTCGGGGAAGATCCTCTTCGGGGGCCTCTGCCTTCGGGGAGATTCTTCCTTGCTTTAGAGAGATGGCTCTCTTACCCGAAGACGGTCAATTTGGCCCCTCGGTGGAGACGGTGTTGTCCTCGGAATTCCTGACGAGCTAACCAAAGTATCGAGCTCATAGTGTTTGACTTCGCACCTTCCGAGGTCAGTGAAAAGATCCTCTCTTAGGTGACGTCAGACTCCTCGGCCAATATTCTGGCAGGGAGTTACTACCGAGGAGGCAATAGCCTTTGGCTATCACAGGCCCCCCTCCGAAAAGCCGAAGTGAGAAACTTCGATTCATCGGTTTTCGGGTCCTGTGGTTGTGATATCTGCGCCGAAGACTCCTCGGCCAATATTCTGGCAGGGAGTTACTACCGAGGAGGCAATAGCCTTTGGCTATCACAGGCCCCCCTCCGAAAAGCCGAAGTGAGAAACTTCGATTCATCGATTTTCGGGTCCTGTGGTTGTGATATCTGCGCCGAAGACGCATTCTTCTGCTTGTAGCGATGGGCAGCATTTTTGCGTCCTCGAGGCGCGAAAAGATAGGCTGTCCCTGTGCCGAAGATACACCCTCTGCCCGAAGTCACAGGCTGTCTCTTGGTATCCTCGTGGCGAGGGAAGATAGGATAACCTTGTACCGAAGATAGACCTTTTGCCCGAAGTCACAGGCTGTCTTTTGGTGTCTTCGAGGTAACCTACTTTTTTGCCTTTATAGGTCTGCTCATGCGTCGCGTCCTGTGTCTAGCGGAGTCAGTCTAGGGCGGCGCCTCTAGACCAATCGATGTCAGAGGGCGCGCTCGACGTGATGGGCGACACGTGGCACGTTCGCTGCGCGATGACCGACACGCGGCACGTTTGCTGCGCGATGGCTGACACGTGGCGCACTATTACTGGGTAAGAATGCACTGAGTATGGCAGGCGCGACTTTTCAGGCGCACTTAGCAGTTATGGCGACGCTTCGCCTTCCGAGGGGTACTAATGACGACGGTTCTCCTGGCCTTCTCGGCCTATATATATCAGTCCTGTCATAACCCTCTTTTTGCTTTTGCTTTTGCTTTCTTCTGCCTTCTAATTCTCTCCCGATTTTCCGCGGCGGTTCTCCTTTTTCAGGCATTTTTCTGACTACTTTTCACGACGGCTTCCAGAAATCCAGATTCCGGCAAGACCTTTGGTGGGTTTTAGTCCTTCTGCTTTTTTCAAAGATTCTTCTTTGTTTTTCCCGAACTCGTTTTCCTTGTTTTTCCCGAACTCGTTTTCATCATGCCTGTTCCCGAGAGTTGGCAACCTCTTCTTTCTCACCTTTGCTGCACTACTCCGGCAAAACTAGCGAAGTGGAAGAAAAAGTTTTTCTTACCCTCTTACTCTGTGACGAGGTTGCCCCGTCCTGACCAATTTCCTTTCTCCAACCGAAGTGATGAAATCACCGTTTTCCGAGCCCAACTGAAGGCCGGACTTCGGTATCCCCCCCGGAGATGGTTAGCGCGTTCTGCAACTTCCATGGCATTGCCGTTAACCAACTCCCACCGAACTCGTACTGCTATTTCAACGGCTTCCTCTGTATGTGCGGCGTTTTCAAAATAAAACCTCACTTTGTAGTTTTTCTTCAGTACTACAAGCTCTTCGTGGTCCCGAAGGGTGGCTTCTACTTTATGCTACCTCGGGGATCCGGGAGTGAAAAGTATACGTTCACCTTCGCCACCAAAGACAGCTGGCGAGGGTGGCAACAAAAATTCTTTTTCCTGAAGAAGTCGGAGACTTGGTCGCACGTCCCGACCAAGTGGGCTCAGGGGAGGCTCAAGATGGATGTTGTTGACCCGAAGATACTGCTAGACACTGACGTAGCACCTATCTTTGAGGACTTCGACAGGCGCATCCGGGCCGTCTCTGACTGGGCTGTCGAGGTCTCTCCTCGTGCCCTTTACCCCTTTCCGATCAACTGGAGGCTCATGACCGAAGAGGTCCTTCGGGAATTCAAGGTGGTAAAGGAGCATGAGACAGACCTCAACATGCCGAAATCGGCTTCTTCGGGGAAGGACTCCTGGCTCGTGAAACTCCTTCGGGGGAATGAGACTTATGAGTCTTTTTATGAGAGTAAGTTACTTTCTCATTTTTCCCTTCATAACTTCATCTTGGACTTACACTGATCTTCTTTTTCTTTTTTCAGAGATGGGCGACGACGCGGCTGCCTTCTACAGGGCTCTTTTTACCGGGCAGGCCGAGAGGGGCGAACAGACAAAGAAGGCCGCCTTTCGGAGGCGGAAGCAGACTTCGGCCGGCCCTCCTTCCAAACGGGCAAAGAAAGCTGCTCCTTCCTCTCTTCCGCAAATTCGGGAGGAGGTAGGCGAGGAGCCCGAAGACCCTGCTGCCCCTTTGCCCGAGGTTCCTTCTGTCGACGTCCCTTCTTCCGATGTCCTTCCTCAAAGCCCCACGCCTTCGCATGCTCTTCTGGAGGGCGATGGGGAGGAGACCCCTTCTGCCGAGGAACGGCGCCAAATAAAAGGCAAGGGGATCTCTACTGAGGCGACGTCGATTCTTAACGACGACGTTACCGAGGTGCCAGCAGGTTTGTACTTTGTCGAAGAACCTTTTTTCTCTTGTAAATCCTTAAGAGTTTTCTGGCCTTAACCAATTTTTCTGCCTTGTTGTGCAGCGGAGGTGGCCGCTCCTGACTGGGTTGCCGAACACGCCCCCGCAAGAGGGCCCTTCGGGATGCCAAAGTCCCAGCAGGGAAAGTTCCGAAGGAGCCCTTCTGGACGTTCACGGAGGACATGAATATGTACTCCGAGGACTGTCCCGAGATGGCCAGGCAGATGTGCAAAGGGGTGCTTACTGAGGCCTCTTACAAGGCTCTTACGGCGGCTTACCCAGGCGACAACTCTTTGGCCGCCAAACTCACTGAACATGCCGCCTAGGTACGCTTCACTGTTTCCTCAGTGCCAATTTCGCCTTTGCTTTTTACTTAGCATCTTTTTCCCTTTGTTTGCTTTTTTTGCAACTGATGGGGTATGCCGGGTTGCTCCGTGTTCGGGTGGCGCGAGAGTCAGAAAGGAGGGCGTCACTCTGGGACCTTTACACCAAGACGAAGGCCTAGTGTTCGGCGTTGGCTGCTGACAATGCTCAGCTGAAGCAGTCTTCAGAGAAGGAAATTGCTGAACTTCGGGAGGGGTTCATAAAAGAGAAAGACGAACTTGAGAAAGGCACCTCCCAGAAACTTTCCGACATCGGCTCTCGGATGGCGGAGCTGACTTCGATCGTAGAAACGATTCAAAAGGATAAGTCAGAAAGTGACGCAATCCTTGTGAAGACGCTCGAGGAAAAGGCCCAGCTCGAAGCCGAGGTCGCATCTCTGAAGAAGCCTTCAGAAGAGAAGAAGAAGATGAAGGCATTGAAGAGAAAGCTCAAGGATCTGGAGAAGGATTACGCGGATCTGGAGAAGGACTATGCAGATTTGGCGGTCATGAAGCGGGAGTTTGATGATATGACGAAGTTGGGCTTTCAAGATGGCTTCTGTCTTGTTCGGCACCAAATTCTGCAGAAGTTCCCAGATTTTGACCTCTCCTTCCTGGAAGGCATGAACATCCCCAAGGAGCCTCGGTGGACTTGGTCCAAGATCGAGCACTTGAAACTGCCTCCTTCTCTCCCGGCGCCTAAGGCTACCGACAAAAGCACAGAGGCTGGCAGTTCTCAAGACGCCGAGGTTCCTTAGTTTGTACTAGGGCATTTTGTCTTCATTTTCTTCTTCTTTTTTGTAGTCTTTCAGCAACTTTCTTCTCTGTAAGCACTCTTTGGCTCAATAGATAAAAATTTGGCTAAGTATTTTTTGCCAGATTCCTTTGTTTCCCTCTGTCCCGAACATAATTCGCTCGAGAGACTTCGGAAAACCATACTTTTGCTTTCCTTTGTCCCGAACATATTCGCTCAAGAGACTTCAGAAAACCATACTCTTGCTTTCCTTTGTCCCGAACATATTCGCTCAAGAGACTTCAGAAAACCTTACTTTTGCTTTCCCTTGTCCCGAACATATTCGCGCAAGAGACTTTGGAAAAACTTACTTTTGCTTTCCTCGGCGATTTCTTTCGTGAGACTCTTGTTTTGTACTTCTTCAGAACTTTTTACTTTAGGCAAATTTTTCCAACTTGTGCAATACAACTTTTCCCACCGAATTTTTTAGGCATAGAATTTTTTCAAGGCCTCTGAGTGCCAAGTATTTTTTAATTCTATGCCTTCGGCATCACCGAGCTTATAAACTCCTTTTCGTACTTCGGCAAGTACCAGGTAGGGTCCTTCCCAATTTGTGCGAAGTACCCCGTGGGACGGCTTTCGGGGTGCAAATTCAGCCTTTCGGAGAACGAGGTCTCCCTTCTTTATTCCTTTTGGCCTGGCGCGTAGGTTTATGGCTACTGCCACTCTTTGCTGGAAAGCTTTTCTTCTCAGCTTGGCTACTTCTCTGTGTTCGCCGACGAGGTCGAGCTTGGTTCTCAGGCCGAGGTCATTTCCTTTTTCATCGAACACTTGGACTCGTATTGACGGTTGTACTACCTCGACAGGGATGATGGCCTCTGTACCGAAGACGAGTGAAAAGGGCGTTTCCCCTGTGGCTCTTCGGGGTGTTGTTCGGTAACTCCATAACACGCTTTGGAGTTCTCTCGGCCATTTCCCTTTTGCTTCCCTCAGTCTCTTTTTCAGACCATCTTTTATGGTCCTGTTAAATACTTCCACCTGCCCATTACTTTGGGGGTGAGCTACTGGGGCGAAGTGCATTTTTGTCCCGAGGTCGCTAATGAACTCTTGGAATCCTTTATCTATGAACTGGGATCCATTGTCCGTAACGAGTACCCTCGGTATGCCAAATCTGCATACGATGTTTTTTCATACGAACTTCTGCACTTCTTTTGCCGAGATAGTTGTCAGAGGTTCTGCCTCGACCCACTTAGAGAAATAGTCTACTGCTACTACGTAGAACTTTACGCCTCCAGGCGCCGTTGGGAGTGGCCCAATGAGATCTATGCCCCAAACTGCGAAGGGCCAAGGATAGTCTGCCGAAGTCACGAACTCTGAGGGTGTTCTTTGGATGTTCGCATGTCTCTGGCAACTACCACATTTCTGGACGAACTGCTTGGCGTCCTTTCTCAGGGTAGGCCAGAAGTATCCTTGGCGAAGTATCACTGCTGCCAGGGCGTCGGTTCCGATGTACGAACCACAGGCACCTTCGTGAACTTCTTCGAGGATCATTTCAGTATCCTCTTCACTAACACACCTCTGTAGTGGATTTGCATATCCTTGCCGATATAGTTCTTCTCCAATTAAGAAGAAACGTCCGGAGCACCTTCGCACTTTTGCGGCTTCGCTGGGGTCTTCGGGGAGTGTGTTGGTTGCGAGATACGTTTTGATTGGTTCTTTCCATCCTTTCCCCGCGGTCGCTATGCTTAACACCGCGATGCTGGGGTGGCTTAGCACTTCGGTGCAAGTTTTGGACTTTGCCAAACAGTCTGCCTCAGCATTTTCTCGTCGGGGTACGTTCTCGATTTTCACGATGTCGAACTCCCGAGTAAGCTTTGTTACCAACTCATGGTATTTCGCCAAGGTCGGGTCTTTCGCGCCATAGTCCCCTGCCATTTGCCGGACCACCAGCTGGGAATCACTATGGGCTTTCAAGTTTCTCACGCCAATTTTTCTGGCCAGGCGTAATCCTGCTATGACGGCCTCATACTCGGCCATATTGTTGGTAGCGTTGAAACTGAGCTTGATGGCCTTCATTACTTCTAGGCCTTCGGGGCCTCTGATAATTACTCCAGCTCCCTGGTGTTCGGATCCTGAGGCCCCGTCAACATATAACATCCATTCTGGCTCGTCTTCGCCCGAAAACGAATGTCCCTCCTCGGTGTTTGGTACTTCGGCGATGAAGTCTGCCAAAGCTTGAGCTTTTATAGCTTTCCGGGGTTCATACGTGATGTCGTGTTCGCCAAGCTCTATACACCACTTGGAAAGCCTTCCCGAGTGATCAACTTTCCTCATAACATCCCGTAGAGGCAGGGTACTTCAGACGATAATGGGGTGAGCCTGAAAGTATGGCCGCAGCCTTCTCCCTGCAAGCACTAAGGCATATATAGCTTTTTGAAGCAAAGGGTACCTGACCTCGGCGCCATGCAGGGACTTGCTCACATAGTAGACCGGCCATTGCTTTGGCCCTTCTTCTTTCACGAGGACCGAGCTCACAGTTTTTTTCGTGACGGCGAGGTATAATACGAGGGGCTCTCCCTCCCGAGGTTGCCGCAGAGTCGGCAGGCTAGCCAAGTAGACTTTCAGTTCTTCCCAGGCTTTTTGGCAATCTTCATCCCAAGGGTGACCATTCCTTCCGAGGTCGCCTTCCATCTTTGCTGCCTTTGTGAGGACTTTGAAGAAGGGTCGACACCTATCTCCGTACCTGGAAATAAACCTGCTCAGAGAGGTTATTCTTCCGGTGAGTCTCTGCACGTCTTTGACTGTGGTGGGAGTTCGGAATTCAAGCAGAGCCTTAATCTTCTCGGGGTTAGCATCGATGCCTCTTTCGGATACCATGTACCCAAGGAACTTTCCCGAGGTCACCCCGAAGATGCACTTCTCAGGATTAAGGCGAATCCCGAAGGCTCTGAGTTTTTGGAAGGTTTCCTCTAAATCTGCAACGTGGTAGCCAGGCAGTTTGCTCTTGACTATCATATCATCAACATACACCTCCATGTTCCTCCCCATTTGGTCTTTGAAGACCTTGTTCATCAGCCTCTGGTAGGTGGCTCCTGCATTCTTGAGCCCGAAAGGCATCCTGATATAGCAATATGTTCCTCCCTCGGTGATGAAGGTAGTCTTCTCTTCATCTTCGGGGTCCATCCTTATCTGATGGTAGCCAATGAAAGCGTCCAGGAAACTTAGGAGCCCATACTCGGCAGTTGAGTCTACCAGTTGGTCTATTGGCGGAAGAGGATATGAATCTTTCGGGCAAGCATCGTTCAAATTTCTGAAGTCGATGCACATTCGGAGCTTACTACTTCATTCTTTTGTGGCAATTACCACGTTGCTTAGCCATTCGGGGTAGTTTACCTCCCGGATAATGCTAGCGTCTATCAGACGCTGGACTTCGGTCTTGACGAAGTCACTTTTGTGAGCTGAGATGCTCCGTTTCTTTTGCCGGACAGGTTTTACTTCCGGACTCGCTTTGAGGCTATGCTGGATTACGCGAGGGTTTACCCCTGGCATGTCCTTCGGCGAGTAGGCGAACAGATCTTTATTTGTAAGCAGAAAAGATACAAGTTTTTCCTTGTCTCCTTCGGCCATGCTTTTCCCTATTCGGGTACTACGGCCTGGGACAAGCTCTACTTTTTCTGTTTCCGCTTTTGTGGGATCTTCTGCCTCGCCCCTTTCCAGCTCTTTTGCTTCTACAGCATGTGCTAAGTTGCTTGCTGGAGCCTTTCGTGCTCTGACGAACACCTTTCTCACCTCGCCTTAATCAATGAAGATCTTTGCGTCTCCTTCTTTGGTGGCGAAGGTGACGGTCAAGTACTTTACATCAGGGCGAATGTGCAAATTTCCCTGTGTCTGTCTGCTGAGGATGGCGTTGTATGACGAAGGAACGTCCATGACTATGAATCTTGCCATGGTAGAGGCGAACAACTCAGCAGTTCCTTTCTCCGAAGTTCCTTTCATCATCAAGGGGAGGTCGATCCATCCGAGGACAGGTAGCTCAGATGGTCCTACGCCGAACGTGGGTGAAGTAACAGCCTTGAGGTCACTCCTGCATACGCCCAAGCTTGGCAGCAAATGTGAGAACAAGACGTCTGCGTTTGACCCATCGTCCAGCAGTACCCTCTTGACGTCCCAGTTTCCTATCCTCGCCATTATCAGTAATGGATCGTCATGGGGAAATACGATGGTGGAGCCATCCTCGCGGGCCAATTTTTTCGTTGGGCTCTGATATTCCATCACCGCTATCTCTCTGGCCCTTCTTTTCCTTTCCGAGGATGGAAGCCCGGTTGTGATCGTCTGTATTACTCCTGCCGAAGGTGGAGGACGCCTTCTCGGACTTCGGTTCCTTCGCCTGTCTGAATCGTAATCCTCATCATCGGGCTTTCCTTCTTCCTCTTTTTTCCCCTTCGGGGAAGGCATTCTCAAATAACGCCGAAGCTGGCCCTGCTTTATCAGTGATTCAATGTACTTTTTCAACTGAAAGCAGTCTTCGGTGTCATGACCGTGATCACGGTGGAACTGACAGAACTTCTTCATGTTCCTTCTGTTGTCAGCAGTCATGCCCCTAGGTCGTTGGATTTTAGCCCCCTGTTTTTCCAACACCATGAGGACGTTAGCCCTCGTGGTGCTCAGAGGTGTAAAGTTTTGGGGCTTCCTTCCTCCTACTCGCATTCTCCGAGGTCGGCCTAACTGTTCCGTTGGACACCGGGCTTGCTGGCTGGACCCTTCGCCCCGAGCGTGAATATGGTCAGCCTTCGGTCCAGTCATTCTCAGCTCTTCGGCTGTCATATGTTGTTCAGCCCTTCGGTAGAATTCTCCCAGCATGTCCGGGGGATCTTTGGAGAATTCATAAAACAAGTGCGAATCCCTCCGGAGGCCCGTCGTCATGGCGAGGATGCGGATTTCGGGACGAAAGTCCGGAACACTGAGGGCCTCTCTGTTGAACCTCTCGACATAGTCACGGATGGTCTCCCCATTTCTTTGTGCTATGTCAAACATCTGGACGGGCATCTTCGCCGTCGGCTTGCTCCCAATGAACTGTTGGGTGAACGCTGTGGACAGCTCCTGGAACCCCCTGATGTTTCCGGGAGGCAGGGAATTGTACCAGGCAGTTGCTGGTCCTGCGAGGGTGACTTCAAAGCACTTGCAGAGTGTAGCGTCATCAGCCCCGTGTAGCACCATGCTGCGTTTGTACTTTGTTAGGTGGGCCTGGGGATCAGTCCGACCCTCATATTTCTTTAGCCGAGGTAGCCTGAAGTCACTTGGCATGGCCGCCTCGACCACTGTTCGGGCGAAAGGAGTTTCATCTCCAGAGACGGTTTCAGTTAGCCTGGCCCAAACAGGCTTGCGTGCCACCTGCTGTTCCACTCTCTCCAGTCTTGCCAAGACTTTCTCCAGGAGGAGCGTAACACTGGGCTCATCTTCTTGGTGCTTGGAGGTTCTTGGGTAAAAGGATTGTTGCCGTCTCTTCGGGGAGCGACTTCGGTACCGAGGTGAGGGGGACCTTGCCTCTGGCGACAAACTTCTTCTGGACGGGACTTCGGGTCGTTCAGAGCTCGCTCTTTCCGCCAACCGTGCTCCGAGGGGCAAGTTATCTGTCGAGGACTCTTCTCGTGGCTCCCCACTTCCCGAGCTATGATGGGTTGCCCTTGGGCTTTTCTCCCGAGGTCGTGCTGGCGAAGTGGGTTTTTGCGCCTGGGCTGGTTGCGGGCACCTTCGGTCTATTTGTTGTGTCATTTCAGCCACAACAGACCTCTGAAAGTCTCTTAAAAAACCCATGGTGATGACAAGAGGGCGTTCCTCTTCAGGCAAGGAAGTCTCTGGGGGACTTTGTTCGGTAGCTGGTTGGGTCTCAGGCGCGGACGGGGACTTCGGGAGTCCTTTGTCCTTTGAACGCCGAGTTTCGACAACAGCTACCTGGGAGTGGGTTCCCACAGACAGCGCCAAATGATGCCCCAAAGCATCTTCGTTTGCTGTCATGTTGATAGGTGGAGAGACTTCCTGAGGAGGCGAGCGCTTGGAGCTCTGGTTTCCCAGCTGAGTGTGCCTGAAAAGCTCAAAGAAGAGGTTAGGAGGTCCCCGGTTTGCTTTTCCAGGGAGGACCCTCCGACGCCCAAGTCAGTTTTCTGAGTGAAAGTGGAGGAAGAACACTAAGGGATCAAGTGTCTTGCCTGTTTTGTGTTTTCTCAGAGGGAGGAAAATGCCCATCCTTTGCCCAGTCCCCTTTCCTAGTATTTATAGGAGTAGATGTTCCGTTCAGATCATGACAAATGTTCGGTCAAATTTGATCTGTGCTTTTGGACCTAGGGGACAGGCAGCCGTTTGCAGCCTCCTTTAGCCCTGGACCCGGACAGGTTGTGCCAGGACTGGGGCGGCTGCGGCGTGTCAGTTCGCCGTTCTGATGTGACGTGTAGGGCTTGTGGGCGACATGTCAGAGGCTCCTTAAATGCTCATACCGTACTCCCGAGGTCCCCTGGGCGAGGTCGCCCTTCGGTGCGTGCACCCTCTTCGGATTCTATCCGTCCTTCGGTGCGAGCACCTCCTTCGGGATCTATCCCATAGTTATGGGAGTTCCCTTGATGAACACCTTCTTCGGGACTCACACCCATAGTTCGGGGATTCCCTTGTTCAGGTGTTTCTTGTTCGGGGAAGATCCTCTTCGGGGCCTCTGCCTTCGGGGAGATTCTTCCTTGCTTCAGAGAGATGGCTCTCTTACCCGAAGACGGTCAGTTTGGCCCTTCGGTGGAGACGGTGTTGTCCTCGGAATTCCTGACGAGCTAACCAAAGTCTTGAGCTCATAGTGTTTGACTTTGCACCTTCCGAGGTCAGTGAAAAGATCCTCTCTTGGGTGACGTCAGACTCCTCGGCCAATATTCTGGCAGGGAGTTACTACCGAGGAGGCAATAGCCTTTGGCTATCAATCCCCGCCGGAGGTGGAGGGCGCCTCTTCGGACTTCGGTTCCTCTGTCTGTCGGAGTCGTAATCTTCGTCATCTACCTTTCCTTCCTCCTCTTTCCTCCCCTTCGGGGAAGGCATTCGCAGATAGCGTCGAAGTTGGCCTAGTTTTATTAGTGAATCTATGTACTTCTTCAATTGGAAGCAGTCTTCGGTGTCGTGGCAGTGGTCGCGGTGAAACTGGCAGAACTTCTTCATATTTTTCTTATTATCAGCGGTCATGGCCCTTGGCCACTGGATCTGGGTTCCCTGCCTTTCCATTGTCATGAGGATGTTGGTCCTTGTGGTGTTTAGGGGCGTAAAGCTTGGGAGTTTCCTTCCCTGCACTCTCCGAGGTTGGCTTGCTTAGTTAGCCGAACACCGTATTTGGTGGCTGGACCCTTTGGCATGGGCGTGCTCGGACTTCGGTTCAGCCATCCTCAGCTCTTCGGCTATCATGTGCTGCTCGGCCCTTCGGTAAAACTCACCAAGCGTGTCCAGTGGGTCTTTGGAAAATTCGTAAAAGAGCTGTGAGTCCCTCCGAAGGCCACGTGTCATGGCGAGGATGCGTATTTCGGGCCGAAAGTCTGGGACACTCAAGGCTTCTCTGTTAAACCTTTCGACATAGTCGCGGATGGTTTCTCCGTTCCTCTGCGGTATGTTGAACATCTGGACAGGCATCTTCACCGTCGGCCAACTTCCAATGAATTGCTGCGTGAAGGCTGTAGATAACTCCTAGAACTCCCTGATGGTTCCTGGAGCCAATGAATTGTACCACGCAGTTGCTGGTCCTGTGAGGGTGACCTCAAAACATTTGCACAAGGTAGCATCGTCTGCACCGTGCATCATCATGCTGCGTTTGTACTTGGTCAGATGAGCCTGTGGATCAGTCTGACCATCATAAGTTTCCAGCCGAGGCACTCGGAAGTCACTTGGCATGGCTGCCTCTACTATAGTTCGGGTGAACGGGGATTCATCCCCACAGAAGGTTTCAGACAGCCTGGCCCAGACCGGCTTGCGAGCTACTTGTTTTTCTACTCTGTCCAACCTCGCTAATATTTTGTCCACAAGGATCATGGCACTAGGTTCTTCTTCTAGGAAGGGAGATTGCCGACGCCTCTTCGGGGAGTGACTTCGGCGCTGAATAGATAGAGACTTCACCTCAGGTGACGAGCTCCTTTGGTGTGGGATCTTGGGTCGCTTGGACCCAGCTTGTCCTGTAAGCCATGCCCCGATGGGCATATTTTCTGTTGAAGACTCCTCACGTGGGTCCCTGTCTCCCGAACTACGATGGACTGGTTTGGGGTTTTCTTCCCGATGGCATGTAGGCGAGGGAGGCCTTTGGGCCTGAGTTTGTTGTGGCCACCTTCGGTCTATCTGCTGTGTCATTTCAGCCATAACAGAACGTTGAAAGTCGCGTAAAAAGCTCATGGTTATGACCAGAGGGCGCTCTTCCTCAAGCGTGGAAGTCCCTGGATGGGTTTGCTCAGTAGCCGGTTGAACTTCAGGAGCGGACGGGGACCTCGGAAGTCCCTTGTCCTTTGAACGCCGAGTTTCAACAACGGCGACCTGAGGGTAAATTCCCACAGACGGCGCCAAATGATGCCCAGAGGCATCTTCGTTGGAAGACATCGTGACTTCGGGAGGGACTTTCTGAGAGGGAGAACGTCTGGAGCCTAGATTTCCCAGGGGAGTGTGCCTGTAAAACTCGTAAAAAAGGGTTAGGAGGTCCCCGGGATCTTTTTCCGGGGAGGAGCCTCCGACGCCCAAGTCAGTGCCCTGAGAAGTGAAAGAATGGGAGCACTAAGAGGTTTAGTCGCCTTGCCTGTTTGTACTTTCTCAGGGGGAGAGGGTCGGATTCCGAGGGGTCCCTTTGCCAGGGCCTGTTTCCTGGTATTTATAGGAGTTCCCAGCCCGTTCAGATTATGACACGTGTTTGGTCGGATGTTCTCCGTGTTTCCGGGCGTAAGGGACAAGTAGCAGTTTCCAGGCTTCTTGAGCCTTGAGCCGAGACAGGTCGTGACAAGACCTAGACGGCGTTGGCGTGTCAGACCGCCGTTTGGGGCGGCATGTAGCGCCTGTGGGGAACATGTCAGAGGCTCCTTAAATGCTCATGCCGTACTCCCGAGTTCCTCTGGGCGAGGTCGTTCTTTGGTACGGATGACCTTCTTCGGTAGTTATGCTTTGTAGTTCGGGAAGTCCCCTAGTTCGAGGGTTCCGCCTTCGGGGACGCTCTCTCCTGCTTACAATAGCTGGTTCTTTATCCCCGAAGGCGATCCTCTTAGTCCCCCGAGGGAGCCGGCGTTACCTTTGAAATGCCTAACGTATTCAGCCGAAGTCCGGCCTTCATGGTATCTGACTTCGCTCCTTCCAAGGTCAGCGATAGTGCCTCTTTTGGATGATGCCAGGTTTCCCGACCATGTTTTCCTCAAGAAGTATGTACTGAGAAAGGCGATAGCCCTTCGGCTATCAAATGGGTCCTTGCCTTCCTTGGTTGTGCCTTCTTTGATCATATCAAATACCCCATGGCAGGCCCTAGTCAGGAGGCCATCATTGTATGAAGGCTTTGAGGTTCATTGAGCATACGTTGGGATCCTCACCTGGTTGGAGTCGATGATGGGGAATGACAATGTCATGAATCTGTTCTCCATTCACTGCACAGAGAATAGGGAGACATCACTCAGGTGGGCAAGGATTAGTAGGGCCCACCTTGATAGCCGAAGGGCTATCGCCTCTATCTGACCCGAACTTGGGACGTCAGGAAACCCGAGGATACTATTAACCCCCCGAGGTACTAAACAGAACGCCTTCGGGAATGAAGAATCAGCTATTGAAAGCCGAAGAGGATCTGCCCGAAGGCGGAACCTTGAATCAGGGAACTCCCCGAACTACGGGCATATTTCCTAAAGGTGCATCATCCGCGCCAGAGGACGACCTCGTCCAGGGACTTCGGGAGTACGGCATGAGCATTTAAGGAGCCTCTGACATACCGCCCACAGACACTGCATGTCACCTCAAACGGCGATTTGACACGTCGGCGCCATCCAGGTCTCGTCACAACCTGTCTCGGTTCAAGGCTCAAGAAACCTGCCGCAGGCTACTTGTCCCCTACGCCCAGAAATTCAGGAAAGATCTGACCAGACACGTGTCATGATCTGAACAAGCTGAATACTCCTATAAATATCAGGAAATAAACCTGGGCAAACGACGGATCCTTGAGCAGACTCCTCTCTTTGAGAAAACACAAACATGCAAGGCCTTTTTCACCTCTCAGTGCTCCTCTCTCATTTTCTTACAGGACACTGACTTGGGCGTCGGACGCTCCTCCCCAAAAAAGCACCCCGGGGACCTCCTAACCCTCTTCTTTGAGCTTTTCAGCCACATTTCCCTGGGAAACTTAAACTCAAGACACTCTCCCTCACAGGAAGTCCTCCCGGAAGTCACCACGCCTTCCAGTGAAGATGTCTTTGGGCATCATTTGGCGTCGTCTGTGGGAAACCATCCTCAGGTCGCCATCGTTGAGACTCGGTGTTCTAAGGACAAGGGACTCCCGAGGTCCCCGTCCGCACCTGAAGTCCAACCGGCCACTGAGCAAGCCCTCCCAGGGACTTCCACGCCTGAGGAAGAGCGTCCTCTAGTCATAACCAGGAGATTTCTGCGCGACTTTCAACGTTCAGTTGTGGCTGAAATGACACAACAGATAGATCGAAGGTGGCCGCAACAAGCTGAAGCTCGAAGGCCTCCTTCGCCAGCACACCCTCGGGAAAGAAGTCCCAAACCAACCCATTGTAGTTCCGGATGCGGGGACCCACGAGAGGAGTCTTCAATGGAAAACATGCCCCTCGGGGCACGGCTCGCAGGACAAGCAGGGTCAAGACGACCCAAAATCACACACAGGAGGAGCCAGTCACCTGAGGCGAGGTCCCCATCCCCTCAGCGCCGAACTCACTCTCCGAAGAAGCCCCGACAATCCCTCCTCCCAGAAGAAGGACCAAGCGCCATGGTCCCTATGGAGAAGATATTGGCGAGGTTGGACAGAGTGGAGAAACAGGTGGCCCGCAAACCCGTCTGGGCTAGGCTGTCTGGAACCTTTTGTGGGAACGAGTCCCCATTCACCCAAGATGTCACTGAGGCAGCCATGCCAGGTGACTTCAGAGTACCTCGGCTGGAAACCTATGATGGCCGTACTGATCCACAGGCCCATTTGACCAAGTACAGACGCAGCATGATGATGCACGGTGCCGACGACGCTACCTTGTGCAAATGTTTCGAGGTCATTCTCGCTGGGCCAGCAACAGCCTAGTATAACTCATTGGCCCCAGGAACCATTTCAGAGTTCCAGGAGTTATCCACGGCCTTCATACAGCAATTTATTGGAAGTCGGCCAACGGCGAAGATGCCTGTACAGATGTTCGACATAGATCAAAGAAATGGAGAAACCATCCGTGACTATGTTGAAAGGTTTAACAGGGAAGCTTTGAGCGTCCCGGATTTTCGGCCCAAAATACGCATTTTAGCCATGACGCGGGGTCTTTGGAGGGACTCGCAGTTGTTTTACGAGTTCTCTAAAGACCCCCCAGACACCCTCGGCGAATTTTACCGAAGGGCGGAGCAGCACATGACCGTCGAGGTGCTGAGAATGGGTGGGCCGAAGTCCGATCACGCCCGAGCCGAAGGATCCAGCCAGCAAACTCGGCATTCAACCGAACAGGCGGGCCAACCTCGGAGAATGCGGGGCAGAAAATTCCCAGCTTACACACCCCTGAACACCACACGAACAAACATCCTCATGACGATGGAAAGGCAGGGGGTGCAGATTCGGCGGCCAAGGGCCATGACCGCTGACAACAAGAAAAACATAAAGAAGTTCTGCCAGTTTCACCGCGACCACGGCCATGACACCGAAGATTGCTTCCAACTAAAAAAGTACATAGAGTCGCTAATAAAACTGGGCCAGCTTCGACGATATCTGCGGATGCCTTCCCCGAAGGGAAGGAAAGATAAGGAAGAAAAGGCCGAAGAGGAGGATTATGACTCTGACAGGCGAAGAAACTGAAGTCCGAAGAGGCGACCTCCACCTCCGGCAGGGGTAATACAGACAACCACGATGGGGCTCCCATCCTCGGAAAGAAAGAGGAAGGCCAGAGAAGTAGCAGTCATGGAGTATCAAAATCCAACAAAGAAGCTGGCCCGCAGGGATGGATCCACCGTCATCTTTCCCCATGATGATCCGCTGCTGATTACGGCAAGGATAGGAAATTGGGACGTCAAAAGAGTACTGCTCGATGACGGATCGAATGCCGACGTCCTGTTCTCACACTTGCTTCCGAGGTTGGGTGTATCTAGCAGCGACCTCAAGCCCGTCACCTCGCCTACCTTTGGGGTAGGTCCGTCGGAACTGCCCGTCCTCGGATGGATCGATCTCCCTTTGATGCTAAAAGGGACTTCGGTGAATGGGACAGTAGAGTTGTACGCCTCCACAATGGCAAGGTTCATCGTTATGGATGTCCCTTCATCGTACAACGCCATCCTTGGAAGACAGACATAGGGAAACCTGCACATTCGCCCTGATGTCAAGTACTTAATCGTCGCTTTCGCCGCCAAGGATGGAGATGCGGAAATCTTCATAGATCAAGGCGAAGTAAGAAAAGTGTTCGTCAAAACGTGAAACGCTCCAGCAAACAACTTCGCGCAAACAATGGAGGCAAAGGCACCAGAGAACGGCAAAGAAGAAAATCTCGCGAAAGCGGAAACGAAAACAGTAGAACTTGTCCCAGGTCAATCTACCCGAATGGGGAAGAGCTTGGCCGAAGGAGACAAGAAAAAACTTGTATCTTTTCTACTGGAAAATAAAGATCTATTTGCCTACTCGCCGAAAGACATGCCAGGGATAAACCCTAGCGTCATACAGCACATCCTTAAAGTTAATCCCGGGGCAAAACCTGTCCGGCAGAAGAAACGGAGCATCTCGGTCCATAAAAGTAACTTTGTCAAAACCGAAGTGCAGCGCTTGTTAGATGCTGGTGTCATCAGGGAGGTCAAATATCCCAAATGGTTGAGCAATGTGGTTATCGCCATTAAAGAAGGAAGCAGTAAACTCCAGATGTGCATTGACTTCAGAAACTTGAACGATGCTTGCCCAAAAGACTCATACCCTCTCCCACCAATAGACCAATTGGTAGACTCAACTGCCGAATACGGGCTCTTAAGTTTCTTAGACGCCTTCAGCGAGTATCATCAAATAAGGATGGACCCCGAAGATGAGGAAAAAATCGCCTTCATCACCGAGGGAGGAACATACTGCTACGTCAGAATGCCCTTCGGGCTCAAAAATGCGGGAGCCACCTACTAGAGGTTGATGAGCAAGGTCTTTAACGACCAAATAGGGAGAAACATGGAAGTTTATGTTGACGATATGATAGTCAAAAGCAAGCTGCCTGACGACCACGTCGCAGATCTAAAGGAAACCTTCCACAAGCTCAGAACCTTCGGGATCCGTCTCAATCCCAAAAAATGCATCTTCGGAGTAACCTCGGGAAAATTCCTTGGGTACATGGTATCAGAAAGAGGCATTGATGCTAACCCAGAAAAAATCAAGGCTCTGCTCGAATTCCGAACTCCTGCCACAATAAAGGATGTGCAGAGACTCACCGGAAGAATAACCTCTCTTAGCAGGTTTATTTCCAGGTATGGAGATAGGTGTCGACCATTCTTCAAGGTCCTCACTAAGGCAACAAAAGAGGAAAGCAACCTCGGAAATAATGATCATCCTTGGAATGGAGACTGCCAAATGGCCTGGGAGGAACTCAAAATCTACTTAGCCGGTCTGCCCACTTTGTGTCAACCTTGCGAGGGAGAGCCCCTTGTGTTATACCTCGCCGTCACAGAAAAAGCTGTGAGCTCGGTCCTTGTGAAAGAAGAGGGGTCCGAAGCAGTGGCCGGTCTATTATGTAAGCAAGTCCCTGCATGGCGCCGAAGTTAGGTACCCTCTGTTGCAAAAAGCTATATATGCGTTGGTGCTAGCAGGAAGAAGGCTGCGACTATATTTTCAGGCTCACCCTATCATCGTCCGAAGCAGTCTACCTCTGCGCGATGTCATGAGAAAAGTTGATCATTCGGGAAGGCTTTCCAAATGGTGCATAGAGCTTGGCGAACACAACATCACTTATGAACCTCGAAAAGCCATAAAAGCTCAAGCTCTGGCAGACTTCATCACCGAAATACTCGCCACCAAGGACAGCCATCTAGATCCTGGCGAAGGTGATCCTGAATGGACTTTGCATGTTGACGGAGCCTCGGGGTCTGAACACCAGGGAGCTGGCGTGATCATCAGGGGTCCTAAAGGCCTAGAAGTGATGAAGGCTATCAAGTTCGACTTTGATGCCACCAACAATATGGCGGAATATGAAGCCTTCATAGCAGGATTGCGCCTGGCCAGAAAAATTGGCATAAGGAACCTGAAAGCTCACAGCGATTCTCAGCTGGTAGTACGCCAAACGGCGGGAGACTATGGGGCAAAGGACCCAACCTTGGCAAAATACCATGAACTGGTGGCAAAACTCATCCAGGAGTTCGACACCGTGCAAATAAAAAACGTGCCTCGACATGATAATGCCGAGGCAGACTGCTTGGCAAAATCAAAAGCATACACCGAGGTGCTGAGTCAACCGAGCATCACAGTGCTGAGCATATCAACTTCGGGAAAAGGCTGGAAAGATCCGATAAAAAGATATCTTGCGAACAATACGCTCCCTGAAGACCCCAGTGAAGCTGCCAAAATCTGAAGACGCTCCGGCCGATTCTTCCTAATTGGCGAAGAATTATATCGGCAGGGATATGCAAACCCACTGCAGAGGTGTGTTGGCGAAGAGGATACTGAAATGATCCTCGAAGAAGTACACGAAGGCGCTTGTGGTTCGCACATCGGAACCGACGCCCTTGCAGCAGTAATACTTCGCCAAGGATACTTTTGGCCTACCCTGAGAAAGGACGCTAGACAGTTCGTCCGGAAATGTGGTAATTGCCAAAAACACGCAAATATCCAGAGGACACCCTCGGAAATGGTGACTTCGGCCGACTACCCCTGGCCCTTCGTTGTATGGGGCATCGATCTCATTGGGCCGCTCCCAACAGCCCCTGGAGGCGTAAAATTCTGCGTTGTAGCAGTAGACTATTTCTCCAAATGGGTCGAGGCAGAATCACTGGCGACTATCTCGGCAAAAGAAGTGCAAAAGTTCATATGGAAAAACATCGTATGCAGATTCGGCATACCGAGGGTACTTGTAGCTGATAATGGGTCCCAGTTCAAAGATAAAGGATTCCAGGAATTCATCAGCGACATCGGAACAAAAATGCACTTCACCCCAGTAGCTCACCCCCAAAGCAATGGGCAGGCAGAAGTATCTAACAGGACCATAAAAGATGGTCTGAAAAAGAGACTGGGGGAAGCAAAAGGGAAATGGCCAGGAGAGCTCCAGAGTGTATTGTGGAGTTACCGAACAACACCCCGAAGAGCCATAGGGGAGACCCCCTTTTCACTCGTCTTCGGCACAGAGGCCATCGTCCCAACCGAAGTTGTGCGACCGTCGGTACGGGTACAAGTATTCGATGAAAGTGGGAATGACCTCGGCTTAAGAGCCAAGCTCGACCTTGTCAGCGAACACAGAGAAATGGCTGAGCTGAGAAGAAAAGCTTTTCAGCAAAGAGTGGCCGCGGCTATAAACTTACGAGCCAGGCCAAAGGAAATCTAGGAAGGAGACCTCGTTCTCCGAAAGGCTGACTTTGCACCTCGAAGGCCCTCCCACGGAGTACTTCGCGCAAATTGGGAGGGACCTTATCTGGTTCTTGCCGAAGTACGAAAAGGCGTGTACAGACTTGGTGATGCCGAAGGCGTAGAATTAAAAAATACTTGGCATTCGGATGCCTTGAAAAAATTCTATGCTTAAGGTTTCGCGGAAGAATTGCGTTGTACAAATTTGGAAAATATGCTAAGTACAGAAGTTTCTTAGAAAAACTCTCAAAGTACAAAAAGTGTACAAGTCAGAATTTCGCGAAGGCGTTCGCTGTAATAAGCGCAGGTACGATTTCCCGAAGACCCTTGAGCGATCACGTTCGGGAAAAAATGGGAAACAAAAAATCGCGCGAAGGTACTCGCCAAAGTGAGCGCAGATATGATTTTCTGAAGTCCCTTGAGCAATCACGTTCGGGACAAAAGGGAAAAACAAAACATCTCACAAAAAGACTTAGCCAAAAAGTCTTCATTAAAGTGAAATTGGCTTACAAAAAAGAAGAAGTACAAAAAGAAGGAGAAAAAGGCAAGGAGTCCTAGAACAAACTAAGGGATCTCGGCGTCCCGAGACCCACTAGCCCCTATGTCTTTGCCTGCCACCTTTGGCGCCAGAATAGAAGAGGGCAAGTTCAGGTACTCAACTTTGGACCAGGACCACCGAGGCGCCTCGGGGATGTTTAGAGCCTCCAAGAAAGAAAGGTCCAGATCTGGGAACCTCTGAAGAACTTGGTGCCGAGCAAGGTAAAACCCGTCCTGAAAAGCGACCTTCGCCATCTGGTCGAACTTGTCTTTTTCGACCCTAAGTTCCTCAAGGTCGTTCTACAGATCCGCGACCTCCTGCTTCAGTGCCTTCACCTACTCCTTCTTCAAAGAATCGACCTCGGCTTGGAGCTCGGCCTTCTAAGCTAGCGTCTTCACCAGGAGAGCCTCGGATTTCGACTTCTCCTTCAGATGCGCCTCGTTTGCCGAAATCAGCTCCGCCACCTGGGAGCCAAGGTCAGAAATTTTCTGGGAGGAGTCCTTCAAAACTTCTTCTTTTTCTTTATGGAACTCCTCCCGAAAGGCCGCAACTTCCTTCTCTGTAGCATCAGCCAGCTGCAGGTTCTTGACAGCCAATTCCGAGCACATGGCCTTAGTTTTATCAATCACCTCTAAGGCCAAGGCTCGGAATGCCGTCTGCCTGGCTACCCGAACTCTAAGGAAGCCGGCGTACCCCAGCAGCTGCAAAGGGAAAAAGGCGAAGTCAATAAGACAAAGGAAAAGCCAAACACTTAGAAAAAGTTGAAGGGAAAAAGATAGGCGTAAAGCATACCTGGGCAGCGTGCTCGGAAAGCTTCGCAGCAAGGGAGTCATCGCCCGTATGAGCTTCCGCGATGGCCCTAAAGGAGGCCTCGATAAGCATCCCCTTCGCGATCTCTTTGGCCATTTGCTGGCAGTCTCCGGAGTACAAATTCATGTCCTCCGTAAACGACCAAAAAGGCTCTTTCGGGATTTTCCCTTGCGGGACTTTGGCATCGCGAAGGGCTCGCTTCCGGGCGTGTTTGGCCGCCCAATTTGGAGTAAGTGACTCCCCTGCACGGAAAAAACAAAAAGCTGCTCAAGGCAAGTACATCATAAAATTCAGCACGTTAAGGTATCAAACTTTGCTTGAGAAAGCAAACCTGGCGGCACCTCGACGATGTCATCGCTGGAGTCCGGGGCCTCCTCGGTGGAGATCCCCTTACCTTTGCGTTTACGCCGCTCCTCGGTAGAAGGAACCTCTACCACGGCATCCAGAAGGGCCTGCGACGGGGTAGGGCTCTGAGGAGGGACGTCAGTCGGGGGGACGTCGGCAGCGACCTCAGGCGGTGGAATGGTAGCAACCTCGGGCTCCTCGCTCGCCTCCTCAAGCACTTCCAAATGGGAAGGCTAAATGGTCCTCTTCGCCCATTTTGCCGAAGGCCCAGCCCCCGTCGTTTTCCTCCTTCGAGAAGCTGCCTTCTTTGTCTGTTCACCCTTTTCAACTTGGCCGGTAAAATGGGATTTGTAGAAGGCAACAGTGGCGTACCCCATCTCTGAAAAAGAAGGAAGATATCAGCGTGAGTCCAAGATGGAAACAAAAACAAAGGGAGTCTGAGATAACTTACTTTCAAAGAAAGTTTCGTAAGAAATTTCCTCCCGAAGGAGTTGCACCAGCCAGGAATCCTTCCCAGCGATGGCAGGAGCTAGCATCTTGAGGTCTGTTTTGTGCTCCTTCACTACCCCTAACTCCCGAAGGACTTCCTCGGTCATTAGCCTCTAATTGATGGGGAAGGGGTAGAGAGAGCGCGAAGAGACCTCGGGACCCCAGTCCGAGACAGCACGGATACGTCCGTCGAAGTCCGCGAAGATAGGAGCCAACCCCGGAGTTAGCATTATCCTCGGATCTATGACGTCCATCTCCAGCTTTCCCTGAGCCCACTTGGTCGGAACATGCGACCAGGCCTCCTCCATCTTCAGGAAGAAAAATTTTTGTTGCCACCCTCGCCAGCTGTCCTTGGTGGCGAAGGTGAACATATATTTCTTGCTCCCGGATCCCCGACGTAGCATGAAATAAAAGCCACCCTTCGGGACCACGAAGAGCTTGTAGTACTGCATAAAAATAACAAAGTGGGGTTCTATCCCGAAGATGCCACACATGCAAAGGAAGGCGTTAAAATAGCAGTACGAGTTCGGCGGAAGTTGATTTACGGCAATGCCATGGAATTGGCAGAACTCGCAAATCATCTTCGAAGGAGGGTACCGAAGTCCGGCCTTCAGTTGGGCTCGGAAAACGGTAACCTCATGGCTACGGTTTGAAAAGCAAAATTGGTCAGGACGTGGCAACCTCGTAACAGCATACGAGGGAAGAAAGAACTTTTTCTTCCATTTTTCTACTTTTTTGGGGGTGGTGCAGCAAGGGTGAGATAAAAGGGGTTGCTAGCTCTCGGGGATAGGCATGATTGGCTAAAAAAAAAGTTCAGAAAAGCTTGAAAAACCAAAAATCAAAGGACTCTGGAGATCAAAAACCCACTGAATGATTTGCCAAAATCTGGATTTGAAAACGCCGTCGTGAAAGGTTGCCGGAAAGAAACTCTGTCAGACAGTACCGCCGCGGAAAGGAGGGAAGAAAAAGCAGTTGCAAGCAGAGAAAAGAGCAGAAGCGAAGCCGAAAAGAGGAACTTATGATGGAATGGGCTATATATAGGCCAAATGAGGGTAGACGAACCGGCATCATAACTATCCCTTGAAGGCGAACGGTCGCCATAACTGCTCTCTGCTCCCGAAAAGACGCGCCCTCTGTAACCGATGCGACTCTCCGCCAATCACAGTATGCCACATGTCAGCCGCCGTGCCAAAATAGGGGACGCGCCTTCTGACACGCCTAAAAAACTGGGACGTGCCGCTCTAGACTGACACGCCTGGCCATGGGACGCGACGTTGCACAGACCTGCAAAAGCAAAAAAAGTAGGTTGCCTCGGAGACACCAAAAGACAGGCTATGGCCGAACAGCCCATATCTTCGGGCAAAAGGTGTATCTCCGGCACAGGCTTTACTCCCTCAAAACTCCCGAATAGCAACCTCGGAAAGACCGCAAACCGAAGTCTCCACTTCGGCTTTCCAAAGGGGGGCATGTGATAGCCGAAGGGCTATCGCCTCTATCTGACCCGAACTTGGGACGTCAGGAAACCCGAGGATACTATTAACCCCCCGAGGTACTAAACAGAACGCCTTCGGGAATGAAGAATCAGCTATTGCAAGCCGAAGAGGATCTGCCCGAAGGCGGAACCCTAAATCAGGGAACTCCCCGAACTACGAGCATATTTCCCGAAGGGGCATCGTCCGCGCCAGAGGACGACCTCGTCCAGGGACTTCGGGAGTACGACATGAGCATTTAAGGAGCCTCTGACATACCGCCCACAGACACTGCATGTCACCTCAAACGGTGATTTGACACGTCGGTGCCGTCCAGGTCTCGTCACAACCTGTCTCTGTTCAAGGCTCAAAAAACCTACCGCAGGCTACTTGTCCCCTACGCCCAGAAATTCAGGAAAGATCTGACCAGACACGTGTCATGATCTGAACAAGCTGAATACTCCTATAAATATCAGGAAATAAACCTGGGCAAACGACGGATCCTTGAGCAGACTCCTCTCTTTGAGAAAACACAAACAGGCAAGGCCTTTTTCACCTCTCAGTGCTCCTCTCTCATTCTCTTACAGGACACTCACTTGGGCGTCGGAGGCTCCTCCCCGGAAAAGCACCCTGGGGACCTCCTAACCCTCTTCTTTGAGCTTTTCAGGCACATTTCCCTGGGAAACTTCAACTCAAGACGTTCTCCCTCACAGGAAGTCCTCCCGGAAGTCACCATGCCTTCCAGTGAAGATGTCTCTGGGCATCACACCTGACCTACCTAGGTGTGTTGAAACCTTACAACTAGGCCTCAGAGTGGAAGGGACAGCTGGTCGATTCTTTTGAAGTAGCCTTTTAAGCCTAACGAAGGCCATTAGACTCCAAAAGTCGTGCTCTATGCATGTGCTCACTCACCTTGCTTTTGTTTGTTAAGGTAATTTTGACTGTACTTCCCACTTTTAAAGATGGGAAGCTAGGTTAATCAGTTCTTGAAGTTGTAAAAGAGTGTCACCAATGGGCTAGCAGATGCCCATAAGCTCCTGATCATTCGGGTTGAAGCAGCCCACGAGACTAGAACTGTAGAGAAGTCCTTAGCAGCCCCAGCTTCCAAGTTTGCCCCTTGATGGTGCAATTGGATTATTCTCCTCTTCAGCCTCCGGAGGCTTAGTTGTTTCGGAGAAGGTTACACTCTTCATCTCTTAAGGGGACTAAAGCCTGCCAAAGCGAAGCGATGGGATGGCTCACTTTGACCATTTTTCCCTCCATGGTTCTGTGGATTTGACATTATTCTGTGCTAATTGTGGGCTTTTTCATCCAGCTTCTCCTATGAAGTGATCCAAGGAGAGTGGGCCCTCCTTCACTGCAGACCTAAGGGCACCAGTGGCCTCCTAGAAGCAAAAGTTGTTTGTGATGGTGTCTTAGAGGCAGAAGGCGGCTGGCTCCCTTCTTCCCCCTTCAAACACAATTGCTATGGGGGTCATCTTAGAGAGGACATGCCTAGGAGCTCAGTTTAGGGCACATCTAGGTCCATCCATCGAAAAGACATACTTTGGCACTTAAGGGGATCATGCTAGATCACATTTTGACCAATAGTGGGCGGTGGGTATGGGCGAGTCAATCTTGGAGGATCAGATGTACATCACCCACGGCATCCTGATAAGGTTAAGGACCCTTAAAGACCAATACCTTCTCATTCATCCTCCCAGGGGGGATGCTGCCTAGTTGATGAGCATTATTTGCAGCCTTTTGTAGGTATATTCATTAGTTTTTTCTATGTGAAGCATTTGTGTTTAAGGTACTAACTGATCCCATCTATATGAGGCCATCGTCACCTTTTTCATTGGAAAGAGGTGTGTTGCTCATGACAAGAGCATGCAATCATTGATCTCTCAGGTTAAGAACGTAAAGTCTTTAAATGAGGTCCTAAAAAAGAAGTTGGAGGAAGAGTGTGCTACCAAGGAGGCCCTAATGAAAGAACTGCTAGATTTGAAGGCTAACAAGGAGAAGACTAAGGCTCGCTCCAAGGATCTAGACCTAAAGCTGTAGGAATCAGTGAAAGCCCTTCAGAATGATGGAGAAATGGAGGTTCAAACCATTTTTTAGGTCCAGTAATTGAGTTATATACTGAAGATCACTGAAGAAAAACTAAGGGTTATGAAGATGACTATGTCGATGGACAAGTTGGCTTCATTGGGTCTATTGATTGTTTAGGGTGAAGCCAACTCAAGCTCATATGTTGCTATGATACACGTTGTAGAGCGGATCGTGAGAGTTATTTTTCTTAGGTGACAAAGGCACATGGAATATCAAAGGCTTTAGATGAATGCTATTGCCTTCATGAAAGAGCTCATTTCACTTCTTCGGAAAACAGAGAAAAGGCTTGGTAAGGAGACCTTCAGTGAATTCAAGGAGGGCTTCCTTAGATGCCAATTTCAATTGAATGGGCACATCCAAACATGGACTTATCTTTCCTATTGGCTTATGAAGTGCTAGTTCAGACTTCGGCACATGGTCAAAAGAAGGGAAAGCAGGAATGATACCCTTTGATCAGGAGTCATCGGCAACGGACACCGAGGGTGCTCATCTTAAAGACACTTAATAGAGGTACTTAATAGAGGTACTTCTTTGAAAGGGTGCCAATGAAGCAACCAAGACACTTAATAGAGGTACTTCCACAATCATTTGAATGAGGGCCAACAACTGTTGTGGAAGGGGCATCAACAAGATTCTTCTTGACCACGAGGCAACTATTTGATTCATGCATCCCTTTAAGTATCCCCTTGAAATCCTTCAATCTTCTAGCTACTATGGGCTTATGCATTGCCATCAGCATCTAATTCATAGTTTTTTACCTGACTAATTCATTGTTCAAGCCTTCCTTGTAAAGAACTCTAGTGGTTATGCTAATGAAATGCTCATTTCATACTTTTATTTCTTGTATTTTTGAATTTGATCACCATGTTAAATCAATTTTTTTGACAATCATTTGCTTAGGCATTTACATCGGGTCATCTGTAGGGCTCATTATCCATTTTGGCAATTCTTCTTTTGTTTTGCTACCTTTATTATGTTGGCTCTTAGCCTCGTTCATTATGGTTTATGCTTGGTACAATTCATTGCTAATCCATATAAGTTTTTATCAATTTTCCTAAATCTTTTACATTTTGGATGGCCAAGATAGGGGCCTCGTAGATTAAGTTTTCAAGTAAATTCACAAGAATGAGTGCCTTCATTAACCATACTTATACAAAGCATGATAATCATATTGTTTGAAGGGTAGGCTCGTGAAAAAGTAAATATAGTAGAACGAGAGCCTACACTTCATTTCATAAAAGTGTAGTAACAACATAATTATGTGATATAAGGCAGTAGATCATCTGAATGATAGCTCTTTGGCATTGTTCTTCCTTCAGTAACTATTACCTTGAAGACTCCATTTTTAATTTTGTTCTTAACTAGGTAGGGTCCATCCCAATTAGGCCTTAGTACCCCATGCCTAGGATTCATCTTTATCAGTTCAAATTTTGTTAGTGTTGTGCCCAAAAGGCCAATCATGAGATGGTTGTATTTTTGCACATTGAGTCATGATATTTTATTAAGGCATTAATCCAGCAATTATGTTTGTTGTTTGTTCTTTTTTGTTTCTGCGTAACTTAACAAACATAATTGTAACCCTAGAATAATGATATTCTCAAACGTCCCTAGTCTAGTATTATTGTGGAGCGGGTTCCAATAATACATAATGACTAGCATATGTGGAGACTAATATGAGATACGTAGTCTGCATATGGGTACAAGTTGGAGAACTTGTGTACTGGACCGACCCACCATGAGAACACTACATGGATCGTTATATGAGTGTCATAAGTGATTCGCATAGTGATCATAGTATATGTAGTCCTTCGACCTAAGATCATCAAGGTTCCTTACATGTGAGTCACATACTTTGATACTTTCCTTTGTTGCTCGTAACTGAGTGAACCTCAAGGAGGTCATTGGGTATGTCACATATCATGCGGAGGGATTTGTATGATCAAGATGGGATTTGTCCCTCCTATGTAACGGGAGTGATATCTTCGGGCCCCTTGATAGAGTAAGACTTAGAAAAATGCATGGCCATGCTCGAATGAGTTGATATATGATATCAATGTCATCAGTTTAAGTTGGTCTACTCAGTAATCAAGAAACCAAAGATTGGGCTATACGAGAGTGACACATTCGATGTCTCGTGCTTAGTCTTGATATCTTGGACAAAGGGACAATGGCATATATCGGTGATGATCATAAAGGTTTAGTCGAATCATCGACAATCTTGTCACTTGGGTAGCAATGATGCGTTGCTAGACACCGCTCATTGCTTATGATCATAAATGTGATTTATGATTATTGCCAACGTGTTAAGAGCCTATTGGGTCGCACACATAGAGCTATTTGGATCATTAGAGTGCATGGGCTAATAATTTGGGTTTTGGTTCCACAATAATTTCGTATTAATAATGGGCCCAATAGTTGAGCCATTATTAAGCCCGAAATTAAAGCCTAATTGGATTAGGGCTTTGAAACCCATTAGGCCTGGAAGTTGAGTCTCACTATAAATACAACTTCTAGTGAGAAATTCGTAGGTCTCCTTGCCCTAGCCTGCCAAAAGGACAGCTGCACTTTTCTCTTGCAATTCCTTGGAGGACGCAAGCTAGCACTGCGAGCGCAAGAGAAACGTATCTGCCAGGACACGGTGGAAGCGTGGTGATCCCGAGAGGCTCGTGTGGATACCATAGAGAGCTTGAACACGTCAACTGTTCAAGTTTTGTGATTCGACTCTACAATTGAGTGAGAGATCTAAACCGAAAATTAGGTACAAAAATTTTTGAACACCCGATTTACCCCGTTTCACTTGGATCCTGGAGGGTTTCGGTTAAATTCCGCTCAACTGTTTGGCTCCCGAAACCCAACAAATTTAACGAGGCCCATTCCCCCTACTTGAATGTATTTCTTCTTGACCCTCTTATCATGGGTTAAGACAACTCGCTACTTGAAGGCCCTTATACGGACCCTAGTGTATTTTCTTAATTCTTCTAGTGGGTTTAATCTTCCTTCTAGTTCCCTATCATTTCCCTTATCGTCAAATGCTTTAACTCGTAAGGTCGGGTGTGCAATTTCAACAACTATAAGTGTGTCAGTCCCATAGGCTATGGTGAATGGGGTTTCACTAGTGGCCCTTCATGAAATTGTTCTATAGTCCTATAGGTTGCTAGGTAATTCTTCTGCCCATTTCCCTTTAGCTTCTTCTAACCTTTTCTCTAGGCTTTTTTTTACGGTTCGGTTGGTGATCTCCACTTGTCCATTTGACTAAGGATGGCCTACGGGTGAAAAATAAAGTTCGATGGCTTTCATTTCTATACACTAACAAACTTCCTAATTGCTAAACTGCTTACCATTGTATGTGACAATGGCTCAAGGGCATCCAAACCTAAAAATTATGTTTTCCATATGAACTTGATGATCTGAGGGGCCGTTATCAAAGCTAAGGGCTCTACTTCTACCCATTTGGTGAGGTAATCCACAACTACGATGCAATATTTGACTTGGTCAGGGGTGATGATAAGTGCCCCAATTAGATCTAGGGCCCACATAGCAAAAGGCCAGGGGTCAGTTGCCAATGAAGTGACAGAAGATGGCAACCTCTATATCTAGGTTTTAAGCTGGCAAGGATGGCATTGCTGGACAAACCTTCTAGTGTCTCCCTTTGATTGTTAGCCCGAAATATCCTTTTCGCAGCATCTTATGAGCCAATGAGTTAACACTAATATATGCACCACATTTTCTTTGACGAATTTCTCTAAGAACTTCTTGCCCATCTTGTGGTGTTAGGCATCATTGTAAGGGAGAAGCAAACCTTCATCTATATTGTTCTCCTCTAACGATGATGAACCTTCCCTAATTGAATCCTAGTATTCTTTCTTTCTTTAGGCATCCTGCTCAGGGCCCTAGTTTCAAGGTAAAGCTTGATCGGCTTTCTCCAATCGTCCTCAAGGGCCTAGTGTTCTAACAGGTGGATCAACCACTCTACAACTTTTTCCATCAACGCTTCTTCTTAGCCTTTCTAAAGGGCATCTGCTCTTATGTTCTAAAAACTTGGAATTTTTTGGATATGCACAAGGTTAAACATTTTTTTTTAATTTTTTTCCATATTTAGGTACTTACTGATAGCCAAACGCTATCGCCTCTATCTGGCCGAACTCCCTGCCACAATGATGGCCAGAAGAAGCTGGCGCTTCCCGAGAAAAGGTGCGATCAGGCACCTCGGGAGATAGCCGAAGAGCTCCGAGCCCGGCACGCCAGGAAACCCCGAGGACACTACTCGCCCCCCAAGGTTGTGAACATATCGCCTTCGGAAAAGCGGCACCATACATAGCGAGCCGAACATGATATCCCCGAAGGCGGAACTCCCTGAAACTGGGAACCCCCGAACTGAGGGCTTGTTTCCCGAAGAGGCTCTGTCCGAACTAGAGGACGACCTCACCCAGGGACCTCGGGAGTACGGCAGGAGCATTTATGGAAGCATTTAAGGAAGCCTCTAACACGTCCTTTCACAGACGTCATAAAGTCGCCTAAATAGGCGCTCTGACATACGGACGCCATCAGAATTACATCATGGCCCATCTCAGCACGTGGCTCAGGACAACCTGCTACCAGTTATCTATCTCCTATGCCCAGAAACTCAGGGAACATCCGACCGAACATGTGTCGTGATCTGAACGGGCTAGGCGCTCCTATAAATACCAGGAATTAATACTGGGCAGGAGGGTGGTTGGTTGGCCAAACACGGCTCCCACACTCTGAGAAAACTATCAGGCGAGACCCTTCAGCCCTTTGTGCTATTTCCTCTGCCTTTTCTCAGCCACCACTGACTTGGGCGTCGGAGGCTCCCCCCCCGGAAAAACACTCCGGGGGCCTCTTAACCCTTTGTTTCTGAGCTTTCAGGCACCCTTCTTCGGGCTATCCATTCCACCAGGCGTTCTTCCTCCCAGAAGTCTCTCCACCAGTCACCATGACTATAAACGATGAGGTCCCTGGCCATTATTTGGCGCCGTCTGTGGGAACCCGCTCTGAGATCGCCGTCGTTGAGACTCGGCGTTCTAAGGACAAGGGGCTCCCGAAGTCCCCGTCTGCGCTTGAGACACAACCGGCTGCTGAGCAAACACTCCCAGGGACTTCTGCGCTTGAGGAAGACCGCCCTCTGGTAATCACCATGAGCTTCTTGAGAGACTTTCAGCGTTCGGTCATGTCTGAAATGACCCAGCGGATCGACCGAAGGTGGCCACAGCAAGCACAGGCCCAGAGACCCCCCTCACCGACACGCCCCAAGTCTACACATCATAGTTCGGGGAGTGGAGACCCTCGCGGAGAATCATCCACAGAAAATATAGCCCTTGGGAAACGGCCTATGGGACAAACCAGGTCCGAGCGACCGAGAGTCGCACAGCGAAGCAGTTCGTCGCCCGAGGCGAGGTATTTGTCCCCTCAGCGCCGAACTCACCCCCCGAAGAGGCACCGGCGATCTCCATTCCCTGAAGAAGGCCCTAGCGCCACAGTGCTGATGGAGAGGATACTAGCACGGCTGGACAGAGTGGAGAAACAAGTGGCCAGAAAACCCGTTTGGGCCAGACTCTCGGGAACGTGCTGCGAAGATGACTCGCCATTTATTTAGGCCGTTGTTGAGGCAGCCATGCTAGGTGACTTCAGAGTACCTCGGTTGGAGATTTATGATGGCCGTACTGATCCACAGGCCCATTTGACGAAGTACAGACGCAGCATGATAATACACGGTGCTGACGACGCTACCATGTGCAAGTGCTTCGAAGTCACCCTCACAGGGCCAGCCACGGCGTGGTACAATTCCTTGCCTTCAGGAACCATGACCGAGTTCCAGGAGTTGTCCACAGCCTTCACCCAACAGTTCATCGGGAGCCGACCTATGGCGAAGATGCCTGTTCAGATGTTCGACATAGAGCAGAGGAATGGAGAAACCATCCGAGACTATGTCGAAAGATTCAACAGGGAAGCTCTGAGCGTCCCAGACTTGAAGCCCGAAATCCGCATTCTTGCCATGACACGAGGCCTTCGGCAAGACTCACAGCTGTTCTACGAGTTCTCAAAAGACCCCCCGGAGACCCTCGGAGAATTTTACCGAAGAGCAGAACAGCACATGACCGCCGAAGAACTAAGAATGGCTGGGCCGAAGTCTGATCACCACCGCCCCGAAGAGTCCAGTCAACAGGCTCGGCATCCTACCGAATGCGCAGGACGACCTCGGAGGATGCAAGGAAAGAAACCTCAAAACTTCGCACCATTGAGCACTTCACGGACCAACATTCTCATGGCGCTGGAAAGGCAAGGGACGCAGATTCGGCGACCAAGGGCCATGACCACCGATAATAAGAAGAATGCAAAGAAGTTTTGCCAGTTTCATCGCGACCACGGTCATGACACCGAAGACTGCTTCCAGCTGAAGAAGTACATAGAGTCGCTGATAAAAAATGGCCAACTTCGGAAACACCTGAGGATGCCATCCCCGAAAGGCAGAAAAATGCAGGAAGAAAGGGCCGAAGATGAGGACTATGACTCCGACAGGCAAAGAAATAGAAGTCCAAAAAAGCGCCCATCACCTCCAGCAGGGGTTATCTAAATCCATCACCACGGGGCTCCCATCCTCGGAAAGAAAGCGGAAAGCCAGAGAAATTGCAGTCATGGAGTATCAAAGTCCATCAAAGAAGCTGGCTCACAAAGATGGCCCCACCGTCGCCTTCCCCCACGACGATCCGCTACTGATTATGGCGAGAGTAGGGAACTGGGACGTCAAAAGAGTATTGCTTGATGATGGCTCAAATGCTGACGTCCTATTATCGCACCTGCTGCCGAGCTTGGGCATCTCCGGCAGCGAACTGAAGCCTGTCACCTCGCCCACTTTTGGGGTTGGGCCATCCGAACTCCTCGTCCTCGGATGGATCGACCTCCCGCTGATGATGAAAGGGACTTCGGTGAACAGAGCAGCTGAGTTGCACGCCTCCACAATGGCGAGATTCATCGTCATGAACGCCCCGTCCTCATACAACGCCATCCTTGGAAGGCAGACAATGGGGAACCTGCATATTCGCCCTGATGTGAAGTACTTCACTCTCACATTCGCCACCAAGGATGGAGATGCAGAGGTGTTCATAGACCAAGCCGAGGTAAGAAAAGTGTTCATGAAAGCGCGAAAAGCTCCGGCAACAACCTCGCGCAAATAATGGAGGCAAGGGCACCAGAAAAAGGCAAAGAAGAAGATCTCGTCAAAACAGAAATGGAAGCAATAGAGCTTGTCCCAGGTCAATCTACCCGAATAGGGAAGAGCTTGGCCGAAGGTGACAAGGAAAATCTTGTATCCTTTCTGCTGGAAAATAAAGATCTGTTTGCCTACTCGCCAAAAAATATGTCGGGGGTGAACCCTGGCATAATACAGCATAGCCTCAAAGTAAGTCCGGAAGCAAGGCCTGTCCAGCAAAAGAAACGAAGCATCTCAGCCCACGAAAGCAACTTTGTCAAAACCGAAGTCCAGCGTCTCCTAGATGCTGAGGTTATCAGGGAGGTCAAGTACCCCGAATGGTTAAGCAACGTGGTCATCGCCACAAAAGAAGGTAGCAGCAAACTCCGGATGTGCATCGACCTCAGAAACTTGAACGATGCTTGCCCGAAAGACTCATACCCTCTGCCACCAATAGATTCAACTGCTGAACATGGGCGCCTAAGTTTCCTAAACGCCTTCAGTGGCTACCATCAGATAAGGATGGACCCCGAAGATGAAGAGAAGACTGCTTTCATCACCGAGGGAGGAACATACTGCTATATCAGGATGCCATTCGGGCTAAAAAATGCAGGAGCCACCTACTAGAGGCTGATGAACAAGGTCTTCAAAGACCAAATGAGGAGAAACATGGAGGTGTATGTTGATGATATGACAGTCAAGAGCAAGCTGCCTGGCTACCACGTTGCAGATTTAGAGGAAACCTTCCAAAAGCTCAGAGCCTCCGGGATCCGCCGCAAATCTGAAAAATGCATCTTCGGGGTGACTTCGGGAAAATTCCTTGGGTACATGGTATCCGAAAGAGGCATCGATGCCAACCCCGAGAAGATTAAGGCCCTGCTTGAATTTCGAACTCCTGGCACTGTCAAAGATGCGCAGAGACTCACCGGAAGAATAACCTCTCTGAGCAGGTTTATTGCCAGGTACGGAGATAGGTGTAGACCTTTCTCCAAAGTCCTCACAAAGGCAACAAAAATGGAAGGCGACCTCGGAAGAAATGATCATCCTTGGGATGAAGATTGCCAAAAGGCCTGGGAAGAACTCAAAGTCTACCTGGCCAGCCTGCCGACTCTGCGACAACCTCGGGAGGGAGAGCCCCTCGTACTGTACCTCGCTGTCACAGAAAAAGCTGTGAGCTCGGTCCTCGTAAAGAAAGAAGGGTGATAGCCAAACGCTATCGCCTCTATCTGGCCGAACTCCCTGCCACAAGAATGGCCAGAAGAAGCTGGCGCTACCCGGGAAAAGGTGTGATCAAGCACCTCGGGAGATAGCCGAAGAGCTCCGAGCCCGGCACGCCAGGACACTACTCGCCCCCCCAGGGTCCTGAGCAAATCGCCTTCGGAAAAGTGGCAGCAGACATAGCGAGCCGAACATGGTATCCCCGAAGGCGGAACTCCCTGAAGCTGGGAACCCCCGAACTCGGGGCTTGTTTCCCGAAGAGGCTCTGTCCGAACCAAAGGACGACCTCACCTAGGGACCTCGGGAGTACGGCAGGAGATTTACGGAAGCATTTAAGAAAGCCTCTAACACGTCCAATCACAGACGCCACAATCCGCCTCAAAAGGCGCTCTGCCACGCTGACGCCATCGAAATCACATCATGGCCCGCCTCAGCACGTGGCTCAAGGTAACCTACTATCTGTCTCCTATGCCCAGAAAGTCAGGAACATCCGACCGAACACGTGTCGTGATCTGAACGGGCTAGGCACTGCTATAAAAACTAGGAGTTAGCACCAGACAGGAAGACGGTTGGCTGGCAAAATATGGCTCCCATTACCAGGCAAAACTCCTCAGCCCTTTGTGCTATTTTCTCTGCCTTTCTCTCAGCCACCACTGACTTGGGCGTCGGAGGCTCCCCCCCCCGGAAAAACATTCTGGGGGCCTCCTAACCTTTTGCTTCTGAGCTTTCAGGCACTCTCCTTGGGGCGACCCACCTTCCAGGTGTTCTTCCTCCTAGAAGTCTCCTCAACAGTCATCATGACTCAAAACGATGAAGCCCCAGGCCATCATTTGGCGCCGTCTGTGGGAAACCACTCTGAGATCGCTGTCGTTGAGACTCGGCGTTCTAAGGACAAGGGGCTCCCGAAGTCCCCGTCCGCGCCTGAGACACAACCGGCTGCTGAGCAAACACTCCCAGGGACTTCTGCGCCTGAGGAAGACCGCCCTCTGGTAATCACCATGAGCTTCTTGAGAGACTTTCAGCGTTCGGTCGTGTCTGAAATGACCCAGCGGATCGACCGAAGGTGGCCACAGCAAGCACAGGCCTAGAGACCCCCCTCATCGGCACGCCCTCGGGAGAAAAGCCCCAAGTCCAGACATCGTGGTTCGGGGAGTGTAGACCCTCGCGAAGAATCATCCACAGAAGATATAGCCCTCGGGAAACGGCCTGTGGGACAAACCGGGTCTAAGCGACCGAGAGTCTCGCAGCGAAGCAGTTCGTCGCCTGAGGCGAGGCCCTTGCCCCCTCCGCGCCGAACTCACACCCCAAAGAGGCGCCGGCGATCTCCATTCCCTGAAGAAGGCCCTAGCGCCACAGAGCTGATGGAGAGGATACTAGCACGGCTGGACAAAGTGGAGAAACAAGTGGCCAGAAGATCTGTCTGGGCCAGACCCTTGGCAACATCCTGCGAAGATGACTCCCCTTTCACTCAGGCCGTCGTTGAGGCAGCCATGCCAGGTGACTTCAGAGTACCTCGGTTAGAGATTTATGATGGCCGTACTGATCCACAGGCCCATCTGACGAAGTACAGACGCAGCATGATAATGCACGGTGCTGACGACGCTACCATGTGCAAGTGCTTCGAAGTCACCCTCATAGGGCCAGCCACGGCATGGTACAATTCTTTGCCTTCCGGAACCATCACTAAGTTCCAGGAGTTGTCCACAGCCTTCACCCAGCAGTTCATCGGGAGCCGACCTACGGCGAAGATGCCCGTGCAGATGTTCGACATAGAGCAGAGGAACGGAGAAACCATCCGAGACTATGTCGAAAGATTCAACAGGGAAGCTCTGAGCATCCCAGACTTTAGACCCGAAATCCGCATGCTCGCCATGACGCGAGGCCTTCAACGAGACTCACAGCTGTTCTATGAGTTCTCAAAGGACCCCCCGGAGACCCTCGGAGAATTTTACCGAAGAGCAGAACAGCACATGACCGCCGAAGAACTAAGAATGGCTGGGCCGAAGCCTGATCACCCCCGCGCCGAAGAGTCCAGTCAACAAGCTCGTCATCCAACCGATCACGCAGGATGACTTCGGAGGATGCGAGGAAGGAAACCTCAAAGTTTCACACCATTGGGCACTTCACGGACCAACATTCTCATGGCGCTGGAAAGAAAAAGGACACAGATTCGGCGACCAAAGGCCATGGCCGCCGATAACAGAAAGAATGACAAGAAGTTTGGCCAGTTTCATCGCGACCACGGCCATGACACCGAAGATTGCTTCCGGCTGAAGAAGTACATAGAGTCGCTGATCAAACAGGGCCAAGTTCGAAAATATCTGAGGATGCCACCCCCGAAAGACAGAGAAATGGAGAAAGTTAGGGCCGAAGATGAGGACTATGACTCCGACAAGTGAGAAACCGAAGTCCAAAAAAGTCGCCCTCCACCTCCAGCAGGGGTTATCCAAACCATTACCACGGGGCTACCGTCCTCGGAAAGAAAGCGGAAAGCCAGAGAAGTTACAGTCATGGAGTATCAAAATCCATCAAAGAAACTGGCTCGCAAAGATAGCTCCACCGACGTCTTCCCCCACGACGATCCGCTGCTGATCACGGCAAGGATAGGGGAACTGAGGCGACAAAAGAGTGTTGCTTGATGGCTTAAAAGCTGACGTCTTATTCTCGCAGCTGCTGCCGAGCTTGGGCATCTCCAGCAGCGAACTAAAGCCTGTCACCTCGCCCACTTTTGGGGTTAGACCATCCGAACTCCCCTTCCTCGGATAGATCGATCTCCCGTTGACAATGAAAGGGACTTCGGTAAGCGGAGCAGATGAATTGTACGCATCCACAAGGGCGAGATTCATCGTCGTAAACGTCCCATCCTCGTACAACGTCATCCTTGGAAGACAGACAATGGGGAACCTGCATATTCGCCCGAATGTGAAGTACTTGACTGTCGCATTCGCCACCAAGGATGGAGATGCAGAGGTCTTCATAGACCAAGCTGAGGTACGAAAGGTGTTTGTGAAAGCACGAAAAGCTCCGGCAAGCGATCTGGCGCAAACAATGGAGGCAAAGGCGACAGAAAAAGGCAAAGAAGAAAATCTCGCCAAAGCAGAAACGGAAGCAGTAGATCTCGTCCCAGGACAATCTGCCCGAATAAGGGAGAGCTTGGCCGAAGGTGACAAGGAAAAAACTTGTATCCTTTCTGCTGGAAAATAAAGATCTGTTTGCCCACTCATCGAAAGATATGCCAAGGGTGAACCCTGGCATAGTACATCACGGCCTCAAAGTAAGTCCGGAAGCAAGGTCTGCCCGGCAAAAGAAACGAAGCATCTCATCCCACAAAAGCAACCTTGTCGAAACCGAAGTCCAGCGTCTCCTAGATGCTGAAGTGGTCAGGGAGGTCGAGTACCCCGAATGGTTGAACAACGTGGTCATTGCCACAAAAGAAGGTAGCAGTAAACTCCGGATGTGCATCGACTTCAGAAACTTGAACGATGCTTGCCCGAAAGACTCATTTCCCCTCCCGCCAATAGATCAACTGGTAGATTCAACGGCCGAATACGGACTCCTGAGCTTCCTAGATGCCTTCAGAGGCTACCATCAGATGAGGATGGACCCCGAAGATGAAGAGAAAACTGCCTTCATCACCGAGGGAGGAACGTACTGCTATGTCAGAATGCCCTTCGGGCTCAAAAACGCAGGAGCCACCTACCAGAGACTGATGAACAAGGTCTTCAAGGACCAAGTGGGGAGAAACATGGAGGTATATGTTGATGATATGATAGTCAAAAGCAAGCTGCCCGGCTACCACGTTGCAGATTTGAAGGAAACCTTCCAAAAGCTCAGAGCCTTCGGGATTTGCCTTAAATCCCGAGAAGTGCATCTTCGGCGTGACCTCGGGAAAATTCCTTGGGTACATGGTATCCAAAAGAGGCATCGACACCAATCCTGAAAAGATTAAGGCTCTGCTTGAGTTCCGAACTCCTGCCACAGTCAAAGACGTGCAGAGACTAACCGGAAGAATAACCTCTCTGAGCAGGTTTATTTCCAGGTACGGAGATAGGTGTAGACCTTTCTTCAAAGTCCTCACAAAGGCAGCAAAGATGGAAGGCGACCTCGGAAGAAACAATCATCCTTGGGATGAAGACTGCCAAAAGGCCTGGGAAGAACTGAAAGTCTACCTGGCCAGCCTGCCGACTCTGCGACAAACTCGAGAGGGAGAACCCCTCGTACTCTACCTCGCCGTCACAGAAAAGGCCGTGAGCTCGGTCCTCGTAAAAGAAGAAGGGCCGAAACAAATGGCCGGTCTACTACGTCAGCAAGTCCCTGCATGGCGCCGAAGTCAGGTACCCTTTGCTTCAAAAAGCTATATACGCCTTGGTGCTTGCAGGAAGAAGACTGCGACCATATTTCCAGGCTCACCCCATCATCGTCCGGAGTAGTCTACCACTACGGGATGTTATGAAGAGAGTTGATCATTCGGAAAGGCTCTCCAAGTGGTGCATAGAGCTGGGCAAGCACGAAATCACGTGTGAGCCTCGGAAGGCCATAAAAGCCCAAGCACTGGCAGATTTTATCGCCGAAATACCCACCACTGAGGAGAGCTATTCAGATCCAAAAGAGGGTGAGCCAGAATGGACCTTGCACGTAGACGGAACCTCTGGGTCCGAACACCAGGGAGCTGGAGTAGTTATCAGGGGCCCCGAAGGCCTGGAGAAAGATTGGCGTGAGAAACCTAAAAGCTCACAGCGATTCCCAGCTGGTAGTTCGGCAGACAGTAGGAGATTATGGGTCAAAGGACCCAATCCTGGCAAAATATCATGAGCTAGTAGCAAAGCCCACTCAAGAGTCTGACGCCGTACGGATCAAAATGTACCACGGCGAAATGACAGTAACGCGGATTACTTGGCGAATCCGCTGGAGAGATGCGTGGCTGAAAAGGATACTGAAACGGTCCTTGAAAAGGTCCACAAAGGCATGTGTGGTTCACACACTGGAACTGATGCCCTCGCAACAGTGCTACTTCACCAGGGATACTTCTGGCCTACCCTGAGATGGTACGCAAGACAATTTGTCCGGAAAAGCGGTTGCCGCCAGAAACATGCAAAAATCCAGAGGACATCCTCGGAAACGGTAACTTCGGTAGACTATCCTTGGCCCTTCGCGGTCTGGGGCATAGACCTCGGAGGCGTGAAATCCTGCGTGGTAGCAATGGACTATTTCTCAAAATAGGTAGAGGCAGAACCACTGGCAACTATCTCGGCGAAAGAAGTGCAGAAGTTCGTATGGAAGAACATAGTATGCAGATTCAGCATACCGAAGGTGCCGGTAGCTGGTAACAGATCCCAGTTCATAGGCAAAGGATTCCAAGAATTCATCGCCGACCTCGGAGTAAAAATGCACTTCGCCCCAGTAGCTCACCCCCAAAAGCAACGGGCAGGTGGAAGTATCGAGCAGCACCATAAAAGAGACTAGGGGAAGCCAAGGGGAAATGGCCGGCAGAACTCCAAAGTGTATTATGGAGTTACCGAACGACCCCCCGAAAAGTCGCAGGAGAGATTCTTTTCTCACTCGACTTCGGAACAAAGGCCATTATCCCAGTAGAGATAGTTCAACCTTCAGTACTGGTGAACTGATGAGGGTGGTAGCGACCTCGGTCTAAGAACCAATCTCGATCTTGTGGCCCAACACAGGGAAATAGCCATCATGCCGAACTAAGAAGAAAAGCTTCCCAGCAAGGGGTGGCCGTGGCTATAAACTTACGAGCCAGGCCAAAAGAAGTCAAGAAGGGAGACCTCATTCTCCGAAAGGCTGACTTCGCACCCCGCAGGCCACCTCACGGCGTATTTCACCCAAACTGGGAAGGACCCTATCTGGTTCTCGCCAAAGTACGAAAAGGTGTGTACAAGCTTGGCGACGCCAAAGGCGTAGAATTGAAGAACACTCGGCATTCAGACGCCTTGAAAAAATTCTACGCTTAAGGTTAAGCGGAGGAGTTATGATTGCACAGAATGGCCTTGAGAAAAGTACTTAAGTGTACAGAAATTGTGCAAGAAAGAGTTCCGCAAAGAAGCTCACCATGATAAAGCGTAGATATGACTTTCCGAAGTCCCTAAAGCCATCACACTCGGGAAAGATGGAAAACAAAAATCTCGCAGTAGTACTCGCCATACCCAACGCAGAGATAATTCTCCGAACTCCCTTGAGCGAACATGCTCGGGAAAATGGAAGTAAAAAATCTCGCAAAAGGTTTTCCGAAGTCCCTTGAGCAAACATGCTCGGGACACCTGGAAAAATAAAAATTTGACTGAAGGTTTTCCGGAGTCCCTTGAGCGATCATGTTCGGGACAAATTGGAAATACAGAAGCCTGCAAAAAGACTTAGTCAAGTTTTTTCAGACTCTCCCAAATGTCTCTTGAGTAAACGCCCTCGGGACAAAGGAAGGTAAAAAAGTTTCTTTGATTGCAGGTTTTCCGAAGTCTCTTGAGCGAACGTGTTCGGGGAAATGGAAATAGAGAAACTTGAAGAAACACTTAGCCAAAAAAATCTTCATTAAGAGCAAAGCTGCCTTACAATAAAGAAGTGCCCAAAGAAGGAGTACAGAATAGAAGGGAAGGAAAAGGGGGCCCTAAAAAAGCCTAAGGGTTCCCGACGTCCTGAGAGCCACTCGTTTGTCCACCCTTTTCCGCCACCTTCTGCGCTGGAATTGAAGGAGGAAGCTTCAGATGTTCGATCTTGGACCATTTCCACCGAGGTCCCCCAGGAATATTTAGACCCTCTAGAAAAGAGAGGTCCAGACCTGGGAACCTCTGGAGAACTTGGTGCCGAGCGAGACAGAAGCCGTCCTGAAACGCGACCTTGTTCATTTGATCAGACTTGTTCTTCTTAAGCTCAAGGTCGTCGAGCTCGTCCTTCAGATCCTCGACCTCCTCTTCCAGCACCTTTATCCGCTCCTTCCCCTTCGGCACCTCCTTTAAAGACTGGACCTCGGCTTGAAGGGCTTTCTTCTCAGACAAGAGCGTGACTATGATATTCTCTTTTCTTGCCTTGTCTTGAAGAAGGTCTTGGTTTGCAGCAAGCAGCCCCGCCATGTCATTACGGAGGTCGGCAATCTTCCGGGAAGAGTCTGCCATCAAGAATTCCTTCTCCTTTCGGAACCCCTCCCGAATGGTGGCAGCTTCCTCCTTCGCAGCATTTGCCAGCTGCTGGTTCTTGGCGGTCAATTCCGAGCACGTCGCTTTCGCCTTTTCTGGGGCTTCTAAGGCCGAAGCTCGGAATGCCGTCTGCTTGGCTACCCGAACTCGGAGAAAGCCGGCATACCCCAGCAGCTGCAAAGAAGATCAAACGCAAGGTCAGTAAGAGCCAAACACTTAGGATAAAATTGAAGGGGAAGAGCTGTGAAGGATATACCTGAGCAGCGTGCTCGGTGATCTTCGCAGCGAGGGTGTTATCCTCCGGATGTGCCGCCGCTATAGCCTTAAAGGAGGCCTCGGTGAGCACCCCCTTCGCAATCTGCTTGGCCATTTCAGGACAGTCCTCGGAGTACAAGTTCATGTCCTCCGTAAATGTCCAGAAAGGCTCCTTCGGCATCTTCCCTTGCGGGACTTTGGCATCACGGCGGGCCCTCGCCTCCGCGTGTTCGGAAGCCCAGTTCGGGGTAAGTAGCTCCCCTGCAGGGCGAAAAAGAGAAGCAGGTCAGAAACGAAGGCCATTCCAGAAAAAACAAAGGAAAAACACTTTGCCTGGAAACAAACCTGGCGGGACCTCGACAACAACGTCCTCGTCCTCCTCGGCCGAAATGCCTTTGCCCTTCTGCTTGCGCCGCTCCTCGGCAGAAGGTACTTCTACCACTACATCAAGGAGGGCCTGCGACTCAGTAGGACTTTGAGGAAGGACGTCGGGTTGAGGGACCTCGGAAGCAGCAGCCTCTGGCGCCGGAATTTCGGCTGTCCCAGGCTCCTCGGCAGTCTCCTCGGAAATTTCTTCTAGAGGAACCTGAGCAGCTCGCTTTGCCCGTTTTCCCGAAGGGCCCGCGCCAGTAGACTTCCGCCTTCGGGAAGCCGCCTTTTTCGTCTGATCGTCCTCCCCTTGGCCGGAGAAGAGGGACTTGTAATAGGCGGCAGTGTCGTCGCCCATCTCTGAAACAGGAGAGAAACATCAGCGTAAGTCCGAGGAAAAAGGCAGCAAAGGAGTAGAAGATAACTCACTTTCGGCAAGTGTTTCGAAAGAAATCTCCTCCTTAAGAAGCTTGACCAACCAGGAATCTTTCCCGGCAATGGCAGGAGCTGGCATCCCGAGGTCAGTCTCGTGCTCCTTTACCACCTTTAGTTCCCGAAGAACCTCTTCGGTCATCAACTTCCAGTTGATTGGAAAAGGGTAAAGGGCGCGCGGAGAGACCTCGGGATCCCAGTCAGAAACAGCCCGAATACGGGCGTCGAAATCCGCAAACACGGGAGCCAACTCTGGGGTCAGCAGCATCCTCGGATCAGCAACGTCCGCATCCAGTGTGCCCTGAGCCCATTCGGTCGGAACGTACGACTAGGCCTCAGCCTTCTTCATGAAGAAGAACTTCTGTTGCCATCCCCGCCAGCTATCCTTAGTGGCGAAGGTGAACATGAATTTCTTGCTCCCGGATCCCCGAGGTAGCATGAAATAGAAGCCACCCTTCGGGACCACAGAGAGCTTGTAGTACTGCATAAAAATCCTGAAATGGGGTTCTATCCCGAAGACGCCACACATGCAGAGGAAGGCGTTGAAATAGCAGTACGAGTTCGGGGGAAGCTGGTTCACCGCAATGCCATGAAATTGGCAGAACTCGCACACCATCTTCGGGGGGGGATACCGAAGACCGGCCTTCAGTTGGGCTCGGAAAACGGTAACCTCCTTTCTATGGTTTGAAAAAGCATAATGGCTAAAACGAGGCAGCCTAGTAATGGCGTAAGAGGGAAGAAAGAATTTTTTCTTCCACCTTTCTAACTTCTCAGGGGTGGTGCAACAAGGATGGGCTAAAAGAGGCTGCCAGCTCTCAGGAATGGGCATTTTCGACATAAAAATGAGTTTGAAAACGGAAGAAAACAGTTTCCAGAGAAAAACTCAGAAGAACACAGGGATCAAAACGCACTGGCAAACAAAAACCCACCGAAAGATTTGCCAAAATCTGAGGACGCCGTCGTGAAAGTTGGCTGGAAAAAGGCTCTGATTACGGAAGCTCCGCCGCAGAAAGCAAGAAAAAATGCAAGAACAGAGGCAAAACAGAGAGCGAAAGGAACTTATGATGGAATAGGCTATTTATATGCCAGAAGTGGGTAACCGAAACATCATCATAAGTGCCCTTTGGAGGTGAACCGTCGCCGCAACTGCTCTCTGCACCTGAAAAGGCGCGCCCTCTGTATCAGACGCGACTCTCCTCCAATGGCAAATCGCCACGTGTCAACCGCTGCGTAAAAATGGGGCACACGTCCTCCAAGCGTCCCTTGAAATCCGGGACACGTCCCCTGATTGGGACACGTCTTCTGATATCCCTAGAAAACTGGGGCGCACCGCTCAGACTGACACGCTTGGCCAAACAGACCTGCAGAAACAAAGAGCAGGCCACCTTGAGGACGCCAAGAGACAGGCTATGGCCGAACAGCCCATGACCTTCGGGCAAGAGGTGTATCTTCGGCACAGGCTCCGCCTCGAAGGCACCAAAGAACGGGCCAAGGCCGAAGAGCCCGTGATTTTCGGGCAAAAGGCACATCCTCGGAACAGGTTATGCTTCCAAAAGAGACTCCCATAGATGACCTAGGAAAGAGATGCAAAACTGAAGTCTTCCTTCGGCTTTCCAAAGGGGGGCATGTGATAGCCAAACGCTATCGCCTCTATCTGGCCGAACTCCCTGCCACAAGAATGGCCAGAAGAAGCTGGCGCTACCCGGGAAAAGGTGTGATCAAGCACCTCGGAAGATAGCCGAAGAACTCCGAGCCCGGCACGCCAGGACACTACTCGCCCCCCCAGGGTCGTGAGCAAATCGCCTTCGGAAAAGTGGCAGCAGACATAGCGAGCCGAACATGATATCCCCGAAGGCGGAACTCCCTGAAGCTGGGAACCCCCGAACTCGGGGCTTGTTTCCCGAAGAGGCTCTGTCCGAACCAAAGGACGACTTCACCCAGGGACCTCGGGAGTACGGCAGGAGATTTACGGAAGCATTTAAGAAAGCCTCTGACACGTCCAATCACAAACGCCACAATCCGCCTCAAAAGGCGCTCTGCCACGCTGACGCCATCGAAATCACATCATGGCCCGCCTCAGCACGTGGCTCAAGGTAACCTACTATCTGTCTCCTATGCCCAGAAAGTCAGGAACATCCGACCAAACACGTGTCGTGATCTGAACGGGCTAGGCACTGCTATAAAAACTAGGAGTTAGCACCAGACAGGAAGACGGTTGGCTGGCAAAATACGGCTCCCATTACCAGGCAAAACTCCTCAGCCCTTTGTGCTATTTTCTCTGCCTTTCTCTCAGCCACCACTGACTTGGGCGTCGGAGGCTCCCCCCCCCGGAAAAACATTCCGGGGGCCTCCTAACCTTTTGCTTCTGAGCTTTCAGGCACTCTCCTTGGGGCGACCCACCTTCCAGGCGTTCTTCCTCCTAGAAGTCTCCTCAATAGTCATCATGACTCAAAACGATGAAGCCCCAGGCCATCAAAGGGTCAAAGCAATGGCCGGTCTACTATGTCAGCAAGTCCCTGCATGGCGCCGAAGTCAGGTACCCTTTGCTTCAAAAAGCTATATATGCCTTGGTGCTTACAGGGAGGAGGCTGCGATCATTCGGGAAGGCTCTCCAAGTGGTGCATAGAACATGGCGAACACGAAATTACGTATGAGCCTCGGAAGGCCATAAAAGCTCAAGGCGTATTATCAGGGGCCCCGAAGGCCTAGAGGTAATGAAGGCTAACAAGTTCGGTAGACGGCAGGAGATTATGGGGCGAAGGACCCAATTTTGGGAAAATATCATGAGCTAGTAGCAAGGCTCATCCAAGATTGACGCCGTATGGATAAAAAATGTACCTCGGCGGAATAACTCTAAGACAGATTGCTTGGCGAAGTCGAAAACATATATCGAGGTGCCAGACCATCCGAGCATCTCAGTGCTGAGCATGACGACCTCGGGAACGGGATGGAAAGACCCAATAAAAAGATAACTTGCAGAGAATTTGCTCCCCGAAGACCTCGGTGATGCTGCAAGACTGTGAAGACACTCCGAAAGATTCTTCCTGATTGATGAAGAGTTATATCAGCAGGGATATGGGAATCCGCTGCAAAGATGTGTGGATGAAAAGGATACTGAAATGGTCCTTGAAGAAGTTCACGAAGGCATGTGTGGTTGACACATTAGAACTAATGCCCTGGCAGCAGTGATACTCCCCCAAGGATACTTCTGGCCTACCCTGAGAAAGGACGCAAGACAATTCGCCCGGAAATGTGGTAGCTGCCAGAGACACGCGAAAAACCAAAGGACTCCCTCGGAAATGGTAACTTCGGCAGACTGTCCTTGGCCCTTCGCAGTCTGGGGTATAGACCTTATTGGGCCACTCCCCACAGCACCCGGAGGCATGAAATTCTGCGTTGTAGCAGTGGGCTATTTCTCAAAGTGGGAGGAGGCAGAACCACTAACAACTATCTCGGCAAAAGAAGTGCAGAAGTTCCTATGGAAGAACATCGTATGCAGATTTGGCATACCAAGGGTACTAGTAGCTGATAATGGATCCCAGTTCACAGACAAAGGATTCCAAAAATTCATCAGCGACCTCGGAATAAAGATGCACTTCGACCCACTAACTCACCCCCAAAGCAACGGGCAGGTAGAAGTATCGAACAGGACCACAAATGATGGCCTGAAAAAGAGACTAGGGGAAGCCAAGGGGAAATGGCCAGGAGAACTCCAAAGTGTACTATGGAGCTACCGAACGACGCCCCGAAGAGCCACAGGGGAAACTCTTTTCTCATTCGTCTTCGGAACAGAGGCTTTTATCCCACTAGAGGTAGTTCAACCTTCAGTACGGGTGCAAGTATTTGATGAAGGTGGTAAGGACCTCGGCCTGAGAACCAATCTCGATCTTGTGGCCGAACACAGAGAAATAGCCGAGCTGACAAGAAAAGCTTTTCAGCAAAAGAGTGACCGCGGCTGTAAACTTACGGGCCAGGCCAAAAGAAATCAAGAAGGGAAACCTTGTTCTCCGAAAGGCCGACTTCGCACCCTGAGGGCCATCCCATGGCGTACTTCGCGCAAACTGGGAAGGACCCTATCTGGTTCGCTACGAAGTACGAAAAGGCGTGTACAAGCTTGGCGACGCCGAAGGCGTAGAATTGAAGAACACTTGGCACTCAAACGCCTTGAAAAAATTCTATGCTTAAGGTTGGGCGGAGGAGTTATGTTGTACAGAATGGCCTTGAGAAAAATTCTTAAGTGTACAGAAATTATGCAAAACAGAATTCCGTAAAGGTGCTCGCCATGATAAAGCGTAGATATGACTTTCCGAAGTCCCTTGAGCCATCACGCTTGGGAAAGATGGAAAACAAAAATCTCGCAGAAGTACTCGCCATAGCTAGCGCAGAGATAATTTTCCGAACTCCTTTGAGCGAACATGCTCGGGAAAATGGGAAGTGAAAAATCTCGCGAAAGATTTTCCGAAGTCCCTTGAGCAAACATGCTCGGGACAACTGGAAAAACAAAAAATTTGACTGAAGGTTTCCGAAGTCCCTTGAGCAAGCATGTTCGGGGTAAATTGGAAATGCAAAAGCCTGCAAAAAGACTTAGTCAAATTTTTTCAGGCCTTCCAGAAAGTCTTACGAGCAAGCGCACTCGGGACAAAGGAAGGTGAAAAAGTTTCTTTAATTGCAGGTTTTCCGAAGTCTCTTGAGCGAACGTGTTCGGGACAATGGAAATGAAGAAACTCGCAAGAAAAGACTTAGCCAAAAAATCCTCATTAAGAGCAAAGCTGCTTTAAAATAGAGAACTGCCCGAAGAAGGATTACAAAATAGAAGGAAAGGAAAAGGGGCCCTAAAAATTGGCTAAGGGTTCGCGGCGTCCCGAGAGCCACTCGTCTGCCCGCCCTTTTCCATCACCTTCGGCGCTGGAATTGAAGGAGGAAGTTTCAGATGTTCGACCTTGGACCATTTCCACCGAGGTCCCCCAGGAATGTTTAGACCCTCTAGAAAAGAGAGGTCCAGATCTGGGAACCTTTGGAGAACCTGGTGCCGAGCAAGGCAGAAGCCGTCCTGGAACGCGACCTTGCTCATCTGATCAGACTTGTTCTTCTCAAGCTCGAGGTCGTCAAGCTCGTCCTTCAGATCCTCGACCTCCTCCTCCAGTTCCTTTATCTGCTCCTCCCCCTTCGGCTCATTCTTCAACGATTCGACCTCGGCTCGGAGAGCGTTATTCTCACACGTCAACGACACTATACGGCCGTCAGAACCAGCCTTGTGTTGAAGAAGATCCTCGTTGGCGGCGAGCATCCCCTTTATTTGGTCACTGAGGTCAGCGATCTTCCTGGAGGAGTCCTTTTGAAGTTCTTCTTTTTCCTTCCGGAACTCCTCCCGAAGGGCAGCTACTTCTTTCTCAGCAGCCTCTTTCAGCTGATGGTTTTTGGCAACCGACTCTGCGAGTGCGGTCCTTGTCTCATTCATGGTTCGAGTGGCCGAAGTTCGAAAAGCAACCTCCCTGGCCACCCGAACTCGGAGAAAGGCGGTGTACCCCATCAGCTGCAAAAAATAAACGCAAGGTCAGTAAGAGCCAGAAACTTAGGAAAAAATTGAAGGGAAAGAGCTGTGAAGGATATACCTGAGCAGCATGTTCGCTAATCTTTGCGGCGAGGGTGTTATCCCCCGGGTGGGCCGCCGCTATAGCCCTGAAGGAGGCCTCGGTGAGCACCCCCTTCGAAATTTCCTTAGCCATTTGAGGAACGTCCTCGGAGTACATATTCATGTCTTCCGTGAACGTCCAAAAAGGCTCCTTGGGTATCTTCCCTTGTGGGATTTTGGCATCCCGAAGAGCTCGTTTCCGAGCATGATCGGCCACCCAGCCTGGGGTAGTCAACTCCCCTGCGTGATAAGAATGAGAAAGAGATTAAAGACAAAGAAGCCAATCCAGAAAAAACAAAAGAAGTACACTTTGTTTGGAAACAAACCTGGCGGAACCTCGACAACATCGTCCTCGGATTCCTCGGGCGAAATGCCCTTGCCCTTCCGCTTGCGCCGCTCCTCGGCAGAAGGTACTTCTACCACTACATCAAGGAGGGCCTATGACGCGGTAGGACTCTGAGGAGGGACGTCGGTTGAAGGGACCTCGGAAGCAGCAGCCTCTGACTCCGGAATCTCGGCTGCCCCAGGCTCCTCGGCAGTTTCCTCGGGATTTTCCTCTAAAGGAGCCTAGGCAGCTCTCTTTGCCCGTTTCCTCGAAGGTCCCGCGCCAGTAGACTTCCGCCTTCGGGAAGACGCCTTGTTCGTCTGATCGCCCTTCTCCACCTGGCCGGTGAAAAGGGACTTGTAATAGGCGGCAGTCGCGTCGCCCATCTCTGAAAAATGAGAGAACCATCAGCGTGAGTCCGAGGAAAGAACAGTAAAGGAGTAGAAGATAACTCACTTTCGGAAAGCGCTTCGAAAGAAATTTCCTCCTTAAGAAGCTTGACCAACCAGGAATCCTTCCCGGCGATGGCAGGAGCTGGCATCTCGAGGTCAGTCTCGTGCTCCTTTACCACTTTTAGCTCCCGAAGGACCTCTTCGGTCATCAAACTCCAGTTGATTGGAAAAGGGTAAAGGGCGAGCGGAACGACCTCGGGATCCCAGTCAGAGACAGCCCGAATGCGGGTGTCGAAATCCGTGAACAAGGAAGCTAACTCTGGGGTTAGTAGCATCCTCGGATCAGCAACGTCCACATCCAGTGTTCCCTGAGCCCATTTGGTCGGAACGTACGACCAGGCCTCGTCCATCTTCATGAAGAAAAACTTCTGTTGCCACCCCCGCCAGCTATCTTTAGTGGCGAAGCTGAACATGAATTTCTTGCCCCCGGATCCCCGAGGTAGCATGAAATAGAAGCCACCCTCCGGGACCACAGAGAGCTTGTAATACTGCATAAAGATTCTGAAATTGGGTTCTATCCCGAAGATGCCACACATGCAGAGGTAGGCGTTAGAATAGCAGAACGAGTTCGGGGGAAGCTGGTTCACAGCAATGCCATGAAATTTGCAGAACTCGCACACCATCTTCGGGGGAGGATACCGAACTCCGGCCTTCAGCTGAGCTCGGAAAACGGTAACCTCCTTACTGTGGTTTGAAAAAGCATAATGGCTAGAACGAGGCAGCCTAGTAATGGCGTAAGAGGGAAGAAAGAATTTTTTCTTCCACCTCTCTAACTTTTCAGGGGTAGTGCAACAAGGATGGGCTAAAAGAGGCTGCCAGCCCTCAGGAAGGGGCATTTTCGACATAAAACGAGTTTGAAAATGGAAGAAAACAGTTTCTAGAGAAAAACTCAAAAGAACACAGGGATCAAAGCGCTCTGAAAAACAAAAACCCACCGAAAGATTTGCCAAAATCTGAGGACGCCGTCGTGAAAGCTGGCTGGAAAAAAACTCTTATTAAGGTAGCTCCGCCACAGAAAGCAAGAAAGTGCAAGAACATGGGCAAAGCAGAGAGAAGAGCAGAAGAGAAAGCAAAAGGAACTTATGGTAGAAGTGGGCTATTTATAAGCCAGAGATGGGTAACCGAAACATCGTCATAAGTACCCTTTGGAGGCGAACCGTCGCCGTAACTGCTCTCTGCACCTGAAAAGGTACGCCCTCTGTAACCGACGCGACTCTCCTCCAATGGCAAAGCGCCACGTGTCAACCGCTGCGCGCAAATGGGGGACACGTCCTCCAAACGTCCCTTGAAAGCTGGGACACGTCTTCTGACATCCCTGGAAAACTGGGACGCGCCGCTCAGATTGACACGCTCGGCCAAACAGACCTGCAGAAACAAAGAGCAGGTCACCTTGAGGACGCCAAGAAACAGGCTATGGCCGAACAACCCATGATCTTCAGGCAAGAGGTGTATCTTCGGCACAGGCTCCACCTCGAAGACACCAAAGAACAGGCCAAGGCCGAAGAGCCCATGATCTTCGGCAAAAGGCGCATCCTCGGAACAGGTTAAGCTTCCAAAGAAACTCCCATAGACAACCTCGGAAAGAGATGCAAAACCGAAGTCTTCACTTCGGCTTTCCAAAGGGGGGCATGTGATAGCCAAACGCTATCGCCTCTATCTGGCCGAACTCCCTGCCACAATGATGGCCAGAAAAAGCTGGCCCTTCCCGAGAAAAGGTGCGATCAGGCACCTCGGGAGATAGCCGAAGAGCTCCGAGCCCGGCACGCCAGGAAACCCCGAGGACACTACTCGCCCCCCAAGGTTGTGAACATATCGCCTTCGGAAAAGCGGCACCAGACATAGCAAGCCGAACATGATATCCCCGAAGGCGGAACTCCCTGAAACTGGGAACCCCCGAACTGAGGGCTTGTTTCCCGAAGAGGCTCTGTCCGAACTAGAGGACGACCTCACCCAGGGACCTCGGGAGTACGGCAGGAGCATTTATGGAAGCATTTAAGGAAGCCTCTGACACGTCCTTTCACAGACGTCATAAAGTCGCCTAAATAGGCGCTCTGACATACGGACGCCATCAGAATCACATCATGGCCCATCTCAGCACGTGGCTCAGGACAACCTGCTACCAGTTATCTGTCTCCTATGCCCAGAAACTCAGGGAACATCCGACCGAACATGTGTCGTGATCTGAACGGGCTAGGCGCTCCTATAAATACCAGGAATTAATACTGGGCAGGAGGGTGGTTGGTTGGCCAAACACGGCTCCCACACTCTGAGAAAACTATCAGGCGAGACCCTTCAGCCCTTTGTGCTATTTCCTCTGCCTTTTCTCAGCCACCACTGACTTGGGCGTCGGAGGCTCCCCCCCCGGGAAAAACACTCCGGGGGCCTCCTAACCCTTTGTTTCTGAGCTTTCAAGCACCCTTCTTCGAGCTATCCATTCCACCAGGCGTTCTTCCTCCCAGAAGTCTCTCCACCAGTCACCATGACTATAAACGATGAGGCCCCTGGCCATCACTTACAATGAGTAGGATTTTTTACTTCTGTTACTCTAGTGGCTTTGTTCAGTACAAACCAGGAGTCATTGTATATCTGTAAGAGTCAGGCCCCAACCTGACCAATCATCTGCAGGGCTGCAAGGAAGGCCTCATATTCCATAATGTTGTGCATGACTGGAAATTGAAATTTTATTCTGAGCGTTGACTCTATACTGAAGGATCCTTGCAGTATGATGCTTGCACCTTGATAGTTGGGTCCAAATGCCCCATCGATTTGCATTTCCCAAGGCGGTAATTCCTATATAGTTTTTTCTTAGCCTCTTCTGTCGATGTCATTTTGGCGATGAAATCAGCAAAGGCCTGTGCCTTGATCGCTCTTCGGGGCTCACAGTGGATATTATACCCTTCCAATTCTATACACTATTTTACTAATCTCCCCGATTTTTTGAGCTTCTAAAGGATATCTTGAAATGGAAATTCTGTGCGAACTATAATCCAATGCGTCTGGAAGTACGAAACTAGTTTTTGAGACACCACTACAAGGGGAAAGACAGTCTTTTGGAGAATGGGATATCATGACTTTGCTCCTTGGAGGGTTTGGCTAATGTAATAGACAGACCATTTCTTTTATCCTTCCTTTCGTATGAGCATGGTGCTAACGGGGCCCCTTGTTATTGCTAAATATAAAATAAGAGGTTTGTGCTTTGGTTGTCTCAATGTAGGGAAGTGTCCTAGGTACTCCTTAATATGTTTGAAGGCATAACGACATTCTTCAGTCCACTCAAATACCGCTTCTTTCTTAAGTATATGAAAAAAGGGCCTGCAATGTTCTCCAAAGCGCGATACAAATCACCTCAGGGCAGTTAGCTAGCATGCTAGTGTCTAAACATCCTTCTTGTTTTGGGGATCAAGCATCATCATGATTGCCTTAATTTTGTTAGGGTTGGCGTCGATACCTCTTTCCAAAACAATGTAGCCAAAAAATTTTCTAGCTCCGATCCCAAAGGTACATTTTCAAGGGTTTAATCTCATATTAAACTACCTATGGTACCCATTGAAAACGTCCATAAAAGACAATATTTTGAATTCTAAAGTGTCGTCAACCAATTGGTCTAGGGATGGTAATGGGTAGGGATCCTTGGGGCAGGCATCATTTAGGTTTGTATAATCAACACACATGCACCTCTCTTCATTTTTCTTCTTCACCAGGACCATATTGGTGAGCCATTAGGGGTATCATACTTCTCGAATGATACCCACTCTTAATAGCCTTTTGACCTCCCTTAATGAAATATCTTCTTTTAAGTCCCATATTTCACTTCTTCTGTTGAATTTTTCAACCAGAGAGGTTAAATTGGAATTTATAGGTGATAATTTTTAGATCTATACCTGGCATGTCACTAGGGCAACATGCAAAAACATCCCTATTAGCTCTTAAAAACTTGATGAATGATTGTTTTACCTCTGGGGAAAGATCATTGCCAATCTTCAAAGTCTTCCCAGAGGCAATTTCTACCACTTCGGCATCTTTAGACAAGGATACACTAGGTTCGTTCTAGGGGGTGGCTCCCTTATTTTTTTGACTTCGTTGAGACTAGCTTGTCATCCCTTTGTCCCGTTAAGCTGGCCACTTAATTTTTTCACACAAAGGCTTAGTCTCTATAAACAATGGCATCTTTGATAGGAGTCGCAAAAACCATCATTAGTGATGGAATTGTGTAGAACTGTACCTGGTCTAGCCTTCCGAGTATGGCATTATATGGTGATGGCACATAAAAAAATATTCTAAGGTGTGAGAGCCATAAATAATTTCCCCATTTTTGGTCATACCCATTAGTATGAATGGTAATTTGATCATCCCAATTTTTAGAACCTTGTCTTTACCAACTCCGAATATAGGCCCCCAGAATGGGAGCTAATGAGGATCTTCTAACTCTAATTTTTTCTAATAAACTAGCCAAGGGGATGTTGAAGCTAGCTCTGGTGTCCAAGTAAACTCTCTTAACATCAAAATTATTGATTCTAGCAATAATGACAATCAGATATATGTGGGGCACCATGACATGAGACCATTAGGCCTCATTAGGATACTACTAGGGTCAGCCACTTCTAGTTGGGTAATCTTACGCTCTTGCCTTTTCTGAGTCACAGAGGATTCTCTTTTAGTAATCATATGTATGGCTTCTGCAGGTGGTCACGGGTTCCTATGATCCCATAAGGGGGGAACGTTGCTTAGCTTCCCATTCTCTGTTACAGTTATCTTCATCATCCCTTTTTCAGGGTTTGTCATCTTGTTTTCTACAGGCAGCTTACAGCCTGGCCAAGTACTCTTTTAACTTTCCTGTCAGGATCATCTCTTCTAAGAGTCACTTCAATTGGTAGTAGTCCTCAGCATCATGGCATTTTCCCTTGTGGTACTTGCATTACTTATCCAAATCCTTATTGTTTGAGGGGATATAGTATATTTGACCATATTTTCCTTAAGGGAGGCAGGATGGAATATGGCCATAATGGCTTTATGCCCTTATTCCTCTTCCAAGAGGTGAATCTTCCCTCTCTAGACTTTGGTTGTTCCTTTTGTTCCACAGGTTTTGTGAGATCCTGTGGATGCATTTACTGTGTAGCTTGGTCAAGCAGCTCCTTGATATCTTTGATGGGGTTTTTGTTAGTGTTGTGCCCAAAAGCCAATCATAAGATGATTATATTTTGCACATTGAGTCATGATATTTTATTGAGGAAATAATCTAGTAATTGTGTTTGTTGTATTGTTTCTATGTGACATAATCAAACGTAATTATAACCTTAGAATAATAGTATTCTTAAATGTCCCTAGTCTAGTATTATTGTGGACTGGGTTGCAGTAATACATAAAGACTAGCATATGTAGAGATTAATATGAGACTTGTAGTTGACATATGGGTACAAGTTGGAGAACTTGTGCACTGGACCGACCCACCATGTTAACGCTACGTGGATCATTATATGAGTGTCATAAGGGATTCTCATAATGATCATGGTATATGTAGTCCTTTGACCTAAGGTCATCAAGGTTCCCTACATGTAAGTCACATATTTTGATACTTTCTTTTGTTGCTCGTAACTAAGTGAACAAGAAGGTGGTCAACAAGAGTGATATCTTTGGGCCCCTTGATAGAGTGAGACCAAGAAAATACATGGCCATGCTCGGATGAATTGATATACGAGATCAATGTCATCAGTTTAAATTAGTCTACTCGGTAATCAAGAAACCATAGATTGGGCTATACGAGGGTGACACATTCTATGTCTCGTGCTTGGTCTTGATATCTTGGACAAAGGGACAATGGCATATACGAATAATGATCATAGAGGTTTAGTCAAATCACCAACTATCTTGTCACTTGGGTAGCAATGATGTGTTGCTAGACACCACTCATTATTTATGATCATTGCCAATGTGATAGGAGCTTATTGGGTCGCAAACATAGAGCCAATTGGATTATTTGAGTGCGTGGCCCAAATTGTTTGGGTTTGGTTTCATAATAATCTCAAATTAATAATTGGCTCAAAGGTTGAGCCATTAATGAAGACCAAAATTAAACCTAATTGGATTAGGGTTTTGAAACCCATTGGGCTTGGGAGTTGAGTCTCACTATATATACATCATATAGTGACAATTTTGTAACCTTTTCCCTAGCCTCCCTAAGGACGAAATCAGAAGAGTTCTAAAAATTCCAGCTGTACCATTCTCTTACCATTCCCTAGAAGATGCAAGCTAGCACTGCGGGCACAAGAGGAATGTATCTGCCAAGATGTGGTGGAGGTGTGGTGATCCCAAAAGGCTTGTATGGATACCGTAGAGAGCTTGAACACGTCAACTGTTCAAGTTTTGTGATTCAACTCAATAGTTGGGTGAAAGATCTCAACCAACTAGCTATAAAATTTTTGAACACCTAATTTACCCCCCATTTCATTTGGATCTTGGAGGGTTTTAGTTATCTTCTACTGTGCTTGTTTGGCTCCTGAAACTCTACAATTTTTGTGCAAGTCCTAAGCTAATATAGAGTCCCTCAACAATCCCGAGTAATGGTCACCAAGTGTAGTTCCAGGGACAGCCTTTATACCTGTATCACCTTAGCATTAAATCTCCATACAAAGTCCCTCTAGCACTCCTTTTGACCTTGTTGTATTTTTAATAAATAAGCCATCATCTTAGGGGTTAGCCTGCTCCCTAAGAAGTGATGGAGGAATGCATGGGAGAGATTATTAAATGAGTGGAAACAATGCCCTATATTGGCCCTAATAAAGGAGGTGGTTGCTCCTATCAACGTCGAACTAAATGCCTACACATGATCCCGTCCAAGGCCCTCTCTACCCTCATGGAGATGATATATCATGGTAGATGGTTGATAACATCTGTAAGTCCATCATACAGGTTAATCTTAGGCATGCGAAATCCATTAGGAGTCGGGGCATTGATGATCTCATCTGTGAATGCTTGAGCCACATGTAATCAATATCAATGGTGAAACCATAGCCCACTGTGGGGGCTCGAGTACCCTTATGCATTGTCCCATCTAATAAAACCTTAGCAGAATGGTGCTTATTGATAGCCGAAGGACTATCACCTCTCCTAGAATGTACCTCCTACCAAAAGCACGCTCGGGAAACCTGGCACCATCCGAGGGAGGCACTAGTACTGACCTCGGACTAGGCGAATTCCAGTGCCTCGAACTCGGGATTTAGCCTAGTACCCCAGAGAACTCCAAAGGTGCAGACAGCCCCCTCGGGGGATTAAACGGATCGCCTTCGGCATAGAAGAGCCAGCTACCTCAAGCAAGAGAGGATCTCCCGAAGGCGGAACCTCCGAGCTAGGCAACTCCCGAAGAAGGGTGTTTGTCAAAGAGAACGACCTCGCCCGAAGGACATCGGGAGTACGGCAGGAGCATTTAAGGAGCCTCTGACACCTCGCCCACAGACGCACCATGTCACCTCAAACGACGCTCTGACACGTCGACGCCGCCCAGGCCTTGTCACAACTTGTCTCGGACCAAGGCTCGAGGGAGCCTACAAACAGCTACTTGTCCCCTATGCCCAAATGTACATAGTAGATCTGGCCGAACACGTGTCACGATCTGAACGGGCCAGACACTTCTATAAATACCAAAGAGCAGCTCCTTGCAAACGGTCGTTGGTCAATCAGTTGAGAGGATACGAACAGGCAAGGTCACTAAACCCTTGAGTGCTCTCTTTCCTTCACCCCTCAGAAAACTGACTTGGGCGTCGGAGGCTCCTCCCCGGAAAAACATCCCGGGGACCTCCTAACCTTTCCTTTTGGGCTCTTCAGGTACCACTCCTTGGGAAAGCTCCACTCCGTGCGTTCTCCTCCTCGGGAAGTCCCTCCAGAAACCATCATGTTCTCCAGCAAAAATGTCTCCGGACATCATCTGGCGCCGTCTGTGGGAACCCACCCTCAGGTTGCCGTCGTTGAGACTTGGCGTTCTAGGGACAAAGGACTCCCGAAGTCCCCGTCCGCGCCTGAAGTCCAACTGGCTGCTGAGCAAACTCCTCCAGGGACTTCCACGCCCGAGGAAGAACGTCCTCTGGTCATAACCATGACCTTCCTCAGTGACTTCCAACGCTCTGTTGTGGCTGAGATGGCACAACAGATAGACAGAAGATGGCCACAACAAGCTCAAACCCAAAGGTCTCCTTCACCCGTACGCCCTCGGGAAAAGAGCCCCAAAGCAGTCCGCCGCAGTTCGGGGAGTGAAGACCCACGTGAGGAGTCTTCAACAGAAGATATGCCCCTCGGGGCACGCCTTCCAGGGCAAACGGGGCCCAACCAACCCAAAATCCCACGCCGAATGAGCCCTTTGCCTGAGACGAGGTCACCCTTTCCCCGACAACGAAGCCATTCTCTGAAGAGGCGCCGTCAATCTCCTCCACCTGAGGAAGAACCTAGCGCCACCGCCCTCATGGAGAAAATATTGGCAAGGCTGGACAGAGTCGAGAGGCAGGTGGCTCGCAAGCCAGTTTGGGCCAGGCTGTCTGAGCCTTTTTGTGGGGATCAGTCTCCTTTCACCCGAGCTGTGGTCGAGGCAGCTATGCCAGGTGACTTCAGGGTACCTCGGCTAGAGATGTACGATGGTCGGACCGACCCACAGGCCCACCTGATGAAGTACAGACGCAGCATGATGATGCACGGTGCGGACGACGCCACCTTGTGCAAATGCTTCGAGGTCACCCTCTCTGGGCCAGCGACCGCGTGGTACAACTCCTTGGCTCCAGGAATCATCGGAAAGTTCTAGGAGTTATCAATAGCCTTTACCCAACAGTTCATCGGGAGTCGCCCGACGGCGAAGATGCCCGTTCAAATGTTCGACATAGCGCAAAGAAGCGGAGAAATTATACGCGACTATGTCGAGAGGTTCAACAGAGAGGCTTTAAGTGTTCCAGACTTTCGGCCCGAAATACGCATCCTCGCCATGACAAGGGGCCTTCGGAGGGATTCCCAACTCTTCTATGAATTCTCCAAGGACCCTCCAGACACGCTGGGCGAATTCTACCGACGGGCCGAACAGCACATGACGGCCGAGGAACTAAGAATGGGCGAACCCAGGCCCGAGCATACTCGTGGAGAGGGGTCCAGCCAGCAGGCACGCTATTCGGCCGACCAACCACCCCGACCTCGGAGAATGCGAGGAAGGAAACCCCCAAACTTCACAGCGCTGAACACCACGAAGACCAACATCCTCATGACTCTGGAGAGGCAGGGAACACAAGTTCAAAGGCCAAGGGCCATGACCGCTGAAAATAGAAAAAACATGAAGAAGTTCTGCCAATTTCATCGCGATCATGGCCATGACACCGAGGATTGCTTCCAGCTGAAGAAGTATATTGAATCGCTGATAAAACAAGGCCAACTTCGGCGGTACCTATGGTTGCCTTCCCCGAAGGGAGGAAAGAGGAGGAAGGAAAGGTAGAAGATGAGGACTACGACTCCGACAGGCGGAGAAACCGAAGTCCGAAGAGGCGCCCTCCACCCCCTGCGGGAGTCATACAAACAATCACGATGGGGCTCCCATCCTCGGAAAAGAAAAGGAAGGCCAGGGAAATAGCTGTGATGGACTATCAAAGTCCGGCGAAGAAGCTATCCCGAAAAGATGGTTCCACAGTCATCTTTCCTCACGACGACCCACTCCTGATCATGGCAAGAATTGGAAACTGGGATGTCAAAAGGGTATTACTTGATGACGGATCAAACGCTGACGTCCTATTTTCACAACTGCTGCCAAGCTTGGGCATATCCATCAGCGATCTCAAGCCTGTCACTTCGCCGACCTTCAGGGTAGGACCGTCCGAGTTACCCGTCCTCGGATGGATCGACCTTTCATTAATGATGAGAGGGACTTCGGTCAACGGACCAGCTGAGTTGTTTGCCTCGACAATGGCGAGGTTCATCGTCATGGATGTCCCCTCATCATACAACACCATCCTCGGAAGGCAGACGCAGGGAAATCTGCACATTCACCCTGACGTGAGATATTTGACTGTCACTTTCGCCACCAAGGAAGGAGACGCAAAAATCTTCATAGATCAGGGCGAAGTAAGAAAGGTGTTCGTCAAAGCCCGAAAAGCTCCAGCAAATAATTCCACACAAGTTGTAAAAGCAGGGGCTTCAAAGTCAAAAAATGGCGAGAAAGAAGATTCTGGCAAGGTAGAAATGGAAGAAGTGGAACTTATCCCAGGACGAAGTACCTGATAGCCAAACGCTATCGCCTCTATCTGGCCGAACTCCCTGCCACAATGATGGCCAGAAGAAGCTGGCGCTACCCGAGAAAAGGTGCGATCAGGCACCTCGGGAGATAGCCGAAGAGCTCCGAGCCCGGCACGCCAGGAAGCCCCGAGGACACTACTCGCCCCCCAAGGTTCTGAACACATCGCCTTCGGAAAAGCGGCACCAGACATAGCGAGCCGAACATGATATCCCCGAAGGCGGAACTCCCTGATACTGGGAACCCCCGAACTGAGGGCTTGTTTCCCGAAGAGGCCCTGTCCGAACGAGAGGACGACCTCACCCAGGGACCTCGGGAGTACGGCAGGAGCATTTATGGAAGCATTTAAGGAAGCCTCTGACACGTCCTTTCACAGACGTCATAAAGTCGCCTAAATAGGCGCTCTGACATACGGACGCCATCAGAATCACATCATGGCCCATCTCAGCACGTGGCTCAGGACAACTTGCTACCAGTTATCTGTCTCCTACGCCCAGAAACTCAGGGAACATCCGACCGAACACGTGTCGTGATCTGAACGGGCTAGGCACTCCTTTAAATACCAGGAATTAATACTGGGCAGGAGGCTGGTTGGTTGGCCAAACACGGCTCCCACACTCTGAGAAAGCTATCAGGCGAGACCCTTCAGCCCTTTGTGCTATTTCCTCTGCCTTTTCTCAGCCACCACTGACTTGGGCGTCGGAGGCTCCCCCCCCGGAAAAACACTCCGGGGGCCTCCTAACCCTTTGTTTCTGAGCTTTCAGGCACTCCTTTTCGGGCTGTCCATTCCACCAGACGTTCTTCCTCCTAGAAGTCTCTCCACCAGTCACCATGACTATAAACGATGAGGCCCCTGGCCATCATTTGGCGCCGTCTGTGGGAACCCGCTCTGAGACCGCCGTCGTTGAGACTCAGCGTTCTAAGGACAAGGGGCTCCCGAAGTCCCCGTCCGCGCCTGAGATACAACCGGCTGCAGAGCAAACATTCCCAGGGACTTCTGCGCCTGAGGGAGACCGCCCTCTGGTAATCACCATGAGCTTCTCGAAAGACTTTCAGCGTTCGGTCGTGTCTGAAATGACCCAGCAGATCGGCCGAAGATGGCCACAGCAAGCACAGGCCCAGAGACCCCCCCCACCGACACGCCCTCGGGAGAAAAGCCCCAAGTCTACACATCGCAGTTCGGGGAGAGGAGACCCTCGCGGAGAATCATCCACAGAAAATATAGCCCTCGGGAAACGGCCTGTGGGACAAACCGGGTCCAAGCGACCGAAAGTCTCACAGCTTAGCAGTTCGACGCCTGAGGCGAGGTCCTTGTCCCCTCATCGCCGAACTCGCCCCCTGAAGAGGCGCCGGCGATCTCCATTCCCTGAAGAAGGCCCTAGTGCCACAGTGCTGATGGAGAGGATACTAGCACGGCTGGACAGAGTGGAAAAACAAGTGGCCAGAAAACCCGTTTGGGCCAAACTCTCGAGAACAGGCTTCGAAGATGACTCACCATTTATTCAGGCCGTTGTTGAGGCAGCCATGCCAGGTGACTTCAGAGTACCTCGGTTGGAGATTTATGATGGCCGTACTGATCCGCAGGCCCATTTGACAAAGTACAGACGCAGCATGATAATACACGGTGCTGACGACGCTACCATGTGCAAGTGCTTCGAAGTCACCCTCACAGGGCCAGCCACGGCGTGGTACAATTCCTTGCCTTCAGGAACCATCACTGAGTTCCAAGAGTTGTCCACAGCCTTCGCCCAGCAGTTCATCGGGAGCCGACCTACGGCGAAGATGCCTGTTCAGATGTTCGACATAGAGCAGGGGAATGGAGAAACCATTCGAGACTATGTCGAAAGATTCAACAGGGAAGCTCTGAGCGTCCCAGACTTCAGGCCCGAAATCCGCATTCTTGCCATGACACGAGGCCTTCGGCGAGACTCACAGCTGTTCTACGAGTTCTCAAAAGACCCCCCGCAGACCCTCGGAGAATTTTACCGAAGATCAGAACAGCACATGACCGCCAAAGAACTAAGAATGGCTGGGCCGAAGTCTGATCACCACCGCCCCGAAGAGTCCAGTCAACAAGCTCGGCATCCTACCGAATACGCAGGACGACCTCGGAGGATGCGAGGAAAGAAACCTCAAAATTTCACACCATTGAGCACTTTACGGACCAACATTCTCATGGCGCTAGAAAGGCAAGGGATGCAGATTCGGCGACCAAGGGCCATGACCGCCGATAATAAGAAGAATGCAAAGGAGTTCTGCCAGTTTCATCGCGACCACGGTCATGACACCGAAGACTGCTTCCAGCTGAAGAAGTACATAGAGTCGCTGATAAAAAATGGCCAACTTCGGAAATACCTGAGGATGCCATCCCCGAAAGACAGAAAAATGGAGGAAGAAGGGGCCGAAGATGAGGACTACGACTCCGACAGGCGGAGAAATAGAAGTCCAAAAAAGCGCCCTCCACCTCCAGCAGGGGTTATCTACACCATCACCACGGGGCTCCCATCCTCGGAAAGAAAGCGAAAAGCCAGAGAAATTGCAGTCATGGAGTATCAAAGTCCATCAAAAATGCTGGCTCGCAAAGGTGGCTCCACCGTCATCTTCCCCCACAACGATCCGCTACTGATTATGGCGAGAGTAGGGAACTGGGACGTCAAAAGAGTATTGCTTGATGCTGGCTCAAATGCTGACGTCCTATTCTCGCACCTGCTGCCGAGCTTGGGCATCTCCGGCAGCGAACTGAAGCCTGTCGCCTCGCCCACTTTTGGGGTTGGACCATCCGAACTCCCCGTCCTCGGATGGATTGACCTCCCGCTGATGATAAAAAGGACTTCGCTGAACAGAGCAGCTGAGTTGCACGCCTCCACAATGGCGAGATTCATCATCATGAACGCCCCATCCTCATACAATGCCATCCTTGGAAGGCAGGCAATGGCGAACCTGCATATTCGCCCTGATGTGAAGTACTTCACTATCACATTCGCCACCAAGGATGGAGATGCAGAGGTGTTCATAGACCAACCCGAGGTAAGAAAGGTGTTCATGAAAGCGCGAAAAGCTCCGGCAACAACCTCGCGCAAACAATGGAGGCAAGGGCACCAGAAAAAGGCAAAGAAGAAGATCTCGCCAAGACAGAAATGGAAGCAATAGAGCTTCTTCCAGGTCAATCTACCCGAATAGGGAAGAGCTTGGCCGAAGGTGACAAGGAAAATCTTGTATCCTTTCTGCTGGAAAATAAAGATCTGTTTGCATACTCGCCAAAAAATATGCCGGGGGTGAACCCTGGCATAATACAGCATACCCTCAAAGTAAGTCCGGAAGCAAGGCCTGTCCAGCAAAAGAAACGAAGCATCTCAGCCCACAAAAGCAACTTTGTCAAAACCGAAGTCCAGCTTCTCCTAGATGCTGAGGTTATCAGGGAGGTCAAGTACCCTGAATGGTTAAGCAACGTGGTCATCGCCACAAAAGAAGGTAGCAGCAAACTCCGGATGTGCATCGACCTTAGAAACTTGAACGATGCTTGCCCGAAAAACTCATACCCTCTGCCACCAATAGATTCAACTGCTGAACATGGGCTCTTAAGTTTCCTAAACGCCTCCAGTGGCTACCATCAGATAAGGATGGACCCCGAAGATGAAGAGAATACTGCCTTCATCACCGAGGGAGGAACGTACTGCTATATCAGGATGCCATTCGGGCTAAAAAATGCAGGAGCCACCTACCAGAGGCTGATGAACAAGGTCTTCAAAGACCAAATAAGGAGAAACATGGAGGTGTATGTTGATGATATGCTAGTCAAGACCAAGCTGTCTGGCTACCGCGTTGCAGATTTAGAGGAAACCTTCCAAAATCTCAGAGCCTCCGGGAACCGCCTTAATCCTGAGAAGTGCATCTTCGGGGAGACTTCGGGAAAATTCCTTGGGTACATGGTATCCGAAAGAGGCATCGACGCTAACCCCGAGAAGATTAAGGCCCTGCTTGAATTCCGAACTCCTGGCACTGTCAAAGATGCGCAGAGACTCACCGGAAGAATAACCTCTCTGAGCAGGTTTATTGCCAGGTACGGAGATAGATGTAGACCTTTCTCCAAAGTCCTCACAAAGGCAACAAAAATGGAAGGCGACCTCGGAAGAAATGATCATCCTTGGGATGAAGATAGCCAAAAAGCCTGGGAAGAACTCAAAGTCTACCTGGCCAGCATGCCAACTCCGCGACAACCTCAGGAGGGAGAGCCCCTCGTACTGTACCTCGCTGTCACAGAAAAAGCTGTGAGCTCGGTCCTCGTGAAGGAAGAAGGGTCAAAGCAATGGCTGGTCTACTATGTCAGCAAGTCCCTGCATGGCACCGAAGTCAGGTACCCTTTGCTTCAAAAAGCTATATATGCCTTGGTGCTTGCAGGGAGAAGGCTGCGACCATACCTTCAGGCTCACCCCATCATCGTCCGAAGTAGTCTGCCGCTACGGGATGTCATGAAGAGAGTTGATCATTTGGGAAGGCTCTCCAAGTGGTGCATAGAGCTAGGCGAACACGAAATCACACATGAGCCTCGGAAGGCCCTAAAAGCTCAAGCACTGGCAGATTTTATCGCCGAAATACCCACCACTAAGGAGAGCCACTCGGATCAAAAAGAGGGTGAGCCAGAATGGACCTTGCACGTAGACGCAGCCTCGGGGTCAGAACACCAGGGAGCTGGAGTGATTATCAGGGGCCCCGAAGGCTTCGAGAAAGATTGGCATGATAAAGGCTCGCAGCGATTCCCAGCTGGTAGTTCGGCAGACGGCAGGAGGTTATGGGGTGAAGGACCCAATTTTGGGAAAATATCATGAGCTAGTAGCAAAGCTCATCCAAGAGTTTGACGCCGTTTGAATCGAAAATATACCTCGGCGGAATAACACTGAGGCAGACTGCTTGGCGAAGTCAAAAACATATACCGAGATGCTAGACCATCCGAGCATCTCAGTGCTGAGCATAACGACCTCGGGAACAGGATGGAAAGACCCAATAAAAAGATACCTCGCAGAGAATTTGCTCCCCGAAGACCCCGGCGATGCTGCAAGACTGCGAAGACGCTCTGGAAGATTCTTCCTGATTGGTGAAGAGTTATATCGGCAGGGATATGGGAATCCGCTGCAAAGATGTGTGGATGAAAAGGATACTGAAATGGTCCTTGAAGAAGTTCACGAAGGCATGTGTGGTTGACACATTGGAACTAATGCCCTGGCAGCAGTGATACTCCCCCAAGGATACTTCTGGCCTACCCTGAGAAAGGACGCAAGACAGTTCGCCCGGAAATGTGGCAGCTGCCAGAGACACGCGAAAAACCAGAGGACACCCTCGGAAACGGTAACTTCGGCAGACTATCCTTGGCCCTTCGCAGTCTGGGGTATAGACCTTATGGGCCACTCCCCACAGCACCCGGAGGCATGAAATTCTGCGTGGTAGCAGTGGACTATTTCTCAAAGTGGGAGGAGGCAGAACCAGTAACAACTATCTCGGAAAAAGAAGTGCAGAAGTTCCTATGGAAGAACATTGTATGCAGATTTGGCATACCTAGGGTACTAGTAGCTGATAATGGATCCCAGTTCACAGACAAAGGATTCCAAGAATTCATCAGTGACCTCAGAATAAAGATGCACTTCGTCCCAGTAGCTCACCCCCAAAGCAACAGGCAGGTGGAAGTATCGAACAGGGCCATAAAAGATGGCCTGAAAAAGAGACTAGGGGAAGCCAAAGGGAAATGGCCAGGAGAACTCCAAAGTGTATTATGGAGCTATCGAACGACGCCCCGAAGAGCCACAGGGGAGACTCCTTTCTCAGTCATCTTCGGAACAGAGGCCATTATCCCACTAGAGGTAGTTCAACCTTCAGTACGGGTGTAAGTATTTGATGAAGGTGGTAATGACCTCGGCCTGAGAACCAATCTCGATCTTATGGCCGAACACAGAGAAATAGCCAAGCTGAGAAGAAAAGCTGTTCAGTAAAGAGTGGCCATGGCCGTAAACTTACGGGCCAGGCCAAAAGAAATCAAGAAGGGAGACCTCATTCTCCGAAAGGCCGACTTCGCATCCCGAGGGCCATCCCATGGCGTACTTCGTGCAAACTGGGAAGGACCCTATCTAGTTCGCTATGAAGTACGAAAAGGCGTGTACAAGCTTGGTGACACCGAAGGCGTAGAATTGAAGAACACTTGGCACTCAAACGCCTTGAAAAAATTCTACGCTTAAGGTTGGGCGGAGGAGTTATGTTGTACTGAATGGCCTTGAGAAAAATTCTTAAGTGTACAGAAATTATGCAAAACAGAATTCCGCAAAGGTGCTCGCCATGATAAAGCGTAGATATGACTTTCCGAAAGTCCCTTGAGCCATCACGCTCGGGAAAGATGGAAAACAAAAATCTCGCAGAAGTACTCGCCATAGCCAGCGCAGAGATAATTTCCCGAACTCCCTTGAGCGAACATGCTCGGGAAAATGGGAAGTGAAAAATCTCGCGAAAGGTTTTTCCGAAGTCCCTTGAGCAAACATGCTCGGGACAACTGGAAAAAGAAAAAATTTGACTGAAGGTTTCCGAAGTCCCTTGAGCAATCATGTTCGAATTGGAAATGCAAAAGCCTACAAAAAGACTTAGTCAAATTTTTTCAGGCCTTCCAGAAAGTCTTACGAGCAAGCGCACTCGGGACAAAGGAAGGTAAAAAAGTTTCTTTATTCGCAGGTTTTCCGAAGTCTCTTGAGCGAACGTGTTCGGGACAATGGAAATGAAGAAACTCGCAAGAAAAGACTTAGCCAAAAAATCCTCATTAAGAGCAAAGCTGCTTTAAAATAGAGAACTGTCCGAAGAAGGATTACAAAATAGAAGGAAAAGGGGCCCTAAAAATGGGCTAAGGGTTCGCGGCGTCCTGAGAGCCACTCGTCTGACCGCCCTTTTCCATCACCTTCGGCACTGGAATTGAAGGAGGAAGTTTCAGATGTTCGACCTTGGACCATTTCCACCGAGGTCCCCCAGGAATGTTTAGAGCCTCTAGGAAAGAGAGGTCCAGATCTGGGAACCTCTGGAGAACCTGGTGCCGAGCAAGGCAGAAGCCGTCCTGGAACGCGACCTTGCTCATCTGATCAGACTTGTTCTTCTCAAGCTCGAGGTCGTCAAGCTTGTCCTTCAGATCCTCGACCTCCTCCTCCAGCGCCTTTATCTGCTCCTCCCCCTTCGGCTCGTTCTTCAACGATTCGACCTCGGCTCGGAGAGCGTTATTCTCACACGTCAACGACACTATACGGCCGTCAGAACCAGCCTTGTGCTGAAGAAGATCCTCGTTGGCGGCGAGCATCCCCTTTATTTGGTCACCGAGGTCAGCGATCTTCCTGGAGGAGTCCTTTTGAAGTTCTTCTTTTTCCTTCCGGAACTCCTCCCGGAGGGCAGCTATTTCTTTCTCAGCAGCCTCTTTCAGCTGATGGTTCTTGGCGACCGACTCTGCCAGTGCGGTCCTTGTCTCATTCATTGTTCGAGTGGCCGAAGTTCGAAATGCAGCCTCCCTGGCCACCCGAACTCGGAGAAAGGCGGTGTACCCCATCAGCTGCAAAAAATAAATGCAAGGTCAGTAAGAACCAGAAACTTAGGAAAGAATTGAAGGGAAAGAGCTGTGAAGGATATACCTGAGCAGCATGCTCGGTAATCTTTGCGGCGAGGGTATTATCCCCCGGGTGGGCCGCCGCTATAGCCCTGAAGGAGGCCTCGGTGAGCACCCCCTTCGAAATTTCCTTAGCCATTTGAGGAACGTCCTCAGAGTACAAATTCATGTCCTCCGTGAACGTCCAAAAAGGCTCCTTGGGTATCTTCCCTTGCGGGATTTTGGCATCCCGAAGAGCTCGTTTCCGAGCATGATCGGCCACCCAGCCTGGGGTAGTCAACCCCCCTGCGTGATAAGAATGAGAAGGAGATTAAAGACAAAGAAGCCAATCTAGAAAAAACAAAAGAAGTACACTTTGTCTGGAAACAAACCTGGCGGAACCTCGACAACATCGTCCTCGGAGTCCTCGACGGAAATGCCCTTACCCTTCCGCTTGCGCCGCTCCTCGGCAGAAGGTACTTCTACCACTACAGCACGGAGGGCCTGTGACGCGGTAGGACTCTGAGGGGGAACGTCGGTTGAAGGGACCTCGGAAGCAGCAGCCTCAGATGCCGGAACTTCGGCTGTCCCAGGCTCCTCGGCGGTCTCCTCGGCTGTCCCGTTTCCTCGAAGGCCCCGCGCCAGTAGACTTCCGCCTTCGGGAAGACACCTTGTTCGTCTGGTCGCCCTCCTCCACTTGGCCGGTGAAAAGGGACTTGTAATAGGCGGCAGTCGCGTCGCCCATCTCTGAAAAAGAAGAGAAACATCAGCGTGAGTCCAAGGAAAGAACAGTAAAGGAGTAGAAGATAACTCACTTTCGGCAAGCGTTTCGAAAAAAATTTCCTCCTTAAGAAGCTTGACCAACCAGGAATCCTTCCCGGCGATGGCAGGAGCTGGCATCCCGAGGTTAGTCTCGTGCTCCTTTACCACCTTTAGCTCCCGAATGACCTCTTCGGTCATCAACCTCCAGTTGATTGGAAAAGGGTAAAGGGCGAGCGGAACGACCTCGGGATCCCAGTCAGAGACAGCCCGAATGCGGGCGTCGAAATCCGCGAACAAGGAAGCTAACTCTGGGGTCAGCAGCATCCTCGGATCAGCAACGTCCACATCCAGTGTTCCCTGAGCCCATTTGGTCGGAACGTACGACCAGGCCTCGTCCATCTTCATGAAGAAAAACTTCTGTTGCCACCCCCGCCAGCTATCTTTAGTGGCGAAGCTGAACATGAATTTCTTGCCCCCGGATCCCCGAGGTAGCATGAAATAGAAGCCACCCTTCGGGACCACAGAGAGCTTGTAATACTGCATAAAAATTCTGAAATTGGGTTCTATCCCGAAGACGCCACACATGCAGAGGTAGGCGTTAAAATAGCAGAACGAGTTCGGGGGAAGCTGGTTCACAGTAATGCCATGAAATTTGCAGAACTCGCACACCATCTTCGGGGGAGGATACCGAAGACCGGCCTTCAGCTGAGCTCGGAAAACGGTAACCTCCTTACTGCGGTTTGAAAAAGCATAATGGCTAGAACGAGGCAGCCTAGTAATGGCGTAAGAGGGAAGAAAGAATGTTTTCTTCCACCTCTCTAACTTTTCAGGGGTGGTACAACAAGGATGGGCTAAAAGAGGCTGCCAACTCTCAGGAAGGGGCATTTTCGACAGAAAACAAGTTTGAAAATGGAAGAAAATAGTTTCCAAAGAAAAACTCAAAAGAACACAGGGATCAAAGCGCTCTGAAAAACAAAAACCCACTGAAAGATTTGCCAAAATCTGAGGACGCCGTCGTGAAAATTGGCTGGAAAAAAGCTCTGATTAAGGTAGCTCCGCCACAGAAAGCAAGAAAGTGCAAGAACAGGGGCAAAGCAGAGATGAGAGCAGAAGAGAAAGCAAAAGGAACTTATGGCAGAGTGGGCTATTTATAAGCCAGAGATGGGTAACCGAAAAATCGTCATAAGTACCCTTTGGAGGCGAACCGTCGCCGTAACTGCTCTCTGTACCTGAAAAGGCACGCCCTCTGTAACCGACGCCACTCTCCTCCAATGGCAAAGCGCCACGTGTCAACCTCTGCGCGCAAATAGGGGACACGTCCTCCAAACGTCCCTAGAAAGCTGGGACACGTCTTCTGACATCCCTGGAAAATTGGGATGAAACTGGGACGCGCCGCTCAGACTGACACACTTGGCCAAACAGACCTGCAGAAACAAAGAGCAGGCCACCTCGAGGACGCCAAGAAACAGGCTATGGCCGAACAGCCCATGACCTTCGGGCAAGAGGTGTATCTTCGGCACAGGCTCCACCTCGAAGACACCAAAGAACAGGCCAAGGCCGAAGAGCCCGTGATCTTCGGGCAAAAGGCGCATCCTCGGAACAGGTTAAGCTTCCAAAGAAACTCCCATACACAAACCTCGGAAAGAGATGCAAAACCGAAATCTTCACTTCGGCTTTCCAAAGGGGGGCATGTGATAGCCAAACGCTATCGCCTCTATCTGGCCGAACTCCCTGCCACAATGATGGCCAGAAGAAGCTGGCGCTACCCGAGAAAAGGTGCGATCAGGCACCTCGGGAGATAGCCGAAGAGCTCCGAGCCCGGCACGCCAGGAAGCCCCGAGGACACTACTCGCCCCCCACGGTTGTGAACACATCGCCTTCGGAAAAGCGGCACCAAACATAGCGAGCCGAACATGATATCCCCGAAGGCAGAACTCCCTGATACTGGGAACCCCCGAACTGAGGGCTTGTTTCCCGAAGAGGCCCTGTCCGAACGAGAGGATGACCTCACCCAGGGACCTCGGGAGTACGGCAGGAGCATTTATGGAAGCATTTAAGGAAGCCTCTGACATGTCCTTTCGCAGACGTCATAAAGTCGCCTGAATAGGCGCTCTGACATACGGACGCCATCAGAATCACATCATGGCCCATCTCAGCACGTGGCTCAGGACAACTTGCTACCAGTTATCTGTCTCCTACGCCTAGAAACTCAGGGAACATCCGACCGAACACGTGTCGTGATCTGAACGGGCTAGGCACTCCTTTAAATACCAGGAATTAATACTGGGCAGGAGGCTGGTTGGTTGGCCAAACACGGCTCCCACACTCTGAGAAAGCTATCAGGCGAGACCCTTCAGCCCTTTGTGCTATTTCCTCTGCCTTTTCTCAGCCACCACTGACTTGGGCGTCGGAGGCTCCCCCCCCGGAAAAACACTTCGGGGGCCTCCTAACCCTTTGTTTCTGAGCTTTCAGGCACTCCTCTTCGGGCTGTCCATTCCACCAGACGTTCTTCCTCCCAGAAGTCTCTCCACCAGTCACCATGACTATAAACGATGAGGCCCCTGGCCATCAGTACCCGAATAGGGAAAAACTTGTCCGAAGGAGATAAGAAAAAACTTGTATCCTTTCTGATAATGAATAAAGACCTGTTCGCCAACTCGCCGAAAGACATGCCGGGGGTAAATCCGCGCGTAGTACAACATAGCCTCAAAGTAAGTCCGGAAGCAAAACCTATCCGGCAAAAGAAACGGGGCATTTCAGCCCATAAAAATGACTTCGTTAAAACTGAAGTCCAACGTTTATTGGAGGCAGATGTAATCAGGGAGGTCAAGTACCCCGAATGGCTAAGCAATGTGGTGATCGCCACAAAAGAAGGAAGCAACAAACTTTGGATGTGCATCGACTTCAGAAACCTGAACGATGCTTGCCCAAAAGATTCATATCCTCTCCCGCCAATAGATCAACTGGTAGATTCAAATGCTGAATATGGGCTCTTAAGTTTCCTAGACGCCTTCAGCGGCTACCATCAAATAAAGATGGACCCCGAAGATGAAGAAAAAACAGCCTTCATCACCGAGGGGGGGACGTACTATTACACCAGGATGCCCTTCGGGCTCAAAAACGCAGGAGCCACCTACCAGAGGTTGATGAGCAAGGTCTTTAATGACCAAATAGGGAGGAACATGGAAGTCTACGTAGATGACATGATAGTCAAAAGCAAGCTGCCTGTTGACCATGTCACAGACCTAAGGGAGACTTTTCACCAGCTCAAGACCTTCGGAATTCGCCTTAACCCCGAGAAGTGCACCTTCGGAGTAACTTCGGGAAAGTCCCTTGGGTACATGGTATCAGAAAGAGGCATTGATGCTAACCCAAAAAAAATTAAGGCTCTGTTGGAATTCCGAACTCCTGCCACAATAAAAGATGTGCAGAGACTTACTGGAAGAATAACCTCCCTTAGCAGAATTATTTCCAGATATGGAGACCGGTGTCGAGCATTTTTCAAAGTCCTCACTAAGGCAGCAAAAAGGGAGGACGACCTCGAGAGTAATAATCATCCTTGGAACGAGTACTGCCAAAAAGCTTGGGAAGAACTCAAAATCTACTTGGCTCGCCTGCCCACTTTGCGACAGCCCCGCGAAAGAGAACCACTTGTGTTGTACCTCGCCGTCACAGAAAAAGCAGTAAGCTCAGTCCTTGTGAAAGAGGAAGGGGCGAAGCAGTGGCCAGTCTACTATGTGAGCAAGTCCCTACATGGCGCCGAAATCATATATCCTTTGCTACAGAAAGCAATATATGCCTTGGTCCTGGCAGGAAGAAGGCTACGGCCATATTTTCAGGCTCACCCCATCATCGTCCGAAGTAGTTTACCCCTGCGGGACGTCATGAAGAAGGTTGACCATTCGGGAAGGCTCTCCAAATGGTGTATAGAGCTTGGCGAACACGACATCACTTATGAACCTCGGAAAGCCATAAAAGCTCAAGCCTTGGCAGATTTCATTGCCGAGGTCGCCATTACCGAGGACAGCCACCCAAGTCCCGATGAAAATGAGCCAGAATGGGCCTTGTACGTTGATGGTGCCTCGGGCGCCGAGCACCAAGGAGCTGGGGTAATCATCAGAGGCCCCGAAGGCCTGGAAGTAAGGAAGGCCATTAAGTTCAGCTTCAATGTCACCAACAATGTGGCTGAATATGAAGCTCTCATAGCGGGCTTGCGCCTGGCCAGAAAAATTGGTGTCAGAAACTTGAAAGCCCATAGCGATTCCCAGCTAGTAGTTCGGCAAACAGCAGGGGACTACGGGGCGAAGGATCCAACACTGGCAAAATACCATGAATTAGTGATGAAGCTTATTCGAGAATTCGACACCGTGCGAATCGAGAACGTGCCTCGCAGACATAATGCTGAGGCAGATGAATTGGCAAAATCAAAAGCATATACTGAGGTGCTAAGCCAGCCAAGCATTACAGTGCTGAGCATAATGACTTCGGGAAGAAGCTGGAAAAACCCAATAAAAACATATCTCGAAACCAATACGCTCCCCGAAGACCCCAATGAAGCAGCAAGAGTGTGGAGACGCTCCGGTCGTTTTTTTCTGATTGGAGAAGAGCTATATCGGCAGGGATATGCAAATCCGCTACAGAGGTGTGTTGGCGAATAGGATATTGAAATGATCCTCCAAGAAGTTCACGAAGGCGCTTGCGGTTCGCACATCGGAACCGACGCCCTGGCAGCGGTGATACTTCGCCAAGGATACTTTTGGCCTACCCTGAGGAAAGACGCTAGGCGGTTCGTCCAGAAATGTGGTAATTGCCAAAGACATGCAAAAATCCAGAGAACACCCTCGGCGCTGGTGACTTCTGCAAACTATCCCTGGCCCTTCGCAGTTTGGGGCATAGACCTTATCGGCCCGCTCCCGACAGCGCCTGGGGGCGTGAAGTTCTGCGTAGTCGCAGTAGACTATTTCTCTAAATGGGTCGAGGCAAAACCTTTGATGACTATCTCGGCAAGAGAAGTGCACAAGTTCGTGTGGAAAAACATAGTATGCAGATTTGGCATACCGAGGGTACTAGTAGCTGATAACGGATCCCAGTTCATAGACAAAGGGTTCCAGGAGTTTATCAGCGACCTCGGAACAAAGATGCACTTCGCCCCGGTAGCTCACCCCCAAAGCAATGGGCAGGTGGAAGTATCTAACAGGACCATAAAAGATGGTCTGAAAAAGAGACTGGGGGAGGCAAAAGGGAAATGGCCAGGAGAACTCCAAAGCGTACTATGGAGCTACCGAACAACGCCCTGAAGGGCTACAGGGGAAACGCCTTTCTCGCTCGTCTTCGGTACAGAGGCCATAATCCCAATAGAGGTAGTGCAACCATCAATACGAGTGCAGATATTTGATGAAAGTGGAAATGACCTCGGCTTAAGAACCAAGCTCGACCTCGTCGGTGAACATAGAGAAATAGCGGAACTAAGAAGGAAAGCTTTCCAGCAAAGGGTGGCCGCCGCTATAAACTTGCGAGCTAGGCCAAAAGGAATAAAAAAGGGTGATCTCGTTCTCCGAAAGGCGGAATTCGCACCCCGGAGGCCATCACACGGCGTACTTCGTGCAAATTGGGAGGGACCTTATCTGGTTCTTGCCGAAGTACGAAGAGGGGTGTACAAGCTCGGTGACGCCGAAGGCGTGGAATTAAAAAACACTTGGCATTCAGATGCCTTGAAGAAGTTCTATGCTTAGAATCTTGACGAAAGGGTTTACATTGTACAAAGTTAGAAAAATTTTCTAGGTACACGGGCTTCTGAAAGAAAGATTCTTGAACAAAAGATATACTAAAATTCCACAAAGATGGTCGCCAGAATAAGCATAGGTGTGATTTCCTGAAGTCCCTCGAGCAAGCATGTTCGGGACAATAGGAAAACCCTGCGAGAAATACAAAGGCTCACAAAGAACCGATCTAATCTACCGAAGTCTCTTGAGCAAATGCGTTCGGGGCAAGAAGGAATGAACGATCTCACAAAAAAGACTTAACCAAAATTTCTTACAGGAAAAAAAAAAGTCTTTATTAACAAACAAGATTGATTTATAAAGAAGAAGGACTACCAAGAAAGAAAGAGTACAAGGAAAGGAGAAAAAGAAGGCAGAAGGGGCCTAAGATAAATTAGGGATTCTCGGCGTCCAGGGAGCCACTAGCCCCTGCATCCTTTTCCACCACCGCCGGCGCTGGAAGAGTCTGAGGCAGGTTCAAGTGCTCGAGCTTGGAACAAGACCACCGAGGTCCCTCAGGGATATTTAGGGCCTCCAGGAAAGAAAGGTCGAGATCTGGAAACCTCTGAAGAACTTGATGACGAACGAGACAAAACCCGTCTTGAAAACCAACTTTGGTCATCTCGTCGGATTTCCTCTTCTCGACGTCAAGATCATTAAGCTCCTCCTCCAGGTCTTCAACCTTTTTCCTTAACGCCTTTACCTTCTTTTTCCTCGGCTCATCCTTCCCCTTCTTCGAAGAATCGACCTCGGCTTGAAGTGCGGCTTTCTCGACCTCTGCCTTCGCCAGAAGAGCCGCAGAATCCGACTTCTCCTTTTGAACTGACTCATTAACCGAAGTCAGCTCCGCCACTTTTCCGCCGAGGTCAGAAATCTTCTGGGATGAGTCCTTTATAAGTTCTTCTTTTTCCTTCGCAAACTCCTCCCGAAGGGCAGCAATCTCTGACGCCGAAGTCTGGGCCAGCTGAGTGTTCCGAGTAAGCAGGTCCAAGCACTGGGTCTTGTATTGTTCTATAGTCTTTGAAGCGGCGGCCCGGTACATCCCCTGCCTCGCCACCCGAACTCTGAGGAATCCGGCATATCCCAGCAACTGCAGAAAAACAGAGACAAGAATGAGACAAGGCAAAAAAGGAAAGGCAAATACTTAGAAGAAATCAGAAGGAAAAAAGCAAGGTGAGAAACACACCTGGGCGGTGTGCTCGGAAAGCTTCGCGGCGAGAGAGTCATCATCCGGATGAGCCCCCGCAATGGCCCTGAAAGAAGCTTCAGTAAGAACCCCCTTCGCAATCTCCTTGGCCATTCGCGGACAGTCTTCGGAGTACATGTTCATGTCCTCCGTAAAAGACCAAAATGGCTCATTCAGAATCTTCCCCTTCGGGATATGGGCATCCCGAAGGGCCCGCTTCCAGGCGTGCTCGACAACCCAATCCAGAGGAAGAATCTCCTCTGCACGACAAAAGCAGAAAAATTGTCAAACACAAGTAGCTGGAAAAAAATTCAGAAAATGAGTGTCTAAGGCATCAAACCTGGTGGCACTTCAGCAACGTCATCGCCAGAATCCAGGGCCCCCTCAGAAGAAATCTCCTTCCCTTTCCTCTTGCGGCGATCTTCAGCAGAAGGGGCTTCCACCAAAGCATCCAGAAGAGCCGCCGAAGTAGGACTCGAAGGAGCGACATCTGCACCGACCTCGGTCGAAGGGGCAGCAACGGTTACCTCGGGCTCCTCACCCACCTCCTCGGAAATCTCCGGTATAGGTGGGGGCACGGTCTTCTTCGATCGTTTGGCCGCTGGAGGCCCCCCGCCGGCCGCCTTCCGTCTTCGGGAGGCAGCCTTCTTTGTTTGTTCACCTTTCTGGGCTTGCCCGACGAAAAGCGATCGGTAATAGGCAGCAGTATCGTCGCCCATCTCTGAAAAAGAGAAAAAACATCAGCGTAAGTTCAAGATGAAATTGAAACAAGGGGACTAGGAGATGGCTTACTTTCGAAAAAATCAGCATAAGTAATGTCCCCCCGAAGAAGTTGTACCAGCCAGGAGTCCTTCCCAGCAATGGCAGGAGCCGGCATCCCGAGGTCCGTTTTGTGCTCCTTTACCACCTTCAACTCCCAAAGGACTTCTTCGGTCATCAACTTCCAGTTAATTGGAAAGGGGTAAAGGGAGCGCGGTGGGACCTCGGAATCCCAGTCAGAGACCGCTCGGATGCGCTTGTCAAAGTCCGCAAAAATGGGTGTTAACTCGGGAGTTAACAGTATCTTCGGGTCAACGACATCCATCACGAGCTTTCCCTGAGCCCACTTCATCGGGACGTACGACCAAGCCTCCTCCTTCTTCATAAAGAAGAATTTCTGTTGCCACCCTCACCAGCTGTCCTTGTTGGCAAAGGTGAACTTGTATTTTTTGCTCCCTGACCCCCGAGGTAGCATGAAATAGAAGCCACCCTTCGGGATCACGAAGAGCTTGTAGTACTGCAGAAAAATGACAAAGTGTGGCTCTATACCGAAGACACCACACATACAAAGAAAAGCATTGAAATAGCAGTACGAGTTCGGCGGAAGTTGGTTTACGGCAATGCGATGGAAATCACAGAAATCGCAAACCATCTTCGGCGAAGGATACCAAAGTTCGGCCTTCAGTTGGGCACGGAAAACAGTAACCTCGTCACTACGGTTTGAAAAGCTATATTGGTCCGAACGAGGCAACCTCGTAGTGACATAGGAAGGAAGGAAGAACTTCTTTTTCCATTTTTTAAGTTTTGCAGAAGTAGTGCAGCAGGGGTGAGAAAGAAGGGGTTCCCAGGTTTCGGGAATAGGCATGACTAGCAAAAAACCGAGTTCGGGAAAAGGCAAAAAGCTATTTTGAAGAAAAAATTTGGAAAAACAGAAGAAACTGGAAGCTAAAACCCACCAAACGTTTTGCCAAAATCCGGATTTGAGGACGCCGTCGTGAGATGATTGCCGGAAAACCACTCTGTCAAAAAGCACCGCTGTAAGAGAGCAGGAAAAACAGTGCAGCAGTTGAGAGACAGAAGAGAGCAAAAGCAAAAGCAAAAGGGGGTTATGAAGGATTGAAGGTATATATAGACCGAGGAAGGGTAGGTGAATCGACGTCATAAGTGCTCAGCGAAGGCGAATCGTCGCCATAATTGCCCATTCTGCATAAAAAGACGCACCCGCTGTAACCGATGTAACCCTCTCCAATGACGGCGTGACACGTGTTAGCAACCACGGCAAATAAGGAACACGCTTTCTGACGAATAGCGCGCCGCCCCAGACTGACACGCCTGGTCACGAGATGAGACGTTTTAGTAACCTACAAAGATTACAGAAAATAGGTTACCTCGGAGACACCAAGAGACAGTCTGTGCTATGTCTACGGACAGAAGGTGTATCTTCGGCACAGGTACCGTGCATAAAGCCCTGAAGGGTACCCTCCGAAAGCTGACAAAGCCAAAGTCCCTACTTCGGCTTCTAGGAGGGGGGCATGTGATAGCCGAAGGACTATAGCCTCTCCTAGAACGTACCTCCTACCAAAAGCACGCTCGGGAAACCTGGCACCATCCGAGGGAGGCACTAGTACTGACCTCGGACTAGGCGAATTCCAGTGCCTCGAACTCGGGATTTAGCCTAGTACCCCAGAGAACTCCAAAGGTGCAGACAGCCCCCTCGGGGGATTAAACGGATCACCTTCGGCATAGAAGAGCCAGCTACCGCAAGCAAGAGAGGATCTCCCGAAGGCGGAACCTCCGAGCTAGGCAACTCCCGAAGAAGGGTGTTCGTCAAAGAGAACGACCTCGCCCGAAGGACATCGGGAGTACGGCAGGAGCATTTAAGGAGCCTCTGACACCTCACCCACAGACGCACCATGTCACCTCAAACGACGCTCTGACACGCCGACGCCGCCCAGGCCTTGTCACAACTTGTCTCGGACCAAGGCTTGAGGGAGCCTACAAACAGCTACTTGTCCCCTATGCCCAAAGGTACATAGCAGATCTGGCCGAACACGTGTGACGATCTGAATGGGCCAGACACTTCTATAAATACCAAAGAGCAGCTCCTTGCAAACGGTCGTTGGTCAGTCAGTTGAGAGGATACGAACAGGCAAGGTCACTAAACCCTTGAGTGCTCTCTTTCCTTCACCCCTCAGAAAACTGACTTGGGCGTCGGAGGCTCCTCCCCGGAAAAACATCCCGGGGACCTCCTAACCTTTCTTTTTGGGCTCTTCAGGTACCACTCCCTAGGAAACCTCCACTCCGGGCATTCTCCTCCTCGGGAAGTCCCTCCAGAAACCACCATGTTCTCCAGCGAAGATGTCTCCGGACATCACTTATGTTGCTACCATTAGGACCATTGTATTGCCCAGTGATGTAGGGGGGTCAACAACATGGACCCTAGGGGGAGGATCTTGATGAGGGACTCGCTGTAGTTCATTAGGTGCTAAGTGGCTCTTAGCTGCTTCTTCAGGTGCCTTCAACAGCACTCTATGGATCTCCCATTGAGCAGTCATCCTCAGCTGCTCAAAAAGGGTATGTGGGAGAGCTTGAAATTGATCATCATTCAACAGTGTAGTACTTTTTCCTTTTTGAAGGTTTCTATGAGAAGCCAAAGGCTCTTCTCCTACAACTTTGTGAACAGTCCCATTTTCCAGGGTGCTACAGACCTTACGGGATTATTGGTTTTGGTTGTCCATGCAAGATCTTTGGGTGTTCACCATGGTACCCACAGATGGTGCTAAATTAATAGTCAACGGGGTTACTTAGGCTAGGCCTAGTAACTTAATGTAAGGTAAGCGAAGATTTTATGCACCAAGACAATGTCAAAGCCCTAGAATGTTTTCTCGAGGGAAACCCTTCGACAGTCAAGTCAATTTTCGGCAAGTAAAAAGAGATAACAAAGTGTGTAATGGATTCCTCGTACCGCAGGATTGGTGAATGAGGCAAGTTTATATAGCTGATAAAAGGTTCGAGAAGATCGTTTCTAGATGGAAATCCTATAATATCTTATAATTCGGGGATTTCCTTTTGGCTTCGATCCGTCTATCATGCAATTGTTCGTTATGGGCTTTGCATTGGGCCTATACTCTACTAACTTTAAATAGCCTATTACTTGTCGAAAATTTATGTCATGGATTGAATTCATAAGAAGATAGTTCTCAAACAATTTAAAATAAAATTTTAAAATTTAATAGTATAGTTCTCAAACAATTTAAATTAGAATATAAAAAAGTTAATTATATGTAGACATATAAAAGTTAATAACTTAAAATTGTTCAAGAACTATTTTCCAAAAAATTCAAATAGTATCATAATTAAGGGAACCGATATATTATAAAAATTTAAGAACAATTTATAATAAGATGAACATTAATAACTAGATTACAATGGCTAGTGCAAGTTGGGGACTTATGATTCTTTCAACAATTTGTATTAATTGTGGACAAGGTAGGTAGTAAAAGGCAAAAGCCAAAAAGTGCCCTTGAGTGTTGAGGCCCATAAACCTTCTAATTACCTGGCATAAGTTTTCAAACTTTATGTAAATGTTCTAAGTTGCCATTTTGTGGATCCTCTTAAGACAAAATCTTCAAGTTTATATTTATTAAGATTAAAGGCAAACAATGACTTATGGGCACTCCAATATTTGAAAGTGTGCTTTTCTCTTCAATCCTAATATCTATACATTTGCTTTGTTCCTAGGAGTATCATCTAGTTAGTCTAGTAAGTGAGACTTGGAAGACCATGACCAAAAGGTGTGGTGTGCCCTTAAGAATGCTTGAGTAGCCTAGTTGCCTGGTGCCCCATTGATTCAACTAGTTTATGCAGGCTTATGGCTTAAGGCTTGGCTGTATGATTTTTGAGCTGTATCACCTTGTGCCTCCATTTTTCCAAGTACGTCAGTCACTTGGCTATTCCAAAATCCATTTGGTATTGGTGCCATGAGCTACTTAATTCTTTAACAAGTTGGATTACTAAGCATCTCTTACTGATCTCTCAAGCTAGTTCCGTTTAAATATGTTTGGAAACTCAACTCCATCTATTGCCCTTGCAACCTCTTTTAGATCTTCTTTTCTTTCTCTTTTATACTTCCTTTATGAATTTAAATATCTTTCAGAAGAAGATAATGTCTCTCTGATTGATCTCCTTCTCATAAACCTATATTAAGCCTCTGCAAAGGCTTTTCATTCTCTCTCAAAGATTGTCAAGAATCTTATCTCTCCTGCTCAAATAGCTATCAAATAGTACGTTCAAGCTACTAAGTTTGATCAACATACACTTCCTGCCACCAGCAAAGAGCAATATGTCACTCTATAGATTCCTTCCTTTTTTTCATGACAATGGTCTACAGAGGGTTTTACACACTTTTAATTTAGAGCCATTGATCTTGCTCTGACTTATCATAGAAGAAAGGGTTTACTAGTCACTGCCAGATTAGCTTTCTTAGATACCTGGTAGAAAAAGTATAAACACGCTTGTATTGGCATCATGGAGACTAGTCTCAATGCAGGTACTAGTTTGATCACTTTCTTCCTGAATTTCTATATGTCACAATGAGATCCTCATCTTCTCTCTGCTCAAAAAATTCAACTACAAATCACTAAAGCAGAACAAGTTTCTTCCACCTTGGTGGCACCACTCCACAATCAGATGGTGTATAAGGTCCAAAATCATGCCCTTGATTTTACAATACCTAATATGAACAATGACGCGTTATATCTTTTTATTGATACAACCTATGTTCTAAATAAAACATATGTGCCTCATTAGATCTCCAAATAAGAGCTTCAGAGACTCATTCCAACCTCTTGGACAACAAGTTATGAATCTCTTCATCAACAAACACGGCTTGTTCAATCTAAGAAACCTCTTTTCTTAGATAAAAGAGAAGGTCAAATAGAAAATTTTCTTCCTAAAGGAAGTTGAATCTTCTCAACATACTAATGTGTTCTTTACCCCAACAGTCATGACAATGGTTCATGAGCTAGATCTAGAAATTTAGGCCCCTATTAAATCTTTTACTACTGATGGCACTCCTATATATCAATTCCAAAAAGAAAAGGGTCACAAATATTTTGATATTTGTGATTGTGCTGATTGCTTACAACTTTTTGATGATGATGACAAAAAGAAGAAACCATCCCAAGAACTTCTTTGACAGAGATATGAAGATGGTGATCCATCTGTTAGACTTCTTGGTGAACCGTTTAGAAAGTTTGACTACTATGTCTTATATTCCAGCCAAGAACATAACCAAACTTAACCTCCTTCGGAGAAATCATTTGATCTACCTCCTCCATCTTCTGAAGTCAAAATGGATGCTCATCCTTACTAAAAAAAAGATGCTTAAATAGTTAAAGAAGGAACAACCCCCAGTTCTTATTTTTGAAGTTAATATGTTTAAGATGAAGAAAGAAGATTTTTCTCTATTAAAGTTTCAAGATCCTTCTTGTTTTACCAAACATAATTAGAAGGTTTCCCAACCGACATCCATTAGCTTTGAAGGCAAAAGAAAATGTATGTTTACTGCTGAACAAGTCCTAAATTGGCAATCTGAGAATATGGTCTCTCAAAACCATTTCCTTAGAAGAATTGAGCAAAATCAACTTAGGCTTAAAAGAAGGTTGATCATGTTGTGATTAGTCCTTTGACACAATGTCAACAAAGGATTGATTATCTTCACAATGAGATTATGAATCTCATTTCTCAACAGAAAAACTTTTCAGTTCAAGAAAAAAAATTGTGCATTTTAAACAGCTACTAAATCACCTTCAGGCCAACCAACAACCCAGACTTCCACATCCATATACACCACCCTTTCTTCATTCTTAACCTTTTTCCAGCCTTTTAGCCCGGTATCTGCCAAATCATCACTATTCATTGCTAATTTCTTTGTAACTCTTCTACCTCTTCAGCAACAATCAAACTGACAACCAAAACCTAAGCCCAAGCCTACTACAACTCCACCAACAGCTAATTCTACTCAGCCAGAGCCCAAACCTCAAAAATAACCAAAACTTAAATGTCTACTCACATGGCCGTCCCTCAGCTTAGCCTAGGAAGCCTATGAGAGCTAGTCTCACGATGGTTGCAATCGGCTAGCTAGATATATGTGCAAATTAAAACTTGGTGATACTAGTTGATTACCTAAGAATATGCAAGATGCATGCTCTTTATGCTTTGACTAGAGTAAATGGAAAACATAAAAATGTTCACTTGGCCAAGGTACTTTCATAGAAAACAAGTTCAAATAGCCAAAGCATACCAAAACAACATTTGTATGATTAATACTACACATAACAACTAAAGGCATTCAACATGAAGTAGACTAATGCCCTTACCCAAGAGCAACCCTAGAGTCTAAGACTAAAAAATATAGACAATGAAGGCAACTAGGTGTACAACACATATACAAGCCTCGACTGAGATCTCCTCTATTAACTCCCACCTTAGAAATGAACCCAATAGTGATTCACAAAAGCTTGTCCATATGCTGGTAGGCTCTACAGCCAAGAAAAACAATATACTTAGAATTGTTACTTAAACAACAAGTAACCCAAGTAGACTAGAATCATAAAGATTCTCAAGCGGAGTACCTGCAACAACAAACCACTGTGATAACCTTCAACAATTATCTAGCCCAACAACGTCAGAATCTACAAAACATAACTAGGGAGTGAGATTTAGAATTCTCAATAAGGGCCTTCACTTTACTTGCAAGAAAAGTTACTAACGACAACACATATGTGAACATATGTAATCTATTGTGAGCTCATACAACCTGAGGCTAGACTTATGCGTATATGTCTTAGTCCCTTGGTGATGCGAACCCTAATGGTATAAAGACCATGAAATGCGCCCAAGATATTTTTCAAGCTCCACAAGACATCAAAGAGACTGGATTTGAAGACCCCCACCCCTAATCAACTTATGACTAGAAACAAGAAGTATAAGAACACCAAGAACACAAGAACACTTGTGCACCAAGGTAGTCTGCCAAGAACCGAAGAGAAATCTCTCCAAAGTAGCAATATTATTTCGGTTGAAAGTTGTGTTTTACAAAAAAAATATGTGCCTATTTATAGGCCTAAACTAGGCTAAAAGACATGAAAAAATTTGCAGCCCAAGTCACCTAGGAAACCTAGTTACAAAGGACTCAAGAAAACCTAGTCAAACTAGGACTTCCACATCCTTTCAACCTTGTTTTAGGTACGCAGCAAATGCCACTTGTCCTAAGCGACCTGAATTAATCAAATAGCCTAAATAACATCCTAAATAATTTAAATAAATAGGAATTAAATGAAAATAAATTGCAAATACAAGTTTGACCCCAAAAACCCCCAAATGGTCTTCTCGGGTGCACTTTTGGGCTCCTTAGGGTTTCCACTTGTATCTTTAGCTCCAAGCTTGAATATTTGAGTTCCAATGGCATGATTAACCTTATTAAATTTTGGAAAGAGGTCTTGAAAAGTTAGAGCTCAAAAATCCTGCTTGTAGACACAACATGCATAAAGAACACTCAAGGGGGCTCAAAAGGTGCACTTTGAGTGGTGTCCTCTATGTCCTTGCTTTGTGACTTGTATAGGCACTCTAGGATTGTGTACCAAGCATGTCCATCACCTCCATATGGTTTCTTGAAAGTTGCAGTAGCTCCTTGTGAAGTTCCATGTCCATTCTCCATGAAGAAGCTTGAAACAAAGGCTTGTAGTGCACTAGTGAGCTCCTTAGCTTTCTTCCTTGTCATTGGCCCACTAGAAACCTTCAATCTATCCTTGCCTTCTTTGAGTGTTCCTTCCTTGATCATATCAACTCCCCCCCCCCTCCTTAGAAGGATTCATCCACGAATCTACATGTTCAAATAAAGACAAATCAGAAACGTTGAAAGTAGCACTCACATTGTACTCATTCACAAGTCTAGCATGTATGCATTGTCATTGATCTTTCACATGACTTGGAATGGACCATCTCCTCTAGGATGAAGCTTAGTCTTCCTTGCAACTGGAAATCTTTCCTTCCTCATGTGCAACCAAACCCAATCTTCAGGCTCAAAGACAACTCTCCTTTGGCCTTGGTTGGCTTTCTTAGCAACTTATTGATTTTTGTGTTCAATTTGTTGCTTAACCTTCTCATGCATCTTCTTGATGCTCTTGGACCTTTTACTACCATCCAAACTAGAAACCTCATGAGTAGGTAATGGAAAAAGATCCAATGGAGTTAAAGGATTAAAACCATAAACAATCGCAAAAGGTGACAAACTAGTAGTAGAATCCATGGACCTATTGTATGCAAACTCTACATGAGGCAAACAATCTTCCCAAGGCTTTAAGTTCTTACCAATGATAGCTCTAAGCATGGAACCTAAGGTCCTATTTGTTACCTCAGTTTGCCCATCAGTTTGTGGGTGACAAGATGTAGAAAACAAAAGCTTAGTGCCAAGCTTACCCCACAAAGTTCTCCAAAAGTGGCTTAGAAACTTAGTGTCTCTATCCGAAACTATTGTTCTTGGAACACCATGAAGCCTAACAATTTCCTTGAAAAACAATTTAGCCACATGTATAGCATCATCAGTCTTATTGCATGGAATAAAGTAAGCCATCTTAGAAAACTTATCAACTACAACAAAGATTGCGTCTCGGTTTCCTCTAGTCCTAGGCAATCCAACTATAAAATCCATTGAAATATCAACCCATGGATGACTAGCTGTAGGAAGTGGTGTGTATAATCCTTGTGAAGTGTAAGTGGATTTAGCGTTCCTACATGCTATGCATTGATCACAAACCTTCCTTACATCCTTTACCATGTTCGCCCAATGGTAGTGTTCCTTCAAAGTATGCAAGGTCTTGGCTTCTACAAAGTGTCCCATAAGTCCTCCACAATGAGCCTCATTTATGAGCAATTCCCTCAAAGATGTCTTGGGAATCCACAACCTGTTTTCTTTGAAAAGAAACCCATTAACTTGATAGAACTTCTCAAAAGCAAACTTAGAACACTTAGAATAAATCTCACCGAAATCATCATCAGAAGCATACAAATCCTCCAAGTGTTCAAAACCCAAAACTTTAGCATCTAAAGTTGAAAGTAAAGCATACTTCCTAGAAAGTGCATCTGCCACTACATTATCCTTACCTTGCTTGTATTTGATAACATATGGGAATGACTCAATGAACTCTACCCATTTAGAATGCCTCTTATTCAACTTACCTTGCCCATTAAGAAACTTAAGGGCTTGATGATTAGTGTGGATCACAAACTCTCTCGGCCATAAGTAGTGTTGCCAAGTCTCCAAAGCATAGAGCTCTTTGTCATAAGTTAGATAATTTAGGGTAGCACCATTTAACTTCTCACTAAAGTATGCAACGGGTCGGCCTCCTTGCATTAGCACAACTCCAATGCCTATACCTGAAGCATCACACTCAATTTCGAAAGCATTAGCAAGGTTAGGCAAAGTTAAAAGTGGTGAATTGCATAACCTTTTCTTAAGCAACCCCGAAAGCCTCTTCTTGAGCTTTTCCCCACTTAAACCCAACATTCTTCTTTATAACTTCAGTTAGAGGTGCAACAATGGAAGAAAAATTCCTTGCAAACCTCCTATAGAAGCTAGCTAACCCATGGAATGATCTCACCTCAGTTATGGATGTTGGCATTGGCCATTCTTGTATGGCTCTCACCTTTTCTTGATCTACCTTAATTCCATGTGAACTCACAACAAAACCAAGGAAAATAAATTTATCAACACAAAAAGAGCACTTCTTTAAGTTAGCATACAACTTTTGATATATACTAAGATATCATCAAACTAGACAACAACAAACCTACTGATAGCCGAAGGACTATCGCCTCCACCTGGCCGAACTCCCTGCCACCATAATGGCCAGGAGATCTGATGCTACCCGGAAAAAGGTGGGATCACACACATCGGAGAAAAGCCGAAGACCCCGAGCTCGGCACGCCAGGGAACTATTAGCCCCCCCGAGGTAGTAAACAGACCGCCTTCAGAAAAGTGGCACCAGCTAGTGCGGGCCGAACATGATCTTCCCGAAGGCGGAACTCCCTGAATCTGGGAACCCCCAAACTGAGGGCATGTTTCCAGAAGTGGCACGGTCCGTACTAAAGGGTGACCTCACCCAGGGACCTCGGGAGTACGGCAGGAGCATTTAAGGAAGCCTCTGACATGTCGCCCACAGACGTCACAAGCCGCCTCAAACGGCGCTCTGACACGCCGACTCCATCAAAGTCACATCATGGCCTGTCTCGGCTCAAGGCTCAAGGAAGCCTGCCACCAGCTACTTGTCCTCTACGCCCAGACATTCAGAGAACATCCGACCGAACACGTGTCACGATCTGAACGGGCTGGACACCTCTATAAATACCAGGGAATACACTCTGGCAAACGGCTGGCAAATATCCTGACTCCTCACTCTGAGAAAATACGACCAGGCGAGTTCACTGAACCCCTCAGTGCTATTTCCTCTGCCTTCTCTCAGCACCACTGACTTGGGCGTCGGAGGCTCCTCCCCGGAAAAACACCCCGAGGACCTCCTAACCCACTTTTTCTGAACATCTCAGGCACTCTCCCTTGGGCAAACCGGCCACCAGGCGTTCTTCCTCTCCGGGAGTCCCTCCATCAGTCACCATGACTACCAACGATGAAGCCCCTGGGCATCATTTGGCGCCGTCTGTGGGAACCCGCTCTGAGATCGCCGTCGTTGAAACTCGGCGTTCTAAGGACAGGGGACTCCCGAGGTCTCCGTCCGCGCCTGAGACACAACCGGCTGCTGAGCAAACACTCCCAGGGACTTCTGCGCTTGAGGAAGACCGCCCTCTAGTAATCACTATGAGCTTTATGAGGGAGTTTCAGCGTTCGGTCGTGGCCGAAATGACACAGTAGATCGACCGAAGGTGGTCACAGCAGGCACAGACCCAAAGACCTCCCTCACCTGCACGCCCTCGGGAGAAAAGCCCGAGGTCGGCTCATCGCAGTTCGGGAAGCGGAGACCCGCGCAAAGAGTCGTCTACGGAGAATATACCCCTCGGGAAACGGCCTGTGGGAAAAACTGGGTCCAAGCGACCGAAAGTCTCACAGCGAAGGAGTTCATCGCCAGAGGCGAGGTCCTTGTCCCTTCAGCGCCAAACTCGCTCCCCAAAGAGGCGCCGACGATCTCCCTTCCCAGAGGAAGAGCCTAACGCCACAGCTCTCATGGAAAGGATACTAGCACGGCTAGACAGGGTGGAAAAGCAGGTAGCTCGCAAACCCGTCTGGGACAGGCTGACGGGACCCTTCTGCGAAGATGGGTCCCCATTCACCCAGGTCGTGGCCGAGGCAGCCATGCCAGGCGACTTCAGGGTACCTCGGCTGGAGATTTATGATGGCCGCACTGATCCGCAGGCCCATCTGACCAAGTACAGACGCAGCATGATAATGCATGGTGCTGACGACGCTACCATGTGTAAATGCTTCGAGGTCACCCTGACGGGACCAGCAACTGCGTGGTACAACTCATTGCCCCCAGGAGCCATCACTGAGTTCCAGGAGTTGTCTACGGCCTTCGCGCAACAATTTATTGGAAGCCGGCCAACGGCGAAGATGCCTGTTCAGATGTTCGACATAGAGCAGAGGAACGGAGAAACTATCCGAGACTATGTCGAAAGATTCAACAGGGAAGCTCTAAGCATCCCGGACTTCCGGCCCGAAATACGCATCCTCGCCATGACACGGGGCCTTCGGGGAGACTCACAGCTGTTTTATGAGTTCCCAAAGGACCCCCTGGACACCCTCGGAGAATTTTACCGAAGGGCGGAACAGCACATGACTGCCGAGGAGCTGAGAATGGCTGGGCCGAAGTCCGATCACAACTGCGCCGAAGGGTCCAATCAGCAAGCCCGGCATCCAACCGAACAGGCAGGCCGACCTCGGAGGATGCGGGGAAGCAAACGTCAAAGCTTCACACCCCTGAGCACTACACGGACAAACATCCTCATGGTGCTGGAAAGGTAGGGGACGTAGATTCGGCGGCCAAGGGCCATGACCGCTGATAACAAGAAAAACATCAAGAAGTTTTGCCAGTTTCACCGCTACCACGGCCACGACACCGAAGACTGCTTCCAACTAAAGAAGTACATTGAGTCGTTGATAAAACTCGGCCAACTTTGGAAATATCTGCGGATGCCTTCCCCAAAAGGAAGAAAAGATGAGGAAGAAAGGGCCGAAGACGAGGACTACAACTCTGACAGACGGAGAAACAGAAGTCCGAAAAAGCGCCCTCCTCCTCCTGCAGGGGTGATACAAACCATCACTACGGGGCTCCCATCCTCGGAAAGAAAGCGGAAGGCCAGAGAGATTGCGGTCATAGAATATCAGAGTCCGGCAAAGAAACTGGCTCGCAAGGATGGATCCACCGTCATCTTCCCCCATGACGATCCGCTGCTAATCATGGCAAGGATAGGGAACTGGGACGTCAAAAGAGTGTTGCTTGATGACGGATCAATACTGACGTCCTATTCTCGCATTTACTGCCGAATTTGGACATCTCTAGCAGCGAGCTCAAGCCTGTCACCTCGCCCACCTTCGGGGTTGGACCGTCCGAACTACCTGTCCTCGGATGGATTGATCTGCCCCTGATGATGAAAGGAACTTCGGTCGACGGAACAGCTGAGTTGTACGCCTCCACAATGGCGAGATTTATCGTCATGGACGTTCCTTCTTCGTACAACGCCATCCTTGGAAGGCAGACACAGGGAAACCTGCACATTCGCCCTGACGTGAAGTACTTGACTGTCACATTCGCCACCAAGGATGGGGATGCAGAGGTCTTCATAGATCAAGCCGAGGTAAGGAAGGTGTTTGTAAAAGCGCGAAAACCTCCGGCAAATAACCTCACACAAACAATGGAGGCAAAGGCACCAGAGAAGGACAAAGAAGGAGATCCCACGAGAGCGGAAACGGAAACAGTGGAACTTGTCCCAGGACAATCTACCCGAATAGGGAAGAGCTTGCCCGAAGGTGACAAGAAAAACCTTGTATCTTTTCTACTAGGAAATAAAGATCTCTTTGCCTACTCGCCGAAAGACATGCCAGGGGTGCACCCTGGCATAATACAGCATAGCCTCAAAGTAAGCCTGGAAGCAAAGCCTGTCCGGTAAAAGAAGCGAAGCATCTCAGTCCATAAGAGCAACTTTGTGAAAACCGAAGTCCAGTGCCTGTTAGACGCTGAAGTCATCAAGGAGGTCAAATACCCCGAATGGTTAAGCAACGTGGTCATTGCCACAAAAGAAGGCAGCAGCAAACTCCGGATGTGCATCGACTTCAGAAACTTGAACTATGCCTGCCCGAAAGACTCATACCATCTTCCGCCAATAGACCAACTGGTAGACTCAACTGCCAAATACGGGCTCCTAAGTTTCCTAGACGCCTTCAGCGGCTACCATCAAATAAGGATGGACCCCGAAGATGAAGAAAAAACCGCCTTCATCACCGAGGGAGGAACATACTGCTACGTCAGGATGCCCTTCGGGCTTAAAAATGCAGGAGCCACCTACCAAAGGTTGATGAACAAGGTCTTTAAGGACCATATGGGGAGAAACATGGAGGTGTATGTTGACGATATGATAGTCAAAAGCAAGCTCCCTCGCAACCACGTTGCAGATCTAGAGGAAACCTTCCAAAAGCTCAGAGCCTTCGGGATTCGTCTCAATCCTGAAAAATGCATGTTCGGGGTGACCTCGGGAAAGTTCCTTGGGTACATGGTATCCGAAAGAGGCATCGATGCTAACCCCGAAAAAATTAAGGCTCTGCTCGAGTTCCGAACTCCTGCCACAGTAAAAGATGTGCAGAGACTCACCGGAAGAATAACCTCTCTTAGCAGGTTCATTTCCAGGTACGGAGATAGGTGTCGGCCTTTCTTCAAAGTCCTCACTAAGGCGGCAAAAAAGGAAGGCAACCTCGGAAGGGATGATCATCCTTGGGATCAAGACTGCCAAAAAGCGTGGGAAGAACTCAAAATATACCTAGCCAGCCTGCCAACTCTGCGACAACCTCGCGAGGGAGAGCCCCTCGTGTTATACCTCGCCGTCACGGAAAAAGCTGTGAGCTCGGTCCTCGTGAAAGAAAAAGGGCCAAAACAATGACCGGTCTACTATGTAAGCAAATCCCTGCATGGCGCCGAAGTCAGGTACCCTCTGCTGCAAAAAGCTATATATGCCTTGGTGCTTGCAGGGAGAAGGCTGCGACCATACTTTCAGGCTCACCCCATCATCGTCCGAAGTAGCCTACCACTACGGGACGTTATGAGGAAAGTGGATCATTCGGGAAGGCTCTCCAAGTGGTGTATAGAGCTTGGCGAACATGATATCACCTATGAACCTCGGAAGGCCATAAAAGCTCAAGCACTGGCAGAATTCATTGTCGAAATACCCACCACTGAGGACAGTCGTCCGGATCTGAACGAAGGTGAGCCAGAATGGACCTTACATGTTGACGGAGCCTCGGGGTCCGAACACCAGGGAGCAGGGGTAATTATCAGAGGCCCCGAAGGCCTAGAGGTAATGAAGGCTATCAAGTTTAGCTTCAACGTCACTAACAATGTGGCTGAGTATGAGGCCCTTATAGCGGGATTACGACTGGCCAGAAAAATTGGCACGAGAAACTTAAAGGCTCAGAGCGACTCCCAGCTAGTAGTTCGGCAGAAGACTATGGGGCGAAGGACCCAACCTTGGCAAAATACCACGAGCTGGTAGCAAAACTCATTCAAGAGTTTGACGCCGTACGGATCGAAAACGTACCTCGGCGGAAAAACACCGAAGCAGACTGCTTGGCGAAGTCAAAAACCTACACCGAGGTGCTCGACCATCCGAGCATCTCAGTACTGAGCATAGCGACCTCGGGAAAGGATGGAGGGATCCAATAAAAAGGTACCTCACGGAAAATGTGCTCCGCGAACACCCCGGTGACGCTGCAAAACTGTGAAGGCGCTCTGGCAGTTTCTTTCTAATCGGTGAAGAACTATACCGACAGGGATACGCGAATCCACTGCAAAGATGTGTGAATGAAGAGGATACTGAAATGATCCTTAAAGAAGTCCACAAAGGCATGTGTGGTTCACACATTGGAACCGATGCCCTGGCGGCAGTGATACTTCGCCAGGGATACTTCTGGCCTACCCTAAGAAAGGACGCAAGGCAGTTCGTCCGGAAATGCGACAGTTGCCAGAAACACGCGAACATCCGGAGGGCACCCTCGGAAATGGTAACTTCGGCTGACTATCCCTGGCCCTTCGCAGCCTGGGGTATAGACCTTATTGGGCCACTCCCCTCAGCGCCCGGAGGCGTGAAATTCTGCGTAGTAGCAGTAGACTATTTCTCCAAATGGGTCGAGGCAGAACCGCTAGCAACTATCTCGGCAAAAGAAGTGCAGAAGTTTGTATGGAAGAACATCGTATGCAGATTTGGCATACTGAGGGTACTAGTGGCTGATAATGGATCCCAATTCACAGACAAAGGATTCCAGGAATTTATCAGCGACCTTGGGATAAAGATGCACTTCGCCCCAGTAGCTCACCCCCAAAGCAACGGGCAGGTGGAAGTGTCTAACAGGACCATAAAAGATGACCTGAAAAAGAGACTGGGGGAAGCAAAAGGGAAATGGCCAGGAGAACTCCAAAGCGTATTATGGAGTTACTGAACGACGCCCCGAAGAGCCACAGGGGAGACTCCCTTCTCACTCGTCTTCGGAAAAAAGGCCATCATCCCTATCGAGATAGTTAGACCATCAGTACGGGTGCAAGTATTTGATGAAGGTGGAAACGACCTCGGCCTAAGAACGAAGCTCGACCTCGTCGGCGAACACAGAGAAATAGCTGAGCTAAGAAGAAAAGCTTTCCAGCAAAGAGTGGCCGCGGCTATAAATTTACGAGCCAGGCCAAAAGAAATCAAGAAAGGGGACCTCGTTCTCCGAAAGGCTGACTTTGCACCCCGAAAGCCATCCCACGGGGTACTTCGCGCGAACTGGGAAGGACCTTATCTGGTTCTTTCTGAAGTACGAAAAGGCGTGTACAAACTTGGCGACACCGAAGGCGTAGAATTGAAAAACACTTGGCACTCAGACGCCTTGAAGAAATTCTATGCTTAAGATGGAGCGGGAGGATTGTGTTGTACAAAAAATACCCTAAGTATAGAATGTCCTTGAGAAAAATTCTTAAGTGTACAAAATGGTGCAAGACAGAATTCCGCGAAGGTGTTCACCGTGATAAAGCGCAGATGTGATTTTCCGAAGTCCCTTGAGCCATCACGCTCGGAAAAATGGAAAACAAAAAATCTTGCGAAAGTACTCGCCGCAAAAAGCGCAGAATAATTTTTTGTGATTGCAGGTTTCCCGAAGTCTCTTGAGTGAACTTGTTCGGGACGATGGAAATGCAAAATCTTGCAAAAAAGACTTAGCCAAAAAATATATTCATTGAGAATGATCAGGCTTACAAAGAAGAAGTGCCCGAAGAAGGAGCACAAAAACGAAGAGGAAAAAAGGAAAAGGCCCCTAAAACAGCCTAAGGATTCTCGGCGTCCCGAGAGCCACCAGCCTCTGTGCCCTTTTCCACCACCTTCGGCGCCGGAATTTTGGAAGGAAGGTTCAGGTGCTCGATTTTTGACCAGGACCACCGAGGCCCCTCGAGAATGTTCAGAGCTTCTAAAAAAGAGAGGTCCAGACCTGGGAACCTCTGAAGGACTTGATGCCGAGCAAGGCAGAACCCGTCCTGGAAGGCGACCTTAGTCATTTGGTCGGATTTGTCCTTCTCAACCTCAAGGTCCTCGAGCTCGTCCTTCAAATCTGCAACCTCCTTCTTCAACACCTTCATCCTCTTCTTCGCGTCGGATCCCTTCTTCAAAAACTTGACCTCGGCTTCAAGAGCTTTTTTCTCAGTCACCAACGACCGTATGAGATTGTCAGAATCTGACTTATCTTTGAGAAGGTCTTGGTTGGCAGCAAGCATCCCCGCCACCTGATTGCCGAGGTCAGCAATCTTCAGGGAGGAGTCCTTCTCAAGGCCTTCCTTTTCCTTCCGAAACTCCTCCCGAAGGGCAGCAACTTCTTTCTTCGCAGCATCTGCCAGCTGCTGGTTCTTGGCGGTCAATTCCGAGCACGTGACTTTCGCTTTTTCTAAGGCCTCTAAGGCCGAAGCTCGGAACGCCGTCTGCCTGGCCACCCGAACTCGGAGAAAGCCGGCGTACCCCAGCAACTGCGAAAAGATGAACGCAAGGTCAGTAAGAGCCAAGCACTTAGGAAAAATTGAAGGGAAAAAGGTGTGAAGAGCATACCTGAGCAGCATGCTCGGTGACTTTCGCGGCGAGGGTGTCATAGCTCGGATGGGCCGCTGCAATAGCCATGAAGGAGGCCTCTGTAAGCACCCCCTTCGAAATCTGCTTCTCCATTTCAGGACAGTCCTCGGAGTACAAGTTCATGTCCTCCGTGAATGTCCAGAAAGGCTCTTTGGGTATCTTCCCTTGCGGGACTTTGGCATCGCGAAGGGCCCGCGTCTTCGCGTGTTCGGCCGCCCAGTTCGGAGTAAGCAACTCCTCTGCATGGTGAAAACGAGAAGCAGCTCAAAGACAAAGGAAATTTCAGAAAAACAAAAGAGCCATACTTGTTCTGAAAGCAACAAACCTGGCGGCACTTCGACCACGACGTCCTCGGAGTCCTGAGACCCCTCGGTCGAAATCCCCTTGCCTTTCTTCTTGCGCCGCTCCTCAGCAGAAGGAGCCTCTACCACGGCCTCCAGAAGGGCCTACGGCGCGGAAGGGCTCTGGGGAGGGACGTCGGCGGAAGGAACCTCGGCAGCGACAGGGACCTCGGCCGCAGCCTCGGGCGGTGAAATCTCAGCTGCCCCAGCCTCCCCAGCCTTCGGGAAGCCGCCTTCTTTGTCTGATTGCCCTTCTCCACCTGGCCGGAGGAAAGGGACTTGTAGAATGCAGCAGTCCCGTCCCCCATCTCTGAAAAAGAAAAAAGACATCAGCGTAAGTCCGAGGGAAAAAACTGCAAGGGAGTAGAGGATAACTTACTTTCGAAAAGCGTTTCGAAAGAAACTTCCTCCCGAATGAGCTGCACCATCCAGGAGTCCTTCCCGGCGATAGCAGGAGCTGGCATCTCGAGGTCAATCTCATGCTCCTTGACCACCCCTAACTCCCGAAGGACCTCTTCGGTCATCAACCTCCAGTTAATGGGGAAGGGGTAGAGGGAGCGCGGAGCGACCTCGAGAGCCCAGTCGGAGATGGCGCGAATACGTCCGTCAAAGTCCTTGAACACGGGAGCCAACTCTGGATTCAACAGTATCCTCGGATCAACGACGTCCACATCCAGCTTTCCCCGAGCCCATTTGGTCGGAACATACGACCAGGCCTCGTCTATCTTCAGGAAGAAGAATTTCTGTTGCCACCCTTGCCAACTGTCCTTAGTGGCAAAAGTGAACATGAATTTTTTGCTCCCGGATCCCCGAGGTAGCATGAAACAGAAGCCACCCTTCGGGACCACGAAGAGCTTGTAGTACTGCATAAAAATTACAAAATGGGGTTTTATCCCGAAGACGCCACACATACAGAGGAAGGCGTTAAAATAGCAGTACAAGTTCGGGGGAAGCTGATTCACAGCAATGCCATGAAACTGGCAGAACTCGCAAACCATCTTCAGGGGAGGATACCGAAGTCCGGCCTTCAGCTGGGCTTGGAAAACGGTAACCTCGGTACTATGGTTTGAAAAAGCATAGTGGTCAGGTCGTGGCAGCCGAGTAATGGCGTAAGAAGGAAGAAAGAACTTCTTCTTCCACCTCTCTAATTTTTTAGGGGTGGTGCAACAAGGATGAGATAAAAGAGGCTGCCAGCTCTCAGGGATAGGCATTTTGGACAGAAAAACGAGTTCGGAAAAAGGCAAGAAAACAACTTCCGGAAAAAGCTCGAAAAAACAGAGGTATCAAAAGACTCTGGAAAGAAAAAACCCACCAAAAGACTTGCCAAAATCGAAGGTCGCCGTCGTAAAAGGTTGCCGGAAAAAGCTCTTTTAAAACAGCTCCGCCGCAAAAGCAAGAGAAAGCGCACAGAAAAGGGCAAGCAGGGAAATAGCAGAAGCAAAAGCAAAAGGGGCTATGACAGAATGGGCTACTTATAGGCCAAGGTTGGGTAACTGAAACGGCGTCATAAGTGCCCTTTGAAGGTGAACCGTCACCGTAACTGCACTCTGCGCCTGAAAAGACGCTCTCTCTGTAAACGACGCGACTCTCCTCCAATGACAGTGCGCCACGTGTCAACCATCGCGCCAAAATAGGAGACACGTCTTCTGACATCCCTAAAAAACTGGGACGCGTCGCTCAGACTGACGCGCTTGGCCATCAGACGCGACGCTGCACAGACCTGCAAAAGCAAAGAAGCAGGTTGCCTCGAAGACACCAAAAGACAGGCTATGGCCGAACAGCCCATACCTTCGGGCAAGAGGTGTATCTTCGGCACAGGCTTTGCCTCGGAGACACCAAAAAACAGGCCAAGGCCGAGCAGCCCACACCTTTGGGCAAGAGGTGTACCTTCGACACAGGTGTTACTCTCTATAGACTCCCAAAGAACATCCTCGGAAAGAAAACAAAACCGAAGTCTTTACTTCGGCTTTCTGAAGGGGGGCATGTGATAGCCGAAGGACTATCGCCTCCACCTGGCCGAACTCCCTGCCACCAGAATGGCCAGGAGATCTGGCGCTACCCGGAAAAAGGTGGGATCACACACCTCGGAGAAAAGCCGAAGAGCCCGAGCTCGGCACGCCAGGGAACTATTAGCCCCCCCCGAGGTAGTAAACAGACCGCCTTCAGAAAAGTGGCACCAGCTAGTGCGGGCCGAACATGATCTTCCCGAAGGCAGAACTCCCTGAATCTGGGAACCCCCGAACTGAGGGCATGTTTGCCGAAGTGGCACGGTCCGTACTAAAGGGCGACCTCACCCAGGGACCTCGGGAGTATGGCAGGAGCATTTAAGGAAGCCTCTGACGTGTCGCCCATAGACGTCACAAGCCGCCTCAAACGGTGCTCTGACACACCGACGCCATCAAAGTCACATCATGGCCCATCTCGGCACAAGGCTCAAGGAAGCCTGCCACCAGCTACTTGTCCTCTACGACCAGACATTCAGAGAACATCCGACCGAACACGTGTCACGATCTGAACGGGCTGGACACCTCTATAAATACCAGGGAATACACTCTGGCAAACGGCTGGCAAATATCCTGACTCCTCACTCTGAGAAAATACGACCAGGCGAGTTCACTGAACCCCTCAGTGCTATTTCCTCAACCTTCTCTCAGCACCACTGACTTAGGCGTCGAAGGCTCCTCCCCGAAAAAACACCCCGGGGACCTCCTAACCCACTTTTTCTGAACATCTCAGGCACTCTCCCTTGGGCAAACCGGCCACCAGGCGTTTTTCCTCTCCGGGAGTCCCTCCATCAGTCACCATGACTACCAACGATGAAGCCCCTGGGCATCACCTACCAATGAAATCACGCAAGATATGGTTCATAAGTCTCATGAAAGTACTAGGAGCATTAGTTAATCCAAAATGCATAACTAACCATTCATAAAGTCCAAACTTTATTTTGAAAGCAGTTTTCCATTCATCTCCTTCCTTCATCCGAATTTGATGGTACCCACTTTTCAAGTCAATTTTTGAAAACAAAGTAGAACCATGCAACTCATCAAGCATATCATTAAGTCTAGGGATAGGATGACTATACTTTATAGTGATTTTGTTGACATGCCTACAATCCATCCACATGAGCCATGAACCATCCTCCTTTGGCACCAAAAGGACAGGCATCACACAAGGGCTCATGCTCTCCCTCACAAAGCCTTTAGCCAACAACTCCTCCACTTGCTTCTCAATCTCCTTAGTCTTTTTGGGATTGGTTCTATAGGCTAGCCTATTTGGGATAGGTGCACCTAGGACTAAGTCAATTTATTTTCAAAGCCTCTAATTGGAGGCAAACCTCTCGAATCTTCAGGGAACACTAGGAAGATGTGTTAGATCGTTGATAACAAGCAAAGACTCTTTGTAAATTAAAAGAAGCACTGGTCTTTGTGCTTGAATGGCTTTCCCCACATCACTCATTTTTGCAATATAGCACTCTTTCTTGCCACTCAACTTCCTCTCATTCTTTTCTCTTGGGAACTCTCCACTCTTCTTCCCCTCATGGTTACTCATCTCACTTGATCTCTCATTTTGTCTCTTGGCTTTCCCTTTTTTACTCTTCCCCTCAACTTTCCCCTCATTTACTTTTCTCTCAACCTTACTTTGAAGTTTCCTTTGATCCTCCAAAACTTGTTGTGGTGAAAGTGGACTGTGTAACTGGCTTGCCTTCATGGACAAATGAGTACAAGTTCCTATCCCCATAATGTGTGACCTTCTTATCATATTGCCATGGCCTTCCAAGAAAAATGTGGCTTGCTTGCATAGGAACAACATCACAAAGAACTTGATCATGGTAAGTACCAATTTTAAAGTTAACCGAAACTTGCTTTACCACCTTTACCTCCCCGACATCATTCAACTATTGAAGCCTATATGGTTGTGGGTGCTTGTGTGTAGGAAGCTTCAACTTCTCCACCATGGTTGAACTTGCTACATTAGTGTAACTTCCTCCATCAACAATGAGGCTGCACACTTGATCTTTGATTCGGCACCTAGTGTGAAAGATGCATTCTCTTTGATTGGCCTCCTCCTTGGCTTGCACACTTAGAGCTCTGCTAGCAACAAATGCAAAGTCTCCCACTTCGGGCTCAAGTGTGTTTTGCTCATCATCCTCCAAAGGTGGCGTCTCCTCCATGGCATCTTCCTCCTTGGATGTGATCTCTCCATCATCTTTAAGTATCATCACCTTCTTGTTAGGACAATCTTTCATGTAGTGCCTCTTGCCTCTACACTTGAAGCACTTAATCTCCCTTGCCTTAGGTACTTCTTTAGGTGCTACTTTGGACTTGTCTGGTTGAGGCCGAGACAAGCCTCCCTTGGTAGCCTCTACTCTTGGCTTTGGTACTTTTTTGCTCTATGTTCCCCTCCATGTGGAACTTCCTCCTTGAACCATCTTGGATGCCTTAGACCTCTTGATGATTCTTTCGGCCTTGGTGGCATGGTGAAGTAAATCCTCCTTGTTGACATACGGCACCATCTCCACTTTGTTGGCAATCTCATGGTTAAGGCCATTAATGAATCTAGCAATGGTGGCCTCCTCATCTTCAATGATATTGGCTCAGGTCAATGTCATCTCCAAGTCCTTGTGGTAGTCCTCCACACTCCTTTGGCACTGCACAAGCCTTTGAAGTTTGAGGTGTTGGTCTCGGTAATAGTAGCTAGGCACAAACCTCCTCCTCATCATGGCTTTAAGAGCTCTCCATGTATTGATGGGTTCCTCCTCATTCCTTCTCCTAGAAGTGACAACCTGGTTCCACCACACAAAAGCATAATCAATGAACTCAATGGTAGCTACTTTAACTTTCTTCTCCTCAGAATAATGATGGCAATCAAACACCATCTCAATCTTTTGGTCCCACTCCCAATATGCATCAGAATCACTCCTCCCTTGGAAAGGTGGAATGGTAAGCTTGATGGAATTAAGGTTGTGATCTTTTCTTGGTTCCCCCCTCATTGGAAGCCCATGATCATGGCAATGTCCTTCTTCCTCCTCAGGTTCTTCTCTACTTGGACCTCTCCTTGGTTGCAAGATAGGATTTGGCCTCCTTGGCATTCTCAAGTCAATGTCCTCAATCCTCCCCACAAGTCTATTGAGAGTTTCTTAAAGCTCTTTCATGGTTGGCTCCTTATTGTGTCTTACTTCCATCCCCCTATCCTTTTGGCCCTCTATACTCTAGAAAACAAAGATCCTCACAAACACTCACCTCACATGTTTCATTCAAAAGATGAGTACTCAAACACTCAATTTGTTAGTGAGATATTGCTATTCAAAGAGTCCTCAAAAGTTTTAAGAAAACTATCCTCAAAGCACACAAGAAAACTTGAATTCTTAAAAACAATTTTGACTCCAAAAGAGGTGGGCTAAACAAGTTTTAAAGACTCTAGGAAGCTCTTACAATCGATGAACACAAGAACCACAAAGAAAAGCTTTTTGGCTCAAAACAAGGGGATAGGTTTTGTGGTGCAAAATTTCAACACTTTGTGTAAACTTACTTGCAAGCTCTTTTTCTTTTTCTTTTCTTTGTTCTTTGTTTGTCTTTTCTCTTTTTTTTTCTTGCTGTTTTGATGCTAAAACAACTTTCTCCTTGAAGTTCCTTGCTGCCAAAGATAAAAAGTTAGATTTCTTTTCGGCCAAGACAAGAAACTATGAAAACATGCTCAATTTGAAACAACTTTTTTTATACCAAACTTCCTGAACTTGGTATAAAAAGATAAGAAACAACTTTTTTTATACCAAACATGAAACAAAAAGATAAGAAACAAACAAGAACAAACAGATGAAAATTGAGAACACAAGGTAGCACTAGTTGACTTCTTTTTGTTGTTTTTGGTTGTTTGATTGGAAACAAGGCTAGAAACAAAGGACACAAACCTGAAACAAGATGAAAAAGGATTAAAATATAGAATTAAAACACAAATTTACTGAACAAAATTGAAATAAAAATGAAGAGAAACAAGAACACAAAGATATTTCCTTCAATGGAAACTTGTGGCTCTAATACCAATTAATGGGAACCCAAATGGTATAAAGACCATGAAACGTGCCCAAGATGTTTTTCAAGCTCCACAAGACATCAAAGACACTGGATTTGAAGACCCCCACCCCTAATCAACCTATGACTAGAAACGAGAAGTATAAGAACACCAAGAACACAAGAACACTTGTGCACCAAGGTAGTCCGCCAAGAACCAAAGAGAAATCTCTCCAAAGTAGCAATATTACTACAGTTTAAAGCTGTGTTTTACAGCCAGAATATATGACTATTTATAGGCCTAAACTAGGGTAACAGACAGGCAAAAATTTGCAGCCCAAGTCACCTAGGAAACCTAGTTACAAAAGACTCAAGAAAACCTAGTCAAACTAGGACTCCTAAATACTTTCAACCTTGTTTTAGGTATGCAGCGTATGCCACTTGTCCTAAGTGACCTGAATTAATTCCATAGCCTAAATAAAATCCCAAATAATGTAAATAAACAGGAATTAAATGAAAATAAAGTGCAAATACAAGTTTGACCCCAAAAACCCCCAAATGGTCTTCTTAGGTGCGCTTTTGGGCTCCTTAGGGTTTCCACTTGTATCTTCAGATCCAAGCTTGCATATTTGAGTTCCAATGGCATGATTAATCCTATTAAATGTTGGAAAGGGATCTTGAAATGTTATAGCTAAAAAATCAAAATTGTAGGCACAAAATGCATCAAAAACACTAAAGGGGGCTCAAAAGGTGCACTTTGAGTGGTGTCCTCAGTGTCCTTGCTTTGTGACTTGTCTAGGCACTCTAGGAATGAGTACCAAGCATGTCCATAACCTCTATATGGTGTCTTGAAAGTTCTTGTACCTCCTTGTGAAGTTCCATTTCCATTATCCATGAAGAAACTTGAAACAAAGGCTTGTAGTGCACTAGTGAGCTCCTTAGCTTTCTTCCTTGTCATTGGCCCACTAGAAACCTTTAATGGGTCCTTGCCTTCTTTAAGTGTGTGTTCCATGATCATATCACTTGGGACTTATCCTCAACCTATTCCTTGAACTATATGGTAGAGCCTTGCCTACTAGCAACCAAAGCTTACTAGCCTAACTACTGTTAATTCACTAGTTGAAACTCCCTTATGTTGTACAGGGGCTCTACGGTGGGACTACTATCGACTAGGCCATATAGACCCACTATGTCATAAAGACCCACTAGGTCCACTAAACCGTCTACCCAAGCTAGAGATACTTAGTTGTGGCCCTTTGTTATCTAGTTTTCTTGTTTATGGTAGAATTCCTAGGTCTTGGAGGAGTTTTGGAAGTCTTGGAGTACCCCCGGAATACTTAGACCCATAGGTACCCTAAGCACCCCCCTTAGGCCTCTCCTTGAACCACTTAGCAAAATTGAAAAATTTTAGCCTTCATAACTGTGGTGATGTGTCACCATAGCTATCAACATTCATGGTACTTTTCGTGGCACTAGCGACGCATTGTCAATACCTGTGATGTGTAGAAATTTCCAGTTTTGCTGCTACAATCTTTAAAAACTTACCAGACATGTTAAACATGGTTGGATGGCCTTTAAACTTCACATACTTGTAAAACATGTGGCAAGGACCACAACCAACTATCACAAGCCTAACTATGATGCATTGTAACATCATTCCAAGCTCCAAAAACTAGTAGTCCACCATGACCAAACTAGCCCACTAACAAATGCTATTGCCAAAACTAATTGAATTCATGAAGCAATCACACTCCAATAGCTTTAATCAACCTTGAAAACATAACTCCCTTACCTTAACTTTAACTCATAAGTAAGAACCAAGCAATTCTCTTAGAAAAATCAAGTTCCATAATGTTCTTCCTAGTTCCAAGCAATGAAAGGCACAAAACACAAAATTGCTAACTTCTAACTAAAACCCAAGCTTCTAATAATCTAATAAACAAGAATTCACCATTCAATAACAAGTTACCTCACATAAAAAATAGTGGATAGCTAGAAACATGGTTCCAAGCTCTAAAAACTTGAAATTTCACTTGGAACAAGCTTTTTAATGCATATACACCCTTGGAAGCTTCAAATTTCACCAAAAACTCTTGGTTTTGAACTCAATTTCATGAAGAAATCAAGGAAGGATGGATGAACTCGCATTAAAATGTAAAAATGCCAGCCATTCTCCCTTTACCAAGTCTTTATACCCCTTTTAAACCTTAAGCCACCAACGTTTATGCATAATTACAAACAAGTCTGCTTCTTTCCTTAATAACTAGTCAATCTTGGTCAAATGTTGTTTATTTAAGTTAAACATGGGTTAAAAGTAAAATTTAGGTTTTCAAAACTCATTTTTAACACTCGGGATTCGACCTGACTCTAGCATGTAAAATTATCATTTTACCCCTGAACCTAATTTGCTGCCTTAACCTTCTTGGAACTTAGTGAACTTTTCCAAACTTACCTATTCTTGCTATGTGAACTTGAAATAAGGTTCTAAACTAGATTTTAAACACTTTACCCTCCTCGAGTGAGCATCCAGCTAGAAGAGCCATAACATCTAGCAATTTCCAAAGACCCCCCCAACAATCATCATCAAAGCCTCATAATCTTCCAATCAAGATCCATGAACTAACCTACAAAACCATGACCTTCCAGGCTAACCTAATTACTTTTTTCCTTGACCACCAAATCCATATGACCTAATTAACCAAACAATACCCCATGGGTTCATACTTTTTCTACCTTTTTTGATTCATTAGAAGATGACCATGAATCAGTCACCTCATCATCATATGCTTCCGATCTTTAGGTATTTATGCCATAATAAGAAGATACTGGAACTTCTACAGTTCATGACAATGTTCCTCACGAAGAAGAATCTACGCATGATGATCTCCTACATGTTAGTGTCTCTACTAATTGGAACCCTTTTGTTACATCTGTTAAATTCACATTAGATGATATTCTACCTCATTAGTGGCATGATAAATTTTTGGAGATACATACTTGGTCTTAGACTTAAATGAAAAAAGATGGAGCAATAGCATCCATAGCTTCCATGACAGGCACTATGAAACAATGGTATTTTCACCTTGGTCAGTATCAACTAATGGAATTACAAAATACTCCAACTTTCGACTAGTTCATCCAAGTTCCCCATGTTGAATTCCTTAGTGATCAAACTTTTCCTGTTAATCTTGCTAGAGAAGAATATTTTAAAATGAGATGTTGTTCCTACAATAGGAAATATTTCACAAAAACAATTTCCAGAGGATAATGAAACGTTATTATCTACTCAGTGCAAGGTAAGATGATAACAATCTCAAGCAAGCATATCTAAACTTAGTCCTTGAGACTATCGGCCAAGAAACTATTCGATTGATACAACAAAATGGCGAAACTCTGAATGATTTTATATTTGGAAGAATCCATTAGACACACATGATGGTCTTACAGAAGTTATGCAACACCTATACATTCTTCAAAGAATTCAGTTATTCACAAAGATTATTTGATAAGGTTTTTTGGAAACCAAAGCTTTCAATAAAATGTAAAAAAAAAAGAATTGCCTGTGTTCTCCAAAGAAGAAACATCAAAGAGGAAAATTCTCTTTATTCTCAAAGAAGCCTAAAAGATTCCATAAGAAGTAAAGAATGTCTTTTTGCTATAAAAGAAATACTGAAAAATTCAAGAAGTGCTTCATTTGTAGACAACAAGGTCAGTTTGAAAAAAAAATTCCTTAGAAAAATTCAAAATCAAAGATCAAGATGATAAAAACAATTACAAAGGCTACGCACTGATCTCTCTAGATAAGACATGGAATCAATTTTTTTAGAAATACATGATAAATCCTTAGCGTTATTTCCTGTAGAAGCTTATTAATCTGACTCTGATATTGGTTCAATCTAGATAGGGCAAATCTCACCGCTTAATCCATCAGTTTTTGCTTTATAAGTTATTCCACAAGCTCAAGTCACAATTCTGATCAACAAGTGTACTAAGCCCATTCCAGTTATAGCTCTTTTTTATATAGGGGCCACACACACTATTATCTATCCTAAACTCCTTCCTAATCATATGTGGCTTAAGTGAAATGAAAGATTCAGAGCAACAAATGGTGTTTTTGACATGGACAAAAGTAGCAAGTCAGCCAAGATATGCTTATCCCCATCCAAGTATCTTGTCACTCTTGTCTATGAATTTTCAAGACATGGAAGAGACATGATTCTATGATTTGATCTCATCAAAAAAACTCTAAATTCAATAGACTGATATTGTTTTAAAGATTAAGAAGTTTTTCCTTCCTTAGAAATCCACTCCAAAATTATATTCTTATGAAGTAGAAGCTTTAACTATATGCCAACAGCAAACTATTGCAAACCCAATGTTTGGTTTAACCATGCAAATGATTAGAGATTAATCATGTATTGAATATGAAAAAAAAGCATCCACTTCCTTTTTAGAAAGCCTCCAAGTTCTTTATTAAAGTTTTATTTAAGAAGAGTGAGGTTGTCAACCCTACCAAAGCCACACATTCAGGAATAACGCCTGAAGAAATGTCCATGGCGATATTAGAACTACATGATTTAAAAGCCCAGGGATTGATTGAATCCATAACTTCTTCATGGGCATGTCAAGATTTCTACGTCAACAAACACTCTGAATAAGTCAGAAAAAAAACCCAGACTTGTTATAGATCACAAACCTCTCAATAAGTTTTGGTTGACGTAAAATTCCCTTTACCCATAAAAAAACACTCTGTTTGCGAATCTCACCAATGCCAAAATCTTCTCCAAATTTGACCCCAACTCTGGTTTTTGGCAACTAAGCATAAACCTACTAGATACATACCAAACAATTTTTCTATATCCCAAACTATCATTACTGATGGATAACTATGCATTTCGATCTTAAGACAGCCCCTTCATTTTTCCAAAGAGCCATGATCCAAATATTCGAGCCAGTCTTCCCATCAGCCCTTGTATATGTTGATCGTATTTTATTGTTTTCACCTTGTGTAAGTATTCATTTGAAGTTATTAAATCAGTTTACAGAAATAGTTCAACAATACAGTGTTTTGCTCTCCCAGAAGAAGATGGTAACTACTCAGACCTTTATTGAATTCCTTGGAGTGAGAATCATAGATAACAAGTACCATCCTCAGGCTCATGTAAAAACTAAGATTTTATATTTTCTTGATGATAATCTTACAAAGAATCAAGTCCATAAGATATTGCATCTCATCAACTATATCAGAGAGTTTATTCCACATCTGTCATAGATATTGCAGCCCTTACATGTGTATCTCAAGAAAACATTACCACGATGGTCCTCCCTTCAGCATGAAACAATTGTCGAGCTTAAGCAAGTGGTCCAGATTCTTCCATCACTGAAGATTCCTGACAAAGGAAAAGAAAATCTTATAAACAGATGCTTTTGATGAATTTTGGGGGGTAGTTCTTCTTGAGGAAATAAAAGGTGAAAGACACATTTATGTTTAAACAGTGGACAGTTTAAACAAAGTGAATGGCATTACCACTCAACTAACAAAGAGGTGCTAGTTGTCAAAAGAGGACTAAAAAAGCTTCAATTCCATCTAGTTGGATCCCACTTCCTTGTTAAGATGAACATGTTAGCTTTCCCAAATATGCTAAACTTCCTCCAAAAGCTGTTTCCTAATGCTTAGCAACTTAGATGGCAACAATGGTTCATCCGGTTCTTTTTCGATATCAAGCATATAAAGGGTAATGCAAATGCCTTGGCAAACATCCTAAGCCGACCATTGAAACTTGTCTCAAAGCCTCTAAAACCACCAATATCAAAAACTTGAAAATGGCATCTTACTCCTTTTACCCTCCAATATTCAATAAAGAAACCAACCTTCCCTGTAATGTTGAAAGGTATGAACATCAATCTTTGACATTTAACTAACGTCATAGAGTCTTTCATTATCATTGCTGTCTAATAAAAAAAATATGGCTTTGAAGACTGCCCAGTCAAACTAATTGGTATCCATCCCAAGTACCCTTTTGCTCATCTTTATTACATTCCTAATGTATTAAAATTCCCTACTTTAGCCCTATGCTTTTTATGGTATCTCTGTTCTATCCATACCATTAGAATCATGCTCAATATTCCCCATATTTACCAGCTTCTCACCTTGTGTAAAAATTTCCAAAATGACTTCAAGACCTTTAAACTCTACACTTTCCTCAACCAATTTGCTCAACTTTCTCACTAAGTAAAAGTCCTTCAGCTGTCAAATATTTCACCTCAAAATTTTTCATTGTTATACAGGACAGCTGATGTTATATGTTTCTTACATTGCCCCTGTACCTTTACTAAAACCAATAATAACTTTACGTTTATCCTTAGCCCAATTTATTGTCATTCTAAGGACTTAGACTTTAACCTAGCCTGTCTGGCATGGCATGCGGAGGAACAGGGCCCCAGCGACCTGAATTTACTACCACTAGTAGGCTCTTAAAGGACTATGATCCCACTTAGGTTACAATTTACTAGTTATTACTCATGAAGTCTCTTAAATCATTACATGCAACTAGTTACTTAGTCTACCCTACATAGAAATATGCATGCATCATCATGGCCATGCGATAATAATAAATTAAAAGAATATTGAAAAATAGTGCTGCGGCAATTAATGAAAACACAATTCAAAATGAGTCAAGACGTAAAACTTTAATTTCTTTAACTTCAAGTAACAACTATATGATACATATCAATCTTATATTCACCTAAATGTAACTCTAGTGTTATACACACCAATGGACACTATTAAAGGGAACACTTAGTGTAAAGGATATGCCATACATATACAAAAGACATAAGTTTGCTAAGATCCATTTTTAACTCTTCACCCAAGCAAACTAGCTTCAAGTGATGAGCCACACTTTCCTTGTGCTCATTTTGCCTTAAACTAAAAGGCAAACACTTTGGTTAGTACTTTTAAACCAATAAAACTTAGCCTTAACAGTTGTCCCTTATCAATTGTTAAGCTTGACTAGTCCACTTAATACCTGTACAAAACTTAAAGGTGAGGTCTTTAAAGTACTTAGTAAGGGATTCAACACCTGTAAGGGGAAACAAATGGAAGCATGCAAAGCACAACAACCATATATATAACATACAAAAAGAAAAATCAAGAAATCAACATCACAGATAATAATAAGAATAAGAACCACAAACAATGCAAATAATAGATGGATGGATGGATGGATGGATGGATGAAATATGCACATGAAAATGCACTTATAACTTCCTTACATTTGAAGATGCTTCAAACTGCTGTGAGCTCATATGGCTGCGGTACTTGGATATTGGCCCTCGTATCCTATGCTAGTACTTAACCAACCCCATGAAGTCCTGTTATAAGCGCCTTAGAGTAAATGACCACCTACTCAACCCTTGCCAGCCTTTGACGAGTTACTTAGAGTAAGTCATCACTTACTTCTCTCTTACCAATCTCTTCCCCTTAACTTATTGTGCAGGGTTGCAACCTTATGTGGTTCAACTTGACGTGCTATTAGAACTTAGCGTAGGGCTCCTTAGTAGCTTACTTACTAAACCATAAGGTTTCATTGGGATCTTCTTAGGTTTCCTTTTCATTGCCTGAAGGTCTAAGACCTCCCACTTGGGCCAACAAAGAATTTGAAACCTGCCTTAATCCCCTTAGTGCTCCCCTAAAAACTTGAGCACTTTAACCCCTTTAGCCACTATTCCTTACCCCACCTTAACCACACCACTTACCTACCAACTAAATAATGCATAATTCCCAACTTTGGAATGAGTTCTAGACCCAATTAAGGCTATAGAACATCTTAGAATGGCCTAGGGATGATAACCAAGAGATTGAGGCGTTCTTAGGGTGCCCCAAGCTTGAGGAGCTTGGGCCTTAACGATGCCATTGGTGATGCGTTACCAAAGGCAACAACTTCCTGGTTTCCTCGAGCACCACTGGTGATGTGTCGCTAATGCTTTTCCAACATTTCGTGACCATGTGCTATCTTACACAAAATTTACTCAATCTTTCAATCCCTAGAGCCCATTCACATAGGCCTTGTTTCTACTTTATTCCAACTTGCAATACTGCATTTTTATGCATTATTTGATCTAAATTAACTTAAATCCCTTACCTCAAATTATCCTTAAAGCAAGAAGCAAGCAACAAGCACACATAAGCTCAATACAGTTCCTTTGAGTTCCAAACTTGACCTCAACCAAATTAGACACCAAGGGCATAAAATTAAGACAATTTCTAACCATGTAACAAGATTAGAACTAACCCACAAGGATCATAGAAGCTTACCTTAGGGTTTGAGCCAAAAACTTGCAAGAACAACTTTGAATGCATCAAATACACCAAAGATGAACTAATGACTTGTTGGGATGGCTTTGGGACCTTTAATTTTCATAAAATTTTGGTGATTTGGGAGGCTTGAAGATGGAGAGCCATGGAGGAGAAACCTCCATGAAAATGGTGGATGAAGGAGATGATGAATAGTTCCATCTCTTCCAATTATATAACCAACTACTCCCACTTAGCCCATTTTTGCTCCTGTTGTCACTTTGGCCTCAAATCTTGTTTTTCTTTAACTTGGGCCACTTAAGCCTCCACTAAACCATCCCTTTTAGTCCCAAGAAATATTTTCCATGTTTGTACACTTAGCCCTTAGCTTTCTTAAGCTATCTTTTGCCTCTTAAGACATAATAGCTCAATTCCTCACTTAGTGCATTTTTCACCCTTAACTTTCACTTTTAGTTCAAATTGCTAGAAATACTTATGGTCTTAAATTAATTATCTCAAAACATTTGCATGAACCAAATTTTATTGAAATTATGGCCATGCCACTAACTTAGGCAAAAATTACCATTTTGCCATTTTTTCCCTTTAGGTGCCTATTATAGTTTGGAACTCAACTTAACCTTACTTAACTTGCTTTTCTTCCGTAATAAAACTTACTTAAGGAAAAATAGCTTGGAATTTACTTACCTTGGCTCTAAACTAGGGGAAGTACTTGGAGAGCCATTACAGGCAGCACCCCAATGATTACAAACATTTGTTGGAAAGAGCATATCAGTATCATTATATTGTTTTCTCTCTAGAGGTATGGCCACATGATAGTCCATATTGGCCTTCTTATCCTTTTGACTATCAGGAAATGATCCATGAGGATTTCCAGTGTTTTAAAAAGCATCAAATAGTCTACCAAGCTAGAGAAGCAAGAGTAAGAGCAAAAAAAACCCTTAAGCTAATCATTTGCCTTGCTCCATCTCCTTCTTAAGATGACATTATTATTAAAAAGCCATCATAGATATAAATTAGAAGGGAATATACCACTCTTGATTGTGATTGTAAAGAATTTGACTATATGCATTGGCACAAGGTTGATAATCCAAACGTTTGGTGTGATGACCCAAACAGGACATTGACAACTCCATCCAGCTACAACTCAGAGGATTATCACATCAACATCCATAATGGGTGGTCCTTGTAAGTATTCTTCATCGGAACAATAATTTAGGAATCTTTTCTTTTGCTTTTTTAAAAAGTAATATAGTTTGGTGTGTGGTCTATTTAGTGTGTTATGATGTAAGTCGTGATCTATTTTGTTTTCATTTAGTATTTGAGCTACTATCTATGTAACGAATGCTTTCCCAATTTGTAAGATCATCGAACTTGTTCACCAGAAATACACTTCAGTGTGTTCACTATCTATGGCTTTCTAAATTACTCAATGGTGAAAAAGTGATGTATAGTTCTTAGTTCTCAAACTTCTTATAAATGTTCTAAGTTTTCACTCTGTGGATCCTCTTAGAACCAAGATCTTCAAGTTTATATTCATTAAGTTTAAAAGAAAATGGTGACTTATAGCGACTCCAATCTCTGAAAGTTTGCATTTGTCTTCAATCCTAATATTTGTAAACCTGCTTAGATCCTAGGTGTATAATCTGGTTAGTCAATTGAGTGAGACCTGGAAGATACTGACCAAAACGTGTGGTGTGCCATTGAGAACACCTGAGTACCCTGGTTGCCTGGTACCCCTTTGATTGAATTTGTTTATGTAGGCTTATGGCTTAAGGCTTGGGTGTGTGATTTTTGGGTTGTATCACCAAAATTTACAAAAAAATTCCTTTGATGTTTGCCATAACAAATACTGAAACCATTTTATTTTGGAATTCCTATACTTTTTCTGCTCTAACCTTATCTTTGAAACTGCTCATTAGGGAAAAAAAAAAAAAAGAAAGAAAAACCCAATTTTGCTTACCTAGCCTTCTTTGCTTATATGCTTTGCCCCCTAAACTTTTGCTTCAAACAACTGGCCCTCATCCCTAACTAGCATTTTTCACCATTTATTGATTGTTCTGCCCCATTTTGGCCAGTGTCATTAGCCAACTCTTCGACCTTTCATTCTCCCTTTAACCATAAACTGCTCCTTATGTCTTCACCCAAGTCTTTCTGTAGACATCAAAATTTTATTAGATACCCAAAATTTAGAAGTCCATTAAATAGGAGACTATATATTTAGGAAGCCAACTTTTCATAATCCAAAAATAAACAACTGGAGCCACTAAATGAAGACTTGATATACCACATGACTAAATTTCCCAAATTAGTCCATTTTGGCTATATAAATTAAAAATGTCAAAACCCAAAACAAAGTCCAATGGCCAAACAAAAATCTCTCGAATTCTTTGGAGTGTTCCATTAATCTTTTAAATTAAATAATAGGATAAGTCGAAAAAGATAATTATCATATTAATTATCTTTGAGATAAATGTAAGAGATTATTAAGTAATAATTGTCACACATGGTTTTTTTTAATTAAACAACTTCCTCTCTACACTTATAAATAGCCCCTAGGTCAAAGATGCAATAAGGGAAATAGAACACAAACCGAAGACAAACTAGAGGATGAGCAAGAAGAGGAGTTTGGGTCAAGAGCAAAAGAAGTCTCTCCTCACCAAGAAGTTCTTCAAGAAATTTCAAAGCCAAATCAAATCAAGTCCCAGTTTAAAGGCTAGACTCGAAAAATGTAGCTAGAAATTTAAAGAATGTGGGAGGGTGCTGCATCAAGTCTAAGTTCAAATCTGGCAAAAGCGGCGAGGAATGTGAAAAAAAATTTTTTGGCACTTTGTCAAGTCTAGATCCCAGAAGAAACAATGAGAAAGTGGCAGAAAATACAAGAACCCAAGTCCAAGGAGAACTACAAAAAGCACCAAAAGTTCAAGGAAAACAGCAAAGTATGCTAAAGGCTCAAGTCGAAGAAAAGCGATGGAGAACACCAGTTTGTGTCTGCACCAAATCCAAGCCCCAAGTTCGTGATCATGAGGAAGCCATTTACATCTTTACCAAATTCAAGTCTGAAGTTTATGATCAAGAAAATGCCATTTGCCTCTCCACCAAATCCAAGTTTAGAGTTCATGATCAAGAAGAAGTTCATGTCTTCTTAAGACCCCGAAGCATTAAACAACGGACTATGCACATGTAAGAAAGTCGACCCCAAAATTTTTGTATCGAATTTCCAAATTATTAAAATTTGTAATGAAATTGATTTGAAGTGTAATTTTACGTACACATGAAATTTTCACATGCACCTTTGGCTTTGGCTTCGTAAGGCAAAAGAATGTAGTTAAGGGGAAAAGATTGGCGGTGGTAGTGAAGAAAGAATTATAAGACATGGCTTAGTGCATTCACCTAGATTCCCATGGCCTTTCACTTAAGATCCCAAATTCACATGTAATTAAAAAAAATTGTAATTCTATTTTTTTGGAAACTTTCCATATTTTTGAGAAAATCAATTCATGGCCATGCATTGCTTCCAACATGCTTAGTGAAAACTTGTAGCATACCAAGCCTCTTTTTCAGTGCAGGAGCAAATGTCAGGAAGAGCAAGATTATGTTGGTCGAGTGCAGGCAATGGTATGGCCAAATTCATCTATGGAAGATGGTGATGTACATCCAAGCATGGACTCCAATCTTCCAATTGTGATTTTGATTGTGAAATAAATGAGGTTTGACTAATTAGAGCTTAAAGAAGTTTTCAACTTTTTTTTTTTTTGTTTGGAATTTGGATTAAGATCAAGTGTTAGATTCTAGAAGGAGATAGAGAACAGCAAATATTGCTAAAGAGACATGTAGTTTTTTTTTAGTTATTCACCAGTAATCTTTTCGAAGTTATGAATAAAAAGTTGTTATAATTAAGCAAAATATGAAAAAATAAAAAGAAATAGTAGATAAATATGAACAGAAGACGAAAAGGGAAGAACGAAGAGAGAAATGAAAGATAGGAAAGAAAAGAAAAATGTAGATAAACAAGAGAAAATAAAGTAAAGAGAAAAGCAAAGAAAAAAATGGAGGAAAAAACTATAAGAATGACAAGGTAAAAATATAACAAGTATAACAAACAGATGATTTTAAAATACACAAACAAAATAAGTAAATACACATATTTTGAAGAATTGAGAAATAATATCAACATTGATGGAAACTAAATTATACAGAATAGTTAGGAGTTTAAATTATTAAGTAGAAATATAAATGAAAAAAATATGTTGGGTCAATCTGGGATGAAATTACTATTTAGGAGTTAACCTACACAGTTATGAAACCTAAGGCACAATTAGAGCATTTGAGCCAAGAATGTTAGCAAGCAACATGACTGGAGTTGGAAATTCAGGGTAAAGTATAGGCATTCTAAAAGAAAGGGGTGTAAGTGCAAGAAATAGTAAACTTCAAGGAGTTTTGAAAATTTTTCCTAAAATGAAGAAAAAAAATGTGAGAAATAAACATGACAAGGCATTGCCCACTTAAAAATGAGAATGGCTTATTGCTACCACGCTTTGGCATTGGACGCATAGTTTTGAGCGATGTGTCATACTGGCTAGTGCAGACGATATGTAATGATATTGGCACAAAAACGGTAAGACCTAGCCAAGAAAAAAGGTTGTCCTATGAACTAGGTTATCAATTGATTGCTTGTGTCTCAAGTATTTTACGTCATACTAGTCATACCATCTCGATACTATTAAAATAAACTTTTTTTTTTTTTTAGTTTTTGTTACTTTTAGGAAAAATAGATTATAAGTGATATCTCATTGGGCTTCAGCCTATTGGTCGAAAGGCCCATTGAGAATAAACTAGAACCATATAAAGTTAACAAACTGGACCTTGATTTTTTGGACTAGACAGCCTACTTGGAGTATTGCTTATGGACTAAGGACCTAATGGTCACCTATTAGCTCTAGGAGACGCATGTTAAGGGAGATCCCCATAATTATGTAGTCGATCACACAATGGGAGGAGTTTCCCCCATGATGGCAGCATTTTAGGGCTTATAAAAGGCATTCCAAGAGAGAGGACAAGGTACATTGTTTCTCCATACTATAGCTTTCACTAAGGTTTCTCCACATTTGAGCCAATACTAACTTAAGCAACGAAGGGTCTTCCTCTTGACAAATAACCCTTAGGTCCTCTAACCTTGTCTTTAGTCACAAATCTTATATATCTTTAAAGATCTCGGGCATTTTACTTAATGATTCAGATACCAACTTATCGTCAAACAATGGTTGAGACCAAAAGATCACAACTAAATAATGAAACTGGCTAGAAGAATGATAAGGTGGATACCTCTATAAAAGTAAGGAGGGTACCCCTTGGGATTGAGAACTCCCCAAAGGACAGGAGGTAGATTTACCTTGTTTCCCATATTATCTAGCATAGGGGAAAGCTCCTGGAGCCCTCACAGATTAGCAGTTCAATACTCTAAAGCATTTCTTGCTGGAAGACCCATGAGATCAGTTGCTTTAGGATATTCATAAAGTTCTACATCAAGCCCAAAAGAAGATGTGGAAAGCCACCATGGAAATACATATAGGTAAGACCACACAACAAATGGTGCAATACTTTAGGATATTCATAAAGTTCTACATCAGGCCCAAAAAAAGATGCAGAAAGCCACCATAGAGATACATATAAGCAAGACCACACAACAAATGGTGTAATAAATCTGCAAGAAGAACAATAGATAGGCAAGGTTCAGGAAAAGCCAAAGGTCGGTAACATTAACATTGTCTTTTGGAGATTAGATGAGATGGAATGGTAGAAGGGAGAACGCTCAAGAGAAGAGCTCAAAGCTTTAAAGGAGCCGTACTGGACATCAGTTACATGAACCTCCAGCCCTTCACAGAAGAAATCTAGAATGGGCCAATGACACGGGCCCTTCTAGCCCTGCCTAAGAATCCTATGGTAACATGTACCACACAAGTCACAATTAGCTAATTGATTTAGTGTACACTAGTTAAAACATTCATACTTCTAATTAATTAACCTACTATGCAATTATGCATGAGTTATGTTTTGACTTAATTAATAAAATGAATGAGAAAACATAAAACATAGATCATAATGTATAAAATGTTCCCCGTGCCTTTCACATAAATCCAAGTTATAACGCAGTCAAAGCATACAAAATAACTGTGAAATTAACTACACATAATCAACCATGTGCAACTATCCATAAAAATGTAGACTATGCCCACATCCAAGAGTGACTCTAAAGTTTACTACTCGTCCACAAACATCAGAGGCAACTAGTGTATGAAAACTATACACTGAAATTACATCTATTAAGATTAATAACTAAGCTCCCACCTCGGCTCAACATCCAAGTGGTAAGCTCCCAAAGTCCTTCCTTATGCCATACTAGCCATAGTCAGCCAAACAAAGCAATAGTTAGCATGATAACTTAACCAACAAGTAAACCATAACTGGAATCATAAGGATTCAAATAAATATATTACCTGCTAGTGAGCCTAGCTCAACAACTCTCAACAATTGTTAGCCTTACAAATACATTATTTGCACAACAAATCCTAAGGGAGTGAGAATCTTCAATTCTCAGTAAAGGATCCTTCAACCTGCAAGAAAAATCCTAAGGACGCACAAATAAATATAATATGCAATCTACTGTAAGCTCAAAATATTGTGAGCCTAAACCTATTGGCATAGCATTTCAATCTCTTTGGACTTGTCCCATACCTAGTCCTCCTATAGGCATCACTCTGTGCCGAGCGCATTCTAGCCTCTAACTCACTCCTAGCAAGCCTTAGCTTACTGACTTAGCGAGCTTGGCCCACCATTTAGCCTTCATTTAATTGTTGTATAGGTGCACATGACACATGAACCTCACTTGAGTTCCGAGGAATTCACTAGCTATACTAAGCCTTTACATAATGTCTCAAGTCTTTAGATTTGCCTAGGTCACTTCTATACTATGCTTCCACCTTAAAACATTAGTAAAAGTGCACTAGAATCTCACTTGCACCTCAAGTAAACTTGCCTAGGCTACAAGTGAACTAAACCTTTACCCAAGGCACATACTTATCCATAATTATGTGGTTCACCCAAGTGGAATAGCAAACATCATGGTTGGACTCATAATCTCTAAGAGTTCTGACATCGGGACCTTGAACCTAAAGGCCTGACTAGGCTCCTGATGGTACTAAAACCTTCACCTGAACTAATGGTATGTTATTTTGGCCAATTGAACTAGCTTTTTTTATGGGTACGCTTGTAACCCACAAAACTCAAGGAAACCCCTAGCTCTTAGAATAGTTACAAAATTCCTAAGCCATTGCTATACATCTACCACCCCTAGGTACTCTAGGCATCCTTTCCTTTACTATCCCTTGAAGCCCCCATGTATGAAAAAGTGACTTTCTTGAATCCTGCACGGAGGGCCGCTACCAAAAAAACTAGGGCTACAGCCTTGGTGCTCTTAGGTTCACCAGAGCACCCCAGAGCCGCTGCTATCATTTCCGATGACATAGCTTTATTGCTTTTGGGTGTTATAAGCAGCCCTAGAGCCGCAGCTTTCATTTTTAAGGCTACAGCCATAGGCCCGATTCCTTACATCCGAAAATTGTGCCATAGGCACATTGGGAGGCCTCAAATCCCTTCTAAACATGTTTCACAAATGCAAACCACATATACTAGGCCACAGTACACCATTCTTAGCAAGGTTATGTTGTATCAAAACACCACAATGAGCAAGGCAACAACACTAATCTACCATGAACAACACTATCCACCAATTAATGCCATTCACAAAATCACATTAATTCTACCATAAGCAAGCTATGAATGGCATCAATTAAGCATGAACCATGAATCTCTTACCTCAATTGCATAATAATTAGCACAAATCAAGCATCAAAAGCCAACATCATCACAATCCAAGGCTTTACTAAGGTTTCCTAAGTTCTAAGGCACAATCAAAGCATATGGCACTAGATTAGCACAAACCCAACAAAACCCAAGCCTTATAAGCTAAAGAAACAAGGAAAAAAAACATGGTAAAGAGGTTACCACATGCACTCCAAAATGCCCAAAGTAAGGAAATGACCTCAACAAGCTTTGAATGTGGAAAACAAGAGCAAAACAAGCTACCCTTTGCTTTGGGCACCAAGAAAGCCTTTAATTTTCTCCAAGAAATCAAGGTTTGGAAGAGATCTGAGCATGGAATGATGAGGGGGGAGAGAGCTACGAAAATGGTGAGAAAAGAGGAAATGAATAGTGGCCAAAAACATCTTTCCCAACAACTTTTAAACAACAAAATCCCTTCCCCTCAAACTCTTCTATTTTTTTCAAATTTACCCATTCCCTAAACAGTAACTAGGCATTTAACACTTAAAAAAAAATTTTAATTAACCTGGATTTTTTTTTAAAACATCAATTTAACCCCTAGGACTCATCCAAACCCTCTGAGGTGCAAAATGACCATTTTGCCCTGAAGCATATCTAGTGCCATAAATCATTTGAAACCTACTAAACCTTTAACAACGTACTTGATTTTTCTAATTCACCTGTAATGAGGATATTTAACCAAGGAATTTATGAACTTACCTTGTTCACCGAGCTTCTAGCTACGAGGGCTATAACATTCTCCTCACCTTAGAAAATTTGGTCCTCCAAATTTATTCTCCCCACCTTGAGACAATTTCCTAGGATGCAGTGCTAATGTATCCCAAACAACCTTACCAAGGGTCATCGTTCCAACAATAACCCACTAGGCACCAAACTACCCAACTCGCTTAATTAATGCCCTTCTCGCATTCAAGTTAGGTCCTGACACATATAGGTTCTATGGCTAATGTTATACTTTATGGTCACGCCCAACGGCAGACCAACCACTACCTACAGTTCTCCCTACTTTAGGCTAACCTCAATGGATCAAAAGCACCCTAGTGATAACTTACTCTTGATGACTATGGTATTGTCTTTTGTTACCCTCAGCATACGGTACTACTGAAGATACCCAACTACTCAACCTATCCTAGTGAATTAGTGACCAATGACTCCTCAACACCAATTTATATGCTCAGATCCCCTAATGCAAGATAGCTTAACAAGCTTTTAAAAGCTCGTCCACTAACTTTACATTGATATCTACTTATTGAGTACTTGGCATTAGTCAACTTTTTTCATTCTCTCTTTTGTGCCAGAACCTCCAGTATAAGCTAACTTAACAAGTTAAACTTGTTTGTTAACACTCACATTTGAAAAGTTTCACTATAGTTCGGCATCCAACACCCCTATTCTAAACCTCTTTAATGCAAGCTAGCTTAATGAGTATGAAACAAGTCCACTAACCCTTGCACTAATAGTTCTGTGCTATAGGGTTGGTTCCCAATAACTCCTTACAATCACTGGACTAAGTGTCTCACAAGCATACTATAGCCCTGCCACATACACCACTAACACCCAAGGGCATACTCCATCCTATAGTCCAATATACTCTAAGGTCTTTCTGAATAAATGACCTACTGAGAGTTGCAAGTCCCGATGCACCTTAAAGTATGAGTTTTTTATGCTCCCCTCGGACAGCCCTGTGCATGATGCATACCAATGCACTGGGCAACGTACCCATACATTACCCGAGCAGTACAATTTTACTGCCTTCGCTACTCTAGAGTCTCTTACACCAGTATACTTACTAAAGAAAATTCTTTGGCATGAATGCCAAGACCTCTAAGTAGCTAGCAGCCCTTGGGTCTTGTCTATGCCTCTTAAGCTTAGGCTTTCTAGCACCTAGCAATAAGGCTACCGATATGCTACCCAAGCCAAAGCACTCAATGCCCCAAATGCTTTACTCAGAGTATCCTTGGTGTACAAAACCTACACACTAAGTCCTTTCACTTCTTTGCACTCGAAGCCCAATAAACTACACACACCAGATTAACTCCTCGGTGTGTGTCCTTAGTACAATTGCTTCTTAGCCACCAATACTTACCCGATGCCTGAAGTAGCTATGGGTCCTTAGCAGAGTAGTATGGTACTACTTGATCCTAGACCGACCAAGGTATCTTTAGCCTGGCAGCTAACTTGACATATCAACCCTTTTCACTGGGCATTAATGTGCCTCTAGTCTTACTCGACTTCCTAACTTCCTCCTAGGCTTCTTGGTCTCTAATGACCATCAAGCACCTCATTAGCCACCATTACTCACTTGACCTATGGTTACAAATAACCACCTTCACCTTTGCACTCAACTACCAAACCATCTACTACATCATGTCAACTCCTTGTCAGGATAATGCGCTGACGGCTTTCACCATGCTAACTCGACCAACCCGATGGGAGAACCAACTTCGCCATTCAACTTAGTTTACTCTCATGAGGTGGTTGGCCATAGAAAATTACCTAGGTGGATGGTCCACTACAACTCCACTCAGTGCACCAAACTATGCACATCAAGACTAGTTCTATCTTCTCAGAGTTATGAGCCTACCCGTTAGCCCTCAACCAATCTCACAAATCACTAGCTCTTCTTTTACAAGGCACTAAGGCCAACTAAAATGCTCTAACTCTTGGCTTTAAACTAGCTCAACCATAACCTCATCAACTAGGTTTTTTACCTTTGGCTTTCTGCTAATTTAGTGGACACAACAACCACCGAAGTCACTACACAACACCTTGAGCACAATTGTACCTTTACTATACTTGGCACTTTGACTACTAAGTATGATACTTAACTAGGTATGGATTAATTCTTATTGTGGCTACTCATGATTTAATTCTTGACTAATCATAGTGAACCTCTTCTCCATGAGTGCTCCTTGAACACTACCCCAAAAAATTAAGGCAAAACATCCTCTTTTTGGCATTACTTGGTCATTCCTAACCTGAAGGTTCAATGTTTTACTAACATATCGACATTATCATAAAGCATTAAACGATCACCATAGCATCCTTGGTTCCACTTAGGACTTAGTCCTTTATCTACTCGGCTAGCTTCAATGGTCAAGTCTTTCTTCTTCCATAAGTTACCTCAGTGGGCTGCGACTCCACTTAACCTTGGGATGGCGAACTGAGGTCATCGGCTATCCCTTGGCCTATGGCATTTGTTCTTATTGCTCGGGTCCTCTTGTCACCTTTTGGTAGTCAAGCCGAACCCCTGGCAATGACTCTAGTCCTACTGGTTCTCCCTAAAGGTGTACAACTAATGGATGAATAAATCTATCCACCTGTTTACCCCTAGATGAGTTCCTTGATCCTTGCTTCTTCTGTGGTCACCATCTACATTGCATAGTTAGAAATAAAAATTCAAAACATACCTACTTACCTTCTTGGCATTTTTCTAAACCGCTCCACTACTTGGCTACTCTAAGGAACTCACCCATTCAACTAGCAAGTCTTCTGTTACCAGCTAGGCCAATTGAAACTAACTCACAAAAAACTAGAACATATGAAACCTTAGAACATTTCCAATCTAAGGCATTTAAGCATCTACATATATAGGTTCACACAATAACCAGTAGGTTCTAGGATTTTGGGTATTGCCTCAACACTTAATACATTTATGGGTCCCGGTGCACTCGACTTACCTATAGCCCCCTTTAAAACTACTACCCAGCAAGCCAATTAAAATTATGTCAGTAAACTAATACTAGAAATTATAAACAGTGAAACTAAACTACTAGTGAACAGGTAAAGACTTACCTTGCACTAGCCACTCATTGCCCAAGAGTTCACTGCAGCCACTAGTAGCGTCTACCTGGCGGTCACCTACTCCAACTGATGGCAATGAGGGCCATCATTTTCTCCACTGTGTGTCGTGGAGAATGCTGCAGGAGTTTCTGGAGGTGTAGGCGAGCCTTGAGAAAAGGTGCTCTGTGTGGACTGCCTGTGATGGCCGACAGCATTTTCGCATGGCAGGCACGGTGAGGCCGAGAAGGACTTCCAGTATGAGAGAGAGGTCCGAAACGGGGATTCCTCAGGAGGACTGGCCTGAAACACTCAGAAAACAGGGGTTAGGAGGTCCCCGGAGTGATTTTCCGGGGAGGAGCCTCCGACGCCCAAGTCAGTGCTTAGAGAGAGAGGTCGAGAGAGGTCGCTTGCCTGTGACCATTCCCCTGGTATATATAGGAGGAGGTGAGCCCTTCATATTGCAGCACGTGTATGGACGAACACCATCCGTACTTCTGGGCATGGGGGACCCCTAGCCGCCTGTAGGCTCCTCGAGCCACGAGCTGCGATAGTCCTACATGACAGGACGTAGGTAGTGGCGAAGCGTCAGAGTACCTGTGAGGACGGCGTGTAGGGTGTACGGGCGTAATGTAGGCTCCTTGATGGCTCCTGCCGTACCTCTGAGGTCCTCTTGGTTGATATCTTACTTCGAAGTGGGGGACCCTTTCCCAAAGTCGCAGTGGTACTTCGGCGCATTCCCTGGCTCCGAAGTTAGCCCTTCGAGGGACTTTCACCTGCAGAAGGTGACTGGCACTTCTCCCTGAAGCTGGCTCGGTCGCTTTCCTGGTGGAGGCGATACGGTAGTTTCTCGAGATAGGCATTGGCAGGCTGCCGAGGTCGCGTGCCTCAGACGTTTGGCTCCCTCCTTTCCGGGGTCCTTAGGTGTTCGGGGCGATAGCACTTTGGCTATCACCAACCATTTAACTAGTCAAAGCAAAGCTTGTACTACTACTCTAGTGCTACTAGACCAACCCCCTATGGCAATTACTAATGGGGACCACTTCCTAAGCTAGCCTTAACTTGATCGAGCCCATGCTTAACACTAGTTCAATGACCACTCGAACCACTAGCAATAGCTTACTAGGTGTTAGGCATGAGCCTATACTCCTCATGATCCATTCTCACTCTTTTGTCTCTGGTCTACTTTTGTGCTATAGGCATATTGCCCATGCTTCAAGTAGCTTAGGTAAGCCAACCTCCACCTTGCCATTTTGCATCTCTAACTCCTCTAACTCTTTTTCATGGTTAATGCCTCCTGGACCGCTTACCAGTTGCCCCCATCGATGATCATCAAGTGGGTCCATATGCTAGCTCTAAGGCCATAATGGTCTCAGCCTTAAGCTCCTACTCTTGAGGATAACAGTACAAGAGTGCTTTTTATGTTCCTTCGTAGTCTACATGACCAAGTGGTCATCACTTGGTCAGTGCATCCTCAGCTCCTATCTGGTTGCCTAACCCATTTAAGATCAGTGGGGTCAACTTCTGAAGTTTTCAAATTAATCCACCTACCTAGTATTCCCTACCTTCAAGGTTTCCATGCCCTCTTAATCCTAGGGATTATGTCACCTGCCTCATGATCGAGGTTCAAAAAAAACTTCCAAGGATGGCAATCACTTCCCAACAACTTACTCCAAAGTTGATATGATCGAGGAAGGCACAGCCAAGGAAAGCAAAGACTCATTGAAGATATCAAGTGGACCAATGACAAGGAAGAAAACTAAGGAGCTCACTAGTGCACTTCAAGCCTTTGTCTCAAGCTTGCTTGGTACTCAGCTCTAGAGTGCCTAGACAAGTCATAAGACAAGGAACCCCAAGGGCACCCCTTAAGTGCACCCTTGGAGCCACCTTGAAGTGTTTCAAGGCCATTTTGCTTCTACAAGCTGGATCTTTGAGCTCTAACGTTTCAAGACCTCTTTCTAACATCTAAGAGAAAGAATCACGCAAAAGGAACTCAAATATTTAAGCTTGGAGCTAAAGATACAACCAAAAACCCTAAAGAGCCCAAAGTGCACCCGAGAAGACCATTTGGGGGTTTTTAGGGCTGAACTTGTATTTGCACTTTATTTTCATTATTTTACTGATTATTTACATTATTTAGAATGTTATTTAGGCTATGGAATTGGTTCAAGTCGGTTAGGACAAGTGGCATACGCTACACACATCAAACTTGTTCAAACTAGGTGTTAGAGACCTAGTTTGACTAGGTTTTTTTAAGTCCTTTATACCTAGGTTTCCTATGTGACTTAGGCTACGAATTTTGTTGAGTCTTTTACCCTAGTTTAGGCCTATAAATAGGCATATATTCTGGTTGTAAAACATAGCCTTGATACAAAATAATATTGCTACTTTGAAAAGGAAATCTCTTTTGTTCTTTGCGGACTACCTTGGTGCACAAGTTGCTTGTGTTATTGGTTTCTTATAGATACATTATGTACATAACAAACACCAAGGGAGTAAGAATCTTTGATTCTCAGTAAGGGATCCTTCAACCTCTAAGAAAACCCTAAGAACATGCATATATATATAATATGCAATCTACTACTAGCTCAAAACAACGCAAGGCTAAACCTATGTGTATAACATTTCAGTCCCTTGGGACTTATCCTCTACCTAGTCCTCCCATGGTCATCACTTCATGCCAAGCAAGTTCTACCTTCTAGCTCACTCCTAGCAAGCCCTAGCTTACCGACATAGTATGCTTAGCCCACCATTTAGCCTTTCCTTGATTGTTGTACAAGTGAACATGACAGATTCACCTTGCTTGAGTTCCAAGGAACTCACACTAAGGGTAGTAAGTCTCCAAATAATGTGTCAAGTCCTTAGACTTGCCTAGGTCAATTGTGTAGTAAGCTTCCACCTTAAAACCTTACCAAGAGTGCACTAGGTTATCACTTGCACCTCAAGTAAACTTGCCAAGGCTACAGGTGAACTAAACCTTTACTCAAGGCACATACCTATACACCATTATGTGGTTCACCCTAGTGAAGTAGTAAATTTCATGGTTGGACTCATAATCTCTAGGTTTCATAAAACCCTCCTAGGTGTACTAGGGCTCCCACATCGAGACCTCAAACCCGAAGGCCAGACTAGGCTCCCAATGGTGCTAAACCCTTCAACTGAACTAATAGTGTACTATTATTGTCAATTAAACTAGCTTCCTTTATGGGTATGCTTGAAACCCATAAACCACAAGGAAACTCCTAGCTTCTAGAATAGTTATGAAAGTCTCGGGGCACCACTGGGCATCTTCCACCCTTAGGTACCCTATGCATCCTTCCCCTATGTATAAAAAAGTGACTTTCTTGAATCCTACCCCTAGAGCCATGGCCCAAAAAAATAAGGCTATAACCCTGGTGCTCTTAGGTGCTAGAGGCAATGATTTTCATTTTTAGGGCCACAGCCTTAGGCCGGATTCCCCTCAACTAGAAAATAATGCCATAGGCACCTTGGGAGGCCTTAAAACCCCTCCAAACATGCTAGGATTGCCTCCCCACTTTTAATACATGCATACACTAGGCCACAATATGCCATTCTTACCAAGCTTATGATGTATCAAAACACCACAATAAGCAAGGTAACAACACTAGTCCACCATGAACAACATTATCCACCAATTAATATCATTCACAAAATCACACGAATTTTACCTCAAGCAAGCAAAGAATGACTTTAATTAAGAATGAATCATAAATCCTTTACCTTAATTACACAAGAATTAGCATGAATCAAGCATCACAAGCCAAGAACATCACAATCTAAGGCTCTACTAAGGTTTCCTAGGTTTCAAGGCACAATCAAAGCATATGACACTAGATTAGCACAAACCAACAAAACCCAAGATTTATTAAGCTAAAGAAACAAGAAAACAACATGGAAAGAGGTTACCTAATGCACGCCAACATGCCCAAGCTAAGAAAATTCCCCCAACAACTTCAAATTTGCAAAACAATGGCAAAACAAGCTATCCTCCACTCAGGCACCAAAAAAACCATCAATTTCCTTCAAGAAATAAAGGTTTGCAAGAGATTTGAGCATGGATTACTAAGGGACTACGTAAATGGTAAAGAAGAAGGAAATGAATAGTGGCCAAAAACATCTTCCCTAACAAGTTTTATACAACAAAAGAAACAAAACCCCTCCCCCTCAAACTCTCTTAATTTTTCCAAATTTATCCCTTCTCTAAATAGTAACTAGCATTTAAAACTTAAGCAAAAACTTAATTAACTTGGGTTTTGTTTTTTTTAAACATCATTTTAACTACCAAGGCTCATCCTAACCCTGAGGTGTAAAATGATCGTTTTGCCCTTAGACATATCTAGTGCCATAAATCATTCGGAACCTACTAAACCTTTGACAACTTACTTGATTTTCCTAATCCACTTCTAATTAAAATATTTAAGCTAGGGATTTATAAACTTACCTCATTCACCAAGCTTTCTACTATGAGGCTGTAACAGCCAACTTCCTATGGTTTTCATATGCTAATGGTGGACCTTTATGATGGACTAATGGTCAATCGCCAACAGAGGTATACTATGATAATGAACTGAGATGAGATCAGTGACATAATTATGTGTAGGTCATTTAACTCAACACTTTCAAGGGTAAGTTCAACTTGTTTTGGAACGTTGAAGGGGGAGAAATTTGCTTCATTAAATGAACTATTCGAGGAGTTTTTATGATAGTTCATGAAAATCCAGCCATCAAAAAGATTATGAAAAATTCTAGATGTCAAACAAGAGATAAATGAGCCCTTCAAGGACTATCTAAGGAGGTTCAATTTAGAGGCCCTGCAGATTCCTAATCTTTCTCTAGATATGAAGCTGCTAGCTTTAACCAAGGATATTTTCTTGAAGTCACACTTCTCCTTATCAATCTAGGATAATTCGGCTTAGAGTATGGAGGAGTTCTATAATTAAGCGTATCGTTATATCCAGGTGAAGGATGCTAAGGCCACTAGATTGACCAAAGTGATTGAGGGATCTGTTAGATGCAAGAAGAATGAGCGTAAGATTGCCCATATAGAGGCAATAAACCCCTAGAGATCTATTGAGAGAGAAGACAAATCCCGTATCCTAGTTCCCCACATGGATCCATTGCTGATCATGACCTCGATTACTAATTATGATATATGGAGGGTCTACATAGATGGAAGGGCCAGCATCAATATGATTTTTAACTATACTTTAAAGCCCTTAAATTTTGGAAAATTCTCCTTTACTACAATCCATGACCTACCTAGGGCATAGGAAAAAAGAAGGTCCTAACCTTGGGAATTATCCTATTGCTTTTGATGCTCATAAAAACTGTCCTAAAGGACAAGAAAATGGTGCAATATTCTAAAATAATGGAATTCTGATTGTTCGACATCCCTCTGACTTACAATGCAATTCTAGGACACTAGCTCAAGTGTGATTCCGCATTTGAATGGATGTTATCCTATTGATGTTAACCTTTACAGGGCCTTAAGATGACATAACAATCTACGTGCCACAAGGATCAACTTGAAAATCCTATGTGGTAAGTTTCCAAGGTCCTATGGATAGCAAAATGCCAAGGAGGGAACCTCAAAACTGCCATCAGCATAAAGAGAGAAAAGTGAAGGCACAAACAATCACATCTAAAATAAAGGCACGAAGCATAGTAGTGACCCCCAGATGAAGCATTGTGGTAACTGAAGGCTCTCCTAATAAGATATCTCAACTTTCAACTATAAATAATTATGTCAGTTTCATATGTACCTTCTTTGTTTTCCACGATAGAGGAAATCTAAAAAACAAACGTGAGCTAGCAGACACGAATCCACTTCTGAACTGGTGTGATGTTCTTAACCTTGTCCTTTAGACCCTTGTTGGTGAACTTGTGGATGATTTAATACTCCTTCATAGGGAGTGAATAGAGGTAGACCTCCTTCAAGCTCTTAATCTTATCTATTCTTGCTAAATGACCAAAGACAAGATGATCACCCTAGAAGTCATTGTATCACTTTTGGAAAGAGTTATTTATTCTGGCACTCATAAGGAGGTAGAAAAAATGGAACTTGGAGGTCAAGGAAAACAATAAGAGGATGCCACATTGCTCATTCCTTGTTGGACAACCTCCTAATATCCATCGTCCCCTACAAAACCAAGATTTTTGGATGTTGATGTTTTGAAAGCACATAAGCTCTAATATTGACTAATATTTTACAATATTATGGTTTTTACATGTTCAAAAGATGTCTCAACCTCAAAAGTTTGAGGAAGGTATCCCAACCAAGAGCAAAGGTTGTGGGACTAACAAGCTCAGGAAAAGCTCCCAACATTGGGCTGTTAGAGTGAAAAGGTAATTTGGAAGGGGATTAAGGGGGCACCCACTTGAAGGCAACCCATTACAAAAGACCATTGGCATAATAGGGGATAAATGAGTGTTTGCGGAAACAACTTGGACTTGGGCTAAAGATCCCTGAAAAATGCATCTTAAATGAGCACCTAGTGTGTATTTTGGGCCGAAGCATCTTTTTTTTAATGTAAATCACCTTTATACTTAGGATGGAATGAATACACCAATGTACTTGACTCCCAATATACAGTAAAGTATGTTCTTCCTAAGAAATTTATGCTAATTTTTTAAGCTAAGGTCTCCTGCATTGAGGCATCCATGCTAAGATCTCATGCAGTAAAAATAGGATGAGGTTTTAAGCACTCATGATCAATAAAAAACTTATAGGATGGTGGTCCCCCTCAATAGCCATCATTTGTATGGTGGGCCCACACAAGCTTTAAAGAACACTCGAGTAAGTGCTCTCAGTAAGCTCTGGGAATGAGGCCCTTGAAGTAATCACTCAACACAATGTATCTCACAAAGCTACCCTAAGTACACTCCTAGGAACACCTAAAGCGCATGCCCTTAAGGGTCCTTTGCTGGCAACCAGAATGGAGGATGGATCTCCTGCATTGGGATGAAATCCACTTGGTAAAAATACAAGTGATGGGTGTGTTATATCTTATGCAAGAATGTAGGCACCCCTAAGCGCCCACATTCGTTAGGGGGGCCACAAGACATGTGTTCATAATAAGAATCTTGTACTGTGGCATTTGTTGGATCCTGTCGCAACATCTATTGATAAAAGATTTAAAGATTAAGACTTTGCCTACAAAAACCAAGGGAAAAGTGAAAATAAGGTAAAAATTCAAATGTTCTAGAAAATCAAGTAAGATTCTTTAAATGAAGGTTCTTTTTACAAGACCTACTAACTATAAAATTTCCTAAAGAGCCCCTAAGAAAAAGCCTCAAGGCCGCCATTTTGCATGAAGTCATGGGCCTTCAGACCAAGTTTCTTCTCCTGATACTAGGTGCACCGATAAGCCAGAACATCATGAAAAGTCTCTAACCTAAAGATGTCCAGGCTTGGATGAACCTGCTCCACCTAATAATGGCAACAGGCAAAGTCATCGAGAAGCTCTTAGATGAGCTACCTATCTGCCTCATCCCTAGCCCAAGTCACTTCTGTTTGTAGGTCTTGATTCTAGGCTTGAAGCACAGGATTCTTGCCTCCAAAGCAGCCACCCTCTTTGTAAGCTCGTTTGTGGAAGAAATTGAGGTAAAGAAAGATTCTTTTTTAGCTTAAATCTTACATTCCAAAGCCTTCTTTGTGCTTTCCGATACAACTAGCTTTAAGCACAGCATTTTGTTTCACCATCGTGATCCACTTATTCTCCTTAATAAGTTGCTACTTAGTTTTCTCCAAGAACTCTACTCCAACATCTAGCCTGTTCATCATAATGGCAGCCTGATCACAGGTTGAGAAATATCCTTAAAATGAAATGAAAAACTAATATAAGTTGAACCTGACTTATATGGAGAAGAGATGTTGACACACCCGTCCTTGGCCCCTGCCCAAGAAGCCTGTGAGAGTTGGTCTCACGGTGGTTGCAATTTGCTAGTTGTATATGTGCGCAGATTAAAACTCTGTGATGCTAGTTGATTAACCTAGAATATGCAAAATGCATGTTCTTCATACTTTGACTTGGATTAACAAAAACCATAAATCAATGACTTGGCCAAAACATTTCCATAGAAAATAAGTTCAAATAGCCAAAGCATACAAAATCAAATTTTATATAAGTTTACTACACATAACCACTGTGTGGGAGCATTCATACATAAAGTAAACTAATGCCCTCACCCAAGAGCAACCTTAGTTTTACCACCTCACAAAAATGGGATAATTACAAGTGTCATAATGGCTAAAAATCATTATATTGTGTAATTCTCACCATAGTGATTGAAGTGTGGGGGGTAAAAGACATGATCAACACCTCCTTAAAAGTGTTCCAAGTTGGTAACTTGGCCCCCAAGAAAAGCCTTAAGGATTGCTTGTTTGTCAAGCAACCTATGGACTTTTTTGTAAGATTTTGGAAATTCAGGTACTCAATTGCAAAACTCTCAAGAAAGAGACTTGGAGAGTTATGGGAAGGATATGGATGGCATGAAAGTGCTATTGGAGGACCAAATTTCTCATGGAAGACAAGTTTGGACAAAGGAAATACTAAAGGCAATAAGGACCTAAATGTCCTAGTGTAAACCTTAAGGTGTTCAAGCTTTTGACTTAAGTCTAAGGGTGGAATTGTGGGGTTATCCCACCATGGGGGAGGCAGCCAAGACGTGATAATTAGTCAAAAATGTCGGGCACATGTGTACCAATGATTTTAAGACAAATAAACCATAATTAGTGAGAAGGAAAATGACATAAAGCAAGGTTAAGCTTGTTAAGTGTGTTTTGTGCCCTTAAGCTCATTTAAGGCTATTCAAGTGGCCAAATCACTTATCCCTCTCTCATTTTCGTCCTCTTCCAGCCCAAGAACACAGCCACACTTCCTCAATAAGCCACTACACCTTCAAACTTGGAATTGATTGAAATTGAAGGCAAAAGGAAGCAAACTAGAGCTATTGCTTGGATACTTCAAGGATCAAGCTTGATTTTTAGCCTACCCACTTTGGTAAGGATTCTCTTGCTCCCATGGATTGTTTTCTTTATTTTCAAGCAACCATGGAGCTAGGGCTAAGCTTGGAAGAGAGCCATGAGCTTGATGAACCAAGCTTAGTGACGGGAGTGCACTTATTGAAGGTTTTGTGACCTAGTGTGAAGTGCACAAAGATGGCAGTGAAGTGAGGGTTTCTAGAGCCCAAAGTTAGTACTAACTATTTTTAAAATCCTCCTAAGACCAAGCATTAGCTTGAGGAGGGCTGCCATAGTGATTTGATTATGATTATTATGTGTTTTATGGACTAACCTATTTGCTGTCACATTTCATGTGTTTGTTTGTTGTGAATGGCTGCTGCATTTGGTTGCTATATCTTGTATATATGCATTGTGGTCTTTGTGTTTTAGTGTCTTTGGATGCAGGTTTTAATGATGGTTACATTGCCTATTGAATCCAAGTGCTACCCTTACTAAGTTTCTCAATGAAACTTACTCCCCTCAATTCTGTCATTTCAGGTCTAGCAGAAAGATCACCTTCAAACTAACCTTTGTGGTTTGATTTTTGATCTGAAATTTCATCTACATGAACTTCCATATGTCTAGTTATGATCTAGAAATTTTGGTGATTTTAGGAGCACATTTGGTATTTTTAATGGTGGTACTTATTGTGTTGTGCAGCAGCTGTCCAGCATCCTGTTTCTGGAGTCCATTGTGTCTCAGGACCTCTTGTAACCTAGGGTGCGTATTTAACTAAGTTAAGACCATATTTTAGTGCATGTATGCATGTACATGTATTGTATGTAAGATGAGACAAGTATGTGAACATTTGGGTAATGTTTTGGCTATAAGTGATGTGGTGCAAAGCTGCCTAAGTGTGAATGATAGGCTGCTTACTTGTAAATTCTGTTTTGGCCACATAAAGTTGCTAGATGCAAGAGCATGTACTTCCTATGTGTAATGGACATATATGGTATAGCCTTGGAGGGTTTTCCCCTTGTGAATGAAGTGTTTGCACACTTATGAAATTTTGTATGGGCAAAATGGTCATAAAGTAACTAGAATTTTGACTCTGCACTTAATGTTATATATCTCGCTGTGTAGAAGGAATCTTGGTTTGAAATTTTGACCACACCTAGAAAAAATCTAGCGGTTGAATTGGGATTTAGAATTTCTGAATTTGGAGGCCTGTAGCCAAAGATATGATGTCACAAAGTTAGCTAAGTTACTGTTCATTTGGTCAGAATTTTGTAACCAACTTCAAAAATTCATAACCTGGTCCATAAATGGGCTATTGATGTAAAACAAAATTCCTTGGTTTGCTCTAAGTCTTTACTTGGTAATGGAGCAAATAAAATAGGGGGTATGTGGTTAGAATGATACAGTTTATTAGTGGAAGTTACAGGTGCAGTAGCTGGTCACTAGAACTTAACAAGATTGCCTAATGTGTGGAAGCCAAAACTAAGACTTGTGCTAGTGTTTTCCTTCTTAGCTGCCATAGTGTGCATAAATGTAAATATGTGTGTTATGGTTAGACCAATATGCATGTATTTACATATTGCTAAAGAGGGTCACTTGAGTATGTACACTAGGGGTGTTGTTCTGATGACCTACAGGACACACCAAACCTGGGAGTTTAAATGCACAGTTTTGGCACCATAACTGGACTATCTCAGAGTGGATAATAACTAGAGTCTAGGACTCCTCAAAACATAGACAATGGAGGCAACTAGAAGTACTATGTATACAAGCCTCAACTGAGATATTCTTGAACTAACTCTCACCTTTGATGCAAGTCCTAGTGGCAAGCCACAAAAGTCCTTGTCCACGTGCTGCTAGGCTCTGCAGCTAAAGGAAGACTACAGTTAGCATTGTGACTTAACCAACAAGTAACCCAAGTAGACTAGAATCATAAAGATTCTCAAATGAAATACCTGCAACTAAAGCAAACTACCACGATAACCCTCAGCAGTTACCCGGCCCAACAACTTCAAAATCTGCATAACATAACTAGGGAGTGAGAATTTAAACATTCTCAGTAAGGTTCTTCACTGTACCAACAAGAAAAGCTACTAAAGACTCTACATATGAGAACATATGTAACCTGCTGTGAACTCATACAGCCTGAGGGTCTAATATATACATATACCTAGGTCCCTTGGGACCACTCCTCATCTTAGTCCTTGAACTACAAGGCATAGCCTTGTCCTTTAGAAAGCTTAGCTTGCCAGCCTAACTAGTGATAAATCACCAATTGAACCTCTCCTGTTTATGTTGTACAGGGGCACTATGGTGGAACTATTGTAACTAGGCCATAAAGACCTTGTAAACTAAGTGCACTAAGGTTTCACCTTACAACCTTGTGGCTAACGGCATGGCTAGGTTGCTAAGGGTCCTAAACCTTTCACCCAAGCTAGTGATACTTAGTTATGATCCTTAGTAAACTAGTTTTCTTGCTTATGGTGGAAGTAACCATAAAACTTTACAAAACCCAAAAAAACTTCTAAGTCTCGAAGGACTTTTGGAAGTCTCGAAGTACCCCCGGAATGCTTAGACCCCAAGGTACCCTAAGAACCCCCTTAGGTCTCCCCTTGATCATCTAAGAAAAATTTGGAAAATTCAGCCAACATACCTGTGGCGACGCATCGCCATAGTTGTCGACAAACTGTCTATTTTACAGCATTGGCGACACGTCGTGGGAAATGGTAAGGGTTGGCAACACATCACCAATCTGCGAAACCCAAAAAACTTTTCTAGTTTTGTTGCTATAAACTTTGGACACTTACCAAACATATCAAACATGCTTGGTTAGCCTCCAAACTTCACATACATGTAAAACATGTTGCATAGATCACAACCAACTATCACAAGCCTAAGTATGATGCATTATAACATGATTCCAATCATCAAAAATCTCATAGTCCACCATGATTCAACCTTGCCCGCTAACTAATGCTATTGCTAGAACTACTTGACTTCATCAAGCAAACTTATTCCAGTAGCATTAATTGAACTCGAAAACACAACTCCCTTACCTCAAATCCAAGTAACAAGCAAGAATTATGCAACTCTTTTGCACCAACCAAGTTCCACAAACTCCAACCTAAGTTCCAATCAAATATGGGCACAAAACATCAAGTTACTAAAAAAAACATCAAGTTACTAAACAAAACATCAAGTTACTAACTTTTAACCAAAACCTAAGCTCCCAATCAACTAATAAACATGAAATCAATCAAGAACACATTGATTACCTTGTATCAAAAATAGGGGATAGTGGAAAACATAGCTCCAAGATTCAAAACAATGATTTTATGCTTGAAATGAGCTTCCAATGGCCTATATACTTATGGTGGCTTCTCTTTTCACCAAAAACTCTTGATTTTTGGCTCCAATGGATGAAGAAATGATGGTGTGAAGGATGAACTCGGGTTATGACAGCCATCCCCCACTTTACCATCTTATAACCCAAGTTTAAAACCCAAGCTACCAAAGTATTAGACATGGAACATTTAAACCCCCTTCTTTTGGTAACCTAAGTCATTCTTGATCAATTTTTGTTTATTTCAACTACTTTTGGCTTAAAGTTAAAAGTTAGGTTATAAAAACTTATTTTTAACACTCGGGACCTAGCCCGACTCTTCAGAATTCAAAATTACCATTTTTCCCCTAAACCTTAGTTAGTGCCTTAACCTCATTGGAACTTAGTGAACTTTGATAAACTTTCCTATTCTTGCTATGTAAACTTGAATTAAGGTTTCAAACTTAATTTAAAGTACTTTACCTTCCTCAAATAAGCCTTCAACTAGAATAGACATAACAGATGTGGCCTCGTGCTTCATACTAGTAACGGAACAATGCAAGTGCCCCTCAAGCTTAGCCTAGTCTCAGTGTAGAATAAGAAGATCCACCTTCCACTAGATAGAAGAATCATTTTCTAGAACAAACTCATTCTCATGTATAAACAACCAGGGGTTATTTGGTATGCCCTCATATCTATCAAATTATGTAGCCTAGCTTTCCCATCTCTCTACCTCAAAAACAACTGATTAAAAGTGGTTTGGAGGGCCAGAAATCATTCTGGAGCTTCCAAAATTATTGATCGAAGGAATTCTTTAACACCAGCAACATCACAGTCATCAACAACAGAAAAGGATCCTAGATTATAACTAAACCCATCGGAGTGGGAGGAGAGGCCTCTGTGCAATCAGACATTCCTGATAAATGTATAAAATAGGAACTCAAGTAGACATTGAGTGCACATGGCTTATAGACCAAAATGCACCAACTAGAGAAAGCTTAATAGATTACTTAAAGGTTTTTTACCATCAGAACATTCCATATGGGATTGTTGCTATAGCCCCTTGGTACCTTGTAGAAAAAAGTTCATTTGCTTCTACATCAACCACCTCCACAAGGGAAGATGGCTAGTATGGCCTTCAATGCTTGCCTCTTTGAGTCAAGGTGTTTGCCTTCACAACAGTGGACACCAGGGAAGGCACCGGGTCACTCTCCATGGAATCAAGAAAACTCCTAGCCCCTTAGAAGGCCTCAATGATAGTAGGATGCATCTTCTTAGCCTTCTGGGAATACCCATAAAGCTCTAGCTGACGCACACACACGCGCACACACATAATTATGTTAACTCAAGCATTCTAATGATTAGCAAGAGCATTGTCAAGGTGTTAAAGGGTTACTATTCAAGATGACACCACAATCCAAGGAGTAAAAAGGTTCATCGCATAACCCCTCGAACCAAGGGATAACATCGAGCTTGCCCTCACAAAGGTGGCTAATTCCACAAACCCTTAAGGTGACCTCATTCATAAGCTGCCAAGAAAGCTAAAATAGTCTTCCCTTTAGTCTATGCTTCACCACCTTCAGTAAGCTGAAAATAATCTTCCTGGTAATGGTGAATGCCTCGGATTCAACCTTTGTGGCAAAAGGCTAGATCACCTTGTGGACATGGTTGTTAGTCCACTTAAAGGTAAAGTCCTAGTTTTCATATTTGATACGAAAAAAAAAAAATTTCCTTCTAATCCTTCAAGCTCAGGGAAATAAGGTTATGGTGAAAGGAGTTAGGCCAAAGGTTAAAAAAGTAATGGGATGACTCTGTTAGGGTTAGAGAGTAAAAGAAGAATAAAAACTCCAAGTAATATCCAACCCTTACAAAAATGCACCCTAAAAGAAATGCATTGATATGAAGAAGGCAATTTGGGGACAATTAGGATCAGGGGATATGAAAGTGGTCGCAAAGTTGGGAAACTAAGGGTTAAACTGGAAAATGGGAACCTGCATGAACTTGGTCAACGTAAAAGGTCATCATCATCTCCGCAAGTTGGTCAGCCCCTTTATACTCTTTTAGGTAGGAAAGCTTTAAGGTCTTTGGAATGAATTATTCCTTCTGGAGGCTAAAAAAGATATCAAGAGTCACCACGTTCCCTCAACTATAAACCTCTCCAAAATCGAAAGATTGCAACTCGACAAGCTTGCTCAATTCAACAAAAGCGATAACCATTTCCCTAATACAAAAAATCTATAAAAATGACTAGAATACAATGCAGATAAGGAAATAAGCCTCCACCACTGGTTGAATGATTAGTGATATGGTAGGAATAAAGGGAGACCTAGATTACCCAATATCGTATCTAGCATTAACAGTGAAAAAGGGCACTAGAGAATGTCAAAACAAAAAAGTAGCCCTATCAAACACAAGGAAACAACAATTGAGGCAAAAGAATTTTGGAGTACAACAGAAGCTTTAGAATGAAGTAAGCTTGAAGTTGAAAAGGCAACTTTAGGACATTACAGGAGTCCTTAAAAGTGAAAAGTCTCTCTTTGTAAGAGATACTTCCACCTAATATGAGGCCACCATATGGCTACCACCATTAAGTCAAGTCAATTTGAAACATAGGGCACCCAATTCCCTTCATTCTAGCTTTAAGGAAAAGGCTTATTGATACCCTATTAGGCTTTAGCTCACTAGTCAATATGCCTAATGAGGATAAACTAAAATGACATTTCATCCACGAATGAGGCCTTGATTTGTTGACTAGACAACCCACTTGGAGTGCTACTCATATACTAAGGAGCTAATGCATCAACTATTAGCTATGAGAGACGCATGTTAAGGGAGATCCATATGTTCACATAGTTGATCATGCAATGCAATGAGTTTTCTCCATGATGGTAGCATCTTAGGGCCTACAATAAACCTTCCAAAAGAGAGGATGAGGTACGTTGTTTCTCCCTACTATAGCTTTCACTAAGCTTTACCTTCTCCTGAGTCAATATTGGCTTAAGCAACAGATGGTCCTCCCTAGGCACACAACCTGCAAGTCCTATAACCTTGTCTTTGGTTGCTGGTCTATATATCTCAAAAGGACTCGAGTATTGCACTTGATATTTCAGATGTCAATTAATATGTGTAATTGATTAATTTTATAACATATATTTATTGATATTTGAAAGAAAACTTGTGTTTTTGTATACCTTAAAAATTATGCTTTTATTATATATAATAGAGTATTGGCCAAACAAACTTACCCAATTCTCGCAAGTTGGTTAACAACACAATATTTAGTAAATATAAGTCCCAAAACTTTGGAAAACTATGCAAGTTAGTCCATTAGCTCAAACATGTTGATGGTAAAATTATAAAATCCCTCTTTATCTCTTTTATTATGGCAAAAAAAGCATTCTTAGTTTAAAATCATTTAAATAAACTTTCTTCTCCATCAATCTTCCGATCTCCTTATCTAGTTGCAGCTTTACGTTGCTTTTCTTCCATCCCTTTATTTTAGATTGTTCAAGATCAATGCTTTTGCATCCGATAATCCCTGCAAAACATAATACTCTAAAACAATCATCATTTCCTCCAATGGACTTACCTCACCTTCTATAACTCTCCATTAGTACTGCCAACACAATTTACTTGAACTATCCAAACCCATCAACTCCTCCCCATGATCCCTCACTACCAACACTCAAGATGACTCCTACCCTTGGTCCCAAGCACCAAGCTTTGCCTCATGTGCAACTAAAATAGCCACATAATGCCCCACCTCGACGATAAGTCTTTCTGCTACATTAGTAGCAAGACTCACATAGTTATTATTTTTGCTCTTTCCTCCCACCTCTCCCACACAGTCCTTAGCGGTTGCTACTTCATTGTCAAGTACCAGCTTCCTAATGAAGACAAGGACTCTTTGGTCTTTGTCTCTACCAATGAAGATCTTGAGAACATGATCAAAGAAAACAATAGATTAACTTCTTTGGGTCCTCTACTTGAATTCATTTGTTCCTTTTATCCAGTATGCATGAAACTACTACATCAATGAGTGCTCTTCTCACTAATTCCAAGTCCAAAACCTGGTTTATTGATGCTCTCAATGAATCTAGATTAATGCCTCATAATTGTTTGGATCTAATCCATATTAATACCTTGCTTAATCTCAATAGTGATATAGAGACGCATGCAAGATAAACTGAAGAAGATTTCAGTGAACATGGGAAGACCAACATGGCAATGCAAGAAGCACAAACTTCGATTTTGGAGTCACCATTAATGGGAAACATGATAGCCTCTTTTGGGTCTTCATTATCTTTTCCAATAGCAAATTTGCTATCAATTTGGGTTCGAGTAGAGGAAAACGGGTTGTTGGTGCATAAACAAATGATAGGGATTAGAGGGCAATTCACACAAAGAAACAATGAAGACTTGTGGCCAAATAAGGAAGTCTGAAAATTGATGAAGGAGATAGCTTATTTAGATGATTTTAAATTAAGAGTGCCTCTTATGCAAACTAAAAGAAATAATGAGGGATGTTACTTTTTCCATGAACATTATTTCTGAGGTAGTGGACTAACTCGTATAATTTTTCAAGTTTTAAGACTAATATTTACTGAGTACTGAGTTGTAGACAAACTTGCATTAGTTGGGTAGGTTTAGGGGTCAAATGCATGGTTTGGCATAGAATATTTATCTAAATTGTCAAGTTACCAACTTTTGACTATAAGTAAAATATATCATTGGTCCTAAACCTATAACAACTGTTACAAATTGGTCCAAAGTATCCCTTTCATTGCATGTTGATCCCAATCATTTTTATTTATTGCATATTGGCCCCTAACTCTATAGAATTTGTTAACTTTAACATAATTGTAAAACATCAAATTGTTAAGTTTAAATTTAAATTATTTGATAGTTATCTTTAATAAATTCAAACTGAATTATAATTTTTTTATAGATAATATAATATTTAAATTATGCACTTTTTTACTAAAAGTTGGGTTTCTGTGCTAACTCAATCTTTTCTATGTGGCTAGGGACCAAATATACAGCGCTTTACAAAGATTTGGAGCCAATATGCAACAGATAAAAAGTTGGGAACCTGTTCGTAATAGTAATTATAGATTCAGGACCAATATTGTAATCCTTTTAACTACAATAAAAATTTCACTTTGCGAAGAAGGAAGAAGGGAAAGGAAACAGTGATAATTGGTTAAGATTAGGAAGCAAGCTATTTGAGCGTACACGTGATATGCAACTCCCATGCATGGAATACGTGTGAAATTTATAATATATATATAGTGTTCGCTTTTACTTTTGCTTTTTACTTGCTATGGTCCCCGATGTGTTGTTTTGTTCAAATACACACGTCGCCATCGGTGGAAGTCAACTCAATACGAAGCATAAACATCTTAAATATGGCCCATAGTAGAAGACAAATAATTAGTCAATTCCAGATCAACTTATGTCTTGCACAAAATTTGAATATTGTCGGCTTATATACATATTTATTTGATCCTACGTAAGTTAAATAAATAAATAAATAAGTAGATAGATTGGCAAGAGAGAAGCATATAAATTGAGTATATATAGCTGGGCTTTGCCATGTATGAGTTGTCCGGAACCAAAATTCAATTGTGTGTTCCTGAAGTTAATACAGACTCTTTTCACTTTGCCTTGAATTTTGCATCATTGGAAGCTGTGTTTCAAAGACTAAAATCCTCCTGCCCCTCACACGCTTATGGTAAAAGTAAATGGTCAAAGTAATTTTGTTGCATTCTTAGAATTTCCCTTTTTTTTCACTTGGAATGTTATTACAAAGGGAAATCTATTTCATGTCCTAGCTACCAAAGGTGACATTTTGATGGGAAACAAGATAAATCTTTCACACAAGGGACAATTCAAACCCTATCCGACTATATGGAGAAAAGTCAGTTTAGACCCTATGCTTAAAACTTTGCAACTATATAAACTATTAGTCTAAAGTTTTTCACTTTTCTAAATGCGTCATAAAAATTTTGTAACTTTGTAAATGTTCAATCCTAATCTTCTTTACTTTTTCTAAAATTAAATTTAAATTACAATTTAAATTATTCAGGAATTTTTTCAGTAAATTCAAATTATATAATAATTTTTAATAATTAATGGACTATTTTAACTTATCAATTTTTTTTTATAAATTATATTTTTGTTTATTAACCATCGTCTAGTAAATCTAGAACTAATTGTTAACATTTTAGCTGAGTTTTAGAATTAATTTTAAAAATTAAAAAGTTTTAGAACTCAAATATTAAATTATGAAAAGTTATAGAACTAAAAGTGCAATTTCCAGCCGAGTTAATTCAACACTCAAGAAATTTTTAGTACATAATTGACAGCATTAAGAACATTTCCAATTTAGTAACATCTACTGAAACATATTTTCTACAATTTCAGTGAAATACCAAAAAAAAAAACAAAGTTGGTAAAATGCAATTTATATCGATTACAGGAGATCTCAAAAAAAAAAAATTTTGTGCTTTCTACAACTTGGAAGAGTGCAACCAAAATTTAGCTGAAAACTCACAGAGTAGTATATAATTGGTATCAATAATCTTTCCATTGTTAATAGCTACTACTAGTAGAAGATCTGTGATCTATTTGCAATTCCATCAAGAAATTAGTAAAAGATTAGAAAGTAGTAAAATTAAAAACAAAAATGGGCATTTAGCGTGAACGAAAGTCGATGAAATGCCAGCTTATTTATTAATGATTGTTTTGTTGACCAACATCATTGGCAAAAGTCTACTTTTGGCCAGTAAGGTCTAATTTCATTTTCAATTGAAAACCTGAAGGGTAGGTTGGGAACAATTCAAACAGTTTTGGGGGCGGTTTTGAACGAAAACAAGTTGACGCTTGAATTGGCACTAACTTCAAAGTTCAGTGCGCCAACTGGGTTTTTGCCTCATTATAATACACACAACAAACACTAACTAAAGGTTTTCAATAGGGAGCATTTAATATTAATTTGTTAGAAGCCTAATATATTGGTCGCAAAGATAATACAGGTCAATTTTTATGAAAAAGGTGGGAAAAAAAAAGAAAAAAACAAAAGGAAGAACATTGTTTAATTGAGTTTAATGAACCTAAGTAATTAAAAAAAAGAGGTATTCATGATGAGGTAGATCCTGTCCACCCAACTAGGGATCAAAGTTTCACTTTCGTTCAACATTGAAATAAAATTGAGAAATAGATGTGACTATATATGCCATTACTTTTAAGTTGAGTCAAAATGGAACGGAAAATTCCAAAATTAAAATTTTTTGATACGAACGCAAGCTTATAATTATGTCACACACATCAAATTAAATTTAAATCGTCTACTAACAATATTTTATATAAATTTCTGAACTACTTTGTTATAAAAAGTTTATATGTCTAAAATTGTGCGGATGGAATGTAATAACTAAACCCTCTTATAAATAATGTAAGCAAGTCTAAGTGGAAGGTGCTCGAGCACTTCAAATAAAAGACTTTGAATTTGATTCAAGGTTTTATGCGTGGAGAAAACTTGTTTGTAATACGTCTCCACTTCGGCAACCCCACTTCATGTATAAGATGAAGATACTTACGTGTAGAAAGGAAAATTACCAAAACCATGAAGCATAGGCGTACTTACATTTTTATTCTTATTATTTCGAATAACTACATTTACCCCTCAAAAGTTGAGCAAGCTTCGTGATCCGCAATTACAATGAAGGGAGAAATATCTAACTTTGTCCTCCTAGGCTTCTTCAACAAAAACTTTAGCCCTTGAACTTCTGCATCTAGAGAGCTACCCCTTCTCCCTCCATCCACCCCACTCCCCTCGTCCTCCGTCACCACCTCTACGGCCCCATGGATTGTAGCTATCTCATATTACCTTGATAAAATTTTTAGGAACTGAAATTTTTCTCTCACCTTTTGTAGAGCCAACACTCTCATTCTTATCTAAAATCAATTTTAATAACTTCTATCTCAGTAATCAATCTCAAAATCAATTTCTACTACTGCCAGCCTATTGAATAACAAAATCAAGTTTACTACTCCAGAGCCAATCCCAGTCTCGGAGTAATGAAGGCGGCAGCCATGGCGAGAAGCACAAGCCTCTCCTGTAGCTCGTCTCTCTTACTCCCTCCGTCCCATATATTTTGCTCCATTTTCCTTTTTGGGTAGTCCCAAAACACTTGCACCATTTCCTTTTTAAGTAATTTTTTACATTTTATTTCCTATTATATCCCTCACTTGCCAATCTTCTCTCTCACCCACCCTTCTGACTTTCCAAGCCTCTCTCTCTCTCTCTCTCTCTCTCTCTCTCTCTCTCTCTCTCTCTCTCTCTCTTTCTCGCCTTCACCAATTTCCATTCTTTCTCCCCCTCCGGCGTGGTTCCACTGTGAATCGGCGACAAGGAGATGAAAGCTCGACCGATGGAGGTGATCGACGATGAATGTGCAAAAGACTAAGGTGCGACCGATGGATGCGGAGAGGATGACGCAAACGAGGCCGACGAATCGACGACTAGGTGACGCTAATCGGTGACGATGGTGACACGAATCAACATGAATCAAGGTCGGATAACAGGGATTGACTCGAATTCAGGCCAGAGGGGAGGTCGAAGAGAAGTAAGGCACGGCGAGCGAGATCAGGGAGAGAAGCGAGAATCGTGCGAGATGGGAGCAAAGCGAGGCAAGGTGATGAGCAGCGGCAAGACGAGGAGCGGCAGCAGAGAAGGGAGGAGCGATGATAAGACGAGGGGTGACGGTAAGAGAAGAAGCGGCGACAAGGGGTGATTTGGAAAGGGGTATGGCAGAGAGACAAAGAGAGGCGACGTGGATTGGCGAGTAGGGACAGGCGACTTCAGTGTCGGTGAGTAGGGGCGACCAGGGATAGGTGAATCGATGCGGCTGACGAGAATTGAGGCCAGAGGGGAGAATGGAGTTTGTGGCAGAGACGTGGGGTTGGAGGGGCAAAATTGGAAAACGTTCAAAAAACAGAACCCTACCTAAAACTACGTGCGTAGTCAATTGGAGCAAAATTAACGGGACGGAGGGAGTAATTGTCAATCCCAAATGATGCCATTCATGGGCTCCACCTCCAACTCCTTGATTCCGTCTCACTCATCCTCCGGTCCCAATTCCTCCTCCTCTCCTTCCTCCACCCATGTCAAGCCCAAGAGCCCCAACAAGGACCGTCATAACAAGGCCGACAGCAGCGGCCGTTGCAGCCACTGGCCCTATTCACCGCCCGTGTCTTCCAACTCACCCGTGAATTGGGTCACAAGTCCGACGACGAGAGCATCAAGTGGTTCCTCTAGTAGGCCGAGCCTGCCATCATCATGCCACAGACATCAGCACCATCCCCGCCAATTTCTCCACCCTCAACGTCTCTTTCCACACTAGCAGCTCTACCATCTCCACTCTTGTATAGGAATTCCTGCACTCTGTGAGGCACAAATCAAAGCCCCGAAGGGATGGGGACTCAAGTGAAACTCCTGCAAGGGCTCCCCGATCTAGAGTCTAGCAAGTGAAATTGATATGTTCTCTTCTATCCATGTTTCTCGGATCTTGACAGTGATTTGCTGGGTTCATTTTTTTTTTTTCCAGAATTTTGGCCTAATTTCTTGTTCTTCTAATTGGTGGGAAGAAAGGAAGGAAATTGATGGAGAGAAGTTGTTATTCTTTGGTTTGCCCGTAGCCTATGGTTCTTCTCATGTAATTGATATAATATATATTGATCCGCCTTTAGTTCTAAACCTTACGGAGTATCACTTTTCTAAATTAGTCATAAAGTTTTGTAACTGTGTAAATAGTCAATCCTAAACTTTTTCATTTTTCTAATATCAATATTTTTAAATTTTAATTAGAATTGTTTGAAAGTTATCTTCTAGTAAATTTAAACTGTATAAAGTTTTGTAACTTTGTAAATAATCAATCCTAAACTTTTTCATTTTTCTAATATCAACATTTTTAAATTTTAAGTAGAATTGTTTGCAAGCTATCTTCTAGTAAATTTAAACTGTATAATAATTTTTTTAATAATTAATCAACCATTTTAAATTTTCAATTTTACCTCTTTCTAAATTGTGTTTCTGTATATTAACCATCTTTTAAAAAATTTAAAACTAACTATTAATATTTTTTACTGAGTTTTAGAACTAATTTTAAAAACTGAAAAATTTTAGGGCTCCAATAAGAAAATATGAGAAGCTTTAGATCTAATAGTACATAATCGATGTGCATTAAGAAGTGCATTAAGAAGATCTCTAATCTAGCAACATCTACTAAAACATATTTTCTACAATTTCAACGAAATACAAGAAAAAAAAAGTTGGTAAAATGCAATTTATATCAATTCCATTAGATCTAAAAAGGAAAAAACCAATTTTATGGTTACAACTTGGAACAATACAACTAAAATTTACCTAAAGACTCCAAACCACAATGGAATGGCATGGGCTCTGCCTTGCCTCTTCTACGATCTCAGTTTGAGACACCTCCTCCCCCTTTATAATCAGTAACCCTTAACCATTATAGTGTAAATAATTTTGAGTAGTGAAAAATGGAAAAATTACAAAACCCACTGAGATTTGCTCAAACTTATAGTTTTGTCCTCCATGTTTCAAATACCTACACTTACCCTTCACCACATTATTTAACTTCGTGATTCGTTGTTATGAGAGAAAAGAGAAAATAATTGATTTTGCCTTCCTAACCTCTTTTCTTAGAAACTTTGAATCCCAAACTTATACATCTAACAAAACCCCCTTCCCACCCCCTCCCATTCGCCTCCTTCGTCCCTCATTTTCCCCTTCCTTACAACACTGGCATTGGGAAACCAAAGAGAAAAAACTTGGAGGTGTCTCCGGCTTCAATGCGTCTCCAATAACAAGGACAAGGATGATCGTCACATCCCCTTTGTCCCATTCAAATTTCTCTCTCTCTCTCTCTCTCTCTCTCTCTCTCTCCCTCCGAACCTAATTTGAAAGAAACTCAAGTATGTAGCAAAAAATGTAGTAGTTATTTTCTCCCTCATTGATCTCTTTGCATTTGGAACCTAGAAATTCATCAAGCAAACCAACAATGAAACAAATTGGACTCGCTCATCGCCACCATGTTCCATCGCCCATCGTCATCATGTTTCATCGCTTGAAGCCACTGGCTATCGATTTGAAGCCTGATTTTGATTCACCCTTATACAGCCATCTGAAGCTGTTGATTCCCTCCTCTCTGTCTCCCATCATACCACAATTTAGCCTCCCATGGAAGTTTGGGGTATACGGCGACAATGGCGAATAAGTTGTCGGTTGTGGTGAAGAGGATGAAGATAGATGAATCGACTCAGAAATTCAGTTGTTCTCTTCAATTGTCAAATAGAACTGATGTCCATCTTTCCTAGCCCATCAGCCGAGACTTTCGGAGAAGCAAGCACCACGGGAATTGGATCCGATTGGCTACCTCTCCGACTCCATTGAGGACCAATTCAAGACAACACTGCGAATTGGAGGAAGCGACGGAGGCTGTCACGACAGTGAATTAGAGGATGAAGAGCTGAAGGTGAATTGGAACAAGTGGTGATTGGAGTTTGAAATCCCTATGATTTAATAATGATAAATGTAAAGGAAAAAAAATCTATTATTCCTGATAAAGTTGAGAGTTTCTGGCAGATTAATTGGTTTGATTGAAAGGGTTTTAAAAATTATGGGCAAAATTTTAAAGGAATAAGGTTAGGAGGGCAAAGTTAAATTTTCTTTTTTTTTTTTATGGTAATGGTGATTCACTAACATAAGTTGATAGGGGGGGAGTGTAGGTATTTGAAACAGAGAAGAGCGGAAAGTGTAGATATTTGAAACATGAGGGATAACATTATATGTTTGAGCAAACCTCAGGGAATATTTTGTCATTTTTCCAAAAAAATAGTTGAAGACTCACAAAGTAGTATATAATTTTATCAATAATCTTTCCATTGTTAATAGCTACTACTACTAGAAGATCTGCGACTATTTGCGATTCCACCAAGGTATTAGTAAAAGATTAGAAAGTAGTAAAATTAAAAATAAAAATAATGTCCATATTCAACATGAACGAAACTCGATGAAATGCCAACTTATTTAACGATGGTTTTGCTGTCCAACTTCATTGACAAAAGTCTCTCTTGGTCAGTAAAGTTTAATTTCATTTTCAATTGAACCCCTGAAGGGTCGGTTGGGAACAATTTAAAAAATTTGAGGCGGTTTAGAACAAATACAAGTCCACGCTTGAGCTGGCACTAACTTTAAAGTTTAGGGTCCCAACAGGGATTTTGCGTTACAATACACACAACAAACACTTACTAAAGGTTTTCAATAGGGAGTATTTAATATTAATTTGTTAGAAGGTCAATATATTGGTTGCAATGATAATACCTGTCAATTTAATGAAAATGGTAAAAAAAAAATAGAAAGAGAAAAATAAGTACATTTTTTAATTGAGTTTAATGAACTTTATTAATGAACAAAGATTTAATTATTAGGACAAAATAGGTATTCATGATGAGGTAGATCCTCTCCACTCAACTAGGGTCAAATTTCCACTTTCATTCAATATTGAAATAAAATTGAGAAATAGATGTGACATCATTTACAAACTTTCCTACATGTTTTATTTGAATTTAACTTGCCGACTAACAGCCTTTTATATAAATTTATGAACTACTCTGCTATAGACAGTTTATACGTCTAAAATTATCGAGATGAAATTTAATAACTAGACCCTCTAGTAACTAGCATAAGTCCAAGTACAAGACGCTTTAGCTCCTTAAAATAAGAGATTCTCGATTTGATTTAAGATTGTATACATGGAAAAAAACCTTGTGATCAGACGTCTTCACTTCGGCAACCAGTCACATAGAGAAGACCTACCTTCACTTTTTATATCAAATCAAGATATATACTTAATTACGTATAAAAAAAAAATTATATCCTCACCTTCTTAGTCTAATAGTTAAGGGCTCTAATAAATATGCAAGAGTTCTAAAATTTGAATATTAGACTCTCCGCTTCTTTCAATATGCTATACAAAAATTAGTTCAATTGTCATTTTGATTCTCAAAAATTTAGTATTTCCTTTTCTCAAAAAATTTTATAAAGATGTAAAAATCTAAAAAGAAAATGATATGATGGTATTGAGAGAAGTGGCATAGGCCGGGGTTTGACAAAATGAGCAATAAATGGTGGAAAGTTGCTTGAACGCAAAGCAAGTTTCATTGGAAGAAGAATGCTCCACATTTCTGCCCCTCCTCCCCCGCATCTCCTGGACCCTCCCAGCTCCCTCACTTAAAATCCCTCCCCTCTCTCCACTCCCACTCCTCCAAGTTCACTTCTTCTTCCTCTTCTTCTCCAAAACCCTCTCCCAAGTTCCCCCCACCACCTCCATGCACTTTTCTTCTCATCCCTTCGTGCCATGATCAGAAGGGTCACCCTCCTCCTCTCCCTCATCTCCCTCCTGCTTCTGTTTGTTGCCTTCTCCAACTTCTGTTCCCCCAGCGCCCATCTCAACCGCGCCGCCGCTCTCCACCGCAGCCTTCATCTTTCGAGGCTTTTCACGTCGCAGAAACGCTCTTTCCCTTCTGCCCGGAAACTGCTCCGTGCTAAGAAGTTTGACTTCACGCAGTTTCTGCGTCGTCACCGGCTTCATCGCGGGCCCGGACAACTGGTGGGGCCGCCGCCCTTTTTCGAGGAGGAGAAGCGGCGCGTCCCCACCGGCCCCAACCCGCTCCACCATTGATATGATACACACTTCATAGGAAAGTTTTGTACGTGTTCATATTATTTTTGTTTTTTGCTTGTAACATTATTTCTCTTTTTTGTTTTTTTTTTTTTCAAGTGATTATGCCTAGAGAGATAAAAGAGGCCATGTGTAATGAAATTATTATTTGTATGATTCCATACTTTCTCAGAATTAATTATCTATAAATACTAGTAATCAAATCAAACTAATTTTATTAAAAATTCTACACTCATGATTTTTCTTATTCATTTCTGGATCTTTGATTCAGCAACTTGCGTACGTACGTGCAAGTGAGTGCATTTATTTTGTTTAAAAAAAAAAAGAGGAAAACAAAAACTAATTATTGGTGATGTGAATTTTCATGCTAGATCATGCAATTTTAAGACTTTTTTATATTTTTTAGTACTATTTGTATATATATTTCTGGTCCGGCAGGGACAACTGTGACGGCACGGCAAGCTATGGGAACCAATCCATATTCATCTCTTTTTTTTTTATTTAATAATTTTTTTCCATAATTAATAATCTATGTTTTTATTAGTATGATCTTGGCTACTTATTGCTAGTACACGGGGCTGCTTACTTTGAAAAGGGTTGACTCTAAAGGGATCAGTGGTAACTTAATTGACTAATTAGGACAAAACTGCTGGATTAGTCCTTAATTAATTAATTAATTAATATGTTCATTTGTACGACTATAATGGCCAGAGAGAAGTCCAGAAATAATGTAGTATGACAAAGAGCATAGGATCCTGATGTCAAATTTGGGGTTAAGTTGAGCGGTTGGTTAATTGGTTGGTGCTTCTTTTTGTCTCCAGAGCTGCAAGAGGTTTCAAATTTCAACTTGGGTTTGGTATTAGCTTAGGAATTTGCCTTCTCAACTACTACATACCTCCATCCCCATTTGTAAATATATTCAGAAATTGCCTCTCATCCAAATTATCTTTAAAAACTATAAGTTAAATATTTTTTTTTAATTAGTAATAATAAAACTTCAAGTCAGAGTTAAGTAAAAAAAAACTGAAAAGGAGTATAAAACTTGGAACGATGAAGTATTTAAAAGTAATGCCACATATACTAAAATTTTTTTACAAAAAAAAATTATTTTATCCAATTAGACACTAATATTTAAATGTTCACAAGGTTTTAGTGCAAAATATTTAGTACGTTTATCAAAACTTTTTATTTCATGGGTGTCTAGTTTTTGTGGTGTTTTGTTGCTTTGGTTATAGCTCTTGTTCAAACTTGCATCATCGAGCGTGTGCTACACAACCAACGTGTAACCCAATTTTGGTCGGCCATCATTTTATTTTTCACTTCATACGTCTATGGTTAGTTTGCAAGGGGTTTAAGGTATGAACCTGCCCCATCCATTGACCTAATTAAGTTTGTTTATGACTGTTTAAAGAGACAAAAAAAAATTATTATTAAAAGTGGTTAATTTAATTTTTAATTTTTTAGTGACCCCATTTGATTGTGTATATACTAAATGTTCTTATAATCATTTCAAAAAAAATATACTTTTGAGAATGTAACTAATTTTCTATAATTTTTTTCTATTCTCAGCTTAGGAAAAACACTAATAAAAAATATTCATTGCTTTTTACAAAAGATATCCTAAAAAGTGATTTTCAACCTTCTTGAGTTTTTCAATTCGTGTCAAATTAAAAAATGAATTCATTTCACCCCAGCTCGAGTCCTCCAAGTTTCGTACAGCGGCCACTTTACCAGAAATGAGAAAATTACAAAAATCCCTCTGTAATTTTATCTAACATATATTTTGCCCCCTCTATTTCACTAGTTTACATTTTACCCCTATTTTTTCAACTGGGTCCAACAATAATTTTTGAAACCCTAATTTAAACTATCTAATAACCATGTTCTAATAATTTCAAGATTTTTTATATTTTTTTTATAGCCTACCGACTTTTAAAAAATACTAATATGTATTTACAGGGAGGAAAATATATTTACAAAAATAAAAAAAATGATAATTTAAAATATCTATTAATTATAAAAAGATACTATAGAGGTCAAAATTGCTGGAAGATGGCTATCGTACGATTTAAATTATAATTTCAAAGTTCTTATCATACAATATAAAAGAAATATGAGGCAAAATGTATGTTTCTTAAAAAAAAAAAGGGGGACAAACTGTTTGTCAGGATAAATATTAGGGGGTAATTGTAAGTTTCTTTCTGAAATATATAGCTTCTAATTGGTTCTAAATATAATAAAAATAAATTATTTTAATTATTTTTAAAAAATTAAATCTGAACCACTCCAGCTTCTCGATGCAATAGCCAATATGGTTCGGAAGTGATTAAGTTAAAAAGAAAAGGACATTTAAACAAGTCAATACAAGATTTCTCTAAAAGAAAATTGAAGTCAATACGGAAAGTGACCCACAATCTTTTCCATTTCTTCCAATACAAAAGAATATACATAAGATTAGGTTAATTGCAATTTGCCCATTTAGGTAAAGTTATACCTTGCCTCCTCTTGTTTAAAAAATATACACTTTGCCCATTGAACCGGGGGGTAATTTAACTTGTCAAAAAGTTGTAATTTAACTTGTCAAAAAGTTGTTAAGTCATTTGAATTTATTGGGTGACAAGTACTATACAATTTAAATTAGAATTTAAAAAATTGAGTTGGATATTGTATTAAAAAAATGTCACATATAGGGGCAAACTGTATATCTTTTTTTCTTAAAAAAATGACATTGTAATTCCACCTAGCTAAATGTGAGGAGAAAACTATATAGCCCTATAAGATATTAGCCATGAGTAAGTCTAATGTACACTCTACCCCTTATGTCTATATATTTGCATTCCAATACTATCATTCATAGTATAAAATAAAAGTAAATATGTTAAATATAGGGGCAGGGCCAAAAACTTAAGAAGTGGTGGCAATGAAAAATATTATCAAAAAATATTTTCACATTTAGAAACGTTAACGTTAAGATTTCATAACTTGAAAATGTTGCATGATAATATCATTATTTGTACTACTAAGTATATCTTATTCAATGTTTTAATGAATTATTTTCAGTATCAATATCTGTTTCATAAGTGAACGGAGTTTTTTTATACATTTTTTTCAACTATCTCCCTATATGCATAAATTTTATTTAAAAAAATAGAAATTCACACATTAATATATTACAATTCTTTATTCTACAAATTGTTACATTAGAATTTTAGAATTACTTGAGAATTGTATACAGTGTATGTTAAGATTTAAGAGATATTTATAATTTATAATATCTGTGGCGAATAACGTTTGAGACAATTTTTTTTTTTTTTTGTTAGTAAGATAGAGAAAAAAGTGGGGACAAGCTTCTAACTTTCTAAGGGCTCTGGTACTGTCATAGAATATAGAAGAATCTCCATCATCACTAATTCTAATTTTTATTTTTATTTTTCTAATGAGACTTTACTATTTAGCTGGAGGTTAGATTTTTTCTACTTTTTACTAGACAAGACTTTCTTTTTTTTTTTTTTACTCAGCTTGTGTTTTAAATTCTATAATTATACTAACAATTCTTGTGATTGTTAGCTCACCACTAGCTTTTACTTGTATTTTGAGCACTCATAGTCATCAAAACCAAGTTCATGTACTTTTGAGTGAGTGGAGCATCATTAAAAATTCTACGAGGGCAAAACATATATTTCCTTAAAGATTATACATCGGTTGTATATTTTTTACAAAATTCAGTGATGGCAATTGGCCCCACTGACATAAACATGGTGTCACCCCTGGTCAAATCCCAATTGCCACCAACATTAAAAATATATAAAAATAAGATTACAAATAAGTATGAATTCAATATATAAAAAAATGTGAGATATGTACAAATTATGTGAAATATATGTACAAATGAGACTACAGAACTATTATTGATATATTTACATTACACCGCAAATGTAAGATAGTGACTAAGGAAACAGTCATTTTCAGTCGCTAGTTGTAACTGACTGGCTACTGAATGTGTCAGTTGCAAAAACTTTAGTCACTAGATGGCTAGTGACTAACTAGCGACTAAAATTAGTGACTGAATGATTTAGTTGCGTAAATTTTAAACCGTAACAAAATAGCGATTGAAATCTCAATCACTGGTACCAATTTAATTTTTTTTTAAATGTAATTGTTGAGATGTTTATGTGTGTGTGTGTGTGTGTGAAATGTACTAAATATGGTAATGAATTGTAAGAATAAAAAAGTTAAATTAAAATAAATATAAAATATAAATATAATATTATTAATTAGAAAATGAGGAGGAAGAAAAAGGAGAAATGAAAGAGGAAGAAGGAGAAAGAGAAGGAAAAATGATAAAGGAAAGGCCAGAGTTAAAGGAAGGAGAAGAGGAAGGAAAAATGAAAGAGGCAGAAGAAGGAGAAATAGGGACGGAGAGGTTGGAGCTGAAGAAGAAGAATGAGAAATAAGGAAGAAGAAGTTGAGGCTGAGGAAGGAAAAAAGGATGGAGAAATAAAGGAGGAAGAATAAGGAGAAATGAGGAAGGAGAGGCTAGAGCCAAATTTTTTAATTTTGTTATTTTTTTAGTGACTGAAGGATATTAGCTACTGAATAGCGACTGATTTTAAAAAATAATACTCCCTCTCTCTCATAAAACCTGTCATCTTTGATAATACACCCAAATTAAGGCTTCTCTACTTTTTACTTCTTTATTTTAATATAAAACTATTCGTTTATTTATCTTTATATAAAGTACATGTACTCTTTTGAAAAAAGTTACCAGCATTTGTACTTTTAATGGGCCTTATGTACTTTCACTCTTTAATTTTCTAAACTTTCTCTCCTTTCAATAAATGATATATATATAAAATAATAAAAAAGCTACCTTATTTGGAAAGATAAAAAGGGGACAACTATTTTAAAACTACCAAAAAAGGAATAAAGGCCAAATATTGTGAAACGGAGGTGGTACAAAATATGCAACTGCCTAGAGATTGAAAATTTAAAATTAGCGACTGATTAGCAACTAAAAGCTTCAGTTGCTAATAAATCGCAATAATTACATAGGCCACAAGTTAGCGACTAACTAGTGACTGAAATTCAATCGCTAGTTTTAGTTGTTCCATTGCTTCTCTCTTATAGTGTTAATCGTATATATGAGGTACTCAACCTTTATCTTAAAAATATGCGTGAATGTGTCAAAATACACTTCCTAAAAAAAATGACATATATGTACAAATCATATAACAAATATGTATGAACCCATATAAAAAAAAAAGTGGGATAAACTATAAAAAAAAAGTGAGAGGAGATATGTACAAATCATAATGAACCTAGGAACAAACAAAATCCTAAAAATTATTATTGATATACTTCAACTATATGTAAGACCTAAATCTTTTAAATATTTTTAAACGCATTATTTCATTATACATGTAATTTTCATTATATGCAGATAAATTCATATTTATTTGAAAATATTATTTATAATTTCACTACAATTTATTCATAAATTTACGTTTTCATAAATAAAATGGAACTAGATTTTCAAAAGATAAAAGAAAAAAAAATTGATTTATAATGGCACAATAGTAATATGTACAAATGAGATAACATATATGTATAAACTCGATCTAGAAACAAGATTAAAGATATATATCAATCATGTGAGATATATGTATAAGTGACATTAAAAAGTTGTTACTAACTATAAAAAAAAACATGTGAGAACATGCCCAAATGCACTTTCTACCAAAATTTTTGTACAAGTCAAAATGACACATATATGTATGAACTCAATTTATAAAGAATCTGAGAGATATATATAAATTGTATGAGACATATATACACATGCATGTGGCTATGAATAGATATATATACACATACATAAAAATATATAAGCTTGTAATTAAGTAAGTGAATAAACTTTTTCAAGTGAATAATAATGCATGTGACATTATTTGTGCAAATAAGTTTATTATTTTGTACATATTACATATGTTAGTATGATTTCTGTTTATCTATTTTCACATATTATAATGTGATGTTAAAATTGTTCCTATATTATTATGTGTGCATATAATTTCATAATGTTGCATGTGTCATTTTTTTCCACATGTATGCATACACGTATATGAAAAAACATAAGGCTGTCGGGTTGAAAAAAGAGCAAAAAGATCAAGAAAACAAATAGTTTCTTCCTCGAATCCTAACTTTAATCCCAGCCGCTACCCACCAAGAAGGAAAAAAAAAAAAACCAACTACATCCATCACCATCAGCCACCTATTCAACTTCAGAACCTTCGGCACCATCACCGGCCCAGTGGTTCCTATTAGCTGCTAGGATTTTATCGACAATTGTTTTCTTTGAGAGAAGTTTGACTAGTGTGAAAACCATGATCTTTTCCAATAGGTTCATGGAGATTATATACATGTACAAACTACGTCTTTGAATTACTGTAAATCTACAGTACTTGAGATATGGGCCGTAGATGAACAATGAAACCTGGCATCAGGAATGTGCCCAAACTAGAAAATGGAAAAATGCTAAAATAGGTCTGTCATATATTGCTTCTTACTTTCTGATCCTCAAACTTTCTTTTATGGCAATTGACTCTCCTTAGTTTGCAAGTCTTTGTCCTCTTGGTTCTGCACTTTGATTCCTTGCAATTGAACTCTCATAAAACAAATTCCCGCAGCAAGCGTGTGTCTTATTTATTAATCACAAACACACACAAATACAATTGAAAAACACTGTAGGCCTATAATGAAATGTTTTTGGGTAAAAAATAAACAGTAATGGCCCAACCCATAAATATGTCTTGAGAAAAAGGTTAAATGTTGTAAAATGTCCATCAATTCTGACAGATTGCTTTACTTGTCCTCAAACTTTATTGTATATCTTTTGATATCCCAATTTGCAAGTCCCTAAACCATTATTCTTTGTCCTCCTAATCTTCAAACTTTGATTTCCTACTATTGACATCTTGAACAATGAGTTGCCACAACAACGTGCGGCCGATTCACTTAGTTGTTTACTATAACCATGTTGTGCGCTAAAGATTATGGAAATCATATAAAAATAATTTTGGATCAACTAAGAAAAATGCTCGGAATAGGTTTTATTTATATGAACAGCGCCTTTTTTGCATTTTTTTATTTTTAACATGGAAATTAGGGGGAAAAAATACGTTCTCGCTAATTTTAACATTCATATTTTCCCTCATTCACGTCTATGAAATTGATTTTTTAACCGTTTTTTATTTTGCATAAAAAGCAATAAGAAATATGTGGAAACCTGGTTATAATTTTTTTTTTAATAATTTCTCTTTCGGGCAAAGTTTTAGTTAGTTATTTATTAATTTGCTGGTTTTCGGAAGTAAGTAAATTGGGTAACTTTTGGAGTGAAAAAAATGAGACAAAAATTACCTACCAATGCCCATGCCAACCTGCTAAAGTGTGACCTGTTGCTCCAAGTCCCGAAATTGCAACCAACGACCCCGGCGACCGGGGTGTTACTGTCCATGCGACTTCCGAGTCTTTCTCTTCTCGTGAGATCCCAAAACTTTTTCCAATTTCATTAATATCTTAAAGCGGTAGAGTCAAAATAAAGCGCAAAACAAATGAATGGGGGCAAAATGGCTTAGCTATTTAATTCATATCTTAAAATATAGCAGCTCTAGAATTTTTATAAAAGCTTTAAATAAATATTTTCATATTGTTGACACCCAATTTCGTCCGGCCCTTTTTTTAAAAATTAAAAAAAAAAAAAAAAAAAACTAATTAAAAAAATTATTATTATTATTATTATTATTGCTAAAAAATTTTAATTATGTTAATTAGTTTAAAATATATTTTTATTTTGAGAAGATTTGATTTAAAATAATATATGTGCGAATATGTATGTGTTTGGAATAAAAATAAAATTTCAGAAAAAAATGACAAAAAAATTAAAAGTTTGAGGTAAAAATGACAAAATTGAGAAGTTTCGGACAAAATTGACAAATTCTGAAAGTTTCAGGAGCTTTGGGTAATTTTTCGCATCAATTTTGGGCCTAAACGGACGTTTCTAGCCCAAATTGACAGAAAACGTTAAAATTGTCAAAATCAGAAGCTTCTGAGCTTATCCAGAGCTGGAGTAACGTAAAGGACTGAAACTGTCATTTTACCAATTTAAAAGATAAGTTTGATATTTTTTATTAATTTATCCGTCCACAGTTCAGCTAAGCTCCTTCTATAAATACCCCCCCAAATTCAGTACTGAACATATAGAAAATCAGAGAAAAAAGTTCAGAGCTCCGTTTTAGAAAAAGAGAAAATAAAAGCCTTAGTCCTAGGCTCTCCTCCCTCTGCCAAAACAGTCCCAAAATTATTTTTTCTTACGTTTCGACTACCTTCTTCCTCCGTTTTCTCTTTCTTTCTTTTTCTGTCGCCGTCCTATCCCGCTGCCGTCGCCCTGCCGCCGCCGTCTCGCCGTTGCCGTCGTTCCTACGCCGTCACCGTCGCCATCGCCGCCGCGCCCAGCAGTCCTGCCGTCTCGCGCCGCCGCACCCAGCCGTCCTGCCGCCGTCGCCCCGCTCCCTCGCCGCCGTCGTCCCGGCCGCCGTTACCCTCGCCGCCGTCGCCCCGCGCCCTCGTCGCCGTCGCCCGGCCGCCCTGCGCCCTCGCCGCCTCCGCCTGCCCAGCCCCGTCACCGCCCCTCCTCCCTCGCGTCGCCTCTGATTCTTTCTCCAGATTCAATTTTAATTTTTAAGGGTAAAACCTCCTTTCAGTCCTTCATCTTTTCAATTTCTTTCTATTAGGTCACTAACCTTTTTATTTTGTCTTTGCAGAAAATTAATTAACTAACTCATTTATTTTTTACTTGTTTATTTATTTGTTTATTATTGTTATTATTACTAACCTTTTTTTTTTTGTTATTAGCAACTAACAACTAACTTGCTAATTTTTACTAACCTTTATTTTTATTGTTGTTAATAATTAATTAAATTGTCTAACTTTTATTTTTGTTGTAATTAATTAACTTAATTAAACTTGGCTAACTTTTATTTATTGTTGTTAATTAATTAACTTAATTAAACTTGGCTAACTTTTATTATTGTTATTAATTAATTAACTTAATTAAACTTGGCTAACTTTTATTTATTGTTGTTAATTAATTAACTTAATTAAACTTGGCTAACTTTTATTTATTGTTATTAATTAATTAACTTAATTAAACTTGGCTAACTTTTATTTATTGTTGTTAATTAATTAACTTAATTAAACTTGGCTAACTTTTATTTATTGTTGTTAATTAATTAACTTAATTAAACTTGGCTAACTTTTATTATTGTTGTTAATTAATTAACTTAATTAAACTTGGCTAACTTTTATTTATTGTTGTTAATTAATTAACTTAATTAATTTGGCTAACTTTTATTATTTTTGACTTAATTAACTTTCATTATTATTGTTAATAATTAATTTAATTAAATTTTGATAACATTTATTATTTTTTTTTTCAAGTGGATGGCCAAAAAGCCCCACTTTATTAATTTTTCTTTATATAATTTAATTTATTTAATTCACCTTTTACCCATAAATAAAAAAACTAAAAGAAGATTCTTTTGTAATTAATTATTAAGGCTAATAAAAATTTAAAAGCCAATTATTTTTATTTTGGAATACATTTTTTATTATTTCTTTAAAGATAACAAAGTGAACTTTTTGTTAAAATTAATAAACAAACATGATTAAATCAATTCTTTTTAAATATTTTTTTAATAATGATACTTAAAATAAAAATTCAAGAAAAATCCAATTAAAATTAATAATTAATAAATAATTAAAATTTAACAAAAATTAAAAAATCCATGACCAAATAATCCGCCAGGATCCATGGCTTGGAAATATTTTTAAATAAAGTATATAAATAAACTTTTCTTTATTAAAAATAAAATTTTGGGACTAATATATTAATTATTTATTAAAATAATAAAATAATTTTATAAAAAGAATAAAAATTTTGGGTTAATATTTTATTCAGTAATATTTTATTCCTTTTAAAAAATATAACTTTTTGTCTCCTTTATAAAAATTTTAGTCAAATAATTTCAAAAAAAATAAAAAAATAAATAACAAAAAAAATTGAATTTTCTCTTAAATATTTTAGACTTATTAATTAGATATTTTCAGAGATATAAATTAAAAAAAAAAATCTTTCATTAAACAAAAAGAAAACAAAAAAAATATAAATATCAAAACTTTTGTTTTAAAATACATATAAATTTTTGGTTAAATAATCTTTTATTCCAAAACAAATTAAATAAATATCAAAACTTTTCTTCTTTTGTTTAAAATATACATATAAATTTTTAATTTTTTTAATTAAACAATTACTTTTGGTTAATCTTTTATAAAAAAAAAAATTTAGTTCATGGTATATTGGCTGGAAACTGTCTCGTGCCCGCTTTTGAGCTGCTTCACCTGGTGAAGAGGGTCTGGCTGAGTAACAACGCCCCGTACCATGATCAAAGTTTTTTTTTATTTTTAAACTCTTTAATTCCTTTAAATTAACTTCTTATTAAATAAAAATTAATAATTTTTTCAATTCTTTTATAAATTGAGTAATTCTTTAAATAATAAATATCCTTCATTAAACAAGAAAAATCAGATAAAAATAAAAGAAAGAAATAAAAGATAATAAAAGAAAGAAATAAAAGATAAAAAAAGAAAGAAATAAAAGAAAAGATAAGAAAAATAAAAGAAAAGATAAAGAAAGATAAAAGAAAAAAAAAGAAAAAAAAAAAAAAAAGAAAGATAAGATAAAGATAAAGAAAGATAAAAGAAAGAAAATTAAAAAAAAAGAAAGTAAAAATAAATTAAAAAAAAGAAAAAAAGAAAGAAAGTTAAAAAAAAAGATAAATTTTTAATTTGTATTAAAAATCATTCATGAACAAAATTATCATTTAAAAATTAATTTCATGATAATAAGAATTAAATAATTACGATAAATTAAATCAATTTCCATATCCGGATGATCCGGCAGGATCTACGGTTTGGAAAATATTAAACTTTTTTTAAAAAAAAATAAATAAATTAAATAAAAAGATAAAAATCCATATTTTTACAATATGGATAAAATTGTTTAAAATTTCACCAAAATTCCGTGTCCAAATGACTCGGCAGAGTCCATGGTTCGGAATCAAAATCTTCCGTGTCCAAATGACTCGGCAGAGTCCATGGTTCGGAAGTATAAAATTGTACCCGAATTAATTACCAAAATCCACATTTTTGACTAATTCAGTTAAAATATCTAAATTAACTGAAAATTTTTAAAAGCAAAGTAAAACAAAATTAAAATCAACTAAGGTGCCAATTTTGGGCGCTATAACAATATTGTTTTAGCGTAACCGTACTCCCGATTCCCGAACTCTCGCAGACCAATTTTAAGGTGACCAATCGACCTAAGTAAACCGATTGGTGGCGACTCCCGAAAAAGACCCGCACGTTGCCACAGCTTGGCGACTCCACTGGGGAGTCAATATTAGTGAGTCGAGCTTAAAGTTGATTTGTTTTGATTTACTTTGCTTTACTATTATGTGGATTTATATATTATATTTACTTAAGTAAACATGCATAATGCATTCACAAAATGAAGCTCTATACCCGAGCTTCCTTAAATCAAACACGATTCTTTCTGAGCGGAATTGGTGTTGCTGTCCTTGTGAGGCCACGGTCTCCAAGCCTTCACCGGTTTCAAAGTAGCAAAGTAGTGTATTGCCTTCTGAGACGATTAGTCTCTGCATGGGCCCACGAAAAGCTACGACTCGAATTAATCCATTCCTTACATAAACCCTAGAGGGTAAGGAATCGGGCCGTCACTATGATTTAGTGACGGGATTCGGGAACTATCCCTTGCCTTTTTGATAAACCACCTTCTGCATATAGAATTCCTTACTCTACCTTAGAACCAGCCATTAAGAATTTTCTATACCTCGGTTCCCATTTCCATAGGTTTTGTTTTATCTATATGTTTGTATGATCTTATGTGTTACCTTTTTACTAACTCTATTTTTCCTTATTTTTCCGGCATACACATTTCATCATTAAAGATAAATATTTGGTGAAAGAACCATTATCATGGATATTCTCGATTATCTTCCCACGGCTGTTACTGCATCATGGAATGACACTGTAATCGAAACTCAGCCTGAAGCTATGGAATATTCCGAAACAGCTCAAAAGCTTCACGGAGATGCTCTGACATCCCACTCTCACATACAGCTTAAGGACCAGGTATCGGTTCGGATAAACCATAATGACACCATGGAATTATTACAAGTCTGGAATAGTTGGAACTCTGCTGATCGGGAAGCTTTTACGGCAAAATATGGTCACATCGCTTGCCTACTAAAGGTTACCGTTGATGCATCACTTGTCCGGGCTCTAACACAATTTTGGGATCCATTTTATCGATGCTTTTCTTTCGATAAGATGGATCTGGTTCCAACCATTGAAGAATACAATAACCTCTTGGGTTGGTCCTCCAACTATCCAATTGAGACGTATCAATATGATAGAAGAACGGAGCCTCATCGAGCCCTAGCAAAATTATTGGACATGCCAGCTTCCAGTCTTCAACCCAAATTTGCAACAAAAGGGTGTCGGAAATTTATCAGCTGGACCGATCTAAAACAACTAAGTCACACCCTCCCTCAGAAGAATCAACGACGCAAGTTGTTCGCCTTGGCAATATATGGCCTGGTAGTCTTCCCAAGAATTGTCGGATTTATTGAAGGAGACGTCATCACATTATTTGAGCAAGTCTGCAATGCCCAAGTAAATCCGACCTCAGTGATATTATGTGAAACTATCAGGGCATTAAACTTTTGTCGCCAAAGAGGAGGCAAATTCATAGGATGTTCACATCTCCTCAACGTTTGGATCAAAAGCCACCTTCCTTGTGAGAAGCAACATTTTGGAAATCGCTTTTCAAAGGACTTCATCCCAATCGAAGCCTTTTTGAAAAGTGAAACCACTAATCATGATAGCAAGGAAGCATGGGTTGACTACTTCAAGAACATCAGCGAATTCCAAATTGAATGGAGAGCACCCTGGTCCACCACCACCCGTATAGTTTACCGTTGCGGCAATTGCCCGTGGGTTCCTCTCTTAGGCATATGGGGAGGAACAAGCTATGCTCCAGCCCAAGTACGTAAACAATTTGGGTCCATGCAATTTATACCCATGACACATAACCTGAGCAAGTTGGAGTTTTCACATGAAGATCCAAATTCAAATAAGCTTGCAATGGGTATTTCAGTTGCATGGAAAAGACCTTTCATATTAAAGTCAGGCCCTATTATTTCTCCTACTGCGTATTATGAATGGAGAAATAATCGGAAAGAAGGAATAGTTCTTCCCGAAGAGGTCATCAGAAAATTGGCAAAAAGAGAGTTGGAGAAAGAGCTAGAGGAAGAAAAGGAGAAGAACAAAAAGATGCTCTTCGACATACAACAGCTCAGTCACAAAACACAACTCCTCGAAGAAAAGATCGAAAGCCAAAAACAAGTCATCACCGAATTAGTTGATGAAACCGATCAAACAGAGATGAGAGCAAGATATTGGGAAGATCAATACAGATTTTCTCAAGAACAGCTTCAAATATTTTTGGCAGAAGTCAGAAAAGTGACTGAGCAAGCCCAACTAATGGGCGAAGAAGCCAAGGAGTTAGAAGAATTGAGCTGCCCTACTCCATCGGTGAATATTCAAAAAATGATGGAGTTTATTTCAAAGGCCAGAAAGCAATACTGTACTTTGGGCCGTTTCTTTTGAAAATAATAAGCTTTTGGTGAATGTAATTGAGAAATTCCACTATAATTCTTCTTTCACCAAGTATTTACAATATTCATGCATGCATCCATCACATCAATCATACACACATAGAATCTAATAAAATAAATATTTCCTTTAAAAGGGTAAAATTGGACCTCAACACCGATATTCAACTCGACTCCAAACAAGATTAATGGCAGAACAAGCCGAAGGACGTCTCATGGAGATGGAGTCCAAGATTGAAAGTATGTCAGAACAGATGAAACAATTGATGGAATTAATCAAAGGGAAAGCAACTCAAGTCCCCATCAAAGAAGTACAAGATCCCACTTATCCCCCGGGATTCACCCCGCAACGAGTCTCAGTCCAAGAAAACCTGTTTCAAGAATCAGGACCCTCTGCTAGTGTTCACCTGAAACAAGACACTGTACAGGAAGAGAAGAAGACATTACCAAAAGATGAAGCAGAATCTCAAAAAATCGAGACAATAGAGAAAAGACTGAGAGCCATTGAAGGAGGCACTATATTCGGATCCCTTTCAGTGGATGACCTCTGCTTAGTGCCAGACGTCGTAATCCCTTCAGATTTTAAGGTGCCAGATTTCGTAAAATACGATGGAACGAGTGATCCCATCACTCACATCACTTTGTTTCTCAGAAGACTACAACCACTTACCAAAGATGAGAAGGTGTGGATCGCACTTTTTCAGGAAAGTCTCACAAAATCAGCATTACAGTGGTATCTAAGCCAAGGTCCAAGAAACATAAAAACTTGGAATGACCTTGCTCAGGCCTTCATCGGCAACTATAAACATGTTATGGACTTAGCTCCGGATCGCCAAACTCTCCAAAACATGGAGAAGAAAAAAACAGAAACTTTTAAGGAATATGCCCAACGATGGAGGGACTTAGCTGCACAAGTACAGCCACCCATGACAGAAAGAGAAATGGTCACTTTGTTTGTCCAGACACTGAAATACCCATATTATGACAAACTTATTGGCAATGCGGCAACTAACTTCTCCGACGTAGTCATGTCTGGAGAAAGGATCGAGCATGGTATCAGGACCGGGAAGATTACTGAGTCCTTTAGTGATCCTATGAAAAGAGGAGGACCATCCAGAAGAAAAGATGAAGAAATACAACAAATCGGACGAGGAAGAGGGATTCCCCTCGTGGGTACCGTGGCTACCGGACCTCGCCTATCCTATTCTGCCAACAGGCCCAATTATTATCCTACCAATAGGCCCAATGATTATCCTCCAAATAGGCCCAGTGATTATCTTCCCAATAGACCCAACAATTATCCTCTCAACAGGCCTAATCAGTTACGGCCACCTGTTCCGACTCCTCCAATGCCTGCACCAAGACCAAGAGAAATTTTCGCACCGATTCCCATGACTTATACTGAGTTATATCCAAAACTCATCCAGAGCCAACTCATTCACCCAATTCCCACAAGGCCATTCGAACCCCCATATCCAACATGGTATGACCCTAAACTAAATTGCCCATATCATGATGGTGCCGTGGGCCACGGACTCGAAAATTGCATAGCATTGAAGCGTATAGTCCAACAATTAATTGAGTCAAAATGGTTGGACTTTTCCGATGAACCAAACGTCACTCATAATCCATTGCCTCCTCATCAAGCCAAACCAGTCAATATGATGGAAGAATACTGGCCGATGAAGAAAACAGTCAATGATATCATAACCCCTCTTAAGCATGTATATTCATGCCTTGTGAAAGAAGGGATTATCATAGGAAAGTCTTCTGGAAATAAAGAAGTCGAGGATGAGGAGTGGTGCAACTTTCATAACAGTAAGAGTCATTCTATCCAAGAATGCCCAGAATTCCGTAAAAGTCTACAAAGTCTCATGGACTCCTCTCAAATCATCGTTTTTATGTCAGATAAAGAGGATGACGTGAATGTGATAATTAAAGAACAAGAAGTCAATATCATGCCAAGACCACTAGTCATTCCAATCTCAAAATCTGCTCTCAAGCCTTTAAGAATTCAAGTTCCAAAGCCATTCCCGTACAAATCAGACAAAACTGTTCCATGGAACTATGGCTATACTTCTAACATCACATCAACTCCGTTAGAAGTTGGGGGCATGACTAGAAGCGGTCGGTGTTATTCTCCCGAGCAAATGAACAAGCTCCAACAAGAGAAGAATGTTACGGATCCAGCAAATGGACCTATTAACACATCTAAAGAGCAAGAGATGCCTCGAGCAGTAACAGATGAACAAGCTACTGAGTTTCTCAAACTCATAAAGCAAAGTGAATACAGTATCGTGGAGCAGTTGAACCGTCTGCCAGCAAAGATCTCCATACTTTCATTACTCTTAAGTTCTGATGCCCATCGAGAAGCTCTTCTCAAAGTCCTGAATAAGGCTTATGTTGAACAAGATATCTCCGTGAACAACTTTGACCACCTTGTCAACAACATCACGGCACAAAATCTCATCACATTCACTGACGATGAGATACCATCAGAAGGAAGGGGTCACTCTAAGGCTCTACATATTTCGATTAAATACAAAGATCGGATTATGGCTAGAGTTCTGATCGACAATGGATCAGCTCTAAATGTAATGCCATTAGAAACTTTACATAAGATCGGTTTAGACCCATCACACCTCAACAACAGTCATATTGTTGTTCGAGCATTTGACGGAACAAAGAGAGATGTGGTTGGAGAAATAGAGCTACCAATTGGGATTGGTCCCTGTCTTTTCCATATCACGTTCCAAGTCATGGACATTTCTCCATCTTATACTTGTCTGCTGGGAAGACCATGGATCCATATGGCTGGAGCAATTCCTTCCTCATTACATCAAAAAATGAAATTCATCATTGAAGGAAAGATAATCACAGTCTTTGCTGAAGAAGACATTCTGCTATCTAGACCTGCGGATGCTCAATATGTTGAGGTCAATGAAAATATACCTGATTGCTCCTTCAGGTCTTTTGAGATTGTCAATGCTGCTTATGTCAGTGAATATGGAGAAGAACCCGTTCCTAACATCTCTAAAACAAGTCGCATGGTCGCCAAACTCATGATAAAAGGAGGATACTCACCAGGGTTAGGTTTGGGACAAGATTTACAAGGAATCCCAGAGCCATTGAAAATATCCGCAAATGAAGGGAAATACGGCCTAGGCTTCACACCGACAAGACATGATAAAATGAAGGCAATAGCTGAAAAGAGAGAAAAGAGGATTGCACGATTAACAGGGCATCCTCTCCAGGAAAGAAATCTGGATATCCCTGAAATCACCGAAACGTTCGTGAGTGGTGGTCTCATTCCGAAAAATGACAATGAAGGCAAGCTGACTATCAACATCAACAAGTCTTTTGAAAGTCTTTCTATTCAGGCAATCATCAGCGATTCACCTGAAGAGGAGGAGCTCGTTCAACCTTGTGGCCCACGGGATGTGCTGAACAATTGGGAGGCGATAGAATTGCCTGTTATAATCGAAAGCTTTCCAAAGTAATCTAATAGTAAAAACCTCCTAAAGAAAGGTTCAATCAATAGGGTGTAGTCTTTGTTTAAGTGAACCTTTTAGTTATTGCTTTTTATTCCAATAAAGTTGTGATTTATGCACATTGTAAATAAAGTACCAGTTTGCATCCATCTCATTCGTGCCATTTTTTTTCTCTTCTCTTTCTTTTCTCTCTGGATAATGCAGACCCAAAACTCTCTTTGATGACAATGAAAGAATGAACTTTGATAATCCTGTAAACACTACCGACTCGGACGACGAAGATCTTCAAGTATCTCCTGAGCTATTAAAAATGATTGAGCAAGATGAAAAAGAAAGAGCAACAAGTCAAGAACCAACTGAGGTATTCAACCTAGGAGACAGTCAGGATGTAAAAGAAGTCAAGATTGGCACTTTATTCCCTCCTGAAGAAAAAGAAGAATTAGTCCATTTATTGAAAGAATATGTGGATGTATTCGCTTGGTCATACCAAGATATGCCCGGCTTAAGCTCAGACATTGTACTACACAAAATACCCTTGAAACCTGGGGCGAAGCCTGTCAGACAGAAGTTACGAAGATTAAAGCCGGAGTTAATCTTAAGAGTAAAAGACGAGATTCAAAAGCTGTGGGATGCAGGATTCCTGGGGGTTGCTGAATATACAGAATGGGTGGTTAACATTGTCCCAGTCGAAAAGAAAGAAAGTGGGAAACTAAGAGTTTGTCAGGACTACCGGCCTTTGAACGAAGCCAGTCGTAAAGATAACTTCCCACTTCCTCATATTGATACACTGGTGGATAATACCGCAGGAAACTCCTACTTTTCCTTCATGGATGGTTTTTCTGGATACAATCAAATCAAACTTGATCCAGATGACATGATAAAAACTGCTTTTATTACCCTTTGGGGTACCTTCTACTATAAGGTGATGCCTTTCGGGTTAAAGAATGCTGGTGCTACATATCAAAGAGCCATGGTCACGTTGTTCCATGACATGATGCATAAAGAAATTGAAGTATATGTGGACGACATGATCGCCAAAACTTTCACTGCTGGGGGGCATCTAAAAGTGCTAAGAAAACTATTCGATAGACTTCGCAAATATCAATTGAAGTTGAATCCTGCCAAATGTACTTTTGGAGCCTCTTCAGGAAAGTTATTGGGTTTCATAGTCAGCAAGGACGGGATTCGAGTTGACCCGAGTAAAGTCAAAGCGATACAAGAAATGCAACCCCCGAAGACTCCAAAACAAGTAAGAAGTTTTCTGGGTAGAATCAACTTCATAGCAAGGTTCATATCACAATTGACGTCCAAGTGTGAACCGCTTTTCAAATCACTAAAGAAGAACAATCCGATTGAGTGGAATAACGAATGTCAAGAAGCGTTCGAGAAAATCAAACGATATCTATCAAATCCACCAGTCTTGATACCACCTCGATCCGGAGAACCGTTGATTCTATATTTATCCATACAGGATTCTTCATTAGGATCCGTATTGGGTCAACGTGATGAGACAAGCAAGAAGGAGCATGCAATTTACTATTTGAGCAAAAAGCTTACCACATATGAAGCTAAATACTCAATAGTAGAAAAGTCCTGTTGTGCCCTTGCATGGGTAGCACATCGACTACGACACTACATGCTCAACAACACAACATTACTAATCTCCAAGACTGACCCCATTAAGTACATTTTCGAGAAACCCGCTTTATCAGGCAGGATTGCAAAATGGCAAATGCTGTTATCTGAATACGACATACAGTATGTCACCCAAAAGGCCGTAAAAGGAAGTGTGATCGCTGAATATCTGGCTGATAGAGCATTAGAGGATTATGAGCCCATGAGAATGGACTTTCCTGATGGAGATATAATGACGATAGAACAGGAAGTCGATGAAGAAAATGAAACATGGAAAATGGCATTCGATGGAGCATCTAATGCTTTGGGACAAGGGATCGGAGCTATACTCATCTCTCCAAGCGGAGAGCAGTTTCCCCTCACAGCAAAAATTACATTTCCTTGTACCAACAATATAGTAGAGTATGAAGCATGTGCTATGGGACTCCAAATGGCATTGGATTTGAAAGTGCGAGATCTCCGAGTCTATGGGGATTCCGCATTAGTCATATATCAAATCAATGGAGAATGGGAGACAAGAGATTCAAAATTAATCCCTTACCAAAAGCTTATACTAGACATGACTCGAAGATTTAACAGTATAAGTTTCCATCATCTTCCAAGGGAAGATAATCAAATCCCAGACGCTTTAGCTACTTTGGCTACTATGTACAAGATAAGCGACCCTGAGCATACTCCTGTGTTCGAGATGAAAATAATAGATTCTCCAGCTTATTGCATGAGCATCGAAGAAGAATTGGATGGAAAGCCTTGGTATCATGATATCAAGAAATACCTCCAAGAACGAACATATCCACTAGAAGCATCAGAAAATGACAAGAAATTTCTACGAAGATTGTCAATGGGTTTTCTTTTAAACCTAGACATACTCTACAAGAAAACCCCAGACTCGATGCTACTTCGCTGTGTAGATACTTATGAAGCACGAAAGATCATGGAAGAAGTTCATTCTGGAATATGTGGAGCACACACTAGTGGTCATACCATGGCAAGACAAATAATGAGGGCTGGCTACTATTGGCTCACATTGGAAAGTGATTGTATTAATCACGTGAGAAAATGTCACAAATGTCAAATATATGCCAACAAGATCCAAGCTCCACCCACCCCTCTTAATGTAACAGCAATACCTTGGCCTTTTGCCATGTGGGGAATTGACGTCATTGGAGCCATTACCCCTAAAGCTTCCAATGGTCACAAATTCATCCTAGTGGCAATTGACTACTTCACTAAATGGGTAGAAGCTATGTCATATGCAAGTGTGACTCAAAAGGTGGTATGCCGGTTCATTAAGAAAGAAATCATTTGTCGCTATGGGCCGCCGGAATGTATCATCTCAGACAATGCCACGAACCTGAACAATGCAATGATGCAGACTTTGTGCCGGCAGTTCAAAATCAAACATCTCAATTCGGCACCTTATCGACCAATGATGAATGGTGCAGTAGAAGCGGCCAATAAAAATATCAAGAGAATTGTTGAAAAGATGATCGTCACTTACAAGGACTGGCATGAGATGTTACCTTTTGCACTACATGCTTATAGAACTTCTACCCGTACTTCTACTGGAGCAACACCTTTTTCTCTGGTATACGGTATGGAGGCTGTATTGCCCATTGAAGTTCAAATTCCATCATTAAGAGTACTAATGGATACTCAATTAAGAGAAGCAGAATGGGTCAAAGCTAGATACGAGCAATTAAATCTAATTGATGAAAGAAGAATGATAGCCCTCTGCCATGGGCAACTTTATCAAAGAAGGATGATTCGTTCTTACAACAAAAAGGTTCGCCCACGACAATTTCACGAGGGTGACATAGTGCTCAAGAAAATTTTACCCATGCAACATGATTCAAGAGGAAAATGGACACCAAATTATGACGGGCCATATGTCGTGAAGAAAGCATTTTCAGGAGGGGCACTAATTCTGACAGAAATGGATGGACGAGAATTACCGAAGCCAGTAAATTCGGATGCAGTAAAGAAATACTTTGCATAATGAAGAAATTTTCAAACAGAAGGGGAGAAGTGGATACAGGGTTACCAAAGTTTATTTGATCAAAGTTGTCAAAGAGAGCTTTCTTCTCTTACACTTTCATTATCTATCTGTACCCAAGATTTTCATATTACTCATAAATAAAAAGCCAATTTTCTTTAACTTACCTTAGATTCTCACGTTCAAAATGCTAAAGTCGCTTCTATCCAGTTCTTTTCCTTCAAATCTCACATTCTTACTAGCCTTAAGTGTGCAATAAATTATGACTTTTGAAGGAAGAATAGTAATAATTAAAACTTAGAAAAAACAAAGACCGTAGATTACTTTGATAAGCTTTATGAATTAAAACAGGTAAGATTGAGGTCCTGCTTTGCGAGCGGCACAGAACATAGGCTAACAAAGAAGAAGGAGTAACAAATCTTTGGGAGATAGCCTTGGTGGTAGCCTGAATGATCGCTTCAGAAGTCTTAACATGTCCATGTCAGCAAGAAAGAATCATACTCACGAATATCTCAACAGGGACAATTATCCAGAGAGGCATAAAGTACGAGGCGGACATTAAGGAAATTGAAGCCAAAATTTAAGAACAAATCAAGGAAAGAAGATTTTTGAAAAGAGTTAGGCTTTTGAGACAATGGACAATAGCTGGAAAGCGAGACAATGAACAACAGCTGGAAAGCAAGACAATGAACAACAGCTGGAAAGTGAAACAATGGACAACAGTTGGAAAGCATAAAGAGATTCAACGATAGAAGGCAATTACAAAGAGGATCCAGTAAAGCAAAGATATAAAAAAATAATAAATCCATCAGTTACACATGCTCTGCATTCATGCATTTCACATCATGCATGCATGGCATACAGAACAAGGATCAAATGGGAAGCGTATCCACCGCACAGTCACAGCAGTATAAGCTGACGTCTCAGTGACATCCGTTTTTACCAATCTACCGCTGGATGCACAGCTGATATAGTGAACCCAGCCCCATCAGCAATTCAAGGATAAAGTAGACAATATTGTCAAAATCCTGGTAATCAATTCAATAATCGAGGCTACACCGGGATGGACAGAATTGACGCCAGCTTAGCGGTATCCAAGATAAGAAATAGCTATGGTCAAAGATAAGCGTGGATATCGAGAAATATTGTCGTCGAAAGCAGACAATGGATTCAATAATCAAGGACTGGATCAATGTCATGCCTGATGAGATATCAAAGATAAGAAATATCTATGATACTAAAATAAAGTAGGATCCACTTTTCCGGTTAAACGGCGGATACGGTACTCCGTGACTCTCAAGTCGGTTCTCTCAGTTGCCCATAATAACTGATTCCTTCACCCCTTCTTTCTTTTACTTCCTCCTAGAAAATGGATCCTACTTTTTCCGCCTTGCGAAAGTATTTCCCTTCTCTCCCAATGAACATCCTAAAAAAGATCTACCAAGTTCGCTGTGAACGATTAAGAGCTCTGATGCATAAAGGAATCCCTGAAGATGTGCGGTGGTTAATTGAAGCTAAGGTTCGTCTGGCAGGTGAAATCCCAGAGGCATTTGTGTCTTACATGCCTGGTGTTGGCAAAAGTTCTTATGCCAGAAAAAGAAGAGCGAAAAGATTACAAGTCTGCCATAAATGTGGTAGGTGGACTTGTAAGACTAGGTGTCGTTCTTTAGGAATGATCTCCAATAATCGAGAAGATAAAATACGGTTCATCAAGAATGGCTTGAGTAAGGACTCATTGGATGATATCCAATTGACTCTTGAGACGCATTCTTGTGGATCTGTGCAACGTGAAATTCTTGATTTATGGAGTATTTTTCATGAAGAACGAGACCGTTACAGTCCCGGGAATCTGACTTTAAACGACCCTGTTTGCCGGCTTGTAAGAAAGCTAGATGGGAAGCAGATCCTCGACTCATAGAAGCCGTTAATGCCGTTACTGGACGTAAAACCAGTGGAAGATGTAAGCCACAGTCACAATTACTGTACATACAGTTTGTTATATTTGGAAAAATTTGCATTTTCTTTTGACAGATGTACATGCTCCCCTAAGTGTAATCGACACGTTATCCCTTTTCATCACTATAAATGCGTGTTCTTCCTTCTGATTAAACAACAGATAAGATACCCCGTGACTTCTAAAGTCGATTATTCCAGTTTCCTGCAATAACTGATTCATTTCCCTCTTCTCTCAAATTCTTCTCTCATCAATGGATTCTACTCTTTCTGTACTGCGAAAATACTTTCCTTCCCTCCCACTAAAAGTCCTTAAAAAGATCTACCTTGCTAGATGTGAAAGAATCAGAGTTTTTACACGCAAAGGCATTCCCGATAATGTGCAGTGGATAATTGAAGCTAAGGTCCGTTTGGCGGGTGAAGTTCCAGATGCATTTATGCCCCGCATGCCCGGTTTAGGTAAAAGCCGTTATGCCAAAAGGCGAAGAGCAAAGAGACTAGGCGTGTGTTATAAATGTGGGCGATGGAATTGTAATACTAAATGTCGCTCTTTAGGATACATCTCCATAAATCGTGAAGATAAAAGAAAATTCATTAAGAATGGCCTGCGTAAGGAGTCTCTGAAAGATATCCGAGAGACTCTTGAAACGCATTCTTGTGGAAAAGTGCAAGGTGAAATTATCGGTTTATGGAGGACTTACCATAAAGAACGAAACCGTTACAGTCTTGGGAATGTGATTTTAAACGACCCCGTTTGTCAGTTTGTAAGAAAACTAGATGGGAAGCAAATCCCCGACTTATAGAAGGCATTGAAGCCATTACTGGACATGAATTAGTGGAAGATGAGAGCCACAGTCATGATTGCTGTACATATAAGCTGTCATTTGTCTTTTCTTTTGGCAATAATGTACTTACTTCCGTAAGTGTAATAAACGCATTATCCTTTCATCACTATAAATGCGTGTTCTTCCTTCTGGATACGGTACTCCATAACTCCCAAATTCAGTTATTTCCATTTCCTACAATCACTAATTTCTTTCTTTTTCTCTTAAATGCCTCATTCATCAATTTAGCCTTCTCTTTCCGCTCTACGAAAATATTTCCCTTCTTTCCCAATAAATGTTCTTAAAAAGGTTTATCAAGCTAGATGTGAACGATTCCGACTATTTATGCACAAAGGCATTCCTGATAATGTGCGGTGGCTAATCGAAGCTAAAGTTCGTTCGGCTGGTGAAGTTCCAGATGCGTTCTTTCCCCGTATGCCCGGCTTTGGTAAAAGCGTTTATGCCAAAAAGAGAAGAGCAAAGAGGCTAGGCGTCTGTCACAATTGTGGATGGTGGATTTGCGGCAATAAATGTCGTTCTCCAGGAGTGATCACCAGAAATCGTAATGATAGAATAAAATTCATCAAGAATGGCTTGCGTAAGGAATCTCTGGAAGATATCCGAGAGGTTCTTGAAGCGCATTCTTGCGGAATAGTGCAATTTGAGGTTGTTGGATTATGGATAATTCTCCAAAAAGAACGAGAACGTTACAGTCTTGGGAATCTGACCCTAAACGACCCTGTTTGCCAGTTTGTGAAAAAGCTAGATGAGATGCAAATCACTGATTCATAGAAAGCATTGAAGCCGTTACTGGACGCAAAGCCAGTAGAAGATGGAACAAGGTCATGATTACTGTACGTGCTAGCTGTCGCTTTTGAAATTTTCCTCCCCTTTTGGTAATAATGTATCCACTCCTGACATGAACCAAAGTCACGATTACTGTACGTGCTAGCTGTCGCTTTTGAAATTTTCCTCCCCTTTTGGTAATAATGTATCCACTCCTGACATGAACCAAAGTCACGATTACTGTACGTGCTAGCTGTCGCTTTTGAAATTTTCCTCCTCTTTCAGCAATAATGTATCCACTCTTGACATAAGCCATAGTCACGATACTGTACATGCTAGCTGACGCTTTTGAAATTTTCCTCCCATAATGTACCCACTCCTGACATGAGCTATAATTATGACTACTGTATATACCTGCCACTTTTGAAATTTTCCTTCTCATCCGACAATCATGTACCTACTCCTGACATAAGCTACAGTCGCGACTACTGTACATGCTAGCAGCTATTTTGAAAATTTTCCTCCTCTTTTAACGATAGTGTACCCATACCTGACCAGAGTCATACCCGTGACTACTATGAATAGCTGGCAATAATGTATCCATTCTTGAAAAATAAAATTATTGCCTTATCTCTTCATCTCTATAAATATATCCTCTTTTCTCACAAGGGTAAGGATAGGAATGGAGAAAACCCCAACTCGTAAATCCCGAAGTATTTGTGTATTTTCTGGGGCTTTTCCTGGAAAAGATGAAGAGTATTTAAAAGCAGCCAACCATTTGGGTAGAGTATTAGCTGAGCGAAAAATACATTTAGTTTATGGAGGAGGTAGTGTCGGATTAATGGGAGGTGTAGCATCAGCAGCATCTCTAGGAGGAAGTCAAGTTCTGGGCATTATCCCTGGACCTCTGAAATTTATTTCTGGGGGCACGATTGGAGAAGAATTAGTGGTTAAAAATTTACAAGAGCGTGTGTTACAAATGCTTTTAAATGCTGATGCTTTTATCGCTCTACCAGGTGGTTTTGGCACATTGGGAGAAGTCTTTCAAATTGCTTCCATGGCCCAACTTAATTTGCATAAGAAACCCATTGGGCTTTTAAATGTTAACAATTTCTTTACAGGTCTGATAGCTTTTATGGATTATGCTATGCAGAAGAATTTTATATCAAGAGTGGCACGGCGAATCATAATATCCGCAACAACTGCTGAAGAATTGCTAGATAAAATACAAGCTTTTGTTCCTGAACCAGATCCAGCAATGATTCAGATAGACTGGACGCGACAGTCTTTCCCGAACAGTTCGATCCCATAATAGTCCTCTACTAACCCTGTTGAAATATTGTGGAAGAAGAAGTGATCCGATCCGTTTTGCTTGTCCTTTAGTTTTATTATCAGCATTTTCTTTCGTGTTTTAGTTTTTCTTTCAGGGAATTTCTTTTTTATCTTATAAGATAGTCTCGTCCATGCTGATATTAAAACCATAGGACAATGCCTTTAGGTTGGAATGGCTGAGTAAAGAGTAATTTTTATTGCTCTTGAGACGCATCCTATTAGGTCTACTAGGCATAACATTTTAGGATAGTTAAGCTTCAACCTTATTTGGATGACATATCTCTCAAGCGAATCTATATTTACTAAAGAAAATATTAGATGAACCTTGGATATTGATTCCAAACATCCGTTCCCTTTACATAATTTGTTAGCGATATTGTCATCATCAAGATTCACTCATTTTATCGAAGTCTAAAATTTCACACTCGCCTATTATGCAAATTCACACATTCGAAGAAAATTATTCCAATTCTAATTGCTTTCATATAAATTTCGCTCGAGGTTCAAGGAGATTTCCTTAACCTCATTCCACCAATTTTCCTTCAAACGATAGGAGAGTTCCTATCGTCGAGGTTCTAAGGTAGGACCCTTAACCTCAAAATCATCAATTTTCCTTCAAACGATAGGAGAGTTCCTATCGTCGAGGTTCTAAGGTAGAACCCTTAACCTCAAAACAATCAATTTTCCTTCAAACGATAGGAGAGTTCCTATCGTCGAGGTTCTAAGGTATTTCCCTTAACCTCAAAATCATCAATTGTCCTTCAAACGATAGGAGAGTTCCTATCGTCGAGGTTCTAAGGTAGGACCCTTAACCTCATTCAAACAATTTTCCTTCAAACGATAGGAGAGTTCCTGTCGTCGAGGTTCTAAGGTAGGACCCTTAACCTCAAAATCATCAATTTTCCTTCAAACGATAGGAGAGTTCCTATCGTCGAGGTTCTAAGGTGGGACCCTTAACCTCATTCAAACAATTTTCCTTCAAACAATAGGAGAGTTCCTGTCGTCGAGGTTCTAAGGTAGGACCCTTAACCTCAAAATCATCAATTTTCCTTCAAACGATAGGAGAGTTCCTATCGTCGAGGTTCTAAGGTAGGACCCTTAACCTCAAAATCATCAATTTTCCTTCAAACGATAGGAGAGTTCCTATCGTCGAGGTTCTAAGGTAGAACCCTTAACCTCAAAACAATCAATTTTCCTTCAAACGATAGGAGAGTTCCTATCGTCGAGGTTCTAAGGTATTTCCCTTAACCTCAAAATCATCAATTGTCCTTCAAACGATAGGAGAGTTCCTATCGTCGAGGTTCTAAGGTGGGACCCTTAACCTCATTCAAACAATTTTCCTTCAAACGATAGGAGAGTTCCTATCGTCGAGGTTCTAAGGTAGGACCCTTAACCTCATTCAAACAATTTTCCTTCAAACGATAGGAGAGTTCCTGTCGTCGAGGTTCTAAGGTAGGACCCTTAACCTCAAAATCATCAATTTTCCTTCAAACGATAGGAGAGTTCCTATCGTCGAGGTTCTAAGGTGGGACCCTTAACCTCATTCAAACAATTTTCCTTCAAACGATAGGAGAGTTCCTGTCGTCGAGGTTCTAAGGTAGGACCCTTAACCTCAAAATCATCAATTTTCCTTCAAACGATAGGAAAGTTCCTATCGTCGAGGTTCTAAGGTAGGACCCTTAACCTCAAAATCATCAATTTTCCTTCAAACGATAGGAGAGTTCCTATCGTCGAGGTTCTAAGGTAGAACCCTTAACCTCAAAACAATCAATTTTCCTTCAAACGATAGGAGAGTTCCTATCGTCGAGGTTCTAAGGTATTTCCCTTAACCTCAAAATCATCAATTGTCCTTCAAACGATAGGAGAGTTCCTATCGTCGAGGTTCTAAGGTGGGACCCTTAACCTCATTCAAACAATTTTCCTTCAAACGATAGGAGAGTTCCTGTCGTCGAGGTTCTAAGGTAGGACCCTTAACCTCAAAATCATCAATTTTCCTTCAAACGATAGGAGAGTTCCTATCGTCGAGGTTCTAAGGTAGGACCCTTAACCTCAAAATCATCAATTTTCCTTCAAACGATAGGAGAGTTCCTATCGTCGAGGTTCTAAGGTAGGACCCTTAACCTCAAAACAATCAATTTTCCTTCAAACGATAGGAGAGTTCCTATCGTCGAGGTTCTAAGGTAGGGCCCTTAACCTCAAAATCATCAATTTTCCTTCAAACGATAGGAGAGTTCCTATTGTCGAGGTTCTAAGGTAGGACCCTTAACCTCAAAATCATCAATTTTCCTTCAAACGATAGGAGAGTTCCTATCGTCGAGGTTCTAAGGTAGGGCCCTTAACCTCAAAATCATCAATTTTCCTTCAAACGATAGGAGAGTTCCTATCGTTGAGGTTCTAAGGTAGGGCCCTTAACCTCAAAATCATCAATTGTCCTTCAAACGATAGGAGAGTTCCTATCGTCGAGGTTCTAAGGTAGGACCCTTAACCTCAAAATCATCAATTTTACTTCAAACGATAGGAGAGTTCCTATCGTCGAGGTTCTAAGGTAGGACCCTTAACCTCAAAATTATCAAATTTTCCCTTCAACGATAGGACAGTTCTTATCGCAGAGGCTCTAAAAAAAATTTTCCTTAACCACATAGTTTAGGCGGCGAGAAGGTTCTCAATGGCTAGCTAAGACGGACGAAATTTGGTAACTACTTTGCATACATCATGTCCCATGAAGCATGCAAAGGGGGGCAGCTGTTGACACCCAATTTCGTCCGGCCCTTTTTTTAAAAATTAAAAAAAAAAAAAAAACTAATTAAAAAAATTATTATTATTATTATTATTATTGCTAAAAAATTTTAATTATGTTAATTAGTTTAAAATATATTTTTATTTTGAGAAGATTTGATTTAAAATAATATATGTGCGAATATGTATGTGTTTGGAATAAAAATAAAATTTCAGAAAAAAATGACAAAAAAATTAAAAGTTTGAGGTAAAAATGACAAAATTGAGAAGTTTCGGACAAAATTGACAAATTCTGAAAGTTTCAGGAGCTTTGGGTAATTTTTCGCATCAATTTTGGGCCTAAACGGACGTTTCTAGCCCAAATTGACAGAAAACGTTAAAATTGTCAAAATCAGAAGCTTCTGAGCTTATCCAGAGCTGGAGTAACGTAAAGGACTGAAACTGTCATTTTACCAATTTAAAAGATAAGTTTGATATTTTTTATTAATTTATCCGTCCACAGTTCAGCTAAGCTCCTTCTATAAATACCCCCCCAAATTCAGTGCTGAACATATAGAAAATCAGGGAAAAAAGTTCAGAGCTCCGTTTTACAAAAAGAGAAAATAAAAGCCTTAGTCCTAGGCTCTCCTCCCTCTGCCAAAACAGTCCCAAAATTATTTTTTCTTACGTTTCGACTACCTTCTTCCTCCGTTTTCTCTTTCTTTCTTTTTCTGTCGCCGTCCTATCCCGCTGCCGTCGCCCTGCCGCAGCCGTCTCGCCGTTGCCGTCGTTCCTACGCCGTCGCCGTCGCCATCGCCGGCGCGCCCAGCAGTCCTGCCGTCTCGCGCCGCCGCACCCAGCCGTCCTGCCGCCGTCGCCCCGCTCCCTCGCCGCCGTCGTCCCGGCCGCCGTTACCCTCGCCGCCGTCGCCCCGCGCCCTCGTCGCCGTCGCCCGGCCGCCCTGCGCCCTCGCCGCCTCCGCCTGCCCAGCCCCGTCACCGCCCCTCCTCCCTCGCGTCGCCTCTGATTCTTTCTCCAGATTCAATTTTAATTTTTAAGGGTAAAACCTCCTTTCAGTCCTTCATCTTTTCAATTTCTTTCTATTAGGTCACTAACCTTTTTATTTTGTCTTTGCAGAAAATTAATTAACTAACTCATTTATTTTTTACTTGTTTATTTATTTGTTTATTATTGTTATTATTACTAACCTTTTTTTTTTGTTATTAGCAACTAACAACTAACTTGCTAATTTTTACTAACCTTTATTTTTATTGTTGTTAATAATTAATTAAATTGTCTAACTTTTATTTTTGTTGTAATTAATTAACTTAATTAAACTTGGCTAACTTTTATTTATTGTTGTTAATTAATTAACTTAATTAAACTTGGCTAACTTTTATTATTGTTATTAATTAATTAACTTAATTAAACTTGGCTAACTTTTATTTATTGTTGTTAATTAATTAACTTAATTAAACTTGGCTAACTTTTATTTATTGTTATTAATTAATTAACTTAATTAAACTTGGCTAACTTTTATTTATTGTTGTTAATTAATTAACTTAATTAAACTTGGCTAACTTTTATTTATTGTTGTTAATTAATTAACTTAATTAAACTTGGCTAACTTTTATTATTGTTGTTAATTAATTAACTTAATTAAACTTGGCTAACTTTTATTTATTGTTGTTAATTAATTAACTTAATTAATTTGGCTAACTTTTATTATTTTTGACTTAATTAACTTTCATTATTATTGTTAATAATTAATTTAATTAAATTTTGATAACATTTATTATTTTTTTTTTCAAGTGGATGGCCAAAAAGCCCCACTTTATTAATTTTTCTTTATATAATTTAATTTATTTAATTCACCTTTTACCCATAAATAAAAAAACTAAAAGAAGATTCTTTTGTAATTAATTATTAAGGCTAATAAAAATTTAAAAGCCAATTATTTTTATTTTGGAATACATTTTTTATTATTTCTTTAAAGATAACAAAGTGAACTTTTTGTTAAAATTAATAAACAAACATGATTAAATCAATTCTTTTTAAATATTTTTTTAATAATGATACTTAAAATAAAAATTCAAGAAAAATCCAATTAAAATTAATAATTAATAAATAATTAAAATTTAACAAAAATTAAAAAATCCATGACCAAATGATCCGCCAGGATCCATGGCTTGGAAATATTTTTAAATAAAGTATATAAATAAACTTTTCTTTATTAAAAATAAAATTTTGGGACTAATATATTAATTATTTATTAAAATAATAAAATAATTTTATAAAAAGAATAAAAATTTTGGGTTAATATTTTATTCAGTAATATTTTATTCCTTTTAAAAAATATAACTTTTTGTCTCCTTTATAAAAATTTTAGTCAAATAATTTCAAAAAAAATAAAAAAATAAATAACAAAAAAAATTGAATTTTCTCTTAAATATTTTAGACTTATTAATTAGATATTTTCAGAGATATAAATTAAAAAAAAAATCTTTCATTAAACAAAAAGAAAACAAAAAAAATATAAATATCAAAACTTTTGTTTTAAAATACATATAAATTTTTGGTTAAATAATCTTTTATTCCAAAACAAATTAAATAAATATCAAAACTTTTCTTCTTTTGTTTAAAATATACATATAAATTTTTAATTTTTTTAATTAAACAATTACTTTTGGTTAATCTTTTATAAAAAAAAAAATTTAGTTCATGGTATATTGGCTGGAAACTGTCTCGTGCCCGCTTTTGAGCTGCTTCACCTGGTGAAGAGGGTCTGGCTGAGTAACAACGCCCCGTACCATGATCAAAGTTTTTTTTTATTTTTAAACTCTTTAATTCCTTTAAATTAACTTCTTATTAAATAAAAATTAATAATTTTTTCAATTCTTTTATAAATTGAGTAATTCTTTAAATAATAAATATCCTTCATTAAACAAGAAAAATCAGATAAAAATAAAAGAAAGAAATAAAAGATAATAAAAGAAAGAAATAAAAGATAAAAAAAGAAAGAAATAAAAGAAAAGATAAGAAAAATAAAAGAAAAGATAAAGAAAGATAAAAGAAAAAAAAAGAAAAAAAAAAAAAAAAGAAAGATAAGATAAAGATAAAGAAAGATAAAAGAAAGAAAATTAAAAAAAAAGAAAGTAAAAATAAATTAAAAAAAAGAAAAAAAGAAAGAAAGTTAAAAAAAAAGATAAATTTTTAATTTGTATTAAAAATCATTCATGAACAAAATTATCATTTAAAAATTAATTTCATGATAATAAGAATTAAATAATTACGATAAATTAAATCAATTTCCATATCCGGATGATCCGGCAGGATCTACGGTTTGGAAAATATTAAACTTTTTTTAAAAAAAAATAAATAAATTAAATAAAAAGATAAAAATCCATATTTTTACAATATGGATAAAATTGTTTAAAATTTCACCAAAATTCCGTGTCCAAATGACTCGGCAGAGTCCATGGTTCGGAATCAAAATCTTCCGTGTCCAAATGACTCGGCAGAGTCCATGGTTCGGAAGTATAAAATTGTACCCGAATTAATTACCAAAATCCACATTTTTGACTAATTCAGTTAAAATATCTAAATTAACTGAAAATTTTTAAAAGCAAAGTAAAACAAAATTAAAATCAACTAAGGTGCCAATTTTGGGCGCTATAACAATATTGTTTTAGCGTAACCGTACTCCCGATTCCCGAACTCTCGCAGACCAATTTTAAGGTGACCAATCGACCTAAGTAAACCGATTGGTGGCGACTCCCGAAAAAGACCCGCACGTTGCCACACATATTAATTTTAAAATGGGGCAAAATGCATCTAAATTAATGCCTCACCCCTCCGGACACTACCAAAGTGACAGTTCACAAAATTACGTTTCCTGGTGGATGAAAAGTAGCATAGAAAATTAAACCTTAAACCTCCTCATAAAAACCATAAATCTGAAAAAAGACTTTTGGTTGTTCGCGGTTCATAAATTATGTTAACGTGACAACGATTAAAACTGCAGCACGATTACCATGTTGCGTTTCACTAACATTGCAGAAAAATACCCTTTTTGCCGAAGAATTCTAAGGATGAATTACAGCTCAGCTGATGTGGATCCATGATAACAATTAGCTTAGCTAAACCATTCTACATTGGTTGACCAAAGGATGGACCTATTGATGTAACCATTTCTATGATTTTTTTATAAAGGTAAAATCTATTTACAGCCCCTTAATTTTAATATTTCTTCTAAAGTGGTCACTTATCTCCTCTTATGTCATCATAAGAAAATGAGGACTTGTCAATTTTGGAGTAGAGATAATTTGAGGAACTTAATACTAATTCATGTTTTGAATCCCTAAAGTATATCTGTGTCTATTTTAGCATAAATTTTTTTATTCTTTCAATATAGTAATTTGTTGTTATAAAAAAAGAAGACTCGTGATATTTTTAGGCTTAGACAATATATGTGGCATCAAGACATTGGCATCTAAGTTGCTACATCATTAAATTTTACTTGAGATAATAGAAAAACTAATGGAACGAATTCAGGTGAGAAGTGTGTTAAGAATTAGGAGACTTTATTATGACACAAGGTAAGTTACGCAACCACTTTAGGACAAGCATTAAAGTTAGAGAAGCGTGAATAGATTTTATATTTTCCAAAAGTAATCACCAAAATTTGTACACCTTTTATCCTATTTTGGATTAAATATTTGAGTTTGATATTAGAATTAACAAAAAAAAATTATGTTTTTTAATGGGATAATTATAATTTGCCCCCTAAAGTTTAGGTAAAATTGTACTTTACCCTTTCTGTTTCAAAAATATATACTTTGACCCTTGCCTTTTTAATAGAGTCTAACAATAACTTCTGAAATCTTAATTTAGACATTATGAAAGCAATTTTCTAATAATTTCAATCTGTATAATATTTTTTTTACAGTTAATGGACACTTTAAATTATTAATTTTTTCTTTCTATATTTCTTTCAATTTTTAAAATAACATTTTTTAAATATCAATTAATTATAAAAAAATACTATATAGATTAAAATTACTTAAAGATGACAACCGTATCATCTAAATTAAAATTTCAGAAATTGTTATTTGAATTGTATTAAAAGGGCATGGATAAAGTGTATACGGACAAATCCTTTTTTTAATTTTACCTTTTACATTTTACGCATATCAAACGAATATTAAAATGACAATTTAAAAGATAACATGGTGAAACAATTTACAAAATAGAATATGTTAAATCTTTAATAACGGAGGGAAATAGTATTAGCTACAAAGCTAACAAGTCTGTTAACCACAAAACTAAACTCCCATACAACTTGAGCACATGACTTGGACATTTAATTTACAAATTTACAAACGTCCGTAGTTTTAAATTTTCAGTAAAGCTACAATAAAGATGAAATGCCTCCTATTTGTCGTAAATTTTTTTTTTAACTCAATTTTCATTTTAATCATTTTGAATACGAAAAAACAGGGGAAAAAAAAAACTAAACTCAAATCCCATCAAAACTCTGATATTTGATTTACAGTACTCGCTCTGCAACTACAACAAAAAATAACTAAGAAAAAAAACGCAGATGGGAAAACGCCGGTTCAGGTCCGACGAATAGAGAGATTAGCTCTGAACCGTGTCTATGGAGCCATCTCAAGCACCAGGAGCCGCATCTTTCACCTTGCTCTGCAAGTACCCACCGTATTCCCTCGAGTAGTCCTTCACATGGCTGGCCGTGTCGTAGATCCGGCTCCGAACGTAATCCACCGGCTCCGACCCGGGAGGTTGCATCCCCCTGAAGTACCGGTACATCCAAGACACCCCCGCCACGGCCGCCACCCCGAACCCGCAGAGGAACAAGAATCCAGCCACGACCACAAAGAGCAGAGTCCCGATCGGGACCCATATCGGGCTCGAGATAATGATCAACGGAGTGAAGAAGATGAGGCCGAGAATGATGGCGGTCACGGTGACGCCGGTGAGGAAAATGAGGATGAAGCTGGTGATGATGAGGGTTAAGAATCCGAGGAGTTGGGGGGACTTGGGGACTTGGGCTTGGAGTCTGCGGAAGAAGGCGGCCACTGCGTCGATTGGGTACGGTCGGGCGGTATTTCTCTGATGTGTTGGAGATCTGTCGGCCATGGTAGAGGAAGTGAGCTCAGAGCAAAGGTAGCTGAAGAAGAAGAAGCTGCTGGTGGGAAGCGGAAGAGGACCGAAACTGTGGGCTGAGAAAGGAGGTGGGGAAGAGAAAAGATAGGGTGTGGCGACAGATGTAAACTACAGCTGCATCTGGACACATGAAGGAGGGCCACGTGGAGCGAGATGGAGTTGGTGTAGTTGTCAGGGAATTTGACCTTTTCAGATGGTGTCCATCATGCCCTATTCCTCTGTACATTCATTAATCAAGTTAATTTAATTTAAAATAATTTATTTTTATATATTTTTTATTTATAATTAATTTTATTTAAAAGTAAATATTATTTACATGAAATAATTGATTAACTGTAAAATTTTTATAATATTTTTAATTTTTTATGAATTTTATTAAGTATTAAAAATAAAAATTTATAAAAATTTAATAACATCATAAAAATTTTATTTTAAATAAATTATTATACTTACATAATATTAACTTATAAATAGAATTAATTTTAAATAAAAAATATATAAAAATAAAAAAAATTTTCTTTTCATTTGCAGAATGTGTTATAATAATAGTATGGAAGTTTATCACTTAATTAGCACAATGCACGCGCTTTGCTGTCACAAATCTTTGCATGACTCATCACTTCTCCATGGTGTTTGACAAAATCGCTGGATGAGTCGCTTGCTTTGCAAAACACTTCATCGGTTTTAAAAATATTAAAATATAGTATTCTATTTTGGGTAGTATTAAGTTTTTGTAACATTTTTATATTTTATCCATCTCATATTTTTTTATCATTTTTTATTTTACATTTCTCAAATTCTCTATACTATTTCGTCCTTCAGAAAATTTTATAATGTAAAATGACAATTATACTCTTTTCAAAGGCCTAAAGGCATTTTTAGCCTTTGAATTCAATCAACCTGAACACCTTACCCCCTGAACATGAACTTGGTACAACTTGCCCCCTTAACTCCATCAAATGCGGCACTTAAGCCCTTTTGCCTTATGTGCCAATCAGGTGCTTGCTGAACCATCAACACCACTTCTACACCATTTGGCAAAATGCACAAGAAGTCTCCTACCTCTACTTTTTTGTCCTACTTTCATCTCCAAGACCTTTCAATTGGCTCTATAGGCACCTCCATAACCTTCAAAACATCCATTTTGCCAGCATGAATGCCAAGCATCTCAGAAACAGGATTCTTCTTATAGATCTAAGGATCCAAAGTTGCTCTCAAGTGACATCACGATAGCCCACAAATTATTATCGCTGACAAACACAATCAACAACTTCCACAATGTAGCCATGTTCAAACACTTGAAGAACTGGCCATATTTACAGGTCCTTCCTCTCTCGTGATCAATTGAACAAAAAAGCTCTAGTATAACAATTTTCATTACGTATTACAATATTTACAAAGTGAGGATACGATACAATAGAGTATTGATTGAAGCTAAATTTGGCCTTCACTTTCTTGACTCAACATCGGCGACCAAGAGAGCATCATTTTGAGGCGGGAATGGTGGCTCTAAAGGGAGATTATGAAGTACCAGAAGAGCACGAAGCTTCTAAGTTCTAATCTGAAAACTCCCTTTCTTTAGGCTTGTGAGGGAAAGTGTGTAGGATTTCAAGATGGAGCTGAGGTTGCAGAGCAGCGGGGTGGTGACATTCTAGGGTTCAAAATATAGTTAAGGTTACGGAGGCATACTTGGTTGGGCAATTTCACAGTATTTCAAGATGGGTCTCTGGTTGGACTAGAATGATCAGAGGCAAGAGGACCAAATTTGTAACGGCTCTAAAAAAAATTTGGATCATAATTACTGAGGTAACATTAGTTATTTTAGTAATTTAATATACTTAGAATATTTAACACAAGCAAATTCTCAGTTTAATAAAGAATAGTAGCTTAAAGATGACAAAATTGGTCATTTAAGAAAAATTGGATCAAGAAGGGCATTTTTGTTATTTCATATAGTGACCCATTTTTATTTCACGGTTAGGTAAAGGATGGATAAATATTAAATTTAAGGTACCACAATTTTTCGTGATTCCTGCTCTACCCTTGTAAATGGTTTATGGTTAACCCTCAGAAGTATCAAGACTAAATTCCACATCTATAAAAGTTGAGGATTGGGCGTGTAATTAAGGTGAAGGATGATTCAGACGTGGAATAATTCTAGTTTTGGTCCTAAGGTTTTCTTTTAGTTACAGAAAAGTCCTCAATGTACTACTGGGTACAAAAAATGGACCAACTGCTAGGGCTGAAAATAGGCAGGGCCAAGCCCGAGCCCACTAGGCTCGAGCTTGGCCCCTTCACTGTTCGGCACTACCCGGGCTCGAGCTCAAATTGCTCGAGCCCAATTTTTTTAAGCTTGAGCTTGGCTCGAAAAGGGCTTGAACTCATATCGAAAGCCCACCAGGCTCGAATAATACATAAATCCTTAGTACCCTAACTGTAATTTAGATGAAAGATGGGGACTGAATATGTAATTTTTCTTACATAGATAACCAAATAAGGGAAAATTTAAGAACCTACCCTAAACTTTCTAATTGTTTGTAATTCTACCTTGATTTTGTGTACTTTACAAATAAGGCATCATTTTCCTCACTTTGAGTCTTTGACAGTGGAACTGGAGGCACCGTAGTCCGTCTCCGTCCTTGAGCTATCGATCTAGGTCTCCGGCATCTGCTTAGAGCGTCGGCTGCAGCGGCGGTGGTGATCTTGGTAGGGCTATCATTGGTCGTCATCGAACCATGGGTAGGGCTATCGTCGGCAGCGATTGTTTTCGATCTCGGGGTTGTTGTCGTTGTCATTCATCGTCATGCTCTGGTGGGACTAGCCGACAACCGATTGGGTGGCTGCGAGCAATCGTCGGGCAAGGGATGCCGTTTGCAAAGCTTGGGGTATTGATTGTGCGTGGTTGCCGCTGGAGCTTAGGGTGTCGGGTGGGCAAGGCTGGAGGCGTCAGGTTCGCAAGGCTGGAGGTGCGATCCTTCCTGGTCGACAGCGTCGTCGTCATCGTCGAGCATGCTGTAATCAATGGTGGCCGACTAGGTGGGTGGTGCGAATGGGATTTAAGCACGGGGCTCGGGCTCTTGAGGGAAGAAGGAAGTGATACGGGTTTGGGCTTGCTAGGAAAGAAACAAAGGGTAAGGCCTGTTAGGCCCACGAGTTTATAAGGCCGGATATGTTCAAGCTCGAGCTCGGCCACTTTTAGCGTTCGAGCCCATTTTTTAGCTCGAGCTCGAATAAGCCCAGCTCGAAATGTCTCAACTCGAGCTCGAGCTCGAGCTACCTGAAAAAAGCCCGGCCCCTTTTCACCCCTACCAGCTGCGTGACAAATACGTGACTTGCCAAAGTTGACTTAATCCTTTTATTTAATTATTGTCTCCTTCATCCATCTTCTGCCACCACCAGAAAGCTTTCTTCCCTCTCATTGGAACCTCCATAAACACACCATCCAAGCTTCAATCCACCAAATTAATCACAAATTCAAAGGAAAATTGGGAGAAAAGTTGGATTTGTTACATAAAGAGCTAAGTTTTGAGCTCATTTTTTTGTAAGTAAGCAAATATTTATTTTTCTCTTAATTTTCTGGTTTATTTCATTGGTGGAGGGGCTAGTGTTATTAATTAAATTGGTTCCAAGCTTGTTTCTTGAGAGAATTAAGCATGGAAGCTTTAATCAAGCACGTAATTTTTAGGGACCTAAGGCTACAGTTAAACTTGAGGAGGTAAAGGAACCATTTTATTCCATTTGGTTGTTTCGGCTAGGATGAAGTTATTAAATTGGAAAAATTAGCCTTTTTATTAATTAATTGTTAGAATTGTTAAGCTAGCAGTAAGAAATCAAATAGAACCAAGAAATGTTTTCTTTATGTGTATGTTGAGTAAAAAGCTAATTAATTGAAGTCCAATGAGAGGGTTATTCTTAACCACTTAAACCATAAGGAATGTTCTAATATTTTCCTAATTATGGTTTATTTATGTGGCTAAATGATCAATTAAAAAAGAAATACTCAAGCTACTATAAAGGTACAGAGAAGAATACAAAACTGAGACCATAAGGACACTAAAGTTGGTGCTTGGTTGCATTAATTATTCAAGGGAAGAGATTTTAAGTTTAAGTTTAAATTGATGCATTATGTATTTTTACAATTCATTAATTAAGGGAGTAAAAAGTGGACAAGAAGTGATGTAAGGATTACGTAATTAAATAGTCCTTAAATAAGTATACAGGGTACTAAGTATTCAAGATGGGCTTTGACGCTCAAGAGTACCTTAGCTAAGCTACGAAGCTTAGCAAGAACAAGCCACCAAGAACTCTTGTATAGTATAAGCAAGGGTAAGTAATGACAAGCCAAGCTTACTAAGGCAAAAGTTAAGTTCTTGTAAGAATGACTAGGTTGAAGATGGGTTTCCCGCTATAGAACTCGTACTAGTGGCCATTAGTCAAGACTTCATAGCGTTTTGAGCTCACGTTAAAATGTGTATATATGTTATATATGCTGGGTCTTAAAGTTTATTTTGTAGGTATTTAATTCCTTAATGAGAATTTATAATTTTCATTCCCTTAAGTATTACATTGTACAGATACTAATAGTGTGAAGCTTAACACCCACTGAAGGGTTGTTAAACAAGGTTTTGGTGTAGGTATTTAAAGTACATAAATCTTTAATGATTTTAAGTTATTAGTTATTTATATTAATGTACTAACTAAGTATTTAAAATAGCCTTGACAGATACAGGCAAAGTGCACAAAGAAAAGTTGGACCTCTCATTTCTAGGGCTTCTATGCTCAGGTGGGAGTTATTTTGATAGTCTCAGACTTTGTACATATTGGGTACATAGGTACCGAGGAAATGCCTCTAGTGACTTGTGTGCATGGACTTATTTAGTGTATATGTCTATATATATATTGTGGTTACTTATAGATGCACATAAGTTAAGTGTTATGTGTACATAAACTAATGCTTGGAAGTTTAAATCAATATATTTATATGACTTCAGTATGTATTTAATGAATGCCATAGAAAGTATTTTGAAAAGCTTATTTATTTATTTTTTTCTCTCAAAATGCCGAAGTTAAGTATGCATGGATTCATGTCATAAGAAAATCAACTAGTATAAAGTTTTAAACAACACAAGTATTAGCTTAGTCATTTGCAACTAAGAGCAGGATTACTAAATCCTGATTATCCTAAGATCCTGGAAACACCCTACATTAGGGTAAGTAAGAGGTTCCCTCACAAAATTGGAGTTAGATTTGGTCTGCGTTTCCTTGACAACTTCAGAAATGGCAATAAAAGCTACGGATTTGCTCTGGGAATTGGTGTGATTAATCTTCACAAAGGAAATGAAATGGTGCATATGAGTGGATTCGAAGAAAAAGGACACAATGTTGTTGAGTGGAGACTTGGTGGCATGGGATTTGGAAAAAGTGGAACTAAGAGGGAAAAATTAGGCAGTGAGCTTAGAGGCAGTAGAAAAAGTCATAGCCATAGGCCATTAAGTTGTTAGGTAGAAGCATGAGGTTTGAGAGAGGAGAAGAAAAAGGAAATGAATGGAAGAGGATGTGAAAATGAAGTTTAGGGACATTCCTGAACATTTTACCTGACATGGAAGAAGCAATGTTAAGGATATTAAAGGCAAGTGAGCGACATGAATGGTAAAAGGGGTTGATTGCACTGTTTGACCACGTTAAGAGGGTGAGTTGTTCCGAGTTCATGCTCAGGGGGTAAAGTGTCTGAATCAAGCGAGTTTCGGTGTTAAAAATGTTTTTAGGCCCTTCTCAAAATTAACTTTCAATTTCATTCCAATTAAGTTTTTGTAACATTTTTATTTTATTCGTTTCATATTTTTTGTATCATTTTTTATTTTGCATTGTCTCAAATTGTTTATACTATTTTGTCTTTCAGTAAATTTTAGAGCGTAAAATGGTCATTATACTCTTCTCAAAATTAGCTTTCAATTTCATTCCAATTACGCCTCTAACGACTGTACTCCTCCCCTCTTCTTCCTCTTGTCCTTCCTTCTTCTTCCAATCTCATCCCAATCTTTCATTTTTATGTTTTTTTTCTAGATTAATTTTGGCTGTTTTATTCTTCTTTTTGACCATCCATTTTGCCTCCATATGTTTCAATGGGGTCTCTCATCCCAGCCTTATTTTTTGACTCCGTTTATTCCTGTACATCAATGATTATGCTGATATTAGTGAAGGAGATGTCTCAATCAAGGAAAGGAATTAGACCCGAGTTCATATTTTGTTTTAGATTCAGACCTCTAAGATCCAATTCAAACAGGGCTTTCACTTGGTATACTAATCCCCAAATTTATAGGATGATTTCGGGCGAGTCTAATTTTGAACTTCGTTGTCTCTTTCACAATTGTAGAAGTGGAGCTCTTGCACCCTAGTGAGGCAAATCAAGGACCCAGTTATGAGATCTTTCACATTTGATGTTGTGGTTATCTGGTTCTTCATTTTCATTTTTTTCTAGTTTAATTATAGCCTACTTCATTGTTTGTGCTTCTTCAAGTTAGAAGAATTTTATGGTGAATAGGAGACAATCGTGGTTGGTGGGATGATAGGGGAAGGGAAAAAGTAGAATATGTGTAAAATTGAAAACAAGAGCTATAATTTTAGCCATCCTTAAACTCTATGCAAATAAAATAGAGCAAACAGAGTAAGATATAGGGAGTAGCTAGTAAATGTGGGACATGGGCCGGTTCAACCTGGCCCAAACAGGGACCGACTCGTAAGCCAAACCCACCTCAACCCAGTCAAACCCGCTCCCGCACAGCCCGGTAAAAACCCAAAAAAATATGGGCCTGAAGGAGAGGATTGTGCAAATTGGACTGTCTCAGCCCAATACCGAACCCGACCGCAACCCAACCTGACCCACCCCTGCGAACCAACCTGACCCAGGACCTGCCGGTCTGGGCCTGGAGCCACCCCCAACAGCTCCTTCAACGGACACCCTAAAAAAAATATTTGAAAATTTAGTTAATTACAAAATAGACCCTCCAACGGTTTTCTACTCTATTTTAGCCCCAAAATTTCAATTTCATCCCTCTTAACAACTAAATTTTAAGGACTTTTTGGTCTAAATAATTTTTGGCACTCCCCTATAAATATTAATTTCATTTTCACTCTATCATCACATCATCACCCAATCTTTCTTCTTCCTCTACTATATTCTCTCAAACATTCGAGCTTTTTTTTAATCTCTTCAAAATTTCTTACTAATCTCCACCTAATATCTTCATAATCTCCTCTTAATTTTGCATTAATCACTACTATTAGTTCATGACTAATGGCTTCAAGAGGAAAGGACAAGTCAACGAAGAATTCATCTTCCCGCACCACCGGCATCCAAGGCTTGCTCTGTCGCCGTTTTCGGCCCACTAATAAAGACATCTCAATTGAAGAATTGCACGATGATGATGCCAGAATCGATATGATGAATTACGATTTGGGACTTGACGATCAATTATCGAATGATGAGGTTAACAAGTTGGATGTGATGGTGACTAGGGATCCGTCAACACAACTGGCACTGACAAGTCATGGGCCCGCTAAGGAGGAAACCCAAGGGCAAGGTCAATTCTCAAGACTAACTGCTTGGGTTTGGGAGCATTATGAGCTCATACACGAAGGGGAGTCGAGGTACGGGAAATGCAAACATTACAAAAAAAAATTGGTGCATAAAAAGAATTCCGGCACCAAAACGCTGAAGCGATACATTGAAAATCAACATTCTAATGTCCTCCCCAATGCCGGGACTAGTTTTGGAGGAAAAACACAACTTGGGTCTACAACTGGTGCTGACGGGCCTGGTATATTTTGTTTTAACCAACAATCATGTAGAGAATGCATGATAAATTGGATGATGCTTACCGAAAAACCTTTTTCACAAGTTGAAGATGTGTACTTAGAATCTTGGATAAAATCACAATTAAATCCTGCATTTAAAAAAGTGTCTAGAAAAACCGTTGAGGAAGAAATCTTTAGATTATTTGAAGCCAAAAAATCATATTTGTGAGCCTATTTTTCAGCTCTTGATCATTATGTGGCATTCACTTCTGATATGCGGACATCACCTATAGGTTAATCATTCTATTGTGTTACTTCTCATTGGATTTGATGCCCAGCGGCATCTTCGTTGGAAGACATCGTGACTTCGGGAGGGACTTCCTGAGAGGGAGAACGTCTGGAGCCTAGATTTCCCAGGGGAATGTGCCTGTAAAACTCATAAAAAGGGTTAGGAGGTCCCCGGGATCTTTTTCCGGGGAGGAGCCTCCGACGCCCAAGTCAGTGTCCTGAGAGGTGAAAGAAGGGGAGCACTAAGAGGTTTGGTGGCCTTGCCTGTTTGTATTTTCTCAGGGGGAGAGGGTCCGATTGGGATCCTTTGCCAGGGCCTGTTCCCTGGTATTTATAGGAGTTCCCAACCCGTTCAGATCATGACACGTGTTCGGTCGGATGTTCTCTGTGTTTCCGGGCGTAGGGGACAAGTAGCCGTTTGCAGGCTCCTTGTGCCTTGAGCCGAGACAGGTCGTGACAAGACCTGGACGGCGTCGGCGTGTCAGACCGCCGTTTGGGGCGGCGTGTAACGCCTGTGGGCGACATGTCAGAGGCTCCTTAAATGCTCATGCCGTACTCCCGAGGTCCTCTGGCCGAGGTCGTTCTTTGGTACGGATGACCTTCTTCGGTAGTTATGCTTGTAGTTCGGAAAGTCCCCTGGTTCGAGGGTTCCGCCTTCGGGGAAGTTCTCTCCTGCTTGCAATAGCTGGTTCTTTATCCCCGAAGGTGTTTCGCTTGGTCCCCCGAGGGAGCCGGCGATACCTTTGGAACGCATAGCGTATTAGTCGAAGTCCCGACTTCGTGGTATCTAACTTCGCTTCTTCCGAGGTCAGTGATAGGGCCTCTTTCGGATGGCGCCAGGCTTCCCGACCATGTTTTCGTTAGGAAGTATGTACTGAGAAAGGCGATAGCCCTTCGGCTATCAGGATTGATTCTGATTGGATTATGCAAAAATGAATTTTGTCATTTAGGATCATTGAAACGGATCATACTGGTTATCACATATTGAATTACATCTTAGAAACTTTACGTGATTATTTTTATGCTGATAAAGTCTTGTGTATTTCATTTGATAATACTTCAAACAATGATGTTGCCGCTCGCCTTTTGAGTCAATCATTAAAACCATCTCTCAACGATACATTCTTTCACGTTAGATGCATGTATCATATTTTGAACTTTTGTGTTTAAAATGGTTTAGAAGTTCTCCAAAATGAAATTCGGCCTATTCAGAACTCATTAACGTATTTGAAATCATGACCTGCTATGTTTTGTGAATTTAAAAGGTTTTGTTTTGAAAATAAAAAAAAAATCTTAAAAACGGTTTAAATTGGATTGCCCAACTTGCTGGAACTTCACATATTTGATGTTGTAAGATGCATTCTCGTATGCAAATTTCTTGACACATTTCATATATTTAAAAATGGGTTGTGAATTTTTTATTAATGAAATTTGGGAAAAATGTTCCAAAACCGGTGAATTACTTAATTTTTTTTACGAGGCTACTGAATTTTTCTCTGATGTTTACTACTCAACCATTCATAAATTTTTGCTTCATTTATTGAATATTACATATATTTTACATCAGTTTAAAGATGATGAGTTATTAAAACCAATTATTGAAGCCATGCGAGCTAAGTGGCTTCAGTATTTCGAAAACATTCCACCTATCTTTTTAGCTGCTTATTTGCTTGACTCATATGTCAAATTAACGGGTGCAATAAGATTGCTCAAAGGAATTTTTCATACTTATTTAGAAATATCTCATATAAATGTTTTGGCTATGTCTCCCACTACTTCTGAGTACTTCCATTCTTTATATAAGTTATATTGTAAGCGGCATTCGAGTAAGGTAAGATCTGAAGCTCCTCAAACCAAGCCTCTAAGGATACCAATCTCATCAAAATTCAACCTGGCCTTCCAAATGCTCAAACAACCCCGACCGATGACATCGGGATTAGCTGAAGTCAATGACTATCTCAACACATTGTTTGAGTCAAGCGACATCGACATATTGGAGTGGTGGAAACAAAAAAGATCAAGGTTTCTGATCTTGTCGATAATCACACAGGAGATTCTTGTCGTCCTAGTCTCTACCGTATCATCTGAGGCAGTGTTTAGTGTAGGAAAACGGATGATATCAGAGAAACGATTAAAATTGAGACCCGAGGTGGTAAAAGTACGTGTGTGCAACCGAGATTAGGGCCTCGTAGCACTCTGGCAGCAAGACCAAAAAAGTTTAGAGGATGGGGTAATATCCGATACCGAGATTTGAAAAAAAAAAATTCAATCATACATATAGTTTGTATTTGATCTAATTATGCCATTAAGCACAAATCATAAGTTTCTATTTTTCATCATTTTCAGAACGTTTTGCCATTTCAAAATGTAAGATCCGTTTCGATTATTTGTAAGTATTGTTTAGCTTTTTTACTTAATAAAACTTACACCGGAAGTGGTGTTTTTTCTTAAAAATATTTATTACATATATAATTAATTATGTTTCTAATTTTTTTTAAAAAAACCTCTAAACCCACCTCTCCTCGCCTTGGACCCATCCTGGGATCGGTCCAAGCCCGATCCTCATTGACCTAGGCCTGGGAACGGCTGATCTCGGGCTGGGTCAACTCGGCGCCCATCTCTAGTAACTAGTAACCAATTTTTTTAACAAATACACACCCTTGTTAATGTGTTTTTTTATTGAACCAACTTATGTGGCTTTGGTGCCAATTTGAATTTAGGCCTCCAATCACCAAAAATTACGGCCTCTACCACTCAACCTAATTTAATAGCCTACCTCCTAACCTAGTCACACTTGCCACCTCACCCTTGCATCTCACTCCAGCGACAAGTTTGGTTGCAAGCGAGAACAGGTCCAACTCTGAATACCCCAACATGTCACCCCTGCCGTCATGCCACTACATCTCACCTCGGCTACGCCCTTGCATCTCACCTCAATGAAGAGCCTAGTTGCGATCGAGAACAAATTCGACTCCAACCTAGAGTTTTCAATTTTTGAGATCTATATGCTTAATCGAGCACCCATTATCGTGAAATTCAAAGCCTTGGAGTGAATTAATGGGGCATCCTTGTCTGATGGAAAACAAGAGAGCCTATTCACAACATGGTCAACGAGCAACTCCCAGGAGAGAAAGAAATCATAATAGGCGCCGCCATGGAAACCCCTTTGGAATAAAACTTGTGAAGGAAAGGAGAAGAGATGGTAGTGGTTGCCATTTCTGGTTGCTTCTGGCGGTCGCCCTGGAAGGCTTACTATCACCGGAGGGCATGGTCGAACCGATCTGGTTAGGGGAGCAAGATGAGGGTAAGGGTGATGATGTCTTTTTTTAAACCAAGTTAGGTGTGTGACCAGGCCCAAAACATGATAACATATTAATTAAGTTGTGTTCCATTTTACTACCATACTATCATTGAAATTATTATTTCAATACTTACTCTTTCTAATTTTCTCAATTTACATGTAAAAAATTAAAGTAATACATACATTTTTTTTACTTTTTTAATCTTTGTGCCAAGCCCAATAGTTTAATACATATAAGACGGAGGTATTAGAGTCTTTAGTCATCTACTATTTTATTGTCACAAACTGCCACTTTACTTCTGTTATTTTGTTCTATAAAATATGAACATGCTTTAGGCAAAAATGGTAAACAAAATTTATCTCCTTCCAGTTAAATTATATCACTCCACGTTTATTTTCACCAAATTGACGTCGGCCAATTTTACCACAACAATTAAGAAATCAGCCAATCATACCACTGCTAATAAATTTTGCTTCAGATATCGTCAACTGCTCAATTGTGTGGTGTTGAAAGTCTGAACGTGGATTATGTTTTACATGACCTGTGTCCTCACTAAGCCTACAAACTCAATTTAGTTAAACTTTCTTCTTCCCTGTTGACGGCCTGCTCCGCCACCCACGACTATCTCCCCACAGTCACTCAAAACAGATGTTTAATTCAGTCAACATTTCTCAGCACCGAACCTTGGACTTTGAAAGCCCGAACGTTGATTATATTTTTCTCTAGTTGTTTATGATTTTTCGTCAAAACTTCCCCAGCCAGATCTTAATTCTTGAATAAAGAAAAAAATTTGGTGGAGCCAAAAATATTTTCCATTTTGCTTACAAAGAATGAGAGACCCTTTGGTTCTGTTAAAAATCCCCACCTTCTAATTATGCATTACATGTTAACCATGCGAAGGCTTGTTATTCTTCTCCTTCTCCAACTCCAACAATGTTTGCCCAGTGGAAGTGGATGAACCCCTCTATATCAACAAATGCTCCTTGCTGTACTCCCTCACTATCACAGGCACGCTTGTGGGCGGTATCTGCAATGAAATCCGCAGCAGAGGAAACGAAATGTCTGTCATCTATACTACATTCAGATCATCAACGATCCTAACTACTTACGAGTATTAGGTAATGATTTTGATCAACATTTATAATCGACAAACATACTATGGGCCTGCTTACTTTCTACGACAGAGGAATGGCATAGAACACTTCCAGACATGAATTTGACAATTAATTGACCCTACGAACTACAATGACGATGATGATGACAAGCATGATACTTTTCATGACACAGTAGGATGTGTTATCTAAGTTACTTACCATGCCATAATCTGTGATAATCATTGATACATAATCTGAAGGAGTAATATCATACCTGCAGCCAAATTGAACGACAATAAGAACTTTGGATAAAAAAGATATTGTGTGTGTTTTTGTTTTTTTCTCAGAATGGGAATAAAAGTTACTTCAAATTGAGCAACTGGAGGTTCGCACTATCCCTCCAATTATCTAGATAATTTACATCTAGCCTTCCTGGGACCCTCAAAAGAGCATCTGGGTCACCTGCATAATATTGCACAACAAACTGGTTCAAGTAAACAAGGACTCTTGCCACATAACTAGATATGGAATAAGGCTTGACTCATGTTTGATAAAATGTGCATAGAACTCTTACCTAATTCATTGAAACATATTGAATCTATCTGCACCCTTTCATGAAACTTATATGCTTCACAACAGATCAAGACAGGAATCTGGAATGCATGAGCAACCATAGCAACACATGCTGTGCCAACTCTTGAATACACAGTCCCGTTTGATAATACGGCAGAAGCCCCAAGAAACACCCGTGTGACTTCATGCATATTGTAGGAGATTGCATTAATGTGGGTATATGTACACCTGAGCCCCCTGGCAATAAGTCTGCGAACTAGCTTTTGACCCTCAAGCCCAGGACGTGAGTCTACTACCACCACTTGGAATTGTTTCCCTAGCTCATAGGCATGTGACAAAATCATTTCAACAACACATGATGATCCATATGTCAATAGAACATCCCCATCGCTGATCTTCATAACAGCATGATCAACTATCACCTTATCAGCAACCAAAATCTTCTCATTTATGAAGCGATCAATGTCTGAACATAGCACAGCTTTTGCTTCGGAATCTGAAAGATTTGGAGGTAACTTTGCAATTCTAGTCTTTAGAAATCTAATTGCATTTCCCATGCTCATAGAAAGTGGCCGGCATTCAATTAAGAAAGAAATGTAACTACTAATCTTGGCAGTTAAATCTCTATAAAGAGTCTTCCCTGGTGGTGTTGTATAGTCACTTATCACGTCTCGAAAAGACTGAAGCATGGCAATACAGCGAGCATTTCCTCCAGATATATCTCCTCCCAAAATCTGTAGGCCAACCTGAAACATTTCACAAGCACATGGTTAAATAAAATTGAGCAGTGTCAACCATAAGCAACAAGAAATGTGCCTTCAAATTTATCCTTTTACCCGCTCTCGAGAATTAGAAATTAGAGAACATACACTAGAGCATCAAAAAGAATCACCAAGATCAAGAAAACTATCAAGCATAAATTTTGAAGTCAAAATTAAAAACTCGCAACAAGTTCAAAATTCTTTCGAAAAAAATCTTCATTGCAAAATAGTAACATCAAGATACAAACAAAAGGGGGGAATTTTCCTTCCGATAATGATAGTATATAACTAGATTCAATCAGCTGGAATACGTGAAAGATTTCCACATTACAATAATAATTTGAGCCCAATAGGAAACTGGCTTTATTCGTTTCCCCTCCCTAAAACTCTTGCTTTTTTACACTCTAACCCTAATACTTCAAATAACAACAAAGCATTTTTGTAGCTAACTTCCAGTTTGTGCCCATCTAAACAAGCAAGGTTGATTTATAATTTTCAATGACAAGGGCACCATATTTTTGTTCTTTTCATTACAATGTTGAAGCAAAAGTTTGCCTTATTTTTCATAGAAACTAAATGAGGTACCAAAGCCCCAATCCAAAAAAGTGGTCCTGTTCTATTTCAACCCTTCAGATTGTTGCTCTTTCAAATTTTATCTCTCATACTTGCAGGTTACAACAACAATGAATTATATACAGGCACATATACATAGATATACCTTTAAACAATAGTGAATCATTGATTAAACTTAAATCTTCATATTTGAAAATTCTTACTCCTACTAAAAGCATGAAATTATTTCTCTTTAATACAACCTAACAGTGTTAGACTACACCATCATGCTTTGAACGAAAATTACAATCATTTTTCTACTACTGCACAGTTTTTGTGTTCCAATTGTTCTGTGAAGCAAATGATGAAATTACCTAATCATAACTTGAGATTATGGCTTTTCAACCATGTCATCATATTTAATTACTCCTTTATTACACTCTTGCATGTGCACTGTTATAGAGAAACAGAACACATTTATTCATGTTAACAACTCCCAACACAAAATAACATGTGCCGCTAAGCCGCTTTTATGCTGAAGCAATTATTTACTGAACTTTCCAACTCAAACATACAGATTTTATGCCTATGACCTACTATTGTGGACAAACTTTTGCTTGTATAATCCTAACTGGGGAAACTTTATATTCAAAGTGTCATGTCATAAAAGCTCAGAAGTTGGACGAATAAATGTAGTATATTGGTCAAAACGAAAGCAGAATATCGGATTTACAACAAATATGTGCAATACACAATAACAGAACAATTACACGAACACAACTGCAACACAATATCTTTTACTTGTACATCAAGTAAAGCCGAAACTGCAATGGGGCACATGTACTTCCACAACACCTCAAAAGAGAGAGGAAGCTAAGTTGAATTAACTACAATTTCCTGAAACTTGTACTTCCTCCGCCCAAACCACGATGGCTTCATTTGGGAATAGCGTTTAAAATTACCATTAGAGGTTGAATAAATTATCCACGGTCGTGATAGCTTTTCCAACCTCCAACATTAAAAGCTACCATTAGATAGTTTTTCCAACCTCTAACACTAAACGCTAACACTGTTCTCAAACGAAGCCAATATCAAGTCTAGATCACGTTTTTCACTCTTTTCCGACTTCTCTTTGGCTTTTGATTTATTTGTTTTAGAAGATGTGTCAATCCTATTGTCTCCCCCCTCAAAAAACAGAGTCCTTTTCCCCACCATTTTTTTCTTGTTTTTTTTTTTTTTTTTTTTAACTTTCTAACGAAAAGGCTGGATATTTAAAGCACTTACGGAAAGTAACTAAAATACAAGAATGCAAATCCTTATTTAGTCCCATATCAACAGAATTAAAAGTATATCAAAGCACATAGATTCTCAATATCCTCACAATACTTTTGATCCTTGCTGCGCATTGCATTTATTAGTTTTTTATTTAATATTCATCATGAGAAAACCTCAATACCCAGTACAATCATTCCCCTCGTAGAAAACATGAAGATCAACAGTTGGCTAAGATAGCTACGTCAATAGATTACCTTGTAGACAGCAGGATGCATGGGATCAAGCTGAAAAAATTTTGACTCCAAATCTGGAAGTTGATTTCCACGTTCATATTGAGGCAGATGAAGAAACAACTCAAGTCTGTTCCTAGCTTCAGTCTGATTAACAACTGCACGCTTTTTGGCCTTATCCACACGAGTTTTATCATCAAACTGCATCCTTGGGGGAGGAGCATCTTTCTTCTTCTCTTTATCTGCAGGACGATCAGCTCCTTTATTTTCAGAAGCTGCAACAGAAGATGCAACTGGACGATGATCTTTCTTCTGTGGAGGCCGTTTAACAGGTTTCTCAGGACCTGCTCCAACTGATGCAGTGGCAGGTTTGCTTACATCAGCTACAAAAAGTTAGCACAATAAGCTGCTTTAGTAATGAAACAGGAACTCAAATATTTTTGTTCCCATGACAGACTAAGTCAAAATGTTCAGAAGGAAAGAGATTATTCAGAAATTAAAAATAGAAATACTTTTTTTATTTTTTTTGTTGTGTGTGTGTGTGGTGGGGGGGGGGGGGGGGGTGTTCAAATTGTGATATAAGTATCAGAAGTGAAGTCAGACCTCTTGAAGCAGCTTTGGCAGCTCTCTGAGATTCCTGCAAGGCGCGCCTTTCAAATTTTGTTGTTTTCGCTTTCAGTGGTTTTGAGCTTGGAGGTGGTTCATTTTGCTTTGTTTGGACAATACCCAATTTTCTTTCTGTAAAAGGAGAATTTAACATTATATCAACATTCTTTGCAAAACATTCTATGAACACAAATAGAAAATCATCATCACCATCAACCACCTCATCCAAAACAGAGCCAATGGAACAAACCCTTACCACAACCCGTCAACTCACTTCTCACAGTTTCGCTGGTACTATCAATAAATTGCTTACATGAATTCACACAAAAGAACAATGTGGTAATACTTCTTCATGCCAGATGATTCATGTACAATTTATGAAACAACTCTCATTCTCATCTACTAAAGAGGAAGGCATTGAGCTATAACCAAACTTTCAAAAACTGAATCTGTCTAAAGATTTTAGCAAGGAACAATAGTAATGTGCATGTTAAATGCTTGCCTGTATAGTATCATAGCAGTCACATATAGTTAACCAAGAAAGTACTCCCTGTAGTTCTTGTAGAATATTTAACTATAAACTTTTATGAATGGCTCGAAGTAAATTTCCCAAGTTTAGGGTAATTTAGTACATATAGATGAATAGCACAATTACCAGGTGATTGAGCGCCCTGCTTCCCTTCCAATTCAGTGCCATCCTCAGGCTGCTTCACCGGAAACAAGTCAAAACCGCCGCTGCTGGGTAAACTAGACGCAAATTTCGCAGAACTACTCCGCCGGAAAAACCCCACAGTCGAGTCTGTCCCCTCCGACAAATCCCCGTCACTCATCCGACTCTGAGGCGAGTCCAGACCAAGCACGGACTCCGACGGGTTGTAGCTTCCCACCGTGACGTGCTCACCGGGGGCAGGCCTACCGGGAACCGAAACAGCGGCTGTGCGCGAGTTGAAGTTGCCGGCCAGGCGGCTCGGCGGCGGAATCATGATAGGGGATAGAGAGTTCCCGGCGGCAGAATCCGAGAGCGGAGGCGAATTGGAGTCCGGAGGACAGGACTGACTCCTAGGCGGCGGATTGGGCGGCGGCGCGTTTGGAGTGAAGAAGCCGACCTGGCGGACCTTTGGGACGGCGAGTGAGACACGGCTGTTGGCATCCATGGGAAGTTAGGGCAGAATACGAGGAGGGTTTAACCAGGGTTTGGGATTTCAATTTCATGAATTTGAATCGGAAGAGAATCTGATAACAATGGGCAGAGAATCGATTGGAGTGGCCAATTCGTTTTGTCTAAAGTCAACTGACTTTTTTTCACTTTTTCATCTTTTTTATGTGAAACCAATTTCATTTTGAAAGTCAATGTTATGTAAATACAATAATCAATTTAAAAGTAAATTTTTAGGATGTTGTTAAATTTGTATGAATTTTTCTTTTTTAATACTTGAAACTAGAAAAATTCATAAAAATTTAGTAAGATTATAAAAATTATATTTTTAATTGATTATTGTAGCTATATAATATTGGCTTTTAATTAAAATTAGTTTCAAGTAAAAAAGATATAAAAATAAAAAAAAAATCATTTTGTAGTCAATTGGCTAAAGATGTAAAAATTTTTACGTCCTAGAAAGATGAAAAATTTTTACCAAATTTGTGCTTGAAAGAATTATTGCTTAATAAAAAATATGCGAAAAAAATTGGGGAAAATTGAAATAAATGGTAGGGTTGGCGATGTCCGGCAAATTTCCGAACTGAAATTTTTTGTAGGACCGTGCGAATCCAGAAGATAATGTTTTGGTAATAAATTTTTGGGCTAAGTTGGGATGTAGAAGATATTAAATGGCAGAAAAATAAAAATATATATTCCCTTTGTTTATAAAAGTTGACTTTTTTACTATTTACAGTAATTAATTTATAATTTTATTTATATTAAAAAATATAAATATTTTATATGAAAATAAACCTTTAAATATTATAGTTTCTAAATATCATTTTTAAAATTTTTTTTCAATACATATTAATATTAATATGTTCAAGTCAAATTTTAGTTAAAAAAGTAAAATGATCAATTAATGTAAAACGGATGAATTAATTTTTCAGAGAGCAATAATATATGTGAAGAGAACAACTAAATTCATCTAAAGAACAAGAATAATATGACAAAGACTAACTACTACAAACATAGTAAGCAATTACTATATATCAAATGAAACAAGTAGATTTGTTGAGAAACAATAAAATAGCAAAAAGGAACAATTATATGAAGTAAGAGAACAAAAAATAACTAACAATGAACAACTGCAACATGCATATAAAGTAGTTATTAAATATAAAAAAGAACAGATATATTTATCAGGGAATGGCAATAATAGACAAGGAAATAACTATATTTAATAAGAGAACATAAAGAATTTGATAAGGAACAATTACTACATACATAACAAATAGTTATTCAATACAAAAAGCAACAGATATATTTGCCAGAAAGTAACAAGATTAGACAAGGAAAACTGTTAGAGAACATGAAGAATATGATAAGAAACATGAATATATGTCAACGTAACAACTATAATCAACAAAAAAATAGAAATAAGAATTTAATGAACAAGGAGAACATGAGTAGGTAGTCATTATTAAATAGGAGGAAAGTTGTATTTGTCAAGGTCTATGAGAAACAACAAGGGACAACTATAATCATAAAAACAATAAGAGAAAAAAATTAAAGGAACAAATGGAATGGTAGTGGAAAGCAGTCATCAAATAGTATGAGGAACAGTTAGATTTGTCAATAGGCACAAAGATGGAACAAATATAATTAACAAAAAATAGAAAGAAAAATTTAAGGAGCAAGTAGAACAAGAGTGGGTGAATAGTTATTAAATAGAATTAATGTTAACTTAGTCAAGTAATAGAAAGATACAACAAGGGAACAACTATAATAAACAAAAGAACAGAAGAAAAGATCAAGGGACAACTAGAACAGGTGTACCAGTAACAAGAAGGCGAATCCTACATGTAGACATAAAATACATAAAGAATAGTAAGAAACTATAAAGGAGCAAGAAAATATATATAATGGAACAATAAAAATACACATTGGAACAAAAACTATTAGATTACATTTAAGGATAAGAACAACAAGAAAGTAGAAACAATAAGCTATTAAATCATTAAGGGAACATGTATATATTGTCAAAGAACAAATATAATCAGTAATAGAACAAGCAGAAGCAAAGAGGAAACAAAACATGTAGTAGTAAGTCATGGTGTGGTGGCATTATCATAATTTATGAAAAACATGGCACAGTTTATAATAAGGATTTGTGGCATAGTAGCATTACTCCAATTTAGAAGAACTTAAGGCACAATTATAGTTTCATAAATAATTAGAAATTAGGAGTTGTATTAGGGCACATGTCATGTGCCTTATCCTATGATATAGTTACTAAAATGTAAATTAAGTGAGTCACATGGGAAAACCCTACATAGAAAGATAGATATAATGCAAATATTCATATAAAATGTGCTAATTACAATTTATCCATAGCAATGCTCGAGGATATCTTCAATGTAGGACATGTTGAACCTCCGGTAAAACTTCACTTGAATGATATCTGCAACACTTAAAGAACTTGGGTTAGTAGCTTCCCAGAGTGTTTTCCGGGGGAGGGGCTTCTGACGCCTAAATTAGTGTATAAGGGAAAGATTGCTGAGAGTAGAAAACAGAAAAAGGGTTTCTCTCTTGTGCATTATCTGGGAGTTTTTCAAGTATTTATAGAAGGCTTGGAGGAAAAGTCCGTTGTACCCAAGTCGAGTATATTAGGACATGTGGTTGGCCAAAATTGCAGGACATTCGGTTCATACCTCAAGGAGAGGTGTGTCCAGCTGTCTGTAGGCGGTTATACTCAAAAGGTAGTGGCGTGTGCAAGGTTTCTATCAATGGTTCCTAAAAACTATGTGTTTTTCATCTTCCCTTAGGACCCCTCGGGGGCTTATGAACCCCTTCGGGGGTTGTGTTTATACCTGAAGGTGGTTTGGGGAGCCTTTTAAGGCATAAACCGTGTTCAGAAGGCATCTTTCCTACTATGGGTGGTAAGGTTCCATCTTCGTGGTTGGTTAGGCTAATACCTGTGGGTGGTGATCCACCTTTTCTGAGGTTGGTCGTGTGACCACCTGACGGTGGTGTCGAGTCTTCTTCCAAGGTTGGTCTTGTGGAGTTTCCGAGGGTAGTGTTCACCAATCCGAAGGTCATGAGGGTGATAGTCTTTTGACTATCACATAGAGGTTTGGATAAAATTACACTTTAATTTACTCAATTTTTTTTTAAGAAATCTACACTTTGGCTTTAGATGTAGCATTTTTTTTTTTCATTATATATTTTCTGATATCAATTTTTCAAATTTAAATTTAGATTGTACAATATTTATGTTGAAAAAACCTTCCAAGTATAGACCTAACTCAGACGGTCCAAGTAAGTGAAAATTCTAGGTAAGTACTTCATTTTATGTTTTATCATGCAATTCAATTGAGTTAGTTAAATTTTAGAAGGTTCTAAAGTCATTAAAGGCAATTAACATTCATTGGGACATTTTAGTAATTTTGCTAAAAAAGGGCAACAAGTTCATAATTTCAGTAAAAGAAAAAAGGCTTCATAAGTGTAAAAAATACCTAAGTAAGTAATACCATAAGTTTTATAGCCTATAGGAACCAAAGAAGTTAGTGGAAGGGCTTAAATGTACAAAGTTGTGATTTTGAGCTAGATGTGATAACATGGACACTTAAGGCCAAACTTGACTTTAGCTAAGTTAAGGGGGCTAAGTGGACTTATTTTGGACGTATGAGAGAGTTCAATGAGAGTCTACAGAAGGTCAAAAACATGGCCAAGTAGAGATTAAGAGGTTAAGTGACAAACTGAACAAAGTTGGTAGAGTGATTGAGAGAAAGTGAAGTTATAAGGCATTTGAGATTAGGAGATGACAACTACTCAATATCCCTAACCCCCAATCACATTTCTCTCTTCCAAGCCTTATGTATGAACCTCTCAAGCTTAAGAAAACACAAATTCTTGGTGAACTTGAAGGCCCTTAAGTGCAAACAAGCAATGCTCAAGCTTGGTTTTGAATATTGAAGTATGTTGGTGGTATTCATGGTGGTCTAAGCTTAAAATCAAGGTAATTACCCATTTCCTAGCTTAAGTTTGGTGCCTTGTGTGAAGGATTTGGCTTAGAATCCTAAATAGCACCATCAAAGCTTCATGGGTGAATAGTGAACGAAAACTTACTTGATCTTACATTTTAAGAATTGAGGTAAGGGATTTAAGTTTTTCCTAAGTTATATTGATGCATTTTGGTTGTTAGAAAACCATGAGAGTAAGATATAGTTGAGCCTAAACATTGAAGACCAAAGGATTTTATGAAAATGACATGAAAAGAAATGGGTAAAGGCCACTCAAAACCTAGCATATGATCACACCAAGTTGAAAGTGTGATCACACCAGGGCCAGCCACCCTCAGCCATGATGCGTCCACACCTCCTAATTTAGTGTGATCACACCACCCTATAAAAAGCGGCTTTTATAGCTCCAATGCAAGTTTCAGGCATTCTTAAGGCCTAAAATAGTTTCCTAAGTAATTTTAAGTGGTCTCTAAGGCCTATTTGAGGCCAATAGAAGGCTCTAACCCACTCCTAAGTTAGTATAATGCATTGATAAATTTAGGAAATAAGGGTAGTAGCTAAAATACCAAGTAACTTGGGAGCTAATTAAGCTTAAGCACATAAAAGAGATAAGTGCCTTATTGACCAAAATGTCAGGTTTTGACCTTGGGCACTAAATGGCAGCTTGATGAATGAGCCTTTGGATTTCAATGAAGGTCCATAGAGGCTAAGAAGGCTAAGGAAAAGGTTGGGACCTTAGTGACCCAAGAAGGAGGGTTATTACCTCTCACGTTAAGGAAACCCTAAGGAGCCCAAACCGAGCTCAATGAGCTTAGTAAGTTAAAACAATTGGTTAGTATGGCCACTAACAGGGGCTTTGTATGGTAGGCGTTACATGACACCCCATTGTTGGGCTGACCCTTCAAATAGGGTAATCGTCGGTCCTGAGATCGTAGTCGACACCACAACTAAGATTAGATTGATCCAGAAACAGATTAGAGTAGTAAATGACCGGTAAACTAAGTATGTAAATTTAAGGAGACGAGATTCAAGTTTAGTAAGAGGTGGGCAAATGAGTCGGGTCAAGTTGTGTGCCTAAAGGGGAATGGTGCCTTAAAGAAAAAGAAAAAGGGCACTAAGGTGAGACAGAGGTGGGTCTTAAACCCTTAGTGACCCAAGGTTTAGGATTGTGCACCCCCGGGGCACTAGGAAGGACCCAACAGTGTCCTTACCAAGTCTCAAACTTGGTAAGAATGAGCCACTAAGGTTAACTACCAAGCATAATAAGAAGGGGGAAAATGTAGGTAAGGTTTAGGTAGGTAACAACTTACTCGAATGCGCCTATAAATGGAAGGGTAAGGGTGTGTAAGTGATAGGCCTACATAAAAGGAACTATTTAAAAGACTTTTGAGGTAAAGTGTCCTGGATATAAGGCCAATGTCCAGTATCTCAGCCGTATGAGCTCATGGCATGGCAAGAATTGCATACACGGTTGTAAAGGAAGTCCCAAGTGCATGTACATGTGTTTCATCCCATTCATTCATTCATATATGCATTGCATATTATATTTGTTGTGTTGTGTTTGTTTCTTCACTGCTTCTTTGCATGATTGTTGTGCATTATATGTTTATATATGTGTATTGCATTATGGCTTGCTTGTTTTTTCCCCTTACAGGTATTTTTTTTTCAAATTTCTTACTAATTACTTAATGTACTCGTCCCTTTAAGTTATTGTGTAGATTAAGGGATAAAGATAAATGACCTACTAGTTGCAAGTGTTGCTAAGCTAAGTTTTTTTTGTAGATACTAATTTATGAACCTTCTCTAGTTCTAACTTGAGCATGATTATGTGTTGTTCTAACTAGAAGTATTTCATAGTTTTCTCAGCTTAACAGACTATGCGGCACAAGGACAGTTCATGAGGCTTACACTCAAGTAGTTAAAGGGTGAAAGCTAAGTGAAAAGGATCTTAGTATAAGTATCCTTTAGAATACCTTAATGCCTTATGTAGGGTACTTTAAGTACTAAGTGTTGTCTCTAGAATTAGATTGCTAAGTGTTACTTTTGGGTTGCACATTAAGGGCCTGTATGTGTAACACTTAGTTATTACTTAATGGTTAAGTAACTATCATTTTTCCAGCTTTGACTTATTTTAATGGTTTTAAAGTCCAACCAACATGGTTTTTAATTGTTATTGTTTTATTATTGTTTGCATAGCCAAAGTAACTCATACATATTTTCTATGCAGGGTAAGTTAGACAATAATAGCATATATAGTTTTTAGACCTTAGGTAGTAATTAACCAATTGTAACCAAATGACTTGAGCTCCAATGACTCAGGCTAAACGCTCCCGCATACCCCTATGTTAGGTGTTCCACTACATGTGTTCATGTAAGTTCAAATTGTTTAATAAATTTTTTTATAGTTAGTTAAGGGTTTAAATTATCCATTTTTCATCTATCTAAATGTAAAACACTCTTTCCTTCTCAATTCAGGAGCAAAGCATAGGTTTTTTTGACAATAGGAAATAAAGTTTACCTAAATGTAGGAGGGAGTCCAAGATACCTAACATAAGGTTGATGAGGATATTCAGCCCGATTTTGAAACTTTTGCCCCTAATTTGTATCATAATGGCAACTTTGCTGGCAGCCAAATGTGACATATTGCTTTCCAAATATTGAAAAAATAAAAAAAACCAATCCCCAACTTCTAGAACACTAAAAAACTTTGCCTTATAAATGCTTGTAAATGTAATTAAACCCATATAACTTAACAAAATGGGTTAGGACATTGTTAGGTGGGCAACATGGGTCAAATAAACTATAGGTGTGTCATTTTGACATGTTTTGGCAAAAATGAATGGTACCAAATCATTGACGTAGCCCTAGTCTACAATTGACAGGTTAAGCTACCAATGCAAGGTTATTCTTGAGGACAATTGTCGGTTTTTATGAGCAAAGAAAGTGAAACAGTTCATTTCAAGACATTAAATCACTAATTGGTTGGTGGAAGCTACTAGCCTACTACAAAAAAAAACCATCACCATTGGTACAAGACATGAAAATGGCTCATAAAGGCCAACAAAAATAGCAAAAGAGGGCAGTAAGTATTGACTTAAGTGTGGTGTTGAGCTAAAAAAATGTGAAAATGAGTAAAGGTTCGAGGCAATTAAGTTGACCAGATCAGAAACTAGCTAGAGTTTTATATCGATTTGTAAATATCTTTTATCAAAACTCTAATAAGTATTTTTTTATTTAAGAAGGATAATTATAAAATGATGGATGTAAGTCATGTGGATATGAGGTAGACCTTGCCTTTAGAAATGGCAATGATAGATAGATAAGTTATTGTATAAATGAGGCATGAAATGACAACGACAATCCCTTGTATCTCAACACTAACAGACGCGGAAGGAATGGAAGGATTAGGGAGTGCCTGGCTCTTCCTCCCCCCCCCCCCCAAAGCAAAAACTTTTTACAAATTATGTACATTACCTATTTGTACATGTAAAGATAAAGTTCAAGAAACTCCAATATTTTTACTGTGGACCCATAAATCTAACTTTTCCAAAATAAAGAATGGTCTCCCTCAAATTAAAATCTTAGTTTCTTCTTTAAACACCAGCCTTTAGAAGAGTGCATTATTCGACCAAAATTGAAAAAACTGAAAAACTGAATCATTTCGGTTCTTTGGTTCGGTTTATTCAATTTTTCAGTTCGGTGTCGATCAAAATTGAAATTTTTTAAAATGGTTTCGGTTCAGTTTCGGTTAAGGGAGTCGGTTAATTCGGTAACCAAATTGCTTTAAAGGTGTTTAGGTCCTGTTGGTTGCCTGTTGTGTCTGCCCAGCCCATAAGCCCAATAAAAAAGACCCAGGTCCAGGTCCTCCCTTCGCTCGGCCAGCGCTAGTCACTAACTCCCCATTCGCTCCTCTACCCCGGTCCCTGGCTTAGTTGTTGTACCTCAAGGTCCTTACCCACACGAGAGTCACGACAGGTTCCATTTCCTCTTTCACTTGCTTGCTCGTTTGCAACTGCGGAAGCCCTCACCCCACCGGCCACCACCACCAAAGCGCCACTCATCTTTGACATCACTTCCCCCCTCGTCGATCAGCCCAGCCACCGAATCAGTCAATCACTGTGTTCTTGCGAAGGTGAGTTTAGGCATTTAATGTTTATTTCTGGTTTTTTAGTGGTGTTAGTGTGCTTTGTTTGTTTCATTTAATAGTTATTCTAAATATTTTTTTAATAAACATTAGTAAATTGGTGTTAGGGCCTAGGGGATTAAGGTACGAAGAATCCTTCTCCTAATATAGAAAAGGGTTATAAACTTGTAATTGCGTGGCGATCATGAACACTATTATGATTTATGAACGAGGTGCCTGAAAAATATTGATTTCTGTTTCTATTCAGTGTTCTTAGCTCCATTTCACTTAACAATATTCAATACTTTAAAGCTCCATGTAGTATTATTTTCTAGTCAAGATTATCAAGTTTTTACATTTGGACTCTGGAGATTAAGGCCATTAGGAAGTTTAAAAAAGAGTTCTTATGATAATAGACATGTGAAACAATATGCTAAACAGTTCATTTTATGATTCCTTAATTTCATTTATTTTGTTTTTTTTTTCTACTTTTTTTTTTGTATTTATTATAGTAAGTGGATCGTGATTGAACATAGCACACATTTTGCAAGTATTTGTTTTTTTCTTAATTAACCCAAAAGATGCACCTTACTCCAAGGCAAGTTTAGTTTCGTCACTCATCAGCATGCTTCTTGATTGTGTCCTGGAGTGGTGGTGACCGAAAACCTATTTATTCTATGTTGTTCTTGTCTACTTTCTATTGAATCCAAATAAAGATTCACAATTGGTTTGTTAGGCTACTGTCTAGTGTCTACTGACATGCCTTGATCTAGATTCAAACATGTGGACATAGTCCTACATCACCTTCCCTTACCAGCAGCTGAAAAAAACCTTCCGTTTACCAAATTTTTGATGCTAAGTTATTCCAAAAACACAGTTGTTATGGGCTTTTATCATGCTAATTCATAATTGGTTTTGAATTTAGTTTTAGAATTCGTAAGATGATCATTTTCTGTTTTATTGCAGTGTTTGGGAGTTGGTTTGAGCCTTTGAGGTGTTTATTTTATCATTCAAGATGGCTTCAACAAAACAATAGGGCAATGTAAGGATTTATATTTTTTAAAGATTTGATAAGAGCATTATTTACTTAATTATTCTAATTATTAGGATTATATATAAGTGATAACTGTTTTAATGGAATATGCATGCATCTTTGACATTTTGTAGATGACAAATAATGTTACTGATTTGGATCCTCAAGAAGAAAGTTTCACATTACCAGGCTCTAGTCCCTCTCAATCTCAAACACCAAATGAAGATTCTCTTCCCACAGTTGGTCCATGCTTTTCAAAGGGCTCAAAAGCCTGAACAAAAAGGCAAACAGCAAAAAGGAAATCAATGAATCCAAGATCATCTGTGTGGAAGCACTTCACCAAATTTGTCACAGCAGATAGTCATAAAAAATGTAAATGTAACTATTGTGGCAAAGAATATACTGCTAACCCAAGAAATAATGAGACATGTTCAGCACGGCCTCATATTTCAAAATGTGAGAAGAATCTTAAGGTAAAATCTGGACAAACTCATCTTTATGCTGCAAATAATGATGAGGAATGGGTACTTGGTTGTTGGAGATTTGATGAGGATGCTGATAGCCAAAGGATTGCTGCCCTTGTAGCTCATGAACTGAGGTCAAGTACTGCATTCGGTAAGTCGAGTGTCACCCACAAGGAGTACCTGTGCAGACCTCGGAAAGGATGAAGTCGGGCGCCTTGAGCATACTACTTCGGTGGCCAGCCAGCACCCTTAAGGACGATAGCTACGACCTCGGAAAGATAGCGCGTCGCCCCCTTCGGAATGGTGGCCGAATCACCTTTGGGGAGAAGGACCAGCCATCATTGGCAGGAGAAAATTCCCCGAACAAGGAGCCTTAGTGTTAGGGAATCTCCCGAACTACTGGCACGACTCCGGAAGAAGGGTCCTCGCTCCGAGGGACGACCTCGAGTAAAAAGACCTCGGTGGTACGGCGGAAGCATTTAAGGAGCCTCTGACATGTCGCCCGCACACGCTACACGCCGCCCTCATATGCTCTCTGACATGCCAGGACTGTCCACGTCCTATCATGTAGGACTATGCCTACCCTAGCCCGTGGCCCGAGAAGCTTACAAGCGGCTAGAGGCCCCCACGCCCAGAAGGTACAAATTACATCCAACCGAACACGTGTCGCGATCTGAACGGGCCACATCCTCCTATATATACTCAGGAAATGGCCTCATCAAGGGATCTTTTTTTGAACTCCCACGAAAGGAGATAACAGGCAAGAATCTTTGGCACTTGGGACTTCCCCTCCACCTCCAAAAAACTAACTTGGGCGTCGGAGGCTCCTTCCCGGAAAAAGACTCCGGGGACCTCCTAACCTCTGTTTTCTGAGTGTTTCAGGTAGGTCCTCCTGGGAAACATACACTTTAGGCGTTCTCCTTCACTGGAAGTCCTTCCCGGTCTCACCATGTCACACAACGAAGATGCTGCAGGGCATCATATGGCGCCGTCTGTGGGAAACCACTCCTAGGTCGCCGTCATTGAAACTCGGCGTTCTAAGGACAAGGGACTTCTGAAGTCCCCGTCCGCGCTAGAGGTTCAACCGGCAACCGAACAAACTGCAGCAGGGACTTCCTTGCCTGAGGATGAAGGTCCTCTGACCATCACTATGGGTTTCCTACGAGAGTTCCAACGCTCTGTTGTGGCCGAAATGACGCAACAGTTAAATCAAAGATGGCCACAGCCAACTCCGGGTCGAAGGCCCTCTTCACTAGCACCTCGACGGAAGAAGAGCCCCAGATCAACTCACCGGAGTTCGGGAAGTGGGGATCAGCGTGATGAGTCCTCAACGGAAAATATACCCCTCAGGGCGCGACCTATGGCAAAAATGGGGCCAAAACGACCCAGAACTCCCCGCCGAAGGAGTTCTTCACCTGAAGAGAAGTCGCTATCTCCTCAGCGCCGGAGTCACTCCTTGAAGAAGAGACGTCAGTCTCCATTCCTAGAAACCTGTAGGCAGCAGGGAGAAGAGCCCAGTGCCACACTCCTGATGGAGAAAATCTTAAAGAGGCTAGAAATAGTGGAGAGGCAAATAGCTCGGAAGCCCGTCTGGGCTAGGTTGTCAGAAACTTTCAACGAAGATGAATCACCATTCGCCCGAGCAGTGGTCGAGGCACTTATGCCGAGTGACTTCCGAGTACCTTGGTTGGAGACCTACGATGGCCGAATTGACCTCTAGGCTCATCTGACCAAATACAAGCGCAGCATGGTGTTGCACGTTACTGATGACGCCACCCTGTGCAAGTGTTTTGAGGTCACCCTTGCAGGGCCAGCAACGGCGTGGTATAACTCATTGGCTCCTGGAACCATCATGAAGTTCCAAAAGTTGTCTACTACCTTCACACTGCAGTTCATTGGGAGCCGGCCAACGGTGAAGATGCCTGTCCAAATGTTCAACATAGCGTAGAAAAATGAGGAAACCATTCGCGACTATGTCGAAAGGTTCAACAGGGAAGCCTTAAGTGTTCCAGACTTTAGGCCAGAAATATGTATCTTGGCCATGACGCGAGGACTTTGGAGAGACTCCCAGCTGTTCTATGAGTTCTCCAATGATCCCCCCGACACACTCGGTGAATTTTACCGAAGAGCTGAGCAGCATATGACTGCCGAAAAACTGAGAATGGGAGGCCCAATACCTGATCACATTCGCACCGAGGGACCGAGCCAGCAAGCTCGCCACCCAGCTGAACCAGGGGGACGACCTCAAAAGTTTAAGGGAAGGAAGCCAATGGCTTTCACTGCCCTGAACACCACGAGGACGAACATCCTCATGGCAATGGAAAGGCAAGGAGCTCAGATCCAACGACCGAAGGCCATGACCTTGGACAACAAAAAGAACATGAAAAGTTCTGCCAGTTTTATCGGGACCACGGGCATGATACCGAGGACTGCTTCCAACTGAGAAAATACATAGAATCGCTAATAAAGCAAGGTTAGCTCCGACGTTACCTACGAATTCCCTCCCCAAAAGGAAGGAGAGAGGAGGAGGGAAAAGGAGATGATGAGGAGTATGACTCCGACAGGCACCGAAACCGAAGTCCAAAAAGGCATCCGCCACCCCCGGTTGGAGTGATACAAGTGATCACAACAGGACTGCCGTCGGCAGAAAGGAAAAGGAAGGCCAGAGAGATTTTAGTGATAAAGTATGGGAACCTATCAAAGAAACTTGTTCGGAAAGATGGGTCCACCGTCATTTTCCCTCATGAAGATCCACTGCTAATTATGGCAAGGATAGGAAGCTGGGACGTCAAGAAAGTATTACTTGATGATGGTTCAAACGCAGATGTCCTATTTTCACACCTGCTACCGAGTTTGGGTATATCAAGGAGCGACTTCAAGACCGTCACTTCTCCTACTTTTGGAGTAGGACCGTCCGAACTCCCCGTCCTCGGTTGGATGGATCTTCTTCTAATGCTAAGGGGAACTTCAATAAACAACAAAGATGAGCTATTTGCCTCTGTAATGACAAGGTTCATCGTCATAGATGTCCCTTCGTCATACAACACCATTTTTGGGAGGCAGACGCAAGGAAATCTCCACATTCGCCCGGATGTGAAGTACCTAACTGTCACCTTCGCCACCAAGGATGGAGATGCTCAGATCTTCATCGACCAGAGGGAGGTAAGAAAGGTGTTCGTTAAAGCGAGGAAAGCCCCAGTGACGAACTGCGCACAGACCACGGAAATGAAGGTCATACCCGTGCAAGAGTCAAAAGAAAAGGGAACAGAAGATCCTGAGAAAATAGAAACGGAAGAAATAGAGCTTGTCTCAGGTCGAAATACCCGAATAGGGAAAAAACTGGCCGAAGGTGACAAGGAAAAACTTGTATATTTCCTACTAATGAATAAAGATCTATTTGCCTACTCGCTGAAAGACATGCCTGGGGTAGACCCTCGCATAATACAACATAGCCTTAAAGTGAGCCCAGAGGCAAAGCCTGTCCGCCAAAAGAAGCGAAGCCTCTCGGCACACAAAAACAACTTCATCAAAACCGAAGTCCAGCACTTAGTAGATGCAGGCGTAATCAGGTAAGTCAAATACCTCGAATGGCTAAGCAATGTGGTCATCGCCACAAAAGAAGGGAGCAACAAGCTCCGAATGTGCATTGACTTCCGAAATGTAAACGATGCTTGCCCTGAGGACTCGTATCCCCTCCCGCCAATAGATCAATTAGTAGACTCGACCGCCGAATACGGACTCTTGAGCTTCCTCGATGCTTTCAGTGGGTATCACCAAATCAGGATGGACCCCAAAGATGAGGAAAAAACTGCCTTCATCACCGAAGTCGGTACGTATTGCTACGTCAGAATGCCCTTCGGGCTTAAAAATGCAGGAGCCACCTACCAGAGGCTGATGAACATGGTCTTCAACGGCCAAGTAGGGAGAAACATGGAAGTTTATGTGGATGACATGATAGTCAAAAGTAAGTTGCCCGGCAGTCATATTGCCGATTTGGAGGAAAATTTCCACCAGCTTAGAGCTTTCGGAATTTGTCTCAATCCCAAAAAGTGCGTCTTCAGCGTAAGTTCAGGCAAGTTCCTCGGGTTTGTGGTATCAGAAAGAGGTATTGATGCCAACTCAGAAAAAGTCAAAGCGCTACTTGAATTCCGAACTCCTGTTACAACAAAGGATGTGCAAAGGCTCACTGGGAGAATAACCTCCCTTAGCAGATTCATTTATAGGTACGGGGATCGTTGCCGAGCATTGTTTAAGGTCCTCACCAAGGCAGAAAAAAATGGTGGCAACCTCGGAAACGATGAGCATCCTTGGAGCGAAGATTGCCAAAAAGCTTGGGAAGAGCTCAAAGTTTGTCTGGCTCATCTACCTACCCTTCGGCAACCGCGAGAAGGAGAACCTCTTGTGCTATACCTCGCCGTTACTGAAAAGGCACTAAGTTCGGTTCTTGTGAAGGAAGAGAGGGCGGTGCAATGGCCAGTATATTACGTGAGCAAATCCTTGCGTGGCGCCGAAATCAGGTATCCCTTACTGCAAAAAGCTATCTATGCCTTGGTGTTAGCAAGCAAAAGATTGTGTCTGTATTTTCAAGCTCACCCCATTATTATCCGAAGTAACCTACCTCTTCGGGATGTCATGAAGAGAGTAGACCATTCAAGGAGACTCTCCAAGTGGTGCATAGAGCTCGGCGAGTATGATATTACTTATGAACCAAGGAAAGCAATAAAAGCCCAAGCTCTAGCAGACTTCATTGCCGAAGTATCTTTCACCGAAGGTGATCAGTCAGATCTCGGCAAAAGTGAGCCAGAATGGACTTTGTTTATAGATAGGGCCTCCAGCTTCGAGCACCAGGGAGCTGGGGTAGTCATTCGTGGCCCCGAAGGCATGGAAGTAATGAAAGCCATCAAATTCGGGTTTAATCTCACCAACAATATGGCAAAATACGAAGCTCTTATAGCAGGGTTGCGCCTTGATAGAAAGATCGGTGTGAGAAACCTAAAGGCCCACAGTGATTCTTAGCTGGTGGTCCGACAGATGGTGGGAGATTATAGCGCAAAAGATCCAACTTTGGCAAAATACCATGAGCTTGTGTCAAAGCTCATCCAGGAGTTCGACGCGGTGCATATTGAAAATGTGCCTCGTCGGGACAATGCCGAAGTAGACAGTCTGGCCAAATCAAAAAGGTTCACCGAAGTACTGAACCACCCGAGCATTGCGATAATGAGCATAGCAGCCTTGGAAAAAGGATGGGAAAATCCTATAAAGAGGTACCTTACAACCTCGGAGCTTCCTGATGACCCTCACGAAGTGGCGAAAGTGTGAAGACATTCCTGACGATATTTCCTAATCGGGGAAGAACTGTACCGACAGGGATACGCAAATCCATTGCAAAGGTGTGTCAGCGAAGAGGATACTCAGACAATTCTCGAGGAAGTCCACAAGGGAATTTGTGGTTCCCACGTCGGAACTGACGCTTTAGCAGGAGTGATACTCCGCCAAGGGTACTTTTGGCCCACATTAAGAAAGGATGCAAGACAATTCGTCCAAAAATGTAACAGTTGCCAAAGACACGCCAACGTTCAAAGGTTGCCTTCGGAATTAATAACCTCGGCCAACTACCCCTATCCCTTTGCAGTATGGGGCATTGACCTCATCGGGCCACTCCCGACAGCACTCGGAGGAGTGAAATTCTGTGTGGTTGCAGTATATTACTTCACCAAATGGGTTGAGGCAGAGCCCCTGGCAACTATTTCAGCAAAAGACATACAAAAATTTTTCTGGAGAAGCATCATATGCAGATTCGGCATACCAAGGGTGATAGTGGCCGACAATGGTTCCCAGTTTATTAACAAAGGGTTCCAAGAATTCATCACCGATCTCGGAATAAAAATGCACTTCGCCCCGGTAGCTCATCCTTATAGCAACGGACAAGTAGAGGTATCCAACAGAACCATAAAAGACGGTCTGAAAAAGAGATTGGGAGAAGCAAAGGGAAAATGGCCAGGAGAACCTCCTAGTGTGTTGTGGAGCTATCGGACAACACCCTGAAGGGCCACGGGCGAGACACCTTTTTCGCTCGTCTTCGGCATAGAGGCCATTATCCCTATCGAGGTAGTTCGGCCGTCAGTTAGAGTACAAGTGTTCGACGAAATGGGGAACGACCTCGGATTGAGAACTAAACTCGACCTAATTGACGAATACAGAGAGGTGGCTGAGCTCAGAAGGAAGGCCTTTCAGCAAAGAGTGGCCATAGCCGTAAATTTGCACGTTAGGCCAAAAGGAATAAAGAAAGGAGACCTCGTCCTCCGAAAGGCCGAGTTTGAACCCCGAAGAACGTCCCATGGGGTATTTCGGTCGAACTAGAAAGGGCCTTACTTGGTCCTTGACAAGGTCCGAAAGGGAGTATACAAGCTTGGCGACACCGAAGGGGAAGAACTGAAAAATACATGGCACTCAGATGCCTTAAAGAAATTATATACTTAGAATTTTTTATGAGAAATTGTACAAGTTAGAAATTTTTTCTAAGTACAGAAGTTTTCTCCATTCTGAGAGTACTTGTCGAACAAAGCTGAAACATGCACTCCCGAAAGTCACATTTTCCTTCCGAAGTTGATGGGGTTATATGCCCAAAAAGGGTGAAGTATATCAAGTACAGCCGACGAAGGCAGACTAAAATTTGCCTAAGGGAATTCGTCAACAACGAACGTTTACCCGAAGGTGGGCTGATGAAACGAGCAAAACATACCTTTCCGAAGTCCTTTGACCGAAAGTGGTCAGGACAACTGGGAAAAAAAAATATTGCTCAAAAGACTTAACCAAATTATGAAGGAAGGAAAATTTATTGAAGAAGGCCTTGGTACAAGGAGAAGGTTACAAGAAGAAAAATTACAAGGAAAAAGAAGAAGGCAAAGGCCCTAGAATATCTAAGGGACCTCGGCATCATGGGAAGCTCCGGCTCCTGTGTCTTTAGCCGCCGCCTTCGGTGCAGGAGGAGGGGAAATACCCCAGAAGCTGCGAACAAAGAGAGGGTACTCAATCAAATTTACATAAGGAAAGCCAAAACACTTAGACAAAAAAGTGGGTGGGAAAATGAAGATGCCTGAAGAACTACCTGGGTAGCATGCTCGGACACCTTGGCGGCAAGGGCATCCTCGGTGGCGCATTCCTCGGCAACTGCCTTGAAGGAAGCCTGAGTGAGCATGCCCCTCGGCATCTGGGGAGCCATTTCCCGGCAATCTTCGAAGAACAGATTCATGTCCTCCGTGAAAGACTAGAACGGCTCCCTTGGAACCTTGTCCTTCGGGATGTGGGAATCCCGAAGAGCCCGCCTTCGGCCATGCTTAATCATCCAAGCTGAGGGCGCCAGTTCCTCTAAAAAGTTAAAAGCATACGTATCGTCAGACAAAACACTTAGCTATGAAAGGTATAAGATTGCGAATACTAAAAAGGGGATAAGAGACAAACCTGGCGTAACCTCGACAACGTTGTCATCGCAGTCCCGAACCTCCTCCATGTCAGTAGGGATGTTTTTGCCCTTGTCCTTTCAGCACTTTTCCAACTCCTCAGCAAAGGGACCCCTTGCCAAAGAGCCCAAAAGATCTGCCGACGTGGCGGGACTCAAAGAAACAGCAATAGTGACCACCCCGGCAGGAAGCTCGGCGGGAGCTTCAGGCTTGGTGGGAGTTTCAGGCTCACCGACGACCTCCGCCACATGTCCCGTGGGTGGAAGAAGGATGTCCTTCTTCGCCTTTTTGGCCGAAGACGGTCCGTTCCCAGTAGTCTTGCGCTTCTTGGAGACGCTTTTCTTCATTTGTTCCCCATTCTCAGCCTGGCCAAGGAAGAGGAACTTATAGTAGACAGTAGACTCGTCGCCCATCTCTGAAAAAGAAGGAAAACATCAGTGTGAGTCCAAACAGGTACTTATACTGAAAACTTTGAAAGGAAACTTACTTTCAAAAAAGGCTTCATAAGTGAGCTCCCCCCGAAGGAGCTTCATTAGCCAAGACTCTTTCCCGTCGATGGTAGGAGCCGGCATGCCGAGATCCGTCTTGTGCTCTTTAACTACCCCCAACTCCTGAAGGACCTCCTAGGTCATGAGCTTCCACATGAAAGGGAAGGGGTAGAGGGAGCATGGAGGGACCTCGGCATCCCAGTCAGCGACAGCACGGATACGTATATCGAAGTTCGCAAACCTCGCCGCCAACTTGGGAGTTAGCAGCATCTTGGGGTCCACGACATCCATCTCCAACTTGCCCTGAGCCCACTTAGTCGGGACGAACGACCAGGCCTCCACCACCTTTAGGAAGAAGAACTTCCTTTGCCACCCTCGCCAGCTATCTTTAGTAACGAAGGTGAACATGAATTTTTTGCTCCCAGATCCCCGAGGTAGCATGAAATAAAAGCCACCATTCGGGACCGGATAGAGCTTGTAGTACTGCATGAACAGGATGAAATGAGGTTCTACCCCGAAGACTCGCACATGCAGAGGAAGGCATTGAAATAGCAGTATGTGTTGGGAAGAAGCTGATTCACGGCTATGCTATGAAATTGGCAAAACTCGCAAATCATCTTCGGTGGGGGAAATTGAAGTCTGGCCTTTAGTTGGGCTCGAAAAATGGTAACCTCGTCATCCCGGTTCATAAAACTAAAGTGACCAAGATGAGGTAACCTCATGGTGGCATAAGAGGGAAGAAAAAATTTGATTGTCCACTTCTCTAATTTTTCCGAAGTGGAGTAGCAAGGGTGAGACATGAGAGGCTGCTAGCTCTCGGGGATAGGTGTGACAGACATAATTGGAACAGGCGAAGACATGGCTGGTGAAAAAGTGACTTCGGAAAAAAGTATTGAAGGACTTCGGAAAGAAGAAAAACGACTTTGGGAAGCCAGAAAAAAGTAAGAAAACCGAAGGACCCTCAGAATCAAAACCCACCGAAAGTTTTGCCAAAATCAGGGTTTGAAGACGCCGTCGTGAATGGTGACCGAAAATCGCTCCGCCGTGAACGCTGCCGCAAAGAAAGAGGAGAAAGGATGAAAACAGACGAGATCAAAGCGAGAGCAAAAAGAAAGCAAGAGAAGATTGTGACGGAGGAAGGTTTATATAGACCGAGGAAGGGTAACCGAATCGACGTCATAATTGCTCCGCGAAGGCGAACCGTCGCCATAACTACTCCTCGCACGCAAAAAGAGGTGGCTGGTCTAACCGACGTGACCACCCCCCAACCAGTGCCTGCCACGTGTCAACCAGCGCGAGAAATTAGGCCACGCTTTCTGACACCCTGAAAATCTGGGCACATCGCTCCAGACTGACATGCCTGGTTACGAGGCATGACGGTTCATTGAACAGCAGAGAAAGTAAAGAGATTGGTCACCTCAAGGACACCAAAGGGCAGATAGTGACACCTGACTGGACAAGGCGCGCCTTCGGACAACAAAGTGCTTTTTCCATGAATGTCACACTCCGAGTCCTGAGAAGTGCCCCCAGAAGGTCTACAAGCCGAAGTCTTCACTTCGGCTTCCTGAGGGGGGCAATGTGATAGCCGAAGGACTGTCGCCCTTGTAGGCCGCGAACTGAGGTCAAGTACCACATTCGGTAAGTCGAGTGTCACCCACAAGGAATACCTGTGCAGACCTCGGAAAGGATGAAGTCGGGCGCCTCGAGCATACTACTTTGGTGGCCAGCCAGCACCCCTGAGGATAGTAGCTACGACCTCGGAAAGATAGCGCGCACCCCCTTTGGAAGGGTGGCCGAATCACCTTTGGGGAGAAGGACCAGCCACCATTGGCAGGAGAAAATTCCCTGAACAAGGAGCCTTAGTGCTAGGGAATCTCCCGAACTACTGGCACGACTTCGGAAGAAGGGTTCTCGCTCCGAGAGACGACCTCGAGTAAAGATACCTCGGTGGTACGGAGGAAGCATTTAAGGAGCCTCTGACATGTCGCCCGCACACGCTACACGCTGGCCTCATATGTGCTCTGACACGCCGGGACTGTCCACATCCTATCATGTAGGACTATGCCTACCCTAGCCCGTGGCCTGATGAGCCTACAAGCGGCTAGAGGCCCCCACGCCCAGAAGGTACAAATTACATCCGACCGAACACGTGTCGCGATCTGAACGGGCAACATTCTCCTATATGTACTCAGGAAATGGCTTCATCAAGGGATCTTTTTTTGAACTCCCATGAAAGGAGATAACAGGCAAGAATCTTTGGCACTTGGGACTTCCCCTCCACCTCCAAAAAACTAACTTGGGCGTCGGAGGCTCCTTCCCGGAAAAAGACTCCGGGGACCTTCTAACCTCTGTTTTCTAAGTGTTTCAGGCAGGTCCTCCTGGGAAACATACACTTTAGGCGTTCTCCTTCACTGGAAGTCCCTCCCGGTCTCAGCATGTCACACAACGAAGATGCTGCAGGGCATCAGATGCCATTAGAAAGGCTTTGGCTTTCATGATTGTTGTGGATGAACTGCCATTTAAATTTGTAGAGAGTGAAGGATTTAAGCATATGATGTCAATTGCATGCTCTAGGTTTCGCATTCCTTCTCGTTATACTATTGCTAGGGATTGTTTTTCTTTTACTCTGATGAAAGAACCAAGTTAAAGAATTATTTCAAAGATAGTTGTTAGAGGGTCTCTCTCACCATAGACACATGGACTTCTATACAGAGGTTCAACTATTTGTGTCTCATTGCTCACTACATAGATGATAATTGGGTATTACAGAAAAAAAATCTTGATTTTCTGTCCAATCACTAGTCATAAGGGTCATGATATTGGTATGGTTGTGGAGAATTGTTTGCGTGATTGCGAATTATATCGGATTTTATCCATCACTATTGATAATGCTAGTTCAAATGATGTTGCGGTTGATTATTTGAGAAATCAAATTCTTAATTGGAAAATTGGAGTTGTTGGATGCAAATACCTCTATATGAGATGCATTGCACATATTGTGAACTTAATTGTTACTGATGGTTTAAAAGAATTTAATAAATGTGTTGCTCGTGTGAGAGATGCGATTAGGTTTGTTAGGCAATCACCTGCTAGATTGTCCATTTTTAAAAATTGTGTTCAAATTAAAGGAATTTATAGCAAGGCCTTGTTGTGCCTTGATGTGAGCAGGAGATGGAACTTGACTTACATGATGTTAGAAGCAGCACAAAAGTTCCAGGTAGCCTTTGAAAGATTTGGTAGGCAAGATCTAGTCTATGCTTGAGTCCAATAATGGAATTCCTACAGATGAAGATTGGGAAAATGTAAGGTTACTAGTGTGCTTTCTTGAGAATTTTTATGAACTCACATGTAGGATATCTGGTTCTTTATATGTGACTTCCAATAGATTTTTTCATTAAATTTTTGAAGTTGAAGGGTTGTTGCAATAATGGCAAAGTCATGAGAATGAGACATTTGCTTTAATGGCCAAGAGAATGAAAGCAAAGTATGACAGAAATGTTGAGAAAATGAATGTGTTAATTTATATTGCAATTGTCCTTGATCCTTAATACAAACTAGCCTATGTTGAGTTTGCATTGGAGGATATGTATGTGGGAAGTGAGAATGTTGGAGCAGCATTGAAAAGAAAAGTAAGAGATGCTACCCAAGAGTTGTTTGACGATTATAAGAGAATTATTTAGCCCAAGTTTGGTGAGTCATCTTTGAGAACCCAAGTGCCAGTTAAGTTGGGAAGTCAAAGGAAAAGAAATACATAGTCACAGAAAAAAGATTGAGGAAGTTTGAACATACCACTGGAAGTGTAGAAAATAAAACAGAACTGGAAAGGTATCTCGCTGAACTAAGAGAAATAGTTTCTCCAAATTTTGATGTGTTAATGTGGTGGAAGATGAATTGTCACCGTTATCCTGTAATTGGAGCTATGGCCCGTGATATACTAGCTACTCCTATTTCTACTATGGCATCGGAGTCTGCATTTAGTATGGGTGGTCGAGTCTTTGATCCTTTTAGGAGCTCCCTAACTCCTAAAACGGTGCAAACACTTATTTGTGCCCAAGATTGGTTTAGGAGGACTCGGCATGTCAATGTGGAGGAGGACTTGGAGGAGCTTGAAAAGATTGAGTCTGGTATTATTCATACTTCCATTATAAGTTTACATTTTGTTTGACTTCATGCATTTGCATTTATAAGTTATGATGATTTTTTTTTCCAGAGATGTCTGATATGAGTTTGGGGATTTAGTGATTGATAGTTAGAAATACATTAAGAATTGTAAGTAAGTATGAATATTTTTTTTTGTGAAAGTATCGGTATTTATTTTATACTTAAGTTGTTTATTTTATACTTGAGATCTCTTTCAATTGATATTATTTTTTACATTTATGACTCTTTGTATGATGCACAATAATTTGGATAGAAGATTAAGGCATATCTTGTTCAAAGAGAAATTGGGGAAAGCTTGGCCAACTTATTCTTCTTTTTCCATTCTATCTCCATCGGAAGAAGCATAAACATTATGTAAACTTATGGGATTGTCAATTTAGTAAGATGCTATTAGGAATGTGTAAACTTAAGAAGTTCAAATGCTTGGTTGGTAATTTGTCAGATTGTCTATTTAGGATGTTAAAACTTGGATGTATTAGTATTACTACTTTATGTTTTATTGAATTGTTATGTTCAAACTACAAGAAAATCTCGTAAAACTGGTGGAAATCACACAAAAAAAAAATCAGTTATTTAGGTTTGAACTGAACCAAACCGAGAAATTTCGGTTTTGGTTTATTCGGTTTTATCAACGTATTCGGTCAATTTGGTTTATAACGGTTAAAAACTGAAAACCAACCAAACCGACTAATTCAGTTCGGTCAAAGTCAAATTAACAAAATGCCCAGCCCTACTAGCCTTGTTCATTGATATAATTATGCTAAATGACTAGACATAATCTAACATAATAACTTAAGCAATACAAAAATTAATGGGTGAAGAGACAAAAATGTCATTAATGTTAGGTTGATGAAGTAATTGTGCCATCAATATAGTTTGACTTTAGTTCCGCTCTTAGACACTGATAAATACTTACAAATATATAGTTATTAAGAGTTTAAATTATCATTATACAATTTGAATATAATTAATTTCTCTAACTTAAAGCATTTTTTATAATTTGTAATTGAAAAATATTTATTTACAAATTGAGCTTAATAACTGTTTTTATGTAGGGGGATAAAATCATGACATCTTTCAACTAAAAGTCCAAACCAAGCAATTCTTAGACCAATGATTGGACCTTAATGATCTACAATCTTCAATTCATGGTCTAACTTAATTAAGAGATATAGGAGCCCAAATTTGAATCACAAACAAAATCAATTCCAACATTAATATATTTGACGATCTTTCATAAAAAAAAAACATATCTAGAGTTGTGGATGTCATAATTAAGTGATTCAAAAGTCATGTGAATGTCAACACAAAGATCTTCAACTCTACTTCATATGTTTAGAACTAATTTGGTCGTTTTCAATGCCAAAATTTAGTTACAAGTGAGACCATTTGTTCTACCATATGCTGAAGACTAGTTTTTGTAGAAAAATCATAACTTGAGCTATAGATATTAGTTTTGAATGATTATGATACAATTTTGAATCCAAGAGAGAGATCTACAAATTTCATGCTTTGAAGAAGAGCAAAATCAATGTGTATGGTAGCAAAAAATTTGGAAGGAGTTTAAGCCACCTATGTTGATTAGTATTTCACATACACTTACTATTTCATTTATCCTTACTATTTCACCTACCCCTATTCTTAAGGCTTTATAAACAGTCAATGTGAGGGGGACAAAATTAAGTTAGTTTTTAGTCAAAGTTAGAGTTTTTGTATCAAAGATAACTCTTCTTCTTTGATTCTGTTTTTATCTTTCTATCTAAAAGCTCTGTTCTAGTTACTTTCTTCTTGTTATTCTTCTTGTTCTTCTTTTGATCTTCCAATCTATGTTTGTTTTTTTCTTATGCATGTTATTTACTCTTATCATGTCTAATTAATTTTTGTTTTATTCAGGTGGAAGGGTGAAACTTTTTCTATAAAGGTTATGAGTAATCTAAATGGATCTTAATGTTATTAGTATTTACCTTCTTAATATATTTAGCTACATTCCTTTTTAAATGGGAGTTTTGATTTATCATAGGTAATCATTGGCATAAAAGCTATTTGATTCCTTCCATAGAATATGGTTTTGCCGACTATGATATGTTGGAATCTTGAGTTATTGGAGATAAAGATTGACATGATGGATACTTGAACTCATTTATAAGTGTTGGTGTTATAAGATCAATGAAAGGTAATACTAATTTATGCCTAATATTTTGGGAATTTTATTACTAAATTCCCCAATTGGAACATTCTTTATGTGTGGATCTCAGTTGAGTAACAATAAAAACTAAAATTAATTATAACTGATATACCAAAAGTGGATTCCCAAGATTTTACTACTTTGCAACAATTTACATTTGGATTACAACTGCTGAATTGTAGCACATGCAATTAGAGTTTTGAGACTAGTGTCCTAGTAAGCAAGTCATGAAAGGAAAGCATTCTCTTGTGTCAACTTCATTCTGGAGATTCTTTTACCAAATTATAAGGAAGATCTTGTAAGAGACCTAACCATAAAGAAATTTTGGATAGTTGTGCCCTCTTTTTGGGAAGAATTTAAATTGGGAGAATAGGGTTGTGAAAGAGCAGTAAAAGTGCTGTGTTGCTAGGTGAAGCAGAAGAGTGCTACGTTTTAGATGAAAAAATTGTAGTAATTGTCTATTGGATTTGAAGCGATCACTTACGCCTTACCATGACATTGCTCTACCATTAAGTTAAAAAAGCCATTTGATTTAATTACTGAATGAATCACTATATATATATATATATATATATGGTATAGAGTAATAATAATAATAATAATTCCATTACCAAAACAACCCAAATATTTTTAAATTTTAAATTTTCATTTTTTTTCTTTATTTAAATACAAACAATATTATTTTCCTAATCGTCTTTGAAAAAGTAGGGAGAAAAGGAGATTTTCAACAATTAAGTGTAAAATTCTAACTAGCACGAAGCCTTTTAGGTGGAAAAATGTTGCTTACCATTAAATTTTTCAATGAGAAGTTTGACTATACTAATTTGTAAAATCTGACCATATTAATTTTTAAAGGGGGTCTACATAAATATTAGGCAAATCTTTTAGTGATAGTACTAGGGATGTTAACGGGCCATGTTTGGGGAGGGTACAATAGTTCCCAAACCCTATTTGCAATATAAGAACTCTACACAAACCTTCGCGCAACTCATAGCGAGTAGGGTTTTTTCATTCAAACCCTCCTTGTGTTGGGACTGACGAAGTCAAGTATTATACCGGTAATATCCACACAAATGATCACTTAACAAAAAATTAAAACTAACAAAAAGCAAAAAATGCTGCCTACGATCACCAAGCAACAATTCCTTTTAATTTTGAATTGTAGGCCAAGTGATCAATAAGTGAAAATGATAGAAAATTTAGGTATTCAAAAACATGAAGAACAAAATAACAATTTCGATTAACAACTGAATATAATAATATAAGTTTCCTCTATGAAGTGTAATAGAAAAATAGTGAAAGAACATAACCAAAAATAAAGTAACTCAATGGGCATGTATATATTTGGGTTACAAGGGATTAGGATTGGGTATTTATGTAATATATGTAATATTTTAGATACTTAAATACTATATCTAACATGTGAGTAGGGTACGATTCAAGTTTGAGGAGGGTAAAACCTTAAACTTGTACCAACCCCATACCCAATGAGTATAAAAATAAAAATTATCTGAACACGGCCCAAACCATGTACAATTGAAAGAAAAAAAAAACCGTATATGTCCGGTAGGGTAAGGTAGAGCACTTGTAGGTAAGGATGAAAATTGATATCCCTAGGAGGTACAATTGAGATATAATATTTTTTTTTTATTTAGTTAGTTATGATGCAATTACTTTGATTGCCAATAATTTATTTTCTTATGTTGAAATACCTATGGCAATTCAACTAACCAAATTAAGGCAACACTAAATCAAGTAAATAAATTCAAATGTTGATGTTATACTTATTGATTGCATGAATAGTGAGAATATACGTCATTTTCTTTAATTGTATTATTACTTAGGAAAATTAATCATCACATGATCAAAAGTGGTTTGGAAAAAATAAACCTGTAACTAACACACTTTTATTATGCAATTTTAAATATAATCGAATGGAGATTACCACCCCAACACCATGCAATCTTATGTCTACTTTGGATTGGCAAAGAATAGATATGAATAAGGATTAACTTGAAAATATACATTTTCATTAGATAATCCTAGACTTTTAGTATTATTGAATTACTTCCAAACACATAGAATTATTTAGACAATTGAAGCCACCGAAACATATTTGAAATGTTTTTGGTATTGTTTGGTAGGAGACAAGTTGATACTGTAATAGGCCTAATACTCTGGGCCCATATATGCAAAGTGAATGAGACATTCATAAGATTTGAAGTCCATTATGGCAAATGAATATGTGTGACTATTAAGGAAAAGTCATAAAAAGAAAACTAATTCACTGAAATAGCTCTGACACAGAGAATAATCCTATACAATATGTACCCCTTAATAATCATGGAGAGTAGACCTCTATAAAAGTGATCTTTGCGGCATTACGACGTCTGCATGAGAAAACCCTAAACTCTTTCATACTTTTATCTTACTTGAGAGTAGAATTAACTTGAATATTGAAAGGTTTTGCCCCTATCATATAACTCTAGGGTTCTTTAACGATTGCCTTTGGCTTTAGGTTCCATCAACGCCTAAATGCCCACTAGCATTCTTAAAGTTAAGCTATCAAGAAGTATGGAAATACTGTTCTCAACATTTTTAAAATGTATTTCAAAATTGGAAAACATATTCCTTTTGTAAGCACTTTTAAATTTCACAAGGTATATTTGGGGAAATTATTAATAGATTATTGGTGTGTAATTTTATATAGTGATTATTTACTCGTTATACAGTCAAATGAAACCCTACACTTTAAAAAGTTCAAGAATCACTTTTAAAAAATTTGTTACAAAAAAAAAAAATTTCTTCTTCTTTTTTTACTCGTTATATCCAAGTGCTAGGTAAATAGAGTACTAGCTTTTAAATGGTATCATTTCCAGAAAAAAAACAGAACAAATTTAACAATAACTAATTATTTAAGTAACTGCTTCAGCTCCCTCGAGGGAGCGTAATTGTTTCTAATTTTGAAATTTATGAAAAAAAAATAGAAATAAATAGAAATAAATTTTTAAAAAACCATAATTCATTTTTAAAAACCGCCCAAAGTCAACAATTTCACTTTCTTCTCTTCTGTTGAAATATTTCAGGCCACATAATTCAACTAATCATCAAATCTTGGTAGAGTATTGATATTTCTCAACAGCTCTTTGGTGGTGTTGCAGTGTAAAACACGTCAATTTATAAGCAGTCTGCAGCTGATATGTGAACTATACAGCAATGACACACTTCATTCCATGGAATAGAACACTTGGGAATTGAGACCCTCAATTGAAAAATGGTTATAGTAATTGAATTACAATATACATGATCAGAAGATGCTTACCTAATTACTTGTGTTTCTTGTCCAAGCCAGTGGAGTTGCTGGTGGCTCCAACTGCAGCAGCCGGGTTGGTAGTTGCCAATTCCATCAACTTCTCATAATCTATCTCAGTTGACTTGTACTTCAATCTGAGGCCTCCCTGAGTCCATGACCTAATGCAAAGGATAGCTTGTGCACTGTCATGGGGCATGTTAAAACGTTGCTTTTCCACTTCAACACCTTTACTGGAAAACAGTTCCTCCGGTATCACAGAAGTTGCCTGTACAGCCAAGAAGTCTCTAACCATCACAGAAAGGCGAGGGTAGCGTGTGCTGTTTGCTCGCCACCACTCCAGAACATCCGTTTGTATTGGAGCAGGAGGCTCAGCTAGATACTGACTCAGTTCATCAGTAGCATTGCTCATACTTGCCCTTCTCTTCTTTCGAGCAATTTCCTCTGCAAAAGAAACACTTCCTCCATCGTCAATATCCTGAGAGGAGTACCCACCAGCGAAGGATGAAAAATGACTAGTATAATAATTTCTTAGAAGATGGGACCTTGCTTCCTCCAAGTAATTTGCTGAGTTGAAACTCTCAGGAATAAGCTCACACTTGATTCGCGGATCAAGAATAGCAGTCATGTAGATGAATCCATAGCAAACCTGGCTATTATAACTTGCGACCTTCTTTGCCATGTCTTCAGCGGCACTCTTGAGCCAGTCTGGATTTTGATGCGTTTCTCTGCATGCATCTATCCTCTCAGAAACATGATCCATGAAGAAGAGCACCAATCCAATAGTGGGCATCTTGCTTGAGCAAATGTTGTTGGTCACTTTATGGAAAGGTTCCAAGTAGTTGTGCAGAACACCAATAATGTTCTTTTCTGCAGAACTCAACATCATCCTACTTCCCAGCAGCTCCTCATTCTTCCTTATAACAGCATCCATAGATTTTGGAGCCTGTAACAGTTTTGATGATGAAATTCATCATCAGCTATCATTTATCACATATATCTATCTGAAACAAGAGTTAATTCAATAGAGGATTCACCATAGAAAGAAAAAAAAGACAACTGATATACAGGATGAGCAAAAACTACTAAATGAAAGAGTACGCACCTTGCAAACAATTTCAAGCATTTGATAGTTACCACTCCAACGAATTGAATCATCAAATGGAAATTTCCAACTACCTTCTTGATAAGCTGCAGTCAGCTGAATAAAATCTTGAGAGATCTCTATGGATGTATTTAGTTCCTGTACAAACTCCCTAATCTTTGCTATGAGATGTTTTGTTGTTCTTAATCCATCGTCAATAATTGAGCTCAAAGTACGAGCAGCACAAGGGATATACCAGAATGGACCCACTTTTTGAGTATCCAAATCTCCTTTGAGAGAATGACAAGCATGGATGGCATTCTGACTGTTATCATGGGTGCACGAGAGCACTCTACTCTCAATATTGTACATCTTGAGGACTTTTATCAAGGAGTTATAGATTTCAGGACCCCCATAAGGGTAAGATACTTTACACATATCAAGAAGGACCCTCTGGAAAGACCAATTCTCATCTATCCATTGACAGGTGACACCCATATAAAATATTTGCTCATGGGAAGTCCAAAAATCAAGAGTCAATGCAACTTTGGAAGAAACCTGCTCTATAATTGCTCTTACATCTTCTCTCATGCTCCTGAACACTTCATCAAACACTGCTTTGTACTTATCGGGTGGCCAAAGATGAATGGAAGGGTTCAGAAATCTATACGAGTTTGTCAACCACTTTTCCTCTAAGGTTGAAGGAGGAAGAGAAGCTGAAATGAGCCATTTAATGATCACCCAGTTCAAATGATCATACTCCACCTGAGGTGCCTTGCTTTGGTTTTGAGGTTTCTTAACAATTGTTGTTGAGGTAGGCTGTATTACAGGTTGCACTGCTGAAGATATTGTAGCAGCATCCCCAGTCTTATCGTATCCCGGATGCCGATTAGCAAGATGCCTTCCCAAATTGCCTAAACAACAATACATCATCACCAGATGGATAGAAAAGTTACAAACAAATGCAAGGTTTTGCAAGAAGCATAACAAACCCATGATGTTAGAAAAGGTATTTTACGATCATAAAGCCTAAACACTTTCAAGTTAGGAAACAGTTAAAAGTTATACGCACTGCTTACCTGTTGCAGTAGCGATGGAGTAGCTCTGCCCACAGAACTTACAGCTCCGACTTTTACCGTCAGGAGCTGTCTCAAAATATTTTAGGTAAACCGATGTCATTGTCTTCTTCCTCGGTTTTGCTGTAGCTAGACTGCTTCCCTTCTCAGAGGATCCCAGTCCAATGTCTATAGGATCAGTTTGGGGAAAGAGAGCCATGTCAACCATGTTTTTGGGTTCCATTTCTACAACAACCACAACAACTGATTAGACAACAAATAACTAGACTCATGGAAGGAACACCACCAGAGATCATTTTACTCAAGCTGCATTTTCTACTGATACCCTTAGATTCTTTTGGACAGTATATGAGATTTTCTTGAGTTAAACACAAATATTGAACCATTTCCTGGGAGGAAATAGGACCTCTGCTTCATCCTTCGTAATTTCTCAGCTAGAATAAACAGTCAAATTGGAGACTACCTCCAACCCATCTGCCCCAAAAGGAGACCAAAACAACCAGTTAAATGATCTCTACTTCATTCCTCCCTAGCTTTGTACAAACATTCACATGAAATTAACACTTGCAATACGGCAAACAGAACACAAAAAGCAATCGCTGAATTCCAAAAAAGGATGAATGATGAAAGAAAAAGGCGGACCTTTGTAAGTTTTGAGGGCATTATTTACATTCCAGTCCATTTGCTTCCCGACTTCCCCAGTTGAAGTTCCAACAGAGACCGTCCCTGCAAAATTCAACTCACCAAGATCATATTACATTTCAGCCCAAATAACCAACACAAATGAGAAGTAAAGAACACAGAAAAATTAACTACTCCTAACTCATGAGCGAGAATAGAGCCAGAAGCGAAAATATTCCATCGTCGAAGCTGGAAATTAACACAGGAACCGAGAACCTACAACTCGAACAAACATTTCAAATTGAGGAAGAAAGTGGAGGCAGCAAACGAAAACTGAATTACGATTCTACGAAGAGATGAGCAAATTGGGAATGGAGGTAAGCTACCTCGGATCAGGAACTCGGTAACTCAGAAGCAGAAATGGAAGAAAAGTTCGGGGGAACAATAAAGAGAGAGAAAATTTGGAGGGAGAATTTGAAGATCGGGAGCTGCTCAGCTCGGAAAGAAGGGAAATCGGCGCTGGAATTAAGCTGGATCTGAGTCTGAGTCTGAGTCTGAGTCTGAGCCGAGAGAGGGGAAATGAATTGAGAGCGAAGCAAATTGGTCAGCCGCCAGCGACGCTGGTTCAACAGTCGAATCGATCTAGCTGTACTCGTCGTTTATTTTTCACTTCTCGTTGTTTTGTTTTTTAATGTTCAGAGTTGCTGTGGCTCGCTCGGCTCGCAGGACTGAGATGAGGCCAACTCGAGCGAGTGGCGCACGCACGACCCACTCACTTGCTCTTAGTTAAACCGAGCCAGCTTTAGGTTCCATTTTTTGGAGAAATTTCAGAAAACCCCTTGATATTTAATAACTTCACTTACTCCCTCCTATTTGAGATTTCTTCACTTCACCTTATGAGGTTTAATGATTCGTTCATTTACCCCCTCTCATAATTGAGAGACCTTATCTCCTTAGATAGGCTCAATTGATCATAATGCCCACAAGAGACAATAACACTTTGCTAAAATAACTAAAAATTTACACAAAATTATATGTGACAAGGTCATTTTATTGATTATCAATAAAATTTGGTCGGTCAAATTTAGTATATATAATACTCTTCTTTAAGAATTGCATCTCAATTGTAGCATTTTAAATGTAGTAATGAGACATAATATATAATTAAATTTGAAATATGTTTGAAAACCGAGCAATTAAATATATTTTTTTAATAACTAAAAATGTTTGATAAAATTGTTGTTCAATTAAATATGAAGTAAACTATCCATTAAGAGCATGATAATACTAGTACTTGTAGTAGTAGTAGTAGTAGTAGTAGTAGTAACGATAGCAGTAATAATTTAAACCAATTTAGTAAAAAAATAAGAATAAAGAAATGAGTTATAGAATATAAAAAGACGGATGTGATCAGATGGATGTGATGTGTTCATCACAATGATAAAATGTCAAATACTAAGGGCCAATTCGTTTCGTCTAAAGTCAACTGACTTTTTTTAACTTTTTCATCTTTTTTACGTGAAACCAATTTCATTTGAAAGTTAATATTATGTAGATGCAATAATCAATTTGAAAGTAAATTTTTAGGATGTTGTTAATTTTTATGAATTTTTCTTTTTTAAGACTTGAAACTAGAAAAATTCATAAAAAATTAGTAAGATTATAAAAATTATATTTTTAATTGATTATTGTAGCTACATAATATTGGCTTTTAATTAAAATTAGTTTCAAGTAAAAAAGATGTAAAAATAAGAAAAAGTCATTTTATAGTCAATTGGCTAAAGTTGAAACGAATTGGGTGTAATATTAACAAATCTATTTTTTATCAAAATCTTTGAAATTTTTTTCTTTATTTTTTTTTTTGTTGAATTGGTTTAAATTATTATTATTATTATCACTAGTAGAACTACCTACACCAATCTGCAGGCTGGAACTACTGTATTGGGCTTTTTTGTGGAGGAAGATATATTGGAACTCATCATTTCCATTATTGTACATAAGTTTCAGGATTTATTACAGACATGAGCTGCTTTGTTCTATTTGTTACAGAGAGTTCTATTATACATATAGACTGCACTTGTCGTTAGTGTGTCAAATACCTGCAAAAATAAAGAAGAAAAAGAATTAGATACAAAGAAACGAAAGATTACTTGTCAACCACGACATTGCATATATGCACAGTTGAAAATAAAACATAAATTGGAAAATATATCCACGGCTATATCAAATATAAGTTAATGCATCAAGTACCTACAAAAATAGGTAAGAAAAATAAAGTAGATGCGAAGAAATAAAAGATTATTTGCCCACCAAGAAATTACATATATGGGCATCTGGTAACCAGATATAAATTGGAAAACATACCAACAACAGAAAGCAAACAGAGAATAAACACCGAAATAGGAACTATCATGCAAACAAACATGTCACCTTCTACTCTTCCACCTCTTGACACGTCCCGCCACCAGCCATAAAAAAGTTACACACCATTAGTGAAGAAAACAAAAAATTACCACCATATGCAATAATTACACATACTACGAAAAACACAAGAAATTTACCCAGTGGGAGGTTCATGCCACGTCAATAATCCAGCACTTTCATGCAACTATTAAAATTCATGGACACCATTAACTGTCTTTTACCCAATAATGAAACCTGAATGCTTTTTCTACTACCCACATTCTCCATCTCTTCATCCAACACCATACCAAAGTTGCCACCTCCACAGAACTAAACATGTCCAACTTCCCACAATACTGCAACAGCATAGTATAAATGTCCCAAAAATAATGAAATGTGAAGAAAACACTGAGAAACAGAAATAACTCCAACAGGCATAATACTAGTAAATATGAAATCTACAAGAGCCTTAACATCCAAACCCAGGAAATTAATGGGCTGGTGTGATCTTCATCCTGTCACCTACAACCACGTGTCAACATTGGAACAATTGTAGATCTTAAACAAAAGCAAATACAGCTCCGACAATAACACAAAAGAGAAAGTGCAAGGACCAAAACCGGCATTCAACACCTCCAAAAATGCCACACGTCAACAGGCGGTGACTTACTTACGCTTTCATGTATACGTATAGATTATTATTGTTATTAGGCCAAAATGCACATTTGGTACCTTAACTTTGCTGGCTCAAGCGAGTTAGTCCTTTAACTTCAACTCAGTGCGACTTAGTCCCTCAACTTTGAAAAATTAAGCAAGTTAGTCCCTCGGTGTACGGAATGACAAACGGCGTTTCTTTTTACTCATCGCTGTTGGTCGATCCTCTCCAGCGCCACTCGATCATTTCCCTACGCCACCCAATGTCTTTTCCCGTCGGTGTCACGCGATCTTGGCGATGTACCGCCCGGTCTCTTCTGTCGCCGATCCTCTCCAGCGCCACTCAATTGCTTCCCTGCACCGCCCAATCTCTTCTCTCGTCGGCATCGTGTGATCTTGTCGATAAGCTACCCGATCTCTTCTGTCGTCGATCCGTCGCCCAGATTTTTCTCCCGTCGATCTAGTCTCCCATCGATCACTTCCTCAAGTCACGATACAAGTTCCTGAATGACAGAGAGCAAATGGACGAGAGGGTGAGGCACAGAGGCAGAAAGCAGTCAGGGCACAGGGCAAGAGCAATTGTTGTTGTAGTAACCGACACCCACTTGTCCAGTCATCGTTTATCTTAATCTCAAGTTGCAGTGGGGATTTCGGCCACTAGCCAAATCGGCGTGATTGCCGATTCAAAAATCGACAAGCTGTGGTGGAATCGGGTAATCAAGGCGGTTACCTCACAACCAGGACACATGGCGTTTACCTCACCTAGACGCTTTCCGTCCAACATGGGACTAATTCGTTTAATTTAGCAAAGTTTAGGGACTGAACTGCTACATTTGCTAAGTTAGAGGACAAACTCGCATTGAGTCAAACATAAAGGACTAACTCGTGCGAGTTTGCCAAGTTGAAGGGCCAAACATGCATTTTGGCCTTGTTATTGTTGTTGTTGTTGTTGTTGTTGTTGTTATTATTATTATTATTATTATTACTCCTTCGGTCCCAAAATAATCGCTCAATTTCCTTTTTTAGCAAATTTTAACAAATAAAATGACTATTGTGCCATTTTGAATTGATCCCATTTATGAGCCAACCTCCCCTCTTTTCCTGCCTGATCATTGATGGTCATTTTCCTCCGGCAATACGCAATTGTCTTCCTCTGACGGTGCACAATCGCCTTTATCCTGCAAAGCACAATCATCGATTGTCATCTTCCTCCAGCAGTGCACGATAGAAGAGAAACAATGAGGTTAAAGCACGATTAAAGGGAGATGTCTAGACAAGATCAAAAGGAAACAAAGATAGAAGACGATAGAGGGCAATATTGGAGCACAATGGGAAAGCACTACAAAAGAGGACACTTAATTGAAGGAAGAGCGCGATGGGATGGTAATTTGTGGAGATGATGTGGTGAAGGAGACAGAGGACAGTGAAGTCTCGGGCGACGACGACGTTGAAGGGAAACATTGAGGTCTCAGACAAAGTGAGATCGACAAGCAAAGTGGGCGGAGTGCGATTGATGGGCGGTGAAGCAATGAAGGCGGCAAATGAAGGAGGCAAATTGAGACAAAGAAGACAGCAAATAGAGGAGGCGGTAGGAGGTGAGGAGCGATGAAGATTGGTTGATTTGCTAGATGTAGAGATGTGGAGATAGAGATGAAGGAGAGGTGGCAGATGGAGAAGGTTGATTTTCCAAATGTGGAGACAGATGAATGATTGTTGACACCCAATTTCGTCCGGGTGTTTTAAAATTTTGAAAAAAATTTTATTAAAAAAAATTAATTTAAAAAAGAAAATATATTACTATTATTATTAAAAAAAATTTAATTAGTTTAAAATATATTTTTGTTTTGTGAAAATTTGATTTAAAATGATATATGTGTGAATATGTGTATGTTTGAAATAAAATAAAATTTCATGAAAAAAATGACAAAAAATTAAAAGTTTGAGGTAAAAATGACAAAATTGAGAAGTTTCGAAAAAAATTGACAAATTCTAAAAGTTCCAGGAGCATTTGGTAGTTTGTCACATAAAATTTTGAGCCTGCCGACGTTTTTGGCTCAAATTGACAGAAAACGACAAAATTGTCAAAATCAGAAGCTTCAGGAACTTATCCTGAGGCTGAGAGACGTAAAGGACTAAAATTGTCATTTTACCAATTTAAGAGATAAGTTTGAAATTTTTTATTAATTTATCCATCAACAGTTCAGCTAAACTTCCTCTATAAATAGCCCCCCAAATTTTGTGCTAAACACAGAGAAAAATAGAAAGAAAAGCTTAGAGCTCCGTTTTTAAAATAGAAAAAATTACAGCCTTAGTCCCTAGCTCTCCTTCCTTTCCTCAGAAAATCTCAAAACTTTTCATTTTGACGATTAAGCCATCTTCTTCACCCCCCGCGCGCCCTCTGTTTCCATTTCTCAGAATTCAGAATTTAAAATCAAGGGTACAACTCTCATTTAATCCTTCATCTTTTCAATTTCTTTCACTTTGGTCACTAACTTTGTATTTTATTCTTGCAGAATTAATTACTAACCCTTTTAATTTTTACTTGTTTGTTTATTATTTGTTTATTACTAACCCCTTTTTTTATTGTTGTTATTAACTTACTAACAACTAACTTTTAATACTATTATTGTTACTAACCTTTTAATTTTTGCATTATTACTAACTTTTATAATTGTTGTTAACAATTAATTAACTTTTATTATTGTTGTTAATTAATTAATTTAATTAACTTGGCTAACTTTTATTATTGTTGTTAATTAATTAATTTAATTAACTTGGCTAGCTTTTTATTATTTTTGTTAATTAATTAATTTAATTAATTTGGCTAACTTTTTATTTATTGTTGTTAATTAATTTAATTAATTTGGCTAACTTTTTATTTATTGTTGTTAATTAATTTGGCTAACTTTTTATTATTGTTGTTAATTAATTAATTTAATTAACTTGGCTAACTTTTTACTGTTGTTAATTAATTAATTTAATTAACTTGGCTAACTTTTTATTATTGTGGTTAATTAATTAATTTAATTAACTTGACTAACTTTTTATTATTGTTGTTTAACAATTAATTTAATTAACTTTGCTAACATTTATTATTATTTTTAAAGTGGATGGCCAAAAAGCCCCACTTTATTATTATTAATTTTTTTTCTTTATATAATTTTTTTATTTAATTCACCTTTACCCTTTACTAATTAATAAATAAATGAAAATTAAAAGAAGATTATTTTGTAATTAATTATTAAGGCTAATAAAAATTATTTTTAAAAAAGCCAATTATTTTTATTTTTATATACATGTTTTTAATTCTTTAAAGATAACAAAAAGTTAAAATTAATTTTAATAGTTATTTTTATCCAGTAAAAATAATAAAAAAATAAAAATAAAACCTGTTTAAAAAAATACATGAAAATTAAGACTTTATATTTTACTGATTTATTTAAAATATAACTTTTAAATCCACTAAACTAATAAATATTTTTCATTAAACAAGAAAACAAAAAAGAAAATTAAAACAAGATAAGAAAAAGATAAGAAAGATAAGAAAAAGATAATAAAGATAAGAAAGATAAGATAAGATAAGAAAGATAAGAAGGAAAAGAAAGAAAAGAAAGAAAAATATAGAAAATAAAAATTTTTAGATTATTAATGAATCTAAAAATTCTATAACAAAAAGAATTACGAATTAGTAATTAAACTAATAATTAATTCCATAAAAATAAGAATTAAATAATTAACTATAAATTAAATCAACTTACATATCCGGATGATCCGTCAGGATCTGCGGTTTAAAAAAAAATATCACCCTTTTAATTAAATAAATTAAATAAAAAAAAAAGATAAAAATCCATATTTACAATATGGATTAAATTATTTAAAATTTCATCAAATTCCGTGTCCGGGTGACTCGGCAGAGTCCATGGTTCGGAATTAAAACTTCCGTGTCCGGGTGACTCGGCAGAGTCTATGGTTCGGAATTGAAACTTCCGTGTCCGGGTGACTCGGCAGAGTCCATGGTTCGGAAGTATCAAATTTTATACAAATTAATTACCAAAGACTTTTAAAAGTACAAATTAACTTAAAAATCCACATTTCGACTAATTCAGTTAAAATTTCTAAGTTAACTGAAAATTATTTAAAAGCAAAGTAAAACAAAATTAAAATCAACTAAGGTGCCAATTTTGGGCGCTATAACAATATTGTTTTAGCGTAACCGTACTCCCGATCCCCGAACTCTCGCAGACCAATTTTAAGGTGACCAATCGACCTAAGAAAACTGATTGGTGGCGACTCCAGAAAACGGCCCGCACGTTGCCACAGCTTGGCGACTCCACTGGGGACCCTAGTTAGTGAGTCGAGCCTAAAGTTGATTTGTTTTGATTTTCTCTGCTTTACTATTATGTGGATTTATATATTATATTTACTTAAGTAAACATGCATAATGCATTCACAAAATGAAGCTCTATACCCGAGCTTCCTTAAATCAAACACGATTCTTTCTAAGCGGAATTGGTGTTGTTGTCCTTGTGAGGCCATGGTCTCCAAGCCTTCACCGGTTTCAAAGTAGCAAAGTAGTGTATTGCCTTCTGAGACGGTTAGTCTCTGCATGGGCCCACGAAAAGCTACGACTCGAATTAATCCATTCCTTACATTAACCCTAGAGGGTAAGGAATCGGGCCGTCACTATAATTTAGTGACGGGATTCGGGAACTATCCCTTGCCTTTTTGATAAGCCACCTTATGCATATAGAACTCCCCACTTAACCATAGAACTAACCATAGTATTCCTCCCATTTACCAACGCCATAAGCATATCCTTGTTATACTGTGTTGTTGCTCTACACTTTTATTTTCGTATTTATGGTTTTAACTCATTTTTCCATAATAGTTCATGAGTTGTTAATTGCTATTTAAGTTATTAATAAACTTATCTTTCTTTTGTTATACTTCTGTTTTGTGCAAATATTCTTCATGCATCAAAACCACGCATCAAACTATGCTAACTTTTTGGTCTTTTTAATAACAACTAAAAGTCTTGAAGTTCCATGATATTGGATAAGCAAACTCACTCATTGCATGCATTCCATTACATTAATCACGTGCATATAAAGTCTGATAAAAATAATCTCATTGCATGCATTTCATTACATCAATCACACGCATATAAAATCTGATAAAAACATAATCTCATTGCATACATCCATTACATTAATCACGTGCATATAAAGTCTGATAAAAACATAATCTCGTTGCATACATCCATTACATCAATCACGTGTATACAAAGTCTGATAAAAACATAATCTCATTTTTCCTACATGCATCCATTGCATCAATCACATACACATAGGATCTAATAAAATATACCTTACTTTTAAAAGGATAAAATTGGACCTCGACACCGATATTCAATTCGGCTCCAAATAAGATTAATGGCAGAACAAATCGAAGGACGTCTCATAAAGATAGAGTCCAAGATAGAAAGTATGGCCGAACAAATGAGACAATTGATCGAGCTAATCAAGGCGAAAGCAATTCAAGAAGCACAAGTTCAGCCACCCATGACAGAAAGAGAAATGGTCACTTTGTTTGTCCAGACACTGAAGTACCTATATTATGACGAACTCATTGGCAATTCGGCAACTAATTTTTCTAACATTGTCATGTCTGGAGAAAGAATCGAGCATGAGATTAGGACTGGGAATATTGCTGAATCCTTTAATAATCCTATGAAAAGAGGAGGACCATCCAGAAGAAAAGATGACGAAGTACAACAAATAGGACGCGGAAGAAGGATTCCCCTCGTGGATACGGTGGCTATCGGACCTCGCCTATCCTATTTTGCCAATGGGCCCGATAATTACCTTCCAAATAGGCCCAATGATTATCCTCTGAATAGGCCCAATAATTATCCTTCCAATAGGCCCAACAATTATCCTTTTAACAGACCTAATCAGTCATGGCCACCTGCTCCTACTCCTCCAGTACCTGCACCAAGACCAAGAGAAGTTTTCACACCAATTTCCATGACTTATACTGAGTTATACCCAAAACTCATCGAAAGACAATTTATCCGTCCAATTCCTACAAAGCCATTCAAACCCCCATATCCAAGGTGGTATGACCCTAACATTACCTGCCCATATCATGATGGCGTTCCAGGCCATGGCTTGGAAAACTGCATGGCATTGAAGCGTATAGTTCAACAATTAATCGAGTCAAAGTGGTTGGACTTTTCCGATGAACCAAACGTCACTCACAATCCATTGCCGCCTCATCAAGCAAAACCAGTCAATATGATAGAAGAACACCAGCCGATAAAGAAGTCAGTCAACGATATCATAACCCCTCTTAAGCATGTATATTCATGCCTTCTAAAAGAAGGGGTTATCATCCGGAAGTCTTCTTTTAAACATGAAGAAGTCAAAGATGAGGACTGGTGTGACTTTCATGACAGTAAAAGTCATTCTATCCAAGAATGCTCAGAATTCCGTGAAAGTCTACAAAGGCTCATGGACTCATCCCAACTCATCATTTCTACGTCGGATAAAGATGATGATGTAAATGTGATCACTAAAAAACGGGAAGTCAATGCTACGCCAAAACCACTAGTTATACCAATTTCAAAATCTATTGTCAAGCCTTTAAGAACTCGAGTCCCGAGGTCATTCCTCTACAAATCAGACAAGGCTGTTCCATGGAGCCATGATTACACTTCCAACATCACATCAACTCCGTTAGAAGTTAGGAGTATGACTAGAAGTGGTCCATGTTACTCTCCAGAACAAATGTACAAGCTTCGACAAGATAAGAACGTCACAGACCCAACAAGTGAGCCTCTAGATACAGATACATCTAAAGAGCAAAAGATGTCTCAAGAGGTGACAGATGAACAAACTACTGAGTTCCTCAAACTCATGAAGCAAAGTGAGTACAGTGCCGTGGAGCAGTTAAACCACCTGCCAACAAAGATCTCCATACTTTCACTACTCATAAGCTCTGATGCTCATCGAGAAACCCTCCTCAAAGTCTTGAATAAGGCCTATGTTGAGCCAGATATTTCAGTGAATAATTTTGACCACCTCGTCAACAACATCACCGCACAGAATCTCATCACATTCACTGACGATGAGATACCAGCAGAAGGAAGGGGTCACTCTAAGGCTCTATATATTTCGGTTAAATACAAAGATCGAACTATGACTAGAGTTATTGTTAATAATGGGTCAGCTCTAAACATAATGCCAATTGAGACCTTACACAAGTTTGGTATAGACTCATCATACCTCAACTACAGTCATATCACTATTCAAGCATTTGACGGGACGAATAGAAATGTCGTCGGAAAAATAGAGCTGCCAATAGAGATCGGCCCTTGTGTCTTTCATATCACATTCCAAGTTATGGACATTAATCCTTCTTATACTTGTCTGTTGGGAAGACCATGGATTCATATGGCCGGAGCAATTCCCTCCTCATTACACCAAAAAATGAAATTCATTTTTGAAGGAAAGTTAATCACAGTCTTTGCTGAAGAAGGCATTCTGCTATCATCTATATCAATAGTAGCAAAGGCCAAGTGACCTTCTCTTCCAAGTTGGTGTGACCCAAATCCCAAATGTAACTGAAAAGTCTGTGGTGCTGAAACTTAAGGTCCAACAGTTGGTCGAGTCTAAGTTGCTAGGCCATGATGTGATTGATAATTGAAAGTGAAGATTTTGAGCTGGAATTACATTGATTTTGGAAGGGCTCCAAGTCAGATCTGACCTAACAGTCCGCATACATTTTCGAATGACAGGGAATCCTTTGAATAAACTTGTATCTTTGAAAGCTTGCAAAAGTAATCTAATAGTAAAAATCTCCTAGATTTAGTCCAGAATCTAGGGTGTAGTCTTTGTTAGATGGACACCTGGTATTCTTTCTGGTACAACAAAAAGATGTAATGCGTGCATTCTACTACTTTCCATTTTTTACACTCTTTGCCATTATACTATCTATTATTGCCATCACACTTTACTTTTTGACAACTGGTAATTCTTTTTGTTCTCTAACAAAAAGATGTTACGTGTACATTATACCACTTTTTAATTCCATTATTACATCTACATATTGTACCAATTTTTACCAAAAATTCAATTATTACACCTACACATTCTATCACTTCTTACCAAAAATTCTGTTTTTACATCCATCTCTCACTCCTTTCCATTATACTATCCATTATTGCTATCATACTTTGCTTTCTAAATGATACTACTCGTGGGTGAAAATAAAAAGTTAAGAAAAATTTGATAGTAATGATCTTGAAAGTGCTGCCAAATCTAGTAAGAAGGATTTCATATGTTGCACCTCAACCCTCAAAAAGAATTCACAGTGGTTATCAACATCCTTGCAAGGAGTCCGGGATTAACTTCCAAAGAAGTTAGCTCTCATATTAAATGACTTCAGTGGCCTCCCAATTCTCACAAATGCTCAATACAAAAAAAAATTCTCAGTTTTCCACAACACAAATTCCAACAAAGGAAAGAAGTTCCTCCCTTCCATCAAAAAGCCAACAAGGGAAAATTCAAAACCAAAAAAAGTGAGACTGAGAGCAAACACAAGCAAGTAAGGCCACTTGAATCATCTCATTTCAAGAAGGCTATGATCTCGGTTCTCTGTAACAAAAACTCCGAAAAGGAAAAAGTTCATCCCTTCCACCAAAAAGCCAACAAGGGAAAATTCAAAACCAAAAAGAACTGAGAACAAGCACGAGCAAGCAAGGCCACTTGAGTCATCTCACTTCAAGAGAGTTATCAAGTATGTTATCACCATAGCTCACACAAAAAAACAAAAAAACAAAAAAAAAAAAAAGAGGAAAAAGGGCTCAAACTAGAAAAAAAAAAAAAGAAAGAAAAAAAGTGAGCTATGGATTCTAGACTGAAAACCTGCAAAGGCGGTTTAGAACACAAAAGCAACCCTCAAACCAAGCATGCATAAAGATCACAATAGTTGGGGGGCAACAGATGAGGTCTAACTTTCTGGAAAGAGTGGCAAGTTTGAGGTCATCACTATTGAGTTTTTCACCATAATTAAATTTGCTCACGAGTAGTATTAAAAGACCCTTCTTTCACACCACTCAAACTTAACTTTATTCAGACCTAATATTTACCTCTTAATATCATTCTCATTCAGCTAAAAGACTGCCACAAAAAAAAAAACATTCAAACTTAACTTTCCTCACACCTAACATTTACCTCTCGATATCATCCTCATTCAGTTAAAAGGCTATTATTGTGAATCATGTTTCTACCTTATTGCCTTGCACAGTTTATGTCTTCGAGTTGGAAATGGAAGAATGGCAGGACATTTTAATTGAAAACAAAGACCGTAAATTACTTTGTCAAGCTTTGAAAATTGATGAAAGTTTTTCTTTAAGGCCAAACCATTATTCATTAATGTGTGTAGACTTAAAAGTAAGGAGATAGCTTGAGTCTTTCTTTAATAAGATGTGGTTCTTGTAAGAGAAATTTACGATCAAGTGCCATCACAAAGGTCTAGAAATCCTCAACCTTCTGTTAAATCAAAGGCGAGATGATATCTCTTTCCATATAAACACCATAATCAAGGGGGCAAAGTAGTCTCTACTAAGCGCAAGAAAAGTACTGCCAAGAAAGAAGCTCAATAGACAAGGGGGCAAGTCTTATGGATCAGAACCTGAGTCTAAGGAAGAGCAATCATTCGGACTGTAACATGGGGGTAAACAAGTGTCGGCACGGCCAGAAGAAAATGGGCAAAGCAGACATTGAAAGTAAAGCCTTTGATGGTATCAAATCCATGACAATGGATGAGTACCCGAAAGAGATATAAATTATGAGGCGGGCCAACTTTAAAGAAATTGAGGCCAAAATTCAAGAACAAGTCAAAGAAAGGGGATTTTGAAAAGAGTTGGGCTTTTGAGGCAGTGAACAAAAGCTGGAAAGCATAAAGAGATTCAATGATAGTCCAAGAAGGCAATTATAAAGAGGATCCAGTAAAACAAAGATATGAAGAACTAGATCAATAAAAAAAAAATAAATATAAATAAAAATAAAAATAAAAAAAAAAAGAACCATCAATTACACATGCTTTGCATTCATGCATTTCACATCATGCATGCATGATTTTTACATGATAGGAATCAAATGGGAAACACATCCACCGCACCGTTACAGCAGTATAAGCTGAGATCTCAATAATATCAGCTCTTACCAATCTATCACTGGATACACAGCTAATATGCGGGACCAACCCGCATCAGGAATTCAAGGATAAGGTAGCCAATATGTCAAAAGCCTGGCAATTGATTCAATAATCGAGACTACACCTGGAAGGACAGGATTGACATCAGCTAGTAGTATCCAAAATAAGAGATAGCTATAGCCAAGGATAAGGCAGATATCAAAAAGGATAAAGTAGACAATATTGTCAAAAGCTTGGCAATTGATTCAATAATCGAGGCTACACCTGGAAGGACAGGATTGATGCCAGCTTAGCAGCATCCAAGATAAGAGATAGCTATGGTCAAAGATAAGGCAGACATCAAGAAATATTGTCGTTGAAACTTTGTCAAAAGCGGACAATGGATTCAATAATCGAGGACTGGATCAATGGATAAAAAAAAAATATCTATCAAAATGAAGTAGGATCTACTTTTCCGGTTAAACGGCGGATACGGTACTCCGTGACTCTCAAGTCGGTTCTCTCAGTTGCCCATAATAACTGATTCCTTCACCCCTTCTTTCTTTTACTTCCTCCTAGAGAATGGATCCTACTTTTTCCGCCTTGCGAAAATATTTCCCTTCTCTCCCAATGAACATCCTCAAAAAGATCTACCAAGTTCGCTGTGAACGATTAAGAGTTCTGATGCACAAAGGAATCCCTGAAGATGTGCGGTGGTTAATCGAAGCCAAGGTTCATCTAGCAGGTGAAATCCCAGAGGCATTTGTGTCTCACATGCCTGGTATAGGCAAAAGCTCTTATGCCAAAAATCGAAGAGCGAAAAGGTTACAAGTCTGCCATAAATGTGGACGGTGGACTTGTAATACTAAATGTCGATCTTTAGGGATGATCTCTGATAATCGAGAAGATAAAATACGATTCATTAAGAATGGCCTGAGTAAAGACTCGTTGGATGATATCCAATTGACTCTTGAGACGCATTCTTGTGGATCTGTGCAACGTGAACTACTTGGTTTGTGGAGCATTTTTCATGAAGAACGAAACCGTTACAGTCCCGGGAATCTGACTGTAAATGACCCTGTTTGCCAGCTTGTAAGAAAACTGGATGGGAAGCAAATCCTCGACTCATAGAAGCCGTTAATGCCGTTACTGGACGAAAAACCAGTGGAAGATATGAGCCACAGTCACAATTACTGTACATACAGTTTGTTATATTTGGAAAAGTTTGCATTTTCTTTTGACAGATGTACACGCTCCCCTAAGTGTAATCGACACGTTATCCCTTTTCATCACTATAAATGCGTGTTCTTCCTTCTGATTAAGCAGCGGATAAGATACCCCGTGACTTCTAAATTCAGTTATTCCAGTCTCCTACAATAACTGATTCATTTCCCTCTTCTCTCAAATTCTTCTCTCATCAATGGATTCTACTCTTTCTGCACTGCGAAAATACTTTCCTTCCCTTCCAATAAAAGTCCTTAAAAAGATCTACCTGGCTAGATGTGAAAGAATCAGAGTTTTTACACGCAAAGGCATTCCCGATAATGTGCAGTGGATAATTGAAGCTAAGGTCCGTTTGGCGGGTGAAGTTCCAGATGCATTTATGCCCCGCATGCCCGGTTTAGGTAAAAGCCGTTATGCCAAAAGGCGAAGAGCAAAGAGACTAGGCGTGTGTTATAAATGTGGGCGATGGAATTGTATTACTAAATGTCGCTCTTTAGGATACATCTCCATAAATCGTGAAGATAAAAGAAAATTCATTAAGAATGGCCTGCGTAAGGAATCTCTGGAAGATATCCGAGAGACTCTTGAAACGCATTCTTGTGGAAAAGTGCAAGGTGAAATTATCAGTTTATGGAGGACTTACCATAAAGAACGAAACCGTTACAGTCTTGGGAATGTGATTTTAAACGACCCTGTTTGTCAGTTTGTAAGGAAACTGGATGGGAAGCAAATCCCCGACTTATAGAAGGCATTGAAGCCATTACTGGACATAAATCAGTGGAAGATGAGAGCCACGGTCATGATTCCTGTACATATAAGCTGTCATTTGTCTTTTCTTTTGACAATAATGTACTTGCTTCTGTAAGTGTAATTAACGCATTATCCCTTTCATCACTATAAATATGTGTTAGTTATTTTCGTTTCCTACAATCACTAATTTCTTTCTTTGCCTCCTTCATCAATGGAGTCTTCTCTTTCCGCCCTACGAAAGTATTTTCCTTCCTTCCCAATAAATGTTCTTAAAAAGATTTATCAAGCTAGATGTGAACGATTCAGAGTATTTATGCACAAAGGCATTCCTGATAATGTGCGGTGGCTAATTGAAGCTAAGGTTCGTTCAGCTGGTGAAGTTCCAGAAGCGTTCTTTCCCCGTATGCCCGGCTTTGGTAAAAGCGCTTATGCCAAAAAAAGAAGAGCAAAGAGGCTAGGCGTTTGTCATAATTGTGGATGGTGGATTTGCGGCAATAAATGTCGTTCTCCAGGAGTGATCACCAGAAATCGTAATGATAGAATAAGATTCATTAAGAATGGCTTGCGTAAGGAATCTCTAGAAGATATTCGAGAGGTTCTTGAAGCGCATTCTTGTGGAATAGTGCAATTTGAGGTTGTTGGATTATGGATAATTTTCCAAAAAGAACAAGATCGTTACAGTCTTGGGAATCTGACTCTAAACGACCCTGTTTGCCAGTTTGTGAGAAAGCTAGATGAGATGCAAATCACCGATTCATAGAAAGCATTAAAGCCATTACTGGACACAAAGCCATTGGAAGACGAGGATCAAAGTCACGATTACTGTACGTGCTAGCTGTCGCTTTTGAAATTTTCCTCCCCTTTTGGTAATAATGTATTCACTCCTAACGTGAACCAAAGTCACGATTACTGTACATGCTAGCTGTCGCTTTTGAAATTATCCTCCCAATAATGTACCCACTCCTGACATGAGATACAGTTATGATTACTGTATATAGCTGCCACTTTTTAAAATTTTCCTTCTCTTTCAACAATCACGTACCTACTCCTGACGTAAGCTACAGTAGTGACTACTGTACATGCTAGCAGCTATTTTAAAAATTTTCCTCCTCTTTTAATGATAGTGTACCCATACCTGACCAAAGTCATACTCGTGACTACTGTGAATAGCTGGCAATAATGTATCCATTCTTGAAAATAAAATTATTGCCTTATCTCTTCATCTCTATAAATATATCCTCTTTTCTCACAAGGGTAAGGATAGGAATGGAGAAAACCCCAACTCATAAATCCCGAAGTATTTGTGTATTTTCTGGGGCTTTTCCTGGAAAAGATGAAGAGTATTTAAAAGCAGCCAACCATTTGGGAAGAGTATTAGCTGAGCGAAAAATACATTTAGTTTATGGAGGAGGTAGTGTCGGATTAATGGGAGGTGTAGCATCAGCAGCATCTCTAGGAGGAAGTCAAGTTCTGAGTATTATCCCTGGACCTCTGAAATTTATTTCTGGGGGCACGATTGGAGAAGAATTAGTGGTTAAAAATTTACAAGAGCGTGTGTTACAAATGCTTTTAAATGCTGATGCTTTTATCGCTCTACCAGGTGGTTTTGGCACATTGGGAGAAGTCTTTCAAATTGCTTCCATGGCCCAACTTAATTTGCATAAGAAACCCATTGGGCTTTTGAATGTTAACAATTTCTTTACAGGTCTGATAGCTTTTATGGATTATGCTATGCAGAAGAATTTCATATCAAGAGTGGCACGGCGAATCATAATATCCGCAACAACTGCTGAAGAATTGCTAGATAAAATACAAGCTTTTGTTCCTGAACCAGATCCAGCAATGATTCAGATAGACTGGACACGACAGTCTTTCCCGACCAGTTCACTCCCATAATGGTCCTCTACTCACCCTGTTGAAGTATTGTGGAAGAAAGAAGCGATCTGATCTGTTTTTCTTGTCCTTTAGTTTTATTATCAGCATTTTCTTTCGCGTTTCAGTTTTTCTTTTCAGGGAATTTCTTTTTATAAGATAGTTTCGTCCATGCTGATATTAAAACCATGCGACAATGCCTTTAGGTTGGAATGGCTGAGTAAAGAGTAATTTTTGTTACTCTTGAGACGCATCCTATTAGGTCTACTAGGCATAACATTTTGGGGTAGTTAAGCTTTAACCTTATTCGGATGACATATCTCACAAGGGAATCTATATTTACTGAAGAAAATATTAGATGAACCTTGAATATTGATTCCAAACATCCGTTCCCTTTACATAATTTGTCAGTGTTATTGTCATCATCAAGATTCACTCATTTTATCGAAGCCTAATTCTTTGCGCTCGCCTATTATGAAAATTCACACTTTCGAAGAAAATTATTCCAATTTCAATTGCTTTCATATAAATTTTGCTCGAGGTCCTAAGGAAAACTCCTTAGCCTCAAAATCAATTTTCATCATCAGGGTTTTAAGGATGGAACCTTTGCCTCGAAAAGAATCAATTTTCATCATCGGGGTTTTAAGGATGGAACCTTTGCCTCGAAAACAATCAATTTTCATCATCGGGGTTTTAAGGATGGAACCTTTGCCTTGAAAACAACCAATTTTCATCATCGGGGTTTTAAGGATGGAACCTTTGCCTCGAGATCAATCAATCAATCCGGGGTTTTAAGGATGGAGCCTTTGCCTCAAGATCAATTATCAATCCGAGGTTTTAAGGATGGAACCTTTGCCTCGAAAACAATCAATTATCAATCCGAGGTTTTAAGGATGGAACCTTTGCCTCGAACTCAATCAATCGTCGAGGTTTTAAGGATGGAACCTTTGCCTCGACATCAATTAATCAATCCGGGGTTTTAAGGATAGAACCTTTGCCTCGAGATCAATCAATCAATCCGGGGTTTTAAGGATGGAACCTTTGCCTTGAGATCAATTATCAATCCGATGTTTTAAGGATGGAACCTTTACCTCGACATCAATCAATCAATTCGAGGTTTTAAGGATGGAACCTTTGCCTCGACATCAATCAATCAATCCGGGGTTTTAAGGATGGAACCTTTGCCTCGAGATCAATCAATCAATCCGAGGTTTTAAGGATAGAACCTTTGCCTCGAGATCAATCAATCAATCCGGGGTTTTAAGGATGGAACCTTTGCCTCGAGATCAATTATCAATCCGAGGTTTTAAGGATGAAACCTTTGCCTCGACATCAATCAATCAATTCGAGGTTTTAAGGATGGAACCTTTGCCTCGAGATCAATCAATCAATCCGAGGTTTTAAGGATAGAACCTTTGCCTCGAGATCAATCAATCAATCCGGGGTTTTAAGGATGGAACCTTTGCCTCGAGATCAATCAATCAATCCGAGGTTTTAAGGATAGAACCTTTGCCTCGAGATCAATCAATCAATCCAGGGTTTTAAGGATGGAACCTTTGCCTCGAAAACAATCAATTATCAATCCGAGGTTTTAAGGATGGAACCTTTGCCTCGAACTCAATCAATCGTCGAGGTTTTAAGGATGGAACCTTTGCCTCGACATCAATTAATCAATCCGGGGTTTTAAGGATAGAACCTTTGCCTCGAGATCAATCAATCAATCCGGGGTTTTAAGGATGGAACCTTTGCCTCGAGATCAATTATCAATCCGAGGTTTTAAGGATGGAACCTTTACCTCGACATCAATCAATCAATTCGAGGTTTTAAGGATGGAACCTTTGCCTCGACATCAATCAATCAATCCGGGGTTTTAAGGATGGAACCTTTGCCTCGAGATCAATCAATCAATCCGAGGTTTTAAGGATAGAACCTTTGCCTCGAGATCAATCAATCAATCCGGGGTTTTAAGGATGGAACCTTTGCCTCGAGATCAATTATCAATCCGAGGTTTTAAGGATGGAACCTTTGCCTCGACATCAATCAATCAATTCGAGGTTTTAAGGATGGAACCTTTGCCTCGACATCAATCAATCAATCCGAGGTTTTAAGGATAGAACCTTTGCCTCGAGATCAATCAATCAATCCAGGGTTTTAAGGATGGAACCTTTGCCTCGAGATCAATCAATCAATCCGAGGTTTTAAGGATAGAACCTTTGCCTCAAGATCAATCAATCAATCCAGGGTTTTAAGGATGGAACCTTTGCCTCGAGATCAATTATCAATCCGAAGTTTTAAGGATGGAACCTTTGCCTCGACATCAATCAATCAATTCGAGGTTTTAAGGATGGAACCTTTGCCTCGACATCAATCAATCAATCCGGGGTTTTAAGGATGGAACCTTTGCCTCGAGATCAATCAATCAATCCGAGGTTTTAAGGATGGAACCTTTGCCTCGAAAACAAATAATCAATCAATCAGTCCATCTTACAACGATAGGAGCTTTCCTATCGTTAGAGGTTCTAAGGACATTTCCTTAACCTAAAACAAACAATCAATCCATCAGTCCATCTTACAACGATAGGAGCTTTCCTATCGTTAGAGGTTCTAAGGACCTTTCCTTAACCTCAAACAAATAATCAATCAATCAGTCCATCTTACAACAATAGGAGCTTTCCTATCGTTAGAGGTTTTAAGGACCTTTCCTTAAACCTTACTGTTTGGGCGGCGAGAACATTCTCAATGCCTACCTAAGCCGGACGAAATTTGGTAACGACTTTGCATACATCATGTCCCATGAAGCATGCAAAGGGGGGCAGCTGTTGACACCCAATTTCGTCCGGGTGTTTTAAAATTTTGAAAAAAATTTTATTAAAAAAAATTAATTTAAAAAAGAAAATATATTACTATTATTATTAAAAAAAATTTAATTAGTTTAAAATATATTTTTGTTTTGTGAAAATTTGATTTAAAATGATATATGTGTGAATATGTGTATGTTTGAAATAAAATAAAATTTCATGAAAAAAATGACAAAAAATTAAAAGTTTGAGGTAAAAATGACAAAATTGAGAAGTTTCGAAAAAAATTGACAAATTCTAAAAGTTCCAGGAGCATTTGGTAGTTTGTCACATAAAATTTTGAGCCTGCCGACGTTTTTGGCTCAAATTGACAGAAAACGACAAAATTGTCAAAATCAGAAGCTTCAGGAACTTATCCTGAGGCTGAGAGACGTAAAGGACTAAAATTGTCATTTTACCAATTTAAGAGATAAGTTTGAAATTTTTTATTAATTTATCCATCAACAGTTCAGCTAAACTTCCTCTATAAATAGCCCCCCAAATTTTGTGCTAAACACAGAGAAAAATAGAAAGAAAAGCTTAGAGCTCCGTTTTTAAAATAGAAAAAATTACAGCCTTAGTCCCTAGCTCTCCTTCCTTTCCTCAGAAAATCTCAAAACTTTTCATTTTGACGATTAAGCCATCTTCTTCACCCCCCGCGCGCCCTCTGTTTCCATTTCTCAGAATTCAGAATTTAAAATCAAGGGTACAACTCTCATTTAATCCTTCATCTTTTCAATTTCTTTCACTTTGGTCACTAACTTTGTATTTTATTCTTGCAGAATTAATTACTAACCCTTTTAATTTTTACTTGTTTGTTTATTATTTGTTTATTACTAACCCCTTTTTTTATTGTTGTTATTAACTTACTAACAACTAACTTTTAATACTATTATTGTTACTAACCTTTTAATTTTTGCATTATTACTAACTTTTATAATTGTTGTTAACAATTAATTAACTTTTATTATTGTTGTTAATTAATTAATTTAATTAACTTGGCTAACTTTTATTATTGTTGTTAATTAATTAATTTAATTAACTTGGCTAGCTTTTTATTATTTTTGTTAATTAATTAATTTAATTAATTTGGCTAACTTTTTATTTATTGTTGTTAATTAATTTAATTAATTTGGCTAACTTTTTATTTATTGTTGTTAATTAATTTGGCTAACTTTTTATTATTTTTGTTAATTAATTAATTTAATTAACTTGGCTAACTTTTTACTGTTGTTAATTAATTAATTTAATTAACTTGGCTAACTTTTTATTATTGTGGTTAATTAATTAATTTAATTAACTTGACTAACTTTTTATTATTGTTGTTTAACAATTAATTTAATTAACTTTGCTAACATTTATTATTATTTTTAAAGTGGATGGCCAAAAAGCCCCACTTTATTATTATTAATTTTTTTTCTTTATATAATTTTTTTATTTAATTCACCTTTACCCTTTACTAATTAATAAATAAATGAAAATTAAAAGAAGATTATTTTGTAATTAATTATTAAGGCTAATAAAAATTATTTTTAAAAAAGCCAATTATTTTTATTTTTATATACATGTTTTTAATTCTTTAAAGATAACAAAAAGTTAAAATTAATTTTAATAGTTATTTTTATCCAGTAAAAATAATAAAAAAATAAAAATAAAACCTGTTTAAAAAAATACATGAAAATTAAGACTTTATATTTTACTGATTTATTTAAAATATAACTTTTAAATCCACTAAACTAATAAATATTTTTCATTAAACAAGAAAACAAAAAAGAAAATTAAAACAAGATAAGAAAAAGATAAGAAAGATAAGAAAAAGATAATAAAGATAAGAAAGATAAGATAAGATAAGAAAGATAAGAAGGAAAAGAAAGAAAAGAAAGAAAAATATAGAAAATAAAAATTTTTAGATTATTAATGAATCTAAAAATTCTATAACAAAAAGAATTACGAATTAGTAATTAAACTAATAATTAATTCCATAAAAATAAGAATTAAATAATTAACTATAAATTAAATCAACTTACATATCCGGATGATCCGTCAGGATCTGCGGTTTAAAAAAAAATATCACCCTTTTAATTAAATAAATTAAATAAAAAAAAAAGATAAAAATCCATATTTACAATATGGATTAAATTATTTAAAATTTCATCAAATTCCGTGTCCGGGTGACTCGGCAGAGTCCATGGTTCGGAATTAAAACTTCCGTGTCCGGGTGACTCGGCAGAGTCTATGGTTCGGAATTGAAACTTCCGTGTCCGGGTGACTCGGCAGAGTCCATGGTTCGGAAGTATCAAATTTTATACAAATTAATTACCAAAGACTTTTAAAAGTACAAATTAACTTAAAAATCCACATTTCGACTAATTCAGTTAAAATTTCTAAGTTAACTGAAAATTATTTAAAAGCAAAGTAAAACAAAATTAAAATCAACTAAGGTGCCAATTTTGGGCGCTATAACAATATTGTTTTAGCGTAACCGTACTCCCGATCCCCGAACTCTCGCAGACCAATTTTAAGGTGACCAATCGACCTAAGAAAACTGATTGGTGGCGACTCCAGAAAACGGCCCGCACGTTGCCACAATGATAGTTCAAGGGTAAAATTGGAAAAGTAGAAGGATAATTTAACATTCCTTAAACTCAATGCTTTTATTAAATTGGGAAGGATGGAGTATTATTATTATTATTGTGCTCTTAATGGACAATTTACTTCCCATTTAATGGACCAACTATTTTACTAAAAACTTTTAGTTATTAAAAAATATATTTAATTGTTTATTTATCAAACATATTACACATTCAATTACATATTGTGTCTACCTACTAAATTTCAAATGCTATAGTTGAGACACGATTCTCAAAAAGTAGTGTTATATACACTAAGTTTAATGAACAAAATTTTATTTATGATCTAAAAAAATGTTTTTTGTCACATATAATTTTGTATAAGTTTTTAGTTAATTTAGCAAAGTGTTATTGCCTCTTAAAGGTATTATGGTCAATTCAGCCCATCCAAGGAGATAAGGAATGGACATTTTATGTTCTCATTATATTGGATGGGAGAAAGTGACAAATTAACTAAATCTTAGGGCATAAAGTGAATGGTTCCAAATAGGATAGGGTAAGTTAAGTTTTCATTTAACCTTAGTGGGTCTTTTTTGAAAATTTCCTTTTTTTTTTTTCTAGATTTAATACATTTTGGCCTCTCTGATTTAGAAAATATTACACTTTTCTTTCTCTTATTTAAAAAAATACACATTTTACTCCCAAGATGTTCCTTTTTTTTTTATATATATAGTGTCTGCCATCAACTTTTCAAAAAATTTAAACTCTATACCTGCTACTCATTAAATTTAAATTGGTTAATATTTTTTTGGTAATTATTTTATAGTTTAAATTATCAAATTTTAAATTATCTAAATATTAAAAACTTTTCTCCTTTTTGTGGAGTAAAGTGTATATTTCTAAACATAATTAAATAGTCAAAAATGTAATTTTATGAAAATCTAAAAAAGTAAATTATGATTATCTATTTCCTCTATTCTAGCAACATGACTTGCACAAAAAGGTGAGGGGTTTGCTTATAGGCTTTTGGCAAATTAGCATGATATCCACCATTTCATGTGGCCAATAAAGCTTCAAATCCTAATTTTTCCAAGAGATTTTTCGTCTTTACAACTAAAGACTAGGCTTAAGTTGGGTGGGGTGGGGTCAAGGGTAATTTATTAAGAGGATTTCTCTTATAACCATATCTCTTATTATATTTCTAAATATAAAAAAAATGAGCATGTTTTCTTTTTGTTTAAAAGGTTTATATGGTGCTTCAGTTGATTGGACAACTTGTGGAGCATCATTGAGGTGAGTTGCATATTTTCCGTCATTTTTCATGGAAATTGAATAAATAATTTGACTGAGCTTAGATTGTAATTGTTTTGTCCATTGGCATTATCAGCATAATGAATGTAAGGGGTTGAATGCCTTATTCTTGTTTTCATTTTTATTTTTATTTTTATTTTTTTGGAATGGACATGTCCGGTTGGAAGAGCTTTTTCCATGTCTTTTAGGTTTTCATTTTTTTAGGGCAATAAATGGGAAAAAAAAGTTACGAAAAAAATAGTGCTATTTTTTTTTTCTATTATCATAATCTTCATAATGACTGTAACAGTTTAGATGCATTTGTGTCAAATGAACATGTCCGATAAAAGTTTTTTTTTTCCATTTTTTGTGTTCTTTTTTTTTTTTTTTAACTTTGAATCAGTTTACATTTCAAATTTTTTATTACTAGCATAGTCTCCATAATAATTGTAAGGGTTTGGATGCACTTTTCAAAAATAGGCATGCCCAATTGAAAGGGTTTTTTTAATAATTGATGGAAATTAGGGAAGAATTCAGTAATTATGAGATTGAAGCTTCTTGGAGCTAGGTTTCTTTAGTTTAGGTGAATATTAAGAGAACTAATTTAAATACTTGACATTGCCATGAGAATTACCAAAAAAACAGAAGCAAAGTGGGTATACTCAAATTTAAATAGTACATATAATAAAAAAAAACTTTTAGCATCATATAATGTGCACTAATTGTTCACCTCAAACTAACAATAAGGAAGTAGCTCCGTTCACATCCTCATAATCATTTTTTGTTGATATACCATTCCTAACACTATAAAAAAAAGTAATAGACATATACTTAGGTTTATTTAAGTAATTTGGGGAATAAGACAATCATTTTTTTTAACCTATTTGGACAGTCTTGTGCGGATTTAGTGATTTGATAAATTATATATTGGGTGATGATAAAATTGTGAGCTGTAAAATAATAATTTCCCATAGATATTAGTGGGCTTTATTAACCCTTAACTATAATAAGAAAATTAACACTTCATTGCATTTGTTTTGTTGTCCACGAGCAAACCTTTTCAGTAATAAAAAATCTAATTGATTTTCTCCTTTTATATGGATCTGAAGTCCTTCTAACATTCAAATTTGTAAAAACATGTTCCTACCAATATCTGTCCTACAAAATGTTAATACCATCAAGATACATAGTTTTTCAGAATATATCCATACAATAGGGTTTCATAATAACTTGATTTTACCTTTATAAAGCCTACCAATATGGATAGGATTTCCTAAATTATGACTAATCCTTATGTTGTTAATTATGTGAATAATTTACATGCTTAAATTAATCCTTTTATTTTAGTAAAATTATTCATTTGTGTGAAATAAAATTCTATTACTTTACTATTATTTTACACAAAGTAGATATGGATTTGAGATTAATAGAATTGACGAAGCAAGAAAGGGTAAACGTTTGTATTGTGCATAAATATTAGTAGACTTTATAAACTATTGAGCATAATTACAATAAGTCACACTTCTACAACCGACAGCAGCAAATTACTCTATGTCTAGAAGATACTTATTTAGCTTTCTAAATAATACGAAAACTTGCAAATAACTAGTCACTTAGAATCAATATCGGAAATAGTAGCATGTGCAACATCATCTTCTTCGCCCACGTTAACTTCTAATTTTGGATCATCATCTACTCTTTTAAATTCGAGACCGAGCTTTAAAAGATTGAAATGCTCGAACATATATTCGTGACACGTTCTTCACATGTTGATCCTTCAAGAAAATCCCGAACACCAAAAATCATTTTTCTTTTATAATTAGGACTTGATGCATCCAAAGCCATTGTCTCCATCATTTCACACTCCTATACTTCATCTATTTCTTCCATTTTTCAACTTCTCTTCGGTTTGCCTTCCAAATCAACCATCTATTGAAATTTTGGTGGTTAATATTAAAATAAGTCTAATCCAGCTACGAATTTAAAATTTAAAATTTCATCTACCTTTCAAAGAAGAAAAATGTTCTCCTCCTTTTAGAATTTGCACTCAATCTCCATGGACTTCAATTTCTCTCACCAATGTTATATTTTTGTTTGTCCATCTCCACAAGCTCATGTTCGTCATGTATATGTGTGCTAAAATTGAAGTCAATAATTTTAATTTATAAAAACCTTCCAAAACTTTGATTGCTTGGTAGCTAGTATGTTGTCGACTCTTGTACTTGGATGTTGATGCCTCTACGTGGTATATATGTTTGGTGCGATTTTTTGTTCTCATCCTGAACTTGAATCTCAATGAATGTTAAGAATATTAATAAGCATATATTCTCTATATTGAAAATAGTTTTAGGATGTTTGTAATACTTGAAGATCCTTTTTAGCAAGTAGATACCCTGTTAATTTTTTGTATTATGTTTACTTTTAAGATGTAAATCAGTTCATGGATTTATGCTGTTACGCAATTACTGAATATAATTATGGTCATATAATTTTGGCAATTTTCAATTTTTTGTTTGTTGTGTTATAATCATGGTTATATTCTTTTGGCAATTCTCAAATTGTGTTAATAATTCGTTTATTATTTGTCAGAACAAATTTTATATGAAATCATCATTGCATTAATTGGAAGATTTAAAACCAGATGGTCTATTCTTGGATAACAGAAATGACAACAAATTACTGTCTTGTGATTTTGTTCATTAACTTTCCTTTTTCTATTATTATTTAATTGAATACAACTTCAAGTAAATTCTAAAATAAATGCACTATTTAATTGAACTCACTACAGGTAGCGTCCGAGAGAAATGCACTATTTCAATTAAAAAATAAGTGAGGCCACTGTATGCTTGTTAGTTTTAATAACAGCGTTATGTGTCATGTTATTTTAATAATGGCTATTTCTGAAAATATCATTTTTCATTGCATGAAACATGCTTGAATAAAAAAAAAAAGCCACATGATACCATTACAAAAAGAATAGTATGGAAAAGATCAGACAATGGCAGATCTAGGATTTTTTCAAATGGGGTCCGTCTATATATATACACAAATACTAAATATTAAGACTTTATAATAAAATTTATAATTTTGGTTATATGCTCTAAGGATAAAAAAATACATTATTACAATTGGTCTCGACTAGTTTTTATAGGTTGAAAATTTTTTACAGTTGTATCATTGTTAATACTGTCAAATACATCTTTTTCAATATATGCCACTAAACAATCATTCAAAAATTCATCACCCATTTTATTCCGCAACTTGTTCTTTATCAACTTTATTGTTGAAAAAGCTCACTCCACAGTTGATGTTGCCACAGGTAAAATCAGTGTTAGCTTCAAAAGAAAGTATATTAGAGGATAAATAATATGCTTCTTCATTTCCACCATCTTCTTTGCAAGGTGTCCAGTCCCTTTCAAATTAATAAACCTGTCATCTCCACGCACATCTTTAATATAATTCCCAAGTTGATATCTAAGTGCTGTAAGTTCAATTGCAGGAAACTTCACTAGATAAACTTTAGTCATTCTCAATAACTTTTCCTCATCAAATGCATGGAAGGACTTAGATGAGCACAAACACACAACACAAAGAAGTAATTCTGTATTCACTTCATTGAAACTGTTGACACCCAATTTCGTCCGGCTTAAAAAAATAAAAAATTAATTAAATTAAAAATTAAAACTTAAAAAAAAATAATAAAATTTATTGAATTACTTAATTAATTGATTACTTAATTAAAAAATAATAATAGTAATAATGGCAATATTATTTTAGGGGCATTCTTTTTTAGTTTGTATGTTAAAGAAAAAAAAAAGGGGAAGAAGAAGAAAAAAATAATAATAATAAATTAAATCTAAATTAATTAAAATTAAAAATTATTAATTAATTAATTGATTAAAAAGAAAAAGAAGAAAAAAACAAAAAAATAATAATAAAAAAATGGGAAGGGTGGCCGACAGAGGCTCCCCCTCCCCTTATCCCTTATCTTCTCGCACTCTTTAATCTTATCTTCTCTCCCTCTCGAGAACCTTCTATCTCTCTGTTTTAGCTCCCAACTCAGACTCATCTCACGGAGACAGACACAAGACAGAGAGGAGCTCACAAAGCTCTCCCAGCTGCTCTCTCTCTCTCTCTCCTAGCTGCATCTCTCTCACTGATCTCTCTCACTAATCCTCTCTCTTTCACCCTCGATCACTCCCTCTTTGTCCTCGCACCACTTCCTCCTCCAAGCACAGTGCATAGCTCCTCCCCCTTTTCCCTGGCCGCGAGCCACAGCCGCCACCGCCTCATGATCCTTCATCCGTCGGCCTCACTTCATCTCTCCCTTCACTACCGGCGCGTCTTCCTCCACCTACAGCCGAGTCACCTCCGTCAACTTCGCCCCGCCGTCCCCTCGTCGTCGCGTCGTCACCCAGATGCTCCCCTGCTCCCGTCAGCCGCCGTGTCGCCCCCTTTGCTGTCGCGCTGCTGTTCTTCCCTCGCGTCGCACTCCCCTCGCCGCCGGACGCCCCGCCGTCGCCTCCTCCTGCTGCGCTTCCTCCTCTGCCACGTCTCCCAGCCGTCACCTCCTCCACCGCCGTGCCGCTGCTGCTCACGCCTCCCTGTTGCTGAAACAAGAAACAGAAACGAAAAAAAACGATTTGACCAAGTCAAAATTTTAAAAATTTTGGGTAAAATTATTACTTAGCCCTTAATTCTTTTTATTTTATCCATTTAAGTTATGAATTTTATTTTCCTTACAGATTCATCACTGACAGCAAGCTTTTTGTTTGTTTTTTTTTTATTTTTCTTTGTTTCTTCTATTATTAGTTGATTTTATCTTACATTAATTTTGATCATTAAAGAGAACAACATGCGACTTTGATTTGATATGTATATTCATGTATATTTATTGGATTTTAGAATAGTTTAATTTTCATTCTTATACTGTATTTAAATGTGAATCAAATTATTGGTTAAGTAACATATAAATTATTAAAAAAACTGACCTAAGATCGATTATCAAAATCCATGTCCAAATGATTCAGTTAGAATCCATGGCTTGGATATTAGCTAAAATTATTAAAAAATTAAATTAAATTAAATAACGAAATCTTAAGACGGATCATATCCATGTCTAAATGATTCGGTTAGAATCCACGGCTTGGATATTAGCTAAAATTATTAAAAAATAAAATTAAATTAAATAACGAAATCCTAAGACGGATCATATCCATGTCCAAATGATTCGGTTAGAATCCATGGCTTGGATATTCGCTAAAATTATTAAAAAATAAAATTAAATTAAATTAGAAATCCGTCTTAAGATGGATCATAAAATCCATGTCCAGATGATTCGGTTAGAATCCATGGCTTGGATATTAACTGAAATTATTTAAATTAAAATTTAATAACGAAATCCCGATGGCGAACCGACTCGTAGTCCGGATCTGTTATGAAAGCCCATAATTTTGACATAATTTTAATTTTTGCTTATGAATTTATTGGATTTGTCTAATTGATACTTTAACTTAGTTTTAATTTTTGCAATTAAGTCATTAATTCACTTATTTTCTATTATACTTTTGTTTGTTCAGCTAATTAAAAGCTTAAATTAACTTAGGGATTGATATTAAGCTTAATTATATAATTAAGTTAAATAGGTAATTTTAATAAATAATTTGTCCTTGGATTTATTTGATTTATTCATCTAAACTTTGAGTTTGTTTTGATTTACAATTCGCGCATTGACTTCCTTTTATTGTCTTTTCGTTTGCTCAAATAATTAAATGTGTAAATTAACTGAGGAATTAATGTTAAGCATAATTATATGATTAGATTAGATAAACCTTTTTTTAATTAATCTAAAATTAGTTTGACATAATAAAAATCACACCTAGGAAATATTCAGTCTACCTGTGCCATTTAATAATTAATTAAATAGCTAATAATAAATTAAATTTAAATTAAATTCCATGACCAGATGATTCGGTTAGAATCTATGGCTTGGATATTAATTGAAATTATTTTAAAATAATAATAATAAAATAAAATAAAAATTTAATAATGAAATCCGTTCGCGAATCCTCAACTCGATTAAAAGTCGATTCAGAATCTCGGTACAATTCTTCTCTTATTCTCCATTTTTTTATTTATTTATTTTATTTATACAAGTCACTAACCTTTTTTTATTTCTACAGAACTAACAATAATCTTTATATGTTTATTATTATTATTATTATTTATTATTATTATTATTATTATTGTTATTATTATTATTATTCAATTCAGATTACTAACTATTTAATTTTTGCATAAACTAATTACTAACTCAACTAACATCACTAACCATTTAATTTTTGCTATACTAACAATTAATTGTGCTAACCACTAACTTTTATTATTATTGTTATCACTAACTTTAATTTTTGCTATACTAACAATTAATTGTGCTAACCACTAACTTTTATTATTATTGTTATCACTAACTTTAATTTTTGCTATACTAACAATTAATTGTGCTAACCACTAACTTTCATTATTATTGTTATCACTAACCATTTAATATTTGTTATACTAACAACTAACTTTACTAACTTTATTAATAACTAACTTTAATTATTATTATTATTATTATTATTATTATTATTATAATGGAAGGTTATGCCTCCTATTTATTATTTAAAAAAAAAAAAAAAAAAAGTGGACGGCCGAAAAGCCCCACTTTATTTATTTATATATCATCTTTTGATATTCTTTTGTTTACTTTATGTGTTTTCCCATTATCTATTTGCATGTGCTATTTAATTTATGCACCTTTTATTTTCTTAAATGGATGTTCAAAACAAACAAAAAAAAAAAAGAGAAAACCTCCACTTTATTTATTGTTATTTAATTTTTCTTTATTTTATGGTTAAACTCATTTCATTTAAAGAAATTAGCCATAAAAAAATATATATATAAAATAAATCTGAGCCATGTTGTTAAGTCAAAATTTTTTAGTTCATGGTATATTGGCTGGAAACTGTCTCGTGCCCGCTTTTGAGCTGCTTCACCTGGTGAAGAGGGTCTGGCTGAGTAACAACGCCCTGTACCATGATCAAAGATTTTTATTTTTAAATTCTTTGATTCCTTTAAATTAACTTCTTATTAAATAAAAAAATTAATTATTTTTTTTAAATTCTTTTATAAACTGAGTAATTATTTAAATAATAAATATCCTTCATTAAACAAGAAAAAAATCAAAAAAAAAAAGAAAGATAAGAAAAATAAAAGAAAGATAAGAAAGAAAAATAAAAGAAAGATAAGAAAGAAAAGAAAGATAAGAAAAAAAATAAAAGAAAAGATAAGAAAAAGAAAAGAAAGATAAAAAAAATAAAAGAAAAGATAAGAAAAAGAAAAGAAAGAAAGAAAAGACAAGAAAAATAAAAGAAAGATAAGAAAGAAAAATAAAAGAAAGATAAGATAAAGAAAAGAAAGGAAAGATAAGAAAAAGAAAAGAAAGATAAAAGAAAGAAAAAGAAAAAGAAAAGAAAGAAAGAAAGGAATAAGAAAGAAAGAAAAGAAAAGAAATTAAAAGAAAATTAAAAAAAAAGTAAAAATAAGTAAAAAAGAAGAAAAAGAAAGAAAGTAAAAAAAGAAGTAAAAATATAAAGATAAATTTTTTAGTTAGTATTAAAAATCATTCATAAACAAAAAGAATTACCATTTAAAAATTAATTTCATAATAATAAGAATTAAATAATTACGATAAATCAATTTCCATATCCGGATGATCCGGCAGGATCTACGATTTGGAAAATATCAAACTTTTTAAAATAAATAAATTAAATAAAAAGATAAAAATCCATATTTTTACAATATGGATAAAATTGTTTAAAATTTCGTCAAATTCCGTGTCCAAATGACTCGGCAGAGTCCATGGTTCGGAATTCAAATCTTCCGTGTCCAAATGACTCGACAGAGTCCATGGTTCGGAAGTATAAAATTCTATACAAATTACCAAAATCCACATTTTCGACTAATTCAGTTAAAATATCTAAATTAACTGAAAATTTTTAAAAGCAAAGTAAAACAAAATTAAAATCAACTAAGGTGCCAATTTTGGGCGCTATAACAATATTGTTTTAGCGTAACCGTACTCCCGATCCCCGAACTCTCGCAGACCAATTTTAAGGTGTCCAATCGACCTAAGAAAACTGATTGGTGGCGACTCCAGAAGACCCGCACGTTGCCACAGCTTGGCGACTCCACTGGGGACCCTGGTTAGTGAGTCAAGCCTAAAAGTTGATTTATTTGTTCTGTTTTGTTTATTTTTATGTGGATTTATATGTTATATTTACTTATTCTAAACATGCATAATGCATTCACAAAATGAAGCTCTATACCCGAGCTTCCTTAAATCAAACACGATTCTTTCTAAGCGGAATTGGTGTTGCTGTCCTTGTGAGGCCACGGTCTCCAAGCCTTCACCGGTTTCAAAGTAGCAAAGTAGTGTATTGCCTTCTGAGACGATTTGTCTCTGCATGGGCCCACGAAAAGCTACGACTCGAATTAATCCATTCCTTACGTTAACCCTAGAGGGTAAGGAATCGGGCCGTTACTATGATTTAGTGACGGGATTCGGGAACTATCCCTTGCCTTTTTGATAAGCCACCTTATGCATATAGAATTCCCCACTTAACCATAGAACTGACCATAGAATTTCTACCATTTTACCAACGCCATAAGCATATCCTCGTTATGCTGTGTTGTTACTCTACACTTTTCTTCGTATGGTTTTAACTTGTTTATCCATAATACTTCATGAGTTGTTAATTACTATTTAACTTGTTAATAACCTCATTTTTCTTTTGTTATATTTCCGTTCTGTGCAATTATTCTTCATGCATCAAAACCACGCATCAAATTATGCTAACTTTTTGGTCTTTTTAATAATAACTAGAAGTCTTGAAGTTTCACAATAGTTGATAATCAAGCTCACTCATTGTAATGGAATACATGCAATGAGATTATTTTTATCATATTTTTATCAATCACATGCATATAAAATCTGATAAAAATAATCTTATTGCATGCATCCATTACATCAATAACATGCATATAAAATCTGATAAAAATAATCTCATTGCATGTATTCCATTACATCAATCACGTGCATATAAATTTTGATAAAAAACATAATCTCATTATGTATTGCATGCATCCATTGCATCAATCATATACATGTAAAATCTAATAAAATGAATCTCACTTTAAAAAGGTAAAATTGGACCTCAACACCGATATCCAACTCGGCTCCAAACAAGACTAATGGCAGAACAAACCGAAGGACGTCTCATAGATATAGAGTCCAAGATAGAAAATATGGCCGGAGCAATTCCCTCCTCATTACACCAAAAAATGAAATTCATTTTTGAAGGAAAGTTAATCACAGTCTTTGCTGGTGAAGACATTCTGCTATCATCTATATCAATAGTAGCAAAGACCAAGTGACCTTATCTTCCAAGTTGGTGTGACCCAAATCCCAAATATAACTGAAAATTCTGTCATATTGAAACTCAATGTCCAACAGTTGGTCGAGTCCAAGTTGCTAGGCCCGATGTGATTGGTAATTAAAAGTGAAGATTTTGAGCTGGAATTACATTAATTTTGGAAGAGCTCCAAGTTAGATCTGACCTAATAGTCCGCACACACTTTTGAATGACAGGGAATCCTTTGAATAAACTTGTATCTTTGAAAGCTTGCAAAAGTAATTTAATAGTAAAAATCTCCTAGATTTAGTCCAGAATCTAGGGTGTAGTCTTTGTTAAATGGACACCTGCTATTCTTTTTCTGGTACAACAAAAAGATGTAATGCGTGCATTCTACTACTTTCCATTTTTACACTCTTTGCCATTATACTATCCATTATTGCCATCACACTTTACTTTTCGACAACCGGTAATTCTTTTTGTTCTCTAACAAAAAGATGTTGCGTGTGCATTCTACCACTTTTCAATCCCATTATTACTTCTACACATTCTACCAATTTTTACCAAAAATTCAATTATTACACCTACACATTCTACCACTTCTTACCAAAAATTCCGTTTTTACATCCATCTCTCACTCATTTCCATTATACTATCCATTATTGCTATCATACTTTGCTTTGAAAACGATACTACTCGTGGGTGAAAATAAAAAAGTTAAGGGAGATTTAATAGTGGCGATCTTGAAAGTGCTGTCAAATCTAGTAAGAAGGATTTCATATGTTGCACCCCAACTCTCAAAAAAAGAATTCATAGTGGTTATCAACATCCTTGCAAGAAGTCTGGGGTTAGCTTCCAAACAAGGTAGCTCTCATATTAAATGACTTCAGTGGCCTCCCAATTCTCACAAATGCTCAATACAAAAAAAAAAGATTCTCAGTTTTCCGCAACACAAATTCCAACAAAGGAAAGAAGTTCATCCCTTCCATCAAAAGCCATTAAAGGGAAAATCCAAAACAAAAAAAAAGAGACTGAGAGCAAACACAAGCAACTAAGGCCACTTGAATCATTTCACTTCAAGAGGGCTATGATCTCAGTTCTTTGCAACACAAACTCCGAAAAGAGAAATTCATCCCTTCCATCAAAAGACAACAAGAGAAAATTCAAAACCAAAAAGGACTGAGAACAAGCACGAGCAAGCAAGGCCACTTGAGTCATCTCACTTCAAGAGAGTTATCAAGTATGTCATCACCATAGCTCACAAAAAAAAGGGAAACAAAAAAAAAAAAGAAAAGAAAAAAAGGCTCAAACTAGAGCAAAAGAAAAAAAAAATGAGTTATGGATTCTAGACTGAAAACCTGCAAAGGCGGTCTAGAAGACAAAAGCAACCCTCAAACCAAGCGTACATAAAGATTACGATAGTTGGGGGGCAACAGATGAGGTCTAACTTTCTGAAAAAGGTGGCAAGTTTGAGGTCTTCACTATTGAATTTTTCACCGTAATCAAATTTGCTCACGAGTAGTATTAAAAGACCCTTCTCCCACACCACTTAAACTTAACTTTCCTCAAACTGAACATCCTCATTCAGTTAAAAGACTATCATTGTGAATCATGCTTCTACCTTATTTAATACTGCTCACGAGTAGTATTAAAAGACCATTTTTTCAAACCACTTAAACTTAACTTTCCTCAGACTTATCATTCTCATTCAGCTAAAAGATTATCATTGTGAAACATGTTTCTACCTTATTTAATACTGCGCACGAGTAGTATTAAAAGACCATTCTTTCACACCACTTAAATTTAACTTTCCTCAGACCTAACATCCTCATTCAGTTAAAAGACTATCATTGTGAAACATGTTTCTACCTTATTTAATACTGCGCACGAGTAGTATTAAAAGACCTTCTTTCACATCACTTAAACTTAACTTTCCTCAGACCTAACATCTTCATTCAGTTTAAAGACTATCATTGTGAATCATGTTTCTACCTTATTTAATACTGCTCACGAGTAGTATTAAAAGACAATTCTTTTACACCACTCAAACTTAACTTTCCTCACACCTAAAAATTTACCTCTTGATATTATCCTCATTCAGCTAAAAGGCTATTATTGTGAATCATGTTTCTACCTTATTGCCTTGCACAGTTTATGTCTTCGAGTTGGAAAGGGAAGAATGGCAGGATATTTTAATTAAAAAACAAAGACCGTAAATTACTTTGTCAAGCTTTGCAAATTGATGAAAGTTTTTCTTTAAGGCCAAACCATTATTCATTAATGTATGTAGACTTAAAAGTGAGGAGATAGCTTGAGTCTTTCTTTAATAAGATGTGGTTCTTGTAAGAGAAATTTACGATCAAGTGCCATCACAAAGGTCTAGAAATGCTCGACCTTCTGTTAAAGGCGAGGTGATACCTTTTATCAACATAAATACCATATTTAGGGGGGCAAAGTAGTCTCTACGAAGCGTAAGAGGAGTACTGCCAACAAAGAAGTTCAATAGACAAGAGGGCAAGTCTTATGAATCAGAACTTGAGTTTAAGAAAGAGCGATCACTCAGACTATAACATGGGGATAAGTAAATGTCGGCATGACCACAAGAAAAGGGGCAAAGAGACATTGAAAGTAAAGCCTTCGATGGTACGAAATCCATGACAACGGATGAGTATCCAAAGAAATATAAAGTATGAGGCGTGCGAATATTAAAGAAATTGAGGCCAAAATTCAAGAACAAGTCAAAGAAAGGGGATTTTGAAAAGAGTTCGGCTTTTGAGGCAGTGAACAAAAGCTGGAAAGCATAAAGAGATTCAATGATAGTCCAAGAAGGCCATCACAAAGAGGATCCAGTAAAACAAAGACATGAAGAACTAGATCCATACAAAAAAAAATCCATTAGTTACACATACTCTGCATTCATGCATTTCATATCATGCATACATAGCCTTTACATAACAATGACCAAACAGGAATCACATTCACAGCACAGTTACAGCAATATAAGCTGAGATCTTAATGTCATCAGCTCTTATTAATCTATCACTGGATACACAGCTAATATGCTGAACCAACCCGCATCAGGAATTCAAAAATATAAAGTAGACAATATTGTCAAAAGCCTGGCAATTGATTCAATAATCGAGACTACACCTGGAAGGATAGGATTGACGCCAGCTAGTAGTATCCAAGATAAGAGATAGCTATAGCCAAAGATAAGGCAGATATAAAAAAAAATATATAAAGTAGACAATATTGTCAAAAGCCTGGCAATTGATTCAATAATCGAGGCTGCACCTGGTAGGACAGGATTGATGCCAGCTTAGCAGCATCCAAGATAAGAGATAGCTGTGGTCAAAGATAAGGCAGACATCAAGAAATATTGATGTTGAAACTTTGTCAAAAGCGGACAAAACATTCAATAATCAAGGACGGAATCGACGTCAGCTGGATGGAATATCTATGATACCAAAATAAAGTAGGATCCACTTTTTCGGTTAAACGGAGGATACGGTACTCCGTGACTCTCAAGTCGGTTCTCTCAGTTGCCCATAATAACTGATTCTTTCCTCTCTTCTTTCTTTTACTTCCCTCTAGAAAATGGATCCTACTCTTTCTGTCTTACGAAAATATTTTCCTTCTCTCCCAATGAACATTCTTAAAAAGATCTACCAAGTTCGCTGTGAACGATTAAGAGTTCTGATGCACAAAGGAATCCCTGAAGATGTGCGGTGGTTAATCGAAGCCAAGGTTCGTCTGGCAAGTGAAATCCCAGAGGCATTTGTGTCTCACATGCCTGGTATAGGCAAAAGCTCTTATGCCAAAAAGCGAAGAGCGAAAAGGTTACAAGTCTGCCATAAATGTGGACGATGGACTTGTAATACTAAATGTCGTTCTTTAGGGATGATCTCTGATAATCGAGAAGATAAAATACGATTCATTAAGAATGGCCTGAGTAAGGACTCGTTGGATGATATCCAATTGATTCTTGAGACGCATTCTTGTGGATCTATGCAACGTGAACTTCTTGGTTTATGGAGCATTTTTCATGAAGAACGAAACCGATACAGTCCCGGGAATCTGACGTTAAACGACCCTATTTGCCAGCTTGTAAGAAAACTGGATGGGAAGCAAATCCTCGACTCATAGAAGCCGTTAATGCCGTTATTGGACGTAAAACCAGTGGAAGATGTGAGCCACAGTTACAATTACTGTACATACAGTTTGTTATATTTGGAAAAGTTTGCATTTTCTTTTGACAGATGTACATGCTCTCCTAAGTGTAATCGACACGTTATCCATTTCATCGCTATAAATGCATGTTTTTCCAGTCGGTTATCTAAGTTTCCTTCAATAACTAATTCCTTTCCATCATCTCTCAAATTCTTCTCTCATCAATGGATTCTACTCTTTCTACCCTGCGAAAATACTTTCCTTCTCTTCCAATAAAAGTCCTTAAAAAGATCTACCTTGCTAGATGTGAAAGAATCAGAGTTTTTATGCACAAAGGCATTCCTGATAATGTGCGGTGGCTAATTGAAGCTAAGGTTCGTTCAGCTGGTGAAGTTCCAGAAGCGTTCTTTCCCCGTATGCCCGGCTTTGGTAAAAGCGCTTATGCCAAAAAGCGAAGAGCAAAGAGGCTAGGTGTTTGTCATAAATGTGGACGATGGAATTGTAATACTAAATGTCGCTTTTTAGGATACATCTCCAGAAATCATGAAGATAAAAGAAAATTCATCAAGAATGGCCTGCGTAAGGAATCTTTGGATGATATCCTATTAACTTTTGAAACACATTCTTGTGAAATAGTGCAATGGGAAATTATGGATTTATGGTGGACTTTCCGTAAAGAACAGGATCGTTACAGTCTTGGAAATCTAACTTTTAATGACCCTGTTTGCCAGTTTGTGAGAAAACTGGATGGGAAGCAAATCCCCGACTTATAGAAGGCATTGAAGCCGTTACTAGACATAAACTAGTGGAAGATGATAGCCACAGTCATGATTGCTGTACATATAAGCTGTCATTTGTCTTTTCTTTTGACAATAATGTACTTGCTTCTGTAAGTGTAATTAACGCATTATCCCTTTCATCACTATAAATATGTGTTAGTTATTTTCGTTTCCTACAATCACTAATTTCTTTCTTTGCCTCCTTCATCAATGGAGTCTTCTCTTTCCGCCCTACGAAAGTATTTTCCTTCCTTCCCAATAAATGTTCTTAAAAAGATTTATCAAGCTAGATGTGAACGATTCAGAGTATTTATGCAAAAAGGCATTCCTGATAATGTGCGATGGCTAATCGAGGCTAAGGTTCGTTCAGCTGGTGAAGTTCCAGAAGCATTCTTTCCCCGTATGCCCGGCTTCGGTAAAAGTGCTTATGCCAAAAAGAGAAGAGCAAAGAGGCTAGGCGTTTGTCATAATTGTGGATGGTGGATTTGTAGCTCTAAATGTCGTTCTCCAGGAGTGATCACCAGAAATCGTTAAGATAGAAGAAGTTTCATTAAGAATGGACTGCGTAAGGAATCTCTGGAAAATATTCGAGAGACTCTTGAAGCGCACTCTTGTGGAATGGTGCAATTTGGGATTGTCGGTTTATGGATGACTTTCCAAAAAGAACGAGATCGCTACAATATTAAGAATCTGACTTTAAACGACCCCGTTTGCCAGTTTGTAAGAAAACTGGATGGGATGCAAATCACCGATTCATAGAAGGCATTGAAGCCATTACTGGACGCAAAGCTAGCGGAAGATGTAGAGCCAAAGTCACGACTACTGTACATGCTAGCTGTCGCTTTTGAAATTTTCCTCCCCTTTTAGCAGTAATGTACCCACTCCTGACATGAGCTATAATTATGACTACTGTATATAATCGTCACTTTTGAAATTTTCCTTCTCTTCCGACAATCACGTACCTACTACTGACGTAAGCTACAGTCGCGATTACTGTGTATGCTAGTTGCTTTTGAAATTTTCCTCCTCTTTTTGACAATAATGACCAGAGTCATAATCACGGCTACTGTGTATAGCTGGCAATAATATCTCCATTCTTAAGAATAAAATTATTACTTTATCTTTTCATCTCTATAAATATATCCCCTTTTCTTCTTTTCTCACAAGGGTAAGGATAGGAATGGAGAAAACCCCAACTCGTAAATCCCGAAGTATTTGTGTATTTTCTGGGGCTTTTCCTGGAAAAGATGAAGAGTATTTAAAGGCAGCCAACCATTTGGGTAGAGTATTAGCTGAGCGAAAAATACATTTAGTTTATGGAAGAGGTAGTGTCGGATTAATGGGAGGTGTAGCATCAGCAGCATCTTTAGGAGGAAGTCAAGTTTTGGGCATCATCCCTGGACCTTTGAAATTTGTTTCTGGGGGCACGATTGGAGAAGAATTAGTGGTTAAAAATTTGCAAGAGCGTGTGTTACAAATGCTTTTAAATGCTGATGCTTTTATCGCTCTACCAGGTGGTTTTGGCACATTGGGAGAAGTCTTTCAAATTGCTTCCATGGCCCAACTTAATTTGCATAAGAAACCCATTGGGCTTTTAAATGTTAACAATTTCTTTACAGGTTTGATAGCTTTTATGGATTATGCTATGCAGAAGAATTTCATATCAAGAGTGGCACGGCGAATTATAATATCCGCAACAACTGCTGAAGAATTGCTAGATAAAATACAAGCTTTTGTTCCTGAACCAGATCCAGCGATGATCCAAATAGACTGGACACTACAGTCTTTCCCGACCAGTTCACTCCCATAATTGTCCTTTACCCGGCCTGTTGAAGCATTGTGGAAGAAGAAGCGATCTGATCCGTTTTTCTTGTCCTTTCGTTTTAATTATCAGCATTTTCTTTCGTATTTCAGTTTTTCTTTTCAGGGAATTTCGTTATCTTATAAGATAGTTTCGTCCAGGCTGATATTAAAACCATGCGACAATGCCTTTAGGTTGGAATGGCTGAGTAAAGAGTAATTTTTATTACTCTTGAGACGCATCCTATTAAGTCTACTAGGCATAACATTTTGGGGTAGTTAAGCTTTGACCTTATTTGGATGACATATCTCACAAGGGAATCTATATTTACTGAAGAAAATATTAGATGAACCTTGGATATTGATTCCAAACATCCGTTCCCTTTACATAATTTGTCAGTGTTATTGTCATCATCAAGATTCACTCATCTTATCGAAGTTTAAATTTCTGCACTCACCTATTATGAAAATTCACACTTCCGAATAGAACATTTCAACTTCGATTGTCTCAGGTACTTAAAAAGGAGGAAAGAGTTTTTCTCCACAATCAAAATCAATTTCGAAAACAATCAATTTTCATCATCGGGGTTTTAAGGATGGAACCTTTGCCTCGAAAATAATCAATTTTCATCATCGGGGTTTTAAGGATGGAACCTTTGCCTCGAAATCAATCAATCAATCCGAGGTTTTAAGGATGGAACCTTTGCCTCGAGATCAATCAATCAATTCGAGGTTTTAAGGATGGAACCTTTGCCTCGAAAACAATCAATTTTCATCATCGGGGTTTTAAGGATGGAACCTTTGCCTCGAAATCAATCAATCAATTCGAGGTTTTAAGGATGGAACCTTTGCCTCGAGATCAATCAATCAATTCGAGGTTTTAAGGATGGAACCTTTACCTCGACATCCATCAATTTTCCTTCAAACGATAGGAGAGTTCCTATCATCGAGGTTCTAAGGTAGGGCCCTTAACCTCAAAACAATCAATCATTCAGTCCATCTTACAACGATAGAACCTTTCCTATCGTTAGAGGTTCTAAGGACCTTTCCTTAAACCTCAAACAAACAATCAATCATTCAGTCCATCTTACAATGATAGAACCTTTCCTATCGTTAGAGGTTCTAAGGACCTTTCCTTAAACCTCAAACAAACAATCAATCATTCAGTCCATCTTACAACGATAGAACCTTTCCTATCGTTAGAGGTTCTAAGGACCTTTCCTTAAACATCAAACAAACAATCAATCATTCAGTCTATCTTACAACGATAGAACCTTTCCTATCGTTAGAGGTTCTAAGGACTTTTCCTTAAACCTCAAACAAACAATCAATCATTCAGTCCATCTTACAACGATAGAACCTTTCCTATCGTTAGAGGTTCTAAGGACCTTTCCTTAAACCTCAAACAAACAATCAATCATTCAGTCCATCTTACAACGATAGAACCTTTCTTATCGTTAGAGGTTCTAAGGACCTTTCCTTAAACCTCAAACAAACAATCAATTATTCAGTCCATCTTACAACGATAGAACCTTTCCTATCGTTAGAGGTTCTAAGGACCTTTCCTTAAACCTCAAACAAACAATCAATCATTCAGTCCATCTTACAACGATAGAACCTTTCCTATCGTTAGAGGTTCTAAGGACCTTTCCTTAAACCTCAAACAAACAATCAATCATTCAGTCCATCTTACAACGATAGAACCTTTCCTATCGTTAGAGGTTCTAAGGACCTTTCCTTAAACCTCAAACAAACAAACAATCATTCAGTCCATCTTACAACGATAGAACCTTTCCTATCGTTAGAGGTTCTAAGGACCTTTCCTTAAACCTCAAACAAACAATCAATCATTCAGTCCATCTTACAACGATAGAACCTTTCCTATCGTTAGAGGTTCTAAGGACCTTTCCTTAACCTCAAACAAACAAACAATCAATCATTCAGTCCATCTTACAACGATAGAACCTTTCCTATCGTTAGAGGTTCTAAGGACCTTTCCTTAACCTCAAACAAACAAACAATCAATCATTCAGTCCATCTTACAACGATAGAACCTTTCCTATCGTTAGAGGTTCTAAGGACCTTTCCTTAACCTCAAACAAACAATCAATCATTCAGTCCATCTTACAACGATAGAACCTTTCCTATCGTTAGAGGTTCTAAGGACCTTTCCTTAACCTCAAACAAACAATCAATCATTCAGTCCATCTTACAACGATAGAACCTTTCCTATCGTTAGAGGTTCTAAGGACCTTTCCTTAAACCTCAAACAAACAATCAATCATTCAGTCCATCTTACAACGATAGAACCTTTCCTATCGTTAGAGGTTCTAAGGACCTTTCCTTAAACCTCAAACAAACAATCAATCATTCAGTCCATCTTACAACGATAGAACCTTTCCTATCGTTAGAGGTTCTAAGGACCTTTCCTTAACCTCAAACAAACAGTCAATCATTCAGTCCATCTTACAACGATAGAACCTTTCCTATCGTTAGAGGTTCTAAGGACCTTTCCTTAACCTCAACAAACAATCAATCATTCAGTCCAACTTACAACGATAGAACGTTTCCTATCGTTAGAGGTTCTAAGGACCTTTCCTTAACCTCAAACAAACAATCAATCATTCAGTCCATCTTACAACGATAGAACCTTTCCTATCGTTAGAGGTTCTAAGGACCTTTCCTTAAACCTCAAACAAACAATCAATCATTCAGTCCATCTTACAACGATAGAACCTTTCCTATCGTTAGAGGTTCTAAGGACCTTTCCTTAAACCTCAAACAAACAATCAATCATTCAGTCCATCTTACAACGATAGAACCTTTCTTATCGTTAGAGGTTCTAAGGACCTTTCCTTAAACCTCAAACAAACAATCAATCATTCAGTCCATCTTACAACGATAGAACCTTTCCTATCGTTAGAGGTTCTAAGGACCTTTCCTTAAACATCAAACAAACAATCAATCATTCAGTCTATCTTACAACGATAGAACCTTTCCTATCGTTAGAGGTTCTAAGGACTTTTCCTTAAACCTCAAACAAACAATCAATCATTCAGTCCATCTTACAACGATAGAACCTTTCCTATCGTTAGAGGTTCTAAGGACCTTTCCTTAAACCTCAAACAAACAATCAATCATTCAGTCCATCTTACAACGATAGAACCTTTCTTATCGTTAGAGGTTCTAAGGACCTTTCCTTAAACCTCAAACAAACAATCAATTATTCAGTCCATCTTACAACGATAGAACCTTTCCTATCGTTAGAGGTTCTAAGGACCTTTCCTTAAACCTCAAACAAACAATCAATCATTCAGTCCATCTTACAACGATAGAACCTTTCCTATCGTTAGAGGTTCTAAGGACCTTTCCTTAAACCTCAAACAAACAATCAATCATTCAGTCCATCTTACAACGATAGAACCTTTCCTATCGTTAGAGGTTCTAAGGACCTTTCCTTAAACCTCAAACAAACAAACAATCATTCAGTCCATCTTACAACGATAGAACCTTTCCTATCGTTAGAGGTTCTAAGGACCTTTCCTTAAACCTCAAACAAACAATCAATCATTCAGTCCATCTTACAACGATAGAACCTTTCCTATCGTTAGAGGTTCTAAGGACCTTTCCTTAACCTCAAACAAACAAACAATCAATCATTCAGTCCATCTTACAACGATAGAACCTTTCCTATCGTTAGAGGTTCTAAGGACCTTTCCTTAACCTCAAACAAACAAACAATCAATCATTCAGTCCATCTTACAACGATAGAACCTTTCCTATCGTTAGAGGTTCTAAGGACCTTTCCTTAACCTCAAACAAACAATCAATCATTCAGTCCATCTTACAATGATAGAACCTTTCCTATCGTTAGAGGTTCTAAGGACCTTTCCTTAAACCTCAAACAAACAATCAATCATTCAGTCCATCTTACAACGATAGAACCTTTCCTATCGTTAGAGGTTCTAAGGACCTTTCCTTAAACCTCAAACAAACAATCAATCATTCAGTCCATCTTACAATGATAGAACCTTTCCTATCGTTAGAGGTTCTAAGGACCTTTCCTTAAACCTCAAACAAACAATCAATCATTCAGTCCATCTTACAACGATAGAACCTTTCCTATCGTTAGAGGTTCTAAGGACCTTTCCTTAAACATCAAACAAACAATCAATCATTCAGTCTATCTTACAACGATAGAACCTTTCCTATCGTTAGAGGTTCTAAGGACTTTTCCTTAAACCTCAAACAAACAATCAATCATTCAGTCCATCTTACAACGATAGAACCTTTCCTATCGTTAGAGGTTCTAAGGACCTTTCCTTAAACCTCAAACAAACAATCAATCATTCAGTCCATCTTACAACGATAGAACCTTTCTTATCGTTAGAGGTTCTAAGGACCTTTCCTTAAACCTCAAACAAACAATCAATTATTCAGTCCATCTTACAACGATAGAACCTTTCCTATCGTTAGAGGTTCTAAGGACCTTTCCTTAAACCTCAAACAAACAATCAATCATTCAGTCCATCTTACAACGATAGAACCTTTCCTATCGTTAGAGGTTCTAAGGACCTTTCCTTAAACCTCAAACAAACAATCAATCATTCAGTCCATCTTACAACGATAGAACCTTTCCTATCGTTAGAGGTTCTAAGGACCTTTCCTTAAACCTCAAACAAACAAACAATCATTCAGTCCATCTTACAACGATAGAACCTTTCCTATCGTTAGAGGTTCTAAGGACCTTTCCTTAAACCTCAAACAAACAATCAATCATTCAGTCCATCTTACAACGATAGAACCTTTCCTATCGTTAGAGGTTCTAAGGACCTTTCCTTAACCTCAAACAAACAAACAATCAATCATTCAGTCCATCTTACAACGATAGAACCTTTCCTATCGTTAGAGGTTCTAAGGACCTTTCCTTAACCTCAAACAAACAAACAATCAATCATTCAGTCCATCTTACAACGATAGAACCTTTCCTATCGTTAGAGGTTCTAAGGACCTTTCCTTAACCTCAAACAAACAATCAATCATTCAGTCCATCTTACAACGATAGAACCTTTCCTATCGTTAGAGGTTCTAAGGACCTTTCCTTAACCTCAAACAAACAATCAATCATTCAGTCCATCTTACAACGATAGAACCTTTCCTATCGTTAGAGGTTCTAAGGACCTTTCCTTAAACCTCAAACAAACAATCAATCATTCAGTCCATCTTACAACGATAGAACCTTTCCTATCGTTAGAGGTTCTAAGGACCTTTCCTTAAACCTCAAACAAAGAATCAATCATTCAGTCCATCTTACAACGATAGAACCTTTCCTATCGTTAGAGGTTCTAAGGACCTTTCCTTAACCTCAAACAAACAGTCAATCATTCAGTCCATCTTACAACGATAGAACCTTTCCTATCGTTAGAGGTTCTAAGGACCTTTCCTTAACCTCAACAAACAATCAATCATTCAGTCCAACTTACAACGATAGAACGTTTCCTATCGTTAGAGGTTCTAAGGACCTTTCCTTAACCTCAAACAAACAATCAATCATTCAGTCCATCTTACAACGATAGAACCTTTCCTATCGTTAGAGGTTCTAAGGACCTTTCCTTAAACCTCAAACAAACAATCAATCATTCAGTCCATCTTACAACGATAGAACCTTTCCTATCGTTAGAGGTTCTAAGGACCTTTCCTTAAACCTCAAACAAACAATCAATCATTCAGTCCATCTTACAACGATAGAACCTTTCTTATCGTTAGAGGTTCTAAGGACCTTTCCTTAAACCTCAAACAAACAATCAATTATTCAGTCCATCTTACAACGATAGAACCTTTCCTATCGTTAGAGGTTCTAAGGACCTTTCCTTAAACCTCAAACAAACAATCAATCATTCAGTCCATCTTACAACGATAGAACCTTTCCTATCGTTAGAGGTTCTAAGGACCTTTCCTTAACCTCAAACAAACAATCAATCATTCAGTCCATCTTACAACGATAGAACCTTTCCTATCGTTAGAGGTTCTAAGGACCTTTCCTTAAACCTCAAACAAACAATCAATCATTGAGTCCATCTTACAACGATAGAACATTTCCTATCGTTAGAGGTTCTAAGGGTCTTTTCTTAAACCTCAAACAAACAATCAATCATTCAGTCCATCTTACAACGATAGAACCTTTTCTATCGTTAGAGGTTCTAAGGACCTTTCCTTAAACCTCAAACAATCAATCAATCATTCAGTCCATCTTACAACGATAGAACGTTTCCTATCATTAGAGGTTCTAAGGACCTTTCCTTAACCTCAAACAATCAATCAACGAGTCCATCTTACAACGACAGGAGCTTTCCTATCGTTAGAGGTTCTAAGGACCTTTCCTTAACCTCAGAGTTTAGGCGGCGAGAAGGTTTTCAATGCCTAGCTAAGCTGGACGAAATTTGGTAACTAACTTTGCATACATCATGTCCCATGAAGCATGCAAAGGGGGGCAGCTGTTGACGCCCAATTTCGTCCGGCTTAAAAAAATAAAAAATTAATTAAATTAAAAATTAAAACTTAAAAAAAAATAATAAAATTTATTGAATTACTTAATTAATTGATTACTTAATTAAAAAATAATAATAGTAATAATGGCAATATTATTTTAGGGGCATTCTTTTTTAGTTTGTATGTTAAAGAAAAAAAAAAAAGGGAAGAAGAAGAAAAAAATAATAATAATAAATTAAATCTAAATTAATTAAAATTAAAAATTATTAATTAATTAATTGATTAAAAAGAAAAAGAAGAAAAAAACAAAAAAATAATAATAAAAAAATGGGAAGGGTGGCCGACAGAGGCTCCCCCTCCCCTTATCCCTTATCTTCTCGCACTCTTTAATCTTATCTTCTCTCCCTCTCGAGAACCTTCTATCTCTCTGTTTTAGCTCCAACTCAGACTCATCTCACGGAGACAGACACAAGACAGAGAGGAGCTCACAAAGCTCTCCCAGCTGCTCTCTCTCTCTCTCTCCTAGCTGCATCTCTCTCACTGATCTCTCTCACTAATCCTCTCTCTTTCACCCTCGATCACTCCCTCTTTGTCCTCGCACCACTTCCTCCTCCAAGCACAGTGCATAGCTCCTCCCCCTTTTCCCTGGCCGCGAGCCACAGCCGCCACCGCCTCATGATCCTTCATCCGTCGGCCTCACTTCATCTCTCCCTTCACTACCGGCGCGTCTTCCTCCACCTACAGCCGAGTCACCTCCGTCAACTTCGCCCCGCCGTCCCCTCGTCGTCGCGTCGTCACCCAGATGCTCCCCTGCTCCCGTCAGCCGCCGCGTCGCCCCCTTTGCTGTCGCGCTGCTGTTCTTCCCTCGCGTCGCACTCCCCTCGCCGCCGGACGCCCCGCCGTCGCCTCCTCCTGCTGCGCTTCCTCCTCTGCCACGTCTCCCAGCCGTCACCTCCTCCACCGCCGTGCCGCTGCTGCTCACGCCTCCCTGTTGCTGAAACAAGAAACAGAAACGAAAAAAAACGATTTGACCAAGTCAAAATTTTAAAAATTTTGGGTAAAATTATTACTTAGCCCTTAATTCTTTTTATTTTATCCATTTAAGTTATGAATTTTATTTTCCTTACAGATTCATCACTGACAGCAAGCTTTTTGTTTGTTTTTTTTTATTTTTCTTTGTTTCTTCTATTATTAGTTGATTTTATCTTACATTAATTTTGATCATTAAAGAGAACAACATGCGACTTTGATTTGATATGTATATTCATGTATATTTATTGGATTTTAGAATAGTTTAATTTTCATTCTTATACTGTATTTAAATGTGAATCAAATTATTGGTTAAGTAACATATAAATTATTAAAAAAACTGACCTAAGATCGATTATCAAAATCCATGTCCAAATGATTCAGTTAGAATCCATGGCTTGGATATTAGCTAAAATTATTAAAAAATTAAATTAAATTAAATAACGAAATCTTAAGACGGATCATATCCATGTCTAAATGATTCGGTTAGAATCCACGGCTTGGATATTAGCTAAAATTATTAAAAAATAAAATTAAATTAAATAACGAAATCCTAAGACGGATCATATCCATGTCCAAATGATTCGGTTAGAATCCATGGCTTGGATATTCGCTAAAATTATTAAAAAATAAAATTAAATTAAATTAGAAATCCGTCTTAAGATGGATCATAAAATCCATGTCCAGATGATTCGGTTAGAATCCATGGCTTGGATATTAACTGAAATTATTTAAATTAAAATTTAATAACGAAATCCCGATGGCGAACCGACTCGTAGTCCGGATCTGTTATGAAAGCCCATAATTTTGACATAATTTTAATTTTTGCTTATGAATTTATTGGATTTGTCTAATTGATACTTTAACTTAGTTTTAATTTTTGCAATTAAGTCATTAAGTCACTTATTTTCTATTATACTTTTGTTTGTTCAGCTAATTAAAAGCTTAAATTAACTTAGGGATTGATATTAAGCTTAATTATATAATTAAGTTAAATAGGTAATTTTAATAAATAATTTATCCTTGGATTTATTTGATTTATTCATCTGAACTTTGAGTTTGTTTTGATTTACAATTCGCGCATTGACTTCCTTTTATTGTCTTTTCGTTTGCTCAAATAATTAAATGTGTAAATTAACTGAGGAATTAATGTTAAGCATAATTATATGATTAGATTAGATAAACCTTTTTTTAATTAATCTAAAATTAGTTTGACATAATAAAAATCACACCTAGGAAATATTCAGTCTACCTGTGCCATTTAATAATTAATTAAATAGCTAATAATAAATTAAATTTAAATTAAATTCCATGACCAGATGATTCGGTTAGAATCTATGGCTTGGATATTAATTGAAATTATTTTAAAATAATAATAATAAAATAAAATAAAAATTTAATAATGAAATCCGTTCGCGAATCCTCAACTCGATTAAAAGTCGATTCAGAATCTCGGTACAATTCTTCTCTTATTCTCCATTTTTTTATTTATTTATTTTATTTATACAAGTCACTAACCTTTTTTTATTTCTACAGAACTAACAATAATCTTTATATGTTTATTATTATTATTATTTATTATTATTATTATTATTATTATTGTTATTATTATTATTATTCAATTCAGATTACTAACTATTTAATTTTTGCATAAACTAATTACTAACTCAACTAACATCACTAACCATTTAATTTTTGCTATACTAACAATTAATTGTGCTAACCACTAACTTTTATTATTATTGTTATCACTAACTTTAATTTTTGCTATACTAACAATTAATTGTGCTAACCACTAACTTTTATTATTATTGTTATCACTAACTTTAATTTTTGCTATACTAACAATTAATTGTGCTAACCACTAACTTTCATTATTATTGTTATCACTAACCATTTAATATTTGTTATACTAACAACTAACTTTACTAACTTTATTCATAACTAACTTTAATTATTATTATTATTATTATTGTTATTATTATAATGGAAGGTTATGCCTCCTATTTATTATTTAAAAAAAAAAAAAAAAGTGGACGGCCGAAAAGCCCCACTTTATTTATTTATATATCATCTTTTGATATTCTTTTGTTTACTTTATGTGTTTTCCCATTATCTATTTGCATGTGCTATTTAATTTATGCACCTTTTATTTTCTTAAATGGATGTTCAAAACAAACAAAAAAAAAAAAAGAGAAAACCTCCACTTTATTTATTGTTATTTAATTTTTCTTTATTTTATGGTTAAACTCATTTCATTTAAATAAATTAGCCATAAAAAAATATATATATAAAATAAATCTGAGCCATGTTGTTAAGTCAAAATTTTTAAGTTCATGGTATATTGGCTGGAAACTGTCTCGTGCCCGCTTTTGAGCTGCTTCACCTGGTGAAGAGGGTCTGGCTGAGTAACAACGCCCCGTACCATGATCAAAGATTTTTATTTTTAAATTCTTTGATTCCTTTAAATTAACTTCTTATTAAATAAAAAAATTAATTATTTTTTTTAAATTCTTTTATAAACTGAGTAATTATTTAAATAATAAATATCCTTCATTAAACAAGAAAAAAATCAAAAAAAAAAGAAAGATAAGAAAAATAAAAGAAAGATAAGAAAGAAAAATAAAAGAAAGATAAGAAAGAAAAGAAAGATAAGAAAAAAAATAAAAGAAAAGATAAGAAAAAGAAAAGAAAGATAAAAAAAATAAAAGAAAAGATAAGAAAAAGAAAAGAAAGAAAGAAAAGACAAGAAAAATAAAAGAAAGATAAGAAAGAAAAATAAAAGAAAGATAAGATAAAGAAAAGAAAGGAAAGATAAGAAAAAGAAAAGAAAGATAAAAGAAAGAAAAAGAAAAAGAAAAGAAAGAAAGAAAAGAATAAGAAAGAAGGAAAAGAAATTAAAAGAAAATTAAAAAAAAAGTAAAAATAAGTAGAAAAGAAGAAAAAGAAAGAAAGTAAAAAAAGAAGTAAAAATATAAAGATAAATTTTTTAGTTAGTATTAAAAATCATTCATAAACAAAAAGAATTACCATTTAAAAATTAATTTCATAATAATAAGAATTAAATAATTACGATAAATCAATTTCCATATCCGGATGATCCGGCAGGATCTACGATTTGGAAAATATCAAACTTTTTAAAATAAATAAATTAAATAAAAAGATAAAAATCCATATTTTTACAATATGGATAAAATTGTTTAAAATTTCGTCAAATTCCGTGTCCAAATGACTCGGCAGAGTCCATGGTTCGGAATTCAAATCTTCCGTGTCCAAATGACTCGGCAGAGTCCATGGTTCGGAAGTATAAAATTCTATACAAATTACCAAAATCCACATTTTCGACTAATTCAGTTAAAATATCTAAATTAACTGAAAATTTTTAAAAGCAAAGTAAAACAAAATTAAAATCAACTAAGATGCCAATTTTGGGCGCTATAACAATATTGTTTTAGCGTAACCGTACTCCCGATCCCCGAACTCTCGCAGACCAATTTTAAGGTGTCCAATCGACCTAAGAAAACTGATTGGTGGCGACTCCAGAAGACCCGCACGTTGCCACAGAAACGATTTCTTAGCTTTTTGAAGTTACATATCTATGACATTATTAAATAAATCAACTTTATAATAGTGCAAGTTGCTAACCTATTAGCCTTTTCGATGCCTTCTTAAAGCATATGAATCTTTCATGCTTGGAATATGAATGTCATATTCATTTCAAAATGAAGAAACATCAGTTATAAGAAGTTCCTATTCTTCATCTTTCATATCCTGTAACTTTTTTCTAGCAACTTTAACAAGTGACATTGCATTGACAATCTTTTAGTTTATTTTTTATAATGTCAAATTCAAATCATTTGTGGCCCAAAGATCTTGACCATCAAGTGTAGACAAAAGACAAAGTCAAATGTTCCCAAAAGATAATGTGCTTCTACTATTTGATCTTGCAACATGCCATCTCTTTTAATATCTTCAATGACCTCAATAATTGAAGCATACATGATCTTGACATTCAAGAGTGAACCATAATGAGATCCCCAATGAGTATCACTGGCCCTTTTAATACTTCTTTCTTGATTTAAACCTTTACCAATTTTGAAGTCATGATTAGCTAATGATTCCAAAAATTTATGTGCTTGCTTCACTCTTCGTTTACAAGAAGCTCCAATCATATTCAACAATCGAGAAATCAAATCAAAGAAATCAATAATAGCGGAATGGTTTTTTGCGATAAATACAAGTGTTAGTTACAACTGTTGAGCAAAACAATGAATGTAGTATGCAGACTAGTTTTCTTTCATAATCAAAGTGTTTAAACCATTAAACTCACCTCGCATGTTACTAGCTCCATCATATCTTTGACCTTGAATTCTGGATAAACTTAGTCCGTGTTCTAAAAACATAGAGTCAATGGCAGCCTTAAGTAACACAGCTGAAGTATCAATTACATGCTTCACACCAATAAATCTCTCTATAACAAGTCCTTCACTGTTTACATATCGCAAAACCATGGTCATTTGCTCCTTACAAGACACATCATGAGATTCATCCACTAAAATTCCAAAAAAATCAACTCCAAGATCTTTAATAATATCCTTAATAGTTTCTATTGTAATAACATGCACAATATCTTTTTGAATTGAAGGAGCAATCATTTGTAAATTCTTTCGAGCATTATTCAATACAACATTACTCACTTGTTCATTTCGCTCTACATAAAAATGTAAGAGTTCAAGAAAGTTCCCTTTGTTACTAAAATCATCATGCTCATCATGACCACGAAAAGGCAATCCTTGTCGGAGTAAAAATCTAACACAATCAATTGATGTATTTACAATAATTTAATACTTATTCTTGCCAAATTTGTCTGCTTATCAAAAGTAGAAATAATGGACTGAGACTGCTTCATCAAATTCTGACAATTTTGAATTGCTAGATTGTGTGCACTTCTAGCATCATGCTCATCCAAACGTGTTTTCTTGTTCCAAGCCTTAAACTCACCACTTAGAAAACAATCATATCCACCTTGACTTTTGATTTCAGGTTTAAATAAGTAGCACCATAAGCAAAATGCTGCTTCCTCTTTTATTTTATATTTCAACCAATATTTGTAGTTATCAAACCAAACAGAGTTAAATCGACGTACTCTACCGCCAATAATGCTTTCTTGAAAGGTATGATGTAGAGATTAACAAGGGCCTTTTTGAAGATATGCTCTTTCAACTTCATATTTTGCAGTTGGATGAAAACTTTTAATTTTTTGTCGTTCTCTTGGATTAGCTGGAAGGCTATTTAAATTAATATTTCTACACTTTGACAAGCTTTGCTCATTGTTTCCAAAATTAGACTTATCACCACTTGATGTTTCTTGAGTTTGTGATTCCTTATTCACTGAACTTGATATTCTAGCAATATAAGTTGAGGATTTTACAGCCCCTTGCTTTTTAAAGTACCTTAACATAACCAAAAAATAAAACAACCAATCAAGTTTCTTTCCCACTTAAACAATTTTTGTAACAATTGAAAATTCACTGTTTATATATGTATATAGACAACAATAAGAACAAGTAAAAAGAAATTCAAAAATAAAATAAAAATAAAAGAATAAAAAACAAGACAAAATATGATAATTAGCTAACCAAATAAAGAAAGTGAGAAACTATAAAAAAAATAAAGTAACAAATAGTGAACAGTAGAACAGAAGTGGAGTTTAATTTTTAAGGGAATGGAAAAAAAATAGAGATTAGAAAAAAAAAACTAACCTTTGAATTTTTGGAAGAAAAAATCTTGAAAAAATTGGATTGGATGTTTATTTATTTGTGTTATTTGGCATTTTATTGGACCGCTGGAGCCTGGAGGTGACAATGAAGACACAATTTGGCAATTGAAATTGTCAATTGACAATTGCGAGAATAAGAAAAACGGCGCAGAGTGGCAGAGAAGAAAGTTTTGTTTCTTAAAAATACTAAATTCCTATTTAATTCCTAAACTTATTTGTTTTGCCATTTGAGCCGATAACTTTATATTGTGATAAAATTGTACTTAAATTTTTTGATATATTTGAAGAGAATTAAGTGAGGAAATAAAATATCTGGTACCTAACAGAAAAGAACATGGAAGTTTAGTGCTTGAGATAGGGCTTTGACCAATAATAACAAATGGGTTCCGAGGTAGCCCAGTAACTAATTTTTCTTGAAATCATTTGAAAACAAGGTTTAATCCTGGTACGTGGCATTGTTATTCAGCCAGACCCTCCATAGAGATTTCCGAAGAATTGCTCTATGGTACGTTTTACCGTGGCATAAGACAGTTTCCAGCCCAATATACCAAGGATAAGCAGAACTGCGAAAAACGCAGGTTTCTGGAAATCAACAGGAAAGATTAACTGTGATACAGTCCAAGAACACACAATGAACTCATAAGCTCTAGCCAACTTTTCCATAAGCATCAGGCCCCGAGCACCAGAGTTCCAGGAGACATTCTCCAGGACTTTTCCACACAAATAAATCTTTTCTGAAGATCATTTGAAAAACCTTTTAAAAACATATTTGAAAAACACGTTACTGGATTATTCGGACATATCACCGGGGATCGAGACCGGTAGATTACAACAATTATGATTGAAGGCAGAGGACGACTTGAAGAGAGGATCCACAGAGTGGCAACTCCTAAGTCATCATTTGCCTTCAAGCTTAATTATTATAAGCTTGAAGATGATCTAAACCTAAGAGGATCCATGAAGGTGGCAACTCAGATTATCGGACAGAGTTGAGAAACTAAGAACTTCTGCCTCACCCTTTAGCCAGAATTTTCTAGTGAGAGAACATAGGGAGGAAAATAAGAAAGGAGTTCTATATTAGCTCCAGAATATCTTACAAGAGAAACAAGGCCTCCTTATATAGGCGGAGGAAGAAGGAAGCAAACAAACTTAATGACGTAAGGACTTACGTCTAAAACTAATAATGCTAGACCGGAAGTGATAGGCCATTAACCGGAATCTTATTATTACAAGCACTAACACGCCAGCTGTATAGTACGATGCCAGCTGGAAAACACTAGTTCCATTTTTTGTTGTCTCTGAAGGCAGGCTCTGGGAAAGCATATGGGTCCAGGGGCCAGTTGTGGTTTGAATCTTCAGAGTCACTTTGGGTCTGTCTTTCGCGCCAAAAATATGGGTCATCGATATGCAGGTCATCCATTGACGGGTCATCTGGATCAGGTCCATTGAGACGCTTCCAGTGAATGCAAATGAATCCGCAACCACAGTCAGGCATGATAAGGTGTTCGGCTGTCTGGGTCAACGGAAGATCTTCGTCTTCTTCTTCAATGGTCAGTGGAGAAGAAGGAGTCGGAGCAGGGCAGTTGATCTGGTTAATAGCCTTTTGTGTGGCTATAGCTCTTTCTCGACGTTCTTTGTGACGGCGGAGTCGCTGAAGATCATCAAAAGACTGGAGAGCTTCATGGATTATTTCTTGATAGTCCATTGGATAGGATGGCCATTTAGGAGAGTCATGGGGCCAGAGCTCCATAGAGAACACGGTGTGGTTGTACCGATAAGCTTCCCGCATAAAGGCACGGTATTCTGAATGTCGTTGCCATGGAACTTGGGCTAGGTTGAAGTCTAGGTTCTTATAATGGTAATAGGAGGGAGAAGGGATAAATTTAAGGCCGGAGGGAGACTTGGTAAAGGTGATAGGCCTATGGAAGAAATAAATAACATGGCTAACCCCATAATTCATACAGGAGTTAGCGGGAGAAATATTATTTAACTGATAGCCTATTCGGCGGTTTGGGATAGCAGGGTTGAGGGTTTTGTAGGATTTGTGAAGGTGGTCAATCCATGTGCAGATTGGATCAAACCAGGAGAGAAAAACAGAGAGGTCAGAAGAGAAATCAGAATGGAAATTTGTGGAATAAAAGAGGAGCTGATGGAGTTCTGAAATATTAAAAATAATACCTATGGTATGAACAGAGCATAGGTACCAGAAAAAGCAGAGGGCTATGGAGGGAAGGTGAAGACATCAGGGATGGAGAAGAAATGAGCAAAAGGAAACTGGGGATGAATCCCAACAGGTTTAACAGGGCAGTCGTCGAAACCATACCTCTCAATGAGGGAGACATGATAGTGGAAGACTCGGTGTCTCTGGGTGAAGGTGAAGGACTGATGCTCATATCTTTCAACATCAACCAGGAGATTTTCATCCTTGTTAAAAACTGGGGGACTGGAGGAAGAGGAAGAGGCCATTTTAGATTTTTGGTTTTGGAGGCTTTGGAGGTTTGAGGAAAGATTTTGAAGGTCTGCTCAGGATATCGGCAAGAGTGTTGGAGGTGCCCTTTATATGCTTGACGTCGAAGTTGAAGCGGACGAACCATTGTTGCCAGCGAAGCAGCAGAGCATTAAGAAGTTGTTTTTGCCTATAGTTCAGCATACGGGGGAATGCTGACATGTACATCTCGACAAGGAAATGGTGACCAATGAGGTGGAACTGGAACTTCTCAATCCCACGTTTAACGGCCAGGATTTCTTTGTAGGTGGAGTGGTAGTGCTTCTCTGACTCTTTGAATTCTCCACTGTTGTAGCAGCACACGTGTCGAACACCATTGGATTCTTCAAGGAGGACCGCTCCCCAATATTCGTCTGAGGCGTCCGTCTGGAGTATCCTTTTTCCTTTGTCGGGAATCTTGAGTGGTAGCAGATTCTGAACCACTTCTTTAAGCTTGAGGATAGCTCGTCGGTGCAGGTCGGACCAGGGCGGTGAATCCTTTCTGAGATACACGTGTAAAGGATAGAGAATGGTTGACAGCTTCGGGATGAACTCGCGGATGTAATTGACAAGGCCGATAATTTGTTGGACTTGCCGTCTCGTGAGATGATTATCCGGGAAGTTCATGATCTTAGTAGCAATATGCGGCTGAGGATGGTACTTGCTATCTTTGATCTGGACTCCAAGGAATTTGATGGAAGTCTGACCAAGGACCATCTTGCTCTGGGAGAGCATTACTCCATTTTCTTTAACTATCTGGGCAAACTGAGCTAATAACTTCAAATGGGTACCTGTACAAAGGGAAAACAATAAAATATCATCAATATAAACAAGGGCCGACTGCAGTATCGGCTCGAAGATTTGGATCATGGCCTTCTGGAATAATGAGGGTGCCGTCTTCAGACCAAAAGGAAGCACCGTCCATTGGTAATGGTGGTCTGGGATGCAGAAGGCAGTTTTGTATTTGTCTGGAGGAGAGATTGACAATTGCCAGAAGCCAGACTTAAGGTCAAAGTTGGAGAAGACCTTGGCATTCGTCAGATTGGCGAAGAGAGTGTTTTTCCGTGGTAACGGAAACTTGACGTCAGCAATGAACTCATTCAAGGGCTTGTAGTCAATGACAAGCCTGGGTTTCTTTCTTTTCTATTCTGAATGTTTGTTGATGTAAAAGGCTTGGCAGGCCCACGAAGAGGTTGTGGGCTCAATGAGGTTTTGGGCCTTGAGCACTTGCAGCTCTTAGATCGCCATCTTTTTCTCCTCTGGGCTCATTCCCGAATGGGTAGCCTTTGTTGGGTTAACATCCTCATTCTTCTTGAATGGAATTTCGATGAAGAACTTGGAATTCTTCCAAAGGGGAAGAGGATGCTTCTGTTCGAACTCAGCATGTGACTCAGCACAGGATTGCTGGATGAGGGCTTGCATGATTGTGCCGTACACTGGGTCACTTTCAGATTGAATCTGACTTGCTGAGAGAGCTTCTCCTTCAGTTGAGTAAAGTCTTGAAGTTGTTGTCCATGGAAGGAAAAACTTGTGTAGCTGCAGACCTTTATCAGTCCATTTGTGAACTAATATCTTCTTGATGATGTCAAAACCAAGGATTATATCTCTGCCATGGTTATAACCAAATACAGTAGTAACTACGTACTTTGTATGAGAGAACTTGATCCGAATTGGCTTACTTATCTTGGTGACATAGAAGACACCATTTGCAGCTCGGAATCTTTCATTGCAAGGTCGCCACATTCTGTCTGGAAGGTGGGAAGGGTTGACAATGGTGTTTGTGGCACCAGTATCAAACAGAGCAATCACCGGGATTGGTTTTGCATATTTATCCAGGAGAATGTTAATCTTAGCTTGGGGTATGATTTGAGCAGCAAAGAGGGAGGACTGCATCGGGGAGATCTGTACTGTGTAGATTGAAGCTTTCTCTGGATCAGAATCAGACTCTGAGGAGTAAGCTTCAATAGCAAAGAGGCTAGATGCCTCATCTTCTGTTTCTGAGAAAATGGACTCCATGTCGTCATTGGAAAGATCAGCACCAGTGACTTGGGAGATGGTGTGTGCCATTTTCTTCTTTGACTTGTTGTTCTTCTTAGGACAGTCTTTGGCAAAGTGTCCTGGTTGACGGTAGATGAAACAGCGTTTGAATTTGCCACTATTCTTCTTGTATCGGAAGAATCTTTTCCTTTTTCTTCTGAATCATCGAGGGCGATCAGGAGAATAGATTCTTCGTCTGTGGTGCTTCTTCCGAGGAGTGTTGCAGTTACAAGCACCTTTGTCTTTGCACTTGATTGTTAACTCAGGTTGCTGACAGGCTTTATCAAACAGGCTCTGGGACTGGTTGAAATCCTTGAAAAAGGAGTGAGTGTTGCACAGCTTCCTGAGGGCTATCATAAGGACTTGGTGGGGCTTACCAAAAGAATAATCTTTAAGAGCTTGTCCACTCTGCTGTATGATGCGAAGAGCTTCCTGGCCAATTGTGTCTGGCACAGAATTTAAGTATGCTTGCTTTAGGTTGTTGTCAGCTTCATAGCCGGTGCAGATAAGGCAGAAGCGTCTGAGCATACTTTCATAGTGCTTCTCAAGATCTTTTCGGTTGTATGAGCAGCACTTCATTTTGAAGAATTCTTCTCTAGCTATATCCAGAAGAGCTTCTGGTTCACCAATGAATTCTTTGTATAGCTTGATAACGAACTCTATAGGTGTTGGTGTCTGGGCTAATTCAAGCTGGCGGTATTCTCCAATACTCATGAACCAGTGTTTGAGGATACCTGACATACCAGCAATGAAGGCACAGTTGACCTTCAGATGAGTAGCACCTTCTCGTTGTAATTGAGTGAGACACCAGGCATGAAATTCAAGAAATTTCTCATGCCACTTGGCTGTTGGAATTCCTTCAAGAGACAATGTGACATTTAGTGAAGGAGGTTGCCAAACAGAGTCAAGATTTATCACCGGAGGATCTTCATCCATTTGGACAAAGGGTTGTTGAGGAGGACCAGGTGGTGGTCCAGGAGGAGGTCCTGGCGGTGGAGCTGGAGGTGGTTGTTGCTGAGGTGGAGGCTGAGCTTGTTGAGTTCCAGCATCTGTTGTAGTTGACTCAGCCGGTTGAGCATGGCTAGTCGCTCCTTGGGCCATGTAGACTTGAGCTTCAGAGGAAGAAGTTGAGAATGAATCATCTTCTTCATATTCACTTGAGGAGGTAGAACTTATGTCTTGTTGGGCCGCGTAGGCAGATGGAGAACTAGGCTGCTGTATCTGTTGGTCAAGGAATCCAAGAATAGGATTGGTCTGGACCATCCATGTCTGGTGTGAAGGTTCTTGGATCTTGATGGGCTTTTGAGGATAAGCTGGGCCTTTTTGTTTTCTATCTGGGATAGGAGTTTGGGCCGGAGTATAACTGGACCAGGTAAGAGAGCTGGGCCAAGTAGGTTGAGGCCTGGGAGGCTGGTAGGCTCGTTTAGAAAGGAGAGCAGGTAGAGGTTTAAAAATACCTCTAGAAGAAGGAGAAGGAGGATGATAAGCTGGGCTTGGGCTTGTTCTGAATGGGTCAGGCGAATGGAATATTGAGGAAAAGGATTCAGGATACTTAGGCTGTTGTTGCTGGGCCTGAAGATGCCTGAGCTGTTCCTTCAAGTGTTGGATCTCCTGTTCTTGGGCCGTAGAGTTTTCACGTCGGGCTCTGAGGCCAAGAATCTCCTGATGGAGGTAGTTGATCCGTTGCTGACATTGTGTTAATGGATCAATGATCATCTGATCCATCTTTTGCTCAAGCGGACTTGGTTTTGCTCGATTCTGCTGAGGACTTTGTTCTGAGACACCATGTTCTCAGATTGCCAATTGAGAACTTGTTCAGCAGCTGAGGTCTCCCGACGTCTTCCTTCTGAATCAACCGTTACCATGGAAAGAGCTATAGCCACACAAAAGGCTATTAACCAGATCAACTGCCCTGCTCCGACTCCTTCTTCCCCACTGACCATTGAAGAAGAAGACGAAGATCTTCCGTTGACCCAGACAGCCGAACACCTTATCATGCCTGACTGTGGTTGCGGATTCATTTGCATTCACTGGAAGCGTCTCAATGGACCTGATCCAGATGACCCGTCAATGAATGACCCGCGTATCGATGACCCATATTTTTGGCGTGAAAGACAGACCCAAAGTGACTCTGAAGATTCAAACCACAACTAGCCCCTGGACTCATATGCTTTCCCAGAGCCTGCCTTCAAAGACAACAAAAAATGGAACTAGTGTTTTCCAGCTGGCACCGTACTATACAGCTGGCATGTTAGTGCTTGTAATAATAAGATTCCAGTTAGTGGCCTATTACTTCCGGTCTAGCATTATTAGTTTTAGACGTAAGTCCTTACGTCATTAAGTTTGTTTGCTTCCTCCTTCCTCCGCCTATATAAGGAGGCCTTGTTTCTCTTGTAAGATATTCTGGAGCTAATATAGAACTCCTTTCTTATTTTCCTCCCTATGTTCTCTCACTAGAAAATTCTGGCTAAAGGGTGAGGCAGAAGTTCTTAGTTTCTCAACTCTGTCCGATAATCTGAGTTGCCACCTTCGTGGATCCTCTCAGGTTTAGATCATCTTCAAGTTTATAAAAATTAAGCTTGAAGGCAAATGATGACTTAGGAGTTTCCACTCTGTGGATCCTCTCTTCAAGTCGTCCTCTGCCTTCAATCATAATTGTTGTAATCTACCGGTCTCAATCCCCGGTGATATGTCCGAATAATCCAGTAACGTGTTTTTCAAATATGTTTTTAAAAGGTTTTTCAAATGATCTTCAGAAAAGATTTATTTGTGTGGAAAAGTCCTGGAGAATGCCTCCTGGAACTCTGGTGCTCGGGGCCTGATGCTTATGGAAAAGTTGGCTAGAGCTTATGAGTTCATTGTGTGTTCCTGGACTGTATCACAGTTAATCTTTCCTGTTGATTTCCAGAATCCTGCGTTTTTCACAGTTCTGCTTATCCTTGGTATATTGGGCTGGAAACTGTCTCGTGCCACGGTAAAACATACCATAGAGTAATTCTTCGGAAATCTCTATGGAGGGTCTGGCTGAATAACAATGCCACGTACCAGGACTAAACCTTGTTTTCAAATGATTTCAAGAAAGATTAGTTACTGGGCTACCTCGAAACCCATTTGGTATCAGAGCAAAGTCCTCAGCAGAATCGAGCACAACCAAGTCCGCTTGGAGCAAAAGATGGATCAGATGATCATTGATCCATTAACACAATGTCAGCAACGGATCAACTACCTCCATCAGGAGATTCTTGGCCTCATAGCCCGACATGAAAACTCTACGGCCCAAGAACAGGAGATCCAACACTTGAAGGAACAGCTCAGGCATCTTCAGGCCCAGCAACAACAGCCTAAGTATCTTGAATCCTTTTCCTCAATATTCCATTCGCCTGACCCATTCAGAACAAGCCCAAGCCCAGCTTATGATCCTCCTCCTCCTTCTTCTAGAGGTATTTTTAAACCTCTACCTGCTCTCCTTTCTAAACCAGCCTACCAGCCTTCCAGGCCTCAACCTACTTGGCCCAGCTCTCCTACCTGGTCCAGTTATACTCCGGCCCAAACTCCTATTCCAGATAGAAAACAAAAAGGCCCAGCTTATCCTCAAAAGCCCATCAAGATCCAAGAACCTTCACACCAGACATGGATGGTCCAGACCAATCCTATTCTTGGATTTCTTGACCAACAGATACAGCAGCCTAGTTCTCCATCTGCCTACGCGGCCCAACAAGACTTAAGTTCTACCTCCTCAAGCGAATATGAAGAAGATGATTCATTCTCAACTTCTTCCTCTGAAGCTCAAGTCTACATGGCCCAAGGAGCGACTAGCCATGCTCAACCGGCTGAGTCAACTACAACAGATGCTGGAACTCAACAAGCTCAGCCTCCGCCTCAGCAACAACCACCTCCAGCTCCACCGCCAAGACCTCCACCTGGACCACCACCTGGTCCTCCTCAACAACCCTTTGTCCAAATGGATGAAGATCCTCCAGTGATAAATCTTGACTCTGTTTGGCAACCTCCTTCACTAAATGTCACATTGTCTCTTGAAGGATTTCCAACAGCCAAGTGGCATGAGAAATTTCTTGAATTTTATGCCTGGTGTCTCACTCAATTACAACGAGAAGGTGCTACTCATCGGAAGGTCAACTGTGCCTTCATTGCTGGTATGTCAGGTATCCTCAAACACTGGTTCATGAGTATTGGAGAATACCGCCAGCTTGAATTAGCCCAAACACCAACAACTACAGAGTTCGTTCTCAAGCTATACAAAGAATTCATTGGTGAACCAGAAGCTCTTCTGGATATAGCTAGAGAAGAATTCTTCAAAATGAAGTGCTGCTCATACAACCGAAAAGATCTTGAGAAGCACTATGAAAGTATGCTCAGACGCTTCTACCTTATCTGCACCGGCTATGAAGCTGACAACAACCTGAAGTAAGCATACTTAAATTCTATGCCAGACACAATTGGCCAGGAAGCTCTTCACATCATACAGCAGAGTGGACAAGCTCTTAAAGATTATTCTTTTGGTAAGCTCCACCAAGTCCTTATGATAGCCGTCAGGAAGCTGTGCAACACTCACTCCTTTTTCAAGGATTTCAACCAGTCCCAGAGCTTGTTTGATAAAGCCTGTCAGCAACCTGGGTTAACAATCAAGTGCAAAGACAAAGGTGCTTGTAAATGCAACACTCCTCGGAAGAAGCACCACAGACGAAGAATTTATTCTCCTGATCGCCCTCGACGATTCAGAAGAAAAAGGAAAAGATTCTTCCAATACAAGAAGAATAGTGGCAAATTCAAACGGTGTTTCATCTGCCGTCAACCAGGACACTTTGCCAAAGACTGTCCTAAAAAGAACAACAAGTCAAAGAAGAAAATGGCGCACACCATCTCCCAAGTCACTGGTGCTGATCTTTCCAATGACGACATGGAGTCCATTTTCTCAGAAACAGAAGATGAGGCATCTAGCCTCTTTGCTATTGAAGCTTACTCCTCAGAGTCTGATTCTGATCCAGAGAAAGCTTCAATCTACACAGTACAGATCTCCCCGATGCAGTCCTCCCTCTTTGCTGCTTAAATCATACCCCAAGCTAAGATTAACATTCTCCTGGATAAATATGCAAAACCAATCCCGGTGATTGCTCTGTTTAATACTGGTGCCACAAACACCATTGTCAACCCTTCCCTCCTTCCAGACAGAATGTGGCAACCTTGCAATGAAAGATTCCGAGCTGCAAATGGTGTCTTCTATGTCACCAAGATAAGTAAAGCCAATTCGGATCAAGTTCTCTCCTACAAAGTGCGTAGTTACTACTGTATTTGGTTATAACCATGGCAGAGATATGATCCTTGGTTTTGACATCATCAAGAAGATATCAGTTCACAAATGGACTGATAAAGGTCTGCAGCTACACAAGTTTTTCCTTCCATGGACAACAACTCCAAGACTTTACTCAACTGAAGGAGAAGCTCTCTCAGCAAGTCAGATTCAATCTGAAAGTGACCCAGTGTACGGCACAATCATGCAAGCCCTCATCCAGCAATCCTGTGCTGAGTCACATGCTGAGTTCGAACAGAAGCATCCTCTTCCCCTTTGGAAGAATCCCAAGTTCTTCATCGAAATTCCATTCAAGAAGAATGAGGATGTTAACCTAACAAAGGCTACCCATTCGGGAATGAGCCCAGAGGAGAAAAAGATGGCGATCTAAGAGCTGCAAGTGCTCAAGGCCCAAAACCTCATTGAGCCCACAACCTCTTCGTGGGCCTGCAAAGCCTTTTACATCAACAAACATTCAGAAAAGAGAAGAAATAAGCCCAGGCTTGTCATTGACTACAAGCCCTTGAATGAGTTCATTGCTAACGTCAAGTTTCCGTTACCACGGAAAAACACTCTCTTCGCCAATCTGACGAATGCCAAGGTCTTCTCCAAGTTTGACCTTAAGTCTGGCTTCTGGCAATTGTCAATTTCTCCTCCAGACAAATACAAAACTGCCTTCTGCATCCCAGACCACCATTACCAATGGACGGTGCTTCCTTTTGGTCTGAAGACGGCATCCTCATTATTCCAGAAGGCCATGATCCAAATCTTTGAGCTGATACTGCAGTCGGCCCTTGTTTATATTGATGATATTTTATTGTTTTCTCCTTGTACAGGTACTCATTTGAAGTTATTAGCTCAGTTTGCCCAGATAGTTAAAGAAAATGGAGTAATGCTCTCCCAGAGCAAGATGGTCCTTGGTCAGACTTCCATCAAATTCCTTGGAGTCCAGATCAAAGATAGCAAGTACCATCCTCAGCCGCATATTGCTACTAAGATCATGAACTTCCCAGATAATCATCTCACGAGACGGCAAGTCCAACAAATTATCGGCCTTGTCAATTACATCCGCGAGTTCATCCCGAACCTGTCAACCATTCTCTATCCTTTACACGTGTATCTCAGAAAGGATTCACCGCCCTAGTCCGACCTGCACTGACGAGCTATCCTCAAGCTTAAAGAAGTGGTTCAGAATCTGCCACCACTCAAGATTCCCGACAAAGGAAAAAGGATACTCCAGACGGACGCCTCAGACGAATATTGGGGAGCGGTCCTCCTTGAAGAATCCAATGGTGTTCGACACGTGTGCTGCTACAACAGTGGAGAATTCAAAGAGTCAGAGAAGCACTACCACTCCACCTACAAAGAAATCCTGGCCGTTAAACGTGGGATTGAGAAGTTCCAGTTCCACCTCATTGGTCACCATTTCCTTGTCGAGATGGACATGTCAGCATTCCCCCGTATGCCGAACTATAGGCAGAAACAACTTCCTAATGCTCTGCTGCTTCGTTGGCAACAATGGTTCGTCCGCTTCAGCTTCGACGTCAAGCATATAAAGGGCACCTCCAACACTCTTGCCGATACCTGAGCAGACCTTCAAAATCTTTCCTCAAACCTCCAAAGCCTCCAAAACCAAAAATCTAAAATGGCCTCTTCCTCCAGTCCCCCAGTTTTTAACAAAGATGAAAATCTCCCGGTTGATGTTGAAAGATATGAGCATCAGTCCTTCACCTTCACCCAGAGACACCGAGTCTTCCACTATCATGTCTCCCTCATTGAGAGGTATGGTTTCGACGACTGCCCTGTTAAACCTGTTGAGATTCATCCCCAGTTTCCTTTTGCTCATCTCTTCTCCATCCCTGATGTCTTCTCCTTCCCTCCATTAGCCCTCTGCTTTTTCTGGTACCTATGCTCTGTTCATACCATAGGTATTATTTTTAATATTTCAGAACTCCATCAGCTCCTCTCTTATTCCACAAATTTCCATTCTGATTTCCCTTCTGACCTCTCTGTTTTTCTCTCCTGGTTTGATCCAATCTGCACATGGATTGACCACCTTCACAAATCCTACAAAGCCCTCAACCCTGCTATCCCAGACCGCCGAATAGGCTATCAGTTAAATAATATTTCTCCCGCTAACTCCTGTATGAATTATGGGGTTAGCCATGTTATTTATTTCTTCCATAGGCTTATCACCTTTACCAAGTCTCCCTCCGGCCTTAAATTTATCCCTTCTCCCTCCTATTACCATTATAAGAACTTAGACTTCAACCTAGCCCAAGTTCCATGGCAACGACATTCAGAATACCGTGCCTTTATACGGGAAGCTTATCGGTACAACCACACCGTGTTCTCTATGGAGCTCTGGCCCCATGACTCTCCTGAATGGCCATCCTATCCAATGGACTATCAAGAAATGATCCATGAAGCTCTCCAGTCTTTTGATGATCTTCAGCGACTCCGCTGTCACAAGGAACGTCGAGAAAGAGCTGTACCCACACAAAAGGCTATTAACCAGATCAACTGCCCTGCTCCGACTCCTTCTTCCCCACTGACCATTGAAGAAGAAGACGAAGATCTTCCGTTGACCCAGACAGCCGAACACCTTATCATGCCTGACTGTGGTTGCGGATTCATTTGCATTCACTGGAAGCGTCTCAATGGACCTGATCCAGATGACCCGTCAATGAATGACCCGCGTATCGATGACCCATATTTTTGGCGTGAAAGACAGACCCAAAGTGACTCTGAAGATTCAAACCACAACTAGCCCCTGGACTCATATGCTTTCCCAGAGCCTGCCTTCAAAGACAACAAAAAATGGAACTAGTGTTTTCCAGCTGGCACCGTACTATACAGCTGGCATGTTAGTGCTTGTAATAATAAGATTCCAGTTAGTGGCCTATTACTTCCGGTCTAGCATTATTAGTTTTAGACGTAAGTCCTTACGTCATTAAGTTTGTTTGCTTCCTCCTGCCTCCGCCTATATAAGGAGGCCTTGTTTCTCTTGTAAGATATTCTGGAGCTAATATAGAACTCCTTTCTTATTTTCCTCCCTATGTTCTCTCACTAGAAAATTCTGGCTAAAGGGTGAGGCAGAAGTTCTTAGTTTCTCAACTCTGTCCGATAATCTGAGTTGCCACCTTCGTGGATCCTCTCAGGTTTAGATCATCTTCAAGCTTATAATAATTAAGCTTGAAGGCAAATGATGACTTAGGAGTTGCTACTCTGTGGATCCTCTCTTCAAGTCGTCCTCTGCCTTCAATCATAATTGTTGTAATCTACCGGTCTCGATCCTCGGTGATATGTCCGAATAATCCAGTAACTTGTTTTTCAAATATGTTTTTAAAAGGTTTTTCAAATGATCTTCAGAAAAGATTTATTTGTGTGGAAAAGTCCTGGAGAATGCCTCCTGGAACTCTGGTGCTCGGGGCCTGATGCTTATGGAAAAGTTGGCTAGAGCTTATTAGTTCATTGTGTGTTCTTGGACTGTATCACAGTTAATCTTTCCTGTTGATTTCCAGAATCCTGCGTTTTTTGCAGTTCTGCTTATCCTTGGTATATTGGGCTGGAAACTGTCTCGTGCCACGGTAAAACGTACCATAGAGCAATTCTTCGGAAATCTCTGTGGAGGGTCTGGCTGAATAACAATGCCACATACCAGGACTAAACCTTGTTTTCAAATGTTTTTGAAGAAATATTAGTTACTGGGCTACCTTGGAACCCATTTGGTATCAGAAGATGAAAGAAAGTTGTCCACGATTTGTCTTTTTTTTGGCAAAAAAAATATATTTTTTAATTTTTTTTCTTGTCCTAGCATATGATATGAATGGTAAGGGGTCCATTAAAAATTTAAAGGGGATCCAATTGAAAAATTATATACCACTTATTAATATTTTCTTAAAAAAAATGGGCCCATGAACTCCCATATTTGTTAAGTGTGTCCACCCTGAGATCAGAACCTCCTTACAGATTGTCATGCTTTATATGTGTGTGTGTGTGTGTAATTAGATTTGATCATTTAATCATAAATAGTGTTGTGCCCAAAAGCCAATCATGAGATGATTTTATTTTTGCATATTGAGTCATGATATTTTGTTAAGGCATTGATCTAGTAATTATGTTTGTTGTTTAGTTTCCGTGTAACGTAATAAAGATAATTATAACCCTAGAATAATGATAATCTTAAATGTCCCTGGTCTAATATTATCGTGGAGTGGGTTACAATAATACATAATGACTAGCATATGTGGAGACTAATATAAGATATGTAGTCTATATATGGGTACAAGTTGGAGAACTTGCGTGCTGGACTGACCCACCATAAGAACGCTACATGGATCGTTATATGAGTGTCATAAGTGATTCTCGTAGTGATGATGGTATATGTAATCCTTTGACCTAAGGTCATCAAGGTTCCCTACATATGAGTCACATACTTTGATACTTCCCTTTGTTGCTCGTAACTGAGTGAACTTGAAGGAGGTTATTGGGTATGTCACATATCATGCGGATAGTTTTGTATGATCAAGATGAGATTTGTCTCTCCTATGTAACGAGAGTGATATCTTCGGGCCCCCTTGATAGAGTGAGACTTAGAAAATGCATAGTCATGCTCGGATGAGTTGATATAGGATATCAATATCATCAATTTAAGTTAGTCTACTCGGTAATCAAGAAACCAAATATGGGATATATATAAGAGTGACACATTCTATGTCTCATGCCTAGTTTGATATCTTAAACAAAGGGACAATGACATATATGGGTAATGATCATAAAGGTTTAGTCAAATCACTGACAATCATGTTACTTGGGTAGCAATAATGTGTTGCTGGACACCACTCATTACTTATGATCATAAATGTGATTTATGATCATTGTCAACGTGGTAAGAGCTTATTGGATCGCACACATAAAGCCTATTTGGATTATTAGAGTGCATGGGCTAATTATTTGGGCTATGGTTTCACGATAATTTCGCATTAATAATTGGCCCAAAAGTTGAGCCATCAAAATTGAAGCCTAATTGGAGTAGGGCTTTGAAACTCATTAGGCCTAGAAGTTGAGTCTTACTATAAATATAACATATAGTGAGAAATTTGTGCCCTTACCCTAGCCTCCTAAAAGAGATAGTCACACTTTTCTCTTGCTATTCTTTGGAGGACGCAAACTAGTACTACAAGCGCAAGAGAAACACATCTGCTGGGACATAGTGGACGCGTGGTAATCTCAAGAGGCTCGTGCAGATACCGCAGAGAGCTTGAACACGTTAATTGTTCAGGTTTTGTGATTCGACTCTATAGTTGGGTGAAAGATCTTAACCGAATTAGGTATAAAAATTTTTGAAGACCCAATTTACCCCATTTCACTTGGATCTTGAAGGGTTTTGGTTAAATTCTGCTGCGCTTGTTTGGCTCCCGAAGCTCTACAGTGGTATCAGAGCGACTGGTGAAACCCTAAATCAGGATTGATTGTCGAATCGCATGATATTGTGTGTTCGGTTACTTTCGGTCATGATTAATTAGATTGATTCATGATGCATGAAACCAGAACTCATAATGAATATATGAGATATATGAAGAAATGACACAAATTAGTTAATAAGACTAACTCAAAATTGATCGGTATGCGATACTTATATGGATTAGGATTCTTGGTATAAAATTGACTGGCTAGTGGGACCGTTGTATGCGAAGCACCTCATTAATAAAAACTGGTTAATCAATGCAAGTTAATGGACATGCATTTTTATTGAATGATATTTGACATGTTATGCTGATTGGTGGTTGAAGCATAGTGCATGGTTATAGCCCTTGATTGGTTGTACTTAGAAATACGGCTTGCAAGTTTTGCCTTTTCTTGTTGCTCTCATTGTACATTCTCTTCTCACCTTACTCCCCTCAAATGTAACTCGGGGTTTCTATTATTGATGTAATGGTACATTATGGGATTGTCCGAGATGGTGTGTCCAAGGACGTGACAGCAAAAGGGCAACCAAGCAAGGAGGAGAAGGAGCTTATGAAGACCCTTTTCTTTTCTTAGGCTTTTATGATATTCTCATTGGCTTGAAAATATCGCATAGTTTGCGCTATAACCATATCACGTTTACTTTCTTGTTAGCATGAGATACATGTTTTATATTTGTATGTGATGCATGTATAAGGCAACCGGAGATAACAAATTGGTGAAATCAAAATGAAAAATCCCTCAAACAAATATTAAGTCATTAAATGTGATGCTTTCCAAATGTTGGCATTTGTCAAGACTTTGATCAACATTGGGTGGGTTTGCCAAAACAAAGCACCTATGTTTATCTTGGTAAGGCGCGATGGGATAATAGTGATATCCAAATTGCTAACTTTGGGTCTGACTTAATTAAGTCATCCTAATAAGATTGGGGACTTAGAGGCATAGAGTTGGGCTTAAGTTCATGAAATGAGCTTGGACAAGTGTTGTTCACCCAACTATCCAAGAGTTGCATGAGATGCAATTGGCAAGGAGTTGCCTACCTAAACAACTGTAACTTGAGAGAAAAGCCAAAGTTGATTCAGGTTGTAGTGAAATATGGATCTTGGCCCACTAGAATACCTTAGTATCGAGGTGTTCCGAAATAATATCGAGGGTTATTATTTTGAGTAAAACAGTGGGAGTGTTGTTTAATAAAAGTCCTTATTAAGTGAATTAAAATGCATGACTCTTACATTGCATATTTACTCTTGTAGATAACCATGGCACAAAACACATCGACACTTTCGTTGCGATTGATCCTTGAGAAGGAAAAATTGAATGGGACCAACTTTCTTAAATGGTACTGAAACTTGAGGATAGTCCTCAAGCAAGAGAGAAAGGCTTATGTCCTAAAGTAGCTCATTCCGAATGAGCCTGTTGCCACTACTCCAAGGCCTGAAAGGGAAGGCATTCTGATGATGCTTTGGATGTTGCTTGCCTCATGCTTATTACCATGGAATTTGAGCTTCAGAAGCAACATGAAAACATGGGGCCGTTTGATATGATCGAACATCTCAAAATGCTCTTCCAAAAGCAAGCTAAGCATGAGAGGTTTGAGACCTCTAAGGTATTGTTTCAGTGCAAAATGTTTGAGGGAAGTCCTGTGGGTCCTCATGTGTTCAAGATGATTGGGTACATTGAGAATCTTGAGAGTTTGGGATTTGCTCTTCAAAAAGAGTTGGATGTTGATGTAGTCTTGCAATTATTGCCCGAAAGCTACAATCAGTTCATCATGAACTATAACATGAATGACCTTGACAAGTCCCTCCCTGAATTGGTCAACATGTTGAGAACTGCTGAGCAAAACATTAAGAAGGCTAAGCCCATTTTGATGGTTCAAAAGGGCAAGGGAAAAGGAAAAGCCAATAAAAAGAAGAATAAAGCTAAAGGAAAGTCTAAAGCTAATTCTTTTTCAGCTGCACTGAAACCATTTGGTGGTGTGGCAAAGGAAGGGGAGTGTTTCCATTGTAAACAACCTGGACATTAGAAGCGCAACTACAAGCTCTATCTTGAATAACTTGCTAAGGAGAAGAGAAGTAAGACTTCCGCTTTAGGTATTTTTGTTATAGAGGCTAACTTTTCTACTTCATCATCTTGAGTATTGGATACTGGATGTGGATATCACATTTATGCAAATGTGCAGGATCTAAGTAGAAGTAGAAGATTGGCTTGAGGTAAAGTGGACCTACGTGTTGGAAATGGAGCAAGAGTTGCTGTCTTAGCCGTAGGGACTTATGTTCTTATTTTACCTAGTGGATTAGTTTTAGAATTAGACAACTACTACTTTTTGCCTACTATTAGTATAAATTTGATTTCTTTTTCTTGCTTGGACAAGAAAGGTTTTTCATTTATAATAAAGGACAAATGTTGTTCTATTTATTTGAATGAAATCTTTTATGGTAGTGCTCAACTTAGGAATGGGTTGTATGTTCTAAAACTCGAAAATTCAATGTATAATGTGAATACCAAGAAGGTCAAATTGAATGATTTGAACCCGACCTATCTCTGGTACTATCGCTTGGGCCATATAAATGAGACCTGCATATCCAAGTTCCATAAGGATGGACTCTTTGACTCATTTGATTTTGAATCATATGAGACATGTGAGTCATGTTTATTGGGCTAGATGACCAAAGCCCTATTCACAGGGTAAAGTGAAAGGGCTAATGACTTACTAGGACTCATACATAATGATGTATGTGGCTCTATGTCTACATATACTAGAGGAGGCTTCCAATACTTCATTACATTTGCCAATGACTTCAGTAGATATGGCTATGTGTATCTCATGTGACACAAGTCAGAATCCTTTGAAAAGTTTAAAAAATTCAAGAATGAAGTAGAGAATCAACTTAGGAAGAGTATTAAAGTACTTCAATCAGATCGAGGCAGAGAGTACTTGGATCGAGAATTCTTTGACTATCTAAAGAAATGTGGTATAGTATCACAACTCACTTCACCGGGTACACCTAAATGGAATGGTGTATTTGAAAGGAAAAATCGAACTCTATTAGACATGGTTTGATCTATGATGAGTCAAGCTGACCTTCCAAACTCATTTTGGGCATATGCTCTAGAGATAACCATTTTTACACTAAACCGAGTTCCATCTAAATCGGTTCAAAAGACACCATATGAGATATGGAGTGGGAGGCATCCTAGTCTATCTTTTATGAAGATTTTGGGCTATGATGATTATGTGAGATGTCAATCCGCTAACAAGATAGGGCCTAAATCTCATAAATGCCTATTATGTTGGGTATCCCAAAGAAACAAAGGGTTACTATTCTACAATCATTTTGAGCAAAAAGTGTTTGTTGCTCGAACTGGTGTCTTTCTAGAGAAATAGTTTATCTCTAAAGGAACTAGTGGGAGGAAAGTAGAACTTGAAGAAATTCAAGAACAACAAGGGGACATTAACCTGAAATGGAACCTAAACAAACACCACAAGATGTTGTGGTTCAGGAGTCTGTTCCTGTAGCACAGAGCCCACATAGGTCTGGTATGATTTGGCATGAGCCCGAAAGATATGGATTTTTTATGACTCAAACTGGTGATGTAATGCTCATGGATCAGGATGAGCCCACAACCTACCAACAAGCTATGTTGGGGCCTGACTCTGAGAAGTGGCTAGAGGCCTTGAAGTCCGAGATGGAATCCATGTATGAAAACCAAGTATGGTATTTGGTTGATCCACCTGAAGGGGCAAAACCTATAGGGTGCAAATGGGTTTTCAAGAAGAAAACTGACATGGATGGTAATGTGATTACCTTTAAGGCATGATTGGTTGCAAAAAGGTTTCAAGCAAATTCATGGTATTGACAATTATGAGACTTTTTCACCAGTTGCCATGCTTAAATCCATCCGAATCTTATTAGCTAGTGCTGCACACTAGGATTATGAGATATGGCAAATGGATGTCAAAACTATGTTCCTAAATGGAAAACTACTTGAGGATGTGTACATGACACAGCCTGAGGGTTTTGTCACTCCTAAGAATACCAATAAAGTGTGCAAGTTGCAAAGGTCAATTTATGGACTAAAGCAAGGTTCTCGAAGTTGGAGTCTTCATTTTGATGAAGCAATCAAAAAGTTTGGTTTTATAAAAAATGAAGATGAACCTTGTGCCTACAAGAAGGTTAGTGGGAGCGCTATTGCCTTCTTGGTGTTGTATATAGATGACATACTACTTATCTGGAATGACTTTCTCAAGCTACAGTCTGTGAAGACTTGGCTGGGGAAATGCTTTTCTATGAAGGGCTTGGGTGAACAGCCTATGTGTTAGGCATTAAGATCTATAAAGATAGATCTAGAAAGCTTCTTGGCCTAAGTCAAAGTACATACATTGACAATGTGCTAAAGAGGTTTAGCATGCAAGACTCCACGAAAGGATTCTTGCCCATGTCACATGGTATAACTCTTTCTAGATCTTAGAGTTCGAGTACACCCGAGGAGAGATAACGCATGAATAAGATTTCATATGCCTCAGTAATTGGATCTATCATGTATGCCATGATATGTACTCATCCCTATGTCTCGTATGCCTTGAGCAGACGAGCAGGTACCAATCAAACCCTAGTGAAAGTCACTAGATAGCTCTTAAGAACATCTTTAAGTACTTACAAAGGACTAAGGATGCATTCTTGGTCTTTAGAGGTAAAGATGAGCTCGTTGAAAGGGGTTATACTGATGCTAGCTTCCAATCCAATAAGGATGATTTTAGGTCGCAATCTGGTTATGTGTTTTGTATTGGTGGTGGTGCTGTGAGCTGGAAGAGTTCAAAGCAAGAGACAATAGCCAACTCTATAACAGAATCTGAGTACATCGCCGCCTCTAATGCTGCGAAGGAGGAAGTTTGGATCAAGAAATTCATCATTGAACTTGGAGTGCTTTCAAGCATTACCAACTCGATAGAGATCTGTTGTGACAACAATAGAGCAATTGCACAGGCTAAGGAACATCGATCTCATTAGCGATCCAAACACATACTCCAACGCTATCATCTCATCAGGGGGATCATCGAGAGGGGTGATGTGAGGATATGTAAGACTTCGACAAACATCAACATTGCTAATCTACTGACAAAGCCCCTTACACAGCAGAAGCATGATAGCCTTTCTAGGTCCATCGGTATTAGATACATGGATGATTGGCTTTAGTGCAAGTGGGAGATTATTAGTGTTGTACCCAAAATCCAATCATGAGATGATTATATTTTTGCACATTGAGTCATGATATTTTATTAAGGCATTAATTCAGTAATTATGTTTATTGTTTAGTTTCTGCATAACGTAATAAACGTAATTATAACCCTAGAATAATGATAATCTTAAATGTCCCTGGTCTAGTATTATCGTGGAACGAGTTACAATAATACATAACGACTAAAATATATGGAGAGACTAATATCAGATATGTAGTCTACATATGGGTACAAGTTGGAGAACTTGTACCCATATGTAGACTACATATCTGATATTAGTCTCTCCATATATGTTAGTCGTTATGTATTATTGTTGGAGAACTTGTGTACTGGACCGACCTATCATGAGAATACTACATGGATTGTTATATGAGTGTCATAAGTGATCCTCATAGTGATCATGGTATATGTAGTCCTTTGACCTAAGGTCATCAAGGTTCCTTACATGTGAGTTACATATTTTGATACTTCCCTTTGTTGCTCGTAACTGAGTGAACTTGAAGGAGGTCATTGGGTATGTCACATATCATGCAGAGGGTTTTGTATGATCAAGATGGGATTTGTCCCTCCTATGTAATGGGAGTAATATCTTCGGGCCCCTTGATAGAGGGAGACTTAGAAAATGCATGGCCATGCTCGGATGAGTTGATATACGATATCAATGTCATCAATTTAAGTTAGTCTACTTGGTAATTAAGAAACCAAAGATTGGGTTATACAAGAGTGACACATTCCATGTCTCGTACCTAGTTTTAATATCTTGGACGAAGGGACAATGGCATATATGGGCAATGATCATAAAGGTTTAGTCGAATCACTGACAATCTTGTTACTTGGGTAGCAATGATGTGTTGCTGGACACCGCTCATTGCTTATGATCATAAATGTGATTTATGATCATTGCCAACGTAGTAAGAGTCTATTGGGTCGCACACATAAAGCCTATTTGAATTATTAAAGTGCATGGGCTAATTATTCGGGCTATGGTTTCATGATAATTTTGTATTAATAATTGACCCAAAAGTTGAGCCATTATTAAGCCTAAAATTAAAGTTTAATTGGATTAGGGCTTTGAAACCTATTAGACTTGGAAGTTGAGTTTCACTATAAATAGAACATATAGTGAGAAATTCACGGCCTTGCCCTAGCCTCTCAAAAAGAGACAGTAGCACTTTTCTCTTGCTATTCCTTGGAGGACGTAAGCTAGCACTGCGAGCGCAAGAAAAATGTATCTGCCAGGACATGGTGGGCACGTGGTAATCCTGAGAAGCTCGTGTGGATACCATAAAGAGCTTGAACACATCACCTGTTCAAGTTTTGTGATTCGACTCTATAGTTAAGTGAAAAATCTCAACCAAATTATGTATGAAAAATTTCGAACACCCGGTTACCCGTTTCACTTAGATTCTGGAGGGTTTCGGTTAAATTACGCAGCACTTATTTGGCTCCCGTAACTCTACAGTGGAGTGTTAGAATTTTACTAGAATTTTTTTTTCAAATTTGGGTAAATTACAAAAATAAAATTTCTGCTTGTTTGCTCAGCACATATGTTAGGTATCTAGTTAGTTAATAAATATTTTTTTTGAATAACTACCGAATACACTATGTATATATTTATTTATTTACTTTATTTACACATATATATTTGCCTAATTCATTCATATAGGTTGTACATAGGTCAATTATGTTAATGTTGTAATTATATAATATTGAAACTTTTAGATGTTAATATTAAACTAGATTTATAACCCATCAAACAGACGAGCTCACTATGTAAAAAAAAATTTATTTACATGACATATTACATAATGAGATCGTACACTGAAATATTAATTTATGTTAAAAAATAAGTCACAATAACATAATCTTTAAGCAAAAATAGCCTATTAAAATAAAAAACACACAATAGTCATGTATGTTATAAGTAATAAGGTGATGTGGAAAAAAATTTTGGCAAATATATATTGATTACAGTAGAATGAAGGAGAAATGGAAAGGAATTACATTTTATATGCGACCAGCAATTGCACATCTAGTGTGAAATTTGAATGTGTAACATACAAAGGGCATGGATTGTTTTGAAGCTCCAACCTAAGATGAAGTTTAGAAATTACTGTGAGATAATTATACACATGAAGTAGGAATTAGAAGGTACATACTGTACATACAAGATTGTTGCAACTTCAATTTTAGTTATAAATGATGTAAGAGAATATGAAGTTTAAGGAGGTAAGTTGGTAGAATGAGTTGTCTATCCACAATATTATAAATAGATGACAGTGTGATATATCATGTCATAAATGAGTAAAAAAAGAAAGATAGAAAAATAATAAACCTTGGCATGAGTTGAGTTGGCATCTATGAGTTACTACTTATGATGGGTGGATGGTTCGACTAGTAGGAGAATGGGGACTCAGGTAATAAATGTGGTATTTGTTAAATAAATGCAATGATCATTAGAAGAAATTCGAATGGTATATAGTGTAAGGAATAAGATAAGCATGCAAGGCACTCATTCAAGCAAAACACAAGCTCCTCCTTTTTAGGGTTAATGGTATAAAAATGTTCAATGGTCAACAGGGCAACTATGTTCTGAAACTTGAAAGAAATCAACTTAATTTCCAAAATTAAGTCACGATTGATTAACTGTTGGAACTTTTTTGCAAATTTTTGCTTCACCATTTCTCTTATGTATAGTGTGATACATTAGAAGTAGAAATATATCTTCTTATGACTATTATATGGTATAGATGATAGGAAAATAACTACGAGGAGAATGATATAAGGAATAATCGATTGAAGGAGTGTTTGAAGAGAAGATGTTGAGCAACTAAGGAACTTTGGAGCAACAATGTCAAGCATTGAGACTAAGGCTATCCCAGCATCATCAACAACTTTGACAATGGCTTTTTACCAGAATGCCATTGGTCTAAAACAGTATTAGTAACATAGTCAGACATTGAGAATGAGTGTACAATTGAATGCAAGAAAGTGTATTAAGTATGCATATATACTGCAAAGGGGGTATGCAATTAATTATGTTGCAGTGGTGACAAACAAAAGTCAACCTGATCGGTTCGACCATTTTGCAACAGGTTTTTGCACGCTTGATAAGACCGCCATGTTCACTTAAGGCTTCAATAACAACTGCATGACATATATAGTTATTGTCATGCAAAAAGAGTACAAAAGGTTACGTCAAATCATTATAGAAAGTAAATTGGTTAGCCTAAATGTAAATTAATTAGAAATTGTTAATTCATGTGTTATGGGCCATGTAATATAAGTTCCTTAATTTGTGTCGTAGTCCTACATTGACCATAAAATAGTTGAAGAAGTGGGTGTTGTGCAACTGTAGGAGAAGCGTACTCACTGATGAGAGTGTTTCCAAGTGATGACCTAACATATAATTAATCATAAAATAAATTAATGGAAAAAGAAAGATTTTATAAGTGTATGAAGTAGGAAATAAGAAAGGAGAGAAGTCAGAAGATGGGGGATCTTACGATTGAAGGAAGTTGTGTACTTCATCTATTTCAAGGTTAATATAACCTTTTATTCTCGAAGTAAATGAAAAATTATAGTTTCCTATAAATTTTTGAATTGCAATATAAGCTGAAGTATGAGAATTGACTAGGATTGTGAGTATCAGTTTTAGAATATTTTACTGCCATATGTTTTAACAAAAGTGGAAGTCACAACAAGAATGTTGTGGACTATGGAGTTACTCAATGACTCATAATCATAGGTATGCATTTTGATAATTAATCTGATACAATATTGTCATTGGTTAAGAGGAAATACATATTAATTGTATAATAAAGTAATAGAAAATTTGTGCATACACAGTGGCTAAAAAACTTACCAAAAGTTTATAACTTGATTATACGTTGTTTCCTTATGGGCCCATTTGTTCTTGTCACGTTAGTAAGTTGGTTTATTTCAATAAGCTTTCTCATGACATCTATGAATATAGCACATAAGACTTTCAATTTCATAAAACATGTTAATAAAGTTCAAGACAAATATGGAAAGATGACATTACTATATCACAAAGTTTAATATTGTCAAGGTAGCATGTTTGAATTTGATTAAAAGACAAACTCAAACTTGTGCTTTATTTTTTGTTCAAGTATAGAGACTATAGTGACTAGTGTTTTCGCATAGAATCAAATTTTATATTCATTTGTTACTAGTCTATATCTTCAATCAACTCTATACACACTAAAGATAGAAATGATAAATACATTGCCTTCTTGCAGCATTGAGTTAAATATCAGAGCAATGGACTTATAAGTTATTGCATGGATGTGGCCATTCAAAGATTAAAGAAAATAAATAAAACACACAGTTTAAGGATGTTTAGTTAATGCAAACAATGAGAAACTTTGAAAGAATTGTAATTGAAAAATTGGTAGAAAGATGAATAGGTAATATACCCTTTCATCCAAGTAGTATCATTGTTGTCTCAAATGACTTGTAAATATTTATATTAATGGCAATTTAAATACAAGTTATATGAACCTCTGTTGTCCATCTGTAACTTAGTGGACCCAATTGGTTGATATATGTAACGGACTTTTTACTTAAACCAGCACGAGAATGCCCAAGGTCTTTAATTAATTGGGATTTTATTGTCTCACACTTAAAGGCAATTGGCTAAGTTGATACACTAAAACTTTTCATGCTACTAGTAATTTCATTTACTTCAATATGAAATGCATGAATTACTATAGTATGTATAAAGTAATTGAAGAATAAAACATTCTAAAGTTTGCCATGGCATTTATAAAAGATTTCAAAACACACACTGAAGTCGTAAAAATAAGTGGCTTAGGTTTTGAGTATCAAATTTCATGCAGATCAACGTTCAACCTGTGTACATCCAATAGTATTCCTAGTGTTTACAAACAGTAATGAGTCTTTATTTCTTGGTCAGACTAGAGGTATTCTTAGGTTCACATGAATACCACATACATACAATAAGTTTGAGAACAGCAAAAACTTTCCTACTTGCCTCAAGCTAAACAACAACAATAGGGTGAAAGTGACCATTTACTTGTGTGGCTTTTGCCTGAAATTGTACAACCAACATTTAACTTAGTTAGTATTTTAATAATTTCAAACCAAACACTTAAAACCATTTACGATTCAGTTAGACTAATACCTACACAAAAGCTTGTTAACAACCCCTTATTAGGTGTTAGGCTTTTCGATATTCTAGTCTGCATAAATGTGACAACTTAAGGGTTGAGAATTAGTAAATTCTCAATAAGGAATTAAATACCTACAAATAGAACTTAGGGTATATAATATAAAATATATATACATCTTAACGTGAGTTTAAACATATCAAGGTCTTAACTAATGGCCATTAGAAAAGGATTTTGTTGTGCAAACCCTACCTCAACCTAGTGCTAACTACAAGAATAACTTCTTACCTTGAACTGAACTTATTCTTTCTTACCCTTAATCACATTATACAAGAGTTCACTTAGCTCAATGGCTTAACTTATTAGGCTAAAATAGCTTAATCAAGGTTCTTCGAAGTTTAGAACATCTCATTTTTAATTAGCATCCTTAATCTTGATTGAGGCTCCCTTTTCTTTCTTAGAGCTTAAGTTACTTATTTGACTTCCCCTTAAATCTCCTAAAATATGCTTTAATCTCACTTTAGACAAGGCTCTTAGACCCATTCAAAGGTCCTATACATCTTAGAAAGATCCAAAGAAGCTAATTGAAGCATCTGGAAGTCCCAAACGTCGAGCCTTAAAGGATTAGCACCGCGACACCAAGGGCAGTGGCACTATTTTTATCTATTGGCCCCAGCTTGACCACCCCGAAACCATGTTGCCGGGTGTAGTGACGCATCACCAAGGCCGTTTTGCCAGGTGCCCGACATCGTACTCTTTGCCCTTTTCTTACACCTCTCTATTTTGTCTTGCCTCAAACCACTTCCAATTCATTTTTAAACTCTTCCATCTGATAAATAACATGTAAAGCATCCATTAAACACTTGATATAACAAGAAAATTCCTTACCTAACCAAGAACACAAGCCACAAATCCAATAAGCACACACAAGCACAATTTTCTTCAACTTATACCACAATGTAGCAAACTTGTTTAGCCTAAAAAAATCATTGTCAATGCATCAAGAACATATAATATGATCTAAATTTAAGCTAAGAATACTTAGAAAAATCTCATTCAACTTACCCATATTTGTGTGAGGTACTAAACTTTCCCTTGGACCAACTTCAAACATAAGTTAAATTAGCTTGAAATCTACCTTCACAAGCAAAAATCTAGGGATTGATTACCCAACTTACCCAGGCCTTAAAAAACACTTAAGAACCAGCATTATCAACCTAAAGCCAAGAAAAAGAGCTCAGGAAGGGGAAAAACACGGCTACTAGATTCTTCAGGCTTAAGAGAGCTTCTTACACCAAGAATCCTTCCAACCTGAGCTTCCAATTACAAGAAATAAGTTGGATATGAGACTTAGGTTTTCTTGGCTGGGAAATGGTGTGGGATAAGAAAAAATGATCCGTTCAAGTTTATCTCTTGTCCAATCCTCAAAATGACACACTAACCCCCTTAAGAGCTTAACTTATGCCAATTTTGTCCTACTCTCACACACTCTCACATACATGAAATTAAACTAAGAATCATAATGTAATTTAAAATATATAATTCCTTGGTCCAAATTCATTTATAGTGAAAATTTGGGGGTTTTTTTTCAGTAAAATACCATTTTGCCCTTTTTTGACCTACTTTGCTCAAATGGTCATATTACTTAATTCATGCAACACATTGACACTATCATGTTAAAGTTATAAATTTTTATGCAAAATAAGATTTTTAAGCTCAAAAGTCACACTTACCTTACTAATCCTCGTCCAGATCTAAGAGCGCCGTAACAATATATGTTCTCTGAGGCCTCATTTGAAAATGTATTCACATTAAGAAACACATATATTAGATGTTTCTGTACATACGGATGTCATATATCATGGGTCAATGATAAAATACAAAGGAAATACTACATTATAATAAGGAAAAGATGTCGTACAATAAGTCAAGATTAAGAGCATTGTAATTATCGTACATAGTTGACCTACGAAGTGGCCAATACAAATGTTGAAACACTCATGGTACGCAATATTTCTTGTTGATGAAATGTTTGAAGAGTTTTCTCCTTACAATATGACGTGAAAACCTGTGGCTCGTTACACGCAAAGCAACAACATAAAGCTGACCATGGCTAAAAACTGGCTGTGGATAAGGACGTCAACGGATATCTGGCCTAACGAGAATCCTATTTTGTTTTTTTTTTTCACAATTAAACAGATCTAACGTCAATATGTTTTTTTTTTCACTTGCTGGATATGGGTAGGATGCGGGTTTGAGGTCTACCCACCCCATATTCGACCTATATATATACATACTGTTACATATTTACCTGGTACAAGTAAGCCTCTCTTCGAATTTAGGTGGTAAGAAAATTAGGTAGGCACACACATTTTTCCCATTATCAAGAAGACATCAGCAACAAGCATCGGTCGAGTTTTCTCCACTATTCTGCAATTTCCTTTATTCACCTTCCTTTGCCATGCCAATTATTAATACCGATGCTGACCCCAACACCTTCCCGGTCTTTCTACTCCCAAATCTCCTCTCATCCTTTGTCCCGATTCTTTTTATTCACCCCCTGTGACATCACTGATTTCACTTGTAAGTGCTTTTTCAAAATGTTTCTATTTCTAGTTCTGCTTTTGTCTTTGATTTCTTTACCTTGTGCATCTCATTAACATTTATTTTTATCACTATATTTTCTACTACAGTTGAGATAAAAAGCTGCTAATGTGTATGGTGAGGTAGAAAGAACGCAACAATTAAGGAAAAATATGAGCAACAAAACTAGAAGAACTTGTTGATTTTCTCTCTTCTCCATTGCTGCTAATGAGTTGTCCTTCTTGATTTTCAAGTTTATTTTGTATTAGTTTTTTTAATTTTTTTTTGGTTAGTGAACAATAGGACAACTTTAGTGCTCAAGATTAATAGAACTTGGCCAGTTATTTGAAGAAATTCATAGAATTAAGATTTTGCTTCTCTTTGTTTTTTCTTTTTTTGCCTAGTTGAGGAAGCAGGCTGTTAATATTCCTCGATATTTCACTAGCTTTGAATATAGCATGCAGTCCCTTTCAAATTATTCTAAAATTCTGGTTTTTTTATTATCTCACTTTTGGGTGAAAAGATGTGTATTTTTTTCTTTTGCTAATGTTAGTTCCATACAGTTTTGTGGTTGGATTTACTAAATGCTTCAATGGAGTACTGGTAATGAGTTGAGCTATGGGTAATGGGAAAAAATAATCCAAATGTAGAGATTGATCTTTTTGTATCTCTTTTCAATGCTCTAGGCTTAGTGAGGAAGAACGAAATTTCTTTCACATAATTCTTTCACATGTAAAGTATTTTAATGCATACTGCTTAGCAACATCATTGATATGTCTCATAATTCTTTTTATTTATAATTTTAATGAGTGTTGCTTAGCAACATCATTGATATGTCTCAAATTTTTTTTATAGGTAAACTCCACTGGTCATCCTTAAACTATATTCAATGTTACTTATTCATCCCTGCACTATCAATTGTTACTTAATCATTCCTAAACTATATCCAGTGTTGCTTAGTTGTCTTGCCGTCTATCATAGTCGTTAAGGTTGGATGGAAAAATGATGAAGCTATTGATGTGGCATCACTTTCCCATCCATCTTTGACGATATGATAGACGACAGGAAAATTAAGCAACACTGGATATATTTTAGGGATGATTAAGCAACATTTGATAGTTTAGAGATGAATAAGAAACATTGGATATAGTGTAGGGATGATTGGTAAAATTTACCCTTTTTATTTTAAAGGATATAGAGGCCATGGAAGAAGGACAATATCAAAACTCAATGAATGATGAAGAGCTTGATGATTTTATTTCTGAATTAAGCATAGCTGATGTTCCTAAACCTACTCTTATACTTCATACATATCTGCAAGATAACTAAAAAAATATTGCATAGGGAGAAAAATTAACTACTGCTGCTGGTACAAACCAAGCAAACAAACAATCTGAGATGACAAATGTAGAACAAGGAGAGACTATCATTGGTACCACAACATAATAAGGGAAAAATTTAACTGCTATTGATGATGGAGAGGGGAAAAAGAACGTCACAGCGAGGACATAGGATAGCTTTACAAAAGTAGAGGTAGATGGTGTTTTGAAAAAAAAGTGCAACCACTATGGCATCTTTCTATCATGTGGGAGCAAGAACGGTGCAAGTTACTTGAATGATCACTATAAGGTTCAATGTAAGAGGATTTGAAATAAAGAAGTCAAGTAAATGCTTTTAAGATGGTACAATGGCGGATAGTTCAATGATGGTTGGCACATATTCATTTGATTAAGAATCATCAAGAAAAAGAGCTTGAGAAAATTACTATCATTTAAGAATGTCCGATTTCCAAAGTGGAGCATTATGGATTTAGGAGCTAATCAACTAGCTTGTAACCATTATTCAAAATTATTCTCGAAGCACAATAAGGAGTAATATTTTGAAGTTGTACAATTGGAAGAAGGCAACATTAATGAAAGAGCTCGATTTACTAGATAGCCAAATTTCTATCACCAACGATATGTGGGCAAGAGAGCATAAAAAAAATGGGGTATATGGCTATTACTGCACACTACATCAGCAACTCATGGGCCTTACAAAAATGAGTGCTAAGGTTAGTATCATGTTACTCCTTTAGTTTTTTTTGGCTATTTAAGCTTTTAATGTCAGTATCTTGTTACTCTTTTAGATTTTTGGTGGAAGTTGTTTTTTTAAAAGCTGCTAACTACATTCATTTGGTGCCCTTTGAATGTTTGTTACTTTTGTTTTTGTTTCATTGTTAGATTTTTGTTTAGGTTTTAAATGACCATTGTTACTGTTTAGAGCCTCTAATATCATTATCATGTTTGTACTATCCGAATAATAGGCTTTTGCTACCCTACATCTTTTCCTTTAGGTTTTGCCCACCCCACACACAAAAAAGGTTTTAGCTAGTAAATTAGTGAAATGTTTTATAGAGTGGAATATTGACAAGAAACTTTGCGCATTTACGGTTGATAATTGCTCTACCAATGATGGTATGGTTAATACATTGTTAGGCTCTCATGATTTTTTCCTCTTGAATAGGAGATCTTTCACATAAAATGTTGTGCTCATATTTTGAATTTGGTTGTGTAAAATAGATTGGATATCATTAAGAGTTGTACTGAGAAGATTCATGATAATGTTATTTTTTTTGCTGGATCACCAAAAAAAGTTGAGTACTTTGAGAGGGCTCAAGATAGTACCATATTCTAACAAGCAAGAAACTGTTAATTGATTGCAAAACTTGCTAGAACTCAACTTACTTGATGCTTAAAACATCTATTGTATATAAAGATGTTTTTCCTCGCTTAAGGACTCTTCATAAGCACTACAAATCTTATCTGGCTAAAGAGGAATAAGTAGATGTTGAAGATATTTGCCAAAACTTTAAGATGTTTTATGAAGTGAAAAATATGTTCTCTAGAGCAAATTATTTTACAACCAATGTCTATCTCAAACAAATTTGTGAGATTAAATTGAAGTTGAACAAAAGAGTTGTTGAAGAAGTAGGCATAATGAATGCCACAACAAAAAAAAAAAGTTAGAAAGGTTTGACAAGTATTGGTAAAACATACGTGGAATTGTGAGTGTTGTTACTCTTTTTGGATCAAATGTACAAACTCTTCTTTTAGAATTTTAATGTTCCAAAATATATCCTGATACTACTAAAGAGGGTGGTTGAAGAAGTTGTGCAGATTTGTTACAATTTACTTGAAGAGCATGAAAAAAAGGTATAAGACAAAGTGTCTATGCAATGCCTTCTTCAACTTCTCAGTCATGTGCCATGAATGATCCCAATAATTAGATGATGACTTTCTACCAATTTGCAAATAAAAGAACAAAACTGATCCAATCTTAGGATAGAGTTAGACATTACTTGGATAATGATGCAATACTTTGGATGCCAACCTTTGACATTTTAATATGGTAGAAGGTGAGTTTTGATAAATATTCAAACCTTGGTTAGATTGCAAAGGACATTTAGACTATACCTGTTAGTACGGTTGCTTCTGAGTCAACTTTTAATGCTAGCAAAAGGTTAATAAGCCTAAATTGAAATAGGCTGCTTCCAACTACTATTTAGGCATTAGCTTGTTCCTAAAATTGGCTACGTGCAGAGAAAATAGGTAAAATTTTCTCATCATTAGTTGAGTTTTTTCAAATTCATAATATAAAATGCTAATATGCTGATTTGTTGTTTAGCTGCTATTATGAGTGATGTGATAGAGATTACTCCTGCTCATATTGTATATGTTGGTGATCACGTGGATGTTGATAGAGATGACTGTGTTGCCACTGATGCCTTCTTTCAAAAGGATGATGATTATTGACAACAATTTAACTCGTTGATAGGCAAGCTTATCTTGTATTATATTTCTTTAAATTTTCATAATTAGTCTATGGTGCTTGCCTTTTTTATGCTTATGTTTTGTTTAATTTTTAGTATTTTTTTGCCACTTGTAATGACCATTGTGCATGTTGCTTGAATGAAGATTGAATGGAGTGTGCTGAAATTTTAATTGTAGTTGGTGTTCTTGGTAACATAATTTGAAGTTCTTTCGATAACTAGTAGCTAAACTTATGTATTAGGCCTAGGGGTGTAAATAGGCAAGGCCAAGCCTGAGCCCATCATTTGGCACTACTTATGCTTGAGTTTGAATTGCTTGAGCCCAAAATTATTAGGCTCAAACTTGGCTTGAATATGGCCAAAGCTCAGCTCAAAAGCCCTCTAGGCTCGAATAATAATATGAAAAATAACCTTAATTTTGAAATAACATAACAAACCAAATCCAAATATCAAGTTTTACAACTAAATAAAAACATCTAAATGTGTTAAAGCTTCCAACCTAAAACCAATTGATAATAGATTGAGAGGCCTCATCACTATATAAAATATTGACTTAACCCTTTTTTTTGGCTATGTGGGATTTTCCAACTTAACACACCCGCTAATGTGTAGACCACTTTAGCTTCATCACGTGGGTAGTTTTTTACAATGGTTGGGGCAATTTCAAACCTGCTTTGATACCATGTTAAAACATGTAACCTAAAACCAATTGGCAATATGTGGGGAGACCTTATCATTATTTAAGGCATTGACTTAGCTCCTTTTTTTTGCCACTTAACTTGCCCCTTCACGTGTAGGCTGCTTTGGCTTTATCACGGGGTTATTTTTTACAATGACTAGGGCAATTTCAAACCTGCTTCGATACTATGTTAAAGTGTCCAACCTAAAATCAATTGATAATATATTAAGAGGCCTCATCATTATATAAAACAATGACTCTACTTCTGTTCTTGGCCATGTGAGATTTTGCCACTTAACAAAATGAAAAAAGCATATCTACATGTCATGTCTAAAGTCTTCATTCTCAAGCAACACTAAACAAAGCCAAAATAACAAGTGACTAGACCAATTTCAGTAGGGAAACTCCTTTTTTTGATCAGCAACATAAACACATAAATTTTCCGACTAACAAAATTTTAGTTAGTTCTAGTGAATATATAAATTTAAGCAAATCAACAAACACCGAGACTCAAACAATGGTACATAGTATGATAAAAATCAACAGTCACACCAATCAGAAGATGTTAGGCATTTATATAATTTTTATTGAAAAAAACATTTATTGATTACATCATAACGTTTTTTCCCTGTGAATTAAACAATTGTTAAAAGAATTACAAAAATTAAGAAATAAAAACCCCAATATAGGGAAGAACATACTAAAGAAAAGATTAAAAAAGAGATGTCCACAAGCTTAGCCTTATTATTTAGCATAAATAGACATCATTTAAGCCTATAACAACAAATGATCCATTGATTACCTAGTTCTTCAACAATAGCTTCCTCTAAAATAATGTTTTTGGTGATATTATCTTTCAAAACTCAAATTTGATGCAATTGTTTGCAAACCTCAAAGCAAGCTTTTTTAAAATGGCTTCAATTAGGGAAGCAATCATCCTAAAGATTCTAGGCAGATCAGTCACTCCAACAATAGATTGCTGATGGTAAAATTCTTGAAATGGCACTGAAACATAAAGCCAAATAACAATTGAATGGTATTCAATAACATTTACAGCTACATAATTATTCTGAACAATAGAAAACAATTTAGTTGCAATCATCCAAACATAACCAGTCAGTTCTAATAGATCATATGTTGGCAAAGTAAGCTTTAGTGAATAGCCTTAACCTCACTGGCCCCTTGGGCACAGGTGCAATTATTGGCACGTCCTCATGCAGATCCTTATGCTAAGGTTGACGAAAATAAAGTGATCACATTGGTTAGAAAAATGGGTAAAAACCAAGGAAAAATTCAATTTGAGTCCAAATCAATGAAAAAGGTAAATTTTGCATAAAAACTAGAGATTTTGGGATTAGGGATCGGGTACAAATTTGGAAGGTGTTAGGCACCCAACTCACCTAAAACAAGTTTAAAAGATGAGAAAACCAAGTGTTGGTGTTACAAAAATGCACGCATGTGTTCAATGTCAAAAAAAAGGAACAAGGTTGTTTTTAATTATTAGGCTTGTACCTGAGTTGAACTCCCAAGCTTCCTATGTATCTAGGTGTGAGTCGGGATCAAAGCCTATGTAGTTCATTTTCATGTGAATGGGAGGTTTAGGTGATCAGTTAGGACAAGTTCCTGGGTAGTCAATGTTGTGGTTGTGGCAAGGACAATCAAATCACCTTGTGTCATAGAATTCGGTGTCAAGGATAGTCACATTCACCTTGGAGTTGCTCTTGATTGGTGGTGGAAGACTTCCCAAGTAGTGTTCTTCCAGTACCAAGAAAATGCCCAACACAAGACTTGGACAAGAAAATAAAAATAGAATAAGTTAGTATGGACAATAAAGGTAAAAACAAAAATAAAAGATACTATAAAATTAAACTTAATTTAATAAAACCCCAAAAGACTCAACTAACTTGGATATAATCCTACACAAAAAGTGTTAATGAAACAAGTATTAGAAAAAGACATAAGAGGAAAATAAGATTATTTTAACACAAAATACCAAGGTTGTTAATGTTAGTGTTGTGCCGAAAAGCCAACCATGAGATGATTGTATTTTGCACATTGAGCCATGATATTTTATTAATGCATTATTCCAATAATTGTGTTTGTTATTTTTATTTCTATCTGACATAATCAAAGATAATTATAACCCTAGAATATTAGTATTCTTAAATGTCCTTTGTAATGCCCGGACAATCCAAAGTGATTAGGTCCCGGGTTAAATGGATTTGGAGCATAAGAATTTTTCCTTAATTAGGAATTTAGCTCAATTAAATTGAGAAGACAATATGGCATGTGCATAATTGAGTGTTGAACATCTTAAAAATAAGCTTGGCTTAGGCCAAGAGAAATAGTAATGAAAATGGTGGTTTTTAAAGATGAGGGACTAAATTGAACAAAGGGATTTTTAGTGGTTGGGCTCAATTGCCCAAATTTAGAAAGTTGGAGGACTAAAGGGGGAATTATGCCATTTTAATGGCTTTGGATGCCTTAGCCAGCCATGCCCCTCCAATTCCCAATATTTTATGTCACCTTCCTCCAAATCCTATTATTTTAATCCACCTCCCATCCTTAGTCATCACCTTGGATTCTTTCTTCACCTACTTTTGACTTTTTCTACCAAACTTACACAAAAGTCTTCCAATTAGTCTTCCATCCATTAAATCTTGTCTCCCACTCATTTCAAACACATTATTAATTTCCTATTATTTTAATCCACCTCCCATCCTTAGTCATCACCTTGGATTCTTTCTTCACCTACTTTTGACTTTTTCTACCAAACTTACCCAAAAGTCTTCCAATTAGTCTTCATCTCTTTTAATCTTGTCTCCCACCTTCCAAGCACATTATACACTCATTTTCCTTCCCATATGGCTGGCCATTACCTTCCCACACATTAAAACATAATCACTCCACTCATTCAAAGCCATTTGCTCTCAAACTCTCTCATTCTCTCTCCATTTTCTTTCATACCAAGTCTCATCATTCCAAACACATTTCCAACTCTTTTCTCATCCAAATATTCGTCCATAGCTAGAAATAATCATTCCTCAAATTAAAACCAAGTATTCTTGGTTGAATTCAAGCTCTAAGACCATAAAGAGCAAGAATCAGATGAAGAATTCAAAGAAAACCAAGGAGGAAAATTTGGCCATTTCCATTTCTTGGAGGTTTTAAGCTCTACTCAAGGAACTCTTTGTGTGATTGAGTTTCTAAGTTCATTAGAAGCAAGAAATCAAGAAGAAGCTTGAAGAACATCAAGCACAATAAATTGGCGTTACCTCTTCTGTGAGGTTCTGTAAGTGTACACCAAGTGTTCTTGGTATTTTGTGTTATTTGGGTTAATCACCAAGATTTCTTGGTATCTTATGGTTACTAATAAAATTCGGCCCATCTTGGTTCTTATGCTAGAAAATAATTTCTAGAGTCAACAAGCAAGGAAAACGAAGGAAAATAAGCTTATAAAGCTTTCGGTGTTGTGGGTAAGGATTCCTATACTCACTTTATTGCATGGCCTAGTTCCATGGATTTTTTGTGTGAGTATTCGGGCCCCTAGGTGATGGTCAAAGAACCATGTGATCCTAGGAGTGCTAAGAGGGCTTAAGTTATGTTATTGCTTCGGCAATTCTGTTTTGCTCATGAGCTAAGTTAAGTAAGCAAGCATTATGGGCTAGGAGTTAAGGCGGCCACCTTAATTCCTATGCTAAGTGAGCTCTCCGAAAACATTAAGTATATGAAATTAATGAACTAAAACTTGAGGGATGCTTGCTGCCCTTCTGTGAACAAAGTGTTAAGTGGGGTGTGTTTGTGTGCTTCTTTGATTTGTTGTGCATGCTAACCCCCGATTATGATATTATTGCTATATGCATGTATCTTTTTGTTTTCTTTGTCTTTATGTTTCCTTTGCAGGAATAAGGATTATTTTGCCATTACATTCTTGGCATATGTTAGGCCTTGGAGGCCATAAGTTAGGCATTGGATGCCACGGAATCCTTATTGAGTTTTATAACTCACCCGCCCTACTCTACTTTTGTAGGTAAAGGTTTGCTTGAAAGATCAAGCTAAGAGTCTTGAGTACTCTTTCTGTATTCTAAGGTTGGATTTGTGTATGGTATTGCTCAAAATATTCTAAGTATTCTAAGTATATAAGCTGCTTGTAAACAAGCTAAAAAAATGTGGACTTTCTGTGCAGGACTTGAAGTCTTAGAATTGTGGGAACAAGGTCTATTAAGGTGGAAATTTGTGTTCCATGGCTTTGTGAATTTATGGGTTGCTTTTAAGCATGTTTTTGTTGGTCTAACTTTAGTGACCAAATTATGGACTTAGCTAAAATTTGGCCAAAACTTGGCTTTGGGCTTGTATTATGGACTTGGACATTTTCGGGTATTTTTATTGCTTGGTGGACTTACCAAGGCCCATGCATGAATTTATGGGTTATGTTTTCATGAAATTTGAAGCATGTTGAAATTGGGCTTAAATAAGAACTTAAAAATTTTGATTTTATTCTTGGTTAATTTTGGGCCATATGCATGTTAAGTACTAAAAGGCCCATAAGCCCATGTCTATGTTAAAAGCATGCAATGTTTGGCTATGTATGCTCATTTAGTAAAGAACATGCAAGTAAACTTAGAAAAAGCATGAAATTGGATGCTTGTGTAAAGTTTGGCTAATAAGAAATTTAAATGCACGTATGTGAATTAATACATGCCTAAGCATTAGTTGCATTTAAAGGCATTAAGTGATTATGTGCATTAGTGAACTCCAAAACGCATAAGCATGCAAAGCATATGCATGAAAATAAGTTTTTAAACTTAAGTTGGTGTTTTAGTTGCCATGCATATTCTTGGCTAAGCTCGGTAAAGACCATGAAAATGAACACATGAAATCCACATAGGCACTAGCTTGTTTCTGAGAGCACATCAACTTAACCTTAATTAAAGAACTTAACGAGCTAGTACCGATAAGTATCCTGGGGTTCGTGCCCATAAGTCTTAGTGAGTTTTAAAAGCCCCTTCTGTGTAATGAAAACTTCCGCTGCATGTTTAAAAAAAAAAAAAAATCAGGCCCAAATGGGCCAGGGGCAGTTTAGGGCACGACATCCTTGGTCTAGTATTATTGTGGAGTGGGTTGCAATAATACACAAATACTAGCATGTGTGGAGACTAATGTGAGATATGTAGTCTACATATGGGTACAAGCTAAAAAACTTATATATTGGACCGACCCAGCATGAGAACGCTACATGAATCATTATATAAGTGTCATAAGTAATTTTCATAGTGATCATGGTATATATAATTCTTTGACCTAATGTCATTAATATTCCCTACATGTGAGTCGCATGCTTTGATACTTTTCTTTGTTGCCTGTAATTGAGTGAGCATGAATGTGGTTATTGAGTATGTCAAATATTATACAGAGGGTTTTCTATAATCAAGATGAGATTTGTCCCTCTTATGTAATGAAAGTGATATCTTCGGGCCCCTTGATTGAGTGAGATTAAGGAAATGCATGGTCATGCTCGGATGAGTTGATATGGGATATCAATGTCATCAGTTTTAGTCAGTTTACTTGGTAACCAAGAAACTTTATATTGGGCTGCATGAGAGTGACATATTCCATGTCTTGTGCTTGGTCTTGATATCTTGGATAAAGGGACAATGACATATACGGATAATAATCATAGAGTTTTAGTCGAATCACTGACTATCTTGTCAGTTGGGTAGTAATAACGTGTTACTAGACACCGTTCATTAGTTATAATCATAAATGTGATTTATGATCATTGCCAATATGATAGGAGGCTACTGGGTCATACACTTAAAGCCAATTGGATTATTTGAGTGCATAGGCCAAATTGTTTGGTTTTGGTTTCATGATAATTTTAGATTAATAATTAGCCTAAAGGTTGAGCCATTATGAAGCCTGAAAATAGGCTTGATTAAATTAGGGTTTTGGAACCTATTAGGATTAGGAGTTAAGCCTCACTATATATATATCATATAATAAGGATTTTGAGCCCTAGCCTCCCTAAGGATGAAATCAAAAAGGTTCTGAAAAGTTCCAACGGCACTCTTCTCTAGTTTTTCTTGGAGGATGCCAGCTAGCACTATTGGCGCAGGAGGAACACACATGCTGAAACGTGGTAGAGGCATGGTGATCTGAGTGGTTCGTGTGGATACTATAGAGAGCTTGAACACGTCAATTTTTAAAGTTTATGATTCGACTCAACAGTTGGGTGAAATATCTCAGCCAACTAGGTATAAAATTCTGAACACCCCATTTACTCTGTTTTACTTTGATCCTTGAGGGTTTTCGTTAGTTTTCGTTGCCCTGGTTTGGCTCTCAAAACCCTACAGTTAAAATCATGATCCTAATCGTAGGATTATATGATCCTACGATCATAACATAGAAAACTTTTTTTCAAAACATTATAGGATCGAAGATATGGTAGGATCGTGGTAGGATCATGATTAGGATCGTAAGATCGAAAGATTCTACCAATCCTACATGGGTATTGATTTTTATTAAGGTAAATTGCATGGATGATCCCTAACGTTTAATTATCATTTTGGTTTCATCTCTAGCATATTAAATGTTTTGTTTAGATCCAAAACCTATTAAAAATGTCATATTTGAGTTCTAAATCCATTAAAAACATTTCATTTTAGTCCCCAATTGGATGAAATTTGTTAACTCAAGGTAACTATCTAATGGCAACTTTTTAGAGCATAACTTAAATCATTCGATAATTGTCTTACTATAAATTTAAATAATAATTTTTTTACAGTTAATGGACATTCAAATACTAGTTTTTCCTCTTTGTAAGTTGAACTTATTTCATTAAGAAAGAAAAAAAAACACTAATTTTAAATTATCTACTTGCTGTAAAAAAATTATTATACATTTTAAATTTATTAGAATTCAATTACTGAATATATAAATTATTTGCATCGTACTCTCTTTTACTTGTCAATAATATGTTTATTCATGAATTTCTTTTAGACTTGTATTAATTATTTTATTGGTTATGTTGATCTATATGCTATTAAAGTTTGAACTTTATTTGTATTGTATCGATAATTATGTTATACCATTGTTATAAGACTTAAATTTTACTTGAGCTTATAATATAATTGGTCTTTCACATAAATTATACTATTTACACATGAAATTTTAAGCTTTCGATAGGATCTTACAATCTACAATCCAATTTTACGATCTTAATCTTGTATTTCAAAAAATGATCCTAGGCAGAATCTCGATCTTTACAAGCTTGTAAAATACTATTAAAACAAGAAAGTGAAAGTAAATAAATAAAATTAAATCAAATCAAAATAAAATTTAATTAACTCAAAATTGGTTAAAATTGCCTAGATACAAGAAAACATGAAAAACGTTTAGCCAAATTAACTTAGAAATGTCAAAAAGGACAGAATAAAAGTTCCATTAGTGCGTGAAATAAACCTGTCAGTGACCAACATGTAAATAAAATGAAGTCAATGACTAACATGATAAAAAAATGAAAACATGAAGAGCTGAAGTAGCAATTTAGCCACACTTATTTGTATTGGGTCTTGATTAATTGGATCAGTGAAGTTAGGTTGAGATGGGTCAAATGGAAGAGTGGGCTAGAGTGGCAACGTAGGTCGGAGCGGGATGGGTCGCTTGGCCCGCTTTTCTCTTCTTCTTCTTTGTTGGAAAAAATATCAAATTTGTCACTAAAGTTTTGGGTTGAGAGCGTTTATGCCATTATGATATTTGTTATGCCCAATCTCCTACTAATGTTTTAAAATGGGCCAAATATGCCATTGAAGTTTCAAATTAAGAGTGGATATGTCACTGGCTATTAAAAATCTGATGAAAATGTTAAAAAGCCAACAAAAATGTTAAAAATAACATGTTTTGAAATTTTAAGGTGATAATGCAAGTTTTAACAAACTTCAAACACTTTTTGTAATTAAACTCTCTCTTTCTCTCTCTCTCACAGATGGAGGACGGTAATAAGGTTGGGGCACTGGTGATGGAGACAGCAACAGAGTTGAAAAACTGATGGCAGAGATCAAACCTTCTATCGGCAAAAATATCAAAAGTCTTGATATTTTTTTAAAGATGCATAATAACCCTAAGATTTCAAAACCTACTATTTTTGTCATTTTTCGTTATTTTTTAAACTAGAAGTGGCATATTCAGCCCAATTTATAACATTAGTATGAGATCAGGCAAAAAAAAAAAACTATAGTGGCATATCTGCTTCCTGCCCAAAACATTAGTGGAAAATTTTTATATTTCTAACTTATTTGATTCTTTCTATGATGGTAATGGGCAGGCAATTGGGTGGCTAGAGATTAACGGTGGAGGCTAGAGTGGCTGCTTGGAGGATGGATGGCAAGTAGTGATGGCAACGCATGATGAATTGAAAATGGATCGTGGTGGGGGGTCAGTTTGCAACCTTTCTACTTGTTGTTCAAGCATCGTCGGTGATTGGGCGATTCTTATGGGTAGCTCTGTATGGCAAATGGAGGTGGTGTGAGGGGTAGTGATTGGCGTCGGCTAGGCTAGTGGCTGGAGAAGATTGCAGCATTTGGGTGTGGCTGCAGTAAAGATGGAAGGTTAGTGTTTAGGGGTAAGGAAGCCAAAAGGTAAGGACTGAGGTTGCAGTTTTTTGTTTTCTTTGCTGGGAGCTTAAGGTTTTGAAGTTTTGCTTAGGTTTTGAATTCTTGGCCCCTAATTTCAGTATTTTCAAGCATATTTACATGTAGTCAAGTCCTTAAAAACCTAGAAAATCATTCAATGCTAGAATCTTGATCAACTTATGCTAGAATAATAGGAAATCCAATAATAATATATTTAGTCCCTAATTCTGTCCTAACTTTCAGCTTAGCCCAAACTGATATAAAATCATCAATTGATCCCAAACATTGTCAATTGAGCACAAATGGTCCATAAATTTGCCAATGAAGCCCGAAACTTTGCAAGATTCCCAATTAAAGCCTAAAACTTTCTGCTTGTTGTTTGAGTGTCATCAACGATCAAGTGATGCTTGGGGGCGGCTCTATATAGCGGATGAAAAGGATGTAAGGGGTGGCAACTAGCGGCAGTTAAGCTGGTGGTCGGAGAGGATTGTAACGTTTGGCGGTGGCGACAACAGAGATTGAAGGTTAGGCTTTAGGGGTAAGGAAACAAAACGTAAGCACTGAGGCTACAGTTTTCTGTTTTCTTTGTTGGACGCTTAGGGTTTTTAAATTTAGCTAAAGTTTTGAATTCCCCCCTCCCCTAATTTCAGTATTTTCAAGCATATTTATATGTATTCAAATCCTTAAAGCACTAGAAAATCATTCAATGTTAGAATCTTAATTAAATTAGGCTAGTATCAGAAGAAATCCAATAATTATAGATTTAGCCCCTAATTCTATCCTAAATTTCAGCTTAGCCCAAACTAATATAGAATCATTAACTACACCTAAACTTTGTCAATTGAGCACAAATAGTTCATAAATTTGTCAATTAAGCCCAAAACTTTGCAAGATTCCCAATTAAAGCTTAAAAATTCTTAGAAATTTCAATTAAATCCTAAATTTCTACAAATTGATCAATTAAGACCCAACTTTATATTAAAGTACAGATGTCACTAAATTTACCTGAATTTTATAATTAAACACAATTTTAATCGAAATTACCAAAAATGCCTCAAATTTGTCACTAAAAATAAAAATAACTTAATTCATACCTAAAAAAATTTAAAGGAAAAAAAATTTTGGGACATGGCAGAATTTTACCAAATTTTTTGCCTAATCTAGCCTACGACACGTAAATGAAAGTCAAAATAAGTGTTAACAGTTTGCCCCTCATTAGCTCTCTTTTATGGAGTAAAAATGGGCTAATGTCAATGACGCTCATTTTTTCCTTAACACAGATGAATTGGAATAAGAGGCTGTGAACAGTCTGATTTGTCTCAAAGGTTAGCGAGAATGGTACGGTTTATCTCATAAAGTTGATGGGAGTGGTTTGGTTTGTCCCAAAGGTTACCAAGAGCGGTCAGCTTTGTCTCGAAAGTTGATGATAACTAACAAGTTTATCCCATAAAGTTGATAAGAGCGGTTAGGCACTTCCCAAATGCTATCGAGTGTGGTTTGGTTTGCCTCAGAGGCTTTTGAGAGCAGTCTAGTTTGTCTCAAAAGTTCACAGGAATGACTAAGTTTGTCCTGTAAGGCCGATAGGAATAGTCTGGTTCATGTCAATGGTTGCTAAAAATGGCCTAGTTTGTCACGGAGACTTTCCAGAACAGTCTAGTCACTCTTGAAAATTGATGGGATCAGTTAGGTTTACCCCATAAGATTGATAGAAGTGGTTAGGTTTGTCCTAAAGGTTGCTAAGAGTGGTCTAATTTATTTCAGAGGCTTTCAAGAATAGTCTAGTCTGTCTCAAAAATTGATGAGAATGGTCAAGTTTATCCTGTAAAGTTGATGGGAGTGGTCGGGTTCATCCCAAAGGTTGTCAAAAGCTGTTTGGTTTGTCTTGAAAATTGATGGGAATGATCAAGTTTGTCCCCGTAAGTTTGATAGGAGCGGTCAGGTTCACCGTAAAGGTTGCCTAGAGCAGCTTAGCTTGTCTCGGAGGCCTTCAAGAATGGTTAGGTTTATCTTAAAAGTTGATGAAAACGGTTATATTTATCCCTTAAGGTTGATGGGAATGGTTAGGTTCATTCTAAAAGTTGCCGAGAGCGGTTTAGTTCATCTTGGAGGCTTTTAAGAGTAACTTGGTTCATCTCAAAAGATGATGGGAACTTCTTGCGGGGTCAAGTAAGAAGGGTTCTCACTGGTCAAGTAAGAAAACATGGAAGCCTTACAAGTCAAGTGAAGGATTCTTGTGCTTCAAGCAAGAATGAATCTCACGGGATAACTGGGAAAAGATATGAGCCTCTCTAGTTAAGCAAAAGGGTCCATGAAGGCATTGCCTCCTTAGAATTTATTTGAAGAAAGGTGCCTAGCTATACGGCTTAAAGAGGAATTCCTAGATGGGCACCAAGCTTGTAGGGCTTAAAAAAATGAGTGCCTAATTCTGTAAGGCTTGAAGAGAACTACCTATTTGTAAGGCTTAGAGATGGGTGCCTAGAATGGGGCTTAAAAGTGAGTGTCTGTATAAAAAGGTTTGGGGTATACCTATTGAGAGGGCTTTGAGATGAATGCCTATTAGAAGGCCTTGCAGCAAAATAAAGCTAAAAAGCTAAGGCATTACAAAGTGGTTTACATGCTCCTAGTCAAACCAAGGGATAGAAAAGACAAGGCCAAAGCACAAGATTTTTTTAGGCAAAACAATATATAACAAATGTTACCAGGTGAGACTTGCAAGTTGCTAACTTGGATACTAGAACTATCAACTTGGGTCCTCGACATCCAGCGTCTACTTAAGGTGTCAAGCCTTGGCTGTCATTTTCTAAGCTTTGGGCATCAATTGGGCCTATTATTGGACTGTCTATCATTGGGTAAGCAATGTTAGAGGGCTATCATTGGCAGTGATCAGTGATGATCTTGGGCTCTCATCATCGATCGTGCTTTCATTTTCTCGTTGGTGGCCGACTGGGTGGGTGGAAAATGTGAATGGTTAGTCGAGTAAGGCTTAGGCAGTAGGCTTAGGTGACTAAGGGAGTAAAGGTTAAGACTTAGGGCTTGGTGGGAAAAAGAGAAAAGGTAAGACCTATTAGGCTCATGGGTTCATGGGGCAAGGTTTCTTCAGGCTTGAGCTTGGCCCTAAAAGAGTTTGAGCCCATTTTCTAGCTTGAGATTGAGCCCAAATAGGCCTTACTCAAAAATCCTTAACTCAAGCTACCCAAAATAAGCCTAACTCCTTTTCACCCTTGTAATGTTCTCAAAATCCTAAGTAATTAAGCCTTGGGGTATAAGGATTTAAGGATTTAATTTTTTTTTTCCTAAACCGGAAATTAAGTTCATTAAACTCGGGAGACACTAAGATAAGATGGACATTGAAGTATGTTGAGTGTTGGACACTCTCGGACTTAAACTTGGCTTAGGCCAAGAAAAAGGGGTGAAAATGGAACTTTTTAAAGATGAAGGACTCAATTGAACTTTGTGGAAAGATACAATTGCTCAGATTAAAGAAAGAGTGTGGCTAGGGAATTAGCCAATTTTAATGGCCTAGGATCCCATGGCCGGCCATACCCCCCAATTTCCCATTAATTTAAGCCACCTCCCTTCCAACTTATCACTTAGGATTCCTTCCTCCACCTACTTGTCCCCCACTTTTGATAAATTCTCCCAACTTTCACTAAAGTCTTCCAATTTGTTTCTCACTCACATGGCCACTCACTCTCTCCCCCTTATGGCTGGCCATTACATGCCCATTAGGCTCCCAAATTAATTCATTTCACTCTTCCTGATCTCTCTTTACAATCTCTCAGTATAACTCCCTCATTCTCTTTCTTAAATTTGGCTATCTTTCTCTTCACTCTTCCAACTTCTCTTCTTCTCTCATGCATTTGGCCAAGGCTCAATCTTGACTTTCCAAGAGCTTAAACCAAGTGTTCTTGGTACTTACAAGCTCTTAAGAACATCCCAAACAAGAATCGAGAAACAGATTAGAAGAAGAAGACATTCTTGGAAGCCATCAACCAAGAGAAGATTTAGCCAAGTCTTGTTCTTGGAATTTTTAAGTATGGAGCAAGCATCCTTGATGGGTATATGCTCCTAAAGCCTTCTAAGGCAAGGAATCAAGTGTCAGTTTGAAGAAAAATCAAGAGAAAGCTTGAAGGAGACCAAGCAACTCAAATTTGGCCATACCTCTTTTGTTGAGGTATTTTGTGTTCCACCAAGTTTTCATGGCATATGTAAGCTTTCTAGCTATGGTAATGTGAGAATATACTTGCTTATGTTTCATCCATTGTAGGTTCTTAAGCTAGAAACCAAGTTCTAGCTATAATAAGCGAGGAAAAGTAAGAAAAACAAGCTTCTAATTCGGGCAACAAAGGTTGCAAAAAGGTTTTGGTAAGGATTTTTTTACTCTTTGAGTATTCGGGCCTTAGGTGATGGATATTGGATGCCATGAGATCCTAAGAAGGCTATAGAGGGCTATGTTTGTTGATTAGGCAACTTTGTGCTAACTAGCTCTGTGCAAGTATTACAGCTAGGAATTGAGTCAGCCAGCTTAATTCCCAAGCATAAAGAACTCAGATTTTAAAATGGATTAATAAAATGGTTAACCTAAGAAATGAGAAATATGGATCATGCTTGGTCTGCCCTTAGGGCAATAAGGTGTTAAGTGGTGTGTGTGTGTGTGTGTGTTTATGTGCTTATATGTTTGGATGTGCATGCTGACCCCCGATTATCATTATCATTGTTATTTCCATGTATCTTGTGTTTTCTTTGTTTTAGTGTTTTCTTTGCAAGAGCTTAGAGTATATTTTTCCAAGTTATACATGTGCTACGTTAGGCTTTGGGAGCTATACAGAATCCTTACTGAGTTTATAACTCACCCGCCCTTCTCTACTTTTATAGGAAAAGTCTTACTTGAAAGGCCATAAGTTCAAGAGTATTGGATACTCTTTCTGGTTAGTAAAGGTATAATACATATGTTTGATATTTGCTCAATATCTAAGTATTCTAAGTACTATGAATTGCTTGTAAATCAAGGAAATAAGTGTGGACTTTATGTGCAGGACAAGGTGTCTTAGAGCTAATGGGAAAAAAGTCTTAAGGTGGAAAATTGTGTTTTATGGCATTTTGGAACTATGGCTTGCTTCATAAGCATGTGTATTTAGTTTGTCTCACATTAATGGCCAAACTTATGGACTTACCTAACTTCGGCCATGCATGTGTTTTAATGGCTTGTATGTTGGACTTTGGACTCTTGGTGTTTTTGTTGCTCTTGGTAGACTTACCAAGGCCCATGCATGATTTATGGATTATATGCATTCTTAGAACTTAAGTATGTTGGAAATGAATCTAAATGCATGTTTTGGCTTAAATAAGAATTTGGTGAAAATGAGTATGTTATATGGCAAATTCGGCCACATGCTAATGTTTAAGTGCTAAAGAGTCCACAAGCCTATGTTTATTTTGGAAGCATGCAATATTTGGCCATTTATGTGCACTTAAGGAAGAAAATGCAAGTGAACTTGGAAAAGCATGAAATTGGATGCATATGTGCTAAGGATGGCTTCTAAAGTAATTAAGTGCATGTATGTGATTATGTGAAATAATGGATGCATAAGTGCTAATTGGTATCTAAAGGAATTAAGGATATATAAGTGTATATGTGCACTAGTGATCACCAAGACACATGTAAGCATGCAAGGCATATGCATAAAAAACAAGTTTCAAAACTTGGATTGGTGTTTTGGCTTCCATGCATGTACTTGGCCATGTATGAAATTGAACATGAAATGAACACATAAATTTCACATAGGTGCTAGCTTGTTTCCGAGAGCAATAAAATCTCAAGATAAAGTAATTAATGAGCTAGCACCGGTAATGTCCTAGGGTTCATGCCTGTATGTTTTGATAAGGAATACATGCCCCTTATATAGAATTTCACTGCATGGTTAAGTAATTAGGCCTGAATGTGCTACGGGCTAAGTTGGGCATGACAACCCTTATTTAGACCTAGACTTTTATATGACTTCTTTTTTTGACTTACTGTATTGTTTTGTACTATGTTTGTGATGTACTAATTTTGGAGTATGTTTTTTTTTTTCAGTATGTTGCCTTCTAATGTCCAATTGTATGCTCCATTATGAATCCCCAATTTATGTGTTATGTTCCCTTTGATGTCTCTTTTATCTTTTGCATACATTAACAATGTTTTTGACATTTTTTATTACAGCTTCTTGCTTGATTCTTTTTCTTTTTTTGTGTGTGTGGTTGTGGAAGTATAGTGGGTGCATAGGTTTTACCCAATCCTGCCTATCTATAAATGGGTAGGATATGGGTGAGAAAATTTTCAACCCCATTGATGATGGGTATGATGTAGGTAGGGCGTCCAACGTAGCAGGTAAGATGTGGGATTACCCTTATCCTACCAAAATCTTGCCCATCGACATCCCTAGCTACAGAAGATAGAGGTTGATGAAATTAAAAGTTGGTCCCTAACTTTTGCTTATAGCCATGGAAAAGCAAGCCTTAAGTGGGAATTGTCTTCTATAGGGGACAAAAGGTGGATTACTATCATAAGTGACCATTTATACACGGGGGATGAAAAATTGATGATCTAAATTCAAACTGATGACAATTTCAGCTTTGATGAACTTTTTAGCTAACCTTATTATAACCAATCGAGTGTCATTGCATAGTCTAAGCGATTGGTTTAAGTTTTATGGCAATATGATTGGGACACCAAGCTTGAGATGTAATTCGTGGTTTTGAAAACCAGAAAATTTAACGGTGTTCAGGTACTTTGTATGGTATAATGCTAAGTATGTGTTAAAATTATCACACGTCATTGCAACACTAAGAAATTTCTGCATCTCTTTAGGGAGGAGAACATGATACGATCATTCATCTAATCAACAACGTCATTTATGGACAACAAAATAGCTTGCTCCCTAAAGTAGTTGAGGTCTTTATGCCTTGCAACCAAATCTAGATATTTGAACCAATAATGTCACCTAGTGGATCTCCAGAAGGAGGAATTAAAAAATTTTGCGGGATGTTGATCCATGTAGGTTCCTCCTTGTTCTTTAACATTCATCACACAGGAAATGAACCATTTTCCACCTTCATGATCCACTAGTTAAATAAGGAAACATATGGTGATGAAGAATTTTGCAATCACATGTTCTTTGGATGGTAAAGATTTTGCAATGCACCCGTAGTGGCATTGAACATATCAAACTATGGACCGTATGAGCTTAACCCCCATTTGGAATAACTAACAAAATTTGTCTAAAATCACCTCCAAGAACAACTGGTATACCACTAAATACCTTCCACATAGAAGTAGGCTTAGCCGCACTAAGAATGTCTCAAAACGTGTGATCCACAACCTCAAATGTTCTTCGATATGGCTTAGGATCTTCATCTGATATGAGCAAGCATGTACTATAAATTAGCTCAGCTAATGAGATGTATAGCTTTGTGTTGCAAAAGGATGTGCCTCTCTCGCTTGCTTTCTCTCTCTCTCTCACTCACTCACACTCACTTTCTATCTTTCTCTTGCCCTCTCCCCCTCTCTTAGTTTTGCTTTCTCTCCCCCCTTTCACCCCTTTCCTTTTTTTTTCTTTCTTTCTCTCTCGCTCACTCTCCCCCCCCCCTCTTTATCCTTTTCTCTTCCGTTCTCTTAGTTCTATCTTTCCCATGTTAAAATCTTGGCTTTTAAGAATGCTCGTATTACATTTACTTGTAAATTTTTTTTACCAACAATAAAAAAATTTATTAAGGGAAAAGAAGTAAACAAGAAATAAAAGTAAAGCATCATTTTAATGGTAAAGATGATGCATCAAACACCCCAAAAACCTTAGGAGTGTAACTCAAATATAAGTTTACAAAAGTAGAGCACCCAAGAAACAAGTAGGGATTAATCCTAGAGCCCAAAAAAATGCAAAACCCAAGACCAGAACATACTTATTCCCAAAACTATAGGCCAGAACTTATAAAACTAGCCTTATCTTGGAAAAATAAAAACTTGTTGGTTATCAAGACTCTTTTCTAGTGATTGAATCCTTCATTTCAATCTCTTTTTAATTCATTTTTAACACTGAATCTTTTGATTGAAAACCCACCTTTTGCTACCCTTTTTTCTAAGTTAAAATCTTAGTGTTTAAGCATGCTTATATTACATCTACTTGCAATTTTTTTCTTTTGATTGGCAAGAAAATATTTTATTAAATGAAAAGAAGTAAATTAAAAATACAAACATCATCTTAAAGGTAAAGAGGATGTATCAAACACCCTAAAAACCCTATGAGCCTAACACCAAAGAAACAAGGAAGGTTTAATCCCAGAGCCCAAAAAATATAGAAACCCAATGCTGGAACATAGCTCACTCCTAAAGCCATAGGTCAAAACCTATAAAAGCAGCCATATCTTGTTGAAAAATAAAAAACTTGCCAGCTCCTAAGGCTCATTTTCGATGAATTAATCCTCATTCCAATATTTTCAATTCATTTTTCAATGCCGTATCTTTTGATCAAAAGTTCACCTTTTTTTGCCTATTTCTTTGGTCATTCACCTTGTCAAACTTCTCTAAAATACCAAATGCAAGCTACTCACACCTTTTAAATGTCTCATTAGAAAATTTGAACATTTTATTTCCAAAATTTTTTGCACAAGAAACCATCGTTCTGAAATTCTCCATAACTCAGTTGGATAAATCAAAATTACTAATATTAACCCCATTACTAAAAGAAAAAGCCCACTAGATTCACCCAGTATTGGCCCAAACAATACATTAAGTGGGAAATTTATTTTTTCCCAACAAGATTAGGCTCATCTATCTGGTCCACTTTATGAGGCAAAGGAAAAACCTTAACCTGTGTAATTTGCATACCATCGTCCGTTGCCAGCCTATCTTTGGTCACTTGTAAAGCACTGCTAGGGACCTTTGCTACTTGATCTCCACAATTGACCACCATTCGCATTTGACCACCCCCTAACTCTACTTTCTTTGCAACGAACACATCATCTTTCCCACTATATTGAATCATAACTATAGCCTATTCATTGCCAAAACTCCTTTGCTTCTCCTCCTCAAAATCCACCCTCTTGATAACCTACTAATCACCTTCTTTTCTTCCCTTCTCCATTATCTCTTAGTCATTCGAAGCACCCTCCTCCTCACCAATTTGTCTGCTCATCTCTGCCAAATTCATTGTTGTAACTTCTTCACCATTTCTGGTACTCGAGGCAAATAAGCCATCTTGGACCTTGTTTTGGATGTCATCACTAATGTCTTTTTTTACTAGGCTTATCTGTTAGTGTTGTGCCTAAAAGCCAATCATGATATGATTGTATTTTTGCACATTGAGTCATGATATTTTATTAAGGCATTATTAATCCAGCACATTGATTCATGATAAACATAATTGTAACCCTAGAATAATGATATTCTCAAATGTCCCCGGTTTAGTATTATTGTGGAGCGGGTACAATAATACATAACGACTATCATATGTGGGGACTAATATGAGATATGTAGTCTACATATGGGTACAAATTGGAGAACTTGTGTACTGGACTGACCCACCATGAGAACGCTACATGGATCATTATATGAGTGTCCTAAGTGATTCTCATAGTGATCATAGTATATGTAGTCCTTTGACCTAAGATTAACAAGGTTCCCTACATGTGAGTCACATACTTTGATAATTCCTTTTGTTGCTCGTAACTGAGTGAACTTGAAAAAGGTCATTGAGTATGTCACATAGAGTAAGACTTAGAAAATGTATAGCCATGCTCGGATGAGTTAATATATGATATCAATGTCATCAATTTAAGTTAGTCTACTCGGTAATTAAGAAACCAAAAATTGGGCTATATGAGAGTGACACATTCCATGTCTCGTGCCTAGTCTTGATATCTTGGATAAATGGACAATGGCATATATGAGTAATGATCATAAAGGTTTAGTTGAATCATCAACAATCTTGTCACTTTGGTAGCAATAATGTGTTGGTAGACACCGCTCATTGCTTATGATCATAAATGTGATTTATGATCATTGCCAACGTGGTAAAAGCCTATTGGGTCACACACATAGAGCTATTTAGATTATTAGAGTGCATGGGCTAAATATTTGGATTATGGTTTCATAATAATTTCATGTTAATAATGGGCCTAAAAGTTGAGCCATTATTAAGCCCAAAATTAAAGTCTAATTGGATTAGGGCTTTGAAACCCATTAGGCCTAAAAGTTGAGTCTCACTATAAATAGAACTTTTAGTGGAAAATTCGTAGCTTCTTGCCCTAGCCTCCCAGAGAGGACATCCACACTTTTCTCTTGCAATTCCTTAGAGGACGCAAGCTAGTACTGCGAGCGCAAGAGAAACGCATCTGCCGGGACGTGGTAGAAGCGTGGTGATCTCGAGAAGTTCGTGTGGATACCATTGAGAGCTTGAACACGTCAACTGTTCGGGTTTTTATGATTCAACTCTACAGTTGGGCGAAATATCTCAACCGAATTATGTATGAAAATTTTCGAACACACGGTTTATCCCGTTTCACTTAGATCCTAGAGGATTTCGGTTAAATTCCGATGTGCTTGTTTGGCTCTCGAAACCCTACATTATCTTCATCTATCCATGGAGATTCGAATAGCCCTTAGGTCTCTAGCGTTGCACACAAGTGAAAAATTCCCCTTGGACATGATTAGAACAATGGTATCTTTGCTTAAATCTTAATCTGAAATAGCACAAAGTGTTTGAAGAAATCACCTCCATCCCTTTAAATATCTACCTTCTAGAAAAATAATGCACGATCTACTAGATTTCTTCAATCCTACAAAATTGAAAAAAATCTACTATGATTACTTGATTTCAAATTGAAAACAAGCACCCTCCCATTTGAGTGGAGGTGATGATGCTTTTTACCCATTAGTAGATTCCCGAACAATTTCTTTCAATTGGACATGAACCATCAAATTTCATATCCAATTAAGTTAATTAATCCTTGATTTTGCTGCCCAAATTCAACTATACAAATGACATCTTCATATTTTCCCCACTAAAAAAAAAATTGAAAAACTTTTGTTTAGTAAAAAGGGAGATTTTTGCCTCATATCTTTTGGCTCTCTAAAAATTATGGAAAAATAAATGAGAAACAAGAGTTTCTCTTTCTTCTCATCATTCCCAATTTAAATTTCATTTACTTGTAAGTTCATTGGGTAAAATTCATTCGCAGTCTCATAGCTTTTACATTTGTCCAAAAGTGGTCATTTACCTCCAAAAGTAACTATTAAAGTCTCTTACCTCATAAAATGCATCCCAATTGAGTTCATTCCATAAGTTTTTCCATGATCTTTGATGAAACTAGATGATGTGGCACATTTCGAGCTAACATGGTGGTACCCAACACCACATGGTCTCATCTTTTATAACAATAAGTGACTATACTGAAAGAATAAAAAATTTCTTGCCAAAAAATATATAAGCATATAATTTTATAGACTTAAAATATTGATTTGCCCAAATTCATCCTCTTCCCCAAATCATCTTTGCTAACAATGATCATCCCACATTGATCGGCCAAATTAAAATCTTGAGAAATCCAATTCATTTTTATCCTTTGTTCTTGAACGAGTAAAATTCTAATGAATGAAAAAACAAAATCAAAGACCCTTGCAAAGAGGGAGGAACCAGAGGTAGTAGGAAAAGGGTTTGCGGGTGTAGAATCAGAGTTAGACACGATGGAAGAAGTGGTGGCTAGAAAATTCAGGGGATGCAGCCATCAGTTAGAGATACACCTAGGACCCTACTTGACCAGTTAGCTTCGGATCGAAATCTTGTTCCCAAATTCATGAAAGAGGCAGCAACGAAGGGAGAGTTAGTTGTGGTGGGAAATGAGGTAAGGTGATCCTGGAGGAAGATATAGTAGGAAAAATCAAGAGAAACACTACCCAAGGATGATGAAGTGTTATTATCAACTCAGTACAAGGTATGATGATAACAATCTTAAGCAAGCATATTTGAATTATGTCCAAAAAATAATTGGTTAAGTGACTTTTCTGTTAATTCAATAGAATGGCAAATCCTTAAATGATTTTACTTGTGGAAAGCTTCATTAAACACTAATGATGGCTTTACAAAAGTTGTGCAATACTTGTACATTCTTCAAGGAATTTGGTTAATCAGAAGGTCTTTTTAACAAGGTGTGTCGACAGCTAGAACTTTCTATCAAATATAAAGATAAGCATTCTTATAACTATTCTTCAAAGAAAATATTTCATCGAAGGACATTCTTTTCATTATCTGAAAGGCCTAAGAGATTTCTCAAGAAAAGAAGAAGATTTTTCTAGTGTAAGAGGAATACTAGAACATTCAAGAAATGCTTTATCTATCGTCAAAAGGTAATTTGAAAAAAATTATCCTTAAAAGAATTCTAAATCCAAATCTAAGATGGTCAATACAGTTACAAAGGCTATTGCCTCTGATCTTTCTCAATAAGATATGGAGTCTATCTTCTTTAAAATAGAGGATGAATCTTTTGTATTATTTGCAATTGAAGCATATTCATCAGGCTCAGATTCAGATAGCAGTTCAGTATACATAATGCAGTTGTTTCCTCTTGAATCATCAATTTCTACTGCTTAAGCCATTCTATAAGCTTGAGTGACAAACCTGATTGATAAGTATGTTAAGCCCATACCATTTATTGCTTTTTTTTTTTTATACTGGGGGAACGCATACCATTATCAGTCCTAAACTTTTGCCAGATCATATATGGCTCAGGTGCAATGAAAGATTCAATGCAGCAAATGGAGTTTTCTATATTGATAAGATTAGTAAACAAGTCATAATTTTTCTATCTCCATCCAAGTACCTAGTAATGCCTGTCTATGGTTTTTCAGGACATGGTAAAAATATGATATTGGGATTTGATCTTATTAAGGGACTTCCTACTCAATGGACTAGCACAGGTCTAAGAATTAAGAGGTTTTTCCTTCTATGGGCATCTACTCCCAAGTTATATTCATATGAAGAAGAAATTCTAACTACAAATCATTAAGAAGTTGCAATAGATCTAGTGTTCAGTTCAATCATGCAGATCATCATTGACCAATCTTGTGCTGATTCACATGCTGAGTTTAAAAAGAAACATCCATAACCTTTATGCAAGAATCCTAAGCTTTTTGTTAAACTTTCATTTAAGAATAATGAAGATGTGAATCCTACAAAGGCAACACACTCTAGAATGACACTTGAAGAAAAGGTCAAAGCGATATCTGAACTCAAAGACCTACGAGCTCAAGGACTCATTGAGCCAACCACTTCATCATAGGCATGTCAAGCATTTTATGTTAACAAGCATTCTAAACAAGTTCGGGGAAAACCTAGACTTGTTATTTATTATAAACCTCTTAACAACTTCTTGGCCGACATAAATTTTCCTCTACAAAAAAAAAATACTCGTCTTGCCAATCTTATCAATGTCGAAATATTTTCCAAGTTTGACCTTAAATCTAGTTTTTGGCAGTTAAGCATTAACTTTCATGATAAATACAAAACAGTCTTTTGTATCCCTGACCACCACTACCAATGGACAATTATGCCCTTTGGTCTCAAAATTACTCCTTCACTTTTCCAAAAGGCCATGATCAAAATTTTTGAACCTATCCTCCCATCAACCCCTATTTATATTGATAATATTTTATTATTTTCACCTTGTGCAGGTACTCATATTCAGTTACTAAATTAGTTTGCTGACATAGTTAAATAATATAAAGTTATGCTTTCTCAAAAGGATATGGTGATTGCTCAGACATCAATTGAGTTTCTTGGTGTACAAATTAAGGACAACCGATACCATCCTCAACCATATCTGATGATAAAGATATTGGATTTTCCTGAAGATAATCTTACAAAGAACAAAGTCCAAAAGATTTTGAGTCTCATCAATTACATTTAAGAGTTTGTCCCACATTTGTTAGAAATTCTCCAGCCTTTACACGCTTTCCTCAAGAAAATTCTCCTCCATGGTCCTCCCTCCAACATCAAGCAATTGTCAAGCTAAAGAATATGGTCCAGTCTTTTCCTCCTTTAAAGATTCCTAATAAAGGAACAATGATTTTCTAGATGAACACTTCTAATGAATTTTTGGGTGCGGTCCTCCTTGAAGGGATAAATGGTGAAAGACATGTGTGTGGCTACAGCAACGGTAAGTTTAAAGAAAATGAAAAACACTACCATTCAACCTACAAAAAGGTCCTAGTTCTTAAAAGAATTAAAAAATTCCAATTTCATTTAGTTGGACACCACTTTTTGGATGAGATGGACATGCTAGTTTTCCCAGAGATCCTAAACTTGTGCCAGAAACAACTCCTTAATGCTCAACTGCTCAGATGACAGCAATGGTTTGTCTGATTCTCCTTGAACATCAAGCATATAAAAGGTAGTACAAATTCTTTGGTAGACATCCTTAATCGACCACCAAAACCTCCCAATCCTAAACACTAAAATGGCATCCTCTTCTTCCTACCTTTCTGTGTTTAACAAAGAAACCAATCTTCCATTTGACATTGAATGAAATGAATACCAATCCTTTATCCTTAACCAGCGTTATAGAGTCTTTCATTACCACTATTCTCTCATAGGGAAATATGGTTTTGAAAATTGTCTAATTAAACCTGTTGGCATCCATCCAAGTATTGTTTTGCTCATCTTTTCCATATTCCTGACATTTCTGTTTTTCCACCTTTAGCCTTATGTTTTTTTTGGCACCTTTGCTTCATTCATACCATTGGTATCATCTTTAATGTTCCTAAGCTTTACCAATTCCTCACATTCTATAAAAACTTTCCCATCGACTTTGACACCTCATAAATTACTACTCATAAATTACTACTTTTCTTACTTAGTCCACTTCTATTTGTCATTGGGTGAAAGTTCTTAAAGATGTTTATAAGGACTTAAACCCATCTATTCCAAAGTCTTGCATCCACTTCTAACTGTCCAATATCTTCCCATTAAACTCAACACTTTTATATGGGACAACTCATGTAATATATTTCTTTCATTGTCCCATTACAAAAACTAGTGTCCTTATGTTTATTCTTAGTCCTGTATTTTGCTATTATAAAAACCTAGACTTTAACCTAGCCCGTCTTGCCTGGTAGCACCCCAATAACTACAAACATTTCCTACAAATGGCATATCAATATAATCATTTTTTTTTTATCTTTGGAAGTTTGGCCACATGACAATCTACATTGGCCATCCTACCTAGTAGACTATTAGGAAACGATCCATGAGGCTATCCAATGCTTTAAAGAGTATCAAAGAATTGAACAAGCCAAAGAAGCTAGAAAAGAGCAAAACAACCACTTAAGTTGATTGCTTGCCTTACTTCGACTCATTCACAAGATGAAACCATTATTGAGGAACCACCCAGAACAGAAACAAGGAAAAAGCTCATTAATCCTAATTGTAGCTTTTAGCATGATTGTATCCACTAGCACATAGCCAACAACCCACATTTTTTGGCATGAGCATCCTGAAAAGACACCATCAACTTCTGCTAACTACAATTCTGAGGATTATCACGTCAATCTCCATAATGGCTAGTTCTTATAATAGTCTCTTGCACATGCTGTTATTGTTTAGGAATCTTTGCTTTTGTAAAAGTAAAGTAGATAGTGATGTTTGCCTAGTATGATTATCTAGTGTGGTATAATGTATGCAATGATGTATTTTAGTTTGTCCTTTTTGTGCTTCCTATTCTATATGAGGGAAGCTTTTATTCTCTATAAGGCATCAAAATCCAGAAATACAAATATCCTGGTGTGCTTACTATTTATGGCTTTCTAAATTCACTTTGGTAAGAGAGTGAAGCAGAGATCATAGTTTTCCAACTTTTTACAGAGATTCTAAGTTGCCACTTCTATGGATCATCTTATAATCAAAATCTTCAAGTTTATATTTATTAAGCTTGAAGGCAAATGATGACTTACGGGGTCTCTACACTCTAAGAGTCTGCATTTACTTTCAAACCTAATATTTGTAAACCCTCTTTGATCCTAAATGGTACATCTGAATAATGAAGTAAATGTGACTCTAACTAAAAGGTATGATATGCCCTTGAGAACTCCTGAATAGCCAGGTTGCTTTGTGCCCTTTTGATTGAGTTTATTTATACGGGTTTACGGCTTAAGGCTTGGCTGTGTGATTTTCAAGCTGTATAACCTTAGAATCTGTAAACTTGGTTATCTCAGAACTATCAGTTGGGATAATCTATACTTTAAGTTCTTAAAAATATGTGTGTTAATTTTCCTATGAAGTTTCGTATTCTTTCAGCATACTTACTTATGGTTATGAAAGAGATGGCTTTGCGGGCCAAGGAATGAAGTTGGATACTGCCATGTTAGCCCAAAATGCAACACATTATCAAGTTCTGTCAAAGATAACAGAGAAACTGATAAAAAAGACTTGGGTCGGAAGCATTCTACGAGATAAGGGATTTTAATAGTCACTTTTGGAGGTAATGAACTACTTTAGGACAAACGTAAAAGTTAAAGAACTGCGAATGAATTTTATCCCAACTCTACCATTGATGCAAGGCTTCACGTGTGGTTTGGCTCCCAAATACTACTTAACTAGCATTTTTTGTCCCTTTCTTGATAGCGATTGTATTTTTTAAAAAGGTTATTGCTTGTTTTTTAAACTTCTGTTGTTGTTTTTTTTTTTTTTTTTGCTACTCAGAATTTTCTACTCTACAAAATTTTTTTAATGGTTAAGGATTTAGATAAAGGGGCAACATGTCTCAAACTGGACTGTGGGAGAGGCAGGGCGCAACCAATGCCTTCCTACTAGGGTTCTGAAATCTGTTACCTTTTTTGGGCCTCTATTTTCGTGGTTCTGTTCTCTTGTGTTCTTTTGTGGGAGAATTTATTATAAGTCATTTAATTCTTGCTATTTTATGTTTCGGTCCCCAAACTTTATTTTTTTGATGATCGAGCATGTCAAGTAAGAATACATATACACGTGTTCTTTTAATCTTTAGCTAAACTACACGTCCCATGGACGTGATTAAAAGTTATTAGTTAATGGGTAAATTTCCAACACCTCTTTAGTAATTAATTTTTTTACAACTTAACAAAAAAATTTACAATTTAACAAAATTAAATTTAATAAAAATAGTTTTTTAAAAAAAAATATTTTTAAAATGCTTTTTAGATTTCTTAAATTGTAGAGTTTCAATTGACATACAAATTAAGTTAAAAAATTGATAAAATTATCCAATCCCTCCCAAATACAGTAATTGCTAAAATTCTGATATTTGCTCTGTTGGTGCCCAAACTGTATTGTTAATTATTATTTTGTTGTATTTGCAATTAATGCTACCACGTATTAACCCACGATCACTATAGAAATGGTATAGTATTGGTGTTACTTGGAATATATGCACTTCTAACTGTAATGTTTTGATACTGCATATGCTTATGATTTTCCCTTCTTTTTTTTTTGCTTTTCATTTTCAATTTTCTGAAAATAAACGGAAAAACGTACTAGTAAACTATTTCTGTGTTCTATTCTGAAAATAATAAGAAGTAAAATTTTGGGGGAAAAAACTGGAAATATAAGAATTTTATTCTCAACATATTTTTTAAAATAAATTTAAAATCGGAAACAGATTGCTGATTTACTAAGTTTTGGCTTTCAATTTTTACTGAAAACATATTAATTCCTATTTTTGGGAGCATGAAAACAATGAGAAACAATTAAACATTAAAAAAAACATAGAAAAAACGACAGAATTTTCAAACCAGCATATTGTAACAATTTCTGTGGGAGATGTACAGTGGTTTGGGTAACGACAAATGAGAAAGCTATCCAATATAACTAGCTGTTGAAAAAAAAAATGTAAACTTGTGTTATATTATTGGAAAATTGATCTCTGTAGATGGTATGGGTGCATCAAAGTGAATGAAATTAATTAAGTTGAAGAACTTCTTTTCTTTTTCCTGGATTTCCTTGACCTCCTCCAGATGATAGCGTGAGGGCTCGGGCAGATTCGGTACGGTATTTTTGGTGGTGGAACCTCGGGAATCCTGCAAGTGCAACCACAAATAAAAATCGTCAACTTGGATAATTTATTAGGATTGTAACACAAACGAGCTTTCTTTGTGTTTATTTGTTTAGAGTTTTAACGAACATGAACATAAATGTGAACAAATATGTTCTTTCTCTTATATGATGAAAAATGGATGTTTATATTCGTTAGTCTTCATTCGTAAACATCAGTTAATGAACACAAACAAATGTATGTGTTCATGAATAGACATAAACGTGCACATTCATGAACGATGTATATAAATAAATTCATGAACAATTTAAACAAATGAATATAAACAAACAAACATATACATAAATAAAAATAAACATCACTTTAGATCACATATGGATGATCCATGTAGACATAAATAGGTATCTATATTAATATAAAAAAATAAATTAACATAGAAACAAATGAACAACGAATACATGAACAAATAAATGAGCTATTCATAAATATAAATGAATAAAAACAGACTTATTTCTATTCATTTGTTTAAATAAACAAACAGAAAATTTTATTCATCTTCATTCATTTAGCTTAATAAATGAACATAAACAAACTTCCACTAAATTTTTCATGAACAATTCATCAAATGCTATCTATTTGTTCACAACCTTATAATTTATTCCAACTTTAATTTTTCATAAATCTCTAGAGTTATTCTAAGCTAAAACATTTTTGTATAGATTTTCTATGCAACTATAGATATTATTGTTTGGGTGGGTAAAAATGAATCTTCATAAAGTAGGGTTATATGGAAGATTATGTTTGTCGACTTTCAGAGCGATAAATAAACTACTTTAGTATTATTTTGCATCAAATAGCTGCACTTTTTCAAGAACCATTTTGGTCTCCTGAATGCTGTTAGCAGTTTAATATATATAAATGAGATCTATCATATATATGTGTGTGTGAGATACTTTACCTCTTAATTCACTAACTCAATTAGGTAGAAGAGTCAAAGAATCTCAATTTTTATAGTTAGAAAGGCTCAACTTGCAAGGATTTAACAGTGTGGGAGCCAAAAAGTTGAGGAACAAAATTGATATAGGTCATATAATGGTCGTCTTCGAAGTTGAAACAACTATATACATGATGGGAAGTTATGCAATGGTAGGTGTGTTAGGAGTAGGAATTCTAAGAGTTCTTTTAAAATTGATGTTCAGAAAAAAAATGTGTTTTAGGTAATGAATTAGGCGCGTGCTGTTATCTGAATTCCTAAGCAATTGCAACTTGGAAATTAGTTTCCAAAATTAAGATCTTAAAAATTAGGTAAAATATGAATAAACCACTAATATTTATGGGGTTGTCCTAATTTGGCCACTAACTTTTTTTCAGATCAAACAAATCACTAATATTTATGAGTTGGCACAAATAGGCTATTTTGAATCACTTTGAATGCTAAGGTCAAGTCGTTTTAACTTAAATCAATTTAATATAAAATGAATACTTTTTATTTTTAAATCTTTTTGGCCTTAAACCAATTTCACTTGAAACCCAATATTATTTAGGAGTGATAATCCATCAATTATAAATTTTTTATGATATTAATAAATTTTTATAAATTTTCTTGTTTTATATATTGGAAATAAAAAAATTATAAAAACTTAATAACATGATGAAAATTTTATTTAGAAAATATTATTACACCTATATAATTTTGACTTTCAAATGAATTTGGCTCCAACCTTCTAGATAAAAAAGATGTAAAAATAAAAATAAACCATTTTAAATCTAGTTGACTTAAGTTAAAATAAAGTGACCCTAAATCTAGCAAATTCTCAGCATGAAATGTCAACTCTAGTCTTCATGTTTTCTCCTCATAATCCCAATACTCCTAAAATTTATGGATCTAAAATTTCAACCAATATCTCCGCTTTCTTCTCCTCTCTCCCCCGCATAGGTTTTCCATGAACTCTTTGCTTGGAGAAAACGATGAGCACATCCTCAATTCCTTTCCAAACTCTAATTTCACCTCCACTTGAGGATTTCTGAAATGCCACAACTTCCAACAACCTCTCCGAGACTCTAGGAGAGATTCCAAGCCTCCTAGTGGAATCGATGACGGAGGGCAAGGCACATGTGCATCGGGCAAGGCAACAAGGGAGTGACATGGGGATTCACTTCTATCATTGGATGGCTAGCGGATAGGAGATGGACAGAATTCAGGCTCCTTCTCCTTCAATCAAATAAAATAGGCATCTGGTACAATCGAGGACCAGCTGGCATAAACTACGGTGTGGTTGGAAGGTTTGGAAAGATGATAGTGGATTTAGACTGATTTAGTAACACTGGTGATTTGTTTTGCTGAAAAATCTTAGCGACTAATTTGGGGTACCTCAAAAACATTAGTGGTCTCTTCATCATTTTCACCTAAAAAACTAGGTACAATAACAATACATGGCGTTTGATTCTATCTATGTTATTTTGTATATCTAAATGTAACATTTTTAAAACATTATAACTAATACTTTTAAGTTGGCAGCAGTCAGCAACGTGTAGGTACTACTAAAAAGATTTTCAGATAGTAGCCGTAAGAAGTACCAAGTTTAATTCGCCATTTTCATTTCTACACACACACACACGTGATTTAATTTAATTTAATTTAAAAAATGGAGTAGGTGAAAAATAAAGAAATGGTTGAGACGAAGACATGAGATCAAAATAATACAAATTTCTTACTGCAGGCCAGAGAGGTCGATCTGAGAAAAGTCCAGGTTGGTTGAACCATGAAACCAGGTGTTGGTCGCCCACCCTGCTCCTCCTGCACCTGCACCTGCTTCTGCTTGCTTTACCGCCACTACTCTGCAGTTCAAACTGAAGTTGTTCCCTCCATTGCTCTGTCCCATTGCCAACCTATACAATATTTCCTGCCACCTCATTACATGACCATAGTCTTTTTTTTGCTAACATTATACAAAAAAACCACTTTATACTTGGTTCAAATTTACCACTATTGTCTTTTTTGCTCAAATTTATTACTCATGGTTTTAAATTGGTTGAATTGGTCTATATTAAATTCAATGGTCAATTTAGCGTTAAACCTCTTGCTTCTAGTTGTTTCTAATGTGTGATTGTAAAGAATCAATTATATAATACATTTTTTATGCATTTCTTTAATTCGTGCATGCTAATTTTTACACCATTGTCATTGTCAGTTCTTACCTAAATCCTAACACAATATTTAGTAAGCCATAAATCTTTAGTTTTCCGATATTTGTAACAAAACATACCTATCTCACTCAAAATATTAGCATGCATGACCTCTTTTCGAAGATATACTTATTTCACATAGAAATACTTTTACATGGAGAATTTGGCTCATTTAGAAACATGAGCAGAATATTTGAACTAAAAAAAAATTAATGGCCAATTTGGTAGAAGTACAAAAAGTAGTGGTTCTTTTTGACGTCTGCCATTCTTTTCTTTCTAGTTTATACACTCTTCCTCCGTCCCATTTTTATTGTTCCACTTGTTTTTTTTTTTTTTTCTCTATTTTTCCATTTCTTAAATCGGAAAATATCTTCCCAATTATACCCTAAATTTATAATTTCTTGAAATTTGTGCAAAAACTTCATGAATGATAAATTTGAAAAATACTCAAAAAGACAAATAACTTTCTTAAACTTTACGTAATCTAAAATGGTAAAATAAAAATGGGATAGAATAACTTTTTATTGCATACAGGACTATATTTTATTGTAAGACTTCCCTCAGAAGAGACTAGCAAGTTTGATCTATTGGATCAATGGGAATCTCTGAAATTTTGAACAACCTGTTTCTAATCCAATTAATTAGATTTATCATATACCCTCATACGCTATGAAGGTCGTCATTTTCCTATACTGTGTTATTGATTTGTTATTTTTTGTTTGTTGCCGGATGTAACTGTCACCTATGAGTTTTATTTTTTTTATTTCTTTTATGTGGCACTAGAACCATATTTTATGTTTTGTGGCAGGAAAAAAAAAATTAAAGTTAAACAACAATAATTTTTTGTGATACACTAAACAACAATATAAAGGTTGGGTTTGGTGCATGAACAAATGCTGACTAGCTACCTTGTTTGTCCTGGTCTATATGTTTTTGTCAGCTTTTTTGTCATTCTTCGTTTAATGCTGCTCACTTCACACATTAATTTCTTCACAATTTTAGAACAAAAACACAAATTTATGATGATGTGGGAAACAATACCAAGAAGTATTTTTTCTAAAAAAATGAACCACAGATTTTCAAAAGAACTGCTCTGCCATACCAAATTATTTACAATTAATATATTTTATTTTAGGTGATTTAAAAAAAATTCTTAGTTTATATACCAAACCTCAATATTTCATCCATTTCAAAATGAAATAAATATATTCTTTTTACCAAAATCAATATTTTGAGTCCAATCTCATGCCTTGTTATGTAAAAGAAAGATAATAGTCCTCCATGCTCCGAAAGATAAATCTCATCTTCCCTGAGTCCTAGTCTTCCAATCTTTGGCTAAAGACCTTTCATTAATATCTCCATTTTTAGATGACAGATGCCGATCATGGATTTGGACAATCTATGATGGTAGATTCCATATGAGACCCATAGTCGTGAATGATCTAGATGTATCAACTAAGTCTATTGTTGGTGATACAATTGGGCTTTTTTTATAAATTTTTTTTATTTAGTATTCAAAAGCATCAAAATAACCGTATAAGGGAAGAAAATATTATTACTGTAATTAAAACAATGTAAATATCAGTTTTTTTGAGACCTGAAATGAAACCAAATCAATTTGTTTGTGGCACTCAGGACCTCACAAATGTCCCATTGGGCCTTTATCGTTATGTGAGAGGACCGGGGACTAGTAACTTCAAGTGCAACAGGTAAGCATCAGAATTAACGCCTTAAAAACTCATTCTTTTCATTACATCGTTATTTTCCTCTTTTTAAACTTTTTTGTTTGGTAATAAAAAAAATTGTTTATAAAATACAAGGATATAGTGGAAGATATTTACATCTAAGGGTCAGGGGCAATGCTTGCTTTCTGGGATCCGAAAAATAGCTAAACCAATAATTTAGGACATCACAGAGAGAAAATTAGAGTATGCGACAGGCAATATTATTTTTTAATTGAGAAATTTAGTTTTTTTTTTTTTCCATCAAACTAAAAATATTTAGTCACGCAAATTAATAACTTGGGTACGTAGTTCAGGGAAGTGAACCAAAATCACAGATCGACATGGACATATATGGATATGGACACATGCTTTTGCCTACAAATGTGTCCGATGAACCGCCCCATCTCTAATATCCAAGTGAAAATGGTGACCCTCCCTCAGCAACAAATATTCGGTTTCGTTCCAATCTAAAACACAATCCCAGCTTTCAAGTTTTAGTAATTTTATTTTCCAATTTTATAGAAGTTGAGAAAATAGATCTGTTTGGTGGTTTTTATTTTTTTTTCGATATTTTAGGATACCCCTGCCCAAAGATAAAGGAGATTAATCCTTCAGGAGACGATCAAATGTCTAAGTGAAATCTCCATAAAACACTTAACCCTTTCTAACCGAAGCAGATTTTAGTATTAATTAGATATTTAAAACCACTTTTCCAATTATTTATAAATTATCTTAACATATGATGTTAAATCAAACGTTAAACAAAGCCGTCACATTAAATCTAAAGTTCGACTTCTCGCTAGAATGAGCATTTAATCATAAAATCATGTGTAAAATTCAATCTAACGACCTTGTAATTCACAAATGTTCCTAGCCGACATTATTAATTTTCATATATGTAAAATTAACATTTAAATAAACATAAACTAATTAGAATTTAGCTGATCAATTAATTCAAAAGGACATTAATTTCATATCCTTTTCAACTCCTTTATTTTCAAAGAAAATGAAGGCCAATTTGATTCTATCCGCTCATATTAACTTATATAATTAATTTACTATCAAAAAAAATATTTTGTGGATATGTATCGTTAATTATTTCTACTTTTTTATGAACTTATGTCTAAATTCTATTTGTTTTCCATATATATTGGTTGTGAACTGTATTTGAAAAAAAAATGAATCATGGAAAAAGTGTAAGACGAGCTTTTTCTGAAAAAAAAATCAATTGTATTTGAATTAGGGATATAATTAAAGGAAGCAAAAATAGATTTTTTTTCAAAAAAAAAAAAGAGGAGAGGAGGGGGGGGGGGGGGGGGGGGGGGGGGAGATTACTAACTTGTAAAGAAAGCTGTGCTGATGGAGGCCAAGAACAAGAGCATCGGCGCCAATCTCCCTCACGACGGCCACAATCCGGCGACCCTCTTCGTCCCCTTCCGTCACAATTATCTCTATATTCGTCTGCAACCCAACAAAAGCACCCCAATATTAATCCAAATACAGCTTAACCTCGATCTGGCTGACCGTACAATTTTCAATCGTCACCGACGTTGAAGAAGCTGGTGGAGCTGCAAATTTCCTTGAAGGAGAGCGCGAGCTGGTAGCCTTTCAACCGGAGCAGCCTCATGTTCTTCTTGCTCCTCGACCTCGTCGGCGGGCCCGGGAACACGTGGAGGAGGGTCAGCACGTCGCCGCACCGGAGCAGGTTCCGGAGAGCCCACTCCAGCGCCGTCCTCGCAGCCTCCACATCCTCCACCACCACCACTATTTTCTGAACCTCCATAACGAAAACTAGACCTCCATAATCGTTTTGCTCCCCAACGTTTGGGTTTTCTCTTTTCTTCCCCTTCTTTCTGTGACCGAATAGACTCTCTCTCTCTTCTCGAGGTTTTTTCTTTGAGAAGCTTAATTACTTTCTCTCTCTAGGTTAGCCAAAACAAAGTATGGGATTAGAGATGGGAAGTGACAAATAATGAAGTCGTCTCGTAATTTATTTGACTTGTGTCTGGGTATATAAATACTATTAAAGTAGGACCATTTTGGACCACCAATATTGAAATCAAAAGCACCATAATATTTCCTATTTGTTGATTATAAAGTGCAATTTTGGGTAGTTAACTCATGAGAAAATGGTCGATATAAATGTATGTAGGATTAGCTGATGGTGCTGTCAGTTGGCTGTCATCATCGCGGCACTATGTTAAATTCAGGATTCCACATAAAATTATTTTTATTTTATATGAATTGTAGTCGTAAAATTGTATGCTCTCTATTTTGTATTAATTGACCATTTTATTTTTTTATTAGAATTTAACTGAAATATATTTATATTAATATATATTTAAAAAAATTAAAAATGACATTTAGAAACTATAACCTTTAAAGTTTCATTTTCATATAAAATATTCATATTTTTATAATAAATTTTGAAAAAAATAAAATTATAAATTAATTGATGTAAATAGTAAAATGCTTAACTTTTATAAAATGGAGTAAGTAATTATAATGATAGAATTTAAACAAATTATTTTTTTTATTTTAAATTATAAGATCGTAAGATTTTATAATTTGAACGAAGATTGTAATAATCTAACTTCGAATTTCTTTCAATAAATTATCAGTGAGTTAGATATAAATAGATTAAGCTTTAATAATAATTCTGAATATAAAAATAACGTACGAGTTTAGTATATTTTTTATTTAATTAATCAACATGTCAAGGTCACCTATTGAATTCGGGATGACACTTTCCTCCACGCCGGTGCGAGTGTGGCTTTAAGTTAGTGTAGCTAATTTAAATTTTAAATCTGATTGAATTTTTTTAGATTTTTTTCCCTAATCAAATGGTTTAGATGACTTTCACATGTTGAAAGATTAGAACGGAAATATATGCCATCCAAATCAATTTTTCTTTCTTTTTTAATCTCTTTTTAAATGTTGAAGGCTAAAATGAAAAATGCAGCCAACTGTTCTTGTACGTTTTGCAATATTCAAGCACTTTTTCTAGGCGTGTTTTTGCTTTGTGTGTCCCGTCATGTGGAACGGGATTGTCGTCCGGTGTATACGTTTCTTCTGAATTCAGATTCATTTAAGGTTAAAAAGGATATCCTTTAAAGAAAAAAAAAAGTAATTCAGTTTATAACATGCTTAATAATTCAGAATTATACTTGACGATCAATGTATAAGGGAAAAATTAAACTTAACTTATATGTAGTATATATAAAAAGTGGGTGAGTTCCTTTCGATTAATTTTAGTGCGTTATTTTCCTTTACTTGTAGGAAGTGATTATCTGTAAATATCAATTTATTAAAACCTTACATTTTAAGAAATGCAAAAAATAATTTTACAATTTTTTTGTTAGATTTTCTATTTTTAGGTTGGGTAAGTTAAAAAATTAATAACAAAAAAATTCGCCCTTTAAAAATATTTTAAAATGACATTTTACACTTCTTAAAGTGCAATTCTTTGAATAAATTAATAATTTGGACTAATAATTGATTTATATATAAAATAATACATAATAATATATTAAAATTGACACAAAACAAATTACACTATATTTCTAAATTTCAACACCCGTTTACTATTGATAAACGGTGTAAAATAGATGTCGGGGTGCAGTATTCATGAATATTGTCACTTTTTTTTTTTTTTTTTTTTGCATTTTTGCGAACGTGATTGACTCTTTTTGACGTTGGTCCTCTATCCGTGAGTTGATTGCATCATGGGGCCTGTATTGCAATTTCTCCAATTTCAGCCTGCTTCACTTTTTGTTGTGGTTTTACGAGTTTTAAGTTCTGAAATTCTACCCTTTTCGCATTTTAGTCACTAACTTCGACCCTTGTTGCGTTTTGGTCCCCCAAACTTAATAACTACTTAACTAAATTTTTTCTAAAACAAAACATTGATTAATTGTTAAACTTTTAATATCCAAATCTTTTTTCCATTTCCTCTCTCAGTCCCTAAAATTTTTGATCAATTTTTTGTCTTTTCTTTTAATATGTATTAAGTTGATGTTTATACTGCTAATTGAATAAAATAAATTAAACATAATTTTTGTGTTTCAGTCGTATTTTATTTATTATTGATAATTGAGTTTTGTAGCTTGCGTTATTTAATTCAAAAATTCTATGGTTTAATAAAATATTTTGATCCATAATTCCTTAAATTGAAAGTGAATTTTTCTAAATAAACTTCTCTATCTATATTAATAATTGAAATTTGAATGGATAAGATATTAAAATTTTTAGTGAATTATTATTTAATGAAAAAAATATTCAGCATTTTGGGTAGTTAAACCCATGAGAAACTGATCGATATAAATGTATGGGATTAGCAGATCGTGCTGCTGTGAGTTCGCTGTCATCATCGCAGCACTATCTTAAATTTGGGATTCCACATGGAATTATTTTTATTGTATATTAATCGTAGTCATAACATTATAATTATAATGATATAGTTTAATTAAACTATTTTTTCTATTTTAAATCAAATGGCCATAAATCAAATTTGTAAGAATTGAACATCACTTTTTTTGCTGAACAAAATAACATCATTTAACAACACATCTTACAAAATGAACTGCATATTATAGAACAAAACAATCATCTTAATGAAACAATACTTTTTATTAAATTGAATAACATTATTTATGAATAATATTTCTTACAAAATGAACAACATATTATAGAACAACACATTTATATGAATAGAATAACATATCTTACAGAATATAATAGCATAATTTACGAACAGCATATCTTACGCAACAAATAGCATATTATAGAATAACACATTTGTCTGAATAGAGCAATATTTTTTACTAAACAAAACACCATAATTTAAGAACGAAACATTTTACATGAACAATATATTATAGAACAAAACAGTCGTATGAATAGAATAACACTTTTACTAAACAGAACACCATGATTTATGAACAATATGTCTTATGAAATGAACAATATATTTACATAAATAAAACAACATTTTTTACTAAAAAGAACAGTACAATAGTCATTTTAAAAAAAATATGTAAAATATTCCTTTATTCTCTTCCTTCTTGTTAAAATATATGAACAATTTTCATAATTTTGTATATAAAATATATGAAATAAGTATATCATTTAATGAGCATATGGTTCCTCTAACTGTTGTTATTAATTGGAGATCAAAAATATTCGTGGATTAAGTGATTACTTGCTCAAAATATTATATAGGGGACTGTATTGAAAAGGGAGAAGGAGTTTGATGACTTTTTTATAGTTGACCCTAAAAGTTGTTCTTCCTAAAAGAACAAGAAACACTGGGTTCCACTTTACCGGTAACGAGCAGAACAAAGAAATGGAGAGAGAGGGAGCTCGAGCAACAACGCCGCAGTCTCTTCTTCCTCCTCTACTTCTTGCACGCAACGTTACGGGCTTCAACGAACACCAACTCTGAAGCACCAGAGGGCCTGGAAAATGGAAGAGTAACCCAGCGGCGGCCGTCCTCCACAGATTGGCCACAAGAACAGAGGATTAACTTTGCATCACAGTCCTTTCCTGATCAAGAACCTATCCTTGCCAGTGATTGCGGAGTTTCTCCATGACAATTAGGAGAAGGACAGGAGTTACAACGAGGATTTGACGAAGATGCAGTTGTTCGAGGCGCCGGAGACAATTCCAGGGGCACTGGATTGTATGAGCTCGAATTTATCTTCAAGATTTGGCGGATCGATGAAAGAGTCATTGTTGTCGGTGGCGCGAGGGGTCATCGAAGTTGACGGAGGAAAGTGAGATATGTCCAGTGAGGAACGCAACCAAAAGAGTGAGTGGCACAATTATAAATAAGTTGAAAGTACGAGAGTAATGCGTAGAACAGAAGTATTTTAGCCTTGGCCATTTATGTTTGTTTGAACATGTCGCAAGATTAGAAAGGGAAATATGCAGTATCCAAATCAAACTTTATTTTTCTTAATCTCTTTTAAATGTTGAAGGCTAAAATAAAAAATGCAGCCATTCTTATACGTTTTGCAATATTCAAGCACTTTTGGCGTGTTTTTGCTTTGTGCCCGGTCATGTGGAGCAGGACTGTTGTCAGGTCTATACGTTTCGTCTGAATTCAGATTAATTTTAATGCATTTACTCATTATTTTTATATAAAGTGATTATTTGTCAAAGTTATCAATTTTTTTAGATTAATTAAATTAAAAAAATTAATAAAAAATATCTACTTTTTAGAAAAACATATCTTAAAATACTTTTTGCTTTTAATAAATTAATAATGTGGGTAAATAATTACTTTATATAATAATAAAACACAATAATACATTAAAATTAGCGGGAAAAAAAAAACAGATTTACCCATTTTATGAAAACATACACTAGAAGGATTGTTTGACTCGGTTGGGGCCCTGATGATTAAAATAAAACAAAGTCATTTTCCTTGCGCTTATTCAGCCTAAGAAGGTCTTTGTTGTCACACGAGGCCCAAAAGATACGTCCAACCAAACCCTACGAAAAGTGTCGTACACAAACACTTTTTACAAAATTGGCCAAAATATAGAGGAAGCCCTCCAACTCGGTTGATTAAGACAGTTTGCTCCTTGAACTTTTAACTCGGCCTAATTCAGTCCTCAAACTTGCAAAAATGGATCAATCAACCCCTTTGACCATGTATGCTAGTCACGTGACCCTAGTTATGGGAGATGCCACTTTTGTCCGCTTATCAGCCAGGGTGTGTGCCTTTTCGACACACTTCTTGATGACCACTTTTGGCCTCCGTCTCCACCAGCAAAGGTCTTGAGAACTTGATCGAAGAACACAACCATTTAACCTCTTTTGAGTCCTCTGCTCTTATTTGATTGTTCCTCTTCTTCAACAAGCTCGAAACGGCTACTTTGATTGGTCCAGGTATGGGATACATAAAAGGATTTCAGCGAAGAAGGGAAGTCCAACACGACGATGACTCAAGAAGTGCAGATCTTGATTTTCAAGTCCCTAGTGGTGGAAAATACGAGCTTTTCTTTTGGCTCTTTGTTATCTTATTTGATGGCAAACTTTCCGCAGATCTATTTTCAGGGCAATGGTGCAAGTAAGGATGGGCAATAAAGAGCAATTCACACAAATAAGTTTTGGGGTTTCTGCTGCTTTCGGTTGCTATAGTTACCCACCAGTTGGGTCGAGTGAGAATTTGGGTTGGTTTTATCTAAATCTGATGATGAGAGGTTGGATTACAAAGTACCATTTGCTGACTGCTTGGGATTAGCCCTCTGTTTGGCATTCAAATCGCCACTATAAATTGAGAGATGAGCATCTTTTCTTAGCTCAGAGAGCATAGTTATGTCCAAGATATGCACAAGAACATGCATTTCCCTAATCACTTCATCTACCAAAATGGAGTGAAAATTTGGATTAGGGTTAGATGAGAGGTTGGGCCTCCATTGCCGTTGCAGTGGAGATAGCAAGATAGACTGGTAATTGCTTGATCGGAACAAAAACAGAAAAGAAACGGTGTCTCTCAAAATATAGTCACGTGACTCGCACACATGGTCAAAGGGGTTGACTGATTTGTTTTAACAAGTTTGGGGACTGAGTTAGGCCAAGTTGAAGTTTAGAGGGCAAACTGTCCTGGTCAACCAGGTTGGAGGACTTCCCATATATTTTGGCCTACAAATTTCTCTCTCTCTTTTTTTTTTTTTTTTGTTTGATACACTGAAGCAAAGAGGCTACAGAATGCTCTTATTAAAAGATGTGTGGATTAAGAGACAATGACAATAAACCCCCTGAGGTTTGACAAAACCTCAAGTTTATCTTCACTGTTTCAAAATCCTATACCTACACCCCAAAAAAATTAACATATCTACACTAACCCCCTCCAACGTTGACTCTGTTAATAACCTGTTAAAACAAAAAATGAAAAACTTGCTTTATCCCCCTAGCCTTATTATTTTGATAATTTTGCTCTCCAAACTTCGATATCTAACTTTGTCCACCAGACACAAACCTAGGTCAAACAACTGAATCTCTGTCGCCAAATCTTTGCTTTGAAATTTGTCGCTCCGACTCCAGTGAGGTTATTGTGGCAATAGAGGGAACCTCTGACGGAGATTCTAATAACAACGCCCTAGGAACAGGGTAGCCTCCCATTTGCTAATCTAAAATCTGCAATTCCCTGTCGATTTGTTTGTGATTCATTTTGTGATTCCGTTCAAGGTTGACACCCTCTTCGACCAAGTGCCGGTCGCAATCGGGGTGACTTCTCCAATAGCAGTGCATGCAATCAACGACAAGTGCGATTCAACACTAATCAGGCGATTTAACGACAAAGGCAATCCAGCGCTCAGCAGACTATGTTCATCGAGGCAACCTGGGCGATTCGACGACCTGGCCAATTCGACAACAAGGGCAATTCAATGCTCATCAGGTGGAGTTCATTGGGGTGGTGCACATTGGGCTGATTCTGGCGCTAGAGCTATGCTAGAATCTGCTGAACCTAGTGAACGACAGAGTTGAACCAGTCAAACCTCTAAAGCTCTCCCCACGTTTCCACCTTATTCCCTCTTTCTCCAATGCTAGATTAGCCTCATTAGTGAGAATCGGAGGCTCTACCATTGAAACGGAGGGGAGAGAGGAAGAGAGATGGATCAAAAAATCATCAACCCTGTAAACTTTCTTTTTCCCTAGATGTAAAAGTTTGTTTGGGATGGGGGGGAGCGTGAGGGGGGGAGTTTTAATGAAGAAAAGTTAGGAAGACAAAATGACATTTTCTCTTTTTTGTGGTTAAGATGACTGACAAAGTTAACATTGGAAGAGAGTACCTGTAGGTACGTTAAGTTTTAAAGGGGATAAATATAGGTATTTAAAACAATAAGGACAAAACTGGATAGATCCTATATAGAATTCTGCATCTAGTCATTTTTTGTCACATCATAAGAAAATCTTGTAAAAATGGGTGTGTGTGTGTGTGTGCCAAACTTTCTGCCACTGAGGGTTCTATTGAAAGTTTCTAAACTGGGCATTAATTTCGAGAACCTTTACAAACCTTCAACCGATGCATGTCTGCAAGAAAAGATAAGCACAGAAGGGACCATCCATTACCAGCTCAAGCAAAGCTTCATCAATGCGCTGGGGAAACCTTTAGGACCGAAATCAAATTACAACGTCGAATCAGTAAATGAGAAATCCAACTGAAGCTTATTTTCTACCTCCTAGTAATAGCCCACAGTCTTCAGTTCTCTCAGGTCTGCCTGCTGAGAATCACCAAGTTTTCCCAGAAATACTATGCGACCTGCAAAACCAGTGTTCTATAATGTATAAGCACAACCCATAATCTCTCATGTTATCCCTATGACATATACATTACAATCAATTAACCATCACTTTCACACACATGAAACCCTGACGATGTAATATAACTAGGCGAAGCCAGGATTTCTTCCTTGGGGCCAGGGGGAGTTGCAGAATTTTTTTCCCCAGGGAGGCTGAACTGAAACTAACATGTAACATTTTCTAAACATAAACGTAACTATATGTATAAATTTGATTAATTACTCTTCTTAATATAAACATAAATGAATATTATAGGTATATTGCTAGAGCAGTAACATTAGTTTATCTAAATATTTCAGTTTGCTAAATATACATAAAATAAATTTTTTTAACTAATATTAGTACATAAATTAAGGTGGAAGAGGCACCCTCCGGTCTCCCTATTGGCTCCACCACTAAACGCAGCACTGCATACCAGCTGTTATCACAGGAAGACACAAAAATAAGAGCAAAAATACCAAGAAATTGTGCTAACATGCTTCATCATCAAGAACTGAAAGCAAGGGCAGGCCAACATGTTGGGGTTGGTGGCATGAAGTTTGCAGTATCAATTAACTGTTTGAAGTAAATTAATACTACAAGTTCATGCAAAGGTAAAGTGACAGATATCCTATGAGTCTAAAGACAGGTTTGCTACTTTAGAAGAGAACTATTCAAGCAAATTGTCCAAAACAAGTGCATGGTTAAAATTATAACATGCACATTTCCGCAAAAGTCCCCTCCACACAGCTTCCCTGATTGCATAAATGCAATGCCTGTTCGTCCACTTTTATCCAAACCATCAGTGAGCGTACATTCCTTTATTTAATTGATCATCAAATCCCCCTCCCCCTCCCCCTCCCCCCCCCCCCCCCCCCAAAAAAAAAAAAAAAGCAGTGCAAGTTTTCTTTTCTGAACCACAGTCCAAGCAAGAACAGCTGCACTTAGGTCATTTTTTGAACTTTTCTTACGGTTCAGTGTCATTAGATACAACTTAAAAATTAAGGATGTTTTTGGTAAACTAAGAACATACACCCACTGACACAAATTACATGACGTATCATAGCAGATAATGGACATGTACCATATGGTATATCTCACAACAAATATGTCCATTTTACCTCTACAAAAATCTTCCACTTATTCAGAGGAAAGATACTTTGTATGGCATACATACAAAACAACAGCCAGTATCACATACATAGATTAGATATTTTCAGCATATTAAAGAAACAACAAAAGTAATTATATACATACCATTTCGGCGAATAGCAATTTCTCTTATACGCCGCACTAAACCAGTAATTGGATCGGTAAATATTTTGGTCTCCAGGTTGCCCTCCAAGTATACAATTGAACTACATTTAGGAAGGAATTAAAAATGAGTAAATAAATGTATAAATTTGATAACAAGTGATGAAGCTGCTCAGTAAACACCCATTTGCTAGGAATCAACCTTCGTGAGGGAAAGAGTTGAGGTCCATTCTAAAGTCACCAAGAGTCTTTGGAGCAAAGTGTCCACGATAGTTCGTAGGACAAATGTTTGGGTTTCAACATTGTTCTATTTTTTATCTTTGTTAAGTTCATTTTGTGTATCCACAATTGTCAAACGAAGTACTCGGTCCCTTCATCCCATAATAATTACCACTTTTGCCTTTCCTGTAAAAACTATCGATATAGGGCCACATAAGCATGTTAGAAATATTTGTCCAAGGTTACCCTTGCCTAAATAGCATAACTGCAATGAACATTCATGTGGCTTAACAAAATAGGAATCATACATTTGGAAGAACACGTATAAATATGGAAAAGAAACCCATATTAAAAAAAATCAGAAAAGAGACATAAACAGAGGGAGTTCCTCAAGAGCTAGTTATCAATTATTATAGCAAGTTATCATCAAGTGAGGGCAAACCTTGATTCAACTAAAGATGTTTAAAAACCAATACAAATTAGACATACAAGCTTGCTGGTTTAGTAGCCCCTTTCCAATCTCTTTCTAGGGGGTGTTGAAGTCCAAAAATACAAAATCTGTAATTTTAATGACATCTTAAGGTAACAATAATAGTTACTCTACCTTAGTGCAAATTAGTGACCTGTTTTCTCTGTCTTTTATTTCACTTATTTCTTTTTTATCCCCTCTTTTTCTCTCTCCCTCATGATTCTTCCTCTTCTTGTTTTCCCCACAACACTCATTTTCTTCTTTCTAATTACAGGTAAGAACATTACAAAAGCAAACTCTCAGAGCCTCGAGAAAAGGCACAAAGAAAAGAAAACTTGTGAAGACAAGTAACCCAATGTCTCAACAAAATCAATCTCAGTAATGATTCAGTTTCCATTGACCCAAAAAGTAAACAGTAAGCAAGAACTTATTCTTTACTATAAGCAAGAAACTTTTCCTCCCTTCAGATTATCTCCTATCCTGTTCCCTCAAAACTGCACTTCATTACCCTTCAAATCTAATTACACATCAATTCCTTCTATCAAAATCCTTCCAGGCTTCATACAACAGCTCTCAACTCTTAATTTTTCAAATGCTTGCCAGCATAACCCAAGGAAAGATCCCCTAAAAATAACTTGCATATTTGCAAACAAAGGGAAGCTATAATAGATTACCAGTTGGAAGCAATGACTGGGCCTGTGGATGTAGAAACATACACATGAACAGTACTCAGGACCAAGGCAATAAAGAAGCAAGTAAACCACCTTTGAAGTAGATGCTACAGTCGAAGTAGTATGTGTTTGTCATCCAAACTATGCATAAAAAGGACCATTAAAGAAGTAAATGAATTAGAAACTCACCCTGGTATGACATGTTTCATCACGACACCACCCAAGTTTTCTGGGTAAACACAAACACGATGCCATTGAATGGTACAGCGTTTTGCATATTCCATAGGCTCCTCACTCTCTAGTGGCTTTCTGTTATTGCGAATGCCTCCAGTCCCCACTGAAAACATGGTCAGAGTGTTCCCATTCCTTATCTTTTTCTGCAAAGGCATCTGTCCAACTTGTCCTACCAATATCGCCTGAAAGCCAGAAACCAACAGTACTTTAACAACAACTCCACAGTTAACTCCTGAATCTGCTCCAACTACAAACAATCCAGATTCTGAACCCTTGCCACTACTACAATAAACCAAAATCTAAACCCAAAACAATAATCCGCTGCCAACATATCAATACATTTTTTTAAATTCAAAGCTCCAAACCCATAATCATATCTATCCTTAGGATGAAAAGGATATCTCCTACTGGAAATTACTGACTTCAAAGATAAAAGTGCGAGGGCAACTGCACCTTATAAATGCCCACATCAAGGCCGTCCTGAAGCTGGCTGTCCTGAAGCCGCCGTGGCTTGGCCGAGTCCTGAGACGTCGAGGGTGGAGGCGACGGCTCTTCCGGTTGAGGCGAGTCTTGGAGGAAGTCAGCGTCGGAGATAAAAGGAGAATCATCAAGGTCTGAGTTTTCAGGCGAGGAAACGCGGGAGCAGAAAGGCATTGAAAGCTGAGAGGTTTTGGGAATGGAGAGAAGAGAACGACAAAGCCTTCTGGATAGAGTCGCCGCTGAATTTGCCATGGTTTTGGGCTGCGGAGTGTCGAGGGAAGGCGAAAATGAAAGAATTCAAGTTCGGACCGAACAGGGTTTTAGCATCAGTTAAACCCTAGGCACCATTTGGTAATTGCGCCAAGGGCAGAAATGTCAAAGTCTCCCACTCAAGTTTGGGTGTGGGAGCAAATATGCCACTAATGTTTTCCTTCGTCGCAATCTCCCTCTAATGTTGGATGCCACTAATGTGTCAAAATTGGAGGAAAACTGCCATTCTGGTCACACACCAAAGGAACATTCCGTCAGATAAAATTATATTCCCTATTCCAAAACAGGCTTAATTTCTTAATAGGCATGTGTATTATTATTATGAATGGGAAAATTATAAAAACCCCCCTGTGGTTTGGTCTAACCTACAATTTACCCCCTCTATTTTCAAAAATCTATACTTTACCCCGTATTTTCTTTACAGTGTCCAATAACAACCTCTAAAACCCTAATTTAAACTATCTAATACTCATATTCTGGTAATTTTAATATTTTTGATATTTTTTTACAGTTAATTGACTTTTAAAAGATACTGATATGCATTTACAGGGAAAAAAATGCATTTACAGAAAGAAAAAATTAATAATTTAAAATATATATTAATTATAAAAAAATATTAAAGATATTGAAATTACTAAAAGATACTATCGTATGGTTTAAATACAGTTTCAGAAGTTGTTATTGGATAGTATAAAAAATATAGAAGGCGAAATGTAGGTTTTTAAACATAGAGAGTCAAATTGTAGGTTAGAACATACCTCAATGCATAATAGTAAATTTCCCTATTATGAATTTAATCATTTAATGTTGGTTCCCAAACCCAAACACCCCTCGAACTTGTAAACACATGGTTTACAGGCCCTTAATTGAGGAAAGTGAAAACTTGAGAAAACTTTGGCAAACAGTTCAACCTGTTGTATGAGTTGGCCTTAATGGTGTTAATTCCATTTGTTGATGCATTTATATGGCAAAATTCATTCGTTGGCCCACTACGTAATTTTCTCTGTCCTACACAGGCTACATTCTATGATTTCTATCCAAATTGATCATGAGCTTGATTCTAATGATCATAACAACAATGGTCATTTGTGACGATTGCGCTTTGTAGAGCTAAGGTTTTCCATCAATATCCCCGAGGTATGGATCACCTATTTTTTTTTCCCCTTTAGAACACAAGGAAAAGCCTAGTAAGTTTGAGAAAAGAAAAAGCCAAAGTGTGAGTAACCGTGACATTCTCTCGAGGAACTACTATCAGATTGACAAGTCCTGTGGAGATAAAAACTTGTTGAATGTTTTGAACAATCTGAGCATCTTTTGTAACACCCAAAGCTGCCTATAGCCTAGAGCTATCATAAACTAAATATCTTAACTTTATCTTATAGTAAACCAACAGTTGAGTTAGTTTAGAGCACAACCACAGAAATCCTTCCAAAGCTTGCCAAGCAACCAATTCTGTAGTTAGACAGATTTCAACAGAAAATGACATAAATTGCTAAATAGAGTTTTAGTTGTCTATTTGCCTTCAATTTTTGTAGTTAAGCTAGTTTGAACGTTAGGAACATTAAAAAAAGAAAAATTGCCCCCAAGTCATACTAAGTCCAAATGAAAAAGTCAAACTTCAAGTCAAACATTCAAAAGCAGTTTGCAAACAAGTTTTTAGGATAAAACATTTCTGATTTTAGGTTACAAACATAATCAAGCAACCAAAATATGTTGAAAGATACTTCATTAGCCTCAAATTACTTAACATACAAGCATACAAGGCTATTGTGCACATAAAAGACATCATACATAGAACCACAAGTTAGCATATTTATGTACATAGTTTGCTTCTAAGGTTTGATACAGATTAACTTTATAACTCCACAGAATTACAAACTAGGCTAAACTAGCTATTCTAAGCTCGTTTAGCTAATTCCCACAAGACTAGCACCTAATACCTAAAACAAAACCAAGGCTTAGCCCCAGCTTCACATAATTGAGCAGATTAGATTTTTAGCTAATTTGCCAATAAATACTTGCAATGACCCACTTCAGATCCCTACAAAGTTATGCAAAGTTAGTTAGTCAAACCCATCCCTGTAACCATAGTATAAGGGGCATGAGTTCTAAAACTCAGTAAGGTCAGATATAACATTAATGCCAATATTCAACATATAGCCATAGTTTATCCTGCAACCAAAGGTAAACAAAGAAAATATAGGCTATATACATGCATATAACAACAATACAATCATAATATTAAAAGGGTCAGCATGCACAACAAAGCGCAAAAGCACGTAGATACACTCACACAACCACTTAGCCTCAAAGGCCGGACAAGTAACCTAATTCACTTAGGTTCATTTTATCTTATGCTTATAGCTTAAAAGCCAATCCATTTTAACTTAAGGCAACTTAATCCCAAATGGCTTATTTTTATTTTTACATTTTTTTTCTCTGGAACCAATTTTATTTGAAAGCCAATATTATGTAAATGCAATAATCCATTTAAAAGTAAACTTTCATGATGTTATTTAAATTTTTATGAATTTTTTTAATGCATAAAACTAGAAAAAAATCATAAAAATTTAGTAAGATTATAAGAATTGTATTTTCAATGGATCATTACACCTACATAATATTGGATTTTAAATAAAATTAGTTTATATTAAAAAAATAAAATAAATAAAATAAATCATTTTAGGTTAAGTTGACTTAAATTAAAATAAATTGGCTATAAGTCATTAGTTTTACATAAAGCTCCAAAGCCTAGGAAGGGCTGGCTAAGACACTAATCAAGCTCCTATTACTTGCCATACATAACATAAGCTAGCTAGAACATAAATGCTAAAGAAGCTTCAACCATAAGGCCCCGAACCCAAATCAAAGGATCTCTTGGCACATAAGCCATCACCTAAGGCCTACTTAGCCTTTTACCAATAACATGCATTTAAGCAATGAAATCTTAGTAAAGAAGCACATAATCTGTCCTTTACCTTTCTTAACCACGAACACAAACCTCAGAAACCTAGGTGAGCCTCCACTAGTAGCTTTGGGATGAGGCAACAATGGCTCCTTATCAATCCTAAACCAAAATCACCTTCCCCAGATCAAATTCTCCAAAATCCATCAAGATTTCTTCCTTTCTCCTTGTTTCGGCCAAGAACAAGGTTAAAACTAGGCTTAATTTCCTTAATACATGCAAAATTAGTCGACTTGACAAGTTTTACCAAAAATGGCTATTAATAGGATCAGACCTAGTCTTCTTTGCATATAGCATTGTGGTCCTCAAGTTCCAACCATGTTCAGTCTTCTAGGTAGAAGTAAAGCCAAACTTCCCACTTTTGAACGATTAAGTCCCCTAACTATGAACCCCATATAATTCAACCCTTAAGACCCATCAAATTACAACACTACCATTACAAGATTTTGTGACACAATAGACATAGTTTTGCTTTATTTGCAATCAAGTCACTATATTTCCCATTTGTTGTCCTAACTTCTTGATAGAAACTTCTATCACAAGTTATAATTTATAACCAACTTTCGGCCTTAGGCCTATGCAAGGTTAGGTATAACATCTTCAAGACGAGCATCTCCCTAGTTAATAATACTATGAAATTAGTGGGAATGGTAACATAAAAAAATAAATTGGCAGATGTAAAGGATGCAACCTTTAGGATAGCTTGGCATTCCACAACAATAGGGGAGTGAATAGGCTAGAGAGAAAAAAACTCTATTGTAACACAATAGAACTGATACTAGACAACAAAACCCAAGTTGTAGCAGCTAGCACTGAAGGAGAAACTCAAGCTTCATTAACCTTGAAAGATCTAGAGGTAAAGTGGAAGCGATATTAAGGCATTATATCCCAAGTAGCACAAATTGCCTAGGTTATGGGGGAGAGTTACCACCTTTTTTTTATTGAAATTATGAGCTTCCAAAATGGAGTTGAGTGTTTTGTCATGAGTGGAAAATTCATTTGGGAGAAGTAACTTAGAGAGATGATCTGAACATGTGCAAATTCGTGGACTTCCAGAAATCCTTATTCTGGAGTAACGCATGAAGCAAAGCCTGAAATCCACAGGCATAAGGCTTGTTGTTAGACAGTTAATATTTTTCTATATCCAAGCAGATGAAGGAGATGTGAAGAATAAATGAGAAATGGATTCTTATTCTTTTTGGCACTAAGGTCACATTAGAGTCTTTTTATAAAGATGTTTAGCCAAGTTAAGATTAGTGGCAAGAACATTCTTAAGGCATTTCCAATTATAAACACTCACAATTTTGGAGGGACACTGGCATCTTATAAATGATTAATTCCTGGTATTGGTTAAAGATCTTTTGAATAATTTAACCTTCTCGGAAGTTTGGTAAGTGGGCTTTAATATAGCCTTGCCTACAACTATACTTCCCAAACCATGAACCCATCTAAATGACTATATCCTTCAACAAACTTGATAAATGGGGAAGCCTAACTATGACCTCAACAACTAACTCATCTAGAAAAGTATCCCTGAGCTTGGATTCATTTTTACTCTTCTTTGTCCGTTCCAACCAAATCTTTCACTAGATAAGTCTCTAAGACAACACAAAATGGGCTTTTTTCTAAAAGAATAAGAAGAAAGAATTGATGGAGCCAGTTATTTATCCATATATTAATGGAGACTCATCTTATACTTTATGCACGAGATGAGGGAGTAGCAATTGTCGACCATAGCAAAGGGCAATTAGAGAAACATTGGCTGAGCATTATCCTATTTTCTATAACGGTCCATTCTTACCATATTTGTTTTGGAGGAATTGATAAACCTATAAGATAGGTTTTTCTATAATCACCCTCCATAAATGTGTTAGCCAACAAAGCCTGATTGAAAGATTTCATGTCTCTAATATCAAATACCTCTCATCCTTGTAAAGAATGAGAACAAGAAATTTCTTCGGAATTGGACTCCCTTCAACCCGTTAAAACCTTTCCACCAAAAGGTTAACATAGACTTCGAGATCTAATCACAAGTAGCCACTGGGATTTTCTAAACTACTCTCAATAATTGTTTATGTCATCCACCCTTTCTTTCAACTTTTTTACTACAGTACACTAGGAGTTTCTTCGTTAATTTTAAGAATAAGATCAAGACCTACAAGACCCACAAGACCATTTCTTTCAACTTTTTGACAACAGTACAATCTTTTTCTCCAGCTCTTTAGTTTTTCATTGCCTAGATGAGGAAGCTGCGACCTTTGAAATTAGCTATTGAGATCAAGGAAGCCTCTGACCTTCAAAATTAGCTTTCCGAGATCGAAGAAGTCACCTACAATGTCAAAGATGTTTTCGGAACTTTCATTTTATAATTCTTCTCAGGCCTTCTAGTGTTTATCCAAAAATGGATTAGAGAAAGTTATGATCGGAACCAAGTAATGAAAGTATTAGAATTGCTCTTAATTGTTCTATGTTTTTTTGTTTAGTTTTAGTTTGATATGTTCTTGTGATCATGCTTGCTATCACTCATGCCACCTTTTATGACTTGTGTGATGTTGGTAAAATTTTTTAAGGGGAGGAAGGAAAGCTTGTTGGGCAATAAAAGCACTGGGAAATTCAAGAGTTTGGCATTGGCAAGTTTGGTTTTGTTTATTCATTGATTCAGACTTCTTAATTTTTATGTTGGCAAGTTGAATTTGTGAATGTGCTTGTGGGTTTTATTGGATATCAAATTGTGATGCAGAGGACTTTTTAGTAATTGTTATGGTAAATGTCTTTTTGATTGGATAAAACCATTACAACTATATTGTCTTACGCCCATGAATGCTTTGGCCTATTTTGATGCAAACTAAGTTGCATTTTTAAACATAGCAAGAATCTTATGAATAGACTCATCATCTAAATGTAGCAAATTGATAACATCTAAACTGTTACTACTATTTAAGCCATTTAAGGGAATTGATTGCATGTTTAGGGTACTTGAAAGTTCTATCGCCAACTTTTGTAGCTGACTAAAAGTTTTATTCTCAATAAAATCAAGTGAAAAGCATATCCAACTGAACTTACAAATTGAAATTATCACTAATATAATAAACATAGGATTAATATGCAAGTTATACATACTAATATCCCATTGCATTACCTTTGCTCTACAAAAGTACAAAAAAAACTATCTTTCTTCTATGGAGTGGCAATTCTTTTTTATCCCATTATTCAACATTTATCCATCCAACAAAATGTAAAAAGTAGCATTTTATGATGATCTATTCACACTTCACTATGCCAAAACAACAAAAGTGCTAAATTGAAACCCAAAAAATCGTTCATCGATTGCATCATTGCTGCAAAAAACCTCTACTGCTTCCATCACATTTAATTGCCAAAGAACTTGCTTAGGTAGATTGCCTTCCCTTTGCAGCCTATTTTTATTCTGATAAGGGATCTTATACTTATTATAACCGTAAACTTTCAACACTTTCTTCACACACATTTGCAAAGTAATGAACACATAATCTAATTTTTCAATTGGATATTCATTAAATGATTTCTCCACAGCAAAGACTAATTCATCAATATCTCTTGGGGCTTCTTAATGTTGAAGTGACTGTATAGCTCTAGAAAATTCCAAGTCTAGCACATTTAAGTCTGGATTGTTTGGAGGTTGTTAAATTAGTTGGATGTTTAGACCATTTGCAATTGCAACTTCATATAATCCATGATCATTGACATCTACATGTAGTTTGACATTATCTTGTTGGAGAAATATTATCCTCATCAAAAAAAGAGTTTGGCAAATTTTGTCGAGTCATAAGTAGGACTATTTGAATCAAACATGATTGGATCACTTCTTTGGTAACTAATAAAATTGGTTTGGTCTCTAGAGTTCCAATAGCTCTGTTTTTGCTATTTCTCTTTGCTGGTTTTTTATAAATGAAAGGAAATATTCCAATTTTACCTGGAACTCTTGTCCTATTGTAGGGTCAAATTGAGGACAAGCAACCATACCCAAGAACATTACCTTGGTTATGAATCTTTTGCTCCTACATGTTCTCAATGGCTCTTCCTCATCGGGCAAAAGATAGTATTTCTCGAATTCCTTAATCAGGTAAAACCACTTCTCATCGATGTGAATAAAATCATACATATTAAGAAACATAGGACCTTGCAAAGAAAAAGCTCTGTTTATCATGGACAAACAAAATTGAACTCTTGTCTTCTTATTTTATTCTATAATATGAGGTTTTATGGCATTTGAGTGTCTCCTGATGAATCCTTCTTTAATTCTTCAACACAAAGTCGCACTTGACATGTCAAGAGCATTTGCCATTGATATAATATTTGTGTGTCTGTGTAGGGGAATCTCCACAACATGGCTGTGATCAAGTTTTTTCCACTTCCTGCTGACTTTCCTGACCTTCTTTATTGATATGTCAATTGGAATGCCATTTTTAATATAGAGCCTCACAATTCTCCATAATCTTCTAACGGTACATACTAAAACTAAAAATTTTGAAGCACTGCAGTCAGAGAACCACGCTTTATCTTCCCACTCTGACTTCTAACCATTAAAAACTCATAAATATATTGTCTTTCTTAATTGCTCAGTTCTTTATGGACTCTTGATGGGTTTAGCGTATTTATTGGTAGAAAAGTTTCCATGGGTCAAATGAGAAGCATGAATACTTATGCTTGTGATTCAGAGTTACAAACAGAGAAAATAAAGGACCAAGGCTTTTTGGAGAAATTTTGTTCAAAGTAGACTTCTTATATATATATAAGTGTAAAGAATTCTTTACTTAATCCACAATCGTTATTTTAAGCGCACATGTCCTTAATTTTTGTTGTTTGAGGTGCCCACCCAATTAAATTCTAAGGCTTCACGTTTGTCTGATGGTATGTTGCCACCTTTTTTATGCTAGTAACCATAAAAGTTTGCCGTCTTTTGTAAAGTAGAAGAGGGTAGATTTGGAACTATGATAAAAATGCTCATTTGCCTTAAAGTTTATGCATTTTGAAAGAGGCCAACTATTTAGAAATGGAGGTAGTATATGTTTAAATATTATTTTAAGATGAAAATCATCAAATATAATTTTTTTACACATTTTTTATGTGTATCTGTTGACACCTAATTTTATCTAAATATTAGTTTTAGTTCTAAGTCTTGGTTTGGAAAAGTTAGTCAAAGTTAGTTTATAAGTACTTTAGTTTCTAGGGGCAATTAGGGGCAATTTGGACATTTATTAATATAATTGGAATCATTTTGGTCACTTTAGATTTTGGATAATTAGTAGGCCTAGGTGCATTTAGATTATATTATCATTTCATGTTATAGATTTTTAGGAATTTAGAATGGATATTTGGGGTTAAAATAGGCATTGACATAGTTTAAGCACTCATTTGGAGTCTTGTGGGTATTTTGGGGTCATTTTTGGGAAAAGTAAAAAATTTAGAGCGCCAATCAGTCAACTTCTAAAAATTTAGGATCAATTTGGTGAAATCTATTGACTTGCCAAAGTTTATGCTCAATTGACAATTTTTGAAAATTATAGACTTAATTGAAGATTCCATATTAATTTGGGCTAGATTAGTGAAATAGAAATATATTAAGGACTAAATCTATAAATATTGAATTTTCTAATTCTAGCCTAATTTGATTAAGATTGTGCATTAATTTCTTTTTAGGCTCAAGTGCAAGTTAAAGTTATAAATAAGACCTCTTTCCAGCAAGAAACAACAAAAAGCATCAAAACCCTAAGCTCTAATAAGCAAAATCCCCAAAATGAGCCTACATTCATACTTTTTTACTGGAGCTACAAGTATGGTATTTTGGGTCAGGTTTTAGTCTAACCTAAAATATAAATGACCTATAATAACATATAAATTCCACCTGAACCCAATCTAATTATGGCTTAGGCCCGAACCAAACCCGATTTATTTCGAATTCATATTTCCTGCATTTTACTGAAATCAACATGCCACCATAGTTTGAAAGAAGAAATCTACTCGAGCCTCTGTCGTTTATGATTCTTCACCTCATTACAATCACAAGTGCACCTTCATTGGCAGTGAGTATTGGTGATTGCAAGGTTCGATTGGAAGGAGGCCTCAGAGCACATGTGTTCAAGGTGTGTTACCCACTCCGAGGTAGTCCAATTATGGTGCCAAAATTGTGCATTTAGACTCCCAGGATTGGTAATGTTCTATAGGTCATTAGAACACTACCCTTAGTGTGCATACCCAAGTAGCCCTCTTGGGCACTATGTAAATACATACATATTGGTTCAACCATCACACACATATTCACATTTCATGCACACCAAGACAGCAAAGAAGGAAAACACCAGCACAAGTCTTAATTTTGGCTACCACACATTAGACAATCTTGTTAAGTTCTAGTGATCAACTACTGCACCTGTAATTTCAAGTAATAAACTGTATCATTCTAGCCATGTAACCCCTGTTTTCTTTCCTCCATTATCAAGTATATGCTTAGGGAAAACCAAGGAATTTTTTTTTACATTAATAGCCCACCTATGGACCAAGTTATGGATTTTTTAAGTTGGTTACAAAATTCTGACAAAATGAATAGTAACTTAGCCAACTTTGCAATGCCATATCTTTGGCTATAATGCTCCAAATTCAGAAATTCCAAATTTCAGTTCAACCTCTGGATGTTCTCTAGGTGTGGTCAAAATTTCAAACCAAGATTCATTCTACACACGGAGATATTGAATTTTGAGTGCAGGGTCAAAATTCTGGTCACTTTATGATGATTTTGCCCATACAAAATTTCATAAGTGTACAAACACTTCATTCACAAGAGGTAAGCTCTCCAAGGCTATCCCATACATGTCCAATACACATGGGAAATATATTTTCTTGCATCTAGAAAATTTATGTGGCCAAAACATAATTTACAAGTAAGCAGCCTATCATTCACACTTAGACAGTTTTGCACCACATCACATACATAGCCAAAACATTACTCAAATGTTCACATACTTGTCTCATTTTACATACACTACATGTACATGCATACATGCACTACAAAATAGTTTTAACTTAACTAAATACACACCCTAAGATATACGAGTGCCTGAGATACAATGGACTCCAGAAACAGGATGCTAGACAACTGATGTATAACACAATAAGCACCATCACTAAAAATACCAAATGTGCTCCTAAAATAACCAAAATTTCTAGATCATAACTAGACATATGGAAGTTTAAGTACCTAAAAATTCAAGGAAAAACTCAAACCACAAAGATTAGTTTGAAGGCAATTTTTCAGCTGGACCTGAAATGATAGAGTTGAGGGGAGTAAGTTTCATTAAGAAACTTAGTAAGGGTAAAACTTAGATTCAATAGGTAATGTAACCATCATCAAAACTTGCATCCAAAGACACTAAAACACAAAACCACAATGCATATATACAAGATATAGTAACCAAATGTAGCAGCCATTCATGACCAACAAACACATGAAATGCGGCAGCAACATATACCATAGATTAGTCCATAACACACATAATAAACATAACCAAATCATTATGGCAGCCCTCCTCAAGCTAATGCTTGGTCTTAGGAGGATTTTAACACTAGTTAGTACTAACTTTAGGCTCTAAAAACCCTCATTTCACTACCATCTTTGTGTACTTCAAACTAGGTCACAGAACCTTCAATAAGTGCACTTTTCTCACTAAGCTTGGTTCATCAAGCTCATGGCTCTCTTCCAAGCCTAGCCCAAGTTTCATGGTTGCTTGAAAACACATAAAACAACCCATGAGAGCAAGAGAACCATTACCAAAGTGGGTAGGCTGAAAATCAAGCTTGATCCTTGAAGCATCCAAGCAATAGCTCTAGTTTGCTTCCAATTACTTCCTTTTGCCTTTGATTTCAATCTTAGATGTATGGTGGCTATAAAGGAAGTGTGGCTATGTTCTTGGGCTGAAGGAGGCTGAAAATGGGAGAGAGATAAGTGAATTGGCCACTTAAATTGGCTTAAATGAGCTTAAGGGCACAAAACACACTTAACAAGCTTAACCTTGCTCTATGTCATTTTCCTTCTCACTAATTATGATTTCTTTGTCTTAAACTCATTAGTACGCATGTGCCCAACATTTTTTACCCTTTTACAAGCCATAGCCCTTCCCTAGGTGGGAAAACTCCAAATTGCTCTATTTGACTTAAGTCGAAGACATACACATCTTAAGGCCTACATTAGAACACTTAGGTCCTTTATATTTTTTTGTGTTTTCTTTGTCATTAGTTGTCTTCCATAAGTAATTTGGTCCTCCAATAGCACTTTCATACCATTCATATCCTTCTCATAACTCTCCAAATCTCTTTTATGAAAGTTTTGCAATTGAGTGCCCGAATTTCCAAAATCTTACAAAAAATTTCATAGGTTGCTTGACAAACAAGCAATTCTTAAAGCTTTTTTTAGGGACCAAGTTACCAACTTGGAACACTTTTAAGTAGTTGTTGATAATGCCTTTTACCCCCCACACTTCAATAACTATGGTGAGAATTACACAATATAATGGTTTTTAGCCATTATGACACACTTGTAATTCTCCCATTTTTATGAGGTGGTAACAAGGTGGACGTGTCAGCTTGATAAGGGATGAGGTAGAGGATGGGCAAATCCTTTAAATCAGAGGGGAGCATAAGAAGAAGAAAGAAAAATGGCAATACATAGAGCGTGACTCTAGGAAGTTCCTACAGTAGTTTCGGTTGCCAAAGAGTACAATGATGGTTGAGGCGAAGGAGTGTATAGAGAATAGAATGCTGATGATGACGGTGTCCAAGGCAAAGGAAAAGTAACAAGAGGTTAAGGTCATTGACATTTCTTGTTAATATCTTTTTTTTTCAGTGTTAGAAGGAGGAATCGATTAGGAAAATAAGGGATAAAGATAGTGTGATGTTTGGATTTATAGGAAAGGGAAGGACGAAAAGAAATAGTAGGGTTTTTTAGTTATTAGGTTGGGTTTAGGTTTGTATTAGGCATTTCTATTATGTAATACTAATGGGTTAAATAAATGAAATGGATAATTGAAAGAAGGGGATTGAGTTCGTGTGTAAATTAGGCTTATGAGTAGGTATAATGAATATGCACTTACACTTCAAGTTGGGTCAAATGAAATTGGGTTTGACCCTATCTGAACTGAAATTTTCACCTTTATTTGAGTTTGAATCAGCTTGCCCAAATTACACCTATTTATCTCATTAAACTAACTTTAGGTTCTGGTCAAAATTTGGGCCTTGGATTAAACTTCCAACCTATTTTTTGCTACCTACCATTAGGGTGAACATTCAATTAGTTCAGTTTGAAACCAATCCAAATATAATAATCTGATTGATTTTTTGTATTTACAAAATGTATCAAAACTGACTAAATTATATGTCAAAACTGATACAAATTATTTGAATCACATTTTAGTTTATTCATTTGGTTTTATTGGGTTCATCTTTCTAAAACCTAAACATATTGAAAATGAAAAAAAAAATGTCATAAATATTTAGAATTTTACATTTCATACTCAAAATTAAAGAATGATGAATATAGTTCAAAATTAGAAGCAAATAACTTTATATATGTAGGGTCAATATGGATAATGGTAAAATATTTATTATTATTCGATCCATTCAATTTATTCATTTTAAGTGATGCGAGCCCACGTAGGAAATGTCCCAAGATTGACTTCAAGCTCTATAAACACACAATGAAAGAGAAGATAAATGGCTTGTCAAACAAAGATCACACTATAAATGGCTTGTCAAACAAAGATCACACTATTTCTTGTGCACCAAGAGAAGTTCACACAGAACTAAAGAGAGAATGCTTCTCATGCAATGTACATTAATCACAAAAAAATTTGAATCATACAACAAGAAGTTTAAGCCTTTTAATCACATTTCAGGCCTTAGAGTTCCAAAAATACCAAGATATAATGGAAAAGGACTTCCAAAAATACCAAGATATAATGGAAAAGGACTTTCAAACACACTAAAAGTCCTAAACTAGTACAAACACATTTAAAGCACACATAAAACACTCATTCTAACCCCCCCCCCCCAAACTAGTCCTAAACTAGCACAAACACACCAAAAGTCATAAACTAGGACAAACACACTTAAAACACGCATAAAGTATGATTTGCCTAAACAAAACATGCGTGAAATGTGTCCCTTCACAAAAAAAAAAGTAAAAACAACAAGAAAAGGTCTATTAGGCTTAGGGGTGACACAAATGGGCACTTAGGAGCCTTTTCGGGTGCACTATTGGGGTTCTCGGGTGTCCAGGGGGCTTGGGGTATGTCCAGGCTATCCCTTAAACTCCTTAGGTCCATGATGTGTCCTAGGATCCATGGTGCACCAAGGTGTATGCTTCTCAGGTTTACTTATGGATCAGGGTGTATCTAGAGCTCTAATCTTAAAAATTGTGCACCATTATATGTCCTTGCTCCCATGGTGCTCTAAGTGCTCCAATGTTGTTTCCAACTTTGTCTTCCTTGAAATGTTGCTCAATCAAGCCTTCAAGTGTCATTCTGTGCTTCTTTATGCTCTTCCTTGTCACGGGTTCACTAGAGATACTAAAAGAGTCCTTAGCTGCCCTTGAGAAGTTGTCATCATTAAGTATAGAAACTCATAACTGATCTAATAACTAATAGAAATTTGTTTTTGGTCCGATCAATCAAATTTAAAAAATAATCAAATCATTTTATCCAAATATGTTGTTTATTTTTTTCCAAATAATACTCACCCCTACCTACCCCAAAACCCTAAACTTTACCTACTACCTCTGTCACCTTCCAAATGCCTCCATTGCCTCTAGCCATTGATCCTGCCATTACCACTACTCTTTGCCAATTTTTGTTGCTCGCCTTTGCCTCCCTCACCAACCACTAGCATCGCTCCACCATTGGCAATGGTAAAACAAAAAGAAAATGGAGCAAAATCCACTACTAAAGGAGAAGAGAGACTCAGTTTTTTAGGGTAGCTTGAGTTTAGGCTTTTCAAGTCGAGCTTGATCAAGCTTGAGCAAAATAAATAAGGTCAAAGTTTTTTAGGGCTGGGCTCGAGCCTATCACTACCCCACCCTATACATAAATAGTCCTAACAAGCCTAGAACTATTTTGTAATTTCTCTAAGTGACCCTTACTCAACCCAGTTCTTATCCATAAACCCCCAATCCTAAACCATAATCATCTTTCTCAGACCCTCCACATTGCATAACCATCTCATCTTCCTCAACTGGAATATCTCAAGCCTATCACCGTCTCTTTCAAACCCTCCTTACTCTCCTCAGAACCCCCTTCCAAATCGCAATCTTCCCTCACTCTGTAACCATTTTTAAGTTCATCATTTGTCAATGATAAGGCAGGGATGCTTGCATCGGCTGTAAAAAGATCAGAAAGTATAGTTCGTATTTCTAGATTTGTTCCTAGTTTCTTTCGTGTTTCCTTGACTATTGTTTCCTTTGTAAGTTTAGTGTTGTTGTGGTTTGAATCGTGTGGACAATCAAGACTCCCAGTCACTTTTGATTTATGGGTGCTTTGCTTTCTCCCGTTGTTTTGACCCTATTTGTCATGTTCAAATGGTTTGTCTTTGATGGTTTGGGCTAGCTGGGTGACCATATATGTGTCAATACTCAGAAAATACAATGGATTTGAATGGAGCAAATCTTGTCACTTGTCTTGAGGAAGATGATGGTTCATTTGTGAGGTTTATGAAATCAGGGTAAAGTAGCAAAGGATTGGAAAGTTTGGGATAGGATCTATAATTTTCTCTTTTTTTATTGTCTATGAACAAAATTACAGATTCAATTCTCATGTTTCATCTAAGTTATAATTTTGAGACTAAGGATTTATATTTGTCATTCCAGCCTAGCAAGCCTTCAAGCCAAGCTTGAGCCTAAAAAATTAGGCTCAAGTAATTTAAGCTCAAGCTTGGGTAAATGTCGAACAACAAAGGGGCTAAGGTCGAGCCTAGTGGGCTTGGGCTCAAGCCAGCCCATTTTCACCCCTACCTATTGCCACCATGTTCCCTATTTGATTCGCCAATGTCTGCCACCGCTATTCGCCACTAGCTTGTCTGAAGGTCACCCATGCTGACACTATTAAAACCTAGCCCTCTTATTGCCCAACCACCTTTGCCATTGAGAGAATTGAGGGCGAACCTAATCTTGACCTGGTTTTAGACCCACCAACTGACCTGATTTTGATATGTTTTTTCTCTTGACTTTTAGGTGAAATTCACATTTAGTCCTCTTATCTCTGCTTTTGTTTCTTTTTGTCCTTGTACCTTCTCTATTTTGCAGAATAGGCACGGATAAAAATTCTAATTTTTACTTGATTTTTTTTATTTGTTTATTTTAGCCATGCATTAATTTAGCTATCAACAACCTATAGAATTATAGATTTAGGCTACTAATTCGATTGTTTAAATAATTTAGTTTACTAATCTCAAATATCACCATTAGAAAAGTTCAATTCCACATGGGTTTAGTAAAACCCTAGGATGCATTTAGGACAATAATTTGTGATAAATCTAAAGATTCATATTCAGGTGATTTGATAGAATCCATGATTTGGTAAATTAATTAAAAATTTGAAAGCAAGAAAAATAAATCAAAGCCAAGTAAGGCGCAAATTTGTAGGGGGTGAAATAAAGCTATTTTGGCATAACCATACTCCCTAACCCTTTAAACTCTCAAAAACCATTATAAGGTGTTCAATCAACCTAGGTGTAATCTGATTGGTGGCAAACTCTAAAATAAATTGCTATGAAAGAAAAGAATTATACCAATCTCCAAATCTCAATCATAGTAACATCATTTACTGATTAATTTTTTTTTTAGATTAAAAAAAATGATACTCCCTCTATCCCAAATTCTTCGCACTATTTACTTTTCAACAATTAATTTATAATTTTTTATTTTTAATATTTTAGTATATAAATGAAAAACATTTATATATAAATGATATATCAATACATATAGTTTCTAAATATATATTTTTTTAATTTTTTTTCTAACAAATAATAATATGAATAAACTCAAGTCAAACTAGTCAAAAAGATCAAATAGAGGGAAACAAAAGTGGGACAGATGGGGTATAACATTAATATTTACATAAAAAAAACATGTGTATTAATGATATTTTATCATTTATATATGTATGTATGCTGTAAATTGATGTAAAATGAAAAAAATTCATAACCCATGGTATATGGTATGCTTCTAATATACCGCGAGATATAGCATAGTAAATTAAAATATATATATATATATATATATATATATATATATATATATATATATATATATTTGAAGCACCTTTCTTGAAACTATTCAGGTGGTCGGTCATAGTCTAGTACCTTTCTTGTAGTTGAATGAAAAGAACTTCTTCCTGTAGAGACAATTCTCAAATACTGTTTCTGATGCCTTTATTGTACTTGTTTGCCATATCATACTCGATGAAGATGTATTTCTAATCTTTCACCAGACAAAGTTTAATGAAGCTGCAAATGACAAAGATTAACTCTCTTCCAATCTTCCTCATTAAAATATTATGGTTTAGCTCCCAGAGTAAAATTCATATTCATCTAAACAAGCATAACCATGACATCACATTTCCACATGTCGATGTTGTTTTCCCCATCAAAGTACTCCACCTAAAATCTTCTGTGGGAAACAAGGGTCCAACGTGAGGAGGTGTTAGCAATCTCAGTAGCTTCTACCCTGTCATAGGAAGTCTCATGAAGGCCCTGTTTGGGAACAGCCTTTGTTATTAGCGTTAAAGTTTTGGATAAATTATTTAACGATTAAAATGAAAACGCTGAAGCTAAAAACTAAATGCTACCCTTAGATAGTTTTTTCAAAACTCTAACACTAATCGCTAACACTAATACCAAATATGACCGAAATCCAAAAACTGGTCTGCAATATCTGAAAAAAACTCGGTTGAGGCTAACGTGTCAAATGATATGGTGCTGACTTAGTGTTGATTGTGTACTGGCATGACGATGAGGTGGTGCTAATTGTGTACTGCAATATCACTAACTGTAGTGAAGAGCGTTGACTCTGCACTGATGTGGTGCTGGCTGTGCATTGATATGGCACTGATTGTGCGCTTTCGTGTACTGACATGGCGCTGACTCTGTACATCTTCAACCTCATGTATGGAAGGTATGAGCTGATTTCTCTGATGTGTTAAAAATTTCAGTTTAAGCAACTTTTGAACACGAACCGATTCCACAGAAGCTATTTTTGACAAACTGGAGATGTCTGATACCAGTTTGTTGTGCTATGGAGGAGAAAGGTTACATTTAACGAAAGAGGAAGTAGAGGAGATGAAAGGTGAAAAGAGTATCTTTTAATGAGGAGATGAAAGGTGAAAAAAGCATCTTTTAATGAAAGAGGTAGCTGAGGACATGAAATGAAACGTGAGAGATGAAGAGACAAAGTCAAAGCCCTTGAATCAATAACCCTATAATATCAGCTTTTCAAATTGTAATTTAAATCGTATGATATTTGTCTTCCAATAAATTTTAACTATCTAATTATAATTTGACAGATAATGAATAATTTAAGTTATTAATTTTTTCACTATCTAAATGTAAAATAGGTGTTTTTTTCTTTCTTACTGCAAATGATAAAGTACAAGTTTCTGAAATATGATAATAAGGAAAATTATATACCGAGCAATAATCAGAATCCTCTCACAAATTGTCCTGCATTTAACCATGAGATCTAGCTTGCCAAGCAACTCCAATTGTTCATAATCAAGAAGAAGGCAGGAAATATAACTCGCACACTAACTGTATTACTTCAATGGCGGCCGCTGCACAGCCCCGGTTTAACACATGTATACTGTATGAAATAACATTCGATGGAATACAGCACAAAGTCATAATCATAATTAAAGTACACTATGTACTAAAACAGCTTTTTTTACTAATAGATTTCACAAATTCTTAATATTCAATATCTTAATCAAAGCAGCATTCACTGGGGAAGTGGTGTGGCAACGTGCAGGTCTTTTTCGGGAGTCGCCACCAATCGGTTTTCGCTCAGGTCGATTGGACACCTTAAAATTGGTCTGCGAGAGTTCGGGGATCGGGAGTACGGTTACGCTAAAACAACTTTGTTATAGCGCCCAAAATTGGCACCTTAGTTGATTTTAATTTTGTTTTGCTTTGCTTTTAGAAAATATTCAGTTAATTTTCAAACTAGAAATTTTAACTGAATTAATCGGATGTGGATTTTTAAATTAATTTATATAAAATTTTATACTTCCGAACCATGGACTCTGCCGAGTCATTTGGACACGGAAGATTTTTATTCAGAACCATGGACTCTGCCGAGTCATTTGGACACGGAATTTAACGAAGTTTTAAATAATTTGATTCATATCGTAAATATGGATTTTTATCTTTGTATTTTAATTTATTTAACTAAAAGTTTGTATATTTTTCCAAGCCATGAATCCTATCGGATCACCCGGACATGGATTTTAATCTAAAACCTAATTCATAATATGTCATAAATTTTGTGAAATTTGGAAATTTTATTATTTTTTATTGTTTTGTATTTTGTTTTGTTTTTAAAATTTTTATTTTTCATTCTTTTGTTTGAAAAATTTTATTGAATAATCTAAATCTATAAATTTAAATCAAATACTTTAGAAAAATAATTTTTTTTTTTGTGAAATCATTTGGTTATGATTGATTTTTTTTATTTATTTTTATTTAAAAGAAACAAAAAATTAAATTTTTGTTATTTAAATGAATTAAAAAGATAAGTTTAATTATTTTGTTATTTAAAGAAATAATAATATATATTCCAAATAATGATAAAGAGTGTTGGCTTTTGTTGTAATAGAAATAATAAAATAAGAATAAAATATGGAAGTAAGATGAGCGTCGTCACCAAATAAAGTAAAGTTAATCGTTCACATAAAGAAAAATAAAGTTGCATGAAAATAAATAAATAAATAAAGTGGGGGCATTTAACCATTGACGTGAAAATAAAATGCAAAAGAAGTAAATCAATAAATAAAATGTAAAACTCAAATGAGCAAAGAAATAAATAAAGTGTGAAATAATAAATAAATGGAGAAAAGTGGGTCGTTTAGCCGTCCACTTAAAAAAAATAAAGTAAATTGTAGGAAAGTAAATAAATACAGAAAAGTGGAGCTTTTTGCCGTCCACTTAAAAAAAATAAAAATGGAATAAAGTAAATGATTGCAGGAAATTAAATAAATAAAGAAAAGTGGAGCTTTCTGCCATTCACTTAAAAATAAAAGTGCAATAAAGTAAATAATTGCAGGAGATTAGATAAATAAAAGAAAAATGGGGCTTTTTGCCGTCTACTTAAAAATAAAAAGAGGTATAACCTTCCATGAATAATAATAATAATAATAATAATAATAATAATAAAATAAAAGTTAGTTGTTAGTAAAGTTAGTTGTTAATATAACAAACATTAAATGGTTAATGATAACAATAATAATAAAAGTTAGCAGTTAGTAAAGTTAGTTGTTAATATAACAAACATTAAATGGTTAATGATTTGAATGGAATAATAATAACCATGATAACAAATAATAATAATAAACATATAAAGATTATTGTTAGTTCTTCAGAAATAATAAAGAGGTTAACGACTTGTATAAATAAAAAAAAAACTGGAGGATTAAAGAGAAATTATACCGCGAATTTTGAATCAACTCTTAATCGAGCTGAGGATTTGCGAACGGATTTTTGCCCCTGATTCGATGTCGAATGATGGCGAACGATTTATTTACGACTGGTGGTGGTTTTGTTGAATGTCGCGGCGATTATTATTATTTTTTTTATTAGAAGTTTAGGATATAATTTGTTCTTCCAAACCGTGGATCCTACCGGATCATTCGGATATGGAATTTAATATCCAAGCCATGGATTCTAACCGAATCATTTAGACATGGATATGATCCGTCTTAGGATCTTGTTGTTTAATTTTATTTTTAATAATTAATATTTTTAACTAATATCCAAGCCATGGATTCTAACCGAATCATTTGGACATGGATATGATCCGTCTTAGGATTTCGTTATTTAATTTTATTTTATTTTTAATAATCTTAGTTAATATCCAAGCCATGGATTCTAACCGAATCATCTGGACATGGATATGATCCGTCTTAGGACAGATTTCTAATAATTTGATACACATTTAATGTATTACAAGAATTACAATTAAGCTATTCTAAAAATAAAGATAAATAAATAGGAAAATAAATATCCTAAATTACATCCTTAAGTGAATTTGATGGTTAAATCTAATACATGGCTCTAAAATAAATAAATGAATAAATAAGTAAATGAATTTATTGTCACCGACTGATCTGCAACAAAAAGAGAGGTTAGTAGCTCATAGGAACAAAATAGAAAGTTGGAGGACTGAGTTAAAATTATACCCAAAAGAAGTTAACCGGGTCGGACACGGGTTGCATTGATTCCGATGACAGCAATGGAGCGAACGAGGGGCGGAAGCGTTCGTGACAGAGGAGTTATGGCCTTCCATGTAGAAAGAAGCAGCTCTTCTTAATCAATTAGACCCCCAATGGGGAAAGAATACACTAGAAGCTTTACAGCTCAACAAATAAATGACGAGTCTTTACTGCAATGAAAGCTAAGTTAGGGAATCTCCCATAAAATGACAGAACAATGGAGCATTTTGTCACAAAATACTATGCCAATTAATATCAATGCAGAGAGATGGAAGAATAAGCATATAGAACATAGGCTTCATACCATCAGTTATATTTAGATAAAGCTGATATATCAAAGAAAACCTACTCTGCTTTATGAGTCAACAAATAAGATGAACACTTGTTCCAAGGTACAAAAATGCAAATGATCCAATACAACCTAACATCTCTAAATTTCAAGGCATTCAATCATATTGGTCAATTCAAATTTGTAACCAGACGTCTTATGATAACAACAAATAAAATAAAATGCGCAAAGCACACTAATGGCTCCACTTGAAGGTATATAATAACGCGAAGAGGGAAAAACTAACAATAGATAATTATGCAGAAAAGCAAGAAAAAAAATGGATATTTCAATCTTTCATGATCATTCATTTTCTATAATGACCGAGGATGTTGATCTTCTAGTAGATATGTAGTGTTCTCATGCTGCGTATAAAAAAATCCTTTAATAAAAACTTGTTACATAATTCGTAATACATACAAGTTGCAATTGATACAGAATGAAAAGATATGAAATGATTTCACATACTGGCTCTTCTATTATAGGTTCATAAGGCGGTAAAATTCAGAAAATTTCACCCAAAATCATATCATCTTCGCAAAAAAAAAAAAAAAAAGGTGAACTAAAAAAAAATGAAGATGAAAGCAAGCAGGAATTAACATGTAACCAAAAGGAGACCAAACCAACAAAATCAATCCACCCCCAGGAGAAATACTTACCTACAGACAATTCAAAAAAAAAAAAATAGCTCAAAAAAAAAAAAAAACATGAAAACAGGAACATAGAAGTCTAATACTCTCAGAGCTAAAGAAGAAAACATAAAACCGGAAACATGAGTTCACAAACATCACATACAAAAGTATTAACACTTTTTAATTCAATGAAAGCTTTAGAGACATCCATGAATGATGAGAGTATAAAAAAATGCCATGAATAAAAGGATCAAGAAGAAACAGAGTACTATATGCAGCAAGAAAATACGTATCAAGTTGTACGCCGGGGATGCAGGTGAGGTGAAGGAAAGATGAGGGGGGGGAGGCAAAAATGACAGGGAGGCTTCTCTTGGCTCAACGCGAAACGGCAACCATGGGAGGTGGACGGCAGGACGATGGCGCAGGGGCTCGGACGGAGGGGAGTTGGGCGCGACGGCGCGGGACGCGATACAGCAGGGAGGAGGCGACAGCGAGCTAGCTGGTGAGCGACGGGTTCGATCGCGACGGCGGTGCGGCAGCGAAAGGAAGGCAGAGTGACCAAGCAGGAGGCTGGGCGCAAGGCGAGACGGCGAGGAGAGTCACCGGCGGGGGAGCTGGCGAGGCGAGGTGGCGGAAGAGGCGCAGGAACGACAGGGAGGTATGTGCGTCGCGAGGCTGAAGCAGGAGGTTCAGGCTGGCGAATCCTGTGGTGGCAGCGAGGAGGAGAAGCGGAGAATGGGCATCAGCAGCAAAAAGAGGAAAAGGGAAGGCTGGCGTCGCGGCGAGCAGGAGGGCGAGTGGGGAAGGAGGGCGTAGGCGTCGTCGAGGCGCGGTGGAGCTTGGGCAGCAAGTATGGCTGGCGAGGGTGAGAGTGAGAGAGAGTGAAGGAGAGTTTGTGTGTGTAGGAAGGAGGAGAGTTGTTCTGACGAAGATGGCAGTGGTGCGAGGGAGCAGAGGAGGGTATTTCGCGAGAGAGAGAGAGCTGAGCCAATTTCGAGAGTCTCTGTCTGTTCGAGAGGGAAAGAGAGATGAGAGAATGATTAAGTAAAAAAAGAGAATAAGAATCGAGAATGGATCAGGTGAGGCCGTTGAGCTCGTTTGTCTGGTGTGGAAAAAAAATGCAAAAGGGGGAGGAGACTTTAATGCTAATCAGGGGAGGGTTCAGCCGGGGGAGGAATTTCTGTTTTTAATTTTAATTTTTAATTCTTTTAATTAATTAATAATTAATTAAGAAATAATTAATAATTAATTAATATTTCTAATACATACATACAGATATATATGTATACCTATATATATATTTTAACTAACACCATATGACAAAAATGTCCCCCATTACACTAATAATATATTAGTTTTGTTAAATTATTTTCTTTTTTTAATTAATAATTTTTAATTAATTAATTTTTTTTTTTTTCATAGTCGGACGAAATTGGGTGTCAACAGCTACCCCCCTTTGCATGCTTCATGGGACTTGATGTATGCAAAGTCGTTATCAAATTTCGTCCGGCTTAGCTAGGCATTGAGAATTTTCTCGTCGCCTAAACTCAGAGGTTAAGGAATCTTCCTTAGAGCCTCTGCGATAGGAACTCTCCTATCATTGAAGGGAAAATTTGATAATTTTGAGGTTAAGGGTCCTACCTTAGAACCTCGACGATAGGAACTCTCCTATCGTTTGAAGGAAAATTAATTGTTTTTGAGGTTAAGGGTCCTACCTTAGAACCTCGACGAAAGGAACTCTCCTATCGTTTGAAGGAAAATTGATTGTTTTGAGGTTAAGGGTCCTACCTTAGAACCTCTAACGATAGGAAAGGTTCTATCGTTGTAAGATGGACTGAATGATTGATTGTTTGTTTGAGGTTTAAGGAAAAGTCCTTAGAACCTCTAACGATAGGAAAGGTTCTATCGTTGTAAGATGGACTGAATGATTGATTGTTTGTTTGTTTGAGGTTAAGGAAAGGTCCTTAGAACCTCTAACGATAGAAAAGGTTCTATCGTTGTAAGATGGACTGAATGATTGATTGTTTGTTTGAAGTTTAAGGAAAGGTCCTTAGAACCTCTAACTATAGGAAAGGTTCAATCGTTGTAAGATGGACTGAATGATTGATTGTTTGTTTGATGTTTAAGGAAAGGTCCTTAGAACCTCTAACGATAAGAAAGGTTCTATCGTTGTAAGATGGACTGAATGATTGATTGTTTGTTTGAGGTTTAAGGAAAGGTCCTTAGAACCTCTAACGATAGGAAAGGTTCTATCGTTGTAAGATGGACTGAATGATTGATTGTTTGTTTGATGTTTAAGGAAAGGTCCTTAGAACCTCTAACGATAGGAAAGGTTCTATCGTTGTAAGATGGACTGAATGATTGATTGTTTGTTTGAGGTTTAAGGAAAGGTCCTTAGAACCTCTAACGATAGGAAAGGTTCTATCGTTGTAAGATGGACTGAATGATTGATTGTTTGTTTGAGGTTTAAGGAAAGGTCCTTAGAACCTCTAACGTTAGGAAAGGTTCTATCGTTGTAAGATGGACTGAATGATTGTTTGTTTGTTTGAGGTTTAAGGAAAGGTCCTTAGAACCTCTAACGATAGGAAAGGTTCTACCGTTGTAAGATGGACTGAATGATTGATTGTTTGTTTGAGGTTTAAGGAAAGGTCCTTAGAACCTCTAACGATAGGAAAGGTTCTATCGTTGTAAGATGGACTGAATGATTGTTTGTTTGTTTGAGGTTTAAGGAAAGGTCCTTAGAACCTCTAACGATAGGAAAGGTTCTATCGTTGTAAGATGGACTGAATGATTGATTGTTTGTTTGAGGTTTAAGGAAAGGTCCTTAGAACCTCTAACGATAGGAAAGGTTTTATCGTTGTAAGATGGACTGAATGATTGATTGTTTGTTTGAGGTTTAAGGAAAGGTCCTTAGAACCTCTAACGATAGGAAAGGTTCTATCGTTGTAAGATGGACTGAATGATTGATTGTTTGTTTGAGGTTTAAGGAAAGGTCCTTAGAACCTCTAACGATAGGAAAGGTTCTATCGTTGTAAGATGGATTGAATGATTGATTGTTTGTTTGAGGTTTAAGGAAAGGTCCTTAGAACCTCTAACGATAGGAAAGGTTCTATCGTTGTAAGATGGACTGAATGATTGATTGTTTGTTTGATGTTTAAGGAAAGGTCCTTAGAACCTCTAACGATAGGAAAGGTTCTATCGTTGTAAGATGGACTGAATGATTGTTTGTTTGTTTGAGGTTTAAGGAAAGGTCCTTAGAACCTCTAACGATAGGAAAGGTTCTATCGTTGTAAGATGGACTGAATGATTGATTGTTTGTTTGAGGTTTAAGGAAAGGTCCTTAGAACCTCTAACGATAGGAAAGGTTCTATCGTTGTAAGATGGACTGAATGATTGTTTGTTTGTTTGAGGTTTAAGGAAAGGTCCTTAGAACCTCTAACGATAGGAAAGGTTCTATCGTTGTAAGATGGACTGAATGATTGATTGTTTGTTTGAGGTTTAAGGAAAGGTCCTTAGAACCTCTAACGATAGGAAAGGTTCTATCGTTGTAAGATGGACTGAATGATTGTTTGTTTGTTTGAGGTTTAAGGAAAGGTCCTTAGAACCTCTAACGATAGGAAAGGTTCTACCGTTGTAAGATGGACTGAATGATTGATTGTTTGTTTGAGGTTTAAGGAAAGGTCCTTAGAACCTCTAACGATAGGAAAGGTTCTATCGTTGTAAGATGGACTGAATGATTGTTTGTTTGTTTGAGGTTTAAGGAAAGGTCCTTAGAACCTCTAACGATAGGAAAGGTTCTATCGTTGTAAGATGGACTGAATGATTGATTGTTTGTTTGAGGTTTAAGGAAAGGTCCTTAGAACCTCTAACGATAGGAAAGGTTTTATCGTTGTAAGATGGACTGAATGATTGATTGTTTGTTTGAGGTTTAAGGAAAGGTCCTTAGAACCTCTAACGATAGGAAAGGTTCTATCGTTGTAAGATGGATTGAATGATTGATTGTTTGTTTGAGGTTTAAGGAAAGGTCCTTAGAACCTCTAACGATAGGAAAGGTTCTATCGTTGTAAGATGGACTGAATGATTGATTGTTTGTTTGATGTTTAAGGAAAGGTCCTTAGAACCTCTAACGATAGGAAAGGTTCTATCGTTGTAAGATGGACTGAATGATTGTTTGTTTGTTTGAGGTTTAAGGAAAGGTCCTTAGAACCTCTAACGATAGGAAAGGTTCTATCGTTGTAAGATGGACTGAATGATTGATTGTTTGTTTGAGGTTTAAGGAAAGGTCCTTAGAACCTCTAACGATAGGAAAGGTTCTATCGTTGTAAGATGGACTGAATGATTGTTTGTTTGTTTGAGGTTTAAGGAAAGGTCCTTAGAACCTCTAACGATAGGAAAGGTTCTATCGTTGTAAGATGGACTGAATGATTGATTGTTTGTTTGAGGTTTAAGGAAAGGTCCTTAGAACCTCTAACGATAGGAAAGGTTCTATCGTTGTAAGATGGACTGAATGATTGTTTGTTTGTTTGAGGTTTAAGGAAAGGTCCTTAGAACCTCTAACGATAGGAAAGGTTCTATCGTTGTAAGATGAACTGAATGATTGATTGTTTGTTTGAGGTTTAAGGAAAGGTCCTTAGAACCTCTAACGATAGGAAAGGTTCTATCGTTGTAAGATGGACTGAATGATTGATTGTTCGTTTGAGGTTTAAGGAAAGGTCCTTAGAACCTCTAACGATAGGAAAGGTTCTATCGTTGTAAGATGGACTGAATGATTGATTGTTCTCGAGGCAAAGGTTCCATCCTTAAAACCTCGAATTGATTGATTGATTTCGAGGCAAAGGTTCCATCCTTAAAACCCCGATGATGAAAATTGATTGTTTTCGAGGCAAAGGTTCCATCCTTAAAACGCCGATGATTAAAATTAATTATTTTCGAGGCAAAGGTTCCATCCTTAAAACCCCGATGAAAATTGATTTTGAGGCTAAGGAGCTTTCCTTAGGACCTCGAGCGAAATTTATATGAAAGCAATTGAAATTGGAATAATTTTCTTCGAAAGTGTGAATTTTCATAATAGGTGAGTGCAAAAATTTAAACTTCGATAAGATGAGAGAATCTTGATGATGACAATAACACTGACAAATTATGTAAAGGGAACGGATGTTTGGAATCAATATCCAAGGTTCATCTAATATTTTCTTCAGTAAATATAGATTCCCTTGTGAGATATGTCATCCAAATAAGGTTAAAGCTTAACTACCCCAAAATGTTATGCCTAGTAGACCTAATAGGATGCGTCTCAAGAGTAATAAAAATTACTCTTTACTCAGCCATTCCAACCTAAAGGCATTGTCCCATGGTTTTAATATCAGCATGAACGAAACTATCCTACAAGGTAAAGAAACTCCCTGAAAAGAAAAACTGAAACACGAAAGAAAATGCTGATAACAAAACTAAAGGACAAGAAAAACGGATCAGATTGCTTCTTTCTTCCACAATACTTCAACAGGGTGAGTAGAGGACCATTATGGGAGTGAACTGGTTGGGAAAGACTGTCGTGTCCAGTCTATCTGAATCATTGCTGGATCTGGTTCAGGAACAAAAGCTTGTATTTTATCTAGCAATTCTTCAGCAGTTGTTGCGGATATTATGATTCGCCGTGCCACTCTTGATATGAAATTCTTCTGCATAGCATAATCCATAAAAGCTATCAAACCTGTAAAGAAATTGTTAACATTTAAAAGCCCAATGGGTTTCTTATGCAAATTAAGTTGGGCCATGGAAGCAATTTGAAAGACTTCTCCCAATGTGCCAAAACCACCTGGTAGAGCGATAAAAGCATCAGCATTTAAAAGCATTTGTAACACACGCTCTTGCAAATTTTTAACCACTAATTCTTCTCCAATCGTGCCCCCAGAAACAAACTTCAAAGGTCCAGGGATGATGCCCAAAACTTGACTTCCTCCTAAAGATGCTGCTGATGCTACACCTCCCATTAATCCGACACTACCTCCTCCATAAACTAAATGTATTTTTCGCTCAGCTAATACTCTACCCAAATGGTTGGCTGCCTTTAAATACTCTTCATCTTTTCCAGGAAAAGCCCCAGAAAATACACAAATACTTCGGGATTTACGAGTTGGGGTTTTCTCCATTCCTATCCTTACCCTTGTGAGAAAAGAGGATATATTTATAGAGATGAAGAGATAAGGCAATAATTTTATTTTCAAGAATGGATACATTATTGCCAGCTATACACTATAGTCATGAGTACGACTCTGGTCAGGTATGGGTATACTATCGTTAAAAGAGGAGGAAAATTTTCAAAATAGCTGCTAGCATGTACAGTAGTCACTACTGTAGCTTACGTCAGGAGTAGGTACGTGATTGTCAAAGGAGGAGGAAAATTTCAAAAGCGACAGCTAGCATGTACAGTATCGTGACTATGGCTCATGTCAGGAGTGGATACATTATCGCCGAAAGGGGAGGAAGATTTCAAAAGCGACAGCTAGCACGTACAGTAATCGTGACTTTGGTTCACGTCAGGAGTGGATACATTATTACCAAAAGGGGAGGAAAATTTCCAAAAGCGACAGCTAGCACGTACAGTAATCGTGACTTTGATCCTCGTCTTTCACTGGCTTTGCGTCCAGTAATGGCTTCAATGCTTTCTATGAATCGGTGATTTGCATCCCATCCAGTTTTCTCACAAACTGGCAAACTGGGTCGTTTAAAGTCAGATTCCCAAGACTATAACGATCTCGTTCTTTTTGGAAAATTATCCATAATCCAACAACCTCAAATTGCACTATTCCGCAAGAATGCGCTTCAAGAACCTCTCGAATATCTTCCAGAGATTCCTTACGCAAGCCATTCTTGATGAATTTTATTCTATCATTACGATTTCTGGTGATCACTCCTGGAGAACAACATTTATTGCCGCAAATCCACCATCCACAATTATGACAAACGCCTAGCCTCTTTGCTCTTCTTTTTTTGGCATAAGCGCTTTTACCAAAGCCGGGCATACGGGGAAAGAACACTTCGGGAACTTCACCAACTGAACGAACCTTAGCTTCAATTAGCCACCGCACATTATCAGGGATGCCTTTGTGCATAAATACTCTGAATCGTTCACATCTAGCTTGATAAATCTTTTTAAGAACATTTATTGGGAAGGAAGGAAAATACTTTCGTAAGGCGGAAAGAGAAGACTCCATTGATGAAGGAGGCAAAGAAAGAAATTAGTGATTGTAGGAAACGAAAATAACTAACACATATTTATAGTGATGAAAGGGATAATGCGTTAATTACACTTACAGAAGCAAGTACATTATTGTCAAAAGAAAAGACAAATGACAGCTTATATGTACAGGAATCATGACCGTGGCTCTCATCTTCCACTGATTTATGTCCAGTAATGGCTTCAATGCCTTCTATAAGTCGGGGATTTGCTTCCCATCCAGTTTTCTTACAAACTGACAAACAGGGTCGTTTAAAGTCACATTCCCAAGACTGTAACGGTTTCGTTCTTTATGGTAAGTCCTCCATAAACCGATAATTTCACCTTACACTTTTCCACAAGAATGCGTTTCAAGAGTCTCTTGGATATCTTCTAGAGATTCCTTACGCAGGCCATTCTTAATGAATTTTCTTTTATCTTCACGATTTATGGAGATGTATCCTAAAGAGCGACATTTAATATTACAATTCCATCGCCCACATTTATAACACACGCCTAGTCTCTTTGCTCTTCGCCTTTTGGCATAACGGCTTTTACCTAAACCGGGCATGCGGGGCATAAATGCATCTGGAACTTCACCCGCCAAACGGACCTTAGCTTCAATTATCCACTGCACATTATCGGGTATGCCTTTGCGTGTAAAAACTCTGATTCTTTCACATCTAGCAAGGTAGATCTTTTTAAGGACTTTTATTGGAAGAGAAGGAAAGTATTTTCGCAGGGTAGAAAGAGTAGAATCCATTGATGAGAGAAGAATTTGAGAGATGATGGAAATGAATTAGTTATTGAAGGAAACTTAGATAACCGACTGGAAGAACATGCATTTATAGCGATGAAATGGATAACGTGTCGATTACACTTACGGGAGTAAATACATTATTAAAAGAAAAATGGAAAAATTTTAAATATGATAAATTGTATGTATAGTGATTGTGACTGTGGCTCACATCTTCCACTGGTTTTACGTCCAGTAACGGGATTAACGGCTTCTATGAGTCGAGGATTTGCTTCCCATCCAGTTTTCTTACAAGCTGGCAAATAGGGTCGTTTAACGTCAGATTCCCGGGACTGTATCGTTCTCGTTCTTCATGAAAAATGCTCCATAAATCGAGAAGTTCACGTTGCACAGATCCACAAGAATGCGTCTCAAGAGTCAATTGGATATTATCCAACGAGTCCTTACTCAGGCCATTCTTAATGAATCGTATTTTATCTTCTCGATTATCAGAGATCATCCCTAAAGAACGACATTTAGTATTACAAGTCCACCGTCCACATTTATGGCAGACTTGTAACCTTTTCGCTCTTCGCTTTTTGGCATAAGAGCTTTTACTTATATGTGAGACACAAATGCCTCTGGGATTTCACCTGCCAGACGAACCTTGGCTTCGATTAACCACCGCACATCTTCAGGGATTCCTTTGTGCATCAGAACTCTTAATCGTTCATAGCGAACTTGGTAGATCTTTTTGAGGATGTTCATTGGGAGAGAAGGGAAATACTTTCGCAAGGCGGAAAAAGTAGGATCCATTTTCTAGGAGGAAGTAAAAGAAAGAAAGGGTGAAGGAATCAGTTATTATGGGCAACTGAGAGAACCGACTTGAGAGTCACGGAGTACCGTATCCGCCGTTTAACCGGAAAAGTGGATCCTACTTTATTTTGGTATCATAGATATTTCTTATCTTTGATATCTCGTCAGGCATGACATTGATCCAGTCCTTGATTATTGAATCCATTGTCTGCTTTCGACGACAATATTTCTCGATATCCGCGCTTATCTTTGACCATAGCTATTTCTTATCTTGGATACCGCTAAGCTGGCGTCAATTCTGTCCATCCAGGTGTAGCCTCGATTATTGAATCAGTAGCCAAGCTTTTGACAATATTGTCTACTTTATCCTTGAATTCCTGATGCGGGTTGGTCCCGCATATTAACTGTGTATCCAGTGATAGATTGGTAAGAGCTGATGACATTGAGATCTCAGCTTATACTGCTGTAACTGTGCTGTGAATGTGATTCCCGTTTGGTCCTTGTTATGTAAAGGCTATGTATGCATGATATGAAATGCATGAATGCAGAGCATGTGTAACTAATGGCTTTTTTTTTTGTATGGATCTAGTTCTTTATGTCTTTGTTTTACTGGATCCTCTTTGTGATGGCCTTCTTGGACTATTATTGAATCTCTTTATGCTTTCCAGCTTTTGTTCATTGTGTCAAAAGCCCGGCTCTTTTCAAAATCCTCTTTCTTTGACTTGTTCTTGAATTTTGGCCTCAATTTCTTTAAAGTTGGGCCGCCTCATAATTTATATCTCTTTCGGGTACTCATCCATTGTCATGGATTTGATACCATCAAAGGCTTTACTTTCAATGTCTGCTTTGCCCATTTTCTTGTGGCCGTGCCGACACTTACTTATTCCCATGTTATAGTCTGAATGATTGCTCTTCCTTGAACTCATGTTTTGATCCATAAGACTTGCCCCCTTGTCTATTGAACTTCTTTGTTGGCAGTACTCCTCTTACGCTTCGTAGAGACTACTTTGCCCCCCTGAATATGGTATTTATGTGGATAAAAGGTATCACCTCGCCTTTAACAGAAGGTCGAGCATTTCTAGACCTTTGTGATGGCACTTGATCGTAAATTTCTCTTACAAAAACCACATCTTATTAAAAAAAGACTCAAGCTATCTCCTCACTTTTAAGTCTACATACATTAATGAATAATGGTTTGGCCTTAAAGAAAAACTTTCATCAATTTGCAAAGCTTGACAAAGTAATTTACGGTCTTTGTTTTTAATTAAAATATCCTGCCATTCTTCCCTTTCCAACTCGAAGACATAAACTGTGCAAGGCAATAAGGTATAAACATGATTTACAAGGATAGCCTTTTAGCTGAATGAGGATGATATCGAGAGGTAACTGTTAGGTGTGAGGGAAGTTAAGTTTGAATGTTTTTTTTTTTTGTGGCAGTCTTTTAGCTGAATGAGAATAATATTAAGAGGTAAATATTAGGTCTGAGTAAAGTTAAGTTTGAGTGGTGTGAAAAAAGGGTCTTTTAATACTACTCGTGAGCAGTATTAAATAAGGTAGAAACATAATTCACAATGATAGTCTTTTAGCTGAATGAGGATATTAAGTCTGAAGGAAGTTAAGTTTTAATGGTGTGAAAGAAGGGTCTTTTAATACTACTCGTGAGCAGATTTGATTATGGTGAAAAACTCAATAGTGATGACTTCAAACTTGCCACCTTTTCCAGAAAGTTTGATCTCATCTGTTGCCCCCCAACTATCGTAATCTTTATGTACACTTGGGTTGAGGGTTGCTTTTGTCTTCTAAACCGTCTTTGCAGGTTTTCAGTCTAGAATCCATAGCTCACTTTTTTTGTTTTCTTTCTTTTGCTCTAACTTGAGACCTTTTTTCTTTTCTTCTTTTTTTTTTTTTTCTTTGTTTCCCTTTCCTTTTTTTTTTTTTTTTTTTTTGTGAGCTATGGTGATGACATACTTGATAACTCTCTTGAAGTGAGATGACTCAAGTGGCCTTGCTTGCTCGTGCTTGTTCTCAGTTCTTTTTGGTTTTGAATTTTCCCTTGTTGGCTTTTTGATGGAAGGGATGAACTTTTTCCTTTTCGGAGTTTTTTTTTTTTTTTTTGTTACAGAGAACCGAGATCATAGCCTTCTTGAAATAAGATGATTCAAGTGGCCTTAGTTGCTTGTGTTTGCTCTCAGTCTCTTTTTTCTGTTTTGGATTTTCCCTTTAATGGCTTTTGATGGAAGGGATAAACTTATTTCCTTTGTTGGAATTTGTGTTGCGGAAAACTGAGAATCTTTTTTTTTTTGTATTGAGCGTTTGTGAGAATTGGGAGGCCACTGAAGTCATTTAATATGAGAGCTACCTTGTTTGGAAGCTAACCCCAGACTTCTTGCAAGGATGTTGATAACCACTATGAATTCTTTTTTTTGAGAGTTGGGGTGCAACATATGAAATCCTTCTTACTAGATTTGACAGCACTTTCAAGATCGCTACTATTAAATCTCCCTTAACTTTTTATTTTCACCCACGAGCAGTATCGTTTTCAAAGTAAAGTGTGATAGCAATAATGGATAGTATAATGGAAAGGAGTGAGAGATGGATGTAAAAACGGAATTTTTGGTAAGAAGTGGTAGAATGTGTAGGTGTAATAATTGAATTTTTGGTAAAAATTGGTAGAATGTGTAGATGTAATAATGGAATTAAAAAGTGGTAGAATGCACACATAACATCTTTTTGTTGGAGAACAAAAAGAATTACCGGTTGTCAAAAAGTAAAGTGTGATGGCTATAATGGATAGTATAATGGCAAAGAGTGTAAAAATGGAAAGTAGTAGAATGCACGCATTACATCTTTTTGTTGTACCAGAAAAAGAATAGCAGATGTCCATTTAACAAAGACTACACCCTAGATTCTGGACTAAATCTAGGAGATTTTTACTATTAAATTACTTTTGCAAGCTTTCAAAGATACAAGTTTATTCAAAGGATTCCCTGTCATTCAAAAGTGTGTGCGGACTGTTAGGTCAAATCTGACTTGGAGCCCTTCCAAAATCAATGTAATTCCAGCTCAAAATCTTCACTTTCAATTACCAATCACATCGGGCCTAGGAACTTGGACTCGACCAACTGTTGGACCTTGAGTTTCAATATGACAGAATTTTCAGTTACATTTGGGATTTGGGTCACACCAACTTGAAAGAGAAGGTCACTTGGTCTTTGCTACTATTGATATAGATGATAGCAGAATGCCTTCTTCAGCAAAGACTGTGATTATCTTTCCTTCAATAATGAATTTCATTTTCTGGTGTAATGAAGAAGGAATTGCTCCGGCCATATGGATCCATGGTCTTCCCAGCAGGCAGGTATAAGATGGACAAATATCCATGACTTGGAATGTGATGTGGAAAACACAGGGACCAATCCCTATTGGTAGCTCTATTTCTCCAACAACATCTCTCTTCGTTCCGTCAAACGCTCGAACAACAATATGACTGTTGTTGAGGTATGATGGGTCTAAACCGATCTTATGTAAGGTTTCGAGTGGCATTACATTTAGAGCTGACCCATTGTCGATAAGAACTCTAGCCATAATCCGATATTTGTATTTGACCGAAATATGTAGGGCCTTAGAGTGACCCCTTCCTTCTGCTGGTATCTCATCATCCGTGAATGTGATGAGATTCTGTGCCGTGATGTTATTGACGAGATGGTCAAAATTATTCACGGAAATATCTTGCTCAAAATAGGCCTTATTCAAGACTTTGAGGAGGGCTTCTCGATGAGCATCAGAGCTTAGGAGTAATGAAAGTATAGAATTTTTTGCTGGCAGGCGGTTTAACTGCTCAACGATGCTGTATTCACTCTGCTTTATGAGTTTGAGAAACTCAGTAGCTTGCTCGTCTGTTACTGCTCGAGGCGTCTCTTGCTCTTTAGATGTATTTGTATCAAGAGATCCACTCGTCGTAACATTCTTATCTTGTTGGAGCTTGTTCATTTGCTCTGGAGAATAACACCGACCACTTCTAGTCATGCTTCCAACTTCTAACGGGGTTGATGTGATGTTAGAAGTGTAATCATAGCTCCATGGAACAGTTTTGTCTGATTTGTATGGGAATGGTTTTGGGACTTGAATTTTTAAAGGCTTAAGAGCAGGTTTTGAAATTGGTATGACCAGTGGTCTTGGCATAGCATTGAATTCTTGTTCTTTAATGATCACATTCACATCATCATCTTTATCTGACATAAAAACGATGAGTTGGGAGGAGTCGATGAGACTTTGCAGTCTTTTACGAAATTCTGAGCATTCTTGGATAGAATGACTCTTACTGTCATGGAAGTTGCACCACTCTTCATTCTCGACCTCTCCATTTCCAAAAGAAGGTTTTCCCATGATAATCCCTTCTTTCACAAGGCATGAATATACATGCTTAAGAGGGGTTATGATATCGTTGACTGACTTCTTTGTCGGCCAGTGTTCTTCTATCATATTGACTGGTTTTGCTTGATGAGGCGGCAACGGATTGTGAGTGACGTTTGGCTCATCGGAAAAGTCCAACCACTTTGATTCGATTAATTGTTGGATTATACGTTTCAATGCTATGCAATTTTCCAGTCCGTGACCCACGGTACCATCATGATATGGGCAATTTATGTTAGGGTCATACCACCTTGGATACGGGGGTTCCAATGGCCTTGTAGGAATTGGGCGAATAAGTTGACTTTCGATAAGTTTTGGATACAGCTCAGTATAAGTCATGGGAATTGGTGCGAAGATTTCTCTTGGTCTTGGTGCAGGTACTGGAGGAGTTGGAACAGGTGGCCGTAACTGATTAGGCCTGTTGGGAGGATAATTGTTGGGTCTATTGGGAAGATAATCATTGGGCCTATTGGGAGGATAATCATTGGGCCTATTGGTAGGATAATAATTGGGCTTATTGGCAGAATAGGATAGGCGAGGTCCGGTGGCCACAGTGCCCACGAAGGGAATCCCTCTTCCTCTTGCTATTTGTTGTATTTCTTCATCTTTTCTTCTGGAAGGTCTTCCTCTTTTCATAGGATCGCTAAAGGATTCAGTAATCTTCCCGGTCCTGATACCATGCTCGATCCTTTCTCCAGACATTACTACGTCGGAGAAATTGGTTGCCGAATTGCCAATGAGTTTATCATAATATGGGTATTTTAGTGTCTGGACAAACAAAGTGACCATTTCTCTTTCTGTCATGGGTGGCTGAACCTGTGCAGCTAAGTCCCTCCACCGCTACGCATATTCCTTGAAAGTTTCTGGCTTTTTCTTCTCCATGTTTTGGAGAGTTTGGCAATCCGGAGCCAAGTCCATAACATGTTTATAGTTGCCGATGAAGGCCTGAGCAAGGTCATTCCAAGTTTTTATGTTCCTTGGACCTTGGCTTAGATACCACTGTAATGCTGATTTTGTGAGACTTTCCTGAAAAAGTGCGATCCACACCTTTTCATCTTTTGTGAGTGGTTGTAGTCTCCTTAGGAACAATGTGATGTGAGTGATGGGATCACTCGTTCCATCGTATTTCACGAAATCTGGCACCTTAAAATCTGAAGGGATTACGACGTCTGGCACTAAGCAGAGGTCATCCACTGAAAGGGATCCGAATATAGTGCCTCCTTCAATGGCTCTCAGTCTTTTCTCTATTGTCTCGAGTTTTTGAGATTCTGCTTCATCTTTTGGTAATGTCTTCTTCTGTTCCTGTACAGTGTCTTGTTTCAGGTGAACACTAGCAGACGGTCCTGATTCTTGAAACAGGTTTTCTTGGACTGAGACTCGTTGCGGGGTGAATCCCGGGGGATAAGTGGGATCTTGTACTTCTTTGATGGGGACTTGAGTTGCTTTCCCTTTGATTAATTCCATCAATTGTCTCATCTGTTCTGACATACTTTCAATCTTGGACTCCATCTCCATAAGACGTCCTTCGGCTTGTTCTGCCATTAATCTTGTTTGGAGTCGAGTTGAATATCGGTGTTGAGGTCCAATTTTACCCTTTTAAAGGAATATTTATTTTATTAGATTCTATGTTTGCAATTGATCTTGAGAAAATCTGTATTGATCTTCCCAGTATCTGACTCTCATCTCTTTTTGATCGGTTTCATCAACCAATTGGGAGATGACTTGTTTTTGGTATTCAACTTTCTCTTCGAGGAGTTGTGTTTTGTAACCGAGCTGTTGCATGTCAAGGAGCATCCTCTTGTTCTTCTCCTTTTCTTCCTCTAGTTCTTTCTCCAACTCTCTTTTCGCCAATTTTCTGATGACCTCTTCGGGTAGAACTATTCCTTCTTTCCGGTTATTTCTCCATTCATAATAAGCAGTGGGAGAAATAATAGGGCCCGACTTCAATATAAAGAGTCTTTTCCACGCAACTGAAATACCCATTGCGAGCTTATTTGAATTTGGATCTTCGTGTGAAAACTCCAACTTACTCAGGTTATGCGTCATGGGTATAAATTGCATGGACCCAAATTGTTTTCGAACTTGAGCTGGGGCATAACTTGTCCCTCCCCATATACCTAGGAGAGGAACCCACGGGCAATTACCGCAACGGTAGACAACGCGAGTGGAGATGGACCAGGGGGCTCTCCATTCAACTTGTAATTCAGTGATGTTCCTGAAGTAGTCAACCCATGCTTCCTTGCTGTCGTGATGAATGGTTTCACTTTTCAAAAAGGCTTCGATTGGGATGAAGTCCTTTGAAAAGCGATTTCCGAAGTGTTGTTTATCGCAAGGAAGGTGGCTTTTGATCCAAATGTTGAGAAGGTGTGAACATCCCATGAATTTGCCCCCTCTTTGGCGACAGAAGTTTAATGCCCTGATGGTTTCACATAATATTACTGAGGTCGGATTTATTTGAGCATTGCAGATTTGCTCAAATAGTGTAATGATGTCTCCTTCAATGAATCCGACGATTATTGGGAAGACTACAAGGCCATATATCACCAAGGCGAAAAGCTTGCGTCGTTGATTTTTCTGAGGGAGAACGTGACTTAATTGTTTTAAGTCGATCCAACTGATAAATTTTCGAGATCCTTTTGTTGCAAACTTGGTTTGAAGACTGGAAGCTGGCATATCCAGTAATTTTGCCAGGGCTCGATGAGGCTCCGTTCTTCTGTCGTGTTGATACGTCTCGATTGGATAGTTGGAGGACCAACCCAAGAGGCTGTTATATTCTTCAATGGTTGGAACCAGATCCATCTTGTCAAAAGAAAAGCATCAATAAAATGAATCCCAAAATTGTATTAGAGCCCGGACAAGTGATGCATCAACGGTAACTTTTAGTAGGCGAGCAATGTGACCATACTTTGCTGTGAAAGCTTCCCGATCTGCAGAGTTCCAACTATTCCAGACTTGCAATAATTCCGTGGTGTCGTTCTGATTTATCCGGACCGATACCTGGTCCTTAAGCTGTACGTGAGAGTGGGATGTCAAAGCATCTCCGTGAAGCTTTTGAGCCGTTTCGGAATATTCCATAGCTTTAGGCTGAGTTTCGATTACCGTGTCATTCCATGATCCAGTAACAGCCGTGGGAAGATAATCGAGAATATCCATGATAATAGTTCTTTCACCAAATACTTATCTTTAATGATGAAATGTATATGCCGGAAAAATAAGGAAAAATAGAGTTAGTAAAAAAATAACACATAGGATCATACAAACATATAGATAAAACAAAACCTATGGAAATGGGAACCGAGGTATGGGAAATTCTTAATGGCTGGTTCTAAGGTAGAGTAAGGAATTCTACATGCAGAAGGTGGTTTATCAAAAAGGCAAGGGATAGTTCCCGAATCCCGCCACTGAATCATAGTGACGGCCCGATTCCTTACCCTCTAGGGTTTATGTAAGGAATGGATTAATTCGAGTCGTAGCTTTTCGTGGGCCCATGCAGAGACTAACCGTCTCAGAAGGCAATACACTACTTTGCTACTTTGAAACCGGTGAAGGCTTGGAGACCGTGGCCTCACAAGGACAGCAACACCAATTCCGCTTAGAAAGAATCGTGTTTGATTTAAGGAAGCTCGGGTATAGAGCTTCATTTTGTGAATGCGTTATGCATGTTTACTTAAGTAAATATAATATATAAATCCACATAATAGTAAAGCAAAGTAAATCAAAACAAATCAACTTTAGGCTCGACTCACTAACGTCGAGTCCCCAGCGAAGTCGCCAAGCTGTGGCAACGTGCGGGTCTTTTTCGGGAGTCGCCACCAATCGGTTTTCGCTCAGGTCGATTGGACACCTTAAAATTGGTCTGCGAGAGTTCGGGGATCGGGAGTACGGTTACGCTAAAACAACTTTGTTATAGCGCCCAAAATTGGCACCTTAGTTGATTTTAATTTTGTTTTGTTTTGCTTTTAGAAAATATTCAGTTAATTTTCAAACTAGAAATTTTAACTGAATTAATCGGATGTGGATTTTTAAATTAATTTATATAAAATTTTATACTTCCGAACCATGGACTCTGCCGAGTCATTTGGACACGGAAGATTTTTATTCCGAACCATGGACTCTGCCGAGTCATTTGGACACGGAATTTAACGAAGTTTTAAATAATTTGATCCATATCGTAAATATGGATTTTTATCTTTGTATTTTAATTTATTTAACTAAAAGTTTGTATATTTTTCCAAGCCATGAATCCTATCGGATCACCCGGACATGGATTTTAATCTAAAACCTAATTCATAATTTGTCATAAATTTTGTGAAATTTGGAAATTTTATTATTTTTTATTGTTTTGTATTTTGTTTTGTTTTTAAAATTTTTATTTTTCATTCTTTTGTTTGAAAAATTTTATTGAATAATCTAAATCTATAAATTTAAATCAAATACTTTAGAAAAATAATTTTTTTTTTGTGAAATCATTTGGTTATGATTGATTTTTTTTATTTATTTTTATTTAAAAGAAACAAAAAATTAAATTTTTGTTATTTAAATGAATTAAAAAGATAAGTTTAATTATTTTGTTATTTAAAGAAATAATAATATATATTCCAAATAATGATAAAGAGTGTTGGCTTTTGTTGTAATAGAAATAATAAAATAAGAATAAAATATGGAAGTAAGATGAGCGTCGTCACCAAATAAAGTAAAGTTAATCGTTCACATAAAGAAAAATAAAGTTGCATGAAAATAAATAAATAAATAAAGTGGGGGCATTTAACCATTGACGTGAAAATAAAACGCAAAAGAAGTAAATCAATAAATAAAATGTAAAACTCAAATGAGCAAAGAAATAAATAAAGTGTGAAATAATAAATAAATGGAGAAAAGTGGGTCGTTTAGCCGTCCACTTAAAAAAAATAAAGTAAATTGTAGGAAAGTAAATAAATACAGAAAAGTGGAGCTTTTTGCCGTCCACTTAAAAAAAATAAAAATGGAATAAAGTAAATGATTGCAGGAAATTAAATAAATAAAGAAAAGTGGAGCTTTCTGCCATTCACTTAAAAATAAAAGTGCAATAAAGTAAATAATTGCAGGAGATTAGATAAATAAAAGAAAAATGGGGCTTTTTGCCGTCTACTTAAAAATAAAAAGAGGTATAACCTTCCATGAATAATAATAATAATAATAATAATAATAATAAAATAAAAGTTAGTTGTTAGTAAAGTTAGTTGTTAATATAACAAACATTAAATGGTTAATGATAACAATAATAATAAAAGTTAGCAGTTAGTAAAGTTAGTTGTTAATATAACAAACATTAAATGGTTAATGATTTGAATGGAATAATAATAACCATGATAACAAATAATAATAATAAACATATAAAGATTATTGTTAGTTCTTCAGAAATAATAAAGAGGTTAACGACTTGTATAAATAAAAAAAAACTGGAGGATTAAAGAGAAATTATACCGCAAATTTTGAATCAACTCTTAATCGAGCTGAGGATTTGTGAACGGATTTTTGCCCCTGATTCGATGTCGAATGATGGCGAACGATTTATTTACGACTGGTGGTGGTTTTGTTGAATGTCGCGGCGATTATTATTATTTTTTTTATTAGAAGTTTAGGATATAATTTGTTCTTCCAAACCGTGGATCCTACCGGATCATTCGGATATGGAATTTAATATCCAAGCCATGGATTCTAACCGAATCATTTAGACATGGATATGATCCGTCTTAGGATCTTGTTGTTTAATTTTATTTTTAATAATTAATATTTTTAACTAATATCCAAGCCATGGATTCTAACCGAATCATTTGGACATGGATATAATTCGTCTTAGGATTTTGTTATTTAATTTTATTTTATTTTTAATAATCTTAGTTAATATTCAAGCCATGGATTCTAACCGAATCATCTGGACATGGATATGATCCGTCTTAGGACAGATTTCTAATAATTTGATACACATTTAATGTATTACAAGAATTACAATTAAGCTATTCTAAAAATAAAGATAAATAAATAGGAAAATAAATATCCTAAATTACATCCTTAAGTGAATTTGATGGTTAAATCTAATACATGGCTCTAAAATAAATAAATGAATAAATAAGTAAATGAATTTATTGTCACCGACTGATCTGCAACAAAAAGAGAGGTTAGTAGCTCATAGGAACAAAATAGAAAGTTGGAGGACTGAGTTAAAATTATACCCAAAAGAAGTTAACCGGGTCGGACACGGGTTGCATTGATTCCGATGACAGCAATGGAGCGAACGAGGGGCGGAAGCGTTCGTGACAGAGGAGTTATGGCCTTCCATGTAGAAAGAAGCAGCTCTTCTTAATCAATTAGACCCCCAATGGGGAAAGAATACACTAGAAGCTTTACAGCTCAACAAATAAATGACGAGTCTTTACTGCAATGAAAGCTAAGTTAGGGAATCTCCCATAAAATGACAGAACAATGGAGCATTTTGTCACAAAATACTATGCCAATTAATATCAATGCAGAGAGATGGAAGAATATGCATATAGAACATAGGCTTCATACCATCAGTTATATTTAGATAAAGCTGATATATCAAAGAAAACCTACTCTGCTTTATGAGTCAACAAATAAGATGAACACTTGTTCCAAGGTACAAAAATGCAAATGATCCAATACAACCTAACATCTCTAAATTTCAAGGCATTCAATCATATTGGTCAATTCAAATTTGTAACCAGACGTCTTATGACAACAACAAATAAAATAAAATGCGCAAAGCACACTAATGGCTCCACTTGAAGGTATATAATAACGCGAAGAGGGAAAAACTAACAATAGATAATGATGCAGAAAAGCAAGAAAAAAAAAATGGATATTTCAATCTTTCATGATCATTCATTTTCTATAATGACCGAGGATGTTGATCTTCTAGTAGATATGTAGTGTTCTCATGCTGCGTATAAAAAAATCCTTTAATAAAAACTTGTTACATAATTCGTAATACATACAAGTTGCAATTGATACAGAATGAAAAGATATGAAATGATTTCACATACTGGCTCTTCTATTATAGGTTCATAAGGCGGTAAAATTCAGAAAATTTCACCCAAAATCATATCATCTTCGCAAAAAAAAAAAAAAAAAGGTGAACTAAAAAAAAATGAAGATGAAAGCAAGCAGGAATTAACATGTAACCAAAAGGAGACCAAACCAACAAAATCAATCCACCCCCAGGAGAAATACTTACCTACAGACAATTCAAAAAAAAAAAAATAGCTCAAAAAAAAAAAAAACATGAAAACAGGAACATAGAAGTCTAATACTCTCAGAGCTAAAGAAGAAAACATAAAACCGGAAACATGAGTTCACAAACATCACATACAAAAGTATTAACACTTTTTAATTCAATGAAAGCTTTAGAGACATCCATGAATGATGAGAGTATAAAAAAATGCCATGAATAAAAGGATCAAGAAGAAACAGAGTACTATATGCAGCAAGAAAATACGTATCAAGTTGTACGCCGGGGATGCAGGTGAGGTGAAGGAAAGATGAGGGGGGGGAGGCCAAAATGACAGGGAGGCTTCTCTTGGCTCAACGCGAAACGGCAACCATGGGAGGTGGACGGCAGGACGATGGCGCAGGGGCTCGGACGGAGGGGAGTTGGGCGCGACAGCGCGGGACGCGATACAGCAGGGAGGAGGCGACAGCGAGCTAGCTGGTGAGCGACGGGTTCGATCGCGACGGCGGTGCGGCAGCGAAAGGAAGGCAGAGTGACCGAGCAGGAGGCTGGGCGCAAGGCGAGACGGCGAGGAGAGTCACCGGCGGGGGAGCTGGCGAGGCGAGGTGGCGGAAGAGGCGCAGGAACGACAGGGAGGTATGTGCGTCGCGAGGCTGAAGCAGGAGGTTCAGGCTGGCGGATCCTGTGGTGGCAGCGAGGAGGAGAAGCGGAGAATGGGCATCAGCAGCAAAAAGAGGAAAAGGGAAGGCTGGCGTCGCGGCGAGCAGGAGGGCGAGTGGGGAAGGAGGGCGTAGGCGTCGTCGAGGCGCGGTGGAGCTTGGGCAGCAAGTATGGCTGGCGAGGGTGAGAGTGAGAGAGAGTGAAGGAGAGTTTGTGTGTGTAGGAAGGAGGAGAGTTGTTCTGACGAAGATGGCAGTGGTGCGAGGGAGCAGAGGAGGGTATTTCGCGAGAGAGAGAGAGCTGAGCCAATTTCGAGAGTCTCTGTCTGTTCGAGAGGGAGAGAGAGATGAGAGAATGATTAAGTAAAAAAAGAGAAGAAGAATCGAGAATGGATCAGGTGAGGCCGTTGAGCTCGTTTGTCTGGTGTGGAAAAAAAATGCAAAAGGGGGAGGAGACTTTAATGCTAATCAGGGGAGGGTTCAGCCGGGGGAGGAATTTCTGTTTTTAATTTTAATTTTTAATTCTTTTAATTAATTAATAATTAATTAAGAAATAATTAATAATTAATTAATATTTCTAATACATACATACAGATATATATGTATACCTATATATATATTTTAACTAACACCATATGACAAAAATGTCCCCCATTACACTAATAATATATTAGTTTTGTTAAATTATTTTCTTTTTTTAATTAATAATTTTTAATTAATTAATTTTTTTTTTTTTTCATAGTCGGACGAAATTGGGTGTCAACAAGTGGTTTAGTTTTTTACACGGGAGGTGGGATCGTGGGTGGAAATCTAAAGGGCGACAACGATTGCAGATGCAACAACGCAAATTCAGGCTGTTAAAATTTAAACATTAGTGCTAATGTTTAGCTTATATCCAAACTCTTTTGAGAAACTTGATACAGATTTGTTGCCTATTTGCTTATCGCATTAGCAATTCGTTGTCTGGAATATCACCAGATGAATGCAATCATTAAATTACAAACTTGCATGTGAAAACCAACGGGAGAAAAGAAGCTCGTATACACGCAAAATTACTGCAGAATCTGCAGGCCTTTTACCTGCAAGGACTCCGCTGGCTAGAGGTTGTTGGAGATGCTGACTCTGCTAATGCCTTACAAATTGCCGGTTATCATCTTTGCTTCCCTGCCTGCCATAAGGGTTGCTCTCGCTGAAGCCATTCTGGCCTCGTGCTTTCTTTCTAAACTTGGAAGCATTGCTGTCAATGTTCAGATTAACTTTTGGTGGCCCAGAAAAGCAAAATGACACAGCAACAGCCTGCTCATATATAACATCTGTCAGCTTCTCCTCTCAGGGCCTTACGAGCTTATGGTTCCCCAAAACTAGATTTAATATATTGTAGTTAAAACAGCTATAGAGGAGGAAAAGAGAAAGAGTTCACCTGAAGATCAAGACGATGCACGTTGAAAATATCTTTCATGGAATGAGAATTATACGCTAGAATGTAGGAACGGTAGGCATCCTTCGCTGACTTATTCAGATAATAGTTATTCCCAACCAGTTTCTCCTACAAACAGGTCCATTTGTATATCAGGATCACCAACAGTTCAATTGTGTGTGCTTTGTGCAACATATGCTATTCTTCCTTTTTATTACTACAGAAAGTGTACCCATACAGCGTACAAGGTCAAATTTCAACCTATCAATTGCTAAAAGAAAAGCTCAAATCTAACATCAGGTGAATTATTTAAGAAGCATTTACTTTAGGACTAGTAAAATTTGTTCAATACATGATATTTCAAGTTTCAAATTAGCATTTATTCAAATCAGTGTAAAAAATAATCATTTATTTTCAGAACACTTTATAAGAAACAAATTACAATAGTTTCGTTGAACAAAATTCATATTTATAAGCAAGTACCAAAAACAATAATCTATCAATAAATGTATGTGTGCGTGTGTTAAATGCCGATAGTTAAAATGAACACTCAGATGATATTAACCAAGAAATACAGTATAAAACATCACAAACTCCACGGGAAAGCTGGTAGATGAAAGAAAGAAGCAAAGTTACCAGATGAGACTGAACATTTGCCAACTTCTTCTCATCATATTCATATTCCTTCACGGGAACTTTTGCAGCCTACAAAGCAACAGTATGAAATCAGTAGAATAGTAGAAAGCAAAACTTCAATAGATTTCCTCAATATGTTAGATTTCATTTCACTATCCTTGGTATATCCTTTCAGCAATACCTTTAGATAACGAAGAAATTGGAGTTCTTCTGGGATCAAGAAAAGCAGAGCATTTCCTTTTGCACCTTCTCCACGGGCTGTTCGACCAACCCGGTGAATATATTCCTAAAATCAAATCAGGAACCAAATCACTAGGCGTGGAAAGATGATAAGACACAGATATCAACAGAATCAAAAGAAAATAATATTCACCTTAGGTTCGTCAGGAGGATCATACTGCACAATCCAGTCCTGTAAACAGCAAATGGAGAAAAATTCATCAAGGTTTATCATGCCATCGCATATACAGGGAAAAAAGAACATGAAGAAGACAAGAGGAACTTGATCAAGATGATATTGTGCCATCTTTTACACAGGCTGAAAAGAAGATTTGTGAGGACATGATTTCACAAGTCATCTTTCTGTTTCCACTATTGTAATGCAGCAAACAGCAGCATAAGAAGTTGATTACAGCCAATAATTCCTGATTTTTTTCTACCGTCTAACACTTGTTTCCTCCAGTGCTAAGTTAGGCCCAACAAGTCCTTGAAGGTTAAACAGGAGGAAGCATTTTAGAGATTTGAAATTAGAAAACATAGTATTTTCAGAAATAGAACCTAGAATCAATAACAACCGACAGAGAGAAACTGGACAAGAGCCAGAACAAGCTTTTTTCTTTTGGCTTTAACGGCAAGATCCTTGAACTGCATTAAACCAGATAATACTTGTTCTAGTTTATACACAAGTTTGTATGCTAAAACTAACAGCAGCTCCTAAAATCATTGAACAAATTCCATACACTAAAAGCCTATATCCATTGTACTCCCCTGATCTGTTGACTTACACACTTTGCAACCCTGCAACTTTACTCGAAACAACTCGCCCCTTGAACATGAAGAAAGAGACATTTTGCCCCTTGAATTATGACAAAAATGAACCCTTTTGCGAATTATGAAAAAAATGAACACTTTGCCCCTTGAATTATGAATAAAATGAACACTTTGCCCCTATAATCCTAGATCAAATTATTGGGTCCAAGAGGCAAAGCATCCCAATTTTCATAGGCCGAGGGGTGGGTTGACCCGATTCATGTTGCAGGGGTCAAAATGTCAAAGTCAACAAATTTAAGGGACCGAACTGGATCTAAGCCTATGCTGAAAAAAATATTCAGTGGTACCCTTTACCCACAAAACAATGTCTTGAAAACCTGTAAAAGAAAAAGCCAACTACAAAAGAAATGGTTGCATTGAAAGTTAAAACTACATCGCTAGTGAAGGTAAATCCTAAGTTTCCATGCTGATGGTGACATTTTGACAATTAAAGATATAAAATCATTGTCCTAGATTTTAAAGAATCAGTGATTTCTTCAATTTTTTTTTCTCTATGAAAGAACTCATATTAAAGTGGTTTGAGGATCCACGCATAAAGATTGTGTTGAAGAAAAACAATAAACTGTAACAAAATCCAATGTGTTTCACGGAATAATCATACCACAGCTGGAATATCTAGACCACGAGCAGCAACATCAGTGCACAGCAATATGCCTTTTTCTGCTTTACAGAAATCAAAGAAGGTAGTGGTCCGCTTCTGTTGCTTCTGCTTTCCATGAATATCAAGGCAATCTACCTGAATATATCTCAGAAGCTCTCCATGGAATTTGACAGAGTTACATGACGAAAAGAACACCATCACTTTCTTTGAGAGATTCCTCTTCAAAAATGAATAAAGAAGAATAAATCTTTTAGAACTATGCACAACACAGTAGCCTTGCTGCAGTCCCTCATTAGTGACCTACAATGACGAATCCCCTAGGGTTAGCATGATTAATGTTTTTTTAAATAACATGCACGATGAACAATTTTGAGCCTAACAAAAACCAGACATTTATTACCTTCCTTCGTCCATCATCAACATCAATATAAATAGGTTTTGTTTGAAATGATAGGCGTGCAAGGTCCTCAACCTACAGGATTGTTAAAATAGATGGTAAATAATTATGAACAAGACAAACCCTAAATATCAATGAGCAAATGGTGGCAAATGACATTACTTTCTTTAGATGTATTTTTCCAACTAAGAACAAATAATGAGCAAGTAAATAGGTTTTCTCAAATGTGAGAGTAGACCTTTTGTGTTTGAGTAGCTGAAAACAAAGCAGTCTGCCTCTCCTGCACAAGTAGAAGGAAACAATTAACCTAGCATATCTCATCAATTAAGAAGTGCACTGGAACTCAATCAAACGAGTTCATGGATTCAAGATATTACATATCCTAATATCCACAAAACCCCCCCAAAGAAACACAGAAAATTGCAGAACAGAAAATACAACAAACCATATGCATAACTGACATTCAATATTATCACTTGTGGCAGCAAAAGCATCCATCAAACTGGTATATGTATTTAATGGAACTGACTTAAGATATGACTTCCTAAGCTATTTTGACCAGCAAGTATCAGAACCAGAAGCCCAATTTTATAAGGATATGCAACCAGTTGCTGAGCTTTATCAAAGGATCTGAGTTGACATATCATTCACTTAATAAATCAAGTATCCTTTTCTAAGGAATAAAGGAAGCATCTAATCCTAAATGTAGCCAATATGCTTAAATAAGAGAAACTTCCAGTATATCCTTGAAATTAACATATAAAAACCACACATGCACAACAAGCAAGTAAAGATGCCACCTAAAATTACCTTCCGCAGAATCTTGATAATTTGCCTCATTTCTTCCTCAAAATTGGCTTCCAAGATCCTATCAGCTTCGTCAATCACAAGGCACTGCAATTCAATAAAACATGATGACATGTAAGTCAATTGTATAACTGAATTAATGACAAGCCAGAAAAAAAATCATTCTCAATTTATTAGCACAAAGCAGCTAAAAAGCAGAAAATACAGGATCTCATCAGTTTGGACATACCTGGAGATCTTTAACAAGCAATACAAACATTTATGAGTAAAGCTAACAAAAAGGGCCCTTATGAATGCTACTGGCCTGAAGTAGGATTAAGTAATTACCATGAGCTTCTCAGACCAAATATGCATGAAAAATACATGATTCATGAACACCTATCTACAGAGCATTCAAGATTAAAATTTCTTGCTTACGTCAATGCTCAGTTACAGACAGAGAGATCCATTTTCTCTACCTACCGTACGGAATGAACTACAGTATCAACCTAAAATTTTAGCATGGGTGAGCACTTTTCTCAAACTCAAGCCACTTCCACAATTATTTATGATTACCTTTAAATTTTTATGTATGAACCCTTTAGTATTTTGAAGATGGTCTAGTAGCCGACCAGGAGTTGCTACTAATAAATTAACTCCTTTTGCAATACGCTCTGCTTCACCACGTCTGGCCGCACCCCCAATAACCAGACCAAGGGTCTGGGAGTGATACTTCAGGAGATCCTTTGCCACAGCATGAGTCTGTACAGATTGATGGCAAACATGATTGGCAATGAGACAAACAGTTGCAACACCAAAAGAAGTTCTATATCTGCACTTCAAAGATTTTCACCTGAATGGCAAGCTCCCTTGTGGGACAAATGACTATAACACCACATCCATTGCGAGGGGTGAATTGAGCATGGTATAACAGCTCCACCGCTGGTACCAGGAAAGCAAGGGTTTTTCCAGCACCTGTTCTCGCAGCACCTAGTACATCTTTCCCGGTCATAAGCGGTGGAATTGATCGCGCTTGAATCTGGGATATTGTTGAACAGGGAGACACATCAAAACACAAATATAAACCTGACAAGTCCATAATCTACAGAGCCTCTTAATGCAAACTCAAACAAACATTTCCAGAGCCGCCTGAAATGGCTCCCACCACATGGATTTTGAAATCATCTAAACCCAACATAATTATTTTCTATATTCGGACAAAGCCTGAACGCAGAATCCCACACAATCCAAAAGAGCTAGAACACACCTGAGTCATATACTGAAACCCCATCTCCTTTATAGCCTTAAAAGTAGGTTCAGATAAACCCAGAGATTCAAATGACTCGGAGCTCATTATTCCACCTCCAACCTTAACGACCTTTTCCTCCCTTTCTTCTTCTACATCCTCCTCTTCCTCGCCCCCCATCTTCGTCTTCTTTTTCTTCTTCTTATCCTTCTTTTTCCCCTCGTCTTCGGTCTCCTCGGGCTCTTGCTCTCCACTGGCTTCTTCTGCCGCTTCTTCCTCTGCTTCTTCTCGATCAGTTATATCATCACTCTTCTGCTGTTGTTGTTCGGATTTCCTTGGCCTGCTCCGCTTACGCTTCTTCTTCCGCTTGCTCTCGTCTGCCGTGGAGTGAAGATTCTTTGCCTCTATTTCTGCCATGGCGGTCTTGCTTCGGCTCACCTGGGCTGCGACCAATATAGCCTCCGGTTAGGGTTTAGCTGCCGTTTGGGGTTTAACGAGGAAATGTTCTGATTAAAGTAGGCTTTAGGCTCTCTACTTTAACTCGTATGCTAGCTTGGCCCTTGAGCTTTTTCGTAAATGTACATCTTTCCCCTTACATTTTAAGACATCCCATCGAAGTCCTTGAACCTTAAAATTGACTTTTGACATAACAAAGGCTTTTCTTCTTATATCATGTTGACTGGCCCACACACAATGGCGGGGCTAGAGGGTGGAAACAAACCAAGGCAAGCTTGAACCCCTCAGATTTGAAGCTTAGCTCGTTATATTTTGGCTTGGCACGAGCTCAAGCTTTGACTTCAACAAACTTAGCAGAAAGGGCTTGAAACTCCATTCAAAAAGCCTTAGACTTAATTCGGTAATTCAATAGGTTTAGTGTTCAGCTTAAATGGTTAAGCTCAATTTAAGCCCAACTGATATTCAAGTTCAATATCAAGCTTAATTAATAAAACTGTTAGAATTTTCATAAGAAGCAAAAAAAAAAAACATAAAACTTACATAATCAAGTCTAATCGAACTCATAGTTAAGGAAGTTAATCAAAGTTCAACAATCAACAAAAGTTAAACAAACAAGCAATTTCATGAATCATTTAAATCAATAAATTATGATAAGTCAAAATTTTCAAGTTCATATTAAGATAGAAAAGCTTGATGCTTCTCATTTTCTTATTGCCTAGCCAGCGTCTTATCTCCTTTCTGTTTGGTGAATACATGCAATGGTTAAGTCAATGAGAATATAATTGATGAGAATAAGGTTTAAATATATACTGGATGCAATCAGGCCACGTACTTTAGACTAAAAGCTAAACTCAAATGAAGTTATTCAATAAAAATGCATTGGTTATGTAAGAATTAACTAAAAGTCCACATAAACATCAAATATTGCAACCAACTCAACTGGTGTCGTGCTATAATCCACAAGGAGAGTAACTTGATATGAGTCAATAAAGTCTTCAAATGAGCAAACCCATATGTATTAGACATTACCAATATAGACTAGTGGAACTACAAGATAACTAATATTGCCATTTTCTTTTCTCTTCTGATACTCACACATAGTAGCCAAGTTATTGAAATTACAATAATTAATTGGAACAAAAGGGTAGCACTAAGTGTGACAAGCTTGAAACATCAAACAAAACCGCAACAATGCCACTAGAGTAATTGATTTATGCATGTTAACATTTACCAATCATTTTTTTTCAACAGAGAAACATCTAAACAAAAAGATGGAGGAGTAAACTAGCTTGACCTTTTTTTGAATTAAGTGTGTTTGATGTTCTTAAAAACCAAAATGAAACAAAGTGCGCACACTAATGTATTGACTTTGTACATGTATATATTTAAACTTTGACCTCAAACTTTAAGTGCAATTCATTATTATTTTGCTAGTTTCTTACTTTTGTTGGTCATTTTATAGGTGTTAGGAGCTACTAATGGCATGGGAAATGAATGAAAGCAATTGGAGAAACACATGAGAAAACTTGATGATAAAGAAAGCTTGGAATAAGGGTAACATACAAGCCAATTTTCCACCTTTTCTTGGCAAATTTGGACTTTGGTGATTGAATGATAGTTGTCGCCCATCTTATTAACTTCACATGATTTCTTGAATCACCTCAATTAAAATTTTGAGGAAAAAGTTATGAACAAAATACTAAATGATGTCAAAACTGAAGTAAATGATTGAAACATGATCACATCACAAATTAGATGGGATCACACCATTTCCAGAAAGGCTGCTGGTCTAAAGATGGGATCGCTTTGGATGATTGATGCAATTGCATTACCCTTTCTAGGCTTTTCTTATTCATGCATAAGGAGTGGTCAAAAGGCTAACATACCCTATCTCTAATTATCAACCATCACGGAGCAAAAGAGAACTTTTTATGGGAACAAAGATGGAAATAAAAGAGGAAATACTTGATATACATATGAAGCTCTACTACATGCTTATCATTTTTTTTTTTTTTGCCTATTTAAGAACTATCATTACCACCATCAGAGGGCATTCATCATTATGTGCAATAGATGAAAAGGCTGGAAGTTCTTGAAGGAGTTCTTGGAAGCTTAGAGATCAAAGCACAAAAAAATCTTCTTGAGTTCTTTCTCACCATTTCCTCCTTGATTTCAATTATGGAATTGATAACTTCTTGTATGATGTTTATACATTTTTGTTGTATGGAGTAAATTCTTCATATCCTTCTCGAGTGTAGTTATTTTGAGATATTGGTTTAATGTTATCTTGAGATATTTCATGATTGTTGATTCTTTGATTATTGCTTACTCTTGCACAATATTTTGTGTCTACATTTATTGGTGCTCATTCACACACTCATCATAATCTCAATATCAATCTTAACAAAGAAGAGATGAGGTGAAAAAGAGAGTTTAACATCATTGATTAGAGGGGGTTGAGATACTCTCTTAACCATTACATGAATCAATATAGTAATCACTTAATTTACTCTGAATTAATGAATGTGATGAGCATCTTCATTGTTAATTATAGTGAGCAATTGCTTGTTTTGATAGAGAAGGCACTTGAACTTAGAATTCCTTCACCATAATTAAGAATTAACAACTTTGGCATATTCAAGTAACTTGGCTCTCAAGTTAGATTAGTGAACCTATAGAGGTAGTCTTTAATAGTCAAATCACATCACTTTTGCATGTAAATTTTTTAGTGTTTATAGTAGCATTATAGGGCTCACATATTCCATTCAATTGATTTATTTAGCATTTGTATATTATTAGTCTAATTTTCAATTTTCAATTTTAATTATTTGGTAATCGTTTTATACTAAATTTAAATTATGATATAATTTGTCTTACAATTAATGAGACATTTGTTTAATTGGTTTTTCCTCTTTGTAAATCAAGTTTCTAAACTAATTAAATCACTTGCATAGCTAAGGACCGATAAGCTCAATATGCCATGAAATACAGGCTAAAGGCCAATTTGCAAGGAAAATTATAGGGTAAAGTGCACAAATAGTCCCTAAACTATGACCTATATTGCATTTTTCTCCTTAAACTATGAATTGTTGCACCGTTCATCCTTGGACTATCATTTTGTTGTACCATTAGTCCTTCGTTAGTTACCACCATGAAACACTAATGGAAAATGGCTAAATTGTAACGAAATGAAAGATTATGGTTGAACTAAACAATATAGAACCATCCCAGCCCAAATTATATGAGTCCTCGCCACCACCATCCTCAACCTACTTGGCAGCGTTATTCTAATCTCTGCTCTTACCTGCACACCACCGACCACCCTTTCCTTTGCTCTATTGCCACCTCCCGTGCCAGTGATTATTCTGCCATGCCCATCTAGCTCCAAGCCATCATCCATTACACCTCCGCCCATGTTATTCGCCAGCAAAACCTATTCAAGAACTTAATTACCTTTGATGTCCTCTGCCACCACTCCCCTGCAATTTCCTGGTCTTCAGCCTCAGTCACAACTCCCTTATCTGGGCATCTTTCAACCTTCTCAGACAGACATTGTTCATTGAAGAGGATCCCTGTTAGGTTGAATCGATGCTCTAGGATGCCCCCACCCTTTAAGCCCACGCCATCCATTATCAAACCCAACTATCTCAGGTTGACGCCCTCCTCTCCCATTATAGGAGCGAGCCTAAGGGGCACTTACCGCACTTCAGCATTCTATGGTTAAATCCAAGAAAAGGCTCTGATACTTTAACATTCCATTGGCTTCCAACTTAAGGCCTAGCAGTGATAGACAGTTTTGCTGAGCCTAAGATAATAAAAAATTATATACGAATTTTTATTTATGTAAGAATTTATTTTAAATAAAGTAAGAATTTATTTATGTTTTTATTATTTTTTTACTTCAATAAGAATTTTTTATTTCATTTTACTGATTATTATTATTTTAATAAAAATTTTGTTATGTTATTTTTACTTTAATCATAATTCTTTTATTTCATTTTATTTTTATTATCTTACTTATTATTTTCCTCTATTTATTTATTATTTCTTGATAAAAATAAAATATATAAAAGTGTAATAGTATTGTTAATATTTTACATTATTTTTTCTATTTCAAGTTTTTTTTTTAATTTTTTATCATCTATTTTTATTAAAACTTAAGTTTTACTTTTTTTTATGAATGGAATTTTTAGACCTTCCATGGTTCTATTTTGTTCAATTCAGCCATAATGTTTCATTTTGTTGCAATTTAGCCATTTTCATTAGTGTTTAATGGTGGGACCTAACGGAGGACTAATGTTACAACAAAATGATAGTTCTGAGACAAACAGTGCAATAACTCAAAATTTACTGAATTAGGGATGAAAACACAATATAGGTCATAGTTTGGGGGCCAATTATAAGTTTGGGACCAATTATGTAGTTTACCTAGGTAGTGACCATTTCAATGAAATACTCTCTCTATCCTAAAAAGGAATACGTTTTATTTAAATTAGGGTGGAAAAAGTATTTCATTGAAATGAGTTGAAATATTTCATATTTTGAAAAATTTTAAACAATTAATTTACCCTCTTACCGTCATTTAAACTTTCACTATACAAAACCCAACAAGAAATCTTTTTTTAATCTTCACTCAATCTCTCACTGCACAAAACCTCAAAAAAGAATCATTTTTTTAATCATTATTTAAACTCTCACTACATAAAATCCAAAAAATAATAATAATTTTAGTTCCATAGTTAAAATTTTAAAAAATAACATAAATTACATATACTTTAATCTTCGTGCTCAGATAGACGTTTTATCTATTTTCAGATAGAGAGAGTATTATATATCTTCAGCTAAAATCCATTTTAATCCCTCAAACTTTATCAACACGCTCAGAAGACACCCTTAATTTTGACATGGTACAACTCAATCCCTTGACTATGAATTGTTGGGCACTTTGCCCCTTTGACCATATATTTATTAGTTGACTAACCAGTAAAATTACATGTTTAGCCACCACATTTCTTAGTTTGACTTTTTTTATACCCTATACTTTACCATCCAACCTAAGCCCCATCCATATCTTTTCACAATCCTAACCCTAAATACCACCGTTGATCTCGAATGACCGCCCGCCCACCATTATGTCCCCTCCTTGATCAGCACACCTCGACGTCGCAGCCCGCTTCTGCCCTACCTAGAGTCTGTGATGCCTCACATCGCTTCTACGCAACCGGACCAGTGCGTCACGCTATCAACTTTGTATACAAGTTCCATCTAAAAGCAGCTGTCCGTGTAGTCCTCACCGTCATCAGGTTTGGTCGGTTGCTGGCTCGCCCTAGTAGAGATGTTCAACGGGCTGGACCGGACCGGACCGGCCGGTCCTGGGCCTGAGATATTTGGGCTCGGGCACAGCCCGTGTTGACACGTGCCGGTCCTGTGCCGAGCTGGGCCGAATCCGAGCTGACCCGTTAAATTTTAAATTTTAAAATTGTAATTTTTATTTTAATTTTAAGTTTTAGTTTTAATTTTTAATTTTTAATTTTTAGTTTTCACTTTTAAATCAATAACTTAATAAAAATAAGAGTCTGAGAGTTTTTTTATAAGTGATATTTTATAATCTAGTTTATCTTAAATTCTACTTCATCTAACCTACATTAATCAATTGTCTGCAAAGAGAAAAAACTTATTGTACAAGTTAAGACTTAAATTCTGACCCATCACGTGATATAATGATATGGATGTTAATTGGATTATAAGTCAATCAACGTGTACTAAGAGTTAAAACCTATTGGCAATGGACACGAGAAAAAAAAAACAGACTAGAAATCTTCGGATCGATTGTCTACTTTTTATAATTTAATAGAAGCTGTCCACTTAAAATGAAAGGTGTCACTTTAGGAGTAAGATTTGCCTGTTTTCGAAATTAGAGTCTTAATTACGAATCCTTCTTATTGCTTAAACTCTTAAAAAAAGCTTAAATGCACCAGTAGACCCAAAACTTTGAAAACTCAATGAATTGGTCCTTCAATTATAACTCGGTCAGCGGTAGCCCTTTAACTTTGCAACTCTGTATGTTTTAGTCCAAGATGTGGGATAAACTGTCTAAACTAGACTTTTAAATTAATCAAAGGTTAAATCAATAACTTAATAAAAATAAAAATAAAAGGTACGAAATTGACCAAAAAGTTTGGAAACTTTGATATATTTGATTTTGAGTTAAACCATTTTTTTTAACCTTTATTAAGTCAATTATTAAAACCTTAAGGACTAAAGTTATTTCTTTATGCTAAAGAAACAAACCATGATTATCAAGATTTTACTTTACAAGACAATAAATAAAATTATGACAAAAAAAACTAGATTAATATTTATTCTAAGCTTATATTTATATTTTGTATAATTACTTGTTTTAAGAGTAAAACACCACCACCGGTGTGAACTTTTATTAATATTAAAGCCAAACGACACTTACATACCATGGAACAGGCTTTACATTACTCAATAGCAAAACGGTCCATAAAATTAAATGCAAAATAAAATGTACGATCTGTGCTACACAACAAAATTAGATCAAATACAAAGTAAGTAAATAATGAGCAAGCAGTGGATTTAAGCATCTATCTCATCGGGGTTTTCCTCGTCATAACTCTTGTGGTCTTGTAATCTGCAAGCTGCAAGACCCCAATCACGGTTGCATATACAAACTTCAACTGCATCTGGTGATAGCCTTGCGTGTCTTTCTGAAATGACACGCTTTCCAGCGCTGAAAGCGGACTCCGATGCAACAGTTGAGACGGGAACAACTAGAACTTCTTTGGCAATGATGGAGAGTATTGGAAATTTGTTACTTCTTGCTTTTCACCAGTCTAGAATGTCGGTCTCACTATTCTCTCAAACAAGGTTAAGGTATACATCCACTTCAGTAAAACCGGATACGGCAGCACGGGGCCGTTTGAGGAGTTGTTCAGTCGGATTGAATGACAATGAGCCCGATGAAGACCCGATGGTAAATGAAGTAGTGTTTGCAACCTTATCCTTATGCCGACTGGTATATATCTTAAATAACTATCGCAAGTGCTCATCAATAGAGGCAGTTATAGTATGAACAGAAATATGTGTCATTTCTAAGAAACTATAATAACCCTCAAGTAGCTATTGCGTACCTGTGATTCTTACGGTCGGGTCTAGTGTAGCTGCAAGTAAGTAGATTGGGGGTATAGTACTGAAATATAAAATCCATTTATCTTTCATGGCCTTAATTGTGTCTTTTAAGAACTCATCATCTTTGTATTGGTTAAAACCCATGCAATGTTGACCATATGCATTAAAACTTTGTGCGATGTGGGATAGTATACACTGGAGCAAAAAACAGTGGCATTATAAAAATATCGCAGCACAGCAGCCAATTTAGACAGTTTATCCCACATCTCTTGTTTCAAAATCGTTTTCTTTTCTCTGACATTTATAAAAACATGTCATGTATGCAGCAAATGGCATCGCATTCATCAACATCTCATAAGTGGAGTTCCATTGGGTAGGGCAATCAAGTTTAAAACGTTTCCAACTAAAATCGAGTCCATTTTCCAGACAATATTGCTTAAACTCTTTAGAAACTTTGGTCCTTGACTTTAAATAATTGAGTGCCCACCTAATTGGAGTAATTTCATTACCCAAATCTTGAAGACCTTTTTGGACAGCTAAGTTTAAAACATGACATATACACCTAATATGAAAAAATGCGGCATCACGGACAGGTTCTAGTGATTCCTTCAATGTCTCAGCTGCGACATCGTTGTTTGATGCATTATCAAATGTTATGCTAAAAACCTTGTCATGACAAAAAAATTCTTTTAAACTTTCTGAAATTACATTGAATATGTTCCAACCAGTATGATCGACCTTCATCCACTTAAATGCAATGATACGTTTTTGAATGACTCAACTATCATCAATCCAATGTGCAGTTATACAATAATAATCTTGTCCTAGTGGTGAAGTCCACATGTCACTAGTAAATGAGATAGAATGATCAAAAGCAGAGAAGTATGCTTGTAAGTTTGATTTACCAGCTTCATAAATTTTAAATGTCTCCCTCCTAGCAGTAGTTCTAGATGTTTTTTTAAAAGCAGGGTTTAAGTATGATGTAATCCATTTTTCCATATGTCTATCGTCCGATTGTGTAAATGATTTTTTAGTTAACATCATCCATTCTAACATGCCTTCTCTACAATCTTTTTGATTAAATTTAAAAATACCTGATCCGCCGGCACTGCTTGCAAGCTATGTCTGACCGCCGGTACTCGTAGCTGCATCTGGACATAAAGTCGGATGCTTTGATTTCATGTGATGTCTCAGTGTTCCTGTGCCAGCGTTCTTCTTGTGCGAGAGCTTTTGCTTGCAATGTTTGCAATGTGCGAACCCCGCATCGTTTCCATGACTATCCTTATAAAAAACTTGGTCAAAATGCTCCCAAACCCATGCGGTGCGCCTCGACGTTTTACCTTCTGGCGGAAGTTCGGCTTGATGGCTTGTCAGGGTTTGTTTAGAACCATCTCCTCCACCAACATTTCTTGCTACTGTTGGCTCCACCTCCTCAATGTCATCATCAGAAAGTTGATCGTCGAGCCCCAAGTCGTATTGACTCATATCGAATTGCTCGTCATCGTTAGTTTGTTGGATATGAGTCCCACGGGTTGCCGGTCGGGAAAGGCCACGGAAAAATGACCTCAAACCGGTGCGGGATGAAGAGCTTGACGCATTTCCCTTTTCTCTTGATGCCATTTGTGTGAGGCAAAGTTGAGCAAAACACAAGCTTCGAAAGTAATTGAGAATTGATTGAGAATGCAGAAAATGATATTGACTGCTTGAAAGAAATGAGAAAATATATTAGTAGAGAAGGAGAGATTGCTAAGATTGGTGTGAAGAAATGGTGGAAATGGCCTCCCTATTTATAGGGGAATGCCTTATTTTTTTTGCCTAAAAAACCCTTATAAAATAGTTGTTGGAGGGGGCAAAAATGTAATTTCTGGAGTCCTGAAAACGCTGCCAAACGTGTAATCTGCCCTTTTTTTAAAAAATTTCGGACGTTGGAGAAATTTTGCCCGTTGCGCTGCCATCGGTCCCGGGCTGGTCCTGTTCCATCCGCCGTGCCGGTCCCGTCCAGGTCTGGGCCCAAAACCTTCCTGGGCCATGCCGAGCCCACATCCAGCCCTCCTCTATTCTAGGCCCATAACCAGCCCACTTTTAACCGGTCTTTAACCGGTCCCGTTCCGTGCTGGGCTTGACCGAGCCTAGGCCGACCTTGACGCGAGCCGGTCCCGAGCTGGGCCGTGTCAGGCCTGGCCCAATGTACACCTCTACGCCCTAGAGACATCTGGAAGCAAAAGCACTGCTGAGCAAAAGGAGATGAGGAGGTTGTCGGTGGCGAGGATATGGAGAACGGAAGAATAGATAATTTAATCAGAGGAGTGGAGGCTGCAGACGAGGCAACGACGATTTTGGTAAGGCGGAGGAGAGTGGAAAAAGGAGAAAGAATTTTTCACTTTTTTCTTGGACATGGACCCATCAAAACTGATTTTGTCTCTAACAACCATATTAGAGTATCCAAAATTCCATGTTCTTGGCTAACAAAAAGAGGGAAGAAAACCAAACAAGTGTGTACAGAACACCAAATCATCAATCTGGGTAGTGAGTTCCACAATGTACCCATCCTCGTCTGTGGCGAAATTTGAAGCGACAGCGAAATCAATCATTGTAGTAGCAGACTACAAAATAGACGAAGGCGTGGAAGAAGGCAAAGCCAATTCACATGCTTCAATCGTCACAAAAAATAAAGCATAGGATGAAGTTCAGTGATTCCTCTGGTTGGGTTGCGATTATTCGGAAGATTAATGAGTCGCTATAGATTTTGCACAATTTGGAAGATTTTTTTTTAATGAAAATTTTATTTGTAATTAAGATTAACTAGTTTCATAACCCGTCTAACGGACGGACTACTATTTCAAAAAGAAATATTTTATATCACATGAAAAGGACAGGATCATAGATTCAATGTATAATTTGTTGCTCCGCTAGTTTAGTTGGTAAAGTGTCAAGAATATTACAGAGAAGACCAAAGTTAGAGCAGCAGCATCAACACTCTCCTCCAGCTTTGGCTCCTTTGTAGTAGTAAAATGCAGTCGAGGTCCTATAGGTTTCATGTAGCAGTTACTTCTCACCTAACTTTTCTAATGTACTACTTAGCTTCTTATACTTGTAATGCTTGTGAACACAATATATATATATATATATATATATATATATATATATATATATATATATAATTTTTGTTTATCAAATTACGAACTTTTACACTCATTTTAAAGTGGATGAGATCTCAATTGGATATGGGATTGCGGAAGAATGTGTTTTCCATCTCTTGTAATTGATGAGGAAAAATATGAAGTGGTGCATTAGTATGGATGCAATTAAACTTGATGCAATATTGTGAATTATTGTGATATAGAGTGATTATTTTTTAAAATTATCAATTTTTTTTTATGAAAAAATAATCAATTTTGAAAACCTTACACCTTACGAAATGCAAAATATAATTATAATATTTTTATTGAAAGCAAGTATTTTTTATTTGTTGTTAATGTATAAATTTTTTTAAAAAAATTATGATTTGTTCAGATAATCAATTTAAATAAAAATGGTGAATTTAACAATTTTTTAAGTCAATGCATAATTAATTAGTAAAATTATATTACTATATCATAAGCAATAAATAGAAATAAACTATAATTGGGCTTAATTTAACATCTAAATCCAAACATGTGAAACCTAAAGTATGAGAAATACAAGCTTGAAGAAAGTAAAGCATAAATTAGGCCGATTGGTTTATTTTAAAACATACAACACCGCATAACTATAGCAATAAAGGAGTGAAATAAAAATGCTGACACATGAAGGCAAAACAAGAGAAAGTTGGCTTAACCCATATTTAAAATAGAAAAAAAAACCATTGTTTCACAAAACCCCACATTTATCTTACTCTCGCCCCTTTTCTCTTAGTTTCCGTTGTCGATCTTCATCACCTATGGACAGGTCATTGTTGTATAATACATTATCTATTATTAAAAGTATAGCCATGAAAGTTAACAATAAATAAGAAGAATGAATTCGATTGATTTTTTTTTACTCATACGCATGTAAAAATTAAAATATTAGAAAATATTTGTTACATATGGAGAATAAATTAAGCAGTAGACCATTACAAGTCTGAAATATAGTAACAACATTTATTCGTTGATAATGGACCAAAACTAATATAATAACAATAAAATACGGTAGCTATTACCAATGTCACTTTATAAACGATGGGATTTAGATGGCATTTAAAGGTTAGTTGAGCTACTAAGCTGTAATATTTCGAATGGGCATAAGAACCTTTTTTTTTTTTCTTGGCAGCCCCATTTCAAGTGTTTCCTCTTTCTCCTCTCGCCAACTCCTTGGTGGTTTTGACAGCGTCACTGCTGTAACGATTAACTTGTATTGCCAGATTTCATTTTTCCAGATTTTAAAAATTATTACATCTTTCTATTCTTCTCCTTCTCCTCTACGCCTTTCTCTAATGTTTTTTTTTTTTCAAAATTGCTACCGTTTTCCGTAGATCGGACAAAAACATTAGGGTGAACTTTTTTTCCCTTTGGAAAATACTTTGATTTGCATTGATTTTGTCCTCTCGTTTTCCTGATCAACTTTTACGAAGCCTATGTGTTGAAAAACAGATCCGATTTGCAAAAAATTGATGTCTAAACTTTGAAACCCTAATTCCTTATTTTCCACTTTTTTTTTTTTGTTTTTCGTTGGTTTGCTGGCTTCCCTCCTTCGAATAGATTTGTTGTGGCGATCGAGTCCAGCAAAAGTCCTCAATTAGTGGTGGCTGTTGCACCTTCGTGTTGGAGCGGGAAGTGTCGGAGCGGGAAGTACACGCGCCTCTGCCGTCAACAGATAGACCAGACGTAAGCTTTTCCTTTTTTTTTATTTGTTCTTTACAGCCTCATTCTGAGCGCTATTAAACATTATTAGACTGTCTCTTGGTATTTTTTAAATCTTAAAACCCTAACCATCTTTTATTTTTTGTTTCTTCTATTTTGCGAAAGGATATGGGCATTCAGGAATAACAGGAATATAAAAAAAGCTAGACTTTTTAGAGAAATGAGCCCCGTTCAATTAGAGAAAGGGTTAGGCCTGCGTTGACCTTCTCTGTCAAAGTGGTATGTAAATCTTATTATGTTTGTTTAATATGGTATTTATGTGCATATTATGATGAACTTTTGTACTATGTTGGCTACCTAACAATATGTCACCGAACATGCATTCCACCATTGTTAAATATTTGCACTTCATAGTATCATCTGTGCTAAATACATGCATTTTGCCATTGTTTTATATCACTATTATAGGTCTGTAAAGTATATCCAAAGTATCTGATGAGTACCTGTACTAAACTCATTTTATTATTTTTAAAGGAGTTTCTTAATCAACTTTATTTCAGTATAAATTAATGGTTCTAACCTTGGTACAAAACTTTAGTACCGATAATACAACTCCACTTGCAAAAAATAACCTGCTGTTGTTTAATTACTTGAAGTATCTTGATTGAATAGCCTTTTGCCATGTATACTTAGCTTTTAGAATGCATTCTATTGTTCTTGCTTAAATATTTCAGATTTAGCGTGTATTATCCATATTCCACATTGGTGCTAGATTCCTAATTGATGTATTTCTTATGTTACGTTTGTGGCCTTTTCATTTAAAGGGCTACCCATGGTTTTAACTTAATTATGTATTTTTTATGTTTTTCTTTCATTTAGTTCTTTTTTTGTCTTACAATATATGATTGTAAAACCTTTTCACTTTTTAAAGGCATTCCATGCCACTTTTACCAAGCAAAATTGTAAAGAATTAGGTCTGTGAAGAATGCCAATCAAAAGATGAAAAATAAACTCTGAAAAAAGTCGTCTGAAGTAGGCTATATTGATTTATCTGAGAGAAAATTTCCCAAAAAAATAAAAGTTGTTCCTATTGAAAAGTTAAACTTTTTTAACTTTGACAAAAAGGATATCTTTCTCTAAAAAACTTGGTTGTTTGAGATTATTGTGGAGGCTCACATTTGTTGGTAATCTTGAAGTTAACAAAGTGTTAACAATATTACAAAAAATAATCTTTCAGTAAATTAACATGTGATTTCAACCCATTAGAGTTACATGAACTTGTGTCTGTATGCTTCTCACTTGATTTTTCTTGATTTACAAAATGCATATGGAGTTTTTTATATGGTAAATCTCAACTAATTTGTAATTTTGATGTAAAAACTGTTGCTATTCTTTTCTAATATTTCCATCTTAGGGCTCACTATTGGCTTTGTCAATTTTACCTAGAGAAGAAGAAAACCTTGGATTCTTTGGTAGCTTTGGGATAAAACCCTTGCTTCTATGCCTTCACGTATGTGGTTATATTGAGTTGTTTTTGTTGGTTTCTGGACTTTTTTCTAAAGAAGCATGGTGAGTCAAAATCTTGGTTGGTCCTACAGAAACATGTATGAAGTTACCTCGATGCTTTCATTAGCCTGTTATTGAGTGTTATCACAAGTATCATTTTGCTATCTCCAAACTTGTACTTACGTATTCCCTCAGACATAAAGAATAAGCAGACTGCACATAGCTCCCCATCTAATTGCTAGGCAGGATTCGTAAAAGCATATAGAAGTACCTTATTTAATGAATTCACTTGACTTCTTTGTTGGTTACTTTGTTTACGGAGTTAACCTTGGATTCTGAAAAGTCCTGCAAAGTTATAAAAATTTTAATGTCAGTGTTGTTATTTTTTGTTAATAAGCCATAGGGGGAAAATGGAATAAACATGGGCATGGTTACTTGCTTCTGATTTGGTTACTGGACCTGTTTTTTTCCTGGAGTGTGTTGTACTTTTTTTAAAAAAAATCTGAAGTAAGAATAGTTTTGAAAAATTAGAAGTCAGTGAAATGGAAAATATATTGTTTAAGGTGTATATTTATCATGGAATAACATATGAAACATAGCGTATTAGTAAAATCAGTTGATCATGACAATTGGAAATATGCTTGAGATCTACAACCAAGACCCTAATACACGCATTCTACTCACATTAAAAATCTCACATACATGTAGACTAAGCACCAGTAACCAGTTTAATTTCTGGAAAAAATATTAAAAGCATATAGAAGTACCTAATCTGCTGAATTTGCTGGTTGCTTTGTTTGTTGAGTTCTCCTTGAGTGGAAAATTTTGAAGTCTGTGTTATTATTTCCTGTTAATAAAAGCTATAGGGGACAGTTGCTTTCGATTTGATTGCTGGACAGGCTTCTTTCCTAGAGTTTGATGTGTTTAGTTTATCCCTGCATTAGTTGAACAATTAGTTGAACAATTTATATAATTTCAAGTCAGTGAACTTATTTCAACAATTTGCAGCATTAAAAAAGTTCGAGGAAATTGGTAATTCACAACCTGATTTGTTGAGGTTGATACATTTCCCTTGGCTTTGCTGGAACACTATTGTCAAAATGGCAAAAGGTAATTTCAGTTTTCAAAATTATTTTATTTTGAAGCAGAATAAAGAATTAAGCGTACTTGAATGTAATTGATGATGTTTTACCTTCTATGTAGAAGTTGCCACACAATGCATCTGGAGAACTGGAGTGATCCCCTATTCCACAATGCTGCAGATCTTAGTTACTCAATACTTCATGTGCATTGCTTGTTCGGAAATGATAGAGAAGAAATGAAAACGCAAACGACATCAGTAGTTCCTGTAATGTATTTAAACGTGGTAGTGGCTATATAACTCTATCTATAACTGGCAGTAATGGGTTTGTCGTGGATAACGTTTTATAGCTATAGAAGAGAAAACGTGGATTCTAGAAGGGAAGGTGATGGACTGGATGAGACCCACGTCTCAGACACGGGAAAAATTTATTTATGGTAAAAAAGTGAAAAAGATAATAAATGTTAAAATGACATGTGTCATATATAGGGGTGAAATAGGTAAGAAACACTTGAAAGTACACATGGCAAATAATTAACAATTGGAATAAAAAATATGAGAACGTGAGTTTTCTATATTGCCATTCTTCCTGCTTTCATATCTATTAATAGATTTTATAATTGAAGGATTTTTTTTTTGCTAAAGATTTCATAAAATTAGTTATTTTTCAAACAAAAATTATTGAAACACTAATTATTTGTTAAAATAGAATATTGTTTTTTTATTTTTTTCAGTGAAATTTTTTCAATTTTTTTATTTTTTGATTAATTTTTAATTTATAATTTTGAAACTTTTTAACAAATATGCATTTAATTCTTATTAAGTGTTTCAAGTTAATTAATTTTATAATTTAGTGACTAAGAGTTTAAATGTTTACAATCATATCACTGAACTGTTAAGAATCTAATGGAGTTAATGTCAGGTTGACCGAGTCAACGAGTTAAAAGGGTTTAAGTGCGCAATGTTCTATGGTTGAAAGACTGATCTGCATCAAACCAAAATTTAGGGACTAAGAAGCCTGAGTCACTATAATCTGAGGCAGTAAAATGCATTTGGCCTATAACCTCCCAACCCCTTCCCCCCTACTCCTGTTTCGCGGCCCGTTCAGTTGCCTATTGGACAGTAAAATTGGCGGGAATTTGCCTAAATTTCTCTAATCGCGACGGGGGAGGATGAGCTCGTCGGGAGTAGGAGCTGAAGCGTCGGATCTAGTTTGCGAACTCGACAATGTCCAAGGTATGGTCGATGCCCTCTCCGCCGCGCGCTGGAAGCGCCACCAGGTCTTTGCCCTCTTTTCCTCTTCGCTTTACTTTTTCATTTTTTTTCTCCTGGGAAAAATGTAGGGTTTCCTTTCAGATTATCTGATCTTCAAGTCCTCCCTACTAAAAATTACCTTCAGGCCGGCTTCGATGTGTGCAATTCTTCAAATTCTTGGGTTCTTTCGCATTCTAGGGTTTTGGTCAGGTTTGGATTGTTATGTTACGGGTATGATCACAGGATGCTGTTATTGAGCTTTCGGAGCACGGGATCGTTCTGATTGTGGAGGAAACCGGTTGTCTTCAGGCCAAAGTTTATCTCCAAAAAGAGGTGCTCAATTCACAGACTATAGACACTCTTTCAGTTAGTTGAGTTTTTGACTTGTTCTTGCCATTTTTTTCTCTGTTCATTCTAGTTATGCTTCTAATGTTCAGTTTTTTTTTTTTTTACCACGTGATTTTGAGCTAGCTTTTTCCCAATTTTTTATGCAGCTGTTCGTTCGGTATGATTATAATGCAGAAGGGCGGCCAAGGTTTGGACTCAGCTTGGGGCTCTTTCTTAGTTCCCTGAACACATTTTGTGCCCCTGGTCGTTCAACTGTGATTGAGATTCGGTACCCAGGACCTGATATGCAGCTCCTTCTGAAGTATGTTTTTATGTGCCTTGTTAGCTTGAAGACAATTGTCCTCTGGTTTCTTTTCTCCGTGCCAAACTGGGTGCATAATTGCATCTTTTAGTTCATAGAGAAATAGTTAAATCTTGTAGATATAATCATAGTCATTTTATTCCCAGTGAAAATCACACGGTTTACCTCAAACACCCTAGTTGGTTTGCTGTACAGTCATTGCCCTGGTTGTTTGTCTATGATTCTATGCACTCATTGCCGCTCCCTATGTTTTGCAGAAGCCAATTTTAACGATGGAATAAAAGTTTCAAGGTTTCTGGTGGACTCATATTTGAATTTGGTTTACTCTTAAAGTGCTTAAAAAGAAGGGTTTTTCTAGCAGTTACCCAGTAATATGGGATTGAAATGGAGAAAAGATTCTGTTATATTTCCTTCTGTCTTGATCTTTTTAGGAATTTGTTATTATTCAAAGGTATCGATTTCACCTGCGATTTTGATCTTATATAAATGATGCGAGAGTTAATATTACAAGTTTCAGAGTTAAGGAGCAATTATCGTTGATCAATTAAATCCTTTTCTTTTTGGCACTAAGATTCAGCTAGACTTGCTCTCTGTCTGATCCATATTTTCTTCAATGTTTCTAGGTCCCTTGACTCGCTTGATTCATGCATATATGCAGAAATCCGGACTAGAATTCCTGAAACAATTTCTTGGGACTATAACTTCGAACCTGTGGGAAGCATGCCCCTCACTTTTACAGTCAAGGTATTTTTCTAGTTTGTTTTTTGGACTTAGATATGGACGTTAGGCATATGCATTTGTCTTTAACAAACACGATTCTTTCTTTTTTATGGTTACCTTATTATGAACAGTCACGCCCATATTCTTGAAGCTATCTTTGTTAAGTATCTAACAACGGCACAACAGCAATGCATCAATGAAATCAATAAGTTGGTTCATGTTTGTCCTGTACGTTTTTGTGACCAGATTGCTATACAGCCTCTTGCGCTTGGGAAACAAAAAAGTTAACTTTGTACAAGTATTGTCTGCAGAAAATGTCCTGTGTTAACATCTGCCGATATCCATGAACATTTGAAGTACTTTTCTGGTGCCACATTATGTCTCAGCCAACAAGCTCTTTTTCAGTTATTTAAACCAAGCAATATTCTCTTTATCCAACAAAAAAGAAACTGAGCAACATTCTCTTGCCTTTTCAGTCTGCAGCACTAAAGGAAGCAATTGATGACCTTGAATGGCCAGGATCAAGCATCCAAATAATTCTACAGCCAGCCCCTCCTTGTGTTACATTTAGAGGAGAAGGTCATGGAGACCTGCAGGTGTTGTTCGACTCTTATCTGATTTTTGAGCCTTGAAGGTTTTCTTTTTGTTTTCAATTTTACTTGTTAATTTCAAGATTTTGAAATGGTCTAGCTTTCCTGCAGATAGACTTCATGTATTATTCTAACATGGATCTTCTGATTGCATTTAGTTGCGATTGCCGTGTCTCTCACAGGTCAGTTTAACATTTCTTGTTTCACAGTGTGTTTTTGCTGTTGCTAAACCAGCCTTTGTAGTTTTCTTACTTCATGACTTGGACAGGTATAAATACAAATTCTTACAAGCAACAACTTCAAACCTACCCAGCAGTGTAATCAAAGATAACAGAGGAAGTAAGTTAACTGTTGGAAGAGGAGGACTATTGAAAGTACAACACCTGGTTTCTGTCGCAAGACAATCTACGCATTCACATATTGACTCCACTGGGTATCAACAACCCAGCCGAATTGCTTACATAGAGTTCTTTGTGAAGCCAGAGGTCATTGAAGATACTGCAGATGGCTCATAGCACGTCAGGTGTTAAAGATCTGATACTTCCAACGATCCAGGGTATATGTTGTCATGTTGACAACCTTTAGTGCATGTAGAGAGGTGAAGACTGAATGTGTACCTTTGCATTACTTACGACTAAGAGAAAAACAGAACAATGTGTGCAGACTTGTATGTTGTAGTGTAGTGTGTTCTTCTGTTCCAAGTTAATTCACAGATCTATTCTGGTGCCACGCTTTCCTTCCCTTTTTGTCCAAATTTGTTGATTATCAATTGTCCTTTCCACGGTATGATGTGATACCAGTTTATGAAGGCATTCGCAAATCTAACATGGGAGGTAATGATGCTTGCAACCTAGAGTCTTGACCTCACTAGTAGCAAATCAGGCCTTGATCCACGAGCTAGGAGCATCACCATTGGCCGGGTGAACGTTCTGAGGGTAAGGTAATAAGGGCAATACAAAAGTTGTTACTAGTACTTGGTGTATTTGAGATGTCGGTGGCTATTGGGGGTGTCTGTAGGTTGAGTGATGGTACTACCGGCACTTGAGGATGTGGTGCCCTTGTCACATCTTGTGTTTGGGACAAGCAATTGGCCAAGGTATCCTTCAGGAGTCTAGCTTCCTACCTTCATGGAATCGAGCTCATACCGAGTGGCAAACTGAGCCTCGTCAGTTGTTTAAAGCATGTTCCCCTTGTCAATAGAGCCATCTTCATCCTTGCGGTATGCATCGAGGTGTTACTTTGGAGATGATCACCATTTGGGTTGTCAGTAGGTAGGTTCTTTCCTACCTTCTTGTTGGGTGTGATCAACGGATCAAGATGGGTGCCCATGGCAAGAAACTCAAGCCCCAAGAGAGGGTTCCAAAGACCTTGAGTCTCGACCCTGGTTCTAGTGAATTGAGAATTGTTCCATGAGCACTACCAAATTTGTTAGCATGGGAGTGGAAAAACAATCAATACCTCATTTATAAATATAGACCTTAGGGGAAGAGCCTCATACAACAAGAGTTGGTGATTGAGACAGTGGATCTCTGTAGCATGAGAATTGTCAATTCAAAAAATAGCTGTTTCTGTGTGAAACTCACGTTATGCTTATCAATCAAAAGTACAGATCTTGTAAAAAAAAAACAGTTGTGTCGGGGGGAGGAGGGGGGATCGGTTGGGGTGAGGTTGCTGGGCTTACATGGGCTAACTTAGTGATTATGCTTCAAGGGCCTTTGGGCCTAATTGGTCCTAATGGAGTCAAGTTTACGTTAAATTATAGGGTCAAGTTGTTTTGAATATAGGCATCACTAGGAGAAGAACATACTTGGGCTATTCAAGGTCACATTTTTAATAGAGAAAAAATAAACCCAATTCTAAAACTTTGATCAGTTTTCTATTTAGGTTCTAAAACTTTGTGAATTTCTATGTGAATTCTAAAACTTTCAAAATATGTAAATAGTTAATTCTAAATTGTCAACTACCTATTTTGAGGTTAACTTTAGGATTGACTGTTTACACTTTTTACAAGTTTTAGGACTCAAATAAAAATTTACTAAGTTTTAGGATTTAAGTAAAGATTCATAATATTTTAGGACTTAAATAGAAAGTTGCAACAAGATCTAGAACGTAAAGTAGTCTTTCACTTGACTTTTGTTCTATTGGTGTTTCAAAACCTTATGAGAAAATACCAATTTGTATTTAACTGTTTTTTTCTTTCAAATGTTGTTCAAGATTGACCTTCTATTATCTTTTCTTTTTCAATTTTCTAAATAGATATATATTTTTTCTATTTATGCATCAAATTATAAAAAATCACATTTTATAAACGATTTCTTTATTCTCATCATTTAAATTAACATGAAATCGGCTTGGCGTTGAGCATACTTGGCATACAAAATTCGTTCTTATTTAATAGGTTTTATTAATATTCTTTTCTAGTTTGGGGAAACTATTATCTTATTTACCCTTTTGAAAAATTTTCAAACTCATTAGTAAGCTTCTTATTTCCATATGAGTTTAGTTGAGGTTACTTTTTAATAGCTAACAATATTTATTTTGAGATATGTTTTATTCTTTAATCATTTAAACATCCTTTAAGATCTTTGAAAAGTTTTTAAAATTTTTCTCTTTGCAAAAAACATATATTGTTTTAGCTTCTTTTTTTCTAAATTTGAAAAACGTAAAATATTATAAACAAAAAACTACTCATATGAAAATTAAAAAATTATAAGAACTTCTTAGCTCTAAAAAATATATTTTCCAAGTCAGATAGAGAAAGATTACTTTTAGTCCTAAATTTTTTGTAATATTTCTATTTAAGTCCTAAAACTTTGTAAGTTTCTATTTGACTTTCAAAATTTGCAAAACATGTAAACAGTTAGTTCCAAAGTTAACCTTATAATAGGTGACTAATGATTTAAGACTAATTGTTTACACATTTTGACAGTTTAAAAACTAAAAACGAAACTTGCAAAAGTTTAAGACTTAAATAGAAAACTAATCAAAGTTTTAGGACTGCATATATTCTTTCCTCCCCTTTTAAGCCATTGCAAAATATTTTTGTCCATGCTAGGGCATTAGAAACTGCTGTCCTATGGTAGGTACCGATGGTCTCACGTATAGAAGTCGTCCTTTGCTTAGCGCCAATTGTTAGTAGGCTATAATTACGCTGTTTACTACAATTAAATTAAAATTGGCCAAAATGTGCATATGGTCTCTTAACTTTGCCAACTTTAACAAGTTAGTCCTTTATCTTTTAACTCAATACGAGTTAGTCCCTTAACTTTGAAAAAGTTAGCAAGTTAGTCTAAAATGGGTGGTAGGCCAGAAGGTGTTAGAATTTTTGTTGATGTGGCATGGGCATCTCTGTTTTCCTTTTTTCTCCTTCTCTTGACACCATTTTTGCCTTCCTTCCCGTCATTACCATTAGTCATCTCTTGGACCTTGCTACTTGGCCCTTGTCAATTCATCGATTTTAAAGTGTGGAATAAGCGATGCAATCCTGTCTCACCCTTTGTCGTTCGTCCTTTGCCACTCGAACATCCGTTTCACCAGGAGTTGGGGGCAATTCGCCAATTCGTTCATTGGAGTAGGAGTCGATGTGATGCCAGAAGTGGGAGATAATTGAAGCACTAAAAGTGGGAACATCGGGCTCAATTTCGCAAAAGGATGAGAGAATGTGGGTTGTATATTCGAGAATCGTTGGGGGAGAAGTGAGACAAAACCAGATTTGTCGGAGAAAGATTGCAGATGAGGAGGGCAGGTGAGGGCGGTAAACAAAGAGTGATGGCGGAGGCGGGCAGACGAGGAGGGATGGGGGAGGTGGGTAGATGATGAGGGATGGGGGGAAGTGAGCAGGCGACGAGGGAGGAAAGAGGGCGAGGAGAGAGGAGAGATGAGAGAAGAGGGATGAGGGCAAGGAGAGAGGAGAGATGAGAGAGGAGGGATGAGGGCGATGAGAGATGAGATAGGGGATGAGGACGGCATAAGTCACAGGCTGAACATTTGACGCTTTCCGTCACACCAAAGACTGATTCGTTCAGTTTAGTGAAGTTGAGGGACTAACACGCTTAATCTGGAAAGTTAGATAAGGGTGAAAAAATGAACAAGCAGCTCGAGTTTGGCTCGATTTAAAGCTCGTTCAAATAATTATCAAGCCAAGCTTGAACAAAATTTAAAGCTCGATATACAATTCAAACAAAGCTCGAATTACTTACTACTCGACTTAACTTGATTTAATTTTTTCCTCAATTTAAGCGAACAGCTTAAGCTCGACTCGAGCTCATTCAGATAAAAGCTCGTTCAAAGCTCGTTCGCATTGTTTTCACTCCAAACACGAACAAAATATCAAGCTTAATAATTAATTCAAGCCGAACATAAACAGCCTACTACTTAGCTCTGCTCAGCTCATTTTCAACCATAAAGTTAGAGGACTAACTCGCACTGAGTCAAACAAAAAGGATTAACTTGCTTGAGTTTAGCAAGCTAAAGGACCATATGTGCATTTCAGCCATTAACATTATCCAATTACTTCATTTAGCAAGTCTATAATTATACTCCCTTATCCCATAATGGATAAAGCATTTTTCTAGACATAAAGATTAAATTAGATATAGTTTATATTATTTTACATTTTTTCATCTAAAAATAAAATTAAAAAAAAATTAGATATTGTATAGCAAGAGTTTAAATGACAATTAAAAAATAAGAAAAATATTTTTTATTTTCTTTTGTGCAATAAAAGTTTAAATGATGGTAATAAGGTAAATTAGATACAAAAAACTTTCTAAAAAAGAAAATGATTCAAGCAGTATGATTCATTTTTTACTTTTTTTTTATTTTACACTGAAGGAGTATAATTTGTATGAGTCAAATATGTTCCCCACCCCTTATGTGTATATATAAATTTGTATTCCAGGACTATCCCTCATAGTACAAAATAAGTGTGAACACAACAAATTCTGAGTCCCCAAAATTTAAGATATGTACAAAGCATTTAACAAATATCTACAAAATCAATATGCAAAGGAAGTAATGGTTTTGCACAAGATAAAAAATATATTATTGATATATTCAATATTATTATGGGTTCAACATCTTATAAAAAAATATGTGTAACCGCATCAAATCCCACTTTCAACCAAAATTGGAGATATGTACAAAGCAGATGACAGATATGTGTGAAACTCGATGTATAAAGAAAATGATGAATATATATAAAACATATGAAACATATGTACAAATGAGATCAGATATATATTATAGATATATCAATCATTTGTGCAAGTTTTTTGAGCCACCTTCCATTTTTTAAATATATGTTGCTATAAATAAATATACATATTGCACATGCATAGAAATAATAATCTTGTATGTAGTGAATAAGTTTTTGCATATAAATAATAGTGTATATGACATTATTTATACAAATGAATTTATTATTTTGTACATAGTTATTGTATGTTAGTACGATTGCGCTTATTTATTTTACATAATATGCCTTCATTGTTCCCATTGTGTGTATATATAATTTCAATACGTTGTATGTATCATTTTTCAAATGTATGTGTATGTGTGCCAAAATAAAAACATAAGGAATTTTTTTTACAAAAGAGTAAAGAGATCACGGAAAGAAAAACTAAAGAGATAAAAAGGAAAAAAAAAAAAACAAGAGGCGCTCCTCATATTTGAGAATCACAGATACAGACAAGAAACAGAGAGAGAAAGAGAAATGGGCGAGTCGAAAGAGGAAGAACATGCACAGTGGAGGTTGGCAAGCCCAAGGAGCACAGCAGTAGCCCTCTAACATTGGTGATAACACCAATCGAGGTTTGAAGTAGCTGATAGTGGTGGCAAAGTCGTCAATTGGGGGGGAGAAAAGCAAGAGGGAGAGAGATCCTGTAGGGGAAAAAATTCTTCAATCATCTCCCATGTACAATGGAATGAAAACATAATCAAGCAAGTACATATAAATTTAATATGATTTAGCTTTTAACTAGCTTATATTTATGGATAAGAGAAATCAACTCAAATAAAATATAGAGATTATAATAGAGATGTGCCTTTAGTGCTCACGCTGGCCAATAAATTCCGTACATACTATTAACAACCCTAATATTTTACCTTCACATAATCATAAGATATAAGAATCACAAAAGGCTTCTTGTTCTGGCCCTCTTCGGCCTCTGGATATCTCCTCCCTCCTAGAACCCTTATATCTTTGTCTATTCACCATATTGGTTTTTCTCTCGTACTTAAACCCTAACACAGTAAGTTTTTTTTATAGGCCATACGCAAACCTAAACTAAATAGGAAATTAAATTCTACACAAAAAATAAAACTAAAACCAAATCTTGAACAAACTAGAAGACTTACTTCCCAAGTAATTAACTAAACCAAAACAAACACCACTTTTTTACCTTGACCATTAAATTTTAGCTATCTCAACATAAGTCTCGACCATCCACAAGACAATTACCCCATTAATGGGTTAATTGTGCAACAAGTCCTCAAACTTTATGATTTTGGCCAATAATCCAGTTAATCCTAATCTTTCCCAGTCTCTTCTTCCCAATGCCCACCATAGGGACCCGTTCCTACACCTGTTGAGGACCCGATTTCATCTAGCGAAGCTTTTCCTCCAACTAAAGCAGTCCCATGTGGATTTTTTATGAGAGTTATAGGACAGGCTATAGTGATGGTGAGAAAGAAGTTGGATATGGTGGAAGTTTTTCATTTTTAATGAAAGTAAAAGGATAATTTTACCTGGTATGGTGTAAAGATGTCAAACATATTTTTGACCTCTACCCAGTCTTTTTTTTTAAGGAAATCTTTATTGGCTAGATTTGCTATAAATGTTCAATGCCTTTTATCATATTTTTTGACCATGATGAAGTGGCGGACCATGATATATATAATTCATTACAGACCATCAATCAATGGGAATGCCATATGATGTAGAAAATCTCAATAATTAATTGATTAATTGTAATAGATTTTGGACATCACAGTTCATCACCTCATCACTTTCCAATATTTTTTGCCACCTATTTTAGCTTTGTTAGCAGGATTTAACTCCTCCGTAAATCGTAGTTACAGAAGGGAACTGTCCATGCCACATCAATATTTGTGGGACCCACTTTATTTTTTTCATCATCTGTTTTGCTTTTTCTTCTCTCTTTCTAGGTTACTTTATACGATAATCCTTGTTATTCAAATTCTTTTGAGTAAAACATTTTTGCCAAAGTACATCATTAACACTCCAACTTAGCTAACTTGCACGAGTTAGTTTCTCAACCTCAACTCACTATATTTAAGGCCTTAAAATTTGAGCAATGGTATAAGTTAGTCTAAGGCACTTCATGGTGTTGGGGGAAAAAAGCATACATGATCCTTTAATCTCTATTTTGTCCAAAAATAGGTAATTGTAGCATGTCTAGGTTAAATTTATTCAGTTTTATGTGTATTTTTGTTATTTGTGAAGTATCAAATAATTGATGGTATTTTATAGAAACACTTAAAAACCTATTGTTACGACTCTCCTATCTAGAGGCTTGTTCAATGAAGGTAAAATATTCAAAACTTAGTTTGGAACCTTATTTGAAGTTCACATAGCAAGAATATGTATGTTAGGCAAAGTTTACTAAGTTCCAAGGAGTTTAAGACACCCAATAAATTTAGGGGTAAAATGATAATTTTGTGCCCCGAAGTGTCGGGCCAAGTCTTGAGAGTTAAAAATAAGATTTTGAAAACTTAACTTTTGCTTTAAACCCAAACTTAACTCAAATAAATAAGATTTGACCAAGATTTGACTGGTTACTAGTTAAGGAATGAGGCTTTTTATAACTTTTTATAAACTTTGATGACCTGGTTTTAAAAAGATTATAAATGTTGGTAAAGTGGAGGGTGGCCGCTATTTTGCTTCAAACCCGAGCTCAACCCCACCTCCACCAATTCTTCATGAATTGAAGCTCAAAACCAAGGGATTTTGGTAAAAATTGAAACCACCAAAGGTGCTTATGCTATAGGAAGCTTGATTCAAGTAGAATTTCATATTTTTGAAGCTTAGAATCATGTTTCTAGCTAGCCCCTATTTTTTATGTGAGGTAACAAGTGTTTTCATAGTGAATTCTTATTTATTTGATGATTGGAGAGCTTAGGTTTTGGTCAAAAGTTAGTAATTTGGTGTTTTGTGCCTTTGTTTGCTTGGAACTTAGGTGAAAATTTGTAGAACTTTGGTTTTGTGGAAGATTTGCTTGGTTCTTGCTTATAAGTTGAAGCTAAGGTAAAAGAGTTATGATTTCAAGCTTGATTAATGCTATTGGAGTGTTGTTGTTTGATGAATTCAAGCAGTTTTGGCAATAACATTAGTTAGTGGGCAAAGTTAATCATGGTGGACTATGAGTTTTATGGTGATTAGAATGATGTTTTAATGCATCATAAGTATGCTTATGAAAGTTGGTTTTCTCTGCAACATCTTTTATAGGTATGTGAAGTTAGAAGGTCATCCAAGCATGTTTAGCATGCTTCGTAAGTTTTCCAAAGTTGTAGCTGAAAAACTGGAAGATTCTAGGTATCACAGGTATTTGTGAAACGTCACCAATACCGATGATGTGTCACCAGAGCCATGAAAACTTTCAGCAAGTTGATAACTGCGGTGACGCGTCACCACAGTTATGTTGGCCAAAAAATTCCAATTTTACTAGATGGTTCGAGGGGAGGCATGAGGGGGTGCTTAGGGTACCTAAGGGTTAAAGTATTCCATGGGTACTCCGAGGCTTTTGAAACTCCTCTGAGACCTAGGAGTTTTCTTGAGTTTTATGGACACTTTTACCATAAACAATAAAACTAGTTAATAAAGGGCCACAATGAGGTAGCACTAGCTTGGGTGAAAGGTTTAGTACCATCAGTGACCTAGCCTTGCCTTCGGGCGCAAGGTTTCGATGTGGAACCGTAGTGCACCTAATAGGTCATTAAGGCCTAGTTGACATTGGTCCCACTATAGTGCCCCTATACAACATAAGGGAGTTTTGACTAGTGAGCTTTCACTAGTTAGACTTGTAAGCTATACTTGTTAGTAGGCAAGACTCTGGCTTTGTGATTCAAGGACTAGGTGAGGGCAAGTCCCAAAGGATTAAAATCTATGTGCATAAGTTTAGCCTCAAGCTGTATGAGCTCACAACAAATTACATATGTCATATATGTGTTGTCATTAGTATTTATTTTACAGATGAAGACCCCTTACTGTGAATTCTTGAATTTTCACTCTCTAGTTATGTTATGCAGATTCTGACATTGTTGGACTCAATAACCGCTGAGGGTTGTCATAGTAGTCTATTGTTATAGGTACCTTCATTTGAGAATCTTTATGATTCTAGTCTTCTTGGTTACTTGTTGGTTAAATAACAGTGCTAACCATAGTGTTTTCTTGGCTACAAAACTTAGCAGGACGTGGACAGGATTTTTTGTGATTTACCACTAGAATTTACCTCCAAGGTGAGAGTTAGTTTGAAAAGATCTCAGTTGAGGCTTGTATGCATTGTACACCTAGTTGCCTTCTATGTCTGTATTTTGAGTCTTGGCCTCTAGGGTTGTTCTTGAGTGAGGAACATTAGTCTACTTCTTGTTGAATGCCTTCACACAGTTGTTATATGTAGTATTAATACAAATGTTGATTTTGTATGCTTTGACTATTTGAACATGTTTCCTTTGAAAACTACTTTAGCCAAGTAAATGTTTTTATGGTTTCCATTTACTTTAGTCAAAGTAGAATAACATGCATCATGCATATTCTAGGTTAATCAACTAATAGCATAATGTTTTAATTCGAGTACATATGTAACTGGCCAGTTGCAACTACCATGAGACTAGCTCTCACAGGCTTCTAGGACATGGCCAAGGGTAGCCATGTCACCTATTTCAACTAAAGAGCTATAAACTAAAGAAAATATATTATTATCATTATTTGTTCAATTAAAAAAAGTAAACCAATTGATTTTCAAACATAATTAGTTAATTAATCAATTTAATATTCATTATGTTGTTATTATAATAAGTATTATTTAAAATTTGTTGTTTGAGTAATTATTATCACTAATTTAAAATTGCAACTAAATTTCAGTCACAATTAACTTCAGTCACTGTTTAATTGCTCTTGTTATGGGCCATATGTAGCAAATGACTGACTAGCCATTGAAAACTTCAATAGCTATTAAATTAGTGACTAGTCAGTCACTCCACTCGAATTTGGTGTAAGGTTTAAACATTTTATTTTCAAACTTTCATTTTTTTCTCCACTTCCCTATAAATCACATGAACCCCTCTCCTTGTATTATTTCTCTAGTTTTCTCTTCTTTCTCTAAGTTCTGTTTTATCTCTCACTAAGTCCACTTCTATCTCTTCTCCCCATGAACAAAAAATCATATTCCTTTCTCCTCTTAATTCTCCCTCTTCCCCGCAACTCCATCTTCTCCCATTAGTGTTGCTGTTCTCACTTACAAACAGCGAAAAATGTGTCGGTGTTGTTGCTTTTTGTCACACCTGCAACTTCCTTTCCTCATCCACCACCACCGCCTTCATATCCACCTCCCAATGGATCCCTCACTCCTTATTTGCCGTAGTAGCCTCCACTTCCACCTTCCAACCAATCTCCTTTACTACCTAAAACTTACGTAAAGCAAATGAGGAAACCCACTGCTTGCTCATCCTCCTCACCGATGGACTCACCCAAAAGCACAGGTACATGTTCTTCTCTATTGTAGACCTCAGGGCCATCAATGACCTTTAGCGAGATAGCAACAACAAGTTCTGGTACAGTTTGTAGAAGAAAATATGGAAGAAATCCAACAGACTTTCTTCTTTCAAGATATTGAACCTAGATTGAATATGGAAGAATTGATTATTATTAAAGCTAAATCAATCAAACCCATTAATCATTAAAAGCTAAATATGGAAGAAAACAAAGAGAATTAGTCTTTAGGGTGATTGACAGTTTCAGTAGCTAGTTTTCATAGCCCCATAAATTGAGCGATTATCAGTTTCAATTGTTTACTTCAATCACGAGTTAGTAGCTCCACTTGGAGTGATTATGATATTTGTTACTTAGTTTTTCAATCACAATGCAGTCACACATAGGGACTGAAGGTGACTGTTTACTCTATCGCTTTCCAACTTTTATCTTATAGTGTATATTATTGGTCATAATTTACAAAATTTTAAAGACATTAATTATATGGTGTGAGTTATAAGTTTAAAAGAAATACTTATAAATTGAGAGAAAAGGAGATAAAATGATTTTCCAACATATTCACTAGTTTGAGAAACATTTATTATTAAATGAGCCATTTGAGAGGCATTGATTATTAGATTAACGCTTTTTCATAGCATAGGCGATAAAACTATTTTTTATAAGAGAAAATAAATTAAATTTTATATGAATTGCATAAGAATGCAATGTAAAGCAAGGATAATTGGTCTATTATATTGGAACACCTTTTGGTAATACAAAAAAAAATGGAGATAAAGACACTTAAAACTAGTATAATTAATTTGTTTATTCGTAAAAAATTATTGAAAATAAATAAAAAGTACTTTTGTACAATATACATACACATAATCGTAGACAAACTACAACAAAACAAAGAACTTGTTAAATGATATTCTAAAAGTGCTTTTAAGTTCTTTGATTTATCAAAGTTTGACTTGTATAAAATTTTAGAAAATCAATATAAATAAAAGTAAGAACTTTAATTAGGTCTTAAAAATCTCTATCAAATATATCATAAGCTAGTTTTAATCAATTTTTTTATAGAAAGATAGTTTAATGGTGATAGAAATAACATGTACTTAGATGAATTTTGCCTATTCGAGGATTAGATCAATATAAAATGAACTACAATTACATAGACATGAACAAAAGAGACATTAATGTTCAATTTTGAATTTTTCCAATAACATATGAGTTGATTTGGACTATTTTGTACCATTTTTAAAAATTTGAATACTTAAATATATCGGGTTTGAGTTAAGGGGCTGACTTGTGCAAGCTAACAAAGTTGGAGGGTTGTTGGTGCACTTAGGCCAAATGTTTTTGATTTTCTTATCCTTGTCCCCGTCGGCGTCGGGTGATTAATATTTGGCATCAACTTCTATTAGCAGCGGTGGAAGAGTCCTGTGTTTCTCTTTCATTCGCTTACTGTGGCAGCAACCCATAAATACTCCAAATCATCTGATCTGATTGATTTTGAGATTATGCTCTGTTTTCGCAAGAGAGTTGCCATCTCCTATCTGAAGGTGGCATGTGGACTTAAAACATGGCGGTTTTTTCAGCTTAATGGCCAAAACAACTCATTCCGTTTCAAAATTCTTTACCCCATTTGATTTTTTTATTTAAACTTAACTTACATTTTTTAAAATTATATTTTTAATACAAAATTTTTTAAAAAATTATAGCAAATAAAAATATAAATAGATTAAAACTTAGAGAATTTGGAGTTTTTCTTTGGATTTTTAAGGTGGTGGGCAGCGACAGCGATGGTGTCTCGAGTCTTTAACCTCCAGGGAAACCCTATTTAATTATGCAAGGGGGGCAAAAGTTGGGTACTTTGGATAATTAGCGGGCGGGCCCCGTAAGCTGGGCCCTCTGGACCCGGCCCTATTCCATCCACGACACCCAGCTGGGCAGCTCAACACGTCGCACGTGTTACGGTTGCAACTGTTGTCGTCATCACATCATGCGCATCGCTAACCGAAGCACTCGTACCTAGACTGAGTCAACTCGGTCAAACCACTCACTCGCTGCTAACGTTTTTCCCACCTCACCTCACCTCACGGGCCGCGGAGGTGTGCCCTGCTCTCATCTACGGAACAGTAACCCCTCCGTGAACATAACCATCCCTGCCGACAAATTTTTGGTCTCCCGTTTTGCTGACCTTCCAGTCATGCTCGATGACAAAATGTTTTAAATTAAAGAACGTGTATTTAATTGGATGGAGGGAATAATTAAGTGATTTATTTCGTTTCGATTCCCAGATAAGCTTACCAGCTAACTAATCCATCAATCATAATTGAACTTATTCTTTTTCGGGTGATCGGGAAGTGATTCATGGGGAGGTCGGTTTAGATTTTTCTAAGAAGATAAGCATCCCATTAGCATAACTGATCAGTAGTTATTTAATCATTAAGAAAAAAGACCTAAACATACTTGACCTATAAAATAATAGTAAAATCTACAAATACACAAATTTACAGGACAAATGATGATTACATATTTTGATTACTTATTAACCGTTTAGGAACAGTTTTTGTAATTGGTTTTAGAATTTTAAATAATTTATTTAACAGTTTAGGTAAAATCATTTAAACTAAAAATTAAAAATTATCATTCAGTGAAAGCAAGTTATGTCCTAAATTACATAATTATTTTATTTTGAGCAGCAGCTCTGCTCTCAATTGCTGTTTTACTTTTATTTTTATAATATTTTTATTTATTTAAATTTTTAAAAATGAAACTTTCTCGCTCTTACTATAACCCGAGTTACACCTATAATCCTACTGAAATCGTATGTCACAGTTATTTTGGTAAAACACTTTCTTTAGAGAAATTGTTTATAGCTGTAGCATCATTGCTCAGAGGAAAACCCATGATTCATATAATAACCGACAAAAACCAATTACGCTTAAGACGTGATTGATTGTCCTCTTCTTTCTTTTATTCAGTGGACCACACTACCCAATGTTTCCTCTTCTTTGCGACGATTGCAACTGCGAATGTCTCCTCCTCCAAAAGCCTACTTCTCAAAATCCCAAATAATTAAAAAAAGACGAATGAGAAAGGCTCTACCTCTACCCTTGAAGAATCTGCTTTTTTTTTCAAAAAAAAAAAATCTTTGTATCTTCTTCGAAATCCGAAGCAAAAGAGAAGCATAAATCAGCAGAAATGAGAGAAGATAATATGCAACCTGGAGTAACGTTATCATTCAATTCCAGAAGGTGAAGAATAATGGTCCACCACAATCAGTATTCACCGTACAGTTTTTATAGCTGGCACTTATCGCACCTCGAGGCTCTACCAAGCAACGGTCCGATTTCCAGCTGGCTTCCACACCAAGCCTGCGCACGCTAATCCCACCCGTCACTTTTTACGCCCCACAACCGGCGCATTTTAGCCCATCCCAATAATACCACTTTTCTAATCCCACTTTTATTTCATGTATTTATTTATTGCTGTTTATAACTTATAGTACTAATTTATACACGAAAAAAATTAAAAACCAGTTGCCATAAACAGATACAGAGCTAGCCCAGCTAGATATTTTAATTTTCTTAAATTTTTTATTTTCCTATTAAGTTTGAGCAAGGAATCAAATTAATTAACATGCAAATTTTCAGAAATTTACACGGAATAAGAAGGAAGAATGGCACAAAATCTGACGCACGTGGGAGCTGAGGTGGAGCGTGCGGTCGGTGCGGTCGTTGATGGTGGTGAGGCTAAGGAAAGCCTAGAAATCGGCCACTTTCCGGTGAGGTCGAAACTTCACCGGCGGCTTCTCCATCTCCCGCAAATTCCTCACGCTTCGAATCGCCAAAACATCGCCTCTCCGCAGCTCATTGCCGAGTTCAGTCGAATCTACGAACACAGGAAAAATAAATTAAAAAAATCTGCAGAATATAACGAAGGCACGTATGAAGAGAACAGATTCAGAATCGAAGCTGCATTGTACCGATAAGCTTCGAGGAGCGGCTGAACCCGTTGAAGTGAACCAAATCTGCGAGAAAAAAGAACGAATTGAAAGTAAGAACCAGTAAATCAACCAAACACCTTCTTAATCGATATCGCGAGCAAATATTTTACCTGATTGGGAGGGAGTGTGAGATGAGAGGTAAAGGATTAAGAAGCAGACGAGAGTTAGAATCGGAATGAGGTGGATGACCTTCTCCGGCCTCGAAGGCGACGGCAACGACACCGACGGCGTCGAAAACTGTTGAGAGGACAGTCGGCGAGGCTTGGAGTCTTTATGGTCGTCGTCATCGTCGGGTAGGAGGAGTCTGCGTTTCGGATCTTCCTTTGCTGGAGGAGCCCCGTCGCCGGCGTGGCCGTGGTGGACCTTGTTGACCGGGGAACCGAGCGATTGCCTCTGCATGTTTGACAAGAAGAAGCTAGAACAGAGTGAACCTGGGTGGTTGAAAAATGAGGCTTATTTTTTGTGTGGGTTTTTATTGTTGGGTTTGTTTAATGATTTATTTCTTAGCCGCTAATCAAGTAATTACTCTAATTCATTTTGCTTTTAGGAAAGGAGACGTGAGCTTTTGCTTTATACGTACGAGCTGATGTGAAGGACAAATTAATGCCCAAGGGCCCGAAGCCGGCCCTGGCCCTCTTCTTCTGGACGGATAACTAAGTACGAAGCCCCAAAATTTCTACCGAATGTGCATTTAAGTCCATACATTTCGTTTATTTGAAAACTTTTTGAAGCTTCGTTGTAGAATGTATAATAAGGAGCATTCCTTTAACATTCAACTTCTCAATCTGTTTGTCAGCTGTTGTTTGTGACTGTAAATGCTAAAAGAATTTTTTAATTTGATTTTCTAGAAACCGACAAATTGTGTTTTGTATGTTTTATTCACATGAAATTGGATGAGCCGATTTGGCTACACGACTAGTTGAGCCATCTTTCTTTCTCTAACCTCTCTCCCTATAGAAATTGGAAATTTAATTTCAAAATCATGATTTCAAATATTGAATGACGCGTAAAAAGCGCAAATCATCTCAAGTCTTTAGTTGTTGTTGCAAATGGGTAATCAACCTCTATTTCGTTACACATTGGTTACAAACCTTTGTAATTCATTGCATATTAGTCATTAGTCCTAAATAAGACTAAGTTAGCACAAAAATATAATTTACAAAGAGAAAAATATGATAGTTTAAATAGTTCATCAACTTTCAAAAAATTATGATACCACTTCAATTGATTGAAAGATAGTTACCGAACAATTTAAATTAAGGAATTATCACTATCTTATATTAACCTTTAATTTGCAATGGTAATTAAAAGTTTAGACCAATGGCACTATTATCCATTCAATGACTATTAGTTATGCTAATAACTTTAGTATTTTCTTTCTTTTTTTTTTTTTTATATTCAGAAGCATTACAAGTGTAGGGATCTAGAGAGTACGTTAGGAAAGTTAAGCATGAAGTGACTGTTGCACAAAAGCTAAAAAACCTCGGCTACATTTTGTCACTGTAGGGAGCCAAAGCTGAGAGAATGCAATGCAGCTGCTACTCGAACCCTAACTATTCCTATGGTGTTCCTTGGATTTTATCAGTTAGGCTAGTTGTGCAAACTTAATAAAGATAAAAATAATAAAAAATAATATTAAAAACAAAAAATTAAAACCATAGCCAGAAGTAGGTAAATTATAATGATTAAAGTTTTAATTAAAAAAATTAAAGAAAATAAAAAAAATTGAACCAAGATAGAAAATGAAAAAATATTAGGTATTCAAGGCTTAACAATTGATTTAATGAATGTAAAAAATGTGTTAACACAAAAATAAATAAATTATGATAACCAATGTGTTACTTTGGAATATAGTACATAAAAACAATAAAAAATTTGGGGACCAAAAGAATAAATAGAAAGAATCTAGGTAAATATTTATTAAATTTGGGGACTAAATAAAAAATGGATGTAAAATAGGGACTAACATGGAAAAGAGTAAAAGCTTAGGGATTAAATTGACATTTAACCAGACAATCTAAAACTAGAGAAATTACAAAATGGGACCCTAAAAAATGCGAGCACCTTGTGAAAAGGGATTCAAACTTAAGGAATGGTCAATTGTGTCTGGAAAAAAAAAACATAAAAAAAAATATATTTCTCTTCAGTGATGAATAGTGAAAATGACTTTTAGAAGTAAACGAAGTATGGGGGGACCAATGTGTTGCATGGCTAAATTCTGTATCAACATTAGTTGTAATATAATGAATATAAGTTATTAATGGAACAATGCAAACGGATAAAGCTTACCATGACATTAAGTAATATCTGCGTATAAATAATTATAAACACACAAAGTAGTCAACTAAAGATGTATTTATTTAATGTCAAAAAAACATTAAAGATAATAAATGAAAAACGACTAAAGCAATTCTATTAATCAATTCTATTAATCAATTCAAGAAAACCATTAAAAGAAAGAAATTTACTGGCGTTTATAGTGTAGGATAACATTGTACAATATACATGAATAGATTTTCTAAATTTTCACTCACTAATGAATTAGTGATAAAATAAAACCTTTTAAGAATCGTGCACTCATGCATAATACAAATTATTCACTTATTTCAACTAATCAAAACTGTAAATTAAATCTGTGTAAAACACTTATACATTATGAAAAGTGTGCATTTATTTCAACTAATTAAAACTTTGAATCAAACCTATATAATTAAAACTCTAAGTCAAACCATGCAAAAAAAAATGTTGATATTTAATATGGTTAATAAAAGCATGTCCTTCACTTTCATTTAAGGTTTTATCATCTTAAATTTAAATATGTCATCAAAACTTTTATTTTCCTAAAAGTTCATGCCACATATCTAAGAGCCTACCATACCTATGACTAGAGATCGAGATAGTCCTCTTTCTTTCTCTTGAAAAACCTTTGACTTATAGTATATACAAAAATTTCGATTAGCAAAAGGGAAAAAAAAGCTAATTATAGATCATGAAAACTGGGGATCATTATGGCTGAAATATTATATCTAGGGACTAAATAAGACATTTGACCATTCAGCAGGAGAGTAAAAAAAAATTAAAACGGTGGGCGGGGTGTCAAAAAAGGGACAAAATACTCTTGGGTCCCTATAATGTTTATTTTGGCTAGTATTATTCCCCATTCTTTATGATGTGACAAACATGTCACCATCAGCAAATGGTCTACCATTTATTTGGCAACAGTAGGAGAAAGTGGGGGAGCATTATGATAGACGTGAAATATTCAGGTACTAAAAGAAAGTTTTGACCATAAATTGAAAGAAGCAAAAAAAAAAAAAAAAAAGCCATGTAAGTTTTACTGTTGATATGAACAGTAAAACTCTTCTTTCTTTTAGAATATACTATAATATGTTCTATGTTTATTTTTAAATGAATTTACGCAGAATTTTTAGAGAAATTAGAAGTATATAATGGTATTGGATTCAAATTTAATAATCACTTTCTCATTTATCACAACTCAAATCCAAAAGAAGTGTAGTACTCTTATCTGTTACATAAGATTGGCAATTTAAAATCTTTCCGCATCTAAAATGAATGGCACTCTACAAAAATAAGACATAAAATACAACTAGCTTGTTGGGAATTGATAAGCAATAATAAAAAATAAAAAAAAATAGAGAGAGAGAGGGAAAAAAATTAAAAATTACCAGGACCCCATGAGGTTAGGTCAAACCTACCCTTGTGTCTCTCATTTTTTAAATACCTACAGTTATCTCTTATAAAATTAACACCGTGAGTCACTGTTAGACTGAAAAAGGGGAAATTTTGATTTTACCCTCCTAACCTTTTTTTACAAAAACTTTGTCCCACAAACTTCTTTATCTAACAACCTAACCCTTACCTTCAAGTAAACCCACAAACTTCTTCATCTTGTAATGAATTATGGAATGAATCAACAAGAGGAAATCGCCTTGTAGGGCGGTGACATGAGTGTCGTTGATGGCTAGCCGGTGAAGAAGGATTGCATCAAGATTAGGAATGGTCGCCGAGAATGGCGGGGACACTAACGGTTGCCCTCTTTCACTGTGGCCATCGAGCCCATCACCTCATCTCCCTTTTGTTTCTATTGCTGCTGATCCATTCCTCTCTTGAATCTCAGACATTATTAGGGACGGAGCTATGTTGGGATGGGGAGGGGCTGCCGCTAGAGGTGTATGCCTGCTCAAACCGACTCAGGACCGACTCGAACCGGGAGGGCCTAGGCATGGGTCATGGAGGACCGAGCACAAACCGGCTTCAAGCAGTTCGGTCCTAAGTCAAGGTTTGCAGGCTTATGATTTAAAAAAAAAAAATTAAAAAATGATTAATTATATATGTAATAAATAATTTTAAGAAAAAACACAATTTCTGGTGTAAGTTTTATTAAGTAAAAAAGTAAACTGCACTTACAAATAATCGGAACAGTTCTTCTTACAAATAATTGGAATGGGCTTTACATTTTTAAATGACAAAAAAGTTCCAAAAATGACAAAAAATAAAAACTTATGATCTGTGTTTAACAGCATAGTTAGATCAAATATAAACTATATGTAAGAAGGAAAAAAAATTCAAGTCTCTTTATCGAATATTACCTCATCATCCGAACTTCTTTGGTCTAGTTTCCAAAGAGCTGCGATGCCCCAATCTCGGTTGCACACTCATACTTCTACTGCTTTGGGCATCAGTCGTGATCGTTTCTCGGATATCACCTGTTTTCCTGCGTTAAACGTTGCCTTAGATGCTATGGTAGAGACTGAAACAATAAAAATCTCCTGTGCGATTATTGATAAGATCGGAAACCTTTGTCTCTTTTGTTTCCACCACTCTAATATGTCGATATCGCTTGACTTAAACGATATGTTGAGATAGTCTTTGGTCTCAGCTAACCCCAATGTCATTGGTCGGGAACGCTTTAGTATTTGGAAGGCCGAGTTGAATCTTGATGAGATTAATCTACTTGGAGGCTCGGTTTAAGGAGTTTCGGATATTACTTTATCCAAATATGGCTCACAATATAACTTGTACAAAGAATGCAAGTACTCGAAAGCAGAGCAAATATAGCCAAAATATTTATATGAGACATTTCTAAATAAGTATGATAAATGTCTTCAAGTAATGTGATCGTGCCCATTAATTTGACATATGGATCAAGCAAAGAAACAACTAAAAAGATAGGTGGAATGTTTTAGAAATACTGAAGCCATTTAACCCACATTCGGTTTCAACAACTCATCATCTTTAAACTGATGTAAACTATATGTAATATACACTACATAAAGCAAAACTTGATGAATGGTTGGGTAGTAAACACCGAAGAAAAATTCAATAGCCTTATAAAAAAACTTAAGCAATTCACCAGGTTTATAACATTTTTCCCATATTTTAGTTGTAAGGAATTCATAACCCATTTTTAAGCTCATGAAATGTGTCAACAAATTTGCATACAGGTATGCATCTTAGAACATCAAATATGTGGAGTTTCAGTGGGTTAGGTAATTTAATTTAAACCGTTTTCAAGAAAATGGTTTTTTATTTTCAAAACAAAACCTTTTAAATTCATGAAATATAGCACATCTTGATTTCAAAAATGCCAATGAGTTCCAAATAGGTACAATTTCATTTTGAAGAACTTCTAAACCCTTTTGTACACAATTGTTCAAAATATGACACATGTATCTAACGTAAAAGAATGCACTATTGAGAAGTGGTTTCAATGCTTGGTTCAAAAGACGAGCGGCAACATCATTGTTTGAAGCATTATAAAATGAAATACATAGGACTTTGTTAGCACAAAAATAATCACGTAATGTTTCTAAGATGCAATTGTATATATGATAACCGGTATGATCAGTTTTAATTACTCTAAATGACAAAATTCGTTTTTACATGACTCAATCAGAATCAATTTAATGAGAATGAACATAATAATATGATTGACCTACAGTTGATGTCCACATGTCAGAAGTAAATGCCACACAATGATCAAGAGCATAAAAATAGGCTTGCAAATTTGATTTTTTGGCTTTAAATATTTTAAAGCTTTCCTTCCTAGCTATTTTCCTAGACACTTTTTTAAATGCAGGATTTAATTGTAACTTAACCCAAGATTTCTAGGTGCACATCTTCAGCTCATGAAAAAGGTTTTTTAGTAAGCATCATCCAATTATCATACCTTCTCTACAAGATTGTTGGTTAAAATGAAATATACCTAATTCGTTGGTGTCGGTTATACTTCCAAGTTATATTTGTCCTCTAAAACTAGTCATGACACTAAGGTGGATATTAGGATGTTAATTTTCAATGTGGCGCTTTAGCGTTTCGATGCCGGAATTCTTTTTATGCACAAACTTTTTCCCGTAATGTTTGCATTTCCCGTTCCTCGACACCCGTTCATGTACGAGCTCATAATGCTCCTAAACTCAAGCCGTTAGTCTCGAGGATTACCTTGACATTGGGTTTCCTCTACAATCCATAACTTGTTGGCGTCGACTGTGTTGACGGATCATTGGCCGCTGTAGTATCCACCTCTTCAACATCATCATCGGATAATTGGTCATTAAGACCTAAGTCATAATTCGTCATATCAATTCTGGCATCATTATTGTGCAACTCCTTAATTGAGATGCTTTTATTGGCCGGCGGAGAATGGCAATGGAATAAGCCTCGAAAGCCGGTGATGCGGGATGGTGAAGTCTTCGTCAACTTGCCATTTCCTCTTGAAACCATGACTCACGAAGTAATAGTAGTGATTAATGTAAAATTAGAAGGAGATTATGAAGATATTAGGAAGATATTAGTAAAAAATTTAGAAGAAATTAGTAAAAAAACTCAAATGCTTGAGAGAATATAGTAAAAGAAGAAAAGAAATTGAATTTTGGTATAAGGATAGAGTGAAAATGACATTACTATTTATAGAAGAGGGGCAAAAATTGTTTGGACAAAAAAGTCCTTCAATTTTAGTTGTAGGTGGAGTGAAAGTGGAATTTTGGGGATCAAATTGTAACAGAAAACTGTTGAGGGACTAACTGTGTAATTAACCTTTTTTAAAAAAAATTTTGGTGCCAGAGCCATTGCCCAACATCAGGCCCGGATTAGACCGCCGAGCCTATCCATTTTGCATCCTCATTTCCCTTTAAGCCCAAATTCAGCCCACTTATTTGCGGGCTTCTCACGGTTCGTGCTGAGGCAGGTTTTAATCAAGTCGGAGCAAGTTTGATGCCAGGTTGGTCCTGATTTGGACCGAGTTGGATCAGCCCATGTTCCATTTCTAGTTCCCGCCCTTTTAGTTTTTTCAAAATTTTTTATTAGTGGTAGTTAATATGATATAAAATTGTAAAAGTTTTTTAGACGGCCATCCTTGGCCTTTGCCCAGGAGACCTATGAGAACTGGTCTCACGGTGGATTACAATTGGCTAGTTGTATATGTGCGCGAATTAAAACTCCTTGATGCTAGTTGATTAACTTAGAATTTGCGGGATGCATGCTCTTCATGTTTTGACTAAGATTAACAAAAACCATAAAACATTGATTTGGCCAAGAATTTTCCATAGAAAATAAGTTCAAATAGCCAAATCATACAAAATCAACATTTATGTGAGTTTACTACACATAACAACTGTGTGGAAGCATTCATACCTAAAGTAGACTAATGCGCTCACCCAAGAGCAACCCTAGAGTCTAGGACTCCTTAAAACATAGACAATGGAGGTAGCTAAGAGTACTATATTTACAAGCCTCAACTGAGATCTTCTTAAACTAACTCCCACCTTGGATGCAAGTCCCAGTGGCGAGTCACAAAAGTCTTGGTCCAAGTGCTACTAGGCTCTACAACCAAAGGAAAACTCTAGTTAATATTGTTACTTAACCAACAAGTTACCTAGTAAGCTAGAATCATAAAGATTCTCAAGTACAATACCTGCACAAAAGCTAACTACCACAATAACCCTCAACGGTTACCCGGTCCAAGAACTTCAGAATCTGCACAACATTACTAGGGAGTGAAAACTTAAACATTCTCAATAGGGGTCTTCATTGTACCTGCAAAAAAATTACTAAGGACTCTACATATGATAACATATGTAACCTGCTGTTAGCTCTTACAGCTTGAGGGTTTGATATGTATGCACATATAACTAGGTCCTTTGAGACCTTTCCTCACCTAGTCCTTGAACCACAAGGCATAGTCTTGTCCTCTAACAAGCTTAGCTTGGCAGCCTAACTAGTGATAAATCACCAGTTGAACCTCTCCTGTTTATGTTGTACAAGGGAATTATGGTGGGACTATTGTAGACTAGGCCATAAAGACCTTGTAGAATAGGTGCACTAAGGTTTCACCTTGCAATCTCGTGGCTAACGGCACGACTAGGTCGCCAAGGGTTCTAAACCTTTCACCAAAGCTAGTGGTATTTAGTTGTGATCCTTAGTAAACTAGTTTTCTTGCTTATGGTACAAGTCACCATAAAACTTTATAAAACTCAAGAAAACTCTTAGGTCTTGAAGGATTTCTGGAAGTCTCGGAGTACCCCCAGAATACTTAGACCCTAAGGTACCCTAAGAACCCCCTTAGGTCTCCCCTCGACCTTCTTAGCAAAACTTGGAAAATTCAGCCAACCTGCTTGAGTTGCCACAGTTGGTAACGTTCTGCCAACTTTTCTGGTATTGGCGATGCATCGTGGACAATGGTACCAAACTGGCGACGCGTTACCAATCTGTGAATCTACAGAATTTTCACAGATTTTGCTGCTATAAACTTTGGACACTTACCAAACATATCAACCATGCTTGGTTAGCCCCTAAACTTCACATACATGAAAACATGTTGCATAGATCACAACCAACTATCACAAGCCAATCTATGGTGCATTATAACATCATTCCAATTATCACAAACCTCATAGTCCACCATGATTCAACCTTGTTCACTAACTAATGCTATTGCTAGAATTACTCAAATTCTTCAAGCCAACTTATTCCAATAGCATTAATTGAACTTAAAAACACAACTCCCTTACCTCAACTCCAAGTAACAAGCAAGAATCAAGTACTCTTCCAATCCACTAAGCTCACCAAAGCACCACCTAAGTTCTAAGCAAAACATAGGCACCCAACATCAAATTCTCGCTTTCTAACCAAAACCCAAGCTCCTAACTAACAAATAAACATGAATTCAATCAAGAACACATTGGTTACCTCGTACTAAAAACAGGGGATGGGAGAAAACATGCTTCCAAGCTCCAAAACCATGGTTTTATACTTGAAATGAGCTCCCAATGGCCTATATACTTATTATGACTTCTCTTTTCACTAAGAAACTTTGATTTCAAGCTCAATTGGATGGAAAAATAAAGGTGAAGAGGATGAACTCGAGTTTATGGCAGCCACCCTTCACTTTACCCTCTTATAACCTTTGCTTAACACAAAAGCTACCAAAGTATTAGACTTGATACACTTAAGCCCCTATCTTTTGGTAACCTTAGCTATCCTTGATTAATCCTTTTTTATTTCATCAAGTTTGGGCTAAAGTTGAAATTTAAGTTATAAAACTTCATTTTAACTACTCGGGACCTAACCTGGCTATTTAGGATATAAAATTACCATTTTGCCCCTAAACCTCATTTAGTGCCTTAACTTTCTTGGAACTTAGTGAACTTTGCTAAACTTTTCTATTCTTGCTATGTAAACTTGAATTAAGGTTGCAAACTTAATTTAGAGTACTTTACCTTCCTTAAGCATGCTTCCCACTAGTAGAGCCATAACAGTTTTAAAGTTAGGTACTTATTTGTAAATTATAAAATTAATGAAAGGCTTTGGTGGATTTTATCCTTTTTAAATGTTTTAACATAAACTTTCTTCTCCTTAGTAATGCAAATTAGAAACTTCAGCAGAGCTCTATAGGGAAGAAGCATGCGAATGATGAGCGAACTATCCTCAATTTATCTTTTTACCTCACATCTATCTCCACAGAAACTTCAGCAATGAGATATTGGCCCACTGGTGGCAACACAGCTTTTTCTCTCTATCACCAATCACCATCTGTCCATCTTCGCCTTTTTGTTAGGTTTTTTGAAATCCACCGACAGCTCGGTAGGTTGGGTGTTTTTTGAATTTTTCTTTTTTCTTTTCCTTTAATTCTTAGTTTTGATATCAATTACTCACTCAAATTGCAAATAAGGTGTACTAATAAGTGAAGCTAAGATCCTATGTATGTATCTAAGGATTTAAATGAGCATCGTGTCAAATTTTGAGTTATAAACTTTTGAATTAAACTAAATTATTATAGACTTTCAAATTTTATGAGTTTATATATAATATTATTTGATGTTTTCTAGTATTGATAATAAATTTATACATGTTAACAACATGCCCACACCTACGCCTTTGCCTCGTTCCCTAGGCACGATTCTTGGTTACGTCCCTGGACATTATCAACAAAAATCGAAAATAGTTGTGAAGAAGAGAAAAAGAAGCGAATATACTTGAATAAAAAATCAGAGGTCAAAATCAGAATCGAAAATCGATTGTGCAGTGGCTAGGAGAAAAAGGTGGAGAAGAATGGGCAAATTGCGCTAGTTGGGAAAAAGGGCAGAAAAGAGAGGGCGAATCCGAATGAATCTAGGTCGTGAAGAGAGAGAGAGGAAGAACTAAGAAAATCTGGCTTGGTTCCAGCCATAACTTGATGGTGATGACAATGACAACATGGTGGCAAGGAGAAGACGAACGATGGGGGTGATGAAAAGGAAGGATTTATAACTTGATTTATATTGATCTAAAAGTTAGGGGTAAAATTTTTAAGGAAGAAGATTAGGAAGCAAAATTAAATATTTTACCTTTTCAGTTTAACGGTAAATGATGGTGTTAATTTTTTAAAGGGTTAACTGTAGGTATTTGAAAAATGGGAGACACAAGCATAGGTTTGACCTAACCTTCATCCTCAAGGGGGTCTTGGTATTTTTCCAAAAATTAAAAAAAAGTGTTACATGTTGTAGGTTGCACAAAAAAACTTTTGATAAATTTCATGATCAGTCTCTAACGTTTGACAATTTTTCTGTTTTAGTCTTAAATATTTAAATTAATTTGTTTTGATTTCTCACCATATGAAATTCATTAACTCAGAATAACTGTCTCACTTAAACTTTTAGAGCTCTAACTTACAATAAATAGTCATTGTCTTCTAGTAAATTTAAATAGTGTAAAACTTTTTTGACAGTCAATAGACAATTCAAATTAGTAATTTTTTTTTCTGTGAATGATAAAAGTACAATTTACAAAAAAGAAAAACTAGTAATTTAAATTGCCCATCAACTATAAATAAATTGTTATACATATTAAACTTGCTGAAAGATAATTACCAAATAGTTTAAATTACGATTTAAAAAGTTGTTATCAAATAGTTATTATGAGTTAACAAATTTCTTCAAATAGGGACTTAAGTGAAATATTTTTTAATTGGTTTGGAGCTAACATGAAACTTTTCTAATGAGTTTAAGACCAAAACAAAACAGTCAATAGGCTAGGGATAAAACCATAATGATACTTAAAGATTAGAGACTACCCATGCAACATACCCTTAAAAACTATTGCATGAGATCTTGGTTGTTCCACGCATTTGATATGAAATTATTCATATTGTCATTATTATTATTATTAGGCTTAAGGGTAGTTCATTTTGAGTTAAATGGATTAATAAGACTCCATTATTTGACTGGTCAATGGGGTGAAAAAGTTGGGTACATAAGTGGGGTTAAGAATAGGTATAATTACATGGCTTTGCCAATGAGCGATTTTTTGTTCAAATTAGCTCCATTACTCTCTTTCCTCAATCTGGAATAGCCCCCTTTTGCACTTACCTCCATTCATTGTCCTCATTTAGTCCTGTTGCCTAGAGTTCATCAAACTCTCTATCAGTAGGGGTGAAACTAAATGGGGGTTATCAGGGGTCGGGTTCTTTCAAAAATTGTAAAATACTTGTTGTTTCCCTAAAATTTAAAAGCAAATACATTTTGGCCCCTCTTTAAAATTGGTCAAATTCCTTTGTAAGGACTATAGTTTAAGGGAATATTTGTTTTAGCCCATTTTTTATAAAAAAAAAAACCAGGGTTTGCCCTTATCCACTAGCTACCATTTTTTTAGGATATGGTTTTGACAGCCAGATCCACCCTATTAGTGCTTTTGTCCAGACCTTAGATTTTATTATTGGAAGATCTCTGGCTTATGTCACGTGGCAAATGGCCTTAATTCATTGCCATCGCTGTATGATGGGGTAACATTGTTGGCTGCCCAAGATAGTTCCTTACTCTTGGTTTGCCTTTATGGAATATTATGTGTGGTTTGCATAAATGTGGCTTTGTCTCACTGTTAGAGGTTCAGTAGCCTCTTTAGCCATTCAAATTTACCAATTCACAGCCATATTTAACCATTCACCTCTGGATCTGATGAAACTCACTGAGACAACTTGTCTACAAATGTCAAGCACATCTTAATCGATTTTGGCATAAGAGGATGGGGAGATTTGATTGGTTCGAGCAATCTATGGGTAGAACAGAGAAGAGAAAGATGATTCTTGTTGAAAAATAGCCAATGGCACCTGACCGTAAATAACATCAAACCTTAGGATAAAAAACTCAACTAATCTGTGAATAATGAACCCCTATTATTCCAATTAAGCTAAAATGAACTGCCCCTTAACTATTAGAATGGCTATTCAACTTACCCATCTCATTCGATTTAGTTTAAAACTCAGTAAATTCAAGTCATTGAACTTTGTAATACTAGCAACTTTGTCCATTATTTATAATCCTTAATGGTAAAATTTTGAAATTTCCTTGTAATTTGTATTTTTTTTCATAATAGACCTTTAAGTTTGAAAAAACTCTAAATGCACAATCTCCATTGTTAGATTGCAATTGATTCTCCTAAAATACTTAATGACAACGACAGCCACCCCATACATCATTGTGTTTTCTCTTAAGTTGTCATGCCTTTCACCATTAAAGGCCAGTTCATTGGTCATTAAATAGATTAATAAGGCAAATGATGAAGGATGGTCAAAAGGGCATGTTGGGTTGGTGGGGAGAAAAAGGAGTGGTACTTCTTAAAAATTATGAAAAATGCCGTTAGGCATACTGTTAAGCAGGCAAATGACAATTTTCTATCTTTTCTCACTTTACTGTCCCAATCACCTTCCCCTGGTTTTGCATGGAATCCATGGTGGCCTCCCTTGGTCTATAGCTTCGGCCCATTTCTCTATTGGCCTAACTTCCTCTAAGAGCCTCAGACCAACCACCCTATTGTACCCCATCACATTTGTGCAGTTACTGACATTGCCAATGATCTTTGTCAGACAAGCTTTTATTGGCCTATTGCCGTTTGTTGTTGCCAGTGGATTATATTTGCTGATTACCTTAGCTAACACAAACCTAACCCACGAAACTCTATTTGACTTGTGAAAATTCTTCACCCGACTTAAGAGTAATGGAAATGATGACTTAGGACAGGACTAATCTCATTGAGCAGCTGGTGAATATGGTTATTGGGAGGTAGATCTAGAGCAGACAGTGGTTGTCAGATGGGTAGGCAATGGTCATCTAAGCTTTGTGGATAAGTGGAGCTCGTGTGACCAAGACTACGGTGGCTGGTCTTAAGACAAAAGGTGATATTGAGATGAGAGAAGAAGCTTGAATCTCTTAAAAAAGAAGAGTGGCATGAATGTGTAAATTTGCCTAACTTTTAACCCAATTTCATTTCCCATGAATATCTCTTCCTTTGACTGGCCAAAAACTGTTGATCCATTAATGGGATTAATCCTTAACAAATTGCCCCTAAGTTTTTAATTTATGTGATAAAACTATTGTTCCTACTGCCATTGAAGCTACTTTGTACCACTTTGAGGTCACTAAGACCATCGCCTTGGAAGCCTACCCGTTACTTTCCTTGGCCACGTCACCCACACTGCTACTTGAAGAAAAATAAAGGAAGAACGCACGACAACTACCTTAATGTGGTGCTAAGAAGATCTGGTGGTTAGTGGTAGAAGTAAAAGGGGGCTAATAAGGGCCTGGTCCCCTGAAATTATTATATATATATATATATATATATATATATAGAATTTAAAGAAAAATGTATTTAAACCCTTCCTTAAATTGATCAAATTTTCTTGTAAGGATTATAATTTAGGAAAATATTTATTTTGGTCTATCCTTCATAAAAAACTTGGATCTGTCCTTTCTGGTTGTGGTTGTCATCAAGTAGTGGAGGAGAATCTGATTCGATCAGACGAAGGAGATAGCGTGTATATACATCATTTTTCTTTTTGCTAAGAAGGCCTATTATGATAAAATAAAATATATAACATGGAGATTCTGTAATTTTTTTTCATCAAATGGTATGAGTTTATGGATCAATTCACTAGTTTTGTACAGTTAAGGGACACGAGTTAGGCTGGTTTGGGGTCTTCGTAAAATTACGCAGTATTATTATTATTATTATACACAAAGAATTGTATAAGTTGTCAATGTTAGCATGTAAGATACATTGCATATTTGGATAAAATAAAAAAAATTGATTATGTTTGAATAAAATGGTTTGATTATTTTTCTAGTTGTATCGATTCAGATCAAAACCAAATTTCATATTTGGTTATTGGATTAGTTATTGAATCATACAATTAAATCTAAATAATCTAATAACTAAATAATAATAAATATTTAACTATTATCCATATTGACTGTACTTATATAAAGTTATTGATTCTTCTTTAATTTTGAGTATAAGATGTAAAATTTTGAATAATTATTTTATGTTTTCATTTATGATGTGTCTAGATCTTAGAAAAAGTAAACGATTAAATCGAAACAAATAAACCACAAGGCAATTTGGACTGTTTGGATTAATTTTGACATGTACTTTAAAAAATTTGAATACATTTTGTAAAAACTGAAAATTGATCAGTTATTGTATTCTAATAATAGGTTTCGAACTGAACCAACTAAGTGTTTACCCCTAATCAGCTTGCTAACATTATATTAATTTGAAGATTTGTCACTTTGACTAAACTCTCATTTTAACCCAGTTGGCCTAAACATTCACATGGATTTAAGAATTTAAGGGATCTTTGGGTACCCATGTCAATCGGACAGTGCTGGCGAAAGGTATAGCACGATGTTTCCGAAAGGAAACAAAAAGAAGTGGCGTAGGCGTAGTCGCGAAGGTTTTGACAATGGAGGTACAATAGAGCCACGAGACACGAATAATTTCGGAACTTTTTTAACTTTCAAGCTTTTAGTTAGTTTTCCTTGGTTGGATAATAAGAATATGTTCCAATCCTGAAACCGTTTCGCGTCAAAAGGAACCAAAGAATCCAAGGCTTTTATGATGACTTGGTTATGCTAACATGGCTACTTCTACGGGAAGCGCCTTACTTTTGTTTGACTGAAATGTTTGTCTGGCATATTTAATTTGACGATTTTCATTTTTTTTTTTTTTGATATCAGAAGTTTCAAATTTCTTTTGTTACAAGAAAAAAAATAGTATTCAAAATGGTTTATATTTATTTTTACATCTTTTTATATGAAACCATTTGAAAGTACGTATTAAACAGGTGTAATAACATATTAAAAATAAGATTTTTTAATAATTTTATTAATTTTTTTATGAGTTTTACTTATAGAAGAAGCCATTTTGTCCTTTTCACAAGACAACTTTTTAGGCCATGTTTTCAAAGAGTACATGGTCCGAGTACATCCACAAAAATTTTAAACAACTAGAGTAAAAGATTTCGGTTCTGGAAAATTCTTCAGTTTTTCTGGTCAATTTTTTTAAAACTAGAAAATAAAAAGAAAATATATTTGGTTAAGTAATTTTCTTTTTTAGTTTTGTTGGAGAACAGTTTTCCATTTTATGAAAATGTTGTTCTCCCAATTTTCTGACCACTCTCTCTCTCTCTCGACCTTTCAATCTCTGGATCTTGATTTCCTGTCATCGCCACATCTCCTTTGTAGCTGCCACTCAACATCTCTCCCTCGTTGTCGCCATCCGCTGACCAGTATCGTCAATCTCCTCAGATGCCACCCGATTAGCCCCTCTCCTCCCCCCCTTCTCTCTCTCTCTCTCTCTCTCTCTCTCTCTCTCTCCATTTCTTTGGTTTTGACAAATTGCTAAATGCTCTCCTCTATCCTTCAATTACAGGTGACTGAGTTGCCCTCAATGAATGAAGCAATCCTAAAGCAACAATAGCAGTGCTATTAGAGCACTGGGATTGTGCAATTGGCTGCAAAAAGTGGGGTGGCAGTGGACGATGGCAACAGTGCTAGAATACCACATGTTGGTGCTGCAGATGAAGGATAGAAAATTTGGGAGCCTAACCGGAAAAAAGAAAAATGTTGAAGGCTACTTTCACAATTTTACATTTTTGCTTTTGAAGCTGATAGACTTAGGAAATACTCTATTATAATGCAAGAACTTTCCTTCAACTTTCAACTAAAGCATCAAACTTTTTCAATTTAGTATATATATAATCATATTTACTTACTTTATAACAATTAAACATGTTCTTTAAGACATATTTTAAAAAATTGTGCATTAAAAATGGAAATAGATTATAGAAAATGAAATGAAAAATTATTTTTTACATCCTAACGATCCCTTTGATTTTCATTAGTGATGCCCAACAAGATCTTCGTCGTGTGACATGGTGTGACCGAGAGGGACTTCTGGTGTGAGGGAACGCCCGAAGTGTAGATTTCTTAGGGGAGCCTGCCTGAAACACTCAGAAAATAGGGGTTAGGAGGTCCCCGGTGTCTTTTTCCGGGGAGGAGCCTCCGACGCCCAAGTCAGTGTTTTGGAGGAGGAGAGGGGGTACTAAGGGCCAGAGATTCTTGCCTGTCACTTTTTCTCTAGAGGGAGGAGGAGAGAGCCCCCTTGCTGAGACTGTTTCCCTGATATTTATAGGAGGGGGTGACCTGTTCAGATTGTGACACGTGTTCGGTCGGATATAATCTACACTTTTCTGGGTGTGGGGGCCTCCAGCCGCTTAGAGGCTCCTCGGGCCATGGGCTAGGGCTGGAGTGGCCCTACATGACAAGACGTAGGCAGCGTCGGCGTGTCAGAGCGCATATGAGGGCGGCGTGTAGTGTGTGTGGGCGACATGTCAGAGGCTCCTTAATTGCTTCTGCCGTACACCCAAGGTCCTATTTGCTGAGGTCGCCCTTCGGAGTGAGGACCCTTCCCCAGGAGTCATACCAGTAGTTCGGGGAATTCCCTAGCTTTAAAGTTTCTCCTTCGAGGGATTATCTCCTGCCGAAGGTGGCTGGTCCTCCTCCCCCGAAGCTAGTTCGGTCGCCTTTCCGAGGGAGGCAACACGCTAGTCACCCGAGGTCAATATCGTCATCCTCGGGAGAGCTGGCAGGCTACCGAGGTCGTGTTTCTAAGGCGTCAGACTCCCTCCTTTCCGAGGTCAGTAATGGTATTCATTGTGGGTGAAACTAGATTTACCGAGCGTGATACCTAGTCGAGGTTTTCGGGTTAATGGGGCGATAACACTTCGGCTATCATATGCCCTCCATCGGAAAGTCGGAGTGGAGACTTCGGCTAGTGGTCCTTCTGGGTGCGTTTTTCAGGACTCGGAGTGTGACGTTCGCGGAGAAAGCACTTCGCCACAGGGAGGCAAGCCCTGTCCGGACAGGTGTCACTATCTGGCCCTTGGTGTCCTCGAGATACTCAATTTTTTGCTTTTTCCGCAGTAGGTTAGTGGGCCGTCACGTCTCGAAACTAGGCGTGTCAGTCTGGAGCGGCGTGCTCGGGTTTTCGAGATGTCAGAGAGCATGTCTTAGTTTCTTGCGTCGGGCGACACGTGGCAGTCGTTGGTTGGGGACGGTCACGTCAGTTACAGCAGGCGCGTCTTTTCGTGCGTGATGGGCAATTATGGTGACGTTTCGCCTTCGCGAGGCAATTATGACGCCGATTCGGCTACCCTTCCTCTGTCTATATAAACCTTCCTCCTGTCATAATCCTCATTTGTTCTCCTTTTGTCTTTGCTTTGCTCCCGCCTATTTTCGTGCTTTCGCATCTTTTTTCGCGGCGGTGTTATCGACGGAGCGATTTCCGGCCACCTTTCATGATGGCGTCTTCAAACCCTGATTTCGGCAAAACTTTTGGTGGGTTTTGATTCTAGAGGTCCTTTGGTTTCTTCATTTTTTGCTTTTTCTAGCTTCCCGAAGTCATTTTTCTTCTTCCCGAAGTCCCTCTCAATTCTTTTCTTTCGAAGTCACTTATTGTCAATCATGTCTTCGCCTGTTCCCCTTATGTTTGTCGCACCCATCCCCGAGAGTTGGCAACCTCTCATGTCTCATCCTTGTTGCTCCACTTCGGAGAAATTAGAGAAGTGGACAACCAAATTTTTTCTTCCTTCCTATGCCACCACCAGACTTCCTCACCTTGGTCATTTTAGTTTCATGAACAATAAGGACGAGGTTACCGTCTTCCGTGCCCAACTAAAGGCCGGACTTCGGTTCCCTCCTCCGAAGATGATTTGTTACTTTGCCAATTTCATGGCATAGCCGTGAATTAACTTCCTCCAAACTCACACTGCTATTTTAACGCCTTCCTGTACATATGTGGGGTCTTTGGAATAGAACCTCACTTCATCTTGTTCATACAGTATTACAAGCTCTATCCGGTCCTGAAGGGTGGCTTCTATTTTATGCTACCCCGGGGATCTGGGAGCAAAAAATACATGTTCACTTTCGCTACCAAAGATAGCTGGCGAGGGTGGCAAAGGAAGTTCTTCTTCCTGAAAATGGCGAAGGCTTGGTCGCACGTTTCGACTAAGTGGGCTCGGGGAAAGCTAGAGACGGATGTCGTGGACCCCAAAAAGCTGCTAACTCCCGAGTTGGCGGCGAGGTTTGCGGACTTCGACAAACGTATCCATGCTATAGCCGACTGGGATGCCGAGGTTCCTTCCCGTTCCCTCTACCCCTTCAATATCATGTGGACATTTATGACCAAGGAGGTCATTCAGGAATTGGGGGTAGTTAAGGAGCACAAGACGGACCTCGACATGCTAGCTCTTGCCATTGACGGGAAGGAGTCCTGGCTGGTGAAGCTCCTTCGGGGGGAGCTCACCTATGGAGCCTTCTTCGAAAATGAGTTTTCCTTCCAAAGATTTTTAGCATAAGTACATGTTTGGACTTACACTGATCTTTTTCTCTTTTTTCAGAGATGGGCGACGAGTTAGCCGCTTACTACAAGTCCCTCTTCCTCGACCAAGCCGAGAAGGGGGAACAAACAAAGAAGGGCGCCTCCAAGAAGCGCAAAACCACCGAGAGCGGGCCATCTTCGGCTAAGAAGCCGAAGAAGGACATCCTTCTTCCACCCCCAGTAGATGCAGCGGAGGTTGTCGGTGAGCTTGAAACTTCCGCCAAGCCTGAAACTCCCGCCGAGCTTCCTACCGGGGTGGCCACCAGTGCTGCTCCTCAGAGTCCCGCCACGTCGGCGGATCTTTTGGGCCCTTTGGCAGAGGGTCCTTCTGTTGAGGAGTTGGAAAAATGCCGAAAGGACAAGGGCAAACATATCCCTACCGACGTGGAGGAGGTCCGGGACTCTGATGATGACATTACCGAGGTTGCGCCAGGTTTGTCTATTGTCCCCGTTTTAGTACTTGCAACCTTATAGCTTTCATAGCTAAGGAGTTTTGTCTGACGAGGCTTATGCTTTTAATTTTGCAGAGGAACTGGCGCCCTTGGCTTGGATGGTAGAGCATGCTCGGAGGCGAACTCTTCGGGATTCCCACATCCCAAAGGACAAAGTTCCCAGGGAGCCGTTCTGGTCCTTCACGGAGGACATGAATTTGTTCTCTGAGGACTTCCGGGAAATGGCTCCCCAGATGGCGAGGGGTGTGCTCACCCAGGCTTTTTTCAAGGCGGTTGCCGAGGAGTGCGCCAACGAGGATACCCTCGCCGCTAAAGTTTCCGAGCACTCTGCCCAGGTAGTTCTTCAGGCCTCTTTATTTTTCTTCTCCCATTTTTTCTAAATGTTTGGGTTTCCTTGCGCAAATTTAACTAAGTACCCTCTTCTTTCTTACAGCTTCTGGGGTATAGTGGATACCTTTGAGCTTGGGCAGCAAAACAATCTTCGGTTCGAGTTTGGGCCGAAGATAAATTGGAGAAGGCCAAGGTCTTCTGCACCAACGCGGTTGTGACGAACATCGAGTTGAGCCAAATAGCCAAGGAGAAGGTCGCCAATCTTCGGGAATAATTTTTGAAGGGCTAAGAGGAGCTCTTGAACGATTTTTCCAAGAAAATGTCCGACCTTGGTGAAAAGGTCGTGAGCTTGACCTCGGCTAATGAGGCCCTTCAAAAGGAGAAAGAAGAAGACTCTGCTCTCCTGGCGAAGGCCCTTGCTGATAACGCAGAGCTTCAGGCCAAGGTCGAGACCCTGAAGAAGGATACATCAAAGAAGAAGAAGGTGAAGGCCCTGGAGAAGGAGGTTGTAGATCTTTAGAATGAGGTGGAAGACTTGGGCATCGAGAAAGACAATGCCGTCCAGGCAACCAAGGTTGCCTTCTAGGATGGCTTCTGCCTAGCTCGCCATCAAGTCCTGAAGAAATATCCAGATCTCGACCTTTCCTTCCTGGCTACCCTGGATATTCCTGAGGGGCCTCAGTGGACCTGGTCGAAAATCGAGCTCCTCAACCTGTCGTTTACCCCTCATCCGGCACCGAAGGCGGCGGCTAAAGACACAGGAGTCGGAGCTTCCCATGATGCCAGAATCCCTTAGATATTCTAGGGCCTTCGCCTTCTTCTTTTTCCTTGTAATTTTTCTTCCTGTAACCTTCTCCTTGTACCAAGGCTTTCTTCAATAAATTTTTCCTTCCTTCACAACTTGGTTGAGTCTTTGAGCAATAGTTTTTGTTTCCCAGTTGTCCTGACCACTTTCGGTCAGGAGATTTCGGAAAGGTATGCTTTGCTCATTTTGTCGGCCAACCTTCGGGTAAATGTTCGCCTTTGAAAAAATTTCCTTAGGCAAATTTTAGTCTGCCTTCGTCGACCGTACTTGATGGACTTCACTTTTTTTTTTTGGGCATATAACCTAATCAACTTCGGAAGGAAGATGTGACTTTTGCGAGTGCATGCTTAAGCTTTGTTCGGCGAGTACTCTCAGATGGGAGAAAACTTCTGCATTTCAGAAAAAGTTTCTAACTTGTACAATCTCTCATCAAAATTCTAAGTATAGAATTTCTTCAAGGCATCCGAGTGCCACGTATTTTTTAGTTCTCCCCCTTCGATGTCGCCAAGCTTGTATACTCCATTTCGGACCTCGTCAAGGACAAAGTAAGGCCCTTCCCAGTTCGACCGAAGTACCCCATGGGACGGTCTTCGGGGTTCAAACTCGGCCTTTCGAAGGACGAGGTCTCCTTTCCTTATTCCTTTTGGTCTAACGTGCAAATTTGCGGCTATGGCCACTCTTTGCCGAAAGGTCTTTCTTCTCTGTGTTCGTCAATTAGGTCGAGCTTAGTTCTTAATCCGAGGTTGTTCCCTTTTTCGTCGAACACTTGTACTTTGACTAATGGCCGTACTACCTCGATAGGGATAATGGCCTCTATGCTGAAGACGAGCGAAAAAGGTGTCTCACCCGTGGCCCTTCGGGGTATTGTCCGATAGCTCCATAATACGCTAGGAAGTTCTCCTGGCCATTTTCCTTTTGCTTCCCCCAATCTCTTTTTCAGACCATCTTTTATGGTTCTGTTGGATACCCCTACTTGTCCGTTGCTCTGAGGATGAGCTACTGAGGCAAAGTGCATCTTTATTTCGAGGTCGGTGATGAATTCTTGGAATCCTTTGCCAACAAATTGGGAACCATTGTCAACTACTATCACCTTCGGTATGCCGAATCTGCATATGATGCTTTTCCAGACGAATTTTTGTATATCCTTTGCCGAAATGGTTTCCAGGGGCTCTGCCTCAACCCATTTGGTGAAGTAATCTACTGCAACCACACAGAATCTCACTCCTCCGGGTGCTGTTGGGAGTGGCCCGACGAGATCTATGCTCCAAACTGCAAAGGGACAAGGGTAGTCTGCCGAGGTTATTAATTCTGAGGGCTGTCTTTGGATGCTGGTTTGGCAATTGTCACACTTCTGGACGAACTACCTTGCGTCCTTTCTTAAGGTGGGCCAGAAGTACCCTTGGCGGAGTATTACTCCCGCCAAGGCGTTAGTTCCGATATGGGAACCACAAGCCCCCTTATGGACTTCTTCGAGGACCATCTTAGCATCCTCTTCGTTGACACACCTTTGTAGCGGACTTGCGTACCCTTGCCGATATAATTTTTCCCCAATCAGAAAATATCGTCCGGAACGTGTTCGCACTTTTGCCGCTTCGTGAGGATCCTTGGGAAGCTCTTTGGTTGTAAGATGCCTCTTTATAGGATCTTTCCACCCTTTGTCTGAGGTTGTTATGCTTAGTGTCGCTATGCTCGGGTGGCTCAGCACTTCGGTGAACATTTTTGATTTGGCCAAGCTGTCTGCTTCAGTATTGTCTTGGCGAGGTACATTTTCAATATGTACGGCGTCGAACTCCTAGATGAGCTTTGATACGCACTCATGATATTTTTCCAAAGTTGGGTCATTTGCGCTATAGTCCCCTGCCATCTGCAGCACCACTAGCTAGGAGTCGCTGTGGGCTTTTAGGTTTCTCACACCAATCTTTCTGGCCAAGCGTAACCCTGCTATGAGACCTTCGTATTGTGCCATGTTATTGGTGACGTTAAACCCAAATTTGATGGATTTCATGATTTCCAGGCCTTCGGGGCCACGAATGATTACCCCAGCTCCCTGGTGTTCGGAGCCGGAGGTCCCATCTATAAACAGAGTCCATTCTGGCTCACTTTTGCTGAGGTCTGATTGTTCTCCTTCGGCAATAGGCACTTCAGCAATGAAGTTTGCTAGAGCTTGGGCTTTTATTGCTTTCCTTGGCTCATAAGTAATATCATACTCGCCTAGCTTTATGCACCACTTGGAAAGTCTTCCCGAATGATCTACTCTCTTCATGATGTCTCGAAGAGGTAGGTTACTTCGGATAACAATGGGGTGAGCCTGAAAGTATGGGCGTAGTCTCCTACTTACTAGCACCAAGGCATAGATAGCTTTTTGTAGCAGGGGATACCTGACCTCGGCCCCATGCAGGGACTTGCTCACGTAGTACACTGGCCATTGCTCCACCCCTTCCTTTTTCACGAGAACCGAACTTAGTGCCTTTTTGGTAACGGTGAGGTATAATACAAGAGGTTCTCCTCCTCATGGCAGCCGAAGAGTAGGTAGGCGAGCTAGATAGACTTTGAGCTCTTCCCAGGCCTTTTGGCAATCCTCGTTCCAAAGATGGTCATCGTCTCCGAGGTTGCCACCATTTTTTGCTGCCTTGGTAAGGACCTTAAAGAATGCTCGGCAGCGATCCCCATACCTGGAAATGAATCTTCTAAGGGACGTTATTTTCCCTGTGAGCCTCTGCACATCCTTTGTTGTGACAGGAATTTGGAATCTTAGCAACGCCTTGACCTTTTCCAAATTAGCATCGATACCTCTTTCTAACACCATAAATCCAAGGAACTTACCCACGCTTACGCCGAAGATGCATTTTTCAGGGTTAAGGCGAATTCCGAATGCTCTAAGTTGGTGGAAGGTTTCCTCCAAATCTGTGATATGACTGCCAGGCAACTTGCTTTTGACTATGATGTCATCGACATAGACTTCCATGTTTCTCCCTATTTGGTCTTTGAAGACCTTGTTCATCAGCCTCTGGTAGGTGGCTCCTGCATTTTTAAGCCCGAAGGGCATTCTGACATAGCAATATGTACCGAATTCGGTGATGAAGGCGGTTTTTTCCTTGTCTTCGGGGTCCATTCTAATTTGATGATACCCACTGAAGGCGTCGAGGAAGCTCAGGAGTCCATACTCAGCGGTCAAGTCTACCAACTGGTTAATTGGCGGGAGAGGATACGAATCTTTAGGGCAAGCATCGTTTAAGTTCCGGAAGTCAATGCACATTCGGAGCTTGTCGCTTCCTTCTTTCGTGGCGATAACCACATTACTTAGCCATTCGAGGTACTTGATTTCCCTGATTACGCCCGCCTCTATCAAATGTTGGACTTCGGTTTTGACGAAGTTGTTTTTGTGTACCGAGAGGCTTCATTTTTTTTGGCGAACAGGTCTTGCCTCTAGGCTCACTTTAAGGCCATGCTGTATTATACGGCGGTCTACCCCAGGCATGTCTCTCGGCAAGTAGGCAAACAGATCTCTATTCATCAGTAGGAAAGATACAAGTTTTTCCTTGTCACCTTCAGCCAATTTTTTCCCTATTCGGGTATTTTCGGCCTGGGAGAAGCTCTATTTCTTCCGTTTCTATTTTCTCAGGATCTTCTGTTCCTTTCAACTCTTCTGTGGGGGAGTCTTTCATTTCCGTAGTCTGTGCGCAGTTTGTTACTAGGGCTTTCCTCACCTTAACGAATACTTTCCTCACCTCCACCTGGTCGATGAAGATCTGAGCATCTCCATCCTTGGTGGCGAAGGTGACAGTCAGGTACTTCACATCCGGGTGGATGTGGAGGTTCCCTTGCATTTGCCTTCCAAGAATAGCGTTGTATGAGGAAGGGACATCTATGACGATGAACCTTGTTATTATGGAGGCAAACAGCTCATCCTTGTTGTTCACCGAAGTTCCTCTTAGCATCAAGGGGAGATCAATCCAGCCGAGGACGGGGAGTTCGGATGCTCCTACTCCAAAGGTAGGAGAAATGACGGTCTTAAGGTCGTTCCTCGAGATACCCAGACTCGGTAGCAGGTGTAAGAATAGGGCGTCCGTGTTTGAACCATCATCAAGCAATACTCTCTTGACATCCCAGCTGCTTATCCTTGCCATGACTAGTAGCGGATCATCGTAAGGGAAAACTATGGTAGACCCATCCTTCTGAACAAGCTTTTTTAATGGGTTGCTGTGCTCCATCACCGATATCTCCCTGGCTTTTTTTTTCCTTTCCGCCGATGGCAGTCTTGTGGTAATCATTTGAATTATTCCCGCCGAAGGTGGCGGACGCCTCTTAGGACTTCGGTTCCGGCGTTTGTCAGAGTCATACTCCTCGTCATCCCCTTTTCCTTCTTCTTCCCTCCTTCCCTTCGGAGAGGGAATTCGCAGGTAATGCCGAAGTTGACCCTGCTTTATTAAGGACTCAATGTACTTCTTCAGTTGGAAGCAGTCCTCGGTATCATGTCCGTGGTCTCGATGGAACTGGCAGAACTTTTTCATGTTCTTCTTATTGTCCGAGGTCATGGCCTTCGGTCGTTGAATTTGATTACCTCGCCTCTCTATTGTCATGAGGATGTTCGTTCTTGTGGTGTTTAGGGGAATGAAAACCATCGACTTCTTTCCCCTAAGTTTCCGAGGTCGTCCCCCTGACTCGGTTGGGTAGCGGGTTGGCTGGCTTGTCCCCTCGTTGCGAACATGATCGGGCTTTGGGCCTCCCATCCTCAACTCCTCGGCGGTCATGTATTGTTCAGCCCTTCGGTAAAATTCGCCGAGGGTGTCGGGGGGATCCTTGGAGAATTCGTAGAACAACTGGGAGTCTCTCCGAAGTCCCCGCGTCATGGCAAGGATACGTATTTCTGGCCTGAAATATGGGACACTCAAGGCTTCCCAGTTGAACCTTTTGACATAGTCGCGAATGGTTTCTCCATTTTTCTACACTATGTCGAACATTTGGATTGACATATTTGCCGTTGGTCTGCTTCCAATGAATTGCTGAGTGAAGGCAGTAGACAGCTCTTGGAATTCCATGATGGTTCCTGGAGCCAATGAGTTATACCATGCTGTGGCTGGTCCAGCAAAGGTGACCTCAAAGCATTTGCACAAGGTGGCATCATTAGCACCGTGCAACACCATGATGTGCCTGTATTTGGTCAGATGGGCTTGGGGGTCACTCCTGCCATCATAGGTTTCCAGACGAGGTACCCGAAAGTCACTTGGCATAGGTGCTTCGACTACTGCTCGGGTAAACGGTGATTCATCTCCGTTGAAAGTTTCTGATAACCTGGACCAGACGGGCTTCCGAGCTACTTGTCTTTCCACCATTTCTAGCCTCTTTAGCATTTTCTCCATGAGGAGTGTGGCACTGGGCTCTTCTTCCTGTTGTCTGGAGGTTTTCGGCAGTGGGGAGCGGCGTCTCCTCTTTGGGGAGTAACTTCGGCGCCGAGGGGACTGTGACTTCTCCTCGGGTGAAAAACTCCTTTGGTGGGGTACCCTGGGTCTTTTGGGCCTTTCTTCTTCCGTAGGCAGAACCCTAGGGGGTATGTTCTCCGTTGAGGACTCATCTCGCTGATCCCCACTTCCCGAACTCCGGTGAGTTGATTTCGGGCTCCTTTCCTTGCGAGGTATCGATGAAGAGGGCCTCCGATCCGAAGGCGGTTGGGGCCATCTTTGGTCCAGCTGCTGCGTTATTTCAGCTACAACGAAGCGCTGAAATTCACTCGCAGGAAGCCCATGGTAATAGTCAGAAGACGTTCATCCTCAAGTGAGAGAGCCCCTGCTGCAGGCTGCTCGATTGCCGATTGAACCTCTGGCGCGGACAGGGACTTAGGCAGTCCCGTGTCCATAGAACGCTGAGTTTCAACAACGGCGACCTGGGAGGAGTGGTTTCCCACAGACGGCGCCAAATGATGCCCAATAGCATCTTCGTCATGTGACATGGTGACCGAGAGGGACTTCAGGTGTGAGAGAACGCCCAAAGTGTATATTTCCCAGGGGAGCCTACCTGAAACGCTCAGAAAACAGGGGTTAGGAGGTCCCCGGTGTCTTTTTTCGAGGAGGAGCCTTCAACGCCCAAGTTTTGGGGGAGGAGAGGGGGTACTAAGGGCCAGAGATTCTTACCTGTCACATTTTCTCTAGAGGGAGAAGGAGAGAGCCCTTTTGCTAAGACCGTTTCCCTGATATTTATAGGAGGGGGTGACCCGTTCAGATTGTGACACGTGTTCGGTCGGATATAATCTACACTTTTCTAGGCGTGGGGGCCTCCAGCAGCTTGGAGGCTCCTCGGGCCATGGGCTAGGGCTGGAGTGGCCCTACATGACAAGACGTAGGCGGCGTCGGCGTGTCAGAGCGCATATGAGGGCGGCGTGTAGTGTGTGCGGGCGACATGTCAGAGGCTCCTTAATTGCTTCTTTCGTACCCCCAAGGTCCCCTTTGCTGAGGTCGCCATTTGGAGTGAGGACCCTTCCCCGGGAGTCATACCGGTAGTTCGGGGAATTCCTTAGCTCTGAAGTTTCTTTTTCGGGGGATTATCTCTTGCCGAAGGTGGCTGGTCCTCCTCCCTCGAAGCTGGTTCGTCGCCTTTTCGAGGGAGGCAACACGCTAGTCACTCGAGGTCGGTATCGTCATCCTTGGGAGCGCTGGTGGGCTACCGAGGTCGTGTTCCTAAGGCGTCAGACTCCTTCCTTTCCGAGGTCGGTAATGGCATTCCTTGTGGGTGAAACCGGATTTACCGAGCGTGATACCTAGCCGAGGTTCTTGGGTTAATGGGGCAATAACACTTCGGCTATCAATTAGAAATTCTGCTTGAAAGAAGCCCTCATTTCGGCATCATATAGTACTTTAGACTCCTAGGTGCAACTAAAAAAAAAAAGGCTTAGGTGTAATATTGGACTGTTTAGAGTGATATATATATATGTACTATTCAATACATTCCACACGTGTTCAGTAAAATTTTATAGTGTCTTTTTTCTTCCAATATCTACTTACATTAGGTGTATAAGAGCAAAAATCTTAAATTTATCACTAAGGATTTGCGTTGGGTTAAAATCTGTTACTATAATTTTTTTTGGCCAAATCCACTATTAATATTTTAAAATTGACTTAAATTAGACACTGACTATTAAAAGTTGTATGTTTTAAAATTTTAAGATGATAATGTAATTTTAACAAATTTTAATAACTTTAAGTAATTTATCATTTTTCCTCTAATTGACTCTGCCCCACATTTGAAACCTCCACAGTGCCCCCCGCCAACGATGGAATTGACGACCATTCCACCACCATGTACTCTCCCTAGACTCCGCCGCAAGCTCCCGTTCTTCCTCGATTGCGCTTATGTTCTCCATCTTGCTAGCTTCGGGGAGTTCACTCCCAGCTTAACCCCTAGTGAGCTGACCAATATCCTTCTCATTGCGTTCGGACTCCACTTATTTTTCCCCATGATTTTGTTCACAACCAATCCTGTTTTCCAACTGGTTTCTTTTTGACGCTATATTTTCTTTGATTCTTTCATCATCACGTTGAATTTACCAGCTTTTGTGATGATTGGGGGGAGCTTGAGGTTTAGAACATAGCCAATTTTTAGCAGTTCATCAACTCTAAAGTGACAATAAGGGGACTTCATTGAGAGCATCTGACCGAACGTTTGGTGGCAAGAATGCAATCGGCCGGGAATTCTGCCTCCGGTTAGTAGTTAGGTGCGTAGGAGGAAGAAGCAGCATATAGCAGTGGAGAATCGGGCTTTCATCTCTGCCCATTTCTCTGAGCTTGTGGAGCATGCCATTTCTCTGTACTTGAAGAGTGGGAGCTTGCAGCAGAGTCTAGGGGAGAGTACAACAGTGGTGAAATCATTTGCGACTTCGGTGTTTGTGGTGGAGGGGTTGGAGGCGGCGAGCACGGTGGTGGGGGTTTGACGGTGGAGTTGAGTTAAAACTCTTAAAATTTATTAAAATTTATATTATCACTTTGGAATTTCAAAACTTGCAACCTTTAACAGTTAGTTGTTAATTTGAGTCAATTTTAAAATATTAGTAGGAGATTGAGTAAAAATAAAACTCTAATGACAGATCCGGGGCCTGACTTAAAAACGTTAGTTGCAAATTTGAGATTTTTTATGTTGTTTGAAGTATATAAAATAGTTTTATATAAAGGACATGACCCAAATCAAATCCGCTTACTGAAGATCCTCTTAGTACCAAAGGAAGGGCTAGTGGACCTAGAATCACTGAGCTTAGTTTGGCAAGATCAAACCCACATAATCTACTTTCTCCGTCATAAAAGGATGAAACATATTTCTTATTAGATTGTTTAAAAAAGAATAATACATTTTTCATTTTAAAATTTTTTTAACATTCAATTTACCTTACTACCATAATTTAAACCGTTAATACACAAAACATAATAAGGAATTTTTTTAATCTTTATTTAAACTCTCACTACATAAAATAAAAAAAATAATTATCATTTAAACTCTCACTACCAAAAATCTAAAAAGAATTTTTTCTTAATTTTAATTTTAAGATAAATTTAAAAAAGGTTATAAATTATATACACTTTAATCTTCGTACCAGAAAAACATATCATCCTACAGGAAGAATGGAGTAATATTTTTTATCAATTCAAGTGTGTAGACTTCTTGTTGAGTTGTGAGATTTAAAGGATATAGTGAAAAGATAATATCAAAATGTTAATAACTTTCCTATTTTAGTAGAAAACGAATCAACATCCTCTTTCCAAACAAACAATAGTCGTACCCTTCTAAAGTTTTGTGGATATAGCTTGTAATTTCATCACATAGGTGAAAAATAAGCTGACACATTATATATAGAATTAGAACTAGACATTAGATATATAAAATCAGATATTTTACACACAGAATTGAACACTACAGCTTGTTTTTCATATGTTGAAGTGGACACCATTTTGCTTTCTCCAAGGACCCCCAGTTAACTTATCAAGGTATAAAGGTATGAAGGTTTCTTTTAGGAGGTTATTGAAGGTCCCTAGGGGTTAGGATGCTCCCTAGGTTTTCACCTCAGCTAAACAAAGGGCCTCAATCGCCTATGAAGGCTCAACAGTCACCTTAACGTTACTGTTTGACATTTCTCAATGTAGAAATGGAAGCACATAATTGGAAAAGGAAAGATGACCATGCCGCCGGTGGAAAATACCAGTGACCTGTTGATGGCAGGAAAAAATAAAAAGTGAAAGATAAACCCAAGAATTGTACCTTTATCAACACCCAATTAATGATGAATTTGGTGAAAATGTTTCTGGAATGATGGCAGCAACAAGAAGTAAACGGAAAATTTCTTTTTCTTTTTCTTTTTTCCAAGGTGAAAGGATGGAAAGAGCAAATTAGAAAGGTTTTATTAGGACTGATATTGGACTTTTAAGTCCCTCTCCCTTGAAACAGCGCGTCTCACTTGATCCCCAATTACCACGTATCCCACTATTTTTATTCCCATTTTTATGGGTGTTTCCATTCCAAGCAATTCTAAATAAAGGGCACCAATTTCTCTTCATTTCACTGAAGGGAGAAGGCCTTGATAATATACTAAGCTTAAACTCATAATCCACATTCCTTAAAGTTAAACTTGTGGGCTGATAGAAAACTAAATCTCATCTATCCCTTAACTAATGGATTACAATCCAAGTAAAAGAAAATATCTTAACTTGGCGGGCAAAGAACTGACCTATACGAAGGACTCAATGTAAAACTCTAGTACATTTGCATCATTCTTCTAAATCTCCTACTCACAACCTCTTAGCCTCATTGTTGGCTTGAGCATTAAAGGGTTTTTCCTAGACACCTAATTTTAGGGACTTCTAATACTGTCTTTGCTTTCAGGGTCCATTACTTGCTCTGTCTCTTGAGCAAAAAATATTGGTTGAGCATCAAGAATAAAATTTAGATCCAGAGGGATTGCAAGGTTAGCTGATGAAGGTAGGTTTTGTAGATTTTGCACCTTCCTAATATACTATGTTCCTACTAGAGTGCCAAATCAGCACGAACTAAGATTGTGGTTTTGTCAATTAGTGAAATTTAATAGTGGTAGGGCATAGGCTTAATGCTAAAAGCATAATGAACAAGTCCATAATAGATGAATCGAAGTCAAGAGGCCCAGCAGGCCAAAGAGATAGCCCACCTAAGAAGGAAAAGAAATTCTAGAATTATGGGAATGATAAGAGGATTTCCATCCAGAAGCAATCCTCCTAGACCTTCCCTTAGCTATATAAACCCGCCTCATTCCCCAATCCTCAAGTACGAGAATTCCACTATGCATTCTATTATCTTTCTTCACTCGTTGGAAATTGACTTTGATCATTAGAGAATTTCCCACAAAAAAATCATCCTGGGACTTTGATATTATTTTTGCAAGTAAGATCTCTGTTCACCTTGCATCAAACTACTGGGCTTAGCCCAAACAGCCTCATCAATTATCAAATAGACAATGTGAATTTTAGCTTCCCCCATTGTTTAGGAAAATTTTAAGAGATTACTTATAATTTAGAATATATATATATTTAGTAGTTGAAAGTGTAGCGTGCAATATGACCTATAATTCCGAGAAATCGTAAAATGTTTAGTTTAAGGAAAAAGAGGAACAAATGGAATAGTTATCGGACTACTAGTAGAGGTGGGAGGTGGGCCGGGTTGACCCGGCCTGAACCTTGACCGGACAGCCAGTCAACCCCGGCCCACCTCGGGAAAAGTCCATTATATTATGGGCCGAGTATGGGCCCAATAGGAGGAGGATACGCAAAAAAAATCACCCCGGCAAAGTCAAAACACGCAAACCGGCCCGACCCGGACCGCCCCCGCCCCGCCGACCCACCCGCCTGGCGCCGCAATGGCTCCCTTCCAATAATGTTAACCTGCAAAATTTTTTTAAAAAATGGACTAATCACACAACAGCCCCTTCAACAGCTTTCTGCTCCATTTCAGCCCTTAAAATTTCATTTTTGCCCCTCCCAACAACTAAATTTCAAGGACTTTTTGGTCAAACTAATTTTTTCCCTCCCCCTATAAATACCAATGCCATTTTCACTCAATCCTCACACAATCACTCAATCTCTCTTCTTCATCTACTATATTCTCTCAACCATTCTCCTTATTTTCTTAATCTCTTCCAAATTTCATACTAATCTCTCCCTAATATCTTCATAATCCTCTCTTGATTTTGCATTAATCACTACTATTAGTACGTGAGGCATGACTTTAAAAGGAAAGGGCAAGTCAACAGATAGTTCATCTTCCCGCAACACCGGCCTCCGAGCCTTGTTCCGTCGCCGATCTCGGCTCGCCGATAAAGGCATTTCAATTCAAGAGTTTCATGACGATGATGCTGGAATCGATATGACTAATTATGATTTGGGTCTCGACGATCAATTATCTGATGATGAAGTGGAAGAGTTGGATGCGATGGCGTCCGGGAATCCGTTAACAGAACCGGCGCCTACAAGTCATGAACCCGGCATGGAGGAAACTCAAGCACAAGGTAAATCCACGAGACTAACTGCTTGGGTTTGGGAGCATTATGAGCTCATAAACGAAGAGGAGTCAAGGTACGGGAAATGCAAACATTGCGGGAAAAAATTGGTGCATAAAAAAAATTCCGGCACTGGAACGCTAAAACGGCATATTGAAAACCAACATCCTAACGTCCTCCCTAGTACCGGGACTAGTTCTGGAGGACAACCACAACTTGGGTCTACAACCATCGCCAGCGGACCAGGTATATTTCATTTTAACCAACAATCTTGTAGAGAAGGTATGGTAAATTGGATGATACTTACCAAAAAATCTTTTTCACAAGCTGAAAATGTCCACCTAGAATCTTGGATAAAATCACAATTAAATCCTGCATTTAGAAAAGTATCTAGGAAAACTGCTAGGAAAGAAAGCTTTAGACAATTTGAAGCCGGAAAATCAGATTTGCAAGCATATTTTTCTGCTCTTGATCATTGTGTAGCATTTACTTCTGATATGTGGACATCATCTATAGGTCAATCATTCTATTGTGTTACTTCTCATTGGATTGATTCTGATTGGATAATGCAAAAATGAATTTTGTCATTTAAGGTTATTGAAACAGATCATACTGGTTATCAAATATTTAATTGTATCTTAGAAACTTTACGTGATTATTTTTGCACTGATAAAGTTATGTGCATTTCATTTGATAATGCTTCAAATAATGATGTTGCCGCTCGTCTTTTAAGTCAAAACTTAAAACCACCGCTCAACGGTGCATTTTTTCACGTTAGATGCATGTGCCATATTTTGAACATTTATGTCCAAAAGGGTTTATAAGTTCTCCAAAATGAGATTTTTTCTATTCAAAACTCATTAAAATATTTGATGTCCAGACCTGCTATTTTTCGTGAATTTAAAAGCTTTTGTATTGAAAATCAAAAACCATTTTCTTGGAAATGGTTTAAATTGGATTGCCCAACCCGCTGGAACTCCACATATTTGATGTTGCAAGATGCATTACCGTATGCAAATTTGTTGTCACATTTCATGAATTTAAAAATGAGTTGTGAATTTCTTACAACTAAAATTTGGGAGAAATGTTCCAAAACCGGTTAATTACTTAAGGTTTTTTACGAGGCAACTGAATTTTTCTCTGGTATTTACTACCCAACAAGTCATCAAGTTTTGTTTCATTTAGTAAACATCACATATGCTTTACATCAGTTTAAAAATGATGAGTTGTTAAAACCGACTGTCGAAGCCATGCAGGCTAAGTGTCTTCAATATTTCTCAAATATTCCACCTATCTTTTTAGTTGCTTCTTTACTTGACCCATATGTAAAATTAACGGGCACAACAACACTGCTTGAAGGAATTTTTCATACTTATTTAGAAATGTCTCATATAAATGTTTTGGCTATGTCTGCTTCTGCTTCCGAGTACTTACATTCTTTATACAAGTTATATTGTGAGCGGCATTCGAATAAGGTGATATCCGAAGCTCCTCAAACCGAGCATCCAAGGAGATCAATCTCCTCAAGATTCAACCCGGCGCTCCAAATGCTTAAACGACCCCAACCGATGACATCGGGATTAGCTGAGGTCGATGACTATCTTAACATTTCGTTCGAGGTAAGCGACCTCGATATCTTGGAGTGGTGGAAACAAAAGAGATCAAGATTTCCGATCTTGTCGATAATCGCACAGGAGATTCTTGCCGTTCCAGTATCGACCGTCTCATCCGAGACAGCGTTTAGTGCCGGAAAACGGGTAATAACAGAAAAACGGTCAAGATTGACACTCGACGGGTTAGAAATATGCGTGTGCAACCGAGATTGGGACCTCGCAGCACTCCGGGAGCAAGACCAAAAGAGTTTGGATGAGGAAGTAATATCCGATACCGAGACTTGAATTTTTTTTTTTCAATCATACATGTAGTTTGTATTTGATCTGATTATGCTGTTCAGCACATATCATAGGTTTCTATTATTTATCATTTCCGTAACGTTTTTGACATTTCAAAATGTAAAACCCGTTCTGATTATTTGTAAGTGCCGTTTGGCTTTTTAACTTAATAAAACTTACACCGGATGTGGTGCTTTTTCTTAAAAATATTTATGACATATATAATTAATAATTATTCTATTTTATATATATATATTTTTTTTCAACAAAAAAAATGAAAACCGCCCCACCCCACCCCACCCCAAGACCGCCTCAGAATCGCCCCGCCTACAACCGGGCAAAATCCAATCCTCAGGACCCAGGCCCAGAACCGCTCGGTCCCAGGCTGGTCCTACCCAGTTCTCACCTCTAACTACTAGTGCACTTTACTCATGTCGCTAGAGCCCAAGACGAATATGCCTGGCAGCGTCGAACGGAACTGTTCTGTGATGACTTCACCGGTTGGGTAAGCAAAATACAAAACAAGAGATCGAAATTTCTGGCGGCGCCGGTAGATAGAAGGAGAAGCCGAGAACGATCACTGGTTTTCCATAGACTTGCCCGGGAAGAAACACAACCCATCAAAGACGAAGGTCTGGTTTGTTTTCTATTTCTGACACCGAAACAACTCTGAAAGACGGAGAATGGTTCTGTGGGAGATGACGCTCGCAACAGCTTATTTTTTGGGGCTGAAGCGGACTTACAGGCTCGCTCTCAGGCTTCAGCGTCGCATTATCGGCCCGAGGCACCCCAAGATCCGCCAATTCCTTCATGGGTATCTCTCTTTCTCCCTCTTTCTTCCTCTGCTCCTGGGGTTCGTTCTTGCCGGTCAGTTCCTAGTTGTTTTATTTCCTGTCCTTGACGATCTTTTGTAGAAGTAAAAATGCTTTAGTCCTGATAGATGATGATACTTGCTTAAGGGCCTTAGTTTCTAGCTTTATCTCCAAGTCTAGGGATCATTTTTGTATTTGATTGTGAGAGTAATGTGTTTGTCGATTAAGCTATATTTTTTTTAGAAGAGCTTAGGAAGAAGCATACTTTTGAAGTCGTGAAAGGGCATGTACATTTCTAGCATATTTGCTTCCCTGAATTAGAAGTGTAATTACAGCCCATTGTTTACTAACCCAGTTGATTACCTAAGATCTTGGAAGTATATTATCTAAAACTCTTTAGAGTCATAGCTAATTCTTTTGGTTTCTGTTTTTTTCACTTCCCTTCAAGAAGTGCTCTCTGTAATACTCTTTTGTTGTGACAAAAGACATTCATTCACCAAGTAAGTGAATTTCCTGCATTATTGGTAGTGAGAGATAGTGAGATACAAAGAGAGAGCCCGCTAATATCTGTGACCGTTTTATAGTGTAAAATTACTAGAAAGTTTGAAAGAGATTTGGATGGTGCTGTAAATAGAGGTGGTGTACATTTTCTGCTCATGTAGCATCAACTGATGGGAAGCTGGTTGCGATAAAGATCCTGTTATACTTTTTCTTTGCCTAATCTACTGCTTTTGAGAGATTTGTTTCTGCCTGTATTTTGTTGTTGTTTTGGTTTTATTGTCACTGTCTTTAGCAGTGGGGCTGTCATGGGGTATCTTAGGTTGTGTAGACAATTAGTCCTCTCCTCTGAGCTGACTTTTACTTGGGTGTTGGCATGTGCATGGATTTAAGTTTCTAGTTCAGATGTTTTCATCATTTTTCTCTTTTAATGCAGTTGAAGTTATGCCACAATAAGGATACCACAAGAGAGAGTCCTCAGAGTTAGGGACAGTATACTGGCCTTACATGTATTCCTTGGGCCATTTAAATTTTGAAGGTCAATAGTGGATGTATATTTTGAAACCTTAGATCTTACATGTTATAAGGACTGGGACTGCTGCTCCCTACATTCCAATCATTTATCTGCTAACCTCTGTACTTTTCGAATGAAAACAAATTCATAAAGCTGTGACCTATACTAGCTAATTTCTCCTCATCTTCTGTCCTTTTGGTTGAGAACGTTCCGACAACCAATCATTATGAAGCATGCCCCAAAGACTAATTTTGCACGGACTATCATGCTACTGTGATCCTCCTCTTTATCTGGACTTGGGACAGCTACAAAACATGCATAGGCAGATTAGATCATTGTGAAGGACAAATCTTTTATTGCAAATAATTTAGAGTTTTGTTTACTTTCATGGATCTTTGAGCTACCATGCAACTGGTGAATCCATTTGAACCCGTATCCTCTTGCTTTTTGTTGCCATTTTGTTTGTTAAATACCTTACCTGTTACCTGTTTCTTTAAACAGGCGCACACGTGCTGTGTTTGACATGGCAGTGAGGGTTCACAAGAACATACAGGAAAGAGACATAGAAGTTGGTCGAAATCTTGGTAACTGGGTTCTCCGATGGCTCGATAGGATGAAACCATCAGCTGGGATCCGTGGGTTGCTCCATGAGGAAACACAACGTGGTCCCAGTGTGAACTTGAGCAAGAAGCAGGTGACTGACTCTTCTCATTCAAGAATTCCTGGGAACTCCCAACCGTCAAAAGGAGCTGAATCTGGCAGGCATCTCTTCACTGCATCAAGGAACACGTGGCATAAATCATTACCTTCAATTTCAGCGATGATAAGGCCACCAAGACCTGTTGGATCAATGACCCAGTATAGACATTTGTCCATTGGAGGCCATGATGCATCAAGGTTGAACCACCCGAGGAGTAGTCTTGACGTTGTTATCAGGAAGGACATAATGCAATGGATGCTGCAAAACTGATGAAGAAGCCTTGCAATTCACGTGGTTGGACTGAAATTTAGTGCAAAAGAGTACTCAACCAGAAGCTTTTCCTGGAAAAGATCGTTTGCAGTGAATATGCAACTTCCTGATTCAGTACGTGTTTTCTGGAATAAGAATATTGTCTTGACCTCCGGCTTTCCTCCTATGCCTAGAGTGTAATCTTCAGGACTCCATTTAAGTAAGTTGTAGTTGAAATGCCGCTCAACTGTTGAAAGTGTCTCTGCAGCTATCAGGGGTGGGAGAAAAATGTTGTCACAATGTTTGTTGAAATGGAAATAAATTTTGGTTTTCAGCCGTACTGCTGCAATGCAAACCTTAACATTTGGATTACTTTTTGCCTTCTTATATTGTACCCAGAAGTTTGGAAACATTCTGCGGAAGGCTGAAGATAGATTTGCTCATGAACATTGTGCGGATGCAGGAACGCAGGTGATACAATCCTTCTACTTTGGATGTTGCTCCTGCGCTTGTTACGCTTGTTACACTTTTAGTTGAGTTTAAAATGTGATGCCTTCTTAAATCCGTTCCTGCTCTCCCACTCCCGTTCTGTGATGCTTTGTCTTTTCCAATTACGACTTCAAGATTTTACACTTCTCAGACATACTTGAATTTCATGCATCAAAGCTAGGCAACTTGTAAGCATCATAAGCTGGCATTGAAACCAGAGTAGTTCAGGTTAATGAAACCCAACCGCACTGGTGATTAATGAAATCACAGCAGGCTGTACGTTAACTTCATGTCATTATTTCTTTAATGATGCTTGGTATTAATTTTTGCTTGGGTAACTTATTTTTTCATTAGCATTTGCTCGGATGAAAATCCTCTTTTTGTATTAAATATTTTTTTTTCTTCTAAAAAGTTGTATTAATTGTTTCTTTATTGTTTCAAAGTTAACAATGAACCAATGATCGGTTAAGATAGGAATAATAGCTTGTAGTTTTCTTTTTTCTTATAAAAGGAAGTAATTTATAGGGAGCACTTCCAAGCAGGAGTTTAGAGGATTACAAAATAATTCCTAAAAGATTAAAGAAAAAATAAACTGATTAAAATACCCTCCTTATGTGGCAGAGGCTCGTACAACTAAAGTTTATTTAACGATTTATTTCGGTAATTTTTGGTACTTTACTCTAATAAGAACCGGAGCTACTTGAACAAACTGCAGAAAAAGAGCGATACAAAAGAGATGGTTAATTGCACATGTCATCCCTCCCTAATCTTTAATTAGTATTTATGTTCTAAGCCTAACCTTCTTTTTGTTCATAACATATCTTTACCCTTAATAAAAGGTTTCATTTTGGTTCCTTTTTTAAGAAGAATCGTTACCACGGATAGAAAACGACCCTTCAGCTTAGGATTATGGGGGTAAATATTTGTTTTAATTCCCAAAAATATTTCCATTTGTCGAAAAAACCTTGAAACTTTTCCTCTAACAATCCAACTATCTTCTTCACGTTCGCCACACTCTTGTCTTTCTCCAACCACCATCCACTTGCCATTCCCAGACCTCCCCATTCTCGGCCTCATCACCACCTTCACCACCCCTTTATTTCCTCCATCACCGGTCCTTCATCACAAAAAGGAACTTGAACCAACTAAACTTGGAAGAAAAGAAACATAAATTAGAAACACAGAAGTTTAGCAGATCACCAATGAACAAGAAATGAAGAACAAGAATTAATAACCATGAGAAAAAATGGGTATTGACGGTTTGGTTCAATTCAAGACTGGCTGCTGGCCTCTCCATTTTCTAACTGGATCATAAAGCCTATGCTCGAGACCACCAATTCAGTTGAGGGCTGTTGAATCGGGGCAAGTGTAGTGGATGGTGAAGGATTTGATGATGAATTGGCCGCCTAATCGGAGGCCTTTAATGTCAAAGGCGGGTTTGAAGGAGAAACTGGAGGTGGGTTTAGCGGATTGGTCTTTGCGTGGCTGGGCTGGATGAAGAAGCTCAACCTAGAAATTAATGGCATCAACACGTTCCGCCACTTGTTCCAGGCCCTACGGGAGCAAACCTTTCAGTCGAACAACACCTCTTCCTCTGATTGGCGGTCGCGGATGAGGGCAACGACAGGGATGACGGAGAGGAAGCGGGAATCGGACTTGAGAAGTTTTTTTGGGAGAGATTGAGAGTGGTTAATATTTGGAGAAGGAGGAGGTGCAGCCCAGTGGCGGGTCGGTTGTGTCGTGCTGGGTTCAACCCAGCAGTGGCGAGACCCAAGAAAGGGAGGAAAGTTTGGGTGAATGCAGGATGAGGGCGGTGGCTCAGGTGCAATAGGGAGGGAAGAACGGTGAGAGGTGGTGGCGAAGAAGCCCAGGGGGGATGGTTAGATTGTTAGATTTCCAGGTTTCAAGGTTTTATTTATAAAGGAAAAAATTTTAGGGGTTAAAATTAGCATTTATACCTATTATCTTAAGTTGGCACGACATTTCCATATAAGATAACAAATTTTGGTTTAAAAAAAGGGGGTTAAATTAGAATATTTTATTGAGGTTAGGAACATACTACAAGCAAACTAGAAGTTAAGGTTAGAATAGAAACTATAATCAAATGTTAGAGGTAACATCAGTGGCGGAACTAGGATTTTCGGTTCAGGGGGCGAGCCCGGAGGAGAGTCGACTAAACCCGGAGGAGAGGGATGGCATAGTGGCGAGGTAAAGCTGAAGATTGGGAGTAATTCGTACTAATTTAAAGATTAGGATGCAACTCGTACAGGTTGAAAAATTTGAAGGACTAATAGTGCATTTGGGCCATGTTAGAATATCTGTTTAAGACTAGAGGAAATAATTACTCATTTGGTCACTGTTTTATTTAGCGCCTACCTTATTGCCCACCCATCTTCATATTCTTTCAATATTTTCGGGGGATAAAAATACATTTCTAGTCCCTAATTTCTCTTAAATTAACCAATTAAGTACCTATATTTAAATTTTCTCAAAATTTTGGGGGGGGCAGCGGCCCCCCCCCCTGCCCCTACGTAGGTCCGCCCCTGGGTAACATATGTAAAACCACAATAAGGATAAAATATTTTTTCGGGGCTGATCCCGCCATGGCCATTAAACTTCCAGCAATATGTTCATCATCCAATCAAACTCCTAAAAGTTGGCTAAAATTGTGGACCAAAGACCTTTTTTTTTTTTTTTTTTTGAAGTTTAAAGAATCACGGAAGCTGGGAGGGGCTGTGCATAATTAAGACGGCTTTTTTGTTTCTGTTTTTGTTTTTTTTAAATTTTTTTGTTTTGTTTTGTTTTGTTTTTTTTTGCAACGGTTGAGTAGTTGCGTACTCAAACTAAAATTATTAATATCGATTTTGTACTGCTCGCTTTGTAAGGTTTAAACAAGATTTATGGTGTCTGCACGTTGCAGTAGTTCAATTCATATCAATATTAAATATGAATATAAATATTGATGATCATTGAAAACAATAAAAAGTTTCATTTTAGAAAAGAAAAGCAAGAACCGGGATAAAAAAGTTAAGGTAAAGTTTTGAGACTAAGAGAGAAAAAAAAAATTCTATGTATCAAGAAATAAACCGTTAAGACTAAATATTTGTTTTAAAAAAGAGAAATAATATGAAAATTTAATAATATAAGATAAAGAGTAGAATTTTAATGACAAAAAAAGGGTTTAATAATTAATAAATAAAAAAAATGATCTTCAGGCCAAGAGAGTAAATATAAAAATTTTAGGAATTAGAGGTTTAACCATTAACTTAATAAATGAAAAAAATAAAATAAATGAAAATATTTGCTAAAATGAATAAGCTTGAACCATACAAAAAAATAGACAACTTATAGCGACTAAAGTTTTCCTTTAAAAAACAATAATAAAATAAAAAAAAAAAGGTTAAACAAAGTCGCTATAGTTGATTAAAAAAATAAGAAAAGAAACAAATCATGGTTATCAAAATTTTGCTTTAGAAGATAATAAATAAAAAAATGACAAAGAAATTAGAGACCAAGAGAATAAATTGAGAGGTTTGGTAACCTGTACATCATAGCAGATATTTTTGTAATAAATTTTAATAATAATAGTATGAAACAAAACATGTTACGTGCTTTGAAACAATGCATATTTTTTTGTTAATTAAAAAACAATTCACTAAAATTTTTTATCTCTTATTAACTCAAGATCTAATTTTTAATATCAATGCAAAATTTATCTAGAAAAGTCCAATTTCAAATCTAACAATTATGGACTGAATTACTTTATTAAACTATAGAGCTTAAAGTAAATAATTGATGTTACAAAACTTAATAATCAATAATGATAAAAAATGGATAAAATACGAAACTATGTTTAATATATGTTAATCAATTAACAGTCTAACCATTAACTTAAGAAAGATAAAAAGAAAAGAAAGTATAAAAAAACTAACTAAAGCCGAATCATCCAAAATCAGGCCAAAAGTAGTTAAATTATAATGATTAAAGTTTCATTTTAGAAAAAAAATAATAAATAAAATCAATAAAAAAAATTTAGGATCAAGATAAAAAATGGAAAAACTTTATGTATTAAGGATTTAACAATTGATTTAATGAAGATAAAAAATAATTTAACTAAAAAATAAACAAATTATGATAATGTCTTCAGAATAGAGCACATAAAAAATAATAATAATAAGCTTGGGGGCCAAGAGAGCAAATAGAATATCTAATTAAATAGTTATAAAATTTTCGGGAGATGAAAATGTAACACAGACGTAACTCAATGCAAAAAATGGAAAAAAATAAAAAGTTATGGACTGAAACCATGTTTTAACTGAAATAAATGTAAGACAGACTAATAGGGGTGAGCATGGGTCGGGTTGGTTCGGTTTTATGGTGGAACCGAACCAACCCAAAATGGCATTGGTTCCAAAATTTTTCTACCCAACCCAGAACCGAGAACCGAACAGAACCAGAACCATGGTTCTAGGTTTCTCGGTTCTGGTTCTCAGGTTTTTCGGTTTATATCATATACCTATAACAACACCAAAATTCAATAAATCTACATCCATAATCAGTTTTATGACATATTCAACATAATATACAATTAAATTAATATTTAAATATACGTACTTAGATACATTCAAAAGAGTTTAAAATATTATTCTTACAAAAATGGTTTAAAAGAGTTGCTTGTGGGGCATCTTTTATCTCAATTAGTTTACTTCATTCCAGTAATTCCAATATTGGTATGACATTCAATATAGAAAAATGAGCCTTTAAGACCATCTCCTTCAGTATCAAAACCTAAAATATGTTGATGTCATAAATTTTTAATTTTGCATGACTCAAATGAAAAAAATATCATAATTGTGTCGTAAAAAGTATTCTAGAATAAAAGATTGAAAGCACAATGATTTATGAGTGGTGGGTCTATGAAGCAAAATAATTTAAGTGAATATGGAGAAATTTCATAAATGATCCAACAACTTTCATACTGTTTCAATTTGGAGCATCAGTTTAAGAGTTTAATATAAAAACACAAAATAACCATTATAATATTTCAAAGAAATATGTGTGTGTGTGTGTGTAGATATATTAGTAATACTATAATTTTTATTATATATATATCTCGGGTTCGGTTCCACCTCGGGTTGGTTTCATATGGAACCATAACTAACCCAAAAACCATCGGTTCTCCTATATGTGGAACCAACCCGAGAACCATGATCAATTTTTACCCAACCCAACCCAACCCAATGGGGATGGTTCGGTTTCGGTTTCGGGTTTACCCAACCCATGTTCACCCCTACAGACTAAGACCAAGAAAACTGCAACATAGGCCCTCAGAAAGGTGAGTGCCATGCAAAAAGAGGATAGAACTAAAAAAAGAGCAAATTGCATCTTAAAAAGAAAAAGCAAAAGTATCAAATTTGCCACTAATATTTAGGTCAGGGCTCGAATCTGCCACAATAGTTTTTTTTCTGCCCAATCTCCCATTAATGTTTCAGAATTGGCTGAAATATGCCACTAAAGTTTCAGATTTTGGGTGAATAGGCCACCAATGTTAAAAAAGTTAAAAGAAAATATTAAAAATCATATTTTTTAAAATTTTAGGGTAATAATGTAAGTTTTAACAAACTTTAAATATATTATGTAATTAGTCTTTCTCTCTCAAAAGTCGTCTATTGTTGTTGCCTTCTGAAGCTTCTTAGGCCACTATCCGCAGCGGCCGATGATAAAAAAATTTTCAATTTTGTCTCCTCCCATGGCTACTAGTGAGATTCGAGAAGAAGAACTGTCTTTCCTTCATATGAAAACACTTCCTCCCCCATCTTTGATGTTTCCCTCCTTCATCTTTGAAGCCTTTTCTCCCCCCTTTCCTTTTTGCCAAAGGTCAAAACCAACCTTCCAAAATCTCTAGTACAAAATACAAAGCTAATGCTTATAGAAATTTCAATTGTTAGACTAAAGACTAAATTGGAAGAAATGCTTGAGATTTCATCAATTCTGGTCCCGAAATCAATCCAATGGGATGATGACTGGATTCTTTGCTTGTAGGTCTCCGCTGGTGCTTCTTTCTTTATCTAATGGGATGATGTCGAATGTGAGGTTGGGCTGAAGGTGATGGTACCAGAGATGCAGCCGGAAAAATTCCTAACATTGTAGGTGAGTCTAATTAACTATTACTCTTGTAGTTTTTTTTTTTAAGTTACATTATCATCCTGAAATTTCAAAATTTCTTACTATTTATGTTTTCTGTTATTTTTTAATAGCAGTAGCCTATTTGAGCATATTTTGAAACATTAGTGGGAGATTGAGCAAAAAGAAACTATAGTGGCAGATTCGAGCCCTGACCGAAACATTTAGTGGCAATTTTGATACTTTTGCCAAAAAAGAAAAAAGAAGATGCAAAACTGTTTATCTATTAATCATTGTTGATGATCAGTGAAATTTCTTCCTATTTTAGAATATAGTATAATGTCTAATAGGCATAATTTTCAAAGTTTAGAATAAGGTAAAAAATTATTTATGGCCCTTGTTCTTTTCATGTTGTCCTAAACGGGCCTCTAAACTATATCTAGTGTTACTTAATTGCATCCAAAAAAAGAAAAAGAAAAAAAAGATACAGTTTCAGTCCCTAAATTTTTAATCTTTTCATTTTAGGCTCTCAGTTACATTCATGTTAGATTTTGGTTCCCAGATTTTATAACTATTTAACAGTTTTAACTAAATCTTCTATTTGCTCTTCTTGTCCTCAAGTTTTTTTTGTTGTTGTTGTTTTAAGCACTATCTTTTGAAATTAGGTATTAGTGACCATAATTTTTTTATTTTTTATTTAATTCATTTTTTTATCTTTATTAAGTCAATTTTTAAATCCTTAATACCCAAAGTTTTTCCATTTTTTTTCTTAATCCAACCTTTTTTTATTGATTGTCTTTGTTGTTTCTAAAATGAAACTTTAATCATTATAATTTTCCTACTTTTGGCATGGTTCTGGCTTAAAATTAAAAATCAAGAGAACAAATAGAGAGGTTTGGTAATGCGCAAATTATATTAGATGTTTTTTGTAATAAATTTTAATAATAAATAAATAAAAATTTATCATCAATAAATTTATGATAATAAATTAAAATTTATTATTTTTATTTATTGCCTTTTAAAGTAAAATATTTGTAATTATGGTTTTTTTTTTCAGTCAACTATAGTGACTTCGTTGAGATTTTTTTTGTTGGTTTTTTGATATGATTTTTTTGAACAAAACTTTAGTCAATATGAGTTGTATACTTTTTTGTATGATTCAAACTAATTCATTTTAGTCAATGTTTTCATTTATTTTCTTTTTCTTTTATTAAGTTGATAGTTAAGCTTTTAATTTTAGAAATCTTTACATTTTCTCTCTTGGCCTAAATATCATTTTAGTCGTCACTTTTTGTCATTGAAATTATACTTTTTTTCTTATATTATTAACTTTTTCATATTATCTCTCTCTTCTAAAACAAAATTTTAGTCACCAAGGTTTATCTCTTCATACTTAGATTTTTTTTTTTGCTCTATTAGTCCCTAAACTTTGCTTGACTTTGGTTTTTTTATATCGGTTTTTACTTTTCTTTTTTCATTTTTATGAAACTTTTTTGCTTCATCAGTGATCACCATTGTTTATATTCATATTTAATGTTGACACAGATGGAACCGACGCAATGCACAAACACTGTGAACCTCGTTTCTTCTATTTTACCCTTCTTCGGCTAGAAATTCAAAAGGGATTTTTTGTTGTGCATGGTCATATCACATATGGAGGAGTCAGGTTGAAGTTGGTGGTGCATGCTTGTAGGAGGTTGAATTATCAAGAAACTTAAAACCAAACTAGATAGTCCAAGTCACTATCATCCACAATCCACCCAACGAAAGAAAGAATTCTCACCTGAAGACGGAAAATAGGTTTGCGATTGTGTTTCTACAACACAATATTGCTTTCTTTTTTCCTGCAATATTTCAGTTTTGTTCGAAAGAGAAGGGAAGAGAAGGAGATAGAAAATGTTAAATTTAAAAGCTTGAAGGTGCTTGCATGGGAGAAAGAAAAATTTAAGGACCAAAGTTGGCATTCTCCCTGAAAATTATGTTAATTTTATTTGTAAAATTGATGCAAGCACCACGTTTCCAAAAAAAATAAGAAGATTATGGACTTTAAGAGAATAAAATGAAAGTTAGTGGTTTGTTTAGGATAACGTGAAATCATTAAGGACGATAAATGAATTTTACCCGTTTAATATACACGGCTGGGGACAAATAGAAGCTTGATAACCTAGTGGACATATTCGTTGAAAGTACAATGGCCATTTTAGAATTTAAGTATTACTAAATAATTACTTGAAATTCTCTAAAGTTGGCATATTGTTGATTGACGGAAATATAAGTTGGCATAATTACCTAAAATTCTCCCTGTGTTTTCCATATTGTTTTTCCTGGCCATCTTCTCCATCATATTGTCATTGGAAAAAATACTTCATTCATCCAATGAAAATATCAATAACTAAATTGTTACTTTTTTTAGTGACTTACTAAAAGAATTTTCAAAAATTTGGCCAATTTGTAAATTATTGAAAAATATAAAGATTAAAGTGAAAATTTTAAAAGTACTAGGACCAGAGTGTATTTTTTTAAACGTTGCACACTGATATTGTAATTTTGAAGTGAAAGTAAACACATGGATAATGTTGTTTAGTAAAGGAAATGTAAAATATTTACCATATAACCTTGATGGAGGAGGCGATGATGCCTTGGTCTGAAGGGAAGACCAATCACATGGAAGGTAGCACCAAGATGGTTAAGGCCAGCCAAGTGGAGGGTGTGGTTCCATAGTTCGGATATTGTTACCACTCTGATACCAGCATAGATTTTTCATTTTATTTGACCATTTTTAGGTGTGCCAGAGTCCTAAGGCAATAACATGTTCTATAAGACAATTAGAACAATGTTAGTAAGCTTAATCAAGTGGCCCTCTTGTTATTATATAAATGCATGCATAGTGATCTAACAATAATATATACATTTACATTTAAGTTTGCTTAATTGGGAAGACAATGGTCAAAATTCCAAACTTGAATATAGCATAACCACTTCTTGATCAACTACGCACTTAAGCATAACATTTACACTTATAGTGCAATTAGTGCCCTTATATGTGTCCCAATAAGTCATACCATGTCCATCTCAAAATTTGTCCATGTCCCCCTATGCCTTAAGCAAACTCTTTAAAATACTTAAACATTTATAGAAAAACAAGTTTGAGACATTAAATCCATTTAGAATTGCATTTATGGATTTTACAAACTATCCAGGTAAAATGACCAAATGAAGAGTACACAACCAATTTTTGAAGAGCATAAATTGAGTTACAGGGCTCTAAATTAAGTGATTCAAAAGCCAAATTCTTCCTCTTTAAGATTTCTAAGTACTGTAAAAATTTCATAACTGAACTTAACCTGTACAAAAATTTATAGCTCTTAGACCACAGGGTACTCATAAATGTGCATCAAAACCCTAAAATACCCTTACAAAATTTCATAATAAATTACACACTTCACTTCTAAGAGCCAATCCAATTTAGGCAGGTCCAAACATGTATTGGACACTTGGGAAACGCACTCCCTTAAATTTAGGACCATTCCAAATGTGTTTAACTCAAATTCCACCAAAATAACCCATAAACATCATAATGGAAATATTTGCATACCATGCCTCAAAATAACATCTTCATTTTTTCATTCAATATAATACAACATTCATAGCATTCATAGTTCATTTACATGCATAAATGCATCATACATTAGCTCTACCTTAGTTGAGTGCATACAGTACCTTCTTGGGGATATTTGCATAAGAAACATACTCCAAAAGCTTCAAAAAGCAGTTACTGTGTAAGGCAGAAAGTATCAACACTACAATTAGCCAACATACTCTAAAAATCATGAACATTTTCAGTTTAATACTATATATATTGAAGATCATATACTTGAAATTTCACTAGAAAATTCAGTTTATACATGTTAGACTTAATACTCTCTTTCCAGATCCTCTAAAATGAAGATGCTAAAGGGTAAATTCTTTATAAAGAACTCAGTAAGGGTTTTACATTTAAAGTCTTCATTCCAATATCCTAATTTGTAATCCAAAGACACTAAAACACATAAAACAATACATATACACAAATATGGCAACCATATGCATAAGCAATTCACACAAACAACTAAATAAAATGTGACAACCATAATTTCACTAGGGTTAGTTATAATAATTCAATAAAACAATAAGATGTCACTATGACAACATTATAGTAGCCTTCTTCAAGTTTTCACTTGGTCTCAAGAGGCTTTAGATCTAGTACTAGCTTGGGCTCTAGAAACCTTTGTTCTTATTGCCATCTTTGCATGGAAAACAATAAGGCCGAAACCTTGCCATGCTACCTCCCATTAACCCATACTTGGTTTATTGAGCTTTTTTATTTCTTCCAAACATGGTCTTAGCTTCATGGATGTTTGAATAGTAATAAACAACTCAAGAAACTCAGTAAAAACCCTTACCTTAGGTGAAAAACCCGAAAGCCCTAGTAAAGCTGAAAATTAGAGTTTTGTTGCACCCTTGATGAGCTTGGTGTTTTCTCTTGCTTTCTCTTAAACTTTTGAGTTATGGTGGCTATAGAGGCCAGTGTAGGAGCTCAAGGAGGATGCCTTGGCTATTAGGACCAAATAGAAGAGAGAAATGAAGGAAAAATGTAGAAAATTCTTTTAATTTCCTTTTCTATCTCTCTTTTTTACTTAGGTCAAGATATACATAAACTAAGCATGATTTTTGCACAAATGTTAAGCATTTTTAGGCTTGGTTTAGCCGGCCATGGGTGATGGAATAATATAAAATTTTTTCCCCAATTTTGACTTATTAAATGCTATTATGGCGTTAAAAGAAAAAGTATGGACACTTGGGTACCTTAGGTTTCCTTAATACTTAAATGATGAACTTTGCCTTCTTTGAGCAATTTGGTCCCTAACAATATCTTTAATACCATCTATGACCTCTCTATAAAACTTCTTTAAAATTTTGTGTGATTAAGTACCTAACCTTTGTAACCTTATAATATAGTCCATAGGTTACTTGCATACTAAGCAATCCATTAAGGCTTTCTTAAGGACCAAGCTATCACTATGGGTGCCACTTAAGAAGGTTTGAGTTGAATACCTTACACTTCACAAAGCATATACTATGGTAAAAATTACTCCCTCTGTCTCATAAAACCTGTCTTCTTTAATATTGTATGCAAATTAAAACTTCTATACTTTTTACTTTCTTATTTTAATATAAAACTATTAGTTTATTTATTTTTATATAAAGTACATGTACTTATCTAAAAAAATTTACTAGCATTTGTACTTTTTCTAGGCCTTATGTACTTTTACTCCTTAATTTTCTCAACTTCTCTCCTTTAAAGGATATAATAATAATAATAATAATAATAATAATAATAATAATAATAATAATAATAATAATAATAATAATAATAATAATAATAAAGTTACCTTATTTGGAAAGATAAGAAAGAGACAACTATTTTGAAACTGCCAAAAAAGGAATAGAGGCTAAATATTGTGAAACGGAAAGAGTATAACATAGAACTTTAGGTCCTTATGCTATAACTTTTTTCATTTTGTGAAGGTGGTAACAGATACGGTGCAACTTGGCCGGAGTGAAGCAAGATCTATTCTGGTGGAGATAGTGATGCACAAGTTTGAGGGGAGGAGGTTGAATGCGAGATACATTGATGGTGTGATTCCAAAAATTTCATTTCTTAGAGAAAACTAATTAGTATCTAAGGACGGGCTGGGACTTTGTTATGATTGGAAAATTGCTTAGGAAGGTAGTATACTATAGTTTGTTATATGCTAGGGTTGACTTCCTTCGGAACTTATCTAGGGAGTTTGATTTTGTGGACATTCGACATGGCTTTTATGTTTTTAAGTTCCAATTTTAAGAAGATTACCTACATGTTCTCACTAGTGGGCCTTGGATGATCATGGACCATTACTTGCCCGTGCAACAATGGAAATTGGTATTTCAAGCATCCATAGCTAAGGTGACGAATGTTATTGTGTGGGTAGGGCTTCTAAATTTGCTTTTGGATTATTTAACACAAATGTGCTTTTAAAGATTTAGACCTAAATTAAAGTAGATTAGGTTATATCTTCACAAACTTTAGGAAACTTTGCTCGAGTGTGTGTAGAGTTGGACCTAAGCCTTTGAAGTCACAACTAATTGTTAGTGTCAGTTGGCAATTTATGAGCGGTTTGTATATAGTTTGTTTTAATTGTGGAACTTTTGGCCATAGGATTGATGCTTGTCCATCTTGCAAATTGGTGTTGGGCCAGCAGAGCTAGACTGACAGGTGTAGCTCTAGGTGAGGGGCATATAACGTCATTGGTAAGAAGATAGATGGTCAATAGAGAGAGTCTGAGGTGGGATCAAAATCTTATATTGAATTTTAGGTGGTGGCAACATGTGAAGCTAAAATTGGCTATTAGTTAGTGGCGAAGGAAACAAGTATGACCCCTTCATGTTGGTGTCTTGTCGGTCATGATGGCAAGAGGCATGATGGAAGGAAGGTTTAGGATCAACTATGATTTCTAGGGGCAATCAATTTAATCTCCTCCAAAATCAAGAAACCAAGAATTTTGATGATAAAAAAATATTGAATTTAGAGGTTGTGGATAAGGAAAGTGAGATTCCCGAGACAATGTAGGAAGGCCATTTTTTAGGTTTAAGAAAGAGAAGTGCCTACATTGACAAGCGGTCTTACCCAACACCTCTTTAGGCCAACTGTAACAAGTTAAAGATCCTAAGAAGAATGAGAATGGTGGGTTAGAGATGTCTTGAGACACTTCACAGGGGCTTTTGTTTGTAGTTCTAATTGTCCAGCTTAGGGTTCATATGCCTTTCTAAATCAAGATTTTCTCAATGACTGTAAGTTTCCAAAAACTAAAGAAGCTTGGGAGAAATTAGTTTAGTGGTGTTATACTCACTCGCCATTCGATGATCCTTCTTCCTTTAGTATTTATATAAGTTTTACTAGTGTTTATAGGAAAAGAAGCTAAAACAAATACTTTTTTTTACAAATATTTAGATGGAGTATAATTTTTTACTATTCAATTATATATATGTGTGTATAATTACTAGATTACACCTAAACTTAGGTTGACTATTATAGTTATACCCTTGAGGTTTTAAAATATACACTTTCCTTTATTTTCTTTTATATTATCCAATAACTAGTCTTCAAACTGAATTCAAACTGTTAGGTGACTGTCTACTAGTAACTTTATTCTTTTCAGTATTTTTACAATTAATGGATATTTTGAATTATTATTTTTTCCTCTGTAAATATGAAATGTATTTTTTTAAATGTCAATTAGTTGTTAAGACAGTAAGGGTAAACTTGAAATTACTAGACAATAGTTACTAGACTATTTAAATTATAATTTCAGAAGTTATTGCCTAGCAGTGTATAAAAAACAGTGGAAAGTGTAAACTTTCAAACACCAATAATATAGTTGTACTATTAATCTAAATTCAAATAATAATTGTAGAAAACACCTTTACTGAAAACTATTTTCTAGTAAATACAAACTCTGCTATAATTTGTTGATAATTAATGGAATATGTAAATTATTAGTTTTTTTCTCTTTATAAATTGAATTTTTGTATCAACTTGGTATAATATGGGGTCTGGGATGAATTTGCAATAGAGAGAAAGTGTTTTGGACTATTAAGCAATACATTAAAGAAGAATTTGGAATCCAAATTAAAGCTTTGAGATTTTTATGCAATTTACTGCATAAAAAAACATTTACAAGGGAAGAAGCTAAAACCCGAATTGTTTTAAATTTTTATTTTTACTAATGTTTATATGGAGTACTATTTATTACTATTCAATTTGATACGTGTGTATAATTATTAGATTACCCTTGAACTTAGGTTGATTATTACAATTATACCTCTAAGAATTTAAAATCTACACTCTCCACTATTTTTTTATATTGTCTAATAACAACTCTTGAAATCCTAATTTAAACTGTCAGATGACTATCCTACTAATAACTTTAATCTTTTTATCATCTTTTTACAAGTAATGGATATTTTAAATTATCAAATTTTCCTCTCTATAAATGTAAACAAAATATTTTTTTTAAATGTTAATTAGCTATAAAAAACAATAAACTTGAATTACTAGACATCTAAGTTACTAGACTACTTAAATTATAATTTCAGAAGTTACTACTAGATAATATAAAATAACCATAAAGAAAAGGTAGAATTCCCAACCTCAATAATGTAACAGTAACATCAATTTAAATTTAGAAAAATCACCTAGACCCCTTTGAGGTATAGTCTAACCTATACATGTGTTCTCCCTATTTCAAATATCTACATTTACCCCCTTAAAAGTTGACTATATTATTCATCGTTACTAGATAAAAAGGAAAATACCTGACTTTACCCTTTTAACCTTCATTCACACAAAATTTACCCCTAATTTAAGAAAAAAAAAACCATAAACAAAAGTGAAATCTAAAAGATAAAAAAACCAAAATACAAACCCAAATCTAGAAATCAAAATATCAAAAGGTTGAATAAAACCAAAAACAACCATCCAACATCAAATCCAAACATAAACCTAAATGCAGAAACATTTGAATTCATCCCATTGTTCATAAAAACACAGAAACATCAAATTCATCCCAAACATTTGCAGCTGCCTCTACTCTGTACCGATGATGTGCTTCATCTATTTCTGTTCTTCTACGAGCAAGAGGGAAAAAGCTACCCAAACCAAAAAATGAACACCTTAATGTCGATATGAGCAAATCTCTCGCTCCCCAAATAAACCCTGAGAAACTTCAGGTTTGGTGTTAGGTTAAAACGTCCAATTGAGGCAAGGGAGCAAGGGTTTGTGCATAAGAGAGGTGAATGTAGAAGGATTGAGGGATTGAGGCAGAGCATAAGGGTTTTTTATGGGATATTAAAACAATAAAATCAGTTCAGTTTTTTGGAAGAGATTGAAGCAATTAAGAACATTGTCTTTGCTATTGTGAGAAACCTGGTAGATTCAAGCAATAAAAAGTAACCTGGGCAACTTGTTAGATGCATAAGTTGGGGGACAAATTTTTTAAGGAAGAAAGCTAGGATGGCAAAGTCAAGCATTCCCTCCTTTTTATTCACGGTCATTTAATGATGTTAGCTTTGGAAGAGTGTAAGTGTAGATATGTTAACTTTTCAAGGTAGAGATTGTATCTATTTAAACAGGAAGGACACAAGTGTAGGGTCGCCTATACCTCATGAGAGTTTTGGTAATTTGCCCTTTAAATTTAAAGAATAGCTATATAAAACACTTCGTACTAAAATATTGGTGTTTGGACATTATTAGTGGCTGGTGGGTTGCCTAAACTAGGCCAGGCCTAGCCCAGCCGGGCTTGGGTTAGGATTCTTGAACTTGGTTAAGGCTCGCCTTGAGCCTGGGCCAGGTTGGGGCGGTCCGAATTAGGCCAAGTTTTTTTATTTGTAAGAAATATGTTTTAACAAGTTTCAAAATATTATTTAAGTGTAATTTGATTAAACATGCTTTTATTTAAAGAGAAACACCACCACCAGTGTTAATGAAAAAGCAAAACGACATTCACATAATTTAGAACATGCCTTACACTTGAAAATGATGAAAAGTTCTAGAAAAAAAAATGGGAAAGTAAAAGCTTAGATTTGTGCTTAACAACATAATTAGATCGATTATAATCTAAAAATTGTAATGAAAACCTATAATCTACTCCTGTGCCTCGTCATCGGAGGTGACCTTGTCATCCGAGCTTTTCATGTCTTGCTTCTTTAGAGTAGTAAGGGCTCAATCCCGGTTACAGATACAAACCTCAACAGCCTCAAGTGCGAGCCTTGCCCCATTTCTCTAAGATGACTCTTTTTTCCACACTAAAGGTAGCCTCAAAAACAGTAGTAGAGACCAAAACTATCAAGATCTTTTGCACCAATATAGACAAGATTAGGAATATTGCTTTCTTATTCTTCCACCACTCGAGGATGCCTTCCTTATTGTTTTCAAACGAAGTGCGGAGGTAATCATCCCATTTTGCTAATCTTGTGTTTGTGGGTCTCGGTTGTTTGAGAATATGTGTCATTGGGTTGAATCTTGATGATGGGGAGGAGGTAGAATATCGGGTGGGTGTTGGATCGAATGACTTAATCTTATTAGAATGTTTAACGGAGTAGAGTTTGTATAACTCTATCAAATTGTGGTTAGTTTTAGCAGAAATAGCAAGTGCAGAAACTTGTGATTGTCCAAAATATATATGATAGTATGCTTTTAACAATTGTAGACAACCCGTGATTTTGACATTACGATCTAATGCACATGCAACACGATAAACTGGTGGGATTTCTTGAAAATAATAAATTATCTTTTTTGCATTGTTTTAATAGTTAGTTACAAAAACTTATCGTCCCTGTATTGATTGAAAACATAGACGATATTTATAAAATATAACATTGCTTGGTATGCGGTTGGGTAATAAACACTAGAGAGAAAGTTTGTTGCCTCATAAAAATGTTTAAGCAACTCAACTAACTTAAATATTTTTCCCAAACCTTATCAATTTTTCATTCGGCTTGTACTCTTGAGTTCACAAAATGAGTCAAAAGATTTGCTCATGGTTAAGCGTCATTTAACATTTCAAATGTTGAGTTCCATCTAGTGAGACAATCTATTTTAAATTTTTTCTAATAAAAATTCACCTAATTTACAATACAAAACATTTTAAAATCACAAGCCAATTTGTTCTTTGTTTTAATAAAAATAAAGCATTTCAAATTGCCCTGATTTTGTTTTACAATTGTTGTAAACCATTTTGAACACATAAATTCAAAATGTGACACAAGCAACGAACATGAAAAAAAATTTCATCAAGTGGTGGTTTTATTTTTTTTATTAATTCTCTTACCATATAATCATTGTTTGAAGCATTGTAAAAAAAAAAAAATGAACAAAAATTTATTGGACACAAAAAATTCCTGTAGACTTTCAATAATGCAATTGAAAATGTTTCAACCCATATGATCAGATTTCATACATTTAAAAGTAATGATTCATTTTTTAATAATTCAATCATCATTAATCCAAGAAGCAGTGACTCAATAGTAATTTTGTCCTATTGGAAATGTCCACATATCATATGTTAATAACAGACAATGATCAATGATAGAAAAATATGCTTACAAATCATTTCTCCTAGCTTTATACAATTTAAAGCTTTCTTTCCTAACCGTTTGACTAGATGTTTTTTTATAAGCAAGATTTAGATTTTCTTGGATAAATCTTTCTATGTTTTTGTTCTCAACTTGTTTAAACGGTTTTTCCGTAATAATCATCCAATTAATTAGGCATTGCCTAGCAGGTTTTGGGTTATATCAAAAAATACTTGGACTGTCAAAGCTCTCCAAGCCCGTCAATTACGTCTGTCCGGTGCTAAGATCTCCATGGACTTTTCTAAAGTGCCACATAAGGTTGCTCGTCTTGGAGTTCAACTTGTGTACGAATTTGCTCTCACAGTGTTTGCACTTTGCATATCTTGTGTCACCTTCCCAAACTTGCTCAAAATGCGCCCAAATAGAAATCTTCAAATTTCCACTCTTGCCATAAGTCAACTTGGTGCTTGCTTTGTGGTGTCAGTTAGGACCTCTTGGCATCGATTTCGGTCAATGGAACTTCATTGACGTCATTATTAAAAAGTTGATCGTCGAGGCTAATTTGTACATTGTCATGTCGATGTCAGGATCGTCGTTGACAACTTCTTGTATATGTGGGTCTTGGTTTTTGTGAGATAAACACCCTCACAAAAATGACTTGACATCGGTGTTGGATGAGGAGAAGGCAACACTCTTGCCCTTGTCGGAGTTTTTCCTTTGTGAAGCCATTAGTAGAAGAAAATAATTGAAGAAATGAAGAGATGATTATGAGTAGATTAAAAAAATATTAGTGAAAGATTAAAAAACTTGGAGAGAGCTAGTAAAGAGAATGAGAGGATATTGTAGGAGGAGATTGGAGAAGAGATGATTGGTGTGATGAAGTGTGGGGAGAAGGCTTAACTAGTTGTTAGTGGCTGTTAGGTGAGGGTAAAAAAGTCTGGGGCAAAAAAAATATATTCTGGAGCCGTTATGGGGGCAAGCTGTCATTTTGCCAAAGTTTAAAAATTTTTCAAAACAGTCAATGGTCTTTGACCTTTGCCAAGTTGCAATCTGGTCTAATCCTTTCAAGGTTATTTGCCTCGTTGGTCCAGGCCATGCTCGGTTGCACTTTTTCCCCTCTCTAGGCTCATATTCGGCCCGCTAATATCCAAGTCTGATCCATGCCGGACCAAACCTGTGTTTAAACGAGCTCACCGTCTTTGACCTTTGCCGGGTCCAGGTCGGGTCCGAGTCAACCCTGCCCAGTGGCCACTGTTACTGGACATCACCAATGCCAGGCTTTTTGGGTCGTTAATGTTTTATATTTCACATTTAAGTTCCTAGTTAATTGATATTTAACGTTCAAAATAAACAACAAGAATATAACCGTTCTTAAAAAAAAATCTAAAATAAATAGGGTAAGAAAATATTTTAACTATTAACCAAAGCTTATGATTTATTTGTAATTCTGCTTTTGAAGAAGAATGTTATTATTCAGTCAAAGCATTCAGAAAATAGCCTCAATTGTTTACATACTGCAACGCAACATCTTCCAATGTTTGCAGTAGTAGAAGATTTAAAAAGAAAACATAAATTCCTCCGCGTCCACAGCATAAATAACATATCTAAGTCCCTATTACTTCAATTTGAAAAAAAGAAAAACGAAACCCGTAATCAACTCGTGATTCTAACCCTAATCCTACAATCCAAGAAACAAAATGCGAACATGTTTCACCTTAACGCTCGTATGGCTGTGGAAATGAACACTCTGATGCTAGCTTTGTAGCAAAATTTGGCTCGTCGATCGCCAACATGCGAAGAGGTCCTCGATATCCTTCAAATATCCATGTGTTGAAGTAGCTAGCATTGGATGTTCTTTCAAATCTGGTATCTCTCTGTCTACATGAATAATTGTCCATTCCTGCGATAGAAGTTTTGCAACATTGTCATTACTGATAGTAAAACTGCTCGCGGGTCTATGCCGGGCGGTGATACACCCGACATTTAATAGGTTGCTGGGCCTTAATTCCAGATTTACAGTATGAGGCCTAATAAAATTGAGTGGGCTTGTAACCTCTGGCACTATAAATATTAAGAGTATTTCCCTCTTCCTTCAAGAGGTAGGCTATTAACACATGATTGACTTGATCGTTTATAGACATACCAGAATTATACACCTGCGGGTCATTCTAATCTAATACATTCTTATTGTCTTTGTACCAGTGACCGGAGCTAACGTAGAAATAGGGAAGACAATTTGACCCGACTAAATGATATGGACAGATCCATCTAAACTCAAGTTTGACCTAACCTAATTAGATAGGAAAAATGAACGACTCAAACCCGATTAAACTGAAACTCGAAAAAACCAGAACCTAAATGACCCGTATCCAAAATACTCGAATTTGAAATGACCTTAACTCGAAGTGACCCAAACTTGAAATTGACCTAACTGAACCCGAAATAACCCGATAACTAGACCCGATATAATCCAAATTTAACTTAAATCAACATAAATATATGGTTAACAATGATTTAAAAAACTGTAATTTTTTTTATATATTACTTACTTATCTAAATTACACATTAATTATAACCATAAAATTTAAGAAACTTTAAAATCCTATAAAAATATTTTTATTTAGGGGTTTTGAAGAATAAATTAATAAAATAATATGTTTGACATAAGGGTCTTTTGAAATTTAATAATTTAGGGATTTGCTCATACATTCTTTTGAATCATGTAACTAACACACTTGGTCTTATCAGATAGTTAAATTGAATGTTGACTAATCTAAGATCGAGCAGTAGTAGATCCATTTAGGGAAAATTTCATTTACTGCACACAAGTTTTCTTTTCAATTTTTTTTTGGTAATCCTGCACAACTTTGTTAAACTGTTGTATATTTAGATTGGTTATTTAGGTTTCAAATTTTAAGTTTACCACACAAACTTCAATTGGTAAATACAATATTAATTTAATATGGTTAATTGTTTTAATTCAGAGTATTTGAGATTTGATTTAATTAAAATGTTTCTCTTCATAATTTGAAATTTGATTCAATTAATTTCAAATGTTTCAAACTATGGTATTTTTATGTTTGGTCGAATTAAAATTTTTAATTGTTTTTCCTTCCACTTGTATTGACATTCCTGCCCTACACCGTATTACTAATATTCTTGTCTTGTATTAGTAGAAATGGTAAATACAAGATTAGTTTTTATTTAAAACCCTAAATATTTATCCTAACATAAACCATAAGCCCTTAATCCTAACCTTAAACATTATGCCTAAACCTAAACTCTAAATCTTAAATCCTAAATCCTAAACCCTGACGGGCCTAACCCTAATTGAAACTTTAACCTTAACCATAAGCTCTTAATCCTAAACGTAAACTCTAACCTTAAAACACTAAACCCCAAACCTTAACTTTCATATTTTATTACCTTCCAAATTTAATAAGTTTTATATGTGGGGGCTTCCTTACTTAATAACTTCATTTTTTTAGGAACATCCATATTTAGTAAATCTTATATTCAAAGGCTTTTATATTTAATAAATTCTATATTTGAGTTTTTTTAAAATAAGTAACTTTCATATTTAGTAAGTTTGATGATTTTAGTAGACAATTGTCAAATTACAACAATAGTCTTCCAAACATTTAAGTATAATAGAAAAGGTACCTCAATTTTAAAAAGTTTCATTTTAGTCACCATAATAATTACACCATGGGCCCTAAGCTTTTCAAATTTTTACATTTTCACCCATATTTTTTAAAAATTTGCAATTTCATTACTTATAGAGTAATAGTGAATTAGAGTTATATTTTGTAGCAATTTCATAGCAAAAATTGGATATCACAGTAAATTTGTCGAAGCAAAGTAAAGAATATTTTTTTGAATTTTTTAATTTAACATAATAAGAAAATAAAAAAATAATGTAAATTAATTGCACAAAAAATTAAATTATTTAAGTGATTTCAACATATATACTAGTAACCCAAACAAATCTAATTGGTTAACCTGAGTTTGGACTGAAACACAACTTGAAATTATTTAAGATTGAAATTGACCCGACCAATGTTGAACCCGAACCCAAATAAACCCGACCTAACCCAACCCGAACTCCAATTTACTCACTTAGAACCCAAATGACCTAACCTAGACTTGAATTCATACTAACCCGATTAAACCCAAACTGAAATGACCTGACCCAAATATGACCCAACTGATCCAATTGTCATCCCCACTAAGAAATCTAGTGCATCTACGATCTACCGTCCAGTATAGCGCCACAAGTAGTTTTGCTCTTACTACTCTACAAAAAAATTGGTAACTCTAAAGTCATTTGCATGTCAAAATTGCATGTAATAAAATGCATACATCATAACGTACATGCATAAGATATGCACTTATCTTAAACAAGGGAATGAGAATGCACACTAAAAATGTTAATATAGCATAATATCCATAAACTTTGCACACTAAAAATGTTAATATAGCATAATGTCCATAAACTTTGTAGATATCATTTTGTTCTTTGGACCAATGAGTTACAATTTGATCCTTAACCATCTAATAGCTTTAGATAAAAGCAAATGTTAGGAACATTTTCACTCTTTTACTCAGATTTTTATGAAGTAAATTTGTAAAAGAAAAATTTGAAAGCACTTAATTGATGATCAATTAGGGTCTATGTATTTAAAAAAAATGCTAGAAAAACTTACAAAATTTAATAAAATTTTTGTTGGATTCATTTAAACTTGCTTTTTGTCAAGAATCAATCACGAATAAGTCAATTTGGGATCTACTGTTTCAATTTTATGCTTTCTTTGTTATTCAATAAATTCAAACTATAATCACGAAAAATATCATATCGTACCTGATTGCCCGGCCCTAGTATGGCAATTCTCAGGACCAGGAATTATCAAATGCGGCGGACGTGATGGCCTGGGAGAACTCCTCAAAGCTAATTCTCCCATCGCCGTCGGTGTCGGCTTCCCTGATCATCCCGGTGAGCTCCTCTGCCGTGAGGGCGTGGCCGATCTTTGCCATCGAGTGGGCCAGCTCCGCTGCGGTGATGAATCCATTGCCGTCCCGATCAAACATGTTGAACAGCTGCCGCAGCTGCTTCTCGCTGTAGGGAGACTTCTCCGGCAGCAGCTCCGGCGCCACCAGCGCCACGAACTCCGAGAACTCAACCAGGCCGTTGTTGTTGGTATCCGCTTTCTGGATCAGCGATTCCAGCTGGTCCGGGCTCGGCTTCAGCCCCAATGCCCGAAGCAGCGACCCGAGCTCCAACTGGGTCAGGCTGCCGTCGTTGTTCCTGTCGAACGACCTGAAAATCTCCCGCAGCTCCGCGATCTGTTCGTCGTCTAGCTTCACTTGCTGCTTCCCGCTCATCTTGATCAAATCGCCAACTGAACAATAATCAGAAAAAGTCTAGAAACTGGAGCCGCATTCCAGGAATCGATTCTGGGTTTGTGTGATCTGCGCTTTCTCGGAAATATTGATGAATTTCGAGGTCGATGGTTCTGATAACAGCGGTCGACGAATTCGCCACCCGAAAATGAGGGTGTGATAGATCCGAGAAATCAATGCCCGGAAATGTTCTTATCGTCCACTTCCGATGGATCGATTATTTAGCTGGCGATTGTTTGACCCAAATACCGGATCAAATCGAAGAACAAAATAAGGAAAAAAACAAAAGAAAAGACTGATTAAAATAAATTGTCGAAATTGGTTCGGGAAGAAGACGCGGAATGGGTCGCCGGGACGGATGAGAAAGACGTGGAGCTAATTTGACATTTGAACAGGACTTTTATTACTAGGGAGCCGATCAAGAGTCAACGACGAAGACAAAGGCACGATCATTGCATGATTGTTTTTTTTTTTTTTCCGAACGTTCTTCTTCCTTATTTTCTTGCCCTTTTTTTTTCCCTGGGGGAAGAAAGTCGCGGAGGAGAAAACGTGAATAGTGGCGGCAATTCCGTGATTAATGCACGTCTTTCTTGTCGGATAGTTTAAGACTCCGTCAACAATATTTTATGGATCAGCTTTTAATCCCAACTTCTTAATTCTGTTCATGTTCTAACTCTAATTTAAAATTTATTCATTGCTCATTCCTAACATGGTTAAAATATTTTATTTTGGATTTTTCTTTTAATAGAAGTCATTATCTCTGATGGAATGGTTCATGCTAGTATAGATCTTTCCCACTTAGGCTACGTTAGGGGTGTAAACGAGCCGAACCGAGCTCGAACAGGCCAGGCTCGAGTTCGGCTCGTTTTCTATTGGAGTAGGCTCGAGCTCGAGCTCGAGCTCGATGAGCTTTAGAAACAAGGTTTGAGCTCGGCTCGTAGTAGGCTCGAGCTCGATTTGTTAGCTCGAGAGGCTCGATATACTTGGTTTATGAGCTCGAACAGTGAAGCTTGGTTCGAGCTCGAAAAGCATAGTTGAGACAGGGGAGGCGCAACGGAGAGAATGCTCGACGGCGTGCCGTGATGACGGAACGATGGAGGAAAGGCTTGCCGGTGTGATAGACGGACAATGGAGATAAGGCTCTGGCGCGACGGCCCGACAACAGACAGCGCGATGGTGAGTAGATCGAGTTGCGACGGTGATACGGCGGACGTAGGAATCGACAGTGGGGCAGCGACAGCTGGGCCGCACGGGCGACGGCGAATTTCCAGACTTTAATAGCGATTAAGCCGACGATTGAGGTGACAGTGAGTCGCGAGGCGAGACTCGCGAGTCACAACTCCTGAGGGTGGGCGAGCTATGAGGGACAGGGTGGGTGAGGGCAGTCAGGGGAATTTTGAATTAAGGCAGGGAATCTAGGGATTTTAGGGTAAATGTTTTGTTTTAATAAATAAATTATATTATACCAGGCTCGTTAAGCTCATTAGGAGTTCGAGCCGAACATATTTGGGTTCGAGCTCGATTCGTTAAGGATTCGAACCTAAAATCTGGCTCGAATTCGGGCTTGAAGCTCGTTAGGCTCGATTCGAAAATAAAAAAAATGAGCTTGAGCTCGAACTATTCGGTAAGGCTCGATTCGTTTTACACCCCTAGGCTACGTTGACCCATAAAATATGTCTAGTCACGTAATCACACGAGTAGTAGCGCTAAATTTTTCCACCAAAAACAATTATGGCCATTGGAATCTTGTTTTTACACCCACCTACCCTCAACCACCCCATAACTAGCTTGTGGAAGTCCATAAATAAAGAGGGAAGGACACTGGAGTTTTAACCTGGCCAAACTAACCCTTTTTAGTGTTGGAATTGGTTGTCATTGTGTAGTTGTGGAGGGAGTGACGTCGAAGATCTGTTCCAGTTGAAGATTCGTAACCTTGCTGACCTCTTGCACAGAAGCAAACCCAGGTCAAAAAAGGTTTTTTGTTTTGTGATGTTTAAGGATTGGAGAATTGTGGGTTTTTTTATTGGTATGATCCATTTGTCTCAAGTAGGATGTGGGACATTGTTGGGGGATTGTTGAGGCAAATTCGAAGGACAAAAAAGCAGCTAAGGGAGGAGGAGGCCATCACGAGACAATTGAAGGTGTGGTTCGTGGAGCTTGTTGTTGTGGTTATCATGGGGCCATAGATATAGATTGGTGCACAAGGATGATGATTTGTTGGGCAATGGGTGGGGGGTTTGTGTTTGGGTAGGAATGTTGTTGTGTTAGCAAATAGTCAATGGGGGTGCATTTATGTATTTGTGGTGGGTTAGTTTTGGTGTGGTATGTAGATGTGATCTGTAAGGGTGAGGGTGGGTGTGGGGTAGGGGTGTATGTTGTATTTAGGGATGATAATTAATAGGATGTAGGTAGGATAGTGTCAAACCCACGCCCTATCCATCATGTTGGATACTTAATCTGTATACTATCCACCATTCATAGGGTTTATAATTTTAATATCCACATCCTATCCATTTTAACGTGGGTAGGATCAGGTAAAACCCACTTACTTGCTACTTGCTACAATAATAAAAAATAGTAATTCTATAACATAGTACCATAGCAAAAAATATTAAAATTGATGTTGCGAAAACATAATATTAATAATTAAAAAAATAGAAATAACATAATATTAATAATTAAAAAAATAGAAATTGGTTTAGCCACAAATAAATCATGAATAATTTGTCTAAATAAAATTAGTGAAATGAGCACGCAGTTAACAATAAGTGTACAACTTTGTGAAGAAAAGGATGAGAAAGTTTTATGGAGCTTCGCCCTAGCCATCTTGCCTTGGCCTTACAATGACACTTAATTGCGATTGCAAGTCATGAAGTTAATAAGATTGTTTTGTAAATTATTATTACTATTACACACACACACACAAACATATACATACATACATACATACATATATATATATATATATACATGCATCTAGCATATACAAATAAAATAAAATAAGATTCACATCAGCTTAAAATCTATTTAATTATGAAAAAAACAATCCTATCCGTCAAGTAGGATATAATAGGATCTCCGTCGAGGCCAATATCCGTTGACATACTTAGTTGTATTTTGCTTTGGTCTTGAATGGGTTATAATTAGTTCAAAATCAAACAATATGGTGATATCAATGAAATTTTTAGAACCTAACTTTTTTAATGTTTCATTTTGAACCCTAACTATATAAAACTCGACCCTTAATAAACCTAAATTTTTTTATATAATTATGGAATGAACCCAAACCTATCTTCCATATATAATCCATTCAAGTGAAAGCAAACTGGACACTAATAAGTAAAAGTTGGAAACGTTGATGCAATTAAGTTGTCTTCCATATTTCATTCAAGTGAAAGCAAGATGAACACATCCTGTGTTGTTACATTTGCAAACAAAAAATATAAAAAAAAAATCCATGATTTTAAGCCAAATTGGACATCACTCCTTAATTGTTGCCATCATAACTTTTAAAAAAACATATGCTGCCTAACTATTTCCATCACGTATACAAAAAACACCCAAAATGTACTAGGTTCAAACTGTTGGCTTCTTTTTTAGGTGGCCTCTTCCTTTCTTGACTTAAGGCACCCCATCTACAGTAGTGTGCAAGAAAGTTGAACTAGTTGAATGTAGACACAATTGAGATTGTGCCTTTACTTACTACCTCTATCAGTTGGCATGATGACTTATTTCTTTGAACCTATAATGAAGACACATATTCATAGAATAATATGTTAAAACACATGAACTTGCTACAGAAATGATTCCATATTTTGAAATTTGATAACATACCTGAAGTTTCTTCCTTCCATAACTTGAGGATCCTACTGAACCTTGGTTTTCATGCTAGGATCTATTGTATTTATATTTGCAAGTTGCCTTGGTATGTCCCTCCTCTTTGCATACACTGTAATACATTTTTGTCCCAAATCTTTTCATCTTGTTCGGGTTATCATTTTTCTCCAGTTATCTTCTTTTCTTCTTTTATTTCCTGCCTTTCTTTAGCTTTCCCAATTGAGGGGGTTGGATGGGGTTATGATGTTCATCTTCCCACCAATCCATACTGGTAACAAGATTGATGACATTTTCATAGGTTTTTGCACATTCTCTATTATGTAGCAAGAATGGACATATGATTTTATCTTCCTTTTGTTATGTGATATTGCAAAGCGTGCATGTGGGCCAGGTATCCCACTCAACTGGCACTTTCTATAGCTACATGTTTTTGTTGCCAAATCAACAACAAACTGACCATAAAGGGTGCTTACTTGACAATATGACCCTCCTAATCCCATAGGGATGCACCAACCTATTTGTTCCATTGACTTGTTAACTTTCCTCACAATTTTAGGACATAAAACCCTTCTATAACTTTCTAGTGCCCTCATTCTGTTAGTTATTCTAACCATTCACTTTGTCCTAATTATCTCTGACATGGTTAAAATAGGTTTGTCTCTGGCATCTGGGATAAACTTATTGAAACACTCTCTTATATTATTCAGTAGCACATTAGACTTGCAATAATTCTCAAATATGCCCTTGACCAGTGTTGTGGTAAAACAACATTCAACCATCTTCGTGCACTTTCTTCTACAGACTTAATCCTTTCCATATTCCTATTGAACTCTACAATACAATTACTTCTAGCAGCAAAACACACTAACCCTTTCAACACAACACCATAATGTGAATTCTTAAAGTTGTATGAATGGCGAACACAAAACCTGTGTTCAGCATCAAGGAACAAGTCTTGTACTGCTGGAAGCAGACCTTGCAAAATATTATAAGTAAAGTCAGATTTTACTTATTAACATAATAAGACACATAAACATTGCAAATTACCTTTTGTCTATCAAAAGTTAATGTCCTATTCAGATTCTCACCCAACAAACTTAAAAAACAATACCAAGAATCATGGCACTCAATCTTAACTCTTGCATAGGCTATTAGCTAGATGCAATCGTTTGCATTTATTCCTACTGGAGTTGGTAGTTGTCTGCCATAGTTACCTTTCAAGAAACATCCGTCAATGGAAATAATAGGCCTGCATCCCCTAAGAAACCCTTTCTTGCATGTGTAAATACAATTGAAGAACCTTTAGAAAACTAAGTTGTCCAACTTCAACACAAACATTGTTCCAAGATTTATCCTTCTGAGTTTACCTCCATGATCAACTAATTTGGCAAACTGGACATTTTCATCACCCTTTATAATCTTAAGTGCCTTCTATTTCTCTCTCCAGACTTTAGTTGTAGACACCTCTAAGTTGTAATCTCTTCTAATCTGATCTTGTAGTGTTGCAATAAACATATTAGAGTCAGACTTTATGTTTTCTAGGTTGGCCTCTGTAATCCATGGATAATTTGTATTCTTTGACCTAAAAACTTTCATGCAAGTATGTTCTCCAATGTATGTCCTTATCTGAACGATTCCATCTGCTGTAGGTGTTGCATATAATATCTAAGGACACCTTTCTGAACACCTTGCCCTAACCCTTCTTTTCTCATTCTTGACAATCCCTACATCACACCTTGACTTAATTTCATAAAATTTGATTGCTTTCTTCAACATCTCAGACCCTCATCACTAGATGAACATTAAAAGTAGGGTATCTCGGACTTTCATCACTAGATGAATAAAAGCTTTTCAATTCATCAAAGTCTACTTCAACATCAAACCCCATCTTATAACTAAACCCAATACATGTTTTCTTAACCTTCCCTATCCTAACAAGCCCTTGGGAATTTTGATCATCCTTTGGCACTGATATGCCCTACTTCTTCCCTCCCCTACATCTGCCTTCTCTATTAATTGATTGATCAATTGCCACTTGCAACTTTAGAGCATCGTCATCTTTTGCAATCTCATTGTTTGATTCGTCAAATTCTATCTCACAGCTACCTAAGTCAAATTCAAGATCCTAATCATTATCATCTATTGTATGTTCACTGGAATCTTTCATTGCAGCCACATGTTGTTTTTCATCATCAACATTTTCATTCTCTTTTGGAGGAACATTGTCCACATGAATATCTTCATTATCAACCCTCTTCTTATTTTACTTTTCTTCACAAACATTACTTGGCTGACATTGTTCTTTATTGACCTGAGTTACTTAGGGTAATGCTTTCCTTATACCTGTTGTAGGACTTCGTTTTCTGGAAGATGCCTTCAACTTCACATTGGATTTAGCATTATTCTCACTGCCCCCTTTACAATTTCTTCAATTATGGCTTTCTTGGGACTTATGACATCTTTAATTTTCCCTAAAAAGACCATCTTATCCTTAATCCCCTTTTCCACAATCTTCATCACAATATATATATCAATCAGAATATATTTAAGCAAGCAAAGCCTCATCATTTGCATACCATCAGCTTCATCTTTCAAAGGAACTAACCCATCATCCAGCTTCATCCTCAGATACAATAAAAAATAATCCATGTACCCTAAACCATTTTATCAATCTTTACTAGACTAAACCTATCAAAGTGACAATAATCTAGTAGTTTACATCACCACCAATGTAAGCCTTGAATGACAAGTACCCAAAATAGCTCCCATGGCACATTTTTACTGCGAAATACCCATTATCGTGAGCTACAAAAGGGAATTTGTCTAAATGTTGTAATTGTACATATAATGGAATTAATAAACAACAATACTCTTCTCAATTTTTTAACCTTATTTAACCATTAGAGTCCATGACCACACCCTCATACATCATATTGTATTCTACATAGGTCCCATTTGGTTCCTCATACCTGACATATAAAGGACAACACATACAGGACACACGACACAGTAACCCCACCTTGTCTTTAAATTCCCCCGCTCCCCCCCCCCCAAGCCCCCACCAACATGAACAGTACAATAACATACAAGTATCCCATCCTACCCACTTTCAACATCAAAATATTGCCCATCATTCAGTCATAAAAAGTGGAAACACTTATTGTATTGTGGGGCAGCCTTTAGTCTCATCTTTATTAACTTTCCCTTCTCCCATTCTTTCATGAATTTCTATTTTATGATTCTAAATCTTCTCTTTTTCATGTGATGTCAAAACAAATGACACACATAACATTGCTTGACCCTTATCTGCTCTAGAACAAAATTGAATTACAAACCATCCTCCCTCTCTTCTTTGATCTCTTTCTATTTTTTATTTATCTTTTTGTTTAAATTTTTACCTATTTCATGGGTGTGTAAGGTTAATTACTCGCATGGCTGGGTGACTAGGAAGAGATCTATGCCAACGTGGATCATTCCATTAGAGATAGCAAATTTCATTAAAAAAAAGGGTCCAAAATGAAAGATTTTAACCACATTAAGAAAGTGCAATGAACAAATTGTAGATTGGGGTTAGAACAGAAACAAAAAAATTAAAATGGTTGGGGTTAACGCATGTAATTTACTAGATAATTTACAATTTTTTGAAAGGCAAATCTGATTACTCTAGTGCAAAAAAGAAACGGAAATGATTTAAGCAGTTGGCTGATCATGTTGAATTTAAAATATTTATTGGGCTTGATATTTTGTTCATGAAGTGAATTCCACTTCAGGTTCCTTAGCATATTTTTTTTTATCCTAAATTGGTGTTTGCCTAAATTTGATTTATCAAGTTCTATTATCTCATATTGCACATCTCAATTGTGTCATTTTCATCAATTTCACCGTTAAATCGAATGAAAAATGCTGACATTGTATTAATCAACACTACAATAAAATTTAAAATTACAAGTTTTGTTATCTATCTTTTTCAATCAATACATCTAAAGGGTAAATTACATTTTTTTCCCCTGACATTTGCCCTAAATTGCACTTTGCCCCCTCTTGTTTTAGAAACCTCTTAAAAGCTTCCCAAGGGTTTAAGAAATCTGCACTCATCCCCCATCCAGCTGTTTCTTCTGAAATTTAAAATCAATGGATTAGTCACACTTTGAGACCCTAAATTTTACTGTTCTTTTAAGTTTTCTCCTTAACATATAAATTGCTTCATTACTTGTTTTTTTTTAAGTGACATTATATGTGTGTGTGTGTGTGTGTGTATTCTTCCCTTTTACTAAGCCTATTATTTTTTTATATGATTCAGTTTTTATCTATTTTTCATTGTTTATATGTGCTTTATTTTATATTTTCAATTTTTTAATCACCTCTAATTAAAGTATCATTTTAATTTTTAAAATTAGTTGTTACTTTCTATTTCTTTCATCTTTTTCAAAAACTTGTTATGGTAACTATTAAATAAAAAATCAAAGAAATGATACGGCTCATTTTATAACAATATGAAAATATTAAAATTCACTTTGTTTAAGTTAATGGAACATTGGGTCATTTTAATATAATTTTATTTTTATATATTTATTGATTAATTAATTATTGTTTAAGAACCTCCATTTTGTAAAATGTTTCTTGATTTCCTTAACTGAAAAATGCACTAGCTCTTGCAGTAATGGTGATGGCTAGAAAATGGAATGCAACAAAGAGTGATGTCGTTTATTGAATAATACGATCTCTTGAGCGAAAATAATGACAAATAATACTTTTCAGAAGAATATAAATTTGAAGAGTTAGTGAATTATAATTCAAAAGATAGTAATCTCTTAGCAATCTTAATTTCATATCAAATCAAACATGAAGTCAAAGAACTATGACTGGAAATCATTTGAGCATTTGAGAAATTTTTAAATAATCAATAAACATTTTGTCGAACAAGACCTTCTTACAAAACAATTAACTAATGAATATATATATAAAACTAAAATTTTAACAAAAATGACTAATTATGTGTTAATTGAAACAAAAGCAATTTTGAAGTTTTCATATTATTGTAAATATAAGCTTTATCATTTCTTTGATTTTAGATTTAATGGTTATTATAGTAAGTTTTGAAAAAAAAAATGAGGATGCTTGTAAAGCTTCTAAATAGAAATAAATAAATAAATAACTACCATTTGTGAAAATCACTTGTGGATGACTAAGTTCTGTAGAGTACAAGCCTGATCCGGCGTACAAGGCTAATTCCACCAGCGCTGCCTACCAGTCCGTGGCATCATCCTTGAATGCCTCGCACGCCGGAGGTTGCAGAGCCAGCCTCGGATTACCGGAGGCCGTCACCTCTTCGTCGAACAGTGCTATTAATGACAACTAATTCTTGTGTGTCGTTGGCGTGGTTTCATCTTCTTCTAAGTTCAACACACTAATCATCTTATCTTTCATCTCATCCATTTTCCTTTCTTACTTTCTCTGGGGTTGTTGATTTGAATGTAAATTTGAACATAGATCAAACGGTGGAAACCTGAAACCATCTATTAGAAAGTGTTCAGAATACGAAAAAAAAAATTGTAACAATATTTACTAATTTTATTAAACCATTTTTCAAAAGAATATACTACATTTCTTAAAACTTTTTCACGTCCATTAATATCCACAAAACTTTTAAGAACATGTGTTGAAATAGAATTTTAAACAATTTGGCTTCTGATAACTACGATACCAACTTTGAATGAAATAACAAACAAAAAAAAAAAGAGGAAAAAGACGCAAATTAAAAAGAATAAGGAACAAACACTTCTCTGGCAAGCAACGTAAAGAGCCTTAGCTTTAAAAAAAATCTCTTCATGTGCTTTCCAGTCTCACCATTCAAACCTACAACTTTGACTATTGTTTCTTCATTTTTGTCGCTGCCTAACTTCAAATCATTCCAATAATCTCTCACTTCTCCCTTTAGCAACACATCTGTGGTCTGCTTCCGCGATCCCCCAACCCACCACCCTCCTCCTCCTCCGCCAACGACAACCCCAGAAACTTCATCAGCTTCCTCGCATAGCCCTCCGGTTCTTCCTTCATCTCCTCCTTCAACATTTCATTTCCGGAGACAAGGATTTTCCGCCTCGTCTGGGACAACAAACTTCTCTCCGGATCTGCCGCCTCGTCTAGCCCTTCGATCCTTCCTTCATTTTGCCCAGTTGTAGTGACTAAAAAGGATCGGCAGGATCTTATTTTCTTACGATCTTATGATTCTGAACACGATCCTACTACGACATTGATCCTACTATGATTTGGATAGGTTTTCTGAATCTGGATCATAGGATCGCACACAGAGTTTTTGACAACCTTGACTAGAAGTGCTATTTTAATATTGACAAAAATAACGAATAAACCACTAACGTTTTTGTACTGGCCCGATTCACCTATTAAGGTTTTTTTTTTCGGCCAAATAAATCACTGACATTTCTGAGTTAACTTAAATCGGTCACTCTTGTAACTTTTTCTGTTAAGTCTAACGGAATCTTAGCATAAAATACCAAATTTATTCCCTACATTTTATACTTCTGCTCCTAACGCCTATAAAGTATATTAATTTGACATTTGAACTAGCTTCTTGAAGCCGACATCAACCCTTGAACTCCGTTTATGAGTAGTAATTGAGATTCTCCCGAACTTGCTAATAGCGGCAACAATGTTCCTCCTTTTACTCTGCCTTATATTGTACTGTAATATTGCATTAAGCACTAATATGAGCGAGACATCATTCAGAAGTGGCAGTGTGGCGGCAGAGACATCCTATCTTGGGCAACAGAGATTGTGCACTCTGAAGGAGCTAGAAGCATCAATGAAAAACTGCACCCAAAAAATGTAATTATATATAGAAGATAGTTATGAAATTTTATAAATGATGAAGGTAACTTATTTGAATTGTTTTAAACCAAGTAGAACTATTTTGTTAATTTTAAAAAGTTAATAATGGAGTTTTGTAATCTTTCAAGAGTCAAGTGGGTAAATTGGCCTATTTGAATAACGTTTGTAGCTTATTTGGCTATTTTGAATAACGTTAGTGGTTTATTTAGCAAAAAAAAAAATTAGTAGCCGATTCAAGCTGGGTCCAAAATGTTAGTGGTTTATTCATTATTTTGGCCTTTAATATTTATTTAATACTTCCTCTATTTCATATTAGTTGGTCATTTTACCTTTTTTTTATAGTAAAGTTTGACTTGAATTTAATAATATTAATATGTATTTAAAAAAATTATTAAATTGATATTTAGAAACTAAAATCTTTAAAGCTTTACTTTCATATAAAAATTTTATATTTTTATGATAAATTTTAAAAGAAATAAAATTATAAATTAATTACTGTGAATAGTAAAAATGACGGTTTTTGTGAGACAAAGGAAGTATCAATTAATGTCATAATAGCATTTTCTATATGATTTAACGGTGAAATTGATGGAAAGGATCCAATTGAGACGCGTAATATAAGATAACGGACCTTGATAAGATAACCATAAGCTCAGGTACCAATTTAGGATACGGAAATAAGCTAGGAGATCTGGCTTGGAACGTAACCTTGGTTGACTTTTATATTGAAAATAATATGGGCGAGTCATGAATGAGCTTTTAATTAATCGAGATTAAGTTGAGCTTGAGCTCTTTGTTTATATCAAAGGAAAAGAAAAAATCAAGGAGCTGAATAATAAGCAAATTTAGCTTTGTTTGAATTATATATCAAATTTGAAATTTATTCAGACTTGATTTGATAACAATTTGAATGAGCCTTAAACTAATTCGAAGTCAAAGCCATGCTTGAGCATTCCTTCATTTTTCACCCTAGTTAACACTTTAGTGGAATTATGCCATTATAGATTTTTTCAGGCAAGTATACCACTAAATCAAAATCCACCTGATAAGCTTACATTTGTTATTATTATTTCTCTCATATTTAGTATGTTTTAATCTATTTTGAACCTTAAAGATATATTTTGAGTATGTTTTATAGCTTAGAGCATATCTGGACTCAATTGATTGAAAGTGGATTTAACTTTCAATTTTACAAGTTTTAATTTAGTTGTGTTCTTTGAGGATTCTGACCGATTGATGATGTTTTAGTAGAAAAATCATATCTTCGGCTACAGAGATCATAATGGAGTAATTCTTGATTCAATGGAAAGCTAACATCTGGAGCTACAAATCATGTGTAGACCATGAAACCCAGTTTGCACGTTAAGAGGGTCAAGTTCAGCTTCAAATTCGTGATTTACAAGTCATGGCTGGTTCGGAAATAGTTACGGTATTTTGGGCATATCTTTGGCTGTAGATGTTCGTTTTATATGATTCGGGTCTCGTTTCAAAGCTAAGAAGGGGATATACAAATTTTATGCTTTGAGTTTTGAGAAGTAGTGACTGCATAAAGGTCGAATCTCAGCTTGAAGTTGCTACTTCTGTTTTGAAGCATTGCTTGACTGACAACTTTGAAACCTTCTAATTATTTTGAATCTTTTTATTTGTTTAGGGTACTTTTATAACAATACGTAAAGTTTAGGAAGACTTTGTGCATTTAGCACACTAGGCTACACTTTTTAGGTTTTGGTCTGGCGGCTGATGCTTGGGGTAGTTCGCAATTACAGTTTTTTTTATCATCGTTCTTTGTTTCTCTTCAGGTCATGGCCGAATAATTTTCTAGTTTAGTTCTAGGGACGATTTCCATTGTCAACATCGGTTGTGAGGATTAATTTTTTTTGCTTAAATTCTCTTTAAATTCAAGTATTTACTTCTTTATTATTCAGATTTATTGCAATTAATTTTCCTGTTCTCGCTTGTTGGATTGGTTATACAATTGCAAATTTGCTTGATTTTCTTTTAACCACTTTGATGAAGAATTCAATTAGAAGTAAGTGAATTGAGTGGAATTACTTTTATTTCTAGTTAGTTTATACGAAGAAGTGAGACAGGTTAAATTGTTCAAGCTTTTGGATTGTTGCCTGAAATAAACTTTTTTGTTTATTGATCCTAATGCTAATTTTGGGTTTATTAGAAATTACTTTTCAATATCTGGTTACTCAAAATTAAGTAATTAATCTAAATTTTTTTCTGATTAATTTTATTGTTGAATTCTTTGGGTTTTTTCAGCTTTAAAGAGAATCCTGTTTATTTGTTTTGATTGAAGAAATATTTTCTTTCGATAATCAACTGTATGATTGGAATGGATAATCAACCCTGAACTAAGCATTTTTAGTATTGGTTAATTTTTTTTATTCTACAGTTAATTTAATTCAGTATTCAATTTAAGAAAAACCCCCCAACTTTTTATTTCAGTTTTTTGATAGGAAGCTTTCGGTTAAGAAATTTCTTTTGGGATTCGATTTGGTTTTCACTACTAGACTACAAATTTATTTATTCTGAGTCGTTAGGGATACCAGAATTATTTTTTGCGGTTTCGACGACTGACCACCACCACTAGTATTTTAAATTAAGTGAAAATTGATCATTGCCATGGTTAACAAATTAAGACCCTTTTCAGATTATTAGGATACTATATCAAGAGCCATTTGCAAAACTATGTATTTAATGTTAACTCCCTAAGTGATTTAATCCGTTAAATTACATTTTTACTAAATTGACCAACTTCCTGACATATAATTTTCAAACCCTGCTGAAATTCCCATCAATGTCATTGCCCCAATACAATGGATGGTTTCACAGGGTTGTAATATGGTCGAGAGAGAGAGAAGGCTTCCAAGTTTCTAGCAATTGTGAAGCCGTCACAGTGGTCAACATGCTAGTTGCGATTTAGAAATTTGTGAACCACGTTTTCATCATTTTCAAAGAGTACGTGGTGGGGGAGCTCTGTGAAGTGTGTGAAGCGGCAAAGATCCGCTTCAAGTCTAAAAAATGTTCTATGTCATTTACACAAGTAGGGCTGGGCATTCGGTTGCAGTGGTGTCTTTAGGATTCATAGTTAGAGGGTGAGTTGTATTGTGGGATATTGTCCTCATTATTGATGCAATATATCTAAGAGCTATGAATTTCTGGTTGTAAAAAGGAATTTGGTGGTGCCCTAACCTTGTGTTTGGATGGAGCATTTTACATATTCTTGTGATTTCAAAATCCTAGAATTTTAAAATGAAGTATTTAAAAATTCTAGAATTTGAAATTTTTTTAGTTTGGGTAATGACATTAAAACTATGAAATTCAAATTTAGTATCGTCCTTGATTCTGTAAATTTTTTTTTCTTTCTCTGCACAATGCTAGCCCCAAAAAAACTTTCAATCAACCCAAAATTTTCAATCGATTGGCCAACAGAAAAATCCCATATCCTTATTTGAATAGAAGTTGAGGAAAACTCATCCAGCAGCAAAACAATACCTAAAGCAATTAGGTAGACACAAAAGATCGAGTATCCAACGGTGAATAGGAAGAAATCAATGTAATAGATGGATGAAATTGGCCACGGGATAGCAAAACAAGGAAAGTGAGGCAATTAAAGATATGACAAGCGATATCAATGGCTGTGAGTTGACAGAGAGATGGACGGGAATGGAGGGTTAAGGAGAGGTTACATGAGTTGAGCGAGTCAATCATTCTAGAATTCCACCTATTTTGGTGGAATTTTAAATTGGGATTCTAGTATCTTAAATTCCATCTTTAAATTCCTTAGAATTGTGAAATTCTTCTCTTTTTTTTTTTTCAGGCAAAGATGGACCATTCGATTAAATAGAAAGTGAAGAGTCCAACTACTGAAGGTATGGATGAGGTCAACAAAGATGGCCAACAACCAAAAGCCCTATATGGGCAACAGAGTGCACAACAGTATTTAAAGTGCAAGGAACATAAACAAAATAACAAGAAACAAAGGATAGCCAAATTCCTAATATCATCCATCAGAACGCTAAAGCAGTCGAGCGAGGGTTCTCTCAAATCCTACTATTCACTAACTATGGCAGCCACATTTGACTCAATGATAATGACTTGGTAACCCCTCACCTTAGCCTCACACAGTCCATATAGGATACCTAAAGCTTCCCTAGCACGGGCTGGTCACTCCACTATTCAAAGGAGCAAGAGAAAATATGCAGTGGGAAAGCTAATGAGTCACAAACCACAATACCGACTGAACTTTGGAGAAGTGAAAAAGAATTTTGAAATTCTTTATTTAGAATTTCCAAACCAAGAATTATCCTATTAGAATTCTAAAATATCCATTTAAAATGAAATTCCACCTAAAATTCCTCCATCCAAATGCATGGTAAATTAAATAAGTTATTTTAGATTAAATTGACTTAACTTAAAGTGAATTGGGTGGTAATCTTCAACCTTATGCAGCACACTACATGAGCACATGGATTGCCATTAACATCCCAATGTTGAATGGTCAACATATCTATGTATTTCCTCTTTAACTTGTGATTGTAAGGTCTATACATGCTAATATTTAGTTGCATTTGAGGTGTTTTAGTTGGTAAGGAAGTTCGGTGCCAATGAAGGCCGAAGAGAACATAAATAGAGCCATGGTGTGTGGAGATTTGAAGCCCGAGTAGAGCTAAGAAGTTGGGGCAAAATCGAGCATGCCAAGGCCAAGAAAATGATGTATTGCCTTTTACTGCCCTTCTGGGACATATGCCTCTTAAGAGTGGAGAGCACAAAAAGACTTGAAGCACGGTAACAACGTTGGCAATACAAGAGGGTGAACTTCTAGAGCCTTCCAACTACCACCGCGCCACCATGGCATGCTCAATGATAATGGTGACCAATTTTCCTGCATATTTCTTAAGTGGTTATACATCATTTTTAACTACTTGTGGACCAAGGATCCTCACCAAACCTTTTTGTAATTAGTCTAGTGTGGCCCTTAGATATTTTGGATGTTTGGATTGTATAAAACATGGATTTGTTGAGTCAAAAATCTCCATTGGATCCTTCGATCACTTTTCACTTAGGTTTTGAAAGCTTAGAACTCTTTAAAGTCTGGAGGGATGGAGGTTACACCTTTAGGCCTCAAGTAGTTGGTTATCTTTGTTTAATGGTGATTTATATCCTTCAACTCAATTTTTTTCCATTTCTACTTCCTTTGGTCATGTTTTCACTTCCATCATTCTTCTTGATTTAGTTATTTTTATTGTTGTGTGAATGGTGACCCCAAACCTCCGAGGGTTATGGGAATTCATGGATTGTATGGCTTATTCTTGTTGCTAAGTGTGTTTATGACTTATATAGTGCTCAACTTGGTGCTTAAACCTTATGTGTGGCTTAATATGGTACCTAGTGCACACACCTTACATGGTGCTTGTAGAAATGCTTAAGAAAGATTTCTTTGGGTATAGGCTATGAGAGATGAGTGGGGAGCACTTGGCTTAGGTTAAGGGACATGAGTGAATAACGTTAGTTAGTTAATGGTTGGAACTTCAAGCCCTAAGGCAAGATACAATGCATGATAGTGACCTTGGTCATTGTATGAGAAAAAGTCTAAGGCTAGAGATAGATGGAAAATGTAGGAACCTTCACCCTTCTGATTTAGCATGCTTTGAGAATAACAAATGCTTGAAACAATTCCTTATCCCTAAATGGTTACCCCTCCATACTTGAGTTACCTTAAATCTCCCTTCTCTTATGTTTGTGTATTTTTCATTCATGAGTGTATAGTCACTCAAACTCCCTAGTGTTTTGGTGACATAAAGATTAAATGGTTAAAATTTACTTATAATCATGTCTATGGTTTATCTAATACCCATTTTTATGCCCAACCTTGTTCATATGTTTGTTTTGGTACCAAGAACACATACCACATAAGGTGTTCATGGAAAGGCTCGATAGAACTTTTTATGAGCCATGGCTATTTAGATGGGTTGAGGTGGTTTGCTTGAGGCTGGGAAGATGCAAAAAACCACTTTAATGGAAGAGGTAGTGTTTACGGCACTAGCATTTGATGCATGAAACATGAGAATGTCCCTGACCACTTGCAAGGAGAATCTCCTAGACTAGAGATAGCCAAGAAAGTACTCATAAGAATGATTACCTAGGATGATATGAACATGTAGTAAGTGATTCCATTCATAAGGCAATAGCCTTACCCTAGGAGGTTATTTTTGTCCATTGATTATCTCATCTTAAGTCATTGTTGTTGTTAATGCTAGTTTAGATACTTTAGTATTAGTTGGCAGTTAGTACTGGTTTATTACCATCTTTGTTGCTTGCTTACTCCTTTTGTTATCATGCTACTTGTTCATCTCTTACTTTATTATTTTGAGCATACCTGCACCTAGGCACTTTGAAATTGGTGATAATCTTAGGTAGCACCATAGTCTTTGTAGGACCGACCCTTACTTAGCGCACTACAAGCGACACCCGTGCATTTGTAGTTTAGTTCGGAAGGTCAAAACTTGAAGTTCTTTGCATCATGTAGAGATACTTAAAACCACACATCACCCCACTACCACACATGCATATCCTCTCATCCAAGTTGCCAGCATGCTGGTTTATACCACATTGGATTTCATAACTAGCATCCTCATTGAATGTGACTCCATTTATGACAATGTTTAGCCTTTTTGTCCATTTTTCTTTGGATTATACCACCATGTTCACTACCTTACCTATCACTGAACTTCATCTTCTCACCAAACCTGCACATAAGATATTTCCTTATGTCCTTCAATATATAGTAAATAGGCTTATGCTGAGCTTCCAGTGTAACCTAAGCACCATTAAAGGCTTCACAAATTATTCTAATTCAAATAACAATTCATGTCTCCCTGAAGAATTCCTCGCATCAGTACTTGGGATGTATTCTAAGGAGATCCTCATTTGCACAAAGAAATTGATCAATAGTCCCAGAGCATCTTAGGAGCCTCTCAGTGATGTGGCATTTGCACATGACTAAAATAGGCCCTTCATTACTTCACAGGTGCTTTACTTGCCTATTGCTACAAATATGGCTAGCACATCTGCTATGCTCTATATTAGGAAGTAGCTTCTTAATGGCTGGTGTTAAGTCTTACTCTTAGAGAAGATTATCACTGAATCCATGATATGCCAATTTCATGAGTACAATAAATAAGAACATGCACATTAATATACCTTTTGCTAGTAAGAAATAATTACCCATTGTTTGCAATATATGATATCAATGTTTGTAATTAAATACTTTAAGAACTAGGTTCATGAAGATCTGTTTTTGACCTCCATAATTGCCTAAACAATTAGGAACATTTGGTCATTGGCATCTCCCTTGATTGCGCTTAAAAATTCTCATTTAATAAGACCTTAAAAAAATAGCCATCTAACCTTATCATTTATCTACATCCATCCTTGAAGCCTTTCTTATATACATCAAAGCAAATGTACAAGCTATTGGATACAACACTAAAAAGATCCTGAAATGGAGTCACGTCAAAATCTGTTGTACTTCCTGGGTTGCTTCTTACTAGCTCAAGAGGATAGTCTATTAGTATACCATATTTATGCCTAAATTGCCCTACATCTCAGTCCTGACCATCTGCTTAACACTCTTGATCATGTGCACACCAACAGACCCTAATATCATCCTTGATCTTCTCTTTCAACTCTTTGGTTTTTATTGAAGATCTGGCTCTTACGCATGCCTAGAATCTTTTTATTAGATATTTAACAGTCACCAACTTTAGTTTATATTTCTTGGTATAGTGTTCTTCGTATTTTCTTAATCTAAAAACACATGAGTCTTCTACTATAGTAGACCTAAACATGGAACTGACAGCCATTTACACACCCAAACTCAACCATTTTATGCTTACTCATCTTAAACCATATATCCCTCTAGTGAAAAAAAACATATTCAGTTGTTAGCTCTTTGAACTAAGAATTGTTAACAAACAACATTCCAATCTCAAACTCATTTACACTAAATACAGGGCTATACTTTTGATATTGACTTCTTCTAAAAACTAAGTTGGCTTTACTTCATTTTTCGCCCGTATCTACATCTAGATCAATACTGGTGCCATCATCAAAATCCAAGTACTCAATATGCTCATTATCACCTTCTTTAGCTGCCTTAATTCCATCACCGGTGGAATGATCATCTAATATAGATTTTGAATATGAATTTTCTTTTAGGCCTAAAATCATCATCGTTCTCATCACCAATATATGTCTCTTTACATTGTTCTTTAATTGCTTCTTTTTGAAGGTTTTTGCTTGCATCCCTTACTTCCTTATCATGGTTACTATAAATGTCTATATCCTTAGCCAACCACTCTTTCCCTAAATCAACATCTTTTGAAGTAGCCCCCTATTTCTTTTACTACTGCTCAGCCCAACATCACATCGATTTGAACCATCTTCTTTTGCTATCTCTACAAACTTAGTTGCTTGTGCCTTGTCAATAGTTGTAAGTTTTGAAAACCTGGGATCCTAATCTATATTTGTTGCAACATGACCTATTGCATAGTCTTCACCACGATCTTCTCCTACACCCTCTACCCTACATTGGCACCATCATTAGGTGATTCAACAACTGCCTTATAGGTGGCATATTTCGCTTATATCATCACATCCCCCCTGCTAGAAGCTCATGTAAGTCAAACTCAAAAAGCCCCTTGCCATACTCATAATACAAATGCAATTGTCCTCTTTGAATAAGTAACTGTTTGGCTTCCCATACATTACCCTAGAGATGGTAATGGTGTGGATTAGGTGCAAGTACCCCTACTCACCACTGGTGCCCATGGATTTTTTTATATCCACCATTTCACGGGTATTTGGTAGTAGGTGATATTCTGTTGGCAATCCGTACTTACAGGTATAGTCATGTAATAAGCTGCGATTGTAATATTTCATAAAAATAAAACAAAACATTCATATTTTCTACATTATATGGAAACTAAATATGCAGTACAAATAAAACATGACCAAGTACACAAAAAAGGTAATTGTCCACATAAACTAGAAAGCTAATTAAACAACAAAGAAAACTTTGGCTTGGAACATCTTGCTACCTTGGCCTTCTCATTTGGTTTGCTTTCAGTGCCATTGTTGTAATTAGCCTGATCATTTGTTTACTTAACATTTCCAATAACAGCTTCAAATATTTATAGTAATTGTATGTTTATTTCTATTTCAATTGAAGCATAAAATTTTATCTAATAAAAGCATTGTTTTACTACATTATGGTTATATATAGACCTACAAACATGTATAGCATACATGCACACACATATAGGTTCAAGGAGATATGTATAGTACATCCATGTTATGTAAACAAATATAAAATCAAGCCTAGAGATGGTGTAGTATTTGTGTAATTTTGCAACTTGCCACAAAAAGCTCTTTAGAATCTAAATTGTAGCAATCAAGGCTAGATAAAAAAAACAAAGAAATAGAAATTATTTCTATTTTAAAAATCCAACTTAGTTGCACAATTAAGTTCATCATAATACTACAACAACTATTTGCAATATTCCAATTAATGAACAAACAATCTTTTACAAACCAAATAATTGGTATTAACAATTACTACAACATAGATGGAATAAAAGCTTACGTTGCAAGTTCCTCATCCAACACTTCATCTAAACCTTCTAATAAGAGTTTCTCCTTCAAACAAAGATAGCCTAAAATTCTACTAAGCATCAAATGTACAAAGAAAACATATCACCAATGCACACACCAAAGAGCTCTAGGATGAGGTGACACTTTGCCTCCACCAGCCAAATGCTCTAAAATGAAACAAGCCTAAAAGATCAGCCGAGATACCTCAGAAAATTGAATCCTTTGAGTCCTTAAGGGGCTAAAGCATGTAAGATGTAATAAGAAACACAGGAGCCCTTGAATTGATAGAAGAGTATATTATGATTTGAAAAGAAATATTGGTGCTAAAGAAGAAGCAAAATATTAAATTACCTAATGAAAATGAGATTATTCACTATTCACTAGCACTGAAGTTCAATCAATGGAAGAATAAAAGAAGGAAGAGGGAAGAACAGATGAGGAAGGTGACCCATGGTCTAATGGTGACAGATGGTAGTGAAACCCATCCATGAGCAATTCCACGCTCAACTCAAAACATAAGTAATAAATTTGAGACTTTTGCCAAACAAATACACTTCGTTTGAAAACAATTTTTGTGATTCACATTAGAGTTTTAGATAATTTATTAATGGTATAAATCAAACCGATGAAGTTAAAAGCTACCCTTAAACATTTTAAAAAAAAACTTTAATACTAAATGTAAAAGCTAATAACCGTCAGGGTCATGTTTTATTATTCAGAAATTGAAAGATAATTTTCAAATTCTTTATCCCTGGAAAAGGATAAAAATTTTGAGAGTCCGATCCCTCGATTAGAACACCGGCATGTCCACATATTACGCGATCTTAACCTTTTCAAGCAGCATAAGAGGTCCCCACACACACATCTCTTCCTGTTTTCATAATTCATTAGTTCGATTCATTTTTTAACTTCATTTTTGTTTGAGTTGTCCCTTGAGATAAATGAAGATGATCCTTCATGGCAAAACCATGATTACTGCACTAGCGTTTGAGGGCTTAAAGAAACAGGATTGAACATCGCCAAGGTTTACACCCATAACCATGAAAAAAGCCCGCCATTGCAGCAAACCCTCTATTGTACTCTCATCAGTTATAATCTCTGTGGCTTAAGATATTTATTATTTCCTATACAAGGCCAGAATAACTAAGAAGTATATCCTCATGGCACAAGCAAAAGATCTGTATAAATGACTCTAGAGAAACTTCTCTTGATCATAGGAATGAAATGTTCCTGCTTATTGATCAAGAAGAGGACTCCCTTCCTTCGCCAGCACAAATAGACCACCATCACCTCTTGAGATTCGAAAATCTTTATCAAGATACGTAATAAGAAGCCAAGACTGTGTACGGTTACCAGGAATCGGCACCTTCAGAGGTGGCTGACCAGAAATGGTCCTTGAGATATTTTGCACCACCCCTTCAAGTGGACCAAGAGATTGCTGGACTTGCGATAAACTGATATTTTGCCCGAAAATATCCACATTCTCGGGGACATCAATGTTTGGCTTGATTTCCGGAGGTTGGAAGGCACCTTCCTTGAATTCAACCTGAATGTTTACCAAAACAATCATTATAGTTTCTGCTGATACTAGAGATGATTCCGAAATATATCATCAGCCCAACAAGGGAAGGTATTATGAAAGGAAATTATTCAATTTCACTCCTGCGAAAGAGTTTATTCACAGTGCAGCGCAATGGAATATGATCATTTTATCCTTTCCACATCAAATTAATCTTCATCATGCTTCTAGACATATGGCACATAAACAAACAGTAAGGTTTGCTGTGCACATACCTGTATCCTTAAGGGACTTCTAACCTCAAACTCAGCTGTGGCACTGAAAGAGAAAGTAGCAAAAGGGCCGGCCAGTGTGGCGGAATTCACTATGGACAAATTGCTGCTGTTAATATTTTGGCTTATGCTTTTCACCTTCAATAAAGGGGTTGAACCAGCTGCTAGGAGTGGCAACAGCTCAGAAGATGCAGTGTACCTAATGTGAATATCAATTCATAAGGTCAACCACAATGACACACAGGAAGTAACAAATCTTCTCCTATTTCTTGAAGAACATAAGTATTAAATAAAGAAACACTTCTGTAATAGTGGGGAGGGATTGATATGGATCGTTTTGTCACCGATGGATCACCCACTTCAACACATTTTAATCAAAATCGAACTATATGTTTCTTCTTCAGCAATGTTAGTTGCACACAGATCAGAAATCTAAACCGCTATAGTTGACTATAAAATCCAGGCATTGTAATCATTCACTTCAAACAGAGTGAAGGTATGATAAAATTCTATGCTGAAATTTCTCTTAGCAAGTTATTAGGCATTCCAAGCAAAAGGATTTTTGACGATGGTCCCAGCAATCATTTCCTACCATGGGGGAAGACGAAGTAAACAAATCAATGACAGCAACCCAGAAAATTAACAAATCGTGCACTCTTAACCAGTGCGAAAATCGGATGATTGTGAAGGGTAAAGGGACATGCAAATAACAAGTTGTTCGACTGGCATTGTGACATAAACGGAAACCTAGGGTAATTCTACACCCATTTCAAGCATTGTTAGATCCACTGTAAAACACTAGATACTTTTGGCATTCTCAAATTCTATTAACATCCTTCTGAAGCATAAGTCTTCTCCGTGGCCTCATTTCAAAATTGCCATTAGCTTAAACATATCCCTGGTTTGAATCTATAGCCAGAGTCCACCAAGAGTAGCACCTTCCTATATATGTTCAAGCCAAAGTAATCATTTAGATAAATCAACCATCCAACTGAGAAATGAGCAACTAATAATAGTCCGATTCTATTTCAAACTCCAAATTCCGCCCAACTGCTTCACCCAGGTCATAAGGATAATAGCTCTAAGCTATATTCTAGAAATTTTAATATAGGAATTTCAGCTGATGGGCAACTTTGCAATCGAAAAGAACCAAAATCAGACACTCACAGCAAAACCCAGTTTCCGTTAAGAAGCTCCGGCGACTCGACCGGTGCGGGGGTGGGATTAGCCGCTTCCAACTGATTGACCAGCTCTAAAACCTCCGCCCGGACCTCCGGACCCGCCCGGAACCCGAGCTCCGTATCGAAAACCGTATCCACCAAGCACCGCTTCAAATCCGCCAGACGCTCATCCACCACCACCTCCTTCTCTTCCGCCGCCTTCACTTGCGTGGCGCTGCCGTTACCTGTCACGTACTCCTCCTCCCACTCGTCCTCGCCCATGGGAGGATCCGACTCTGGGGCCTTCGTCGGCTCGGGTTCGGGCGTTGTCTCGGCCTTCTCGCCCCATTCGTCGGTGACGCCGGCGATGGTAGTGCTGGGATCGGAATCGGGATCCCGGTCTGGAGCGGGTTCAGATGAGGAGGCATAAACAGAAATGGGTTTGGAGAACCGGAGGGCATTGTGGGGCTTGGAGGGGCAAGGAGAGGAGAGAGAAAGAGAGTAGGATTTGAGAGAGGCAGAGAGCGATGGCTTGGGGTTCTGGAAGTGGAAGAGAGAAGGGTGGTGGGGGCAGAAGAGTAGGCTCATTTTTCGGGTGGTTGCTGGAAGTGGTGGCCGTCGAATCCGATATTTACGTCTTCGATTCCGAGCTCAATTTCTATGGCGACGAGGTTTTTCTTTTTCTTTTTTTTTTTTTTCCTAGTTATGCTAGGTTGTTTTTTTTTTGGGTTGATTTTTATTAGTTGTCACTCTCCTGTCAGCAGTCCATGGATAAGTTGTCAAGCAACGCATGCTCGTCGGCAGAGTAATGTATTTTTGTGTACAATTTGTAAAAATGAGCGGGCGAGCCCAACCACACCAGAATACCTCAAACTTGAAGTTTACCTCATTAAAAATTGATTCGGCTTAGACTCAAACTCGAGCTTGGCAATCTCAAAACATAAGGCTCAAAGCTTAACTTAAAAACATTCAAGTTTAGCTCGATAACTTGATAGACTCAAGCTCAATTTGAGGTTCGATCTCGATTCAAGGTTGAAGCTTGATTTGAATAATATAAATTAGAATTTTTAGGGTTTAGGAATATTAAAAATAAATTAATATTATTTTTATATTAAAAAAATATTAGATTCATTAGGCTCTATAAAAATTTGAGCTGAACAATATCAGGCTCGAAGCTCGACTCGATGATTGTTAGGCTTAGCTTGATAACAAAAATATCAACCTTCAACTCAAATTGTACGATAAGAGGTTTCAGCTCATATTTACCCTTTAAGTGACAATTTGTAATACATTACCCAAATGTTTGATCAAGGTTTGTGATGTCATGTGCCCCGATCAAATAGGCAATGGCACATAAATAATAACTTTTTATCTTTGGTTTTTTATTAGTAATGTAACATTGTGACATTTATACTTTGATTATTATATTTGGTTTTTTATACTTGACTACTACTGTGACAGTTAGTTGTCACAACATAAATAATAAGAAAAATGATCATACCATTTGTCACAAAAATTTTTGTAACATAAGTAAGTAATAATAGTAAAGCAATTGATTATTATCTTTGGTTTTTTATACTTGACTACTACTGTGATAGTTAGTTGTCAGAACATAAATAATAAGAAAAATGATAATACCATTTGTCACAAAAAAAATTTTAACATAAGTAAGTAATAATTTTTTATTAGTAATGTAACATTGTGACATTTATACAAAACTAACACACATTTAATTTGCTTGTTAAGGAGTGATTGGAGATGCTTATCGTGCTCATTTTTTATAATCTATTAAGAGATATAAAAGTAAAAATGATGACTAGTCTAGTCTCATTTTCATGTAATTGCATGAGTTCTTATAGACTTGCCACCTGTGTTTCTGACATGGCAATTTCAATTTTTACCACAATATAAAGAACACGTGTCAGAATTGTAGTGGACATTTTTTTTGCTTTTCCCCTCTTTACAATCATCTTTACCTATTTTAAATGAGCCCCAAGATTATGCAACTATGTGCACAAACACACACTTCACGCCGTTTATCCCCCCCTCTCTCTCCGTCTATATATATATATATACACATACTAGGGTTGTGGCTCCAATTCTATTCTTTTTTCCAACCACCACTTCATATTCTCATCTCACTCTATTTTTCATCATGTTCAAAATCTCTCACATCTTCCCTTCATAAACAATCAAAATGACTTTGAAATCATACAACAGAGCTGCCGCACATACTCAAATGATGAACGAGACTGATTGTAGAGGATCGGGAGAAGAGGGAGGCGATGCTATTAACAGAGGTGACATGGCAATGAAAAAGTTTAGGAAGATAGAGGATTGAAATGTTTTAGAAAGTGAGTACGGAAAACGATCATGGTTCAAACATCAATTCCAGTGAGGAAATAGAAGATGCATATCATTTTTTGAGATCTATAAAAAAACATCCATGATTTGTGTTTTATTGCAAAATAACATGGATTTGTATATATGAATGCTTTTGAGTTTTATATGTATTTTTTGGGTTTATGAATAGCACAAATATATACATATATTTCTCTACGACTTATATGTACGTTTTGGGTGTGTGAAAAACATAGATATATATATGTATGCTTCTGAAGTTTATATGTATGCTTCTGGGTTTGTGATTTCTGGGCTTGTAAAAATAAAAAATATATATATATATGTTTCTAAAGTTTATATGTATACTTCCGGGTCTGTAAAAATGAAAATATCAATGTGAACTGTAATAAACTTAATGTGAAATATATTAAATTTAAAATGAAATGTATTAAACTGTGTGGGATATATGTTAAACTAGAAAGTAAATTGTATTAATCTGTGTGGGATATGTATTAAACTGAAAATGAAATGTATTAAACTGTGTGAGATATTTATTAAACTGGAAGTGAATTGTATTAAATAGTGTGAGCTATGTATTAGACTATGTGAAACGTATTAAACTGTAAATCAAATGTATTAATCTGTATGGCAAAACCATTACACGAGAAAAATGACATTGCCACGAAAAAAATAAAACCATCAAACTCATCATCACCACTAGTACCATAATCGACATCGTCATTGCCATCAGCAACAATTGGATACAAAAATGTATTAAACAGTAAATGAAATGTATTAAACTGTGTGAGATATGTGTGAAACTAGAAGTGAATTGTATTAAACTGTATGAGCTATATACAGAATAATACATTAAACTAGAAGTAAAATGTATCAAACTATGTGAGATATGCGTTAAATTGGAATGTGAATTGTACTAATCTGTGTGAGATATGTATTAAACTAGAAATGAAATGTATTAAACTTTGTGGGATATGTATTAAATTGAAAGTGAATTGTATTAAATTGTGCGGGCTATGCATTAGACTATGTGAAACATATTAAACTGAAAGTTAAATGTATTAATCTATGTGACAAAACTATCATACGAGAAAATGATATTGCCACGAAAAAATAAAATAATCAAACTCATCATCACCACGAGTACCATAATTGACATCATCATTGCCATCAGCAATAATTGGATGCGAAAATGTATTAAACTTGAAGTGAAATATATTAAACTATGTAAGATACATGTTAATAGGAAGTGAATTGTATTAATTTGTGTAGAATATGTGTTAAACTGGAAGTCAAATATATTAAACTATGTGGGATATGTAATAAACTAAAAGTGAAATGTATTAAACTGTGTAGGCAACTCTCTGGCCATGATTGACTATACGAAAAAAATAAAGTAACAAAATTATTTTAAATAATTACCATGTTTATTATATTATCTTTATTGTTTCCTTAAGATTATCTTTACAAATGAATTCAAAAGGTTTCATAATTAAATTTTTTTAGAAGATAAATAAATACCATAATTATCTAATCAATTCACATATCTTAATAGTCAAGATTTACCAAATTTAAACACAGACAAACAAATCCTCTCTCCTTGCCCATTAGTGGGAAATAATTTTTCCTATAAAAAAATATGATGAAATAACGTCTGTTGGAGAAGGCAAAGACCAAAGAGTGTTTGTTAGGTACACGTCTTCTCATAATGGTGAAGTATTAGTTGAAACCACGACTTATAAATATGCATTTGGAGTAGCTAGTAGACATGTGAATCTTGCAACAATCAAGGGCCATATGGCACCACATGAATTGTCTGCCCTGTTGATAATGATAACAATGGTTTTCATGATGAAAGGCGAAAAGAACTAATAGGGTTATTAGACGCTTATTTCTTACCCTCATTCTCTTACTGTTCTTACTATTGCTTTAATTACTTCCAAATTTCCTTGTTATATAACATTCTTGCCTATTATCCTTTGATGCTCGTTTGGTGTTGACATGGCTTCTAAGAGTGACAACATGATTGGCCAAAAATATGTGTGACTCAACACTTTGTGGGCAAGGGACTTAGATTCAATTTAGGATTCACTATTTCATGGATTTCACTGAGGGTCTTAAGCCCTTTAGCGGGAGTCAAGAAATTTTCTAGGGGTGATTAGAATCTTCTTCTATACAAGTGCTAGCTAATTATCAAAATCATCCTAAAAGAACCCTTATTCTTATTTGTTCTTTGAGGGTTTCATTTAGTTCACCTAGATGGCTTCTGCATTGAAATGTTGAATGCAATCCCTTAGGGACTCATCATTCCTCAATTGCACCTTTAAAAGGTGAGCCACTATTTTAGGAGTCGGTTAATTCCTTAGGAAATGCCGTAAGAAGGTATAGGGTTGGTCCAAAAAAGAATGCAATAGATGAATCTTGTTTATTTAGAACCATGTTGTTGTAGTCCCCATCCAATTTGAATTGAGGTCTGTACACAGAATTGCGTCCATAGCCCTTTTCAACCTCATTAAGGTAATATATCGCTAAAGATGAAGGATGAGGTCTGTCAACCTATAATATGGATTAATTTTGGGCATTTTAAATCTCTTGGGGACAAGTGCATTGTTGATGTCGTTAGTGAAAGGTTAGATCTGCATATAGCTAAGGTTGTCATGAGTGAAAGGCATACACAAGATGCTAGACCCTTGTTTTACCTTTGGCATAAAGCGCACAAAAAAGCAGTCGCCCGAGTGAAAGGAGGTGCTCATGAAAAACATATAGTAATAAGGTAGAAGTTATAGCACCAAATAATAAAAGCTTCATCATAAAATAATAAAGTGCAACTATTAAAAGCTAACTTATAAATATGAAATGCAAGAAAGAAATCTGTTTCTAAATAATATAGTAAACATCCTTCTAAATAGATGTTAGTACTACTTTGGGTGAGGAATTAGACTATAATAATGCAATAATTTAGAAAAAAAATCATCTTCATCTTCCTCATTATCGAACTCTTTATCTAAGATCTTATCACTCTTAAGTTTTCACCTAAATTCACAATCCTTTGGCTCCTTATCTTCAGTCTCCTCAGACTTTGCCTCTTCCTCTTCAAAGTCCATATGTGGTCATGATGTTAAAGCTTTTTTGTCTTGTTCTTCTATTTCTCCTTATTTATTTTTCTCATTCATTCACACCACTTGGAATTACAACATCCTCCCAAGTGAACCCATCATTACCAAAAATTGGTTCTTCTTCTTCATTCAGAAAAGCACCCATCTTTCTAACCAACCACTCATTAGTGCCATCAATATCATCTAAAACATATAGGGTCAATGACATTCTTCCTGTTATAGCGGGCATATAGCTTTTGATTATACTTGACATACACTGGATCATTCAACTTTTATTGCTCTAGCTTATTTCTTCCCTTACTATGAATTTACCAAGAAAAGCAAGAATATAAAATTAAAATAAAAAATAATTTATTTTTTAAAAATAAATATTTATTGAAAGGCTGCTATGCACTTGTTGAAATATACTCCAGTTACGCTCAAAGCCATATGCATTACATGTTAAACTAAGAATTCTAATTATAAATTATTGCAAAGTTGGAGCAAAACTTTCACACAAAGTCTACCATTCATTTATATAAGATAACATAAAATAATAGTTAACAAATTATTGCATCAAAGTTTAGACTTTAAAAGAGAAAAAATAAGTAATTGAATTTTGGTAGAAAAATAATGTAAATTAAAAGCATTTACTTGGGGACTTGGTAATCCTTGTCCTTTTGGTCATGTCAACACCAAAATGGTCTTCTCTTTTTTTTTTTTTGTAGAGACAGAGCTTATCCATTGTTTTAAGTTGATTAGCCTTATTTCAAACCAATTGACTCACAGAAGAATAAAGGCCTTTAGTAACTTTTGCACCAAACTTTATATCTAAGTTATCTTAAAAGTGTACTGGATTCAAAAAGTGACAAGCTGCATGCAATGAATGATGAAGTTGGCATTCTTAACACTTGTCAGTGATTCTAAAAACATCCCATATACTTCTAATCAGTTTCATTCAAAGCTACCCTGATAGCTTGTTGTGCTTTCTCTATATCCTAAAAAATATATCTCATTGCAGGTTTTACTTCAACATCTATATGCCGAAGTACACGAACAAGTAGACCCACAGCCTTCAAGATAAACAAAACATTGTTTCAAAATGAAGGAATCACAATTGTCTCAGCAACTCTTTTTCCCTTTGCCTACTTAGCTCATTTACTAGTAGTCCATTCTTGTGATAAGAACATGTTTCTCAAATAAGATTTCAACTTGTGAATCTGCTACTAGGTAAGATAAAATGTAGCAAATCTAGTCTTCCCTACCCGAACCAACTTTATTTTCTAAGTAAAATGTCCCATCATGTTCAACACCTTTGTGTGGTTGGTATATATATCTCGTCAATTCAATTGCTCTCTCTAAGGCCTTTACAGCATGAGAAAGCTTCCCAATATCTTCTAACATTAAATCTATCCAATGAGCAGCATAAGGTGTCCAAAACAAATTCTTCCTCTTAGCTTGCAACAACTATCCTACCATCACAAAATTAAAAATTGATAGTTGCATTAAAATTTAAGGGTTAGTCAACAAATAGAGAGTAAACTCCACTTATCATCCTTAAACTATAAACTATGTTGCTTAATTATCCCAGAACTATCAAATGTTGGACTAATCATCGTCAAACTATTTAATTGTTACCATCTTAACTTACTGTCCATCACATTGTTAAGGATTAATGGAAAAGAAACACTAGATTAGCAACCACGTAAGCTTTCAAATCCACATCAGTAGCGTAGTCATGTTCTTGTCCATATTTAATAGTTGTGATAGACAACAAGATGAAAAAAAAAACAATAATTAGATAATTAAAGGATGATTAAGCAACATGGGATATAGTTTAGGGATGACAGGTGGAGTTTACCTATAAGTATTGTATGAGATTTAGGAAATATCACTATGTTGAAAAAATAAAAAGGTACTTGGTAAGACATAATTTGATCAATTATCAGACACTACGTACACAATACTAGCCTCTTCAATTTCCTTAATAAAAGAATCTAGCAACTCAAAAGTCTTTTCCATTGTGTGCAAGAAAGATAAAGCATCAAAATATTTGATGAACATAGTGTCAGCTAGACAATTCACTAAAAAGTTCAACAAACTTCTATTTTTCATGTTAATCTTTGCATCAGAGATGATCACCAGCCATACTTCTTCCTAGCTTGCTTACGGTTATTAAACAACTCATTTGTGTATGCCACTCCTTTCTTGAGTAATGGAACTCTTAGCTAATGATAGCTTGGAGGTTTTAATCCAGGCTCATACTAACCAATAACTTCAACAATAACTTAAAAATATCTAAGCAAGCAACATTAAATGAGATTCCAACTCAATAGAAGAACTGAGTTACGTATTATATTGTTGTTTCTCTTTTCTTTTTATCATATGCATCAATGATGTTGGTTTGCTTCAGCTTCTTCCTACCTTTAATATCTTTTTCTAGGTTTTGATCCATAAAGCAATCCATGGGACCTTTTTGTATTGGCTTTTTTAAGCTTAAACTGCCCATTCCCTTACTGTTACTACCAATACTTCTTTTATCAGTCATTTTATCTTCTTCATTATAATCAATATTTATAACATTGTCCATCAAAATGTTTTCAAAATTCGGGAGCATGTCGTAATTTTGTTTCTTGAGCTTTTTATCGATCATATAGTTTTAAAGTTCCTCTTTAACATTTTCAAGACAACTCAAGCACTTCTTTACATTTCTATTGCCACCAATTTGATATTGTTTCACCCTATGTATATCATCATTCATTGCCTTTTTACAAAACATGCATGTGACTGAATTTGGATTCTTAGAATCAACTACAAAGTTGTACTTTCACGCTGGGCCATTTGGATATTATCTATAATACAAAATTAATCAATAAATTTTTCTAATCATACTAATGTAACAAGAAAAGAAAACAAAATGAAACAAAATGAGAAAAGAAATGAAGCAAAATAAAAAGAAACAAGAAAAGAAAAGAAAAATAGGAAAAAATTGTGGTTTGGTGCATGAAATGAAATGAAAATAGATGAAAAAAAAGTGAAAAAAATTAGAAATAAAAAGAATCAACCCCGTATATAGGTGGTGCCTTGGTGAACCATGAAAATTAGAAAGAATAAGAAGGAAACAAATTTAAAAAATGCAAAGATACCTTTCGGTAGAATTGTAGAGCCTTGTTAATAGATGTCATTGTACTCTTTGTCATTTCTTTTTGGTCAAAAATGACTAGAGTACCTATTTTTCTACTATACCTAATTTATTTATAGAGACTTGGAAGCTAAGCAAAAATAAAAATGCACCATTAAAACCTACCTTTTTAACGGTAAAATGATAAAAAGCCAAAAAGAAAAAAGGCAAACATAGAACATCAACCACCCCAGCAGGCGAGGGGCACCTGCCAAATTAAAGACACCTCACCTCCACCATTTTGAGGTGGTCCATTATCGCCTTACTGCACTTCAGCGCCTATGTGCTCATTCACTCACCTTTGACAACATTGTATATAGCCGATGTCCATCATAGGCGTCTGGTTCTCAAGATAAGCACTGTCTGTCTTTAATCACTCTTCTATCCAATTTAGGCTTTTAAGGACCATGCTAATACTACTCACCTTCAAAACCTTTGAGTACACCCTGAAGACTTGTGAAAGGTCAATAAGTGGGGGCTTGGTTGTGCCCTTGGGGACTAGGTAACTTTTAGCTCTCTCCTTTAAAGCCCTCGACAATGCCTGTTGATCTCTTATTGGATCGTGGTGTTTAATTGCTTGAACAATGTGTGTTGGAGCTCTTACAATTGGTAATCGTCCAAAACATTGAGACCCTTGTTGTTTCTTGGATCTCGAGGAGGCTGTGGCAACTCATCCCTAGTGGTCTTTCATCCGGCTTGTTATCCGTGTAAGGCCCTACCTACTTCTGAGGATTCTATCCACTAATTATAACACTTTAGTTATCCCAATGATCATGGGTACATTGAGATCCCCACATATCCACCATGTTCTATTCTCATAAACAACCAAAAATTAATAGCCAAGCTACCAACCAACTAGTGAACTAGCCTTCTGAGTGTTGATCGATGTAAACTAGGGGAAGATACCTCCAGACAAAGATAACATCAAGGCTTTGAAGTGTGTTTTCAAGAAAACCCCTCTAACAATCAAGTTAACTCTATTGTAGTTTTTAAAGTAGCTATGAAAGTAGGATTATAAAATGTAATTAATAAGTGCCATGGGGGGTTTCCTTTTATAAACTCGAACATGATTTGTGTTCATTGGGAAGTATAATTACTGTGAGATTTCATTCTTTGTAGAACTCTAATTCATTAAGTGTATTTTGGGTTTGATGTCGATCAACTTGGCTAAATTCTACTCATGCAGGGCCCTAATAGTTGTCTTTCTTAGTCCAAGCCCTGGAATTGGGCTGTAGGCCCAATACGATATCAGAATTCTATACTTCACTTGTAGTTTTAAAAAAGCTTGAACATTTAACATTTTTAAAAATAAAGCTTCAATTCTATATTACAGCCTACAAAATTCCATTTAAGGCATATTGTACGTAAAATTTAGAATCTTTTTCCACCTGCAGGTTCATGCTGGTCTCACCTATGGTGCTACGGCTCTCATGTTCCAACAACTTCAAACTACAAAAACAAGGTTCCATTTTAACTGTTACATTTTTTTTTCCATTTCAAATTTTATACAACATTTTTGTTGGTTGAATGCTTATGTTAACTGTTTCAATTCATGTTCGATTTGTTGGAGGTGTTAATATATAAGATGTGAACTGTTGGAATGTAGGTTTGATTTGCTTGAATTGTCAATACTTAACAATATGTGAAAACTATTACTAACCCTAACTTGAAAAATGTAGTTCGGTTCAATTATGATTTCTAAAATTGTTCAAAATTTATAAACGCCACCACTATTTTCCATTGTATTCCCACAATTTTAGTTGTAACTTACAGATTAAGCATAGATAATATTTTTATTTGTTGTCCTTTTACTGTTAAATACAAAAACAATCCCCCCTAATTTTAATTTTATATTATCCTCACAGAATAAAGATGATTTCTATTCCTTTTGCTCTAAACCTAAAGCATCTATGCAATAAGCTTAAGATAGATCCTTATATATAAAGTAAGTTTAGAAATATTATTGATGTACAAATTGGAAAGCTAGGAAATGGGATGGAGGATTTTGTCAAAGTATATTGGTCATTGTTGAGGAAGCTAGAGTTTACTATAGATTTAGCAGCTGAGATTACCATACATACATAACACTACTAAAATATGTTAATTTTCCAACTACCAATTTACCAATGGCCTAGCCGTTGATAAATACCAATAGATAAGACCGTTGGTATGGTTATTTAGTAATTTCCAACATGCTCGTGTTGATGAGAAATGAGCGTAGTTTGGGCTTCATTTGGTGGGCTTGATTACCAACGGCCAGACCACTGGTAATCATTTAAATAAAACACACTATATTATTTAAATGGTTATCAAAGGCCTCACCATTGGTAACCTATTTTTAAATCAACCCTCTTCATTCTTCCTTCAGAATCTCGATCAATCTTCTCTCTTTCCCTTCCCAACTTTTTTTCGACCTAATTGCTGTCATACCCGCTGCCTAAGCTCTTCAACCATCGTTGGAGTGCGGAAATGAGTTAATTCATGTAGATTTGATGCCAAAGTTGTCTGGTATGTATTTGTTTTCAAGGATTTCATTGTATTTTCACATAGAGTATGATTTTTAATTTTTCTACATATCTTGAGTTGTGAGCTTGATTGTTACACTTTTTAGCTTCTTCTTTGAGTTCAGAAGGTTAGACATTGTGCTTCCTCAACTTATGCGAATTTGAAACGTACATTTTTTATTTTCTTTTATTTTCCCTCAGTATATCTAAAAATTAGTATGATTTTGAGGAAAATGATGATTGGAATGATTTATTTTGTCATAAAAATTTATATGTTGTGAATGTCCTTCCTACATTTCCCTAAAAATTTGATTTTGGTATTTTCAATTTTTTTTTATTTTTTTTCATTTTCGGGTATGTTTAAGGAAAAGGTAAATTTGTGTGATTTAATTTTTATTGTTGTATTTAATTATGTTAAAATGCATATTATATTTCTTGGAGTATTTTAAAATTTTTATTTTAATTTCTTGATATATATTGTTGTTTTAATTTTTTATTTTTTTTATTTTCATGGTTTATGGTTTAATTAGGGTTTAGTTTGAGTGATTTAGTATTAATTGTTATAATTAATTATATTATATGGTGTTGTTATATTATTTTTTGTTATACTATTAATTGTTACATTCTATTGTACGAAAATGCATAACACTTTGTTTTTCGGAATTGAGATTTGCTATATGGTTAAAAAAATTTCTACTTTTGAAATAATGTTTGTGTTTCATGTCTCCCACCTTAATTAATGTCCAAAGTTGATACACTAGAATAACGTGTGTATTCAATGACCTTTTGATAGTCACATTTTTCGTAAATTCTTACAAAAAATAATAATACTTAGAAATAATAATAATAATCATGATAGTAATAAAAATAATGACGATGATGATGATGATGATAATAATAATACCATTAATATTAATATTAGTATTAATATTAATTGCTAGTATGTGTATTCTTGTTATGAATTATGATACTTAATCAAATGTAACAATATATGCTTAAAGAAATATAAAACAATGACAATATTTGGAATATATACTTCAAGAAATATCAAACAATGACGACATCTCTATTATGACATTTTTTTTAATTTTTTGTGACAAATAACAAATGCTGTTATAGATATTTTTTGTTGTAGTGATACATATGTATGAATTAGATGGACATGATTAATAGTAAGTATGACCATGGTTTAATGTTCAAGAACTCAAACAAATTATCATGAAAATGATATTGTCTAAAATAATAATTTATGGTTTGCCAACTTTCATATTTATGTGTTTTATATGTTTACCAACAAATTTAGTTTAAAATGGAGTCAAGCCGTAGTTAGATATACCCTAACCGTTTCTTGCCGGGCCGAACGGGGTTATACAAAGGAGTGGGAGTCCGAGGTTGATGAATTTATATCATTCACTATCACTCACCCTGAAAAATGAGCAATTAAAGAATCTGTTGTCGTTGTCGGAAGTGTAAGAATTTGCCGTTTTGAGAGTGTAACAATGTATGAGTTCATCTTTACAAGCGGGGGTTCATGCATTTTTACTTGAACTAGACGGCTCATAAAGAGCCATTTAATGAAGCATTAGATACATATAAAGAAGTAGGTGGATTTGATCACTTTTATCAGGGTTCTTCGACAAATCAATATAAAAAGATGGTATTGGATGCCATTGGCCTTAATTACCCACAAAGTCCTTCCAACATGGTTGTGCAACCGAATGAAAGTGCCTAACAATTTTTTGACCTATTGAATTTCGCATCAACTTCTCTATGGGATGGGTGCTAGAATCATTCTAAGTTATCTACTACTGTGTCTTCTGAAGCTTAAGTCAAAGTATCACATGTCATGGGCCTGTTATAATGGCATTGCCCAATTGATGAATGAGGCTCAACGTACTAATAGTAAGATGCCATCCAATTAGTTTGAGATGAAAAAATTAGTTTCATAGTTAAGCCTATCTCACCACAAGATTGACGTCTATGTTAATGATTGCATGTTATTCTGGAAAGAAGAAACTAATTGTCATACTTGTAAGTTTTGTGGAGCTATGAGATACAAGCAAAAAAAGGGTGATAGGGGTAAAGACCGACCAAGAAAGACCATGCATTATTTACCACTAAGCCTTTATCTCCAACGCTTATTTGTTTTAGCCTCAATAGTATAACAAATGAAGTGGCATAAAGAGCAACGGCCAATCCTAAGTGTTTTAAAACATCCATTTGATGGTGAAACTTGGAAACATTTTGATTGTATCTACCCATGGTTTGCTACCGAACAACGAAATGTCCAATTGGGGTTGTGTACCAATTGATTTGTCCCTTTTGGACCATCTGGAAAACAATACTCTTGTTGGCCTGTTACCGTCATTCTGTACAATTTGCCTCCATGGATATACATGAAAAAAACCCTATATGTTCCTTTCCTTGTTGATTCCAGGTCCACGTAGCCCAAATCATGATGTTTATCTACAACCTCTAATAGAAGAGCTAAGCCATCTGTAGAAGGATGGTGTCGAAACAAGGGATGTTTCATTAAGATAAAATTTTATCCTTCAAGCAGTACTACTATGGACCATAAGTGACTTCCTGGATTATAGTATGCTTTTAGGATGGATGATTCTTGGCTAGTTGTTTTGCCCAATTTGTATGGGCCAAAGTAAAGCGTTCCAACTTAAGTATGGTGGGAAAACTTGTTTCTTTGATTATGACCAACAATTTCTTAAGAATAATCACCCATATAGAAAAAATAGTGGTTCTTTTAAAAAGGGCAAGTCAAAGAATTCATCTACTCCCCAGTGCCTATCAGGTGAGGTAATATTTGAAAGAATCTTTTTCCTTCCATCAATTGCTATAGATGGGCCACAACATTGCCCCCATGATTGTGAAAAATACATAATTGGACGAAGCAGAGCATTTCTAGGAGTTGTCTTTTTGGGGACAAATTTAATCTGTCATAATCTAGATATCATGCATATTGATAACGTGTTTGAGAATATATGAAATACCGTTATGGATGTTAAAAACAAAACAAAATACAATGTTAAGGCATAGAATGACCTCAAAATTTATTGTAATCGACTGAAGTTAATCATTGTTCCTCTTGACGATGGTCGTGGATGTTGATCACTTGTTGGAATTGGAGGCCAATATTCCAATTATCATTTGTAAGCTTAAGAGAGTTTTTCCTCCTGGATTTTTTGATGTCATGGAGCATCTGCCAGTTCACTAGCCATATGAAGCATGGGTTGGAGGACATATTCAGTATCGATGGATATATAACTTTGAGTGGTGCATGCATGACCTTAAAATGAAGGTTTCTAATTTTGCTCATGTTAAGGAATCGATTTATGATGCATACCTTATAGAGGAGACTTCCATTTTTTGCTTTTATTACTTTGAACCCTATGTTCCGTGTATAAGGAACAGAGTTCCTCGAAATGATGATTGTGGTCCTATCCCCTATAATGGAGAATTGTGGTCCATACTCAACTTTCCAAGATGTCCATATGGTGCATCTAGATATAAATTCCTTACAGACGATGAATTTAGAATTGCCACCATAGAGGTTCTTCTAAACTGAGTAGAGATCAAGCCATACCTAAAGTAAGCACACATTCCATATTGACATGGCCAGTTTATTTTCAAGCCCAATACTAATCGTTGAACTAACCTATTTTACTGTCCCTCAATTTTGGTACAGTAAGTTTGTTGATGAGGTAAGGGTCCATGCACCCGATATTACCATGTCCAAAATTGACAGACATATTGAAAACAACTTCTCTAGCTGGCTCTAACATTATGTAAGTGCACACAATGCACTTTGTATAAAAATTATTAATTTCCAATGTTTCACATGTATTTTCTTAAATTCACATTGTTTTACATAGGTCAATGACCCATGAAACAATATAGTTGATCACATGTTGTGGATATTGTACGTGGTCCTTCACGTTCGGTTAAGGCATGGAATGTTTATTTCACAAATGGCTATAAGTTTCACATATGTAAATGGGCCAATGACAAGTCAACAAGTAACAGTGGAGTGTTCATATGGTGTACCAGTTCTAGTGAAGTTGAATGTGGTTTTTATGGTATATTAGAAGAAGTCATTCAACTAGAATATTCTAGCTATCCACATAAAAATGTTGTCTTGTTTAGGTGTAGCTGGTTTGACCCAACACCTGACCGTGGAACTCGAGTCCATAAACAATTTTGTTTAGTTGAGGTCTGAGATGGTCGATAATCTCGAAAATTCGATCCATTCATTTTTGCATCACAAGCTGACCAGGTTTACTACACTCCATATCTGACAAAGTCGCATGAAAAAAATGGGTGGTTAGCTGTGCTGAAATTAAAACCTAGACGAATTGTCGAATACAAACTAGTTGACAATAAAAATGTTTATAAAAAAAAAGTTGAGGCATTATAAATCATACAATTAAGGATGACCCACTTAAGGAGTTAGCTGACATGGGATTCAGTGATGATATTGAAGAAGAATTTCAAAGCATGGGTGTAATTGGCCATGATGATGAAATATTTTATGACGGGGCTATTAATCACAATACAAATGATGAGGAGGAGTTTCAATTCGACAAAACTAAGATTAATGAAAATGAGGAGTGTGATGATCGCGCAAGCATTGGGTCGGGTGAATGAAGATGACAGTGCCATAGTCTGTAGTGGTCTCGAGCCATAAGTGTTTAGAAACTATAAACATATTTGGTAATGTCAACCTGGGAATGGACCATTTGCACAATTCAAAGAGGTCCTACAAATAAAGTTTCCTCAACTACAGAAGATTGGTTCTTCATCCCAGCCACAGTTGATATAGTTCTAAAAACACAGCACACCATAATGAGGTTTATCAGATATGGCATATATTGGGGGCATAACACTATCGAAGCATCATAATAGAGATCAGGCGTGTGAAGGATCCTATTAAACATCAAGCGAAGGAAAACTTCATGTCTAATGCTACATATGCAGAAATGAAAGCATATTGGGCCAGTCCGGAGTTTCTTCAGAAGTCTGAGAGATTCATGGCAATCTGATCATCCATCAGTGATGAGGATTCATAATCTGGCTCGTATAGTGCAACATATACAGGGGAATCCATCTCGATGTCTACACATCAAGATCAAATGGTATTCTTTTTCTGTTCTTATATTTTACATTTAAGTAAATCATTAACCGATGATACATATTACTCTAAGTTAACATTCTATTAGAGAGAGAGAGAGAGATCCAGAGAAGAAGGACTCCGGCTTATTAAAGGTCTTCTGGGCGACACATAAAATGAAGAATGGACAATATATTAATAAGCGATTCGAAGAAGTTGTTGTAAGTACAATAACTTCTTTGTCATACTATTGTTAAGCTAGTCATGTGTAACCATATATGATTGATTCAAATGAGTTAATATCTTTCTGTAAGCTCTGATCAATGTTGAGATTGAAAAGCAAACACAACAACAAGATGGAACAGAGCCTGCACAGAAAATTGATGAAGCTGTAATCATTTGTACAACATCTGGTGGGAAAATGAGAGGGCGTGTTTTTTGTTTAGGATCAGAGTAGTGCATTATATTGGGATGTTGAATGCCTGGTGGGGGTCCCACATGTTGACCTTACACAGACACCATAGTTCAGCCAGCAAGTACAATACATAATGCCAGAGAAGATTGCGCAAAAGGATGTTGAGTATAAGAAGAAGCTGAAGCGGCTCAAAAGGAGACGGCGAGTAGAGATGAAGGTGAATAGGGCTACCTTGGAGGCTAACTGGGCTCAGTTGAAGGTTATTTGACATTCACTGAACCTTCCCTACCTATCAGCTCAACCGATTCCACAATATACTACTGACTTGGACTCGAATAATAAAGAGTTAAGGTCCCTTTGAGTACCGCCTTGAACAAGTAAATCATTAGTGATTCCTATGTCATCAGACTTTGATGAAATTTCTTAGACCTGAAACTCAGATGAAATTCCTAAGATGTTGCATTATGGTAGCTTCTATGAATTGTTGAAGACATATAACTACTTGTTTTTATTATGATGTATGAATGAACTTAAGGTGCACATTATTAAAATGAAATAGCTATTTGTATGGATCTCTCAAAAATTGGACTTCATAACTAGCATGTGGCAACCTGTAAATTGGCGTATTGAGTTTGGAAATTGACAGAAACAGGGACTTTATAATTAGGATGGGCTTCTGAAAGCCTACCAACATGCTAAAATTTACCAATAGTTTGGCACGTTGGTAAATACCAACACTCTGAACTGTTGGTAATTACCAACGGTTTGGCGTGTTGGTTATTACCAATGGTGGCACGTTGGTAATTACCAACGATTTAAACCGTTTGTAATTACTAACATGCCTAACTGTAGGTAATTACCAACAGTTTAGCGTGTTGGTAAATACCAATAGGCTGAATTGTTGGTAATTTATCAAAGTGTTAAACCATTGGTAAATACCAACAGTTATGCGTTGGTAAAATCTTCAACCGTTGGAAAATCAATCTGGTATATGACCATTGGTAATTACCAACGGTTATATTACCAACGTGTTAAAATTGAAAACTATCAACGGTTTAAATTTTATCCGTTAGTAATTTGATTTCTAACGATCGATTTACCAACATGCTTCTTCCAACAGCTGCACATTGGTAATTTTGAATTTTCCAATGCGTGACCATTAGTAAGAATTTTTGCAAGTTTTATATTCACGATGTCAACTTTTATGCTACTAACTCAATGCTTTATGAGAATGATGTTCTTTAAGTATAAACTATAGCTATAACAATTCAATCATAGAAATCTGATGCCATTTTACATAAACATAATTAAAGAAATAAAGGTTGAGATTGCTTATCTAAAGGCAACGCTTAATGGGGAGCAAGGGATCAATGAAAATTTTGTGTAGAAGGCCTCGAAAAATAGAATGACCTATATAATTAAGGACATCTTTGTTTCTAGGCGTTTACTTTGTTTTATGTTGCTTTAGCTATCTACTAGATGCAAGCTCATGCCTTGTCACGATGTATGCATTATTTTACTACAATGAAGAAAAAAATTTCATAATTAATCTACATTTTAGACTCATGAGTTGATCAATCTCAAAAGAACATAACCGATGGTGAAAATCTAAGAAATGATTTATTTTAATATACATAAAAGATGTATGGATATATGAGCAAATGTTGCATAAAGCTTGCACCTCATTGCGGGTTGATCAACAAATGTACAATTTTTTCATACCAAATGCATCTATACTCTATGGTGAAAAAATATTAGTAAAAAATTATGAATTTAAAATTAAGTTATAATCAAAATTAAGTTTTATAACCAATTTGTAGTTTGGGGTCCAAAAACATAAAAATTAAAAGTTTAAAATATCTTTTGTGTTTATTAGGGTAGAATAATAAAAATGATTGATTTTAAAATTTGAGGACCAAGAGATATTATTATACATAAATAGGGTATCTATTATACTGTTAGTGTTGTGCCCAAAAAGGCCAATCATGAGATGATTGTATTTTTGCACATTGAGTCATGATATTTTATTGAGGCATTAATCCAGCAATTTTGTTTGTTGTTTTGTTTCTGCGTAACGTAATAAACATAATTGTAACCCTAGAATAATGATATTCTTAAACGTCCCTAGTCTAGTATTATTGTGGAGCGGGTTGCAATCATACATAATGACTAGCATATGTGGAGACTAATATGAGATATGTAGTCTACATATGGGTACAAGTTGGAGAACTTGTGTACTGGACCGACCCACCATGAGAACACTTCATGGATCGTTATATGAGTGTCATAAGTGATTCTCATAGTGATCATGGTATATGTAGTCCTTCGACCTAAGATCATCAAGGTTCCTTACATGTGAGTCACATACTTTGATACTTTCCTTTGTTGCTCGTAACTGAGTGAACTTGAAGGAGGTCATTGGGTATGTCACATATCATGCGGAGGGATTTGTATGATCAAGATGGGATTTGTCCCTCTTATGTAACGGGAGTGATATCTTTGGGCCCCTTGATAGAGTGAGACTTAGAAAATGCATGGCCATGCTCCGATGAGTTGATATATGATATCAATGTCGTCAGTTTAAGTTGGTCTACTCGGTAATCAAGAAACCAAAGATTGGGCTATACGAGAGTGACACATTCCATGTCTCGTGCTTAGTCTTGATATCTTGGACAAAGGGACAATGGCATATATCGGTGATGATCATAAAGGTTTAGTCGATTCACCGACAATCTTGTCACTTGGGTAGCAATGATGTGTTGCTAGACACCGCTCATTGCTTATGATCATAAATGTGATTTATGATCATTGCCAACATGGCAAGAGCATATTGGGTCGCACACATAGAGCTATTTGGATCATTAGAGTGCATGGGCTAATTATTTGGGTTATGGTTTCACTTTAATTTCATATTAATAATGGGCCAAGGAGTTGAGCCATTATTAAGCCCGAAATTAAATCCTAATTGGATTAGGGCTTTGAAACCCATTAGGCCTGGAAGTTGAGTCTCACTATAAATACAACTTTTAAGTGAGAAATTCGTAGGTCTCCTTGCCCTAGCCTCCCAAAAGGATAGCCGCACTCTTCTCTTGCAATTCCTTCTAGGACGCAAGCTAGCACTGCGAGCGCAAGAGAAACGCATCTGCCGGGACGCGGTGGAAGCGTGGTGATCCCGAAAGGCTTGTGTGGATACCATAGAGAGCCTGAACACGTCAACTGTTCAAGTTTTGTGATTCGACTTTACAGTTGAGTGAGAGATCTCAACCGAAAATTAGGTATGAAATTTTCGAACACCCGGTTTACCCCGTTTCACTTGGATCCTGGAGGGTTTCGGTTAAATTCCGCTGCGCTGTTTGGCTCCCGAAACCCAACATATACAATGTTACCCTTCTTTTACTTTGGACATATTTTGGGCCAACAAAAAAAAAAAAGAGCCATGAGGGGGGGGGGAGTTTTTTCCTGGGATTCTTTTGTCTTTTTTTTTTTCTTGCATTTGGGTTTTTTGTGCCTATATTTTAGGGGGAAAATCAAATGTAAAAAATAAAATATAGACTAAGAAAAAAAAAACAACCCAAATAAAAAAAAATAACCTAAGCGAAAAGAAAACTAACTACAAAAAAAAAACTGTAGCAAGGCATGATACTATTCCCAACATCTTAGACCTTAAGAAAAGCCAAACAAAAAAAAATGACATAAATGGGAAAAAAAAAAGCTCAACCCAAATGAAAAAAAAAACAGGTGACAAAAGAAGTGTTAATGTAGTTGAGCGGGTACTATAACTGACAAGCCTTAGGTCCAAAGAAAATCCAAAAAAAGAAAAAACCATCCCAACAAAAAAGCAAATGGGAAAAAAAACATTGTAGTAGAGGGCTTGTACTGTTCGAAAAACAGTGAAAAGTGCTTAGCACTTTAGTATATACGAGGTACAAAAGCCTCGCGCATTGCGGCAAGTTCACTTTATTATAACATTAAGCTTATATGCGGTACATACATTTTACTAAGAAATATTTCTACAAAATGTAAGTGCTAAAAAATGAGCAAACAAAAAACTTTGGCAAGAAGCAATGTTTGTTCCACCATAACTTGTAGCCTATATCACAATCCATTTACAAATAACTCCATTTGGCCATTATTTTGATCATAAAATTAACATTTAGACACACACAACAAAGCAAAAGAAATAATTACATGAATCCCAAAGTTATATATTAAAATGAACCTCAGTTTGCTGAAGGCATCAGTATAAGTCCAATAACTGGCAAATTGAACAATATAACAAAAACTTGTTGAGTAATGGATGCATTTGAAGTTAGTCTTCGCTGATATTCCATTAAGCTTCTTTTTGCAGATTTTAAATGAAATTTGAGCCTTAGTAGACATTAATATCATGAACATGACTATACACAAAACTGGAAAGACCAAACAGTCAAGACTAATTATCTTACTTCAATACTTTTAGTTTGAAAACTCAAATGGCAGCCAGAGGCACCAAGGGATAACAAATTAATGTTGAGTCACCAACAGGTACCAAGAAATACTATATAATAATCATATTTTCATTTCCTATTGACACTGCTATAAAGCCTAAAAACGTCTACCCATACAATGTAGCTTATTTTGCGTGTATTAGGAAAACTCTAAAGCTTATATATATCAAATAAGAAAAATCAAAACTAAAGCTAAAGCTTAATCTATAATCAAACTAAGCACTTTGTAGACTACAAAAAGAGAAGTACGGCATAAGATGAAAATAATTATCTTAGAAAACTCGTAGACTCTAATTGAAACTCAACTTATTTTCTCAAGCCTTGTTACATAGAGCAATTAATTTGATAATAAACACAACACATGGTTTTCAAAGCTTAGATTTCACAGGCAACAAACAAAAAATCCTGAAGCATCAAGAGAATGTGATGGAAAAAAATGAAGATTCTATTTTGTCAAATATTAAAACATTGATTCCTTAAATCAAGAAAGAATGTAAAATAGATAAAGAGTAAAAGCATTAATCATTGTTAAAATAACAGATTTTAGATCATAATTAATGAGTTAACTCATAAGATATAGCAAGAAAGAGAAACATGACAAAAAAGCTCAGTAGCTTTTTTGTCATGTTTCTCTTTCTTGCTATATCTTATGAGTTTATGTTCTAATACAGAATAGTCACCAAAATTCTTTAACAACAAACAAAAAGGAATACAAAACATTTAACTAATAAAAATTGAAAGTTTGAACGACCATAAAAAGCAAAAAGCATAAGAAAGAAAAAAGAGGCATATATTTTACATGAGAAAGGAACAAAACTTGCAACTCACTCTATAATCATCTGTTTTTCACTCTTTTTCCTATATGGGAAATAGAAGTACATCTCTACGTCAGAGAAACAAATTTTTCCGATATATTAGTTTATGAAATCTTATAATTACATAAGGAAAGCAATAACCTAGTAGATGTGTGCATTTTACTTCTACACAAACCTTGGCCATATATGTTCTTGCAAACCAAAATAGCAATTGAATTATGCTATTAGTGCTTGTTTCGGGCAAACAGGTTTAAGCAGCCTAAATAAACAACTTCTGGCATTGGCAAAATCAATTGCCTCTACATATTCTAATAATTTATTTAGAAAATAAAAAAGCACAGACCTTCTAATCAATAAACATGTTAAATGAAAACATGTACATGAATAAATTTGACACAAAAGCTGACTTTTGATTCAAAAGTTCTGCCCTCATAAATGGAAAAATAAGGCGCAAAGCAAATAAAAAGAAGGCCATAAGTCTACGATTTCTAGTAGGGTTTATAGAGATCTCTGTGAACAAAGGCCACAGATAAATAAAGGTTATCCTCCTTCAATAAGCACTCTGCGAAATAGCCCATACCTTGAAATACCATTTATAGTTTGCATGGACCGTCGACCTTGACGAAGACCATCTTTTCCCCAAATTCTGCAAAATTAAAACCTAAAAAATTTCTTGCCTAAACAACAGCAAAAAATCAGGCATCTAAACTCAAGCATAAAAAAAAAAAGCACGAAAAGAACTAAGCAGTTAAACTGTAAAAGTTGCATCCATTAAGAAAGTTTGTCATTGCTAGTGATTGCTCTACTTCCAAACTAACTATAGAAAATCAAAACTAATTCAATTATATTTTGTCACTCTTTTTTGCCCTCCAGGAGTAAACTCATGGAGTCCTAGCCAGTATAGTTCCTGTGAAATAAAAATGTAAATATTGTAAATTCACATAGGAACATAATGGCTAATCCATTAATAGCTAATGAAAGAACCTTATTTCACCTAAAACAAATTAACCGCAATCTTTATTACTGATATCTTCTTCGAAAGAGAAGGCTAGAGGTATCTAAGTTCCCTAAATTTCAAGATTTTTCCAATCACCTTTTGTTTAAAGCATGGCAGTGAAAGGTTTAAAAAGAAAAAGAAAAAATGATTCATCCATTGTGGGAAAAATAGAGTAGTTTATTTGGTATATAAAAAATTATCTAGTCTATATGATGATATGCTTCATAATAGATCCCCCAGTATAGGCTTACATGAAATAATGAACTACCAATTTCCTACCAACTTGCAAAATGATCCATTGCTAGCCCTTGTTAGTCACATTCAAAGGCCCCATTAATTTCATCTTCTTGCTTTCGAAGTCCTCATCAGGCTCATTTTCTCCATTACTTTATACCATGCAAAATAAATGCCACATAAAGATAAGAACAAACATACATTATTTTAAATGCTACAAACTTTATGGTTCAACAGTAGCACAAAACTAAAGGGAAAATTTGAAACCATAGTAAAGCACTTGAATCTTTCCTATTCTATTTAGTGTTCCAACCAAAACCTCATTGATTGACATGGTTTTTTGTGCAAAAAGGCAGCAACAATGACATTTAATCCAAAAACACAAAGCAAGAGATAATTGGGAAAATAAGAATAAACAAATATTTGCCCAACAAAACAAAAATAAAGATGTCCATACAATCAATTAAATACCAAGATTTTGAAAACTAAAGAGTGAAGATAATGCACAAATACACGACATTAATCACAAAACATGAAGAAACCAAGAAAATTAAGTTCAAGCAAGCAAACAATGAAAATAAAGAGCAAAAATGTTAGGAAAAAAAAAAGAAAACAATATGCAATTATATACTCTTGAAGCTTCTATTATGAGCAAAGGACAACCTCACAATGTGCACATTGCAAAGGGTCTTCACTTGCAAAAGAGTCAGGTGATGCAAGTATACGTTGCAAAATCAACATTCCATGGAATTAACTGCAACATTAAAAGTAAAAATGCAACAAAAAATGTAAGCAATAAAGCACCATGGTTTCATGAAAAGAAAGAAAAGCTCAAGCTTAAAACAATTCAGCCATATCTAGAAGAAAATAAATAGCTCACCCCTGGTGGCAACCTCCACTCCAACAAATCAGTTACCATCTTCAAGCCTAACTTTTTCCCCAAGAATCAACTCTCGTAGAATGAGTGAACCCAGACCATGGTTGAATCACTGGAATATCATGGACATCAACAAACAGTAACAAATGAAAAATCTTACATTTATAAGATATTTTTTAAGGATTACCAGAGTAGATTAGATAATAAAATGGAAAAGTTACCTAACAAGAAATTCAGCGGATTGAATCTAGAAAGGTCCATAGGAAAAAGAAGAAGGAAGACGGCGTTTGGTCTGATTGGAGAGCTAAAAAAGCCAGCCAAAATTTTCAGCAGATGAACTATCTGGCTTATAGGAACCACAAATGTGAAATAGTTGAAGAAGCCAATCAAACCTAAAATCTAGTTATTCTTCATCAACGATAACATACATTAGAAACCATTCACTTGAGAAGCTTCTAATTTTACCTGATTCACCTGGATTAACGCAATAGAACCAATTGCTTGCTTTGATCATCCAAGAAAGGCGAGGCCAAAATGGGAAAATAAAATATCGTCATGGAGAAACTTTTGATTTTTCTCCACCACATCTTTGCCATGATCCCTAATTGACGGAACTCGCCAGTTCTGCTAGCAACTTCAGAGAACAAAGATCGTGTGAGCAAGTCAGGTTTGGTGGAAAAGCAATTGGATATTCATCAATAAGAGAAACACATAAAGTTAGGCGAGGAAGAAAAATGAATTTGGATCAATTGTCTTTTGGTACATAAATTTAGACAAAATTGGCAAAAATGAACACCAAAGTACAAAGAGTACAAAATGACACAACTTTATCGGGCAAATTCTGCTGAAACGAACAAAGGGCCTAGTCATAAGATGGAGGTGTTTAGGGACCAAAAGGGGCAATTTAGAATATTCACATACTAAAATAGGGTTTTCCTATTCATGGGAAGAAAATAAAAAAAAATAAAAAAAAAAGATGCAAATGACCACATTTTGTTCACTATTCATTGAACAGTGAATTTGTTCCATCTTTAAAATATAGTAGTAATAATTTGGACTGGCTTGTTTCTTTTTTACTCCTAGTTTACTTCACTTGTGTTTTAGACAAACATTTATCTATTATTTTCATATAATGAGTTAAACATCATTCCATTTATTTATTTATCTAGTTTTTAAATGATACCATTTTTTCGTTTAATGTTCTTATTCTTACCCAATTTAACCACATTGCATTTCCCCACTTCTAACATTGGTTTTTTTTAAAAAAAAATGAGAACTCCTATTTTTCTTCTTCTAGCATTTCAATAATGAAAGTATAAATTAATTAGTTTATAGTCTTAATACTTAGGGTTTCACTTCCTAGCCGCATTGGAATATAGGTAAAACAAGGGGTAAAAAGCACCAATCATCCTTAAAGTACCAGTCATGTTTCAAATTCATCCTTAAAGAACAAAACGTTACGCCTTTTGTACCAAAAGTCTTTAAAGTGTTGCAATTACATCCCGACGTTACCCTGGGACGTTAACTTGTGACGAAATGTGTATGTGGCATCTGATGTAGCGAATGTGGGTATAATTTTAGTTTGTTATTCACATTTCGTTTAGACAGGGTGGCTTGAACTTGGGGGAGAGCTTCAAATTGGGATTTTCAAGTTAGGTGAAATTTGGTATTTGGCTTGGGTTTAAGGGTCCTTTGAAATTGGAGAGGAAGAAGGTTACCTACTATTACAAATTCATCAGCAATCGTGTTATTTGTGAATGAAACATAGATTCGAGTTGCCAAACAAGGTAATCTTCATGCTTGATTTTGTTTGATTCGGCTTGATTTAGTGTGTTTATTAGGAAATGTAAAACATTTCATATGCAGAATGTCTACCAATAGTGTGAACGCTGAAGTTGATGGTTTAACGTATGAGAACAAGTGGTGTAGATGTGGTTGTCAAGCACTAGTGAAGATTTTTGAATCAGACAAGAATCTGAAGAAGTTGTATTATGCATGTGTGGCAACGTCGGGTTTTCTGGAGTCACCACCAATCAGTTTTCTTAGGTCGATTGGTCACCTTAAAATTGGTCTGCGAGAGTTCGGGGATCGGGAGTACGGTTACGCTAAAACAATATTGTTATAGCGCCCAAAATTGGCACCTTAGTTGATTTTAATTTTTGTTTTACTTTGCTTTTAAATAACTTCAGTTAATTTTCAAAATTAGAAATTTTAACTGGATTAGTCAGATGTGGATTTTTGGTAATTAATTTGTATGAAATTTGATATTTCCGAACCATGGACTCTGCCGAGTCACCCGGACACGGAAGTTTTAATTCCGAACCATGGACTTTGTCGAGTCACCCGGACACGGAAGTTTTAATTCCGAACCATGGACTCTGCCGAGTCACCCGGACACGGAATTTCATGAAATTTTAATTAATTAACAATCTATATCATGAATCTCGGAGGATTATCATAATATGGATTTTTGGTACTTAATTTTATTCATTTAAAATTTGATAATAAAAATTTATTAAAAATCTTTAATTTATTATTCATTATTTAATTAATTATTAATTTTTTTGTCATAAATTTTTATGGAATTTTGGAAAAATGTTGTCTAAAATTTTATTTTTCATTCTTTCTTTTTAAAAGATTTTTTAAAATAATTATCTAATCTTTGGGTTTAAAAATATACTTAAAAAATAATTGATTTTTGTGGAATCGTTTGGTTATGATTTTTGATAAAAAAGAAAAAAAAAAGGTTAAATTTTTGTTATTTTTTTTTTAGGAAATAAAAAGGATACGTTTTAATATTCAAATTAATATTTAAAAATATGAAAGAAAACAAAGGATGGGAGCTTGGTAATAAAAATGGATTCTTGATTAGTCCTAAAATAAAGTTAATTATTCACACAAAAAAAACTCCTTCTTATTTTTTTTGTTATTATTTATTTTTTTATAGTTAAAAGTGAAATAAGTTTAATCAACTATGTAAAACAAACAATTACATACAAGTAAATAAAGGCCAATAAATAAAGAATAAAGTGGGGCTTTTTGACCATCCACTTAAAAAATTGCACAAATTAAATAACATATGCAAATATATAAAAACACATAAAGTAAATAAAAGAAAATTAAAGGTCAATAAATAAGAAACAAATAAATAAAGTGGGGCTTTTTGGTCATCCACTTTAATAACACAATACTAATAACAACAATAATAAAAATTAGCAAAGTTAGTAAAGTTAGTTGTTAATAACAATAAAAATAAAAGTTAGTTGTGTTAGTTGAATTAATTATTAACAATAATAACAACAATAATAATAAAAGTTAGTAAAGTTAGTAAGTTAGTTGTTAATAACAATAAAAATAAAAGTTAGTAATGTTAGTGGAGTTAATTGTTAACAATAATAACAACAATAATAATAAAAGTTAGTAAAGTTAGTAAGTTAATAAGTAAGTTAATTAATAACAACAATAAAAAAAAGGTTAGTAATAATAAATAAACAAGTAAAGATAAAAGAGTTAGTAATTAGTTTTTTTTCTTTCTGCAAGAACAAAAGAAGAGGTTAGTGACCAAAGTAAAAGAAATTAAAAAGATGAAGGATGAAAACAGAGTTTTACCCTTAGTAGTTGAATTTTGAATTTCCTGGGAAGAAACGCGACGGGAAAAACGAAAGGGGAAGGGGCTGCTGCTGCACGGCAGAGCACGGAGCAGGGGGACGGTGACGCAGGGGAGGCGGGAGGGGCTGTACGGCGGACAGCGTAACGGTGGACGGCGAGAGGGGCTGTACGGCGGACGGTGTAACGGTGGACGGCGGGCTCGACGGGAAGCGAGGAAAGAAAAGTGACGGCGGGAAATGGACGGACGGCGTGACGGTAGGCGGAGGCTAGCTGGCGGTGAGGGCGGCAGGACGACGGCGACGGCAACAGGCAGTGAAGGAGAGAGAGAGAACGGAAATAGGAAGAAGATGGCTAAAACGTAAGAAAAAGAATTTTTGGGACTTTCTGGGCAGAGGGAGGAGAGGCTAGGGACAAGGCTGAGATTTTCTCTTTTTTTAAAAAGGAGCTCTAATCTTTCTCTCTATTTTTTTTCTGTGTTCAGCACAAAATTTGGGGGGCTATTTATAGAGGAAGTTTAGCTGAACTGTTGATGGATAAATTAATAAAAAATTTCAAACTTATCTCTTAAATTGGTAAAATGACAATTTTAGTCCTTTACGTCTCTCAGCCTCTGGATAAGTTCCTGAAGCTTCTGATTTTGACAATTTTGTCGTTTTCTGTCAATTTGGGCCAGAAACGTCGGCAGGCTCAAAATTTTATGTGACAAACTACTAAATGCTGCTGAAACTTTCAGAATTTGTCAATTTTGCCTGAAACTTCTTAATTTTGTCATTTTTACCTCAAACTTTTAAATTTTGCCATTTTTTTTGGAGTTTTCTTTTTTTCTTTCAAATACACACATATATCATTTTAAATCAAATCTTCACAAAACAAAAATGTATTTTAAACTAATTAAAATTTTTAGTAATAATAATAATAATAAAAATAATAATTTTTTAATTTCTTTTATTTAATTTCTTTTAAAAAAATTTTTATGGTCGGACGAAATTGGGTGTCAACAGCATGTGTGGAGAATAAGTGTGGATTTTTGGAATGGTGTGTGCCAATTAGCAGGTCACAAAGAATAGGGCAGTTCTCAGGAAGGCAAAACGCTGCAAGGGACAACTTTGGTGCATATAATTTGGTAGAGCAGAGTGAATTAGTAGCTGAATTACATAGAGCCATCAAGAAGGTAGATAGGTTAGAAAATGGTTTAGTCAGGGTTGAAGGTGAGTTGGTGAGGATAAGGGAAAGGTTGATTATGGGCATGTTGTTCAATGCTTTTGCCCTTCTTGTTGTTTTTGGTTTGGTGATAATGTTAATGAAGTAGCATGTTCTGTAGGTTGCCTTGCTATTTGATCGAAACTTAATAGTTGTCATTAAGTTTTTCATATGAATGAAGTATGTGGTATTTGGAATGAATGGGAATGTGGCATACTTTGTGTAAGTGGGTGTTTGTGGAAGTTTGAGTCCTTCACAACTCATAGCAGAGCACTAGGAGATTAAAAATAGAGGCAATGAGCATAGATAAGCCAATGTCTTTCATTTCAGAATCTTGTTCATCGAGCAGCAACAGACACATAAGTTCCTAAAAAAACTTGCACAAAAACATCAGCAGTTCTTAAAAGAACTCAAACTAAATAAGCTGCTAGTTTACTTAATAAAATAACAGATAGTAACTAATACACTTGGTTCTAAAAAAACTAGTCTTTTCTCTATCTATCCTTTCTGCCAATCTGTGATAAAATAGATATATAAAAAACTACATCAGATATACAAAATTCAATATGCATCTGCATCAACTTCACTCTGAAGTGGGTTGAAGTTTGATTAGCAATAAGTATGCTACGTTTAAACTACAATAGTTTTAGTATTAGTGTGTGTTGACATGCTTAGAAAGAGACAAAAATTGGAAGAACACTTACAGTGAGTTTCCTCCTCTTGGACATGTTGATTGAGCTAGTAACAACTAAAGGAGTACTCTGTGTGGCCTGAAACATGAGTATGGAAATAGTTACGTAGAACTAGGATAACAAAATAGAAACGGAACAAAAAAAACATATAGTAATAGATTGCACCATCTTCTGACCTACTGACTGCTCTGATTTGAACCAACAGTTAAGGTTCCATCATTTTGCTTCTTGTGGAACCTTGCATTATGCTCAGAACTGTGACATAAACCGTAGTGCATCTTAGCTTTTTTCCTAGACAATTTCACATCAGTTTTTGTTTTTATCTTTACCCTTTCTTCTTGCCTTTTTTGGTCTTCTAGGCATAGGGCGACCAATTGGGGGAGAGAACACCTCATTCCTAGGATCTTGTGGCTAGAGAGCAGTTCCCTTTATGGGGTTTAGGGTATGTTCATATATCTTCATGTAGGTGTCAATTTTGTAGCAATGTTCCACAAAACTTTTTGGTTCTAGATTTAAATTTCTCATACAAGCAACTGCATGGATACATTGAATCTCACACAAATCCCACTTCCTATAAGCACATGAATGGGCATTCATATCCATTAGAAAAATGTCTTCTAAACTAGAAACTTGGAACTTATCAGTATCAGACTGTTGACACCTAATTTTATCCGGGCACTGACTTTTGTTTAAGTTTTAGGTTAGGAAAATTAGTTTATGGGCAATTTGGTCGATTGTTATGACATTTAGATCATTTTTGTCATTAGTTGGTCGTCATATTTAGGTTACACTGTTTAGTTTTTATACTAATTTAGAGTCCTGAAGGTTTTGTTATGTCAATTTAGACAAAAGGGAAAAGTTGGGTGGAAACTAAGGGTTTTTAAAGATTCTAGGCAAAATTAGAAAGTTTGGGGCAAATCTATCAATTTTAGAAAATTTAAGCCAAATCTGGCGATTATATGAAATGCTTGGAAAAACTGGTTATTTTTACAAAGCTTTAGGCTAATTTGACAAATCTCGCAAAGGTTGGGCCAAATTGAAATTTTTTATAAAGCTGGGGACCAGATTACTAGCTTAAGATTTTCATTTGTACTGAAATTAACATTTTAACCAGATTATATCCAAACAGATATTAACCACTTCAAATATGATTTGGATGGGTTTTAAATCCTAAAAATATGGCTAATCTCGCTTAAGACTCCCCTAGTATAAATATGAGTCATTATTTGGGTGAAATGGGGGAAGAAAAATCGTAACCCTAAGCTCCTAACTTAAAAAAGAGAAAACAACAGCCCCAAGCCCCCTAATTTTTTGCTACCCTCACAGAAAACCCTAAGTTTCTCCCCACATCGTCGCCATCCCTGGTTGCTCTCCTTTTGCTGCCTCGACTCCTCCAGACGCCCCTGCCGTTCTTCGTCTATCGTCCCTGCTCCCCGATATCGCTCCACGGTGCCCAGGTGCTTTCCTCATTGCCGTTCGTGCCGTACCAGACGAGTGGAGAGAAGAATGGCGCCACCCTCGCCGCGGTCTCCTCCTCGATTCTCCAACAATAGGCGTCTCCGGCCGTCTTCCTCCTACCCCTTGAAGTCGTTGTCACCTTCTGAGCGTAGCCCAGGTTGCCACTGGCCCCGCCGTCGCCGGAGAACCTGGAATTGAAGACGAAACCCGCTTCGCCCATCGCGACCCGGCCCATCTGCCCGGTCAATCCTTGCCCCCTTTGGTAAAACTCATGTTTAGTCCTCCAATTTTTAATTTTTTTCAATTTCAGATCCTGGTTCTTTCTGTTTCAACTATTCTGTCACTAGCAGCATTGTTTTTGTTTTGTTTTCTTTCATGATTACTTGTTTTGTTAATTTTAGGACCATGAATTAATTTGGTAACTAACATTACACAGAATTGCATGTTTAGGTTAGATCAGATTTTATATGTTTTTTTTTTTTTTATTTTTTTCATGGCCAGCATAAGTTTAATGTCCATAATGCTTCTCAAAAATCACACTTAGAGAATTCAATTCCGCGTGGGTTTAATAAAGCCCTAAGATAAATTTAGGATAGCAATAAATTTTAAAATCCATATTCGAGTAATCCGATAAGATTCATGGCTTGGATAATTACTTAAATTTTCTAAGAATAATTTCTAAAATCCACATCCGAGTGATCCAATATGATTTATGGTTTGGATTGATAATTATCTAAATTTTTCAATAAGAGAATAGAAATAGAATAAGTTTACATATCCTCATCCGGGTGGCTCGGTTAAGTCCATGGTTTGGAAATATCAAAATCTCATAAAACAAACAAAATCAAGTAATAAGGTTTAGAAGTCCATATCTTGGTGGTTTGATTGGAATCCATGGTTTGGGTATTAATCAAATTAACTAAAAGCAAGCAAAGTAAAACTTAAATCAAACTAAAGTGCCAATTTTTTGGCGCTATAACAAAGTTGTTTAGTGTAACTGTACTCCCGAATCCTTCGAACTCTCGTAGACCATTTCAAGGTGTCCAATTGACCTAGGTGAAACCAATTGATAGCGACTCCCAAAAACACGTTGCTACACAAACCAAACAGTAGTATAGAACAGAGAATCATGTTTAATTTTCTCAAATTTTTCTGAATCTTAGGACATATGGAACTAGTATGCCCTTTCAAACAGTCCCTCTTAGTTTGTATCATTCTCATTACCTTAACCCTTATCATTTCCATACATGTCAAGATGGGTTTATCCCTAGCATACAAAATAACCTTATTGAAACACTCAAACAAGTTATTTAGAAGCATATCACACTTCACACTAGTATCAAAATGAGACCTAGACTAGTTATGTGGGTATTTTCCACTTAACCAATCATAAGCACTTTTACTTCCACTGTGAATCACACTCATCCATTTTTAATACTCTTGTAAGTAAGTTGACCTTGCTGCATTCTAGACCAAGTCTTTCAAGGTTTTACCAGTGTGTCTAGCACCCTTGAAATTCTGGTACATGTGCCTGACACAGAAACGATGTTCAACTTGAAGGAACAACTCCTCCAAAATAGGAACTAGGCCCTACTAACAAAGAAAACCAAATGTGTTAATCACAAGTGATAAATGAGAATAAGTTATTTGAAAACATTAGAACTCACAGAACATAAAAGGACTTTTTGCCTATCAGACATGAAGGTCCAATGATATCCTGAGTTAATCCCTAAGTTTTCAGCAAGCAAGGTGAGGAACCAACCCCATGAGCCCTTATATTCTAATTCCACAACAACCCATGCTATTGGGTAAATACAATCATTGGCATCAATTCCCACTACTACCAAAAGTTGGCCACTATACTTGTTCTTTAGAAAGCATCCATCTATACTAATTATGGACCTACATCCTGATAAGAATCCCTTCTTCAGTGGCTCCAAATAGAAGTAAAGTCTATTGAATATTTGCATATCTAACTGGAGCACAAAAGTGGTTCCTGGGATTTGTTTTTTAACCTTAAACCCATATCTTCTCACGTTCCTATACTGCTATTTTTCATCACCATCTAACCTCTTCTTTGCAAGTTTCTTCAATCTCCAAGCTTTCTGTTTGCTTATATCAACTTTGTAATCCCTCTTAATAGTGGCTGCAACTATTGAAACAGACCAAGTTGGATCTGCTCTAAATTGGTCCATATATAAATTGTTCAACCATTTATAGATTGCAAAATGATTAGAATGCCCCTTAATGCAGTTATGCTCCAAATTCAATGTGTTGATTTGCCAAGGTTGTCCATTTTGCATGGGAGAGCAGTATATGAAAAATGGATAGCCTTCCCCATAAATTGCCTTCACTCTGGCCTTATCATTTTTTTGAAATAAAATTTTGTTATAATTGTTCAAAACTAAATACATTTTCACAGTTTCTTTGAACTGGTCCCCTGACTAAAATTTTAAACAAGACACAAATTGTGGGTTCTTAAAGTCATGTGATGCATTAAATTCAAGAAACTTCACAGACTTTTCTTCCTCATCACTGTTAAACAAGCTCTAAAGGTCATCTGAAGCTGCATAGTCACTACCATTTCCAGCAAAAACACCATTCCCTGCTTTTATTCCCCCACCTACATACTGTCCTCTCTTACCTTTCTTTTTTCCACTCTCAACCCTAAATGCATCATTCACATCATTTATATTAAACTCATCATCATTAACATCATAGTCACTCTCATAGTAAGTTAAGTCATTTTTTGAAACATAAATACAGTCATCACTTTCTTCCTCCTCACTTCTTATTGCTCCCATATTTCTTTGACTCCCTGACCCCTTCTGACACTGATTTGCATACACATCTGCCACAGACTTCATCTGTAGATACACCTCTACTATTTTATTTAGGGGTATGTTTTATACCATCTCTAGGATACTAGAGTCAGTTGAGAATTGAGTCAGCGCTGCATGCAAGGCTTCATCATCCTTCCGCCAAAAGTAGTATAACTTATTATCACCAACGTCAATATTTAAGTCAACCAACATCTGCTCAATTTCCAACATAGACATCCCCATCACACCAATCCACATGGGCAACTCCTTTCCCTCAATACTCAAGTTCTGGACTTTCATTTGATGGATAAAATAAGTATCCTCCATGATGAAATTCAATTGAGAAGAACTTCAAATTCTCATCTACAAAAAAACCAAAAGTTGCACTAGGAGTAAAAAACCACTCTCAGTTCTATCTACAAACAATAATACATACATACACTATAGCCCTGCCATTTCTTGATTCCAACCCCTTTTTTTTAATTCATATACACCCTACTATGCACTATATAATATTGCCCCCGACTATCTTTGAATGCCACCAGACACCTTTTTTGTCCTTTATAACTCAACCAACCCACAACTCGAATCAAAATGAACATGTCACTAACAAGATTAGAACTTACCATAGTCTGGCTGATTCTTCGTTCTCCTATTCCGAATCATCCAATCCATCACCATCCTTTCCTATATTGTTCTAAATCTTCTTCGTCGAGATTCAGAAATGGGCGATAATCTGTTCCAGCATCAAATGTCAAAACCAACACCTCTCCTCAGTCTTTTGCTAATCTACCCCTACCTAGTGCAGATTAGAGTTAGGGTTTCTAATTTCCTTAAATAAGATGCTAAATCGCTTCACATCCCTAAATTCTTCCTGCCAAAAGCCACATCAGATGCCACATACACATTCTGTCACAGGTTAATGTCCTAGGGTAACGTCGGGATGTAATTGCAACACTTTAAAGACTTTCAATACAAATGACATAACGCTTTGTTCTTTAAGGACGGATCCAAAACATGGCCAATACTTTAAGGACAACTGGTGCTTTTTTAGGGTGAACTCTACTTGCACACACAAAACAGTAAGATTTAGATTTAAAAAAAAAAAAGCATCCAAAATTATTATACAATATTTTCATAAACAAGAAAGGATACAATTGTTTTGTTCATATGGCCTATTCTTTCACAAACACTTGAGACAATATATGTACAGATGGAAGGAAAAAAAAATAATACCTCTCTGCCAGAAATGACCAAAGCTCTAAACCTTTTCACTTGCTCACCCACCTCATTTCTACATAAACACGTGTTTGCTTATTGTTCATTCTATTTAGTCGATGTCCTTCCCATCTTGCAAAACAGAAGATACAATAAATAACCGAGGGTTTCAAATTACGAATGAAGAGGAAAAAAAAACAACCTAAAACAAAAAGGCAAAAAAAAATATATTAGGGTTTCAAACTTTGAATCCTCAATTTATGAAAATTGGTTAGGTGTTCATAGACATAACATTTGAATAAGTTGCACCAAAGGATGAAAAAAAATGTAAACAAATTAATGTTCCTAGAAAAGATTTGACACCAAAGTTTGAACCCTATCTATAAAAAACGGTTGAGATTTTAAAAAAAAATAAGTCTAAAGGAAATTAAAAAGGAGGAAGAGAGAAATAGAATGATGTAACCAATTTAAAAATCTGGAAATTATTTTTTCCCAACATAGCGTAGTTACCACTTAGAAATACATCGTTGCGACAACGATTCCACTAAAACCTGGAAAACGTTAAAGGTTCATACCTAATTTGTTTTACTGTAAGTCAATTGATTTCAAAATGATTTATTTTTATTCTTATGTCTTTTTTATCTGGAACTAATTTTAATTAAAAATTAATATTATATAACTACAATAATCTATTAAAAATATAATTTTTGTAATCTTACTAAATTTTTATGAATCTTTCTATTTTAAGGCATTAAAAAAGAAAAATTCATAAAAATTTAACAACTTCATGAAATTTTACTTTCAAATGGATAATTGCAGTTACATAATATTGACTTACAAATGAAATTAGCTTCAAGTGAAAAAAAAATAAAAGTAAAAATAAGTCAGTTGACTTAAGTTAAAATAAATTACTGTTTAGAAAAAAAGCAGAGCATGACAATGCTTGAGGTACAGATACTAAGACTAAAGATGTACTAATTAGCCCAATGGGGATTCGGTTGCATCTAATCTAATGGATTGGGTTTTTTCCTTTTTTATTTTTCCAATTAAATGGGTTCGGATCAGATTTGGGCTTCTTTTTCACCTGTCGGGTTCATGTAGAATGCAATTTATAAAAAGAAAAGTATTTGTTTCATGCTAAATATGGGATCAACTTGGTCAATTTTTCTTTTTTTCTGTTTGGTCTGAACCATATGTTCTCTGTGTAGTTATCTGCTTATATGCGTTTTGGTGTTTCTGGATTTGATTACTTATATATGTAGGAATTAAGATAGTAACTTGAATGCTGTTTCTTGCTTTTTTTCCTCTGAATTATAAATTATGATGTACTTTGGTTTTCTGGACAACTAGACAGTCAAGATTAGTGAATTAGAAGATGGCAGAGGCAATATATTCTGTCTTGTAATTTGTATTGTTGCAATTTCTTGATAGCTGACATTGTTTATAATAAAAATTTAGATTCAATTTCCTAGGCATAGTAAGGAACTTAAGCTCTTGTAATTTATATTACTGCAATTTCTCATGGCTGTAGAAGTATAATGCGTTAATGTCTTTTTCGCGATCAATCTAACTAAAATTGGTATTTCCATATCTAACCTGCTGCATTGAATGTCTTATCTACATCTCAACCATTACTAAAGTTGCACAATAGGCCGGACCGGACTGGCCAGTCCCGGTCCTAAGGAAATTGGGCCCGGGCACGACCCGGGTTGACACATACCGGGTCCGTGCCGGGCCTGACCCGGTCCCTTGTCGAGCTGGCCCGTTTAATTTTAAATTTTAATTTTGTAACTTTTATTTTTATTTAAAGTTTTAGTTTTAATTTTTAATTTTTAATTTTAAGTTTAATTTTATTTTATATTTTTACAAATTGATATTAAAATAAAATAATATAGGTACTTTTGATCTTTTCCACTAATATGTATGAGTTTTTCCTCTAATATGTATGATAACATATCATTTTTCCTTAATATAGGTACTTTTGATCTTATTTTCCTAAAAGGTGCTTAATGGGGAAAATTAGTTAACAAGTTAAAGAAAAAAAAAGCAGTAGGTTTTTCTAATCTTTGTGTTATTATCTTATAAAATTTTATTAGATTAAAAGGTAGCATTATGTAATGTCAGTAAACATAAACTATGTTCTTTAAAAAATGAATTTTTATAAATATTTTGTGGTTCTTTTTCTAAACAGAAAATTAAAAAGGATTCGTTACTTTTTTTTTGAAATAATTTAAAGATAAGCGTTTGAATGATATAAAATTTTAGAGTTGAAAGAAAAATAGTTGATCAATTAATCAATCAACTAAGCCTTAATCTCATCTAGTTAGGGTCGGTTGCATGAATCTTGCATTTATAATTAGCTCGGTTGCTACTAATTAACTCTTCTGATAATTTTTGCGCAGATACGATCTCGTTAGATTTTGTTATTTTAAGCTTATCCTTATATTTTTATAATTACTTGTTTTAAGAGTAAAACACCACCACCGGTGTGAACTTTTATTAATTTTAAAGCCAAACGGCACTTACATACCATGGAACGGACTTTACATTACTCAATAGCGAAACGTTCCATAAAAATAAATGCAAAATAAAAAGAACTATCTGTGCTAAATAGCAAAATCAGATCAAATACAAAGTAAGTAAATAATGAGCAAGCCATGGATTTAAGGATCTATCTCATCGGGGTTTTCCTCGTCGGAACTCTTGTGGTCTTGTAATCTTAAAGCTGCAAGACCCCAATCACAGTTGCATATATAAACTTCAACTGCATCTGGTGATAACCTTGCGCATTTATCTGAAATTACACACTTCCCAGCGCTGAAAGCAGACTCCGATGCAACGGTTGAAACGAGAACAGCTAGAACTTCTTTGGCAATGATGGAGAGTATTGGAAATTTGTTGCTTCTTGCTTTCCACATTCTAGAATGTCGGTCTCACTACTCTCCCAAACAAAGTTAATGTAAGCGTCCACTTCAGTAAGACCGGATGCTGTAGCACGGGGCCATTTGAGGAGTTGTTCAGCCAGATTGAATGATAATGAGCCCGACAATGATGAAGACCCGATGGTAGATGAAGTAGTGTTTCCAACTTTATCCTTATGCCGGTCAGCATAAATCTTAAATAACTCTCGCAAGTACTCATTAATAGAGGCAGTTATAGCATGAACAGAAATATGTGTCATTTCCAAGAAACTATAATAACCCTCAAGTAGCTGTTACGTACCCATGATTCTTATGGTCGGGTCTAGTGCAGATGGAAGTAAGTAGATCGGAGGTATAGTACTGAAATATAAAATCCATTTATCTTTCATGGCCTTAATTGTGTCTTTTAAGAACTCATCATCTTTGTATTGGTTAAAAACCCATGCAATGTTGACCATATGCATTAAAACTTTGTGCGATGTGGGATAGTATACACCGGAGCAAGAAATAGTGGCATCATAAAAATATCGCAGCACAGCAGCCAATTTTGACAGTTTATCCCACATCTCTTGTTTCAAAATCGTTTTCTTTTCTCTAACATTTATAAAATATGTCATGTGTGCAGCAAATGGCATCGCATCCATCAACATCTCGTAAGTCGAGTTCCATTGAGTAGGGCAATCAAGTTTAAAACGTTTCCAACTAAAATCGAGGTCATTTTCCAGACAATATTGCTTAAACTCTTTAAAAACTTTGGTCCTTGACTTAAAATAATGGATTGCCCACCTAATTGGAGTAATTTCATTACTCAAAACTTGAAGACCTTTTTGGACAGCTAAGTTTAAAATATGACATACACATCTAATATGAAAAAATGCGGCATCACGGACAGGTTCTAGTGATTCCTTCAATGTCTCAGCCGTGACATCGTTGTTTGATGCATTTATCAAATGTTATGCTAAAAACCTTGTCATGACAAAAAAATTCTTTTAAACTTTCTGAAATTACATTGAATATGTTCCAACTAGTATGATCGACCTCCATCCACTTAAATGCAATGATACGTTTTTGAATGACCCAACTATCATCAATCCAATGTGCAGATATACAATAATAATCTTGTCCTAGTGGTGAAGTCCACATGTCACTAGTGAATGAGATAGAATGATCAAAAAGCAGAGAAGTATGCTTGTAATTTTGATTTACCAGCTTCATAAATTTTAAATGTCTCCTTCCTAGCAGTAGTCCTAGATGTTCTTCTAAAAACAGGGTTTAAGTATGATGTAATCCATTTTTCCATGTGTCTATCTTCCGATTGTGTAAATAGTTTTTCAGTTAACATTATCCATTCTACCATGCCTTCTCTACAATCTTTTTGATTAAATTTAAAAATACCTGATCCGCCGGCACTACTTGCAAGCTGTGTCTGGTACTAGTAGCTGCATCTGGACATAAAGTCGGATGCTTATGTTCCATGTGACGTCTCAGTGTTCCTGTGCCAGAGTTCTTATTGTGCGCAAGCTTTTGCTTGCAATGTTTGCAATGTGCGAACCTCGCATCGTTTCCATAACTATCCTTGTCAAAAACTTGGTCAAAGTACTCCCAAACCCATTCGGTGAGCCTCGACATCTTACCTTGTGGCGGAAGTTCGGGTTGATGGCTTGTCGAGGTTTGTTGAGAACCATCTCCTCCACCAACATTCCCTGCTGCCGTTAGCTCCACCTCCTCAACATCATCATCAGAAAGTTGATCGTCGAGCCCCAAGTCATATTGACTCATATCGAATTGCTCGTCATCGTTAGTTTGTTGGATATGAGTCCCACGGGTCGCCGGTCGGGAAAGGTCACGGAAAAATGACCTCAAACTGGTGCGGGATGAAGAGCTTGAGGCATTTCCCTTTCCTCTTGATGCCATTTGTGTGAGGAAAAATTGAGCAGATCACGAGCTTCGAAAGCAATTGAGAATTGATGGAGAATGAAGAAAATAATATTGAGTGCTTCAAAGAAATGAGAGAATATATTAGTAGAGAATGAGAGATTGCTAAGTTTGGTGTGAAGAAATGGTTGAAATGGCCTCCCTATTTATAGGGGAAGGCCTGTTTTTTTTTTTACTAAAAAACCCTTACAAAATAGTTGTTGGAGGGGACAAAAACGTAAATTCTAGGCTCAAAAAACGGCTGTCAGCCGTTAAAGGGACTATTTGTGTAATTTCCCCTTTTTTTTGAATTTTTGGACCGTTGCACGCCAGCCGACTGTTGCGGGCCCTGTGCCAAGCTGGTCCTGTGTTGTGCTTCGTGCCGGTCTTTCTCCATGCCAGGCCCAATCCCGTTTTGGGTCGGGCCGAGCCCACTTGCGTCCCTCCTATGCAGGTAGCCCGTAACCAGCCCACCTTTACCCGGTTTTTAACCGGGCCCGTGCTGTGCCGGGCTTGACCGTGCCTGGGCCGAGCTTGATGCGAGCCGGTCCCAAGCTGGGCCGGTCAATATTCACCTTTACCCATTACCCTAAGAATAATATAAGAGAGAAATCCGGGTTCGCCTGTAATGAAATAGGGATTTAGGTTTTTTTGTCTTAACGTTTTCTAGGACAAATTGGGCTTCGGATGTAATTAAATATGGGCTGGTATTGAATCTTGTAAAGAAAGTGGCTTGGGCGGGCTTTATAGGTATTGGAACTTTTTTAAACAAAATGGGGTGAGCTGCCCAGCTTTTATTATGTATGTGGAAGCCCTCTGAAGTTCCTTTGAAGTTATTGAATATACGTACATGGGTTTGGAGGCAATAATTAAATTGGGCCTCATTGCAAACATTTTCCTTTACTTCATTAGGCCTGATCTGTTTTAAACAATTTCTCTATCGGGCCTTCAAATTATTTACTGTACTTACAACTAAGGTTGGCCGACAATAGGATTAAAACTTTATTTTTAAGTTAATTTTTTGCGTGCTTTCAAATTATTAACTCTACAATTTAAACATTTCTTTTTTTTTATTGTTATTTTAAAAAAATTTATGTATGGTCACGTTTATTTTTATTATACACATCGATAGCTGGTTTGGGTGCTGCAAGTAATTCGCTCAACATTTGTAACTTTTTTTTGTTTACTTGATTATCTTTATATGGTTTTTAAACATATAAGGCTTCAAACTAATTCATTAATTCTAGATATTTTTTGTGCCGGCCCATAAACAGGGTATTTTTTTTCTTAAATTTATCATTAAAATAAATATCAGTAATAAATAACTAAAAAATTCTTAGTCACAAACTTATGCTAATAAATTAAAATTTTACTTTATTTTAATTTTAAGTTGCGTATTTTTTATATCATGTTCTTATCATTCAAATGATTAGTTATGATCGAAACATAACACATGTGCATGCTTTGAAATGATAAATATTTTTTGTATCACTAAAGAAGAATTCACTAAAAAATTTTACCTTCTATCAATTCAATTTCCAATATTTAATATTGATGAAAATTTTATTTAGAAAAATTTGCTTTCAATTTAAGCAGTTATGGACAAAACTACTTTATTAAATCATATAACTTTTGAATCAAATAACCCATTCTACAAAACTAAATTAATAAAGATTAAAATAAAAAGAAAAAATTGGTGAAAAAAATATTATGGACTAAGAGATGAAATGGAAAAGCTTTAGGTATTAAAATTTAATAATTGATAGTAACCAATGTTTTGCTCTGAAATGTAGTACATAAAAAATAACAAAAAAAAATTCAAGACCAAAAGAGCACATAAAAAGAATATAGTTAAGTAGTTATTATTTATTAAATTTGGGACTAAAGCATAATATGGGTCAAACTTAGTAACTGAGATAGGAAAGAAAAGAAATTCAGATACTGAAATCGTAATTTAACCATAAGAAAAAGTGAGACATTCAGACGCTCATAAAATGACAACGCAGCCCAGTGAGAAGAGGACTGAACTTCAAAAAAAAATTCAAACATGTCCAGCAGAAAAGCAACATAAAAAAAAGAAAAAGGAATCTGATTGTTCATAAACAGTGCAAACTCAGGGCTTTTAGAATGTCTCCTTGTTTTCACTGTTCTACGTGTTGTTTTTTTTCCTGTTCCCTCTCCTCTGTTGGCCAATTAAAATGGCCCCTTACACATATTCTAGACGTATGGCCTTGGCCGCGCAAATTTTATTACCTTTTTTGTTCCTTTTTTTTTCCCCATTTTGCTATGGAATCAATTAACTTCACTTAATTTTTACGTGATGTTTCCATGAATTATTTACCTTAAACACATTTCAATTGGTTTTTTCTATACTTACTTTTATCTCTTTTTTTGACCTTTTTACTATCTAGTTGTTTGTATTTTTTGTTTACTCTTAATTCATCCATTTTAACATTTTGTATGTTCGTTAAAAGAAAATGATGGCTAGTTTCAAACATTAGGACACTGTTTTGGAACAATAGCACTAGTAGCTTTTTAAATTTAATTTGCTCTGGCCGGTTCTCTATTTTAATATTAATGGATGGGCTTCAAACGTAATTGGGTATGTGTTTATTGTGTTGGGTCGGCACTAACAACTAATGAGTGGTGGAATGGGCCAGATTCGTAACTTTTTCCCTTTGGTTGATTCACCTGTTCTTTTATCATCTTTTGACAAACAACATTATGATTAAATATGTATGCTTGGATAAGGGCTTCGCCTCCTTGGAACTTACTTTAGTAAAAGGTGCCTAGTTATATAGATCTTAAAAAATGATACCTAGATCGGTGTTACTTGCAGGGCTTAAAGAGATGTGTCTAATTGGTAGGACTTAAGGATGAGTGCATAACTTGTAGGGCTTAAAAGTGGATGTCTATTGGTAGCGCTTAATGGTGAATAAGGTGGCATGATGGATGTGTGCCGCTAAAAATGAAACTAGTTTTGTTGCATTTGACATTTTATAAATTTGATACTATATTGTATTTTAGAGGTCTAGAGCCCAATCCTTGGGGCTTTGTGGCTGCTTAATCTTGAGGATTGAATTTCTCACTTGTATATATTTAGAGATGTCATTCAAACCTTGTAAGGAACCATGCTTCCTTTGAATGTCTTTGATCTTTTGAGAGGTAACTTGCTTTAACATCAAATGTGCTTCCCATGTCACCTTGTGTAAGCTTGGGGCGAAACCTTGGCCTTGTAGCACGGTTCATTCAATAAGGAGATTTTTGTATGCTCTATCCTTGGCTTTTGCAAAGATAAAACATGACCATGTGCTCTCACTTGATCAACGAAGTCCTTAGAAAGTATGAACTTTTTTGAAAGGATTTCTTGATGATGATTTGATGGTATCTTAATGAAGGTGTCCTATTGGAGAATGACCTAATGAAAGTGACCCATTATAGTTGGTTGCTCTAATGAGGGGGTGGGTTACTGCTAAGGTCTTGTTTAATTGAGTAATGTTTTAGAATAAGACCTTTAAGCCACTTAGAACTATAAACTTTTTATAACCTAAAACCATAAGTGCTATTGAACCATAAGAGAGTGTTGCAACCAAACATAACTAAAGCAATTAAGAGGTTGGAGTCTTTCTTAATAAATGGCAATCCACACAAAAGCAAGCTAATTCCAAAGTATAGATTTTTTATATGATTGTAACCTGACCTTGGATAAGGGTGGAGAAAGAACAAGGTAAAAAAGCTCAAATACCCCAACACACCCCCTAGGTAGGGATGACAATTAGATAGGTCAAGTTAAATTCAGGCCAGACCATTCAGGTTTAGGTCTAATCGAGTTAGCATAAATTTAGGTCCAGGTCGAGTTTAGGTTAGGTTACTTGGTTTTGGGTTGATTTTGGGTTGAGTTAATTTTATATTCAAGTTACTTTGAGTTGGTCTATTTAGGTTCGGGTTTAATACAAGTCGAGTTAATTTTAGTCTCGGGTAGCTTTAACTTGGGTTTTGGGCTAGATTTGAGTTGACCTTTGGGCTTACTCGGGTAACTGGTGCATAAGTCAAAATGATTGAATTGATTTAGTTTTTTGTTTAATTTTTTGTTAAAATATATTTTAAAAAATTCAATAGTTTTTTTGTGTGAATTAATTCAAGTTAAATTTTCTTTTCTTAGTATGTTTTATTAAAAAATTCATAAAAAATTTTCTTCAATACAGTTTATTACATATGTAGGTTATGTAATATTTTTTGTAATACTTTATAATATTTGATTTTTTTTTAGACTCATACTTTTCAGCTATCACTATTCAAGTCACCTAGATCCTGAACTAGCTATTACCTAGACACAAACTGTGAGAATTTTCTATGCTCCTATTCATATAAAATTTCTATGAAATTGCTATAAAATGTAACTATATTTCACTATTAGTTACTGAACTACAGAATTTGTAAAATTTTGGGTGAAAATGTAAAGATTTTAAAAGTTTAGGGACCCATGTTGTAATTATTATAAGTGACTAAGATTAAATTTTTTTAAATTTAGGTACCTTATTCCACTATACTTAAGATTTTGGGGATGAATTTTGTAATTTTGATAATTGGCTATCGAGATCATTAAACTTACAAAGTATAGAAGTTATTTTTTTTAAAAGAACCCAAATATGAGACTTATTAAATATGAAAATCCATTTCCCAAATATAAGACTTACTAAGCATAGAAGTGCTAAAAAAATGGAAGTTACTAAATATGGAAATCTCCTCCTAAAATATGAAAATTACTAAATATAAAAGTTAGAAAAAAATTGAAAATATGATAGATCCTTCCTCAAATATAAGACTTACTAATTATAGAAGTCCTAAAAAATAAAATTTATTAATTATGGAAGTCACCTTCCCTAAATACTAAATAGTGTTGATGTTATCGAGTTCTCGCACTGTAATGTCGAGAGTGGCGTTACGGTGCTAAGACTTGCTCTGTTTATGAAAACTCTTGGCCAACAACTGCATGAAATGGATCTCCTTTAACCCTAAATCCTCTAGATTCATTTTTTGGCTAATTTTCTTATGGTTTTCATGGATTAAAGAGCTAGGAAGCTAATTTCATGGAGATTCTTGCTTTCATTGGAGTGAAAACTCTTCTACAACATGAATTTCTACTTGGATTTGGTTATCTTAACCCTAACTTCACTTTTCTTTAGTTTAATATTCTTGTAAATATGTGTAGATTTGTTGTTTCTATGGATGTTGTGAATCATTTGGAATGATTTGATGCTTATAAATACAGAACCCATTGATTATTTCTATGATTTGTTGGTTCTTTTATCTTATGCTTGAATGTGGCCATGATTTGTTGGCCACTTGTATTGAACAACTTGCTCGACTTAAAAAAGGCTCGAGAGAGGTTTTCAAGGTTGAAAGAGAGCTAATAGAGCATGGGCAATTGGTAGATTCGAGAGAATATCATTCCTATGATGCCTTAGAGGAAAACTTAAGCTTAAGGGTTCCTAGGACAATTGATTAACATGAAAATGACTAATGAGGTTCTAAGGAGCTGATTGGCCCTACCTTGAAAGAAAAGGGTTAATACTTTAGAGTTTTCTGACTTGTAACTTTTGGGAAGTATAATTTAAGTTAAGTAGGTACTTGTATTAAAATTATATCTATGCAGCAGTCCAGTTGGTTTGAATTCCTTAGAAACTTTGTAAATAATTGTTTAGGATAGTTGTTATGTTTCTTTGGTTTGGTAGTTAGGTGATCCACAATTTTGCTAATTTACCTTTTTATTCTTTGTTTTCATGGTTTGTTTGCTCTAGCTAAAGTAAAGTCATCATACTTAGTATTTGATAGAATTCACTGCCATACAATTCCCTGTAGGATTGATGCCTAACTTACCACCACTACAATTAACATTTTACACTTATGGGTAAGACTGAAGTTAAAGTAGATAAGGTTTTTTATAAACTTCTATCTGACAATAGGGCTATACTTTTGTTGCAAGACAAACACAATGGTAGAGTTTGCCTTGAATAGTTGGTAGCCATGATGAAAACCTTTTTTTTAGTCACTTCTGCTTGTAAGTTCATTTTAATCTTTTAAGATTCAAATTTCATTTTAAGCTCATAACATTGGTTTGAAAGAATAAGATCCACTAACAACCCCTTTTTACCCTAACTTTTGCCCAACCCACCCATATGGGTTTTCAACTTACTAAGAGTTCCACTAAAGTTTTGCTTAAGCCCCCCGACACCACTTCTGTGGGTTTTTAGTCTTAGCAAAAAGTCTCTTTTCACTTTTTAATTGAGTTGACTAATGATGAATCATAATTTTTTTTCTTTTTTTTCCTAGCTAACTAGTAGAGAAATGTCAAGCTTGTTGCTTGGGTTTAACATTCTTGAAAAAAATATTGTACATCTAGACCATGTCTCCTTGCTTAGTCCACTTTGTTGTGAACATGGGTGGCATCAATCAATACTTTTCATGACTTCGAGTCCGTTATAAAAACCTTATAAAGTTGAATTCTATGCCTTAGGAGTTGCATACGTTTTTCCCAAGTTAAGGATGATGGGTTTAAGAAAGAGCAAACTCAATGTGATTGTGGCTCAAAGTGACTTGCAAATGATATCACATGGTAATGGTGAAAGGAAAATGTAAGTTACGAAAGATGGTCATCCATCATTTAGAAAGACTATCTTCTGTATGGATCATTAAATATTAAATGACACACCAATGACTTAAAAACTTAATTATTGTTTGTTTACCAAGTTTAGTGATCAAATTCTCGTATAATTCGCTATCATTTTGATGTTTCCTAGCTCTTATTAATGGAATTTCATTCCACTAAAATGTATGCAAGTTCCAATCATACATTCAAGGTCAAAAAGGGTAGAGGAAGGGGATTGAAACAATAAATTGGCATATGATTCTTTTTCATCATCTTTAGTTTTGCCTCAACAGATGTCCTTAATGATGTGAGTTGGTGTAGTGAAATCTTGAATCCATTTTTATAGGCCACCATATTCTACTATAAAAACAACATTCATATAATCACTAGCCTCATTTGCAGCATAAAGATTTGTCATAGCACTTGACTTTGCTAGTGGACTAACTGTGCCTTTGTTAATAGGATGCTGAATTACATGTCAAAAAGTAGCACACATATCAATAGGATGTCCAACTTCTTGTTAATAAGATGTGGAGATTCGAGAGCCAAGTAGAGCTTAAAAGTTAGAGAAAAATATAGCAGAAAAAGTAAAAAAAAAATGATGTTTGACCCTTCACCATACCACTGTAATGCACACTGTCCAAAAAAGGTGTGCATAGAGGAAATTTGAAGTTAATAAGAGAACACAACAAGTCACATCACTATTAGCACGAACATAGTAACTAGCGCGACAATCCCTTGGTAACCACCTGATAAGCCTCCTTTGATGCGCATCATGCATGATGGAGGCTTGGCCCACTCTTGGAGCTTCTCTACTGTCACCACACCATTGCAACGTGTGTGGTGATGGTGGGGGGCAATTTTCAAGCTTATTTCTCAAGTGGTTAGGTGTCATTTTCTCCATCTTATGGGCCAAGATAATTCACCAAATCTCTTTATAATTGGCCTAACATAACATGACCTTTATATATTTTTATGTTGGAATTCTATAAAATATGGACTTGTAGAGTTAAAAACCATTTTTGGATCCTTAGATCACTTTTGTTTTTTTGAATTCTAGAGGAACAAAAATCTTATGTTTAAGCCTTAAGTATATAATTTGTATATGGATTATGGTGATATCTCTTTTATAGTTTATTTCCTTCTTTTTCTCTTTTCCATTATCATGCCTACACTCTCATCTTTCTCTTTGTTGTTTGTATTTTCATTCAATCATCAGTAATCACTCAAAGCCTCTAGAGTTTGAGTGATTTATGGATTGAATGGTTGAATCTTACTTGTAATCATGTCTATAACATATCTACTGTCCATTTTCATGCTTAACCATCTTGGCTTTGTTTGTTTTGGTACCACAAACACACACCACACAAGGTATTCATAGAAATGCTCAATAAAGATTCCATGAACCATGGCTATTGGAATGAGTTGAGGTAGTTTGCTTAAGGTTAAGAAGACCCAAGGAGCCACCATACTAGAAGAGATTAGTGCTTAATGCACTAGCAAATGATGAATGTGGCATGAAAATGTCCTTTATCTCTTACTGGGAGGCTTTTTTAGGCTAAAGATAGCTAGGAAATATCCATAAGAACCATCACCCTAGGATGCTATGTACATACAACAAGTTACTCCATCCATTAAGCAATATCTCTCTCCTTATAAGGTTTTATTATTTTTTTTTTTTTGTATTGTGTTTGAGTTATTGTTGTTTATTATGCTAATTAGATACTTTAGCCTTATTTTGATTGTTACCTTGGTTTTTGTTCTTATTGTTTGCCTGTTGCTCACACTTTTTCCTTTATTGCTCACACTTTTTCCTTTATTGCCTTAATTACTCATTCACCCATCATTTCATGGATACTTTCATTTAGTCACTTAGGAACTAGTAATAGCCTTAGGCTGCACCATACTCTTCATGGGATTGACCCCTTCTTACCACATTACAAGCAATACTCGTGTACTGATAAGTTTGGTTTAGAGGTTTTAAAACTTAGGGTTCATTGCACTAAACGTGCACAATTTAAACCACATACATCTTATGTATATGTAAACTAGCATGCAAGTATATAGGATAATGGGATGGATAAATGGGTAGCTAGAGTAGTAGGTTGTGCTAACCTAAAAAAGAGATGTTTTTGCCCTTAGAATTTAAATATCCTAAAGTTCTAATATTAGCTACCAAGGCAATGACTGACACAAGGTGACTTTAAGAGTTATGAACATGTAATAAACTATCATAATATAAACAAACACAAAGTAATTAGACTACAACACTCAATTTTAAACACATCTCCAAGTTTTTTAACCTTTAAGCACATAATTTGATTAGGTTTGGTGTGTGAATGTGTCATGCATATGTGACTATGTCAACACACTATGTAAGGCAACATAATGTGTGAGGCAAATACCAAAACATGCCATACATTGTGATAGCAAAAAGGCACTTTGGGGCCAGTCGTAAGGCCATTATTACATGAGCAAAAGAAAGGTAGGTCAAAAGTTCTCCATGAACTAGGATGGATATATACCTCCTAATATTATATGCGAGGAACACCACATTGGCCAAATGATATCATTTCATTTCTTAAGCATCGTGGAGTTGGAGCCTGCGTATTGATAAGTGCTTGATTTACCTAGATTTTCACTTTCATTTATGGTTAAATTGGTTCCATTTTCCTAGTCCTTAGAATGTGTATTTGCATTTTGTAGGTATTCAATGGGTTTGGGGGTCAAAGAGGATAGAAATGTAAGTTAGATGACTTATCTTTCAAAAGGGAAAATATTGGAGGATACGAGAAAAATAGATGAAAAATTATCAATGAAGCTAGGTGTGATGTCAACGCATTTCCCACTTATGCTTATGCATCATACCCAAGTGGGATAAAACAGCTCATGATGCAAGCGCACTACATAGGCTGTGCATTTACACCAATTCTAGCATTGGCAAAAAAACTCATGGTGTGAATGCACCACTCCAGCTATGCGTTCACACTACTTGAGTGAGAATTAGGGACCATTTAGTGGGATGTACAGCCAAATTTTGAGCTTGGTTTTAGGTGGTGTCAATTTTCACCTAACCTTTATCTCATTAGTAGATGCCTAAGGGATAAAAACCCTTGAGATAGTGACAATGGAAAAACTTCTTAGAGAAAGGAGAACATTAAATTAAAAGACAATTTCATTTTCTCTAGTTCAAGGTTTTCATCTTCTATCTTTTTCTTTAGCCACCATTATAAAGAACTTTTAGAGAGAAAACTTAGAGCTTGGAAGCGTCTTGGAAGGCTAGGAGACTAGAGCTTTAAAGGAGTTTCTTGGTTCTTTCTTGCTAGGAGACTAGAGATTTAAAGGAGTTTCTTGGTTCTTTCTTTCCTCTTTCTTTGTATTTAATTATATATTTATTAGATTCTAGCATGATATTTGTTTCTAGTTTGAACATGAGGTAGATTTTTTTAATCTTTCTAGGATGTAGATCTTGACTGTTGTTGTCATTTTGTTAATTTAAGGTATTTCATGAATGTTTCCTTTCTTTTGTTGCCCGCTTTTGTGCATAATTCTTGTGTGTTGATTGATCACTTTCACATATTACATAATCTCTACTTTGAGCATGAAAGAGGGGGAATAAATGTAGAAATAGAGAGTGAAGCATAGTAGTTTGGACAGAAATGAGAGGATTCACTCAACCCATTAGGTCTACAATAGAGGTTAGTCCTTAATCCACCTTAGATTAGTGGACGACCTTGAGAGATGTCATTGCTAATATGAGCAAAGCTTGGTCAAGAGGGTTATATTGCTAGAATCCCTATACCGCACTAGGAGTTAATATCCATTTATCTCAATTTACCTAGGCAACAAGATATAGTAATGAAATCCTAGGGAGATAGCTTATTTATACAAGTTTAGTCCAATCTTAGATAGTCATAGTTAGTCGTAGTTGCATTATTACTTTCCATTCATCTAGTCCCCTGATTGTTAGTTTTATTTTTAATCATTTTCTTGTTAACTCCTTGTTTTCAATCCTTAATTATTTTCATTAAGTATTTAATTGATACTTGGTATTCACTTAGGTTCAACAACTTTTCCTTGGGACGATGCTTATACTTACCACCTGTACACAACTACACCATCTTGCAAGTAAATATGGGTATATAAATTTAAAACCCTTGTTTCATAATAAAGTTTTTGGCACCGTTGCCGGAAACTATTGTCTGATTCTATTTTGGATATCAAGTGCTAGATTGTTTTTTTCTTCTTTATTTACATTTTATTTATTTGTGCTATTTGATCTTTCATTGAAGATTCCTCTAGTGCATGACCCGTAGCTCTTGCTCACACCTAGTTCCACTTGATCTAGAAATTGAAAGAATTTTGAGAGGGTTAAGGTTAAGAAGCAAGGATATTGAAGAAGAGGGCACTCGTTCTTCATAATCCATCAATATGGAAGAAAATCTCGGTGAACATAAAAGAAGTTTCGAGAGAGGAAGGAATCCTCCTTATATTGATCTTAAAAGTGATGATGAGGTGATGGATAATGGGCATCGAGAGGTCAATAGAAGTGGAGAAATGCTTAGAGGAAGGTCGATGCATTTGGTGGAAGACCATGATATGATAAGGCCGGTTCCACTTTAAGGCCGAGCATTTGGAATTTCAAGCCATATTCTATAAATAGGCACACCCCTTTAGTGGCACTCAAGATAAAGACCCAAATAATCACATCAAGAGGTTTGTTTAGTTATGTGATACATTTGATTTGGAAAGGATAAGTGAAAATATTAACCAAGTTCATCAATTGCACTTATATAAAATGGTTTGAGTTTGAATACAAGGCTACAAGTTGATGCCACAGCTGGTGGCTTTCTTTTATTGAAGCATGTTGATGAGTGTTTTAAATTACTTAACAACATGGCTAAGAGTTTGGAGTTAAGTGGCAAGAGGGCTGCAAGGAAGGGTAATGGATAATATAAAGTGGACAAAGCACATATCTTCAAGCACAATTCTCCGCTCTCACTAGTATGGTGTCAAAGATAACAAAAACTAAAGAGAGAATGAATGTTCAACAAGCAATGGCAAGTAAGAAACTGGATGAAGTGTAAGATGTGAATTTTGTGAATTATCAAAGTGCATATCCACCAAAGCAAGAAGGTGCAAACTATTTTTTTACTAACTGGTAACATGAAGGGTTTAATTATTCCAACCCCAAGGTAGTCATGCAACCACAAGGTGAATTTTCATGTGAATCAGAGGCTTCCTTGAAAAACTTTATGAAGGAAAAAATGAGGGAGTTTATGAATGAAGCGAGGGGTATAACCACCAGGCAAAACAAGAAGATTAACACCTTGAAGAAGGAGATGAAAGTCATACAAGCTAATACTCAAGCCTTCATCAAGAATTTGGAAACCTAAATAGGGCAATTGGCCACCAGTAAGGGTCCTTGACTTACCCAAATGTAGGGTTAACCTAGGATCATGAATTTAATCGGGATTTAGTAGTCTAGCTCTTAGTTGCAGTTGGCTAAATCAATGCTTGTATGATTTAAAACTTATGTGCTAATAATTCATTACCCTAGCATATGTACCATGCATGTTTAACTTCGGTAATTTCAATTTACAATAAACAAAACTTTCAAGTAATTGCCATGACATGGTAAAGAAGAAAAACATAAAACTAGGTACCGAAGTTATAAAATAAGTTTGCTTAAGCTTCAAGCATCAACTTTATGTACATTCACCATTTTCATGTTCATCCAAATGCAACAACTAGTGTATACATACATCAAAATATGGGCAAAAATAGTCCATACTAGAGGCCATTTAGTACATGAGTACTACATTTTCACATAAACCTAGTTTAAGATCTTAAAATGAATTTCCCATCTAAGCTTACGGCTTCAAAGATAAGAACTCAACCTCTTCATGTACTTAGCCTACAACTTGGAAGGTCACAATTAAATAATTAGTTAGCATATAAATTAGCCAACCAAGTAACTTAGAATCATATGTGATTCAACTTACTCCATGCCTACAATAAAAACTTCTTTAATAACCCCTTCACTAGGTGTTAGGATTCACGCTAGTAGAATGTACACAATATAACACTTAAAATAGTGAGAATTCAATAATTCTTAGTAAAGGATTAATATCTACAAAATAAATCTTTAAGACATACAATTATATGCATAACAATATATAACGCTTCTTGATGCAAGCTTAAAAACATCATGAGGCCTTAACTAATGGCCAATAATTGAGCCCTATGATGGGGATCCATCATCATCCTAGTCCTAACTTACAAGGCCTTAGCCTTTTTCTTAGAAAGCTTAGTTGCCTTTATATTTCCTTTATCACATTGTACAAAAGTTTCGTTCAGCTTGGTGGCTTAACTTACCAAGTTGGGTAGCTTAGTTAGGGTACTTTTAAGGTTTAAATCCTCTTTTAGGTACTTAGTACCCTAAGCACTCTTAAGGTCCCAATAGTTTTCTTAGACCTTAAGCTTTCACTTAACCATCACTTAAATCCTTAACAAATGCATTTTTATAGCTTTAGGAGTAGTTTTAAAGCTCAAACAAATGTTCAAAATATCTTAGAATGGTTCAGGCTTCAAAGCCAATGCATTAAGGTATCCTTAGGGTTGCCTTAACTTGGGGAGGAAGGCACAGTGGTGTAGTGTCAACAGAGCTCAGCACCACATTTGCCAATGACTAGAACTCCTTAGTCCTTGAATGACTTCTCAACATCAATAATGCATCGCCAACACTCATTCTACAGCTCTTTTGTTTTAACATTTCAATGCTTATTTTGCTTCTTTTTGTAATCAAACTTGAACCATTTACACAATAACCAACTCTCATACTTTCATACATGCTAGAACACATGCATGTCCATCAATTAAACACTTAGAAACATAAAAATACCTTACCAATCATAAGATCATAAGCTTCAAACTTCCTATGCACACATAAGTACATTTGCACCCAATCTTTGCAAATCAAAGTAGTCTTGGTTTTAGTCTAGTAAAATGAATTGCCTAAGCATAAAAAACATGGGATATGATCGTATTATGAGCAAAACACTTGTAAACTTCATTCACTCACCTTTACCCCCTTTGTGAAACACAAACTACATCACTTGAACTACTTTAGCACAATCATACTTGTAGCTTGCTATTCTACCTTCACAAACCAAATTTGAGGTTAGGGATCAATCATATAATACACCCAAGCCTTCATTCACTTATAAAAATCTTAAACCTCAACTCAGATCCAAGAATTGAAGCTTACCAAGAAGGAAAATATGATCATTTACTTCCTTAAGCTCAAACAAGCTTGTTGCTTCAAGAAATCACCCACTTGAGCTTTAATTTTGCAAAAAATGGATTGGGAAGAGATTTGGTAGCTTAGGGTTAGCTAGAAACATCGATGAATGAGTAAAATGGGCAAGAATAAGCCTCTCTTGCCACTTATCCTCCTCCAACCACACATTCATCCCTTAACTTTTCTAATTGTGCTAATTAGGTCCTAATGCCTCACAAAGCTTTTTTTTTTCCACTTCACCATTGTAATTTGAACTAGGAATTATAAGTATTCTTCAAAAATATTTAATTCCATAGTCCAAACACATTCATGATTTAAAGTGGTAGTTTTCTTGGCAAATTTCTATTTTCCCCCTTATAATAAAAATTTGCTCAAATAATCATATCACTAATTCTACACTAAACTAATTCACTAATTAAATTAATTAGTTTCAAATAAAATTCCTAAGCTTAAAAATTAAGCTTACCTTGCATATCTTGACCTTGGTCTATAAGAGCTTTAACACTACCTTTATGTGTGAAATTAAAAAAGGCAAAGTTTATCCCAAGTGACACCAACATCAACTCCCAGAAGGCTTTTCATGCCATTGCATTAAAGAGTGGGAGAAATGTAGTGACTCAATTCAAAGAGCCATTCACTTAAGAAGAGTGTCCCCAATGAAAGCCTTTAGAGAAGGAACTCATTCCATGGTGTGAAAACACTCGTAAAGAGAAGAATAAGGAGCCTCCAAATTCACAAGTCAAGAATCCAAACCATGTGCCTGAGCTTTCATACCCACAAAGGTTTGAAGGAAAGAAATACTTCCAATATGACAAGTTCTGTGAGGTGGTCAAAAAGATTAAAATCAATATCCTATGCCTTGAGGCCATTAGTCAAATGCCAACATTTACAAAGTTCCTAAAAAAACTTGATCACCAAGAAAAGGAAGTTCTTTGATAATGAGCTTATCTTTCTTAAAAAAGATGCTAGCATTATCATTCAAAAGAAAATACCTCATAAAGTGAAATATTTAGGGAGTTTCACCATTCCTCTTTATATTGGTTCATTTCATTGTGATAAGGTTGTTTGTGATTTGGGGGCTAGCATTAACTTAATGCCCTTATCTCTTTGTATGAAGCTTGGACTTGAAGATGTCAAGACCTCCTTCACATGCTTGTAATTGGTGGACCATTCTTTGACTTTTCTAAGGGGGTCCTCGAAGATGTGTTGGTGAAGAATGAGAAATTTGTTTTCTAGGTGGACTTTATGGTCTTGGACATGAAAAATGACCAAAACATGACAATTATACTTGAGCATTCATTCCTCACAACCGAAAAAGGCTTCATTGATATAAAAGGTGGCAAGCTCACTTTAACGGTCATGGATGAAAAGATCACCTTCAATTTGGCCTAAGCCAAGCTTCACCAATATAAAAAAGCTCTAGATTGGCATCAGGTGGATCATCTCAAGCCTCGCCATGGATGAATGAACAAGAATTGTTATAAAGATGAGTTATCCCACATTGGTCAAGAAATCTTGATTGATCTTCCTCCTCGAAGATGTTGTTAAGGCACATAGCTAGAGGTATAAAATTAGGTGCTCATTGGTAGATAACCCAACATTTATATATATCTTTTGAATTCTTAGTTGTGTTTGAACAAGTTGAGTTTTTGGGAAATTGTCTCTTAATAACTCTTTGTGGCTATTGTAAGTGTATGGTGCAAGGACTTATTGCTCATATAGAATGATAAAATGCCACCATTACCAAGACTTTGAGCAGGAGTAATTGGAAGCGGGAACATCCAACTCCCGATATAATTCTTGGAGCACCATCTTTTTCCTTACTTTTTTTGTTAACATTGTGGATAATGTCTGTTTTAAGTTTAGGGGAAAGATGTGTTTTTAGATTATGCTTGTTTGAGTATTTTCCTAGGACTTGATACTTAGTTGTGTACTTCTTGTTTATGACTAGTTTTGTTGAATTTTTTATTTTTTATTCTATTCATTTTCCCATGACATTACATGCATATCATATTTATTTTCTTTACCATATGTTGCATATAGTAGATCAATTTAGAAGCATATAAAATGCATATAAGTTGTTTTCATTTAGGTACACAATACATGACCTTTACTTATGAACATATGTTTTGCTTACTTAGATTAAAAGTCAATTCTTGAAAGAAGTCAAAGTGGGCCCTTGTTACCAAAGGTAAAGATTGAACTCGGTGAGCATATTGAGCCTTGATAAATATGTGTATGTTAAATTTCTTTGTTGATAGTGTTTTCCTTGCATTTTGATCTAAACCTTGCTTGGTTGATAAATTATCTTAAAAATTTCTGCATACCCGCATTGTTGTATATGAATATAGGGGGGAAAATGGCAAATTAGGTCAACCAACTTCCCAAATGGCCAACATTGTAATTTGTCCCCTAGTTAACCTTTTTGGACTTTATTGTATAATTCTTGGTTTGAACCCACATTATGAACCTTACCATTTCTCTCACCTACTCTTGGTCCCAAGGTTAGTTGAGCATCTGAATTATGGGATTTAGATGGTTGAAAGCAAGTTGGAATGTAAAGGTTAAGATAAAAAATAAGTTTAGGGTAATTTGCTTGTGCTAGATTCTATATGGTAGATTTTGTTGTGTGAATTGGAAAGCATGCATGCTTTTATAGTCAAATTTGGATTGGAGTTTTTGAAAAAAAATTTGAGTCACGTGCTTTGCAAAACAAAAAAAACCTAAGGTGAGCAATTAGAAAAAATCTTCGTCAAAAAAAATAGGAAAGAAAAAAAATAAGAAAAAATTAAAAAAATCAATGAAAAAATAATAAAAAAATATATCACATTTTTTTTATTTTAAATCATGCATGAAAAGACAAGCTGGAAGTATTTTTTGAAATCTCTTTGTGGCTAAAGAACTAGTGGTGCTTATGTGTAAGTGTTGTCTTTTTAAGTGCCATGGTTTATGTTGCTTAGCTAGCCTTTAGCTCCACTCTTAAATGGCTTTCTACTGATGTCCATTCTACACCTAGCCCAACTTTGTTACAACCTTATAAAATGCTATTGGACTTATGTTTACATGTAACCTCTTAGGGGATTTTAGTAGGGGGAGGCTAGATCTCCTTGCAAGTTTATGGTTGAGAAATGTAAAGTAAGCCACCACACACACATACCACGTCCCTAACATAAGAATGAGTTTAAACACTTAGGGGGTAACTCTCTACCTTTGATAACTAGTGCCTAATTTTTCCTTCTTTCATTAACTACTTTCAAAGCTAGTTTGCAAGTGTTTTATGTTTATTGAGTGAAGTACCATGTATTGTTAGCTTGTTTGTTTTGCTTGTTATCCTAGTTTTTAGGTTGCATTTGCTAGGGACTAGCAAATATTTAAGTTTGGAAGTGTGTTAAGTGTTTAATTTACCTAGATTTTCAATCTTATTTGTGCTCAAATTGGTTCCATTTTGCTAGTCTTTAGTATGTGTATTTGCATTTTGTAGGTATTCCACGGATTTAGGGGTTAGAAAGGATGAAAATGCAAGTTAAAGGACTTAATTGAAAAAGCATAAAATGTTGGAGGATATGAAGAAAAGATATGAAAAATGATCAAGGAGTCAAGGTGTGATGTGATGCTCTTCCTCGTTGTGCATATCCATTATGCCAAAGTGGCACAGAGCAGCTTGCAATGTGAACATAGCACACAAGCTTTGCATTTGCACTAATTCCAACATTGGCAAAAAACTCATGATATGAATGTACCATTTTAACTATGTGTTTGCGCTACCTGGGTAAGAATGAAAGACCATTTGGTGGGATGTAGAGAAAAAATTTAAGCTTCTCTTCAAGTGGATCCAATTTTCACCTAACCTCTTTCTCACTGGTAGGTGCCTAAGGGATAGAAACCCTTAAGATAATGACAATGGGACAATTTCTTAGAGAAGGGGGAACATTAGATTGGAAGACTCTTTCCTTTTCTCTAGTTCTAGCTTTTTATCTTTTATCTTTTTTGTTAGACACCATTAGAAAGAATTTTTGGAGAAAAAGGTTGGTGCTTAGGAGCTTCTAAGAGGAATAGAAGACTAAAACTTCAAGGGAGATTCTTGGTTCTTTTTTTCCTCTTTCTTTGTATTTGGTTATGTATCTATTGGATTATAGCATGATGTTTGTTTTTAGTTTGAGCATAAAGTAGATTCTTTTATCTCTAAGTTGTAGCTCTTGACTCTTGTTATTCTTTTGTTAATTTAAGGTATTTTATGGATGTTTCCTTCTTTGTGTTGTATACTCTTGTGCTTAATTCTTGTGTGTTGATTGATCACGCTCACACATTACATAATCTTTACTTTGAGCTTGACAGAAAAGGAGTAGAGGTAGAAACAAGGAGTAAAACACAACCAGTTAGAGAGAAATGAGAGTATCCACTCAACCCATTAAGTGTACAATAGGGGTTGGTCCTTAATCCACCTTAGATTAGTGAATGAGCTCGAGAGATACCATTAGTAGTCCATATGTGATGAAATTTTGGTATCAAGAGAGAGAGTTTTAGAGCTAGAATCCTCACACCATACTAAGAGTTAGTATCCATTTATCTCAATTTACTTAGGCAATGAGATAGAGTAGTAAAATCTTAGAGGGATAGTTTATTTATACAAGTTTAGTCCAATCTTAGCTAGTCGTAGTTAGTTATAGTTGCATTATTACTTTCTATTCACCTGGTCCCTTGGTTGTTAATATTTAATTGAGTACTTGGTATTCACTTGGGTTCAACAATTTTCTCTTGAGATGATACCCATACTAACTACTTCCATATAACTACACCATCCACTTGCAGTATAGTTGTGATGCAAAACACATGCATGACAAACACTGTGTCATAAAAAAAATGTATAGAAAACTTCGTAAAAAAACATATAAACAATTGGTTTTCAATCTTGTGTTGAAAGAAGTTGAAAAAATTCAATCTTTTTTTTTCAATTTTGAAAAATGCTTAGTGAATTTGCCACTGTAAAAGGCCTCAAGCCTAGCGGCCTTTTAGGTATGAGTGCATTTATTGACACAACTTGAAACAAATCCTTACTCTAGGATTTAGAAAAACAAAGTCACCACCTTAGTTTGAAAAGCAAGTAAAAACCAAGAAATAAAAATAGTTGAGTTGACTCCAAAATAATGAAATTTGTAAATTTTGCATAAAACTAAAGATTTTGGGATCAAAGATTAGGTATGATTTGAGAAGGTGTTTGGCACCCAACTCGCTTGAAACAAGCTTAAAGTAAGCAAAAACCAATGTTTGTAGCAAAAAGAATGCATGCATATGTTAAATGTCAAACAATAAAGAAATGGTTGTTTTTAATTATTAGGCTTGGATTTTAAGTTTTAATTTAAATCTTTCCGTAATTATGCTTCAATTAATTCAAACTATGTCATAATCTTTTCATAGTTAGTGTAGTACGTAAATTATCAATTTTTCATCTTTGAAAATAAATTTTCTATATCAACTTAGTCTAATCTAGGGCCAACAACGAATTTGCAATCGAGGGAAAAAATCGGGGACTATTAAGCAACAACTAAGAAGTGAGAGACAAATTTGCAACTTAAATTAAAGATTTGGTATTTTATCTAGACATCCATACTCCATTCAATTAGAATAGAGCTCTACTGATGTACTCAAATTGAAATATCAAGAAATAAATCATTTTTCAAAAACAATAATTTTATATCCAAATATGAATATTGGGAAAAAAATGGTGAAAGTTAGATGACACAAAAGGTAGTAGGAACTAGCGCAATGAAGAATGAAAGGTGCCACATTTTAAAACTGAAGCATATAAAGGTATTATAAAAATAAAAGTGAGAGTAACAATGAAAATAAAAGAAGCGGCGTTCTTCATAAAATAGAATAATATCACCAAGATGAAAGTTTTAATTCCGATTTCTTTTTTGTTTTTAACATTGACCAAAGTCCCAAGTATCTATAGTGGAAATGGAATTGTAAATCCATTGATAAAAAGGGACACCCACCCCCCAAAAGCTACTTCTTTAGCAAAATCAGCAGTCTTGCGAGCATCCAATGAGGTTGTGGGGTGTGTGATGTACTTTTGGATGAAGCAAACATTTGCCGGTAGGAACATTTTGGATCTGCAAAAATTCTTTGAAGTTTTGCGATTGGGGGAGTGAACAGTGCAAAAGCAACAGGAGCAAAGGATGTTGGTGAAGTGGGTCTAGCTTTTAAGGCTGCAATTTGGCAGAGCTTTCAATATAGTTTGTTTTCTAGTTTTACTTTTGGAGGTGAGTTTTAGCAAAGGTTTAACAAGTGTTTTGTGGAAAATGGGAGGTTTGGGATGGATTGTTCTAGCCTTTAATTGAAATTTTTTTATATATTTTTATATTAATAAATATCTTTACCGTTAAAAAAAAATTGATCTTGCAAGCAATTCGTGAATAAGAGAGAAAGATGATAGATCAAAGGTAAAAAAATATTAGGGTTGGGGACATTGAACCCGGCATCCCGGGTTTGAGTCCGCTCTTCCCTCCTCTAATCCCACAAATGTCTTAAATGTTTCTTTGATTACCTTTTAAAGTCTCAAATGCTTGTCAGACACACCCTCCCTGTGACATAAATGTTTTTCTATATCTTATAGCCTTATAATATATAGCTGATTCTAAGTACAGAAAAAAAATATAAAGGATCGAAGTTATTTGTTCGGGTTTTTAAGCCAATCCAGTTCCTTTCCCTCCTTAGGAAGAAAGCTAAACTCAACAAGATTCTAGCCGTAAGCGCATCCAATGTGGGGAACAAACAAATGGGAACAAACAAAAATTGAGCTCTAAGCTAACGGCCCTCCCTCCGCCTCTATTTCAATATCATGCCACCAAAACAAAACAGGACCGGGTCCAACCCAATTATGATCCCTCCACAACAAGAAAACGAACAGAGAGAAAAGGCAAAATTTGTCACTTAGTGCCCAACAAAATTCGTGCCCAACTCGGATTTGTGCTCCTCCTACGCCTCCCCCGCCGAAAGGAGAATAATTACTATTACTTGAAATGTGAAAATTCACATGCTTTTCATACGGCTGCCTGTTGCTGCGGCTGCTGCTGCTGCGGCCTGAGTGGCCATCAGATTCGGATTCGTTCGTGGTTTCGATTCGGAGCGAAGCCAGGCGTTGGATGGATGGATGTGCTACGTACGCGTAAGAATAATAGAAAGTTGAAAGCTTCAGAATCGTCGCTTTCGTTTCACACATTTTTTTGCTACTTAGTCCACAAAGACTTTCGTCTACGGTCAAAGCCAAATTGTACACCTGAATGCTTTTGCTACGTCAACAAAGTACGGCAAATCGATTTCCACTTTAATAAATAATAATTAAACAAGCTGCACCTCCTAAAAACTTTAAATATATTAAAGGGTTCGAATCTGACCTTTGAATATCTCTCATACATTATATAAATATTTTTAATTATAAAAAAAACCTGATTATATAGGTTAGAAAAGTATTTGTTCTTTAAAAGGTTATTAAATACTGTCATATGTCCCTTCCTTTTGTTTGTTTGTACATCAAAGGCTAAAGCACAGATTTATCCTAATTTTTTTTGTTGTCATTGTAATTTTTACCCCCAGTTTTGACAGACCTATAATTATGCCTCTGCCCTTTTCAGCTTAATTAGTGAATAAGACATTCTTGTATTTACAAAGATCTTTCACTAAGAAAAAAGAATTTACAAAAATATGTATTATTTTATAATTACCCAACAATTTATTGAGAACTTGAGAAGCTAAATCGAATTGGCTACTTCCAATCCCAATGTCCAAACCTTTGGGTCGAAATTTAGTTAGTGATAAACTCTATGGACAACAGTGTAGAATTTATTTTTTGTTTCCATGATCATCAATTTTTGTAAGGTTCTAATTCTCTATTTATTCATATCAGGCAAACAATTGACTTCATTAAGCATATATATAAGTCCAACTAATCTTCCAGCATATACATCGAGTGGAGTACTTAGACAATCAGAGTAACTCATGATTTTATTGTGTTTATGTATTTTATATTGAACATAAAAACTTATCCGCAGAAGCATTTTTCAATTAGAAATAATTTATTCTGTACTCTAATTTCCGATTTCTTCAGGTATAGGGTTTCAATTGATCTATGATTTAGTTTAAAATTTATATTTAGAAATTACCTGTTTTTTATTATACTTTTTAAAAATCTATTCCAAGTATACAGTTACTTTTTACATTGTTACTGTGTGCTGTCTTTCTAAGTACATTGTTAGTGTGATTATTTGTCTATATTATTTTTTTTTTTTTTTGGCTCTTGGTGTCCATTCGTCAGAAGCAAGCCAAGAAGCAAGTTGTCCCTCCCATAAGGAGCGCCTACTAGTATCAAGCCCCTTATGAGTAAGGACATGTGTAATCCCATTATAGGATCACCTAACAAAAGAGAAAGAATATGATTCAAATTCAAATTGAGAACCTAGAAAGCAAACCTCATCAACAATGACTCTAGAATTTAAAAAAAAAAAAAAACAGAGAGAGAAGAAAATGTGCACTATTAAGTTCATGATCGAGGACTTTAGAGTTAGACTCTAACACGATGGAATTAAGACCTTGCTATCTCGTTTCCTTTATTCCCTACAAAAGAGCTAAAGGTTCCAAATATAATAGGCGCCCGGTTAGAGGTTACTTTATAAACACTAACAAATTACATAATAATAATACCAACTACAACAACAATGCCATCATAATTTTCTTGAATTTGAAATAATCTCTAATAAATTTTTTAACTTTATTTTTTTTTAACTTCCTCTTTGCAGAAAAGGGACATTAATGAGATTTTTTTCAATTAACCTCTTAGCAATTGTATCACAAAAGGACCCAGCTGCTTTATAATACAAGCCAAATACATATATACATGTAAGGTATATTGGCTCAAATATTTTTTTTCTTCTCTACACTCGCCTTACATGTATAATGAGTTTATGTATTTTATGTAGTCGAGTGTGTATTAGCTACATTTATTGTTATTAATTTGTGACAACTTATTTTTATTTGTTTATAGTCTAAGATGTACAAAATAGTATCATTGGGAAGGTTGCATTGTTTTTAGGTCAATGACATCTTTATTGGTTTTTACTAATTAGGTGGTTTAGCGATTACCTAACAATAATTAAGCATGCATTCTATCGCGACTTTCATTGCAAACGTCGCAAGCATGTTATGGAAAAAAAAACACGCATGCAATGTATTTCACAATGTCAGAAATATCTTTTATTATTTCTACCCCTTTTCTTATTTATGTATTTCGTATTTCATTTTCTCTTTTCAAACTCACTGTTTCATTTAATTAATTAAGATTAAAATTTTCATATTATATTTAAACGATAGGTTCGAGTAGTATCCACCTCACAATTAGATAGGTTCGAGTAGTATCCACCTCACATTTTTAATTATATATTTTCTAAATATTTCTATAAAAAATATCAAGAAAATATGTATGTATGTACGTATGTATGCATGTATGTGTATATGTGTATATGTGTGTGTTTGTAGAGAGAGAGAGAGGTAATAAAATATAAATCTTATAAAATAAAGTAAAATATGATATGTTAATTATTAAATTATGTCTCTGTTTTAAAATATAGAGATATCAATTGGGAGGGTTTAGGACAGGTTTAGCTAAATTCATATATTGCTTACGAGTAAAGGGATTAAGGTAATATCTACCACATGAGTAGACGGGGTATGACGTATTTGATATCTATATATCTTTGAGGTTTTCTTTATATTTCTATAAACATTTTCTAGAAAATATGATCATTTAAAAAAAATTAAATAAAAATGTTATAATATGAAGCAAAATATGATAATTTACATTAAATTATAACTTTATTTTAAAGTTGAGTTCATATTTTAAATATAAAAAAAAAGGTGGGTGGAGTTAAGTATAATTAGTTAAACTCGTGTCATCCCCAAAACTTTATAAATGGTGGGCAAGTTCAGATTATTTTGGGAGTGTAGGGTTGAAGAGGATATTAATTTCTTCCAAGATAGAATTCAAGGGATTATAAGGTAAATAAAATATTAATTTTTAAATAAATTTAGTTCTAAATAAAAAGGAAATCAAAATAAAATTAATCACTTACTATTAGTGGCAAACAAGTTTCCGAAGCTTCATTTTTGTCACATCAAAATTTGTTTGACATACAAATTAAATCATTGGACAGCTATTTGGAACTTTTAAAAAATATACATTTTTCAAGAATGATAGAACTTAGAAGTATGATGATTCTAGTAATTTTCCGTAATATCTGAAGAGAGATTAAAAAACAAAAAACAAATGGAAACCTGGAAATGGAGGGAAAAGGGATAATTTAATATCATTCTCCATGATTGATTACCATTGCATGACTTAGCTGCTTGAATATAATAAAAGTGGTAAACTGCACCATTCGTACCTCCAAAACTCCAAACACTGTAGATCATGTATTTATAATCCGCAAATCATTGGGTTCATTTTCATACTTAAATCTTGAAATTGTGTTTACCTTTCGTCACGGATAAGATGCTAATATAATTAAATAATAAAAGTATATAAATCAAATTTCTACGTGTAAAAGCAAAAGGGATTAAAACAATAATTGGACGCTAATTCGAAGGAACGAAGAAGGTTTAGAAAAACAGTAAACGCACTCGGAGACTCCAACACAACTTTGACTACGTGGAAACCTTTAGCAGCGGACTTTTCGCTCTCGTTGATTGCCTGTCGTGGTTCAATAAGTAGACTGACTGATGCATCTCAGTAGTAAAAATAAAATAAAATAAAATGGAGTAACAGTTAAAGTGATAATTACCTAAGTGTCCTAAAGTGAGAATGAGAGTGAAAAAGTGATTTATTGAAAATATGATATATTTGTGAGCGCGTTGAGAAAGGCATGTATAATTTTTATTTTATGCTTCCTTCGTCTCATATCTTTTTGCTTCATTTTTATTTTGAGCAAGTCTCATAATTATTGCACCATTTCTATTTTAAGTAACTATTTAACTTCCCGTTTACCATTATACCTATAACTTAACCCATCTCTCTATATCTCAACTTAACCCATCTCTCTATCTCTCCCCTTCCAACATATCCACTCACTCACTCACTCTCTCTCTCTTTCTCTGTCTTGGGTGAGTGATTGATGATGGATGTTGAGCGAATCAAACACATTCACAATGATGAAGTGAATCAACGACGATGATTGAGCGAATCGAATGATGATTGAGCGATCGACAATGACAATGAAGCGAATTGGACAATGATTGAGTGAATCAAACGCACAATTGAGTGAACGAGGATGGCCTCTGGCATATTAAGGATAGATGGGTTGAAAGGGCTCCGGCTGCAATTGTGTTCGATTTGATCCTAGTGATCCAAGGCCAGACATCAACGAGGCGACAACAGCGACAAGAAAAGGAATTGAAGACTAGGACGGTGACATGCCAGAGATAGGAAGGTGACGGGGTCTGATCGACAACGGCGGCAAGGAAGGGAATCAAGGACGGAGAGGGCGCAACAAGGAAGCAACGAAGATGGGTCCTATCGAAGTGTAGAGGTAAGTGAACATGGGAAACGACAAAATCAAAAAAAGAGCAAAAATTGGCTAATTCCTTGGTCTGCATAATAACCCAAATTTGTGCAAAAGTAACGGGACGGAGGGAGTAATAATTTGCAAAGAAATATACGAAATAAGTATAAAAATTAATATATAAATCAACCCAAAACAATAATTTAGAAATTAAATATTTATGAATTGTCTTTTCTAACATTACCTTAAGTGACTACTTGTTTAAAATATTATATGGGGGACCGAATTGAAAAGTGGGTAGGAGTTTAATGAGTTTTTCGTAGTTGATCATAAAGCTTGTCTTCTTCCTAAAAAAAAGAAAGAGAAACTAAGAAACACTACGACAGAAAGCTCAGGCAAAGCCACATAGTTGCAGGGAGCTGCGGGACATAACTAAGAAATGGGTGAGAGAGAAAAAGCACTTGGAAGCCACTTGATATTCACTTGAACTTCAATGGCGAGTTCTTTGAGAGCCCATGTGCTCCATCCTCGACCAGGTAGAGCACTTCGCCACTAAAGGTTGTGTTACTCATTCGTTGCCTGACTAGAATCCTTCTAACTCTTATAATATGAAACTAAATTCTTAATGTACAAAATTGATTATTTATTATATGAAACTAAGATTCGAATATATAAAACTCTTTGACCACAATTATTTGTAGTGAAAATGAATGAATAATATCTTTTTTTAATAATTATCATATTTATCATTCTAAAAAAATTTCTTTTCAATAATTACTACATTTATCCCCTATTGACATATGTTTCATCTCTAATCAGTAGTTTTAAAAATAAAGAAAATAATGTAATGAATTAAATTGATAAAAATAATTACCATATTTATAACTTAAAAAAGAAAATCTTAATAATTATCATCACAAAGGTTAATTTATCCTAACCGAATCTACTCTCCTTCTCTATCAAAATTTAACAAAAACAAAAATGTCTCATACCAAGGTACATATACGTCACACGCACATTAGAATTTGGCGTCCAAAGTACATGTTTCCAAAAAAGTTAAAAAATCTGAAAAATTGAATTGCAAATATACAAAAGAAAAATGTTTTGTCCTAAAACTTCAGTCCAAATGATTGAACTTTAGGACATCAACATGAAAGATAATCGAACTCCGTTTGTACTAAATTTTCTATAAAATATCAGTTACATTAATTTGACGATCTTCTGGATTCCGAAATACAAATGTGTACTTTTTACCTTTATTCTTATGCATATGCTTCTTATTATTACAAAATAGAAAGATTGTTTTTCTAAGTTTTCGAATGACAAGTCTGGGGAACAAAACTCACCGGCAACGGAGGAAGGACGGTGCTTACGCGCCGTTTCCATAGCAAGGCGCGAAAAGCTCGCGCTCGGTCAGACCCGTCACGTGATACCTACTTGTAACCGCCAGGCGCCAGCTATTAACGCTCTGGCACCACCAACAGTAACACAAAACATTGTCCACCTTATTCTGACGACACGTGTCGCGTCGCAGCTTATTTCCGGGTCACAGTCATGTCTAGCTACGCTTTCTCTGGTTGTTCGCTCGAAAACTGAGTCTCTCATCAAATGTCCGAAACACCCTTCACTTTTCCACAGAAAGAGCTACCAAGAAGGGGTTCTGCTGTCTTTTCATGACGGGACTAACTAATTTCCATGGTTCGGTGAAACCAATTCCCTGATGGTCGGTTATGGGAAGCCAAGTAGTACAGGCAAGTTAGGATAAACAGGTCCACCGTCAACTTCCGTGATGAAGTAAAATCAACGGTCAGATTTTGACTGGACTATGCATCCAGAACCAACTTCCGCGCACGTGATAATTCGGTCCCCTCTCCTGACTCTTTCCTCCCTCTGACCGGTACAGGAATAGGAAGCCTCCGTTTTGGCGTATTCCCCCAAATACCCCTCCGTCATCAAGAGAATTGCGCTTTTGTTTCGTTTTAATCCCTGGAAGGAAGCTTCCTAATAAACGGAGTTTAAAGTAAAACGGAAGAGAGGATTAGGCGAAACACGTCTGAGACGGCAAGGTGTTTGGTTGAACCACCTAACAACCGCCACTTCACAACTCTTTTCCTCCTTACTTGTAGTTTTTTATTTATTACTTCCAATTACTATTTCGATTTTTTTAAAAAAATTTTGGCCCCAAGGAATAATAAATCCGTTTAGAGCATTAATTGGTAGAGGTATAAATCTTTTTAATTATCCTCGGGGACTTCTTTTTGCTTTTCTTAACCTTCTCTCTCCTCTTCATCCCTCCTTTCCTCCTCTATCCTTCTTTTCTGTCTCGCCGTTTATTCTCTCTCTTCACTGTCGCCGGGAAACTGCTTCTTCTCGCCGGTAAACTGCTTGGTTTTGGTGTAGTATTGCCTTCGGATCTACGGTGAACGGTTTTTGAGGAATTTGTTTCGGTTGTTGACCGTTTCCCGGCGGCTTAGATTCGGATCTCCTGGGCGTCGCGTGGGTTAGGTGGTGGTGGTGAGATTTTTTTATGAGAATGTGGAGAGGATGGCTCGTTTCTGAGCATGCGGTTTGGTGGTAAACGGTGAAGATCTCGATCTAGGCTCTGCTTTGTTTCCTGGATTTCGCGTATTTCTGGATTGTTTTCGCCGGTGAATTAGCCGGAAACGGTGGATTCTGGAGTAGCATTGCCGAATGAAATGGTACTTTATTTTTCTTTTCGTATCTTATTTTGATACTATTTCCGTTTATACTTTTCCTTCCTGAGTTGCTATGATAAGATTCTCTGTTGTTGTTTTCCGGTTAATTTTCTGGATCTGTTCTGCATTGTTTCGGTTTTGCGATTTCTTTCCTGATTTTCCCTCGGATTCCTTCTAGCCTGACCGTTCTTATGTTTATTTCGAATTTTGCATCTTACTCTGAGCGGCGCCGAAGTCCGAGCCACCGCATATTTTTGAGAGGGACTTTTGATTTCGAATATTTGTTCGTGGTCTTAGGTTTGACCGTTCCTGAACTTTATCGATGATTGCAATACTGAGTAATTTCAACGGTTTAGCTTATTCTCACTTTTCAGTTATTTTTTGTCTTCATCGGCCGAGTTCAATTAGTTACGGCTGCGATTAGGGTCAATCTGCTGATCACATTGCTTCTGCAAAATTTTCCTGAGAGAATATGTTGATTTGTGTCAGTTAACTAGTTGTTCGAAATATCTCGTTAACGCTCGTTTCATCCAGCTTTGACTTTGGTTATCAGTTTGAAGAAGCATGAGTTCTACGACTCATAGCATGTTGACTTGTATATCAGTTTTAATCATGAAATTCGTCAAGACTTCTCTGTGATTTTTCTGTCATGCTAATCAAGGTTCTTAATAGGAAAGGGGAATTAGGTGTTTAAGCGTGACCATTGAAGGAGTAGAGCATGTGTTCTATATACATAGCTTTTGCATTGGGGGTTAACCAATTGAATACCTTAAGTGTGGTCTATAACTCTTTTGATTTTCCATTAGTTTATCAAGTAGCTTCAGCTGCCTTCTTCGTTGTTGATATAATTGAATACCATTGAAAAAGAAATCTACTCACTGTGAAATCATTGCTTCAGGTATGGCTATGTGTAATCAACAAAAATTATGTCTAATGAGATGGCTAATGTGTAGCCGTTGACTGTATTCTCAGCACTGTGATTAGTATTCATGATAGTTCCCCTAATAAATAATTGGTTGAACACTCGAGTGGATCTTTGTGCTACGTTTAGTCGAATTTGTTGGTGTTATATTAGCAATCAGCGTTATGACTATGCCATGTTGAGAATGCTGGTTTTATATTGATTTTTCCTTTTGTGTGAGAATTTTTTTCCTTGGTCTTAAATGATTCTTATTGCCAATTCCCTGTCTCAGCAGGTGGAAGGAAGGGTCTGTTTATCTAAAGAGGCCAGAAATGGGTTAGAGATACTGAAGCGTAAAAGGCTTCAAAGAGGAAAACCTGAAACTGTTTCTGAGGCCTTCGGTATCACAAATATGATGGCAAGAAGTGGAGGAGATGCTTTGAGGGTGTCAACATCCACCAGTACTAACATGTCTTCAAGTGAGATCTGTTCAAAACGTGCAATTGATAAATTTTACACCAATGATGTTGAATGGATTGAGAAAATTCCGGAATGTCCTGTGTATCACCCAACTAAGGAGGAGTTTGATGATCCTTTGGTTTATTTGCAAAAGATAGCTCCTGAAGCTTCAAGATATGGTATTCCATTCTCATTTTCTTATTTTTTAAGTTTATTGTGCCTGAGAACTCTGTTTTTCAGGAACACTCTATAGTTACTAATGCAAGGGAAAGCTTGAGGATATTGGACAGACATGTAAAAGCAAAATAGAATAGAATATAAATATCAGTAGACAAAGCCTATGAATTGCTCTGTGGTTATTTGCATGAATCACACAATCCATACGACTTTGCTCTAGCGATGCTTGTCGGACAGATCAAGTGGCTTTGGCTTTGTTTTTCAATACTTGTACCCATTTGATCTTAGATATGCCTTACCTTTTCTCTCACCTCTCCAATCGAACTGGTTCAAGCTCCCGTTATTTTTGTATTATCTGTTGGTTTACATTGGCAAGATATTCTTCGTAGTTATATATTCTCTGATTAAGTAAAGGTTTGGGCTTTATTATTCTTTTTCCCTTGTTTTGTAGTTATAGTAATCCTTGTATCTTGCTGTTTGTTTATCTTGGAACTTGAACTCTCAGGTATGTGCAAAATCATTTCCCCTCTAAGTGCCACTGTTCCTGCTGGTGTTGTGTTGATGAAAGAAGAGGCAGGATTCAAGTTCACAACAAGAGTTCAACCTCTTCGTCTTGCTGAGTGGAATACTGATGACAAAATAACCTTTTTCATGAGTGGAAGGTGAATTACCTTAGCTTGTTTCAATAGAAAAAGATACTCTGATTTGAGTTTTTTTTTTCTTCTCCATATTTTGGTTTGCTGCTGAGATTGGGCGTGACTTCTCAGAAACTATACATTTCGTGAGTTCGAGAAAATGGCGAACAAGGTTTTTTCGCGTAGATATTACACAGTTGGGAGCCTTCCTGCGGCATACTTGGAGAAAGAATTTTGGGATGAAATTGCATTTGGGAAGACAGAAGCTGTAGAATACGCATGTGATGTTGAGGGTAGCGCTTTTTCGTCTTCTGCCTATGATCCTTTGGGATGTAGCAAATGGAATTTGAAGGTGTCTTTTTTTAAGCTATTCTTTCACTTTCCCTTTCTTAGGCCTCCTGTAACCAGATCATGGCTATATGGATTACATACATTGGCCAGCATGCATAAATAACATCTATTTCTTTGCTCCATATGTATATAACTTCCAGTGATTCATCTTTCCACTATATCTTGTGCATGTTTGCTGTTTTTGTGTGATATGCAATTTTCTGTCTAATCTAACAAGGCCCCATTTGGGAACAACTTTTGTGATTAGTGTTCAGAGTTTTGGATAATTTATTTAATTGTAAAGATGAAACTGCTGAAGCTAAAAGCTAAAAGCTATTACTGGATAGCTTTTTCAAAACTTTAACGCTAATCGCTGATGCTAATGCCAAATAGGGCCCAAGTTGCTTGGCGGCTGCTATTTGAAGTATATCTGTCTCATAAATGAGTTACCAGAGAATGATAATAAAATGAAGGGGAATAAATTGGAACCTTGAGTCTGGAGTATGCTCTAACTGCTAACAAACATGTAGCCTCTAGAAGTGGAATTGAAATAAGATGGACATCATGTTTGTGCTAGGCTTTGAAAACAGTGACTTTCCTGGCTTTGGTGAGCTTTCATTTGCATGGAAATAGAAACTGTGGTTGGAGTGCTCTTTTCATTCTTTTCTTGTGGTTAATGAGTTTTTGTTTTCCCACCAGAGACTATCAAGATTGCCGAAGTCAAATCTGCGCCTTCTTGAAACAGCTATTCCGGTAATGAAATAGAACTTCTAAGTTTGTACTATCGCAATAAATTGGTAAATCCTTTGATACATGGCTCCTCTTACAATTTATATCATGTGCATTTCAGGGGGTAACTGATCCTATGCTTTACATTGGAATGCTATTTAGTTTGTTTGCTTGGCATGTTGAGGATCATTACCTGTATAGGTGAATTTCTACTTCGTTTTGGTCCCTACCTTACCCTTTTTTTTTTTTCAATTAATGACATTTGAGCAATACATTTTTCCTTTTTCTTTTCTTTTCTTTTTTTGCAGCATCAATTACCATCATTGTGGGGCATCTAAAACTTGGTATGGTGTTCCAGGCCATGCTGCTCTATCATTTGAAAGGGTGGTCAAGGAACATGTGTACAGTCGTGATATTCTATCAACTGATGGTGAGGATGGTGCTTTTGATGTACTCCTGGGAAAGACAACTTTGTTTCCACCAAACATTTTGATGAATCATGACGTCCCAGTGTACAAAGCTGTGCAGAAACCTGGAGAGTTTGTAATTACATTTCCCAGGGCATATCATGCTGGATTCAGTCATGGTAAGTCTTCAATTTTAAGTTAAGCTCTTCTGCTGATCTGATATAGACTAAAAGGTTAGCACCAGAAATGCATCCAAAATGTGCTTCATGTTTCAATTATTGCAATATAGGTTTCAACTGTGGCGAAGCTGTTAATTTTGCCATCAGTGATTGGTTCCCTTTGGGGGCCATAGCAAGCTGGCGATATGCACATCTCAACAGGGTGCCCCTGCTTCCTCATGAAGAACTTCTGTGTAAGGAAGCTATGCTTCTACATGCAAGTTTGGAACTGGAAGATTTGGATTATTCATCAGAAGACATGGTATCACACCATCATGTGAAGGCTTCTTTTGTGAAGCTGATGCGTTTTGTGCATAGAGCCCGCTGGTTGGTTATGAAATCTGGTGCATGCACTGGCTTGTATCCAAATTCTTATGGAACTACTGTCTGCAGCCTCTGCAAGCGTGATTGTTACGTTGCTTTTGTTAACTGCAGTTGTTACTCTCATCCTGTGTGTTTGAGACATGGCAAGTATTTTTCAGCATTTTGCTTGTGAGTTAGGTATATGTTTTTGACTTACAAAGTAATTATGACATTTTTGTTGCCTTGTACAGATATGAAATCAGTTGAGTTTTCATGTGGCAGAAGTCTTACTCTTTTCTTGAGGGATGATATCCTACAAATGGAAGCTGCAGCAAATAAATTTCAGCAAGAAGCTTTAATATCTGAGGAAATTAAGCAAGAAGCTAAAACTGGTGATGACTTGTATTCATTTCCAGTATCAAATATGTTTCAGGAGTCTGTAGATGATGGATATTTTCCCTTTTGTGAGATTAACTTCGAGGTGACTAATGTGCTTGCCTCGAGCACCATGGGCTGCTTGCCAGAACAACACAACGCTACTGCAATGAGATCTGAGCTTACAGATGATGCTTCTTTTGCAGCATCAACATATGTTTCTTCAATGGGACAAGTAAGATCCTCAGCACAAAATGTAAGATTTTAACCTCTGCGCTAAATTCTTATATGGGTTTTAATGCTGTTAGCATCTGCTTTTAATTTGCAGTTAAGTAGAAGAAAGAATGTTTTCTTCCTTTGTTTTTAAAAAGTGAAGGGAAAAAAAAGAAAGAAAGAAAGAAAAAGAAACAAGAAACGAAACTTCACTAAGCTGGCCCTTAAACCACTTTATTCCCAGTTATAATGAGGAGAACAATAAATTACCATTTCACTCCAACCAACTGCACCTTTAAGAAGAGAACAATATGTCTCCACAAGAATCTATTTGTTGAAAGTTGAATGATCTAAAAGAAGTTATAGTGTCAGGAAAAGAAAGGAAAAAGGGAAAAAAATATTCAAGGGAACTAAAGCTCTTTTGTTTTTCTCCTTTTCTATCATTGACAACGTTAACTAGCAGTAAGTGAGGATTGGCTTGAATTTAGTCTATGCTCACTGCTATATTTATTTATGTCTAAAGCAGGTACAGTCTCTAGCTAACTTGGAACATGCTAATAGCAGAAGATTGTCTGAAGACCCGTCATACAATTCGTACATACGCTCCTCATCTCCAGTGCCATGTGCAGATGATGCTATTACTCATGGTACCCAGGACAGTGATGATTCTGATTTGGAGATCTTTAGGGTGAAGCGTCGCTCTTCTTTGAAGGTGGAAAAGAGGAAGGTCAACAATGCCATGACTTTGAGGGATATAGACAACCAGGTATAACTTGCTTATTTCATAACTGGAACATCAAATCAGTTGATCTTACTCAATGATTTTGCTGATATAATCTGTGAAAGTGACCTTTTGAAGGTGAAGGCAGCTTATAGTAGAAATTTGATTCCACATGATTTTACACCTTTTTACTTTTATTGGCAGTTCTTTTGTTACACTCCATTACAAATTTTTTCCTTTTAAGTGTTCTATGGCTGTAATTATTGTCCAATCCTAGTCCTGGAGAGTCGATCCTTCTATGCTGTAGGATCACTATTTTGAGTATCTCTTACCTAGCCTCAAATTGAAGTTACAGATATATTACTGTCTTGACGTTTGCTGATTTTCATGGGTAAAGATTTGTTTTAGGAGTTGCTATTTCCCATAAAGATAGAGGTCTTGTTGTCTTGGATGTGAAGCCTTTGACTGGCTTGGTGATAGCTGCTGGGATTTTTTTTGTTCATGATAGTGTTGATTGTACAGAGCGCCTCTTTATTGGAGGTTTACTTTTCAGTTGAGGGGTCTTTAGATATGGAAATTAAAATATTTATCACCTCTAAAATTTTCTTTAGTATGATCATGACAAAAACATCAAATACATTTGCCTGTTTAAATCTTGAAAATTCAAACATCTATTTATCTATTGTTTCTGAGCAAGCTCAAAGGAGCTCTATATAATCCATTTTTCAACTGTTCCAGTAAAGTAGAAGACTAGGATTCTTTCTAATGCAGAACATCTTTATTACATAAATAGGGTCGTATTTTGAAGGCATGGTACAATGTCATATGATACATTCAGACTCCCGCTGTGTAATATTAAGGGAATTGTAGTGGTTTCTTATTCTATAAAAAGGGTTCTCCAAATCTGGAAATGAGTTTTTCCAAGTATAAAGTGACTTGAACTATTTTTGTATTGAAGGGAAGTTTTGAGTATTTATGGGAGAATTTTCAACAGCTAAAGAACCCCAAGGATTCTTCTTTCTTTTTCCGTCACCTGCAAAACATAATGCTTGTTGTTATTGCCTTTAGATTGCATTTTGTTTGTGTTGTATCTGTTGATCGTGTTATATGTTTTGGTTGCTTGAATTATTATTATTATTATTATTAGTATTTTGTTTTTGTTTGGTTGTCTTTGTGTTTGTTTTCAAAGCTTTTTACAACTTTTTGACAACAAAGTTAGCACTCAAATTATACCGTTTGCATTGCTTTAATGGTTGGACTATAGCATCCCTTGTGTCTTTGTACTTGTTCAGGGGCTCAAACGGCTAAGGAAATTGCAAATTGGGGGAAGATGCGGACAAGTTATGCCATCTGAGTCTACTAGGAGACCTGATGGATCAAATGGCAAAGCAAACGCTTTATTTGCTAGTAAAGAGGCCTCTGAGGGTGCCACGAAGAGCATAACTGGTGGAAGATATGGCCCTCCCATGTACTTCAGGTACAGGAAATCAATTAACGAAGAAGTTGTGAGCAGACCGCGTGAGCACCAAAGAGATGGTACTTTCCCGCACCGTTTGGAGAAGAGCACAAGGGACACGACTTCATTAGAGCTAGGGCCAAAGCGCATTAAAGTCAGAGGCCCAACCTCGTATGAAGGGTCAAGGAGCAGATAACAGTTGGCCTGGAGTTGAGATTTCAGAGACTGACACGTAGAGCAAAATGGGAAGCCTGACTATGCTAACTTTGCTTCCTCTTAACATTCCGAAACAATTGATTCTGGGAGCAGCAGCTGAGGTTAACCAAGCGTAGGAGGATATTGATTCTTTGTGCAGGCCTCCAATTGGGGCAGTTTGCACACTCAAGGTGATTCTTTGGGGGTTCTTGGCCGGGGTAGTTTTTCCTTCTGTTGGCTGGAGAGCCCTCCTGCAGAAAAGCTTCGCGTGGGATTTTGGGTTGGTAACCTTTGTAAATTTGTGTCTCTACCATTCAAAATTCAATTGATGGTAGGTGAGGGGCGATTGCCACCCTTTAGCTTTACTTTCAAATGTTAGTTGTTGCTATTGGTAGGTCAATTCAATTCTTTATTGTAACGACGTGCTACAATAAAGTGCACAGAAATTCGTTCTTCCCTAGTGGGCTTTGGGCATCCTCTTACTACGCCGAAGTATATAATTTAAGAGTTTTATGTGCTGCTGCAAAAAGCCACGCAGCCTTGCAAGACCCATGTTTGACTACTCTTGTCAACTTGGTACAGCTAAAAGCTTGTCAATTTGGGGACATTTACCGAGCTCTTTCAAAGGTTTGAAGTTTCGTTTTCAGTGTGTTTTGGGCAACATTTTCATATGCTATGAATGCGATGGTCAATATCATAGAGCGTGTCACAACAGTCAAAGCTACTTTCTCATTATTCTTCTTTTAAAATAATATGTTTTTTCCAAAGAGCGTGTATCTGTAAAAACAAAATATTGTGTGGATGCTTCTTGATGTTCCCAAAATGCTGCCTTTTCAATTAAACAAAATGTTGCCGGAGAACAGAAAAGGAAAATATAAGTGACTAGCGAGCCGCGCAGCCCCATTTCATTGTTGTTTTGCACTCTCACTTTTTGGAATTTCATTTTGTTTTTGGTTATGAACTACCTTGGTTCAAAATAGACCGGGTACTTTTTTTTTTTTTTTCCATTTTTTTACTAATTATATATATATATATATATATATATATATATATATATATTCTAATTACCGTGAGGGTGATACTATTCCATGAACAATAAGCTACAATTTTTTTTTCAGTTTTGCCCCTTAATGTTGTTATGAGTTGCGGATTGCTTTTTGGGTGTTGGGTTGATGTGTCTTTCAGGTTTTGGGCCGATATATTTGCATGATGAGTTGGGCTTAGGGATAACAACTGGCTGGGTCGGGCTAGGTTTGGATTAGGTCATTCAAGTTCAAGTTTAATCAGGTTAGCATATATTCGGGTTTAGGTTGAGTTCAAGTCGGGTTATTTGGGTTCGGGTTGAGTAGATTCCGGGTTCGGGTTGAGTCAGATCGGGTTTATTAGGTTCGGATCCAATCAGGTCAGATTATCCGGTCTTAGACCTGATTCAGCTTGATTATCGGGTTTACTCAGTTCATTAATTCATAAGCCGAAATCGCTAAATCGATTCAATTTTTTTTAAAATTTTGATTGAAATTTAATGTAACTAAACATAAAAAATAATATAAAATTTATGAAGATATATTAATAGATAATTTATTTAATAAAATACTCTCTTTGTGTTAAGTTCTTTGTAATATTCACTATTCAACAATTAATTTATGATTTTTGATTTTCAACATTTTAGTATATAAATGAAAAATGATTATATTAAATAATAAATAAAGACCTATAGTTTATAAATATATACTTTTTAATTTTTTTTTCTAACAAATAATCTCTCTCTGTCCCATTTTCTTTGCTCCATTTAACTTTTCTAACTAGTTTGACTTGAATTTATTTATATTATTATTTATTAAAAATTTTAAAAAATATATTTCAAAATTATAGGTCTTGATTTATCATTCCTGTATAAAATTTTTTATTTATATATTAAAATGTTGAAAGTAAAAAATTATATATTAATCTTTAAAATATGGATGACACAAATAATTTGAGATATAGGGAGTAATATGAATAAATTCAATTCAAACTATTCAAAAAAAGCCAAATATTTCAAAGAATATGGGACAGAAAAGGGTACTATATTTCCTAAAACTTAATTATTTCTATCTCTCTATCACCGTTTCACTAATCGTTTCCTATAGCTCTTACTCGTTCGCTCTACAACATAAAACAAATCAACAGAATAGAAGCAACCCATTCACATATATTAAATTATAATTTTTCTAAAATCTTTAACGACCATATATTTTATATTGATTTATGTTAAAATTGGGTCTTGTCAGGTTTAGTCATCGGGTCATTTCAGGTTTGGACTAGGTCAGGTTAGAGTTTGAGTTTTCTCGGGTTTCATTTCAATAGAATTCGGGTTCAGGTCAGGTTGAGTACAGTCAGGTTCAGAATGTTGATTTTTTTAGTCAAATTGGGTCAGGTTGGGTTTGGATTCAGATAGGTTAGGTCATGTCTTCAGATGATGTCAAATTTTGCAATCACTAGTTGGGCTTCGTATTTAGAAATATTCGAAAGTTTTTTAGAATGTCGGAATGAGGTAGGCAACATAATCTGTAGGACTAAGAGAGTATGGAATCCTCTAAGGTGGGGAGTACCACGAGGCAGGGTGGATTACTCCCAAAGTTTCAGAAGTTGAACCCATTGACTGTTGATGGGTTAGGCGGCCTAAAAGGAGTTGAGGATGTACTGACATAAGTGATGAACACTTGGTCATGTAAGCTAGAAATCAACATAGATGAACACTCTCATACTTTTTCCTTGAGAGTAAGAACTTGAGGCCAAAACCATAAAGGTATTACGCCTATTGGATTTTATCCATTAAGTTTGGTGAAGCATAACATTTTGAACCAATAAATTTTACAATTTTAGAAAGTAAAGTAATATTTTAAAAATATTTTGTTATAAATAATAATAATAATAATATATTTATATATATTTTTTCTTATTTGAAATAAAAATAATAGTAAGATTGATATTTATATTTACGTATATTCATATTAATATATTTATATATATTTATATAATGTGTGTGTGTGTATAATATTTATCATATATATATATATATATATATATATATATATGTATGTATGATTAGAAATAAAAATAAAAATATGAATGTTTATATTATAGTGATATTTTATAAATTTGATATATATATATATATATATATATATATATATCACATATATCATATTTATCATATTTATATATCATATACATATATGTCATACACATATATATGATGTATATATCATATTTATTGTTATTATTATTATTGTTATTGTTGTTGTTGTTATTATATATCAAGTTTATATATCGTATATAAATATTTATATGTCATATATATTATATAAAAGATCATAAAACCCTATAAAAGCCCAGCCCATCAAAACTCTAACATAATCGATATGAAAACCCTTATCTCTTAACCCTGTTCACTTTCTGCCCTAATCTTGCCGCCTCTCTTGCACTTCTCTCTTTCATCTGTCATCTCTAATTCTCATCCATTGCCTCACTTCTCCCTTCACTGCTTCATCCCAACCGTTCGTCTCCATTGCCTGGGCTCTCCTTACCCTAACAGTCTAGCCACCATTCTTCCTAACCTAGTCATTTCCGCCTAGAGGTGATCAGTATTCAGTTCAAATTAAAAACACTGAAATAACTTGGAAATTCAGCTTGGTTAATTCAGTAATTTAGTTCGGTTTTGGTTAAAATCAAATAACAAAAATTTCTGTTTCAGTTCGATTTTGGTTTTGGAATTCGGTTAAATCAGTAACTGAATTAACCAAAATTTTTTATACTAGATTTTTCTAATATTTTTTCATGAACAATAAAGCTACCAAGTAACCCAAATTAGCTTGGATTCTTATCTTCTTTCTTTCCATGGACAATGAATATTCTATATTAAATGAAATTTGCAAAGAAAAACAATGTCTCTCTCTCATTTCATCTCTTATAGAATTTCACTCCCATTTTTTTGGTTAATTCGGTTTGAACTGAATTGAAACGAAATATTTTGGTTTGGTTTGAATTCAGTTTTATGGACTAATTCAGTTTTTTATCATCCAAAACTGGAAAGCAGAATAAACCAACTAATTCGGTTCGGTTTAAACTAAGAAAACTGAATAATCACCCCTAGTTCCACCGTTCTCCCTAATTTAGCCATTCACCTCACCGTTCTACCATCTCCCTCATTGACCGCCGTCATCGTTTGTCTGGTTGTCCCTTCGCTTATTCGCTGTCGACAGATCGTCCAGCTCCTCGCTTGAATGTTTGTTGCCTTGGCCGATCGTTAGCATCCTCACCCTATCATCCAGCTTCTCACATGAATGTCTGCCGCCTTCGCCAATTGTCTGCCTCCTTGCCCGATCGTCCATCTCCTCACTATAGATCTGAATTTGGAAATTTTTCCTTTGTGTAAATATGATGATTATTGTTGTGCAGATTGTTTTTAACATCAGATTTGAATTTTTGGTGAATTTTTAATGAATTTGGGTGAATTCCTGATGAATATTTGTGAATATGATGAATTTGTAAATATTTTAGATTTTTTTTGAATATTTTGAATTTAAGTTTATATGAATATTTATTTTTTTAAAATTTAATTTTATGAATACATATTTTTGTGAATTTGAGTAAGAATTTAAATTTTCTAAATACCCATATAAAATATATTATTTTAGTAAACATAAATATAATTTTAATAATACATAATATAGTTATTTATATTTTTTTTTATTTTTTTCAAAATGCTTTTTAATAGCCAAGTTGTTGGAAATTTCTATCAGTTTGAGTTGTTGTAATTTTTCCAACGTCCTAAGCCATCGGCATATTTCCAACAACCAAGCCATTGGAAAACTGTTCAATCGTTGGAAATTATTCTACGAGGTTATGCTGTTAGAAATTTTAATGGCTCATATTTCAATTATCTAGCTGTTGGAAATACCAACGGGCATTTCTCTAGGCTGTTGGAAATTTATTTTTCGATGCACGATTTACCAATGCGCCATTTTCCAACGTCCTTTGTTTTCCAACGTGAAGCCCATTGGAAAATGCCGTTGGAAATCAGTGTTTTTGTAGTAGTGCACAAGTTCTCCAACTTGTACCCATATATAGACTACATATCTCATATTGTCACCACATATGTTAGTCTTAATATATTATTACAACTCATTTCCACAATAATACTAGATCAGGGACATTTACGAATACTATTATTCTACGGTTATAATTATGTTTAATTATTTTACGTAGAAACAAATAACAAACACAATTATTGGAATAATACTTCAACAAAATATCATGGCTCAATATCCAAAATAAAATTATCTTATGATTGGTTTTTTGGCACAACACTAACAGAAGTGACCCGGCGGCACTCTAAGAAATTCAAAACTCCTCTGTGAACTAGGAATTTATCTAGGAATTGTGTGCTGCCAAAGGTACCCATAAGGCAAAACTAGTTAATTGGCTACAATAGAACACCATTAGTTTGGTGCAAGGTTTAGTAGCATCGAGAGCCTAGCCGAGCGTTTAGGTTTGAAGACCTGATGTAGGGACCTTAGAACACCTAGGTATATTCCATGGAACTTGGAAATTTTTAGTTTGACCATGATTATTGCCACTCTACTAGGGTGAACAAAGTCATGCTAGATAGGTAACTAGCACAAGTAAAAGTTTAGTACACTTGTAGCCTAGGCAAATTTACTTGAGGTGAGTGTGAGAACCTAGTTTATTCTTGGTAGGGTTTTAAAGGGCAAGCTTGGCACACAAGTGACCTAGGTAAACTTAATAGCTTGAGGCACTATGTGAAGACTTAGAACACTTAATGAGTTTGTTGGATTTGCCATGTTCACTAGTACAAGAATGAAGGGAAGGCTAAAGGATGAGCTAAGCTCACTGCGACAATAAGCTAAGACTTACTAGGAGTGAGTTAAAAGCCAGAACTTGCTAAACATGGAGTGACACCTGTGGGAGGATTAGGTAGAGGGCAAATCCCAAGAGATTAAAATACTATGTGCACAGGTTTAGCCTCACACTATTTTGAGCTCATAGTAGATTGCATATTATATGTGTGTGTGTGTGTGCATGTCATCAAGGTTTTTCTTGTATGTTGAAGGATCCCTTATTGAGAATCATTGATTCTCATTCCTTTAGTGCTTGTTGCGCATATGTTATATCCGTGGAGCCGACAACCATTAAGGGTTATTGAGCTAGCTTCACAAGTAGGTATTTGTTTATTTGAATCTTTATGATTCTAGTATTGTGGTTTAATTGTTGGTTGAGTTATTGTGCTAACTGTAGTTTTGTTTGGCCAGTAGTGGCTAGTTTGGCACAAGGGAGGATTATGGTGGCCACACATTTAAGGTATAGCCCCCAAGTTGAGAGCTAGTTATGGATCTCAGTAGTTTAACTTCGGTGTATAATTTTGGACACTAGTTTGCCTCCAGTGTATATGGTTGAGTAGTATACTCTAGAGTCTCTTGTGTGTGAGCATTGTCTACTTATGTTTGGAGGTTCACACGCAGTTGTTTATGTGTAGTTAATCCCATGGCTATTTTGTATGCTTTGACAGTTTTGATGCTCAATTTTTTAATGAAATGCCATTGAAAATTTTTACGTTTGTTACATATTCTATCACTTGAGTCAAAACATTACTCATGCATAGTTGCATAGTAGGTTAATTAACTAGAAATATGAAGATTTTATTTAGTGCGCATAGTATCAATTAACCATACAACTAGTGTAGGACATGTTCCCATAGGCTTCCTGGGTAGGCCCACAATAGGCTGTGTCAGATAGGGTCACTCCGTTCTAGAATATTTTATATAATAGTGTCAGGAGGCCATTAGGCCCTAGTGCCTTTATTGGGTGCATGTCAAACGATGCTTTACAGACCTCCTCCAATTAAAACAAGCAATTAAGCTCCTCATTCATCATTGACGTGACTCGTTCCTCCAAACCATCCAAAACCACCTTTCTATCTCATAACAAGCTCAACAAGAAAAGGTTTGAAAAATAAGTTGTTGCCACTTCCACAATGTCGAGCACCTTTTTTTTCCAAGTTCTATTTTCATCACAAATCTGGTGGATATAGTTATTTGACCATTTCCTTAATACATATGTATGGCAAGATACTAAATTTTTATTACCATCTTTTAGCCACATTACTAAAAAATGCTTTTTCCATATGATCTCCTCCTAATGCGTGACTTCGTTGAATTGTCTTTTGAGGACTTGTAAAAGATTAAACTAAGCTCGGTTAGGAGGGGAACAACTAACCTCCTATATATGTTTCGATAGCTCATTCTTTTTTCACTGTACATGACCAAAAGTGTGCTCATTCCATGCCATGTGAGCTTCCCTAACACTTTCTATCCAGTATTGTGTTGGCCTTGCCAATTTCCTAAATTCCATGCCTATGTGACAACTTGATTACATTCCTTCTCTCCCAGTGACATTGCTTCAAAATGGAAAGGCCTCTTCATCTGTCTAGGCCTAACAAACGATCAAAGGTGCACTTGAACTATGCAGTGATCTGAGAAAAGTGTTTCATTTACCACCACTTTAGCTTTTAAAAAGGTCTGCCTTTATGCCCTAAAAGCCACTACTTCCTCACCATTTCAAACTCTTGACCATGAGAATTAGGCCCCCAAATATCCCAAATCTTGTATACCACAATATTGAAGTGCTTGTGCAAAGTCCTCCATCTACCTTTCGTCCTTTGGTTCACCCCCTTGCTTTTCCATAAGTGTGGAATTTCATTAAAATCACCACCGCATAACCAAGGCAGGTCATATTAAGAATGGAGCTCTTTCAACATAGTCCGAGTAGCATGCTTGTGCCTCTTGTTAGTGTCAACAAAAATCCACGATCACTTTCACCATCTTGCCCTGAATTTCCACCTCCATGTCAATGTGCCGTTTCGAGAAGCTAAACAACCTTGCATCCATTTCCTCATTCCACATAACAGTTAGTCCCCCGGACTTGCCAGTATTACTCACAACGAACATGTTTTGAAACCCACACTCCCCTTTTACTTGGTCCATTCTTCTCGAAGAAAACCAAGTCTTACACAAAAACATTATCACCAGCTTCTCTTTTTGTAGAAGATTTGATAGCTTCCAAACTGATTAAGGATCCCCTAAACCATGGTAGATCATGAATAAGATTGTCATGGCTCCCAAAGGGGCTACTCAACAGACTCTGCCAATGTAAAAGCTATGCTCAAGATGTCTTGCCTCTTCAATATCACCACATCGACCTCCATAGCATCTGACCTTTTTTGTTTCCTCGGACCATCTTTGAAGCCATCCCTATAGCCTTACCACCCTTTTGGGTTCCCTGACCACGTGCTCTTCACTTTTAGGTGCTTATCCTTGTACTAACGCCCTTTTCCATACCTACTTGGACTTAGTTTTGCTATAGAGGCGTTGCCCCTTGCACCTACCTCGTGTTATTTAGCCATTTGCCATAGTTTTGTCTTGCTTATTCACAAGAACAAACAACTAAGTTTCCTTCACAACTTCCTCTTGGGACTGTTCAATCTCACCAGTTAGTTCTAAATTAAGTTTGCTACAAGCAAGAGTACTGCCTTTTTCGGCTGCTACCCTACTCACGCTTCCTTTTGGCCAGCCTCCAGAAAAGCATGTTTCCCGTGCCTTGCCTATGCACTTCTTCTCACCTGACAGTGATCTAGCTCGACTATTTGCTAGAAAAGCCCTCATAAAGTCCCCATACTGGTTTGACGAGTCAAATCCCCAGGAACTTCATAATCCCAATCGACATGCCCTAACTTTCCCCACCAAAAATAGAATTGCTGGAGATGTTCGTACTTGAACTGCACTAACATATAATTAGATTCTTTCGGCTTGAATAACACCCCCATTTAACAAATGTCAATGTATACCCACCATTACCTGTACTCGGACATAATGACTCCCGATTTCCCCATCTTTCTAGCGCCCTACATGTATAACTCTCCCTGCTTGCTCCTTAAGACATTCCATGATTTCTTGTCTCATTCCTCCCACTGGTAGGTCATATATCAAGATCCAGAAAATAGTTTTGTTTAGTGGAATTCAGGCAGGCTGCTCCATGTTCGACATTTCCTTCAATAGCAAAACATAATGGTCGAAGGGCGAGGGGAGCCATTCCATAGCTCTATTGATGTCTCCACGTGCATAGAATGTAAATAAAAATCGCTTATTATCAACAACGTCCATATGCAATCCCGTAATTGGCCTATAAATCAATCTCATCATGGTGAGCTGCTCTTGATTGTTGAATGGCTTATTCGACTACAACGAACCCACCAAGTAGAACTTCTCTCCATCTTTGCCATTCTCCAACCCCACATCCTCATCAAGAATGATTTGCTCCTCCTCTACCAATGAAAATCATCTCCAAGAATCTTCTAACTCCTCCGGACTAGCCATTTTGAACAGTAAACAATGAACCACCAATCACACACACACACATAGCATTGGCCTGAATGACCCTTTTCACAAGGAAGACAAACCCTAGTACTAGACAAATCCTAGCAGAGCCCCAGATCCTATCTTATTTCAATCTAGATATGGAATTTACAAACAGACATTTTAATGTCTTATAAGCCATGTTAAGTGATGTATATAGTAAGGAGGATGGAATCAAATCTAAATTACAAGAGTTTTTCCCAAATAATAGTATGAAGGTCAAAAGGCATACATGAGTACCAACTGAGTTAATAAGGACAGGTAGCACAACCTAGGAATTTATCAAGGGAATAATTAAATCTATTTTATTTAAGAACCAGCACGATAAAACAATATAAAAATGTTTGATCACGAATTTAGAACAATAGCAAGATTAGTCTTAAAGAGTTCTTTACTGTTTTGTTTTTGCCGACTAAGATGGATGCTTCGATCCATTACGGTCATAAAAAGGTGGAAAACAAAATCCTTAAATCACGTATTATGTCTTAAGCTTTAATTATGTATGTCATTCCCGAGGATTAGCTGACATTAATCTCATTACAATAATCCTCTCTCTAATTAATGATTTGATGAATACTCGCTACCTGCTACTACAGAAATAAAAACTGTCAGACTCTTGTTTCTATTCTTCTGCATCGGTTGCTCAACTACTGTACTTTTGCTCCAACTTAAACATTATTTATTTCCTTTCAAGTTATTTTTAATATATGTTATATTGTTTTAAATATTTATGATATTTTTATATTTCATAAATTACTTTATTGATTATATTATCTTTTAAACTATTATTTTAATATTCACTTTTACCATTTTTTTTATTTAGTGGAAAAATTCAAGTTTAAAAGTAAAAAATAGCACATCAATTTTTTTTTTCTTCTTTCCAATCTCTATGAAAAATCTAAATATTTTAACCAATTCGAGACAAATGAAATATTAATTTGCATTTGATGAATCAATGGATCCTTCCAGCATATAGCATATAACCATAAAGTAATCTTTGTTTAAACCTTCTTCTTCTTTTTTTTTTTTTCAATTTTGTTACTAAAGATGATTATCATATGCTATTTATGTAATTCCTGCAATGTAATTTGGGTTGGAAAAATAAATGGGTGATTACCAAGGAATAAAAAAGAAATTAAAGAACTAATCAATTCATGGAGATCCCCATGGTATGGTATCTTGTTAATCTCAAGATGGGACATATGGGCATTGTATAAAGTATGGCCAGAGAGAGGACAACCTCATGCTTTTCTACCCCTTCAAAGAATTTCATCAGTCGGCTAGGTGATGACATCTTATTACCAAAATCTGGGAATGCTCCTCAAACTTTCATGTTTCTGCCTAAGTCGCCCCTAAACTTCTTTGATTTACCTCAAGCAACCGCCCCTCAAAAGTGCCCAACTTCCTTCAATGACTTGACTTCAGATCAAATCAAATCAAATTTAGGGTTCTGCAATTTGTGATCTAGCTAGGAACCTGAATTTTAAATTGAAAAGTCTCTAAAAACTTGGTACATAAGTTGTAATATTCATAATTGTGTCATTCCCACAAGGCATCAAGAGAATGGAAGAAAATTATTAAGGTGACAAGAGATTAGGCAACGACGCTCAATTATGCTTGTCCAAAACTAGCTATGCTGTCATTCATTTTATTCGAAAGCTTATAAAAGGAGTGATGCAAATTGATTGCTAATTTTTTATTTTCAGTATATTAGTAGTTGTTGCTAGAAAATAATTCCAATTTGACGTTAAGGGGATCAGGGATGTAAATTCATAAAGTTAACAATATCAATTCATGAATTAGTTCATCTTATGCTACGATTTTGTTACACCACTTTATTAGGCTAAACCACTTCTATCTCTAAATTTTAGGCTTTTTTTTTTATTGTCACAATAAATAGTGAATCAGGCATGCTTTGAACAGTTTAATGCCCGTTTGAAAAGAGCTTTTGAATATTACCATTAGAATTTTTTATAATTTATTAATGACAGAGATTAAATTGTTAAAGTTATCATTAGATAAATTTTTGCAAACTTGAATACTAATTGCTTACGCTTGTTAAACAAGGCTTAAGGGGTTATTAGAAGCAACATTAGTTCGGGGAAAAGTAAGGCAGAAGTTTAGAATTTTGAGGGGCACATTGAGGTTTATGCCTTACATTTGATAGTATTGGTTAAATGTGAGAATAGCCATTGAACCTTTACGAATATACCCAACAAGGTGCGTTTTCGTGGGCGTCCACTTCTCCACTAGAATCACTACTTGAAGATGACCACAAAACAATAAGTTCAAAGAGATGATGGGCAGTAATCATAAAATTGATGGCCATTCTAGGATTTTGCATAAAATATATCTTTCTTTCGCTTATTTAATTTAAACGAATATAGATCAATTGAATTAATAAATAAAAGGTGCAAGTACATTCTATGGTTGTCATTGAGAGGTACGTCATTTCAAAGTTAAGAAGAAAATTGATTATAGTACATAACTACATATGATGTATATCTTATGTCATTGAAATGATGTGTAAGAGTTTTTTTGCTTTTTTTTTCTAAAAAAATCAAATGGCATTTCTTAATCTTATCATAACTTCACAACATTAAGCGTTCTATTAGCTTTTATTGTTTAATAGATTCGTTGTTCAACTTGAAGCAATTAACTTTCTCAAAAAAAACAAAGGAAAAAAAAACAGCACATTGAGAATAAAAAATAAGAGAAAAAGTTTTATGGGATTATGGCGGACAAAAATCAGTTGCAACCGCGGAATGATTGCAACAAATTTCTCAAAAAATCATAAAAAGTTTGGATTGTTCATTCAATAGATGGCCTACATACAATTGAAAAAACAACATCAACTGTCAGCTGTTGAAAGAAAAAGAGTAAAGTGGCCCTCTGAGCAAAAAATGAGAAGTAATTTCATGAGTTTTTTCTTATATATAGAGGTTTACAACACACACGGAATTTATGTTTTTTTTTATGCACCGTTAAATATTAAATTTTGTATTTTTTAAAATATCATATTTCCCCTTTTAAGTGGGTTTGGCTCAACTTGACTTTTGACTAGTCAAAATCTCATGTATCAAATAGCTATTCGTTGCACCCAGTGTAAGCGCTGTACCCATACTTTTAAAATATTTATGAAATTGGCACCATATCTTGAATTAGAGGTGAAAATGGGCACACTGAGCCAGATCTTGCTAAGCTTAAGCTCAACCCTTTTGTTGTTTGGTACTACCCAGGCTCGAGCTTGGCTTAAGAGCTCGTGAGACTCAAATGACACATATAAATCTTAGCATTAGAATTGTAACTTACACAAAAAATGGGGATTGAATATGTAATTTGTTACATAGATAGCTAGATAAGGGAAAATTATAAAACCTATCCCAAACTTTCTAATCCTTTACAGCTCTAACTTGACTTTGGAAAATTCATAAACAAGTCATCATCTTCCTCCAGAAGCTGCCTCACAATCATATCTTTCTCCTTCACAAACCTCATTTTTGTCTCATTCAGCCAGTAAAATTTTGCCACTTTTAGTCTTGTTTTTCATCATCTGCTCAAGGGCTGCTGCTATCTCCTCCAACTTTTCATCTACCTTCCTCTAAACTCACCGATTTGCTTACTAGCAAACCCTTCTCTACTCAGACTCCTTTCAAATTCACCCCTATTAGAAGGCAAAGAGATTTTGCAATCGAACTTGAGGCTCAAATTATCGAGTAAACAAAATTGAGCAATAAACCAAATAAATCATGAACATCTAGATTAGGGTAAAGTCCACCGGAGGTACCTTAGCTTTTATTTTTTGTCCCAAATGGGTACTTTACCTTTACATTTGTCCCAGTAAGATACCTAATATATTGATATATGTTCCACCGAGATACTTTCCATTGATTTTCCCGTTAAGTTGGATGGCAATTGATAATGTGCGATTAAATCATATTAAAATAAAGTTTTAATTACAATTTTGGTACTTGAACTTTTCAAGTCAATAATTCTAAGCCCTAAATTTCTAAACTTATTCTTCCTAGCCTAAATCTACTCTCTCCTTCTCCCTCTCTCCTTTCCCTAGCCTTTGCACAACTCTTGCTCTCCATGTCGTCACCATCGTCGCTTGAACCCAGCCAAAATCTGCCACCATCGTCATTCACATTGCTTGCCTCAATTTGTCTCAATTCTAATAACCTAAAAGATATAAATCTAACAAATCATCTCTCCTTACACAAAAAACCCTCGACCTTTCCCTTCATCGCTGTCCTTGTGCACCAAATTTCGTCCTCGCCCTTCGATGCAAAGAAAGCCACCATTCTTAGACGACTCCAACCATCGCACGATGTGTCTCAACTGGCCATCATACTCATGATTGCCCTTGCCCACAACGCCATTGCCTTCGCCATCATTCGTGATGCCATCGCCCTTACCATAGCTACCATATTTGGACTCATCCGTGAGATCGACCTTGCTCGTGATGCCATCGCCCTCACTGATGGATGGGATGGTGAGATTAACGCGGGTTGACCTCACTTGCATCTTATGGAAGATTGAAAATCGAACAGAGATCGATGCCATCTAGAATTGAACCGATGGTGGAGGGGAGGAAATCGAACACAAATTGAAAATAAAAAAGACGGTGCTTGGGAAGCATCGCCTCACTGCTCCTGTGCCTCCCTGTCTTTGGAGGTTTTTAGAGTTATTTGATTGGAAAAGATTAGGGTTTATAATTAGTGATTGTAAAAGTTTAAGGTTCAAAGTAGTTATTTTGAATTTATTTTAGTATTATTTAATGTCACATCATCAATTTTCATCCAAGTTAACTGTAAAATTGACAGAAAGTATCTTGGTAGAACACGGATTAAGAAGTTAGGTATCTCACTGGGACAAATGTCAAAGTAAGGTACTTATTTGGGACAAGAATAAAAGCTAAGGTACCCCTGGTGGACTTTACATATCTAGATTATATAGTAAACAAAATTTCCAACTCAAATTTGAAACCTAAATTGATAGGTACCTGTTGAAACAAGCAAGTTGAGCGACGTCAAGAGTGAGGAAATCCCGAATGGTGTAGGCAATCTCATCGGAAGGACTCTAAAGCTATGCGATGGCTCTACAATTGGGTGATGGCGAAGCTTGAAGATGATGAAAAATGTCCATAAGGGCTCGCCAGGCAAGGCCAATAAAAAAATATGAGAGGAAGAACGGATAAAGGTGAGATTGAGATATGAGAAGAAGAGCAGTCTGAGAAGAATCTTAAAAGAAGAGGCTAAAGTTGATCAGAGGTCTAAGCGTGAGAAATTCTTAAGGGCTTGCTAGGCCCGTTAGGCCCTTAAATATAAGGGGGTGGGTTCCTTCATGCTCAAGCTTGGCCCTTAAAAAATTCAAGCTCATTTTTCACCTTGAACTCGATCAAGCCCGGCTAAAAAAGCCTTAACACATTTGTGTAAATAGAATAAATGAAGAACATTATTTATGAACAACATATCTTATAATAGAAATAGCAAATTATAGAATAATACATTTGTATAAATAGAACAATATTTATTACTGAATGAAACACCATATTTATAAACAACACATTTTACTAAATGAACAAAATATTACAAAATATTACATTTATATGAACGGAACAATACTTCTTATTAAACGAAACATTAAAATAATTATTCTCAGAAAAAAATTTGTATAACTTTGGAAATGATGCGCTAAACAAAAATTCAAAATTTTGAAAATTGGCATATTATAAGACTCATCTTGTTTCCATGCTCTATATATATTGCCCAACCAATCCCTCTCTCTCTGGTCATCCTCCCCTCACTCTCTTTCACTCGACTTGAAAAAACAATCTCTCACCACAACCTATTGGTGCAAAATCAACTTTATTCCTCAGTAATACATAAAAACTGATCCCCCACCGTTAACCATTCACACAAACCACTTCCAAACCCGACTTGAAAACTGGAAATTCGAACCAGTAAAACTAGAGTAAGAAAGGAATCAAAACATGAACTCAGTGATCGGGTCTCCAAGCTCTGAACAGTAATCGAATGAATAATAGTCAACGTAGAAGCAGAAAATTCTTCTTTCTTCGCAAGGAATGAGAAGTAAACAGGGTCAAGTACATTAAACAGGAGTATCCGTGCATGAATTTGAAGGGAATACAAAAAGTGGAGGAGATTACCGAGAAGTGGAAGAAGGAGCATAAAGTTACTGGAAATGTTGAATGTAACTGGAGCAGAAGGAGGCAAATGATGTGGGAAAAAAGTGTGGAAAAAAACTTTAGAGAAAATGTAGAAAGAAAATAAAATAACACTAAGCTACGTTTAGGAGCTAAGATCAGATAAGTTTGAAAATTCCAAATGCAAGCAAATTAAAAAGTTGCAGAGTCTGCAGATGGTACCGACTACATGTCCGTCGATCAGCTACAGCAGTTCTTGGCAGAGCGGCAAAGGTGAGAAGGAGATGACCGTCGAGAAGGCTGAGCGGATTGTCGAGCAGGTGGTCCAGCGCCAGCACCATCTCACGAAGAACAGCCTCACGATTGTCCGCCGTAGCCACTGTGACCATGGGAGTAGCTACAATCGCCATGGGAGAAGGAAAGGAGAGGGCAGTAACAAGTGATCGCGATCGGTGGACGAGGACGGACCTGTGTAACTGCGGCTTGCGATAATCCAACATCCAAGAGGAAAAGATACGTGGCAAGCTCGTAATTAATAACAAAGAATAGGTGCAGCCAGTGGAACAGGATTATTTTAGCCTTTATCCCATGTATCTATATGATATTAGAGGGTCCTGAAAAAAAAAATCTTATTTTGTTTATTTATTTTATAACCTACAATTATTTTGATGAACCATCTATGAAATTTAAATTTTGATAAACATTTAATATCAAAATTAGTTGGCATAATAGAATGAAGAGTAAATATGAAATGTATGTAGATACATCGATCGAGAGTTCATAGGCGTAAGAGGAACCTTGTTATCGTTCGAAAAATTTTCCATTTTTGTGAAATTAGGCAGCTTTTATATATATTGTGTGTGCGTGTATGTGTGCTATTGATGTTAAGAATAGTACACTCCGTTTGTCTGGTGACATACGTAAAAAATAATTATTTCTAGTAAAACAATAATGGTGATCTAGAATTTAAAAAAATGGTGTGAGAAAAAAAAATTAAAAGATACAAAAAAAATCAAAGACCTAAATATTTACACCTAGTTATTAAGTCAATTAACTCAAAAATAATTTATTTTTATTCTTACGTCTTTTTTACCTAAAATTAATTTTAATTAAAATTTAATATTATGTAGCTACAACAATAAATTAAAAATACAATTTTTGAAAATTTACTAAATTTTTATGAATTTTTCTAATTTAAGATATTAAAAAATAAAAATTTATAAAAATTTAATAATATTATAAAAATTTACTTTCAAATGAATTATTGTACTTATGTAATATGAAATTGATTTTAAATTTAAAAAAATATAAAAATAAAAATAAATCAGTTGACTTAAATTAAAGCTAATTGGTTTTAAATATTGGCTCACTTGGGCTACGCAACGAGAGGCAACAGATTTCTCATAAAAATAAAAAAAATAAAGAAAAGATCTGAGAACTTAAATTTCGACAAGGGATTCGGTTTTTACCAACTATAGTTGAATAATAGAAAATACTTTTCATCAATCTGGGATTATTTGTCTTTTTCCCACCCCTGAAAAAACAATCGATTTTTACTGTGGATTTATGTGGTGATTGGAAACATGGTGAGACCCACAAATTAAAAGCCTGGGCTTGACACATATTTGTAATTTCACAAATAGTGTAAGCGAATGTGACAAGACTACAGCCATATATTTCCCTTGATTCAATAAATAACCAGCAACCAAAAGAAAGAATCTGATGAGGTTTTCTGTGAGGAGCAACTTGGAGTGAACAGAAAGATGTTAGAATTGCACCAAAAGGGTTAACTGTGTCATCAACAGTACACCCTCTGCTGCTAAGCCGCTGTTATGTCTCAACACTTCAAGTCATTCTTGAACCACTTCACTTCTGTCTTTTTCTCAATCTCAAAATCATAGGCTAAATGGGATTTTGATGCCTGAACTTTATAAAGAAACAATAAGAACAAAGCTAGGTAAATACGAAATCTTTTCCACAAGTGATTTAGTTATTTCAATTTTCTAAATCTGCCTAATGTTGTGATTTAAAAAAAAAAAACAACTTATACAACTTATCAATAATTCAAATTCCAATTACAAATGTTCCATGGTTTAGGAACCACATTATAATATATGATAAAGTTCAAAGACCAACAATGCAATTTTAGGCCAAAACCAAATCTACCCTCCTGCCCGTTATGGGCAAAGGTGTTAATAGTTAATCCAGAATGTATGACTGTAATGAAAAAGAAACACGATCTACAGAGAGAGGACAAAACTAACAATTTAAATCATTAATTAAGAGTCATAATATTATTACATAGTTTAAATTCACGAAAAAATAGTTACCATGCAATTTAAATTAGAATTTTTTATTTGAAAAAATTGATTCCTTACTGTTACGTATGTTTGTTCTTTTGTTTTAGCCAACCACAAATCAGAAAATTTTAGGATTAACAATTTATATAGTTGTAAAGTGTAGGCATCGTTAATTAACAAGGTGATAGCCAAAGGCTATCGCCTCCTCGGTAGTAACTCCGCGCCAGAATATTGGCCGAGGAGTCTGACGTCACCCAAGAGAGGATCTTTTTACTGACCTCGGAAGGTGCGAAGTCAAACACTATGAGCTCGAGACTTCGGTAGCTCGTCAGGAATTCCGAGGACAACACCGTCTCCATCGAGGGGCTAAACTGACCGTCTTCGGGTAAGAGAGCCATCTCCCTGAAGCAAGGGAGAATCTCCCCGAAGGAAGAGGCCCCAAAGAGGTCTTCCCCGAACAAGAAACACCTGAACGAGGGAATCCCCAAACTATGGGTGTGAGTCCCGAAGAAGGTGTTCATCAAGGGCGCTCCCAGAATTATTGGATAGATCCCGAAGGAGGTGCTCGCACCGAAGGACGGATAGAATCCGAAGAGGGTACCCGCACCGAAGGGCGACCTCGCCCAGGGAACCTCGGGAGTACGGTATGAGCATTTAAGGAGCCTCTGACATGTCGCCCACAAGCCCTACACGTCACATCTGAACGGCGAAATGACACGCCGCAGCCGCCCCAGTCCTGACACAACCCGTCCGGGTCCAGGGCTAAAAGAGGCTGCAAACGGCTGCCTGTCCCCTAGGTCCAAAGAGACAGATCAAATCCGACCGAACACGTGTCATGATCTGAACGGACCAGCTACTCCTATAAATACTAGGAAATGGGACTGGGCAAAGGACGGGCATTTTCCTCTCTCTGAGAAAACACAGAACAGGCAAGACACTTGATCCCTTAGTGTTCTTCCTCCACTCTCACTCAGAAAACTGACTTGGGCGTCGGAGGGTCCTCCCCGGAAAAGCAAACCGGGGACCTCCTAACCTCTTCTTTGAGCTTTTCAGGCGCACTCAGCTGGGAAACCTGAGCTCCAGGCGCTCGCCTCCACAGGAAGTCTCTCCACCTGTCAACATGACAGCAAACGAAGATGCCTTGGGGCATCACAAGGTGATAATCTAGATTATAAAATGACACAATTCTATGATCCAAACACCACAAAATCCCATCAAATACGCAGAAAGAAGTAGAATGGTGAAATTGTACGAGTTGAATGGTACAATCGTGAAGTCATTGAAAGTTTAAATTTATCATCTTAACAACTCTCAAACTTTTTTTCTTTTAACATTTAAGCCCTCACAAAATAAAAATCTGTAACCACCATATAAGATATTTAACTTAATTATAACTTCTCCTCCTAATAGCCTTCAAAATTTTTCACTTTTCACATTTAGATCCCCACGAGGTTTATGGTACCTGTGCGTTACAACAGTTCAATCCGTGTTAACATTAAATATGAATATAAACAGTGGTGATCATTAACAAAAAAATAATATTTCACAAAATGGTAAAAAAAAAGCAAGAACTGGGATAAAAAGGCTACGTAAAATTTTAGGGCTAAGAGAGCAAAAAAAAAAAATTCTAATTATCAAAAGATAAACTATAATGGCTAAAATTTTATTTTAGGAAAGAGAAATAATATGAAAGAGTTAATAATATAAGACAAAGAGTGTAATTTCAGTGAGAAAAAGTGGGGAGTTTTTTTATAGAAGGAAAAAAAAGTGGGGTTTAATGATTAATAAATAAATAAAAATGGTCTTCAAGTCAAGAGAGCAAATGCAAAGATCTCAAAAATTAATATCTTAACCATTAATGTAATAAAGGTAAAAATAAAATAAATGAAAATACTGGCTAAAACAAATTAACTCGAACCATACAAAAAAAAAACAGACAACTCATACTGACTAAAGTTTTGTTTTAAAAAATAATAATAATAAAACCAACAAAAAAGGGTAAATAAAATCATTATGGTTGATTAAAAAAAATAAAAGAAACAAATCATGGTTACCAAGATTTTATTTTAAAGACAATAAATAAAAAATAAAAAAATTTAGAGGCTAAAAGAACAAATTAAAAGGTTTGGTGACCCCATATTGTAGTGGATATTTTTTGTAATAAATTTTAATAATAAATAAAAATTTATCATCAATAAATTCATGATAATTAATTAAAATTTCTTTTTATTTCAAATTTGAGTTAGGCTCTCTTCATGTTATTTTTATATCATTAAAATGGTTAGTTATAATTGAAATATTACACTGTAAAATAAAATACTATATGTGCCTCGATACAATGAATTTTTTTTGTTAATTAAAAAATAATTTACTAAATTTTCATCTCTTATTAACTCAAAATTTAAATTTTAATATTGATAAAAAATTTATCTACAAGAATTTAATTTTAATTTTAACAATTATTCGTCAAATTACTTTATTAAACTATAGAGCTTGAAGTAAAAAAATTGAAGCTACAAAACATAATTCATCAATAATGATAAAAAAAATGACTGAAATATAAAACTATGTTTAATATATGTTAATCAATTAAGAGTCTAACTATTAACTTAATAAAGATAAAAAAGAAAAGAAAGTAAAAAAAATGCCTGATTAAAGTCAAATCAATCAAAACTAAGCAAAAAATAGGCAAATTATAATTATTAAATTTTCATCTTAGAAAACAACAGTAAATAAAATCAATGAAAAAAAGTCAGAATCAAGACTACAAAAAATGGTAGAACTTTAGGTATTAAGGATTTAAAAATTGACTTAATAAAGATAAAAAAGGGTTTAACTTAAAAATAAACAAATTATGATCACAAATGTCTTATTTTAGAATATAGAACATAAAACAAACAAAAAAAACAGTTTGGGATCAAAAGAGCAAATAGAAGATCGAATTAAATAATTATAAAATTCAAAGACCAAAATATAGCATGGATGTAACTAAGAGCCTAAAATGAAAAACCTAGAAAGTTAGGGACTGTAAATGCCTTTTTACTGAAATAAAAGTGAGACAAACTAAAACCGTAAAAATTTCAACATTGCCCCTCATAAAGGCGAGCGCCTTAAGAAAAGTGGATCAAACTAAAAAAAGAGCAAATTGCAAATCTAAAATAAAAAACAAATAAGTTAAAAAAAAAAGTTGAACTGTTTATATACAGTAATCACTGTAGATAAACAGTAAATCTTCTCATCTTCTAGAATATAGTATAATTTAGTCAAAATTAGCAACTAACACAAAAAAAATGCCTTTTATATAATTAAAAATTTTCTATCTACTGACTCCTGAACTTCTTCTATTCTCACATTTACGCTCTCACATAATCAAATTTTCTTCCTTTGTTGAATCTTACAATCAAACACTATTCTATGATTTAGGATTCTCGGAAAACAAAAACAACTGTAGGGAGAATCTTCGACTCTAATAACCTTGGTTTTAGAACTTAGTGAAAAGTTTTTCCATAGGCATTTAGGAACAAAACTGTCCTCCCCTACTTTCTTCTAGATTATTCAGGTAACACAATTTTTTATCAGAATCCTACCCTAAAAGAAATAATTCTTAATCCGGTCTAAACAAAATTTAAACCATTGACTTTTCAGTAAATTTAATATCAATTAATCATCCTTTCAGTAATTTGGATATAGGCACATTGAGATATTTAATAATTTCAGAATAAATTAGGGATAAGATCTTGCCTCCAAGAAGATACCAACCTTAAAGCCACAAAAGTATGCTTTTTTAATATTTATTTATGATATATATTTGATTTTTTTAGATATGTTCATATCATATATATTTGAGAACTTATGAGAAGCTTAAATTTCAATATTCTTTCTTTTTTTATAATTGAATTTGGAATTTTAATATATATTTTTTTTTACAAATAGAATTTTAATATTGTTGCATTTGAGGTATAATATTAGTAAATAATTTGCCAAAAACCGGGGCCTTCAAACTTAAATGGACTCGACATTTTGTCCTATAAACATTTGTGCGCGCGGGGCCGACGTCCTGGGATGTCCCATTAACGACTTGCCTGAGAGACGTAAACTGAACGGACGTATTTGCCCAGGCTTCTTGCGTCATTTTTTGACACGTGGTGGTCTTTTCCGACATTTTGCACGTTCCCATATTATTAGGAGGATCCGACGAGGCGACGAGCTCTGTTTTAGCTACCCAAATCATGGTTCAATTTCTCACGAGATAATCAACTGAAATCCGATATTTAGGAGACTACGCTGTACACCTAGATATGGTAATTAGGTGGGTCGGGTCAGGTTTGCGTCAGATTATTCAGGTTTGGGTCTAGTCGGGTTAGCATGAATTCGGGTCCAGGTCGAGTTCAGGTCAGGTCATTTAGGTTCGGGTTGATTTCAGGTTGAGTTGATTTCGGGTTCGAGTTGGGTTGGGCCGGGTTTATTTGGATTCGGGTTCATTTCAGGTCTGGTCAAATTTAGTCTCAGGTAACTTCAGGCCAACTTTCGGGTCAAATTCGGGTCAACTTTTGTGTTCACGTGGGTTATTAGTGTGAAATCAAAACGATTGAATCTATTCAATTTTTTTTTTAAATTTAAATCAAATAATTTGATTTTTTGTGTGATTTAATTTAAATTAAATTTTCATTTTTTAGTATATTTAATTAAAATATTCATAAAAATCTTCTTCATTATAGTTTAGTACATATTTAAGTAATTTAACATTATTAGTAATATTTGATTGTTTTTCTAAACCTATACCCTTTAACTATCATTGTACAGATTATTCAGATCTTCACCCAGCTATCACTCAGACATACACAATGACAATTTTGTTATGCTTATGTTTAAATGAATTTTCTTTGAAATTACAATGAAATGCAAATCAAGTTCATTATCAGTGACTAAATTGTAAAATTTAAAAAATTTTAGGTGAAAGTACAAAGATTTCAAAAATTTTAGGATCGATGTTGCAATTATTATGAGTGACTAAAATAAAATTTTTTAAAATTGAGGTGCGTTATTGCACTATACTTAAAAGTATAAGGATGAATGTTGTAATTTTAATAATTACCTATTAAGATCATTAAACTTACTAAAAATAAAAATTACTTCTGTTGGAAAAATTCAAATATGGAATTCCCTAAATATAGATGTTTTTTCCCCAAATAAAATACTTACAATATATAGAAGTCCTAAAAAAATAGAAGTTACTAAATATAGAAATCCTTTCTCAAAATATGAAAATTATTAAATATGAATATCTTCAAAAAAGAAATGAAACTACTAAATATGAAAGTCTCATCTCCAAATATGAGACTTACTAAATATGGAAGTATCAAAAAATGGAAGTTACTAATAATGGAAGTCATCATTCCTAAATATAAGACATACTGAATATGAAAGTCTCAAAAAACTAAAGTTACTAAACATGGAAACCTCCAAATTTAGGACTGAGTTAATATGGAAAATAATGAAAGATGAAAGTTAAGGTTTAGGGTGAGGGTTAAAATCGGGTATTGTCGGGTTTAGTTATCAGGTCATCTCAGGTTCAGGTTAGGTCAGTCTCGGGTTTGGGTCATTTCGGGTTCTGGTCAATTTAGGCTTGGGTCATTTCAGGTTCAGGTATTTTGGGTTTGGGTCATTTGGGTTTGGGTTTTCTCGGGTTTCCCTTTAATCGGGTTCGGGTTCGGGTTCAGGTCGGGTTAGGCACAGTTGGGTTCAGGTCGTTGACTTTTTTAGTCAAATCGGGTCAGGTCGGGCTTGGGTTCGGGTGGGTTGGGCCAGGTCATCGGGTTGGGTCCGATTTTGCCATCCCTATGCACACCTACTTAATGTCGGTTTTCAACTTTCTTATGAATGAAAGAATTTAAAGGAAATTTTTTACTAGTGCTCGGAGTGCTTTGTGCCTGTAAAATGGATTTTTTTTATATTCAAAAGTATGCTTACACATGTATAAAGGAAGATGTATTAATATTTTTAGTAAAGAAAGAAAAATTTCAACTTTTTCAAGACCAAAAGAATAACCGAACCAATTTTGTATGCCATTTTTTAAAAATGAATTTATTCAACTAATTACAAATCTGTCAGGGTTATTTGAGGCTTCCAAATACTTTGTTTTTCATGAGTTTACAATGTTAAATTGTATAATTTTTCACTTGATTATCCACTTTAAAATCTTAATGTTTTTTATGAATAGTTAGCAAAAAAGATGGTCAGGTAAGTACATATTTTTATTTTTGAACATCAAACGAATGGTATATTAAGAGTAACCAAGTGCATCTATAGGCTTCAGCTGGAAACTGAAACATAGTTTAAATACAATTGAACTTATAAAATTACATCATGTTAAGTTACCTGATGGCTTGGAGATGGGGGAAAGCATTGTCTTGGAAGGTGGAAAAGAGCGAGCGAGGAGCTAGCAAAAGCATCGGGCCTTCATGAGGAGGAGGTGGAATTGTCTAGCAAGGGTGGGCTGTCCAATGACATGCTTGACAAGGTACCTTTGTTTGGAAACAAAGATGAGAGCGGCAGTTAGAAGAATAGGAAAAGAGACAAAACATTAGATCTGTGATGTTGGTTACGACATGTTAGGGTACCATCAGGTGACAGTTGATTCAATTAGATTGGGCCGATTAGATGTGTGTGTTGGGCTAAAGTCTTGTGGGTTGGATCTGATAGTGCCAGAAATTGAATCGTTAAATGAGTCTTTTGAGACAAATTTGTTAGAAAAAAATGGGCCAGCTTCTTTTAGTAATGGGGTTATGGAGAATTTTAGAGTGATGAATTCTTTTGATAGTAATATTGAATGTAAAATGTCCAATATTTCTGAGGTGTCATTTAATAGGTGTGATGAACTTGTATTAAATATTTAGAGGCAAAAAAAATATTGGTGTTCGACCAAATGATACAGCGTTGAAAAGTGAATTGCAAAGATTGAAATGGATGATTAAGTCTTTAAAAAGGAGCTTGGAGAATTAACCAGTATTTTATTTTCCTCCAAGGTAGTATTGTCCTATAAGGTTTTGGGCTTTTGTTTTCTAGGTTCTACCCTTTTGTTCTGGGAATAGGCTTTGTTCTGGGTTAGGGTTTTGTGTTAGAGTTCTGAGATTGAGTTTTTCTCTGTTTCTTAGAATGGTTGTACTTTTGTAAGTTGTAGCTTTTTTGTTCTTTTGGGTTGGGTTCTTTATGTTTTTGGGTGTTTACTTCATCATTGTTTCCTTTACGCCGATGCTTGTATCTTTTATTTGCTTCTTTTACTTTGATAAAAGCTTCCATTACAAGTAAAAAAAAAAAGTTACCAAATTGCTAATAGCTAAAAAAAGACTATGACATTACTTAACTCGTGAACAATTCAAACTTTTGGGCGTATTCACAATACAGATATAAGAAAGAAATTGGATTTCTGAAAAGATTTTGCCTACTTCAATCTTGCTTCTTTCTTTCCAGATAACCGATGCCAATAAAAGCAAAGTCACTTACCATGCTACAATTTGTTCTTTATTTATAGTGCTATCTAGTTTCACTTTTAAGAAAATTTTGCAAGTCTTCTACTCTATCTGCTGCCCGACTTATCAATTACCACCATGAATACATCTGGCTCCATATATACTTGATGCACAACCTTGCACAACATGATATTATGGTTTATGTCCTCCACACCATCATTGCATAATGGGCATTGATCAATCTGAACTTGAATCCCCCTTAAGACTAAATTTGTTTTAGTTGGAATCTTGTCTTGCCAGACTTGCTAGATAAAAATGTTTACTTTTAAAGGAGTAGGTTTTTCATCCACTATATGAGCTACCTTTTTAACTGAATATATGTCTCCTTGACCACTGGAAAAATAAACCATATCCATATTTGATTTGTTCATATTCATACTATTGCATGCCTGCAATAGTTATGGCAGTTCTCCATACTCCACTCCTCTTAATGCTTTCCTTCAATCCTACACTCACATCCGCCGATTAACTTTCAACACTCTTACATCTTTTACCTTGCTCTCTTTATTTTTAGAAAATATAAATAGCCTTAGAAATTTAACTTCAAAACTCTCGATCCCTCTTACACATCACTCCAAAATCTAATTTTTTTCCCCCTCAATGTAATTTCCACCAAATGGCATTATTAAATGCAACAACAATATTGTAAACCTTAACTCAACCAAAGAACCCCACGCACACCTAGGCCTCATAATACCGATTCCACATTTCAGACTACCTTCTTCCCCATATAAGCTAACTATAATTCTTCTGCAAGGAAATGACATTATAAGTAGTAAAATTTTTACTACTTTGCCAATTCAGTCTTATATCAACTCGAGTTGCCAACGAAGTCCTAAAATGTTAAAATCGTCAACTCTATTAGTCTTAAAACTAAAGAAATTGACAAGTAGGCAGACGGAAGTCACAGATGACATTTAAGAATGTTAAACCATAAGACATAAGGACCTTTGTAGGGCAGAAAGAAGATTGATGCAGAGTTTAAAACCATGAAAATAGATAAGAGAATGCATTTTTACCCATCATTTTCTTCATCAAATCATTTTGTTCCAATGTCTAATTATGCTTCATCGGGAATAGGGTCAAGCAGGGGCACAATCCAACCGATAGGTGTTTGTCACTGTAACATAAAAGTTGTGGTGAAGATGGCGTAGATAGATTTGAACGCTGGGCATTATTTCCTCAAATGTCCGATGTATGGAAAAGTTGGTTTATATGGCTTTTGATAGTGGATTGATGGACCAATTATGAATCATGTCATTTAGATGTTATTGGAATGTAAGAGCTTGAAAGTGGTAGCATATGATGATATCATAGAAGAGCAGCCTATGGATGAGATCAATGTTGAAGATTGGGTGATTGGATTAGAACAGAACATGGCGAAAATAAGAAGAAAACAATGCATTTATATTATTGTAAATGTTGTGTCATGGATTTCAACGTTGTATGTTATATTACGTTAGAAAGTACTTGTATGGTGTTTTTGTGGGTAGTAGGGTGGGGTAGAAATAGGGGATGTGGGTTTAGCAGTTTTTTGTATGTATGTGTTTATATAAATGCCCTAATGAACTTATTGAATGAATTTGACAGTTTGTGTTGGAGATGGAACCACTAAATTGATAAATAAGTATGAATGAATGAAATTATAGAGTGAATAAGAAATGTAATGGACAGCAAATGTACATATTAGAAGCATTAGAAAGCTTTTCCACATATATTAAAACACTTCACCGAAAAAGTTTGTTGTCATTAGAGATAATGGTTCTAATATGTAGCTGTTGTATGGTCCAGCTTACTAAGAATAAAACTATGTTGTCCTAGTATGGTGACCCACACACATTTGCACATCCAATGCTTACAAAAGGAATAGTGCTGATTGTTTGCATCAAAATAAAAGTAAGTGGCCTGTCTAGTAAATAACCAATAACTACCAAAATCATACAACATTCAAAAAACAATTACACTTAGCCTTACAAATCACTTTCTTGTGTGCTTACGCTTATACATCCCTTAAGGAAGCTTGATGCAAATTCCTTGAATTCTCTCATGGACTTTGCAGCATAATCTTCAAAGGCCTCTTTGGAAGCTTCAGCATAGGTTGTGAATTCAGATCCAATAGAAGAATATATACCCTTCGTTTGTTCCCTTGCCTTCTTCTTCTACACATGTTATGATTTCAACTTGCGAATAGTGATTGTATTCTTTTTTGTAGTATAGGACCCTTTCCATAATTAATTGTCCACATGATCAAGGCTGTAGCAATTGATATATCAATGTGTGAATTGATATAGCATTTATTAACATTGTAATACATTGCATACAAACATGGTATAAATAAATAGGCTAACTCACATTAAGGACAATAATGGATTCAATTTGACTGGACTTAGCTGGCTTTTATGGACAGGTGGTTAAACTAGTAGCTAAATGCCTGGCAGGGGACTTTTTGTTACCAGGGGCCTTCTTTATGATAGAGGTTTGTGGTTTTTTTTTTAATCTGAAAGGCTTGCTTGATGGTCCTTGAAAGTAGAAAATTAGAACATCTCAATAAAAATGTCAAATATGTCCAAGCTTTTTTAAGAAATACAAAAAGATCAATAAAACCTTGTGAACTTACACATCTTGTTGTTTGACTCATAACTCTCACATACCTGTCTCTAATTGACCCTACGTGTCTGACTGAACCTTTGGGCACCCTTTTTTGTTGTATTCCTCTTGCTTACACATGCTACATATTATAGTACCACCTGATCTAGATATTCTGTTCTCTTAAACCATTTTAAATGCATCTAACCTCCTCTTTTTTACTGGTCTGCTTGTCATTTTCTTGGTTGGATGTGGCATTAGCTCAGGGATTGTAGATCTTTTTTGTCAAAATTTAATGGTAAGTACTAGGTGCATCATAAATGCATAGGAAAGTAAAACCTTATCCCCCTTTTAAAAATCATGCAGATAATCCTCTGGTTCTTCCCCATTTGAAGCTTAAAGCACAAATAACATATCTACATAGAATACTAGTCAATTGCCAACAACCACACATATAGGTATTTTCCTTATCTTTAACAACATATTTTACATCTTGCTCACAAGTCTCATATCCACTAGCCATATTCTAGATACATGTCCAGCTTCTATTGGCCTTTATGTTACTCTGTAGCTTTTTGAATATATTGTATCCAAACTCCCTAGATCATGTGGCACATGCTTCTTTGTGTTGGTGTAACCTAACCATCATCTTAGTCCTAATTTCTTTAAGCATTGTGTAAACTGCCTTACACCTAGGTTTTAGGATCCAACCATTAAAACCTTCATACAAATTATTATGTAGGGAAAATAACATTGAAAGCCATTGACACATGTCTGATTTTGAAGCAAACATATCAAAGATAAAAGATCAACTAGTATGTCTGATTTTGAAGCAAACATGTCAATGACTTTTAATGTCATTTCCCTTACATAATAATCTGTGTGAAGGTTTTAATGGTTGGATCCTAAGGCCTAGGTGTAAAGTAATTTACAAAATACTTGAAGAAGTTAGAACTATGGTGATGGTTAGATTACACCAACAAAGAGAAGAATGTGCCACGTGGCCTAAGGAGTTTGGATATAATATATACAAAAAAAACTAAAGAGTAACAAAAAGGCTAGTAGAAGCTATACATGCATATGGAATAAGGCTAATGGATATTAGATTTGTGAGCAAGATGCAAAATGTGTTGTTGACATTAACGAAAGTACCTGTATGTGTGGTAGTTAGCAGTTGACTAGTATTTCATATATATATGCTATTTGTGCTTTAAGCTTCAAGGGGGAAGAACAAGAGGATTATCTGCTTGATTTCTATAAAGGGGATAAAGTTTTACTTTCTTATGCAATTATGATGTGTCCAGTAGCTACCATTAAGTTTTGGCAAAAATATCTACAATCCCTAAACCAATGTGACTTCCAACCAAGAAAATGACAGGTAGCCCAGCAAAAAAGATGAAGTTAGATGTACTTGAAATGATTAAAGGGAACAAAATGCCCAAGGCAAGTAATACTGTGACATGTAGCATGTGTAAATAAGAGAGACACAACAGAAAGGGGTGCCCCAAGGTTCACTCAGACGCTTAGGGCCAGTTAGAGATAGGTGATGTGGGTATAAGCGTACATTGGGCCAAGTCAACTCGGCCTAACTCATACCCGGCATGATTGAACTCTGGCCAGGCGTAGCTCGACATGGCTTAGCTCGGCCCAGGAATGGCTGGTCTAGGCCTACCGTTTCCAGAAAAAATGGCTCCAACAGTCAGTTTTTAGAAAAAGGCAAAATTACACTCTAAGGACCTCCGATTGTCCACCAATGGTTATTTAAGTACAAAACCTTTTTTACCCTCACCCAACATTAAAAAATGGCTAGTTTCTAAGGATATTTTCGTTCAACCAAATTTTTTCCACTCCTATAAATACCCACCCGCATTCCCTCACTTCCTCACACAACTTCTTACACTCTTCTCTTTACATCTACTAGATTATTCACATTTCTCTCCTCAATTTTTATATTCCTCCAAATTTTTCTTAATCTCCTACTAATTTCATATTAATCTCTCTTTAATCCTCCATAAATCTTCCATTAATTTTCATTACATCAATGGCTTCAAGGAAGAGTATATTAGCTTGACGCTCACTAAGAGCTCATCTTCCCGCACCGGCTTAAGGTCGTTCCTCTGTAAAAAAAGTTCTGTGCAAAAAGAAATTCATATCCAAGAGCCTCAGCTTGGCAACATCAATATGATGAATGTCAATTTACAATTTGATGTGTAAGAATTTGACAACGATGTTGAAATCCAAGAGACCCCCGCTCAAAATGTTGATACGTAAGGAGGAGGTGATGAATAACTGACACCTTAAAATCAAGTTCTTGAGCGAGGTGAAGGAAGATCTCGTCTTAAATCATTCATGTGAGAGCATTTTGAGAGCACTGTTGGAAAAAATTGGCACACAAGCTGAACTCTGGGACCGGGATGCTTCAACAACATATAAGGAGCGAGCAATTGATGCACTATTTGAGAGCCGAAGGAAGTTCTGGTGGACCGACACAACTTGGACCAACCGGTGGTACAGGTACCTTTAAATTTAATCAGCATAATTGTAGGGAATGTATGGTTAATTGGATGATGTTAACGGAAAAACCTTTTACGTAAGTCGAAGACATACATTTATAAAATTGGATTAGGTCTACTTTAAACTTCGTCTTTAAAAATACATATAGGACAACTGCATGAAGAGAAGCATTTAAAATGTTTAAATTAGGTAAATCTAATCTGCAGACACATTTTTCTACAATTGATCATTACATTGCTTTTACTAGTGACATGTGGACATCTCCTATATGGCAGGATTATTTCTGTGTCACCGCATATTGGATTGATGATGATTGAGTCATTTAAAAAAGAATTATTGCTTTGAAATGCATGGAATTTGATCACACTGGATATAATATCTATCAATGCATCTTAGATATACTTCGTGAATTTTTTTGTGGTGACAAAGTTTTCTGCATTAGTTTTAACAATGCCTCTAATAATGATTTTTCTACCTAAGAACTGTGTACTGCATTGAAACCCCATTGGAATGATGTTTTTTTTCCAAATTATATGCATCTGTCATATTTTGAACTTGTGTGTACAAAAGGAGCTAGAGGTTTTGCAGATGGAAATCCATTCAATCCGTGATGCATTACTATATTTGAAGACACAGCCCAAAATAACTTGGGAATTCAAATGCTACTACCTTAAAAACAACCAACCGTTTTCAGAGAAACGTTTTAAACTTAATTGTCCCACCCGTTGGAACTCTACATATAAGATATTGATGGATGCATATCTATATGCAGCATTGTTGACTGTTTTCCTAAACTTGAAATCAAACTCCGAACTTCGAACGGTTGAAATGTGCGGTTGAAATGTGGGACAAGTGTTACAAACTTTGTCAATTATTACGGTATTTTTATCAAGCAACTATTTTTTCTTTGGTGTTTATTATCCCACTTCTCACAATGTTTTGATGTATTTGGTAAACATTATTTATGTTTTGAATCAATACAAGACGGATGCATTTCTAAAAGGCACCATCAAAGCAGTGAAGGAAAAGTGGCTTTCCTACTTTACACAAATCCCCCAATCATTTTACTTGCATCTTCACTTGACCCGACCGTGAAAATTAGTAGGACATTATCTCTGCTTGAGAGATACTATAGTTTCTTAGATATGAATCATATTAGTTGTTTAGCTATGATGGCTGAAATAGATGAGCATATGCAGGAGTTGTACAAAGAATTTTCATCCTGCTACAAAGACTAGGTAATATCAACATTTTCCTCCACCGCACGCTTCTCATCCTCATCCTCATCCTCCTCATCAGCACCATCCAACCCCATGGAACAACTGCTCAAACGTCTTCGACCCATATTATCTGGCCTATTGGAAGTAGATGATTACCTCCACACCTCATTTGAAACAAGTGAGGATGACATTTTGGAGTGGTGGAAAGCAAAAATTGGTAGATTTTCGATTCTGTCTATCCTTGCTAAAGAAGTTCTTGCAATTCTGGTTTCAAGCGTTGTATCGGAGTCCACTTTCAGTATTGGCAAATGAGTCATTTTAGAGTAATGAGCCAGGTTGGTGCCAAAAGCAGTGGAGGTTTGCGTGTGCAACCGTGACAGGGGCCTTACTGCCTTAAGAAAACAAGACCAAAAAAGTTCACAAGACGAGATACAAGATGATGGCGGCACTTCCACATCCTAGATTTTCCTTTTTAGTTCTTAGAATGTATTTGATCTGATTATGTTGTACAGCACAAATCATAGGTTTTCATTTCATTTCGGTTTTTTTGGAACATTATGTCATTTTAAATGTAAGGCCCGTTCTAACTTGTTTTGTAAGTGCCACTTGGATTTATTATTAATAAAATTTGCACCAATGGTGGCGTTTTTTTTTCCTTTTCATAGAATTATAGAAATTTTAAACAAAAGCAATTAGCTATTTTTTAAAAGTTTAAAAAAAATTAAAAATAAATTAAAAAATTAAAAATAAAAATCCTAAACCCTTAAAAATTTAAAAAATTATAAAAAAATAAGAAAGCTCGACTCAACATGAATTATGCATGTCGTGCCCGGGCCTAACTAGCCCAGGCCCAGGCCTGGTCAAGCCGGGCCGATTAAGCCCACCGTTCACTACTAGATGTAAGGTTTATGAGTCAAACAACATTATGTGTAAGTTAACAAGATTTTATTAATCTTTTTTTATTTCTTAAAAATGCTTGGAAATACTTGACATTTTTATTCATATGCACTAATTTCACTAATTTTATACTTTCAGGGACCACCAAGTAAGCCTCCAAGATTAAAAAAAAAATCTACAAACCTCAATCATGAAAAAAGCCCCTGGTAACAGAAAGTTCCCTACCAATAATTTTGTTACTACTTCAACCACCTGTCCTAAAAAGCCACCTAAGTCTAGTCAAACTGAATCCATTTCTATATTTAATGTGAGTTAGCCAATTTATTTATGCCATGTTTGTATGCAATGTATTATAATGTTAAAAAATGCTATATTAATTCATACACTGATATATCAATTGCTGTGGTCTAGATCATATAGACAATTAATTGTGGGGAAGAGTCTTATACTACGAACAAGAATACAATCCTTGTTGACAAGTTGAAATCACAACATGTGCAGAAAAAGAAGGCAAGGGAACAAGTGAAGGGTATATACATTCTTCTATTGGATAAATTCACAATCTATGTTGAAGCTTCCAAAAAGGCCTTTGAAGATTATGATGCAAAGTCTATGAGAGATTTCAAAGAATTTGCATCAAACTTCCTTAGGGGATGTGCAAGCACAAGCACACAACAAAGTGATGTGTAGGACTAAGTGCAAATGTTTTTTTGAATGTTGTATGATTTTGGTAGCTATTGGTTATTTACTGAAAAGGCTACTTGCTTGTATTTCAATGCAAACAATCAGCATTACTCCTTTTGGAAGCACTAGATGTACAAATGTGTATAGGTCACCATACTAAGACAACATAGTTTTTTATGCTTAGTATGCTGGACCATAGAACAGCTACATATTATAACTATTGTCTCTAATGACAATAAACTCTTTTAGTGAAGTGTTTTAATGTATGTGGAAAGGATTTCTAATGCTTTTGATGTGTACATTTATTGTCCATTACATTTCTTATTCACTCAATAATTTCACTTATACTTATTTACCAATTCCGTAGTTCCATCTCCAAAAACTGTCAAATTCATTCAATAAGTTCATTGAGGCATTTACACAAACACTTGCATACAAAAAATTGTTAAACCCACATCCTTTGTTTCTACTCCCACCCCACTGCCTACAAAACACCATACAAGTGCTTCCTAACCTAATATGACATATAACATCAAAATCCATGACACAGTAATTACAATAATATAAATGCATTGCTTTTTTCTCATTTTCACCATATTCTGTTTCATTCTAGCTACCAGACCTTCAACATTGACCTCGCTCATAAGCTGCTTTTCTATGATATCATCATATGCTGCCATTTTCAGGCTTTTGCATTCCAGCAACATTTGATTGACATGATTTGGAATTGGTCCATCAATCCACTGTTGAAAGCCACAGAAACCAACTTTGTTATACCTTAGACATTCGAGGAAACAACGCCCAACATTCAAATCTGTCCACACTATATATCTTCACCACAGCTCTCATGTTGTAGTGACAAACACTCGTCAGTTGGATGGTATACCTGCTTAACCCTATTCTCGATGAAGCATAACTAGACATTGGAGCAGAATGATTTGATGAAGAAAATCTTGGGGAAAAATGCCTTCTATTTTCTATTTCCATGGTTTTAACCTTTGCATCAATCTTCTCTCTGCTCCACAAAGGTTTTTATGTCGTAAGGTTTAACGTTGTTAAGCGCCATCTATGACTTCCATTTGCTCACTTGTCAGTTTCTTCAGTTTTAGAACTAACAAAGTTGACGATTTTAAAGTTTTAAGACTTCATTTGCAACTCGAGTTGATATAAGGCTAAATTGGCAAAGTAGTAAAATTTTTAGGACTTATAATGTCTTTTCCCCTTCTTTTCCACAATGCACTTTTCTTACAAAAAAATCTCCACCATTTGCATAAGAAAGCTTGGTTTTTAGCTTTGAGACTATCCATAATCAATCCTCTCACCTCCTCAAACACCAATATTTTACTCTATGATACCCAGGCTATACTTCTACCTGCCCTTATATCCCTTCCCCTAGGGAAAGGACAATCCTAAGCTCTTAGAAGAGTTTAGAACACTTAGGATCAAAACATTGACACTACAAGAAAAATGCAAAGAATTGACCAACAAATTGGTCACCATTTTACTTTTTGGTGGCCAAAAAGTCAGTCACCAATCAGTCACTAAATTCTTGATCACTAAGGACTAGTGACCGGCATAGTGAACAATGCTAGTAACTGAAAAAATCCGGTCACCAAATCGGTCACAACACTAAATACCCATCTCGTCTCTTTGATTTCTATTTTTCTGGGATTTTCATTGGATTTTCCTTTTAACAATTCTTTTATTCTTCACTAATTTTTAGTTATGATGAAGTTTCATGTAAGTTTTTTGAAGACTCCTAACTCAATTTGACAGAAATTGAAGATGTTTGCTCCATCGTTTAAATTGCTGTCTCTGCAACTTTAACTTCAAATTACTCCATGCTCTTCATCCTCCCTGAAAATACACTTATCAGTTTTTTTTGGAACCAAACAAAAAGAACGACTCTAATCTAACATCAGCTTTTCCACCACTTTTCTCTTTGTCAAAATTGGATAGCTTGCTTTTTTTACTCTACCTTCTAGGTATCAATCTATGACTCATCATTCCTCAGGGACTTCCACTAGTTGGTCTTCTCACGCTTCATCAATAATAGTGAGAAACTATAGTGTGAAGGGGGAAGAGATTAGTGAGAGTTAAAATGTAGAGGGAGGGGAGATTGGTGAGAATGACGAGAACCCCAATTTTAGTTTATATGGGGGAGGTACGTGAAATTTGATTGGTTAGATTAATTCTCGTGGATTGCCAACATAGAAGCTTTTTGGTGACCAAATAAAGTTGGTCACTAAGTCGGTCACTATAGTGACCAGCTAGTGACCGACCTTGGTGACCAAAGCTCATGTGGTCACTAGTCAGTTAATCTCTTTGTTAGGAAGGCCGTTGCACTTTTTGTTGACCGATTTAGTGACCAAAAGCTTATTGACTGCTTAATTGATCATCATAATCGGTCACTAAAATCAAGTTCTGTTGTAATGAGCAGAAAATAAAGGTAGACATGACAACATCGACTGAATTAGGGTTAACTTATCTCCATTAGAAATCAATCTTAATTTCCAAGTGTTAGAACTTACTTTACACTTCTCCATCACTTGCTTCCATGATCCTTCCCTTCTCATGTTCACTCCAATAGGCAGCCCTAAATATTTAAACGACAAGTTTTATGCTTTGCATTACATGATTACATATATATATATATATATATATATTTTGAACGGCAACAAGAATATATATTAAGAATAAAATAACAAGGCAACAGGCACTGGCCAGGGGCTAGCAAAAACCAAAACACAACTACCCCACCCCTTCCCCAGAAATGAAGCAGAACAAACCCTTGAGCACCTCCTGCAGACTTAAACTAGATACAGTTTTGTAAGGCTTGACATGGGTTGAGCAACCAATCCACCCATGCCAATTTCATCTTTTTGGATCTATGACTAATCCAGAAGAAAGAATAAAACTGTATATCCCCAAGCATCTGCATCCCCGTTACACTAGTAACCTTAGAAACATAACTATTTCTAGCCTTCCAAATAATCCAGCAAGTAACACAACACACTGCCTGCCAAATTTTCTGAATCCAACCTGGCAGACCCTGAGACCATGACATAGATAGAGCATCCTTAGTATCCAAAGGCGTAGTTCTAGGAAGTTGCCACCACGCCAAAACCTTTTGCCACAAACATGAGGCCAAGCTGCATCGCGCCATGATGTGATCAACTGTTTCCTCCCCGCTTTGACACCGAGGACAACGAATATCTGCAATTTCCAATCCTCTACTAGCCAGGTTAGTCCTCGATGTCAAACGACCAAGAACCGCCCTCCAGACGCATAAATTTACTTTTTGAGGTATCAGCGAGTTCCAAGAGAATAATGGCGTCAAAATCTCCGGTTGCAAGCACACTTCATCAAGCAAGGACGAAAGTCTCCTCACTGTAAATGCACCCCCTGGATCCAGCGCCCAAGTCCAATCATCTTTCGCATTTGTTGACAAGGAAACAATTGATAATAACGAAATAAGTTCTGTTAATTGTTCTTTTTCCGCACCCCTAAGGCTTCTCCACCAACTCCATCGCCAAAACCACTCCTCCCCTTCCCACACACCCTTGTCAGCCACCGTGCACTTTCTATTTTCCTCTGCCCTATATAACCTAGAGAATTTATCTTTTAGACACAAGTCCCCAACCTATACATCTTCCCAAAATTTCACCTCGTCCCCTCTCCCCACCTTTCTTCTAAAAGAGTTAACAAAGTTAATCCCTTTTGACTCTATTTCAAAACCTACCCTAACAATCTCACCCCAAACTCTGGTAACCTGACTTTCATCCTTTGACCTCCCAACCCCTCCACTCTCCCCCCAAATTCCTTTAATAACTCTAACCCACAAGGATTCCCCACTCTTCCTGAACCTCCACCACCATTTCCCCAATAAGCCCATATTTTTTTGAATGAAGGCTACCCACTCCTAAACCACCCGTACTTTTACTAGAAAGGATTTTTTTCCAAGCAACCCATTTAATTTTCTTTTCCTCCCCATCCCTTCCCCAAAAGAAGTTGTTCCTCACACTCTCTATGTGTTTGATGACCTTTGCTGGGGCACGAAACAGAGAGAAGAAAAATAGGGGCAAGCTTCCCAGAACAGATTTGATTAGAGTCAACCTCCCACCAGCCGATAAGACTCTACTCCTCCAAGCATTTAACCTCCTTTCAATTTTCTCTACCACCAGCTTCCAAGAATCAATCCTCTTCATGTTTTCTCCCGCCGGAAGCCCCAAATAAATCAATGATTACATATATATGTAAGTACTAAAGCTTTTAGGTGAAGGCGCCTTATTACCTTCTAATATAGCTTCTTTTCGGATGACGAAGGCGCCTTATTACCTTCTAATATAGCTTCTTTTCGGATGACGCCTAACTCTTGTTCTTGAATTGGATCTTCACTAGAATGGAATTATTATTATTATTATTATTTTGATCTTACACAAAAGTTTAGGAAAAGGCATTATTAGACCATACACCAAAAAGTACATACTCTGTCATTAACAATGTTTAGTATATATTTTATATGATGTTCGATATTTCACACGTACGGTTTCCCTTTGATATGATGTGTCTAGTGCCTGTAGCGTTCAGTATATTTCGAACTTATTTAGAATTTTTTTTGTACGAATTAACTTATATATCTTAAATACATAGGAACAATAATAAAAATATAAAAACATGTACAACATACAAAGTCCAATAATTTTCGTAAATTTCCTATATTTATGTGATGTTTGACATTTTTCTTACAGTATTCAGTATATTATATATTTCGAATTCTTATTCCCAAAGGCTATATGTAAGAGTTATTGGGACAAGAATCGAGTAAAATTCTTGACTCATGGATCTATTGGAGCTTTTTTAATTAATGAGATGTTCTATCGATCGGCTTCTTGAGGACAAGCCTCCATTCTCTGTGTTCTTAATTATGTCCTCCTACCACATGGCTCGCAAGAGACACTTAAAAAAACTGGAATCCTTAATCAATTGAAGTAAATTAAAAGTGCAAGCAGGAATTTTGTTGTTAGAGCATAACAAAAGTGATCGAGGATTAATTTGTACTATTTTGCTTAACTTAATTAAATATTATTACTAATTATATATTTTATAATCTATTTAATAAATTAGCATCATCACTATTGGTGTAGCTTACTCATAATCTTAATTTGTAAGTGTGCAGTGTTGCGGCTGAAAGAAATTATCTCTATTGTTAATTTAAAACTGAAATACAATTGCAAATACTACTCTCTAATCATTTCATTTTAATGGAAAGAGTACCTTTTTGTTGTGCAACTTATAAATAGATACTTGAAATTTATTGAAAATAGAAGTATATGTGATACTTCCCTTTTGTAATCATGTAAATATATGAAATCCAATAAATTTTCTAGTGTTATTGTACTGGAATTGATTTCATAATTTCATGGGAAAGGGTTCGCTTACCCTCCTCTCACCTTCCCAATAAAAATCACAACTAGAAAAGAAAAGTGAAAAGAGACCCATCTCATCAATTAGGGTTTCATAATGACCTCTTTGCTACTACTACATACCTGTCTTAACTTGCCCTTACTCCTTCCTTGGAAAAATCATATTACTTGTAATTCTTTCCTCAAAAAGTAAAAACTTATCATTATTATCTATTTGTTTTTTCTTCAAATTTTCACTAAAAACAGAATTTTTTTTAACTTCCATGAAAAGTCAAATGAGTCATTCTTTGAGCCAGTGATGGAGTAGTTTGTTTCTTCTTTTCTTTTCTTTCTTTTTTTTTATTTTAGAAAAAGAAGAAGAAAATAAAATAAATTTTTGGAATGAAATCAAGGTGATAGCAAACCCTAGATGTTGAGAATGGTGAATAATCATGTGCAGGGGTTAAACCCAAAGAGGAAAAAGAAGTACTTTATTTAACCTTTTCCAAATTCCTTCACTTTTTCCTGAATTTGGCAATTGTGAAAAAGAAGCACCAACCCAAAATTCAAGATGAGAAGAATTTGGTGTGTCCCTGGGTTTATAAAGGTAAACATGGGTGGTTGAGAGACAAATGTTACAAAGTCCGAAAAAAACCCCAAATTCTCCAAAATTTCACTCTTCCAAACTAACCAGATTAAAGAAAATTTTCACCAAAATCCCTTGTCTAATCAAAAGTTTTGAGCAATTTTTAAACAAAAATCTGCTGTAGTGTCTAACAATTTTAAACTTTATACAGTTGCATATTCATGAATTTCTGAAAGGAAATATATATAATTATTGTAATTAATGATGGAACTTTTTAACTTTAGAACAGGCTTTATTCTGTTTTATTGTTTTTATTTTTATTTTGCCTTTTCTGGTTCTTGCTTTCTCAGCTAAATACCATACCCTAGCCCCCACGTCCATAAAACATATTTCTCTCTCATCTTCCCCCTCAAGTGTCATTTTCTCACATATACTTCACACAAGAAACAACCATTCATTTCATACCTTGTCATTTCTTCTCTCTCTCTCTCTCTCTCTCTCTCTATCCCTCTCTTCCGAATCCCTTTGCTACCTCTCTGCAACAACTTTCAACTTCAAACAAAGCCTTGATCAAATCCACCACCATAAATCCCACAAAAAGTTAACCTAATTTTTCATCATCGCGGCAAGAACAACAACAACAAGAAGAACAGATAGATAGACAGGTAGATAGACAGGTAGGTAGATAGAGAGGGAGAGAGCTATATAGATGGAGCTGTTCCCCGCTCAGCCGGATTTATCACTTCAAATCAGCCCTCCCAACAGCAAGCCGGCCTCCGTGTGGCGGAGGCCGGAGGAGGATGTCGATTTGGGGTTCTGGAAACGAGCACTCGACGCCAGAACCTCCGTGGGTGTCACTTCATTGACGGGGAAAAGGGACATTATTAACAGTAACAGTGCTTCTTCGTCTTCTTCCTTCGACCTCTCCTTGTCGAATCCCAGGGTGTTGGAGCCGACCAGCACCACCGCCTTCCTCCAGCAGCTGAGCAACCCTGTCGCCAACAACCGCCAGCATCTCTTCCACCTGCAACCGCACCAGAATCACCAGAACGCTCCGTTTTACCCGCAGCAGGAGCTGGGGTTTCTGCGACCCATAAGAGGTATTCCCGTCTACCAAAACCCACCCCACCCTCACCACCACCATCAACCCCACCCAGTTGTGGCTCCCTTCCATTCCTTCTCTCACCAGACCTTCGAATCGCGGGTGGGCAGCTCCGCCTCTTCCACCGCCTTGAGCGGCGGCAACGCCGTGATGAGATCGAGACTCATGTCCCGGCTGCCCAGCAAACGAAACATGAGGGCTCCCCGCATGCGGTGGACCACCACTCTCCATGCCCGCTTCGTTCATGCCGTCGAGCTCCTGGGCGGCCATGAAAGTACGTACATATACCTACACAAACACAAGCTCACATACACCAATTATTAATCAAATCTCTTGTAGGTGCACTTAAGAAGAAGATAATATGTTAAATTTGCAGGAGCAACACCCAAGTCAGTTCTAGAGCTGATGGATGTTAAAGATCTTACTCTGGCACATGTCAAATCCCACCTTCAGGTAAACTAGCTAGCTAACCCCAAATCTTAACTTCCCTTCCTCTTTTTCTGGATGGATTAATTAACTTCTTGCTTGTTTCTGTTTCTGTTTTGTGCCCTTTAATCTTGTTTACTTCTCAGTTCAGTCCTAGCTAGCTGCATCCTGCAGTGTAGCAGTGTCCATTTTTTTTTTTTAATCTTTTTTCCTGAAATGAACGAAATAATAATATGATTTAAGGGTTTTAATTAAAATAATAATAGAACACAGAACACATAATTATTTATAAGAAATGAGATTACAGAATAAGTTCTGGAAGAGTAGAGGAAGGGGCGTGACCAAATAAGAGAAAGGGGTTGCAAATTCCAAAGACTGCCTGCAGCGGGTCATTAAAATCCTCAGCTATTTTTAGCTTTTTTTATCTTTTGTTTTTCTTTCTACTAGATCTGATGCTTCTGCTTCTGCAACCTAATCCCACAGCTTTTCTGCTTTGGAGATTGAACCTTCCCATGTATAACACAAGAATAAATATAAAGGAAAAGAAAATCCATTTATGTACTTATATATTATTCACTCACAATCACAAACACCAAGAGAAAGAGACTGTTTCTGTGTAGTGTAGTAGATAGTACACTAAGTATACAATTCATTTCCTGTTTGAAAACAATAAGTAAGACAAGTTTCTCACTCTTCCCATACAAATATATTTTATTTATTTATTTAATTTCCTGGCGCTTCTCCCTTGCTAGCTCCAGCTAGCTCGCTAGGTAGATTTTCCAGTAGTTTTAGAATTCCATATAGCATTTTTTTAATTTCCCCTGCATTTTTATATACATATTGGAAGACAAGTAGTACAAAAGAGAATCATTTGTCAATGATATCTTCTTCAGATCAGATTGGCATAGGGGGTTCTTTGATTTCTTTTCTATAAATAAACTGGAATTCCCTCTTTTTACCATGGTAAAATTGACTAATATTCACACTATTCATCCATTTATTATAAAGAGAATAAATGCTGCTTCCTGTACTTTCTTACCCCCCCTCAAACCCAGTTTTTCACCCTCTTTTTTCCTGTCTTAACTGACATTTACAGTCTTACATATATTGTCTGTGGTTCATACGCTGTAGCATCAGCATCTTTCCGGCCCCCTCTTTCTTCCTTGTTTTTCTGCTCAAACTATACTACTTCTTTTTTTTTTTTTTAAAGAAAATAATGTTTCTTTTTTGTTTAATATATCTAATATATTTGGATTTTAATTATATGTTGACAACTTTATCTCAGATGTATCGGACGGTGAAGAGCACAGACAGAGCCGCAGCTTCTTCAGGTTTGTTTATCGAACATATACACACATTTACATAGATAAACGCGCGCGCGCATACACATCGAAGTAAATATTGATATACATATACTTATGTCATGCAGGACAATCGGACGGCGTAGACAATGGATCATCTGGAGACACTTCTGAAGATCTGATGCTGGAGATTCAAAGAAAGTGCGAAGGAAGATCAAATGTTAGCAATAATCACCAAGACAAGGAGTACCAAGCTCTCTGGAGTAACTCCTCAAGGTCAGTACTTATCATACACTTTCTCTTTTATCTGTTTTTTTTTTTTTTCCTTAGAAAGGAAGAACCCAATATATATCTATTGATAGAGAGTATATTCTTCATTTTCTTGGACAGGCTTTAATTGTTCCTTGATGTGATGAGGTCTTGTCACTGATTATAGAACTAATTACACTTGTGCAAATTAGGATTAATTAAGCAAAATAAATTAATTGATTGAGCAGGGGCTATAAGTTGAGACCTGAATATTGTTCGCTAGCTTTTCAAAGGCTTTGGTCTCTTATTCTAGAGAACACTAAATATATATATGCACACACACAAACAAAAGAAAAAGGCATATACAAACACATGTACATGCAAAAAACCCCAAAAAGGAGCACAAGTGTTTTGGATGCTTTGTACGTTTTGTCTGCCCACGACCAGATATATGTATATAAAACTCCATCATGGTTGTAATCATGTATAGCTACTCCTCCATCTCTTATAGTGGATGGTGACAAACTATTTGGGGAAAAACAAAGTAAAAACCAAAATTAATATTAAAAAGATTTTTTTTTACCTAAGAAATGGAGATATCTCTTTCCCCTGGATTTTGTGGGCTCAGAAATAGGCTAATTTTGTGGGGCCCAACTTGGAGGAAAACTTAGTGATGAAGCTAATTAACCTCCTCCTCCTTCTTCTTCTCCTTCTTTTTGTTGTTTGAATATGGTCCCAAATCTTGGTGTTAGCTTAAAAGCCATGATGACCATTGCACTTAAATTTTTTTGGACCCTTATATATTCTTTTTGGTCTGTTGTTACATACATTTGGAGGAGAATTGGGAGTCACATGGGTTTTGTGAATCTCAACTTTATTTCAATCTCACCATGCACCAAAGCTTATAGTGCAAAAGTAACATTCAAAAGTGAAGGAAACTACAAAAAAACATATGACACTAAAGATAGATGAACTTTTCTCAGCCTTGCTTTTATCCCTCATGCATGGCTTTTCTAGCTACATATAGGAATCAAATGATCTTCTCTCTTTATTTTTTGCAATTGATTGCTCCCCTAAAAACAAACTTTTGCAATTGGTTTTTTTAGCAGGGAAGCTTGGTTACATGGCAAACCAAAGGATTCTTCTACGAATTTTCCATCTCTTGAGGTACCAAATTGTTAATTTTGATTTAGCTATAGATCTTGTGTATTAGAATTTTCAATTTTTGGAAAAATTTTAAATTTATTATTTATTTATTTATTTTCTTTCGTTTTGAGCTTTTGAAGACAAATTTTCAAAGGCTGGGAATTGACTGTGTTACCACCCTTATTAAACTAAAACCTGACCCCAATTCAGGGATCAACCTTATTTTCTTGACTTGTCAAAGATGGGGCAGAGCAATTAGTGACTTGGGTCAGTTCAATTATTTTCTTAACAGTACTCTGAATAAATCCTCCTACACTAACAATGAGCAGGGAAATTAATATTTGACTATAAATTCGAATATATAGCTCTTTTGAATTAGAAAACAATCAGTAGATCTTTGAAATGTAATCTAATCAGCTAGAAAATGAAAAAAATTTCTTCTTTTTTTTCCCTCTTTGGTAAATATTCCACTATTCCCTTAGTCAAAGTGTTCTAAATTTTATTCTTCTTTAATATTACAGTTTTTTTTTTTCTAAATAAAAGCCAACATCTTTTTTCCTTTTTTTTTTTTTTTATGAACAGAAGGATTCAAAGTCCTTAAATTATGACAGAATATCAGATGGAAGCTCATCAAACCCCAAGAAGCCTAATTTGGAGTTCACATTGGGAAGATCAAGATCACCCTGATCATATATATATATATATATATATATATATATATATTGAATTAAGGTAGAAATTAATTAATGTAATTTCAAGTGACGATATATTCTGAGGGGAGATGTTCAGCGAGGGGGGCTGAAGAAAGAGGAATCAGGTGCCCTGCTAGATCGATCGGCCCCAGGCTGAGAAAATCAGTCTGCTGGGAAAATTAACAAGAAAAGAGGAGAGGAAAAAAAGAAAGGAAAAGAAAAGAAAAAGGAAGGTAGCTTGCTAGGTAGTGAAAGGAAAGCAAAGGGAAAAGGAAAAGAAAAATAAAGAAAGACAAGGAGACAAGAAAGACAGAAAGCAGCACAAAGGAATGAAGGAAATTTTGAAGGGGAGAACAAAAAAAAAAAAGGCAGCAGCTTGCAAGTCCAATTCCCTTAATTTCCTCTCATCAATCCAAATCAACTTAATCATATCGCTTTTGTTTCCCTATTTTTCTTGATTAGTAAATATTTATTAATGGAATTAATCTACAAATTCAAAATTGTGCATGTTTCTTTTTCCTGGGGTGTTTAGTTTTTTTTTTTCTTTTTTGGTTTATTTGTTTATTTTTTTCCAAAGCAGATGTCTTTATCTGTTCTCTCCCAAGGCATTGTCACATGCTTACAGTTTGTGAATAAAGGGAAAGAAAAAGGAAGCCTTTAGAATTTGAATTTTGAACGACCAGGAAAGTACTTAAAAATAAAGGTGATAGAAAATTAATTAGCTAAAATACTGACCAAAAAGGTGAAAAACTAATACCCAAAAGCGACACAGAAAGAATGGTGGAATTATGTCATTTTATAATTATCTACTAGCTATAGTGTTGCAAACAACATAAAACAAACACGTCCGGCCCCTAGCTTAACGGCTAAAGTTTAGGGGGATATTTGAGCAGGTATAGAGCCTGACTTCTGCCTTCTAACTCCCTATACAAGGCCATAAACAAATTGATTCGGTTGCCCTCCAGATTCCGAAAGTTAGAATTCCCCTTCCTTAATTATGGCAATAGTATATAATAGTATACTCTTATTTCCTTATACACTTGTAAATATGCTTCTGAATATTAAAAAAAAAACACAATCGTATTTCAAGTTATAATTAATTAAGGCCTCATCTAGTATTATTATTAGCGACTAGTGTTAGTGTTTTTTTCTTCAATTATCAGCAAAACAATGATGTACCGTTAGCCAGCAAGAAGCTGGAGAAGAAGTATACCAGCCATTACAAGGGTTAAAAGAGATCAGACTAGGCCCCGCACTCAAGTATACAGACAGTGAAGGATTATATATATATATATATATGCATTTTGAAGCTATCAAACGGTAACTTTTAGTTTTTAAATACAGTAAATTGCTCTTCGCCATTAATAAATTATCAAAAACTCTAATATTAATTGTAAAAGTTATTCTCAAACACGGTTTAAGAAAGAGAGAAACAATATATTTACAAAATGGGGCTTAACAAAAATGGTTTAGTTTCAGCTTTGGAACTTTAATCTCTAGGCCGACTCAAACTACCTAACATGAACTTGCAGATTAGTGATTAAAATAACATCTTAAGTTCAAGACTAGAGTACATATATCCTTTAAAAAAAAAAAGACTAGAATATATAAACCAAAATGCATATGTTATTGAATTGATTATTATCCAAGAAAGTTTATTAATTTAAAACGAATTTGTTTAATTATGAAATCGTATAGTGCTGAAAACAGCTGCACCTACAATTGTTGGTGTGGAGGTTTCCCTAGAAAGATTTGTTCTTGCATGAAATGTAATCATTATTGCACTTTAAATTGATGATGGATAGAAAGCCATCATAGACTACTTTCACGTTAGCTTTTCAACAAAAGGATGACTGCATTTGAATTCCTAACTTATAGCCGTAGTAATTTTTTGCCCAATCTAACCTCTTCATCTCTTCCTAATCATCGAGCTTGACCGTGCAATTTTTTTTCTTTGAACAGAAAAAAAAATTAAAGAACCTATTTTATGTGATTATTGAATATTCTTCGTCTTCTAAATCTCTCGAAAACTCAATGAAAAATAAGTTATTGAGCTAACCCATTTGGTTAATTGAATTTATCATTGGCTAAATTAATTAAGTACGAATCAGCCTAAAAGTAGAAATAAAAAGTTTAAAAATAAAAATAAAAACAAAGACAGAAAGAAAGAAAGTTAAGAACCCAAGAATTAAAATTCCCTTCGATGATGACCCTAAACTCAGACAAACAAAATTTGGAATTAAAGATCTAGACAGAACAATACGGTCGAAGATGACAACAACATATTTCTGCATAAAAAGATTCCAACCAAAATCTTGTTCTCCTGTCAGATATTGTTTTTAGCACAAAATTTTACGCCCTTGCCCAATAGTTATAGAATGAAATTAAAGATCGAAACTTACTTGTAGGTATATATATATATATATTTCTTATCTCATGCTAATTTATAGCTAGTTACCTTCACTAAGCCGTCATTAGCAGATAAAAGTAGATGGTCCCAAATATCTGTTGTTTGGTCACAATCAGTAAGGAAGGGAACTTTGTGTATCTACAAATATATACTATGGATATGATAATACACCGTCCAAGAATATTATGGATGTGAAATGGTGGAAACATCCATTTTAGGGTTTTAGGCTCCAAGTTTGTATGTAGTTACAAATCAACAAGGACGTTTTGGTTACACTCTCTAATAGGGGCAAGGAACAAAAAGAACAGATGCCACATCACCACCACTTGGTGAGCAATTATATGATAATTTGCTAAACATTTCTAAAGACCATGAAAACAAAATTACTTAATACTAGGTGTCGGTAGGTAATTTGATGCAGAAAAGTTGATTAGTCTTATTATCTGTATTTTTTTTAATAAATTGGTTAAACAGAAACATGTATGTCTATGTTCTAAAACATATATATTCTATTTTTGGCAGTTCAAATCTTTACAAACTTCTTTACATTGGATATGTTACGTCGACAGTCAAAATTAGCTATGCAAATTACATAAAAAATTTTTTTATATATTTTCATATTTAGTAAATTACTTTACCATATTACTATTTAAACTATCATTTCAATATTAATCTTTTTCAACTTTCTTAATTTATATATAAAAAATTAAGTGCAAACGTGGGAAAAATACACAAGCTTTTTCGATAAAATTCTTTTACTACGTAAATGGAAGTTGTACAAAGATTTTATAAATTCCTACTTATCAGAATAAAGTTGGTGCTTCAAAAAATAGACTTAGATCAAGATAAAGAATTAAATATTATTCAATATTTCTTATTCTTTAAGATCTTACAAATTTTCAAAGTCTTATTAATTATGCCAAACCATAATAGAGAAAAGCGTTGCTAGGCTGTCAACTTATCAGATATATGCATAATATAAGTGAAAGACAATTTGGCATCTGTTATGGCCAATATTTGATTTTGGGTAAGCTACATCCACACTTTCATAAGGAAACATATGGCTCTAAAATGGCTTTAATTGTACAACAAGGACCTGCCCTTTTCCTTCAACCATTATTCCAACTGAAAAGTCTACTCGTGAAAGTGAAACTTAACTAATTTTCCCAATTCGAGAAAAATGTATATAAAAGATAAATTCAGGCAGCCTCTAGCTAGTATAGACAACTTGGATTTAAGAAAGATACTTGAACCATCACAATTTTCTTATAATATTACTATTTTGGGTAATTTCAAATTTTTTTACAACATTTCTATATTTATTAACTCTTTTAGTGGCAACTTAGCTAGCATGATACCGTTATTTCAAAATTCATTTTCAAATTACACCATATCTCTAATTTTTAAATAAATTAAAAAAAATTTCTTATATTTCCTAAAATTTTCATTCTAGTCCTTATTTTTTCAAGTTTTACAAAATGTCTCTTAAATTTTAATAAAATTTTCAACTAAATTAATAAAATTTAAAAAGTGACAATTTTATCATTAACATTTTCATGGAGGAACTGAAGAAAAAGATAAAAAAGAAATTAGATACATTAATCTTTACGCGTCAGCAATGTTATAACTTAAGTGGGTCAAATTAATTAAGAGAGTATATATATAGTTGTTAAATTTTCCTAGAAATATGTTTAAAGATGTTTTGAATTACGAATTATGGGTTCCTATAATTATGAAATTTGGGTTTATGATCAACATTTTTGGGTTTATTCTCTCCATATCTACATCATGAAAAGACGGTAACTTCTAAATAGCACTCGATCTTTCAACTTTAGTTGCATGCTTTCAGTAAGCTACTAGTTTTTATGGCAAATTCCTCAGCCTTTTCGTGAGGTATAGGCAAAAGATAGGGCGAAAAGACAAGGTATAAAATCTTAGGAAAATGGAATATTGCTTTGCCTTGATTTCGTAGAGGGCCAAACTGCACCATTGGTCATTAAAGTATCTCTTGGGTCTTAGAATGGTCACTGAACTTAATTACCAATAAGCTTTAAGCAATTAAAATTTCAAAGATTTTCAGCATCGTCAATATATAAAAAAAATAATTTGCATTTACATTTTACGGCATAAGAATTTAAAACCAATCACATAACCACACACACACACACACACACATATATATATATATGGCCATTTCATGTAAACTACATATTTTATAGAAATTTGTATGTATATACTAGTCAATATGGTACAAAACTATTTTTGCTTTGGACAAGGAATTTAAGCAAAGTGAGTGTAGCAAAAGGATTTGGACTGCTTTTTTCTAGCAGTGTCCGATGCTGCTTAATACAGATTAGTCGGGCATAATGTGGTTATACTGGATTCTAGAGGTCTTGCATCCAAAATGAAATTTAAACTAAGTGATCATTTTGAAGAACAAAACATTTTTTAGTCACTAATGGTGTCTTTTAGCCTTCTGTTGAGCACTTTAATTAATCTTTGCCCAAATTGATGAAAAGTAGTGATAAGATAACCAGACCAAAGAAAAGAACAGAAAAATTCAAAGACAATATGGCGTAAAATTCCAAGAGAACAAAAGAACGATTAACTTTTTCTTTGCCTTTAATTTTCGCCTTTATTAGCTTTGCTGAGGTTTCACACAAAGGGAAGGTATTCCAAGTAATTAAAGTTTGTCCAACAAGCAAATCCAGGCGACTGAGAACAGAGACAAAGGAAAAAGTAAGCAAAATATAACTTTGGGTGCAATTGATAAATTTTCCATCAAAATCACATCACAACGCAAAAAAAGGCGACATAATGGAACCCAAACTTTAATGGAATCAAATAAAGCTAAGAGTTAGGGTCCAAAAAAAAAAAAAGAAGAAGAAAAAGCAACACCAGAAAATAAAGTTCACTTTTTTCAACCTTGCACAAGCAACCTAGTATAGTTATGCTCGACGGTAGGCTCAACCCAAGAATTATGGTTAGATCTTGATCCAAATGGGTTTGGTCCGTTGAAGTGCCTTTTGTCCTGAAGTTTTCTTAACCATATCAAGATCTAATGCAATAAGTCTAAACCCATATATACTGATTGGAAAAATTTCAAGCACGTATTAATTAGTTGGCACTATAGAAGATGGGTGGATATTAAAAAAAGCTCGAGCGTATGAATTAATTGAAACTAAAGGATTTAATCGACTAGATCATCTTGAGCACTTCAATCATTTCTAGATTCAGGTTGAAACTACCATGAAGTTGGTGCTAGATGATGGTGAACTGCAAGCACATTCTTTTATTAAGTTCCTTAGTAAAGAGATAAGAAACATTGTGTGATCACTAATGGTAACTTGAATTTATATATATGAAGAGCTAATAATTTTGAGTTTGGCTGACAATTTTTCTTAACAAATTAGAGAGATGCAAGAATTGGTTGAGTGTTGAGTACGCATAGGCTATATTGTTCTTAAGAGCAAAAGTAAATCTAGATTAAGAGAGCTAAGGATGTTTGCAATAAACCTAGCTGTGATTGTTAGTCTTAAACCTGTAGAAATTGTACTACTTTATGCGAAACCTAGCCATTTAAATTAACAGACACCAATGAAACCTGAGAAAGGGAAAACAGAAGTACCAATACCGGGCTCCTAAAGAAAAGAATGTTATTGTTGCACTCATTAAGTTAGATGGGTGGAAGAGTTTGATCAAGGATTTAAGTGTTCACAACCTATAGGGTTGTTAATCTCATGGAGGTGAAAATGCTTGTCACAACCAAATCCATGTCTCAGGAGTTGGTGATGTTGTTGTGTAGACTACTTTGGACATCCCCTTGATGTTGAGGGAAGTGAGACACACATCCTAAACATGCACTATAACCTTACTTCATTGAATGTCCTTGATTGAAAAGGTTATAGTTAGAGTTTCAAAGATGAGAAACCAAACCTAAATTTTGTTGTGAAAAGGTGATCATTGTTGCTTTTTATGATCAAGTTAGTTAACTAATTCTTTGAGTAAAACTCTTATAGAGATAACCGAAGGATCATAATAGTATAAATTTTTTTGGAGTACTTGGTCTTTCCTTTTATGCTACTAGATGTCCTTACCCTTGCTAAGAAATTGACAACTGATCAATATCTTGATTAAATTGCACCTGTGGATCCTAACCTTTTGTTATTATACCATTTTAGACCCTATCTTACATTTTTTGCATCAGACATCCCTAATCTCCTAAAAATGTATCATTTTAGATTTTTTGTAGATGGAAATCATTAATGTGAAAGAAAAGCGTCACCGTGACATGCCAACATGCATGATTTGTCATAATGACACAATAAACAACTGTTGGCGATGATGTGGAAATGAAGAAATATAATAAAAATAAACAAAAAATATGAAAAAACAAAAATAATAAAAAAAAGAAAAAATTGGAAAAAAAAAAGTCCAACCACATCTCTGCCAGTCACTCCACCCACCACCCAGACTTCTCCTTCCCCGTCCCTCCCTCACCGCCTCTTTTGCCCTCGCTGTAAGGAGACTTTTGCGGCAGTAGCTTCGACCTCAGCCCTAAGGCTCGAAGCCGCTTTAGGCTTTGCCTCCCTTCCTCCCTTCATCTGTCACTCCATCAATTTGCCACCTCCCTTTCATTAGTCCTCCCTAAATCCCTTCTGTCAATCCCCTCCATCAATTCGCCCTAAATCCCTTTTTCCAATTCACCACTTCCCCTTCATCGATTCGTCACCTCCAGCAATCTCCTCTGTCAATCCCTTCCATATTCATCTCCCAAGAGATCTGGTCTGAGTTCGTCCACTTCTAGCTTTGAGTTTCTCCTTCCCCACACCACTCATCGCCCAATCGGCAACTGATGCACGAAGGCTCGGCTTGACTTGGCTTAAAGCAAGAAGGGAAAGGGGAAGAAAGAGAGGAAACAAAAAGGGGCGGGTGAGTTGAAGCGTGCTAAGTTGAGGAAGAGGAGGATGAGCCGAGTGAGTTGGAATCAGTGGTGAAAAGCTACAGATTAGGGTCTGGTGCAGTGGTGACAATGCTATTCGTGCCGCCAATCTCCTACTAATGCCATTAGTGTCATCCTCCTCGTCTTCACCAGAGAAACAAGGGAGCAATTTGAAGTAGAAGATGAAGTTGATTATTTTCCCTTTTTTTTTAATTTTTTCTTTCCACATCATTACCATCAGTTGATTATTGTGTCACTATGGCAAATCGCACATGCCGGCATGCTATGATGGTATTTTCCATCCACAACAAATGTTTCCGTCTATGAAAGATCCAAAATGGTACACTTTTAGGAGGTTAGGGACGTCCTATGTAAAAAATGTAGGATAAGGTCCAAAATAGTATAATAATAAAATGTTAGGGGTCATAGGTGTAATTTACTCTCAATATCTTTCTTTATAATCATTGTGGTTTTAGGTAATATGTGTGATTTGGTTATGTCATGAGCAACTTTCCTTAGCTCTTCATTGTCAATAGTTGATTTTGACATGAAATTTGAACCCATCGGTTAAATTATGTTGTAAGTATCAAAGAGAAAAGGTATAATAGAAGTAGATAATGTTACATGTCAAAGGCTCATGGTCGGAAGTTCACCAAAGCTATTCCAATGGGTCAATGTCAAAAATTTACCGACAGTACCGTCTCTATAACACAAGTCTCAAAAAATGTTGACTGAAAATATTTCGGCAATCTGCTGTCAGTAAATTCCAATGACTTTGGGCTGCCGGAAATATTGCCGAGAAAAAATGCGGGTTTTCTAGTAATTTTATTAGATTATTTAAACTGACTAACTAAACAATTAGTAAAAGTTCTAAAATTAGATTTTTCTATTATCAAGTGTTATGAGATAAAAAAAAATGTAGGTTTTGAGACCATAAAATGGTATATTTCAGCCAAAATTCAGGGGTAAAATAACATTTTCTCTTGGGTAGTACTTTCGGTTTTTGGTCAGAGTTTGAATTTGTTTCAATTTTCTTGAGCTGCTAAATCTACCGTTCTCCCTATCTCGCAAGACCAGGTTGATTATGAAGATAATTCTTCCTAGTTACAAGTAAATTCCACCCATCGCTTAGCTAATTTTCAAGGTTAAAACATCAATTTATCATCTAAGAAAAATAAAAAGTAATAATATAGTCCAAACTTAGAACATAAAAAGAACAACATCTGATTTTGCAACCAAAGTTACTTTGACATCTTTAAAGAAAATGTGACCACCAAGTGACTAAAACAGTGACCAAAGTCTTAAGTAACATAAAATATCGACAGAACTAGTGAAACCCAAGTCAATGTAAGAGCGAGAACTGCTTTCTGCTGGATCATATGTAGACTAGTAAATTGGTAAGAATTGAGTTGGATCCAGAGAGGCCGTACAGAGTGTTGTGTAGATAGGTAGGCTAGAGGTGGAGCGGGCACCAAGGCAAAGGGCAGAGGCAGATAGAGGCAGAGTATAGTATAGAGGCAGGGGCAGAGGCAGGTCTGTGTCTCTTCCAGTCTTCTATTCAAAATTCATGCCTCTGGCTGCAGGCAGGTCTCAGTCTCTGAATAATATATATATCTGCCATCCACTTTTGCTTTTTCTACAGAATGTCAAAACCCAAAACTGCTTTCTTTCTTTCTGCTTTTCCATTATTTTTTCATCATTACCCCATCATTCCCTTCTCTGTTTTTTTCTCCTCCCACGTGCCCTCCTCTGCCTCCCTCCATTCCCTTATCTTCCTCTCCCTCCAGCCCTCCGATTTACCCCCCCTCTCTCTCTTTTTTTTCTCCCTTTTTACTTTGGTAGAAAAAGAAAAGCAGTTTAGTCTTGGGTAAGTCTAGCCAACCCAATGTAAGAAAATGAACCACTGAACTCATAAAAAAATTGTAATGAATTCACAAATCGTCTGTTGATTAGGATTAAAATGTAAATTAGAAAACTTGTAGTCAGTAACATTGTTGTCATATTAGCATAAAAATCACTATATAATGTTTTGGTCAAAGTTTTAAATTTTAACTTTTGCTTGAAGATTTATTCATTTTAAGTAGTCAGTAGATAACTTATACCAACTCAAATAAATTAGTTTGCCAGTAATCACATCTACTTTCATTTATAATTCTCACATTCAAATGAAAAAAGAAAAGTACTATATTAGAGAACTTGGATACTAGTAACTCATTATAGTTGATTTACATGGAAACTAGAAAAGAGAAAATATAGAATTGTTTTTGTTTCATAAATTCAATTGCAGCAGCCAGTGATTGAGAAGCTCGAGAACTTTTGCATGAAAAAAGTTGCTCCTTACAAAGAGAGAGAAAGGAGGAGGATGGGCCCATGTTATGTCCTATTGTGGCAGCCCAATGCATGGTATATTCACATGCAAATAAAAAATTTGCTCCTTTGACTTTCTTTTTTCTTTTCTTTTTCTTTTCTAACTTTATTTTTCTTCCCTGCAGCTGTTAATTCCTTATCTTCCAAAAGAAGTTGCAGAGAGAGAGAGAGGGGGGGGGGGGGGGGGGGGGACTTTCTCTATTACCATACTCTTCTTTTACTTTCGTCATCCCTGCACGTTTTGCAATACTAATGGACCACAACTAACATTGTAGATTGATGAAATAAATTAGTTTCTTAGTATATGGGGAGTATTTTCTACTCGAGACGGGTAAATGCTAATCTTGTTAAGTTACTATCAGCACTATAATGAAGGTCTCTTCCACTTAGACCAACTTAGAAGTGAGAGAATTTGATCAGCTAGTTATCTATCCTATCATGACCTTTCAATTAACATTTCAGCTATTAATTAGTTTCCACTTCCCATTCTTTTGCCTTGCCCGGTCCATGTCCATTGCCTTATAAACTAATATGCCGTCTGTCCAAATTTGTTTGTCAACTAGGAAAATAGCATACAAATTAATGTAACCCAAATATGTTAGATCAATCTGTCTTTAATTTGATGGTTACCCTTACAGAAAATGGTGACTGTGGTGCAAAAATTCATGCAAAGCCTTTTTGGGTACTCTTGGAAGAAGTTGCCATTACTTGCAATTTAGTTGTTCAATTTGAATTCTAATATTTTAAACACGGCCTGTATAATTTATTAGGCGACATTAAAGGTTACAATGTCCATATATGGTTTGAGATTGCACCCTTTTCACATCAATCTGATCTTTTATAATAATTGGGTAATTCTGCTTTACAATCTTATTGTATACCGTGTATATATTATGTATAATATTTTCTTTTTGGTATATGAAGAGAAGGTCAAGGGGAAAGTGGAGGATTGTTGAATCTTGGAACTCTTAGTAATAACCGCAAGTCCTAACAATTAAGCTAAGCTTTTGGTTGTTTGTTACATATAATATGCACGTGAACTGTTATTCAATTTCGATTGAATTGCAATGAATTATAATTAAGGGCATTAATCCAAATTATTAAATCTCAATTAAATTATACATGGGTTTGTTCAAACTAGGTTACATATTTTCACAAAATGAAAAAGGTTGGTTACTTATATATACATAAAAAAAAATGCAGCAAAAGGGGAGATAAAAAGGGGAGGGAAAAGCAAATCACGAGTGTGATAGCTAGAAAAGTGAAAGAAAAGAAGGAAATGGGAAAGTGAGAGGAAATAGAAAAGACAAGGAAGAAAAATGATAGGAAAGTAACAAAAACCCAAAACCATATGCAATGTCAAAAGAATTTTGGGATTCAAACTCGACGGATTATAAGGCGAGAATCTCGCGGGAGCCACAGAAAAAGAAGAGGGACGACAGAATATTGAAATTGAATCGAATTAAGAGAACAAAAGGCATGAAATAATAATAATAATAATAATAGTAATAATAATAAGCTGGAAAATTCTTTTGGAAGGAATTAATTAAAATACTTATTTACTCTAATCAAGGATAAATTGCGAATATGGTCCTTAAAGTATACCCACTGTTGCAAAGTGGTTCATAAATTAAGAAATGCTGCAACTTGTCCCTTAAATTATCTATTTGTTGCTTGAGTGGTACTTAATTCCATCCCGTTCTCTCTCCTAGGCGTAGATGAAAATATTATTTCCCATTCTTAATTCTATTGAATTACTTATTTTCTACTTGTTTCACTAATTTTAGAATTTAACAACGGATAGATTTATTTCTCTTTCCCTACAAAACATTTTTCAAATTCAACAATTAATGCCATAGAAAGACCACTATATAAGGAGAAATAAATGTGATTTATAATTTCTAGTTTATCATTTTAGAACTGCGGGTGGTATAATTGAGGAAGTAAAGGTGTAATTTTTTGGTGTAGAAGAATAAAATAAACAAAAGATGGTTGGATTAGGGAAGAGATGATGGAGATGGTAGAGCTCTTCTCACGTGTCGAACGAAGTGACGTGTCGAAGGGATACGATCAAAGGCATACGGTCACGGTCGGGACCAATAGGAGCGGGGGGGCGCCACGACCAAGGCCAAAAATCATTTTGTAATCCATTGCTTTATCATTGACGCCTCGCTGACAGCGCTGTCAGCGTTGCAGCAGCGAATTGCATCAGACCCAACCATACAATACAAGAGAGAGAAATATTCAAAGGGAGAGAGACCTGTCACTTGTTAGCCGCTCCTTAATCAATTCTTTGTCCCTGCCAAATTATTTATCCACCACATAAATCAATATAAGTTCCCCTCAATCAAGTGAATTTGAAAGAGAACACATGTCTTGACTTTCAGGTTTCATACGGCAGATGTTTCATCCTCAGCTTTGTAATGGTAACTTTTAATCCTGTCTACTTGTAAAAACTTCTCAATAACAAAATTAAAAAAAAAAAAGATAAAAAAAAATATGGTTTAAGAAAGTTATGATAGATGTAGTTTTTTATTGTTCAAAATGAGGGTTGTTTCAATTTTTTAATATCTTCATGTTTTTGTAATTCAACTTTTCCTTGATAGTGAATTGAGAATATAATAGTTAAAATACTAAATTCAATACTCTAATTAAGAAAGATGGCAACGAAATTGAGGCATCCAAAATAAAAATATGGACAAATAATTAAAGAGAGATGGAGTAATAACAAAAATTCTAACACTAGTAATTCCTTTTGCAACAAATATAAGGCGATTCAAATGAAACAATTTGGAATATAAATTCTATGAGTTTCACTTAAATTTAAAAGATCAAAACTTTGAGACATAAATTCACAAACGCAAAAATCTCAAATATACCTCTAAAGTTTTAGGTTGGACACTAAATTTTTTTCTCCCAAATTCCAACCAATGTTTAAAATCACTCAAATTAGCCACTAATGTTTTAAAAATTAGCTCAAATTAATCACAATTCATTAAAATACTAACAAACAATGGGGAAATATAGTAGGTTTTGAAATTTTATGTGATAATGTAATTTTTAACAAACTTCGACCTATCCATTTTTTTCTTATGTGCCAACTAATTAAAGAAAAATAAATATGAAATTTAAAAAATATTTGAAAAAGAAAAAGATAAATGAGAAAACATATAACAATTGATATTTTATTAAGTATAATAGCTGAAGACATTTTTTTAATATCTTTAACATTTTCAATTTTTTGATAAAATTTCATCATTTATAAGTGATCTTAAACTTTAACTTCATCAAGTGATACATCTCTAAATAAATAAATTTTGAAACTACTTGGGGAAGATTATTAAATAATGATTATTTCTGTATACCATGATTATTTATACAACTTGTTTACTGATTAAAACCTTAGACTTTAAGAACTAGGAAAACTATTTTGTGTGTTTTCATTTATTTTTTTATTTTTTTAAATTGGTATAGAAGTTGTAAAAATAATCATGATATATAGAAATATTTAGTATTTTTTAATAACCTTCCCTAAATAGTTTTCAAATTTTTTGGCAATTATTTATAGAAACAGCACTAATATATCCATAAAAAAGAAAAGAAAGATACAACACTATCATTTTGTAATGTTGAGTTTAAGATTATTTGTAGTTGATGATATTCTACAAAAAAAATTCTAAAAGTTAAAGGTATGGAAAATTCTAGTCAGCACCTATGATATGAAATGAAATTTTCTCTCTTATTGAAGTCCAACCTGACTTGATTCTTAATTAGTTAGAGTCTAATGTGATAATAAAATACCCATTTTGAGATTTTTTTATAAAAAAAAAAAAAGCAAAAAAAAAAAAAAAAGAAATGAAAAGGCCTAAATGTCTATTGCTCCCCTAAACTATAGTGACTCAGACAGTTTGCCTCCTAAACTATAACGTGGATTTACTTGATCCTTGAACTTTGGAAAATTGGCCAGTTTGGTCCGTTAACTCATTTGTCACTCATGCGGACACTTGTGACAAAGACGCTGTTAGAGAAACAACCAGAGCTTGTGACTCATCAAAGATCTGCCACATCTGCTCCTCCTAGGTTCATCATTGTCACTTGTTTGTCATCGTGATTGTCATCTAAGGAACAATTGAAAAAGAAATTAATCAACAGAATTAAGTGCTAAATCATTCAATTTAATTGATTGTGAGCCAAATTTTTTCATCATCGCCACTTCTCTTCCATCATCGCACCCCAGCCATAGCAACCACTGCTCTTCCTAGGTTCTTCAAGGTCGTCAATTCTCTCCATTTGACCCAACAAGAACCTTCACCCGATCGAATTTGAGCTCCGAGAATGGGTCAAGGGAAGAAGAGTGTGCAAAGGATGAAGGAGCCCTCGAAGTTAGCAGTGATGTACTTGACGATAGCTGTCAAAGAAGAGGTAAAAGTGTTGGAGAGTTCTCAAAGTGACGTGACACATTGTACTTGACAACTATTGTTAAAGGAGCAATGGAGGCGTTGGAGGGCAGAGGTGGGGGGAGGGGGCGAAGGCTGCTTTAGCGGTGGAGGTGGGAGAAGAAGAAGGTGAAAGAGAGGCTGTAGAGGTTATGGAGGGCAGAGATGGGAAGGAGGAGGAGGCAATGGCGGCGGCTGCTCCGTTCAAGATGAATGATGTGAGGATTAGGCTGGGTTAATAGACTAAAGTGACCAGTTCATCAAAGCTAAGGATTCGAATTGATCCATTCATTAAAGTTTAGAGTTTAAATTGATCCACTTTATAATTTAGGGGACAAACTATCTGAGTTACCATAATTTAGGGGAGCAATAAGCATTTATGCCAAATAAGAAAGAGTGGGTTTGGGGGGTTTGGTTGCACTAATTCATGAAGAAGAGTGTCTAATTTACGTACGGGCAGGGGGGGTGGGGCTGATGGAGACCATACCTTGATTACCTTCTGCTCATCCCATGCCCCCTCCTGTCCTTTTCTGGCCCGCACCCTCTACGGGCTACCAAATACTTCTGTACTACTTCTCCCTTCCCTATCTGTACCCACTACTACTACTTCATTCCCTTGGAACTTTTTTGTTTTCTTTTCTTGTCTTTAACTCGTGCAAAAACAAAAGCAAAAAAAATCTTGTCAACTTTATTTTCGGGCGTACTCCTATCAACTTTAATCGGTAAAATTTTGCAATATCTTTCTCAGCTTCTTTTTTTTACATAAAACAAAACAGGAACTAACTAGACTGAATTAAAATATTTTCCAAGGTTAGAAAAACAGGAAACTTTGAAGGAAAAGAAAAACACTTAATTAAAAAGAAGTATCAACCATATTAAACAAGATTCACATTTTTTTGTACATGTATTTTGTGGCAAATGTCATGGTGATATATCTTAACCTGGTAGCAACTTGCAGATAAGGGTTTTAACCTTCATGTAGACAAAGAATCCCGCTCTTTGAAAACCATATTTACTTTTTCTATATATTCCATTTTTTGTATGTTTTCATACAAAATATTGTATTTCATTTATATTTTTATTTATATTGGGGAAATTATTATAATGAAAATAATTGAAATTATATAGATATATATATACATAAGATGCAAAAAAAATATATTTAATATTTTTCATCTATATATATATATATATATATATATATATATATATATATATATATATATATATATATATATATATATATATATTGAAATTAGTAAAGTTAAGTGGTGTGGTATATACCATGCCTTATATTTATAATTTATATGATATGGTAAACCTATAAATAGCGGAGGTAGTATTAAAAAAATTTGTTATACCCGAATTCATATATCGGATTTTGGTTTTTCTAGAAGAAATAATGGATCACCAAAATAGTCGGATTTACCAATCGGTGTGTAGTAGCTAGCATTTTGTTGAGTGGCTTGTTTCATATGTTTATTTGCATTTGGGACTTGAGTTAATATATGTGTATCATAATCAGATTTGAAATGTAGGAGGAGGCAACATTAGCTTTTATTTCGTTTTGGAAAAGGTGACGTATAGTTGTCGCCAACAGGAATTAATTACTGAATTATAAAACCAAAAACCTAAAGCTGATTGATTTTTTTGCCTACTAGATGTCCCGCGCTTCCGCCCTAAGTGATAAAGTGTTAGGGACAAAAACCTGGTGTCCCGGCTCTTCCTTATTTTATCAATATCATAAAATTATCAATATCATAAAATGAAATTTGGTACTTTGGTTTAGTCGCTTTCTAGGGTCCGAAGAAGCGAGTATTTTTCTTCTTTATAATGTAACGACCGTGTCCTAACTTCCAATATATATGTATAAAGCAACATACATCAAAGGATTATTATATCTTTTTCTTAATAAGAGTGATTGTAAAGATAACATGTGACACTATTTTACTTTTTAGTAATTTAACCGCAAACTTTTGCATATGCTATGCCAGATATATCTCTTACCCTCTAATACAATACAGTGATGACACATAGTAGTCAAAATCATAATTTTTTACTTGCATCTAAAGTTTAAATTTGGATAGATAGATACATGATTAAATTTAGATTAATCCTAACTTTCCTAAATACTAAATTTTGAATTAATATGGTCAGAAATAATCAAATTATTTTCCTAAATAATTTTTTATAATGAAATGTAATTATGATAGTGTTATATTGATATTATTTTTTTTTAAAATGATTCTATAAATATTATCTTGTATGAAAAAAATGATTTTAACATTATCAAATATCAACCATATTGATCCAGGCAATGCATGTTAATTTATTTTTTTATGAACCAATAATCATGTAACCTATATAGAACCAAAAAATGAAAATTTTAAATTCATTTTACTCTGAAATCAAAGTTGATAGACGACTCCTCCACCCATTCCCCTTTTCTCTTCTCACTCACTTATGGCTCCTCATAATCATCTACCAAATTTATTAATGAAGCCATCCACAAATTTGCCAATAGAATCAGGATATTTAAGTTTCTGAAAAAAAAAATCAACAATTTTTTCCAGGATTCATGGTAATTTTTATTTTTTTGTAAGTTAAGTAATAGAGTTGTTGTCTTTAGACTGTGATGACTCCTGGTTCTCTAACCATATTTATCTTTACTCAGGGTTTCTTTTGAAGATTTAGCATTTCTATTTATTAAAAATTTCTATTTTAATTTTGATTGTTGAATTATTTTAGTTTCATACTTCAATTTTTTATGATTTTTTCAAAGTTTCGTATTTCTGCTTTTCCTGCTTTGAGATGGCAACACCATCAAACAGTGAACAAACTTTATCAAGGAAATGAATGCTCGGAACTATCAAACACCTTACCAGCGTAGTAAGTACTACATTCCAAATCTACCATTGGTCAGGTTACTAAAGCCCCCGGTGACCTCAGTTCCATCATTACCATTATAATGGGTACTGTTTTCTTCATCCAAAATTGACTCATGACTATCAATTTTGAATATTCATGTGTCTTCTTTCCTTTACTGATTTTTTTATGTTTCAACATGCGCAACGGCTGAGATTGGAGTGAAGACTGCTAGAGTATTAGCCAAGCAAGGGGCGGGCTGATGTTTCCGACGAGAAATCATAAGTCAATGGAGGAAGTGAAGGCGAGCATTCTCTTTAGTTCTCCTTGATTCAAATATCGTGGTGTGATTAACATCTGTACCCGATTTAGTAAATTGTTCCCTTGAGTAGCATACTTAGATGTGTATATTCAAGTTTTTTTTTAAATCAAAAGTAAATGGATAGATATATTGGAGATACTCAATATGATGTCGGCATAATTTTGTACTTTTAATGTTTAATTGCTGGTCTAATAATAATATTGATCATAATATATTTATATCTCAGTTAAATATATATTATTTTTTGAAACTAAAAAATATTTGAATCCCAAGACAATGTCAGGTATATTAAGTAGTTTATAATAGTTGATTCTGGATTAAAAAAAATTATAATTGAGATGAGTCAGTACCTAAAGCCAAAAAGTGATTGATTTTTTTTCCTACTCAATTTCAGTAGAATTTGGGAAAAACCAAATGATCATTCCTAGGTTCCGAGTTGAAACTTCAAATTTTAGGTAGCAACATCAAAACTTTGTTGATTTATGTCAAAAATTTCAGTTGTTAATATAGTTGCTTTATAATACTTGAAAATAGTTTTGCCACCTTTAACCATGTTCGGTTAAAGAATATTAAATATGTTAAAAAAATAAAATATAACTTTCTAACTTACCAACTACCGAGTTAATCGAAAGCCCAATTGGTGTCGCTGAAGATATTTGGGCCCGTTTCTATCAGCTTGGGTCCCGTCACATGACAGTAACAGATGATTGGGCCCAGGAAATAGAAAATGTATCAAGAAGCCCAATAAACGTAACTTAAGTAAATCGTGCTAGCCTAAACATTTGGGCTGTGAATTTTCAGAAACACACAATGTGAACCTCCCAATTGTGCAACTTGCAGAAACTGGGGATCAGATTAGAAGGTTTTTTGGGTATTTTCTTACACTTGTATTCCTCCAATTTCTCTTAAAATTTGACCTGTAATTGATAACTATATCGAGAGAGAAAAAAAAAACAGCTTGAAAAATTGTGAACTGTAAAATTTTTCTGTTACGATAAAAATGATGTAAATAATTTAATAAAGTTCATAATAATAAAAAACGTTTTTACAAAACTGTTTTTTATAGAAACTCTTATAAAAGAGTATTCCATTCCAATTATCAGTTAGTCAAACAATATCTTACAAGTCAAAGGCACGGGGCACTAAAGAATACATATAAACTAATCAATAAAAGTCTACACATCATTGTAACACTAAATTAAGGAAAGAGAATCAGATCGAGCCAAAACCTTCCAGGTAAATGAGGATAATCATGAACAAAATAACTCATAAGTAAATAGGGAAATAAATCAGATAAATGACAAGATAAATAAAAAAAATGACATATGATCATTCCGATCTATTATTTGTAAACACCTCATTATCTAAGTCTCAATCACTTTCACCCCCTGCTCGATCACAATTCTTCTCATAGTGACCATTTTTCCAAAATGGGCCACCCAAAATTGTCCATAAAAAAGCATCGGATAAACCGTTCAATCACAATTCTTATTATAACCATAAATTTCAAAAAGCGCCGGATAAACCGCTCAATCACAATTCTCCTGTTAAGCATCAGATAAACCAAATGATGCTCCATTGATGGTATCATGGTGGTGAAGGAATGTTATGAAAGAGAAAGGAAACAATGAATGTGATTAAGGATAATCAGATGAGGAAACGAGTGAAAAATTGGTAGGCCTATATTGGCTTCCAAACCTGACATATACACAGAAAACAAACGAGAAGAAACAATGAGGAAGAAGAGAAATTGTGGGTTACAGCTAGGTTTTTTAGGTGTTTAGGCACTTTTTATTTATTAGTTTACATACCTTTATTTGGAGGAAAACAAATTATTAGCATATTGCTTCAAATACTTTTATATTTTTGTTTAAACATTTCTACATATTCCTATAGACATTTTTGCATATTCATTTTGACACTTTTGTTATTGTTTTCAAACTATTATTTTCTGAAAAGAATAAATTGTTTATATGTTGGTTCATACACTTTTCAGTGTTTGTTTAGATACTTTTACTTATTGCTACAGGCACTTTCATTTTCTCATGATTTGTATACTACTACATTTTTACACTTTTACACTTTTACTCTAGATACTTTTATTTTTGAACATAGTAAATTATATGTATATTGCTTCAAACACTTTTACGTATTATTTGTATACTACTCTAGACATTTTTACACTTTTACACTTTTACTCTAGATACTTTTATTTTTGAACATAGTAAATTATATGTATATTGCTTCAAACACTTTTACGTATTGCTTCAAATATATTTGCTTTGGGCACTTTTACACTTTCGCATATTGTCTGAAAAAAATAAAATGTATACATATTATTATAGACATTTCTTTAGACACTTTTACATATTATTATAGACATTTCTATACTTTGTCTTTGATATTTTTTTAGTTTATTTCTACGCATAGTTCATTGGTGGAGATGATGAAGGAATAGCTTAACAACGTTTTAGAGTGACAATGACCGATAAGAATGGGAGGTGAAGACTAGAAGTGATATCAGACATGATTTGGGGCATTATCTGGCGGATCTAGAGGTAAATGACCACTGTGCAATCCGGATGTGAATAAAGACACATGATCCAATGGTGAGCGGTGATAGTGAAGGCAACAACAGTAGTGATCGAGATAAATTTGGGATTATATCTTTTTTAACTAATAAATTTACCACTAATATTTTATTCCATTAAAAATTTGTCACTAATATTTTCAATGGGGGATAAATTAATTACTTAAATGACTAACTAATGAAATATTTCATTACTTAAGATGTGTGCTGATGACATGGATAGTTAGTGTAAAATGACATGCCACATTATGAAAATGGCAGTTGACGTGGTTGGAGGCAATTATCTAAACAAACCAAGATCCACATTTATTCCCAGTGAAAGTAGGGATAAGGATGGTTAGGTAAACCCAAAACTATCATTATTAGGTTAAGTTGGATTAGATAAAAATATATTATGATTCGCTGATCTGGGAGTACCATCATCTTTCAAGTTGCTTTCAGATCCATAAAGAACCAACTTAAGGTGAAACTGAACCCAAGTATATATATATATATAATAAAAATTATGCTATTATCGAATTGCTCATATATTTATATATAAACATGTACATTTAAACGTGGATTAAATTTTATATTATGTTGAATATTTCTTAAGCTGGCTGTGGATATAATTTTATTATATTATGAAGTTGTTAATTAGAATATCTATATGGAACCAAAAAATTTAAGAACTAGAACTGAAAAAAACTAGACTGGTGGTTCTAATTCTATTCAATTTTTTATTCTTAGGTTGAGTAGGATTTTTGGAACCATAACCATTTTGAGTTGGTTCAGTTTTACTAGAAAACCAAATCAACCTAACTCATGCTCACCCCTAACTGACATAATAAAAAAGTTAGTTTCAAACTTTTAATTCTAATTGCAAATTCATCTTCAACATTATGACACATATTGAACTTATGAAAAGAAAATTACCAAATAATTTAATTTAAGTTTAAAAATGTAATATTAAATGGTTAAAAGAAAGTTAATGAATTCAAACTATTCTGTAACTATCTTTCAATAAATTCAAATTTTATTATACTTTTCTGAAAATGAATTGATCATTTAAAAGTTGTTGCCCCCTGTAAATTAGATTTATGTGCCAACTTAGGCTTGCCTAAGATTAGGGATTAATGAGAAATGTATAATGCATTATGAAGATTTATGACCAATATGCAATAAAATGGACGTTGAGGATGAATATTTCAATGAGAATTAAAGTGCATTTTACCCCTACTGAAATACCCAATGATTATTTTCTAGCCATTATTCTCATCTCCTCGACGAACATGGGTGTCAGATTCTCCTACTCCAAATAGCCACTGAGACTTAGATTTGTTAAATTGAAATCATCCAGAAGATGAGCAAAATTTCCTCTTGGACAGGTCCCCACTCTTCTTTGACTATGTTTTCACCTACTCAAATTTTTGTTTCACTAGAGTAACCGAACAGAGGTGGGCGAATTAAGGCTATTGTTTCATTGATTTAACGACCAATTGAGGGTTAGCCTTAGTTGCCCCCATTTTCTGCTTGTTTGGATGGGAACAAAAGGTTGAGAAATCCTCAATTTCAGTCTCATTGATGTGCTTCTTCAGTATGTGTTCCATTTTGAGATTTATTCTAGGGAATTAAGTACTAAATTTACCACTAAAAGGGTATTAAAAAGACCAAATTTGGCACAAAAGTTCCAAGTTTACCAAATCTCAAATTTAACTTTGCCTTCGAGAACAAATATGCCATAAATATCACAAAAATTTACAAATTTTTCACTCATCCATTAAGTAATCGTTAAATGAAGAGAGAAAAATAATAGTTTTGGCTTTTAGTTTTTCACATTTCTTCTATTAGTGCCCAAACTTTGCTTATCTAATGATTATGCCATCTTTACAGTTTGCTCGCCTTTACACTGGAAGTTGACTGAACAAGTGTTCATGGATTTCAAAAATGCGTTACTAACTGAAGGCCCTAAATTGAATGGAACAATAACATAAGAACCACACATCTCAACCTAACCACATAAGTATCCTAAATGACTTAAGTTTCTCTAGTTGTCGTTAGAAGCATCATCTCTTGAGTACTTCGCACCATTATCATCATAGTCATAGTGGCCACCACAGTACCCTTTACTATAGTAATCTCCACCATACCCACCACTACCCTTATGTCTGTCATAGCCACTACCTTTTTTATGACAGTCGTAACCACCACCACCTTTATGGCTTAATTCATCGAAGTTGTTACTACCATGAGATTAGGCATCGTTGATGGTGATATTTCTATTGTGAAGATTAAGGTCGTTTAAGCTCTCGATAAGGTCTCTCATCGACTTCTCATCACTAAGGTCATAAAACCAAAACTTCTGGATCTACTGGTCTCAACGGCCGTTGATGATCTGAGCCACCACAAAAGAAACAATCGACTAAAACATCTTGAACGGTGTAAGGGAGAGCAAATGGTGAAAAAGATGACATAATCATCAAATTGCAAAGTTCAGGTACCAATAGAAGAAATGTGAAGAATGAAGGATCAAAACTGTTATTTTCCCCTTTATTTGACGTTCACTTGACAGACAAATAGCAAATTTATAAATTTTTGCACTGTTGGTGGCAAATCCCATCCTGAAGAATGTAAGTTGTGACAACATCTTTAAAGCCCACTAAGCTGTTAGAATCCATATATCCATTTACTAGACTATAAATTGTGTGCAGAATGTATATATATAATAAGAAAATCATTTAACCCTAAACCTCTGATGCAATCGATTTATTTAGTTATACAAATCTATTAACTTCCAAACTTGCAGGCTACATCGTCACACACTATTAAAGCCCAAATGTCAAAAACAAATATGACACCTACAAACTAAATATAACTAACATACCAAATTTAGAATAAACAATCACAACCTATCAAAAATAAATAAAGAGAATAATCAAAAGAATTGTAACAAGATTCTTTAGGGATAAGTTGTCATAATCATGTCGAGGACGTGGAAGATATAAGGTGCACCAACTTTTATGGATGATAAGTACATCGAAGCACAATAAATAAATCTTCACAACTTTTCACATTCACAAGTGGCATCTTATATGGCTTTAACAAAGTAGATTTTATGTATTTATAAATTATTATGAACTTATAATCCCGATAAGAAGTTAAAGAAAAAGCTAGGCTCACAATTAAGTCAGATTTTTCCAATTTTTTCTAATTTTTTTAATCATGGAGAGTGTCTTTTTTTACTCCCATCCATCTACCACTTCCCAGAATCCCATTCATATCACATATTAGTTTTTAACGTCGTATTTATGTTAGTTAACGTTATAAGGCTGTATATGACACTTTTTCTTTTTCTTTTTCTTTTTCTTTTTCTTTTTTGGTACACAGAAAAGTACAACAACAAACTAAGAAGAAATCGACAACAGCACCAAACTAAGAAGAAAATAACCTAAGTGTACAAATGGCTAAGGTATGGTTACAATTGACAATTTTTTGTTTTAATGCTAATATCTTAACATGAGAAAAAGAACTGAGCATTGAGCAAATGCGCCTAATTATCCCTTCCACTTCCAGTAATAACATTGAAAACCTTTCAATTTGAGCCAAACACTGAGAGAAATTTGTCATTATAGTAATGTAATTAAAATTTTGAGTTCCCACATATAAGAGCACAACAAACACGATTTGTACTTCCATAACAAGAAGCATATGGCAACTTCCAAGGAACTAGTTAGAATATGATAAAAAAACTTGTAAGAGGGTTATAGATCACCCATGTTGCAGCCCTAATTTTTAAAGTCGGATGCCAAGAGCCATCAACATAAAAGATTACAGGAAGAGTGCTGCTTAAAGAGTTTCCCTAAGTAGCAAAGCTTGGATGGGGTTTTTTTTTGTTCAGCTTCATAGATCACTTTGAATGCTCCTTTGCTAATCTGAATTCCTGCTTAATATCCTCTGCCCTATGAATGATATAAGCAACCTTGCTATGGATTTCTCAGAAAGTTGCTTCATTGTGACTAAGCCAAATGCACCATAAAAGGGCAACAATACACATAACTAGGTATATCTGTCATTTGGATTTAGGGTGCATAATACAACAAATCCAACTAGTGATCCTCATGGGGATTCTGCCTAGGAACTATATTGCACAAAGACCAATATGCTCAATGAATTTAGGTAAAAAAGGAATAGGCGATCCAAATCCTTAGCTCCAATGTTACATTGAGGGAAATTAGGATTATTAGCCACCATCTTTTTCATCAATTTCAACTTGGTGAGGGGAGCGTTATGTATGCATTTTCAAACAAAAATTTTTAGATTTTGGAGGCAAAGCCATGGCCCATAATTTTTTGAGTAACCTTTGTAGAATCGGATTCAACCCATTGCTAGTTGATGGATCCTAAGTCTTAGTCAACCAAGAGTAACCCTTCTTTGTAGTATACCTCCCATTATTAGCATATTCCCATACTGGCCAATCTTTCATAGAAGAACTCCATCTTGTATTGGAATAAAAGGCTCATACAATATCCTTGGGGAACACAACTCATAACAGAGAACAATCTTATTCTAAAGTGCTAAAATCAAGAAGGTCCACAACCCTTTTAAAAGTCAATTGTCTATTTACACATCACTTAACTAAATCCGGATGAAATCCAGGGATTAGTCATCCTACCAGATATCCAACCCATTGCCCTCACCAATAGACCAACATAAATGTGGAGTAAGAAGTTGGCGCCTGAAAATTAAACTATTCCAAATCATGGTGGCACATGACCTTTCCTCCGTTTTCTACAAAAAAAAAAATCTATCATACCTAGCTTGAAGGACACATAAAAATAATGAGTTAGGATCTGTATGCATCAAGTGCCAAAAAGTTTTGGGTAGAAAAACCTAGTTAAATAGCAAAAGATCCCACATCCATAGGCCACCTTATCCTTTTGGGAAGGACAGAACAAACCTGTTACAAAAATGGATGCTCTTATCCTTATCTGCTCTTTTCCACCAAAATCGCAGCAAAGACTTAGTTAACTCATCACTAGTAGTGATCAGAATATGAAATAAGTACATTAAGTAAACTAGAAGAGATGATAAAGAGGCCTGAATCAAGGTTAGCCTTCTTACTAGATTAAGAAGTTTCCATTTCCATGAAGCTAGTATTGATTCAATTCTAGAGCTTAGAAAATCATAGGATGATGTTTTGGAGTACTTACAATCAAACAGAATTCCTAGATACTTAGTGATGGCCCTGTTTACTATAAAAGGTAAAATTTCTCTGAATGCCTGAATCTAACCATGTCAATGATTTTTACTAAATGTCCACTCAAATTTATTAAAATTAACCTTCTGGCCAGCTACTCTTTGATAGATTAGTAGAGCTTTTCACAGGTGTTGGATTGTTTCACCATTCAGATAAAGGAAGATAAAACAATCATCAACCAAAAATAGGTGATTAATACTGGGGCCCAATATGCTAGCCTTAATATAGGTATACATTCATTTGATTGATGACAATTCAAATAACTTTAAAAGGCCTCACTGCATAAGATAAAAAAAGGTATGAAGAAAGGGGATCACCTTGTCTTAGTCAACGCTTTAAGGAAAACCACGGGGTAGAACAACCATTTACTAACACCGAGCATAAAGCTATAGTAACACACTGCATTATCATGTTAATCCAATGCTCAAGAAAGTTAATAGCTCGAAGTACCTCTGGAATAAAACTCTAGTGAAGTTAATCGCATACCTTACGCAGGTCTAGCTTTAAGGTCCCTTTTGAACACAAGGACCATTGGATTTATTAGTGCATGAAATAGCACATATGAGTTCATGGGCAATGATAATGTTATCTTGAATATTTCTTCCGAGAACAAACGCATTCTGATTCTCCGAAACAAGATAACCAAGCAAAGGTTTAAGCCGATTAACCAGGACTTTTGAGATGATCTTATAAATTGTGCTACAAAGACTGATGGGGTGAAAGTCATGAATTGTTTTTCGGTGTTAAACTTTGGGAATAAGAGTTATATTAGTCCTATTAATTTCCTTGAGAAGAAATCTTCTTTGTAAAAAAGATCGAACTATAAGTGTTGACACCCAATTTCGTCCGACCATAAAAATTTTTTAAAAGAAATTAAATAAAAGAAATTAAATAAAAAAAAATTATTATTTTTATTATTATTATTATTACTAAAAATTTTAATTAGTTTAAAATACATTTTTTTTTTGTGAAGATTTGATTTAAAATGATATATGTGTGTATTTGAAAGAAAAAAAGAAAACTCCAAAAAAATGGTAAAATTTAAAAGTTTGAGGTAAAAATGACAACATTAAGAAGTTTCGGGAAAAATTGACAAATTCTGAAAGTTTCAGGAGCATTTGGTAGTTTGTCACATAAAATTTTGGGCCTGCCGACGTTTCTGGCGCAAATTGACAGAAAACGACGAAATTGTCAAAATCATAAGCTTCAGGAACTTATCCAGAGGCTGAGAGATGTAAAGGACTAAAATTGTCATTTTACCAATTTAAAAGATAAGTTTGAAATTTTTTATTAATTTATCCATCAACAGTTCAGCCAAACTTCCTCTATGAATAGCCCCCCAAATTTTGTGCTGAACACAGAAAAAAATAGAGAAAAAGCTTAGAGCTCCGTTTTAAAAAAAGAAAAAATTACAGCTAAAAGTCCCTGGCTCTCCTCCCTTTTCCCAGAAAAGCCTAAAACTTCCATCTTTTTACATAAACACCATCTTCTTCCTCTTGCTGCCAATTTTTTTTCCCATCCCCCGTCGCCGTTTCCAGTTTTTTTTTTTTTTCCTTCGCGTTTTTCGTCCCAGGAAATTCAAAAATTTTAACTTTCAGGTAAAACTCATCTTTAGTCCTTTATCTTTTCAATTTCTTTCTCTTTGGTTACTAACCTTTTATTTTGTTCTTACAGAAAGAAAAAAACTAATTACTAACTCTTTTAATCTTTATTTGTTTATTTATTATTTATTGTTGTTATTATTGCTAACTTTTTATTCTTGTTATTATTGTTACTAATTTACTAACCTTACTAACCTTTTATTATTGTTATAATTGTTACTAACTTACTAACTTACTAACCTTTTATTTTTATTATTGTTATTAACAACTAACTTTACTAACTTTGCTAATTTTTATTATTGTTGCTATTATTATTGTGTTATTAAAGTGGATGGCCAAAAAACCCCACTTTATTATTATTAATTGTCTATTTTTTTTTTTTTGTGATTAAATTTATTTCACTTTTAATTTTTATAAAAATAATAATAATAATAAAAAGAAAGAATAATTTTACGTATAATTATTAATGCTAATAAAAATCATTTTTAGAAAAAGCTAATTATCTTTTATTATTTTGGAATACATGTTTTTTATTATTTAACTTTTTATTCCTTTTATTAAAATTAAATAAACATAGGTAAATAATCACAAAACAAAAAATAAAAAAATACAAATCATTTCTTTTTAAATATATCTTTACAAGTAGCAATAATTAAAATTTAATAAAAACAATAATAAAAATCCAATAAAATTATGATTAAGTTTAATAATCAATTAAATAATTAAAAATTAAAATTTAATAAAAATTAAACTCCATGTCCAAATGATCCGCCAGGATCTAATGGTTTGGAGAATTAAAATTTTTTAAAAAAATATATAAAATATAAAATTAATTTTAATAGTTATTTTTTTATTCAGTAAAAATAATAAAAATTAAAACAAAATCTTTCTTTAATAAAAGAAGCATATGAAAAATCAAAAATTTTCTTTTATGTTTAAAATATACATATAAATTTTTGGTTTTCTTTATTAAATAAATAAAATCTTAATTAAATAATTACTTTTGGTTAATCTTTTATTCAAAATAAATTATATAAATATCAAGACTTTTTCTTTTATTTTTAATATACATATAAATCCTTAGTTTTTTTTAATAAAATCTTGATTAAATAATTACTTTTTGATTATTCTTTTATCAAATAAATAGAATAAACATAAAATAAATGTCAACTCTTTAATTTCTTTAAAGATTTTTTATATTAAATATTTAAAAATTACTTTTTGATTCTTTTATAAATTGAGTAATTATTTAAATAATAAATATCTTTCATTAAACAAATAATCTTTCAAAACAAAACTAAAAGAAAAAAGTAAAATAAAAGAAAAGTAAAAGAAAGAAAAGAAGAACAAGCAAAAGAATAAACAAAAATTGAAAAATAAAAAAAACAAAAAAGAAAAATATAAAATATAAAAAAAGAAAGGAAATGAATAAATTTTTTTAGTTAACATTAAAAGATCCTTAACAATTAATTTCATAATTAAATAATTAACAAATAAATTAAATTAATTTTCCATATCCGGATGATCCGTCAGGATCTACGGTTTGGAAAATATCAACCTTTTTTTAACTAAATAAATTAAATAAATATAAAGATAAAAATCCATATTCACAATATGGATTAAACTATTTAAAAGTTCACCAAATTCCGTGTCCAAATGACTCGGCAGAGTCCATGGTTCGGAATCAAAATCTTCCGTGTCCAAATGACTCGGCAGAGTCCATGGTTCGGAAGTATAAAATTTCATACAAATTAATTAATAAAAAAAATTCACATTTCGACTAATCCAGTTAAAATTTCTAATTTTGAAAATTAACTGAAAATTATTTAAAAGCAAAGCAAAACAAAATTAAAATCAACTAAGGTGCCAATTTTTGGGCGTTTTAACAAAGTTGTTTTAACGTAACCGTACTCCCGATCCCCGAACTCTCGCAGACCATATTTTAGGTATCCAATCGACCTAAGAAAAACCGATTGGTGACGACTCCCGAAAACGAACCACACGTTGCCACAGCTTGGCGACTCCGCTGGGGAGTCCACGTTAGTGAGTCGAGCCTAAAGTTGATTTGTTTTGATTTACTTTGCTTTACTATTATGTGGATTTATATATTATATTTACTTAAGTAAACATGCATAATGCATTCACAAAATGAAGCTCTATACCCGAGCTTCCTTAAATCAAACACGATTCTTTCTAAGCGAAATTGGTGTTGCTGTCCTTGTGAAGCCATGGTCTCCAAGCCTTCACCGGTTTCAAAGTAGCAAAGTAGTGTATTGCCTTCTGAGACGGTTAGTCTCTGCATGGGCTCACGAAAAGCTACGACTCGAATTAATCCATTCCTTACATTAACCCTAGAGGGTAAGGAATCGGGCCGTCACTATGATTTAGTGACAGGATTCGGGAACTATCCCTTGCCTTTTTGATAAGCCACCTTATGCATATAGAACTCCCCACTTGACCATAGAACTGACCATATAATTTCTACCATTTTACCAACGCCATAAGCACGTCCTTGTTATGCTATGTTGTTGCTCTACACTTTTATTTTCTTCGTGTCTTATATTTATGGTTTTAATTCATTTTTCCATAATACTTCATGAGTTGTTAATTGCTATTTAACTTATTAATAACCTTATCTTTCTTGTGCAATTATTCTTCATGCATCAAAACCACGCATCAAATTATGCTAACTTTTTGGTCTTTATAATGACAACTAAAAGTTTTGAAGTTCTACGATAATGGATAAGCAAACTTACTCATTGCATGCATTCCATTACATTAATCACGTGCATATAAAGTATGATAAAAATAATCTCATTGCATGCATTCCATTACATCAATCACACGCATATAAAATCTGATAAAAATAATCTCATTGCATGCATTCCATTACATTAATCACATGCATATAAAATCTGATAAAAATAATCTCATTGCATGCATTCCATTACATTAATCACGTGCATATAAAGTCTGATAAAAACATAATCTCACTTTATATTGCATGCATCCATTACATCAATCACACGCATATAAAATCTGATAAAAATAATCTCATTGCATGCATTCCATTACATCAATCACATGCATATAAATTTTGAAAAAAACATAATTTCATTGCATGCATCCATCACATCAATCATATACGCATAGAATCTAATAAAATAAATATTCCTTTAAAAAGGTAAAATTGGACCTCAACACCGATATTCAACTCGACTCCAAACAAGATTAATGGCAGAACAAGCCGAAGGACGTCTCATGGAGATGGAGTCCAAGATTGAAAGTATGTCAGAACAGATGAGACAATTGATGGAATTAATCAAAGGGAAAGCAACTCAAGTCCCCATCAAAGAAGTACAAGATCCCACTTATCCCTCGGGATTCACCCCGCAACGAGTCTCAGTCCAAGAAAACCTGTTTCAAGAATCAGGACCGTCTGCTAGTGTTCACCTGAAACAAGACACTGTACATGAAGAGAAGAATATATTACCAAAAGAAGAAGCAGAATCTCAAAAGCTCGAAACAATAGATAAGAGACTGCGAGCCATTGAAGGAGGTAATATATTCGGATCTCTCTCAGTGGATGACCTCTGCTTAGTGCCAGACGTCATAATCCCTTCGGACTTTAAAGTACCGGATTTCGTAAAATACGATGGAACGAGTGATCCCATCACTCACATCACACTGTTCCTAAGGAGACTACAACCACTCACAAAAGATGAAAAGGTGTGGATTGCACTTTTTCAGGAAAGTCTCACAAAATCAGCATTGCAGTGGTATCTAAGTCAAGGACCAAGAAACATCAAAACTTGGAATGACCTTGCTCAGGCCTTCATCGGCAACTATAAACATGTTATGGACTTGGCTCCGGATCGCCAAACTCTCCAAAACATGGAGAAGAAAAAGCCAGAAACTTTCAAGGAATATGCCCAACGGTGGAGGGACTTAGCTGCACAAGTTCAGCCACCCATGACAGAAAAAGAAATGGTCACTTTGTTTGTCCAGACACTGAAATAACCATATTATGACAAACTCATTGGCAATTCGGCAACTAATTTCTCCGATGTTGTCATGTCTGGAGAAAGGATCGAGCATGGGATTAGGACTGGGAAGATTGCTGAGTCCTTTAGTGATCCTATGAAAAGAGGAGGACCATCCAGAACAAAAGATGAAGAAGTACAACAAATAGGACGCGAAAGAGGGATTCCCCTCGTAAGTACTGTGGCTACCGGTCCAAGCCTATCCTATTCTGCCAAAAGGCCTAATTATTATCCTACCAATAGGCCCAATGATTATCCTCCCAATATGCCCAATGATTATCCTTCCAATAGGCCTAATGATTATCCTTCCAATAGGCCTAATGATTATCCTCCCAATAGGCCCAACAATTATCCTCTCAATAGGCCTAATCAGTTACGGCCACCTGTTCCGACTCCTCCAGTACCCACACGAAGACCAAAAGAAGTTTTTGCACCAATTCCCATGACTTACACTGAGTTGTATCCAAAACTCATTGAAAGTCAACTTATCCGTCCAATTCCTACAAATCCATTTGGACCCCCATATCCAACGTGGTATGACCCCAACATAACTTGCCCATATCATGATGGCGTTCCAGGCCATGGCTTGGAAAATTGCACAGCATTGAAGCGTATAGTTCAACAATTAATCGAGTCAAAGTGGTTGGACTTTTCCGATGAGCCAAATGTCACCCACAATCCATTGCCGCCTCATCAAGCAAAACCAAGTCCAAGTTGCTAGGCCCGATGTGATTGATAATTGAAAAGTGAAGATTTCGAGCTAGAATTACATTGACTTTGGAAGGCCTCCAAGTCAGATCTGACCTAACAGTTCGCACACATTTTTGAATGACAAGGAATCCTTTGAATAAACTTGTATCTTTGATAGCTTGCCAAAGTAATCTAATAGTAAAAATCTCCTAGATTTAGTCCAGAATCTAGGGTGTAGTCTTTGTTACATGGGCACCTGGTATTCTTTTTCTTGGTATAACAAAAAGATGTAATGTGTGCATTCTACCACTTTTTACTAAAATTTCATTTTTACATCCACATATTCTACCACTTTCTACCAAAAATTTCATTTTTCTTACATCTATCTCTCACTCTTTGCCATTATACTATCCATTATTACCATCACACTTTACTTTGTAAACAATACTACTCGTGGGTGAAAATAAAAGTTAAGGGAGATTTGATAGTAATGATCTTCAAAGTGCTACCAAATCTAGTAAGAAGGATTCCAAATGTTGCACCTCAACCCTCAAAAGGAATTCACAGTGGTTATCAACATCCTTGCAAGAAGTCCGGGGTTAGCTTCCAAAGAAGTTAGCTCTCATATTAAATGACTTCAGTGGCCTCCCAATTCTCACAAATGCTCAACACAAGAAAAAGTTTTCAGTCTTACGCAACACAAATTCTCAAAAAAAAAAAAAAAAAAAAAAAAAAAAAAAAAATTCCTCCCTTCTATCAAATGACAACAAGGGAAAATTCAAAATCCAAAGCAAAAAGAGACTGAGAGTAAGCACAAGCAAGTAAAGCCACTTGTGTCATCTCACTTCAAGAGGGCTATGATTTTACTTCTCTGCAACACAAATTCTAAAAAAGAAAGAAGTTCATCCCTTCCATCAAAAAACAATAAGGGAAAATTCAAAACCAAAAATGACTAAGAACAAGCACGAGCAAGCAAGGCCACTTGAGTCATCTCACTTCAAGAGAGTTATCAAGTATGTCATCACCATAGCTCACAAAAAAAAAAAGGAAAGGGAAACAAAGAAAAAAAAAACAAACAAAAAAGAAAAGAAATGAAGCTCAAGTTAGAGCCAAAGAAAGAAAAAGAAAAAAAGTGAGCTATGGATTCTAGACTGAAAACCTGCAAAGACGGTTTAGAAGACAAAAGCAACCCTCAAGACAAGCGTACATAAAGATTACGATAGTTGGGGGGCAACAGATGAGGTCCAACTTTCTAGAAAACGTGGCAAGTTTGAGGTCATCACTATTAAGTTTTTTTTTACCATAATCAAATTTGCTCACAAGTAGTATTAAAAGACCCTTCTTTCACACCATTAAAACTTAACTTCCTTCAGACTTAATATCCTCATTCAGCTAAAAGACTATCATTGTGAATTATGTTTCTACCTTATTTAATACTGCTCACGAGCAGTGTTAAAAGACTCTTTTTTCACGCCACTCAAGCTTAACTTTCCTCAGACCTAAAATTTACCTCTCGATATCATCCTCATTCAGTTAAAAGGCTATTATTGTGAATCATGTTTCTACCTTATTGCCTTGCACAGTTTATGTTTTCGAATTGGAAAGGGAAGAATGGCAGGATATTTTAATTAAAAACAAAGACCGTAAATTACTTTGTCAAGCTTTGCAAATTGATGAAAGCTTTTCTTTAAGGCCAAACCATTATTCATTAATGTATGTAGACTTAAAAGTAAGGAGATAGCTTGAGTCTTTCTTGTAAGAGAAATTTACGATCAAGTGCCATCACAAAGGTCTAGAAATCCTCAACCTTCTGTTAAATCAAAGGCGAGATGATATCTCTTTCCACATAAACACCATAATCAAGGGGGCAAAGTAGTCTCTACTAAGCGCAAGAAAAGTACTGCCAAGAAAGAAGCTCAATAGACAAGGGGGCAAGTCTTATGGATCAGAACCTGAGTCTAAGGAAGAGCAATCATTTGGACTGTAACATGGGGGTAAACAAGTGTCGGCACGGCCACAAGAAAATGGGCAAAGTAGACATTGAAAGTAAAGCCTTTTATGGTATCAAATCCATGACAATGGATGAGTACCCGAAAGAGATATAAATTATGAGGCGGGCCAACTTTAAAGAAATTGAGGCCAAAATTCAAGAACAAGTCAAAGAAATGGGATTTTGAAAAGAGTTGGGCTTTTGAGGCAGTGAACAAAAGCTGGAAAGCATAAAGAGATTCAATGATAGTCCAAGAAGGCAATTATAAAGAGGATCCAGTAAAGCAAAGATATGAAGAACTAGATCAATCCAAAAAAAATAAAAATAAAAAAATAAATAAAAATAAAAATAAAAATAAAAAAAAGAACCATCAATTACACATGCTTTGCATTCATGCATTTCACATCATGCATGCATGACTTTTACATGATAGGAATCAAATGGGAAACACATCCACCGCACCGTTACAGCAGTATAAGCTGAGATCTCAATAATATCAGCTCTTACCAATCTATCACTGGATACACAACTAATATGCGGGACCAACCCGCATCAGGAATTCAAGGATAAGGTAGACAATATGTCAAAAGCCTGGTAATTGATTCAATAATCGAGACTACACCTGGAAGGACAAGATTGACATCAGCTAGTAGTATCCAAAATAAGAGATAGCTATAGCCAAGGATGAGGCAGATATCAAAGGATGAGGCAGATATCAAAAAGGATAAAGTAGAAAATATTGTCAAAAGCTTGGCAATTGATTCAATAATCGAGGACTGGATCGACGTTAGCTCGATAGAATATCCAAGATAAAAAATATCTATCACATCAAAATGAAGTAGGATCTACTTTTCCGGTTAAGCGGCGGATACGGTACTCCGTGACTCTCAAGTCGGTTCTCTCAGTTGCCCATAATAACTAATTCTTTCCTCTCTTCTTTCTTTTACTTCCTTCTAGAAAATGGATCCTACTTTTTCCGCCTTGCGAAAGTATTTCCCTTCTCTCCCAATGAACATCCTCAAAAAGATCTACCAAGTTCGCTGTGAACGATTAAGAGTTCTGATGCACAAAGGAATCCCTGAAGATGTGCGGTGGTTAATCGAAGCCAAGGTTCGTCTGGCAGGTGAAATCCCAGAGGCATTTGTGTCTCACATATAGGCAAAAGCTCTTATGCCAAAAAGCGAAGAGCGAAAAGGTTACAAGTCTGCCATAAATATGGACGGTGGACTTGTAATATTAAATGTCGTTCTTTAGGGATGATCTCTGATAATCGAGAAGATAAAATACGATTCATTAAGAATGGCCCGAGTAAGGACTCGTTGGATGATATCCAATTGACTCTTGAGACACATTCTTGTGGATCTGTGCAACGTGAACTTCTTGGTTTATGGAGCATTTTTCATGAAGAACGAAACCGTTACAGTCCCGGGAATCTGACTGTAAATGACCCTGTTTGCCAGCTTGTAAGAAAACTGGATGGGAAGCAAATCCTCGACTCATAGAAGCCGTTAATGACGTTACTAGACGTAAAGCCAGTGGAAGATGTGAGTCACAGTCACAATTACTGTACATACAGTTTGTTATATTTGGAAAAGTTTTCATTTTCTTTTGACAGATGTACATGCTCCCCTAAGTGTAATCGACACGTTATCCCTTTTCATCACTATAAATGAGTGTTCTTCCTTCTGATTAAGCAGCGGATAAGATACCCCGTGACTTCTAAATTCGGTTATTCCAGTCTCTTACAATAACTGATTCATTTCCCTCTTCTCTCAAATTCTTCTCTCATCAATGGATTATACTCTTTCTGCACTGCGAAAATACTTTCCTTCCCTTCCAATAAAAGTTCTTAAAAAGATCTACCTTGCTAGATGTGAAAGAATCAGAGTTTTTACACGCAAAGGCATTCCCGATAATGTGCAGTGGATAATTGAAGCTAAGGTCCGTTTGGCGGGTGAAGTTCTAGATGCATTTATGCCCCGCATGCCCAGTTTAGGTAAAAGCCGTTATGCCAAAAGGCGAAGAGCAAAGAGACTAGGCGTGTGTTATAAATGTGGGCGATGGAATTGTAATACTAAATGTCGCTCTTTAGGATACATCTCCACAAATCGTGAAGATAAAAGAAAATTCATTAAGAATGGCCTGCGTAAGGAATCTCTCGAAGATATCCGAGAGACTCTTGAAACGCATTCTTGTGGAAAAGTGCAAGGTCAAATTGTCAAATTGTGGAGGACTTACCATAAAGAACGAGACCGTTACAGTCTTGGGAATCTGATTGTAAACGACCCTGTTTGCCAGCTTGTAAGAAAACTGGATGGGAAGCAAATCCCCGACTTATAGAAGGCATTGAAGCCATTATTGGACATAAATCAGTGGAAGATGAGAGCCACAGTCATGATTGCTGTACATATAAGCTGTCATTTGTCTTTTCTTTTGACAATAATGTACTTGCTTCTGTAAGTGTAATTAACGCATTATCCCTTTCATCACTATAAATATGTGTTAGTTATTTTTGTTTCCTACAATCACTAATTTCTTTCTTTGCCTCCTTCATCAATGGAGTCTTCTCTTTCCGCCCTACGAAAATATTTTCCTTCCTTCCCAATAAATGTTCTTAAAAAGATTTATCAAGCTAGATGTGAACGATTCAGAGTATTTATGCACAAAGGCATTCCTGATAATGTGCGGTGGCTAATTGAAGCTAAGGTTCGCTCAGCTGGTGAAGTTCCAGAAGCGTTCTTTCCCCGTATGCCCAGCTTCGGTAAAAGCGCTTATGCCAAAAAGAGAAGAGCAAAGAGGCTAGGCGTTTGTCATAATTGTGGATGGTGGATTTGTGGCACTAAATGTCGTTCTCTAGGGGTGATCACCAGAAATCGTTAAGATAGAAGAAGTTTCATTAAGAATGGCCTGCGTAAGGAATCTCTGGAAAATATTCGAGAGACTCTTGAAGCGCACTCTTGTGGAATGGTGCAATTTGGGATTGTCGGTTTATGGATGACTTTCCAAAAAGAACGAGATCGCTACAGTATTAAGAATCTGACTTTAAACGACCCCGTTTGCCAGTTTGTAAGAAAACTGGATGGGATGCAAATCGCCGATTCATAGAAAGCATTGAAGCCATTACTGGACGCAAAGCCAGTGGAAGACGAGAATCAAAGTCACGATTACTGTACGTGCTAGCTGTCGCTTTTGAAATTTTCCTCCCCTTTTGGTAATAATGTATCCACTCCTGACGTGAACCAAAGTCACGATTACTGTACGTGCTAGCTGTCGCTTTTGAAATTTTCCTCCCCTTTTGGTAATAATGTATCCACTCCTGACGTGAACCAAAGTCACGATTACTGTACCTGCTAGCTGTCGCTTTTGAAATTTTCCTCCCCTTTCGGCGATAATGTATCCACTCCTGACATGAGCCATAGTCACGATACTGTACATGCTAGCTGTCGCTTTTGAAATTTTCCTTCTCCTTTGGCAATAATGTACCCACTCCTGACATGGACTACTATATATAGCTGCCACTTTTGAAATTTTCCTTCTCTTCCAACAATCACGTACCTACTTCTGACATAAGCTACAGTAGTGACTACTGTACATGCTAGCAACTATTTTGAAAATTTTCCTCCTCTTTTAACGATAGTGTACCCATACCTGACCAGAGTCATACTCGTGACTACTGTGAATAGCTGGCAATAATGTATCTACTCTTGAGAATAAAATTATTACTTTATCTTTTCATCTCTATAAATATGTCCTCTTTTCTTCTTTTCTCACATGGGTAAGGATAGGAATGGAGAAAACCCCAACTCGTAAATCCCGAAGTATTTGTGTATTTTCTGGGGCTTTTCCTGGAAAAGATGAAGAGTATTTAAAGGCAGCCAACCATTTGGGTAGAGTATTAGCTGAGCAAAAAATACATTTAGTTTATGGAGGAGGTAGTGTCGGATTAATGGGAGGTGTAGCATCAGCAGCATCTTTAGGAGGAAGTCAAGTTTTGGGCATCATCCCTGGACCTTTGAAATTTGTTTCTGGGGGCACGATTGGAGAAGAATTAGTGGTTAAAAATTTGCAAGAGCGTGTGTTACAAATGCTTTTAAATGCTGATGCTTTTATCGCTTTACCAGGTGGTTTTTGCACATTGGGAGAAGTCTTTCAAATTGCTTCCATGGCCCAACTTAATTTGCATAAGAAACCCATTGGGCTTTTAAATGTTAACAATTTCTTTACAGGTCTGATAGCTTTTATGGATTATGCTATGCAGAAGAATTTCATATCAAGAGTGGCACGGAGAATCATAATATCCGCAACAACTGCTGAAGAATTGCTAGATAAAATACAAGTTTTTTTTCCTGAACCAGATCCAGCAATGATTCAGATAGACTGGACACGACAGTCTTTCCCGACCAGTTCACTCCCATAATGGTCCTCTACTCACCCTGTTGAAGTAATGTGGAAGAAAGAAGCGATCTGATCCGTTTTTCTTGTCCTTTAGTTTTATTATCAGCATTTTCTTTCGCGTTTCAGTTTTTCCTTTCAGGGAATTTCTTTTTTTTTATAATATAGTTTCGTCCAGGCTGATATTAAAACCATAGGACAATGCCTTTAGGTTGGAATGGCTGAGTAAAGAGTAATTTTTGTTACTCTTGAGACGCATCCTATTAGGTCTACTAGGCATAACATTTTGGGGTAGTTAAGCTTTAACCTTATTCGGATGACATATCTCACAAGGGAATCTATATTTACTGAAGAAAATATTAGATGAACCTTGAATATTGATTCCAAACATCCGTTCCCTTTACATAATTTGTCAGTGTTATTGTCATCATCAAGATTCACTCGTTTTATCGAAGCCTAATTCTTTGCGCTCGCCTATTATGAAAATTCACACTTTCGAAGAAAATTATTCCAATTTCAATTGCTTTCATATAAATTTCGCTCGAGGTCCTAAGGAAAGCTCCTTAGCCTCAAAATCAATTTTCATCATCAGGGTTTTAAGGATGGAACCTTTGCCTCGAAAATAATCAATTTTCATCATCGGGGTTTTAAGGATGGAACCTTTGCCTCGAAAATAATCAATTTTCATCATCGGGGTTTTAAGGATGGAACCTTTGCCTCGAAAACAATCAATTTTCATCATCGGGGTTTTAAGGATGGAACCTTTGTCTCAAAAACAATCAATTTTCATCATCAGGGTTTTAAAGATGGAACCTTTGCCTCGAAAATAATCAATTTTCATCATCGGGGTTTTAAGGATGGAACCTTTGCCTCAAAAAGAATCAATTTTCATCGCCGGGGTTTTAAGGATGGAACCTTTGCCTCGAAAACAATCAATTTTCATCATCAGGGTTTTAAGGATGGAACCTTTGCCTCGAAAATAATCAATTTTCATCATCGGGGTTTTAAGGATGGAACCTTTGCCTCGAAATCAATCAATCAATCCGAGGTTTTAAGGATGGAACCTTTGCCTCGAGATCAATCAATCAATTCGAGGTTTTAAGGATGGAACCTTTACCTCGACATCAATCAATCAATCCGAGGTTTTAAGGATGGAACTTTTGCCTCGAAATCAATCAATCAATCCGAGGTTTTAAGGATGGAACCTTTGCCTCGAGATCAATCAATCAATTCGAGGTTTTAAGGATGGAACCTTTACCTCGACATCAATCAATCAATCCGAGGTTTTAAGGATGGAACCTTTGTCTCGACATCAATCAATCAATTCGAGGCTTTAAGGATGGAACCTTTACCTCGACATCAATCAATCAATCCGAGGTTTTAAGGATGGAACCTTTGCCTCGACATCAATCAATCAATCCGAGGTTTTAAGGATGGAACCTTTGTCTCGACATCAATCAATCAATTCGAGGCTTTAAGGATGGAACCTTTACCTCGACATCAATCAATCAATCCGAGGTTTTAAGGATGGAACCTTTGCCTCGAAATCAATCAATCAATCTGAGGTTTTAAGGATGGAACCTTTGCCTCGAAATCAATCAATCAATCTGAGGTTTTAAGGATGAAATCTTTGCCTCGAGATCAATCAATCAATTCAAGGTTTTAAGGATGGAACCTTTGCCTCGAAATCAATCAATCAATTTGAGGTTTTAAGGATGGAACCTTTACCTCGACATCAATCAATCAATCCGAGGTTTTAAGGATGGAACCTTTGCCTCGAAATCAATCAATCAATCCGAGGTTTTAAGGATGGAACCTTTGCCTCGAGATCAATCAATCAATTCGAGGTTTTAAGGATGGAACCTTTACCTCGACATCAATCAATCAATCCGAGGTTTTAAGGATGGAACCTTTGTCTCGACATCAATCAATCAATTCGAGGCTTTAAGGATGGAACCTTTACCTCGACATCAATCAATCAATCCGAGGTTTTAAGGATGGAACCTTTGCCTCGAAATCAACCAATCAATCTGAGGTTTTAAGGATGGAACCTTTGCCTCGAAATCAATCAATCAATCCGAGGTTTTAAGGATGGAACCTTTGCCTCGAAATCAACCAATCAATCTGAGGTTTTAAGGATGGAACCTTTGCCTCGAAATCAATCAATCAATCTGAGGTTTTAAGGATGAAATCTTTGCCTCGAGATCAATCAATCAATTCAAGGTTTTAAGGATGGAACCTTTGCCTCGAAATCAATCAATCAATTCGAGGTTTTAAGGATGGAACCTTTGCTTCGAAATCAATCAATCAATCCGAGATTTTAAGGATGGAACCTTTGCCTCAGAAACAATCAATTTTCCTTCAACGATAGGAGAGCTCCTATCGCCGGGGTTCTAAGGAGAGTTCCTTAACCTCAGGATTTAGGCGGCGAAAAGGTTTTCAATGCCTTACTAAGCCGGACGAAATTTGGTAACGACTTTGCATACATCATGTCTCATGAAGCATGCAAAGGGGGGCAGCTGTTGACACCCAATTTCGTCCGACCATAAAAAATTTTTAAAAGAAATTAAATAAAAAAAATTATTATTTTTATTACTATTATTATTACTAAAAATTTTAATTAGTTTAAAATACATTTTTTTTTTTGTGAAGATTTGATTTAAAATGATATATGTGTGTGTTTGAAAGAAAAAAAGAAAACTCCAAAAAAATGGCAAAATTTAAAAGTTTGAGGTAAAAATGACAACATTAAGAAGTTTCGGAAAAAATTGACAAATTCTGAAAGTTTCAGGAGCATTTGGTAGTTTGTCACATAAAATTTTGGGCCTGCCGACGTTTCTGGCGCAAATTGACAGAAAACGACAAAATTGTCAAAATCAGAAGCTTCAGGAACTTATCCAGAGGTTGAGAGACGTAAAGGACTAAAATTGTCATTTTACCAATTTAAAAGATAAGTTTGAAATTTTTTATTAATTTATCCATCAACAGTTCAGCCAAACTTCCTCTATAAATAGTCCCCCAAATTTTGTGCTGAACACAGAAAAAAATAGAGGAAAAGCTTAGAGCTCTGTTTTAAAAAAAGAAAAAATTACAGCTAAAAGTCCCTGGCTCTCCTCCCTTTTCCCAGAAAAGCCTAAAACTTCCATCTGTTTACATAAACACCATCTTCTTCCTCTTGCTGCCAATTTTTTTTCCCATCCCCGGTCGCCGTTTCCAGTTTTTTTTTTTCCTTCGCGTTTTTCGTCCCAGGAAATTCAAAAATTTTAACTTTCAGGTAAAACTCATCTTTAGTCCTTTATCTTTTCAATTTCTTTCTCTTTGGTTACTAACCTTTTATTTTGTTCTTGCAGAAAGAAAAAAACTAATTACTAACTCTTTTAATCTTTATTTGTTTATTTATTATTTATTGTTGTTATTATTGCTAACTTTTTATTCTTGTTATTATTGTTACTAATTTACTAACCTTTTATTATTGTTATAATTGTTACTAACTTACTAACTTACTAACCTTTTATTTTTATTATTGTTATTAACAACTAACTTTACTAACTTTGCTAATTTTTATTATTGTTGCTATTATTATTGTGTTATTAAAGTGGATGGCCAAAAAACCCCACTTTATTATTATTAATTGTCTATTTTTTTTTTTTTGTGATTAAATTTATTTCACTTTTAATTTTTATAAAAATAATAATAATAATAAAAAGAAAGAATAATTTTATGTATAATTATTAAGGCTAATAAAAATCATTTTTAGAAAAAGCTAATTATCTTTTATTATTTTGGAATACATGTTTTTTATTATTTAACTTTTTATTCCTTTTATTAAAATTAAATAAACATAGGTAAATAATCACAAAACAAAAAATAAAAAAATACAAATCATTTCTTTTTAAATATATCTTTACAAGTAGCAATAATTAAAATTTAATAAAAACAATAATAAAAATCCAATAAAATTATGATTAAGTTTAATAATCAATTAAATAATTAAAAATTAAAATTTAATAAAAATTAAACTCCATGTCCAAATAAAATCTTAATTAAATAATTACTTTTGGTTAATCTTTTATTCAAAATAAATTATATAAATATCAAGACTTTTTCTTTTATTTTTAATATACATATAAATCCTTAGTTTTTTTTAATAAAATCTTGATTAAATAATTACTTTTTGATTATTCTTTTATCAAATAAATAGAATAAACATAAAATAAATGTCAACTCTTTAATTTCTTTAAAGATTTTTTATATTAAATATTTAAAAATTACTTTTTGATTCTTTTATAAATTGAGTAATTATTTAAATAATAAATATCTTTCATTAAACAAATAATCTTTCAAAACAAAACTAAAAGAAAAAAGTAAAATAAAAGAAAAGAAAAGAAAGAAAAGAAAGAAAAGTAAAAGAAAGAAAAGAAGAACAAGCAAAAGAATAAACAAAAATTGAAAAATAAAAAAAACAAAAAAGAAAAATATAAAATATAAAAAAAAAAGGAAATGAATAAATTTTTTTAGTTAACATTAAAAGATCCTTAACAATTAATTTCATAATTAAATAATTAACAAATAAATTAAATTAATTTTCCATATCCGGATGATCCGTCAGGATCTACGGTTTGGAAAATATCAACCTTTTTTTAACTAAATAAATTAAATAAATATAAAGATAAAAATTCATATTCACAATATGGATTAAACTATTTAAAAGTTCACGAAATTCCGTGTCCAAATGACTCGGCAGAGTCCATGGTTCGGAATCAAAATCTTCCGTGTCCAAATGACTCGGCAGAGTCCATGGTTCGGAATTATAAAATTTCATACAAATTAATCAATAAAAAAAAATCCACATTTCGACTAATCCAGTTAAAATTTCTAATTTTGAAAATTAACTGAAAATTATTTAAAAGCAAAGCAAAACAAAATTAAAATCAACTAAGGTGCCAATTTTTGGGCGTTTTAACAAAGTTGTTTTAACGTAACCGTACTCCCGATCCCCGAACTCTCGCAGACCATATTTTAGGTATCCAATCGACCTAAGAAAAACCGATTGGTGGCGACTCCCGAAAACGAACCACACGTTGCCACAATAAGCAAAACTAAAGACCCCATAAAATCTTGATAACTTTTGAAGACTACCAGTTGCAAACCATTAGGACCCAGAGCCGTAAAATTTCCTAGTTGGAATAAAGCCAATTTAATTTCTGAGTCCGTAAAGGGACAAAGCAAGATTTGGTGATGAAAGTAATCAAGCTTCCTCTTAATATAGCTACACAATAAATTTTGAAAACCCTAATCGAGCTCTTTTTAGACATTAAAGCTATTAACAAAGTGCCTATGAATAAAAGACCGAATGTGATTAGGATCAGAGAGCCATAAATTAGTAGCTAAATCCTTTACACTACAAGAAAAATGTTGAAATGCGACTAATTTATGCGACTAAAAGTCAGTAATATGAGAGTTCATTTGTACGTTAGTAGTATAGCTGTGGGCTACAATCTTTTATACAACTGAAATTTTCAGTTGCACAAAAGTCAGTTGCATGTTAGTAGCACAATTTAAAAAATATTAATTTTCAATCGCACATGTAGTGGGGAATGGTTATTTATGTGACTGAAATAATCAGTCACATACTATTAGTACTATTTAAAAAATTTTAAAAAGTCAGTAACATGTCAGTAGCACAATTTAAAAATTTTAAATTTTAGTTGTATAATACGGTCATTTATACGAATAAAATGGTCAATCATACAAAGTCAGTCGCATATCAATAGCACGATTTATAAAATATAAAAATGTCAGCAGCATATCAGTCGCACAATTTAAATTAATTTTCCCATCAATCGCACGACAGTGTGACATATTAAATAAGTTTTACTTTTCATTCACATGATAGTCGCATAAATTAAATATATTTTTCTTCAAGCACACATCAGTGGCAAAGTCAGTCAAATAAATTGCCTCGATGCTCGTCTCTCTTCCTCATTTCTCCACCTTCTCCGATTTTCTCCTTCTTTCCTCAATCTCTACTCTTGTCTCTGTTCTCTATCTTTGCTTCTACTTTTCTAGTTCTTCATCCTCTCGGCCTGAAGCTTTGCTGCCTTTAAATTGCATCATTTGAATATCTAGTTATTAGCATAGAGGTAACTTGTATTTCTAGTCAAGATTTTGTTATAAATGATAAAATTTTTATTTGCAGTTTTATTTACATATATATGCATATAGATAAACTATAGATTACCTGTCAATGATTATTAGTACGTTGAGAAGTATTATGGATATATTGTAATTGCAATGATATGTAATTAATGTATATACATAATATGTCTCTGTTTAAGAATCATTGATTGTCTAAGTTGGACAGTTCAAAAATGAAAAAAGTCTAAATCATACTTTTGTAATTGTCATTTATCTTAATGGTGGATAAATTCCAACTACATGAAACCTCATTCCTTGGAAAGCCGTGTTTAAGTGATTTGTCTTAAACAATCAAGAATTCCAAGGAGCTGAAGTAAGATGTTGCCAAAATTTGTCCAGATTATTAAGGTAACTGATTATTTAAAAGTATAATTTTGATTTTTCATTTCTGAATAAGTTAGGACCATTCCCTGTAGAGATTGGTTATTAGGGTATAAGTGGATATTCAAATATAGTATATCAATGTTAGTACAAAATTACAAGTTGTTGAGTTGTGATGATTTTTTTAGTTTAATATATATGAATTTCATTTGTAGGAAATATATAAGGCAATGGCAATGGGACGTGAATGGATATATAACCGTTTAATGATGGATGGATACATGAACCCAAATTTCATAAACGGTGTAGAAAACTTTATCAAAGCTGTATGTAGTAGTTCGACACAACTAATAAAATATCCATGTCGGCAATGCCAAAATAGATATTACCGAGAACAAAATGTAGTTAGAATACATTTATGCGAATATGGATTTGTGGAAAACTACTATGTATGGCATTGCTATGGTGAAAAATATGATCTACGGTCTCATAATTTTCATATTGGCGAAGCATCAAATACATCATCTTCAAGAATAGTTTTTGATAGAGATATTAATTATAACAATAGATTTGTGTATGAGCAAATGATTATTGATTCGATTGGCCCAAATCTCCACTGTAATGAAAGAATGAAAATGATGAAGGTGGCACCGTTTCCATGGACGCTGATATATATGATTATGAAAATGATAATGAAGTTGGGGATGTATTTAATTTTAGCATAGCTAGAAATGAATTGCCTAATTTGAGTGCGGGGAAATTTTACAAACTATTGGGTGATGCATCGACATTGTTGTGAGATGGGTGCACTAAATATACGAAATTGTCAATAGTATCTCGATTGTTAAGCAAGAAAAGTAAGAATAATATAAGTGACAATTGCTTTAATGACATTATCTCACTTGTGATGGATTTTGTACTTGAGGACAATAAGTCGCCAGAGACACTGTATAAGTGTAAACAGATGATGAAATGTTTGGGTCTCCCATATATGAAAATAAATGCATGCCCAAATAATTGTATGTTATTTGACAGGGAGAGCTTACATTTAACACATTGCACAGTTTGTGGAGAGTGTAGATATAAGGAAGAGACAATAGATAAAGATAGCAGAAAACCAATTCCAAAAAAGGTATTGCAGCATCTACCAATAAATGACCGACTAAAATGGTTATTCATATCTACCCCAACTACAGAACACATGACATGGCATGCAAGTAATAGGTGTGGTGATAATGGTTTAATGGGTCATTCATGTCAAATAAAGGCTTGGCGACATTTAGATTCAACTTTTCCTGACTTTGCTACTGAAAGTAGGAATGTACATCTTGGGCTATGTACAGATGAATTTATGTCAAATTTTGCAACAATAGGGGCATATTCTATTTCACTGGTTTTCATTATTGTATATAACTTGCTGTCGAAAATGTGTATGAAAAAGGTGTATACATTTCTTTCATTGTTAATTCCTGGTCCAAGATCTCGTGGACAAAATATTGATATGTTTTTTAGGTCGCTAATTGAGGAGTTAAAGACATTGTGGTTACATGGCGTTGAAATCTGGGATGCATATAGATCTCAAAATCTTGTTATGTGAACTCCACTTGATTGAAGGTGGTAATAACAGAATAAAACTGAAAGCAACATATGCACTAAAAAGAGAAAAGGTTTGGCAGATATGTTTATGGTTACAAGAATTAAAATTTCTAGATGGGCACGCTTCAAATTTAGCTCATAATGCAAATGTAAGGAACAGAAGTTTCTACCCCTTTAATAGCCATGACTATCACGTATTTCTTCAATGTATACTGCCAATCACATTACATGGGTATTTAGCACCAACAATGTGGTCCACTATCTCTTAATGTAGTTCATTTTTCCGCCAGCTTTGTTCAAGAAAAATCAGACTAGATGATATGAAGAAGTTGCAAAACCTCATCAATGTTACTATCTGCAAGCTAGAGATAATATTTCTGCTAGCTTTTTTCGATTCCATAGAGCACCTTTTTATACATCTATCACGTGAAGCCAAGCCATGTGGTCCAGTACAGTTCCGATGGATGTATCCGTTCGGCAGACTAATGCGGTTCCTGAAACGAAAGGTGCGCAACAAAGCAACATTAGAAGGCTAAATTGTCAAGGCATATTTGATTTAGCAAAATGACAATATTTTGTGAACATTATTTCGATCCTAATACATCAACCAGACTCAATAAGGCCCTAAGAAACAATGACATTAATTCAGGGTTGCCAAATCATCATAGGATATCTCAACTGCCGTTATTCTATAAACCACAACTTCCTAGGCCATGGGGCACATAGGCTTCTAGAAAAAAATGAATTACGTCAAGTGCATCTTTACATTCTACAAAAATGTGAAAAGATTGACCCATATGCTCGGTACATTCTTGAACATCTGTGTCTTAATATGTTAATTTATTGTTTAGTTTTTTAAAATTACTAATCTTCCACTATTTCAGTGTCGTGCCCAAACTTGCCCTTGGCCCATCCGGGCCCGATTACTTAAACACGCAGCGGAATTTTTCACACAGAAGGGGCATTTAAATAAATCTGATCAAAACATATGGGCACGAACCCCAGGATACTTACCGGTAATAGCTCGTTAAGTTCTTATTTAAGGTAAAGTTGGAGTGCTCTCAGAAACAAGCTAGCACCTATGTGCAATTTAGTGTTCATTTCATGATCTTTATCATGCTTAGCCAAGTACATGCATGGCAACCAAAACACCAAATCCATATTTTGAAAACTTGTTTATGAACTCATGTTTTGCATGATCTTATGTAACTTAGAAACATGCATACATCAGTCCATAGCACATAGTCAAACATAAGCCTCTTCCAGTATTTTCTCCACTTGTGCACACAATATCATAGGCATCACTTCACATACTTAATTCACCCAAAAGTACACATGTCCATTTACATGTAATTAATATCCTTCGATGCCATTTTAGCACGCATGTGACCATTTCCATACTAATCCAAGCTCACTTGCAATTCTTCCTTATGTGCACATACAAGGCCGAATGTTGCATGCTTCATTATTGAACATATCTTTATGAACATGCAATTATGTTGGTACTTAACATGCGAGCTCCTTCTCATTGAACATAAACAACTTAACTTCCATACTTGCATATCATTCTTAGCTTATACCAAGCACATGGTAAAATCACCAAGCATACCAAAACATACCATAGTCCATGAGTTCATATTTACAAGTCATAAAAAAAATGGTGTTAAACTGAAAGTGAACATATTCACTTAGAACTTAGCCATGATATTCAAAAGCATGATACATGGCACATAATGCATAAATCCATAGAACACATTCCACCTTAATCGACCTTGTTCCCACAACTTCTAAACTCCTTAAGCCTGCACAAGGAAGTCTACACCATTGGCTTGATTCACAAGCAAACTATACCACATAAGTCACTTAGGACATATGAATATATTGAGCAATACCATACACATACCCAACCCTTTAACACATCAGAAAGAGTATTCCAATACTCTTAGCTTGACCTTTCAAGCAATCCATTTCCTATAAAAGTAGAGCAGGGCGGGTGAGTTATAAAACTCAGTAAAGATTCCGGTGGCATCCAATGCCTAACTTGGTGAGGAATTTCATATGGCTTTCAAAGCCAACATATGGCTTCCAAAGCCTAACATATGGCCTCCAAGGCCTACTTATGCCAAGAATGTAATGGCAATTATTCCATATTCTTGCAAAGGAAAACACTAAGACAAAGAAAACACAAGCATATAGCAGATATAATAATAATTGGGGTCAGCATGCACAACCAATTCATAGAAGCACACAACACAACACGCCACATACACCATATCGTATTGGGCATAACAAGCATTAGCATATTCCATATCACACAATATCGGTCGACCATTTCTTATACCGTACTGAGCTCATTAACTTGGGAATCGAGTTGGCCAAACTCAATTTCAAGCCTTAAATGCTTGCACAGAACTCATGAGTAAACAGAATTGCCGAAGCAATGAAACTTAGCCCACTTAACACTATGTGCCCGAATACTCACAAAGTGAGTATGAGAAATCCTCACACATAATTGCCGAAGCAATAAAACAACTTAGCCCTGTATGCACTCCTAGGATCACATGGTTCTTTGACCATCACCTAGGGGCCCGAATACTCACACAAAAAAGCCATGGAACTATACCATGCAATAAAGTGAGTATAGAAATCCTTACCATAATTTTTGTAACCTCTCGATGCTTAATTCCTTTGCCTTTCCTTGCTTTGTTGTTGTTAGAACATGTATTTTTCTTAATGGACCTATAAAGCCCAAAACACTAGCAAGTTATTTTCTTACTTTTCATTAACTTAAAAATCATAAATTACCAAGAACACTTTGTGTAACTTACACAACCTCAATTTAAAGAGGTAAGGCCTAACTTAGCCCTTCTTTATACTTAGGCCCAACTTAGCCTTTCTTGTATTTAGGCCCAAATGAACTTAGGAGCCCAAGTACACCATGAACAAGTGTTTAAGCCCATGAAATCTCTCCATAGTGGACATGGCCAAAATTTTGGCTTACCATTTCTCTCAGGCTTCACTTGATTTTTCAAGCTTATATGTTCTTAGAAACTCACATATACCAAGAACACTTGGTTTTAACTTAAAGAATTCAAAATGAATCCTTGGCCGAATTTATGCTTTATTCTTCCTTCTCATCTTAGTTCCATAGATCTCTAGGAACCCATAATTGCCAAGAACACTTGGTTAGCTTGCAAAGACAACAACATCGCCGAATCCTTTAGCTTACAAAACTTATTCTTTTTACAACCATCTTTTTGGTTCTTGTCTAGAACATCCATAAAAGCTTGTTTAGTACTAAGAACACTTGGTTTAAGCTCACTAATGCCAAGATAAAAGCTTGGCCGAATTTCTACCTTTGCCTTTCATCCATCCTTCACTTGTTTTTCCTGCTTAGGATGACCATAAAAGCTCAAAAGTACCAAGAACACTTGGTTTAGAGCTTCACAATGCCAAGAACATACTTGGCCGAATTTTCTTCTTTGCTTGGAAACCTTCACTTAATCTTTGCTTTATAGGCTTCTAACACTTCATAAACACCAAGAATACTTGGTTTATCTTCCAAAAAGTTCAAACATGAACTTGGCCGAATTCTTCAAAATGGTAGCATGGCTGAAATTTCTACATGATCTTTCTTCAATATCTCACTTGATTTCTTGCTTTGGATGGCCTTGGAAGCTTAAAAATACCAAGAAAACTTGGTTGAACTTCATGGATTCCAATAATATATCATGGCCGAATTTTAAAGGAAGAAGAAAGAGTTGTAAGCTTGAGAAAGAACATGGCCAAATTTTGATGAGAGAAGGAGAGAAATTGGAGTGTGTTTTGAGTGTTTGAGTGTGAGAGAATAATAATGAATGGGTGGGAGTGAATGGCCGGCTATATGGGTGAATTATGGAGTGAATAATGTGCTTGGAAGAGTGGGAGACAAGATTTAATGGAAGGAAGACTAATTGGAAGACTTTTGTGTAAGTTGGAAGAAAAAGTCAAAAGTAGGAGATAAGTAGGTAAAGAAAGAATCCAAAGTCTTGACTAAGGATGATAGGTGGATTAAAATAATAGGGGTGAATAATGTGTTTAAAATGAGTGAGAGACAAGATTAAAAGAAATGAAGACTAATTGGAAAACTTTTGGGTAAGTTTGGTAGAAAAAGTCAAAAGTAGGTGAAGAAAGAATCCAAGGTGAAGAAAGAATCCAAGGTGATGACTAAGGGTGGGAAGTGGAATAAAATAATGGGATTTGGAGGGAGTTGCCATAAAATATTGGGAAATGGAGGGGCATGGCTGGCCAAGGCATCCTAGGCCATTAAAATGGCCTAATTCCCCCTTTAGTCCTCTAACTTTCTGATTTTGGGCAATTGAGCCCAACTACTAAAAATTCCTTTGTGCAATTAAGTCCCTTAACTTTAAATTCCACCATTTACATCACTATCTTTCTTGGCCTAAGCCAAGCTTAATTTTTCAAAAGTGTCCAACACTCGCATATACCCATTCTTCACTTAATTAGTGTCTCCTGAGCTCAATGAGCTCAATTCCCTTTTCAGAAAAATTTTCTGAGCCTTTTTTATCTTCATAATCCAAGACTTAAATACTTGAGATTTTCAGGACATTACATTCAGTACATAAGGTTTTCAACAATGTTATGCGATGTAAGTTTCCTCAATGCAGTGCACGAGAAATGGAAGAGTTACATGTTGAAAATTTGGCACAATGGTTTTAGGAATATGTATGCCTTTGATTGTTACGATATTCTCCAGTTGACTGTATGCATATATAGTTAAGTATTTTAAAAAATTGTTGATGATCATGTGTTTCATACTTGTAGGGAAAGATCCATCCAAACATATTAGGTGAACGACTTGTTGAATTATCCCGAGGTCCTTTACATAGAGCTTCAAGTTTTAACAGATGCATGGTGAATGGTTTTCGATTTCATACATAGAGTTACGGGGCAACAAAGTTGACTACAAACTGAGGTGTTTGTGGTGAAAGTGAGGCATTTAGATCTGGGGGCGTATGCTTTTTATGGAATGATTGATGAAATTATCAAACTCGAATATTCAGGAAGCATCCCAAACTTTGTCACAGTTTTCAAATGTACGGGGTTTAATCCTACATGGGGAGTTCGAAGACATGCGCAATCTGGTGTGGTCGATGTTAAGTGGCGTTCCAGATTGAGTCCACCTGAACCTTTCATTCTTGCCCACCAAGCGATATAAGTGTAATATTGTCAATATCCTCATAATTCACTCCAACGGTGGTGGACAGTAATTAAGGTCAAACTACGGGCATACATTGAAATTGACATCATTGATCAGTCATGAAAAGATGAAAACTATAGCACCTTGCAAGCAATTAAGGAAGAACCATACCAGCAACCTAATGTTCAACACGATGAAATATTGGTTGAATCTGCTAGCATTGAACAAACCGTTGTGCTAGTGGACTTGAACGTGGGGGGGGGGGGGAGTTCTTTCACAGTAGGAAACAATCTTGACTAATTTCGATCACACGGGTCAATCTCATAATCCTCTTGACGAAGATGTTAGAAGTTATCATAAGACCTCTTCCGACACTAACGAATGATTATGTACTATTCATAGAATTTTCATCTGTTAAAGTTGTTAATTAATTTAAGTTGTTACTTTTAGTACATGATAATTTAGTAGATAATTATATATATATATATATATATATATATATATATATATATATATAATAAAAATATATTTTGTACTACTTTATAATTTATAATATACAATTTATATATATAAGAATCATATGTATTTAAGTATCATAAAATTGATAAATTTGTGCGACTGAATTCATGTAGTTGTGTGACTGAATTTTTGAGCCATACAACTGAAGTCAATCGCCCTTTTAAATTTGGAAATTTAATGTCGTGCGACAGCCATTTTCAGTCGCATAAGGGACATGCAACTGAATGTCAGTTGCATAAGTCAAAGAATTCAATAGCATGGACCCCGTGCGATTGAAAAACAGTAAGACATCAATCGCATCATTCCCAACTCTTTTAAAAACCCTACACTTCAGCTAAATCCTTCTCCATTCTTACTCTCCATTCTCCCAAAATTTCTTTGAAATTCTTTATCCATCTTCCTCCTTCCTCCCTACTTGTCCAATTTCCGATCATTTACCACACCATTTGCTGCTTCTGGTAAGGCAATCAACTTTTTTTTTTTGTTTCAAATCTTTTTCTATGTTCAATAATGCTATTGTTGCATATTTAGTTATTTTTTTTTTTGTTCATTTTCAAACTTGATTGTTAGTGTTGTGTCCTTAATTTTTCTTTACTTCTTTTCATTTTCTCAATTCTTTTTATTTTTTTCAATTTGTTTTTACATGGAATGTTAGTGTTGAATGTGGGTGATGGACAAATATTGTTGTTGTTGAAATTTTAGTGTCAATTTTATGCTGAAATTTGTATGTTAATTTTAGTGTTAAATTTAGAAATTAATTTTAGTTGTTATTTTTAGTACTTAATTTTAGTGTTAATTTTAGTACATGATAATTTAGTGTGTGTGTGTGTGTGTGTGTGTATAAGAATATATTTTGTACTACTTTTCAATCATGGACGATGATGATCATGGTCGCCAATTTTTGGGAAGCCATAGTGCCCCAACCTACCATGGTCGATCACCCTCAAGTTCTGACTCCCAACAAACTTCTCGTGGAGGCAACAGATCCAACAGCCAACATATCTTTCAACCTTTGGCACAACAAAGGGGTAGACATGGGCACGTCCTGTTTTACGCCTGTGGGTGATTTTCCACACCCAGTATCCGATTCACCATCGGCCGCATCTAATTCTGCTTCAGAAAACTAGCAGTCAGTCAACTGGGGCAATACACCTGATCATCAGTGTTCCGCTGGGTTGAAGGTCCCATCGGAATATCCTCATCATCAGGAATACCCCCCTTAGGAGGATTATTACACCTGACTCATAAGTTTAATTCTTAAAATAGTTAAGTATTATACTTAATTCTATGGAACTACTAATGATAATATAATAATGTGTTTACACCTGAATTGTAGCATTGTCCGCGATCAGAAGGTCATTGACACTATTGGGGATATCTACAGCCACCTTCCTAAGGAGGATGCATCAGAGTGGAAGGAGGTACGTGCCGCCAAGGGGGATGAGTATATTGCGCAGCTGCAAGTAATTAAACCATTTTTTTAAACTCATATCACATAATTTCGTTCATTTTCCACTATTTACACGACTCATGTATTTTCAACTGGTTTCTATTTTATTTTAACAACACTATCATTGGGATGATGCAGATGATTACTTAATTAGAAAAGGATACTTCCACTCACTTGGGAGTCAATACAAAAACAAGCTCAGTCATTTGAGATATACTATTGACAAGAACCAGTTTGCCGGGTCTTACTTGATAATGACTACTGTCATTTCCTGCCTCACCGTCCTACCTACATTCTACTTGATCATTGGCAAAATTTGATCGCCCATTAGAATGGTGAAAGATTCCAACATGTTAGTACCGTCATGAAGAAAAAACAAGTAAGAAGATACATTTATTTCTATAATACTAACATATTTTATTTCTGATTTACTAATCAAATTTTTAAATCATGTTGTAGCTGGGTAAGGACGCACCTGAGGGTGCACAACCACGAAAACATTCTCTTGGAAGACAAACAAAGCAGCAACTATACGATCAAATGATAAAATATTTTCTCCACTAAAATTTAATTTATAAATACAATTTATTATTCCACTACATTTTCTATCTGTTCACAGACCAAATAAGAACAGCCTCTACAGTTTGGCGACTTTGTCCGCCATATGTCGACCAGGTGTAAAGGAACCCAGATACTCTCCCAGCAGAATGTTGATCTTGCGGTAACTAATAATCACATAATTTAATTAAAAATATTCCTAAAATTCCATTTTCTTAACATTTTAAACATTTTCCAATTGATTAGGCCAAGTATGAAGTGGAGCTCATTACTAAGTGTGGCGTAGATACGTCAAAGCATCCTACCTTCTGTTCTGAATCCTGGGAAAATGTGGTTGGTGGGCGTAACAAGGGAGTGTGGACGGGAGTCCCACAGTTATTGGCTTCTCCTGATCGTTACCGTCATGCACGATCAGATGTGTTTTTCACTTGTTTACTTTTACTATAAATTTGAACTTCTGTTAATTACATTCTAACCATTAATTAATAATTTAGGGATATAAGGATGACCGTCATGAACAAAGATGCAAGGAGAACGAAGAACTTCGGGCACAACTCGCTACTATTCGAGTAGAGGTTGCATCGTAGTAAGCCTAATAGGCCGAGTTTGATAAAAGGATCCAGGGGGTCAAGGCCCTACTGCAAACCTTGGTTTGGATGCAGGGTCAGCAGGGCGGGTATAATTTTATGGCTGCTGCAACAACAACCATTGGTTGCATGCATACTCATGGGACCCTGCCCCACGATGTTGATCCGGGACTCATTCCAAAAGGGTCAGGTGGAAGGGGATCACATACTCTGATCCATCCTACATCGTATCAGGGAACGTTTGCATATTAGCTGACACCAACATATCAGCATCCTTCATTCTCAACTGTTCACAATAAACCAGCAATGACCTTTCATCATCCTAACCGGCATCCTCTGCACCTGCATCAGCATCACAATGGCTTCAGCATCTAGCAGGGGATTATTTTTCGGATATGACGCTGGTGTGGCTCAATGTTTCTGACACTGCTTAGCTCAGGACTACAATACCTGAGACTTAGGAGATAATGCCTTCTCGTCCAATTGAGGGGGACCAACACCTGAAGGACTGGCCATCAGATTGACGCTCAAGACGATAACCAGCAAAACACCAATGTAATCTTGCAATTTGTTTAGTTGTATTCTTATTTAAGGTTTTTAAAGAAATTAAATTATATTGAAATGACAATTTATATTAATAATATTTTTATTTTTATTTTCAATATTACTAAAGTAATTATATATTTTCATTATTATAATAATTGTAATCCAATTTTATTAAAATTTTAATTATTTTTTAAATAATATAGGTATAATCTGTGCGATTGAAATTCAGTCACATCATGCGACTGAAATTCAGTTGCATGTGTTAGTCGACCTCACAACTTGTGCGCTTTGATAATTTTAGTCCCACTATGTGACTGACTTTCAGTCACATGATGCCACTAACAGATTCAATCGCACACATTCATTAGACCCAGTTTATCCCACTGCCAAACTCAGTTGCACGACAGTGGCACGTTTCAGTCGCACAACAGTGGCACGGCTCATGCGATTAGCATTTTTGCTATTGATCTTTCTTGTGGCATTTCAATCGCATGGTGCAACTGAATGCCACTGATTCTTCAATCACATCTACCCGATTTTCTTGTAGTGTTAGGATATGAATTTTGTTCCTACTTTGTCTATGTTTAGTAGTCAAACGAAAAAAAACTTTGTGTTAGAATACCAAAGTGGAAGCCAATTTAGGCAATATTTTTATGCCCACTTTATTTTTTCATCTACAAATAGATCAAACAACCTATCTCTCTTGATGCGAATAGCATCAACATGTAAGGACGGATCTAAATTTGATTGCAATTCAACCAACTGAAGCTACGTAACATTAATCTTTCAAGATAGATCACCCAGATTCATTTTATTCTAGCTCCTCCAAGTAGGCAAAGTCATCTTATACTTGAAAATAAGCTAGAACATGAAGAAACCAAATTCACTCCAAATGTCTTGTACAATCTATTCACACTGTGAATGTCTAAGCCAAAATGACTCAAAATGATGTAGTAGATGAAGAAACTTGGTCTTAAAAGAAGTTACTAATAATAAGGAAGTATGATCTAAGACTTCAATGGAGAGGTTTTGTAAAAAGAAAACTGGATACATATTGAACCAATTAGTAGAAGTATAAGCCTTGCCAAAAACTTCAAAAACAGCATCATCTCCCACCTGTCCATTTGTCCATGTGTATTTTGGGCCATGGCACCTTAAAAGGACCAAGGCTAAATCATCAATCAAAGATTGCAAAAGACCTACCCCTAGGCAACTATTAGCATTCATCCCTACTTTATCTAACTCATTTAACACTTGGTTAAAATCGCCCAACAAAATAAGGGTTCAGTATACACGAACAGAGAATTCTAACTCCATGTTTCACCACGCAGATTCAACTTAGGATTCCCATACATTAATCCTAGAAGCCAAACATTTCTTAACTCATCCCTTATTTTTAACAAAATAATATTCTAAGAGACCTTCATAATAGAACAATGCACTTCATCATCCCAACCAATCCATAAACCCTCTTTTCGGCCAATCACATCTACAAAGTGACTTTATGAATCCCATATGAACTAAATTTAATAGTGACATCATGGCCTTTTGATTTTGTTTCCATCAAGAAGATAATATTTGGATGATTGAATCTTATCAAGCTACAAATGTAATGAACTGCAACAGAGCGGCCTAGCCTGCGGTAGTTCAACCTTAATAGCTTCATAGCAAAATGAGGGGTTGTTTAGGGCCAACCACATGAAATCCTTCATGACAAGCATTTCCTGCAAAAGACTAGGTCAGAACAAACCCATATAGGTCACACCGAACAGCTAACTCCAAAGCCACAAAATCATCCTCAATTATCATTTCTTCAAAACAATTCAGATGCATATTAGAATATACTTTTCCTTTAGGAAAATCGGGTACTAACTTTTTCCATTTATATGGAACCTTTATGTAAGATAAATCTTGCACTTCCCATTGACATTTCTGAGATGGTGACTATAGCCTTGCAACTCCAATTATCCAGAAATAAGAGCATTCACTTTAATGATATCATGATATAATAAAGAACAAAATCTCTTCACGGTTTTCTCCATCCTGATAACCTTAAGAGTCTTATCTGTTTGGAAAGATGAAAAAGTCCTTTTGAGCCAATCAGACCGAATGACATCGTTTATGTGTCTCCATAGAGGTAGGAGATAATCTAAGCTTTTCCTTCTCCAACTCCTAGGAGATAATCTAAACTTTTCCTTCTCCATCTCCTGTTCTAACCGATAATCTCTACCACTCCCATCTTCAAGAAAATCTTCCATAGACACTTTAAACTCCTTTTGAGATTTACTAGATGGATTAATAGTGTTTGACTCAAATCTTGATTGGATATTGTCATATACTTTGACACCATCAATCTATTCAAGGCCTTGGTTTTCATGTAGTTTGAGGTCTAACTGTAGAATTTGACTATCCAAATAAGACTCCATTGTACCCGAAACTGGATTCATACATGAAGTCCTTAAATGACCTACCCTGGCACAACATTTGCAAATTTTGGAAATATGTTCATATGTAAGCTTTATCCAATGTCAGATACCAATACTATTTCTCGAGAACAAACCAAGCTGAAGTGGGTTCAAAATATCGATTTCCACTCCAATGCAAAGAAAACCCTAACAATGATTAGTGTTAGGATCAAAATCCACTATCTCAAATGTGCCTAATCTCTGCACTATCATCTTTATAACTGAATATGTTAGCAGCAAGATAGGTAAGTTGTGTACTTAAATCCAAACTGATATATGATTAAGATCATGTTAAGCAATGGAAAGATATGGGCATAAGAGGCAAGCAAAAACCAAGGCACTATCAAAATTCATGGGAATTCACTTGAGGAATTCAATCGAATCTACCCACAAGAAAAATTTAACAATAAATCAATTCTGACCAACTGAACCTAAAACTATCACTTGACCCTGCAAATTCCAGAACTTATCAATATGTTTTTGAATAAAAATGGGAGAAAAGGACCTCCTATCATGGACTTGAATTAATAAACAATTTCAACTTAACTCTGCCCTGTGAATATCAAAACCATACTCAAACTGAAACCAAGAGCTCTTCCAATAAAACTGGTCTATCGACAGAGCAGGCATTTCTAACCTCTTTTACCTATACATCAAAGAACAAAAAGGAGGACCACCAATAATTGATATAAAGGAAACCAATTATGACATCCAAACACCATCCACTCAACCAAATAATATAAGCTTGCGAAAACTTAGAAGAAAATTCTGCTGATTGAAGCCAAACTAGTAACTAAACAAAGAACAAGGATGAACAGAATCACAAATTGAACCAATGAATGAGACCCTTTTTCAATCCTAAGTCTGGCCCTCGTTTGCTTATGGTAGATAAGGAAGACCCCTAGTCGACGAGCTTGATTGCAGTGAAATTTTACAAAGCCAGTAGTCCAGAGCTTGACAACGGAACTTGGGAGCCTTTACTTTCATGATAACACCGATTAGAAACTCAGCAACAAAGCTAAGGTGAGAATATGACTGATTCAGGAGGATATGAAAGGAAAGGTACGGGCATGAGCCAAAGGAAATTAGGGATTTGTTGTTATAAATAGGAATAAGGTGAATCGACCAAGATCGATGATAAGGAATCACTCAAGATGATGGAAAGGAAATGAATAGCTAAATTTTGCAAGGCTTTGAGCAAATTAAGGCCCAAGATTAGGAAAGGCTCTTTGAAGAAAATAACATGCCTTCAAGAAAGAAGGAACTCTCAAACGCAATCTCAACACTTGTTCTTTTTGGGCAAGGCTATAACACCTTAAATTTGCACACATAAGCAATTCAAAGCATAAGACTAACTTTATTGCACTCTAATTTAAAAGTTATTGCAAATGCATTACAATATTTAAAAAATCATACAATATATTTTAGTAGTGAGTTTACTAAATGGCCAAAAACCATTGAGTTACCATCAACTTTAACATCATATATATGTGTTTAATACTTCTAAATATTCACTTTACCCTGAATCTATTACAACATATTCTACTTTGGGTTATCATAAATCTTTGTAGCATTTTCATATTTGATAAATTATTCTACCATACTACCTTTAAAACTAGTATTTGATATTCATTTTTTATAAATTTTCGAATTTATGTGCAAAAAATAAGGGTAAAAATAAAAATAAAATAAAATTTTTCTATTTTCTTAATTTTCATAGCAAACCAAGTGGTTCAATAGATGTGGGATTGAGGGTGTATATCTTTAAAAAAATACTTTTAGGTATTTAAGCTTATCGTCCTTCTTTTTCTTTTCTTTTTCTTTGTTTTTTTTGGTACAAAATTAAGTAATAAATTAATAACTAGGCAAATATCCACAATTTACTGCAGGCATTGTTGAAACATTGTTTTGTAGTAGAAAAATGAATATATACGTATGCATATATATTAAGGTAGCTAGAGCATACACAGACATACACAAATATATGGCATATATTAGAAGAGTTTGAAGTATATATACATAGGGTAGGTTTAATAAGTGCAATTTTACTGGCAGTTTGATCAGGTGTTTGGTGGATTATCGAAGTTTTTATTGATTAAGAAATAGCAATAAGAAATAATTGTATAGGTAAATGGAATATGAAAAATTTTTAAGCTGCGAAGTATATTGAATTTTTCAAAGTAAAGAATGTCTCACAGCATATGCCTAGGAGTTATGGAGGTACAGCTCTCTGGTTGGTCATCTGTGGATGAATTGCATGGTGATTCTTTTAATGTTTTCCCATTAAGATGAAAAGGATAAGTGTGGAACAAGTGCTATTTGAATGTTCAGAAACAAATGCTAGAACACCGCATGATCGAAACAAATAACACAACCATTTATAGAATAACCATCGAATAACAAATGAATGTTAGAATACCAAATTTCTGCAAACAATACAATGAAGTTCAGATTCACAACTCTTTGGAGACAAACTTCAAAACACTAACTTCACAAGAAAACCAAAGATGCTGCTACATTACATTGATGCAAGAAATGATTTATGTGCATGTTGTTTTTGCTAAATTTTGTGAGTTTTCTTTAGAAGCCCATACTTTTGATGATTACCTGGCCATCATAACTCCAGAAGCTCGTGATTGCTTTGCAATCATGGCTCCAAAAGCTATGACATTCATCACACAACATGAATCAACCAAATTGTAGCTTTATCTGCATCACTGTGCCAAAGCAACTCCTTAACCCTAACTTTCCATCATTCCCTCATGGAGAGCATAATTACATGACAATCATTACTCTATAGGCACTCATGATGATTAGGTTCCCATCATCATACTCTATATGCACACATGATGATTAGTTTCTCATTATCACTTTTGCATGATACCAACATTCATCCATCTACTCCCCTGCCTCACTACGTTATTGTCCTTCTTTTTGCAGTGCACCCAAGGTTGCCATGTTTTATATCTACGCCTAGCAACACAGTACAGTGGTAGTACTCATTCTCTAAAATGCACTCTTTCCAACTCTTTCTCCCTGCATGGCGTCGTTTAATGAGGGATGCATGGCACCAAATGGGCTTTTCACGCCCTTTAAAGGGTTCTATATACAAATTTGCTATTATACAATGGCTTGGTTGGAAGCATACGCCTTTAACCAAGCATGCCAAAACAGCAAGTGCGAATATCACTACAATATGCATATTGGTCCAATTCAACCCGTCCATGATCTATTCCCCCACCCTTGGCATGCCCGTTTCCCTAACTCATTCATGATCCATAACCAAGAACATAATAAAGACCCAATTGCAACTTCCATGAACACGAGACATAAACATGTCCGGGAAAATAATCTCAGGACTCGTAGTGCAAATATCAGAAAACAGATGCAGTAGATAGAACTGAAAACGAAGCCGTTGAAGTTGAAGGCAGCGGAGTCATCCGAGGAAGAAAATGGCTGTTGCTAATGCTAGCACCATCTCTCCAACAATCTGCTTCTTGTACCGCTCCCCGCTGAATCAGATCAAAATCCAAAATTTTTGCTTTCCCAGAAGATACCGTCACCCGAGAAAGCTCAATTTCTCTGCGCCCGCCAAATTCTACTGCCCCGTCGGACGGACCCAGCAATCCTCATGCAACTGCCTCTCCACCGTCTCCGCTGCCACTACCCATTACGAGGTTACTTCTCGTTCTTGTTATTTTCTCTGTTTCCGCCTTGGGTTTAGCAGCATGTCTCTGAAGCTTCTTGTTTTCGCTTTATTCTTGTTTTGGTTCCGCGTCCACCTGAAGAATTGTTTCTTACTTTCCCTGTGTTATTTGTATGACATTAAGCTAATATTTTTTGGGAACTTTGGGTCGTTTCTCGATTCTTCGTCATATTTCATCTTATGCTTATGTGTGGAGCAAAATGCAGTTTTCAGATGGTCCAGCTGAGGTAGAATTGAGATTAAAACTTTGGGGTGGAGAAGTACCGAGCGCCAAAGACATATCTGTAAATGGAGATGGAACGTTTTTATCTGTTCGAGTAAGCCGTTCGGGGTCTCTGATTACACTTATGGAAACTAATAGCCTCTTTGAGAGAATTAAGCCTTCTGAAACAATATGGTTGGTACGGCTGAACTTAAATGGGTTTTTTGAAGATTCGCTGTAGCTTGGAGTGATTTATGTTGATGGTTTTTGTGCTGGCCAGGTATATAGATGATGACCAACTTGTTGTTAACATGAAGAAGCAGGATCCAGATTTGAAATGGCCTGATATTATAGAGTCATGGGAATCGTTGGCAGCAGGATCTATTCAACTCCTGAAAGGTTCTTCAATCTACATCGTCGGTGATTCTACTGAAATCAACCAGAAAGTGGCTCGTGAACTTGCAGTCGGTCTTGGGTAATAGTCTATATCAACCTACATGTGTTAATGGTGTTGGTTCTACCTTTGGTATGCCAATGTTTCAGGATATAAGACCAACCATTTTCAATCTTCTACCTGATTTCTCATTGCACAAAAAGGTTTTATTGGTTATTTCTGTGCTCGTTATTACAGTTAACATCATTAGTGGACGCCATGTTCATGATATTCTTTATTCTTTTTTTTCCCCACTTTATGAAAAGAAAATAGACATAAATAGTACAAAATCCACTTTTTTTTTTAATCTCTTGCATATGCTTGAACTTAGTTGCTCGCAGAAAGGTTAATATAAAAACTTTACATGCTTCTCTACCACAGTAGAATCTTAGTCATATACTTCGCATCGATATTAATCATTGTGTTGGTGTGCTTTAACCAGAAAACGTGGAGAGTTCTAATCAAAATTTGCATGGTGTTATTTCAGGTATACTCCACTTGACACGAAAGAGTTGCTGGAAACATTTGCCAAGAAAAGCATTGATTCATGTGAGCTATAGTTATAGATGTATGCCATGCTGTAACCTTAGCCTGACAACAGACCAGCATAAATCTCGGCAGAGTTGAGTGTTAACTAAATAAATTGGATTCAAACCTGAAATAATCTGAACCAGAAGGCTGGAAAGTTGTACACACTATAACCTGCAATTATAAGTAAGCATGATGAAGCACAACTTTCCGAAAGCTCAATCTTGAATCCAGAGGGAAACTTATATTTATTATAAATCACCTCAACTTTATCAACACTTTAACCCCTAAATAATATACCCATGATATCAAGACCTTAAGATATGTACTCATCTTTCTAGCAAAAACCTTAAGGTCCTAGTTCAAATTTGTGAAATAAGCTTTTAGTTAAATTTCTTGCTGATGAACTGATGTCCAGTTTGAACATTATCACTTAAATTGAGTTATTTAAGACTGGTCCATTCCAGGGGTGCTTGCTGATGGATCTGACATTGTGGCTGAATCTGAAGGTGCCGTATTGGAAAGCCTAAGTAGGTATGGCAAGCAGCAATATTGCCTTCTTTGGAGAAACACTTAGAACCTATCTTATTGTCATGTTAATTGTTCTGCAGTCATGTTCGGGCCGTAGTGTCGACACTAGGAGGACAACATGGGGCTGCTTCACAAAGTGATCGATGGAGACACCTCTATTCTGGGTTTACTGTCTGGTTGTCACAGACTGAAGCAATGGGTATTTCCTCTGCCTTTCCTTTTTTCTTCTAGACATGTGACAACTCCCATACTTTATCCCTACAAACAAAGTTATTGATTAGTTGTCTTTCAGTTTGAAACATAAGCAACGAATGAGTATCTTTTCGTGTGTGCAGTTGTTCCACAATGTATTCTGTATAATAACCTATTTGCTGATCAGGATACAGTGCAGTGTATGCCGTAGGTTGATCCTGAACAACATTTGTTGCAAGTCAACTGTTTAACTCTCCAAACTAACACCTGTTTGTTGTTCTCTTTCGGTAGTTTGGGAAACCAATCATTTTCTTGGAAAGCATCTCTATAACTTGTCTGGGACCAATGGAAGTTCTGTTCTAGTAAAAATTGTTAAAAAGTATAACCATATTTCATCACTATGATTTTAAGACATAGGATACAAGTGCTATGAGCAAAATGATTTTCAGTTGAACCCATAAGGCCACAATCATCACATTGAGTTCAAACTCTACATATGATGAAGGAGTAATTGCTATATATGCTCTGTCAGGTAGCAATTATCTTACTGCTTTTTTGTTAAAATATGCCCTTACATGAGAGATTATGCTAATAAACTGTCAAAATGTTCCCCCATTCATTCCAACAGTTCTTACTCAAATGTGATGGGACCTAGTTGCCTGACTTTTTCTACTCTGTTGCTGTGCTTAATTTAAGTTCAATCAGTAACTGACTCTCAACCTGATGACAATGCACTTAACAAGGTGCAAAATTTTCACTTGAATGCCCGGCATAGGCTATAATGTTTAGATGGAATGATGCTTAGATGCTATCATGCAGATGAAGAATCAGCAAAGGATGAAGCTAGAAAGCATTTTCAGGATGGTAAGCAAGGTTACTTAAATGCAGATGTGGTTGTCAAGCTCCAGGGCTGGGATGCTGACCATGCGAAAAGTGTGGCTCAGGCATCTTTGAGTGCCCTTAAACAATTGATTCTTTCGGACAAAAAACTTCCAGGTACACATCGTGTGAATCCTTCTGTTCCTTTTTGTCGTACAGAGAAAAAGATGAGATTTCCATTCTGAATGTCTAAAACACACTGCAAAAGGAAACATTATGAGAAAGAGCTCGGATTATAATCCTAACCAGAAAGCAGTCAAATGATCTACCTTAATCAAGGCATGAAAAGTGCAAGTTTAACATGAAGCTTATGTATACACACAATTGGTAGCTAGCATCATAAGTTATTTGTTAATTTAGTCTCCTTGGGGCTCGATGTAAGAGCGTATGTGCTGAACGAATCTACGGCTTGGTGGATTTGGATTAAGGGAATAACTAATAACCTTCACTGTGGGAAAAATAAAATCATTTATGGATGCTGTATTTGCAGGGAAGAAGAACCTCTATGTAAGGTTAGGATGTCGTGGTGATTGGCCAGACATCAAACCCCCTGGCTGGGATCCTTCAACCGGGTTGGAATCACCTACTCCCTCTTCATAGCTAGAGATGGGTCCACAAGATGAGCTTTCTTACTGCCGTTCTCTCCTCAAATTAGTCCCCTGTGGGACAAAAGTTGCAGGAATGTTCCATCATCCAAAAGATGTCTACATTGTACTGAACGCTGTCCACTATTTTCTGCAATTGCATCATTCAGAAGCCTCTGTTTTGAAAGAGATGAATGACTGATGTACCTACCACCAAAGCCATTTTCATCAGCACAACAGTTTGAGGTTACAGGCTCCTGAATCAGCTTTCTAGATTTACTATGAAAACAATCTCCTGTTATATCAAACTGTTGCCTACACAAAAAAACTGTAAGTATTTGCCATCTTCAATGAAATATCAAAAGATTCTTTACCATGTGACATGTACTCCCAGATCCCATGAAATAATTTTGGATGTTCTGAAATAACATCTTATTTTGATTACAAATTGGTCATTTAACATATATTTTTTTGGGGGTAATAAAAATATCTATACAAGGTAAGGGGTTAGAAGATGCTCATTTAAGAAAATGGGTAATGTCCACTTCTTTCGAACTAGCATGGGACTTATATTAGAAAATGGGAAGGTCAGGGTTGCAAATCCTACCAACTCTTCCCTTTAGCCATTAGGCCAAACAGCAGTGAAAATTATGTGGACATCTTAATATTATTCTACGGACATCTAATTCCCAGATATATATTATATTATTTAAACCATGATCTAACCGGCAGAAGAGTCAGTTTTCGAGCCAAGTGTTTCAATAAGCCGCCAACTCGACTGATTAGAGATGTAGATCAAAGACCCTGCCAGCAGGGTTAGATATTTATACAAAATTATGATACGAGCCGAAAACATTGACGTTCTAATTGCGGCCAAGTCTTTTAAATATCAATTCAAGGTTAAGGTTGACGATGACAGGTAAGTGGCTTGCCGTATGGGTTAAACCAACCAAACAAAATAACCTATCGGTAGACGACCAAGTCGCAATGGTCAACAAAGGCTATACGACACCAACACAAACCACTAAAGCACGCAAAACATAGTCTACATAACTTGACCAGCAGACAAAAATAAACCGTACCAATAACATGTTCCAGTTACGACATTTGAAAATTAACTCTTTACAGCAACGAGACTTGACCAAGAAGACAGATGGATCCGACACTTGAAGCTTAAACCTAAACCTTACATCATGTCGACGCATTTCTTGCAGCAATCTAAATACCACAGCACGCAAAAGACGAGATGGCGAAACACAGCATCAGCTGAGAGCGTCACCAGCGTTCAAACCCCAGCAGCAGGGTCTCCCACGTTCTGCTTCGCAGCATCCAAGACTTGCTTTGATGGTATCTGCAATACATCGTCAACATAACAAGTCACTCAAGCTACTTGATGAACGTCCAGCTGTGCTCGAGCAACACTTGGCTTTTCAAACAAAATTGAGGAAATAAGAACCACCTTGCATTGGAGGGCAGTTATGGTTGATCTCAGCAGAGCATCCCCAACAATCAACCTCAATTTTTTCACAAAATCATCCCTAGTTATCTTCTTCGCCTGACAGCCAAACAAGTAGAAGATAAATGTAAAACAGAGAGATCATGTTCATACCATAAAAGCAATTCAAATATAACAACAAACCTAACATACCCTGAAAAGTTCATAATTGCTATTTATTAAATCCATGTCTTTATGAGGAACCTTGCTGGAGATAGCAGCAAATAGCATCGGAAAAGGCATCCAAGGGGAATTAGGAGCTTTTAAGGTGTTTGAACCCTGGCTAGCTTCGTGTCCTTGGGATCCCCCCAAGTCTGATGTTGGCTTCTCATGGTTTCCCTACAATAAAATAACAACAATAATAATAATAAGTACAACAAAAAGCTGCAAGACGATTCAATTAAAATCAAAAGGATCTTACTCTTTAAAAGCTTAGGAGGAACCTGCCCCCAACCAAGTAGAATACACAAGAAAAAGTTGAGATTATAGCTCAGTTTGACTCATCAATTAAAAGAACAAGAGCAAATTAGGATAGGGGAAGGGGAAACAAATATTCTGCCTAGCAATGACCAAGATTGATACTTGTCTGAATCTTCACAAATCATAAGCTTCCCTCGATCATAACAGTGATCATCAACTCCATAAATGACCATTTTTTTTTTTTAATCTCCTGTTGAAAGCAGTGGTGCAAATGTTGCCTTGAACACAAATGCTTTCACTGAATTCACAACTCAGATTTTCCACTACTCAATCAAGTGCAATTCTGTACACAAGAGGTGAAAAAGAATTGAGCATCGCATCCACAAGACTACTAGACAGGCGACCTAAAGCTTGCAAGAGAAAGATTACATATGCTGGAACTGTATATGGGCCTCCCCATCCTTTCTTCCCTCCCCTTTGTGGGTCGGAGATGCTTTCAACAGTTACTTGAACAGAACTTGATTACCATCACTGAAGTACATCATAGCTCACATGAAGGAAGTAGGTCCATCATCATGCACTTCAAATCTGACCATCATGACTTCCAAATTCAATTGGAACCCAGCCCTTCGTAAAGCCACCTTTATGAATTATGAACCTCACATGCAAAAGCATAACCATACCCAGAATATGAAAGCAAATCTCAAGAGGGGATTGATCCAAGCAGTCAAAAAGTTTTAGAATGATTATACTAATGATCTCATCTTTCCGTACTGGAATATGAGGGGAATGCCAATGGTCATCATGAATGGACATATAATGGTCACTCACCTCAACTGCAGGTGTCTCAATCTTCTGTACTCTTTGAGAAAATGTGATGCCAGAAAGAGCATTCTTGGCCTCACTTCCACTAAAATGTCCTGTGGGAACAACAACAAAGAGCTACAGCTAAAGTACTATGACAGCATCAACAATTAGATATCTGTAACGAATGAGCAGAAGACGCAGCCAACTGACTCATTTGACCACTAGTGGTGAGACGAAATATCTCTTGAATGTTAAATTTGCTTCAAGTTAGACTCCATACTGTACATGTTCATGCTGCACATATTCACCTTGTACATGTTGCACTTGTCTACGAAGCAAAACAAATTCATAGAAAGCCACAGCTTTATTTACTCTACAACCTCTAGTAGCTTTCTTCTACTGCATCCAGTGACAGTCATAAAAAATATATCATATTCAGTTCAAACTAAAAGTACCTTCTGTTGCTTAAGCATACAAGTACAGCAGACAGCACAAGTATGACCAAAATAATTTATCCACTGGTTTGCATACTCATAGATCATAGTATCCAATGATATATCAATGAAAAAGCCCAAAATCCTTCTGGATTTCCTTCCACTGACCATATTCAATCACAAAAAACAGTGTGTTCACCTTGACTATCTGGATTTCCTTTTGCAGAGCATATTAGACCACAGGACTCACCCAAAAAAACCAACAATCAAACTATTCGAGGATAGCAAAAAAATTGACAGCTAAAAAATTTGACTTTATGTAAAAACCGAATTACACAATTTTCTCAAACACAAAAATAGCGTTGACCAGTGGAAAACAAAACTATTCAAAGCTGCCAACAAGAGCAGGATAAATCTGTAGCTTTTCTACACAAAAACACACTGAACATGAAAATCAAACATCATAAAAAGACCAAAAAAAAAAAAAAGATTACCCAGATAAGAAAAAACACAAAAGCACAAAGAGATCATCACACAATTTTGAGAACCCACATAAAAACAAATCAGTAAAGCTTCCAATGATGGAAACAGAAGTTGAAAACAATCTTCTTTGGAATCAAATCAAACTTCGTGCAAACTAAATCACGAAAAAAATGAAATCATCAAACAAAACAAAGCCATAAACATAAAGTGGCTGAAATTGATGGCCTGGCCAAAGAGATGTCTTGAATGTTAAATGGCCCAACCAAGAAGAGATGTCAACCATCATGGACAATTCCTTGTTTCTTAGACTACAACTTTGAAACATTGCATCCAAAGTCAAGTGAGATAAAATTTGCTTTAAGTGTAATCACCGAATAAGTAACAACAGAACAAAAGAAAAGCAAATCACCTTCAGGACTACTGAGAAGCTTGTAACTAACAACATATTCTGGATATATGTGGGTGTTAACATTCATATTCCAGATTATGTATTGTTTAGGATTTTGAAGATCATCGACTCCACTATCCACATCCTCATTACTGGCATGGAACTGTCTACTTCCAGGGCGAACGACCTCCATTCTTCCCAATATTACACGACACAATACCATGTACCTTACCCCATTTTCGTCAACATCACAAAAATTCGCACTGCAAGAGAGAAATGAATTTGTCAAATCTTCAAGTAGCTGCCACAACAAAAACAAGCTTAAAGAACTACACATATATAGCGCATGTGGTGCAAAACTTTCTGCCAGCTATGTGCCCTCTTCATTCTAGCAGAAAGGCATAAACTATTAAGAAACAAGCATAAAACTAACATCTAAATAAACATTACTTCTTGTCATAATATGAAAAATGAATACGGATATCAAAACAGCATCTTTACGACAACATATCAACAGTATACAAAGAAACATCAAGATGTACAATTTAAAAATTGATCAGAGCACATGCAAACAATTTTCTTGGCATACAAGACATGGTTTTTAATTCCGTACCGTACCAGCCGGTACCGCCAGTACATACCGGTACCAGAGAGAAAACGGAACGGTATGGCTTGGAAACGCCTCAGATTGAATACTGGTTTGTACCAGTCTGTACCGGGCATCTCAGCATACCGGTGACTCGGTTGTTCCGGTTCTCATACGGTACATGCCTTAAGAAAAGTAAATAAATAAATAAATAAATAAAAACCTAAGAAAGCTAAATTCCCAAATAATTTACATTTTGCCATTTTCAATTTCAGCTTACAAGAGCCAACAACAAGGTTTTTTGATTGAAGGTTTGTTTAACGTAATTGATTTGTATTTAATTGGTTGAAATGTTATTACCATGAATTGTGACTTTGCAAGTGAAAAGTGAAACTAGCTCTGTTTCAGTTATGTTGCCATTGTTTTGGTCAATTTGATATGGCCCTAAAAAAATTTATAGAAAAAGTTAGAATTAGCCATTTTCTTCAAGACTTTTTGTATATGCATAACCAGTAATCGCTTTGCAAATTGTTTTTTTTATAAAAGTTTTAATGCCCACAAATTTATATATATATATGTGTGTGATTTATATATATATTTATAAAATTTATCATAGACCGGTACATCCGAGACATACCACCAAGACGATCCTGGTACCCGAGACCGTACCGTACCATTAGAAAAACGGTACAGCTTCCGGTACAATATTTAAAACTTTGATACAAGATCAAGAAGCATTACTCGACATACACAACTTCTGGCAAACAGCAAACAGTATACAACTGAACCTGGAAAATACTTCCAGAGCATCATTTAATCCCATACACGAGAGATTGAGACAGAGAGAGGGATAATCGAAACTACAACACTCCTACCAATAGTTCATCACACATGATCAATTTCCCAGATTAGTTACGTTGTTTCATCACATAGGATTCAACCATCTTAAGTCACAGTGGAAGACTGAAATATATTAACAACATATAAACAGATTTTTTTTTAAAAAAAAAAAAGAAGGAAAAAGAAAAAGACTGAGAAGATCAGCTCCAAGTGCAATTAACATATCTAAAAATTGAAGCAAGCATGAAAACAACAAACCTTGTGCTAGGACTGTTTACAGCAGCAAGATGAACACCAGTGCCATAGTTAGATGGACCTGAACCTTGACAGAGCCCATACTTCATCAAACTTGAAGATTCTTTTGAAGAAGCAAGCCAGGCAAATTTGACATTGGCATCTCCACGATTCTTCCTTGTGATTTCAACTTGCTTCTGAAAGAGCTGAAATCGATCTTCCAGCCAAGTACTGAAACAGTGTTGTGTATCAATGATTTCAACACTGCCATAAGAGCTCATTCCCATAAGTAACATCTTCTGCACAAGCTTCTCATCAAGTGATTGATCTTCTGAACCATTTTTTGTTCTCATTTCTCGAGCCCTATCAAAATCACCATGCTCCTTGTTGCAACTATCCTCCACATGATGGTCATCAGAAATCTGAGCCTGCTTGGCTGGTGACTCCCCGCTACACTCCTTTAGTTTAGATTGATCCACTCCATTGATGTCAATTTCAAGTTGCAGCTTGATCTCATGAGGACCAAATGATTCTTGTAAACCAGACTCATGACCATTTTCATACCCATGTGGACAGCAAAGCTGGGATTCATCCTCATCACAGAAAACTTCAGGGAAGAAGCAGCTGCCTGCTTCATCAATCCAAGCAATTGGCTGCCAGACACAAGTCCTCAAGTTCATTCGAAGCATGTGTAGAAAGTCTAGCACAAAACGCTGGCCACCAAATTCATACTCAATTGCAGCCTTTTTATTCTCCATATCCTTCCTGACCAAGGCAATGATATCATTGGGCAAATTTTTCCATTCACCTTCTGAATAAAACATCACACGCTGCGGAACACCAGTTCTATTAAAATTCAAATAACAGCGCACCAGAGATCTCTTAGAAGGGTAACCACATGTCACAAAATCACCTCCACTTTCTCCAAACTTCCTTCGCTTGCTGAGTTTGTGGGTTGATGGGTTCAAAATTGGCCACTGAGGCAACACTGTGTGCGAAGCTCCTGAAAAATTTGTTGCATACGCCGCTGCCCTCTCTCTCTTTGCACCAAGCACCAGCCTATGGGAACTACCCAATGCCTTGACGATCCTTGGTTCCATTTCTTCCTAGATCAATCCCTGTCACCAAGTCTAAGACAAATACTACAAATACGAGAGAATTTATAGCCCAGCCTTCAACTGGTCTCAAAGAAGCTCTCCCTAAGAACCCTACAGCAAAAACCTGTAAAAAGGGGAAAAGAAAAAAACGTTCACGGTTCCAAGACTGGATATTGAGCCTTTAAAATCCTACACAACAGAGAAAGAAAGCGTGTAGAACCCTATATGATGAAACATTTGTAAGCTTAAGTTTAGAAAAATGATTACTTTTTTATAAGAAGTTTAGGATGTTATCCTAAACCAACACAGATTTAATGTGATTCAAACAAGAAAGAAGTTTGCACTCAATTAAAACAATGAAAATTTTTAAGCCTTAACTTAAGCATCACACAAAATATTTTTATGCAGAAAAACTTGAGAAAAGGCAAAATTCTACCAGACATCTGTTAAAAGAAGAAAACGGGTTTAAAGAGGATATCAAACAACAAAGCATTCTTGATTCAAGCCATCCTTATCCTTGCATAGACCACGTCAAAATCATTGAAAGAAACACAGATTTTAAGGGGGGGAAAGTATGGTCCAAAATCAAGAACCAATAAGTTGATGGGAGCAAGGCAGCAAAGTAACACATACCTAAAACTGCAGTTAGACTCCATACTGTACATGTTCATGCTGCACATATTCACCTTGTACATGCTGCACTTGTCTACGAAGCTAAATAAATTCATAGAAGTAAAGCCAAAGCTTTATTTACTCTACAACCTTTAGTAGCTTTCTTCTACTGCATCCAGTAACAGTCAAAAAAATATATCATCTTCAGGTCAAACTAAAAGTAGCTTTCTGTTGCTCAAGCATACAAGTACAGCAGACAGCACAAGTATGACCAAAATAATTTATCCACTGGCTTGCATACTCATAGATCATAGAATCCGATGATATATCGACGAAAAAACCAGAAGTCCTTCTGGATTTCCTCCCGCTGACATATTCAATCACCAAAAAGAAAAAAAGTGTTCGCCTTGACTTTCTGGATTTACCTCTGCAGAGCATATTAAACCACAGAACTCCCCCAGAAAAACCAACAATTAAACTGATCTGAGACCAGATCTACTTGATAGCGTAAAAATTTTGACCTGATGTAAAAACCAAAGTGCACAATTTTTTGAAGACAAGATAGCGTTGACCAGTGGAAAACAAAACTATTCAAGGATGCCAACCAGAGCAGGATAAGTCGCTTGCTTTTCTACACAAAAAACAAGCTGAACATGAAAATCAAACATTAAAAAAAAAAAAAGAATACCCAGATAAGAAAAAACACAAAAGCACAAAGAGATCATCACACGATTTTGAAAAACCCGCATGAAAAACAAATCAGTGAAGCTTCCAGAGATGGAAACAGAAATCGAAAAACAATCTTCATCAGAATCAAATCAGACTTCACGCAAACTAAATCACCAAAATAAAATAAAATCATCAAACAAAACAATGCCATAAACATAAAGCAGCCGAAATTGGACCCGATCTGAACAAATAACATATAAAACCCCCCAAAAAATTGATGAACAAGGAAAAGGTTTCCCATAATAGTACAAAAAAAAACGAGAAAACGAACGATACTACCTGCTAAGATAACAATTCGGGGTTCGAATTTCATAAGAGAGGGTTTTCTTTTCGTTAATTTTCATTTATTCTCTGTGCTGAAGAACAGAAACAAGAGAGAGAGAACAGATAGAGAGAGAACCCTAACTGGCTCCTCGTCCAAAGATGAATAGTAAGAGAAGGTGGTAGGACGGCGTTAATAAGCACGTCCCTTCTTTCTGTTCTCTCCGTTGACGGCGTTACTAAGTCGGCGGTGTAGTTTATCATAGGGAAGCTCCGCTATTGTCCGTTGCTTGGACGAAAAGCAAGGCGACCCCACCAGTACCAACGTTTCTCTCGTTGGGTGTCTGATAGAGGGAAGTGGCCGTCAGGCACCGAGTCGGTCACTGCTTGGATTTTGATTGGTTGAGAGAGGTTTGACTCGGCTTGTGAGCGACGTGGGGAGCGGTGATTGGTGGCGAGGAAATTAGGGGTAATTTCGGAAGAGAAATCGTCCAAGACAGTCGTAGGGGGGGATGTTTTGGGGATTACGTGAATTTGTTAGGGGCGAGATGGGGAAATGGATTGGTATAGTGGATCCGGCTGTCGATGTTGGAGATAACGTACTGTCCGTGAATAAGAGAGGTGAGCCTGGGCCCCGCTGGAAAGGTGTGATGGGACAAGTAAGAGCATCTCCAACAGCTTCCCCAAAATTTCTATAAGATGGGGAAGCAAAAAGTAAAATTTTTATAATTTTTTTGCTCAAACTCCAACAGCTTCCCTATTTTGTAGAATTTTTTATTTATTACATAACAATTAAATATTATGGATTTAAAGTAAATTCAAATTAATGACTAGATTAATTATTGTATAATTAAATATTATTAAAAATGTAAAAAAATTACCCCTTTCATTTTACAAAGAATGACTCTTTTACCTTTTTTACTAAAATTTGACTTAAATATATTTATATTAATTTATATTATAAAAAATTTTAAAAATTATGTTTATAAAATAGTCTTTAGGTTCAATTTTCATAAAAACAAATTATAATTCTATAAAAAATTTTGAAAAAAAAATTAAATAATTGTTGATAATTAAATATTGTGCAAAATATAAAAATTTACTACCTTTGTTTCACAAAAAATGACTATTTTAACTTTTTTAACTAAAGTTTGACTTAAAAATATTCATATTAATTTGTACTATATTTTTTTTTAAAAAAATAAATTTATAAAATAGAGTCTTTAAGATACCATTTTGATATAAAAAGTTTATATTTCTATTAGAAATTTTGAAGAAAATAAAATTATGAATTAATTGTTGTGAATAATAAATGGGATAACCTTTACGAAAAAGGGAGAATTTTATTTTTCATTCCCTAAAAATTTTTGGAGTTTCTGCAAAAATAGGGAATGAGATCTTCTCTTTCATCTCATTCCCCATTTTAGAGAATAGGATGGGGAAACTGTTGGAGTGAAAAATGGCTTTATATTCCCCAAAACAGAGAAAAACTGTAAAATGGGGAAGCTGTTGGAGATGCTCTAAGGTCGAAGCCACAATGGATTTTTCTCGCTCTGTGAGAATAGCTAAGTAATTTATTAAAAATATAATTTTTGTAATTTTATTAAATTTATAAAAAAAATTTCAATTTAAGATATTAAAAATATTATAAAAATTTACTTTCAAATAAATTATTTCATCTGCATAATATTAAATTTTGAATCAAATTAATTTCTAATAAAAAATATAAAAGTAAAAATAAGTCAATTGACTTAAATTAAAATGAATTGGTTCTTAATTTAAAATATTCTATTTTTATTTTTATATTATTTTTATCTGAATTTAATTTTAGTTTAAATTCACTATTATATAAATTAATTAATTAATTAAAATTAAAATTTTTATATTTTTTTAAATTTTTATGTATTTTTTTTGTAAGAATTAAAAAATTTATAAAAATTTAATAAAATTATAATATTTTATTTTCAACTGATATTACACCTACATAACATTATCTTTAAAATGAAATTAGTTATAGGCAAAAAGGATGTAAAAATAAAAATAAGTTATACTGACCTAAGTTAAAATAAATTTGGTGTAATTTTATGTATACGAATTGGAACTTTACACGTTAGTAAATTTAAAATTAAGTTTTAATTTTTTTTATATAATTTGGGTATTTTTTCAATTTTCTTAAGTTGGGTAAAAAATCATAAAAAAATATTTTTATGGACAAAAAATATGATTCAATTGATTATTAAAAGAATAGAACATAAATTTTAAAACATTATTAGTTCTAGATAAAATATGTTCAAAATTGAAAATAAATAGTAGCTGAAGAAAAAATGGATGCTATAAGTGGTGATTGATAAGGGTGAACAACTATTTGGTTTTGGTTTTGATCAGAAAAACCAAAAAATTGAATTGTTTTAATAATTTCGGTTATGACAATTCAGTTTCAATTAAAATTGAATTTTAAATATGTTTTTTGTTTAATTTTTTATTATGTGATAAAGAATTTTCGATGACTGAATTAACTAATTTTTACAAACTTGACAGACCTTAATGTCACATGTGCTTATCGTCGCCCATTGCTTCATAAGCCAAATTTGCATGGCACCATATATTAAACCCAACCCCTATGAATTAAAAAAAATAAAAAGCCTAAGCAAATAAAACAAACGCAAACCAAAATATATTAAGGTTAGGGATTTTATGCTCTCTACTGATCAGGGTTCTTCAATTCTTCCTCTACCTTGTCAACAGGCTAGCCTATTAGCCTCCTGTTCCTACTGATACTCCTCCACTTTCTACAATAAAGGCCCCTCTCCCTCACAACCACCTCTTTAATATCATTGCATTCATTTCCTCCATAACCACCAGAGCAAGACCACCTTCATTGATGCTACCACCGACAACTCATTTTCCTAACTTTGGCAAGCCATTGACACTGTTGCGGCTTCCATGTCTGACATGGGCATCCGCAAAAGGCAACGTTATCCTCCTTCTCTCCCTTAATTCCATCTTTTTCCCCATTGTTTGCCTTTCCATCTTGTCCATCCTTGTCGTCATTACCACCACTTGTGAGGTCACCTAAAAATTTTGGTCATTTGAGGTATAAAACTAAAATTGATTTTGGTTATATTAGGTTTTGGAATACAATTTGGTTAAGTCAGCTACTAGCTTCTACAATTGAAAAACATATTATTTTGGTAATTTGGTTTCATTATAATTGAATTAACTGAATGATCATCCTAATAATTGGGTATATCTGAACATCATTGATCACAAAATTCAACAAGAAAAAGATGTATAAAATTCTTTATGTATTTAATATTTTTTGTAAAAATAAACTAAAAATTTGAGTCATATAACTCTAGTTATACTCCTTCTTTCTCATGTTATTTGATCAATTTAAATTTTTAACTTAAATTTATTCATATTATTATTTATTAGAAAAAAAATTAAAAAAAATGTGGAAAATATAAGTTTTATTCATCATTTGTATATAAAAATTTATATTTATACAATAAAATGTTGAAGATAAAAAAAATTACAAATTAATGATTATGAATAATAAATGATGCAAAAATTTTGAGAAAATTTGAGTAATATCAAAAGCCAAAAGCTTGGAAGACTATTAGAGATGTTTCATAATTTTCTCATCTTAGCAAACACTCTTCTTTTAACTCTCATGATGTGTAATATGTGTCTTTTTAAGCACAAGATGTATAATTTGTTATTCATTACAAGATATTTTTATTTTCACCATTTTCGCATACACGAATGAAATTGCATGGGAAAGTTAATCTACTTTGTTTTAGCACTCTAACAATGAAAAATTATAATTTTTTTGAAACTTTTTCTAACAAAAAACAACATAAAGAAATTTCAAGTGAAACTTAAAGTCATAAAAGTGAAATGAAGCAAACAATATGGAACAGAAATTGTATTTGATTGGTTTTAAGAAAGACAAAGTGAAACCAATTAACTTTACTATACCCAATTGTTGCCACAATATATTTCATTCATGAAAAAATATATGAGCTACTTTTTATTTTAAGATATCCCAAAATAATGAACTACTTTTCTAAAGATGAAATAAATTGTTATTTGATTTTCATATCTTATCCTTAAAATTAATGTTTTTTCATAAAATAAATAATTTGTGACAACAAAGTTTGAAAAAATGTTAAAAATAAAAAATTACCTAATAAGAGTATCCAATCATTGCCACAATATATTTCATTCATGAAAAAATATATGAGCTACTTTTTATTTTGAGACATCCCAAAATAATGAACCATTTTTCTAAAGATAAAATAAATTGTCATTTGATTTTGCATATATTATCCTTAAAATTCATTTTTTACATAAAACAAATAATTTGTGACAGCAAAGTTTGAAAAAAATGTTAAAAATAAAAAATTGCCTAATAGGAGTATTATTTAGAAGAACAAATGATTTATAGAAATTTGGTCCAACGGAGTAAAAGTTTTGTAAGAATTATGTAGGACCATATTATGGTGATAGTTTGCGATTATCATAGTTGCATATGGGCTGTTGAACTGCATTTCTAATGGCTTCCTTTGAAAACAATGAAGTGTTTAGCATTAAAGATTGAAAAAACTATTCAATGATAGTTTTTACTGTTAGAGGCTTAAAAATGCTATCACGGCTATTGATAATTTATTTTAACCTTTAACTTTAATTCTAGACACTATTCTTAAATGACGCCAATATTAGCAAAGCACAATTTAACAAACTATGACAGTCACATGGGCTATCTTTTTGAAAAGGAGTTAAGTCAATGTTTTATATAATAATGAGCCATCTCTACCTATTACCAATTGGTTTTAGGTTTGATGCTTTAACATAGTATCAGAGTAGATTTAAAACTACCTTAACCGTTGCCAAAAATAACCCATGTGATAGAGCCAAATGGCCCATATGTGAGAGGGTCAGTTAAATGGGAAAATCTCACATGGCCAAGAAAATGGGTTAAGTCAATATTTTATATAGTGATGAGCCATCTCCACCTATTACCAATTAGTTTTATGTTAGACGCTTTAATATGATATCAGAACAGGTTCAAAACTGCCTCAGCCATTACCAAAAAGAACCCACATGATAGAGCTGCAGCGGCCTACATATGAGGGGGCGTGGTAAGTGGGAAATTCTCACATGACCAAGAAAATGGGTTAACTCAGTGCTTTATATAGTGATAAGGCTTCTCTGCTTATAGCCAATTGATTTTAGGTTAGAAGCTTTCACACGGTATCAAAGCAGGTTCAAAACTACCCCAGCCATTGCCAAAAAATTACCCACACGATGAGCCAAAAAATGGTCTACGCATGAAGGGACATGTTAAGTAGGAAAAATCCTACATGACTAAGAAAATGAGTTAAGTCAATGCTTTATATAATGATGAGGCCTCTACACCTATTGGCAGTTAATTTTTTGTTGGACACTTTAACACAAGACATTTCCTAATTTTATTATAATAATTCTAATACATTTTTACAAAATTAGTTGAATTACATCTCACTTGTGGAAACATATGATATGGTGCATTTGAGAATGCTAACCTAGTGAAGTTGACATCAATCACTTAGCATGAGTGCTGAAATGAGACACTAGTGTGTAGCCATTTGTTTTCAGCTTCTTATGTGTAAAACTTTTCATGAAAATAAGTTCCAAAACTTTCTCCACTTTCTATTAAAGAAATTTTGCTCCTAAAATTTTTCTTATTTTTTATTGAAAATTTGAAATAAATAAGTCATATTTTTTTATTTTTTCTATTTAAATTTTTTAATTTTTTAAATGAGTCCCAGAATTTTACATGTGCAAAAAGTTAGTAATAAAACTTTCTCATTTATCATTGATGAAAAGAAAAAGACAAATTATAATAAAGTTTTGAAATTTCTTTTAGATTTTCATTTAAAGCATTTGGTAACTATTTTTCTAGTACATGTAAATCATATAATAATTTTTTAACATTTAATGAACAATTTAAATCATCAATTTTTCATTCCTATAACATCATATTTTTATTCTGTAATTTTTTTCTAATAATTAAGGACAAACTGTTAATATCTCAACAAAGTCTTACAACTAATTTAGAATTTTTTAAGATTGCAATAGAAAAGAAAGACAAGTTTTAGGTTTGATTTACAAAAATAAAAAATTTTATGGCACAAATAGAAAAGCAAGATAAATTTTAGGACTATAATGGTTCTTTTCCTCTCTGAAAGAAGTTTATCGTTCTCATAATTCTAAGAAGCTTCTTTGTCTTTTGCATTTGTTTTTCAAAAGTGTTTTTTTTTTCTTAAGTGGCAATTTTTATTTGGAAAAATTACAAAATCCGTTGAATGAAAATATAGTTAATCTTTATGTCAAAATGCAGCAATGGAGAATAAGTTCTAGAATATGGGAATTAAAAGATATAGCAAAATATATTAGAACATGACATAATAAACAAGTGGGTGAACCCATTTCTTCAATATTATAAACACCTTCTAGGCACTAAGGGTGATATAACCGAAAAAGGTGACTCGGATGTGAGTTGAAGAAGGAAAATGTTTGTATGAAGAACATCAGTTGGAGATGTTAAAGCCGATTTATCTTTAGGAACTGAAGGAAGCAATGTGGTCAATTCCTCAATGTAGGGCCCTTAGCTTCACTGCCAATTTTTACAGAGTAACTTAAGAAAAGACTAGCCCTCTTGTGTTTTAAGCGATGAAAGAATTTTTTTTAGTTTAGGTAATTACTAAAATTTGTTAATGCTACTAATTTGGTTCTTGCTCCTAAGAAAGTGATATAAAAAGAGTTGGTCAGGCCCATAGCATGTTGTAATGTGATTTATAAGTGTATATTTAAAATTCTAGCTTCTAGAATAAAAAAGGTAATGGGAATGTCAATCAGTCCTACTAAGGCTACATTTATTAGTGGTAGATCCATATTTGAAAATATTATGCTTGGTACTGAGCCGCTGAAAAATTATTCAAGAAGGCAAGTTTTTTCCTCCTTACATAATTCAATTGCCACTTAGCTTCTTAAAGAGGCTTTAAAGGCATTAAAATTTTGCACGTATTTTATATTTTTGGTAATGACTTATGTGACCTATCCCATGTTCTCTATTCATGTCAATGGCTCGGTTGAGAATCTTCAATGAGGAAAATGGCCTAGACAGAAGCATCCTCTATCCCCTTATTTTGTCTTTTATGTGTATGGAAGTTTTTAGAAGGTACATGAAGCATATTCAAAGTGCAAACGCTTTTGTTACCATCCAAAATGCTACCAGCAACAATTGACTCATCCATCATTTAACGACAATCTATTGTTATTTTGCAATAGAGATAAGAAATCAGTTGAGATTTTGAGGTCTTTTATGATGAATTTTGCAAATCTGTTATGGTGAAAACCAAGCCAATAAAAGACTATAATTTACTTTGGAGGTGTAAATGAGGAGACAAAGCAGGAATGTTAGAAAGGTTAAAGTTTTAGGAATGATCAATCCCTTTAGAGACTTGAGAGTACTTATCAGTTCATTAAGCTTGAAGATTAAGGACTATGATACTTTGATAAATAAAATAACTAGTTAGATGAATGCTTGAAGAGCAAAGTTTTTTTCATATGCATAAAGATGACAGTTATTCCAATTTGTCATTCAAAGTCTTACAGTTTTCTGGATGTGATTCTTTATTCTGCGAAATAAGGCATTAACAAAGTGGAGGCAAAATAGAGAAATTTTTTATGCAATGAATGGATAACTTCTAAATGTTGACCTTTAATTGCTTGACTAGTGCAAAGATCCAACTAATTGCTTATGAAACTATGATAGTGAAAATGTAACACCCTCATATCCCACATTAGAAAAATGTAGGAAACCTTATATGAATATATAGACACAAGTTCCAAAATATAAGCACCTAACGCTCATTCTTTTCACAAAGATCCATGCTAATTTCTTATGTTCTGAAGCTTGTGTCTATATATCCCATAAGATTTCCTACGTTTATCTAAGGTGGTGTATGAGAATATTACAAAAATGACAAAACAAGGGGCTATATAAGCTATGTTAGGAATCCTTGGCAGCCCTTAACCATCATTTAATTTTTGGCAAGTAGTACAAGAAAGATTTTACTGATCCATATGTGAATGAAGCTGTAGGGCATATTTTTGCCATATTGTCCAGTAGGATGTGGATTAAATAGGTGAATAGGGAAGCAAAAAACTGGAGACTTCTACACAAAGAGCTCAAGAGTAAGAATATCTTTAACCAGGCCAAAAGAGCTAGTTGTATGGTAGCAATTTATCATATTTGGGTAAAAGCATAATAACTTTTACCTTGGAAAAAGATACAAAAAGGTTGAAAAGGTAAATAAATACTCCCTGTGCCCTATAACTTTTGCTTCATTTTCCTTTTTAGGATGTCTCAAAATTGTTGCACTATTTCCTTTTTTAGCAATGTTTTTTATAGTCAATTTAACAGACCACCATCATTCCAACTATTCTTTAAAATTTGGCTATACCAAAAACCCATCATTTATTGTACAATTTACAAACACATATCCAATTTCTTCCATCAAATCCCTAACCTGTAAAAACTTTAGAACACTAGAATTATTGCTCATCCTTACTTTTTTTATTTCAATTGCAATCAATTTTAACAAGATTGAAACATTAGCCAACAAAATCGAGCTCAGGGTTGGGAGATTGGGGCTGCGAGAAGGTTAGGGCATTGGGGGAGGTTAGTGCATCAAAGAGGTTAGGTCATGGTGAAGAGTGGCAACAAGGAGGTTAGGGCGGTGAAGAAAACGAAGCGAGGAGATTAGGCTAAGAAGATCAAGGTGTCTAGAAGGTCGGGGTGGTGAAAAGGTCAAGGCAAGTAGATTAGGGTGAAGAGATCGGAGGCTTGGAAAAAAATGATTTAAGGTGGAATGAAACTATAAAGAGATGATTGAAGGTGGAAATAGATTATGGAGGTTGGGGCGGTTAAAGATGAAACAATTTGAGGTGGAAAAAGATGATTGATGGTGGAGAAAAATGATGGAGGTCGAGGGGGGTGGAGATAGAGCTATTTGAGGTGGAGGAGATAATAGAGAAACGAATAAAGGTGTAGAGAAATGATGGAGGTTGGGGTTACTGAAGATGAAATAATTTGAAGTGGAGAGAGATGATGGAGAGACAATTGAAGGTGGACAGATAGGATGGTGATTAAGGGGCTGGAGATGGACATAAAGGGAAAAATGATTACTGGAAGTGAGAGGCTATGAAAATAAGGGTAGAATTAGATAGGTGAAGAAAAATAGTAGTTTTTTTAAATATGCATGTACAAGTAAATGGAGCAAATTGAATAGAATAGAAGAAGTATATTTAAAATGATTTATGTACTAGATTATATATGATTTCGTTTTAGCGTTTGCTAACATCTACCTGGCGCAAATGATTTTTAGGAATATGTTGATCTTTTTTTTTTTGTTTTTCTTCCCAGATATGTGTGGTGGGATTTTGCATACATATGAAACTTTGCCTTTACCTCTCTATATATAATGTACACACACATATAGTTTATCTTTTTAGTTTTTATAGTTTTTACCTCAATGTTGTGCCTTTATGAGAATCAAAGAGGAAAAATAGGCTTTATGTAAGTAAAGGAAAGATTAATAATTTCAATTATTTATTAACTAATAAAATACTTTTAGATAATTTAAATTTACTGGAACATAAGTAAGAGATAAGTAAGAGATAAGCATTTTCCCCAATTAACTTCATTAAAGCCCATAAACAATAATAGTTTTGGTCCTTTATTTACTTTAATATAACTATTTCAAGCATTAGATTTTGTTCATAGGCCAATAATTGGTCACTATTAATAGTTTTATTTATTTATTTATTTTAATTTAATACATCAGTATGATTAAATTGCTCACATTTCACATTTATAATTTGCTTTAGTTTAAAACTAAAATTCATAATTTTATTTTTCTAGATTTAATTAACCTAAAAAATTCAAAGTTATTTGTTATATTTTTACAATTATTTTTGGAATTAAATAATTTAAAATATGAAAATTTAAAATTAACTCTTGTTATTTCTCCTAGTAAGAAATTAATACGTCAAAACTAAAAAAGTAGAGGCTCTTTTTCACTTGCTGAAAAACATAATATAAATAATCAATATTTTCTAGATAAAAGCAAAATTTCATTTTAGAATAACCTGAATGCAAAAAACACCTAGGCATATTCGAGACCTAGATTAATTAATTGCCAAAAATTTAAACAGCCAAGTAGAAGCTAAAATATGATGAAAAGGTCTGCGCGTGGCCAACAAAACTATAAAAGCATTGGAGTCACTTTGGTTGCCTTTCGATGTCTCAAATACTTGCCAAATACTTCCTCTCTATAATATAGATACCTCCCTATACCTCATAGCCTTGTATAGTTGATTTTGAGTACAAAAACAATATATATATGTGATGAAAAGGAAGTACATATAATCTAGCACAAGTCTCAAACATATTATACACTAATTCTGTTTTAGACTTATAATAGCCACCATGACTTCTACACTTCCTTTCAGCCTAAATGTTGCAAGCTGTTTGTAATATAGCTACCTAAATGATCTTATTCCAATTGCTTATCTTTTATTTTTTGAATGAGATGTGGCTCAAAGTAAAAATCTAATCCAAGACTTCATTAGAGAATGGACAGACATTCAAAGAATGGGTAAAATTCACGTGAGGTTACCCATCTTATTTTCATGTCCTAAATAGGTATCTGGCCTTTAAGTTCACCTATTAAAGTACTTAACCTTTTATTGAGTGTCTCAATTAGGTACTTACAGTTAATTCTAATATTAAGTTTGACAGAAAATACTGACGTGACATATAAAACATTAAGATAAATCTTAAAATAACACTTCTAGTCATTTAATTTTTTTCTATTAACAATTATGAACTTTAAACCATGGCTTCCCCAACCCCCCCATTCTTCTCCAGCTCACTGCCATTTCCTCTCACTCTCCAACCACTATCATTTTGAAAATCACCTATGGATGACTCGTTTTTATAAAGTAAAGATGAAAGATCAATAGCACTATAGTTTGAGGGCTTAATTTGACATGATTTTGTTTAATTTTGGTTCAAATCAAATATTGGTTTGTTTAAATTGCTTAACAACCTTAACTATAATTTTTTAAATTAGTTGTTACAACTAGTTCAAAATTCTTCTTTGATTGATTGCAATCTTAATTCTCACTCTCATTAGCTTCTAGCGCTACTTGCCCTCACTCGGGACAAGGTTGTTTGCTTTACCATCACTATTTTCCCCCTTCCATCGTGATTGAGGTAGGGATTGCTTATTTCCCACTTTTCCCTCCATCATTCATTGATTCGCTTAGATTTCTAAATGAACCCATGACCTGATGACCATCGAAGGTCTGCTCTTACTAGTTGTTGCTATCTTTGGACAACATGCACAATTGTTGTTGCAACCATGCAGGAAGAACAAAACCAAACAGAAATTATATTACCAGACAATTCTAACCTTTGTTATAATGTACAATAAAAGAAAACTCCAATTCATGTAATCGCAGCAAAAACCCAATCCAACAAAAACAACACACAAAAAAAACCGTGTCTGGAAACTCATATGTTGCCTTAAGTGCAACCAAGAGGTGGGTGAATTAGTTAAGTTCCAAAAATAATCGAAAATGGGTTCTTAAACCCTTAAACAAAAAATGCAATTCAAAAAGCAATAAATAAACTTATTCTAACCAAAAAATGACTACCATAATGATCATAAATGTTTCTTTGAAAGCTAGCTTTGAAATTTTTTTGAAATCAAACAAGTTCAACCAAGGTAAAAACACAAGTTACCAAGTAATGATTAAGTAAGTAGAAGAAAAGAAGCATGCATACAAGAATTTTTATAAAGGTCCAGTCTCTATGTTTGAAAGTTTACTTTTTTTCTCAAGTTTGTCACTTGAGAGTTTTCATGGTTACAAAGTGGTAAGAACAAAAGAAGCGCTCAAAGCTAGATAAGCAAGTGAAAGCTTAATTTCTTGACAATTCTCAAACTTAAGTTCTTTAAAGATGAATTTTTTTTTCTTGTTATCAAGAGTTCTTTCCTAGGTGATTTTTTGATTTTTTTTATACTACAATGGATGCAAAAAAGACATTGAAGACCATTGAAATGATCAGAAAAGTCCTTTGAAAAACCGGTAAACGTTGCTGTCAAAATTGATAGGAAATTGCTTCTATCACCCAATTTCACCCGGATGAAAAACTTTCACTCGTTAAAAAATTCAATCTCAAATCGTCACCCAAGATTTGATCTTTAATGGCTAGATTGCTAATTAATGAGGTGTCAGCACTTAACACACATGGCAAATTGTTATAGCACAAATTTAAAATAATTTTTCAAAAAATTTTCAAACCGAAAAATTATGAGCAGGTCTGGAATGAACGTTTCACTCGGTTGAAAAACTTTTATTTAAGTGATTTTTTGTATAAAACAAAAAATACTCTCGGGTTCAAAAAAATGCTCCAGTTTTAACATGTTGAAAAACTTTCATCCTATTGAAACTGTGGCTCTAAGTTTTTCTCACTTCCAGACTTCCAAACTTTAATGAATTTTTGCACCAAAAATATTTCTTCTTCTACAAGCAATGCTTGATCACAAAAAATACTTGAAATATACATAAGAAACATTTTTCCTTCTAAAGTAAATATGTTTTATAATCAACAAAATTAAATAATATGAGCCATGAGTGGAACAAATCCAACATCATAAGAATTGACCAAAATTCTCACGCTTAGATTGAAGAAAAAGAAGCTTCAATCTTTGGATAGAAAAGTTTCAAGTACTTAGCTTGACAAAATTTTGTAAAACTGATTTGGGATATTAGGAATGATGTTTCTTCACTTTAATGGACTTGAGTTCTATGAACTTCTCATAGAGGAAACGTTGTTGTTCCTTGTCAATTGCGTAGCAATTAAGAAGAGTAAAGTTGGTAGAGATGGCAAAGCAGGTGATATGAATCTGGAAAGTACACTCAGGGATATCAAGGACCCCTTGATGATAGCTAATAGACCTACTACAAGAAAGAGAACTAAAGAGAAGGCTCAAGCACTTCATTTATTTATTACTTGATATTTTATGAAGGATAGGCTGGGATTTTTACATGGAGCTGCTGAAATAGTCAATGAGTCATATTGGAGAAATGACACAGCTTGGTGATCACTCTTAGAGTTCCAAGACACACAATACCATAAGGAGCTTAAGAGTATACCCGAGAGTACAGCCTTGGAGCTCCCTTGAAGACCCTATCATGTCATTTTCTTCTACAACATGAATTTATATGCCTTAAAGCTTTAAGGCCCTCATATATGTCCTAAAGGAAGGTCTCAAGCCAATGGAACTTAAAGATTCTAGCCAGACCTAGGAAGCACAAGTACAAACCTTGCATATGTCATAAAGTGTACTTGATAGCACCCTTAAAGGTTTATGGGGTTTATTTTGTGTTTCAGGTTGAGTTTTCATTTAATTCCAATTTAGTTACAGTATTTAGGATGTATTTAGGCTCTAGGAAGTATTTTTGTCACATGGAAAACATGCCACATGCATTTCACACAAAAACAAGTACAAACCGTGTACAGGCTCCTAGTTTGACTGGGTTTTCTATGTCTTTTTAATTTAGGGCTTTTAGTTTGAATTTATGCTTTATTTTACCATAGTTTTAAGCCTATGTAAAGGCCTCTAATATTCCTAAAAAACTCAAAAACATTTACTTAATAATATTGCTTTTGAGAGCCATTCTCTTGAGTTCTTGGTGCCAAATGAAGCTAGTTTTCTTTGTGTTATTTATACTTCTTATTTTTAACCACATGTTGGTTTGGGTAAGGGTTTTAATCCAGTCTTTGATATGTATTTGTAGAACTTGCTAGCATCTTGGGGTATGTTTTTTTATCTATATACCAAAGGGGTTCGCATCAAGTAGTATTAGATCCACAAGTTCCATCCGAAGACATATCTTTGTGTTTTAGTTTCTTTTCTTTGTTTTCTTTCATTTTCCAGTTTGTTTTTCTCTAAGTTTTGTTGTTTCTAATCTTTTTCCTTTGTGTTTTTGCTCTGCCCCCATTTATTTTCTAGCATTGACTTTCATTTAAATCAAGAAAAAACCATAAAAAGAGTCACTTAGTGTCACTTTATTTCTTTCGGTCTTATTGTGTCTTATTCTATTTCTCTTTCGTTCCTTTTATTCCAGTTTATTAATCTTTCTCTATTTTTGTGTTTCTAGCATCTAAAAGTCAAGAAAATACCAAAAAAAAAAAAAGCCAAGCCAAGTTGTTTTGGTACAAAGTTGCTTTCAATTGTGCAAGTAAAATTAGGATTTCTTATTTTTTTTTATCGATAAGTAATTATATCTTTGTTTCTTTGGCAATAAGGACCCAAGAAGAAAAGTATTCCTTGCAAAAAAAAAAAATAAAGGAGGAAAAAAAAGTTTTAAGAAAGATTTATGAAAAGAAGTTTGCATAATTGATTGGTTTTTGTGCCTAAAAACCTTAAAACTCTCAGTTTTAAACCTAATTTGTGGTTCTTGCAATCTTCTATTGTAAAGGCTTTCAAGAGGCTTTCAAATTTTTTTTACCCCACATCTATTTCAGAGTTAAAACTCGGGTTTTAAAGAAATTTGGTTTTCTTGTGTACTTTGAGGATAGTTTTCTTAAAAAATTTAAGGATTCTTTTGAAAGTAATATTCTCATTAACAAATTGAGTGTTGAATGCATATCTTTGAGTGAAACATGTGACGTGTGTATTGTGAAGATCTTTGATTTCAAAAATCATGGCTGATAATGAGGATAAGAGGATTGAGGTAAGGCCAGATGAGGATCCTTCCATGAGGGAGATATAAGATGCCTTCAATAGACTAATGGTAAGAATAAAAAATATGGACTTGAGGTTCCCAATGAGGCCCAACCCTATGCTTCAACCAATGAAAGGTGCAAGGATTGAGGAGCTCAAGGAGGAAGAGGGAGTTTGGCAAGAACAAAAGGCCGCAATGAGGGGGGAGCCTAGAAAAGACAACAACTTGAACTCCATTAAGTTCATTATTACATTCTTTCAAGGGAGAAGCGATCTGAATGCCTATTGGGAGTATGAGCAAAATATTGAGATAATATTTGATCTAAATGCCTATTGGGAGTAGGAGCAAAATATTGAGATGGTATTTGATTGCTATCACTACTTTAAGGAAAAGAATATAAAATTGGCCATAATTGAGTTCATTGACTATGCACTTGTGTGGTGGAATCAGGTTGTGACTTCTAGAAGAAAGAATGATGAGAAGCCCATAAATACATGGAGAGATCTCAAAGCTTTGATAATGAGGATGTTTATCCTTAATTATTATTATATGGATCAACACCTCAAGTTTCAAAGATTGGTGCAAGGTCAAAAAAGTGTGGAGGACCATCATAAAGAATTCAAGATGACCTTGACCCGACCTAACAATATAGAGAATGAGGAGGCTACCATAGGTAAATTCAATGGTCTTAATCCTAAGATAGCCAACAAGGTGAAGATGGTGCCCTATGTCAACATAGAAGACTTGCTACACCATGCCACTCAAGTTGAGAAGATCATCTAAATGACCAAAGCATCCAAGACGGCTTAAAAAAGAAGCTCCACATAGAGAAGAACATGAAATAAGGATTCCAAGAAGGAAGTTTCAAAGCCCAAGATGGAGGCCACATCCAATACCAAGAAAGTCTTATCTCGGCCTTCTCAAGATAAGTCCACACCTTAATCTAAATGTGCCTCCAAAGCTAAGGAGATGAAGTGCTTTAAGTGTAAAGGCAATGAGGCACTACATGAAAAACTGCCTAAATAAGAAAACCATGATATTAAGAGATGATGGAGAGCTTATATTTGAGTATGAAGATGAAACTGTTGAGAAGATGCCACCACCATTGGAAGACATTCCTAAAGGAACAAACAAGGTAGAGGATGGTGACTTTGTTTTTGTTGCTAAAAGAGCCCTTAGTATTCAAGTCTATGAGGAGACCAACCAAAGGGAGGACATTTTTCACATAAGGTGCCTAGTCTAAGGCCAAGTGTGGCAACGTGCGGGTTTTCGGGAGTCGCCACCAATCTGTTTCACCTAGGTCGATTGGACACCTTAAAATTGGTCTGCGAGAGTTCGGGGGTTCGGGAGTACGGTTACGTTAAAACAACTTTGTTAAAACGCCCAAAAATTGGTACCTTAGTTGATTTCAATTTTGTCTTGCTTTGCTTTAAAAATATTCAGTTAATGTTCTAAACAGAAATTTTAACTGAATTAGTCGGATGTGGATTTTTGGTAATTAATTTGTATAAAATTTTATACTTCCGAACCATGGACTCTGTCGAGTCATTTGGACACGGAAGATTTGATTCCGAACCATGGACTCTGCCGAGTTATTTGGACACGGAATTTGGTGAAATTTTAAATAATTTAATCCATATCGTTAATATGGATTTTTACCTTTTTATTTAATTTATTTAAAAAGGTTGATATTTTCCAAACCATAGATCCTGCCGGATCATGCGGATATGGAAATTATTTATAGTTAATTATTATTTTATTATTTTATGGAATCAATTATTAGTTTAACTTATAAGTCTTTTTTATTAAATTTGTTAATGATTTTAAAAAAAATCTTTCTTTTTTATATCTTATTATTCTTTTCTTTATCTTTTTGATTTTTATCTTTCTCTTATCTCTCTTTTCTTTTTCTTATCTGATTTTTCTTGTTTAATGAAGGATATTTATTATTTAAAGAATTACTCAATTTATAAAAGAATTAAAAAAATAATTAATTTTTTTATTTAATAAGAAGTTAATTTAAAGGAATCAAAGAGTTTAAAAATAAAAATCTTTGATCATGGTACGGGGCGTTGTTATTCAGCCAGACCCTCTTCACCAGGTGAAGCAGCTCAAAAGCGGGCACGAGACAGTTTCCAGCCAATATACCATGAACAAAAAAATTCTTTTTTTGACTTAACAACATGGTTCAGATTTATTTTACATATATATTTTTTTATGGCTAATTTCTTTAAATGAAATGAGTTTAACCATAAAATAAAGAAAAATTAAATAACGATAAATAAAGTGGAGGTTTTCTTCTCTTTTTATTTTTTTTATTTTTATTTTTTTGTTTTTAACATCCATTAAAAAAATAGATGCATAAATTAAATAACACGTGCAAATAGATAAAGGGAAAACTCATAAAGTAAACAAAAGAATATCAAAAGATGATATATAAATAAATAAAGTGGGGTTTTTCGGCCATCCACTTTTTTTTTAAAATAATAAATAGGAGGCATAACCTTCCATTATAGTAATAATAATAATAATAATAATAATAATAATAATAATAATAATAATCAAAGTTAGTTATTAATAAAGTTAGTAAAGTTAGTTGTTAGTATAACAAATATTAAATGTTTAGTGACAACAATAATAATAAAAGTTAGCGGTCAGTACAGTTAATTGTTAGTATAGCAAAAATTAAATGGTTAGTGATAACAATAATAATGAAAGTTAGTGGTTAGCACAATTAATTGTTAGTATAGCAAAAATTAAATGGTTAGTGATGTTAGTTGAGTTAGTAATTAGTTTATGCAAAAATTAAGTAGTTAGTAATCTGAATAGAATAATAATAACAATAATAATAATAATAATAATAAATAATAATAATAATAAACATATAAAGATTATTGTTAGTTCTGTAGAAATAAAAAAGGTTAGTGACTTGTATAAATAAAAAAAATGGAGAATAAGAGAAGAATTGTACCGAGATTCTGAATCGACTTTTAATCGAGTTGAGGATTCGCGAGCGGATTTCATTATTAAATTTTTATTTTATTTTATTATTATTCTTTAAAATAATTTCAATTAATATCCAAGCCATAGATTCTAACAGAATCATCAGGTCATGGAATTTAATTTAAATTTAATTTATTATTAGCTATTTAATTAATTATTAAATGGCACAGGTAGACTGAATATTTCCTAGGTATGATTTTTATTATGTCAAACTAATTTTAGATTAATTAAAAAAGTTTATCTAATCTAATCATATAATTATGCTTAACATTAATTCCTCAGTTAATTTACACATTTAATTATTTGAGCAAACGAAAAGACAATAAAAGGAAATCAATGCGTGAATTGTAAATCAAAACAAAACTCAAAATTCAGATGAATAAATCAAATAAATCCAAGGACAAATTATTTATTAAAATTACCTATTTAACTTAATCATATAATTAAGCTTAATGACAATTTCTAAGTTAGTTTATGCATTTAATCATTCGAACAAACAACACACAAAATAAAGAACATAAGTAAATCAGAGATCAAGTTGTACATCAAAACAAACTTAAAGTTTCAAATGAGAAAATCAGATAAATCCGAAGACAAATTATTTATTTAAATTATTTATATAAGCTAATCATATAGTTAAACTTAATGTTAATTGCTAAGTGAATTTTACACCTTTAATTAACTGAATAAACAAAAACATAAAAAAGGAAAATAAACAACAGTGACTAAATTGTAAGTCAAAACAAACTTAAAGTCTCAGATAAATCAAATAAATCTAGGGATTTAACTAGGATTAAGCCAAAATTATAGACTTTCGGGTCAGGTTCGGATCAACAACAGATCGATTTGCGAGCTGGGTTTCATTATTTAATTTTAATTTTTGTTTACTTTAAACAATTTTAAATAAAATCCAAACCATAGATTCTAACCGAATCATCTGGATATGGATTTTGTAATTTATTAATATCCTAAATTCATCCTTGAATTTTCATTAAAACCCGCTCAAAATTGAGTCTCGTAGATATGATCTTTTAAATGGGTTAATGTAAACATGAGTTTTAAACTTATATTAACTATATTAAAAAAATAAAAATCTCACCTAACCTAAACATGCAGTTTTATGTAATTGTTAATCACTAACTAATTCATGATTCCCGAAATAATAAACTAACAACCAGAAAAAGAAACACAAAACATAAAAATAATACTGTCAGTGGCTGATTTGTCCAACAGAAACAAAAAGGGGTCATAACGAGCAAAATTAAAAAGGCTGAGGGCTAAACATGAATTTTACCCAAAAAATTTGATTGAGTCAAGAAACAAACGCGGGTCGCGATTGGCGGGCCTTCTTCTCCGGCGTATAATCATTCTCGACAGTGAAGAATTTCCTGACGTACTCGACGCTCTTGTTCTCGATCCTCTTGGCGATCGTTTGGTTGAGCAGCTCGAGAAGGTCCTTGATTTTGAGGTAGTTGGCGGTGCACGATTGGATTTTTTTTTTTTTTTTTTTGCTATTTAATTTTATTTTTTTATTTTAAATAATTTCAATTAATATCCAAGCCATGGATTCTAACCGAATCATCTGGACATGGATAGATGATCCATCTTAGGACGGATTTCTAATAAATTTAAATATTAATTAACCAATAATTTGATACAGATTAATATATTACAAAAATAAAAATTAAACTATTCTAAAATCCAATAAATATACATGAATATACATATCGAATCAAAATCCTATATTGTTCTCCTATGTCAATTTAGAGACCAAATTTTAATGTAAGGCCAAACCAATAATAATATAGAAAACAAAGAAAAGTACAAATAAATAGAAAGTTTGTTGTCGGGGGTTAATCTGCAACATAAAATATGTTAGTAATTTAAATGGATAAAATAAAGGAATCTAGGGACTAACAAGAAGTTTACCCAAAAGACAAAGAAATAGAATTTGACTCAGTCAATACGTTAACGCGTCTTCGTCTTGGGAAGAGCTGCAGAGCCTGGAGCGAGAGCAGAGGAGGCAAGGGAGGAGAGTGACGGCGGGGCTGGCGGGAGCACGGCGGCAGGGTCAAGGCGCAGCGGAGGCGAGGCGGTGGCGCGACGCGGAGGGGAGGAGGGATGGCTGGAGCGGCGTCGGCTGGTGGTGGTGGAACGGTTGACAGGAGCGACGCAAGTGGAGGGAGGAGCTACGGTAACGACGCGGAAGGTGGCGACGGAGGCGATGCGACGGTGGAGGAGAGAAGACGAAGGCTGGGACGTCGGGGCTGGAAACCGGAGGTGATGGCGATGCGAAGCTAGGATGGTGTCGGACGGCGACGCGGAAGAAGGCTAGAGGGAGGCTGGCGCGGAGAGAAAAGGGAGAAGAGAGAGAGAATTTTTTTTTTTCTGTGTGTGTGCGTTCTGTCTGAGAGAGAGAGAATAGAAACAGAGAGGGAGAGAGAGCGAAAGATGGAAACAGAGAGGGAGAGAGAGAGAAAGATAACTCAGAGAGGGAGAGAGAGAAAAGATCAAAACCGAGAGGGAGAGAGAGAAAGATAGAAAACAGCTGTAGGCCGAGAGAGAGAGAGGGAGAGCGTGAATGAGAGAGAGGATCTGTCGGCCGAGATAAGGAAGAAAGAAGTCCAGAGCCTTCCAAATTGCAATGCTAGCCGGGGAAGGCTTAGCTGGGGGAGGATTTTTTTCTGTTTTCTTCTTCTTTTTTTTTTTTTTAAATCTTTTTAATTAATTAATTAATAAATAATTACTAATTAATCAATATTTTTAATAAACACGTAAAGATATATATGTATACCTATGTATATATTTTAACTAACACTATATGAAAAAAAAATGCCCCCTTTAAACTAATAATATGTATATATTATTAATAATCTAATTTAATGAAAGTCGGACGAAATTGGGTGTCAACACCAAGTTTGTAGCCTTATTATTGATGGAGGAAGTTGTACCAATGTAGCAAGCTCAACCATGGTAGAGAAGTTGAAGCTTCTTACATAGAAGCAACCTCAACCTTATAGACTTCAATGGTTAAATGATGTGAGTGGGGTAAGTATGGTTAAGCAAGTTTTTTTAATTTTAAGATTGGTACTTACTGTGATCAAGTGCTTTATGATGTTGTGCCCATGCAAGTTTACCACAGTTTGCTTGGGAGGCCTTGGTAATTTGATAGAAGGGTCATACATGATGAAGAGAGGAACTCATACTCCTTTGTCCATCAAGGAAGGCCAATCATGTTTGTTCCATTTTCACCACAACAAGTTTTGAAGGACCAAAGAGAGCTTCAAAGTAAGATTGAGAGAAAAGAAAAAGAAGGAAAAGTTGAGGGCAAGAATGATAAAGGACAAATTGAGAGAACATCCGAGAAACCAAGTGAGAAAAATTGGCATGAGGGGAATAAGAGAAGAGAGTTCCCAAGATAAGAGAATGAGGGGAATTTGAGTGGAAAGAAATAGTGTTATATGGCAAAAATGAGATATGTGAGGAAAACCCTTCAAGCACAAAGACCAGTACTTTTTTTACTTTACATGGATTTTTTTACTTGTTATCAATGATCTAACATCTCTTCCTAGTGTTATTTTTGTCTTTATTGAAGGATTTTGAGGATGTGTCCTTTGAGGATCCAAAAGGGTTACCATATTTAAGAGACATTGAACACTAAATTGACCTTATTTTTTATGCACCTATTCCAAATAGGCTAGCCTATAGCACTAAGCCCGATAAAACCAAAGAGATCCAAAAGTAAGTGAAGGAGTTATTGGTCAAAGGTTTTACGAGGGAAAGCATGAGCCCTTATGTTGTTCCTGTCCTACTGGTGCTCAAAAAAGATGGCTCATGGCGCATATGTATGGATTGTAAGTCAGTCAACAAAATTACTATAAAGTATAGCCACCCTATCCCTAGACTTGATGATATGCTTGATAAATTGCATGATTCAACTTTTTTTTTTTCTAAGATTGATTTAAAAAATTGTTATCATCAAATTCGAATGAAGGAAGGGGAAGAATAGAAAATAGCTTTTAAAACAAAAATTGGAATTTATGAATGATTAGTGATGCTTTTGGGTTTGACTAATGCCCCTAGTGCATTCATGAGACTTATGAATCATGCTTGCATGATTACATTAATAGGATTATTGTTGTCTACTTTGACGATATTTTAGTTTTTAGCAAGAACCTAGATAAGCATGTTGGATATTTGAAACAAATATTAGGACATTAAGAGAGCAAAAGTTGTACACTAACTTGAAAAAGTGTTCTTTTTATATTCACAAAGTTATTTTTCTTGGATTTGTTGTGAGTTCTCAAGGGATTGAAGTTGATAAAAAAAAAGTGAGAGCCATCCAATAATGGCCAACCTCATCATCCATCACTGAGGTGAGATTATTCTATGGGTTAGCTAGCTTCTATATGAGGTTTGTGAGAAATTTTTCTTCTATTATCTCACCTCTAACAGAAGTTATCAAAAAAGAATATTAAATTTAAGTGGGGAAAGGCACAATATGATGTTTTTTTGTTTCTAAAGGAAAAGTTATGTCATACACCACTTTTAGTTTTGCCTAATTTTGCTAAAAATTTTGAAATTGAGTGTGATGTTTTAGGTATAGACATTGGAGCTGTCTTAATGCGAGAAGGCCGACTCATTATTTATTTTAGTGAGAAGCTCAATGTTGTTACATTGAACTATCCCACATGTGACAATGAGCTCTATGCATTAGTGAGAGCTTTGGAGACTTGGCAACACTACCTATGACTAAGGGAGTTTGTCATTCACACTGACCGCCAAACCTTTAAGTTCCTTAATGGGCAAGGTAAGCTGAATAGGAGGCATGCAAGTTGGGTGGAGTTCATTGAGTCATTCCCATATATTATCAAATACAAGTAAGGTCAGGATAACAAAGTGGCGGATGCCTTCTGTAGAAGGTATGTTTTACTTTCTACCTTAAATGCTAAAGTGTTAGGTTTTGAGCACTTGATAGATTTGTATGCTTCTGGCCTTAGTTTTGGTGAGATCTATACTAAGTGTTCTAAGTGTGCTTTTGAGAAAATTTACCAAGTTAATGGCTTTTTTTTTCCAAAGAAAATAGGTTGTGTGTGCCTAAGACTTCTTTGAGAGAACTACTTACAAAAGAAGCACATAGTAGAGGTTTGATGGGACACTTTGGCCTAGCCAAAACTTTGCATACTTTAAAGAAACATTACTATTGGCCGAATATGGCTAAGAAAGTGAGAAAGGTTTGTGAACAATGCATTGCATGTAGGAAGGCTAAATCTTCTTATACTTCACAAAGGTTATACACACCACTTTCTACACCTTCTCATCCATGGATTGATATTTCAATGGACATCATAGTATGTTTGCCTAAAACTAAGAGAAACTGAGATTCTGTTTTTGTTGTAGTGGATAGGTTTTCTAAAATGACACATTTTATTCCATGCAATAAAATAGATGATGTTGTGCATGTGGCTGAGTTGTTTTTTAGGGAAATTATTAGACTTCATGGATTTCCAAGGACTATAGTCTCAGATAGATACCCTAAGTTCCTATGTCACTTTTGGAGAATTTTTTGGGGGAAGTTTAGCATTAAGCTTTTGTTTTTTACTTCTTGTCACTCACAAACGGATAAACAAATTGAGGTAACAAATAGAACCCTATGATCTATGCTTAGAGCTATCATTGGTAAAAACTTAAATTCTTTGAAAAATTATTTGCCTCATGTAGAGTTTTCTTACAATAGAGCTACGCATATTACTATTGGATTTTCACCTTTTGAAAATGTGTACGGCTTTAACCCATTAACTTTACTAGATCCTTTACCTTTGCCTACTAATGAGGTTTCTATTTTAGAGAAGGTCGAAAGTGTGAAGAAGTTGTATTAGAAGGTTAAACAACAAATTGAGCTAAAAAATAAACAAGTTGCTAAGAAAGTTAACATGGCTGAAGGAGAGTAACCTTTGAACTTGGAGATTGAGTTTGGTTACATGTGAGAAAGGAAAGGTTTCTAGCTGTAAGAAGAACAAAGCTTTATCCAAGAGAAGATAGATCCTTCCAAGTAGTCAAGAAGATTAGTGACAATGTATACATGCTAGATTTACCATGTGAGTATAATATGAGTACCACCTTTAATGTTTCTGATTTTTTCTCTTTGAACATGAAGATTCGGGGATGAATCTTTCTAAAGATGAGAAAGTTGATATGACTTTGAAAGGCACACTCAAGGATGGCAAGAACCCTTTGAAGATAGCTAGTGAACTTATTATAAGAAAGAGAGCTAAGGAGATGGCTCAAACACTTCATGCCTTTGTCACTTGCTATCTTATGGATGATGGACTTGGATCTTCACATGAAGCTGCTGAAATAGACAATGAGTCATATTGAAGAAATAGCATAGCTTGAGGCTCACTTTTAGAGTTTCAAAACACAAAACCACAAGAAGCTCAATGGCACACCTGAGAATGCACCATTGGAGCCCCTCTTAAAGACCCTCTTGTGCCATTTTCTTTTATGACTTGAATTTACGAGCTCTAAAGCTTCAAGGCCTTTCTATATGTCCTAAATAAAGGTTTTAATCTAACGGAACTCAAAGATTCCAGTCAGACCTATAAAGTATAAGCACAAACCCTATATATGTCATAAAGTGCACCTGAGAGCACCCTTAAGGGTTTATGGGATTTATTTTGTGTTCCAGGTTGAATCTTAATTTAATTACAATTTATTTACAATTTTTATGATGTATTTAGGCCTTGGGAAATATTTTTATCACATGGGAAACATGCCACACGTATTGCACACAAAAACAAGTACAAACCATGTATAGGACTCCCAGTTTAACTAGGTTTTCTAAGTCTTTTTAGTTTAGGCCTTCTAGTCTAATTTTATACCTTTTTTACCCTAGTTTTAAGCCTATATAAAGGCCTCTAATATGCCTGTAAAACTTAGAATTTGTTGCTTAATAATATTACTTTTGAGAGCCATTCTCTTGAGTTCTTGGTGCATAAGGAAGCTAATTTTTTTTTTGTATTCTTTATACTTCCTGTCTAACCATATGATGGTTAGGGATGAGGGTTTTAATGTAGTCTTTGCCATGTGCTTTTAGAACTTGCTAGCATCTTAGGGCACGTTTCTTGGTCCATATACCAAAAGGGTTTGCATTGGCATGTGTGGTATTTACTTTTCAGTATGAGGCATTTGCTTGCATTTGCCTTTGAGCTCAAGGCATCAATCATTAAAGTAAGCAAATGATGTAGATTTTCTAAAGTATAAATGGAAAATTTTTGCAAATGAATCCCTTTGGACATCAGACATTCAAGCAAGATGAGGTGTTGGTGAAAAGCAAGAAGAAGATGAGGAGAAAGACAAAGTAGGACATGGAAAAAGTTTAAAGTTTAGAATTGTTAATAGAAAAGTTAGAAGATTATATGTGTTATTTGAAGATATATCTTAATGTTTTTTATTTGTCACATTAGCATTTTTCGTCATGTTTAACGTTGAAATTAATGAAACATACCAATTTGAGACATGTAATAAGAACTAAGGTACTTCAATATGCCAATTTTAAGATTAGGTACTTGTTTAAGACATGAAAATAAGCTCAGTGACCCCTTGTTAGACTTTGTCCTTCAAAGAATAGATTATCCATATACTCCTTATGTTTCTCATATAAGGAACAGCCAAGTTACTTAGCTACATAAAGCCCATAATGTTCTTCTTGATTCTCTAATGTAACATCTATGCACATGGGTCTAAAACAACCTCCTAGACCATGCAATGCCTCTATATGGATCGTAAGACCCACTTGATGCCCATATGTACCCATGTGCCCTTATTGGCCTTATGGTGCCTTTCATTGGTGCTTTGGTGTTTCCACTAACTTATTGTAGTTCATGTGGCTTTTAAGCCACTTTAAGGTCAATGTCATACTGTCCCAAACAAGCTCCCCTAACTACAACAAGTCATGTCACTTAATGCATCAAGTGGATGATTTATCTTTATTTCATGGTGAGTTTCATCCTTTAGTTTAATTTCTTTCCATTTTTACTTCCCTTGATAATGTATTCTCTTCTATATCTCTCTTGTGTGTTTGCATTTTCATTCATGAGAGAGTAATCACTCAAAACCCCTAGGTTTTGGGTGACTTATTGATTAAATGTTTGAAACCTGCTGGTAACCATGCTTATAGCATGTTTAGTGCCTATTTTTGTGCTTCATCATCTTGGTATGTTTCTATTTGTATGGCAAACACACACCACACAAGGTGTTTGTGGAAAGACTTCAGATAGCTTTCCATAATCCATGGCCATTGGAATGGGCTGACATAGTTTTCTTGAGGCATGAAAATGTCCTTAGAGCCACTTTGGTGGAAGAGCTTGGTGCTTGATGCACTATCATGTGATGTTGAGACATGAGAATGTCCTAGGTCACATGCTAAAAGTCTTTGCTAAGCTAGAGATAGCTAAGAGAGTACCCACAAGAACAATAATCTCTAGATGATATGTACATATAATGAGTTATTTTATCCATGAAACCATAGCCCTCTGCCTACAAGGTTGCTTTAGTTCATTAATTATCTTGTCTTGTGTTATTAATCATCATTTGTGGTAGTCTAAAAATTTAATTATTAGTTTGGTTGTTAGTCTTGGTTTCATTTACCACCCTTATTACTTGTTTACTACTTTTCCAATTACATCATCTTGTTAATTGCCTTAATTTCAGCAATCATTTTGTGCATTACTTTCATTTAGCCACTTAAGAGCTAGTTATAGCTTTATACCCAATTCGTTTTAACTTAAGTCAACTTAATCTAAAATGACTTATTTTTATTTTTAAATCTTGTTCACCTAGAACCAATTTCATTTAAAAGCCAATATTATATAGGTGTAATAATGCATTTGAAACAAAATTTTTATCATGTTATTACATTTCTATGAAATTTTCTTTTTTTAACATTTAAAAAAGAAAAATTCATAAAAAATTAATAGTATTATAAAAATTTTACAATTAATAGATTATTTCACCTAAATAATATTGACTTTCAAATAAAATTGGTTTTAAATAAAAAATATGTAAACATAAAAATAAGTTATTTTGAATTAAGTTGGCTTAAGTTAAAACGAATTGACCTTTAGTTTAGTACCACAGTCTTCATGGCATATACCCATACTTACGATTCTATAAGTGACAATTGTGCACTTGTAGACTAATTTAGAAAGTTAAAATTTGAGGTTTTTCGCATTGCACATATATACTCCAAACCACATATCACCTTCAAGCCTCTAGTTGGCATCCCATGGCCTCATATACATTTGGTCACCCCAAATCACACTCTTACAACATAGTACAAGTTAAAATGCATTAACATAACACAAATCCCCTAACCTTTAACACCAATTTGAGCAAGTTGACCATTATTGCCTCCAAATGAGCTCGAATAGGTTCCTAAGGCTCCATGCTCATTTTCTTCACAAATGGGCACCAACCAAGATAAATCAAGATAATTTCTAAGCTTATTAAGAACTTAAAACCAAGATAATTTTGTGGGTAAGTATTTTTTGGAACTCAAATTACACCTCAATCTTTTAATACCTAGTTTGGGCTTGGTTGGGCATGCTTGGGAGCTTCCATTTTCATCATATAATTAAATTGGTCTTATTTTTTAAGCTTATTTGGAGCATCTATGGAGGTTAGGAGGAGACGAAAGAAAATGGAGAGGTTTGGGGTGATGAATAATAAAGCTCTTAGAGAGATATTTCTATCTCTCTAATGCTCTATTCATCCTTTATCTTTCTTCGCCTTGTATCTTTTTCTTCTAAGTTTTGTATTGCTTACACTAAGCTTGCTCAAAGCTACCATGTCACTACATAGTGACCCAAATAAAAGTTCCATAAGTTTTTTCTTAAGCCCTAATCTAAGTTCTAGGCATTTAAAGACCAAAAATCACATTTAGTGCAGTTTGGTCTTTCCACTTAGTTCTATTAATTCTAAAACTTATGATCTCGATCTTTGGGTCAATTTTACTATTTTGAACCTGACTTAACAAAATAATAGTTTTACTCTCCACCTAAGGTAAAATTATGAAAATGCCCTATATGGCACTTATGTGCCATTTACGTTCTAGTAACCTTTGTAACTTCCTACTTGCTTGAAATACATAATGAAGGTTTCATAAGAATTTCTTACCTTAAAACCAAGTTTTACCTAATCGTAATAGGTCTGATACCTGGAGGGACGTTGTAAATGCAGAGTTCTTAAATAAGACTTGCATTCAGAGATTTTAAACCTTCCCCATTTTTGCATTTTGTTTGACAGATTAGTTATAGTTTTAGATTTCTCATATAAATAACATTTAAATATGTTGAGGCACTCCCTACATACAATGGTGTTCTATGCAACTTTTATGTTTTTGCACCATTGCAAACATTTTTCCATGGTAATGTATGTCAAGAATTTATTTATGGAATTCTTTATGCCACAATGGCCTATGTAAAAACCAACTGGGATAGTTTTTCATTAAAAAGTAGTGATAGTTATTTATATCATATGTGAGTTTATACATGCTCCATTTTGTCAGATCGTTCTTTTTGCTCCATCTATCAACAATTAGTACTCATTTACATAAAATAAATTTAGCATGATCCCACGGTGAAGCATGGGTCATGTTGTAGTAACATATGATAGATGGTGGCTGAAGCTAAAATTTGTGCGAAAATCCAATCTTGAAAAATAATGCATGACATTCTTTTTATTTTTTGTTTTTTCAAGATTGAACTTGAAATTTTAATTTTAGCATAAACTTGTATGTTCATATAAATTTACAAAGCCAAAGGCAAGTTTAAGAGACTATTTTGGATGATTTCACAAATTTTTTTTCAACTAATGCCTTCACTTTCTTTTAACTTTAATGACTTTCAAAATTATTTGTGAAGGAAGATTTTTTTTTTTTTCAAAAAATGAGACATTACACTATTATACTTAAGGTTTTTTTTTTTGAAAAAAACATGAGGTTTAGCCTAATCTACAATTACATTTTTTTTTAGAAACCCTGACTTACCATCTTAAACTTCATCTTCGTAAATTCTCCATTTAAGATGGTGGGTTGAATACTTTGATTGGTCATCAAGGTTCTAAAATTTTCTTGATCAATCCCTAAAAAGAAATTTACCAAAACCCTTTAAGGTATAGGTGAACCTACACTTTTCCTCGCTGTTTTGAATGCTTATACTTACCTCCCCTCAAAAGTTAACTCCGTAATTTACCAATTATAACATAAAAGAGAAAAGCCTGATTTTACCCTCCTAGCCTTTTTCCATAGAAACTTTGCTCCCTACTTCTGAATCTACTAGAAGAGAGAGTTGTCCTAAATTAGACACACCTATCCCACAACATTTATACTCTTTTCTCTGATCTACCAAAAGAGAGAGACACCCATCACCATCATCGCCTAACTTTTCTACGCTATTTCAGATATCAACAGTAGTTTTCTCATCAAACTTCTCTCAAATAAAAAAAAAGTCCTTATTGAAGAAATATGAATAAAAAATCATTTCCTCAAATAAATGTATCTTTAGTTATTGTTTCAAGATTCAAATAATAATTAAAATTCTCAAAACCATGATTTGAAAAAAAACAACCAACTTTAACCCGTCTAAAGATAGTGTATACTAACAACTCTAGCTTGTAGAAGACGAGACATTCCCCAAGTCAACAATTCAACAAAGCAAAGTAATGAAGCCATGAATCAATGAACAAATAAATGCTACTTGTATAATTTTTTGGAAAAATCAAAGATATTCTACAATAAACAATGAATGAACAAAAAAAAAAAGAAAAATTATTGATTCAGTGGACATGCACCAATTTGTGATGCTTAATGAAGTTCAATAACTCATCACAAAATATCTAGTAAGAAGAAACTTATGAGTAAACACAAGTTGGGTTGTCAATAAAAGAGAAGAAGAACAAAAAAAGGGACCTAAAAGAAGTGGAGAGCTTATATGCAAAGCCCTATCAACATCAATTTTGGCAATTTTCTTAGCAGTTGTTGGAGTTTCATTTGCCCAACCTTGCCTCACAAGCTTTCCAATTTTGGTTTTGCTAAAAAAAAATGGAACTACTTAAAGTGAAGTACAATCCTTCCTAGATCTTCCATCAGCCAACCCATCCACCCACTAGCCATCTAAATCACCATCTTCTTCACTATTTACCCATGAATCTCCTTCCCCTTTGACAAATTTTTCACTTAAACAGGGATTCTTCTGTCATACCTGCCAAACCATTGCCTAGGGGCCTCATTTTTCTCTCACCCTTGAATTCCATCATATTCTAGCTGCACAGTTGCGTCTCTTCACTTGTTGATGATGGAGCACAAATGGACTCATGCTTTGTGCCTAATGTTTCTAATTATGATTGCAAGTTTATAGTTTACTCTTCAAGGTTGGTTGAAAAAATGAAAGCAAGTACCCACTGACAATGAAATGAATCAAGTAGACAAATCGAGCATAGAATAATTACAAATCATAAAATGAAAGCATGTGCTCACTCAAACAAGCCAATAGAGGAATTCTTGCTTATCATTGGGAGGGGTCAAAGTCGGAATAGGATATGAGGCTCCGGTCTATGGTGTAAAAGGAGAAGGGAACAAAAGCTGTGGAGGATGTGGTGAAGAGAACCAAGACAGGGAAGAAAAAGAATTGCTTAAATTTGGAAAAAGTGTCTTGGGCTTTTGAGGCATAAATTGGGAGCAAAGAGTCAATTCATTTTAATTTAAGTCAATTTAATCCAAAAATATATTTTTTATTTTTTTTTACCTGGAACAAATTTCATTTGAAATATAATATTATGTATATACAATAATCCATTTGAAAGTAAAATTTCATGATATTATTAAATTTTTATGAATTTTTTTAATATCTAAAACTAAAAAAATTTATAAAAATTTATTAAGATTATAAAACTAGAAAAGTTTATAAAGAAGAAGGGTAGAAGGCAAAGCCAGATGTTTTCTCCTTTTCTTTTGTAATGATAAATCAAGGGATTAACTTTATCGAGGGTAAGTATAGACATTCTAAACAATGAGAGTAAAAAAATTAGGTTCAACTAAAGGTAATTTTCCCGTATCTTTAATTTTTGGCTTTTTACGTAATATTTTGACATGAACTTGACATGACAACGTGTTTTGAGTGAGTATGAAGAATAGGTGCGATTTACGCGTGTTGATACTTTAGATTCTCGATCAAATTTTCTGACATTAATTTATACGCTCTACTTATTTTGTTTGAAAAGAGTTCACAAAGAATGAGAAATATTCAGAGTCTTTCAGTTCCATGATAAAATTTATCTTACATTTTTATACGAATTTGTATTTTATATGCTAATATGTCATTTCTAAGAAAAGTTTATTGATTCAAACGAAAAAAAAAAAAATCGTCAATTGACCGTAATAGAAGTCTAGAACTACTTTTTTGTATATTAGTGACAAACGAGGTTATGTTTAATCCGCATGTTGTAGTGGATAATTTTTTTAATAAATTTATAATTAAAATAAATATTAATAATAATAATTTAAAAATTCTAATTCATAAATTTATGTTTATTAATTAAAATTTTGAGTTAAGATTTATTTTATTTTATGTTCTTATCATTAAAACTATCAATTAGGATCAAAACATAAAACTATGAAACATAATATTGTACATTATTTGAAATAATATATATTTTTTTGGTGATTAAAGAATAATTGACTAAAAATTTTTATCTTTTATCAATTTAAATTTCAATTTTTAATATAGATAAAAAATTTATTTAAAAAAATTCACTTTTAATTTAAGGAATTATTGACCAAATCACTTCATTAAACCATAGAGCTTTTTCTTTTTACCTTTACTACATTAATGGTAACCAATGTTTTACTTTAGAAAATAATACATCATAACAAAATATATAATTGTGTTGAGTTTTTATTAATCAATGAATGGTTTAACCATTAATATAGTAAAGGTAAAAGAAAAAGAAAAAGAAAATAAATAAATTGACTAAAGTTATTTCATATTAAATACCAAAAGCTGGTGACAGAAAGCGAAAGTTAGGGAGCATTAAGGCAGAAGTGAAACATCTAGGGACCAAAAAAGGGGAAAAATCAAAAGCTGGCGATAGAAAGCGAAAGTTGGGGAGCATTAGGGCAGAAGTGAAACATCTAGGGATCAAAAGAGGGGTTAGACCATAGTTGTAAGAAGCAAAATAATAATAAAAAAAAGGCAGCAACGTATGAGAGATGAAGGGCAAAATCGTCCGTACACTGCTCATAACTGTAGTTCGAACAATGAAGCCTTCATAACTTTTAGAATATAGTTTAATTGCATGTTATGGCGCTCTGTCCCAATTTCTTTTATTAATTTATTTTTTATCAAGTTTTAGACAATTTTTTTAGCTAGTATTACCATAGAAGAATAATAATTATTTGTCACATTCCATTTTTTTGGATAAATTAGAAAATACATAAATAAATCAATAGTAAATTATGAAAGTAATTCATTAGCCGACCATAGCCGTGAGAGAGTATAAGTAAAAGTTCAAGTGCCAAAATATTTTTGTTCACCTAGGTTGGAATTTTTACGAAAACAAAGTAATTAATTTTTTTTGTTGAAAAATATGGATTAATTATAATTTACCCAACAAGATTGAGGGTATATTATACTTTGTCCCTATTTTTTTTGCATTGTCTAACTGTAATTTTAAAAAAATTTAATTGAAATTATACAGTATTTATTTATCAGTAATTTTAGTTTGTATAATTTTTTTTACAGTAAATAAAAATTTTAAATTATTAGTTTTTTTAATAAATATAAAATATTTTTTTAAGGTTAAAATGTAAAGAGTAGGAGGGGTAGGGTGCCAGTTGCGTCTGACGGTACAACATATTTTGGAAATCAACTTGCTGGGGAAGGAGCTTTAAAGTGCTCGGTAGGTGGACCGCTATACTTTATTCTTCAGTACTAATTTTTTTTTTTTTTTGCTAAGTATTTGTGTTGCAGGTGGCAACTACAAGTCGACAAACCCCTTTCCTGTGTGTCTTGCTGGCTGCTGCGTTTTTCAGCAAACAGGGTGCTGATGATTTGATGATTGACCAGACAAATCTATAAGCCTGTGTTTATCCTTATTATTTTTATCCGGTATTAATAGAGAAAAAATTGTTTTATACCCGATCCATCCTGATTTACTCGCAATATTTTCATTTGGCATGAAGTTTAAAGGTAGCCTCTCTTCTTATTATTGTTTTCAATTTTACCCTCTTCTTATGCCAATCTTTTTGAGAAGCGCACATTTTTGCGTGAACTTCTCTTTTTCCGCTTTCACCTCTTCAACTCCGTCTGTGTCTCTATCCCCTGCTTCATCAATCGGTACCATCGCTTGCAGATCTGTTACTGTGGCCCTAAATTACTAACACTGGTAAGTTCTCTGGGAACTATGATCCCACTTAGGTTACAATTGGCTAGTTATTACTTGCGAAGTATCTTAAATCTTTACATGCAACTAGTTACTTAACCTACCCTGCATAGAAAATATGCATGCATTGTCTTGGCTATGCGATAACAATTAAATTAAAAAATATCATTGAAAATAGTGTCACCGCAATTAACAAAAACATAATTCAAAACAAGCCAAGACATAAAAATTTTGTTGCTTTAACTTCAAGTAGCAACTATGTGCATACATCTCATACTTATATGCACCCAAATGTAACCCTAGCATTATACACACCAATGGACACTAGTAGAGGTGATCTATATATAAAATTACCATACATATAAAAGAAGCAGCTCATATCTACTAAGATCCATCATTAGCTCTTCACCCAAGCAAGCTAGCTTCAAGTGATGAGCCACACTTTCTTTGTAGTCACTTAGTCTCAAACTGTAAGGTAAATACTTTGGTCAATACTAGCTTATGCCATAAGTAACTTAGAAGCTTGGAGTTTCCTACTTAGAGAATACATTTAAACCAATAAAACTAAGCTTTAACAACTTCCTCTTACCAATTGTTAAGCCCGACTAGACCACTTAATACCTGCACAACACTTAAGGGGTGAGTGCTCTAAAGTACTCAGTAAGGGATTTAGTACCTGTAGGGAAAAACAATGTAAACATACAAATATATGCATATATATGAAATGCAAACAAAACAAACAAGCAAACAGCATAATCACAAACAAGAAAAGAACAACAAATAATGCAAATGATGGATGGATTGATTGATGGATGAAATATGCGCATGCACATGCACCTTGAACTTTCTTACACCCGTAGGTGCTAGACTTGCCGTGAGCTCTTACGGCTGGGGTACTTGGATACTAACTCTCGTATCCTATGCTAGCACATAACTAACCCCATGAAGTCCTCTTACGGGCGCTTTAGAGCAAGTCATCACTTACTCAAACCTTTCCCGCCTTGACGGGCTACTTAGAGTAAGTCACCATTTACTCCTTCTTTACCCATCTCTTCCCTTAACTTATTGTGCAGGGTAGCTGCCTTATGTGGTTCAACTTACCAAGTTCTTCGAGCTTAGCTCAGGGCTCCTTAGTGACTTACTTACCAAACCATAAAGTTTGGTTGGGATCCTCTTAGGTTTCCTTTTCATTACCCGAAGGTCTAAAACCTCCCACTTGGGCCAACAAAGAGTCTGAAACCTACCTTAATCCCCTTAGTGCTCATTTGGCAACTTAAGCACTTTAACCCCCTTAGCCACCATTACTTACCCTACCTTAATCACACCACTTAGCTACCACCTAAATAATGTATAATTTCCAACTTAGAAATGAGTTCTAGACCCAACAGAGGCTACAGAATATCTTAAATTAGCCTAGGGATGATAATCGAGAGTTTGACACATCCTTAGGATGCCCCGAGCTTGAGGGACTAATGCCTTGGCGACGCGTTGCCAAAGGCATCAACACTCTAAAATCCTAACGTCTAACGACGACAGGTCTCCAGTTCACGTCGCCGGGCATCGCCAATGTATTACAGCATTGCATGACAGCGTTCGAACTTGCACGAAACTTGCTCAAACTTTCCCATCCCAAGGCCAATTCACATGGGTCTTGTTTCTACTTCATTACCACTCATAATACTACATTTCTATGCATTATTTAAGATTAATTAAGTTAAATCCCTTACCTCAAATCATCTTGAAAGCAAGAAACAAGCAATGAGCGCATTCAAGCTCCAACAAGTTCCTTTGAGTTCCAAGCTTGAAATCAACCAAATTGGACACCAAGAGCACAAAGTTAAGACCATTTTAAACCATTTAACAGGTTTAGAACTAACCCATAACGATCAAAGACGTTTACTTTTGGGTTTGAACCAAAAACTTGCAAGAACAACTCCAAATGCACCAATTTCACCAAAAATGAGCTAAGGGCTTGTTGGGATGGCTTTGGGACCTTTGATTTTCATGGAAACTTGAGTGATTTGGAGGGTTTGGAGGTAGAGATATATGAAGGAAAAAGAGCTATGAAAATGGTGGATGGGGGAGATGATGTATAGTTCTATCTCTTTCATTTATAACCAACTTAGCTCAACTCTCTTCCACTTGTCACCTTGGCCCTCAAACTTAATTTTGAATCACTTAGGCCACTTAAACACTCCCCACACCATCACTCCTTGATCCCAAAGAAAGGTTTTTCTTACCCAAACACTTTGCCCTTAGGCCACTTAAGCCATTATAAAACATAATAGCTCAATTTCTCACTTAGTGCATTTTTCACCCTTAACTTTTGCTTTTGGTTCACATGGCTATAAACACTTATGGTCTTAAATCAATTAGCTCAAAACACTTGCATGAACCTAATTTTACCAAAATTATGGTCATGTCACTGACTTGGGCTAAAATTACCATTTTACCCTTTTTGGCCCTTAGGTGCCAATTACTCTTTGGAACTCAATTTAACCTTACTTAGCTTGATTTTGCTTACTTAATAAAACTTATCTAAGGAAAATAACTTGGGATTTACTTACCTCAACATTTATATAAAGGAAATACTAGGAGAGCCTTTACAGTTGCAGTAATTGATCGAAGCAACCGGACGACTAGAGAAGACAATATCCACTTTAGTCATCGATCAACGTCGTTGCTTGTAGATCCTTGGTTCAATTCGTTGCCTACATCGACTCAATCAGAGATCCTCCAATTCATTGCCTACGTCACCTTGATCAGAGATCTTCCGATTCATCACCTACGTCGCCTCGATAGGAGATCCTTCGATTTGTTGCCTACGTCACGTTAATTGGAGATCCTCCGATTCATCACCTCGATTAGAGATCCTCTGATTCGTCGGAGATCCTCTGATTTGTTGCCTACGTCACATCGATCGGAGATTTTTGCTTTGATCCATCACCTCCTCACCCCGACCTCAAATCACTGTTCTCTTTGCCCCTAACCTCCCCCTCGATCGGCAACAGAGAGAAATTCAGAGAGAATATGTTATTGCAAAAGAAGCAGATAGGACTTCAAGAAATAGATGGGGAAATTCAGATGTGTGCAAGACATAGGGAGAGGAGGTGTGTAAAAGATAATAAAGGCAAAATAGGAAATTGAGTGTAAATGGTTACTAAAAAAGGAAATGTTTCATTTATTTTGGGATGGCCCAAAAAGAAAAATGTTTCATCTTTTTTGGGATGGAGGGAGTATATATTAATATAGATAATGAGAGGACAATTGGACAAGAATGATAGTGGCTCCGATCATTGGTGACAATGATGAGAGGTGGTGGACAAGGAGAGACAAAGCGACAACTAACAAACGAATGAATGGAGCAACATACGAGGAGTGAGCGAGGCGACACCAGTTACTAGACGAAGAGGCTAGGCAACTACATGACACTACTCTGGATGACCTTTACTCATGATGAAGATGAGGCTACGTGGATGTGACAGCCATGGACATAGTAGCACTAACAGTTAGGACTCAACGAATGCAAGTGGCTGTGGAATTTGGGAATTAGGGCATAGTGATTCAGTGAAGTCTGAGAGAGTGGGTGAATGAGGAGCCTGGGGAGGGTTCTAGGTTTGGGTTTGGGCCACAACAATCAATAGAGTGTAGAATTGGGCCTGGGCCTGAGAGTATTTATCTAGTCAGGTTCGGTGGGTCAGTTAAGTCGAAACTTGAACCAAACCGATTTTTGAACATACTAATCTAGTCGGGTCGGGTCAATTCATACAAAAATTTCTATCAAACCTGACCTTAACGCGCTTTTTTCAGATTAGGCTTGGGTTAGTAATTAGATTTCAGGTTTTAGTTTGACCCCTACAAATTAGATGTTACATATATATGAACTTAATATACAAATAAGGTTAGAGATATGTATAAAATTAAAAAATTGATATGCATATTTGTTATGAGAGATTTGAAGTTAAATATGCAAGACATATGTACAAATAAAATTATAAGAATTGTAATTGATATGTATGAAACTTATTGTATAAACACAAGTGACAGATATGTACGAAACATGTGACACATATATACAAATTATATCGTAGAATTGTCACTGAAATATTATTTTTATTTGTAAATAATTTTTTCACTTAGTCCACGTCATGTTTTACAATTGTACCTATAACTGCAAATTTTACCTTCAAAGTAAAAGTTGGGGTAAAATTAGGTAAATGGAGAAACATTGAGGGCTAAAACCAAATTAAGCCTAAATTTCTGAAAACTCTCACTTCGCTTCTCGCCGTTGTTGCCTTTTCTTCGATTTGACAATGGACGGTGAGATGAGGGTGGCGGCGGCTTGGGCCAGTGACAATAGCGATAATGGCGTGGGGAGGAAAGTGGGCAGTGACATCGGATCAAGGAGGGGAACGACGGGGACCTGTCGTGATCATCCTCCCCTCTGTTTCTTTGTGTCGCCTGCGGTAGGCGAGGCTCGTGGATGGTGAGGAACGCGAGGCGGTGGGACGGCAAGTACACTTGAGCGGCAACGGATGACGGATATGCTTGGACGGAGAAGCGAATAAAGAATTGGACGAAGTTGCGGGCAGCGTAGGTGAGGTGGAGGCAAGGTGCCACTGAGTGGAGGAGAGCGAAAGAGAAAGGACATAGCAGGGATTTCATTTGTTTAACAGGGCAAATTTGTGTTTTCACATATAGGTCACTTTTAAGATGAGGCGCAAATAGGTCAAAAGTGAAAAATAGAGTGCAGGTTTTGAAACTTCTCGAGAATACGTGTAATGTTATTTGGGTGCTAAGTGTTGTTGGCCTTTTTTCGGTACAAAAAGTAAATTACAAGTCAACATTCTCAGGGTGCTCTTCCATCCGAAATTTATTTATTTAATTATTTTTATAAAAATTTAAATGTATAACTTATTTTAAATAAATGAAAAATCTTTTTTCATAACACTTTATAAACTCATGCTACAAAAAATAGAAATTTAAATGTTTCAAATTTAGTACATGAGTTTTTTTAATATTTCAAAAAATAATTTTTTCGCATCATGTACTTAAATGTTTATTAAAGAACATTAAAAGGAAATGATAAATTTTTCCACGTAAGACCAAAGTTCTCCTAAATTACTTGAATAAAACATTGGGCATGGGTTCCATGTTCTTACCATACCAAGGCTTTTAATCCAAACAATATTATTTTTCATTTAATTGGTAGAATGAATTCTTAGTTGATCATTTTTTTGATAAAGATTATTCATTCACAATTTTTAAAAATTGACTTTCCTAGCTTTATAAGTAGGAATTTTTTTTTCCAACAAACTATGATTGTGATATCTCAGGAATTTTTTTTTTCCAACAAACTATGATAATCATTTTTATATTTTAAAATTTGTATATATTATATTTTAAAATATTAATTTAAGTCAACTTAATATAAAATATATATTTTTTATTTTTACATATTTTTTACTTAGAATTAATTTCATTTAAAAGTTAACATTATTTAAGTGTAATAGTCTATTGATTGTAAAATTTTTATAATAATATTAAATTTTTATGATTTTTTCTTTGTTCAGTCATTAGAAAGAAAAGCTTATAAATATTTAATAACATCACAAGATTTTATTTTAAATGTATTATTACATTTATATAATATTATCTTTTAAATAAAATTGATTTCAAGTGAAATAAATAAAAAAGTAAAAATAAATAATTTTAAATTTAATTAATTTAAATTAAAATGAATTGGATTACTTTTCTTAATCTTACTTTTGACTTGTTTTGAGAAATTTTGAAACAAACTCAGCTATGATCATTTTTCATATTCTGTCATTAGTGTTTCCGATTCTTTCATCATTATGTCGCCAACCACTTTTGTTGCAGGCCTTAGTCAAGTTATAATATTGACATGGATTTCTCGTCATTAATTGTTTTTTTTTTTTTTTCAGGTAGACAAGAAATTTATTAAAGGACGCAAAGAACACGAAGGGGAGCATGAGTAGCCTGAACCACCATTTATCTCCGGTGGATTGAGTTGAATCAGTTAAAAATAAAGTAGGTTCTACATTTGAAAAAGTAATTAGATTTTAAATTAGTTTTGATCTTATATAAAATTAATTTAAGGTGTAACCGAGCCCAAGACAAACACACACATAATAAAAATCATAACATATTTATGTATAAACATGTACATTTAGACATGCATTTAAATATGTACATTACTAAATTACTAATATATTTATGTATGAACATGTACATTTAAATATGTACATTAAAAATTATGATATTACTAAGAATATGTACATTTAACATGAATGAAGTTGTATATTGAAATTTTCTTAAATTGGTTGTAGATACAATTCTATTGTATTATGAAGTTATTAATTACTATGTCTATATGATAGGAACTGAAAAATCTAAAAACTAGAGCCGAAAAAACTAGACCCATAATTCTAATTTTGCTTAATTTTTTGGGCTGGATAGAATCTTTTTAGAATTATTAATATTTTAGATTGATTTGGCTCTACTAGAAAACCGAATCAACTCAACTCATGTGTACCCTGCTAAAGGGTATATGAGTGTCGGTATGGCCAAGATTCTGCTGCTTCCAAGAGTACTACGAGGGGTTGAGAAAGGTTGGATATGTTATTTAATATGTTATTTTCAATAAATTTGTTTCTTAATATATACACTAATTAAAATTCTAAAACTTAAACAAACCAAAAAATTACTTTCAAAATATTTTTTTGAAAAAATTATACATTTTAATTAATTTTTTAAGTTGGACATGGCAAGAATTTATAAAAAATTAATTAATTTCTGAAAAAATTATTCAAGTCTTTTAGAAAATCAAAAGCCACAATGGGGATGCCCATGACAAGATTGAGTTAGTAGATTAAAGAAACAAAGATGCCTTTTGGATATCGAAATTTTTTTCATTTTTCCCTGAATTTTTTTAATAAAATTTTGAGTGTATATTTATTTAAGTATCTCAAAGGACATTATTCCAAAGAAAAGAACTCATTTGATAAAGTAAAAACATCTAAAATAAAATTTCGCATTGTAATATATAAGTTCTCCAAAGTTTAACAAATAAGGTTTTTCCGTATACTTAAAACAAGAAATGCGTTCAAGCTTTCATTAATGAAAATTTCAAAAGCAAAAATGGAACAAATTTTCACAAATAAACTTTCACCAAAATGTTTCATTTTTTTTTTTGTTTAAGGAGTGAGTTACCCATGTCAAGTTCAAGGGACAAAGCATTTAAGGTTTTGGCCCAAAAAGAGGACATTGAATCGGGCTCGGGGGTTTCAGAACATGGGCCGTGGGCTTGAAAACTAGAGAGGGTTTTGAGGGTCTCCAAAACTCTGATAATGTTCAAGGACCCCGGGTCTGCGGTCTGTCTCTACGGACCAAAGCCGACGCGCCATTACCGATCAGAGTTCCGGTGACGGTGGAAGGTAGGGAGGACGATGGGGAAGGAAGGTGACCTCTGGGACGACTCAGCTCTCATCAGAGCCTTCGACGACGCCGTTTCCAAGTACAAGGTCTTCTTCTTCTTCTTGTACTACTACAGCAATTGCTCGATTCTTCCTTGTATTCTCTCCCATGGACTTTCTTTTTATTTTTGTTTCTTCCCTTTATAGGTGATGCATGGTTTGAAAAACAGTGAATTAAACGATGAGGCTCCAACAAGGTCCGCATTCGATTATTCTCGCTTCTTTCTATGCTTTAATATATATTAATGAATTGTAGTTTGTAGGGTTAGGTTTAACTGGACAACTGGGTTTTTGTGTTCATTGTGATGTTTCATTCTGGTCTCCAATAGGTAGGAATGGAGTGATCCTTAATAGGTCCTGATACGTATTGCAGGATGCCAAAACCTCATATTTCTGGAAATCACGTTTATTTTTGTTATTATGTCTTTTTGTCTGTTTATTCTCTGAAGAATTTGAAGCCGGGGGAAGTGGCTCCGTCATGCTTGGTTTTGCTAGCACTTTTCTGCCCTTTTAAAGGTCTCCATGCATATCCATGTGACATTTCTCTTGTCCCAATTAAAATTGCATGAATGGAAATTTGCTGTTTTCTGTTTGGTTCTTCCTTCCTATATGGTCGTCTGATTCAATTTTCTGGGTGAGAAGTTTTATTTGCATCATCAAGCTGTATGGTTTGTTTGAGGAAAGTAGTCATCAAGTCGCCCTCAACCTCAAGCTTATGCCATAGCTGAAATCCCAGTGCAATTCTTTAGTAGTTTATGCGTTTATGCATTACATTACTCACTCATTAAGTTCCGGGCTTCTTTTCACCTTTCCTCACACTTGCATGTCCAAGTAGTCGCTTTTATTTTTCCTTTTTTTCCAGGTAAAAGGATAAATGGATGAGAAACCATGTCTGTGTCAGTTTGTGTCTGTGTTTCCTTTGTTTGAGGAAGGGACATGTGACTGGTATTTATCCATAGTGATAGCTGGTAATACTCCAACTATAGTAGTAAAACGCCATATGCTAGCCATTTGAGACTTCTGCAGAGATCAAGAACAAATAAAAAAAATCAATGTATGTTACTGAAAAACAAGACTTTATAAAATGACAACATTGGATCAAAATAAATAAATTGCTGGAGTTGGTCCTGTTAGCTTATCTTCTTAATGTTTTCTGTATATTTCTTTTCATTAGACATTCTTTCCCATTTTTAGTCATGCACGCTGACCAACGAACACATGCATATTTTATCATTGACAACTGTTATTTCAGTTTACAACCTATTATTCACTTGTTTTTCTTTTCTGGAGATATAGAGATGCTGGTGAAAGTGGCAATGCCAAGTCAAGTTTCAACCAGGAAATGCCTGATGAAGAGCATCTTTTACCAGTGAATGAAAATCATTCTGCAGATTCAAAAGCACCTGAGCCTGTTGTTACTTCCTCTAACATGCAAGATGTGCAACAAGAAGGTAAAAGATATTCATATTCAGAAGTTGCCGGTGACTACAACCAACTGCTCAGCCAGTACTATGAGCTTGAAGAGAAAAGACAGAAGATTCTTCAGCAGCTTAACCAATGCAGTGCTTCGGATAACCAATTATCTGGTGAAGGGTGTAGTTCCTTTGCACAGTGGCCTACATGGTCTCAAGGGCATTCTGACCCTGTTAATCAAGCTTCACATCCACTTGTTGCTTGCTCATGTTGCTCATATGGTTGTCAACCATTGGCGCTAGCATGCTCACCATGCCCTGCGTGTTCTTCTTGCTCTATTCAGGAAGCATCTGTCAGTAAAAAGCCTACCCACGAACCTGGTCCAGCAACAGCTCCTGTGCATGCAAATTCTACATCAGACAGTGACATGCTTAAGATAGCAATGGGAGCTGCAGCAAAAGCATTATCATCCATAGATGAAGGTAACCAGCTCTTTTTGGAAAATACTCTGTGTTTGTGTGAATCCTTTGTCCCAACCAGGTGAAATGTAGATACATGATGCTGGTTTGAGGACTGTGTATATGTTTTTTATCAATGACTATTCTGTTAGAATGGCTCTTAATGCAGGGAAACATAAAGAGGGAAAAACTGATGAGGAAGTTGCTCTAAATACAAGCCTTCCAACAGATCTTGGTACTGTTTTAAATGCATGGTATTCGGCAGGCTTCTACACTGGCAAGTAAGTAACCATAAACAATACTTTTACCCATTGTTTAAAAGTTGATCTGAAGTGATTGCTTGGTTCAATTGAGGATAAAGAGCTTTCAAAAAGATATTAGAGAACACAATGTTTGCACTGAAACCCTTGTGCGGTTCTTGAAAAGTTACTATATAAACAAAAAGCAGATGGATCGTTTGATATTACATCTATCTGATATCACCAGTGAATGTTGGTTTTCTCTTCTTGCCGTTGCTCTTCAATGCAAGTTTTATATCAATAGTTTGTCTTGTTCTGGTCATTTGATACCGTTGTTTCTGTTGCTTAGAGTTTGAGTTTTGGCGATACGGCACAGGTATCTTATGGAGCAGTCTATGGCAAAGAAAAGGCACTGATGGACGTATCTTCAGGAAAATGGAAGTAGTGGCAGTGGTTTCAGGACAGCTTTTTTCCACTCTAGATTGTCTCCAGATCCCTTGCTGTTAAAGCAACAAACAGTAACTAGCGTTTATTTATTTATTTATTTTGGCTGAAAAGGTTGCTTTATTCAACTCAAGGCGGATTGTACAGAGTGTCAACTCATTTTTGCAAGTGATTGCAGAATGGTTAGCAGAATTATGATCACTTCTATCAACAATCTTGAATCTACATGAAGCAAACGTACCACTATTGCATTGTATGTCTCTCACAATGGGGTCTGTTTGCCAATCTTTCTTAGAACCATGGATGACTTGTAGAACGTCGAGGCAGTCTGTTTCCACCTCAATCTTTCCTGCTTTCCGCTTCCACTCTCGGGATGCTTTAGGGCACGTAGCATGGCACAAGCTGTCAAGCTTGCGCCAGTCATCCCTTATAACTACTCGAACTCCTACTGAATTTGAACAGTCATCCCATGCCCCAATCAGTGTCTATTTTCAGGAATCCTTGGCAAGGTTTCTCCCATCTCTGAACCTGCAGCCTCTGGGTTTTGGGCTTTGGAGATGCTTCTTGTACTACCCTGATCTGACTAAATTGCTCCTGTATTCATTGAATTGTAAGGGCGGAGATAGAAGATTTTTTGTTGGAAGATTGGCTTCGTTCCTAGAAATCTAGATGGACCAACATGCAAATGCAATTTTAGAGATTACCAAGTGTCCAAAACGGTTCCAGAGTTGAGGATTTGTCTGGTGGGAAGAAGGCGCTTTCTTAACCTTTCGATCTTGATTCTGAGAGTACTAAATTAGATAGATTTAACAGTAATCTGCCATTTTTGTTTTAGGGCCAAACAATAGAATCAGACAGATTCTTGCTAACTGGAATTTGCAAAATACAAGCTTCTTTTTCTTTCTCTGATATCAAGTGTTATATCATCTTTAGATCCCGGTCAAACTTGTGATGTATAGCATGTACCATGCGATTTTTTTGTTTTCTACAGATCGTGAACATTGCCTTAGCTGGATCATCAACCTTTTTCTTTTCCGGCCGTGCCGCCGCCTAGAACGAACTATTTCGGAGCCCTTCATTGACGTTGCAAATGCGCCAAAGCGATTGGATACTAATCATTGTCAGAACTAGGAGTTGTCTGTCCATGTTATATATGTAACACATTAACATATTAAACGCATTTTCTTCAAGGCTCGAATCAAGGAAATTGAGATATTCCATAAGATCATGGTTTGTTCCCACTATAACGAATGGTGTTAGAAGAGAGATTGAGCTACTCCATAAAATCATGGTTGGTTTCCACTATAACAAGTGATGTTAAAAGAGAAAAGAAGTTAGTGAGGTCAAAGATAGAGTAACAGTTATGGGAAAGTTAATTAATGAGGTTAAATATCAATGCAGGGGCGGCTCCACAATGGATAATGGGGGCAATTACCCCATTAAAACTTTGTAAAATCTTCCATTACATATGCATACATCTTTAAAGTATATGTCATTGTCTGTCATTTTTATATATAAATGCTCTCACAAATTCTTTAAAACCCTTAACATATATGAGTAATAATTATATCAATATAGCTATTATCTTATTATTTTACTTCCCCCATTTCATATCTATTAAATTATTTTTTTTGTATGGAAAATAAGAAAGTAGAAAAAGTTTATGTATTGTTTTCACTTTTAATCTTAACTTTTTACATGTAAATAAAAAATATTGGAAAGAGTTAATATTGAAAATTTGAAACTATAGCTTGAAAGATAATATGATAAAATAATTTTTTAAATATGAAAATATTGTAAAAATTTAGAATTGCCCAAAATAAAATGTGTTCCAATAATTTTAGAACGGGGGTAGGATTAAATATTAATCAAGAAGTAAAACTTCAAAGACTAACGTGTATTATTCCAAGGGCAAAAGTTTACCAAGGGTACCATTGCTTATTTTGTTATCCCAAACTGGTACCTAAATTTTAGATTTGTCCTATCGAACTATCTAACCTATATCATACATTCCAATTACGTACTTTTCGTTAATTCTAGCATTAAATCTAACAAAAATTGCTGATGCGACATTAAGTAACTATACAATAAACTTAAAATAACAACTTTGGATCCTAAGTTTTTTTAGCCACTAATTCTAAACCTAAAATTTATAGATCTAACACCTAAATCACCACTTTTACTAATGCCCCAATCTCGGCCCAACGAGGCTCGTTTATCTAGATGAATCATTTTCTCCTCCATTGATGCATTCAAATAGAGGAATAGAGAGTCGGCGGTGACCCACCGTTCGATCTACACAGCGCCGCGATTCCTTGCCACCTAGCCTCGGGCCGTGATCCATGCTCAATCGACCTAGCCTTCACCTCAATGCCCAGCCAACTAGTCTTCACACGCCACCAAAGTAAGCACTCAGTTGATTGATGGTTTCAGAGGGAACAAAAATAGTCAACAAGGCCAAAGGGGAGATTGGAGAGATGCAACAATAGTTGCCATGGTGAAGCTTGTTCAAGTCCTTACAATTGAGCGAGAATTGGGGATGAGGGTTAAGGTGGAGGACCGAGAGATGAGCAAGAATTGTAGCAATCTTTGATGCGAACTGTCATGATGTTCATGGTGCGAAGAGGAAGGCATGCATTGGCGAGAGATGGTGACCGCTTGAAGAGAAGGTGGGCAAGCGTCTTCCGATCCTATCAGCTAAATTGTTAATGGTGACAGCCGAACGAGGAGGAGGTGAGCAACACCAACAGTGAATTGGCGCCTACGAGGGTGGTTCTGAAGTCAATCAGCAGCTTCTAGTGCAATGGCGGGAAAGTGAGGTTAGGGTTTTGGAGGACTGTATCGGGTGAGGGAGAGTAGAATTGATTTTAGTTAAAGTTTAAGAGTTAGAATTAATGATTGAAAAATTTTGAGGACCAAATTTGTTACTTTATCCGTTTCACAAAAACTGATCATTTTACTATTCACAGCAATTAATTTATGATTTTATTTATTTTAAAATTTATTATAAAATATGAATATTTTATATGAAAATGAAACTTTAAAGATTATAGTTTCTAAATATCATTTTAAAGAATTTTTTCAATACATATTAATATGAATATATTCAATTCAAACTTTAATAAAAAAAGATAAAATGATTAATATGAAATAGATGGAGTATTTTAAATTTATTTTATTATTATTTAATGCCATTTCAGCATAATCTATCTGATTTAATAGTGAAATTGACATAAATTATCTAATTGAGATGTGCAATATAAGTTAGACAATTTGATAGGACAAAATAAAAGTTAGATACCAATTTGGGACAAGAAAATAAGCAAGGGTATTACTGGTGGACTTTGCCCATTAATCCACAGTCTAACACATTTAAGTCACCATAGCTTGCGAGTTATGACTTCCTCGAGAAGGGTGATCATCCACTATTCCTAGCCTTTTTCTTTCTTCCTCCATATCATCTCACTCTCGGCTCAGAGGCCCCACTGCCATTACTCGTCTCATCAGCTCGTCAATTTTGATTCATAAGTAGTATTGTAGACGTCTGCTGTATGACCTGTGGTTCTATAAATTAAAGACTGTTCTTATATAAGTTTGTATATTTTTTTTATCCGATATATTCTTTTATAAATATTATATATTAATTTATATATTATAGTTTGTTTTATTTAAGTTTCTACATATTCTTATTGATGATCCCTGAAAAAAGGTATATTCTTATTGATGTCTAATCTGCTTTCATTTTTTTCATGATTATATCATAGAAAAATATTTGTTCTTTTATCCTAAACTGACTATTACTCGTCATTTGCCCAACATAACAATATCTATAAGAAGAACATATGCATAGTTTAAAATAACTTATACTTAGAAAAAAGATATATATTCAATTTCTTCTTCATCCTTATATTATCAGTTCTCATGACCTTTTTGTTTATGTTCTCTTTCAGTTCTAATATATTTTTTTACATATTTCTATTTGTTTTTTTTATAAATTTATTCTTTTTTAGTTTCTATATATTTTTTTATTTATGTTTTTTTCCAGTTTCTATATGCTCTTGTGTGCATTGATGCTTGTTCTTTTTTATTCCATATATGTTCTTTTCCATATTGCTATTTGTCATTTTCAATTTCTATATGTTCTTTTGTTTTTATTATTTTTCAGTTCCTATATATTCTTTTATGATTAATGTTTATTTTTTTTACACAACTAAGTATTTGTTCTTTTATTAGCTGACAAATTTGAACGAATGAAGGAAAAATAATAAAACTAGAAATCAAATAAAAATAAAGTTAAATACAAAATAAGATAAAAATGGGAAGAGGAAAAAAAAAAAAGAAAAGTGAAAAACTAAAAGGAAAATAAAAAATAAAAAAATATGGAAAAAGTGAAATATGAAAGTTAGATAAAATTTAAATATAAAAGAAAAGAGAATAATACACAAAATGAAAAAAGAAAATAAGAAAATGGAAAAATAAAAGTAAACGCAAGGAATGAAGGAAACAAAAAAAAAAAAAAAGAGGAAAGGGAGTGAAAAAGAAAAAGAAAAAAAAAAAAGGGGAAAAACGAAGCACCCCCCCCCCCCCCCAAAAATAAAACGAAAACAAAAAAGAACAAAAAAAGGGGGAAAAATTAGAAAACAAATGAAAAACGAAAGCACAAAAAAAAAAAGCCCACAGTGAAGCAAGAAAGGACCAAAAAACAAAAAAAGAGAGAAAACAAATGAAACATGAGGGGACCGTGGGGATCAAACCAACGCCCAACGACCAACCCCCCCCCCCCCCCCCCCCCCCCCCCCCCCCCATGTCCTAAACCATTCTGTCAAATTAGGAGTTTTGCTGGAAATCGCCAAAATTGGTAGAGGTAGTAAAATTTGACTCAACTTGAAGATCTGACCTGACCAATTTGAACTTAAGTTTGACCTAATTTGATTTGGCTAGAAAAGTTAATGATCCAAACCTGACCTGAACCCGAATACAATTGAAGTGAAACTCGAGAAAACCCGACCCCAAACCTGAAATGACCTGATGACTAAACCCGACAAAACCGGATTTTAACTTAAATCAACATAAAATATATAGTTATTAAAAAATTTAAAAAATTTATAATTTAATATATGTGAATGAGTTTCTTTTATTTTGTTGATATGTTTTGCATTGTTGAACGAATGAGTGAGAGCTATGGTAAACGATTAGTGATATGGTGATAAAGAGATTAGAATAATTAGGTTTTAGAAATTATAGTACTTCTTCCGTTCCATATTCTTTGAAATATTTGACTTTTTTAAATAGTTTGAATTAAATTTATTTATTTTACTCCATCTATCTCAAATTCTTTGCACTATTCATATTTTAGCAATTAATCTATATTTTTTTATTTTCAACATTTTAATATATAAATAAAAATATTTTATACATGAATGATAAATCAAGACTTATAGTTTTTAAATATATTTTTTAATTTTTAATAAACAATAATATAAATAAATTTAAGTGAAATTAGTCAAAAAAGTTAAATTAAGCAAAGAAAATGGGATGGATAGAGATTATTTGTTATAAAAAAATTAAGAAAGTATATATTTAGAAACTATAGGTCTTTATTTATTATTTAATAGAATAATTTTTTATTTATATACTAAAACATTGAAAATTAAAAATCTTATATTAATTGTTAAATAGTGAATGTTATAAAAAACTTTGTACAGAGAGAATATTTTATTAAAAAATTTATATATTAATATATCTTTATAAATTTTATATTATTTTTTTTATATATAGTTAAATTAAATTTTAATCAAAATTAAATAAAAAAATTGAATCGATTTAGCCATTTCGGCTTATACATCAGTGAACTAAGTAAATTCGACAATTAAGTTGAATCTGGTCTAACGCCCGATAACCCGACCTGATTGGATCTGAACCTAAATAAACTCGGCTTGACCCAACCTGAACCCAAATAACCTGACCTGGACTTGAATACATGCTAACCCAATTAAATCTGAACCTGAATGATCTGACCCAAACCTGACATAACCCAACCCACCCAATTGCCATCCCTAAAAATTGGAATAAGTTTTGTATTTATGCATGTTCGGGTGCATCCATACACTTGATGCATGCAAGATTCTCCCTTTATCCAATTCCTCTTTTGTATTTATGCATCAGACTTCAATCTGTATGTATATCAATTGATAAAAGAGATATTTTAGAATATCGAACAATTAATATATCAAGCCTAGCTCACCTGCCATGGAGGCTGCAACTAATGGTGCTAGTTGGGCCGACCCTGGGCCTAGTTAGGTTTGGGCAGGTCCTAGGCTTACGTTTTTTAATTTTTTTAAATTTTTTTAATGTGATTTTGACACAAATTTGTTTGAAAATTACTTGTTTTAAGAGTGAAACACAAGCATCCATATGAAATTTTATTAATTTTAAAACAAATGACAAAATGTTCTATAAAATTAAACTTAAAAGAAAACCTGGGATTTGTGCTCAATAGTATAATTAGATTGAATACAAACTAAGAAGATAATGAGCAAACCTAAAATCTATGTGTCTACATCATTGGGGTTTTCATTGTCGAAACTTTTGTGGCTTGCACTTGTAATGCTACAAGACCCCAATCACGGTTGCAGATACAAACATCAATTGCATCCGATGATAACCCTGCTCGTCTCTTTGAAATTACAAATTTTTCGGCATTAAAAGCTGGCTTAGATGTAACAGCTTAAGACGGGAACATCTAGAACTTCTTTGACAATGATGGAAAATATTGAAAATGTATTGCTTTTTGCTTTCCACCATTCTAGAATGTCGGTCTCACTATTCTTTCAAACCAAGTTAAGATATGTTTCAACTTCATTAAGACTAGAGGCTGTTTAAGGAGTTGTTCTGCCGGATTGAATGCTGATAAGACTGATGATGATGAACACCCGACGGTAATGGAAGTAGTGTTTCCTACCTTATCCTTATGCCGGTTGGCATAAATCTTAAATAACTCTTTTAAGTGTTTCTCAACAGTGGCAGTTATAGCATGAACATAAATATGCAATATTTCTAAGAAACTATAATTATCCTCAAGTAGCTACTGTATGCCCGTGATTCTGACAGTCGGGTCTATTGCAAATGCAAGGAAATAGATTGGAGATATATCACTGAAATATAAAATCTATTTGTCTTTCATGACATTAACCGTGTCTTTCAAAAACTCTTCATCCTTGTATTGGTTCAAAACCCATTCAATATTGATCAAATGCATTAAATTCTTGTGAGATGTGGGATAGTATATACCAGAGCAAAAAATAGTGATATCATAAAAATATCATAGCACAATGGCTACTTTTGACAGTTTATCTCACATCTCTTGTTTTAAAGTCATTTTATTTTCTTTCACATTTATAAAACATGTCATGTGTGTAACAAATGATATTGCATCCATCAACATTTCGTAATTCGAGTTCCATTGGGTGGGTAATCAAGTTTAAAATGTTTCTAGCTAAACTCAAGGTCATTTTCAAGACAATATGCCTTAAACTCTTTAAAAACTTTGTCCATTGACTTCAAATAATAGATTGCCCACCGAATGAGAATAATTTCAATGCTAAAAAATTTAAGACCCAAGTTTAAAATATGACATATACATCTAATATGAAAAAATGTGGTGTTGCGGATAGGTTCTAGTGATTTCTTCAATATCTTAGTCGTGAAATTGTTGTTGGATGTATTATCAAATGTTATGCTAAAAACTTTGTCATGAAAAAAAAATTAAAAGTTTTTGAAATAACTTGGAATAAGTTCCAACCAGTATGATCGACCTTCATCCACTTAAATGCAATGATACGCTTTTGAATGACCTAACTATTATCAATCCAATGTGCAATAATACAATAATAATCATGCCCTAGTGGTGAAGTCCACATGTTACTAATAAATGAGGTATAATGATCAAGAGTAGAGAAGTATACTTTTAGGTTTGATTTACCGACTTTATTAATTTTAAATGTCTCCCTCCTAGTAGTACTCCTAGATGTTATTTTAAAAGCAGGGTTTAATAATCCAATTTTTCATGTGCATATCTTCAGCTTGTCTAAATGGTTTTTCAATTAATATCATTCATTCTAACATGCATTCGCTACAATTTTATTGATTAAATATAAAAATATCTGATCCGCCAGCAGTACTCCCAAGCTGTGTTGGATAGCCGGTACTAGCAGCTGCCTCCAGACAAAGATTCAATTGCTTATGTTCTATGTGTCGTTTGAATGTTCCTGTGTCGGAGTTCTTCTTGTGCGCAAGTTTTGTCTTACAATGTTTGCAATTTGCAAACCTTGCGTCATTGCCATGGCCATTCTTCTCAAAAACTTGGTCAAAATGCTTTCAAATCCATGCGGTGAGTCTCAACGTCTTACTTTGTCTTTCAACTTTAGGTTGATGGTTTGTCAGGGTGGGTTGGGAACCATCTCCTCCACCAACATTCTCTACTGGCGTGGCCACCACCTCCTTAACATTATCATTAGAAAATTGATCGTCGAGCCCTAAGTCGTATTGACTTATATTGAATTTCTCATCATTGTCGGTTTGGGTCACCGGTTGGGAAACCCCATGGAAAAATGGCCTCAAACTGATGTGGGATGAAGAGTTAGAGGTCTTTTCTTTTTTCCTTTGATGCTATTTGTGTGAGAATAAATCGATAAAATGAAGAAATTTAGAAGTGATTAAGAAAAAAAAAAAAAAGGAAACAAGCTTGAGAGTTTGAAAAAAATGAGAGAATGTATTAAAGAACAAAGAGAGATTGTTAAGATTGGTATGAAGAAATGGTAGAAATGACCTCCCTATTTATAAGGGAAGACCTTTTCATTTTTTTGGACCCAAAAGCCCTCACAATATAATTGAGGTGGGGTGTAAAATGTAAATTCGGGGTTAAAAAAAAAAACACTGCAAACCATTAAAGGGACTAAAAGTGCAATTTGATTGTTGCTAACCATTGGGACTAGCCCAGCCTAGATTGGGACCGCCAGTCCTTGTTCAAGCAGTGCCTGGTCCCGTGCTGTAGGCCAAGCTGTGCCTGTCCCAGACTTGCTTCCCTCTTCTCACAGTCCCATACCCGCCCCTCTCTATTGTGTGCCTACCTGGGGCCCATGTCGAGCTGGGCTTTAACTGGTCTCAAGCTGGATTTGACCTGGGTTGGGCCCAATCCACCCCTTTGAACACCTTCGGCTGCAATGATAGTATGGTTGTTTTGTGATTTTTGAATTCTGGGCTCCTAGATGCAAGCCTTTTTGCTTGCAGTTGTGTTTTACGCTTCTAACTTGTCCTCATTTACATGTGCCATTGGTGAGGTCCCCACCCTGCCGCTTGAATAGGAACATCTGTATCAAGTTTCAAAATTTCTGCAGCCCCTGAATAGAATTCTCATCCACTTGGCTAACCTCCTGCAAAAGCCAGAGCTGAAAGTTTGATATTTGATCACCACTTTGAAGCCGCTTCCTTTGCTGGGGCGGTAGATGTATCTAAAGGTTGTGCCTGAGACAGACCACCAACCCCAGTGACAGGGACAAGAGCCATTGGTTCCACTGCAACTTTGGCCTGAACCCCATGAGAATTTTGGGAGTCCTGCAAATTCCCAGAACCATCCACAGCCTTCATTTCCTTCCCACCAGTAGCACCACGGACTGAAGCACCTGATTCCAATGGATGGCAAACACAGCTCCAGGACTGGACAGTGGACTCGTCAGTTTAAGATCAGAATTTTGCATCCAAATCCTCCATGATAAATGTCAAAATGGTTGTAATAGAAGACGGTGAAGGGCGAGTCATAAACAGAACAATAGAAAACCATTCAAATTCACAATATCTTATCAGAAACATGTAGATAACACCAGTAAACCATAGGAACAATCCTAAGTTCATCACTCATGAAGGAGTTGAGGAAACTCTACTAGTGGCATTAAGTGATTACTTAGTGATTAATTTAGCTCCGCAGAAGGTAACAGGAACTACTACTAGTGATAGCTCACTACTAATTATCATGACCAGTAACAGGAACTTGTTTCATGCCTTCACTTTCGCAGCAGCCTCCTTGATTTGCTGGATCGTGAAAATCCCGAAGAGGTTGTCATCAGTAACAGCATGAACAACAGCACATGCTAAGTCATTGACACTGATTGGTGGAGTCAAAAACAAAGATGAGCCTGGAAGTGAGTTTAATGGTCCAGTGAAGTTCTCAGTGGCATGAAGAATTTTCTCCATTGGTTCCCCTATCAGATCCATAGGAATCTCAAACCCACTAACTCGCCTCTTCCCATAAACTAAACCTGGCCTGAAAATAACGCCTGCCATTATAAATTATCAAAGTCAGAAGAATAAAGCAGAAAAAGCAAGAGGAACAGTTGTTAAATAACTGATCCGTGATTGCGTTTTACATGAAACCGCAAAACAAAAATTTTTTTAAAAAATTCCTTATGTTTTTTATTTCCATATTTTCCTTTTCTTTTCCATGACAAGGATCTTATGCTAGTTTCAGTTCATTTGCTACATCAACAAATTCAAAAGATCTTTTTTTCTTTTTTTTTTCCAACATGAGTGGCTATTGTGACTTGGACCTTAATTTAAGTTTTCCCGTCAAGCAGGGCATTAGCCTTGATGAGGAACAAGAAAGAAGTTTTAGCATCCTAGAAATTACCAGAGTTAGGATACTTGGAGAGAACCTCAGATTCTGCTTTTCTCTTTCCGGTAAAGTATCCGAATTGCAGCAAATTCGGGGGTAAGTTATGATCATGAATTGAAATCATGATAAATTTGGGGACACCTGAGAAGAATACAGAAGGTATGCGTTAGGACATTCTCAAAGCACCATTACATTGATCAACATTGTGCTTTGCTCAAAATCAGTAAACGGCCATCTATCCTCTTTCTCGAAATCCAGAAAATCCATAATTCCTTTCAAGCTACTAATCCACTGTCATTAAGCCAAACCCCTACAATCGGTCTAACCACTTACGTTCAATGGTAAGGTATCAGAAATGGGTCCCTAAAGATGCTGAAGTAAAGGTTGCTGATCTGAAGTGGCCATTAACAGAAGGGTTACCTCATATCAAAATGGAAAATGTACAACTTTCTGAAACTAATCAGTAGTGGTGCCTCACCAAAATCTTTTGCAGCATTTACAGCCACAATATTAGCCTCGCCATTAACGCGTTGCATTTGTTCTTCACTGCCAAAACCACCAATAGCTGAGACCACAGCGGTAGCTCCAACAAGGATTTGATCCCAGTTCACATGAAAAACATCACCTGCAGAAGCAGTAACAAGAATACATTTCCACATGCAAGGCGCATAGCAGATGATAACTTAAATCATTTATTCACACACAACCGCATAATTTTTCAGGAGAAGAAACCTACCTGCTACCCAGTTAACCTGATCCACCCATGGAGCTGATAAAGCAGGACGTCCAGATCTGAATAATGAAACAATTATGACAAACAGACATCAAATATATATGTTGAGAATAGCAGCTATTTTAGACTCACTAATGGTGCCTATATGTATAATATCTGAGACCTGTTCAGGCTTGTCACTTCCATGCCATTAGCTATAGCAACCTCGCATATTGAAGAACCAATAAAGCCATTTCCTCCTAGAACTACAACCTACAAAAGAAAAGAATGCCGGTGAGAAACACATGGTTCTAAATTGTAACTGAATGAACAGACCTGCAAAACCATTTTAGTGAGCAACATTAGCAAGGACACAAACTTCAACACAGCACATACATACCCGTTCATGCCTCGCATCAGCTGCAACATCTCTTTTGCTTGGTATAGATTCCTCTGCTACACCATAGCCTGAGTAGTTGCATTTCACACCAAACTTGACTGAGCTGAAATAGGCAATCAAACTTCGATGAATCAAGTCATACTGAGGAGAAAGCAAAAGCAAAAGCAAAATAGTTGGTAAATAAGAAAAAACTAAAGTAACTTGATAGCAAATTGTTTCTCCATTTGGCAACGCTTACAGTAGAGGCGTCCCTAGATATTAGATATTATGGTTAGTGACTAGTGTTAAAGTTTTGAAAAAAGATATATGTAATAGTACTTTTCAGATCTAACGATTTAATCTCTACCGTTAATAAACCAACTGGTTCACGTCCTTCAAAATGAAGAATCTGGGAAGCAAATGAAAAAGTTGGACTAGGAGGGGAGGGAGCGAACCGCTTGGGAAGGAGCGGGCGGTGGCGGGTGGGCAAGGAAGCGGCGGCGAGAAAAGAAGGAGCAGCGGAAGTGGCCGGTGGCGAGCAGCGGAAGGAGAAAGACGTCGTCATTGCCGTTGTCACGTCTGTCGGCTGGCACAAGCTCCGATCCTAGATAGGCATGCCGGGCGACATAGACATGTTTTTAAACTGATGCGATGTCACTTGTCAGGATCAGGCTCAGGAATAAATTTCATTTAAAATCGGGTAAAATTCACCATGGGTCACTTAGCTTATTTTTTTGTCTTATCTAGGTACCTTACCTTTATTTTATCCTAGCGAGATACCTTTCCTCCTATTGCGCATCCTGTTCAGCTACTTTCCGTCAAATTGGTCATTAAATTGGATGGAAAATGATGAAGTGGCATTAAATAATACTAAAATAAACTTAAAATAACAACTTCAGTCCTCAAACTATTTCAATTACTAATTCTAACCCTTAAAATTTCACTTAAGCCAATTCTATCCCTCTCATCCCGTTCAATAATTCTTCACAATGGCTTTTTGCTTCATTCTTCACAACGGCTTGCCCTTGATTGCAGCAGTGGCTGATGGCGGTGTTGAGCAGGAACGAGAGCAGCGACTGAAGCTCGCCCTAGATGGCAGCCGATGCCGATCGACGATGGCCGGCTGCTCGCAAAGCTTCGATTGTTCGCTTCTTGTCATTTCAGCATCGTTGGACGGGAGTGATCGAGAGTGTCTAGAAGGCTGGAAAACCCAGATTTCAATTCTGATTCACTCGCTTCTTGCGAGTTCGATTCTGAATCACTCATCATTTTATTTTTACGTCGTTTGAATGTTCATGTCTGCTCAATTCCCAAGCGAGACAAACCAAGAGGACCGACATTTGATGGCAACTCAGTTGACCAAACCCAGGCGATGAACGAGATTGAGGCGTGGCCGTCCTTTCGTGCTCCGATCGAGCGATGAAACGGTGGTGATATCGAAGCAGGCGACGGGGGTCGGTCCCTCTTCGGTCAGAGGTTGGAACTCGGTGTGAGAGAAAGGCAAACAGATAGAGATCCAGGTGAGAGCGAAGGGCGGAGAGAGAGGCGATGAAGGATGAGCAGATCAAAAAAAGGGGCAGATGGCGATGGAGGATTTTCTAGCAGAGGATTGAACAGAGACGAAACAGAGCCTAATTTTTGGATTTATGGGTATTGATAAAACCTATGGTTTGCTAGATTTGGGTTTGAGTTATTGTTCTTTTGATCCATTTTTTTTTGCACTTGATTTCCAGCAATTCTCAGAACCAAACAATCATCACCGAGTTCGTCCACTTGGGCTTGGTTTCTCTGCTACTAGAGATAACGATCGAGTCCGAGAAAAGTGTGTGCGAGAAAGCTTTATTGGTGCTGGATTCCCTCTGCGAATCGAGGGAAGCTCAAAAAGAGGCTTATGAGAACGCCTTGACGGCACCGGTGCTGGTTAAGAAGATCATACGGCTGCCAGGGGCAGCGAAAGAGGCGACAGTGTCGACCATGTGGAAGCTCTGCAAGTACGAGAACACGTATCAGGAGAGAGTTCTGGTGGAAGCTCTGCAAGTGGGTGCGTTCCAGAAGCTGATGCTGCTTCTCTAGGTAGGCTGCGCTGAGGACACGAAGGAGAAGGCAACGGAGCTCATGAAGCTTTTGAATCCTTACAGGGCCGGATTGGAACGCATTGATTCGCAGGACTTGAAGAATCTGAAGCGTGGAAGGTGGCAGTGAAGGAGATGAGAGGGGTAGAATTGGCTTAAGTGAAATTTTAAGGGTTAGAATTAGTAATTGAAATAGTTTGAGGACTGAAGTTGTTATTTTAAGTTTATTTTAGTATTATTTAATGCCACTTCATCATTTTCCATCCAATTTAACGACCAATTTGATGGAAAGTAGTTGAACAGGATGCGCAATAGGAGGAAAGGTACCTCGCTAGGACAAAATAAAGGTAAGGTACCCGGATAGGATAAAAAAATAAGCTAGGTGACCCATGGTGAATTTTACCCATTTAAAATCTAATATTATGTTTATGTAATAATTTATTTAAAAATAAATTTTTATAATATTATTAAATTTTTATAATTTTTTTAATGTCTAAAATAGAAAAATTTATAAAAATTTATTAAGATTATAAAACTAGAAAAGTTTATAAAGATGAAGAGTAGAAGGCAAAGTTAAATATTTTCTCCCTTCCTTTTATAATGGTAAATTAAGGGATTAACTTTACTTAGGGTAAGAGTAAGAATTAGGTTCAACTAAAGGTAATTTTCCCGTATCTTTAACAAAAATTTTGGCTTTTTACGTAATATTTTGACATGCATTTTGCATTTGACATGACAATGTGTTTTGAGTGAGTAAGAAGAATAGGTGCGATTTACCCATATTGGGATTCTCGATCAAATTTTCTGACAATAATTTATGCGCTCCACTTATTTTGTTTGAAAAGAGTTCACAAAGAATGAGAAATATTCATAGTCTTTCAGTTCCAGGATAAAATTTATCTTACATTTTTATACGAATTTGTATTTTATATGCGGGTAAAATTTACCGGGGGTCACCTAGTTTATTTGTTTATTCTAAATGGGTACCTTACTTCAAATTGTCCTAGTGAGATACTTTACGTCTTATCGCATGTCTATCTAACTACTTTCTGTTAATTTCAAAGTTATGTTTAACGGAAATTGCTTATGTGGTATTAAAAAAATTAAAATAAATCATAAAATAACACTTATGATCCTTTAATTTCGGATCACCTGACCCATCAATCCAACTCTTTCTCTCCCTCGGTCCCTTCTAGACGCCCACGACACTCTCCTAGGTATCCCACTACCAGATCCACCATCCATCTCCGTGTAAACCACCGGAAGCTCCCTATCGGCACCTCTCCTCCTGCCAGAAAACCTCCCGACCACAAATCCACCACCTGGCAACCTCTATATCGTCAATCCCACCGGCTCACCCGAATTCAAAGTACTTGTTCCGGCATCATCCCTATCGGCACCTCTCCTCCTGCCAGAAAACCTCCCAACCACAAATCCGCCACCTGGCAACCTCCATATCGTCAATCCCACCAGCTCATTCGAATTCAAAGTACTTGTTCTGGCATTGGTTGCGTTACTCTGTTAGTTCATGCCGACAAATTAGGCACGAATTCCAAATCAAGAGCCAAGGAAGTATACAATTGGAATGGTAAAGATGCTTACAGGGCATTTCTCTTATTTCCGATCCCAATCCGAATGGCTCCATACAAATTGCACATAACAATTCGGACGCTACCTGAGATTGTTTGATTTCTAGATTCCTTTCAATAACCGCTTTTGACGCTAGCGGATGCTCGTAGCGCCCCTATGTTGTTAATTTCCATTTACGAGAACTAATGTAGGAGCAAGCAGCAGCGGTGGCAGTGGCAGTAACGAGTGAGAAGCGAGCGGCGGTGGCAGCGGCGGCGATGAAGCAAAGGAACTAGAGCAGCGGCCCATATTGTTAGATTTAGAATTTTAGGGTTTAGAATTATTGATAGAAAAAATTAAAGGACCATAAGTGTTATTTTATGATTTATTTTAATGCTTTTAATGCTACATAAGCAATTTTCGTTAGACATAACTATGAAATTAACGGAAAGTAGTTAGACAGAACACGCGATAAGACGTAAGGTATCTTACTAAAATAATTTGAAGGTAAAGTACCCATTTAGGACAAAAAAATAAGCTAGGTGACCCCGGATGAATTTTACCCTTTTATATGCTAATAGGTCATTTCTAAGAAAAGTTTATTGATTCAAACAAAAAAAAAATCGTCAATTGACCGTACTAGGAGTCTAGAACTACTTTTTTGTATATTGGTGATAAATTGCATGTTACGGCGCTCTGTCCCAATTTATTTTATTAATTTATTTTTTAATCAAGTTTTAGACAATTTTTTTAACTTAGTATTACCATAAAAGAATAATAATTATTTGTCACCTTTCATTTTTTTAGATAAATTAGAAAATACATAAATAAATCAATAGTAAATTATGAAAGCAATTCATTAGCTGACCACAGCCGTGAGAGAGTATAAGTAAAAGTTCAAGTGCCAAAATATTTTTGTTCACCTAGGTTGGAATTTTTACGAAAACAAAGAAATTAAATTTTTTTTAAATATAGATTAATTATAATTTATCCAACAAGATTGAGGGTATATTATAATTTGTCCCTGTTTTTTTTTATATTGTCTAACTGTAATTTTAAAAAAATTTAATTGAAATTATACAGTATTTATTTATCAGTAATTTTAGTTTGTATAATTTCTTTTACAGTAAATAAAATTTTTAAATTATTACTTTTTTTAATAAATATAAAATATTTTGTTAAGGTTAAAATGTAAAGAGTAGGAGGGGTGGGGTGCAGTTATGTCTGGCAGTACAACATATTCTGGAAATCAACTTGCTGGGGAAGGAGCTTTAAAGTGCTCAGTATGTGGACCGCTACACTTTATTCTTTAGTACTAATTTTTTATTGGTAAGTATTTGTGTTGCACGTGGCAACTACAAGTCGACAAACCCCTTTCCTTTGTGTCTTGCTGGCTGCTGCGTTTTTCAGCAGACAGGGGGCTGATGATTTAATGATTGACTAGACAAATCCATTCCCTCTGTCCTGATTTACTCGTAATATTTTCATTTGTCATAAAGTTTAAGGTAGCCTCTCTTTTTGTTATTATTTTCAATTTGACCATCTTCTCATGCCAATCTCTCTTAAAAGCGCACATCTCTGCGTAAACTTCTCTTTTTCCACTTTTACCTCTTAACTCCGTCTGTGTCTCTGTCCCCTGCTTCATCGATTGAGACCATCGCTTGCAGATCTGTTGCAATCATTGATCGAAGCAATCGGATGACAAGAGAGGGCAACGATCCACTGTAGTCATCAATCGACGTCGTTGCTTATAGATCCTTGGTTCGATTCGTTGCTTACATCGACTCAATCAGAGATCCTCTGATTTGTTGCCTACATCACATTGATAAGAGATCTTCCAATTCATCACCTACGTCACCTCAACAGGAGATCCTTCGATTTGTTGCTTGCGTCGCCTTAATTGGAGATCTTCCGACTCATCACCTTGATCAGAGATCATCCGATTCATCACCTCGATCAGAGATCCTCCGATTTGTCGCCTACGTCATGTCAATCGAAGATCTTTGCTCCGATCCGTGACCTCAAATCACTATTCTCTTTGCCCCTAAGCTCCTCCCTGATCGGCAACAGAGAGAAATTTAGAGAGAAGATGTTATTGCAAAAGAAGCAGATGGGACTTTCAAGAAACAGATGGGGAAATTCAGATGTGTGCAAGAGATAGGGAGAGGAGGTGTGTAAAAGATGATAAAGGTAAAATAGGAAATTGAGTTTAAATGGTTACTAAAAAAGGAAACGTTTCATTCTTTTTAGGACGGAGGGAGTATATATTAATATAGAAAAGTTTAAATTTATTTAAATACAGTTATAATGTTGTCTTGCATTTACAAAATAAAAAGGTTTTAATTTAAATTGATTCATTAGCTATTAAAAAGTATATGCATTTTAATTCAATAGAATACAATTATTAGGATTTCAAAAGTTATGCGAATGTAAAAAAACAGGGATAAGTCAAATATGCTTCCTACCTATATTTCTACATATATTTACATTCCAATACTACCATTCATAACATAAAACAAGTGTGAATGCATTAAATTCTATGTTCTCTCCAAATTGGAGGTATGTGCAAATTAAATACCAAATATGTATAAACTTGATGTACAAAGAAAGTAAAGATATATACAAATAATGTGGAATATATATACACATGAGATTATAAATATGTTACGGGTTCAATATCTCATAAAAACATTTCTGAACGTGTCAAATTCCTCTTCTCACCAAAATTGGATATATATGTATAAAGTGAGTGATAGGTAAATACAAAACATGTATCATATATGTATAAATGAGATCAAAGTTATGTTATAAATATATAGAATTATATGTACAATACTTATATTTTTGTAAATGAAATACAAATTAGGATAAAAATTCAAGTAATAGTAATATTGTACTGATATGCACAAATTAGCAGGGTGAAAGTAGGGGTAGAGATTTCGGGTTTGAATCGAAATCAGACCCGAATTATACATACTTTTCTCATTTTTATGGACCTAAACCTGACTCAAATTGCCATATGGCCCGAATTGACCCAAACCTGAATTAATCGGGTTTAGGTTGGACAAAATAGGGTTAACTCGATTCATTAAGTGTCACTCTCGTAGAACAAAAAAAAAAACCCAATTTTAGCAGGGGCAGGAAAGCAAACTGCGAAGGACGTCATAGAGAATGAGAGGACAATTGGAAAAAAATGATAGCGGCTCTGATCGTTGGTGACAATGATGAGAGGTGGTGGACAAGGAGAGACAAAGCGACAATTAACAAACGAATGAACAGAGCAGCATACAAGGAATGAGCGAGGCGACACCAGTTACTAGACGAGGAGGCTAGGCAACTACATGACACTACTTTGGATGACCTTTACTCGTGATGAAGATGGGGCTACGTGGATGTGACAGCAATGGATGTAGTTGTGACGGAACGGGGCCCCAGTGCCCCTAATCTTGTAGGCTCTTAGGGATAATGAATCCCACTAGTTACAGTTGGCTAACTATTACTCGTCAATATAAATTAAAACAATTTATATGCAACTAGTTACTTAGCCTACTCAGATTAAGTTATGCATGCTTCTGACTTGGCAATGCAACCGAAATTTAAAAGTCTTGAATTAAAACATTGCTCGAGCATTTCATTAAAACATACTGAAAACGTACCAAGTCATTGAAATACTAGTTGCTTTAACTACAAGTAACAGTTTTGTGCATACATTACAACTCTAGCATGCACCCAAAAGTAACAAGATGGATTTACATCCTAATGTATCCCAATAGAGGCAACTTACTTAGTACACAAAGTACTATGTACAAGAGACAAAATTACTAACTACTAAGATCATTTACTTGAGCCCACCTTGACCTAAGCCAAGCTCCAAGTGTAGCCCTTCACTAGACCTTGTTCTTGTGTACTCTTAGCCTCTACACTGTAAAGGCACAACTTGGTTAGCACATAACTTATACTGCAAGAAACTAGAATCACTAGGATTCTCAATAAAATACCTGCAAAACAGAAAGCTTAGGCCTCAGCTATCACTTCAGTGATTAGGCCCGGGATTATATCCTGCACAATAAAACTAAGGGAATGAGTACTTAAAAGTACTCAGTAAGGATTCCCTTCTTAAATACCTGCAAAGAAATATGCAACAAATATGCAATATGGCAACCAAGCAATCAAACATGCAATTCAAACAACAAACAATCAACAAAATGCCAGAAATGCAATGTATGGATGTATGGTATGAAATGCACACAACACATGCACTTGGGACTTTCTGCACTTAAGTGCCTTAATTCTTGCCGTGAGCTCAAACGGCTGAGGTACTTGAGATACTGGCCCTCGTATCCCGGACACTTTACCTCAATTAAGTCCCATCTACGGGTTCTAGAGTAGGTCGTCACCTATCTCAAACTTACCCGCCTTTACCCTTAATTTATTGTACAGGGTAGTCTTCCTATGTGGTTTAACTAGTCAAACCCTCAAGGTTTAACTCCAATTACTACTAGTGGCTCACTTACCAAACCAAATGGCTTGGTTGGGATCGACTTAGGTTTTTCTCTCTATTAACCATATGTAATTGATATTCTATATGGCCAATAAAGAGTCTAAAAACCCACTTAATCCCCTTAATATCCATTTAAAAGCTTAAATACTATGAGTTACTTAGCCACCAAGTCACAATCTTTTACACTTAACCACACAACTTGACTACCTTCCAAATAATGCACAATTCCCGCCTTAGGAATGAATTCTAGACCCAACCGAGGCTATGGAACGTCTTAGAATAGCCTAGGGATAGAAACCGAGAGTCTAAGTTAATCTTAGGATGGCCGGAAATCGAGGCCAATTTTGCACTTGGCGACGCGGCGCCAAAGAGCAAATGCTTTTGGCGACGCGGCGCCGCCGAACAAACGCTCTGTGCACATTTTCGCCTTCTGGCGCCGCGGCGCCAATTCGCGACCAAATTGGCGACGCGTCGCCAACTCGATTTTCTGGGTTTGTGCGACAGCGTCGTTCTTGTACACAAGCTACTCAAACTCTCTCATTTCTAATCCAAACTTAATGGGTCTTGTTCCTAATTCATCCCAACACACAGAACTACAAAACCATGCATTATTTGAGCTTAATTACTTGAACCCTTACCTCAATTTTAGCCACAAAGCAAGCAATGCAACAAAGCCTCCTAAGCTCAATTGAGCTTCCTTGAGTTCCAAGCCTAAAACCAAAGCAATTTGGCACCCAAACCAATCAAACCAAGACCATTTCTAGCTCTAGAAACAACCTATAAACACACCAAATGATCTCAAGAAGCTTACCTACGAAATTGGATCCAAAACAAGCTTCCAAAGATCAAATGAAGCAAGAACACCTCAAACAAAGCTTGGTGATCTTTCCTAACCCCTTGGCACTCTTAATTTTGATGAAAACTTGCAAGGAAATGAAGCTTGAGCTGGGAATTTGGGAGAGGAGATGGAGCCACGAATTTTTGGTGTTTGCAAGAAATGGCTAAGTATGAAGAAGAGAAGAAGAAACTTAACTTATAAGCTTATTAAGCAACTTTTCTCTCCCTTGCACTTAAGCCCTCATACTTTCATTTGTTTCAAATAGCTCACCAACTCACACTCCAAACTCACTTTTCTTTGTTTTAAAGGGTACTAAAAAGCTTCCCAAACTTAATTTTCTTGAACACTTTAGCCACTTAAGTTCTAAATGGCTCAAAAGAACACTTAGTGCCACAAGTTGTCAAAACTTACTAGGATGATTCTAAAAGCTAGAACAACTAATGGTCTTGACTTAACTATGCCAAATCACACTTAGGAACTCACTTAACTTAATTAAGCTTATGTTACTTGCTTAACAAGGCACTAATTTGAGGTACTTAATTTCATAAACACTTAATCAAAGTAAATAAACACTTACTTGATTAGTTGACTAGGAGAGCTGTCACAGTAGTAGCACTAACAGTTAGGGCTCAACGAACGCAAGAGGCTGTGGAATTTGGGAATTAGGGCATAGTGATTCAGTGAAGTCTGAGAGAGTGGGGTGAATGAGGCGCTTGGGGAGGGTTTTAGGTTTGGGTTTGGGCCACAACAATCAATAGAGTGTAAAATTGGGCCTGGGCCTAAGAGTATTTATCTAGTCGGGTTTGGTGGGTCAGTCAGGTCGAAACTTGAACCAAACCGATTTTTGCACATACTATTCTAGTCGGGTCGGGTCAATTCATACAAAATTTTCTATCAAACCTGACCTTAACGCGCTTTTTTCAGATCATGCTTGGGTTGGTAATTAGATTTCAGGTTTTAGTTTGACCCCTACAAATTAGATGTTACATACATATGAACTTAATATACAAATAAGGTTTGAGATATGTATAAAATTAAAAAATTGATATGTATATTTGTTATGAGAGATTTGAAGTTAAATATGCAAGACATATATACAAATAAAATTATGAGAATTGTAATTGATATGTATGAAACTCAATGTATAAACACAAGTGACGGATATGTACGAAACATGTGACACATATATACAAATTATATCATAGAATTGTCACTGAAATATTATTTTTATTTGTAAATAAAATTTTCACTTGGTCCACGTCATGTTTTACAATTGTACCTATAACTGCAAATTTTACCTTCAAAGTAAAAGTTGGGGTAAAATTAGGTAAATGGAGAAACATTGAGGGCTGAAACCAAATTAAGCCTAAATTTCTGAAAACTCTCACTTCGCTTCTCGCCGTTGTTGCCTTTTCTTCGATTTGACAATGGACGGTGAGATGAGGGTGGCGGCGGCTTGGGCCAGTGACAATAGCGATAATGGCGTGGGGAGGAAAGTGGGCAGTGACATCGGATCAAGGAGGGGAACGACGGGGACCTGTCGTGATCATCCTCCCCTCTGTTTCTTTGTGTCGCCTGCGGTAGGCGAGGCTCGTGGATGGTGAGGAACGCGAGCCGGTGGGACGGCAAGTTCACTGGAGCGGCAACGGATGACGGATATGCTTGGACGGAGAAGCGAATAAAGAATTGGACGAAGTTGCGGGCAGCGTAGGTGAGGTGGAGGCAAGGTGCCACTGAGTGGAGGAAGGAGAGAGAAAGAGAAAGGACATAGCAGGGATTTCATTTGTTTAACAGGGCAAATTTGTGTTTTCACATATAGGTCACTTTTAAGATGAGGCGCAAATAGGTCAAAAGTGAAAAATAGAGTGCAGGTTTTGAAACTTCTCGAGAATACGTGTAATGTTATTTGGGTGCTAAGTGTTGTTGGTCCTTTTTCGGTACAAAAAGTGAATTACAAGTCAACATTCTTAGGGTGCTCTTCCATCCGAAATTTATTTATTTAATTATTTTTATAAAAATTTAAATGTATAACTTATTTTAAATAAATGAAAAATCTTTTTTCATAACACTTTATAAACTCATGCTACAAAAAATAAAAAATCTTGTTTTAAATGTTTCAAATTTAGTACATGAGGTTTTTTAATATTTCAAAAAATAATTTTTTCGCATCATGTACTTAAATGTTTATTAAAGAACATTAAGAGGAAATGATAAAATTTTCCACGTAAGACAAAGTTCTCCTAAATTACTTGAATAAAAAATTGGGCATGAGGCCATGTTCTTACCATACCAAGGCTTTTAATCCAAAAAATATTATTTTTCATTTAATTGGTAGAATGAATTCTTAGATGATCATTTTTTGATAAAGATTATTCATTCATAATTTTTAAAAATTGACTTTCCTAGCTTTATAAGTAGGAAAAAAAAAATTTCCAGCAAACTATGATTGTGATATCTCAGGAAATTTTTTTTCCAACAAACTATGATAATCATTTTTATATTTTAAAATTTGTATATATTATATTTTAAAATATTAATTTAAGTCAACTTAATATAAAATATATTTTTTTTTATTTTTACATATTTTTTACTCAGAATCAATTTCATTTAAAAGTTAACATTATTGAGGTTTAATAGTCTATTGATTGTAAAATTTTTATAATACTATTAAATTTTTATAATTTTTTCTTTGTTTAGTCATTAGAAAGAAAAGCTTATAAACATTTAATAACATCACAATATTTTATTTTGAATGTATTATTACATCTATATAATATTATCTTTTAAATGAAATTGATTTCAAGTGAAAAAAATTAAATAAATAAAAATAAATAATTTTAAATTTAATTAATTTAAATTAAAATGAATTGATTTACTTTTCTTAATCTTACTTTTGACTTATTTTGAGAAATTTTGAAACAAACTCTCTCATAAATCATTTTTCATATTCTGTCATTTGTGTTTCCGATTATTTCATCATTATGTCGCCAACAACTTTTGTTGCAGGCTTTACTCATGTTATAATATTGACATGGATTTCTCGTCATTAATTGTTTGTTTGTTTTTTTTTTTCTAGTTGACAAGAAATTTATTAAAGGACGCAAAGAACACGAGGGGAGCATGAGTAGCCTGAACCACCATTTATCTCTGGTGGACTGAGTTGAATCCGATAAAAATGGATTATAGTTTGAAAGTAGATTCTACATTTGAAAAAATAATTAGATTTTGAATTAGTTCTGATCCCATATAAAATCAACTTAAGGTGTAGCCGAACCCGAGACACACACACACACAATAAAAATTATAACATATTTATGTATAAACATGTACATTTAGACATGTATTTAAATATGTACATTACTAAATTACTAATATATTTATGTATGAACATGTACATTTAAATAAGTACATTAAAAATTATGATATTACTAAGAATATGTACATTTAACATGAATTAAGTTGTATATTGAAATTTTCTTAAATTGGTTGTAGATACAATTCTATTGTGTTATGAAGTTATTAATTACTATATCTATATGATAGGAACTGAAAATCTAAAAACTAAAGCAAAAAATACTAGACCCATAATTCTAATTTTGCTTAATTTTTGGGCTGGATAGAATCTTTTTAGAACTATTAATATTTTAGATTGATTTGGCTCTACTAGAAAATCGAATCAACTCAACTCATGTGTACCCTAAGGGGTATATGAGTGTCGGTATGGTCAAGATTCTGCTGCTTCCAAGAGTACTACTAGGGGTTGAGAATGGCTGGATGTGTTATTTAATATATTATTTTCAATAAATTTTTTTCTTAATATATGCACTAATTAAAATTCTAAAACTTAAACAAACCAAAAAATTACTTTCAAAATATTGTTTTGAAAAAATTATGTATTTTAATTAATTTTTTAAGTTGGACATAACAAGGATTTATAAAAAATTAATTAATTTCTGAAACAATTATTCAGGTCTTTAAGAAAGTCAAAAGCCACAATGGAGACGCCCATGACAAGATTGAGTTAGTAGATTAAAGAAACAAAGATGCCTTTTGGATATCGAATTTTTTTTTCATTTTTCCCTGAATTTTTTTAATAAAATTTTGAGTGTATATTTATTTAAGTATGTCAAAGGACATTATTCCTAAGAAAAGAACTCATTTTATAAAGTAGAAACATCTAAAATAAAGTTTCGCATTGTAATATATAAGTTCTCCAAAGTTTAACAAATAAGGTTTTTCTATATACTTAAAACAAGAAATGCGTTCAAGCTTTCATTAATGAAAATTTGAAAAGCAAAAATGGAACAAATTTTCACAAATAAACTTTCACCAAAATGTTTCATTTTTTAATTGTTTAAGGAGTGAGTTACCCATGTCAAGTTCAAGGGACAAATTAAGGTTGTGGCCCAAAAAGAGGAGGTTTTGAAACTTTTAAGATGAGGCGCAAATAGGTCAAAAGTGAAAAATAGAGTGCAGGTTTTGAAACTTCAAGAGAATACGTATATTAATGTTATTTGGGTGCTAAGTGTTGTTGGCCTTTTTTCGGTACAAAAAGTCAATTACAAGTCAACATTCTTAGGGTGCTCTTCAATCCGAAATTTATTTATTTAATTATTTTTATAAAAATTTGAGTGTGTAACTTATTTTAAATAAATGAAACATCTTTTTTTAAAACACTTTATAAACTCATGCTACAAAAAATAGAAAATCTTGTTTTAAATGTTTCAAATTTAGTGCATGAGTTTTTTTAATATTTCAAAAATATTTTTTTCACATCATGTACTTAAATGTTTTTTAAAGAACATTAAAAGGAAATGAGAAAATTTTCCACGTAAGACCAAAGTTCTCCTCAATTACATGAATAAAAAAATTGGGCATGGGTTAGACCATGTTCTTACCGTACCAAGGCTTTTAATCTAGAAAATATTATTTTTCATTTAATTGGTAGAATGAATTCTTAGATGATCATTTTTTAATAAATATTATTCATTCACAATTTTTAAAAATTGACTTTCCTAGCTTTATAAGTAGGAAAAAAAAATTTCCAACAAACTATGATTGTGATATCTCAGGGAAATTTTTTTGTCCAACAAACTATGATAATCATTTTTATATTTTAAAAGTTGTATATATTATATTTTAAAATATTAATTTAAGCCAACTTAATGCAAAAATATTTTATTTTTATTTTTACATATTTTATACTCAGAATCAATTTTATTTAAAAGTTAACATTATTTAGGTGGAATAGTTTATTGAATGCAAAATTTTTATAATACTATTAAATTTTTATGAATTTTTATTTGTTTAGTCCTTAGAAAGAAAAACTTATAAACATTTAATAACATCATAAAATTTTATTTTGAATAGATTATTACATCTATATAATATTATCTTTTAAATGAAATTAGTTTCAAATAAAAAAAATAAAATAATAAAAATAAGTAATTTTAAATTTAATTAACTGAAATTAAAATAAATTGATTTATTTTTCTTAATCTTACTTTTGACTTATTTTGAGAAATTTTGAAACAAACTCTCTCATAAATCATTTTTCATATTCTGTCATTTGTGTTTCCGATTCTTTCATCATTATGTCGCCAACAACTTTTTGTGCAGGCTTTAGTCAAGTTATAATATTGACATGGATTTCTCGTCATTAATTTTGTTTTTTTTTCCCTTTTTTTTTTCTTGGTAGACAAGAAATTTATTAAAGGACCCAAGGAACACGCTGCCGGTAAGGGCCGCATGAGTAGCCTGGACCACCATTTATCTCTGGTGAATTGGGTTGCATTGCATCAGATAAAAATGAACTATGGTTCGTAAATTGGTTTTATATTTGAAAGAATAATTAATTTTTGAATTAATTTCATTTTCATATGAAATCAACTTAAGGTGTCATTGAATCACACACACACATATAATAAAAATTATGACATATTTATGTATGAACATGTACATTTAGACATGCATTTAAATATGTACATCAATAAATTACTAATATATTTATGTATGAACATGTACATTTAAATATGTACATTAAAAATTATGATATTACTAAGAATATGTAAATTTAACATGAAAGAAGTTGTATATTATGTTGAAATTTTCTTAAATTGGTTGTAGATGCAATTCTATTGTATTATGAAGTTATTAATTACTATATCTATATGATAGGAACTAAAAAATCTAAAAACTAGAACAAAAAAAAAAAAACTAGATCCATGGTTCTAATTTTGCTCAATTTTTGAGTTAAGTAGAATCTTTTTAGAACTATTAATATTTTGAATTGGTTCGGCTTTACTAAAAAACCAAATCAACTTGACTCATGTGTAGCCTGCTAAGGGGCATATGAGTGTCGGTATGGTCAAGGTTGTGCCGCTCCCAAGAGTATTACTAGGGGTTGAGAAAGGCTGGTTGTGTTATTTAATATATTATTTTCAATATTATTTTTTTCTTAATATATATACTAATTAAAATTCTAAAACTTAAACAAACCAAAAAATTATGCATTTTAATTAATTTTTTAAGTTGGGCATGGCAAGAATTTATAAAAAATTAATTAATTTCTGAAAAAAATTATTCAAGTCTTTTAGAAAGTCAAAAGCCACAACGGGGATGCTCATGACAAGATTGAGTTAGTAGATTAAAGAAACAAAGATGCCTTTTGGATATCGGAATTTTTTCATTTTTCCCTGAATTTTTTTAATAAAATTTTGAGTGTATATTTATTTAAGTATGTCAAAGAACATTATTCCAAAGAAAGAAACTCATTTGATAAAATAAAAACATCTAAAATAAATTTTCGCATTGTAATATATAAGTTCTCCAAAGTTTAACAAATAAGGTTTTTCTATATACTTAAAACAAGAAATGCGTTCAAGCTTTCATTAATGAAAATTTGAAAAGCAAAAATGGAACAAATTTTCACAAATAAACTTTCACCAAAATGTTTCATTTTTTAATTGTTTAAGGAGTGAGTTACCCATGTCAAGTTCAAGGGACAAAGCATTTGAGGTTTTGGCCCAAAAAGAGGACATTGAATCGGGCTCGGGGGTTTCAGAACATGGGCCGTGGGCTTGAAAACTAGAGAGGGTTTTGAGGGCTCGAAAACTCTGATAATGGTCTGTAGTCTGTCTCTACGGACCAAAGCCGACGCGGCATTGCCGATCAGAGTTCCGGCGACGGTGGAAGGTAGGGAGGACGATGGGGAAGGTAGGTGACCTCTGGGACGACTCAGCTCTCATCAGAGCCTTCGACGACGCCGTTTCCAAGTACAAGGTCTTCTTCTTCTTCTTCTTCTTGTACTACTACAGCAATTGTTCGATTCTTCCTTGTATTCTCTCCCATGGACTTTCTTTTTATTTTTTTTCTTCCTTTTATAGGTAATGCATGGTTTGAAAAACAGTGAATTTAACGATGAGGCTCCAACAAGGTCCGCATTCGATTATTCTCGCTTCTTTCTATTCTTTAATATATATTGATGAATTGTAGCTTGTGGGGTTAGGTTTAACTGGACAACTGGGTTTTTGTGTTCATTGTGATGTTTCATTCTGGTCTCCAATAGGTAGGAATGGACTGATCCTTAATAGGTACTTATACGGATTGCAGGATGCCAAAACCTCATATTTCTGGAAAATCACGTTTATTTTTGTTATTATGTCTTTTTGTCTGTTTATTCTCTGAAGAATTTGAAGCCGGGGGAAGTGGCTACGTCATGCTTGGTTTTGCTAGCACTTTTCTGCCCTTTTAAAGGTCTCCATGCGTATCTATGTGACATTTCTCTTGTCCCAATTAAAATTGTTGTTTGGTTCTTCCTTCCTATATGGTCGTCCGATTCATTTTCTGGGTGAGAAGTTTTATTTGCACCATCAAGCTGTATGGTTTGTTTGAGGAAAGTAGTCATGAAGTCGCCCTCAACCTCAAGCTTATGCCATTGCTGAAATCCCAGTGCAATTCTTTAGTAGTTTATGCGTTTATGCATTACATTACTCACTGATTAAGTTCCGGGCTTCTTTTCACCTTTCCTCACACTTGCATGTCCAAGTAGTCGCTTTTATTTTTCCTTTTTTTCCAGGTAAAAGGATAAATGGATGAGAAACCATGTCTGTGTCAGTTTGTGTCTGTGTTTCCTTTGTTTGAGGAAGGGACATGTGACTGGTATTTATCCATAGTGATAGCTGGTAATACTCCAACTATAGTAGTAAAACTCCATATGCTAGCCACTTGAGACTTCTGCAGAGATCAAGAACAAATAAAACAATCAATGTATGTTACTGAAAAAAAAGACTTTATAAAATGACAACATTGGATCAAAATAAATAAATTGCTGGAGTTGGTCCTGTTACCTTATCTTCTTAATGTTTTCTGTATATTTCTTATCATTAGACATTCTTTCCCATTTTTAGTCATGCACGCTGACCAACGAACACATGCATATTTTATCATTGACAACTGTTATTTCAGTTTACAACCTATTATTCACTTTTTTTTCTTTTCTGGAGATATAGAGATGCAGGTGAAAGTGGCAATGCCAAGTCAAGTTTCAACCAGGAAATGCCTGATGAAGAGCATCTTTTACCAGTGAATGAAAATCATCCTGCAGATTCAAAAGCACCTGAGCCTGTTGTTACTTCCTCTAACGTGCAAGATGTGCAACAAGAAGGTAAAAGATATTCATATTCAGAAGTTGCCGTTGACTAAAACCAACTGCTCAGCCAGTACTATGAGCTTGAAGAGAAAAGACAGAAGATTCTTCAGCAGCTTAACCAATGCAGTGCTTCGGATTACCAATTTTCTGGTGAAGGGTGTAGTTCCTTTGCACAGTGGCCTACATGGTCTCAAGGGCATTCTGCCCCTGTTAATCAAGATTCATATCCACTTGTTGCTTGCTCATGTTGCTCATATGGTTGTCAACCATTGGCGCTAGCATGTTCACCATGCCCTGCGTGTTCTTCTTGCTCTATTCAGGAAGCATCTGTCAGTAAAAAGCCTACCCACGAACCTGGTCCAGCAACAGCTCCTGTGAAAGCAAATTCTACATCAGACAGTGACATGCTTAAGATAGCAATGGGAGCTGCAGCAAAAGAATTATCATCCATAGATGAAGGTAACCAGCTCTTTTTGGAAAATACTCTCTGTTTGTGTGAATCCTTTGTCCCAACCAGGTGAAATGTAGATACATGATGCTGGTTTGAGGACTGTGTATATGTTTTTTATCAATGACTATTCTGTTAGAATGGCTCTTAATGCAGGGAAACATAAAGAGGGAAAAACTGATGAGGAAGTTGCTCTAAATACAAGGCTTCCAACAGATGTTGGTACTGTTTTAAATGCATGGTATTCGGCAGGCTTCTACACTGGCAAGTAAGTAACCATAAACAATACTTTTACCCATTCTTTAAAAGTTGATCTGAAGTGATTGCTTGGTTCAATTGAGGATAAAGAGCTTTCAAAAAGATATTAGAGAACACATAATGTTTGCACTGAAACCCTTGTGCGGTTCTTGAAAAGTTACTATATAAACAAAAGCAGATGGATCGTTTGATATTACATCTATCTGATATCACCAGTGAATGTTGGTTTTCTCTTCTTGCCGTTGCTCTTCAATGCAAGTTTTATATCAATAGTTTGTCTTGTTCTGTTCATTTGATACCGTTGTTTCTGTTGCTTACAGTTTGAGTTTTGGCGATACGGCGCAGGTATCTTATGGAGCAGTCTATGGCAAAGAAAAGGCACTGATGGACGTATCTTCAGGAAAATGGAAGTAGTGGCAGTGGTTTCAGGACAGGTTTTTTCCACTCTAGATTGTCTCCAGATCCCTTGCTGTTAAAGCAACAAACAGTAACTAGTGTTTATTTATTTATTTAGGCTGAAAAGGTTGCTTTATTCAACTCAAGGCGGATTGTACAGAGTGTCAACTCATTTTTGCAAGTAATTGCAGAATGGTTAGCAGAATTATGATCTCACTTCTATCAACAATCTTGAATCTACATGAAGCAAACGTCAAGGCAGTGTCAATCTTTCTTAGAACCATGGATGACTTGTAGAACGTCAAGGCAGTCTGTTTCCTCCTCAATATTTCCTGCTTTCCACTTCCACTCTCGGGATGCTTTAGGGCACTTAGCATGGCACAGGCTGTCAAGCTTGCGTCAGTCATCCCTCATAACTATTCCAACTCCTACTGAATGTGAACTGTCATCCCATGCCCCAAACAGTGTCTATTTTCAGGAATCCTTGGCAAGGATTCTCCCATCTCTGAACCTGCAGCCTCTGGGCTTTGGGCTTTGGAGATGCTTCTTGTACTACCCTGATCTGACTAAATTGCTCCTGTATTCATTGAATTGTAAGGGCGGAGATAGAAGATTTTTTGTTGGAAGATGGCTTCGTTCCTAGAAATGGGGGCACAATGGATAATGGGGGCAATTACCCCATTCAAAATTTGTAAAATCTTTCATTACATATGTATACATCTTTAAAGTATATGTCATTATCTGTCATTTTTATATATAAATACTCTCACAAATTCTTTAAAACCCTTAACATATATGAGTAATAATTATATCAATATAGCTATTATCCTATTATTTTACTTCCCCCATCTCGTATCTATTGAATTATTTGTTTTGTATGAAAAATAAGAAAGTAGAAAAAGTTTATGTATTGTTTTCACTTTTAATTTTAACTTTTTTACATGTAAATAAAAAATATTTGAAAGAGTTAATATTGAAAATTTGAAACTGTAGCTTGAAAGATAATATGATAAAATAATTTTTTAAATATGAAAATATTGTAAAAATTTATAATTTTCCAAAATAAAATGCATTCCAATGATTTTAGAATGCAGGTAGGATGAAATATTAATCAAGAAGTAAAACTCCAAACACTAACGTGTATTATTCCAAAGGCAAAGTTTACAAGGGGTACCATTGCTTATTTTTTTGTCCCAAACTGATACCAAACTTTTAGATTTGTCTAATCAAACTACCTAACCTATATTATATGTTTCAATTAGGTACTTTTCATTAATTCTAGCATTAAATCTAACAAAAATTGCTGATAGGGCATTAAGTAACTATACACTAAACTTAAAATAACAACTTTGGATCCTAAAGTTTTCTAGTCACTAATTCTAAACCTAAAATTTACAAATCTAACACATAAATCACCACTTTTACTAATGCCCCAATCCTAACCCAACCAGGCTCATTTATCTAGATGAATCATTCTCTCCTCCACTGGTGCATTCAAACAGAGTAATAGAAAGTTGGCGGTGACCCACCATCCGATCTACACAGCGCCGTGACTCCTGGCCACCAGCCTCGGGCCGTGATCCTTGCTCAATCAACCTAGCCTTCACCTCAATGCCCAACCAACTAGTCTTCGCATGCCACCAGAGAAGCACTCAGCTGATTGATGGTTTTAGAGGGAACAAAAATGGTCAACAAGGCCAAAGGGGAGATTGGAGAGATGCAACAATAGTTTCCATGGCAAAGCTTGTTCAAGTCTCTGCAATTGAGTGAGAATTGGGAATGAGGGTTAAGGTGGAGGACAGGGAGATGAGCAAGAATTGTAGCAATCTTCAATGTGAACTGTCACGATGTTCATGGTGCAAAAACGAAGGCAGGCGTTGGCGAGAGATGGTGATAGCTTCAGGAGAAGGTGGGCAGACGTCTTTCGATCCTATCACCTAAATCGTTGATGGTGACAGTCAGAGGAGGAGGAGGAGGAGGTGGGCAACACGAACGGTGAATTGGCGCCTACGGGGGTGGCTTTGAAGGCAATCAGCAGCTTCTAGTGCAGTGGCGGGAGAGTGAGGTTAGGGTTTTGGAGGACTGTATCAGGTGAGGGAGAGTAGAATTGATTTTAGTTAAAGTTTAAGAGTTAGAATTCATGATTGGAAAATTTTGAGGACCAAATTTGTTACTCTATCCGTTTCACAAAAACTGATCATTTTACAATTCATAGCAATTAATTTATGATTTTATTTATTTTAAAATTTATTGTAAAATATGAATATTTTATATGAAAATGAAACTTTAAAGATTATAGTTTCTAAATATCATTTTTAAGAATTTTTTTCAATACATATTAACTTGAATATATTCAAGTTAAACTTTAGTCAGAAAAGGTAAAATGATCGATTAATGTGAAACAGAGGGAGTTTCTTAAATTTATTTTAATATTATTTAATTCCATGTCAGCATGTTCTATTTGATTTAATAGTAAAATTGACAGAAAGTACCTAATTGATATGTGCAATATAAGTTAGACAATTTGCTAGGACAAATATAAAAGTTAAATGCCAATTTGGGACAAGAAAATAAGCAAGGGTTATTACTGGTGGAGTTTGTCCATTAATCCATAGTCTAACACATTTAAGTCACCACAGCTTGTGAGTTGTGACTTCCTCGAGAAGGGCGATCATCAACTGTTCCTAGCTTTTTCTTCCTTCCTCCATATCATCTCACTCTCAGCTCAGAGGCCCCACTGCCAATGCCATTACTCCTCTCATCAGCTCATCAATTTTGATTCATAAGTAGTCTTGTAGACTTCTGTTGTATAACCTGTGGTTTTATAAATTAAAAATTGTTCTTATATAAGTTTGTATATTGTTTTTATCCGATATATTCTTTTATAAATATTATATATTCTTTTATATATTATAGTTTGTTTTATTTAAGTTTCTACGTATTCTTATTGATGATCCTTAAAAAAAGTTATATTCTTATTGATATCTAATCTGCTTTCATTTTTTTCATGATTATATCATAGAAAAATATCTGTTCTTTTGTCCTAAACTGATTATTACTTGTCATTTGCCCAACATAACAATATCTATAAAAAAAACATATGCATAGTTTAAAATAACTTATACTTAGAAAAAAGATATATATTCAATTTCTTCTTCATCCTTACATTATCAGTTCTCGTGACCTTTTTTTATATGTTTTCTTTCAGTTCCAATATACTTTATTACATATTTCTATTTGTTCTTTTATAATTTTTTTTTTCAGTTTCTATATATTATTTTATTTTTATTATTTTTCAGTTCCTATATATTCTTTTATGATTAATGTTTATTTTTTTTTTACTCAACTAGCTATTTGTTCTTTTATTAGTTGACAAATTTAAACAAATGAAGGAAAAATAATAAAACTAGAAATCAAATAAAAATAAATTTAAATACAAAATAAGATAAAAATGGGAAGAGAAAAAAGAAAAAAAAAAGAAAATTGAAAAAACTAAAAAGGAAAATAAAAAATAAAAAATATGGAAAAAGTGAAATATGAAAGTTAGATAAAATTTAAATATAAAAGAAAAAAGAATAATACACAAAATGAAAAAATAAAATAAGAAAATGGAAAAATAAAAGTAAACGCAAGGAAATGAAGGAAACAAAAAAAAAAGGGAAAGGGAAGTGAAAAAATTTGAAATAAAGAAAAAGGGGGGGGGGGGGGGGGGGTTAAAGGAAGCACCCCCCAAAATAAAATAAAACGAAACAAAAATGAACAAAAAAAGGGGAAGAATTAGAAAACAAATGAAAAACGAAAGCACCAAAAAAAAAACACACACACACAATGAAGCAAGAAAGGACCTAAAAAAAAAAACAAAGAGAGAAAACAAATGAAACTTGAGGGGACTGTGGGAATCAAACCAACGCCCAACGACCAACCCTCCCATGTCTTAAACCATTATGCGAAATTAGGATTTTTGCTTGAAATCGACAAAATTGATAGAGATGATAAAATTTGATCTGATTCGAAGACCTGACCTGATTCACCTGAACCCAAGCCCTATCTAATTTGATTTGACCAGAAAAGTCAATAACTCAAACCCGACTTGAACCTGAACTCGATTGAAGTGAAACCTGAGAAAGCCCTAGCCAAACCCGACCTGACTCGATGACTAAACCCGACAATACCTGATTTTAACTTAAATCAACATACAATATATGGTTGGCAAAGACTTTAGAAAATTTATAATTTAATATATGTGAATGAGTTTCTTTTATTCTGTTGATATGTTTTGCATTGTTGAGTGAACGAGTGAGAGCTATGGTAAACGATTAGTGATACGGTGTTAAAGAGATAAGAATAATTAGGTTTTAGAAATTATAATACTTCTTCCGTCCCATATTCTTTGAAATATTTAAATTTTTTTAATAGTTTGAATTAAATTTATTCATATTACTCTAGTTATTTCAAATTCTTTGCACTATTCATATTTTAGCAATTAATCTATATTTTTTTATTTTCAACATTTTAATATATAAATAAAAATATCTTATACATGAATGATAAATCAAGACTTATAGTTTTTAAATATATTTTTTTTAATTTTTAATAAATAATAATATAAATAAATTCAAGTCAAATTAGTCAGAAAAGTTAAATTGAGCAAAGAAAATGGGATAGATAGAGATTAATTGTTATAAAAAATTAAGAAAGTATATATTTAGAAATTATAGATCTTTATTTATTATTTAATATAATAATATTTTATTTATATACTAAAATATTAAAAATTAAAAATCATAGATTAATTGTTAAATAGTGAATGTTATAAAAAATTTTGTACAGAGAGAATATTTTATTAAAAAAATTATATATTAATATATTTTCATAAATTTTATGTTATTTTTTTATATATAATTAAATTAAATTTTAATCAAAATTAAATAAAAAAATTGAATTGATTTAGCCATTTCGACTTATACATTAGTGAACTAAGTAAACTCGTTAATCAAGTTGAATATGGTCTAAGACCCGATAACCCAACCTGATTGGATCGAACCCAAATAAACCCGGCCTGACCCAACCCGAACCTAAAATCTACTTAAACCGAAATTAATCTGAACCCAAATAACCCGACCTGGATTTGAATACATGCTAACCTAATTAAACCTGAACCTGAATGATTTGACCCAAACCTGACCAAACTCACCCAATTGCTATCCCTAAAAATTGGAATAAGTTTTGTATTTATGCATGTCCGGGTGCATCCATACACTTGATGCATGCAAGATTCTCCCTTTATCCAATTCCTCTTTTGTATTTATGCATCAGACTTCAATCTGTATGTATATCGATTGATAAAAGAGATATTTTAGAATATTGAACAGTTAATATATCAAGCCTAGCTCACCTGCCATGGAGGCTGCAACTAATGGTGTTAGTTGGGCCGACCCTGGGCTAAGTTGGGTCTGGGCAGGTCTTAGGCTTATGTTTTAAAAAAAAAAAAATTAAAATTTTTAATGTGATTTTGACACAAATTTTTTGAAAATTACTTGTTTTAAGAGTAAAACACAACCATCCGTGTGAAATTTTATTAATTTTAAAACCAAATGACAAAATGTTCTATAAAATTAAACTTAAAAGAAAACCTAGGATCTGTGGTCAATAGTATAATTAGATCGAATACAAACTAAGAAGATAATGAGCAAACCTAAGATCTATGTGTCTACATCATGGGGTTTTCATTGTTGAAACTCTTGTGGCTTGCATTTGTAATGCTGCAAGACCCCAATCACGATTGCAGATACAAATCTCAATTGCATCCAATGATAATCTTGCTCGTCTTTTTAAAATTACAAATTTTTCGGTGTTGAAAGCTGACTTAGATGTAATAGTTGAGACATGAACATCTAGAACTTCTTTGGCAATGATGGAAAATATTGAAAATATATTGTTTTTTTTACTTTCCACCATTCTAGAATGCATTCTAGAATGTCGGTCTCACTATTCTCTCAAACCAAGTTGAGATATGCTTTAACTTTATTAAGACTAAAGGCTGTTTAAGGAGTTGTTTAGCCGGATTGAATGCTGATAAGAATGACGATAATGAACACCCGACGGTAGGGGAAGTAGTGTTCCCTACCTTATCCTTATGCCGGTTGGCACAAATCTTAAATAACTCTTACAAGTGCTTCTCAACAGTAGCAGTTATAGCATGAACAGAAATATGCAATATTTCTCAGAAACTATAATTATCCTTGAGTAGCTGCTGTGTGCCTGTGATTCTGACGGTTGGGTCTAGTGCAGATGCAAGGAAATAGACTGGAGGTACATCATTGAAATATAAAATCTATTTGTCTTTCATGGCATTGACCGTGTCTTTCAAGAACTCTTCATCCTTGTATTGGTTCAAAACCCATGCAACATTGATCAAATACTTTAAAATCTTGTGAGAAGTGAGATAGTATACCAGAGAAAAAAATAGTGGTATCATAAAAATATCATAGCACAATGGCTACTTTTGACAGTTTGTCTCACATCTCTTGGTTTAAAGTCATTTTCTTTTCTTTCACATTTATAAAACATATCATATGTGCAACAAATGACATTGCATCCATCAACATCTCGTAATTCAAGTTCCATTGGGTGGGCAATCAAGTTTAAAATGTTTCCAGCTAAACTCAAGGTCATTTTCAAGATAATATGCGTTAAACTCTTTGAAAACTTTGTTTCTTGACTTCAAATAATAAATTGCCCACTGAATGGGAGTAATTTCAATGCTCAAAACTTTAAGACCCAAGTTTAAAATATGACAAACACATCTAATGTGAAAAAATGTGGCGTTGCAAATAGGTTATAATGATTTCTTCAATGTCTCAACCGTGACATTGTTGTTGGATGCATTATCAAATGTTATGATAAAAACCTTGTCATAATAAAAAAATTTAAAGTTTCTGAAATAGCTTGGAATAAGTTCCAACCAGTATGATAGACCTTCATCCACTTAAATGCAATGATACGCTTTTGAACGACCTAATTATCATCAATCCAATGTGCAATAATACAATAATAATCATGCCCAAATGGTGAAGTCCACATATCACTAGTAAATGAGGTATAATGATCAAGAGCAGAAAAGTATGCTTGTAGGTTTGATTTACCGACTTTCTAAATTTTAAATGTCTCCCTCCTAACAGTACTCCTAGATGTTCTTTTAAAAGCAGAGTTTAATAATACAATTTTTCATGTGCATATCTTTAGCTTGTCTAAATGGTTTTTCAATTAACATCATTCATTCTAACATGCATTCGCTACAATTTTATTGATTAAATATAAAAATATCTAATCCGCCAGTAGTACTCCCAAGCTGTGTTTGATAGTCGGTACTAGTAGCTACCTTTGGACAAAGATTCAGATGCTTATGTTCCATGTGCAGTTTGAATGTTCCCGCATCGGAGTTCTTTTTATGCGCAAGCTTTGTCTTACAATGTTTGTAATTTGCAAACCTTGCGTCGTTGCCATGACCATTCTTCTTGAAAACTTGGTCAAAATGCTCTTAAACCCATGTGGTAAGTCTCAATGTCTTACTTTGTCTTTCAACTTTAGGTTGATGGCTTGTCAGAGTGGGTTGGGAACCACCTCCTCCACTAACATTCTTTGCTAGTGTGGTCACCACCTCTTCAACATTATCATTAGAAAGTTGATCGTCAAGCCCTAAGTCGTATTGACCTATATTGAATTTCTCATCATTGTCGGTTTGGGTCACCGGTTAGGAAACCCCACGGAAAAATGGCCTCAAACTGATGTGGGATGAAGAGCTAGAGGCCTTTTCTTTTTTCCTTTGATGCTATTTGTGTGAGAATAAATTGATAAAATGAAGAAATTTAGAAGTGATTAAGAAAAAAAAAAAAAGGAAACAAGCTTGAGAGTTTGAAGAAAATGAGAGAATGTATTAAAGGACAAGGAGAGATTGTTAAAATTGGTATGAAGAAATGGTTGAAATGACCTCCCTATTTATAAGGGAAGACCTTTTCATTTTTTTGGACCCAAAAGCCCTCACAATATAATTGAGGTGGGGTGTAAAATGTAAATTCGGGGTTAAAAAAAAAAACACTGCAAACCATTAAAGGGACTAAAAGTGCAATTTGATTGTTGCTAACCATTGGGACTAGCCCAGCCTAGATTGGGACCGCCAGTCCTTGTTCAAGCAGTGCCTGGTCCCGTGCTGTAGGCCAAGCTGTGCCTGTCCCAGACTTGCTTCCCTCTTCTCACAGGCCCATACCCGCCCCTCTCTATTGTGTGCCTACCTGGGGCCCATGTCGAGCTGGGCTTTAACTGGTCTCAAGCTGGATTTGACCTGGGTTGGGCCCAATCCACCCCTTTGAACACCTTCGGCTGCAATGATAGTATGGTTGTTTTGTGATTTTTGAATTCTGGGCTCCTAGATGCAAGCCTTTTTGCTTGCAGTTGTGTTTTACGCTTCTAACTTGTCCTCATTTACATGTGCCATTGGTGAGGTCCCCACCCTGCCGCTTGAATAGGAACATCTGTATCAAGTTTCAAAATTTCTGCAGCCCCTGAATAGAATTCTCATCCACTTGGCTAACCTCCTGCAAAAGCCAGAGCTGAAAGTTTGATATTTGATCACCACTTTGAAGCCGCTTCCTTTGCTGGGGCGGTAGATGTATCCAAAGGTTGTGCCTGAGACAGACCACCAACCCCAGTGACAGGGACAAGAGCCATTGGTTCCACTGCAACTTTGGCCTGAACCCCATGAGAATTTTGGGAGTCCTGCAAATTCCCAGAACCATCCACAGCCTTCATTTCCTTCCCACCAGTAGCACCACGGACTGAAGCACCTGATTCCAATGGATGGCAAACACAGCTCCAGGACTGGACAGTGGACTCGTCAGTTTAAGATCAGAATTTTGCATCCAAATCCTCCATGATAAATGTCAAAATGGTTGTAATAGAAGACGGTGAAGGGCGAGTCATAAACAGAACAATAGAAAACCATTCAAATTCACAATATCTTATCAGAAACATGTAGATAACACCAGTAAACCATAGGAACAATCCTAAGTTCATCACTCATGAAGGAGTTGAGGAAACTCTACTAGTGGCATTAAGTGATTACTTAGTGATTAATTTAGCTCCGCAGAAGGTAACAGGAACTACTACTAGTGATAGCTCACTACTAATTATCATGACCAGTAACAGGAACTTGTTTCATGCCTTCACTTTCGCAGCAGCCTCCTTGATTTGCTGGATCGTGAAAATCCCGAAGAGGTTGTCATCAGTAACAGCATGAACAACAGCACATGCTAAGTCATTGACACTGATTGGTGGAGTCAAAAACAAAGATGAGCCTGGAAGTGAGTTTAATGGTCCAGTGAAGTTCTCAGTGGCATGAAGAATTTTCTCCATTGGTTCCCCTATCAGATCCATAGGAATCTCAAACCCACTAACTCGCCTCTTCCCATAAACTAAACCTGGCCTGAAAATAACGCCTGCCATTATAAATTATCAAAGTCAGAAGAATAAAGCAGAAAAAGCAAGAGGAACAGTTGTTAAATAACTGATCCGTGATTGCGTTTTACATGAAACCGCAAAACAAAAATTTTTTTAAAAAATTCCTTATGTTTTTTATTTCCATATTTTCCTTTTCTTTTCCATGACAAGGATCTTATGCTAGTTTCAGTTCATTTGCTACATCAACAAATTCAAAAGATCTTTTTTTCTTTTTTTTTTCCAACATGAGTGGCTATTGTGACTTGGACCTTAATTTAAGTTTTCCCGTCAAGCAGGGCATTAGCCTTGATGAGGAACAAGAAAGAAGTTTTAGCATCCTAGAAATTACCAGAGTTAGGATACTTGGAGAGAACCTCAGATTCTGCTTTTCTCTTTCCGGTAAAGTATCCGAATTGCAGCAAATTCGGGGGTAAGTTATGATCATGAATTGAAATCATGATAAATTTGGGGACACCTGAGAAGAATACAGAAGGTATGCGTTAGGACATTCTCAAAGCACCATTACATTGATCAACATTGTGCTTTGCTCAAAATCAGTAAACGGCCATCTATCCTCTTTCTCGAAATCCAGAAAATCCATAATTCCTTTCAAGCTACTAATCCACAGTCATTACGCCAAACCCCTCCAATCGGCCTAACCACATAAGTTCAATGGCGAGGTGAGGTATCAGAAATGGGTCCCTAAAGAAGCTGAAGCGAAGGTTGCTGATCTGAAGTGGCCATTAACAGAAGGGTTACCTCATATCAAAATGGAAAATGTACAACTTTCTGAAACTAATCAGTAGTGGTGCCTCACCAAAATCTTTTGCAGCATTTACAGCCACAATATTAGCCTCGCCATTAACGCGTTGCATTTGTTCTTCACTGCCAAAACCACCAATAGCTGAGACCACAGCGGTAGCTCCAACAAGGATTTGATCCCAGTTCACATGAAAAACATCACCTGCAGAAGCAGTAACAAGAATACATTTCCACATGCAAGGCGCATAGCAGATGATAACTTAAATCATTTATTCACACACAACCGCATAATTTTGCAGGAGAAGGAACCTACCTGCTACCCAGTTAACCTGATCCACCCATGGAGCTGATAAAGCAGGACGTCCAGATCTGAATAATGAAACAATTATGACAAACAGACATCAAATATATATGTTGAGAATAGCAGCTATTTTAGACTCACTAATGGTGCCTATATGTATAATATCTGAGACCTGTTCAGGCTTGTCACTTCCATGCCATTAGCTATAGCAACCTCGCATATTGAAGAACCAATAAAGCCATTTCCTCCTAGAACTACAACCTACAAAAGAAAAGACTGCCGGTGAGAAACACATGGTTCTAAATTGTAACTGAATGAACAGACCTGCAAAACCATTTTAGTGAGCAACATTAGCAAAGACACAAACTTCAACACAGCACATACATACCCGTTCATGCCTCGCATCAGCTGCAACATCTCTTTTGCTTGGTATAGATTCCTCTGCTACACCATAGCCTGAGTAGTTGCATTTCACACCAAACTTGACTGAGCTGAAATAGGCAATCAAACTTAGATGAATCAAGTCATACTGAGGAGAAAGCAAAAGCAAAAGCAAAATAGTTGGTAAATAAGAAAAACTAAAGTAACTTGATAGCAAATTGTTTCTCCATTTGGCAACGCTTACAGTAGAGGCGTCCTTAGATATTAGATATTATGGTTAGTGATTAGTGTTAAAGTTTTGAAAAAAGATATATGTAATAGTACTTTTTAGCTCTAACGATTTAATCTCTACCGTTAATAAACCAACTGGTTTACGTCCTTCAAAATGAAGAATCTGGGAAGCAAATGAAAAAGTTGGACTAGGAGGGGAGGGAGCGAACCGCTTGGGAAGGAGCGGGCGGTGGCGGGTGGGCAAGGAAGCGGCGGCGAGAAAAGAAGGAGCAGCGGAAGTGGCCGGTGGCGAGCAGCGGAAGGAGAAAGACGTCGTCATTGCCGTTGTCAAAGTCTGTCGACTGGCACAAGCTCCGATCCTAGATAGGCATGCCGGGCGACATAGACATGTGCACCATAATATTTTAATCTGATGCCATGTCAGTTGTCAGGATCAGGCTCATTTAAATTGCCCGTCCCAACCCAAGAGCGGTGCCCTTGACCAACTCTTTTGTCGCCTAACACATAATGTTAGCTGCATGATAGAAGCGGAGATTACTGTCTTTTTTCAATTTTGTTTTAGTTTTAATTAAAATTAATGATATTCAAAAATTAATATTTTATTTATTATTATTATTTTTTTTGCCAATGGATAAGAGTCTTCAATAATGCTGGAGGGGATCATACAAAGCTTCCTAATCAATGACGGATACATGACTCATGTCCTTTTTACACCACTTAACAATATGATTAAGTTTGTGGACCCTTCCGTGTTGTCGTGGGGAAAAATTTCATATTTAAAGTTTGCATGTAGCAGCAATTGCTTCAGCTCCTAGAGCATTTAATGCCTACAAATGCCTTCCCTTTGCAATTAACATCTATCCTCTATGATCTTTAAGGATAACTCCAATGCCTATAGAGCCTGAAGTAGTGCCCTAACGCCATCGACATTATCAAATCTATGGAAGCCTTCCCATAAGGAAATTACTAACGAAACACTATTTTGACATGGGATTCGGATATCCAGAGAAATAGGCATGGTGGTTGAACTAATAAGATAAGAAAGCAGTCTACTCATTTCCAAATGCTGGAAGTTTGGGCCAAGTTCTTGGTTATAGCTTTTTATTGGCCGAATTTCTTTTGTATTTCCTGTGCTTGTTTAGAAACATGCTCTAGGGTTGTTTGTTTTATTGGTTCAATGGCGAGATGAGTTTTATTTGTAAAATTCTATATTCATCCATTGATGGGCATTTGGCCACATAGAGAGGTTAAGGAAATATAACATCACGATAGGACTCAGAAGTATGATATACAATTTCTAGGAGGAAAATAACAACATGCCAGCCTGTTATGTCTGTGATTGATTTGCAACTATTAGATTTGTGAAATCCATAGTAGAATTGGCAGATTCAATGGCTGCAGATTAATCATAGACATAACAAACTGTAAGGCTAAAAAGGTCCTTTCTAATGCCTCTGTAATCTTTTTGTTCCATTAATTAACATTCTATTTCAACGAAAACAAACATCAACCTAACACTAGATCCATAAAAAATATAGAATGAGATTGATATTTCAAACTAATAAATTTTAAGCTTAGAAATATATAGTAATATCACAAATTAATAATTGCCATCCGTGCAAACATATAGTTTTCCTTTATAAAGGATATACTTTATCCCAATCAACAGTCAGTCATATGGCAAACTAACGGCATATGACTCAAAAGTGAGTCATATGCCAAACCAACTAAAAGCGCTATTCGTTCCTACAATACCAAGTTAAAGAAAAAGAATCGCAGTGAGTCAAACCTACCTCATAAACTAAAATAAATTTGAAATAAATTAACTCATAAATAATTGAAAAAAAATTTCAAATAGAGATTGATAAAATAATCATAATGAACAATAGATGATCTAACTAATTAAAAGACATATCAATGCCTAATATTAGATTTGCTAACATAAAATCTAATAGAATTAATAAAATAAAATTATTTGACACCATCATCTAATCCATTATTTGAAGAATGTGTCACCATGATGTCTTGTCATTTTTTACCCTCCGATTGACCAACTAGCACAAAAAAATGAATCATAGAGCATCAAATGAAGAAATGGTGGAAAAACAAAGTAAGGTGATTGATCGGGTATGATAACTATAACAAGTCCATTGACCAGGATTAGATTTGTACCCAAACCCAGCTGAAGATGCATAGAAAAGAGGAAGAATGCAATGCCTTGAAAAAAAGTGGCAGCTATAGTAAAAAGTTTGACCATATAGTTTTGACAACTGGAATTGATGCATTGCATCTAGAATATCTAAAAAAAAAAATCCCTAAAATAAATCAGCACACTTTAAGTTACCTTTCTGTCCTATAAAGAATGAAGTATTTTATTTAAATACACAGATTGAGGTGTGTAATTCATGATATTTTTCCAATTTTACCCCTAAAACTAAAATTTTAAAAAATTCCTTTTTAGGTTTTGTATTATGATAGTTTAAATGATAATTTAAAAAAAAAAGATTTCTTTTTTTGGATTTTGTTTAATGAGAATTTATTTTTTTTAAAAAAATTCTTTATTTTGTTTTATGTAATGAGAGTTTAAGTGAGAATAGTAAAATAAATTAGATATTAAAAAATTTTCAATAAGAGAAATGCTCAAATCTTCTTAGGACAAACCACAAAAGAATACATATCATCCTTTTTAGGACGAATGAAATATTATTTTTCTCCACTTAAAAAGATATAGTCTGTTCTTTACTAGTTTTGTAAATTATCATTCATTATAGGCTGTAAGTTTTTCATCCATTTTGTCTTCTCTAGCAAGTTATTACAATTTTAGTCCCTTTTCTTTTCAGTTTAATCACTCTATGTTACAACATTAAAAAAAACATTAAATTTGACCTGCTGCTCAACTAAACAAATTTGGGCTTTAAAGTACAGAAAATTGTAGCATCTACCAAACATGCTTAATCTCCACCATCCAATTGACCCACCAACTGTTGCTTTGCATGCTTTGTTCATGACATCGGCCTAACAATATCTAGGTTGTATGGTCTCCAGCAAGCCTTCCATAAAATGATTGGCCATCTAGCCACCAACATCAGGCATTGTCAAATTATCTCCTTCCTGAATTGAGCTTGACATCGGTATCTCCTCATTGATTTACACAAGGCTTGTAGGAGGTCCTATGAAAGTGGATTTGGTTTGACGGCTCCCATGAGCAAAGCCTAGTTATCTCCCATGCCCCTACCCTACACACGGTGGCTCCCCTACCCCTGTGTTTTGGTCTTGCAATAGAGGAGCACATCTTGTTCGATGCATATTGGACTTTCCAAGTATTAGAAGTATTCTTACAATGGAGAATGTATGAAACCACTTCACTCACCCTAATGCCTAAAAACCAAAAAAGTGTTGTCTAGCTAAAGACAATAAATCAAGCACTTGTTGGGAGGCACCCTAACATCTCTTCCCTCATTTCTTCTTTTAATTATTTTTTTCAATAAGTTGAGTTTTAAGAAAAATATCTTTTAATTACTCTTTGTGCTTTTTATAGGTGCATGGTGGAAAGATCAAGAACAATCATGAGAAGATGAAGTACCACCATCATTAAGAGTTTGAGTGGAAGTAATTGGAGGAGGGAACATCCATTTTCTGGGTATGATTCTTGAAACCCAATCTCCTTTCTAGCTTTTTTTGTCAACATCGTGGATAATGTTAGTTTTAAGTTTAGGGGAGAAATGTGTTTGTGGATGATACTTGTTTGAGCATTTTCCTAAGACTTGGCATTTAGTTATATGTTCTTTCTTTTAGACTAGTTTTTGGTGATTTTTATTTTTTCTTATGACATTACATGCATATCATGTATTTTTCCCTTATCATATACGACTTATAGTGGATGAATGTAGGAGCGTGTAGTTTGCATTTGGTTTGTGTGAATATAAAGAACCAGTGTATGCTTTTAGTTATGTTTGGAGGAATTCATTTGTAATTTGAAGTCAATTGTAAGTTTTGTTAAGGAAGGAAAAGTTTTCATTTGTCATTAATGGTAAAAACTTTACCCGGTGAGTTTTTAGGCCTTGTGTGATACATTTGCACTATGGATGATTTCTTCGTTGGATTAGTGCTTGTTTTGTATATGGATTCTCTAATTTTCTTGCGGAACCCCTCATATTCGAATTGATTCATGCAGATAAGGGATGAAAATGATAATTTAGAGCTAAACTACATACCTAAATGGCTAACCCTTCATCATAATTTTTAAATTAACCCCTTTGAGCCTTTAAGCCATTTTTCTGTTTAACCCACATAATTAAGCCATTTCCATTATTATTTATCCTCTCTTGATCGTTGAAGTAAGTTGACCATTGCATATATGGGCTTAGAAAGGATAAAAATTTCTGAGTTATGAGAGTGAGCAATGAACAAGTTTTAGGGAAAGATGTTCGGTTATGAACTTATTGTTGAGATTATGTAGTTATGGTTTGAGTGTTCTTTGGATAAATCATGCACATTTGTTTGAGCTTTAAAGATTGGATGAATTTTTAGTTTGTTAAAGATTATTTTTTCTAAAAAAAAAAAGGCAAAATGAGTCAACGTGAATAAGACCTTGTTATAAATAAAAAATGAAAAAATGAAAAAATAAAAAATAAAAAATAAAAAAGAAAAAAGAAAAGGGAAAAGTAGAAATACTTCATCCATTTGATAGGAATTTACTCAAATGTTCTGTTCAAGTTGTGCATGTGGGGGTTATTTAGGATGTGACTTGGAAGCTAATAAAGTCTTGTTCTTGAGTTTGAAAGCCTTGGGAGGGACTTTGGAGTTAATTATTAGGTTTGTCCATGGTGTTTATGCTTGACTTGCTTCGTTATCTCCACCTAAAAAAGCCTTCTATCAATTCCTATCCATACTAAACCCAACCAAGATACTAGCCTTAATATATGTCATTACACTTGAATTTGCATGCATATTCCTTAGGGATAATTAGTGGGTTGTTTGGGTCTTTTTACAAATTTGTGGATGAAGCAGCATTATGAGCCGTAAATACACTAGGCAACTATAGATTAGGGAGCAAAACACTTAAGAAGTGAATGTCTACCATTAGTGATAAGTATTTTCTTTCTTTCCTTATCTTGACTTCTTTTAAGTTGATTTTGTGAAATGAATGATTTCATGATAGGGTATTGGGTATGCATTGTTAGTTTCTTTGTTTTGGTTGTTTTCCATTTTTAGTTAGAGCATGCTAAGGACTAGCATCATCTTAAATTTAGGGGAGTTGATAAATGTCAATTTACATGGTCAAAATTGTTAACAGTTTGGAAATTTTGAGTGTTTTTTTTCTACATTACTACACCACATTTTTTTTTGTCATCTCTTACTTTGGACTTTCATTTTGTAGGAAGGAGAAAGGAACTTAAGCATCGGATCAGATCGAAACCAAGCAGAATGAAAAAGTGACAAGTTCAAACAAACAGTTTATCAGGGCTATGGCCTCAGCAGTACTGCAGCCCCACAGTGTAATGATTTTGGAAGCTCGTTTCATGCCCTGGGCACTGCGGTGCCAATGCTTTTTGTGTTTTGGTTGCTGTAGCACCAGATGGCCTCCTCTGGCGCCCTAATGCCCCGGCACCCAGATGAAAATGGTCCCCTACCTCCAATTTAAATCCAAGCATGCTATTTGCTAAGGAATTTGATCCAAATGGTTAGGTGAATGAAAGAGACACCTTAAAGATTGAAAAAAATTTGAAAAAGCTTAGAGACATTCATTATTCTACATCTTCTTAAGTTAAAGCTAGGTTTTCTTGTTCATGTTTTCTTTCAACTTTCATAATCTTGTGGAGACATTTATGGAAAGTTGCTTAGAAGAGGCTTAGAGCTCTTGAGGATTTCTTGAAGATTTAAGGAGTCAAGCTCATTTGGTCCACTTTGGTTCCTTCTTTCCTTTTCCTTGTAGCTACACATGGATGTTGTTTTGTGTGTTTTCATGTTTATGTTTAGTTTGATTATGGAGTAGTTTTCTATTCACTTTCTATGGTTGTAGCTACTTGAATTGGTTATGTTTTTGGACTAATGGCTATTTGTATTTGATTTTCCTTCTTTGCTTGTTTGCCTTTTTCATTGAGTTTATTTTGTGTTGATTGAATAGGGGCTCTAGTCAATTACACCTTAGATTTCTTTTAAACTCTTGGAAAAGATTAAAAGGAATTGAATTAGAAGAAGAAAGTAATAACCATGGGCTTGTTGAGAGACTAGTTTAGAACATTAGGTGAATGTAAATTAAGCTTGATAATGCCTCTCTTGAACTAACAATTTGGATGGGAGTCCATTCTAGTTTAAGCTTGGGAGAGTGACCCTTTTACTTGGGAAAGTAAATGCTCAATTAGTTAATTTCACCAACAAATAGGAAAAGCAAACCATTAGCCTTAATTCAGTAGTTAACCAAATCAAGTAGTGAACCCATAAGAAGTGTGCCTTAGTAATTTGACAAAAACCAAAAATTTGATTACATTCTTACATCATAGGTTAATAGCATTTCACTTAACTAAGTTTAGTTACTTATTTGATTTGCTTAAATTTTCATTCACTTAGATTGTTTAGCTAAAGTTAACTTAGAATAGTGGTACTTGGCAACCAATTTAAACAATTCTCGTGGGAATGATACTCTTTCTTACCCAACTTCAATGTTTACTGTGTGCTTGCGGTTATGGTTTAAAACTTACAATAAGTTTTTGGTGCCGTTGTTGGGGATTGATTGCATTGAATTCTACAGTATCATTGCTTGAAGATTGACTCTAGACTAAACCTTTATTTCTTTACTTATTTGTTACCTCTGTGTTTGGATATTTCTTTGGTAGGTGCCATTGGTGCATGACCCATTCCTGACACCCTACTTGCTGCCATTTATTCTAGAGATCGAAAGACATCTTAGAGAGATTCGAGCTACATCACATTTAGGAGAATCAAGCTCCATCTCTACCTTTAGGGAAGATGATGCAAATAATCTTAATGGTAATGGGTATAATAGTGGCAATGGAGGAAATGGAGGGATGGATCATCAAGATACAATTTATCCAAGTCCTCCTCATGGATTTTGTGATTCTTAATGGTAATAAAAAATGTTTTGGTAAAAGTTGAAAAATTTGTCCTCCTCATGGATTTTGTGATTCTTGACACGGAGAAAGATTACCAAGTCCTCTTCATCTTTAGAAGACCATTCTTGGCCAGCACCGGAGCAATTATAGATGTGAAGGGAGGCAAGCTTATATTTAATGTCGAGGATGAAAAAATAGAGTTTAATATGCTTGATTCTAGCATCCCCCTCCTAAGATGGAAGTGTACATGGTTGATGTAGTCATAGAATCCAACTAAGAAAATTCTTCTACCTTTATTATAGGTGGTGACAAAAAAGAAATCAATGAATTTGAGCTTTTCAATTTCAAGGAAAAAGTAAAAGATGAGACAAAAAATTTGTTGATGGAAGAAAAGAAAAAGAAAACAATGAAGAAGAAATGGGTAACAACAAGAAATGGAAATGTAAGAAATGTAAAGAACCTCAAAATGATTAAAGAAGAAAAAAAATAAGAACTCAAGCATGGAGAGGAGTACATCTTGTTGGATTTATATTAGACTTTCCAAGTATTAGAAGCATTCTTATAATAGAGAAGGTATGAAACCACATCACCCATCCTAGTGCCTAAAAACAAAAAAGTTGCCTATAAATCAAGCGCTTGTTGGGAGGCACCCTAACATCTCTTCCCTTCGTTGTGTTTTTAGTTGTCTTTTCAATAAGTTGAGTTTTAGGGAAAATATTTTTTAATTACTCTTTGTGCTTTTTGTAGGTGCATAGTGGAAAGATCAAGAGCAAACATGAAAAATGAAATGCCACCATCACTAAGAGTTTGAGCGAGAGTAATTGGAGGTGGGAACATCCGCCTCCCAGGTATGATTCTTGAAACCCAATCTCCTTTCTAACTTATCTTGTCAACATTGTGGACAATGTTGGTTTTAAGTTTGGGGGAGAAATGTGTTTATGGATGATACTTGTTTGAGTGTTTTCCTAGGACTTGACATTTAGTTGTATGTTCTTTTTTTTACACTAGTTTTTGATGATTTTTTTTTCTTATGACATTACATGTATATTATATATCTTTTCCTTATCATGTATGACATGTAGTAAATGAATGTAGGAGCATATAGTTTGCATTTAGGTTATGTAAATGTGGGGAACCAATGCATGCTTTGTATTATGTTCAGAGAAATTCATTTGCAATTTCAAGTTAATTGTAAGTTTTGTTAAGGAAGGAAAGATTTTCAGTAGTTAGTAGTGGTAGAAACTTTACTCGGTGACTCTTTGGGCTTTGTGTGATACACTTGCGCTATGGATGATTTCTTTCATTGGAGTGGTGCTTGTTTTTGTATATGAATTCTCTAATTTGCTTGTAAACCCCTTCATATTCAAATTGATACATGCAAATAGGGGATGAAAATGACAATTTAGGGCTAAACTACATGCCTAAATAGCTAACCTTTCATCATAATCTTTAGGTTAACCCCTTCGAGCCTTTAAGCCATGTTTGTTGTTCAACCCATATAATTGAGCCATATCCATTATGATTTATCCTCTCTTGGTCATTGAAGTAAGTTGAGCATTGCATATATGGGCTTGGAAAAGGTAAAAATTTGTGAGTTATTAGAGTGAGCAATGGACAAGTTTTGGGGGAAAATGTTGGGTTATGAACTTATTGTTGAGATTATGTAGTTATGGTTTGAGTGTTCTTTGAATAAATCATGCACATTTGTTTGAGCTTTAAAAATTGGGTATATTTTTATTTTATTATATATTACCTTTTCCTCAAGAGAAAGGCAAAATGAGTCAATGTGGAAAATCCCTCGTTATAAAAAATAAAAAAAATAAAAAAATGAAAACAAAATGAAAAAAAAAATAAAACAAAAAAGAAAAAGAAAAGGGAAAAGTAGAAGTACTTCATCCATTTAATAAGAGTTCACTCAAGCGTTTTGTTAAAATTGTGCATGTGGGGGTTATTTAAGATGTTACTTAGGAGCTAAGTAAAGTCTTGTTCTTGAGTTTGGATACCTTAGGTGGTAGGATTTTAGAGTTGATTATTAGGACTTAGGAAGTGAATGTCTACCATTATTGATAAGGTTTTTCTTTCTTTACTTATCTTGACTTCTCTTAAGTTGATTTTGAGAAATGAATGATTTCATGATATAGTATTGGCTATGCATTGTTAGCTTCTTTTTTTTTGTTATTTTCCATTTTTAGTTAGCCCATGCTATGGACTAGCATCATATTAAGTTTGAGGAAGTTGATAAATGTCAATTTACATGGTCAAAATTGTTAACATTTTGGAGATTTTGAGTGTCTTTTTGTACATTACCACACCATATTTTCTCCCATATCTTGATTTACACTTTCATTTTGCAAGGAAGAAAAGAGAATCAAAGCATCGGATTAGATCAAAAGTAAGCATAGTGAAAAAGTGAAAAATTCAAACGAACAATTCAATAGGGCTGTGGCCCCAGTGGCGCTGCAGCCCCACTGTGCAATGATTCTAGAAGCTGACTTTAAGCTTAGGGCACTTCAACACCGGTGGCACAAGTGCCTTTCATGTTTTGGGCACCGTAGTGCCTAGATGGGCTCCTTTGGCGCCCCAACACCTCTGCACTTGCATGAAAATGGTTCCCCACCTCTAATTTTAATCTAAGCATGCTATTGGCTAGGGGATTTGATCCAATTGGGTAGGTAAATGAAAGAGATACCTCAAAGACTTAGAAAAATTTGGAACCAAGCTTAGAGACATTCATTATTCTTCATCTTCTTAAGTTAGAGCCAAGTTTTCTTCTTCATATTTTCTCTTAACTTTCACCATTTTATGGAGGCATTTATAGAGAGTTGCTTGGAGGAAGCTTGGAGCTCTTGAGGATTTCTTGAAAACTTAAGGAGTCAAGCTCATTTAGCCACCTTTGGTTCCTTCCTTCTTTTTCCTTGTAGCTAAACATGGATGTTGTTTTGTGTATTTTCATGTTTATGTTTAGTTTGATTATGGAGTAGTTTTCTATATACTTTTGATGATTGTAGCTTTTTGAATTGGTTATGTTGTTGGATTAATGACTATTTGTATTTGATTTTCCTCCTTTGCTTGTTTACCCTTTTCATTGAGCGTATTATTGTGTTGATTGATTAGAGGCTCTAGTCAATTGCACCCTGGATTTTTTTTAAACTCGTGGGAAAAAATTAAAGGGAATTAGAATTAGGAAAAGAGTGTAGTAACCATGGACTTATTAGAAGACTAGTTTAGGATACTAGACGAAGGTAAATTAATAGGTAAAATCCATCTGGGGGTCCATTAGCTTATTTTTTTTTGTCTAAAATGAGTACCCTACCCTAAGGTTGTTCTATCGGAGTACCTTACCTTAATTACCACGTCCTAATTGAGTCTTTCCATTAATTTCAGTGTTAAATGGGACAAAAATTACTGATGTGGCATTAATTAATATTAAAGTAAATGTAAAATAGTAATTTTGGTCCCCAAACATTTTCAATTAATGATTTTAAACCTTTCAAACTTTTTAAACACCAATATTAAAACCAAACTTTTAAAATTTTTCATTCTAACCACAAAAATATCAAAAACTAACCCAAATTACAAAACAATTAACTCAAAATAGGCAAACAAGCAATTAGATCTGGGCGAACTCCATTGTCACCGGATTCCATTGTCACTAGAGCTTCAAATAGGCAGATAAGTAACTAGATCTAGGGCAGATAACTCCATTGTCGGACTCCACAAAAATATCAAAAACTAACCCAAATTACAAAACAATTAACTCAAAATAGGCAAACAAGCAATTAGATCTGGGCGAACTCCATTGTCACCGGATTCCATTGTCACTAGAGCTTCGAATAGGCAGATAAGTAACTAGATCTAGGGCATCCTCGTTGTCGGACTCCATCATCTTTGAACTCACCCATTGTTCGTTGACTCAAGGCATACACATGATTTGACGGCGAGTAGACTAGAGATCTCATGGCATCGTGTCAAACCATGAAGAGGCAGTGATATCAGCAACAAATCCGAAGCTGTGATTGAAGAGAGGACCGAGTGTGTCATTAAGACTTAAAATCTCCACCAATTTTTTTGATAGTCAATGCTTACACTGATTAGAGATCTCATGGTGAAATCGAAGATCCCGCTAGCCCGAATCATTGCCTCGTCATTGGCAACTCACAACCACCAACACAATTAGATGATGAGTAGAGTGGAGATCTTGTGGTGCCGGTGATTTCATGACGATGGCCATTGCGAGTAGACAAAGACCGGCATTTGGGAGGAGATTGTGAAGAATGCGGTAGCATTTCTAACGATTCATCTCCACCAAGCAAACTCAGGATCAAAGACAGTGAGGGTCTGTTAATAGCGATTCAAATTTAACAGCGAAGGGGCGAGGGTTCATGTTGGCGAGAGCGGTGACAGCAAGACGGCAAAGGCATCAATGAGGGAAGAAAGGATTTGGTTTGTTCTTGTTCTAGATTTGAGGGCCTGTTAATAGCGATTCAAATTTGGTTTGTTGATGGTTTTGTGTCTAGAAGGATAAAATCAAAAGTTTGGGCTTATTCTTGATATTCAGAAAGTTTGGAAGGGTTAAAATTATTGATTGGAAAAGCTTAAGGACCAAAATTATTGTTTTACATTTATTTTAATATTAATTAATACCACATTAACAATTTCCATTCTATTTAATGTTGAAATTGACAAAAATGGCCTAAGTGGGATGTGATAACTGAGGTAAGGTACTTCAATAGGACAACCTTAAGGTAAGATACTCATTTAGGACAAAAAAAAAAACGCTAAAGAACCCCTAGTGGATTTTACCCCTTAAATTAAGCTTGATAATGCCTTTTTAAACTAGCAATTCGAATAAGAGTCCATTTTAGTTTAAGCTTGGGAGAATGACCCTTTCACTTGAGAGAGTAAGAGCCCAATTAGTTAATTTCACCAACAAGTAAGAAAGCCAAATCATTAGCCTTAATTCATTAGTTAAGCAAATCAAGTAGTAAAACCATAGGAAGTGTGTCTTAGTAATTTGGCAAAAACCAAAAATTTGATTGCATTCTTGCATCTTATGTTAGTATCATTTCACTTAGTTAAATTTAGTTATTTGTTTGAATTGCTTAAATTTTCATTCAACTTAGATTGTTTAGCTAAAGTTGACTTAGAGTGGTGGTACTTGGCAACCAATTTAATTAATCCTCATAGGAATAATACTTTTTCTTGCCCAACTTCAACGTCCACTGTGCGCTTGCAGTTAGAGTTTAAAACTCACAACTCGAGCTCTAAGATGAATAATTTTAGTTTCAATTTTCTTTCATTTGCTTTGTGTTTCTTTTATTCCACTATGAGCTAAATCTATTTTGTACTTAGGTTTGGTGAACCCTAGAATGATTTTGTGTATATTGCTTATCTATTTTTATGGAATATAGTACTTTTTGCAATTCACTCCATGTGTGCTTAATATTGTTAATTTGATAGTTGCTAGCTTATCAACTTAGCTTCTAATTTTGTGCATATTGAGTATGAAGTTGTATGTTTGATTTCACCATTATGTAGGTGAAGGGGATTGCATGCAGGTTTGGAGATATGTTGACATAAGACTCCCATACTAAGGTCAAACTCAGCAGAATGATTCATAGAATGTATAATGTGACATTGAGGGTTTTGGTTTAGAAGAGATTCCAATCTATCAACTTGGTGATAAGGTTTTGCTACCTGAAAAAAAGAGTTTAACATAAGAATCTCCACAATGTAATCGTGCTAGATTCTTTGTGAGCCAAATTATGAGTATCACAAATGAGCTCTAGAGGAATTCATATCAAACCATTCCTTTATTGCTTTTGTTATTTATTTGTGTAGGTAGTTTATTTTTCTTAGTTAAGTATATAGTGTAGGAATTTTCCTATATGTGAGCCATATTAATTGTATATGTTTTTACTTAATCGAATTAAGAATTAAAATTGGTCAAATAAAACAGACATAGCCCATACAGTAATTCATCTAAAGACGAGCTAGTGACTCCAATTATGATAAAAGATGTAGGTTTATTTAAGTAGAGGCTAATGGAGTAAATATAGCCAATAATAGGCAGGTCTATAAAATTTTACATAAAAAGAAATGCTAGGTCTCTCTCTTAGTCAAGTACTTAAGGCAAAAGTTTTCAATGCATGTGAAAACAATTTTCCATCCATTGGAAGTACTGTCGATTGAAATAAGGGAGAAGACTTGTGCACTCATCGATTTTGTTTCTACTGTATTATTTGATGCAACCTAAATCAGGTTAGATGTTTTTTCTATTCTGATTTAATTTATGTGTTTTATACTCTCATCTATGATCTTGGTAGGCTAGAAAAATCAGCATGTAGCATTAGAACTGGGTTACACGATCATAGAATACATGATTAATTAAATTAGTAAATTAGAATTCTAGATAAAATTGGATTTTGGTCTCCTTTTTTTGGTCTGAAGCATGGTGTTCAATCAGATGCTTGTTTGTTTGTTTCTAGTTTTGTTTTGATTAATTGAATCTATTTTAAACTGAAACAAATAAATCAGAAACAAATGTTAATCTAGGTTGAAAAACTCGAATGAATGTTGGATGTCGGAGGCGGGCAATGGTAACTGTTGATCGCATTTGGATTGGTAAACAACAACATTGCCTTGGCCATCATCCACTGACAATGTCCAGCCATGAACATGGTTGTCGGTTGAAAAACAGCCGCGTCGAGCTACCAAGATTTGGTTTCTGAGTTGTTTCTTGAGTTTTTTTTTTTACCATCTTTTGTTAGAAAATCAAAGACCAGTGAACGGATATACACATTTATAGTTCTAGGGTGAAATCAGATGAGTTTACTTAAATCGAAACATCTCTTTTGTTCCCCTTGGTGGAAAATTGCGAATGGAGAAGACAACTTAAGTATAGTTTTCCTAACTTTTGGTTTAATGATGACATGAGTCCTTTCAGATTTGTCTTTGTGATGAGTTAGGCCTTAATTTTTATTTTTGGCCATTTATATCCTAAATGATTGCTATAATTGTTTTTTGGCCATTAAGGTTTTTGGCCTTCTGTAATTTGGCTCCTAGACTTTCACAATGAATCCTGAAGCTGTTGATTTCATAAAAGCAACCTTAAACCTTTAATTAAAGCCATACTAAAATTTATTTTCATGCAATAAAGATTAAATTCACTTTAATTGAAGAGACACATATGGTCATGGCAACTCATAAAGCTAAATTGAAATGAATATGCATGAAAAAAAAAATAATTCTTTAAATAGATCAAAAGACGCAAATAAATACAACAACATATGGCTAGGGAGAAATTTAAGTGAATCAATTCTCCCATTTGGTAAAATCATATGAAACTTGAAATTGAGTCTCGTGATTGCCATTGATTGGGAATGTAACATAAGGAATATCTAATTGTAGGAAGGTTTTACGAGTTTCATTGAATTGTTGCCATCAAAGTAGTCAATTTGACAGGCCTTGTGAAATTTCATTCTTGCATGATTAGGGATGTCTCAAGATTGAATGCATGGTTCTTCGGCCCAAAGGTGTTGACTATGCATGAAGTTTAGAGATGAGGCACATATGACATATAATTGAGAATTGACTTGTCTAAGCTGTTTATTCACCCAAAGGTGGTAGATTAGTGAAGATATAAAAAGTTCCTTGAATTGTTATTATGTGTGAGAATTTAAGATTGCATGTTATGAATTTAGCCTAAAGGTGTTTTCATAGTAATGTGCTTGAATTTTGAATGTGGATACTATTTGTGGATTTAAGTATCTTTGTTACCTTGCAAATTATTGAAATTTATGTTTGATTAATCTTTTTAGTCACCTTTTTAGTTAACAAAAACTTGGTTACTATTGAGTTGTTGACTGGCCCCAACTTTAAAAAGTGGAAGCAAGATGTGGAATTTTCTCTCGAGATGACATATGTGAATCTGGCCATAATCATTAATAAGCATACAGATTTTACTGCCACGAGTACTTATGCGGAAAAGTGGGCTTATATAACTTGGGAGAAATCAAACCGCATATACTATATCTCGATAAAGAGGTCTATTCTTAAACACTTGCTTAGTGGTCTTTTTGGAACCAATGTAGCCAAAGATGTCCTTAATGTTGAGTCCTAAAGGTATAGAGTGTCTTTGAATACTGAGATAGGTATCCTCCTAAAAGAACTTTTTCCTATGAGGTATCATGAAGTAAATGGTGTTAGGGAGTATATTATTAAGATGGCTCACATTTAAAGTAGAATTAAGGCATTCAACATTATCATCCTTGATGCATGTATTGTGCATCAAGCGCTAAATACCCTTCTTGTAAAGTATATACTTCTTGTCATTATTTATAACTTTCAAGACGAGGCTTGGGCGGTCAATAAACTCATTAGTGTAGGGTTTCGGGAGTCAAACAAGCACAACGAAAGATAACCAAAACCCTCCAGGATCCAAGTTAAATAGGATAAATCAGGTGTTAAAAAATTTTATACTTAGTCGGTTAAAATCTTTCACCCAATTGTTGGGTCAAATCATAAACTTGAACAATTAACGTGTTCAAGCTCTCTACAGTATGAACATGAACCTCTTGGGATCATCACGCCTCTACCACATCCTGGCAGATGCATTCTTCTTGCGCCCGCAGTGCTAGCTTGTGTCCTCCAAGGAATGACAAGTGAAGAGTGCGGTTGGAACTTTTCAAAACCCTTATGATTTCATCCTTATGGAGGCTAGGGCTAAAGTTGCAAAATTTTTGCTATATGATGTATATATAGTGAGACTCAACTTTCAAGCCTAATGGATTTCAAAAGCCTAATCTAATTAGGTTTAATTTTGGGTTTCATTAATGGTTTAACCTTTGGGCCAATTATTAATCCAAAATTATTATGAAACCAAAACTCAAATAATTTGGCCCATGCACTCAAATAATCCAATTGGCTCTATGTGTGCGACCCAATAGGCTTCTACCACGTTGGCAATAATCATAAATCACATTTATGATAATAAATAATGAGTAGTGTCTAGCAACACATCATTGCTACCTAAGTGACAAGATAGTCGATGATTCGACTAAACCTCTATGATCATTATCCGTACATGTCATTGTCCCTTTGTCCAAGATATAAAGACCAAGCATAAGATATGGAATGTGTCACTCTCACATAGCCCAATCTATGGTTTTTTGATTACTGAGTAGACTGATTTAAACTGATGATATTGATATCGTATATTAATCATCCGAGCATGACTATAAATTTTCTTAGTCTCACTATATCAAGGGCCCAAAGATATCACTCCCGTTACATAGGAGGGACAAATCTCATCTTGATCATACAAAACCCTTCGCATGATATGTGACATACCTAATAACCACATTCATGTTCCCTCAATTATGAGCAATAAAAGAAGGTATCAAAATATGTGACTTACATGTAGGGAACCTTAATGACCTTAGGTCAAAAGACTACACATATCATGATTACTATAAGAATCACTTATGACACTCATATAACGATCCATGTGGTGTTTTCATGGTGGGTCGGTCCAGTACACAAGTTCTCCAACTTATACTCATATGTAAACTACATATCTCTTATTAGTCTCCACATATCCTCCTCTTTATGTATTATTATAACTCACTCCATAATAATACTAGACCAGGGATGTTTAAGAATACTATTATTTTAGAGTTATAAGTACATTTGATTATATTGCATAGAAACAATATAACAAACATAATTACTGGATTAATGTCTCAATAAAATATGATGACTCAATGTGCAAAATACAATCATTTTATGATTGGCTTTTAGGCACAGCACTAACAATTAGTAGGTGTGTCACTGAAAAGGAGAAGCTTAAGAGTGATAAGCCCTAAACTGCGTTGTTTGTATGAGGTAAGCACAATAAAAAGAATGGTAAGAAGCCTAATTCCAATACTCCTAAAAATGTTCAAACTTAGGAAAATGGTCAAGCTAAAGGAATGAGTGGTCCAAATGCTGTGATTGAAAATAAATAAAAAAATATTTCTTATACAAGAAAAAAGGTTGTTTTCAAAATGGTTGTCCGACATTTAAAGCTTGGTCAACTAAGAATGTGCATAAAGGTAATGACTTTTTTTGCTCTTGTTTTACATGAATCCAATTTAGCTATTACTCCATCCATTTCCTAATGGCTAGATAATAGAGCAACTACTCATATTGTTTTTACTTTAAAATAGTTCAAAAGTAAGAGGAAACCAAATAAAGAGGAGTCAATGCTCATTATTGGCAATAATGAAAAGGTGGATATGGAGTTCATAAGAGTTGTTTGTCTAAGTTTAAATTCTAGATTTAGACTTATTTTGAATAACATATTCTACATACCATCTTTTAGACAAAATTTGGTCTCAATATCCATGTTGGACAAGGATGGTTATGCTTTTGAGATTAAAGATGGTTTTATTAAATAATGTTTTGACTCCAAGCATATAGGTAGTTGTTCTCTGTTCTTAGGCCTATATAGCTTGTGTTTGACTCCAAATGATATTTGTCACCTTATATAATGTTGAAAATTTATTGCTAAAAGGCCTCTCATAAAGGAAAAATCTTTTATATTATGGTATAAAAGGCTTCGCCACATCTCTAGGGAAAAAGTAGAAAGAACATTCTATCTATTCTTAACTTTAACGACTTAAAGACATGTGTTGGTTGTTGTAGATTCAAGTTGACCAAGATTAAGAAAAACAAAGCTACACGTAGCTCGGACTTATTAGAAGTGATTCACACCGATATAAGTCGACCATACTCACATATAATTTATAACTCCAAATATTTCATTACTTTTATTGAAGACTATTCATGTTATGTTTACTTGTACTTGATTAAGGAGAAGTTTGAAGCTCTTAACAAGTTTAAGCTCTTTAAAAAGTTAAGAAACAGTTAGGAAAAGTTATCAAGATTGTGAGATTTGACCAAAGAGGTGAATATTATGGCAAAAATGGGGACAATGGACAAATTAAAGGTCCATTTGCTAGATACTTTGAAAAATGTAAAATAGTGGCTTAATTCACTATACTAATGAGTCTTAACAAAAATGGTGTGGCTGAAAGGTAGAATTACATCTTAAAGGACATAATGAGGAGCAAGCAAAGTAGGACAAACTTGTATAATTTTTTCTAGGGTAAGGTTATCAAAATGACTTTATATATCATCAATTGAGTACCTAGTAAGTTGGTGCAAAAGATACTATTTGAGTTGTGGACTGGTAGGAAACTTAGCTTGAAGGACTTTTGAGTTTGAGGTTTTCCCGCTAAAGTGCGATCGTATGATCCCATGGAAAATAAATTGTAACCCCATTCTACTCATTGCTATTTTATCAATTACCCTAAATATTGTAAAGGCTATAGATTCTATCATAGAGATGAAGATTCTAGAATTGTAGAATCACAAAAAGCCAAGTCCTTGGAGCATAATGTGGCCAATGAAAATGATATCTCAAAGACCATAGAGAAAGATGTACAAATTTGTGCCATCTATGCTCCTTTACCAATACATCAAGAGATCGTTGATCCTTTACCTATGTTTACTCCAATGGAGCAAGAACCTTTGCAACCACCAATTGAAGAGGTTCTTCTGGCATAGGATGCTACAGCAAAGTTTATATTTAGGTGGTCTACTAAGGAGAGGAGGTCTGCTATATATTCTAATTATGTGGTTTGTCTTGGTAAAAGTGATTATGAAATTAGTCATGTAATTGATCTAGTGACTTTTTTGGAGGTTTTTATCTAGTCCTCAAAAGGATTTATGGTGGGATGCAATAGGGGATAAGATGCAATTTATGCAGCACAATCAGGTGTAAGAGCTTGTTGAGCTACATGAGCGTTATAAATCCATTGGTAACAAATGGGTGTATATGATTAAAAAGGATCCTAGTGGAAAGATTGATCGGTTTAAAGCCAGACTGATTACCAAATGGTACACTCACAGAGAAGGAATTGACTATGTTGATTTGTTTTCTCCTGTGCTCTCAAAAGACCCATTTCGAGTTATTATGGCATTTGTAGCTCTTAATGATTTGGGGTTATACTAGATGGATATTAAAACCACATTTCTAAATGAGAACCTAAAATAAGAAGTCTATATGGAACAACCTGAAAGTTTTAAGGTAACTGATAAACATCATATGGTATATAGATTGTTGAAGTCTATTTATGGCTTAGAGCAAGCTTCTCGTTAGTGATACCTAAAGTTTGATGAGGAAATCACCTCATTTGGGTTTATGGAAAACCAAGTTGATAGATACATATATTATAAGTTTAGAGAGAGCAAAACTATCTTCCTGGTCTTTTATATGAATGATATTTTGCTCGCAACAAATGACCTAGGCATGCTGCATGACGTTAAGCAATTCTTGTCTAGGCAATTTGGCATGAAGGATCTTGGTGAAACATTTTTTGTTCTTGGAATTAAAATCCACAAGGATAGATCTCAGAACTTGTTGGGTTTCTTTCAAAAGGCATAATTGAATGCATATTGAAGCGATTCAATATTCAAGACTATAAACCTTTAAGTGTGCCAATTTTTAAAGGTGAAAACTTGAGCCTGATATAATGTCCTAGGAATGATTATGAGAGAGAACCCATGAAGAATGTGTCATATGCTAGTGTTGTTATGAGCCTAATTTATGCTCGGGTTTGCACTATACTGGACATTACATTTGTTGTAGGTCTCCTAGGAAAATACTTGTTAAATCATAGGTATGACCATTAAGTTGCTGAAAGAAAATATTTAGATATTTAAAGGGAACTAAAGATTATATGTTGACCTATGTTAAGAATCTTGAGCAGGTTGGTTATACGGATTTTGACTATGCCTGTTGCAAAGATGACAGAAAGTCCACATTAGGGTGCATTTTCATGTTAGCAGGTGGTGTAGTTTCATGGAAAAATGTCAAACAGACACTTGTGACCTATTTTACCATGCACATCCTGAGTACATAGCATGTTTTGGAGCTTCCACACAAGTTGCATGGTTGCAAAATCTCATCATGGAGATGTTTATTGTAGATTCCATTGTTAAGCCCATTCATTTATATTGTGATAATCTTGCAGCTGTATTGTTTTACAAAAATAATAGAAGTATTTTTTGTGGTTAAGCATTTAGAAGTCAAATATCTGACTGTTATAGAGCAATTAAGAAAAGGTAAAGTTGTGATAAAGTACATTAGAACTGAACATATAATTGCTAATCCTCTAACAAAGGGACTTTGCCCTGAAGGTTTTAGGAGTCATGTTACTAATATGGGATTAGTAGTCTTTTGATACACTTGGTTGTCTGAGTAATATGTAGCTGCTCTACTACTTTGTTTTGAGTACACATTTGACTTGTGTATTTTACATGCATTTTATAATGAATGATGTTTTTCAATCATAAAGTTTCTTCATTATGAAATGTCATAAATTCTTAAGGTAAGTGTCAATATTAAGCAAAGGCCTGAGGCATCATTGGTTGTGGCCTTGTGGTTATACATCTTGTGTGATATATAAAAGGTTATCTTGAGATGCATAAAGTTATAAAGACATACAAACTCAATAATAAGCAATAAAGGATTTCTCAGACATGCCTGTGTTGCTTAAAGAGAAAAATCAGTAAGACCAGCAAGTGAACAACAACGCAATTAGATCATAAAGTGAAGATTGTTGTCACTTACCACACTTCCACATCATATTCATGCCAGTAATATATATTAATGTGTGTGATCATGGAAGGTCATACATTGTTGAGTAATGTAGTTGTCGCCACAATCCGCCATTGAGAGCCTTATTGGATGAAATGGTACCTAGGGTTGTTTTATAGCCAATCATTTTTCAATAATGCACGTATAAAATTTTTCAATTTTCTTAATCCACAAAATGGTTTTTTTTTTTCAAAATAATTGACAATTAATGACACGATCCCCGTGCCCCTGCCCGGGATACCCTGTGAGCGTTTGTCTCACGGTGGATTGTAATTGGCTAGCTGGTTATGTGTGTGGATTAAATCCAATGCTACTAGTTGATTAACCTAGAAATGCAATATGTATGCACTTATGCTTTGACTTGGTTTATTAAAACCATAAAACATTTAGTCATTTAGACATTTAGCCGGCTAAGTAAAATTCTATATAAATAAATACAAAAATGCCAAAGCATATCAAAATCAACCTTTGAGTGATTAACTACACATACACCGCTCGTGAAAGCATTTATACATAAGTAACTAATGCTCTCACCCAGAGAACAATCCCCTGAGTCAAGGACTCTTTGTAACATAAATACTGGAGGCAAAATAAAGTACTGTATCAAAATACAAGACTTTGCTGAGATCTTGTACCCTAGCTCCCACTTTGGACTCCTGTCCCAGTGGCGAGTCTCACAAGTCCTTTGCCAAGTGCTACTAGGCTCTGCAGCCAAAGGAAGAAGCAAGTTAGTACCACAGCCTGACCAACAGACCAACTAAACACTTAAGCAAGCTAGAAACTTAAAGTTTCTCAACTACCGTACCTTTACAGACAAAAAGGTACTACCGTGATAATCCTCAGCGATTATCCGGTCCTGCTACTCCAGACTCTGCATAACAAACAGGGAGTGAGAATTCAACATTCTCAGTAAGGGTCTTCGATGTACCTACAAGAAAAAGCTAGGACTCTGGCTGCGAGCTCACACAGCATGAGGGTACTAGTCATATATATATACTAGGTCCGTAAACCTCTCCTCAAGTAGTCCTCTGTATCAGGCCAAATGCAATCACTTAGCAACCTGACACATATACAGGCCAAGCGCAATCACTTAGCAACCTGACATATAGGCCAAGCGCTATCACTTAGCAACCTATCATATGGCTCAAGGGCGAACCTTAGCAAGCCTCATTCAAACATAGAACCTCTCACCTAGTTGTTATGCAGGGGAATTTATGACGGGACTTGTAGACTAGGCCGCAGGGCCTCTTTGATGTAAACTAGATGAACAAGGTTTCGCCTCGTGGCCTCGTGGCTCCGGCACGGCTAGGCCGACGAGGGTTCTAAACCTCTCACCTGAGCTATTGATAGCTAATTAAGTTCAATTGTAACATTTGTTTCCTTACTTGTTGCCTAAGCAACTTACTTACCTCAAACAGTTCAAGAAAACTCATACTTCCGGTGGGACTTTCGGAAGTCTCGGAGTACCATCGGGATCCTCGGACCCTTAGGCACGTTCCGAACCTTCCGTAGTCTCGGTCGGGTCAACGCAGCAAAAAGTCAAACCCCCCATTTTTAGGTGTTGGCGCCGCGTCGCCAAAGGCAAGAGGGAATTGGCGACGCGTCGCCGACGAACAAACGTTCTGTGACATAAAATTGAATTGGCGACGCGTCGCCAATTTTCGGGCCAATTGGCGCCGCGTCGCCAATTCTGCAGAAATGCAGAATTTGGCCGTTTGCTGCTACGAACTTTGGCAACCAAATACATATAGCAAACATGCATCAAAAGTTACCAAATTTCATACACATGAAGTACATGTTGCAAGGAACAAAACCAACTATCAAAGCCAAACTATGATGCATTAGAAACATCAAACCAATGCTTCGAATTTAGCTAGTCCATCATAATTCCCAAAACGTTTCTTCACACCATAACCAAAAATTACTCAACTTTCTCAATCCATTTCAATCCAAAAGCAATCCAACAACTTAAAAACACTTTCTCCCTTACCTTAACACCAAGAACAAGCAAGAATTCGAACCCTTCCTCTTCCAAACAAGCTTCCAAAGTTCTACACAATTTCAAACCAAAACAAAGCTCTAAAACATCAAAAACACATCTTTCAACCAAAACCCAAGCTTCCAATCAACCAAATAACATGAATTCAATCAAGAACATAACTCATACCTCGTTCAAAAACAGGGGATGGAGGAAAATGCCTCTCCAAGCTTCAAAAACATGGATTCAAGCTTGAAAATGCATCCTCCAAGCTTATACACCCTTAATTGCACCTTTTGGCACCAAAAGCTTTTGATTCCAAGCTTAATTTGAGAGAGAAATGGAGTGGAGAAGCTGGAAAACGGGTTATGGCAGCCCAAACCCTTCTTCCCTCTTCTTAAACTCCACTTAACCCCTCAAACCACCAAGGTTTCAAGTTTTGTGCAATTAGGTCCCCCATCTTTGTAACTTAACAGTTCTTGATTAAATTCTTGTCTATTTGTTGAGTTTGAGTTAAGGTTAAAAGTTAAGTTCTAAAAATTCATTTTAAAACACTCGGGACTCGTCCCGGCCACTCAGGGTGCAAAATTACCATTTTGCCCCTGAACTTAGTTCAGAGCTTTATTCTTGTCGGAACTTAGTGAACTTTGGCAAACTTCTTAATTCTTGCTAGGCAACTTAAATTAAACTTCTAAACTAAATTCTAAAGTCCTTACCTCCCTCTAGAAGGGCCGTAACATTCTCCCCTCCTTCTGGAATTTGGTCCCCCAAATTCCGCTGCAACTCTGGAAAAACACCAGGATATCTTTTCAGCATATCCTGCTCCGTCTCCCAGGTAGCTTCCTCCTCACTATGGTTAGACCAAAGGATCTTAACCATCGGAATCCACTTAGTCCGCAGTTTCTTGACTTGCCTATCCAAAATCTGAACTGGTTTCTCTTCATAAGTCAAGTCCTCCTGAATGGGTATCACTGAAGGATTTACTACCTGTCCGGGCTCAACTGTGCACTTCCTGAGTAAACTAACGTGAAACACATTATGCACTTGAGAAAGGTTAGGCGGTAAAGCCAACCGATAAGCAACTTTCCCAACTTTCTCTAACACTTCATAAGGTCCAATGAACCTTGGAGCTAACTTGCCCCTCTGTCCAAAACGACTAACTCCTCTCATGGGTGACACTTTCAGAAGTACTTTGTCACCAACCTCAAAACTCAATTCTCTTCTTCTTCTGTTTGCATACTTAGTCTGTCTGTCATTAGCTGTCTTGATTCTCTGCTGAATCAACTTAATCTTAGCTGTAGTGTCAGCTATGATCTCAGGTCCAATAACCACTCTGTCTGTTGGATCTGCCCAACAATGAGGTGTCATACACCGTATCCCATACAAAGCTTCATAGGGCGTCATTCCAATAACAGATTGATGACTGTTATTATAGGCAAACTCGATCAGTGGTAAGTGCTGATCCCAATAACCTCTGAAATCAATGACACACATGCGTAGCATGTCCTCTAAAGTCTGAATCACCCTCTCTGACTGTCCATCAGTCTGTGGATGAAAAGCAGTACTGAGGCTAACTTTACTGCCCAATGCTTCCTGAAAAGCATTCCAGAACCGTGATGTAAATCGTGGATCTCTGTCTGATATGATCTGATCCGGTATCCCATGGAGTTTCACAATCTCCCTGAGATATAACTAAGCCAACCTCTCTAATGTGTAGGTGACTCTGATCGGTATAAAGTGTGCCGACTTCGTCAATCTGTCAACCACTACCCAAATAGCATCATGCTGACTCCGGGTGGTCGGTAACCCCACTAGGAAATCCATAGTAACGGATCCCCACTTCCTCACTGGTAGAGATAAACTCTGAAGTGTGCCTGCTGGTTTCTGGTGTTCAGCTTTCACCACCTGACATGTCAAACACTTTGCCACATGTCCTCGTACATCTCTCTTCAGTCCTGGCCACCAAAAATGTGTCTTCAGATCTTGATACATCTTACTAACACCAGGGTGAATACTCAATGTACTACTATGTGCCTCCTGTAGGACTTGCTGCCTAAGTCCCTCAACATTCGACACATAGAGTCGATCACCATAATGTAATATTCCATCTTTGTACTTGAACTCTTTCTTCAAGGCACCAGTCTTAGCTTCACCTGAAATCTTCTTCAACAATGGATCTTTCAACTGAGCTTCTCTGACTCTGGCTAACCAAGCCGTCTGAATCTCCAAAACGTAGACTAAGGATTTTTCTCGACTTTGCCATAATTCATGCAAAGCTAAGAAACAATCCTTCAATGCTCCTTCTGAAGAATCTGTAGCCTGATCCTTGGACAAGATCACTCCTGTGTACTTCCGGCTCAAAGCATCTGCTACCACGTTCCCTTTACCAGCACAATACTCGATCGAACAATCATAGTCTTTAATGTACTCAATCCATCGCCGCTGTCTCATGTTCAGATCCTTCTGAGTAAACAAATACTTCAAACTCTTGTGATCAGTGAAGATTCTGAACGATCTTCCCATCAAATAATGTCTCCATAATTTCAGTGCAAAGATCACTGCTACAAGCTCAAGATCATGAACAGGGTAGTTCAACTCATTAGGCCTCAGCTGTCTCGAACCATAAGCAATCACCTGACTGTCCTGATGTAGAACACAACCCAAACCTGAACCTGATGCATCAGTATAAACTGTAAAGGCTCTGTCCGGGTCTGGTAACACAAGTATGGGTGCACTGGTCAACTTTTCCTTCAGCTTCATGTAGGCTTCTTCACACTTCGGTGTCCACTCAAATTTCTGAGCTTTCCTGGTCAATGCTGTCAACGGCGTAGCTATCACAGAGAATTTCTCTATGAAGCGTCTGTAGTAACCTGCTAGACCCAAGAAACTCCTGACCTCTGTAACTGTAGTCGGTCTCTTCCAATCAACCACTGCTTGAACCTTTTCAGGATTAACTGCCAAACCTTGAGCACTGATAATATGCCCCAAAAACTGAATCCTCTCGGACCAAAACTCACACTTAGAAAATTTTGCATATTACTGATTATTCTTCAGCACTTGCAAAACCGTTCTAAGGTGCTCCTCATGCTCTGCTGTAGACTGTGAATAGATCAGAATATCATCAATGAAGACCTCAACAAACTGATCCAGAAATGGCTTAAAGATCCGATTCATAACTTCCATAAACACTGCTGGAGCATTAGTCACACCGAAAGGCATAACCGTATACTCATAATGTCCGTATCTCGTCCTGAAGGCAGTCTTCAGAATGTCTTCCTCCTTAACTCTGATCTGAAAATACCCAGACCGAAGATCAATCCTGGAAAACACTCTCGCTCCTCTGAGTCTGTCAAACAAATCATCAATTCTAGGAAGTAGATACTTATTTTTAACTGTCACTGCATTCAACTTCCTGTAATCGATGCACAACCTGAAAGTTCCATCTTTCTTCTTCACAAATAACACTGGAGCTCCCCACGGTGATACACTCGGTTTTATGAAACCTTTCCCTAGCAGTTCCTCCAACTGCTTCTTCAACTCATCCATCTCAGGAGCCGACATCCTATAAGGTGGTACTGAAATAGGCTCAACCCCTGGTTGCAGATGGATAGCAAACTCAGTATCCCTCCTAGGTGGTAACCCAGGAAACTCCACTGGAAACACCTCAGGAAACTGATTAGCTACAGGAATGCTCCCCAACTCCTCCTCTATAGCTACTCCATTCAACGAGTAATACTCCTCTTCACCCACTACAGGGATGGTATCTACAAGTCTAAGGTGTAAACTCTTAGCACTAGATGCCAACCCTCCTGTGTAAGTCACTCTAGCTCCCTGAGCATCAATAATGTCAACTGAGTGATTCGCACAGTTAATTTGTGCCTTGTGCTTACTCAACCAATCCATTCCCAGCACCAGGTCATATGATTTCAACTCAATCACCCACAACTCACAACAAAAGTCATGATCACCTAACTGCAAAGGATACCTAGCAACCACTTCATTGGTCACAATAAAACCTCTCCCTGCAGTCCTGATGAGTCTCAACTCACCCGCAATTTCACGCTGTAAACTATGCTTATCTACCAAGGCAGAAGATATCACTGAAAGAGTAGCTCCCGTATCGAAAAGCACTCTAACACTACTACTTAGAAAAGTAAAATTACCTCGTACAGCTGGCGGTTCTCTAGCCGCCTGGTTCGTCAAAGCGAAGACTCTCGGGTTCACTGCTGCAGCAACTACTCCAGGCCGATTCCCAATAGCAAGCGGTACTGGAGGTAAAGCCCGAGGCGGACCTGTAACCGATCGAACCCTTGGGCAATCCCTGGCCCAATGCCCTCTCTGACCACAGACATTACAAATATCTGTGCCCAGAGTACATGGTCTTCCACCATGGAACCGTCTGCACCTAGGACACACACCTGTCCTCCTCCTCTTAGATGGATCCTGGTTCCCTACCATTGGTCGCTTTCCAGCACTTTTCCCCAAGTTAGATGGCCCAGCTTCCACCTTTTTCACAGGTGCTCTGGAATCCTCGAATTCCCTTTCCAATGCCAATGCCTTCTGAACCATCTGGCGATAACTCCTGATATCAACTGTCGCCATATACCTCCTGAAAATAGGCTTCAGGCCCTGGGAAAACTTCTTGGCTTTCAGCTCATCATTACCCAACATGTACGGAGCATACCGGATAAGTGAGTTGTAACGCTGCTCATACTCTCGTACTGACATCTCTCCCTGTGTCAGATTCTCAAACTGGATCCTCCTCTGATCCTGTGCAGCTTCACTAATGTACTCCTGTCTGAACTTCTTTTCGAAGTCTGACCACTTGAGCACCTTTTTCTTGTGCTCTGGACGAGTGCCATTACTCTCCCTCAATAACTCCATCACGTCGTCCCACCAAAGACTGGCTCTCCCTCTCAGAAAGAATGGTACCAAAACCATCCTCTGCTCTGACTCATAACCACCACAAGTGAAGAGTCTGTTCATAATGGACAACCAGTCCTCTGCTCTGTCAGGATCTCCCGTCCCATCAAAGCTAGGTGGATCAACTGTCTTGAACTTTTCCAGCAACCTCATCTGATGTGGAGTGTCTCCCCTCCTTGGAGCCTCCATCATCTCTGGTTCCTCAACCTCCTCAAGAACTTGATTTCTGGGTTCCTGAGCTCTAGGCACTTGCTGTTGCTCAGCATGCCTTTCCTGTTCCTGTTGTGGCTCAACTTCCTCCTGGACAACACCTCTGTCCTCATAATCTCTGAACATCTCTGTTACAAGAGTGTTCATGCCCTGTGCCACCTGAGCCATAGTCTCAGTCAAACTCTGTAGCACTCTAGATATCTCATCCAACCTCGCCACAACTGGGTCACTAGAACCTTCACCAGGTTCCCTAGTCCCCCTCGAAATTACAGACCTCATATCAACCATGATAACCTGCAACCACAGCCAGACAACATTTCCCCAGATGTTGGTCAGTACTAACTTCCTAGCACTTGGACTTTACTACTAGATCTCAGTCTAAGCCTCCAATATCTATGAAATAAAACCCTTAGCTCTAATACCAAAAACACTGACACGATCCCCGTGCCCCTGCCCGGGATACCCTGTGAGCGTTTGTCTCACGGTGGATTGTAATTGGCTAGCTGGTTATGTGTGTGGATTAAATCCAATGCTACTAGTTGATTAACCTAGAAATGCAATATGTATGCACTTATGCTTTGACTTGGTTTATTAAAACCATAAAACATTTAGTCATTTAGACATTTAGCCGGCTAAGTAAAATTCTATATAAATAAATACAAAAATGCCAAAGCATATCAAAATCAACCTTTGAGTGATTAACTACACATACACCGCTCGTGAAAGCATTTATACATAAGTAACTAATGCTCTCACCCAGAGAACAATCCCCTGAGTCAAGGACTCTTTATAACATAAATGCTGGAGGCAAAATAAAGTACTGTATCAAAATACAAGACTTTGCTGAGATCTTGTACCCTAGCTCCCACTTTGGACTCCTGTCCCAGTGGCGAGTCTCACAAGTCCTTTGCCAAGTGCTACTAGGCTCTGCAGCCAAAGGAAGAAGCAAGTTAGTACCACAGCCTGACCAACAGACCAACTAAACACTTAAGCAAGCTAGAAACTTAAAGTTTCTCAACTACCGTACCTTTACAGACAAAAAGGTACTACCGTGATAATCCTCAGCGATTATCCGGTCCTGCTACTCCAGACTCTGCATAACAAACAGGGAGTGAGAATTCAACATTCTCAATAAGGGTCTTCGATGTACCTGCAAGAAAAAGCTAGGACTCTGGCTGCGAGCTCACACAGCATGAGGGTACTAGTCATATATATATACTAGGTCCGTAAACCTCTCCTCAAGTAGTCCTCTGTATCAGGCCAAGTGCAATCACTTAGCAATCTGACACATATACAGGCCAAGCGCAGTCACTTAGCAACCTGACATATAGGCCAAGCGCTATCACTTAGCAACCTATCATATGGCTCAAGGGCGAACCTTAGCAAGCCTCATTCAAACATAGAACCTCTCACCTAGTTGTTATGCAGGGGAATTTATGACGGGACTTGTAGACTAGGCCGCAGGGCCTCTTTGATGTAAACTAGATGAACAAGGTTTCGCCTCGTGGCCTCGTGGCTCCGGCACGGCTAGGCCGACGAGGGTTCTAAACCTCTCACCTGAGCTATTGATAGCTAATTAAGTTCAATTGCAACATTTGTTTCCTTACTTGTTGCCTAAGCAACTTACTTACCTCAAACAGTTCAAGAAAACTCATACTTCTGGTGGGACTTTCGGAAGTCTCGGAGTACCATCGGGATCCTCGGACCCTTAGGCACGTTCCGAACCTTCCGTAGTCTCGGTCGGGTCAACGCAGCAAAAAGTCAAACCCCCCATTTTTAGGTGTTGGCGCCGCGTCGCCAAAGGCAAGAGGGAATTGGCGACGCGTCGCCGACGAACAAACGTTCTGTGACATAAAATTGAATTGGCGACGCGTCGCCAATTTTCGGGCCAATTGGCGCCGCGTCGCCAATTCTGCAGAAATGCAGAATTTGGCCGTTTGCTGCTACGAACTTTGGCAACCAAATACATATAGCAAACATGCATCAAAAGTTACCAAATTTCATACACATGAAGTACATGTTGCAAGGGACAAAACCAACTATCAAAGCCAAACTATGATGCATTAGAAACATCAAACCAATGCTTCGAATTTAGCTAGTCCATCATAATTCCCAAAACGTTTCTTCACACCAAGAACAAGCAAGAATTCGAACCCTTCCTCTTCCAAACAAGCTTCCAAAGTTCTACACAATTTCAAACCAAAACAAAGCTCTAAAACATCAAAAACACATCTTTCAACCAAAACCCAAGCTTCCAATCAACCAAATAACATGAATTCAATCAAGAACATAACTCATACCTCGTTCAAAAACAGGGGATGGAGAAAAACGCCTCTCCAAGCTTCAAAAACATGGATTCAAGCTTGAAAATGCGTCCTCCAAGCTTATACACCCTTAATTGCACCTTTTGGCACCAAAAGCTTTTGATTCCAAGCTTAATTTGAGAGAGAAATGGAGTGGAGAAGCTGGAAAATGGGTTATGGCAGCCCAAACCCTTCTTCCCTCTTCTTAAACTCCACTTAACCCCTCAAACCACCAAGGTTTCAAGTTTTGTGCAATTAGGTCCCCCATCTTTGTAACTTAACAGTTCTTGATTAAATTCTTGTCTATTTGTTGAGTTTGAGTTAAGGTTAAAAGTTAAGTTCTAAAAATTCATTTTAAAACACTCGGGACTCGTCCCGGCCACTCAGGGTGCAAAATTACCATTTTGCGCCTGAACTTAGTTCAGAGCTTTATTCTTGTCGGAACTTAGTGAACTTTGGCAAACTTCTTAATTCTTGCTAGGCAACTTAAATTAAACTTCTAAACTAAATTCTAAAGTCCTTACCTCCCTCTAGAAGGGCCGTAACAATTAATATGCCCAAGTGGGAAAATGTTGGAATTTTCCTATACGTGGGCTATATTAATTGTATGTGTATTTACTTAATCAGATTAAGGATTGAAATTAGTCAAATAAATCAGACAGAGCCCATATGGTAATTGATCTAAATATGGGCTAGTGACTCCAATTATAATAAAAGATGTGGGTTTATTTAAGTACGAGTCAATAGAATTTATGTGGCTAATAATACATAAGCCCATAAACTTCTATATAAATAGAAAGTCTAAATCCCAACCTTAGCCAAATCATTAGGACAAAAGTTTTCATTGTATATGAAAACAATTTTCCACCCATTGGGAGTACCATTGACTGGAATAACGAGGAAGACTTATGCACTCATCAATTTTGTTGCTGTTGTATTGTTGGATGGAGCCTAAATTAGATCATATTGATAATTTGTTTATTACAATTTAATTTGTGTGTTCTATGCTCTCATGTATGATCCTAGTAGGCTAGAACATCAACAATTCATTCTAAACACTCACTATTGTTGACTAAATAATAGAACAAGGAGAAGCAATAGTACTTACACTAACCTGAGAACAAATATAGCACTTGTTACTCTCCACATCTATACTATAGAGTAATGGGTAAACTTGTCTAAGTTTCTCATAGTTAAATTTTGCATAGTTGGTAGGGAGCATCAGTGCTTGAATATTAGAACAATCTCGAGACTTTCATTCACAGTTTGGGTTTGCAAATCATGCTAGAACTAGGGTTGGTTCAGCCTATCCATTCTCACCCACAACTGGGGCAAGTGGTGCTGGAGATGATGATTTGTATGGTTAGTTTAGGGTTGAGACGCCAAGGATATTGTCCATGTTTGTGTCAACTAAAGAACTCATAGCATGAACGCATGAGATTTCACAAAAGAAACGGAACCACCAACAATGTCTTATTCTTGTAGTTCACAAATTAAACAAAGACTATTGGCATGAAATTAAATACTGCGGTATAACTTACCAACATTGTACAAATATTTTTACATTTTATCATTTTATTGGGCCGTATACAGCGGTATTTCACATATCACTCAACTTTTATGTACATTTTTATCCGAAAAATTGATGTATACCACAAATATCATGATGTACATATTGTGATATTTTATTTTTCGTGGATGTATGTGAGATATTTTTTTTTTCATTTTCCAACAAAATATCTTAAATATATAAAATTTTAAAATATAATTAATACACATATTTACTTTCATTTTTTTTTACTTTTCTTAATTAACATAAAAATTTAATGGTTACTTTGAGCCACCTAGGAACTCAATGTGATATTAGAAAATGTGTTGTTATTATTAAAGTATTATTTTCTTTCTCTTACATCAATAAATTAGTTTTTTTTCTGAGTTTTATCTCTCTCTCTCTCTCTATATATATATATATATATATATATATATATATATATATATATATATATATATATATATGTTATATTAAAAAATATCTTCTATCATATATATTTTATTTATATTTAACAAATTATAATGAGAAAAATTACAATATATATAAAATGTGAAAAAAAAAATTATTGAATTTATATCGTCTTAAAATAATATTCTAACATTTATTTTTTTACAAAAATGGTAAAGGTATGCAGTACGGTATATCATGTGGTATACTTTAAAAATTTGAGATACAGTATACCTAGCAACAATGATATTTAACACCTTGACTACCAACATTACCTATCTATTATGTATTTCTTAATTAGCAAGCTTATGCTTGTTCTGTCGTTTTGCTTCTTATTTTCTTGCAACAAATGCACTTCTAATTATAAAGGAGTTAAATGTGACCAAATTTGAAGCACGTTATTAATGTTCAGGTTTTAATTGACTATTGTTTGTGGATCTTTCTACAGTACTTGGGCAGGTACATACCTTGGCTTAGGTGGCATACATGTGGCAGTCCTAGTAGGAATTTGACCAAGTCAGATTTATTTTGGTAGAATTACCATAGAAGTCTTTAAAGTTTTTAATTGAACAAAAACCACAAGGAAAGCTTATTTGTTCAAATACATTATAATATCAAAGCTAATTTTATTTACCGCCATCGCTGCATTCTGGTACTCTTTAAAAAGCTCGATAAAGGGAAACTTCCCCGACAAGCTGTGCCTCATGATTCCTTCCTCTTCGCGCTTTCCACAACTCCCAAGCGAAACCTCCTATCCGCCATCGCTCCTGGCCGAAAAACTTCCAATCCCCGGTGACAAATACGCCTCCGGCGATTTGTAAGCCAACGACGGCGATGCAGCGGGAGCCGTCCTCTGAACCAACGCAAGGGGGCCGCTCTCGGAGACCTCGGAAGCGTAAAAGCGGGCCTTCTTCTGTGGGCCGCCGTAATGTTGAGCAGAAGGAGGAGCGTAACGGTAGATTTGGTGAGTGTTCTTAGAGATTTGAGGAGGCAAAGGGTAGGAGACGGGGGTGGGCGGCGATTGGTAGTTAGGGAACTTGACGGCGACGGTGCCGCGGTGTTTGGTGGAGGAGTAAGAGGCGATAGCAGCTCGATTACGGCCCACAATGCGGCATCATCTAGGTCTTTGTCGTCCAAGGAATTCAAATTTGATGAGTTCATTTTCCCCATTTTGCTCTCCTGTTTCTCCTGTTGTTTTTATTGGTAGAGTGGCCGAAACGAGAGGGCGATAAAGCAGTAGATCTGGCTCAAGGATCTTACTCTTATACCATTAAAAACTTTAAGGACTTCTATGGTAATTCTACCAAAATAAATCTGACTTGGTCAAATTCCTACTAGGACTGCCACATGTATACCACCTAAGCCAAAGTATGTACCTGCCCAGGTACTGTAGAAAGATCCATTGTTTGTTGTTTGTTCCCTCTGTCGCATAGCACAAAGGATTATTTGACACAATGCAAAACATACTATCTTCTTATTTCGCAGACTTGTCAAAGAAGAAAATGTCATGTAACGAATAAGTGTTACACACGTAAAATAGTTTATGAAAATGAAAACAATGCATTAAAATTTATGTGCCAAATTGAATAGGTAATTTTTTAAGTCATAGTGTAAAATCATATCCTATAAGTTCTTCTAGAAAATTTCCTTTAAAGTCAAAAAATCATTATTCATACATTTGTTTGTGTGTGTGTGTGTCTATACATATTATATAACAACTTAGGCTTTGATTAGTACCAAACTATTATGTAACAGCAAGCAACTGAAGATTTGTGCTTGAATCGGGCAACGGATCAGAAGATGATGAGGCCCATGGTTGGAGCGGCATAGGCAAGGCTCACCTCTGTTTACCTAATTTGGTCTTAGGAATTGGGTGAGGAACAGGGATGATAATGTTCTTTTTCAAAACGGGTCAGGTGCATGACCCAATCCAAAACGTAAAAACCCATTAACTAAGTTGTGTTTACATTAAACGAACTAAGCCTCAATCCCAACAAAATTGACCAGTTAGGGGCATGATTTCAAGATGAGAAATGTGTTTTGAATTGTAGATAATCAAACGAGGTTTCCCCTAGACATTTACAAAGTAACAAACTTTTGAGAACAAAAAACAAGAACTAGAAACAAGACCGATCCTTGCTATCAAACTTGTGTTCATATTGTGTAGAAACAAGGTCCATGGGTTTGTGCGTCACATAATATGACCACAACACATATATATAATGGATATAATACTCGTGCCCTTCCATGTAAGAATCCCTCACCATTATTTACCAGCTATCAAACTTGTGAGCAAGCATTTCAATGGCGTCCGCCAGTTCTTCTCACAACAGAACTGTTAGAATTATGATTTTCATCTTTCTTCTTGCCATTTTTCTTAGCAGTAAGTTTTTTTTTTCCTAGCTCCCTTTTTTCATTTTGCGTCCAATCTTTCAGCCTATATTGCCCGTGTACCTACAAACACAATCTCAGACGAAAAGCTACAAGAGAGATTGATTTTGGCGACCGACGCTAAATAACAACCAAACAGCTCCTGCTGGATCACTCGCTAGCAGTGGCTGAAAGGACTAGAAAGTGACCGGCCAGTTCATCGGTCGCAAAAATTAAACTTCTCTTGTAATTTTATCAGGGTGCTCGCAGTTCTTATTTCATCATATATGTTGAATTATTTGTTTGCCAAAAACTTCGATTTTGATTGTTAATATCGCCATCCCAATTTTATGCTCACAGAAAGAAAGTTGATGGCGATATTGGATTATGAAAACTATCTGACCTGTACTCAAAGGATGGCGGCTTGCCGGAGCTCGTTGAGAAATGTTTTGCCGATGCTACCGATTTACAAGCTCTATGCCGAATTTACATCACTAATCCAGGCTGAGACACGTACTGTATGGCGGACGATTGGATTTGGTGCACTTTTGGTTATGATTAATTAGCAGGTAAAAAGTACCATTTGTCATTAAACTTTTAGTTACTATTGTAAATTGGTCCTCATCTCTATTTCGTTGCAAATTGGACTTGAACCTTTCTAATTCTTTACTTATGGCCAGCAAGAGTTAGAGAGCGCAGAAAGCCTATATACAAATAGGAAAAAATAATACCAAAAATGGTAACTACCAAAAAATTATGATCTGATTTAAATTTTAATTTAAACTATTTGATACTTATTTTTTCATAAATTCAAACTGCATCGTAATTTTTTATTAGTTAATGGACTGATTAAATTATCAATTTTTCTTTCTTGTAAATTGGAGTTTTGTGCCAACATCAATCCTACCTAGGATTACAGGCCAATATATAAAAGTGTGCGATCGATTTGTAAAAATGGGCACTGTGAATCAATTTATAGTGACAATTAAATTCTTGTGACAAATGGTACCATCAACCTATTATTTAGCCTCTCTCTTGGGTTTGTATTTGCATATCCTATACAATTGCAACAGGGAATTTCCTAAATAATACAATGGCTCTCTAAAGTTATTGATTAGTCATAGCTAAAGAAATAAGGAATCTACTACTATGGTTGCAAATATTAAAGGCCAATTCATTTTAACTTAAATCAGCTAATTTATTTTTGCTTTTAAATTTTTTCAATTTAAAACCATTTTCATTTGAAAATTAATATTATACAAATATAATAATACATGTGAAAGTAAATTTTTATGATATTGTTAAATAAATTTTTCTTTTTTAATGTTTTAAACTAGAAAAATTCATAAAAATTTAGTAAAATTATAAAAATTATATTTTTAATAGATTATTATATCTAAATAATATTAATATTTAATTATAATTAATTTTAAGTAAAAAATATATAAAAATAAAAATAAAATATTTTAAAATTAATTAATTTAAGTTAAAACAAAACGGGTGTAAGTTTCTCATCGGTAAAATTTCAGCTTATGCAAGGTTTGTTACGCCTGGAGCCTCAGTCAATTCCAACCGGCCCTTGAGCTGGCTAGATCCTATATTGCTCTGTGCTTGTTGGCTTTTCCTAAGTAATAAAAAAAATTAACTCATTTACCTGATTAAAAAATTAGAACATTATGACTTTACGATACATATCAATAAATTCAACCTGATTCATAGTAGAATATCAATTTTTTTTTGTATAATCATATACAATTCTTATTTGAGAATCTTAAAGGACTCCACAATTCCATACTATTGGATGAAAAGAACTGTATTGTGTAAAAAGAAAAAGATTTGAATTTAGTTAAACTCATTTAACTTTTATACGAATTAGATAATTATTTGCAAATTATTGTAAGATAACAGAAGTGATAAACTTAAACACGTGTCAAAGCTGACTCGTATTAATATATTCCACTTGCTCCCTATGTGCTTCACTTGCCTGGACTTCTGAACTGGTACAAACATTTCGTAACTTCAATTGAGTAGAAAGAAAGCTTGAACCAGCAGAATAGGAAATTAAGGACGATTCTTTCTCTGTTGTTGACTTCTGTTAATTGTGTGTTAAGTTTGTTGCTTATTAGATAAGTTTTAGAAGAGTCTATATATTCCACTAGGTTATTATTATTATTTTTTCTTTTTTGTACACAAAAATATTCTCTCAAATATACAACGGTTGGAGAGATTTTATAGTATACATTTTAAGAAGTGCCTATTATAATAGCACCATGTGAAGAATGAGAGACAGGAGTCCAATCCTTGAGCCTGCCTCATTTCAAGTGGCCCTTTTGCCATTTCACCAAGGAAGGCAGAGACATTCTACTAGGTTGCTTGAAGGTGGCAATAGGTTTCATCAACTAAGAATTTCCCTTATCTGGTTCTTCCTTGCTCTCCCTCCATATTGGTTTCCCCCGTTCCATCTCGCAAACCTTGGAACCTATAATATAATTTATTCCAAGTATAAATTAAATACAGATTAATGTAATTTTTTCTTATCGGCACATATTAATGTAATTAAATTACTATGAAATTAATACTAGTTTCTACCACAATTCTTGTTTATTTATAAATATATATGGATATTCAGTAATTTATGGTAGAATGAAATTTGATAACGGTATTTATAATATGTATGCATGTACATGAAAAGAAGTTTATCAAAAAAATGAAAGGAAAATAAGCAAAGGAGAAAGATTGGTCCAATTTAGGGGTGTAATCACTTTAGTCTTTTATCTAATAGTTTGAGCTTGAGTTTTGATTTTTTCATTATCAAACCAAGACTAACGAACTTTAAGTTTGAATTCAAGCTGTATTTTATATTCAAATTTTTAACAAATCAAGCTTAAGTCCGATACTATTCAGCTCGAACTCTAGATGAACCTACTGACCTTAATACAATATTAACATAATATAATTAATTTAATAAAATATAATAAATTGCATGTATTAATCCCAATCTTTTAATTTATTTTAATTCTAACCCCAACTTGTAATTTGTTTGTTGTACCTCCCCAACGTTGTTAAAATATTTCATTTTAAATCTTTTTGTAACGGAAGTACAGAAAAAATCACATTAACATATTATTGTAGGAGAAAATACTTATTTTAACCCTAGTAAAAATTTCCTTTGCCAAAAAAATCCCATAACTTTCTCTGGCCAACCCTCTCTCACCTTTCCTCCATCTCCGGCCCTCCATCTCGGTGGCCTCCCTCTCCGACCAACCCTCTCCTACCTCTCCTCGCTCTCCGGCCTCGTCTCCATGGTGAAGGTGATGAATTGGTCCCCCTCTTGCGAATCCGGCCTCCCCTGTAAAAATTCATTTTGCGAATAGGCCTCAGCTGTCCTCCATTCCCAGCCACCCCCATCCTCCGTCCTCTATCCACCTCCCTCCACGTACGATTTCTTCTGCGATTCCGTCTTCCATCGCGATTTCATCTGCGATTCCGTCCTCCATCGCGATTCCATCCTTTGTCGTGATTTCATTAGCCTCCCTTCACCTGCGATTTGCCATCGTTCATTTGCCATCCGAATCGAGGCCCAATTGAGAGCTCCTTTGCTTGCGATTCCCGCTTGCTCCCTATACGAAGTGAGCGGCTTGCAACGAATTGGTACCTCCTCCATGCCCACCGCCGCTAGCTCCTCAACTGCTGCCACGCTTCCTACGCAACCGCAGCCACGCAGCCATGATGCTAGCTCAGCAACTGCAACCAGAACTATCAGACAGCAGATTCAAAAGTCCAACAATGAAATTGCAGCTTGTCGGACCAAATGACGAACCAGAACAATCGGGGGAGCTCGCCGATGGCGGAGAGACGGAATCATCAAAACCCAACCAATTTCGCTAATTTGTTGATGAGAAGAGGAGAAACCATGGCTGATTTGTTGAAACCTAGCCAACTTCGCTAGTTTGCGTATGTGAAGGGGACATTTTGTGTCGCAGACCAACTGCTCGATGAAATTCCACAGAGAATATTTAACCTCCATGTGAGTTTACTCACTTTTATGTCCTCCGAGTTCGGCCAGACGTGGAGAACGGTGGCGGTTATGGCAGGGGGTGGAAGATGGAGACGGGTGTGGGTGACGGAGTGGAGGGGCAGGTCAAAATGGGGGCAAAAGGTTGAAAAAGGTAGTTGGATAGTGAGATAGAAAAGTTTTGAGGTCATTATGACAAAGGCAAAACTTGTATGGATTAAAAAGCGCTTTTCCCCATATAATACTATACTAATGTGCCATTTTCCATTCAAGATAACAAATTTTATTAAAAAAAAGTTTAAAATGAAACATTTTAACTACATTGGAGAGGCACAACAAATAAATTGCAGGTTGAGATTAGAATTGAAACAGAATTAAAAGATTAGAATTAATGCATGCAATTTACCCTAATAAAATAAAATAAGATTTTAATTTCTAAAATCCTACTTAAGCTCTTATCAAGCCAAATAAATAGGGATGTCAATTTAAACCCTACCCTGTAGATACTCGATCCTATCCTACCCGATGGGTAGGGTTTTTTTCCCAATTAAATGGATTCGAGGCGGATCCGGATTTTTTTTGTAATAGAACCCGTTGGGTGTGGGTAGGATGCGAGTTTAGCTAACAACTCGCCCCTAATCCACCCTGCTGTGTGCGTGTATATATATATATATATATAATCCGCCCCATTGTGGCCTGTGTGTGCATTTTTTCTCTTTTTTGCTCATTTTTTCTCCTATATTAATTGCAGGCCTTGTAAACAATGTTCATAGAGATGGTATTTTTATATTCGCTTGACAGGCGCAGTTTGCATTTTATTTATATTTGACTAGTTGGTATCAATGAGAATTGTATTACTACAATTAATTGTTATTTGGACATAGTTATTTATTGTTTTTTGTTTTGTTCGAGCATATTTATTGTTGTTGTGTGAGAAGTTTATCGTAGTTTACATGTTAAATTTCTCTTAATCTCATATATATTTCTCTTAATCTCATATGTAATAATTTGGCGAGTTTGCGGGTCGAGAACCCGCATCCTACCCACCAATATAAGGGTAGGATACGGGTTTAGAAAACCCTACCCAATGAGGGTTGTGGGTAGGATTCGGATTGTATGGATTGTATCACGAGGCAGGTTCTAGAATGGCACAACTCTACTTGAACCCTACCCGTTGACATCTCTACAAATGAACCTTAATATAGCTTGAATTTAGCTTCACCAACAAAGCTAAGCTTAGAGTCTATCAAACCACCGAGTCAAATTCAAGCATTTTTGAGCCAAACTTTGAGCTCTCTTAACTAAGCTCATCAAACTCGAGCTTGAGCTCAATCCAAGCCAAGTTTCAAACCTAGAGGATTCAGACTCAACTCATTCACTCCAATTACTGTTAGATGGATTGATTCTGCTAGAAGAGGGCCTGGTTAACTGGTTTGGATCATTTTCCATGATTAATATACTTTTGCTCATTATTTTTATCATCTCTAATCCTCCATTCCTCCATTGCTCTGCGCAATGAACGCTTTAAGATCAATTTGGCAATCAACAAATTGGAGTTAATTTTTATGCCTGTGCCAGAAGATAATTCAGAGCTAGTTTCAGGATGATAATGGTTACATGATAATCAAGTTCCAACTCTTCTATTTATAAACTCTTCTATTTGACGGCCCAACTACTAATTACCATGACCAATAACAAGTCAAACTTGTTTCAGGCCTTCACTTTTGCAGCAGCCTCCTTGATTTGCTGGATTGTGAAAATGCCAAAGAAATCGTCATCGATAACAGCATTAACAACGGCATACGCTACATCATCAACACTGACGGGTGGAGCCAGAATCAAATCAGATCCTGGAAGGGATCTTAATGGTCTGGTGAAGTTCTCAGTGGCTTGAAGAATTCTCTCCACCGGTTCCCCTATCAGATCCAGAGGAATCTCAGCCCCATCAACCCGCCTCTTCCCATAAATGAAACCCGGTCTTAAAACAACGCCTGACATTTTAATTCTCAAAGTCAGAAGAATAAAGCAGAAATCAAGAGAACCAGTCATTACATAACTAAAATATAGGCAGGAAAAGAGAAAAGGACGGGCGCAGGGTTGAAAACCACAGTTACAGACTTCAAGTTACTGATGCATGATAGCATTTTATGTGAAACTGCAGAGAAAGTTTACTAATGTAGAGATTGCTTTGGGATCCGATTGAAGGAAAAATTCCCTAATGTTGTTTATTTCTATTATTTTTCTAGGACAAGGATCTTAGACTAGTTTTCAGCTTGTCTTGCAAAATCACCAAATTCAAAAGATCGTTTCCCAACATAAGGGGCTGTGACTCTTGAGGCTTGACCTTAAATTTAGCCATTGTGCGGGACATTAGCCATAATGACGTTCCTGAATTACGAGCAACAAAGAAATTTTAGCATGCTACAAATTACCAGAACTAGGATACTTGGAGAGAACCTCAGATTCTGCTTTTCTCTTTCCAGTAAAATATCCGGATTCCAGAAAAAATGAAGGTAGGTTGAAATCATGCACTGAAATTAAGATAAATTTGGGGATACCTGAAAACAAATATAGAAGCCAGACATTAGGATATTGGCAAAGCACCATTACATTGAAAAACATTGTGCCTTTGCTAAAAATCAGCAAACAGCCATCCAACTTTTTCCAAATCCAGAAATCCATAATTCCTTTCAAGCTACTAATCCACAATCATCAACCCAAATCCCTCCAGTTGTTCAAACCACTTACATATTCAATGGTAAGGGATCAGAAATGGTTCCCTAAAGAAGCTTAAGTGAAGGTTGCCAATCTGGAGTGGCTATTTCACAAAAGGGTTAGTCATGTCAAATGAAAACTCTACAACTTTCCGAAACTAATTGTGCTCACCAAAATCTTTTGCAGCATTTACAGCCACAATATTAGCCTCGCCATTAATACGTTTCATCTGTTCTTCACTGCCAAAACCACCAAGAGTTGAGACCACAGCTGTAGCTCCAACAAGAATTTCATCCCAGTTCACGTAAAATACATCACCTGCAGAAAACAAGAATACATTCTAACATGCAAGGCATATAACAGAACAACGAAATTCAAGCAGGAAATAAATCTGAGAAGCACCATGGAATAAGACCATTCCTGGAAAAAGATATGACAAGTAACTTCTCTAGAACTTAAACACAGTATAAAAAACTTGTCTAGAGCTTATAATTCCAACCTTGTGCCTTGATAGTGACAACAACAGTCTATCTAATGACAAATTTCTCTGCATCCTCAAGCTTTCTTCAGATTGGAAGAATGAAGAGAGGAGAAAAGAACAGAAGGAAATTATAATTTTTATATTAAATGAGCATTTTGCACTTCTTTTTTCATGACATGTCACTAACAGAGGTGCAACTTCTTTTTCCTCTTTTGAACTTTTATGAAAGCTCCAGAAGCACTACTCACTACTAATGATTCAAAATATATCAGCCTTCTTTCAGTTAGCACATGCAACTATGCAAAAGCACACCTTTAAGAGTGTTGTCACTGTTGACTAATGCCATATGAGCATTTATTCTTCAACAATAATATTCTTCAACAATAATTGATGCTTTATACTTGCACATGCCAAAAATAAGGATAACTTTCATTGCATGCCTGATGCCTTTGATGTAAGAGTATGTGAAATGCACAATAGCCTAAAACCATTCATTCACACACATCCCATAATTTTTCTGGAGAAGAAACCTACCAGATGTCCAATTAACCTGATCCACCCATGAAGCTGACAAAGTAGGACGCCCAGATCTGAGTGATTAAATAATTATGACAAAGAGGCATCAAATATATAGAGAATAGCAGCTATTTTAAGCTCACTAATGGTGCCTAAACAAACAACATCTGAGTACCTGCTCACACTTATCACTTCTATGCCTTTAGATACTGCAGCCTTGCATATTGAAGAACCGACGAAGCCATTTCCTCCTAGGACTACAACCTACTAAAGAAAAGAATGTCAGAGAGGAACACATGGTACTAACTTGTAATTGGATGAACAGACCAGCAAACATATTGATGAGTGATATTAGCAAAGAGAGACTACACCATTGCACATACATACCCTTTCGCTCTTCACATCAGCTACAACATCTATTGTGGTTGGTCTAGAGTCCTCAGTTACACTTTGGCCTGAGTAGTTGCATTTCAAATCAAACTTGACTGAGCTGTAATATGCAATCAAAAGTCAGATACATTGAGTTAAAGAGAAGAAAACGAAATAGCCGATAAATACGCAAAAATGAAGTAACTTAATAGCAACTTGTTTTTCATTTGGCAGAGCTTACAGCATAACTTAAAAAATTACCACCTCCATCTCATTCTTCCCAATCAAAAGCCCAGGCGAATGCCAAGAACTTCAGTTTACTGCTTCTGCTCTACTCAACCTATAGCTCCCATTTTATACCAAACCAAAATCTTAGTTTAGTACCATAACGCTGCCAGTTTCCTCACTTACTCCCCCATTCATGTTACAAATAATTGGAAACAAAACAAATCACCAATACCTAAGCTTGCCCCATCCAATTAACAAGCCAATAATTAAAATTAAACGAGGAATTCTTGGGAGCTGTTTCTACTGCAACCCTCAATTTGAGAAATATAACCGAATGATTGCCAAAAGTGAAAAAGAAAAGTTAAATATAAACATATCAAGCAAACTAACTGGTTCCCGTTGTTCAAAAGAAAGAATCTGGGAAGCAAATAAAACAGGTGGAATAGGAGGGAGGAAGGGAGCGAACCGCCTGGGAAGAAGCGAGCGGTGGCGAGACGGCAAGGAACCGGTGGCGAGAAAAGAGGGAGAGGGAGAAGTGGCCGATGAAAGCCGGAAAGAGAAAGACGTCGTCATTCTCGTTTGTAAGGTCTGCCTGACCCTCAGCACAAGCTCCGGTACTAGCGCGGCGAAGGGCGAGCGAGAAATACATGTGCACAATATTCTCTGTATTTCTAAATTTTGGGGGAAAAAGAAAATGCCAAACACAATTAGTACTGTGATTAAGGACGTAAATCAGGATTCTGTTAAAGTTGTACAATGCCTTAACTTTGCACAATGCACTCCAAGATGAAACCTAAGTTATAGGAGAGCTTTAGATACAATGTACTCTAAAAACAGGATGTTGGACAGCTGCTGCATAACACAGTAAGTACCATTACTAAAAATACTAAATATGCTCTTAAAATTACTAAGTTTTCCAAATCACAACTAGATATATAGAAATTCAAATACCTGAAATTTCAAATTAAAACTCAAACTAAAAATATCAGTTTGAATATGATCTTTCTGCTGGACCTGAAGTAGGCAGATTTGAGTGAGTAAATTTTATTGTGAAACTTAGTAAGGAGAACATTTATACTCATAAGATAATATAACTCTTGGTATCACCTGCATCCAAAGACACTAAAACACAAGAAACACAATGCATATATCCAACATATAGTAACCAAATGAAGCAGCCAAACACAAACAACAAACATATGTATGCGGCAGCAACAATTAACATTGGGTAATCCATAAAACATGCAATAGACATATGCAAATCACTATGGTAACCTTCCTTAAGCATAAGCTTGGTCCTATAAGAGTTTTAACACTAATTAGTACTAACTTTGGGCTCTACAAACCCCAATTTCGCTGCTATCATTGTGCACATCATACTAGGTTACAAAACATTTACTAAGTGCACTCCCCTCACTAAGTTTGGTTCATCAAACTCATGGCTCTCTTCCAAGCCTGGCCCTAGCTCCATGGATGCTTGAAAATACATTAAACATTTCACGAGAGCAAAAAAACTCTTTACCTTGAGTGTATGATGAAATTGGAGCTTGATCCTAGGTGCACTCAAGTCTTAACACCAAATAGCTTCCAATTGCCTTTTCTTGCTTTCAATTGCTTCTAACTTTAAGTTTGGAGGTATGATGGCTATGAAGGAGCTATGAAGGTAAAGGTGGCTGGTGTGGGTCGAATATGGGAGAAGCAAAGAAAAAATTGGCTACTGTAAAAGGCTTAACCAAGCTTTAGTGCACTAAACACCTTTAATAGCCTTAATTAAGCTTTATGTCATTTTCCTTGCTACAAGATCATGATTTCTTAAGCTTAATCACTTGGCCTACATTTGACCATCCTTATCTTGCTTTGGCTACCTTTTCTTTAGTAGGATAACTCTAAAATGTTTCCATTTGACTTAAGTCATAAGCATAAACACAATGAGCATTACTAAAAATATCAAATGTATTCTTAAAATCACCAAAATACCCCGAATTTTGTTAAATTAGGACATAATTTTTATTATATAATTATATATATACCCCGGATTCAGTCCTTTAACTTTGCAAAAAGTAATGAGTTAGCCATATTTGGATGGAAGGGTAAACAATGTTCGATGTGTAGCTGATGTGGAATGGGGAATGTGTGGGGTTGTGCTGTGTTAGGAATGTGACTTCATTTTCATTTTCTAAAGCTACTTTTTCTTGACCTAAAACTAAAAACAACATTTTTTATTTCATATACTTTGGCTTTCCACTCACCAACTGTTTCTGTCTTCTCTTGTCTTCTCTAATTTGTTCGTTTGACTAGTTTTGCTTTCATTACATCATTCAGGATGGTAAACGCTTGTTTTGGTGTAGAATCTAATGACATCAAAATCACTCATCAGACCTCCAACATTCTCAAAGGTGTCAAATATTTTCTAATCATTGTGATTGAGGATTAGCAAAAATGCCCGCAGCACACAATGAGAATCATCATAGTTACCAAGAAAAAGCAAGCTCTAAGGTTGCCGCTTGAAAGTTATAAACATGCTTCCAAATCTTATAGGTGTCGGAGGGAGCAATTTTTCTTATGGACAGAATTATAAAGCTCTCAAAGTAAAATAAGATCTACATATGGAAGTCCAACAACTTGTGAAAGACAGCAATTACTTGCGGTAGGCGGTGGCACCACATGGACCAGGCAAAGCAGTGATGGCACTTAACGAGAAAAAATGCTACTTTTAATTCACATAAGTTTTAGTGGAAACATTATTAGCTTTGAAAGTGTCACACGCTTCCAAGAAGTCTACAATGTAAGTGCTAAGATCCTCTAAAACTAAACCTCCAAAATGATTTTGTTGAATGAGAAAAATTAATGTTGGCTTCAACTTAAAGTTGTTGTCTTGCACCAGTGGCCTTACAATGCTCGAATAGTTGTCTGTCACCAACGGTCAAATGTACTCTCTAATAGGCATTTGTGGAGTCCTTGCATAAAATTCATCTTGATAATCCATTCCACCATTTTTTCCATTGTCACTATTGTAACCATTGTTGCCTTCAATACTATTAAGATTATCTCCGCCACCCTTCATGGATGTAGTAGTGGAGCTAGATTCAGCTAAGTGAGATGTAGCATGAAGCTCTCTAAGATATCTTTCTATCTCCGATATCAACGGTAATAAAATAGTGCTTCAGGAATGAGTCATACACCAATGATACCTACCACTAAAATTCCCAAGCACAAAGCAATAAATAAATAAATAAAATAAAGGTTTAGTATAAAGTTAATCTCCTAGTAATGATATTGCTCAAATCAATATAATCATTCATCAGTAATGATGCCAAAAACTTACTATGAGTTTTAAAACCAAACAAGCATAGAACACATGTACATAAGATTAATAAGATATCATTCCCATAAAGATTTATTTGTATTGCTTCACAATTACCATTACCTTAAAACTCACTTTAGCTAAACAAATAATAATTAATTATTTACTCACTATAAAACTAAGTTATGCAATACTACTTAAATTACCACTAAAACTAGAACAATCAACAAAATGCAAATTGAGGGGTTTCTAATGAATTCATAAAGGCATACTTCTTATGGTTTTCACCACTTAACTTGGTTAGTTATTGAATTATGGCTAATGTCTTGATTTTTTTACTTGTTGATGAAGTGATTTAGTTAGGCCCTTACTTTCCTAAGTTAAGAGTCACTCTCCCAAGCTTAAGCTACAATGGACTCTCATTCGAATTTCCAGTTCAATAGAGGCATTACAAGTTTAATTTACCTTTACCTTGTATTCTAGACTAGTTTCCCAATAAGCCTATAGCTATTAAACCCTTCTTTTTCAAGAGTTTAAAAGCAATTCATGATGTAATTAATTGTGGCCATTAATTAACTAACATAACATTAAACTTAAGAGAAGAGTAAACAAGCATTTGAAAAAAAATCAAACCCAAATAGTCATTAAGCCAACTAATATAACCAATTCAATTAGCTACAACCATAGAAAGTGTAGAGAAAACTATTTCATAACTAAACTAAACATAAACATGAAAATACATAAAATAAAATCCATGCCTAAATACAAGAAAGAAGAAAGAAAAAACCAAATGATAAATTGAGCTTGATTTCTCAAGGCTTCAAGAAATCTCCAAATGCTCCTAACCTCCTTCAAGCAAATCTTCACAAATGCCCCTACAAATGATGAAAAATGTAAGAAATAATGGAAAGTGAAAAACCTAACTCAAGCTTGGAGTAAGAAGAGAATGAAAAAGTTCTAAATTTTTCCAAGAAATAAGCTCTCTTCTTATCACCAACCACCAAAAGGATAAAATTCCTTTATCAATTGTAAGCCTAGATTCAAAATAGGAAGTAAGGGACCACAAAACTTGAATACAAAGGTGCTGGTTGGCTAGAATAAGCCATCTAAGTGCTACAACGCCCAAAACTCGAAGGTCACTGAAGCCACAATGCCTAACTCTTGACGTTTGTTTCCAGCATTGTTGAACTGTGGGGTTGCAACACCACTTGGGGCTAATGAACTATTCATCCACACCTTTTGTTTTCCACTCCACTTGCTTTCAATTTGATCCAATACTTCGGCTCCCTTCTTCACCCTACAAAATAAAAGTCTAAAGTAAGAATGTTATGACTTTCTTAGCAAGAAGCTTGTTCGAGGAAGGTAAAGTAATTAAAACCTAGTTGAAACTTTATTTCAAGCTCACATAGCGAAAATAGGCATTTTAGATAAAGTTCACTAAGCTCTGAGGAGTTTAAGGCACCAAATAGAGTTTGGGGGCAAATTGTAATTTTACGTCCCAACGTGTCGAGCCGAGTCCGAGTGATAAAAATGAGTTTTTGGAAACATAACCTTTGTTTTAAGCCCAAACTTAACTCAAATAAACAAGATTTGACCAAGGTTTGACTATAGTTACTATTTAAGGAAGAGGACTTTTTACAACTTTTTATAAACTTGGGTGGCTTGTTGTTTTAAAAATGTATAAAACTTGGTAAAGTGAAAGCCGCTGACATTTTTGCTTTAAACCCGAGCTCATCCTTCACCCCTTGATTTCTTTAAGAATTCAAGCTCAAAACCAAGAGATTTTGGTAAAAATTGAAGCCACCAGGGGTATATATGCTTTAGGAAACTTGATTCAAGTGGATTTTCACGTTTTTGAAGCATAAAATCACGTTTCCAGCTATCCCTTGTTTTTGATGCAAGGTAACATGTGTTTTCATTGTGATTTCTTATTTATTTGATAATTTGAAGCTTGGGTTTTGGTTAGAAGTTAATAATTTAGTGTTTTGTGCCTTTGTTTGCTTAGAACTTAGGTAGAACTTTGTGGAATCTTGTTTTTGTGGAAGAGTTGCTTGGTTTTTGCTTGTGACTAGAAATCAAAGTAAGGGAGTTATGGTTTTATGCTTGATTAATACTATTAGAGTATGTTTGCTTGATGAAATCAAGTAGTTTTGGCAATAGCATCAGTTAGTGGGCAAGTTTAATCATGGTGGACTAGGAGTTTAATAAAGCTTGAAATGATGTTAAAATGCATCATAGGTATGCTTATGATAGTTTGTTATAGTCTTTGCAACATGGTTTATAAGTATGTGAAGTTGGAAGGCTATCCAAGTATGTGTTGATATGCTTGGGAAGTCTTCCAAGGTCATTGCGGCAAAATTGGAAATTTTTTAGGCTCGCAAATATTGGCGACGCGTTGCCAACGCCATGTAAAAATTCCAAGAAGTTGAGTCGCCACAATTATGTTGACAAAAAATTCTCAATTTTGCTCAAGGGCTTAAAAGGAGGTCCTATGGGGTGTTTAGGGTACCTAAGGGTTAAAATATTTTGAGGGTACTTTGAGGCTTCCAAAATTCCTCCAATACTTAGGAGTTTTCTTGAGCTTTACTGGTTACTTTTTCCATAAGCAAGAAAACTAGTTTCTAAAGGGCCACAAATGGAGTATCACTAGCTTAGGTAAAAGGTTTAGTACCATCGATGACCTAGCCATGCCACCGGGCACAAGGCTTCAATATGGAACCTTAGTACACCTAGTGAGTTTTTAAGGCCTAGTCGACATTAGTCCTACCATAGTGCCCCTGTACAACATAAGGGAGCTTCAACTAGTAAATTTTCACTAGTTAAGCTAGTAAGCTATATTTGCTAGTAAACAAGGCTATGCCTTATAGTTTAAGGAATAGGTGAGGACAATTTTCAAAGGACCGAAACCTATACACATAAATTTAGCCTCAAGCTATATGAGCTCATAATATATTACATATATTCATATATGTGTTGTCCTTAGTAACTTTCTTGCAGGTGAAGACCTTTATTGAGAATTCTTGAATTCTTACTCCCTAGCTTATGTTGTGTAGATTCTGGCATTGTTGGGCTCGATAACCGCTGCGGGTAATCATGGTAGTCTGTTGTTGCAGTTGTTTTGCTTTGAGAATCTTCATGATTCTAGTTTTTATGGTTACTTGTTGGTTAAGTAACAGTACTGACTATAGTATTTTCTTAGCCATTAAGGCTAGCAACACGTGGACAAGCTTTTGTGACTTGCTACTAGGACTTGTCTCCAAGATGGGAGTTAGTTGGGAGGATTTTAGTAAGAGGCTTGTGTATATTGTATGCCTAGTTGTTTCCTAAGTCTATGTTCAGAGCTTTAGACTTTACGATTGCTCTTGGGTGATGAGCATTAGTTTACTTATGTTGAATGCTCTCGCATGGTTATTATGTATAGTAATGATTATACAAATGTTGATTTTGTATGCTTTGATTATTTGAACTTGATCTCTATGAAAAGTGCCTTGGCCAGTTGAATGCTTTATGATTTCCAATTACTCAAGTCAAAGCTAAAAGAGCATGCATCTTGCATTTTATAGGTTAATCAACTAGTACACAAAGTTTTAATTCACACACATATATGACTAGTCACTTGCAACTACCATGAAATCCATTATCACATGCTTCCTAGGTAGGGCCGAGGACAGCCATGTCAAAGAAATGGCAGAAAATGTGGTATAGTGATGTAGAAAAATATACTTAAAATTGCTAAAAAGGCAACAATTTTTACTATGTAAATTAACATTTGTCACCAAATGGTACTTACAAATTAACTGGAACTTGTGTTACAGGGAGAACATGGTGAAATGTTCAAAAAATAACTGGAAGTTAAAATCTAAGATCTATGGTTAACAGTATAGACAGATCAAATACAAACTAAGAGTAAAAAGGTGAAAGAAAAAAAATCAAGCCTCATCACCTTATCATCAAAGCTCTTTTGGTATTGGTTTTGAATTATGGTAAGACTCTAATCTTGGTTGCATACACACTTCATTGCCTCCAATATCAACTTTATTCGTTTATCCGATATTACCCGTTTACCTACACTAAAAGCTGCCATAAAAGCCATGATTAATACTAAAACTACTAGAATCTCTTGGGCAATGATGGAAAATATTAGAAATCTCAACTTCTTTTGTTTCCACCACTCCAATATTTCAACATCATTTGGCTCAAACGATGTGTTAAGGTAGTCATCCACTTCGGCCAAAGCTGATGTAATTAATCGGGGATGTTTGAGCATATTGGTGGTGGGATTGAATGTTGAAAAGGTGGACATTTTAGGAGCTACAGTTAGAGGAGCTTCGGATCTTACCTTATCCGACTGCCTTTCACCATACAATTTGTACAAAGCTTGCATGTAATTGTTAGTAGTAACAAACATAGTTAAAGTATTAATATGGGTCATGCTCAAATAAGTATGATAAATGCCTTCAAGCAATACTGTTGTGCCTGACAATTTCACATACGAGTCTGTGGCAACGTCGGGTTTTCTGGAGTCGCCACCAATCTGTTTCACCTAGGTCGATTGGACACCTTAAAATTGGTCTGCGAGAATTCGGAGATCGGGAGTACGGTTACGCTAAAACAATATTGTTATAGCGCCCAAAATTGGCACCTTAATTGATTTTAATTTTGTTTTACTTTGCTTTTAAAAAATTTTCAGTTAATTTAGATATTTTAACTGAATTAATCGAAAATGTTGATTTTAGTAATTAATTCGGGTAAAATTTTATACTTCCGAACCATGGACTCTACCGAGTCATTTGGACACGGAAGATTTTGATTCCGAACCATGGACTCTGCCGAGTCATTTGGATACGGAATTTAGTGAAATTTTAATCCATATCGTAAAAATATGAATTTTTATCTTTTTATTTAATTTATTTATTTTAAAAGTTTGATATTTTCCAAACCGTAAATCCTGCTGGATCATCCGGATATGGAATTTAATATCCAAGCCATGGATTCTAACCGAATCATTTGGACATGGATATGATCCGTCTTAGGATTCGTTATTTAATTTAATTTAATTTTTAATAATTTTTAGTTAATATCCAAGCCATGGATTCTAACCGAATCATCTGGACATGGATTTTATGATCCGTCTTAAGACGGATTTCTAATAATTTGATACACATTTAATGCATTACAACAATTAAAATTAAACTATTCTAAATAAATAAATAAATATCCTAAATTACATCTTTAAGTGAATTTAACGATTAAATCTAATACATGGTTAAATAATCAAAGAAAGAAAGGAAACAAAAAGAGAACAAAGAAATAAATCTGCTATCAGGGACTGATCTGCAACCAAAAAGAAATAGTTAGTGGCTCATAGGAACAAAATAGAAAGTTGGATAACTAAGTTAAAATTATACCTAAAAGGAGTTGCTTAAATTGGGTGATAAAAAAATGACTCTTTAACAAAAAAATTTTTTTTTTAAATCCCAGATTCAAGAGCATAAGTACAACAATGTAGTACTAAGTTTTGGAGTTTGAAGATTTCTTTCGTAAGGAAGGAAAAATCTAATGAAACAATGTTCATTGCAAAATGGTTCATAAAAATGGAGAAATAGTTGAAGTAATTTCACGTGAAACTCTTGTGGAGTTTTCATCTAACATAGGCCACATGGCAGGGGCATAGCTTGCTTTGCTCAGAACTTAGTTAAAGCCTAACTTAAAAAAAATAGCTACTGCGCTCTAATCTGAAGCTAGCCAAACTCTGGGCAGTAAATAGGTAGTTCACATGAAAGTTATTAGCCACTCAGCATCACACGGTACCCCAAATATCAATCCTCAAAACTTCATCACTTGGAATTCTTAGAACCAGAAATGACCTTGCATATGTATAAATTTCTTATTCCTTGATATAATTCATGTTATGTCTCATGTACGCCACATCCAATTAAACATATGAAATAAACACAACACAAACAGTAGTTCTAGTGCCCAGTCCTATAGACAAAACAAAATTTCTGTGTTCTCTGAAGTCTTAACTTTGATAGTCCAATATTGAAACCTTAGCCCCAATAAAATGCAAGAACTTTCCTTCAGACGTTATAACGATGATAAATGACTGTTAGGAAATGGCTAACATGCTGGATTTCAGCGTCAAAGAAGAATAATCCGAAAAATGTGGATAGCTTTTTAATCAGAAACCAAGCGCATGATGGTCTTAAATTCACTGCTAATACACAGCAACAAAGAAAACATTCATAAATAAATCCTGTAAATACCCAGAAAGTTACCTTCGAAAATTTTCTAAGAGTTTTCTCCTTAAGCCCAAACACAGGTGAAAAAGAAACTCAACCACTGAAGAAGAATTTAGAAAACTTGATTACCCCATAGGTCATTAAAGTATTCTAATGACAACTAACCCATTTCAGCTCCAACAACTACATGACAACAATAAAGGAGGAACGGAAAACCGATCCCTAGGATTTGAATTTTTTTTTTTTTTAAGTCAAGATTAAACAAAACATACATAAACCAAAGCAAGTTGAATTCAATAACAACATAAATACCAGAACAACACAATTACCAATAGAAACAATAGACTTGGCAATAAAGAAAATATGAGCATAAAAAAATAAAAAAAATAAATATAAAAATAAAAAAAAAATTGCATAATCCCAAAAATTAATTAATGAAAATAAATAAAACAAACAACCACACTAGGTTATATATTTATGAAGATTTAATGGCTGCATTTAATGAGTAACCAAAACAAACAAAATAAGAAAGGAACAAAAGAAAACTGCTGTCAATGATTAACCTGCAAAAATAAGAGAGTTAGTGACTTGGATAGATAAAATAAAGATAACCAAGGGCTTAACGGGAATTTTTACCCAAAAAATGAAAATTTTGACTCAGTCAAAATGATAAAACGCGTCTGGCGTTTTCTTCCTCTTTCTTTCTTCATTTTCTTCCTTCAGGCACGACGAAGGGCGGGCTACGTAGCTGGAGGGATGCACGACGGCGGAGGGGCTGCTAGGCACGACGATGCACGGACTGGAAGCTGGACTGGGCGGGACGCAGCGGCGGAAAACGGTACGAGATGGCGAGGGCGAAGCGCGAACGGGAGGCGGAGACAGAGCGCGACCAGCAGGGGAGGGGCGACAACGGGCTCAGATGGAGGGGGCACGACGAGCGCTGGGTGTCGTTGGCGAGCGTCGGGGCTAGGCACGGCGGAGGCAGAGGACGAGGAGGAAGAGACGATGACAGCGTCGGATCGTAGCGAAGCTTAGCGTGGCCGGAAAGGGAGAGGGAGAAAGGCAGGCGAGGACGTGACGGGAAGCGAGAAGATGGCTGTTCTCCTCCGTCAGATTCTCGCAGCATCTCTTTAGAAACTCGCAGTCCACTTCTGTTTGCTTCAGTTTGGTCCTCGCTCTTCTGTTTTGGAACCAGACCTCTACCTGTCTTGGCCGCAGTCCCAGCTGCTTAGCCAAAGCCAACTTTTGTTTTGGGTTCAGGGTATTGTGTTCTTTAAAGCTCTCTTCGAGGATGACGGACTAGTCCTTGGAGAGCCTGAGCTTCTTACGGGAAGTGTCACCATCTTCTTCGTCGCTGATTCCTCGAGAGCAAGCTCGCTCCGTATCGTTATCATCGCCGTTTATCGCCTCCCGCTCGCTTCTTTTGCCGCTGATGCTCGATATGGTGCTGTTTGGGGAAGAAACTCCGGCTTCCTCCTCGCAGTCAGTGGTTGCGGGCAACCTGTTCACGTCAATTCCCCTGAGAAATGATCTGCCTTCTACAGCTCGTGATTCAGAGCTAAGATCTGAAGGAGAAGGGTTGTGATGACTCCATGATGATGTTTTCTGAAGACTGAAACCAGAAGCAAAAGGGAAGGAAGATGAATTGGTAGTAGGCGGCGTGAGATTGAGCTGTAAAGAGTGGTGATTCTGAGGGAAGCTCAAGCTGAGGCTCAGACCCAGATCTTCTTTCTGAATCATCATTCTCCAGATACGTTCTTTGAAGTGGGTATTGGAAAATCAAAGCAAAGACGTTTTTTTTTTTTCTGGTGGAGTGGCTGGTGAAAGAAATATGAGATGGGATGAGTCTTGTAAGAGGAGAGGGGAGAGGAGTGGGAGATGTTAGAGGCGAGAGAGAGATTTGGGCGAAGAGGGGAAGGAGCCCCTGTCAGAGTTCTCTCGGGAGCGAGAGAGAGAGATCAGATAAAAAGGCGAGAGAGAAGCCCCCAGATTGTTCTGGAATTTGCCAGCTGGGGGAGACTAATTAATTAATTAATCAATTATAATAATTTTTTTTAATTAATTAATTTTTTTTATACATATAGATATATATATATGTGTATATCTATTATTTTAAAACTAACAAAATGCCCCCTAAACTATCTAACTAATTAAAAAAAATTCTTCTTTTCTTTTTCTTTTTTTTGTTTTTAATAATAACAATAATAATTAATTAATATTTTTTTTTAAGATTAATTTAATTTTTTTTTTAAAGGGTCGGACGAAATTGGGTGTCAACAGAGTCAAGTAAAGATACAACTAGAAAGGTCAAGAGAATGTTTTCAAAATACTGAAGTCACTTCTCCTTCATGGCTTCCATTGTGGGTTTCAAAAACTTGTCATCTTTAAACTAGTGTAAAGCATAAATAATGCTTACTAAATGAAGTAAAACTTGATGGACAGTGGGGTAGTAAACACCGGAAAAAATTTGTGGCATCATAAAAAAACTTTAACAATTCACCAACTTGAAAACATTTTCCCACATTTCTTCTGTGAAAAATTCATAATTCAACTTCATGTTTAAGAAAAGAGACATTTGCATACAGATATGCATCCATCAAAATCAAATAAGTTGAGTTCCATTGGATTGGACAATCCAATTTAAAACTCTTTCAACTAAAATTGTTTTTATTTTCAAGACAAAACCTTTTGAACTGACAATATTTATTGAGTCTTGATTTCAAATACTGTAATAAATTTTGAATAAAAACAATTTCAGTTTATAAAACTTAAAAATTCTTTTGGACACACAAGTTTAAAATATGACACATGCATCTCATATGAAACAAAGCACCTTCTATATGTGGTTTTAATTGTTGACTCAAAAGTCGAGCAATGACATAATTTGTTGAGGCATTGTCAAATAGAATGCACAAAACTTTATCCAAATAAAAAAAACACGCAAAGTTTTTAGGATGCAATTACAAATATGAAAACTAGTATGATAAGATTTTATACACCTAAATGATAAAATAAGTTTTTTGCATTACTCAATCATCATCAATCCAATGAGTAGTTACAAAATAAAATGATTATCCTATAAAAGATGTCCATATATCATATGTAAGTGTCACACAATGATCTAGAGTTAAGAAATATACCTGCAAGTTTGATTTTCTAGATACAAATAATAATTTAAAGTTCTTTCTCTTAGTAGTACTCCTATATGCTTTTCTAAATGCATGATTTAATTATGATATAATTCAAGATTCTAAATGTACATCCTTGGCTTGTGAAAATGGTTTCTTTGTAAGCATCATCCAATTAATCATACATTCTCTACAAGATTGTTGGTTAAATCTAAAAATACCTGGCCCACCAGCAATGCTCCAAAGTTGTGTTTGGCTACCGGAATTGGTCATTGTACTGTGATAGAGATTGGTATGGTGATTCTCTATATGATGCATGAGCATTCTCATGCTGAAGTTCTTTTTATGCACCAACTTCTTGTTGCAATGTTTGTAGGGGGTTCGCGATGCTGATTAATGCGGTTTAAGGCCAAACCTGTAACTACATCACATGGTAAACGATTCACACTTTAGAAACCATAACCGCACAATTTTGTATACAAATTCAAAAAAAAACGCACCACATAAATATGGTTCGGTTGTGGTTTTTTCACATTAGAAATTCATCATACTAAATTGGAATAATTAATATAAGAACATAACAATATAACATAGACAACAAAATAAAAATACAATCCAATTTAGTCCATAAAACAAATACACATAAAAAAAAATCTCAATTAAGTCAAAGTTGTCATCCTAAATTCTACACACATAAACCGTCAAAGCAAAGATGTATTACTCAAATCTCAATGCTTAGAAAATGGCACCAAAAATATCATCCACAACCAAATATAACAACATCAATATATTATATTTGAATGAGTTAAAAAAATAAAAGTAAAAAAATATACATTCTTACCTTGAAGAGGAAGGGAAAAAATACAGTTCAGTTATCAATGGCATTGGGAGGAAAAGATGACTTAGGTGTTTTCACGAAGAACTCTAGGAATCATCAACATGTAAATGATATCAAGAGAATATTCATAAGTATCAATATGCATATATACTAATTTACTTACCATAGATATAAAAAAAATTAACTTACCAGTTTCAATTTGTTCGAGCTCATCAATTTTTTCCTCAACCTTAAATAAAAGTGGTGCAGCTCTTAACCAATCTTGAGAACAAAAAGTACTTTTATTGTTTTTGGGGTCAGAGCTACAGTAAGTGTTGAGCCCTCGACCCCCAGTACTAAATGCACTCTCAGAAGTAATGGTGGAAATCAGTATAGCTAAAACATCCTTTGCCATATTTGAAAGAATAATATAGTTGCTACTGTTGTTCTTCTACCACTTTAATATATCAAATGCATCATCATCATCATCAACAATGTTTTCAGCCAAGTACTTCTCCAACTCAGATTTATGATCAACACCATTTTGTTGCTGTTTGTGCTTCTTATATAATGACTTTATATGATCCTTACCATTACCAATAAAAGGCAGCCTACCATGCCTAGCCTTTTTTGAAGCAGTTGCTTTTTGTTCGACCACAAAACTTGATTGGTCGGAGCCAGAGGTGGTCATAGTATTATAATTTTCAAATATTGCAAGCAAATTACATTCTACCGATGTAGCCATTTCAGCCCCCTTTTCAAATACATAAGCATTGGTAAAAGTTCATTTAACAAAATCAAACTTGTATCTAAGATCCAGAATAACAGCAAATGAAGAACAATACATTCATGTTTTTTATATTCCCCCAATATTTTTCATACTTATACATCATTTTTTAAGCCATGAATTTCATAACAGTATCATCATTATTTCTTATCTCATTCAATACCATCTCAATTCCATAAATTTCATGAAAAAATTTATTAGCAGTCACATACATTAATCCTGATACACGATTTGTTGTTTCATAAAACTGCTTTAAGAATTGAACTATTATCTTAGCATTTTCCCAATCATCATTCGAATGAATGCCATTTTTATCCAAGAGATCATACTAATATTAGAAATCATGATCTCATCAGTTCTCAAATGTCATTTGAAGCTTACAAGCTACATCCAATATCATATAAGTGGAATTCTACCTAGTCTCTACATTCAGGCAAAGAAGCCTCTTACAATCAATTTTTATAACTTTAACACTTTCCTTGAATTTTCTTGACCTAATTGAAGAATATCTAATATACCTCACAGTATCCCAAAAACGAACAATGGAATCATGAATCTCTCTCAAACCATCTTTCACAATAAGGTTAATAATGTATACACAACACCTTATGTGAAAAAACTCTCCATTCAAAACACTTTTATCTTTCAATTTTTTCCTCAAGTACGAAAGACAAAGATCATTAGAAGAGGCATTATCAACTGCTATAGTTAATACTTTTTGTATCCACGATCAAGCAAGCATTTCTCAAGCGTCTTACCAACCTCTTCACCTTTATAACTATGAATGAGACAAAAGTTTAGAATTCTTTTATGAAAGTTTCATTCTTCATCAATGAAGTGGATTGTTAAACACATGTAACTCATATTTTGGATTGATGTCCAAGTATCGCTGGTAAGACATATCCTTTGTGTTTTTGTCTTTAGGGAGTTCCTAATATTTTTCTTTTCTTGCAAATACAAATGAAGGCAATCCCTAACCATAGTAGTTCATGAAAGAACTCGAAACTTAGGTTGAGCAACATTCATGAAATCTCAAAAACCGTCTCGCTCAACCATTTTAAAAGGAAGCTCATCAACAATAATCATGCGAACTAAAGCTTTCCTACATGTTTCCTAATCAAATTTCCAATTTGTAATAGCAGTTGTATTATTCCTAGCACTACCTTCATTTTTAAAAGCTATAAGTTGTTACTTTTTATCACCATCCACATCATAGAAGTTCTTGTAACACCTTTCAATGTAAGCCCATAATGAGCTTGTACCATTTCTATGAGGGCATTTATAATCTATACCATAATTGAGACACTTCACCATTTGCTCATCTTTATTATCACATGGCAGCCTCTCAAAATGCTCCCAAACCAAAGAAGAAATTTTTCTCTTACCTTGTCGTCCCTCATCAACATTCATGATGGAATCTTTTGTCTAAGGATATTTTGCTTCTGCTTGTTGCATTGTGGTGGAATCATCAACATTCATGGTAGAAGCATTCATTTTGGCCATTTCCCCTGCACCAACAAAACCAAAATACGTTAGATGGTTTTATATATTTTAATCATTACCATTGTTTTGAATGATTTAGGATGAGTTTTCAATGATATATTTGAAGAAATCTTATTTTCATTTGACAATTGGATAATATTCTGTCGAGTACAAAAAATTATCAACTTATTTTTTTGGTTTTGTTCAATCAATTTTATTTCCCAATAAGTATTTCACATAATAGAAATTAGAAAGATTAATTGATTCTATAGTTGACTTATTATCTTCAAACTTAAACCCTAAAAAAATATTAAGAAAATTTTCTTACTAATCCTATCCGGCAGCGGCAATTGAAATAGAACCTATCGTGCGGGATCTGGCTTTGGCGATATTCATCCAGATTTAGCAAGTATTCCCTCAACCCTAGGTCTCTCATTCTATATTGTCCTTTGTTCGGCAACAAAGAGCAACGCGAGCAACCGAGCACTTGAGTTCAGCATCGGAGTGAAAGAAGGAAAGAGTGGCCAACGCAGCAATAAATGTGACATTTGAAAGTTGAAACCAGTTTTGTCTTCTAGTGGAGGCTCTTGAAAGGATTTTGTATATTCTGATTTTGTCCTAAAACTCATAAAATGATAAGATGAAGAAAGCCAACAACAAACAAAGGAAAAAGCCAAGTAAAATTATCAAATTTGGTCCCAATTTTTTTTTTCCTATGATTTGGAGTTGAGTAGGCCTAGCTTGTGGGCTAGGTAATGGGCACCAGGGGGAAAATAGATTGGCCTTTCCTTTGGGTTGTACTTAAATTTTAGGTTAAGAAATTCATTTTAAATGATTAAATTATAGATTAAAAAAAACTTAAATAATTAGATATATAATTTTAATTTATATGCAACTCTTACTGGGCCGGTGTGGTTTTCATCGGTTTTGATATTCAAAAACCACAATCGCACCATCTAATATTCTGTTTTAGGATTTCTAAACCCGGACCGTAACCAAAACCGTATAAAACCACATACAATTTGGTTTGGTGCAAATCGATTTAAACATTTCGCGGGTTGGCCAGGTTCCATGCATACCCCTAAATGTTTGCACTTCTTGTACCTCTGTTCTCATTCCCAAACGAGGTCAAAATGCTCCCAAACTTATACAGTCAGCCTCAAGGATTTACCTTGTGTTAGTAGATCCTCGGGTGTGGCACGATGGTTCATCAGCATCAGTTGGGCTCCGTCCCCTCCATCAAAATTCTTGGCCGGGGTTGGTTTAACCTCTTCAACATCATCATCGGATGCTTGATTGTCAACTTTCAAACCATAATTTTCAACATCAATTTGGTCATCATCGGCCACATCTTGAATGTGGACCTTACGGCAGCTGGCTAGAATTGGCGATGCAATAAGCCTTTAAAGGCAGTGGTGCAGGATGAGGAATTATCCACACCTTTGTTGGCGGTCTTACCATTTCCTCTTGATGTCATTAGTGAAAGAATAATAGTAAAGATAAAGAAGTAATTTGGAAGAGATTGGACAAAAGATTAAGAAAAGATTGACAAAAATGCTTGAGAGCTTGAAGAAACCAAGAGAGAATGTAGTAAAGGAAAAAGAGATATTACAATTGCTTGTGTGATAAAGTGTGGCAAGTGAGGCTCCCCATTTATAGGGGAAACCATTTTTTTGGACCAAAAAGCCCTAAAAAACTAAGGTGGCGTTTGGTTGTGGAAAATAGTTTTCCTTTTCCTTTTCTGTTTCTAGTTTTCATTTTCTATGTACAGTTTTCTAAGATACTTTTTTGAAAACATGTTTACTTGTTTCATTATTAGTAAAAATGATATTATGTATATACATAAATAAGAAAAGTTTAGTTCCTTTTTTGAAAGTTTAAGAAAAGTTTGTGCATTATAAATAGCTATTTTATCTAAGTCTATTAGCTTCAAAAGTGAAAAAGAAAAAAATCCAAAGTCGGACCCCAACCTTTCACTTTATGTTGATTATGTTCCTAATATTTTTATTCCTCACATCTAAGCTACCATCTTCATCATCCCACAAGCACAACACTTAAACATTGTTGTCATCTTCAATTGACAAATCGCTCATTGCTGACCAACACTGTGGCTTTGTGTCACGTTGCTGATAATTAGTTTCGTTGTTTGAAGCAAGGAGAGTGGGCTTAATTACAATATTCACGTTGACCCAATTTTCAACAAAGCTGATTGTCGATTCCGAGGAAGCTGGTTGGGTGACGGTGACTATGCGATTGGTCAGGTGGCGACTCTAAGGGAAAAGCTAGTCTGTGAGCCTGTGATGGGCGTCCAACGGTGAAAGATGATGGGAAATCGCGAGCGAGATATGCGATGAAAATTTGGGAAAACATTAAAAACAATGTTTTCTAATTCTTCATAATTTGGAAAATTGTTTTCTCATAAAATAGGAAAAGAAAACTCATCTGCTAAACATGTTTTCTTTTCATTTTTCAATTTTTAGAAAATTTTCTAGAAAATTAGGAAAAATTTCAGGAACTAAACAGGGCCTAAATGCTTCCAATTTTTGGAGTGAACAAAAGTAAAATTTTGGGTCAAAATGGTAGCTAAAGTTGATTTGGGGCTTATGGTTTTTTTTTTTTAATTTTGGTATAGAGAACCTTGGGGCTAATGGTAGGCCCGTACCAGCTCAGGACTAGCGTGCTTGGCCCTGCCCATGCCTAGGCCCGGGCTCTTCCACATGCTCGGCCCACCCGCACCTCCATCGTCCCCTAGGCCCACATACAACCCATCCCCTACCATGCCTTAACCTAGGTTGAGTCGGGGTTTCACCCCATGCCAGGTCCGACCCAAGGACCACCTCTAACTGGGATTTGATTTAAAACCGGCAACAAAGACACCTTTTGGATTAGTAATAGAAAATGTGAAAATCGAGAGAGAGAAAACGCGAAGGAGACAATGGCAATGAAAAGGCTTAGTTGAAGTAGGTAATGACATGGGGCGTAACTTTTGCGAATATAGGGGATGAATTACAATTCTCAGAAGTAGGTCATGTTTGACCCGCGAATTGACTAGAGTCAAGTCAATTATTGTAGTTGGATTAAGTAGGATAAAGTCTATCTGGATTAGCCCTTAAATTTTAAAATATGACATTTTCCTGCACTTTTTTCTATTCCTTACTTTCATTTTTTAGACGCTTTGTATCATTTAACCTTCACCCTACTTTTAGTTTTACATAAAACACAAAAATGGTTGAAAGACCCAAGACTTAAGGAAATTACAAATGAACTAGTCTAATACCAACTTTCTTAGTTCTCAATGAGTTTTTTTTGCTTCAAACTATAAGTTAAGATAAAGATTGATAATCATGATGACGTAAATATCAGCATGTTTGGGAATATTAAATAAGGAAAACAGAGTTTAAACTTTGATGGATTTATAGCAATGAAAAGTATAGTACAAACTTAAGCATTTGAAGGGCTAAATTTCATATTTAATCGGAATCTTTTTATTCGATCCAAGTATGGATGGCTGACTTAATTTTTGTACCACTAGAGTCCTTATTTTCTAAGACTATATATGTGCTAAATAGGTCATTTCTGTTATTTTAATCATGAAGTCTTCAAACATATTAAAGGAAAAATAGCAATAGATATTGATGTTATTAAAACTAATTAGACTTGAGGTTTCTAGAGTGAGAAGCTCTCACTCATCTCTTTAAAAAGTTAGGCATTTCTTGATGAGAATTGGCAAAGAGATAATATTCTCCATAGAGAAAAAAATCTTTCAATATTGTTTCGAATGAGGAAAAGTTCAGAATGTGGTAAGAATTGTTGAAAATGAGGGTTGGTGCTAGAGTTCCATTAATCTAATGTGAGAAGAGATTTTGTGGTTTTATTCATGTTGGAAGGGGAGCAGCAACTGTTTAGGAAACAAGGATAAAGGCAAAATCTTCACTGATTGGAAGAGAAGAACATGTATTTCTCAATTAAGGAAAACATCAATGAGAGGTATCTGGAGTTAATTGAAGTAAAAAAAATCAAGATATGATCAAGCATAAATAATTCTAGAATAAGCAATTCACAAGGGTGGCATCAATTTTATCATTTGCTAGGTTTTTTGACAAACATGGATATGAGTTGAGGTGTAAACAGGTCAAATTTTTATTAAGTAGCTCGAGCTTGAGCTTGATTTGAGGTTTATCGAGTCGAGCTTTATCAAGCTCGAGTTTGAACCTGAAAATGAGCCTGATACCTTAAAGGGCCAATCTTGAGCTTGTAAGTACCTGATCTTTTTTGTTTAGGCACCTAAAAAGCCCCCAATAGTAATATATATAATATTTAAATTATCTAGCTAATCAAAAAGTTATTGGTTTAAATTATTAAATTAAAAATAATAAATTATGTAAAAGGCCCTTCTCAAGTAAAGCTTAAGCCTCAAAATTTAGACTCGAGTAATTCGTGATTTAGTGACCTGACCTCTTTATACCCCTAGATATAAAATTTGATGGTGGCAAAATGGTTGCAAGGTCTTGTTTGGTTTGGTGATTGAAGGAAAAAAGCTCATTTAGGCGGTCAGCGCCTTCGCTTTTTACTAGTTATGATGCAAGCTTAGAGGAGGGGAAGAGCTATGGGGAAGGCATGAACATATTGTTGGTTTTAGGAAACTAAAATGAGGCAGTGACGGAGAAATAACTAGTTTCATGGAGGTGGCTGTGGATTCTAACAAAGAAGGTGATGATGCATTTCTAGTTGACAACAACAACAAAAGAGTGAACTAGCAAAGGAGTCAAGTCGAAATGGAGGCAGGCGTAAAGCAGGCAATGAAGGCTAAGTTATTTGTGAAAGGGCAATTTAATGGTGGAGTAGGCAAAGAGTTGGCAGATGAAAAGAAGATGAACATGAGGCCACATGAGGTAGGCGACGCTCTAAGTGAAATTTAGGTCAGTGGAGGAAGCATGAAGAACAAAAATCAAAGAAGTATGGAGAAGGCTGGGTTTGAGGGAGGCGTGTCACAACAACATCAAATGACAGATAGATGGTTAATCAGTAAAAAAGAAGGACAGAAGGAGACGACATTTGGAGGAGGAGAAGAGGAATAGTCTTTGGTGGGAAATGGAAGTGTCTTAGCTGATGGTAAAAAAAGTCAAAATTAGGTTAGGGTTTCTCGAGTTTTTTGGGTATAGGGCAGTTGAGTGGACTTGTGAAGGAATCTTAATCTGTTGCGTCAAATTCTTGTTTAAATATTGGGTCTTCATGTTCTAATGTGGGTTCCAATATTATTAAAAAGAGTCAAGAAACACGATGCTCCTTACTTAATTTTTCCTAGGATCCCTCCAATTTGTTTGGATAAGCCTCAAGGACAGGATGATGTGACCTTAGATTTGCGATTAAAATCCGTGGGGTCAAAAATCCCTTCAAATACACAACTAGGGAAAAGTAATAAGAAAGATAAGTCTTATTTAATTTTTTTGAGGTCCTTCCAATGTCTTTGGATAAATCGAGGGAGCATGAATTTTCAATATTGAAAGGTTTTGGGTCTTCTTGTGACAAGAAGAACATTAGGAGTTTGGAGTCTAGTGTTAAATATCAAGGAAACAAAGCTTCCAATTTGAGCAAGATACCCCTTAATGGTTGTGTTGAACGAACTTTGGAAATTTTAAAAAGTTTTGACAAAGCTAAAAGTCAAAGGAAGAGGTGCAAGAAGAATGTAACATGTCTAAAATGATTGACAATGAAATATGAACTAAAAAGATTGAAATGGATAATTAAAGATTATACTTTTATTTTGTTGTTCTCTTTGGCATTAAGGCTTGTATTTTATATGGTGTTAGTAGGGGTGTTTGTATTTTTTAAGGATAAGGGAGATTTAGTTTAGGTTTTGGGTTTTGGGAGATGGAGGTAGTTCTCTATGTTTGTGATAGCTTGTTTCAGTAGCTTTCTTGATTTAAGAGTTTTTGTACTCTATTTTATTATTAATATTATTTATTTTGCCATTAAAAAAACATATTGATGTTGCAATGGAATTGCACTATACCGTTAGCAATGGCTCCCAAATTTTATGCAACTGGGTGGAGATGAGAAAAAGATTAATCTTTCAATGTATGATTAGGTATTGACGATTTGAAATAGGAGGGTCCTTCTTATCTTAAAGTGAATATTTTTCACCAATAAGGCTTGAGATCAAATATATGATCTCTTAATGTTTCAACCTCTTCAACTAAGACCATTTCAAATAAGTATCCTTAGCTAAATTTTCTAAATAACATTCAACATAATAAACGAAGTACAAGGCGAGCGAAGCGTCAGAGAATTGTGTTTTCATATTTGGTGCACGTAGAGCCGTAAATAAACAGATTATTCTGTGAATCATTCGACAAAAGCAGGGTATCATTCATTTATGTTCGTGAATAGTTTGGTTATTATTCATTTATGTTCGTTTGTTTATTTGTTCATTTATGTTTGTGTGTTTGTTTATTTGTATATTTCATTCGTCCCACTTTCTTTGTACTATTTGACTTTTTTGGTTAGTTTAACTTAAATTTATTTATATTATTTTTTATTAGAAAAAAAATTAAAAAAATATACTTAGAAATTATAGGTTTTGATTTATCATTTATATATAAAGATATTTCATTTATATATTAAAATGTTAAAACTAAAAAAATTATAAATTAATTGCTGAAAAGTAAATAGTGCAAAGAATTTGGGATAGATGAAGTATTAGTTATATATTTATTATTATTATTATTATTATTATTATTATTAATATTATTATTATTATATTTATATATTTATTCGTTTATATTCACGAACAGTTGGTTTAGGGTTCACGAATACATTCGTTCGTATATGTTCTTTTACTATTGTTAGTAAACGGTTTATTTATGGCTCACAAATGCATTCGTTCATATATGTTCATTTGAATCAAGATAATGTTATTATAAACGAACAAATACGAACAAAGGAAGTATGTTTTTTTATTGCTAATGTTCTTGCTTTTGTTTATTAAAAGTAAAACAAATGAACATGAACATGACTTATTTGTGTTTGTTCGGTTTATTTATAGCCCAGGTACACAAGAAAAGTACAATCCTAAATTGAGATGTTTATTGAAAGATGTTTTCAACCATTTTAATCTCAGGTGCTCAAGGTAATTGACACTCGTACTTGCCACTTAAATTTGGATGGATTATATACATAATTTAAAATATGTGTCTACCTATTATTGTTAAACCATAATTATATGACAGACTATAATTACTTTTTAGAATTAGAAACAAATCTTGGTAATTTATGTTAATAAAATTTATTTGAGATTTAGTGATTCATTTAAATAGATGGTATGCGATGTATCTATCATTGTAAAAATAATTATCTATCATTAGTAAAAATAATAACGGACTGTGATATAGCAATTGAACTTACATACTTAAGTCTTGTTTTTAGCAAATTCTCCAGTTTTGTACATTCGGGATGGCAAAAGATAAGGTTAACAATTTGCAAGCTTTTACAATTTTGTTATGAAGTTGCTAATGAATTTTCAGTTTGCCGAACGAGTGACTTGTATTATTCTGGACAAAAACTACGATAAATAACAGCGAGCTCCCTGCACTTCTCAATTGAAGAGCCGTTCGATCCTCTCGGTGAAATAACTCACGTGTAGCCCCGCGGCGAGACGGACGTTTCACAAAAGCCAAAAAGCAATGGCTGTCGTTGTTGCAGTGGGGACGATGAAAACCATGCGTGGAGGAGGGGCGATGGCAGAGCGGCAGCAGTAGACTGGGCGGCACGCGTCCACTATGTTGCGGCAATGGAGTCGCCCACTCGTCTTGTCTCTGCAGCCACCCGCCCATTCGTTCCAGACCAGCAGTAGCTTTCCAAAATAATATTAGACCCTCCATAGGAGGAGGAGGAGCGGGGACCGACCTGGGTCTGGGACGGTAGCAGAAGCTGTAGGCCAGTAGCAGTAACCAGGACCATTCATATTTTTCTGTTGCTGGGATTATTTTTTTTTTCCTTTTTCCTTTTGTTTTTTTATCTCGCTTACACCGGAGTCACACATTTGTTTTTCGTACTGTGCTTATGTCTGCTCTCTCTCTTTCTTTCTCCCCCTCCTTCACCACTCGCTCCTCTCTTATCTCTTCTTCTCCTCCCCCCAAATCCTCTTCCCTTCGCCCTCATACTTTCGTCCGCTTCCCCCGCTCCTCCGCCGCCGGAGGCTCCCTCTCCCTCCGCCTCCCCCGCCCCAAGGACGCCGCCCTCGCCGCTCGCATGGACCACTCCCGCGCCTTCCTCGAAGCTCGCGCCGCTCCTGGTTAGTCCCCCCGCCCCTCTCTTTTCTCTTTCCTTTTCTTTTTCCTTTTGTTTGGCAGGAATGTAGTTCTTTCTGCTGTTGAAATCCGTTGAAGAGCCATAGCTGAGTAGTGATTTTAGTCTTTAGAATTCTCGATTCTTGCAATTTTCGTCTCTGATCTTTCAAATGTGGGTTTCTGATGTTGACTATTGTCCAATGAAAGCGTCTTCTTCACTGTAATTAGCCAGGTTCTGTGCCCGCCCTTCCTCGGCACTAGGAATATGGCCGGTGCTTCGCTATAGTATCGGTCCATCGGAACTTATTTCATGTATTTGTTTCTGCTATTTCTCGTTTTGAGTTCTTCTTGGCACATCTTAGGCTGTCTTTCTTTCACCCGGATGTCTGATAGGTTTATTTGAGTCCTGGGGTAATTGAGGAGTGCATGTGAAACGTATCAATTGGTTTTGAATGAGTAGCTTGGTTGAATCATTGCCGAAACCATTAATTTTTTTTTGCATTTCCTTTATTGTTCATCTAAGTGTCAAGTCTCCATAGAGAACTGGAGATGCCTGTGGTTTTCAAATGGATGAGTTATTTGGAAAATTTTTCTGATGCTTGGGCTTCTATTTGCAACCGTTGTTTGGTTTTTAAACTCAAAATCTTTTAAGGCTAAAAGTGCACCTGACTCTGAAGGAATGTATTGATTTGAAAATAAATCCCCAGGCATTTATTGCATTCATTTTTCCTGTAATTAGCATCGAACAATTTGAAACCCTTTTAAATGGATACTCTGTCAATGAAGCTTGAGTTCTGAAACATAGCCATCAGACCATCACAAATACTTAAATTTGCCTTCTAAAGAAATCGCATAATGTAATGAAATATGCTTATGGATTTTACGTCATATATAATTTCGCTGTTTGTCATCTGTGTTAATGATAGAAAACTTTTAGGTGAGGCTATGATGCTGAACATATGCGCTTGCAAAGAGATGAGATGTTTTTATACCAATTTTTCCTAGCTGGGCTTCTTATTTCACTTTTTGTCATAAGGACACTTGACAGTAAAGACATCAGGGAATCTGAATGGATGGTTAATGCGGAGAGATGCATGTTTCTAAATGGATGGTTTCCTTTAACAAAATGTTGTTTGGCTCATGCAGGTTGCTTCATTCTTTTTTATTTGTTTGAAGTAGAATATGACATGAAAATATATTTAACAGACTTGTGGTTCCAAAAGGAAAGGATATTTCAACAAGATTGTGTTGCAGCTCATGCATTTTGTTGTTAATGCTATAAACCAGTCAGGCAGAACCTAAGGGAGAGAGACTGGTGGCTCCAATGAAATACTCTGGTTGTTAATGGTACAAACCAATCAGGGAGAATCTAGGGGAGAGAGATGGATGGCTCCAATAAAATACTTTGCCGTTGACAGTATAAACACAGTCATGGACGATAAAGGCGAGGAAGACGGATGGCTCCAATAAAATGCTTTTTCTAATACTTCCGTTTGTCATTTTATGCCTAACTTTCTTTGGGATTCAGTGTCTTTAAGTCTGATACATTAGATTTTGATTAGTTTGAATTTGAAATAATATCTACATGTTGCAAACACGAGCATGGAACTACACACAAGATAGATGACTTTGATAAGAAATTTTAGCCTTTTAACGTTTGATCTATTATTGTTATGGTTCAAAATCTTCAGGGGGAAAGAGAAACTTTAAGTAGTTATGTTATATATATATATATATATAGAGAGAGAGAGAGGTACAAATTGTGGCATAGTAAAAGTTTTGTTCAATCTGTTGAAGAACCAATTTCATCAATAAATATGCTTAATAGATTGCGTGGTCCAATTTTATTCACCTTTACATTCATTTGTTCTCATATTGTGCTATGCACCTAAGGTTATAACCTGTTCCCTAATCCATTTTATTCACATTTATATTTATTTCTCCACTCCAATGGGTGAAAGTATGATGTGGTCTCAAACGGCTTGGCATTGCTTTTGTTATCGTTTTCAACAGGGAGATAATTGTTGTGTGAAGTATGCTTAATGATGTGTTTTATTTTTTGTTATTTTGTCAATGTGACAGTTAGACTCAATTCTTCTTTGACGTTCTAAAATAGACATGTTTTTGCAATTAATATGAAACATCAGTGTGAGATGGAAGTTAACTCCTCACTAATGTCTTATAAGGTTATATTATTTAACAGATGTACTTAAGACTAAAATGTATGTGTCAGTTGTGTTATAATTGTAGTAGTGTGGGCTTTTTTGTTCACCCTTTTATGCGAAACGCAACCTTTCCTGCAAATCTTGTCATGGTAATCAACGACAAAACTGTAAATCTCTTGGGTTAGATGTATGTTGGGTCTTTTTTCCTGTTGCGGAGTATTCATTTCACATGTTTAATCTTTCTGATCTTTCTCCCTAAAGGACCTCTTTTTTTTTTTTACATCTTGAGGGTCAATATGATTGGTTTATGATTGAAATAATTTGAGCAGTAACTAAAAATAAATCCCCTCAAGTTCACAATTTGTTGTTTTAATATGGTGGCTAACAATCTTATCAAGAAAATATGGTAGCCGACAACATCTTGTAGTTAATCAAGAGCAACTTGAATGTTTTTCTGTAGCATACGCACCGAGAGATGCTCTAATGTGTGGAAGCCATATATGATATATAGGTGCGAAAATAGTTGAGGGCAACCATGTTTCAATTGGGTAGTAGCAATTGAAAAAGTTTGTTGCTCTGTTTTCTTGTTAGAGATGCATGAAATTGGACTGAATGGAAGATCAAGATTCATGTCTCATGACCTAAAAAATATAAAAGCATGTTAGTTTGTGAATCGATTGATTGGTTGGTTAATTGACTAACTTTTTGTGATTATGGCTCTAACCAACATTATTAGGCCCTCACTTGAAATTTTAGGACTACCAATTAGGGACTCTTAAGTGATTCTATTCTAGTACTATTCATATTTTTCTGTTCTTGCCTCCCTGGTCTTGTTTAATGAAAGAGGGCGCGTGGATGACTGCATTGTGTCTTCTGGATGCTCAAAAGATAGAGTAGAAGGCACATCAAATAGAAAGATGTTAATAATTCACCTTAATCATTTTATTAAGACGAAGTAATCAAATGTGGATGCTGATTCCGGGAAAATCAATCTATTTTTAGCCTAAAAAGCTAAAGAAAAATGTTTTTAAGGCCACTAAAAGGGTTGTAAACCACTACCTGAATTATTTACAATATCAGAGTAATTAAAAAACCTAAGGAGTTCAAGTTCATCTGGACCAAAAATAGATTCTACTTGCAAAACAGAAAAGACAATGAACTCGCCAGGGCACTGTGAAAGAGATCTCCTTCTTGGCTGAAATTTATGTTCCGTGCTTGTGAATGTGCAGAACTGCTCACTGGAATCAGAAAGGAGACGGAAGCAGGAAGGATACCTCCAAATGTTGCAGCAGGAATGGAGGAATTGTATAATAACTATAGAAATGCAGTAAATCATTATACTCTTGACTCATACATGTGTAGACCTTTTCACTTATGTTTTAGATATGTTTGAATATGCTGCTTTATTAGTCTTTTGCTTAACTCAGAGAGACTAACTGGACTTTTGAAGGAACACATACTGTCAATTTAGCCTAAATAGTTTGATAACATATCTGTTTTAGGATTGCATTTGTTGTACTTTTGTAACTATTTTATCTACCCTGAAAGGCCCTAGCATGTGATTGTCATATGCAAATGAAGCAACCTATGATTGATAACAATGATAATAATGTTTTCCTTTCATAGTTAGTTTTCGTGATTGTTAAACAAAAGTTTGCCTGAATATCACAATCTCTAAGTGACACTTCAACTCAACATCCGGATAGCCATTTCAAGTGGATGCGGAAAAGGTGTTCTAATTTGGTAATGAAGTGTTTCAATGTTGTATTTTATCAGCATGATATAAGCTATTCAATTTCTGCAAAATTGCCCTCCTCTTGCATTTATACCCTTAAGGCCAATTCGTTTTAACTTAAGTCAATTGACTTATTTTTACTTTTACATCTTTTTTACCTAAAACTAATTTCATTTGAAAACCAATGTTATGTGGATGCAATAATCCATTTGAAAGTAAATTTTCATGATGTTGTAAATTTTTATGAATTTTTATTTTTCAATGTCTTAAACTAGAAAAATTCATAAAAATTTAGTAAGATTACAAAAAATTATATTTTCAATGGACTATTCCAACTACATAATATTGGCTTTTAATTAAAATTAATTTTGAATAAAAATGACATGAGAATAAAAATAAGTCAGTTTAAAGTCAATTGACTTAAGTTGAAACAAACTGGGTGTTAGATTTCTTCCATAATACGTAGAATCTACAATAGATTAGACAAATTAAAGGTGGAACTGGAACCCATTGTCCTAAATAGAAGCTATTAAAAGCTGGTCTAATGATTGATCAAGAAAAGCAAAAGGACTAAGGAAAGAATTTATACCCAAAAAGATAACCATAATTTTTTTCCTTAGCTTGTTTGTTTCAAGAGTTTCTTTCTTTTGGTACAAATGAATGGTAGGGGTGTTGGTGTCAAGGCTACTTGAAGCCATGGGCGCTGAAGAGTTGCTTTTTGGGAGGCGGTGCCCTGGCTGATGGTAAAGGCATGAGAACACAGAGAGATTTGAGGTCCTGCAGACACTGGGTGAGGCTGGTGTTGGTTTAGTTTTAATGGGCCTTGGTCAAGTTGCTGTGGTGAGGCTTGGGCATGGTGAGGCCAATGAGGCACTGTGAGGATGATAGACAGGTTAGTGGGTGGGGGGGGGGGGGGGGCAGGCATAGAGAGAGGACAAAGCAGAGGGTTTGAGAGAGAGGGACAATGGCATTAAGAGGGGGTGGCTGGGGGTTAGGGATAAGGACACCTTAAGTTTTTTCTCTTATCTTTTTGTTTTGATTTTCTTTTTTTTTTTTTTAAAGATCTGTTTTTTTTTCTGGATATCTTTTGGGGCTGCTAGTTGGTCTCTTGAACTGTTAATATGATTTGATGAAGCATTTGGAAGCCAAAAATAGTATAGGTGATTTGAGGATTTATTGAAGAACCTTAAAAGGATATGGAAGTCAATGTTACAGTTGGCACTGAAATGATTCATCTTCTGGGGGTATTTTCATTAGCATACTATGTGACATTCAATTGGATGTTCAGTTCTGGCCAAATTATCCCCCAATGCCAATTTTGCCATTGTGTATTTTTCTTACATTGTTCATGTGCTAAGATTCAAACTTACTTCAAGTCTGCAGTAACTAAATGTGAGAATCATTAAACTTAGTATTCTGTTGAAGTGTCACTTACACATTCAGGCAAACTTCTTTTTAAAGTTGGTTTTGTGTTTTGATAAACTATCAGAGTAGAAAATATTTGTAATCTTCTAAGGTTGCATGTATACGCTGTCTGAGATGGAAAAAAAATTTCCTGGCTAGGGTTTTTGACATTCTTCACTGAATCAATGCACATTTGATCTTTGCGGAAGGCATGTACTGTTTAGACATTTATTGGGAATCCAATAATTACAGATTTTTCAAAGTGGAGTTTCTGGTGCTGAGGAAATCGTGCTGTCAAACATGCGGGTTGCACTTGACCGCATACTTTTGGACGTAGAGGTAATAGTGCTGCAGTTTCTCTTAACTGCTATTTACAGCCATGCAGTTTGTTTTGTGTTTATCCTTTCCTTGTACATAATATGGGTATCTTTCCAGGATCCTTTTGTCTTCTCACCCTATCACAAGGCCTTGCGAGAGCCTTTCGACTATTATATGTTTGGTCAGAATTATATTCGCCCTTTGATTGATTTTGGGTGAGTTTTCAAACATTTATATTTTGCTGGTTTTCTCTGCCATGGTAAATTAGTTTCAAATATGCATGCATCAGTGAGGAAATTGGTGGTTTTACTTTGAATACTCACTAGATAGAATTAAATGCATGTTTTCAGGAAAAGAATCTGGACCTTCTGTTTGGTTTTTATCTTCTGTCATGAACAACTAGTCAATGATGACAAGCTTATTAAGTGAGATTCGCAATTTCTTTAGAGATTTGATGGGCATATATCAAAAGGGTAGTGCAAAAGGGAAGGATTACGTGTTTTAGTAGTTATGTTCCACTGGAAGCTCTAATAGAGAGTTTTTTCTTCATTACTCCACTTTAGTAATCCTGGGTCTTACTTTTCCACTTTTTCACCTCCCATATCTAGCATACATGAATCTTCTTTTATGTTGAGTATGCCCAGACCTTCTAAGAATACTTCCCGTGTCTTACCCTCATGAGGTACTTTTGCACTATCCCTTGCAACTTCATTTCTCAATTTATCCATCACTATATGTCCAATCATCCATTTCGACATTGGTATCTCAGCTGCTATCATTTTGTTTGGATAGTGTTTCTTAATTACCATAGGTTTTTCATTGATCAGGATTGTTTTCAACTGCAAGTACCCAGTATTGAGCTTGACCATGATCTGGAAAGCTGAAGCTTGTGCTTTTCCCCTCATGTCTCTTGTACCCCAATGTCTATGTTACTGTTTAATCTGTATATCCCTTTTTTACGTTAATCAGATGTTATTTGGAATGCATATGTAGCTTAACTTTAACATTGGAGGACTGTTAAGTTTCAGCTAGTGATCTTTGTTTGTTCATGTGTTCTGGACTGTGATATTCTACTTTGTTTTCATTTTTAACTTAATGCTGTTAATTTTTACTGTAGAAACTCTTATGTTGGCAATATTTCTCTTTTTTCCGAAATTGAAGAGAAGCTCAAGCAGGTTGTTGTCTAATTTTTTTCATTCATCTTTCTTTATTCTTAGTACTTGGCACTATACACAAATACATTGCAGGTCACCCATAATTTTTCCCGTTGCATGACTGAGGCTGAACCTATAAGAAATAGGAGGTGTTATCTCCAAAATGAAACGGACAGTTACATTTGGACATGCCTTCTAACTCTAATTAGTATTGAAGTTGCATGCATTAAACTTGTATAATGCAGCATCACTTCCAAGCAAGAACGAACTCGAGTTTCATACTGCTCAATGTTTTGGCATGAGGATTCCTTGATTGGAGTACTTTGTAAACGGTTTTGTTGTTTGAACAAAATAGATGTGGAATGTGTAACACAAAACTATTAATTTTCTTATGATGAACTGACATTAGTATTAAAATTTTGGTTCAAGTTTAGAAATTAGAATGTTAATATCTATAAAATTCTAAATTTTTTCTAATTTCTGATCCATGTTGCTTGCATAAAATATTGCCAATTAACACACAGCTTTGGTCTTGCAACCATAGATGCCAGTCTAGAGTGATGAAATATATAAACATTAGGAAAAACATTCGGTCAAATATTTTAAGCATGTTGCTTTTAACTTTGCTCTCACTATGTCAAATTATTTGCAATAAGTCAGTAAAAAATATAAATGAAAGCTGGTCCGAGACAATGGTGATGGTGAAAATTATTTTACTAGCCATTTAAACCTATTTATTGCATAAAGGCTTAAAAGCAGAAGGGCAATTGAGTCTGAAACAGTTGACCAAAATCCCCTGCATGATTTATTAGTAGTGATTGATTAGGGAATGGATCATTTTTTAATCATCATTTAATAGGCAAAGCCATTAGCTAAGCTAGTATGCCTACCCATGTCACGTGTTCTTTGATCAATCCTTCTTTATCTGAGCCTATATTGATCATGAAAATTGATGCATGATGGTAAATAATTTTTTGTTACTTGCAGGGTGATAATGTCGTATTGATATCAAATCACCAAACTGAAGCTGACCCAGCTGTCATTTCTCTGTTGCTTGAGAAAACTAACCCATATATCACTGAGACCTTGGTGACCCTTTTTATTTTTATTTATTTTTCCCTTTTCTCATGCTTAGTTGTTTGTGGCCGCCTGTAAATGCTTGCATAACCAAAGTTTTCCTGTACTGCAGACTTATGTTGCAGGAGACAGAGTAATCACAGATCCTCTTTGTAAACCATTTAGTATGGGCAGGTAGTGATGGAATCTCTGCTCATTTCGAACCATAATTTTCCCGATTGTCTTTCAGGTAAACGACCCACTGTTTATGCTCTTATCTGCAGGAATCTTATATGTGTATACTCCAAAAAGCACATGAATGATGCTCCTGAGCTTGTTGAGATGAAAAGAAAAGCAAATGCACGAAGTCTGAAGGAGATGGCTCTTCTTTTAAGGTACCTTGAATAATTATTCCTTTCTTATCAAGAGAATCATATACAAAATGCATGTGGAAGAAAAAGGTTTATGAATTTCTGAGACAGCATGCTTTGATCTTGATCTTGCTCTATTAGAACTTTGAGACTTATTCCTGTTGTTTGTGATCTGCCTCAGCTTTTTATAAATTTCAATACGATCATTCTTTATAAAATTCAATTGAATGTGGAAAATGGCTAATATTGTTAGGTGAGAACTAGGTGGTTAAAAGAAAGTTTAAATTCTGACCACTCTAAGTCTCATATATCTAATATTTTTATGCTCTTAGATTACATTTAGAAAAGTTGTGTCCTTTGTATCATCAATTTCAATCTTCAAACTGTAAATCTTCTTATATCCTTTCTTGTTTTGGTTAGGAAGGTGGCTTGTAATTATAAGTACATATAATATTCCTCCGACTATATCAATCTTTGGCTACTGTCTTTTCATAAAGTTGGATAGTTCAATCTTCAGAAAATGAATGAAAGACACTATAATCAGGTTTATGCCACTTAAATGACTTATTTTAACACAAAATTGAGCAATGTTTTCTCATTGAGCAATTTTACTTTTCTTTTCCCACAAGAAAGGCAAAATCTTCATTCCTGAACTGACAATTTTACTGATTTTCACTGAGAAAGTAAAGCACTAGTTTCAAAGACTGGTACAAACAGGGGGAGTCCTATATAGAACTGAGCTTTAGTCAATTTATTGGTAATCAAGAACGACCAAATCAGGCTTGATGGACAAGAAGTTAATATTAAGTCCCCTTATACTTGAGGAAGCTCTAACTAGATGTCTTTCAGAAGGAGGCAGGAAGAATGGTTACAGGGAACATATTGAGCTAGGAAGAAAAATTCCTGAATGCCCTTGAATAGGTAATTCTGACAAAGTTTTTCTTATGAATATGGTCTAACAAAAATTACTTGCCATGATAGAATTCTTGCCAGTTTTTCCAAGTGATATTGAATGTGGTTGATATTCCCAAGAAATTAAATAGGAAGATGAAGATCAACTGAATAATGTCAAGTGTAAGCTCAAAATGCTACTCTTTCCTTCATCTACAGTGGCCATAAATAAACCAAAAGCCTATCATAACAGACTTCATCCTGCTCTTGAAGCAAGATAAAATGCTTCCAAGAAAATGTGACCGAACTAGTGCAACGTTTTTGAACTCACCCATAAGCCACCAACTTTTCCTGTTAGGTTGATGCATACAAAGTCTACAAAACCATACCATGGAGTCTTTTGCTTGATTGCAGTCCTCATTTAGCCTCACTGAAAAACGGGAGACAGATTTATGCTGTCTGGTAAGACCATCAGGAATTAAGTGACAAGTCTTGACCTAGCCCTTGATGGTGAATGAGTGTGATCCTCGTGGCCTCCAAGTGTAGTAAATCATGTGTGACTGACCTAGACCCAGCAGCAGAATCAGAACAAGTATAATTTGATAAGACAGCAGCTGAAGCTGACACTTATATTCGTTTCTCTTCCCAAAAAGGAAAAACAAAAGAAAACAAAAAGAAAAATGTTCTTTTCTCTTCAAAATTCTGCAGCCTAAACTTCACAGATTCACCACCCTCATCCAGTCTGCCCCGCCCTGGACCGCACTCTTCAAGCGTTGCAGGATTTGATTTGGTTGTCTGCCTTGGATGAGCTAATTTCTGCATCTGTGCTTGCCTCATGTTCCCAGTCACAAAAATATATCTTCTTTAGCAGCTTTTTGTAAATCCGAATGAAAGGTGCTGTGAGCGATCTGATTGGCTGGAGGTCCTTGAGTCTGTGAAGCACCAACTCCTTCATCAACTAGTGTCAATACTCCTGAGGTCAATTTGATGGTGCACAAGACTTTTGTCATTTGGATTCCTACTTGATAGCAATAAAGAGCTATTTCAGGTTCTTTGACTGAAGATAAACTTAATAAAAGATGGATTTGATTGTTTGGGGATTTCCATTGTATGTAATGATTCTACACTCTATAGGAGTGATATGAGATAGGTGAGAAAAGATGACAGGTGGAGCTAGGACTAGGCTCAGCAGTGAAAAAGAACTCAGGACTCAAATTCCTAAAGAAATTGCTCTATATTCTTACAGCTCACATTTTGTAACCTGAAGTTTAAGGTAATTTTATTCCTTCCCTGAATGCTGGGCATGTTATTGGTTCAGTTTGAAGATGGTTTTCTGGATGGTGGAAATTGTGTTTCTTGGTAATGGTTTGAAGCTCTTTTTTCATTGCATCTAGAATTCAGCTGCATCAGAAGATTGAAATAGAGATGTGCATCAGTGGACATAAAAAGAGTGTTCCTGTGAACTGTATCTTGTGTTTTCTGTTTCCATTTATTTGGTGTCTAAAGCTTTTTCCATTATAGGGGTGGGTCGCAGCTGGTGTGGATTGCACCCAGTGGAGGCAGGGACCGTCCTGATCTGCAAACTGAAGAATGGTATCCTGTGTGTATCTACTGCTCAATGAGATACATTACTTCATATCCCTTTCAGGGTGTCACATCCTTAATATTACATGTTTTGTCAAGTTTACTTTTACTTTCCAAACACTTGATTGTTGAGTAGATCAGTAATAAACTTTATTCTTGTGTTGTATTACGTGCATTTTTTTATATTGTTATCGTACTGATAATAAAGGGGTCAGGCACCCTTTGACTCCTCTTCAGTGGACAACATGAGAAGGCTTGTAGAAAATTCCAGTGTTCCAGGGCATATTTACCCTTTGGCCTTGTTGTGCTACGATATCATGCCCCCTCCTCGCCAGGTATGTCTTTGTCTGTCAGTTTCATGTGTGACTGGCATTTGGCTCTCAACCACAAAAATGAATTCTTCAGGTAGAGAAAGAGATCGGAGAGAAAAGAGTTGTCTCCTTCCATGGGGTTGCTATATCTGTAGCACCAGAAATGAACTTCCGTGAGATAACTTGTACATGTGAAAACCTAGAAGAGGTTGGTTCATGTTTATGCTTTTTCTTTGTCTTTCTCTGTCTTTTTGATTTTTGTCTGATGGAGTGCTTGTCCTATTTTTAAGTATTCTGCTTCATTATATAGTAAGGGGTTGTTTGGTATCACTTCCAGTCTTTTTCTTGATGTTTTCTGCGTCTGGAAATTCTGTCTTCCTTTTTGTATGGTTTTGAAATGAGAAAATGCTGCTCTTATTAAAAGATGAAAAGAAATTCTTTTTGTAGCAATATGTTTTATCATTTTGGAAGCTGTTTTCAGGATGGTTGAAAGTAAGTTTTTTGTTTTTATGTCTTAGTTAAACATTATTCTGCAGTTCACTTTGTGTGACTGGCCTGCACACATTTGGCATCCTTTTGGTCCACTAGATGATATTGAACAACTGGGCTAGGATTCAATACTCCAACAGGAATCGGTTGGGATCTTATTGCTCTATTGTTTTCCTTCTTTTTCTTGAGAGCAGTCCTTAGTTTTGAAATTTGAACTCCTTGAGTGCATTTAACAGTCTATCTTCTTTACCTGTACCAAGGTCCCTTGGTTCTGTATGTAACTACCATTCACAAGCTTGTCAATATAACTACATCTTTCCTGAATGCTATCATCAACTACCAAAATGTTATAATCCTCATACTTAATGCACTTCACTTGGTTTAAGACTCTTCTTTTACTCTCTTAAAATTGAGATCTTATATGTGCCTTCCTTTTCTTAGTGACTAGGTCATCATATAGCTCCTAGCACACTTATGAGCGGGCTTCTTATATATAGATCATCAGAAAGCCTTCTTACTTTGACTCATTTGTGGGTTTCTTTAGCATTCTTGTTTTCTCATAACTTGCCATCTATACCTTTTAATCCCAACACTAAATTTCTTTTCTTGGTGGTCCCTTATCTTTAGATTCTTCAAGGACCTGTATGGCTATTTTCTTAATAGCATTAGTTATTGCGTTCCACATCGTACTAACTTATCTAAGTGTGGGTTTTGTGTGTACTCTAATTATTGATCTGCATGCCTAATAACAACATAAAGGCCCAATTGGATATGCCTCATCTATTAGTTGGTACATGTGACTGCATATTTGCGTCCATTATGCATTGCTTGCTCCAGTAGCCATGCCCGTAGTTATAAAATTGTCTGTAAAACTAGTGGTTCAATTGTCTATAGTTAGCTTTGCTTTATGGCAGGCGAAGGAGGCGTATACACGAGCATTGTATAACTCTGTTACTGAGCAATACAATGTGCTGAAATCTGCTGTGCATGGGAAGCGTGGAAAGGAGGCATCAACTTCAAGTGTCTCTGTATCGCAACCATGGAAGTAATCGAAAGCCTTTTGCACATTCAGTAGTAGGTTTCTTCCTGTCTTGTGCTGACTGAGTTGAGTTAATATGTGGATGTTGAATCCTGATTAGATTATGCATGAAAAAAATTAGCCGCCTTGGTATATACTTCATCACAGTTAGCCCTCTTTTTTTGCAGGTTTACATTTAAAAAGCATAGTCTTACTCCTTAGCCATGACCAAGAAGGCAACATCAACTGTCATAAATACAACCATGCCGGTAAAAACCAAAGCGTTGTTTCTTGATAATGTGAAGAGGAGATGAAGGTCTTAGAGTTCTTTTCCTGTGGATGGCTTCTGCCAGAGGCTAGTAGGTTGAGTACAAGGACATGAGTCAATAGTCCACAGGAAGCTGTATTAGTTCACAAATTTGATGTATCTGGCTTCTTATTTTCAAGGTAAACGTCGCCAGCACATTATATTTCTATGGTGATTCAGCGGTTTGCCGTTTGCTCGAGGCTTGCCTGGCTGCTACACTTGGGCTCGAAAGCCCGCTGGGCTGTTTCACTTGGCAGTGGACCAGCGCCACAGTGCCCTTTTGAGATGCTTTAAAAAATGATCTGATCGAATTCTGATCTGGACTGGAACCAAGTGACAGAAAACCAACAAAGCTGGAGGCTCGCACGAACACAAACACGATTACAAGTACAGGACATGAGTGGCCTAAAACTCGATGCAACTTTTTAGTCTTTACTTGCGTCGTTTTCTTTATAGATGCTTGTCTTGTTTTAGGGGAAGATTACGAGCACTTTCCCCACTGTAAGATCTTAATTCCCACTTTTCCAATTAATTTACCAATAAAGCCCACGTGACCTGGCCGGTTTACCCCTGATTTCTCTTGGAATAGTAGGAATTAACTCACTAAACAATAAAAGAGTTGGATTACTTAATGCCTCTGTCCAATTTAGTTATTGTTGCACGCAAGACGGTTCGAATCATCTCACATTCTCGCACATTATTTTTCGTCGAGCATCCAGACTCGGACACCGACGCGGAGACACACTGAACACACACACACAGATATATTTAAAGGCAAGCGTCTTGGGAAGCAGCCGACTTTCCTTCAAGTGTTGCCAAACTCTATAGCCTCTGTCTTATTGACGCAGAAACAATTTGCGAATTTTCTTTTAAGGGATCGGATATTGAACATTTAACCTACTAATAATAATCACAAACTTTTAAATATTGAGTTTAACTTTGGCTGTTACAATTTCCGAAACTAGGTATTTGGATAAAAGTTAAAAAAAAAAAAAATAGTAACACACACACACACACGAAGAAGCTGATGATTAATGAGTGAACTTATTTTACTTTAGCCGTAAAAATTGAAAAAGGGTTTACTTTCTTGACGAAAAGAAGTGATTGTGTCGTCCACCATAATCTTTTTCATTCTAAAATGTTATGATTATGGTCGATAATCTTTAATTAAGTGATACTTAGGGTCAGTTTTCCCCTCGTAGACCCGATACGCAAAAAGCAAGTGCTTACATTCTGAAATATGATTGGCTATTTCTTGTTTTCTTATTGTTTTCAACCCCAACACGTTACTTATTGCTTTTTAGTAGTTTTTTTTTTTTTTTTGGTAGATTCGTTTGCTAAAACATCATCCGATATTTCGTGGAAAATGTTGAATGTCATGCACGATAATAATAATATGGACGGAGAACGCAATAATAATGTTTGCAAATTGTTCTTTGGGGAAAAAACAAAAATAAAAAGAAGAAGGAAAAGAAGAATAACTTTTCTACCCCACCTTTTCGAACCAAACCGCATCTCAACCAAACGAAACAACATCCACGTTTCCTATTTTTCCTTTTTTTTTTTCTTTTTTAAGTTAGGGTAATTACGATAAATTTAAACTGCAATAATAGTGTGACAGCTGTTAGATAATTTAGAATACTAATTATTTCTTCATTTAAATGTGAGTTTGGAACTAAGCGATTCAAAGTGTGAGAGAGCAAGAACAGGAAAGTGAAAGTAACAGTAAGAAAGTGTCATATTTTAACACTTAAGTAGGTAAGAGTGTTATAAAAATAAGAGGAAGAGCGTCAGTTGAAAGTGGGAGTGAGTGTGTGAAAACGTGCAAGCAATATCCAAAATAAAAGGATTATGTCACATAGATTCGGAAGCGAGGTGTAGGTTTCAACTTTTAAGCAGATGAAATAAATTGTATTTTGATAATTTGTCTCGAGGATTCATGTTATATGTTCTTTAATTGTGAATGCCAATTTTTCTCCATTTAAATGTGTCCCTCAATTAAATAATTTAAAATATCAATTTTTTTTTTCAATTTAAATGTAAATTTCTAAATTGAACTGTAGGCCAGTTTGTTTCAGCTTAATTTGAGTTTGTTAGTGCATTATTTATATTCGGGACAGATTAGATACACTTGTCAAAATTAACCCACTTGACTTTGAATGAAATTACCCATCTTACCACACAATATTTACATGTTTGCCAAGTCTTCCTTAATGCTCTAGATAATTCATTAAGGGGATGAGAGGGAAGAGGAGGAGAGAGTGAAGTATAAAAGATATAGGGGAGCCCATATTAAAAAATTGTATGTGAGGGGTCATGTGGATGGATGAAAGTGGTCTCTCCTTCTCATTTCCTTCAGTTTTTTATCTAACCAAACAATGGAGAGAAGTGAATCAGTCCTCCCTTTCCCTCTATTTCTCTCAATCCAAACAAGCTGTAAGAGTATCCACCACCCATGTTCTTCAACCTCACCCACTCTTGCCACCCTTGCTCCCACCTAGCTGATGCATGACTAGATCTATTTGAGCAAATCCGTCTTACCACAATCCACCTAAAACATATTTGTACCCCTTCTCTATTATTGCATTCATAATTCAATACACAGGTGGACGTCTTGGCCCAACTACCTGCAAAGGTTGTGGTTAGCCTTGTGCAATGGTAAAGTGTTGCTGTCATGGACTGTCAGCCGGAAATCCACTAGCTCTAAACGATGTCAAAGATTGCAGTGAGCCTCATTTGATTTTAATCATGATCAGCCTCTAGCACCATTGATGAATCAACATCCATCTCTTTCCAACATGAATTCTAGCTCGAACTTTAAGATCAAAGGGGTGTGTATGGGAGGGTTGTGCAAGTATGGGCAATCAATCGGTTTTATAGATTTTAACCAAAGCCGAATAATCAAATTTTAGTAATGTGTACTGATAACCAAATAGACCGAGTTGCAGGGGAAACCTGAAATAACTAAAAAGAAATTCAATTATTTTGGTTTTTAATTAGGATAATTGAATTGTATGCATCTACATTCGAAACCTCAAACATCAATCACGTATTCCAATTAAATACATATTTCAATCAAATAACAAACATCCATAATCTATTCTAAATTTCAAATATAAATAATAGTATACCGGTTTTTTGTTATAACCAAAAACTGAATATACAACTAAAAGTGGTAACTGAAAATTGAAATTTTAGTTCTTTTGAGTAGAACCAAAATTTTATTCACCTTTGTATGCAAGGACCTTATAACTAAGGCGGCAGAGCAGTTGCTGCAGGAAGCTAAAGGTTAAAGTCGTTCAAAGCAAAACAACTCATTTTTTATTTATATGACTGACACAACCTAAGTGCAAATAATGGAGGAGTTCGTTTCAATTTAATTGCATCAATCAGGTTCAATTAATTGTAGGTTGGGTTAGATTCTTCCCAAATCAAGGTCCTGTGTTCAAAATTGGCCCTGGATTTAGCCTTATTTACAAGGTGTGCCATAATTTCCTCCCAAGCTTTGTTCTCCTATCTTCTTTCTCTCGTCTCTCACTTAGACGTCGCCCGCAACCAACTCACTGAGCAACATCTTGGATTTGGTTTGAAATCACCCAAGAGTTCAGCAAGAGGCGTGTTGGATCGGGTGTGCCCCTACCATGTGCATGATGATCCCATAGAGAAGTGCGCCGGCACGTCACTGTATGGCTTTGCCATAGTACTATTTTCTCAATCGGACGTACCACCAAACAATAAACATGCTGATCTTGAAATCACCAGGTCCAAGATCGATGCTAAGCAGTGGATTCAAAAGGGCGATGAGCTCTTGTCGCTCGATGGTTAGTGGTATTCAATTGTCATCTGATCGAAAAAGAGAAGAGAGAAGACCGAAGCTTGGGAGGAAATAAAATCAGTGAAATAACACTATAAACAATGCCGCTGACCTCGCCTTTGGATTTAGTTGGTCAGAGCTGATGGGCAGAGAGGTGTTGGAACAAGCTTGGAGAAAAAAGTGGAGAAAGCTAGTAGAGGATGTGAATAACACTAACTTAGGGGGCGTTTACACTTTCTTGTTTGACGGGTCTTATAACCCGCAAATGACCTGGATTCTACCTAGTAATAATGCGGTCCTATTAATTTATTTAATGTCAAACAAACTGCCCCAATGAGTAAACTAGATCAAATTAAGCTCAAGTGAATATGCTAACAATTGAAATAAATTGTATTTTAACCCTTACCCGAGTATTTATGTAATGTGACCTTAATTGAAAACGCTAAGCTCGACTACCAAATATTTTGACCGAAACATAACCACTTTTTGATTTTGTAAAAGAATCTGCTTTTAATTGACTATTCATGTTGATCCAGGCCAACCACAGAGCAATCGGATGTATAAGATTATATAGGTCGATATATGATCAGACAGAGTGGGCCGGCGGCAAAGCAAAGGCCTCTCCAGAAAAATCTTACGAGGCGCATGAAGCAACCGTAGGATCAGGAGGGTGCATTTGGAGCCGTCGGCTGGTGTTTCATCAAATAGCTGTTGACTTGTGGGTTGTGGCCAAAGCAGAAATGATGATTGGGATTGAACGTTTTGCAAGTTACAGCATCAACATGCTAGCATCGAAGTCACGTGACGATTGACGGAAGTGGAATTGGCCATCTCAGCTCTCCCCTTAATGAAGTTGTTTAGATTCTTGCCAACACGAAGCAACAATTCACCTGAGGTCTTGTTTTGGGTCCCCTCTTGTGTTTCTGATGCAATGTTGCTGGGACGCCCTGTCTCTAGCTTTGCCGGGATAAGATCAACAATGGGAGGCTTTAATTGGAGAAACTATTAGTTTAGATACTAAAATGACAGAATCTGTGGAGTGTAGGCCATTGGCCAAAATGAAAAATTGTCTTGTAGCACAACACAGGGAGATTGAGTATTGAACCCCTCTGCACAGCTGACAGGCAATGAAGTCATGCACTTCTAAGAACTCACACACTCTCTCTCTGTCTCTCTCTTCAAGTTTAGGCTTTGAGAATTGGAAAGGTCCCAACTTTTCTCTCCCCATTTCTCAATGAAGTTGGGCTCTTTTGGCTCTTCTCTGTGGGGGGTTGATGGGTTGTTTGTTCTCTCACTTAGCTGCAAAATTTGCCTTCTTTCCTCCATCCCCAGCCACCTATCAGATCAACAAGTCTGAGAATGGAAAGCTCACTGTGCTTCCATCTTCAGCTTCCTCTCCTACTGTGGCCCTCCCTGTTCCTGAAGACACCTCCTTGGATGTTCTGTTGATTGACACAAAGTATGGGAACAAGATTGTGGCTTTTTTCCTCAAAAACCCTTATGCCCGCCTCACTCTGCTCTACTCACATGGCAATGCAGCCGACCTCGGCCAGCTTTATGACCTCTTTCTCCAGCTCAAGCTCAATCTTAGAGTTAATCTCATGGGGTCAGTTTTTTTTTTTTAAGTCTTTTCTTGTTTTTACTTCTTCTTCATCGTTTTCCTATATAAGTTTAAACTACAGTGATGTCTACTGCTCACCATTATCTGAAAAATTTCCTCTTCTGTTTGTTTTTTTTCTCTTTTGGGGGCGGGGGGGTTGTTTCTTGAAACGGTCGATTGAAGTCTTTGACTGTAAATTTCTGATATTTCTCTTTGGGGAAATTTACTCTACTTTTTTTTTTCACTGGGCTGGTACTTTGTAAAATCTATCATATCATTCTCGTAAAAACGTTCAAGCTTGATTTTGGACAGATTTTTCCGTTTCATTTCAATAGTTTGGTTCACGTGTTCACAGCTGATTAATCGTGTTTTTAGTTTCCAGGATTTGTTTTCAATTTCGTTTCAGAATGTGATTATGTTATGTAATGTTTTTGTATTAGCAGTATTTACTTTTTCTTGTGATCTGTTTACCTTTGTCTTGTCTTGTATCTTTCGTGTTACTAGGTTTTATCCTTTTTCCTGCAAAAACTGGGTGATTTTCACTCTTTTTACTCGGACCACTCTGGAATCAAACACCAAGTGTTTTTCTTAGGTTTCTGTGCCTTCTGGAGCTCTGCTAAGTGTCATGTTTTCTGCTTTCTCTCACATGGTCTTCGTTTTCCTAGATCTGTTTCTTTTGTTCTTTTTCCTTTTGTTTTATGGAGGATTCAGGACAATCTTCTGCTACTGATTCAGATGCACACTGTGTGATTCATGTGCTGTCCCTCATGCATATCTATCTTGTGTTCATGGTTCAGCCATTTGTGCAGAGCAACTTCTGATTCATCACATCTGATGTTTGGTCGTTTTAAGCTAATGGTTGAACTTAAATCTTTGGCTTTGGTAGCATGTTTGAGGATATTGTACACTGTAGGAAGTCGGGAAAAACGAGATTCATGTACCCAATCTCGGGTAGTTTAGGATTAAGGGTTTCTCTAGTTGAAGTGGACTTGAATCTTGGTACAAGTTTTAATGGAATGTGTCAGATTTTTTTATACAGTTAGGCTTAATTCTGTTCTGTCCATTGCTGGGATGCTTCCTCTGATCTTTAACCTTTTTTTTTGTGGGAATGCAGGTATGACTATTCGGGTTATGGAGCTTCTACTGGGAAAGTAAGTTTTCTTTAGATTGAACTCCGTCCTTTCCCGGCTATAATTTCATTCTGCACACTTTTTCTTATTGGATTTGTTTTGTTCAGTACACCGGTTTAGACAATCGAGGAAATTAAAGTCCATGAATTGGAAGATAAAGGTTTTTCTAATTAATTTTGCTTTCTACTATAAAAAGGGATATTTTGATGGTATTTGAAGCTTTTATTAGTATGGGTGGTCATCACCGGACATAGTGTTGATGAGGTCTGGTGGCCAAGCATTGGCCTACATCAGTGTGAAAAGGAAAGATGAATAAGATTTATGATGAAAGTAAAACTTGTATAACTTCTTGATTTGTGGTGAAGCTTCTAATTTATTCTTTGTCTGCAAGATAGGCTTCGATCTGTTCTGTAACTTTAGTTTGCTTCTAAAGTAACCAAATCTGATGCTTTAAGTGCTTGCAGTGAACTGCCATTCGTCATGACTAATGTTCTCCTTTTGCCGTACTCAGCCGAGTGAATCAAATACCTATGCTGATATTGAGGCGGTTTATCAGTGTCTTCAGACTGAGTATGGAATTGGTCAGGAAGATATCGTTCTGTACGGACAGTCAGTTGGTAGTGGCCCAACACTGCATTTGGCAGCTAAATTGCCACGGCTAAGAGGTGTCGTTCTGCATAGTGGCATCCTCTCTGGCCTTCGCGTTCTTTGCCATGTAAAATGCACATTTTGCTTGGATATTTATAAGGTGAGGGTCTATTGGTTTCTGCCTTTTCTATCATTATTGACTTATCTTAAACTGCGACAAGCGGACAGTTCGTTTAATAGCATATCACCCAATTGAATTAAATGGCTGATAAATGATTAGTGTCAATTATTTCTAAGAAGTTAAATGTTTTTTCTGCTATCTTTTATGTGATTCCTGTTCTGTTGCCCTTGTGTAGAACATCAACAAAATTAAGAAGGTGAAGTGCCCTGTGCTTGTAATACATGTAAGTTGCTCTAAACTATTCCATGTGTAGAATTTTGGCATTTGTTTTACCATCCAATCTTCATTTGGATTTATAATATCCTGTGTCTATGTAGACCTTAAGGGCATTCTCCATTTTGAAGGATGTCAACTTATAAATTGATTATTTCCTTCTCATTTAGTTCATTTATTCATTTTTGCAGCATGATTCTTTTGTTGTCTATGCTTTTGGGTGGTAGCATTTGCCCCTATGAGTACTTCCTTGCTATTGAATGCCGTAATATAGCTATAAACTTGAGTGGCATGATACAATAGCCAAAGCTGATTAGATTGTCGGCTTGTAGATATCCATCAACATTTGGAGAAAAATTTAACTTGTCCTTACCAATTGTAGATGCAATTCTGGTTTCCATCCCTGTAAACTTGGTGTGCATTTCTTGAAATGCTGAAGCATGGATCAATAATAGAGAGCATTTATTGGGTTATGAGGACCAACAATTTTCTACTTTATTTATTCTATTTTCGATAGAAAACTATTTTCACTCTACTACGATAACAGGGGTGAAGCCTTTCTGATTTTTGGGTATTTGCATCTGGGCATAATTGTTGGTGGAGTAAATACAGTAGTAGTTCATTACTATCTTCTCTACGAGAAATGTAGTAATAGAGGATTGCCAGTTGATTGATTTGTATCATTTTACCTTGATTTCATATTTTTATATCCTCACAAACAGGTATAGCCAAGTTGGACATGTTTTCCTTTCTTTGTCAAGGCATAGCATTCGAAGGCACTAAATGGTTTCAAAACCATTAGAAAGGATTTATTTACTAGTTATAGGAGTTCAAAAAATTCCATAAATTGAAACTTATCATGGTCAGCCTTCCCATTAGCCAGAAAACACCAGTTTAAGCCTTGTATATGTGAAAAGACCTGGAGATCTTGCTTTTGTTTGAGAGCTCTTCGGTCTGTTTATCCAAATTACCATAGAACAGCAAGACTGCTGTGGTTGTTTTTTTTTTTTATTCTTTTTTCTGTTTTTTTCTTTCCTTCTGTTTTTCTGTACAAATGCCTGACCAGGCCCATGTTCCATATTTAATAGGGATTGACCATGCTCTACTAGATTTCTCTCCCATGGGAAAATTGAGGAAGTTGGTTAACTTTTTCAGCTTTTTTTTTTTTGTGGAAAATATTGTCAGTTTACTTTTCTATTGCTACCATATAGCAGTTAATCTTTTATGTTGCTTCACATGCCAAAAGGAAAAAAGAAAACAAGAAACACAACTTTATTTATGGCTAGCTCATCCCTTCTCTAATGAATAAAACATTCTGAGTGAGCAGCAGTCCAGTCTTGTTCGTATCTGGTCACTGAAATGGTTCTGTTCTGTTCCTTGTCAAAGAACAGATGGTAGGTAACTGCTCTTTTCAGGGGATTTCTTGATCAAGGATCCTAGGATCTTTATTATAAGCTCTATATGCTGTGGGATTTTGTGTTGTAATTTCTTTTAACAGCAATACTGAGTAGTTGGATGGTTGGATCAAATGTTTCACAGGGGACGGAGGATGATGTTGTTAATTGGCTGCATGGTAACTGGTTATGGGAAATGGCAAGGGAGCCCTATGAGCCACTATGGATTAAAGGAGGCGGACACTGCAACTTGGAGCTATATCCTGATTACATTCACCACCTCCGCAAATTCATTCACGAAATGGAGAACATGACAACCGAAATTCGCCTGAGAAAGATCCGACAAAGTCTCCGATTACTGCCCAGATCGAACACAGGATCAATAACCAGTGATAGGTGTTGTAGGATCAAGTTCCAAAGACCCAAATGCCCAGAATGCTTGAAATTTAGCTGTTATAAGTGTTGCTGGAAGCCCAAATGGCCAGATTGTTATAAGTGTTGCTGGAAACCCAAATGGCCAGATTGTTGCAGACCGAGCTGCCCAAGCTGTCGGTGTAAACCGAAATGCCTAAAATGCAGGTGCCACTGTCACTGCTTCACATGTTGCCGGTGGACATGCTGTTTAGGAACGCGGAGTGGGGTAAACGATAAGCAGGAGGGCTAATGGATAAGAGAGTATGGTTGTACAGATTGGTGAGAATAGATTTGCTAACACCCCTCTAATCCTGTGCAATAGTGTACAGAACAAGAGGAAGCAGCTAGCTCTAATTTTATTGGTCATGTATTCTTGAAATTGTGTTTAGTGCACGAGCTCTTTTTCCAGTAATTTCCTTCCTATGATAAGCATTCTATCATTCTATGGTTGCATTTAGCATCATTGGGAGCTTTCTTTTGTGCTCTTCCTTGCAGATTCAACCCCTCCACCGGGGAGCTAAAGTGGTTGGTGGATGTGGAGAGGTCTTCAGTTCGCACTCTAGCCCTCGTACTGCTAATGCTGTAACAAAGTTCAGTTGTTATGCTGGTTCTGAAAATACTGGCTTTACATGCTTTTTTAATGCAATAATAATAATAATAATAATAATAATAATAATAATAAATCCTGTTAATCTGCATTATGAAAAAAAAAAAAGTGTTCCTGTTAAACTGTGTTAAGCAAGAATAGCACTGTTAAATGCATTACCAGAGATTATCCTTGGTGTTGATAATCTATGATTCGATAAGAAATTAAATGAACATTGTTTTCAGGTAGTCAAATTTTGACAGGTAGGATTTAGTATATTGTGCAAGAAAATGTTAATTTATGAAGCATTCCTGGAGATTAAGAAGAAACATATGAGCAAATTAATTAAGGTGTAGCCCGAAAGAGAGCAAATATTGGTTGAGGTGTTAAGTGGGTCAGGCCAATCCAGCCCAATCTAGGTCTAGCTCGGGTCAAACCTAGCCAGCCTAGTCAAGGCTCAGCTCGGCCCAACTTGGGGAGAGACATGGGAGAAAGTGAGATAGTTATGAGCCTGGTGGAGGGGGGTGGTTGCGTGGGCCAGGCTTGAGCCATTAAGCAATGGAGCCTGGGCCCTAGCCCACTCTTGCCTAGACACAGCAGGCCAAAGCCAAGTTAAGCCTGAACAGCAGATTTCAAATTCTGCTAAAAAGTGGACAAATTACACCCTAAGACCCTCCAATGGCTCAAGCTTATTATTTTTTTTTAATCTCAAATTACCATTTTGCCCACTCCAACAACTAGTAACAACTACTTTTTAAGGGTTTTTTTATAAAAACAAAATCTCATATAAATAGAGAGGCTCATTTCTTACACTTTCTCACATTAATATCTACAATTGTTCTTCCAAATTTCTTATTCATCTCCATTATTTCTCTTTCCCCAATGGTATCAAGAGGAAAGAAAAAGGGCATGGGTGTGGTGGACTCCTCATCCTATACCATGGAAATTGAGTCTTTTTTCCATAAGAAAGCTCATCTGACTGACAAAGGCATCTATATCCAAGTTGTAAAATCCAGGAAAATACCACTTTGGGCATGACCAAAGTTCACATTTCATTTTGAAAAGGATGTGAAGTCCAAAATGTGCAAGCTTTGCGATAAAATGATAGTGCCTGTGCACATATAATCAACCTTGTGATCGAAAAAAGTTTTAGTTTCGAGAAAATAAAAAAATTGGATAAACGACCGTGATTGCCATCTGAAGAGATATGTTGGTGCAACCATGATTGACATAGTGATAGTCTTAGTTATGATGATGAGATCCTATCTAATGAGAATTAGTAGTATTCTTATCTGATAATTGTTGGAACATTTTTTCATTTTCTTGTGTGTTACACATTCTAGTTTTTATAAGTGTCATTTGATTTTTAATTAATAAAATCTACTCTAGTAGTGGTGTTTTCCTCTTTAAAAGAAATTACTTGAGCAACCCGAGCGATACACGGAAATCATTCCTTAAATTAAAATTGGGTTAATATGTTTGAATGCAAATTGTGTTTTCATTTTTGCATATGTTGTCTAATTGTGTAATACAAAACTTGTTGAAACTCTTATTTTCTATTAGAAGTATTTTATTTGATGTGGGACATTTCTCTCTGTAGAACATGTATTTGTAATAAATTAGATTTTAGGTGCTACGATTACAAATCTTTCATAATTTCGTCTATATAATCTTGTAGTGCTTTAACCATTGTTTTGGTTTTGTCCAGCTCTGTTGTCATTGTACCATTTGTTTCATTAGTTTCTTATATTCTTGTTCCCATTTCATGTTTTCATGAAGCTCTCAATCATAAGCTATGATATAATGATTTCTTGCTTGTAGGTAGGAATCGTCTATCTCAAATTTATAGATTTATTACAGCACTTGAATCATGTCTTTTGCCTCCCCATTCGTTGCATTTTTCTCTGATGTTGTTGAGCATTTTGTTATCTAAAGGTCTTCTTGATCTACTTTATCTCTTGATACGGTAATCGATGAGCAAAAAGAATCTTCACTATTTGATGTTGTTTCATACTTTGGCTTGTTGTATCCATAATACGATGCAATGATTGCTAAAACTTGTTTGAAACAAATTTTGAATACCTTGGTTGATGTGCCCATTTTCTGCTAAAATGCAAAAGTTAAGCAATATTAACGAAAAAGGTAAGATGAAATTTTTGCAAATGAGAATAAAACTACATGAATAATATAATTTTTAGAAATGGAATATAACTTTTGTTTCCTTCAATAGTGACGCATAAATCATTATAAAAGTGAGAAAATGTGAAATTTTTTTTGCTTGTCAATTAAGTAAATGTAGTGTAGTTTTTAACAAAAAAAATTATGACAAGGTTAAAAATACTTAAGAGTTACAACAGTCACATGAGGAAATTGGTTTTTAACACCAAGTTGTTGAAAAAACTTTAATCTAATTTAAAGTAAGTCAAGAAAGTCTAGAAGTTAGCTTTCTCCTAATGGACTTTGAAGGTTGTAAATTATCTAATTTGTGTTTATTATCTATAAAATAATAATTTTGTTTACTTGGTAAGTTGCTTGTCTGATTTTTTATATTCAGTCTTGCTTCTACTCACTTGATGCATACAAGACATACATGGGTAACTTAGGGGAATGTAGGATTTATAAGTAATGAAGCTGAACTAACAACAAGAAGCAGATAGAGGCCATCAAAACATAATAGTTGTCCCTGTGTTTTAAACTGTCTGGTTATAGAGTAGTTTTTAGATTCCTTGTCTATTTTTTTGTTTTTTTTTCCCTTTTATGTTCTTCATGTTGCATATGAATAATTACTTGTGTACTCAAATTGTGTAACGGGAAAAAGTTTTGGATATGAATAAGTTTTTTGGTACAATTGCTAATATATTTTTTTTGATCATATCATAATGCAAGTGTAAATGAAAGGGAGTGAGAAAAGCATGAAAACTAAAAGGAAACATGAAAACTTTCTTCGCTTCCTTGTATAGTTTGCTGCTGTTTAGCAAAAAAGTAATGAAATTGGTTTTGTTTGTTGTATTTTGCATACTCAAATTGTGTTAGGGGAAAATGTTTTAAATATGAATAGTTTCCTATAGAGTTGCAATTCCTTTTTTTTTTTTTCAGCATATCATAATGCAAGCCTAGCTGCAAAGAGTGGCAAAAGCAAGAAAAGTGGGAGGGAACATGAAAACTTTATTAGCTCAAGCTGCAACTCTGTCATTCGGTTCCAATGGTCCTCCTTTTCTTGGTGCTCCCTTCTTACATTTCATTTTTTGCATCACATGAGTGTTTTCTAGAAAGAGCATCTTCACACTTTGTTGTGGAATTTGAAATTTTCATAGGAACATTGGCAGCAAGGTCTTTGTTAGTCTACAATACATACAAAACATTAGTAGAATATATACATATACATATGCATGTATATACAGGTTTATGTGTGTGTGTGTGTGTGTGTGTATGTTGACACCCAATTTTGTTTGGGCACTGACTTTTTACTTAAGTTTTAGGTTAGGAAAATTAGTTTAGGGGGCATTTTCATTTTTAGGGACTAATTGGTCATTTGTTAGGAGTTTGGGTCATTTTTGTCATTTTAGGGTTTTGCATAGTTAGTTGGTCTAGTCACATTTAGGTTACATTGTTATTTTGGTCTAAATGGTCATCTAGGGTAGAAATAGGAGTTAATTTAGTTCAGGCACTAATTTGGAATCCTAAAGGTCATGTGGGGTCAATTTAAGAAAAATGGGAAAGTTTGGGAAAAAACTAAGAATTGTTAGAGGATTTTAGGGAAAAATTGAAAAGTTTAAGGTAAATTTGTCAGAAATGGAGAGTTTGGGGGCAAATCTGTTGAGATCCAAAAGTTTCAAGGAAATCTGGAAAATTTTAGGAAGTTTTGGGCTTAATTGACAGATTAAAGAAGTTTTGGATTAAATTGAAATTCGCACAGAATTTGGGGCAAGATTAGCAGCTTGAGAGTTTTATTGGACTTAAACTGATACTTTACCAGATTATATCCTAATCTCCTTAAATTGAATTTGGATCAGTTTTAAACTGGGAAAACCTAGCTAATCTCGCCTAAGACTCCCTAGTATAAACATGGGTCACTATTGACATGAAAAGGGATGAGAAAATTTGAAAACCCTAAGCTTGGTTCGAAAAAGATAAAACTACAATCAGAGCCTCTGGTCTCACAGCCCTTGTCCCTAGAAAACCTAAACCTAATTCCAAGCCGCCGCTGTCCCTAATTATTCCCCTCTACTGCCCCGACGCTTCAATTACCCTCGACGCTGCCAGACGTTGTTGTGTCGCCAAATCCGCCTCCGTCAGCCTTCCCCGCCAGCCACGTCGCTCCAGCTTGCCCTTGCCGTCGCCCTCCAAGCTGTGCCACTGCACTAGCTGCCACCATCTCCTGCCCTCGTCGCGGCACCCTCCAAGCTCCACCGTTACATCGCCTGAGCCCATGGTCGTTCCCTTTGTCATCAATAACCACATAATCAATAACGAAATAGGCGAAATCAATGTCAACGATTCAAGCAATTCTCAATTAATGGACGAAAACTGCTTCCAATCAGGGGACTTAGCCATAGCACGTTCCGAGATGGAGGAAGACTTACAATGCAGAGGGATTTACTAGAAGAGAGAAGAGAAATAGAAGAGGGAAAGGGTTCGCAATTTCTCAGCTAACTATCAATGAGCTACATCCCAACTCATATAGGCTAACCGAATGTAATTAAGAAAAAGTAAAAATAAAAAGATAGTTGGATTTGTGGGCGTCCGTCCATGTCAGTACGTAGTCTGCACGTAATCACCTGAGGTCTCCCGCCAACTGCGTTCCGTGACAATCCCCTCTCCTTAACAGAATTCTTGACCTCAAGAATAAAAAAACTGTGGGAACTTTCTTCGGATCTCTGAGTAGCTCTCCCAAGTTGCATCTTCCAGTGCTGAGTTAGACCAGTGAACCAAGACCTTGGTGACGGCTGTGTGGCCTTTCTTCTCTATTTTGCAATCCAAAATAGCCATTGGTTTCTTGACGACAGTGGCTTCTTCATCCGGCAGGGTGGGCTGAATTACAGCATCGCCAACCTTCTTCTTCAGCAAGGATACATGGAAGACATCATGTATGCGTGCCTCTGGAGGAAGTCTGAGTCGATAGGCCACTGCTCCCACAACTTCTACTATCTTGAAGGGTCCGCAGTACTTAGGACTCAGTTTGTGTGAACCTAAAGGCCTTACAGAATACTGTTTATAAGGTTGTAACTTCAAATAGACCTAGTCTCCCACTTCAAATTGTCTCTCTGTCTGATGCCTATCTGCCATCATCTTCATTCTGTGTTGAGCTCATTCCAACTGTTGCTTAAGCTGTCTGATCATTGCTTCCCGAGACGTCAGACTCCTGTCGACTGATTCAACCTTGGAGTCTCCAGCTATATAAGGAACATAAAGCGGAGGTGGTTGCCCATATAAAACCTCAAATGGAGTGAGAGCAGTAGAGGTGTGATAGTTAGTATTATACCACCACTCAGCTAGATAAAGCCATTTAGACCACTCCCTGGGTCTCTCTCCTGTCATGCACCTTAGGTAAGCTTCCAGGCATTGATTCACGCATTCCGTTTGGCCGTCAGTTTGCGGGTGATAGGCAGTTGACAGCTGCAGCTTAACCCCTTGAACCTTCATCAATTCTTGCCAAAACGTGCTCATAAAGATGGCATCACAATCTGAAGTGATAGTAAGAGGCATTCCATGCAATTTAAAAACATGGTCGAGGAACACCCTGGCAACACTGGCAGCCATATAAGGGTGAGATAGGGGAGCAAAATGTGCATATTTACTGAGTCAATCGACTACTACCAGGATGGCGTCAAACCTCTCTGATTTGGGTACAGCTATAACGAAATCCATTTTGAGGTGCTCCCAAACCTTATCGGGTATGGGCAAAGGTTGCAATAGTCCCAGCGAGGTAGAGTTCTCATGCTTAAACAACTGGCAAATGTGACATTGTCTCACATAATTTCTCACATCCTTTGCCAAACCCTTCCAACAACAGAAGCTCAAAAGTTTCTTCCTGGTGACTTGGGCTCCAGAATGCCTACCTGAAGCACCACAATGAACCATTTCAATCATTTTATGGCGCAAACTTTGGTCATGTCCAACCACCAATCTTCCCCTCTTTTTAAGTCCTTGACTATCGATCACATAGTGGGGATGGCAGTGAGGATCAGCTCGCAACTCCGAAATAATCCTTTGTAACTCTGGATCCTTGTCCACACTGTCTTTGATTTCTAGCATCAAGGACGTTGTAAACGTAGTACGGTCAGCATGAATAGCTCGGAACTATGCACTCGAGACAGAGCATCAGCTGCGACATTTTCCTTTCCCTTACGATACTGGATCTCAAAATCATATGGCAGGAGCTTAATAATGAACCTTTGTTGTAATGGAGTTGTTATTCTCTGCTCGATGAGGTACTTCAAACTTTTTTGATCTATTTTGATGATGAAGTGCCACCCCAGTAAATATGCACGCCATTTGTCTACTGCGAACACCACGGCAAGGAACTCCTTTTCATAGGTAGAGAGACTCAAGTGTTTAAAGGATAGCACCTTACTTATAAAAGCAATGGGATGTCCGTCTTGCTGTAGAACAGCCCCAATCCCATCTTTGCACGCATCTGTTTCTATGACGAAAGGGTCATTAAAGTTAGGTAATGCCAAAACTGGAGTTGTTACCATTGTTTGTTTCAGAATGTCAAAAGCTTCCTTTGCTGCCGCATCCCATTTGAACTGGTTCTTCTTCAAGAGTTTGGTCAATGGATGGCTAATAACTCCATAATGCCTCACAAAGTGTCGATAATACCCAGTTAGCCCCAAAAACCCTCGGAGTTGCTTGACGGTCCTTAGTTCAGGCCAATTCACCATTGCCTCTATTTTACTGGGATCAGTCGACAGTCCCTGCTGAGAAATGATATGGCCCAAGTAATCTACTTGTGTGACGCCAAAAAGGCACTTATTCTTCTTTAGGAACAAGGTGTGCTCTAGTAAGGTCTCAAACACCCCCCTTAAGTGCTTCAAGTACTCTTCCTAAGAGGCGCTATAAATAAGAATGTCATCAAAAAATACTAGAACAAACCTTCTGAGATATGGCTGAAAAATGTGATTCATCAAACTCTGGAATGTGGAAGGTGCATTAGTGAGACCGAAGGGCATAACTAAGAACTCGAAATGGCCATGGTGAGTTCTAAAAGCCGTCTTGGGGATGTCCTCTTCACACATTCTAATTTGATGGTACCCTGCCCTCAAATCCAATTTGGAGAAATATTTGGCGCCATGAAGGTCATCCAGCAATTCTTCAATGACTGGGATTGGGAACTTGTCTTTTATGGTAGCCTTGTTCAGCTCTCAAAAATCCACACACAGCCGCCAGCTTCCATCTTTCTTTCTTACTAAGACAACAGGGGAAGAAAAAGGGCTCTGGCTGGCCCTGATTATGCCCGTGCTGAGCATTTCCCCCACTAGCTTTTCGAGCACATCCTTTTGAATCGAGGGATATCTGTAGGACCTAACATTGACCGGAAGGGTGCCCGGCGCCAGCACTATCCGATGATCATGATCCCTCGTAGGTGGCAATTTGTTGGGTTCTTGAAACAGGCCCTCGAATTCAGTAAGCAACTCAATGAGCTTCAGGTCCCTGGGAATTGCTTCGGATTGGTTGCATGCTACTGGAGTTCTGTAATACCCCAGTAATTGGATAGCAAAAGCTTGTCCCCCCTCCACCTTGCCTGTTTGTTTTATTGAGGTCCATGTTGTCGTAGCCTTGCTGGGAGTGAAGGTGTACTTGGGTGAGCCTCTCAAATGCATTTTCTGCCCTTGATACTTGAATGACATTGTCAATGTTTCAAAGTTCCACTTGATGTCTCCCAGTAATCTCAACCATTGCACTCCTAATACCATCTCACACCCTCCAAGTGGTAGCAAGAGTACATCTGAAGAGAATTCAACTCCCTGAATTTTCCAGGTCAAACCCTTGCATACGCTTCCTGCCTCTAACACATGACCGTTAGCTACTGAGACTCCCAAGGGCCTCATCTGTTCCACCGTGTACTTCATCCTTTTAGCCACCACTTTGTCGAGGAATATGTGAGTGCTGCCAGAGTCAATGAGCATGCTAACCGAGTTCTTCCCAATATGCCCTGTGACCCTCATAGTGGTGTAGTTGGGTAGACCTATTAATGCATTTAAAGAAAGACAGGGAGAGTCAATGGCAACCATTGGTTCTTCGCCTAATTCTATATGCTCCTCTTCAACCCATTCATCCCCTCCCAGTTCAACTAGCAGCTCAATTTTGTTAACTTGACCTTTTTTGCACTTGTGCCATTATTCTGCCTTTTTTCATTCAACTCTTTCTCTGTCAAACGCCTGATTGGACGCGTAGGGACTGGAAATGTGGGCTGCGAGCATTTAGGCAAGGGTAATAACCCCTTGCTTTTCTTGTCCCCTGCACGTTTACTCTTCTTATTCAGAGTCTTCGCAGATTCCTACAACTTCGCCAGACATTGAGCCTCATGCAAGGTTGTAGGTCGAAGGACCCGAATGGCACCCTGTATCTCATCTTCCAAGCCACCTAGAAACTATCCTACCAAGAATTCTTCAGGAAGAGGGCTTACTTGGTTCAAGAGTGTATCGAATCGGTTCTGGTATTCTCGTACTGCTCCCGTCTGTTTAAGGTTCTTCAGCTCGGTTGAGGGATCATGGTGCCCTTCTTCTAATCTTTCCCTAATCACCATTGAATACTGGTTCCAGGTCAACCTTAGCGTCGCCGGACAGTCCCGAAGGAATCGTTGATGCCACTGAAGAACAGGTCTTTCCATGTGTATGGAAGCCATCTGGATTTTGCATTCTTCAGGGATGCCATCCAAGTCAAAAATCTGGTTACAGCAGAAGAACCGCCCCTCGACATCCTCTTCCAGGAAACGGGGAAAATCGATCCGGCCCACCCTAGTTAGGTTCACGCCACCTCCCGAGTTTAGGTAGCTAGATCCATTGTTGCTGGAGCTAGCCTCCCGATAATGAGTCCCTACCTCCTGAGCTCTTTGGAGATTCGCCATAAACTGATGAAGAACATCAAACTGTTGTTCTTGCCGAGATACCAGATCATCGTGTTTTTGCTTCAATCAAGCAAGCTCCTTCTCGTGTCTGCTTGCATGGTCGTTAAGGCTCTTAGTGATTTGTTCTTCCAATCCTCTTCGCAGTTCTTGGAGCCTGGTGCCCTCAGCCATTTTCGAGCCCAGATCGTGCTATGATACCACTGTCATCAATAACCACAGAATCAATAACGAAAAAGGCGAAATCAATGTCAACGATTGAAGCAATTCTCAATTAATGGACGAAAACTGCTTCCAATCAGAGGACTTAGCCGTAACACATTGCGAGATGGAGAAAGACTTACAATGCAAAGGGATTCACTGGAAGAGAAAAGAAAAACAGAAAAGGGAAAGGGTTCGCAATTTCTCAACTAACTATCAATGAGCTACATCCCAGCTCATATAGGCTAATCGAATGTAATTAAGAAAAAGTAAAAATAAAAGGATAGCTGGATTTGCGGGCGTCTGTCCACGTCAGTACGTAACCTGCACGTAATCGCCTGAGGTCTCCCGCCAACTGTGTTCTGTGACACCCTTCGCCGTCTGATCGCCGAATCGAAGGAGAAACGAGATTAACCCTTTCAAACCCGCGACCCGACCCGGATCCAACCTAGTCAAACTACTCTTTCGGTATAACTCCCCTCTAGCCCTCTGACTTTTTATTTCATCCATTAAGTCACTAACATGTTTTCTCTTTTTGTAGATGAGTCACTAACAGCAAGTTTTTATTATTTGTTTTTCTTTGTTTCTTTTCTTATTCGTTTTGTTTGGTCGCTCATTAAATGAAGCCATTAAATCCACATAGGAACATAACCTAGAGTGTTTGTTTTATTTTATCTTATTTTATTTTCTTAAATCACTTTAGTTATCTTTATTTTCTTTTAACTTTAGGATCATGCGATTTTGTTTTCTTTATTTAGATCTCATAATGTGTCTTAAAAAAAAGTAATAATACAAAAAAATAATTAGTTGTTTAATTGCTCAGATATTTTTTACTTTCCTCACTATCCAGATATTCTAAAGAAACTAAATGAAGACAATTTTTTTAATACTTAACATTTATTTTTCCAAGGTCTGTTCTTGGTGATTTGATAAAATCCCGAGACGAATTATTTGTTCGAATCCGATTGGTCTGATAAGATTCACGGTTTTGAACAAGATGTTCCTTTCAAATTCTTGGTGGATTTGACAAAGTTCCAAGATTTTAAGGACGTCTAGGATTCCATATCCGGTTGATCTGATAAGATTCACGGTTTAGAATTAAAAATAAATTTCATTAAAATTATTTTCAATCAAAGATTAGGTTAAGAAACAAAGATTTAGGAAAAGATAAAACTGAACCCCATGGTACCAATTTTCGGGCGCTTTAATAAGGTTATTTTAGTGTAACCGACGATCTTAAAATCTCTCACAGACCATAACAAGTATCCAATCAACCTACGTAAACTGATTGGTGGCGACTCCTAAAAATCACGTTACTACAATATATATATGAAAAATATTCAATTATTTTGACCAAATTCTATACAAACATACCTCAGCTGTAGTTTCTATATCAAACAGTATAGATACTTTCATGGCATTGAAAGTAGGATTTCCAAATCACTACTTGAATGATTTCATTCAAAATTGGAATAGATATTTAAGGGAAATTAAGTTGTTAATTGCTTCTGGGAAGTCACTTTTTGGTCTTAGACTGTTCAAACACATTTAATAATCAAGTTTTGAAGAAACTTTTTTGGGTAAAGCACTAAAGATCTAGTCAATTATATTTTCCTCTCCACAAACTAATGATTTTGTGTTCACCCTAATAAGGGTGGCCGTTTCATCATCAAATAAGATGAAGCCAGTGTAGCCTGTTGAATCTTTAACTTCTACTTTAACTTGATATCTTTAAGGACAAAATGTTAGTACATAATTAAGTTTGAAGAGAAGACAATAAATAACAATATAATCTTATACCTTGACTTTGGATAATCAACAAGTGCATTGCATTCCTCATAAAATTATCCAGTTCGTAGGTGAATTAGTTTCCGTCAATGCCATGATAATCTACATGATAACTAGTACCAACTCTATTTCATGATTATTTTAGAAATAGTTCCAATCAAGCAGTAGACATCTTTCTAAAGTAGGTTGGAAAAGGCTTATTTATTTAAAAAGAAATAGAAAAAATAGGCTAAATGTAAAATAGTTTTATAGGACATAAAAATTTACCTTGTCATACACACAATCACCTAGTGCAAAAATTTCATAAATTGTTTTGCTTTTTTTTTTTTTCATTGCTATTATTCTTCCCATCAATAAACAAACTTTGTATTTGAAACTCCAGAATTTTAGCACTACATTCAAATATCTGATATAAAATCATGGGTGGTAAGCTATAAATTAATGTAAGACATGTACTATAAACTGACAAATTAGTTTTAGAAACCTACATAAAATCACCCTTTATAGTGTCAACCTCAGGAATTTGAATATTTAAGTAAATCTTACTTGATCTTGAAGTTCCTAAGCTTGGTTGACCTATACAGGAAAACAACATTGTTAATAAGTTTACATTATAGTAGAATGAGAAATAAAGCTAAATATGGATGAGAGAATGTACAATATGTTTGAAACCATGAAAAGTCTTCATGACCAAAGAAATGAAAACTTGTACAACACAAGTTGATTCATTTTCTCTCTTCTTCGACAAAAAAAATTGGGAGAACTCTAGCCATAGTATAATTAGAATTTTATTCTCATAGTTTGGAAAAGATGAGAATTAGTAGAAAAATATACACAAATGGTCAAAGAGAAGATATTGAATATCATTGTGTAAAACACACCTTAAATCCTGTAATTTGATAGTTATGGTGTCAACTGAATCACCTTTAATAATTTTTTGCTTAATTGAACTAACTTCTACAACAACTTCTACAACAACTCCCACAACATCTGGCAAGGAAAAACAAATGGTAATTATGACGTATAGATAATACATGTAGCATCCGACTATATTTTGGAAAACTTTTAGAGAAACTTGTAAAGAGTTCTTCTTGATTAACACGTGTGCTAAGTTCATCGAAAGCAATGAACTCAAATTTGTGCATGGGAAAATCGCAAGGCTCGTGGTTCACATCATAGATTTGTGTAGTATAAGTAATGTATAAATGGATGTGTATCTACGATTTGATAAATCTTTTTCTTTAGAAGAACAGTGAAATTCTTGAAGATATACGTACTTCCTTCATGAAGCTTCTCTTTAAACTTGCATTCCAAAAAAAATTTATAGACTCATGAATTGCCATGCCCTTTATATGTAAACAAAAAACATAATAGCCAATAATAGATCATGAATGTATACTTATAGTATGGAGGAAAAAATAAATTGTAAAATTTAACAGAATTGAGAAAAATAAGAATGCATTCTCATCCACAAGAACAAAATTGGTACTAAGAAATTGGTCACCTTTCAACAATTAAAACATCCCATAAAATGACAAACCCTTATTTGAAAAGTCCAGTCAGTCCTTTTAGGAGACAGTTTCTCCAATGTAATATGTTATGTTGGGAGACTATAAAAACAAGAAAAGATTCATAAATGAACATATTCGTTGATTGTAGGAATTTAAAGACAAAGAAATTAAAAAAATAAGAAAATCTATCAATCTTTTTAAATGACTACCTCATCTTTGGCATTAGTGGAAATCTAAAAATATAAATTAGTGAAAAAATGAAGATAGGTAGTAAGAGAGGGCAGAAAGAAATGAAAGGAAAGGTTGATAATATTGAGTGTGTGTTGAAAGTAAATGTTAGAACCTATACATATATATAAGAAAGATGAGTGAATGAGTGAATTTTGAAGTGAGTGCTATATAGAGACTTTAAGTATTAATTATTACAAATAAATTCTTAAATTAATGCTACAAATATACTATAAAGTTAATGTTTAAAAAAATATTCTTAGGGAAGTTGGATGGACAATATTAATATCATTAAATTAAATAAAATTGTAATGAGAACACTCTAATAGAAATTAAAACTACTAAATTGATAAGAGAAATGAAATTTATTTAAAACAATTGATTAGGGAAAATAATATTAATTAACCGTTAAGAATGAAACAAAAGCTAATGGTGTTTTGATATACTAATAGGATAAGAATTTAAATTCAATCACTAAAATGTATAAAAAAATATAATTTTAAGGGAAGTTTGATGAACAATATTAATACCATTGCAACAAAAAAATTGTAATAAGAATACTCTAATCGAAATTAAAGCTACTAAATTGCTAGGAGAGATGAGGAAGTTGGATGGACAATATTAATACTATTGAAGCAAATAAAATTGCAATGAGAATACTCTAATAGAAATTAAAGCTACTAAATTGCTATGAGTGAGTTTCTTCTTTATATTATGAAGTAAATGTTAAAGAAATTAATCTTGAGGAATGAATGAGATTCTCCTTTATATATATATATATATATATAGTGTTGCAAAATTAATTAAATAAATTTTATTTGTTAAAAAAACCAGCATGGGCCCATGGCCGGTCTGGGCCGGGTAAGCCCACTTATCACCATTAGATATGGGCAATGGCATCCATTCACGCAGAAGAGAAAAGAAAACTTTGGCACATACAAAAGGAACCAAAAAGATATTTTCACCGAGCATTTGGCAACCTTCTATTATAATTTTATCTCAGAAAACATACTTTCAGAATATTATATGCAACAAGAAAAAGATTAAAAAAAATAGAGCTAAAAAACGAGAGTAACTATTTGCACATATAATTTCGTCTTAAAATAAAAAGAAAAAAAATGAAAAACAAAACAAAACGCAATTTAAAACAAAATAAAAGCAACCAGCAGCCACCTCTAGGTGAAATTACTTCCATTTCCAAAAGTGACTTAATTTTTTAAATATCCTTGAACTCCTGTTATCTACCTAAAATAAAAAATCTTGCTAAAGCCTCTCGTGGTCTTTGCCTCCGATTAAGTAGAAACCGCCGCCAATTAAATTGCCCCATTTTTCTTTTTGCCGACTAGACCTATATAAAGGAAACAAAATAGAGGAGAAGAGATTAAAAAAAAAACTAAAAGATGCTCCAAGAATTCGAAACTATACACTTGCTAATTCCGTCTTCATTATTTTCTACTCTGTAATTGACAAATTTCATCACTTTCAAAGAAAAATAATGAAGAGATAGCGTCACTTGTTATCTCCCTTCATAGGCCCAAACTTGGAGTAATACAAGCAGCCTACAGCCACTAGTTGGCCCAAACCTGTAAATTAAAGGAATTACAAACATTCTCTCTTAAAAAAAGAGATCCTATCAATTTCATTCATTTCACATTAACAAAATAACGTATATTTTTTCTTTTTGATTTTTTTTTTCAAATCCAAAATTACTTAAAAATTAACACCCAATCTATATTATTACTATTTGAACAACAATTTTTCAGAAAACAATTAATAATTTTTTAGTAAATTTTCTTAAATTCTTGACTTATAAGAAGGAAATTAATAAAATAGACTCTTTTTGCAAACGAATGTTCAAAAAGTACTTTTCAGACTTTTTATAGTGTCTGACTTCAAAATTTTTAGAATTCAAGTAAAAAGTTCTTCTTCTAATAATATTTATTTCTTTTAATTTCAGACATGTGAAAGAAACATTAACGATACAGATGCGACCAACAAGATTACACAACATAGCCTACACAAAAACTAAATTAAAATCATTTATTTTTATTTGAAATTAATTTTATTTAAAAGTCAATATTATGTTAATGTAAAAATCTATTGAAACTAGAATTTTCATTATGAATTTTTATGTATTAAAAAATTCATAAACGTTTTAGTAACATCATAAAAATTCTATTTTGAAAGAATTATTATGTCTATATAATATTGCCTCTGTCCCAATTTAGATGAAACATTTTTTTTTTGTCTAAAAAATGTTAAAATGTTTCCCCTTTTAAAAAATTTTAAATAACCAATTTACCTTTTTACCCTCAACTTAGACTCTTTCGGTCAAAATCCCAGATAATCTAAGTTCCCAAAATTAGAAGCTAGACAGAACAACATTGATTGATTTCATCAGCCCAAGCACTAATTAAGGTGGACGGAGATTAATGTGATGGACAGTTGGAAACAGAGATCGAAGCGAATGGATGATCATGGTGGTTGGTAGGTAAGGTGATTGAAGCGATCGACGCAAACGAATAAAGTGGACAGACGATTGAGGTTGATGAACAAAGCAAACGGAGATTGACAAACAAAGCGGACGGAGATTAACGCGACGAGGGGTGGAGATCGATGCAACCGATGGTTAAAGATCAACGCGATCGACGCAATGGACAGTTTGAGATCAACATGATCAACGCAACCGACGGTCGGATGGAGATTAATGCAATGGACGAGACAAAAGGTCGGAGATCAACGCGATCGACATAATGGAGACAAGGCAAGGTGACGACGTCAGGGAGCTCGGGGAGGGAAGCAAAGTGGTTAGTGGCTAAGGCTGGACAGCAAATGTAGGGGTAAACTTGATAACTGGATAACACTTTTTGGCTTGCCTTGAGAAGTATGCAAAAAGAAACGTTTCATCTAAATTGGGACAAAGGAAGTATCATTTTCTGTCATTTTGCATTTTATTTTTTTTTTTACATTTTTCTTAGTAATAGTTAAACCTCTTTCAAGTCCCTTAAGATTTCATTTCATTTCTTTTGTTCATTATACTATAAGGACTGAAAGAGGGTTTTTAATGCCTTTTTTTTGTGTGTTTTTCTTGGTAATGCTCAAATCATTTTTTTGGTCATTAATTTCATTTCTTCCTTTTGTTATCCCTAAACTTTTACATATGATGATCAGACCCAGATGGATAGGATGAGGCATTGGTGGGATTGGTATATTTGCAAGTTTGGAGACTACAACTACCGAAGTAAAAAATTAAAAATATTTCTATTTTCATTTCCTTCTCATTTGTAACTCTAATGGTTGCAGAAATTCTGCATTTTTATAACTCAAGGATAGACAAATGACCAAGTCTGTAGAGCACAAAACCACATGATACTTGCATCACACGATACATGAATCCCAATAGTAGGTATTAACTTCCCTCATCCATTTTGATATATGACACACTTCATGTATTATTACACATAGGTCCCTTTTTGAAAATTTTGACAACTATGGGTCTATCATAAAAGTTAATCACTGCTAAATTCTAAAGATTAAGCTTACCATCCAGCCACACATTTGGTCTCAAGCTGCAGCTGCCCTTCTTAATCACCTAGCCCTCCCAATTCATGAATAACAAATATATATATAAACAGTGCATATTATATGCGTGTATTGTATTATTACCAACTTTTGTTCTAAACTTAACCACTCTACTTTCTATTATCTCCAATAAAAAAAAATACCCTGCAGTATCGCACTATATTGAAGAATCTTGTATCTACTAAATAACAATTATGAAATCTTATAGATGAACAATACACAGGTATTGGGTCCAAAATGAACAATACCACCCAACCTAAGAACTGTCCAAAAATGAAAAGAATAAATTATAGAAAAGGTCTATTAGTTTTGGCACATTGTTTTACTAGTCCTCAAACTTTACTGTCTTCCATTTAACCCCACAATTTGATTCCTTCAGTTATTGTACTTTGTCTTCTTGATCTCTAAACTTTGCTTTCTTGCTATCGACTTCCCAAACAACAAGTTGCCGTAACAACTTGTGGCTAGTTCATCTAGTGTGAAATAATCATTAGTGATACAGATGAATCCAACAAGCCTACATAATGTAGTCACATGAGAGGCTATAAGCTTGTTCTAAAATTTTTTACTATGATCCTTCTTCCATTCCAAGTTCTTTGTATTATTTTAGTTTTTTTACTTAAGTTTGAATTGAATTTATTTATATTAATACTTGCTAAAAAAATTTTAAAAGATTTATATTTTGAAAGTACAATACTTATAGTTTTTAAATGTAGATTAAAAAAAAAACTTTAGCCACTATTAATATAAATAAATTTAAATAAAACTTAACTTAAAAAATTGAAATGGTGCAAAGAACTTAGGATAGAGGTAGTATTAATTTTTAATTGCCTAAAAAATAAAAATTCATAAAAATTTAGTAAGATTATAAATTTTTTAATTTCAATAAGTTATTACATCTATAAAATATTGGCCTTTAAATAAAATTGGTTCTAGGAAAGAAAATAAACCTAAAAGTAAGACATTTTTAATTAAATTGATTTTTAATTTAAAACGAATTGGGTGTTAGTATTCTTATAGAGTAAAATGGAAATAAAGGCTCACTTGTTTGGCCAAAGGTGTTCAGTGGACTACCCAGCCCTTTAAAAAAATAAAATTTGTTTAAATAGTTTTGCATTTTTATTTCTTTTAAAGAGGAAAACACCACTACTAGATTTTATTAATGGAAAAACCTAATGTCACGTACAAAAACTAGAATGTATAATAAATGAGCAAATGATGAAACATTTCAACAATTACCGGATAGGAATACAATTAATTCTCATCAGATAGGGTCTTTTGGTTTGAACTAAGAGTAGCATTAGGCCAAGTATGGTTGTACCGACGTACTTCCTTAGATGGCAGCCTTTATCTAGTTTTTCTATTTTCTTCAAACTAAAATCTGTTTCGGTCACAATGATTAATTGTATGTGTACAGGAGCTATCATTTTCCCACAAAGTTTGCATATTTTGGACCTCGCATCATTCTCAAAAAAGAAATGTGAATTCTAGTCATGCCCAAGTTGGCCTTCCCCCAATTTTTACAACTTGGATATGGATGCCTTTGTCACCCAAACAGGCTTTCTTATGGAAAAAAAGATTTAATTTGGGTTGTGTGGAATGAGGAGTCCACCACACCTTTACTCTTTTCCTTTCCCCTTGATGCCATTAGTGAGAGAGTAATCATAGAGATGAAGAAGAAATTTGGAAGAGAGATTGTAGATATTAGTGTGAGGAAGTGTAGGAAATGAACCTTAGAATCTAGTTGTTACTAGTTGTTCGAGTGAGCAAAATGGTAATTTGAGGTTAAAAAGTAAGGTGGAGTTGTTTGAGGGCCTTAAAGCATAATTTGTCTACTTTTTGGCAGAATTTAAATTCTGTTGTTCAAGCTAACTCGGCCAGGCCCTACCCGACCCGACCTAGGACCATCTTGCTTGGCCTGGGCTCCATTGGGGGATGGGCTGAACTAGGCCTACACAACACCCCTTCTTCCCCCAGGCCTATAATCTCCCTACCTCCTCTCGTGCTTCTCCCCTGGCTGGGCCTTGACCAGGTTGGTCCGAGTCTGATCCCAAGCCTGGCCACATTGAACACCTTTATGTTTAGCTTTTCTAAATTATACTTCCTTTATCCAAAATTCTTTGCACCATTTACTTTTCAGTAACTAATCTATGATTTTTTATTTTCAACATTTTAGTGTATCAAAGAAAAAATTTTATATATAAATGACAAATCAAGATATATAGTGATAGCCAAAGGCTATTGCCTCCTCGGTAGTAACTCCCTGCCAGAATATTGGCCGAGGAGTCTGACGTCACCCAAGAGAGGATCTTTTTACGGACCTCGGAAGGTGCGAAGTCAAACACTATGAGCTCGAGACTTCGGTTAGCTCGTCAGGAATTCCGAGGACAACACCGTCTCCATCGAGGGGCCAAACTGACTGCCTCCGGGTAAGAGAGCCATCTCTCTGAAGCAAGGGAGAATCTCCCCGAAGGCAGAGGCCCCGAAGAGGATCTTCCTCGAACAAGAAACACCTGAGCAAGGGTATCCCCTAACTATGGGTGTGAGTCCCGAAGAAGGTGTTCATCAAGGGAACTCCCAGAACTATGGGATAGATCCCAAAAGAGGTGCTCGCACCGAAGGACGGATAGAATCCGAACAGGGTGCACGCACCGAAGGGCGACCTCGCCCAGGGGACCTCGGGAGTACGGTATGAGCATTTAAGGAGCCTCTGACATGTCGCCCACAAGCCCTACACGTCACATCTGAACGGTGAACTGACACGCCGCAGCCGCCCCCGTCCTGACACAACCCGTCCGGGTCCAGGGCTAAAGGAGGCTGCGAACGGCTGCCTGTCCCCTAGGTCCAAAACTACAGATCAAATCCGACCGAACACGTGTCATGATCTGAACGGACCAGCTACTCCTATAAATACTAGGAAATGGGACTGGGCAAAGGATGGGCATTTTCCTCCCTATGAGAAAACACAAAACAGGCAAGACACTTGATCCCTTAGTGTTCTTCCTCCACTTTCACTCAGAAAACTGACTTGGGCGTCGGAGGGTACTCCCCGGAAAAGCAAACCGGGGACCTCCTAACCTCTTCTTTGAGCTTTTCAGGCACGCTCAGTTGGGAAACCAGAGCTCCAGGCGCTTGCCTCCTCAGGAAGTCTCTCCGCCTGTCAACATGACAGCAAACGAAGATGCCCTGGGGCATCATATAGTTTCTAAATATATTTTTTATAGTTTTTCTAACAAACAATAATATAAATATATTCGAGTCAAAGTAGTCGAAAAAGTCACATGAAGCAAAAAAAGTGGAATGGAGAGAGTATTATCTAAAGCTACTAAAGTTTTTTCTATTCATAAGGAAAAAAAGTATGCTACTAGGTAATCATATTTTGGGCCTCAACCCACTTTTTCTTCTACTGGCCCAGGGATTATCAAAAGCAAAAAATTGAAAGATTACATATATGTCCTCATTTTGTCTTTACCTTGAAATCAATCATTTTTGCCATTTTTGTCAACTAGTTCATTCTAGTAGAACAATGCACATATATATGAATTCATATTTATTTCAAGTTCTTTTTATTTCAAGACTTTCTCATTTATTAACTTATTATGATTAATGGAGTAAAATTGTGTGTAGACATATTTAAATTAAAATTTTTAAATATCTATTTTTTAGATTTGTTTCTGAAATTATTATTGTTGTTGTTGTTGTTATTGTTGTTGTCACCGTTGTTGTTGTCGTTATCGTCATCATTGTCATTGTTGTTATTATATATAGGAGGGAGATCAATAAGGTAGATTATTGAACCTTGGATCTTTAAGTAATGACCATGAGCCTTCACCTTTAAGTTAAAGCTTTAGTTCTTTTTAAAGTTTATACTAGCCTTGGTACTCCATTACTAATTTTAAGTACTATTTATGACTTTATGAGATAGCACAACATTCACTATAGGGATGGCAATAGGGCGGATTGGGCATAGATTTGCCACCTTTGCCAGTTGCTGACTAGGGTTGATGGGCGAAAAATGGTGCACGTGCTCGCCACTCACAGGCCATGGGTTCCCCATGGTTTACCCAGTATTGTTGGATCTGAATTTAAAAACCTTCATTGTTGTCTTCTGATTCAAGTTCAACAATCTCCTGTTATTAAAAGTTAACCAAGTTGTGGGAGGTGGTCTGAATTTTGTTGAAGTTTTGGAACTTAAACATGAATTCAGAAAAAGGTGGACTCTACTTCATATTACCTGGTTTGCCAGAGCCACCCGGTACGCATTGGCACGATGGATCTTTTCCATCAAGGTTACAAACTTTGGTGGTAAAGATTTAATGAAGTGGGATTCATCGTCAAGGTGAACAATATTGGTATTTGGAGGAATAGTCTTCTTGAAGATAGATTTGGACCTCTTGTACTTGGTGGAAGAAGAAATGAATGGACAAAAGCATGAATAAGATAGAGGCACGAAGATAGTGGTTGCGAGAATGGGAAAAAATGGTTTGACTTATGTTATTTGTAGTTTAGGTTAAGTTTACTTTCAGTCTTCCAATTTTAATAGTTTTTACAAGAAATCCTGTAAGATTGAAACTTAACATATAAGTCACTCATGTTCTTGCACAATAATGCACTACCATGGGTATGATTCACCCTGGCTTGCCAATACTCAATCCCAAGGCCAAACACAACATAAATGAATTAATCTAACATGTAAAACATGTAAGTGACCTGCCTTAAACACCTTATCAAGCAAGATCTAGCTTGTTGAACTCCATTGGATCCAATGAGCTACTCATGTGTTCCTAAGGCTCCAGTCACTTTTGCTTCACAAATGGGCACCTTACAAGCTATATGAAGACCATTCTCAAGCTCATAAACATCTTAAAACCATGATAAATTCGTGGGTAAGGCCTTACCTGGAGTTCATGAGGTAGAAATCCTTGGAACTTCTAATTACACATCAATCTTCACTACCTAGCTTGGACTTGCTTATACACATGTAGGAGCTTTTGATTTCAACATGAATTGCTCTATTAGAAGCTTGATTTGGAGTTTCTATAGAGGTTGGGAAAGAAAGATGACAAAAATGGAAGGTGGGAAATGAAGGAATGGTGTCATTCTCCAACTCTCTTTATTTTTTAACCTTCCTTCTGCTACCCCAACTTTGCTACATCTCCTTTCTTGCTCCCTAAGTTTTGTTATGCTACACTTAGATCACCTAGCCTTAACATTTCCATTTGATTATAAGTGAAAGCTTCATTAATCTTTTATTAAGTTCCAAGCTAAGCCCTAGGCTCTTAATACACATAATGCACTTAAGGCCCTTAAAACACACTTAGTGCAATTAGGTCCTTCACTTAGCCCTATGGTTCTATGAACTTCAAAACTTATGATCTTGATTTTCTAGGTCAATTTGACTACTTTGAACTTAAATTACCAAATTATAATTTTACCCTCCACATAGGATAAAATTACCAATATGTCCCTATTTAACACTTAGGTGTCATTTCTGACCTAGGAACCTTCCTAACCCTTCCTACTTGTTTGACAAATAAAATGAGTGTTTAAATAAGGTAATTTACCTAGTAACGAAGTTTTACCTGACCATAATAGGTCAAATACCTAGAGGGTCATTACACTCACAACTCTACTGCTGTGATCCCCTCCTCAATCTCACTACCAATATCCTTGACAAGATCATTGAGTACTCCAAGGGCATACCCACCACCTGCAAAGCCACTACCTCTTCTCTTTTAACTCTTTCAGTGAATCATTCATTAAGAAAAAGACAAAAGATAAGCTTAAAATGCTAATCCTATTAACACATTGCCTCAATTTCATGGAGCTCCTTGACCTGCTAGCCCAAACTTGAGGAAATTTTTTTAGGTGAATTAAAATTATATACCAAAAAAGGAAGCACAGTTTTAGCAGGAAAATTCTTAGGCATTCAAGGGCATCATTCTTGTTGATGCCATTATGTAATGTATCAATTTGGTATAGTACATGGTTCCGAGCATCTAGATATGACTTATGGCATGAAGCTTGCTCACTTATCCGAACCTTGGCATCTTAATCTTAGCTGTTGTGGGTGGTGGTAGAGGGACTTCAATGAGTTGCAGTAGGCTTTCGGGAACGAAGAGGGTCGACCTTGAGTTGTGGGGCAAGTGGAAGTGTTCTGAGATATGATCAATGATGCTAGACTTATTGCTTGGCTACCATGGGTCAGATTACACATGGAAACATGTTTCCTAAAGAGGGGTGCTAGTCCACGAATGGCTACATCGATGTCTGGGTACCTTAGCTTGGAAAGTTTTGTTTCCCAGAGCTTATGTAGAACATTTTCCATTTGTCTGTTCGGATCATTATAGAGTGTAGATTCTTGATGGGATGACTAGATCTATTTCATAATAGACTATGGCGGTTTAAGTCAATGTGGACACTAGAGCTAAAATATGATGAAGTGATTAGGATGCATGTCATTGGTAACCAAGATATTTCATTACCTGAGAAGATAGTAGCATGTTTTGGCATTTTGAATGATTAGAATAACTTAATTAATCTACAGGAAACAATAAAGGTGACCGAAAAGCAATTAAAAGTGGTTTTGGGACCAAGGGTATATAAGACTTTGATAGCACAACATCTCAGGTTAAAAACGGAGCTAAACCTCCTTTGATAAGGAAGATAAATTTTGGAGCAAGCACACGAAAGTTATTTGGTTAAAGGAGAAGGGTTGGAATACCAAAATTTTTCACCAAGTAGCCTTAAGGGAAAATCTAGAAATTAGAGAGGAAATTGTTCAGTTTTTTTAGCCTTCTTTGACTTTTCTTACTCAACGAGCATAGATCAGTTAGTGTCATTGGTGGATATGGTGGTGTTTTTTAACATGAAAGAGGAATTGTTAAGACCATTCCATGCTCTATGCTAAAGAGGTTTGCCATGTGTTGTTTCACATGTTCCTCATGAAGTCTCTTCAACCAGATCTTACTTGCAAAAAAATTTTGGCAAATCTTTCTAGGTACTAGTAATATCCTAGTTTATCGTGTTCTCATGGCCAAATATGAAAGTTCTCATTCTATTTGGAAAGCGAAAGTATCTATGAACATCTCTCTTATCTGGAAAAGTCTTGCATATGGTAGAGATTTACTATGTAACCATGTTCGATGGTCTTTGGGGATGATTTTATAATTAAGGTTTGGTAGTAATAAATACTCATAAGTGTATAGCTATTAAGGGTTTAAATACTTATAAGTAGAAATGAGATGCACCTGGAGTAAACATTAGACATGGTGGTGCACTATTTCTTATGGGGTTCATATGTTCTCTAAGAGTCCTACATCAGTTTTGGTCATTATATAGAGAATGATTATCCTCTCGGTCATTAAGGTATTTAGCCATATTTAAATAAAGTGAAGATTTTCTTACCAGTCTACCACTTAATATACGTGACCAAGCTCTCATGTATACACAAAAAAATAAAAAAGAAAAATCAATATGATTAATAAGAAAGGTAGAAGGTTTAGCTTTCCATTTAACAATAATAAAAATAGAGTAAAATAAAGAGAAACAAAATGAAAAAAAACTTGTACTCTAATTTTACTTCCTCGACAATGACACAAAAAACTTGCTGCACTTGAACAATTGTAACCAAAGTGTAGATTGTCACAAGTAATAAAATCTCAGGAATCCAAGTATTAAACCATAAGAAAGTGAATTAAAAAATACAAATTATAGATTTTTAACAAAGAAAGTTTTTGTGCAAGGAGTGGACAAGTGTGGATTGAAACTCAAATTCAAAGAAATAGCTAAGGTTAAGGTTTTCATTTTTTGTATATAAATTGTGATTAATTTTAGCTTATCTTGTCACTCAATTGGATTTCACACATAAAGAAGGTCCCAATCGAGGAATTTAGTATTCAAATTCCATAAATATTAGGCATGAGTTAGTATTATCTTTCACTAATCCTATAACACCTATACTTGTCAATAGGTTTAAGTATCCATCATGTCAATCTTTGTCCACAATAACTCAAGATTTCAACATATTACAGCTGGTATAGCCACGCCAAACAAAAATAATCAAGTAACTTCTATGCCAATGATTGTCTATGATGAATCAAAACTCCCACTTAACAAAGAGAGTAGCTAAATTGATTGAGAAAGTAAATTTTGATACTGTTAAGATCCATTTAAATTCACTATAACTTTTATACCAAAAGCTTTACTCTTTTACCTTAGCAAAATAAAAATTAGTTAGTCATGATAAGAGTAAACAACATGTATAAAAATAAAATAAATATAGATTGAAAGATCAAAGGAAGAACAAAAAGAAAGCATCTTGAACAAGGCTTCAAAATTGGAAGCTAAGAAAGAAGAAAAGCTAGTTTTGATACAAGAACTGTAATTTTGCATAAAAATCTGCTTCATTTTATCCTCCCCCTACTACCTATTTATAAATCCTTAAGGATGGGTAGGTAAAATAGCAATGGTTGGTGTAATAGTAATATAAATCAATATAGGCGGCTCAAACTTATTCTAATTTTTTACCACCATACACATCAATTTAGCTCATCATAAAAGTATAAGATTTCTAGATTTATTTCTTAGCTTCAAAATGATAATTTGATCATTCAAAACTAATATTTGTAATTTAATTTATGATTTTTCTACTAAAATTGTTCTTCAGAGCACGACATAACAAATGGTCTCACTCATAACCAAAATTTGGCATTGAAAATGATTGAATACGTTCTTAGCATATGAAATCGAGTTGAAGATCTATGTGTTAGATTTTGTATGGCTTTAAAATCACTCAATTCTAATGGCCACAAACTCCACATATTATTTTTCTCGTGAAGGGCCGCCAAGTGCCCAAATGATGGATCTGATTTTGTTTGTAATTAAAATTTGGCCTCCTACATCTCTCAGTTGGGCAAGACCATTAGCTAAAGATGGTAAACAATTGAAGCCCGATTAAGTACCAAAATAAACTTATGAAATGGGCTAAAAATGGGAAAACTATCTCTCTAGAATTCCACCATCTTCCTTGCCACCCAAGATAAATGAGGCCCTAAGGTGGACTCCTCTTATGTGGTGATGAGGTACAAAGTTCAAAACCTCCTCTCCCAAGATAAGATTTTGCTCACCAAAGATTAAACAAGGCAATACTCAAGCTCAAGCATTAACCTAAGGTGGATTAAGCCGTAATCCCTCCTTAAACACCTAATGAATTCCTAAATTACCTCTAATCCAAAAGACCCATTTTGCCCCATTCCTTTTCTTTCCATCACCCAATAATCCTCTCTCGAAGACTAAGTGAATTAGTAAAATGTGTATGAAGGCCTTTCAACACATAACAATTAGCTCAAGAAGAGGCAACACAAGTAATCCACATTCATCAAACATAAATAGAAATCCATTAAATAGCAAGGTCAAGGAGTGTCATCCTAGAGAGATATGAGCAACTACTCACAATCCAACATGATGTTCAACAATGAAGCAATAAATAAACTAACCATAAGAATCCAACAAAAAGAGGAAAGGAAAAGAGGAAACCCAAGATGGACCCTAAGAATCTAAGCCTCCTTGACTCTAGTTTCCTTATCCACGCTTCAAAACTCCTTCCAAAATGGTGGAGATCCCCAGAAAATGATGTGAAGAAGATGATGCCAAGGTGGGTGTCCTTTGGGCTCTTCCTTCATTCTTCTATTTATACCTCAGGTCATTTCCCTTTTGATTCCTCTTCCCAAAACCCTAAAGGGATAAGAATCCTTCTCCAAGGCCAGGTCACCAGGTAGGAAGTGTAGGGGACCATCTAAATTTTGAGATTCGGTGAAACAGAGCAGGCGTTGGTGACGCGTCGCCAACTGGGTCGAAATGCTGGCAACACGTCGCCAGATGATGAAAAATGGACAGAACGTTGCTAACGTTGGCGACGCGTCGCCAGCCTTGATTTCCAGCCTCCACCGCTTCACGTGCCCAAACTCCATCTCGCTTAATCCCACTCAAATCCGCCATATCCACAACACCATCCCACCTGTAGAAAGATAATGAAAGCAAGAAAAACTAAGATAAACAGGAAGAGATGCAAGTAATTAGCGTTCAAAGTTGCCGAAAAGTCAACAACTTTGACTATTGAATTATGCACTTAACAAGTAGTTATTAAGCTCAATTTTGTAAATAAATATTTTTCAACTCTAAATTATAAAAACTACTCAAATTAGAGAAATTAATCATATTCAAAATGTATAATGATGATTTAAACTCTTAATAACTATACACTTTAACTATTTATCAGGTAGGATGATTGGTTACTAAGTATTTCACCTAGTCATTTGTATAAACTCATAAGGCATATTTATAAGGATCCCAATCTTAGAGTTTTAGATCTTTATAATCTTCGTGGCCATTGTTGTAATCACTCTATGCTCTGACACCTCTTCCTTTAGCAGATTGTTAACCTCCTATTCCTATACACACCATTCATCCACCTAATTTAAATTTCAGGGATTCTATCTCTTAGCTTGGTAACATATTAAGGGCTTTTACTGTGAAGCAAAGGTACAACTTGGAAGTTTGGAAAAAGTCAATTGCTCTATTAAAGTTAATTGTTAACTCTTTATGTTGCTCTACTCATCCATATTTCTTTATCATCCTGAAATCTATTTAGGCCTCCCAAGTTTCCCAGAAGTTTACGGTGCTTTTATGGAAATATTTATCTAGAGCTCTACTAACATCGGTGAACCTTGCTTCTTATGATAGCATGGTAAATCCTCTTTGTTCTTGTTGCCGCTTCTCTTTGAAGACGATGTTCTATCTATTTTGGGAATGTCCAGGTTTTTACTATCCACCTTATTCATTAGCAATGCATACATCATTTGAAGCCTCGTTTGCTATCTAGTAAATTAAAAACATTACCCACTAGCCTGTTTGGCTTTTTAATATCGATACTTTAGACTATTTGGATCGGTTGTAACAAGTATATATTCTAGAATTCTCTTTTTCATGTTCCATCATTAATCACTATATAGGATGTGCTCTTTCATTAGCTCTCTATGACTAAGAAACACCAACAAAATTTATGTTATTTCCCATATAACACCCTCATGCTTTATGTGATATTTGGGGCAATAACGAAGAACAACATGCTCAGCTTCAGCCAAACATTTTCATCACTGATGGTGGTTGGCAAAGTTCATCTGGCCTAGGAGCAACTGCTTGGGTTTGGTCGAGTATGAATGTTCCCTTAAAACTTTGCCACAATATATTACTCTTTCATTGTGAATTCGCAGTAGAAGTTGAACTTTGTGCTATTTATAGAGCCATATCTTTGGCATCCAATTTATAGCTCTCATGGGTAACTATTTTTTGCTGATTATTCACAGGTTTTACAAGTGCTCACTAAATCTTTATTCCTTAGTTCCAAACTCATCAGTTTTGTTCACTAGACTATAGCTTTTTAAAGACTTTCTTCCATGTTGCTCTATGAACATGGTCCCTAGGCGAAACGTTCTTCTTGCCCACCAACTCGTATCTTCTATTCTCTTATAGCTTTGTGGTTATATTAGTTTTTGGCTACAAAAAAAGAAGAATTGTTTATATTTTGTATCATATTAGAATATGATCAATCAATCAATTAATTTATAAATTTGATAAGTGATTATTTTTATAGAGAAAAAAAATGTTAAAAAAGTTATTAATGATTAAAACAAAATTAATTACAATTAAAACCCATAAAATAGCAACATTTTAAACATGTTAGCAACTAATTGAGACAATAAAAACTGTTAGTGACCACAAAAAAGTTTACATGAAGATTTTAAGGATTGGATTTAATTGAGAAGTGGGAGCTTGACTATCAGCGGTAAAGACAACGGGTTATTGGGGTTGCCCGATCAGCCCCCAACATTTTTAATAATAATATATTTGTTGTATACTTTATGAAGTATAATTTGAAAAGTTAAGTAGTAAAATATAATCCATCCATACATATGTGTGTGCGTATGTATGTGTGTGTGTGTGTGTGTGTGTGTATGTGTGGTGGAGGGTAAAAAGTTTTTAAAAAAACTACAGGTCTTAATTTTTTCATGTCAAAATTTATTACTGTTGGCCCAAGTGCAACCAAGAGGGGGGGTGAATTGGTTGTAACCAGAAAATACTACCACAATGATCCTAAATTTTGCTTTGAAAACTTGCTTTGAAGTGTTTTTGAAAACAAACAACTTTAACTAATGAATGAAGACAAATTACCAAACAATAATCAAGCAAGTAGGAGAAGAGAAGCTTGCACACAAGAATTTATAGAGGTTCGGTCTCTCCTCTTGAGAGCCTACTCCTCTCCTCAAGTTCACCACTTGAGAGTTTTCTTCTCCACTATAAATCACAAGTGTACACACTTCCTTGGTAGTTTTCTCTACCACAATCACTCACTAGTTTTCCTAAAGGCTAACTAGAAACCTCACCAACACTCTTTCTCTCACTAGTTTTCCTAGAGGCTAACTAGAAACCTCACCAACTCAATCTCACCAAATGGTGTTTACAAGGTTACAAAGTGGTAAGAACAATAAAAGCTCTCAAAGCTAGATAAACAAGTGAAAGAACAAGTTCTTGGCAAATATTAAGTTTGAGCTCTTTGATGATAGATTCTCTTTTCTAGTTGCCAAGTGTTGTTTCCAAAGTGTTTCTCCATATTTTTATACTCATATAGGGGCCAAAGAGACGTTGGAAACCTGCTGGGGAAGTTTGGAAAAGTTCCTGAAATTCTGGTGACCGTTGCTCTGTTTTTTGTGCAAGTTCCAGACTTCACGTTAAGTTCTGAGTTTAACAGGTTAAACTCGACTTCTCTCTCCAACGGTCAAAAGCAGCAGGAGACAGGTCATAAAAAGTTCTGTCATAGTGTCCAGGTGGCGTCCTCTGATTCGTCCGCGTCATATTTCAAATCTTGACTCAAATCGCGCCAGTCGTAGAATTTGAACGAAGCTGTCAAACTTCGACTTAACAGGTTAAAACAGAATTTTAACGCGTTGCCTAATGTTCTCCGAAAAGTCACAGGAAACTTAACTCTCGAATTAACCCAGTTTAACGTGTTAAAGTGTAACCCTGGGAGCAAGTTAAACTTGGGTGAAAGAAATACATGTTAAACTATGACTTTAATGGATTCAACTTGAAACAACTCCAAAACACTTGTCATTTGGAAATCAAAACTTGATTCAAACATTAACCTAAGTTAATAACCTACTAATTTCTTTTCAAAAGCAATTTTTCCTCAATATTCTTAAAACATATTTTTTGAGATAACACTTAAAATACTTAGAATTTAAGCACAACTTTAACAAATCTATTTTGACCAAATAAAATGATATTAAACACAATAACACAATACACTTGTCATCATCAAAATTAAATATTTGCTTGGAACAAATCCAACAATTACTTTATGTATATCAAAGGAGCTTAAAAAATCACCAACCACTTGGTAAAATGGTTAAAAGGAAATGGTAAGTGTCCGGTGTTTGACTCCGACATCCATTAATTCACCAAAAAATGCTAATAATACTGATTCATGTTCCATCTAGGCCCCATGAAAGCAGTCATTCCACATCCTCTATATTACAGGTATAAACTTATCAATATGCTTCTTTGTAGAAAAAACAAAAAACAAAAGCCTAAAAAGTTATTTAAAAGTATTTGAATTTTGGATTTTCTTGACCAAAAAAAAAATGCATCATTCATCTTTATTAGACTCTTATGGCTGTTATGCTAAAAAGTGAAACTAGCATAGAGGATAAGTTTTTGAAGATTTTTCTTTTACTAAAAAGTTTTATAAGGAAAGGTTACAAGTGATATTGTATATATAATCTAACTAACCATATACTCTTACCCAATGTGAACTCACCCACTAATTACAAAAAGAATAAATCTTTTACACAAGTAAGAACTGTAACATGTCTGGTCATATTTTTTTGAAGAATCACTTGATTGTTTACATTATAAATGAAATAGTTCAAAAATTTTCTACAAATAAAATCATAGATAATTTATACTTGACAAACAAAAGGCAAACATGAGTCTAATTGCATAATGTATATTTAGCTTTTTATTTTTGTTGTATAATTGTAAACTATCACCAAATTCATTTTAACTTAAGTCAACTTAATCCAAAATGACTTAATTTAATCTTTTACATATTTTTTTGTCTGTAATCAATTCACTAGAAAGCCAATATTATCTAAATGTAATAATCCATTGAAAATAAATTTTTTTATAGTTTCATTAAATTTTTGTGAATTTTTGTTTTTTAATACTTATAAAAAAACTTCATAAAAATATTTTTTTGTGTAATTCAAATATACTCTTTTTTATTTTTTATTTAACTTTATATTAAAGAGTCATAAGTTTGGCCTCCTCAATCCAAATTTTTTTCTATACTTTGCTGATCATAAAATGAGAAAGTTTCAGGTGTGCTAAAACCACTTGACGCCGTCTGTGATTCTATTGGTAACTAAGGGCCACACTACAATATCACATAAAAGTAGTGTGCTTTTGTTTTACGCAAAAATATGGGTCTTGATTGTGAGGTATAACATTAGAGCATAGACTAACATAGCAAAATAGAAGGCTTTATTTATTTATTTATTTATTTGAATTGCAAAGAAACTTTATATTTAGATAAAATATAAACCGAGTAGGTACATGGAGAGCTAACAAGATGTTGTTTACAATGGTTATCAAACTTTGTATCTCCCAACACTTTTTTCTCAAGTTTCTAACCCGATTTCATTCCCAACTTCAGTTGCTGCCCTCCTATCTCCCACGATCCCTAATTAAGCAATCCTTATCAACCAATCTTGGGCAAACCTCCTGAGACATCTATCTGCAGCCCATCTATCCCTCCAGAACCTTATGCTTGTTCTCAAGATCCCAACAAAAAGAATTAGTAAAAGGAACTCCCACTCTATTTATTTCAAAACTAGCTCTTGTGATATTACCCCACACACCTCTTTTATAACTCTATTCTTTACTATCTCCAAACCCTTCTATTTTCCCCATAGATATTTCTAATCACATTCACCCACAAAGGCATCCTTTTTATTTTAGAACCGCCACCACCATTTGTCGAGTAATGCTAGATTTTTTTCCTATCAAACTCTACACAACCAAACCTTCAACCTCCATATTATATACTAATTTGTTCCAAACATCCCAAGCTAAGCACCTTTGCTCCCTAACTGATTAAGAACACTCAGAATGGCCTGAAATAAGAAGAAGAAATACAGGGCAAGTGTTCCAAGTACCAATTTTTTCATGGTCAACCTTCCACCAACCGATAAAAATCTCAATTTCCACCACTGCCAGTCTACCTTCCATGATTCACTTTTATTCATGTATGATAAGATCTGTTTTTACTATAGCTATAGAAGATCAATAGATCACTGGCTAGAGCTATAAATCATTATAACATATAGCACAAAAATAGTGCCCATGGAGAACAGTGATGGAGGAACATTGTGGCATAACTTTGTGAATAATATGGCAAAATTTCATTTTTCCCTTTTTCGTTAGAAACGATGATGTGCCTTGTTATCATCAATATTATACATTAAAGCGGAAGAGGTGGGTCTGATTATGACAACTGTCATGCTTTATGTGGGTTAATTATTGGGTTGGTCTCCTATTGTTTGTTTTTTAGTGCATCTGGGCATTGGGTTTTGTTAAAGTTCAATTTCAATCCTCTATAAACGCATTTCAATCCTCTATAAACGACGCATGTCACATGACCCTATAGATGTTTTCATGAATTCTTCTCTTGAATGCTAACAGTGGTGCGATAATATATAATATAGATGTTCCCATTATTTTCCCTCTTCAACGTTAACATATGTCAACTTTATGTCTCCTCTAAATGGGGTGATATTTCTACCTTATTGTTTTCATTTTTTTTTCTCTTCAACAATAACATGTGTTGGCTTTGTGTGCGTTGTTGGGTTAATGTATCTGTTCGGGAATTTGGTAAGGGATATATGGATGGAGGAGGAGGACTTGCATGGGATAAGAGGACAGTTTTATTTGCTACCTGTCCGTTTGAATGTTATTCACATATAATTGCTCAATTCCTTTGCTTTGTATATAGTTATGCCCGGTTAACAGCGGAAGCAGAAATGTATCTTTTTCTGGTATTTCCTCTTTTTATTACCTACGCTTGGATTATGGTGTAGTAACCAAAATGTTCATCTTCATGCTCTATTTTTGACCTTTTTCATTTTCGGTCCTATGTTTGCTTTCAGTATATTCTGACATTTAACCATAAAATTTGTATATTAAGCATCTGCTGTTTGTGCCTAACTATGTTACCACTTTGCTCCATATATATAGGTGTCTAACTGCCATATCAAGTTACATAAGAAGGAAGCTATAGCTTCAACATATGTTTACTAATGAAAAATTTGTCAAATGAAACAATTTGTAGTCAGTAATTTTGACAGAAGGAAAAAATGTATTGGGTAAAAGTCAAGTTATTAGTTTGTAAGAATTTATGTGTGTGTGCATGTTTTCAATAAAGTTGTGCATTTAGTAGTAGAAGAAGATGGCTCAAATTAGGTTGACAGTATGTAAAGGATATGGAAAAAGAAAGAAGAATTACCTGCAAGAAAGAGTAGTAGTAGGGGTAAAAATAGGCTAGGCCGAACTCGAGCCCACCCTTTGTTATTTGGTACTACCCGAGCTTAAGCTTGAATTGTTCTAGCTCAATTTTTTAGGCTTGAGCTTGGCTCAAAGAAGGCTCGAGCTTGGCCCTGAAAGCTCATCAGGCTTGAATGACACATGTAATTCTTTAGTACCATAATTACAATTTAGATGAAATATAGGGACTGAATTTGCAATTTTCTATATAGATAACCAGAAAAGAGAACCTATCCCAAACATTATAATTCTTTACTATTCTACCCTTTTTTTTTAACTTCATAATTGAGCCATTGTCTTCCTCACTTCGACTGTGAAGCCACCATAATTCATCCTCTACAGGCTGCTGCATCAATTTTTGGGCCACCTCAGTCTAACTCATGAGGGATTCAAGCACACAACTAGATAAATCATGAAATTAATAGGAGTGTGAAATTAAGATTTGCAATCGAGTGTCCTGGGTCTTCAGCGATCGAACGATCTCGTTGGGTAGGAGGCAATCAAACAATCCTATCGGGCAGGAGAAGTTTTGGGTCTTTGACATCCGGCATCTGCTTAGTGCATCAACCATTGACCACAGTTTGGGGCATCTTGATTTGGGCTACTGTTAAACCTTGGGGTATCGGGTAACCAGGCTAGAGGCATTGCCACTGACTAAGCAAGGCTAGTTCCTGGTCGGCGGCGATCATCGTCAATCACTAGTGGCCAATTGGGACATGGGAGTAGCACAAAGGGACAAAGGGAGTAAGGGGAGTGTTATACTTAGGGCCTAATGGCAAATGGTCTAAAGGGATAAAAGATAATACCCATTAAGCCCACGAGCTTATGGGGCTGAGTTTCATGAGGCTCGAGCTCAGCCTTAAATAAGTTTGAGCCCTTTTTTTTTACTCGAGCTCAAGCTTGAAATCAAATAGGCCCCACTCACTAAACCTCAACTTAAGCTCGAGCTTGAGCTACCAAAAAAAAAAGTTGGGTTCCTTTTCACCCCTAGGTAGCAGGGATGCTACATTAGTAGGATCAATGATGAAAGTAAACTACATGTTGAGGGAAAAATATTAGGAGCAATGTATAGTTGATTCACTAAAACATTTGAAGCAAACAAAAATAAAATAATATGACCGGTTAGAAATTTCAGAATTGAAGATTCTTCATCTATACTATAGATGGCATGGAAAATAATATGCTGTCATTATTTTACAGGAGTTTGTGTTTCCCATGATATTTGGTAGAAAGTTCATACGTGATATTAAATGTACCATTTCTAATTGTTTTCAAACCAGAGAAAGATACTTTGTATCTTTATCATACCATAATAAAATGTAGACACTTCTTCCAAACAAACTGCTAAAAAAAATGACCATCAAATAACCCTATACCCACTGCACAACGCAGGTCACATTACTAATATGTCAACATTTTGACACAAGGGTCAAACAGTTAAAATAGTGAAAATTTGGCTATATGACTCTTTTCTCCCTTCCAATTAAGGACGTCGATGGACTGAATTTGGGGCAGGTAGAGTTATACTCAGACCGTCTCTATAATATATGAGCTCTACACAAAGCCTACCCACAACCCATAACGGGTAGGGTTTCTTCGCCTAAACCCTCCTTACATTGGGACGAGCGGGATTGCTTATTATACCTGCAATACTCCACAAATGATTCACATAACAAAAAATAAATTAAAAACATTAATAATGAAGCAAAGCAAATTGCTCACAACAAACAACAAAGACTGTGAAGGATAGGATGGGTAATAAAGAAATGCAGTAGAAACATGGATGGACTTGTGACTTGTAGAGATTTTCAATTAAATAAAATTATAAATTACTTGATATAGGGTGCAGGTAGCCGGGTTCAAAGAGAGTAAACTCGTAATCCTAAACTCTCATCATACTCGACAAGTGCATGTACAAAAATTATCTAAACCTAGCTAAAACTTGCACAGTGCAAAAAACAAAAAAAAAAACATATCCATCAAGTAGGGTATAATAGAAAACCTGTAAGTGCGAGTAGAATTGGCATCCCTATTCCCAACATTAAAAAAAGGGCTAGTGTAAGGCTTAAAATGATCATTTATGATTAAACTATACGTTTGAATTAATAACAAGCATATTAAAAATATATATTAAAACAAATTTGAACCATTAGATGGCATGCCCATGCCAAGGATTTATTTAAATTGAACTTTGATGGCTCCTCTACTCAATCTACAAAAGAGCAGGGGCTGGTGGCCTTATTAGAGATCATGGGGGCACCTTGTGTTTACTACTTTACTTTTGCCAAGAATTACCAGCACTGGTACTTCTTTGCTAGGCGGAATTTATCTCCCGTCCCTGACTTCTTGTAGCGGCAGGGCATTACTTTGTAAGGTTGGGTGTTTTTTTTTCCTTTAATGAACACTTTTCCATCGAAAAAAGGAAATATATAAAAATGGAAAAGAAAAAAAAAAAGACACGATTTGAAATACGGTAGCACGTTTGAATGTTTGGCATACGTCGATTCTTTACAGTCCCTATACACATCACCACGTGACATAATGTGTGTTATTGACAGTTGCAAGATGCATCGTATCTTTTCCTGTCAGCATATTTTTGCACGTCAGATAGTATCTCCAATAATTTTCCTATAAGTTTTATAAAATAAAAAATTTAAAATTTAAATTTTTATACTTTTTCTCAGTTCCAACAATTTTTTTATTTTGTAAAATCTTGTATTTATTATACAATAATTAAATATTATGTATGTAAAATAAATTCAAATTTATAGCCAGTTTAGTTATTAAAATAATTCAATATTTTATATTTAAAACAATAATATTAAGAGCACATGAGAAAAATCAAAAAGTGGATAGGGAAAAAAACGAAAAGTAATTGAGAGGAGAGAGAGAAGAAAGAACAATAAATTTTAAAGTTTTTATAGATATAGGGAATTGAATCTTTTCTTTTATCTTATTTTCTATTTTAGATGATGAGATGAAAAAATGGTTAGAGTATAAAAATGCTCAATAATCATCAAAATAGAGAAAATTTACTAAATAAGAAAGTTGTTGGAGATACTCTAAGTATAACTTTACACCTGCCTCTTTAATTTGTATATGTATAATTTAGGGTTCCAAGTTTTGTGGATGTTGATTATTTCTGCAAGCAATGATGGATCAATTACAATTTGCCCCAAAATTTAGGTGATGTCATACTTTGCTTTTGATTGTTACTAAAATATTTTTTGCCTCTGCCTTTTTTATGTTGTACTGTAACAGCTTTTAAAATTTTAATTTAAATTATAAGGTAATCATCTTCTAGTGTTTCAGTCAATATAGTCTTTTTTTTTTTTTTTACATTTATTGAATATTTTAAATTATTAATTTTTTTATAAATGTAAAAAAAAAAATTAAAAGATAAAGTGTAAGACGGAAGTAAAATATACATTAATAAAGTGCAATATTACCTAAATTTTCGGAAGGCAAATTATAATTAACCGAGCAATGATTCATGGTGGCCTAAAGCAAAGAAAAAAAAAAGTTGGGTTGGGTCAGCAAATACGTGCGCCCCATCATTGAAATTTGAGACCGATAGAAGCTTTGCGGTTGCGGCGGAGCCCACGGCACACGGACACGGACACGGACACGGTGAACAAAACTAAGCCGCAATGTCCGCGCCTATCTTTCTATTCTTCCCCCAACATAATTGCTTTCAATTTTCAAAGCATGATAAGCCCAAAAACATTATACTCCACTTCTATTCTATCCATCCATTCGGTGAGGTCAACCAGGCATCATTTTTGTGTAGAGATGTCTATGGTTCAAACTGAACTGATATAAGCTCGATGGTTAAAATCAAATTGAGCTAAGCTAGATAATGAGTACGGCAAGCTCAACTTAAAATAATACTATACATTTAGCATTTTCAAATTTTTTAGTCATGTAAAACTTTTAAGTACCTAAACATAGCCTTAATTAATATTTCCAAATAGCGGTGTTAATTGCAGTGATGACATAGTTAGACGTAACAGTTTAGTGGCATAATTAAGGTCAATGACAAACATTAGTGGTTCTTTTAGGATTTTTGCCTAAGTTAAAATTTGAAAGATGGCGAGACCAAAAAAGTCATAAATTCTTTTTTGTTTTTTTACAGAAAATGTTTTACTCCAATTAAAAATGAATCATAGGGGAACCAACAATGATATAAAGCTATAAGAAATAATAGAAATATAAAACTGACCACTAAAAATGATGTTTGTTCCTGTGACAGCTAGTGAAAAAAAAAAGAATTAGATTGAGCTAGCTAAACCTTTTATGTAATCAAAATAAATCTGGAATAAGTAGCTTACAGATATCTTGAACAAAATCCAGATAAAACATGATCAAATAGTTAGAACGAATAATAGATGATCTATCCAAATAAAATGTAGGTCACCATCTAATAGTATATTAACCAGCATAAAGTCTAGTATAACGAACAGATAGAAAAATTCTGATATCATCACTCATCATCGAGACTTGTTGCTTTTCACCTTCTGGCTCCGCTTGACAACTTAACACTAAAAATGAATTACTTTGATATGTCTACTGTAAGATGTCAAAAAAATAGAAGATGCTTCTACTAATAGTGAGTTTTGGTGAAGGAGAAAGAGGAAGAAGAAATGGTGAAAAAAAAAATTCAAAGTGGTTAATCGGGTGGAATAAAGAAAATAAATCAGCCCCCAGATTTAGATTAGAATCCAAACTCCGTCAGGAGTGTGGAGAAGAAAGGAAAGAGACAATGCAGAGAGAACAAGTGAAGAAGAAAGGAGGTGGCGGCTAGGGTTTTTTTTTTTTTAAAAGGGTAAATTCTATGTCAATAAACCAGCAATATCATCAACATTACGAATTACTTTACTTCAATAAGTTCTTCTTTTTTATTCTTTCGACCCATTATTGTTTTTGCGAACGAGTAGAATAGAAATATTAATTTTACTACGAAGAGATGTGCCAAAGAATTCTTCAAAGGTTTACCCTAATCTTACTCTCACACAAGAAATTATTTATTGAATAGTCAGCTATGCCTTTTTCTATTTTATTGAAATGAATTATTTCCATCTTTCCTTTTTTTTTTTTTTCATCTAGAAAAAAGACTATTTGCAATCTAATATTATCTCCATTATATCATTTTAATCAGATTTTTCACAAAGTAATTAATTTTTATGAATTTGTCCTTTCCTGTAGATTAACAAAAGAAGAATTAATAATCAATATAATTGATTTTCTGAAAAATTATTTTAGAAGTAATTTTAAAATTTCCTAACCTATAAAATTTTAATTAGCTTATAATTTAAGTGAATAATATATATATATAGGTAATGACTCAATTTTTTTTTTTGTTCAACTTCCACCGATTTTTCTACGCTACCTTTTCATGGCAACTAGTTTTCACACCAATAGTCTAAGAAACAACTCTGTAGTCTGTATGCTTTACTTTCATTTGCAGGTAGAAAACAAAAAAGCCGAATGTTGCCAAATATGGCTTAATATCCTTTAGATTTTGATTAACATATAAGTCACACATAGCTTTCATAAACTCTCTCAAATACTCTTACTTACAATATGCTTCTTAAGACAAAAAATAAGAAATGAAAGTGTATCAAATTTTCCACAAAACTATTTCTTTAGGTTGAATAAATGACTAACACAGTGATAGTATGGTATATGGTATAGCAAGAATATTCACACATTGATAATAAAATAGTACTCCCTCCATCCCATATTCTTTGCACCATTCACTTTTTTGCAATTAATCTATAATTTTTTATTTTCAACATTTTAGTATATAAATGAAGAATATTTATATAAGAATGATAAATCAAGATATATAGTTTCTAAATATATTTTTTAAAATTTTTTTGAATAAATACTAATATAAATAAATTCAAGTCAAACTAAGTAAAAAAGTCAAATGGTGCAAAGAATATGGGACGGAGGGAGTATTCAAGTCAAACTTTCATTTCATTAACGATCGACAAGAAGAGTCCTTAGCAATAATAGCATCAAGATGAGACTGGAAATCCTTCATCCATAATGTAAAGTTAGAACAAGAAAGCCCTAACAGAGCTAAATAGTGGGCTGTCTACTTGTATTCCCATAGTGTATAGAGGCTCTACCAAGCTTTCTAGACATCGCCTAATCTCTTTGACATAATTGAAGGCTTCTAACCCACCTTTTTTACTCGAAAAACCACCTATAGAACCGAGGTCGAATTCAACTACATGCAGACTTTTTAGACATTAGAGTCCATTGCCAACTTTATACATGAAAGCCTAGCAAGATTTACACCATATATACTGATAAATCCATTATTACACCCCCTCATTTTTTAACCCGAGAATTGCTCAAAGCCCGAACCCCCTACCATTTATAATTACTACGTCTGTATTCAATTTACACCAACTAGCTAGTGGTTTTGCACCATCCTTTGTAGCGCATGTCACGTCAGTAGAGGCTCATACGCATTACTGAGTCATTTAGTTGTCACTGAATTCACCAATGAAAACTGTTCCAATGCGCAAATAATTGCTTATGAATCTCCTCATTATGATGTTGCCACAACACCGACACTATAGTAGCAAACATTCTTTCAAGGTAGTGATATTGGTAACTTGTAAGAGTTAATCCTTTGTCACTTCTAGTAGTGTCGATCACAAACAACAGTCTTCACCCCTCCTAAATGGATTTAGCAAAGATACAGTCCCATAATATGCAAAGAGTCATCTCTTTATGGCCAGAGCAAACAGGACACTTTTGATCCACTATCTTCTAAAACAATAGGTTGTCTCTAGTAGGTAAAGATTCGTGAGCATGAGCAACCCTCCAAAAGAAAACCTTCTTGTATTCTTCAAATGTGACCACATATAGCCTTCCACACCTTAGCTCCAATAGGATTGAGTGCCCATTGTGCTTGTTTGGTCTACAAGAACAACTAGTAACCACTCTACACCAAGTACGTGTCATCATTACTATAATGGCGGATAAGTCTATCTTATCCCTTCACTGGAACAATAGGAAAGTGGGAAATTAGATGGGCATTTCCTAGTTGAAAAATCTATTGAAGCAATGAGAAATCTCATGAGCACAATGGTTGGTTTATTAGCTTCTCCATAATAGCCTTATAATCAAAAATTTCTAGAAGAGTACAAGGAATAAAGCATTCGGCCTTCAAAGTCCAATTACCACCCTAGATTTTTATGCTTTCCCCTATGACCACTTACTATCTAGTTCCCATCAATAAAATCTCCTAGTCAGCAAGAATATATTTTTAGGTATAAGATGAATTATCCTTGTCACTAGCTTTGAGAAAAAAAGACAAAGAAAAAATATTTCACTTCAAGGATACGGGCACACAAAGATAAGGCATTACAAATCAATGCCAAGCCTTGCTTTGCAAGCATCGTGAAATTAAAAATATGGAGGTCTCAAAACCATAAGCCTTTGCAATTTTTACTTAAACTTGGATAATCCTAATTTATCCAATTAATTTCCCTATTATATATACCATGACACCATAAAAACTTGTTTAAAGAACTTCAATCTCCTGACATACCCCACATGGAATAGAAAACCACCTATAGGATAGGTGGGCACTAATTGAGCCATAACCTTCATAAGCATATCCTTCCCTACTTTAGATAAAAAAATTTATCCCCACCCTGATATGTGTTTATAAATCCATTCCTTAAGGAGTTTAAGAGCACTTTTTTTATTACAGCCAACACAAGCCAGCAAACCTAACTATTGCTTACATTCTACCACACAAAAATACCCATGAACTGATCTCTCTAATCATCAGTTTTTTTCAAACTAAAATACAACCATGATTTCCTAAAGTTAACCACCTATTAACGTGAGACTCCCTCGTACATTTTCAGGATAGACAACATGCACTTAGCTTCCTATTGAGTGGCATGACAAAAATCATGCTACCATTGTCAAATAGAAGGTAACAAATTTAAGGTCCCCAACAGCTTGTTGCAACATCAGTCAAATTGCTAAGTGAAGCTCGGACCTTGAGAATCATCAATAGACTCTCCATACATAAAATAAAGATATATGGCAATAAGGGATCACCTGGATAAAGACTTCTACCAGGGACTAAATTCCCATACATCTATCCATTCAATAAGACTAAATGCTTGACCAAGGAAATGCACCTCATGATCATTGAGAAAATTAACTATGGAAACCCTAGCTTCTCCAACATGACCCTGACAAGCTTCATTCCACTCAATCTTATGCCTTTGACATATTGAGCTTTATGGCACACACGTTATTCTTTCCCTTATACTAGCATCAAATGCTATGCATTAACTTATATGCTGCCAAGATATTATCTGATATAAATCTTTCTTCCAAAAAAGCACTCTACTCCCATGATATAACTACTGGAAGAGTTATTTTTAGCCAATTAGCCACTATTTTTAAGATGATCTTGTAGAGGACATTACAGACACTAATTGGCCAAAAATGAATCATGTTCTCTGGAGACTTCACCTTTAGAATCAGAATTATATTGTTTGATTAATATGTTGTATAGAGTCTACATCATATAGTACATTTAAATGGTAAGAAAGAATATCTTTACTAATTTGATGCCAAAACTACTAATAGAAAAATGCCAGCAGATGATCAGGCTTGGGGACATTTCCGAGGTATATGTCCATTAGCTTGACGGACCTCTTATTCTATAAACATAGTTCATAAGTCTCATATGAGCTTATCTGAAATGCATGCACAGGGAATAACTATTAGCTAATCCATATAGCTACTCACAAAAAATGTAAACAACCCACCAAAGTATCGAATAGCCACTGCAACCATTTACTCTTCCTTCTCAACCCATTGCCCTTTCTTAGAGTTGAGGCAAAAGATTCTATTATTCCTTTTCCTAGTGGATGTATACATGTGAAATAAATTTTTTTTCCTTCTTACAGCTAACAAATTCTAAAACATTATTTATAAATAATTTCCTACCTATACAGCCACTCATATAATGATTGCTTCACCCCTTGGTTATAGTTGAAGTTTTCAAAGGATTTGTTTCTCAAGGTGACCTCACCGGTTTTTTTCTTCAATCACTAAATCTCCTATAGAATATTTCCAAACTTCATCTCATTCAAAATTTGTGGTGCCCTGATCACCCTTTTAATATTGTTTGAAATTGAAAGCCCTAACTTAATCAAACACTAATCAGTCCATTCTAAGTCCACAACCAATCAACATGTTTCTGACTTAAGCCATATTTCTTTGAAATAGAACATATGCTCCTTAAAGGTCCTCCTATGCACCCTTTAAAAATTGAACTTCAACAAAAAAAAAAAAAAAAAAAAAGAATGCTACCCCTTATGTTGGATGTTGGCTTCTGGAAACAACTCACTCTATCTAGATGATGCCACAACTCAATTAAGCTGACACCATATCATCTTGCCACCATTTTACTCCCCTAACCACATAATATTTGACCCCATATAGCCCACATACATTAAGGCAATCTTAAAATTTTTGCATTAAGTGATCCTCTTTTGCTACCTCTTAAGCTCATACTCTTTATATAATATCTCATTAAAATCTCCTTCACACGCCCAAGGTAAAGTAGAAGCTCTATGTAAGCATTCGACAAATTCTAGGATACTTCCTTCTTCGATTGATCATTCATTGCATAGAACCCCTTAACATGCCATAGCTTTTTCTTGTCAAGCACCTTAACTTTCATATCTATGTGATCTTGTGATTAACTCAACAGTAGGACCATAACCTCATATTGCCAAAAGAATGTAATAGCTCCAGATCTTCTCTCATTACTAACTACAAACATGTGTAAGAAACCAAACACCCGATGCCTACCTTCATCCTTTTATCCATCAACCATGTTTCATATAAAAAGACCATCAGATAATGCTTTATATGAGTTTCTACAAGAGTTGAAATGTCTAAAAGATCTCCCACCATGGACTTTTTGTTGAGCTAATATTTTATACGTCAAAACATGGTTCATCGGTGTTTCTTTGTTAGGCAATTCATGTTGAATAGTGACCTGAGCAACTCTACTCATAACTTCGTCGACCATGTCTAGGTCTATACTGAACCAAGTTTTGTATGTTAATGAGTCATCACTAATTTGGGCCTCTGGTCAATTAAGTTTGACCTTACCTGACCTGCTTTATTGCCATATTGCCATGTCTCCAAAATTTGTTCCCTATGGTCCATATTAGTCCTTGTTGGATTGGAGGCCTACCCATCTCACATCCTTATCCCAATCCTTGTTACGGCCCAACATAAAAGCTTTTTTGTCAAACTTACTCATGATATGGTGATAACTTCCACCCTTATCCAATCCCTGAAAATCCGCACTACCCTTAAATCCCTTTTTCAATGTAGGCAAGCCTTCCTCCTTTCCTTCCAAGTCTAGTTGTCTTCAGACTCTACCCACTATTGACATACTGCGCCTTACATTAGAACATGTCCGTGATGCTGATACAGTTGCTGTAGCTGGCCTTTTCCCAGTACTCCTATGTTGATCCTCTTCTGACATTTACTTTGCTTAACTGTTTATGGTAGACGCTTTCATCCACTTTCGATACTAGGGTGTCCCATCTTGAATTTCACACTCCTTATCAATATGGCCTAGCTACACACAGAGGAAGCAAAAGTTTTACAGTCATTCATAAAGAACCAAATAAAAGCCTCTTCTCTGTTCTTGGGCTTTTATAAAAAACATATCAGCAATGGCTCCCTCATGTTAATCTCCTTTATGAACCTAAAAAACCTCCCCTCAAGGGCACTATCCTGTAAATTATTTTGGTGATTATCTATCTCCAACACTCACCTCATCATCTCCCCTAACTTGCGTACATTTTAAACCCTAAAAAACCAATTGGGACATCATACGGTCATACCTAGAATATCATCATCTCCACTCAATCCTTTAAGGGTTGTGATTTGTCATCTCTATCAATCTTTTTTAATAATAAGATGTGCTTATCAAACAACCATGGAGATCCCTTAAGCACTCTCACAACATCACCTTTAAACTTGAAAATAAAGACAAATTTCTTGTCATCAATCACCTTCGCATCCATACACCTTGAAGGCCTTTAACTAGATCTCATAGTTTCAAATAGAGCTTCATTATTGAATAGCCAACTAGACTATAAAAATCCAACCAAATAATTTTTTTGACCTCATTTGCTTCCAAATCTAGCGCTTCCTCTAGGTCTAAACTAATATGCTCCTCTTACATTAGAGTCTGATTTTGCCATTCTTCTGCTGCCTTATCCATCTCACTTTTTGTCATTGATCCTAGCCTTAATCGAGTGAACAAACTAACTGATTGAACCCTCTTTATATGAAAGAAACAAACAAACCCCACTCTAAAAGACTAATGATTTATTGAATTAATTATGATGTATTGTTTTGTATAGTGTTTGTTAGTTATATATGTTATATTTTTTAAAGGAAATTGTATTCTCAAGCAAATATTTTTTTTTTTTGCAACTTACCCAATCTATAAAATAGTTTTTACAGATGTTTGAAATAATGGCTAAGGCCAGATTGTGCAATGTGGGTCTAGGGTGAGGGATTGCAAAAAAGGTACATTTAAATGTAAAATGATCTTATTAGGAAATGGAATGATGCAAACTAGTCATAGATTAAGCTTATAATTTCCTACATATGATTTCATTTCTTTAGAGAATGGGATAAAGTGATTATTTAGAGCAAGTTTTAAGCACATGCGAGATGAATTAGGTTTATTGAAAGGTAAACAAGCATAAAAAAATTTTACTACTAGCCCATTTCCATTAGGCCTAATACTATCACATGAATCACTTATTTAGTACATAAAAAAGTTAAATGACTTGTATGGAAGAAAGTATATGAATTAGAATGAATGTGCTAATTTTTCGCTTTATTACAATTTCTGTTTTTATCATAAATTTCAATTAGCGAAACTCAACTTGGAAAAAATAAATGTAATTCAGTACTCTAGAGTGTTCAAACTTCAACTTCAAAGTTCAAACTACTAAAAAAAAAAAAAGAACCAAAATAATATGGTCGTAACTTATCAAACCACACTTAATCTTATAGGTCAGGTTTCTATAAAACTATCAATAACATATCCAAAATGAACATATGATGATATTCAATATAAAAGTATACATATGAGAGGTATTTATGATAGTAGAAGTTGGGGGGAACTTGCATGCTTCTTGAAACTTGGAAAGATTTTAGGCATATTTTACAATTTAATTTTACTTTGCAGGTGGGGAAGAGATCCAAACGTGGGTGTAAGTAAGACTAATATTCTCAAGTTATTGTTGAATATCGAAAGTGTGATTTTCCTTGAGCAAATCTATTCCTTACCGAAAACATCAAATTTAATTGCTTAAGCTTTTTCTCAATTAAACCAAGTTGTAATTAGGATAAAATAAATGAGGGAAGAGTCTAACATGTGCCCTATATTTGGTATGCCTTTATGGGTTAAATTACTCTCCCGCCATAACTAAAATTTGATAATCACAGGTGTGTCCTATAACCCAAATGTACCATCATCGCGTTCAGCTAAATCTACCAACATTAACAGCCTTCTCCCATTGCTGTTGTCCTGTATTGCTATTCCTATGCGATGTTAAATTAATGGAGAAAGATAGAGGAAAAGGCCAAGATTGGTAAACTCACGAGCTTATACCTTCCCTTTTTTGTGTGATATCAGGTGTTAGGCTGTGCTTTTTTGAATCGATTCAATAGTAGTTCTTTTTCATTTATAGTGAGCTGAGCCACATCATCAATGGTACAATTTACGTTGGAAAACAATCCTTTTCTCTGCAATGGATAATGACATTAGGAAAGGATTTGTATGAGTGGGTCTGAGCTGACAATGAGTCTCAATGGTGGGCCTAGAGAAGACAAGACTGATGAGGGTTTTGAGGAAGGATATATGAGGTTGAAGTGGACAAGAAGCAAGAAAGAGAGACAAAGATCGCTTGAAACCAATTTGTCAAAAAAAAATTACTGGTTTTAGGTTTTTTTTATGAAACCACATGTTTGTCACACACACACATACACACATATTGCAAAAGCAACCCTTACCATTCTTTTGGATATAAGATATGTATATTTATACAAAAACATATATTCACCTAGGAAAAACTATACCTACAAAGTGATAAAATATATGTTTTTATCTCATACAAAACATGCATATCAATTATTAGATTTATACATATATTTGATTTGGCAGGAAGCATGTTTTGATGTTGTTCACATCTGATTTTGGGATGAAGGATAGAACTCATGCACATATATCATCTTATTTGTATATATTTCTAATTTTATTTATATATCAAGTTCATACATATCTGTATTTATATTATTAATATTTTCATGCACATCTGTCAAGAGATTTGTACATATCTCTAATTATGGCAAGAATCACATTTTAACACATGCACCGACTTATTTTTAGGATGAATGGCTGAACATATACATCCAATTGAATACATCAGTAACATATTTATGATCTCAATTATAAAATTTTTTAGATGATTTGTATATATTTCTTATTTTGTTTTATCTATTGATTTTATACATATATGTCATTTGATTCATATATACCTCTAATTTTGACATGATACAAGATTTAACACATTCACATATATTTTTTTATATATAGAAGGTTGAATTCGTATATACAATTGAATATATCAAAAACATATTTATGATCTCATGTTTACACATTTCTCATATGATTGTTACATTTCCTCACTTTCTTTATGTTTATACATCAAATTCATACATATAAGATATTTGATTTATATGAATTTCTAATTTTGCCGGAAATCAAAATTTGATGTGCTCATACATATATAATGTACAGTGATTAAATGAGAAGAAAAAAATATGGAGGGGAATGAATGGGTCTTGTCTAAAGACAAGGAACGCGGTTAATTAACAATTAATATTGATGAATCATCCTCCAGATATTGATCATATCTGGTATTTAATTAAGAAACACTTAAAGAACAAGTTAAAAGAAAGGAAAGGGAAAAAAGAAAATACATGAATGAGCGGCAAGAATCAAGGCGGCCAGCTAGTCTCTATAGCCGTGCCAATACAGTGTTCCTGCGCTTTTGATTTGCCGCGTCTGCTCTGTCGTCGTCTTCGCTCCAAATCCCCTGTCCGCCAGCAACCATCTCCACTTCTTCTTTTCTTTTGCCGCCCTCTCCAAGCTACCCCTCTCACCATTTGTCAGCCTTAAATTGAGACGATTTTTTTAATCATCGAGAGTTATGAGTAAAATAATCAATGTTATACTCCCTCCACCCCAATTAATTCTCATGCTTATTTCAAGACGTCCAAAAAATTTTAATACATTATTAAGAAATAGTTAGTTATTTATTTATTTTCTAATAAGATATTGTATTAAAATATTATGGGCTAAGGGATGCCAACGATGTAGTTTATACAATTTTGATATTAAAATAATGTGTTTCCTTGCAGTGTGGCATCAAGAGATTGCACAAATGGTTGTGTGTCAGTGTGTGTTGTGTACATATATTAAAGCTGAAACTTATAAATTTGCACATATATATATATATATATATAATACAATGATTGAAAGAAAAAAAAACTATAGAGGTAAAATTGAAAATGCTTTGATTTAATGTTTATTTTTCTGCTCATGGTTGACTTATTTCAACGAAACAGGGAAAAGATGAATGAGATGTTCATGTTATGTAGAATATAAAAGATAAAAATTCTATTTTAGCCCCCATAAACTTATACATTCTTTTTGACTTGGTTCATTGACTTTATATTACAACTAACTCATTAATTTTTCTCATATGTTTGAAGAGAAAAGGGAGCCACAAAAAGAATCAAATTATAGATGACAAAATGAATGAAAGTTTGGGGGTTAGTATAAACTGACATATCATTATATTACTATAAATATTATAAAAATTATGAAGTCCACTAAAAAATTTAAAAATGGTCAAATTACTAAATTATATATATCTCATTAATATCTTTATAAAGGAAGGTGGGTCCATGGATCCTCATATTTTTTGGGGGGCAATGATAAAAAAAAAAATATTAATAAATAAGAAAATATAAAGTCATCTAGCATACCAGAGCAAGAAAATTACCTGTAACAAACAAAAAAATGAATTTCGTCTTGCAGTTTTCACTAGCTCAAAATGACTCGTACAGACATAGATATCAACACAAATTCTGTCCACTACCTACTATACCATACTCTGGATCTGCTCACGGCACTAATTGTTCTGCCCTAACCAAATATGATAAATCATCGCTACGGAGACAATCTTGCAAATCTTCCCGATTGATCCCATATTATATACTATATATATAAGCCATTGTTTCCTTGTAAAAATCATATTGACCTTAAATAAACTACTTTAGAAAATAAATGTGTCAAATAAATTGGAGCAGAAATAGTCTATAATAGCTCAAAAGTTCCAGTTATGGAGTCATAATGATGCTTACTGATAGGAAACTAATAGGAATCAAGTCAGATTAAAAATTTAAATATGGAAAAAAACTCTCCAAAACCTATTTTTTAATTTCATTCACGAATCTTGAACTGGAAAACTTACTTAAGGATGGCACCTCTTTGTTCTTTTATATTTAACAACAATATTAATGAATATTTTTTTCACACAAACCACATACTTTTAATTAACTCACTCAAATCCATAAATATATTTTCGAAAACCAAAACCTACAAATTATGGTACTAATCATAATCTCAGCAATTAATTAAGTGAAGGCATATTTTTATCAGTCATCACCTGTAGATTTGTATGATTCATGTAATAATCCGTTTAGGGAGCTTTTGCTTCAAAGATTTTTAAATGCTTAAATATAAGACTATAGGAGAGTGACATTTTTCAAAGTAACAATCCGCAATATTTAAAGGAAAAAAATTGAGTAAAAGAAAACGAATCCTAATAATATTGTATTTGATTATATTAAGAGAATGATCTTATTTATTCTTATTTTTCAAAAGAGATGTTTCATTCATAGTTTATTATAAAATCATTTTCTTATTTGTGAAATTGAGAAAGTTACTTTCAAAAAGTTGTGATAGATGATCTCTACCGAAAATTGAGAATTCTAGAAATTATTCTCTAGTCTAACCAAGTAATATTTATTTTTTTTTATAACATTGATAATTAAAATTATCAAATATTTTCTCACTTCCGCCCTGAGCCCCTGACAGGAGTACAAAAATGTAATTTCCTATATGAAAACAGATAAAGTGACGGGCACTTTACAAAACATACGGAATCAAGTACACCAATCCGCTATTGCCGCGTGTACATCGAGTTGCCGCGGGAACGTGATTTCCCAAAATCCGTCATTTATGTACTTGCTTTTTATTTTATTTATTACTAATTCACACCTTCCATTTCCTAATTTTGGGAGAAATCGAATACTAATGGTAAAATCTTTAATGTAATACCCTTATAGATTCCAGCGATGATTGCTTCACTTAATCACTTTCCTTAATTGATTGTAACTAAAGTTCTATAAAAGTGTTTTACTCAAAAAAGCTTATGAATCATTGAAATATTATTCAGATGGTCCCAATTGATCCAAATTATTTCATATTCAACCGCATTAAATTTTAATTAGTGAAGAAGCTCTCCTGAAGCATAAGTTTTACTTACAATTCTATTGTACAAGCTAACAATTTAATTAAAGTTTAGCTTTTTTTCTATTTAGAATTACTTACAATTCTATTGTACAAGCTAACAATTTAATGAAAATTTAGTATTTTTTCTTCTTTTTTTTTTCTATTTAGAATAATTTAAAGTAGGCTTTTAGAGCTCATAGTAATTAGAGGAATCTGGTCTGTTTCATGAAATTTAAAGGACATCAAGTCACTTTTTAACTATTAAAAGTTATTATTTCAATAAAAATTAGAGGTCAAATCTTCAGCCAACTCACTATGGATGGTGGTTCAAAATTTAGGATGTTTTAAACAAAAGTGAAAACTGACAAGACGGAGGCAAAAAGCAGGCGAGCAGGCAAAAGGTTCGGCCGTAGCGGATAAAAACCCAAGAACCGCGTAGAATCCGCCTTGAATTAGCCAACCAAAATCCCCAAAATCTCCTTTTTTAAATTTTCGAATGTTTGTTGTGTTGCCTTGCCCTGCTCTTCGCTCTTGTGTTGTTGGGTTGTGTCCGAACTCACAACTCCTCCTCTCTTTCGTCTCTGCAACTCAACTGGTTCCCCCGAGTTGGTCGCCCACGGACTCACCGATTCTCATGTCCGAGTACGTAACTTATCCTTTCCAACTACTTTTCACATTCAAATCGATTCCGCTTGCCCCTCTGGGGATCTTTTGTTTTACCGATGAACACGAATTTTTCCCCTGCTTCCTAGCTCCGGGATTTCGCCGTTTGACCTCCGTCCATTCTCTTCTTCTCGGGGGGTGGTTGGTTTTGGTTGTTGGTGGAGCAAAGACGACTGTGTCTTTGGGTCAGTGATGGACAAGTTTTGAATTTTTTTATGTTTGGACTTGTTCTGGTCTCTTTCTTCTAGTGGGTGATCTTTAGATTTTTTTTTTTTTAATTTTATCCGTTGCATAACTTTACTTCTGTTGCTGTCTCAGCAATTGGGCAGAGAAGAATTTCGAAATTCATGGCTATTGATAGTTCTTAGGTCCATTCCCTCATGCCTTTCAATTCAATCTTTTGCAAAATTTTTTAGATTCTGGTGTGCTGTGGATTTTAGATTTGGTTGAATAGGAGAGAAAAACTTGAAGATCACTAATGTCTTGTCTGAAATTTCTGATTCAGGTGTTAGTTTGTTGCTGAGAAGGCAGCAGGTGAGATGGCCCGGGAACTCAAAGGTCCCTCCAGGGTTCCCACAATCCATCACATGTCTGGTGACCTTGATTATGAGAGCAACAGCGTGGATTATGCTAGCTACACTGTCCAGATCCCGCCCACACCCGATAACCAACCGCAACAGATGGAGGTCTCTATGCAGAGGTTGAGTTCAACGATAGCAGGTGAGCAAAGTGTTTCAGATTCCATGTTTACTGGGGGTCATAATCGCGCCACTCGTGCTCTCTCAAAGGGGAGTTTTGCTGAATCTGCTCCGGACGAAGCCCGAATGTTGGTTGCAAAAGCATCATTGTGTGAAATTCCTGGCTGCAATGAAAGAATCTCAGTTAATAAGGATGGTTATGATGTGTTCCCTTGTGAGTGTGGTTTCAGGATTTGTAGAGACTGTTATAGAGAGACTTTAGGAACTGGCGATGGAATTTGTCCTGGCTGTAAGGAGCCTTACGGGGGTTTTGTCGAGTCTGAGGTAGCTCCACCTTATAGCGGAGGGTTGCCAAGTACTGAGAGAAGGTTGACAATGGGCAACTCTCAGGACTCTATTCCAAGGAACAAGACTAATGAGTTTGATTATACTACATATTTGTACGAGACAAACAAGAGTTATGGATATGGAAATGCTGTATGGCCAATGGATAGTGCTAATGGAAGCAATGATGGGTCTAGTGGTGAGAGTAAAGTTTTCAATGAGAAACAGTGGAGACCGCTCACTCGACGAATGAACATATCGGCTGCACTTCTCACTCCATACAGGTATGTTAATCATCTGTTTTAAGTACTTGTTCAATGGTTCTTTCAGCATCTGTTAATGAACCTTTGTAGGAATTAGACAAAGGGTAGGTCACTTGCACATTGGGCTTAATCTATAGCCTGAATATGGGGAAGAGGATAAATTTATGTTAAATTTAGGGGAATGTTGTCCCCTTCCGCATGCTTAAGCTGCTGGATTGCTGTTCATTAGTGTTCACTTTTTGTTCCTTTTTTGTTTTTGCAGCCTGAATTGCAAGATTGAGCTTAGACATTTCTTTTTTTTCTGCTTCAGCTTTTTGATATGGCCATTAGGGCCTAGATCTATCTTATTCTGTATATGTATTTGGACACGTATAATTTGAGTTGCTTAAGACTAAAATTCTGGGGATGGATTGGGAAAGGTCATTGTTCAAACTTAATTTGTTTTTTATCTATATGAGAATTGGTCACAGTTTAGTTTGCATTTGCATAACATATTTGTATTTACTTTGTGCTTTTGAAAATATTCTCAGGTTCTTAATCCTTGCACGGATAGTGGTTCTTGGCCTATTTTTACAATGGAGAATCAGACATCCCAATGAAGATGCAATTTGGTTGTGGTTTATGTCTGTTATCTGTGAGATATGGTTTGCCTTCTCGTGGCTACTTGACCAGCTTCCCAAGCTCCATCCTATCAATCGTGATGCTGATCTTGATGTTCTAAAGGAGAATTTTGAAACACCAAGTCCTAATAATCCTTCAGGAAGGTCTGACCTACCAGGTATTGATGTCTTTGTTTCGACGGCAGATCCAGAGAAAGAACCACCTCTTGTCACTGCCAACACCATTCTTTCGATTTTGGCGGCTGATTATCCTGTTGAGAAGCTCTCCTGCTATGTTTCTGATGATGGTGGTACACTTTTAACCTTTGAGGCCATGGCTGAGGCAGCTAGTTTTGCCAGAATTTGGGTCCCTTTCTGCCGTAAACATGACATTCAGCCAAGAAACCCTGAATCTTATTTTAGCATGAAAAAAGATCCTTACAAGAACAAGGTGCGCCCTGATTTTGTACGAGATCGCAGACGGGTAAAACGTGAGTATGATGAGTTCAAGGTTCGGGTCAATGGTCTTCCTGATTCAATTCGTAGACGTTCAGATGCTTATAACACTAGAGAGGAAGTTAAAGTTCTGAAGCGTTGGAGAGAGGATAAGAGTGACGAACCAATGGAAACTTTGAAGATCCCAAAAGCTACTTGGATGGCTGATGGAAGTCACTGGCCTGGCACATGGACAGTTCCTGCACCACAGCACTCCAGGGGTGACCATGCAAGTATAATTCAGGTAATAATCTGAGAACAGTTTCTAACCAATCTGTGCAAGGGTTTTGTGAGGTTGCTTGCTGTCTAAGAAACCGAGTCTCCATTAACTGCAGGTTATGTTGAATCCTCCCGCAGATGAGGCTTTAAAAGGTGCTGAAATTGATGAGAATTCCAGAGATTTAAGTGAAGTCGATATTCGTCTTCCTATGCTGGTATATGTTAGTAGGGAAAAGCGACCTGGTTACGATCATAACAAAAAAGCAGGGGCCATGAATGCGCTTGTTCGAGCATCTGCCATCATGTCTAACGGACCCTTTATTCTTAACCTTGACTGCGATCACTACATCTACAACTCCCTAGCTTTGAGGGAAGGAATGTGCTTTATGATGGACCCTGATGGGGGCCAGATTTGTTATGTCCAATTTCCTCAAAGGTTTGAAGGAATTGACCCATCTGATCGCTACGCTAATAACAATACTGTCTTCTTTGATGTCAACATGCGAGCTCTTGATGGGATTCAGGGTCCAGTATATGTTGGGACGGGATGCCTATTCCGCCGAGCTGCCCTTTATGGATTCGACCCTCCTCTCCGTGAAGAAAACCCAGGTTGCTGCACCTGCTGCTTTCCTCGTCACAAGAAGGCCTCAGCTGTTGCTTCCATTTCTGAAGCTGATCCAGAAAGCGGTTGGTCAGAAGATAGTGAGGAAATGAATTTTGCTCTTATTCCAAAGAAGTTTGGGAACTCGAGTGCACTTGTTGACTCCATCAGAGTGTCTGTATTCCAGGGCCAGCCGCTTGCTGATCATCCTTCTGTTAAAAATGGAAGACCACCTGGTGCTCTCATTCATCCTAGGGTGCCTCTTGATCCCTCAGCGGTCGCAGAGGCAATAAATGTCATCTCGTCCTGGTACGAAGACAAGACTGAATGGGGCCAAAGTGTTGGGTGGATTTATGGTTCAGTAACCGAGGATGTGGTGACAGGGTATAGGATGCATAATCGGGGATGGAGGTCTATTTACTGTGTGACAAAGAGAGATGCCTTTCGTGGCACGGCACCTATAAACCTCACAGACAGGCTGCATCAGGTTCTACGCTGGGCCACTGGTTCGGTTGAGATATTTTTCTCACGCAACAATGCCATTTTTGGAAGTGGTAGGCTTAAATTCCTACAAAGAATTGCTTACCTGAATGTTGGAATCTATCCGTTTACTTCCATATTCCTCATCGTGTACTGCTTCCTTCCTGCACTTTCCCTTTTCACTGGCAAATTCATAGTTCAGAGCCTCAACTTAACCTTCCTTGTGTACCTCCTGCTCCTCACCCTGACCCTCTGTGCTCTTGCTGTGCTTGAGATCAAGTGGTCCGGCATCGACCTTGAAGAGTGGTGGAGGAACGAACAGTTTTGGTTGATTGGAGGCACCAGCGCCCATCTTGCTGCCGTGCTTCAGGGGCTACTGAAGGTAGTAGCAGGAATCGAAATATCTTTCACTTTGACATCAAAATCCGCAGGAGACGATGTAGATGATGAGTTTGCGGATCTCTATCTGTTCAAATGGACATCCCTGATGATACCGCCCCTCACCATCATTATGGTCAACCTGATCGCCATTGCTGTGGCCATTTCACGTACAGTTTTTAGCAGCGATCCGGAGTGGAGCCAACTGTTGGGAGGTGTGTTCTTCAGCTTCTGGGTGTTGGCCCATCTTTTCCCTTTCGCAAAGGGCCTGATGGGAAGACGTGGGAAGACACCGACGGTTATATACATCTGGGCAGGGCTCATTTCAATCTCCATATCCCTGCTCTGGGTAGCTATTAGTCCCCCATCCGGGAACAATCAAATTGGTGGATCATTCCAGTTCCCTTGATAATACAAGGCATTGTTTTTGTTGTTAACTATACAACTGATGATACTATCGATTTTTTCCTTCTTTTACATATGAAAATGGTAGGAGCAGCATATGGGTATAGTCTACGTGAATTTTGTTTGCGTTCCATTTGGTACCTATTTAGCTCAATTTATGTACATACATTCATTTTTAATTGAGATGGTGTAAACAAACACATGGCTTCCTTTGTTAATTTCTGCACAACACATTGTCTGTGTTAATTTCTGCACACACATGGCCTCTCATGACACTTTCTTCGGCCGGGTCCGATTGAGAAGTGTCCCAATTTAGTTAATGAAATTAATCCTCATTTATAATTTGTGATTGTTGTCGGTCTGAGTGTGATTTTTACACTAAGAGGCCACAATCAACTTCGAACCATCGACCTTACACATCACAATTAAGAACCTGCACCAATTGATCTAGCATTCTATACATCATTGATGAACTTTGGCACCAAGAAAAACTGGCAAATAATGATGGGGAATTAACTTGTGAGTTTTGGTGGACAAATTCGAATATGGGTCGGGTTAAGAATGCAGGCCTCGAGGGGATCTTTCCGGCCTCGGCTAAATGGCTTAATATTGGCACCAACCTCGATGGGATTATAATATTCTGTGGGAATCACGGCACCTACGTAACCCACTAAGGGTTATTCTCCATTGTCATTGCGGTAAGTTGCCGTAGTGGCTATCGAAGAAAATAATAAAAAATAAAAAAGTAATGTATAAAAGATTTTTATTGGTTAATTGATTGTTTCAGTTGTAAATGTAAATAAGTTTAGTTTATAAAGTGAATAAAGTGTAAAAAATAAAATAATGTGTAATATTATATTAAAAATTTTCAGTAAATATAATTTTTAATATGTTAGTGGTAAATAATTTAGATAGAAGTAAGAAAAATAATATTACATAATTTGAGAGAAAGAGAGTTAATGTGATTAGTTTGATTTAATGTGAGATAAAAGTAAAAAAAAAAATAGTATTAAAGAATTTGAGAGAAATAGTGGTATGTATTAATAGAAAAAGAAGAAGGTGGGTGAAATGAAAAAGGAATGAGAATTAATGTGAGAAATTTGATTTAATATGAAGAAGTAAATTAATATAAAAGCAGTAGTTGTGTTTGTTGGTAAGAGTGAGTTAATACAGCCAATGAGAGTAGATGGGTGGAGGGGAGGAAGTCTGGAAGTAGAAATTTAGAAGCTTTAGAGTTTATTAATCTTTTTCCATAGTTGTAACTCTAAAGAAGATTAATGTATCAATGTGAGAGAAGAATGTGAGTATAAATAGGAAAATGTATGAATCATAAATAGTGAAGGTGTTTATGAAATATTAGTTTAGTAGTGATGATTAATTTATTTGTGAATTTTTTTTTAAGGTTTGCGAAGAGTATAGTAAAAGAGTTATACATGAAAATTCTTGTCAAGACAAGTAATAGCCTTTTCCTAACTAAAACGCATTTGTTTGGACTAAATCACCTTTATTTTTTACTAAATCACTTTTTTTTTTGACTAAGTCGCTTTTAAGTCACTTTTCTCACGGATGAGGTGTTGGCTTTTATTAGTAATAGAAAGGCGATGATGAGTTAGCATTATATTACTTATAAAAGTGATGAACAAGCGATATTGATATAGAAAAATTGAATAATTTATAAGAAAAGCAATGGAATGGTATATATGAAGCTAGATGTCAAAGGGCGACAATGGACAGAAAATTTTGATAATGAAACAAAAAAGCATTTTTATTAAATTAATCATTTTTTTATTTCATATTTTTTTTAAATAATTGATTTTACACTAGTAAAGCCTTTTTAAAAATCTTATCACCTTTTTAAAAATTATATCATTTTTAAATATTATTTCATCTTTTTTAAAATGTTATCACATTTTTTAAAATTTTATCACATTTTTAAGTAAGTATATAAAAAAACCTAGAATAAAATCACTATTGTTTTTTTAAAATTGTATCACTTTTTAAATAATTATATTGTCTTTTTAAAAATTTTATTGCTTTTTTAAAATTTTTATCATATTTTTAAAAACAGCATCACTTTATTAAAATGTTATCGCCTTTTTTAAAATGTTATTGTGTTTTTAAAATTTGTATCACTTATTAAATAATTCTATCACCTTTTTAAAAATTTTATTGCCTTTTTCATAATTTTATTGCCTTTTCAAACTTGTTATCACCTTTTTTTGTTAAATCCTTTTTTTAAGGGTAAATTACAATGGCCCCCATGTGGTCTAATGTAACGTACACTTTGCCCCCTATTTTTAAAAGGCAATACTTTACCGCAACTTCTTTTATAGTGATGGGGAACAACTTCTGATACTATAAATTAAACTAACAAAAATGGACATGTTTCAGTAATTTTAAGATTTTTCATATTTTTTTCGTAGCTAATTGAACTTTAAAAAATACTAATATGTTTTTACACGAACAAAAATGGATATATAGAAATTAAAAAGTGATAATTGTGCTTACTTATTAACTTAAAAAAACATTAAACATACCAACATTATTAGAACATGATTATCGTAGAGTTTACATTATAGTTTCAGAAGTTGTTACAGGAAAAATCTAAAACATTAGGGGTGACAGTGTAGGTTTTAAAAAATGAAGGGAATAAACTATTAAACCTTAAGCGGCCCTTAAACAAATACAGTGATTCATTTTCTTCTGCAATGGTTAATAAAGTGGCCCTCAATGTATACCAGTGATTTAATATCTGGGTAAATTGGTTAACAAAGTGGCCCCTAACCATAATCATTTTTTTCCAGCTCATTATCTTTTTTTTTTTACAAAACTGCCTTTCTTCTTTATGAATTTTTTGTCACCTTTCTTGTTTTTTCTCATAAAGTGGCTCCTAGATATATACCAGCAGTATAAATTTTGGGTAAAGTGATAAAAAAAACTAGCTATAACCGTGTACTAGCGGTTTCGAGTCAGACTCCTAAAATTGAACCGCAAAACTCCACAATTTGTACCATAAAAAAATACGGTTCATATTATGGCCCCCAAAAACCTCATCACAAATGCAATGGTTGCATAAAGTGGCCCCTTAAATTAAACCACAATGGCCTAAAAAGTATACCACAGAAAAGTGGTTAATATTCCGACCCCGAAAAATTAACCATTAATTTAGCGTTTAATTTTCTGAGAAATGTTGTTCATAAAGTTGCCCCTAAATACATAACAGTGGTATAAATTCTAGGTAAAGTGATTTAAAAACTGGCCACTAATCGTGTATCAGGGATTTTGAGTCAGACCTCTAAAATTGAGACAAAAAACCCCACAATTTGGATCACAAAAAAATAATGTTCATATTATGGCCCCCAAAAAACTCACTACAAATGCATTGGTTGTATAAAATAACCCCTCAAATTAAACCACAAAGGTCCAGAAAGTGCACCACAGAAAAGTGGTAAATATTCTGGCCCCAAAAAGTTAACAACTAATTTAGTGGTTAATTTTCTGGGGAATGTGGTTTACAGAATAGTTCCTAAATACATACCAGCGGTATAAATTATGGGTAAAGTGGTTCAAAAACTGACCCCTAATCGTGTACCAGCGGGTTCAAGTCAGACCCCTAAAATTGAATCACACAACCTCACAATTTGTACCACAAAAAAATACAGTTCATATTATGGCCCCCAAAAAACTCACCACAAATGCAGCGGTTACATAAACTGGCCCATCAAATTAAAGTACGAAGGCCCAGAAAGTGTACTACAAAAAAATGGTTAATATTCTGGCCCCAAAACGTCAACTAATAATTTAGCGGTTAATTATTTAGAGAATGTGGTTCACAAAGTGGGCCCTAAATAAATGCCAGCAGTATAAATTATAGGTAATGTGGTTCAAAAATTGGCCCCTAACAATGCACCAGCAATTTCGAGTCAAGCCCTTAAAATTGAATCATACAACCCCACAATTTGATCTACAAAAAAATGCAGTTTATATTATGGCAAAAAAAAAAACTCACCACAAATGCAGTGGTCGCATAAAGTGACCCCTTAAATTAAACCATGAGAGCCCAAAAAGTGCACAACAGAAAAGCAATTAATATTCTGGCCCTAAAAAATCAATCACTAATTTAGTGCTTAATTTTTTGGGGAATGTAGTTTACAAAGTGACCCCTAAATATATACCACCGGTGTAAATTCTATGTAAAGTGGTTCAAAAATGCCTTTTTTTCTTCTAAAACTATGCAAGTGCTTTTTTCATTAGAATATCACCTTTCTGTTCCATTTAACCCCTTTTTTTCTTCCAAAACATTTTTTTTCTTCCTAAAACGCATCAATTGGAAATTCCATTACAATATCACCTTTCTATTCCTTTTAACGACTTTTTTTGCTTCTGAAATGTTGTTTTGGATTCGTTAGATTATTTGGATTATCTTCTTTCTTTTATTCAATTTGCCTTACTGTTTTGTTATTTTTTTTTTTTTTACAACTCACCTTTCTTTATTTCTTAATGGTTTTGTTCGTTATATTTTGCCTTTTACTAATTTATGTCGTCTTTTTCATTTCCTTATCACCTTTTTCCTATTCTTATCACTTTTTGTCTCTTCTAGTCACTTTTTTGTAACTTCATTCACCTTCTTTTTGTAACTAATACTAATCACCACCCAAAATCTAACTTTCATTCATCAATTCCTTCCAAAGCCATTGCCTTTCTCCCCTTATTCTTCATCATCATTTCGTTGCCTATTTCCATGTCAACAATGCCATCTCACGCAACGTCAACACATAATCACTACTTTCCACCTTTTTCAGATTCAAACTTTCTTTTCGACTTCGTTGAAATTTGATTTTGAAGTGAGGTATTTTAATATGTTTGTAATTTTTTTTTCCATTAAAATAAAATGTAGAGCTGCAAGTTCCAGGTTAAAAGTCAATTCACCATACAACGGCTATACTCTCACCTCATAATCTAACGGCTCACAAGTCACTACGGCAACTTTAAAAGAATTAGGACTCAATTATAAACTTCATAAGTTTTACAACTAAATTGACAAAACACTAAAAGTTTTAGGCCTGTCATTTTAGCCCAAATGGTTGGTGGCAACGCCTTTTTCTCTAACTAAACACTTTTTTTTTCTCTCACAAACGCTTTTATTCCCCCTAAACACTTTTCCTCTTTTTCAAACTCTTTTTATTAAATATAATTATTAGTTCACCAAATTTAATTATTTTTTAAGTTTAACAGTCAATAAATTATTTTATAATATATATTAAAATGCTTGCAACTTATTTCCTATTTTTTAAAATTTATTTATCATCATATTTTTCATTTTATCTACTAGTATTACATATCTACCAGTATCATAAATATAGATGTATGTGTATATATATCTAGTATTTATTAATTCTAATTTTCATTAACTTGAAACAAGTATTAATTCTAACCACACTCTTCCATCAATATTACTAATATAATATTAATATTTTATAAAACATTTTATTTTACATAAACTAATAATTATTTCCTATTTTTATAAATTTTTAACTTCGTAAACATATGTTGTTTCTTCGACTTTTCTTCAATGTTAAAGCATCTTCTTACTCACCGCTATATAATACAACATTTATTTCCTCGCTAAAACAATGAAAATCACAGTAATATACATTATTAGATACATGTTAATAACTTACGCAAAAAGGCAACAAAATCACCATAAGGGTGTCAACAATTAAAATTAAGCAACAAATTTGTGTCGCCTTTTTCATATCTTGATCATTTTTTTCATATCCGTATCGCATTTTTCATATCCTTATCGTCTTTTTCCTATTATTATCATCTTTTGTCTCTTCCAATTTTTCTGTAATTTCATTCGCCATTCTCATTTGCCTTGTAAATTCGTTGAAGTTTGATATTGAAGTGAGTATTTTAATATATTTGTAATTTTGTATTGCTGTTAAAATAAAACCTAAAGCTACAGGTTACGGATTAAAAGTGGATTCACCATCCAACGGTTATGCCCCAACCTCCTAATCTAACAGCACAGAAGTCACTACAGCAACTTGTCATAGTTTCACCGCTACAGCATTATAGAATGTCCCAACCCACTAACCCTCTTATGGGCTACTATTCAGGAATCTTATCGGTCTTTGGGCTTTGTGCTCACTGGGAATGGTTTTTAGACCTTATCACCCTAAAGGCCTCTTAACTTGGCTAACTCAAACACATTGGCCCCTCAACTTGAACCCAATTTATGTTAGTCCTTTATCTTGCAATTTAGCCTATGTTGGTCCTCTAACTTTACAACTCAGTACAATTTACTCCAAACTCTGGTCATCTTACATAGTCATAAATGTCGTCACCCTTTTTTTGGAATTTTAGGAACATTAGGGACTAAAATACAAAATAATAAAAATAATCAGGATTAGTGCAACATAAAGAATATTCTGATAGACCTTTTAAATCCAAGCTAAAGAAAGAAAATTTTAATAACTTTTGAATATAAGCCATTTATACCTAATTATGTAATTTTCTTCATTATTTTTAGTCCAAAGCTAAAGATACATACATACATACATACATACATACATATATATATAGTGACAATTTAATGACAATTCACTCTAATTCAACTAGTTCTCTTCCTACTTGATAAATTAGTTAACAAACAGAGCTTACAACACAACCGGGATGAAGGGAGCATTTTCATATCATCATTAAATTCTCATTTCAATATTCATTTTTTTTTCATCTTTGTTGATTTTCATGCAAAAGAATAAGAACAAAATGAAAATAACACAAGTTTTTTTCTTTTTTTCTTAATTTACATACTATTTGTGAATGGTGCAAACAACCGAGACGGATGGAGTAATATTTATTTTATATAATTATATACACCTTTCATATTATTATTTAATAATTATATATTTTAGGCCCAAAAAAATGATTTATTGGTTTTCATATATGCAATTATATATGTGATGATTACATTTAATATAATTATATATAACTATTAATTAATTATATTTTTTATCGAATACATATTTCTACTTATTACTGTAATTAGTATTATTATGATTATTGTAAAAAATAATAATAAGAACAAATTGCCTAAATTATATATTCCAATTTTGTTGGGATAAGTAATTAACTAGTACTGATGAAAATTATTTATTTCACTTTTAGAAAAAAGTACATATTTTAAGAAAAAACCCCTCTTCGGTAAAAAAAAATAATAATTAATAAAAAGTGAACAACACATTACATCGAAAAAAAATGCTCTAGGAATTCATATTGTTTTTCTTATCATGTATTTTAGTCCCCAATGCTACTTAACATTCAATAAAAAGTTAACAGTGTTATAACAAATTAGGTGGCTTGATTAATTCATGATAAGTTACAAAGTTAGAGGACCAGCAGAGACCAAATTCAAGTTAAGAGAGTAACTTATATGAGTCACCTAAGGTAAAGGACCCCTAGGGTGATTAGGCCTTTTTTTAGTAAATGGCATTAGATGTCCATGTTTCTTTTTCATCCTTAAACTTATAATTTTTACTAAATGTCCATGTTGCGTCATTCGTCATGGAACAATCATCAATATTACATCATCCATCCTCTGTTTAATCCCTCAATTAAAATGAGAAAATTTGAGCAAATGGAAAAAAAAAAATGGGTTTCTAAAAAACAAATTCGATCAAGAACATGAAAATTTTTTTAGTTCCAAAGTTCGGAGAAGATATAAAGGTGATAGGTTAAGATTTTCGATATGATACTTTAGTGAATATTGTAGAGGGGAGCAAAAAGAATTGAATCGGTGAAATATTTTAAAAAATTTTAGCCGCCGGCTACCATATAAAGTGGCTAAAAGTGGTGGTTTGTAGTGGTCGGTAACCTAAAGTTTCATACTTTCAAAATTGTTTATATGATTTGACTCTTCTTACTTTTCTCTACAATATTTACCAAAGTACCAAATCCAAAGCCTTAGCTATCCACTTTGAATTGGAATAAAAAGGTTTTTGAGTTTTAAAGTTTTAGAGAGAATTTGGAGGAGATAAACTAAGAATTTGAATTTGGTAGTTGGGTAAAAGTTATAGAATAGAGTAAGAGGAATCTAACCATATGAAAAACTTGAAAACATGGAACTTTTTGTTGCTAGCAATCATGATTCACAAACCAACACTTTCAACAACCGTCTATGACGGCGGTGGACAAAAAATTTCTAGATTTTTAAAATATTTTCAAGGTTCAATTTTTCTTGCTTTCCTCTACAATTTTTACAGAAGTACCAAATCTGAAATCTTAGCCAATCATCACCAAATTTTCATCAAAATTTTAAAACTTAAAAGTTTTCATGTCTATGGTCAAATTTCTATTTTAGATCCCCAATTTAGTTTATTTTCTCAATTTTACCCATTTTAATTGTAGGCCTAACTAGAATGAATGGTGCAATATTAATGATAGTTTTAGGATGAATAGTGTAATAATTGATAATTTAATGATGGTAAGTGACATAGGTCATAGTTTAACATATTTTGTGTCATTGACCATTTTTTCGGCCAAAAAAGGAAGTGTTCTAAAGTTAATAACTCGGTATGATTGCCTCTTCCAATTTCGCTCTTGCTCTCCTCAAACCAGAACCAAATTTATCTTAATCTTCTAAGACATGAAGAATAGTTGAGTTTGTTAGGATATCTATGTCACATTGAGCCTAGACACAAACAAATGAAAGAGTTCGTATTTTTGGAACTATATCCACTTTTGGTTATTGGCATCAATTACAATGAGAGTTGAATTAGAAAAAATAAATTGAGTAAAATTCATATATGGTTCCATTACTATAGCAGTCATTTTACTGTGATCTTTTACCTAATTGGATTCATCTTAAAGTCCCCTAGATTATATATTGTATTATATGTGAGTCATTTCCATCAGTTTCTCTGTTATTTTAGATGAAAATTGATTATGTGACAGTTTCTACTCTCATGATGGGTTCCAAAGTACCATGTTGATAACTATATAAGAAGAACAAGATATTTCAAGTTAAAATTGACACAAACAAATAAGTATAAGGACTTAAATTGTAAATTAGCTCAAAATCATATTTTCCCCAAATTCTCTCAGTCTCTTCCGACCCTCTTCCCTTACCTCCGCCTTCTAGTCTAACACCGCTTTTAGCCATCAGCATCCTCTTTTCAGGTGCAAATGTCATAAGTTCCCTCTATGTCTTTAGCTCCCTTCAGGCATTGATGGACTAGAAGTAGGACTGTTGACTCATAAACCGACTATTTTCCCTCTTCTTGCTCCGCTTTTGGCTTTGGAGGCGTGTTTTGTATGCTTATATATAAAGCCATTCTTATTATTGATCCGCCATTTACGATCAACCATAGAACTACTAAGTGCTTTGATCCTGGATTTGACACTACCAAAATGTGCCAATTGAACCAAACAAGATCGAAACTTTAGGCATGAATTGGACTATTCTAACCGAATCGTGATTATGTTGAACTACATCATCAATTGTTTATTCTCTCCCTCATAACGCTCATGTTACATCAGGGTTTCAATTTTAGTTGAGGAAAAAGAAGTGAAAAAGAAATTTTTAATTACATAGTTGAAGGTGTCGGTGGATTACAAACATCTTCTCAAGAGCCACAGGCACAACATCTGCCCTTGGGTTTGAATCAGTTTTAGGTTAAAAGATTTGAAGAAGGAGATGGATTTTGGCCTAATATATGTTTTAAGTCCCTAATTATGTATTGGTCAATTGTGACCTGAAGTTTCTTGTTCGTCCAATATAGTTATTTATTTCTATAAAATAGGAGGCCACATGGCATAGAAAGTTCTACATAAGCAACTTCCATTTAAAACAATAGAAAAATTGATGGAACTGATGGAATGAACTTAGATAGAATATGATATATGAGGTAGTGGGCTTTAAAATGATAATAATTGAGGTAATGGATTACATTAGGACAACCGTTATAGTAAAAGAATCATATGTGGATTTTACCCAAAAAAATCAATAATAAATAGTAGGGACTCTTACCTTAGGCTAGAACTTTAGATGACAAGGTTAGCTATAAACTCTAAAAGATAATAACATCATTTTTTTTAAGAAGAATCACTATCTTTGAGGCTTATAGGGTGCATCACATTTTACTCCTGAAATGGAACACCCTCACCTAGTTCCTAATCACCTGAACCAAGTAATCAATTTCTTATTTTGATTCCCCTTTTATGCCTTCCATCTATCTTGTGTTTGTGTGATTTAGTTGTAGCATTTTTTTTTCGTCAATTGATTTGCTACTGCTTGTACATTCTTTAGACTTGGCTTAAAAAAAAAAAAGGCATAAAGACACTTTTGGCTCCTGAACTCGGGTGACCCAGACAATTTAGCCCGTGAACTATAACTCGGTCCAACTCAGTCTCTGAACTTACTAAAATGGTGCACTCTGCCCCTCATGGCCTCGTGCTCGTCACATGATGAACGGAAAACAAATGCCGCTTCTCTTTGTCTCCTTCTCTACCTTCCGCCCTTTGACTTCTCCACACTCCACCCCTTGATTTCTCCTCCCTAACCGGAGTACTCCGATCTCCCATCCCTCTCCTTCCTCTCCTCCCGTCAATTTACTCCACCTTGTCCTCCACACTCTCCTCACCCACTTTTGGTTTCGGCTCCGAATCGAAGAGAGAGGATTATCATGACAGCCTGGTTTCGCTTAAAGGGTTTGTGTTTGGAGCCAAGAGAGGCTTTTCGAATTGCCTCGATGGTCATAAAACATGGGTTCTTTCTGGCGGATCTGATGGCTTGTTTTTTCTGAGAGGCAACGAAAGTATGGGAAAGAGTCATGCTGGGTCAGATTCGAGTCTTGGTGGTCTTGGTTTGAAAGATAAAGGTAGGCTCAAAGCTATCATAGTAGTTCAAGAGAAGAAGCCTTCCTAGGTTGCTGGTGCTGTTGCCCATGGGAATGGGAGTCCTAATTCAAAGTACAAAATTTTACTTCTTATCTTGTACTCCTTTTCTTTTCCTTCTTAGGCTGAACTGGAAGAAAAGTTTTTCAGTTGACTAGTGTGTATTTCTACACTTGTTCTTTCTGTTGTTAGTTGTTTTTATGCTCCTGGTGGATGTTTTTGTGCATTTTTCTGCATTTTTTACTTTTTATGCTTTGATTCTACTAATGCAAAGTGGTGGCAAACACAATTGGAACCTGCAGCACTCAAGCAAAGTAACAGATCTTGCAAAAATGTAGACTATAGTTGGCAGAAAAGTTAAGTAAACTCAGAATCAGAATCGAACTAATTGGAAGGGGTTGGAAATGAAGAGATTGAGTAAGAGAGGGCGAAAGAAGATTGAGATGCTTAATAGGTGAGGATGAAGACAATAGCTGGAAATGAGCTTTGGTAAGATGGAAGAGAAAGGTGGAGAGATAAGTGAAACGCGTGGCATTGAGGTAGTGGAATCCACTGAATATTGAAAGACTGCTTCGACCCAACTCGATGACATGGTTAATGAGTGATAAACCAATCTAGTAGGATCCTCCCTCTTTAATTTAGAGCTAAAATTAGACGTGGGTGAGAAGAAGTGGAGAATAAGGCAAAGTATGGGGTAGAGAAAGGAGAGGGCGGGGTGATCAGAGTACTTCAGTGAGGGAGGAGTGCTGAAGGGGTAGAGAGTTGAGAAGGAAACAACGAGAAATGACCTTCTATTTTCTGTCTGTCACGTGATGAGCACGAGGGCCATAATGGGTAAAGTGCATGTTTTTGGTAAGTTCAAGGGGTGGGTTGGACAGAGTTATAGTTCAAGGGGTAAACTTTCCGGATCACCCGAGTTTAGGGACAAAACATGCTTTTAGGCAAAAAAAAAAAATGATGAATTTTAAGTTGTTAGCTATTCAACTTGTAGCCCAAAAGGCTCATAAAATTAATTTCACCTTAATTATATAAAATATTTTTATTTTTTGCGGAAATTGAGATTCACAACTTCTTGCAAGTTGTACATAAGGGTGAAAGCTTTCCACCCTAACCTGAAACCCGATGATTAGGGTCGGGTTAGTGACGTGAAAAATAAGTGTCCGAGTTAACCTAAATCCAACCCTATTTCAAGACATAAAATCAGGTTGGTTCGGGTTAAACCCAAAACCACCTGACTATAACCCGAATACTATCTCAACTCAAATTCCCTAATACCTAACACTCAGTAGCCAGCTTAGCCCAATCTCATTCCTTAATTTCCTCAGAGCCGTTACACCTAAGCCTAGGCTTAAACTAACAGCCAGATTGTTTTAATTTAATGGGACAAAATTAATGCGTTAGTTTTGGGTGGGGAGACTGACTTGTGAGACCCAAAATAATTTACCATCAAAAGAACATAAAATTACAATTTTGCACGCCTTGATTGGCGGAGGTTAAATTGGTGATGTTGAGGGGCAAATAAGTAAGCAACTCTCGGCCCCAAGCTCATCCCTTTGACCGACCCTAAAAAACGTATTAACTATGCCAAACCGGTTATTAGAGTCACCTACCAATCTAATCCCCACATCCCAGGATTCCCAACCGACTACCCCTCGGCCCTCGTAGCGATCTGCTGCTGCCCTTGGCTCGCCTCTCTGCTCTGCCTGCTAGAGTCTGCTCTTCCGAACCCAGCTCCGCCGCATCTCCACCCCTCTGTCCTGCTCGGCCGCAACACCGTCCGTCTTGCTCCCTCCGTCGCACCTTTACCATCATGAGTGAAACCAGGCAGACGCGGACCTCACGCCGCCAGTCGCCACCAGCTCGTCGACTCACCAGCAGCTCATGAGTGACAGCAACATTCCAAGACGGATTCACTAACGTTCACTGTAAGTTTCACATTTTCAATTGAAATTTAGGTTTAGGGCGAATCGGTTTAGGGCTCAGGCCTAGACAATTCGATAGCAATGTTTGGTTAATATTGGATTTGGTTGAATTTGATCATTTAATTCAATGGAAGGTATTCGCCATTGCTGGAGCTTGGAGCTCAGAAACAGAGAAACCAGAGAGAAGAAAAAACAAAATCATCTGAATAAGGAGCAAAAACCCACTTATCGACTGCCGCTCAAAACCCTATTGCGCCTTCGTCTTCGAAGCCGAAGTGGAAGAAGAGAAATCAGAAGAATCTATTCGACGTGGCTCAGCTCTTGCCCATCTGGGGCCTTGGTTATAACACGGTGAAGACTTACTGGACTAATGTGTCTTACCAGATCACCAAGATCAATCTCTACAAGGTCTTCCTGCTTCCTTGTTCATTCTTCTTTTAGTTGAAAACTTTCTGGGTTCTGGAAGTTGGAAAATTAGATTTAGAATCTTGGGTTTGTTTCTCTATGTCTAGTTCTTATGTTGATTAAGATAAGGTGACGATATAAACTGCTTAATTGGTTGCAATCTTGGGCTTCTTTCCATCGATTGTAAATTTTGTATAATGGGATTCTATATATTTAGCTTAAATGGTTACATGTATTCCATATGATGATTGTTGAAACCTGTAAGGTTTATTAGGTTTTGATCTGTTGCAGGATGGGCCAAAGTTGTTTTGATGTTTCAATCTGCGCTTTCTGGTTTGGACTTCAAATAAGTGTATTCGTAGGGTGTTGTTTTGGACTTGGGATTCTTTCTGAGATTGGTGATGGTTAAGTTGCTAGTTAGCTAAGGCGGAATGGTGTAGAGAAATTGCTTAATCTGACTAACTTCGAGGTTTAGAAGAGCTGCGATATTTTCTCTTATAGTAATATCTTATGATATGTGTTCCTAAAATTTACATCATTGGTATTTGTATTAGTTTTTTCAATTGGGGTTCTTTTCATAGTTTGGTCTGGCAATGGTTTGCTATGGACTTGGGGATACTTTCTTAGACTGGTGTTGGTTGAATTGATAGTTAGCCTTTAGCAAGGGCAGCATGGTGTAGAATAAGTACTTAATGTGACCTCCTTTGAGGTTCTGAACTGTGAACTTTTCTTATATACTTTAGAACATGTTGTATCAAATATTAGCCATTGATTATGTTCCTCTAGGGGTAGCATGTGAAAGTTTCTCCAGTTCTAGTGCAAATACAAACACTGATTCTGGTTGTTAGCTTCCATTTGTCCCGGGTTCTATAGCCGACAGATTGAGCTAAAATTGAAAAATAATTCAGTAGTCAATGTTGGCTCTAGTTGTGAGGTAAACTCACCATCAGCCAAATGGGCTATAGCCAATAGTCAATGCTGGCTATATGGTGCTTTTTCCTCAAATTTCCCAACAAATTCTCATTGTATTTGTTATATTGGTGTTGTGCTTGTAATTCTGTGTGATCCAAGAATTTGAGATGTAGTGTTTGTTTGTTTTGCTGGATTTTTCCTTGGGAATGCAGCTGGAATGTCTGGCGATGTTTTCCCATGCAATTCTCTTTCTCTAATGGATTTAACCTCCTAGTTCTACTGAATCCTCTTATACGGCTGCCCAGAGACAATCAACCCGTAGCATAGTCCAAGATTCAAACAGTTGTTTACATACATTTAATTCATCGATGTGACTTGCTCTCCAACTCACAGCCCCTCAGCCCCTTTGAGCTTGGAATCCTGTTCTGGGCCTTGGTCTGCTGTAACCACTTTTTTCACGTTCCCATAGTCAGTTTGAAGAGTGCTTATTGCAAATAAACTATCAAGATTCCCATTCAATGGTTGTGTTGGATTTTGGTCTAAATGTAAGATAGGAAATTGTCTTATTGCAAATAAACTATCAATGTCTTTTAACAAATAGGAAATTGTTTGGATGCCTGCAACTTTGTATACTATATGCTTTTCCTATTTTGCATTCAAACAAGAGATTGAGCTGTTTAAGGTTGTTCCCTGATTTCAGATGAGATGAGTCTTGCAGCCGATTCTCCAGCACATTCATCAAGCAGTGATGACCTGGCAGCTTTCCTTGATGCGGAGCTTGCTGCTGGTTCTGTGTCTTCGTCAGAAGGAGAAGTTGAGAGTGATGTTCTCGAAATTAAAAGGTAGGCTTTAGCAGCAAATTCAATGCTTTAAAAAGTGATTAACAGTGGTTATCTCTAGATGTACCTTCTCTTTTAAAAAATATCTTTCTATAAAAGCAATGTAGATTTTATTATTATTTTTATTCTTCAAGACTAGGAAAAGGGGAAAACTTATCAGACATTATTTACTTCCTAAAAAAACGTTATTCAAGTGATAATAAGGTGGATGAAATATTTAATTCCCATTTGACATTAAATTTATATGTAAAATAAGTTGGTGAAGATTTTGGGTCAGCTCAAGTGAATGTTAAAGCATATTTTGATAAATGATTCATTGATGCATCAAAAAGATTTGTTGATGAAGACTGTGAAGGTGTCAATATTTATATTGAATCTAATTGCAGCACAAAAAGGCGCAAGGTGGAATTAGCTGAAGAGGTCAAACCTGAAGGATCAAGCTCCCAAAGTTTCAGGCAAGAAGGGAAAGGTAAAAATTCTTAGATCATCTTGTGATTCTTCAGTTACTTGAAATGATTTTCGAGCAACACTTAAGTAGTTGGGAGATGCTCAGATTCATTTTAATGTTTGTATCATGATTTTTCAGAGAGAGTATGTCATGCGTTGATGCATCATAATTATTTTATACCATCATTGTGAGATTGTGGGGTTTCTTCTTGTTCTCCTTTATTTACAGATGATATATGGTTTGCTGCTTGGTAGTTAATAATTTGGTGATTTTTTGTTGAATATGTGATTAAGATCTGTTTTTGAATAATTTCAGTTACTGGGATACAAGGTGAAATGCTGATTAGGATAATAGGAGTTCTCATACTTGATCACCTTCAATAAAGTCATTTAACATTTTAGCTTTTGTGGGCTCAGTTGAATGGGTTTAGCCCTTCAAGCTCTCTACAGTATGCTCGTCTGAATACATATAAAATTTAAATGAATCTTACCCTATTTGCCTTCCCAGTTACTCTTAAAATGTTAAAGGAATAGTTGATGTCTGATGAGCATTTTGGTTGCAAATATGAGATTACTATGGTTTGCTGGTTAAATTTATGCTGGTTAATGTATGACAATGGACAGAAATATCCTTGGAGAAGGATGCATGCAAACATCCTGGATCTTTCGGAAACATGTGTTTTCTCTGTGGGAAAAGCTTGGATGATGAGGCTGGGGTCACATTTGGATACATACACAGGGTATTTCCCTTTGTAATGATGTGCTGCCAACAGATTACTGTTTCCTACATGCATTTCAGTTTTAAGCTAGGTAGTGTTAGTTATTACCAACTAGCTATACTGGCTATTGAAAGGCCTTTATCCCTAGCTGAATGTGTTGATTTTTCTTTTCAACAAAATTTTAATAATTCCAGGCATGAAAATTAAAGTAGGAATTCTATTGTATGCTTTGATTTTTTTCATCTTCACTAATTAATATATGTACAAAAACTTTGTTTGCAGGGTTTGCGGCTTGGTAATGAAGAAATTGTTCGGTTGCAGGATGAGGACATGAAGAGCTTGTTACATCGTAGGAAGCTTTACTTGGTTTTGGATTTAGATCACACTGTGCTTAATTCCACCGAGATTGTCCGTATGACCCCTGAGGAAGAGTATTTAAAAGGTCAAGTAGACTCATTTGAAGGTATGGTTGCATTTGAACTATTCTGCATTGTTTTCGACATTTTAGTCAACTTCTTTATTGATTTAGTTTATGTATACTTTATCTTATTTTTCATGCAGCCTCAGATTAGATCCAGAATACTGTAATGGTCAGGAAAAATTTTTATTTTATTTTTTGACCAGCCATTTTTAGAATTTTGCAAGCCATGTTAGAGTGTGAATTGGTACATAAAATGAAATTGATGGTGCAAATTCTCTCTGATTGCTGGAATGGTATGGACAATATAGCCACTTCATTTGTTCCACATAAGCATTTTGTCAATAGAACCTGCAAGTATGGTGCAGAATTATGGCCATAAAACTGAAATACAAAATTTTCCACTTTGAAATAACCATATACATTCTTTCATGGTGGAGCCAGCTAAACAAGCCTAACATAGCCGTGACTACATATTAATTATATTAAGGTGAGGTTCTGTAGATATAATTTTGTCTTGAGGAATTGTCTTACAAATCGCGCTATTTGGCATGTATCATAACACAAGCAATTGCTCTCATGAATGTGAATCAAGTGCAAAGGAGCAGACTTTATATTTTCTTCTTTTCATTGGCGAAGATGGATTCTGTTTTGTTTACCACTTGCTACTCTAGCTTTTATTTTTACAAGAGCTCCTTGCCAGCACACATGGTTTACCATGCTTGCAAACACTCTGCTGATTCAGAGTTATTGAACAATTTCTGGTTTGCTTGGCCATTGTATTGCTCATCATTCTTTGCCCCATTTTTGGATTGAATGAACAGACATATCAAAGGGCATTTTGTTCATGCTGGACCATATGCGCTTGATGACCAAATTGAGGCCCTTTATTCGAACATTTCTAAAAGAAGCGAGTGAGATGTTTGAGATGTACATATATACAATGGGTGATCGGCCATATGCGCTGGAAATGGCTAAGCTGCTGGACCCAAGAGGGGAATATTTTGCAAACAAGGTGATTTCAAGAGATGATGGCACCCAACGACACCAAAAAGCACTTGATGTAGTTTTGGGAAAGGAAAGTGCTGTTCTCATCCTTGATGATACAGAACATGTAAGTGTGCTGATGTAAGATGCTTATTTATGCTCTTTAAATGCATTTTATTTAGGGAATGAAAAAGACAAGATTCAGTTCTATCAATGTCTATTCATCTAGTTTTGAAGATAGGAGGGCGATCTCTGTGATGCTCCTGATTCTCTGTCAAAAAATGGAAGGTTGTCTAATTTGTCAGTTATTGTAGGATCATTATATGTTTTGTAGGTTACTCTAGACCTATGGTTTAAGCTGCAAGTGCTCTAGGCCTCCTGCTGCTTAAGAAGTAAACATATTTATTGCCATTTACTGTGCCAGACATGGGGACGGCACAGGGATAACGTGATACAGATGGAAAGGTACCATTTCTTTGCCTCAAGCTGTCAACAATTTGGCTACAATTGTAAATCCCTCTCTGAGTTGAAGAGTGATGAAATTGAGGCTGAAGGAGCACTTGCTAGAGCCCTGAGAATATTGAGAAGAGTGCATAATATATTCTTTGAGGTACGTGGTACTGATATGAGGTTTCATAAGCCTTGGGTCTAATCTTATTAATTGGATTTCTTTTTTTCAAATTCTTGTTCAGGAAAGTGATGAAGACCTTGCACATAGAGATGTGAGGCAGGTAAGATCTTAATCTAGAAGTCCCAGGATTACCCGTGAAAATCCTATTATGATGTTATGAACCTTTACCAAGTGATCTTAGTCAATCAGCACTGTTATCAATATCTTGAGTTGATTAAACCTTGGGGCTACATTTCTTTTTGCCGTTGTGCAGGTGTTGAAGAGGGTGCGAGGGGAAGTGCTCGAGGGCTGTAAAATTGTTTTCAGCCACGTGTTTCCTGCTGATTTTCCTGCTAGCGCTCACCAACTGTGGAAAATGGCAGAGCTGTTGGGAGCACGATGCTCCACAGATGTTGATGAGTCAGTGACTCATATTGTGTCAAATGATGCCGGAACCGAGAAATCCCGGTGGGCTGTGAAGGAGAAAAAGTTTCTGGTGAATCCGCGGTGGTTGGAAGCTGCAAACTACTTGTGGAAGAAGCAGCCGGAGGAGAACTTCCCTGTGAAGAGGGGCGAAGAAACCTCACGAGGTGCTAACATTTGACACGAGAGTGCTAACATTTGAGTAGGAACTGATTCGATTATGCTTTTACGGATGTAGATGATTGGATTGGCCGATACGGTGGTAGTATTTTAGTTTTGGTTGGCAATGGATTTCAACAGTTCCAGCCTCCCATTCTAATTTCTAACATTGATGCTTGTACTTCACAAAATCAGTCTAGTGATAGAAAAATTTTTTTGCCCAAAATATGTGACCATTTTTCTCATTTGAGAAACTCTAATCTTACGCCTCCACGACCATAAGCGTTCGCTTGACATGCTAATGAACCGTGAAAATGTGAAATGTTAATTTTACTTGCTCCTTACATGGATGTTGAATTCATGCATATTTACTTGTAACTTTAATAAAGAAGTGTCTTTTGCTTCCTTTTTGTCCTCAGGGTGGTTGGTGGTTTTTTTCAGGATTCGCCGTTTTCGCCTGGACTTCTCATGCAAGGGTCGAGCTAGTTTATGAATATGACTGGACAGAGTCCTCTTCCAGGAAAAAAAGAAAACCAACACAAAAAGAAAAAGTCATAGTGACCTATTTTTTTTTTTCCAGAATCTAGAGGGTCTTTGAGCTGTATTAGCAATTGTTGGTATTCCGCCCTGGTAAGGGCTTGCGTTATGGGTGCCCCTTCTTGTCGTTTTGCTAGAACAGCGTGGACATAATGACCTATTTGAAACTGCGAAAAACTGAAATTTCGGTAAGTATGAAATATCTTAGCTTTAATAACCAGGCCAAGTGATTTCACCTGTGATTTTCTTTTCCACCTATCTCTTTCTTTTGGGTTCAAAGAGAATGCCAACGCGAGAACAAAGAATTGAATCAGCAACATCTATACCTAGATGGGCCAAATGACCTTTGTTCCCAAGTGTTCACAAACATGCAATAGCGACTTCTTTCTAGTTTCCGGTCAAGTCATCAGTGTGTAAACTTGACGAACTAACCTGGGAAGTGGAAACTAAATCGCCATCTTCATGCTTCTTCACACAGTGGATGGAACAGCCAAGTAGAAACTCGTATTTATGCGATTGTCCTGTTGAAGCAACATACAGACTAAGTAACATTCACTGCCTTCTATGGTAATCTTTGTATCACCACTTTACACAACCCGGATCTTAGGTATCCCTCAACTATTCTATTATCATAGCAGATTGGGAACAACTGCACAGGCTGCAGAAACAATGCATTCCCCTCTTCGTTCTTTTCACAAACAAGATACCTACACAAAGCATGATAGCTACTGTCAAAGACTGCTTAAAAATCAGCTGTTCTGGACATGAGTTGCAATTCAGACCTGCAACCAGCATCTTTATCAACTATATAATGATGCAATATTTCCAATCAGCTTTTAACAAAGTGATATTTGGCTTCAGCATAGCTCTCAGCATCCCAGAGAAACAATCCAAATGCTACAGCCTCCAAGATTAGCATTGTCAATCCAGAAAAGGTCATTGAAATCATATCATCACTAGATGTATCCAGTGAACCATCCTCGAGGATCTTGATGTCAGGCCTTCCAAAAAGCGCCTGCATTTGCTTTTCAATCAAAGAAATAGCTTCTTTGGATCTTATAGTTGCATATCTCTGAAGTGTATCTGAATCCAAGTGCATTACATAGGATTTTAGTCTAAACAATTTTTCTTCTTTGTGCTCCAAGTAACCGACCTGGTAATCATCATCCCCGTCATCTGGAGGAATCCTGATCAAGGAATCAGGATCCCAGAGTGGGTTTGTTGAAGATGAATCTAAAAATCTCACTTGCTCTTCTTTCGCATTCTCGGGGAGAGTTTTCACTGTCCTCTCAAGTTGATATCGTTGATCAACTCTTCTGAGAAAATACCCGTACATAATGGAAGCAGCGTACAACTTTCCAAGTTTAATTTTGCTAATCTATCAAGGGGGCCAACCAAAAGATCCCCAAGTACAACAGAGATGTGGCTTTGTATCATCTCAAAAGCTTCAGGGGAATGTACAGATTCGAGTTTCTGTTCTTGGTTTGGCCAAAGATCCACTCACCCTGTAGGATCAGCTGTTGCCTTTATCTTTGGAATCATTGATATCTGACCGTCAAAAAACCTCTGAACAATCAAGAAGTAAATTATCTCCTCCAGCGCATTACGTCTTTCCTTCTCTTTGACTTTAGCTATTCTCCTACGTTGCAGAGTTTCAATTACATGTTGGTTCCTTTGTGGACACAATAAGATATTCAACAAACCAAGAAAACATTGAACTGAAATAAAACAAGCACACACACCGCGTTAACAAAGTGTTCCATCCGTTTGGAAAGAAACAAAGCAAAGTGGTAATATAAAGTGCTTTCCCACTGGTCCAAAAGCTACAGAATTTAGATATCCTGATAAGCTAATATCTTCTTTCTAATTCCAAGAAGTTAAATGTTCCCCGGTCATATGTTTCATCTTACTCGCCCAATTGAGCCCAATAAAAACCATAAATGGTCATACTTTGCTGTCTTTCCACCGCCTATGCCGCAAATTTTAAGGCCAATGCCCCTACTGAAAAATTCATAGCGTAAACTAGAAAGATGGGTATTTGGAACAAATCTACAGACCAAGTTGTTAGGAAAAGAAAACGCATCAGAAATTATCTCCAGATTCTTTATTGGTTTTTACAGAGTTATTCACCAGAAAATATGCTCTAAACAAGTTGTAGTGAACTAGGGAGAAAAGCTATTGACTTGGAGCTTCGGTTATACAGAATAAACAAATAAAGAAAACAAACGAACAATAAATAAATAAAAAGGAACAGTGGCTGCCAAGTGAAAGTAGCGAACAAGACAAAACTCACTTGTAAAGGAGATCTTGAGGGGGCGAAGTGGTCTCCTTTTGAGCATCCAGATCGGATTGAAGGTTCTCGAGCTGCTGGTCAATGGCGGCGGTAAGTAGATGAGGATGAGCCCTGGAAATTTGGTCCAAAAGCTGCCCAACAGGAGATTCGAACTAGAGCAATTGGGTCGGAGAGGGAATCGTCTCCGCTGTCGCCGGCGGCTTTCAGAGACCAGAATCTCGCTCGGCACCTGTCGGCTCCAGCAGCAGCTCTCTGCCACGGAAAGAACAAACGTCAAAAGCAAACCAAACATGAAAGAATAGCTTGACATTGAGATAGATTGAAAAGCTTGAAGAAAGGGGGAGAGGAAGAGAAGCGACTGGGAACGGAGAGAAAGTGCTTGTGCGAGAGAATTCCGGAGGAGGGGATTCCTATGCAGACTTGGCCCCGAACTCCAGCTACCTGCATCTCCAATATTGATGGCGGAAATGGGTCGAGCCTCGTCGGAAAATTAGATTTTTTTTGTTTTCTTTTCTGTTTCCTGTGTGTTTGGGGAATTCCGAAACTCCGAGGCAAGCAAAGAACCAGACAGACTAGATTCGGGTCAAAGAAAGGCAAATTATTAAAAAGGGAAAAAAGGCCAAATAGAAATGGAAGGAAAATTTACAAAATCTAATGATTCGATATAAACTAGTTTCATAACCCCATCTAATAGGTGGTGATAGTAATTCATATAAAGATGTATATTCTACTAAATTTTATATGAAAATTTTAAAAAATTGAAAAAGAATTGAATATTACTCCATGTGAAAAGGTGTGTGTGTCGTATGTGGCAAGGGAAATAGGTTGCTACATTGATTAGGTTAAGTAGTGCAAAAAAGGAATAACTTAATATTTGTATACGCCCATTGTACAATTTAAAAAGATTATATATATATATATATATATATATATATATATATATATATATATATATATATATATATATATATAAAGCAAGATATAAGTAAAGAATTGAGAGTCTTTTCACTTAATAAAATAAACAACAAGTTGACATGTGTCATTTTTTTTATTTATAGAAACATTCTCATATGTATACATTGCGGAAAGACTAATGCACCTACTAGACTCTGTCAACATAAGGATATTAATGTATTTTCACTTAAGAGGATGGACTAGAAATTGACACGTGTCAATCTATATATTTAGGAAAATTATATTTGATTTTTTCAAAGAAGTAAGACAAGTTCACCCTTCTCTCATAGAATTTGAATCTAAAGATCTTGACGTTGTTGACCACGTATCTCAATAATTAATTATACAAAAGAAAATGACATGTCTTACAAAATGGAAAGGCAATTACAAATTTTACTATAAAATTACAATTGATTGAAAAATTATAAGCATAATTTTAGTAGCTTAACCACGATAAATAAGACTATTTTGTAGGATGCAATGAGTTAATCAATTCAATCTGATCATGATTTTGCTTTTGTTCATTGCTCTATTTATTCTAGCCTATATAAGCATCTTAGTATGCATTGTTTCTTTGAGTTTTTGTCTCTATGTTGATCCCTATTATTGTATTTTTATTTTTTTGCCCTTTTTCCGTAGAATCTATTTTGTGGCATGCTTTGTTCCTTTCTATACTTCAGTTTGAGTGGCTTTATACTTCATGTTAATATGAATTAATTTTATTCTACTAATTTATTGAACATGAACTAAAAAGAAGCTTGTGACATGTAATTATTCTGATTTTGTTTTCAGGTTTTGTTTCAATAATTGAAATCCATGTTGCTTCTTCATCTCTGGTTCTGGGAGGCAATTTAGATTATTTTACCTTTTTTTTTTATTTATTCCCGAGGCCACTCTCCTTTATTTTCATTTTTAAATTCTTTTAGGCCTTGTGTGTGGGGGAAGGTTAGAAATCATTATAAATGCTAAGTTATATATTATTAGTAGGTCATTTTATGTGTTATAACATTGATGGAGATTAGAATTGTTTCATGGCATTGTTTTTGGTCTTACGAATGCTTGTGCAATGAAAAATTGTATAGTCTTTTTCTCCCCCAAGTTTTTTGTTTTTAATCAAATGACAATACTTCAAAAATTTGAGATTTCATTTGGTTTTGTTTTGTTTTATAATTAGGAAACTGAAAAAAAAAGGACAACAATAGCAGAGTTAAAGCTAAAACAACAATAGAGAGTCAAAGACAAGGGGAAGCAACCTAAGGCTTTTATTTATCCCAAGAAGTAATATTTTGTGATTAGTACTATCTGTACTTTTTAATTCTAATTGACTTCACCTAATTTCATTTGGATTATCAATGTCCTTTTCGTTAAAGGTTGAAGTGAGAGTTCCAAATCGAAAAGATAGAGTCGTCCATGACCTTAATTTTGAATAATTGAGATATGGCCTCCATTTCAAAGTTTGGTTTTCCTTGATTTAGCTGAGTTTGATTTTATTTGAGTGGGTATGAACGTTTGGTGTTGCTTTTATTTTTTTTTACCTCACTTGTAGGCATCAAAGTAAGGATGCATGGAAGTGATTCAGAGGTACTATCGTAGTCAGTGTTGATGGAAGGGTTCTCATAGCTATCAAATGTAACCAGATGCATGGTTTGTATGGAAAATAACTTTGACGGATGGATATGCACAAAAGAAAGTGATAGGTTGATGAATAGTTGTGAAAGTTTGATGGCTATTTTCAGATTTAAGCATTCATTGGTCATATTGTTAGATTTGTAATATTACATTACTGGGTAAATTGCACTCGTGGCTCCTAACCTTTTATTGTTGTCCTATTTTAGACCCTAACAACAAAACATTGAATGAGAAGTCCCCAACCTTAATTTTTTGTTCCATTTTAAACATTTGAAGGATGAAAAGTGTTACAAATAATGGAACTGGATACATGGTATGCCAGCTTGGGACAATTGGCTACGTGGCATAATAAATCATCAGTTATAGATGATGTGGAAAAGACAAAATAATAAAAAAAGTATGAAAAATGGGGAAAAAAAAACATCTGCGTTGACTGTCTCTTCCGTTTCTCTACACATCATCATTGGCCCCTCTCATTGCCTACCCACTGCCTCTTATTGTTCACCATCAAATCAAGCCTTTGCTTGTTGTCGATCACCCCTCATTTACTTGTCGTTGAATTGGGCCTTTGCTCCCCATGGCACCATGGCAAATGGCCCCACGCTGGCATGATATATGTCCAGTTCCGTTAATTTTAACAATTTTCATTATCTAAATATCTAAAATGAAACAAAAAATTGAGGGCGGGGACTTCCTATGCAAGGTTTTGAGATTATGGTATACAATAAGACAATAATAAAAGATTATGAGCCATGGATGCAATTTACCTTTGTATTGTTAATAAGGATTTGAATTTTAACTTGTACCTAGCATTTTCTGAAGTAGTCATTAAGTTACATTACACACACATATATATATTTATGCACATGTATTATGTTGGCAATAAACTATGAGTGGACAAATTCATATAATATTTTTATTAATATACTATTTTATTATTATTATTATTATTGTTGTTGTTGTTGTTATTGTTGTTGTTGTTTGCGTTTAGGTGGGCTAATACTTAAGTACTCCGACTCTTTTAATAAGTGAACAAACAAAAATTGATATTGGATATTATGTAAAATATAACATCTAAAAATACACCAATAGTAGGAAACTCTTTTATCATTCTATAATTGTTATCACAAATGCCCCATCATAAGTTGCAGATTTTGAGTATTCGCACATATCACATATGAACATAATTCCTTATCAATTCTTGATTAGCAACAACATTACAATAATACATTCATATGTACCAATCACTATTTTAGTACTCTAAATCTAGAGCAACCTCAACTAACGTATCCAAAAAATGATGATTGGTTTATTTTTAACAAAAATGTTCTCCATTAATGACTAACTTTATTGATGATACTTAAGATAATGTTGAGATTAATATGCTACTTTTTAAATTACTGTTTTGATGATAATAATTTCTAAATAAAAATTATTTATTATTAATATATGTGTTATTTTGTCATACTTAAAACACTTTAGAATCCCAAGACAATGTTGGGTATGTAAACTAGTTTTAAAATAATTTGTTTAAAAAACTTGTATTTATTATTAATTTTCTTGTAGATCATAGAAATTTTTTTTTAAAGGATGTCTGTAAGTATTTTCCAAATATTTTTTTAAAAACTCATTTAGTTTTATTTGTTAAGATATGTATTAATGAAAAAAAAATGGGCAGAAAAATTGGTCCATAACGAAATAGAGGCCCACAAGCTGTCTATTAAAAATATGGTCCATAACCCAAAATAATTAACCTTGGTCCAAAACCATTTTAATGTGCACCATAATACATAAACAAATTAGGCATAGCCCAATATAATATGCATATGGAGCAATAGTAATTAAAAATTGCCCAAGAACTGAAATTTAGTATGGCCCAAAAGTGTTGAAATGGAGAACCCAGTACGGCATTACGAAAAAAAAATTAAACAAATAATGCTTTCTAAAGGAATGAAGGGAGAGGACGAAACTGAGAAGGCATAAAATAAAGTTTTGGGGTTAAAATTGCAGGCGCATAATAAATGATGGTCTACGGATTGTAATTTTGTGGCCATGCCTATAAACTGGCAAAATTGTCGAAACATTAGCTAATCTCTCTCTCTCACTTTTATCTCGCTGTCTCGCAAACGCTAACAAAAATATTGGCAGCCCCATCATAAGTCGCCGACAATTGCAGATTTAAACGCTTTTTAATCTAATTGGTTGCTTTTCATCTTCTTTCTATTTGTCTTCAATGATTTGGGTAAAAAGCTTAAAATGATTTTTGTAGAATTACGTTCACTGCTTCGGTTTTCGTTAAATTTTTGGCGATACGGCACCGCCTTTTAACCATGCCCGCCGAGTGTTTCCATTCATCGGCGGCGGACAACCGTGTAACGGCAGAGAGAAGTGTAATCCGGTTACAGACGCTGCATGTGACGTGAATTTGATGGTCCCGTTGGGGGCGACATATCGAATTCCAAAGGTAGTTTATCTGTAGTTCTCTCTAAAGGTTTTCCCATTTTTTCTCTGTTTTCTCTTAATTTGTTTGGATCTGAAGTAGACGCCTTTCTTCGCACGACTGGTGTTTTATTTCATTACCGGCGGCAGGGTCACCATGAACGGCTGAGAAAAGTCGAGATCTGGTTCCTTAATCCACCGCCGGCGTGACTTCGATGGTCCCGCTAAAGTGTTTTTACCATTTACCCATAGTTGGCTGTTGCACAACCTAGTTTTGGGAATCAGGATTTTTGTTTACCTAAACCCACTTCCATTTTTTCTATTTTGATATTTGAAGATTACTTCGCTGTTAAAGTAGAAGCAAGTAATAGCAGATTGGTCCTGCTTCTTAGCTATAATTTTGATGATGGACAGGTGACAAAAGAGGATTGCAAGAGGGCATTGGAATAGTGGTATGGCGGGGAGGAGGGAGTAAGGTTTCTTGGCCTTGCTGCAAATGCAGAGCTTGCTGCAAGTGAATGTAAAATAAGGTGGATGAAATATTAATTTCCAATTGACATTAAATTTATATGTAAAATAAGTTGGTGCAGAGTTTGGGCTAACTGCAACTGAATGTTAAAGCATATTTTGATAAATGATTCATTGATGCATAAAAAAGATTTGTTGATGAAGACTGTGAAGGTATCGATATTGATATTGAATGTAATTGCAGCACAAAAAGGCACAAGGTGGAATTAGCTGAAGAAGTCAAAAACTGAAGTATCAAGCTCCCAAAGTTTCAGGCAAGAGGAGAAAGGTAAAAATTCTTACATCATCTTGTCATTCTCCAGTTACTTGAAATGATTTTCGAGCAACAGGTAAGTAGTTGGGAGATGCTCAGATTCATTTTAATGTTTGTGTCATGATTTTTCACAGAAAGTATTTCATGCGTTGATGCATCATAATTATTTTATACCATCATGGTGAGATTGTGCGGTTTCTTCTTGTTCTCCTTTATTTACAGATGATATATGGTTTGCTGCTTAGTAGTTAATAATTTGGTGATTTTTTGTTGAATATGTGATTAAGATCTGTTTTCGAATAATTTCAGTTACTGGGATACAAGGTGAAATGCTGATTAGGATAATAGGAGTTCTCATACTTGATCACCTTCAATAAAGTCATTTAACATTTTAGCTTTTGTGGGCTCAGTTGAATGGGTTTAGTCCTTCAAGCTCTCTACAGTATGCTCGTCTGAATGCATATAAAATTTAAATGAATCTTACCCTATTTGCCTTCCCAGTTACTCTTAAAATGTTAAAGGAATAGTTGATGTCTGATGAGCATTTTGGTTGCAAATATGAGATTACTATGGTTTGCTGGTTAAATTTATGCTGGTTAATGTATGACAATGGACAGAAATATCCTTGGAGAAGGATGCATGCAAACATCCTGGATCTTTTGGAAACATGTGTTTTCTCTGTGGGAAAAGCTTGGATGATGAGGCCGGGGTAACATTTGGATACATACACAGGGTATATCCTTTTGTAATGCTGTGCTGCCAACAGATTACTGTTTCCTACATGTGTTTCAGTTTTAAACTAGGTAGTGTTATTTTTTACAAACTAGCTAAACTGGCTATTGGAAGGCCTTTGTTCCTAACTGAATGTGTTGATTTTTCTTTTCAACAAATGATTTTAATAATTCCAGGCATGAAAATTATAGTAGGAATTCTATTATATGCTTCGAATTTTTTTCATCTTCACTAATTAATATATGTACAATAACTTGGTTGCAGGGATTGCGGCTTGGTAATGAAGAAATTGTTCGGTTGCAGGATGAGGACATGAAGAGCTTGTTACATCGTAGGAAGCTTTACTTGGTTTTGGATTTAGATCACACTGTGCTTAATTCCACCGAGATTGTCCGTATGACCCCTGAGGAAGAGTATTTAAAAGGTCAAGTAGACTCATTTGAAGGTATGCTTGCATTTGAACTGTTCTGCATTGTTTTCAACATTTAGTCAACTTCTTTATTGATTTAGTTTATGTATTTTTTATCCTATATTTCATGCAGCCTCAGATTAGATCCAGAATACTGTACTGGTCAGGAAACTATTTTGTTTTATTTTTTGACCGGCCAGTTTTAGAATTTAGCAAGCCATGTTAGAGTGTAAATTGGTACATAAAATGAAATTGATGGTGCAAATTCTCTCTGATTGCTGGAATGGCATGGACAATATAGCACATTTACCCACTTCAGTTGTTCCACAGAAGCATTTTGTCAATAGAACCTACAAGGATGGTGCAGAATTATGGCCTTAAAAGTGAAATACAAAACTTTCCACTTTGAAATAACCCTGTATATACATTCTTTCATGGTGGAGCCAGCTAAAAAAGCCTAACATAGCCATGACTACATATTAATTATATTAAGGTGAGGTTCTGTAGATATAATTTTGTCTTGAGGAATTGTCTTATCCATCGTGCTCTTTGGCATGCATCATAACACAAGCAATTGCTCTCATGAATGTGAATCAAGTGCAAAGGAGCAGACTTTATATTTTCTTCTTTTCATTGGTGAAGATAGATTCTGTTTTTTTTTTACCACTTGCTACTCTAGCTTTTATTTTTACAAGAGCTCCTTGCCAGCACACATGGTTTAACATGCTTGCAAACACTCTGCTGATTCAGAGTTGTTGAATGATTTCTGGTTTGCTTGGTCATTGTATTGCTCATCCTTCTTTGGCCCATTTTTGGATTGAATGAACAGACATATCAAAGGGCAGTTTGTTCATGCTGGACCATATGCGCTTGATGACCAAATTGAGGCCCTTTGTTCGAATCTTTCTAAGAGAGGAAAATGAGATGTTTGAGATGTACATATATACAATGGGTGATTGGCATGGCTAAGCTGCTGGACCCAAGAGGGGAATATTTTGCACACAAGGTGATTTCAAGAGATGATGGCACCCAACGACACAAAAAAGCACTTGATGTAGTTTTGGGAAAGGAAAGTGCCATTCTCATCCTTGATGATACAGAACATGTAAGTGTGCTGATGTAAGATGCTTATTTATGCTCTTTAAATGCATTTTATTTCGGGAAGGAAAAAGACACAATATTTAGTTCTGCCAATGTCTATTCATCTAGTTTTGAAGATATCACGGTGATCTCTATGATTCTCTTGATTCTCTGTCAAAAAATGGAAGGTTGTCTAATTTGTCAGTTATTGTAGGATCATTATATGTTTAGTGGGTTGCTTGCTCTAGACCTATGGTTTAAGCTGCAAATGCTCTAGGCCCCCTGCTGCTTAAGAAGTTAACATATATGTTGCCATTTACTGTGCCAGACACCGGGACGGCACAGGGATAACTTGATACAGATGGAAAGGTACCATTTCTTTGCCTCAAGCTGTCAACAATTTGGCTACAATTGTAAATCCCTCTCTGAGTTGAAAAGTGATGAAATTGAGGCTGAAGGAGCACTTGCTAGAGCTCTGAGAATATTGAGAAGAGTGCTTAATATATTCTTTGAGGTACGTAGTACTCACATGAGATTTTGTGAGCTTTGGGTCTAATCTTATTAATTGGATTTCTTTTCTTCAAATTGTTGTTCAGGAAAGTGATGAAGATCTTGCACATAGAGATGTGAGGGAGGTAAAATCTTAATCTAAAAGTCCCAGGATTACCGGTGAAAATCATATTATGATGCTATGAACCTTTACCGAGTGATCTTAGTCAATCAGCACAGTTATTAATATCTTGAGTTGATTAAATTTTGGGGCTACATTTCTTTTTGCTGTTGTGCAGGTGTTAAAGAGGGTGCGAGGGGAAGTGCTCGAGGGCTGTAAAATTGTTTTCAGCCACGTGTTTCCTGCTGATTTTCCTGCTAGCGCTCACCAACTGTGGAAAATGGCAGAGCAGTTGGGAGCACGATGCTCCACAGATGTTGATGAGTCAGTGACTCATATTGTGTCAAATGATGCCGGAACCGAGAAATCCCGGTGGGCTGTGAAGGAGAAAAAGTTTCTGGTGAATCCGCGGTGGTTGGAAGCTGCAAACTACTTGTGGAAGAAGCAGCCGGAGGAGAACTTCCCTGTTAAGAGTGATGAAGAAACCTCACAAGGTGCTAACATTTGACACGAGGGTGCTAACTTTTGAGTAGGAACAGATTCGATTATTCTTTTACGGATGTACATGATTGGATTGGCCGATACGATTTTAGTATTTTAGGTTTGGTTGGCAATGAATTTCAACAGTTCCACCCTCCCGTTCTAATTTCTAACATTGATGCTTGTACTTTCCAAAATCAGTCTAGTGATAGACAAATATTCTTGCCCAAAATATGTGATCATTTTTATCATTTGAGAAACTTTAATCTTGTGCCTCCAGATGCATAATCGTTCGCTTAACATGCTAATGAACCGAGAAAATGTGAGGTTAATTCTACTTGATTCTAACATGGATGTTGAATTGATGCTTATTTACTTGTAACTTTAACAAAGAAGTATCTTTTGCATCCTTCTTGTCCTTAGAGTGGTTGGTGATTTTTTCAGGATTTACCGTTTGACTTCTTACGCAAGGGTTGAGCTAGTTTATGAATATGACTGGACGCAGTACTCTTCGAGGAAAAAAGAAAACCAACAGAAAAAGGAGAAGTCATGGTGGCCTTTTTTTTTTTTTTTTTTCTAGAATCTAGAGTTTCTTTGAGCCATATTAGCAATTGCAGGTATTCTGCCTTGGCAAGGGCTGGATTCGAATTCAGTCCACTTGCGTTATGAGTGTCCCTTTGTCAGTTTGCTAGAACAGCAAGGACATAATGAACTAATTGAAACTGTGCAAAAAGTGATGATTCAGTAAGATAACTATGAAATATCTTAGCTTTAGTAACCAGGCCAAGTGATTTCACCTGTGATTTTCTTTTCCACTTATCTCTTTCTTTTGGGTTCAAGGAGAATGGCAACGCGAGAACTAAGAATTGAATCAGCAGCATCTATACCTTGATGGGCCAAATGACCTTTGATCCCAAGTGTTCACAAATATGCAGCAACAACTTTTTAGTTTCCGGTCAAAGTCATCTGTGTGTAAACTTGACGAACTACCCTGGGAAGTGGGAACTAAATCGCCATCTTCACGCTTCTTCCCACAGTGGATGGAACAGCCAAGTAGAAACTTGTATTTATGCGATTTTCATGTTGAAGCAACATAGAGAATATGAAAGTAACATCCATTGCCTGCTACGGTAATCCTTATATCACCACTTTACAAAACCGGATCTTAGGTATCCCTCAACTATTCTATTATCGGAGCAGATTGGGAACAACTGCACAGGCTGCACAAACAACGCATTCCCCTCTTCGTTCTTTTCACAAACAAGATACCTACACAAAGCATGATATCTACTGTCAAAGACTGCTTTAAAATCAACTGTTCCAGACATGAGTTGCAATTCAGACCTGCAACCAGCATCTTTCATCAACTATCTAATGATGCAATATTTCCAATCAGCTTTTAACAAAGTGACACTTGGCTTCAACATAGCTCTCAGCATCCCAGAGAAACGATCCAAATGCTACAGCCTCCAAGATCAGCATTGTCAATCCAGCAAAGGTCATTGAAATCATTTCATCACTAGATGTATCCAGTGAACCATCCTCAAGGATCTTGATGTCAGGCCTTCCAAAAAGCGCCTGTGTTTGCTTTTCAATCAAAGAAATAGCTTCTTTGGATCTTATAGTTGCATATCTCTGAAGTGTATCTGAATCCAAGTGCATTACATAGGATTTTAGTCTAAACAATTTTTCTTCTTTGTGCTCCAAGTAACCGCCCTGGTAATCATCATCCTCATCATCTGGAGGAATCCTGATCAAAGAATCAGGATCCCAGAGTGGGTTTTTTGAAGATGAATCTAAAAATCTCACTTGCTCTTCTTTCGCATTCTCGGGGAGAGTTTTCACTGTCCTCTCAAGTTGATATCGTTGATCAACTCTTCTGAGAAAATACCCGTACATAATGGAAGCAGCGTACAACTTTCCAAGTTTAATTTTGCTAATCTGAATGATAGTATCAAGGGGGCCAACCAAACGATCCCCAAGTACAACAGAGATGTGGCTTTGTATCATCTCAAAAGCTTCAGGGGAATGTACAGATTCGAGTTTCTGTTCTTGGTTTGGCCAAAGATCCACTCGCCCTGTAGGATCAGCTGTTGCCTTTATCTTTGGAATCATTGATATCTGACTGTCAAAAAACCTCTGAACAATCAAGAAGTAAATTATCTCCTCCAGCGCATTACGTCTTTCCTTCTCTTTGACTTCAGCTATTCTCCTACGTTTCATAGTTTCAATTACATGTTGGTTCCTTTATGGACACGATAAGATATTCAACAAACCAAGAAAACATTGAACTGAAATAAAACACGCACACACACACACACACACACACACACACACACACACACACACCCCATTAAGAAAGCGTTCAAACTGTTCGGAAAGAAACAAAGCAAAGTGGTAATGGAAAGTGCTTTAGCACTGGTTCAAAAGCTACAGAATTTAGATATCCTGATAAGCTAATATCTTCTTTCTAATTCCAAGAAGTTAATGTTCCCCGGTCATATGTTTCATCTTACTCGCCCAATTGAGCCCAATAAAAACCATAAATGGTCATACTTTGCTGTCTTTCCACCGCCTATGCCGCAAATTTTAAGGCCAATGCCCCTACTGAAAAATTCATAGCGTAAACTAGAAAGATGGGTATTTGGAACAAATCTACAGACCAAGTTGTTAGGAAAAGAAAACGCATCAGAAATTATCTCCAGATTCTTTATTGGTTTTTACAGAGTTATTCACCAGAAAATATGCTCTAAACAAGTTGTAGTGAACTGGGGAGAAAAGCTATTGACTTGGAGCTTCGGTTATACAGAATAAACAAATAAAGAAAACAAACGAACAATAAATAAATAAAAAGGAACAGTGGCTGCCAAGTGAAAGCAGCGAACAAGACAAAACTCACTTGTAAAGGAGATCTTGAGGGGGTGAAGTGGTCTCCTTTTGAGCATCCAGATCGGATTGAAGGTTCTCGAGCTGCTGGTCAATGGCGGCGGGAAGTAGATGAGGATGAGTCCTGGATATTTGGTCCAAAAGCTGCCCAACCGGAGATTCGAACTCAAGAGGAGCAATTGGGTCGGAGAGGGAATCGTCTCCGCTGTCGCCGGCGGCTTTCAGAGACCAGAATCTCGCACGGCACCTGTCGGCTCCAGCGGCAGCTCTCTGCCACGGAAAGAACAAACGTCAAAAGCAAACCAAACATGGAAGAATAGCTTCCGGCGAAGACACTGAGATAGATTGAAAACCTTGAAGAAAGGGGGAGAGGAAAAAAAGCGACTGGGAACGGAGAGAAAGTGCTTGTGCGAGAGAATTCCGGTGGAGGGGATTCCTATGCAGACTTGGCCCCGAACTCCGGCGACCTGCATCTCCAATATTGATGGCGGAAAAGAGTCGAGCCTCGTCGGGAAATTAGATTTTTTTGTTTTCTTTTCTGTTTCGTGTGTGTTTGGGGGCCTTCCAAACGTCCGAAGCAAACAAAGAACCAGACACACAAGGACTAGATTCGGGTCAAAGAAAGGCAATTATTAAAAAAAAACAAAAAAGCCAAATAGAAATGGAAGGAAAATTTACAAAATCACCGTATTTAAGACAAATTATATAGGATAAATAGCACTCATTGTTCTTAAACTAACACCTATGTTGTGAAATCATTTCCTAACTACCAATTATTACACTGGTCATTCTCTAACTATAAAATTATTGCAATAAATATCATGGCGTTACCCAGAAATGTAAGGAAGTGATGGGAAAGATTTTTTTTTTTTTAATGCATAGGTGTAGCCCTAAAAGTTAGTAAACTTTTTTATTTGAGTCATAAAATTTTATTATTTTTTAATGAAGTCCTAATTAGATGCTTTCTTATTGATGTCTCCCCAATTTCAGGCAGTCGTTTTCCTCCATCAAAGTATAACCTTCCTAAAAGAACATTGCCAACAACAAGCTTGCCGATGAGTGTAACAATCATGGTTTCTTATCAGGGACGGAGCTATGTAAAGACGGGAAGGGGTTGCCCCCTTAGATTTTTCAAAATTATTTATTAGTAATAGTTAATATGATATAAAATTGTAAAAATTTTAAAGTTGGGCACTTATTTGTAAATTATAAAATTAATGATGGGCTTTAGTGGATTTTATCATTTTTAAATGTTTAGAAGTGAGAAAATTACAAAAACCAACATGTGGTTTACTCTAACCTACACTTTATCCCCTCTATTTTCAGAAACCTACACTTTACACCCTCTTTCCTTCATAGTATCTCACAACAATTTTTGAAACTATAATTTAAATTAGCTAATATTAATGTTCCAAAAATTTCAATATTTTTGATATTTTTTAAAGCTAATTGACCGAAAAAAATACTGATATGTATTTACAAGAAAAAAAATAGTTACAAAAAGAAAAAGTTGATAATTTATAATGTCTATTAACTACAAAAAAAAATATTAGGGAGATTGAAATTATTAAAATATGATTATCGTATAGTTAAAATTACAATTTAGAAGTTGTTATTGAACGTTGTAAAGGAAATAAGGGGCAAAGTGTAAGTTTTCAAAAATAAAGAGGGACAAATTATAGATTAGGACAAATCTCAGGGAGGTAATTATAAATTTCTCAAACTTTAGTATTGTGAACAGTGAGCAAACAACATATTTACATCTACACCTTCGCCCCACCCCCTAAGCACAATTCCTAGTTACGTCCCTGTTTCTTACAATTGGGGGCTATGGAATGGTGGCTGCAAAATGGTGTGAGAGAAGGTGCGGCAGCTTGGCGGAATTAATAGATATCATGTGCTATTCTTAAGGTGATCACTATTTGAGCTAAACCGAAAAAACCAAAAAATTAAAATATTTCAAAATTTTGGTTCAGTTTGTTTGGTATTTCCGTTCTGTTTTTGTCAAAACCGAATATAGGTCATTTCGGTTTCGGTTATGTGAATCAGTTATTTTGGTAACCGAAATAACCGAATTATAGTTTTGGGTTTTAGCCCACCTTTTCGTTTATTGTTTATTGTTAGGCCCTCACTACCTAACCTAATTACCCAGGCCCAAACCGTTACCCCCTTACCTAGTTACCTACCCGGTTATCGCTTTGCCCCCTTTTCATTTACAACTGTCTCGCTTGTCTCCCACTCCCTACCCCTCGTGCTGCTAACCCTACCCTGCCTTCACCTTAATTTCCGATTAAATTCGTCCCAGCCTTCACTCGTCGTCATCAGCCTTAGCCCCCACTCACTATCCCTCGCATTTTCCCTCTGAGCGTTCTCGTGGCAGCCTTCCCTTTACACCTTAGTCACAATTCACGGCCTTCACACAGTAAGTAAAACTTTAGTTTGTATTTTTATTTTTATTTTATATTTGTTTTTTCCGTGAGTTCGGTTAGAATGTACTCTCAAACCAGCTTGCATTTTATTGGTTTGCAGTTTTTTTTATTTGAGACTAAGGTGTTGTGTAGAAAAATCACTTTGAGAATCCATAACTAGGTTTTACTTAGATGAATGCATAGGGCTTAATAAATCTGCCACTAAAGACTCAATTTTTCTGTTAATAGGATTTTTGTTTATTTATGTTCAATGAGCCAAATGTGCAAAGCTAAACTTTATATATGGCTTTCTAAGTGTTATGAATTTGGATACTTTGGTGTTGGTAGTAGGAACTTGTTTGGCTAATTCAGTTTTAAGCATGCTATTAGAAAATGGAGCGTCCTTCATTGGTTAATTTTTTTGGTTAATTCGGTTGAAATCGAATTCAGTTATTTCGGTTTGCTGCCACCAAAAAATTGAAACAAAAAATACTAACTTATTCAGTTTGATTTAAATTGAAATAACCAAATAATCACCTCAGCCTATTCTTGTGACATTAATGGATGCCTCAAGAAGTCCCCGTTTGGGCGTTTGGTGAAACCCAAAGGATACAACCCACATTTGCCTTCCCAAACCTTCCGTTAACGGCTTTCTGGGAATTCCATCTTTCTCACTAAACATTTTAATTTGCACCCTATTCAGATAGGCTAAAATATTTTTTGATTTTGACCGGTCAGCATTTGTTCCACACTCTCGAACTCAGGCCCGGATTTAAACCTTATTTACGATCTTGCCATTACCTACCAACCCACCTCCCAAAACCAAGCAAGCCACGTGTTCTAAAACAAAAAAAGATGCGTCTTCATCACTGTTGCAGCCGAGCTGCCTCCTCCTCTCGTTCGTCGCAGTCACCCCTCACCGCCCTCTGCCTACGCTCCTCCATCCACAGCTGGACCAAGGTTGCTTCGGCCACCATGATTCGAAATGGAGACGAGACCAAAGAATGTGGAGACTCGACAGGGCTGCCTACACCCTGCAGTGGTTGGAGACGGGCTGGCGGAGCGATAGCGTCGACCGCGACGCCGTCTGCAGGAAGTAGAGTTGAGACTTGAGAGAGTGAGCGTTAAATCTGACGATATTTTTACCTTTTTTTTTTTTTCCTGGGCTGAAGCATGGGTTTCATCTTTTCTGCCCAGAATGCGTCCAAAAGCAAACAATTCTAAAAAGTATAAAATAGATCCTCCATATCTTTTTATCCTCAAAACATCTTGAAATTTAGAAATTTTGGCCAGTCTATCTTAATAACACAAAAAATGTTCTAAACTTTTAATTTTTATGTTTCATGCCACTAAACTTGCATGAGTTACAATTAAAATCTCAATTTGTGCTTAAATATCAAAGCAAACTGGTTATCACCAACTTCGAAACAGTTTATTGTTTTTCAAAACTTTTAAATTGATTATGAATTAATTTTGAATTCATAACTTTTTTATACTTCCATTTCTATATAAATATAGTCAGGTTAACAAAATTTGATCTGATCAGATAACTTGACCCAACCTGACCTAATATGATTAGAAAAGTCAATGACTTGAACCCGATTAAAGTAAAATATGAAAAAACCTGAATTCAATTGACCTAAATTCAAAATATCAAAACCTGGAATGATCTAAACCCGAAAAGGCCCAAACCTAATATTAACCTGACATGAACCAAAATGTCCCAATGACTATACTCGACAAAACTTAATTTTAACCCAAATTAATATAAAATACATGGTCAGCAAAGATTTAAAAGAATATAATTTTTTGTATATCAATTATTTATCTAAACTGCAAGTCAATTATGAACACATAATTTAAGAAAATTAGAAATACTTAAATATATGTTTTGTTTAGGAATGCTGTGGAATTTGAATAATAAATCAACAGAATAACTTGTTTTACTTTGTTTATAAGTCTTATAGGATTTATTGGTTTAGGGGTTTTTTTATTTTATTGGTTTAGGAGTCTTAATTGTATTCTAATTAGCAATAAATATAATATTTATTTTCAATTATTTTTCCAATTTTGAATATAGTTAATGTGTTCAAATATTTTGTTTCTTTTTTCCAATGTATACTTATTAACCCTAAATCTCCAAACCAAAATCCTAATCCTAAACTTTAAATAAACACTAACCTTAACCTTCACTGCAAAACCTAAATCTGAACTCTAGACCTAAACTTAAACCCAAGACCCTAATCATAAACTTTAAAACCTTAAACACTAACCCTAACCTAAATCGTAAATCCTCAATTCTAACAATAGACCTTATACCTAAATCTAAATGCTAATCCATAAATTTAAGCCCTAACCCTAACTCTAACCCTAACACTGGCTCTAGTCTTTACCATAAATTCTAAATTTGAACTTTAAATCCAAAACCCCATAACCCAAAACTCTAACGTTAACCCTAAACCTAAACCTAACCCTAACCTTAACCATAAACCCTCAACTCTAACCCTAAGTTCCTAAACCTTAACCTTTTCCTAAATCCTAAACCCTAAACATCAGTGCTCAATTCTAACTCTCACAATAAACCTTAACTTCCGTCTTTCATTATTTTTCATATTTAGTAATTTCCATATATGGGGGCCTTCCATATTTAATGGCTTCATTTTTTAGGACTTTCATATTTAGTAAGTCACATATTTGAGAAGGGTAACTTCCATAATTAGTAAGTTTCATTTTTTGGAACATTCATATTTAATAAGTCCCATATTGGGGAAGAGACTTCTACATCTAGTAACTTTGATTTTTTGAGACTTTCATATTTAGTAAGTCTTATATTTTAGGAAAGGATTTTTGTATTTAGTAACTTATATTTTTAAAGACTTTTATATTTAGTAGGTCTCATATTTTGGGAGAGGATTTCTACGTTTAGTAAGTCTCATATTTGATTTTTTTCAAAACAAGTAAGTTTCGTATTTAATAAGTTTAATGATCTTGGTATGTAATTGTAAAAATTACAACATTGGTCCCTAAAATTTTAATTATAGTATAAAAAGGTACTTAAATTTTAAAAAATTCATTTCAGTCACCCATAATAATTATGATGTAGGTCCTCAAACTTTTCAATCTTCACATTTTTGCCTAAAATTTTTAAAATTTTACAGTTTAGTCACTAATAGTGAATTGGAGTTACATTTTGTAGCAATTTTGTAGAAAATTCATTAGAACAGAAATGTGGCAAAATTACCAAAGTGTGTGTGTTTGGGTAATATCGAAATGAGAATTTGGGTGTCCTGTACAGTAATGGATAGGTAAGGGTATAGGTTTAGAAAAATAATCTAGTATTATAAAGTAGCACAAAAAATGTTAAATAGCCTATATACATACTAAGATATATTGAATAAATTTTTTTATAATTTTTTTATTAAACATACTAATTTACTTAAATTAAATTGTACTAAAAAAATCAAATCTTTTAATTTAAATTTTAATGAAATTTGAACAAAAAATTGAACTAATTCAGCCAGTATAGCTTAGTCATCAGTAACTCTTGAGTGAACTCAGCGGTCAACCCAAATCTCACTTGAAACTCAATCTAAAGTTATCCGAGACTAAAATTAATTTGACATGTATTGAATCCAAATTTAAATAAACTCAGTTCACAATCCAAATCTAAAATCTACTCAACCCAAAAGCAATCCGAACTCAAATAATTTGGCATACACTCAAATTTATGCTAACCTTATTAAACTTAAACCTAAATGACCTAACTCAATCCTTATTCAACATACTCAATATGAAGTACGGGCAATTGCTACTCCCTTACTAAATACCATATAAACAATTATTTGTGATAGAGTTAGTTACATTGATTACAAATTTAATTTATCCATCAACTATATTAACACAATGCTTAATAAGAAATTCTTTTTGTGAAATGGCATAGCATTTTCCAGACATAAACCAGGAGTCGGGTTATCGGTATACTCTTCAGTCAATTGACGCTTCAACTACTGATGAGAAAGATTAATGGCAACTAATCCTTTTTTCTTCGTCTTTTTTCGTTTCTTGTAATCTGAAAACAAAGGAGAGCTTCAGCTTGAAACTACAAATAAAGAACCTCTAATCGTAGGATTTTGGAGCTGGCCTTGGATTACTTCTATAAACCCATCCACGGCTGGTTGTCCGAAAATCTATGAATGATTTGATCAACTACACCCAGAGTAAAGCTAACTAGAAAAAGATTGGTTAACTCCACTGCCAAGGAAATCTACAATTGATCGTGTCCATGGCAAATCTCTTGAACTGTGACATATATAAATAAAAGTGGTCCTTGGGCTGACGGAAGTTCAGAAAAATGCAGAGTTGAAGAAGCTGTTGATTAATAATACCGGCTAGTCCATGATGGAGGATATAGATTGTTCCCTTCATCTTACCGGGAATAGAAAAGCCAAGGCAAAGGAGGACAATCCCTTGCTGAAGAAGAAATCTGACCAGAGAAGTGCAAGGTTATTTTGTCTAGCCTATTGTCACCCTGTGGGGGCGAGAGGATCTTAGTAATTCAATATCTATAGAAGTTCGATTAGTAATTTAGTACTTCTTCCATTTTTCATCTACCCTTACCAAATTGACCAAGTTATTCCATTCATATTCATATGAAGATTTCTAGTTTCCAAATATCTTGTTCCGATGGATTATAAGCTACCAACCATCCCTAGGTTCGTTTTAGTTGTGTTAAACATAAATTTTCAGAACCCAAATTCATAAGCCCTAACAAAAGGGAAATACCGTTCTACGAAATCTCCAGGAAACATAAAACATGCATCCCTGCAAATTTTACTTCACAGAATACTCCATTAGAGCAAACCCAGAATTTGAAAAGCAAATTGAAGGAACTACAAGTTTAAAATTGGCCTCCAAATGAAAGCATTTGCTATAAGCATAAAACTGAACTCCCAACTATGAACGAACAAACCTAAACAGCAGTGGCTGCTTGGGCAGCAAGCCTCTTCCTGGCTTCCTCAATGATAGACAACTTGATACCCTTGCCCTTTGGGAGGGACACCCACGGCTTGGTTCCTTTCCCAATTGTAAAGACATTGCCCAGACGTGTTGCAAACTCATGGCCCAGAGAATCTTGAATGTGAACAGTTTCGAAGCTACCTTTATGCTTCTCACGATTCTTGATCACTCCAACACGTCCCTTGTTCCTTCCTCCTGTGACCATCACAACATTCCCAACATCAAACTTAATGAAATCAACAATTTTATTGCCCTCCAAGTCCAGCTTGATAGTATCATTAGCCCTGATGAGTGGATCGGGATAGCGAATGGTACGCCCATCATAAGTGTTCAGATAGGGGATTCCCTTCTGCCCAAACTGGACAGACCTGACCTTGCAGAGCTTGAACTGCAAAAGCATTACATAACATAAATAGAAGATTGTCAGGAATTATAATGGCAGGAAAGCTCTGTTAGGGCAGGAAAGCTCTGTTAGAGCATAAAATCAGACAAACCTTTGCCTCATCATCTCTGAGTGGGTGAAGGCGGAACCGACCCTTTGCATCATAGAGGAGACGGAAGTTCTCATTAGTTTTGGGGATTGACACCACATCTGATCACAGAAAATAAGAAATCAGTTGAGGTAATAATCCAACCTGAAAACAGAAATCACAAAGACAAACAAGAAAGAGTTTTCACAAAGACAAACAAGAAAGAGTTTATCAGTCATACCCATGAAACCAGCAGGGTAAGTCTTATCTGTCCTGACCTTCCCATCCACAAGCACATGGCGCTGCATCAAGATAGCAATAACTTCACGGTATGTGAGAGCATACTTCAGCCTGTTCCTCAATATCAGGATCAAGGGTAAGCACTCTCTCGATTTGTGGGGTCCAGATGATGGCTTGGGTGCCTGCACAAAGAAATGTAACATTTCTATGAAGCTACCAAATATAAACCAAGAAACGAACCCACCATGAGAAGAGTAAGAAATGAATAAAGACAAGGAATAGGGTAGGCCATGATGAAAATCAAGTTGAAGATGATTGCAACTTACAAATGCACCACCAAGCTTGTCAAGCATCCAATGCTTTGGGGCATTGAGCCTCTTCAAATGTTTCTTCAAACCTCTCGCCTATCACATGAACAGGCAACAGATGTTAATATTCTCAACGATAATGGATTTCAAAACACGTAAAGAAATAAGAAAATGAAACATAAGTTAAGCGCCTAATCACAACTTATAACTTGATATTGCAGCTCAACACCTATCCAAAACATCAGACAATCATTAACCACAAAAAGAAATCAGATTCATGAAGAAGTATTATATTCTATGTACACAATCTCATCTATGCCTCAAATAAATAATTATAAAAACATAAGACACAGAGTGAATAAAAGATGTTCTACCCTATAAAAAAAGATCTTCGCACCCTCCAACAACGCCCACACTAAACAAACAAAACTCTGATTTAACATCTATAACAAAGAAATCGAGAAAAAAAAAAAAAAGATATTGCCCAGCTCAGCAACACAATCGAAATTAACACAAGAAATTCCATCAAATCACCACAAAGGCACTTTCCAGTAATTCACCAACACATTACACGAACGATGGAACGAAGCAAATAAGAAAGCGAAGCATCAGAACGAACACCGCACGCTATGTAGGAACGACGAAACGACACACGGCGATGGAACCCAGTTCGTCAAAAGAAAAGTTACGATTCACACAAGGAAAGTAAGACATTGAAGTAGATCTTAAGGAGAAGCTCACCATTTCGGAACGAAGAAGAAGCTGCCGCCTTCTTCAAGCTGCTGCCCTTTCGCTGGACTCAGGAAGTTGATATGAATAAAACCCTAGACGCGACTTATATGTCATACCCAAGCCGTGGCCACTCTTGTGGAGCAATTTCGCGACCTTGGTTCTTCTTCTAATTGGGCCACCAGCCCGTCAATGTTGCGGGCCTTTGACAAAATGGGCTTGGTCTCTGGTCACAGCTTACTAGCCATTGGTATTTCAAAAGAGCAGGCGTAGAGATTTGATAATATCCTCAATGAGTATGTACTCCACTTAACGGATGTTAATCATTGTTACCATCTAATAGTGGTTCCAATTTTGAAGCTAAATAAAACCTGCAAAAAAATAGGGAGGAAGCCAGATTCTATACTGCTCGAGATATCCTCCCCCAAATTGTATAAATGGACTGCCAAAAAACATGAACTCATGTATTGGTAGAAATTAGGTTTTTGCCTGTCAAACTGCCACTCTTGTTTCTTACAACCCACCACTGCTGCTCACCTTGTTCGCGCGATTCTCATCCCTCCTCTTCTACTGGTGAAATTTGGAGGTCTCGAAGACAATTCGACGCTCCGTCTTTCCGGGTACAGTCCTTTCGGTGACAGTCCTTCCAGTCTTGCCCACCACAACAGACATTTTGCCATTAATCGAGCTCGGTGTTTTGTCCCTATGCTAATAGTCAAAATTCGGCATCGGTGTTGGTGAATTCGGGCAAAGAATTGATGGTTCCAATGGCTTTGGGGTAAGTAAAAAGTGGTTAGTTTGGGTGTGTGTAACTGGTGTTGTGCGTGTATGACAATGTTGGATGGTTGTATGGTAGCGAGGTGAGTTAGTTTGGTTGCGATGTAAGGTTGTACGAATATAGAACAAGGCTATATGAATTTGTTTCTTAATGTTAGTAGAAATTGTTTGAGAAGTGTGGGATACTTTGGTTGTGCGACATGATTATATTTGTGTGTTGGTGAATTTTTGTGTGAATTCTTAGAAAGTGAATTGGTTGTTTGAATCTAGAACGACATTGTTTGTATCTATATGGAAGTATGGTATGGTTGAATTGTTTTGTGGTGCTTTTGTATGTATCTATATAGGATGCTCACTTGGTTTTGTGAAAATAACAAGACAGGAAAGTACAAATAGTACGATTTCAAGTTTAATTAGTATAATTCTATATCGAAGTTGTATGATTTTGTTTGCAATTAGTGTGACCTCATGTTTATTGTGTATGTTAAGGGGTTTAATAAGTATGATTTTGTGTGTGAAGAGTATGACAACATGTCTAATTTGCGAGATTATAGGTTGAATTAGTATGGTTTTGTATCGAAGTTGTATGATCTTGTGTGTGAATAGTATGATTCTGTATCAAAGTTGTATAACTTTGTGTGTGATGAGTATGACCTCATGTTTACTTTGTACGTTAAAGGGTTAAATAAGTATGATTTCGTGTGTGAAGTGTGTGACACCATGTTTATTTTGTGGGATTATGGGTTTAATTAGTATGGTTTTGTACCGAAGTTGCATGAGTTTGTGTGTGAATAGTATGATTTTGTATCAAAATTGTATGATTTTGTGTGTGATGAGCATGACCTCATGTTTACTTTTTAAGGGGTTTAATAAGTATGATTCTATGTGTGAAGAATATGACACTATGTTTGTTTTCTGGGATTATGGGTGTAATTAGTATGGTTTTGTACTGAAGTTGTATGATTCCATGTGTGAATAGTATGACATCATGTTTGTTTTGTATGAAAATACTCATATTATGTATTCTACTGCATTTGAGTTTACAGTAAGGTAAAATAGCAAAAATGGGAACTGAAGATACAACAAGTGATTTTAAAATGGCAGAGACAAATCTTGAAGATATTTCATAGTTGCAGATGTATGTTTTGGTTTGTAAGATTGATTCATGTTTTGTTACTGGAACTGTAGGGTGCCATATGTGGCAAGTGAAATGACCTCTACACGAAAGCAACAGATGGAATGGTTTCTGAAACAAATGATCAAGAAACGTGTCAGTGGGAACTTACAACTTTCTTTGTAAAGATACAAAGATGAGTTAGTTAATACCACATGTTATTCGTGTAAGAAACTAACATGCATAATTTTTCAATTTGTATATGTAGCAAAAGAGGAAGAAATTTGGATGAATTTATTAACATGGACGATGACTTTGATTTTGAAATTGTCGGGTAAGGTGTATAGAGTTGTTTAATGCCATTGTGTTATCATAGGTAGTTAGATAAAACTGTTAAAATGTGTAGGGAGAGGGTACCACCTCAGCAGCCAAGCAAGATGAAAGGGGTTGTGTACCAACGCGCGAGGAGTGGGTCATGAAAGATGGCAGCAACAATGGGATAGGAAAGAAATAGAGACAGAAATGTTGAAAGGTATGAAAAATGTGTATAATTGTGTGGCTGTTTTGCATGGGAATACAGTTGTATTGTAGTGTTATAATTGTAATGGTACGTTTTAAGGAAGGAAACTGAAATGAAAGGTATAAGACATGGCGGTGGTGGTAATATGGAACCAAAGGTGGAGGGGATGAGAAAGAAGTTAAAAGAATGAGTTTAAGTGCTTGAATCAATGTGTTGATATCTTTTTCCAACCATTGCGGTAATTAATTATTTTTTATAAACAGAAGTAGCATGACGTTGTAAATGAAAAGTGCAAAATGGTGTATAAATAGTGCAATATTCCAACAAAAAATTGGCAATTGTTTTTTGGGGGGAAAGAAAAAGCCAGCACAGAAGGCAAAGGGGAAAACACAGGTGAATGAGGATGACGATAGTGCGGGTTTGGATGACAATGGTAAAGCTTCGAGGTAGGAGTTATTATTGAAGATTTCAGGATCTCATGATAACATATCTTTATGTTATCTACTCATGTACATGCCACATGCATTTTAATCATTTGAGTTCAACATGGATATAGACATACATAATTCTAATTCTTAACATTGCACTTAATATAACATGTTATATAGCATGTCAATTTTACATACAAGTTATGTCAAATAAATCCTAGCATGCTACTAAAAACATACATGTAATAAATGGAACCTAGCATGCTGCTAAACCAAGAAAGAATGTGCACCTTTCTTCTTGGTTATCTTTGGCGAAAACTTGAGGAAGAATTGATCTTGGAGGAGCACCTTGAGGCTTGAATTGAGATGAAGAAATCTCAATGATAATCCACCCACAATGCTTTAAATAAGTGTCTAATATTTCGGCTTATTTAAATAATGGAAGGAGTAGACTTTTCTTTCAAGAAATTGGAGCAAATGGAGTGCCAATGAGTGCTTAAAATAGCCGGCCACTAAAGGCTATTTATAGATGACCAAAAGGCACACCTTTACACCAAGCAAGGTGTCCTTTAAGCCAAAGAACACTTCCTTTGGCCTAAGAGACATTTCCCTTAGGTCAAGAGACATGTCCCTTTGGTCAAGAGACATCTCTTGGTGCTATAACCAACCCATGGCCGAATATACATGTCTCTTGATGTCAAAGGATATCATTCTTGGTGCAATAACCACCCCAACCACCTCATGGCCAAATATACATGTCTCTTGATGTCAAAGGACATCATTCTTGGTGCAATAACCACCCCAACCACCCCATGGCCGAATATACATGTCTATTCACTCAAGGAACATTTCCTTTGGATGAAAGGACATGTTCTTTTAGCCAATAGTCATCTCTTTTGATGAAGAGACATACCTTTACACAAAAGATGTGTCTCTTGGTGGTTTTGAGCTAAAAGCAAGGTGAGCTGGCACAAAGCTAGCTCACTATACTACTTATGCACCATTGAGTTCCTTTGAGCTCCAACCAAGCACCATGAACTGAGGTCCAGCTCCTTGAGCTGACCTTGAGCTGGAGTTAGCTGCTCTCAGCTGAAGTGAACTGAAGTCCAGCTACATTCAGCTACCAAAAGCTGAAGTGAGCTGACTTGAGCTGACTTGAGCTAACTTGAGCTGACTTAAGCTAAGGTGAGCTACTTCTAGCTGCCTTAGATAGCTGTTCAAGCTAGAGTTAGCTCAATGAGCTCAAATCCTATCTTAAAAGGATCTTGGTACGCCAAGAATTCCAACAATTGTTGGGTTCGATGTTGGTGTTGTTATAATTGGTTTTGGCATATTATATGGTGGTTAATATAACTTTTATTTTTTGTAAATTGCTATGTAAATGCTCCTCACGCCTAGCCTGCCTAGCCTGCAAAGTATTCGCAAAGACATTGGCATTTGAGAAACATGTAAAAGCTATGTAAGAGTTGGGACTTGGGGACCTATTGATGCTGAAATGTAGGTATGTATCAAGGAGCCTACTTGAGTGGATGAAAGACCAGGTCAACCTTGGGGATATGTCTATAAACATGGGGTCAGGACAAATTGAGTTGATGCTTGGAGATGTGAAACTCATACTAGGTGTCCCAAATGGTAAAATCCCAATCAGGAAGGAGAAGTATACAGAAGTTAGGGGCATGTTTAAAGCAGACTGGGCAGAATGCAAAAGTGGAAGTCAAGATAGTCCATATATGACGCAGATAGACAAAGCTGTGGAAAATAACAATGAAGCGGGAGACTGATTCAAATGAAATTTTATCCTTTTTGTCTTATTTAGACTATTAGGATCGGCAAATTAGACATAAAGTAGCTGGTACTTCTTACAGTTTGTGAGGCATTTGAAGGAAGTCCCAGATATGGACTTCTACCAGTATACGTTATCGTATTAGCAACTACTTTGCACTAATGAAAAGGGGAAAATAGGCCGCAAATGCTGAGTGGATGTGTCATATTCTTAAAGTATGACTTCACTATTTAAATATGTTGTCATCCAGTTGTATGAGTGATAGGAATAAATAGTACGAATCTGAGTAGAAAAAGTATGATAGTATGAATAAATAATGTGAGTCTGAGTATGAATAGTATGATTATATGATGTAAGCATAAATAGTATGGCAATGTGAACAAGTGGTATGATTCTGTGTATGAGAAGTACCGTTCTGGGGTGACATTGTATGTGCTCAGGTTTTTGATTTGTGATATAAATAGTATGTATCTAAAGAGGAATAGTATGACAATGTGTAACGTAAAGTACATGAAAAGTATATTTGAATATACTATGATATGTCAACTATTATGCATATTTGTAGATGCTGTGCATTGACCCCGTCATCCTATTCCTCGACCATCCAATAAATTGAAAGTTGCCGCGGGTTAAGAGTTTGACGCATAACGCAATGTTAAAGAGACTAATAAGAAAAAGAGACAAGTTTGGTGTTTATGGAAAGGGCCGGTTAACAACAGCATTTGACAAGGATAATGAAGAAGATGTTTGTGCATCCATGGGTAGGAGTAATGCAGACAAGTTTAAATCCTGGGAAAGTGAACTCAACTTTCTTGTTGCTTGTAGAAAAGAGACAAGTGTAGCATACAAACAGTTTCATAAGCAAGTTGAGAAAGATAGCAGTAAGTTCCCTAAGATGGAGAGAGAGCTACAACCATTTTTTAAAACTATAAAATGATGGGGACATTTGTAGCTTGCAGTTATCCTAATTCACAAATGAGTCGTTAGAGATGATTCACCAAATCACCCAAGTGTTTTGTCAGTTGCTATATGGTAATAAAGGTAATGTAACATTTTTGTAGCAAGAAAATGAAGACATAGATAATGTTTAATTTGGATACGCGGTTTTGTAGTTAGCCCCAGTAGATATATATATATATATATATATATATATATATATATATAGACAAAAGTGGGGCTAATAAGAATACGAATAGTGATGGACAGAAGGAAAGTCCAAATGCGAGAACTGGAAAAAGCAAAGAAGATGTGGGGGGCAAAATGGATGACAGTTGTGGTCATGGTGGGCATAATTACATAGTAAAGAAAAATGGTACAAGGAAAAGGAAAAATGAAGAATATTTAATATGGTATATAATAGGGAGATATTGTATAATGACAATGCAAATCACGTACTGTCATGTGAAAGCTTCAGAACACTCAGGTTAAGCACTAAGATTGATATTGGTATTGTGGATACATGGTGTTTAATGCTTAATGCTAGAGATGATATTAGATACGCTAAGATAGCTTTCTTAATAATGCACCTATCAGTAAAAAACTTAAATTAAGACTCTAACCTTAGTTCGTCAGTATGATGTAATGGTAAATGATTACTTTGGATTAACGATAAAATGGTATGTAGCTTGTGTTCTATGGATATCATATAGGCACTAATTTTAGCAAGAATCAGGAGGCTGCAAATGATGAGGTTGTTGTTAAGTGTGAAATAATTGTTACAAACTGGCTGAGTACCGATAAAAATGGCAGTGTCATCCATTTCCAGTTGGTAAGCAAATTAGATTTATATGATCGAAGCATTCTTTATAAATACTTACCCCAAACATTGAAATGATGAATATTTTTTATAGGCGTAAGTAGTATGACACTATAAAAGTATACTATAAATCTGTCAACAAAGAGTAGGGTTTTGGGGTGACATTGTTGCGAATTGGTTTTTTATTTCTAATATGATTATTGTGTACCTCAAAAGGAATAGTATAAAAGTGAGTATGAAAAGTATGAAACAGGATTAACATTGTATGTTACTATGTTATTTGCATATGAATGGTATATATTAATGCATTGTTTTTGTAAACCACAGGTATTCATCAATGAACTGGTTTTTGTAACGCACAGGTATTCCTGCCAGTGTTAATAAGACGACATTCTATTGTCGTTTGCCTTAACTTTGAGAGAAAGGTTATACAAGTTATCAATAATTTAGCTGAGGAGTTTGTGGATTATGGCGAATTGGAAGTACAAGTGGTAATGAAGCTTTTGAATGATATAATGACATATAATATATGGGTAAATATGTTTGTACGTTTTTACGTATAACAGTGATGGTAACTATTAGCAACTAATTGAGCTTTTGTTTTCCAACTTATATGAAGCAATTTTCTTAAGTGGATGCCTATAAAAAATCAAGCACCTGAAGGCTAGAACGTTCTACTGTAACGCCTCCATTTTTATAAATCTTAATTTCCCAAAGCCATTAAGTAATTAATTAAAAATGCTTTAAGAAATATAAGATAAAATATTTTCTTTTAATCTATTTTCCAAATAATAATAGTATTAAAAGAAATCAGAGTAATTAAGTGAAAATCTCAATAAAACTAACATACGAATAATGTGTCAAATTTAAACAAACAATATGTTTCTTTTAGACATAAAATGACATAAAATAGAAATCAAATCCCAGCTAGTTTTATGTTTAAGGGGCCACAGCTTACCTCACTCAGCCTGCTACACATTTTAAATCTCATCATATGGTTTAGTGTACTCTGTCTCCTCATAGTACTCACCTAAGAAAGCATGTTAGAATGAAGGGTGAGCACAACTTGCTCAGTAAGGGGGAAATATCAGGCCCATTCCGTGGGTCCTAATATTCCCACAACAAACAATAATGAATAATAAACTTTAAGTTATAATAATTTAATTAAAGAACAATTTCATACAACATCATAACAACAATATTTAAGTGCTACTAGCATGCTTGAACTAATATGCATATGCATAATTTCTTTTACCAATTAAATAATATTTTATTAATTAATCATTTAATCCAATACTTGAATACCGTGGAATGAACTTAGGGTGGTGAGAGTGTACATCACCCACTATCGGGATAACTCTTCAACAGTGCCATTAGGGATGCCACCAAGTTAGAGCCTTTCGAGATACCTACACCGAGGTAAAACCTCTCGTGATACCAACCATAAGCATAGTCCCCCGCCAGCTATGGTCTGGCAGCGTATAAATTATATCTCCATACTCTATATCAATATCAGGTCATGACTAGGGACAGTCCACTACCACCCTAACATGCCTCTTGGGTTCGAATCATCCATTTCAAACATCTTCTAAATTTATAGCTCGTCAGGTCATGCAGATATGGTTTGTCGTCAACCTTGCATGTCTCGTGTTTTATCTTACTCCTCAAATCTTTTATTTAGTATAGTCTTGTGTATGACAAATATCAATAATATGTAACAACCAATTGATGCATAACTGTAGCTCATTTTATTTTAGCCATTTTCAGTAGAGTGTCATGGTTCTAGTGCATCATATTTCTTTTATCTTGTTATCTTAGCTAAGTGATACATGATGATATAATAATCAATAATATATTTTTAAGTCTATTTATGATAAATGTTCATCTCATCTCTCATGAATTCTTTCTAAGTTTGTCATTTAACATTTATGTTCCTAACTCTTCATCTACCGGCTTATAGTAATTTATTATGGCTCTAACATGCCACTAATAGCTGCTTTCAATCTCATCGTGTTGCTAGCGAGCTTGTCGACCCTAAACATGGTACTAGCAGTGTTTGTTTTATCGGCCTTAAACATGGTACTAATGGGTTATTCAAGCGGTTCTAACATACTTCTAATTTAATTCTTGTTACAAATGGTCCTAGTATGATACTAGCGTCAAACATACATCATATATCACATCATTACAACCATGCAACCAACCAACCATAATTACATCTCAATGGAAAAGAACTAAAATAAAATAAAATTCTAGAAAAACTAATTAATTACCTTACCCATGTTGCCTAATTATTTACTTAGAATTACCCTACCGATGTTGCCTAATTATTTACTTAGAATTTATTATTCGGGTTGATGCTTATTTTGGGCCTAAGAGGGCTCACGAGAACTAACCCATTCTTCTCCTTTACCTAGTACGGAACAATATGGTGAAAATAGAGCGATTTCCTAAAACAGGTCCTACAAAAGGTTAGTGAATAGAAAGTTAGAAAATATACTTAAATCTGGAAATTTCCTAAATGGTACTTGGAAGGTTCACATTTTTTATATCTAAGCTGAAATTTTACCTATTGGGCAAAAGGGGTCTCGGGTTATCTCCGGTAGTCTCGTACCTACTTGGGATCATGTCGGGAGCCTTTTCGATATTGATCTTAAAATTACAGTGGGCAACACACTAAGTTATAAGCTCATTTAATGGTTGAAAAAACTAAATCAAGAAGGACAAAGTTCAATTTTAATTACCGATGTGTTTTTGGGATCTCTGGTGCTCCAGAAGTCCAAAGAAGCACTAAACCCTTTAGTAATGATTTTCTAACCATTTGTAACAACATGGACAATAAGGAAAAGAGACTTATTAGGGTTGTAAGATTTGAAATTGGTAACTAAAAGGATTTTAAAAAGACCACAGTGGCTTACCGGGGCTTAAGAGCAAGTATGGACCCGATTGCACCGAAAATGAGTGCAAAAACCCAAAACTTTGATTAACAATGATCTACCAATGATTCATAGCAAAAATATAAGGCCTTTAGGTGCTAGAAAAAAAAATTAAAAGGATGATATAGAAGGATTTAGACTTACACCAATGAATTTGGATTCCCAGGTATGTGTAGGATTGTTTTTGTGTTTCTGATGGGGTTTCTCTTTAATCTGATGAATCTAGGTAGAAATATAGAATTAAATTAATGTTTCAATACTCTAGAATAACCAAGAATCAAAGCATAGAGAGCTGACTTACATAAGTTTGATGGAGGGATAAGTGAAGACAAGAACATGTGAGAAGAGGATCAAAGGGTTGTCGATGGAGTTTGTTGTGGTTTAAGCGAAGAAATATTTTCTAGTGGGTAGTCACACTCATGAATTGGAGAGGAGCCAAATTGTTCAAAAATCTTGTAGGAAGAATTAAGGCTCCAAGCCAAATAGAAGTGTAGGGCAAAAGAAATAGTAATATAATAATAGGATAATGATGACCAGTTAATTAAATAGGAACAACTAGATAGGGTAAAATTTTAAACTTAAACTTTCTAAAAATCCTAGTAGGTGCATGCGGCTGGAAGGTTTTATAAGAAATAAATTAGGTTTAAGGAAAAAAAATTATCCTATGAAATGGTAGTACGAACCCGGTTTAAATCGTACACACATGTTGGCTAAATTTTGAGAAACCTAAGCCAACGAATTCAGAATTGAGTGAGATAAATTTCTCTTGACTCATTTTTGCGAGAAGAAATCCAATGGTGCTCCCAAATTTTTCATTCGTTGCTTGGTTGAAAATGACAAAAATGCCCCTAGCCTAAAGAAAATGACTTTGAGCTTTTGGCTTGGAATTTGACTTAATAACCACTAAGGGAATTATCTAAGGATCAAGATTCATAGTTTTACATTGATTTTCTAAATTGATAGGTAAAATTACAAAATACCCTTAAGGGTAAAATGGTAATTTTCACATTTAGGGTAATTTGGTAATTTTCTTTTTCTTAATTTCTAGGGTTATTACATCTACACTTTTGAATGACAACATTTCACGCCTCCATGGAAGAACTAGATGAAGGGAAAATCATACTTGGCAAATAACAATGATTATGGGGTATTTAGAAAGTGACCTGGGCCTGGTAAGAGTTCTTACGACAACAATAATACTATATTGTATGTGAAGTTTGTGCTTGTGTACTGAATACTTGCATTTCCTGTTATTTTTAGGATAAAACTATCTGTTACTATAGAAGGACAATAACAACTGCAATATTGAAAGATGAAACCAACCAAATTGTTAGGGACATTAGCAATCGGGCGAGTGATGCATCAAAAGTCTTTGCGTTGACGTTAGATTTATTCTTTGATTTTGACTATAGGACATTGGATTTATTGTCTTTTGATACTATAAAGTTTGCTTGGTATACATTGATTGATGTGGAAAAACATTGCCTAATGTATTTTGGCATCATTGGTTGATTTAAACTTAATGCTAGTTTAGGTATGAATGATACTTTTTGTTTGGGTGTTACAAGTTTCTTGATAACATTGAGAACTAGTATGTGTTTGCATTTATCAAAGTCATGGAAGACATTTGGCATCATTCAAAGCATTGATGTTGTGAATCTAGCATCAATAATTCAACGTAATACAACATGGACGCATATTCAAACAAAAGTAACCACTAATGACAAAGGGCAACCAAAAGAGTATAAATTAGGAACAATGTAGTAGAAAAATGAGTCATACCAAATTGTGCCATGTAAAATAATCCATTCCCATTGGATCAATGCTAACCAACAATTTGCTCTAGAAATGATCATTGAAACAAAAAAATGAAAAGACACACACGGAACCTCTACTTCCTCTTCCTTCCTTGAGTGAATCGAGCCTTTTCAAGTACAGATTTCATTCTGATTTGCCCAAAAGTATTTGTGGTGGCGAACTGAGGATCTAGTATTTGCGTATTTGTGCCAATAGATATAGAGGATGTACCAACATCACTGTCTGCTTGAAGAACAATAAGCTCCAACATTAAAAACCTTTTATCGAATCGTTTCCTAACTGAAGAATCATTCATACAAAATGACATCAAACTCATATATTCACACATTGTGTTAGTATGCCAACAAAAGCGGTGGTGCCACTCCTGCCCCTCAGCATTGTTTGTCTCTTCTTTAGATAATGTTTTCATATTTTTAGTCAAACACTTCAAAATATACTGACTCGGTATCTTCTCTTCACGTTTAAGGTCTAGAATTCATATTGCATGTACACACAAGAACCCCTGCTGGTCAAAAAATTTGCACGCACAGTCAATCTTTTTTTACAATGAATCAAAAGTGACAATGAGTTCACGATGATCACGATGGCCCAATGATACAGTGAATGTGTCAATGCACTTATTTATGTTGATCAGCTAAAACTTTGAGGCCATAGCATAGCTTAACTATTTCTGAAAGTCTTTGAAAAGCCTGAAACTGTATACCTTTGATGCATGTATCAATATGTTATTCAGGATGACACATCATACTCCGCAGAATTTTTAAAATCCTTCTCAAGCTCCGCATGTCTTCATTTATTCACTTTAAGCTTAATAGCCTTGAAAATGGTGAACAGACCCATTTGTTTGTTGGCAAGAACTGTCAACACACTGTTCGTGCTCTCACTATGTTGCGTAGCCAGATTACCTATATATAGGAGAAACAAAATTTAAATGTCAAATGTACGGTATTGGTTATTCATTGTATAAAACTAATTTATGGGTGTATGAATCTAGAACATGATTGTATGAGTCAACGACATGATATAATGAAACAAGGACATGATTGTATGCTACTAATTATTGATTGCACAGACTCGATGTATGGATGCACTAATATAAAACGAGATTGTATGAACATGATTGTATGAATCCACAACATAATAGCATGAAACTAGAACATAATTTTCAATGAAAAAAAAAGAGCAAGTTGATGTACCTCAAGAAAAAACATCTTTGGGAAAACAAGGAGCTCATCTTCCACACAACCTCCATATTGACTTCAGCCAACTATCTTCTGCACACCCCAAATTGTATAACATGTCGTTCCAGCTCTTGATAAACTTATCTTTGGTGATGCAATCATACAAACACTTCATAAAAATTGACTAAAACCCTTGATGGTAGAACAGGTATTGCAGCTTACTAAGGGCCTTCTGGGCAAGTTGCCACAAGCACAACCGATGTTTAGTGTTCTTGAACACAATATTAAATGCATTAAAAAATGCATTGTCTTAGTTAAAAAAAACTGTGTTGGGCTTAATGTTGTCCATACTCTTCAAAAAGATTCACAATACCCTCTCAAAAGCCCTAGCCTTTTGCTCAATTAAAAACGCACATCTAAACATTATATTCTATTAGTGGTTGTTACAACCAAACAAAGGGATGTAAGACATGTTGTACTTATTCTTTCGATATGTTGTGTCAACTGATACAAAATCACCAAAAAGCATGTAGTCAGCTTTCATCTGTCCGTCATGCCAAAAGAAATTTGTTAGCCTTCCTATTTCATTAACTTCAGTAGCGTAGAAGAAATCATAGTCACACTTAGCCTGCTCTTTGAAGCACTCTGTCACATGCAGCAGACATTGACCGAGTAAAGGGCCTCGACTCTAGGAATTGGACAGGCAATTAGTGGCTTGGGACTAGACAAGGGGCCTTTTGTTTACCTACATTGGGGGGCTGCGAGTTGGAGCTTCAAGGGACAATAGGTAGCTAGCAGTAGAGAAAAAAAAACTGGAAGTTTAGTATTGAGTTTGCTTTGAAAGAAACCTAAAACCTTCATTTGCCCAAAATATGAGTAGTGATAAAAAGATACTTTATTGCTGACTTTTACATCCTTATGTAGAACACAAAACAATGGTAGGATAAAAAAAATTCAACTGCAAAAAATAACTACTCCTAGAAAAATGCAAAAAATCCTAAAAAATCTCAACAAATAAATATAGTTATTGATAGAAAAAAATCTTCATATCTTTTAACATAAAAACTCCTTCCTCCTTCAAACACCTTTGCCCTCAATGGTGTCTTCTCCATATTGAAGCCTGAGTTCTTCAAGATCTTCCCAAGTTGCTTGCACCGGCAATAGGCCCTACAATGAACTAGTACTTGTTCTCTGTTCTTCTTTTTTCAAGGCTCCAGGATTGCTTGTGGCATCACCACGAGGGTGTCCTTTTTACTATAGATGACAGGCAAATAGCTTTGTATTTTGACGCCTTCTCTAACATTCTTCTTAAGCAAAGATACATGAAAAACTAGATGAATTCTTGAATCTTTCAGTAGTTTCAATCGATAAGCCACTTGTCGCAGTTTTTCCAGAATCTTATAAGGACCGCAAAAATTGGGAGCCAACTTAATACTTCCCTATAATGCCATCAAAACTTGTCTATAGGGCTGCAACAGAAAATATAAAAAATCTCCAACTTCAAAATTCCTCTCGATTCTTTTGGCATCATAATACTTTTTCATACATTGTTGTGCTTCATGTAACTGATCATGTAATTCTCTTATGACAATGTCTCAGCTTTTCAACTCTTGATTTACTGCTTCAATTATTGTGGTGCCTGGTACATATGGCAACAATGTTGGTGGAGTACGCTCGTACAATACCTCATATGGGTTTTTTTTTTTTTGTTAAAGAATGAATGCTGGTATTGTAACAATATTCAGCCCAATGAATCCATTTCTGCCACTCTTTAGGCCTATGGCTTGTGAAACACCTTAAGTACATTTCAAGCATTCAATTAACCGCCTCTATTTGGCTTTCAGTTTAGGGGTGATATGCCAAGCTATAGTTGAAGCTAGTTCCCTACATTTGGAAGAGTTCTTTCCAGAAGAGACTTGTCAAAATAGGATCCCTATCACAAATGATACTTCTTGGCATCCCATATAGCTTAAAAATGTGTTGAAAAAATATTTGAGCTATGGAAACATCAGTATAAGGGTGTGAAATTGGAATAAAATAACCACATTTAGATAGCCTGTCAACCACAATAAGTACAATAGACTTTCCTTTTGAAAGTGGAAGACCTTCCACAAAGTCCATCGAAATATCCATCCATACCTCTCCTGGTATTGGCAAGGGTTGCAACAGCCCAGCTAGTTTTAAACTTTCCCCTTTATGAATTTGACTTGTCTCGCAATTCTTGATGAAGTCTAAAATTGTTCTCATCATTCCTTGCCAATAAAAAAAAGCCCTGATCTTTTGCAAGGTTTCATGGTATCCCTCATGTGTGCTATCATGCACATCTTTGACAACTAAAGGAACCGGTAAAGAGTTAGCCAACAAATAAATTATTCTTCAAGTAGAGAATACCATTTTGGAATCTCCATGGTCCTACAACTTCCTTTTGCTGGACCAGCTGTACTAGGCGTTGTAATTGTTCATTAGTTCTGATTTCTTCTTTAATAGGGTTTAACTATGAAGGAACAACCAAAGTGATAGCTGCCAAATGACCTTCTTCATATCTTCGAGAGAGTGCATCGATTGCTAAATTTTCTTTCCCCTTATTGTATTCAATGGAAAAATCATACCCCATCAACTTCGTGAGCCACTTTTCTTGAGCTGTTGTCATGATCTTCTATTCCTATAAATATTTTAGGCTACGTTAGTCGGTCTGTATGGCAAACTTTTTCCCTAAGAGGTATGGTCTTAATTTTTTTATTGCAAGAACCAAAGCAAGCATTTTTTTTTTCATAAGTGAACAAGTATAAATTTTTACCTTGCAAGGCTTAACTAAAAAATGCAATAGGCCTTTGTCCTTGCATCGAAACTCCACCGACTCTAGTCCCCGAAGCATCACACTTTATAATAAAGGGTTTGTCAAAATCTGGTCGTGCTAATATGAGTGCCTTAGTCATCACCTTTTTTAGCAATTTAAATGACTCTTCTGCTCTTGGACTCCATTTGAAACAGCCTTTTTTCAGTAGCTAGGTTAATAGGACCACAATTTTCCCATAGTAATGTATAAATCTTCGATAATAACCTATTAAGCCAAGAAAGCCTTGTAATCCCTTAATGGAGTTGGGTATTGGCCATTCTATCATTGTAGCAATTTTTTCAGCATCTACAGATACACCTTCACCAGTTATGACATGGCCTAAATACTTGACATCCTGTTGAGCAAAGACACTCTTTTCTAATTTGACAAACAACTTGTGAGTTCTTAGCAAGTTTAAGGAAAATTTTATATGTCGCAAATAATCTTCCCACGAATGGCTATATATCAAAATGTCATTAAAAAATACTAATATAAACTTTTACAAATAGGGATTAAATACCTCATTCATGAGAGATTGAAATGTCAAAGGAGCATTACATATGTTATCCACTCCTGGGTAGTCAAATTATGGTGCCAAAATTGTGCTTTTGAAACTCCCAGGTTGGTATATTCTGTAGGCCATCAGAATAATACCATTAGTGTGCAAACCCAAGTGGCCATTTTGGGCACTATGTAAATGCATGCATATTGGTCAAACCATTACACACATATTCAAATTTTATGCACACCATGGAAGAAAGGAAGGAAAACACTAGCACAAGTCTTAATCTTGGCTACCACACATTAGGCAATCTTGTTAAGTTTAAGTAACCAGCCACTACACCCGAAACTTCCTCCAAAAAATTGTATTAATCTAGCCATGTACCCCTTATTTTATTTGGTTCATTATCAAGTAGAGACTTAAACCAAACCAGAGAATTTGGTTTTACATCAATAGTCCACCTATGGACCAAGTTATAGATTTTTTAAGTTGGTTACAAAATTCTGACCAAATAAACAGTAACTCAGCCAACTTTGCAATGCAATAACTTTGGCTACAGAGCTCCAAATGCAGAAATTCTAAAGCCTAATTAAACTTATAGATGTGCTTTAGATGTGGTCAAAATTTTATACCAAGATTCATTTTACATAGGGAGATATAGAACTTTGAGTGCATAGTCTAAATTCTGGTCACTTTATTACTATTTTGCCCATATGAAATTTTATAAGTGTACAAACACTTCATTCACAAAGGGTAAGCCCTCGAAGGCTATCCCATATATGTCCAATACACATAGGAATTACATTCCCTTATAGCTAACATCTTTACATAGCCAATACAAAATTTACAAACAAGCAGCTTATCTTGCACACTTAGGCAGCCTGCGTATACCATCCACATGTATAGCAAAACAACCCATAATTGTTCACGTACTTGTCTGAACTTTCATGCCTTACATGTACATGCATCCATGCACTACATAATATTCTTAACTCAGCTGAAACACACACCCTAGTTATAGGAGAGCTTTAGACACAATGCACTCTACAAACAAGATGCTGGACACCTGCTGCATAGTACAGTAAACACCATCACTAAAAATACCAAATGTGCTCCTAAAATCACCAAACACTCCATATCACAAACTAGATACATGGAAATTCAAATACCTGAAATTTCAAATCAAAACTCAAGCAACAAGGGTTAGTTTGAATGAGATCTATCTACAGCACCTGAAATTGATTGATTTGAGGGGAGGTAAGTTTCACTTGGAAACTTAGTAAGGAGTACACTTAGGTACTTAAGGTTATAACACCCATGATATCACCTGAATTCAAATAAACAAAAGCACAAGAAACACAATGCACATATCCAATAAAAAGGAACCAAATGTAGCAGCTAAACACAAACAGCAAACACATGTATGCGGCAGCAACAAGTATTATTGGTTAGTCCATAAAACATGCAATAAACATATGGCAAATCACCATGAAAGCCCTCCTCAAACTTAAGCTTGTTCTTAGGAGAGTTTTAACATTAGTTAGTACAAACTTTAGGCTCTAAAAACCCCAATTTTCGCTGCCATCACTGTGCACTTCACACTAAGGCTGAAACTTTCACTAAGTGCACCTTCCTTCACTAAGATTTGAGGGAAGGTAAGTTTCACTTGGAAACTTAGTAAAGAGTACACTTAGATACTTAAGGTTATTCCACCCATGATATCATCTGTATTCAAGGACACAAAAACACAAGAAACACAATGCATATATCCAACAAAAAGGAACCAAATGCAGTAGCCAAACACAAACAACAGACACATGTATGCGGCAGCAACAAGTATAATTGGTTAGTCCATAAAACATGTAATAAACAAATGCAAATCACTATGGCAGCCCTTCTCAAGCTTAAGCTTGGTCTTAAGAGAGTTTTAATACTAGTTAGTATAAAATTTGGGCTTTAGAAACCCCAATTTTTGCTGCCATCATTGTGCACTTCACACTAAGGCCATAACTTTCACTAAGTGCACCTCCCCTCACTAAGCTTGGTTCATCAAGCTCTTGGCTATTTTCCAAGCCTAGCCCTAGCTCCATAGGTGTTTGAATAGTACAATAAATAGTCCATGAGAGCAAGAGAACTCCTTACCTTGTTGGGTAAGCTGAAATTGAGCTTGATTCTAGGTGTACACAAATAGTAGCACTAATATGCCTCTAATTCTGCTTTCTTGACTTTAATTTCAAGTAATTGCAAGCTTGAATGTATGGTGGTTATGGAGGAAGTGTAGAGGTAGGGGGCTATGTTTTTTGCTGCTAGAAAAGGCTAAATGTGAGAGAGATAAGATAAAGATGGCCACTTATATGGACTTAGGTGCATAAACACCCTTAACAAGCCTTAACCATGCTTTATGTCATTTTCCTTGCTGCAAGACCATGGTTTCTTAGCCTTAATCTCTTGGCCCACATTTTTTACTTCCTTACCATGCCTTAGCCGACATTCCCATGGTGGGATAACCCCAAAATGTCTCTATTTGACTTAATTCAAAAGCATGGACATCCAAAGGCCTATACTAGGACACTTAGGTCCTTAAAGTCCTTTATGTTTTCTTTGTCCAAAATTGTCTTCCACAAGCCATTTAGTCCCCCAATAGTACTTTCATATCATAGATATCATTCTCATAACTCTCCTTAGCTCTTTTTTAAGAGTTTTGCAATTGAGTACCCAAATTTTCAAAATCTTACAAAAAGTCCATAGATTGCTTGACAAACAAGCAATCCTTAAAGCTTCTCTTAGAGGCCAAGTTACCAACTTAGAACACTTTTAAGGAGGTGTTGATCATACCTTTTACCCATCATACTTCAATCATTATGGTGTGAATTACACAATATAATGGTTTTTTGACCATTATACCACACTTTGTAATTCTCCCTTTTTTGTAAGGTGGTAACAACATAGGCCGAAAGGCATCTCACTAGGAACTCATAATGCCCATGATGCATTCTGAATACCGTCTTCAAAATATCATCCGGCCACATCCCGATTTGATGATTTCCCCATCAAAGGTCCAGTTTTGAAAAGAACTTTGCCCTATGTAACTTGTCGAGCAACTCCTCAACTGCTGGTATAGGAAATTTTTCCTTAACAGTGATTTGATTAGGACATCGATAATCAACACAAAACCACCATGAGCCATCCTGTTTTCTCACAAACAGTACTGGTGACGATAAAGGACTTTGGCTTGGTCGAATAATTCTTAAGTTCAACATGTTAACTACCATTTTTTTTATCTCATTCTTCAAATATTGAGGATATCGGTAAGGCTGTGCACAAACTAGTTCATAACCTTGCTTCAATAATATTTGATGGTCATGTGATCGAATTGGGGGTAGCCCTGAGGGAAGCTCAAAAACATCTTGATACCTTTCCAAAAGCCTTTGTAAATCAGGATTAATAGTTCCCAACTCAAAAAATTCATTATTTTTACCTTAGTCCTTGTGGCTAAAGAACGCACACAATTGCAGTAAAAGCCCCTATTTATTTTTCTTTAATCCTTTGGTCATTTTTCTTTCTTCTACAAGCCTATTTTCTGGAGTTGTGGTTAGCTCTATTTCCTTACCACCACTATGAAATTGCATCTTCAATTTTGAAGAAATCCCAAGTGATTGGCCCAAGAATGCACAATCATTGAGTCCCTAACACAACATCAAATCCTTACAAGGGCAAAAGGTAATAATTTGTGGTAATATTGATACCCTGAAAAATTATTGGAAATCCATTACACTTGCATGTGCTTTCAAGCTCATCCCCGTTGACCATACTAACCCCGACATCTCCGGGTTACTTGGGAAACCAATCCCAGCTTCTGAGCTATGTCATCTTTAATGAAATTATAAGTACTTCCAGAATCAATTAAAACAAGTACCTGTTGATTGCCTATTTGACCTTGAACCCTCATAGTCTAGGGTCCTCGTCCTCCACACATAGCATGTACAGAGATCTCTAGGCCTTTTGTCTTAATAATGTCCATGTCCTCGTCCTAGCCCTCTTTGTCTGACCAACTCCCCTCAATTAGGAATAACTTTTATATCGATGTCCGGGACCGAATTTCTCATTACAGTTGAACCATAGACCTTTATCCCTTCTTTCCTTTAGTTCTGCATATGAAAGTCGTTTGATTGGAATGGGCTTCGCAACTATTGGAGATGAAGCATCTGGCTTTCGCCCTTCTGATGGAGGAATGCGTCTCACCTGATTCCTTGTTTTGTACAACCGAGCCAATCTGATGGCAACAGACAAGCTTGTTGGTTTACATGCCTAGACGTCAGTTTGGATGGTCTCATTTAATCTGCCTATAAAACAACCAACATGCTATTGAGAAGACAATCTACCTCCTCATATCAAAAGTCTTTCAAACTAGTTTTGGTAATCTCTCACCATGCCAGTTTGTTGAAGTTTGGTTAGATCACAAAAAAAATCTTGATATATAGTTGGCCCATACTTTTTGTATAGGTTTTGTTTGAAAATTTCTCACAATACCGGAGCTGCTTCTGCTTTGAGTAATTGAAACCATAATTGTGCCTCACCTTCAAGGTTAAAGGATGCTAGTGGCACTTTTTCTTCCTCTAGTGTTTTGTGGTAGTTAAAAAATTGCTCAACCCTGCACACCCAACTAGGCATGTCCTCACTGCCATCAAAGTGGGAAAAGTCAAGCTTCATAGGCCTAGGTATGTGCTGCACATTGTTGACATCTCTGTTGGTGCCACTAATGCTGAAGTTGTGCAAGATGAAATTTTGTTGATTTGAACTGCCCTCAACTTCAATTCCACAAGCATAGGAGAGTCCATCAAATCTAGTGTTCATAGCTGCAAACATTTATTATACCTCCCTTAGCATTCTTTCTTGTCCAACATACATTCTTTATTGCCTAGCCTGTAAGAATTGTATTTCAGTCTCCAATCGACTAAGTCGTTACTCCTCCAAGCCTGGCTTGGATACCAACTTGTTACGTGCAACAGACATTGAGTGAGTAAAGGGTCTCAACTCTAGGAATTGGACAAACAATCGATTACTTGGGATTGGACAAAGGACCTTGCATTTACCTATGTTGGGGGGATGTGAGCTAGAGCTTCAAGGGACAACAGGCAGCTAGCAGCAGAAAAAAGAAAAATTGGAAGTTTAGTGTTAAGTTTGCTTCGAGGGAAACCTGAAACCTCCAATTGCCCGAAATATGAACAATGGTAAGAAGATACTTTATTGCTGACTTTTATTAGAAGCTTACATCCTTATATAGGATACAAAACAATGGTAGGATAAAAACAATTCAACGGCCAGAAACAACTTTTCCTAGAAAAATGCAAAAAATCCTAAAAACTCTAAAAAAATAAAGATAATTATTGGAAGACAATAATCTTATTATCTTTGCACGTAACACACTCAACAAGTGATGCGGCATCCCCTTTTATAGAAACTTTAGCCCTCTCAATCACAACATTGCTACAAAAACATTTCTTCTTCATACCAGAATACTCAAAGGCCTCCTGCCTCATTGCTGAACACCCAAAAGGTATCTATTTTACGAATATTGCTTTTCACCAATGACATTATGGTCCCAAACCGTTCATTTGACATATCTTTGCTGGTGTTAAGCAAATGCCTTATCTTTGTCGACGAAAATGGGTGATTATGTTTCTGAACATGGCGAAGACAAACCCATTAGAATTCTTTGTTCCGCTTGAACCAAATTCCGCATCACAACTACACCTCAAAGTCAATTTGTGGTATGAAGCTTCTTCCTCTTTGTCCTTACCACGCGCCTTAAACCCTTGACGATGACAGCAAAACTTCATGGATGTTACAACATCACGTGTCCACCAAACCCTACTCTGACGCACCTTAAAACCATTCTCAATAGCATACCTACTTAAAAAAAACAAATGCTACATCCGAGCTCTCAAAATCTACACCTTCCAATGGCATATCCTCAAAACCATTAGACCCCTCAACTTGTGAGTAAAGTAGTCTACTGTACACCATGCCATGAAAAGAAAAAAAGCTTGTCAAATATAACTATGCAAATAATACATTACATACACAGACACATACAATTATTTAATCATTTTATACATAGTCAAATTAATGTATACGTAACACTCACATACGGCACGAAAACCAAAATTAAAAAAAATCAATGATGTCATCACTTCACACAATAATACTTATAATGATCAAAACTGTGCACCAAAAAATAAGAATTGCTTAACATGACAACTATTTAATATAACAAGTCAACTCAAACAATGGATCACCAATTATAAAAAAAAAACAAATATTTGCACCATCGCCACCATCACACACCCAACTTTACCATCATCTAGAATCGTTTCATCCATTTCCTCCCCAAATAATCATGCCAAAAAAAGTATAGGAAAATACGTTCATCAACAAACACCAACACCCATAACAAAACAAAACAAATACCAAAAACAATAATTGGTAGAAAAAAAATTGGTAGACTGAAAAATACTAAAGGTAGAAAAAAACCTCCGTTCTGGTCGTCACAATTCACGCCACCATTGCTACCACCATCATGATCCAAAACACTGTCTTTATTACAAAGTCTGCATCATTTCTGCCATACCCTTCCACTTCTATAGTAAAATGCATCTCCGGCGACAACTCATAGTCTAGTGGCAAAATGTTCAAGTCAAAATTCGTACTAGTTATGCAAAAAAGAATGACAAAAATTCTAAAGGTGACAAAAATAAAGAAGAGGACAAATGTCTCCCATGCGGCTGTAGCTTTTAAAGATATAATACTCAAGTCACAGCAGGCTATGTTCTTAAAAGAATCACTTTATAAATAATTATCATAATTAATATATGGTAAAAAAGGAAGATAAGTTATCACATCCCGTAAGACACTCACCCTAATCTCCTCCCCCAATTGACTAATATCATAACTAATTGAAAAAATCTCCTCTCTCATCACAATTAACAGCACGGAAATAGACCTATCAAGCGGAGTATGTACTCCGCGAGCATATCAAAAAGTGCGGGAAATTTTGAGATTTTATGGAATCTTGGGTTTTACTTCTATATCCCTTTTTTTTTTTTTTTTTTATCTCCTTCAAATTTCGTGTTTCCTATTCTCTCCTACTTCTTAAAGGTTTCTAACAAAGGGCTTAAATGGTGTCTATACACCATGTGGATGGTGTCAAATTCTTTATCCCATAATTTTCTTTTGAAATTCCTTTATCCTTACTAAACTCAATTAACTCAATACTTACCTCAGAAAGAGGATTGTCGTTTAACTTTAAAGGCTTCCGCTATTTAGTGGACATACAACAATTTAAAGCCTCTCTCTCTCTCTCCACCAATTTATTTACTCGTAGTTATATCGGTACTAATAAAAGGACTTTTCATGTCTTTATCCCGGTGAGTACTGGAGAGAAAGCTGGCACTCATGGAAGCTTAAGAGGACCATGTAAATATCAGCAAACCTCTCGGGGATTTGTGAAATTGGCCGGGAAACCGACGTGTTCATTGGGTTGCAAGAATAACAGCGGTCTAAGAAATCAAGATTGTTAAAGCATCTAACCTAATATCGATTGGGTATACATTGCTCAACAATGGAAACTAGAATCGCTCATCCTCACCGAAACCAGAACGGAAAGCCACCGTGAACCTTGCAAACACATGTAAAAGCAAAGTAACTTGAAAACAGCTATTGAATTATTGAAGATCCTTAATTAGCTTAACATTGGTCAACCACAAAATCAACCCACACATTAAAAGTGTATGCTCACTAGCCTCTTCCAAAACAGAGAAGGGCGTCACTGATGTCTACAGACAATTCTAGACTTCCATGGCAAAATTCATGGATACTTAATGATACAGATTCAAGGGTCCTAAATCTAGCACTGTCAGTGTCCGTCTTTATAAAATTTAACCATGCTACACAGAACAAAAACTTCATGTAGCTACTTCGGTTAGCTTATACACTCCTGGACAGGGTCTTACTTGTGAGAGGGGGCAGTTAGATCCACTGAACTAGCCTCCGTCACTGTGGCGGGTCCTTTTGACAGTCGTTGTTCAAATGTTCTTCACTCCTGGCCTTCAGTTCTTCATGCCCAGGCAGTTCTCCTAGTCTCTCCTGCAAAATGTTTTGCCTGATTAGAAAAGAAACAGTGGTGATCCATTCAGAATATAATGACCTTTTTACATATTAAAAAACTTATCCACATACTAACGCCTTTTTCAACATTATAATCACACCATTATAGTGCAGTTGAGTGACGGGTCTCCTCTACACCGGATGGAGTATGCAACACTGCCATCGGACTTCATTGAAGGATGCATGTCCATTCTGATCTTGACTATCAAGGCTAATTCTAAGAAGACATGTTGCAGGCACATCGCTCTGCTATAAGAGTTCAGCGTATAACAGAATCAACAAGTGCTACGATAGATGGATTATAGATCTGACCAGAAGTGGAGTTTTTTAAGACTTGCATCAGATTAACGTGAACACATGCATATACACAATTTGAAGGGATTATATTAATGCAACGTCCATCCTAATGGGTCACCAGCATTTTCAATTGGTTATTTATTACAGTCTGGGGAGATCAAGTTATGCGATGATTAACTGGAAAATCCCTTTGCAGCTCTGAAAGAATTGTGTTTGACAGACTTCCTTCCTTTTTAACAGATGATCCAAAAGTCTTACGAACTTCCTTCTTTATTTTGTGGAAGCTGATTGCTTGTCTCTTTCTTCTTTCTCATTTGAAAAATATCATGCTGCTGCCCGATATTTTCAGCATCATGGAGCCTTACATAATTGATCCTCTACCTCCTAGTGTCCTACTAACTTCTATTAACACAATGCAACTGGTTTCCTAAATCCCAATAAATTCTACTGGCATAACATACATCTAAAGGCAAGTTACCTGGCACCTACAACGAAACATGATAATATAGAGCAACAATAAAACAAACCTAACTAATTCAATTAACTTAAACCAGAACTCCTCAGGCACACTTAAATCTTGTGCTGAAGGAAATTTCGGTACTTAACCATCCAACATTTCTTCCCCTACCCTCTACCGATTGTATTGACCACCTATGCATCGTGGCAAAAGACAGCAAAGAGAGTTTGGAGTGGCACAGAGCAGAGAATGATTTCAAGATAGCAACAGAAATGAAGACTAGAAATCACCTTCAAGGAGGCGTTTTCAGCTAGAAGTTGCTCATAATCGCTCTTCATCCTACTCACTTCTGCCCTTAAATTGGCATTCTCTTCTTTTAAGGCTTCAGCACGTTGGGCCAGCTCATCACATTCCGCCTAAATTAAAAGTACACATGTAAGTGCAAACAAATGGGAACAAGATTCTGACCTGAGCTAGCCTGAAATATTGATCAATTCTATTAGATAACTAATTACCTGTTTACGCAGCCTGGATCTGCGAGCAGACTCTCGGTTAGATTGCTTCCTTCTCTGCCTTTTAAGCTCCCTCTCATCCTGAGTACACAATGCCAAGATGTAAGACCAGGTATGTAAGAAAAAGATGAGACAAGTTCATGCAAATCTATAAAAATTTGATAAGCATATAAAAGTAAAAAACGTTCCAGTCACCCAGCACAAGGTTCCCAAGATAAATCAAAGGGATTATATATAACCTGAAGTACCAACCCTCAGCTTCATTTGGAAGCATCAGCAGTTAGATCTAGAGCTTTTAAAAAGCTATCCAAGGGTGGCTTTCAGGATTAAAGGTATGGAGAAGCTATCTCGTCCATGCATTAATTATAACAAACAATGACGCTAATCACAAACGCTATTCCCAACTGAAGTCTTCATTAAATCAATCAAGAGATCTGTTGAAAAGTTAGCACTTGCTTTCTGTTGGGCGAAAATCATCTAATCCATTCCTATCACTCAAATATTTTAAACAAAATAATAAGTGTATTTATCAGGAAAAAAACATTCAACTACACTGTTCTTGTCCAAATGAGTAACTTAATGAGAAAAACTATCCAGTTATATGAGCATGTTTTCTGCAGTACATTTTCCCACCAACTTATTTGTTGTCCATCATTTCTAGACTATATTCAATTATTGCTGCTGCTATTGGGGATTATCTAGGAGCAAAAGTAAAGTTCAACTAGGACACAAAAGATTCAATTCTAGCTCAGGGCATTCATGGTCCAAAAAAGAAAGAAATAGAAAAAATCTAAAAAACTTGATCCATTTCTGTTTCTCCTCCAAAATTTTTCCTCCAATCCAGGCCAAGAGCCCCATCCACCAAATAATGCTTAGAGACTGGATAAGGAATGCAATTCTACACAGGTTTGCACATACAGCAAATGCAAATAATGTGATATGTAATTTAGAAGACAAACAATTGCAGAGCTAACATGGGCTTCACATACCTACAACTGCAAACAAGAATAACAGAGATATGCATAAACATTTGTCCTAGGACAACTCTCAGTACCCAAAATATTCATGCAATTCAATCTTGTCTGACAAATTAAATTAACAGACACCAAGAGTGTAAATTACAGAGAAATGGGAGGGGGAGGAAACCTGTAACCAAATCGGTGATTGGACCATATCTCGTGTGCCAGTACCAGCTGCAACTCCAGTAACTGGAGCAGAGGGAACCTTCCCACGCATTGCAGGAATACTGGCTGAGGCTGGAGCACCCCAGTAATCCATTCCAATATGCAAATTTGTAGTGGGACCAGGAACAGCAGCTGAAGCACCAGTAGTTGATATTGGAACAATAGGTAATGCCGGATTGACAATTGTATGAGGCGCATTTGACCCTCCATTCTGAGAAGCATGAGCTGAACTGCCATTTTGAGACACTTCATCTGAGAAATAAATTGTCTACTTCCATTAGTAATCGGGATAACTGCAGGAAACAGATAATATAAGCTATTGCATAGCTGAACTAATTTGCAGACCTTCCATGGAGTCTTGTCTGCTTCCTGACTTCAATTGTGAATCCTATAAAGATGAAAGAGCCTCGTGTTATAAAATTTTGCTCCATCTTAAAGGCCAAAAATTGCAGTTAGTTATCAGTTATATTATAAACTGCAGCGTATACAGATGAAATAACAGGGGACAACCATGGTTAAGGTGCATGTACTGAACACAACCGGTTGAAGCTTAGATTTGTTTCTTCAGACCATACATGGGATTTGCAACAATGCAACATGGAGGCAAGTTTTCCACTCAACAAGGACACAGGAGAAAATTAAAGATAATGTGAACTCTAGACTAACAAAAGAGCCATGTAAAAGGCTCATTCAAAATTGGCTAAGAGATCCAAATGAAATAAAGCCAACCTTATCATAAGGCATTTCTTAGAGAAGAGTGTTCAAAATATAATTAAGATATGACGAGACTCTGACAATATAATCACATAACACTCCGAAAATGCCAATAGAGTCGGCTGCACCATTAGTCGGCCAGATGCACAAGTGAATCAAGGACCAAAGAACCACCCTGGCACCCCCACCACCAACCCAACCAACCAACCCCCACCAAAGAGCAGATGACCAGACAGAAATCCTACAATACAGAAGAGAGGTAACTGCACGTCCATTTGAAACACTGAAACACTGGAACCTTTCCATATTATAAGCATACACAAGAGAAGAGAGGATGCACAGAAGAAATAAGGCAAGGTACATCAAAACAGGACAAATGAGGTATACCCACAACAGAAAAAGGATGAAGGAAACAGCAACACCAGCAGCATTATGCTTACATTTTGAGAGTTTGCATCACTTCCTTCACTTGTTCCATCACTGCCGCTTTCAGCACTGCAAGAAAGATGCCACCATCAGCTACATCATAAGAAAACAAGATTTGGTGCTGAAATAATTTGCACCAGAACACAGAGAAAGAAAATTTTAAATAAACAGTATGCATAGCAACTGCTTCACATCCACAGCCATAAAAAGACCAATCGCAATAACTTTGAGAAAATACTATACACCCTGCCTCTCTTAAAATAGAAGGGAAGCTAGTAATGCTATCAATTGGATATTTCGCAGAGTGATTACAAGACCAAAAGCCCAGATTGCCTTAATCAAAATATTACGCAAGAACCAGACATACTACAAGAGAAGACATTGTTTTGCCATCTACCCCACCTTTTAGAATAAACGCCATTAGCAGACAGGCCTGATGATTTACCAGGGTCATTGTTCTTTCCAGTAATCATGTTCAAGCTACCCAGACTACCTTTTGATCTTTTGATGGGCAATTTCTCTTTCACTTCAGATGGCTTACCTTCTGTTTCAAAGCTCCCAGGAGTGTTTCCCTGTGCAAGAACTCTAGATTCAGTTTCTTGTAAGATATTAGGAATGCAATTCTATGAAACAGCTATATGGAAAACTCACAGAAGCGTCAACAATCCCATTTGGAGAAGGCATTGCAAAGGGACTAAAAGGATAAGAACCCTGCTGCAAGCAAAATGTGTCATTTATGATAACTTGCACGATGAAACAAGGAAAAAAGACTGAGGCAGGAACATACTGGAGGCATGGATGGATGTGCATAAATTCCCCCATGTGGATACATTGCAACGTAGGGATGTGGCGGAGTGCCATATGGAGGCATAATATGCTGAAGTTAACAAATTCTATGTTAATGGTTTTCCTCTAATAGATCAGATATGAAATTCTGTACATAAAGCAAAATGACAACTAAAGCCCCAATTAAAGGGGATCTGATCCAAAGCTACTTTCCTTTCTTACCCACATCACATACAAAGGATGTGTCGATGTGAGAAAAAATATAGGGGAAAAAACAAAGAGACAAGGGGGAAAAAGTGCCAACCCAAAGATATGGATCCAGAGGAAAACATTTCCCAACAAACTTTCATGCCCATGGTAAAAAAGAGGAGAGGGTGGTAAAAACCTCACTGCTTTCACTCAGAAGGAATACTTGTCCACTTTTGATTAAGATATAACTAGACAGACCACATCAGCAGCCCATCTACTGCATCATTTTCACTCCTCATTGGTTAATAAAAGCCCTTTTTGGCCGCCTATATGCTTTATTCATCTCATAAGTATCTTTAAATTTTTTCAGCTACCCAACTCAGGAAAACATAGTCAATCTATGGGAGTAGACCGATCAGATCTAACACATAAAATGATATCTTCTCTACTTCTTAAAATAGATTAGTGAGCCTACATTTTTGCACCACTGTTACTCTCCAACAACTAGAGGAGAAACTTGCATACCTGAACACCCCACATATACGGTGCTTGTGGACTTGATGTCAAAAACCCATGAGGAGGCATAGGTGAAAATGCCTGCTTGCAAAAAACTGTCAGCATGAAAACTTCAATATCTAATCAAATATCAAAATGAACCGAAGTTAAAGAGCTCATATCAAGAACCTGAAACCCTGCCCAGTCCGGATTAACAGCACCAGCATTAGTGGTCAAAGCTTGTTCCTGATGATATTAAACAGTTGAATGGAACCCGTTAGAGGAAACTTCAAGGCTGCAATAAATTTTTCACGTGAAAAAAAAATCTGAAGAGAAGTCCACCTGCGTAGTAGCAGGAGGTGGTGTTTTTGGGTCTTTCTCTTTCACACTTTTATCCATCTCACCACTGCCCATAGCTCAGATCACCAACTTCTAAATGGCACTCGAAACATCCTAAGATAGAAATATTAAATTCCATCATGCAGGTACTTACTACAGTTTACACCTTTATACGCAGATACAAGCAGACCAAGATTTTCTAGCATTCCGATAGATTAAATATGCTTTCAACTAATTGCATAATAGTAAAATGAACGTTTATTATTCTGGTCCTACAAAGCTAACATATCCAAAATAATCAATCTACTTTTTTCCAAACCTTTTTCATTCTTACATCAAACTTATAATACTAATAAATTTCTCCTTCACGCGTTTGCTCTCAACCCATGGAAATTACAGGAAATCCGAGATATCCATAAATTATCATGATAGCTATGGGAAAAGCAGGGGGAGGGCGAAGGTAAGGCCTGCATCTACACAAAAACTAGCTACTGACACAGAAGATAGAAAGTCGAAATCCATAGAAGAGAAGCTTGAAGAAATTGCAGCAGAATTGAGATACAGCTCCAAAATACAAAAAATCAGCAAAAATCGGAATTTTCACCAATAACAACAATAAACTCGTATTACCGCTTAAGAGGCAACGCCCATTGAAACAAAAGCCAAATCTGATCCAAAAAGAGGAGCTTAACCCGTGCCTCTGACAATATCACGCTCGAATTGGCGAGCGAAATAAATGATTGGGACAACAAAATTGTTACTTTGCTCGATTACAAGGATCAAGGAGCTCAATTTTTAGGGTTTGTTTTTTCCCCTTTCGGGGGAGAAAGGAAACAAAGGCTCACGGAGCTGATCTTGTGAGTCGTCGCAGGCTAATACAATCGTCTCTGTCGTATTAACGTTTCAAATTGGCCAACACCCATTTTGACCCCTAAACTTCAAATAAAATAAAAATAAAATAAAAACAATAAAAAAGAAAAGAAAATACCCGTGGACATACTAATTAGTATACCATGTACCTATATTTAACTAGACATACTAATTTATCAGTAACTCTCTATATATAATTTATTTTCATAAAAAAAATTGATAAAATTGCTCTTCATCAATACTTTCTCTCTTCCTTCAAAAATTCTATCTTCAATCCCACTACCGCAGAGGTTACCACTGTCACCACCGCCGCCACTGCTGCCACTACCAGATTCCATAATTACTCATATCTGCATAAGTGTCAAAGACATATAAGCAAAGTGTCTAAAGCAATTGAGAAAAATATGTGAACAAGTATATATAAGTGTTTAAAATAATATATAGATTATTTGTTCTCTTTAATAATATGTAAATAATTTGTTCTCTTTGATAAAATGAAAACGTGTAGAAGTGTCTGAGTAAATATATTAAAGTATCTACAAAAATATGTAAAAGTGTCTGAGTAATATGATAATAATTTATTATTTTAAAAATGAAAATATTTAAATCAATAAGTGAAAATGTCTGAATAACTATGTAAAAGTGACTGTAACAATAAACAGAAAATTTATTATCTTCAAAATTAAAAATGGCTGAAACAATAAATGAGAATGTCTAAATGAATATATTGAAATGTTTAAACAAATGCACAAAAGTTCTTTCAATTCTTCGGTGATTCCAAACCTCTTTAACTCTTCCTTTGATTCTTTTTCCTCCACCGAGAGGCACCACAAATCTGATTTTGATTAAGCAAAGATGAAGTTGGAGCAAGGACCAGAGCGAGATGAAGCCAAAAGAAGCGACTGAAGAAAGCGAAGTTAGGAGCGGCGACCGGAGGAGGCAAAGAACGGGGATCCGAGAGGAAGATTGGTGACAAGAATCAGCAATCTAAGGTGAAGTAATGCTAATCTAAGGCGAGACAGTGCAATTCAATCTTTTCTTGGCCAACAACTGTGGTCTCAATCTCTTCTTCAGGTCAGCGGCGTCTTGCTTATTTTCTATCTTCGGTGCAATCTTCATGTGTTCGAGCAACAACAAATTGGGAAAATTGAAGATCGGAGAGTCGCGATTTGAGATTGGAGTGTTGTGATTTAAGATCAGAGCAATGACATAAGAGAACGGAGATCAAAGCGGCTTAAAGTAAGAGATCGGAGAGTTGGAATTCAAGATCAGAGCAACGGCACGAGAGAACGGAGATCTGAGTGGCTCGAAGCAAAAGAATAGAGATCATAGTGACAATAAGGAGGTCAGGCATCAATCGGAGATTAGAGCGTCACAATTTGATCGCTGGCACAAATGGTAGCTGGGTGACGATGATCAATGGAATGAAAAGTGCAGAAGATCAACGACGATAATGAGAAAAATTGAGAGAGAAAAACTGTTTGAGAAAGAGAATTTTGGGGGTAAAATTATAAAATGACAACTATGTCTAATTTATACATATTTTCATAATATCCATAGTAGTAGACATACCCAAAGGTTGGAGCCAAGTCTAACCACGGAAGTATGTACCAGGTTAATCAGATTTAGCTTGAAAGTATTGAGCTTGATATTACATATTTCATCCGTTTCACAAAAACTGACCCTTTTACTATTCCCAATAATTAATTTATAATTTTATTTCTTTCAAAATTTATTATAAAAATATGAATCTTTTATATGAAAATGAAACTTCAAACATTATAGTTTCTAAATATCATTTTTAATTTTTTTTTTCAATTAATATGAATATATTTAAGTCAAACTTCAGTAAAAAAAGGTAAAATGGTCAACTAATGCAAACTGAAAAAAGTATATAGAAAAAATTTGTGTGGGCTAAACTTACATGTAACCCTTAACAGAAGTCAGTTCTTGTATTAAAGCATCAACTTTAGACAAAACTCCATGATTGATAGAGCAATTGTAAAGCAGAGACCAAATAAGGTAGGCACAAGTTTGACGGTCTCTGATGCCTTCTTTATTCTATTTTTCCTTTTCTTATCTCTTTTACAAAAGCATTCCCCTTTCCCTTTTTTTTTTCTTATTCTCTTCTTTTCTTGTTTTCCTTTCTAACTTCTTTTCTTTTTCATTCTTCTTGTTTTTTTTAACCTTTTCCATTTCTTTTTTCTTCGTTTTATTTTTCAAATTTTGTTGCTGATTTTTTGTTTTTCCTTTTTTTTTTTGCCCAAATTGTAGCTGTACTATTTTTTATTTTCTTTTTCTAGTTGAATTTTTTGTTTTCTTATTCGAGCTTTTTAACTTTTCACACATTTATTATTTTTTTTATAATTTTGTTCACTTGAAAAAACACAAACATATCTGATTGAGCTAAAAGAACAAACATCTATTGGTAAAAAAACTGTTAGCTCCTTTAAAAAAAGAAATAGATACTGATAAAAGAACAACTAGTTCTTATCTGGTCTTTTATTAACTCTTATTTGTTATTTTATTTTTTTTTATTTTTTTTATCAGTTCTAACTTAAACTTTTATCAATATTATATGTTCTTTTATTAGTTTTCATTTATTTATTTACCATTTTATTTATTTTTTTATCAGTTTTTATTTATTATTTTATAAGTTTTATCTATTTTTTATCAATTTTATTTTTTTTATAAATTCTTATCTATATTTTTTTTGTTCCTTCACCCATTTTTTAATCTTTTTTTTTTCAATTCTTTTTTGCTTCTTTTCTGTTTTTTTAGTATTTTTCTATTCTTTGTTTTTTTTTTTTGTATTGTTCCCAATTTTTTTCTTTTATATGTTCTTTTATTAGTTTTTATCTATTTTTATAATTTTTACCTATTCTTTTAGAGATTCTTATTTATTCTTTTATTAGTTCATTAGAAAAAATAACTACTAATAAAAGAATAAATAACTAATTTATCTAAACAATAAGCAGAAGTTGATAAAAGAAACAAATAGTTACAGATAAAAGAATAATAACTACTAATATAAGAACAAACAACTATTTTATCTAAAGAATAAATAGAAATTAATCAAAGAACAAACAACTATTAATAAAAGAACAAATGACTATTAATAAAAGAATTGATAAAAGAACAAATGACTATTAATAAAAGAACAGACAACTAGTTTATCTAAATAAAAAATATGAATTGATAAAAGAACAAACAACTAATGATAAAAAAATAAATAATTACTAATAAAAGAACAGACAAATAATTTCTCTAAAGATCAAGCATGAATTGATAAAATAACAAATAATTGCTAATAAAAGAACAAATAATTACTAATAACATATAGAAAACTAGTTTATATAAAGAATAAGCAAAAGTTGTTAAAAGTACAAACATTTAATAGTAAAAGAACAAACAACTACTGATAAAAGTACAAATAACTACAAATAAAAGAATAAATAACTAGTTTATCTAGAGCACACGTAATAATTTATAAAAGAACAAACAACTATTTATAAGAGAATAAATAACTACTAACAAAAGAACATATAACTAATTTATCAAAAGAACAAGTAGGAATTGATAAAAAAAACTATTTATGAAAGAATAAAAAACTACTGATAAAAGAATAAATAATATTCTCTTTATCCCAATTTACTTGAAACGTATTCCTTTTTTGGGATGTCTCAAAAGGTTGAAACATTTTTTCTTTTGAAAAAGTTTAAACAATTAAATTATTCTTTTACACAGAACCCAATAAAGACTCCTTTTTTAATCTCCACTCAATCTTTTACTGCACAAAACCAAAAAAAAAATATTTTCTTTTTTAATCATTATTTAAACTTTCACTACATAAAAAAATAACACAAATTACATACACCTTAATCTCCATACCCAGAGAAGCTTTTCAAGTAAATTGGGACAGATGGAGTAATTAATAAAAGGATAAATAAAAACTGATAAACAATAAATAAGGTCTCAATTTTTTAGTGTTGGCTACTTGATTTCTTCTTTTTTTAGGCTTGTTTGAGTTAAATTTCAGATTTCTTTTTATGACATATTAGAGGAAAGAACAAACTAGAGTAAATAATGAAATGCAAAAAAAAATCTAAACCAAAGAGAACTATGAAATTATAAAAAAATCTTAAATCAAAGTAAACAATTGAAATCAAAGCAAAATTGAATAACTAAAATCATATCAAACTAATGAAACAAAAGAATGCATAATTAAATGCAAGCAATAGGAAAAAAGAAAGATAGTGTAGGAAAAAAGAAATGAAGATATTTTTGTTCCAAGAAAAATGAAGTGGAAAAAAAGCAATAAAAAAGTGTCAGAGGGGGTTGCTACTTGAAAAAAAAAAAAGAATATGACAAGAGAAAAGGCAAAAAGGCAAGAGTTAAAAGAAAAAAAAAAAAGAGAAGAAAACAAGTAGGATTTTTGTGGACCAATAATGTGGTTGACTAATTTTTAAGAATCTGGGTCAAATTCTCAATTTCTATACTATAGGAGGATAGCTTATGACATAAACTAGACTTACATAAGACTTACTCTATATTTATATTTAGGTTAAAAAAATATGAATAATTTATGAATGATATTTAAATTGATCAGGTTTGAGCTACTCATTTAAATCAATGAAATAAGTGAAAATCAAACTTTATTTTTAACTATCATTGAGCTTTACTTGAATTATCATTAGGCTGAAAAATTTATTTAAGTTTGGCTTGATAACAATTGGAACGAGTCATAAACAAGCTTCAAATATAGTGAGCTCGAACTTTTTTTTCAATTTTCATCTCTATCAAACCTTAGCTAGGCTTAAGTGTATGAATTTATCAAGTTTGAGGGATAATTATGATAATTCAAAGTTTGAGGAGTTGTTTTTCTGTAGTTTATGAGCTTGGGGTAAAAAGAGATTTGTTTGTTTCTAACGCTTTTGACTTTCCATTGTCTTGACTTGAAGGATGGAAAAAAGCTATTAAGGGTTATAAAATTAAGAAATAGGAATTGGGAATGGTTGAGCTGGCAAATGTCTACTAGGAACTAGGGAGAGATGGAAATGGCTATTGTGCTAAGTTAGGAGATCAAGAATTATATGGATGTGTAATGAGTTTAAAGTGAGATTGGGCTAAGTAAGGGCTTTGAGTTAGAGTGTAAATGGGGTTAGTCAATCCAAAGCAGTTTTTTTTTCAATTTTCACTTTAAAAACCTACAACCATACTGTATACTATTCAATTTCAAGATTTCTGAAGCTAAATCATAACTGGAAACCAGAAAAAGTTGCACAATTTTTTATTTGGTGTGAATTGGGTGTTCAAGTATGTGAACAAGGGCGAACCTAAGAATTTTTGTGAAGGGGCTGATTATTAAGACTTTAAAATATTCCAATATAATAAAAAAATAACATATATAACTTGTAGGCAACGTGCGTCATAAGATAAAAAGCAAACTTAATGGGACTCAAGCCACTACAAGCTAAGACTACTAGTATACGTATTTCTTAGACTTAATGGAACCCAGGCTCCTACTAGCCTCTCCCAATTCCACCGTTATATGCAAGTTGGCCAATTTATATGAATACCCTTACTGAGCTTTTGAGTGCTACCAAGGTAATGTAATGGATTTGTTGTTCCCTCTTCCATAACATGAAAGTATTGTTATAGATTGCTACCATTTTATTCAATACAAATTGGAGCACAAGTGACATATTTATTGAAAGCACCCATATTTTCTTGTTATGTTAAAAGGAGATAGAACGTAAACGTTATTTACTTAGTTTCAAAGAACCCAAATCAAATATCATTTGGTACTATATTTTCATTTTTCAATATCAACATACCTAGATGTTCAAAAACGTACATCCATTCAACAAAAGTGTGAAATACAATTTCATGTCTATGCTTTTAGAATTAATTGGTTTATAAGTCTAAAACTATTATATGTTCACAAGAATAAAACATGTGTTTATTAAAAAAGCTAAAATTTAACCTCATATTCAATTTACTTTACTTCGCTACAACTATATGTGCATATCTATCATCAATACTTTCAATTCAATCATATATGTTGGACATACACATCAAATCAATGGCATATTCAGTAAATTCTAAAGAATAATGAAATATACTTACAAAGATTTATGATATGTTCAAAATACCTAAGTCAAAAGCTAATTCATTTTAAATTAAGTTAATTGACTTATTTTTACTTTTACATCTTTTTTACCAGAAATTAATTTTATTTGAAAGTCAATGTTATGTAAATGTAATAATCTACTTGAAAGTAAATTTTCATGATATTGTTAAATTTTTATGAATTTTTCTTTTTTAGGGCTTTAAACTAAGAAAAATTCATAAAAATTTAGTTAGATTATAAAAATTGTATTTTCAATGAATTATTGCAGTTACATGATATTGGCTTTTAATTAAAATTAGTTCAAAATAAAAAAAATGTAAGAATAAAAATAAGCAATTTTATAGTCAATTGACTTAAGTTAAAATAAATTGGGTGCAAATCTCTTACATAATATGTTTAGCATCATGAACGCTCAAGACCATCATTTACATATGTTCAACAAAAGCCTAAATTATAATTTGTGTGTATTATATTTTTAGCATTATTTTATCTATATGTTCAAACCTATCCTATAGGTGTTTTAAAGCGTCAAGTACATATTGCCTCAAAGAAAAGCCTAAAATCATTTTCATTTTCAATGTTTTTCATATCACTACAATCATTTACCCTTAGCCTTGGCGCCTCATTCAATATTATTTTATGAACATATTTTCGACATGAGCCCCGGGTCATATCAAATGCTCAGTATGTTAAGGAGGTTAAGATAATGTGTTTGTATTGATGAATGATATATTCATAAAATAAAAATAAATTACAATCACATGTTCTCCAATGAAACTCTACTAGAATCTTCGTAAAGTGCAATGAATACTATCAGACATGGCGGATTCCACACTTTCATTGATGATATCATTAATGATTCATGAATCTAGGCTAAGTTAGTGACAAAGATAAGGGTAGTGGATGGGCTTTTCCAAAGTTTATACGTACGGCCAAGATATTAAATATCACAAAACTCAAATAAATATACTAAATATATTTCTGAATATTGGAAGGTCTATGTATTAGTTTGTATCCAAAAGTCTATTATGATATTATTATATTTTATACATGGCCATGATATTTTATTGAGATATTATTTAAATAATTATATATTTTTTTTAATTGCATAATAGTCCATAATCTTTAATTGTCATTTCATTTTTGTCCCTAACCTATTGAAGATTCTATTTTGGTGCTAAAACTATTAAAATTGTTTTTTTTTAATCTCTCACTAGATGAAATTAATTAACTCAGAATAATTGTTTGACATAAGATTTTGAAATTCTGATTTAAATATTCGATAACTGTCTTCCAGTAAATTTAAAAAGTTTAATATTTTTTTATAATAAATAGACAATTTAAGTTAGTAGTTTTTTCTTCCTAAATAAAATAACTTTAATTTACAAAAAGAAAAAAAAAAGATGATTTGAATTTTCTATTAATTATAAAAATTTATTATACGGATTAAATTTATTATAAAACAGTTATCAGATAGTTTAAATTATAATCTAAAAATTTTTTATCAGACGAATATTTTAAGTTAACATATTTGATCCAATGGGGACTAAAGTGAAATGTTTTCAATAGATTTAGGACGAAAATACAACTTTTTAATAGGTTTATGACCAAAACAAAACATTCATTAGGTTAGGGACTAAAATGCAATTTACTCTATAATCAAATATAATTATAACCCTAGAATAATAGTATTCTTAAATGTCTTTGGTCGAGTATTATTATGGAATAAGTTATAATAATATATAAAGACTATCATATGTGGAAACTAATATGAAATATGTAGTCATATATATGTATAAGTTGTAGAACTTATGTACTAGACCAACTTATCATGAGAACACTACATGAATTATTATATGAGTGTCATAAGGGATTCTCATAGTGATCATGATATATGTAATCATTCACCATAAAGTCATCAAGGTTCTCGCATGATGAGTTATATAGTTTGATACTACTTTTGATTATACATAACTGAGTGAATGTAAAGATAGTCATTGGGTATATTACATATCATCCAAAGAGATTTGTATGATCAAAATGAGATTTGTTCCTCCTATATAACAGAAGTAATATATTTGAGCCATTTGACTGAGTGAAACTGAGAAAATATATAGCTATATTTGGATGAGCTGACATGAGATATTAATGTCATTTGTTTTGGTCAATTTACTTAGAAATCAAAAGTAATTGGGCTATACGAGAATGACATGTTCCAGGTCGTGTGCTTAATCTTGATATCTCAAACAAAGGGATGAATGAATATACTGTTGGGTTTCGGGAGCCAAACAGCGCAGCGGAATTTAACCGAAACCCTCCAGGATCCAAGTGAAACGGGGTAAACCGGGTGTTCGAAAATTTCATACCTAATTTTCGGTTGAGATCTCTCACTCAACTGTAGAGTCGAATCACAAAACCTGAACAGTTGACGTGTTCAGGCTCTCTATGGTATCCACACGAGCCTCTCGGGATCACCACGCTTCCACCACGTCCCGACAGATGCGTTTCTTTGGCGCTCGCAGTGCTAGCTTGCGTCCTCCAAGGAATTGCAAGAGAAGAGTGCGGCTGTCCTTTTAGGAGGCTAGGGCAAGGAGACCTGTGAATTTCTCACTTAAAAGTTGTATTTATAGTGAGACTCAACTTCCAGGCCTAATGGGTTTCAAAGCCCTAATCCAATTAGGATTTAATTTCGGGCTTAATAATGGCTCAACTCTTTGGCCCATTATTAATACGAAATTAAAGTGAAACCATAACCCAAATAATTAACCCATGCACTCTAATGATCCAAATAGCTCTATGTGTGCGACCCAATAGGCTCTTGCCATGTTGCCATTGATCATAAATCACATTTATGATCATAAGCAATGAGCGGTGTCTAGCAACACATCATTGTTACCCAAGTGACAAGATTGTCGGTGAATCGACTAAACCTTTATGATCATCACCGATATATGCCATTGTCCCTTTGTCCAAGATATCAAGACTAAGCACGAGACATGGAATGTGTCACTCTCGTATAGCCCAATCTTTGGTTTCTTGATTACCGAGTAGACCAACTTAAACTGACGACATTGATATCATATATCAACTCATCGGAGCATGGCCATGCATTTTCTAAGTCTCACTCTATCAAGGGGCCCAAAGATATCACTCCCGTTACATAGGAGGGACAAATCCCATCTTGATCATACAAATCCCTCCGCATGATATGTGACATGCCCAATGACCTCCTTCAAGTTCACTCAGTTACGAGCAACAAAGGAAAGTATCAAAGTATGTGACTCACATGTAGGGAACCTTGATGATCTTAGGTCGAAGGACTACATATACCATGATCACTATGAGAATCACTTATGACACTCATATAATGATCCATGAAGTGTTCTCATGGTGGGTCTGTCCAGTACACAAGTTCTCCAACTTGTACCCATATGTAGACTACATATCTCATATTAGTCTCCACATATACTAGTCATTATGTATTATTGCAACCCGCTCCACAATAATACTAGACTAGGGATGTTTAAGAATATCATTATTCTAGGGTTACAATTATGTTTATTACGCTACGCAGAAACAAAACAACAAACAAAATTGCTGGATTAATGTCTCAATAAAATATCATGACTCAATGTGTAAAAATACAATCATCTCATGATTGACTTTTTTGGGCACAACACTAACATATACGAGTAATAATCATAAAGGTTTAATCGAATCATTGATTTTTTTGTCACTTGAATAATAATGATGTATTACTAGAACTACTCATTGTTTATGATCATTAATAATGTAACAGGAGCCTACAAGGCCATACATTTAAAGCTAATTAGATTATTTGAGTGGATGAGCCAAATTATTTTGTTATTATCTCATAGTAATTTTGAATTAATTATTGACACAAAAGTTGAACCCATTATTAAGCCCAAACTTAAGCCTGATTCAATTAGTGTTTTGAAATCTACTTTACTTTGGATTCTCACATCATTATATATACGGATATACATTATGGAAATTAAGGTGATTCCAAGAGAGATCTCTTTTGGATGAAATCAACAGAGTTCTTAAGAATCTTATCCACACTCCCTCTTGTTTTCCATAGAGGACACAAGCCAGAATTGTGAAAATAAGAGGAACACTATTGTCCTTCTCATAAAGGTGACATGATGATCCAATTGACTTGTGTCTATACCTTAAAGAGCTTAAACACATTGTCTGTTTAAGTTTTGTGATTTAGCTTAATAGTTAAGTAATGGATCAGAACCTGCAAAGAAACAAAATTTTAAAATACATAGATTACCTCATTTCACATAAATTCTAAAAATATTTTCATTAACTTCACTGCACTGTATCTCAAAACCTTACACTTAACCCCACTGGCCTCTTATAAGTTCCATTCCATCATTGTAGTGTGCATATAAATCGAAAAGAATCGATAAACCCAACTAATGCGAACTAAAGCAACCAAATTAATTTGGGTTAGCTCAGGTCAAAACAAGAGCAAAATCGAAAAGCATTTGAATTGGTTTGCTTTTCTATTTAAAAATATCCAAACCGACTGAAAGAAAAATGTCACTACAGTTCGGTTGGGTCTCGACTCAAAAGTCAAAAACCAAATTGGAATAAATTACATATTTAGATCTTAACCTTTAATTATTATTATTATAGTTTTAACCCTAACCTCCAATTTACATATTTTGACTCTCTAGCCTCGTTTAAATGTCTCATTTTGGACCTTGGGGTGATGGAACTGATTTGTTCAAATGTAAATTGTCATGTCAGCATAGAATTGTAGCAAAAATGTTAACTTTAATCCCTAAAATTTTTTCCCCTTATAAAAAAATTCTTAAAACTTGAAATCTAATAAAAAAATCCTAAAACTTTAGAAACCTTTTCCCTTTCCGCCTCATTCTTCGGCCAACCCTATCTTTTTTCAGCAACCTTGTTCGAGCACCTTCAATCCTCCGTCCCCATTCTTCACACCAGCACCATCCAGATCTTCACATACACCTCCCGCCGCAATTAAGATTGGTTGAAAATCGCAATAAAAAAACACAAAAAGAATCACAATTGGGACAGGATCATTATGGAAATCACGATAGAGTCGAAATGTAAATTGCGACATTAATCGAGACAGAGAATTGTGATTGTAGAGATGGGGGAGAGGATGCCTGAATTGGGATCGTAATGGTGAGTGGGTGTTCAAATGCACGAATCGAGTGAGGCAAAGAGGGAGAAAGGGAGAGGAACAGCGGTGGGTAGAGAGAGACCAAGAAGGAGGGAATGGAGAGCGACGAAGACTAGGAAAGGGAGGCTGAAAGGGAGGCAAGAGAGAACAATAGTGGTGAGAGGTCGACTAAGAGAGAGAGAAGGGAAGACAGAGGGGAAGGCTAGGAGGGAGGGAAGGAATGGTGAAAGAGGTGGTGGCAAGGATTTTTATGATGAAGATAAAATTTCAGGGGTTAAAACTAGTATTTATCTCTATAATTATATGCTGATGTGACATTTTTCATCTAAGATAACAGTTTCTGTTTATCAAAGGGCCAAAATGAAATGTTTTAACAAGGTTAAGGAGTTGAAATGTGTAAGTTGGAGTTTTGGGTTAAAACTGAAATAATAATTAAAAATTAGGCCCTAATCATGCAATTTACCCAACCAAGCCCAAGATGTCCTTATTCTTATCCCCGACAAAGTCTAGTGTGCTACAGTGTGCTTGTAAATTATTTGGCAAAAGTAGATCTGGTTGGCGGCCTCTCATTTCCAAATATAAAATTATTTGTCCATGATGTAAGCCCTTCCATCATCTTGTTTGTTTGTTTTCCTTTACCTCGGCTATATAAGGAGGTATAGTTTCAGTTTGTAATCCTGGAGGAAATACAGAAATCCTTCCCTACATTTTCCTTCTTATGTCTCTTCTCTCTCTCTAAATCTCTGATTAAAGGGTGAGACAGATGTTCTTACTTTATCAACTTCTCTAGATAATCTAAGTTGCCACACAAGTGGATCATCTCAGATTTAAATCATCTTCAAGTTTATAATTATTAAGCTTGAAGAAAAATGACAACTTAAGAGTTGCCACTTTGTGAATCCTTTTTTAAAATTATTCTTTGTCTTTAATCCTAATTGTTGTAAACTATCAGCTTTGATCCCCGATGATATGTCCGGATAGTCCAATCAATATTTTACAAAGGTTTTTGAAAACTTCATAAGAGTTGTAATAGTGTGGTTATGTCTTAGAGAATGCCTTTATAAACTTGAGTACTCAATACCTCGATTAAGATTTAAAAAAATGCTAGGGCTTATGAATTTTTGTGTGTTTTCGGACTATATCACAGTTAAATCTCACTCGAGCACCCGGGTTTATAGAGGCATTCTCCAAGACATAACCACACTATTAAAAATCTTCTGAAGTTTTTAAAAACCTTTGTAAAACATTTAATGGACTATCCAGACATATCATCAAGGATTGAAGCTGATAGTTTACAACAATTAGGATTGAAGACAAAAAATGACTTCAAGAGAGGATCCACAGAGTGGCAACTCTTAAGTCATCTTTTGCCCTTAAGCTTAATAATTATAAACTTGAAGATAATCTAAATCTGAAAGGATCCACTTATGTGGCAACTCAGATTATCTAGAGAAGTTGAGAAAGTAAGAACTTCTGCCTCACCTTTTAACCAGAGATTTAGAGAGAGAGAAGATGCATAAGGAGGAAGATGTAGGGAAGGATTTTTGTATTTCCTCTAGGATTATTACAAACTAAAACTAGACCTCCTTATATAACCAGAGGTAAAGGAAAACAAATAAACGAGACGACATAAGGGCTTACATCATGGACAACTAATTTTATATTCGGAAGTGATAGGCCATTAACCTGAATCTACTTTTGCCAAATAATTTACAAACATACTGTAGCACACTAGACTTTTTTGGGGATAAGGACAAGGACATCTTAGGCTTTGTGGAAATCACGAAGCATTGTAATCCAGATGGTTAGGATTTCTTTATAGGTGGAGTGGTAATACTTCTTAAATTCTTTGAATTCTCCACTATTGTAGCAGCATACGTGTCGAATGCCATTTATTTCTTCAAGGAGGACCGCTTCTTAATACTCATCTGACATATCAGTCTGGAGTATCCTTTTCCCTTTGTCGGAAATCTTAAGTAGTAGCAAATTCTTTACCACTTCTTTTAGCTTAAGGATATCTTGTTAGTGTTGGGAGGACCAGGGCGGTGAGTCTTTGCGAAGATACACGTGTAAAAGATGCAAGATAATAGCCAACTTCGTGATGAATTATCAAATACAGTTAACCAGCTCGAGGATTTTCTGGACTTATTTCTTTGTCAGATTATTATTTGGGAAATCCATGATTTTGGTAGCAATGTGTGGTTGAGGATGATACTTGCTATCTTTGATTTGAACAACGAGGAACTCAATGGATGTTTGGCTTATGACCGTTTTACTTTGGGAAAGTATAACTACATTGTCCTTAATGATCTGAGCAAATAGGATTAAGAGCTTTGAGTGAAATCTTGTATAGGGAGAAAATAATAAAATGTCGTTAATATAAATAAGAGCCGATTGAAGGATTGGCTCAAAAATTTGGGCCATCACCTTCTGGAAGAGTGAGGGTGCTATCTTAAGACGAAATGGTAGCATTGTCCATTGATAATGATGATCTGGGATGCAGAAGACTGTCTTGTATCTGTTTATAAGGTTAATTGACAATTGTCACAAACCTGATTTGAGGTCAAATTTGGAAAATATCTTGGCATTTGTCAGGTTGGTAAAGAGAATATTCTTGCATTGCGAAGGAAACTTGATATCGGCAAGAAACTCATTTAAGGGCTGGCTTGTAGTCTATAACAAGCCTGGGCTTCTTTCTTGTTTACTTCAAATGTTTATTCAGAAAGCCTGACAGGCCTATGAAGAGGATATGGGTTCTATGAGACCTTGGGCCTTTAATTCTTGAAGTTTGTGGGTCATCATCTTTTTCTCTTTAGAAGCCATACCCAAATGGGTGCTTTGGTAGGATTAACATTCTCATTCTTCTTGAATGGAGTTTTGATAAAGAACTTTGGATTTTTCCAAAATGGTAGTGGATGCTTCTTCTTGAACTCATAATGTGACTCAACACAGGATTGTTGGATGAGCATTTGCATGACTGAGCCATATATAGGGTCACTTTTAGATTGTATATGACTTGTAGAGAATGTTTCACCTTCACAGGAATATAATTGTGGAGTAGTTGTCCATGGAAAGAAAAACTTTAGATGTAGACCCTTATCAGTCCATTTCTAAACTAATAACTTCTTGATAATGTCAAACCCAAGAATCATATATTTGCCATGGCTATAACCATAAACAGAAGTAACCACGTACTTTGCAGGAGAGAAACTGATTTTGATGGGTTTATTTATTTGGGTGACGTAGAGGACTCCATTAGTTGCTTTCAATCTTTCATTGCAGGGTCACCGCATTTTTTCTGGAAGTAATGAGGGATTGATAATGGTGTTTGTAGCTCCAATATCAAACAAAACAATAACCAAAATTGATTTTGCGTACTTATCCGGAAAAATGTTAATTTTTGCTTGAGGGATGATTTAAGCAACAAAGATTGAGGAGTGCTTGGGTACCATCTGTATGGTATAGATGGAAGCCTGGTTTGACTTGTTTTCAGATTCTAAAGAGTAGGTCTCTATGGCAAATAGTGCGAATGCCTTATCATCTGTCTTAGAGAATAGAGACTTCATGTCATCATTAGAAAGATTTGCACCAGTGACTTGGGAGATGGTATGAGCCATCTTCTTCTTAGATTATGTATTCTTCTTGGGACAATTTTTGGCAAAATGCCATCGTTGTCTGTAGATGAAACATCTTTTGAATTTTCTAGTATTCTTCTTATATCAAAAAAATCTTTTCTTCTTTTTCTGAAATTTGTGAGGTTTGTCTGGAGAATAGATTTTTCTTCTGTAGTGCTTCTTTCTGGGAGTATAATGGCAAGTGTTCTTGTCTTTGCACCTGATTGACAACTTTAGCTGTTGACAGGCTTTATCAAATAGACATTGTGTTTGGAATTCCTTAAAAAAAGAATGTGTGTTGCACAACTTTCATAATGCCGTTATGAAAGTCTGATGAAGCTTTCCAAATGAATAGTTATTGAGAGATTGTCCACTTTGCTGGATAATTCTGAGAGCTTCTTGGCTAATTATTCTGGAACTGAATTCAAATAGGTCTGCTTCAAATTTTTATCACTTTCGTATCTAGTGCAGATGAAATAAAAGTATTTCAACATATTCTCATAATGCCTTTCAAAATTTTTTATGTTGTAAGAACAGCAATTCATCTTGAAAAATTCTTTTCGTGTGACATCTAGAAGAGCTGAAGGGTCTCAAATGAATTCTTAATAAAGCTTGAGTACGAGCTCATTCGTTGTAGAGAGTTGGAGTAATTGAGCCTGGCGATATTTTCTAATACTCATTTACCAATGCTTAAGAATACCTGTCATGCTAGCTATAGAGGCTACGATGACCTTTTGATGTGTAGCTCTTTTCTTTTTCATTTGTGTGAGACATTAAGCATGAAATTCCTGGAATTTTTCATGCCATTTAGCTAGTGGGACACCATCTAACAATAGGGGTGACCGAAAGTGAAAGAGGATTCTAAGTTGGATTAATGTTCACAAAAGGAACATCTTCTTGCATGGCCACATGAGGTTATGGTTCTGGTGGTGGTGGTGCAACTGGAGAAAGGTGCTGCTGAAGATCCGGTTGAGGAGCTTGTGGTAGAGGATTTGATTATGCATTTGTAGTAGCAGAATCGACTTGTTGACTTGTAGAACCTTAAGCCATATAAACTTGGAGTTCTAAAGAGGAAGAAGTTGACAAAGTATCATTGTCAAATCCTTCTGTATCACTGGATGAGTTTGAATTTGGATCCTGGATTGCTGCAAAAGTAGTAGAGGTATCCTGGCTGTTCTGAAGTTGTTGATCAAGGAAACTTGTGATTGGGTTAGACGACTAGATGGTCCAAGTTTCATGAGATGGTTCAGAGATCTTTACAAGGGGATTAGAAGGCTTTTGCTGATATTATGGGTATTGCTGGTGATTGGGCCTTTCATTTTTTGGTCTTGGGAGGGACTGGGCCTTACTGGCTTAGAATAAGCAATAGTAGGAACTAGTGTAGTATATGCTGGCTTTGGTGGTATTTGTGGTAAGGATATAAAGAATGGATTGCTTGTAGTTGGAAGGTGATAGACTGGGCTTGGGGTTGGACTGAATGGATTAGCTGTTTTGAAGACAGAAACAAATGGATCAGGAATATTCACCCATTGATGGTCCTGAAGATATTTGAGCTGCTGTTTCAGATGGATGATTTCTCGTTCTTAAGCCAAGAAATTATCTTGTCTTGCAATTAGCATCAAAATTTCTTAGTGAAGATAATTAATCCGTTGCTGACATGTGTTAGGGGATCAATTATCATTTGATCCATCTTTTGTTCCAGCCTTACTTGGTTGTGCTCAATTCCTCTAAGAACTTTGTTTTGAGACATCATGTTCTCAGATTACTAGTTCAGAACTTGTCTGCTGCAGAATTTTCTTTTTTCCTTCCTTCTGAATCAACTGATGTTGGTTAGGGGACTTTCCCATGCTTTGTTGAGGTAGAAGGGTCTTCAAACTTAAGATGAGGAAACTCCTCATTTTTGATTTTGAATATGTTGATCTTAAGAGAAATAATAGGAGGTTGTTCCTTCTTGAGTTGTTTGAGAGCTTGTTTATAGTATGAATGAGATGCCATTTTTACTTTCGGAGATGGGGAAGGAAATTCAAATGGTTTCTCCAGAGTCGGGAAGATAGGAGAGGACTTATCCTTTTGGGAGTAAAGAACATAATAGTCATACTTGCTAGAAGGTTCTCCGAGGAGTCCAACTTGAGGATCTCCATCTTCATACCGTTGATGAATAAGTTGTTGAGAAGATTTCTTTTAGATTTCTTCTTCATCTTCTTGGTAGTTTCTTCATCATCATATAGGGATTGGTAACAATCCAGACAATCACAAATATCGAAATATTTGTGACCTTTATCATCCTGAAATTAGTAGATAGGAGAGCCGTTTGACGCCGTTTGAATCAAAAGAGTCAATGGGAACCTAAAGAGGTTCTTGTGATTATTTGGTGATGGACAAAACTGTTGGTGCGGAGAATATTTCATCTTCAGAGGTTGGTTCTTATTTCTAGAAAAAGATCTTAGTCTTGCCTTCTCCTCTATCAAGGAATAGAGACTTCTTTGACTGGATTGGTTCCGTCTGCTGGTGAAGAGATTCATGTGCAGTAATCCACGAGGCAAGGAATTAATCTCTGAAGTTCTTTGTAAGGAATCTATTGTGGAATGTAAGTTTCATTTGGAACATGTGTTGTATCTACAGAAAGATGCAAAGTATCATTATTCATATTTGGCATAGAAATATCAAGGGCATGATTCTGGACTTTGTATGCCATCTGATAATGAAGTGTAGCTGCTAGTGTAGAAGAGATCTGTTTTGCTCTAGTAATTTGTAACTGGATCTTCAAAGCTGATAGAAGATGTGGATTTTGAAGAGCCATACAAAAGTTGGGGAAGAATGTAATGAGGATAATACCAGCGTTGAGTGTAGTCTCAACTGTACCAATACAGGCATGCTTATACTTCTTGTAACGAAAATCAAGAAGAGTCAGCCAAGCAGTAACTGGTAATCCTTTTCTTTCGTGGTAAGTAAGAGTGAGTCGAATAGCTCCAAAATGGAGATGAGTATATTCTTCTGTCATCCATTGCCGAGGGAACTGAGAAGGAATCTCCAGTGTGACATACTGTTGTTTGGATGTTGCAGGAAAAACATGTTGGTCAAACTTTATAGCTTGGACATACTCTTTAACATGCTTCTAAGATGGAGAGACAATACTTTTTACCGTCTTTGTAAGAGAATGAGACGGCTTAGTAAATGCCTTGTACGGATTGATGAGAGGGGGGTTTGTGAGAGGGATCTTCTCTTCATTAGAGAGATGTTTGAATTCACAAAGAGAATCCAAGTGAGATGATGTGGACAATTTGAAAGAGGAAGTAGGAGTGAGTTTGGACAAGTGCAATGCACCAAGTTCACTTGACTCTGGGTCTGGTCGGGCGGGTTGCTCGAGTGTAGGTTGAAACTGTCAGAAAAATAATAGTTGAGGGGCTCATATGGCCCTGAGAGGATAGTTGGAGGCCGCTAAGGGTTGTAGGCCTAATAGGATAAGAATTAGGATGTTCTCGGCTTCACCAGTCGCGACTTTGATCTGGAAATAGGGTTCCTTTTCTCCGGCGAAGTTTTCAGTTCCGATTTCTGTGAATATGTAAGTTCTATACTTGACACGTAATTAGGGTTTTTTTTGTTCCCTGTGATTTTTCGATCGATTACGGCCAATCTGATTTCGTATCTGCAGGGATTTCGACGAGGAAGGAGAGGCGATACTGGATTTCGACGATCCAGGCTCCCCAGAGCCGCAGCATGATCTCGTAGACGCGGAGGACGACCTGGAGGAATGGGGTAGGGAGCGGTCTCAGACGCCTGTTTACGACACCGAGAAGGCGGGGAAGCCCCGGAAGAGGCTGATTAAGAAAGGCTCATCTGGCAAGGAGAGTGAGGTCCCACCGGAACTCGTGGATGATGAAGAAGAAGGTGAATTTGGGGGAGATTTCGGCAGGGACAGGTCGGGGTCGGAGGAGCAGAAGAGGAAGAGGTTGAAGGAAGGGAAGAAGCAGAAGAGGCCCAGGGAGGAGAGAAGGTATAGCGAGAAGGGAAGTGGGTCTAGGTCTGGGAAGTCGCAGGAGATGAACGAGATGTGGCGGTGGGTCAACCCTGAGGTATTCTGCTTCCCCTTTCTTCAAAATTCGACTCCATGCGTTATTTTGTCAACAATATTTTTGTTCATGAATCTACAAGCCTCATAGTCCAGTTGTCTTATCTTGATTCGTTTAGGTAATCACAAGACTTGTATAGTGGCCGTTCTGTGGAATTAAACTGAGATGAATTATAGGTAGAAATTGCTTAAGCTTGATGAATAGGTTACATTCATAGTCACCTTCCCTTTTTCCTTTAAAAGAGAAAGCTTATAACTTTTCCTTCATACCGTTAGCCTCTTCTCGTGCCTGTAGCTCCTCTACTGAGCCTGCCCGTTACACAGCAGATACAAACTTGTCTTCTCAGCCAAGCCCACTAATCCTTGGTCCAAGAAGCTGGCTTGACTCTATAGCATAGCTACGACTTGCCCATGCTTTAGTCTGTTTTGGGAGTTACAAGTTTTAAGTACTTATCGCAAACTCATACCCAACCACTTTCAGGACTGCTATAGTCTGTCAAGCAAAGGATCCTAGTTGTATGATCAAATGTAACCTTGGGTTTATACATTTCATTTTTCCCGAAACAATTATTTTTTAACTTGGACCAGAGGTTGGCTCATTAAAGATCACCAAGTCATGCTTCAACATGTTCGACCAGTGTAACCTTTTTGTCAATGTTGCTGTTTTCATACTTTATATCTGTACAGTTCTTAATTTCAAACCAATAAATGCTGAAGTTTTCTCATGGTAGTGTGTCGTGGAGCTAGTTGGAACTTCTAAACACAGGTATTGAAGCTTTAGGTGTTAAATTGGCTTAACTGAAATTCTAATAATAGCTTATTAAGTTAAAACCCTAATTCCTAAATTTCACTCCTCTCCTCACCCAACCATGCTTTAGTTTTTGACTCATAAAATGTCTTGATATGAAACTTATTCTCTCAATTTCTGACTTTTCTATTTGATTTTCCCTTAAAACAATCTCTGGGGTCTCATTTTTGGTTTTCACGTAGTTCATTACCCCTTAACTCTCTCTCCTAGATCTCATCTTTCCCCTATATTGTCAGCAGATGCCTGTCTATTTCTGATCCAATGATCGTAAAAAGCTTAATGGATGTGATTTGTGACAATAGGTCATGTGGCAAGTTTGTTTTATTGAAAGTTGGAGCTAGGGAAGGTTTTTTATTGGTGCTGGCTTTTGTATTTGTTTTATTATTGTCATTATTATTTTATTATTATTTTTATTTATAGCATACACAGTGAAGCTCTGACTTGATGGTTAAGGTTCAATCCCCTACTCCCCCCTTGGCCTCCCTTCTGTGTACCAAATAAATAAATAGATAAATACTCGTTGATCATTTCTAATTGTTTTTATTGAAATAGAATGATGAAGAGGGTGTCAAAACTGTCGATGATGATGATTTCATAGATGACAGTGGGGTTGACCCGGCAGACAGATATGGAAGTGATAATGAGCCCCGATCTCCTGGTGATGCTCCTCAGGTTAGTGTCTTACTGTATAAATTTAATTTTTAAATTGTGCTTCATAGGCTTTTGTGTCAGTTCATTGGTGTAACTAAATGACATTTGTAGTATGTGATACTGATCCTTATAGCAAGTTTGCTGCCAATGCTTTCTTCTCTGGCCATGTGTTGGACCTTCCTTTTTAACATGAAGTACTGCTGAATTACATGTGTACAAATTGGCTATTTGTCTAAGTTTTTAACTTTTTCTGTTTTTATCCTATAGGCAGAGGAGGATGAAGATCCAGAAATAAAGGATATGTTCAAAATGGGTAAAAAGAAGAAGAAGAATGAAAAGAGTCCTGCAGAAATTGCATTGCTGGTCGAAAACATTATGGCTGAGCTTGAGCTTGCTGTTGAAGAGGATTTTGGACTCAACATAGCAGGGAAACCTGCCATTAATAAACTAAGGAAATTGCCCCTTCTAACTGAGGTTCTTTCGAAGTAAGTGTCTAGGAAAATATTTATTCTAATGGTGTCTTCTGTAACTCGTCTACTTTCTTATCTTTTAATCATTTCTTTATGTGCAGGAAGCAGCTTCAAGCTGAATTCTTAGATCATGGCGTTTTGGGATTGTTGAGGTCTTGGCTTGAACCACTTCCAGATGGAAGTTTACCAAATATCAACATCCGTACTGCAATTTTGAAGATAGTGACTGATGTAAGAGGGCGCTTCTTCCTTAATTTATACTCACTGCCTCCAAACTGATGCTGTATAGATGCTAACGTTTTCTTTTGTCAGTTACCGATTGATCTAGAGCAACTTGATAGACGGGAACAATTGAAGAGGAGTAATCTTGGAAAGGTTCAATAATTTTTCCTTGGCTATCTTATGCTTGTTATTTTGTCATGATCTGGAAGCATCTTGTAGTAACCGATTTTATTCTTTTCTTCTAATTCTGATGTGCAGGTTATTATGTTTTTATCAAAGTCAGATGAGGAAACTCCTTCGAACAGAAAACTTGCAAAGGATTTGGTTGACAAATGGGTATGTCAGTCCTTTTTTAGTATACATTTACACTAATGCAAATAATTGTTCATTGGTGTTCCTTACAAGGATGATTTTAAAACCAATGGTGTAACCTCTTTTCATTACATGTCAATTTTCATTGATACTTATAGCAGCATTGCAATGGTTTTTGTAGTGGTTTAATTGTTAAATTTGTTATCATGGCCAACATTTTTATCACTGATGATTTGTTCCAATATGCAGAGCCGACCAATATTTAATAAGAGCACAAGGTTTGAGGACATGAGAAGTATTGAAGATGACAGGGTTCCTTATCGGAGACCATCAGTCAAAAAGTATTTGTTACCATCGTTTGGCATGTCTACTAATGTATCTCTTCCTTTCTTATAGAGTAGTTATTAGAAGTATGCCTGATCATACTATTTATGTGTTGGTTGGCAAAAATTCATATGCAGGCCTGTAAATAGAGCTGCAGCAATGGAATCCAGAGATGGTGATTTCGATCTAGACATTCCCCGGTGAGAACCACGATTAATTTATTTCACCTTCTGTTCATCTTGCTCATATTCATTAATATGATTGTTAGTAAGTTCATGTTATCATGATTCACAACGTAAACTGTTATGAAACTGCAGTGAACAAAAATCTGGTCAGTCATCTTCCAGGCTCCATGCTTCTAGGCCTGAAGCAACACCAATGGATTTTGTTGTGCGTCCCCAGTCAAAGATTGATCCAGATGAAATTAGAGCTCGCGCAAAGCAAGCTATGCAGGATCAACGGCGTTTAAAGGTTTGTCATTTCCCCTATGGGACAATGTTTTAAGGAACCGGGAATCAGTCTCATTGCAACATGCATTATGAGCTTACTTGAACACATTTTCTTGATCACTGTTCAAACTTAGTATTGTTGTTCCTAAAAGATTTTTTTTTTTCCACAATAGATGAATAAGAAGCTGCAGCAGTTGAAAGCACCAAAAAAGAAGCAGCTGCAAGCTACGAAAGTCAGTGTCGAGGGCCGTGGCATGCTCAAATACCTGTAAATGTTCCAAGTTGCCTTAAATCACTTGGAGGAAGATTGTGAACCATTGGAGGCACTCTTGCTGCTAGGGGAGCTGCCCCACAGGTAACTTTGAAGGATTCACTGTAGGGGATGTTCTTCAAATTCTCCAAGGAGAATCTTGTGCTGTACAACTGGAAGAGGATTTGAAGCACCTGGAAGATGCTAGTTGGGCCCTGAGATTGCATCATGAGACATTCTCATGCTCAGCTGTTAACGAAGCAATTCAGGCTCTTATGGTCTGAAAAACATTCTCAGGTTCTCGTTAAATAATTGTATAACCGACTCAATTATTATTGCTATGAGAGCGACATGTATTTGCTAAAACCTGTATATTTGAAGAGATGGGAAAGAAGAATTCGTGTTTTCTGAGCTCTACCGAGACTCGGAGAGGCTTTTGTCTCACCGGTCTATTTTACTTGTAAAGCAAACAACAGCGAGCCTTATTTCTGAAAAAATAAGGTGTCTAATATGAGTAGGGGGTGTTGTGTACGTTAATTCATTTCCATGTGGGCTGGTACAAATGATGACTTCAAATTGCTGGTGCTGGAATTGTAGCAAATTTTCACTTCAAAATGGTTTATTTTTATTTTTATATTTTTTTTATTTAAAATTAATTTTAATTAAAAGTCAATATTATGTAGTTGTAATAATCTACAGAAAATATAATTTTTATAATTTTACTAAATTTTTATGAATTTTTCTAATTTAAGGCATTAAGAAAGAAAAATTCATAAAAATTTTAGAATATTATGAAAATTTACTTTTAAATGGATTAATACATATGTATAATATTATTTTTAAATGAAATTGATTTCAAGCAAAGAAAATGTAAAAATAAATGTAAGTCAATTGATTTTTGCTAGATTAAGCCAACCGTTTTAAGCCTATTCGATATTCCATTTCAATCAAGCCAAAACACACCATATAACAGAATTTGCCGGCTGAAACTGAAAGCGACAAGTTTATTGTAATTTATGGAGTACAATTATTGCTTGCAAATTCGAAATATAGGTTGTGGCCTGTGGGTCATGTAATAAAGAAAATGTTGATAACAACTATGCGTGCTCTGGACATAGCCAAGTTGATTGATTAAAATGATCGCAACACACACACACACATATTGCCATATCCTGGATCGATCTCATACATACGATTTTGTCCCGAATTGCAGAAATTTCAATTTCGTCATCTTTTCACCTGCCACTTGCACACCAGATACCAGAAGGTCATGGATTTCGGAAAAGCTTACAGGCATGAGGCTATTGGAGTTTAATTCCACCAAGAAAGAAATAAGTTGCAGCATCCCAACTTTGATCAACTTTTTCTTCTGCAAGAAACTCCCATGATTCCGAGGCTTTTCAGCGCACCATTTTTCCTCATCTACATCCTTGCTCATATGAGCCACTTGCATTTGGCCTCCTTTTCTGTGGCAGGTGCCCTTAGTGTCACAAATGAGACGGATCACCAGGCCTTGCTGGCCATCAAGGACTCCATATTGGGCGACCCTTTTGGGTTCCTCAACTCATGGAATACGTCCGTCCATTTCTGCAGCTGGGAAGGAGTGACTTGTAGTCCTCGGCATCAGAGGGTGACTCTGCTCAACATGTCCTCCCATCGGTTGGTAGGTTCTCTGTCTCCCTTTGTGGGAAACCTCAGTTTTCTTAGGGCACTTGATCTTAACAACAATAATTTCAATGGCAAGCTACCGGAAGAAATTGGACGCTTGTTCAGGTTACAGCGATTGTCTCTTGCTAATAACTCCTTCCAAGGACCTCTACCCCACAATTTGTCCCAATGCTCAGAGCTTAGGTCCATCTACATGGGTTGGAACTATCTTGGAGGAGATTTCCCGGCTCAGTTTACAGATTTAACTAAGCTCGTTATTTTGAGAGTTCCTGCTAATAACTTTACAGGCAAGATTCCTCCTTCTCTAGGGAACCTGTCTAGTCTTACATGGCTATCCATTTCCACCAACAATCTAAGTGGAAGTATTCCATCAGAGCTTGGACGCCTGAAGCTAGAGTTCTTTCAAGTGAGCGTCAACTACCTTTCAGGTGAAATCCCTCCCTTAGTATATAATATGACATCCATCTCTTCCTTCGCTGTTGCCTTCAACGAATTGACTGGAAGTATTCCACGCAATTTGGGCTTAACGGTGTTCCCAAGACTGAAGTTTGTCTATCTGAATGGCAACCAGTTCTCGGGTTCGATCCCACCATCACTAGGCAATGCTTCCGGGCTTGTGCAGATAGATGTCTCTGAAAATGCTATAAGGGGAACTCTGCCAATGAATTTGGGTAACCTGAAGCAGCTGCAACTTGTTTATTTTGGAGCCAATCCTCTAGATGTAAGGCCAGGGGACACAAACAGCTTTATCTCTTCCTTGTCCAATTGCAGCAATCTAGGAATACTGTGGTTACCATTATGTGGACTTAATGGTCCAATACCAAGTTCAATCTCAAATCTCTCCACTAATCTTCTGTCATTTCGATTGGATCGGAACTACCTTTCAGGGGAAATACCTCAAGGGATTAAGAACCTCATCAACTTGGAGCGGTTTGTCTTGGATGGTAACAGAATCACAGGCAGTATTCCAGATTCCATTGGACAACTTACTAAATTGCAAGAAATCAGAATGATATACAATAACATATCAGGAAAGATTCCGCCCTCCCTAGGCAACATAACATTTCTAAGCGATCTCCTCTTAGCAGGAAACATGCTCAACGGAAGCATCCCGGATTCCTTAGGAAATTGCTCAAACTTGAGAGAGCTTGTCCTTTCAAGTAACTTCCTCACCGGGAAGATACCTCCACAAGTAGTTGGCCTGCCTTCACTTTCAGTTGGACTTAGATTGGACCGTAACTTGTTGGAAGGATCACTACCAGATGAAGTTGGTAATCTTATTAATCTCAACTTATTGGAAGTCTCAGAAAACAAATTATCTGGAGAGATTCCAGTCAATCTTGGCAAGTGTCTATTGTTAGAATCTCTTTATTTGTCAGGCAATCTATTTCAAGGCCAGATTCCTTCATCATTCGGAGAACTGAAAGGCATTCAGGCCCTGGATCTTTCTCGGAACAACTTGTCAGGACAGATTCCAAAGTTTCTTGGAGAGCTCCCAATCATGTACCTCAACTTGTCTTTCAATAACTTTCAGGGTGAGGTTCCAACACATGGAGTCTTTGGGAACATCTCTGCATTCTCAGTCTCTGGCAACAACCAGCTTTGTGGAGGAATTCGAGCACTCCAGTTGGCCAGTTGTCCTGCAGAAGATGTGTCAAAGAGACATAGTAAACGCAGGCTAATCCTAATTCTTGTGATCTCTCTTGTTGGTTTTGCTGTTTGCTTATCAGGTTGTGTTTATGCCACACTATACTGCACCCGGAGGTCTAAGACAGAAACTTCTGCACCACAAACTTCGGGGGACAGGTACACAAGGCTTTCCTACAAAGATCTTCTTGAGGCAACTGATGGCTTCTCTGCAGGAAAGCTGATTGGAGAGGGGAACCTTGGTTCTGTCTACAAAGGAGTAATCAGTTCCAATGTAATCGCCGTGAAGGTGCTGAAACTTCAAAAACCGGGAGCTGTGAAGAGTTTCTTGGCTGAATGCAAAGCCCTTGCTAACATCAAGCATCGAAATCTTGTCAAATTCATTACTTCCTGCTCAAGCATAGACTACAATAACAACGAATTCAAAGCTTTGATCTTTGAGTTCATGCCGAATGGGAACTTGGAGAGCTGGTTACACTTTCAACCTGGTCCGTCTGACCATAGTAACCATGGTTCCTTAACGTTTATTGAGAGACTCCATATAGCGATTGATGTTGCTGCAGCACTAGTTTATCTGCACCATGATTGCCACACCCAAGTGATTCACTGCGACTTGAAACCGAGCAATGTTCTCCTCGACAATGACCTTGTTGCTCATGTAAGCGATTTTGGGTTATCAAAAACCATATTAGCTTCAACAAGCGGCTCTGCTGACACCCAAAGCAGCTTTCTTGGTGTGCAAGGAACAGTCGGCTACATAGCGCCAGGTATATTACCCACACAAACATGAATATCTTGCACTTGAACATTCAATAACCCATGAACTCTTAACACAATAAAAAAAATCTGATCTGCAGAATATGGAATGGGTGAGGAGATATCAACAGAAGGAGATGTGTACAGCTATGGCGTCCTGATTCTGGAGATGTTCACAGGGAAGAGACCAACTGACAAAATGTTCAATGGCAACCTTAGTCTACATAGCTATGTCAATGAAGCATTACCGGACCAGTTGCTGCAAGTTATTGACGTTCGGATGAAGCTGATGAAAGAAGTCGATAAAAGGAGTGAAGATATGAGCAGAGTGGAGAAATGCTTGGAAGGGGTCCTGAGAATTGGCGTTAAATGTTCAGCTGAAACGCCCAGGGAACGGATGGACATAAGAGAGGTTCACAAGGAATTGGTTTCCATTAAAGGGAGATTTCTTTCTAGTGAAGGAAATTAGTTTTTGAAGAGCTGCTTCATTTTCTTCGAGACTTCAGCAGCAGCAAATTCGTAGCTCGGCTTTAGCATTTCATCAATTAGAATTTTTCACATGGGAAATACAGAAATTTCTTTTTCTTGATATTCTCTGGATAAAAGAGATAAATGCCAAGAGAGGGATATGATATTTATGATCCTACTTAAATAAAGGTGGTGCTTGATTGTGAAAATATAATTCATTTTTTTTAATTTATGTTTAAGTATAAATCCATCACTCTGTTTAAGTTAGGAGAAAATCTTGTATTCCAAAGTTTTACCAACTCATGTGTTAAGATAGAAACATTTAGATAAAACTCCCTCAATTTGATAAGTTTGTCACTTTTTTTTTTTTTTTTTTTTACTTTTTGAAATTGAGTTTTACTCAAGTTTTCTTATAAAGAAATCTTCAAAAATAAACTTTAAAAAATATTAATGTTTCACCTAACATTTACATAAAAATTTCTATATTTGTGTGTAAATTTCAACAGCAAATATTGAGTCCGACTGAATTTTAAAAAACCAAAAAGTGAAAAATATTACAGGACTGAGGTAGCATAGAAAATATGGGTTTCATCTTCTCAAATTCTGTCGAAGAAAATTTAAAAAATGAATAATGAAAAAATATTTTCAACTAAACGTTGCCATAAAGTGTTATCTTATCAATGGAGATGAATATTCTGAAGCGTGTACTGGAATCAATTCATGGATCTGATGTTTATCTCTTTGCTAATAGCCACCATCAATTTTTTAGGTAGTCTGTGGCCCCTCTTTATTGAGCTGGCCAAATTATCCATTTTTCATGTAGTGAGACTCTATTTTCACTTTTTTTTTTTTTTAATATCCAGAGTGTTTATAAGTAATACTAGTATCTTGGAGCTGTTGTAAAGGGTAATGGCAACTTGTATGTTTCTTGAAATTTAAAAGAATTGTTAACTACAATTAACAGCTTTTGAGAGGTTGAGATTCGAATCCCATAGGGTGTTCTTTGGTGCCAGCCGCACTAAGGCCCAAGTTCTATTTCCACTCTTGATTAATGCATTAAATCACGAATAGGCGTTCTCACCTCTATAGTAGGGTTGGTAGAAGAACACATATCTTAAGTAGCATATTCGTGTATGAATTGGCCTACACTTTTCACAAAAAAGCCCGACAATTTAAAAGTAGTCAACTTACAGTTCAAACCTTTCATAGTTTCGCACAGCAGACATTTTACTATGAAGTTTTTCTATAGTTAATTCTAACCACTTTTACTTGTAATTATTCTGAATATCACCAAAAAAAAAAAAAAAACGATGAATAATCAGGACCTAATTAAGATTTAGGACATAGTAATCAGTCAGTACTAAATTGAGACTTTCAAACATGGGAGGTCATAAACATTTTTTGGGCACAGTCTTTTTTACTAACCTTTTTTAAGAGTGCTCTAGATCAGATGCATCCACATAAAGTGCCAGGACCAGATAGTTTCTTAACTTTATTCTACTAATGGTTGTAGAACATAGTTAGGAAGGTTACCACACCGTGTTTGCTGAATATTTTAAATTAAGGGAATATGCTGGAAAGGCTAAATGATACGTATATTGTGTCAATTCTGAAGGTCTATAAACCTAAACGCATATCAGAGTTCAAACCGATTAGCTTGTGTAATATAATGTACAAAATTTTGTCCAAGACATTGGCTAATCGCTTAAAGTAAATCCTCCCAGCAATTATTTCAAAAGAACATGGAGCATTTGTTACGAGATGGGTTCTAATGCTATGGTAGCATTAGAAACCTATCATTACATGCACTCAACAATTGATCTAGCAGAAGGTGCTATGGCACTTAAGCTTGATATGACAAAAGCATATGACCGAGTTGAATGACTTTTCTTGGAGCAGATGATTTTGGTGTTGGGTTTTGACTCACAGTGGATACAACTTATTATGAAATGTGTTTCGACAGTTTGGTACTTGATTCTTGTAAATGGAACCCCAACTGATTTCGACATAGAGACCCGATTTCTCCATATCTATTCTTATTATATGTCGAGAAATAGTCATCTCTTCTCCACAAGGCTTCATCCTCAATCCCATTACAGGGAGTTTCCATCAGTACTTTAAGACCAGCCATCACACATCTATTGTTTGCAGATGATTCACTATGCTTTACTCGTGCAACGGAACGTGACGGAAGGCTTATTCAAGCTCTTTTAGAGCAATATCAACAAGCCTTGGGCTAGCTTGTCAATTTATCCAAGTCATTTGTTTATTTCAATTCTATTATTTCATTGGTACAACGTGCACAAATAAAGGCAGTTCTTGGAATTGATGTGGAGTTAGTGGAAGATATATACCTAAGGATTCCTATTGTTGTGGAGGGGAAATAAGTTCAACACTTTGATTATATATATGATCGAGTGCAGAAAAAACTCAAAATGTGGTAAGGCCAGATTATTATCACAGGCAAGGAGAGAAGTTCTCCTCAAATCTATTTTATAGGCAATTCCTTCATTTGTTATGAGCTGCCTATTAGTCCTAAAAACCATCATCACAAGATTGCATTTCTCATATGGCAAATTTCTTTTAGCAGCACCGGCAAGATAACCGTACTATCCCTTGGTGTTCATGGTCATATATGAGTCAATTAAAATTGAATGGGGCTGGGGATTCCGGGATCTGGAGTTATTCAATGTTGCCCTTATTGCCAAATGATGTTGGAGACCTTTTAAATATCCGGACTCTCTTGTCTTTCAAGTATTCAAAGGAAGATACCATCCAGAGATCTTTTTACTCTACTGCTTGGATATTTTTGATTCTTCACATGTTTGGCAAGCAATTGTAGCTGGATGCTAATTGTTACGAGTTGGAGGTTTGTGAAGGGTTGGAAATGGATCATCGATCAGCTCTTAGTTTGATAGATAGGTCTCCTATCTGCTACTGATTTCTCGCTGCTAACAGTTCCATCTCTAGATATAGAACATTGGACAGTTACCGACCTCTTACTGCCTAATGGTCCAGGTTGGAATATTGAATTGCTTATCTTCATGTTTCATCTTAGAGATGTATCGAATATTATACAGATTCCAATAAGTTCTTAGTCTATACCTGATATTTTCACCCGGGGAGCGGCTTCCAATATAATGGAGTTCATTCAGTCAAGTCTGGTTACGGCTTCAAGTTTTGCTCGTTCGATTCTTGAGGAGTTTCGCCTGCATCAGCTTCAAGGACACATTTTCAATGTTGCTCATGCTGCATTACAGGAAGAAGACTGGTATAATTTCATAACTACAGGTTAGTATACCTAGCTATGTCGTAATAGAAACAAATTGTGTTTTCAAAGGAATTAGCCAAACAAGAGGATGCATTACTTGACAAATTCGTTCATGGCGACTCCCTTCATGGCATCCCATTACCACGGAACCTTCCCACATGGACTACACCAAATTATGACTATATTCGGATCACCGTAGATCGATGCTGGTCTGTATGCATCATTTCATTGGGGGCCTCATGAATTCAAATAGTGGCTAGAAAACAAGATTATCTATATGGAATGGAATTTGGAAGCTCGATCACAAGGGTGGCACAAAATTATTATCCAGTCAGACTCTCAAGTAGCAATTCATGCTCTCATCAAGTACAGTGGGTTTTCTTTATACTCATATGGGGTAGTTTATAACGACATCATTTTATTGGCTACCAGCTTCACAGATTATTTTTTTACTCATATTCCTCGATCCACAAACTCAATTGCTCATCGTCCTGTATCTATGTCCAAGGGTTTATCAGGTCGAATAGTGTGGGAATCACCATACCCACATCCTTTGACAGAGGCCCTATATTTTAATTCTTGTTGAAATAATCTCACTAATTTCAAAAAAAAAAGAAAGAAATACACATATATACATATTGCTACACAAAACAAGACACGGCAAAACAAAAAAACAACCGAGATCTTGATCTAAAAGTGCTCCATTACACAGATGGCCCTGTGTATATATATGTGTATATATACACATACATACATATGCAATAATAATGAATATGCGTGTGTGTAGAATGTTGCCACAAAACAAGTTTCCCCCATTGCTCAATGCTGAAAATGGGCCGGGCTTTATTCGGGTAACTCGAACTCGAGCTCGAGTAAAAGATTTTCGAGTCGAGTATTTTCGAGCTCGAGCTTGAAAATTGAACTCGAATTATTTTCGAGCCGAGCTCGAGCCCACACATATTCAGCCCTTTAGGCCCTCGAGCTTAACAGGCTCGATATTTACATTATTGGATTTGGGCCCTTCCCCTTGGTCCCAGCCCACACCCCTTCGGCCCTTCCCCTTAGTCGCCAGACTCCTCAGTCCCTACCCCCTCAGATAGTCCCTCTCGCCTCTCGGCCCTCTCCCTCCAGACCAGAGTCTCAGTCTCTCCCTCGAGTCTCGTCTCGACTCTCGGCTCTCTCTGTCAGATTCAGAATTTCAGATCAGCGCCTTCAGAGTTCAGATCAGAGACTCTCGTGTCTCGTCCGTCACTCTCCCCGTCGGCCGTCTGCCCGTCTCCTGTCTCCCGAGTCCTGAGTCCCTCCCTCCAGTCCCGACTCCACGACCCGACACCCAAGTCCCGAGTCTCGAGTCCCATCCCGGCTCTCCCCTGCCCTGAGTCCCTGGCTCCCCACCCAGTCTCCGACGCTTCCACTCTGCGATGCTTCAGAATCAGCAGCACCACCACGCACAATCGGTTGTCGTCGACTTGTATTTCATTTCTGTATTCACTTTTTTGGCTTCGATGTTTGTGTTGACTGGGTACCAGGATATTGTGCTGGTTGATCTCGCTCCCACGCACCCGACAAGGCTGCTGCAACTTGAATCGTACTTCCGGCTCCTCTTGTGGAAGGTGATGGCTCATTTGTGAGATTTATGAAATCAAGGTAAAGCTGAAAAAAATTAGAAAGTTTAGGATATGATCTGTCATTTTCCCTTTTCTTGCTATCTCTATAGAAAATTACAAACTCAGTCCCTATCTTTCATCTAAATTATAATTCTAAGACTAAAGATTTGTAATTGTCATTCGAGCCCTCGGGCCTAACTCAAAGCCTATCTCGAGCCGAGCTCGAGCCTGAAAATTTGGGCTCGAGCAATTCGAGCTCGAGCCCGGGTAGTGCCGAATATCAAAGGGGCCGAGCTCGAGCCTAGTGGGCTCGGCCCGGCCCATTTTCACCCCGCAAAACAAGTCCGCAACGGAAAAATGAACGAAAAATCATCAGAATCCTTTTATTTTTTTTTAATCGAGATCTTGATCTAAAAAAAGATTCCATAATTCTAGATATCGTTCCAAATTCTAATAAAAAATTGTGCTCAATAATTTAACATGAAAATGGCTCTGAAACTATTTGCTAGAAAATTTAATTCTTTGAATCAAAATAATTTGCCCAAGATTATCTATATTGAATCATCAAGACCAAACAGAAAGTAAAACTGGAAGCGTATCTAGATCTATTAAAGAATTCTAAAACCAAGATCTTACAGCTTATTGTCTTCTTAAATAATACATACGAGTTTTTTTTCGCTCTTTCTAACGATGGGGCTTCAAAGGATACAAAAAACTAAAGAGAGAAAATTCTAGTAGTATGATTTGAGACCATAACTTTCTTATATAAACTGACTACATCAGTTTTGTGAATCTTTTATTTAAATCCATCATAAAAGTAAAAGCTATACTTTGTCTTCTACATATTAAAATTATCCACATTACAAGATGTCTCAAGTCTAAACTTGGACCTTATTAGATAACTTTCAATTGAGCCAAATATTTTGATAGCATATATAATACAGAATTTATTCACATATTAGCTCATATAAAAGTCCAACAATTAAAACATATGATTATAATAATCATACTAAAATATGTAGTTGGAGTACTATAATTGTCCGACCTAACATCATCTTCAAACTCATCGTCCATGTCCATCAAGCATCTTGGACTATTGTATTCAATTCATCTTCTTCCAAGAATTTCTCACTAGCCTTTGAAGCTAATATCCTTGCATCGACCGGTAATGCATCTAGCTAATCTCATGTAGGAACATTTGATGAACCAAAAGGGTTTAGTTATATTAGCCTACCACAAACATCTATGTCTAACGGTTTGAATACCTTCCAATGGTAGTTTGTGCTGATTGCGCCAATATCTCCACTTAGATTTAGTTGTTGCAAATGGTAAACTTTCATCATCCTCACTATGAAAAAAATTGGAGAATTGAAGTGTAAACAAACGTTTTTGTGTATACAATGTTATATTAAGAACTTATGATGAAACGTATTCGTCTTCATCTTCTAGGTGTTTAGAATTACTCTGGTTATTGTGAACATATGTGTAATTAGACATACAATTATTCACTTCATGGAGCTCACGAGCATAGCCACCGAATCAAACAACTTGAGTTAGTTCACTCAAATTATTCTGGGGAACGCAGGATCTGAATTTTCGCCTACATAGGAGGATCCCAAACCACTAGGACCTTAATTCTATAGAAAATCATTTTAAGTTGGGCAAGCTCAGGCACAATACCTGAGGCAACCATCCAACGTACTACGCAAACATTTATAAAAATGAGGTGAGCTAGAGAATAAGAAGGCTGTTACTATTGAGAAATACAATAAAGTCTTGCGATTGAATCCTAATTTTACCAAGTAGAAAGTGAATGGAAACGAGAGAACCACCAGTGCCATATCCCAAACACTACATCAAGGAACTAGTTTTAGAGATAAATAAAAGAAGGTAAATAAAGTATTTGTCTCCGATAATTATATTTAATCAAAATTATAGGCAAATAATTGGAAATATATATTATATTTGTCTCTAATTAGTATACATTGGAGGCAAATAAAAGGAGTTAAATATTGCATTTGAATCCAGTAACTTTATCCAAAATTGCAGGCAAATAATTGAAAACAAATATTATATTTGTTGCAAATTAGAATACTGGGAAATCTACAATCGTGACTCTCTCCCATTCCTTCTGTATCAACTTTCTCTTCCTTTCCTCACCCCTCAAGCCAAGCTAAACCTGACCGGTTGATTTACTATTATTTGTCCACCCAATTAATCACCCTCATTTCTTTTTTCACCGATTCTTTTTCCTCATTCTCCACAAAACTCTTATCACTGTTGGTAGGAGCATGGTTTAGTTTATCCAACATTTTACGGCGGACAGATCTATATGATCCATTTCGGTGTCAGTGGATCAAGTAGAGTATGAAAAGTGGCAAGACAATGGTAGTGAGATGTTTATGAATAATGAATTAGGTGACGGTTTCTTTTAATTATTTCATTTGTTTGACTCATCATCCATGTTTTGCGCTTGAATGGTGGTTTGTTAGTCTAACCATATGTTGGTATACTAGTCCAATAAAGTATTGGTTTGTTAATGTATCAGATCATTTTTCTGTTTATGTTTTTGGTCCATCTCTTTTAGTCTGTAGGTTTGAATATCATATATATCTTGATTATTCATTTTACAATATCATGAAGATTGAAAAATATGCAAGGCTTACAGTTGAGCCAAGTGTACCATATTACCCAGTGCTCTATTTCTGTAGTAGATGTTGTACATCTTACAGTTAATGAGAATGACCTTTCATAAAAAAAAATGTAAAGTCAAAGACAAATAATTAGCGGCTAATATTGTATTTGCCACTAATAAGGGCTGCAATGTTTTGCAAATTTTTAGACAATTTCATGAACTTTATGATTTTTTATATTGATATCATTGTTACGTATTTATTTATTATTTTTATTTATGAAAAGATCTCTTTGCTTGTAGGACTTCGGAACATAATATATTTATGTTGTTCATTAGAAATTAGGAAGGAAAAATTTATTAAGGAATTTGATTTAACTTGACATAAAAATATTATAAAAATTATAAAGATATATTTTCATGATACTAATGAATTTATTTCAAAAAAATATTGATTACTACATATTGGATTTAAGTAGGCAAAAATGTATAAAAATTATAAAGATATATTTTCATGATACTAATGAATTTATTTCAAAAAAATATTGATTACTACATATTGGATTTAAGTAGGCAAAAATGTATAAAAATTAGAATAATAAAATTTCAGCACGAAACGGAAAACTAAGTGCAGTAGTGAAGCAAGTATAAATAGCTGGTTTAATCACTTTGACAAATTTGTTAGTTCGGCACAGAGGTTAGGTACTTGGGTGGCTTGGGTTTGACTTGGAATAAAGAGTGGAAAGTTAATAAAAAATTAAATAAGCAGACGGAGAGCCACACAAATGCTTCGTTTTTGTTTTTTCACACTTTTTGGCACAGTGGTTAGGCAGGGATGGCTTCAAATCAGAGGTTCGACTTGTAATAAAGTAGTTATTATATTTTAGATCTATGTCTAATTAGATATATTAATTCATCCCTAATGACCCTATATATAGCCCACAATCTAGTCAAAAAAAATTTACTAATTTACGTCTAGACCAAAACTCACCTTCAACCATTAAAAATGACCTCAATACTACTGCAACTCCTGCCACCGTCGTTGCTACCGTCGTCTTCTCCGACGAACAGTCATCGCCTCTAGATCTTGTCATTATCATTCACCTCCAAAATCTCGCAGCCGCTCGCTTCCGGATCTCGTCATTGCTCACCGCCCCTCGCCTCCAGATTGTCACTCTGCCCCTTGATCCAGCCTTCTCGATAGTTCATGATCATTATGCGCATCCGGATCAAGCCCTATTTGCTGATTTACAGATCTGTCACCTATGGCTCCAAATTGGGCACGAGAAAAAAAACTATATAAGTGTCAAAGAGAAGATGCAGAAATGTCTACACTAACATGTTACAGTGTTATATGGAAGTGTATAGCATATATATATATATATATATAATTTTTTTTGTTTTCTTCTGACAATATGTAAATTGTAAAGTATCTAAAGGAAAATCTAGAAGTGTCTGAATAAGTATGTAAAAATATATGATGTAATATGTAAACATTTTATTCCCTTCAAAAAATCTGAAAGTGTAAAAATGTCTAAAGTAATAAGTCAAAGTTTCTATATTAATATGTAAAAATATCTGATACAAAACATGAAAGTGTATGGAATTATATGTAGATAATTAACTATCTTAAAAAAATAAAAGTGTCCAAAAAATAGGTTAAAGTGTGTAAATGAAAATAAAAAAGTGTCTTAACAAAAGATATTAAAGTGTTTTAACCAAATAAACATATAACTTTTTTCTTCACAAAATGGTGTGAAACAAATAAGTAAAAACAATGTCTAAAAAATATCTAAAAAGTGCCTGAATAAACATAAAAAAATGTGTAAATTACATCATATTCTAAAGGTAAATATGGTTACTGTTGGATGAATAGTGGCAATTGTTTTCAGCTGATTGAGCCCAGTTAGTTTTGGGTTATGGTTCAGTATTTTTTTTTTTTTTTGCTTTCCACTTTTTTTTTGCCTTTTTGTAGGATGTGATTTTGCTCTTTTTTGAATTTTATCTCATTTTGTAAGGTGCTTGCCTTTCTGAAGGCTTAGATTGCAATTTTCTCAGTTTTCATCTGTCCCACATTTTTTTCAGTTGAAACGCGATTTCATTCCCTAACTTTCTAATTTTTTCTTTTTCGGACCTGAGTTAGGTCCCTGTACATTTTAGTCCTTGAATTTTATAACTATTTAATTGAATCTTCTATTTGTTCTCTTGGCCCCCAAATTTTTCTTTTTATTATTTTTTATGTACTATATTCTAAAGTAAAACATTGGTAACCATAATTTATTTATTCTTTTAGTTAAAATTTATTTATTTTTTAGTTAAACCATTTTTTTATCTTTATTAAGTCAATTGTTAAATCCTTAATGCCGAAATTTTTTCCATTTTTTTTTTGTCTTAATCCTAACTTTTTTTTATTGATTTTCTTTATTTTTATTTTCTAAAATGAAGTTTTAATCATTATTCTTTCATTATTGATTATTAAGATTTGTAGCATTAGTTATTTGTTTCAAGCTCTATAGTCTAATAAAGCAATTTATTCCATAATTGTTAAATTTGAGAGTAATTTTTTCTAGATAAATTTTTCATCGATATTAAAAATTAGATTTTGTGATAATAGGAGATGAAAATTTTTGTTGAATTGTTTTTAATTAATAGATAAAATATGCATTGTTTCAAAGTACGTAACGTATTTTGTGTCGCACTGTTATTATTAAAATTTATTACAAAAAATATCCACTACAATGTGTGAGTCACCAACCTCTTTATTTTTTTGGTCTTGATCCTAACTTTTTTTTTATTGATTTTCTTTATTGTTGTTTTCTAAGATCAAGCTTTAATCATTATTTCTATAATTGTTCTTTCATTATTGATTATTAAGATTTGTAACATCAATTATTTATTTCAAACTCTATAGTTTAATAAAACAATTTGATCCATAATTGTTAAATTTGAGAATAAATTTTTCTAGATAAATTTTTCATCGATATTAAAAATTAGATTTTGTGTTAATAGGAGATGAAAATTTTTATTGAATTGTTTTTAATTGACAGACAAAATATGCATTGTTTCGAAGCACATAACGTGTTTTGTGTCGCATTGTTATTGTTAAAATTTATTACAAAAAAATATCCACTACAATGTGCGAGTCACCAAACCCTTTCATTTGTTCTCTTGATCTCTAATTTTTTTGTCATTTTTTTATTGTCTTCTAAAACAAATGTTGGTAACCATGATTTGTTTCTCTTATGTTAAACAAATTTACAATGGCTAAAACTTGAAAGTATATTTTTTAGTTATATCAAGTCTTTATTCTTTCTCCAATTTATGCAATGATTATATGAACCGCTGCAACACGTGGTCTCCATGCACCTCATAATATCTAAAAAGTGTATGAATAAATAATTTTTTTCACCCTGCCTCCTGTCTCTTCTCATTCTCGTCACCTATCATCTCCCTTACCTCCCGTTGATTGCAGCCTCATCTCCGATCAGTGCCATGGAAGGAGCCTCTGCTCAACATTGCATGAATCGATCTTTTCTTCATCCTCCAGTCATTCGATCATCGCCCAATCTTCATTTGAGCATCATCTGCTAGAATCATTGCTTTTCAGGCGATCTTCGTCTCCGCTGAACCTCGGCTCAAATCACCACTTATCAGGAGATCTTCTTCTCCGCCGAATCTCAGGTCAAATCGCCGCTTCTCGCAGATTGTCACATTGCCTCACTGCCGCTTAAATCGTCTACCCATCATAGGTCTAAATCGTGTCATCTGAGCATCATCTGCTGAGCCTCGGGCTGTCACCACAGCATCACGTCATCTGAGCATCCTCCGCCGAACCTCACATCGTCACCTTGCATCGGGCCATTGCCACCGCATCATGCCACCTTTCTTCTTCTCTTATCTCATCTAAAAACCATGGATGGTTGTGGCAGAAGATATAATTGTGAGAAATTTTTTAGAATGATAAGGGGTAAATTGTAAAATCAACACTATGTTTAATTAGACATATGTGCATTATATCCATGGCAGTAATAAAGAGTATAAAGTTAATAAAAAATTAAAAAAGGAGACGGAGAGCTACATAAATGGTTCATTTTTTATTTTTATTTTTTTCACATTTTTGTTGTTTCCATAAATCTAGTAGATGACTTTTCTATTTGTTTTTACTTGTTTTTCTTGGGAACATAATTAATTGTCTCATATTTATCTTGAAAAATTTTGGCAATGTCACTATCTGGGACAATTATCATATTTGTTTCTAAAAGTTTTGGAGGAAAATAAATGACTTATAGAAACAATTATTTTTGTACTTGAATCACGTTTTTGTTGTAGTAAAACTAGTCTTATTGGGTAAGTTACATGGTGACTCCTCTAGCTTTTTTCCTTTTTTTTTTTCTAACCGGGTTTCTTACCTTTAATTGATCATCATAAAGTCTTTTACCTCACATAATGCAACTCAGCTAAGTTTTTTCTGTCATTTCTATTATTAAGATTGATGAAAATTATTGGCATGGTGATGCCTTACACCCTTATGGGACCCATGATGCCACTAAATCTTCTTTCTTGAGCAGGAACAATGATATAGGAGATGTCTTTAATGTCTTCAATTACCTACTCTCACTCATCTCTTCTAATTCCAATTATTTTTGCTTTTCGAACACTAATATCAGAAGAATTTTTAGACGACTCTAGTAGAGCACATAACTAAAGTAGTCACCATAGGATGAAGGGGGTGGGCGAATGGGAAGTCAAAAGTGAAGGCAAAAGAGAATAGACGTAAAGACTGGACATGAAAGAATTACAATGAAGGAGACTGGCATTACCATAATCTTTGTTAGTCTCACCCACTTCTTACTTATTTCATGTAAAGTCTAAAGTTGCCTTGTTGTAGGGTGTCTAATGTTGCATTCCAATTTTTTTTAATGAATTTGGGGTAGAATGGCAGGAGAAGTTAGGTAGTTGTGTGGTGGAATGACCCAACTATCCTGTGGAGGATGAAGTGAGAGCGGTAATAGTTGAAGAGGATGAAGGCAATGGCAGAAATGATTATGGAATAGATGAAGGTAGAGAATCTAGAAATGAAAAAATAATGGAAGAGGGTGTGAAAGACTCTGTGGGAGATGAATATGTGAGACACCTTATGTAGAAGAAATATTTTAGAGACTCCATAAGGGAGGAAGACATTATAGATGAAGTGAGAGCAAATTTAGAAAATGTAGGTCAAGATATGAGGAAGATGCTAGAGAGACTAAAAGAGAGGAAAAAAAAGTCAAATTTGATGAACAAAGAAATGATGTTGCCAATAATAGTGCGTAGGGTAATGAATCTACGGATAGTGAAAATAAAGAGAAAATGAATTATGTAGCTGAGGAATTTGACTATGGTAGTTGTGATACTAAGTTTGAGGACTCTACTAATAAGATTTTGCAATAAGATGATGGAATAAATATTATTATGAAGGTTGATGAAGGACATGAAAGAATGATGAAGATAAATAGTCAGAGTAGGTTAAGGAAAATATTGGTCAATTAGAAAAGCCTATTAAGGAGAAAGTTAACAAAATAGGGTCCACTAACAGTTGTATGGTGTAGATGTTGATAGTGATTATGCATCCCCATCTAATGACTTGGACAGCGTGCATGAAAGTAATGAAGAAGATGATAGAGTTCCTATGTTTAACCCAGAAACAGACATAAAGGACTCAAAATCTAAAGACAGTTTTCTCTTCGTTTGATATTCTGAAAAGAGTTGTTAGGGTGTACTCAATCAAGAACATGTAATGGTGTTGACTTTCAAAAGAATCATAATAAATGGTTAGGGTTCTCTACCAAAAATGGTCTAAATGTGCACACATATGCAAGGCAGGTTACAATCAAGTTGACAAACTATAAGTATATAATGACCGAGTACCTTCAAGTGATCAGGTCTAACCTAGAAATATCATTATCAGCACTAGTTGACCATATTAGGAAAGGCTTTAACATAAAAGTCCATAGGTTTTTACACAAAGGGAAACAATAGGTTTTTTGAAAAACATGGCAATTGACTTGTATGACTTGTATGGCTAGAAAGTATAGAAACTTGACAAAGCTTCACAAGTCATTAATACATTGTGAGTTTTGCATAGGCTGGCTTAAAGTTACATATGAAAAGTTGAAATCAAGGTCTTGTGTTCACATTATGAATTGGTCCATGATGGAGTCTATAAAGGCTCATTGAATAAGGCTAATGTGTGCTGCCCGAGGCATTATCAAGCAGAGAAAGTGCGTGCATTGTGTTTGGATATGCACCAAGTGATAAAGAGGATGCTATGCTTCGCATAGATATGTTTGCCTTACGCACTATTAATATGAGAGAAGGTGTGTGTTGTGTCAAGAATGTGCACTATATAAAAAGATGCTTTTGGATATTGATTAATGAAGGAGGTGTTTGTTGTGTATTGTGTGATATGATACGTTAAACACCTAATTTTTATGTGAAAGAAGCATGTGAGAGAAAAACCAACTATATAAAGGAAAAAATATAAGCACTATCAAAGAAAGGGGAAAAGGCCATATGTCAAGAGTGAAGGGCTATGATAGAAGTCTTTTGTAACTTTTATCATTTTATCAATATTAGTTATTATTTTTTTTCTTGTGGATATAAGTTAGGTTAAGAGTCGAGCAACATAAATTGTGTGTATAAATTTCTCCCTTTTATTTATTTGATGTAGGCTTCAGTTTTCTGATTGTAACAAGTGAAATCGGTTGATGCCTTAAAACTTAACTGAATTAGTAAATGCATATAAATCTTAATATTGAGATTACTGGTTTACGCACTCATAAATATATTTATTCCAATTCCTATAAGCTGGATAAATTACAAGACCAATAAAACAATATGTGCTTGAAATCTAAATTTAATTACGGCATGAGAGCCATAAAGCAATGTGCAAACTCTCATATGCACAAGGCTCACCCCTACGTGTAAAGATTTTGTGAAAAAATTATCAGTTCTGGCATTAATATATGCATGCATTTAGCAACCTTAATAATGGGCTAGCTAGATAAATAAGACTGATGAAAGTTCATTTTTTTTAGTGCACATAGGAAAGATTTTTTAGTACAGGCACTACTAGAAAAATGTCATTTAGCAACGGTTTAATTAGCGACAGCTAAAAACCGTCGCTAACAGTCTGGTGAAACTTTAGCAACGGCTGTCAGTCGCTACATTTTAGTGACGTCTTACCTTCACTAAATTAGTGACGGTTAGCAGTCAGTAAAGTTAGTGACAGCTTACCGTCGCTAATTTAGTGATGGTCAGTCGTCGCTAAACTTAACAAAATAAAAAAAAAATAGTAATAGTTCTTATGTGTTAGTCATTTTTTATGCTAAATTGTCATCTCTTTTAACATAAATAATTTTTTTTGAATATATGTACTGTAGTGGAGATGTGTACCTTAAAGTTGGATAAAAGTTTAGTGGGGGTTATAAGTTGTTAAATTTTAGCGACAGCAAGCTGTCGCTAATTTAACTTAGTGACGGTTAACCGTTGTTAAATTTAGTGATGTGTTACCTTCTCTAATTTAATAACGCTTAGCCGTCGCTAAATTTAGTGACGGTTTACCGTCGCTAATTTAGTGACGTTTAACTATCGCTAAATTTAATAAAATAAAAAAAATGATGATTAGTCATTTTTTATGCTAACTTGTTATCTTTTTTAACATAACTAACTTTTTTTAATATATGTAATGTAGTGGAGATGTGTACCTTAAAGTCGAATAAAAGTTTAGTGAGGGTTATGAGCCGCTGCCTGACAATGGTAATTTAGTTATGGTTATTAGTGACGTTTTGACCTCGGTAATTTAGCTCTGGTTAGCAATCGCTAATAATTAGCGACTGCTAGCCTTCACTAGTTTCCCATTATTTAATCTTTATCATATGACCTCAAAATTTTTACATTTTATTTTACTTATTGTTTATGTTAGATCAAGTTGAACAAAACCAGTTATCGTTTTATATGTCACTTGTTTAATTGTATAATTATAATTTTTAATTTGATTAATTCAGCATACAAATCTCTTAATATTTTTTTAGTAATTAAAAAAAATCTATTTAATGAAAATTAAATTCATTTGAATTGGTTTATTGTCACTTGAGGCTTAACCATTTATTAATATTTTATCATCTCATTGTGGATTAGGAGTAATATGTTAACACCTAGCGAGGGCCATTAGTCACTAGTTTTAAGCAATAGTAAGACGTCGCTATGAAATAACTTTCATTCTCTTTTAACGCACCATGTTTGGACCCTTCTGCAATACCCACCCCCAAAAACGGGTACCCTTACATCCCCCACTCCCCCCAATCTTAACCCTTGATCATGGTGACATAAGCAAAAGGGAAAGGGTGGGAAAGGCGCAGCCAGTAGGAAGAGAAAAGAGAAATAAAAAGGAGAGAGAAGAGAGGTGAAAGGAGAGAGGAGAAAATAGAAAGGAAAAAAAAAAGAAAAAAAAATATAAGAGAGAAAAAAAATATAGGAAAAAGAAAATAAGGGGAGAGGGGAGAAATTGATAGGAAAAATTATGAGAGAATGTATTTTATTGAATACAAGTTTTAAAAAGAAGGAAGGCAATTTTAAAAATATTAAAGGTGTAAAAAATATTAATTATTGAATAATACTCCTAATAAAATATTTTCTTATATGCTAATGGTACTCAAAATATGAAATATGTGTATATTGATCAACTTAGTAAAGCAAATGAAAAATATTTTACAATCTAATTGTAGCATAGCAAGGATAATAATAAATTTTACTAGTGAGTAGTTTTGCAATTTTTGTGATGTAAAAAAAATAATAATTTAAAATCAAGTACCTAAATATGAAACAAGGCATAAATTCAATGTTCTAATAGGTCACGTGAATATCAAACATGGTTTGTTCTGGGCCGGATTCAGGTTGAGAGGCTTGGGATACTAGCTTAAATGACTGGATATATTCTATTTTTTGTATGGTTTTTTAAAAAATTGAAATTAAAGAATTCAATTTTTATGGGATTTATTTTAGGTTAATTTTTCTTCTTTTACTATGTTTAACTAAAAAAATCATAAAAAAATTCTTAATTATGTTCTGATAAATTTACTACAATTTGCAACTTTTACTATGAAATATAAGTCTAAAAATGTGACCGGGTCACATTAAAAGTAACTTAAAAATATGACCGGGTCACGTCAAAAGTACCTTAGATGTGACCGGGTCATTTTAAAGGTAACCAAAAAATGTGACCGGGTCACTTTGAAGGTACCTTAGGTGTGACCGGGTGACTTTGAAAGTAACCTAAAAATGTGACCGGGCCATGTTGAAGGTACCTTAGGTGTGACGGGGTCACTTTGAAGGTAACCTAAAAAGGTGACTGGGTCACATTGAAGGTACCTTAGGTGTGAGCGAGTCACTTTAAAGGTAACCTAAAATGTGACCGGGTTACTTTGAAGGTACATTTATTGTGACCGGGTCACATTGAAAGTAACCTAAAAATGTGACTGGGTCACTTTGAAAGTACCTTAGGTGTGACCGGGTCACATTTTTAGGTTACCTTCAAAGTGACCTGGTCACACCTAAGGTACCTTCAATGTGACCCGATCACCTTTTTAGGTTACCTTCAAAGTAACCCGGTCACACCTAAGGCACCTTCAAAGTGACCCGGTCACATTTTTAGGTTACCTTCAAAGTGACCCGGTCACACCTAAGGTACCTTCAACGTGACCCGGTCACATTTTTATGTTACCTTTAAAGTGACCCGGTCACACTTAAGGTGCCTTCAAATTGACCTGGTGACAATTTTAGGTTACCTTCAAAGTGGCCCGGTCAGACCTAAGGTACTAAAAAGGTGACCCGGTCACGTTGAAGGTACCTTTAATGTCACTCGATAATCCTTTTAGGCTATCTTTAATGTGACTTTGTCACACTTTAGGTACTTTAAAGGTGACGCAGTCACAATTTTACTACTATTACTTAGAGACGGTTTTGGACATTTAGCTTTAATTTAATCTGATTATTGTAAATTATTTTTATAGGAGGTGATTATTCACCCAAATCATAATTTATTGATAATTTGCACCTCAAGATGTCTTAAAAGTAACTTTAAGATATTTTTGTCCGTTGTAGTTTTTTTGTAGGTTTTTTTTTTTAACTTAACTAACCCAAAAGGATAAAAATTAATAAGAAATATTTTATTCTCATAAAAAGTATTAACAAATGTTTTTAGACTTTCCCCATTTTAATGTTAAGGTTGGGCATAGGGATAAGGTTAAATTTTGTATTTACGGGTTCTTCCAAAACAAGTAACTCTCCATATGTGGGAACTTTAATGATTTTGATAGGCAAATGTCAATATTAGGCATTGATATCCTAATTTGTAGGTGCAGTGTAATAAAATGCCTAAATTTTAAAAAAATTAAATTTATTAGATTTTCACCCAAAATTTAAAATTTTAACAATTTAGTACTATGGACAATAGTCAATTGGAATTATATTTCATATTAAAAGTTGCAAATTGTAGTAAATTTATCAAAATATAATTAAGAATTTTTATGATTTTTTTTAGTTAAACATACTAGAAGAAGAAAAATTAACCTAAAATAAATCGCATAAAAATTGAATTCTTTAATTGAAATTTTTTATAAAACTATACGAAAAATAGAATCTATCCAGTTATTTAAGCTAATAACCCGAGTAAACTCGACTGTCAACCTGAATCCGGCCCAAAACTAACCGAGATTGAAATTCACATAATCTATTAGATCCTTGAATTTATGATTTGTCTCATATTTAGGTTGCTGATTTTAAATTATTAAGTTTTTTACATCATAAAAATTGCAAAGCTAGTCACTAGTAAAATTTATTATTATCCTTGCTATGGTACAATTAGTTTGTAAAATATTTTTCATTTGCTTTACTAAGTTGATCAATATGCACATATTTTATATTTTCAGTACTATTGTCATATGAAAATATTTTATTAAGAGTATTATTTTTCATTTACTTTATAAGTTGAGTAGACAAAAATTTTATATTTGTGTAACATTTATATGTTTACATTCCACTCATTTTAAATAATATTTTATTAATAAGTAATTAAATTTTTTTTAAATAAAAAGGTTTTTATTCTTGTACTATTCTTTAAAAAATATGTTACTAATTTTTTGGGGGCACATTTGAAAGTATTATGAATTAATGGTTTTTAGGAATATTGAAAAAAAAATTCCTAATTTCCAACTTTGTTTGTGGTTTCACCGAATATATGTAAACGTCTTAAAAATTTGTAACATTGTTTGTATGTAAATAGTCTTACTATAAGGTACTTAAATTAATGGCCGAATTAAGATTTAGGCACTTGAATAAAAATTATTAATTTCTCTATCATAGAGCTTATGGTTAAAGGTTTAAGCTTATGGTTAGTGTTAGGTCTAAGGTTTAAACTTTAAGGTAGGTTGAAGGTTTAGTTAGGTTTTAAGGTTTACAGTTTGAGGTTAGTGTTTAAGTTATGTTTAAGGCGTAAGATTAGGGTTAGGGTTTATGTTATGGTTAAGTTTTTTAGTTAAGGTTTAAGCTTAAGGTTTAGGTTACGTTTAAGGTTTAAGTTTTAAAATAGGTTTAGGGCGTAGTGTTAGAGTTAAGGCAAAGTTTAGGGTTAAGGCTAAGTTTACCTTTTAAGGTTAAGACTAGGCTTAGGGTTAATGTTTAAATTTTTTTAATTTAGGGTACTTAAAATTTAAGGTTTAAGTTTAGGTTTTAGGGTTTTGTGACTAGGTTTAGGGTATGAGATTTAGGGTTATAGAAAGTAATTTTTTTGTAAATTTTTAACTTAAATGAATTAAGATGATAGAAACTAATAAAAAAATATTTTATTTTCATAGAAAGTGTATATATATTTTTGGACTTGTTTCAATTTAAAATCACAGTAAATTGATATTTTTTTTTTGTAAATAATCACTTCAAAGTACACTCAGTAACCTCTCGCACTTAGGTCAAAGTTCAAGCCTCTCTGAAGCAAAAAAAACCCACTTACTCCTTTTTTTTACATAATATTCAGGCTAATGTTAGGGTTCTACCTTAATGATCTTGGTACGCAAATGTCAAGATTACAATATGAGTACCAAAAATTTACCTACACTAACTTGCATAAAAATTGAATTTTTTTAAATTTAAATTTTAACAAAAATCATACAAATTTTATATTTTGAATACCATTTACATATGTCTAAAACAATAAAAAAATATTGAAAATATTATATTTTCTTAGAAAGTGTAATTAATATTTTTTGGACTTCTTTAAGTTTAAAATCTCAATAAATTGATATTTTTTTTCTAAATAACTATTTTATATAAGATTAATGTATGATAAAGAATTAAAATTACTGCATAAGAAACTAGATTATAAATTCCTTACTATGTCACTAGTACTTTGTAAATTCCTTACTTTGTAAATAACCTAACAGGGATCCAAATTCATGTTAAGCCGATTAAACTTGAACTTGAATAGTCCAGCCTAAACCTGATGACCTGACCCACCTAACTATCATATCTAATTTATGCTAAACAATATATTTTAGAATCATAAGTCACATTTTTTTGACTATTCTAAAAGTTTAAAGAAACTTAAATGTGTCTTATTTTGGTGACAGTTAAATACTTGAATTTTCAACATGGCTCAGATTTAGGCAACTTATCTAAATTATTGATTTTTTTACGTCACAAAAAATTACAAAATTAGTAACTAGTTACAATTTCATAATATTGTTAAACTTTTATGAATTTTTATTTTTACTGTCTAAAACTAGAAAATATTACAAAAATTGTATTTTCAATGGATTATTGCACCTAGATAATATTGAATTTTAATTAAAATTAATTTTGGGTCAAAAAAATGTAAGAATAAAAATAAAACATTTCAAATTTAATTGACTTAAGTTAAAACGTACTGGGTGTAATATTATTGTTAATATTTAAGGTTAGGGTTAAGGTTATGGGTTTAGGGTTTTAGCATATTATTTTTGTATGAAGTGATTATTCACTCGAATTATAGTTTTATTGATAGTTAGGGTTAAAGTTAAGGTTAAGGGTTAAGGATTTTAGTATATTATTGCATATTATTATTATATAAAGTGATTATTCACCCAAATTATAGTTTTATTGATAGTTAGGGTTAGGGTTAAGGGTTTTACTGTATTATTTCATATTATTCTTATATGAAGTAATTATTCACCTAAATTATAGTTTTATTGATAATTCACACATCAAGTAGTTTTTTTGTAAGTTTTTTTTAACTTAACTAACCCAAAAGGATAAAAATTAACAAAAAATATTTATTCTTATAAAAAGTATTGAAATTTTTTGAATAGACTGGCCTAAACTTGATGACCTGACTCACCCAACTATCATCTCTAATTTATGCTAAACAATATATTTTAGAATCATAAGTCACATTTTTGTGACTATTCTAAAAGTTTAAAGAATATAAATGTGTCTTATTTTGGTGATAGTTAAATACTTGAATTTTCAACATGGCTTAGATTTAGGTACCTTATCTAAATTATTGATTTTTTTACATCACAAAAAATTACAAAATTTGTCACTAGTTACAATTTCATAATATTTTTAAACTTTTATGAATTTTCATTTTTAATGTCTAAAATTTTAGCAAGATTACAAAAATTGTATTTTCAATTGATTATTGCACCTAGATAATGTTGAATTTTAATTAAAATTAATTCTGGGTAAAAAAAATGTAAGAATAAAAATAAATCATTTCAAATTTAATTGACTTAAGTTAAAATGGAGTTGGTGTAATATTATTGTTAAGATTTAAGGTTAGGGTTAAGGTTAAGGGTTAAGGGTTTTAGCATATTATTGCATATTATTCTTATATGAAGTGATTATTCACCCAAATTATAGTTTTATTGATAGTTAGGGTTAAAGTTAAGGTTAAGGGTTAAGGATTTTAGTATATTATTGCATATTATTATTATATAAAGTGATTATTCACCCAAATTATAGTTTTATTGATAGTTAGGGTTAAGGTTAAGGGTTAGTTTTATTAATAGTTAGGGTTAAGGGTTTTATTATATTATTGCATATTATTCTTATATGAAGTGATTATTCACTTAAATTATAGTTTTATTGATAATTCACACATCAAGAAGTCTAAAAACTAATTCTAACATATGTTTGTCGAAAGTAGTTTTTTTGTAAGTTTTTTAACTTAACTAACCCAAAAGGATAAGAATTAATAAAAAATATTTATTCTCATAAAAAGAATTGACAATTTTTTTTGAACTTTCCCCATTTTACGGTTAGGGTTGGGCATAAGGATAAGGTGAAGTTTTGAATTTATGGGTTCTTCCAAAACAAGTAACCTTCCATATGTAGGAACTTTAATGATTTTGATAAGCAAATGTCAATATTATAATATTGATATCCAAACTTTTATGTGTGGTGCAATAAAATATCTAAATTTTAAAAAATATAAAATTTTGACATTTTCACCCAAAATTTTGTAATTCAACAATTTAGTACTATGGACAACAGTCAATTAGAATTATATTTTGTAGTAAAATTTACAAATTGTAGAAATTTATCGAAACATAACTAAGATTTTTTAATAAATTTTTTTAGTTAAACACACTAAAAGAAGGAAAATTAACCTAAAATTTACCACATAAATTTGAATTCTTTAATTTAAATTTTTAAAAAATGATACAAAAAATAAAATCTATCCAATAATTTAAGTTAGTAACTCGAGTAAGCTCGATTGTCAACCTGAATTTGGCCTAAAACTAACTGAGATTGAAATTTATCTGACCTAATAGATCCTTGAATTTATGACTTGTCTCATATTTGAAATAACAAACATTGGGCTAGATAAGAAAAATTATTAAAGGAAGTTGGCCAAATCAGCCCAAATAAAAAAAAATTTAAAATTAAAAACAAATATTTGACACAAAACAATGAACCATTTAATTTAAAAAATAACTATTTTACAAAAAAATAAGTTTTGAGATGATGTAAAAAAAATATTTAAATGGACTTGGCCCAAGATAGCCCAAAAATAATTAACATAATATGTTTTAAACAATAGATTCATTTTTTGGTTTTTATCTGAATAAAAACACCTAAATTGGTTTCCAAGCCAAGCAAAGAAAACTGCATTTTTTGCTGGTTCACAAAAAATTTGAAATAACAAAGATTTGGCTAGATAAAAAAAACTAATACTTTGAAATAATTCATGAGAAGCATAAATATGAAACTTTAAAAGAATCCAATAGTAATAATCAAAAGAGAAAATTTTAGTAACTAAATATGTGAAATCTACTATATATTGATAATTTTAATAACCAAATTATAATTTTATTGATAATTTTTTTAATATTGTTGCTACACTCTAGCAGTTATAACCTAAGTGTAGGTTGTCGCAAGTAATAAAATCTTGGGAGTCCAAGTGTCGAACCACAGGGAAGTGAATTAAGAAATACAAATTATAGATTTTTAATAAAGAAAGTTTTGGTACAAGGTGTGAACAGATGTAAATTAAAATTAAAATTCAATTAAAATAGCTAAGGTTAGGGGATCCACTTTTAGTATATCAGTTATGATTAATTTTAGCTCATCTTACCACTCAATTGAGATCCACACATAAAGAAGGTCCCAATTGGGGAATTTAGTTAGTATTAACTTTCATCAATCTTAAAACGTTAACACTTGCTAATGGGTTTAAGTATCCATCATGCCAACCTTTATCTACAATAACTCAAGATTCCAATATAGCCGGCAGAGCCATGTTCTACAGAGGGAATCAAGTAGTTTTTGTGCCAATAATTGACTATGATGAATCAAGAATCCCATTTAACAAGGAGAGAAGTTAAATAGATTAAGGAAGAAAATATCATTAACGTTGTGATCCATTCAAATAAATTATAACATTTATACCAAAAGCTTCACCCTTTCACTTTAGCAAAAAGAAGATTAGTTAGCCATAATAAAAGTAGACAACATATAGAAAGATGAAATAAACATAGATTGAAAGATCAAAGGAAGAACAGAAAGAAGAACAAGAAAACACTTGGACAGAGCTTCGGTATTGAAAATAGAATAAGAACAAAGAAGAAAAGCTAAATTTGATACAAGAACATAAAGGAGGCCTAAGAAATAGCATGAATTTGTCCTCCCCCCAAGGTGCCTATTTATAGAATTTTGGGGTAGGTGAAATAGTAAATGGTATGCTAGAATAGTCAAGGTAGGTAAATAAAAATCAACAAAGGAGAGCTGCAACTTCTTTTAATTTTTCAACCATTATAGACATTGAATCAGCTCTTCCTCAAAGCACAAAACTTATAGATCTCTTCCTTATCTTCAAATTGATAGCTTTCTCATTCAAATCAGACATCCATAGCTCAAGTTATGATTTTTCTACCGAAACTGCTCTTCAGCACATGAAAGAATGAATGGTCTCATCTATAATAGATTTCAGTAATGAAAATGATCAAACTAGCTCACAGAATAAAGCAGAGTTGAAGATCTATGCGTTGGCTTTCAAATGAATTTAGAATCACTCAGTTTCGATGTCTACCGCTCTAGATATGATTTTTCTCATGAAAAGTCGCCAAGTGATGATTTTATCTATATAAAAAAATAATTATTTAATATATATATTTTAATATTAATGAATAGTAAACCACTTATGTACAGTTAACATGCATATGAACAATAAGTCGGTGAATAGTAACTATGAATAGTAAAAACGTGTGTGAATAGTAAAAATGTGTGAATAGTAACCCGGTGGGAAAATACTCAGAATATAGAAACTAATTATATTCAAAGTGTATAATGATGATTTAAACCTTTAATAGCAATACACTTATGAGGATTTTATCAATTGTACATCAACTATATATACTTTTAGGTGCTCAATTTAAAATTCCTTGCTATGTTACTATTACTTTGTAAATTAATTTTCATTTGTTTTACTAAGTTGATTAGTATACACAAATTTTATATTTTGAGTATCATTGGCATGTGTATAAAATAATATTTTATTAAGTGTATTATTCAACAATTAATATTATTGTTAAGGTTTAAGGTTATGGTCTAGGGTTATTTTAAGGTTAGGTTTAGGGTGTAAGTTTAATAATCTTGGTAGATAAATGTCAATTTTAAATTATTTGCCATGTTACTATTACTTTGTAAATTACTTTTCATTTGATTTACTAGGTTGGTTAGTATAAATATAGGGTAAATTACAAAATCCTCCCTATGGTTTGATCTAGACTACACTTTGCCCCATTTATTTTCAGAAACCCACACTTTACTCTTACTTTCTTTATAGTGTCGAACAACAACTTTTGAAACTCTAAATTAAACTGTTTGATAGCCATATTAAAGTAATTTCAAGATTTTGCATATTTTTTACATAGCTAACCGACCTTTAAAAAATACTGATATGCATTTACAAGAATAAAAGTGCATTTACAGAAAAGAAAAAAATTGATAATTTTAAATATTTATTAAATATGAGAAAATATTGGAAGGCCGATATTACTAGAAGATGACTATCATACAATTTAAATTACAGTTTCAAAAGTTATTGTAGGACAGTACAAAAAAAAAGGGAGAAATGTAGGTTTTCAAAGATAAAAAGGACAAACTGTAAATTAGGGTGAACTTCATAGGATAATTGTAATTTTCCCTAAATTTTATGATTTGAGAACCATTGGCAAATGTATAGAATAATGTTTTATTAAGTGTATTATTCAACAATTAATATTATTATTAAGGTTTAAGGTTAGATTTGAGGTTAAAGGTTAAGGGTTTTAGTATATTATTGTATGTTATTTTTATATGAAGTGATTATTTGACTAAATTATAGTTTTATTGATAATTAACACTACAAGAAGTCTAAAAAGTACTTTTAATATTTTTTTGTCCAAATTATGTAATTTTTTTAACTTAACTAACCCAAAAGGATAACAATTGGTAAAAAAAAATTATTGTCATAAAAAGTGTTCACAAAAAGTACAAACCAACCCAAATTAGCTTGGTTTTTTTATTATTAGATTTTTTTGTCAGAAAAAGTATACACAAAAAAAAAATTGTTAATTTTTTTTTTCAATTTTTTCGTTGACAATAAAGGTACAAACCAACACAAATTACCTTCCATTTTTGTTTTCTTTCTTTCAATGGACAATAAATCTTTTATATTGAATGTAATTTGGAAGGAAAAATAATATCTCTCTCTTATTATCTCTCTCACAAAATCCTACTTTCATTTTCTCGGTTCATTCAATTTGAACCGAACTGAACTAAAATATTTTGGGTTTGGTTTGAGTTTGGTTTTAGAGGCTACTTCGGTCCATTCAGTTTCTTATTATCCAAAACTGAAAAGTGAATAAACTAACTAATTCAGTTTAGTTTAAACTAAATAAATCAAATGATCACCCCTAAATTATTGGTTTTTCCTAAGCTAAATTCCCTCTTAACTAAATTATGCAATTTGGCCTAGAAGCTTTCTCAGTTATGCAACTAAGTCATAAACAAATTCTACGTTCCATTCTAAAGCACCTAATTCCTCAGTTAAAAAAAAAATCACTTAATTCCAACATAATCAAGTCACAATTTCATGGGGATAGAGTGAAAATCACAAAAAATGGTGATACCTCAAATGCAATACTTTTTAATCTTCTATTCAACCATACAATAAAAATGAGTTATTATGTGAAATAACCACAATGCCTCTCTTGGTCTAGGTTGCCTAAATAACTAATTTTGCTCTTTTTAAGCTACTATACTTAATTAAATCGACACTTGCAATAAATATTTTAAGTATGTGAAATTATTAAAATAATCAAAGTTATCTCAATAATTTGAAATATTAACTAGGAGAGCAGTTACAATATATATTTTATACCACTTATTTTAAAAAATATTTTATTGAAATAAATTGATTGATAATAATTTTTCCTTTCAAAAAAATTGATAATGATTTTTATTTGCTTACTTTTCAATTCTTAAAAATAGTTTTCAAATTTTACAATCTTTATCTAATAAAAAATTGGTTCATTTTAAGTTTATTATTTTATTCTATCTCCATATTCCATGTACCTTTTACGTTTTTTTCTTCTCTTTTTCCTGTTTCTCTTACCCTTTTTTTTTTTTTTCATTTTCCTCTATTTCCTCTCACACGCGACTAGCATCCCTATCCTTTTCTTCTCTTTCCTCTCCACCCGTTGCCCCAGTAATCCCAATTTGATCTGCAGCTGCCAATGGCTACGATTGACCGGTATCCGTGCCCCCCTTTCTTGGGGGTATTGTAGAAAGGTCCAAGTTTAGGTATCAATGTTATAATTTTAACATTTACCTGCTAAGATCATTAAACATACTAAATATGAAATGTTAGTCGTTTTGGAAAAACCCATAAATTCAAAACTTAACTTTATCCCTAAAACCAACTCTAACCTTAAAATGGGGAAAGTTAAAAAACTTTTGTGAATATTTTAATGAGAATAAAATATATTTTTAATAATTTTTTTCCTTTTTGTACAGAATTAGAAAAATTTACAAAAAAAAACATACATGAAAACAAATATTGGACATAAAACAATGAACCATTTTATTTAAAAAATAACTATTTTACAAAAAATTAAGTCTTGAGATGATGAAAAAATTGTATATTATTCTTATATGAAGTTATTAAGTCTAACGTTTCTAACAAGAAGCCTGTTAAATCTTAAACCCACTTATTAATTGATAATAAACTAGGTAAAATAGCAAAAGTATCAATGAAAATGGGCCGGAAGCAGTATAAATTCTAGTGACTGAAGTTATTAAGTCTAACGTTAAATGGACATGATTATAAATCTGTACATGTGGACATATATTTGCTATAGAAAGTTCAAAGTATTCAATTGTCTATCATTTTTCGCAAATGTGTAGCTAGTTGAGCACCAACTTGTATTGAAAGTTAAAGATTTGGGGATTAGTGGTCTATTTCACCCATGCCCTTTCCATGATTTCATTAAAGGGGGGGTAAAAAATATGTAATCTAATAACTTTTATCATTTCGCTTTTCAATTTTTGATAGTTTTATAGCTCGCCATGGTTTTAGACATGTAATGAATCAACTTTGATTAATCTATGTACATGGCAATATGGCATCTGATAAGAAACGTATTATTTTCTATGACATGCCGTTTTGTAAATTCTGAACAGCAACTGAAGTGTAAAACCATCTGCTGTCACTACATCTTAAGCTGAATTCGTAGGCTTGTTAAATTCTTAATTAAGCAAGATAATGCATTCTTTGTCATGTACTTGTTTGTGGTCAGACCAAATTCATTGACTTACAATGAAAGCTTAGAAAATTTCCTTGGGAATCATTGCATGTAGGTTTAATTAAAGGCTGTAAACAGTGGCGGAGCTACGCTTTGCTATGGGGGCCGTTCCCCCCCCCCCCCCCCCCCCCGGAATTTTAAAAAAACGTAAATATGGGGTAGTAATTTGATGATTTTGTTAAAAGTTAAGGATTGTGTGTGCATTTTGCCCCCCCAAATATTGTGGAAAAATATAAAGATGGGGGGCAATAAGGTAGGCGCTGAAGAAAGTAAGGACCCAGTGAGTAGTTATTCCCTCTACATTAAGAGGATATTCTAACATGGCCTAAATGCAGTATTAGTCCTCAAACGTTTCCAACTCGTACGATTTGCTCCTTGAGCTTTGAATTAGTGTGAATTAGTCCCAATTTACAGCTTTACGTAACCGCAACGTTGTCTCTCTCCTCCGGGCTCCGCCGACTCTGCTCCGGTCTTGCCCCCCCGAACCAAAAATCCTGGTTCCGCCACTGGCTGTAAAGCAGTTCTAGTGCACAACAATAACATTCATGCAGAAAATTAGGATTCATATTCTCAATAAAAAGCTAGTTCTTAAGCTGTAGAGAATTTAACTGTTTGACCAAATCATAGTTTTGACTTGGGAATCAAATTTGCTTGTACAATCATGTCCTATTTCTGAAAATTCACATAGGAAACATCTTTATTATCCAAGTTAATGTTCAACAATTGGATACAGAGTAATAGCTTTACAGCCTATTTACAATTTGATACATGGCACAAATGTCAGGCACATTTATAATGTAAAATCATTGATGTCTGCAAAATTTCAGCTCAAGACTACATCCCAATCTTCACATAGATATCGTAGTCGATCGCTCACCATGCCCTCTGACTTTCAAGTTCCTTGTCCCAACAAGTTTTAATTACTGGTTTGGACTTTCATGCAAAATTTCAGCTTTGTTTGATGATTCCATCTCAAAGTTAAATATTTGGTCAATCTTTAGCCTTACATCCTTTCTGCAGAATTCTTCACCAATAACACTCTGGTTTATCAATAATGCTCAGAATAAATTGGACTAGGTTTCAGAGAAAACACGAACTCTTCTAGGTTAAAATCTATTTTGAAGACTTGAGCACATTTATAATGTAAAATAATTGATGTCTGCAAAATTTCAGCTCATAACTCTTCTTCTAACTCAAAGTCAACTCTTCAGTCAAATGCACTAAGGAATCTGTCCACAGATTGGAGTCTCTACTATTTCAAAAAAATCTTGATTTTGGAGTTGTAAATTCCAGGTTCCTACAAGTCCAAAATCATCTGAAGGAACCCTTTTTTTCTTTTTTAAAACCAAATAAGGCTTTGATGCTCATTGCCTCAGTCAAACTTGCGGCTTCCTGGTATTCTACTTCCATGGCTCAGACTTCATATCACTTCTCACTGTAGCAGAGCACAATCTGCTGTCTAATGCTTCCAGGATCAGTAAAACAAATGATCCCTGATTAGTTCATTAATATCAGATCACCCAAGCAAAATCATCTGGTTTACTTTCTGGTTTTAAAACAACCAACATAGTATAATTCTTTATTTTCCCAACAAACCAGACTTTGTTGCACCCCTATTAAGCTCAACAAGTTCCATTTTGCTTCTGGAACATGTCTGAAAAATTTCAATTTCAAATACTTTCCCTAGCTCAAAGTCAAACTTTGGTCAAACTTTGCGCACATAGAATTTTCCACCAGCTTCCGCAGTTAATTCCTTTGATTTCAAGGGGTCATCTTGAGTTATACAACTCCAGATGGCTCAAAATTTAGCATTCACCATCACTTTTATCATTTGAAACTTGTTTGCAAACATATCTTGAATTTGGAAGTCATCTCCCAAGGGTTTGAAGCATATCTCCTCTGCAAGTGGTTTTATTAGAAAACTTGAACTCATTAGTGTCTTTCAAGTTCTAGTGTTTCAAACAGCTCCAAAATTTTCAGTCCCCTTTTGACATCCATTTGTAAGTTTTTCAAACCTGCAAGTTCTCATTTTGACGCTTGTAACCCAGAGTTTGAAGCAACTCTGCCTCCACTGGTACTTTGTCCATAAAGATAGTGGATTTGAGTGTGATTTCAGGTTATACAACCTCATTTTATCTCAAATTTTGCAGAAATCATCCTCTTAGTATAACAAATTGGTTTAAAACCAGAAAATTCAACTTAAAAACTGTCTTCCAAGATTTTGAACAAATCTTCTTTTCTGCGGATTACACTTGTTGTCTATATGCAAAACCAGATTCTTTATGTATTAATCTGGTTTAAGGACATAAGTAAGTCCATTTTTGCAGTATAACATTATCTGCAAAATTTCACTCCAAAATTTCACTTTCTTTCTCAAAGTCAAGTTGAGTCAAACCTACTCCAACAAGTCACTTATGCAGGTTCCAGTAGCTTGCGGCCTTCATTTCACTGGGTCTTTTGGAGTTCCAGTTGTCCAACTGGCATAATATTTTGCAGAAACCCTAATTTACATATTTAAGACTTGTACCAGCTTGAACCCCTAAATTTTGAAGCCTTCTTTTAAAAGTTTGAAGCTTGTTTTGTTCTGCTGATTGTTTTAGCACAATCCTTGGTTTTAGAGGGTATCTTGAGTTGTAGTGTTTAGGGTAACACCAAACATTCCAGTCACCATATTTTTGCTATAATAAACTTGTCTTGGCCCCAAGACACCAATTTATAAGTCCTCTTCCAAGGTTTTGAAGTGATTCTTCTTCTGCAGGTCATTTGAGCAATATTTTGGACTCAAAGACCTAATTGAGTTCCTATGCTCCAAATGGCACCAAAATTTACAGTAAACATCTTTTATATATATCAAAGTTTTACAAACTGAGAAATCCAAAATTTGAGGCCATTTACCTGAAGTTTGAAGCAAAAATGTCATTGTTGGTCACTTTTCCAGCATAACTTAAACTTAAGTGATTTCTGAGTTGTGATGCCTCAAATTCATTCAAATTTAGCATAAAATTCCTAATTATGCAGCTAAACATGACTGCAAAATTTCAGCTCAAGACTCCATCCCAATCTTAAAGTCAAAGTCCTGGTCAACATTGCATCTCTTAGGCCAATGCACAAGTTTCCTTACTCGGCAGCCTACCATTTCAATTTGGAACCAATTTCCTTGATGAAAAAGTTTTAAGAACTTGTTCATAACCTTTTTTCAACCTCACAGACCCCACTAAACCAGTAACTAAGCATCAAAACCTTAAGCTGAAGCCATAGTCACAATTCTGCCACTCTTGCAGATTTTATCAGCTTGGAACTTAGGTTCAAGGGGGTCATTTTTCGTTCTGGAGCTTCATTTCCAGCCAAACTTTACAGTTCCCATACTTTGGCCATAATAAAATTTTCTAGAAACAAAACCCTCATTTTAGAAGTCATTCACCCAGAATTTGAAAAGTACCAAGTTCTGCAAGTTGTCTTAGTAGCAACCTTGATATTGAGAGGCCATCTTGAGTTCCAGGGCTTCAAATTGCACGAAAACTTGCAGATAAGTCCTAAATATGTAGCTGAACTTTGCTGAAAAATTTCAGATCAAGATTCCATCCAAGCACAAAGTCAAACTTAAGTCAATGTTGCTCAAATCTGAAACATCCTTCATACAGGTTTTTAGCAGCTATAAATAAGATCAGCTCCCGTGGCCAAAATTCTGGTTTAAAGCCATGAACAAGTCCATTTTGAACTCATAAACAAGTCTGCAAAATTTCATCTCAGGATTTTTTCTCCTCCTCAAAGTCAAACATGAATGAAAACTCGTTCCTTCTAGCTTTTTTTTTTTATATATATTTCCAGCAACTACAACATTAAACTCAAATGTCTCTTTTCAATTCCATAGCTTCAAACTCCACTAAAAGGTACAGCTATCATCTCTTTCCCATAAGAAACTTGTCATAGTTCCTAAACCTCAGTTCAGAAACCATTTACCCAAAGTTTGAAGCACAAACAATTCTACATATTACAAGAGTTCAAAAACCTGTTTTTGTTGAGTTTTCTAACTTCTGCATTTCATAACTCATCCAAAATTTCCAGTCAAGTTTTATTTTCATAATGAAACATATTTATACCCAAAAATCTCAATTTTAAGCTTCAAAACCAGAATTTGGTATTTAACCAGTTCTGTTGGTCATAGTTTTCAGAAACCGAAATTTGAGGGGTGATTTTGGGTTCCACTCTTCAAAAATGGTTCAAAATTTGTAGGGACCCTTTTTTAGTCATAAGTAACTTATCTCCATCTCTTTCTTCACTTTTTCTACCTTCTGGTGTACATCTCAAAATATCTCCTTATTAAAGATTTTGAGAAGCTGCATCAGCATTGGATTTGGAGTGTTATTTGTAAAAGGTTCCTGTGAGATATTACTATAATCAAGTGGGTGGTGAAGGTAAGATAATTATTTGCCCTTGAATTTGCTCGGCTTTGGCTATGTAAGTGCTGGAAGAAGACAATTCTAAAATGGTGCAAGTTTCAAATAATTCAAATGTTTTTCTCTTGGTATAAGGAGTCAGTAAGCCATTATAATCATCAATTTGGAACGGCTATCCAACTATAGAATATGGGCGCTTTCTGTGCTCGAAAGCATCCGGGCAATTATCAAATAAATTAACTGAAGCAAACCCAACAAAGACACATTCTAAGTATTAGAACTGCATATTTCCTCCACGTAAAGTAACGTCTCAGGGAAGCACAGCAGTAACAATTCACAATACGAGAACAACTCATCTCATTGTTGGATTACACGCTTTGCACCATCCAACGTATTCTTGAGTAGCATCGCCACTGTCATCGGGCCAAAGCTACCTGGGACTGGGGTTATCCACCCAGCCACCTTACACAACTCCTCAAAATCCACATCTCCCACTAGCCTGATGAGCAGGGGGAAAAAAAAAACAATCCGCTACAATCCTCCGGTATAAATAGGTTACATATATATATATATATATATATATATATATTACATGAAAAGTATAATTAACTTATAATTTAAGCCCTTATAATTAAAAATGTTGAGACTTACTAGTTTCAATCTTTACAAACATATAGCAATTTGAAGCATTAACTTCATATTACATCATGGGCTTTCTAAGACTTAAGAAAATAAATATGACTTAGAGTTATGTAAAAAACCAAAAGCTAAATATACCTTACGGAATTGCAGTTGTTCTCGTGTTTTTAAAAATTTTATTAGAATTCATCTAGAAATGTGAAAAATTTTAATACTAACTGTTTATGTAGTTACAAAGTTTTATGACTCATTTAAAAAATTAAAAAATTTTAGGATTGAAATAAAAAAGTATGAAACAAAAATATCTATTTTTTATAAAAATAAATAAATAAATGGAAAATAGCGAAAGAATAAGATAAAAGAACTCATAAAAAAACAAACAGTATTAATAAAAAAATGAAATTTATAAAAAATAAATAATATTTATAAAAGAACAAATAGAACCCATGAGAAAACAAATGCACATGCCGGCAAGACTTACTCATTATTAAACGGGGACTTCTACAGAACTTCATGAATATGCAGGACTTATACGTTACAAAAAAGATAAATTTAGGACTTATTTCGCCAATGTCTCCCTGATCTAATGATTCTATCTGCTCGCTTCCAAGCTCTCTGTTGCGAGCTCTGCTTTTAGCCTTTAAACGCTCTTTGACGACGGCTCAACTCAACTTATCGCTTCTCCGATGGCCTCAGCGTCCGATCACAGGGCCACCATTATTGACGGAAAAGCTGTTGCTCAGGACATCAGATCCGAAATCGCCGAAGAAATCCACAACCTCTCCCAGAAGTATAACAAGGTCAGTGCCTTCCGCGTCAATTATTTTCTTCCCTTCTCTTTCCAGGTTTAGGCTATTGAAATTTTCGCTGTTAAGCTAGATTTTGGTCTTTGCTTGGTTTGATTCTCGCAAGTATGGCTGAAGATTCTGCTTATCTTATAGAGATAGAAGCAATGTTATGTTGACTGATAGTTCGTCTTCGATCTTTGTGGATTTTGATTCTAGCTGAGCAATGCGAAATGCTACATAGCCTACATTAAGTTCTTTAAAATAACTCGTAAGGTTGGCTTGCTAATATTTAGAATGGTCAAGAATAAAACTAGAAGAGAATTTTTGTTTGAGCTGAGCTATCTTAATTTGTGATTCCTTGTTTCTTGATCCACTCAGGTGCCTGGGTTGGCTGTAGTGATTGTTGGCAGTAGGAAGGACTCTGAAAGCTATGTGCGTATGAAGCGAAAGGCATGTGCAGAAGTTGGGATTAAGTCTTTTGATATCGACCTTCTGGAGGAGGTCCCAGAGGATGATTTGATCTCCAAGGTTCATGAACTAAATGCCAATCCAGACGTACATGGTATCTCAGCTATTAGTGTTCATAAATTGATTATTCCTTCCCTTACTTTTGCATATGGGCAATCGTTTTCTGAAATGATCTTTGTTTAATCATATGGATTGGTTGATCAAATTGGAAGAATATAGCTACAATCATGGTTACTCAGATTCGAGCAGTTTTTCTTTTATGCTTGACAAATGTTCTTCAATGATTTGGCCTTCAGAAATTTTTATTTAACTTTTTACATGTGGCAGCTAACTCACTTTTATGTTTAATTGTACTTCTGACGTTGGCAGGCATACTAGTTCAGCTTCCATTACCAAAACACATAAATGAAGAGAAAGTTCTTGGTGAAATCAGCATTGAAAAGGATGTAGATGGTTTTCATCCATTGAACATTGGCAAGCTTGCTATGAAGGGCAGAGAACCTCTTTTTCTTCCGTGCACTCCCAAGGTAATATGCTTTTGTGTCCATTATGATACCATCTTTTCTAACTATATGTAAGGTGATTATTGATTGTTAGCCTCAGATGGCCTTGTTGTTTTCCAGGGATGTCTTGAACTTTTATCACGAAGTGGTATAAGCATAAAAGGGAAAAAAGCTGTTGTTGTTGGTCGAAGTAACATAGTTGGGTTGCCAGTTTCATTGCTTCTGTTAAAGGCAGATGCTACAGTCACTATGGTACACTCTCGTACTCCTGACCCTGAAAATCTTATTCGGGAAGCTGACATAATCATAGCTGCTGCAGGACAGGCAATGATGGTAAGTTTAAGTATGATTTCTTCTTATTTTAGCTCCTTTCACAAGATGCAGCTTTAGTTCATTTCCTGCTTGTCATCTGAAGTGTTACGGAACCAAACATACTATGTTAGAGCTGAAATGGATTAGTTATCTACTTTTACTCTTAAATCTCTTAAAATTGTATAGAGCAATTTGTTTCTCTTTAATAAGGTTGAACCATCTTATTGCCTAGTCTTTTTGCGTAATTTTTGTTTCACCATAATCATGATTTCACACTGATCTTCATGAACAACTTCTTGTTCTGCACTACTGTGAGCGGCCTCAACCTATAGTTGTTGAAAACCCAGTTCAGTGTCCAACAATGGTCACTTTTCTGTTATTACCTGACCATTATCCACGAATTACTGCCCTTATGTCTATCATTAATATCCTGACAGAACAGAGCTTGATGCTAGTCTTAGACTATGGATTCCAATTATTTTCTCAATCTCTTTAAAACAAAACTGGTTATGAAATTGCACACTGATCAAATTAATAAATTTTGCAGGATTTTAAGTTTCAGATTCTGAATTCTGACAGACATATTCCTTATTAGAACATTTGAAAGTTATAGGACTTAAAATGAGCAATTAAGGACAATTCTGTAGCCATCTCATGAATCATGACCTTGTCTTGTAGGTTTCCTGTAAAGCTACCAATGAACAACAGGTATGAAGTATGTAATATAGTGCCAAAAAAAGACACTTCCAAGGAGCAAAGTTAAAGATTCAAGAATAAAAAAAGGTTACCTACATGGTAGAAAGAATGAATTCTCAAAATTCCAGGAGTCAAAATTGCATCTAGCGAAAAATGCATGATTAAAGAAATTTTGATATTCCTTGCCCAAGCCCCCAAACACAGCCTTAATAGGATTATGTCTTTGTGGAGCTCTTGGTTTGCTTTTATTTTCTTATTGATGTTTCATCTACCCTTTCCAGATCAAGGGCAGTTGGATCAAACCTGGAGCAGCAGTCATAGATGTTGGGACAAATGCTGTAGACGACCCATGCAAGAAATCTGGCTATAGGCTAGTGGGAGATGTGGATTTTGAGGAGGCGTGTAAGGTGGCTGGGTGGATAACCCCAGTCCCAGGTGGCGTTGGCCCGATGACAGTGGCGATGCTACTCAAGAATACGTTGGATGGTGCAAAGCGTGTAATCCAACAATGAGATGAGTTGTTCTCGTATTGTGAATCGTTACTGCTGTGCTTCCCTGAGACGTTACTTTACGTGGAGGAAAGATGCAGTTCTAATACTTAGAATGTGTCTGTGTTGGGTTTGCTTCAGTTAATTTATTTGATAATTGCCCGGATGCTTTCGAGCACAGAAAGCGCCCATATTCTATAGTTGGATAGCCGTTCCAAATTGATGATTATAATGGCTTACTGACTCCTTATACCAAGAGAAAAACATTTGAATTATTTGAAATTTGCACCATTTTAGAATTGTCTTCTTCCAGCACTCACATAGCCAAAGCCGAGCAAATTCAAGGGCAAATAATTATCTTACCTTCACCGCCTACTTGATTATAGTAATATCTCACAGGAACCTTCTACAAATAACACTCCAAATCCAATCCCGTAAAATCTGACACTTAATGTTTTTACTATAGGTTGGTTTCGCCAATTTTTAGCTAAATGTACGTAAATACATTGAGAAAGATGTAAAAAAGAAAAGAAAAATCTTTGTTTCGATACACACGCACACAATCGTTATTTAGGGTAACATAGTTGAAGAGAGTCCTGAAACCTTGAGTCAAGTAGCCTGGACTCAGACCCAGAATGTGAAGCTGTTGGCTAAATCAACAATTGAACTGCATTCATTTGAAATTTTTTGGGAGTTGAACTCCTAAATTTGAGCTTAAGTGGAATGCGCATTTACCATTTGAGTTAAAGTTCACATGTTAAGAAGCCAAGTATTAGCCAAACAATTAAAGCATATAATGATCACTACAATATCTAAGGGTCATTCACTACTCCCCATTTGGGTTTGCTTGTGTTGTATCCGATAGAAAGGGACTGAGTAACAATATGAAAAATACAAAACAGCTGACAAAAAATATGTTGCCACTTCTTGCAAACATTTTAGCTTTTCATCACCAACTGTTATTCAAAAAAAGAAAGAAAGAAAGAAATCAGTTGGCAAGCATGTGTCAAGGGTTCACAGGTCCAAACGTTAACTCCAGAAAATAGTCAGGTTCGTTTGCTTGGGAGTCATAAAGATTATGAGCCAAACAAAGCCTGTAATTTTCCATAATGATACGGTTGCTTGGTTGAGTTAGTAATTGCCTTCTAGCTAGAATCAAGTATAAAAAAGCCTACAATGGCGTATCCTATGCATCCACCAAAGATACCATAGGTTTTGCTTGTTCATGTTCAAAAGAACTTTGAAAGGTAAAAAAGAACATGGCACCTTATCCTTTGTTCACTTTGATTTCCCTTCTCCTGCTACTGCAAATCAATAAGATTACGGGTTTTCCAAATTGTGAAAATATTAATGCAAGTGACACTGAACGGATTCATTTAGCTCAGAATTTGGAGTTATTAGAAGCAGAATTTTTCTTGCACGGTGCTCTCGGTATTGGGCTCGACCATTTTGCCCCTCAACTGGCCAAAGGTGGGCCTTCTCCCATCGATGGCCGGAAGGCTAATCTCGACAATATCACTCGTCGGATCATTGAGGAATTTGGCTACCAAGAAATTGGTCATCTAAGGTATTATTTCGGCCAAGGCCCAATGATTGGGTCCATCTGTCCCATAAATCCCACCCTGTTGGGCTCCTCAGCTTGTAGAGCCACATAGGCTGGGTCCAAACTTGTTAACAAGTCCGAGTTGGGTATATAATTCATCATTGATATTTGTGGATAATTCATTTGTGGATTAGCAGTATAGTTTCTTTTCCCATTATCGACACATTATTATAGAATCAATCTCATTTACTGTGGAATTATTAATGTGAGATTCTTAATTAGTTTAAAATTTGTTTCTATAACAACCAGTCATTGCGTATAAAACAGATTACTCGTTGACATATTGAATATTAACTTCCGTATATCATCTAGTGTTGAAATCTTGAAAACGCTTTACTGTTTGATTTTATTTTTTAGGGCGATTGTTGACACGGTCAGTGGAATTCCAAGGCCTCTGATTGACCTGAGCACAAAAAATTGGGCCAATTTATTTGATCTGGCTTTTGGGTATCATTTAGAGCCTCCTTTTGATCCTTACGCCAACACAATCAACTAGTATATTTTAGCATCCTATGCTATTCCATATGTTGGGCTTGCGGGTTATGTTGGCATAATTCCTTTCCTTTATGCAAGCATTACTCGACGGGTAGGAAATTTCACTTCTTTCACATATATTTTTCTTAAAATCAGTAATCTAACACATGCAATGTCACATAATTGTTTCGCTTGACAACAACCTCTACTGATAATTTATAAATGGTGCTTATGTGTGCTTATGCATATATGTGTATGCATGCATAGTTGGTAGCAGGGCTGTTGGGTTTGGAATCAGGACAAGATGCAGCAATTCGAACATTATTGTATGAAAGAGCATGTGAAGTGGTGTATCCTTACAATATAACAGTGGCAAATTTCACAATCAAAATCTCGATGTTGAGGAATAGGTTAGCCATGTGTGGGATCAAGGATAAAGGCATCATCGTGCCGCCTTGGCTCGGGGCCGAGAACCAGACGGAAAGCAATATTCTTTCGGCAGATTTCTACTTTCTATCCTATGCCAGAACAGTGCAAGAGATATTAAGGATTGTATACAGAACTGGAAATGAGCATTTTCCCGGTGGGTTTTTCCCACATGGTGGAAATGGGTGGATTGCGAGAATGTTTCTTTCTAACAAATGTAACATATGATTCCATTGATTGAATTAGAAGCACATAACAAATATTATACACATATGAGTCTATGGTGTGATGGATTATTATTGGCTATAATGTATGTGTTTATATCTCCGAGTAAAAGGATTTGAGCATTATCAGCTTTTCTAAATGTTCTTTGAACCTTAAAACATATATAATTTTGTTTAGATGAACGTCAATCACTCATATGGATAAATTTAGACCAGTTATTCACGATAGGGCTCTTGAAGATTTAAAGATAGATTCTGGTGACATAAGGTCATTTGACCTTTGTCCAAATGCATGGGAGTGGCACTTTCGGCGGGTTGAATGATGAGAAAGATGTGCAAGCTTTATGAACTATAGCATAATAACTTTTGACCATGATCAAGTGATTCCAGTTAAAATTCGGTTTCATACACTCACTTTTTGGCATATCTCAGATAATAGAAGTATGAAAAATACAAATGTGCTATGTTTATTACTATCTTCACTCCCACATTATTGTCATTTTGGACCTTTTTAAATTAAGTCTGACTATTTATATCTTTTTATTTTTTTTTATAAAAACATATGTTTCCATTGCATCAAGAAGAAGAAGAATTACAATCAAAATCTAAGAGCTCTGTTATTGAAAATGGAAAATTTTCCAGTCAAGCATGGAATGGATCAATTAGCAAGGCTAATCTGACCAATTCATGAATCACTTTGTTCAATTCCCTTCCTTCAAGCATGCAAGACACACCATCCTTTCTAAATCACTAGGCCCTAACCTTCTTGCTACTAAAGCTGCAATGGGTTTCCTTTCTTAATTCCGTAACACTGCCCTTAAGCCAAGTGAGCCATCCATCCCTATTGCCACATTTGTATTTAGTTTAACCACAATCAAAGGTGGAGCAATCCAACAATGCTTATCACTGCCTGGAATATTAAGCAAAGCTTGAAAATTCACATCATTCAACAATCAAGTTAATTTTTTTTATAAATCGAATATAAACATATAAATTTGGACATAGATGACATATTAAATCTTATAATTTCTAAATAGTATTTTTCAAAATGTCAATTAATGTAAGATATATACAATCAAACTTAATTTCAAAAAGTGAAAACATGATAACTATTAGAGAGTTTCAATCAAGTTATTTTCTTTTGTTGCTTTTCATCTCCAATTGACAATGGAAAGCAGTTAGAAAGTACGGTCATATATTGCAAGTCTGAATCTAATTCTAAAAAATAGTATGATTCACTAGTTTAAGTGTCCTCAATTATATGACAATTATAGTTATCACCTAAACAACACCTCTAATTAATTTTTTATGACCATGTTGTTGCATAGCTTAGTTAGTTGAAGCCATTGGTAATTCCAAAGTAATCAAATATAAATATTAACTAGGGTTATATCTATGTGCCTAAGTTTTTTTCCTGTTTTTTCCGGTTTGATAGTTTGTCCTTATTTTTTTTTTTAGTTCCTGATCAATTTTGACCTAATATCAAATGAACATATTATTAGGCCAACAAAAGAACCATTTCATAGTTGAACCTGTCAAACTGAGTTGTCTGATTTGGCTCTTACAATTATGTTGGTTGATTTGACTTTCTCTTCTCCAAGCATGGAAATCAATGAGATTATAGGCTTTCTTGATTGTGAAAATATAGTTAATGTGCACGTGACGCTGAACGGATTTATTTGTTTTAGAATTTAGAGTTCTTAGAAGCGGAATTTCTCTTGCACAGTGCATTTGGTATTGTGCTTGACTCTTTTGCCTCTCAAGCCCCAACTGCCAAAGGTGGGCCTCCTCTTATTGACAGCAGGAAGGCTAATCTCAACAATGTCACTTGCTAGATCATTGAGGAATTGGCTACCAAGAAATTGGCCATCTAAGGTACTCCACCATCTATATATCTCATATCCTTTCGCACTATTTACAATTTTAGTTATCTCAAATCTTTGTATAATTTCTACATTCGTTAGTTTTTCCAAAGTTCTGATGCTAAGTCAAAATAGAGCAAGTAATTAGTTTCTATGATGTATGAAATTTGAATGTATGACAGAGCATGATAAATGGTGCGTCGTTATAATATATTGGTGGCTGTTTTATGATCAAGATCACAATGGTAAAGAATAGGTCGACCATATGCAAGATGAAGTACAAAGGCATCATCATGCCTCTGTGGCTCACGGCTAAGAATTGGATGTAGAGCAACGTTCACTCAGTAGATCCAGGCATGACAATCAATAGGATATAAGCAAGATAATGTTATCCTCACATTCTATGCACTATGTTGGATACTTAACCCGTATCCTATCCATCATCCATCGATTTTATAGTTTTAATACTCATATCTTATCAATTCTAAAGCAAGTATAATCAGGTAAAACCCATGCTTCATCAACAACAAAAATTTTTGGGCTATAAGAGGGGCCACACAATCAACTAGTATCCTAAGAATAACAAAGAGGATTTGGAGGATTCACAACAAAATTTATATGAACCAACAGGTAGTCTCTAAAAGCCACCAACTGATGAAATAAGGCATCTCTTCTAGCTATGAATGATTGGATATCAATCATAAAATCATGGAACACATTTATTTCTATCCAACCATACAGTTCAAAAAGTAGAGACTACGTAGTAAATCCATTCATAATGCCATTTATCTTGGGATGCTAGTATTGATGATAGTTGTGCCTAAAAAAACCAGAAATTTTGAGTTAAAGGATTTGTACAAAAAAGCCCTCAAATATTTGTGGACCGCAGGCAACTCCAAAATAGGTGTAAAGAGCATCTTTGGCATATTGGATTCTACAAAGGGAAAATTACTAAGGCCCCCCTGAGGTTAGGTCGAAACTGCACATGTGCCCCCTATTTTTTAAATATCTACAGTTACCCCTTAAAAAATTAACACTGTCATTAACCGTTAGACTGGAACAAGGTAAAATATATGATTTTGCCTTCATAATCTTCTTCCTTGAACAATTTACCCCCCAACTTTCAGATCAATACAAATCAGATACACAACTTTACAATTAAACGTTTTTCTCTCTCTCTCCCTCCTCTTTCTCCCTGCTCTCTGCTATCTCTCTCTCTCTCCTCTTTCTCCCTTACAGCCCGATAAGCTGACTTTGCCACCTCTCCAGCCTGGCCAATGCTTCCTCAGCCCTCTTCTCTCTCGCCTCTGTCTCCGTCTCCTTCCGAAGACCCTTGCCTCGTCTCCGATGACCCTCGCCTTGCCGTACTTCAATTCACCCGACGACCATTGCTAGATCAGATTTTGATTCGATTGACCCGACAACCATCTCTGATTCGATTCCGTTTTGAACTAGATTCATCGTCAGGTTTTGACCGATTTCGATTCTATCTCCTCTGTTCGCCGGAACCAAGCCGGACTTTGGAACCATGCTTGACTGCCCTCGCTCTCCTTTGATTTGTTCGCTCGATTGTTCGCTTCCTCCTTTGTTTGTCCGCCGATCTTTGATTCTGCCATTCGATTATTCCTCTTTCGATTGTTCTCCAGCATCTGATCTCATGAATCCGACCGCCGCCGCCGTGTCTCGTCAGCCATCTAGTCTCTAGCATCTTTAAAACGCTGTGTCTCGCGGACCCAGTCGACGACGGTGGGGCTTCCCTACCGGCCCTAGGCTTCATATTCTCCTTCCTCTCGTGGCTCAAGCTGGTGAGGGGAGAAAGGGATTGAAGGAGACGGCTGCGAGAAGAGTGATCGAAGGAGGAGGCGGCGCAAAGAGGGATCGGAGAGGTGGCTGGTGCGGACGACAGAATCAGAGGAGGCTCCATTTCCAAGACATTAGATTGGAGTGAATGCAAAGATTGTTAGATGTACAAGTTGGGGAGCAAAAGTTTTAGGGAAGAAGGCTTGGAGGGCAAAAGTAGGTGTTTTCTATTTTTTATCATAACGGTGATTAATGGTGTTAAATTTGCAGGGGTAAGTGCAGGTATTTGAAACAGAGATGACATAAGTGTAAGTTAGGGTTTACCTTAGGGAGGTCCTAATAATTTTCCCTTCTAAAAACCACCATGACCAGCTAGGTTAGCAGCGTGGGAAGTAAAGGTGGGATGTAGGGCAACCTGACTCGAGGCAGGCCCGGACCGGTCGGGCCTGGGCCTGGGTCGAAGAGGACCGAGAACGGCCCAGTACCAGGCAGGGTGGTTCCGAACCGGTCCTGGGACGGGTCTGGGGCGCGGCGGGGTGGGGCGGGTTTAACATTTTTTTTTGTACAAAAAAATTAGAAACATAATTAATTGTATATATAATAAATATTTTTATGAAAAAAATGCCACATCCGATGTAAGTTTTATTAAGTTAAAAAGTCAAACGACACTTATAAATAATCGGAACAGGCTTTACATTTTGAAATGGCAAAACGTTCTGAAAATGATGAAAAATAGAAACCTATGGTCTGTGCTTAACAACATAATCAGATCAAATACAAACTACATGTATGATTGAAAAAAAAAATTTCAAGTCTCGGTATCAGATATTACCTCCTCATCCGAACTATTTTGGTCTTGCTGCCGGAGTGCTGTGAGGCCCCAATCTCGGTTGCGCACACATATTTCTACAACCTCGGGTGTCAATCTTGATCGTTTCTCCAATATCACTCATTTTTCTTGCACTAAACGCTGCCTCGGGTGATGCGGTGGAGATTGGAATAGCAAGAACTCCTGTGCGATTATCGACAATATCAGAAACCTTGATCTCTTTTGTTTCCACTATTCCAATATGTCGACGTTGCTTGCCTCGAATGATGTGTTGAGATAGTCATCGACCTTAACTAATCCCGATGTTGTCGGTCGAGTTCGTTTGAGCATTTGGAGGGCTGGGTTGAATCTTGATGAGATTGATCTCCTTGGAGGTTCGGTTTAAGGAGATTCGGATCTTACCTTATCCGAATGTCGCTCACAATATAACTTGTATAAAGAATGCAAATACTCGGAAGTAATAGCAGACATAGCTAAAACATTTATATGAGATATTTCTAAATAAATATGAAAAATTCCTTCAAGCAATGTTGTTGTGCCCGTTAATTTGACATATAGGTCAAGCAAAGAAGCAACTAAAAAGATAAGTATAATGCTTTTGAAATACTGAAGTCACTTAGCCCGCATGGCTTTGACAGTTGGTTTTAACAACTCATTATCTTTAAACTGATGTAAAGCATATGTAATGTTCACTAAATGAAGCAAAACTTAATGAATGGTTAGGTAGTAAACACCAGAGAAAAATTCAGTAGCCTCATAAAAAAACTTTAGTAATTCACCGGTTTTGGAACATTTTTCCCAAACTTCAGTCGTAAAAAGCTTTTAAATTCACGAAACACAGCAGGTCTTGATTTCAAATACTTCAATGAGTTTCGAATAGGCAGAATTGCATTTTGGAGAACTTCTAAACCTTTTTGCACACAAAGGTTCAAAATATGACACATGCATCTAACGTGAAAGAATGCATCGTTGAGAGGTGATTTCAGTGTTTGACTTAAAAGACGAGCGACAACATCATTGTTTGAAGCATTATTAAATAAAATGAACAAAACTTTATCAGCACAAAAATAATCACGTAAAGTTTCTAAGATGTAATTGAATAAGTGATAACCACTATTGATAGCCAAATAGCTATCACACTTGGATAGCTTCTAAGGATAACTGACAAGTACCATCCTCGGACGTACATCTGACCAACCTCGGGAAAATAGATCTTCACCACCCTCGGATGATAACACTACCACCCTTGGAAGCACATACTGCCTGGTCCTCGGTCAAGTGATTTGCCGACCTCGAGAGGCCATCTCCCCATCCTCGGCAGAATATAGCATTCACCGAAGGTCCTTCACCCTACCAAGGAGCCTCCCTCTATGGTCCTCGAGAGCAAAAACCGGACTGAAGGAGACCTGTCTACCGAAGGGGTATTACCCCTCGAAGAGGGCCCATCACCGAATGAGTTCTCACCCAGATGAGACAAAGATAGTTAGGAGCCTCTGACATGGAGACCTCGCATACACCCCTGACACACAGACCTCCCACGGCCCTGACTTTTGGCCAGAACGGCCTATGGCCAGCTGGAGGTCCCCATCCTTGAAGACACGGACAGCATCCGACCGAACACGTGTCATAATCTAAGTGGGCTGTGTCAAACGGACTTCTCCTAACGCCCTCCTATAAATACTTGGGAACACCTTGGTAAGAACACAGACAGAACTCTCTCCACTCTTTTACTCTCCACTATCTGCTCCTTACTTGCCAAATACTGACTTGGGCGTCGAAGGCTCCTCCTCCGGAAACACATTCCGGGGAGCTCCTAACCCTTGTTCTTTTGAGCATTTCAGGCACTCTCACGCCAGAAGCCTCTCCTTCAGACACCCTCCACACTAGAAGTCCCTACTTCAGGCCACTATGTCATACAACGAAGATGCCGCCGGGCATCAACTATGATTCGTTTCAATGACCCTAAATGACAAAATTCGTTTTTGCATAATCCAATCAGAATCAATCCAATAAGAAGTAACACAATAAAATGATTGACCTATAGGTGATGTCCACATATCAGAAGTGAATGCCACACAATGATCAAGAGCAGAAAAATAGGCTTGCAAATTTGACTTTCCGGCTTCAAATAATCTAAAGCTTTCTTTCCTAGCAGTTTTCTTATACACTTTTTAAATGCAGGATTTAATTGTGATTTTATCCAATATTCTAGATGCACATCTTCAGCTTGTGAGAAAGGTTTTTCGGCAAGCATCATCCAATTTACCATGCCTTCTCTACAAGATTGTTGGTGAAAATGAAAAATACCTGGCCCGCCGGTGCCGATTGTAGACTCAAGTTGTGTTTATTCTTCAGAACTAATGCCGGCACTAGGGACGACGTTAGGATGTTGATTTTCAATATGTTGCTTCAGCGTTCCAGTGCCAGAATTCTTTTTATGCACCAATTTTTTACCGCAATATTTGCATTTCCCGTATCTCAACTCCCCTTCGTGTATGAGCTCATAATGCTCCCAAACCCAAGTAGTTAGTCTCTAGGATTTACTTTGTCCTTGGGTTTCCTTCACGGTGGGTCCATAACTTGTCAGCATCGGTTGTGTTGACGAATTCCCCACCGTTATTGCATCTAACTCTTTAACTTCATCATCCGATAAATTGATCATCGAGTCCCAAATCATAATTCGTCATATCGATTCCGGCATCATCGTCATGCAACTCTTCAATTGATATGCCTTTATCAATGGACCGAGAACGGCGACGAAACAAGCCTTGGAGGCCGGTGGTGCGGGAAGATAAACTTCTGTCGCCTTGCTCTTTCCTCTTGAAGCCATGAGTCACGAACTAATAGTAATGATTCATGCAAAATTAAGATGAGATTATGAATATATTAGGGGGAGATTAGCAAGAAATTTGGAAGTGATTAAGAAAAAAAGATCAAATGCTTGAGAGAATGTAGTAGAGGAATAAAAGAGATTGAGTGGTGGTGTGAGGATAGAGTAAACATGGCATTGGTATTTATAGGGGAGGGCCAAAAAATATTTGGACCAAAAAGTCCTCAAAATTTAGTTGTTGGGATGGGTGAAAATGGAATTTTGGGGGCTAAAATGTAGCAGAAAACCGTTGGAGGACCTATATTGTAATTAACCCATTTTTTTGAAATTTTTTTTGCAGGTTGACGTTTTTTACCGTTGCAGCCCAGGCCCGGGATTGGACCGGCCGGTCCTGTGCCAGGCTCTAGTGGGGGCGGTTTTCGGTGTTGGGCGGTCTAGGTTGCGGGTCGGGTCATGTTCGAATCTAGGCCAGGGCAAGCCGTTTTGCACCATTCTCCTCTTTTCAGGCCCATGTTCGGCCCAATATTTACCAAGTTTTTGCCGAGGCGGGGCAATGTTGACTTCTAGGCAGGTCCCAGTTTAGGCCGGGTCGCCCTAGGTCCCACCTCTAATGGGAAGTGCATTGAGTGCCTTAAGAAAACCTTAAATTTGTGAGAAATGTTGAAACCCCACACTCGCTTTATAGCTTTCAGGAACACAGTCGTATAATCCAATTAGACCCCCTCTGGATGAATCGAATAAGAAAAATACCTAATATGACAGCTAATCAGATGAAAAAATGATGTGGCAACATAATGCAGAAACTATGAGTTTTTAACTTAAGAATATTGTGACTTAAAAACTTAATTGCTAAAAGATATTTCCTCTATCTTACCTTATGAAAGTTCTTCATTTTACTATTCACAACTGTAGCAATGTGATTTTTATGAGTCGCCACCAATCAGTTTCGCCTAGGTCGATTGAATAACTGTTATGATATGCGAGAGATTCTAAGATCGTGAGTCGGTTACGCTAAAATAACCTTATTAAAGCACCCGAAAATTGGTACCATGGGGTTCGATTTTATCTTTTTCTTAACTCTTCATTTCTTGACCTAATCTATGATTGAAAAATAATTTTTATGAATTTTAATTTTTACTTCCAAACCGTAAATCTTATTAGACCAACTAGATATAGATTCCTAAACCTTGCTATTTGATTTTTATTTATTTAATAAAAATTTTTATATTTCCAAACCATGGATCCTATTAGACCACTTGAATATGGAACCTAAAAAACTTAAACTATTTCTATTTTTTTTTATCTTTTAAATATTTTGATTGAGTATTAATCCAAACCATAAATTCTATCGGATCACCCGGATATGGATATTAAAAATTATTTTTCTTTACTTTCTTTATTATTTGCAAAGATTTTTAAATAATTGTCCAAACCATGGATCTTATCAGGTTAATGGCTCAACATTCCAAATAACCAAAAATACTAAAAAGATAAGAATAACAAAAAAAATAAAAGATGAAGGGGCTTGGTCATCCACATAATAGAAATAATAAAACTAAAATAAAATGCAAAAGTGATAAAAATAAATAAGGTGGGAGGTATGACCATCCACATAATAAAAACAAAAATAAAATGCAAAGTAAATAAGGTGGGAGGCATGACCCTCCACATAACAAAAATAAAATAAAATGCAAAAATGCTAGAAAGTAAATAAGGTGGGAGACAGGACCCTCCACATAACAAAAATAAAAATAAAATGCAAAAGTGCTAGAAAGTAAATAATGTGGGAGACATGACCCTCCACATAACAAAAAATAAAATAAAATGCAAAAGTGCTAGAAAGTAAATAATGTGGGAGACATGACCCTCCACATAACAAAAAATAAAATAAAATGCAAAAGTGCTAGAAAGTAAATAAGGTGGGAGACATGACCCTCCATATAACAAAAATAAAAATAAAATGCAAAAGTACTAGAAAGTAAATAAGGTGGGAGACATGACCCTCCACATAACAGAAATAAAGTAAAATGCAAAAGTACTAGAAAATAAATAAGGTGAGAGACATAACCCTCCACATAATAGAAATAAAATAAAAAAGTAAAAGTGCTAGAAAGTAAATAAGGTGGGAGACATGACCCTTCACATAAAAGTAGAAGATTTAACCTTCCATTTAACAACAACAAAACAAAATAAAGAAAAACCAAGAAAGAAAACAAAACAAAAAACAAAAACAATGCTGTTAGTGGCTGGATAGTTGAAACAGAAAGAACAAGGATCTAAACTAAAAAAATTAAAAGATTGGAGGACTAATCATGGGTTTTACCAAAGGTAAGGATTTGACTGGGCAGACGGGTCGGGTTGCGATGGGCGAAGCGGGTTTCGTCTTCAATTCTCCGTTCTCCGGCGAAGGCGGGACCAGTGGCGACCTAGGCTTGGATGAGGGGGCGACGGCGACGAAAGGGAAGGAGAAACGAGGAGGATGTCGCGGCGGACGAAGCTCAGAGCGAACGCCGGCAGCTACGGGAAGCCTTCGGGGATGGCGGCTTGCGGTCGGACGGAGCAGGGGAGACGAGCTTGGCCGACGAGGTGGAGGGGGCAGCTGTCCAGGGTCGGCGGCGTCAGCTGGCGTTAGAGGCAAGAAACGGAGCGAAGGGTCTAGAGTTTCGGCAGCAGCTGGGGGGAAGGTTAGGATTTCTGGGGATGAGGGAGGAGAGATCAGGGACTAAAGCTACAGTTTTCCGTTTTTAAGTAAGGAGCTTAGGATTACCGTTTTTCTCTCATCCCTTCTGCAAATCTGGACCCCTATTTATATCAGTGGGGCCATTGGATCCCATTAATTAAAAAAAATTTCTAGATTTAATTTGAACAGGTTTAAAACCTAATTTGGTATAAATAACAGTTTTAGTCCCCTATCTCTCACATATTACTAATCTGGTCTCTAGGTTTTCACGAAATCACAATTTGGCCCAACTTCTGTTTGATTCGTCAAATTAGCCCAAAACCTTGCCAAACTCACTAGATTTCCTTAGAATTTTAGGATTTTGTCAGATTTTCCCCAAACTTTCTAATTTTGACATATTAACCCTAAACTTTCAAATTTTGCGTAAAGCATTCTAAAAATCCCTAGTTTCCTCCCAAACTTTTTTTTTTTGCCTAAATTGGCCCTGCAAAACTCTTCGAACTCCAAATTAGTGCCTACACTAAATTAATTTCTATTTCTACCCTAGATAAACATTTTATACTCCTAACACATGAAAAGACCAAATTGCCCCTCAAAATAAAATGCCCCCAAAACCAAAATTTCTTTTTTAAAAACCTAGACTTACAAAAAGTTAGTACCCGGACGAAATTGGGTGTTAACAACAACAATTAATTTATAATTATTTTTTAAAATTTATTATAAAAATGTGAACTTTTTAAATGATAATAAAACTTTAATAATTGTAGTTTCTAAATGTAATTTTTAATAATTTTTTAATACATATTAACACGAATATATTTAGGTCAAATTTTAATTTTTTTATAAAAAAGTAAAAGTAGTAACTAAAACGAGAGGGAGTAGTTATTTCTAATTTATATGACAACCCATTGTACTTATTATCTTACAATGTCATGTTACCGCTTTTTCTATCATCAACTGTTGGGTCAGATTAAAACTTAATCATAAAATCTTAAAAAAACCTAACAGTTGTTTACTTCGAAGAACGAAAAGAAAAGGGAAAAAAAAAAAAAAAGGAAGATGAATGTCTTTAGTCAGATTTTTTTCCATGTGAGCTCCATTTGAAATTTTTGCAAAATTTTTATTCTACAAAATCAACTTATATAGAGATGTTAGAAAAATTATTAAATTTTTTTCTATGCAATTTAAGAAGCTCAAAATAATTTTTAATTTCTTTTGTAAAATTTATTATTTTTGAATAATTTAGTAATAGGTTGGAAGAGAAATGAATTTAGAAATAATTATTTATTTTTAAAAATATGTTTAAGTGATTATTAAATAGAACAACTTTCAAAGAATAATGGTTAAAAAAAAAGCAAAATATAAATAATATCACTTTCTTTAAAATGACAAATAATGTGTGTGCTTTTTTTGTCGATTAACAAAAAAAAATTAGCTGACAGAAAAAAGGGGAGCATAGGCAGGGATGTCAACTTGTCGAATTTTGTCGAGGTTTAATTAATCCCAAATCTTTTTCTACGAGTAATTAGGTTCGAGAGTACTCACTAATATGAGTCAGTAAGTACTACCTGTCAACCTATTTAAGGTATTTATTTATTTTTAGAAGACTTAATTTTTTTTATATGTTTACATATATTTTTAAAAGAATGTGCATATCTACAATTAATTATTAACTAAAAAATGTATAGTGATTTATGTTAAATTATAATTTTATTTTAAAACAAAAAAATATTTTAAATACAAATACCCTTCTCATGGCTTTGCAAGTGGTGTCAAATTCAAGTTTGAATTCAATTGACTAGATAGGGACAGGTAAAATATTTTTAACATCCTTAAACATAGGGTAAAATAGAGAAATTTTAAGCCGATAGCTTAACTAAATCATAGCTAAAATGTTCTTTCATCTGTATTATGATGTTCTATAACAGTTTTTTTATTATCTCATGCGGGTGAAATCAAATTTTTTTTTTTAAAAAAGAATTAAATATGGTTTGGCAATCCATCAACAGAAAAAAAAAATGTGACATGGCAAATTAAGGATAGAAAGTGCAATTAGCAGGTATATAAGTTACAAATCACTATTTTTTGGTAATTAAGTTTTTTAATTACAATATTTTGGTTAAAAACTCCAAAAACTACGATTAATTAGTATATAAATTAAAAACTACTCATTTGACAATTAAATTTTGTAACTACAATATTTCAAAAAAAAATTGTAACTACAATACTTCTTTTAAAAACTCATATTTTTATTGGGGAGTAGTGCGTACTTGATCAAATTTATCATTATTCTTCAGTTTTTAATAGGTATTTAGGAGTGTTTGTTTTTCAAGAATCAAATAAATATTTAAATCAATATTGTAGTGGTATTAATTATATGGAGAAGTGGGGAAGTCAAAAGTTGAACACCGACTCTCCCCACATGTCTCTTTTATAATCCCGGTAGGGTGTGGAGGAAGATGAGAGTACACCAAACTTGCTTGCATTCTTAGAGGTCAAGAATCAAGATACTCCAAAATCATGAAGCCTAAATCTTTGTTTTTTTAGATAAAAATATATATTAATCCCCAGATCTTGATGTGATTAATTAGCTGCTATTTGCACTTTATTGCTCCATGCCTCCTTCAAGTTAAAGATTTTATTATTAAATTTCCATGCTCAACGCCATTACTTCAAAATATCGATCCAAGATTTAACCATTCCATCTTTTAAGTGGCAAAAAGTCAGCTCATATATACTCTTCAATTTTTATTTTCCGAATACGAACCTAATGCAAAGAGGCAGACGCGGACTCATGTACACTAAAGTAGCGTTCATGGATCTCACTTTTATTCAAAAATATAAGTAAAAAGTGTGCAATTAAGTATGGACCTTACTATAATTTTCTATTGAATTCCACTATTTTATATAAAAGTCTAGAAAAAAAAACATATTAATATCTTCACAAGAAATTGTTGAAACAAAAATTTTGAGTCACTCACTACAATTTCTTTTGTCATTCTTCATTTTTATCTTAATTATTGCTTAAATGTAACATTAGTTCTCCCACAAGTTATGAGTCAACCTAAAATCATTAAACTTCACAAATCAAGATAAGCTCAAATTTTCAAACAAACTAGTTAATCCTTAATAGAAGTGTCAATGTCATAAAAAAAATAATTTTCTACTCATTTTTATTGTAAAATTATAAACAATTCTAGGCTTGGAATATTTTATTCTAAAATATTAAAAATAGTATTATAGGCAATCCATCTTAAAAAGTGGAAAACCATCATAACTTGCTTCAACTTAAAATTAAAGGTTACTTAAAATAATATTTATTTCTATGTATGCTTTCAGGAATTAACTCAAAAAAATTTTGCTTAAATTGGTCGTGTTCTTTTTAGTACTCATAAATTTACAAGAGCACTGTTATCGGAGATATATTCTCTTTAGATATTTATATTATAGTTTAAAGTTTAATTTTTTATCAATTTAAATTTTAAAACTGATATAGCCTTATATATATATGCCCACTTTGGAAATGTTGTAGATACAAATAGGAGTTAAACAATCTAGCAGTCAGGGTCTAGCTAGCTTTAGAGCAGTAGTTACAAAAAAAAAAAATTAATCATAGTTTTTAGGATCAACTGGGCGAGGTGGTCAGTTCCAATCTTCACAAATTATCTGTCGCGGGCTCAAGTTTTTGTCATACCAAAATTATTATTGAGAGAGCTAATACATGGCGAGAAAATAAATGACTTCACACATGGCGCCTCCTCAAAATTAGCAATTGTGAAGCAGGGAAGAATTCGGCTTTTACGATGTATGTCTATTTCTTTCTTCTAATTCTTAGTTTCAAATTAATTACACTTGCCCTTATGTGACATTTTGTTGTTGTTTCAGAAATCACAAAGTCACCCTTATTCTTTAACACATAAAAAACTATTTTTACTAAAATAAACAAAACAACAACAATTATAATAACAATAAAATCTTAAACTGTTCGGCAGATTTATATCATTAAATTAAACTATACTCCCTCTGTTTCACAAATGATGACTTTTTTATCTTTTTTTTTTAATTAAAATTTGACTTATATATATTCATATTAATTTGTATTATAAAATTTTTTTAAAAAATTATATTTATAAACTAGAGTCTTTAAGGTGTTATTTTCATATAAAAAGTTTATATTTCTATAAGAAATTTTGAAAGAAAGAAAATCATGAATTAATTGCTGCGAATAACAAAATGGCCAAGCTTTTGCGAGACAGTTGGAGTATAATTTTTTGTAGTACTTAGAATCAAATAAAGGATTTAAGTACAACGAAAGAGGGAAAAAGCAACTTCATAAGCTAGAGAAACATGTTATCGAGGCACTACAACCATTAAGGATTCAACTTCTCCATATCAATAGTAGTCCGACAGACCAAACTTACCAAATGCAAATTGACGTGTTGATCATCTCGCAAAACGGCTAGAACCTGGAAAACAATAAATAAGAATAGTGACAACAGAAAGAGATGGTTGGACAATGGCTTGTACTATTCCAGTAATTGCAATAGTTTTAGCTTTTAGACTAAAAGAACACTACTCCTAAATAAGTTCATTTTGAACCTGAGAATGGGTATAGCCAAGCTGTATGATAGCCGAAGGGTTATCGCCTCTATCTGACCCGAACTCGGAGCGTCAGGAAACGCGAGAAAGCTATTAGCCCCCCCGAGGTACTAAACAGACCGCCTTCGGAAACGGAGAATCAGCTATTACAAGCCAAAGAGGATCTCCCCAAAGGCGGAACCCTGAATCAGGGAACTCCCCGAACTGCGGGCATATTTCCCGAAGGGGCATCGTCCGTACCAGAGGACGACCTCGGACAGGGACCTCGGGAGTACGGTATGAGCATTTAAGGAGCCTCTGACATGCCACCCACAGACGCTACATGTCACCTCAAACGGCGACTTGACACGCCGACGCCGTCCAGGTCTTGTCACGACCTGTCTCGGTTCGAGACTCAAGGAGTCTGCCACTGGCTACTTGTCCCCTACGCCCAGAAATTCAGAGAACATCCGACCGAACACGTGTCACGATCTGAACGGGCTGGACATTCCTATAAATACCAGGAAACAAACCCTGGCAAGGGGTTGGACTCCTCCCCCCTGAGAAAACACAGGCAAACCCACTAAAAACTCTAGTGCTTCCCCCTTACATTCTCAGGAAACTGACTTGGGCATCGGAGGCTCCTCCCCGGAAAAGCACCCCGGGGACCTCCTAACCCCCTTCTCTGAGCTTTGCAGGCATGTTCCCCTGGGAAACTCCAGCACCAGACGCTCCCCTCCACAGGAAGTCCCTCCGGAAGTCACCATGCCTTCCAGCGACGATGTCCCCGGACATCACTGTAGCAACAAGACCTAATGATCTTCACCGAGCTCCATCAATAATGTAGATTGCAAGATTAACGAAGAGAGAAAGAAATTTCTTAATACCCTAGGAATGGCATAAAGGATGCTAGGGATTAGACATAAATCTTGCATAGCATGATAGGAAGTCCCTGAACACGGTACGCTATTGAAACAAAGCATCTATTCTGGCTATGATTGATTGAGGAACGAATGGTGTATTATGGGAAATATACTCATTTCTCCCCAGCCATATAGACTAGAGGGTAGAGACTGCGAAAGAAAACTAATCCTATTTTCATTTGCCATGAGATACCAATATAAAATACAGCGCTCCCCTATGGAACTGAAACCTTGAGACAACAGGTTGGTGTAGAAAGATCCTTATACTTCAATTAAGCCTGAACATTCCAATAACAAATACAAAGCTGATTCATTAAAATGAGAACATGTGCACAATTTTAACTCATAAAGCCCTAGTGGTTGTTGATATTAGCACCAACAGGAAAAACATTTGTTAAGCATTTTCATAAGAAAACATTAAACTATTGGGGAATATTAAATCCCCAAATCCATCACATAAGTCGATCAAAAGCAGAGTTAGGCAAGATGTCCACATCTGGGCCCCTGGAGTAAAGTAAATGAGCTGACTTTTTAATAACTTCCAAGTAGCAGCCTTGTTTAGTAGAATATTTTCCTAAAGTATGGTCAGCCCAATGAATGATATCAGGAGCTTGACCAATAGATGAAGGAACAAAGACCAAGATTTTCTACATAGCAAACTGAGGAAAAATATGGAACAAAAGCTGACTATTCCAACCATGATAAGAGTCAGAAGAAAGATAAAAAAATCCTTAGATGCAAATGAGTGTTAGAAACCATATTAGTAACTCTTAACTAATCAATGGCCATATTTGGGATCCAATTATCCTCCCACACACTTATTGATTCACCACTGCCAATTTCCCGATAATTGTTTGATAATAAAGCTAGACCATATAATAGACCAAGCTAAATTAGGGAGGCATTACCCACAACTTTCATTTTCCATATTTAGCAAGATAAACCATATTTAGCCATCAGCATATGAACCAGTTTGTTTGGATTGTCAGTGAAAATTCTCCAAAAAGTCTTACTGAGAAGTGCTTGGTTGAACAAGTGCATATCTTTCAAACCCCCTAATACCTTTAGGCAACATTAAGACAACTTTTTTGCTTTAGATGTAGGCCCTTTATACTGTGGGATATAGACCACCAAAATGGAACATAGTTCTTTGAGATTGAATCTAAGAGTGTGACCAGATCTTTAAATAAAGAAATTATATAGACCAACATAAATGTTAGAGTAGACCAAATGAGGGTTAACCTACCAGCATTTCAAAACTTCCATTTTCAATTCTCTAGTTGGGATTTTATTTTGTCCACCAAGAATTGGAAGGAGGATGTTTTGGACATATCTTGAGCAGAAAGAACTTTTAAGTAATTGAGGATACCATTATTGATCTGGAAAAAAAGATTTTGGCTGAATTGTTATTAGGGAACCTATAGAACATTACGGCTAAACATCCATTTAGATTTTCAAAAATTAACTTCTTGAGCCATAACTACTATGTAAAGCTAAAGCATTTGTTGCAAGTTGTGAATTTTTACTTTAGTTAGTCTAAAAAATATTACACAATTATCAGCAAAGAAAATGTGGTTGATCGAGGGGCCATTCCTATTTGCCCGAAAACCTGATAAAGATCTTTTGTTTTGCAACTGAACCAATAAACTAGAAAAAACCTCTACACTTAAGATAAAGATATATGAGGATAGTAGATCCCTTTAGCGAATACTAGCAAAGGGAAAAAAACCACTCCGTAGTGCTTCCATTGACTAAAAATAAATATGAAATTGTGGATACACATCACATAATAAGATGAATCCATTTCTCTAGGAATCTCATAGCTCTAAGGACAATATCCACAAATGACCACTAAAGACTATCATATACTCTATGGATGTCCAATATAAGAACCGCCTTACATCCCTGGGGGCCACTAGTTGCAGCTCTATTCTTAATAGCTTGAAGGAGTTTATGATCTATGATAATGTTATCATGAATGCTTATACCCAGAATAAAAGCATTCTGGTAATCTGACATACGAAAGGGCAAAACTAATTTCAATCTATTTACTAGTGTTTTGGCTATAATTTTATACAATGTATTACAAAGATTGATAGGGCAAAGAACATTCATTGTCTGGATCTCCCTTGATTTAGGAATTAAGGTGATCAATGTGCGACTTAATTCTTTGAGTGAAAATCCACCATTCAGAAAAGAAAAAGAGGCCTCACCCACTATGTCATCCATTATGTTCCAAAATTTCTTAAACACTATAGGGAAACTTATCTGGACCAAGCACTTTGAAATTCCTTTGTTTAAATACGATTTTCTTAATGTCATCCTTCATAAATGGCATTACTAGAAAGCATTGCTACAAATCAGAAAGGACCCAAGTTATGGCTGAGCAAAACACTTGTTGAGCAGCTGCCTCTAAATAAGCTACTGCACATAAAGATTGAAAAAACCATATCAAATATGATTCTTAATGTCTTCTTCAAAGTAGGTCCACTGATCTTTAGCTACTTTCAATGCTGAGATGCAGGATTTAAGGTGTTTGTTCCTTGTAACAAAATGAAAAAAAAACTGGTATTTTTATCTCCCAAGGCACATAGATATTCTTTATCAACTAGCAATGAAAATTAAGGATGTCAATGAGTTAGATTTAGGTCGAATGAGGGTATTCTCACATCCTATCCATTATGTTTTATCTATTATGTTAGACACCTTACCCACATCCTACCCATCACCTATTGAGTAGACAATTTTTACATCCATGTCCTATCCATTTTTAGATGGTTTGATTCAAGTAAAACCCATCCATACACTTTTACAATCACAATTTTATTAAACCATGTTATACTTAGTCATACATTTGTTATTATTACAAACATCTATTATATTTTATCTATTAAACTAGCCCTAACTTGTTCCTAATTTCATATAACTTAACCATTATAACATATCCAACTCAAACCTGATCAATTGCAAAAACACATGACCTATAACAGATGCCCGCCGGACTAGATATCTGTTGACATCTCTTAGTGAAATATATTGTTTCCATAAGGAAGCAACTACTAAATTGTCAGCCATAATATTTAGGCCACTTTGTGCTTGGATTAAAAGACACTCAATATTATCAATCTATTGACAAAGGTTCCTAATAGAGGATTTATTCCATTCATAGTACCCATCTGTGCACACTTTGATGCAGCTTGGAACATTTTAGAAGTAATCCAAATTATATAACAATTGTTGAGTAAACTATATGGAAGGTCTCTGAACTTTAATTATCATTTTGTTTTAGTCTCTAACTTATTGAATGTTCTATTTTGGTCTTAAATCTATTAAAAATATCTCATTTTTGTCTTAAATTTATTTAAAATATTTCATTTTGATCCTCATTGGATAAAATTTGTCAACTCAAAATATTTGTCTGATAACAACTTTTTACATTATAATTTAAACTACACTAACTGTCTTACCATAAATTTAATCTGTATAATAATTTTATTATAGTTAAATAAAAATTCAAATAATTTTTTTTTCTTGCGGTAAGTTGAACTTATTTCATTCAAGAGAAAAAACTACTAATTTAAATTATCTCTTTATTGTCAAAAAATATTTAAGATAATTACGAATATTCGTATTAAAACTTCAAATGTTTGTGTTAGATAGTTATTCTGAGTTAATAGATTACATGCTGAATGATCAAAATGAAACAATTTAGTAGGTTAGGACCAAAAATAAATATTTAATAGGTTAGAGACTAAAATAAAATAATATGTTAAGGTTAGAGACCTTCCACACAATTTATTCAATAATTGTTTGAAAGTTACTCTCTCCATATCATATTTATTGAACCATTTGACTTGGCACAAAAATTAAAAATGTTTAGAAATTTTTTTTTATTTTCACTTTTACTGTTAATTTTCTACACATAAATTAAAAAATTGAAAACAGTGAATATTAAAATAGTAGTATGATAAAATAATTTAGTAAGTATGAAAATGTTTCAAAGATTTGAAGTTACCCAAAATAGAATATATTATAATGCTTCTGGGACGGAGTAAGTGTTACACAATATAAATTATCTTTTTTATTCGTAAAACAGTATTTTTTTTTTTCCTACTATTCACTGGTGGCCGAGCTCGAGTATGGTGCTAAAGAATGAGGAGTGAATTAGTGAAATTTCTAAACCCACAGGAGGAAATGCAATTTCTACTGAACCTCCGAGAGTCCGAGGAAACATTCTAGTTGATCGTAATCATATTTGGATCAATTACACTTATTCATTGAGCTTCAAACGTTGCTCTTATAATTTTAATTTTCCAACACCCGTACAGAGAAAAAAAATTTGTCTAGCATTTATAAAGAAACATCTAATAATTTAAACTATTAATTACTCTTTCCGTTTTATAAAAACTAACCATTTTACTATTCACAACAATTAATTTATAATTTTATTTATTTTAAAATTTATTATAAAAATATGAATATTTTATATAAAATGAAACTTTAAATATTATAGTTTCTAAATATTATTTTTAAGAATTTTTTTAATACATATTAATATGAATATATTCAAGTTAAACTTTGTTCAAAATAAGTAAAATGGTCAATTAATATAAAACGGAAGGAATAATATTTATTAGAATAGCGTCAACAAACTATTTAAGGTAAGATTTTAAAAATTAAAGTCAACTAATGTAATAATAGGGCACAAGTGTAGTTTGAAACATTCAGATCTCAGTGTAATCTCAATTAAACTCTAAGTGTAATTACTCCCTATCTGTTTAATTTTTTAATTTTATTAAATTTAAATTCATTATTTTGATTCAGACTCGTTGGTATTTATTTTTCCATAAAAAATTGATTGCAAAAGACTTTAGACACTAAATCCAAAATCTCTTTTACAAAAAAAAAAAAAGCATAATTATTAAGAGTGCGAAGTAGTCAGGTTGGTTGGTTTTTTAGTGGAACCAATTCAATTGAAAATAATCATGGTTCCAAAAAAATTTAACCCAATCACAGAATTAAAAAAGTTAGGCCTATGGTTTGTTTTTTTACTTCTTGTTTTCGGTTCTTTTCAGTTTGCATCATATACTTATAACAATCATAAAATCCAATAAAATTTAATGCAATACAACAATTGAAGAGCTGAAAATAATTGAATCATCAACATTCACCACATGAACAAATTTTTAGCATAATTCAGAACTACTTCCAAGTTTAAATACTCAAGTAACTTGAATTGGAGAGACCAATTGGGAAAGTTAGCAATAGCAATATATATGTTAGGCCAAGTCTTGTGTTTAAAATTAAAAATAAAAACGCTTTCATAATATAATTAATAATAAATAATTATGTACCTAGATATGAAATATCATAAATTTTATAATATATATAAGATAAAAATCATTTGTGGTCCCTTAACCTTTTTACGTTAACCTAAACAGGGTCCCTAACATTCATTTTATCCTCATAAAGTCTCTCATCTCCCCATGTTTGCCCTAAGCATGGTTCTTTCATCACTTTCATGGTTAACTTTGACGGAATTCTTGTAAAAAATCCCAACTTTGGTCCATACACTTTCTTCCTCTCCCTAAAACCCCTCAACCCCATCAATCATGCAGATGCACCACCATCATCACCATGACCACTTACTTTCCTCCTCCTTTCTCTTCTCCTCTTGGCATCATAAATCCCAGATCCTTGACACTGCCTAAAATTCAAGCTTAAAATGCAATCGAAGTGTGTACAAACAATCACTTACTCACATATGGAAGAAAGCTTTAGATCAAAGTAGTGACAAAGGTAGCTCCTTTGAATCAAAGGTGAAGTAAAACAAAGCTAAGATTTTTGCTTTGAAACACCAAAATTGTAAACAAGGAGTTGGAAGAATTAGAATCTTAAAACATGGGATAGGATAGGTTAATCCAAGCAAGGCGAGATGGGGTAGAGCAGACTGTGTGTGTGTGTGTGTGTGTGTTGCCTTTGTGTGTGTGTGTGTGTGTGTGTGTGTGTGTGTTGCCCTTTTAGTGGCAGAAAAGATATGTAGATAGGACTTCCCACTGCCACATTATAATTGAACTGAGAGACCTCATTGAAAAAACAAATGTAATCAGCAGCCAAAACTAGCAACCAATTATTTGCTAATTCACTAGAATTGGACTGATTTAGGCAAACAGTAAAGAAGCAAGAGGGCCTTGAGGTGTGGGGAAGGGAGGGGAGGGGAGTGAAGGATGTGGGGAAAGAATTCGCGGTTTATGAAGAAAAGGAGGCCAACAAGAGAAGGGTGAGAGTTTGGGAGTACAATCTCAGTTGATTCTCTTTAAAGGCTGGCGGAGCAAGGGGTGGAGACAGTGCGGAAGGAAGAGCATTTGGGGAAAGGAGTAGGAAAGGATAAGACTTGGGGAGGGTAAAAGGGAGGGTAAGAGGGAATATATATATATATGAAAAGTTGGAATGGATGAGAATGGAAGAAAGTATTAAATTTAAAAGCTTGAATGTGCTTTGAGTGGGAGGAAGAAAATTTAAGGACTAAAAGTTGACATTTTTCTCGAGATTCCATTAATTTTACTGTAAAATTAACAGAAGGATCACGTTTGGAACAAAAATGAGGAGGTTAAAGACTTAAGAGGATAAAATGATTATTAGAGACCCGTTTAAAATACGCTAAAATGTTGGGGATGACAAATGAATTTTACCCTATGTATATATATATTCAATTTGGTTCCATTTTTAGTTTCATATGAAACTAAAAGCAACCAAAAACCCAATAGGTTTTCCAATTGTGGAAAAAACCCGCCAACTATCTTTAATTTTTACTTAACTCAAATCAAACTAATAAGGGTGTTTCGAGTACTAGCATATGCTTACCCTAACAATTATTATAGAAAGAAGTACCGCAGTGACTCACAAACATTCGCATAAATACAAACCTGGCTCCTACACTTTTCATGCGGACATTGGGTCCTTGGACTTTCCTAGATTTGTGAAGCTAGTCTTTTTGTGACTCGATTGAAATTTAACATAAACTTGTGTGACCAAAACCTCATTTTACCAGTTCTCATTCATGACGACGTCATGCTTTAATCCTTTTTGGTGGGATGAAACAGAAATGAGACAAGCGCCAGGCGAGCAACAAAACAGGGGAGCGTGATCCGTAACAAATCATCCTACAGAATGGCTGAAAGGCGACCAAATAGGATCCAGAGAAAGTCTCTTCTAAAATGCAGCCAGAAGTTGGTGGTTTTTTTTGTTACTACTTATGTCAGGTTCTGCAAGCATTGAGAGGATCTATCCCTGCTTTCGCCAGCTACAGCGTTTATAGTGCAGCAGATTATTATCAACTTGGATGCAAGCCCACACAGCTTTCTGGTTATTGTTCCAAGAGATAAAGTATCAGCTACTCATGAAGTAGCAACTTCTCTTTTATTATAGCCATTCTCTCTTATTCTATTAAAAAAAAAAAGCTTCAAAGTTAAATGCTAAAATATCAAATATAGAGTTTACTTCACAAAAATTATATGATAACAAACCACATCCGCCTGTGATAGAATATTTTATTCCTCCGTAGTCATCGAACCTATAATTATAGATGGAAGAAATCTGTCACAAACAGCTGTCGTTTGTTACCTAATTGGAGTCTTTCATTTCCCAATAAATATGTTTGAAGAAGCTGATCCTATCTCTATCAAGCCAACAACCACATTCTCTAATGACGGACGAAAAAGGAGAAGCATTAAAATCCGAATCTAAAATCTTTGAAGCTGCCACAAGTGAATTCTATTCAATCTCCAAATACCATAAAACGTAAAGCTTTAGAAATCGCAACTAGTTCAGCCAGAAACCCAGTGTGGCTCTTTCATATCGCCGAAGCCTCCACAAGGAAATTACATGTCCGAGTTTAAAGTCTTTAACACTGCTATAAGTAAATTATATTTGATCTCAAATAACAGAAACCAAAATTCAAATCTTCTACATATTTTCTAGTGCTTTGTCGACAATGGACTATTTAGTAATTTGCTATATGTTAATGACTTATCATTATCCACAGTCAATATATGTAAGAGATTTTAGTTTATTTTTTTCATCAATCGCAGATCATCTTAATTGCTGAAACAAAGTTTTTGTAATTAACTACTGTTGGGCATTTAATTTGATAACGACAAATTTTATGTAAGTACTATTATGTAATGGTAGATGGTGAGAGGTTGAGATGAATGATATAATAAAAAATATTAAATATTTTTTGACAAAATAATATTAAATATTGCAGGATTAATAAGTAGCTTAACAAATATATATATCGAGCAAGTTGATTAAGAATTAGACTAATGCACTCATACTTTAAGATGATGGTGAGACTAAAACTTATCTTATGAATTTTGTTTTTGAACAGCCAGACTTATCTTATAATGAAATTTGAAACAAGATCTGGACTCAGTTTGGTATATATAGAATAATGATTATTATATTTACTTATATTTTACTAAAACATACTAATAATTTTTCTAAAATTAGTACTCCCTTTATCTCGTTTATTTTGCATCATTTAGTATTGTACGTTTTCCAATTTTGCCCTTCCTCCTTCCTCTTCCTCTTGTCAATCTCTCTCAAATTCCACCCACTGCCGCCACCACTGGCTTTTCATCTCAGCCTCCCACCCTAAGTCTCCGGCCTTGCCTCCAACCTTAGCTACGTCTCCGCTCCTACCTCCATCCCCATCTTCCCTTTGGCCTCAATTCTCATTCGCCTCTTCCATCTGGCCTCAATTTGAGTCAATTCCCGTTGTCTCCTCGATTCGTGTCGCCATGTTGTCGATGCGCATTGTGGCCTCATTGATTACCTCATCGATTCACATCTGCCTCGTCAATTGCCTCCATCCTCTCCACTTCAACCCAACCCTTCTTCATCTTCATCTCATCCCTATAGCAAAGGATCAGAGCTTTGTTGTCAATCACGCATTCGTCGTTGATCACGTGTCCATTGGTTATGCCTCCTCCATCGATTCATAGTGCAACCTCATCAGGGGGGAGAGAGAGAGAGAGATAGAGGATCTGGTGGTAAGGGAGAGGGAGAGAGATGCGTTATGTTGGGGTATAATGGTAAATGGATTATAAAAAAGTTACTTAAAAAGAAAATGATGCAAAATTATGAGACTACATAAAAAGAAAAATGGAGCAAAATATATGAGATGAAGGGAGTATAAAATTTTCTATAATAGATGATCGATTGCTAAAAACTTAACAAATCCTCATTATTTTTCAATTATAATTAAATTATAATATAAAATAAATTTCAATACAAATTCTTTAATGCATCTAATACTACTCTTTTTATCCAAAGTTCTCTAGATCATTTACTATTCACTTCAATTAATTTAGTTTTTTATGTTTCAAAAAGTTTTTATATATAAATGATAAATAAGGGCAATAGTTTTTAAATTTTTAAATTTTTATATTAAAAAATAATATAAATAAATAATAAATTTAAGTCAAATTTAAATAAAAATTGAAATAAATGAAAGAATATGTTAGTTTGTGTATTAATTAACTAGGTAATACATGCGGACTAGTGGAGAGAAGAAAGGTGAGAAATAAATGAGTTCACATGGATAAGGCATGCAATTGGGAAACCCAAAATAGAAAAAGAAATAAGAACGCTTGAGATGTGGGCTACGGGACGGTTGAGATGTGGTCCTGTGGACTATGAGTTGAAATGAAACTCGTGTATTATTGGAGCTGTCGGTGTTAAGATTTAGTATTAATTACAATTTGTCCCTGAAGTTTAGATAAAATTACACTTTATGTCTCTCATTTAAAAAATATATACTTTGCCCCTATCTTTTTTATACAGTCCGACAACAACTTCTAAAATTTTAATTTAGACTTTCCGGTAGTTATCTTCAAATAATTTCAACCTATATATTAAATTTATTATAATTAATTTATATCTAAAAAATATTGTTTTAAAAACTGAAAGGAATACAAAAAAAAATGTCCATTAACTATAAAAAAAAATCATATAAATTAAAATTTCTAGAAGATAGCCACCACAATATCTAAATTAAGAAATTACTGTTGTATTGCATTAAAAAGGCAAGGAATAAAAGGGAAAAGAAAAAAATAAAATATAATTTCATCTAAACTTTAGGTGTAAATTGTAATTATCCCTAAGATTTAAAAGCTTGACGGGGAGCTTGAACATGGCAGAACATGGTCGAGTCCCTCCATGCACCCCACGTGAGAGCAGTGAGAGAGATGACTCCTCCATTTGTTTTCATTTTCATGACTACGACAGTACGACTTGCTCTTCCTTTTTCAACTTTTTTTTTTCTTTTTCCCATTTTTCTTTTCTTTTAATAGCTGGCTATATAAATTAATAGTTTTGCCTTTTATAAATATTAGAAAGATGGCTTAGTTCAAGTGGTAAATTTCTAAGCTTATGCGACTTCGTAAGACTTAAAAATATGAATTTGTAGGTTATTGAATGTGATTCCATAAATAACTCCTCTTTTATATAAATGCGGAAAATGAAAAAAGATGACTAAAGTTAGTGGTCTTGGCTGTATCACCCACTGATCTTTATATTGCGCCAAAAAACCACTAATAAAATGAAATTAGCCCACGTAATTCATGACTATCTGATTGCCAACTAAGGATGATATGTGGGTGGGTGAAATCCGTTAATTGTTGATATTCGTATGTGATGAGTACGTAAACGGGTAAAAATATCTACAATGTGGTAAATGTGAATAACAAAGTATACTCGTCTAGTGTGTATAAACGGGTGATGGGTTTAGGGTATTTATGATGGATAAATTTGTCCCGTCTACCTATCATACCAGCTAAGTGTATGATTTAAATATTTTTTATACGTGCTCCATTAAACATACTCTTCTCGCCCACCGATGAGTTTGTGTTTAATGCGGTCACCTCTTTGATTACCCCGTGTAGCATTGGCCCTTTGCAACATGGTAAATCCTAAACCTCGTAAAGTGTATAATTTTGGTGGAGAAATTAGATGGGTATGGATTATCTATAAATGATGGACATAGGTGAGAAATTTCACGTACTAGTGGATATCAGGTAAGCAAAAATTTGTGAACACATGAATGGAAAATAGGGGTACCTAAACCCGACCCACCCCGTTATTATCCTTATAGGTTGTGAAAAACTAAGTGGCCTCTATGCTCCTATCTAAAACATTTCTTGTTTATTTTTGGCCAAAAAGGAAATGATTGGTGGTTAATATGGCCATGACTTGGTAAAATCGGTGGTTTATTTATTTATTTTTGACTTAAATACCCCATCGGACCCTTAAGACAAAAAATAGGTTTATGTTAGTCACCAAGCTTGGAAAAACATGATGACTTAGTCCTTGAAGTAAGTTAGATCGGCACGTGTCATCACGTGGGGGTAACATCATCCACTCTCCTCAATCCTTAAATTCGTTTGCTGCTGATGTTGTATTTACGCCAATGAAGATGACGAAAGCCTCGATTTCAACTTGGTCGATCTTCCTCCCCTACCGCCCTCACTTTCCTTTCCTTTTTGTTCTCCTTTCCTCTCCCTGCCTTCATCGATTTGCCTTCCTTCCCCATCGGCCTTTCCCACAACTTTTTCTCCCACCTTCACTTCGCCGCCTACTCGAGTCGCCCGATTTCATTCATTCCTTGACTTAACCCATAGAAGGAAATTGAAGCGTCCGATTAAAGAACAAAGATTTACCAAAGATTGATGTCAAGGATGAGGCAAAAAGTGAATTGATGAATTGATGTCAGAGATGAAAAAGAGGAAGAGAATCAGGGATAAAGTATAGGGTTGCCGGAGGAGAGAAAGGCGGACGGAGGATGGGGAAATCGCGATGACGAGGATGCGTGAATCGGGTGAGGCTGAGAGAGAGGGAAGAGAGAGCAACGATAGCAGGGAGAGGAAGGCAGGCTGAGAGGGAGGGAAGGGAGAGCAATAGGGACAGGGGAGGAAGGTTGGAGAAGGACGGTGGTTAAAGGGAGGCCAGATAGGGCAGCCGCCCATTGACTATACAGTGAGTCACATGTTGTTCCAACTTGCTTCAGGGACTAAGTCAACACATTTTGCCAACTTTGAGGACTAACTAAAACCGATTTTTGGTTGAGGGACCAACTCGTGTGAGTTGGTTAAGTTAAAGGACGGGTGGGGTATTTAAGCCTTTATTTTACACTTACATATATACAAGGCTTAACGATACATATAGTCCCTGAACTTACTCAACTCGCACGAGTTGGTCCATGACTCATGACTTAGTAAATCATATTCCTAAACTTTGCAAAATGTCATGAGTTGGTCCATCAACTCCAAGACCTATATGTAAATATTATAAAAGCCTCCATTATCTCTTATTATTTTTCATAAAAGCCCCCTTTTGTTCTAAAGTTTACAAATATGTTATCTCTTCCATCAACCTCTAACAATCTCAGCCAAGACATAAAAGATTTAATCCTTCTACATTTTATGTTATGGATTTCTTTCCATTGCTCTAAAACCTAATGTAAATATTGTAAAAGCCCATTTCTTTCCATTTCTCCAAGGCTCATATGTAAACATTATGAAAGCCTCAATTGTCTCTTATCCTTTTGTTCTAAAGTTTACAAATATGTTATCTCTTCCATCAACCTCTGACAATCTCAGCCAAGACATAAAAGATTTAATCCTTCTACATTTCATGTTATGGATTTCTTTCCATTGCTCAGAAACCTAATGCACACTAATAACAAACAAGTTAATAAAACCTTGACCGCATGTAGAACTTGATGCTAATCAAGATCTAGAGCTAGATTTAATAGCAAAACTAGCCGTTGGTTGTTGAAATCCCACACCGCCACCACTAGAGAAAATTGGAACTATTTAAACGCAAAAACCTAAAACAATCTTGATTTAGAACCTACTAGAGAAAAAGCCCTTGAATCATGAACTAAATCAAAATTGCTAAAGGAGGACAATGCTTGAGCATGAGTGTAGGCCACAGATTCGGATTGTTATTGGAAATAGACTTGGTGATGATGAAAGTCAAAATTTTGTGTCTAGTTGTCGAAAACACAACAAAAAAAAAATACTAGAATGGATTGGAAATAAAAAGAGTTAAAAATGGCTCATTCAAATCCAATAGAATTTACTTCAAAGTCTTACCAAAATTAACGAAACAGAAGATATTTCTACTATCTCTAATAGACATCTATTTTCTTTCTTTATTTCTTGTTCATTTTTTTTTTTAGTTTTAAGAGAAGAACATCTCTTTTTTGTTGAAAGGGGAGGGCCTAAACATATGGTAGCCCTCCAACTAGAAGCAAAATGTAGAATGAAAATGTGATTTGTGACTGTTTCGAGATCGCTAAAGGTTGAGGGAGAAGATAGTGTATTTAGATTTTAATAAACTAAGAGAGCCTCTTTTGATGAATTAAAATAGATAATATAGGCTTTTGTAATATTCCATCAAAGCATTTGAGTGGATGAACCAACTCATGACATTTTACAAAGTTCAGAGACTTAAATTTACTCTGTCCTGAGTCACTGACCAACTCGTACAAGTTTGACAAGTTGAGGGGCTATTTATATAGTTAATCCTATATACAAAGGAAAGTCGGCGACAGGACAGCCGACACCGACAACGCGTCCTTCAGCACTTATTGAAATTTTGCATTTTGACAAAATATTCTCATGTCCCACCAAGTCACCTAGATTTGTTTGTTTTTACTATTGGATCCCATAAAGTTAATTGGCGTCAAATTTCATGTGCAAAAGTAGAAACAACGGGGGACCCACTAAACAAATGCCGTCGTCCCTTGAAATGGTACGCAGCCCTTGCTCATCTTTTATTCAGTTAATTACGATTTTGTCGTCCCATAATCATACACTATTGAGCGTTAAATATACACTACGTATTTGTTTAAATGTTTGCCCATTACATGTTTAGCATGTAGTGCTGGATGTCTCCTCTCAATGAAAAAAAAATAAAATAGAGCGACGAATCCAATTTTTTTAAAGAGGTTTATGTTATAATACTTTTTACATGAGCACTGATTTTTTTTTTTTTTTGCATGCAGAATTAAGCACACAAGTATAAGGTTTAAGGAGATATTCATATAGTATAGAAGATAAAGGAAATGCTTACTTTTTCAAACCTAAAACGCAAAGGGACCAACATTAAGTGACATTGTTTGATATTGGGGGAGGGGGACGGTTTCAAATCCTGGCCATTGGTAGGGCTGAGTGTCCCTATTGTCACTTGGACTAGGTGGCAAGGACCATGAGCAGTAATATATGCACTATATACATGGTTCAATAAATAGTGATTGATTTAGTAATAAGATTATTTACTTTGCACTATAAGTATATGATCAATAAGCTTTCATGAATTAATCTATCTTTAGGTTAAGTGAATTGAATTCTAAAACTCGAAACCTTTATTGAAGTCAGCACTCTTCTCCAAGATTTTGTATTTCTTCTCTCTTATCTACACCTCAGGCCAAGTTCGGGTACTAATTGAAGCTTGAGTGGTTGATTTTTATATTTATGCTACCGATTAATAACCTTCATCTATTTTTCCATTGTTTCTTCTTCTTTTTCTTCCACAAAATTATCATCAAGCAAAAGCATGTTTGGTTCATTTGAGGTTTTTATGACGGATAGATTCGGATGATCCGTTTTTTTATGTTAATGGCTCAAATGAATGGTGAAAAATGGCAAGGCGACATCGATGGTGAGGTGTTCTTCGAATAATAGATCAGGTGATAGTGTCAAATAACTTCATTTTATTAGTTTTATTAGATTTTTGGGTAAAATTCAAATTTGGTCCATTTACTATTCAGTTTGTCCTAAAATGGTCTCTTAACTCTAAAAGTGCCTATTAAGGTCCCTTAACTCAAGCAAAGTGTTCAATTTGAGTCCCATTTGTCAATTGAGCTGTTATTTGGGATGGACTTGCCTAAGTGACATTCATAATGTCACGTGGCCTCCTCTTTAACTAAAATGAGTGCCCATTTTGTATAGAAATCAAAATTTAAATACAAATAGACACAAACAAATAAAAATAGGACTTCAATTGTAAATAGTCCAACATTTTCTTCTTCTCCTAGACTCTCTCTCTCGAAAATTTGGCGTCGCCCGATGTCCCCGGTGGAAAGGAGATCCGTTGGCCGGTGGAGAGGAGATCCGTTCAGTGCTCGTCATCTCAGTCCTCCTTCTTCGTGCTTTGATTTCGTTGTTGCCTCCTTCAATTTCGTCGCCCGACTCCTTTGCCGGCACCACCTGACTCAGTCCTCCTTCTTCGTTCTTCAATTTGGTCACCCTACCTTCTTCAATTTGGTCGGCTGCTTCACTAATGTTCAGATCTCATTTGGATCCGATTTTCTCCATCTCTATCGATCATTTGAAAGCTGCAATGTTCGACAGCAAGAATGAGATGGCGGCAATGGTGAGAGAAGATTTGGGTCTCAGAGGAGCAAGAGGAGATGGAATCGCTAATTTCCTCCTTCAATTCATTGTCTCTGTCGCGACTTCCTCCTTCGCCACCGTCTTCGTCGCAATCTCATCCTCCTTGGTCATCGATTTCGTCTTGCAGTCACCGATGTCGTCTCCCTCCAATTTCATTGTCAATTTTTTCCTCCAGTTCACCATCTTCGTCGTGATTTCCTCTTCGATCATCGTCTCCGTCATCGTTGAGATTTAGTTCACCACCTTTGTCACTGTTGCTAACTCTATTTTCCGTCGTGATTTCCTCTGCCATTACAGTCTCTATCGTGATTTTGTCTACAGAGAATTAATTTGGCAATTGGGGATAATCTATATTTTAAGTTATAAGGTTTTGTGTTTCTGTCAGTTTAGGTTCAAATTTTTCATTTCTATACAAAATAGTCACCCATTTCAATTAAAGAGGAAGCCACGTGCCATTATGGGTGCCACGTAGGCAAGTTTCATCCAAAATAATGACGCAAGTGACGGATGGACTCAAATTGGACACGATGCTTAAGTTAAGGAACCTCAATAGGTATTTTTAGAGTGAAGAGACCAATTTAGAACAAACTGAATAGTTAAGGGACCAAATTTGGATTTTACCCTTAGATTTTTAGTCAGTAAATATACTATTAGGCATTAATCCGCCTCTTATTTGATCAGATAATCTATTAATCTTTTTTATTACTTGGTCATTCTCTATTAAGACTATTTTTTCAATTATTTGTAAATTATATGTTTTAGATTTATTCTGGTTTTTATAAAAGGTTTAGTTCAATTTGATCCTCTCTTTGACATTTGGTGTCATAAGAATGGGTATCCATTTTAATGTCCAGTATTATATCTCTGTTACTCTTTAGCATCCTATGTTCTTGGTTTGTTAGATATCATTTGATACACTTTTAATTGGAATGAAATATTTTTATATAGAAAAATAAATGATTAATATTTTAGGCATTAATAATTTACTTATTGAGTTTTCATGTTGATATAATTCAATAATTGGTAAAAATAGTTGAAGAATTGATTTTTTTTTTCTTTTGTCATTAGAAATTTTGTCATTCAAGTAAGAGAAGGGTGTTTGCACTATAGCAGGACATCTGTCATGCGTAATTTCTTTTTCAGCTTAATCGCCCACAATGTACAGAAATGTGATATTTCATAAATACCCTACACTAAAACTAACAGCAGCAAAAATGGCGTTGGATATTTTATGTATAACATTCGAGGTACAATCTAAACTCTGCAATTTAGTTATGGAAGGTATTTACAAAGATAATTAAGTTAAATCCGTTAATCAAGGAAAGTTAATGAATAAAATTTTCAAAGACGCAAATGCCTTCAAATTTTTCGAGTCTCGCAATTTCCAATTCTTGCCAAATTAGTTCAGACAAATAAAGAAGGAAATGTCAACGCAATTTAGTTGTCTTTATAATTTTAGCAAAACGAAGGAACAAAAGTCGCACAAAATTGAAGATTTACTATTCATATATACCGTATAGTTACTATATAAATCCCTGCATCAATTCGCTTTTGCCATTCCTCATATTCATTCTTCACTTTTTGTGTTCCCTTCATCTACAAAATGAATGTTATTTCGGCTTGCTATGTTTGTTTGCTTAAAATAATTCTAATATATTTCAAATTGCCCCAATAATTTTTAACATTAATGATGTTAGATTTCCTACTTTTATAACATTTATTGAAATTGATGATAATGATCATAACGAGAAATGCACAAAACACAGCTAGGTCACAACAAACATCCTACATACAAGTTAAAAAGCAGACAAAATATTGTTATTAAAGCAATCAAAGGTTTTGCAGGTATTTTTGTGCCTTCAAAATTATAAATTTTTATTTTAGTTTACATGTTCATGCCGAATGTGAGCTAGCTATAGAAAGGAGCTTGAACCTCACATTATGTGAGCAGTTGAAACTAATGGAAAAAGAAAACATGATATTGAAGGATAAATATTTACAACTGATAATATAGGTATTCTAATTAAAAAATATCCCATCCATTTCACAAATGGTAGCTCTTTTATTTATTTTTATTAAAGTTTGAATTAAATATATTCATATTAATTTATATTGTAAAAAAAATTAAAAAAAAAATATTTATAAATTAGAATCTTTAAAGTACTATTTTCATATAAAAAATTTATATTTGTATAAGAAATTTTGTGAGAAAAAAATCATAAATTAATTGTCATAAACAGTAAAGAAGATACACTTTATGAGACGGAGGTAATACTTCTTTTCTCTACATCAAGGATTTAGTTATTTAGAACTTACAAAATTAACTGTTTTCTTGGTTCCAGATTGTAGAACATGAGAGGAAGCGAAAAAGTCTATACATATAAAGACATGAATGAGGTTGATAATTGTGACATGTCATTTCATTATTTCATTATTCATAACTTTCTTTCTTTTTTTTCCTACAATGTGCATTACTAATTGGATAGGGGCAATTCGTTTTGATTTAATCAAATTAATAGGCTCTCATTAAAGCCTGATCGGGTCGGGTTTCACGCGGTTCATGGGAGTCTGTTGTGAAACGTTCCTGATTTTGGCCCTAATTACATCCTTTTCCATCACAACATAAATGTGTTCTCCTTTTCCTTCTAGCCGCCAAGCAATTCATCATAGTTGGAGACCCATCGCCACCTGCCGTCTTGCTCTTTTGATCTAGCAATTCGCTAACAAGCATCGAGACAGCACAAGGCGATTGTTCTACTGAATCGGTCCTAGGAGGTTGTTCCAATTGTTGCCGGACGAAGACCAGGCCGGATCCGGCAGGGAAGAGAAGGGGTAGGTTGATCTCAAGTGGTTGCTCTATTGAATCGGTCTTAGGCGGTTGTTCTAATTGTCGCTGGACAAAGACCAGGCTGGATCCTGTGGGTAAGAGAAGGGGTAGCTTGATCTCAGGCGGTTGCTTTACCGAATCGGTCCTAGGCGATTGTTCTAATTGTTGTTAGACGAAGACCAGGCCAGATCCGACAAGGAAGAGAAAAGATAGGCTAAGTGGCATGCCCGTAATTTTCTTCAACTTCAAACCCTCTCCCATCTCCCACTTTAAACCCATCCTTTGACTGGTTAATAATTTTGACTCATTAATGGTGTTAATGCGAGTTGAACTCGCCCATAGTCCAAACTTACAAAATAATCTTTTGTTGGTTGCAGAGTGTTGAGCTTGGAAGGAACCCTAAAAAACTTAAACTATGCAAAGATGAAAGATATTGACGATATTAATGATTGTGATATTGATGAGACAAAGTTTTAGGACATACATCGCCTTCTATTCAAGAAAAGAACAGATTTTGGTGTTAGGGATTTTTTAGTTAGTTCAATAGGTGCAATAAGGTCAATAACATTCACGTTGGGATTTTTGAACTATATATCTGAAGGTTGAGAATGAGTAATAAACTATGAAAATGAAGAAGGTGCTAAAATTGAAACTACTATCAAAGAAGAATATAGTGGGGCAAGTACTCCAATTATTGATTTCGACCCAAAGTGATTTATTAGGATATACTTCATCCGTCCCAAAAAATTTTAGCAATTAATCTAGCATTTTTTAATTGCAACATTTTAATATATAAATAAAAAATCTTTATATATGAATGATAAATCAAGACATGTATTTTTAAATATATATTTTTTTAATTTTTTCTAACAAACAATAATATGAATAAATTCAAGTCAAAATACAATAAAAGATTAAATGGAACAAAAAATTTGGGACAGATGGAGTAAACCTCTACTCATTGATACTATGGTCTAAATAAATGCATTATAGCATTGAACGAAACAAAATTAATGTGTAAATTTTTTTATTACTCTATTTACTGTAATAATATCTACATAATCAAGCTTAATATTTTCATTAAGTTTAGCTTTTTTTTATTTCACACAAGCTACCGTGAATAGACAAATTCAATGACATTGGGAAAAAAATTTAGTATTTTATGCAATGAAAATATATGCTTTCAATGATATTAGTAAACACAAAATATAGGACATAAATGCCAATTAGAAGTCAAATAAGTGTCTTAGTCTAATATTTTTTATTAATTATTATTAATTAATGTCTTAGTCTAAGGTAACTCTAAATATAGTTATTATATTATACACCTATGTTTAATTAGACATACTAATCAATCATTAACTCTTTATATATAATCCACATCCATAAATAAAATTGACAAAATTACCCTTCACCAAAACTCTCCATCTCCTTTTAGAAATCCTACAACATCCCCCCCCGGGGGGCATTGGACAATCTTCAAAAGTATGGTTGTACTCCTTCAGATCTCGCAGTAGCCATACATCTTCACATCTCATAGATCATTCCCTTTTCGCTTTCAGGCCGTCATAGTGCCACCCTTTTTGCATCTTTATCTAAATTGTACATAAAAATTATCTTCCTAAGTGTCGTAGACAAAGATGAAAAATGTTTAAGCAAATTGAAAAAAGTGTAATAAGTATGTATAAACTTCTAAAATAATATACAGGTAATTTGTTCTTTTCACATAACATAAAAACCATTTGTTCTTATCCAAAATCATATGTAAAAGTGTTTTCATAAAATATGTTAAAACGTTTATAACAATAAGTAAAAGTGTCTAAGGAAATATTATAAATAATTTTATAATCTTAAAAGTAAAACTATCTGAAGCAATAAATAAAAGTGTCTGTATAAATATATAAAAGTGTTTGATGCTATATATAAAAATGACTATAACAATACATAAAAAATTTATTATTTTTAAATTTAAAAATATTTGAAAGAATAAGACAAAGTGTTTAAATAAATTTATAAATATACCTTAACAAAAATACAAAAGTGTAAATAAAGATATAAAACTAAAAAATTTTACTTGTCTTTTCCTGGAAGCTTTTCCACTAGTGATTTTCCGACAATTTCTCACCGCTTCTTAGCCAGTGATTTCTCACCCTTTTTTTGCCGACAATTTCCTTTTTCTTCTCATCCGATCGTCGTTCGCCGCTTCGTCTTGATCCTTCGGTCGCTGTTCGCCACAATCACTTCGTCTGCCACTCCTGCATCTGCCTTCAATCCATCTACCATAGTCGCTTCGCCTACTGCTCCTGGATCTTCATCGCTACTCACCGCAGCTGCTCCTAGATCTTTGTCTGTCGCTCATGCACCTGCCTTTGATTCGTCTGCCACAGTCGCTTCGCTTACTGCTCTTGGATCTTTGTCGCTGCTCGCCGCAGCTAATCCTGGATCTTCGTGCTCCGATCTTTTTTCTCTTGGTCGGCGTCTGCTTCTTTGGTGTTCTAATCTTCTCCCTTCACTTTGTGCTCCTGATCTCTCTTCTCTTGTTGTTGGCAACTGCTTCTTTAGCATTCCGATCTTCTCCCTTCATTTTGCGCTCCCGATCTTTCTTCTCTTGTCACCGGTGTAGGAGCAGGAGCCGGGGGTTAGCTTCGGCGATGTCGGGAAAGAGCGCTGGAGAGAATCGAAGATGGTGTCTTGGGAAAACAAAACTGATTTAGGGTAGGGATAAAGTTGAAAATTAGTAGTAATAAACATCTAATTTTATCCGGCCATTAATATTTGTCCAGTTCTAGGTTAGAAAAATTAGTTTAGGTAGCATTTTTTTATTTTTAGGACAATTTGGTCTTTTTGGTTATTTTAGAGATTAGGCAGTTGATAGGATCGGCTGTATTTAAATTATTTTGTCATTTTGTGTTTTGAACAATCATATAGAAATTCACTTAGTTTAGGCACTAATTTAAAGTCGAAAAGGTTTTGTACGGTCAATTTAGCTAAAAGAGAGAAATTTGGATGGAAATCATGGGTTTTTAGAAAGTTTTAGACAAATTTCCAAAAAGTTTGAGGCAAATCCCCAAAAAGTTTGAGGTAAATCTGGTAAAACCATGAAATTCTGGGTGAAATCTAGCATTTTTATGAAGTTTTGGGCTCAACTGGCAAATCAGAGAAGTATTGGATGAAATTGTAAATTTTTGTAGAGTGTAGGATAAAATCAGTAACATAAGAATTTTTCTGGACTTGGACAAGTATTTTGACATGATAACATCCCAAGAGGTCTTAAAGTCTATTAAATATGATTTTGATCAGTTTTAACTTTTAAAAACCTGTTCGATCTCACCTAAAACCCTTCTGGTATAAATAGGGTTATTATTTGAAGAAAAGGACGGAAGAAATTCGTAACTCTAAGCTCCTACCCAGAAAAAGTAAAAATCGCAGTATGAGCCCTACTTGTTCGCCCTACTTGTTCCCAAGCCTTTCCCCCAAAACCCTAACCTTTCCCCACCGACGCCGTTACCCCTGAAACGCCCTCTTTCCTGCCCGGCAACTTCAGCCACCTGCCCGCCGCTCCTGCCACCGCCACCGGACCTAGCTCGCCTCCATTGTTCCGTCCGACCCCACACCGCCATCTCTAAAGACCCCTCTCAGCTGCTGGCGCCGATTGAAGGAGCGACGAGAATCGCATCTGCTTGGATCTCGTCCGCCGCCGCGTCGTCGTCTTCGGACGCAGTCCCCCCCTCCCTCCTAAGTCGCTGCCCCATCTCGGCCAAACCCCAGGTCACCGATCGCGCCAATTGCCGCCAGAGATGGGGAATTGAAGAGGAACCCCTTTTTCAAACCGCGAACCCGACCCGTTTTCAGTCGGATCCACCCATCTCCTTTGCGTAAAACTCCTGAGTAGCCCATTAACTTTTTATTTTATCCGTCCAAGTCACTAACTTTCTCATTTTTTCATATTAGTCATTGACCGCAATCTTTTATTGTTTGTGTTTTTTTCTTTGTTTCTTTGTTTATTTGTTTGTTAGGCCATGCGTTAAACTTAACCATTAAACTCACAAAGGAATATAACTTAGTACGTTTATTTATTTATCTCTTTATTTATCTTTTATTTTCTTTTAATTTTTAGAATAGCTTGATTTTGCTTTTATTTTGAATCTCATAATACTTCTAAAAAATTACACTTAAGAAATTCAATTCCACATGAGTTTGATAAAACCCTAGGATGAATTTAGGATAACAATAAATTTTAAAGATCCATGTCTGCCTGATCTAATAGGATCAATGATTTGGATAATTATTTAAAATTTTTAAAAGTAATAACTAAAATAATATAAATAAATTTAATATTCATATCCGGGTGATCCGATAGGATTTATGGTTTGAATTAGCAATTATCTAAAATCTTTAATAAAAATAGATTAAGCATTCAAATTCTAGATTCAAGTGATCCAATAGGATCTATGGTTTGAAAATATCAAAATTTTATAAGACAAATAAAATCAAATATTAAGATTTAGGAGTCAGTATGTAGTTCGTTCAAATAGAATCCATGGTTTGAAAAATTAATCAAATTATTAAAAGCAAGCAAAGCCATACTTAAATCAAACTAAGGTACCAATTTTTAGGCACTATAACAAAGTTGTTTAACATAACTATACTTTCAAACCCCTTAAACTCTCGTAGACTATTTTAATATATCCAATCAACCTAGATGAAACCAATTGGTGACGACTCCCAAAAGATACGTTGCTACATACCCCTATCTCTAAGGACACATATGTACACAGTAACCACGGTACTAAATATATATGTGTCGTAGTCAATGTAAACTCTAAAAATTTTCAAAAATTTGGATACATTAGTATTCTTATTTTTTACTATTACATTGTAAAATGATTTAAGTTAACACTTTAGTACTAGCTTCTTTACTATGAGTCAAGAATTATTTCGGTGAGTGATTTAAGAAATGTAAAGTTTGCATTAACACATGAGAATTACTTAAAGCCAATGCTTAATTGAATAATATAATAAGAGAGAAATTTTCACATGACTTATGCCAATTTTATTAACAAACGAGAATTAGAGAGAATAATATATGTATAGTAAATTTTATGTCTATAGAATGATGATAAAATCATAATTAGATTAGATTAAATTTACATATAATGTTTCATGATCTTTTAATTTGATAAAATTTGATAAATTAATTACTCCGAAAGAAATATTATAAATGGTTAGTATTCCTAATTCCTCTATAGACGAATTGCAAAGATAAATACTATGACAAGTATTGTAAATTTATCTTTAATAAATTTGTTAACAAACTGGGATCAAGTTAACCACTATAATTAAATACGCATGAAGTAGAAAACACATTATACTCATCAAGGATTCGAGGAGTGCTACAGGGATGGCAAAAACGGAAATACGCAAGTTGGAAAAGTTGTGCAGTAATATTCTAAACTAGTTATTATATTGTAGACATATGTCTAATTAGACATACTAATCTAGCCATAATTCCCTATAAATAACCCATAATCTAGTAAATAAATTGACTAATTTACCCCTGGACCAAAACTTACCCCCACTCTTGAAAACTCACCTCTGCCACTACCGCCGCCGTCTCCTCCTCCGATGAACCGTTATCGCCGCCAAATCTTATAGTCATCATCCGGCTCCAGATCTTGCAGCTGCTCGACTTCGGATCTTGTTGTCACCTCTCAAATCTCATCGATCACCTGCCGATCTTCTCGTCACATGCCGATCTCCTCGTCACCTGCCGGATCTCGTCGATTATCCGCCGGATCTTGCTTCTGATCGTTTCCCGGTTCTCGTCGTCACCCGTCGAATCTTGTTGTCACTTGCCGGATCTCGTCAATCACCTGCCGGATCTTGTCGTTACCCACCAAATTTCATCGATCGTCTGCCAAATCTCGTCGTTACCCGCCGGATCTCATCGATCACCGCACGGATCTCGTCCATTACCAGCTGGATCTCGTTGTCACCCACCAGATATTGTCAATCACCCGCCAGATCTTGCTTCTGATCGTTTCCTCCAAGCGTGTCCTTATTGCTTTCGAATAACAAAAGTGTCTACCATAAAATGTAAATGTGTCTAATATAGTATGTGGAAGTGTCTACAAAGTAATATAAAACAAATTATTATAAGGTTAAATTAAAAGCGTCTAAAGCTATAAGAATAAGTGTATGATTGAATATTGTAAAATGTTTACATAAACATATAGAAGTGTCTGAACAAAAAATGACAGAATTGCTGAACAAAAAATGACAGAATCAACTTGTGAACAATTTATTATATTTAAAATATAATAAAAAAGTATTTGAATCAATAAGTAAAATTGTCTAATTGAATTTTAAAAAATGTCTAAAGAAATATATAAAAGTATCTGACTAAATAACTTCTAAATAATTTGTTACCTTTAGAAAATAAATATCTGAAATAATTAAAATAAGTGTCTGACTAAAAATATAAAAGTGTTCAAATCAACATGTAAAAGTGTCTAAATATTTAAAAAAATGTTTAAATAAAGGTATATGATTCAATGTCTAAAAAAGTGTCTAAATAAAAATTTAAAAGTGTCTAAAATAGTGAGCAAATGTGTCTAAATAAATATTTAGAAGTGTCTAAACCAGTATGTAAACAATTTACTATCCTCAAAAATAACTATTTGAAACAATAAAAAAGTGTCTGAATGAATGTGTAAAAATATCTAAAGAAAAGTTACAAAATGTCTAAAGCAATATGCAAACAATTTATTTTCATGATAAAAAAATGTATACGAAATAATAAAAAAATTGTCTAAATAGAAAATTAAAAGTGTCTAAAGAAAAAATACAAAAGTGTCCTAAAAACAACTAATAAAAAAACTTATTTTTTTGGAAAACAAATTGCAGTCTCTTCCTATCTCCTTCAAACGCCGATCTCCTTCTTCGTTCGCCGATCTCATCGCCGTCATCTTCACTCGCAGATCTCTTCTTCGTTCGCCGATCTTACCTCCGCCATCTTCACTCACCGATCTTTCATTCACCTGCCGATCTCACGTTAGCCGCGTCGATCTCTCCTTTCACCTGCCGATTCTCCAATCTCACCGCCTCCATCTTCGCTCACCGATCTCAGCGCTTCCATTTTTGCTCGTCGATCTCACCTCGGCTCACTAGTCTTACCTCCGCCATCTTCACTTGCCGATCTCTCATTCACTTGCTGGTCTTACCTCCACCGCGCCGATCTCTCCTTTCACCTGCTAATCCTGTCGATCTCTTTCACTCGCTGATCTCCTTCAATCTCCGTCAATCTTCTTCGCTCACCGATCTCCACATCGATTGCGTCGTTCGTCTCTCCTCGGATCACCTCGAATCGCTTCCTTGCCTCGGATCTCATCTTCTCTTGGTGCTCGATGGAGATTGGCGCGTGATGGAGATCGGAGTACAAAGCAGTGGCGACGGCTGCGGCAACAAGAGGTGGAGAAAGATCTGGAAAGAATGGAGAAGCTGCAATTGGAGATAAAAAAATTTTGATTTAGGGTGAGAGGTAAACTTATAAAATTACCCTCTATGTCTAATTAGACATATGTTCACAATAACCATGGTAGAATAATTGTTATGTCCAAGTCCAACATAAATAAAGAAAACTGGTAGGAAACTAAAACGAAAGGGAAAAAAAACAGAGAAACAAAAAAACTCTCTTGGAGTAATATGGGGCTTGGATCAGCCGGCTTGTGACAAGATAATAATTTTTCATGCTAGATAATAAAATTTGAATTTTCAAATTATGATAGGAAAAATTTAATTTCGACCGAATCTTAGGAGTAAGTGCGTGATTAATCCAGTAGGCAATAGGCAACCTGACCTAAACAAAGTTTTTTACTTTTTAGTAATCTAACCAATCAGTATACACAAACTTGAGGGTTCATTGGGATTTAGGCAAAACGAGGGAAAGTATGAAAAAAAAGACAATAGAGATGGGGATGGGGGGAAGAGAGAGGAAGGTGGGGACAGCTAGAGAGTCTCCGGCAGAAACAGAAGGCGAGGATGTAGCAGGCTCTGAAGCTGTCTATTTAAGGTTTTAATCTCTAAAATCTGAATCCAAATCTAACTCTTCTCTCTGTTTCATGTACGTCCCATTTTCTTAGCCCCTTTCTCCTCTCTCCCCTCTTCCCTTCCTCTCTCCTTCTCTGCCCTCCATCCCCATTCTGCAGAACTCATCGAGGGCGGGAGAGAAGAACAGGTCTTATCTTGCACCATTACCTGCCTACGTCAATATCGCTTCTTTTTTCTTGTTTTTTGGTTGTAGCAATAACATCTACTTATATTCTGCCAGTTTTTATGTTCTTAAACAGATCTGTCATCTCGGTTTTCTTTCTTTTGTGGATCTAAGAGGAGAAGGTTCTGAATTTGTTCTCTTTCAGCAGTTTTGTTGATTGATTCAATGGTTTACCTTTGATGCATTGGGAGTTATTGTGTTCCTTTCTTGTGTGTTAAGGAAATGGTTTTGTGCTTTTTCCGGTTTTTCACTTTTTATCTCTGTGCTTTTCATTTATGGTGCGAGATCTCTTACTTCTCCCTGGCCTTTTTGACTGAGGGAGGGGACGGCTGAGTGGGACATGTTTGTATCCCAAAGCCATGTGAAACGTAAAGTTTTCAATACTTGTCGGTTCTGGTTGTTATAATTAGTTAGATCTTATACTTTACAGCTTTGGATTCCCAAGGTTGCTTTTAGCTCAACAACTTCTGTCAGCCATGATAATGTTTAGTATTCAGCTTGGCTGAGGTTGATGTCTGTGATTGGTACGTCATAGCCAGGAGTTGGAAGTTTCACTTTCTGTCATAACTTTTTTGCTAATTCTTGCAACAGGGTCTGGTTTTTGCAGCTTGTGGTTCTAGATCTGGTCAACCTGGCTCGTTTTAGATACTTCGTGTGTGTTTAATCTCCATTGCTGAGGTGTTGTAGTATGTTTTGCTGATGTTGAGGCTTTGATCCGTTTGTGCAGGTTATATTAGTTAGTCAGGAATCATGAAACATAAGGATAAGGATGGAAAACCGATTTCCCCACCTGACAAAGGTACCAAGGCTCTGCCACTGGCAGTTGTGGTGGTTTTATTATGTGGGTTTTCTTTCTATCTTGGTGGAATTTTCTGTTCTGAGAAGAACAGAATTGAGGGACAAAATGTGCAAGTTTCCAAGGCTGCCACCACAGCTTCTCCCAAGGAACCAGCTGTTGCCCCTATCAAGATCAAAGCTGTTAGCTTCCCAGAATGCAGTATTGACTACCAAGACTACACGCCCTGCACGGATCCTAGGGTAACCTTCTGTAATTCATTTTACTCTACAGTGGCTGCTCAAGATTCAAAGCCTATACTAATGATGGATATCATGTTTGCAGAGGTGGAGGAAGTATGGTGTTCATCGGCTTACGTTCTTGGAGCGCCATTGCCCTCCTTTGTTTGAAAGGAAAGAATGCTTGGTTCCTCCCCCAGATGGTTACAAGCCACCAATCAAATGGCCAAAGAGCAGAGATGAATGTTGGTACAGGTATTGCATTTTTTATACTATATTTCCTGTTTAATGCTATAGGGCTTGACCAACTTCAAGCTTTTCACTTGCTAGCTTGCTCTCACTTGTTTTGCTGTGATCCAGGAATGTGCCATATGATTGGATTAACAAGCAGAAGTCCAATCAGAACTGGCTGAGGAAAGAAGGGGAGAAGTTCCGGTTCCCTGGTGGCGGTACGATGTTCCCCAATGGAGTTAGTGCCTACGTAGATTTGATGGCGGATGTGATCCCTGATATGAAGGATGGTACAATTCGAAGTGCCATTGATACTGGTTGTGGGGTTAGTTTCATCTGCCTGTTCTTTTTGCCTTTTCTTTTTGTCTGGGATAAATTAGTCCAACTGCTAGCAAGAGTGAATTATTGCACCATAAATGAGCTGCCCTTTTCTTTGAGTAGAAGCATTTTAGGCAGATATTATTTTTCATTTAGATCTCAATATTCCTCTCTCCATTTTGCTACAGCTAGATCCTAACATCACTTTTATCAATGTATATGCAGGTTGCCAGTTGGGGAGGTGATCTACTAGATCGTGGCATTCTAACAGTTTCTCTTGCACCAAGAGATAATCATGAAGCACAAGTCCAGTTTGCACTAGAACGTGGGATTCCTGCAATCCTAGGAATTATTTCTACACAGCGGTTGCCATTTCCTTCTAGTTCATTTGATATGGCTCACTGCTCTAGATGCCTTATTCCATGGACAGAATTCGGTAATTTATTGTCAATGATTTGTTGTGGATTGTTAAGTATTTTCTGAATCCAGATTGTATAGATCATGTACAATCAAGTCAGAGCATGTTTGTGGGTGTAGATACTAGAGTGCATTTCTTATATTTACTATTACTTTTTTTCTTTCTTCCCCATAAACCAGACAGAAAGGGTTTGGACACTAAATCTCTTCTGAAGCTTCAGTTTCTGTTCCTCAAAATATTCAATTTCTTCATTTTCAGGGGGGATCTATCTCATGGAAGTTCATCGCATACTCCGTCCTGGTGGTTTCTGGGTCTTGTCTGGTCCTCCTGTAAACTATAAGAGCCACTGGCGAGGATGGAATACCACTATAGAAGAGCAAAAGTCAGATTATGAAAAATTAGAAGAATTGCTTACCTCATTGTGCTTCAAAATGTATGCTGAGAAGGGTGACATTGCTGTATGGCAAAAAACTTCAGACAGCAGTTGCTATGATAAGCTTGCCAAGCCAGATACTTACCCATCCAAGTGTGATGGGAGCCTTGAACCTGATGCAGCATGGTACACTCCTCTTCGTCCCTGTGTTGTGGCTCAAAGTCCAAAGCTTAAAAAAACTGCTTTAACATCCATTCCCAAGTGGCCAGACCGGTTAAATATTGCACCTGAACGCATGTCTGAGGTTCCTGGTGGGAGTGAAGGTGCTTTCAAACACGATAACAAGAAGTGGAAGGTGCGGGCCAAGCAGTACAAGAAGTTACTCCCTGATATTGGGACTGACAAGATACGTAATGTAATGGACATGAACACAGTTTATGGAGGTTTTGCTGCAGCTTTGATTAGTGATCCATTGTGGGTCATGAATGTGGTGTCTTCCTATGCTGCCAACACCCTACCTGTGGTTTATGATCGGGGTCTTATTGGAACGTACCATGACTGGTAATTTTCTTCATGTGGTATAAAGAGCATTTATAAGCATGTCAACTTGAAATATGTTTACTTAGGAGTCACATGATTTTAACTGGAATTTTTTTGTTTTCGATGTTTTGCAGGTGTGAAGCATTTTCAACATATCCTCGTACATATGATCTCCTTCACGTCGATGGTCTCTTCACCTCTGAGAGCCACAGGTTAGAAAATCAGTTATGTGATTGATTTTTGTCATCAGTTCGATTAATTCTACTTGCCTATGTTAGTTTTGCATTATATTCTGGTTTCTTTCCTGATTTAAAATGGAAGTTCTTCTATCCCAGAGGTAACCGTACAGTAAAAGAGTAAAAAAAGTTAATAGTTAGTATTTTCTTATGCTCCGTGGGTCCCATGAGAATTGCCACTTTTAGCAATGGGCTTTATAGTTTGGGAAGGATATATTTGGAAGATTATGTATAGATACGGAAAAAGTGACTCAGTTTGAGAACAAAAAATTGGAAAGGTGACATATATGATGGGACTGAGGGAGTAGTTGGTTTTTTATTAGTGTGTGAAAAAGAGCAACAACCGACATTCTTTTTCTGCTAGTTGTCCACATATTCAGCAAGATGTTGCCATGTATCAAAGATAGAACTTGGGTTATTACACATACATTGAGTTTGGATGAGTCATGCTTCTAGTTATAGGTCGAAATCAAAGACACTTAAGAACACAAATCATTTTGTTGGCCATAAATTTGAAGCTGGCGACATAAGGGGCATTACTTATGTAGGAGATGCATGGACATCTTGTGGTATTAGGTTTGTCAGACGGGAATTATGTGAACCTGATGTGCTATAACTGATTGAAAGATCCATGCATAGAATAGCATTGGGAAATTAAAACTGTTGCTCCATATGGCAGTTGATTAATCTCATTTGCATAGAAGTATGATGTGATGAATTCTCAGAACCATGACTAGAGCCAGGGGTTCTCACAATCATTCATCTTTTCCCTTAGGTGTGAGATGAAGTATGTGCTCTTGGAGATGGACCGAATACTGCGGCCAAATGGATACGCTATGATTCGGGAGTCCAGCTACTTTGTCGATGCCATTGCAACAATTGCCAAGGGCATGAGGTGGAGCTGCCGCAAAGAGGAAACTGAGTATGGGGTGGAGAAGGAGAAAATACTTGTATGTCAGAAAAAACTCTGGTATTCGTCCAAAAGCAGCTCAAGCTGAGAGGAAAAAACATTTTGCGTTGCCAAAGTGCATCCGTATTCAGAAGTAGAAGCAGAAAGAGTAAATTGCTCACCACATACAGAGATTAATTTATCTGATCTGATAGAAGCCACGATTTTCCATATTCAGATTTGTCGATTCAAGGATTAGTACGCAATAAGATCAATCTTTGTCTTATATAAGTGTAAGATTCTTTAGGGCCGTGGAGGTGTTCTTATATTGGAATTCAGATTGGATTTTTTTTGGTTGCTTGTTTTGGTCATTTGTACTTCTGGAAGAAAAGAAATCTGTAAGATGTATACCCCTTGAGCTATGGTTGTGGCGGTATCAGGTGAATTGTAAAGTCACAACCGGCTCTAAACTGTGAATCATATATAGGGAACCAAGTTTCTTTCACATTGCTTTATCTTTTTGGTGCTTTGGACGAACGAGAAAGAAAACTACATGATGTAATTATTTTAATGGGGCCGCCACTCAGCCTCTTGACTGCTATCTTGCTTTTATAACACTTATTAAAGTTTTACTTAAGTTTTAGTGTAAAAGCCATGTGTTCTTACACTATCTTTAATGCTGCTTAATTGTTCTGAAACTATATAGTGATATACTAATTGCTCTGAAACTACCCAATTGTTCTTCAATCATCTTGCCGTTATACTAGACATTGAAAAATGAAGTTAGAGTGGAAAATGTATAATCAATTATAATACTTAGGAAATTTTTCTATTTAAATCCTAAAACTCTATCATTTTCTCATTCAAAGTAAAAACTATGAAAACGACAATTTTCAACCTTGGAATGGTTTTATTGACAGCATAGAAAGAAGTATAACGTTGATCAATAGATGCTCCATCTAGAGATCGAGATTCTAACAACTCTAAGGCTACAAGTAGATTTTTTTCTTGATCAACTTCAACTGTTCCTTCATTCTACATCTTGATGAGATCCATAGTGTTTTTTTTTTTTTTTTTTGAAAATTTCTCAACAATTGGAATAAATGAAAACTAGGAAGAAAATAAATTGCAACTTCTGAACAAGATATGCCATTCAATTAGGTACTTTTTCATGCTAAAAGAGTTTCTCAAGTATTATATCAGGCCTAGGTGAAGATGGCTTCGCTATCATTGACTTGAAGAGTGTCATGTCTGTTTCATTGGTTAGTGTGTTACTACGAACTGCAAGTGTAGCCAATGCAGTGATGCAATGACCCAATGTTGTAGAGACACAAAAATAAAAATAAAAGAGCATCAGGAAATATTAACCATAAACAAAAAAACAAAGGTCCATTTATGTTTTGAACTTACACTAAGATAAAGATGCACACTTACAATATGAGTTTGGAGCCAAAATTAAATTTCTTGGTCCAGGGACAACGGCAAGACACGGATTATGACAACTACATTTTAGGTTTCTTAGAAGCATCTTTACAAAAAAAAATTACATGGATTTGAATGCATTAGTGTCGTTTGAAATTTAAGTTGCATATCATAAGAGAAAAGATATCTATTCTTAGAAAAATCTGAAATCAAACATTGAAGTCACAAAGAATTACCATAAATCTCAGTGTCTAATTGCAAACAGGTAACCTTTGTCTCTAAATATGAAAAATGTTGAAAAGAACACTTAAGAAAAATTTTTTGATCCATGATTTTTCACCATCACTTGATTAGTGAGCAAAAATTCAATTCCAAATCAATGTCACAAACTAAGGGTTCAAGTCAAACTATTCTTTTTCATCTTATAACACTCATGAATATATCCCATGATGATTATAGACCTTGTTTTCTTCCATTGAACATGGCTAGCTTTCTGCACACCATAGTTTTTCTGGACCTAGGAAATTACAATGCAATACACTTTCTTTAGCACTTCAAAATAGTCAAAAGGAAATGTGAAGTAGTGCCAAAAAATTCTCACATGATCCTCTCTATATATCTAAGAAATAAAAAAAAAATCAATTCAAATTATGCTAGTGAATGTACCTAATAGTAAAAGAGTAAGCAAAAGAAATAATAACCTTTAGAAAATCAAAAAGGAATTGGAATAGGAAAAAAAATCAGGACTAGCAGTATACATATTTTCATAGTTTTAGGATTGAACTGGAAAACTGTAAAGTTTTAGGACTCAAATTGAAAAGTTTCCTAATCATTTGGACTAACTGTGCACTTTACCCCCAACTTCTGTCATTTTTAATACTTAGTATAACGGTTGGATGTCTGAAGCAACAATTGGGTAGTTTAAGGATGATTGGTGCAATATTCATAGTTTCGGAATAAGTAAGCAACATTGACAAGAGTTTAGGAATGACACATGGCTTTTACCTAATTCCTGACCCCAATTACTTTCATACTCGTGGAAATGATGCAATTTCTAAGCATCTTGCTCACCCTACCTAATCAGAACTAGGTTTTAAAAATTTCTAATTTTTACAAAAAGCCTTTGATACCCAATTTTGATCCAAATTTGTTGTGCCATTTGTTATGGTTTTCAAGTGTTTGTTTGGTTTTATCCCTTTATAATGAGCAAAGAAGAGTGGGGAATAAGGAACTAATAGATCAATATATTGTTAATTTTTTTATTTAGGGAAAATGACATTTTCTGTCGTAAAATTTTTCATGTTTTACCAAGTTAGTTCTAAGACTCTTTGATTTCCCAAAGAAGTCCTAAAATGTTTAAGTCATCAACCCTGTAAGTCTTAAAACTCTTAATCTTCCGATCTAGCAGACAGAATATTTTCTCTCTAAACATGTTAGCTAATAGAGTTGGTGGCTTAAAAGTTCTAGGACTTTTTTGGAAAATTGAGCAATTTTAGGACTAACTTGATAAAACTAAAAAAGTTTGAATCTCATCAATGAAAAAGAAAAGAAAATCTTCAATGATTGTTTTTTGAGGAGAAAGAATATGGACTGAGGATCCAGTTATATGGGATGATCAAAATTATGTGAAGAAAGAAACTTCGAAGGTTGTTCTAACATGGATCTAATTGAATTGCATGATTTACTACTAATTCAAGTATTTAATTGTTGTGCGGGGGGAAGTACCACAAAACTTCGACATGATTTCCTATTAATTTTTTTTTCTAAAGGCAACCAATAAACTAAAATAGAATCATTTCAAATTTCTCATAATAATGTAATTCATGGGAAGAAATGTAAAAAATGTATTTTGATTTACAATTCTTGGGAAATTTGATTCATATAATTGCTAAAATATGGCGGTAAATCATGTAATTTGATTAGACATGTTAGAACTGTCTTCAAAGTTTCTTTCTTCTTCACATTGTTTTGTTCATCTGATATGACCAGATCCCCCATCCCTATTCCCTATCCTAAAAAAAAAAAAATCATTGAGCATTGTTTTTTCTTGTCATTTATGAGATTCAAATTTTCAAGTTTTACCAAGTTAGCTCTAAACTTATTCAATTTAAAAAAAATTACTAAAATTGCTTGACTTCTACTTCCGTGCTCTATTGAAAGAGGAAACTTGCGATTAACATAATTTCCAATATGGCAAATCATATGTCAATCCTCACTCAAACTATTGTCTCAAGGGCTTGACACCATCAAATTAAGATCAGATGGGAAAGTGTAGATGTCTAAACCTCATGAATGTAATTATAATATCAACCCAAGTTCAGTGGATAAATATAAATTATTCTTTAGTTTGTTTCCTATACACATTTCCCACATTGTATTATGGGCAGTGATACTTTTATGGGGAGGAATGGTAAGAGGAATAAGGAGAGTAATATGGGGTATTTTGTTATAGAGATTTTAATTATACATGCATGTAAGTAGTTCATAATTTATACATTGTTTAGATTTATTATATGGAAGAGTAAAGTTACATAGAAGACAACTTGCAGCTGGTGTTAGTCTTGTTTTGTTCAATGAGTTTTTGGGTTGTTAAAAGTCCTAAGATAACAGTGAAGGAGTAAGTATAAGAATAGTGTAACACCCCCATATCCCACATGGGTGAATTGTGGGAAGCCTTATGTGAATATATAGGCTCCAATTCCAGAACATAAACACCTAGCGCTTATCCTTTTCCAAAGGATAGCCCATGTGGTGTGGGCAGGTGTTCCGTTGACCAGTTCTGGACTTTGGTTGTTACAGATGGTATCAGAGCCAACCCGGGACCACGATGGTGTGGCATAGTGGGTATGCACATGCATCGTCTACCGGGACTGATCCTGGATTCGAGAGGCTATTTGGCCAGGGGCTAAGTAGTCCGATTAGAGAGGTTACTTGGTCCGGGGAACCAAGTAATCCGATTGACCCCAACGGGGACGTTGGGTACATAAGGGGGGGAGTTTGTAACACCCCCTATGTCCCACATGGGTGAATTGTGGGAAGCCTTATGTGGATATATAGGCTCCAATTCCAGAACATAAATACCTAGCGCTTATCCTTTTCCAAAGGATAGCCCATGTGGTGTGGGCAGGTGTTCCGTTGACCGGTTCTGGACTTGGGTCGTTACAGATGGTATCAGAGCCGACCCGGGACCACGATGGTGTGGCATAGTGGGTATGCACATGCATCGTCTACCGGGACTGATCCTGGATTCGAGAGGCTACTTGGCCAGAGGCTAAGTAGTCCGATTAGAGAGGTTACTTGGTCCGGGGAACCAAGTAATCCGATTGACCCCAACAGGGACGTTGGGTACATAAGGGGGGGAGTTTGTAACACCCCCATGTCCCACATGGGTGAATTGTGGGAAGCCTTATGTGAATATATAGGCTCCAATTCCAGAACATAAACACCTAGCGCTTATCCTTTTCCAAAGGATAGCCCATGTGGTGTAGGCAGGTGTTCCGTTGACCAGTTCTGGACTTTGGTTGTTACAGATGGTATCAGAGCCGACCCGGGACCACGATGGTGTCGCATAGTGGGTATGCACATGCATCGTCTACCGGGACTGATCCTGGATTCGAGAGGCTACTTGGCCAGAGGCTAAGTAGTCCGATTAGAGAGGTTACTTGGTCCGGGGAACCAAGTAATCCGATTGACCCCAACGGGGACGTTGGGTACATAAGGGGGGGAGTTTGTAACACCCCCATGTCCCACATGGGTGAATTGTGGGAAGCCTTATGTGAATATATAGGCTCCAATTCCAGAACATAAACACCTAGCGCTTATCCTTTTCCAAAGGATAGCCCATGTGGTGTGGGCAGGTGTTCCGTTGACCAGTTCTGGACTTTGGTTGTTACAGATGGTATCAGAGCCGACCCGGGACCACGATGGTGTGGCATAGTGGGTATGCACATGCATCGTCTACCGGGACTGATCCTGGATTTGAGAGGCTACTTGGCCAGAGGCTAAGTAGTCCGATTAGAGAGGTTACTTGGTCCGGGGAACCAAGTAATCCGATTGACCCCAACGGGGACGTTGGGTACATAAGGGGGGGAGTTTGTAACACCCCCATGTCCCACATGGGTGAATTGTGGGAAGCCTTATGTGAATATATAGGCTCCAATTCCAGAACATAAACACCTAGCGCTTATCCTTTTCCAAAGGATAGTCCATGTGGTGTGGGCAGGTGTTCCGTTGACCAGTTCTGGACTTGGGTCGTTGCTGATGGTATCAGAGCCGACCCGGGACCACGATGGTGTGGCATAGTGGGTATGCACATGCATCGTCTACCGGGACTGATCCTGGATTCGAGAGGCTACTTGGCTAGGAGCTAAGTGGTTCGATTAGAGAGGTTACTTGGTCTGAGGAACCAAGTAATCCGATTGACCCCAACGGGGACGTTGGGTACATAAGGGGGGGAGTTTGTAACACCCCCATGTCCCACATGGGTGAATTGTGGGAAGCCTTATGTGGATATATAGGCTCCAACTCCAGAACATAAGCTAACGACCCAAGTCCAGAACTGGTCAACGGAACACCTGCCCACACCACATGGACTATCCTTTGGAAAAGGATAAGCGCTAGGTGCTTATGTTCTGGAATTGGAGCCTATATATCCACATAAGGCTTCCCACAATTCAACCATGTGGGACGTGGGGGTGTTACAAACTCCCCCCCTTATGTACCCAACGTTTCTGTTGGGGTCAATCGGATTACTTGGTTCCCCGAACCAAGTAACCTCTCTAATCGGACTACTTAGCCCCTGGCCAAGTAGCCTCTCGAATCCAGGATCAATCCCGGTAGACGATGCATGTGCATACCCACTATGTCACACCATCCTGGTCCCGGGTCGGCTCTGATACCATCTGTAACGACCCAAGTCCAGAACCGGTCAACGGAACACCTGCCCACACCACATGGGCTATCCTTTGGAAAAGGATAAGCGCTAGGTATTTATGTTCTGGAATTGGAGCCTATATATCCACATAAGGCTTCCCACAATTCACCCATGTGGGACATAGGGGTGTTACAAACTCCCCCCCTTATGTACCCAACGTCCCCGTTTGGGTCAATCGGATTACTTGGTTCCCCGGACCAAGTAACCTCTCTAATCGGACTACTTAGCCCCTGGCCAAATAGCCTCTCGAATCCAGGATCAGTCCCGGTAGACGATGCATGTGCATACCCACTATGCCACACCATCGTGGTCCCGGGTTGTCTCTGATAACAAACTGTAACGCTCCCAATTTTATAAACCTTTTATGGGTCACATGATAGTTACGGATGGAATTTCAATGGATCCTAGCAAGGTTGAAGCTGTAATGATTGGCAACAACTGAAGACTGTATCTGAGATTCGGAGTTTCTTTGGCTTGGAAGGTTATTATAGATGTTTTTGTATAGGGTTATCCAAATTTCGCATGTCTCTTAACCCAACTAACTAAGAAAGATCAACCATTCCAGTAGACCAAAGAGCATAAAAATAGTTTCTAGGACTTAAAGAAACAATTAGTCTCTACACTTGTTCTTACTCTCCCTGATGGCCGAAGTCGCTTTGTAGTTTATACAGATGCATCACATCAGGGGCTCGGTTGTGTATTGATGTAGGTGGGGAAGGTGATTATGGATCCAGGCAGTTGAAGCCTCATGAGCTAATTACTTAACTCATGATCTGGAGTTAGCAGCTATCATACATGCGTTAAATCTTTGGCGACATTATTTTTATGGAAAAGAGTTTGAGGTCTTCACCGACCATAAAAGCCTACATTATCTATTGCCAAAAAAAAAAAAAGAACTCAATAATCGATAGCGTCGTTGGGTTGAATATCTCTCCGATTATAGTTGCACTATTCAGTATCACCCAGGTAAAGCCAACCTAGTGGCTGATGCTTTGAGTAGAAAAACAGGTGCTAAACTGAATGCTATGGTGGTTTCTGAGTGGACACTACTAGAGGAGTTTAGTCATATGAGCTTAGGTGTTCAAGTGAAGGGACCTCAGGTTCTCATGGCCAGTTTGTATATGGAGCCTACACTTGTGGCAAGGGTCAAAGAGGCGTAAAATGAGGATCCACAATGCCGAGAATGGTCAGTTCTAGGGCAAAAAAGATTCAGTGTGGATGTGGATGGTACCCTAAAATTTCAAAATAGAATTGTTGTTCCTCAAGGTAGTGAGGTGAAGTATGATGTTTTATCGGCGGCACTTGCATCTCGGTTGACCATCCACCCGGGGGGCACCAAGATGTACCATGGTTTGAAGAAAAGCTTTTGGTGGAGTGGCATGAAGAAGGATATTGCAGAGTTTGTATCTAGATGTCTGACTTGTTAGAAGGTCAAAGTAGAACACCAGAGACCTGGAGGACTGCTACAGCCATTAGAGATTCCTTAATGGAAGTGGGATGACTTTGCAATGGATTTCATAGTCGGGCTACCTGCCACTCGTCGTCGACATGATGCAATATGGGTTATAGTTGATCGGTTAACCAAGTCAGCCTACTTTTTGGCAATCCAAAAGACTTGGCCTGTAGCTAGATTAGCTGAATTATACATATCTGAGATAGTTCGTCCTTATGGAGTACCGAGGAGCATTGTTTCTGATAGGGATCCACGATTCACATCACAGTTTTGGCAGACTTTACAAGAACAGTTGGGCACTGTGACATTAATGAGCACCGCTTATCATCCCCAGAAAGATGGGCAGTCGGAGAGGACTATACAAACTATTGAGGATATGCTTAGAGCTTGTGCACTGGATTACAAGAACTCCTGGGATAATGACCTGCCACTAGTGGAGTTTGCTTATAATAATAGCTATCACTCCAGCATTCAGATGGCCCCATATGAGGCTTTGTATGGACGTAGTTGTCGTACTCCGGTGTGTTGGGAAGAAGTAGGTGACAGGCCTTTATTAGGACCAGATTTGGTACAACAAACTTCAGATAAGGTCAAAATAATCAAACAACGATTGGTAGCGGCTCAAGATAGGCAGCGAAGTTATGCAAACCAGAGACGTCGTCCTTTGGAGTTTTCTGTTGGTGATCATGTGTTCCTAAAGGTGTCACCGACCAAGGGAGTTCAACGTTTTGGAGTGAGAGGAAAGTTAGCCCCGCGCTTTGTTGGACCTTTTGAAATTTTAGAACGGGTTGGAGAGGTGGCTTATAGAGTGGCTTTACCACCGAACTTGGCTAGAATTCATAACGTGTTCCACGTGAGTAATATTCGAAAGTATCAACCAGATCCAATACATGTTATTCCGTGGGAGCCCTTGCAGTTACACGAGGATTTGACTTACGTCGAGGAGCCTTTGGCCATTGTGGATCGTAGAGAAAAGGTTCTGCGCAACAAAGTCATTCAACTGGTAAAGGTCATTTGGAATAATCATGGAGAGCAAGAAGCAACCTGGGAAGTTGAGGATGAGCTTTGAAAGAAGTATCCACAGCTTTAAGGTACTTCTCAACCCCCTCTTTCAAATTTGGGGACAAATTTCTTTTAAGGGGAGGAGACTATAATAACCCTAGAAATTAAGGAAAATAAAATTAACAAATTACCCTAAAAAAAAAAAAAGTAATAAATAAATAAATAAATAAAAATAAATTAATTAATATTTTGTCCTCAAAGGGTATTTTTGTAATTTTACCTATCAATTTAGAAAATCAATATAAAATTAAGAATCTTGATTCTTAGATGATTCCTTTAGTGGTTATTAAGTCAAATTCCAAACCGGAAGCTCAAAGTCATTTTCTTTAGGCTAGGGGCATTTTTGTCATTTACAACCGAGCATCGGATGAAAAATCTGGGAGCACCATTGGATTCTTCTCGAAAAAATGAGTCAATAGAAATTTACCTCACTTAATTCTGAATTCGTTTGCTTAGGTTTCCCAAAATTTAACCAACGCGCGTGTGGGTTTTAAACCCGGTTCGTGCTACCGCTACATAGGATTATTATTATTAAATTTTTTTCCCTAACCCTAATTTCTTTCTTCTAAAACTCCCCAGCCGCAAAGCAACTACAGGTTTTTCGAAACTTTAGACAAAAAACAAAAAAAGAAACAAAAACTTGCCAATTTAGTTATCCTAATTAATTGCCATATTATTATATTATAACTTATTCTACCCTACGTTTCTTTTTGGCGTGAAGCTCAATTTTCCTAGCAGACCCTTTCAATATTTCAGCACTTCTTCTCCCCCATCAACAGCCGCCTAAGCCATGGGAAGAAAATTTGATTTTTTCTGCAAGAAGATCGTCCACCATTCTTTCATCCTTCTGCGCCGGTTGTTTGCCTCCACTTAGTGCTTCATCAAACTGTGTAAGTTCAGCCATCCATGCTTTGATTCTTGGCTCTTCCAAAGTATTAGAATATTAATTTAATTCTGTATTTTTGCCTAGATTCTTTAAGTTGAAGGGAAACCCCATCCGGACACCAAAGCCAATCCTATGAGTACCGACGATCCCGAATTGCTTCGTGTGAGCCAAAGTTCTTCGGTATTACTCTTTTAATTTTTTTTTCCAGCAGCTAAAGGCCTTATATTTTACTGTAAATATTTGGTAGATTATCATTAATCCAAGTTTCGGGTTTTTCCACTCGTTTCCGGTGCAATCTTGTCCATACTTGGTTCTAAGCCCGATAAGCCACCGTAGCCTCTTTTAAAAATTATCTTGGCTGCCAATTTCGAATATTACAGCCCTAATAATTCTCTTTTCCTTGCTGTCCATGTTGTTACAAAGGGTTAGAAAATCCTTACTTGAAGGTTTGGTGTTTCTTTGGACTCCCGGAGCGTCAGAGATCCCGAAAACACATCGGTAACTGAAATAAAATTTTTTCCTTCCAAGATCCATTTTTACAGCCATTAAATAAGCTTATAAGTTAGTGTATAACCGCTGTAATTTTTAGGATCAATATCAAGAAGGCTTCCGGCACAATCCCGAATAGGCACGAGGCCACCGAAGACGCCCCGAGCCCATTTTTGCCCACTAGGTAAAATTTCGACCTAGTTGTTAAGAACATGAACTTTCCAAGTACCCTTTAGGAAAATTTCTAAATTTTAGCATATTTTCTAATTTTCTACCTTACTAACATTTTGTAGGACCGTCCTAGGAAAATCGCCCACTTTCGTCATATTATTCCGAACTAGGTAAGGGGGAAGAGCGGGTTAGTTCTCGTGGGCCCTCTTAGGCCCAAAATAAGCATCAACCCGAATAATAAATTTTAAGTAAACAATTGGGCTAAATAAAATCTTTAAATGCGTGGGCAACATGGGTAGGGTAATTAATTAGTTTTCTAGAATTTTATTTTATTTTATTTTATTTCTCTTCCTTTGAGATGTAATTTTGGTTGGTTGGTTGTATGGTTGTAATGATTTGATGTATGATGTATGTTTGGCGCTAGTATCATATTAGGACCGCTTATAATAAGAATTAAATTAGAAATATGTTAGGACCGCCTAAATAAACACCGCTAGTAGCATGTTTAGGGCCGGCGAGACAAACACCGCTAGTACCATGTTTAGGGCCGACAAGCTCATTAGCAACATGATAAGATTGGAAGGAACCGTTAGTGGCATGTTAGGGCCGTAATAAATTATTATAAGCCGATAGATAAAGGATTAGGAGCGTAAATACTAAATGACCAATTTAGAAAGAATTCATGAGAAATGAGATGAACATTTATCACAAATACACTTAAAAGATATCACTGATTGTCATGACATCATGTAACACTAAACTAAGATAACATGATAAAAGAAATAGGATGCACTAGAATCATGGCATTATACTAAAAAGAGCTAAAGTAAAATGAGCTATGGTCATGCATCAATTGGTTGTTGCATATGATTGATGTTTGTCATATACAAGATTGCATTAAGTAAAAGATTTGAAGAGTAAGATAAAATACGAGGCATGCAAGGTTGGTGATGAACCATATCTACATGACCTAATAAGCCGTAAATTTAGACGAGAGGTTCGGAACGGACGATTCGAACCCGAGAGGCATGTTAGGGTGGCGGCAGACCGTCCCTAGTCATGACCCGATATTGACACGGAGTATGGAGATATGATTTGTGCGCTGTCAGACCATAGCTGGCGAGGGACCATGCTTATGGCTGTTATCACGAGAGGCTCTACCTCGGCGTAGGTATCCCGAGAGGCTCTGGCTTGGTGGCATCCCTAGTGGCACTGCCTAAGAGTTATCCCGAGAGTGGGTGATGTACACACTCACCACCCTAGGTTCGTCCAACGGCAATTAAGTATTGGATTAAGTGATCGATCAAGAAGATATTATTTAATCGGTAAAAAGAATTATGCATATGCATGGTAGTTCAAGCATGCTAGTAGGATTTTGATTTTGTTGTTATGATGTTGTATGGCATTGTTCTTTAAGTAAATTTGCTACAGCTTAAAGTTTATTATTCGTTGTTGTTTGTTACGGGAATATTAGGACCCATGTGATGGGCCTGATACTTCCCTCTTACTGAGCAAGTTGTGCTCATCCCTCCTCTTAACATGTTTTTCTAGGTGAATACTATGAGGAGACAGAGTACACTGAACCATATAACGAGGTTCAAGATGTGGAGCAGACTGAGTGAGAGTACGCTGTAGCCCCTCGAAAGTAGAACTGGCTGGGACTGAGTTTTAACTTTGTGTTATTTGATTTCTAAATAAACATATGGTTTGTTTAAATTGGCACCTTATCCGCATATTAGTTTTCCTGGGATTGTCACTTAACTACTCTGATTTTGTTTAATACTCTTATTGTTTGGAAAATAATTTAAAATAAAATGTTTTACCTCACATTTCTTAAATTATTTTAATTAAATGCTTTATAATTCTGGGAATTTAAGTTATCTTTTAAAATTAAGGTTTATAAAATTAGGGGCGTTACAGTTTGGTATCAGAGCCGACCCGGGACCACGATGGTGTGGCATAGTGGGTATGCACATGCATCGTCTACCGGGACTGATCTTGGATTCGAGAGGCTACTTGGCCAGAGGCTAAGTAGTCCAATTAGAGAGGTTACTTGGTCCGGGGAACCAAGTAATCCGATTGACCCCAACGGGGACGTTGGGTACATAAGGGGGGGAGTTTGTAACACCCCCATGTCCCACATGGGTGAATTGTGGGAAGCCTTATGTGAATATATAGGCTCCAATTCCAGAACATAAACACTTAGCGCTTATCCTTTTCCAAAGGATAGCCCATGTGGTGTGGGCAGGTGTTCCGTTGACCAGTTCTGGACTTTGGTTGTTACAGATGGTATCAGAGCCAGATTCGAGGAAGGCAGTGACCTCACTCAGTAAGTATGCTTCTTGTTTGTTTGCTAAGTTAGAGACCTTTGCTTGTTGTTTGTTTGCTAAGTTAGAGACCTTGGATAGGTTTTAAAAAGTTTCCATAATTGAGCATAATATATTAGCAATGTTTCAAACAAAAGTTAACAACTCGGCTTTTTGTAAAGGGACTCGTAAAACAATACACCAATTAATTTAGTGACAAATGATGTAGGAGATACCTAGAGCCACCTAATGCTATAATTTAAAAGTTACTTTCAAAATTAGTTGCCTGCTCTAGACTAAACCTTTTCCTTTTTAGGTTATGGACTTACATGAACATCCTACTCTTTGGGCTAATGAATGCACCCAAAGGTTTTATAGATTTTATGAATAGGGTGTTCCAACAATACCTAGATTATTTTGTCATTGTTCTCTTAAAAAATATTTTGATTTACTCACAAAATGCTGAAAGTCATAGAGAACATTTAAAGTTTATGCTCCAAACATTGAAGGAACATTAGTCGTATTCTAAGCTAAGGAAGTGCGAGTTTTGGTTGAACAGTGTCACCTTTTATGGGTCACATGATAATTACGGATGGAATTTCAATGGATCCTAGCAAGGTTGAAGCTGTAATGATTGGCAACAACTGAAGACTGTATCTGAGATTCGGAGTTTCTTTGGCTTGGAAGGTTATTATAGATGTTTTTGTATAGGGTTATCCAAATTTCGCATGTCTCTTAACCCAACTAACTAAGAAAGATCAACCATTCCAGTAGACCAAAGAGCATAAAAATAGTTTCTAGGACTTAAAGAAACAATTAGTCTCTACACTTGTTCTTACTCTCCCTGATGGCCGAAGTCGCTTTGTAGTTTATACAGATGCATCACATCAGGGGCTCGGTTGTGTATTGATGTAGGTGGGGAAGGTGATTATGGATCCAGGCAGTTGAAGCCTCATGAGCTAATTACTTAACTCATGATCTGGAGTTAGCAGCTATCATACATGCGTTAAATCTTTGGCGACATTATTTTTATGGAAAAGAGTTTGAGGTCTTCACCGACCATAAAAGCCTACATTATCTATTGCCAAAAAAAAAAAAAAGAACTCAATAATCGATAGCGTCGTTGGGTTGAATATCTCTCCGATTATAGTTGCACTATTCAGTATCACCCAGGTAAAGCCAACCTAGTGGCTGATGCTTTGAGTAGAAAAACAGGTGCTAAACTGAATGCTATGGTGGTTTCTGAGTGGACACTACTAGAGGAGTTTAGTCATATGAGCTTAGGTGTTCAAGTGAAGGGACCTCAGGTTCTCATGGCCAGTTTGTATATGGAGCCTACACTTGTGGCAAGGGTCAAGGAGGCGTAAAATGAGGATCCACAATGCCGAGAATGGTCAGTTCTAGGGCAAAAAAGATTCAGTGTGGATGTGGAGGGTACCCTAAAATTTCAAAATAGAATTGTTGTTCCTCAAGGTAGTGAGGTGAAGTATGATGTTTTATCGGCGGCACATGCATCTCAGTTGACCATCCACCCGGGGGGCACCAAGATGTACCATGGTTTGAAGAAAAGCTTTTGGTGGAGTGGCATGAAGAAGGATATTGCAGAGTTTGTATCTAGATGTCTGACTTGTTAGAAGGTCAAAGTAGAACACCAGAGACCTGGAGGACTGCTACAGCCATTAGAGATTCCTTAATGGAAGTGGGATGACTTTGCAATGGATTTCATAGTCGGGCTACCTGCCACTCGTCGTCGACATGATGCAATATGAGTTATAGTTGATCGGTTAACCAAGTCAGCCCACTTTTTGGCAATCCAAAAGATTTGGCCTGTAGCTAGATTAGCTGAATTATACATATCTGAGATAGTTCATCTTCATGGAGTACCAAGGAGCATTGTTTCTGGTAGGTATCCACGATTCACATCACAGTTTTGGCAGGCTTTATTAGAATAGTAGGGTACTGTGACATTAATGAGCACTCCTTATCATCCACAAAGAGATGGGCAATCAAAGAGGACTATACAAACTATTGAGGATATGATTAGAGCTTGTGCACTAGATTACAAGAACTTCTGGGATAATGACCCGCCACTAGTGGAGTTTGCTTATAATAATAGCCGTCACTCCTGTATTTAGATGGCCCCATATGAGGCTTTGCATAGTCGTAGTTGTCGTACTCCAGTGTGTTGGGAAGAATGGGGCGATAGGTCTTTATTAGGACCAGATTTGGTACAACAAACTTCAGATGAGGTTAAAATAATCAAACAACGATTGGTAGCGGCTCAAGATAGGCAGCGGAGTTATGCAAACCAGAGGCGTCATCCCTTGGAGTTTTCTGTTGGTGATCATGTGTTCCTAAAGGTGTCACACACCGACCAAGGGAGTTCAACGTTTTGGAGTAAGAGGAAAGTTAGCCCCGCGCTTTGTTGGACCTTTTGAAATTTTAGAACGGGTTGGAGAGGTGGCTTATAGAGTAGCTTTACCACCTAACTTGGCTAGAATTCATAACGTGTTCCATGTGAGTAATATTCGAAAGTATCAGCCAGATCCAGCACATGTTATTCCATGGGAGCCGTTGCAGTTACGAGAGGATTTGACTTACGTCGAGGAGCCTTTGGCCATTGTGGATCGTAGAGAAAAGGTTCTGCGCAACGAAGTCATTCAACTAGTAAAGGTCATTTGGAATAATCATGGAGAGCAAGAAGCAACCTAGGAAGTTGAGGATGAGCTTCGAAAGAAGTATCCACAGCTTTAAGGTACTTCTCAACACCTTCTTTCAAATTTGGGGACAAATTTCTTTTACGGGGAGGAGGCTGTAATAACCCTAGAAATTAAGGAAAATAAAATTACTAAATTACCCTAATTAAATAAAAAAAAATTAATTAAAAAAAAAATAAAATAAATAAAATAAATTAATTAGCATTTTGTCCTTAAGGGTATTTTTTTTATTTTACCTAACAATTTAGAAAATCAATATAAAATTTAGAATCTTGATCTTTAGATAATTCCTTTAGTAGTTATTAAGTCAAATTTCAAACAGGAAGTTCATAGTCATTTTCTTTAGGCTAGGGGCATTTTTGTCATTTACAACCGAGCATCGGATGAAAAATCTGGGAGCACCATTGGATTCTTCTCGAAAAAATGAGTCAATAGAAATTTACCTCACTTAATTCTGAATTCGTTTGCTTAGGTTTCCCAAAATTTAACCAACGCGCGTGTGGGGTTTAAACCCGGTTCGTGCTACCGCTACATAGGATTATTATTATTAAATTTTTTTCCCTAACCCTAATTTCTTTCTTCTAAAACTCCCCAGCCGCAAAGCAACTACAAGTTTTTCGAAACTTTAGACAAAAAACAAAAAAGAAACAAAAACTTGCCAATTTAGTTATCCTAATTAATTGCCATATTATTATATTATAACTTATTCTACCCTACGTTTCTTTTTGGCGTGAAGCTCAATTTTCCTAGCAGACCTTTTCAATATTTCAGCACTTTTTCTCCCCTATCAACAGCCGCCTAAGCCATGGGAAGAAAATTTGATTTTTTTCTGCAAGAAGATCGTCCACCATTCTTTCATCCTTCTATGCCGGTTGTTTGCCTCCACTTAGTGCTTCATCAAACTGTGTAAGTTCAGCCATCCATACTTTGATTCTTGGCTCTTCCAAAGTATTAGAATATTAATTTAATTCTGTATTTTTGCCTAGATTCTTTAAGTTGAAGGGAAACCCCATCCGGACACCAAAGCCAATCCTACGAGTACCGACGATCCCGAATTGCTTCGTGTGAGCCAAAGTTCTTCGGTATTACTCTTTTAATTTTTTTTCCAGCAGCTAAAGGCCTTATATTTTGCTGTAAATATTTGGTAGATTATCATTAATCCAAGTTTTGGGTTTTTCCACTCGTTTCCGGTGCAATCTTGTCCATACTTGGTTCTAAGCCCGGTAAGCCACCGTAGCCTCTTTTAAAAATTATCTTGGTTGCCAATTTCGAATATTACAGCCCTAATAATTCTCTTTTCCTTGCTGTCCATGTTGTTACAAAGGGTTAGAAAATCCTTACTTGAAGGTTTGGTGTTTCTTTGGACTCCCGGAGCGTCAGAGATCCCGAAAACACATCGGTAACTGAAATAAAATTTTTTCCTTCCAAGATCCGTTTTTACAGCCATTAAATAAGCTTATAAGTTAGTGTATAACCGCTGTAATTTTTAGGATCAATATCAAGAAGGCTTCCGGCACAATCCCGAATAGGCACGAGGCCACCGAAGACGCCCCGAGCCCATTTTTGCCCACTAGGTAAAATTTCGGCCTAGTTGTTAAGAACATGAACTTTTCAAGTACCCTTTAGGAAAATTTCTAAATTTTAGCATATTTTCTAATTTTCTACCTTACTAACATTTTGTAGGACCGTCCTAGGAAAATCGCCCACTTTCGTCATATTATTCCGAACTAGGTAAGGGGGAAGAGCGGGTTAGTTCTCGTGGGCCCTCTTAGGCCCAAAATAAGCATCAACCCGAATAATAAATTTTAAGTAAACAATTGGGCTAAATAAAATCTTTAAATGCGTGGGCAACATGGGTAGGGTAATTAATTAGTTTTCTAGAATTTTATTTTATTTTATTTTATTTCTCTTCCTTTGAGATGTAATTTTGGTTGGTTGGTTGTATGGTTGTAATGATTTGATGTATGATGTATGTTTGGCGCTAGTATCATATTAGGACCGCTTATAACAAGAATTAAATTAGAAATATGTTAGGACCGCCTAAATAAACACCGCTAGTAGCATGTTTAGGGCCGGCGAGACAAACACCGCTAGTACCATGTTTAGGGCCGACAAGCTCATTAGCAACATGATAAGATTGGAAGGAACCGTTAGTGGCATGTTAGGGCCGTAATAAATTATTATAAGCCGATAGATAAAGGATTAGGAGCGTAAATACTAAATGACCAATTTAGAAAGAATTCACGAGAAATGGGATGAACATTTATCACAAATACACTTAAAAGATATCACTGATTGTCATGACATCATGTAACACTAAACTAAGATAACATGATAAAAGAAATAGGATGCACTAGAATCATGGCATTATACTAAAAAGAGCTAAAGTAAAATGAGCTATGGTCATGCATCAATTGGTTGTTGCATATGATTGATGTTTGTCATATACAAGATTGCATTAAGTAAAAGATTTGAAGAGTAAGATAAAATCGTGGATCCCTATCAGAAACAATGCTCCTCGGTACTCCATGAAGATGAACTATCTCAGATATGTATAATTCAGCTAATCTAGCTACAGGCCAAATCTTTTGGATTGCCAAAAAGTGGGCTGACTTGGTTAACCGATCAACTATAACTCATATTGCATCATGTCGACGACGAGTGGCAAGTAGCCCGACTATGAAATCCATTGCAAAGTCATCCCACTTCCATTAAGGAATCTCTAATGGCTGTAGCAGTCCTCCAGGTCTCTGGTGTTCTACTTTGACCTTCTAACAAGTCAGACATCTAGATACAAACTCTGCAATATCCTTCTTCATGCCACTCCACCAAAAGCTTTTCTTCAAACCATGGTACATCTTGGTGCCCCCCCGGGTGGATGGTCAACCGAGATGCATGTGCCGCCGATAAAACATCATACTTCACCTCACTACCTTGAGGAACAACAATTCTATTTTGAAATTTTAGGGTACCCTCCACATCCACACTGAATCTTTTTTGCCCTAGAACTGACCATTCTCGGCATTGTGGATCCTCATTTTACGCCTCTTTGACCCTTGCCACAAGTGTAGGCTCCATATACAAACTGGCCATGAGAACCTGAGGTCCCTTCACTTGAACACCTAAGCTCATATGACTAAACTCCTCTAGTAGTGTCCACTCAGAAACCACCATAGCATTCAGTTTAGCACCTGTTTTTCTACTCAAAGCATCAGCCACTAGGTTGGCTTTACCTGGGTGATACTGAATAGTGCAACTATAATCGGAGAAATATTCAACCCAATGACGCTATCGATTATTGAGTTCTTTTTTTTTTTTTTTTGGCAATAGATAATGTAGGCTTTTATGGTCGGTGAAGACCTCAAACTCTTTTCCATAAAAATAATGTCGCCAAAGATTTAACGCATGTATGATAGCTGCTAACTCCAGATCATGAGTTAAGTAATTAGCTCATGAGGCTTCAACTGCCTGGATCCATAATCACCTTCCCCACCTACATCAATACACAACCGAGCCCCTGATGTGATGCATCTGTATAAACTACAAAGCGACTTCGGCCATCAGGGAGAGTAAGAACAAGTGTAGAGACTAATTGTTTCTTTAAGTCCTAGAAACTATTTTTATGCTCTTTGGTCTACTGGAATGGTTGATCTTTCTTAGTTAGTTTGGTATTTAGAAAAGAGTTGGTTTGAGTATTGCAAAATGAATGTAATATATCACATATGGGGTTCGATTCCCTGGATCCACCCTTTGCTTCATTCTGTAACAACCAAAGTCCAGAACTGGTCAACGGAACACCTGCCCACACCACATGGGCTATCCTTTGGAAAAGGATAAGCGCTAGGTACTTAGGAATGGACTCTCAGTATAAGGAGGTTCTCCCGTCCCATACCAGCAGACTCAACCATATACTTTGAACCAAACCTGGCTCTGATACCATCTGTAACAACCAAAGTCCAGAACTGGTCAACGGAACACCTGCCCACACCACATGGGCTATCCTTTGGAAAAGGATAAGCGCTAGGTGTTTATGTTCTGGAATTGGAGCCTATATATTCACATAAGGCTTCCCACAATTCACCCATGTGGGACATGGGGGTGTTACAAATAGTTTCTAGTATAGAGGAAAATATAAGAAAAGTTGGTCTTACAATTTTTGTCTCGTTGTCTTTAGGGACGAGTCTTGTGATTGTTCGTCTGAGGAAGATGTGCTGGATGTGTATGTTATTTTCCTACTTAAGGAAATCATGCAAACTATTAGTTAATATATAAAGAAGTTATAAGAATACGTAAAGTGTTGTAATATGGTGTCATACTATTAGGTTCATAAGTGGAAGATGGATGAGATAAATGCATCTTATAACATAATATAGTGAGAATGGTATTCGGGGATAAGCAAACCAACTCCATTAATGAACTACAAAGACATCGCTTCAAGAAAATTAGTGAAAAATGAAAACAACATAACAAATCGGAGTGAAAATAACATACCTATATTAAAGTATTCTTCTTCTCTAATCTATTCAAAAAACCAAAAACAAACAAACCTAAAATAAAGAAACATTGGTAAGACACAACTGCTTTTATATCAAAAAATTGTAGATAGATAGTCATAGTAAATACACTAAGAACAATAACAGTTAAAGATAGAACGCATAAAATAATCCTATACTAGATAAACCATTAAGAAAATTCCTCCTAGAAAATAAAACCTAAATGACACTAAAACATCTGAGAAAACCTGGCAAGAGAACAACGCTCTACCCCTCATTGGCTATACTCACAACAACCCAAATGGCTTTATATATAGAAGGATTTAAACTATAAAGTATATGTCTTCAAGTGATTCAAATTGTCTAACAACAATTTTAACCATTTTTTAATAGTTGGATTAAGAATTTTTAAGGTGATGGTTTAACTCATGTTTACTTTAAGAAAAAGGTCATTTAATATATATACCCGGAAATAGCTCTTAGCATTTATTCAGGGTCTCATATGTCAAGTTTCAAAATTATCTTAAATACCTTAGTCTCACTTCTTTAATGATTGTCTAATAATTCTTCTTAGTCTATTTTACTGTTAATAAGTCTTATTGTATAACTTGTGCCCCTTATATTATTTTTAAAACATACTAGCGGTATCATTAATTCTCCATTAAAAGGCACATTAGTTTTTTAGTAATTCATAATTTAAATGACTTTAATTTTGGCATTTAATATATACATGATATGCTAACTGATATCCTAAATTTAATCACACATTATAAATCATAGGCAATTATTATAGACTAAAAATTTCCATATTAACGGTTCCCTCCTTAAAAGAATATTTAATGCCCATTGAAAGGCTACTAATATAACTTAAATTTTGTTGTAAAATTATTGTATTTTGTTGTAAAATTATTGTAACATCAGTTTTAAAATTTTTTGTACAACTTATGTAACATCATGCTTGAAAATCAATAACATGTTAGATGAGAAAAAAAATATACTTATACGAGAGATAGAATGGTAACAATAGATCACCCATCACTTGCCAAAAATAGAAAACAACTAACAATAGATACACAATAAGAAAACATTTATATCAAAATCAAATGATTTGAATTTTACCATCATGATATCATCTATTCGAATAAGATAATAAATGGACTATGCAAGATTATTATCAAACTTGGTTGATCCAAGCCTTAACACTTTGAGATTAATCACATATTCAGTAGTGAAGAAATGGAAATTACTTAAACATGCCTCAGTTCCACTTTAATCCACAGCTATATAAGACCAATGATTTATCCAACATCAATTATATGCCAATATAGCAAGTGAAGCAAGATATTATAATGTTGTTGAAGATATTTGACACTACTCTTATATAAATTAACCATCCTTTACTATCAAACCTTGCAATTGCTACCCTAAACATGTGCAGAATAAGAACTTTTTAGCAGCCAAGATGAAATACACAGTTATTGAAATATGAATCAATATTTAAAAAGTACACAACCTCATATGTGAACCGAGAAATTGCACCAGCAATAATGATTGTCTCTACCTTGCTATCATACTCAAGAAATATATACATGATCCAAACAGAGTAACTCAACAAACTGAAATATATGTAGAGGGCTAAAATTAACCCATGCATTTACTATGAAAATATTTCAAACTAGAAAAGTAAAAATATTTGTCATCTAATTTGTTTTACTTAATTCTTCTATTTCACTTACACATCAATTTTCAAAGAATCCACCAATGCAGTTGTCATGAAGAAAATTTTTTGTTCTACTCATCATTAACTTGCAACTGGTATGTTAAGTAATCATTCTTTTCCATGTATAATAAGCTTTGCTCATTTTTTAGATAGAACTTTTCGATGTGCTTCTATCAAATATCATGATTTAAAGTTGAAATCTGACAATTTTACAAAAATAAAGCAAATCAATATATAGTAACATGAGTATAGAGAATTTAAGAAGCTTATTGAATTCTTTAGTATTGATGAATGAATTTAAGGAGTTTTCTGGTTTTACTTAAGGCATTCTATGGAACTTTGACTCTAAGGATGCCTAGATGAGATGAAATGTGTTCCTACTGGTTTACTTAAGGCTTTTCTTAGTTATAGACAGTAGTTTATTTTAGTTTATTTAAGCCAATCTAGGCTGAGCTTGTTACCATGTAATGCTTAATGCTCCAAGGGTTTATAAGTTAAATTGACCAAAAGCATCGAAACTTGGCTAAGTTGCTCACTCGTAAGTTTATTCTTTTAGTAATTAATAACTTGTTCTCTGAAACTGTAGATAGACATTAGATGAATCCCTAATGAGAGTGATCATGTGCTCTAGTTATTGCTGTTTAGTAGAGATAATTATTTTTTTGAGATAGAGTCATAACTAAAAGTCACATATATTTGAAGTTATATATAGGTTTGGGTTTGATGTTTTCTTCTTACCCATGTTTTCCTAAGCAATTAGTAAAAGTAATATGTTCTTATAGGTAAATGATGGAACTTGAATGGTAGAGCCTAGAGACTCTGAGGCTTATAAGAAGGTGTTATTAAAATTTTAAATTATACTTTCTGAAATAGAATGTCAATGGAACAATAATGTGCCCCTATACAAGATGTAAAAATACAAGGCCCCAAACTTATGGTGAAGTAAAGACTCATTTAATATGTAGGGGTATCATGCGAGGATATACTTTGTTGTTTCTCCATGATAAAAGGGATGTGAACTCTAATCTATTACCTTTCAACATTGCACCAAGCGTGACAAATTAGAGTATTGATGAAACCAGCAATAGTAGCCAATAGGTAGATGAAATATATCGCTACTACATGATGTGTTAGGGATTTCAAACTAATTGCACAATGAAGGAACTAGCCATGCCCCAAGTGAGACTTATATTGAGTCTGAACCTCCTGCTTCCTCAAATACCCATATTAACAACTATAAGTTTGATGAAATATAGAGCTTGGCAAATCAAGAATTGTGTAAAGGTTGTGAGTCTTACTCGATGCTATCTTTTATACTTCATTTCTTTCACCTAAAATGCATGTACAACTGGACCATAGTGGGGTTTAATGACACTTTAAAGCTTTTAAAAGATTTACTTCCTAAGGATGCCATATTACATTTATCTTATTATATGGTCAACAAGGTTATTAAGGCAATAGGATTGGGCTATGAAAAAATTTATGTTTGCCTAAACCATTGTATGCTATTTAGAGGAGAGATATCTAAACTTAAGTCATGTCAAACCTGTGGAACTTTTTGTTGATTAGGTGATAATACGAAGAAAAGTAAAATATCAGCCGAAGTGTTATGGTATTTTCCATTAATACCAAGGCTTCAAAGGCTATACATGTCATCTAAATCTGCAAAATATATGGGGTGGCGTGAAAATGTTAGAGGTCATAAAAAAGATGGATTATTGCTCCATCCAGCTGATAGGCAAGCATGGAAGTCATTTGAAATTAATTTTTCATATTTTAAATCTGATCCTTGTAATGTGAGACTTACATTGGCAAGTAATAAGTTTAACCCAATTAGTAATTACAAGGAAATCAATGGCAAAGAACCTGAGTATTCTGAACTTTGGTTAGAATTTCGCAAAACAAAATATGGTTCTTACTTGCGCCAAAAAGTAAGAGAGAAAATAATAAGTAATGTCCCATTTAATTGGTACAAAAGCTGTAGAATTATGTTTAGTGTTTGAGCATCATATTAACTAATCTAAAGTTTTTTTCTTATCTTAATTGTAAAATAAAGTAAAGTTAGCTAAATCTGCATCAACAAATATTTCTTCTAATTCTTTATATGCAATTGTTTGGAGTCAAGAGAAGAGTGGGCGTGTTAAAGGCATGGGTTTCGGTGTGACACCCATATTTTACTTTAGGTCAAGTCAAGCTGGAGGATGTAGCTCTCATACCAATGCAAATTTTGAAGGCCAACTAGTTACAAGAGAAAAATTCAACAAACTTTTCTTAGAGCATAACAAGTTTCGTGAAAATTGCAATGAACTTTCTATTATGGTTCATGAACTATATCGTCTTGCTGGGGCCAATATTGATGTTCATATCTACAGCTAGAGATTGAGTAAAGTAACTGTTTTGTGTTTAACTTCTAATTACACTTTTAGCCCCTCCCCTGTTTTTAAATCTTTAATTTTATTATAAAAGTAATTCTGGAACATGAAATTTGCTTAGAGATTAAAATGAGCAAACTGGTATACAACTTTTTGTATATTTACTTTGTTGTGTTGCTACATATCAAGCTAAAACTGTGAATAAAAGTGAATCTTAGTTTTCTGAAATCTTAATGTATGATTGTAACACTTTAAGGTAATAGCTATTAATCAGAAATTAAAGAAATAAGCTGAATCTTTATATAAAAAATTAAGTGTTTTTATATTTTTCTGAATGACTGATGCTAGTTAAGAGGCTAGTGAAATGGCCTTATATTTATATACAATTGTAATAGAAGGAATTGAAAGCCTTTAAATATTGTTGAACTTAAAATTGTCTATCTTAAAGTGAAGATATCATATAAGTATTATGCTAGCTAGGATTGATATGGCCCCACAGTGCTTTCGACAATGCTGCTAGTATTGGCTTAGTGTATAGCTTCACAAGTTGCTTTCTTAATCTAATATATATTATAAAATATGATACACTTCAAGTTTATATAGTTTTTTCACTTAACAGAGTGAACTATAGATTTGACATGTGGTATTTTAGATATTTAATGAAAGAAATTCTAATGCTATATCATTGTCATACCAATTAACCTTTCACCATTTAAACGCTTAAATCTTCATTGACTTTTAAGTGACTTATTAACTTATTGTTGGAATATTTTTTAAAGAAGGTATGTATGCTCTGATTACCATTTCAGTTTTGCAAATTACTTCTTTCTATATGTTGATCATCTTTCTCTTTTCTCTACCCACTTTTATTCTATAAATTTCTAGCATTTCCTCAAAACGATAATAAACAAAAAGCTCTCTTACATTTGTCTCTCATAATGATCTGTCTTATGCTTGAAGGGATGAATTGGTGAATGATTTGGGAGAAGATATCATCTTGATCTAGGCAAAAAAATGAGAAGGTGCTGCTATTGGTAATTCAATGTTGCAGCCATTCCGACCAAAACTCGCCTCACCTAGATTTGGTTTGCTTTCCGAACACTGCCATTAACAAATCAGCCTCTGAAGTCCAGGGTTTATGTTTACTGTTACTCAATTTTCCACAACTTAGGATGCAATTTCTTTCTTTTTTTTTTTCTTTTCAAGAAATATTTAAGCTTTATGGCACTAACAATGGTACATGAATGGCTTAACCTTTCTTCATATCCTTTTTTTTGTTTTTTTTTTTCAGTTTTGAAATAAATCTATATGGGGATTAATGACCGCTTATGGATGATACTGTTTGACGAGAAACAAGCTTTAAAACGGGCTTTTTATGCTTTCAAGCAACAAGGTTGTGTCTGAAATTTCTAGTTTCACCTTCACTTTGTAGCAGCTCAAGGGTCAAGGTGGTGAAAAAGATGGGGAAGACAATGCCCATATATATTATGGAGTGCCGAGAACTTTAGATGATATTGTGAATTTTGTTTAACAGATATCAATGCGGATAGAGTGTTGGACCTATTTTCCTATGTCGATATAAAATGGTAATTACCTTCTTTGGCATGTTAAAGTGTTTTTTAGTTTACATTGTTTGTGGGCTTTAATCTTCCCAAGTTTGGCAGGAGGATTTGTTTTGATTAGTTCTTTGCTACTATTGTCTGATAGTGGATGAATTAGCAGTTTTTTCCCTACTTATGCTATTTGATGCAAAAAAATCTCTACCTTGTTGACTTGATGTTAGTAATATTTTTCAATTTTGTTGATTTACCTACTAGGAAAGATAATTTGACCTGAAGTTCAAGGTAAGAAAGCAAATGATGCAAAATTCTGATGCGAAACTTGTGCTGCTAAGGATTATGAGTGCACTTTGAATCATAATTCTAAATATAAACCTTCTCAATATGTATAAATAAAGCATTTTTCTGTCATATTTTTTTATCAATACGCTTATGTTGAATTATTATTTTTTTTTTTGTTGCCATGTGCTCTGTAGCATGTAAGGCAAGTAGGTTAACTATGTGCGTTTTTGCTTTGTGATCCCATGTATAACATTTTCTGGTAAAATATTTGAAATAACATGCAAAGAGGTGTTTGTTCTAAGATCTTAGAATATAAGTTTCTATAGAAGTATGACTCAATTTGAGGATTTTTTCTGCACTTAATAGGTTAACTGGGTCTTGGTTACTGTATAGTATTTCCTTAGATATCATAGCTTTATTGAATAAGATTTGAATGTAATGCATGTAGTTTAAGGCTTAAGCAACTAACAGCATATGGATTGCTCCATTGGCATGTTGCTAGATTCCAACAATAATGTTTGGCTTCGGCCATTTTTTCATTCTATCGCTCCAGATCACCACAAATGCTTCTCAATGCAATAGTCAAATTACTGCTACTTTTGGACTTATGTAATAACAATTTTTACTTATGCAGAACTCTTTTCAAAGCTTGAAAGTGTCTCACTTAATCTGTTGACTGAGATATACCAAGTTTATCTAGGTTTAGCATGTTTAGCTTCATGTTTGCAAGATCATCTAACATGTTTTGTTGTACTAATTATGAATTAGAAAGTATTATGGCTTTAATCTTGTTTAGAGATGCTTAATTCTTTGTTACTGCCTTTTATGTATTGGATTTTTGCACCATGCTAACTTTTGTTTCTTTGACAAGTGTTCTATATTCCACTATCCTTTAAGTCTTCTTATGCCTCTTCTGACAAGTTTTCCTTGTTGAATGGGTGGATGTCAAAGGCTTCTAATTCATATCTGTATAACTTGCATTATTTATACTAACCATAAAGAAATTGCTTCATTTTTATAGAAATTTTTATGGCTCCTTGTATAGCTTTTATATTCGTTTACTACTATAATAAGATTGAATGATGCTGTTGAGGTAGTTAATGCATTTTTAACTTTGTTACAGGTTCAGCCACCAAATCCTTTGCTATTACTTGGGCAATACAGTGAAAGAGGTAAAAATTCTTTATTTGTTTCAATTATGATTGTTTTTTCAAGGTGTTCATTTGCATCTCAAGTTGTTACTTATTTGGTTAGTTGAATGTTTTGTAGAGAAGATCAAAAGGAAATAACAAATGATACAAAACAAAGATCACAGGATAAATGGCTAAATTGATTTGATGTTTTTGGAAGGGCGGAAACATGAAGCTAAAAATTGCATTATATTTGAAATTTTATGTGGTGGCATTTTCATTTTGCTTTATAGGAAGGTAAACAACCATTGTTTTACCCCTTACAAACTTAAATTGCTTTTAGTATTACCTATTTGTAAAGACTCATAGTTTTCTTTTGTTACTCGATCGTGCTATTTATTAACTAAGTGGGTTGCTTCAAAGCAAAATCTTTCTGAATTTGCATTGTCAAAATCATCCTTTTTTTTATTTAATAACCAGAGTGTTATTCAATTAATTAAATGTCAAAGATCTTTAAGCCGTTTAGAAAAAATGCTATGGTACTGTTAAAAGATATCCTATGACATAATTATATGAGCTTTGCATCTTACATCTTGTAATATTTTTTATTTCAGTTTCTTGAACAATTTGAAAAAATGAGTATTTTAAATATAAAAGGAGGAGACGCTAACAAAGCTGTTCTTATAATAAGAATTATGACTCTTTATTCATCTGGAAAAAGGCTCAAGTAGGAGTTTCTTTTGCCAATTATATAGGTTTCACTTAAGTTTTTTGGTGACGTTGCCTATAACTATGCACAATATCCCTGAAGGATTAGCTATGAGTATGGTACTTGCTTTAAGACGTGTTTCTCCACAAAATGCGATGCTATGAACTGTAGTTACATTTTTGGCTCAAGAGATAATCTAATCTATGGGCTATAAAATAAGTTAACCACAAGTTCCCTATTACACCACTTATTTGACATGATTTTGGCTTGCCTCTTTTCAGAAATTTCCCTCCATAACTTTATTTCCTTACAATTTTACCTCTTTTTATACTTTCCCTTTTTTATACATCCTTATGTACTGGTCTTAATCTATTAACCGCGTACCTGTGGTTAATCAAAACTATGTACTCTTTATTTTGAATAGACTAGTTACGTGTATTTTTTATAAAACTAGCTTTAATTATCTGTATTAAAGACAATTTGGTGTTGTAACGATGGAGATAAAAAAATCTTTAAGTAATAAACAATCTCAAATAAAATAATATAAAAAATATTATTGAGTGGAGCAACACATTAAAAGTTAACTTGGTGGTAAAATAATTTTTTTTTACAGTGTCTTAACTATCTTAATTATAATTCCTTATCTAATTTTTGTTCTATTCCTTATCTAATTTAGTTTTTCATATTTTGCACAATTGACCTTAAAGCTTCTATAATTATGTCAAATAAATTGTAAATTCATAATAATTTTCTTAGTAATTTTTGTATAACATTTAAATACATATCATCTTATAGTACTTAATACAATTTTGAATCCCGTGGTAACACCAAATATGTAAACTAATTTGTTCAAAATATGTTGATGATATGGGCCTATGAAGCAAGCTATTCTTTCTTATCCTAGCTAGAAACTAGTGATGCAAGTTTGGTATATGAGGCAGGTTCATCCATTCTAATTGTTGTCTCATATATACGTTAAAAAAAAAAAGCATAAAGGATATCAAATGTTTATATAACTTTCTAGCTATGTCAGGCTATTCTTTTTTATCCTAGCTACAAATTTGATTATTTTGTTGTTTTTAATGTAGTTTGGTGGTGTTACTTAAGATGCTACAAGTGGTGCAAAAGGGGTGCATTTTTGTTCACCACAATCAAGTCGACAAGCTGAAGGTTATGTAGTTTGTCAGTGTTACTTTGGACTTGATACTATATTGGTTATTTCTATAACTCTTATTGTAGATTGAATAGTTGAATATTTTTATAAGTGATGACATATTAGTTTTTGTAGAACTTAATTGTTCTTATCAAGGAGTTGCTTAATTATGTAGAAATAATAATATAGCATTAATATTAATAGAGTAGGAAAAGTTATGTGCTTTATCTTGAGGAATCCTTGCTAGTTGATGGTTTATATGTTTGGTTTTAGATTATAGTTATATTGCTTTTTGTTCTATAGAATAAGTTCTCAAAAATTGAAACAAAGCTACAAAAAGCCAATAATCAAAACCAATAAATATGAACTAGTTAATTGGTCCTAGCATAGAAAAGCATAATCAGTAAATTTGAACCTGTTAACTGGTCCTAGCATAAAAAATGTAACTAGTAAATTTGAATCGGTTAACTGGTGCTAATAAAAAGAAATCAGAACTAGCTAATTAAAACCACTTAACTAGTTCAAAATTTGAACCGGTCAATACATGCTTCCAACCAGTGAAAATTGGTTCTTCATAGAACCATTCTTTGGAGTAAATGGTTAGCATGTGAACCAATTAACAGGTTCTACATAAATGGTTCTATGAATCTGAACCAGTTGTTGTAACTAGTTATAGGATTCTAAAGCCACCTCAAATCCAACCGTTTCCATGCAGTGGTTAGTGATCAATTCCAAAAATTTAGAACCAATTAAAACTAGTTCTAATATGTACTTAAAATCGGTTCTAATTGGGATTTTGTTGTACTGCAAGAGATTGAAAAGAAAAAAAAATGTATCCAATCATGGTCATTGGTTGGTCGTCGAAACCATCAAAAATAATTCTTGTATCATTAACAACTCAGAATAAATAAATTTGTAGTATAGTAGTGGAAACCAGGTCGAATCCCAAGGGAAATTCTTTATCTAAAAGCTTCATGACAAAAAACTGAAATAAAAGATTGGGGGGATTGTTTGCAGTAAAATAAAATAAATGATCAGAGAATAAAAATTAAGAAACCTATTAAGTAAGAAACCAACAAAACAATAAAAAATTCAATCCTTGGCGTCAGTCAACATCCACCACCGAATTCTTACAATTGATTATCGATGCATAGATAGATCAATTAAGACTTTGAATATTCATCGTTAGAACTATCTTCCTACCTCTCCTTAGTTGTAGTTAATCAGAAAACAAGCGATCTAATTAACTCTAACTGTTAAACAACTTAAGACAAGCGCTTTGATTTAATTTAACAACTACATTAAAAATTAGAGAGATCGATGAAACTAAATAACACAAACACAAGCGGCTGCATTTAATTTATTTGAATGTTCTCCGTAAGACCTAATGATTTTTGACGTAGTAAATCACTAAACCTCAGTTGCTTCACAGATTAGAGAAACCAAACAATTAAGGATTTGATTTCTAACCCAACAGTAAATTGAAATCAAATAACAACTAGTAGGTCTCCTAACATATAAACAAAATAATCATGAAATTAATCATAGAAGAACATCCAATATTCAAAATATTAATTGATGAATAAAAACAACTTTGATATTACAGTGTTGAAGAATTCGGTGTTTCAGTCTCTTTTAACAATGAATAAAAAAAACACTAAAAATAAAAAAGAAAAGAAGTAAGAAACAAAGAGAGTTGGCGAATATGGGGGGAGGAGGGGCAGCCCTGGCGACCAGAAGAGAGTTCTGGCGGCAGTCACCTTAAATACCTAAAAAATCATAACCTAGTGTGCTAAATACATAAAATCTCCCTAAACTTTCTATATTGTTACAAAATTATCCCACACAAATAAAAAGATTTAAAATAATTAGAAGGTTTCAAAGCTGTCAGTCAAACAATGCTCTAGAACATCAGTAGTAACTTCAAGCTGAAATTCTACCTCGATGAAGTCACTATTTCTCAAAACACAAAGCATGAAAGTTGTATATCTCTTTCTTATCTTCGGAATGACACCTGAATTGAATAAAACGGATATCTACAACCAAAGATATGCCCAAAATGCCGCAACTGCTTCTGAACCAACGGTGACTCACAAATCGTGACTTTGAAGCTTAATTTGACCCTCTTAACGTGAAAAGTGGGTTTCATGGTCTACATGTGATTTGTAGCTCCAGATGTTAGCTTTTTAATGAATTAAGAATCACTTAATTCTAATCTCTGTAGCTCAAGATATGATTTTTCTACCAAAATATCACCAATCTGTCAAAATCCTGAAAGAACACAACCAAATTAAAACTTGTAAAATTGCAAATTAAATCCACTTTTAATCAATTGAGTCTAGACATGCTCTAAGCTATAAAACATACTCAAAATATATCTTTAAGGTTCAAAATATATTAAAATATACTAAATATGAGAGAAATAAATATAATAAATATAGGCTTATCAGTCATCATATGATCATGAACATAAACCATATTGATGAACATAAACACATTCATGGCATTCATTTTAGCAAATTGATTATGTTGCTGAAATATTTTCTTAAACCCATTCATGATATCATTAGCAATTGGCAAATTTTCATATTACTATTGGAGCCTATTATCAAAAGATGCCAAGATAATGAAACTATCATAAACTAAAAAATCATGTTTATATCATAAACTTGCCTTTTTATATGAACCATTAAGATAATGGAGTTCAATAGATGATTTGTGCAAAACATACAATAACTTTCCTGTAGTAAGTGTAGTGTCAAGGTTACTCCTCCAATCATAATATTTTGCCTCATTCAAGCAGTTATCTTTCACATTCTTAGTAAATTGCTTACTATTAATGGTCAAGCTTTTATAAAAGAATATATAAATAGAATAAAATGCAATGCAGAGAAAATTGATATCTTCTTCATATGTATCATATACAAAAAAATATTAAATGCATTTAAAATCACAAAGAGTGCTCTTAGTACATATAAATATTTGTAGTAGACCAATATTAAAGTAGACCAAATTAATTTTAACTCTTCATCAATTAAGAAAAGAGTAAATGTTGTATTGTTCTATAAACTTAAGAACATTGTAAACCTAAGTGTAAGCATTACATAGTTTTGATATATCAATTAATTACTTCTACTACTAGGTACGCTTGAATATGTTGCACTGCATAGTGTCTATATGTTCAGTTTTTTATTATTTAACACGGGCTTCATAACTCTTATAATAAGAGTGAATATTGTGAAATATATTTCTTAATTTTTAGATTAAGACATCTATGTATGGTCAATTTAGGAAAATATTGTTTTTCATAAATATTATTTTGTGTATATAAAATTGTATATAAATTTTTTTAATCCAAAATATCTTAAAAGGACATGCATATATTAGTTTATATATTGACATTGTCACATCTTTGAAGGAGGCTAATTCAGTTGGCATAGTATATGGTACCGTAATGGGCCTAGAGCTTAGCACTAAGGCTTAGACCAAGACAAACTCCAATTTGGGCCTAGACCAAAATATACTCCCATTAAGGCCCGATTCACAATAAGTTTAGTAGTAGGCTACCCCTAGCCTCAAAAGGAATGAAACTTCAACACGAAAAGGAAATCTTATATCAAGAAAACTTCCTAAAACGATATAATCCCACTTGGCTCGATAAAAGAGGGCCTCGTGGCATTTCCAAAGTATATTCTGAAACCCTACTTCTACAGCCACTTCACCACTCAGGGAAAGTCAACTTGACCATCAGAGAGTTCCCCCAAATACACAATCTAGGGCCCTAGCAGTGTTTTTGTATGCAGGTTCTTGGTTTAAGTTATGAAATGTCTTAAAGACCAGTCTGTCTAATTGGTTGGTAGCTTCCCTATTTGGCTATCAATTTGGCATCGAATATGAGGAAAACATGGGGAAAATGGTAAACATGAGGAGATCACGACATAACAAGGACCAGTTAGACAATAAGATGAAGGGCAAAATCCCTAGGAACAGGTAAAGGCTTTTAACAGTAAGGAGGTCAGACAGAGAATCACTACTAATGAGCCCTTACTACCATATTTGGTCCCAGAGAAGGCTAAAAGTCTTGTTGTGTTAGATGATGACCAATTCCGGGCCTTTCAGCATGCCATATTCGAGCAATTAATGGCCACAATTCAGCAGGAGGTTAGAAAAGCCTACCTAGGGCACAAGGTGAAAAAGATGAGAGTCAACTGGTCCTTGAGGGTGTAGGCCAACCCCTAGCAAGGAATCCTCCCCAAGCATCCCAGGTGTGACCGGATGGCCTAAGCACAAGCAATGTTAGCGTGGTCCTTAAAAGATTGAACTAGATGGCCCCCCCTTCTCTTGGGAGTCAAATGCCTCTAGCAGATATTAGCTGTGTATAGATCCAACCCTTCACATACGACATTAACAACACACCAACTCCTAAAGGCTTCAGGATGCCCAAGATTGACCCCTATGATAGATTGAAAGACCTCATCAAACACCTACAATGATATAACACATCAATAAGGCTGTAGCAGGCCATGGACACAGTTATGTATAGAGCCTTTAGCTCCACCCTGATGGAGGCAACAACATCATGGTTTGGAACGAATATGGGTCAACAGTTCCGTTCCTTCCAAAACCTTTCACGGACCTTCATGGATTTTTTCCTAGGGGTTCACCAACCCTTAAAATAGTGACTCACCTTCTGAATATACGACAAGGAAAAGAAGGATGAGTTCTTAAGGGACTATAATCGTGGCCTTCCAAGTACATGGTCTATCCCCAAAATGACACCTTATTTCTATAACCCAGAGCTTGCTAAGAGATTCCATGTTGGCTTTGGATCAACATGAGAATCCTATAAGAAACATCAAAGAATTCTTGCACCAAGCCACTAGATAAATGCATGTTGAAAAGGTCAATAAATCAACACCTCAAAAAGAGCACTTGAAGCGAAAGGATAATGGGCCCCCCGTCTAAGAAGACCAACATTTTGTACACCGAAGAGAGACAAACATGGTAACTAAGGGGCCCTAGCCTATAAAGCCAAAGGCCAATAAGAACCCTAGGAAGTATTGCCATTACCACGAAGATAAGGGCAACAACAGAGAAGAATGTTGGCAGCTAAGTGACCTTATTGAAAAGCTAGTTAAGACATGAAAGCTAGGAGAGTACGTTGCCTGTCCAAATTCCCCTTGCAAAAGGTAAGAGGAAAAGGCCCATAAGAGGTACAAGAATTATAGACTCAAATCGGGGACAATGCTATGAAAGGGCTTGTTCCCTTAGGAGAGATGATAGTGGCAACCCTGGGGCTGTTGCCAGGGTCAAGTACATGATCTTAAGCCCAAATCTAATAGAAAACAAATTACATAGGCTACACCATTATACCTCAATTAAAATAAGAATTGATGAGTTTCAATGCTATCAAGATCACTTTAAAATGATTATTTATCAACAAAAGGAAGATGAAGCATGTACACATTGGTTATTTGACGGTTTACACCATTTGTATCCCTAAATCACTGCTTATATACTCTCGTTCCCCACACCAAAAAGAAAAGGCAAAACCCATTGAATTTGTATAAAACCACACGCGATTTATTTTTTAAAACAAGAAATATCTTTACAAGGTAAAAGGTTAGGAGGCACTTTATAATTAATGGGAATGAGGAACATATAATGCTTCGCAACTTGAAGGCCACCAGTACTACCATGAATAGCAATTCAAGTGAAGAAGTGGTGGAGGCCGAACTCAAACCTTGCACCTCCACCAATGTCCCTAAACCGCTCGGCTCAAGAAGCTAGACACATGATGATTTTACTCCCTTTCCGTTAGCCCTCTGATTCAGGCTAGCACCTTAAATTGTTATCCGACGTATGTTGGAAACTTTCGAACATCACAAGTGGTGACAAACAAGTCCTTTCCGATTTTCACCTTTTCCTGTAACCAAAAAGAAATCCTTAATTACTCTAGCTAGAACAACCAATTACAAACTCCCCCTCCCCCCTTTTCTTTGAATTAAATTAGGCCCCTGATCATGAGATGATGAAACAAAATTGGTTGAAATTGATCCCTAGTTAAGCTGCTTTTTTTTCTTATAGGTACTGTGCTTGTATTCTGTCCCTGTTCTCTTCCCACCACTGCTTCGCATTCACCTCCCCAAATCTTTCACGGCTGCCACAAACATTAGACAGAATCATAGATCAAAACCGCGAAGCCTGTAACAGTTCCATCGTAAATTGATCGAACTTTGAGTTAAGATTAGATTACCTGAACCTGACACGACGGAGCTCCCTTGTTCCGTCAGCCAACTGTCGGATGGTAATGTAAACTCCCGGCTCATCTTCTTCGATCCACTCCGTCTCCATTTCACTGGCGTTGCTCGCGGACACCGAAGGCTCATCTCTGCAGCAGGAGGAAGTGGTCGTCCTGGCCGCGTCGAAACCCGATTCGTTTCGCAGCCCGCTCGGCCCTGCACTGTAACCATGGACGCCAGGCTTGTAGTAGTTTCGTGGCATCCACGCACTGTGGCTGTCCCTGGAGTAGGTCGAATCTCGTTGCTCGTCAGCCTCTGAGCGCAGAGGCGTCTGCAGGGCCTGGCGGTTGAACCTCTGGACATTGTAAAGCTCCATGACGCGCTCGAAGTTCTCGCCCCACCACCGCTGGGCTTCCCACTTGTTGAACATCTCCCTGCTGAAACGGATCCGTTTCAGGTCGTTGCCGCCATTGGGGAGAGACATGAAGGTGATGTGAACACCGGGCTCCACCTGCGCCACCCATTCCTTGGACTCGTGCTCGTCCTCCACCACCACGTCCCTGGCAGAGGCGGCGGTGAATCTCGAGTCCAGCTGCGAACCGGGAGGTCCCCCCGTGAAGTCCCACGCAGGGGTTGAGCTCGAGCTGCCAATGTAAGGGTAGGGGACACCTTCAGAAACAGTGTCGATATCAGGATGGTAAGTTCCATGGCCATGCTTATAGCTTGGGGACCCTGTGCAAGGCTTGCATTGCTTGTAAGCACCCGAAAATTTCACAGCCATGTCCTTGATCTGTAACCACATTGTTACCATTAACAGACCAATTAATGTTTCTTCAAGACCAGTTAATCTTCTTGTATTACAGATTTTGAAAACCAAAAATTAAAGGAAAATGGCTTGCATAAGAATATGTATTTACCGGCACCTTCATCCAGTGCCAAAAAGGGTACCAACTGGTGTTCATTTGCTTCTATATCATTCTATTAAATGAACCGTCACAAAATCAAATAGACTTTCACATACCCCACATGTTTAATACCCTCTTATTGCATTTATTCGTCTTCCTGAAAAGTCAGAGAGGAAAGAAAATGGAAATGGCAAAAATGGGTGTCAATAACTATTCCCTTCCCCAGCTGCCTGCAAGCTTAGCTGTGAACTTGGAAAGAACTTTTCTGCTAAATGCTGAAACCTACCCAGCTATCAATGAGTCTGCTTCCATCACCAAAATGGCACAAGCCATTAGCTATCTATAGATTCTTTTTAATTCTTTTCCTTTTATTAAATATAAAAAAATCCCTCCACGTCCATTGAGTTGAGACTGGGAGTTGTGCTTTAAAAGGACAAGAATTCAATTGTGGGTCATGGGGTGAGAACACTTGTGGGTCTTTCCCTAAAGAGAGATGGTCACTGCAACTTAACATGCTTGTCTGTACCTTCATATCTCACATTTTATGGAACATCTTTGACCATGACCAAACCGGGTAATTCTACACTTACAAAAATCTGGGACAAAAATAACCATAAAAGATTATTTAAACTTTGATATCTATTAATGGTTTGGTGTATAAAGTTAATGAGTTTTTGTTTTTTATATTCAGAATCATTACAAACAGGAATTTGAGAGTTTGTAATAATTAGGGGTAAGTTGGAGGGGGAAAGACCTAAATCCTTAACTCGGGAGTCGGCAGGTTAAAACTTCAACCAACTTAACTAGGGGCCCAATCAATTTATTGAGTTGTATTGTGTACACCATCTTTACAAATGTAGCCACCACCACCACCACCACTCACAGTATAATTGCTATATCTCTTTGTTTCATGTCGACCTAAGCAAAGATGAATCTAAACAATAGGAAAGAATTTGAGTGTGAAAATAACAAAAGAACTTCACATGACATGACCAATTACTAGGCCGATCGAATTTATCCAAACTTAAAATTTAGGGCTGTTTTTTTCTCTATTGATTTTCGGTCCCCTTGGTGGTCAGCCAAATCGAGAAGATAAAAAATGGAGCCCCGACCACGTGTGAAAAAGCATCAATGGCCGATGCATTAAAACGTAAATATTTTATTCGTCATCCAACGTGCCATTATATAAATTAAACTAATTAAACAATAAATATTATTTAAAAAAAAAAACCTTTTGCTAGTTGCAGTGTTTTAAATAGTTACTCCCTCATCCCAATTTTTTATTCTATTTCAGTTTTTAAATTTAAGTTTTGTTTGAATTTATTTATGTTAAGATTTATTAAATTTTTAAAAAAAATATATTTAAAAACTACAATATTCATTGTTTTTAAATATAATTTTTAATATTTTTTATTAAATAATAATATATATAAATTTAAGTCAAACCTAATTAAATAACTAAAATGAAGAAAAGAGTATTAGTTACTCGAGTAACAAGAATTTCTTTCTCGATCGCGAGTACTAAAATATTAGTATCCCGAAATAAAGGCCGTCTATGAGATCAGAACTGAGAAATGAATAAAGGTTAAAGATGGAGCAGGTGGTCCCTTCAACTCAGAGGGCCACTTCGATTTTGATTCCTATTTTGAGCTTGGGGCCTCGGCCAACAAGTGCACGGTCCCATAAAGCAAAAATATAATAAACAAACACCAAAATTTCATTTTATTTTTATTTTAATTTTCAATGTGGAATTTTCTCATTAATGATACTAAATTCTCCCCCTCTTCACCATCATCATGTTGCAATTTAATCACGACCACATTTCGTCGATTAATGGTTGAAATTTAACTAAACCTACACGTTCATATAACAGTAAAATAATAATGCATTTCTTGATGTGCATTAAATCTCAAAGCATGATCATTATAAATAATTTTATTTTAGATATAAAAATATACGGCAAAGATATAAAAAATTTCAAAAACATCTAAAGTTTATTTTTTCTCTTTTTGGTAATTAGAATCATATATATAATGTATAAGGAAAAAACAAGTTTTTTCGGAATCCAAAAAATACTAGAACAAATATTAAAGCATTATAGTATATGAAGTAATACCTGGGTGGTGAGGCTCTTGACGGCTTCTTTTGTATTCGGCGTCCCACTCCCACGGCCTCCGTCAACCTCTTCCCCACCATCCGCCTTTGTGCAAGTTATACACGTAAACATCTTTACCTGCACCACCACACCATAAACGTTTTCCGTTATCATCTCCATCGATTCACATTTCATTTATTTTTCTTTTTGTTTTTTGTTCAAACAATGTAAAAAATCTCAAAAACCAGACGTAAAGCTCAGAAATTGAAGAGTTTTAAATGGGGGGATCCGGAAAAGAACAGAAGAACATTCTTGTTGAGTGATGCTGGGCGACATTCTCAGTCCGGTTTGATACTGGGAGATTTTGCCCAATAAATTATTCCTTAGGGACTGCCCCATTTATTATTACTCTACTCGTAAATATTGTACTACCAAGTGGGCCCTCCTGTGTTCGGTCCACAGGTAACAAATGAACCCACCAAAATGTAAACGTGCTAAAACAAGCCCTCAGATTTGTCTATTCATTAAAAAACAGTACTCATAATCATTATTTGATTTCCCACATCAAAATTGTAGGTGTGATTCACTGCCGGGTGACCGGGTGGGTGGTTCCTTGGTTGGTTTACAAAAGAGGAAGGTACAGTTGTACCAAGAACAGAAGTTAGGGGCTTCCTTTGTACTTATTCCCCAGAAAAACAATCGATTGTCTTTCGTGAATGGGAGTTATTGGAGAAAGACAAAAAGGGGGAAAAAGATAAAGAACTCAACTCGGGATCAGAGAAGACCCCGCATGAACCCAAAACCAAACAAACAAAAAAAATAAAACGAAGAATTCGAAGCACGGTCATTTAGACGAATGAAAAAGGAAAAATCGTAGTCAATAATTTAAAAGCTGAAAGAAAACCATTAAAGGGACCATACCCAAATGGAAAGCGGCCTAATTGGACAGTGATTATGTGATTGGGGACTTGCTTTAATGTAACCAAAGTGATTCAAAGCAACCTCGCTTGTTGGGACTGGGACTGAGGAAGGTCCAAGTTTCTGACACAACCAGATCTCATTCATTCATTTGGTTTTTCTTTTCTTTTCTTTTTAATCTTCACTTCCCAAATGCAAGAAAAAGAGACTGGAGAAGAAAAGCAATCTCTATTGCCAGGAAGAAGAAGAAGAAGAAGAAGATGAAGAAGAAAGGAAAATATAATAAATAGGCCTGCTTTTAGTTTTCCATTGGGGCGTGGCAGAGCAGATGTGTAAGACTTTGAAAGCTCTGTTCCAATTGACAGATGGACAAGAAAAATATTTCAGAGAAAGAGTTTTCACTCACAAACAAATATCACAAAATGTGACTCCAAAAAAAATACCATTTATTGATTTGGAATGACTTACCACCAAAAGTACCCAAAAATCAGACTCTCCTCTTCTCCTCTGCCTCTTCACATGAACTGGAAAAAAGAAAACACATTTCAAACAATGTTCAAAATGAAGTAGAAGCAAAAGCAGAGGAAACAGAGAACGAATATGGGCATATTTGCTATTTGGATGGTTGCTGAGGAAGTGGAGAGATAATATAAAAGCTGACAACTTTACCTTGGCCAGATCCGTCCGGCCTCTCTCCGGTGAGCAATCTTCAACTTCCGGCGGCCGCTTTTCGATTCCGGGAAGGAAAGTTAGGGACTTTGGCTCCAGCTATTGCTCCTTCTGGACACGGCCGACTGAGAGTGGCTAAAAAATTTTGTAATTTTAGATTGGAGTAAAGACAAAGCAGATGGTCTCAAATGGAGGATCAGGTATTTATATAGAGACACGAGCTGACGGCGTCAGGACTGGGGGCCGTTTTCTTGAACGGAAAAGGTGATTTTGTTAATCACTTGGAAAACCAAGGGAAGACATGTGGACCCACATGTTCCAGTTGATGCAAGAAAAGGAGGGGATCTCTTACGTGTGTGGGAAGAAGCTCTTTTAACGATAATGGACAGCTCTGATTTGTCTACTCACTTGCATTTGACAAGATCGACCGTCCCTTTTCGATTCTTTTTTTTTCCCCTTTAAATCAAACCCGTTGCATATTAGTGTGTGTTATGAATTTGAACATTAACAATAAAGGAATTGCTTTGAAGTTAGTACAATATTTAGTTGAAATTTTGTTTAATCATGGAAATTTTTGCTTCTCATTTGTTAACGCTCATCAATTTTTTTGTTCTTTGAATTGGTTGGAGATTGTTAGACATGTTCTGGCTGTTTCATGAAAACTTAGTGAGTTGATTTGAGTAAAGACAAACTTAAAAGGGATTCAAATGGCTAAAATGAGAGGTCTTGGGTATAATCTAGTACTTGTATATGGAACATGGTTGGTTAGCTAGGAAAAACCCTCATTTTAGCAACAACGATACAAACATTCTGTGCCACTTCGTATCTAAAAAAAAATATAGAGAAAGTGCATTTTTATTTTTAAATTTTATCCTATTTTTCTATTTAAGTCCTAAAAATTTTAACTTTTCTAAATCAATTCGAAAAATTTGATAAAATGTTAATAATTAGTCACGCAGTTGCTGAAAGATAATTATTGAGCATGAATATGATATACGTGAGGAATATATGATAATTTAAATTGTTTACTAATTATTAAAAAATTATTTTACAGTTTGAATTTATAAGAAAAATTTCAACAAACAGTTTAAATTGTAATTTTAAAAAATCTTGTTTAGAAAAATGATCAGTTCTATGATTAACTGTTTAGACAATGCAGAGTTTTAGGACTTGTTTAGAAAAGTTGAAAGTTTTAAAACAAACAGTTTATGTAGTTGTAAAATTTTTAAAACCCATTTAAAAAGGTAAACAAGTTTTGTGGCTGAAATAGAAAAATATATAAAATTTTAGGACTAAAATAAAATTTTTCCAAAAAGACGTTGAGATTATGAAGAGGATTGAGACTTGAGAGGACTTGATTTTTGGCAATGCCTTGGCCAATTATTGGCTATGTGGTATCTAATCAAATCAGCAACACTTTAATTCGTAATCAGAAATTAATGACTTGCATCTTTGTGCACGCCTAGCAGAGATCTCTCTGTTCCAAGTTCCAACCCAGCGATGCTTCCGCCGTTTATTGTTTTTTTTTTTTCCCTCTTTCGATCTTCTTTGATCTTTCAATTTTCTTTTGTTTCAATTTTTTATTTTTATAGGTTCATTTAATTTTCGATGTGGCAATGGCGCACAAAAAGGGAAAATGGACAATTTTACACTAATATTAAGTTGAAAGGGCAAATTTCGCTATCAATGTCTTTGTGTTGATGCAAAACTGCTACTAATGTTATAGTTTAGGTTCAATTTTGTAACTGGTAGTCAAATTTACTTGTGTGGCAAATGGGAAAAAATGAAAAAAAAATACAAGTTTTAATTCCAAGTTTTCTCTACCTATGACTTTAGTCCCTAAGTTTCTAAACATATAATTTTCATTTTTATCTTCACCATTTCATTTCTTGGAACAACAATTCAAATCCACATAAACAAATGGCTAATGTTTTAGCAACAATCTTTGAGAGCTATCGTTCATCACAATTAGAGTGGTTGGATGACTTTGATTATCATTTAAGAATTAACCATTGAATGAATCATAATAAGGAAAAACAAAAACACCATGATCATTTATGTGAACAAAAAGAACCATGTTTACCAGCTTGACAGTACCTTCTTCTCCCATTTGAATATTGACACCTACTGCATGAAAAGAAAAATTAGGAAAAATTAAAAAAAAAAAAAAGAAGAAGAACAAGAACACAATTATATAAAGCTATCTGATTTTGAAATTTCCACCAACAAAATAGAGAAACTCATTAAGAAAGAACTCCCAAAATGATCTAACACTAACTTTTGACCCATTTTGAATTTTTGACCAATGATACAATCTATGGACGCATATTTTGATTAAGAGTGGTTACTCAATTACGAAAGTCAATCAAAATTGTGGTCAAGAATAAGCATATAAGCTTGAAAAATGGACAATGGGAACACAAAAGAAAGAGGGAGAGAAGGAAACAAATATCAGAGGAAAGATTTTTTTTCTGTTCTTTGTTGGAAAAAATGGTCAAAATAGCATATTTGCATAATTGGATACCTACAAGCTAAGAACTAAATTTTGGGGGCTAATCTAAAATTTTCTCAATTTGCTAGTTGCAAATGTGGCGCTGACGTGTTGCAAATATGGCATAGAATATTCTCATTTTGGACAAAAATATTCCTACCGTTAGACAACTATTAGACTATTAGTGGCTATATCACTATTTTCTCACAATTTTAGTAACAAAACCACACCCAACCCATAATATTAGTAGCAATTTTGCATTGAAAAAAATATTAATAGGAAAATTATCCTTTTAACCTTTCATTAATGGCAAAATTGCACCTTTTAAACCTAATATTGGTGGCAAAAATTTTCTCAATTTATTAATTGCTGACGTGTTGCAAATGTGGCATAGAATATTCTCATTTTGAAAGAAATATTCCTACTATTAGACAATCATTAGATGCTCAGTGGCTATATCACCCTATTTTCAGTACTTTGGTGGCAAAATTACATCTAACACATAACGTCAGTGGCAGTTTTGTGTTGAAAAAATATTGATGGAAAAATTACCCTTTCAACCTAACATTATTGGCAAAATTGCCCCTTTTTGACCTAACATTAGTGGCAAAAATTTTCTCAATGTGGTGCTGACATATTGCAAACGTGAAACGGAATATTCTCATTTTGGACATAATATTCCTACCGTTAGACAACCATTAGATACTTAGTGGCCATATCACTTTTTTTCACAACTTTGATGGTAAAATCAAACCCAATCCATAACATTAGTGGCAATTTTGCACTGAAAAAAATATTGATGAAAAAAATTGCCTTTTTGACTTAACATTAGTAGCAAAATTGTCCCTTTTCCCCACACAACAAAGAAGAGAAATTGAGTTTTAAACTTTAGTTGATTGGATAGGTCTGAGTATGTTTTAAGTCTCTTAAATTTGCTAACACATATGAGTCAAACTTAACTTCAAGTTAGTATAGCTTAATCCTCTAACTTTACAAAATGGTGTGAGTCAATTCTTCAGCTATGGGGTTGATATCTGGTGATGGTGAATTGGTTGCGATAGACATTGAAAATGGGCCGGGCCTTTGATTAAAAAGAATGTTAAAAACTCCTTGATAATTAAGTCAATAGTGACATGAGAAAAATATAAAGAATTTATGTGAACAAAGTTGAACACAGCTGAGGATTTTCAAAAAATGCCTCTTATGAGCTTAATGGCGTGTTTGCTAGGGAAAGGAATTCACTTTTTCATACCATAATCTCCCGGCTGGGGGAATTTGATTCCTTGTCATGCTCATTTATTAATGACAGTAATTGATACCTGTTGAACACATAAGGATGCCTCCAGTTGGTTGCCAAAGTTGTAGGTCTAAGCCTAGTATTATATCAAGGGCAAATTACAATTATATCCCTAATTTCTAATTTTTCAACAAAGGAACTCTATGTAACTAAGTTGAGAAAATATGAATTTTTGAGTATTGAAAATGTAAATTATTTGATAATCCATCTTTAAAAAATTACCTATAATTGATTTTGAATTAGAATTTAAATATGTACAAATTTAATTAGCAAAATGAAATCAATAATTTAGTAAAGCTAATTAATGAATGAGTTAGGTGCAAATGGAAGTTCATGAACAACAGTGTGCTTTACCAAAAGTTAAGAGCCAATTCGTTTCGGCTGTAGCGATCCCGTTTTAGCTACTGTTGCAAATGTGGGTCCCGCAATTTGTCTTCTACCCCTATTACAAATTGTGAATAATTACGCGAATTGCCACAGAGGTAAGCGATTTCCTGTAACTACGCGCGAACACCGTTTTGTCTCGTTTCTTTGACCGAATCACACAAAAGAAATGCTGAATTATTAATAGAGGCCACCATAAACTGTCAACTTTGCATTTAAGGCTCGTATTTTGCAAGATGGCCGGCCGGAGTTACGAGCGCCGGCCGATGTGCTCGGGATCGGCACCAAGAAAAGCCAGATCGGAATTACAGCTCCTTGTTCTGATGGTTGGCAGGTTAGAATCGTGAGACCGAAACGCCCAAAACCAACAACTGGAGGCGAAGCGAACGAGACGAAAAAGGCTCCATTGCACGGCTGGGAAAGAGAGATGCAAAGAGATAAGCGAAAATGGAAAGTCACGTGAAGGAAGAAGACAAATTTGACTGTCAATGGCAATTTTGTAATAACGATCAAACATAGCAAACCTAATGGGAATTACGCGTCACTAATTCAAACCGTTGGTCAAAAAGACAAGTTACTTCAGCTGCTTTTAGCCGAAACGAATTCGTTGTAAATTAGGGTGAGACTTGTACTTTTGTCTAACAACAGAAAGACTAACATGTGCTTTTCTACAAAATTAAATGATAAAATCATACTAAATCAAAGCTTACAAACCAACAAACTATAGAGTTAAGGGACAAAATAAGGAGGCACCTAATATGCACCTGACCTTTCATGCATCTTATGAGCAAAAATGAAAAAAATTGTTCTTATTAAAATTTCAAAATTCCAACCATGTCTATTTCTAGCTTCTTCGTCTCTCTTCTCTTGGTCCTCCCTCACCATCAATTCCATCCGTTATTGATGTGATACTACAACAAGAAGTACCTCTCTGCCATTAGACCTTATCTCATGTTGCGTTCCTCGGTGTTGTCAACCACCGATGACACCAAATTATGGAAGAACAACCAATGGAACCCCTTCACCCCGTCAGATCCCATTTCCAATTTGCCACTATCCAACATTGTCATTCTCCATTGGCCCAGCTGTTTCACTAGCTCATTGTCGAATCGAAAAAAAACACTACCTTTGTTTTACCCTATTTCGCCACACAAACGTGATTTCAGAATTTTTGGGCTAACGTAATTTTAGCCCTCAATTTTTCTCCATTTACCCAATTTCACCCTAACTTTTTTTTAAGCTAAAATTTGTAATCATAGGTACACATATAAAAAGTAGCAATTATGTAATCTCATTTATATATATCTCCAATTGTGGGGGACACATTATTTCATATGTTCACAATTGTGTCATACTATGAAGAGTAATATTGGAATACTAACATACATAAATATAAATGATAGGGTAAACATTAGACTTACGCACAAAACAAAACATCATTTAAGCCCATACAAGACTGAGGTTGAATACCACTCTAAGTGCTAATTATAGTTTGTTATATTAAGGTTTAGATTCAATTACATTTGGTCGGTCATTAAAACCACTAAAAGTAATTCTGGTCTCAGTAACAACTCAGAATAAATAAATTTACATTACAGCGGTGAAAACTAGGTCGAATCGCAAGAAAAATTTTTATCTGAAAGCTTCCTGACAAAAAACTAAAATAAAAGATTTGGGAGGGGGGATTGTTTGCAATCAACAATAAAATTAGAAAAATCAAAGAAAAAATTAAGAAACCTATCAAGTGAGAAATAAAATTAAATAATCAAGAATTCAAACCATCGTATCAGTCAACATCTACCACTAAATTCCTATAACTGATCATCGATGCATAAATAGATCAATCAAGACTTTAAATTTCATCGTTGGAGCTATCTTTCTACCTCTCATTAGTCATAGTTAATCAAAAAATATGTGATCTAATTAACCCTAACTGTTAAACAATTTAAGACAAAGTGCATCGATTTAATTTAACAATTGTATTAAAAATTAGAGGGATCGTTGAAACTAAATAACAAAAACACAAATGGTTGCATTTAATTCAGTTTAATGTTCTCCCTAAGACCTAATGATTTCTGATGCAGCAAATCACTAAACATTAGATGCTTCACAGATTAGAGAAACCAAACAATTACGGATTTGATTTCCAACCAAGCAGTAGATTGAATTCGAATAACAACTAGCAGGCTTTCTAGCATATAAACAAAACAATAATGAAATTAATCATAGAAGAACATTCAATACTTAAAGCATTAATTGACTGAATAAAAACAACTTCGATCTCACAGTGTTGAAGAATTCGGGGTTTCAATCTCCTTTAACTAAGAATAAAAAAATTAACCGGACATGACCATGAAAAATCACTAAAAAGAAAAGAAAAGAAACAAGAAAAAAAGATGAAAAAGAGTTAGGGAAGCCCCCCATGGAGCCTGCGGCAGCTACTGCCTCTCCTTTAAAAAACCTAAACAAATTAACCTATTGTGATCAAATCCACAAAATCTTACTAAACTTTCTATATTATTATAAAATTAACCCACATAAATTAAAAAAAATTCAAAATAACTAGAATGCACTAATATAACCAGGAGAATGGTGCCTTTTAGCTAAGATTTTCTCCCACATGTTTTAGAGGCCTTTCGAATTAATCCACATAAAAATTGGTTTCAAAGTTGTGAGCCCAAAAACACTTCAGAACATCAGCAGCAGCTTCAAGCTGAAATTCAACCTTGATGCAACCATCATTTCTCAAAACTCAAAGCACGAAAGTTGTAGAGCTCTTTTTTAGCTTCGAAACGACACCTGAATCACATAAAACGGATGTCGATAAGCAAAGATATGCCCAAAATACCGCAGCTACTTTTAAACTAGTGATGACACGCAAATCGCAACTTTAAAGATAAATTAGGCCCCTTAACATGCGAATTGGGTTTCATGCCCTGCATATGATTTTTAGCTTCGGATGTTAGCTTTCCAATGAATTAAGAATCACTTCATTTCGATCTCTGTAGCTCAAAATATGATTTTTCTACTGAAACATCGCTAGTCAGTCAAAATCTTGAAAAAAAAATACAATGAAATTAAAATTTGTAAAATTACAAATTAAATCCACTTTTAATCAATTAAGTCCCATGAATTAAGGGGTAAAAGACTCTTTGACATTTATATAGGTGGGAATTTGATAATATAAACCATTAACTAATGTTTAACTTGCTTTAAATAAATTAAATTTATTATAAGATAAGTACTATATATTTTAAATTGAAATTTAAAAAAATTAATGTTAGATACTATATAAAAAATGACACATATATGAAGCAAATTGTTGATTTTAAAACTATGCAAGTAAAAAATGTAATTTTAGCTAGATCTTTAGGGTAAACACTAATTATTCCCCACTCTAATAAAATCATGGAGTCAACGCTTCTGAAGAAGCAACGAAATGAGTTTGACCACCTAGCAAAATAAACAATTTTTTACAAGTTGATTTGGCAAACCTCGTCCAATATGCATGTCGGGTGAAATGATATTTATTAGCTACCAGATCATAAACAACACAATTAAATGCGGAACATCCATTCGCATGATAGATGAATTGTAGAGGCCTTTTATTAGATGACGGATTATTACAGAAATCACAACTCAATCTAAATCATCCAATTATATGTACCTCAATTTTAGACCGTTCGTTTGTCCATATTTAAATTGTGATTTTTGTAATCTATTATATTACAAATTTACGTTTTGAAATTAACGTAATGATTTTGTTGTATAAGGCTAATCATCTACGAATTATAGAACTGTAATATGAGAAGCGTGGATCGAGGTGAGATTATTATATTACTGCTGGAAATGGATGGATTAATGGAGACGTTAAAGGCCTTTACTGGAAAAGCCAGTCGCCATCCATCATCACAGAAAAGTGGGCATTGAATCAATCAAGGACTGGACAGGCCATCGGGGGTAGGTTAATTAACCAAGACCAGGTCTAGAATCGTTTGCTCAGCTTCAGCTTTCGCTAAGCTTTGTCTAGTCTTAATGTCTCTTGCGCAGTGTCTTAAGTTATGCCTATCTTCCTTCGCGAGAATACCAAAAAGCAGCTAACCAACTCACTCCAAATACTGGCTTTCTTTTTGGTTGTTGTTTAATTTTAAACGTTAAGGTTGGTTGAGGCTGAGAGAGTAAAGTTTAAACATACATGTCTAAGCACTCTAGTTAGATTTTATTGGGGAGTCTTTTGGTAGGAATGTCATTTATACGGGTATTGTGGGTATAATATTCGACCTTAACCACCCCAAAGAGTGGAGGGTTTAAGCAAAGAAACCCTACTTATTGTGGGTTATAATGAGAGTTTAGGTAGAGCTCTTGTATTACCTTTAGGATTTGAGAATGACTCTATCTCTAAACTCGACTCATTGATATCCTTACTCTTTGTTGGCTTGAGAGCAATGAAGGAACTTGAGGTGGTGCAATAGTGATAAAAAGTTCATTCTTCCTCAAGTAATGTCTCGAGTTAAAATCCTGTGAGTAGGAAATCATACTTTGAAAGGGTTTTTCCTTAAATGAGATTTGACCTACCTTAACTCTAGAGTAGTCGGAGCGTAATATTTCTACCAGCTAAAGGGGGTCTTAGACAAGAAAACTGCAATAAAGAGAAGTGGATTGCATCGTAAACTTAGCCTAATTGATTTAAAAAATGCATGCTTTATTCAATTTTCAACATTAAAATTAGAGGTTTCAAAGCCTTGCAATTACATTGAGTCATTTGTACTGTACTATTTAGTCCTTCATTCCAAAGTATATGATCCTTTCATCATTTTGGATATTTAGTCCTTCATTCCAAAGTATATGACACTTTCATCATTTTGTGATACCCAAAATGATGGATTATCTTCCCAAAGAAATAATAAATTTTCACTCAATTTCTTTATTGTCCTTAAAAAGTTGATGTTTAATATACAATAATACTTGTGTATGATAAAGTTTGGAAAGTATTAAAAATAAAAATACCTAAAATCACATAAAATAGAAAAATGAATCATAGAAATTGGAATATAGTGGGGTAGTCAATTTTCTCTACCAAAAAAAAAAAAAACCTAAGTAACTTGCTTCCAACCAAAGTATAGTAGAATGTTGTATTTTGTTGATAGAATCCGATATTCTGACAGTTTATCATGTAATGCACCACAAATGTGGTTCTTGATATTCGAAGAAATCACATTTTGGTTGGCGGTTTGTGATGCAACAAGCCAAAAAAACATTATGCTTTTATTACATCATTTCTAATCATTAATAAGCAGCAAAAGTCATAAAGAACGTTTATTTTAACCTATAAATATATGGATAAAATTATAAATCAGTCTTTAAACTAGAATTAGTTATGCTAATATCCTACTATCAGGTTCGGCCAAAGTATAGAGCCGAGCCCATACTTTTTTTTAAAAACAATTTCAAAGCTACAACATGCACTCAATTTGTAATCTAAGGGTCTAAGCTAGCCTCCGTAGACTGAGTGATTAGAAAAGGCAACTTTTAGTCAAACCTCCATTTTTCATTACGTCAAACTACTAGATAAAAAACAGTACTTTTATTTTATAAAGGTTGGTCATTTTATTTTTTTTTAATTAAAATTTAATTTAAATATATTTATATTAATTTTTATTGTAAAAATTTTTTAAAAAATATATTTATAAGTTAGAGTCTTTAAGGTATAACTTTCATATAAAAAGTTTATATTTGTATAAAAAAAATTTTAAAAAAATTATGAATTAATTAATGTAAACAGGGGGAATAGTTTTTTTTTGGTCTGAAATCATTTGATTAAATGATGTATGACATAGGATGGAAGTTCAAAGTCTAACTTAGGTTTTCATCACCCATTTTCCTCATAATGTCAATATTATTGGTTCATTTACTTTTTATGTCTCAAAAAAATAAACATTCAATATCCCTGTACTATATAGTATCTTCTACCATTACAGACATGTAAAAAATGCTTCATATACAAGAAAAGAAAAAATAATAGTTTTTTTTTGTGTTTAAATTAAACATATAGCTAGCTAGTACCTTTTAAGATACGGATTTGAAATTAGAAAAAATTTCTGTTACCATCTATTCCCAATACTGTTGAAAAGATTTTCCATATTAGGTATGCAAGAGGGGAGGGGCAGGGGACTGTATGAGAATCCAAATTGGAGGGAGATGCTACCTTTTTTGGTAGCTTGTAAAAATTGAAGAGCCGTAGTACATGTTAGGAAGAGTACAAACACCTAAGTCCCTGTTCTGTCTTCTCTCTTCTGTTTGGATTCTCGGCTGACTAAGCAAAAGCAAGCAAGCATGCAGATCATAGAAACGAACCAGTCCACACCTGTGCCTTGCCTTAATGTTTGCTCAGCTTTCCTCCTTTCTTTTCTTCTTCTTCTTCTTCTTCTTCTTCTTTTTTTAAGGCAAGTCTCCGTTGTTTTCTTTTTACTAGTAAGTATCTTTACAAGTATCTGTTACTTTTGGTTTCGGGTTCACTAATTTGAACATGAAAGTTTTTTGGATCAATTCAAATTGAATAACGTTATAATGGAATCATTTATCTAAATTAAATTAATTTGTTTATTTTTTCAATTTTTTTTTGGTAATAAGAGATTGCATTAAGAAAATAGGAAAGAAAGGAGCAACGAACGTCCAAACCCTCCATGGAATTGAAGGCAAAAAATAAGGGGAGAATTACAGGTCATAGGGAAAGTAATTCCCATTGCATCAGAAAGTAAAGCCAAAGAACAAAAGACCGGACACTGCCAGTACATTAAGGTCCCTTGTTGATATTAGTTAGATCCTGCCTTGGCCAACATGTCTGCTACTACTATAATGCCTTCACGAAACATATGTTTGACTTGATGAATCTGTCCTATATCCTTGAGCAACCTCTAGTCCGAAATTTCCGAAGTTGAATTGCAACCTTTGTGTCCATCTCAATTTGAAGAGGGAAAGTGGAGACATGTCAAGTAGCTAATGTATACGTTTTGAGTTCTCTTCTTCTTTTTTAATACTCAAAATCAATACAAATATAAGGATTAAAGAACGTAAGTGAGGGGGTGAATAGAATGACACGTTTTTTGTCCTGGTCAAAACTTTGAACTTAAAACTCAGATTAAGGGTAACCATAATGTACTTGAAATCGCCACCGAGGCTAAATTGAGGCATGCATGAGATTGCGTTGCGCATGGGGCTAGCTACTTTGTTTTGTTTAGCTTTGGTTTTTCTTTTGTTTCCAGCTTTTTTTTAAAAAAACTAAAAAACAATCTAACAATGTACACATACACACTTGGACACATACACAGTTTTTGTCTTGTTTATTAAGCTTTATTCCTGGGCCTAACTTGTCTTTAAGCAAAGAATGTTGGACATAGAGGGACAATAGAACAACTCACTGCTCTCTCTCTCTCTTTCTCTCTCTTTCTCTACAGTGTCTGTGTCACCACCCCTCTTTCCTTTTGTTCCTAACCTGAAGATGAATCTTTCTGATTTTCTTTCTAGGAGCATAAACTTTGGGTTTAAATATGAAAGACATTGTTATACGTCATTGCTTCCTCTTTTGCTCAAATTGGCTACTTGGGGTGGGCCAAATGAGTAATAGGAATCTACGTTTTGACTCTCTTAATTGTTCTTGTGGATGTCAATGGAAGAGGTTTGATAACTTGGTTTAGCCAAATGTTAGTAAAAGGGGTGAATTGGTTGCTTTAAAACATCAGTAAACTAAATTCACTTCAATTAAAGATTAAGAACAAATCAAGTAATAATAAGCACAAATAAGACAAGTAAACAAAAGAGAATAGGAAAGAGATGACAACCATGATTTATAAATGTTCAAACTCCTCCAACAGTAGTTTATGTTTTTTCCTCAAGCTTACTCACTTAGAGTTTTTCCACCATCTCTTGATAAAAAATATAATAATGTTTTCTTCAAACTCCACACCTAATCAATTCCTAATTTTTTTTAGATATTGCTAATTAACTAGAAATCTCTCCATAGCATTCTTTAAGGCTCACTAGTAAAATACTCCCTATTTTTCCTCAATAATCACTAGAAATCACTTCCTCATACAAGAGATTTTAGGGCTTCTAATGTTTACAAGGATATAAGCTCTCACAATAGAACTCTAGCTGAATATACAAATGAAAACACAAATCTTGACTTTTTTCTCAAACACTTTGATGATAAATATTTAATTTAATGGCCAAATTACTTGAATAAGATGTTTCTATATGTATTTATACTCATTTGGGTCGATTTGAACATTAGTCAAGTGTTAGATAAATATGAAAAAGCTCCTTGAAAAATTATACCCGTTATTCTTCTCTTCTAATACTGAAAACATCAGTTAATAGATTAAGTTTCAATTTTGAATGATTAAAACTGCTGTTCCAAGGGTAACGACTAATTTAATCTCCAACTTCTAGTTTGACTTTCTCAATTAATCGATTAAAACAAAAGTTTAACTAATTAAATATAAGTTTCTAGTAGATATAATTGGACAACAGTTCGTTTCAGGCCATTGATTAAAACAAATTTTTAACAAGTTAAGACTACAAATTTAAAACACAACTCTCGGTACCTCAATTTAATCGATTACAACCATTTCTTAACCTGTTAAAACTTTATATTCAAACAAAAACGCATCATTTTGAACCCAAACTTGATTAAATCAAAACTCATTCAAATTACACATTTCTAACTCACTCCAAAAGCAAGATTACACAATAAAATTCACTCTTTTTCTGTTGAAAAAAACATTCACACACTAAAAAATGACTTATTTTTATTCTTATATTTTTTTTACCCGGAACTAATTTTAATTAAAAGTCAATATTATATAACTACAATAATCCATTGAAAATATAATTTTTGTAATCTTACTAAATATTTATAAATTTTTCTAGTTTAAGACATTAAAAAAATAAAAATTTATAAAAATTTAACAATATCATGAAAATTTACTTTTAAATGGATTATTGCATCTACATAATATTAGATTTCAAATAAAATTAATTTTAGATACAAAAGATATAAATTTAAAAATAAGTCAATTGATAGCCAATTCATTTTAATTTAAGTTAATTGACTTATTTTTACTTTTATATCTTTTTTATCTGAAATCAATTTCATTTGAAAGCTAATATTATGTAGACGTAATAATATATTTGAAAGTAAAATTTCATAAATTTTTATGAATTTTTTTTAATACCTTAAATTAGAAAAATTTATAAAAATTTAGTCAAATTATAAAAAATATATTTTCAATAGATTATTGCAGCTATATAATATTAATTTTTAATTTAAATTTATTTAAGATAAAAAAAATATAAAAATAAAAATAAGTTATTTTAAAATTAATTGACTTAAGTTAAACGAATTATGTTATTAATGATTTGGCTCACACATCTTCCAATTAAAAATACATTTAATAGAAACTCGTTAAATATTGAAATCAACATGTTAAATCACAAATTAGTTTTGTAATAATGAGAAATTTATCTATTTTGTACCATTTGCTGGGGGTATATATCGGGCGGTCAGAAGATCAGCAAAAAACATGGAAGTGACTAAGGGTGTGAGTCTAGATTTGACGGTCAGGTTGGGCAAGGATTTTCGTTGGGATTTCCTGACATCCCTAGTCTCTGCATATTAGGCAGCAAAACCTATCATGTTTATATAGAACACAAACGAATTTTCATAAGAATTGCATGTGCCAAAAAAACATAAATTATATTGCACCAACAAAAAGCTTGTATAATTTGATGTATCAAGCTTTCAATAAATAATTTTAAATTCAAAATTTATATATAAATATTTATACTATCCAAACCTGACCTTTGTAAAAAGTTCTTGCAAGCAAAAGATTACATTTTACACAGGAGCTCGTTTAGCCAAATTTTGTTGCAAATTTGGTGGATTAAAAAAAATACATTAGTCTCAAACAAACCCAAAATTGCTATTGTAAATGACTCATCAACTTCTATTTTCATTACAAACTAGTAATATACTTTTACAATTTATTACATATTAGTTCATAGTTCTAGATAAAATCGAGTTAAAATAGAAATCTGATTTACATAAATGAGATTTTCAAAAAAATTATGGAACTGCTTAAATTTATTAAAAGAAAGTTACCAAATAATTTGGGTTTATTAACGCTCACTAACTATTTGATATTAAATTTTAAAATTCTAACTTAAATTATAATTTTTTCTAAATTAGCACATACACTTTTAACGGAGTTGCCTTATTTGTCTTGAAAGAAAATTTTAATAATATATTTACCCAAAAAATATATTAATGGGTGATTTTTCCCCTAAAATCAGTGGCAAATTTTGCCTAGGGGTGAAATTAAAACCCGAAACCCGAATTCCAACCCGAATTCGATCCGAAAAAACGGGTTAGGGTCGGTTTCTTTAGAGGAAAAGATGTATTTGAACCCGACCCGGCCCGACCTGATTAGTCACTGACGACAGTAGTTTTGGTTCTGGTGAAACCCGACTAACCCGACTAGTTTACTCTAGGCCCAGCCCACCTCCTCCCTCTGCCTAGCTTAACGCAACCCAGTCCCCCAAACCCAACTTAATTTACTACTAGCCCAGCCCGTTTTTGTTTCGCAAGTCGCAACCTAATTGCTTTGGCCTTCTTCGGTTCTTCCTCCTTCGCAATTCGCATCGTAGCCTGCCTCGTCTTTCTCGTCAGTCGTCTCGTCTCTGCACTCTCGTCTCTTGGACCTCTCTCGGTTCTTGACGGCGTTGACGACGCTTTCGTTCTTCCTGCTGCTCAACGGTGAGTCGGTGACAATGGAGCTTGCAAATATCATCGTCTTCGAATCTTCTTTCGGTTGCGCACAGTGCGCCTAGTCCTCGACGCTGGCGCACGCTTAAATTTTTTTTTTGTTGCAAGTAATTTTTTTTTTTCGTTCCAGGTGATTCCACAGCTATAAAATAAATCGGGTTAACCCGATTATATTCATCCTAACCCAACTTATTTGGGTTTTTTGAAATAGTCGGGGCGGGTTTGGTTAACATAGCAAGGAAAATATTATTCATAGTTCGGGTCGGTTTTAACCCGAACCCCAAAATTTTCGACCCGACTTTCACCCCTAGTTTTGCCTAATTTAGTTATATATATATCTACTGGTATTTAATATATGAGATCCAGGTGGCAATTGATGGGCGGCTGCGCTTTTGGCTAAAGAAACTCTAACAAGATCTTCATATGTAAGAAAAAGCACAGTCAAGATCTAAAGACATTCCCACTCTTTGCCTGCATTGTACCCAGTTCTTTGGTTTTTGAAGCAATTCAAATTTTCCCTATATCTTTTTTTGGGCCATCAGCTAAGTACTCATATATATTTATGAAATTCTCACATCTCTTTGTCTGTCCTTTGAAGGTACAAAAAAAGAACAATTAATGAATTTGCCGCTTTTAGTTTTCTTATTGGTCAAACCTTACAAATTCTAACGGCTTTTTGCAAGTGTCATTGCAAGTTTTTTGATGGAGTTATTTTCAGTAACAGATGAAAGAAAAACAATAAATTGATTCAATACAAGTAAATGATTTTAAGATAGAAAGAAAAATTTCATAATCAAATTGTTACTATGAGGCAATAGTGACAATTTTCAATATAGATCGCAACTGTCCTTCTTTTGGTACATCTAAAAGTACATATACAAGGTCAATGGGAGTTCAAATGCATGATTTTCAGAAAATGATACTAGTAGATTCGTTCTACTTAGTTCAGACCGTGGAATTCCATGTTATTAGTTAAATTGAATTGGGAAATTTTTATGCGATAAACCCACAATGACCATCAAATTGCACGAATGTATCTGTCGCATCCGTCGTTTGTCGCCTAAATATAATCGATTGATTTTTTTCATATAATTTATTCTACAAGTCAAACATGCACTCAGTTTTAGAGATTGACAAACATCATCTTAGTCGTTAAGAAATCATCTCTAGAATAATGTAAAACTAACAGCTTTGTAGGTAAATAAAGTTACCCTGCAGAGTTCAAGTCCCTCCCATGTATATTTAATTGGTTTGCTCTATACCTACAAATTTGAAAAACAAATACAGAATTTCGCTTTTTTCTTTTGTTCCTGGTATTGTATTTGTTGGAGATTCCAAAAGGGAGGAGCAAGATGAACAAGCCAAAAGAAGAGAAAAGTAAGGGGAATATGGAATGGGCCTTGCTTGGAACGTAAGGGGATGTGTGCTTGCTTCCAACAGTTCCAAGCAATAATATGGTACTCCTTTGTAAAGCGATTATAAAGCCATTCAGCGATCAATTCTAAAGTAGGCCTCATCATACCACAATCTGTATATCTCCTTTTTCTTTTGTTTTTGAGCCCCCAATTTTGATGCTTTGATCATATGTACACATTTGGGTAAATTTTCACCAGGCCCCTAACCTTGAATTCCATTTTGTTTTTATCCCCAACCCTTTTAACGTGTTTCTCATTAGCCTTCCTCTGAATGGAAATCGTTAACCTAGTCGAAAGTTGTCAAATAAGTATAGACATGACTCCCGTACCCAATTTATAGAGGATAAATTGATAATTTTTAAACTATTTATTACATGTTAAAAAATTATTACATAATTTATATTTACTAGAAGAAAATCTCCATAAAATTTAGATTAGGATTCTAAAAGTTAATCTTAGAAAGCCACTCTAAGTTAACGAACTACATTGGGTGATGACTAATACGGAACATTTTCCAAAGATTTAGGATGAAACCACAGCAGTTAGTTGGTTGAGGACTAAAATAGAACAAAAATTAAAGTTTATAGCCACCCATAAATTTTACCCCGTACATATTCCCCCAGGTTCCTCCTTACAGATAAAAAGCATTGCGGGTAACTTATGTTAAAAGAAGAGAACAAACAGGTGTGACTGTTTTATTTAGATGTTCTTTGCCAGGCTTTTAAAACGTGCACACTACTTACATCCATCCTTTTACTATATTTGCATGTATGAACGAGACCATAACTGTTATTGAATATTGGCCCGTTTGGAAGAACCATTTAAAATTAACATTAGAGTTTTTTTTATGAAGATTAAATCACTAAAAATAAAAGTTAAAAGTTACCATTAGATAGTTTTTTTCTTCAAACTTTAATACTAATTACAAATCAGTAATGCTAATACTAAATGGGGCCATCAATGACTATAGACTTTAACCATTATATTAAACTTAGGCTATTACTTGTTAGTAACAAAAAGGTTATAGAGGAAGCTCCCAACTTCCCCACTCCTAATCCAACAGGTCAAAACCCTGACGTTTGGTCAAAATACCTGACGACAGAAAGTTTTCGATCTTGCTCCTTTCACACACTGTGCTTCAATAAAGCCCGCAGGTGACCAGCAGCAATTATTATGTGATCTTCACCCATGGTCCATTACAATTTACAGTTAAAAAGGTTAGAACAAGAGGGAATGGCAGCAAGAACCACAAGTCCATGTCATCCTTAATAGACACGTCAGCGATGACACAATAAATATAATCAGCCACTTCACCGACTAACCACAGCAGCAGTCCTCTAGTCACAGATACAAATACAGGGACTTACACATGAATCTTTTACACTGATTCAGACATGTCATTTATCTCTGAGGCTCATTTCAGGAATTTCAAGCGCAGAGGCAGATGCAGATTAGTATCAACAAACAACTTATATGCTCATTAGCTAAGAATCCATGATCAGTCATGATAAACAAGAGCACAAGGCAAAGGGAAGTTCTACTTCCTGCGTGATCCACCCCAAAGAGACTGCCAGAAGACGGGCCAGTTCTTCTGTGCCTCGTTCCATCCCAATAGTGAGCCCTCCCTTAGCGGATCCCAGCTAGAAGAGACAATACCATAACTCACACCCAAGAGAGCAGTTCCAAAGAAGAAGAACGAAACAATGAATGGCACCCACGTGGGAACATCAATCTTCAAAACCACTTTGAGATAGTAAAAGAAGGGGAAAAATAGGAGACCTGTGAGCAGTGGAATCCCCACCGAGAATGCCATCCTATTCAACATTCTGTTGGTTACAACCTCTGGTATCACGCCTGCATCCCGTTCAAAGCCTTCATCATCATCATCATCATCATCATCATCCTTGTCCTCATCATATTTTTTCTTAGGTTCCCTTTTCTTTTTTTTCTTTAATAGACGTCCAAAGCCTCTTGGGCTATTCAATGTTGCATAAAGAGGTGGACATGATGGCAAGCGAATTCTATTGTGTTGGATCTTCACTGGAGAAGCAGGTGAGCTCAGAAGGCATCTAGTGGGAGTACATGAGGATATGGATGTTAAAGTTGGAGTTACTCTTAATGGCATGGATTCCATTGCTATCACCACTCGATATTGTACATTTATCGTTGCCTATCCCACAAGCAGTCCTGGTGAATCTGCAATTCAAGAATGCAACTCAAAGAGTTTGTGGATGGTTACCGGTATCTGCAAAAGAAGTAGATTAACAAAAAAAATTGTAACACCCGGGTGCAGAATGTATCATGAGAATCTAATACACGCAAATTACAGTCAATTCTTCAACCCCAGAAAAGAACGTTATCAATTTTTTCATTCTATGTCACCATTACCTATACTACTAACAATCCATACATGCAAACCGGTACCCACAGTGCAAAAGAAGTTCTCTTAGGATGGTACACAATATGACAGGAATTTCTGAAACCAATAAGAGTAACTGAATATTATGAGATTCTCTTCAAGATTTTCACATTTACGCCAATGGAGACAGCAGTAGAAATGTGCCAACAATCTAATGGTGTCCACAACAACAGAACATGATCTAATTAACTGCAGTGCTATCTTTTAAGCACAAGCCATTAACATTAACATGCCCCCGTGTCTCGGCACAAGCAGAGAGACCACCATGATGCAGATTATGGTAAAATAGGAAAGGAAAAGAGAACTTCTCTGATGTTAGGGACACAAGATAAAAGGGATTAGAATCTTAGAAAATAGAAAGAAACATTCCCATAACACTAAGCTCAGTCCTATTTCCTGAAAACGCAAAGCTCCCAAGTTAATTGCTGTCGGCTACATGAATATGTCTCAATCTGTCAAGATTAGACATGAGTTCCTCCAGTGGCTATAACAATGGAGCGGCCTTCACCTCTCCCATGAAACAACTCTTTATTAAAACCAACTGCAGCATATTGTCATCACTAGGACTCATCTAAGACTGAATTGGAGACGAACTGGTAGAATTACGACCAAAGATACGATGATTCCTTGAAGGAGAAACGGACATAAATCCTACAAGCTTCAGTGGAATTTCATATTTTCATTTCCATGAAGAGATATATAAATGGAGACGAAATATAGCGCAATTGACAGTGGGTGGAAGAGCTAGACTCACCTCGTGACCGAAATTCGCAACTTTTTCTGATTTTTGTTGTTCCGGTTGAAGCTTTTGAGCTGCTTAGTCAATTTGAACAGAAACGGCCCACTTTGAATCGCTAGAGATAAGGTGTGGTTTAAGTACATAAAAGCCCTGATTTTTATGAATTTTTTACAATTAAGTCCTCATTGTTTTCCTTTTTAGGTTTGAATACCTCTCCGTCCGCTAGTCTTACCTTGCCTGCAATAAGTGAAATCAGTCCCAAATACTCTTAAGTTGAGCAATTTAGTAACAAAACTTTTACAACTTTCAAACATGCACTTGATATTGATACTATAAAAGTTTAGCTCAATACGCCACGTATGTATATTTATAGAAACCAAATATAATAGATTTAAACAAAGTAAAAAGCACTAAGTAAGTGCAAAATCTACTCAACACAAACGATAGATTTACATAATACAAACATAATTACATAAATGACGAGAAATAAACTTTAACAACTAAAATGAACAAGTACTGGTGATCAAATGGTAATCAGAATATGCCCTATTTTCATGATCTTTACACGATATGCTTGTTTAAGACTTGAATAGAAAGGTTCTGAGTTTTGGATTTAGCGGAATCACTGTTGAGTTTTTAGCTCTAGTTTATAACAACATCAACAATTAGTAAGACAAGTTTGAAAAGCTATTTTGGAGATCTACTTCAATACAAAATTGTACTCACAGCCTGTAACTTTCAATTTGAGACAAGTTTTTTCTTTTTTTTTTTTTTTACCTCTGTCAAAGACCTTTGGGTAAGTTGGGCCTTTGATCCATGGAAGAAAGAACCTAGCCCATCGAACACATATAATTCAGGTCCATAAACCTTAGCTCGCTGGAAAGATTATGTAACTTTCAACCTTTGACGTGTATTTAATGTTCAGGTCATGGTATTAATTTATATGAATTACATCGTACATAAATTATTTATGTTTTTGGAGGTTAGTTCAGATTCCAACTGCATGCGACTATCCAGACGAAAGATTAGGGTTTGAGTGACACCGTACTTAAAAAATACTAAATATTCAGAAGTAGTAGACATTTCACATGACTCCAAATATATGTTTTAAGTCAACTAAGGAATTTAGGAACACAAAAAATAGCTCTGTTAGCAATCAGTCATAGAACTATGACTATTATGAGAACACTCACATTTCTCTCCTTACAAACCTGATATGTGAAAGCATGAAGGCAGCTCACTTAACACGGTTTTCTCTTCCAAGGGAGCAGAAATTTATTAAAATAGGTGATCTTGACATTCTTTTTCATATATTCAATTTATTTTTCTCATTACGTTTTTTATGGGTAATCATCACATGCAAAAAGAAAAACTGCCTTTTTAATGTGTTTGTCTATGTGCAAGACTTATGATGATAAGGATGTTTCATGGGTTAGGTTCATAGGGCTAAGTTGATGTTTAGATGCCATTTGGATGATGGAATAGAATAGTTATGGGAGTTGCACTATATGTGGTTGCTGGCCTCTTTCTTTGGGTTGTGCTCGAAAGATTTGGATCCATTGAAACTTTTAACTGTAATAGATTAAAGGGATAATTACAATTTATCTCCTAAGGTTTAGATGAAATTACACTTTATCTCTTTTATTTAAAAAATCTACATTTTTTCTTCTGTCTTTTTAAGACAATATGATAGTAATTTTTGAAATCTTAATTTAGGCATTATGGTAACTATCTTCCAATAATTTTAATTTATATGGTATTTTTTTTATAGTTAAGAGACGTTTTATATTATTAATTTTTTCTTTTTATGTTTCTTTTAGTTTTTAAAATAGTATTTTTTTAAATGTCAATTAATTATAAAAAATACTGCACAAATTGAAATTACTTGAAAATAACAACCGTATAATCTAAATTAAGATTTCAGGAGTTATTGTTGGACTGTATTAAAAATATAGAGGATAAAGTGTATAGTTTTAAAATATGAGGGGCAAAGTGTAATTTCACCTAAACCTCAAAGGACAACATGTAATTAACCCTAGATCAAATGCCCATGTTGATGTGATATCTATTTTATATGATTTCGATCCTGAAAATGACAAAAGTTAATTAGATCTTTAAAATTGATTTTAGAACATGTTTATTGGATGTCACTGCTCCCTTAGACCTCGCACTTGACAGGCATTAAAACCTAGGTATTTTAAGAAAAGGAAAAAGAGGGCAAATATCTTATCTAATTTTGTGAAATAGATAGATTGGCTACTATTTTTTTTTTTTTTGCAATTAAATTGGTCATTAGTGTTAACTTTTTTTTACGTATTTGCCCATTATCTTGACGTGCTCCATGTGGGATGAACACGTAACACATGTCCAAGTAGCTGGCTAGTGTAGACAATGATGTGACATATATTATCCTAACTTAGCCCCTAGACTTTTACTCAATACTATAAATCCCCCCAAAACTTTATTTTTTCTCTCTTCCACCATCCTCTTCCTCATTTCCCTTTCTTCCCTCATGTGCCAACAGACCGTCCAGCCCTTCCGCTTTCACCCCTCAGTAGCAGCATGCTCCCATCAACACCGCTTTCAGCACAACGACGACCATTGCTGTAAAATCCTTTGATTGCTTGCTAAAAACAATCTCAATCTGCAAAGAACACCCATAAATTCTCTGCCCTCATCGACATTGAGCATGTTGTTGGAACCAGTATTTTTTACTTGGAAAGACCCAAAATACTCACAAAGACTAGTTCTTTAATCTCTCCATCCCCATCCCTGTCATTGGCATAGGCCTCAGCTACAAGACAATGTTCCTCTTGATGCCTTCATGTGTGTCGGAAGGAATGAACCAAGTTGAGTTTTTTAGGGAATCAAAGTCATCGTGCGTGCATTTAGAAGCTCATTCCCTAATATTCCAAATTTCAACATCAACCAAACAAAAACTCGACAATAATAGGAAAATCATACAGTTGCCTAATCGATCGACAAAATCTTCAAAACACAAGAATAGAAATCCAAAAACAGAGAAGCGAAATCAACTCTCCCACTATCAAATAAAATCCATGAAAAGAAAAATCAAACCTTGTCACAAATTGTATAATAAACAGGAACAAATAAAAAACAAGGAATTAAAGAAAAGGCAAAAGGACATGCCGTAGTAGGAAAAAGCTTAACCATCAATCCAGGTACTATTGGTGATGTTGGTCCATAGAAGTTGTTGCTATCAAGGGAGGTTCGTGTGGCAAATAAATGGAATAGGATCCTTTTTCCTTTCAGACACCCAATAGAGCTAATCCTTTAACTGGTGTATACTGTTAAGGCCATTATGTTTTGTAAATCTATTCTGTGTTTTACCGAGTGAAATTCCTTTTTGTTCAACCAACTTGTGTCTATTAAATTATACTTTTGTATCCTTGACTTCTATCTTTAATTTGTACCGAGAGAAATAAAACATAGATAATGAGTTTGTTGTAAGAAAAAAAAAAAGAAACGTGATACGTATTAGAGAGAATGAGGGGGTCAAATAACACAGATGAAAGATAAGACATAAAGATAGTTTTTATGCTTTATTTTTAGTTTAAGATTGGTGTGCATATGAGCATTTATTTAGAGATGAATTTTATAATTTATCCTTTCAATCAGCCATGTCATCAGCACATTTCACGAAATATTCCATAAGATAACATAATATTCTAGCCATTAGTTTCTTTAGTGGCTAATTTGTCATAATTGCAAACATTAGTTGCCAATATTCATAAAAAATAAATTTGAATGACAGATTTGACTAGAATTAATGGGTAATCTGCACTATAGCACAAACTTGGATAAGATATTTACCCCTTTTGCCTGTAAGAAAATAAGGGCGCCACATAGATTATTGAAAAGATCAACAACTCACAAGACTAGTGAAATTAGTACAATTATATTATACCTATATTCAAAAAGTCATGGGTTTTGCACTGTTGATGAACAATGTAAAATATTATTCATAAACAGTGCTACTTTTCCCTTATTTTGCTAGGCACGATCGACTATTTTTCAAGTTCAGTCCTCTTTTTGCAAGGAAATTATGTCTTGGGGGGTTATGTTGCAATTTTACGAGTGTCAGTTTGTGTTACTTTTCATTGTGATCAAATCATTATTTCAATCCCTGAATTTTTATCCTTTCCCATTTCAGTCACCAAGTTCGACTTGTGTTGTGTTTTGATTCTCAAACTTAATAACAACTTAACTAGATTCTTTCTATTTGCTCTCTTGGTCCTAAACTTTTTTTGTTTTTGTGTACTATCATTTAGAGCAAAACATTGGTAGGCATAAATTGTTAAACATTTAGTACCTAAAGTTTTTCCATTTCATCTCTTAGTCCTTAGGCTTTTTGGCCAATTCCATTTCATCTTTTAGTCTTTAGACTTTTTGGCCAATTTTTTTTATTTACATTTTTATTAATTGAGTTTTGTAGTACTTTCTGTGTTCTAAGTTCTTTACACCATTTTTCTTTTTTGCCCGTCCTAAATTTTTTGCATCATTTTCCTTTTTGATAAGTTTTACTAACCCAAATGACAAATATTTCTTTGTTTCCACTTTTCACCAAAATTCCAAATCGATTATCACAACTTCCATCATTGGTTGGGTTGTGGACTGGGTAATCGAGGAGGTGAGGCACAATCGACACCAACAACAATCAAGGACGATGGCAAAACAAGAAGCTAATGGCAAGATCAAGGAGGCGAAGAGTGATTCAATCGAGGATAGCAGCGAATTGAGGAAGTGAAGTGAGATCAAGGGCTATGGCGGATTGAAAAAGCGATGACATGATCGAGGACGACAGTAGGTTAAGGAGATGATGGCATGATTGAGAAGGACAGTGAATTGAGGAGGTGATTGCACAATTGAGGGCGTGATGGAGAAGCCAACAAATTTGATTTGGTGGTGTAGTAGGAGGGGCAAAAGAAAGGGTGAATGAGGGGTAAAAATGAAAAAATGTATAGTATTTTATAATTTCTTAATCTTTGTGTCATATACAAATGGTGCAAATAATGTGGGGTAAAGGGAGTATGAGTTATTTAATTAAAAATCTTTATGGTTTAATAAAGTAATTCGGTTCATAATTGCTAAAAATTGAAAGTGAATTTTTCTAAATAAATTTCTCATCTACATTAAAATTTGGAATTTGAGTTCATAAAAGGTGAAATTTTTAATGAATTATTCTTTAATGCAAACAAATATCCATCATTTCGAAGCATGTATAGTGTCATGTTTCATCATAACTAATCATTTCAATGATAATAACATAATATAAAGAAAGCCTAACTCAAAATTAAAATAAAGAAAAATTTTATTTAATTAATATAAATTTATGGCTAACATTTTTTTAGTTATTTATTATTGATATTTTTAATGACAAATTTATCAATAAATAGCCACTACAAGTTACGGGCAAAAAGTAACCATGTATATACTAAATAATAGATTAAGATACTGTTTAATAGTACTAATAAGCTGGCTCAAACAAATGAACAATGATCAGCCCAGAAAATAAAAAAAACATTCCAAAATAGGTTCCTCATGAGGTTTTGATGACCCGCACGTTGTTGCGGGGACTTAATTCGATAAATTTTACAATAAAATAAATTTTTATTATAAGTAATTAAAAAATTTTCACTTATAAATTCACATTAATCAACTAAAATTTTACTTTATTTTAATTTTGAGTTGGGTTCTCTTTACATTATATTCTTATCATTAAAATGATTAGTTATGATCAAAACATAATACCGTGAAACAAAAAATTGTGTGTGCTTTAGGTCTATACATATTTTCTTTGTTATTAAAAAATAATTTACTAAAATTTTTCATCTCCTATTAATTCAAACTCTAATTTTTAATATCAATAAAAAAATTATCTAGAAAATTTTACTTTAAATTTAAGCAATTATTGACCAAATTATTTTATTAAACTATAGACCTTAAAGCAAATAATTGATGCAACAAAATTCAATCATTAATAATGAAAAAATGACTGAAATATAAAACTATATTTAACTTATGTCAATCAATTAATGGTTTAACTATTACTTTAATAAAAATAAAAGAAAAAAAATTGACTTAAGCAAAATCAATCAGAACCATAGTAAAAAGTAGGCAAATTATAATGATTAAAGTTTCATTTCAGAAAGCAATAATAAAGAAAGATAATAAAAAAAAAAGTTTGGACCAAGATAAAAACTGGAAAAATTTTATGTATTAAAGGTTTAATAATTGATTTAATATAGTCAAAAAATGATTTAACGAAAGAGTAAATAAATTATGGTAACTAATGTCTTAGTTTAAAAGATAGTATATTAAAAACAACAAAAATAGTTTGGTGACCAATAGAGCAAATAGAAAAAATCTAGTTCAATATTTATTAAATTTGGAGATCAAAATGGAACACGGACAAAACCTGGGGACTAACTTCAGAAAGAGTGAAAATTCAGTGATTGAAATCGAGTTTTAAACAAAACAAAACATGAAACAGACTAAAAATGAGAAATTGCAACACATGTTCTCAAAAAGGCAAGTGCCTCATGAAAAAGGGATTAAATTGAAAAAAAAAAGAGTTAATAGCATCCAAGAAAAGGGGAAAAAAAAGAGGCACTATTAATGTACAATGAAAATTACCATAGATTAATAGTACAAACACTGGTCTCTTTTAAAAATAAGCAAAGTATGTGGAGACTCGTGTAATAATACAAGTCATTGATGAAACAATATAAAAAGATAAGACATACTTTGACATTAAAAAAAAATCCAAGTATAGATAATTGTAAATACATAAAAGAGCTAAATAAAGATGTGTTTACATTAATCATTATAATTTGCCTACTTTTGGATTGATTTTTTTTAAATACAACTTTATTTTTTTTGTTTTATAAATACAAATAGAGAAATAATTGACTTAATAAAGATAAAAAATGGTTTAACTAAAAATAAATAAATTATGATCACCAATGTCTTACTTTAGAATATAGTACATAAAACAACAAAAAAAAAAGTTTAGGGATCAAAAGAGCAGATAGAATATCTAATTAAATAATTATAAAATTCAGGGACCAAAATGTAACATGGATGTAATGCAGGGCCTAAAATGAAAAAATTAGAAAATTAGAAACTGAAACTATCTTTTTACCAAAATAAAGTGACACAATCTTAAAACCGGGAAAATTGCAACATTGGCCCTCACAAAGGTGAATGCCTTGCTAAAAGAGCAACAAAAAAAATGATGTACTGTTCATCTACTACTGTAGATGAACAGTAAAATCATTCATTCTTTAAAATATAGTATAATATAATATGACATGTCTTTCTGTTCTGGTTCTCAAACTTTCCTTTATGACAACTAATTCCATTAATTTGAAAGTCTTTATTCTCCTGGTCCCCAAACCTTGCTTCCTTGCAATTAGATCCTTGGATAACAAATGCTGTAGCAATGCACGGTCTATCCACCTAGTTATAATATATTTTCATGTCAATTAAACAACTATATTTATGTTTATCGATAAATTTAGATTTTGAAAATTCTAATGTTCTATTCATGAACAGAAAAGCTCCTCATATTTATTACACTATAAAAATGCACTTATGCAACATATAATGAAGACTTTTTGGGATTACAATAATTTAGGATTAGACGAGGAGTTACTATTGTCCAAATAGGATTGATTTTGCCTTAACAAATAAGTGCTTGGGCTAAGAAAATCTTACCCAATTGAGAGATAGTTAGAGAGGTGACAAAACTCAATACTTTTCATTATAAAACCAATAAACCGGAAAAAGATGGATTATTTTGTGAATGAATTTTTGGGCCTACAAAAAGTGGAATTTGCACTTGTGGAAATTATCGAATAATTGGAAATGAAAAAGAGGATGCTAAATTTTGTGAACAATGCGGAGTTGAATTTGTTGATTCTTGGATACGAAGATATCAAATGGGAGCGCTATAACCTGTTTCCAATATTCAGCGGCTCTTAGTAAGTTTCCATACTAAGGCTCAATCCAATTAAGTCCGTAGCGTCTACCAATTTTACCATATCCCCCCTGCGTTTTGAGATTCAATCTCATTATGGCGCCCTTCTCCCTTATTCTTTATTTCATTTATTTAAAATTTATTTTTATACTATATGGAACCGTTGAATTTTTTAAATACTGATTCTTATATTGAAAGGTTTTGCGCTATTTGATTTCTTGCTTATCTTCTTTCATTTGTATCGTCGACCCATATTTATTTGGTCTAATTAGAAGTGATTCTATCATTTCTCTATTTGCAACTCAAATATCGATGGATATACACTAAATAACATATATACGTTTCTTTTGCTATTCTTTTTCTGTCAATTTTTGGAATATTACAACGATCGATTCTTTGTTTTAGTCTTAGCTGCTGCCACCCTTCCGAATGAAAACAAAAGATAGAAGTATATCATTATTATCTGGATTGCCTTTATTAAAGGTTGCGTCTTTCATTTCATTTTGATTTTTATCCCCCCCTTTTTTTCTTAGACACATTTGAGCAAGACCCTCTATATAGCCATCGCCCCCTTTTTTTCTTAGACACATTTGAGCAAGACCCTCTATATAGCCATACCATAACATAATTAAAAATAGAAATTTTATTTAGCATTTTTACCATTTATATTATTCTAGTTCTAACTAATTATTCCATTTATTTCTATTAACCATGACATATTTGCTTACTTGAACATCATTTCATTTCTTTTAGAAAGAAATAGGAATGGCAAAAAAAAGAAGTATTTTTTTTTTACGAGGTACAACTTTCAAATTCCTATTTCTTTTTACTAACTCGACCACAGACCAATTTCCCTTTTATTTGGTGGTCTTGAATACATTGCTTGAATCTTTTAATTTTGTTGTGCATCCACCCACACAGGCAATATATTATCTCATAAATGGTAGATGTATAGTTATTTCATTTTTTTGTTACTCAGAAATGTTTGTACGAGATATAATAGGAAAAAGATACTCATATATAAGAAAATGACAAAATAATCATTTTTTAAGACCTAGAAGATACAAAAACCAGCATTATGTTATTATATTAAGAAATAAGGCAGTTGGGATTTGGACACCTAATCTCATTGTATCCCTCTAACTCTTTAATCATTAGACTAGAGACTGAGATTGTAATTGTTTCTAATGATTTTACTTCCATGTCAAGTAAGTCGTTTTTTTTCAAAGTATGGATATAATTATTGAAAAAAGTCCATATACTTAAATAAAAAAGTTAGCAGTAATAGTGATATTGGTTAAAAAAACTCTATTTAAAAAATAGTGGATGAATAATAAAATTCAGGTACTCTAAGGCTAAAGGCTTGCCAGAGCTTGTCCTCATACGCACGGGAAGGCCCCCAGGAGCGCCTCCACTTTTCTCAGGGAATTTAAATTCTTTCTGGTATTTACAAGATCCGCCGGTCCAAAAAGACGTTTTAATTTAATTAGGTAAACAGCGAATCAGATGCCACCACGTGGAACATAAGGAAACCGTCAGTGACCAAACTAGCTTCAGCTACACCGTCTCCTTATCGGTACCCCGCTCCGCTGTTTCTTACCTTCTCCGGCATATTTGCCATCGACCACCGCCACCGCGCTCTCCCAACCCCCCCCAACGAATCCAAACAACGAGAAGAATAAGAACTAGGAATTGTCTTATTCTCTGTCGAATTCGCTCAGCTTCACTCGATCTCGCTTATTCGTCCTCCGTCGGATTCATGGCGTCGAAATGACGGTGACTTAGGCGGCGGCGATTTGGACGGAAGCGAGGGATCGATCTGAGCTTCCGTGTCTGGAAAATGTCGAAGGTAGTCTACGAAGGATGGATGGTCAGATATGGAAGGAGGAAGATCGGCCGGTCCTTCATTCACATGCGCTACTTCGTGCTCGAGAGTCGCCTTCTCGCTTATTACAAGAAGAAGCCTCTAGATAATCAGGTAGGGTTTCTTGATTTCGGAACTTGAACTTGTTAGGTCTATGGTTTCTGTGCTTGTTGAGCAGAAGCATGAGCACACATCAAACTGTTAACTCAATACTTTCTGTTGTATGTGCGTTATTAGGTCCCAATCAAGACATTGCTAGTAGACGGCAACTGTAGGGTGGAGGATCGCGGTTTGAAGACTCACCATGGCCATGTGAGTTCTTTGCATAACTATATAGGTCCTTGAATTTGTCTGGCATCTATGTATATATAGGCGTTCCATAAATCGACGGTGGCCTGCTGTTCTCTGAATTACTCCATATCTTTTGTTGAATGATGTTTGAATCGCCAGAGGTTCTAACTTGATGAACTTCTTGTTCTTTCTGCTTGATTTAATAGTTTCACGAACACAGGATTTATAAAAGCTTTCAAAATTTCAAAATTATAGTTAAGGTTGACTTGATTGTTTGGTATTAAATTTCTGGAATGCTTGCTGATCCTAGAATGCTTATAGCTGTCAATCTTATGAGGAGTTTTCTTGGTAAATTTTCAGCACAAGTGAAGTAGCTTCAGATATGTTTGTTTAATTTTTCTTTTAGATAGGAGTAAGCTTTTTTAACTCGAGGTTTTCAGCCAAGTTTTTCATTTTTCTAGATAATAAAACATCAATCTAGTTTTTCATGTCAATTTTTTTTTTTTGTTTTTTCTTGTTAATATTAGTAGCATCATCAGTATTCACAAATGGAAAATTACTAGAAAAAATAAGCATACATGAAATAATTACTTAGAGTTGATGTCTAGGGTTACTTGTCAATCAGTGTCCCTGCAAAAAAAAAGGGGTCAGATAAGAGTATCTATCCAAGCTTTACCCTACCAGGTGGATGTAGACTGCTCTTGTTTTAGTACAGCCCTGAAGACGCAGAAAAATACAACTGTATTGATGGAACCCAATTGAAATGGTAATAAGAACATCTATTCACGTTTATGTCAATTTTTGGAAAAATCAATTGCTTCCATGGATAAGCACACTTGTTTGAAGTGTTAATTCCTGATAAATGTAAAATGCATAATATGTATATGTGCAAGTCAATTAAAACTTATGATGTCTGCTTTTCTGTTGTGCAGATGGTTTATGTTTTATCAGTATATAACAAGAAAGAGAAGATTCATAGAATCACGGTATGAAATGTTTCATTTTCCAGTCTGAACTCTAGGATTATGTACTTTTTGATTCCTTATAACCATGCTTTGATGTTCGGACAAACTGAAGCAAGATGATGACACCACTCTAGTGCCATAAACTCTTTGCTTTCTGCATTGTTTTTTTCCATTTAATAGAGATTGGTGTTAGACAACTTCTTGCTTGTTCTATGCTGGAGGGTCAGTTAACCTGAGCATTTCTTTTCTTCCATGTGCAATTGCTCTCTTGAATGTCCATATTTTGAGTTTTATTTTCTAGCTTGTCCATTATATTTTAGACGATTCAATATTTGAAAAGTTATATGGCTCATATGATATACATCTAATTGACTGATAAGAAAATTGATGTAGACTTTTGATCATAATTCAATTTCGTTTAATTTGATTCAATAATATTGTATTTCTCACCAAGGATATTCCCAGAGACTTTAGGTGGAAAGTTTTTTTTTGTAGATGATTTATAAGTTCAATTTTAAATTGCTCTGATGCTAGCAACTTCATTTCTCTTCTTGTGATTATATCAACTTAGAAATTTGTTTGATTGTCTTTGCAGATTCTTTCAGGCAAAGCTCATGTAGCTTTTTTTACTTTTTTGTAGATGGCAGCATTTAATATCCAGGAAGCATTAATCTGGAAGGAAAAAATTGAGTCTGTGATTGATCAGGTGGAGTCTTTTCTGCAATTTACATGTCCAATTCTATTTCCTGCTTTGTGAATTTGTCAACTTTCTGCTTCCATGTGTTTTTTTTTCTTTTTCTTTCTTGGTACCAGTTTGGTTCTATACTTGGTTTGTTAGTACTTGCATTTATATGTTCATTTTTTGGGGGATTTCCTATTAGAATTCTGTATGATATGACATAATATATGCAGCATCAAGAGTCGCCAGTTTCAAATGGTAACAAATATGTCTCTTTTGAATACAAACCTGGGATGGATAATGGAAGAACTGCATCTTCATCTGACCATGAAAGTCAGTAAGTAGTATCTGTCATTACTTCTCTAGTTGAAAATGATAGTAATTTGGGCAGGTAAAACATAATTGTGGGCTAACAACTATTATCTTTCTGATTGATAAAGAGGAATTGACACTGAGTTGCTTTTTACTAATACATTTATGTTATCTAAAAGTGCCTTTTCTACTGCACTATGAAAAGTTTCATTTCTTTTTCCCTTTGAAAGAAGGAAAGTTTCATTTCTTATTTTTTGTGGAGAAATCTTTTTGTAAGCTGGTTCAAATGAGTTCATGACATTCAATGTACTCCTGCACCCCATAATGTTTGTCACTTCTTTGATGCTTTGGACTTGTGTTTGACCCGATTTTTCTCATATCAGTTGTTGTTAAAGATGTTTTGGAAAATCATATTTGGAAACTGGGAGATTTTATCTAAGACTTTCATTACAAATTTATGTGTCTATGCATCATTTACAAAAAGGTCTACCGATTCAAGCTCAATTTCAAAAAAATCAAAGTGTGAAATATTATGGAATGGAGGGAGTGGTATTTTTCCCTTTTATGCTCCCCCTGCCATGCTTAACTGATGGTCTCTGTTCAACTCATGGTTTATTTTTTCTTTCCTTTTCCTTTGTGCATGTGTTAGTTGAAACTATCAAACTGGAATAATTTCAGTTCAATTTTCAGAATGACTTCTAATTTATATGTAGAGATAGTTGTACACCTATATTGTGATCTGGATTTCCTCATACCTTACATCTTTATGCGATTCCGAGTTTCTTCTTAAGGTTCAGTGCCCCGGAAGATGAAGAAGATACTAACTCAAATTTGCCGCGGAGGACTACAATTGGAAATGGTTGTTTTTTTTTTTTGCCGTCATCTAATGTCATCTACCATATAGGGACTGGGCATCTTTCTTCACAGTCTTATCATCTTCATATCTGTTTTGCTAGGTCCTCCTGATTCAATATTAGACTGGACGCGAGAACTTGACTCAGAATTGTCAAACCAAAACGCAAATAATCCTGCTTTTTCCAGAAAGCATTGGCGTCTTCTACAATGCCAAAATGGTTAGTCGTGCCCATTGTTTCTTTGCAATTTACAGTGAAGATTTCCCTCATTGCGTGTGGTAATGAAAACATGACTAAGACCAGAAATCAATCAATAATTCTAGAAAGCTTGAATGATGTGTTGACACCTGTCAATTTTGCTAAAATGAAATTTATTTTATTATGTGGCAGGACTTCGAATATTTGAAGAGCTGCTTGAAGTTGATTACCTTGTATGCAGCTGATGTCTTATGTTGGCTTTTCTAATGATTTATTTTGGTATTTGGTAATTGGGTTGAGTGCTAACAATAATGCAATACCTTCTTTATGCAGCCAAGAAGCTGTAGCAGAGCAATGAAGGCTGTAGGCGTTGTGGAGGCCACTTGTGAGGAAATATTTGAGCTTGTCATGAGCATGGATGGAACCCGATTTGAGTAGGTTTTCTGATCATTAAAAAAATGAAAATATTTGATCGTTCCATTTCCTATTTAAATGAGCTTGGTTGTAGAAGTTGATGGTTTAGCAATCAGCGCAACATATATGTTAAAGTGGCTTTGCTTGTGCTCATTTGGCTTGTTGTAAGTCATATTAGTCATTCCAAATCCTGTATTCTGTGGCAAATCCCTAATCCTTGAGATCTCTCCTAATTCAAAAATTATCATTACTATGTTACAGTTCACAAAAGGAATGGTAGTTTTTGAAACTTTCTTACATCTTCTGTTCTCTTGTGTAGGTGGGATTGCAGTTTCCAATATGGTAGTTTAGTTGAAGAGGTTGATGGGCATACTGCAATACTCTATCATAGGCTACAGTTAGACTGGTTTTCAATGTAATGCCCTCTCCTTCAGTAGTTTTCTTGTTTATGCTTTTATTGGTCTTTACATTTACATATTGGTTGGGGAATCAGTTGCTCATATAGTTATCATTTTCATCATATAGCTTCTTAACCATTAAAATTCTGGTGTCAGCTAACATGTTAACATGTTGGAATGCTTTACACCAGAAGCCTTTCTCATAGCTATCCTCATGTGAAGGAATAGTGTATAACTTATTTTTATTTTATTAAGTCCCTGTCTTCATGCAAATTGGATGGTAGGTGTTATAAACTTTAGGTGTCTCATTTAAAAGGAATTAAATTCAGAATCAGAGTTGGAATGAACAGAGTTCAATGAAATTTTGCTTTTTTGGTATATTGATGATTGCCAAGTGAGAGCAAGCAGTGCAAGGAACTAATTTGGCTTCTTCTTCCTCCCTTAAACTGGATTTTTCTTTCCCTTAGACAATTCTCAAGTCTCTTGCTCTATTTTAACTAGAAAAAAGTCCATTATTTTTTTTCACTCTCTCTTTGCCATTCTTTTGCAACTAAAATCTGTGAAAAAAAATTATTGTTTCTAAAATTCTATCCCATTCTGTGTAAAATTTTGTTTTCCCCTACAGATTTGTCATTTGCAACCCTAAACTTACTTTTATTCCCAGGGTTGTGTGGCCACGTGATCTTTGTTATGTGCGATATTGGCGCCGTAATGATGATGGAAGCTACGGTAGTTTGCTCACTGATCCACTTTCTGATTTAAGCTGGACCTCATAGCTTCAATTTTCTAACTTCAGACGCTTGCTTTCTTGGTATCTCTTTGCAGTTGTGTTGTTTCGTTCCAGAGAACATGAGAATTGTGGTCCACAACCAGGTTATGTTCGGGCTCATCTGGAAAGTAAGTTCTGTTAGTTTCCATATGTTTGTGTATCTGCATTTCATTTGGAGTAATCTCACCAATGCTAGATTTTGTAATTTTTTCAGGTGGAGGATTTAACATTTCCCCACTAAAGCCTCGAAATGGGAAGCCTAGAACTCAGGTTCAGCATCTCATGCAAATTGACTTAAAGGGATGGGGTGCAGGATATATTCCATCATTTCAGCAACATTGTCTCCTTCAGATGTTGAACAGTGTTGCTGGTGAGTTTTTTATAATTCAGATGGCTTACTTGATCATCATACTCAACTGTGTGTTATCTCAACCATGTTGTATCTGTGGCTTTATCATTTATATTTTTAAATATGCTATATGTACACCAATATTACTGATACATGTAAAAGGTAATGCATTAAACATTTCCTCTGGGCAGTGTTACTAATGCAACCATTTTGGTGAGGACTTGATATGAAGTTTCAATGGTTTCATTATCATATGGGAAAGTTTAAAGATGAAAAAAATGGAGATAGTTTGTTGTGGTTCTATACTGTAGCAACAGGGCATGGAATAGAATCATAATTCCTGTGATCCAAATCTTAGTGTTGTTAAATTTATATTTAATTCTTTCTGCTAGCAGCATTGGAACACTGAAAAAGAGAAACTTGCTTCAGATTTGAAAATTTGTACGTTATTCTTTGTACTTGGGTTGCACATTCTTAGTGCTTCTTTAATAATATCATATTTTCTGCAGTTTAAAAAATGGTTAAAAAAGATTAAAAACTTATTAGTGTCCTTATCTTCAGAGAAGTAATTATGGTCAATCAATTGCCCGTAATCCCAAAGCTGGTTGTGTCGGTTATATGAATATTCTGCTATTGTTCCATTTAGCCGGAGGTAAATTCCCCCGTAAGATCCAATGGATTGAAATCCTTTTTTCTATCTCCTTTTTTCTGAAAGGAACAATTAGAAGTACTCCTTCTCATTGATTTGTTTGTTTGTTTGGGAAGATCTTGGGTCTAAAAGAGGTGCTCTAACGAGTTCTTTTTTAGGTTTAAATATGTAACTGCAGTTGCAGCATTGTAGTTTCATTCTGATAATGGATTCACTTCTGTTTCATCTGAAGCTTAACAAGAGGCTATATAAGTTATGGGGAGTTATGTAATCAACTTTTTCCAGATCCTTATTGTGTTAAATATTTTTCCATGTGAAATCACTATTGTTGCTAGACGGAACAGTGAAGAATGTTGAGAATCCTGTTAAATTTGTCATTCACTCTGGTTATACATCCACACACTTCACAGAAATAAAAAGCAAGTTATTGAGAAATCTTATCATGTTTTCTTATTTGATACTGGTACAATTTTGATTGTCATCTACATCGTCATCCTCATTATTATCTGTTCACCATGTGCTTTACTCTGTATTTAGTGTTATATTTTGCTGAACGATTGCATGATTATAGGACTGCGTGAGTGGTTTGCACAGACAGATGAAAGGGGTGCTCCTAGAATACCGGTTATGGTCAATATGGCCTCAGCTTCTGTTTCTTCAAAGAAAACCATAAAAACTGATGAGTCATCTGCTCATGCTGCTGCTTCTGACCAAACTGCAAGCAGGAACTCAGTCCTGATGGATGAATATTCTGATGATGATGAAGAATTCCAAATAGCTGAGGGAGAAGAAGAGGTTTAATGTTATATTCTGTAGAATATGTAAATTTTGTCTATTCTTTTGGTCTTATTCCAATCTGGTAGTAAATTTCTTCTTCCACTTTTTCCATGTTTCAGGCATTCCTGTCTAGAAAAGAGGATGAAACTAAGAAAACAGGTGTGTTCATGGCATCTGCAGCATCTTCATTATGTTACTGTTTGCTTTATTGTGTTTCAAATGTGACATATGGGAACTTATCAATCTCAAAACAATGTGACTGATAAGCTACAGAAGAAGAACCAGTTGATCAAATTGATTTGTCTTGCTTTTCGGGCAACTTGCGTCGTGATGACATTGACAAGGCTCGTAATTGCTGGAGGATATCAGATGGGAACAACTTCAGAGTCCGCAGCAAGCAATTTTGCTACAATAAATCAAAGGTTTTTGTTTATTCTATAATCCTCTTTACCATTGTTAGAGCCAACATCTTAATTGTTTCATTTGTTCTCTTTCAATGTCATGAACAAAAGGTTCCTGCTGGGAAACATTTGATGGATCTTGTTGCTGTTGATTGGTTTAAAGACACCAAAAGGATGGACCATGTTGCTAGACGTCAGGATTGTGCAGCACAAGTAAGTGCCATCAATTCTGAACTTTTATGGTCCCTCCAGTGTCACTTATATCACTTGTTAAAATTATTGGTATTTTCATGGCTACAACATAGTAGTTGCTCCTTCTCAGTCTGTAAGCTTTCCATCATAAAAACATAATTTGAGCACTTAACGCTGTGGTTAGATGGGGAGATTTAAGAGGAATTTCATTTTAAATGAGTATTTTGAAACACCAGAAGCTAAATTAGTTGTCTGGATAATTTTAATCAAGCGAGTTCTAAATTTTAGCTCATTTGGTACTGGAATTTTAAAGCTTAAAGTTCCCATTAGGAAACCTAGCCAAAGATGTGATTTTTGAAACCCTACACTTGAAGATAGGGGAAGCACGTGGGTTTATGCCATATAAAAAACATGTAATATTCTTATCTGAAAGTTATTGTTATAAAATCCCTTTTTTTTTTTTTTCTATTTTGTTACTATCCCAATGCAGTGTTTTTAATTTTAAAGTCCTATCTAGATGCCTCCAAATTACAATTTTCAAATTATTAGCATTTAAGTTCCAGTATTATAGTGTCAATATTGTTAACCAAACAGATGAATTTATTCTAAGATTTCAAACTTCTCATTCTAAAATACTAATCATCTTAAAATTCCAGAGTTATGAATTTCTCCATCCACACAGTATAAAGTAGGCTAAACCAAGCATCGATTCTGGACTAGTCTTATACGTGGCCCCTCCACCCTAGAGAAAAATATCATTGAAGAGCTGCTTGGTAGAATGCTGCATAAAATGAGCAGCAGTGTGCTAATAGGAATCAGATCTACGAGCTAACATCCTGCAAAACCAATAATATAGCAACTAATTCTGCTGTCACATTTGTTAGTTGACATCTATAAATAAAATATACGAAAATTGAACGCTCACCATCTGTCACAGAATCCTGAGCGACGCAGGATGAATTGGGACATACATGGTCCCCACATGGACCCACATCATTGTGCGGTGCTCACGTGGCCCACATGAATCCTTATTGTCATTTGGCTTACTCACAAGCAATCCATTCCTTCAAGCTTGCACTCATATGCTTTAGTAAGCTGAAGTTAATGACTGCAGGAAGGATACAGGAACTTAGATTACTTGCCAAATTGCCATACATTTTTATTTTACCATTTTCCCTTTTACCGTGCAAATGAGAAAAGAGAGTGGGCTTGCATATGCCCGTAACCCTCAATGAATAAGTTGATTCTGAGGGTGCCAGTTTGTTTTTACAGAGTTGCCATCGTCACATACATATTTAGTCTAGCTGTTTATGTTAACTAGAGAGAAATTGACAAATGCACCTTTTTTTGTTCCCTTACGCCTAGATTTGTTGCATAATTGGTATTGAAAGGAGAGCTGAAGGGTATTGTCCACCCCTTAGTAGAAATAGCTACTGAGGAAGCAAACCTTGTTTTGGTGGCATTGGGAGTTCTGGCCATTTGCAATGGTTTAGGAGTTTGATTTGTTTCTGGAGGAATTGTTCATAATTGAACAACTTGTCATGCTACTCTTCAGGACTGTAATATTTCAGAGATTTTTTTCTTCGCCACTTCCAAGGACTCGTAATTCTGCTTTTGTATTCATTTGCCAAAAAAAAAAAAACTTGCAACTTTATCAAGGCTCTCTGAGCTCTCTGTAGTGGCAGCCAAGGGTGTTAGGATGAGATACTGTTAGGATGAGATGATCATACGGTGTTGCTAAAAGGTCAAGTCAAGGTTAGGTTTGGAGCCTTTGAATTTGAGATTGAAAAGAGAGTTGGTGGATAAGAGCCATCAACAAAGTTGAGGAAATCCAAACTGAAAGCAGGGTGTATAATTTTGTGTGCCAAGAGGGATAGTTATGGAAGGTCAATTTCTGGGGGACTCAGGTTACAGAATTAATAGTGATGGGTGTTTTCTCTGCCATGTGAAAGGACTGAGATGAAGGGAGGATACAGCCAAAACGTGAAATGTAACAAATGTAACAATGAACGTGAATTGATAACATGGGCCACTTATGCATAGTAAATAAATAAATTGCAATTTTCAATTTTCTCTATTATGGTTGATGTAACTGGTTCAGTACGGACTTCAAATATTTGTTGTAAAATACATTTTCCTTTTGGCTTTAATGCAACTTCCCTTTGATCTTTGTTTGTGAACGGCATTGTAGGTTGCTTCCAAGAAGGGGCTTTTCTCTTTGGTCATAAATGTTCAAGTAGGTCTGTTTATCTAGTGTATTGAATTTTTATATGGTTGGTACAGGAGGTTGAGTAGATTGTGTTTTTCTTGTTCCAGGTCCCAGGTTCAACACATTATAGTATGGTTTTTTATTTTGTTACAAAGGAACTGGTTCGTGGATCACTTTTACAACGGTTTGTTGATGGCGATGATGAATTTCGAAATAGCAGGTTTAAGCTCATACCATCAGTTCCCAAGGTAAATAATTGTCTTAGTTATGTTTCATTAATGCCTAAGCATTTTGCCGATCATGATGTGGCTCCTCATGTTCATTTTTTACGTACATTTAGAGCAGTAGCACCTGTTCTTGAGATCTAGGTGGTGTAAACAGGTGACTTGCCTATGTGTGGTTGTAAATCTGAGATCAGTGGGGCCAAGCTTTTTGCTTTTTTTTTTTTCCCCCTGAAAAGACAAGGTCATTTCATCTATCGTTGCCTGATTATTCATGATCAGTCTGTTACATTCCTAGAACTGGCAGCAGTATGAACTTTCTAGTATAAAGTATGTATTAGTAAGATAATGAGCATGAACTGGCATGAAATATATACAAGTGGGTGTATATTTCACCTTAACATGCTGTTGAGAATCATGCTTTGGAGATTATACCCAATTTATTCTAACTTAAGCTAACTTAATTCAAACTAACTTATTTTTATGTTTACATCTTTTTTACTTGAAACTAATTTTATTTGAAATTTAATATTATTTAGGTGAAATAATCCATTGATTGTAAAATTTTTATAATACTACTCCCTCCGTCTCATAAAATCTGTCCTCTTTGATAATGCACGTAAATTAAGACTTCTCTACTTTTTACTTTTTTCTTTTAATATAAAACTATTAGTTTATTTATTTTTATCTAAAGTACATGTACTTATCTACTTTTTAATGGGCCTTACGTACTTTCACTCTTTATCTTTCTCAACTTTCTCTCCTTTCAATAAATGAAATAATAAAAAAGTTACCTTATTTGGAAAGATAGAAAGGGGACAACTATTTTGAAACTGCCAAAAAAGGAATAGAGGCCAACTATTATGAAATGGAGGGAGTATTAATTTTTTATAAATTTTTCTTTTTTAAAAATTAAAAAAGAAAATTTCATAGAAATTTAATAACATGATACAAATTTTGTTTCAAGTGGATTATACACCTATATAACATTGGCTTTTAAATGAAATTGGTTCTAGGTGAAAAAGATTTAAAACCATTTTAGATTAAGTTAAGTTAAAACGAATTGGGTAAAAACTCAAGGAAATCTTTCTTGCTCTTTAAATGTGTTGTGATGCACATTGCTCTTAATATTGATTTAAAGTGGGTCTTACCTTTCATTCAACAAAACGAAGGTGTGTGCCCATCCCTAAATTCAGAGTGTCATGTCCACATAATTTTGATTATTGTGATATCCTTATTGCTAAATGATAATTGGGCTACTACGGTTGTAGTTTTATGATGTTTATATTTGCTGTGTCTTCTAAATAAACTGTAATTTAGTGAATTCATATGTTTTGCCTGCCAAAATGTGTCCATTTGTTGGCCATGGAGATTATTAGGTTCAGGTTTTTTAGGTTTATTATTATTATTATTATTTGAAAAGGGCAAAATCTCTGTGCACAGTTGAAAATGTATTCTGGGAGTGGTACGTATCTAATGCTGGTAAGGACGGATCCATGTAAAATAGCAGGGTCATTGGACCCCACTCCATTTTTTAGTTTTTTATGTAAATATTAAGTATTTTTTTAAGGGATCCCATTATAATTTATAAGAGGACCCCGTTGGTTAAAGAAAACTATCAAAGAAAACAGAAATACAAGAAAAATTAAATTATTGTTTTTATAAACAAATGAAATTTGGTTAAGATTGAAGTCAAATTAAAAGTTTATTTAAAGAAAGCTAGCAGTCATTTTAACATTTCATGTTTTCTTTGAAAATCAATTGTACATTGAGACTTAAATAATCTAGGGTGGCCACACTGAAAAAAATTTCTTCATCCATCACTGAATGCTGGTACTGAAACAAACCCAGGTTAAAGTGCCAGTTTTATCTTGTTGATAACTACAAGCTTTGTCTTCAAGCCTGTGTTTTTCCATGGTAAGAATAAATGAGAAATTTCTGAAATTTATTTCTACAACATGAAGCCTCTGATTGTCCATGGTGAGAACATAAAATAAGGAATTTCTAAAACCCATGCTCATTCGAAATAAAAGAATGTTGTTATTTGGCAATTGATTTTCATCCTTTTTGTTCTTTATCTGTTCATGTAAGGATGATATTTAGTTGAAACTCCATCTCTTCATTTTATTACCAATATTATTGCATCTTTTACCCCTCTACAAGTTTCCTCTGATATTTGCCCAGGCGCATGTGCCTGAGTGAAGGGCCCTCACCTAGCCACCAGAAGGCAGCATCGTGCCTTCTGCTCTGGGCATGCCTCAAACAACATTGTCCAGCCCTCTCCCCTTCATTACGAAAACTGTGTTTTTGCTGAAAGCAGCTGTCTGTGGGGGAGAAAACAGAAGAACAACACTAGAAAGACCTATTAAACAGAGTGAACATGTATAGCTTCTAATTTTAGAACCTGAAAGCTTTCCTTCCACCATTACTCCTGAATTTGGACATGGTTAAGCAAAGCAGAAACTGCGTCAAAGGCAATTCATATTCATGCTTTGGCTGTCTTACTATGGCACTTTTGGATTATTTAGGAAGGTTGCTTGTGAGAATAATGTTTTCCTCCCTCGTCTAGTTGTTGGTTCCTACCATGATTGCTCTTTTTTTTTTTTTTTTTCTCAGTTGGTCATTTCAATACGAACTAATGGCATATTAATATATGCAGGGTTCTTGGATTGTTCGTCAGAGTGTTGGAAGCACTCCTTGTTTACTGGGAAAGGCAGTGGATTGCAACTATATTCGTTGTTCGAACTACTTGGAAGTAAAGACCCTATTGTTTTCCATGCTATATAATTCTGCAAAGCCTTTCTCTGGAGCACTTACATTGTTTGGGCTTTTTTGCCTCTTTAGATTGATGTTGATATAGGTTCTTCCACCGTTGCTAATGGAGTTTTGGGACTTGTTATTGGTGTGATCACAACCTTAGTGGTCGACATGGCCTTCCTTGTACAGGTTATGATTTACTTTAAGCATTTATGAATTATCCTTATCCAAACTTCTTGAGAAGACAAATGGCTTAACTATCGCCGGCAGAATGAGACTGATGAAGATTCTAATCTAGATGTGTAATAGGCCTACAATTAGAATTGACATACTTTACTAGCAGTTTAGGTCTTTTTCCGTTCTCCAGCTTTCAGTCAAAGCTGTCAATGAATGTCTTCGTTCAGTTGGGTTTTTGATGTCCCAAAACTTTTTGGAGACCTTAGGAGAGGAGAGCTGACATTAGCTCCCTGATGACAACTGTTTAAAGTTGTCTGTTCTTGTTCTCCCAACATCTTTGCGTGTTGCTTCTATTACAAATTGCCAACATGCTGTCAATTTTCAACAAATGTCATTTCCTTGGAAGACATGGCCAACTGCCAATGATGCAGGTTGTAGGATAGGAGTAGGACCAGGGTATTGCACATGAAATTACAGATAGAAGTGCATTAGGCTTTGAATGAGTGGTTTGTTTCCTGCTGACTGAGAGTGTTCCATTTGCATGTTTTGCTCGTACGGTTGCAGGCAAATAGTACAGATGAACTGCCGGAGCGGCTGATTGGTGCAGTCCGTGTTTCTCACATAGAGCTTTCAGCTGCAGTGGTACCAAAGTTACCGGATCCCTCGTGATTACAAGCCATCTGCTGTTCCTGGTTTTCATACAAATCATTAGCTGAATCAATACACATGTAATCTTCCATTCATTTTCTGTGTCCGATAATAGGTATTGGTGGTGGGAGGGTATCGGAAAATATTCATCAAACCAGTGCATGGAAGACTGGCTTTTCATTTTCCTTTTCACTTGAATCTTACTGTAACTAGCGGAGCAGAGTCTGTAGTTTGAAAGTATGGTTTTGATTCATCAATATAAAATGATGACTACTCTGTTCGGATCAAGGAACTCGACCATTTATTACATTAACCAGGAAGGCTGAAAGTATTCTTTTGATAAGATGTTTGAACCACTTCTGTATCAGATTTACTGTTTACGTGTTATATGTGGGGCCTTTTTTTTTTTTTGGTCGTTTTTGTTTTTGTGCCAGTAGAGCTGTAAGAACTTTTTGTACGGCTTGGAGAATGTATGTTATGTAGTTTCTGTTCCACTCACTTCCTCTGAGGCTGTCTACCATCTACTGGGTGTACATCCTGCCACTCTAACAATGATAATATGACATCCGTAGTTCTTGGGCATTTCAGTGGACAGCGCATCAAGAGACAAAAAAAGCCTCACCAGTTCGTGTCTTATTCTCCGGTCCAAGTCTCTAGCAGCCCCTTGGATGCTACTAAGTTACTGATCTCACAAGAACATTATGGTTGAAGGAAGCTTCGATCGAATGGCAGCTGGTTCAGCCGGGAAGCAAAAAGCTTACTTTCGCAAAGCCTGCGGAGATTCTTCCGTTGGGGAAGAATTTGAACGCCTCTAACTCGACCTGGGCTGGACTGGGCTGGAGGGAATATTCGCGCCCGACACGTGCCGACTCATATGAAAGTGGAGGTGGGTGGGGCCGGGCACGTGAGCGGCGGCATATTCGGAAGCCGCCTGTCCTCCGGCGGAATATTCCACGCTGGCAGCCACGACGCATCTCTTGCATTGCAATGCGCCGTTTCATTCCACTTCGACAATGCCATGGAGCGAAACGAAAGACGGTGACACACCCAGGCCCAGGCAGCAGGGCGTCTGTTTTGTTTTCTTTTGCTTTTTGGCTTTTTGGCTTCCCTTCGTTCAATTATGGATCCCCTTTTTATCTTTTTCCCTTTCTTCAAGTTCAACCTTAAACATAACTTTAAATCATTAAAGATTTGAACTTTAAATCGGCAGTCTTTTATGTTGCGAAAAGAAAAACTCTTCAACTTATCATCATCATTTTGTATTAATTGTACCTGTTCGGATTCGTCGCCGACCTTTGCTCGACATGTTGTTGTTTCTGAAATAAATAAAATAGAATCTACGCGCTAACACATGGAAACAAAAATAGTTGTCTCGGCTCTCCCCCCCCTCTCTCTTCCAATCTGAATTTATAGGTCAAAACTCCCCTGCTATTAAACAATCCAACTGCTCCTTCCACCTCCTGCTTTCTTATTATACCTCTTCAGGCCTATATTTTGGACATCTTATATTTCATCATTATTCCCCTCAGTTCAGGAATTAATACTTATTAAGCTGGGGACTTGGCCCACTTCTTCTTCTCCTCTTTCTTCTTAGAGGTAAATATTGAGCACATGTAATGGAACGAAGAGGCTTTGTGGGATACCAGGGTGGTAATAATGCAGCAGGAGGTTTGAACCTGGGCAGAGATCCCAAGCCCCGGCTCCGATGGACGGCCGATCTTCATGACCGCTTTGTCGATGCCGTCACCAAGCTTGGCGGCCCCCACAGTCTGTTCTCTTCTCTCCTTTCTTGTTTCAACTCATTTCCTTCTCTCTCTAGTTTCGTTTCAACCATCAACCAACTCAGGTGGGTTTTGAATTTGATTTCAGAAGCCACCCCCAAGTCGGTTCTGAGGCTCATGGGATTGAAGGGCTTGACGTTATACCATCTCAAGAGCCATCTGCAGGTCATCATCCATTTTCACAATTTCATTATTAATTTACTAATAATTTCATGATCATGCCAAGTAATCTGTCTTTCTTAATTTGATGTGCAGAAGTATAGGCTAGGAATGCAATCGCGTAATAAGCACATCGTCGAAGGCCAAAAAAGAGACAATTGTAGCGGTAATTTAGTCCATCTCTACTCAGTTATTTACCCATTTTATGACGGTTCATGACAAATGACAAATATCACGGGCTATAATGTTTTATTTTCCCTTTGTATTTACGAAGTTCTCTTTTATGAATTCCAGAAAGTTCATCTGTACAATTCACCAACCCTTCGGTACACCCTCACAATGAACAATGGTCAGTGCAACTATACATCATATCTTTACTTCATTCCCAGCTGTCCGTTTTCAAGTCTATATTGACTTAGATGTGCTAAGAATCTCATATTAGAATTTTATAAAATCTTGTGTTGTGTTGTTTGATTTGTTCTATGAAAAGTAAGTGTTGTGTGGTTTGATTTGTTCTATGAAAAGTAAGTGAAGCCAACCACTTTCACTACAAGAGAAAATAATTTTGACAACTAGCAAATCGGTCAATAATTTCTTACAATTTCACTTTTTGGTTATCAAAAAAATCGGTCATCAATCGGTGGCCAAAATGTTGGTCACTAAGGGGGGTAACCGACTTGTCGGTCAAATATCATATGCTTTATAGTGACCGATTGGGGCGGTCACCAATCGATCACGAGATTATTTCTTTTCAAATTTTAAATGGTCAAATTTAAATTTAAATTTTTTTGATATATTCTCAAAATTTTTCAGATAGCCAAATTTAAAATTTTTCAACATTTTTCATCCACACCTTGGTTCGGGTTTTGATTTGGGAAAGCAAGTTCCTTCCATTGGCTGGAACGAGGGGCGTTGCAAGCAAATACATCATCATATATGGACTCATCTTCTCATGTATATATCATCAGATCAGGAGCATGGCAAGGAAGCACACCTAAAAAAAATTTTAGTAGAAGCAAAAAATAAAAACCCATGAATAGCTTTGAATCAAATTAAATTACAAATTAATTTAACTCATGAGCAAAACGTAAATAGATAAAACTTGCGAGCTCTGATCTTGAAGAAACCACCAACTGAAGATGATGGATCTAGTGTGGTGAATTGATAGAGAGGTGATGGCAGGACTTGATTGGAGGCCGGGATGATGTTAGCCAAGGTTGATCGATTGGTGAAATTAGCAAGGCGAAGAGAGAGCCAAGAGCGAGGATGATTCCGAGTAGAGAAGAGGCTCGGAGAGAGTGAGGAGTGGGGATGATTCAGAGAAAAGGAAAGGCAGGGAAGATGAAGTAGAGGAGAGATGAGGAGAGATGAAACAAAGAAAAAAAATAGAAACTTTTAATATGGAGAGGAGTAGAAACTTCCTCTCTTCTTAGATGAAGGAGATCAGCGTGGAGAATGACAAAATACAACAAGAGTGGGAAAGTTATGTAGAGAAAAAAGAGTGAAGAAAGGTATATATTTACAAGGAGAGTGACAGAAGTGTTTTGGTGACCAAATCAAGTTAGTCACTAGGTTGGTGATCGGTGACTGACTGGCTGGTGATCGATCTTGGTGACCGAAACTCAATCAATCACTAGCTGATCAGTTCCTTTTATGGGAATTTCCACCCCACTTTTTCTTGACCGATTAAGTGATAAGATGTTTATTGACCGTTTGACCGGTCACTAAAACCAGTTACGTTGTAGTGTTTTTTTTTTTTTTGCATTAATTTAGTCGTATATTGATACTTGTGATTTATTAAGATTTTTGTTACTAATTTTAGTACATTTAACATTTTGCATATTGATTTATGAGGTTTTTTTAATTTACATTACTAATTGTTAAGAAGTGTTGATAAATGATGCTAAAATTGTGTGTATGATATATATGCACCGCAGTCAAATCCCTGTTGTAGAGTTGTTCAAGTCCCAACTCGAAGTACAACAAAAATTGCAAGAACAACTTGAGGTGATCATCACTAAAAAAATACTTCTTTTTTCTATTTTTTATGATGTGTTTCTTTGGGCATGAAAAATAAGATAAGTGTAATTTATATTGTTCTTTTACTTTTTACCCTTAAAGTTAAAATTTAAAAAAAATTATTTTTTTAGTTTTGTGTAGTGAGAATTTAAAGGAATATTAAGAAAAGGTAAAGCAAAAAAAATTATTCTTTGGCTTTTTTTGTGTAGTTTTGTTTTTTGTGTAATTTGTAGAGAAAAGGTAAAGGAATTTAGTTTTGTGTAGTTTTTGGTTTTTTTGTAAAAAGAGTTTAGATTAGGTAGTAAAGTAAATTATATGTTAAATCTTTCCAACAAAAAAAAAATAGCTCTTCCTTTATGGGACAGCTTATGAAAGAATAATAATAATAATTTTTTTAGATAGAGGTATTAATAAATATTCTAAATCTTATGCAAAACTTTTTCAGTAATTGATGTATTAGAAAATGATTGTAAGCATGACTACATGTACGATCCGGTTGAATTAATTGTAAAACCAATAAAGGAATCGTCTAAAAATTTTTTCCAATTAAAATTATATATAGTTAGTATTTTATTTTTAATCCTATTAAAATGTACCAACAATTCTATTCAATTTGAAATTTGCTCCAGGATTCCTCTCCTCCTTTTTTCTTATTATTCGAAATATTTATACAAGTGTATTAGATTGAGAGAGTATATAAATATTTAAGAGGGAAAGGGGTGACAGTTTAAGGGGAAAGTGACATTGGTAGGGTTTAAACCTCCGACCTTTGTTGGGTATCATTTATTCCTTAACCACTAGACTAAGGCACTTGGAACCTTTCTTCTTAATTTATTCTTTATTTGAGCATTACAGAAATATCTTACCAACCGTAAAAAATGTTTTGAAAACTTTTGCATGTATGCCTACTTGTGGATATATAATCTTACACCATTTTCTCTACAAATTACACACAGGTGCAGAAGAAATTACAAATGAGAATAGAGGCTCAAGGGAAGTACTTGCAGTCGGTGCTGGAGAAAGCTCAGAGAAGCCTAGCAAGCAATGTGAGTTGTGTTGGTAATCTGGAAGAAACAAGAGCTCGCCTAACGAATGTCAACACGGCCTTATCTGATCTTGTCAAAGGTATGGACGAAGAAGAAACGAAACTGAACATGGCAGTACTGCCAGTGACCGACTGTCCAACTTTTCAAACATATGGGCTCAAATTGAAAGATGAGGACAATCAGGATGTGAATGTCAATATGCATAAAGTTGACGAGGACCTTTACAATTTTGACCTAAATATTCAAGGTAGCTAGAGTTCAAAACTTTTACTCCTACGCTTTAGTTAGTTCAGTTGAAATTAAACTAGGAGATAAAGTGAAACTCATAACATTCCATGTCTCTGATATCTATAAATGCGTGTTTGTTTATTTGTGTTACTGGGAAATTTGGTGGTAAATTAGCTCAACAAAAAGTAGCATGTGATTCTGGAGGCAAGTATATAGTTGGAAAAGTTTTGGATTCAATTGCATAACAACAATAGTTTGGGAGCAATTTCAAGTATTTTTAGAATGTATTTGAAGCTTTGGAGATGGGTTTGTCACTCACATTTTCATTTAATGGCTTGCTTATAATAGTTTACAACCTTTGAATAGAACTATGAAACAGGAAAGAGGAAAAATAATAAGAGAAATAGAAACGTGACAGACATTTTACTTTAGTAGAACTCTTAAACTACTCAACGATTTTGGCCAAGAAAAAGAACTGGCCAACGATTAAGCTCAAAGCCTGGAATTCAAATATTGTTTTATCATTGTGAGAAAAAAACTGTCTTCGCATTTGCAGACAACAATACATATGTCCTTACATTGAAAGATTATCATCATCATTATACGACACCTTCAGTACAAATTAAAAATACATACACAAACACATGTATGTGCACAAACATATGTGTGTTTGTGTATACATTGATAACATCAAAAGTCATCTTGGTAGTCCAATTTGACATGCACAAAACAAACACCAAATACAATTTGCTTTTGAAAGCAGAAAAATGGGGGAAACACTACTAAGAAAAACCTTTTTTCCAACGGCCATTTCCAACGGCTTCGCGTTGGAAATAAGACATTGGAAGTCCATTTTCCAACGGTCAAAGTGAGGGCCGTTGGGATTTCCAACTGTCAACCGTTGGAATATGAGCCGTTGGAAATTTTCCAACTGCTCTATTTTTTTTTTTTCCAATTTCCAACGGCCAAGGCAGTTGGAAAAGTGAAAATGTGATTTCCAACTGCCTTGGCCGTTGGAAAAGTGAAAATATTGGTTTCCAACTGCCAAGGCCGTTGGAAAGTAGGTTTTTTATATTATGTATATTGCCGTTCTATTTCCAATGTATTTCTTTAAACGTCAAACGGCTTGGGCGGTTCAAATTTATTGTATCATATGTAATCAAATACTAAACGGGTGCACGTACATAAATGCAGTTGTAAATCTCAATAAAAACATACACAATTGAAAGTACAGAATCATGTCTACAAATACACAATGATTTTAAATGTAATAACAAGTAAGGGAAGTAAACTTTGAATCACTATGCAAGCCAGCTATGCTGAAGCATTTTAAAGTCTACAAGAGCTGCCAACAAAAAGTAGTAAGCTGACAAGAGATTTACAAGAGCTGCAGCCTAAACCTTTATCAATAATACACCATAGGAGTCCGCTAATACTTTTCCAACAATAAAGTGCAAAAATATCTATAAGTGATTGACAAAACTGACAAGTATTAGTAAAGAAACTCCCTTAATACCAGCAAAAAAAGGAAAGAAAGAAAGAAAGAAAAATCATGTAGTTTCTGATGTCTAATGGAATTTGTTATGGACAATCAAAACATAAGACAAAACACGAATTCACAATTAATACATTAGAATAGCTGGTTTTCTTATGGCTGAAATTAAATTTCTCCCTTCATAAACAGTGCAAGTTAGGAATCTGGAACCATGTTCCAAGGAAATTATAAAGAAAAAAAAAAGAAAAGAAAAGAAACAGAAGCCAATTTTAAGAACTATAACTAAGACCCACAGAAGCCTACACAAGGAGTTTTCTACTGGTACAAAACATACTTAAAAGCTTACCCCCAGTCATACAAAGACACACTTCGAATAAGTGAAACAGATTCTGTCAAGTCATATAACTCAACAACTCCTCTTTTTGTTCCAACATCTAGGATTTGCTAAGCAGGAGCAATTGAAGTACATACAGCATCACCATTGCCCAATCTTTTTTCAACTCTAATCAAATCAACCTGCCTCAGACCTTTCTTGGTAACAGAACATGATATAAGCTGTCCATCAGAATATAACACCACCAGCAGCCTCATGGGAAAGCAAAGCTCAAGTTGGACAATTGCAGATTTCATCGAAACCTTCTTGCTGGACACCATGCCTCCATGAACTTCCCCAGAAGGGATACCATTGCTTAGAGCATGAGACAATGAATTTACATCCTTGAGACCATCTGAAAAGCGATCAAGTTCTGATGCTCCATAGAACTGTGGAAAATTATAACAAGGGAAAGTCTGTAAACTACCAAATACATCTTAAAATCAACTAACAAAAACGCAGCACGATTGGAGCTACCTCTCGTTTCCAGGACATACTGTAAAATGATCCATCGGAAAGCCCAAAAAGCATATGTTTATTATCGCTCACAATGTTACTTCTGCACATAAAAACTGTGAAATAGGTGAACATGAATATCTATTTTTCTTAGTCCAATAAGCATCAGATTGTTGCTCAAACAAATAAAAGTCTCTCCATCAAACTGGAGGGTAACTTAGCAGTCTCACAGCAAAAAGAATTCATAAACATGGAAATTGTGGCGCTAAGTGCAAACTAGCTAATGCCGAACTATTTGAATCCTGCAGGAGGCATTTTATGAACACATTCACAATTAAACAATAAAACTGAAAAACCCTAACGAGCTAGGTTCACCACAAGTGTGCAAGACGAGTTCGATGAGCTGAAAAACAAAACTTACGAGAACAGCTATCAATTTAGTGCCTGGACTCCAAACTGCCTGCAAATTCTTGCCCTCTCTCTGAAACGAATCTTCGTCCCTCCTATACTTCCCCTGCCTCACTTTATGCTGCAAAAAAAGGGGGAAAAAATCAATTAAAACCCTAGTTTCTTCACTGAGACGATTGAATTCCATGCCAAACAACCTGAGACGAGCTCCAGAGCTCGAGATGTGAAGGCGAAACGACGAGCAACATGCGATTGACGACTCTGAGATAGACGATCCGCTGGGATGTAGGAAACGAGTTTTGCTCCAGCGGGATCACCTGCGGCCATCCGTACGCCATATACATCTTTCTCCAACCGCTTCGTCGATATATGATATAGCAGATTTGGCCTTCCGAACTGAAAGCAGGATCTAGGAGATAAAATGCATTCTATCCCATTACCATTATTAAACATCAAACCATTAAAATCGAAAAAAAAAAGTAACCGGAAATGCAAAGGGAAAACAATAGCCCACAAACTCACCAACAGATCGAGTAGTTTGCCACCAGATCCTGCCAATGCCGTCGTCGATTGAGAGTTTTCTGGACCTAGGCGACGAAACGAAGGTGCGGTGTGTGCGTGTGCGCCGTTTCTGCAGACGAAGAGAGCAGAGAGAAACGGAGGCGAAGCTGAAGACGACGAACTGGGACCAGCTGGGGGGATTTAAATTTGCATTTTCCAACGGCCAAGGCCGTTGGAAAACCATTAATAAAATGGTGCGTTTTCAAACAGTCCCACTTCTACGCGCTTTGAAAACGGAGCGTTTTAATAACTAACCTTCCAACGGCTTTAGGCCGTTGGAAAACTATAAACAGTATCAGTTATTATAATTTTCCAAAATACATAGTTTTTGTTATTTAATCTCCAACGGCTTAAGCCGTTGGAAAATCTCAAACACTATTTACTTTAAAAATTACATATAACTTACTAAGGTTCCAACGGCTAAAGCCGTTGGAAATTGTGCTGTTTTCGATTTAAAAATTTTTCCAACGGTTAAGCCGTTGGAAATTATTTTCAACCTTCCTCCAACGGTCTTAGCCGTTGGAAATTTTCCAACTGCTAGGCCGTTGGAAAATAGCTGTTGACACCCAATTTCGTCCGGCCTTTGTTTAGAAAAAAAAAAAAATTTAAAAAAAAAAAAAAAAAAACTAATTAAAAAAATTATTATTATTATTATTATTATTGCTAAAAAATTTTAATTATGTTAATTAGTTTAAAATATATTTTTATTTTGAGAAGATTTGATTTAAAATAATATATGTGTGAATATGTATGTGTTTGGAATAAAAATAAAATTTCAGAAAAAAATGACAAAAAAATTAAAAGTTTGAGGTAAAAATGACAAAATTGAGAAGTTCCGGATAAAATTGACAAATTCTGAAAGTTTCAGGAGCTTTGGGTAATTTTTCGCGTCAATTTTGGGCCTAAACGGACGTTTCTAGCCCAAATTGACAGAAAACGTTAAAATTGTCAAAATCAGAAGCTTCTGAGCTTATCCAGAGCTGGAGTAACGTAAAGGACTGAAACTGTCATTTTACCAATTTAAAAGATAAGTTTGATATTTTTTATTAATTTATCCGTCCACAGTTCAGCTAAGCTCCTTCTATAAATACCCCCCCAAATTCAGTGCTGAACACACAGAAAATCAGAGAAAAAAGTTCAGAGCTCCGTTTTAAAAATAGAGAAAATTACAGCCTTATTCCCTAGCCTCTCCTCCTTCTGCCAGAAAGTCTCAAAATTTTATTTTTCTACGATTTGACCATCTCTTTCGTTTGATCTCCTTCGTTGTTCTCTCTCTCTCTCCTCTCGTTTTCTCTCTCTTTCTCCTCCTGCCGCCGTGCTTCCTCGCCCGTTGCCGTCCCGCCGCCGTGCCGCCTCGCCCGTCGCCGTCCTGCCACCATACCGCCTCGCCGCGCCGCCCTCGCCGCGTCAACCTACCCTCGCCGGCCGCTGTTTCCGCCGTGCCGTCGCTCGCCGCCCCGTGCCCGTGCCGCCGCGCCACCCCCGCCGTCCCCCCTGCCCCTGGCCCAGCCGCTGCCGGCCGCCAGCCCCTTTTCCCCCTCGCGCTCGCGTCGCGCCTGTACCCAGCAAATTCAAAAATTTCAACCTTTAGGTAAAATTCTACTTTAATACTTCATCTTTTCAATTCTTTTCATTTTGGTCACTAATCTTTTTATTTTGTTTTTTTTTTCAGAATTAATTACTAACTTTATTTTTTTTTACTTGTGTATTTATTTGTTTATTATTGTTATTGTTACTAACCCTTTTTTTTTTTGTTATTATTAACTTGTTAACTAACTTACTAACAACTAACTTTTAACATTATTATTGTTACTAACCTTTTAATTTTTGCATTATTACTAACTTTTATTATTGTTAATTAATTTAATCAACTTGGTTAATTAACAATTAATTAATTTGGCTAAATTTTATTATTGTTGTTAATTAATTAATTTAATTAACTTGACTAACTTTTTATTATTGTTGTTAACAATTAATTTAATTAAACTTGGCTAATTTTTATTATTGTTGTTAATTAATTTAATCTAACTTTTACTAACCTTTTTTATTGTTATTAACTAACTAATCCAACTAATCTAACTATATTAATTGTGCTAACTTTTATTATTATTGTGTTATTAAAGTGGATGGCCAAAAAGCCCCACTTTATTAATTGAATTTTTTTATGATTAAAAGATAAAAAAAGGAATTTTATGTGAATAATTTTCTAAAGGCTAATAAAAATTACTTTTTTTTATTTTGAAACAAAGTTTTTATTCCTTTTAATAAACAAACATAATGAAATAATTCAAAAATAAAATAAATAAATAAATAAACATAAAATCATTCTTTTAATACATCTTTAAAATTAATAATTAATGAAATAAAAAAAAATTAAAACTTCATGACCAAATGATCCGCCAGGATCCATGGCTTGGAAATATTTTTAAATAAAATATATAAATAAATTTTTTCTTTATAAAAAATAAAAAAACTTTAGACTAATATATTAATTATCTATTAATATATAATTTTTTTTAGTTTTCTTTATTAATAAAAAGAATAAAAAGCGTGAAATTTTTGGGTTAATATTTTTCAGTAATATTTTATTTATTTCTTTTAAGATAATAAAATATAACTTTTTTTAGTAAAAAGAATAAAAAAAAGTAATTTTTTTTTGGGTTAATATTTTTCAGTAAAATTTATTTCTTTTAAAATAATAAAATATAACTTTTTTTTAGTTTTCTTTATTAAAATGAATAAAAAGAGTAAATTTTGGGTTAATATTTTTCAGTAATATTTTATTTATTTCTTTTAAAATATAACTTTTTTTTAGTTTTCTTTATTAATAAAAAGAATAAAAAGAGTAAATTTTGAGTTAATATTTTTCAGTAATATTTTATTTATTTCTTTTAAAATATAATTTTTTTTAATGAAAAGAATAAAAATTTTGGGTTAATATTTTATTCAGTAATATTTTACTTATTAAAAGATATAACTTTTTGTTTCCTTTATAAAAATCTTAATCAAATAATTTCAAAATAATACAAAATAAAACAAAAATAATTGAATTTTCTCTTAAATATTTTTGACTTATTGATTAGATATATTTTCAGAAATATAAATTAAAATTAAAAAAAAAATCTTTCATCAAACAAAGAAGAATATAAAAAATAAAAATATCAAGACTTTTGTTTTAAAATACATATAAGTTTTCGGTTAAATAATCTTTTATTCCAAAATAAATTAAATAAATATCAAAAATTTTCTTCTTTTGTTTAAAATATACATATAAATTTTTGATTCTCTTAATAAAACAATTACTTTTGGTTAATCTTTTATAAAAAAAAAATAAAAAATAATAAAAAAATAAAAAAATAAAAAAATAAAAAAATTTTAGTTCATGGTATATTGGCTGGAAACTGTCTCGTGCCCGCTTTTGAGCTGCTTCACCTAGTGAAGAGGGTCTGGCTGAGTAACAACGCCCCGTACCATGATCAAAATTTTTATTTTTAAACTCTTTAATTCTTTTAAATTAACTTCTTATTAAATAAAAATTAATTATTATTTTTTTTAATTCTTTTATAAATTGAGTAATCCTTTAAAATAATAAATATCTTTCATTAAACAAGAAAACAAAAAAAGTAAACAAGAAAAAAAAAAAAGAAAGATAAGAAAAATAAAAGAAAGATAAGAAAGAAAAATAAAAGAAAGATAAGAAAGAAAAGAAAGATAAAAGAAAGAAAAAGAAAAAGAAAAGAAAGAAAGAAAAGAATAAAAAAGAAAGAAAAGAAAAGAAATTATAAGAAAATTAAAAAAAAAAAAATAAAAATAAGTAAAAAAGAAGAAAAAGAAAGAAAGTAAAAAAAGAAGTAAAAATATAAAGATAAATTTTTTAGTTAGTATTAAAAATCATTCATAAACAAAAAGAATTACCATTTAAAAATTAATTTCATAATAATAAGAATTAAATAATTACGATAAATCAATTTCCATATCCGGATGATCCGGCAGGATCTACGGTTTGGAAAATATCAAACTTTTAAAATAAATAAATTAAATAAAAAGATAAAAATCCATATTTTTTACAATATGGATAAAATTGTTTAAAATTTCACCAAATTCCGTGTCCAAATGACTCGGCAGAGTCCATGGTTCGGAATCAAAATCTTCCGTGTCCAAATGACTCGGCAGAGTCCATGGTTCGGAAGTATAAAATTTTATCCGAATTAATTACCAAAATCCACATTTTCGACTAATTCAGGTAAAATATCTAAATTAACTGAAAAGTTTTAAAAGCAAAGTAAAACAAAATTAAAATCAACTAAGGTGCCAATTTTTGGGCGTTTTAACAAAGTTGTTTTAACGTAACCGTACTCCCGATCCCCGAACTCTCGCAGACCATATTTTAGGTGACCAATCGACCTAGGTGAAACCGATTGGTGGCGACTCCAGAAAACCCGACGTTGCCACAATAGCCCGTTGGAAATAACGGTTTTTCTAGTAGTGAAAGAACCACTTAGCTTTTTCAACTACTGATTCTACCAAGTGGGCACTTGTGGAGAGAGAAGACTTAAGAGGAAGAGTTAGGAGTGGGAGGCTCATGCCCACTCAGATTTGAGCTACCAGCCCTAATGCATATCCCAGTGCTCTAGTGACAGGAATTGCAACTGCATTCGTAATTTAGCAATACCTAAATGAAGGGGATATAAAATTGTGGTTTAACTTGCAAACCCATCTACTTAAATACCAATAGCCAACACCAAAATCTTTTCTAACAAAAAAAGCTTCTAGATCCAAATCAATTAAGGTCAAATGCATATGTATAGATTTTTAATGATCAACTTAATCCAAATCAATTCCCTTCTTTATTCACTTCTAGGCATTTATAATTCTATGTATTATGAAATTGTATGTGAATTTTGTTAATTAATATTTTCAGTGATCTACTTGATCCTAATATATATTAGGTTGTCAAATGGAATGTGGAAAAAGTGAAGAACAACAAAATGGTTCATGAATCATGGCACAAAAAAAATATACCAAAACCAATTGTAACAAGGCATACGGCCCAGAGGAAGGTTGGGGTTGTGATATAATTAAAATTGATGATGAAAAGAAATTCAAACCTTCTAGACTTGTATAGTTTAAAAGTAAACCTAAGTCACATAATCATTCTATTTTAAGTCGCTCCTCCTGCTCTTGCTTTTAATTGCCTCCCGTTTTCATTTTCAATTGCTACTCTCATTCTCATTTTTAAAACATTTTTTAAAAAATGATGTTTTCCTGCTATCACTCCCGCTCCTGCTTTTAGGATGCTTTGTGTGGCTTATAAGTAAATACTAAATTCGGCACCTACAACCACAAGAAGTGAACATAAAATTTTTTTTTTCTTCACTTTCAATTTATGAACACCAAAAAATAGCACAACCCATAACTTATTTAGTTACAAACTACATGCTTCTCTTTTGATGACCCAAAACCCTATCGACATTAGACGTAAACACCTTCATCATTTGGTCATATTGGCTATATAAAGGGAAGCATGTAAAGAATAGCTCACCAAAAGGGAACCTTATACTGTGTTGCATACAAACTACATGCTTGATTTCATTCCTAAGGCAACAAAGTATATAGCTACTCTTTATATGCTTCTCTTTTCATAACCAAAAGGGAACCTTATACTATGCTGCGTACATTCAGATTCACTTCATGTCTTAGAGAGAAGTAAAGAATAGCTCACCAACAACCTTCCAACAGATGGTAACATTTCCTATTCTTGATCTGGATCCCTCTACACCACATTAAGATCCTTAAAATTTGCTCCCAACAGAAATAAAAATTAGAATCATAAATTGTTCAAAAAATAAATCTATTACTAATTGAATTTGATATTGAGAAAAACCTTTTTTCTTAGGAGTTAAACAAACTTGTATAAGGTCATGTCAGAGAATGGGCAAGGTCGATGGTCACACAATGTGCTCCTGTAGCAATATTTGATGATAAACCGGTAATTTTTGCAATGTAAGTAGGGCAAAGATAGTCAAAGTAAGAACCATGAGTACAAGGAACTAGACAAACATTTCATTTTTATATAGTCAACACCATTTAGTCATTAACAACATGCCAAAATTTTCCAAAGAAAAATGACATGGATTAATATGATGTAATTATATTGAATTGATAACCAAGGAATTTGCTGTATCAACATGATGCTATTATTGTGAAAACTACATCTAGAGCTTCAAAACTTGGAACATTTCCAAGGGAGCTGAAGGGGTGGTAGATGTAGAAGAGGAGGAGGAGGAGGTGCACAGGCCGTGGAGGAAGGAAGAAAACGAAGAGGGAAACTAGAGGTGGTACAGGAGGAAGAAAATGAAGAAAGGACCAAGAAAATGGTTAAAACAAAAAGAGAATCAGTGGCATGTTGTGGCAAAAGTGAAAGGAGAAACAGTTTTAGGGGGTTGGACATATAATGTGGTGTTGTGGACCCAAACAGTGTATGTGGCATTGCCACAACATCCAAATCACACTATGTCATGAAGTTCAATATGAGATAACGGAAAAATTAATGGAAGGGACTTAGGTGGAATGCACATTAAGAGATAGGAAACTTACGTGGTATAAGTCGAGGTAAAAGACTACTTTAGGACAAACATTAAAGCTAGGGGATCACGAATGAATTTTACCTTTTTTTATTACTTGTGATTCCATATTCATTACAATGTTGTTTTATGTTTATAGTGTATAAACACATAAACTTGTTAGTTCAGACACATTTAACATAAATTTTAGGCACTTCAAGTATTGTTTCAAATACATCTCACTTTTTAATGACTTTATGTACACAGGAAGAGAACAATTTGTTTGCATATACATTTTAAACACTTTTACATATTTTTTCAGATAAATCCACATATCATTTTTAGACACTTTTGGATATTGTCTTAGAAACTTCTTCAAATTGTTTATGTGCACAATTCGATGGCAAAGATGATGGATGCGAGTAATGATTGGCACAATTTTGATGCACCAACAACCTGATCCGGAGGTAATTAATGAAAGTGTGATCTAGAGGTGAGCAACGATAGTGAGATATGGAGGTGAGCGTTGAACGGTGCAATTTAGAGGCAACTGATGATTGGTGGATGTGGTGGTGGTGATGGTGCGGTTTTGAGGTGTTGATTGTACAATCTGGAGAAGATGATAACATGATCTAGAGACTAGCTATTTGGAGGCGACGACTACACAATTTGGAGGAGAAAATGACCTGATCTAGACAATAGAGATGAGCGATGACGACGTGATCGAAGGCTTCAATTGGCTTAAGTAGTTGCAATCTGAAGGCTACAATCGACAAAGTAAGAGGAATGAACAACATGAGGAGATAATAGCGGTGGGGATAATTTTTGGACAGAGGGAGAGATTTTGTTTAGGGGCAATTTTGTCAAAATTTGGTATGGTCGTTGGATTGTATATATATGAAGGATTAAGGATAGTTTAGTGTGTTTAATTAGATATATGTGCATAATATAGTAACTACACGATCATAGACGGCTTCTTTGGTCCCAAACGATAACTTTAGTGTCAAATTGGGGCTAATTAGAGACATATATGGTCCCAACCTAAAAATTGAGTGGCAAATTTGGTATTCTCCCTGAAGATAACGTTGCAGCCGTCCGTCCACCTGGGCCCAGGTTCGTCCTGAAACGGTAAATTCCACTGTCAGCTGGAAGGGCAAATTCGAAATGGGAATTACAAAACAAAGTCCCGCGTTGCTCGCAAGCGAAGATAACACACGCAAAAGAACAAGTAGCGAAGTGACTCTCTACCAGCACTTTCTGCCTTTGTGCCGTGCGAGTACGAGGGACAATCAAATCTCTCTCTCCGGAGCTCTGCTGAGATTTAGGATCCTGAAGGGAGAGAAGAATGAATCGCTACCACGATCCCAACCCGTTCGACGAAGAGCAAGTCAATCCATTCTCGGTAATGGCGCTTCCGCTTTGTCTGCTTCTCTTTCCTTGTCAGATCTGATCTGTAGTTCTCTCCGCTTCTCCTTCGTTTTATGCTTCATTTTGCCTGGGATTTTCCTATACTTATCGCTGGTTGCTCTGGCGGGGCTTATACTAGATCTAGACTCGAGGGAGATTGGTCGTTCCTCAGATCAGAGTTACAACCGCTTTTACATTGTCGTTTTTCTGTTTATTTTGTGTTGTGATGTATACGGCTGCGTGTTGGAGTTGTGATCATCCTGCTTGCTGGTCTGCTAAATGCCGGAATAAGCAGATGAACAAAATTGAGGATTTATAAGCGAAGTTTTGATGCAATTGTGAAATTGCGGTTGAGACTAATCACCGATTACTGGACTGATAGTTAAATTAATGGAGACCAGATTGAGCAATGAATCTGCAGACCTTTCTATTCCCGAGCCCTCTTCTTCAACAGAACCGGTCTGTAATCTGCTGGTGCCACTAGCTTGTGTCTCAATATGATCTTATCAGATGGTCTACTTTCTCAAACTCACACACATGCATTTGATATCATCAAATGTGATCTTGCTTGCATGTACTGAGATAGGGCATATATGTATGCCCAAGTAAATGTGAACGTAAATATATATTGTATCTTGGGGGTGGGGCTTGTTTTGGTTTATTACTTGTTCGGGCTATAGCACTCTCCGCTCTTTTATGTTGATATCCAATTATTCTCGCCCTTGGATTTCAGATCAATCATCAATGTTGTAGATTCATTGCCCTTGGGGGTGGACATTTGCCCAGAAAATTCTTTAGGTTTCAAGAGAGATATGGTTTTATTATAATTATTTTAACTGAATGAAACATATTGAATGGCACAAACAGACCTACACCAGCATGTGTGTGTGTGTTTGTATGCATGCACGCCATGTACATCAGTACCAGCTTTTGAGGACTAGCAATTTTAGTATCAAGACACATGAGGAAGAACACTTCTTCACTTGGGAGTGTGTGTTTCTGATGTTTTTATGAACTTTTAAGATGGAAATTGTTTCACAATCGTGGATGGCCTTAAACATCTCTGGATAGTTTCTTGAAAATTCATTATTCTGTTACTTTTCTGCTTGTAGAATGGTGGTGCTACCACTAAACAAGATCCTCCACTAGCATCTGTACCTTTGAGTTTTGGCCAGAAACATGATGCAACAGTTGATATACCACTTGATGCGGTGAATGAGGTCTCCCCCCGCCCTATGTGCTTGATTTTTTTATAAAAAAATTTCATGAATAATGAATTTGTTTGAATATACATTTCCGAAGCTGCAGCAGCTAGTTACTGCATCTTTCTTGATGCTACCTGTAGGATCCCAAGAAGAAAGAGAAAGAGCTTGCGGCTTGGGAGGCTGATCTTAAAAGAAGAGAAAAGGTAGCCTGTGTACTTCCTTTGACTGTTTTACTGCAATTATGCATTGTTTAATATTCTTTTCCAAGCAAGGTGTAAAGCCTCCTTGCTTGCACCAGTCACACACCTTTTGCTGCGAGTTGTGTTTGACAACTGCTGTTTGTTTATCTCTGTATCATGCAGGAAATCAAACGTAGAGAAGATAATGTTGCTAAAGGTAAATGGACGGTGGCCATTCATTACATATGCTGTTACACTGAGGTCTTTGAATGTATTAATAATCTTATCCTTATTTTTCTATCTGCTTCAGCTGGAGGAGTTCCTGTAGATAATAAAAATTGGCCACCATTTTTCCCAATCATACATCATGACATAGCTAATGAGATACCTGCCCATGCCCAGAGGTTGCAATATCTTGCTTTTGCAAGTTGGTTAGGTATGAGGGCTTTCTCCTTTTCACTTTTACTCCAATAAACACACACACACACACACACACGTTTTTTAATTAATGGTTCATTGAAGATTCTTTTGTAATATTTTTGAAATGTTTAAGTGTAAAATTAACTCCTTTTATTTTAAAGAAAAAATTAAAATCAGAAACTGAATTTTATTAACATATACACAAGCCAGCAAGAAGCTGGGTTGCACAGGAATGGTAGCAGTTAGAAACCTCAACTGCACAACTCTAACAGATATCAAACACCTTGGCCAAAGCAATGGATTAACAGGCACTCTGTACACTCACAGAATCAATCAACCCAATTTCCAATTTCTTTTTCCCCTTTGGTACCCATAAGCATCTTTACAACTACGTAAGGTATTTAGGAGTGCTTGTTAAGGATGGGGAAATGCCTTTCTTTCGAAACCTGGACGGAGTTGGCCTACATTTGGCATTTAGTTGACACTTGATAAAGTAGGGTTTGGAACCTCTTCCAATGAGACGTCCTTAGCTTAGGAACTCTTCCAGAAAGCCATAAGTTAGATAGGTTTTTGAAAGAGGAAACTATTTCCTGAGCATTAAAGTCCTTACCCATGAACTCCTCTACCTGAAGTTCTGAACTGCTCCCTCTTCCATCGGGTCGGTTAAACCCATCAGATTTGGTAAATTAACTATTATGTGGTTAACTACTGATGATACTAGCGCTGTGAATACTTTGATGTTGTTTGTGGGAGTGTGAGTTTATTAAGAATTTTTGTGCAGTCTTTAGGGTGGGAGTAAAATGCTCACAAGAGCTGAGGCCCAATACAGAGAGGAGGATGAAGCTCAAATTAGTCCAAAGTGTTACTCCCTCCTTAACATTTTCGTTGTCCTTGCTTCACATGAGTGTAATGTATAACAATACCAATACACATGGCAAACAGGTATTTTGCAAAGAAAATATGATGAAATCAGTTTCTGGATGTCATAGGTTTCTGTTTCAACCAGGCTCTGGGTATCCAGTTGATGGTTAATAACAAAAATTCCGAGATAATATGTGGGTTTTTTATGCAGATATCTTCACTGCCACTGGTTGATCTTTCGCAAATTTTTTATTGCAGGTATAGTCCTCTGTCTTACTTATAATGCCACAGCAGTAATTGTTTGCTGGATCCAAGGTGGAGGTAGGAAACATTTGTATTGTTATGTTTCTAAATGCTCAAGTTTGAGGCACCTATACCTCCAACACCCCCCCCCCCCCCCCCCCCCCTCCAAACAAAAAAAAAAAAAAAGAGAAAAAGAAACAAGAGCAGTTTAAGTTGATAATACTGATGATAAACACGTTGTGTAGGTGTTAAAATCTTTTTCCTTGCAACAATATATGCGTTTCTTGGATGTCCCCTTTCATATCTGCTCTGGTACAGGCCTCTCTACCGAGCAATGAGGTAACAGGCATTAACTTATTTTCCTGACATGAAACTGTTTGTCACAAAAAACCAGATATGAGTGTGAAATGTTTTGGTTGAGCTTCAGTTTGCCACTTCCTAAGCTATCCCTTTTGCATTGGTGAGCTGAAGGTTGATAAAACATTGTCAAATTTTGGCTTTCACAAACCAAATATGCAAATTCTTTTCTTCCCCTTATTCTTCTAGCACCTTTTTTTGTTGAAGATTTTACAAGCTAGGAAATTTTTTATCAGAACCAATGAACGAAGTTCCTTGATTCACCTTTTAAACAGATAGACATAAGAATTTTTTTGACCATGTACCAAATTCTATGGTTCCTCTAGGCACAACTGCAATCAATTATCAATTCAATTAATAATTTAAGATCAGGAGAAACCATCTACTAGCAGCAAACTCTTATCCATATGCATATCCAGTGTCAGTTAAGGTGTCACTTTGTTACTGCATTTGCAATCATAAAGAAATATGCAAATTATTTTTATGAAATTTTTTTGTTCTCCATAGGATTCTACTGAAATGATCTTCAGTAGAATACGCACTTTCCGTTCCTGAATTTGTATCTACTAGAACTTAATTCAATTGATGCTAAAAGCATTTCCGGAATTCGGTGTTGTATCTATCATGCTAATTCTTTTGTTTGTGAATAAATTTTGTCCTTGTACTTGGCAACTAGCATTTCATGTACTTGTTTTAAATTCACTTTTATCTGCTGATCCACTGTTTTTTATTTAAATTTTTCTATGCTACCAATCTTCATATTTTAATTGACACATAGATTCATTAAGTTCAGTCTGTCTGCTAGGCTATGTGTTTTTTTGGCCATATATATCCTTTTTAAGTCTAAATATTCGTTGCATGAAAAAGGAAAGGGTTCTCTTTCGCCCTAACGGCATTGCCAACCTCTTCAAATTTAAAAAGATTGATGCGCTGTGAGTAATGCAAGTGGTATTTGTTTCCCAAATTGCAGGACAGATAGTGCACTGAACTTCAGCTGGTTTTTCATGTTCTACCTGGTAATGGTTCATGTCCACATGTGTGCGTGTGTATTTGTTTTTATCAATTGATCAAACTTGGAGGTCCTTGTCATTTTCTTTTTTCCATTTTTTTCCTGTAAAGTTATCAAATTACTTCTTGAAACATTAACCCCTCATTGTTGACTGTGGCTTGCAGCTTCACATTGCGTTTTGTATATTTGCTGCCATTGCACCCCCTATTGTCTTTCATGGGAAGTCATTGACGTAAGTACTGAATTGCTTAATTTAAATGGTGGTGGTATCATTGCCTGCTAATTTTACACAGCAGCAGTTTATGCTGGGGATTTGGTGTTTGCTGGCATGGATAATTTTTGTGAACAGTAGACCAGCATATTAAAAAGCATAGTTAAATGCTGCTAATGATGCAAAAGAATTGGTTAAATTTTTCTTAATAGAAACTATCAGCATATGGTTATAGAAAAGCATTATAAAGCGTTGTGAACCAGTTCTCTGGGCATTGCAAATTTTAGGTCTTCATGCATCCTAAAACAGTGATAGATTGCTGAAATTGTCTGGCCAGCTTGTAGATAATATGGTGGTTAGTGAAAAGAATACTAAATGCGAATATAAGGTTTTCCCATCAGCTTATATGGTACCATTTCAGTGGTTGCATTTCTTACACTGTTCCTATAGGAACTACTTTGGTTTCTTATTTATATCCAGAATAATATTTCTTGTAATTTTTGGTCATTGTTTTGGAGGTTCTATTACCAAGAACTTTATGCTTGCATCTTCAAGGCTGCCTTTCATAAATAAATGATTGTGTCCTCAAGTATCATTGTCTTAAGGCTCATACGGAAGAATGTTATTGTCTCTTTTATGCTGTTTGGAAGTTCCCTTTTTGTTGAATTTTTTATGATGTTATGATGCGGCACTTTATAGTTCTATTCCAATTTCAATTACAGGGGGATTCTTGCTGCAATTGACATTATTTCAGACCATATGTTGGCAGGGGTAAGTTTAACCTGAAAATTTACTTCACCATCTGTGTCGTGTAAGCCAAAAATGCTCCTCTTGCCAAATATATATTTCTAAGTGAACCTTGACAAATTATGTGGTTTTATGCAGATCTTCTACTTTGTTGGTTTTGGGCTTTTTTGCTTGGAGTCATTGATAAGTTTGTGGGTTCTTCAGGTATGTCCCCGGCATCTTTTTTGTATTGTTAGTAACTGAAATGCTGGTATTAGTCGTTCAAATGACTCATACCTTGTACTTCTTTTAAGGTTCAAACGAAATTGGACTGCAATTTTTGTTCTTGAAAATTGTGGTGTTTTTCCTCTACAGCTAAGCAGACATAATCTCTTTTTATAGCTGGTTATTCTTAAAATATAATAATAATAATAATAATAATAATAAATTATTATTATTATTATTATTATTATTGATGTTTTAAAACCACATCACACCCTTGGCTCCCATCCCTCGCATTTAGAGAAGGGAAGTTATTTAATTCGAGAAAAAATCTAATTCCTCAAACTACCAGGATTTTGACATAGGAAGTAATGATGTGTTGAAACTTCATGCATTTGGTAATGATGTTTGTTTAAAATCTTGTTGTTTTTATTGTTCTCTAGACTTCCCTATTCTAAGGCATCTAGGAAGCATCTTTCTAGTGCTAATCTTTAAATGTTTATAACCTGAAATGGAAAAAATGCAACTTCCGGTATTGGGATGAATAAGTTACCCTGTTCAAAGACTCGAGGCCTTTAGATACCAAGAGGGTAAATGAGGTGCAGAAATGTTTGTTGGCTAAACAATTGGCACCAAAATATGCAACCAAATCTATTAGCTCAGCTTACTTTTCACATTTGCAGATCCATTTTCCCTTTTATTTTAAGTTGGTTTTTTGGTTGGTGTGAGAAAACTAGGTGCCTATAATTATCTTTCAGAGCATTGGATTTGCAAATTTGATGAGGGAATAATATATCTATCCTGACATTAGGCTGATAAGACCTTAAGGAAGCTGGTTGAAACTTCTGGGAGATCCGTCTTGTAGTCTATTTTTTTAATAAAATTCCACAATTAAAATAGTCATGTGACACAACATTCTTAAACCTTGTAAAATAACATCATTGTCCTTTTCAGGAAGGAGGGAGTGTTAATTTTTAACGTGTTTTGTGTTCTGGCATGTTATAATTTGTCATGTCTACTTCTGTCTGGCGTAGCTGATGGTGTTCTGTTCTTATTTGACTTTGGGATTGTTCCTTTGGGGCGTGCAGAAAATTTACCTGTATTTCAGAGGGCACAAGTGAGATCAAGTGCAGCAGTTGGTGTCGAGCTTGCCAGTTGGGTTATGCCAGTGGTATGTTGTGGCTTGTTTTCTCGGTCGAAGGTATTGTGGCGGTTTAGTATATATGTTTTTCTACCTTCTAAGTATGGCTTTAATAGTTTTATCGACTTGGGCTGATGCCGTGTACCACATTTAGGTCTATAATATCATGTTTTCATCCTTCCGAATAAAATCCTCATTTGTTTGTTTGATTTTACGTAATAAATTTTTGTTGCATTTGTCATATTCTTTTCTGTTGGTTATCCAAGTTGAATGCTAATTTCAAATAACAATTTCTGGACCGCTAGAAATGGGCTTGGTTACATTGTTGCGAGCGAGATGATCACATTCTAGGCAGTGTTATATTCCATCTGCCTCAAAATTGTCACTTTTTACATTTTTATGTGTTCTAAAATGTTTGTATACAACTTCCAGATTTTGCCTTTCCTCTCAAGTATCTTATATATGTTAATGGGGTAAAATTCAAATTTGGTCCCCTAACTTTGAGAATTGTCCTAATGTTGTCCCTCAGCTCTAAAAATACCTCTTAAGTCCCTTATCTCCCTTAGTGTCCTATTTTAGTCCATTTTGTCAACTAAGTCGTTATCTTTGATGGAAAATGCCTAAGTGGCACTTACTTTGTCATGTGGCATCATATGCCATAACAATAAGTGGCTAGAATGGAAAAACAATAAAAATTAGGTTAAAATTCACACAAACACATAATTTTAAAGGCTTGAAGTGACGTTAGCCCTAATCTTTATCTTCCCCAAATCATCACCAATTCAAACTCTATGCATGATGCCACCCGCCTCTAGCATAACACATGCCCACTCTTGCCCACTCTTCCTTGATACTCACTCCCTCTTTGTCCAAAAGTCCTCTTTACCCACCATAATAGCCATTTGTTGCTTTCCTCGCAGCCATCTCCAACAATTATTTCAATAGTGATTTTGATGGAAATAGTGTTGGAATTTGTTATGGCTTCGCTAGTGACACAGATGGGATTTCACAGGGGAGCGTGGTGAAGAAGGTGGGGGCGGCATAGACAGAGAAACGTGTGTGAATTAGTGCAAGTTTTCACAGTATGATGCAGATTTTTAGTTGGGATGATTTGTGTGGGCAAGCTCGAGCTTCAAGTGGAGGTGTGGAGGCATGAATTTTTGCGGGGAACGTTGACAATAGAAATGTGATGGAGGTGTGGATCACGCTAGACGAGGAGAGACGGTAGCGGCATAATTAGAGAGTTGGTGAGATGGGTGGCAGTGTAGAGGGGAAACGGGGAAGATAGATAGACGAAAAGGATGAAATTAGGGTTAAGTCTCTAAAATTATTTTTCTATTTTAATTCTAGCCTGAAATTTGTTGTTCTTTCAGTTTTATCACTTATTGCCATGAAAGAAGATGTCACATGGCAGTTTATGTGTCACGTAGGTAATTTTTATCCAAAATAATGCCAGAACTAATTGTAGAGATTAAAATAAGGCACGTTAGTTGAGTTAGGAGACTTTAATAGTAATTTTTAGAGCTAAGGGACCACATTAGAACAAATATCAAAGTTAGGGGACCAAATTTACATTTTACCCTATGTTAATGTGTTTTGATGCTGGAGAGAAGAAACGTGCAAGTTTGAATTAAATTATAAGTTTCAGAATTGATCTAAACTTGCTACGGGGTTGTGCATTATTAGATATTTCTTTTGACTTTCAATCCAAAATTAATGGGATCATGCCATAATTTGATCAAGAATAATTTCTTTCCAAACATTTTTTGGAGGGAGGGGGGGAGTATGAGAAACCTTGAAGGGGGATACAATGTTAATTTCGCACGTGATTCATGAATCAAGCAGAACTATCCACTGTTGCGTGATCAATGGTTCTTCTATTTTACTTTTCTAAATTCAAACCTACACATCTTTAAACATAATGTTACAAGTATGAAGAAACACTAGAGATGAAAGTGAATCCCAAAGTCATAAACCTGTCGCCTTTACTTCTCACGTCAACATTGATTCAGACCTCTTATCTTTCATTTCGGGCTAGGGAGAGAATGACATTAGAGATCTTTGCTAGCTCGCCCTCGGACCAGCTATTTCTCTTGTCCTCCGCCTGGACTTTTCAGTCAAGGTGAACAAATTCTAGGTCTAGCAACAGTTGTTTTTCACCCTTAACGTACAGCAAAAAGTAATGTGTACCACATCACTTAAAAATGTGTTTTATCCCAACCCTTTAGGATAGTGGTCAAGGGCTTAGAAAGATTTGAGGGAGGTCAAGGACTTAAGGGTTCAAATCCCGATTTTTCTATTCTCATGTAATATCTTAGTGCTGGTTTGAATATCTTTTAGGTCCCCAAAAGGCCGGTATTAATTATTTTCATATATATGAGTATCTCTTAATCCTTATATTTTATATTGATGCTTCTAATTACAAAAAATATATATATTTTAAACTAAAATTCAATTATCGCTTTGCTTACATTTAAGACAGTAAAAAGTCATCCTACCGTGAAATGTTGGAACCATAATGTAATGAAAGTCCTGCCGTATGTGCTATTTTGAATACGCAAGCGCTTCTAGGACTAGGAGAAGTATGAAATTCTGGCGCTAGGAAGGCAATATCTCTTTGTTCAGAAGGACATGTCTGTTCGTTCAGACGAACTTTGTCGGCAATGAGACATGAATAAAAGAGTCCAGGGATGAAACTAGTATAGTTTCGAGGTGAAGTACCAAAATGAAAAGCACTTAAATTCTAGTGACTGAAAACATCGTTTTCTCCCGATAGTGGGAAAGTAGATTACCGTGTGCGAGAATAAAAAGCGAGTGGGGCAGAAACGTGGCTGCAGCTGTTCCCGACACTAGCTTGTTTCCGGTTCCCGACCTTCGTCTCAGAAACCAAAATAGAAGAAAACGGTGTTGGTATGACGAGCGAAGACTTGGAAGATTGGGATGAGAGTTTCTTGGAGGAACTCATCCAGGTGGAAGAGCTCGCTCTTTCCTCCGCTGCTCAGAACCAAAACCCTCTGATTTCCTGCTATTTGCCTCCTTTACCACCACCACCACGCCCGTACTTTCCTCCTCCGCCTGCCCCTCCGCCTCGCTCCGACGTCCTCAGTTACTCGCCTCCCAGAGAGCTCTCCCAGCGAACCGTCGACCACCGCGAATTCTATTCTAATGGCGGCCGCATTGACTTCGCCGCTCCGACTGCACCCTCTTACCGGCCTACCGCAGCTTCCGATAGCGCCAAGGATGTCGAGATTCAGCACCTGAAGGTTAGGGTTCCGTTTATCCATTTGGCGTCTTGTTTGTTTTTGGTTAAAGGAAGGATATTCCTTATTCGTGATCATGGCTGCAGAAAGAGCTTGGACGCGTTTCGAAACAGCTTGCGGAGCTGGTACGTTTATCTTCCTTGTTCTTTCGTTGCCTCCTGAGTCCGAATCGCTCATGCCTGTATATGATTTGTGACCTTTCTGCTTTCAGCATTTGATGATCATATACTTCTAGTTTTTAATGGGATTAAGACCTATGCTTGATGCTAGTTTTCTATAGAAGCAGATAAGCTACAGTTTGGCTCTTTAAACGAACATATAACCGAGTGTCTGAGCCAGAGACCTACAATGCACACACACACACACACACACACATATATATATATATGTTGCTTTTGCTCCTCTTTGTCAGAGAGTATGAGGGAGGGGAACTGAGAAAATTTTAGGAAGCTAGAGGAAGTTAGATGGTAACTTGTACTGTTTGTTTGATTTAGTCTGTAGGATGTAACAAGAATCAGTCTAGCCCTGAAACCTATTGAGTATGCAATCAATACAGTGCTATGGTTGTTTCTGGTTTTTTTCCTGCAGCATCTGTGGCTCTTGAATGTGTTAACTTCTTGTTGTCTGTGTAAAGCATCAGATGTTACATTGAATTTCTGCACTTGTTTCAGGAGCATGAATGCTTGGAGCTTAAAAAGGAAATAAACAAAGAACCAATTAAGATTGTAGATTCAAGAAGTGAAGCGCAAATTCTGAAACATCGTAGCTCAAAGATGGAACTGATGTGAGCTAAATGTTCTTGCTTCTTTTTTTATTTTTGCTGATCTTTACACAATAATAATAATAATAATAATAATAATAATAATAATAATAAGAAGAAGAAGAAGAAGAAGAAGAAAGAAAACATGATCCAAGTGTTGATGACATTTCGCATATACACTATCTAGTAGGTTTAATAAACTAGAGAGTAGAGAGTTTCTTTTCTAGCTTCTGGAGATTAGAAAATCAGTTCCTCCTTGTGAATATTCTGGGTAAACTTCTTTTTGGAAGCAGAAAAGAACTTATGGAAAAGCTGCCTTTATTTGTCAAGCTAACTGAATTTTTGCTAGGATGTTGTTTTGTTTTTTCAAAGGTATAAGTGAGTTAAAGATTGAAATGTAATTGAACTTGGATTACTCTTCTTCTCCTCCATACTTCCCTCCCAATTGCATTCTTATCGTTGTAACCTGATACTGTTATTGTACATTTTATTTTATTTTGATGAATGCCATGTTTAAAATTTTTTGTTTGGTTTCACTAGAATAGCAAAGAGCATTTGTATTTGTTTTGAAGTGGCTATTTGAGGTGATCTGTTTTTTATTTAAATACCATCTTATTTCTCCACAAGAGTTGTAAGCCTTTCTTAGGATCTTGCTCCTGTTGCAGTTATATTGCTTGAGAAATTTGCATTTTAGACTAGTAATAACCTTGGTTAGTTAATTAAATCTGTGATGTGACAAGGTTTTTATTTTCATTGTATGTGTTTTGTTGGTTCATGCAGTTTTACACACACACACACACACAAACAGTACGTACTGTATAATACATAACACGTAGACATCTATACTATCAAAGTTACTGGCATAGGCAGGCAAATACATCCATTGTTTGGTAATAGCTTTTGTAGTTCCTATAGAGGTTGAACATGGACTAGATTAAAGATGAAATAAGTCTTTTAGCTCTTTCTTTATTTCATACTATTTAAATCATACTTCCTGACAAGCTATAGTGACAGTGAACATGGATTTTCTGGTATGGCTCATCAAGCGATTCTTCAAGAATTTCCGAATAAAAAATCCCTAGAGGAGTCTCTTGCTGTGCATAGAGGTACAGACTTGATTCCTTGTTATTGTTGTCATCGTCATCGTCATTATTATTCTTGTTTGTTGTTATTGTTCCTGTCACTAATCATTATCACCATTATTATTGTATTAAATTTCATTGCAAGTGCTTCACTCTTTGCTCTTTTTTGTTCCTAGACAAGTTAAGCTCCAAGGATGTTGGAGTTCAAAAAGACCTGCCCACTCATCTTGCTCTTTCTGGGAAGTTGAGGAGCATTTGGGGTGGGTCATCTGATCACACGTTAGGAAGGAATCTGATACTGAAGTTGCTGGCAGTCTGCCCGACAGATTTTAGGGTTCTTTTTGGGTTTATGGAAATCAATTCATCTTCAAAAAAGATTGATCCTCATTCAGTTGAAAGCTTGCGTGATGCAGTTCCACAACCATATAACCATTTTCATGCATCAGAAGCTGAAAAGTTATCTCATCTCCATTGCGTTGTCACAAAGGTTTGTCATATCTTGCTGGTAGTTGCGACATGGTTTGGGAAAGTAGAAATTCTGCTATATTTGGCCATTTACCAAAGCACTTAGTTTTCTGGTGTACACATTTCCCAACCAGAAAAGATGTGGAAAACGAAAGGGGAAAAGAACCAATCAGTTGAAGTATCTTGCTGCTTTGTTAATTATTTATCATTTTACTGTTCGCTGTTGATATACACCCCTTGTAGTAGTGACCAGTCTTGAGCGTACTTAGTTGACAACAATGATGTTCTTTTAGTCATACAGCTGATTGTTAATGAACTGTTTTGATTGTACTGTCTAATTACTTGGAGTCGGCTGTTAAGGCCGAGAACCAGTGTTTTTATAGTATAAGTAAGATTTCCACCTTTTGGTCAAAGCTGAAAAATGGACATGCCTCCAGTCAATTAGGACTCATTTTGATTCAGTAACAGCAACTTTAGCACACAATTGATGTTTAGTTAAATCATTTGTAACTTGCAGTACAAGTTGCAAATGACTTTGATGTAGCACATGATGCCAACTAGCAGTTGCTAGTTATTTATCAGCTTTTTCTTGTCTATTAGCACTTTCTCTCTCAAACTTGTAGGCCAGTCAGTTTCGATAACTAATGATTTCTTATCAACTTCTTTTTTGTCCCATTTACTGTTGTGTACTCCAGATCAGCAGTGGAATGATGCAGGTGCAGGCTCTGGTTGAAGCATTACTTGATCTCTCTAAAGTTCAAAATGTGAGTTCTCTTACATTTTCTCATGTGTTTGTCATGCTAGATGGTCTCTATGTTTTTCTTAGATTTGTTGCGTTATGTTCCTTTCTTTTTCTCATTGACCCTTTTTTTAAGAGAAAAGAGGGGGGGGGGGGTGTATGTGTGAGAGAGTTGTTCATGTTATTCTAGGGTCATGAATCAAGTTATGTCTTTTGTACAGGTTGTTATTGTCCACAGATCTCTCCATATACTGCGTGTGTTGTTGAAGCATCTTTCTGGTTTTGAAAGGAAAATTAAAGCAAGGTATACATTATTTTCCTCATTTCTAGTTCTCGCTCCTGCATTTCTGTTAAGTTCCGGAATATACTAAAAGGGCCTTATTTTATTACTGTCCCATCATGTTAAGTTCCTGAAAATTATAGGTCTTTCTGAACTGAGTGAATATCATTTACTGAACTCTAGGAGATATTTGTCATTCCTCTTCTTCACCATCAAATTTTCATATTGCAGTTTTTCTTTCTCCCGCCAACACTCCACCCCCATCTTCAAATTTCTCCTGAGCTTTGAAATGTTTCATGTTCATGATGCAGTCAGTTTGAACGTTTCACATCACAGTTTTCTTTCTCCCACCATCACTTTACCCCCATCGTGAAATTCCTTCTGAGCTTTGAAATGCTGCATGTCCATGATCCTGTTAGTTTCTGCTGCATCACCTGTTAATAGAGTTTCTAATTGCAAAATTGCTGTAGGTCTTGTTAGAATTGTGCTTTACTTTAGAATTGGATGCTGCTAAGTGTTTGAATGCTATTGGAGGCTTATAAACTTTGGTTTGATCTTTCCAGTGCAATCTACTCAGGGAAAATGTTGTGGTGAAAGGGCTTCGTGCTACTTGCAGCATTGAGGATCTTTGTGGAGCTGGAAGTAGACAAACAATTTCTTCTGATGGGGATAAGAATGAGCCGCCTTGTGCAGATCATACGCTGTCTGGATTGGGGTGTTGTAATGAAGCACCAAGGACAGGAGATAGGCATACATGTACTGTCATGTCTTCTTCTTTCATAAACTGGTTTTCTCTATTTGAACAGATGTGCCAAATTACAAAGAGTAATGAAGAATGTCTAAGAATGGAGGCAGTTTCGATCATGAATATAGTTGTAATGGGAAGTGATGCATACACTGAGAGAGAAAAGTGAGTATGGGTTATTATCTGTTGATTTTTTGTATTTTTATTTTTATGTCTGTTTTTGTTGTTCCTCCATGAATTCTGTTTGTTGCAGGTTTTGCTCAATAATGGTGTTTGAAATTCTTTCACAAGCACTGAGAAAGGGAGCTGGGATTCATTTGCAAAAGGAAGCTGTTATCCTTTTGTATCTGCTTTTGAATTGTAAGATATATATTTTTCCATCTGTTTCTTTTTCAAATTTGACTGTCGAAGTATGTTTTCTTTCTACTTCAACAATTGTCTAGGGAGAAATTGAGAAATCATCTGTCTTGGATTAGCAGGCTCTAGGTCTTGGACCCTGGATCTGCAGAAAGCACTTCCTTCTTTTTCTTCTTCCTTTTTGGGGGAAAGTAATACGAGATCCTACAACCTTAACTAGGGTATATTTTACAGGCTTGTACATCTTTGGCCTGGCTGCTAAGGAGATTGTAAAAGAATGACCAGTAGAGTATTTTGTAGTAAAAGTCAAAAACATATAGATTCATTAGAATATATCTTATTTTTATTTAGACACATTCCATTATACTATGGCTTGACTTCCAATATGCTTAGCTAACCTACTTCTCAATTTGCTGCTTCTTTACAATTTCCTTATTCCTTATTTCCTAAAGAGAATGGATGATTCTTGAATCTAGGTCCAAAAATACTGGATTCATTCTGCTCGGGATTAAAAAATTGGGAGCGTTTTGGCTCTACAAATGATAAACAGGGAAGTTCTGCTTCAGAATATTTTCCTCTGATCCTTGAAGGCTTGGCAGATTGTATAACATGCAGTGGAAATGGTTTACAGGTAGTGTTAATATTCGTCGTTAGTTTACAGTTTGAGCTAAAATGAAATAGAAGGGTGTTTCAGTGTATATTGTAAGGATCAGTTCTGTGTCACTGTTAAACAAATGGTTTGGAGGTCATACTAAGAGATGATGGTGACAATGTTCAAGTGGTTCTCACCTTAGGTATTGGTGATAGCTGTGTTAATTGTTGAACATGATTATGTTGTAGGGTGGCAGATTGCTTATCTTGATTGTAAGCACTTCTACGACTTATATGAATCGCCTGGGTTGTGATTTTCTTTAGCACTAAACGAAACTTTTGGAACTATATGCTGAAGGCAGAATGCAATTTTAGGTCCTTGAATTTTCGTTAACCTAGGGAGAAGTAATTAAAGGAACCTCCTTACTGAGGTTACCTGCATCTTTTCATGTAGTAGGCGAAACAGAGCTAGAAGCGCCTTTTCCTTCATTTATCTTTCTGTTTTTGCTCAAAATTGTAATTTAGGGATTTTGGTCAGGGAACAGATGTTTTTCAGTAACAAATAGGATTAGAAACTTATCAGGTAGGACCCGAATTATCCATAGTTGAGATTGTGTTGCTATTGAAAACATTTAGTTCAAAGTTGAGCTAGATTTTGTAACTTTGGATACCTGATAATAATGCTTTTCTTTCCTATTATGACATATTCATTAGCGTGTTTGCTGTTTGGTTAAGGCTGAATACATGATTTTTCAGGAATTGGATCTTCGGAGAAGCACCATTATTTTATTGGCTTTCTTAGCTTCTTCAAGCAAATCTGGCTTTGAGATATTAGTGGGTCACAAGCTTTACAGGGAGGCAAATTTTCTTGCAGTGATTATGCAACTATTGGTGTTGGAGATAGATGCAGAAGCGACCGTCAGCACCGGATCTGGTGATATCTTTAGAGCAAGGTAAACAATATAGTTGCATGAATGCAAGTCTGTGTCACCTTCTTTATCCAAATGAAATGTGAACCTTAAGTTCTCACCCTTTGCATGATATGTTCATCAACGCATTACACTTTTTGGATGTTGAAAAAGGTGGACTGAATTTATAATCCAATTGAAAAAGTTTCGAATTGCCATTCTGGTTTTTTTTTACATGATCTGTTATTGGTTGGACTATCAGAAATTGGGAATTTCTTGTTAGAATTGATGAGTATTTTAAGTGTCCTTTTTAGAGTTTTAGTTGTTAAGTTATTCTCTCTATTTCTTGGACTGTATGCATTAACATAGTTCCTACTCTTCCTACACTCAGGACTTTGCTGATTCGGGAAGTGCTGATATTACTAAACAGACTTGTCTCTAGTCCGGCGTACTCCACCTCGGTGTTGCGAGCATTAACCAACAGCAGGGATATGGCCAGCTTGACTATCGATATTGCAAACCGATTGTCACACAGTGATCATAAAGCAAGGGAGTCAGATGACATGGTCAGAACGATGAGGGAATCTGAAATTGTGGACTTGGGCCGAGTATTCAAGAAACGAGTTCATGCTTTTCTAGGTGATAATCGAGGCTAAGTTGCTGTTCTGTAGATTAGATAAAACGGTTCCTTGGCTAAAAATTGTCTTTACCTTGCAATGCTCTAAAGAGAGTTGAAGAGAGGATGTAGGGTCGGGGGGGCATATGAATTTTGTCGAAGATTGACATTTATAGAGGCAATTTTGGTTTTGAAGTGAAGGGTTTTGGGTAGTTGGGTCCGGTGCCATCTTTTTGTGTATTATCGAATAATGGCGCTTCGGTTGTAACATGGTGTCATCTTAACGATTGGTTTTGTATGGCTTTCAGCTTTCGGCTCCACATTCTGGTAATAGAAAATTACGCAACCAATTCTTTTCTTTTTGCTCTCTTCTTACGTCCTACAAAACTTGGGTTTCTAGTTACCTTGGCATGCCGATAATGGAAGTTGTTGGCAGCTACCAGTTCCCTCTACATCATCTCTTCATCCCAAGGTAAACTTGATCCACTCCATGACCTCCCATTTCTACATTATCAGAATGAATGGGAGTGTTGGGGGGTGGTTATATCATCACTCCTATGCATATATCACGCAATCAAGTGTTGTTTTGCCTCTTGCCCTTCCAATTCATTTAAAAGACCAAGCTTCACGCCATGGCAGTTGGTAAAGATGGATATCCAGTTGAGCCAAAAAGAAAGTTCAATCCAATGGATGATGTCCTCCAGATAAATAACCTTGCTTCGATATGAACGAGTTGCTTGCAAAACGACATTACATAGTTCGCTGAGGATGCCTATCATCAGTTCCACTTTAGCAATGCTTAGCAGAATTAGTTGGATGAGGTTTTGTACTAATTAGACGCGTCAAATGATAGTAGCGAAATTTCGTACTGCAAAGGACAGTAGTGTAGCAAGTTCTATCATCCACTCCTCCTTCGCCTTGCACATAAGGGGAGTACTTTCTCTTAGCATCATATTTGGGTTCAATTTCTATCTCCAATTTCTGTCGGCCTTATTTAGGCTGCATTTGTAACGTGAAGCTCCGCCACTTTTTTTGGACGGTTGCTTGCATGTGTGGAAATTTGATGGGCCTTTTGGTTGTGATAGGTGATGTTGAAGGAATCTAGATAAATCTAGACCAACAGTGAAATACTCTATGTAATTATTCAATTACTTACTTCCTTAATCCTTTTTGTCAAAAAAAAAAAAAAAAAAACACAAAAGAAGGGTAAATTACAAAAGCACTAATGTGGTTTGATCTAACCTATACTATGCCCTCTATTTTCAAAAACCTATATTTTACCCCTACTTTCTTTAAAGTGTCTGACAACAACTTTCTAAAACCTTAAATTAAACTATCTGAATGTTCCAGTAATTTCAAGATTTTTTATATTTTTTTCATAGCTAACTGACTTTTAAAAAATATGAAAAAATTACAAAACCCCCTTGTGGTTTGGTTTAACATATACTTTGCTCATTTTATTTTGAAAAACCTACACTTTACCCCTATTTGCTTTACATTGTTTGACAATAATTTCTGAAACTCTAATTTAAACTGTCTAGTAATAATGTTTCAATAATTTTAATATTTTTTTATATTTTTTCACAGTCAACCGATCTTTAAAAAATATAGATTTTGTATTTATAAGGAGAAAAATACATTTATAGAAAGAAAAATTTGATAATTTAAAATTTCTATTAACTATAAAAAAATATTGAAGAGATTGAAATTACTAAAAGATGAATATCGTATAGTTTCAATACAGTTCTAGAAGTTGTTATCAAACAATGTAAAAAAATACAAGGGGCAAAGTGCAAGTTTCTAAAAATAGAGTGGGCAAACTGTAGGTTAGGGCATACCTTAGAGGGGTAATTGTAAGTTTCCCAAAAAATATTAATATGCATTTATAGGAAGAAAAATGCATTTACAGAAAGAAAAAATTGATAATTTAAAATGTCTATTAGCTATAAAAAAAATAGTCGGGAGACCAAAATTACTAGAAGATGATTATCATACAGTTTAAATTATAATTTCAAAAGTTGTTATCGGACAATATAAAAAAAGTAGGGGCAAAGTGTATGTTTTCAAAAATAAGGTGATAAACTGTAAGTTTGGGTAAACCTCAGAGGTAATTATAACTTTCCCAAAAAAGAAATGTATTTGGAGGTTTGCAGGTTTTATCTTAGGTTATACCATCAATTAAGTCTATATCAACAGAAAGGGTAATATTAGAGAATGACTATATGCCCATAAACCCATCAAACTTTTTTCTTTTTCATGTCCATCCACTAAAGTTGTATCAATTATGTGATTAAGTGTCTTAATTGAAATATGCTTTTGAATTGTGAGTCCAAATGTGTAATTTTACATAATTTAGATATATATTTTTTTTGTTAGAAATTGAGTAGCCGGAGATTGAACAACAATCAGTATTACTTTTGGGTGACAAATTTTCCATTAACTATAAGGACAAAAATAATTTTACCATTAAGCTTTTTCTTGCACATAAATTTGCCATTAATGTTTTTATTGTGAGCAATTTTACCACTAACTATTAAATAGTAGGAATATTCTGTTCATTTAGAGAATATTCCATCCCATAACTCTTAAACTAGTCATTAAAAGTTTTCTTCTTAACCTCCAGTTACCTAAACCTTTAATAACACCTAAATCAGTTAAAATCCTATGTTTGACCACTCACCCCCATTGTCAACAAATAACCTGATTGAACCCAAATGTTAATATGAATTTTGCTCAAAACCCAGCCTGAAGTTACCTTAAGACTGAAATTAATTTGATATGTATAGAACTCTAACACAAATAAACCCAATCTAACCAAACTTGAACCAAAATTAAATCAACCTAAAATCAACCCAAACCCAAATAATCTAACATGGACCTAAATTTATGCTAACCCAATTAAACCCAATTCTGAATGGCTTGACCTAAATCTGAACTGACCTACCCAATTATCATCCCTATTTATTGGCAAGAAATGGGCAACTTTTGTTAGTTTATCCACTATAACCCAAATAGTATCATGTCTGTCCTTCATTAGTGGCAAGTTAGTGAGGAAATCCATGGATATGGACCCCCATTTTCTCAATGGAATGGGCAAGCTTTGAAACTTTCCCCATAGTTTATGGTGTTCTACCTTAATTCTTTGACAAGTTAGGCACCTTGCTATCCAAGCATCAATGTCTCTCTTTAATCTAGGCCACTAAAAGTAGGGTTTTCGATCTTAATACATCCTAACTCTTCCTGATTGAATACTCAGCCTACTTGCATGATCCTCATCAAGGAACTGTTCCCTTAACCTTTCCTTAAGCAGTACATATAGCCTATACTTTGCCTATTGGGGACGGTAATGTAGCAAGTTCTATCATTCACTCATCCTTAGCTCTTCTTTAATGTTGCTGAGCAACCTTCCACTCCCGCTGTCATCGATCCTTTATTCTAGAACTGTAGCACCTCTAGATTTAATCTCACCCACATCAATCAAACTTTATTTGATCAAGGTTTATTCTAAAAAGTATTTCCAGGAGCTTTGCTGAGATGTGTGGTAATCTATCCCTTAGCTAAAAAATAAACATGAAGTACCAATTCAGAAGTGACCTGAGCCTTCCTTGAAGCTTGCAAGCGAAGAAACCTGAAATCTTCACTAATCCAAGCCAAGAAACCTTTTCCTCAGCTCAAATTCTCATTCTTCCAGCTTGAAATTGGCTTTGATCACACTTAGCCTTTGTTTCGGCCAAGAACAGAGCCTTAAGAATCAAAGCCCGGTCAAACATGAAAAGAAGCCATGATAAGTATTCAACTATTGGGTTAAATCCCAAGATCGACAGTAGATCTTTCTTGCATGTTACAATTCTATCCTGGACTTTGTACAAGTTCCACTTTAACCTTGCAATGTTACCCGATAAACTTTCCAAAATTTCTAATTAAGCCCCCTTGCTTAATTTGTGTACAAAACAGCTTTTCAACTCCCACATTGTTTTCAATTGAGGGCCTAGCATTTAGTACCTGATAAGTGGTACCCACATTTCTTTACAATCAAGTTTTTCAATTTTTCCATCTGTTATCTTGACCTCCATGACAACTTTCTGTACAAGTTATTTTCAAACAATGAAACCCTACTTGGGTTGATTCCAAATGAGGGATGTATAAGTTCTTTTCACCTCATAAAATTTGGTCCAAATTTTCAAGTAAGTTGGGAAACAAATCAGGAAATTATTTCATCATATCACATTCAGTTTCCTAAAGTGCTATCTCTTCATAATACTGTGTCCATTGGACTTTCACCATAGGTATCACCTTGCTTCTCAACTTCCTAGCATCCTTAGCTAGGGGTATGTTTTCTATAGGTATAGCATGCCTCTCATTATGTAGATACTTCTTGAGCACACTCACATGGAAAATATTCTAAATGTGTTCCATTTTATAAGGTAAAGCTAGCTTATAGGATACTTGTCCTATTCTTTCTAAGACTTTAAAAGGTCTTATGTACTTAAGGGCTAGCTTCCTTTTTTCCCCAAACTTCATCACAACCTTCATGGGATATACCTTCAACCAAACCCATTATCTAGGTTAGATATCTACATCCCATATTTTCTAGTTTGCATAAAAGGTAGTCCTTTGGTTTGTTGCCTTGATCATTTCCTAGGTCTTCTTGATCTTTTTTGCTGTTTCACTAATGAGTTTTGGACCTATTTTAAGTCTATCTTCACTATCAAGACCAGCAATGAGGTATCATGCACTTTCTACCATAGAAAGCTGAAAAAAGTCTATTTGAATCACAAAATGGTAATTGTTGTTATAAGAAAACTCAATGAGAATGAGAAGATGGTCCCAATCATCTTTGAAGTCAAGTGCATATACCCTCAACATGTTGTCTAGTACTTATATTACCCTTTCCATCTACCCATTATATTGAGAATGATAGGCAGAACTTAGGTTCACTTGGGTTCCTAAAGCTTATTAGAAGGATTTCCAAAATCTTTAAGTGAACATTGGGTCTCTATATGATACTATGTCATTAAAGGATTCCATGCTATTTGACTATCTCTTTAATGTACAATCTTGTCAACTCATCCATAAAATCAGTAAGCTTCATTGGTAGGAATGACAAAATCTAACCCGACTCGATGACTTGGCTTGACCCACCTGAACCCAAGTTTGACATAACTTGATCCCGAAGCCAATTAAAGTGAAACCCGAAGAAACTTGAACCCAAATTACTTGAACCTAAAATTACCTGAATCCAAAATGACCCAAGCTCGAATTGACCCAAACTCGCATTGACTTAAACTTGAGACTGACCTGACCTAAACCCAAGATAATTCGATAACTAAACCCGACAAGACTCAATTTTAACCCTCACCCTAGACATTAACTTTACTTTTTCATTACCTTTCATCATTAGTAAGTCCCATATATAGGGGCCTTCCATATTTAGTAAGTCCTACATTTGGGGTAACTTTCATAATAGGTAACTACATTTTTTTTTGGACTTTTATGTTCAGCAATTTTCATATTTTATGAGAGAATTTTCATATTTAATAACTTTCATTCTTTGAGGATTTTTATATTTAGTAAGTCTTATATTTGGGGAAAGAAATTCTATATTTAGTATGTCCTATATTTGTGTTTTTTTCAAAATAAGTAACTTTTATATTTAGTAAGTTTAATGATCTTGGTAGATAATTGTAAAAATTACGACATTCATTCCTAAACTTTTAAATATAGTGTAAGAAGTTACCTAAACTTTAAAAAAATTCATTTCATTCACCTATAATAATTACAACATGGGTCCCTGAACTTTTAAAATCTTTGTATTTTCACCTAAAATTTTTGAATTTTATTAACTAATAGTGAAGTGGACTTGGATTTCATAGCAAATTTATAGAAAATTCATTAGAATAAGATCACATAAAAATTGCCACAATATGTATTTAGGTGATAGTCGAGTGAGGGTTTGAGTGGTTTGTACAGTGATAGTTAAACGGTATGATCTAAAAAAATAAAGTATTATAAAGTATCACCAATAATATTAAATAACCTAAATATGTAATAAACTGTAATGAAGAAAATTTTTATGAATTTTTAATTAAACATACTAAGAAAAATGGATTTAACTTAAATCTTAAAAAAAAAATCAAATTATTTAAGTTAATTTTTTTTAAAAAAATTGAATTGATTCAGTCATTTCAGTCTATGAACCAATAACCTGATTGAACCCAAATGTCAATCTGAATCTGGCTCAAAACCTAGCCTGAAGTTACCCCGAGACTGAAATTGATTTGATATGTATAGAACTCTAACACAAATAAACCCAATCTAACCCAACCTGAACCCAAAATCAAATCAACCTAAAATCAACCCAAACCCAAAAAATCTAACCTGGACCTAAATTTATGCTAACCCAATTAAACCTGATTCTAAATAACCTGACTTAAATCTGAACTGACCTACCCAATTTCCATCCTCATTCATTGGCAAGAAGTGGGCAACTTTTGTTGGTTTATCCATTATAACCCAAATAGTATCATGTCTCTCTTTCATTAGGGGCAAGTTAGTAAGGAAATCCATGGATATGGATCCCTATTTTCTCAATGGAATGGGCAAGCTTTGAAACTTTCCCCCTAGTTTATGGTGTTCTACCTTAATTCTTTGATAAGTTAGGCACCTTGCTATCCAAGCATCAATGTCTCTCTTTAATCTAGGCCACTAAAAGTAGGGTTTCTGATCTTAATACATCTTAACTCTTCCTAATTGAATACTCAGCCTAATTGCATGAGCCTCATCAAGGAACTGTTCCCTTAACCCTTCCTTAAACAGTACATACAGCCTATACTTTGCCTTTTGGGGACGGTGGTGTAGCAAGTTATATCATCCACTCCTCATTGGCTCATTTCCCTTGAGCACAAGAGGAGTACTTTCTCATAGCATCATATTTGGGTTCAATTTCTATCTCCAATTCAGCATGTCTTTAACCATTTTCTTATCGGCCTTATTTAGGATGCATTTGTAACATGAAGCTTCACCACTTTTTCGGGCAATCGCTTTACATCTATGTGGAAGTTTGATGGGCCTTTAGGTTGTAATAGGTGATGTTGAAAGAATCTAGATAAATCTAGACCAACAGTGAAATGCTTTTGGTAATTAATCAATTATTTACTTCCTTACTCCTTTTGCAAAAAAAAAAATATTTGGGGGTTTGGCAGGTTTTATTTTAGGTTATACCATCAATTAAGTCTATATTAAAACAAAAGGGTAGTATTCTAGAATGACCATATGCCCACAAACCCATCAAACTATTTTTTATGTCCATCCACCTATTAATTGTTTAAATTTATATCAATTATGTGATTGTCTTAATTGAAATAATCTTTTGAATTGTAAATCTAAAAGTGTAATTTTACATAATTTAGATAGATTTTTTTGTTAGCCATCGAGTAGCCAGAAATTGAACATCCATTAGTATTAATTTTGTATTGTTACGAATATATAACATAAATTACACAGATCTTAATCTTTGTACCTAGAGAAATACATCATCTAAAATAGGACGGAAGAGTAAGGTAGTGTTTGGTTATGAAAAATAATTTTCTTTTTCATTTCTGCTTTTAGTTTTTATTTTTTATGCAAGTTTTCTAAAATGCTTGTTGGAAAACATGTTTACTTATTTCACCATAAGTAAAGATATTATTATGCATATATATAAACTAGAAAAGTTTAGTGCCTTTGTTAAAAGTTGAAGAGAAGTTTATACACTATAAATGAATATTTTTCCCAAGTCTATTAGCTTCAAAATGAAAAGGATAAATTTCCAAAGTCAAACCCAACATTTTGCTTTTTAGAAAAGTTCAATGCCTTTGTTGAAACTCCAGCATTGTTGTCACCTTTAACAGATGAATCACTCATTGCTGACTATCACTGCAATTTTGTGTTACACTGTTGATAATCAACGACATTGTTTGAAGCAAGAAGAGTTGTCCAACTGTAATCTCCACATTAACCCGATTTCGATGAAATAGGTTGCCAATTCTGATTGTTGCTACTTGTCGATAGTGATGCACAGTGGGCCAACTCGGCTCAAGACTGAACCAGACTGGCCGGGCCTGGTCCTCTGTTTATTGGGCCCGGGCATGACTCGAGTTGAGGCGTGCCGGGTTCATGCCGGGCCTGACCCGGTCCTGGGCCGAGCTGGGCCGAATCCGGTCCTGGGCCCACAATTTTTAATTTTTAATTTTAATTTCATTTTATATTTTTAAAAATTGATTTTAAAACAAAATTTTTTAAAACTACTTGTTTTAAGAGTAAAACACCATCACCGGTGTGAAATTTTATTAATTTTAAAGCCAAACGGCACTTACATAACATGAAACGGGCTTTACATGAGTCAATAGCAAAACGTTCCATAAAAGTAAATGCAAAATAAAAGCTACGATCTATGCTAAACAGCAAAATTAGATCAAATATAAAGTAAGAAAATAATGAGCAAGCTGTGGATTTAAGTATCTATCTCATCGGGGTTTTCTTCGTCGGAACTCTTACAGTCTTGTAATCTTAAAGCTGCAAGACCCCAATCACGGTTGTATATACAAACTTCAACTGTATCTACTGATAACCTTGCACGTTTATTTGAAATTACACGTTTCCCAGCGTTGAAAGCGGACTCAGATGCAATGGTTGAGACGGGAACAACTAGAAGTTCTTTGGCAATATGGAGAGTATTGGAAATTCGTTGCTTCTTACTTTCCACCATTCTAGAATGTCGGTCTCACTATTCTCCCAAACCAAGTTGAGGTATGCGTTCACTTCATTAAGGCCGGATGCTGTAGCACGGGGCTGTTTGAGGAGTTGTTCCGCCGGATTGAATGATGATGAGCCCGACAATGATGAACACCCGATGGTAGATGAAGTAGTGTTCGCAACCTTATCCTTATGCCGGTCGATATAAATATTAAATAACTCTCACAAGTGCTCATTAATAGTTGCAGTTATAGCATGAATAGAAATATGTGCCACTTCTAAGAAACTATAATAACCCTCAAGTAGCTGTTGTGTACCCATGATTCTAATGGTCGAGTCTAGTGCAGATGCAAGTAAATAGATCGGGGGTATAGTACTGAAATATAAAATCCATTGTCTTTCATGGCCTTAATTGTGTCTTTTAAAAACTCGTCATCTTTATATTGGTTAAAAACCCATGCAATGTTGACCATATGCATTAAAACTTTGTGCGATATGGGATAGTATATACCGGAGCAAAAAACAGTGGCATCATAAAAATATCGTAGCACAGTAGCCAATTTTAACAGTTTATCCCACATCTCTTGTTTCAAAATCGTTTTCTTTTCTTTGATATTTATAAAACATGTCATGTGTGCAGCAAATGACATCGCATCCATCAACATCTCGTAAGTCGAGTTCCATCGGGTAGGACAATCAAGTTTAAAACGTTTCTAACTAAAATCGAGACCATTTTCCAGACAATATTACTTAAACTCTTTGAAAACTTTAGTTCTTAACTTAAAATAATGGATTGCCCACCTGATTGGAGTAATTTCAATACTTAAAACTTGAAGACCTTTTTGGATAGCTAATTTTAAAATATGACATAGACATCTAATATGAAAAAATGCGATATCACGGACAGTTTCTAGTGATTCCTTCAATGTCTCGGCCGCGACATCGTTGTTTGATACATTATCAAATGTTATGCTAAAAACCTTGTCATGATAAAAAAAATTCTTTTAAACTTTCTGAAATAACTTGGAATATGTTCTAACAAGTATGATCGACCTCCATCCACTTAAATGCAATGATACGTTTTTGAATGACCCAACTATCATCAATCCAATGTGCACTTATACAATAATAATCTTGTCCTAGTGGTGAAGTCCACATGTCACTAGTGAATCAGATAGATTGATTAAAAGCAGAGAAGTATGCTTGTAAGTTTGATTTACTAGCTTTATAAATTTTAAATGCCTCCTTCCTAGTAGTAGTTCTAGATGCTCTTTTAAAAGCAGGGTTTAATTATGATTTAATCTATTTTTCCATGTGCCTATCTTCCGATTGTGTAAATGATTTTTCAGTTAACATCATCCATTCTACCATACATTCTCTACAATTTTTTTGATTAAATCTAAAAATACCTTATCCCCTGGCAGTACTTGAAAGCTGTGTTTGACCGCTGGTACTAGCAGCTGCATCTGGACATAAATTCGGATGCTTATGTTTCATGTGATGTCTCAATGTTCCTATGCTAGAGTTCTTCTTGTGCGCGAGCTTTATCTTGTAATGTTTGCAATTTGCGAACCTTGCATCGTTTCCATGAGCATCCTTTTGGAAAACTTGGTCAAAATGCTCCCAAACGCATGTGGTGAGCCTTGACGTTTTACCTTGTGGTGGAAGTTCAGGTTGATGGCTTGTTGGGGTTTGTTGAGAACCATTTCCTCCACCAACATTCTCTGATGCCATTGGCTTCACCTCCTCAATGTCATCATCGAAAAGTTGATCGTCGAGGCCCAAGTCATATTGACTCATATCGAATTGCTCGTCATCGTCAATTTGTTGGATATGAGCCCCATAGGTCGCCGGTCGGGATGGCCACAAAAAAAAGACCTCAAACCAGTGCGGGGATGAAGAGCTTGAAGTATTTCCCTTTCCTCTTAATGCCATTTGTGTGAGAATAAATTGAGAAGATCACGAGCTTTGAAAGTAATTAAGAAATGATTAAGAAAAAATGAAGAAAATAAGATTGAGAGCTTCAAAGAAAAGGGAGAATGTATTAGTAGAGAAGGAGAGATTGCTAAGATTAGTGTGAAGAAATGGTAGAAATGGCCTCCCTATTTATAGGGGATGGCTTTTTTCTTTTTTTTACTAAAAAACCCTTAGAATATAGTTGTTGGGGGCGTGGGGGGGAGGGAGGGAAGTAATTCTGGGGGTCAAAAAAAGTTTGCAAGCCATTACAGGGACCAACTGTGTCATTTTCCTTTTTTTTTTTTTTTTGAATTTTGGAGTCGTTGGAGGCTGCTGACCGTTGCGTCAGGCGTGCCGGGCCCAATTTCCCTTTGGGCTGTACCAAGCCCACTTTTCTCCCTCTCCTCCTTCAGGCTTGACACGTGCCGGTCGCGAGTTGGGCCAGTCCCGACCCGGCCCACGTGGATCTCCACTTGTCGATTCCAAGGCAGTTAGTTGGGCGGAAGTTATGAGGAGATTGGTCAAGCAGCCATGATAAGGGAGAGGTTGGTCCATGATGACATGTGATGGCAAAAGAGGATGAGAAGTTGAGAGCAAAAAATGCGAGGAGATGAAAAATTGGGAAATAATAAAAATATTGTTTTTCAATTCTTCATAATTTGAAAAATTGTTTTCTTAGAAAATAGAAAAAGAAAACTCACCTCCTAAATATGTTTTCTTTTCATTTTTCAATTTTCAAAAATTTTTACTAAAAACTAAATAGAGCCTAAGTTTTTCAAATATGGAAAACTTGCAGCTTTAGTCAGAACATTTATTTATTTTTCAACTGAGGCACCCAATGATGAAACAATACAATAGGTTGATTGACACGTACCTGAAAGTTGGATGGCCATTTAGGGATTTAAACCAAAAGCGAGAGGAGGACTTTCTTGAAATCAAAACCCATTTGAGAAAAATTTTTATAATTAGTATTAGAGTTTTTGAAAATTTTATCAATAGTGAAGATCAAACTGCTAAAGCTAAAAAATAAAAGTTAAAAGATACATTTAGATATTTTTCCAAAACGTTAATCGCTAACACTTAATGGCTCCAATTAAGAACAACATTTTTTATTAACGTTAGAGTTTTAGAAAACTCATTAATGACAAAAGATAAACCGCTGAAGCTAAAATCTACTATTAGATAGTTTTTTCAAAGCTCTAGCTTAAATTGTTAGCGCTAATATTTCCCATGTCTCAAATTTTTTGCATCATTTAATTTTCATAAATTAATATATCATTTTTTATTTTTAATATTTTAGTATTAAAATGAAAAATTGTTATATATAAATGATAAATTAGGACATATAGTTTTTAAATATATATATTTTTATTTTTTTAATAAATAATAATATAAATAAATTAAAATTAAACTATTTAAAAAAAATTAAATGAAGCAAAGGAAGTGGGAAGGGGGGGAGGAGTCTCCAATGAGGATATGACAAACATGACCGAAGTACGTATAAAATTTTGTTATTTTTCATCCATTTTGATTTCACGCTGTTTCACGGCCACAGGAAATTTCAAGAATAGTTCAAAAATGGTCACTCTCGTTCTGAGACTCGTGCTCACTTGTTTGTTGTTCCAATGGCCACTACTTTCTCGACATCTCCAAATCTATCCCTCTTCCCAACTCCAACCAATGGCAACCATTCAAGTCTCTTGCCCACCATTTCCTTCTCTTCGACGGCCAATTCCAGAAGCCATCTTGCTGGCGTCCCATTGGCGCATAAACTTGCCAATCTCCGCCGCTCTTCCGGAACCATCGGAGTCCTTCGTCTCAATTCCAGGTTCCGGCTGATGCTTCCTCACGAAAACCACTCCGACCGAAGAATTTCTGTGAAGTCGGTGGGTGCTCAGAATGGTGGCGCTTCGCCTTCTACGGTTTCCCAGAAAGTGAGTCATGCATGATCAAGCATTCCTAAGTTTGCCGATTTGGGCCGCTCTTGTTTTTCCTTTATCGCTTCTTCGTTCGCAGGTTTTTGATGTGGTGCACTTGGTTGTTTCGCTGGGGATAATTCTTGCCATGGATAAGTTCTTGAAGAAGGCTTTTGTAGCTGCTGCTATTAAGTTCCCCAGCGCGCTGTTTGGTATGTTCTGTATATTCGCTGTGCTGGTGATTCTTGATTCTATTGTCCCTGTTGCTGCCACAAGTCTGATGAATTTCTTCGAGCCGGCGCTCTTGTTCATTCAGAGGTGGCTTCCGCTGTTCTACGTTCCATCTTTAGTGGTTTTGCCGCTTTCAGTTAGAGACATTCCTGCTGCTTCAGGACTCAAGATATGCTTCATTATAGGTGAGTATGAACATTTTCGAGCATTATCTTGAAAAAGCTCCTTGTAGCTACCTTGACCTGAGGGGATGGTTTTGGCAGTTTTATTACCTTGTCATGGACGCAATTATCCTCTAATTGATTACAATGGGAACTACAAATGATTTCATTACCTTTGAATTTTTGGCATATCAGACGGATGAAATCAGACGGTCTTCTGCTTTTTTCAGCATTGGATGTAGAATCACGTGAAATATACTCCAATTGGATAGAGTCATGTATTTTGATAGTATACCATGGAACTTGTTGGTCCGCAACTTCAGGCTGAAAATAATGCACTGTGTGGAGGTGGAACCTTCACACAAGCATTTTGGCAGTAGTTTTTCATCTTGAAGTGGAAGTGTCATTGGAATAGTTTAAATTTCAGCCTTCAAGTATGGGGTCTTTGTTGTGATTCTTTGTTAGCTTTGCCAGAACTTTTTGGCTTTTTGTTTCATCCATAAATTGCTTGGCAAACTGTAACTTTAGATTGAGCCTAACCACTTAGGTCGATATTTTCTTTCACTTGAATCATATCATGTCACACTTTAATCCCAGTAAGCTGGGGTGGAAGACATAAGGTTAATTACCTTGGATGAGCCATGTTGATATTATAAATTCATGTGAACAAAATGTCAAGTTAATGACATCAGAAGAGCCCTCATCTTTTGTACAGTTGTACTTTCAATGGAAACTTAATTTGCAGAGCTTCCTGTCTGTTGTTGTCGATTAGTCTTTTCAGGCTGCTGTTTGAATCTCTTTTCAGCTTCTGCCAAAATAAATGGTTTGATCAATTCTATTTAGAGATGCCTCATTTTTTTGGGTGGCCCCGCAAGGGGGGGGGGGGGGGGGTGGTTAGAAGTGCGTTTATGATTGAGCTCAGAAGTATTCTTGTAATTTAGTAGGTTCAAGTCCATCAACATTTTCCAATTCTTGCTATTATTTTGCATGGTGAAACATATACAGCGGTCTGTGCATAAGCCTAGTTTCCCTGCCTTCGTTATTTATTTCTACAGTGAAATGGTATATGTTGATCCCTTGCAGCTGGAGGGTGGTTGGCTTCACTTTATGTTGCTGGATTCACAGCTATTGCTATAAGGAAAATTGTTAAGACAGAGATGCAAGATGCTGAGCCTATGGCCAAACCATCTCCTTTCTCATCAGTGGAATTATGGGCCTGGAGTGGTTTCTTCCTGGTGTCATTTATTAGTGCTTTACTATATCCGACAGCACTAGGGACAGCTGCACGAACTTGCCTCCCATTCCTACTTGCCTCCACTGTTTTAGGTTACATGGCTGGTACTGGGTAATTCTTTTTCTCCTGCATTTTGCTGACCCATTGGAAAAAATTTATAATGACAATGGTCATCTTTGTTTAAGTCTTCATTCAATACGTGTCCTTGGACTTTTTCTGACACTTGGTTTCTAACTTCTGGCTTTCAGGTTGCCATCTGATGTTAAGAAAGTTTTTCATCCTATAATTTGCTGTGCCCTTTCTGCTGTTCTTGCTGCAGTGGCCTTTGGACAGTTTTCTCAACTTGGACTTGATCCCATCTTAGGTAAAATCTTCAGCCTATACTCTTCTGTGCTTCCAATAAAACAAGACAACCATAGCCTTTTCTTCTTGTGTATCTGAACATGTTTCGATCCCTCTTATTTGTCAAGAACTACATGAGTTTGCCCTTTATGGGATAACTGAAAACAACCTGCATGTTACTGCCAAAATACAATCACAAAATCATCCAACAATCTTAATATGATATTCCCTTGTGACTGAATTATTGTAGCTTACTTCTTTGTACGGAACTGAAAGTTTGAAGAAGGTAGTCATTAATAGATCAAATACAACCTCAAGGTATAGTTACTCTCAGAACTATAATCTTACTAATCTTACTAAACCAAGTGATTTAGAGCTGCTAATGTACTCATTACTCTACTCACCGTCTCTCTAATGGAACCTAAAAATTAAAAGATGTTAGAGAGGGAAAATTTAAAATGATCTTCTACTGTTGTCATTACAATGTATGATACAGATATCTCTGTACTCATTACTCTACTCACCATCTCTCTAATGGAACCTAAAAATTAAAAGATGTTAGAGAGGGAAAATTTAAAATGATTTTCTACTGTTGTCATTACAATGTATGATACAGATTGCTTTCTTCATGCTTGAATCACTTAAATGTGGTGAACACAAGGGAAGCTTCGGGATCAGGCAGAATTTGACAAGAGCCGCCATGTGTACATTTGGTGGTGCTGCAAATCAAGAAGTAAAATATTTTGGGTGTGAAGAACCAATCTTCTGCTAAAATAATTTTCAAGTCCATATTTCTTGATTGAGACCTGTTTTCTAGTGGTTGTCTTGATGTAGACCCCTGAACTAAGCCTGGCAGACAACAATGAGGTGACAAAAACTGTCCATAGGTATGAAAACAGATATTATACAATATTCTGCAGAATCCTGAAAAGAAAATCATGCCTAGTAGCCTTAAGCAAAGATATATTACACAATCTCCATTTCATTACAAGAATATTAAAGTATGCTTTATGGTTGTTGTCACAAAAAATATGAAATAGAGCATATATAATATAACAACAAGGGGTTGTAGGACTATGTCATGAATATTCATTAAAAATAATATGAGTACGACCACATATTTATATTAGTGAAACACATATGGAAAAGGTAAGGTATCTCTGGAGAAGGTAAATCAATAAGACGGAGAAACACCCCAATCTATCAATTATTCTCCACCGCCAATCACTTGATCACTACATCGTTTTCAGTTATAATAAATCACAAAATTCACTTCAGTAATTACTCTCAGTATTTCTAATACCCTCTCCCTCAAACTCAAGGTAGTGGTGAAATGAAGAACTTGAGTTTGTGAATGAAACTACAAAATTATCCGCAAGAAAAATCAGAATAAATGATTTATGTTTGTATCGTCAACCTTATCTTTGCAATTGCTGAAGAGCGTAAATACTTTCATTGATCACCAAGGTATTTATACATAGCAACAACAGATAAGATAATTCCTATCTCAGAGAGGAGTTTACAAGATATTCACAAAGCATCCTTACCAGGAATATATATCTAACTGAAGATAATATTTACACAACCTAGGAGATATTCACAAGATTATAAGGAACAGAAAACTGTTTAGTCAATTTTCTCTATCAATTTTCTCTGTTAGTCTGATAGGTTTAGAACTTCTCCCCCAGTGATTGTCTCATATATGGGTTGTACGGAGTATAGGGTTGACTTTCATTTGAGTTACATTGGACTCTCAAGTAATTTTCTTTTGTTGTCAACTTGGGTCAATTGCGCTGGATCAGATCTTTCCCTCTCTACTGCTCAGATGCTGCAATATACTCCGTGCCTGTTTTCTGCATCATATTGGTAAAGGGATGGAAACTGCTCCAACAAAGTTTTAGTTATTCGAATTGGTTTCTTTTGTGAACTTATAAGTCTGAGTTGCAGTGAGATTGATATCTAGGTCACTGTTCTATTTCTAGTGAACCTGGGATAATTTATGAAGATACTAGTCATATATGTTCTCTTGGTGCATCATGATTCCTGAGTTCTCTCCCATTCTCAAATATGCTATTGTAAGGAAGTTACTTATTTTACTGCGTCATCTTTGTATATCTGTATGTTAATTTTACTCTTGATGTACCCAGGATATTACCTTACGAAGATGCCATCTAATCCTGGAGCAGGTGATGTTCTCATGGGTTTTTTGGGATCTGTCATTCTCTCTTTTGCCTTCTCAATGTTCCAACAGAGAAAGGTAAGAGAAAATTCTCTAGAAAAGGAGGGCTTCAACAATCTGGCCCAACTTGAGTTTTTCTATCAAGTGGCCTGAGCTTCAAAAAATATTAAGTTTTAGCTGACTGAGATTAGCAATGTGCACTGTAAATTTCTGTGAATTACTGCTTTTACCTGACTAACCCTTATTAAGGATACCTGTATTTAGCAACAAAAATCATGTATAAGTTCTTTTAAATGCGCTTACTATATTTTAACCATTTATTTGGACAGTAATAGTTCAATGCATTAGTGTCTGAATTAGATGTTAAATTTAAAAGCTTGATTGCAATGCATGCTACTGCCTTTACAGCTTGTAAGGAGACATGCAGCTGAGATTTTCACATCTGTAATCATCTCAACTCTATTTTCGCTCTATTCAACTGCTCTGATTGGACGTCTTGCTGGATTAGAGCCAATTCTAACTGTGTCGATTCTTCCAAGATGCATAACTGTGGCATTGGCTCTCAGCATTGTTTCTCTTTTTGAAGGTAGCAATTTTATGTTAGCCCGATAATAAACTTGGAACCTTATATATTCACTAGTTTATTTATACTAACTGGATCTGAAAAACAAAAAGCTCAATAATTACTTGCAGGTCATTTATGCTGCTCTTTTCCAAAGAAACAACAAATTGCATAAAATGCAGTATAGCACTTACTGATGTATTATTGTAGGCGCAAATTCTTCCCTCACAGCTGCTGCGGTTGTGGTAACTGGTCTGATTGGAGCAAATTTTGTGCAAGTGATGCTTGATAAATTACATTTCCATGACCCAATTGCCAGGGGAATAGCAACCGCATCTAGGTATTCCATGATCCATAGATTGTGGTTGTGTTCCAGTTGTACATATTTGGATTCCTTAGACATGAAAAAATACTTTTGTACAAAGGCGCATTTTGAAAGAGTACTTTAGATGTCAGAATCTTTTTGCAAACTAAGGCAAATCTTTCTAAGAGGCATATAAACACTTCTTGGAGATAACTGAAGGCCTGGTTCATCAGTAACTTTAGTGATTAGTGTTAGAGTTTACGATAGTTCTGAATGGCAGAGATAATGCCTCCCAATCTCTGATGGAAAAGCTACCCCTAGATAGCTTTTTCCAATCTCATACACTAACCACTAAAGCTGTCAACAAACAGAGCTGAAGCTTGGTCTGCGACTGATCTTGGAGATAATTGAAGGCATGGCTTGGCAACAGCTTTAGTGATTAGTGTGGGAGTTTAGGATAAGTTATGAACAGTGGAGATTACACTCCCACTAGCTGATGAAAAAACTACCCCCTGGATAGCTTTTTCCTATCTCTAACACTAATCACTGAAGCTGTTGACAAACAAAGCCGAAGACTCTTAACTTGTGCTAGTTATCCTTTGGAATTCAATTTAGCTTAGGCTTTGTCTCAATCCCACGTAGTCTTGCAGCAACTGATATGAACTTACTACTTCTCTGCCTATATCTAAATGCCCAAATATCTATTCTGCCTTTTTAGTAAGATTTCATGGGTTTATATAGGATAGCTGTTAAATGGATACCCATATAAGCTACCAGACTAGGTTTAATGATAACGTGTATGTACACACTGATTAGGTGCCATGATGCATGGATATGCAGAATGTCTAGACGCAATTCATGAATGTGAGCTGTCATGCATCAACCTATTATATCCAACAGTATACTTCCCATGTGGAGATGGTCTGTTTTGTGTGTTTGTGGCTTGGTATTCATGGTGTCTTGTAATAATTGTTGTAATTTTGGCGTTGCAGTGCCCACGGATTGGGAACAGCGGCATTGTCAGCAAAGGAGCCGGAGGCTCTCCCCTTTTGTGCCATCGCATATGGCCTAACTGGCATCTTTGGTTCATTGGTTTGCTCAGTGCCGGCGGTTAGACAAAGCTTGCTTGCAATAGTTGGGTGAAGGTATCAGCTCTACAATTTCCTCTCCCAATTTGGTGACTTATTGTACAGAGGGAAAGAAAAAAGAAGTTCCCTGTTAAATAGAAAAAATGGGGATGAATGGTCTATGCGCCATCGTCATTATTCTTTTTCTTCAAAGGCAGCTTAGTATAGAACAAATCTGAGCAATTGTGTCCCACACTGCCAACATAAATGTTAAAGGCGCTAGGGACATAAACCCAGGATCCTGGGTTCAACCTTGTCCCCTCTCCAATACTAAACAATGTCATTTGGTGCTAATTTGGTTGCCTTTCGGAGATCCGAATAAACAGGTATTCCTCACACTATAATGTAACTACCTCCAATTAATTGTCCAGACATGTATCAGCTGATTCTGAGTATAAGAAAAAAAATCTCAGCAATTATGGAAGAACATTAATGTTAAATCCTACCAAATTATTTGCGGAGGATGATGAGCTAAGAAGGATGTGTCATTGTTAAAGTTTGGATGTGGTGTGGGAGCATCTGGCGTGGGAGCATGCAGCTAGGCATTGGGGCATAAGAATGTGAACGAATAGAATGAAACTTGTGGTTTGGTTTGGGCCCCCTCTGTTCAAAGGCTTCAATTAACCAACTGCCTTGGGCCCGGTTGATCATGACCCGAATGTGGACCCAAAAATATGCCAGAAAAATTACGTCTGTGGGTTTGGAGTGAGACAGGTCAAACGCACCACCACCACCACCACCACCACCACCTGCTCCAGTAATGGCTGTGGCTAAGTAGTACAATGTTAGATGCATCGATATGATGTTGTATTGTAAGCAAATTTTGGTGAAATTGAGAGGAATCAATACTCGTAAACACTAATAACTGTCTGATTTAAATTTTAATTTAAAATATATTTTTGTGTAATAATTTTTTAACAATTAATAGATCATTTAAATTATCAGTTTTTTCTCTTTATAAATTATATTTTATTCAGTACAAACCATTCCATAATCTTGTAACTTAATTCTAGTAAATTTACTATCAATTTTTATTGCTCGTCATTTTTCGTTGAGCCTCACACACGTATCAGAAATTCAAAGTTCTCAACAAAGTGAAGAGGTTGAGAACCTTTCTTGTGCTATCTAATGATCCTAAGCTGGGATTGAGTTACTTATCCAATAGGGTGTTGGATGAGTGGCTAGTAGAATTGAAATGCTTAAGGGTTTTTATCTCTATGTGCTTATCAGATACAAAATGTACCAAATGGGATCAGAGTCCTGAAATGTTTGAGGCATCTTGATTAATCTTTTACCAGGATCTGCTAATTATGGTTGCTCAACTTATTTTCCTGCAGGATGTTATTAGTTGAATGTTGTGTTAATCTCTCAAAGTTTCCTAAATAGAATTGGGGTTCTAATTGATCTCCATCATTATGATATCAATAACAATTTGAAAGACATGCCTTGTGTAATACATGGGCCGAATGTCTTGCAAACATTAATTGAAGCAGTAATATATCACGTGCGGTTCTTGAAAGTATAACGTATACTATTTCCGTCCTATATTCTTTGCACCATTTAATCTTTTCACATAATTTGACTTAAATTTATTTATATTAGTATTTATTAAAAAAAATTAAAAAAAATATTTTTAGAAACTATATGTCTTGATTTATCATTTCTATATAAAAGTTCTTCATTTATATACTGAAATGTTGAAAATAAAAAAGCATACATTAATTACTGAAAGGTGAATGATGTAAAGAATATAAAACGGAGGGAGTATAATATAAGCATATATGTTGCGTGAAAGTACAACATTTAAAATAAAATTTTAAATCATTATAACTATAGAACAATTAATATGTTCATGCTGGATAAGAATATAGGATAAGCGTTCAATGTGAAAATGAAGATCTTAAATGTTACTTGCTCTTCAAGTGTTATAAAAATATATATCACTAACAATGCAACTGTATTTAAAAGCAATTTTATTAACTATTCAATGTTTAAGGATATCAAAAACAAAATAATAATAGATAATAACATAGCTTCCATTTTTCGGCTTGAATGAAAAATAAAAACTAATTGAGATATGATTATTGGCATATATAACTAAATAGTAGATTGTCAAAAAAAAAAAAAAAATCTCAATGAAGTTGTTCCTTTTTCTTTTTTAATCTTATTCTCTAGCATCCTTTAATAATTTTGAAGTGATTTTCCCAGCACCACCATTTTGTCTCTAGAAATGATGTTCTTTTCTCTTTTCCTTGTAGATAAAAGTATTAGGGAAAACAATATTTGTAATTGAGCAAGAAAACATTGAGAAACGCATGGCGTTAACTGATAAACGCTTGCACTAACCATTGTATTTTTCTGAACAGCTGAAGAAGAAATATATTAAATAAATAAAGCTTTACAATAGAGAGATCTAGCTAGGAGCTAGATGCTCATGAGCTCAAAACAACATAACCCAATAGACTACCTCTTGATATAAAAAATTTGTCAATAGACATTGTGTGTAGCCTCTAAGGGGTTCAGCAATCAATCAACCAAATTAAAGTGAAGGAACAGAATTGAATGTCATAAAAAATCTTCGAACAAGAGACCTTCTGGCTATCAAAGTTTCACTTATTCCTTGCCTTCCATATTGCCCAAATAGTCACAAAGCACATTGCTTCTCAAAGCAATTTAATGATAGAATTAGAATGCAACATCAAACCTTCATTCAGCAAATCGGCCATCTTCACTCCTGTTATAGTATTCACCTGCCACCATCTGTAGATTTTGGTCCAAATTACGCTTGTAGTCCTGCATCCAACTAGAATGTGATTTACCATTTCTATCTCATCTTCACAAAAAGCATATTTATCACCATTTGCCACTTAAACTCCTCTGTTCAGTAGGTTGTACCTTGTTGGCAATTTTCCTTGAGTTGCTTTCCAAACACAGGTCCTAACCTTCTTAGGTATACATCGATTCTACCTCACTGGCTATCCTCCATAATTTGTATGTAACATCAACTCATCAATACTTGAGGTAAGTTTCTTGACTAAAAAGGTTGCACCAGGATCAAAATTCTAGACCCATTTGTCTGGACAATCTTCAATTACCGAAACATCTGCCAGATAAGTTAGTAAAGAATGAAATTCAGAAATCCCCCTCCTTCTTAATTCTCGCCTCCACTCCCATCTCCACCTCCAAACCCTGTCATCTCCACCTCTTTTTGCACTAACCATTATGATAAAGTCCCTAGCCTCCCAAGCTTGATGGTTAAGGGGACACCAGGAAGGTCCAATATTCAAACTCCAACCTCTACACTTCCCTCACATAATTCCCAAAATACTAATTTAAGTGTTTCAGGTTTTGAAAAAGTAGACATTCACTCATTCCATTTAGATATAAATACATTCTAATCCTTATATCTTATGAAGATGATTTTGAGTACTAAAAAAACATTAAGATAAAAGTGTTGCATGGCTTCAATTCAAAGCATTTTTTGGGGGTAATCTACACTTATCCCTTGAGTTTTGGTAAAAGTGGGTGATCTATCCATGACCATGATAAAACTTGAGATGAAAAAAAAACTACTTGTCTATTTCAATTTCAAAACCTACTCTTACCCCTTGATTGTTTAACATTGTTAGCTAATAATATGCGGGAAAATAATTGTTGAGTAATTCTTCTATGGTCCTCGTGCACATATGCACCAGGACAACACCTGATACTTATATGAATTCCATGGGATTCAGACAAACATTCACAATTAGTAGAGTGGATAGCATGTTGACTAGAAACATGCGGGGGGTGTTGGTTTGATTTCCCCCTGAAGCGCATTTTATGCTTTCAGGCTCTTTTTCCCTTTTTTTTTCATTTTTTTCATTTTTTTCTTCTTCCCTTTTCTTCTTTTTCATTTTTTTCATCTTATTTTTATTTTTTTCTATTCAACTCTGTATTTTTTTCTAGTTTTGTTCCTTGTATTTTTGTTTCTTTATTTTAAAAAAATCCGTAAGTTTATTACTTTTCCTTTCGTATTTTTTATTATTGTTGTTTTTTATTTCTCAAATTTTTCTACCTTTTTATTCATTTTTATTCTTTATTTTGCACTTTTGTTTTCATTTTTCCTGGATTTTAAAAGAACATATTCATGAAATAAAAATAATTTATTTATTATTTATTTTATTTCTATGTATAATTTTTTTTCTGAATTTTTTCTATGTTAATTATTAATTTTTTTCTTGAAACTATTTTTTATCTACTTTTTTCATTAAAAACAAACACAAAAACGGTTTGTCGAAGAAATAAGTGTCATTTTAAGTTTGTTCTTTCATAATAAGAAGATGTGTTGATCCTTTATATGTTTTTTTTCCAGGACGATAAATGTTCAGTAGAATGTTAGATTTGTTAGAAGTTTTTAACATTGAATATAAAAATTCATATCATGAGTATATTGAGTTTGAGTTTGATGCAAAAATGAAACGAATTAATGTGTTAAACGAACACATAAATGACTAGTGATAAAGAAACTGTCAATATGATTAAATGAACAAATTAAGGTAGCTAAATGAACAATAAGGAATATGTAAAGAGTTTGCTCTTTTTAGTTTTGTTTATTAACATCAATCACTTCTTCAAATATCTAAACAGCTTGAATAGTAGATCCTTCTCTTTCTTATTGTTTCTTCATAATCATTTCCAGTCTCTTATTTTCCACTTTTGCTTTGAGCGCGCGGATCATCAGTAAGCTTCACATAAGAAATAAACAATCAGCTTATCCAAAAGAACAAATAGGAGTTAATAACCAAAAGAACATGACAACCAATCCTATAATTGAATCAGCTCAGCAAGTTCAGCCAAAAGAAGATTAAACCACTGTAGCAAAAATCAATCAAGTGAATGCTGCAAAACCAAACAGCTACCAGTAAACCAAAAACAAATAACTACTAATAGAAAATCAGCTAGGTTTTCTAATGAACAAGTATGAACTGATAAAATAACTACCAATAAAAAATCAGCTAGGTTTTCTAAATAAGCAATATACTACGGTATTTAAATATATGGGACTAGCTGGCTTGTTTGTCCAGCTTAGTTAGAGTGTGGTTACTGATTTGGTGCCTCCGGTGGGCTTGGGTGCTTCAGCCATTTGACATCGATGGCAATTTCTCTACTAATAGTAGTGTAGCTAATGAGGTCTGTAGTACCAAGAATATGGATACTGATGACACTTTGCTTTCCCTGGTTGTTGACACCCAATTTCGTCCGGGCGTTTTAAAATTTTAAAAAAATTTTATTAAAAAAAAATTAATTAATTTAAAAAAAAAATATTACTATTATTATTAAAAAAATTTAATTAGTTTAAAATATATTTTTGTTTTGTGAAAATTTGATTTAAAATGATATATGTGTGAATATGTGTATGTTTGAAATAAAATAAAATTTCATGAAAAAAATGACAAAAAATTAAAAGTTTGAGGTAAAAATGACAAAATTGAGAAGTTTCGGGAAAAATTGACAAATTCTAAAAGTTCCAGGAGCATTTGGTAGTTTGTCACATAAAATTTTGAGCCTGCCGACGTTTTTGGCTCAAATTGACCGAAAACGACAAAATTGTCAAAATCAGAAGCTTCAGAAACTTATCCAGAGGCTGAGAGACGTAAAGGACTAAAATTGTCATTTTACCAATTTAAGAGATAAGTTTGAAATTTTTTATTAATTTATCCATCAACAGTTCAGCTAAACTTCCTCTATAAATAGCCCCCCAAATTTTGTGCTGAACACAGAAAAAAATAGAAAGAAAACTTAGAGCTCCGTTTCAAAAAAAAGATAAAATTACAGCCTTATTCCCTAGCTTATCCTTTCTCTGCCCAGAAAGTCCCAAAAATTCCTTTTCTTACGATTCGACCATCTTCTTCGTTTGTTTTTTTTCTTTTCTTCCGTTTTCTCTCTCTCTCTCCGTTCACCGTTTTTCTCTCCTCTGCCGCCGTCGTCCGGCCCAGCCACGCCCGCCGTCGTCATCCCGCCGCCGCAGGTAGCTCCCACGCCGTCCCGCCACCGTCCGCTTCCCTTCCCGTCGTGTCCCGTCTCTCCCTCCGCCGCGTCTCTCTCTCCTAGTTCGCCGGCCGCCGCCCCTCGCCTGGCCCGCCGTCACCCCGCCGTCCCTCGCCTGGCCCGCCATCGCCTCGCCGCCCCATTCCTGGGCCACCGTTGCCTCGCCGTCCCTCGCCTGGCGTGCCGTCACCCAGCTCCGCCCCCTTTCCCCCTCGCGCGCGCGCGCGTCCCTGTTTTCTTGTTCTCAGAATTCAAGTTTTAATTTCAAGGGTACAACTCTCATTTAATCCTTCATCTTTTCAATTTCTTTCACTTTGGTCACTAACTTTGTATTTTATTCTTGCAGAATTAATTACTAACCCTTTTAATTTTTACTTGTTTGTTTATTATTTGTTTATTACTAACCCCCTTTTTTATTGTTGTTATTAACTTACTAACAACTAACTTTTAATACTATTATTGTTACTAACCTTTTAATTTTTGCATTATTACTAACTTTTATAATTGTTGTTAACAATTAATTAACTTTTATTATTGTTGTTAATTAATTAATTTAATTAACTTGGCTAGCTTTTTATTATTTTTGTTAATTAATTAATTTAATTAATTTGGCTAACTTTTTATTTATTGTTGTTAATTAATTTAATTAATTTGGCTAACTTTTTATTTATTGTTGTTAATTAATTTAATTAATTTGGCTAACTTTTTATTATTGTTGTTAATTAATTAATTTAATTAACTTGGCTAACTTTTTACTGTTGTTAATTAATTAATTTAATTAACTTGGCTAACTTTTTATTATTGTGGTTAATTAATTAATTTAATTAACTTGACTAACTTTTTATTATTGTTGTTTAACAATTAATTTAATTAACTTTGCTAACATTTATTATTATTTTTAAAGTGGATGGCCAAAAAGCCCCACTTTATTATTATTAATTTTTTTTCTTTATATAATTTTTTTTATTTAATTCACCTTTACCCTTTACTAATTAATAAATAAATGAAAATTAAAAGAAGATTATTTTGTAATTAATTATTAAGGCAAATAAAAATTATTTTTAAAAAAAAGCCAATTATTTTTATTTTTACATACATGTTTTTAATTCTTTAAAGATAACAAAAAGTTAAAATTAATTTTAATAGTTATTCTTATCCAGTAAAAATAATAAAAAAATAAAAATAAAACCTGTTAAAAAAAATACATGAAAATTAAGACTTTATATTTTACTGATTTATTTAAAATATAACTTTTAAATCCACTAAAATAATAAATATTTTTCATTAAACAAGAAAACAAAAAGAAAATTAAAACAAGATAAGAAAAAGATAAGAAAGATAAGAAAAAGATAATAAAGATAAGAAAGATAAGATAAGATAAGAAAGATAAGAAGGAAAAGAAAGAAAAGAAAGAAAAATATAGAAAATAAAAATTTTTAGATTATTAATGAATCTAAAAATTCTATAACAAAAAGAATTACGAATTAGTAATTAAACTAATAATTAATTCCATAAAAATAAGAATTAAATAATTAACTATAAATTAATTTAACTTCCATATCCGGATGATCCGTCAGGATCTACGGTTTGGAAATATCAACCCTTTTTTTTTAACTGAATAAATTAAATAAATACAAAGATAAAAATCCATATTTACAATATGGATTAAATTGTTTAAAATTTCACCAAATTCCGTGTCCAAATGACTCGGCAGAGTCCATGGTTCGGAATCAAATCTTCCGTGTCCAAATGACTCGGCAGAGTCCATGGTTCGGAAGTATAAAAAATTTCTATCCAAATTAACTTAAAAATCCACATTTTCCCATAATTCAGTTAAAATTTCTAATTTTGAAAATTAACTGAACTTTATTTAAAAGCAAAGCAAAAAAAAAATTAAAATCAACTAAGGTGCCAATTTTGGGCGCTATAACAATATTGTTTTAGCGTAACCGTACTCCCGATCCCCGAACTCTCGCAGACCATATTTTAGGTAACCAATCGACCTAATAAAAACCGATTGGTGGCGACTCCAAGAACACCCGACGTTGCCACACTGGTGAAGTTTCGTCTTATAATTTTGTAGCTCACAAGATCATAGGTTTCAATTAGTTGTAGGGTCAATTTTTAATACGGGTAATTTTAGTATGTCAGAAGAGAGGCAAGAATTAGATAAAGGAAAAAAAAATTTCATGAAAATATGACATTTCTAGTGGTGAAAAACTTCATGGATTTTCAGGTCATAGACTTTGTAGCTTTTCTAAAGGATATCCTATGAACACGCATGTCATAGCTCTAGGATGAAACTTATCTTTATGTCATATTGCATCAATGGCATAAAATAAGCAACCTAAAACACAAAAGACGCAAATAACTGGGTGGTTGGCCAAACAAAAGCTGATGTTGTGTTTTATTTCCTAGCTTTGAAGTGGGAAGGCGGTTTATGAGGTATGTGGCTGGCAAAATATAGAGGCACGTAAACACTACTAGATATAATTGAAGGATTGGCTTAACAATAGTTTTAGTATTTAATGTTAGAGTTTAAAATAAGTTATAAACAGTAGAGATCACACCTCTTGATCTCTAATGAAAAAACTACACCTGGATAACATTTTTCAATTTCTAATACTAGTCACTAAAGCTGTTGACAAACAAAGCCAAAGACTTGGTCTGCCACTTATCTTGGAGATAATTGAAGGCTTAGTTTGATAAAAACTTTCAGCGATCAGTATCAGAGTTTAGGGTAAGTAATGAACAGTGACTAATCACTAAAGCTGTTTGATAAGCAGAGACTCCTAACATGTGATGGGGAAACTTTGGAACTCAACTTAGCTTAGGCTTAATCACATTCTCTCATAGTCTTGCACCAATTGATATGAACTAACTACTGCTTAATTAGGGGTGCTTATTCAGTTTTTTTGGCTTTAATTGAAACTGAGTAATTGAATTTATTCGGTTTTCAGTCTTATGTAATAATAACCAAATATATTGAATTATAGGAAAAAACTGAAAACTGAAATAACTAAAAAAAAAAAGTTAGTTACTTGGTTTTGGTTTTTAATTGAAATAACTTAATTCTATACATACATATTTCAAATCTCAAACATATATCACATATTTTAATCTAAATACACATTTTAATCACATAGCTAACATCTATAATTCATTCAAAATCCAAACATCACATACATACACATAACAAATATTCATCACATACATAATTTTTTCTAAATCTCAAACATAAATACTAGTAAAATAAAATATAATTATTTTACTTAATTAAATTCTAATTCAAACAAACTGAAAATTGAGCCAAATTTCTATATCAATTTTCAATCATAATCAAAAACCAAAATTATATCTAAAAGAGATAACTAAAAATTAAATTTATTTTTTATTATTTAATTATTTATAATATAATGAAATTATGCTCACCCTCTTTTTTAGTGCTGAAACTTCGGTTCTGCCAGGACCCCCTCCGGCCAAATGGCGTCAACTGACCAACTTGCTTGGGCCCGCTTGATCATCACCCAACTGTGGACCAAAAAACCAAACGGGAATGCCAGGAAAATTAATTACGTCTGTGGGTTTGGAGTGAGACAGGTCACATGCACCAACACCTGCATTTCGATTACCAGTAAGATTGTTGGATTTGAAAAACAGATATACCCGTATGATAAAAAAAATTAAAAACAAAAATAAAAATAAGATTTCCCCCTTTATAATTTTTCAGAGGAAGTTTTTCAATGTTGTTAACAGCACCATAAAGTCTATCTATGTAAGAACAAGTTGGGATTATGGTGGGCTCACCATAATTTAAAATGTTGACAAGACCCATGTTTTATTTTGTTAAATAGTAATATAGTGAAGTGAATAACAAAAGTTGCTTTCTATGACCTGTACAGGGAAAAAAGTTGCATTTTTATGGCGAGATTCAATCATTTAAGATTTTAATTGAGGAAAATATTGAAGTCTGACAAATATATGTAACCCCTAAATTAAGGTGAGCCCTCTTGTGGACCAATAAGGATGCCGAGCATTTAAGTATGTGTGATATTTTATGTGTATATATGGCTCTAGGTTTTATAATTTGATTACTTAATGTTTATTATTTTAAAAAGGAATTGTCCACGGCATGTCACATGTGATGTGAGCTGGCATAAATAGTATTAGCGTTAACCTAGTTTCATACTGATAAAAATGGTACCTTGTGATTCTGTATGGGCGGATGTCTAATTTCATTCTTTGTGCTTTGGTGGCCATATCCATATCACTACTAGGGTCCCAATTCTAGATATAAGTGAGAAAGATTCCAGATATTGCATAAATCAGTTCTGACTTGGATCATGACAAAGGCCGGGAGAGTGGCTGTAGATGCAGAGGAGAGGTGGAAGAGGAAGATATATTGTGGGTGAAAGAGGTTTGGGTCGGGTTAAGGAAGAGGAGTTGGAGAGGGTAGACTAGATGGTGGAAATAAAAGATTTGGGTGTGAACGAGAATAAATTAGCAACTTCTGTGGCTGTTATGTAGTTTTTCGTATTCTATCAATAGGATGGATATTAGGTAATTTGCCGTTGCCGAGGCTGGTTAAGGGATTCTCAATAGCTTGGGTCTGAGTTGATATGTTTTATAGTTCAGGCCCTTCGGGGAGCCTTTTAGTTTCTCATAGCTGGAAACAAGGATGAGAACTTGTTTTTTCGAAAATGCTACACACACCAACAAGCACCATCTAAAGCCCCACCTGATCAAGTTACAAGTTTATCCCTATAAAAAAGGCTAGATTTTTATCACACCAAAAACTCGTAAGATTTAAATTCTCAACCAGTTTGTGTGCACCATAGATATTTATATTTTTTATTCTTTTATTGCACTTTTGACTCATCTTCTCTTGTTTTTTTCCAACCTTTTGTTCTTTCTCTCTTTGGAAAATAATAGACGTAAGCTTGTTTCTTTTCCATCCCATTTAATTACATAATCCACAGGTGGTGGAAAACTCAACTTTCGATAACTTTAATTTGACCCCGGCTGAAGTGAAAGTTTGTCTTCTTCTTCTTAAAGAACAGAAGCGCACGCCGAAAGTGTTCTAGTTGTTGGTACAAATTCATCAGTCACCCATTACGCACTGTAAAATAACAAATATAGTTTGATTTTTAGCTAACATACATTTATAGATAAAAGAAATTTATTTGAATAAAATATAAAAATTACAATAGAGGTATACCCTTAGTACTCACACTGACCTATGGATCCCTACACATAAATGATAACCTCAATATATTGCATTCACATAATTATAAGATATAAGAATCACAAAAAGCTTATCATCCTAACTCTTTCTATCCTCAAGACCTCTCCTCCATCTTGAAACCCTCATATTAGCTTTTCTCTCATTTCTAAACCCTAACACAATAAATATTTTTATAGGCCACGTATAAATTCAAACTACATCAAAGTAGGAAAATCAAATTACAAACAAATAGAAAAACTAAAACCAAATTCTAAATAAAATCAAAATCCTTAACATTCTTGAATTTGAGCCAACAAACCCAACAATCTCCACCTTGGCTCAAATATTTCACCATGACCATGAACGTCACCAATATATGATTCCGATCACGATCAGAAACGTGAATGTTACAAACCTAGCAAAAACACGAACACAGTAACGAATGTAAACAACTATGAACATTGCAAACATGAATACGAACGACAAACACAACCAAGACACGAACAACAATGAGCAGAAACGACCACAAACCAAACATCATGTACATCAAAACACACAAACAAATTCTTCAATCTTCAAACTTGTACCGAGTCATCAATACCTTGCTGCAACCACTGTCAAATATCTTTAGGACAATTCCCTAGGGCTTCACCAAACAATCTAAACGCTCCACCATGCCAAGCATCGAGCTATAGGCTCACCATGCTAAAATGCACCGCAAGCTCCATCATGTTAGGACCAAACTACAAGCTCTAATATCACTTATTAGAAAAAAATTCCCAATCAACTATCACACACAGTGGAATAACAAACACGATTAAACAAGCATAAACGAATTTAACGTGGTTCCACTCTTAACTAGCATACATCTATGGATGAGAGAAATTCACTTGAATAAAATATAGAGATTACAGTAGACATATGCTCTTCATGCTCACGCTGGCCTATAAATTTTCTACACACCACTAATAACCTTAATATCTTGCCCTCACATAATTATAAGATATGAGAATAATAAAAGGCTTGTCATCCTAGCCCTTTCCATCCTCCGGACCTCTCCTCCCTCTTGAAACTTTTACATTTTGCCCCTTTTACCACATTTGCTTTTCTTTTAAACCAAAATCTTAACACAAAAAGTCTTTTTATATGCCACACATAAACCCAAACCACATAAAAATAGGAAAACCAAATTCTAAACAAATAGAAAAACTAAAACCAAATCCTAAACAAAATCAAAATCTTTAACCTTATTGAATATGAGCCAACAAATCTAACACGAGTGAGTTTTTTTCTTTCTTTGTTTTTTTTTACTTTGCTAAAGGTTTATGATATAATAAAAAATTTGGAATGAATGAAGTAATGTAGAATGAGTAACATGGGAAGGAGTGTCATTGAGATTTTTAGAACCTGACGAGTTGAGTTAAGGAGAGAAATTAAAAAACTAGAACATTTTTTAAAAAAGCTTTGTGATTCTTTTTTAAAAAAGTTTTATGATTCTTCCTCTTCTTTAAAAACTTTACTTGTACAAGTGATTCATCGTAGTTTTGAGGAAGAAAAATAACATAGGTTTATTGGATAAAATAATTGTAACAATAATTAAATTAAAAATTTACTAAAAACCCCTTAAGGTTTAGTTGAACCTATTTTTGTGTCCTAAGTGTGTAGAATACCTATACTTAACCCCTCTCAAAAGTTAACTCCGTTAATAACTGTTACAATAAAAAAGAGAAAATCTCTGATTTTGTCTTCCTATTCCTAGTCTTCTTTCTTAGAAACTTTGTCCTCCCCCAACTTATGCATCCAACGAGTTACCCATCTTCAACTTGCCTATTACCATCCCCATCTTCAACTTTGCCCTCACCATTGCCACATTGGTCTTTCTTGCTTAGAACCTTAAACTTGATCGTTTCTAAATCAAGAACTACTAGAAATAATAACAAAATTATAGGATCAACAAAAATAAAATGAAATAAAGTAAAACTAAATGAAAGGAAATGGGGCCGTTGATGTGGTTGTGGGAGGGAACCAGGGAGTGGAGCAAAGATAGATTGTAGAGAGCGAGGGGCAGCCAACATGAGAGGCTAATGGTGGGCAAGGTGATGGAAACAATTTGACTAGAGCAAGCATTGCAGACAATACCAATCAAGTTGAAGCAGTCAGTGCCTTGCCAAGGAAAAGGTAGCGGTTAGGGTCAAGTAAAGACCTAAGCAGTAGGAGAGAGGTCCTGTCATGTGGGTGGAGAGTGAAAGAGTAAGATTTGGAAAAACAGAGTGAGACAATTAATATGCAGATGCATAGGAGGGGTGGTGGTAAATTTGGGAATTTGAATTTGGGTCTACATCTGGGTCTGAGTAGGGGCAGAGCCAGGATTTTAAGTTATGAAGCCCACCTTTGCCATGTGGTTGAACATAGACTTTGAGCTTTTGGTCTTCCTCTGTCAACCATGAGCCTTTCCTCATGTCTTTGCCGACATAGGAATTTGCAAAAAAAGTGGAAAGGTTGTATTTTTACCCTTCTAAGTTTTTAAAATATAATTAATTTTTTTTATAAACTAAAATCAATTGTTTGATGTTAGACTTTTCTTATTTATTTCACACAAATCAACCACATGCATTGGTGGAGAATTTCTGAGAGGGAGAAAATTATTAACCATTTTGCATTTTTTAATTAAAATTATTGTTACATTAATAATTAAAAGATTGATGGGGCACATGAGAAATAATAGGATTTATTGACCTTTATTTTTACGTATATGCATGAGCAATATACATAATTTGCAAAAACCTTGATTGGGCCGAACACCTCCTATCCATCTCACTCCCTTTGTCGTTGGGTTTTAGACTACGAGAGCTAGGTAAGGGTTTAAAGCTGAAGGAAGAGTTTGGAAAGAAATATATTAGAGTAGTACTAATACCCTAGAAATTATATGACTTAGAGACGATCAATGTTTGCACTCAAACCTAGAATCTCCTTTCTCTTTGCTATAGCCTTTAAAAAAGATTTGATGCCCACAATTTGGAACAAGCTTTGATGGAAGCCTTTGTTTCATTTGGTTTTACTTTATTTTGTTTTATTTTTGCTAAATCCCATAATTTTGTTTTCTTCTCTGGTTGTTCTTGATTTAGAGACTGTCAAGTTTAAGGTTTTGAGTAGGTAATAGAGCTAATCTTGTAAGAACAAAAGGTCAGTTGTAATAAGTTTTAATCTTTATGACAAACCAATATATCCATTCCATGAAGAATAGATATTTAATTATTTATGAAAAATAAAATAAATGAGTGTAGATTTTATTGAAGTAAAATTTACTAAAATTAAACTAAGATTAAACTAGCTCAATGATGAAAATAACAAATTAGGCCGAAGATAATTACAGAATAGCAAAGGTTTGGGTTTCAACTACTTGAGGGTTATTTGGAAATGTTTTTAGTCATCAATAATCACTCACAGTACTGCAACTCTCTCAAGCAATTGTAGCATGTTCTGTCAACATACAATTATCTCTTGATCACTTGAATTGTTAATCAAACTCATTAAGCTTAAGTTGTCAAATTAAGATTAGGGATATAAGGTTATAGGGTTTATAGTTAAAGTTTTAATTTAGTGTTTATGATAAAAGCTAGGGTTAGGAATAGGATTTAAGTTAAAATCAAATCTTGTCGAGTTAGTTATCGAGTTATTTTGGGTTCAGCTAAGTCAGTTTTAGGTTTGGGTAATTTCAGGTTTAGATAATTTCTGATTCAAGTCAATTCAGGTTTGGGTCATTTAGGTTTGTGTTTAGGTCTTGTCAGGTTTAGATTGTTGATTTTTTTGTTTTTGGTCAAATTGAGTCAAGTTGAGCTTAGATTCACAGGTGAATAAGATTGGCCAGATTTTGCCATCCTTTTGTTTTTTTTCTTGTCGTTGCAAAGGCTTGTTTTGGCTGTTGGTTTCTAGAACTTCGCGTACTCTTTAGCATCTTGCTGGTTTTCTAAAGGGTAAATTACAAAAGCTCTCATGTAGCTTGATCTAACGTACTCTTTGCTTCCCTTTATTTTAAAAAACTTACACTTTCCCGACTGCTTCATTTATAGTGTGAATGTGCAACAACTTTTAAAACCCTAAATTAAACTGTTTGATAATCATGTTTTAGTAATTTCAAGATTTGTGTAGCTAATCGACTTTTAAAAAATACTGATATGCATTTATAAGAAGAAAAATGCATTTACATAAATGAAAAAGTGATAATTTAAAATGTCTATTAACTATTAAAAAAATATTTGAGAGAGCAATAGTACTGGAAGATAACTATCGTACAATTTAAAGTACAATTTTAGAAGTTGTTATTGGACAGTATAAACGAACCATGCAACAAAGTGTAGGTTTTTAAAAATAAAGAGAATAAACTATAGGTTAGGGTAAACTTTAGGTATAGCTATAACTTTTTCTTTTCTAAACTATATATTGTTGAGGTTCTGTTGAAGAAAAAAAAAAGGAAAAAGAAGTAGCGAATAGAGATAAGTTTTTCAAAAAAGATGGTGGAAGAAGTCGCTTCTGTTTACTACTCTCTCCGTATTTTTTTTTTTTTGTTGAAAATTTAGGTGTCAAAATTATGATCTGTACATGCATAAATCTAATCTTTCAAAAAAAATTTAATACTAGAAAAAATTATTAACATTAAGTCCATATTGCATTTACCGAAAGGACTTCTGCAGTAGTTCGGCTAGTGGTTTAATACTGCCACGGCATATTGCACCTTATAAATAATTTGTATATTGCATGACTAACTTTGCCAAAAAAGTAAATATATTAAAATATTATTTTAAGAAGAAAAAATAGGTGTATTTTTTTGCACTTTTTATATGAATTTTAATTATTTTCATCCTAACTTCCCTAATATAAGTAAAATATATATGGGAGATAATTTTTTACATGAAAACATATAAAAATATAGAATATATCGAATAAAATAAATATTACTTAAAAAATCTAATTTACAATTAAATTTTTTTCTCAATTAAAAAAATATAAATAACATCAATATTTATGTTAAAATATGTGTATCAATTATATTAATCATTCTATAAATGTATATATGATATATTGATGTAAAATGTAAAAAAAAAAAATCCTTAGTCATCTTTCGTACTATACCCCGGTAAATCACGGAAAATTGTTAAAAAAAATTGACAAATAAGTATTAGCACGCGAAATACCGAACTTTACCGTATGAAAACTTGACATACTGTGAAAGTTTGTGTACAACGTGCAGTGCGAAATTGAAGACACTGGTGCTAATGTTGAAAAAATTACCAATATCTAATCTATATTCCAAGCTCAGTGAGTTTTGAGTTAAAAGTTATAAGGATCAAAATTACTAGTTGTGAAACGATAAAATTGTTTTGTAATCTTAATTAGGGGAAGCGCAATTTTAGTTTTTTTTTATTAATGGACCAAGCAAAGTACAACATAGTGAAGCAAAAAACTCTGAGCCGAAGTTAGAAACACCAAGCATAGGGAAAAAAAAATAAAAAAGGGTAAAAAACCCAATAAATTTGGGGCATTTTAACCGACTCACTGCTCACTAATAGACCAATTTTGAGAAAAAGAATTGAGATTGAGGGATGTCCGTACCAGTTTAGTCCAAGTGGCACCAGAAGACACTGCACGAGTTCAATTATAGTGGCCTGTCACTTCCGGTCTAGCATTATTAGTTTTAGTCGTAAGCTCTTATGTCACTAAGTTTGTTTGTTTTCTCCTTCCTCCGCCTATATAAGGAGGCCTCATTACTCTTGTAAGATATTCAGAATCTGGGAGCTAATATAGAACTCCTTTCTTACTTCTCTCTCTATGATCTCATATTCTCACTAGAAAATTCTGGTTAAAGGGTGAGGCAGAAGTTCTTAGTCTCTCAACTCTGTCCGATAATCTGAGTTGCCACTCTGTGGATCCTCTCAGGTTTAGATCATCTTCAAGCTTATGATAATTAAGCTTGAAGGCAAATGATGACTTAGGAGTTGCCACTTTGTGGATCCTCTCTTCAAGTCGTCCTCTGCCTTCAATCATAATTGTTGTAATCTACCGGTCTCGATCCCCGGTGATATGTCCGGATAATCCAGTAACGTATTTTTCAAATATGTTTTCCAAAGGTTTTTTAAACGATCTTCAGAAAAGGTTTATTTGTGTGGAAAAGTCCTGGAGAATGCCTCCTGGAACTCTGGTGCTCGGGGCCTGATGCTTATGGAAAAGTTGGCTAGAGCTTATGAGTTCATTGTGTGTTCTTGGACTGTATCACAGTTAATCTTTCCTGTTGATTTCCAGAATCCTGCGATTCTGTTCATCTTTGGTATATTGGGCTGGAAACTGTCTCGTGCCACGGTAAAACGTACCATAGAGCAATTCTTCGGAAATCTCTATGGAGGGTCTGGCTGAATAACAATGCCACGTACCAAGATTAAACCTTGTTTTCAAATGATTTTATGAAAGATTAGTTACTGGGCTACCTCGGAACCCATTTGGTATCAGAGCCATTTGATTGTTCTACTTCCATACTCGAGTTGAGTTATTAAGAATTTCTTGCTGATCCCTTGACCCAGATCTACCCAGAAATGTCAGGAACCTCTACCCCTACTTTATCTCCTACTACTTCTTTTAGATCTACCTCTTCTTCTCACTTGGATTCTCTCTGTGAATTCAAGTATCTTTCTGATGATGAGAAGATCCCTCTCACTGATCTTCCCCTCATCAACCCTTATAAAGCCTTCACCAAACCTTCCCATTCTCTTACTCGTACAGTAAAAAATATTGTTTCCCCTACTCGGAAGCATGTAAAGGAGTATGTTCAAGCCACAAAGTTTGACCAGCATACTCTTCCTGCAACATCCAAAGAACAGTATGTTACGCTGGAGATCCCTCCTCACTTTCCACGCCAATGGACAGCTGAAGGATTTACCCATCTCCACTTTGGTGCTGTTCGCCTTGCTCTCACCTACCATGGGAGAAAAGGATTGCCAGTCACTGCTCGTCTCGCCTTGCTTGATTCTCGATATAAGAAGTACAAGCATGCCTGTATAGGCACTGTCGAGACCACTCTTAACGCTGGTACAATCCTTATGACGTTCTTCCCCAATTTCTGTATGGCTCTTCAAGATCCACATCTCCTATCAGCTTTGAAGATCCAGATCCAGATAACTGGTGCAGAACAAGTCTCTACCACCCTGGCATCTACCTTGCACTACCAGATGGCATATAGAGTACAGAATCATGCTCTTGATTTCTCTATGCCCAACATGAACAACGATGCCTTGTATCTGTCTGTGGATACAACCCATGTTCCGAACGAGACGTATGTCCCTCAGCAAATACCTCGTGAGGAACTCCAACGACTGATCCCTGCCTCTTGGATATCTGCATATGAATCTCTCTATCAGCAGACAGAGCCAGTCCAGTCAAAGAAACCCATTTTCCTTGACAGAGGAAATGGGCAGACGGAAATCTTCTTCCAGAAAGAGGAACCGTCAGAAGACACTGACGTCTTCTCCACTCCTGCAGTACTTACCTTCATCCGGGAGCCTGTAGAATACCTGCAAATACCAATTGAGTCTTTTGACTCTCTAGGTAATCCAGTCTACTCCTTCAAAGACAAGAAAGGTCATAAATATTTCGATATTTGTGATTGTTCAGACTGTTATCAATCTCCCTATGATGATGAAGAAACTACCAAGAAGATGAAGAAGAAAAAGAAGAAATCTTCCCAGCATCTTCTTGAGCAACGTTATAACCAAGGTGATCCCGAAGTCGGATTACTTGGAGAACACTCTGGCAAGTACGACTTCTATGTCCTCTACTCCCAGAAGGAACAAACCACGGATGATATCTTCACAACTCCTGCTGAACCATTTGAACTTCCACCTCCATCACCAGAAGTTAAGATGCCATGTCATCCTTACTACAAGAAAGCCATCAAGCAACTCAGGAAGGAACAACCTCCTTGTTTCATTCCTGAAGTCAATGTTTTTGAAAGTGCTCCTGAAGACTTTCCCCCACTGGCATTCAATGATCCTTCTACCTCAACAAAGCATTCCTGGAAGGTACCCCAACCTTCGACAGTTGATTCAGAAGGAAGACGAAGGGAAACCTCAGCTGCTGAACAAGTTCTCAATTGGCAATCTGAGAACATGGTCTCTCAGAACAAAGTCCTCAGCAGAATCGAGCACAACCAAGTCCGCTTGGAGCAAAAGATGGATCAAATGATCATTGATCCATTAACGCAGTGTCAGCAACGGATCAACTACCTCCACCAGGAGATTCTTGGCCTCATAGCCCGACATGAAAACTCTACGGCCCAAGAACAGGAGATCCAACACTTGAAGGAACAGCTCAGGCATCTTCAGGCCCAGCAACAACAGCCTAAATATCCTGAATCCTTTTCCTCAATATTCCATTCGCCTGACCCATTCAGATCAAGCCCAAGTCCGGCTTACCATCCTCCAACTGCTAGAGGTATTTTTAAACCTCTGCCAGCTCTCATTTCTAAACCAGCCTATCAACCTCCCAGGCCTCAACCTACTTGGCCCAGTTCTCCTACCTGGTCCAGTTATACTCCGGCCCAAACTCCTAATCCAGATAGAAAACAAAAAGGCCCAGCTTACCCTCAAAAGCCCATCAAGATCCAAGAACCTTCACACCAAACATGGATGGCCCAGTCCAATCCAATTCTTGGATTCCTTGACCAACAGATACAGCAGCCTAGTTCTCCTTCTGCTTATGCGGCCCAACAAGACTTAAGTTCTACCTCATCAAGCGAATATGAAGAAGATGATTCTTTCTCATCCTCTTCCTCAGAAGCTCAAGTCTACATGGCCCAAGGAGCTACTAGTCATGCTCAACCAGCTGAGTCAACTACAACCGATGCTGGAACTCAACAAGCTCAGCCTCCGCCTCAGCAACCACCTCCGGCTCCTCCGCCAGGACCTCCTCCTGGACCACCACCTGGTCCTCCTCAACAACCCTTTGTCCAAATGGATGAAGATCCTCCGGTGGTAAATCTTGAAGCTGCTTGGCAACCTCCTTCACTAAATGTCACATTATCTCTCGAAGGAATTCCAACAGCCAAATGGCATGAGAAATTTCTTGAATTTCATGCCTGGTGTCTCACTCAATTACAGCGAGAAGGTGCTACTCATTTCAAGGTCATCTGCGCCTTCATAGCTGGTATGTCCGGTATCCTCAAACATTGGTTTATGAGTATTGGAGAATACCGCCAGCTCGAACTTGCTCAGACACCAACAACTACAGAGTTCGTTCTCAAGCTATACAAAGAATTCATTGGTGAACCAGAAGCTCTTCTGGATATAGCTAGAGAAGAATTCTTCAAAATGAAGTGCTGCTCATATAACCGAAAAGATCTTGAGAAGCACTATGAAAGTATGCTCAGACGCTTCTACTTACTCTGCACTGGCTACGAAGCAGACAACAACCTGAAGCAAGCATACTTAAATTCTGTGCCAGACACAATTGGCCAGGAAGCTCTTCGCATCATACAGCAGAGTGGACAAGCCTTCAAAGATTATTCTTTTGGTAAGCTCCACCAAGTCCTTATGATGGCCCTCAGAAAGCTGTGCAACACTCACTCCTTCTTCAAGGATTTCAACCAGTCTCAAAGCCTGTTTGATAAAGCCTGCCAGCAACCTGAGTTATCAATCAAGTGCAAAGACAAAGGCGCTTGTAACTGCAACACCCCTCGGAAGAAACACCATAGACGCAGAATCTATTCTCCTGATCGCCCTCGTCGATTCAGAAGAAAGAAGAAAAGATTCTTCCGATACAAGAAGAATAGCGGCAAATTCAAACGATGTTTCATCTGCCGACAACCAGGACACTTTGCCAAAGACTGTCCTAAGAAGAACAACAAGTCAAAGAAGAAAATGGTGCACACCATTTCCCAAGTCACTGGCGCTGATCTCTCCAATGACGACATGGAGTCCATTTTCTCAGAAACTGAAGATGAGGCATCTGGCCTCTTTGCTATTGAAGCCTACTCCTCAGAGTCTGATTCTGATCCAGAGAAAGCTTCAATATACACAGTACAAATTGCCCCGATGCAGTCCTCTCTCTTTGCTGCTCAAGTCATACCTCAAGCCAAGATCAACATTCTCCTGGATAAATATGCAAAACCTATCCCGGTGATTGCTCTGTTTGATACTGGTGCCACAAACACCATTGTCAACCCTTCTCTCCTTCCAGAAAGAATGTGGCGACCTTGCAATGAAAGATTCCGAGCCGCAAATGGTGTCTTCTATGTCACCAAGATAAGTAAGCCAATCCGGATCAAGTTCTCTCCTACAAAGTACGTAGTTACTACTGTATTTGGCTATAACCATGGCAGAGATATGATCCTTGGCTTCGACATCATCAAGAAGATATCAGTTCATAAATGGACTGATAAAGGTCTGCAACTCCATAAGTTTTTCCTTCCATGGACAACAACTCCAAGACTTTACTCAACAGAAGGAGAAGCTCTCTCAGCAAGTCAGATTCAGTCTGAAAGTGACCCAGTATATGGCACAATCATGCAAGCTCTCATCCAGCAATCCTGTGCTGAGTCACATGCTGAGTTCGAACAGAAGCATCCTCTTCCCCTTTGGAAGAATCCTAAGTTCTTCATCGAAATTCCTTTCAAGAAGAATGAGGATGTAAACCCAACTAAGGCTACCCATTCGGGAATGAGCCCAGAGGAGAAAAAGATGGCGATCCATGAGCTGCAAGAGCTCAAGGCCCAGAACCTCATTGAGCCCACAACCTCTTCGTGGGCCTGCCAGGCCTTTTACGTCAACAAGCATTCAGAACAGAAGAGAAAAAAGCCCAGGCTTGTTATTGATTACAAGCCCCTGAATGAGTTTGTAGCTGACGTAAAGTTTCCGTTACCACGGAAAAATACTCTCTTCGCCAACTTGACGAATGCCAAGGTCTTCTCCAAGTTTGACCTTAAGTCTGGCTTCTGGCAACTGTCAATCTCTCCTCCAGACAAATACAAAACTGCCTTCTGCATTCCAGACCACCATTACCAATGGACGGTGCTTCCTTTTGGTCTGAAGACGGCACCCTCATTGTTCCAGAAGGCTATGATCCGAATCTTCGAGCCGATACTGCAGTCGGCCCTTGTTTATATTGACGATATTTTATTGTTTTCCCCTTGTACAGGTACCCATTTGAAGTTATTAGCTCAGTTTGCTCAAATAGTTAAAGATAATGGAGTAATGCTCTCTCAAAGCAAGATGGTCCTTGGTCAGACTTCCATCGAATTCCTTGGAGTCCAGATCAAAGATAGCAAGTACCATCCTCAGCCGCACATTGCTACCAAGATCATGAACTTCCCGGATGATCATCTCACGAGACGACAAGTCCAGCAAATTCTCGGCCTTGTCAATTATATCCGCGAGTTCATCCCGAAGCTGTCTTCCATTCTCCATCCTTTACACGTGTATCTCAGAAAGATCTCTCCACCATGGTCCAACCTCCACCGACGAGCTATCCTCAAGCTTAAAGAAGTGGTCCAGAATCTGCCACCTCTCAAGATTCCCGACAAAGGAAAAAGGATACTCCAGACGGACGCATCAGATGAATACTGGGGAGCGGTCCTCCTTGAAGAAATCAATGGAGTCCGACACGTATGCTGCTACAACAGTGGAGAATTCAAAGAATCAGAGAAGCACTACCATTCCACCTACAAAGAAATCCTGGCCGTTAAACGTGGGATTGAGAAATTCCAGTTCCACCTCATTGGTCACCATTTCCTTGTCGAGATGGACATGTCAGCATTCCCCCGTATGCTGAACTACAGGCAGAAACAACTTCCTAATTATCTGCTGCTTCGCTGGCAACAATGGTTCGTCCGCTTCAGCTTCGACGTCAAGCATATAAAGGGCACCTCCAACACTCTTGCTGATATCCTGAGCAGACCTTCAAAATCCTTCCTCAAACCTCCAAAGCCTCCAAAACCAAAAATCTGAGATGGCCTCTTCATCCTCCTCCGATCCCCCAGTTTTTAACAAGGATGAAAATCTCCCGGTTGATGTTGAAAGATATGAGCATCAGTCCTTCACCTTCACCCAGAGACACAGAGTCTTCCACTACCATGTCTCCCTCATTGAGAGGTATGGTTTCGATGACTGTCCTGTTAAACCTGTTGGGATTCATCCCCAATTTCCTTTCGCTCATCTCTTCTCCATCCCTGATGTTTTCTCTTTCCCTCCATCAGCTCTTTGTTTTTTTCTGGTACCTATGCTCTGTTCATACCATAGGTATTATTTTTAATATTCCAGAACTCCACCAGCTTCTCTCCTACTCCTCAAATTTCCATTCTGATTTCTCTTCAGACCTCTCCTTTTTTCTCTCCTGGTTCGATCCAATCTGCACATGGATTGACCTCCTCCATAAATCCTATAAAGACCTTAACCCTGCTATCCCAGACCGCCGAATAGGCTACCAGCTAAATAATATTTCCCCGGCTAATTCCTGTATGAATTATGGAGTTAGTCATGTTATATTTTTCTTTCATCGTCCTATTACTTTTAAAAAGTCAGCCTCAGGTTTGAAGTTCATCCCTTCTCCCTCCTACCACCATTATAAAAACCTGGATTTCAACCTAGCTAAAGTTCCATGGCAACGACACTCTGAATACCGAGCCTTCTTGAGAACCGCCTACCGATACAACCACACTGTCTTCTCAATGGAGATTTGGCCCCATGACTCTCCTGAATGGCCATCCTATCCAATGGACTACCAAGAAATGATCCATGATGCTCTCCAGTCTTTTGATGATCTTCAGCGTCTTCGCCGTCACAAGAAACGTCAAGAAAGAGCCATAGCCACTCAGAAGGCTATAAACCAGATCAACTGCCCTGCTCCGACTCCTTCTTCACCACTGACCATTGAAGAAGAAGACGAAGATCTTCCGTTGACCCAGACATGTGAACGCCTTATCATGCCTGACTGTGGTTGCGGTTTCATCTGCATTCACTGGAAGCGTCTCAATGGACCTGACCCGGAAGACCCGGATATGAATGACCCGTATGCCAACGACCCATACTTTTGGCGCGAAAGACAGTCTCAGAGTGACTCTGAAGATTCAAATCATAACTGGCCTCTGGATCTACATGCTTTTCCAGAGCCTGCCTTCAGAGATAACACGGAATACACGCCTGACCTTATCGATAGGTCAAAATTTCCACGAAGACATCCCTAGGGTGCTATCCAGCTGTCTTCCACAAACCTTACAGCTGTCCTAATTAATGCGTGTAATAATAGCTTAGTGCGTGTAATAGTGTAATGTCGGATAGTGGCCTGTCACTTCCGGTCTAGCATTATTAGTTTTAGTCGTAAGCTCTTATGTCACTAAGTTTGTTTGTTTTCTCCTTCCTCCGCCTATATAAGGAGGCCTCATTACTCTTGTAAGATATTCAGAATCTGGGAGCTAATATAGAACTCCGTTCTTACTTCTCTCTCTATGATCTCATATTCTCACTAGAAAATTCTGGTTAAAGGGTGAGGCAGAAGTTCTTAGTCTCTCAACTCTGTCCGATAATCTGAGTTGCCACTCTGTGGATCCTCTCAGGTTTAGATCATCTTCAAGCTTATGATAATTAAGCTTGAAGGCAAATGATGACTTAGGAGTTGCCACTTTGTGGATCCTCTCTTCAAGTCGTCCTCTGCCTTCAATCATAATTGTTGTAATCTACCGGTCTCGATCCCCGGTGATATGTCCGGATAATCCAGTAACGTATTTTTCAAATATGTTTTCCAAAGGTTTTTTAAACGATCTTCAGAAAAGGTTTATTTGTGTGGAAAAGTCCTGGAGAATGCCTCCTGGAACTCTGGTGCTCGGGGCCTTATGCTTATGGAAAAGTTGGCTAGAGCTTATGAGTTCATTGTGTGTTCTTGGACTGTATCACAGTTAATCTTTCCTGTTGATTTCCAGAATCCTGCGATTCTGTTCATCTTTGGTATATTGGGCTGGAAACTGTCTCGTGCCACGGTAAAACGTACCATAGAGCAATTCTTCGGAAATCTCTATGGAGGGTCTGGCTGAATAACAATGCCACGTACCAAGATTAAACCTTGTTTTCAAATGATTTTATGAAAGATTAGTTACTGGGCTACCTCGGAACCCATTTGGATAATATGGGACTCAACCCCCTCAGGGTTTGGAGGAACAAGAAATTTACCCTAATCGCTCTTAAACACATACAAATATCTTATAAATATTTCTGGGTACCTACACAACACACAAACAAAAGTTCCAAGGTTCGTTTGGATTAGAAAATCGTAGGGGCATGGTTGGCAGAAACATAAAAGATTGAGGTTCGTTCTAGGGTCTATACCAAAGTTTAAAGAGAGAGTGATTTGCATTTATTCCTAAACTTTGATTGATGTTGCAGTTACCCATTGAAGTTTGCAAGTATACATTTTTCCCCTTTTTTACACTATATGGAAAGAGGTTTTGAAATCTAAATTTAGATATATGACAGCTATCTTCTAGTAATTTTTTTCTTGTATTTTTCATAATTATTTGACATTTAAAAAAATATTATTTTACATTTATACATAGAGGAAAAACTAATAACTTGAAATGTCCATTAACTGTAAAAAAGGTATCAAAAAAATTTAAATTATTGGAGAATGACAACCATACAGTTTAAATTAAGATTTCAGAAGTTTTTTTTTCTGGATATTGTTAAAAAAGTGTACGGGGAAGTTATATATTTTCAATTTCAAACATCTGGGAAGAAACTGTAATACCAACCAAAGTTTAGGGGTATACGTAATAATTACCCAAAAACCAGCAAAAAGTCAGAATCTTAGGAGTAGCTTTTTCATGACAAAATCTAACCACCGATTGGCTTTAGCTTGCTGTCAAATGGCGTTGGTCTGGCTTTTCAGTTCTTAATCTCATCCTCCGGTTTGGCCTTTCGCTTTCATGGGTGGATTCCGTCAGCGTCCCTGTTTTTTGCTCTTCTGCTGACTCCCAACGTGCGATAAAATTTTACTAAATGCTTCCCAGGACCCATTTTCTGCCATTAAAGAAGCCTCAGAGAATCCTAGCAGACAAAACCCATTACGTAAAGCTAAAGGCCAAATTCCCCCGCCCTCATCTTTCTTTTTCTTTCTTCATTTATTTTTCTCTTCTGGGTCTTTCTGGGTTTTGAATTCTGGTTCCAGGAAGTGGAGCATAGACTTGATTTTTAACACGCAGATGGTTGGTCTTTTCTCTAGGTTCTCTGTCGGAAGAGCTGGCCACCGACGTGCCCAAAGTTCTCTTGTAAGCCTCGATTTCCTTCTGTTCTAGTGCTTAGTTGGCAGAGCCGGTTGGTGGGTGGATTTTAGTTTCCTAAATTTTCCTTCATTGATCTTGCTAATGCCCCTTGCTGATTCCTGGATGAGTCGACTTTGTTTTTCATTTTGGTTAAGTCATAGGTCTGGCTTGGGTGCTTGATCTTGAGTTTTACTTGCAGACTTCTGTGGTTGAATTGCCTGCATCAACTGTTAAGCCATTGTTGACTCAGATTGATAAATTATCTAATTTGTTAGATTTTCTGGGAAATAACACATCTTTTTCGTTACTTTCTGTGGTGGGGAGCCATTGGTTAACACCTTTCCGGTTCTAAATATTAGGAAGAAATGTTCCTTGTATGTTGTTGGGGCGAAATCTTGACTTTTCCGGGGAGGGATCTTGTTTCAGTTTTATTGCTTATTGGGCTGACGATTGTTTTCCAGGACTTTTTAAGCCAGGAATCTGGAGGATTTGTCTCAAATTGTTACTCATTTTTTCCTTTTTTTTTCCTCGGCTATTTGGTTCATCACCGCCTCATGCACATATTGTTTATCTTCTAATTGTTTTTGGTTGATAACTTTTCACTGATATGCTTGATGAATTGAATCACTGTTATATTTGAAAACAGAATGAAGGGGAAGTATTGCCCCGAAATCCTGAGGTCATTGATAGGCCTGATGCCCCAACTGTTGCTTCTCATGGAATTGAAGTAGCTGTCGAGTTTAAGCCAGTTGAACATCCGGTTGAACCTTTGGATAACGACCGACCTATTCAGTGCCCTCTACCAGAGCCTTCAATTCTAAACGTAAGCTTGTGTTTACTTGTGTTTGACATTCATGTGCTCTTTTGTGTTCACGCATTACTTAGAATATTACTTGGTTTAAGATGGTAACCAGTATGAGCTAACACTAAATCTGAGTTCATATGGCATATATGGCACTCTAGTTACAGTTTGATATCGGGGCTGTATTCAGAAGAGTTGTTCTTGTTTATCTACATGCAACACATACTGTACTAGTAGAAGTTTAAGTGCGTTTGTTGACAGAGTAGCTTATATTTCTGACATGGAAATGTCGTGAATGTTGAGGTTTCTCCTTATTGCTATGATGTTTTTGTTCATTTTATCTCCAGGTTTTAGTACTTCTTAAAATGTGTTCAGATTCTGATTGTATGGTTGTATAGTGCTTTTTGTTAAAATAGGTCTGTGGAACCTTAACTTTCCTACAGTCAGCAGGATGGGTAATGTCATCAATCAATATTTGTTTACCCTTATTTTCTGTTTAATGGCGCATTATAACCACCCCTGTTAGGATTTCATCACTGATCTTTCCTCACCCTAAGCAAGTCAGGTATCAGTGTGCAATAATTGAACTTGGAACTACTCCAATGAGATTATGAGCATGGATGCATAAAAATGGTGTTATGCTTGAATTCCTGAGGGCCACAGTTGAAAACAAATTGTCAAGTTGTTGTTGATATTTGTGAATGCATTTTGTTCCGCGTTTGTGTGAGGGGAGATGTTTTCTATGTCATAATCTTAATGGATTTTCATTATCAAATATTGCTGTCAATTGTTGATAGATCTTTTTCAGTTGGAAAGGGACCAAAGATACTAAGATCATGGTTCAATATCTTTGCCTGTCTTAATTTTCGTGGCTCTTTTTTCTTCACCCTTCCCCTTGATTATATTAATTTATCTTTAGTTCATGGATCTTGCTTACTTGTAATTTTGCATCAGGATGGAAGAATATGGAAGGAGAGAGTATCCGCCACCATGAGAAGGAGAGGGGATTTGCCAGTTGTGAAGGATGGGGGTGGCCTTGAATCTGAACCTGCTTCCGGTACCAGACCACGACAAGCTCAATCCAATCGCTTGATTCTGCCATCATTAAGTGCCCCAGAACATAACTTGCTGAAGCTGCTGGAGGAATGTAATGCATCTGGGATATAAAAACCCCATGCCAGCCGGCAGGGAGAAAATTTATTCTTCTTGCCACTGCATTTTGTTTCATAACCCTCTTTCTGCATTAAATTATGTCAAAGTTAAAGTCCTCTTTTACATGTGTATATCCATACCTACATACAAAGCCTTGATTGTTGATACTCGCTTATGAAGTTCTTATGTTGCAGCTGAGTTTTATGTTGCTTATAATCCATACATGCCGAATGTCGAATGTCGGATATTGTTTGCCCTTCACCATGAATTTCTTTGTACCGGCAGCATCTGATGACTAACGAGTCCTTTGAACAGCTACTGCTAGTAGAACTTAGTATGGCTCAGTGACTTGTCAAGCATTGAATTTCCGAGAGATCCAGGATTCAAATACTGATAACCCAGCAAGGCAGCGACCGAGTTATTGCCTACTTGGTTTTTATTTGAGGCAAATTTCAAATTTTTCGAAACCGTAGGAAACACAGAGAAGAAAAGAGATGGTGAAATCCATTGGAACATACCATGTTTAGGACCTATTTTGAGTTTGAAAAATTTGGACTTCACTTTGAGTTCGATCCTATTCTGGTCGAGGGCTGGGCATCAATGGACGCAAAGCTCAATGGTAGAGATGTAAAACTGGTTCAGTCAGTAGCCCCTAAAAGTTTGGGCGTCGGACGCATGGCACCCCACACTTTTAAATTTCACACAAGTCTCAATCAAATGATAAACTTATGGGACAGCCTGTAGTACAATATATTTTTCTTAAATGTCAGGTCACGTCTAATGATCGAGGAATGTATAGGTGAAATCAATTGGTTAATCGACCAAACTATAATAGAACGATTGAGTTTGTTATAGGAATCCAACCGTACCAACCCGGAGATTGAGATCAATCAATTGGATGATGCTTACTGAAAAGTTATTTTCCGGGTTGAGGATGTGCATTTAGAATTTTGGATTAGATTATAATTGAACACTGCATTTAGAAAAAGCATTTAGGAGTACCGCTAGGAGGGAGAACTTCAAATTCTTTGGAGCCAGACAATCAAACTTGCAATTCACAAATGATCTGTGGACATCTCATATAGGACAATCATTTTATTGTGTGACTGTTCATTGGATTGATGATAATTAAGTAATGCAAAAAATGTATTCTATCATTTAGGTACATAGAATCTGATCATATTGGTTTTTATATCTATAATTGCGTCATAGAAGATTTAAGTGAATATTTTTGTACTGACTACTTTATGTACATTTTATTTGACAATGCATCATCAAATAGTGATGTCACTACTCGGCTTTTGAGTCAATAATTGAAGCCACCTCTAGAAGGTGCATTATTTCATGTTAGATACATGTGTCATATTTTAAACCCCTATGTCTAAAAGGGATTAGAAGTTGCAAACTGAAATTGTTCTTATGCAAAATTTATTGCAGTATTTGAAATCAAGACAAAGAGTTTAAAAAGTTTTGTCTTGAAAATGGAAATGATTTTTCTTGGAAGCATTTTAAATTGGATTGTTCAACTTGGGTGGAACTCAACTTGTTTGATGTTGATGGATGCATATTTATATGTAAATTTATTGCATCATTTCTTAAACATGAAGCTGAATAATGAATTCCTCACAATAAAAATGTGGGAGAAATGTTTTAAATAAGGTGAATTGCTAAAGTTATTTTATGAGGCTACTGAATTATTCTTCGGTCTTTACTACCCCACCATGCATAAAGTTATGCTTCATTTACTAAACATTACTTATGTTGTACATAAATTTCAAAATGATGAGTTTTTAAAACTCACCGTGCAAGTCATGAAGGAGAAGTAGCTATAATATTTTGAAAACATTCCCCCCAATCTTTTTAGTTGCATCTTTGCTTGACCCATGTGTGAAATTGGTGGGCACGATAATATTGCTTGAAAGTATTTTTCATACTTATTTGAGCATGACCCAAATTAATGTTTTAGCTATGTTGTTACTACTTTTGATTACTTGTGATATTTGTACAAGTTATATTTGTGATAGACATTCAGATAAGGTAAGACTAGAAGCTCCTCCAACCATAGCTTCTAGAACGTCAACCTCATCAAGGTTCAATCTGGCCTTCTAAATGCTCAAACTTTCATGATTGACTTCTTCGGGTTTAACTGAAGTGGATTACTTCCTCAACACATCATATGAGCCAAGTGATGTTAAAACATTGGAGTGGTGAAAACAAAAAAATGTCAAGATTTTAGTTATCACCCAGGAGATTCTAGCAGTTCCGGTACCAACTGTGGTTTCTGAGACAACTTTTAGTGCAGGTAAATGAGTAATATTAGAGAAACGGGCAAAGTTAAAACTAGAGGTAGTTGAAGCTTGCATATACAACCGAGATTAGAGTCTTGCTGCAATTCGAAAGCAAAACTAAAAGAGCTCCGATGATGAAGTGGTATTCGGTGACAATGATTGATTTTTTTCTTCTTCTTCTTACTTTTAGTTTGTATTTGATCTGACTATGTTATTAAGCATATATCTTAGGTTTTAATTTCTAGTTATTTTTGAATCATTTTGTCATTTTCTCCTACAAGGCACGTTTCAATTAATTATAAGTACCGTTTGACTTTTTAATTAATAAAAGTTGCATTGGTGGTGGTGTTTCTTTTTTTTTTTTTTTTAATATAGTAATTCAAACTTAATTTCAATTTTTTTTAAATAGCCATATCAGCCTAGGCCCAAGCCTAGCCTGCCTTTTCCTGGGCTATGCTTGAGTCTTGCCAACCTAGGCCCAGGATTGGTGGGGCTAGGCCGATCTTGGGCTTGGTGGCTCACTACCTAACTTGCGGGCCGCAAAGAGCATCTGGACCCCTTGAGGATATTGTCATGATGCCATGACAAAGGCTAGGAGCAAAGAGCTTAAGAAGGTGTTTTAAAGGCATGTGAGAGGACTACTGAAGGAACAAGAGGCGCATGAGTCTAAGGACAAATAAAGCTGTTGGAACGTGCTCGGTAAGGATCAACAAGGATTATAGATTAATGTGCTCGAGGCATTGGGACTGTATGCACCACAATGCATGGATACACCCCAAGGCGAATACATCCGAGACCCTTATGCACCCTAGAAAGTATGCTTGCACCCTCAATCCATTATCTTATGTTTTACTTAATTTAGCCTATTTATGACCAAACTTGGTGTGACTTAGTGCTATTTTGGTTATGAGCATGAAAAGGACCCTTGATGAGCCTTTAGCATGTCTCGAGAAGTCTATATCAAGTACTACTAGGACTCCTACAAGGCCTAGGACTCGTAATTTGTTTCAACATAGTGTTTTGTATACTCCTGGCCTAAGCCTTATTTAAGGGCCATCTTAAGTATTATTTTATCACCAAGATATAGAATGTATATTGTTGCTATTGGCCATTCTTTCTTGGGTTCCTTGTGAATTTAATTTGGCACATAAGAGATCTAGGCTCATGTATGTCTTTCCTACACTACTAGTTTCTAATCACATATTGGTTAGGGGTGGGAGTATTACTTAGTCCTTTGAGCATGTCTTAGAGCTTGAAGATTATTCTAGGGCATTTCTTAGTTAAGCAATAAAAGGTTCGCATTAGTTATGTATATATATAAATATATAAGAATTACAATATATAGTAATATACGTGTGTGTATATATATATTTGTAAATATATGTGTTATAATATTTAGATATACATTCTTATATACAACCATACATATACTGACTCATAGTTTATGTAGGTCAATACTACTTGGTCAATTCCTGCTATCCTAACATAGAAGGCTTCTTGGCACCTTATCGGTCAATCGACTACCATCACAATGATTTTGGGTCACAAAGGCCTTCGGGATCAAAAGAAACCAACTTTGCTCATGTTGGGATTTGAACTGTAGTCCAATGCGTAATTGGTGCAACAAAAATGAAATGGAAGATTATGATGGGAATCAATAGGGTCAAACTAGAGATTTAGGCGAACATTGTTATTGTATGTTGTGTTCTCCATAATTATGCCTGGTATCATGATTGGTGTGACACAAACATTAATAGTTTCCAAGGACCGGAATATGTGCGAAACAAGACACATTTACAAGCTTTAGAACTAGATTTGGAGACCTTGCATGTTGAGACACCTACAATGGCATGAGTTAAGGATGAAATAGCACGGTCTGTTATAGAGTGGCACAGACATAGGGTGTGACGTAACTGATAACTGATCACACACAGTAACCTTAATGGGCTATTTCGACTAATATGTACTCAGATTTTTTCCCTTGGATAATCGTTTGTACAATGTTAATGGTTAATGTTACAAAGTAGCATTCCATAATAGAACAGCAAGGAAAATGTGGTTACTTTTGTGCTTAATAAACATGGACCACAAACATATACAATTATAGGCATTAATGTCAAAGGAACACCAACCCAAGTTCCAACAAAGAAATTGGACATGGTAAAATTAGTGCCCATCACTTAGCACCAGCAAAATTACATAACCTGATAATGGACCAGATGATAACATGTCAAAACATAGACTAGTAACGTATACACCATAGCAAAGTAGTCATACATGATCCATAATATGCACTCCAAAAGATGTGGGATATTTACTGCTAAGGTTCGAACTTCTACACCTTATGTTTTAGCCATTCAAGGCAAGCCTGATCATTATCTGTGTCATTCAGCAGCATATCACGTTCAGACTTGAAGTTTATAAGGAATGAAGTGGCTTTGACCCAAAATTCATCCCCTTCTACAACTTTAGGAAGGCAATGAACAATGTCCATACATCGGCACATAGTCAATGGTGATGCTGAGGGCCATGAGGCAGAACCATATGACCTGTTGACTAGAAATGGTAGGAAGAAATAGGACTCATAGGGACATTCCTCCCATGAGGAACCCAGAGTGATGTGCCCAGTGTGTATGACGGGGGCTACATGGCGGTCGGATCCATTGTGTCAGAGTTTATCTCAATAACCTCTACAGCAAGATAAGGAGAGTTCTGGAACAAATGTCTATTCATAGGTCCAATGTCCTCTTGCCCATTGGGTAGGAAAAACCCGATGATTGCCTCCATATTGGGGAGTCAAAAGTCCTAGAGCTGGGCAACATCACCATTAAGATGCGATGGTGATGTGTAGATAATCCCCTTTGTGCTTCACTGATCTAATGTAAACATTGTGCAATCTCTCTACCTTCTGTATGAACGTGTCAACAACTTGAGTAAAAAAGTTACTAGTAACCGAAGGCAAATTACCTCAATCGACCTTAGCCATCACGCATTATCAGCTACAATTTTACAAGTTGTCAGATACCAACTCCACTTAAAATGTGGCACCATTGCAATGACAAGAGGTTGGTACTGATGCCTCAACTTCAGCCACTGATTCTCGAGCTGTTCAAGCATCCATGGGTAGTCGGTCGACTCAACCATGTGATGTTGGACGTACCGCCACCTGGATCATGTCAAATGGTCACCTTGCCATTCACCACAGTTTTTAACTTTATTAACAAAGTTAATGTAGTTGGCTATCGCAACCTCCCCTTGAGTTTTGAGCTGCATGAATCCTAGCACAATGGCATCGTCCTAGTGGGGGTCAAACATTGGGATGCGTTCCGCCATTGGAACCCCTATCGTTGGAGTTGAATGCTTCTTTGGTTGGACCTGCAGTGCACCACAAATATGGAATCAGCGATGGTCACTAGAGACAAAGTTGGTAGTCCTAATAGGTGTTACTTTGGCTAGCGAATAGGCCCCCTACTTGTAAACAAAAGACATCAGTTCACTAGAGGGCATCAGTCAAATATACAAAGCTTGGAATGACTACTGTCACGTCCCCATTAACTTCTGTGTCAAATGACTGGTGGAGAGTAGAAAAACATCTGGTTGGTATGCTTTAGTAAGTGGGCTAACAGTGCCATTACGTGCATTGAACCATTCATGATTGGATCTGTAATTATTGTTTAATTCCATGGGCTTACCCAACAATATACTCCCCAGGCCACATCCATATTTCACCTTGGCCATGAAAATATGTTAACCCTAATATAGATAAATCATTGAAATCCTATTTATGTCACAATATAAGTATCGACTTTGACTATCAACTCTATTGGCTAAACGTGACCACCCCACAATTTGCAGGTATTTGAGTGGTGCTACACTAAAAAATAAAAACTAGATAATTCAATAGTAGTTAAATTATAGCTCGAGCCCTCTTAAGTTTAGTTTCATCAGGCAAACACTCCACCACAAATTTGACTAAGGTAAATTCTCATAAATAAATAAATAATAAAAAGTATCATTATTTGCAGCATCTTCTATTAGCACATGATATGGTACTGGCTGATGTGATAAATTTGTATGGTAAAAAAACATGATCATTTTCGATATGGCACGATTGATATAAAAGCTGGTCGGAATTTCAGCAATCAATCAAAGTACTCACCAATACTCATTTCAAGATGTACAGTATCACGAGTCTGTCGGTTCAAGTCACGAACCACCAGTTGAAAAGAAAAGGCCGCTAGAATTTCAGAGAGATCTCAGGGCTTTTTTTGTCTTTTTGGAAGAAAGCTAAAATAACATCCAGATGACCAGCCAAATCGGATACAGAGTCGACCTTATTAAATCAGCAAATTTATAACAAGCTTAAGAACCCAATTCTCTGAGGATGTTTACTACGGTGAAAACCTCCATGATCAGTCACGGAACCATATCCACACACCTTTCCCCCCTTCTGTTGGCACCCGATTATGTAGAAAAGAAGGTAAATTTACGAAATTTTAACCGAAGAGATAGCAGTTGTGAGTTCCTGGTTTCGTGGATCACTGCCTTCTAGACAAACACCAAGAGGATCTTCCCTGACTAACAAGGCGAGAACGCTGAGTGAACTCCATGCTCTTGTCACATTGTTGGTAGAATCCCCGAGGGTAACAGCGAAAACAGCATCGAATCCACCTGCTCCAGGAACTCCAGCCAACAGAACCCCTTGCATGTTCATGGTAGCATCAAGAAGCTGAGTTTGTGATTCTGGTTCTATCTGCAATTTAGAGGAGAGATATGCTCATTGGGTGTCAAGGTTGATCATAAATGCAATGGAGTTAAATTTCATTGCTATATCCAAGGGCCAAGTTGAGAATTTACGTGACATAAAGACCACCTAGATGTGAGTGAAATGCCCAGACACAAAAGAAACATCAACATGTTTTGGGAACAGATGGACAAAGTTCACAAAGGGAGAATAACTTACTGGAACACCAGCTGCCTCACCCATCAGTCGCATGAGATTTCTAATACCAATCATAGCATCTCTTGCTCCTAGCAGTGCTTTAACAACTGCTTCTTTACTTGGTTCCATGGCCTGATCTATCCACTGCATATGCAATTAGTTTGTGAGCATCTCAAATGCTACAAAATGAACTTGCAAATTTAGGATAAGCTTTATAAGCACAAGAAGAGTACAAAGAACATACAGTGGCATCTCAAGATATCCTTGAACCATTTTTTTGCTACAAAATCAAATGATGAGAAAAAAACCAATGCATCCAAAGAAAAAAAGAAAAGGAAAAACTTAAAAAAAAAAAAAAAGATGAGGCAATAGAACAGGATTAACACCTGTAAACCTTGCTGGGGGAAGTAGCTAGAAAGAAAGAACTAAACAAAACAAACATAATAAGTCATCCAAATAATAACCATTAGTTTCCTTTCTGATCCAGTAAGAGGAGAAAATGGAAAATGAATCATATATTACAATCTGATTCCAATCATGTAAGCAGTGATAGAACAAAACTTTTAATGCCAAATAATCTCTAAACTTTGACATTTGAATGCATGCAAGATACAAAAGCAACATAGCAGCTTCTACATGAATAATCTTCCTTACGGTACCCAATTGTGATAGAATAGACATGGAATCTCAATGTTTTCATTATCATTTTCTTTGCTCACTCGGATGGACGAGATAGCAATGAAGTTCCAACTTTTCTTCATCATATATTTTCTTCACAATTCAATGAATGCTTTGTTCATGCTATGAGTTTCATGATGATTGTGTTTCCAGAAATTAAACAAGGAAATTGCTTCCATATTCAAATACCAAGTTGAATTTCCCTTTTGCAATTGGTAGTTTGTTTGAATCAGGAAGCTTAATGTCCACAGTTTGGAAGACTCGGAGTCCTATGTTACTGGCTAACCACTAACAGTTGAGAAAAATTGCTTCATAGTTAGTTGATATTGTTTTTTCAGTTTTGAAGAATGAATGACATCAAGGAAACAAGTAAATTATATAGAAGGGCTAAATCAAAGCTTCTGATGGGAAGAAGGATTGTCAGGATGCTTCAAGAAGACAGTTTGTCATACAGCAGATGACTGTATCATTTGACTTATTGAGGTAGCACATCTAACTGCTTATAAGTATAAATACTGATTAATCCTCGGAATGAAAGGTATCACTCTGTTCAATCATACTCAATATTTTTCTTGTGTTCTAATAAAAGAACAGTTCAACATCTCAATAGTTTGCAGTTAAGAAAAACACAGAATAACCAAATACCTTTTCTGATTTGAGCCTGCTGCATTGGTCAATCACGTCTCTATATACACCCCAGTCTTCTTCGGCCAATCTTCTCAAAATGTTCAGTTGTCTTTCCAGTTCTGAGTTTGCCTCTGATAACTTTCTCCATGTTTCTTTTGATTTTTCAGGTTCCAACTTCTGCCATTTTTTTACGGCACCTACCATGGATGGGGTTGATGATCCACCAGTTCCAGGCTCCCCTAGCAGCTGGGAAGCAGGAAAGTCATCATTAGCATGCAGTTATATATTCAACAATAAAGAACATAAGTAATAATGAGATCAAGGAATGTTCTTTTCGAGGTCACGGTCACACTGTGCTTGAACCTAGGCCGCGTGAATAGACATTCACCCATACAATGTAATATGTCTTAAATGGAGCTCAATACATCACCCATTTTAACTACTTCTGCAACCACAGATAGAACACTAACTTTTGCAACATGAAATGGCTTACTGGATTAGGTAGGATGCATCAGTGTCATCTTATCTTAGATATAGGATTAAGCAAGGAAATAAAGAATACCCTCATATTCAGAGGCTAGAATGAAGAGAGAATAAACTGATACATGATCTTTTGCCGAGGTAAGAAAAAGGAAATAGTATATTAAAATCAGACAACTTATTAATCAGATTTTTCAAAACACTATTTAAAATACTATGTAAATGGTGAAAAGACATACATGAAATAGGAGTGCTTACTATGCTAAAATGAATGCAAATGGTGGACATCATAATACTCACAAGATTCATCAATGGTGGCAAGGAGAACTTTGTTCTCTCATGATCCCACTTTGCTTTTAGTACACTTCCAATGACTTCCTCTAGAGGCAATACATTTGCTGTGGCCTGTAACATTTCAAGACGAATTTAAAGTAAAAAATTTAGCAAAGATGCTGAACTGCTACCAAATTACAATCATGCTTCTGCCAATCCCAAGAGCGAGATTGTTTTAAAAAAGAGAAAGAAGCGGTAGACTGAAGTTTGTCTTCATTATAAAGTCCTAGAGTTGTTAGAGTTACCGCTGTACAGATGGAAGGCCATTGATCAATACATCAGGTTTCCAACAGTTCAGGTGCACCAAACAATATGTTATGTATGTTCATAGGAAATTCTGGATTTGCATTATCCTGGGTAAAGATTCCACTAAAGAACATTGCCTAGTCATTCTAGTTGTCACTTCTACTTGCTAGTCATGCTACCAACAGACTAAATTTCAACTTTCGACATTTCTAGTTGATGGCCAACTAATTACTGTGGCAATGATTTGAGAATACCATTAAGATAGTGTTGCAAACTTTCTCTATTTCCTTGTATATTTGGGGTGTTGGAGGACTTAAATCTAGGGCGGTTCTTGGGGAAGGGGAGAGGGGAGGTATATGGCAGTGCCAGTAAAAATTTCAGTCATGGTAGTAGAGAAATGCCATCAGCAGCATAAAAAGAACCCAAAATCTGATTGAGATATTTCTTCATGAATTAACAGAGGGCAAATATATGGACAGGAGAAAGCTTTAGCTGTAGGGGTTTATCTCTAATACGAGTAGGAAATAAATCTTACAGGATTGCATTCCTTTTGGTGGATCTATGGATCTAACAAACTACGGTATACTTTCAGAATAAATTCATTGAGCTGCCACCGTATGCTATCTTTGAGTGTTTTTGAAATCCTAGGGAAACTGTTACAAGTAGTTATATGTTGCACTAAACAGACTTCAGTGTTGCAAACATTTCTTACATGAAAACAAAGATCCAATATGAAGGATCTGAGAAGCCTTAAGTTTAGTTAAGCCAGACATTCCAAATTTTTGGTTTTCTGGGTGCAGGACAATGACAGATGAGGAAGTACAAGGCATTGACCATGTTCATATCTCTTGATATCGCAGACCAACAAAATGAAAAGATAGTCATTCAGTGTATCAAGTTACTATTCAATCAAAAGCTAAGTTGATGGAGAATGATAGATAATGAGTTTAAGGCCGCATGTGAATGACAAGATAATGGATTTAAGGTTGTGGATAACATGCACAAACAATATTTACATCCAGACTGAGCTATTGCCCATGTAGAAGCAGAATATAAATTTTCAATTATGATGAGACTTCAATGACTCATGTTCATAGTGCCCGGGTTAGTGTTGTTGGGTAAGAGTGCGTGTACAAAGCACGTGTGAGAGAACAAGAAAAAGAGGGACAGACAGATAGAGGGACATAGATGAACCTGAGCAGAAGAAAGTATTTCTGGTGAAAACCGAACATATTGGTGACTGCCATAAACAGCAGAACTAACATCAAAGCCACTCCCAACCTTTCCTTGTGCAATACAGTGAGCACTTTGAGCAATTACATGCACTATATCAAGACCTGTCAAGTCATTATTTTCTTGCTGTTCACCTTTGGGCAAACTAACGACACCTAGGTAGTGAAGTAAAGCAGCAACCACAGCAGTTGTCATTGCTGCAGATGACCCCAAACCAGTTTTGGCAACTTCAGGCTTGCAGTTTTTCTCGTTTGATTCCTCTGCATTGAAAGTAATTGATGTGAAGGGTGGAAGAGAAGCCAATGACTCTGATGTCAGAGGGAGCCCACTTGCCTCAATCTGTACAAAAGGCAAAGAACATTATGAATTTTGAAAGTCTGACATCTAATACAATTGCAAAGCATCATGGAAACATGATATGTGAACTGTTACAAGTGCCGAGGATTTTGGAAATAATATGGGAAAAATATCCACCCAACTGCCGTTTCATGGAAGAGAAAAATCGTAGACAAGATAAGAGCATACCTGTTTCCGATATGAATAGAAGTCATTGCAACCAAGGATAGTGATATGAATTCCTGCACGCCTAAGTTGTATCTTAGATCCTCAATCTAAAATCGCCATTAACCTTGAAAGTCACAAGGAACACAAGATACTTCAATTATTACCTTGCAAGAGTATCTTTGCCAGTGCATCCTTCTTATTCTGGTCAAATATTGCATGTGCAGCTGCTACAGTATATTCCACTGCATGTTCCACAAAGGGATTTCTTGACTCACTGAAATAATACATCGACAATCATAATAACCACATGTTTCCACCATGACCACATCTAAACTGCATAATCATTGCTATATTTAGTTCTGTCAGCATATTCAATTGAGAGCCTCATCACCATACCAAACTTTATTCCCAACTAAGCTGCAGTTATAGTTGGAGGTGTGAAGTCCATATTGAACTAACTTATAAAAATTGCACTGACATTATAAACTAATGCAAACCAACAGAGTAGTAGGTATATAAGGTGGATTATGTTCCTATTTCCTAACCAGAAGCCATTCCCTAGGGGGACAATAATCCGGACATTTCAAACACTCATGATCACATGTTTCTCTCAAATTGTGCAAGGAGAAGTTGCATGACATATCAATTATGAAGATGGCTATCACGGTTGTTCTCAACTTAAATATGTATAATAGGAACAAAGACGTTGAGTAAGAGCTAACACATTCATGCAAAGAAATCCAAGATAAACTTGCCTTAAGGATGAAGGTTGAAGTGTTAAGTTTTTCAAAGACAGTCTATAGGTGCTTTCCCTGCAGAGCTGAGAAGATGTAACTTTGACATCCGTCCATGCCTGCAAAGGTAGAGCAAGATATCTTTTCAACGCTAATGCCAATTATCATGATAATGTTAAATCATGCAAACAATGGCATGAAGCTTAAAATTGAATAACAGAGAAAACTGTTGACATTCCTCGCCAAAGCTAATGAAACATGAGAAAAAGGTAAAGTATTATATTCTCGGTTTCATTATTATGGAAACTCGCCCTCATTTCACAGATGTTGCTTTAAGTGGCTGAGCTCACTTTTATTTTACTTTCTCCTACTTTTTTTCCCAGGCACTAACAAACTCATTCACCACATTCACTTTCAAAACTTACCACCCTTCGAATAGAAAACTACTATTAACATAACCGCATTCAGAGCATTTGCTCAGCAGCATCTTATGCTTTAGCCCTAATTTCAACTGTTGCCCACAACTTCACCAGCCTGTTTTGCCATTTAGGAACCAAAGAAGCCATTTAGGAGGAGGCATTTCAGCCGACCGATGGTCCAAAAGATTAAGAACACGATTAGTCAAACTGTGCAAAAGTTCAAAGCATGATGTTTATAACATCAACTTCCTAACTCCCTCCAAAGACAGGCATAAGCTTTTCCTAGATTGGTTAACTTCCAAATAAATCAGCTCATGGACATGGAAAAAGGTAGACAGAAAGAGGGAAGAGAACGCACCCATGCCCAGCTCTCGGGCTTGACTTGTTCATAAAGCGGCTTGACGATGGCGTAGAAACGAGCATTGGTACTGAGCACAATCCCAGCATTCGGCCTCTCCAAGATGAGATACCCTCCGGTTATGAGCACCTTCCCGGGCGCAGAAGCAACTCTGCAGCAACAACCATTAATTTCGAGAAACGGCGGAAACCTAAATCAATACCAAATTAAGTAATATTGAAATGAATGAATTCGCAGAGTCTGGCATCCAATTCAACTGTTACTTACACTTCCATTGGATCGGAACCGGAACAAACAAATCGGAAACTGCAAGGAAGATGTCCTGCGAGTTGGTGATCGTCAACAATCCTTATCTCCGATTGGCGGCTTCTCAATATTACTAGCGGCCGACGAAGACGAAGACGAAGAAGGTTGAGATAGCAGTATTTTGTTGAAGTGGAGTAGTGCTGTATCCCGGTCAATGAGGCTGGCTAAGGCTTGGATTTGGAAAAAGAAATGACGAAGAAACAATCTTTTCGCTTCAAATTAAGCTCATTCCATCCATTGACGATCGCGACAGCTTCGTGAATTTCAGCTAACAGAGGGTCACTCGGATCAGTATGATTCACGAGGCGGATTCCAGTCAATGGTTGACCAACTGGTCAATTCTGTCGGTTCATTTTTCACTCAAAATAAGCCTAACAAGCCTGGATTAATCAAATATGCATATGCCCGAAAAGGCAAAAACGAGCGAAGCCAAATCGAGTAGCAATGTATTAAATACCCTTAAGTTATATTACATCCTATAATTTTTAGAAATACCGTATAATATATTATACAGCATATTGTTACTGTTTTTATAAAAAAATATTAGAATATTATTTTAAGATGAAATAAATTACTAAATAAAATTTTTTGGCACTTTTTTTTATCATAATTAGTCAAATATAAATCAAATATATATAAAAGATAATATTGTTATAAAAAATATAAAAAATGTTATATACAGGGCAAAATAAATATTATTTAGTAAAAAATACTAATTAATTGATATATGAGAAAAAAAAACAACACTCTAATAATAACAATATGTTTTCTAATACCATATTAAGTTTTAGGTAACTCAAAGTATGACACTTCTATCCCAGTTTGTTTTGTAAAACAAAATATTCATCTCATATATAATATTTTTACTATTTTACATATTTATGTACGATATTTTGATGTAAAATGACAAAAAAAAAAAATCTCACACATGTCTTGTAAAAAATAAGATACAGCGGTATGTACCTCACAGTATTTGCAGTCTACCGTGGTATTCTAATAAAATGTATATAAAAGATGACCGGTATGTAAAATACCATCAAATATCACAATATACAATGATATTTTGCATGAAAAAATGACAAAATGTAAAAAAAAATTATATCTTATATCATTTATAGCAAGTAAGCAGTATATCACATGGTATATCGCGGTATTAACGACCATGTTAAGTAGCAGGTTGATCATATTTTATTTGAAATATCTATCGGGTTTGATTTTGTTTTTATTTAGATTGAAAATATTTGAACGAGCCATGAATAAGGTTTTAATCGATTAAGCTTTTGAGCTCAAGTAGTTCGCTTAAGTTAAGAGAAAAGGCAACCAAGCTAAGCCGAGTCGACTAATAATAAATCAAACTTTATTTGAATTGTGTATCAAAATTAAAATTTTTTTTAGACTTGACTTAAGAACAGCTTGGATGAGCCATAAATGAGTTTTAAACTGAGCTAAACTCAAACTGTTAATTAACCCTAAATATACACCATACCTCATAAGTACCCATATCCGACATTCCAAGCATATCTCTATTAACAAAAGTTTATTCCATCCATATCCGTTCATCCTTCCAACTACTCTGTTGTCCAACCGTTTTCGTTTCACTACTAGAATTGCCCCTTGCCATTGCTATCTTTGAAGAAATCTCTGTACAGAGCATTATCGATCGGCAGTGTTTGACAAGATCCTGAGTAAAGCGTGCAACATGGTTGCCAGCGACATAGTCAATCGCGGCCTGGGATGATATCCCGACAAAGATTGTGTGTCTTGCTCCTGGACGAGATCTTCGACACAAAAGCTTCATGGTCCCCAAAAAGATAGTGAGTATCGGATTATTTGATGAAGCGTAGCTATACGGTGCACTAAGTGCACCACTATACACTCTTAATTTTGTCTTATTTTAAAAAATGTCACTGTGTCTATACAACATTTTTATAAGATTGATACTATTTCTAAAACAATATTTCTTATGGAATGAGCAACACTTTATGGAACATCAAATTTTTATAATGGAACAATATTTCCTACCAAATGGTAAAATATTGGTTTTAGAACAAGATTTCTCACAAAATCAACAATATTTTACAAAACATCAAATTTAAATGAATGGAATAATATTTCTTACCAAATAATACAATATTATTTCTAGAATAACATTTTTTAAGAAATAAACAATATTTTATAGAATAATAGATTTGTATAAATGAAACAATATTTTTGAATGAATGAAGTAATATTATGTACGAAGTAGTATTTTACGGAACAACAAATTTATATGTATAGAATAATATTTCTTACTTAATATAATAACATTATTCATGAAGTGAATATCATTTTATATAGTCAAAAATTTATATGAATGAAATAATATTTCTTATTAAATGAAACAACATTATCTATAGAACATTTGGTTGATATTGTTGTTAACATGAAATTTTAAATAAGATTTTGAAAGTTGATGAAACATATAATTTCAAAAGGTTTACAACCTTCATAGGTTCAATTTAGAGGATCACTGATAAGCTTATATTTATTATATTTATTTCTTTCATATTTAGTATGTTTTAATATGTTTTGAATCTTAAAGATATATTTTGAGTATGTTTTGTAGCTTAGAGCATATATATACTCAACTGATTGAAAGTGGATTTAATTGCAATTTTACAAGTTTTAATTTAGTTGTGTTCTTTTAGGATTCTGACAGATTGGTGATGTTACAGTAGAAAAATCATATCTTGAGTTATGGAGATCGGAATTGAGTGATTCTTGATTCATTGGAAAACTAACATCGGGAGCTACAAATCACATTCATACCATGGAACCCAGTTTGCACGTTAAGAAGGTCAAATTCAGCTTTAAAGTTGTGATTTGTGAGTCACCGCTGACGGTAGCAGTTGCGGTAATTTGGGAATATCTTTGGCTGTAAATGTCCGTTTTTTACGATTCATTTGAAGCTGAGAAAGAGCTCTACAACTTTTATGCTTTGAGGCTTGAGAAATAGTGACTACATCAAGGTCGAATCTCAGCTTGAAGTTGCTGATACTGTTCTGGAGTATTGTTTAGGGTACTTTTATAAAAATATAGAAAGTTTAAGGAAATTTTGTACATTTAGCACACTAGGTTATTTTTTTAGGTATTTAAAGGGTTGCTGCGTGCGACCTCCCCACCCCCCATCTTCGCCAACTTTCTTTGTTTCTTGTTTCTTTTCTTTTCTTTTCTTTTGAGTGATTTATTTTATTTCTGGTTGAAGGAGACTGAAACCCCGAATTCTTCAGCACTGTGAGATCAAAGTTATTTTTATTCATCAATTAAGATTTTGAGTATTGGATATTCTTCTATGATTAATTTCATGATTGTTTCGTTTATATGCTAGGAGACCTACTAGTTGTTATTCGAATTCAATCTACTGCTGGGTTAGAAATCAAATTCATAATTGTTTGGTTTTTCTAATCTGTGAAGCAACTGAGGTTTAGTGATTTACTGCATCAGAAATCATTAGGTCTTAGGGAAAACATTCAAATAAATTAAATGCAGCCGCTTGTGTTTGTATTATTTAGTTTCATCGATCTCTCTAATTTTAATGGAATTGTTAAATTAAATCAAATTGCTTGTCTTAGGTTGTTTAGCAGTTAGAGTTAATTAGATCGCTTGTTTTCTGATTAACTACGACTAAGGAGAGGTAGGAAAATAGCTCCAACGATGAATATTCAAATTTTTGATTGATCTATTTATGCATCGATGTTCAGTTGTAGAAATTCGGTGGTGAATGTTGATTGATGCCGAGGTTTGAATTCTTGATTGTTTTGTTGGTTTCTTATGTAATAGGTTTCTTAATTTTTGTTCTCTGATCATATTTTTTTATTTTATCTATTTTCTTTATTGCAAACAATCCCCCCCAATCTTTTATTTCAGTTTTCTGTTATGAAGCTTTTAGATAAAAAATTTCCCTTGGGATTCGACCTGGTTTTCAATGCTATACTATAAATTTATTTATTCTGAGTTGTTATTGATAGTAGAATTATTTTTTGCGGTTTCGACGACCGACCAATCACTTTAGAAAATCGAATTAAATTGAATGATCATGCATGAAGACAACATAATAAAAGAATTGCTAGTCAATTTCATGAAAGTCGTCGATAAGATAAAGCCATAGACTAAGATGCATCAAAACTCATATTCGCAACAATACAACATTGAGTTCAACAAACATGAATTCCAACAATTGAAAGACATCAAGAGATCCTTACCAAATGATACTTAGCAACAATGAATTCTGCGTTTTGACAAGTAGCTGTCCTATTATGAAGAAAACGAAGTTGAGCTTTTGCTTGTGTCAAATCTCAACTTATTAGACCTTTCAAATCCATCCTTTATAAGATTTTTAACTGGTGAATTCAAATAATCTATTGGAGACAACAACACAAAAATCATTGGTCATGTGATCCCTCTTTGGATCAACATGATCGTCTTCCTTGAAACCATTAAGCAATGTATTGCGAAAAGTAGATGAGGATGTAAAAGAGGAACAAAGAATAGCTGAAGAGGAAGAAATCGAGCTAAGTGATGTCGCAAGATAGAAGTTTATAAAAAAAAAACCTTTTCAACCTTAACTCCAATCTCACCCACAAGCTTACAGTGTTAATTGTAGCAGTAGTGAGTTAGGTGTTGATCTCATAAGTTATTGTATGGCAAAGAATTCTACCAAGTACCAAAGTATGGTGACCTCAACTTAAGCTAGAGCAAACAAATAATGGAAACAAAAAATAAGAAGTTAAACTACCCAAATTGTGGATCACTCAACCATCAAACCAAACAAACATAACAATCATACTTTTTAAAAGGTGTAGGCTGGAAAACCCTACAATATCAACGTTCCTCTCAAGAATGGGTGAAGTAACTCCTTAGAACCCCATTCAACATTCTTATACTAATGAGTTATCCTAGAAACCTTTAAGTTCAAGTTCTCCTCTAAGACCTTGTAAGAATGATAATTTTCTCAAATTACCCACACTCTATTAGCCCTCTTTCGACCTAAGAAATCTCTCTCCAGTCTTTGCTAAGTCTAGCAAGTTGTTCAACACAAGTGGCCAACAAATGAAGAACATATTTAAGCTAAGCTAAAAGAGATAACAAATCATGGAAATAATCAATGGGTTATGTATTTACAAGAATCAAATCATCTTAAATGGTTCATAACATCTATAGAAACAATAAATTTGCACATATTTATAAGAATCTCAAACTAAAGAAAAAAAAGAGTTAGGGTTAGGAGAACTAAATATAAGTAAAAATCCATGTTATAGAAGAGCTCCCGCTTCAATCTAAGCAAGAATATCCATGTAATTGGCTTCCTCACTCCCTAATCCATAAAAACCCTAGGAAAACTAGCTAGAAAACAAGTTTGGAAGGTTTGGGGTCAAAGGAGATCCTCTTTTATAATTGCTGCCTGATGATTTTTATAAACAAAGTAGGTATTGGTACTACAGCATTGGGAGTATTTTGACTATAACTTTGTGAACATGTGCCCAATTGAGACAATTCAAGAACCCACGCGAAGTTAGGAGAAAAAGCTACAACTTTTGTGTTTTCACCTAAACCTAAATTTGCCAAAAAAAAAAAAAAGCCCAACAATGGCTTGTAATTTACCTTATTCTATTCCAATTGCATTCATCTACAAAAATATAAGAATAATACTAGAATGACCATAAATTCTAGCAATTATTGTCATGAACTATACCAAATAAAGGTAAAATAATAGACATATCATGCATTTAACAAGTGGCAAAACTATAAATAATGGGAATCTAAAGATGTAAAGCTTACACTAAGAGTCAATTTGGTTATGCTTAATCCGTCTTAAGGCACCAACTTTTATTGCTGACTAGGATTAGAGTGGTTTTGTACTTCACCCTTCAATTGAGCAAAATTTTATTTTCTAGCCTTGACCTAACATTCTTATTTATGTTCAAGCCTCTCTCCTTCCATCACCTTACTTTACTCTATCCCCCCAACTCACCCCATAAGCTAGCTTCCAAAATCGTCGTTTGTCGCTCAATTATGTTTGCCCCAATATACTCTCCTCCACTAACCTCCTTGTCGCCATTGAGATAGCTGCCTCCCATTGGTTAGGATCCCTTCCTTTTACAACTCATCTTCCTCTTTGTCATTCACCGCTTGTTAAGTAATAGTTCACCTTTCCCCATTGTACAAGACAATGCTGACCTTCCTCCCTCGTTTGTCTCTGTGGCTTTAACTAGTTTGGATCTATTCTTGTTAGGTGTTGCATTGACCCTAAAGTTCTATTGCTTGCCTAAGTTGCCTTTGTTGTTCGCTGACGTCAAAGGTCGGAGAAAATATCCCTTTTTCTTTTGTTCTTATTAAGCCCACCATATATATATCTATGGACACACACACACACACACAAACATACACTAAAGCACAATAGAATGAGGAGAAGTCAGCAGCAATCCAAGGGATGTGGGGAAAATGACGCTTTTGGTACTCATGATCGTTCGATTGTGGCAAGCATAACTATTAGTTTAGATCACTATAAGAGAATCATAGGTAGTTTGTTGACGCATATCTTCCAGTTAATGGATTAATTCCAGGTGTAGTGTTCAAGTTCTATTCCCGGGCATTGTTTAGGCTCTTGAAGTTGGAGAAGCGACAGTTATGCCCATGAGTAGGAAGTTTGTTACTTGATATTCATATCGATGTTTCTATGGAATATTTTTTCTATTTTGTGTAATGGTTATGGTATCTATATAAGAGAGTTAGTAGGATGTTTTTCAGTACCCATTGTTGCATTTTTTCTCATCAATTTTGTATGGTTTTATGTGGAAGTTGCAAAAATGGTGCAGTTAAAATGGCGTCACACTTTTGTTTATTGGGTTAATGTTCATCATGATCCTACATATGTTAATTCATTTTTAATGCAAGTTTGCAATGCTAAAAGTTGACACTTTGGGGTCATTCAGTGAAGTAGAAAAAACAGATTCTTCCGAAAAGGGAAAATAAGTGGCACTTTCATCACATTAAATGTCAACTTCATTATTACCTGCAGGACATCATCATTATAAATGATTCTTTGTGTTTCATGATTATTTTTGTTGTGCATGGTGCTGATTAAGAGTAGAAGAATTAGCTGGCTACAGCAGATCGTTTAATTGGACAAGGATTGGTAGTAATTGAAGTGATGATGTGTCGAATTAAGCTAATAAACCAAAGTGGAAAGCTACAAAGTTATCTGAGAAATAGCTTCAAAACATTGCTGTTAGGTTGTATTCCTCCTCTCATATATACAGGTTATCGTTAACATAGAGAAGTAGGTTTGGTTTGTTAGTGTCTAAGGAAGTGATATGGAGCTATTTTCAATCTTTGCCATTTTGTTTTACTTGGGCATGTGTTTCCTGTAAGTTAGTTGGATTTTAAATTTATAGTTGTTGTTGCTACCTTTGATGCATTTAAATTCAATTACTTGGTCATAAAGTAATATGTTACTACACTTCTATCTATATAGAATATTTGGATAGACAATAAGAAGGAGCATATTGTTATTCTTATACTACACTACTTCATGTGATGATAAAAAAACTTCATCTAATGATTGAGATATTGCCATTTATCGCGCAATTCCTTTTTGTAAAACTTGAATTTTATGTACATTGTAGTTTTTTTATATTCCCTTTGTCCCATTTTAAATGATACATTTTTTTTATATGGAGATTAAGATATGTATAATTTATGTTATTCTTTACATTTTTACCCTTGAAGCCAAAATAAGGAAAAAAAAAATCTATCTTAGGTTTTGTATACTAAAAGTTTAAATAAAGATAAAAGAAAGAAAAGAGCTTTTTTTTTTGTTTTGTTCAGATTTAAAGTTTGTGCTGAAAGAGTTTAAATAAGAATACGACGGTAAAATAGATATTAAAACCTTTCTAGAAAAGGAAATAACTCATCCTTTTTGGGATAACAAAAAAAGAAATACTTATTATCCTTTTGGGGATAAAGAGAGTATAAAACATAGATTTCATTTAGGCCTTCATTTCATATATGAACCATAAAAACAAAACATAAGTCCCGCATCAAGGTGTATGTATATCATCTAGTTCTTCTTAATAACCCATGCTATTTCTTAGTGCTGCTACCTGTTAGTCTTGGTTTTATTGCATATCAGGTTAGAGATTTCCAATAAGTTTTCAAGTTAAGAGCTTAGGGGCTCATTTTAGGTTTGGCATCGAATTTCCATCAACATTAACGGATAGAAGGACAGTTTTGCTAATTGCTACAAAACATTACTTTAATTCTACTTTTGCAACGTTTGATAGTTCAAGGGTAGATATGCAAGATTGGGGATAGTTTAAGTATAGATTGTGTAATTTATCCTACTTATACTCCCCCGTCCCATATTGTTTACTTTATTTCAATTGTTTAACGTAACTTTAACTTTACATTATTATTTGATTATATATATATATATATATATATGATTTTCATGGTTTATAAATATAATTTTTTTAAAAATGTTTTAAAAAATAATAATATAAATAAATTTAAGTCAAATTTAAGTTAAAAAATTGAAATAGAGCAAAGAATATGGGACAGAGATAGTATCAATTTTTATACCAAACATCTGTGAGGTAGAGTAAGTATGTTTCAGGTTTGAGTCTTGTGAGTGGAGAAACAGGCATTGAGAGAACTTGTTACATATAAAAATTAAGATAGTTTTTCTTTAATTGTAGGAATCGAGTAGTTATTGAGATTAACAAGTTATTAGTAATCAATTCCATAGTGCTTTCTTTATCAGTTCTTGGATTTGGAAAAATTATACTTGTAATCCATAATTCCAAATGAAAGAAAAGCCAGGGTATTTATGAAAGTTTAATGGCAATTAGAAGACTCTAGTCAATTTTTTTTTAGGAGTGCTTGTGCAGGACAAAAGTAGAGAATTGATCGTTGTAACAACCACAATCCTTAATTACTAAGTTACAGCTATGGTTTTTTCTTTTCATTTTTTTTTGGTCATCATGTATGTAATTTTAGCATTTTTTAATCTAAACTTCACTAATTGCCAAAAAGAACCTAAATATTTCAATCCAACCAAACAAGCAAGGCCAGGTCTAAGTTGTACAAAACATCTTGAAAGCCGAAGCGGAGAGTGAGAGTGGAAAAGTGTCATTTTTTTTTAAATTTAAATAAGTAAAAAGGTTGTAAAAGTGAGAGTGGGAATGACAGTTGAGAGTAAAAATAGGAGCACAAGAGCTGGATCGGTGATCTAAAATAAAAGAATTATATAACTTAGGGCCAACCCAAGTAACCAACTTCGAACTTGTAATGCAACTGTCGCCCCACCTACACCGACACCCACGCCACACCCATGTAAGTTGAGAAACAAAACATTTTCATTTCCAACAAAGGCTGCAAATGAAGGCAAGAAGTCTTTCAACCATAACTCTCCTGGAAGAGAATGACAAAGAGCCATAACTAGGGTACATTGTACAAAGCATATACGAATACCTGAATCAAATTGAACACAAAAACTAAAACCCTTTCTATATAACTTGTCACCCCAGTCTTAGTCCTTGTTTTCTTTAGAATTTTAGTTTTACTCCATGCTAAGTAAGGGGTTAAATATTGTTACTGCTAAGTATACCACACCCCATATTTTTAACGTGTACTATAAGGTGTACCACGTTAAATACCGTTACCCTTTCTGTTAAAAAAAATAGAAGTTAGAATATTAATTTAAGATGAAATAAGTTAAAAAAAATTTGTACATTTTTATATGTATTCTAATTTTTTATCATAATTTGTCAAATATAAATAAAATATACTCCATTTATCCTAAATTCTTTGTACAATTTTCTTTTTAGTAATTAATCTATAATTTTTTATTGGCCTAACTACAGGAATAGCCCCTAAACTTGGTCAACTCGAGCGAGTTGGTCCAAAACTCAGCACTCACTAAAACTTGGTCCTCCAACTTTGGAAAGGTATGCACTTCAGTCCATCCCTACAATAATAAACGAACCGTGTTAAGCGTAAACCAACTTGGGCTCGCCGCCAGCCAAATCATCATCACCCCATATGCTGGTGCCCTGCACACGCTGTCTATCATATTCGGCTTCATTAGATTTGTTTGCCTCTACAGTGAAATCGATTTCGCCAATAGAAATCGATGACCGATTCTTCTTCATTGCAGCTTCTCCTCAGCCAAGACAATTTGCGGTTGACGGAGAGTGAAGCCCAACCCCTACTCAACGGTCAGCTCATCGAATTCTGGATTTGTGGCGGGTAGTCGAATTCCCTATGGATTTCTTCCTTTGGGTTCGTGGCTCGTCGGGTTCCTCCGTTGCCCATGATTTCTCCACCGCAACTCACCCTCCCCTTAGGATGGCGGCACCAAGCATGGTTGGGTGATAGCGGCCGCCTTGGAGCAACTCGTGGCAGGATCAACAATTGAGCCGGCACACAATGTCTTCTACCCTATCGTCTGTGGTGGCATCTTGTCCCTAAACTGCCCTGAGCCTTTCCGCCGTTCACTTGTTGTCCCGAGCCTTGAGCCCTTTCGCCGTTCGCCTTGAGCCCCAAATGCCATCCGTTAATTACTGTACCAATTGGACTGAAGTGCTTAGCTTTTGAAAGTTAAGGGGCCAAGTTTTAGTGAGTTCTGAGTTTTGGACCAACTCGCTCGAGTTGGCCAAGTTCAGGGGCTATTCCTGTAGTTAAGCCTTTTTTATTTTCAACATTTTAGCATATAAATAAAAAATATTTATTTATGAATGATAAATCAAGACCTATAATTTCTAAATATATATTTTTTAATTTTTTTAAACAAACAATAATATAAATAAATTCAAGTCAAACTAGTAAAAAAAGTCATATGGAGCAAAGAAAGTGGGACGAGGGGAATATATGGTAGAAGATATTTTTTATACAAAAAAATATTAAAAAAATGTTATATATAGAGAAAAATAAATATTACTAAGGAAAAAAAACTAATTTCTTGATACAAGAGAAAAAAAATGAAACAATACTTTAATAATAACAATATATTTTCTAATAAAAAAAAAAGAGAAAGCAAAAGAAAAAAGAAAAGTATCCAAAAGATAAAAGTAAATATCTATGTTAAAATATGTGTATTAATAATATTTTAGTATTTTATATATTTATGTATGATATTTTGATGTAAAATGACAAAAAAATATCTCACACATATCCATAAAAAATAAAATACTGTAGCACATACCTCATGGTATTTGCCGTATACTGTGATTTTTTAACAAAATGTACATAAAAATTTACTAATATGAAAAATATCACGGTATACCGTTACATTTCATGTGAAAAATTGATAAATATGAAAATATTTATACTATGTACCGCTTACTGCAGTATTTAATTCCATACTGCTAAGTAAATCTAGTGGTATCTTAAAACAAAATATTTGAATATTACAAGTGAAGGAACTTGGAACAAGTACCCGTATGTTTCAATGCACACTTTGATGCTTGCTAACAGGGAAGACATCGCAACAAACCAGAAGTTGATAGAATAATTGAAAAAGTATTCAAGGGAAAGCCACCATTGCTTTGTTCTCTTGATTTATCATTATATCTGTAAATGAGCTGGTTATTCTAGGGCTCTTGAAACCTCATCTAGAATTGCAGCTCTTGATTGGCAATTTTGAAAAACTGGTGCCAACCACTTCCAAAGCTAGTGTCCAAATAGTGAAATAAAGCAACCGTCTTCATCCCAGGGCGGACACCACATTGGTTCTCCACAATCCTAAACTCAAATTAACCCAATCTCAAATTCCTCCTAATTGAATAGTAGAGGCAGTGTAAAACCACCTAATAGATTAAAATCTAGTAGCTTCACCCTTTTGTCCTTAGTTATATACACGTCAACAGTATAATCCTTTCACTCAAATTTCATCTTCACACTCTGATTGATGAACTTTCTAATTAGTCTCTAATTAGGGCCCGAAGACATTACTCCCATTACATAGGAGGGACAAATCTCATTTTGATCATACAAAACCCTTTGCATGATATGTGGCATATCTAATGACCATCTTCATATTAACTTAGTTATGAACAACAAAAGAAAGTATCAAAGTATGTGACTTACATGTAGAAAACCTTGATGACCTTAATTTAAAGGACTACATATACCATGATCACTATGAAAATCACTTATGCTACTCATATAATGATCCATGTAGTATTCTCATAGTGGATCGGTTTAGTACATAAGTTCTCTAACTTATACTTATATATAGACCATATATCTCATATTAGTCTACACACATGTTAGTTTTTATGTATTATTGCAAATCATTTTACAATAATATTACACCATGGATGTTTAAAAATATTATTATTCTAGAGTTATAATTATGTTTGATTATGTCACACAGAAACAAAACAACAAACATAATTACTAGAATAATGCCTCAATAAAATATCATGACTCAATGTACAAAATACAATCATTTCATAATTGGCTTTTGGGCACAATATTAACAATCTTCATCCTCGTCGGGATGGCGGATTTTGTTTGGCAAGCATCTTGGTTGGAGGCAAAGGTGGGGAAGAAGAAAGGGCTGGAATCATTAAGCAAGTAGTTCACAAAGGTTGCAGAGAGCTAGAGGATTAGGGTTTTGATTGAGATTGACTTGAATTTGGGATACCATTCTTGTATCTAGCATCGGTTCACTTTCTTTTCCTTCATGCTGAGGCATGAGAATGACGAGTCTATTTTTGGGGTCCAGTGAGCTTCCATGGCAGCAATTGTGGATTTGAAAGTCGTTCCTGAGTGTATGAAAGTTGATGGTGGTTTGGTGATATGGGTTGCGGTCTTCTTCAGGCATTGGCTTTGTTGGGGGAAAAAGAGGATTTGAAGGTGGAGGTTTTAAGGCAAAGGATGTTGTTGAACAACCGGCCAGTGTCATCTCTTGAACTAGCAGGAGCCAGTTATGCTAAAAGAGGTAGAGCAGATGCTGAGAGCCTAAATGGATTGGCAGGTTGTGGAGACGCAAATCAAGAATTGGATTTCAGCCTGTGTGTCTAGGGTTTGTGATGTTTATGAATTAGAATCAATTTGGGCTGACTATGTGTGGCCTAAAACAATAAGCATATGGGTAAATTATAATTTAGCCTTCTGGGTTAGTAAAACTCAAATATGTAAAAAAACAATATTTCAGTTTATTTGGTTATCGAATTAATTGATCGATAGACCTAATTGAAATAAAAAATTTATTATATATGTTTTCAACCGAAATTGAGTAAAAAACAAAAACAACCGAATCAAAATTTTTAAAAATTTTAATTCTTCAGTTTTTCTCAATTTAAATTGAATATTAATCACCCTACTCTCACCTCCATAATTTTCTGCTACAAAATCCATTACAAACATCACCAACAAAAACAAATCACAGGAAAAAATAACCAACCAATTACCAACATTGTTTCCAAATAAAACTATGAAAATTAACTCAGTAAGTTTAGGCCTAGTTAAGATAACTAATGAGGAAATGGCAAAGGTTATGTTTCTTCTTTCTTTCTTTTTTATTCATCACAATTCATCAAGATTATCATAATCAAGATTTAATCCTAAATCATGTTTTTTCTTCCATAAATCAACTTCTAGTAGAATCTTACCATCATCTTAATATTATTGTGTCTTATGAGATCAACAAGATCAATCTCTACAAGGTCAAATTTTAGTTACTCGTAGCCGTAGGTAAGTTCGTCCCAGTTTTAGTTACGATGAGCATATATGGAGTTGAAATGTTACGTAATTTGACTCCAACAAACAAGCACCAATAGAAGATTTTTGCTTCATCATGTTAATTATCTGTAAAAATCCCCTGGTGATGTTAGAAAGAAAGTATCAATCTCATACATGTTCAAAAGTTTGTAATTACCTTTTCGTGATAAGTTATTTATAATGCTTACTTCGTTGAGGTTTGAGAAAAATGGATTTTCTTTTGAGCAGTGAAATTTTTCTTGAAACCATGAACATCAAAACTGTGATAAAGTTTCGGTTTCATGCTCTTTATTTCGTGGAATTGCTTTGCTTTGGTTAGAAAGAAAGAAAAAAACAAAAACAAACCCAAGATGAGTTCAATTTTGGGTTTTTGCACATGAAGATTTGAGTGAAAAAAAAAGAAAAAGGGCAAAAAAAAGGATAAAAATGTTGCATAGTTGCAGGCGGTATAGTTTTTAAATTACATGAAAAAAATTTGAGTTTTGCTACGCGCACCACCAAAATGAAATACTGTCAAACATGTGTGGGACTATTTTTATTTGAACATTTGTATCAATTAAAAATATTTTTTCTTTTCCGATTTTATCCTTTTCTCTCTTTAATCAATCTAGCCCAACGCAAAGCTCCTCCAAGTTAAGAGATCATCAGCTCGATCAGGTAGGTTATGATGGATTCGGAACAAGACAAGATTGAAAATTCACAAAACATATTTAAAGAAACCACGGAGAATTCTCTAATTGTTTGTTATGATGAGCAAATTATTCATGGTTGGCTTCAAGGATAATCTCGATAAAAGACAAAATTCTTAAAAATTCTCTTCAAATATGAAGAAATTGGCTATTATTAGTAAAAATCAAGAAATTCTTTCTCCTCGAAAAGCAATAGCAAACAATTCACTAAAAGAGAGAGAAAGAGAGATGACTTGTTGACTTTATTAACTTTTCATGATTCTTTTGGTAGATGAGTTAAGTACGAAAGTTATCAAATTTTATTTATTTATATATTTATTTTTCTCCCATTATCCTATACCATAAACAATGCTTTTTGGTAGGATTTGGAAATTTGAAGCATGAATATGGGCAAATACGTAAATTGAAATAGGCGGAAAATCGCTACTAAAAAAACCTGTTTTTCCAACTGCCTTATTTCCAACGGTGAAGCAGCTGGAAATTTCCAACTACCAAAACCGTTGGAATTAAGAAAAAATATTTTCCAACTGCCCAGCAGTTGGAAATTGTGGAAATTTTATATATATATAACTTCCAACGGCTTGAACCGTTGGAAAATGGGCCAAGTAATAGGTAAATTAATGGATTTTCCATGCAATTTGGATTTATTTTAGTTCCAACGGCTTTAGCCGTTGGAAAATGAAGAAATTATGTATATATATTACTTCCAACGGCTTATGCCGTTGGAAAATGGGTAAATTAATGTAGTTTTTTGCGAAAATTGGATTTATTATAGTTCCAACGGCTTTAGGCGTTGGAAAATGTGTAAATTAATGGATTTTTCCAGGAAAATTTGGATTTAGCATAGTTCCAACGGCTTTAGCCGTTGGAAATTCAAGAAATTATATATATATTACTTGAAAATGGGTAAATTAATAGATTTTCTGCAAAATTTGGATTTATTTCACAAAAATTATGTATATATATTATTTCCAACGGCTTATGCCATTGGAAAATGGGTAAATTAATGCATTTTTTGTGAAATTTGGATTTATTATAGTTCCAACGGCTTTAGCCGTTGGAAAATGAAGAAATTATTTATATATATTACTTCCAACGGCTTATGCCGTTGGAAATTGTGTAACTTAATGGATTTTTTCAGGGAAATTTTATTTATCATAGTTCCAACGGCTTTAGCCGTTGGAAATTGAAGAAATTATATATATAGATTTTTTGTAAAATTTGGATTTATTAGACTTCCAACGGCTTAAGCCGTTGGAAAATAAAATGGTTTGTATTTCTTTCTTCCAACGGCTATAACAGTTGGAAAATTAAGTTATGCAATTTTATTTTGAAAGTTTTCCAACGGCTGAGACCGTTGGAAATAGAAAGGAAGTTTGTTTTGTGCGTTTAATGAAACGATGCGTTTTAGTTTAGGATTTCCAACGGTCCTAGCCATTGGAAAAAAGGTTTTTAAATCTCCCCCCCCCCCCTGCGCGAGTCGTCTTCTCCAGCGAGCCTTTTTTCGTGTCTTTCTCCCCTAGCTTCTCTCTTCATCACACAACACACACATTCACGTTTTGGTTCCGATTAAGCCGTGAAACAGTTTCGTCTAGCTCAGTTGTACGTGGATCTTGTGTCATTTGGGGAGATCTGAAGGTTAGTTTCATTTTATTTCCAATTTCGTTGATTTTTTTTTTCTGATTTTTGCCTCGTTTAACTGTTTTGGTTGATAATGGATTGAATATTTTGGGTTTTATTGCATGATTGCAGTTCTTTGCGGCCATTTGATGGAAGATAGAGCGTGATTTGAGGTAAGTTTGTTTATTTTATATTTTTTAAATTTTTATACCGATAAATACGCATAATCCGGATTTTTAGTTGTTTATTTGGTTTGAAATATATGCAATATTTTTTATTTTGTGTTGTTGATGGTTGGATGTGAATTTTTTAGGTTACCCATTGGAAATATATACAATTGGAAATTTATGTGTATTTTCTTACAATTTTTTATTTATTTTCGTGATGAATTATAAAACATGAAATTATTAGTGTTAATTGAATTGTTTATGTACTATATTTATGTGTGAAGTTAGTTAAGATAATTAAAATTAGTAAATTATTATTTATACGTAAATTGTTTAGGTACTAAAGTTATGTATGAAATTAGTTATTATATTTCAAAATATGAAATAATTTTGATTTTAATAAAGTGTTTAGGTAGTATAATTATCTCTCAAATTAGTTGGAATAATTAAAAATATTAAATAAATATTTTAAAGTACATTGTTTAGGTAGTATATTTTACGTTTGAAATTAGTTTTTATGGGTTTGTTTAGGTAGTACTTTTATGTGTAAAAGTAGTTAGTATATTTACTAAAAAATTTTAATTACTAAGTAATTAAATATTTACAAATAGAAAATTCTTTGTTTTCTGTAAATGGTTTACGAAATATTTTTAAAAATATTTAAGTACTAAGTATTAGTATATTTCCAAGTAGAAAATAAAATTGTTTTCCGTAAATTGTTTACGTATTTTTTTTAAAAATTGTTTAGTTAGTCTATTTATGTCTCAAGTTAGTTAGTATATTTAAAAATAATAATTAATGATGGGATGTAAATTATTTAGGTAGTATATTTATGTGTCAAACGTAGTTTGTATATTTAAGAACAGAAAATAATTAGTTGGATGCTAACTTTTTGTAATTAGTATATTTGTGTGTTAAATTATTTAGTATATTTCAAAAATACCAATGGATTTGGTTTGAAGTCAATTGTTTGGGTAATATATTTTTATGCCACGTACAATGGTTAATTGGAATTTTGAGCACAATGTTTTCATAATTGGCATTAATATAAATTTCTAGAGTATTTCTAGTGAGTTAATTTTATTTGATTAAGTTTGACCTTGAATAATAATATATGTCAATATTAATAATATTAGTAATCATTTGTAATACTTGTAAGAATAAATATGGGATTATGAATGTAGTAGTAAAGTCATAGTACGTAAGAATAATATTATTAATATTAAGTATTGTTATTTCTGATCTACCAAATCATTTATGAGTAATATCAATTATAATAATATTAATAGGAATAATAATAATATAATTTCTAGTATTTGGAACAATAAATAACTTTTTCTAAAATTAGTAGTAAAGTAATAGTAGTAATACTATTACTACTATTGGCAATCTGTATGCTAATAATAAATCCAATAAGACAAATAATAATTTTAACTACCATTAATCACAGAATAATAATAATAATAATAATAATAATAATAATAATAATAATAATAATAATAATAATAATAATAATAATAATATATTATTATTATTATTATAAGAATAAGAAGAAGAATAATAATAAGAATATTAATAATAATATTAATAATAATAATTGTATATTGAAATAGTCCTAATAGTAATAGTAATAATAATAATAATAATAAGTATTATTATTATTATTATTATAATAAGCAATCCATTCAGAGTAATAATAATTAGGAAAAAAATACTAATAATATATAATTATTGAAACAATAATTTTTATGAGATGAGTTGTTGTAAAGTAATAGTAATAATAAGAGTACTCGCAAAAAGTAAATATATGGATAAAATATTTATATGTAAAAGTAAAAGCATTAACCCTACACGTTACATAAAATGTATTAAGTAACCGCTAAACCCATCAATAGGGTACCATTAACACTTATATGGATATCATATTATGAATTTCTTCTTATTATGTAGTAACAGTAAACCTTAAATAAAATTCCAACTGCCTGGCCACCTTACGTAAACCGTAACTTAGTAATTACAGTTTTTGTGTTTTAAATGACATAGTTTAGATTAACTAAAAAAATAAATCTATTGGTAGGACTCCATGGAACGTAGTTGGATGTATAGTAGTCGGTATTTACCGGGTCAAGTTGGGTACACAGAGGAGTGGGAGACAGGGATTGAGCAGTTCATAACATTCGCCTGTAGTAACCCAGCTCACATGGATGGAAACAAAATACGTTGCCCGTGTAAGAGGTGTAAAAATTTGAGGTTTAAGTATTGTGATGACGTGCGAGTGCATCTATACAGAGTGAGTTTCATGCCTCATTACACCAACTGGACAGCTCATGGGGAGGCATTTACAGAGCCTCCGCAGCAGTCGTTTCATAATTCTGATGTGTATGAGCAGTCTGAGTACAGTTCAAATATAAACCCATATGCTCAAATGATATTTGATGCAGCGGGTCCAAGTATGCATCAGAATTCCACTGAACAGGATCAACAACCTAATGAAGGGTTTAGAAAATTTTCTGAGTTACTGGACTCCGCTAGTACACCTCTTTGTGATGGATGTGAAAAGCATTCTGAACTTTCTGCTGCAGTTCGGTTGTTAAACCTAAAAGCAGAATATCATATACCAAGAGGGTGTTATGATGGTATCGCAGCGTTGATGAAAGAGACACAGCCAAGTGACAGCAAGATGCCATCCAATTGGTATGAGACGAAGAAATTAGTTTCACAACTAGGTCTTGCCCATTTTAAAATTGATGCTTGTGTAAACGACTGCATGTTGTTTTGGAATACTGATGAAGCTGCTTCAGAATGCAAGTTTTGTGGTGAATCTCGGTTTAAGCCGAGGACATATGGGCGAGGTAAGGATAGAGCAAGGAAGACTATGCACTATTTACCACTCACTCCTCGGCTTTAGCGACTATATGCTTCACTGTCAACTGCAGAGCACATGCGGTGGCATAGTGAGCATCGATCCGACCCAAATGTTTTAAAACATCCTTCAGATGGGGAAGCATGGAAACATTTTGATTCCACGTACCCGTGGTTTGCGGCGGAAACCCGAAATGTTCGTCTTGGCTTTTGTTCTGATGGGTTTACACCTTTCGGGTACTCTGGTAAACAATACTCATGTTGGCCTGTCATTGTTACACCCTATAATTTGCCTCCGTGGATGTGTATGAAGAAGCCATATATGTTTTTAACTGCATTGATACCTGGCCCTCGGAGTCCACGTCAGAATATTGATGTCTATTTACAACCACTTATTCATGAATTGAAGCAGCTATGGGAGGATGGGGTCGAAACATGGGATGTTTCACTGAAACAAAATTTTCAGCTCCGCGCTTCGGTTTTGTGGACCATAAATGACTTCCCGGCTTATGAGATGTTGTCCGGATGGATGACTCATGGAAGGTTATCGTGCCCTATTTGCATGGATTATAGTAAAGCTTTCCAACTTGAGCATGGAAGGAAAACGTCGTTCTTCGATTGTCATCGACAATTTCTAGAGTTGGATCACCCATACAGAAGGAACAGAGTCTCTTTTAAGAGAGGAAAAGTTGAGAAATCGTTGCCTCCTGAGCGTTTACCACCAGCAGCAATATTTGAACGTATCTCACATTTGCCTTCTGTAGTTCGCAATGGACAGGTTGTAACCATACCAGGTTATGGCAGAACCCATAATTGGACAAAACGAAGTATTTTATGGGAGCTACCGTATTGGAAGACTAATTTGATCCGCCATAATTTGGATGTTATGCATATAGAGAAGAATGTGTTTGACAATATATGGAATACAGTGATGGATGTGACCAATAAAACTAAGGACAACGTGAAGGCGCGTAAAGACCTTGAGATTCTGTGCAGTCGATCAGAGCTACATTTAATTCCTCAGGGTGACGGCCGAGCAGTTAAACCTAAAGCCACATTTGCACTAAACAGAGAGTACAGAACTGATGTGCTTAATTGGGTTAAAACACTTAGACTCCCAGACGGGTATGCATCGAACCTTGCGAGGTGTGTTGACAGTAATGTAAGTCAACTGTCAGGTCTGAAAAGCCATGACTGTCATGTAATGATGCAGAGGCTCCTCCCAATTGCACTTGAAGCAATGCCTGATAATATATGAAAACCGTTGACCGAGTTAAGCCAATTCTTCCGAGATTTATGCTCCCCAGAGTTAGATGTGAATCACATGGTCGAGTTGGAAGCAAATATACCTGTCATACTTTGTAAGTTGGAAAGAATTTTCCCACCGGCTTTTTTCGACTCGATGGAACATTTGCCGGTTCACCTACCTTACGAAGCAAGAGTTGGAGGCCCCGTTCAATATAGGTGGATGTACAAGTTTGAGCGTTGTATGCATGACCTCAAAATGAAGGTTTCAAATAAGGCTCATGTAGAGGGTTCAATTTGTGAAGCATATCTAATTGAAGAGACCTCTACATTTTGCTCTCACTACTTTGAATCCCATATCCCACATATGGCTACTCGAGTACCTCGTAATGATGATGGGGGCGAAGGACCATTTGATGAATCAGTGTGGTCTATATTTAGATACCCGGGTCGACCATATGGGGCATCAAGGTATCGCTATCTTGATGACAATGAATTGAGGGTGGTAGCTGCATATGTGTTACTGAATTGTAAGGAGGTGAAGCCGTACCTCGAGTAAGTGAAACAATACCCATTGCTAAATACTTGAGTGTTTCTCTGAAACAAAACTTTTCTTCTTTTCTACTAAACTCATCCAGTTTATGCTCCATCGTCTTCTTATGCCATCTTGTAGTTTGTTCGTTGATGAGGTGCGCATGCATGCACCCAATATACAGATGGCAGACCTGGATGTGTACATTGAGAATAACTTTGAGACATGGCTTAGAAACTATGTAAGTTACTTACACTTCCAATTACCCATATTTTGATAAATAACCAAAATACATATTTATATTATGACTTTCTGAAACTAGGTGAATGATGTAAGAAACACTATCACGGACCGCTTCCTGTGGGATGTTGCATGCGGGTCATCTCGTCGTGTTGAGAGTTGGCCTGTTTACTTCATAAATGGGTACAAGTTCCACATTAGCGACTGGGGTCGCGACAAATCAACATTTAACAGTGGAGTATGTATTAGGACTTCAGGATCAAGTGAGGTTGAATGTGATTTTTATGGGGTGTTAGAAGAAATTATCCAACTGGAATATCCTGGGTGGCCACATAAAAAACTAGTATTGTTTAAGTGTACTTGGTTTGACCCTACTCCAAATCGTGGCATTCGGGTTCACCAACAATATGGGATAGTTGAGGTTCGTGATGGTCATCGATATGGGAAGTTCGACCCGTTCATTCTTGTATCCCAAGCTGATCAAGTTTACTACACCCATTATCCCACGAAGTCATGTGACAAAACGGGTTGGTTGGCGGTGTTGAAAATCAAACCTAGACGCATTGTTCATAATAATGTAGCTGATGTCGAAGATGCATATCAGGAAGAATTGCAGGCCGGTGTGAACAGGTCTCCCATAATTATGGATGACCCAATCGACAATTTAGCTGAAACAGGTGTATGGGAACCTGTGGAGGAAAACATGGCATTGAGGGATGAAACTTTGGGAGATGACGATTTCTCTGACAATGAGGAGTCCCTTGAAGGAAGTGATGATAAAAATGATTTTGAATCAGGGGATACTGATAGTGGCGAATCAGAGAAATCAAATTCAGATGAACTTGGAAACTCAGAATAATGTAAACGTGCATATGTTATTGTATTATGTAATGTTCTCGTTTAGTAATTAACTTTTAATATATATGTAAAGAGCAACTGAAACTTCAACTTGAAGCCTACAATATGATTGACCAAGTTTTATTTCAATGTTTGAATGTACGTTATGTAAACTTTTGTATGGGATTTCATAATAATGTAGATGCCACCTAAAGGAGATGCGACATATACACGTCGCCCAGGGAAAGGGCTATTTTAGCAAATGAAAGAAGTTTTAGCAGAACCAATAGCTAGACATGATCGGGCAGGCCAATTGCACTCCCATCATTTGGATGCACAGCCATCAACAGAACAAACACCTGTTCATCATCCTCACCCTCCCAGAGGTGGTATTCGCATTGGTCCTACACGTGGTAGTGGTAGTCGGTCTACCCCGACCCTTGTAGCGTCACCGGATGGTGGGAGTTCACATGGTCAGTCCGTGGTATCCCAAGCCCTGCTGCAGGCTCGTTTACGGATAGTACCTCACGGGAACACGTAAGTAATGCACCCGCTTGTACCAAATTAGTTTATTTAACATGTAGTATCTGAAGTCGCAGTAAGAGTAATTTCATGAATTCTGTGAAACATCCACTTCATGTAGCTTCCTTCCATCACGAGCAACAAGGTTGGTCACTAGATGCTTCACTACACACTTCAGGGGACATCATGACTGGACGAGCGCGAGTCTAGCAGATATTCAGGCGTGGTGGCGCGTATTTGAGGTTAGATACTTGTTATAACTATTTCGTCTTTATCATCTATGTTGGAATCTATAGATCCGCTATATAGTTTTTATAAATAAGAACGTGCAGGGATTATGTGAGTGGGATCCAGCCCACCATAATGAGGTCTACCGCGTCTGGCATATGTTGGCGGCTAGTCATTACCGACATACGCTGGGGGACATCCGCCGAGAAAAGAATCCAGAGAAACGGCGAGCAAGGGCATCTTTTATGACCGACGCGTAGTATGCAGAAATGGAAGCATGGTGGGTTACCGCGGAGTTTAACGAGCGATCGGCAAGGGGTAAGACGATGCGAGCTTCATCATCGGACTCATCTAACTCCACAGGTGCATGCAGTGCTACATATGCAGGAGGTTCGGTTTCTATTACTGAACACCGAGAACGAATGGTAAAATAATCATAATCTTTTACACATAATTCAAGTAACTTTATTTGGAGAATCAATTAATGTGACTACGTTTCAAATGTAGCGTGATAAAGATCCGGAAAAGAGGGACCCAGGATTGTTCAAGGTGATGCAACAAACTCATAAGAAAAAAAGCGGGGATTACGTTAACAGGCGGACTGAAGAAGTTGCGGTAAGTAATTGTTACATAATGCTTAAGTATAATTTCTAATCTTGTTACTAATAAATTTTCTGTACTTTTATATGCAGGCAATAGTAGCTGCTGAGATCGAGGAAGCAACGCAGCAAACGAATGATTCAGGTGGCACAGCTGACATAGATGAGGTTGCGATCATAAGTGCCGCTGCTGGGGGTAGGAAGAAAGGGCGTGTATTTGGCCTTGGATCAGAACAACATGTCGTGCCTGGACGACGGCGACCAGGGCTTACTCATCCAGCACATGTTGATGTGATGCAGACTCCGGAGTTCGCTGAACAAGTACAGCGAGTCGTAGCGGAGCAAACTGCACAGCAAGCATCACATTATGAGCGGAAGCTACAACGTCTGAAAAGGAGACAACGAGCTGAGATGGAGTACATATGCAATTCAATTGGCATTCTCCCGCCCGCCCCACCTGCAGATGATGATGATGACTCGGGATTAGATGACGCATAGATCAGGTATATCATGCTACTAGATGTATTTATTAACAAACATTCACTTAGTTGGATTATGTAAGCATGTAATTTAAACTCTACTGGAGCTCATGTGGATTTAGTAGTAAATTTCCAACTTGACTTAGTAATTTTAATTCTGTATGTTTGTTTTAACAAACATTCACTTAGTAATTTTAATTTATGAAATTTTGTGAGTTTTAAAAATTTACTACAAACGATATCAGTATCGGCAGCATACGAGGTTAACGTTTAAACAAAACATTCGATTGGAAATGGACAGCATAGAGATAAATAATATAAATGAAAAAATAATTCGCAGCTAAAAATAAAATCTGGAAAATTTTCCAACTGCCTGGGCAGTTGGAAATGTTTCCAATGGCTTAAAAAATTTCCAACTGTCAGGCAGTTGGAAAATTTTCCAACTGCCTCATTTCCAACTGGCTAGTGTATTTTCCAACTGCCTTCATTTCCAACTGCTCAGGCAGTTGGAAAATTTTCCAACTGCCCTGAGAAATTTCCCAACTGCCAAGGCAGTTGGAAAACCGAAAAATAAAAAATTTAATAAAGCTGTTGGAAAATTCTCCAACTGCTTAATTTTCAACGGCTGACAGTTGGAAGTTCCAACTGCTCACTTCTGGGCAGTTGGAAAATTAACTTCCAACGAATGATTTCCCAACGGTCTATTTTCCAACTGTCTGCCGTTGGAAACAGTCCATTTCCAACGGCTGGCAGTTGGAAATGGCAGTTGGAAAATATAATTTTTTTAGTAGTGAATATTGATGGTGCTCATTGGCGGTGATCCAAATATTTTTGAAAAATTTTATTGAAATATTTTCCATGTGAAGAAAATCGTAAGAAAATAGTTTCTCTTTACTCCTAGCCAAAAGAAATCTTTTGAAGAACGAAAAAAAAAAAAACTCAGATATTTCGCTCAGTGAGCATATTTGAGAAACTTTCATATTCTTGTGTTCTACTACCCCATATAGGTTCATTTTTATTGTGGTTTTGTTGAAAAATAATACTAATAATAATTTTAAGGTTGATGTGTACACGCACGATGATGATGAAATTCCATATTTTTTGGGAGAAAATTTTTTATTCCACCTGTGAGATTTTCGAAAAGGAGAAAATTTCCTCTCTTTTAAAGGTGGAAAAGAGGAAGTGAGGAATGATTTTGGGTGAAATACTTGAAACATTTATCGAAAAAGTTTTTGAAATAACTTATTTTTCATTTGTATTTTGGGTGCCTTCCGTAGCTGGGAAAATCTCTTTTTGTGAAAGAGAATGTTTCGTCATCTTGTTCATTGGTATTGAAAAATGTCTCCATGAGAGACTAAAAAACTTGTTGCCTCAGATTTTAATAATGAGAACTTAAAATTTGTTGCCTTGAGTTCTAGTTGGGTGTTAAAGATTGCTGTCTTGGAAATATTTTGTGGGAAGAAATCAATTAAAGATTTAAATTTTAATATGGGTATAAATTAAGACAAAAATGTGACGATCTTAAAAATTGTGGGATATTGTGGCATTAATAAGTTATATTTATGGCGCATCCATGCCACAATGTACAAAGACCTAATGAGACGTCATAAGAGTTATCTTACGTGACATACTCATATCCCAAATAAAATATGATATGAGAATGAGATGGACTCCATTTATGCCTAATTGAGAACTGTACATCAATTGAAACAAATATGAAAAATAAGATGAATCTCAGTACATATATGTGCATACCGATTGACACATATTTAAGTCCCATAAGCTAGAAAATCCTGAACGGACATATTAACATTGAAGTATATTTAAAAATTCCATGAAATGCCAAATCACAATTTCAAACACATGGCAAATTTGTTGGCCACATAAGAGTTATCTTACGTGATATACTCATGTGTGTGTGTGTGTCCGTAAATATTTTTATTTAAAAAAACTTTGCTAAAAATGATGAACATAGTTACTGAAAAGCAACTACATTCATAACAAAAGTCACTGCATTCGATTGAATAGAGACTGAACTAGTCTGTCATTTTTCTAGTGGCTCATTTCCTAGCTCCCTTTAAAACCCAACTAAAAATTTTTCTTCTGTTTGCTCGTTTCCTAGCTCCCTCTAAAATTTTTCTCTCCAATGTAATCTTCTGTTGCTTGCTCTTTTATGGTGTTATTTTTCTGGTTTTTCAGGTGAGCTTGTATAACACATATAAGAATTTGGGATGGTGGACAGAAGAATAAGAAGAAGCAGCAGCAGTGGCGGTAAAAAGCAAAGAAATGTAAGAGAAGAGGACAATTATAATTTTCTATCACAAAAAAATGCGGCTACAGTTACTCTTACAAGTAAAAAGAAAATAAATGATTTAAAATTTAGTTAAATGAAAATTGAATAAAAGGGAGTAAAAAGGAAAAAAAAAAGATTTCTTAAAATTAAAAATGCTAAATGTATTTCACTTCATTTTTTTGCTTTAACTAATTATTCTATTTAAATTAATTAAAATAATTTAATATTAATACTAAATTGGATTCTAATATTAACAATTAAATTAAAAAAAAAATGTTTGTAGTGACTGAAGTTTTTGTTGCTTTTGTTTTGGGCTCCACTCCCTTGAGCAACTGACGCTTTTAGTCTCAGAGCACCGTCGAAAATCAACCATTTTCAGAAAGCAATTAGGAAAACTGTTATTGCATCCGTCAGTTGCTTTATAATAGCCTAAAAAGGTAATTTTCAACTTAAAATTCAACTAGAAGGGCAGTGATTTTCTTGCATCCTTCTTGTAGTGTCTGTAAATTATTCCCATTTTAGAGATAAGTATCCTCACGGATGAATATAGATATGCGGTTCCATCTCATCTTGTTTCATTATTCCCATTTTACCTTTCTTAAGTTTTAAATCGTTGCATAGGCAACGAAACATTGTTTCTTAGTTATTACGCCTATGAAACAAGGAAGCCTGCCGTAAAGCAGTTAACCACGATTAGAAGATTAATTATTGGCTTAGGAGAAGGAAGCTCTTCTCAAGAAATATGACATTGAACCAATAATGTTGGCTTTGAGGTGTTAAATGAAACTCATTTAATATCTATATATACATATATGTATAAATATACGCACACCACTTAATTACTAACTTGTTTTATTGGACTAATCTTTTTTGTGGGGCATGTTTTTAATTTTGGATAATGAAATCACTCCATCACTATGAAACCAAGGTAATACGACTTATTTAGGATTTACGGCTTATCCTACAAAAGTATAAAGTATAGTAGTTTTGAGGTATCACACAACTTACTATACTTGTTTTTTTTTTCATCGGCAATAAAATTTTTATTAAAGCTTAAAAAAAAGGGATACAAATATAATCTTAGAAAGATTATGACCTAAGAAACTGCAAACCCAAAACGCCGAACTCCAATCAGAGTCCCATAATCTAAAAAAAAAAAAAAAGAAAATATCATAACCCCACAACCTAAGCACCAAAACAATTTGGGCATTTTGTTCTTTCTTTTCTTGTTTTATTAGCTTGGTAAAGCTTATACCCAAGAGGGACGAAGTAGGGTAGTTTTGAAACATCACACAACCTACTTTATCCGTATAAAATTGTCTATGTATTGTGTTCTCAGTCTTCTTTTATTGGTAACCACTATTAAGCCCTTAGTATATTATTCAAGTAAAATGGGTTGATGTACCAAAGCAAAATTTTGTTGATTTCATGAGGACTATAATGATGAGAACAACAAACTCAGTTTTAACCTAATAACAAGAAGATAGCTGAGCGAGCATTCGAAATCAGTGATCCATTTGATTTAAGATCTCTTATCTGGTTGAAAGCAATTGCAATTTATCTTTACTTTTAAATTATAATCAAGAATAGGAAAAGATTATGAAATACAAAATCAATTCCTTCTTTCTTTTTCATGTTGGCATGGTAAATTTTGAAAACGAGGTTAAGAAGCCTTGCATCTAAAGATGCCTTCAATAAGTATTTAAATGGACACTTAAAATCAATTACCCATTTGATTTAAGATCTCTCATTTTGAGGATAATTTATGTTTATTTTTTAATTAGAGTTAGGTATGAAAAATTTGGTGCTTACCAGTTGTGCATGATGATGAACGCGAGTTTAGTGGTGCATGCCATTTTCTCAAATAGGAAAGGAGACTCGAAGGGTTCTAGTTGTACTAAGAAGGTTCGACAGAGGCTAATGAAGCTTAAAGCTAGACAGATACTATTCACCTGCAGGAGTATAACCTATTGTCTAGCTAAGTTAGTCTTACACCTCTCTTGCTCCCATTTTGTTCTATGGATGGAGGAGCTTCCGTCCCAACTTGTTAATGTTAGTGGTGATGTATCTTGTTGATTGATTAGTAAAATGCATTTCTATATAAAAAAAAAAAAAAGTGAGTTAGGTGTAGAAATACTATGGAATACAAAATCAATTTGTTTTTCTTTTCCATCTCTGCTTGGTAAATACGAAATCCAATCCCTGATTTTTCTCTGTCCATTTTCATTTGAAACGAATTTCATGGAATTTAGACATAAGTTTCCTTATATTTATATTAGAAAGAGACACCGTTAATACAGCAAGGTCGAGTCAACAAAGCTTGTTCCTTTGTTCTTCAACTAGGCCAAAGACCAACCTTTAACCTTCGACCAAGTCAAAGGAAGACGGAAGAGAAAATGTGGGGCGAAGGAAAGCTCGTGCCCTAGTTCCCATTCTGGTCACCTCCCTGCTGCGATCCTGAAACCGTCGATCAATTGTTTCTCATCGCTTCTCAATTCGCCGCTCCGTCACTTTGGCCCTCAGATCGGCGATTTTCTGCAGCTCGTTTCGTCTCAGTCGGTGCCTTATCTTCGCTCGTTCCGGTCATCCTTGCATCGTCAGTACCGACAATTGATTTGAAAAGTCTGTGTCGCTAAGGTGAAGATCCTATTCGTTTCCTTTCTACATAAACCCCCTTCTTCCCACCGATTGTGTTTATTTCCACTGTTTACTTTGTTTGACTGGTACGTAGTTCAATCTATTTTGATGTTTGTTCATGTTTAGTAAGTAATTGAAGTTTCGTCGATATTACTTTCACAGTCATTCAGTTTCTTTTCGAATTTATGAGATGATTTTCGGATTGTTCTACCCTCTTGTTGCTTCTGAAACGGCTTTCTTCGGCTGTGATTCTACCTGAGCGGTAAACCAAAGAAGATATTTGCTTGATCAGTTTTTTGGTTTCATGATCGACTCTATAATGGAACAGTTTAATGTCTTCCCAACATGCATGTCGCCGATTTAAAGTTTTCAGCTGTCCCTAGAACTTGATTTGCAGATGCCTGGACATTCATTTAGGTTGCCATCACCGCACCCCTACTGATGTTTGGTTGTGCCTTCATTTAGGACTGTCCATTTGAGGAGCATGCCATTGTTTTACATCTTGGTAGGAATGCTTTTATGGGTCAGATTTAGGGTCCATTTGCTTGTACTTATTTTATATCTATTTAATACAGGTGATCTTGAATGACTGACGTTTAGTAGTTTGTTTCGAGTCTGATGAGTTTCTTTGTTTCTCCCCCTGCCTCCCCTCACCCCAAAAAATTTCATCCAAGGCAGATCTTGAAGTGTGGAGGCTGTGCCATCAAATGAGTTAAGAGGCTCAGTTAAGAATAATTACATCGGCTGTGCTCGAACTTTTGGAAGTTTGTATTCATGATTGGCAAAATGGTAGAGGGCCCAAAGTTTACTGGATTAATGGGGGTAAACACCGACAATAATGAAAATTACTATGATTTGACTCAAAAGTTTTACCAAAAGCTCGGGGAGGGAACAAACATGTCCATTGATAGCATGCAGACAAGCAATCCTGGTGGTTCCGTATCAATGTCAATTGATAATAGTAGTGTGGGATCCAATGATTCGCACACCCATATTTTAAATCACCCTGGCCTAAAGCCTCTGAATCGTGATTCTCTCTCTGTTGGTCAAAGCGTGTTCCGTCCGGGCAGGGTCACTCATGATCGAAATGATGATGTATTAGCTCAAGCTTTGATGGATAATATGTACCCTACTCAGGGCTTGGAAAATTATGATGAATGGACTATTGACTTGAACAAACTTAGTATGGGTACTGCTTTTGCTCAAGGGGCTTTTGGAAAGCTATATAGAGGTACATACAATGGGGAGGATGTGGCAATTAAGTTACTGGAGAGGCCTGATAATAATCCCGAGAGGGCTCAAGTTATGGAGCAGCAATTTCAGCAGGAGGTGATGATGTTGGCAACGCTGAAGCATCCAAACATTGTGAGATTTATCGGAGGATGTCGTAAGCCCATGGTGTGGTGCATTGTTACAGAATATGCAAAGGGAGGCTCAGTTAGGCAGTTCCTAACAAGGAGGCAGAATAGGGCAGTGCCATTGAGATTGGCTGTTAAGCAAGCACTGGATGTTGCTAGAGGGATGGCTTATGTCCATGGTCTTGGGCTCATTCACAGAGACTTAAAGTCTGATAACCTCCTTATTGCAGCCGATAAATCTATAAAGATTGCAGATTTTGGTGTTGCACGTATTGAGGTGCAAACTGAGGGAATGACACCAGAGACAGGGACATACCGCTGGATGGCTCCGTAAGTTGAGATTCCCTTTATTATCTTTGTTTCTTCTATGTAGTATGTAGTAAAGCATTTCTTTGGTGTTTGGTGTGAGACAGCATTTATGCTTAGTTTCATATCTCTTTCAGGTTAACTTGGATGATTTTTATGTTGTCAGGTATCCTTTTCAAAAATAGAAAATAAGAGAAGGTTACTTTTAAAAGGTTTAGCTAGTTATTGTATTAAATCCCTTTCCTAATCTACAATGCTCAATTTTGTGCATAGGAACTCCAACTGGTCTTGATAATATTTTGTTATCCTTATTAAGTAGTAGCATAATAGTTTTCCTTTTATGCATGTCTTAACCTCTCAGCTCCAATAATGTATTGTTTAACATTATTGTTTATTATTTTCCTTTTTTCTAAAGAAAAGTATTGTTTGTTGTTTTCATCCAGTTGAGGGATCTTTGCTTTTGTCATTTTCGTAATGTATTTGTTGTATGTTAATTGGCAAACAAGCAACATGTTAAATCTTTATAAGCTTTTGGGAAATGTACTTTTGTTAATCCTCTTTGTATGTTTAGTTTTCCCTCCTTTTGGTCTTCTTGCTGTCAGTTGCAAGCTTTATAGCTTTATGGTTTTTGGTTTCATGCTTTTATAATCTTACTGGGACTGTGATTCTGTAATAAGCAATAAATTAGCAACTTTGAGATCTCATCATATATTTTTTTATGAGGGTATATGGTGGAGAAGATATAACATACTTAGGATGGACTTTACTCTTGTCTGATCAGTTCTAATACTAAAACATTAAAACTACGTAGTAAGAGTATTAACTTCCGAGGAAGAGATCCCTTGTTGATGATGCAATATTATTGGAGAGATATAATAAAATTTCATGCATGAGTTGCCCTTGTATTCTGTAAACGATTGCATGTTCGTAGCATCTTGATATAATGCAAAAGAAATAGAGTTCTATTAGCTGTAAGCCAGATGAGTGGAAATTTGTGGTGAGTGTTATGATTGTAAGAGATAGGCAAAGACGACTTGCATGCAAGGCTCCTCTAATTCATGGTTAGCTTTACTTCATTATGATAGGTCCACTGTAGTCTAGTTTCTTTTTTAGTGGTGCTGATAGGGATTTTCATTTTTAACTAAAAAACACTAAATGTTCCGTCTGTAGCGCTGTAAACCAAAACCTAGAGCACTATAAAAGTTCGGTGCTTGATATCTAATACTCTTTTTTCTTTGAAGTCCAAGTTTATGGATGCATCATATGATATGTCTAAAAGTCGACAGGCTATAGACTAACTAAACCCCTTCTTTATTACTTGTTCGGGCTGATTTATTGGTGCTTCTTTTTATTCCTGAAATGTTTAAATTCATAAATAGCACTGGTCTATCAGAAGCTCTGCCCTTGGAACTATTATTCAGTGCAACTAGACCTGAAAATTTGTAACTTGATACACTTTGGTCCTATAGAAAATCATGTTATGTCAGGTTTTTTCATTGTAGTCCTTGTTTTTATGGTTTTCTGTCACGCAAGAAATAGAACCCATAATTCAAAAGACTATTTCTTTTGTTCTCATCTTATGTTTTCATGCTTTTGTTTTTCAGTTAGTTTCTCAGAAACCCTGAAACCCTTCACGCTCCTATGAATTTCTTTTGCCCCATTTCCCTCACAATAATCCATTTGTAACACTATCTTTTTCCTTTTAATTACTCCAACCTAACAAAATCCTTGTCTGTAAATTTTTGGGGGAACAAACTTTGAACTTTTACACTACAATGCTTTTCAAAATCAACCTCATGCCAGGATGCTTCCTGGCGTCCCAATAGTAACAATTGTCCCTTGCGGGGAACAAAGAGGAGATGTATGTTGCTCCACCTTTAAATCCAAAGCTCAATGTAGCTTGAAAATCTGCTTCTCCACTAGGTAGATTCTTTGTCTTCTTACTTGCTGGCCTTATCTACTTCCTATATAGTTGTATTTGTCTGTAGTTTTTGGCTGTTCCTGTCTAGCTTTGATGGTTTTTAATACTCTGTTGTTTTTCTATATTTGCTCCATTTTGCAATTTGATGCACGTAGATTTGTGACAGTTGAGCATGAGGTCAATGGCGACATAATGCATTAGTGGGATTCGGCATATGATGAAAAGGAAAGGCAGGGCCAATTATTCTTCGGAAATTTTTTCTTATTTAAACAGATTTTCTTTTTTGGTTGCTTTTATTGTGTAATTGTTTTTATGGGGAGTGATTGTCAGCTTTTTCATTCAGAAGAGTTTTGGTGATGATTATTCAATTTTGAGAGAGAGAGAGAGAGAGAGTGAGAACAAGGGAGGGATTTTTTTTTTTGGGGGGGGGGGGGGGGGGGTCTGGCTAGAGGAGAGAGGCGATTATAATTGCCACCACTTCATGTGTTATCGGTAGATTATTCATTCTGAAGTCTTGTTTGAGAGGCAAGTTTCCCTTGGTCAGTTCATTGCAGAGAGGAGTGAGGGGAAGTTTGAGGATTATGTGTATTTAGGCCTCCTTTAAAACCTATCCTTGACCAGTAATGTATGGTCATTATGCGAAAATTTCCTTATTATTTCCCTTTCTTTTGATAATACCTATATGAAATGGCATGCATCGATGTGAAAATGAAAATTTGTTTCAGGGTTTTTTTTTTCTCTTTTTCTTTCTTTTTTTTTTAAAAAAAATAAAAATGCATACATGCATCTGCACAATTAACTGCATCTTTTGCATTTATTTTTTCTGGTAACACATTTTTGCAGTTTGTTTGGTGTTTGGAGTAAATAATACTTGCTTGCATTTCTATCATTGCCGGTGCTTCCTTACAGGGAGATGATCCAGCACAGGCCCTACACCCAAAAGGTGGATGTTTATAGTTTTGGGATTGTGCTCTGGGAGCTCATTACTGGCTTGCTTCCCTTCCAAAACATGACAGCTGTGCAGGCTGCGTTTGCAGTGGTGAACAAGGGGGTGAGGCCGGTAATCCCTAACGACTGCTTGCCTGTGCTGAGTGACATTATGACGCGCTGTTGGGACAGCAATCCTGAAGTTCGGCCGCCATTTGTGGAGATTGTGCAGATGCTCGAGAATGCTGAAACTGAGATACTGACGACAGTTCGCAAGGCTCGCTTCAGGTGTTGCATGAGTCAGCCAATGACCATGGACTGATTTGTGGATAACGCAGAGTTGAGTTGAAGATCAGATAGGAGAACAAGAACACAATGTTAGTGAACAGTTTTTACATTGGCATAAGCTTTTGTATCTATCTATTGAGTACTAATTGTCATGTCCTTTCCAAGTTGGATAAAGATAATCAGACTTCCTGCCTTGTTGGTTTTCGTGTAATGACTTTGGTATTATTGTAGTTGCCTAGCTCAGCTCTAGCTCTTAGAAAGTTACCCAAGTATCTGCTTTCCTGTCAACTAAAACACATGAATCCCAACCTCCACTTGTGGCACGAGAAAAACCTGAAACTAAGCCCGCGTTGGTTTTACATTTGTTTGGTTTTCTGGGTTTTCGCGTAAGCCTGAGGATGCAGCCTCGTACTTGACATGGATTTGTTTTGTTTTATGGGTTTGGATCATTCAATTAAGAAACGTGATGATGATAAAGATCCCATGGTCCTTAGACTCTAACTCCCTGTTCTTTTGTGCGGTCCCAATCCAAATTGGAGCAAAAGACCAAATTGTACATCTTTAGAGTTTTAGAATTTCTCATTGAATTATTGCTCTATATATCGAAAGATTAATAAAATTGGTTTCACATGGCGATATATTTTTTTTCTCCAGGGTACCAAAGAAATAGAGATTTGACAGCAACATGATATTTGAGAAGGTCAAAAAATAGAACATAACCAACTTGAAGAATAAACGTGAGAATAAGAACAGTAGCTTCGTGAGCTCGTTGGAGTTGAGCTCTACAGGTTACAAATGGAAACCACGCAGCCTCGAGTTGGAGTGCCTGAGGAAGTCTCGAGCGTAGCTACTGTTCTGCTTCTCCATCAGCTTCAACCGGTCGTCGGTGAGGTGGAGAGGGCTGATGGATAAAGCTTTCGGGCTGAAGGTCTAGTCGTTGAATCGTCACAGCCGCTCCGGAACTCGGAAGATGGAGCGCTCCTTGGAGATCACAAGGGCCGTTGTTTCCAGCTCTTGCTCGACGGAAATTGCAAATTCTTCTAAACGCTTCTAGGCCATGTCACTAACGAGTGATGCGTCTGCGTCTTCCATGCTGACCTAAAAGACTTGGATCGAAATTAGTAAGGAATTATGCTTCAAAAATTCTAGTCACAGAACAGGGGTAGCGATAGAGAAAGATACTGTGGAGAGGAAATAATTGAGGGAAGAAGGAATTGAAAAAGAGTAATGCTATATTTACAAAATAATTTACAAACATTTAAACATGAGCTTCATGCTAAACTTATATATTACTCCCTCTCTCACATATTTATGTATTACTGTTTTTTTTAAGTTGTCCTAAATTCTTTGCACTATTTTTTTTTAAAAGTAAATTTAAGCAAATAAAATAATAATTATACCTCTATTTATTTGTCCCTTTCTCTTTTCGTTTTCTTTTGTTTTTTCTTCCATTCCCACATGAATTTAGAAAGATGAATACAAGAAATCTTTGCCACCGGAAATTTCTAGAAAAAATGGATTGAGGGGATGACACGATGAATGTGACAAAATTGAAGGAATCGACTGATGAAGTGACAGAGTCAGAGGTTACAAATCGACGTGACAGAGGCAATGGTTACGAAACAAATCGATAAAAAGATGTCAAATTAAGGCTGCGAATCTTCTGGGAGAAGCGATTGGCAAGTTCGAGACGATGGGAGAGGGGATTGAAAGAGCTGGAGATCGAGGAGGTGAAGTGTGATTAAGGATGACGATGGAGTGAGGAAGTGATTGGTACTCCAGTGACCAACGAGTTTAGGGCGATAAGAACGACAACAATCGAGAATGGCTTGATCAATGGTGGAAGGCCATGTACGACAAGAACTGACTAACTCCGGCAAGGATGGAGGGAAGGATTGAGGTCAACAATGGAAGTGTCTAAGAGAGTAAACAAAGATCGGCGGTGAAAAATTTTACAGGCAAAGAGGGAAGAAGGGGTAAACTAGGGAAAAGGAGAACAAACAGTAACATGCCTTGGTTTGCATGTAAACTCAAATGGTGCAAAAATATTGGGACGAAGGAAGAAGTAATTGCTAGATTGTGAAAGACATTTCATTGTAGGACAATCAATAAAAATACATTTTTTTTATGTTGATTACATTTATACAGAAAAAATATTAAATTTTTATTTTGATTACTTCAAAAAATTTTAACTATTATCTAACAGGCATTAAAAATAGAATCCCTGCATCCCAATATATTTGCACCATTTGAGTTTGCAGATAAATCAAGGCACGTTATTGTCTGCCTTTTTTTTTTTTTTTTTTTTCTGAAGTTTGCTTCTTCTTCCCTCTTTGCCTGTAAAGTTTTCTGTTGCCGGTCTTTGTTTACTCTCTTGGCCACTTCCTCCATTGCCAACATCGGTCATTCCCTCTGTCCTCGTCGGAGTAATAGTAGGTTTTAGTCATACGCGACCTTCCACCATCGATCAAGCCATTCTCGATCATCTCCGTTCTCAATTGTGCCATCACCCTCAACTAGCTTGTCGCTGGAGTACCAATCGCGTACTCAATCGCACTTTGCCTCTTCAATCTCTGGCCCATTCGAACACCTCTTTTGTCGTCTTGAACTTGCCGATTGCTTCTCCCAGAAGATTCGCCACTTTGATTCGACATATTTTCGTCGATTCGTAACCACAACCTTCGTCGCCCCATCAATTCCATTGCCTCCATTGCGTTGGCCCTTCAGTAGATTCTTTTGATTTTGCCGCCTTCATCGCGTCACCCCCTTAATCCATTTTTTCTAGAAATTTCTGGTGGCAAAGGATTTCTATGTTTAACATAAGAAAACAAAAAGAGAAAGGAACAAATAAACAAGCATATAATTGCCATTTTATTTGCTAAAACTTACTAAAAAAGGAAATGATGTAAAGAATTCGGGATAACTTAAAAAGGAAAGTGGTGGAAAAAATATAGGACGGATGAAGTATTTGATAAATAAAAGACATGAGAAATAAGATCAATATAGTGGATTTTAGATTTCAACACAAATCAGAGCATGAAGTATCATTCATGAAAGTTTGGGGCTTAAAACCCAAAAATCAAAAGTTTAGGAAAAATGGTAGAGAAATGTCTACTTTCAAAGTTTGAGGACCAGAAGACATCATTATACACAAATTACCCATTTTTTAGTTTTGAACATTTTTTTAGGCAGAAGGGGGAAATAGACTTAAAAAAATTGAAACATTTGAAATGAGTTAATAAAAATATGGTAAATGGAAAACATGCGACATAAATTCAATATAGTGCCTTTTAGATTTCAGCACAAATAGAAGTGAATCCTTATGCATCATTCATGAAAATCTAGGGACCTAAAATATAAAAACCAAAAGGTTAGAGTAAAATGGTAAAAATCATACTTTAAAAGTTGAGGACCATAAGTTGAGGTGTCCATTCGGTTGGATTGGTTTTAGAACCGATATGAATAGAACAATTAGATTAATTATTGGTTTTTGTAAATTTAATCCAAGCCATATGAATTACATATTAAAATCGATTAGGGCCATCTAAATTATAATTTAGTTTTTTTTTTCAGTTTTTATCTAAATCATCTTAATTATGATTCAATTTATCCGTTTTTAATAATTTGATTATGTTTTATTAGAACTAAACACATGATAATTGAAAAAAGTAAAATAAAACTTGAAAAAGATATAATAAAATTTTAATAATATTCCATTTATACCTGCACTTAAGATTTGATTCATTACATATAGTCCAAAATGAAACAAAAATGACCTTATACATGTTGAGTTGATGGGTATAATTATAAAATACGTATTACTTTTTAGTTTATTTGATTTATTCAGTTTTAAGCTTAAGAACTAATAACCAATCCAATAACCAAATAAGAAATTCAGTTTTGACCTAATCAGAACCAAATAACCGAACCATTTTATCTAATCTAAATAATCCATTTGGATTATTTGATTTTATCCAAATAGTGAACACCCATAACTATAAGTTATCAGCACACACAAATAGAAGATCAATTGTGTAATTTACCTATTTTTTAATTTTGGATATTTGGGCTAGAAGGGTAAAACGAGCTTCAACCCTTGAAAAATGCTATTGTAGCAATGCATGAATTGCATGAATTGTTCCTAAGAACAGTAAGCGCCTTAGTGTTTTAATTATTATAATATGGTTGTTTGAGTTCGAAAGGAATTTAATTAAGTACTTTTTTTTTTTTGTAAATAATCTTGTTTTACAATTGTGCTATATGTACTAAAAATTTAATACTATCTTACGAAAATATGAGGTACATTGCTTAAATGGAAAATGAAAAAAAAAATAGGTGAGAGATGTTATCACTACTAAAAATACTAGATTTAATGATAGCCAAGTTAACAACAATAAACAAAATCATTGCTAAGTAGTGACGGCAAGCTGTCGTTAAAAGTCCAGTAAAAAATAGTGATTGGAAATTGTCAGTAAGTGTTACTATAAATGTTTAGGGCAGCTTAACTATAGTTAACGGACTAGGCCTTAATGATAGGATAGTCATCACTAAAGGTCACAGTAATGTGGTGACGTACAATTCTCCACTAATTGGCTAGACCCTAGTGATAGGTTGGCCATCACTAGGGTTCACAGGGATGTAGCAACTGTTTGTCTATCAATAATTGGCTAAACTCTAGTGACAGGTTGGTAGTTGCTGTCATTAGAGTTCATAGAGATGTAGCAACAGATTGCCCATTACTGAATAAGCAAACACTAGCAACAAGCTGGCTATCACTAGCTAGGATTCATAGAGATGTAATGACAAACAAATGGTCACTAAACCCTAGCAACAGGCTGTCCAATGCTTGGCTTTAGAGATATAGCAATGGTCGGTCCGTTGTTAATTAACAAAACCGCTACACAATGTCATTCTTTTTTGTCATACAAAAAATATCTTTGATAAAAACATCCCCGTTATGGTGGCAACGACTTAGATGTTGATATTGTGTAGCAATAACCAAACCGTCACTATTGTAGCAATGGCTTGGTCGTGGCTACCGTTACAAAGTAATAAAGGCTAAGTCATCTCTTATTTCCTTTAAAATCGAGACATCCCGTACCTAATCACCAACCCAAGACTCATCCCTACCCCATTTTGTGAAGTTCACCCCAACTCTATCATCCTTTAATTCAAGCCATTTCCAAGTTAATAAACCTTCAAATCTTGTGTTTCTTAGTTGAATTAAGGTCAATTTCAACAAATATTAAGGTAAAGTTCTTCATTTATCTCATTTTCACATAGTAGGTTGGGTTTTTGTGCATTAATTTTTTTTCCTTTGTTTGAGCTAAAAAAGGTTGTTTCATTGTTCCCTTGAAGGTTTAGGTACTGCTTTTGGTGATTAGGAAGGTTCTCGAGAAATTCTATTAATAAATCTACCATAAAGCATCTCATCCTATCTAATCCTACTTTTTACCTATAGAAAGGAAAAACCGATTCCACAGGCTAAGATTTCAACCCTACCCTACTACAAGAAATGGTGAGTATCATGCCAATTAGCTAATAGGCTATTTTCTGTATAGCATCATTCAGGTGAACTTTTCTTTCTTTTTTTTTCTTATTTTATTTTCATATATATATTGTTTTTGCAAAAATTATGTAAATGGTGATTATATTGTATTGATTTGTGATTGTTTAGGTATTTTCATGGTCTCCATAATTATGAGAAGCATTTGGATGAATCTTTAATGGATGTGCATCTTTAATTGTTTCATTTTTTTTTATTTTTCTAACTTTTTGGATATATTAATTTTTTGTTGGAAAATGTAAAAAAAAATTCAATAAGCTTAATTAGTATTGTTTGGACTACTAGCATGCTATAAAAAATTATGGTTAGGTTTGGATGGGGTAATTTGGAATGACCATGATGAATTGTTAGATTTTTAATTTTTCATATTGATGTTCAGTTTTTTTTCAATATTTTTGGGTAATAGTTGTGAAAAAAAGCGCCAAGAGTACCAAATTTCGTTTCTTTTATATCTATTATATTCTCCATAATTATGTAAAGGATTGGATGCTTTAATTTGGAATGACAATGTTGAATTGTTAGAGCTTTTATTTTTAATAATAATTTTTAGATTTTTAATTTTTATAGATACACCGCCTATTATTAATGAAACTATTTCTAGAGTTCAGGTAAATAGAAAAAGGTCATGAATGGATATACAATAAGCTATATGTGCAAGAAGAAAGTGGTTTTACAGATGAGCAGGAACAACAATACCAAATTGCAAGTTTGTAATGCAATTGAGAAAATTCCACCAGAACAACACATACACCTAGGTTAGGTATAATCTTCGGTCGACTTGGAGACATTATACTAATATGATTTCCCTAAACTATTGAGAACATTCTTAATTATATGCTTTTTATATATATAGGGTTTGGAAACATAAAAAAATTCGATGATTAAGGGATGTAGTAATTAAATATCATAAGCATTGTCAATGTAGTACACAATTGTAAATATAAAATCGTGTTGTCGAAATGAGTATGTTGGATTTGTAGATATTGAATAACAAGAAAACATGCAAAGGTTTAGGAAGTGAAAGGGGGAAATATTAGCATTTGTAGTTAAAAAGATAAAATTTAGTGACAGGCTGATCATAGATAAATTTAGTGAAGACTTATCATCACTATACTTGGTGACAATCAACTTATCACTAAAGAGCAATGGTCAGTTTATCACTAACTTTAGCAATGGTTAGTCTGTCTCTATAGTTAGTGATAAGTTGACTATTGTTAACTAACTGAAAACATGTCAGCATTAGAATTACAATGATGGTATATTCACTTATTAGTGACAACAACCATCAATGATTGACTTAGCAACTAGTCATCCATTAGATCTTCTAGCAATAGTTAGCTGTCACTAATTTATTTTAGTGACAACTATCCATCACTAATTTATTTTAGCTATGACTAGCATTTTTTTTATTAGTGTAATTTCTCCTATTCAATTAATCATTATCATACAGCTTTGTTCAATATTTTAGTATATTTAGTAAAATTCTTTTATTTTCCTACATACCACATCATATTAGTATATTTCTGTATGTTTAACATTATGTAAATAACTCTCAAGAAATTTGACTAAAAAATGGTAAAATCCATCTATGTAGTCATTTAGCTTATTTTGTTATTCTATTTAGGTCCCTATTCATTTAATGATTCCATTGCTTTTTGACATTCATCTACATTTGAAACTATTTGCAAAACATTTTCTTGTTTGATTTGTCAATTTGGTTTCACAGTATATATGTTGAAGTTGTGTTGGCCTTACTTGATTCATGTATCATATTTACAAGCTAGAGTTTTGAACCTAGTCTTTGTTTGATTAAATGTTAGATTGTCAGTAATATTGATGGTAACACTATTAGTGGTGGAATTAGTATGAAAGATTTTGAAATTAGGCAAACACCAAAAACTAGATTCAAAAGAGAAGGAGTTGATCATTGTTTAGTGAATGAAAGTAAGAAGACGAGGAAGAGAGCTACCTATTGGAATCACTTAGAATTTGTTCAAGACTTCAACCAAGTGAAATGTAAGGTGTATTTATTCTAGTGAAATTTACATATGTGATGCTAAGAAGCACGATCAAGTAATCTAAGAAATCTTTTTGAGTATAAGTCCAAGGCTCGAAATGATTCAAACAAGTAGGCATTAATTGGAAGAGGGGAATTGATGAGGATCCGCTTATGAGTAATTGGGGGTTTGTTATGAAGGCTTGTGGGAGTGTGTTGGCTCATACCATTGTTGTTGATGAGTTGCCTTTTCAATTTGTAGATGGTTAGGGGTTTAAAAAATTTTGCAATGTTCTCAAACCTAAGGTTCAATTGCCATTTAGGATTACTATTGCTAAAGATTGTTATGAGTTATTTCTTGTTGAAAGAGAGAACTAAGGCAAATTCTTGAAGTTCAATTCTAAAAGAATTTCATTAACTAATTACACATGGACTTTAGTTTATAGAATTAACTACAAGTGTATGATTGCTCATTTTATTGATAATGATTGAAAACTGCAAAAGAGAATCTTGAATTTTTGTCTAATTTCTGGCCGTAAGGGAAAGTAATTGGCAAAATAATTGAAAAAGTATTAAATTCATGAGGAATACAAAATCATCATTATGGATAATGCTAGTTAAATGATACAATTTTTGCTTACTTGAAGTGAAAAGTGAGTAATAATCCTAGGTTGATAAGCCTTCTGAATGAGGGTCATGTTGATATGCGGTGTGTGGCTCATATAATGAACTTGATAGTTAATTATGGCCTTAAACTTGCTTCTTATTTGATTATTTGTGTGCATAATACTTGTGAGATATATTAGGCAGTCTTCGACATGATTAGTAAAGTTTAAGGTCTATATTATTGATGAGTGAATTTAGGAAAAGAATTTATTGTGTCCTAATGACCCTATTAGGTGGAATTCAACATATATGATGCTTGAAACATACTTAAAATTTCAAAGTGCTTTTGTTGCATTTAAGGAGTATGATTCTTTTTATGTGAGTGAACTTATGAAAGGGATAAGGTTTGGGGAAGCCTAAACATGAGGATTGAAACAATACCATTTCGATAACAAAGTTACTGAAGGCTTTTTAGGATGTTACATTTCGTGTCTTTGGCTTTCTTTGTATTATTGCAAATATTTATTTCAATGATATAAGCAATGTTGATATCTTGTTGGGAGATTGGAGTCTATGCCCAAATTAGGGCTTTGTTGCATGTCCTTGAAAATGAAGGAAAAATGTGAGAAATATTAGAGGATCATAAAAAGATAAACTTGATGATTTTTATTTTTGTTGTGCATGATCTACTAAGTAAAATGGAGTATTTGAAGTTTGCAGTAATAAAGATGTATAGAAAAAATATTGGGGATAAACTTATTACAAAAGTGGAGCATACACTTAAGCAATTGTTTGATAAGTACAAGTCAAATTACTCGACTCCAAATAATCAATTGAGCAAAAATGATCAAGGTGGGAGTTCAAATGTCATAAACTTAGAGAATCAAGCATCATTAAAGTCAAAGGCAATCTTGAAGTCAATTCAAACAACTCAAAGCCATAAGTGATCTTAAAGCTAAAAATGAGTTTGATGAGTATCTAGATGAGAATTTATAATATGGTGATGAGGACTTCAATGTCCTTAAATGGTGGAGGGTCAATAGCCCTAGGTTTCCTGTACTTTCTTCGATTTCAGGTGATGTATTGGTTGTTTCGGTGTTTACTATTGCTGCAGAATTGACCTTTAGTACTAGTGGGCATGTGCCCTATCCATTTAGGAGTTCATTCTTTCCAAAGATTATGGAGACACTTATTGGTGCCCAATATTGGTATAGAGCTTTAGTAAAAAAAGAACATATCAATATTGAAGAACAATTGCAAGAAATTGAATGATTGATCAAGGTGAGCTTAATTTTGTTTATGGTGTGATATTAATATGTAAAATTTTGTTCTATTGAATTTATGCTTTGTTTATTTTATCCTTTCTTTTTTTTTTTCTAAGGTATGGAGACCATTTCTTTGGCATGTGCGATTATTGATATTGCCCAACTTCATCATTATGTCAGTGAGTTATGAGTTCAATTGCTATAATGATTTTACTTACATATTTGATAACATTCTTAGTTTCCTTAGATCAGGCTGTGGGCACTTTACCTTACTCTACCAATCTTTGATTTGACCCATTCTTTTGGAGCATATTTTTTGTTGGCACATTGATGGTAGATTAGAGTAGGTTGAATTAGCTTTTAGAATTTTAAATAATATTTGAAGAATGAGACAGTAGTTAGGCCAAGCTTTGAGTATAATATATGCTAGCACCCTTGAAAGGGGAAAAAGTATTGAATTTATCACCAATGTTTTGAGTTAGGACCAAATTTGTATAGAAGTTTATGGGCCTACTTATTATTGGCCACATTAACTCTATTGGCCTACACTTACATAAACCTACTAGAGTCGAGCATTATTCAGATAAAACCGAAAAAATTGAAAGGACAGATTACATTTAGATAAAATTTATTTTTCTAATTTGGTCAATTCGAATCAAAATGAAATTTGATATTCAATTATTGGGTCATATACACTTGAAATCAAATAAACCGAACAAACCAAATAGTAATAAAGATTTTACCATTATCTATATTAACCCTCCATAGATGAAGCTATTTCCTACTAATTTTGGACTGTATGTTGTTTATCCTTTTGTAATTTTGGGTACAAGAGCTAAAATTTTGAATATTTATTTTATATTTTTGTTTACTATGTATTTAGGTCTTAGAAAGAAGAACAGAATAAATTGAACCGAATAAACCAAAATACTCCCTCCGTCTCACTTTTTTTGCACCATTTGATTTTTTTGACTAGTTTAACTTGAATTTATTCATATTATTGTTTGTTAGAAAAAAATTAAAAAATATATTTAGAAACTATAGGTCTTGATTTATCATTCCTATATAAATATTTTTTATTTATATGTTAAAATGTTGAAAATAAAAAATCATAAATTAATTTGACTTGAATTTATTTATATTATTGTTTGTTAGAAAAAAATTAAAAAATATATTTAGAAACTATAGTTCTTGGTTTATCATTCATATATAAAGGTTTTTATTTATATGTTAAAATGTTGAAAATAAAAAATCATAAATTAATTTGACTTGAATTTATTCATATTATTGTTTATTAGAAAAAAATTAAAAAATATATTTAGAAACTATAGGTCTTGATTTATCATTCATATATAAAGGTTTTTTATTTATATGCTAAAATGTTAAAAATAAAAAATCATAAATTAATTGTTGAGAAGTAAATGGTGCAAAGAATTTGGGATAGAGGGAATATAATTCAAATTGTTTGAATTTGTTCTAACATGTAATTCGCACGATTTGAATATAATTTGTAAAAACTGAAAACTGGTCTTATCATTGTGTTTTGATTGGGTCCCAATAGAACCAACCAAATGCTTAACCCTAAAACCCACATCTCTTATAAAAAAAGAAGCCATTAGCTTGTCTTTAGAACAAAGACTGTACAGGCTTTGTATGTTATATTTCACAAATTTTGATTCTTAATTAGTCTGATTAAGTAAAAGAGCAAACAATAAATACAACCCACATATAAACAAATTTTAACACTGATACCATTTTAAAACATCTAACCCAAAAGTAATTGTTGATGGGTGGAGATACCCCATCACTATGTAAAGCCTTTATTATCCATTTTTCTCTACTAGAGGTGTCAAGGAGTAGAGCCAACCCTAAGTTATTGGTACTATTCGAGTCCAAGCTTAGCCTGAAAGCCAGCTAGACTTGAATGAAGGGTCCTTTGCAAAACTTATTATGTTTAATTTAGATATTTAAACCAATAACTCTTTCACGAGCTAACTAATTAGTTAAAGTATCGCAAATGTTATTATTAAAAATCTGCTGAGTCTACTAATAAAAAGAACTGAATACTTATAAGCTTGAGTTTGAGCTTAAGCTTGATAAACCTTACATTGAGCTGGACAAAAATCCAACCTATTTGTATCAGTATTCTTAATTATGTGGTATTTTTCCGCTTGACGTGTGACGACAGCTTTTCAACTGAATGTTTGACAAGGGATGTGAGCCAACTCGACTAGCATTACTGGCTGGTTTTTGCGAGAGTGACTCCATTGAGGAGGGGTTCTCGACGCTTGTGCACGGGAAAAAAAGAAATGTTCGGTTTTTGGTTTCCTTAAATAAAAATTCGGGTACAAAAAAAAAGTGAATTTTCAACTAGGTAGTAGGCGTTGGTTGATCAGGTACTTTCTATTTCTTTTTTTTTTTCTTTTTGGTAATCGGCAAATTCCAAATTTATTTGTATTGTATTTGTATATTTTTTATAGGCCTTAAGCCCAATCCTAAAGGTCCGATTTGAAGAGAAAGGGAGGGGATGTAGAATTCGGTTATCTAAACTAAAAACCTAATTCATATTTTTTCCATTCGGTTTTCCATAATTTCAGTTTAATTACTTGAATCGCTCAATTTAATTATTCTTACTTAAGACTGAAAAATGAGAAATTTCAACTAATCAATTTTGGCTAAAGTAGAAAAAACTGATTGACCACTAAAAATATACACCAAGACATTCTTCCACTTGACAATGTTGACATAGAATATACCGATACAGATCTCTTCCACAAGATGACCAGAAACGTTCTTTTGGCTGCTTAAATTGAGATAACCAAGAAAACTGCAATCTCTAGGGCAGTTTGGGATCCGCTTAGGACCTAATGTGAAGATTATCAGCTATCGGCATCTTATTTATTTATTTATTTATTTTCATTTTTTTTGTTTTTTGTTTTTTGTTTTTTGTTTTTATTTTGTTTTTTTTGCACCAAGTCTTTTTTTTTTTTTTAGAAAGAATTAAGAAACGTCATGGGAAAGGATAAACCAAGAAATAGAATCGTGTACAAGAAATCACTAGCGCAACAACCGAAAATTTATTGGACGGACGCTAACTAGGACGCTGGAAAATCTTTTTACTACACTTATTCAATAATTTTATCCACCCAGATCAGTAGAACAAAACTTGGCTCTTTTCGTTTATTTGGCAAACTTTTTACAGCTCTCCTGCCCCAGCTACTTCCCCAAGCAACCCTGGTAGCAAGACTTAAGATAGTCTCCTATTTTCTCAGAATCTGCAAACAACAACAACAGCACCAAACATCTTAAGAATTCTAATCAACATAGAGTAAAGCATCTACTTTTATCCATCAAGCTAAATACTTTATGTTCATCCACACACGCGCGCGCACAAACACATACGTTACCTGGATCATGGGCATGAAGCATGGAGTTGGCACAGTTGGCGGTGCAAGAACCGATGACAGGATTGTTGTCAAAAGGTGAAATCTTGCAGCCGATCATGCAACCAAGATAACAGAGACCAAAAGATGGAGGCCTGAAGATGAGCCGGAACTTTGGGCGGCATCTGTCTCCACACTTCAAGAGACAGTCCTCGGTCGAAGGTGATGCTGGGTGAACAACATCCCTACCCAGACCTTCTCCGCCTTGAGCGGCCGCGACCATCACCATCATCACCACCACCATTGCCGCTGCACCGCTCCCAGCTCTTGCTCTTCCCATGGCTACCTGTAATGATTAGTTCCTTTTCTCAGCCACTACTTATAGGGTCTTGTGGCTGTGCATGGTAACTTTAATTTATGGGAAGATTGTTATTTGTTAAGTTGACAAATAGATTAGGGAACTAAGCGTTTGCGTGAGATCAAATAGATTTGGGAACAAAGTTGGGTAATTAATGAAGAAAGGTGATGAAAATAATATGGGATTATGGAGTAAATTAAGCTGAAGATGCTGTTAATTACGCCATGAACCCCTTTAATCAAGGGCTAATTTCTTTTGTTCATCAGTTTTACCTTTTTTTTTTTTTTTACTTTTTTTTATGTTGTTCTATTAGCTCTCCTCTTGCTCTTTTCTTCTTCTTGGAAAGCTAAAATGCATGTAAAATTATAGTTTTTTTTCATTATTTTATATTCCATGTGTGTGTGCATTTTGTTCGGTCTTTTTTTTTTTTTTGTAAAATTATTTGGCATTTATTTTAGTCAGTTCCGTATGCGTTTACCCTATTTATTTTACTTTCTTTATATGTTCAGTAAATCATTTTTTTCTTAAACCAAACCTTATTAAAAGTGGTCGAGAAAAAAAAAAGTTGATTCCTAGCTACAGATCAATGTTGCTCCAAATATAAAGAGCAAAAGGACAGTTATTGTATGTGTTGGTTGTTTCAAGGGCAGAAGTGTGAGAAAGAAACAAAAATTTTGGAGTTTAATCTTTTGTTTGTTTGTTTGTTTTTTTTTTGTGCCAGTTTGGAGTTTAGCTGGCTTCGTAATTAATAAATGAGTTCAAACTTAAAAAGTATAAAAAATTATAGGTTGGCAAATTTTTTATTGACAAATCTATATAAGAAAGAAACAGCATTCTACCATTATGATTGCTCGAAATAAAATGATACTAGTGAAAACAGCATTAATGGCAGATGGCGATTCTCAACGACCAAGTGTAATACTCCTTTCTCCCCCTCCCTCCCTCTCTCTCTCTCAAATTATGCTCCATTTTATTTAATAATTATTTTTTAAAAAACATATTTAACACTATTTATAAGTCTTGTAGTTTTTAAACATAACTTTTTTTAAAAAATAGCAAATAATAATATAAATTCAAATCAAATGAAAATAAAAAAGCAGAAATTACTATAAGAATGTAGGACTTTTGCTATGATGAAAACCGTAGCAAACAAAATTTTCTACGAAATAAATCATTGCAAAAAATTGTAGGAAAATTCACCATTGCAATATTTAGGTAATGTTATTGCGACGATTCAAATCGTCGACCTAATAGCAGTGATTTTGTGAGGAAACATGAAAGTGGCGATTTTGCCTTGCCATGCACGGGAGTAGCGACTAAGATCGTCGCGGAATGCAATGATTAAAATTGTAGAAAATCCTCCATCGATTCTGCGACAACTTTTTATATTTCATGTTTTTCTTTAAAAGAATGATTTTAGCGTATTTGTTTGAATTATTCCTCTTGTCCTATATTCTTTGTAACACTATTCATTTTAGATTGTCTCAAATTTTTTATAATATTTTAATTTTTTTGTAAATTTTATCATTTAACTTTGCCATTGTATCCCTCACTCTTACCACTTAATTCCTCTCTTCTTTCTACCCACTTCTCAATTTCTTTGTTTTGCTATCTCCTTCTCTAGTCTTATTGTTCTCTGATTTTAGCGTTGACGATTTTCTCGTTGTTCTTGGCGGCAACAAAGGGACCTTTCTATTGGATCGAGTCGGTGATAGCTGGGGTGGAGGAAGAAGGCGATGGATTATGGGGATGGCAAGATTGGGTTTGGGAGATCGGGCGGGCTTGCCATTTCAGTACCCAATTCAAACGAATCGATGGGATGATAGGGTTAGATCATAGAAATCATTCTCATTTGGGTCATCGTCTTCCACTAGCAAAGTGAATATCGGGGTTGGGGCAGTGGAAGAAGGCGAGGTCAGGTCTTTTTAAAGGAGAGTGAGTCAAGACATCGGGAGATTGGGTTGAGGGAGAGAAGTGACAAAGAGGTCGGCCAGCGTGGAGGTCTAGTAAGAGGCAACAAGTGACAGAGATGGGCTATGGAGAAACGAGCAGGGAAGGGCAATTTTAGGAGAAAGAGGGAAACTAACTGGGGTTTTTGGTCTGCGTGAAAATCAATTTGTTTCAAACAAACCGGACAGGGGAATATTATGTTATATTAATTATTATTACTAAATTATACAAAAAATATAGAGTAAATTGCACAAATGGTCCCTAACCTTTTGTCATTATTTACTTTTAGTCCCTAACCTATCGAATGTTCTGTTTTGGTCCCAAACCTATTAAAATTGTTTCATTTTGGTCCCTCACTAGATGAAATTCAAAAACTCAGAATAATTGCCTGATAGAAACTTTTAAAGTACTAGTTTAAATATTCGGTAACTGTCTTCCAGTAAATTTAAACAGTTTAATATTTTTTAACAGTAAATAAAAAATTTAAATTAATAGTTTTTTCTTCCTGAATGAAATAAGTTCAATTTATAGAGAGGAAAAAGAAATGACTTAAATTTTTTATTAACTATAAAAAAATTATTTTACAAATTAAATTTATTGTAAGACAGTTACCAGATAGTTTAAATTATAATCTAAAATATTGTTATCAAACAAATACTTTGAGTTAACAAATTTTATTAAATTGGGACCAAAATGAAACGTTCTCATTAGATTTAGGACTAAAACAAAATGTTTTTATAGGTTTAGGACTAAAATAGAACATTTAATAGGTTAGGGACTAAAAGGAAACAATGACTAAAGGTTAGGGACCATTCATGAAATTTACTCCAAAAATATATATAAATGTAAAATAAATAATATTTTTATAATATTTCATCCAAGACCTTCTTCACCTCATCCAACCTACATTTGTAGAGTTTGTGCCAAATGGAACTTGAGTAGCAGTAAAAAATGAAATGGCGAATATCAGTGAAGTCGCTAGCATCCCACCAAAAGTACTTCATATCAGTGAAGTCCCCTAGCATCCCACCAAAAGTACTTTTGAAATTATGTCAATTTAATTAAACATCAATCTCAATATATAAGAATATTATAAAAAAATTTAGAAACTCACATTCCTTTTGGTGACGTGCTCCTTATGTCACTACTAAAATGAGGTTATTCTCCAACTATTCAGTTACCAATAATCTAGCTATTGGTAATTATCCATGCACTAGACCGTTGGCAAGAGAATTTAATGGTTGCCAACTATCACATGTTAGAAATTCAAATAGAGGGACCAAATTCACTACAAGATAAATGCAAGATAGTAACTGACATGTCAGTTGAATTTCAATTGCTATATAGTCTAAAACCAATTGCTCCACGACTATAAAAGGCAATTGGATTTTTTCAAGTCACAAATGGTTCATGACTGAATATTGACTACGAAAAGTGACTGACATCAGTCAAGATTCAGTCGAGAATTTGCGATTGACTCTTTTAGTTGCTATAGTAGTGACTGCATTTTCAGTCACAATTCAGTTGATGTATTAGGAGTATTTTCTTCCAAAATATTATATTATTAATTAATATAATTGTTAAGTATTTAATTAATATTATTTAATTTAATTGGTTATTTATTTCATTTTTTATTTAATTGATAGTTACATTAAATTAATATGACTATTAACTTTTTTTAATTATTAACAATAAAATAATCAACTAATGAAACTAAAATTTAAATAAAATATTTTTATATTAATATACATACATAATATAAAATTAAAAAAGTCACAAAAATCCAAAAATCAAATTTGGAGAAGAATTCAAAAATTTTAAAATTCAGATTTGGAGCAGATGGTGACGAATGAGGTGGAGGAGGTCGGGGCGGAGGTGGAGGAAACCGAGGTGGATGGTGAGGAGGCCAAGGAGGCAAGGTGGATGGCGAAGGTGAGAAACGGTGACACAGACAACCATGATAGATGGGCGAGGTGATCGGGTGGAGAAGAGATGATAGATGAAAAATGGTGAGACTGAGGACAACAGTAGGTGACGAGCGAGGACGTCAACAGGCGAGGATGTCAGTGGGCAACGAGCAAGGATGAATGGTTGAATAGGTGACGAATGATGATAGGTGAAAAGGTGAAGAGTCTGGAGAACAAATGGGAGGTGGGAGGGAAATGGTGGAGGGTTGAGAGAACCAATGAGAGGGTGGCCATGGAGAGGTAAGTGGGGGAGGGGGTTTTTTTAGTTGTGCTGTCGAGAGGTAAGAGAGGTGAGAGGTTAGGGTTTTTATATGAACTAGGTTCGGGCTTTTATGGGTTTTCATATATGATATATGGGCTTTTAATATAAGAGATGTAAATAGTATAATAATAATAATAATAATAATAATAATAATAATAATAATAATAATAATAATAATAATAATAATAATAATAATAATATATGATACATTATATCCCTAAACCCTAAACCTAATGTACCATTAACCATAAATCCTTAACACAAACTCTAAACCATAAACTCTAGTTAAACTCTAAACCCTAAAACCATAATAATTTTATACGCCTAAACGCTAAAGCTAATAAGCATTAACCCTAAATCATAATTAAACCATAAACCCTGAAACCCCATGCAAATCTTTACTCTATATCCCTAAACCCAAAACCTAATATATCATTAACCTTAAACCCTAATCCCTAAATAAAAATATTAAACCCTAAATTTCAATACTCTAATACTTAATTATACCTTTAAACTCTTAAAAACCCTACATACTAATTTTATATCCCTAAACCCTGTAAAAATTCCCAATCCCTAAATCATAAAAGCTCCAAATTAACCCTAAATAACCTTAAAAAAAATCCCAAAACCCTAATATTAAATTAATTCAATACCTTAACCCTATCTAGCTACTTCCATATCCTTAAACACAATTTGAAACCCTAAACCATAAATAAAAGTCTCAAATCCTAAATCTATATCTAATACCCTTAACCCCTTAAAAACCCTAAATCCTAATTCTATATCACTAAACCCTAAAAAAAAAAAAGCCAAAAGCCAAAACCCTAAAAAAATGCCAATACATATATCTTTAAACTCTAAAAAAATTTCAAACTCTAAAAAACCCTAAGCCTTTATATTAACTTAACAACTGAAAGGGTGACTATAGTCAAATTGGGCATATAAAAAACCAACTAAAAGGCGACTACAGTCAAATCTGAGAAAATTTACTGACTGAAAAGTGATTGCAAAGTGTGCGGCTGAAATATTCGGTTGCCTAGCAATCGTGATAAAAAGAACACTTTTTTGTTCCAACTAATTAGTGATTGTCATGTCAGCGGCTTACTTTCAGTTACGATTTTGCATCTGTATTGTAGTGTTTGAAATGAGGATAGAAAATGTGGGACTAATTAAAGCAAGAATTTTACTCCGCCCTCAAGTATAAAAGCCTCTCTTCAACACGTTTGTTTCATTTTCTTCTTCTCTCCTACTTTCTTTTCATTTACTAAAATAAGTTCAATTTATAAATGAAAAAGATAATTTGAATTGCACATTAGCTATTAAAAACTACTATACAATTATTAAATAAGTAATTTAGTTTTGAAAAGAATGCATTGGATAAGGTCAAAAGGTTGGGCTCGAACTAGTAGCCAATACTTACAAAAAAAAGGAAATAAATGTTGTTTATTAATGTCATTAATTTTATAGGATACAAGAATCACAACAATAATCCTGAGAAGATATATTTGCAGTTAAAATTTTTAAATAGTTATTGTATTTGATAATCCTAGCCTTGGTTAACAAGTAGGCTAAAATTGGCATGATGCGAACCTCTTTGGTATAATGACTAAGAAATGCGCCCAAGATGCTAACAAGCTCCACAAATACTTGAAAGAGACTTGGTTTGAAACCCCTACCTATAATGAACTCATGATTAGAAACAAGAAGTATAAGAAAACCAAAGAGCCCAAACTTGCTTATGCGCCAAGGTAATCCTCAAAGAACCAAAGAGAATTTCTCTCAAAATAGCAATATTATTGATGTCAAAAGCTATTGTTTACAACTAGAAAATAATCCTTTTTATAGGCCAAAACTAGGGTAAAAACTAAGCTAAATTCGCCTAGAAACCATAAGTCCAAAAGACTTAAGAAATCCTAGTCAAACTAGGACTCAAACACATGTTTTAAGTATGCAGTGTATGCAAGTTATCCCATGTGATTTAAATCACTTCTCAAGCCTTAATAACATCAAAAAAAATGTAAATAAACATTAAATTAAAGAAAATAATGTAAAAACATAAGATTGGCCCTAAAATCCCTAAATAGTCTTTTCAGGTGTGCTTTTAGTGCCACATGGGCTTTGTGCTTGGATCTTCTTCTTCCAAGTACTTTTTAAGTGATCCTTTAGCTTGAAACTCTCCCATAGACTTTGTATGAGAGTCTTTGAGCTTGTGGACATGAAAAATCTGATCATATAAAGAAATGGCAGGAGATGACTCCAAAAGGGTCTACAATGGTGCATGTATGGGCTCCAAGCTTTGAAATTGTGCACTTAGGTGGATAGAACGTATGCAAGCTATTGGATTGGTTTTCCTTCCATAATATATGGTCCAGAAATGCTAGAATAAGGCTTAAGATATGCCTTTGGCTCCATGGATATGAATTGACATTAATCAAACTCCCTTTAGGCTTCATTTGAACATGATGAAACAAAGACTTAGGCATTTGTCCTCCCTCCAAGTATGCTACGTTCTCTTGGCTTGGATAGATAGAAAATATTAAGAAAAACATATTGCCTTGAAAAAGCTTTTTTTCAATGGCTATAGATTTGTTGAGCTTGAACTTGCACCATTATGGCTTGTAGGTTCATTTTGATGCTTCCATTGGTGTCACAGCCTTCTGTTGAGACATAGGTTGCTTTATTTGCATGGAAAGGCTGGAACTTGATGGATGAAGTCACTTGTATGGTAGAGAACACGCACAAGGCCTCCTTTGCTTGAACTTGGCCATGGAAGCTCCAAAAGATGCTTGAAAGTGCCACTTTGAGCTCCTTAGCTTCAATGGCTTCAAGAACTTCTACAATTTGCATGACAATGCTTAATTTATTCACACCATGGCAACACTTGTGTTATCTCTAATTCTAAAAAAAAAAAATACATGGATTCATTGATCACAGTAATATACAAGCATATATCAGAAGACAATGGATTCTTTACGTATCCTAGCAGACAAAGTAGCATAAGTCATATGTATCCCTAGTTTAACAGAAACAAAGCAAATTGACCTTGATTTCTGTCAACATGTACAAGCTTTTAGCTAAATTAGTTGGAGCAAATCCCATTATTTCAAACATTCAATTAATGTCAAGGTACTAATATGCTTTCCTTGAATCAAAATGATAGGTTCTAAGTCTAAAACTCTAGATAAGGAGGAAAAAACTAGCCATAATGGCATTTTAGTATAGATTTAGGCTTTCATGTCATGTTTATTTAAAAAAGAGAAAAGGAAGATGAAACTGGGGGACCATTTTATTGACCTACAGCAGAAGACGACATGCAAATGGAAGACCATTTTATGCACATGAGACAAGTAATTCCTCTATAGTGGTGAAGGCAATAGGAATAATATGCTTGCAGAAATTCTTAATAGATACTAACCAAAAGGCTATTTAGTGACATCTCAATGGAACCTTGATGCACATATAATACCTAGCTTACCATATAAGGCTACCAATGTAAAACCTATCATATGAATCTAATTTCATATGGCTTACATAAGTGGCTATATAAGAAAGGCAGCCTAAAGTAGAATGAAGTTGCCACTACAATATGAAAGGCCTACCTATTAACAAAGCGAAGCAACTGTGATAATGGGTAGAATGAAAGTGTGCAAGGATGGTCTAAACCTAATTACACATGGCTATGATAATTGGCACATTGATATTCTGGTTAGGCACCCTCGCCTTAACAAATAGCTGATAGGGATGAGTTCCGCCCAAGGGTATGTGAACAAGGGTGGTATCATACTCTCAAGTATGTTTCATAAATGATCCAAAATTGCTTTTAAATTATAGTGTACGACCATGAGGAGAAGAATCAGGGAGCTTCTATGAAAATACATAAGCTAATAATATTAAAGCTAGTTGAGTACATCACAGAAGATAAAGTTTCTTAGCCTGGTTCACAATGAACTCCACAAGTTATACAGCAAGACCATGAAAAATAAATAAACTGGCAAGGTATTACAAATTATACAACAAGACCATGAAAAATAAATTCAATTTATAAAATAAAAAAAAAATTGAATTACATATTAACTATTGAAAACTATTACTTTCTCTATTTCGCATTAATTGACACTTTTACTTTTTTGACTGAAATCTGGCTTGAATATATTCATATTAATATGTATTAAAAAAAATTCTTAAAAATGATATTTAGAAATTATAATCTTTAAAGTTTCATTTTCATATAAAATATTCATATTTTTATAATAAATTTTGAAAGAAATAAAATTATAAATTAATTGTTATGAATAGTAAAACAATCAATTTTTGTAAAATGGAGGGAGTATATAATTTATGTAAAAAAATTATTGAATAGTTTAAAATATGATGAAAAAGTACTTATACAATAAATATTTTGAGTTAACAAATTTTGCTCAATATAGACAAAAATAAAACTTTTTAAAAAGATATAGTACTAAAATAAAATGTTGTTAATAAATTTGGTTCCAGAATAAAAAATTAATAAATTGGAGACTAAGAAAAGAACAACAATTAGGACCATTTACACAATTTATTGGATAGTTTCTCATCAGAATTTTAAGAAACTTAAGGATGACGGTGTAAAAATATGAAGGTTAATTACAATTTGCCCATGAAGTTTAAGCAAAATTACACTTTACCCATTTTATTTAAAAAATATATATTTTAGCTCCTATCTTTTTAATACAATTCAACAGTAACTTCTGAAATCTTAATTTATACTATACGGTTGTCATCTTCAAGTAATTTCAATATGTATAGTATTTTTTATAATTAATTGACATTTAAAAAATATTATTTTGAAAACTATAAGAAATAAAGAAAGAAAAATTTGATAATTTAAAATGTCTATTAATTGTAAAAAAAATACCATATAGATTAAAATTATTGGAAGATGATTACCGTAATATCTAAATTATGATTTCCGAAATTATTGTCAGTCTGTATTAAAAAAATAGGGATAAAATGTATATTTCTAAAATAGAAGAAGAAAATATTAAGTTCATCTAAACCTCATAAGGCAAATTGTAATTATCCAACATATGAAAATATGGTCCACGTGTTGCATACGAGAGTTACACGAACAAAATTCTTTTATCCCGCTTACCCTGTCCCATCCATGTGCGAACCACAGGCTAAATGCCACATGTTCATATAAAGTAGGGAAAATTATAAAAAACCCCATGTGGTTTGGTCTAACCTAATTTTGCCCCCTTTATTTTAAGAAACCTACACTTTGCCTCCTATATTTTTTATACTAAATGATAAAAACTTTTAAAACTGTATTTAAATTATAAATTCCAGTAATTTCAATCTTTCTAATATCCTTTTTATAGTTAATAGATATTTTAAATTATCAATTTTTCCTTTTTGTAAATGTATTTTTCCCTCTGTAATTACATAACAGTATTTTTTAAAAGTTAGTTGGCTGTGAAAAAAATATTAAAAATCTTGCAATTACTGAAACATTGTTATTATACAATTTAAATTAGAGTTTCAGAAGTTGTTGTCAGACACTGCAAAACAAATAGAGGTAAAATGTAGGTTTTCTAAAATAGAGACGACAAAGTGTAGGTTAGATCAAACCACCCCTATACTTAACTCGTTAACCAAGTACAATAAATCATGCTCTTAAAAAATAAAATTAAACTTATTAACTTAACGAATTCTCAAATAAGCAAAACAAGAGGAAATAATAGAAAAGAAATCTTATTCCTCGGCAATCAAAATCAGTTGATCGAATTACGTTCTATGCTTGGTGTTAGAAATCATTTCTTATGTTTATGTTTTTCTGGTAAAATTTTTTTTACTCATATAGTGGTAGAATTTAATAATTTCATATTTATCTATCTATTTATTATTTATTATTTATTAATAAAATTTCATTGGCTATTTGATTATTCCAAATTAGATGATGTTAGATAAAAAAATTTTGACCAAAATTTTAAGTCGATGTCATAAGAGGATTATTCATACCTGTTTGAGGAGATGATTTGGACAAAAATCAGTTGAAATTTTTGTTATGGGCTAATTGCTCAATCTCAGAAGATTTTGTTACCGGATGTTTTGAGAATTATACTTTTTTAACAGTCATTTCCTCTATTTGTTATGTAATATTATTGTCACCAGCTCTTAAAAATTACCAAGGGTGCAATAGCACTAAGTAAAATTACTAGTATGAAATAAATACACATGCACCCTCTTAGAAAACATTTTTCTTACAAGTTTCTGATTTTAAAATTGTATTTATCTGGAAGAAAAAATATTTTTTTGGCAGTATTTTAAAATTTTCCGCTTTTTCTTGCTCGGTGCACTTATTTTATTAATGGAACACGCGACAACTTGTGGGAATTGACAGAGGTTAGTTAGGAACAGGGAAATAGCACAAGATTTTCATTCCAGTTACACGTGGCGTCCAGCATCCTTAAGCTAGACGGAGTTGATACCAAACAGGAGTCCGAAAGAGAGCTGCATCAGAAATCCCAATCCCAACAGAAATCTCATCCTTGTGCCCTATAAGTTGCCAACAGAAGCGATCACAAGCCGAACATCAAACCTGCAAGAATACCAAATGAGATCGAAAAGAAGAACGACGACTGGCCGAAGGAGCTCATCCCCGCCGCCGTGGGAGGCCATAGAAGTAATCTCGGGCTACCTTGACCCGAAGACCCTCGCCATCGCCTCCTGCGTCTCCAGGGAATGGTTCTCTTCCCTGTCCTCCGACCACCGCTGGGAACCACTCTGCGCCGACTTCCCTTCCCTCTCGGCTCTTCGTTCCTGCTTCCCCGGCTCCTCTTATCAGCAGCTCTACGGCCTCGGCCTCAGCGCTTCCAAGCGCCGCCCCAAGCAGCCCCTTCCTCCTAGCATTTCTCTCGCCGACCTTGTCTTCGCCGTCGAGATACGGACCAAAGGCGGCGCTGTTCTCACCCTGACGGAGCCAGCGGACAAGTTTAGCGGGAACCTAGTGTTCATGTTCGAGATAGAAGTGAAGGATGCCAAAAAATTTGAGGAGTTGGCAGTGGGGGAGGAGGTTAAAGTCACGTGGAACGTGGTATTAGGACCTAAGATGAGAGCCTCTTTTATGATGATGGAATTGGAGGGGAAGGTGGACGGGTGGTTGTCGAGCGAGCTTCCGGGGACTGGGTGCAGCGGCGGCGGAGGGATGGGGAGTGGGTTGTCGGCGGATGTGAAGTTGGGGGTGGAGAAGGTTAGGCTGGGGATGATGAACCAAGCGAGCTTGAGATACGTGGGAGTGGACGATGCTCTTCGTTACTTGCAACATTTTCTTGTCCCCCATGGTTGCTGCCTCTGCGCTGGAGACTAGTTTTTGAGTTGAATTGTGTTAAATCTAGTTTGTACCCAAAGTGGAAGTACAAAAATTATCTCTTTCAATGTCAATAATGAATTAATGAATTATAATGAATCTTGGTTTTTATTATGCAAATAGATAATTGCTTATTTTATATATTGGATTAATTGTTATTTTACAAGTTTTTCAACAAATTTCAAACCTATATGTCGATGGCTGAGGACGTGCTTGACAATATTTATGTAGGCTATTTTTTTTTTATGGGTACTTTTATGTAGGCTGTTTGTGATAATAACCATTCGACCAGATGGCAAAATTGATTTCGGCTCTGCTTGGATAAGAAATGCTTCATTTCATTTTCCCATTCAAATTACACTATTTTCATCGACATTACCATTGCTATTGTGGTGTTACATTATTCAGTCTCAATTTACAACTTTTTTTTTTTGGTCCATTTATACATTGTACCAATCACACTTTCATCTCTTAAGTTTCAAAACTCACTATCACCTCTTATATTCTCTTTTTCAATTCCAGCTAAAAAAACAAAAAAAAAAAAAGAAAACAATTGTTTTATATTTATAGATTGGACAAATCAGTAATTTAAACTTTTCTTTAACTACTAAAAGATTATTAAATAGATTAAATTTAATGAAAATATAATTATTGAACAGTTTGCATTTTATTTTCGGGAATTAATGTTAAACATTATAAACACGAGTAGGTGTGTTACCTATAGGTTTTCAAATCCGAGCGAATAAGTGTGATTAATTAACACCAACTTTTGATAAAAAGTGCAATCTTATATTATCATTCTTATTATTTTCTTTTTTTTTTGCCAGAAGATTCTTATAATTATCATAGTTATGTCTAGTATTGCTTAATATTATTAATTTCTTGTTATTATTTCCTTTTTTGGTACCTAGAATAATCTACCACTACAAGTACACTACTAAAAAAAATGAATTTCCAATAGCCGAATTACTGACGGTCAACCTCTTGGTAAATACCAACTTACAAAACCATTGGTAAACATTTTCAACGGCTTCACATTGGTATGAGATAATTCCGGTTTAGTCTAATATGGAGTAGCTCGGTTACCATCGGCCTAACCGTTGGTAACCATTTAAGTAAAATATACCGTTTCACTTACATGGTTATGAATGGTCAGGCCATTGGCAACCACATTTTAAGAACCAACTTGGTTCTTCTTTCTCCATATTGGTAGGCTTCACCTCTTTTTCTCTATTCTCTGCTCTTAATTGCGCAAAACCTTCACATGCCGAGGCTAGAGCTCAGCAACCACCATCCCAAGTTGGAAATCACTAAATTTCCGTAGATCTGGTGCAAATTTTGAAGTGCATGTAGGTTTTTTCTCAAGTTTTTCCTCTTACATTGTTAGATATTATTATTTTATTTTTATGTTTTTGTATTTTGAGTTCTGGGATGGAGCTTCTCATTTTTATGCTTCTTCTCTCAATGTTTAAGCTGCGCAGAAGTGTTTCCTCAACTGTTCACTTGGGAGGTATGATTTTATTTTATTTTTTTATTTTTCCATACTAAAATATGAAAATGATGGTTATTTTGTGGAAAATCATGAATGAGATAGTTTTTTTGTTAGAAACTTTGATAAATGCTTCGTACGTTTCTTTGAAAATTTGTGTTTAGGGTTTTTTTTCAATTTGATGTCTAATTTTTTTTTATTTTTAGGTTTGTTTAAATATATATATAATTAAGTTTTTGTGATATATTGTTAATTGTAGTGTTTTATTACGTTTAAATGAAAAAATTATTCAGGCCAATTTTAGATTTTTTATTACAATTTCTTGTTAGGCTGATTCTTCTGTGCACCCGGTGCACGCGTAAGCCACCTCCCCAAAGTTATTTTTTATGTACAACTTAGTCCCTAAAATTTAATTTTTGTCTCATTTATTTGATTCAAGAAATGGTCAAATTTTCAAAACTTTTCTCCTACTAGTAATTAAATATTATTGTTAGGAAATTTTCAGAATATCACCCAAGTTGCGTAGCAATTGTAAGACCCATAATTGATGTGAAAGGACAGTAAGATTGTGTAAAACATTGACAGATAAGCTAATAAAGATATTAACACTAATTGATAATTACTAATGGATAAAATTTTTAGAAATTTAACTAAGTCTGCTTAAAAAAGACAAGAGGAAGAGGAAATTATGGGGAATAGAATAATGAAGAACTCACAAACTATATTAATCAAATATGTTGAAAAGAAATTAAGAAATTGGAATATTCCTAAAATGGATAAATGGGATAGTTTATAAAAAATGAACTTTTGATTTCAGAATGACAAACACGAAGGAAAAAAAACAAACAATATTTTCTAAAAGAACAAATATGTCATTCTAAAAGAATAAACATACCTTCTGAAAGAATAAACACCAAAAAATAAAAGAACAAGAAGTTTACAGAAACAAGGTATGTGTAAGAAGAAATAGTGTCTATAAGAACAAACACTTAAGTAACAAAATATAAATATGTAAAAGAAAGAATAAACAATGTCTTCTAAAAGAAAACATATTCTTCTAAAAGAACAAACACCAGAAGATAAAAAAAATAAGAAGTTTACAGAAACATGGTCATGTATAAGAACAAATACTTAAGTAACAAAAAATAAACATGTAAAAGAAAGAACAAATAATGTCTTCTAAAAGAATAAACATGCCCTTCTAAAAAAACAAACATACCCTTTTAAAAGAATAAACACAAAAAAAAAAAAAAGAATAAGAAGCTTACAGAAACATGGTTATGTATAAGAACAAAGAGTGCCTTCTATAAGAATAAACACTTAAGTAACAAAAAATAAACATGTAAAAAAAAGAACAAATAATGCCTTCTACAAGAACAAACATACCTTCTAAAAGAACAAACATACTCTTCTAAAAGAACAAACATCAGAAGACAAAAGAATATAAAGTTTACAGAAACAGGGTCATGTATAAGAACAAACAATGTCTTCTATAAGAACAAACACTTAAGTAACAAAAAATAAACATGTAAAAGAAAGAACAAACAATGCCTTCTAAAAGAATAAAACAGTACATTCTATAAGAACAAACACTTAAGTAACAAAAAATAAATATGTAAAAGAAAGTACAAACAATGTTTTCTGAAAGTACAAACAATGTTTTCTAAAAGAACAAACATGCCCTTATGAAAGAATAAACACCAGAAGAAAAAAGAACAAGAATTTTATAGAAACAGAGTCATGTATAAAAACAAATAGTATCTTCTATAAGAAAAAACACTTAAGTAACAAAAAAATAAATATGTAAAAGAAAGAACAAACAATGCCTTCTAAAAGAACAAACATGTCATTCTAAAAGAACAAACATACCATTATGAAAGAACAAACACCAGAAAATAAAAGAACAAGAAGTTTACTAAAATAGGGTCATGTATAAGAACAAACAGTTCCTTCTATAAGAACAAACACTTAAGTAATAAAAAATAAACATGTAAAAGAAAAAAAAAACAATGCCTTCTAAAAGAATAAACATATAGACAAGAAAAAACAAACATTGCCTTCTAAAAGAACAAACAGACCTGTAAGTATAAATACCAAAACATAAAAGAACAAATAATTTATGCAATGCCTGAAAATGTAAAAGAACAAGCATGCATCATGTTTTTGGGCTTGGTCGGAGGATCTTTTTGTAAAGAGATTTATCTTGATTGGAATGTTATGATAGACAACAACGCCAGTCCGTTTCACTCCGGCCAACCGGTAAGCTAGCTAGCTCCCTTTTCTTCCATCTCATGTTAATTTTATCCCAACAAGCCAGCTTCTTGTTTTAGCTGGGGTTTCTCGATATTGCTCTAACCAATATTTTTCAATAATTCTAGGATCCAACAAATCGATTAATTCCCCCAGTTTGACCAAATTGAAAACCTAGATCAGTTTCATCGATCGGGTGTATGTGTGTGTGTGTATAGGGATTTCGGTAATCGATATTGATGACTAACGTAGTGATGAGGAAACAATTTCATAGAAATCGTAGCGCATCTGTCAAATGATAGTTTTTAATAGGTAGGGGTTGAAGTGATAGTAGTTATATAATAGAAGAAAGGCTTATGGCATAAGTCAGGTTTACGCAATCAGTACTCTTCTTGTTATATTCGGTTGTTTTATAGTTTGTATATATTTTTTTGAATTTAGGGTTTAAGTATGGAAAAATTTAGTTTTCTATTATTAATTGTTATGCTCCCTATGTCTCATATCTTTTGCACCATTTTTCTTTTTGATTAGTCCCAAAACTCTTGTATCATTTCCGTTTTAAGTAACTTTTTTACACTCCATTTATTACTATACCCCTAACTTAACCCATCCTCACACCTAACAACAGCTCCACTTTGTTTCTCTTTCTCACTTTCCCCAATCTTAGTTCTATCTATCTATTTATCTATCTATCTCTTTCTCTCTCTCGCTCTCCGGTAAGGTTGCACGATGAATTTGAGGGAGGCCGATCAACGATGAAGGCAAAGTGATCGACATCGAAGGCCCAATGAGAACCGAGGTCGAGTGATCGATGAATTGAGGCCGAGCAAATTGAATGTGTGATCGACTACAGAGGATAAACGATTGACGACAAAGGCCAAACGAGGATGGATGTGCAATCAATGATAAGGGAAGAGCACAGATAGAGACCGATCGAGAATGACGAGGCACGATCGATGACGGAGGCCCAGCAAGGGCGGAGGTTGAACGATTGACAATAAAGGTTGTGTGAATCAAATGTGTGATCGACTACAGAGGGTCAGTGGCATTGCCGGAGGTGTGATGGTGGTGGTAGGTGAACTTTTGGGGGAGATTGAATAGGGAAGAGGAAGGAGGAATGGAAAATTCGGAAAACATTTGAAAACAATAAAAAAAAAGCCCTAAAACTACTTGCAAAACTAAATGTTGCAAAAGAAACGAGGTGAAGGGAGTATTTAATTATGCTATATGGTGTTGTGATATTATTAATTGTTATGTTATTATTTTTTAAGATAAATGATTAAATAAATTAATTATTTATAAAGAAAGTTTATGTCTCTCTTGTTAATGTTAGTGTGTCTGTTGTTTATGTATCTCTTGTTAATGTTAATGTGTCTATTGTTAATGTTAGTGTGCATAATATTAATTAGAGAAATTAATTATTTATAATATTTGTTAATGTTTAATTATGTGTCAAGTTACTAATGTTATAGTCTACATAATGTTAATCTGTGGTTTGCCAACTTGCATGTGTATGTGTTTTAGACTATCATCAACAGATTTAGTTTATAATGGAGTTAAGTGGTAGTTGGATGTATTGTAACCTTTTTTTGTCTGGTTGAACTGGTTACACAAAAAAATGGGAGGCCAGGGTTGATGAATTCATATCATTCACTATTGTTTATCTTGAAAAAATGAGCGGTGATAGTATTCGTTTTCCTTGTAAAAAATGTAAGAATTTGCATCTTAAAGAGTGTGACAAGGTTAGAGTTCATCTTTACAAGTGGTCATGGCTTTTTACTTTAACTGGACAACTCATGAAGTACAACTTAATGAATTATCAGATATGACAGAGAAATGACTGGGTTTCATCACTATGATCAAGGTTTTGCAACAGATCTGTATAAATGAATAGTATTTGGCACCAATAGGCATACTCACCATTAGAGTCCACCCCAAATGGATGAGTAACCCAATGAAAGCGCTTAATGGTTTTTTGACATGTTAAATTTCGCATCGACTCCTCTATGGGATGGGTGACAGAATTATTCTAAGTTATCTACTGTAGTATGTCTTTTGAACCTTAAGTCAGAGTATCACATGTCACGGGCCTGTTATGGTAGCATTGCCCAGTTGATGAAGAAGACTAAACCTGTAGATAATAATATGCCATCTGATTGGTATGAAACAAAGAAATTAGTTTCCCAGTTTGGTTTATTATATTTCAAGATTGATGTTTGTGTTAATGATTGCATGTTGTTTTGAAAAAAATAAAATAATTCTTAGACTTGTAAGTTTTGTAGAATTGAGAGGTACAAGCCAAAAAATGGTGGTAGGGGATGAGATCAACCCAGAAAGACCATGCATCATCTTCCATGAATCTCTCATCTCCAACACCTATTTGTTTTGGTCTCAACAGCGGAATAGATGGCGTTGCATAAGGAACAAAGGCCAATCTGAGGTGTTTTGAAACATCCATTTAAAAATGAAGCTTAGAAACATTTTGATCGCACTTACCCATGGTTTGGTGCCGAACCACAAAATGTCCCACTCAAGCTATGTGTAGATGGATTTGCTCATTTCCTCATTTCTGATAATTTGCAAAACATTATTTTTGCTGGCCCATGATTGTTACTCCATATAATTTTCCATAATGGATGTGCATGAAAAAAGCCTACATGTATTTTAGTTTATTGAGTCTAGGTCCACACAGCCCAAATCATAATATTGGTATTATTATGAACAACATATTATTATGTTTAACTTAGCCAATTAATAAGATAAAAAGTATTATTATGTTTTCAAGTCCTTAATTTTGATCCTGTCCACCATCAAGTTTTTATTGGTATATGAGTTATAAACAATGATCTAAACCTCAATTGGGTGAAAATGGGACAACCTTCACCATCTCTCCAAAAATTTTTTATGAAGCAAAAGAAAAACCCCTAAAATTGATTCACTTATTAATTGTTGTTGTTTTTTTTAATTGAAAGGCATTCATCTCATTAGCTATAGGTTATATATCATTTATAAAACAAATATATAAATGAGGTAAGGGTGACAATTGGTTTCACTATGAGCTTTACATTTATGTGTCATGAAGATACGATACCATGAAGAAGATTTTCATTTATTTGTTACGAATGATAGTTGGCTTAACTATAAAGCTTACATTTATGTGTTAATTATGAAGATAACATACAATGAATAAAGAAGACTTCTATGAATAATTTAGGTAATACTTACAAATTAGTAGAAATAGACCAAAAGGCTAAAATACAAACAAACCAACATATGACTAAACTGACATACCAACAATGATTGAACTCACATAACAACTAACAAAATAATGAAACATAAACACCCTACCCATTAGGGTAAAGTAGATAGATCTGACCAGATATACTGATGTAGAGCTTTGCTCTGCTACAATTATTTCAACCTCCCGTATTGCCACCTAGCAATAATGATTAATGACTATTGAGATCATGTGCACAGATGTTGCAAAAGCTAACATCACTATAGAATTAGAGCTAGATAGACCTTGCAATGCTAGAACATTTATCCTAACTTAAACCCATGTTTTGTTCTTTTGATTGCTAAATGACCATAGCCAGATAATATGATAAAAAAGTATTATTATGTTTTCAAGTCCTTAATTCTTATCCTCTCCACCATCAAGTTTTCATTGGTAGGTGAGTTATAAACAACATTCCTAACCTCAACTAGGTGAAAATAGGATAACCTTCACCATCTCCTAAAACTTTTTGATGAAGCGAAAAAACCTTAAAGTTGAATCAGTTAATTAGTTTTCGTTTATGGAAGTGCATTCTTTTTATTATTTGTAGACTACATATCATCTAGAAAACAAATATATTAATAAGGTATAGGTGACAATTGGTTTCACTATAAGCTTTACATTTATGTGTCATGAAGATACCATACCATGGAAAAGATTTTTATTTATTAGGTAAGGATAACAGTTGGCTTACTATAGACCTTACATTTATGTGTTATGAAGATAACATACCATGAAGAAAGAAGACTTTTATGAATCATTCGAGTAATACTTACAAATCAATATAGATAGACCAAAAGAGCTAAAAGACAAACAGACCAACACATGAATAGACTGACATACCAATGACGATTGAACTCACACAATTAACACAACAATGACACATAACCATGCTACCCATTAAGGTAAAGTAGACTGGTATAACCTAATCTACTCGTGTAGAGCTTTCTTCTCCATAATCATTTCAACTTCCTATATTGTCGCCTAGCAATAATGATTAATGACTATTAAGATCATGTGCATAGAAGTTGTAAAAGTTAAAACCACTATAGATTAAAAGCTGGATGGACATTGCAATGTTAAAACCTTGGAAATGCGACCAAGGAAGCAAGAATGAATAAGAGTAAAAGAGACCAAGGATCTTAAGGTAGGCTAGAAAGATTAAAAAATAATTGAGCAAGCCTTGTTGAATTAAAAAAGAGAAAAAGTCCAGCCATAAGCAACTAAAGTGTGAATCAAATATGAATTGCTTGAGCTATTGAAGGAGTAGAAAGAGAAAAGATAAAGAATGAAGAGTTCAGTTAGTGTTCCCACTAACACTACAAAAGAAATACAAGAAAGCAACTAAACGGAGTGGCTGAAATGCAATTGCTTTGGAAGTTTAGTCACTCCTCAGCCACTTGGTTAAATGGTACGTAAAACACCTGACTGAAAAGTGAATAAAAGTATTAGTTGTTAACACGGTTTTAGTTGCTACTTAATGGCTAGTTTCAACACTAGATCTTTTGATTAAAGCCTCTAATTTACATTCAAACACTCTCAACTCCTCTTTTATTCTTAACTTCCCCCTTCTTTTCTCTAACTCGAAGGTTCTCTTCTTTCTGTCTTTTTTCTTCAAGTAGTTTGGCCTTTCTTCTCCAACTTTTGATAGTTCATCTCTTTTTGCTCTATATCTAATACTCATGTTATATATCCTTTTCCTCTTCATGGATCCTTTTGTTTTTATTCTTCTCCTCATACTTTATATCCTTTATAGCTACAATGTTACCCTTTAATCTTTTTTTGGCTCCCTCCCTAACCCATCCAAATGAAATTTCTACATTGGTTTCTATTAGAACAAAAAAAAATCGATAATTGGAACAAAAAGAAATCGATAATTGGAAGTGATCCATGTGGCAAATGTGAGTGACTAAAAAAAAGGAAAATATCATCTGGTTTCATTTCCAAGTGTAGAAGAAAACATAAATTTCTTTAAACACTTTTACATATTTGTTTAAAAAATATATAATTTTTTTAAATAAATTAATTTCATTTGAATTTTTATTCTAACAATAAAATTTAAAAAAAAAAAATGGATTGAGCGACTGAAGTTTCAGTTGCTTTGTTGAACGATTGACAATTTTAGTCATTTTTGGTGACTCCTCTTTTAATCACTTTATTTAGTCACTTTTCAATCGTTTTCTAAAAGTGACTCACTAAAATTTTAATCATCCATAATGGTGTTTTCCGGCTGAAAAAAGGATAGTACTGCAATGCTTTTTTGCATCCATTTTGTAGTGTGATTAATATTGTTGCACTTGTATTGTTGGTTAATATAAGATAGTTTTGCTTCATTGCTTGGATGATTAATACTATTTTATTTTCAATTGCAACATTTTTTTGTACATAGAATGATCATCTATACCAATATAGGGAATGAGGCATTATCATAGTGAGGGAAAAGAAAAATGTTTACTTTTTCAGAAATAAAAAGACCACTAAACCAAGATAATTGGCATGTTTATGGGAAATCAGTAGAAGCAGGATTGAACTTGGCCCGACCTCCACTTGGTGTCTTTCATACCTTAGCCGCCTGGGCTAGGGCACAAATAAAATTGGATCATTGAATATAAAATTAAATCATTTTAAAGTTTGGTCATTTAAACACTAGAAAAGCCTGGCTAATATAAGTTGCAATTTTACTTGTCAATTTTGGCTCTTCTACTTGCTATGTGTGTGTATGCCTCATTTTTTTTTTCATTTCTCCTATCAAATCTTCGTCTACATTTAATGTAAACGTAATTCTTTTTTCTGGTTTTAAAGACTCTTGTTTGGTGACATTGTTTTTAAAACAGAACAATGCTTCAAACTGTTACATCCTTCATGTCATGGTTCAACCAGTCCAACCGGTTGAACTGTCAGTTTATTTTATGTTTCATTTTGTCCATGAATATTGATTAACTCTATATTTTAAACATGAAAAAGGGTAGGATCAAAATGAAAATATGCACAATATATAGGAACTAAGTGTGCATTTTACCGAACTTACCGAAACAATTGGCCAGGAAGCTCTCCGCCTCATACAACAAAGTGGACAAGCACTTAAAGACTATTCTTTTGGCAAGCTCCACCAAGTCCTTATGATTGCTCTCAGGAAGCTGTACAACACTCACTCCTTCAAATATTTCAACCAGTCCCAGATTTTGTTTGATAAAGCCTGTCAGCAACCTGAGTTAACCATCAAGTGCAAAGACAAAGGCACTTGCAACTGTAATACCTCTCAGAAGAATATAAGTAACTTTTTACAGACCCTAAACAGCAAACTTCAGAGCCGCAAATATTGCCGTCCGCAGTGGCCACAAGACGAGCCAACAGTGACGATTCAAAGCCAACATCTTTCCTTCTCCGTCTTTCACTTTAATCTCACCTTTTCATCACCTTCTTTTTGTCAAATGTTATAAAAGATCGCTTCTATTATTTATGGGGTCCATGGACATTTTTCTAAAAAATGTTAAAAAAATATACATAATTTGCTGATTAGATTTTTTTTTTAATTTTTTAATAGACCCCCATAATTTTTATAATGTCTACTGGAACAAAAGAATATGTCCCTTTTACATCTATAAAGATAAAAAAAAATGTGTTAATCTCTTCTCTTTATTGACAATTTTCCTATCTAAGCATTGAACTCTTTTTGCAACTTTTACTTTTCAAATATATGAAAAAATTATATAGTTAGTTAGGCACAAGATAAAGTCAATAAACCAAGTTGAAAGAAATATATAAGTTTAAGTGCTAAAAATTGACCTTTGTCTTTTACGTTTTATATAACATAATCATCTTTCTTATCTTCTTTTCTATTTCATATAATTTTCTAACTCTCATTGAAGTCATTTGATAAAGGGCATAAAGAATACTAAATCAAAGCACTTTCCATATTTTCTCATAAAAAGCATTTTTTTTATCAATATATTGTAGTATGTGTAAATTTATAAGTTTATTATTTAATTTTAGGATACAATAATTGTATATGTATGTGTACCCCTTTATACAATTCCTAGATTTGCCACTGATTTTGGCCAATTTTTTACCATATTGCAACTCAGCTAAAACCCGGATTGCATGGGCTTGCGGTTTACAGTCAAACCGGTCTGATCGGCCGCCCGATTCGGGTTTGACAACCATTTAAGAACAGGGAGCAAATCGAGCCACATGTCGCGAGAATAAGAGACGAGCCAAATATGAGAGTGTTCAATAATTTGTCGACATTTTTTTTTAATTGTTTGATTAACAAAACAATGTCAGCAGTTATAGTTGTAAAATCATTAAATTAGTTTATATAAGTAATCAAATTAGAGGTTGACTCAGAACTTTATAATTATTAATAGCACTTTAACCATGTCCATATCTAAAAAGGTAGAAAAGGCAGCAGCACTAAGTGATCCGGATATAGCTAATTGCAGACAAATGTCAGTATCGTAATGACATTACAAAGAATTTGTTTTGTTAAAAAAGAACATTTACAGAGCAACAGCAGAGTAATTTAGTTTTAAAATCATAAATTATTTGAGAACCCAATACTAATGCTTTTCATTGTTACATTGTAACTTAAATTACTTCCACAATTCTATAAAAAACTGAAATCACTTCCGTAATATAGTGATAATAGAGAAAAACACTACACAACGGAGTATATAATAATTATTCTTAATTAAAAAATATTTTTACTCTACAAGTACTTTAGAGACTACAACTAGTAGCACATAGTATACTTTCTATGTTATGTTGACTTTTGATATGAGAACTATAGAAATAAGCATGTTTGGGAAAGTTCACCAAATATGCACTAACAAAATTTTGGGTCATTTGATTGTAGAGAATTTTGTTATTTTTGCTTTTGACACTTTTATTCGATAAAAACAAATTCATGAGTGAGGGATATTATATCATATTTTCAATAGTTGGATTTAATTCTTCTTCATCTCTTTTTTTTTTTTTAAGAATCTTCTCTTCTAAACTGAAACAGCATATGCCTCTTTAAGAAAATTCTAGAAAACTAGGAAGTCATTAAATAATTTTTCGGTTTAGTTCTGTGTGTGCGTGTGTAAAGTACTATAAGCACTATATTTTGGCCTAAATACCTATTGCTCCATTGAATTATAGCGACTTAGACAGTTAATTTTCTGAATTATAAATTACATCAATTTAAATCTTAAACTTTGAAAAAGTGGTTCTTTTGGTCCTTTAACTATGTAACTTGGTTATGTGTCGTCATGTGACATGTATTTTGTCAGTTTTAGAAAGTTACTAGCATCTAATTGTACAAACATAAAATATAAAGGACAAAATTACCAAAAATACATGACCTTAGGGACTTAAAGTGTAATTAAGCCAAACTGGACCGTAGCAGTTGACGACTCATGAACAGGTGGCGGTTCGTGTCATAGTTCTGATCTCGAGTTCTATTCATCTGGCAACAATTGGTTGCAAAAAGGGCTAGACGAGTTGGGAGCAATACTAAGACGAGGTTGGATGTGATGCTGGGAATTCCGGGCCGCGTCTGAATGGCCCACAATGGAGAAACAGGACATCGACACATGCTCTGCTGACAGCTTCTGGCCTTTGAAGGAGCAGCTATCGAAGTTGGCTTAAAAAGTTAACTAACGGCCACTTTGTGATAAAATTTAATTAAAGAAAAACTTTGTTACACGTTTCAAATGGCATCCATTTAAAGAAAATTTTTCTTTTAGTTTGCAGAGCGCATTTTATATTTCACAGTTACAAAATATTTTCTCTAAACTACATTAAATAAAAATATTTTTAATTAAAACCTTATTTTATGTAACAAGTTATTATTATCACATTAAATATCGACAAACTGAACAAGTAAATACAACAATGAGTAACAAATTTTAAAAATTTAGTTGATAAATAACTTATGCAAAAAAAAAATGTAAAAACACATGCAATTTTGCAACTAAATGGTTACTCTAATAACATACTATGTTTCTTACTTTGGAGACAATTTTTCAAGTGGTTTGGTTTGAGGATAACAAAACAATTTAGCCCAAAAAAATAAAAACAAAAAACAAAATCTGCTGTTAGGAAATCACTAAAATTAAAATTTGGCCCTTAAACTATAAAGCATAGCACCTTTTGACCCCTAAATCAGAGTTGGTTCCATAACGTCTCTTGAACTTTTGAACTTTTAATCTAGTATCCAACCAGCATTTAAGTGAGTTACGCTTGTGGAACAGGTGGGAAAACCGATAGTTTGAAACCAAAATGCTACTCTTTAACCAAATCCACAATAATTTTAGGTATTGGATTGATCAAATTGATTTAAGCATGTGGGGATTATTTGCCTTTGGGCATGAATTTGGAAGTTTAAAAGGTATTCAGGAATTGATTTAATCTAAGGGGTCAAAATATGATTTTTTTTATAGCTTATGGAGCAGAATTGTGATTTTACTTAAGTAAACCCAGTTGGACCAGCTGGAGTGAGGGTGTTGTTGTGGGGCAAAAGTAAAAGTTGGGGGGGTTTTAATTAAGTAATGTAAATCGCGGGAAATCTGTTAAAGATCCCGGGTGACCAGCCCCAGCCTCCCATTTATATAAATACACCGGCGTGGAAATCCATTTCGTCAGCTCAGCATCCCCATCCACATTTCCTTAATCCTTCTTTGGTCTCTGTCTCGCTTCGCTTAATTTGCTGCCCTACGCTCTTCGGAAAGAGAAAAGCCACTTCCAGTTCTCGACCAACAAGGTACTCTTTTATCTTTTCTCTTCTTCGAGAACCACCTTTCTGTTGCCTGGCCTGCAAAAAAAAAGGATCCATTTTTTATACTAATATATTACATGTTCGTTTATCGTGCACGTAATGGAGGTTTAAAAAATTGGTGAATATTGGAAGATGGTGAGGCCGGCAGTCAGACCAAAGCCCCTCCTACTTGTCTGCTTTTTGTGCACATTCCCGTCCTGTTCCTGTTTTTCTTCCTCGAACCCCAACATTTAAAAAACCAAAAAATCCAGTGGTGCTCTGTTCTGAACTCTTGTGTACATATCGATCAACGTCGGATTGGTTATGTTAAATTAATTACATGGATAGGTAGTTAATCATTGGTTAATTAAGGATGTGAAGTTTGTGGTTTATTTAATTGGTCTCTGCGTGAGCCTGCGGGCGGTGGCAGGCAGGAGAAGAAAGTATGGAAGCAGCAGGTGGCCAAGTGAGGAAAGTTCACATCGTTTATTTCCTCAGCCGCTCGGACCGAGTGGAGCATCCCCATCTCTTCCGTGTTCACCATCTCCGCCGCAACGGCGTTTTCCTCAGAGGTAATCTTTTCTGGGGGTGTCAAAAGGAATTAACTTTAATCCTGGGTTTTTAAAGCTTCGATTTTGTTAGCAAATATGAATATGCAAATACGAAAGACTAATTCTTTGGTACTTTTCTTGATGTGGTGTGGCTCAAAAGACGTGAAGAGATGGTTGGGTGATTTGCGGGGCAGAGAGATGCCGGAAGCCTTCTCTTGGTCCTATAAGAGGTAAATCACTAATCATTCTATCTTAATTACCGGTGCTAATTAAGTGATTTGATTAGCTTAATTAACGATTTTGGGATTAATTAGCAGGAGATACAAGAGCGGGTACATTTGGCAAGACTTGAGAGACGACGACCTAATTACTCCAATCTCCGACAATGAATATGTCCTTAAAGGCTCTGAAATCCTCCCCTCAACATTTGGTAATTATCCTTCAATGTCTCTCTCCTTCCTTCTTCATTTCCCCATCAAACTCTTACCAGAATCATTAATTTCCTAATCTTACCAAAATTAATGACCTTCTTCATTTCTGTTGGGTATTTATTCTTGGGACTGGAGTTTTGTTCTGTCTTTAACTAACTAACTTCCTGTCTTGTCTTTGATGTGAAGGTTTTAGTACACATTTAGAGAGCCAGAGAAGATCGGCAGCTACTATGTTAGAAGAGCAAAATGGTAATAATGAAACCGAAGGCGGCCGCCAAGTGGACGACGACGGAGAGGCAGAGCGGCCGCCTTCGCCCCGGGTAATAGCTAAAACATCCTCGGACTCATCGCCGCTGTCCGGGTCGGCGCGTTCCACTTTAACGGACGATTCGATCAAAGGAGAAAATCTGTCGTCTTCACAGTTGGCTGAAGCGCCACATTGTGGGAAAGAGACGAGCAAGAAGGATAAAGGAATTGGGCACATAAATGGCGAGGGGCAAGGGAGCTTTTCCTCCAGTGCTTCGTTGTCCTCAGAGAAGTCGCCATTGATGGATAAGCGCAAGTCCGGCGGAGCCACGCAGATGCTTCGGAACCTGTTGAGCTGCGGCGCGGCTGATACGAACGATAAGGTGATCGTAATGCTCAACCGGGCGGGGAAAAACCGCCCGATGGATGGAGACCGGGACGGTGGAGAGATTTCTAGAGATGACGGGTTCGGCGGCTCTGCTAGAACAAATGGAACTCCGCCGGCGCACCAGCCGCGAAGCAGTACCTCTTCTCGGTACTTTGACTGACTTACTGGCTGTTCTTCCGAACTGGCTTTTGGTTTAATACGTTTGAATTTAACTTAAGGTTAATTCATTTGTGTAGGAAGAGCTTCGACGGAACAAGGGGAAGTTCCAGCAAAAAGAAGGCGGCGGAGTATGGCGGCGCAAAGTTCGTCCCCGCTGCGTATAGGCCCATCGGCGGCCCGACTTGCTCGTAAGTATGACTCTTATCCGCCCCGCCCGAGATTTATTATTATTGAGCGATATATGATTTTGCCGGGTTTACTCGATTTACTTAAATTTAGATTGTTTAATTACATATTCAACATGTATGATTATAGATTTTACTACTATAAAAAACTACTTTGTAGCTCTAACTCTTCTCTTTGTTGCAAATGTGATCAATTTTTTACGTTTTTTCTGTCAAGATTCTTGGCAATTTTAGCTTTTAGTTCAACTCTGAACAGAAAAACTAAGTTTGATTTCCATCAAGCAGACGGCCTAACTCTACAAAAAGGTTTTCACCTATGATCGGAAAAGGAGATAAAAAGTTTTTAAAGTGATTGTAAAATTTGAAGGTTTTCAAAAGGTATGGTCACATTAAACTCTGCATTTCAAATACTCAAATTCATAGTATGTTTTTCTTTTGTTTTTTTTTTGGTACATCATTATTTTCATTTTTTTCCTAGCAAACATAATAATACTACCAAAAAGTTATATAATATAGTAAATAGTAATTCCAAGCACTTGAATCGCCAGGAGTCCAGCACCTATTAATTAATAGATGACATGCGGCAGTCACTTGCGTTAGATTGAACGGCTATTTAAGTTGAACCAGTGTTGTAAGAACGGAATCGGGAAGGAAACTTAAACCTCCGGCTCACAGTCCAACCGAACCAATCGGTTGAACCGTTGGTATAATCCCCCTATCCTAATACAAACATGCATCAAAGTCTTAACCCGTATCTTTTATTTTGTAACCAGAATTGTTAAGATTTTTTTATTTATTAGTCTTTATATTTATATATATATATGATGTACTAATACTTATGTAATACGTATTTTTTATGTTTAAATGAAAACATATGTGGGATGAGCAAAAAACTATTTTATGTGTATGTGCCCGCTGTTTTTAATGGCTCACCGTGCAGTTTGATAGTTATTTCTGGATTTTTCCCAGTTTTGACTCAACAGCAAATGAGCCTTAAAAATTGTTGATACATCGGTATTAAATTAAAGTATGTACTACTTGCATATGTGTATTATATATATGTACTCTAGCTAGAACATTATTAACTGTTGACCGCAAAGCGTAATTAAAAAACTATTGCACTAGGAAAAAAAAACAAGCAATTAGGTTTGTAACAGCCATCCAGAGGAAAAATCTAGATTTATAGAAAACTTCATCATATATAGGAGCTAGTAGCTGGATTTCTTTATAATTGTAATTAAATGGTGTGAAATTTTTAATTTCTTGGATGAACCAAATGGCAGGCAGTGTGGGAAGGTGTTCAAGCCAGAGAAATTGCACACCCATATGAAGTCGTGCAAGGGAATGAAAAACTTGGTGAAGGCAGCAGCTGCCCGTCCACCTTCACCTGCCAAGTTTTCTTCTACCACCGGCTCCTCTTTTCTCCAACCAAACTCTGGCTATTTCATCACCAATTGATTCTTAATCCTTAATTAATAAGGAAAAAAGAAGTAGTTAATGTTGCTTTAGCATATATACAGTTTTAGTTTAGTGTTGATGTAAATGAAACAGGTCAGGCACTGATCACTTCACAGATGCAAAAGTCATACATGTAGATTTTTAACGGTATATGAGGTCTTCTGGTAACAACCACAAGTCTTATTAATAGTAAATTTTGGCCATGACTCCGGTGTATGGCTTCGGGGTCCGGCCGGGAACGTTGTAGCTGTCCGGGGAGTGGGAGGAAAGAGTGGAAGTGATCTAGTGTTGGAAACTGAAAGCATGAGTTGAGCTGACTCTGCTGAAGTCCGTCAGGTTGTTTAATCACGTGAGGGTTGATGCCTCAACCTTTTTCTTACATTCCTTACTTCCTCCGCCACCATTTGTCCTTCCAGCCATAATTATCGAAATGATTACTTACAAAACGACGCTTCACCCTTTTCCAGCATGTTTGCTGAAACGTTTGCTTCATAAATTAATAACCATGAGGGACACCAAGATCTCATTAAACCCCGTTTTGCTTCGTGCTCATGGAAGACGAGACCAACACCAGCAGGCGCCATTTTGATATTTCCATGTCCAAGAGAACCAGGAAGCCGTTGGATCTCGGTCAGTCGGTTCGAGTGCAGGCTGTGGATTGTGAAGAACCTCCTGTCAAGAGTTTACTCGAGCAAGAAGGTACCGGTGATCCAGATCTCGGCCAGTCTGTCCAAGGGCATGCTGCAAAATGTGAAGAACCTCCTGTCAAGAGCTTTCTTGAGAGACAAGGTAATGGCGATCTTCATGGTCACAGAGTGGTAGAGGGAGAGGATGAAGCGGATCGTAAGAGCTTGAAGGAACTGATAAAAGGTGATGGTGGTGCTGGGGATCAGCAGAATACCAAAGGTTCCCGGAGTTCACTCGGCCACCATTTCACTGAAGAGAAGCAGTTGCAGCTGGTGAAGAAACCGCAGCACCAAGATGGGGTGAATCTTAAGGGCATGGTGAGCCACTATGTCAAGGTCCTGAGCCACCTGGTGAAAGTGAAGCGTGAGCCACGAAACCGATTGGGCTCCCGGAAGAAACACCTGCTACACCTGACCGCGTAGCCCTCATCCTTTGCCAACACCAAACCTGGAGGCTGGAGGACTCATGGAAGTTGGGACCACACACCAGTCGACCCAGTGAGCTCAAATACCTCCTTATATTTATTCATGCAATCAATGATGGTGCTCAAATCAATAGTAAAATCAGCCGACCCAGTGAGTTCAAAAACCTCCTTATATTTATTCATGTAATCAATGATGATGCTCAAATCAATAGTAAAATCTTCTGCCTACTGTAATTTTTTTTCCTGGACAAGCTCATTTGATCATTGTCTATATAGGTGATTTATTAGCTCGAAGATACCCTATGATTATTAACATAATCACACGTTCATTTTCCTTTCACAAATGTATAAAATACATTAAGTACAACAACAAATTGGAGAAGACAGAATAGAAGAATCATTAATCCACATTCAATGATTGACTAATTGCATTACAAAACAATCATGACTAATATATTTGAGTCCAGAGATTTTTGTATCCTAAACCAACAAAGTAAACCTATAAACGAACAGAATGATTCTTGAGATCCATTTTCCTGGAGCTTACAACAACGATAAATTCTAAAAAACCAAAATGGATGAATAATTTGGCTGAGTTCGGCAGCCGGATTCCAGCTTGATCGCCTATCTGTACATGAGAAGAATTTGCATAACATGTTGATTCCTCCCACTGAATACCCTAAAGTTGTCATATCGTAGTAATCTGTGAAGTTAGCAGCATCCCTGCACTCTCCAGATATCATGCCAGCAGCGGCTCCATCAAAGCTTTGGGAGATGGAGTATGTAGTTTCATGGTGTAAGTAATAACCACCCCAAGCAGTGAACAGAATGCCGGAACAAGACCAAAACCGTATCTTGGAACTGAGAAGCAGTAATTTTTTGAATTGTTCTCTTGCAAACTTGGTGATATGCCTGCGTTGGTAACAAATCAAACCCACCAATTAACAGATAAGGAAAGATCAAAAGTACTTCAATGTGAAACACAATGATGAATGTGCTTCTATCTTGTATTCAATGTGGGCACATTTACTTGTTTCCCTTGCATGGTATTCATTGAATCCCTAGTAAGTGAATCCCAAAAGTTCTAATTAATTATCATATAACTAAAAAGTGGCCAAGTACTAACAACCTAGGTGGCAAATTGCTAAGCAAAATGTTTTAACTCTTTTAATAGTTTTTAGTCCTAACAGCCTGGGACGAAGCTAACTGCTCAAAGTTCTCAAAGAGCTCTATTCTTTGCTGAATAATGAGTTCTAAGTGTGCCCAGTCTCTAGAAAATTTTGTTCCTCATACTAATGAGCAGGAGAAAGCGAGACTGAGATAACTAAGGTTAAGTGTCACAGGATCAAATCAAAAAGACAACTTCCAATAATATAATAGATATTATTTTTGTGGCAACTTACTTTGATATGATTGAAGAATATACAAGGCAAGCCCACAAGACAACTTGTCCAAGAAGCTCAATGATCCACAAACAAAGGCACAGCCATTGAGATCTTCACCAATTAAAACATTCTGCATGCTCACTGCAGTTACCTATCGTTCATGGCAGGAACATGTTGGATGTATCAACTTTACATACAAGATTCAAACTATGCAAATAATAGATTGACAGAACCAGGAAAGCAGAAAATATGAAATAAACAGCAGAAAGAAGCACCAGAATCTCCGAGTTCTTAATTTCCAATATAAGAAAAGAAGCTTTTCTGGAAAATTATCCAAGGTCCTATGACTTGACAATTATATGAAACGTACCGTCATTAAGGCATTTGCTATTCCTATAGATACTGACAGAGCATACATAAAACCACTCATACTTCTAGGTAAGAGCAGGACCCCAGCTCCACAAAACAACCAGAGAATTCCCCCAGCAGAGTAATACGCCTTCAGCCTTCTACCATTCCATGCAATCTCCTACAACATCGACAGCTATTGCTTAAATATTAAATAAAATAGTTAACATGAGCAAATAGGATGAATTAAGACCATGTTTTATAAAGCGAACCTGAAGGATGACAGATACAATAAAGCTGGAAATATAAATGATGGCGGGAACCTGGTATCATGAACATTAGGAAGATGATCAGCTCAGGATGAGACAGAGCTTAATCTTTTAAGAATGGAAGACTATCACTCATAAATAGCACCACATACCAAAGCTTTGGCTGATTGAACCATGCGCAAATCATTAATTACATAGAATGCCAGAAACGCCTTCACATAGAAACTATAGTATCAGAAAACTCTTTCAATACACTCAAGCATTCAATTTGTCATTTGCAAGCAGCTCATAATGCAAAAGAAGAATGATAAGGACTATGAGCAGGAGTTAATTACAAGAATCTATTCTTACTTGAGAGACATTGAGTACCAGCCTTGTGAGCATATAAACCAAAGCAACTTGATAGTATAGTACTTTATGGAACCAGTAAGCCCAAGGAACTTTTGTGGAAGTCTCACCACAGCTGGACATTTCAAGCCTGTAGGAAAACAGCACCTTAAACTGCCCATGCTTTATGCATAAGATCATTGTTCAGATAATAGATGGTTGTTTGTATTGGTTGAACTTTATAAGAAGTTTATTGCCTGTTTTGGTTAAACATAATGGTGAATTGGTGATACACAATCCCTTATGGTTCTAGAACCATCTGAACCAGGTTTGATTTCTATATTCTTTAAAAGAATGAAGTGGAACATAAAAGCTGTTAACCGTCTAAAGATTGTACCTTGGCTCTTTGGTTCCAAGATGAAATAAAGCAACAAAACAACATCCAATGACAATTGCAGAGTATGCAACCTGGCGGTACTGCAATTAAAAACATTCATGTTACATTTTTTACCATACATTCTTGGTTCTTTCTCAGGCAAAAGGAGAAGGCCTTGGCATTGTTTATTAGACTGTTTCTTTCTGGAAGTTTTAGGCATTTGTATTACCACTTCAATTATATGAATTAAAAAAGAGCTTACCTGATTTTCGACATCTGCGTGTGTTTTAGCTGGGCCAGCACTAAATACTATTAAGGCAATTCCATATAAGCTCAAGTTTGCAACCTAGTAACCGAAAAACTGGCATCATGAATAGACACCACCAAAACCACACATCAAAGCTGTATATAGGTGACTTACCATAGTGAAAGCATTCTTACAGCTTTGCAACACCACTCTGCTTGTTGAATTAAGGGTGATGCAATTCACCATTGACCTTCAAACCAAGGAAAACAAAGAATCTAGCATAAGAGTATATTTATTCCAATCCAAGGCAATATGGCAAGTCGCTTTGCTTTTTAATTTCTATAGTAGGGAAGATGTCTTAGGCCATCTGGGACCTGGTTAAACAATTGGACTTGCTCCCACTACACATTTTCAGCCAATCTATCACTCCCTCACCAAATAATTACACCAAGAAAGAAAGGAAAAGAAAATTTTACTGCCAACAGGTTGGCTGGCTATTTAGCTCCAGAGCTGATATATGACTGCAAATTTCAGTTAAAGTATGTTGAATATCTCTGCTTGAATATTAATAATAATAACCATGTTTCAGCATTTCATAACACCAACATGCTCTGTAAGTTCAATAAATAGATGCGCAAACATGAATGATCTAAAAAAATTTAAAACAGAACCAATGGAGACTATTACATGTGCGAAACCTGAGTTGCAGCCCATCCCAAGTTAAAAATCGCTGCAAATGTGCTGTATGAAATAGTTTCTACCACTGATGAACATGTCGCAAAAATTTTACAGGGAAAGCAACCACCAAAAACTGAAGAAAATGAAACAGCAACCAAGATGGACCCTGCACCATGCCATATTTTGAAATGCCCAAACCTGTCTATCTGCCAGATAAAAGGACACAAAAAAAGTAAATAATTGCTATATAAGAAGTGTGAACGGCATTGCTACAATTTTTTGTTTCAACTACATGTTGATACTAAATGATATCCATGCCAGACCACATTAACAAATACAGCTCTTAGCGAATTACCAGTTCGCCAACAAATATGGTAGTAAATGCATCAGCAACCTGACCAGAGAGCATAACAATGGCAGCATCCCTGTGAATGTCAGAACAATGGGGGAAAAGAAAACTTGTCAGAAATTTATTCTTGTTAGAAAATCGGAAACAATATGTGCTATAATTGTATATTAGCTGTAAATTAGTCATTAGCTGTAACTTACCTATTTAAGAGGTAAATCTGTGTAGTTTAGGAAAGAACTACCTAGAAATTATTCTTTCTTTAATTCAGGGATTTAGTTTCCTGATTTATTATGAGCTGTAAATAACTATAAAAGATCAATCTCAATGACAGAAGAATTATTCTGTGCAAACCTACTTTTTCAAGTTGGTATCAGAGCCGGAAAAAACCTCTTTTCCGGAATTCTCTTCTTCTTCCTTGCTTTCGATCCTAGCACCCTAAAACCATGTCTGACGCCTCATCTGATTCCCAAACTGTCCCTCAATCTTCCCTGAACAATCCTAGCAGCGCTGGTGTTCCAAAAATCAGTGCTACCTCCTCAGAATCTCATTCTGTCCAAATCACCACCATTCGTTTGAATGGTGACAATTTTCTGAGATGGTCTCAGTCGGTTAGAATGTATATTAGAGGACGTGGGAAAATAGGCTATTTGACTGGTGAAAAGAAGGCTCCTGCAGTGGATGATCCGGCCTATGCTACATGGGATGCTGAGAACTCCATGTTGATGACATGGCTTGTGAATTCAATGGAAGAAGATATTAGCTCTAATTATATGTGCTATCCAACGGCACAAGAGCTTTGGGAGAATGTAAATCAGATGTATTCTGATCTTGGAAATCAATCACAGATTTTTGAGTTGACCCTCAAACTCGGAGAGATGCAACAGGGGGAAGACAACGTCACAAAATATTTTAATTCCTTGAAGCGGATGTGGCAAGATCTTGACCTCTTCAACACCTATGAGTGGAAGTCTCCCGAGGATGCTCAACATCACAAGAAGACTGTGGAAGACGGTCGCATCTTCAAGTTCCTGGCTGGACTTGCTGTCGAATTTGATGAAGTAAGGGGGAGAATTATTGGGAGGCAGCCCTTACCTTCAATTGGTGAAGTTTTTTCAGAAGTCAGAAGAGAGGAGAGTCGGAGGAATGTGATGCTTGGTAAAAAGGGAACTGGAGTTGCTGAAGGTTCTGCCTTGTTCTCCATAACTGGAAGCAAGACTCCAGGTTTTCAACGCAAATTTGATGAAAAGCAGCGAGTTTGGTGTGATTTTTGCAACAAGCCTCGTCATACCCGTGAGACCTGCTGGAAAATTCATGGGAAACCTGCAAATTTTAAAGGGAAGGCTGGAGATAGATCAAACCGAGCCAACCCTACTGCCAATGAGGTAGACACCAGCCCCCTTACCAAGGAGCAGGTGGAGCATCTTCTGGCACTGCTAAAATCTAATTCGGTACCTAATGTTCCTAGTGTTTCTGTGGCACACACAGGTAATAAGTTCTATGCTCTATCCTGTCAACTTAAACCTACTCCATGGATAATAGACTCAGGAGCATCCGACCATATGACTAATTCCTTACATTTGTTTGAGACCTATTCACCTTGCCCCGAAAATAAGAAGGTTAGGATAGCTGATGGTAATTTCTCACCAATTGCAGGAAAAGGCCTTATAAAACTTTCTGGGGAAATAGATCTTAAATCTGTTCTCTATGTCCCTAAACTTGCTTGCAGCCTCTTGTCAGTTAGCAAAATATCCAGAGACACTAACTGTTCTGTTATTTTCTATGAATCCTATTGCATTTTTCAGGACCGGAGCTCGGGGAAGACGATTGGCAGTGCTAGGATGGTTAATGGTCTATTATTTCGAGGATAAATCTCCTAGTAATGAAATGGCTCAAGGGCTGAGTAGTATTAGTTCTTTATCTGTTCATGATCAAATAATGGTTTGGCATTATCGTTTAGGCCATCCAAGTTTTTCTTACTTAAAACATTTATTTCCAGTGCTGTTTAAAGGGATTGATCCCTCTGTGTTTCAATGTGAAAGTTGTTTAATGGCAAAAGGCCAAAGAAAATCTTATATTCCAAAACCCTATCATGCTTCAAGACCATTTTATCTATTTCACAGTGATGTTTGGGGTCCTTCAAAAGTGACCACAATTTCTGGAAAAAAATGGTTTGTGACCTTTATTGATGATCATACACGTCTTTGTTGGGTTTACTTGATGAAAGAAAAATCTGATGTAGAACAGATTTTTAAAGATTTTTACAAGATGATTGAAACCCAATTTCAAACAAAAATCAGCATTTTGAGGTCTGATAATGGAACAGAATACTTCAATAGAGTTTTGGAAACCTTTTTAAATGAAAAAGGAATTTTACACCAATCCTCGTGCCCCGACACACCTGAACAAAATGGCATTGCTGAACGTAAAAATAAGCACTTGTTAGAAGTAGCTAGAGCCATGATGTTTTATATGAATGTTCCAAAGTATCTATGGGGTGATGCTATACTAACAGCTTCGTACCTAATTAACAGGATGCCTACCAAAGTTTTACAATATATCACCCCAGTAGGTTGCTTGAAAAAGGTATTCCCTGAATCTAGAATCAATTCTGATTTACCCTTGAAAATATTCGGCTGTAGAGCATATGTGCACACTCCCAAGAGGCTAAGGTCTAAATTAGACCCAAGAGCTGAAAAATGTGTTTTTGTAGGGTATGCACCCAATAAAAAAGGCTACAAATGCTTTAATCCCCTTACAAAACGATTTTTTACCACTATGGATGTTTCTTTCATGGAAAATACACCATACTTTGAAAAGAATTTGCTTCAGGGGGAGAAGATAATTGAACCAAATTTTTGGGAATCTACAGCACCCTTACCTAGCACACTTCTTGATACTTTTTCTGAAAAAGAAACCTTGGAAACTAGGCCTAAAAAAACTGAATCTGATGAAATTGGTCTGACAGAAAAAGAAATACTACGAATGGAAAAAAATAAATCCAATCTTGAACCTGTGGTTTATTCTAGGAAAGGCGTCCTTAGAAATGGCAGAGACCAGGCCATTATCCCAGTACATGGTCAACCAGAAGCCCCAAGCAATGGTTATCCAAATGTCCCAGGTAATCCCTCTTCTTCCTCTCCTATTATTGATTTAAATTTACCACAATCAGATTACAGGAAAGAGAACTCTGCACCCACACCTGTTTTGGAACCAGCCCCTGTTATCCTTGAACAGAATCCTGATCTTTACCTGCCCATTGCCCTTAGAAAGGGAACCCGAACCTGTACCAAACATCCTATTGCCAAATATATCTCCTATCAAAAACTTTCTGACAATCATAGAGCATTCACTACAAACATTTCAAAGCTTGTTGTGCCCAGAAATATTCAGGAAGCATTTGGTGACCCAAATTGGAGGATGGCTGTGTTTGAAGAGATGAATGCCTTGAAGAAGAATGGTACTTGGGAGGTTGCAGAATTGCCGAAGGGAAAGAAGGTTGTGGGGTGCAAATGGGTGTTTACTATTAAGAGTAAAGCAGATGGAAGTGTCGAGAGATACAAAGCCCGCCTTGTTGCAAAAGGTTTTACTCAAACCTATGGGATTGACTACCAAGAGACGTTTGCTCCGGTAGCTAAAATAAACTCGATTAGGGTCTTGTTGTCTTTGGCCGTTAACTCCAATTGGCCCTTACACCAATTGGATGTTAAAAATGCTTTCCTTAATGGAGACCTTGAGGAGGAGGTATACATGAGTCCCCCACCAGGTTTTGAAGAAAGGTGTGGAAATGGGAAAGTATGTCATTTGAAGAAGTCCTTGTATGGACTTAAACAGTCACCTAGAGCTTGGTTTGAGCGCTTTGGTAGGGTGATAAAGCATTATGGATATGTTCAAAGTCAAGCTGATCATACAATGTTTTACAGGCATTCAAATGACGGTAAAGTAGCTATCTTGATAGTATACGTTGATGATATTGTGTTAACTGGGGATGATTGTGATGGGCTGGAAAAGCTGAAGAAGAAACTGGCTGAGGAGTTTGAGATTAAAGATCTCGGGACATTGAAATATTTTATGGGGATGGAGTTTGCTAGATCAAGAGAAGGCATTTTTGTAAATCAGAAGAAGTATATCCTTGACCTGCTGAATGAGACAGGTATGCTAGGGTGTAAGCCCACTGAAACTCCTATAGAACCTAATGTGAAATTACTGCCTGCAGAAACTGAGAATGTGAAGGACAGGGAATGTTATCAGAGACTCGTTGGGAGATTGATTTATCTATCCCATACACGTCCAGACATATCTTTCTCTGTTAGTATGGTCAGCCAGTTTATGCATGCCCCAGGACCAGCACACTTCGAAGCTGTCTACAGAATTTTAAGGTATCTAAAGGGGACACCAGGTAAAGGCCTACTGTTTAAGCCGCAAGGACACTTGCAGATTGAAGCCTACACAGACGCAGATTGGGCTGGGAGCTTGGTAGACCGAAGATCCACTTCTGGATACTGTTCATTTGTAGGGGGTAACTTAGTCACATGGAGAAGCAAGAAACAGAATGTGGTGGCTAGAAGCAGCGCTGAGGCTGAATTTAGAGCTGTAGCTCATGGTATTTGCGAGATCATGTGGATTAGAAGGCTGTTGGAAGAGTTAAAGGTGACAGAATCATCTCCTATGAAGTTGTATTGTGACAACAAGGCAGCAATCTCAATAGCACACAATCCAGTCCTTCATGACCGCACAAAACATGTGGAGGTTGACAAGCATTTCATCAAGGAGAAGATAGATAATGGACTGGTTCATATGGAACACATACCTACAGGAGAACAAGTGGCTGATATCTTTACCAAGGGACTACACACAAAACAGTTTGATTTTCTAGTTGGCAAGCTGGCTATGGAAGATATCTTTAAACCAGCTTGAGGGGGAGTGTTAGAAAATCGGAAACAATATGTGCTATAATTGTATATTAGCTGTAAATTAGTCATTAGCTGTAACTTACCTATTTAAGAGGTAAATCTGTGTAGTTTAGGAAAGAACTACCTAGAAATTATTCTTTCTTTAATTCAGGGATTTAGTTTCCTGATTTATTATGAGCTGTAAATAACTATAAAAGATCAATCTCAATGACAGAAGAATTATTCTGTGCAAACCTACTTTTTCAAGTATTCTAAAAGCTCCATATGGGTGGTGAAGTTTCATCCCTAGAAATGCAATCCCAAACCTAAACCAAGGCCTTCATTCAGTTGCATGTTCTTCTATAAAATCCTAGTACTATCATCCATACCCAAGGGCTACTACTACTATAGTCCACCTTGTTATTTGCACTGAGGCGAAAGGAACTACCTATTCATTCAGGTAGCACATGACTTCACAGTAAGCATAACACAGAGTTTACAGCAGGCTCTGTGCAACCCTTGAAACTAGACAAATCTAAGCACATTTCAAGTATCTTCTTTTTCTTTTTTTCAGAAAAGAAAATACTCTAAATCCAACGCAGGTGGCCCTATTGTTAGCAAAAATGTTCTCTTACTCTGAAGCTGCAAAACAAGAACAGTGGGCACAGTTTTCATGTAACCCCACCCTCACTTATCAGTGAAGAGGAACTCCACTTTCAAAGATTATAATAAAGAGGATCATATGTGCACCATCATTTTTAACATCATTCGACACTGGGGAACAATCTAAATAATAGTTGACCTAGTATTGGAGATATGTACCTCGGAGTTAGGCCAATGTCGGTCAGGAACACTAATAGATAAGTAAACCAACATGCAGCAGTGATGTCATTCAGCATGTGTCCCACTCCATAAAAGAAAACAGACCATCTACCAAGAGGCTTTGCAATTGCAAGGGAATCATCTCCAGTAGCATCACTCATCACTCTCCTGAGGGATGCTAATAACTAGAGACTCTGAAATGGACCACCTAGAAAAGCATACACATATCATCCAGATTGCTTTACTAGCAAATATACCGATACAGTAAATCCCAAGTCACACTTTTTATACCGATACTGTAAATCCCAAGTCACAGTCACTAAAATCAACATAGCTAAAACATGAAGGATAGATCATGTCAAGTTGCACGGTACATCTTAAGGCACCAAAGAATACTGGAAGGTAATAGTATTCCAGTCATGGAGTTTTTTACTATAATTGCTCATCTGATGAAAGGGGAAAATCGTTGTCGCAGTTCCATAAATGTCTTTATGTGGGAATCATCCCAATTGAACACTTTTGTCATGTTTGGAGTGTAAATTACGTTCATTTCAGTATAGAAAGCACAGCAATCGATTGGATTACAGCCAAAAATAGAAATGTAGTCACTGAAAATTCAAGCCATGAGAAGAATAAAATCTTTTCAAGCAAGAATCTGTATTGATTTGACTTATAGAATCCCTTAGAAGAGAGTAACAACTAAACATAAAAATAGAGAAGAAAAAACTGCGGCTAAACCATAAAGAAGAAAACGCCATAAATTAGAAACGAAGGAACAGAGGGAAGATACATACAGCTAGAGAAAACAATAAACAGAGCTGAGTTTCGACTTAAGAGAATCGATCAAGGACTCCCAACATCAGCCGCCATTAGCTTAGGATGGAGAGTATAAGAGGAAGAGCAAGCAGAGTTGGAAGGGTCGATCGAAGATGGCGTGCTCTTTCTCCTTCAAGTGATGTGAAGCTTTGGGCTGAATTTTCAAGAAGTGTGTATTTGGTTTCTGGGTCGGTGATGGAGAGGAAAGACGGAACTGGCCCGGAGATTCTAAGGACAGAGGTGGGCTGAGATTAGATGCATTTTGTAGGGTTTCAGAGCGAGAATGGCAGAGCTGACGTCTTAGTGTTTCATTTTCCAACGAGGACACCCAACCAGACAGCCGAGGCGGCGAGGCCCCAACAATGTGGCTGTCAGTCAGTCGTTGAATTTAGTTTTTTTTAGAGGGAAGCAATAGTATAGTCGCTCGTCTATTAAACAGTAGAGATTTAAATAATACTTTTCATGACAAAAAATGATAAGTAATTTTTTCTACAGTTAAGAAAAAGGATGAGTTGTTTTCATTTTTTTAAACTTTTTTACATTTAATTTAGCTTGCTACATTCCTATAAATCTTTCTACACAAAATCCAAACACCACCACTAAAAAATAGCATATTTCCAACGGCTATTTCCAACGTGAAGCCATTGGAAACCTGACGTTGGAAATCCACCTGTTGGAAGTGCATTTTCCAACGGCCTAGTTGAGTGCCGTTAGAATTTCCAATTGTCAGTTCCAACGGCTGTTTTTTTTTTATTTTTTCCCAATTTCCAACGACCAAGGCAGCTAGAATTATTATAGTACTCTTAGTATACAAATAATTATTTTAATTATTATTATTATTATTATTATTATTATTATAGTACTCTTACTTTAATGATAATTATTTTAATTATTACTATTATTATTGTTATTATTATTAGTACTACTATTAGAATAATAATAATAATTAATTATTATTATTTTAGTACTTCTCTTAGTATAATAATTATTATTTTAGGGGTTAGGGTTATTATTATTATTAGTACTGTTATTATTTTTTAATTACTACTCTTACTATTATAATTATTAGTCTTATTATTATTATTATCATTATTATACTACATTAGAGTAGAATAATAATTGCTTTAATTATTATTAATATTATTATTATTATTATTATTATTACAATAACATGTTATTATTATTATTACAATTATTATAATAGAACTACTCTTCGTATATTAATAATTATTTTAATTACTATTACTAATATTACTATTATTATTGTTATAATTATTATTATTTTTATTATTATCAGTATTATAATTATTGTAGTCCTAATCTTTGTACAATAATTATTATTTTAATTATTATTAGTACTATTATTATTATTACTACAATTACTACTATTATTATTGTTATTATTATTATTCTACTACAACTCTTAGTAGTATAATAATTATTTTGATTATTGTTATTACTATTATTCTTGTTCTTACTACAAATTTTAAAATTAATCCCGAAACTAAAAAAAAAATTAACAAAATGGCCTAAAATTTGAAATTACCATTTCACATCCAACAATCAACAACTAAAAATCATATACATTTCACATATTTCAAACCAAAAAATCATATACATAATCCAGATTTACACAATTTTACCGAAAAAAAATTTTAAAATTTTAAAATACGAACTTACCTCAAATCCTTCCTTCAAATGCGTTTATTATGATTTTCAATCTGCCACAACAAGTAAAATATTCCACCTATTACCATTATTAAACATCAAACCATGATAATAAAAAATAAAAAAAAAAACCAAAAACGCAAAACGAACTCACAAATACCATGAACTTACCTACAGATCGAGTAGATTTACTACCAGATCCAACAATGTCGTCCTCGATTAACACTTATCTAGCCCTGGGAGACAAATTTTTGGTGCTGTATGTGCGTGTGGATGGGTTTCTGCAGAGAACAGCAGAGAGAGAGAGAGAGGAACGCAAAGAAGAAGACGATCTGGACAGCTTGGGGAGGCCTTAAATTTGCATTTTCCAACGGCCAAGGCCATTGGAACAAAATTAATGAAACGGTGCGTTTCACTCTCTCCACGTTGGAAACTTATCAACAGTTTAATATATTCGTCTTCCAACGGCTAAGGCCGTTGGAAAAAAAGTACAAATATTACGTTTAAAAATTTTCAAAATGTTGCTTCACTAAATTCGTTGCTGTTGGAAAAACTTTGCATTTATGTTCCAACGGCCTTGGCCATTGGAAATTGTGCTCCTTTCACATCTTCAATTCTTCCAACGGTTATTCCATTGGTAATTAAAATTCTCTTAGCTCCAACGGCCTTGGTCGTTGGATATTTTCCAACGGCTAGTCCATTGGAAAAAAGGCATTGGAAAAATCCATTTTTCTAGTAGTGCACATCATCCAAAATGATATAGAAAGAGTAAGCTATTTAAGAATACACACACACATATATGTATATAGAACATTCTGTTATTATTTTTTGTAATAATAAATATATCTAGTACAAAATACAATTCATTCAAATGTGTGCCATAAATCTTAAGCCAATCGCAAGTGCATGAATAATTTAGGTTTATTATTAATTTCAAAAAAGTAAAACTCTTTTCATCCTAAAAATGATGAAACATTCGATCATCTCAAAGAGGATGAAGGGTTTCCTTTTCAGAAAATTTTTAATATCAAATTTACCTTATTATCGTCATTTAAACTCTTATTACACAAAACTCAAAAAAGAATTTTTTTAAAAAAAATTCATTAAAACTCTCACTATATAAAACTATGAAATTAATCTTTTTTTTCTTTTAATTGTCATTTAAACTTTCACTACACATAACCCAAAAAGGATTTTTTTTAAAAAAAATATTTTTAGGGGTAAAAATGGAAAACAAAAATATTATAAACTACATACAATTTAATCTCCGTACCCAAAGAAATACATTATCCTTTATGGGGTAGAAAGAGTAACTATTTGTCAATTAATAATGATCTGTCATTTAATGCATTACTCTCAATTTTTCTAATTTTTCACTTAACTTACATAAACATTTAAACTTTATAGTTATTAAAAATCTAAAAAATATATTTAATATTTTTTTAAAAAAATAAGTATTTTTTATTATACTTTCATTTTTAAGTCAAGCATAGAAAAATTCATTAAAAATAATTATTTACAAAAAATTTATCAAAATGATTATCAAGTAGATAAAATATTACTTCCCCCATCTCATTTTGGTTTATGTGTTTCTTTGGGCATATAGATTAAGATGTACATAATTTATGTTATTTTTTTAATTTTTACCCCTAAAGCTAAAATAAAAAATTTCTTTTAAAATTTTTTGAAGTGAGAGTTTAAATGAGGATTAGAAAAAAAAAATTCTTTTTTAGGTTTTGTGCACAAAAAGTTTCCATGAGGGTAACAAGGTAAATTAGATATTAAAAACTTTCCAAAAAAGAAAATTACTCATCCTTTTTGGGATATCTCAAAGAAGAATATTTATCTTCTTTGGGATAGAGAGAGTAGATTTCAAATGATATTAGGAATAAAAAATTTAAATGAAAATTAAAAATAATGAGTTTTCAATGGGTTGTTGAATTCAAAAAATATATAGTAGAGTTATGAGTTGACTAATGAATGATTATTTATATTATACTTCATCCATCCTATATAAGTTGAAACATTTAAATTTGGCACAAAGATGAAGAAAGGAGAAAAAGTTTTCAAGTTATTTCCACACATTTTGCATGTAAATCAAGAAAAATAAAAAAGTGAATATTAAAATGATAATTTGAATAATAATAATAATAATAATAATATGTTAAAATAATTACTAAATATGAAAATTTTATAAAAATTTGGAATAACCAAAATAGAATATGCTACAAATAATTTAGGGCTAATGGAGTAACTTATAAGAATTATGAAATAGAGTTAGAATGGAAGCAGGAGAAAGCATACATTTAAAAACATAAATAGTAAGGACAAGTGTATAAAAACATACTGGGTTCATTAGATTACATATCAGTTATTTTCATTTAAGTACCTTTGTTTACATATCTAAAGTCTTAAATTACATACTAGTTATTTCTTTACATACTGGTTATTTTCATTTGAATGCCCTCATTTTACATACAAAGAACTTTAATTTATATGCCATGTTTTCCCTTACATACCTATAATTTTGAAATGCCAACAAAACCTTTAATATGTCACTACAAGAGAAATACAAAATTGCAACTGAAGAGGGCGACTAAAATTCAGTTGGTAGGCGTAGCAGTCCCTATTCAGTCAAAATAAAAAAGGTGCTCTTTATATGGCAACTACTGGGTGACAGCAATGTGGGCCCATATTGCAGCCATCTTTTAGTCGGTAAATTTTGCTAGATTTTACTATAGTCGCCCTTTAGTTGAAATTTTAGGTAATCAATTTAACTACAGTCGTCCTTCAAAAACTAAGTTGATTTAGATTTTGACATTTTTTGGGTTTAGGGATTTTTAGGGTTTGGAGTTTTTTTAGAGTTTGGGGTATTGGGATTTTTTTAGGGCTTAGAGATATAGAATTAGGATTTAGGTTTTTAAGGGTTTAAGGATATTGGATATAGATTTAGGGTTTAAGGTTTAAAATTAGTGTTTAGAGATATATAGCTAGGGTTAGGGTCTTGAATTAAGGTTTTGAAAATTTTTTTACGGTTATTTAAGGTTAATTTGGAGCTTTTTATGGTTTAGGATTTGAGAATTTTTTTTAGAATTTGAGGATATATAAAATTAGGATTTATTTAAGGGCATTGAATTAGGTATTAGGGTATTATTGCATATAATTTTAAGGTTTGGGATTTTTGTTTAAGGTTTAGAGTTTAGGGTTTAGGGTTTCAAATTTAGGGATATAGAATTAGGGTTTATGGTTTTTTAGGGTTTAAGAGTATTGAATTAGCAATTAGGGTATTGAATATGAGTTTAGGGTTTTAGATTTTTATTTAGGGTTTAGGATTTGTATTTAGTGTTTTGAGTTTAGGGTTAAAGGCTAATAGGGTTTAAGGTTTAGAGATTTTTAGGGTTCAAGGGTATTGAATTAGGGGTTAGGGTAAATATGAGTTTAGGGTTTGAGATTTTTATTTGGGGTTTAGGGTTAAGAGTTGATGGTAGATTAGGTTTAGGGTTTAGGGACATAAAACTAGGATTCATGATTTTTTAGGTTTTAAGGGTATTAAATTAGGAATTAGGGTATTGAATGAGTTTAGGGTTTGGGATTTTTATTTAGGTTTAGGGATTAGGTTTTTGTGTATCAGATGTAGGGTTTAAGGTTTTAGATTTAGGTTTCACAATCTCCAAATAATTCAATATGCTAATTAAATCCTAGACTTTAATAATCTTAAATCTTTAAAGCCCTAAACCTAAGAAACATAAACTCTAACCTTAAGTGATCCATAATTATTAACCCTAACTCGATCAATAACCTAAACCATAACACTAATTAATGAACCCTTAATTAACCATAATGTTATCCTTAATTAACCCTTAACTACCCCCATTATATATTCTCCTAAACCCTAATTAATGACTTAAATCCTTAGTTAAATCCTACATATTAACCCTAAAATCTAATTGTTACCATATCCTTAACTTTAACATGATTACCATAACATCCATAATAACTCTTAATTTGCGTAATTGTTATATACATTACTTAATTAGTAAAATTTCCAAGAATGATGAAGGCAACAATATTATTTATAATCAATAGTAGTTTCCTTGTTTGGGATATAATTTTTTTATTAATTTTTTATTTTTAAAATTATGTATGGAGAAAAGTTCATGAATTTATGTATATTTATGATTGTACCATATATATAATTATTTTCATATGTATGTATATGTGTGTGTGTGTGTGTGTATACACATATGTATTTATGTTTATATTTGTACCTTATACATACATACATACATACATACATACATACATACATATGTGTGTGTGTGTGTGTGTGTATTTGTATCTATGAAAATATATAGTAAAAAACTAGAAAAATGATGAACACAACAACTGAATTTCAACTATGTTCATCCCTGGGGCGACTACCTTTATCTGATTAGGAGATTGGTTTAATTGTTTAAGCTAATTGACCATGTCAGTCATTGTAGTCGCTTTACTTCCTAATTGAATATGTCAGTCATTAAATCTTGGGCTGACTTTTTTATCCTTGTTACCAACAGAATCTGCAATAGCAAAAAGATGACATTTTTGTCTTCTAAAACCAAACAACTAACCCTAGCAGTTGGGGTTCAGTTGCTTTTAGCTATACCTATTTATAAACTCTTCCTTCATCTGGTTCTCTCAAACACATTTCTCTTTCAAAATACACAAGGTTCTCATTCAAGCCTCATGCACGAAATCCAGTTTGCTGTTGACCCACATAATAGCTCCAAGAAGTAGGTTCGGTTCCATTTCTTTTCTTAAGTCCTGGCATTTGGTTATATATTCATATTTGTGGTTCTATAGATTCCCACTTTGTTTTGGTCATCTATTTTTTTATTTCTAATTCATCGATGATTAATAAACCACATGGTATCTTTTAAGGGATGAAGAAAATTGTGGGAAATTTTTTCTCGATTCCTGGATTATACTATAATACATTTGCTCTGATTTTTTTTTTTTTTGACTTGTTAATAATTAAATGTGATGGTAACTTTTTAAGGCATTGAAAGTGATCCATAAGCTATGGAAGCATTTTTCTATCAAACGATTATCAATAAGACTATGCCATGTAGTTCCTTAACAAAATTTTCCTTCTCTATCTGAAAACCTAATTCCCTAGAATGCCAACATTGTCTCAAAAGAGGAATCTAATTGAATTAAATAATATTTATTAAATAACCAATTTAATGTAAGTATCAAATAAATAACAAATGAAATAAATAACCAATTAAATTAAATAATACTACTTAAATAACAATTATATTAAATAAAAATATATTTTTTAAAAATGAAACAACTCTTAATACATCAACTGAATTGCAACTGAAATAGTCAATCACAATTTCTCAATTGAATTTTGACTGAGCATATCAGTCACTTTTGGTAGTCCAAATTCAGTTGGGGACTATTTGCGACTTGAAAAAATCCAACTGCGCTCTACAGTCGCTGGGCAGTTGCTTCTAGATTGTATAGCGACTGAAATCTAACTGGAATGGCAGTCGCTATAATGTATCCATCTTGTAGTGTGTAAAATTAGCTCTCTTGGTATGTAAAATCATCCCACAAGTTATGTAAACAATGTCAACTGGTATGTCTTATGAAAAATTATTATTTACTAGTGCAAAACCATTTTATTTACTCAATTGGTTGTTATTATGTCTTATAAAAATGCTTCATATCTAGCACATAATTTTTTTTTTCCTTACATTGACATCACTTTTATTTTTACCATAATCATTATTTAAAGTACAGGAAATATATTTTTTTTAATTAACATCAATGACTTTACATGTGATTACTTATGTAATTATAAATTACTCTAAGTTTTAAGGCAATTGCTATATAACATAAAGGAAATGTTGTTCTTTGGTTCTAAATCACAAGTATTCATTCAAAACATAAATTGTTGACTTTTTAGCATTTTTGAGCCCATTTTTCCACGTCACCACACCACATTTTCTATCATTTCTCACTTTGGACTTTCATTTTGTAGGATGGAGAAGGGAACTGAAGCACCAAAGTGGATCAAAAGTGAGTGGAGTGAAAAACAAAAGTTTGGAACAACAATTCATTGGGGTTGAAACCCTAAGTCGTGCTGCAACGCCACAGTTCAAAGGTTCTAGAAGCTGTGATCATATCCTAGGCACTGTGGCACCGTTGCACACCAAGCTCTGGGCGCTTCAGTGCCAGATGAACTTCCTGGGCCCTCAGTGCCCTTGTGTTTGGGTTTAGTGGTCCTCTATCTCTTATTTTGAACTTTGGCTTGCCATTGGTGGGGGGACTTTAGTTTTTTGGTGGTAGGTGAAGAGGGGAGAGCTTATCCTTGAGAAAAATTTGGAACTTTAGGCATTCTATCTCCTTCATCTAAGCTTGAGCTTGGTTTCCATGATCACATATCTTACATTTTTTCATCACTTTCTTGTGGAGCATTCTTGGGCATTCCTTGGAGAAGACTTGAAGCACTTGAAGACCTCTAAAAGCTTGAGGAATTAAGCATCTATAGGCTTTGGGTTTCTTCTCTCCTTCTTCCTCTTTATATTGAACATGAATGTTATTTATTTCCTTTCTATAGTTATATTTCATTTAGTTATGGAGTAGTTTTCCTTAGCACTTTCTATGAATGTAGCTACTTGGATTGCTTATGTTGGATGAATTTATGGTTATGTGATGTTAGTTTTCTATCAAATGTTTATTTATTCTTCTCTTGAGCTTATTGTTGTGTTAGCTAGTTGATGGCTGCAATTAGTTGCACTATAAATTACTTCTAAACTATTGGAAAAGATTATAAGCTATTGGACCTAGGAGTAGAGTTTAATGGCTATAGGCTTATTGGGAAATTAGTCTAAGTCATTAGATAAAGGTAAATTGAGCTCTAATACCTCTTCCTAAACTTGTAATTGGATGAAAATCCTTATTAAGTTTAGGTTACAGAGAGATTTGTTCTTTCACTTGAAAAAAAAGAATTTAATTGAGTAACTTTGCCAACAAGTATTGAAATCTAACTCACTAACTTGAATTCACCACTTAATCAAGACAGGTAGTGAATCCATACGAAGTGTGCTTTAGTAATTTGATAAAATCCACAAATTTACTTTGCATTATTACATTTTAGATTAGTAGCATTTCATTAACTAAGTTTAGTTACTTGTTTGTCTTACACAAATCCTTATTTAACTTTGATAGTTTAGCCAAAGTTAACTTAAAGTAGTGGTACTTAGTAAGTAAATCAATCAATCAATCATCATGGGAATGATATTCTTTCTCACCCAACTTTAACGTCCATTATGCGCTTTGCGGTTAAGGTTTAAAACCCACAACAATTATTAAATTTTCATTTAATCTTATGCTAAAATTACACTTTGATAACTTTAATTACATGTTGAAAAACAAATATTTGAACATCATATCCAAGCAAAAAGTCTATCTTTTGACTTGCATAAATTCAAAATGCACTAAATATTATCAACTGCACCACACAAAAAAAAAAACCACAAAAGAAGTTGTAACAAACACCTGACATACCATGTTCATACCAAACACTTCATTCTTTAACTTCATCTTCATTTTTATCTATTCAACCTTACCTTTATTGAACTTTATCATAATTTTTTTCTTTTTAGTTTATGCATACCTTGATAAAGTAAAAAGGAAAATAAAATCAAATATTTTATGTGTGTATATATATATTCACAAAAATATATTCCAACATCATCTCATATTCACATCATTCCTTCTATTTTCACCTCCATCTTTATGCAATCAACAAGTTTGAAAATTTGCCCATACAACACAATTTCCTTGCTTATCACTACTACATTGTTGTTGTCCTCCATTTCTATAAAACACAACTTATTATTAAAACTAAGAAAACAAAGACAATGATACATATATGAATAAAATGTTATATCATATCAAGAGATCGCCATTCCCGACTAAGAAAATGTTATGTACAAAGCATTATTCCTTCACGTGAAATCATCATGTATAACTAAGAGATTACAGCACCAAAATAAGTGATCGTTGCTGGTTTTTTATTGTGAATAAACCCAGTCTTAATCATATCGAAATTAAGCTTATATTTCACCTTTTTTAATTAGGTTGAGTAGATAAACATGGACGATAAATGCTACTGACAAAGCTAATGCTTGAATTGAGAGTAACTAACACAAATTAGCATAACTAAATCATTAACCTTTTTTTAAACCTTAACACTCTTTTTTACAAAAAAAAAATTTAAAATTTCTTGCTTTTTGCATTTATTATGGATTAAAAATGTTCAAACAAAGATTGGAAAAAGTGTTTGAAGATTATCTTTTTCATGAAAATAGGTTGACATATCAAAAGAACTTTCTTGAGCTTATATGCATTCTTTGTTCTTTTTTTCCTTTAATGGCAATTTTTAATTTTTTTCTTCTTATTTTCCTATTTTACCTTCTAACCACGTCACATATATTTTAGTCCAATGGCTAAAATAACATACTAAGATCTAATGGTTATTATTACTTCTCTACCCATGGAAAAGGAAATATGATTCTCTACCATAAAAGGCCGTATGTAAAGCTCATAAATGTTCATATATTCATTATCATAATTATATTAGTTATTGGATTAATATGTCTAACTTACATTTAAAAAGAAGTTATAAACATGTAAAAGTAACAAGTTTTTTAGGAATAAGAATATTTAGAATTGTTGATGCAATCCTATTTGATCCTATCCCTTTCTCTTCATCTTATCACACTTTTATGGATGTTGTATGAAAAAAGGATACACTTAACCTTTTCTTAGTTGTCTTATGTCGTTGAACAACACACTATTGTAAACTTTGTGTAAGGGTTTTACCATCTTCTGTGAGGCAACAAAATTATTTGCATGTAGATTGACATAATAATTCACGACCAATTCCTTTGTGTAATTAAATTACTTTTGTGTTAATTTGCAATTTTTACTTCATTTAGTTTTAGCCGTTTGCCTTTTTTGGGTCGAATGCTTGAAGAAGGGCAAAAATGTCAAATAATGATTATATGCTTCAAAATTTTATTGAATTAAAAATTCAAAATAAAAAGCAGAACATATTTTAAAGTTAAATTTCAAACCTCACATGTTTAAGAAGATTGAAGACTTTTGATATTTATAACTTGAAACAGACCCAATAGTTGTTGGGTTATCAAGCCCAGAGTCAAGTTAATGACATAGACCTAGTAAAGCTTATATGGGCTCAATAACTAGGATACATATTCGTTAAGCCCACTATTTAACTCTATATACAAGGAGTATTCCTCCCACTTTTCCCTATGTTGTCAATGAAAGTGCATCAGCACTCTAGTGAGATTGCTAGACCCCAAGATGCCTCTCATATCAATTGGTGCCATATGTTGAAGCTAAAAATAGGTCATCTAAACACCAATTGTGGTAGTGTGGCAGTGTGAAAATGGTGGCATGGTTCCACATAAATGCTAGTACTAGCAATGGCTACATCCAACAAGGCATGGGTGCAAAGATGACAATATAAGTCGTTATAGCGTTGGAGGTTAAGCTCTAGTGGGATCTACCTATGCCATAAACTTATGATTACGGTGAAACTCTCATGGTGCAATATGGATTTTGATTTCTAATAAGCCATTACACGTTCTTCTCACCATCTCAACCAAATCCATCATTTTTAAACATTTTTAATTATAATTATTTTTGTCCATATTTTATGAAAAAACATGGACCGTCCTTGTCAACTGAATACTTTGATAGTGTTTTTGTTAGCAAGGTTCTAAGTATTTTGTGCAGTTAAGAAGCCTTTTTGCTGTCTTGTGCAAGGAAGTCAGAGGCCAAACTGAGATGAACTCTAGCTACCATCTCTATCAAACATCTCTTCAGGATGATGAGCGAAAGATGGCTTCAAAAGTAAAGACTAAAGGCTTCATTTGCAAGATTTAGCCCCAAACCCATTGAGCTACAAGCTTCATAAATGCCTTCAACAAAGAGAAAACTGGCATTTGTTCTACGTAGCGCTAGAAGCAATTAGAGTTCTTCCTAGATTGTTTATTTGTTTTTAAAGTGCAAGCTAAGAGTAAGGCAATTGAACAACCTAGAAATCTCAGCATCACCTCAAGTGGGCATGGCCTGAAGGGGGTTCTGTTGGGAATCATAGGCAACTGATTGGTCCCGACCAAAGCCTTGATAAAATCTTTAGTAAATAAGCTTGTGTGTGAATAAAAAAAAGAACTTTAATCGAGAAGCAACAACAAATTTTTAAGGTTTATGTATGAGGGCCACACGAATTCACTTAACCAAGTTCCTTACTTTCAAGTGCTAGATATATGCCATCTAATTTTACATGCTTAAACATGACTCAAGCCAAAGAGTGCTAAGCCAGCAAGAGGCCAAAGAAGTAGAGCAAATTATTTGAGATAGAATAATTGACTTGTAGCTAAAGGATGAACTGATAGCATGAAAACAAATTTCCACAGTATGATTAAAAGTTCGGCTTTGGTGCCAATATGAGGGGGTAACAAAGTCCATGCCTTTTCCTATGAGCATTATTAAGTCATGGGGCCATTGACGATTATATTTTGAAAATGAATCATGCATTAGTAACCACACATAATATTATTGTAAAAAAATCATGAGGAAGTGTATTGTTATTGCATCTCATAGAACACAAAAAATCTTTTGTAATGTGCGTATATATCTATGGGCTAAATTAAAAAATCTAGCATGCACATCCATGGAAGCTTTGATTGGCACTTGGCGCTGGCACAAACAATATATATGTGTGCATAAAATTCTTTTTAGCTTGTAAATGAGAGTATATGAGCTGCACATGAATTGCAAATTGTCCAAAGTGTTATTACATGTGCTTATTATGTATCAAGTTTAACAAGCCCTAGAAGATACTTAGTTAGGGCTCAACTTGGAAGAAAAACCTCAGATGGAAAGAGCTCATTGGGAATCAAACCTTTTAGAAGAAGGCTCTTGGGTGAAGGGAGTTCCATGAGAATTTGGCCTCTTTGAATAAGGCCTCCGATTGGAATAAAGCTAACAGAAGTCTGACTTCTTGTAAGAAGGCTCCTGAGTAGAGTGACCTTATTGGGAATCTAGCCTATTAGAAAAAGGCCTTAGGGGTGAAGGAGGGACCTTGGTAATCTACTATTTTTTTAAAAAAATCCATAAGTTGAGTAAGCTCCCCCGAAGTCTAGCTTCTCAAAAGAAGGCCTCTAGGTGGAGAGAACTCCTTAAGATTGAGGTGGAGTAAGGCTCATAGGTGTCTGGCCTTTCGAAAGAAGACCCTCTAGTGAAGTGAACTCTCCTTGATAATCAAGCCTGTTAGAAGAAAGCCCATAAGTAGACTAAGATCCCTAAAAGTCTGGCCTTGGAATGAGGCCCCTTGGTGGAAAGAACACCTTGAGAATCTAGCCCCCTGGAAGAAAGCCCCTAAGTGGAAAAAGCTCCTCAAGAACTTGCCATTTCAGAAGAAGGGCCCTAGGTGAAGTAAGCTCCCTAGGAACCTGGCATCTTAGAAGAAGGCCTTAGGAAGAGAGAGCTCTCCAAGAACCTGGCCTGATGGAAAAAAGCCTTCAAATGAAGTGAAGTCCCTAGAAAAAAAAAAGACTCAAGGTAGTCCTTTGGGATGTATGACTTATGGAAGTCGTCAGCAAAGTAGGTTGGTCCTACAAGAAGAAGGCTAGGCCTCAAGGAAAACAAAAACACTTAAAACCTAGAGGACTTCAAGTGGTTCACTATTGGGTTTCCATATAAAGGCTAAAGCCTCTAGGGGGTCCAATACTGGGTTGTCGCATCAAAGCTAAATCCTCAAGCAGGTATTGGACATCATAGATACAATACACAGTTTTTTTCCAAAAAGGCAAAAGGGAAAACATTCCTACAACTCATTGACTTCGGTAGTTTAAGCTACTAATAGCATATAGTCTGTTTCATGTAATTTCTCAAAAGACACTTAACAGAATTTTCTTAGAACTAAGATCGCGTGCTAAAAGTATGTATTTAGAAGCCTTGGGGGCTCATAAGTCTTACTGGAACAACTTGATTGTTGCATCAAAAACCTAGATGGATACCAGTCTCTAAGACACAAGGATGCCCCCAAAAGAAAGCAATAATAATAAAAAGACAAGTGCAAAAGCTTCTTCCTTATATTAAGGGAGCACTATGATAATGGTCTAATAAGGGACCTAAGGAATTTGTTATGCCTAGTGGAAAATAAAAATCTCACATTCATCATCAGTGATTCACACCAGACCCTACCTATTCAATAGGACCAACCAATCACTTCAAAGTAGGCCTCATGATGTTATGAGCCGAAGCAATTATTAAGTGAACTTTATTATTCTTGACCCAACATGCACAGAAGCCTATGCGCACAAAGGTGAACTGAGCTTCAATTGCTTAAGCAACCCTTCAAGGATGAGCATTCTCCATATATGCACAAAATAACGCAGGAACTTCTTAAGCCCCATGTTTACAAAGAGAAAGGCACATTGATACTCATAACCTGAAATAAACCTAATGGTTGCCGGGTTATCAAGCCAAGGCTAAATTAACAAAGGTGGCCTAATTATGGGAAGGTGGGCCTCTTTTAATTTAATTCGGGTTAACATTCTTTAAATTTTTTAGGCTTTATAATCCTTAAATATTTTTTGCCAATAAAGTTTAGGCTGATTTGTTTTTTCATTTAGGGCCTTAAACAAAAATTATTTCTTTCCCCTCTGTAAATTGTAATTTTCATCCTAGCTATTTTTTGCTTACACTGTCTTTTTCCTTTAACTAGTTTGTGTATCTGGCGCTGCCTTGGGATTCAAAATTTTATTTATTTAAAAAATTAATATATGTTTAACTGAGATATAAATATATTATGATCAATATTTTTATTAAACCAACAAACATTAAAAATATAAAATCATGCCGACATCATATTGAGTATCTCCAATATATCTATCCATCTCCAATATATCTATCCATTAACATGAAATATTTTTGTTATAAATAACAGTGATTCACGTACATTTCAAAAACAAATACTTTTCTAGAAAAATTTTGGGCTACATGAAAAAAATTATGGAAGTTGTAAAGGGAGGTTTGCTCAAATTTGCCCTTAATAATAAATCTATTAATTTTAAAAATACATAATAAAAAAAAATTTTGGTTGACATTACCACATGAAAACATTGTAAAAGTTAGCTTGCCCAATTAGTTCAAAATAATAAACATTTAGAATCAGATATATTTTAAAAGAAAAATTTTTGGGCTCCATAAAAAATCATTAAAGGAATTGGAAAAATTGGCCCAAATAATAAACATATTAAAATTAAAAAAATATATATTTTTAAAACAATGGATACATGAAAAAAAATTGTATAATGTAGCTACCTAATTTGACCCAAAATAATGAACCACTTAATTTAAAAAATTATTTTACAAAAAAATTGGAAGATGAAATAATTTGTAAAATTTCATTAAAAATATAAAATGGACTTGGCCCAAAATACCTCTAAATAATTAACATAATAAGTTAAAATTGAACAAACAGTGAGATATTTTCAGCAACTTAAGCTGAAAATAGAAACTTTTATTGTGTAAACAAATAAAAATTGAAAAAAAAAATAACAAAGGTGGCAAATTAAAACCTTGTAGCACACAATCTTAATGGCCAAAATGGAGGCAATGCATACCAAGTGTTACATAAAAAATCTTAAAAAATATAATAGTAAATTTGAGCCTATAGCCATTTAATTTTGATTAAAAAAAACCTGAATATACACATTTAAGTATACTACTTAAAGGAACAATCTACTAAATCGAATTTAGAAGTCAACCACACGACAACATTTGAATCAAGGAGAACTAGAGAGAATGCTTGCCTTCGCTTCCTTCGCCGATTTATGATTCCTTGCCGAAAGCACTAGACTGCACCTTGCTTGGCTATCACTCAAGCGGTTTCTGCCCCAATCCTCAACGTTGCACGTGTTGGTAAATAAAATTTCCAAGTAAAATTAGCTAACACAAAAAATAATGATAATAAAGAAAAGACTATGCGTGAATATTTGAAATCTTTGGATCAAGAAAACAGTACCCGTGATGATGGTGGTGATGGAACTGAGGTCAATGGAGGCTTCAGTAACCTAATCGGTGGTGGACTTGGAATGTAGTGCTTGTTACATTTGTGAGGTGTTTGACAGTATCTAAGCATTCATTTCCTTGATAAAGTTTGTCCATTGTTTGATGGCGCTGCCATCTCAAACCAGGAGAAGCAGAAATATGAAGCTCTAAAAAAATCTATGAGAAGCAAAAATATGAAGCTGAAAGAATCCAATAACAAAAGAGAAAATTTTAATAAATAAATATGTTAGTTCTTTAAAAGAAACTTTAAGTATAGATAAATACAGTCAAAGAATCAAAGGTTACACAGCCTAAAGTCAACAACTCTACTATTTAACTCATAAAAAATAAAAATTGGCATGAATCCTGGAAAAAATTCCTCATTTTTTTTTTCAAAAACTTAAATATCCTAGTTCTACTTGTAGATTTTCAGATAGGAGTATGAGAACTGAGAAGAAAAATGGCTTTATCACTGAATTTGGCAGATGATTATCAGGAGCCATAAATGGATGAAGAGACGGACGGGGGAAGGACGGGCGAAATTGTCCATCCACTTTGGTGTACGAGTAGAATGAATTAAAATTTTCACATTTTTAGTATATAGGCTATGTGGTTATTGTTCTTAAAAAGATAAATTAATATTTGTTAGCTGGATCAATATAATTGGTATTTGATAATGTTAAAATCTGCCTCCCTCTCTGCTTTGCATTAATCCCCCCTCATCTTTTTATGGCCTGCTACATACCCTGTAACTTTACTGAAGTTACAAATTCGGCAATTCTCCAGATCTCCTAATGGTTTGGAATTTTTGTCATAGGTCTTAATAGCGGGATCATAACAAATTAGCCCCAATTTTATGGGCCAATTTCACATACACCCAAAACTTTAAAAATGGCCAATTTTTACATGGCAATCTTTCGTTCTACTTTTTTGTGGAAGTTTTACCTTTTCTTGTTGCTTACAATTAAAAATTAAAAATTAGTTTAACTATTTTAAAAATTTATTGTTTAAATCAACATTTTTAAACTCTCAACTTATTTTAAGTTAGTAATATTAAAAGTTGTGCCATTTTCAGTTCATTATTTAGTTATCTTATGCTTTACATGTACATGTCACATAAGGTATTAATCAAACATTTTGAACTAAAAATTACTTCGCCTTTTCACTTCTCATTTTGGTATCACAACTTATTATTCCCACAAGTACGTACCCTGTTTTCACTGATAAAGCATTACATTTTTCAATGTTCAGACATCAATTTCTCTCACGATGTCATTACCTTCTTCCATTATCGTTCTCATTCTCTTTATAATAAGGTGTTAAATATCGTTACTATTAGGTATACTGCATCCCAAATTTTTAAGGTATATTACATGGTATACCGTATCACATACCGTTACCGTTTTCATAAAAATATAAATATTAAAATATTATTTTAAGATGACATAAATGTAATAATTTTTTTTTGCACATTTTATATGTATCTTAATTTTTCTCATCATGATTTTTCAAATATAAATAAAATATATATAATAGAAGATATTTTTTTAATAGAAAAAACATAAAACAATGTTATATATATAGAGCAAAATAAGTAATACTCGAAAAGAAGCTAATTTATTGATATAAGAGAAAAAAAATAAAAATTTAATAATAACAATACATTTTCTAATACAACATTGATTTCCTAAGTAGCTCAAGTAACCATTAAATTTTTATGTTAACTAAGAAAAGTAAATATTTATTTTATGACATGTGTATTAATTATATTTTAATATTTTATATATTTATGATAGTTTGATGTAAAATGACAAAAACAAATATCTCACATGTATTCGTGAAAAATAAAATACTGCAATACATACCTTGTGGTATACTATGATTTTCGGATGAAATATACATCAAAAGTGAGCGTTATGTGAAATACCATAAAATAGCGCAGTATACCACGTGATAAAATGATAAAATGATAAAATATAAAAATATTTGTACCACGTACCACTTTTTCCCGATAAGCAGTATACTGCGATATTTAACTCCATGCTTTAAAATACTTTATGGGCAATCCAAAGATTCAAGCAACCTTGCGTTTGTCCACCAAACTTTTGCAAACATTGTTCTTGCGGGTATTCGGGGTCCTAGCCTATATGAACCAAAGCATTAATTACATTCATATGCTTAAACAAAAGGAGGGCAGACACTAGGGAAATGTTATTCAAAACCTCTGAAATGAAGCAGATTTCATAATTTTAGATCTTAGAAAGGTGGCTTAACCAAAAGTGTATTTTTTCGTTGAAGTTGTTGATCTACAAATCCGTCATCACTGTCATGGGTTGTGCGTGCATTGTATTCTTGAAGCTTCTCATGGTAATAACTAACTTAAAAGTTACTACGTGATTAATGATTTAAGATTGCGTGATGAATATGTTGTAGCTGACAAGCTCCTTTTCTTAGTTGTAATGCTTCGTAGGTTTAAATAGTGTTATATTATTGCTTGTTATCTTAGGTCTACTATTATAAGATATGTGACATGGTTTCCACTACAAGAGAAATGATAATTTGGGACTGATATGTGTGACTGAATGTTAGTGGCAGGACACATCAGTCGCATATTAGTTGCATAGTTGCGGGCCGGCGTCATCCAGACCAACTTCAATTACACAGTAGACATATAGGTTAAAATCTATTTTCCTTTTAGTCATTTGGTAGTTACATAAAACCCTATCAGTCACTTTCTATTATTTGTTTTGAAAAAAATAAAGCTTCAATCGCACGTCAGTCGCATAAAAATTGTTCAGTCCCTTCATTTGAATTCAAATTTCAAAGTAGTGCAACTAAAGTTTCAGTCTCATACTTTATATGCAACTGAATTTCGGTCATATCATAATGGTGTACTAGTCGCAATCACATGCTAGTGGTGCGATTGAATATGAATATCAATGGCATGTCAGTCACATGCATATCTTCCAAATTCTATATAAATCCTACCCTTTCCTTATTCGTCCGAACCCTCTACACTTAACAATTATCTCCCTCTCCTCCTTTGTTGGTTCTTGCTCCTTTTTCCTCATTCTTCCTCCTACTGCTCAGGTTTCCTCGTTCTTCCTCTTACAGCTCGTTCATCATTCTTGCTCATTCTTCCTCCTGTTGCTTGTTTTTCCTTATTCTTCCTCCTCCTTCCTCATTCTTCTACTACTTCCAGCCATACATCTTCTTATTTTGGTATTTAAATGGCAATTTATATTAATATTTTTTTTTTCAATTATTGTTTTTAATATTAATAAATAACAATCTTAATAATTATAATAATTATAATAATCATCATAATAATTATAATAATTAGATATTTTAATTATTATATTAATTGCAATTTACTTTTGATAATTATAAACATATTTTACATTAAATTAAAAGAACACCGGTGAGCGACTGACATTCACTCGCACGGTCTTGTATTGATCCAACTGTTGATTGCTGACTCAATCAGTCGTTAGTCACAAATGGTAGTCGTATGCCAATCACAAAGCTCATGTGATTATACTTTGTGCCATTGTTCAATTCAATGAAATTTCCTTTGCACAATGTGACTGAATGCTACTTTTTTGTCAATTTCAGCAGTGCTATTTCCATGCAGTGTTCATTAGTTGTGATATTGTTTAACATTACATTTTCCCTTTGTAAAAAGCATGTAATTTATCTTTCTAAATACTTTCATTGCACATACATATGATTGTCCCGTCCGTTAGACAGATTATGAAAATATATCGGTCGATTTTCACTAAGCTTCTCACTTGTATTTTATTACTTTGTTCTTCTTAAAATTTTCAAGTTGCATGACGTAAAGGAAAAATTCTTTTACAATAATATTCCCTAAGTATAATAACTCTCAATTTTATTGAACTATATATATATATAATGTGGAAACACGGACAAAAAATTTGCCAGTTTTCTATAACAGTTTGATAGCATAATTTCTACCCTGAAATCTATCCGGAAAAAAGAGATGTGGTAATTCAACAAACAATACATTTGTTGCCACTGTTGTTTTTTTTACTAAAAATAATAATTAATTACTGATGTTTAAGTAATTATACTACTAGAAAAACCGCATTTAGCGACGGTCATTAGCGACGGCTTGCCGTCGCTAAACATGATATAGCGACGGCACACCGTCGCTAAAACGCCCGTTGCCAATTCACTCGCTGCTAATTTTGTAGCGACGGTTACCGTCGCTAATTAGCGACAGCTAAACGTCGCAAAACAGGCTGTCACTAATTTTCCGGTAACGGTGTCTGCCGGCGCATTAGCGACGCGTAGCCGTCGCTACTTAGTGACGCGTAGCCGTCGCTAGTTAGTGACGCATAACCGTCGCTAGTTAGTGTTAGTTAGTGATGCATAGCCGTCGCTAGTTAGTGACGCGTAACCGTCGCTAGTTAGTGACGCGTAACCGTCGCTAGTTAGTGACGCATAGCCGTCGCTAGTTAGTGACGCGTAGCCGTCGCTAGTTAGTGACGCATAGCCATCGCTAATTAGTGACTCATAACCGTCGCTAGTTAGTAGCCGTCGCTAGTTAGTGCCAGTTAGTGACACGTAGCCGTCGCTAGTTAGTGCCAATTAATGACACGTAGCTGTCGCTAGTTAATGACGCTTAACCGTCGTTAGTATTTATTTTTTTTTGTTCATTATTTTCTATGATTAAGCTGGAGGTTCGCGATGATTGAAAATAGTTATCAAGGGAAAAATAAAAGAATGAAACATACAATGCACCGGAAATTAATTTGCCCATCATTTTAGTTATAAAAATGAAATTAATATTTCATTACACAATTGGGTACATCTCATACTCTTCTCAAACACAAAACTAAACTAGTACATGAAAACAAGAACTATTGGGAGACAGCAAGCAGACCTCAAACCTAATAACAAATAATCTGATGCCTCCTGTTCAACTTTCTCCAAGTATTCTGACTCTATCTTGAGTAAAGAATTGAGGGATGTACTGTTAAGTCCACTTCATTCTCGCTGTCCACGACAATCCTAAGCCGGCGTTGGTCACTACGGAAAAGCTCCACCTGCCACAACATACAACTCTTGAGACATTTTGCCAAGTAAACATGAAAGAGTATCAAGATTCAAACCACATATGTAAAGAGAAAAAGGACAGGTTTCAGAGTTGCACATAGAATTATCAAATAAGCAGTGGTACATTGAAACCCTTTCCCAAGATGACCAACAATTAACCAATCAAATCAGATTGTTTAGTAATATTAATATTTTCCACTAAACACCACGTCCTGAGTCTTAGAAAAAAATTTCCAATAGTACCTACTTGAACAGCCATACCTCAATGTCCTTCTGGACAAGCTTCTCCAAAGAAAGGAGCTGTCTTCGCACTCTTCAAACTGTCAGTTGCCAGATAATATATTGCCTTTTGCTTTTCCCCCATGTTCTCAACATATTCATCCAAGCCAGTCAGCTCATCCCCACTTTTGGACGTGTGAAAACAAAGTAGAGGTTCTCAACATAATATATTGCCTTTTGCTTTTCCCCCATGCCAGGAATGTACAGAACACTCCTAAACTCCACCTCTCCCTGGACACAGTATAAAAAGGTTTGAATACCATCAGACTGATCCAGCTGAATTGTATCACCATAGAGAAGTTATTACCTCTGTGGTGAAGTGAGTGTAGGGAAGTGGATCCAGAAATTCACTGAATGTCTTCTTGTAGAATTCATTGTCTTCCTCTTTGGTAACTTCTTTGGGAGCCCGCATCTGCAATAGATGAGCAAAACAATAGGTATGGTATGAGATGATAAACATAAGTAAACAACGTAAAGAAAGTAATAATGCAGCAGAGAAAGACCAGCAACTGGGCATTGGAAACAAATGTTCAAGTGATTAAGAAAATGGATAACCTCACCTCAACTGTTCTGGATTTCTCTTGCCATGTGTAGATGGGGAATGAAACAAATTGTGAATAGTTCTTCACCAAACTCTGGATTTTGGCAGGTTCTGAAAATTCATACTTGTCATCTGACTGTCAAAGAAAAAACATCTGAGAGTTCACCAAGGTGCATAGAGGCAAAACAGAACTTAGAAACATAAGAGTACGCAAGTGCTCATGTACATAAAACAGGCAAAGTACAGCATGGAATGATAAAATCAAGTTCCTCACCAAAGTTTCCAAATAGCAGTTCCTTTTAGTATAAATGTAGGAAAGAGTGTAATATAAAATGATTTCGCATCAAATATAACGAAAAGTATGTACATGGTACCCTTAAATAAAGAGTAATTTGTGTTCCACGGCGTAGAAGCTTTTCAGGATCAGTCTCTTCTCTGATCACGTAGGAACTACTGTCAGCCACTGCTTCCCAGACATATTGCTTATCTGAACTTGGGCTCTTTGTAGAGACGACAACCTGATTGGTCATGTGAAAAGGGAACTATTCTATTACTCAACTTGAAAATGACAACCAACAGCTGACATGTATATGAACCAATACAAACTGAACTCCACCTTATCAGCAACAAGAAAAGCAGAATAGAATCCAACACCAAATTGACCAATTAGGCCAGTATCAACCCCAAGATCCTTATTTTCCTATGCAAGATAAGACATCAAAGAAATCAGATTTCAATTAACCAAAAAAATAATATAATCCACAGATACAAAAACATAAAGGGAGATGGTTAGAACAACATCAATACCTTGAGAGCCTTGAGGAACTTTGAAGTTCCACTCTGGGCAATTGTGCCAAGACAGTCAATTAGCTCTTGCTTTGTCATCCCGATGCCAGTATCCCTGTCAGTAAGTTGAAGCACAGTTATATCAATTATCTACCAAGTCAACATACTAAGGAAACAATAACTGAAGCAAATATATGAACTGCGGTACGTGATAGTTATGGTCCCATTGTCTGGATCGGGTTTGAGGCGTATCTCCAGCTCCCCAGCATCTCCGAGCAGGGAGGGATCCGTCACACTTAAGAACCTGAGCTTATCTAAAGCATCACTCGCATTACTGGCACAAAAGAACATATAAACCAATAAGTAAAACCAAGGGAGAAGCCGCTCAGCATATCTGACACTTCTGCTTTTTGTTCCCCGCCCTTAGACCTTGCCAAGGAAGGCTGCGGACAAAAGCAAGCTCAGACAACTTGTAAATACAGAATACTTTCACATCAGAAGAAGCAATAATTTCAAAAACATATCATCATAGGATTACAACCTTCCACGTAGGAAATACATCAGCACATAACCAAGAGATTCAAGATCCTCCCTCCGGCTTTGTTCTGTACTTAAAGAAAGCAACAGTTGTATACCACATTGCATGTTTCTAGTAGAAACAAACCATGCATGTTTCTGCACCAGAATAAAAAAATAAGCACAGAAAATCACCTTTATTTATCCTCCTCAGCCACTACAGATCCCAGTTAGCGAAACCGGGAATCTACACAGCGGAGGCACCGTCGATTCTCCTTCACTTGCATCATCAGCCGGCGGCAACACCCTCCCGTCGGCGAACAGCTCCCGTCCGTTCCTACCTTGAGCTTCTGACTGATTATTCCCCGTCACGCCCTCAAGCTCCACTGCCACGCTATAGAATGCCGCGTCCCCAAACCTCCTCTCCACCTCCAGAAAATCCGCGAGCGAAGCTGGCCTCGCTTCGCCGTCCTCGCACAGGTTCCACGACCTCCGGCGCCGCCGACGCCGATCCAAGCATTGATCAGCTCGGCGCCCCTCCGCTGGCATCGGAGAGATGGAATCGGAGAAAGGGAAAGGGACCGGTGAGCGAGAGGGAGGAGGAATCGGAGAAAGGGAGAGGGACCAGAAGAGGAATCGGAGAGGGGATCGAAGTGCAGCGACCGTCAATCGGAGGTGTGACGAAATCGATAGCCACGAGGAGGTGCAGCGGCGGTGGCCACCGGCATGATTTTGTCACGATTCTGGAGCCACGAACGGAGGTGATTCCCGGGCGGATTGACCAACAAATCCATGCCAAAGAGACCACCGGAAACGACAGGAGAGAGGGAGATCGAGGAGAGAGCTGTTGGTGGCCGTCCGATCGAGGAGAAACGGCGATCAAACCGCCGTCCCTGTTGAGGAACCTGACGCGACGACCCAATGTGAACGAAGGGAGGAATCGGAGAGGTGATTGTGGAGTGAGGAGGCGTGGAAGGGATTTTGATTTGCAGTAGCGACGGCAATATGTCGCTTAAACGCGACGGCAATATGTCGCTTAAACGCGACGGCAATATGTCGCTTAATACTAGCGACGTGTGGCCTTCGCTATATTTAGGCTAAACATTCTCCTTACCATACTTGTAATAAATTTTGGCTAAATTAGATTCCAATATATTATAAAATGGCTAAGCCTCTTGTGCCAATAAACGTATTCAAATTAATTTAATTTTAATTAACATGTTTTTTTGTTAAATTACATAAAATAGTGTAAAAGAATTTTAATTTTAAGTAACATGATTTTTTGTTAAATTACCTAATATTTCGTAAAAGAGTTTAGCTCAGTAAGATGCAAAAAAATTATAATTACCCAAGTTATAATTACATACAGGTTGCCCTTGGTAATATTTCAAAGACTAAAAAAATGTTTAGAGATTTGTATGCTGAATTAATCAAATTACAAATTATAATTATACAATTAAATAAGTGACATATAAAACGATAACTGGTTTTATTGCACTAGATTTAACATAAACAATAAGTAAAATAAAATGTGTAAAATAGATTATTTGTTAATTACTCAAAAAATATTTAGAGATGTGTATGCTTAATTAATCAAATTAAAAATTATAATTATATAATTATAATGTTAGCGACGCATAACCGTCACTAATTAGCGACGGTTATGTGTCGCTAAATTTAGTGACGCATAACCGTCACTAAATTAGTGACGGTACGCCGTCACTAATATTAGCGACGGCCAACCGTCACTAATTAGTGACGGCTATACGTCACTAATTTAGCGACGGCTATACGTCACTAAGTTAGCGACGTCTATACGTCACTAACTTAGCGACGTCAATACGTCACTAACTCAGCCACGGCAACCAGTCACTAACTTAGCAACAGTAAGCCGTCCCGGGGCTAAATTAAAATGTACCAACTTTTAACCCTTACTCAATTTTTTTACGAATTGAAGGTACACATCTCGACCCCATTAAAAATATTTTAAATAAATTAGTTATGTATTAGTAGATAACAATTTAGCATAAAAAATAACTATGACATTTGCACTATTACTTTTTTTTAAAATTTTTTTTAATTTTACCGACGGTATGACGTCACTAAGTAGGATTAAAATTTAACCTCTAGTAAACTTTTATACGACTTTATGGTACACATATCCACTACATTACATATTTTTAAAATAAATTAGTTATGTATTAGTATATAACAATTTAACATCAAAAATAAATATCAGATAACAAATATTACTTTTTTTTTTAGTTGTAAAATTTAGCGACGGTTAACCGTCACAAATATTTTTGGCCTTTTTTTATTGTAGCGACGTCTAACCGTCACTAAATTAGCGACGGCAATACGTCACTAACTTAGCGACGGCAATACGTCACTAAATTAGCGACGGCAATACGTCACTAACTTAGCGACGGTAATATGTCACTAACTCAACCACGGCAACCAGTCACTAACCTATAGCGACAGTAATCCGTCCTGGCGCTAAATTAAAATGTACCAACTTTTAACCCCTTACAAATTTTTTTACAAATTGAATGTACACATCTCGACTACAGTAAATATATTCAAAATAAATTAGTTATGTATTAGTAGATAACAATTTAGCGTAAAAAATAACGGTCCACATAAAAACTATTATTTTTTAAAAAATTTTTTTAAATTTTACCGACGGTAAGACGTCACTAAGTAAGACATCACTAAATTTCCGTTAATTTTTTTTAATTTTACTGACGGTAAGACGTCACTAAGTAGGATTAAAATTTAACCCCTAGTAAACTTTTATATGACTTTATGGTACACATATCCACTACATTACACATTTTTAAAATAAATAAGTTATGTATTAGTACATACCAATTTAACAACAAAAATAAATATCAGATAACAACTATTACTTTTTTTTTTAGTTGATAATTTTAGCGCCGGTTAACCGTCATTAATTTAAAGAATCATTTAGCAACCCATAACCCCTACTAAATATTTATCCGACTATAACGTAAACATCTCAAGTTCTGTATATATAATCAAAAAAAATTACTCATGTTAAAATAGATAACAATTGAGCATAAAAAATAATTATTATAGGAGAAGTATTAATATTTTTGGCCTTTTTTTATTTTAGCGACGTCTATGCGTCACTAACTTAGCGACGGCTATGCGTCACTAACTTAGCGACGGCAATCCGTCACTAACTTAGCGATGGCAATACGTCACTAAATTAGCGACGGCAATACGTCACTAACTTAGCGACGGCAATACGTCACTAACTTAGCGACGGTAATACGTCACTAACTCAACCACGGCAACCAGTCACTAACCTATAGCGACAGTAATCCGTCCTGGCGCTAAATTAAAATGTACCAACTTTTAACCCCTTACAAATTTTTTTACAAATTGAATGTACACATCTCGACTACAGTAAATATATTCAAAATAAATTAGTTATGTATTAGTAGATAACAATTTAGCGTAAAAAATAACGGTCCACATAAGAACTATTATTTTTTTAAAATTTTTTTTAAATTTTACCGACGGTAAGACGTCACTAAGTAGGACATCACTAAATTTCCGTTAATTTTTTTTAATTTTACCGACGGTAAGACGTCACTAAGTAGGATTAAAATTTAACCCCTAGTAAACTTTTATACGACTTTATGGTACACATATCCACTACATTACACATTTTTAAAATAAATAAGTTATGTATTAGTACATACCAATTTAACAACAAAAATAAATATCAGATAACAACTATTACTTTTTTTTTTAGTTGATAATTTTAGCGCCGGTTAACCGTCATTAATTTAAAGAATCATTTAGCAACCCATAACCCCTACTAAATATTTATCCGACTATAACGTAAACATCTCAAGTTCTGTATATATAATCAAAAAAAATTACTCATGTTACAATAGATAACAATTGAGCATAAAAAATAATTATTATAGGAGAAGTATTAATATTTTTGGCCTTTTTTTTATTTTAGCGACGTCTATGCGTCACTAACTTAGCGACGGCTATGCGTCACTAACTTAGCGACGGCAATCCGTCACTAACTTAGCGACGGCAATACGTCACTAAATTAGCGACGGCAATACGTCACTAACTTAGCGACGGCAATACGTAACTAAATTAGCGACGGCAATACGTCACTAACTTAGCGACGGCAATACGTCACTAACTCAACCACGGCAACCAGTCACTAACCTATAGCGACAGTAATCCGTCCTGGCGCTAAATTAAAATGTACCAACTTTTAACCCCTTACAAATTTTTTTACAAATTGAATGTACACATCTCGACTACAGTAAATATATTAAAAATAAATTAGTTATGTATTAGTAGATAACAATTTAGCGTAAAAAATAACGGTCCACATAAGAACTATTATTTTTTTAAAAATTTTTTTAAATTTTACCGACGGTAAGACGTCACTAAGTAGGACATCACTAAATTTCCGTTAATTTTTTTTAATTTTACCGACGGTAAGACGTCACTAAGTAGGATTAAAATTTAACCCCTAGTAAACTTTTATACGACTTTATGGTACACATATCCACTACATTACACATTTTTAAAATAAATAAGTTATGTATTAGTACATACCAATTTAACAACAAAAATAAATATCAGATAACAACTATTACTTTTTTTTTTAGTTGATAATTTTAGCGCCGGTTAACCGTCATTAATTTAAAGAATCATTTAGCAACCCATAACCCCTACTAAATATTTATCCGACTATAAGGTAAACATCTCAAGTTCTGTTTATATAATAAAAAAAAATTACTCATGTTACAATAGCTATTAATATTTTTGCCTTTTTTTTATTTTAGCGACGGCTATGCGTCACTAACTTAGCGACGGCAATGCGTCACTAACTTAGCGACGGCTATGCGTCACTAACTTTAGCGACTACTTGCCGTCACTAACTTAGCGACGGTTGCCCGTCACTAAAATGTTAGCGACGAACAGCCGTCGCTAAACTCTCACCGGACTTTTAGCGACTATTAACCGTCGCTAATTAGCGACGGTTTTTAGCCGTCGCTAATTCCATTTTTTGGGTACCCTAAAAATATTGAGCTGGGTACCGTATAATTGGGTACCAGTATTCAAATATTGAGCTGGGTACCGTAGAATTATCTTAGAACAAGCCAAACTTACAAAATTTTAGTCTTTCCCTTATCTCCAAGGAGATAGGTCCTAATAGAACTAGACAAACAGCTACCAGAAGAAACAAAATGGCGACTAGAGAGGCGGTAGGGTTACAGACAATACCAGCAATAGATTTATCCGAGTTAAACAAACTCCTAAAGGAAAAGGTACCAGAGTTACAGCCGATACCGGGAGTTTCAATAATACCCACCCCCAAAACGGGGGCATCGATACCCACCCATCTCCCATCGTTAATTTGACTAATATTAATCGGTTAACTTAGTCTATGGGTGAGGAGAGGGAAAAGGAATAAAAAAATAATAAACCCTGCATTAATAACCCGTGAGAAGAGAGAGAGAGAGGCAAGCCGGTTAGGGGAGAGAAAAAGAAAAAGAAAAAGACAGAGGAGGGAGGAGAGAGAAGAATATAGACAGGCAGAGCAGGAACTTTCTAAAAAGCCAAAAAAAATTTAAAAAGTGAAATTTCTTTTAAAAAAGTGATTAAATGTAAAAAAAAAAGTGATAAATGTTAAAAAATTGGTAAATTTTTTTAAAAATCTATTAAAACCCAAAAAAAGTGATAAATAATTATAAAATGCAATAATAATTTTAAAAAATGATTAAATAAAAAAATATATACAAAATTAAAATATCAAAATATTTTTCAAAAAAAGCGATTAAACTAAAAAAAGAAAATAAATATAAAAAAAGCAATAAAAAAGTGATAAATTTTTTAAAAAATATCTGTGTAAAAAAATATTAATTGCTGAATAATATACTTAATACAATACTTTTTTGTACATATGTCAATGATTCTCAAAATATAAAATCTATGTATATTGATCAACTTAGTAAAAAAAATATTTATTGCATTTTAGAATTTTTATCACTTTTTTTTGTTTTTAATCACTTTTTAAAAATATTTCCCATTTTCTAACATTTATCACGTATGTTTATATTTTATCATTTTTTTATATTTAATCACTTTTTGTAGTTTTAATCGCTTTATATTTATTTAATTGATTTTCTAAAAAAAATGTTTGTTTTTTTAGTTTTTTTATCACTTTTTTTATTTAATCAATTTTTTTAATTATTCATTGCATTTTAAAATTATTTATCACTTTTTCAGTTTTTATTTACCTTTTAAAAATATTTACCAATTTTTTAACATTTATCACATTTTCTTTATTTTATCATTTTTTTATACATTTAATCACCTTTTTTTTAAAATTTTATCGCTTTTGTTTTTTACATTTAATCGCTTTTCCTTACATTTTATCGCTGAAGTTACCTTCGTTGTGACCGGGTCACGTTGAAGGTACCTTAGGTGTGACCGGGTCACGTTGAAGGTACCTTAGGTGTAACCTAAAAACGTGACTGGGTCACATTGAAGGTACATTCGTTGTGACTGGGTCACGTTGAAGATAACCTAAAAATGTGACCGGGTCACATGGAAGGTACCTTCGTTGTAACTGGGTCACGTTGAAGGTAACCTAAAAATGTGACCGGGTCACGTTAAAGGTACCTTCGTTGTGACCGGGTCACTTTGAAGGTAACCTAAAAATATGACCGGGTCACGTTGAAGGTACCTTCGTTGTGACCGGGTCACTTTGAAGGTAACTTAAAAATGTGACCAGGTCACCTTGAAGGTATCTTCATTGTGACCGGGCCACAACAAAGGTAACCTAAAAATGTGACCGGGTCACATGGAAGGTACATTCGTTATGACCGGGTCACGTTGAAGGTAACCTAAAAATGTGACCAGGTCACATGGAAGGTACCTTCGTTGTAACTGGGTCACGTTAAAGGTAACCTAAAAATGTAACCGGGTCACCTTGAAGGTACCTTCGTTGTGACCGGGTCACTTTGAAAGTAACCTAAAAATGTGACCTGGTCACCTTGAAGGTACCTTTATTGTGACCAGGTCACAACGAAGGTAACCTAAAAATGTGACCGGGTTACATGGAAGGTACCTTCGTTGTGACCGGGTCACGTTGAAGGTAACCTAAAAATGTGACCGGGTCACCTTGAAGGTACCTTCGTTGTGACTGGGTCACTTTGAAGGTAACCTAAAAATGTGACTTGGTCACATTGAAGGTACATTCGTTGTGATAAATGTATAAAAAAGTGATAAAATATAAAAATAAAAGTGATTAAAAATAAGAAAAAGCGATAAAATATAAAAGAAACCGATTAAATATATAAAAAAGTGATAAAATATAAAAAAAAAAGTGATAAATGTAAAAAAAAATTGGTAAATATTTTTAAAAAGCTATTAAAAACTGAAAAAAGTGATGAATAATTCTAAAATGGAAAAAATAATTTTAAAAAACGATTAAATTAAAAAAATTGATAAAAAACTTAAAAATGAAATTTATTCAAAAACGTGATTAAATAAATAAAAAAGCGATTAAAACTAAGAAAAAGTGAAAATTTATTAAAAAAAGTGATTAAATATATTTAAAAAAGTGATAAAATATATATATAAGTGATAAATGTTAAAAAAATTGGTAAATATTTTTAAAAAGCTATTAAAAACCAAAAAAGTGATAAATAATTCTAAAATGTATAAATGTGAATATTTTTATGACAAAAAAATTTTGTGAATATTTTTATCACAATAAAAAAATTTATTGTCATAGTTTTAATCATTTTTTCTATTTAATCACTTTTTTGAAAAAATTTCCACTTTTTTTTTGTTTTTTATCACTTTTTTTATTTTATCATTTTTTTAAATTATTTATTGCATTTTAGGATTATTTATCACTTTTTTGGTTTTTAATAGCTTTTTAAAAATATTTACCAATTTTTTAACATTTATCACTTATATATATATATATATATATATATATATATATATATAATCACTTTTTTTATATTTAATCTCTTTTTAAATATATTTAATCCCTTTTTTTAATAAATTTTCGATTTTCTTAGTTTTAATCACTTTTTTCTTTATTTAATCACTTTTTTGAAGAAATTTCACTTTTTTTTAGTTTTTTATCATTTTTTTTAATTTAATCGTTTTTTAAAATTATTTATTCCATTGTAGAATTATTTATCACTTTTTTCGGTTTTTAATAGATTTTGAAAAATATTTAACATTTTTTTTTACATTTATCACTTTTTTTTTATTTTATATTTTATCACTTTTTTGAAAGAAATTTCATTTTTTTTTTTGTTTTAATCGATTTTTTTATTCACTTTTTTTAATCATTTTTTAAATATTTATCACTTTTTTTGAAAATATTATTTGGCAAATCTTGATTGACATAAACTACGTAATTTTTTTCATCTATTGTATCAAACGAACTTTTAAAATAATATTTTTTAAATAATAAGCTTATATAAGTAAGGAAAAATATTTTCCATTGGTCATGTTTATATATCACGTCTTTCTTACCATAATATTGACATTTCACTATCAAAATCATTAAGTCAAATTCATTAAAATTCCTACATATGGAAAGACACTTATTTTTTAAGAACTAATAAATCCAACATTTAACCTTATCCTTTTTTTTTTTTGCCTTAATTTTCTTCTCTCTTTTGTAGCGCCGCTATTTTTTTTCTCTCTCCTCCCTTCCTTTTTTCCCCACTCTTATTCTTCTCAGCCTTTTTACATTATTCCCACGTTTTTATTTTTCCTTTGTCTCCTTCCCTAACCGGCAGTCCATGTAACCGGTTAGTGTCCTATTGAGATCACCAACAATTAACAGTAAGAGATGTATAGGTACTGGTGCCCCCCTTTTGGGGTGGGTATTATAGAAATTTCCAGCCAACACCAGCAATAGGATCTTCCACTTGATTAGATTTAGAGCATCTCAGACATATATTTATTAACAGCATTCAGAACCAAGTGACTAACAAAAGCAATAGTAGGGACTCTGTTAGGCTTGATTTTCCAAATAAGCAGTATAACTTTGGGATAAGTTTGCAGTTCCCATATCCAGTCCCATCCAAGTCATTACTGGCGAGAGAAGTACAATTCTTTAAAGTATTATAGGCATCCTTTGAGCTGAATTTACCTTTGTCACAGAATTTGCAAGAAAGCAATATCTTGGGGAAAGACAAAGTCCCTTGCAATGATAATATTTACAATATCATCTTCCCTTTACTTATTTTTAAATTTCTCCTTCCCCATTCTTCCCTCTTACCTACCGGTCTTTCCAGTAAACTGGTCACAATTTCTTTTTGTTAGCTATGTGGCAGCCTATGTCTCATAACATTGTCAAGTATTGCTAGCCGGGACCTACCCTCTCAAGTGCACTTCCAGACGTTATTGGAAACAAAAATCACAACCATAGCCATAGAGTGACCGGCAGATAATGTTGATAAAAAGGTTGACACAAAACATATTAGAAACCGATCGAAGGGAAACAAAAAATAGTGTTGTCCTAATCAAACGCCTGGAACTAGTGAAACACCAAAAGCAGGGCTCCTCCGGCCAAAATGATCTCCAATCCCAACCGTCTCTTCCCACTGCAATAGCTGTTGCTCGAGTGGATGCCACCTGCTTTGGGACCTGAAATCAATTTGGAAGTAAGCTAGGCGTACTTATATTTGCTCTAAACAGGTGGTTTCAGCTGGCGGAGCAAGACAAATTGGACATTGGAGCGATAGGTAATTACCAGTACTAAGATCAGGAGCCACCAAAGGAGCTGTGACAGGACCCTGGGTAGCAGGCTGCTTGGAGTTGTTTGCCAACTGGTAAAAAACTTGAGCTTCAGGGGACTTGGGGTTGAGGCCGAGCAGCTCAGGGCACTTGGAGACATTTGCTGACGGAGAGCTGCAACGAGAGGGCAAGCTAAGGGCAAGCGTGACGTTTATATTAAGGCCAAGATCGGGGTCATTTCGGTCCTTAATCAAGAGACAGAGACACTTCTTGTTGGTGGTGAGCATTCGGTTTAGGCCTGTGCAGCAGTCAGGGGTTGGCGCTCTGGCATGGCCCTCAACATAGGGTAGGCAGGGTGCCAACCCGACCAGCTGCTGCGTGCACTCTTCTTTGTCTTTGGCCGAATCCGCTCTTACCAAAGACAAGAAGATCATCGACGTTGCGGCTACAAGCAAAGCTATGGCTGTTGGGTTCGCCATGGGCTGGAAGCTCCCACTGAGTTGTGAGACTTGTGTTGCGCATCTGTTCCTATATATAACAACCAACCGAAGGCTTCAGAGTATTTGTTTTTTCTTTGCTACTTTACTGGATAATTTTTTTTTTCTTCTAGTCTTCAACCCTTTGATAATGTTTCAAATTACTTCCCGACTAGTTTTAATTCATCTAGCAAGGAGGGTGGATTATATATTCTTTGTCATTGTCGCACTCAGAACAAGGCTCAAGCGACATTGCTTTATGGGGCTCTGAATAGAAATGGGACGGTTTTAGTGGATCAGAGCAACAATTGGACAATAAGACAGATGGCTTATTTCCAGAAGTTTGTGGCAACATAAAAGTGCACCCACCAACCCACTGAGAAGCTAAAAACACGACCAAACTGATGTGTATATAATATGTGTGTTGGAATATTGCGCACTGGGTTTCAGCAGGAAGATGGAGCTTGTGCATCATATATACTCTTGCTTGACATCACAAAGCATTCTACTCACTTTTTATTATTTATTTTTTCTGGTCTATCATTTAACATGAGAAAATTATTGGGTTATATTTATATGATGGATGGTACAGTCCACATAATAGAAACATCCGTATTGTTTGTTGTTGTGGCCCTACGTGAGACCTATAGCAATAAATGATATAGATAGGTCCGTCACATCTATCCTCCATTGTCCAAGGTTTTCAAAATCATTATGCTTAGAGTTTAATTCATACATAATGCCCCGAAATTAAATCCTAGAATCTCTTATTCAAAATACATGTCCAAACTGTTTCCACTCACACTAATTTACGTTTGTGTACTCTCAACTACTATTTTTAGGTTGCCTTGGATTACTATGTGTGTTTATCAATTTCACCCTTTTAATTACCTCTTGATTCAAATACCTCCTGAAGACACAATCATTAGTACATCAAATAACACAGATTAGACAATGGAAAAAAGATTCATTAGCATGTATTGTAAGTAACGTACATGTCAAGACTCAAAAAAATAATAATCTAGAACTAGAATCACAGGTACTTAGCAAGCGTTTAAAACAGATGGGTCAAACAAGGGAAAAGCGTTCACAGGTCGAACAAGACAGGGTACCCTTAGATGGACGTAATGGACTGGAACTAGACAGGGCACTAATACTGGGTATCGGGGACGGAGCTTCCTCGCGATTTCGGAGGAGACAAATGCATCGATCGCGGCGTAATGGACTTGTTCCTTTGAGAGGTGGTCGCAATCCCAGTTGCTCATTGTTATGTGAAGGGGCTTCTCCATCTGCAGGTTCAGAACCCGGCTCGCGAGTGCCTTGAGTCCCAGCCACTTCAGATTCGGCTTGCCAAACACTTTGGCGGCCAGAGAACGAAGATCCACGACGCGATTCACCACCAAGTTGCAGTCCTTGTGCAGTTTCTCGGCGTCTTCCGCGACCCCTACTCCGACGAAGATGTGGCGAGGATGGGCCAGGAAATCGAAGAGGGTCGTGGGGATGGCATCGGCTTGAAGGACCTGCAAGACGAGGCAGTGGACGCCGACACAGAGTTGAAGAGTTGCCACCGGGTTGTCGGACCCCGGTTCCATATTCGGCCGCCACTCGATGTCGAGGCCGACCACCAGTTCTTGGTTCTGTCTCTTGTAGCGCGAGACAGTGTTGACGATCCATGAGTGGACCACTATGGGATCGGAAGTGACGACGGTGTAGAGTGTCCGACCGAAGCAGGGAACAGTGTAGAACTCCATGGTTGAGAATCGAAGTCGCAAGTAGGTGTCAGGGGTTTTTTTTTGTTGGGTGCTCTGAAGAAGAAAATAATCGGTGGATTAAACTAGGGAGGATCCTCTTCCTATATACACAAGCATTACTCCTTGGCTGTCAAGGAATCGCAATTCCTGGCAGGGCTCGAATTCGAACTCCGTCGGCCAGAAATCCGTCTGACCGTTGTACGCGGTTCTAGAACACAAACACAAAGTTGCCCATAAACTATTTGTTTTGGGTCATTTAGCCCATTGGACTAATACGCTTTTTTCATATGAACCACCAATATTTTAGTTTTAGTCATTATACGTTTTTTTTTTTTAAGAAATATTTTGTTTTTAAATATTCAAGCTCTTCATATGTAAGAAAGTTGAACAAAGAGTGAAAGGAGAATATAAAAAGAAAAAGCTCATGAGATTAGTCTATATGACCTCTGTTCAAAAGTTGGGTGGTTAATTTGTACCGATATCATCACTTTAATGGTTGATTTAGCTGAAGAACTAGTTTAAAGAGGTTAACTAATTAACCCAAGATGCATAGTTTGATGGAAGATTCGTGCATTTCCCAAAGATATGTTGACAAATTAGCGTTTTCTAATTATTGTCTATATATGTTCTTAATAAAAATAATATTTTTCCTTTGTTTTTGTCTTTTAGGGATAACTAATTATATATACAATGCTATATTCCAAAAAGGGAAAGGATTTTACTGTTCATCAACAGTGATTATTGTAGTTGAATATTTTATTTTTCTTTTTTTTTTTTGCTTTTTTAGGATGCAATTTGCTCTTTTTAAAAAAAAAATTTATCCTCTTTTCGCAATGCGCTCACCTTTATGAGTTCCTACATTGCAACTTTATAGGTTTTAGTCTGTCTCACGTTTGTTACGGTTAAAATGAAGTTTTAATCCATAACTTTATTTTTTTTCTTTCATTTTTGTCTCTAAGTTACGTCCATGTTACATTGTAGTCCCCGAATTTTATAACTATTTAATTAGATCTTCTATTTGTTGTCATGGTCCCCAACTTTTTTTTTTGTTTTTTATGCACTATCTTATGAAGTAAGACATTGATGACCATAATTTATTTATTCTTTACTTAAAACATTTTTTATCTTCATTAAGTCAATTGTTGAATCTTTAATACCTAAAGTTTTTCCTTTTTTTTGTCTTGATCCTAACCTTTTTTTATTGATTTTTTAATGTTGTTTTCTAAAATCAAAATTTAATCATTATAATTTATATACTTTTGCCTTGGTTCTCGTTGATTAGGCTTTAGTTAGTTTTTTTTACTTTCTTTTCTTTTTATCTTTATTAAGTTAATGGTTAGACTGTTAATTGATTAACATATATTAAACATAGTTTCGTATTTCTGTCATTTTCTTATCATTATTGACTTTTAAGTTTTGTATTATCAATTGTTTACTTCAGGCTCTATAGTTTAATAAAGTAATTTGATACATAATTGTTAAATTTGAAAGTAAATTTTTATAAATAAATTTTCACTAACATTAAAAATTAGATTTTGTGTTGATAAGAGATGAAAACTTTTATTGAATTGTTTTTAATTAATGAAAAAAATATACATTATTTTGAAGCACGTAACGTATTTTGTGTCGCACTGTTATTATTAAATTTTATTATAAAAAAGTTCACTACGATATGTAGGTCACCAAACCTTTCCATTTATTCTTTTAGTCTCTAATTTTTTTATCATTTTTTTATTTATTGTCTTCTAAAGCAAGATCTTGGTAAACATGATTTATTTTTTTTTTATTTTTTCTGCAATCTACCATAGAAACTTCGTTTAACTTTGTTTTTTATTTTTTTAAAATGAACTTTATTCACTATGAGTTGTTTACTTTTTGGTATGATTTAAACTGATTCGTGTTAGCTAATGTATTCATTTATTTTCTTTTTTCCTTTATTAAGCTTATGATTAAGCCTTTAATTCTTAAAATCTTTATATTTACTCTCCTAGCCTGAAGAACATTTTTTGTTGTTTTTTATTTGTTAATTATTAAACCCTACTCTTTGTTACTGAAATTCCACTGTTTATCTTATATTATTAACATTTTCATATTATTTCTCTTTTCTAAAACAAAGTTTTAGTCTCTAAAGTTTATCTCTTGATACTTAGAATCTTTTTTATTTTTTTACTCTCTTAGTCCCAAAAATTTACCATGACTTTTTATCCCAGTTCTTGTTTTTCTTTTTTCATTTTTATAAAACTATTTTTTTTCGTCAATGATTATCACTGTTTATATTCATGTTTAATGTTGATCTGGATTGAACCGCCTCAACACGCGAGCACCATAAGCCTCGTATACACTAAGGCATAGTTTTAAAATACGGTTCATCTATAGTATATTTATTATATTTCATATACTTATATACAATTGGCAGTTTTAGTAATCTTATTAATTGTTGTAGACATCAAATGTGGCAATATTGGATTTAATTAGAGCATCAAATGTGCTTTCGCTGACGTGGTGCATCGGAGGCATTTAAACCATTCTCCTCCTACGATAAATGACAAACATGAAATTTAATGCTTCAAATATTGAGTACAGTACGCTATCCATCAAACCAACAACTTGTAATATTCTTATTTCATGATAAAATAGAAAAAAAAAACATGACACTAGAAAGGAAAAGAAAGAAAGAACCATTGAAAAAACTTCAAGCAATAACTTCAATTAATCCTATTCACTACTATATATGAAGCCCGGTGGGGTGAATTATTGCTTATGAACAGTAACATCCTAGTTTTTTTGGATAATTACAATTTACCCCTTTAGGTTTAGGTTGAATTACACTTTACCCCATCATATTTCAAAAATATACACTTTGCCCCCAGTCTTTTGTTAACAACCAATTTTACCCGAACACTAACTTTTATTTAGTTTTAGGTTATAAAATTTAGTTTATGGGGCATTTTTGTTTTTAGGGGTAATTTCATCTTTTTTTGTCATTTTATAGCTTAAGAAGTTGGTAAGATTAGTCGCATTTAGATTATGTTGTCATTTCATTTTCTGAATTTTTAAGAATTTAGAATGGTCATCCAGGGTAGAAATAAGAAATAATTTAATTTAGGTACTTATTTAAAGTCATAAAGGTTTTATAGGATCAATTTAGGCAGAAAGGAATGGTTTGGTTGGAAACTGAGGGTTTTTAGAAAGTTCAAGACAAAATTGAAAATTTTGGGGTAAATTTGCCAACTACCAAGAGTTTGAGGCAAACCTGACAAGTTAATGAAATTTTGGGTGAAATCTGGAATTTTTACAAAGTTTTGTGCAAATTTGATCCTGGAAGTTTTGGGTTGAATTGAAGTTTTGCATAAAATATGGGGCTACATCAGCAAATCAATAGTTTTGCCAGACTTGGACTAGCATTATGGCCAGATTATATCCTTAGAGATTTAAACTTTATCAAATTTGATTTGGACAAGGTTTAATCTCTCAAAACCTTATTAATCACGTTTATACCTCTTCTAGTAGAAATATGGGTCACTATTTGAAGGAAATTATAGGGGAAAAAAGCTGAAAATTTGGTAAAAGCCCTGAGCGTTTTGAGAAAAAAGGAAACTGCAACTTAGGACCCTTGTCTCACAGCGCTTTGTCCCCAGAAACCTTGAGCTTTTCCCCCAGTCTGCCGCCACCGCTGGTTACCGTCCCTGCTGTTGCTTAACACATCCAGCCTCCAGACGCCGCCACCAGCAGTCACCGACTGTACAAGGCCACCGTCGACGGTATAAGACCACCTTTCCCAGGCATCTGCCGCAAGCCATTCGCCGCCTTTCCCAGGCATCTGCCGCCATACTCGCTGAATCGAAGGAGAACCGTGCCGCGCCCGCTGCTCTAGGTGTTTGCCAAAACTATTCCCCGCCGCCGTTCCACACGCTGTTTGCTCTGCCTTCCAGGTTGGAGGTCACTATTACCATCGGGACTAAAGCCCAATCCTCTGATCACCTCGAAAACACTGTCGTCTATTGAATTAAAGCAAAGCCCGATTGCAACCCGCACCCGATCCCAACCTGTTTCAGGATCTGGTTGACCCAGTCAATCAATTTACTTTTGGCATAACTCCTGTTTAGTTTCTGGCCTTTTTTATTTCATTCATCCAAACCATTAACACTTTTCTCTTTTGTCAATTGGTCACTGACAATAAGCTTTTTATTGTTCTTTATTTATTTGTTTGTTTGGCCATACATTAAACTTAGCTATTAAATTTATGTAGTGATACAATGTAGGGTATTTATTTGTCACTTCTTTCTTTATTTTTTTAGAATAGTTTAATTTTTATATCCAAACACATCTTAAAGTTGAAAATACATAATAAACTTTTAAAAATCCTTTCCTGGTGAATTTGATAATATCTTGAGATGAATTATTTGATTAAATCCGATTGTTCTGATATGACTCACTGCTTTGAATAAAATATTCCTTTCAAATTTTTTGGTGGATTTTGGTAAATTGCCGAGATTTCAAGGACATATATGATTCCATATCCGGTTGATTTGGAAAGATTTACAGTTTTGAATTAAATTAAAATTAAACAAAACTAAATAAAATTCATAAAAATTATCTTTATCAACGATTAAGCAAGGAAACAAAAATTTAGGAAAATGATAAAACCAAAACCCCAATGGGACCATTTTTTGGGCGTTAGAATAAGGTTATTTTAGCCTAACCAACTCATGATCTTAAAATATCTTGGAAACCATAACAGATATCTAATCGACTTAGGTAAAATTAATTGGTAGTAACTCCTAAAAACAAGTTGCTACAGTTTGACGACTCCATTGGGGAGGAGTCTAGGCACTAATTTTACTTTTTTCTTTACTTGTTTGTTTTTTACTTATTGATTTGATGTATTGTGTTTTTTTTTATGGGTTCTAACACACACTATGACATGCATAACGAGCTCAATACCCAAGCTCACTCTAACAAAATTTTGCAAAAATAGCAAGGTTAGGCTAGTCATGTGAGACAATACTCTTAGTGTTTTTTCTAGTTCGGAGTAGCAAGTAATGTTGCTTGAGTGTGAGTATTGTCACCCTATCGGACCACGAAAGCTATGACTCAAGTTAATATTTCATCATGTAATCCTTGTGGGTGGGGAATTGGGCCTTTCTAGTTCAATTGGACTTAGTAAACGAGATTCAAGAACCAACCGATGACCTTTCTTTTTTTGAAAAAACCACCTATGCATATATTGACCATAGACCCATCCACTGGGATTTCCATAACAAGACACATATTGCTTAGTTAATTTGCTTCATTATTTTTGTAACTTGTTCTATATTATAATTCCTACCTTATTATCGCATGTTATTATATCAATGTTACTAACCTTTTTTCTCACTAGCACGCTGTTTTTAGGCCATTTTTGTTACTTTGTTCGCACAATAACTTCCTCTCTTTTTGTTTTTTTTTCATGGTTCAAGTTCCCTTTTTATTTTAGCTCATATGTTGTATTAATCGTATTATAACATGTTACTAACTCTATTCCTTTCTTGTTCTTTTATTTTCTCAGGCAAACTTTTTTCATGCATTAAAATCATATATCAAGCTATACTCACTCTTAACTTTTTTGTAAACAACAGGTTTTGAAGCTTCATAGTAGTAGATAATCAAGTTCATTCATTGCATGCATACATTATTCATCAATTTCATGCATTCATACTATGAAATGATCATTTCATTTAAGGTAAAAAATTTTCATTCCAAGTCGGTACGTCCACACACAACATGGGGCAAGGCAAATGCAATCTTCAAGGAGACCTCATATAATGGTTGGATAAAGGAAGTTTTTATGTCCCTTTTTTTGTGGATAGGAAAACATTTCTTTGAGAAGAATTTTTGCGCTAAATCCAACCAAGAGATCTACACACATTCGTGAATGACAAGAAATCCTTCAAGTAGACTTGTATCTTTGAGAGCTTGCTAAAGTAAGTTAATAGTAAAAATCTCCTAGTAGTTTAGTCTAGAATTTATGGTGTAGTCTTTGTTGAATGGACATCTATTTTTTTTTTTTACAATAAAAAGATCTAACATATACATTTCACCTCCTTTCAAAAGAAACCCACATTTTACATCCATTTCACCATTTTAACCATTATGCCATCTGTTTCACCCATCTCGCCATTATAGTTTCTTCCATAAACAAACATAAATCTGACAATGCTACTTGTGGGTAGAAATGAAAGTTAAAGGAGATTTCATGGTGGTGACTTAAAAATGCTACCTAATCTAGTGAGAAAGAACTTTTATATTGCACATCAACTTTCATGATACAAAAGCAAAAGGAAGTCCACAGTGATTATCAACATCATTGTAAGAAGTTTTTTGTTAGCTTCTGAAAAAAGTAGTCATCATATTAAATGGCTTTGGTGGTATCCCAATTCCCATGAATGCTCAACACAAGAAAAAGTTCTTAGTTCTTTACAACAGAAATTCTAAAAAGGAAAGAAGTTCATCCCTTCCATCAAAAGCCAACACGGGAAATTCAAAATGAAAAAGGACTAAAAGTAAGCATGAGCAACTAATGCCATTTGAGTCATCTCGCTTAAGGTACATTACACAGAGGGTTATCTAGCATTTATCAAAATCATGGATGATGAAAAGAAAGAAAGAAAGAAAATGACAAAGGCTCGCTGGGCTGTAAATCTTCAATACAACCTAGGCAAATGTTAGAGAAAGTGAAAGAAAAAGAATGAAAAGAAAAAGAAAAATAAAAAGTGAGCTATGGGTTCTAGACTGAAAACCTATAAAGATAGTTTAGAAGATAAATTGTAACCTTCAAAGCAAGTTTACACACAGATTACAAGAGTTGGGAGGCAACAGATGGGGCCTAACTTTCTAAAAAATGTGGTAAGTTTGACGTTGTTGCTATTGAGTTTTTCAAGGCAATCAGATCTGCTCACTGGTGGCATTAAAAAGGCCATTCTTTCACACTGTCCAAACTTAACTTTCCTTAAACTAATACTTTCCTCTTGATACCATTCTCATTCGTCTAAATGGTTATTGTTTGAACACTTGTCTATACCTTTTACCTTGTGCATTTTGTATTTTAGTTAAAAAGGGAAAGAATAATAGATTGTTGTAATCAAATACAAAGACCGTAAGTTATTTTATCAAGCTCTGCAAATTGATGAAAATTTTTCTTTGTAGCTAAACCATTACTCATTAATGTGTGTTTGTCAAGAGTGAGGAAACGACCTAAGATTCTTCTTGACAAGAGGCATTTTTTAGACACAATGGGGCATCAGGGCATTCTTGGATCATGATCCCTAAGCAAGGAATCACAAACACCTTAAAAGGGAGGTCGAGGGAGGTAAATATGAATCTAGACGAAAAGTTAACCATCTCTTATTTGCCACGATTTTCATAAAAATTATGCATTTCACTTATTGAGGTTCTCACTTTTGTTTTTTTTTTTTTCAAAAATCTTGAGTCATTCATCATGAGCAACATGATTATCATGTATAATGCATATTCCTTTTGAAATAATTTTGAAGATAGGTTTTGTGAAAGAAAGTTTGAGGAATATCTACAAGGATTTTCAAGGAGGAATCTCTTAATAAGTAAGGGTTGGTGGCATTATGGAGTATATATGAGTTTGGTTATTAGGAGACGGTTTGATTTTGATTCTCAAAGGCAGCAGCAATTCAATGTGAGTTTCATTAAAGTAAGACCAAAGGACACTAATATGGATATTCAGTTAGGAGTTCTTAAGATCAAAATCAAGTAAGTTTTCAGTCCCAAAGAAGTTGTGGCTTTTTTTCATGCTTGGGGAGCACATTTAAGGGTTGACATTCATGGGTTGTCATACCATTTTCTAAAAATAATCCTTATCATAAACACATGTTTGCGAGGTTTTTTTTTTTTAAGGTATCATTTTTCTCAAAACTTATTTTGAGATCTTCTCAAGGTATTTCAAGACATTTTCAACTCTCAAGGTTTTTCATAGGACAAGCTTTATTTAATATTCATTTATTTTGTGGAATCTTCATTTTTTTGAAACTCACTCTTTTTTATGGAATTTTTCACTTCTAAGATTTAGTCATTTGTCGAATCTTTAACTTTTCAAAATTCAATCATTGTATGGAATTTCTCACTTTTAAGATTTACTCATTTTGTGGAATCTTTGGCTTTCCTAAAATTCACTCATTTAGTGAAATTTCTCACATTCAAAGATTCACTCATTTTGTGGAATCTTTGGTTTTTTGAAATTCACTTATTTTGTGGAATTCCTCACTTTCAAAATTCACTCATTTTATAGAATCTTCAGTTTTTTTTTAAATTCACTCATTTTGTGGAATCTTCAGTTTTTTTGAAATATATTTATTTTTTTTGGAATTTTTTATTCTCAAAATTCACTCATTTTGTGGAATTTCTCACTTTTAAGATTCACTTATTTCATAGAATCTTCAATTTTTTAAAATTCACTCACTTTGTGAAATTTCTCACGTTTAAGATTAACTTATTTTATAGAATCTTTGGTTTTTTTTTTTAAATTCACATATTTTGTGAAATTTCTCACTTTTAAGATTCATGCATTTTGTGGAATCTTTGAATTTTTTAAAATTCACTCATTTTGTGGGATTTCAAGTTTTAGATTCACCAATTTTGAAATTCACACTTTTGATGGAATTATTCTAAGTTCGGTTGTTTTCTTTGAAATTTTTTTGAGATAACAAGGAAGTTTCCTTAATCTCACTGCAAGGTAAAACTGAGGTTTCAAATATATGATAATTCTCTTTCTCGTAACTTGGGCCAAACTAAGATTTTAAAAAACAGACGGTTCTCTACCTCGAGAGTTATCAGAGGTGGTAAAGAATCAAGGTGATGTACCTCATAGAAGTTTAGATATGGTAAAGGGACAGAGTTCTCTACCTTAAGAGTCATCAAAGGTGGTAAAAAATCATGGCACTTACCTCAAATGAATTTAAAGGTGATAAAGAGATAGAGTTGTCTACCTCAAGAGTCATCAGAGATGGTAAAGAATCAATATGCTCTACCTTAAAGGAATTTAGTAGTCATAAAGAGATAGAGTTTTCGACATCAAAAGTCATTAAAAGTGGTAAAAAATCAAAGAGCTCTACCTAAAAAAAATTTAGAGGTGGTAAAGAGACAGAGTTCTCTACCTCAAAGGTAATTAGAGATGATAAAGAGAATGTTCTTTACCTCTTAAATCGTCATAGGAAAGGGTTCTTTACCAAAGGTAAAATAAATGATAGAATAGTTTCTCTCTTGCATAGAAATGCTTTTATAGCAAAAAAAGGTAAGGAAGGTTCCTTATGTTAATGTTGTGCCCAAAAGCCAAACATGAGATGATTTTATTTTTCATATTGAGTCATGATATTTTATTGAGACATTAATCTAGTAATTTTGTTTGTTGTTTTGTTTCTGTATGATGTAATTAAACACAGTTATAACCCTAGAATAATAGTATTCTTAAATGTCCCTGGTCAAGTATTATTGTGGAGTGTGTTGCAATAATACATAAAGTCTAGCATGTATGGAGACTAAGATAAGATATGTAGTCTACATATTAGTACAAGTTGGAGAACTTGTGTACTGGACGAACCCACCATGGGAACATTTCATGGATCATTATATGAGTGTCATAAGTGATTCTCATATTGAACATGGTATATATAGTCATTTGACCTAAGGTTATCAAGGTTCCATATGTTATGGCTCTTCTAGCTAGAAGCTTGTTTGAGGAAGGTAAAGTGTTTAAGACTTAGTTTAGAACCTTAATTCAAGTTCACACAGCAAGAATAGGTAAATTTAGTAAAGTTCACTAAGTTCCAATAAGCCTAAGGCACTAAATGAGGTTCGGGGCAAAATGGTAATTTTACAACCTGCATAGTTGGGGCGGGTCCCGAGTGTTAAAAATAATATTGTAAAACCCAACTTCTAGTTTTTAACTCAAGTTTAGTTCAAATAAACAATATTCAACCAAGTTTGACTAAGGTTACCTAAAGGCTGGGACTTATTTGAAACTTTTTAAATTCTTAGATGGCTTTTTGGTTAAGTGGCGTATAAAATTGGTAAACTGGAGGGGAGACTGCTATTTTCATCCTTAAACCCGAGTTCACCCTTCACCTTATCAATTCTCCATCAATCCAAGTCTAAAACCAAGAGATTTTGATAAAAATGAAAGCCACCAAGGGTATGTATGCTATGGAGGGCTTGTTTCAGGCATAATTTCAAGTTTTTGAAGCTTGGAACCAATTCTCCATCAATCCATCTGACCGTTGTATGCGGTTCTAGAACACAAACACAAAATTGCCCATAAACTATTTGTTTTGGGTCATTTAGCCTATTGGACTAATACACTTTTTCATATGAACCACCAATATTTTTGCTTTAGCCATTGTACGTTTTTTTTTTAAGAAATATATATTTTTTAAATATTTAAGCTCTTCACATGTAAGAAAGTTGAACAAATGGTGAAAGGAGAATATGAAAAAAAAGAGCTCATAAGAATAGTCTATATGACCTCTGCTTAAAAGTTGGGTGGTTAATTTGTACCGATATCATCAGTTCAATGGTTGGTCTAGCTGAAGAGCTAGTTCAAAGGGGGATAATTAATTAATCTGAGATGCATAGTTTAGTTGAAAATTCGTGTTTTTCCCAAAGATATTTTGACAAAATGGCTTTTTTATAATTATTGTCAGTATATATTCTTAATAAAAATAATATTTTTCCTTTTCATTTTTCCTTTGTTTTTGTCTTTCAAGGGTAACTAATTATATATATTATGCTATATTCTAAAAAAAGAAAGGATTTCACAGTTTATCAATAGTGATTACTATAGATGAACAAATTTTTTTTCTTTTGTCCTTTTTTTTTTTTCTCTTTTTTAAGATATGATTTGCTCTTGTTTGAGTTCTATCCTCTTTTCCCAAGGTGATCACCTTTATGAGGGCCTATGTTACAATTTTCTTGGTTTTAGTCTATCTTACGTTTGTTTTAGTTAAAACACATTTTCAGTCCCAACTTTCTTTTTTTTTCTTTCATTTTTGTCTTTGAGTTACGTCCATATTACATTTTAGTCCCTAAATTTTATAACTATTTAATTATTTTTTGACAAAATAACTTTTTTCTAATTATTGTCTGTATATATTCTTAATAAAAATAATATTTTTCCTTTTGGTTTTTCCTTTGTTTTTGTCTCTGAGGGGTTATTAATTATATATATTATGCTATATTCTAAAAAAGGAAAGGATTTCACTATTCATCAACAGTGATTACAGTAGATGAACATTTTTTTTATTTTGTATTTTTGTATTTGTTTTTTTTTTTTTGCTTTTTTAGGATATGATTTGCTCTTTTGTTAGTTCTATCCTCTTTCGGCAAGGCATTCACTTTTATGAGGCCTCATGTTGCAACTTTCTAGGTTTTAGTCTGTCTCACATTTGTTATGGTCAAAATAAAGTTCCAATCCCTAACTTTCTTTTTTTTTTTCTTTCATTTTTGTCTCTGAGTTATGTTCATGTTACATTTTAGTTCCCAAATTTTATAACTATTTAATTAGATCTTCTCTTTGGTCTCTTGGTCCCTAATTTTTTTTTTGTTGTTTTTTATGTCTTATCTTCTGAAGTAAAACATTAGTGACCATAATTTGTTTATTTTTTAGTTAAGCGATTTTTATCTTAATTAACTCAATTGTTGAATCCTTAATACCTAAATTTTTTTCCATTTTTTTGTCTTGATCCTAACATTTTTTTTATTGATTTCATTTACTATTTTTTTTCTAAGATCAATTTTTAATCATTATAATTTATCTACTTTTGGCATGGTTTTGGTTGATTCGGCTTTAGTTAGTTTTTTTTACTTTCTTTTCTTTTTATCTTTATTAAGTTAATGGTTAGACTGTTAATTGATTAACATATATTAAACATAGTTTTGTATTTCTGTTATTTTTTTATCGTTATTGATTATTAAGTTTTGTAGCATCAATTGTTTACTTCAAGCTCTATAGTTTAAGAAAATAATTTGATTCATAATTGTTAAATTTGAAAGTGAATTTTTATAGATAAATTTTTCATTGTTATTAAAAATTATATTTTGTGTTAATAAGAGATGAAGACTTTGATTGAATTTTTTTTAATTAATGAAAAAAATATGCATTGTTTTGAAGCATGTAACATATTTTATGTCACACTGTTATTATTAAATTTTATTACAAAAAAATCCACTATAGTTTGTGGGTCACCAAACCTTTCCATTTTTTTTTTGGTCTATAATTTTTTTGTATTTTATTTATTTATTTTCTTCTAAAGCAAGATCTTGGTAAACATGATTTATTTATTTTTTCAATCAGTCATAGACTTTGTTTAAATTTTTTTTAATTTTTTTTAAATGATCTTTATTCATTATGAGTTGTTTACTTTTTGGTATGGTTTAAACTAATTCATTTTAGCTAATGTTTTCATTTATTTTATTTTTCCCTTTATTAAGTTGATGATTAAGCCTTTAATTCTTAAAATATTTATATTTACTCTCCTAGCCTGAAGACCATTTTTTGTTTTTTTTATTTGTTAATTATTAAACCCTAATTTTTGTTAGTTAAATTCCACTATTTATCTTATATTATTAACATTCTCATACTATTTCTCTTTTCTAAAACAAACGTTTAGTCTCTACAGTTTATCTATTGATACTTAGAATCTTTGTTTTTTTTTTACTCTCTTAATCCCAAAAATTTACCATGACTTTTTATCCCAGTTCTTGCTTTTCTTTTTTCATTTTGATAATACTCTTTTTCTTCTTCAATAATCACCGTTGTTTATATTCATGTTTAATGTTGATACAGATTGAATTGCCACAACGTGTGGGCACCATAAATCTCGTATACACTGAGACATAGTTTTAAAATATGGTTCATCTATAGTATATTTATTATATTTCATATACTTATATACAATTGGCAGTTCTAGTAATCTTTTAAAGTGTTGTAGCATCAAACATGGCAATATTGGATTTGATTAGAGCATCAAATGTGCTTCTGTTGACGTGGTGCATCGGTGGTGATTAAACCTTTTTTCTTTCTACGATAAATGACAAACACAAAATTTCATGCTACAAATATTGAGTACAGTATGCTATCCAATGAACCAACACCTTGTAATGTTCTTATTTCATGATAAAATAGAAAAAAAAACACATGGCACCAGAGAGGAAAAGAAAGAAAAAACCATTGAAAAATTTAAAGCAATAACTTCAATTAATCCTATTCACTACTATATATTAAGCCAGTCGGGTGAATTATTGCTTATGAACAGTAACATCCCTATTTTTTTTGGAAAATTACAATTTACCCCTTTAGGTTTAGGTGAAATTATGTTTTACCCCAACATATTTTAGAAATATACACTTTGCCCCCAGCCTTTTGTTGACAACCAATTTTGCTTAGACACTAACTTTTATTTAGTTTTAGGTTATAAAATTTAGTTTATGGGCCTTTTTTGTTCTCAGTGGTAATTTCATCTTTTTTTTTTTTCATTTTATAGCTTTGGAAGTTGCTAAGATTAGTTGCATTTAGATTATGTTGTCATTTCATTTTTTAAATTTTTAAGAATTTAGAATGGCCATCTGGGGTAGAAATAAGAATTAATTTAATTTAGGTACTTATTTAGAGTCCTAAAGGTTTTATAGTGTCAATTTAGGCAGAAAAGAATGGTTTGGGTGGAAATTAAGGGTTTTTAGAAAGTTTTAGATAAAATTGAAAATTTTGGGGCAAATTTGCCAACTACCAAAAGTTTGAGGCAAACCTGACAAGTTAATGAAATTTTGGGAGAAATTAGGGATTTTTATAAAGTTTTGTGCTAATTTGATAAATCCTAGAAGTTTTGGGTTGAATTGAAATTTTGCATAAAATATGGGGCTATATCAGCAACTCAAGAGTTTTTCTGAACTTGGACTAGTATTATGGCCAGATTGTATCCTTAGTGATTTAAACTTTATCAAATTTGATTTGGATAAGGTTTAATCTCTCAAAGCCTTATTAATCATGTTTATACCTTGTGCATTTTGTATTTTTTAGTTAGAAAAGGGAAGAATAATAGACCATCTTAATGAAATACAAAGACCGTAATTTGTTTTGTCAAAGCTCTGCAAATTGATAAAACTTTTTCTTTTGGCTAAACTATTATTCGTTAATGTATGTGTGTCAAAAATGAGGAAATGACCCAAGATTCTTCTTGAAAAGAGACATTTCTTAGACATAATAGGGGCATCAGAGCATTCTTGGATCATGATCCCTAAGCTGAGGTAAGGAATCACAAGCACGTTAAAAAGAAGGTCGAGAGAGGTAAATATGAATCTAGACGAGAAGTTAGCCATCTCTTATATGTCATGGTTTTCATAAAAATTATGCATTTCACCTATTAAGGTTCTCACTTTTGTTTTTCTTTTCAAAAATCATAAGTTATTCATCATGAGCAACAGGACTATCATGCATAATGCATATTCCTTTTGAAATAATTTTGAAGACAGGTCTTATGAAAGAAAGTTTGAGGAATATCTACAAGGATTTTCGAGGAGGAATCTCTTAAGAAGTAAGGGTTAGTGGCATTATGGTGTAGATATGAGTTTGGTTATCGGGAGACAATTCGATTTTGATTCTCAAAGGCAGCAACAATTCAACGTGAGTTTCATTAAAGTAAGACCAAAGGCCACTAACATGGATAAAAGGACACTAACATGGATATTTAGTTAGGATTTCTTAAGATCAAAATCGAGGTAAGTTTTTACTCCTAAAGAAATTGTGGCTTATTTTCATGCTTTAGGGGCACATTTGAGGGTTGACATTTAGGGGTTGTTATACCATTTTCTAAAAACAATCCTTATCATAAAGATATGTTTGAGAGGTTGTTTTCTTAAGGTATCATTTTTCTCAATACTTATTTTGAGATACTCTCAAGGTATTTCAAGACATTTTCAACTCTCAAGATTTCTCATAGGACAAGCTTTATTTAATATTCACTTATTTTGTGGAATCTTCATTTTTTTGAAACTCACTTTTTTTTATGAAATTTCTCACTTATAAGATTCACTCATTTTGTGGAATCTTTAGCTTTTCAAAATTCGATCATTTTATGAAACTTCTCACTTTTAAGATTTACTCATTTTATGGAATCTTTGGCTTTCCTAAAATTAACTCATTTAGTGAAATTTTCACTTTCAAGATTTACTTATTTTGTAAAAATTTTCACTTTTTTAAATTCAATCATTCTACAAAATTTATCATTTTCAAAGATTTACTTATTTTATAGAATCTTTAGCTTTTTAAAATTCACTTATTTTGTGAAATTTCTCACTTTTAAGATTCACTCATTTTATCGAATCTTCAAATTTTTTTAAAATTCACTTATTTTATGGAATCTTCAGCTTTCTTGAAATACATTCATTTTTTGGAATTTTTTATTTTCAAAATTCACTCATTTTGTGGAATGTCTCACTTTTAATATTCAATTATTTTATAGAATCTTAATTTTTTTGAAATTCACTTATTTCGTGGAATTTCTCATGTTTAATATTCACTCATTTTGTAGAATCTTCAACTTTTTTTTTAAAATTCACATATTTTGTGAAAATTTCTTACTTTTAAGTTTCACTCATTTTATGGAATCTTTGGCTTTTTTAAAATTCACTTATTTTGTGAAATTTTTCACTATCAAGATTTACTCATTTTGTGGAATCTTTGATTTTTTTTTTCCTGAAATTAACTCATTTTGTGGAAATTTTGGCTTTTTTGAATTCACTCATTTTATGGGATTTCAAGTTTTAGATTCACCCATTTTGAAATTTACACTTTCGATGAAATTATTTTAAGTTAGGTTGTTTTCTTTGAAATTCTTTTGAGATAACAAGGAAGGTTCCTTAATCTCACTGCATGGTAAAACTAAGGTTTCAAATAGATGGTAATTCTTTTCCTCGTAACTTGGGCCAAACTGAGATTTATAAAAAAGGACGGTTCTTTACCTTGACAATTATCAAATGTGGTAAAGAGTTAGGTTGCTCTGCCTAATAGAAATTTAGATGCAGTAAAAAGATAGAGTTCACAACCTCAAGAGTCATTAAATGTGGTAAAAAGTCAGGGTGTTCTACCTCAAATGAATTTAAAAGTGATAAAGAGATAGAGTTGTCTGCCCCAAGAGTTATCAGATGTGGTAAAGAGTTAATGTGCTCTACCTTAAAAGAATTTAGAGGTCATAAAGAGATAGAGTTTTCTACCTCAATAGTCATTAGAGGTGGTAAATAGTCAATGTGTACCTCAAAGAAATTTAGAGATGGTAAAGAGGCAGAGTTCTATACCTCAAAGGCAATAAAAAATGATAAAGAGAGGGTTCTGTGCCAAAGGTACAATAAATGATAAAATAGTTTTTTTCTTCCATAGAAATGTTTCTATAGCAAAAAAAGGTAAGGAAGGTTCCTTATGTTAGCGTTGTGCCTAAAAGCTAATTATGAGATGATTGTATTTTACACATTGAGTCATGATATTTTATTGAGGCATTAATCCAATAATTATGTTTCTTGTTTTATTTCTATGTGACGTAATCAAATATAATTATAACCCTAGAATAGTAGTATTTTTAAACATCCCTAGTCTAGTATTATTGTGGAGTGAGTTGCAATAATATATAAAGACTAGCATGTGTAAAGACTAATATGAGATAGTGGTCTAAATATAGGTACAAGTTAGAAAACTTGGATATTGGATTGACATACCATGGGAATGCTACATGGATAATTATATGAGTATCATACGTGATTCTTGTAATGATCACAGTATATATAGTCATTTGATCTAAGGTCATCAAGGTTCTCTACAGTGAGTCACATACTTTGATACTTTCCTTTATTGCTCATAACTGAGTGGACATGAATAAGGTCATTGGATATATTACATATTATGCGGAGTGTTTTGTATGATCAAGATGAGATTTGTCCCTCCTATATAACAGGAGTGATATCTTCGGGCTTTTTGATTGAGTGAGACTGAAGAAATGTCTGGTCATGCTCAGATGAGTTAATATGAGAAATCAATGTCATCAGTTTTAGTTAGTTTACTCGAGAATCAAGAAACCTTAGATTGGGCTGTACGAGAATGACGCATTCCATGTCTAATGCTCAGTCTTGATATCTTAGATAAAGGGACAATGACATATACAAAAAATGATCATAGAGGTTTAGTTGAATCACCGATTATCTTGTCACTTGGGTAGCAATGATATGTTGCTAGACACCGCTAATTGTTTATGATCATAAATGTGTTGTTAATATGATATAAGCCTATTGGGTCGCACATATAGAGCCAATTGGATTATTTGTGTGCATGGGCCAAATTGTTTGGGTTTTGGTTTCATAATAATTTCTGATTGACCCAAAGGTTGAGCAATTAATGAAGCCCAAAATGAAACCTAATTGGATTAAGATTTTGAAAACCCAATAGGCTTGGGAGTTAAGCCTTACTATATATATATATATATATATAGTAAGGATTTTCGTACCCTAGCCCTAGCCTCCAAAGGACAGAAATCAGAAACGTTCTGAAAGTTCCAGTCATACTCTTCTCTTGTTTTTCCTTGAATAATGCAAGCTAGCATTGTGGGAGCAAGAAGAACGCATTTGCCAAAACGTGGTGAAATGGTGGTGATCTGAGAGGCTTGTGTCGATACCGTAGAAATCTTGAACACGTCAACTATTCAAGTTTATGATTTGACTCAACAGTTGGGTAAAAGATCCTAACCGACCAAGTATAAAATTTTGAATGCCCGATTTACTCCGTTTCACCTGAATCCTAGAAGGTTTTGGTTAGTTTCTGCTACACTTGTTTGACTCCCAAAACCCTACACCTTAACCCCTTAAGAAAAAAAGAAAGAGTTTTCATCTTAATTTTGGAAACAATAAGAAGGTTTTTATTTCAAAAGGCTAGAAGAGTTCCTAGGCCTGATAGACAAAGAGGAATAAGTTTTTCTCTTTGTATTCTTAAATGATATGAGGGTTCTTATCATAGAAGTAATAAGAAAGGTTCCTTAACATTGAAGAGGGGGAAAAAAAGGTTTTTTTCCCAGGATTTTTGACAATAAGAAGGTTCAAATTATCCAAATGCACAACTAAACAAAATTTGGCAATGGCTTTGCATGCTTCATGTTCCACAAAACATGTAAAGGGGGACAACTGTTGATACCTAATTTTGTCCAGGTACTAAATTTTGTTTTGTTTTAGGTTATAACATTTAGTTTGGGGGGTAATTTTTTTTAAAGGTAATTTGGGCTTTTTGGTCATTTTATAGCTTAGGAAGTTGGTAAGATTAGTTGCATTTATATTATGTTGTCATTTTGTGTTATGGATATTTAGGAATTTAGAATGGTCATCTGGGGTAGAAATAGAAATTAATTGAGTTTGGGTACTAATTTGGAGTCCTAAAGGTTTTGTAGGGTCAATTTAGGTAGAAGGGAAAGGTTTAGGTGGAAACTAAGAGTTTTTAGAAAGTTCTAGGCAAAATTAAAAATTTTGGAGGCAAATCTGCCAACTCCTAAGAGTTTGGGACAAATTTGACATGTTAATAAAATTTTGGGTGAAATCTAGCATTTTTCTAAAGTTTTGTGCTGATTTGATAAATCCTGAAAGATTTGGGTCAAATTGTAGGTTTCCATAGAATATGGGGCTATATTAGCAACTCAAGAGTTTTACTGAACTTGGACTAGTATTATGACAAAATTATATCTTTGGATTTAAACTTTATCAAATTTGATTTGGATAAGGTTTAATCTCTCAAAATCTTGTTAATCACCTTTATATCTCTCCTAGTATAAATATGGGTCACTATTTTGAGGTAATGATAGGTAAAAAAAAGGCTGAAAAATTGGCAAAAACTCTAAACTTTTAAAAAAAGGGACAAATGTAAGTTAGGACCCTTGTCTCGCTGCCCTGATCCACAAAAGCCTCGAGCTTTTTCCTAGTCCGCCGCCACCCCTGGGTGCTGTCCTTTTTGTTGCTCGGCACCTCCAGCCTCTGGACGCCGCCACCAGCCGTCACCAACGGTACAAGACCACCTTCCCCAAGCCTCCGCCGCAAGCCGTTCGCCACCTTTACTAACCGTCGGCCGACATACTCACTGAACCGAAGAAGAACCGGTGTCATGTTCGCCACAGTTACTTGTACTTAATAAGCACAACCTCCCGCTCACGAAACGAAAAAAGATTTCCACAAATAGATTTTTGCACAGTCCAATGTTTTTTTTTGGGGGGGGGGGGGGGGGGGGGGGGGGGGGGGGGGGGTGGTTGGTGGCTGTCTTTAATCTGACGAGGGTGGATTTATTCATGATTTGTCCTAGTAATTTTTTACCAATTCTGCGTATCACTGACTCTATTAAGTGGGCCCTCTCGGCTTAGAATCTTTTGTTCTGGGGTTATATAGTAAAATAATTTTTTTTTTGCAAAAAAATAAGAAATGATAATGATGATATAAATGTTTTCTTTTGATTTTATGAGAGACTTCGTTTGTTACTTTTTTAAAAATGAGAAATTAATATAAATGTTTTTATTTGAAATTATGGGCAATTCTTTTCCCATTTTAAACAATGCCTTATTTCCATTTTACTTGATTTTATCTATAACAAATTTTTTTGAAATATAATATTATATCCACCTAAAAAAAGAAAAAATTAATAAAAAAAAAGATGTTTGCTTTAAATAAATTAAAGTTTTGAAAATACAGTCCAGTACTGTTCTTAACGTGATTGGCTTCCATTGGTGTATCACTTAAGTTAAATCATCAAAATATTTACTAGTTAAAAATAAACACTTTTAATCCATTGTTAAAAATGCCAAATCTACTGTATTATTTTGTTGATTAATGAATTTTGAAATAATTTAATTCAAAATTATGTGAGAAAGAAATTTAAGTTAATTAATTTTAGAATGAATTAATTTGAAATGGTTGGATGTTGATTTCCCGTATACACCAGGAAGAGGACAAATGGAAGACATTTCCACGACAGAAATAAGCGTGGGACGCAAAGCAGCCGAAGTCAAACAAGTCACGCAGCAGCCAGCAGCAGGTGTTCTTTGATAACTAAAAAGTGATGGCTACTGGCCAATAGCAATGACCAGACTATTTCAGCGCCCCGCCTCACATCCTTCCCTGCCGCTGCCATGCGCCTTCCTTCGAATGGTTCTTGTGCGCCTTTTCCTCCCACTTTCTCATCCCCAAAGACACTATAAATAACACACCAGTGGAACCATTCTCCACCAAACAACACAAGTCAAGACGAAAGCTCTCCAACTTATTTGCAACTACTTACTGATTAATAATTAAGACACAACTCCATCGGATCAATGGCTTTGTTTACGAGTTTTGTCGGCTGCTTTTCGGTTTCGGGTGCCAGCAAGGTGGGATGCTCTGAGGAGGGAGCGCAAAGCAAGCAGCAGGAGAAGGAAACACTATCGGCGAGCCTAGAAGAAGGGCTCAAAACAGAGGGCGTCGTCTCCAAGACCGAGAGGGCTTCTGCTCCCATTCCGGTCCCCTATTTCCCTGTTGGTTCGAGGGTCTCTTTCTTATGATCCTAAACCTTCTGACCTCTGACTCATCCATCTCCATTTCTTCCTAATTCATTTCATTCTTATGCTGTAAACTATAGTGATTCTTTGTTTTCTGGTTTTGGCTGTTGAATAAAGTCGCACTTCACCGTGCTTACATATTGGCCTTTTTGGTGCCCCTGTTACTTGCATTTGATTCATCAGGTCAAATTTCTTTGACCTAAATATGTATTTCTTTGAAGTTGTTACCAGTTACCACAAATATCTTCTCATTAACAATAACTCTAGAAAAAAAAACCTCATAAAAAGTCTAATGATATCAATCATTAAATTGGTAAGTAATCTGAGTAAATGATTAACTATAAATTTATTGATGTACTTTAATTGGTAGAATTATGTTTAATATGAGTAAAAGTAGAAGATGAAAACTAAATTATAACTCAACAAAGATTCATGAGGATGTCACTGCAATAAACATTCAAATAATAAAGTGTAGTTAAAGGGTCTATAAAATATTTTGACATTAAAAAGTGAGTTAAAAGACTTTAAAATGATCAAAGAAGCTCCATAATTAATGATTACAATCAATGGACCAGGTTTCTCCTTTATATATATGATACAAATATTTATACAGATATTCACACTTAGGCAACTTTACATCATATCACATACATAGCCAAAACATTACTCAAATGTTCACATACTTGTCTCATTTTACATACACTACATGTACATGTATACTTGTACTACATAATGGTTTTAACTTAGCTAATTATGCACCCTAAGTTACAGGAGTGCCTAAGACACAATGGACTCCAGAACAGAATGCTGGATAGTTGCTGTATAACATAATAAACACTATCACTAAAAATATCAAATGTGCTCCTAAAATCACCAAACTTTCTAGATCATAATTAGACATATGGAAGTTCATATACCTGAAAATTCAAATTAAAAATTAAACAAAAAATGTCAGTTTGAATGTGATCTTTCTGGTGTTCTTGAAAATAGACAAAAGGGGGAGTAAGTTCTTTGTAAAGAATTTAGTAAGGGCTTTCAATGTAAAATCTTTCATAGCAACTTACCACCTGAAATACAAAGAGATAAAAACACACAAAACCAACATATACACACAAATATGGCAACCATATGCACCAACAAACACAGTAACAAACAAATGTAATGTGGCATTAATAATACATTAGGGTTAGTCCATAATCATTCAATAAAACAATAAGATATCACTTTAATAACACTATGGCAACCTTCCTTAAGCTTTTGCTTGGTCTTAGGAGTCTTTTAGGTCTTAGTTAGTACTAACTTAGGCTTTAGAAACCCTTCTTTATTGCTGCCATCTTTAGTATGGTAACACTAAGACCGGAACCTTGCCATGTTTATTTCCATTTAACCCATACTTGGTTTCTTGAGCTTTTTGCTCTCTTCCAATCATGGTCTTAGTTTTATGGATATTTGAAAATATAGTAAACAATCCAGGAAACTTTAGAAAACCCTTACCTTTTGCTAGAAATTTGATGAACCTTAATAGAACCGAAAATAGGTTTGCTTGCACTCTTTGATGTTTTCTTTGCTTTCTCTTACTTCTTCTTGCTTTCTTAAAGTACGGTGGCTATGAAGGATGGTGGGAAAGGTTAAGGAAGAACCATTGGCTACTGGGGGACAAAAATTAGAGGAAATGGCAATAAAATGAAGTTTTTTCTTCATTTATATATCTTTTTGACCTTAGTAGCATTTATGTAAATTTTTTGAAACTTTGGCCAACACTTGGACAGATTATATTCAGCTATTTTGGTTGGGAAAATGACATTTTTTGACCACCTTTAGCCTTGTTAAAGGTCATTATAACCTTTAGACAAAAAGGTGGACACTTGGATCCTTAGTTGGCATTATGTCATAAATGATCAACTTTGCCTTCTTAAGTACTTTGGTCCCTAACAATATCCTTAATTTCATCCATGTCCTTTTTTCATAATTCCATCAATGTCCTTTCTGTAGCCATCTTTGGAAAGTTGTACACTTGAGTACCCCACTTTTGTAACCTTACAATTTAGTCCATAGGTTATTTGAAAATTAGGAAATATGTCAATTTTTTTTAAGGACCAAACTATCATTGTTTGTGCCACTTAGGGGAGTGTATATTAAATACTTTACACCTCACAATTCATACACTATGGTGAGATGGTGAAAGGGAAACTGCCTAGTTCGATTCCCCACTCCCCTTTTCCCTCCTTAATTCTACAAATGTCATTAAGTTTAATTTGATTGTCTTTTAAGTCTTGAATAAACTAGCATTCTCCTTTTATATATAATACTTTCAAAACCTATACTTGTATACTAATTTTGAGTAAGAAAAAACTTCATTTATTTTTTTATATATACTTATAATCATCTTATAAATTTATAGAAAGAAATATACTATTATAATAATTAGGGAAAAAGGTATGAAAGTTTTTTCGAGACCTGAGCCAACTTCAAGAAGACATGTTTTAGGAAGTGTATTAGTCAGGATTTAAATCTCGGATCTCCCTCACATCCTTCTGGGTCCTTAACCACTAAGTCAAATAAGTTATCAATACAAATTTGTATGAAATGATTATCTATTGAATTTTTTTTCTAGTAAAAACGAACGCATGATACTTTGGTTGGAAAGAATAAAGGAATTAAAAAGTTTTAAAAGTTCTCCACTTGCAATTTCCAATTCATGTATACATATATTTCTGGGTGCAAAAAAGAATGAAGAGCTCAAACTCGACTTTATGGATGGAAATGAGCTGAGCTTCTTATAGAACAGTTTGATTTTGAGCTTAGATTTTTTATTATCGAATCGAGTCTAATACGTCTCGAGTTAAGTCTTAAGCTACATTTTAAGTTCAGTTTTCATGAGTCGAGCCTTGAGTATAATATTATTCGGCTCAAACTCTTCTTGAGTCTAATAAGCCTAATAATTTTTTAATATGAGAAAAATAAATAAATAAAGTTACTTAACCAAGTAACATGCGTTGAAGGAACCTTGCCGTGCACGCAGCCGTGGCGGTCAAAGTCAAACGAAAAGCAAAGTAGGCCGCCTTCTAAGTGGTCGCGGACAGCAACATACTTTGATCGCTCTTTCTCCCCTTCCTCCTCCTACCTTCCTCTCCTCCAACGTCTTCTGGGAATTTCCTTCCACTTTCCGGCACCATCAAATTTTATTCGCTACTGTATAAGTACCTCAACCCGAACCATCATCCCCAAACAAGTTCCCAACAACAAAACACACAGAAAACTATACCTGGTCCGAGGTCTTATCTTTTCCTCCTGCTATATAACTCTAGCTAGGACAACCGCTTGTTGGATCGATCATCGATGGCTGCTTTCTCGAGTTTGATGGCCTGCTTCTCCGGTGCGAGCAAGGTTGGATGTGACGAAGAGGGTGCGCAAAACAAGCAGCAGAAGAAGGAGTCAGTGATAGAATCACCGGGAGGAGGTCTCAGAACAGGGGCTGTCTTCTCCAAGGCAAAGAAAGCTTCTGCTCCCATTCTGGTCCCCTATTTCCCTGGCGGCTCAAGGCTCTCCCTCTTATGAGCCCCCAAATTTTGATTCGTTTATTCTTTTGGTTTCGGGTTGTTCACTAAACCGGGGCTCTCTCCCTTTCTTTTTTTTTGCCTCCACGAGTCCCTGAGTTTATTTGTAGTAGCACTACATTTTAAATTAGAATTAAAAAAAATCACCTTTAATTGAATTTGCTATTGCCATTCTCACATAGCTTTGAGGGTCAGCCGTAATTGACCGATAAATGCACTTCTCACTCTCTCAGTGAATTGAGAAGCCTTAGTGCTCTTCTCTGATTCATCTCTGTTCTGAAACAGAGCACCTAGCATACTATGTATTCTCTGAACAGAGTAGTCTTCCTCAAATTTGATCAAATGCGCGTATATCTGCAACGAACTCTCATAACCAGGGATCAACAAGTGAACCAGGAGCTCGTAAATCTTCTGCCTCAACTCCTCGTCACAAACAACCCATTTCTCTTGCTCCACATATGTTTCGTCGAATACTTCTTTGAACGCTTTGAGCCGGGCAAGGCTGGGGCTTTGTTGGTTCAATATTCCCGGCAGCTTCCCCCAGCTTTCTCTCAGGTATTGCGCCAAGTAGTATTCTCTGTATCTGCCATTAGAGCTCACCCAGGTTTCTCCCATTAATGTCCCAACATGTGTTCCTTTGAGATTGAAGAAATGGCTGTGGTTGTTCATCATGAAAATGTAGGAAAGCGCTCTGTTATCGTAGGACTTGGACCAACAATCAGGTTCAAGGCTATTTCCTTAATGATGCAATAAATTATCTCGTCGACGGTTGCTTCTTGCTCTTGTTGTTGATCTGTTGCAGGTCTCCAACTCTGTTTTATCTCCAGAATCTGAGACAAGATTGACCTGAAATGTTCGTTGAGAAGCTCATTGCAACAGTCCGTCCCAAGAAGCACCAGTTTCGGAACACTTCCGTCTGCCGGAGGAGAGCTGTTTCTCTGCAGCCTCACCTGAGCTGGAAGATCATAGAAAATCTCGGCCACATTGTTAACAACTTGTTTGATGAGATCTCTCGTCTTGGTTCGGGCTTCCCTGCAGCTTTCATCCCCGAAAAGCCGGTTGAAATCAACTCTCAGTTTGCTCAGAACGGAGAAGATCTCAAGTAGCTTCAACAGTTTGCTGGCATCCTTCTTGCCCTTTACTGCATTCATTCCAAACCGGAGGAACGACAGAAACCCAGAATTCGAAACGATCTCAGCAAATATTACCATTCCAACATTTGATCCGATGTTCATGAAGAGCTGCAGACACAGCCTGTGTTCGAACTCGAGCACTTCCTGGACGGCAAATTCCAAATCCCTGCCAGCCGTTCCGCACACTGTTCGCTTAGCCAGCCAGGTTGGAGGTCGCTGTTATAGCCAGGACTAATGCCCAATCCTCCAATCACCTCGATCCCAACCCGTTTCAATATCCGGTTGACCCAGCCAATCAATTTACTTTTGGCATAGCTCGAGTTTAGCTTCTGGCCTTTTTATTTCATTTATCCAAACTAAGGGTGAGTATGGGTTAGGTAAAACCGAAACACAATCCGGACGACTCCCAGGTTGGGTTGGGTTGGATAAAAATTGATCATGGTTCACGGGTTGGTTCCACGTATATGAGAACCGATGATTTTTGGGTTAATTCTGGTTCCATGTGGAACCGAACCCGAGATATATATATAATTATATAATAAAAATTATAGTATTACTAATACATCTACACACACACATATTTCTTTGAAGTATTATGATAGTCATTTTGTGTTTTTATATTAAACTCTTAAACTGATATTCCAAATTGAAACAGTATGGAAGTTGTTGGATCATTTACAAATTTTCTCCATGTTTACTTAAATCACTTTGCTTCATAGACCCACCACTCGTAGATCATTTTACCAAGCAACTCTTTTGAACCATTTTTATAAGAACAACATTTTAAACTCTTTTGAATGTATCTAAGTACATATATTTAAATATTAATTTAATTATATATTATGTTGAATATGTCATAAAACTGATTATGGATGTAAATTTATTGAATTTTGGTGTTATTATAGGTATATGGTATAAACCGAAAAATCCGAGAACCAGAACCGAGAAACCCAGAACCATGGTTCTGGTTCTGTTCGGTTCTCGGTTCTCGGGTTGGGTAGAAAAATTTTGGAACCGAGGCCATTTCGGGTTGTTTTAGTTCCACCATAAAACCGAACCAACTCGACCCATGCTCACTCCTAATCCAAACAACTAACACTTTTCTCTTTTGCAGATTGCTCACTGACAGCTAGCTTTTTGTTGTCCTTTGTTTGTTTGGTCATTCGTTAAACTTAGCTATCAAATTTGTATAGTGATATAATGTAGGGTATTTATTTGTCTCTTGTTTGTTCATTTGTCAAAATAGTTTAATTTTTATCTCAAAATGCATCTTAAAGTTGAAAATACATAATAAACTTTCAAGAATCCGTTTTTAGTGAATTTGATAATATCTCGAGGCGGATTATTCGTTCGAATTTAATTAGTCTGAAAAGACTCACGGCTTTGAATAATATGTTTCTTTCAAATTTTTTATGGATTTGGTAAAGTCCCAAGATTTCAAAGACATTTAGGATTTCATATCTAGTTGGTTTGGTAAGATTTGCGGTTTAGAATTAAATTAAAATTAAACATAACAAAAAATTAAATATTATTTTTATCGCTGATGAGGTAAGGAAACAAAAATTTAGGAAAAAGATAAAACTGATGCCCCCATAATTCCAGTTTTTTGGCGCTAGAATAAAATAATTTTAGCATAACTGACTCATGATCTTAGAATCTATCGCAAACCATAACAAATATCTGATCGACCTAGGTGAAATTGATTGATGGCAATTCCTAAAAACACACTACTACATCTTTCTAATACAGTCCGATAACAATTTCTGAAATTTTAATTTAGAAATTATGGTAGCTATCTTTCACTAATTTCAATCTATATGGTATTTTTTTCACAGTTAATGGATATTTTAAATTATTAGTTTCTTCGTTTTGTATTTCTTTCAATTTTTAAAACTATATTTTTTAATAAAAATTACTTGTAAAAAAAAAAGTACCATATAGATTGAAATTATTTAAAGATGAGAGTTGTGTAGCCTAAATTAAGATTTTAGAAGTTAGAAATTGGACTATATCAAAAAGGCAGGAGATAAAGTGTATATTTCTAAAACAAAAGGGGGCAAAATGTAATTTTACCCAAACCTTAAGGGACAAATTGTAATTGACCTTATTTTTTTTTTTTTGCTTTTTCCCTATGGTCCCACTTCTATTTCAATCCCTAGGTATGTTATTTCTGACTTTTTAGTCCAAAAAATCTTCCATGTGATGATTGAGTCCCTAATTTGATTCGCTATTAAAGATATCAATGGACCAAGTTTAGCTAACCCAAACTCTTTGTATAATTAATCGAGTTCAGGTAGCACCAGTCTAGTGAGTGAGCGAGTACTACCCGCCAACTTATTTAATACATATGTTTAATTTTTTAGTTTTTTTATTTTTTATGTATATTTTTGAAAGAATGTGTATATTTACAATTAATAATAACTGAAAAAATAAAAACTAAAGTAATATATGTTAATTTATATTATTATAATTTTATTTTAAAATAAAATTATATTTTGAATACAAATATATTAGTGTGGGAGGGGCGCAGGTATGGTCGGGTAGGATTAATTAAACATGTACCAACTTCATGGCTATATGAGTAAGGGCACATTCGGGTTTGGACAGTTGGGTTTAAGGAGGTTAGAGTATTTTTGATATCTTTACAGTTGTGATTGAAACCGGGGAGCCAATCATCAAACGGAAGAGTTTGAGGACTAAGGGGGAAAAAGTAACAGGGGATTGGGAACCTAATATCTGTTCTTAATATTTTTTTTCCTACATTTTCCTTTCAAAATATTGCTAGAAATCCAAATAATCTGTTCTATTATCCTTTTAATTCTTAAAAACCAAAAAGAATTATGAAGCATTGATATGATAAAAAAAAGCATTAACTTTTTTATGGCATGAAGTGAGGTATTGCCAATAGATAGGACATTAATCCCCAAATGCAACATATATATATATATATATATATATATATCTCAAAATTACCTACTATTACAAATGAAAGGTTTTTGAAAGAAAGGAAAAGGGATAGGAGAGTCAAATTTGAATGAGGGGTGTGAGAGTCATATCCCTCTACTATCCATATTAGGAAGATGGACCTCAAATGTTATATTAATTTAAGGTTGTAATTAAAATCAAACTTTGCATTTTTTTCTCATTGGCATGAGATTTTTGTCTCATCAATTTATTGAGTTGTGCTAATAAAGTACCTCATAATTAAGAAAGAACACAACTATCATAACGTTATAAAGTACAAGTTACAACATAGACAATATTTAAAACTTGCATTACTTTGCATTTTTTTTCAAATTGGCATGAAATTTTTATTACAATTTATCTTGTTCTTAAGACAAATTCCTTGTTTAATTTATATTTTAAGTTATTTGAAACATATTTACCTGACCACAATACATTAAAAAACAATTTTTTGACAAATCATTTCAAGTCAAAACTATGTTTTTAAAAATTAAAATACTCTAGTAGAGCAGTCGTTGTCCACTAATTGCATTTATGATACAACATTGGGTCAAATAAGCCCAAATGAAAGCCTAGAGGATTTTTTAGGCTGAATAGGAGCTAAAGAATGCCACTATAACGCCTGATATCTTTGGGCCCAATATCAACTAATGCACAATACAAAGTCAATTCCTATAAAATAGGGATACAATCTTGCCCATTAATAATGAAATCATGCACTATGTTGAAAAAAAGTGAAGAACTTTATATCTCATGATTATGTAGTCTGCACCATCTTTAATTACAAACAAACATTTTCAAATAGTCTACTAGCTTGAGCATCAAAGGATAAACTCCTTAGACATATAATTCCACTAGCCTCTAATATTGTATTCGCTTGTAGATTTAGGTCCCATTAGCTGGCCCAAGTTAGCGGTTGTTCATTTTACTTTAATGTCACATTAATGGATTGGTCCAAGATGAGCCAAACCTAGGATATAAAGCTGGGGTTGGGTTGGGCTTATTTACTAGCTTATGCCATTGATTGAAAAAACAAAAGGTAATGTTTATTTCTCCCCATTCTCAGACCATTCTCTCATATCACTGCATCAAGCTTGCAAACCTTTCCTAACTCATTAACATGACTAGTGCATCCTGCCTTCCTCATTCTCACTTCCGACAACAACCTCTGGTCTTGGACAGGGGTGGAACTAAAATGGGGCTAGTAGAGTGCTTGTCCTCCCCTAAAATTGTAAAATGTTTGTAATCCCTTTAGAATTTAAAGCTAAATGTATTTTGACATCTTCTTAAAATTGATTGAATTCGCTTGTAAGGACTAAGTTTAGGAAAAAAAAAAATTTGGCCCTTCATTTATAAAAAAAATCTGGGCTTGCCCCTGGTCTTGGGATTTTTCATTGGGGACCAACCCAGCCGGTCTGTTGTCTCTAGCTCGAGATTGGGTAGCCTTTCGATCCTCTGTCTACCACCACCGACTACTGCCCATAAAAATATCACATCCTTCATCAGCATTTCGTTCCCCTTGTTACTCCAAAAGAACCCATTTATTGATATTGAATGATTTACCACAAAAAAACCCAAAAGTCAGACCCTTTTTTTCTCCTTGACCTTTTAACATGAATTGGGAAAAGAATTCACATTTTGGATAATGATCAAAATGAAGAAAAAGCAAAAGCAGAGGAAATAAAGCATGAATATGGGGATATTTACTACTTGGTTTCTAATAAAGTGCGGAGAAAATATTTGCTGAATTCATCTGATGTCGCTCTAGTGAGCAATCCTCAATTGTTGATGACTGTTCCTTCATTCTAGGAAGGATTTTTGGATTCAGTTGTTATGTTTTCTGTATTTTAAATTGATAGCATAAGTTAGTAAATAGCCCAACACCATCCCAGTTTTTATATTCTAAATTTGAACCGGTATTGATTAGCCCATTAATGTGGTCAATTAACGGAGTTAATGTAAAATGAACTGTCCCTTACCATCAATTATAAATTGAAGAGAACAAAAGTGTAAAATGATTCTATTTGGCATTAATGTTCTAACTCGAAAAAGACACAATACTGAATAATTTAGGGCTTTTTTACATTTACCCCAAAACTTTGGGTGATATTACACTTATCCCTGAGATTTAAAACTATATGCTTATTCCTCTGTTTTTTTAACATCGTTAGTTAGTCGTGAGTCAGAACTATTAATATTTAAATTTATACCTTTAAGATTTGAAAATCTAAACTTTTAGCCCTTGTTTTTTTTTCACTGTCCTACAGGAATGCCTAAAATTTTAATTGAAACTATCTAGTAACTATTTTCTAGTAAATAGAATATTTATTGAACTATTTCATTCAATTTATAAAATATTTTTTTACAGTTAATGAACATTTTAAAATATTACTTTCCCCCCTTAAAAATATAAAATAGGGAAAGTTACTAAATTTTCCACTAATATTTGTCTCCTAGACTAGACTGCCAGGAAGGGTTTTCTCTGGTATTGGTATTACCATTAATATTCCAGTCCGCCACTAGATATACCACTAATGTTACAACTTGGGACTAAATATGCAGCCAATTGAGGTAAAAGAGAGAACTTGATGGTTTTGAAATCTAAGGATACTAATGTAACTTTTAATAAATTTTAAAAATTTATGTAATTTATCATTTTTATTGTTTAGTGCGACAACCACCATATTTGTCACTGGATCCTCTAGAAATGAAATTCAAATTCATCATCATATTCTAATGTGTTTTTGATCACCTAATAGTGGATCCAATGATGATAGATTTGGTGGTTTGATCAATGCACAAAAAAATGAAAATGGTAAATTACATAAAGTGTCTGTAGTTTGTTAAAGTTACATTAGTACCCTAAACTTAAAAACCCACATCTTTTCAAATTTACAGTTAGGTTTTGATAGTTGGTGGCATATTCAGTCCCTAACTGTAATATTAATAGCATATCTGATTCCAAACTGAAATATTACTCACGATATTGGTACTAGAGAAAACTTTAGTGGGCAATCCAGTCCAGGAGTTAAACATTAGTGGAAAATTTAATACTTTCCCATGCAAAATAATATTTTAAATGTTAAATAATTATTACAAAAATACCATGCAACTTGAAATTAGTTAGCATAGTTTCTAGATAGTTTGAATTAAAATTTTAGAAACTGCTGCTAGATAGCTTGAACTATAATAACAGGCTAAATTCAGGGAGGCTAACTGTAACTTTGACTAATGGCTAACTAACGATGGTAAAAAAGTAGGAGGTAGATGTATGTTTTGAAACCTTAAGGCTTTAGTATAATATCACATAAAGTTCAGGGGCAATTGTAAAAAGCCCATAAGTTAGAGTTAGGTTATGAAAGCTGAAAGCTGGTTTACGCACATGAGAGAACATCATTTTTATGGATTGTGAAGGTTTTACCAGTGTTACAAGAACATGGTTAGAACCAATTGGTCGAACCAATTCGGTTGCGAACTAGTGCCTTTGACGATCAGGCTATCAACTCATTAAATATTTTGTCAAAATCATTCAAAAACATCCTAAATCTATTTAAACAGGTGAGCCATGAACCATAATGATTTTTTTAAGCTGATGGACAACAGTCATGTTTCTTATTTAGGATGGTAGGTGAATCAATGGTCCAATCAATTAAACTACGAACTAAAGACTTCTTTAGTTCTCTTCACAATTCAAAAAGCATGATAGGGATCCTTGCCATTACCTTCTCTTTCATACCCTTTTTCAAAAAGCTTGCCATGTGGTCATTTTTTTTGTTCTCAAATTGGCAATAGGGCATAGGAGGTAGGGGTGAAAGTTGGGCCATTTTTGTCACTCAAGTCTAACTTGAATTATGGCTACTTTTTTCTCTTTGATGTAACCCGAACCTGACTCGATTATGTAAGTAACCTAACTTAACCCAAACCCAATGAGTTTGGGTTTGGGTTAGAGTTAATTAGGTGGACCTGATTTTCACAGTTTCAATGCCAGAAAAGAAAAGGAACAATCTTAGGAACATTTGCCCAAAATAAATGCACATCACAGGAAAAATCACCTTATCCATAATCCCATAGACAAAATCAACCCAACACATCAATTTAGAACTATCTGTATGGAATGAAGGTTTGGATAGTGATCGTTCCATTGTCTAACTACATAGAGCAAATCCCAGTTACATTATCCCTTCTATTAGAAATTTGGTCCTCCAAATTCTAGCTTAACTATACATCATTCTTAGATGTCATCTTTGAGCTTTTTTTTTTTTTAAGTTTCCCAGTCTCTTTATATCATGGTTTAACCATAACACTTAACCATGTGTACCTTTATTTTTGATCTCTTGACTTTTCGATCAAGAGATTCTTTTAGGGTTTTTTTTGAAAAAATCTTTTTCTTTTTTTTTAGAGATATCATTTGTGAGACAAACTCTCAAAGCTCTTACCCCACACTTAGCCTATTTTAGGTCCTTTTGCCTCTTAGAGCTTTTTAGCTTCGATCACTTTTCCCTTTATAAGGGGTATTATTAGGAGTACTTCTCATACTCCCTATTTGTTGAGAATTTATCTCTGCTTTGTCAGGTTTCTTAGCTTACATTAATCTTCGCCCTCAAGTTTCTAGTGAGTTTAACCGATCTTTGTGATTTCTTACACCAGGCTTAAGTCCTTAGCCTTGTTAGGTGTGCTTTGGTATTATTGCCTCTTAATGCGCTTAAGTATATATTTTCTTGGCAGGTTGTTTTCTCTTCCTTCAGTAGTTATTTGACACCATTGATGTTCTTACTACCCAACATTTGCTTGGCCTTAAGGTATCCATGACTTAACAACCTTAATCTTACAATAGACAGTTTAACCTATACAACCTCTAAGCACTTAAGTGTTCTTGGATAGAGCCCGTAATTACGCAACTTTATTACTTGGCTTTTCTATGTAATTCCTTAACATGTCTAGAGTCTTTGACTCCTTATAAGTCATTTAACAAAAAGTTCAGCCCTTAACTCTTATAACTCTCTAAGCATGTCTTTTGATCTTTTTTTACCTGGATTTTTCATTGGCCATTTTGCTTTTCTTTGAAAAAAAAAGGTTTTTTTGTCATTTTTATGGCTCTTCTTTTTGGCTACCTAGGTATGCACTTAGTACTTAGGCTATTAGGGAACTCCTTCTCTCTCTCTCTCTCTTTTTCTTTCTTTTTTTTCTCAACTCTCATGGTCTTTTGAAGACCCTTAGGCATAACCTTCTTGATTCCCTAGGCCTATTAAAGCAACCAAAACACTTGGCCTCTTTTAGTGCTGCCTTTCTGTGTACTCGCACTAGTAATCTACTAAAATTCACTGTCTATGTTTCTTTTATAAAGACTAATTTCAGTACCTTCACTTAATTTTCAATGCATAGATACTTTCTTAGGTTATACTTAGTTCAGCTCGCACTTATGTGTAGGGTTTCAAAAGCCAAACAAGCGCAGTGGAATATAACCGAAACCCTTCAGGATCCAAGTGAAACAGGGTTAATCGGGTGTTCAAAAACTTTCATACATAATTTTGGTTGAGATTTTTCACCCAACTGTTGAGTCGAATCACAAAACTTGAACAGTTGATGTGTTCAAGCTCTCTACGGTATCCACACTAGTTTCTCGAGATCACCATACCTCCACCATGTACCGGTAGATGCGTTTCTCTTGCGTTGGCAGTGCTAGCTTACGTCCTCTAAGGAATAGCAAGAAAAGAGTGCAACTGTCACTTTGGGAGGCTGGGGCAAGCACTGCGAATTTCTCACTATATGATGTATTTATAGTGAAACTCAAGTTCTAGGCCTAATGGGTTTCAAAGCCATAGTCCAATTAGGCTTCAATTTCGGGCTTAATAATGGCTCAACTTTTGGGCCAATTATTAACATGAATTATCATGAAACCATAACCCAAATAAATTAGTCCATGCACTCAAATAATCCAAATAAGCTTCATGTGTGTGACCCAATAGGCTCTTACCACGATGACAATGATCATAAATCACATTTATGATCATAAACAATGAGCGGTGTCTAGCAACACATCGTTGCTACCTAAGTGACAAGATTGTCAGTGATTCGACTAAACCTTTATGATCGTTATCCGTATATGTCATTGTCCCTTTGTCCAAGATATCAAGACTAAGCACGAGACATAGAATGTGCCACTCTCATATATCCCAATATTTGGTTTCTTGATTACTGAGTAGACTAACCTAAACTGATGACATTGATATCGTATATTAACTCATCCGAGCATGGCCATACATTTTCTAAGTCTCACTTTATTAAAGGGCCCGAAGATATCAATCTCATTATATAGGAGGGACAAATCCCATTTTGATCATACAAAACCCTCCGCATGATATGTGACATACCCAATGACCTCCTTCAAGTTCACTCAACTATGAGCAATAAAGGGAAGTATCAAAGTATGTGACTCACATGTAAGAAACCTTGATGACCTTAGGTCAAAGGACTACATATACCATGATCACTATAAGAATCACTTATGACACTCATATAACGATCCATGTAGCGTTCTCATGGTGGGTTGATCCAATACACAAGTTCTCCAACTTGTACCCATATGTAAACTATATATCTTATATTAGTCTTCACATATGCTAGTTGTTATGTATTATTGTAACTCGCTCCACGATAATACTAGATTAGAGACATTTAAGATTATCATTATTTTAGGGTTATAATTATGTTTATTACGTTATGTAGAAACAAAACAACAAACATAATTATTGGATTAATGCCTTAATAAAATGTCATGACTCAATGTGCAAAAATACAATCATCCCATGATTGGCTTTTGGGCACAACACTAACATTATGCACCTTTTATCGTGATCATGTAATATACATTTTCACACTTATAGTCCATGATGCAAGCACTCTTTGTCACTTAAGATTGTAACCCTTTAGGCCTCATAGAGGACTTATTTAAATTTTTTTTTGTTTATCTTTACCTTTAGGTACTCAAATTCTTAAATGCTTAGGCACTTAAAATGTTGAACTCAACATTTCATAATTTAGCTTTTGAAACTCACTTAGTAGCTTTAGTTATCATAATTTATTTAGCTTCCCCTTCTCGGGATCAGCTTCTTTCTTAATTACCCACCTCCCAGGAGTCCATTTGTCCATTTTAGGACTTGTACTTGAACTCGTTGGTAACAAAGGTACCCTATTTACTTCTTAGGGTAGAGTTAAACAAGCTCCTAAGCTTCTTGAGCATCTTGACTAAATTTTTATTTTTTTTTTAATTGTACTGAGTTCCCTTTGATCGATGTAGGTCATTAGTGACCTCAAATCTTAACAGTGTATATGGTATACCTTTTTCTTGAGCATTGTAGCTTATGGCTCCTAGTTGGTTCTCTTTGCACTCCTTTTGTTGAATCTTGATTCATATAAGGAATCATTATTTTCTTTAGGGTCTAAAATGAATTTTTTTGAACCCTAACTTCTTATTTGCTTAAGGTTTCTCCCCTTCTTAAAAAATTTGAAGGTTAGCTTATTGTCAGTTATACTCTTATAGAAATTTCTTTCTACAATTAATAAGCATTCAACTCACTCTTTCAAATACTTTCCCTTACACAGAATACATAGTTTCAACCTCAAAATAACTATACTAACTCTTAGTGTACCATTAAAATGCTTAACAAAACCATCACACCACAACTTAGGTATTTAGCCATCTTAGTTGTTTTTTAGTTTTGCTCCACTTAAGCACCTTTAAGCATCCATATAACTTGTGTAGACTTTTTACCTTAGCTCTTATACGTCATTATTACTTAATGAAAGGCATTATGATGCTATCAGTCCCTTGCACTTGGCCCTTGGCCCTTGGATACAAAACATCCTTCACTTGCTGTAAATTTGGTTTTCTAAGATAGCCTTTTAGTTATTTTTGGACTTATACTTGGTTTGAGCATTTGGGAAATTTTCAATAGCTTCCTTAGTGTTAGTATTGTGCTAAAAAACCAATCATGAGATGATTGTATTTTGTATATTGAGTCATGATATTCTATTGAGGCATTATTCCAATATTTGTGTTTGTTATTTGTTTCTGTGTAACATAATTAAACATAATTATAACCCTAGAATAATAATATTCTTAAATATTCTTAGTCGAGTATTACTATGAAATGAGTTACAATAATTCATAAAGACCAGCATATGTGGAGACTAAAACAAAATATGTAGTCTATATATGGGTATAAGTTGGAAAACTTGTGTATTGGATCAACCTGACATGAGAACACTACATGGATAGCTATATGAGTTCCATAAGCAATTTTTATAGTAATCATGGTATATATAGTTACATATTTTGATACTTCTCCTTGTTGCTTGTAACAAAATGAACATGAAGACGGTCATTGGGTATGTTGCATATCAAGCAGATGGATTTGTATGATTAAGATGGGATTTGTTCCTCCTATATAACAAGAGTCATATCTCTAAGTCCTTTGATTGAGTGAGACTGAGGAAATATATGGCCATGCTCGGATGAGTTGATATGGGATATTAATGTCATCAGTTTAAGCTAGTTAACTTAGAAATCAAGAAACCATAGTTGGGTATAATGATTAGAAGGGTCTAGTCAAATCACCGATTATCTTGTTATTTAGGTAACAATGATGTGTTGCTAGACACTGCTCATTGTTTATGATCATTGCTAATATGATAGGAGCCTATAGGTTCACACACTTAGAGTCAATTGGATTATTTGAGTGTATGGGCCAAAATGTTTGGTTTTGGTTTAACGATAAATTTGGATTAATTATTGGCCTAAAAGTTGAGCCATTGTTAAGTTTGAAATTAGGCTTAATTGGAATAGGGTTATGAAATCTATTTGACTTGAGAGTTTTGCATCATTATTTATATTTTATATGGTGTTATTTTCGATAGAACTTCACTGGGAAAAAATTGAGAAAAGGTTCTGAAAATCTCCAACCGTGCTCCCCTATCACCTTTCCTTAAAAGACCCAAACTGTCACTTTTAGCCCAAGAGGAATGCTCCTGCTGGAACTTGGAGGAGGCATGGTGATCCAAGTGGTTCCTATGGATACCGTAGAGAGCTTGAACACATCAAATTTTCAAGTTTTGTGATTCAGTGCAACAGTTGGGTGAAAGATCTTAATCTACTAGGTATGAAAAATATCAAACACCTAATTTACCCATTTCACTTGGATCTTAGAGGGTTTTAGTTAATTCCATTACATTTTTTAGCTTTTGAAACCCAACACTTAGTCTTTTGGAGAATCATACAATCACCCATCCTTGCTTCAAACCCCTTGCATTAAAGTAGTTTATTCAAATACTTAGCTATTTTCCAGGTGCACTTCACTCACCTTAGTGTCATAACTTGACGTCTTTGATGTACTTCCACAAGACCTTAACACTTGCCAGTTTTTTATACACATACTTAGGTCCCTTGGGAACCCTAAAATACCTCCCTTAATGCTTGAAACCTTGTAAATTAGTGTAGTTTATTCATGCACTTCACTAATCCTCCAAATGGCCAGCATATGCTACACTTGCACCAAACATGTCTTGCAGCCCTTTAATGCCTTTGTAAGTTTGCATGGGCAATATGCTTTGCTTCTCCAAAACACTCAACCACCTCCTAGGTGTGGCTTTGTGGTGGAACAGGGTCTAGTGCCCTGATTTTACTAACACTAGTAGGCTTTTTAGGAACTATGATCCCACTTAGGTTACAATTGGGTAGTTATTACTTGTGAAGTATCTTAAATCATTATGTGCAACTAGTTACTTGACCTACCTTGCATAGGAAACATGCATGCATTGTCTTGGCTATGTGATAACAATAAATAAAAACAACATTAAAAATAATGCCGCGGCAGTTCATAAAAATGCAATTCAAAACATGCCAAGATGTAAAACTTTAGTTGCTTTAACTTCAAGTAATAACTATGTGCATACATATCAATCTTATGTGCACCAAAATGTAACCCTAGTGTTATACACACCAATAGACACTAGTAGAGACAATCTCTTTGTATGAAAATATCATACATATAAAAGAAGCAACATATAACTACTAAGATCCATCATTACCTCTTCACCCAGGCCATCTAGCTTCAAGTGATGAGCCACACTTTCTTTGTCATTGCTTAGCCGTAAAATAAAAAGCAAACACTTTGGTTAATACTAGCTTATGTTACAAGTAACTTAGAAACATAAAGTTCCCTACCTAGAGAGTTCCTGCAAACCAATAAAATTTAGTCTTAATAGCTGCCCCTTATCAACTGTTAAGCCCGACTAGCCCGTTTAATACCTACACAACATTTAAGGGGTAAGTACTCTAAAGTACTTAGCAGGGGATTTGGTACCTACAAGAGGGAGGGAACAAATGCAAGCATGCAAAGCACGACAAACATGCATATATATATATAACATACAAAACAAAATAAGCAACCAACAACACAACTAGAAACAATAATATGAACAACAACAAACAATGCAAATAATAGATGAGTGGATGAATGAATGAAATATGCACATGTAAATGCACCTAAGACTTCTCTACACCTAAAGGTGCACCAAACTTGCCGTGAGCTCATAGGCTGGGATACTTGGATACTAGCCCTCGTATCCTATGCTAACACTTAACTAACTCCATGGAGTCTTTTTACGAGCGCCTTAAAGTAAGTCATCACTTACTCAACCCTTGGCCACGATTGACGAGTTACTTAGAGCAAGTCATTGCTTACTCCTTCCTTACTCGTCTCTTTCCTTAAATTATTGTGCAGGGTAGCTCCCTTATATGGTTCAACTTACCAAGCTTAGGGTTCTTTAGTGGCTTACTTACCAAACCACAAGGTTTGGTTGGCATCCGCTTAGGTTTCCTTTTCCTTGCCTGAAGGTCTATGACCTCTCACTTAGGCCAACAAATAATCTGAAACCCGCCTTAATCCCCTTAGTGCTCCTTTAGCAACTTAAGCACTTTAACCCTCTTAGCCACAATTACTTACCATACCTTAACCACACCACTTAGCTACCACCTATATAATGCATAATTCACAATTTAGGAATGAGTTGTAGCCCAACCGAGGCTACGAAACATCAGAAATTGGCCTAGGGATGATAACTGAGAGAATGAAACATCATTAAAGTGCCCCGAACTTAAGGGACTTATGCCTTGGTGACATTATCGGTGACGTGTCACCAACGGCATCAATGCTCGGGCTTCCTAGAAGATCACCGGTGATGTGTCGCCAACTTGTGTCACCACTGGTGATGCATCACAAATGTTCTTCTAGCATTACGTGACAACGTGCTACCATGCACGAAGCTTACTCAATCTTTCAATCCCCAAAGCCAATTCACATGGGTCTTATTTCTACTTCATTCCCACATGTAATAATACATTTATATGCCTGATTTAAGCTAAATTAACTTAAATCCATTACCTCAAATCCTTCTTAAAGCAAGAAACAAGCAACAAGCACACTTGAGCTCCATGGAGTTCCTTTGAGTTCCAAGCTTGAATTCAACCAAATTGGCCACCATGGGCAAAAAATTAAGACCATTTCTAACCATTTAACAAGCTTAGAATTAACCCAAAAGGATCAAATACTTTTACCTTAGGGTTTGAACCAAAAACTTGTAAGAACAACTCCAAATGCACCAATTCCACCAGAAACAAGCTAAGGGCCTGTTGGGGTTGCTTTGGGACCTTCAAATTTCATGAAAATTTGGGTGAAATAGGAGCTTTGATGAGGAGGAGCTATGGAGGAGAAAGAGCTATGAAAATGGAAAATGGGGGAGATGATGAATAGTGTCATCTTCTCCAATTATAAAGCCAATCACTCAAACTTAACCTAATTCTCTTCCACTTGTCACTTTGGCCTTCAAACTTAACTTTGAATCACTTAGGTCACTTAAACTCTTCCTACACCAACAATCCTTGGTCCCATAGAAAGGTTTTTATTGCCCAAACACTTTGCCCTTAAGTCACCTAAGCCATTATAAGACATAATAGCTCAATTTCTCAATTAGTGTATTTTTCACCACTAACTTGCACTTTTGGTTCAAGTGGCTAGTAACACTTATGGCCTTAAACTTATTTATCTCAAAACACTTCCATGAACCTAATTTCACTTAAATTATGGTCATGCCACTAACTTGGGTCAAAATTATCATTTTGCCCTTCTTGCCTTTTAGGTGCCAGTTACACTTTAGAACTCAACTTAACTTTACTTAGCTTGTGTTTCTTGTTTAATAAAACTTATTTGAGGGAAATAACTTGAGATTTACTTAGCTCAACATTCAAAGTAAAGGAAACAATAGGAAAGCCTTTACATTCTCCCCACCTTAAGGAATTTGGTCCTCCAAATTCGATTCTTAACCGAGCACAACCCTCGGATGATAATCCACTTTCATCTTGCTCAGTTTTCTTACTCATGGTCTTTTCCTTACTATGGTTGCCCATAGTCCTTAACCATGGGCTCATTTCATCTTCTTAGCTTCTTGACTTGACGATCAATAAACTTCTTAAGGTATTTATTAGGAGACCTCCCCTTGGGGACATTACTTATAGGGTGGACACCTTACCTTGATTCACAAGGCAAATTCCCCTTACTCCTAACTTTCACTTAGTCCTAAGTAATTTAGAGCTAACTTGTTCCATTTTGGCCATTCTCCCCATTAGCGTACTTTTGGGAGTACTTAGTCTCCTACTTTAAGTCATTACCCTTCGTGGGACTTATCACAATGTTACACCTCACTTAGGCTTTCTAGGCCTACTTAGGTGTTTCTTAGTTACCACTACTTAGTGCTTTTTGCACAATTCAATTTGGCAACACTTGTACCCATCTTAAGCATTCAAGCTACCTTGGGTACATCACATTTTTATTGCCAATTAGTGCCCCTTAGTACTTAGGACACATTCTTTGACTTAGTAATTATTGCACCTAATTGAGGCACTCATGCTAATTTTTAGGTGAATCTTTAATCTTGTTGCCCTTAAGTTGTAGGCACATAGTTCTCATGATAACTTACCTAGGCATCATTGCACTTTAGCGCCTTAAGTATGATACCCTTTTGTGGCGATTTACCCTTAGCTTTCTTAGGTACTTATTCACACTTACTACCTTAGGGTTCCTTAGCCACTTTAGGCACTCATAAGCTTGACAACATTACTAAGGTATAGGCGCCTTATTTCATTTAGACCTCTCATATTTCGGGTGTCCTTGGGTGTACCATAGACTACCCAATTTTCTGACACTTGACTCCTCTGGGTAATCACTTAATATACTCGAGTCCTTGATTACTCTTAGTCACTTAGCCATTTCTTGGCCCTTAATTCTTAATACACCCTTAGCATGCTTTTTCACTCTTTATTACCTAGTAGTCATTGCTTAATCAGTTTTGCCTTCTCTGGCAACGGGGTATTCTAGGCCATCACAGCCATTTCTTAGGTCTCTTTAAATTACTTAAGACCAATCTTTAGCTCTATTGATTAACTTGCTTAGATGATTTAAATACCCCATACTACCCAACATGTCATTATCGTGACCTTTAGCCTTAGTTTGATTACTTGGCCACCTTGGGTTTATGCTTGGCATTGAGTTCTCTTAGGCTTTACAACCATTCTTAACTTTTCTTAGGAAGCTCTTAGGACTCATGGCATTCAACCTTTTATGGTCCTCTCTTAGCTCCTACACTTGGGTACACATTGTGTCCTACAACTTATGCCACACCCTTAGCTTTCTTAGGTACTTATTCACACTTACTACCTTAGGGTTCCTTAGCCACTTTAGGCACTCATAAACTTGACAACCTTACTAAGGTATAGGCACCTTATTTCACTTAGACATCTCGTATTTCGGGTGTCATTGGGTGTACCATAGACTACCCAATTTTCTGACAGTTGACTTTTCTAGGTAATTACTTAATATGCTCCAGTCCTTGACTACTCTTTCACTTAGCCATTTCTTGGCCCTTAATTCTTAATACACCCTTAGCATGCTTCTTCACTCTTTATTACCTAGGAGTCTGATGGCCAGGGGCCTCATCGTTTATAGTCATGGTGACTGGTGGAGAGACTTCTGGGAGGAAGAACGTCTGGTGGAATGGACAGCCTGAAGGGGAGTGCCTGAAAGCTCAGAAACAAAGGGTTAGGAGGCCCCCGGAGTGTTTTTCCGGGGGGGGAGCCTCCGACGCCCAAGTCAGTGGTGGCTGAGAAAAGGCAGAGGAAATAGCACAAAGGGCTGAAGGGTCTCGCCTGATAGCTTTCTCAGAGTGTGGGAGTCGTGTTTGGCCAACCAACCAGCCTCCTGCCCAGTATTAATTCCTGGTATTTATAGGAGCGCCTAGCCCGTTCAGACCACGACACGTGTTTGGTCGGATGTGCCCTGAGTTTCTGGGCGTAGGAGACAGATAACTGGTAGCAGGTTGTCCTGAGCCACGTGCTGAGATGGGCCATGATGTGATTCTGATGGCGTCCGTATGTCAGAGCGCCTATTCAGGTGACTTTATGACGTCTGCGAAAGGACGTGTCAGAGGCTTCCTTAAATGCTTCCATAAATGTTTCTGCCGTACTCCCGAGGTCCCTGGGTGAGGTTGTCCTCTAGTTCGGACAGGGCCTCTTCGGGAAACAAGCCCTCAGTTCGGGGGTTCCCAGTTTCAGGGAGTTCCGCCTTCGGGGATATCATGTTCGGCTCGCTATGTCTGGTGCCGCTTTTCCGAAGGCGATATGTTCACAACCTTGGGGGGCGAATAGTGTCCTCGGGGCTTCCTGGCGTGCCGGGCTCGGAGCTCTTCGGCTATCTCCCGAGGTGCCTGATCGCACCTTTTCTCGGGTAGCGCCAGCTTCTTCTGGCCATCATTGTGGCAGGGAGTTCGGCCAGATAGAGGCGATAGCGTTTGGCTATCACGTAATGGCCAGGGGCCTCATCGTTTATAGTCATGGTGACTGGTGGAGAGACTTTTGGGAGGAAGAACGTCTGGTGGAATGGACAGCCCGAAGGGGAGTGCCTGAAAGCTCAGAAACAAAGGGTTAGGAGGCCCCCGAAGTGTTTTCCCGGGGGGGAGCCTCCGACGCCCAAGTCAGTGGTGGCTGAGAAAAGGCAGAGGAAATAGCACAAAGGGCTGAAGGGTCTCGCCTGATAGCTTTCTCAGAGTGTGGGAGTCGTGTTTGGCCAACCAACCAGCCTCCTGCCCAGTATTAATTCTTGGTATTTATAGGAGCGCCTAGCCCGTTTAGACCATGACACGTGTTTGGTCGGATGTTCCCTGAGTTTCTGGGCGTAGGAGACAGATAACTGGTAGCAGGTTGTCCTGAGCCACGTGCTGAGATGGGCCATGATGTGATTCTGATGGCGTCCGTATGTCAGAGCGCCTATTCAGGCGACTTTATGACATCTGCGAAAGGACGTGTCAGAGGCTTCCTTAAATGCTTCCATAAATGTTTCTGCCGTACTCCCGAGGTTCCTGGGTGAGGTCGTCCTCTAGTTCGGACAGGGCCTCTTCGGGAAACAAGCCCTCAGTTCGGGGGTTCCCAGTTTCAGGGAGTTCCGCCTTCGGGGATATCATGTTCGGCTCGCTATGTCTGGTGCCGCTTTTCCGAAGGCGATATGTTCACAACCTTGGGGGGCGAATAGTGTCCTCGGGGCTTTCTGGCGTGCCGGGCTCGGAGCTCTTCGGCTATCTCCCGAGGTGCGTGATCGTACCTTTTCTCGGGTAGCGCCAGCTTCTTCTGGCCATCATTGTGGCAGGGAGTTCGGCCAGATAGAGGCGATAGCGTTTGGCTATCACATGCCCCCCTTTGGAAAGCCGAAGTGAAGACTTCGGTTTTGCATCTCTTTCCGAGGTTTGTGTATGGGAGTTTCTTTGGAAGCTTAACCTGTTCCGAGGATGCGCCTTTTGCCCGAAGATCACGGGCTCTTCGGCCTTGGCCTGTTCTTTGGTGTCTTCGAGGTGGAGCCTGTGCCGAAGATACACCTCTTACCCGAAGGTCATGGGCTGTTCGGCCATAGCCTGTGTCTTGGCGTCCTCGAGGTGGCCTGCTCTTTGTTTCTGCAGGTTTGTTTGGCCAAGCGTGTCAGTCTGAGCGGCACGTCCCAGTTTCATCCCAGTTTTCCAGGGATGTCAGAAGACGTGTCCCAGCTTTCAAGGGACGTTTGGAGGACGTGTCCCCTATTTGCGCGCAGATGTTGACACGTGGCGCTTTGCCATTGGAGGAGAGTGGCGTCGGTTACAGAGGGCGTGCCTTTTCAGGTGCAGAGAGCAGTTACGGCGACGGTTCGCCTCCAAAGGGTACTTATGACGATTTTTCGGTTACCCATTTCTGGCTTATAAATAGCCCACTCTGCCATAAGTTCCTTTTGCTTTCTCTTCTGCTCTCCTCTCTGCTTTGCCCCTGTTCTTGCACTTTCTTGCTTTCTGTGGCGGAGCTACCTTAATCAGAGCTTTTTTCCAGCCAACTTTCACGACGGCGTCCTCAGATTTTGGCAAATCTTTCGGTGGGTTTTTGTTTTTCAGAGCGCTTTGATCCCTGTGTTCTTTTGAGTTTTTCTCTGGAAACTGTTTTCTTCCATTTTCAAACTCATTTTCTGTCGAAAATGCCCCTTCCTGAGAGCTGGCAGCCTCTTTTAGCCCATCCTTGTTGCACCACCCCTGAAAAGTTAGAGAGGTGGAAGAAAAAATTCTTTCTTCCCTCTTACGCCATTACTAGGCTGCCTCGTTCTAGCCATTATACTTTTTCAAACCGTAGTGAGGAGGTTACCATTTTTCGAGCTCAGCTGAAGGCCGGTCTTCGGTATCCTCCCCCGAAGATGGTGTGCGAGTTCTGCAAATTTCATGGCATTGCTGTGAACCAGCTTCCCCCGAACTCGTTCTGCTATTTTAACGCCTACCTCTGCATGTGTGGCGTCTTCGGGGTAGAACCCAATTTCAGAATTTTTATGCAGTATTACAAGCTCTCTGTGGTCCCGAAGGGTGGCTTCTATTTCATGCTACCTCGGGGATCCGGGAGCAAGAAATTCATGTTCACCTTCGCCACTAAAGATAGCTGGCGGGGGTGGCAACAGAAGTTTTTCTTCATGAAGATGGACGAGGCCTGGTCGTACGTTCCGACCAAATGGGCTCAGGGAACACTGGATGTGGACGTTGCTGATCCGAGGATGTTGCTGACCCCAGAGTTAGCTTCCTTGTTCGAGGATTTCGACGCCCGCATTCGGGCTGTCTCTGACTGGGATCCCGAGGTCGTTCCGCTCGTCCTTTACCCTTTTCCAATCAACTGGAGGTTGATGACCGAAGAGGTCCTTCGGGAGCTAAAGGTGGTAAAGGAGCACGAGATTGACCTCGGGATGCCAGCTCCTACCATCGCTGGGAAGGATTCCTGGTTGGTCAAGCTTCTTAAGGAGGAAATTTCTTTCGAAGCGCTTGCCGAAAGTGAGTTATCTTCTACTCCTTTACTGTTCTTTCCTCGAACTCACGCTGATGTTTCTCTCCTTTTTCAGAGATGGGCGACGCGACTGCCGCCTATTAGAAGTCCCTTTTCACCGGCCAAGTGGAGGAGGGCGACCAGACGAACAAGGTGTCTTCCCGAAGGCGGAAGTCTACTGGCGCGGGGCCTTCGAGGAAACGGGCAAGGAGAGCTGTTCTAGAAGAAATCCCCGAGGAGACCGCCGAGGAGCCTGGGACAGCCGAAGTTCCGGCGTCTGAGGCTACTGCTCCCGAGGTCCCTTCAACCGATGTTCCCCCTCAGAGTCCTACCGCGTCACAGGCCCTCCGCGATGTAGTGGTAGAAGTACCTTCTGCCGAGGAGCGGCGCAAGCGGAAGGGCAAGGGCATTTCGGTCGAGGACTCCGAGGACGATGTTGTCGAGGTTCCACCAGGTTTGTTTCCAGACAAAGTGTACTTCTTTTGTTTTTTCTGGATTGGCTTCTTTGTCTTTAATCTCCTTCTCATTCTTATCACGCAGGGGGGTTGACTACCCCAGGCTGGGTGGCCGATCATGCTCGGAAACGAGCTTTTCGGGATGCCAAAATCCCGCAAGGGAAGATACCCAAGGAGCCTTTTTGGACGTTCACGGAGGACATGAATATGTACTCCGAGGACGTTCCTCAAATGGCCAAGGAAATTTCGAAGGGGGTGCTCACCGAGGCCTCCTTCAGGGCTATAGCGGCGGCCCACCCGGGGGATAATACCCTTGCCGCAAAGATTACCGAGCATGCTGCTCAGGTATATCCTTCACAGCTCTTTCCCTTCAATTCTTTCCTAAGTTTCTGGTTCTTACTGACCTTGCGTTTATTTTTTGCAGCTGATGGGGTACACCACCTTTCTCCGAGTTCGGGTGGCCAGGGAGGCTGCTTTTCGAACTTCGGCCACTCGAACCATGAATGAGACAAGGACCGCACTCGCAGAGTCGGTCGCCAAAAACCATCAGCTGAAAGAGGCTGCTGAGAAAGAAATAGCTGCCCTTCGGGAGGAGTTCCGGAAGGAAAAAGAAGAACTTCAAAAGGACTCCTCCAGGAAGATCGCTGACCTCGGTGACCAAATAAAGGGGATGCTCGCCGCCAACCAAGATCTTCTCCAGCATAAGGCTGGTTCTGACGGTCGAATAGCGTCTTTGACCTGCGAGAATAACGCTCTCCGAGCCGAGGTCGAGTCGTTGAAGAAGGAGCTGAAGGGGGAGGAGCAGATAAAGGCGCTGGAGGAGGAGGTCGAGGATCTGAAGGACGAGCTTGACGACCTCGAGCTTGAGAAGAACAAGTCTGATCAGATGAGCAAGGTCGCGTTCCAGGACGGCTTCTGCCTTTCTCGGCACCAAGTTCTACAGAGGTTCCCAGATCTGGACCTCTCTTTTCTAGAGGGTCTAAACATTCCTGGGGGACCTCGGTGGAAATGGTCCAAGGTCGAACATCTGAAACTTCCTCCTTCATTTCCAGCGCCGAAGGTGATGGAAAAGGGCGGGCAGACGAGTGGCTCTCGGGACGTCGTGAACCTTTAGCCAATTTTTAGAGCCCCTTTTCCTTTCCTTCTTTTTTGTAATCCTTCTTCGGACAGTTCTCTATTTTAAAGCAGCTTTGCTCTTAATGAGGATTTTTTGGCTAAGTCTTTTCTTGCGAGCTTCTTCATTTCCATTGTCCCGAACACGTTCGCTCAAAAGACTTCGGAAAACCTGCAAATAAAGAAACTTTTTTAGCTTCCTTTGCCCCGAGTGCGCTTGCTCGTAAAACTTTCTGGAAGACCTGAAAAAATTTGACTAAGTCTTTTTGCAGGCTTTTGCATTTCTGATTCGAACATGATTGCTCAAGGGACTTCGGAAACCTTCAGTCAAATTTTTTCTTTTTCCAGTTGTCCCGAGCATGTTTGCTCAAGGGACTTCGGAAAACCTTTCACGAGAATTTTCACTTTTTCCAGTTGTCCCGAGCATGTTTGCTCAAGGGACTTCGGAAAACCTTTCGCGAGAATTTTCACTTCCTATTTTCCCGAGCATGTTCGCTCAAGGGAGTTCAGGAAATTATCTTTGCGCTGGCTATGGCGAGTACTTCTGCGAGATTTTTGTTTTCCATCTTTCCCGAGCGTGATGGCTCAAGGGACTTTCAGAAAGTCATATCTATGCTTTATCATGGCGAGCACCTCTGTGGAATTCTGTTTTGCATAATTTCTGTACACTTAAGAATTTTTCTCAAGGCCATTCTGTACAACATAACTCCTTCGCCCAACCTTAAGCGTAGAATTTTTTCAAGGCGTTTGAGTGCCAAGTGTTCTTCAATTCTACGCCTTCGGTGTCGCCAAGCTTGTACACGCCTTTTCGTACTTCGTAGCGAACCAGATAGGGTCCTTGTCAATACGCGCGAAGTACGGCATGGGATGGCCTTCGGCGTGCGAAGTCGGCCTTTCGGAGAACGAGGTCTCCCTTCTTGATTTCTTTTGGCCTGGCCCGTAAGTTAACAGCCGCGGTCACTCTTTTGCTGAAAAGCTTTTCTTCTCAGCTAGGCTATTTCTCTGTGTTCGGCCACAAGATCGAGATTGGTTCTCAGGCCGAGGTCCTTACCACCTTCATCAAATACTTGCACCCGTACTGAAGGTCGAACTACCTCTAGTGGGATAATAGCCTCTGTTCCGAAGACGAGTGAGAAAGGAGTTTCCCCTATGGCTCTTCGGGGCGTCGTTCGGTAGCTCCATAGTACACTTTGGAGTTCTCCTGGCCAATTCCCCTTGGCTTCCCCTAGTCTCTTTTTCAGGCCATCATTTGTGGTCCTGTTCAATACTTCTACCTGCCCGTTGCTTTGGGGGTGAGCTATTGGGTCGAAGTGCATCTTTATTCCCAGGTCGCTGATTAATTTTTGGAATCCTTTGTCTGTGAACTGGGATCCATTATCAGCTACTAGTACCCTCGGTATGCCAAATCTGCATACGATGTTCTTCCATGGGAACTTCTGCACTTCTTTTGCCGAGATAGTTGTTAGTGGTTCTGCCTCCTCCCACTTTGAGAAATAGTCTACTGCTACCACGCAGAATTTCATGCCTCCGGGTGCTGTGGGGAGTGGCCCAATAAGGTCTATACCCCAGACTGCGAAGGGCCAACGATAGTCTGCCGAAGTTACCTTTTCCAAGGGTGTCCTCTGGTTTTTCGCGTGTCTCTGGCAACTGCCACATTTCCGGGCGAACTGTCTTGCGTCCTTTCTCAGGGTAGGCCAGAAGTATCCTCGGGGGAGTATTACTGCTGCCAGGGCATTAGTTCCGATGTGTCAACCACACATGCCTTCGTGAACTTCTTCAAGGACTATTTCAGTATCCTTTTCATCCACACATCTTTGTAGCGGATTCCCATATCCCTGCCGATATAACTCTTCATCAATCAGAAAGAAGCTTTCGGAGTGTCTTCGCAGTCTTGCAGCATCGCCGGGGTCTTCGGGGAGCAAATTCTCTGCGAGTTATCTTTTTATTGGGTCTTTTCCTCCCGTTCCCGAGGAGATGCTCGGATGGTCTGGCACCTCGGTATATGTTTTCGACTTCGCCAAGCAATCTGCCTCAGAGTTATTCCGCTGAGGTACGTTTTCGATCCGTACGGCGTCAATCTTGGATGAGCCTTGCCACTAGCTCATGATATTTTCCCAAAATTGGGTCCTTCGCCCCATAATCTCCTACCGTCTGCCGAACTTGGTAGCCTTCGTTACCTCTAGGCCTTCGGGTCCCCTGATAATACGCCTTGAGCTTTTATGGCCTTCCGTGGCTCATACGTAATTTCATGTTCGTCATGCTCTATGCACCACTTGGAGAGCCTTCCCGAATGATCGCAGCCTTCTCCCTGCAAGCACCAAGGCGTATATAGCTTTTTGAAGCAAAGGGTACCTGACTTTGGCGCCATGCAGGGACTTGCTGACATAGTAGACCGGCCATTGCTTTGACCCTTCTTCCTTCACAAGGACGGAGCTCACAGCTTTTTCTGTGTCGGCGAGGTATAGTACGAGGGGCTCTCCCTCCCGAGGTTGTCGCAGAGTCGGCAGGCTGGCCAGGTGGACTTTGAGTTCTTCCCAGGCCTTTTGGCAATCTTCATCCCAAGGATGATCATTTCTTCCGAGGTCGCCTTCCCTTTTTGTTGCCTTTGTGAGGACTTTGAAGAAAGGTCTACACCTATCTCCGTACCTGGCAATAAACCTGCTCAGAGAGGTTATTCTTCCAGTGAGTCTCTGTGCATCTTTGACAGTGCCAGGAGTTCGGAATTCAAGCAGGGCCTTAATCTTCTCGGGGTTAGCGTTGATGCCTCTTTCGGATACCATGTACCCAAGGAATTTTCCCGAAGTCTCCCCGAAGATGCACTTCTCAGGATTAAAGCGGTTCCCGGAGGCTCCGAGCTTTTGGAAGGTTTCCTCTAAATCTGCAACGCGGTAGCCAGGCAGCTTGGTCTTGACTAGCATATCATCAACATACACCTCCATGTTTCTCCTTTTTTGGTCTTTGAAGACCTTGTTCATCAGCCTCTGGTAGGTGGCTCCTGCATTTTTGAGCCCGAATGGCATCCTGATATAGCAGTACGTTCCTCCCTCGGTGATGAAGGCAGTCTTCTCTTCATCTTCGGGGTCCATCCTTATCTGATGGTAGCCACTGAAGGCGTTTAGGAAACTTAGGAGCCCATGTTCAGCAGTTGAATTTATTGGTGGCAGAGTGTATGAGTCTTTCGGGCAAGCATCGTTTAAGTTTCTGAGGTCGATGCACATCCGGAGTTTGCTGCTACCTTCTTTTGTGGCGATGACCACGTTGCTTAACCATTCGGGGTACTTGACCTCCCTGATAGCCTCAGCATCTAGGAGACGCTGGACTTCGGTTTTGGCAAAGTTGCTTTTGTGGGCTGACATGCTTCGTTTCTTTTGCCGGACAGGCCTTGCTTCCGGACTTACTTTGAGGCTATGCTGTATTATGCCAGGGTTCACCCCCGGCATATTTTTTGGCGAGTAGGCAAACAGATCTTTATTTTCCAGCAGAAAGGATACAAGATTTTCCTTGTCACCTTCGGCCAAGCTCTTCCCTATTCGGGTAGATTGACCTGGAACAAGCTCTATTGCTTCCATTTCTGTCTTGGCGAGATCTTTTTTTTTGCCTTTTTCTGGTGCCCTTGCCTCCATTGTTTGCGCGAGGTTGTTGCCGGAGCTTTTCGCGCTTTCATGAACACCTTTCTTACCTCGGGTTGGTCTACGAACACCTCTGCATCTCCATCCTTGGTGGCGAATGTGATAGTGAAGTACTTCACATCAGAGCGAATATGCAGCTTCTCCACTGTCTGCCTTCCAAGGATGGCGTTATACGAGGACGGGACGTTCACGCCGATGAATCTCGCCATTGTGGAGGCGTACAACTCAGCTGCTCCGTTCACCGAAGTCGGGGAGTTCGGATGGTCCGACCCAAAAAGTGGGCGAGGTAACATGCTTCAGTTCGCTGCTGGAGATGCCCAATCTTGGCAACAGGTGCAAGAATAGGACGTCAGCATTTGAGCCATCATCAAGCAACACTCTTTTGACGTCCCAGTCCCCTACTCTCGCCATGACCAGTAGCGGATCGTCGTGGGGGAGGACGACGGTGGGGCCACCTTTGCGAGCCAGCTTCTTTGATGGACTTTGATACTCTATGACTGCAATTTCTCTGGCTTTCCGCTTTCTTTCCGAGGATGGGAGCCCCGTGGTGATGGTTTAGATAACCCCTGTTGGAGGTGGAGGGCGCTTTTTTGGACTTCTATTTCTCCGCCTGTCGGAGTCGTAATCCTCATCTTCGGCCCCTTCTTCCTCCATTTTTCTGTCTTTCGGGGATGGCATCCTCAGGTATTTCTGAAGTTGGCCATTTTTTATCAGCGACTCTATGTACTTCTTCAGCTGGAAGCAGTCTTCGGTGTCATGACCGTGGTCGCGATGAAACTGGCAGAACTTCTTTGCACTCTTCTTATTATCGGCGGTCATGGCCCTTGGTCGCCGAATCTGCGTCCCTTGCCTTTCCAGTGCCATGAGAATGTTGGTCCGTGAAGTGCTCAATGGTGTGAAACTTTGAGGTTTCTTTCCTCGCATCCTCCGAGGTCGTCCTGCGTATTCGGTAGGATGCCGAGCTTGTTGACTGGACTCTTCGGGGCGGTGGTGATCAGACTTCGGCCCAGCCATTCTTAGTTCTTCGGCGGTCATGTGCTGTTCTGATCTTCGGTAAAATTCTCTGAGGGTCTCCGGGGGGTCCTTTGAGAACTCGTAGAATAGCTGTGAGTCTCGCCGAAGGCCTCGTGTCATGGCAAGAATGTGGATTTCGGGCCTGAAGTCTGGGACGCTCAGAGCTTCCCTGTTGAATCTTTCGACATAGTCTCGGATGGTTTCTCCACTCCTCTGCTCTATGTCGAACATCTGCACAGGCATCTTCGCCGTAGGTCGGCTCCCGATGAACTGCTGGGCGAAGGCTGTGGATAACTCATGGAACTCAGTGATGGTTCCTGAAGGCAAGGAATTGTACCATGCCGTGGCTGGCCCTGTGAGGGTGACTTCGAAGCACTTGCACATGGTAGCGTCGTCAGCACCGTGTATTATCATGCTGCGTTTGTACTTCGTCAGATGGGCCTGTGGATAAGTACGGCCATCATAAATCTCCAACCGAGGTACTCTGAAGTCACCTGGCATGGCTGCCTCAACAACGGCCTGAATAAATGGCGAGTCATCTTCGCAGCCTGTTCTCGAGAGTCTGGCCCAAACAGGTTTTCTGGCCACTTGTTTCTCCACTCTGTCCAGCCGTGCTAGTATCCTCTCCATCAGCACTGTGGCGCTAGGGCCTTCTTCAGGGGATGGAGATCGCCGGCGCCTCTTCGGGGGGCGAGTTCGGCGCAGAGGGGACAAGGACCTCGCCTCAGGCGCCGAACTGCTTCGCTGTGAGACTCTCGGTCGCTTGGACCCGGTTTGTCCCACAGGCCGTTTCCCGAGGGCCATATCTTCTGTGGATGATTCTTCGCGAGGGTTTCCATTCCCCGAACTGCGATGTCTAGACTTGGGGCTTTTCCCCCAAGGGCGTGTCGGTGAGGGGGGTCTCTGGGCCTGTGTTTGCTGTGGCCACCTTCGGTCGATCTGCTGGGTCATTTCAGACACGACCGAATGCTGAAAGTCAATCAAGAAGCTCATGGTGATTACCAGAGGGCGGTCTTCCTCAGGCGCAGAAGTCCCTGGGAGTGTTTGCTCAGCAGCCGGTTGTATCTCAGGCGCGGACGGGGACTTCGGGAGCCTCTTGTCCTTAGAACACCGAGTCTCAACGACGGCGATCTCAGAGCGGGTTCCCACAGAAGGCGCCAAATGATGGCCAGGGGCCTCATCGTTTATAGTCATGGTGACTGGTTGAGAGACTTCTGGGAGGAAGAACGTCTGGTGGAATGGACAGCCCGAAGGGGAGTGCCTGAAAGCTCAGAAACAAAGGGTTAGGAGGCCCCCGGAGTGTTTTTCCGGGGGGGAAGCCTCCGACGCCCAAGTCAGTGGTGGCTGAGAAAAGGCAGAGGAAATAGCACAAAGGGCTGAAGGGTCTCGCCTGATAGCTTTCTCAGAGTGTGGGAGCCGTGTTTGGCCAACCAACCAGCCTCCTGCCCAGTATTAATTCCTGGTATTTATAGGAGCGCCTAGCCCGTTCAGACCACGACACATGTTTGGTCGGATGTTCCCTGAGTTTCTGGGCGTAGGAGACAGATAACTGGTAGCAGGTTGTCCTGAGCCACGTGCTGAGATGGGCCATGATGTGATTCTGATGGCGTCCGTATGTCAGAGCGCCTATTCAGGCGACTTTATGACGTCTGCGAAAGGACGTGTCAGAGGCTTCCTTAAATGCTTCCATAAATGTTCCTGCCGTACTCCCGAGGTCCCTGGGTGAGGTCGTCCTCTAGTTCGGACAGGGCCTCTTCGGGAAACAAGCCCTTAGTTCGGGGGTTCCCAGTTTCAGGGAGTTCCGCATTCGGGGATATCATGTTCGGCTCGCTATGTCTGGTGCCGCTTTTCCGAAGGCGATATGTTCACAACCTTGGGGGGCGAATAGTGTCCTCGGGGCTTCCTGGCGTGCCGGGCTCGGAGCTCTTCGGCTATCTCCCGAGGTGCCTGATCGCACCTTTTCTCGGGTAGCGCCAGCTTCTTCTGGCCATCATTGTGGCAGGGAGTTCGGCCAGATAGAGGCGATAGCGTTTGGCTATCAGAGTCATTGCTTAATCAATTTTGCCTTCTCTAGCAACGGGGTATTCTAGGCCTTCACAGCCTTTTCTTAGGTCTCTTCAGATTACTTAAGACCAATCTTCAGCACCGTTGATCAACTTGCTTAGATGATTTAAATACCCCATACTACCCAAAATGTCATTATCGTGACCATTAGCCTTAGGTTGATTACTTGGCCACCTTGGGTGTATGCTTGGCATTGAGTTCTCTTAGGCTCTACAACCATTCTTAAGTTTTCTTAGGAAGCTCTTAGGACTCATGGCATTCAACCTTTCAAGGTCCTCTATTAGCTCCTACACTTGGGTACACATTGTGTCCTACAATTTATGCCAAACCCTTGGCCTTCTTAGGAATCTCAGTTTGCTTGATTCCAACTTAGCATTTGGCATTTTCCTTCATGCTTATATTGGTTCCTTAAGGAATCCAAATGGGTCTTTCTTAACACCCTAAAGCCATTAGGTCAACACAACCCGATTACTGCCCATGAGTTCTCACAACATATGATTATGCTTGAATGAGACTTACAAATCTTATGCTTTGTTTAAGTTTTTGTACCTATACCTTGCTTCCCAATATCTAGGCACTCTTTTAGGCCATCGCCTCATTATCCATCCTTATGCACTAACCACCATGACTACTTAGTATGATTTACACACCCATAGCCTATAGTGTGCGCACCCTTAGGCTTAACTAAGACCTACAACCTCTTTATGCTCGGGGAAGTTCTACTTAGCGTCCTTTTGGCCCATATTTCACTTAGGCACCTGAAGTCTTTTCAAACATTGACATTTACTAGAGCCTTTAGTATGACTCATTCTCATGGGCTTTTAGTGATTCAAGGTCATCATTTAGCAACTTAACTTTAGGGACTCATTAGGTAGTTCTAACTACTTTAGCTTCAACAATCTTACCTCTAGGTTTTCGTTCTTTTCTTGGCTACCTACTTATTCAAGAGTCATTCTTAGTTAGCTGACTACACTTAGACTCTTAAACTACTTAGGTAACCTCTTACCCCTTAGAAAAATAAAGAATCCCATAATCTTCAGGCCTAGCAACCTTACTAAATTTTCAACAACTTCAACTTTTAGTTACCTTGAATCCATTAGTAAGGACATTACCTCTACTCACACTTAGCTCCATCTTGAGCTTATCTAAATTTAGGACATTAACTCAACATTTACACAAAAAAATACCAATGTCGATTCTTCCTAATTTGAAAGTGCGGTACACTTTAGACCTTAGGGTCCTTTTTCATGCGAACCCTTTGGGTTAACTTAGGTCCGCACTTTTAGCCTTTTAGCTTAAAGTTTTCTCAGTTCCTTTGAACTCATAATGAGCCCCCACTATCTTAAATAAATGAACTCCTAAACATTCAAGAGCACTGCTCAATCCACCTTCATTTTTCATGAGCAGCCCTAGGTCAATACAGACTATAACAAAAAAACTAGGCATAAGACTATTACTTGGAGTTCATCTGTCTCTATGGGTGTTTTTATCAGGTATAGGTCCTAATTTTAAAACCATTTAGGACAACTCCCTTTTAACTTACTTGGGTTGTCCTTAAAGCCACTCGATCAATGGTGCTTTCATGGTTCCTCTCTTACACTCCCATTCTAAGTTGTAATCTCTTAGGAATCCAGATGTTACCCTTTTGGTCATTAAGGCTTAGGTTGACTATTAAACCTTGCCCAACTTACCAAGAAACAATGGACTACCCTCCTTAAGGAACTGCACCTTTTCAGATAACAACATAGTTTTCAGACCTATGGGTTATGGTTCTCAATCTTCACTTAACCAACTTTTCGCAATTACTGCGAATCCTTAGGTTACCACTTACTTTCTTTTCACTCACAACTTTAGATTCCTAAAGTTAACTATTGGCTTTATAAGCCCCCTTACCTTAGGTGGGAATGCTTGGAGAATTCAATGTCGCTTTACTTGGTAACCCTCAGTAACTTATGTGCAACACTTCTTAGAATTGCACCAGTCATAATAGTCTTAGAGTTGTCCTTCCTTAAACTATCTCTATAGTGTACAAAGTACACTTTGCACCATAGGTACAAGTTCAATCAACTTATGGCATGACTTACTGACTCTTCCATGCAAGTCACCTTTACCCTTAGAATACTTCCAAGGGTCATTTATGACCGGCACGGTTAAGTTAGCCCTTATGCCCATTAACCGATCTTTTTCCTAAACATTGTCGCACCAATCAATAAACCACAACCACAGATCACTGAACACCTGCTACCCTTAAGATTTTAGGCAAAATCGTAGCTACTCTAAGGGTCTAAACATACTTGCCCTTCTTGGGCTCTTATGGGTTTACATATCCACACTTCCTCCATAATCCTAGCTTTCTAGGTAGGCAGTTTTAACCACAGACATACCAGTTTAAACAAGAAAACTACATACTACTATGCTATAAAGTTTAAAGGTACCTCTTTTTGTTGTCGGATCCTTGACCAATCAATTGGTCCAAGTAAATATGCTTGGTTACGTTTGAGTACTAGCAGTACTTCCCTGGTAATTTAGGCATTCTTGAGCTTAGCCTTGTTCAAGCTTTCACCTCGAGCATATTCATGCCTTTAGTCCTTTACCTTTTTGATTCCTTGCACTTAGCACATAGCCTTTTTTTTTCATGTTGTTATTCCTTATGTCTTCTTTGGGTTGCGTGGACTCCAAATTAAATGGTCCCTACCTGAGTTCTTGCTTCGGGCCTCAACTTACCTTGGGGTGGAGATGTTATTCTATTGGCCCGAGTGCACATATGGTCCTAGTGTACCTTATCCCTTACCTCATGGTTTATTACTTTATTGGTGTCCATGTCGCCCTTGCCCTTAGATAATGGTGGGTCACTTGGCCTTGGTGCACCTTTAGTAACTTAGTGCCCCTTGGCCCTTACCCTTGGGTTCTTCTACTACTCATCGAATTCGGTCCTTATTCATATAACTGTAGGCATTTCCTTAACCTTCGTCCTACCTTTAGGGTAGGGACTTTTCCCCTGGTCTCAGTGTACTGGTGGGCCTTAGCACACGTCAACCTTTACCCTTTAAGTATGAACCACGATCTCCTCTTTTTTGAGGGTTGGGTATGCTCCTTGGACTATTTACGCCATTATGGTACTGGGGTTGTACAACAAAATCGCCACCTTCCCTATGGCTAATTCTATAAGGCCACTTGGACCTTCGCTCGGTCCCTTGTCTTAATACCAAAACTTTACTGGGCTCTTGCTGATATACCTACAAACCAAGCCAGACGACAACTCCAGAAATACTTATAAGCAGTACTAACAACACTTAACACAAGAAAAAATTTGGATCTTAATCACTAATTGCCTTTACTAGGACCATTGACCTGCTCTGATACCAACTATGGCGGAACAGGGCCTAGTGCCCTGATTTTACTAACACTAGTAGGTTCTTTAGGAACTATAATCCCACTTAGGTTACAATTGGCTAGTTATTATACGCAAAGTATCTTAAATCATTACATGCAACTAGTTACTTAATCTACCTTGCATAGGCAATATGCATGCATTGTCCTAGCTATGCGATAACAATAAATAAAAATAGTGTTGCGGAAGTTCATAAAAATGCAATTCAAAACAAGCCAAGACGTAAAAATTTAGTTGCTTTAACTTTAAGTAACAACTATGTGTATAGATATCAATCTTATATGCACCCACATGTAACCTTAGTGTTATACACACCAATGGACACTAGTAGAGGCAATCTCTTTGTATGAAAATATCATACATATAAAAGAAGCAACATACAACTACTAAGATCCATCCTTAGCTCTTCATCCAAGCAATCTAGCTTCAAGTGATGAGCCACACTTTCCTTGTACTCATTTAGCCTCAAACTGAAAGGCAAACACTTTGGTCAGTACTAGCTTATGCTACAAATAACTTAGAAACATAAAGTTCCCTACTTAAAGAGTACCTTCAAACCAATAAAACTTACTCTTAATAGTTGCCCTTTATCAACTATTAAGCTCGACTAACCCACTTAATACCTGCACAACACTTAAAGGGCGACTACTCTAAAGTACTCAGTAGGGGATTTAGTACCTGGTGGGGGGAGGGGGAACAAATGCAAACATGCAAAACATGACAAACATGCACATATATATAACATACAAAACAAAGCAAGCAACCAACAACATAACCAGAAACAAGAATAAACACAACAAACAATGCAAATAATGGATGGATGGATGAATGATTGAAATATGCACATGCAAATGTGATAGCCAAAGGCTATCGCCTCCTCGGTAGTAACTCCGTGCCAGAATATTGGCCGAGGAGTCCGACGTCACCCAAGAGAGGATCTTTTTACTGACCTCGGAAGGTGCGAAGTCAAACACTATGAGCTCGAGACTTCGGTAGCTCGTCAGGAATTCCGAGGACAACACCGTCTCCATCGAGGGGCTAAACTGACCGTCTTCGGGTAAGAGAGCCATCTCCCTGAAGCAAGGGAGAATCTCCCCGAAGGAAGAGGCCCCAAAGAGGTCTTCCCCGAACAAGAAACACCTGAACGAGGGAATCCCCGAACTATGGGTGTGAGTCCCGAAGAAGGTGTTCATCAAGGGCGCTCCCAGAATTATGGGATAGATCCCGAAGGAGGTGCTCGCACCGAAGGACGGATAGAATCCGAAGAGGGTGCCCGCACCGAAGGGCGACCTCGCCCAGGGGACCTCGGGAGTACGGTATGAGCATTTAAGGAGCCTCTGACATGTCGCCCACAAGCCCTACACGTCACATCTGAACGGTGAAATGACACGCCGCAGCCGCCCCAGTCCTGACACAACCCGTCCGGGTCCAGGGCTAAAAGAGGCTGCAAACGACTGCCTGTCCCCTAGGTCCAAAGAGACAGATCAAATCCGACCGAACACGTGTCATGATCTGAACGGACCAGCTACTCCTATAAATACTAGGAAATGGGGCTGGGCAAAGGACGGGCATTTTCCTCTCTCTGAGAAAACACAGAACAGGCAAGACACTTGATCCCTTAGTGTTCTTCCTCCACTCTTACTCAGAAAACTGACTTGGGCGTCGGAGGGTCCTCCCCGGAAAAGCAAACCGGGGACCTCCTAACCTCTTCTTTGAGCTTTTCAGGCGCACTCAGCTGGGAAACCTGAGCTCCAGGCGCTCGCCTCCACAGGAAGTCTCTCCCCCTGTCAACATGACAGCAAACGAAGATGCCTTGGGGCATCATTTGGCGCCGTCTGTGGGAAACTACTCCCAGGTAGCTGTTGTTGAAACTCGGCGTTCGAAGGACAAAGGACTTCCAAAGTCCCCGTCCGCGCCTGAGACCCAACCAGCTACCAAACAAAGTCCCCCAGAGACTTCCTTGCCTGAAGAGGAACGCCCTCTTGTCATCACCATGGATTTTTTAAGAGACTTTCAGAGGTCTGTTGTGGCTGAAATGACACAACAAATAGACCAAAGATGGCCGCAACCAGCCCAGGCGCAAAAACCCACTTCGTCAGCACGACCTCGGGAGAAAAGCCCGAGGGCAACCCATCATAGCTCGGGAAGTGGGGAGCCACGAGAAGAGTCCTCAACAGATAACTTGCCCCTCGGGGCACGGCTGGCGGAAAGAGCAAGGTCTAAACGACCTGAAATCCCGTCCAGAAGAAGTTTATCAACAGAGGCAGGGTCCCCCTCACCTCGGTTCCGAAGTCGCTCCCCGAAGGGACGGCACCAGGAAAAGGAGCCCAGTGCTACGCTCCTCCTGGAGAAAGTCTTGGCAAGACTGGAGAGAGTAGAACAGCAGGTGGCACGCAAGCCTGTTTGGGCCAGGCTAACTGAAACGGTCTCTGGAGATGAAACTCCTTTCGCCCGAACAGTGGTCGAGGCGGCCATGCCAAGTGACTTCAGGCTACCTCGGCTGGAGACCTATGAGGGTCGGACTGATCCCCAGGCCCACCTAACAAAGTACAAACGCAGCATGGTGTTACATGGGGCTGACGATGCTACGCTCTGCAAGTGCTTCGAAGTCACCCTCGCAGGACCAGCAACTGCCTGGTACAATTCCCTGCCTCCAGGAAACATCAAGGGGTTCCAGGAGCTGTCCACGGCGTTCAACCAACAGTTCATTGGGAGCAAGCCGACGGCGAAGATGCCCGTCCAGATGTTTGACATAGCGCAGAGAAACGGGGAGACCATCCGCGACTATGTCGAGAGGTTCAACAGGGAGGCCCTCAGTGTTCCGGACTTTCGTCCCGAAATCCGCATCCTCGCCATGACGAGGGGCCTCCGGAGGGATTCGCACTTGTTTTACGAATTCTCCAAAGATCCCCCGGACACGCTGGGAGAATTCTACCGAAGGGCTGAACAACACATGACAGCCGAAGAACTGAGAATGACTGGACCAAAACACGACCAAATTCAAGCTCGTGGCGAAGGGTCCAGCCAGCAAGCCCGGTGTCCAACGGAACAGTCAGGCCGACCTCGGAGAATGCGAGTAGGAGGAAGGAAGCCCCAAAACTTTACACCTCTGAGCACCACGAGGGCTAACGTCCTTATGGCGTTGGAAAAACAGGGGGCTCAAATCCAACGGCCAAGGGGCATGACTGCTGACAACAGAAGGAACATGAAGAAGTTCTGTCAGTTCCACCGTGATCACGGTCATGACACCGAAGACTGCTTTCAGTTGAAAAAGTACATTGAATCACTGATAAAGCAGGGCCAGCTTCGGCGTTATTTGAGAATGCCTTCCCGGAAAGGGAAAAAAGAGGAGGAAGGAAAGCCCGATGACGAGGATTACGATTTGGACAGGCGAAGGAACCGAAGTCCGAGAAGGCGTCCTCCACCTTCGGCAGGAGTAATACAGACGATCACAACCGGAATTCCATCCTCGGAAAGAAAAAGAAGGGCCAGAGAGATAGCGGTGATGGAATATCAGAGCCCAACGAAAAAATTGGCCCGCGAGGATGGCTCCACCATCGTATTTCCCCATGACGATCCATTGCTGATAATGGCGAGGATAGGAAACTGGGACGTCAAGAGGGTACTGCTGGATGATGGGTCAAACGCAGACGTCTTGTTCTCACACTTGCTACCAAGCTTGGGCGTATCCAGGAGTGACCTCAAGGCTGTTACTTCACCCACGTTCGGCGTAGGACCATCTGAGCTACCTGTCCTCGGGTGGATCGACCTCCCCTTGATGATGAAAGGAACTTCGGAGAAAGGAACTACTGAGTTGTTCGCCTCTACCATGGCAAGGTTCATAGTCATGGACGTTCCTTCGTCATACAACGCCATTCTCGGCAGACAGACACAGGGAAATTTGCACATTCGCCCTGATGTAAAGTACTTGACCGTCTCCTTCGCCACAAAAAAAGGAGACGCAAAGATCTTCATTGATCAAGGCGAGGTGAGAAAGGTGTTCGTCAGAGCACGAAAGGCTCTAGCAAGCAACTTAGCACATGCTGTAGAAGCAAAAGAGCTGGAAAGGGGCCAGGCAGAAGATTCCACAAAGGCGGAAACAGAAGAAGTAGAGCTTGTCCCAGGCCATAGTACCCGAATAGGGAAAAATATGGCCGATGGAGACAAGGAAAAACTTGTATCTTTTCTGCTTGCAAATAAAGATCTGTTCGCCTACTCGCCGAAGGACATGCCAGGGGTAAACCCTCGCGTAATCCAGCATAGCCTTAAAGTGAGTCCGGAAGTAAAACCTGTCCGGCAAAAGAAACGGAGCATCTCAGCTCACAAAAGTGAATTCGTCAAAACCGAAGTCCAGCGTCTGATAGACGCTAGCGTTATCCGGGAGGTAAACTACCCCGAATGGCTAAGTAACGTGGTAATTGCCACAAAAGAAGGAAGTAGCAAGCTTCGGATGTGCATCGACTTCAGAAATTTGAACGATGCCTGCCCAAAAGATTCATATCCTCTTCCACCAATAGACCAACTGGTAGACTCAACTGCCGAGTACGGGCTCTTAAGTTTCCTAGACGCCTTCAGTGGCTACCATCAGATAAGGATGGACCCCGGAGACGAAGAGAAGACTGCCTTCATCACCGAGGGAGGAACATATTGCTATATCAGAATGCCCTTCGGGCTAAAAAATGCAGGAGCCACCTACCAAAGGCTGATGAACAAGGTCTTCAAAGACCAAATGGGGAGGAACATGGAGGTATATGTTGATGATATGATAGTCAAGAGCAAACTGCCTGGCTACCACGTTGCAGATTTAGGGGAAACCTTCCAAAAGCTCAGAACCTTCGGGATCCGCCTTAATCCAGAGAAGTGCATCTTCGGGGTGACCTCGGGAAAATTCCTCGGGTACATGGTATCCGAAAGAGGCATCGACGCTAACCCTGAGAAGATTAAGGCTCTGCTTGAATTCCGAACACCTACCACAGTCAAAGACGTGCAGAGACTCACCGGAAGAATAACCTCTCTGAGCAGGTTTATTTCCAGGTACGGAGATAGGTGTCGACCCTTCTTCAAAGTTCTCACAAAAGCGGCAAAAATGGAAGGCGACCTCGGAAGGGATGGCCATCCTTGGGCCGAAGATTGCCAAAAAGCCTGGGAAGAACTCAAAGTCTACTTGGCCAGACTGCCGACTCTGCGGCAACCTCGGGAGGGAGAGCCCCTGGCACTATACCTCGCCGTCACGGAAAAAGCTGTGAGTTCGGTCCTCGTGAAAGAAGAAGGACCGAAACAGTGGCCGGTTTACTATGTCAGCAAGTCCTTGCATGGCGCCGAAGTCAGGTACCCTTTGCTTCAAAAAGCTATATATGCCTTAGTGCTTGCAGGTAGAAGGCTGCGGCCATACTTTCAGGCTCACCCCATCATTGTCCGAAGTAGTCTGCCACTACGGGATGTCATGAAGAGAGTTGATCATTCGGGAAGGCTCTCCAAGTGGTGCATAGAGCTGGGCGAACACGAGATCACATATGAGCCTCGGAAAGCCATAAAAGCTCAAGCACTGGCAGATTTTATCGCCGAAATACCCACCACTGAGGAGAGCCATTCAGATCCAAAAGAGGGTGAGCCAGAATGGACCTTGCACGTTGACGGGGCCTCAGGATCCGAACACCAGGGAGCTGGAGTGATTATCAGAGGCCCCGAAGGCCTAGAAGTAATGAAGGCCATCAAGTTCAGTTTCAATGCCACCAACAATATGGCCGAGTATGAGGCCCTCATAGCAGGATTACGCCTGGCCAGAAAAATTGGCGTGAGAAACTTGAAAGCACATAGTGATTCCCAGCTGGTGGTCCGACAAATGGCAGGGGACTATGGCGTGAAAGACCCGACCCTGGCAAAATACCATGAGTTGGTAACAAAGCTTATTCGGGAGTTCGACGTCGTGAAAATCGAGAACGTACCCCGACGGGAAAATGCTGAGGCAGACTGTCTGGCGAAGTCCAAAACTTGCACCGAAGTGCTAAGCCACCCCAGCATCGCGGTGCTAAGCATAGAGACCTCGGGGAAAGGATGGAGAGAACCAATCAAAACGTATCTCGCAACCAACACACTCCCCGAAGACCCCAGCGAAGCCGCAAAAGTGCGAAGGCGCTCCGGCCGTTTCTTCTTAATTGGAGAAGAACTATATCGGCAAGGATATGCAAATCCACTACAGAGGTGTGTTAGTGAAGAGGATACCGAAATGATCCTCGAAGAAGTTCACGAAGGTGCCTGTGGTTCGCACATCGGAACCGACGCCCTAGCAGCAGTGATACTCCGCCAAGGATACTTCTGGCCTACCCTGAGAAAGGACGCCAAGCAGTTCGTCCAGAAATGTGGTAGTTGCCAGAGACATGCCAACATCCAAAGAGCACCCTCAGAGTTCGTGACTTCGGCAGACTATCCTTGGCCCTTCGCAGTTTGGGGCATAGATCTAATTGGGCCACTCCCAACGGCGCCTGGAGGCGTAAAGTTCTGCGTGGTAGCAGTAGACTATTTCTCTAAATGGGTCGAGGCAGAACCCCTGACAACTATCTCGGCAAAAGAAGTGCAGAAGTTCATATGGAAAAACATCGTATGCAGATTTGGCATACCGAGGGTACTCGTAGCGGACAATGGATCCCAGTTTGTAGACAAAGGATTCCGAGAATTCATTAGCGACCTCGGGACAAAAATGCACTTCGCCCCAGTAGCTCACCCCCAGAGTAATGGGCAGGTGGAAGTATCTAACAGGACCATAAAAAATGGTCTGAAAAAGAGATTGGGAGAAGCAAAAGGGAAATGGCCAGGAGAACTCCAAAGCGTGTTATGGAGCTACCGAACGACACCCCGAAGAGCCACAGGGGAAACACCCTTTTCACTTGTCTTCGGCACAGAGGCCATCATCCCCGTCGAGATAGTACAACCGTCAATACGAGTCCAAGTGTTCGATGAAAAAGGAAATGACCTCGGTCTGAGAACCAAGCTCGACCTCGTCAGCGAATACAGAGAAATAGCCGAGCTGAGAAGAAAAGCTTTCCAGCAAAGAGTGGCAGCAGCCATAAACCTACGCGCCAGGCCAAAGGGAATAAAACAGGGAGACCTCGTTCTCCGAAAGGCTGAATTTGCACCCCGAAAGCCGTCCCATGGGGTACTTCGCGCAAATTGGGAAGGACCCTACCTGGTACTTGCCGAAGTACGAAAAGGAGTTTATAAGCTCGGTGATGCCGAAGGCATAGAATTAAAAAATACTTGGCACTCAGAGGCCTTGAAAAAATTCTATGCCTAGAAAGTTCGGTGGGAAAGTTGTATTCCACAAGTTGGAAAAATTTGTCTAAGTAAAAAATTCTGAAGAAGCACAAAGCAAGAGTCTCACGAAAGCAATCGCCGAGGAAAGTAAAAATAAGTCTTTCCAAAGTCTCTTGAGCGAATATGTTCGGGACAAAGGAAAGCAAGAGTAAGGTTTTCCGAAGTCTCTCGAGCGAATTATGTTCGGACAAAGGAAAGCAAGAGTAAGGTTTTCCGAAGTCTCTCGAGCGAATTATGTTCGGGACATTGAGAAACAAAAGAATCTGGCAAAAAATACTTAGCCGAAGTTGTATGTATTAAGCCAAAGAGCGCTTACAGAGAAGAAAGTTGCTGAAAGACTACAAAAGAGAAGAAGAAAATGAAGACAAAGGGCCCTAGTACAAGCTAAGGAACCTCGGTGTCCTGCGAACCGCCAGCCCTCGTGCTTTTGTCAGTAGCCTTCGGCGCCGGGAGAGAAGGAGGCAGTCTCAAATGCTCGATCTGGGACCAAGTCCACCGACGCTCCTTGGGGATGTTCATTGCTTCCAGGAAGGAGAGGTCGAAGTCTGGGAACTTCTGCAGAATTTGGTGCCGAGCGAGACAGAAGCCGTCTTGAAAGCCCAACTTCGTCATATTATCGGACTCCCGCTTCTTGACCTCCAAATCCTCATAGTCCTTCTCCAGATCAGCGTAATCCTTCTCCAAATCCTTGACCTTTTTCTTCAGTGACTTCACCTTCTTCTTCTTTTCTGAAGGCTCCTTCAGAGATGCGACCTCGGCTTCGAGTTGAGCCTTCTCCTCTAGCGTCTTCGCAAGGATGGCGTCACTTTCTGACTTACCCTTTTGAATCGCCTCGACGGTCGAAGTCAGCTCCGCCATTCGAGAGCCGAGGTCGGAAAGCTTCTGGGAGGTGTCTCTCTGAAGTTCCTCTTTCTCTTTTTTAAACCCCTCCCGAAGTTCAGCAACCTCCTTCTCCGCGGACTGCTTGAGATGAGCATTTTCGGCTACCAGGGCCGAACACTTGTCCTTCGCCTTGGTATAATGATCCCAAAGTGCCGCCTTCTTCTCTGCCTCTCGCGCCACCCGAACACGGAGACACCCGGCATACCCCATCAGCTGCAAAAAAGAGAGAGAAAAGCAAACAGAGGGAAAATAATGCTAAGTACTTGGACAAAAAGTCAAAGACAAATTTGCCACTGAGGAGATAGTGGTGCGTACCTGGGCAGCATGTTCAGTGATTTTGGCGGCCAAGGAGTTATCGCCTGGGTAAGCCGCCGTAATGGCCTTGTAAGATGCCTCAGTAAGCACCCCTTTGCACATTTGCCTGGCCATCTCGGGACAGTCCTCGGAGTACATATTCATGTTCTCCGTGAACGTCCAAAAGGGCTCTTTCGGCACTTTCCCTTCAGGAATTTTGGCATCCCGAAGGGCCCTCTTGCGGGCATGTTCGGTAACCCAGCCAGGAGAGGCCACCTCCGCTGCACAACAACGCACAAAATTGGTTAAGACAAGAAAAGTCTTAATGGTTTGCAAGACACAAAAGGATGTTTGACAAAGTGCAAACCTGCTGGCACCTCAGTAACGTCGTCGTCAGGAACCGTCGTCGCCTCAGTAGAGATCCCCTTGCCTTTTATTTGGCGCCGCTCCTCGGCAGAAGGGGTCTCCTCCCCATCGCCCTCCAGAAGAGCAGGCGAAGGCGTGGGGCTTTGAGGTGGGACGTCGGAAGAAGGGACGTCGGCAAAAGGTACCTCGGGCAAAGGGGCAGGGTGGTCTTCGGCTTCCTCGCCTGCCTCCTCCGGAATTCGTGGAAGAGAGGAAGGACCAGCCTTCCTGGCCCGTTTGGAAGGAGGGCCCGCCGAAGTGTGCTTCCGCCTCCGAGAGGCGGCCTTCTTTGTCTGCTCGCCCCTCTCGGCCTGGCCCGTAAAAAGAGCCTTGTAGAAGGCAGCCGCGTCGTCGGCCATCTCTGGAGAAAGAAAAAGAAGATCAGTGTAAGCCCAAGATGAAGTTATGAAAGAAAAAATGAGAAAGTAACTTACTCTCGTAAAAAGACTCAAAAGTCTCTTTCCCCCGAAGGAGTTTCACGAGCCAGGAGTCTTTCCCCGAAGAAGCCGGTTGCGGCATATTGAGGTCTGTCACATGCTCCTTTACCACCTTGAGTTCCTGAAGGACCTCTTCGGTCATGAGCCTCCAGTTGATCGGAAAGGGGTAAGGGGCACGAGGAGGGACCTCGGCAGCCCAGTCAGAGACGGCCCGGATGCGCCTGTCGAAGTCCTCAAAGATAGGTGATACATCGGCGTCTAGCAGTATCTTCGGGTCAACAACATCCATCTTGAGCCTCCCCTGAGCCCACTTGGTCGGGACGTGCGACCAAGCCTCCGACTTCTTCAGGAAAAAGAATTTTTGTTGCCACCCTCGCCAGCTGTCTTTGGTGGTGAAGGTGAACGTATACTTTTTGCTCCCGGATCCCCGAGGCAGCATAAAGTAGAAGCCGCCCTTTGGGACCACGAAGAGCTTGTAGTACTGAAGAAAAACTACAAAGTGAGGTTTTATTTTGAAAACGCCGCACATACAGAGGAAGGCGTTGAAATAACAGTACGAGTTCGGTGGGAGTTGGTTAACGGCAATGCCATGAAAGTTGCAGAACGCGCTAACCATCTCCGGGGGGGGATACCGAAGTCCGGCCTTCAGTTGGGCTCGGAAAACGGTGATTTCATCACTACGGTTGGAGAAAGCAAATTGGTCAGGACGGGGCAACCTCGTCACAGAGTAAGACGGTAAGAAAAACTTTTTCTTCCACTTCGCTAGCTTCGCCGCAGTAGTGCAGTAGGGGTGAGAAAGAAGAGGTTGCCAACTCTCGGGAACAGGCATGATGAAAACAAGTTCGGGAAAAACAAAGAAGAAGCTTTGAAAAAAAACAAAAAGGGACTAAAACCCACCAAAGGTCTTGCCGGAATCTGGATTCCTGGAAGCCGTCGTGAAAAGTGGTCGGAAAAACGCCTGAAAAAGGAGAACCGCCGCGGAAAATCGGGAGAGAATTAGAAGGCAAAAGAAAGCAAAAGCAGAAGAAGAAAGAGGGTTATGACAGGACTGGTATATATAGGCCGAGAAGGCCAGAACAACCGTCGTCATTAGTACCCCTCGGAAGGCGAAGCGTCGTCATAACTGCTATGAGCGCCTGAAAAGTCGCGCCTGCTGTACTTAGTGCATTCTTACCCAATAAAAGACTGCCATGTGTCGGTCATCGTGCAGCAAACGTGCCACGTGTCATCCATCACGTCGACCACGCCCTCTGACACCATTTGGTCTAGAGGCGCCGCCCTAGACTGACTCTGCTCGATACAGGACGCGACGCATGAGCAGACCTAGAAAGGCAAAAAAGTAGGTTACCTCGAAGACACCAAAAGACAGCCTGTGACTTCGGGCAAAAGGTCTATCTTTGGTACAAGGTTATCCTATTTCCCCTCGCCACGAAGACACCAAGAGATAGCCCGTGACTTCGGGCAGAAGGTGTATCTTCGGCGCAGATATCACAACCACAGGACCCGAAAACCGATGAACCGAAGTTTCTCACTTCGGCTTTTCGGAGGGGGGCCTGTGATAGCCAAAGGCTATCGCCTCCTCGGTAGTAACTCCGCGCCAGAATATTGGCCGAGGAGTCTGACGTCACCCAAGAGAGGATCTTTTTACTGACCTCGGAAGGTGCGAAGTCAAACACTATGAGCTCGAGACTTCGGTAGCTCGTCAGGAATTCCGAGGACAACACCGTCTCCATCGAGGGGCTAAACTGACCGTCTTCGGGTAAGAGAGCCATCTCCCTAAAGCAAGGGAGAATCTCCCCGAAGGAAGAGGCCCCAAAGAGGTCTTCCCCGAACAAGAAACACCTGAACGAGGGAATCCCCGAACTATGGGTGTGAGTCCTGAAGAAGGTGTTCATCAAGGGCGCTCCCAGAATTATGGGATAGATCCCGAAGGAGGTGCTCGCACCGAAGGACGGATAGAATCCGAAGAGGGTGCCCGCACCGAAGGGCGACCTCGCCCAGGGGACCTCGGGAGTACGGTATGAGCATTTAAGGAGCCTCTGACATGTCGCCCACAAGCCTTACACGTCACATCTGAACGGCGAAATGACACGCCGCAGCCGCCCCAGTCCTGACACAACCCGTCCGGGTCCAGGGCTAAAAGAGGCTGCAAACGACTGCCTGTCCCCTAGGTCCAAAGAGACAGATCAAATCCGACCGAACACGTGTTATGATCTGAACGGACCAGCTACTCCTATAAATACTAGGAAATGGGGCTGGGCAAAGGACGGGCATTTTCCTCTCTCTGAGAAAACACAGAACAGGCAAGACACTTGATCCCTTAGTGTTCTTCCTCCACTCTCACTCAGAAAACTGACTTGGGCGTCGGAGGGTCCTCCCCGGAAAAGCAAACCGGGGACCTCCTAACCTCTTCTTTGAGCTTTTCAGGCGCACTCAGCTGGGAAACCTGAGCTCCAGGCGCTCGCCTCCACAGGAAGTCTCTCCCCCTGTCAACATGACAGCAAACGAAGATGCCTTGGGGTAATAATTATAAAAGTTAGTAATAATGCAAAAATTAAAAGGTTAGTAACAATAATAGTATTAAAAGTTAGTTGTTAGTAAGTTAATAACAACAATAAAAAAAAGGGGTTAGTAATAAACAAATAATAAACAAACAAGTAAAAATTAAAAGGGTTAATAATTAATTCTGCAAGAATAAAATACAAAGTTAGTGACCAAAGTGAAAGAAATTGAAAAGATAGAGGACAAAACAAGGGTTGTACCCTTTAAAAATTAATTTGAATATGCTGAAACAGAGGTAACGGACGCGCGAAGCGCAGGGGCAGGGGGGAGGCGGAGTTGGACGGGGGGCGCGATCAGGGGCACGGTGGCGAAGGCGCAGGGTAGCGAGGCGGAGGGCGAATCGGTGGGCGTGACAGAGTAAAAGAGAAGAGAGAGAAAGAGAAGGAAGAAGGAAGAAGATGGTCAATTCGTAAGGAAATAAAATTTGGGAATTTCTGGGCAGAGGGAAGATAAGCTAGGGAATAAGGCTGTAATTTTATCTTTTTTTTGAAACAGAGCTCTAAGCTTTCTTTCTATTTTTTTCTGTGTTCAGCACAAAATTTGGGGGGCTATTTATAGAGGAAGTTTGGCTGAACTGTTGATGGATAAATTAATAAAAAATTTCAAACTTATCTTTTAAATTGGTAAAATGACAATTTTAGTCCTTTACGTCTCTCAGCCTCTGGATAAGTTCCTGAAGCTTCTGATTTTGACAATTTTGTCGTTTTCTGTCAATTTGCGCCAGAAACGTCGGCAGGCCCAAAATTTTGTGACAAACTACCAAATGCTCCTGGAACTTTCAGAATTTGTCAATTTTTCCCGAAACTTCTTAATGTTGTCATTTTTACCTCAAACTTTTAAATTTTGCCATTTTTTTGGAGTTTTCTTTTTTTCTTTCAAATACACACATATATCATTTTAAATCAAATCTTCACAAAAAAAAAATGTATTTTAAACTAATTAAAATTTTTAGTAATAATAATAATAATAAAAATAATAATTTTTTTTATTTAATTTCTTTTATTTAATTTCTTTTAAAATTTTTTATGGTCGGACGAAATTGGGTGTCAACAGATGTTGAGCAGTGGCGGAACCAGGATTTTTGGTTTGGGGGGGGCAAGCCCGGAGGAGAGTCGGCGGAGCCCGGAGGAGAGAGATGACGTCGCAGTTAGGTAAAGCTGTAAATTAGGACTAATTAACACTAATTCAAAGATTAAAGAGCAAATCGTACGAGTTGGAAACGTTTGAGGACTAATAGTGCATTTAGGCCATTTTAGAATTTCCTTTAATGTAAAGGGAATAACTACTCACTGGGTCCTTAATTTCTTTAGAGCCTACCTTATTGCCCCCCCATCTTTATATTGGCCCCCATCACCGTTTGGCGTTAGCAGTTGCTTAAAGCTAAAGGGACAACCACCAATTTGGTCCCTAATTTATTAAGCGCATGCCACATTGCCCCCAATCTTTATATTCTTCCATATTTTTCTGGGGGCAGGAATACATATCTAATCCTCAACTTCTCTCGATGTAAGCAATTTAGTACCCTATATATCAAAAGTTTCAAAATTTTCGGGGGGGCAGCAGCCCCCCTGCCCCTTAATAGTTCCGCCACTGATGTTGAGTAAGAAACTAAATGAATAAACCTTTAAAAATCTTTCTAGCAATTTAATAAACACTTTAACTTAATCCATAACCAAAGCAAAACAACCAAGTATATGTGTCTTCAAGTATCAGTCGAATGTACAGTACTAGCTTTTAATGCACATCCAAAAGCCGACCACTGTATATTAACATAACTTAAATTCTCTATACACTTGTCAATCTAGAGTGTTAACTTAGTACTATTAAGTACGTAACTAACTAAGCTTTCTAAGATCATGACTAAGCTCCAACCTAAGCTCACTTGCTTTCAAAGCAGGAGGACTTCTTACCTTCCTTGTGTACAGCTATTCTCAGCCTAATGTCAAGGCCATGAAAACATTCATAGTTAGTACAAAGCAATACTAACTACTATATCAGAATCAATCAAGATTCCACATATAAACTTATATACCTGCATTAGAAATCTGTACATAACACCTACAATTGGTGTTAGGCCCATTAAGCTATAATTGCACAATATCTAAACTTAATGGAGTGAGAATTTAATAATTCTTAGTGAGGGACTTATAAACCTACAAGGAAAATCTTTAGGACAAAGCAATATAAATATCAATATATATGCATTCTTGGTATTAGCTCATAAAAATATTATGCCCCTATGAATGGCCTCAACCTCGATAACCCCTCACACATGGGTGTAATTATTGGCATGGACTAACGCAGACCATCATGTTAGGATTTAGGAAAATAGAGTTGCCACCTTAGTTTAAAAATATGAGTAAAAACCAGGGAAAAAAACACCAATTTGACTCCAAAATAATGAAAAGGTGAATTTTTATGAAAACCAAAGATTTTGGAATTGGGAATCGAGTACAAATTAGGAAGGTGTTAGACATCCAGCTCACCTGAAACAAGCTTAAAACAATCAAAAATCAATTTTTAGTATCATAAAAATGCATACATGTGTTAAGTGTCAAACAAGAAAGAGATGGTATATTGTAGTTATTAGGCTTGAACTTGGGTTGAATTCCCAAGCTTACTATGTACCCAAGTGTGAGGTGGGATTAAAGCCTATGTAAATTGCTTCCATATGAATAGGAGGCTTAGATGACCAGTTAGGACATGCACATAGGTGGTCAGCATTGTTGTTTTGTCAAGGACGGTCGAATTACCTTACGGGGTAGAATTCGTTGTTGAGGACAATTAGATTCACTTCGGAGTTACCTAAGTAGTGTTCTTCCCAATTCCTAAAAAATCCAATACATGAATTTGAAGACAAATAAAAAACAAAAGAAGTTAAACCAGAAAATAAAGGTAAAAACAAAAAATAAAGATAAAATCAAAATCAAAATTAATTTTAGAAAACCCTAACAGACTTAATTGATTTGGATATAGTCTTACAAGAAAAATATTAGTGAAACAATTATTAGAAAGAGACACAAGAATAAAATAAGACTATTTTAGAACAAAATATTATTAAAAACAAATAAATGAAAATAAGCAAATAAAATAAAATAAAATTGAAATAAACTTTAAATTGACTCAAAATTGGTTGAAATTAATTAAATATAAGAAATCATGAAATTTGTTGGTGAAATTGGCTTATAAATGACTCAAATAAGAAAAACTAAGTTCTGGTTAGTGGCTAAATTGTAAGAAAAAAAACTTGTAACTCCATTAACTAATCTGAAATAAAAAAAAAGAAACAAAGGTTAGTGACTTGAACGAAGAAATCTAGAAAACAGAAGCGTTCAGCTTAGGATTTACTAAAAGTGAGTCTGGGTTGAGTTTTATGGGCCAAATAAGCTCAAGCCCAATAAAACAAAGACTGGGCTTGGCCTACCGAATCAGGTTAGGCCTTTAGTCAAACGGGCTGACAGGCTTATATTTTTCTCCTTCCCCTTTGAATTTCCATGGCGGTTTGTATATCAGTTTATCTTGCCATTCTCCCTTTTTTGTCTCGTATCATATAAGAATTTTATAATAAATTTATTAAGAAATAAATATTTTTCGTAGAAATTCTTGTGTAGAAAGTTACATATTTTTCTATTTTAAGAAAAGGAAAATCTTATCTAGCGAATCATTGTACATTTTAATTTGAATTAGGGATTCCGCATACAAATAGACAAATGGGAGCAAATGGAAGTGGGCTGGCAAATGGTTGGGGCAAAGAAAGGATGGTGGTACTACGATGGAAGTGTGGTGGGGCGCTGCGATGACAAAGAAGCTTCAGACGGTGGCATGTTCCTATCCGGAACTGGGTTGGGTAGATGACAGTGGAAACTTCTCACTTCATTTCCGTCTCCAGCAACGGGCGATACCTGGGATATGCAGTGCGGCATGAGGGGGCAATGATGGTGTCTGGCTGGGACGGCTAGCTATGTTGGATCGTGGCCAGGCGGGTAGTGGAGTGTCAGGCGGCAAAGGCGGCAGCAGATGAAACCCAGTGTGTGGAAGCAAGGGTTGGTCGAAAAATAGGGATTGGTGATGTGAGTTTTTCCTTTTTCCTGATTGTAGCGTAGGCATTTGAGTTTAGCTTTCGATTTCGAATTTCAGGCCACTATTTTGATATTATAAGGTGTATTTATAGGTTAGGAAATGATTGAACTCCAAGAAAACTTTCAATGATAAAATCTTAAACAAATTAGGATAAAATCCATTATTGACAAGTTTAGTCCTTAGTTTTTGCTCTTAACATCTATTTTAGCCCAAAATATCACAGAGACTTCAATTAATCCCAAAATTCTCATAGATTTTCAATTGAGACCAAGAACGTTCAGATTTGTCAATTAAGCCCCAAATTTTGGATGATTTTCAATCAATGCCCAAAACTTCCTAGGAATCTCAATTAAAGCCCAAACTTTCACAACTAAGCATAATTTTAACCCAAATCATCCGAATGACTCAAATTTCCACTAAAAATAAAAAAACCTAACTAATACCTAAATGAAATTTACAAAAAAAAAAGTTAGAACATGACATGATAATTTCAGATAGAAAATGACAAAAATGCCCCTAAACACAGATAGAAAATGACCAAAATGCCCATAAACACTAACTAACAAATATTTACCTAATCTAGCCTAAAACACCTAAGTGAAGGTCAAAGTGAGTGTTAATAGTTTACCCCCCATCAGCTCACTTTTATGGAATAAAATTGAGTTGATGTCGATAATACTCTTTTTTCTGTAACACAAATGGATTGGAAAAAGAGATCAAGAACGGTCTGATTTGTCTTGGAGGTTAGTGGAAATGATCTGGTTTATCCCGTAAAGTTGATGGAAGCAGTCTGGTTTGTTCAAAGGGTTGCTGAGAGTGCTCTGGTTTGTCTCGAAGGATTTCAAGAGTGGTATGGTTTTTCCCCAAAGTTGACAGGAACAGTCAGGTTTGTCCCATAAGGTTGATGGGAGTAGTCAGGATCATCCCAAAGATTGCCGAAAGCAATGTTTGTCTTGGAGGCTTTTGAAAGCTATCTGGTTTGCCTTGAAAGTTGACAAGAATGCTGAGGTTTCTCCCATAAGGTTGATGGGTGCAATTTGGTTTGTCTCAAAAAATAATAAGAACTTTTTATGGGGTCAAATAATAAGGATTCGCACCAATCAAGTGAGATAAGATGCAAACCTTATTGGTCAAGTCAGAGGGTTCTTACGACTCAAGCAAGAAAGATTCCCATGGGTCAAGTGAGAAAAGATGGAAACATCATAAGGTCAAGTGGGGGATTCTTATAGGTCAACTAAGAAAGATTCTCATGGGTCAAGTGAGAAAATATGAAAGGCTTATAGGTAAAGTGAATGATTCTTATGAGTCACACAAAAAGGATTCTCACGGGTCAAGTGAGAAAAGATGAAAACTTCACGGGTCGTGTGAGGGACTCTTGCGAGTCAAGCAAGAAAGATTGCCACGGGTCAAGTGAGAAAGGATAAAAGCTTGACATGTCAAGTGAAGGATTCTTACAGGTCAAACAAGAAGTATTCTCATGGGTCACGTGAGAAAAGATGAAAACCTCACGGCCAAGTAAGGAACTCTTGCGGGTAAAGGAAGAAGGATTCTCATGGGTCAAGTGAGAAATGTTGGAAGCCTCCTAGGTCAAGTGAGGGATTTTTTTTGGTCAAGCAAGAAAGCATCTAACGAGTTAAGTGAGATAAGATAGAAACTTCAAGGGTTAAATGAAGAACTCTTACAGGTCAAGTAAGAGGGATTCTCATGGGTCAAATGAGAAAAGATGAAAACTTTGCTAGTTAAGTGAGGGATTCTTGCTGGTCAAGTAAGTGGGATTTTTATGGATAAAGTGAAAAAGATGGAAACCATATGGGTCAAGTGAAGGATTCTTGTAGGTCAAGCAAGCAGGATTTTCAAGGTCAAGTGAGTCAAGATCCTACCCTCACAAGTCAAATGAGGGATTCTTGTGGGTCAAATAAGAAGGATTTTCAAGGTCAAGTAAGTTAAGATGCTAGCCTCACAGGTTAAGTAAGAAATTCTTGTGGGTCAAATAAGAAGGATTCTCACAGATCAAGTGAGGTAAGATACTAGCCTCACGGGGTTAAGTGAGAGATTCTTGCAGGGTAAGCAAGAATGATTCTCAAAGGTTAAGTTAGAAAAATGGAAAGCCAATGGGTCAATTAAGGGACTCTTGTGATTGCTACAAGAAAGATTCTCATGGGTCAAGTGAGAAAAAATGAAAGCCTAACCTAGTCAAGTAAGGGATTATTGCGGGATAAGCAAGAAGGAATCTTACAGGTTAAGTGAGAAAAAATGGAAGCCTCGCAGGTCAAGTGACAAATTTTTTCAGATGAAGCCAGAAGGAATCTCACGGGTCAAGTGAAAAAATATGCTTGCCTTATGAGTTAAGTGAGGAGGTTAGTGAAAGCTTTGCCTCCTTAAATGAAGGTTCCTAGTTGTAGGGCTTGAAGAAGGATAGGTGCTTAGCTTGTAGGGCCTTTAAAAATGAGTGCTTCCAAGGAAGCCTTAAAAGTGAATGGATAAATAGGTTTTGGGTATACTTATTGAGTGGGTTTTGAGATGAATGCCTATAAGAAGGGCTTTGGGAGGAGTTAGGTGGTATGATGCATGATATGCCCTAGAAATGAACTAGACTCGATGCATTTGACATTATGTGATTTTGAGACTTTTTTTTAGTTTAAAGGTCAAAAGCCCAATCTGTGGGGTTTTTGTAGCTGCTTGGTCTTGAGTAAGTGAATTGCCTTGATATGCATACTTAGGGGCACCATTGTAGCCTTGTGATGAATTTTGGATGTGTTTGATCTTTCGGAAGACAACTTGCCCCAACATGGAACAAATGTGCTTTTCATAACCCCTTACGTAAACTTAAGGTAAAACTTTGGCCTTGTAGAGTTCTTAACATAGCAAGCAGATTCTTGCATACTTCACCCTTTGCTTCTACACGATGAACATGGTGATGTACTCTCCTTTGATTAGAGGAGTCCTTGGATATGAATTCGAAGGATTGAACTTCTTAGCACAGATGTCTTGATGTTGATTCAAAGGCTTTTTACTGAAGGTGTCTTGTCAGAAGGTGACCTGATAAATGAGCTCTAATAAAGGTGTAGCATTATAGTTGTGTGCTCTGATGAGGGTGATGGTTGGTGGTAAGGTCTTATTTAATTGAGTAATGTTTTAGAATTAGAATGACCTTTAAGCAACTTAAAACCATAAAACTTCCACAACCTAAAACATAGGCGCCAACAGACCATAAGAGAATATGTTGTAACCAAACACAACTAAAATAGTTGAGAAATTGATATCTCTCTTAATAAAGGCAATCCATACAAAATCAAGTCCATCATTAAGTATAGGTATTTCATAAGGTTGTAAAGTGGCCTTGGTTGAGGGTAAAGAAAAATGGGATAAACAAGCTCAAAGACCCAAGCATGCCCCTCAGGGTATACTTCTCATGAGGCACACAATTTAGTTATACGCCTTTATTGCACTTGATCATCATGATTGACCTTTTCGAGCATAGTTGAAAAGATCTTTAGAATTTTTAAGACCAACTATTGAATTTGACTTTTGTTGCAAGGCCTCATAATCAAGAGAGTAGAGCTTTTCTTGAATGACTAGTACTGATGATGAGAAACTTTATGAAGTCACTTCTCCTTGAAAGTTTACTTTGATGTTTAGAGACTCAAATTTCATTTTGAGAATTTCATTTTGAGTACACATCATTGATTTAAAAGATAAGGCCCACTAGTCATTTTTTTTTCTTTTTTTCTTTTTACCTCAACTTTTGCCTAAGCCGCCCTTGTGGGTTTTCGACTCAGGTTCCTCTTAACTTTTGCCTAAGCCATCCACCCTTATGGGTTTTCAATCTTAGCGATGAGTCTTTTATCTCTTTTCACTTTAATTAATTTTTGTTGAAGCACAATTCACTTTTTTTCTTTGTTTTTTTTGGAAAACTAATGGGGAAATGTCATGTTTGTTGCTTGAGTTCAACATTCTTTAAAAAGTACAGTGCACATAGGTCACGTTTCATTTCATGGCTACTTTATTATGTATTTGGGTGATGTTGATCGATACCTTCCCTGGCTTTAAGTGCATGTGATGAATAAGATCTTGTGGAATTGAATTTCACACCTCAAGAGTCACATAACCTTTCCCAAGTGAAGGTGATGGGTTAAGAAAGAACATGCTCAATGTGTTAGGCTCAAAATGGCTTAAAAAGGATATTACATGATGAGGGTAAAAGGGAAATATAGGCGACAAAAAATGGCCATCTATCATTTAGAAAGACTTACTTCTATACAGAACATCTAAAATTAAAAGAGGCACCAATGACTTAAAAGCACAATTATTGTTTGTTTACCAAGTTTAAAGATCAAATTCTCAAATAATCCACAAGCATCCTAGCCCTAGATAATGAATATTTCGTAGCACTAAAATGCATGAAAGTCCCAATCATTCATTCAAATGCAAAAGGGATAAACAAAATGGGGGAAAACAACAAAATGGTAAAGGACTCCTCTTGCGTAGATCTTCACAATGATGTGGTTTGGTATAGTTTAGTCTTGAATCCATTATATTGGGATAACATTCGCTTGATTGTAAGCTTCATGTGTAGGTAAAGGATTAGCCACCATACTCGGCTTTGTTGGCAGACTAAGTATGCCATTGTTAATAAGGTCATGAATTGCGTGCTAGAGGGCGCCACACTTATCAGTAGGGTGCCCAACTCTTTTGTAAAAAACACAATACTGGTTAGGATTGCAGTCCCTTGATAATGGATTTGGAGGAGGACTAGGGGCAAATTGGTTCAAGAGACCTTTCTTTTTAAAATTTTGTTGCATTTTGCTCAATCATGCATTTAACTCAGAGAATTGGTGCGGTGAGCAAGCATGCTTCTGAGTACTAATGGCCTTGACCTCAATGCTCCTCGACATTTAAAAGTTAGGTGACTTCTTGAACTTGGTTCCATCTTCCACTTTTATTTGGCCCGAGTTAATAGAGTCCTCTATTTGTGTTCCAACGATCACCAACATATTAAAGTTTGAAAGATATTGAGCAAAAAGGTGTTGGTTGTAAATTGGGATAAGGTTTTTCACCACTATTAAAATTTGCTCCTCTTCAATAGGTCAGTTGATCATTTAAGAATCCTTGGTCGTCCATCAGGTGATAAATGCTGAAATAGTCTCCCATGATGACTGAATGGTGGTCTCAAGATCTCACTTATAACATTTACCTGCAAGTTGTACTGATAATGCTTTTAGAACTCCATGCATATATAGTACCAATTCCTTGAGTAATATGGTTCTAGATTTAAAAACCATTTGAATGCTGGGCCGGTGAGAAATTTTTCGAACATTTGAGTCATTAAGTCAGTATTAGCACCTAGTGGAGTCATGGCTTTAACATACATCTTGAGATGAGTTTTAGAGCATCCACTCCTATCAATCTTGTCAAGCTCGGGCATTTTAAATTTCCTTGGCATGCAAACCTCAGGGAAAAGCGATAATGCATCCATATCCGACTATGTACTGTCTTTCTTCATTTTCTTTACCATCTCCTCTCAAGCTAACACCATTTCATGCAATGGGGGCATGTGTAGAGCACTAGCGGGCACTTGACTGTATGACTCATCTTGGAGAAGTTTGCGTGAGGTGGACTCACTGAACACTTGTATGCTTGGATCAGCAAGAGCATTCTTGGTAAGAGTCTCGAACATGAGTTTCTTTTGAATGCCATGTTGAAGCTCGTTGGAAGGAAGGCATATGGAGCTGACATCCTCAACCAAATAATCCATTCTCTTGTTTTGTGCTTTTTAAGTCTTATTAAGGCTATCAATGCTCCTTTGATGCCTTTCTAGCATCTTCATCAATTATGACTCCATTCCTATTTTGATTAACCCCTTAGCGTGAGCCAATAACCTTTGACATCATTAGCTTAAGCTAATTTTAGAATATGTGTATGTATATGAGGAATCTATATGTATGCATGTTTAAGGCTTACATACATGAGCATGTTAAATGACTCTATGTGCATGTATGCATGAATATATAAGTGGACATCTATGCATGATCATGAGGAGGTGCATGTGTGCATGAGTAAACTAGCATGCAATTGTGTAGGTTAATGGTATGGCTAAATGGGTAGCCAAAGTACTAGGTTAGCCTGAGGTGAGAGATAAAATTTTGCTACCTAGGCAATGACTAGCATGAGGTGACTCTAAGAGCGCCTAACTAAAAATGAACTATTGAAACCTAAATAAACACAAAGTGACTAAACTATAGTGCTTGATTTTAAGCATGTGTCTAAGTCTTTTAAGCTTTAGGCACACAATTTGTTTAGGTGGAGTGTGTGGATATGTCATGAATGTATGATTATGTCAATACACTATGCAAGGCAAACACTAAGGTAAGCAATACATCGTGATAACAACGAGGTACCTAAGGGTTAGTCCTAAGGCCACTATGTACTTAAGGGTAAGAAGGGTGGGTCAACAATCCTTCATCAACTATGACATATATATACCTCCCAATATTGGGTACAAAGAGCACCATGTTGGTCAAAGAGTGCCAACATCATTTAAAAAGCTATGGAGTTGAAGCCTAAGCATAGACGCATTGAAAGGACCAAACTTCTATGCTCGATAGTCTCCGGGGCTAAAAAGGTATACACACATGCATGAGTAGTATAGTCGTGATGCAAAACACATGCATGTCAAACACATTGTTATCAATCAACATGCTTAGCAAACATCGTGTGAAACACACAAAGAACTAGTTTTAATGCTTGTTTTAAACAAGTTTCAAAATTCAAATTCTTATTTTTAAATTTTGAAAAAGTCCCCAAAAGAGTCGCTACTGTAAGAGGGTTCAACTAGGTCAGCCTCTCAGGCATAGGTGTAATTATTGGCATAGACTCACGTGGGCCTTCATGCTAGGGTTTAGGAAAATAAAGCTGTCATCTTAGTTTAAAAATACGAGTAAAAACCAAGGAAAAAACCCCAATTTGACTCCAAATAATGAAAAAAAATGAATTTTTTGTGTAAACGTAATATTTTGGGATCGGGTAAAAATTGGGAAGGTGTTAGACACCCAACTCACCTGAAACAAGCTTAAAACAAGTGAAAATCAATTTTCAGTATCATAAAAATTATGCATGTGTTAAGTGTCAAACAAGAGAGAGATAGTGGATTTAAGTTATTAGGCTTGAACTTGAGTTGAACTCCCAAGCTTCCTACATACCCGAGTATAAAGTGAGATCAAAGTCTACGTAATTCACTCCTGTATGAATAGGAGGCTTAGGTGATCAGTTAGGACACGTATCTGGGTGGCCAGTGTTATGATTGTGGCAAGGACAGTCGAATCACCTTGCGGTTCAAAATTCAGTGTTAAGGACAGTTAGATTCATGTTGGAGTTGCTCAAGATTGGTGTTGGAAATTCTCCCAAGTAGTGTTCTTCCCAATACCTAAAAAATCCAACACATGACTCTGAAGAAAAATAAAAGCAAAAGAATTTAGTCTAGAAAATAAAAGTAAAAATAAAAAATAAAAGATAAGATAAAATTAATTTTAGAAAACCCTAACAGACTTAATTGACTCGGATATAGTCCTATTAGAAAAGTGTTGGTGAAAAAATTATTAGAAAGAGACACAAGAGGAAAATAAGACAATTTTAGCACAAAATACTATTAAAAACAAATAAATGAAAATAAGAAAATAAAATAAAATAAAATAAAAGTAAACTTTAATTGACTCATAATTGGTTAAAATTAATTAAATATAAGAAATTATGAAAATTGTTGGTGAAATTGGCTTGAAAATAACTTAAAATAAAAAAACAACAAAGTTCTAGTCAGCGGCTAAATTGTAAAAAAAAAAAACTTGTATCTTCAGTGACTAATCTGCAAAGAAAAGAAACAAAGGTTGGTAACTTGCACAAAGAAATCTAGAAAACAGACGGGTTAAGCTCAGGTTTTTCTAGAAGTGTGTTTGAGTTAGGTTTTATCGGCCGAATAATCTCAAGCCCAGAAGAACTAAGACTGGGCTTGGCCAACCAAATCGGGTTAGGCCTTTAGTCAAATGAGCCAAGAGGCCTGCATTTCTATACTCATTTTTTGAATTTCCATGGCGGTGCAACCGAGCAGATGGCATTAGCCTGGCAGGCTGCTGGGGCTATGAAGGGAAGGCAGTTCTGCAACGGCAACGTGGTGGGGCGCTGCAACGATCAAAAAGCTTCAGACACCGGTGGGTTTTTATCCGAAACAGGGCTAGCCGGATCATAGCTAGAGTTGCCCCCCTCATTTGGCATCACCTGCAGCAAGCAATGCCTGGGATATGCGGCGCGGCATGAAGGGTGATAACGGCATCTATCTAGCGACGGTGGATCATGGCCAGACAATCGATGAAGCAGCGGGTGTCAAGAGCAGCAGTAGATGAAAGCTAGAGACTGGAGGCTAGGGGTGTAACGAACAGAACGTTCGGTGAACTGTTCGTGAACGGTTCGGCGGGAGTTCGTTTATGTTCGTTTATTTAGTTAAACGAACGAACACGAACAGATTTTTATGTTTGTTTAGTTAAATAAATGAACATAAACAAAGTCTTGTTCGTTCATTTAGGTTCATGAACTGTTCGGTTAGTGTTCGCCTAGTGTTCGTTTATGTTCGTTTATTTACTCGTTCATTTATGTTCGTTTGTTTGTTTATCTACGTACTAGTTATAGATTTATTGTTATATATATTTTATATATTGTATATTATATATTTATTATAACCTATTATCATATATGTTTATTATTACCTACCCTACATACATCCTACACACCAGATTAGCACCCAAATTAGTGACTGTGATCATTTACTTCGTTTAAGTAGTTCATGAATGCTTTAGACTGATTGTTTTTATTTGTGTTCGTTTATGTTGTTCGCGAACAGTTTCATTCATGTTCACGAACGTGTTCGTTCATTTATGGTCCGTTTGTGTTTGTTTGTATTCGTTTAAGCTCATATAAACAAACGAACATGAACAAACACGAACACATACTAAAACTAAACGAATGAACACGAACAAGGAAAATGTGCTTGTTTATTGTTCGTGTTCGTGTTCGTTAAACACTAAATGAATGAACACGAACAGGGCTTGTTCGTGTTCGTTTGGTTCGTTTACAGCCCTACTAGAGGCTAAGGTTTGTCAAAAAACAGGGACTAATGCTGTGATTTTTCCTTTTTCCTGATTATAGCTTAAGGTTTTGAGTTTAGCTTTGGATTTTGAATTCCAACCCCCTATTTTAATATTCTAAGGTGTATTTATAGGTTAGGACATGCTTGAACTCCAAGAAAAACATTCAATGATAAAATCTTGATCAAATTAGGACAAAGTCCATTATTGACAAGTTTAGTCCTTAGTTTCGGCTCCCAACATCTATTTTAGCCTAAAATATCACATAGCTTTCATTAAGTTCCAAAATTCTCATAAATTTTCAATTGATCCAAAGAAAGTTTAGATTTTTCATTTAAGACCCAAATTTTGGATGATTTTCAATTAAATCTCAAAACTTCTTACGAATCTCAATTCATCTTTTCTTACTTGACCCGTGAGAATCTTTCTTACTTGACCCACAATAGTCCTTCAGTGAAATATCCATATTTTCTCACTTAACCTGTGAGAATCCGTCTTGGTTGACCTACAAGAGTCTCTCACTTAACCCGCGAGGTTTTCATTTTTCCTAACTTAACCCATGAGAATCTTTCTTGGTTAACCTGCAAAAGTCCCTTACTTAACCCATAAGGTTTCCATCTTTTCTTACTTGACCCATGAGAACCCTTCTCACTTGACCTGCAAAAATCTCACACTTGACCCATAAGGCTAGTATCTTATCTTACTTGACTCACGAGAATCCTACTTGTTTGACCCACAAAAATCCCTCACTTGACCCCATGAGGCTAGCATCTTATCTCACCTAACCTATGAGAATCCTTCATGCTGGCCCTCTTAAATCCCTCACTTGACCCTTGAGATTTCCATCATTCCCACTTGACCCATTAGAATCGCTTGACCCATATGAGTCCCTCACTTGACCTGTGAGGTTTCCATTTCTTCTCACTTGACCCATGAAAAGCCTTTTTGCTTGACCTGCAAGCGTTCCTCACATGTCCCGCAAGAGTTCCTCACTTGACCCATGAGAGTCCTTCTTACTTGACCCACAAGAATCCCTCACTTGATCCATGAGGCTAGTATCCTATCTCACTTGACCCTTGAAAATTCTTCGTGCTTGATTAGCAAGAATCCCTAACTTGGCCCGTGAGGCTTCCATCTTTTCTCACTTGACCCGTGAAAATCTTTCTTGCTTGACTCACATGAAGTTCTTGTCAACTTACTCGACAAACTAGCCTGCTCTCAAAAGCCTCTGAGACAAACCAGACAACTCTCGGCAACCTTTAGGACAAACCTGACTATTCCCATCACGATTCTGGGATAAACCAAACCTGTCTTGTCAAATTTTGAGAAAATCAGACCACCCTTAAAAACCTCAGGGACAATTAGACCACTCCCACCAATCTTCGAGACAATCAGATTGCTCTTGGTGACAGTTGAGACTATCATAATGCTTTAAAAAATTTTAGGGCGAATCAGACTACCCCCGTCAACCTTCAAGACAATCAAACATCTCTCAGTGACCTAAAGAACAATCAAACTACCACTTTAACCTTCGAGACAATCAGACCGTTCCCGATCACCTTCAAGACAATTAGATTGCACAAAATCCATATTTAGTCCCTTAACTTTAAGGGTAGTTCTAATGTGGTCTCTTAACTCCAAAAGTAGCTATTAAAGTCCCCTAATTTAACTAACGTGTCCTATTTTTATCCTTACCTTCAATTCCTCCGTTATTTTAGATAAAAATTGCCTACGTAACACATATATTGCCACATGACAGCCTTTTTTATAATAAAAAGTGACTAGGTTGAAAGAACAATAGAGTTTAATCTAAAATTGACATGAAAAGTAATTTTAGGGACCTAAAAGGTTAGTTAACCCAATCTTCCCCAATCTTTGATTTGATCATTTTTGCCCCTCTTCGATTCAATCGCTACCACCTCTCTCTCTCTCGAACTCAAATCATGCTTGCTGCCTTAACACTCTTCTTGCTCCCTATATTTTCTCTCCCTCCTAGCCTTCTCCAAAATCAAAATCAAGAAAAAACCCAGAAGACAAAGGCCGGATATGTCCGATTTTGGAATGAGCTCAAACTGTTTTCATCACCAGCTTAAGAGCACCAAAGATCGAGATGCTAGAGCCAGTGAGGCAGAGGGAGCGGTAGTAATCGGCATGGGTGGTGGCGAGGTGGTGATGGATGTAGTTAGTGAGGAGCAGCTGTGAGAAAAAGAAGCATAAGCATAATCGATGTGCGAGCTAGAAAGGTGGTGGCGAGCATAATCAGTGGAGAGAAAGGACAGGCATGGCAGCAATTAGATAGTCAGAGATGGATAAATGGGGAAATGGGGAGAGGGGAAATAAAGGGATGGAGAGCCAAAGGTCAATGGCGTAATATTGACGAAGAAGGTTTGAGGGAGAAGATTATCAGTGAAACCATATCTTAGGACTTTAGGAGTATGCATTCGCATCATTTTAGTTTGAAATTTGTTGTTCTTTTAGTTTAGTCACTTACTGTTATGAAAGGAACGGACATGTGGCAGTACGAGTGCCACGTAAACAATTTTCATCTGAAATAATGGTAAAGTTGATGGTAGGGATCAGAATAGGGTATGTAAGTTAAGTTATGGGACTTTAATAGCCACTTTTTGAGCTAAGGGACCACATTAAGATGAGCCTTAAAGTTAAGGGACTAAATTTGGATTTTACCCCAATTAGATTGCTCGCAAAGAGCTTAGTTACAATCAGACCACTCCTACTAACCTCCAAGATGAATTAGACCATTCTTGAACTTTTATTCCAGTTCTTCTTTGTTAAGGAAAAAATGATTGTTATTGACATCAGCTCATTTTTATTCCATAAAAGTGAGCTGATGGGGCGTAAACTGTTAACATTCATTTTGACCTCCATTGAGGTGTCTTAGGTTAGAATAGGTAAATATTGGTTAGCTAACATATAGGGGCATTTTGGCCTTTTTCTATCTAAAATTGTTGTGTTGTGTTCTAAAATTTATTTATAAGTCTTTAATTTTTTTTTAAGCCTTATTAGTTTTTTCTATATTTTTTTAGCGTGAAAATTAAGCCATTCGGGTAATTCAAGTTAAAATTGGGCTTAATTGTTAAAGGTTGGGCTTTAATTGAGATTCCTAGAAGTTTCAAGCTTTGGTTGAAAATCATCTAAAATTTGATGCTTAATTGACAAATCTGAACTTTCTTGGACTCAATTGAAAGTCTATGAGAATTATGGGTTTAATTGAAAACTCTATGATATTTAGGCTAAAATAGATGTTAGGAGCAAACCTAAGGACTAAACTTGTCAATAATAGATTTTTTTCTAATTTGATCAAGATTTTATCATTGAATGTTTTTCTTGGAGTTCAAACATGTCTTAACCTATAAATACATCTTAAACTATCAAAATTGGGGGGATGGAATTGAAGAATAGAGCTACAAATTTGAAAACCATAAGCTCCAGCTTGAAAAGGAAAAATCACAGTATTAATCATGGGTTTTTTTTGCTACCCTGCCCCCCAAACCCTTAACAACTCCTTATGTTGCGGCTGACTTGCTTAGCCTAGCCAAAAATTTGACTGGGCATACACTCTATTTGGTCCAAAAGGAACCCAACCCAACTTGCTTCTAGAAAAAATCTAAGCCTAACCCTCATATTTTCCAAACTTTATCGTTCAAGTCACTAAACTTCGTTTGTTTTTTATTCAGAATAGTCACAGGAGTTACAAGTTCATTTTCTTTCAATTTAGCCACTAACAGACTTGTGTTCCTTTTCATTTTAGTTGTTTTTCTTAAGTTGATTTCACCAATAATTTCATGTTTTCTTAAAATTAACTATTTGTTAAATCAATTTAAGTTATTTTATTTTACCTTATTTTGTTTTGTTTTGTTTTATTTACCTTAAATTGTGTATTTGCTATGATTTTATCTTCTGATTGATTGCTTCATTAATAATTCTTCTAATTATTGGTTTTATTAACAATTTTTGTGCATCTTTAGTATTTAAGTCAATAGATTCTTTTAGGGTTTTGTTAAATTAACTTTGATTTTATTTCATATTTCACTTTTATTTTCATTCTTATTTATGTAATTTAATTTTTTTTTTGTTGTTCTTTTCTAACTCTTGTGTTGGGTTTTCTAGTTATCAGAGAGAACGCCACCTGTGAACGTCTTCCACCACCAATCTTGAACAACTTTGAGGTAACCCTGACCATCCTCAATGTTGAACCTTGTGACCAAGATGATCCAACAATTCTCGTTGCAACCACATCATTGACCATCCAGGCACGCATCCTAACTAGTTACCTAAGCCTCCTATTCGCATGGGACAAACTACGTACGCTTTGATCTCACCACACACTTAGGTTCATAGGAAGCTTGGGAGTTAAACCCAAGTCTAAGCCTAATAACTAAAACCCACCATCTCATACTTGTTTGATACTTAACACATGCATGCATTTTTATGATACTAACAATTGGTTTTCACTACATGCATGCATTTTTATGATACTAACAAATGGTTTTCCCTTGTTTTAAGCTTTTTTTAGGTGAGATGGTTGCCTAACACATTCCCAACTTATACCTAATCCTTGATCCCAAAATCTTCAATTTTTATGCAAAATTCACCTTTTTCATTAATTTGGAGTTAAATTGGGTTTTCCCCTTCATTTTTACCAGTTTTTCAGACTAAGGTGGCAACTCTATTTTTCCTTAACCTTAATGTGAGGATCTATATGAGGCCATTCCAATAATTGCACCAGTGCCCGATGAGTCGCCAAGGTTGAGGCAACTCATAGCCCTGAGGTCTTATCTAACGACCATTGGAAAAGTTTTGTTGTGTGAACCCTACCCCAAATTAATCCTAACTTCAAGATTAAATTTTTTCCTCAGACTTAACTTATTCTTTCTTACCCTTAATCACATTGTACAGGAGTTTACTGACTTGGTGGCTCAAGTTATTAAGCAACAATAGCTTAACCAAGGTGTTTAGAAGTTTATAACCTCTCTTTCTTTTCTTAGGCCTTGAGTTACTTCTTTGACCACTCCTTAACTCACATAACAAAAGCTTTAATCTTACCTTAGGAGTGATTCTAAGACCCATTCAATGGTGTCACACATCTTAGGAAGGTCTAGGGAAGCTAAATAAAGCATCGGAAAGTCCACTAAAAGCCCCAAACGCAAGACCTTAAAGGGCAGATGATGGCGCACCAATGACATCACCAACACCTTGAACCCTATGCTCAGCTCGACCCTCCTGGCACTACGGCACCAAAGAGGTCTTGCTAAATGCCCTGTTTCTTGCCCTTTGTCCCTTCCTTGCACTTCCTTCATTTGTCTTGCCCCAAACCACTTCCAATTCACTTCTAAACTCTTCCACATGATAAATAACATGTAAAATCATCCATTAAACACTTGAAGCCATAAAAATCCTTTACCTTAAAGGAGATCACAACTCTTGAACATCATATGCCACCACAAGCCCAAACTAGCAACCTTCTCAAATTCAATGTAGCAATCTAATTCAAGCCAAGAAACTTGACTACAAAGTACGAAAAACACATAGTTAAGGCTCAATTTGAGAAAAAAAAAACATTGAGCTAGGGCTGGGTATACTCACCCCCTAGAGACACAAAACCTTGAACTCGAAAAAACCTTTATGCACAATCAAGTTCTAGATTGCAATTCCACCTCTTCAAGCTAGATTTAAGCTAAGGAATGAGTGATATAACTTACCCAAGCCTTATTTAGCACACCCACACAATTAAGCTTAAAGAAACTAGGGTTTGAGAGCTTACCAAGCTTGAAAACATGGCTTTTAACTTCTCAAAGCTCAATCAAGCTCCTAGCTCCATAAAAACTCAATTGGAAGCTTTATTTTTGGTGGGTTCGAGGGTGGAACATTTTTTCAGCTTCCTTGGCTCATCAATGGCAAAAATGGGAGGTTCGGGAAAAAGAAAAGCAATCTCCCCAACTTATCTCTTCTATTCTTTCTTTTTTTTTTCTCAATAAGCCCTCTAACTTAGCTAGTTACACAATTTGGTCCTCTTGGTCTCATGAGTTATAGTTCTCTCACTTTTAAATGCAGTTGAAATTAGAAATTATTAATACACTTAATTTCCCCTTCACTTTGGCAAATTGACCATTTTGCCTTTCTTAGCCCTATTTTGCTCAAATAACCAATTTATATTTTTTTCACTACATGAACTTACTTAATTTATTACTTGGCTTGCAATTGATGTTCCTGAGCTTAAAATAATTATTTTTAAACTCATTTTTGTGATCCACCTTTAACTCTTGGAGAGCTGTTACACAAATACCTGCTGAAGTTCCTAACAATTACAGACTAATTTGAGCTCAGCTAAATCGTAATCACAGATGACTTCAAGAGATTTTCTAAATGAGGGAATTCATTGCCACTAATTATTACATAAGAACTGCCTCTAATACTATCTTCTTTTCATTTCACTGGAACTACCACTGACAAGTAGATAAATTTTGCTAAGACCTACTGTTAGTTTCCATAGGCCAGTGGTTGGAACTCTCTATTGGAGAGACGAATTAGTTTAAAAGGGTTCGGAAGGGAAAATCATTAGTACATCAAGTGACAGATCAGATAATGGAAAAAGATTTTATTAGTTTGTATTGTAAGTAGCGTACATGTTAAGATTCAAAAAATAATCATCTAGAACTAAAATCAGATACAGGTACTTAGCAAGCATTCACAATAGAGGGGTCGAACAGGGAAAAAGCGTTCACGAGTCGAACAAGACAGGGTACCCTTGGATGGACATAGTGGACTGGAACGAGACAGGGCACCAGTACTGGGTATTGGGGACAGAGCTTTCTCGCGATTTTGAAGCAAACAAACGCATTGATCGTGGCTTAATGGACTTGTTCCTTTGCAAGGTGGTTGCAATCCTAGTTGCTCAAGTTTATGTGGCTAGGCTACTCTATCTACAGGTTCAAAACCTGGCTCACGAGTGCGTTGAGTCCCAGGCACTTTAGATTCAGCTTGCTAAACACTTTGGCGGCCAAAGAACGAAGATCCATGACACAATTCACCACCGATATGTACTCCTTGTGCAGTTTCTCGGTGTCTTCCGCGGCCCCGAGTCTGACAAGGATATGGCCAGGATGGGCCAGGAAATCGAAGAACATCCTAAGGATGGTATCAGCATGAAGGATCTACAAAACAAGGCAATGGGAGCCAACAAAGAGTTGAAGAGTTGCCGCTGAGTTGTCAGACCTCGGTTCCATATTCAGCTCGCCACTTATGTTGTATTCCTAAAAAAACCAACAAAGTCAAACACCTCTAAACGTTCTATCGCCCATTACACATCTCAAGTTCATTCTTTTTCCATTTCCTGTTTCTTCCCAAATGGTGTATTGGTTTCCTTAATCTGTTCATGCTTCTTGTAATTGGGTTTATTGCCAAATTTTTCCTTTTATTAGTTCTTGGTTAGATATTAGAATTGAACTTTGGAAATTGCTTCGCTATAAGGTTGTTAGAATCGCGATCATGATCGTAAGATTATGCGATCGTACGATCCTAGCATAGAAAAGTTTGTCAAAACATTGTAGGATCAAAGGTACGGTAGAATCGTGGTAGGATCACGACTAGGGTTGTAGGATCATAGGATCGAAAGATCCCACCGATCCTACTCGGGTATTGATTTTTGTTGGGGATAAATTGCATGGATTATCCCTAATATTTAATTTTTATTGTGTTTTCACCACTAGTCTATTAAATGTTTTGTTTAGATCCTAAACCTATTACAAACGCCCTATTTTGGTTCTCAATATAAGCTTCAATTTTATATCCTAAATTTGAATGGCTTTTGACCAGCCCATTAATGTGGTTAATGCGAAACAAACTACCCATTAGTTGGGCTATGCATTATAGATTGAAGAGACAGAAAGTATAAAATGATCCTATTTGACATTAACATTAGTGATAACATTAGAGTTTTCAAAAATTTATCTAAGGGTAGCTTTTAGCATTAGTAGTTCTATCCAAATTAAATCCTAGAATCTCTTATTCAAAATACATGTCTAAACTCTTTCCACTCACACTAATTTAGGTTAGTGTACTCTTAACTACTTATTTTTAGGTTGCCTTGGATTACAAGACGTCTTTATCAATTTCAGCCTTTAATTACCTCTTGATTCAAATACCTCCCGACGTTAGTAATAATTACAAACTGATTTGAATTGACTTATACTGTAATTAAATATGACTTTAGGAGGTTTCTAAATGGGGGCATTGGTTGTGGCCAATTAATTACATAAGAACTGCCTCTAATACTGTCTTCTTTTCAACAGACATCAAAGTCTTGCTCGGTGTTTCACTGGAATTAATATCAGCTGACAAGTGAATCAATTTTCCTAGAGAGATATATTTGTTTAAAAGGGTTCTGAAGGCACAATCAATAGTACATCAAGTGACACAGATCAGATAATGGAAAAAAGATTTCATTAGCTTGTATTGTAAGTAACGTACATGTCAAGATTCAAAAAATAATTATTTAGAACTAGAATCAAATACAGGTACTTAGCAAGCGTTCAGAACAGACGGATCGAACAGAGGATGCGTTCACGGGTTGAACAAGACGGGGTACCCTTGGATGGATATAGTGGACTGGAACGAGATAGGGCACCAGTACTAGGTATTGGGGACGGAGCTTCCTCGCGATTTCAGAGGAGACAAACGCATCAATCGCAGCGTAATGGATTTGTTCCCTTGAGAGGTGGTCGCAATCCCAGTTGCTCATTGTTACGTGGAGGGGCTTCTCCATCTGCAGGTTCAGAACCCGGCTCGCGAGTGCCTTTGAGTCCCAGCCACTTCAGATTCGGCTTGCCAAACACTTTGGCGGCCAGAGAACGAAGATCCACGACGCGATTCACCACCAAGTTGCAGTCCTTGTGCAGTTTCTCGGCGTCTTCCGCGACCCCGACTCCTACGAAGATGTGGCGAGGATGGGCGAGGAAATCAAAGAGGGTCGTGGGGATGGCATCGGCTTGAAGGATCTGCAAGACGAGGCAGTGGACGCCGACACAGAGTTGAAGAGTTGCCACCGGGTTTTCGGACCCCGGTTCTGTTTAGAACTTAGAGTTCCCGCATCAACACTTCTGTATATGGAGGATTATTATATTTATTCATCTGGAAGTTCATGGCTATATATATAGCCTTACATGAGAGCAGATAACAAGGAAAAAACTAACTCGTATCCTAGTTCAACAGCTTAAGTAACGTACTGAAAACAAATAACAGAATCCTAGTAACTAGGGATTATGACAGCATGGACTAATCTGATCTTAACAAAAACTTAACAAACCACCAGCTAAGCAAAGTGTCCTCAACATTTTCCTCCCTTAAACTGATTGTACCAATGTAATCAGTTTATATTGAGCACATTCCTAGCATTTTCCGTAGCTTCTCAAAGACTTCAAGCTTCAAAGGTTTTGTCATGATATCTGCAACTTGATTCTGAGTATTACAGTGAACCAGCTTCAGTGTTCCATCTCGAGTAAGGTCACGAAGGAAGTGAAAACGAACATCAATGTGTTTGCTGCGTCCATGAAGCACCGGGTTCTTTGATAGTTTTATGGTTGAATTGTTATCACAGTGCACAATAATGCTCCCATGTTGAACGTTACCTAGCTTCTCAAGGATTCTTCGCATCCAAACTCCTTGGCATGCACAGGAGGTGGCAGAGATAAATTCTGCTTCGATGGTGGACAAAGTAACCACTGGTTGTTTTTTAGAGGACCATGAAACTGCACCTGAGCTGAGCATAAATACGTATCCGGAAGTGCTTCTTCGATCATCCAAGTCTCCTGCATAGTCACTATCTGTGTATGCTTCGAGTCTGTCATTGCCGTCTCTTTTGTACTGAATTCCCATGTCAGTTGTCCCATTGAGATATCTCAGTACTCTTTTTACTGCTTGCATATGAAGCTCAGTTGGACTACTCATAAACCTGCTTATCAGACTTAGTACGAACATAAGGTCAGGTCTTGTGGCCGCCAGATACATCAAAGATCCAACCATCTGTTTGTACTCTGTAGTATCCACTTTCACACCACCTTCATCTTTCGTCAACTTACATCCAGGAACAATAGGGCTCCTGGATGAATTACTTTCCTTCATGCCAAATTTTTCTATCACTTCCTTTGCATATTTCCTTTGGCAAATATGTATACCTTCCTCATTTTGAGTAACCTCAACTCCAAGGAAATAATGCATTCCACCAAGGTCTGACATGTCAAATTCCTTTCTCATAGACTTCTTAAACTCATTAAATGCATCCTCATTATTACCAGTAAATAGCAAATCATCTACATAAAGACTAACAATGAGAGTGTTACCTCCTTTTATCTTCACGAACAAGGTATGTTCATAAGGACATCTCTCGAATCCCTCATTGATGAAGTAGGCTTCAATTCGACTGTACCAGGCTCGTGGAGCCTGTTTGAGACCGTAAAGAGCCTTCTTCAACTTGTACACCTTTGATTCAGCTCCCTTCCTTTCATAGCCCTGTGGCTGATCGACAAAGACTGCTTCTGTTAGTTCTCCATGTAGGAACGCGCTCTTCACGTCTAACTGATAGATCTTCCAGCCCTTCTAAGTAGCAAGTGCAATGATCATTCGAATGGTGTCCCATTTGGCTACAGGTGCAAATACTTCAGTATAGTCGATCCCATATTGTTGAACGTACCCTTTTGCCACAAGCCTTGCTTTATGTTTTTCAACTTCTCCATTTTCTTTCACCTTTGTCTTGAAAATCCATTTTACTCCAATGGCTTTGACCCCATTTGGTAGGTCAGTCAACTCCCAGGTGTCGTTTTTTTCTATTGCTTCCATCTCTTTGTCCATTGCAGCCTTCCATATGTTGCTTTTGATGGCTTCCTCGAATGTGGTTGGATCACATGTGGAAGAGAACATTGCCAGATTATGTACCTCTTCTTCCTTTGATAGTCCTTCTCCACTTACAAAGTCTTTCATCCATGTAGGTTGTTTCCTTATCCTCCCTTCTTCTTGCGCCTCTTGGGATTGACTTGATGACGTGCTTGTTGTTTCTTCTTCTGAAGCTTGATTTTCTGTACTTTCATCTTCATCTTGGGCATGCATGTCCTTTTCTTCTTCATTTTCTCCCCATTCTAACGCATCAGACCTTTCTTTAGGATTTTTTTCCCAATCCTAGCACTTGCCTTCTTCAAAAACTACATCATTGCTGATGACAATGCGTTCAGTTTCTGGATCATAGAGCCGGTAGGCCTTCGATTCTTCACTCACCCCAAACATGACGCATCTGAAGCTTTTATCATCCAGCTTCTTTCTCTTAACATCTGGTATGTGTACATTAGCAACACAACCGAAGACTTTGAAGTAGTAGACCGCCGGTTTGATGCCATTCCATGCTTCCTCAGGGGTCATTTCCTTCAGGACTACGATTAAGAATATGCACAGTCCAGTTTACTGCCTCAGGCCAAAAACACTTTGGAACGTGTTTTTCTACTAGCATGCATCAAACCATATTCATAATGGTTCGATTCTTTCTCTCAGCTATGCCGTTTTGCTGAGGGGTGAAAGCTGCAGTCAGTTGCCTCTTTATACCGTGTGAATTGTAGAAGGAGTTGAATTCCTTGGAGGTGAATTCTCCACCCCTATCAGTTCGAAGACTCTGAAGGTGGTCTCCTGTTTCTTTTTCAACAACACTTTTAAAATTTTTAAACGATGCAAGTGCCTGAGATTTTTCAGATAGAAATGACACCCAAGTCTTTCTACTATAGTCATCTATAAAAGTGATTAGATACCTCTTTCCACTACTTGATACTGGCGTGATTGGTCCACAAATGTCTGAGTGCACTAATTGAAGTCTGTGAGTTGCTCTCCAGAAGCTTTTCTTTGGAATCGACTCTCGATGTTGCTTCCCGATCATGCAGTCTCTACACAGCTCATTGGGTGCTTTTATCTTTGGCAATCCTTTCACCATCTCTTTGCATTGTAACATTTTCAGCCCTTTGCAGCTGAGGTGACCGTAACGACAATGCCAGAGTTGCGCGACATCCTCTGAGGTGGTCTTGAAACAACTTGAGTCCTTAGTCATCATTGTTGCGTGTAGTGCAAACATTCTGTTGGTGGTCATCTTTGACAGCATGATGAGGCCTCTCTCTGGGTGATAAACTCGACACATCCCATGTTGCACATTGATTGACACTCCTTTCTCTTGTAGTTGGCCAACACTTAGCAGGTTATTTTTAAGCTCCGGTACGTAATATACATCAGTAATAACCTATGTGACTCCATTGATATGTAGTCTCACGTTGCCTCGTCCACATACCTCCATTTTGGTGTTGTTACCGAGTCTTACAGACTGGCGAAACCTTTCATTGATGTCTGTGAACCATTCCTTGTTGCCACTCATATGATTGCTACATCCAGAATCAAGGAACCAGATCTCTTCCTTCTTTGAATCATCAAGGTTGATATGTGACATTAACACCATCTCTTCTGCTTCGTCCAACTCAGCATAGTGTGCGCCTTTCTCCCAGTCAGAACATTCATACTGGAAGTGGCCTAATTTGTGGCAATTGAAACATTCCACCAATGACTTATTAAGCTGTTGCCTGCCCCTTCCTCTTCTTCTGACTCTGAAACCTCCTCTTCCCCTACTTCGACCACTGTTACGCTCTTCAGTAGTAACCTTTAGGACTTGCTCTTCATTGGCATGACCACGCATCCTTTGTTCATGGACGAGGAGGCTACTTTGTAATTCATCGATGGACATAGTATCCAAGTTGTTGGACTTTTCTATGGAGCATACCACATAGTCATATTTTGCAGTCATGGATCTGAGGATTTTCTCAACAATCAGAATCTGCTCCATTTTCTCACCATGGGCCTTCATCTTGTTAACAATGGTTAGGGTGCGAGAAAAATAGTCATCAACTGTTTCTCCATCTTTCATTTGTAAAACCTCAAATTCTTTCCGCAGTGCTTGTAGTTGAGCTCTTTTCACCTTTGTAGACCCTTGATACTTCTGCTTCATGGAGTCCCAGATATGCTTAGCCGTCTCCTTGTTGAGAATCGTTTCCATTATAGTTCTGTCGATGGCTTGAAAAAGGTAATTCTTTACCTTTAGATCCCTCAGCTTTGCATCATTAACGACCTTACGTTGTTCTTCAGTGGTTTCTACTCCTTCTGGCATTGTTGGAACTCCGTTCTCGATCAAGCCCCAATATTCTTTCGATCTCAAAAAATTCTCCATGAGCATGGCCCAGTGATCATAGTGGCCATCGAACCTTGGTATGGCAGGCTGAACGAAACTACTCTCTGCTGCCATCTCACACTCACAAGTGTTTCACTCACACTTAAACACACAAAACTGCAGTTTCTCAGCTCACAACCTCGCTCTGATACCAGATGTTTAGAACTTAGAGTTCCAGCATCAACACTTCTGTATATGGAGGATTATTATATTTATTCATCTGGAAGTTCATGGCTATATATATAGCCTTACATGAGAGCAGATAACAAGGAAAAAACTAACTCATATCCTAGTTCAACAGCTTAAGTAACGTACTGAAAACAAATAACAAAATCCTAGTAACTAGGGATTATGACAGCATGGACTAATTTGATCTTAACAAAAACTTAACAAACCACCAGCTAAGCAAAGTGTCCTCAACAGGTTCCATATTCGGCCGCCACTCGATGTCGAGGCCGACCACCAGTTCTTGGTTCTGTCTCTTGTAGCGCGAGACAGTGTTGACGATCCATGAGCGGACCACCATGGGATCGGAAGTGACGACGGTGTAGAGTGTCCGTCCGAAGCAGGGAACAGTGTAGAACTCCATGGTTGAGAATCGAAGTCGCAAGTAGGTGTCAGGGTTTTTTTTTTTTTTTGTTGGGTGCTCTGTAGAAGAAAATAATCGGTGGATTAAACTAGGGAGGATCCTCTTCTTATATACACAAGCATTACTCCTTGGCTGTCAAGGAATCGCAATTCCTGGCAGGGCTCGAATTCGAACTCCGTCGGCCGGAAATCCGTCCGACCATTGTACGCGGTTCTAGAACACAAACACAAAGTTGCCCATAAACTATTTGTTTTCGGTCATTTAGCCCATTGGACTAATACGCTTTTTTCATATGAACCACCAATATTTTAGTTTTAGCCATTATACGTTTTTTTTTTTAACAAATATTTTGTCTTTAAATATTTAAGCTCTTCGTATGTAAGAAAGTTGAACAAAGAGTAAAAGGAGAGCTCATGAGAATAGTCTACATGACCTCTTTTCAGAAGTTGGGCGGTTAAATTGTACCGATATCATCACTTCAATGGTTGGTCTAGCCCAAAAACTAGTTTAAAGAGGTTAACTAATTAACCCAAGATGCATAGTTTGATACAAGATTCGTGCATTTCCCAAAGATATTTTGACAAATTAGCTTTTTCTAATTATTGTCTGTATATGTTCTTAATAAAAATAATTTTTTTTCCTTTGTTTTTGTCTTTTACGGATAACTAATTATATATACAATGCTATATTCTAAAAGGATTTCACTGTTCATCAACAGTGATTACTGTAGATTGACATTTTTTTTTTCCCGCTTTTTTAGGATATGATTTACTCTTTTCTAAAAAAAAAATTATCCTCTTTTCACAATGCGCTCACATTTATGAGGGCCTATGTTGCAACTTTATAAGTTTTAGTCTGTCTCACGTTTGTGACGGTTAAAACGAAGTTGTAATCCCTAACTTTATTTTTTTTTCTTTTATTTTTGTCTCTAAGTTACGTCCATGTTACATTTTAGTCCCGAATTTTATAACTATTTAATTAGATCTTCTATTTGCTCTCTTGGTCCCCATTTTTTATTTTTTATTTTTTATGCACTATCTTTTGAAGTAAGGCATTAATGACCATAATTTGTTTATTTTTTAGTTAAAACATTTTTTATTTTCATTAAGTCAATTGTTAAACCCTTAATACTTAAAGTTTTTCCATTTTTTGTCTTGATTGTAACATTTTTTTATTGATTTTATTTATTGTTGTTTTCCAAAATCAAACTTTAATCATTACAATTTATATACTTTTGGCTTGGTTCTCGTTGATTAGGCTTTAGTTAGTTTTTTTTACTTGCTTTTCTTTTTATCTTTATTAAGTTAATTGTTAGACTATTAATTGATTAACATATATTAAACATAATTTTGTATTTCTTCTAAACATAGTTTTGTATTTCTGTCATTTTCTTATCATTATTGACTTTTAAGTTTTGTAGCATCAATTGTTTACTTCAGGCTCTATAGTTTAATAAAGTAATTTGATCCATAATTGTTAAATTTAAAAGTGAATTTTTATAGATAAATTTTCATTGACATTAAAAATTAGATTTTGTGTTGATAAGAGATGAAAACCTTTATTGAATTGTTTTTAATTAATGAAAAAAAATATGCATTGTTTTGAAGCACGTAACGTATTTTGTATCACACTGTTATTATTAAATTTTATTACAAAAAAGTCCACTATGATATGCAGGTCACCAAATCTCTTCATTTATTCTTTTGGTCTCTAATTTTTTTATTATTTTTTTTATTTATTGTCTTCTAAAGCAAGATCTTGGCAAACATGATATTTTTTTTTTTTGCAATCAACCATAGAGACTTCGTTTAAATTTTTTTTTTTTTAAATGAACTTTATTCACTATGAGTTGTTTACTTTTTTGTATGATTTAAACTAATTCATTTTAGCTAATTTTTTCATTTATTTTCTTTTTTTCTTTATTAAGCTGATGATTAAGCCTTTAATTCTTAAAATTTTTATATTTACTCTCCTAGCATGAAGACCATTTTTTGTTGTTTTTTATTTGTTTATTATTAAACCCTACTCTTTGTTACTAAAATTCCATTGTTTATCTTATATTATTAAAATTTTCATATTATTTCTCTTTTCTAAAACAAAATTTTAGCCTCTACAGTTTATCTCTTGATACTTAGAATCTTTTTTATTTTTTTACTCTCTTAGTCCCAAAAATTTACCATGACTTTTTATCCCGGTTCTTGTTTTTCTTTTTTCAATTTTACTAAACTATTTTTCTTCGTCAATGATCACCACTGTTTATATTTATGTTTAATATTGATACAGATTGAACCGCCGCAACGCATGGATACCATAAGCCTCGTATACACTAAGGCATAGTTTTAAAATACGGTTCATCTATAGTATATTTATTATATTTCATATACTTATATACAATTGGCAGTTTTAATAATCTTATAAATTGTTGTAGACATCAAATGTGGCAATATTGGATTTGATTATAGCATCAAATGTGCTTTCGCTAATGTGGTGCATCGGAGGTGATTAAACCATTCTCTTCCTGCGATAAATGACAAACACGAAATTTCTTGCTACAAATATTGAGTACAGTACGTTGTTCAACGAACCAACAACTTGTAATATTCTTTTTTCATGATAAAATAGAAAAAAAAACATGACACCAGAAGGAAAAGAAAGAGAGAACCATTGAAAAAACTTCAAGCAATAACTTCAATTAAGCCTATTCACTACTATATATAAAGCCCGGTGGGGTGAATTATTGCTTATGAACAGTAACATCCTTGTTTTTTTTGGATAATTTCAATTTACTCCCTTAGGTTTAGGTGAAATTACACTTTACCCCATCATATTTCATAAATATACACATTGGCCCCAGCCTTTTGTTGACAACCAATTTTACCCGAACACTAACTTTTATTTAGTTTTAGGTTATAAAATTTAGTTTAGGGGGAATTTTTGTTTTCAAGGGTAATTTCATCTTCTTTTTTTTCATTTTATAGCTTTGGAAATTGGTAAGATTAGTTGCATTTAGATTATGTTGTCATTTCATTTTCTGAATGTTTAAGAATTTAGAATGGTCATCCGAGGTAGAAATAAGAAATAATTTAATTGAGGTACTTATTTAGAGTCATAAAGGTTTTATATGGTCAATTTAGGCAAAAAGGAATTGTTTGGGTGGAAACTAAGGGTCTTTAGAAAGTTCAAGACAAAATTTAAAATTTTAGGGCAAATTTGCCAACTACCAAGAGTTTGAGGCAAACCTGACAAGTTAATGAAATTTTGGGTGAAATCTGAAATTTTTACAAAGTTTTGTCCAAATTTGATAAATCCTAAAAGTTTTGGGTTGAATTGAAGTTTTGCATAAAATATGGGGCTACATCAGCAACTCAAGAGTTTTTCTGGACTTTGACTAGTATTATGGCCAGATTATATCCTTAGAGATTTAAACTTTATCAAATTTAATTTGGACTAGGTTTAATCTCTCAAAATCTTATTAATCATGTTTATACCTCTTCTAGTATATTTGAAGGAAATGATAGGGGAAAAAGGCTGAAAATTTGGTAAAAGCCCTGAGCGCTTTGAGAAAAAAGGAAACTGCAACTTAGGACCCTTTGTCCCGAGAAACCTTGAGCTTTTCCCCCAGTCTGCCGCCACCGCTGGTTACCGTCCCTGCTGTTGCTCAACAACTCCAGCCTCCAGACGCTGCCACCAGCAGTCACCGACTGTACAAGCCCACCGTCAACGGTATAAGACCACCTTTCCCAGGCATCTGCCGCACGCCATTCGCCGCCTTTCCCATGCATCTGCCGCCATACTCGCTGAATCGACCTAGGTAAAATTAATTGGTAGTGACTCCTAAAAACAAGTTGCTACAGCTTGGCGACTCCATTGGGGAGGAGTCTGGCCACCAATTTTACTTTTTTCTTTACTTGTTTGTTTTTTACTTATTAATTTGATGTATTGTGTTTTTTTTTTTATGGGTTCTAACACACACTATGGCATGCATAACGAGCTCAATACCCAAGCTCACTCTAACAAAATTTTGCAAAAATAGCAAGGTTAGGCTATTCATGTGAGACAATACTCTTAGTGTTTTTTCTAGTTCGGAGTAGCAAGTAATGTTGCTTGAGTGTGAGTATTGTCACCCCATCGGACCACGAAAACTATGACTCAAGTTAATATTTCTTCATGTAACCCTTGTGGGTGAGGAATTGAGCCTTTCTTATTCAATTGGACTTAGTAAAAGAGATTCAAGAACCAACCGATGACCTTTCTTTTTTTGAAAAAACCACCTATGCATATAGTGACCATAAACCCATCCACTGGGATTTCCAAAACAAGACACGTATTGCTTAGTTAATTTACTTCATTATTTCTGTAACTTGTTCTATGTTATAATTCCTACCATATTATTGCATGTTATTATATCAATGTTACTAACCTTTTTTGTCACTGGCATGCTATTTTTAGGCCATTTTTGTTACTTTGTTCTCACAATAACTTCCTCTCTTTGTGTTTTTTTTTCATGGTTCAAATTTCCCTTCTTATTTCAGCTCGTATGTTGTATTAATCATATTATAACATGTTACTAACTCTATTATTTTCTTGTTTTCTTATTTTCTCAAGCAAACTTTTTTCATGCATCAAAATCATATATTAAGCTATACTCATTCTTAAATTTTTTGTAAACAACAGGTTTTGAAGTTTCATAGTAGTAGATAATTATGTTCATTCATCACATGCATACATTATTCATCAATTTCATGCATTCATACTATGCAATGATCACTTCATTTAAGGTAAAAAATTTTCATTCCAAGTTGGTACGTCCACACACAACATGGCGCAAGGCAAATGCAATCTTCAAGGAGACCTCATACAATGGTTGGATAAAAGAAGTTTCTATATCCCTTTTTTTGTGGATGGGAAAGCATTTCTTCTAGAAGAATTTTTGCGCTAGATCCAACCAAGAGATCTACACACATTCATGAATGATAAAAAATCCTTCAAGTAGACTTGTATCTTTGAAAGTTTGCTAAAGTAACTTAATAGTAAAAATCTCCTAGTAGTTTAATCTAGAATTTAGGGTGTAGTCTTTGTTGAATGGACATATGTTATTCTTTCTTTTACAATAAAAAGATCTAACATATACATTTCACCTCCTTTCAAAAGAAACCCACATTTTACATCCATTTCACCATTTTAACCATTATGCCATCTATTTCACCCATCTTGCCATTATAGTTTCTTCCATAAACAAACATAAATCTAATAATACTACTTGTGGGTAGAAATGAAAGTTAAAGGAGATTTCGTGGTGGTGATCTTAAAAATGCTACCTAATCTAGTGAGAAAGAACTTTTATATTGCACCTCAACTTTCATGATACAAAAACAAAAGGAAGTCCACAGTGGTTATCAACATCATTGTAAGAAGTTTTTGATTAGCTTATCAAAAAGGTAGTCATCATATTAAATGGCTTTAGTGGTATCCCGATTCCCATGAATGCTCAACACAAGAAAAATTTCTCAGTTCTTTACAATGGAAATTCCAAAAAGGAAATAAGTTCATCCCTTCTATCAAAAGCCAACAAGGGAAATTCAAAATAAAAAAGGACTAAAAGTAAGCATGAGCAACTAATGTCATTTGAGTCATCTCGCTTAAGGTACATTACGAGGAAAGTTATCTAGCATTTATCAAAATGGATGATGAAAAGAAAGAAATAAAGAAAACGACTAAGGCTCGCTGGGCTGTAAATCTTCAATACAGCCTAGGCAAATGTTAGAGAAAATGAAAGAAAAAGAATGAAAAGAAAAAGAAAAAGAAAAGGTGAGCTATGGGTTCTAGACTGAAAACCTATAAAGATAGTTTAGAAGATAAATTGTAACCTTCAAAGCAAGTTTACACACAGATTGCAAGAGTTGGGAAGCAACAGATAGGGTCTAACTTTCTAGAAAATGTGGTAAGTTTGACGTTGTTGCTATTGAGTTTTTCAAGGCAATCAGATCTGCTCATTAGTGGCATTAAAAAAGCCATTCTTTCACACTATTCAAACTTAACTTTCCTCAAACTAATACTTCCCTCTTGATACCATTCTCATTCATCTAAATGGTTATTGTTCGAACACTTGTCTATACCTTTTACCTTGTGCATTTTGTATTTTTTAGTTAGAAAGGGAAAGAATAATAGATCATTTTAATCAAATACAAAAATCGTAAGTTATTTTATCAAGCTCTGCAAATTGATGAAAATTTTTCTTTATAGCTAACCCATTATTCATTAATGTGTGTTCGTCAAGAGTGAGGAAACGACCTAAGATTCTTTTTGAAAAGAGGCATTTCTTAGACACAATGAGGGCATTAGGGCATTCTTGGATCATGATTCCTAAGCAAGGAATCACAAACACCTTAAGATAAAGGTCAAGGGAGGTAAATACGAATCTAGATGAGAAATTAACCATCTCTTATTTGCCATGATTTTCATAAAAATTATGCATTTCACTTATTGAGGTTCTCACTTTTCTTTTCTTTTTTTTTCAAAATCATGATTCATTCATCATGAGCAATATAACTATCATGTATAATGCATATTCTTTTTGAAATAATTTTAAAGGCAGGTTTTATGAAATAAAGTTTGAGGAATATCTACAAGGATTTTCAAGGAGGAATTTCTTAATAAGTAAGGGTTGGTGGCATTATGGAGCATATATGAGTTTGGTTATTAGGAGATGGTTCAATTTTGATTCTCAAAGGCAGCAACAATTCAATGTGAGTTTCATTAAAGTAAGACCAAAGGACACTAACATGGATATTCAGTTAGGAGTTCTTAAGATCAAAATCGAATAAGTTTTCAGTCCCAAAGAAATTATGACTTTTTTTCATTCTTGGGGAGCACAATTAAGGGTTGACATTCATAGGTTATCATACCATTTTCTAAAAACAATCCTAATCATAAACACATGTTTGCGAGGTTCTTTTCTTAAGGTATCATTTTTTTCAAAACTTATTTTGAGATATTCTTAAGGTATTTCATGACATTTTCAACTTTTAAGGTTTTTCATAGGACAAGCTTCATTTAAGATTTACTTATTTTGTGGAATCGTCATTTTTTTTTTAAACTCACTTGGGTTTCAAATAGATGGTAATTCTCTTTCCCGTAACTTGGGGCAAATTAAGATTTTAAAAAAACGGCCGATTCTCTACCTCGAGAGTTATCAAAGGCGGTAAAGAATCAAGGTGTTGTACCTCATAGGAGTTTAGATATGGTAAAGGAACAGAGTTCTCTACCTCAAGAGTCACGAAAGGTGGTAAAAATTCATGGCACTTATCTCAAATGAATTTAAAAGTGATAAAGAGATAAAGTTGTCCACCCCAAAAGTCATCAGAGGTGGTAAAGAGTCAATGTGCTCTACCTCAAAGAAATTTATAGGTCATAAAGAAATGGAGTTTTCTACCTCAAAAGTCATTAAAAGTGATAAAAAAAATCAAGGTGCTCTACCTCAAAGAAATTTAGAGTTGGTAAAGAAACAGAGTTCTCTACCTTAAAGATAATTAGAGATAATAAACAGAATGCTTTTTACCTCTTAAATCGTCTTTGGAGAAGGTTCTTTACCAAAGGTAAAATAAATGATAGAATAGTTTCTCTCTTGCATAAAAATGTTTTTATAACAAAAAAATGTAAGGAAGGTTCCTTATGTTAATGTTATGCTCAAAAGCCAGTCATGAGATGATTTTATGTTTCATATTGAGTCATGATATTTTATTAAGGCATTAATCTAGTAATTGTGTTTGTTGTTTTGTTTCTGTATGATGTAATTAAACATAGTTATAACCCTAGAATAATAGTATTCTTAAACATCCCTAGTCTAGTATTATTGTGGAGTGGGTTGCAATAATACATAAAGTCTAGCATATATGGAGACTAATATGAGATATGTAGTGTACATATTGGTATAAGTTGGAGAACTTGTATACTAGACAGACCCACCATTGGAACACTTTATGGATCGTTATATGAGTGTCATAAATGATTCTCATAGTGATCATGGTATATGTAGTCCTTTGACCTAAGGTCATTAAGGTTCCTTATGTTATGGCTCTTTCTAGCTAGAAGCTTGTTTGAGGAAGGGAAAGTGTTTGAGACTTAGTTTAGAACCTTAATTCAAGTTCACATAGTAAGAATAGGTAAATTTAGCAAAGTTCACTAAGTTCCAAGAAGGCTAAGGCACTAAATGAGGTTCGGGGCAAAATAGTAATTTTACAACCCGAATAGTCAAGCCAAGTCCCGAGTGTTAAAAATAATTTTGTAAAACCTAAATTCTAGTTTTTAACTCAAGTTTCGTTCAAATAAACAAGATTCGACCAAGTTTGACTAAGGTTACCTAAAGGAGGGGACTTATTTGAAACTTTTTAAATTCTTAGATGACTTCTTGGTTAAGTGGCGTATAAAATTGGTAAAGTGGGGGGAGACTACTATTTTCATCCTTAAACCCGAGCTCACCCTTCACCTTACCAATTATCCATCAATCCAAGCACAAAACCAAGAGATTTTGATGAAAATGAAAGCCACCAAGGGTATGTATGCTATGAAGGGCTTGTTTCAGGCATAATTTCAAGTTTTTAAAGCTTGGAACCAAGTTTTTCACCATCCCCTATTTTTGATGCGAAGTAACACTTATGTTCTTGGTAGATTCTTGTTTAGTAGAAGCTTGGAGGCTTAGGTTTTGTGCCTTTGTTTACTTGGAACTAGGTAAAATTTTGTGGAACTTGAATTTGTGAGCAAGGGTTGCTTGTTTCTTACTTGTGAGGTGAAGCTAAGGTAAGGGAATTATGTTTTCAAGCTTAATTGGTGCAATTGGAATAAGTTTGCTTGATGAATTCAAGGAGTTCTAGCAATAGCATTAGTTAATGGGCAAAGTTAGTTAATGGTGGACTATGAGGTTTGTGATTATTAGAATGATCTTTAAATGCATCATAAATTAGCTTGTGATAGTTGGTTGTGATCTATGCAACGTGTTTTACATGTATATGAAGTTTGGAGGCTAACCAAGCATGTTTGACATATTTTGTAAGTGTCCAAAATTCATAGCAGCAAAAATTGGAATTTTCTGGGCTGTCACAGGTATTGGCGATGCGTCACCAATACCTGCGACGCATCGCCGTTACCACAAAAACTAGCAACACATTACCAACAGTGGCAACGCGTCACCATAGGCATGGTAGTTGAAAATTTCAAATTTTGCTAAAAAGGTCGAGGGAAGGCCTAAGGGGGTTCTTAAGGTACCTTGGGGTCTAAGCATTCCGGGGGTACTCGAAGTGTTCCAAAACTCCTCCGAGACCTAGAAGTTTTCTTGAATTTTATGCAGTCTTATGGTTACTTCCACCATAAGCAAAGAAATTAGTTTTCAAAGGATCACAACTAGGTATCACTAGTTTGGGTGAAAGGTTTAGTACCCTTGGCAACTTAGTCATGTAGTTAGCCACGAGGTTGTAAGGTGAAACCTTAATACGCCTAGTCTACAAGACCTTTATGGCCTAGGCTACAATAGTCCCACCATAGTGCCCATGTACAACATAAGGGAGAGTTTCAACTGGTGATTTATCACTAATTGGGCTGGCAAGCTAGGTTTGCTAGAAGACAAGGCAATACTTTTTAGTTCAAGGACTAGGTTGAGGAAAAGTCCCATGGGGCAGAGATTATGTGCATAAGTCTAGCCTCATGCTATATGAGCTTATAGCAGGTTACATATATTCATATATGTGGAGTCCTTAATAACTTTTCTTGCAGGTGAAGTAAAGACCCTTACTGAGAATGTTTGAATTCTCACTCCCTAGTTATGTTGTGCAGATACTGACGTTGTTGGGCCAGATAACCGCTAAGGGTTGTTGCGGTAGTTTGTTTGTCTGTAGATATCATGCTTGAGAATCTTTATGATTATAGTCTACTTGGGTTAATTGTTGGTTAAGTAACAGTGCTAACTATAGTGTTTTTCTTGGCCGCAGAGCCTAGCGGCACGTGAACAAGCTTTTGTGACTCGCCACTAGGATTCATTTCTAAGGTGGGAATTAGTTTAAGAAGATCTCAGTTGAGACTTGTATATATCATGCTCCTAGTCGCCTCCTTTGTCTATAATGGAGTCCTAGACTCTAGGGTTGCTCTTAAGTGAGGGCATTAGTCTATTTTATGTATGAATGCTGCCACATAGTTGTTATGTGTAGTAAATTCACATAAATGTTGATTTGGTGTGCTTTGACTATTGGAATTTTGTTTTTTTTTTTTTTTTGTTTTTTGTGGACTTATCTTGGCCAAGTGAATGTTTTATGATTTCTGTCAACTTAAGTCAAAACAAAAGAACATACATCTTGCATATTCTAGGTTAATCAACTAGTATCATGTAGTTTTAATCCGCACACATATACAACTAGCCAATTGCGATCACCGTGAAACCAGTTCTCACAGCCTTGTTAGGCAGGGGCCGAGGACGACTATGGCACCTTACATGTGAGTCACTTATTTTGATACTTCCCTTTGTTGCTTGTAACTAAATGAATATGAAAGAGGTCATTGGATATGTCACATATCATGCGGAGGGTTTTGTATGATCCAAATGAGATTTGTCCTTCCTATAGAATGAGAGTGATATCTTCGGGCACATTGATTAAGTGAGACTGAGGAAATGCATGGCCATACTCGGATGAGCTGATAGAGGATATCAATGTTATCAGTTTTAGCCAGTTTACACGGGAATTAAGAAACCTTAGATTGGGTTATACAAGAATAATACATTCCATGTCTCGTGTTCAGTATTGATATCTCAGACAAAAGGACAATGGCATATACGAAAAATAATCATAGAGGTTTAGTCGAACCATCGACAATCTTGTCGCTTGGATAGCAATGATGTGTTGCTAGACACCACTCATTATTTATGATCATAAATGTGATTTATGATCATTATCAATGTGATCGGAACCTATTAGGTCGCACACATAGAACCAATTAGATTATTTGAGCGCATGGGCCAAATTGTTTAGGTTTTTCTTTCATCATAATTTCAGATTAATAATTGGCCCAAAGGTTGAGCCATTAATGAAGCCCGAAATTAAACCTAATTAGATTAGGGTTTTGAAACCCATTAGGCTTGGGAGTTAAGCCTCATTATATATAAATCATATAGTAAAGATTTTCAAACCCTAGCCCTAACCTCCCAAAAGACAAAAATAAAAAATGTTCTGAAAGTTTCAGCTGCACTTTTCTCTTGCTTTTTCCTTGGAGAATGCAAGCTAGCATTATGGGAGTAAGAGGAATGCATCTGTCGAAACATGGAGGAGGCATGGTGATTTGAAAGGCTCATGTGGATACTATAGAGAGCTTAAATACGTCAATTATTCAAGTTTACAATTCAACTCAACAGTTAGGTGAAAGATCCTAGCTGACTAGGTATAAAATTTTGAACACCCGATTTACTCTATTCAACCTGGATCTTGGAGGGTTTCAATTAGTTTCGCTGCACTTGTTTGGCTCCTAAAACCCTACACCTTAACTCCTCAAGAAAAAAATAAAGACTTTTCCTCTTAAGTTCGGAAGCAATAGTAAGGTTCTTGTTTCAAAAGGCTAGGAGAGTTTCTAGGCTTTATAGACAATGAGAAATAAGTTTTTCTGCTTGAATTCTTAAATGATATGAGGGTTCTTATTACAAAGATAATAAAGAAGGTTCCTTAACCTTGAAGAGGGGGAGAAAAATGTTTTTTTCCCAGGGTTTTTGGCAGTAAGAAGGTTCACATTGTCCAAATGCACAGCCAACAAAATTTGGTAATGGCTTTGCATGCATCATGTTCCATGAAACATGTAAAGGGGGGCAACTGTTGATACCCAATTTTGTTCGGGTACTCAATTTTATTTAGTTTTAGGTTACAAAATTTAGTTTGGTGGGCATTTTTGCTTTTAAGGGTAATTTGCTCTTTTTGGTCATTTTATAGCTTAGGAAGTTGGTAAGATTAGTTGCATTTAGATTACGTTGCCATTTCATGTTGTGGATTTTTAGGAATTTATAATGGTCATCTGGGGTAAAAATAAGAATTAATTTAGTTTAGGTACTAATTTGGAGTCCTAAAAGTTTTGTAGGGTCAATTTAGGGAGAACATAAAGGTTTAGGTGGAAACCATGAGTTTTTAGAAAGTTCTAGGAAAAATAGAAAATTTTGGGGGCAAATATGCTAACTCCTAAGAGTTTGAGGCAAATTTGACAAGTTAATGAAATTTTGGGTGAAATTTGGCATTTTTATAAAGTTTTGCGCTGATTTGATAAATCCTGGAAGTTTTGGGTCAAATTGAAGTTTTCCATAGAATGTGGTGCTATATTAGCAACTCAAGAGTTTTTCTGGACTTGGACTAGCATTATGACCACATTATATCCTTAGAGATTTAAACTTTATCAAATTTGATTTGGATGAGGTTTAATCTCTCAAAAACTTTATACCTCTCCTAGTATAAATATGGGTCACTATTTAGAGGAAATGATAGGAAAAAAAAAAGGTGAAAAATTGGCAAAAACCCTAAACTTTTTTAGAAAAGGGGAAACTGCAAGTTAGGACCCTTGTCTCACAGCCTGACTCACAAAGCCCCGAGCTTTTCCCTAGTTCGCCGCCACCCCTGGGTGCGGTCCTTTCTATTGCTCGACACCTCCAGCCTCCGGACGCCACCACCAGCCGTCACCGATGGTACAAGACCAACTTCACCAGGCCTCCGCCTCGTGCCGTTCGCAACCTTTCCCAAGCGTCCGCCGCCATACTCATTGAACCAAAGAAGAACCGTGTCATGTTCGCCACTCCAGCCGTTCGCCAAAACCATCCCCCGCCGCCGTTCCGCCCACTGTTCGCTCTGCCAGCCAGGTTAGAGGTCGCTGTTACAGCTAGGACTAATGCCCAGTCCTCCCATCACCTCGATCCCAACCCGTTTCAGAATTCGGTTGACCCAGCCAATCAATTTACTTTTGGCATAACTCCAGTTTAGCTTCTGGTCTTTTTATTTCATTTATCCAAACAACCAACACTTTTCTCTTTTATAGATTGGTCACTAACAGCAAGCTATTTATTGTTCTTTGTTTATTTGTTTGTTTGGCCATACGTTAAACTTAGCTATTAAATTAGGATAGTGATACAATGTAGGGTATTTATTTGTCTCTTCTTTGACTATTTTCAGAATAGTTTAATTTTTATATCAAAATGCATCTTAAAGTTGAAAATACATAATAAACTTTCAAGAATCCGTTCTTGGTGAGTTTTATAATATCATGAGGTGGATTATTTGTTTGAATCCGATTAGTCTAAAAAGACTCACGGTTTTGAATAAGATGTTTCTTTCAAATTTTTTATGGATTTGGTAAAGTCACAAGATTTCAAGGACATCTAAGATTCCATATTCGGTTAGTCTGGTAAGATTCATGATTTGGAATTAAATTAAAATTAAAAAAAAAAACAAAATAAAATTCATAAATATTATTTTTATCGCTAATGAGGCAAGGAAACAAAAAATTTAGGAAAAAGATAAAACTGAAGCCTCCATGGTACTAGTTTTGGGCACTAGAATAAAGTAATTTTAGTATAACCGACTCACGATCTTAGAATCTTTTGTAGACCATAACAGATATCCAATCGACCTAGATGAAATTGATTTGTGGCGATTTCTAAAAACACACTACTACACCTTTTTAATATAGTCCGACAACAATTTCTGAAATCTTAATTTAAAAATTATGGCAGCCATCTTCCATTAATTTCAATCTGTATGGTATTTTTTTTACAGTTAATCGATATTTTAAATTATCACTTTCTTCTTTCTATATTTCTTTCAATTTTTAAAACAGTATTTTTTAAATGACAATTAATTGTAAAAAAATAAAACTAATATACAGATTGAAATTATTTGAATATGAAAGCCATGCAGCCTAAATTAAGATTTTATAAGTTAGAAATTGGACTGTATAAAAAATGCAAGAGGTAAAGTGTATATTTCTAAAACGATGAGGGGTGAAATGTAATTTCACCTAAATCTTAGGGGCCAAATTGTAATTGACCTTTTTTCTCGCTTTTTCCCTATGGTCCCACTTCTATTTCAGTCCCTAGATATGCCATTTCTGACCTTTTGGTCCCAAAACTCCTCCATGTAATGATTGAGTCCCAAATTTGATTCGTTATTAGAGATATCAATGAATCGAGTTTATCTAACCCAAACTCTTTGTACAATTAATCGGGTTCAGGTAATACCGATCTAGTGAGTGAGTGAGCACTACCCGCCAACTTATTTAAGACATATGTTTAATTTTTTAAACTTTTTTATTTTTTTTATATATGTTTTTAAAAGAATGTGTATATTTACAATTAATAATAACTAAAAATCAAAAACTAAAGTAATATATGGTAATTTATATCATTATAATTTTATTTTAAAATAAAATCATATTTTGAATATAAATATATTAGTGTGGGAGGGTGCACGTATGGTCGGGCAGGATTAGTTAAACATGTACCATCTTCGTGGCTGTATGAGTAAGGGCGCATTCGGGTTTGGACAGTTGGGTTCAGGGAGGCTTGATTTTTTTTATATCCATACAATTGTGATTGAAACCAGGGAGCCAATCATCAAATGAAAGAGTTTGAGGACCAAAGGAGGAAAAGTAATAGGCATATGAATTAGATTAGGAGTTTGGTCATTCATCATGAAAAGAGCCTAAAAAAGCAAAGTTTAAACATGAAACTCTTCTGCTGCAACGCGTGGGATTGGGAACCTAATATATCTCCTTAATATTTATTTTTTCTACACTTTCCCTTCAAAATATTGCTAGAAATCCAAATAATCAGTTCTATTATCCTTTTAATTCTTAAAAACCAAAAAGAATTACGAAGTAGTGATATGAAAAACAAAAGCATTAACTTTTTGCATTTTAATTACATATTCTTATTTGGCATGAAGCATATTCTTATTTGGCATGAAGTGAAGGATTGCCAATAGATACGACATTAATCCCCAAACGCAATATATATATATATATAACTCAAAATTACCTAATATTACAAATAAAAGGTTTTTGAAAGAAAGGAAAAGTGATAGGAGAGTCAAATGCGAATGAGGGGTGTGAGAGTCATATCCCTTTACCATCCATATTAGGAAGACGGGACCTTAAATGCTATATTAATTTAAGGTTGTAATTAAAGCCAAACTTTGTATTTTTTTCACATTTGCATGAGATTTTGTCTCATCAATTTATTGAGTTTTGCTGATAAAGTAATCCATAATTAAGAAGAACACAACTATCATAACGTTATAAAGTATAAGTTGCAACATAGACAATATTTAAAACATGCATTACTTTCCATATTTTTTCAAATTGGCATGAAATTTTTATTACAATTTATCTTGTTCTTAAGACAAATTCCTTGTTTTATTTATATTTTAAGTTAGTTGAAACACATTTACTTGACCACAATACATTAAAAAACAATTTTTTGACAAATCATTTCAAGCCAAAACTATTTTTTTTTAAATTAAATACTCTAGTAGAGCGGTCACTATCCACTAATTGCATTTGCGGTACAACATTGGGTTAAATAAGCCCAAATGAAAGCCCAGAGGATCTCTGAGGCAGAATAGGAGCTGAAGAATACCACTATAAGGCCAGATATCTTTGTGCCCAATATCAACTAATGCACAAGATCAAGTAAATTCCTAAAAAATAGGGATACAATCTTACACATTAATAAGGAAATCATGCACTATGTCAAGAAAAAGTGAAGAACTTTATATCTCATGATTATGTTGTCTGCACCATCTCCAATTAGAAACAAACACTTTCAAATAGTCTACTAACTTGAGCGTCAGAGGATAAACTCCTTAGACATATAATTCCACTAGCCTCTAATATTGTATTCACTTGTAGAACTAGGTCCCATCAACCGGCCCAAGTTAGGGGCTATTCATTTTACTTTAATGTCGCATTAATGGATTGGTCGAAGTTGAGTTAAACCTAGGATATAAAGCTAGGGCTGGGTTGGGCTTATTTACTAGCTTATGCCATTGATTAAAAAAACAAAAGGTAATGCTTGTTTCTCTTCACTTTCAGACCACTGCATCAAGCTTGCAAACCTTTCCTAACTCTTTAACATGACTAGTGCTTCCTGTACTCCTCATTCTCACTTTTGACAACAAGCTCTGGTCTTGGACAGGGGTGGAATTAAAAGGGGGCTAGCAGAGTCCCTGTCCTCCCCTAAAATTGTAAAATGTTTGTAATTCCCTTTAGAATTTAAAGGTAAATGTATTTTGACCTCCCCTTAAAATTAGTCGAATTCCCTTGTAAGGACTAAGTTTAGGAAAACAAAATTTTGGCCCCTCCTTTATAAAAAACCTAGGCCTTCCCCTGGTCTTGGGATTTTTTATCAGGAACCAGCCCAGCCAGTCCGTTGTCATTAGCTCGAGATTGACTAGCCTTTCGATCCTTTGTTTGCAACCACGCCCATGAAAATATCAAATCCCTCATCGTCATTTTGTTCCCCTGGTTACTCCAAAAGAACCCATTTATTGATATTGAATGATTTACCATAAAAATACCTAAAAGTCAAACTCCCTTCTTCTCCTTTACCTTTTAACATGAATTGGGAAAAGAATTCACATTTTAGATAATGATCAAAATGAAGAAAAACCAAAAGCAAAGGAAATAAAGCACGAATATGGGGATATTTACTGCTTGGTTTCTGATAAAGTGTAGAGAAAATATTTTCCTTATTTGTCTAATGTCGCTCTGGTAAGCAATCTTCAACTGTCGATGGCTGCTCCTTCATTTTAGGAAGGATTTTTGGATTCAGCTGTTATGTTTTTTGTATTTTAAATTGATAGCATAAGTTAGTAAATATGCCCAACACCATCCCAGTTTTTATATTCTAAATTTGAACCACTATTGATTAGCCCATTAATGTGGTACAGTTAATGTAGTTAATGTAAACAAACTGTCCCTTACCATCAATTACAAATTGAAGATAACAAAAGAATAAAATGATTCTATTTGGCATTAATGTTCTAACTTGAAAAAGACACAATACTGAATAATTTAGAGGGTTTTTTTACGTTTACCCCAAAACTTTGGTTGATATTACACTTATCCCTAAGATTTAAAACTATATGCTTATCCCTTTGTTTTTTTCACATTGTTAGTTAGTCGTTAGTCAGAATTACTGATATTTAAATTTATATCTCTACAATTTCAAAATCTATACTTTTGGCCCTTGTTTTTTTCACTATCCTACAGTAATGTCTGAAATTTTAATTGAAACTATCTAGTAACTATTTTCTAGTAAATATAATATTTATTGAACTATTTCATTCAATCTATAAAATATTTTTTACAGTTAATAAACATTTAAAATTATTAATTTCCCCCTTAAAAATACAAAATAGGGAAAAATACTAAATTTTCCACTAGTATTTGTCTCCTAGACTAGACTGCTAGCTAGTGTTTTCTCTGGTATCAGTATTACCACTAATATTCTAGTCCAACACCAAATATACCACTAATGTAACAACTTGGGATTGAATATGCCGCTAACTGAGGTAAAAAAGAGAACTTGATGGTTTTGAAATCTAATGGTACTAATGTAACTTTTAACAAATTTTACAAATTTTAAGTAATTTATCATTTTTATTATTTTGTTCGACAACCACCATAATTGTTTCTAGATCCTCCAAAAATGAAATTCAAATTCATCATCATATTCTAATGTGCTTCTGATCACCTAATAGTGGATCCAATGATGACAGATTTGGTGGCTTAATCAGTGCACAAAAAAATGAGAATGGTAAATTACATAAACTGTTTGTAGTTTGTTAAAGTTACATTAGTACCCTAAACTCCAAAACCCACATCTTTTCAAATTTACTGTTAGGTTTTGATAGTTGGTGGCATATTAAGCCCCTAACTGTAATATTAGTAGTATACTTGATTCGAAACTGTAATATTACTAGCAATATTAGTACTAAGGAAAACTTTAATGGGCAATCCAGTCCAGGAGTTAAACATTAGTGGAAATTTTGATACTTTCCCATGTAAAATAATATTTTAAATTTCAATTAATTATTACAAAAATACCAAGCAACTTGAAATTACTTAGCATAGTTTCCAGATAGTTTGAATTAAAATTTTAGAAACTGCTGCTAGATAGCTTTAAAAAAAAATTATAGATTTCCAAAATTTTAGGTGTAATTGTAATAACAGGCTAAATTCAGGGAGGCTAGCTGTAACTTTGACTAATGGCTAACTGATGATGCTAAAAAAAGTAAGAGGTATATGTATATTTTAAAACCTTAGGGCTTAAGTATAATATCACCTAAAGTTTATGAGTAATTGTAAAAAGCCCATAAGTTAAAGTTAGGTTATCAAAGCTGAAAGCTGGTTTATGCATATGAGAGAACAATCATTTTTATGGATTGTGAAGCTTTTACCAGTGTTGCAAGAACCTGACCAGAACCAATTAGTCAAACCCATTCGGCTACGAACTAGTGCCTTTGACGATTAGGCTATCAACTCATTAGATATTTTTTCAAAATCATTCAAAAACATCCTAAATCTATTCAAACAGGTGAGCCATGAACCAAAATGATTTTTTTAAGCTGATGGACAATGGTCATGTTTCTTATTTAGGATGGTGGGTGAATCAATGGTCCAATCAATTAAACTGCAAACTGATGACTTCTTTAGTTCTTTTCACAATTCAAAAGGCTTGGTAGGGATCTTTGCCATTACCTTCTCTTTCATACCCTTTCTAAAAAAACCTACCATGTGGTCATTGTTTTTTGTTCTCAAACTGGCAACAGGGCATATGAGGTAGGACTGAAAGTTGGGCCACTTTTATCACCCGAGTCTAACTTGAATTATGGCTATTTTTTCCTCTTTGATGCAACCCGAACCTGAGTCGATTATGTAATTAACCTGACTAAACCCTAAACCAATGAGTTTGGGTCTGGGTTAGAGTTAATCAGGTGGACCTGATTTTCACATTTTCAATGCTGAAAAAGAAAACAAACAATCATAGGAACATTTGCCCAAAATAAATGCACATTGTAGGAACAATCACCTTATCCACAATCCAATAGACAATCAACCCAACACATAAATTAAAAAATATCCATATGGTATGAAGGTTTGGATAATGATCATTACATTGTCTAACAACGTAGAACAAATCACTGTTACATTATCCCTTCCTTTAGAAACTTGGTCATCCAAATTCTAACTTAACTATACATCATTCTTAAATGTCATCTTTGAGCATTTTTTTTTAGTTTCCCAATCTCTTTTATATCATGGTTTAACCATAACACTTGACCATGGGTACCCTTGTTTTTTATCTCTTGACTTTTTGATCAAGAGATTCCTTTATGATTCTTTTTGAAAAAATCTTTTTCTTTTTTTTTTCTAAAGACATCACTTGTGAGGTAATCTCTCAAAACTCTTACCCCACACTTAACCTATTTTAGGTCATTTTGCCTCTTAAAGCTTTTTAGCTTGGATAACCTTTCCTTTTATACAGGGTATTATTAGGAGTACTTCTCATACTCCCTATTTGTTGAGAATTTATCTCTGCTTTGGCAGGTTTCTTAGCTTACATTAATCTTCACCCTTAAGTTCTTAGTGAGTTTAACTTATCTTTGTGATTTCTTACACCAGGCTTAAATACTTAGCCTTATTAGGTGTGCTTTGGTCTTATTGCCTCTTAATGCCCTTAAGTATATATCTTCTTGGCAGCTTGCTTTCTCTTCCTTTAGTAGTTATTTGACACCATTGATGTTCTTACTACCCAACGTTTGCTTAGCCTTAGGGTATCCATGACTTAACAACCTTAATCTTACAATAGACACTTTACCCTATACAACCTCTAAGCACTTAAGTGTTCTTGGATAGAGTTCCTTAACATGTCTAAAGTCTTCGACTTCTTATGAGTCACTTAATCAAAAGTTCAGCCCTTAATTCTTATAACTTTCTAAGCATGTCTTTTGATTTTTCTTACCTGGAATTTTCATTGGCCACTTCGCTCTTCTTTGAAAAAAGGGTTTCTTTTCAGTTTTATGGCCCTTCTCCTTGGCTACCTAGATATGCACTTAACACTTGGGCTATTAGGAAACTTCTTCTCTTTCCCTTTCTCTTTTTTTTTTTTCAATTCCCATGGTCCTTTGAAGACCCTTAGGCATAGCCCTCTTGATTCCCTAAGCCTATTGAAGCAACCAAAACACTTGGCCTCTTTTAGTGCTGCCTTTCTATGTACTCACACTAGTAATCTACTAAAATTCATTGTCTGTGTTTCTTTTGTGAAGACTAATTCTAGCACCTTCACTTAATTTCCAATACATAGTTACTTTCTTAGGTTATACTTAGTTCAGCTCGCACTTATGCATTTCTTATCGTGAGCATGTAATATACCTTTCCACACTTATAGTCCATGCCCATGATACAAGAACTATTTGTCACCTAATATTGTAACCTTTTAAGGCTCATAGAGGACTTATTTAAAGTTTTTTTTTATCTTTACCTTTAGGTACTCAAATTCTTAAGTGCTTAGGCACTTAAAATGCTGTACTCAACACTTCATAATTTAGCTTTTGAAACTCACTTAGTACCTTTAGTTATCATAACTTATTTAGCTTCCCCTTATTGGGATCAACTTCTTTCTTGGTTACCCGCTTCCTAGGAGTCTATTTGTCAATTTCAAGACTTTTACTTGAACTAATTGGTAACAAAGGTACCCTACTTACTTCTTAAGGTAGAGTTTCAAACAAGCTCCTAAGCTTCTTGAGCTTATTGACTAGATACTTTTTTTTTTTAGTTTTACTGAGTTCCCTTTGATCGATGTAAGTCATTAGTGACCCCAAATCTTAACAGTGTATTTGGTATACCTTTTTCTTAAGTACTGTAGCTCATGGCTCCCAATTGGTTTTTTATGGACTCCCTTTGTTGAATCTTGATTCACATAAGGAATCACTCTTTTCTTTAGGGTCTAAAATGAATTTGTTTTAACCCTAACTTCCCATTTGCTTAAGGTTTCTCCCCTTCTTCAAAAATTTGAAGGCTAGCTCATTGTCGGTTACACTCTTATAGAAATTTCTTTCTATAATTAATGAGCATTCATCTCACTCTTTCAAATACTTTCCTTTATATGGAATACATAGTTTCAACCTCAAAATAACCATACCAACTCTTAGTGTACCCTTAAAATGCTTAACAAAACCCTCACATCGTAACTTAGGCATTTCGCCAAATTAAATGTTTCTTAGTTTTGCTCCACTTAAGCACCTTTAAACATCCATATAACTTGTCTAGACTTTTTATCTTAGCTCTTCTACGTCATTATTACTTAATCAAAGGCATTATAATGCTATCAGTCCCTTGCACTTGGCCCTTGGACCCAAAACATCCTTCACTTGCCCTAAATTTGGTTTTCCAAGAGAGCCCTTTAGTTATTTTTGGACTTATACTTGGTTTGAGCATTTGGGCATTTTCCAACAGCTTCCTTGGTGTTAGTATTGAACTAAAAACCTAATCATGAGATGATTTTATTTTGCACATTAAGTCATGATATTATATTAAGGTATTATTTTAATATTTATGTTTGTTATTTATTTCTGTGTAACATAATTAAACATAATTATAACCCTAGAATAATAGTATTTTTAAATGTTCCGAGTTGAGTATTATTATGGAATAAGTTGCAATAATTCATAAAGACCAGCATATGTGGAGACTAATATGAGATATGTAGTCTACATATGGATACAAGTTTGAGAACTTGTGTATTGGATTAACCTAACATTAGAACACTACATGGATAGTTATATGAGTGTCATAAGTAATTCTCATAATGATCATGGTATATGTAGTCACATACTTTGATACTTTTCCTTGTTGCTCTTAACAAAGTGAACATGAAACTGGTCATTGGGTATATCACATATCAAGCAAATGGATTTGTATGATCAAGATGAGATTTGTTCCTCCTATATAAAAGGAGTGATATCTCTATATCCTTTGATTGAGTGAGACTAAGGAAATACATGGTCATACTCTGATGAGTTGATATGGGATATTAATGTTATCAGTTTAAGCCAGTTTACTTGGGAATCAAGAAACCATAGATTGGGTAATACGAAGATGACGCGTTCCATGTCTTGTGCTCGTTCTTGATATTTTGAACAAAGGGACAGTGGCATATATAAATAATGATCATAGAGGCTTAGTCGAATCACCAACTATTTTGTCACTTGGGTAATAATGATGTGTTACTAGACATCGCTCATTGTTTATGACCATAAGATTTATGATCATTTCTAACACGATAAGAGCCTAAAGGGTCACACACTTAGAGTCAATTGAACTATTTGAGTGCATGGCCCAAATTGTTTAGTTTTGGTTTAATAATAAATTCAGATTAATTATTGGCCTAAAAATTGAGCCACTGTTAAGTCTAAAATTAGGCTTAATTGGAATAGGGTTATGAAACCTATTTGGCTTAGGAGTTTTGCATCACTATATATATGTTATATGGTGTTATTTTTTATAGAACTTCCCTGGGAAAAAATTGAGAAAAGGTTCTGAAAATCTCCAACCGTACTCACCCCTTGTCTTTCCTTAGAAGACGCAAGCTAACACTACGAGCACAAGAGCAATGCTCCTACTGGAACCTGGAGGAGGCATGGTGATCTAAGTGGTTCCTATGGATACCGTAGATAGCTTGAACGTGTCAAATTTTCAAGTTTTGTGATTCAGGTCAACAGTTGGGTGAAAGATCTCAATCTACTAGGTACAAAAAATAACAAACACCTGATTTACTTGTTTCACTTAGATCTTTGAAGGTTTCAGTTAATTCCACTACATTTTTAGCTTTTGAAACCTAACACTTAGTCCTTTGGAAACCTAAACAATCACCCATCTTTGCTCCAAACCCCTTGCATTAAAGCAGCTTATTCAAATAGTTGGTTGTTTTCCAAGGGTACCTCACACACTTTAGTGTCGTAACTTGATGTCTTTGATGTACTTTCATAAGACCTTAACACTTGCCCATTTTTTATACACATACTTAGGTCCCCTACAAACCTTAAAACACCTCCCTTACTGCTTAAAACCTTGTAGATTAGTGTAGTTTCTTCATGCACTTCTCTGTTCCTCCAAATGGGCAGCATATGCTACACTTGAATCAAACATATCTTGCAGCCCTTTGATGCCTTTGTAAGTTTGCATGGGTAATATGCTTTGCTTTTCCAACACACTCAACCACCTCCTAGGTGCAGCTTAAGTCCTTATTTCACTCCTAACCATACCTTACAGTGTTAGCAAGACACCAAATATGCACATAATGCATACTTATGTATAAATAGGTCCAATAATCCTTTATGCCCATGTGATCCTTTTAGGTAATTATGCCCATGCACTTAGGCGTTCTTTATACATTTTAACTACTTCCTTTGGGTGCTTTATATCATCCTTACATCACCTACCATGTTCAGTCGGGCATCAAATAAACACACGAGGAATACAGCCTACGCTTGGAATTATTTCAACAACATAACTCACACAACTTAGCCCCAACTAATGCATACTTAGGGTAGCTTAATCATAATCAACTCCACACTTATACACATTATTGAATCATAATTAGATTAGATTCTTTTATTTCTTTTTATGAGACTTTTTGATTTTCATCTTTGAATGATTACTAGCCCAAGCTATGACCTTAGGCCTCGCCCTTCACTTACAGTTGGCATTACTCTTGGAATGGGTGCACGTAAAATTTTTGTGCTTGTAGCCCTTACCTCTTGTCTTCATATTCTAAATGCCCTCGACATTCATGTATTTGGTGATAACATCTTACTTACCCTTGGTGTAGCCATACTCCTCAATGCTTCTCTAATCATTTACTCTCGACTTCACCAAACATCTACCCTTCTTTTAGGTCTACTCACACTCCACAACTTTAGAGCATTCTTCCACCATAAGGTTCTTCACCCTTCTTATTGAAAGGTATTAACTCAACTTTGGACTTTTTTCAAGTCCACAGCCTCCTTAGCCTTAGTGTTTAGGCTCAACCTAAACCCAGGCCCTTAACCCTTTTCAAAAACTTGGGTTTACTTCTTGGTTTCTCGTGGTCTTGAGTTTCTTAGGAATCTCATCTTGCCCATTGAAAAGCCTTACTCATTCTTGGGTTTTTTATCCCTCATAGGAATGGTTGCATTCTTAATTGAGTGACATACCCTTTACGGTGTCACTTGGACATTTTCTAAAATCCTTTTCCTACAACCAAGATAAAAAAACCATCCTTATCCAATATACAACAATTATAACAATAATTATCCATACTTACCACCTGCACACAAAATAACAACAATAAACAATTAAAATAACACTTACTTGTACAAGGACTTTTACTTTGATCTCAGATAATTGATCCTCTAGTAAGACACTTAAAGGACTTTTTAAGCCTTACTCTGATACCACTGTAAGGGCCCCTACTCAGGATCTCTTGTAATTACAATATTATGGTCCCACATTTAGTTGTAGTTAACTAATTGATACTTGTAAATTCTTTAAAACTTTTATGCAACTAGTATAGTAACTTAGAACATGCATACATGAGTAGCTTCGATGTTAAGTAAGAAACTAAATGAATAAACCTTTAAAAATCTTTCTAGCAATTTAATAAACACTTTAACTTAATCCATAACCAAAGCAAAACAACCAAGTATATGTTTCTTCAAGTATCAATCAAATGTACACTACTAGCTCCTAATGCACATCCAAATTGACCAATGTATATTAGCATAACTTAAATTCTTTACACACTAGCCAATACTAGAGCTTTAACTTAGTACTATTACGTACATAACTAACTAAGCTTTCTGAGATCATGATTAAGCTCCACCTCAAGCTCACTTGCTCTTAAAGCAAGAGGACTTCTTACCATCATTTTGCACAGTTTTTCTTAGCCTAATGTCAAGGCCATGAAAAGACTCATAGTTTGTACAAAGCAAGACTAACTACCATCTTAAAATCAATCAAGATTTCATATATAAACTTATATACCTGCATTAGAAATCTTGACATAACACCTACAATTTGTGTTAGGCCCATTAAGCTATAACTGCACAATATGTAAACTTAAGGGGGTGAGAATTTAATAATTCTTAGTGAGGGACTTATAAACCTGCAAGGAAAATCTTTAGGACAAAGCACTATAAATATCAATATATATATGCATTCTTGGCATTAGCTCATAAAAATATTATGCCCCTATGAATGGCCTCAACCTTGGTAGCCCCACACACATGGGTACAAGTATTGGCATGGACTCACGCAGACCATCATGCTAGGATTTTGAAAAATAGAAACGCCACCTTAGTTTAAAAATATGGGTAAAAACCAAGGAAAAAGACACCAATTGACTCTAAAATAATGAAAAGGTGAATTTTTATGAAAACCAAAGATTTTGGAATTGGGGATTGAGTACAAATTAGGAAGGTGTTAGGCATCCAACTCACCTGAAACAAGCTTAAAACACTCAAAAATCAATTTTTAGTATCATAAAAATGCATGCATATGTTAAGTGTCAAACAATAGAGTGATGGTGGATTTTAGTTATTAGGCTTGAACTTAGGTTGTACTCTCAGGCTTCCTACATACCCAAGTGTGAGGAAGGATCAAAGCCTGCATAGATTGCTCCCATATGAATGGGAGGCTTAGATGACCAGTTAGGACATACACCTAGGTGGTTGGTGTTGTTGTTGTGGCAAGGATGGTTGAATTGCCTTACGATGTAGAATTCGATGTTAAGGACAATTAGATTCACCTCAAAGTTGCCCAAGTAATGTTCTTCCCAGTTCCTAAAAAATCCAATACATGAATTTGAAGAAAAATACAAAACAAAAGATGTTAAACTAGAAAATAAAGGTAAAAACAAAAAGTAAAGATAAAATAAAAATAAAAATTAATTTTAGAAAACCCTAACAGACTTAATCGACTCAGATATAATCCTGCAAGAAAAATATTAGTAAAAAGATTATTAGAAATAAATAAATGAAAATTAGCAAATAAAATAAAATAAACTTGAAATAAACTTTAATTGACTCAAAATTGGTTAAAATTAATTAAATATAAGAAATCATGAAATTTGTTTGTGAAATTGGCTTTTAAATGACTCAAAATAAGAAAAACTAAGTTCTGGTTAGTGGCTAAATTGTAAGAAAATAAACTTGTAACTCCATTGACTAATCTGTAAAGAAAAGAAAAAAAGATTAGTGACTTGAACGAAGAAATCTAGAAAACATAATGGTTCATCTCAAGTTTTACTAAAAGTGTGTCTGGGTTGGGTTTTATGGGCCAAATGAGCTCAAGCCCAGTAAAACTAAAATTGGGCTTGGCCAATCGAATCGGGTTAGGCCTTTAGTCAAATGGGCCGAAAGGGTTATATTTCTCTCCTCCCCCTTCGAATCTCCATGGCAGTTTAACGAAGCAGATGGAAGGGCAAATGGCTGGGGCAACAAAGGGACGATGGTACAGTAGTGGAAGCGTGGTAGGGCGCCGCGATGATGAAGAAGCTTCAGATGGTGGCATGTTCTTATCCGGAACTGGGCTGGGCAGATGACAATGAAAGCTTCTCGCTTCATTCGCCATCACCGGCAACGGGCGATGCCTGGGATATGCACTGCGGCATGAGGGGCAATGACAGTGTCTCGCTGGGATGGCAAACTATGGTGGATTGTGGCCAGACAGGTAATGGAGCGTCAGGCGTGAAGGGCGGCAGCAGATGAAAGCCAGCGTGCTAGAAGCTTCGTAGAAAAACAGGGATTGATGCTGTGATTTTTCCTTTTTCCTGATTGTAGCTTAGGCATTTGAGTTTAGCTTTTGATTTCGAATTCCAGGCCTCTATATATTTTGATATTATAAGGTGTATTTATAGGTTAGGACATGCTTAAACTCCAAGAAAGCATTCAATGCTAAAATCTTAAACAAATTAGGACAAAATCCATTATTGACAAGTTTAGTCTTTAGTTTTTGCTCTTAACATCTATTTTAGCTCAAAATATCACAAAGCTTACAATTAATCTCAGAATTCTCATAGATTTTCAATTGAGACAAAGAACGTTCAGATTTGCCAATTAAGCCTCAAATTTTGGCTGATTTTTAATGAATGCCCAAAACTTCCTAGGAATTTCAATTAAAGCCCAAACTTTCACAACTAAGTGTAATTTTAACCCAAATTACCTGAATGACTCAAATTTGCACTAAAAAAATAACCTAACTAATACCAAAATGAAATTTAAAAAACAAAAAAAAAATGGGACACGACATGATAATTTCAAATAGAAAATGACAAAAATGGCCCTAAATACTAACTAACCAATATTTGCCTAATCTAGCCTATCACCTAAGTGAAAGTCAAAATGAGTGTTAACAGTTTACCCGCCATTAGCTCACTTTTATGGAATAAATTTGAGCTGATGTCAATAATACTCATTTTCCTGTAACACTAATGGATTTGAATAAGAGGTCGAGAATGGCCTAATTTGTCTTGGAGGTTAGTGGAAATGATCTGGTTTTTTCTGCAAAGTTTATGGGAGCAATCTGGTTTATTCAAAGGGTTGCCGAGAGTGCTCTGGTTTGTCTCGAAGGCTTTCAAGAGTGGTACGGTTTTTTTCCAAAAGTTGACGGGAACTGTCAAGTTTTTCCCAAAAGGTTGATGGGAGCAGTCAAGATCACCCCAAAGATTGCCGAGAGCAATCTGGTTTGTCTTGGAGGCTTTTGGGAGCTATCTAGTTTGCCTTGAAAGTTGACAAGAATGTTCAGGTTTCTCCCATAAGGTTGATGGGTGTGGTCTGGTTTGTCTCAAAAAATGATAAGAACTTTTTGTGGGGTCAAACAATAAGGATTCACACTAATCAAGTGAGATAAGATGTAAACCTTACTGGTCAAATGAGAGGGTTCTTATGACTCATGCAAGAAAGATTTCCTTGGGTCAAGTGAGAAAAGATGGAAACACCATGAGGTCAAGTGGGGTATTCTTGTACATCAACCAAGAAAAATTCTCATGGGTCAAGTGAGAAAATATGAAAGACTCATAGGTAAAGTGAGGGATTCTTATGAGTCACACAAAAAGGATTCTCACGAGTCAAGTGAGAAAAGATGGAAACTTCATGGGTCATGTGAGGGACTCTTGTGAGTCAAGCAAGAAAGATTCTCACAGGTTAAGTGAGAAAGGATAAAAGCTTGACATGTCAAGTGAGAGATTCTTACGGGTCAAGCAAGAAGCATTCTCATAAGTCAAGTAAGAAAAGATAAAAACCTCATGGGTCAAATAAGGGACTCTTGTGGGTCAAGCAAGAAGGATTCTCTCAGATCAAGTAAGAAAAGTTGGAAGCCTCCTAGGTCGTGAGGGATTCTTGCAAGTCAACCAAGAAAGCTTCTTATGAGACAAGTGAGATAAGATAGAAACCTCAAAGGTTAAGTGAGGAACTTTTGCAGGTCAAGTAAGAGGGATTTTCATGGGTCAAGTGAGAAAAGATGAAAACTTTACTCTTCAAGTGAAGGATTCTTGCTGGTTAAGTAAGTGGGATTTTCACGGGTGAAGTGAGAAAGATGGAAACCTTACGGGTCAAATGAGGGATTCTTGCAAGTCAAGCAAGAAGGATTTTCAAGGTCAAGTGAGTTAAAATACTAGCCTCATAGGTCAAGTGAGGGATTCTTGCGGGTCAAACAATAAGGATTCTCACAAATCAAGTAAGGTAAAATACTAGCCTCATGAGATCAAGTGAGAGGTTCTTACAGGTTAAGCAAGAAGCTTTCTCATGAGTCAGGTAAGAAAAATGGAAAGCTCATGGGTCAAGTGAAGGACTCTTGTGGTTACAACAAGAAAGCTTCTCATGGGTCAAGTGGGAAAATATGAAAGTCTCACCTGGTCAAGTGAGGGATTATTGCGGGTCAAGCAAGAAGGAATCTTACAGGTCAAGTGAGAAAAAATGGAAGCCTCGCAGGTCAAGTGACAAATTCTTTCAGGTCAAGCAAGAACAAATCTCACGGGTCAAGTAATAAAATATGCTTGCCTTATGGGTTAAGTGAAGAGGTCAATGAGGGCTTCACCTTCTTAAATGAAGGATCCTAGTTATAGGGCTTAAAGAAGGATAGGTGCCTGGCTTATTGGGCTTTCAGAAATGAGTGCTTGCAATAATGGCTTAAAAGTGGATAAAAAGGTTTTGGATATGCTTATTGAGAGTGTTTTAAGATGAATGCCTAGTGGAAGGGCTTTGGGAGAAATGAAGTGGTATGATGCATGATATGCCCTAGAATTGAACTAGACTCGATGCATTTGACATTATGTGATTTTGAGACTCTCTTTCAGTTTAAAGGTCAAAGGACTAATCCATGGGATTTTGTAACTGCTTGGTCTTGAACGAGTAAATTGCCTTGATATGCATGCTTAGGGGCACCATTGTAGCCTTGTGATGAATTTTGGATATGTTCAATCTTTCAAAAGACAACTTGCCCCAACATGGAATGAATGTGCTTTTCATACCCCCCATATGTAAACTTAAGGTACAACTTTGGCCTTGTTAAGTTCTTAATGCAGTAAGCAGATTCTTGAATGTTTTACCCTTTGTTTTTGCCTGATGAACATGGTGATGTAGTCTCTTTTGATTAGAGGAGTCCTTGGATATGAATTCAAGGGATTGAACTTCTTAACACATATGTCTTGATGCAGATTCAAGAGTTTCTTATTAAAGGTGTCCTTTTGGAAAATGACCTGATAAAGGACCTCTAATGAAGGTATAGTATTATATTTGTGTGCTCCAATGAAGGTGATGGTTGGTGGTAAGGTCTTATTTAATCGAGTAAAGTTTTAGAATTAAAATGACCTTTGAGCAACTTAGAACCATAAAACTTCCACAACCTAAAACATAGGTACCAACGGACCATAAGAGAATATGTTGTAACCAAACACAACTAAAACAGTTGAGAGATATCAATCTCTCTTAATAAAGGCAATAAACACAAAAGCAAGTCAATCCTTAAGTATGAACATTTCATAAGGTTGTAACGTGGCCTTGGTTGAAGGTAAAGAAAAAATAGGATAAACAAGCTCAAAGACCAAAACATGCCCCCAAGGTATACTTCTCATAAGGCAGACAATTTAGTTATAAGCCTTTATTGCACTTAACCATCATGATTGACCTCTTCAGGCATAGTTGAAAGCATCTTTAGAATTGTTGAGACCAACCATCGAATTTGACCTTTGTTGCAAGGCCTCACCATCAAGAGAGTAGAGCTTTTCTTGAATGACTAGTACTGATGATGAAAACCTTTATGAAGCCACTTCTCCTTGAAAGTTTACTTTGATGTTTGGAGACTCAATTTTCATTTTGAGTACACATCATTGATTTAAAAGATAATGCCCACTATTCACTTTTTTTTCTTCCTTTTTACCTTAACTTTTGCCTAAGCCGCCCTTGTGGGTTTTTAACTCAACAAGGGTTCCTCTTAACTTTTGCCTAAGCCATCTACCTTTCTGGGTTTTCAGTCTTAGTGAGGAATCTTTTATCTCTTTTCACTTCAATTAATTTTTGTTGAAGCACAATTCACCTTTTTTTTTTTTTCCTTTCTCTTTTCTCTTTTCTTTTTTTTTTTTTTTTTTGGAAAACTAATGGGGAAATGTCGTGTTTGCTTGAGTTCAACATTCTTCAAAAAGTACAGTGCACACAGGTCATGTTTCTTTTCATGGCTACTTTATTATGTATTTGGGTGGTGTTGATCAATACCTTCCCTAGCTTTAAGTGCATGTGATGAGTGAGATCTTGTGGAGTTGAATTCCACTCCTCAAGAGTCACATAACCTTGCCCAGGTTAGGGTGATGGGTTAAGAAAGAACAGGCTCAATGTGTTAGGTGCAAAATGGCTTAAAAAGGATATTACATGATGAGAGTGAAAGGGAGATGTGGGCCACGAAAGATGGGCATCTATCATTTAGAAAGACTCACTTCTGTACAGATCATCCAAAATTAAAAGAGGCACCAATGACTTAAAAGCGCAATTATTGTTTGTTTACCAAGTTTAAAGATCAAATTCTCAAATAATCCACAAGCATCCTAGCCCTAGATAATGAATACTTCATGGCACTAAAATGCATGAAAGTCCCAGTCATTCATTCAAATGTAAAAGGGATAAATAGAAGGGAGGAAAACAACAAATTGGTAAAGGACTCCTCTTGCTTAAATCTTCACAATGATGTGGTTTGGTGTAGTTTAGTCTCGAATCCATTATATCGAGATAACATTCACTTGATTGCAAGCTTCATGTGTAGGCAGAGGATTAGTCACCTTAGTCGGCTTTATTGGCAAACCAACTATGTCATTGTCGATAAGATCTTGAATTGCATGCCGAGATCGGGGTTGTTTCGGTCCTTAATCAGCAGGTAGAGACACTTCTTGTTGGTGGTGAGCACTCGATTTAGGCCTGTGCAGTAGTCAGGGTTAGCGCTCTGGCATGGCCCTCAACATAGGGTAGGCAGGCCGCCAACCCAACCAGCTGCTGCATGCACTCTTCTTTATCTTTGGCCGAGTCCGCACTTACCAAAGACAAAAAAATCATCGACATTGACACTACAACCAAAGCTGTGGCTGTTGGGTCCGCCATGGGTTGGAAGCTCCCCCTAAGTTATAAGACTTGTGTTGTGCATCTGTTGCTATATATAACAACCAACCGAAGTCTTCAGAGTATTTTTTTTTTTCTTTGCTACTTTACTGGATAAATTTTCTAAGTGATCAATAATCTTTAATTGTTCTTTTCTTCTAGTCCTCAACCCTTTGATAATGTTTCAAATTACTTCCCGACTAGTTTTAATTCATCTGGCAAAGAGGGTGGATTATATATTCTTTGTCATTGTCGCACTCAAAACAAGGTTCAAGCAACATTGCTTTATGGGTCTCTGAATATAAATAGGATAATTTTAGTGGAGTAGATAAACAATTGGACAATAAGACAAATGGCTTATTTCCAAAAGTTTATGGCAACATAAAAGTGCGCCCACCAACCCACTAAGAAGCTAAAAACACGACCAAACTGATATGTGTATAATATGTGTGTTGGAAATTGCATACTGGCTTCTGCAGGAAGATGGAGTTTATGCATCATGTATACTCTTGCTTGACATCACAAAGCATTCTAATCACTTTTTATTTATTTTTTTCTGGTATATCTGACTTTCTATCATTTAATATGAGAAAATTATAGGATTATATTTATGTGATGGATGACACAGTCCACGCAATAGAAACATCTGCATCGTTTATTGTTGTGGCCCCACATGAGACCTATAGTAATGAATGACATGGATAGCTCCGTCACATCTGTCCTCCATTGTCCAAGGTTTTCAAAATCATTATGCTTAAAGTTTAATTCATACATAATGCCCCCAAATTAAATCCTAGAATCTCTTATTCAAAATACATCCCCAAACTATTTCCACTCACACTAATTTACGTTTATGTACTCTTAACTACTTATTTTTAGGTTGCCTTGGATTACTATATGTGTTTATCAATTTCACCCTTTTAATTACCTCTTGATTCAAATTCCTCCTTAAGGCACAATCATTAGTACATCAAGTGACGCAGATCAGATAATGGAAAAAAGATTTCATTAGCTTGTATTGTAAGTAACGTACATGTCAAGATTCAAAAAATAAATATCTAGAACTAGAATCAAATACAGGTACTTAGAAAGCGTTCAGAACAGATCGGTCGAACAGGGGAAAAACATTCACAGGTTGAACAAGATAGGGTACCCTTGGATGAACATAGTGGACTGAAATGAGATAGAGCACCAGTACTAGGTATTGGGGACAAAGCTTCCTCATGATTTCGAAGGAGAAACGGATCGTGTGTGGCGTAATGGACTTGTTCCTTTGAGAGGTGGTCACAATCCCAGTTGCTCATTGTTACGTGGAGGGGCTTCTCTATCTGCAAGTTCATAACCTGACTCGCGAGTGCCTTGAGTCCCAGCCACTTCAGATTCGGCTTGCCAAACACTTTGGTGGCCAGAGAACGAAGATCCACGACGCAATTCACCACCAAGCTGCAGTCCTTGTGCAGTTTCTCGGCATCTTTCGCGACCCCGACTCCGACGAAGATGTGGTGAGGATGGGCCAGGAAAGCGAAGAGGGTCTAAGGATGGCATTGCCTTGAAGGATCTACAAGATGAGGCAATGGACGCCGACACAGAATTGAAGAGTTGCCACCGGGTTGTCGAACCCCGGTTCCATATTCGACCGCCACTCAATGTCAAGGCCGACCACTAGTTCTTTGTTTTGTCTATTGTAGCGCGGGACAATGTTGACGATCCATGAGTGGACCACCATGGGATCGGAAGTGATGACAGTGTAGAGTGTCCGACCAAAACAAGGAATAGTGTAGAACTCCATGGTTGAGAATCGAAGTCTCAAGTAGGTGTTAGGGTTTTTTTTTTTATTGGGTGCTTTGAAGAAGAAAATAATTAGTGGATTAAACTAGCGAGGATCCTATTCTTATATACACAAGCATTACTGCTTCGCTGTCAAGGAATCGCAATTCATGGCAGGACTTGAATTCTAACTCTGTCGACCAGAAATTCGTCTGATCGTTGCACGTGATTCTAGAACACAAACACAAAGTTGCCCATAAACTATTTGTTTTGGGTCATTTAGCCCATTGGACTAATACGCTTTTTTCATATGAACCACCAATATTTTAGTTTTAGCCATTTTACGGTTTTTTTAAAAAATTATTTTGTTTTTAAATATTTAAGCTCTTTGTATGTAAGAAAGTTGAACAAAGAGTGAAAAGAGACTATAAAAAGTAAAACCTCATGGGAATAATCTATATGACCTTTGTTCAAAAGTTGGGTGGTTAATTTGTACCGATATCATCACTTCAATGGTTGGTTTAACCGAAGAACTAGTTCAAAGAGGGTAACTAATTAACCCAAGATGCATAGTTTGATGGAAGATTCGTGATTTTCCCAAAGATATTTTGCCAAAATAGCTCTTTCTAATTATTGTCTGTATATGTTCTTAATAAAAATAATATTTTTTAATTTTTATTTTTCCTTTTTTTTTTGTCTTTTAGGGGTAACTAATTATATATATTATCTTATATTCTAAAAAGGAAAAGACTTTCACTGTTCATCAATAGTGATTACTGTAGATGAACATTTATTTATTTTTTCTTACTTTTTTAGGATGCGATTTGCTCTTTTTTTAAAATTTTATCCTGATTTCACAATGTGTTCACCTTGATGAGGGCCTATATTGCAACTTTCTAGGTTTTAGTCTGTCTCACGTTTGTTACGGTTAAAACGAAGTTTCAATCCCTAACTTTCTTTTTTTTTTCTTTCATTTTTGTCTCTGAGTTACGTCCATTTTACATTTTAGTCTTCAAATTTTATAACTATTTAATTAGATCTTCTATTTGCTCTCTTGGTCCCCAACTTTTTTTTTTGTTTTTTATGCACTATCTTCTAAAGTAAGACATTGGTGACCATAATTTGTTTATTTTTTAGTTAAACCATTTTTTATCTTCATTAACTCAATTGTTGAATCCTTAATACCTAAAGTTTTTTCATTTTTTTTGTCTTGATCCTAACATTTTTTTATTGATTTTATTTATTGTTGTTTTCTAAAATCAAACTTTAATCATTATAATTTATATACTTTTGGCTTCGTTCTCGTTGATTAGGCTTTAGTTAGTTTTTTTTACTTTCTTCTTTTTTTATCTTTATTAAGTTAATGGTTAGACTATTAATTGATTAACATATATTAAACATAGTTTTGTGTTTCTGTCATTTTCTTATCATTATTGATTTTTAAGTTTTGTAGTATCAATTGTTTACTTCAAGCTCTCTAATTTAATAAAGTAATTTGATCCATAATTGTTAAATTTGAAAGTGAATTTTTATAGATAAATTTTTACTGATATTAAAAATTAGATTTTGTGTTAATAATAGATAAAAATTTTTATTGAATTGTTTCTAATTAATGAAAAAAATATGCATTGTTTGAAAATATGTAACGTATTTTGTATCACACTGCTATTATTAAATTTTATTACAAAAAAATCCACTATGTTACGTAGGTCACCAAACCTCTCCATTTATTCTTATGGTCTCTAATTTTTTTTGTCATTTTTTTTGTTTATTGTCTTCTAAAGCAAGATCTTGGTAAACATGATTTACTTCTTCTTTTTTCTTTTTTTGCAATCAACCATAGAGACTTCGTTTAACTTTTTTTTTATTTTTTTAAAATGAACTTTATTCACTATAAATTGTTTACTTTTTGGTATGGTTTAAACTGATTCGTTTTAACTAATGTTTTTATTTATTTTATTTTTTCCTTTATTAAGCTGATGATTAAGCCTTTAATTCTTAAAATCTTTATATTTACTCTCCTAGCCTGAAGACCATTTTTTGTTGTTTTTATTTGTTAATTATTAAACCCTACTCTTTGTTACTGAAATTTCACTGTTTATCTTATATTATTAATATTTTCATATTATTTCTTTTTTCTAAAACAAAATTTTAGCCTCTACGGTTTATCTCTTGATACTTAGAATCTTTTTTATTTTTTTACTTTCTTAGTCCCAAAAATTTACCATGACTTTTTATCCCGGTTCTTACTTTTCTTTTTTCTTTTTTTTAAAACTCTTTTTTTTCATCAATGATCACCACTGTTTATATTCATATTTAATGTTGATACGGATTGAACCGCCGCAACACGCGGGCACCAAAAGCCTCATATACACTAAGGCATAGTTTTAAAATACGGTTCATCTATAGTATATTTATTACATTTCATATACTTATATACAATTGGCAGTTTCAATAATCTTATAAATTGTTGTAGACAGCAAAAGTGGCCATATTGGATTTGATTAGAGCATCAAATGTGCTTTTGCTGACGTGGTGCATCGGAGGCGATTAAACTATTCTCTTCCTACAATAAGTGACAAACATGAAATTTCATGCTACAAATATTAAGTACAGTATACTATCCAATGAACCAACAACCTGTAATATTCTTATTTCATGATAAAATAGAAAAAAAAAACATGACACCAGAAAGGAAAAGAAAGAATGAACCATTGAAAAACTTCAAGAAATAACTTCAATTAATCCTATTCATTGCTATATATGAAGACCGGTGGGGTGAATTATTGCTTATGAATAGTAACATCCCTGTTTTTTTGGATAATTACAATCTAGCCCTTAGGTTTAGGTGGAATTACACTTTACCCCATCATATTTTAGAAATATACACTTTGCCCAAGCCTTTTGTTGACAACCAATTTTACCCGAACACTAACTTTTATTTAGTTTTAGGTTATAAATTTTAGTTTAGGGGGCATTTTTGTTTTCAAGGGTAATTTCATCTTTTTTTTGTCATTTTATAGCGTAGGAAGTTGGTAAGATTAGTTGCATTTAGATTATGTTGTCATTTCATTTTCTAAATTTTTAAGAATTTAGAATGGTCATCCGGGGTAGAAATAGGAATTAATTTAATTTAGGTACTGATTTAGAGTCCTAAAGGTTTTATAGCGTCAATTTAGGCAAAAGGGAATGGTTTGGGTGGAAACTAAGGGTTTTTATAAAGTTCTAGGCGACGTTGAAAATTTTGGGGCATATTTGCCAACTACCAAGAGTTTTGAGGCAAATTTGACAAGTTAATGAAATTTTGGGTGAAATCTGGCATCTTTACAAAGATTTGTGCAAATTTGATAAATCCTGGAAGTTTTGGGTTAAATTGAAGTTTTGCATAAAATATGGGGCTATATCAGCAACTCAAGAATTTTTCTGGACTTGGACTAGCATTATGGCCAGATTATATCCTTAGAGATTTAAACTTTATCAAATTTGATTTGGATAAGGTTTAATCTTTTAAAACCTTATTAATCACATTTATACCTCTTCTAGTATAAATATGGGTCAAGAAAATGATAGGGAAAAAAAGCTGAAAATTTGGCAAGAGCCCTGAGCGTTTTGAGAAAAAAGGAAACTGCAAGTTAGGACCCTTGTCTCACAGCCTTTTATCCCCAGCAACCCTGAGCTTTTCCCCCAGTCTGCCACCACCACTGGTTACGGTCCCTGCTGTTGCTCAACACCTCCAGCCTCCAGACACCGCCACCAACAGCCACCGACTGTACAAGGCCACCGTCAACGGTATAAGACCACCTTTCCCAGGCATCTGCCGCCATACTCGCTGAATCGAAGGAGAACCGTGCCGCGCCCGTTGCTCCAGGTGTTTGCCAAAAGTATTCCCCGCCGCCGTTCCACACGCCGTTTGCTCTACCCTCCAGGCTGGAGGTCACTATTACCATTGGGACTAAAGCCCAATCCTCAGATCACCTCGAAGACGCTGTCGTCTATTGAATTAAAGTAAAGCCCGATCGCAACCCGCTGGACCCGATCCTAACCCGTTTCAGGATCTGGTTGACCCAGTCAATCAATTTACTTTTGGTATAACTCCTGTTTAGTTTCTGGCCTTTTTATTTCATTCATCCAAAACGTTAACACTTTTCTCTTTTGCCAATTAGTCATTGGCAACAAGCTTTATATTGTTCTTTATTTATTTGTTTGGTTGGTCATGCATTAAACCTAGCTATTAAATTTACATAGTGATTCAATGTAGGGTATTTATTTGTCACTTCTTTGTTTTTTTTTTTCAAAATAGTTTAATTTTTATATCAAAACACATCTTAATGTTGAAAATACATAATAAACTTTTAAGAATCCGTTATTGGTGACTTTGATAATATCTCATGGCAGATTATTTGATCAAATATAATTGGTCTGATGAGACTTACTGCTTTAAATAAGATATTCCTTCGAAATTTTTTAGTAGATTTGGCAAAGTCCTGAGTTTTCAAGGACATCTAGGATTCCATATTCGATTGATTTGGTAAGATTTACAATTTGAAATTAAATTAAAATTAAATATAACTAAATAAAATTCATAAAAAAAATTTTTATCAACAATTAAGCAAGGAAACAAAAATTTAGGAAAATTATAAAACCAAAACCCTCTCGGTACCAATTTTTTGGCATTAGAATAAGGTTATTTTAGCCTAACCGACTCATGATCTAAGAATCTCTTATAGATCATAACATGTATCCAATCAACTTAAGTGAAATTGATTGGTAACGACTCCTAAAAACAAATTTCTACAGCTTGGCAACTCCATTGGGGAAGAGTCTAGTCACCGATTTTACTTTTTTCTTTACTTGTTTGTTTTTTACTTATTGATTTGATATATTGTGTTTTTATTTTTTTTTTATGGGTTCTAACACACACTATGGCATGCATAACGAGCTCAATACCGAAGCTCACTCCAACAAAATTTTGCAAAAATAGCACAGTTAGGCTAGTCATGTGACCAGAAATCCGTCTGATCGTTGTACGTGGTTCTAGAACACAAATACAAAGTTGCCCATAAACTATTTGTTTTGGGTCATTTTGCCCATTGGACTAATACGCTTTTTTCATATGAACCACCAATATTTTAGTTCTAGCCATCATACGGTCTTTTTTAATAAATATTTTGTTTTTAAATATTCAAGCTCTTCGTATGTAAGAAAGTTGAACAAGAGTGAAATGAGTATATGAAAAGAAAAAGCTCATGGGAATAGTCTATATGACCTCTATTTAAAAGTTAGGTGGTTAATTTGCACTGATATCATCACTTTAATAGTTGGTCTAGCTGAAGAACCAGTTCAAATGGAGTAACTAATTAACCCAAGATACATAGTTTAGTTGAAAATTCATGCTTTTCCCAGAGATATTTTGACAAAATAACTTTTTTTCTAATTATTGTCTGTATATGTTCTTAATAAAAATAATATTTTTCCTTTTTATTTTTCCTTTGTTTTTTTCTTTCAAGGGTAACTAATTATATATATTATGCTATATTCTAAAAAAAGAAAGGATTTCATAGTTTATCAACAGTGATTATTATAGATAAACAATTTTTTTTTATTACTTTTTTAGGATGCGATTTGCTCTTGTTTGAGTTTTATCCTCTTTTCGCAAGGTGCTCATCTTTATGAGGGCCTATGTTGTAATTTTCTAGGTTTTAGTATGTCTCACATTTGTTTCGGTAAAGCGAGGTTTCAGTCCCTGATTTTTTTTTACTCTTTCATTTTTGTCTCTGAGTTATGTCCGTGTTACATTTTCGTCCCCAAATTTTATAATTATTTAATTAGATCATCTATTTGCTCTCTTAGCTACCGACCTTTTTTTTATTGTTTTATGTGTACTATCTTCTGAAGTAAAATATTGGTGACCATAACTTTTTTATTTTTTAGTTAAACCATTTTTATCTTCAATAAGTCAATTGTTGAATCCTTTATACCTAAATTTTTTTCATTTATTGTCTTGATCCTAACTTTTTTTATTGATTTTCTTTATTTTGTTTTCTAAAATTAAACTTTAATCATTATAATTTATTTACTTTTGGCCTAATTCTGGTTGATTCGGCTTTAGTTAGTTTTTTTTTTACTTTCTTTTCTTTTTATCATTATTAAGTTAATGGTTAGACTGTTAATTGATTAACATATATTAAACATAGTTTTGTATTTCTATCATTTTTTTATCATTATTGATTATAAAGTTTTGTAGCATCAATTGTTTGCTTCAAGCTTTATAATTTAATAAATTAATTTGATCCATAATTGGTCTAGCTGAAGAACTAGTTCAAAGGGGTAACTAATTAACCCAATATGCATAGTTTAGTTGAAAATTCCTACTTTTCCCAAAGAGATTTTGACAATATAGCTTTTTTCTAATTACTGTTTGCATATGTTCTTAATAAAAATAATTTTTTCTATGTTGATGGTACGTGGCAACCTAACTCCAAGCTAGGTTATGGCATGGATGGCCAAATTCCTCCCTTCCAAAACAATGGTTTTGCAAGGCTGATTTTCTGGGATGCTGCTCCTCTCCCCTAGCTATGGAAACCTAACAATTCTAGAGACTATGACTGTTGCAAGCTCCTATAACTAAATTTTCCCTTTTAAAAATACAAAATAGTGAAAAGTAAAAAATTTTCCACTACTATTTGGCTCATATACTAGATTACCCGCTAGGGTTTTATCTAGTATTAGTACTGCCACTAATATTTCAGTTTGGCACTACATATCTCACTAATGTTATGGCTTGTGACTAAATATGCCACCAACTAAGGTAAAAGTAAGAACTTAATGGTTTGAAATCTGAGGATGCTAATGTAACATTTAATAAATTTTAGAAACTTTACGTAATTTATCATTTTTATTGTTTTGTGTGACAACCACCATATTCGTCATCGATTTCGCCAGAAATTAAATTCAAATCTGTCATCATATTCTGATGTGTATTCTAATCACCCAATGGCAGATCCAGTGATGACGGATTTGGTGACTCAATTAGTGCACAAAAAAAATGAAATTGATAAATTACATGAAGTTCCTAAAATTTGTTAAATGTTACATCAGTACCCTAAATTTTGAAACCCAAATCTTCTTAAATTTACCATTAGGTTTTAAGAGTTGTTGGCATGTTCAGTCTTAAACTGTAACATTAGTAGCACATATGCTCCTAAACTGTAATATTATTAGAAATATTGGTACCAAAGAAAACTTTAGTGGCAATTCAGTCCAGGAACCAAACATTTGTGGAAATTTTGACACTTTTCTATGCAAAATAATATTTTAGAAATTTAATTAATTATTAAAAATACCAAGAAACTTGAAATTACTTATCATAGTTATCAAATAACCTGAAGTAGAATTTTAGAAGCTGTTACTAGATAGCATGAAAAAAAAAAACAAGAGGAAAAGTGTAGATTTCTAAAATTTTAGGTGTAATTGTAATGTCAAACTAAATTTAAGGAGGTTTGCTATAACTTTGACTAACGGCAGACAACGCTAAAAAAATAAGGGATAAGTGTATATTTTGAAACCTCAAGACACAAGTGTAATATCACCTAAAGTTCCAAGGCAACTATAAAAAGCCCATAAGTTCTAGTACATGCACATAAGACGACATTCATTTTTATGGATTTGCGAAGCTTTTACCAGTGTTGTAAGAACCTAACCAGAACCAATCTATCAAACCAGTTCGACTGTGAACTAGTACATTTGACAGTCCGACTATCAGCACATTAGATATTTGGTCAAAATCGTTCAAAATTTCCTAAATCCGTTCAAATAGGTGAACCATGAACCGAAAATATGATGGGTAACGATCATGTTTCTCCCTTAGGATTATGGATGAATCAACTGTCCAATCAATTAAAACGTGAACTGGCAACTTCTATAGTTCTCTTCACAATTCAAGAGGCTTAGTAAGGATCTTAGCCATTACCTTTTCTTAAAAAGCCAGCCACGTGGTCATTGTTTTTTGTTCTCAAACTGGAAACAAGTTCTAAGATGTAGGGGTGAAAGTTGGGCCATTTTGTCACCTGAACTAACCTAAATTATGGCTATTTTTCTATTTTTGATGTAACTCGAACCTGACTCGATTATGTAAGTAACTTAACTCGACCTAAACCCAACTAGTTTAGGTTCAAGTTAAAGTAATCTGGTTAACCTAGTTTTCACATTTTCAATGCTAGGAAAAAAAAGGAACAATTGCCCAAAAGAAATGTTACATCACAGGAACAATTGCCTCGTCCACAATCCTATAGGCAAAATCAACCCAACTCACATAATCAAATGAGAAATATCCATATGATATGATGGTTTGGATAACAATTTTTCCATTTTCCGACAATGGGGAGCAAATCCTGATTAAATTGGTTCTTAACTAGAAGTTACCACTCGCCATTGTTAGAACTTTACGGGTTCCTCCCACTAAGACTATTACCACCTCAACAAATGGAAAAATTACAATATAAAGGCATAATAGTTATAAACCATTATATAGCATAATTTTCACCATTGTGAATGAAATGTGAGGGGTAAAGTAAATAATCTACACCTTCCTAGAAGATTACAATGGTTACTTAATACTAAAGGAAGCCCTGAAGGATTACTTGTTTTACAAGTGATCTATGGGTCTTATTGCAAGATTTCAAGACTTGGGTACTCAATTGTATAATTCTAAAAGAGAGATTTAGAAGGATTTGAATTGTATGGAAGTAATTTTTGGAGGCTGAATTGTATAAAGGAAAGAAAAGCCATTATTCAAGAACCTAGGACAACTAGGTGTACAATTGTTCACAAAAAAAAAAAAACTTAAGGATGAGATTATTTTTGACAAGAGTCAAAGGTGGTCATTCCTAGCATTATCCCAGCCTTTTATTTCCAGGTTCTAAGGTGAAAAAAATGGGCTAAAGATTAACCAAAATTTTTTTGCTTAAGATATACTTATAGTGACTTAAGTGAGGGTTAAGGTTAAACTAATCAAGTCAAGTAAAATATCTTAATTTCTTGCCATTTCCTACCCATTTTCGTCCCCCACCAAGCACAACCTGTTCCTTAGCTCCTCCATAAGCTTCCATAGCCACCATAGCTCAATCTCCTAAGAAATCACAAAGAAAGGCAATCGGATGCAATAAAAAAAAAGAAAAACCCTAGTTTCAAGTTTATTATGCATCTCTTGAAGATTTCAGTCTTCACAGCTTAGGAAAAGGTTTTATCTTCATGTTTCATGGTTGTGTTACTGTCTTAAGATGATGATTAAGCATCCATGAAGCTATGACCGTGCTTGGAAGAGAGCAAAAAGCTCAATGAACTAAGTATGAGTTAAGGGGGAGTGCATGAACAAGGTTCCAGCCTTACTGTTTTTCATGCACTAAGATGGCAGTGTTTACAGGGGTTTCTAAAGCCCAAGTTAGTACTAACTAAGACCAATTAACCTCCTAAGACTAAGCATTAGCTTGAAGAGGGCTGCCATAGTCATTACATATTGTTTATTTAATTGTTTATGGACTAACCCTAATGATGTATTGCTGCCAACATTGCATTTGATTGTGTTCTGTTTGTTTGTGCATTTGGATGGCTATATTTTTGTATATGTGCTTTGTTTTTGTGTCTTTATGTCTTTGGATTTCAGGTATGTTACTGGGAATTTAAGTTTCTAATGATAAGCCCTTACTAAGTTTCTTCAAAAAGACTTACCCCCTTTCTGTCCATTTCAGGAGAACCTAAAAGAGAGCATTCAAAATAATAACTGTCGTGCGAATTTCTCTATGAAATTTCAGGTATATTAACTCCCATATGTTTAGTTGTAAACTGGAAAGTTTTATGATTTTTGGAGCACATTAGCTATTTTTAGTAATGGTACTTTCTGCCTTACGCAGCATCTGGTCCCTACAAGTTTCTGGAGTACTTAGTGCTTTTGAAGTTCTCCAAGAAGCTTAGTGTACGTATTAACTACGTTATTGTCATGTATGTGGTGCATCAATGCATGTAAATGATCTGGGTATGTTGTATGTGTAGTGTGAGAAGGATATATGGATCAATGGAATATGGTTTGAAGTGTGTATACAATACTGTCCATATGGTGTTTATGGGCTATTTTGATGGCATTTTTATGAATGATGGTTAGAATGACTCTAAATTCAAGGGAATGGTTTTCCCATGTATGTAAAACATATATGGACACTACCAAATGGGTTTTGCACCTGGAAATGAAGTGTATGAATATTATGAAATTTTTTATGGGCATAATGGTCAATAGTGGCTAAAATTTGGTATCCTGTACTCCAGTTGCCATAACTTTCTGTACATAAATAATTTGGCTATGAAATTTTGACCACATTTAGAAAACTTCAAGAGGAATAACTTGGCTTTTGAATCACTGGATTTGGTGCCCTGTAACCGGTGTTATGAGATGTCAAAATTGGATGATTTTGCTGAGCACTGTTCATATGGTCATTTTTACCCAGTTAAGTGTAAGGTCCATAATTGTAAACTTAGATGGATTTAATGTCTCAAACCTGTTTCCCTATGAAGGTTTAAGGGTATTAAAGAGTTTAAAACCTTTGGAGCACAGGAGAACATGGGTAGAATTTAAGTTGGACACTATGTGAAAGTTTAGAAAAAAAATGCGCACCAATAGCATCATGTGTACATATGATTGTACATGCACTTGGGGATTTTACTCAAATTTCATATTGGGCAGGAATAAAGAATTTCATTGTCATCATTACTTCTAGATGAAATTGTATGTGAATATGTGTATGATGGTTGGACCAATATACACATCTTTGCATAATGACCAAAAGGGCCACTTGGGTAAACATAGTGCACATGTTCTGCTTTACCTACAGGACATGGACTGTTTGGGGCTTGAGCTCATTAAAATTGATCACTGTATTTAAATACTCAGAGTGGTAACAGAGACAGTGAAAGAACCTTCCACCCAAAGACTCACAGGATATGTCTACTTTGGAACAAGTAAAGACCAAAAGCCCAACAACTGGAGAGTTGCCATGAAGATATCCTCGCTCTACCTTGGTTTTAGTTAAGGGTTTGCTAAGCCTTGGATCATACCAAAATATCATTTGCGTGGTTGGAGAAAAAAGAAATTGCTTCAATTTTGAGAGAAAAGTAAAGAAAAAAGGATATGGATGGGGCTTCTAGTTACTAGTAAGACGAGAAGGAAAAAAAGAGTTTGAGCTTGGTTTGCCACCGAAACTAGTAACCTTGAGTTTTAGGTAAGGAGAATGAGAGGCGAAGACAAAAAAAACGAGCAATTGAGGGAAGAACGAAGAGCAGTAAGTGCCAGATAAGGCGTGCATCATTACTCATTAGTAGGGATGTCAATGGATATCGGGTCTGGATGGCATCTAATTGCATTTGATCCAATGAGTCTTTTTTTTTTTTTTTGCAATTGATCAAATTTGGGTTGGATGTGATTTTTCTTTTTTTACCCGTTGGCAGGTTTAGGGGTCACCCGCCCCACATCTAACCCATGTGTGTGTGTGTGTGTATGTGTGTGTATGTACCATATTAGTATTAGTTATGTGGTAAAAATAAAAGTACAATAGATAAGTTATATGGAATTAGGAACAAGTCAAGGTTAGTTTAATAGATAAGGTATAATAGATGTTTCTAATAGTAACAAATGTATGGCTAGGTATAACATTGTTTAAAAAAATTGTAACTGTGGAAGTATGGTATGTGGATGGGTTTTACCTGACACAACTTGTCTAAAAAATATTACTTCCTCCATCCCATATTCTTTGAAACAGTTAACTTTTGGTCATAGTTCAACTTAAATTTATTTATATTATTGGTTGTTAGAAAAAAATTAAAAAAATATATATTTAGAAACTATAGGTCTTTATTTATCATTTATATACAAAAAAAAATTATTTATATACTAAAAATTAAAAATAAAACATCGTAAATTAATTGCTAAAAAGTGAATGTTTCAAAGAATATAGGATAGAGAAAGTATGATATATATGTGAAAATTGTCCAAATAACAAATGATGGGTAGGATGCGGGCAGAGTATCCAACATAGCAGGTAGAATGTAAGAATACTCTCATCTAACCTAAATCCAAACTATTAACATCCCTACTTATCAGGGAAAGATAGTGTGTGGGTTGGGTAAGGTTTGGTGATGGTAGTTGGATTGGGTTGGGCTTGAGCACTTGGTTGGGTTAGGGAGATAGTGAGAGTAATTGGGTTGGGTTAGAGAAAGTAAGGTGGATTGGGCTTGGGTACTTGGGCTAGGAAGGATAACTTGTGACAAGTTTAGACTTATCGGATTTATCAGCTTTAGGCCCGAACCAAAACCGTTGCAATCGAATGTATTATACCTATTTCACTATCAAAATCGGCCGAAATTCGATATTTTCAAATTGAGTTCAGGCTGGGGTTACCTCAGTTATACTTTCACCCCTAACACGAGGTGGAGAGGCAAGTGTTTTCCCGCATAGCACATCCATTTGAAGGCCCATGATAGTGACATTTGACAATAACATTGTTCTTTTTTTGTCACCATCATGCCACAAACTCTCAAATTAATTAGATATAACAAATTTTTAAAAAAAAAATCAATTTAAATTTATACTAACCATATTCAGCTTGCCTGCAAATATATATATATTCAAAATAATTTTATGTCAGCGGAGAATATTGTTGTAATATATTCTTTTGGAAATATATATAATCTTGTACCATGTTTTTAAAGAAATTCACTCTAATTGGATAAATAAAAATTTTAAAACACAAACAAAATCATACAAATAGTTTTTTGGAATCGAGAGACAAAAATTTGGAAAATTAATAAAATGGAATAATAACAACGGTTGTTTATTACCCCAAAACTTGTATCTTATGACATTAACATACTAGAGCATGCCTTTATAAAAATACAAATTCTTGGATATTTTAGGCTAATACTTTTTTTTATTTCTCAAATTAAAAGTACTAATTATCCTTGTCAGTGGGCCCATCAGTAGTTAGAAATGTTGTTCTAATTACCAGAAAAACATGTGTTTTGCTGCATTTGATATGGGAAGCAAAAGCCCCATGGTAATTTGGCATTATCATCTTCTTAAATGATCAATTTGACGATGAATTCACGTTGTACGATTGGGTAATTGAGGACGGTGGGTATTTCGTAGATGCAAAAATATAGGGGTCATAGTTTCAGGTGGAGAAAATCAGTGCAAAAGTTGGGTTTTTCTTGTTATTTTGTCCTAATGGAAAGTAACGGAGCTTATATTCATGGGATAAATTTAGATTTCTAAATATCAAGGGGCAAGTTTAGGTTAGAATAAACCTAGTAGGCTTTTGTAATTTATCCTGCCCCTATGGGAGGATAGATATTAGCAAGCTAGAAAGCGATTGCTTAAAACATTACACTAGTTCATTTTAACTTAAGTCAATTAATTTTAAAATGGCTTATTTTTATTCTTACGTCATTTTTACCCAAAAGTAATTTTAATCAAAAGCCAATATTATATAGTTTCAATAATCCATTAAAAATATAATTTTTATAATATTACTAAATTTTTATAAATTTTTTTAGTTTAAGGTATTAAAAAAATTATAAAAATATAACAATATGATGAAAATTTACTTTCAAATGAATTATTGCATCTACATAATATTAAATTTTAATTAAATTAATTTTAAGTAAATAAATATAAAAATAAAAATAGGTCAAATGATTTAAATTAAGCCCTAAAAAGTTGCAATTTGGGACAAAAATATCTAAGCGAATTGATTCAACGTGGCCCATTCACAAACCTGCGGCTTAGAAACAACGGTTCATAGCAATCCCCAGCCCCCGGAACAACCATCCACCAACAAACAAAGGCCCACCCACTTTGCTTCTTTCTTTTTTAACTCCTCTCCCATTAAAAATACAAGTACCATCACTTTTTGCCAAACATTTTTCACTTGGTAAAAGATAAGGTCTAACTGAGATTAATTTCTAAAAGAAAACCCATTTCCATCAAAGAAACTATTCACATCATATTTGTTCAGCAGTAAGCATTTTTCACCGCGTTAATCTAACGGCTGTTTCGCGTCTGTGACGACACGAGTAAAAGGTTCGCTGTGGACCAAAAAGGCGTATATTACTCACTTGAGACCAAGATGAAACAGACAAAAAACCGAACCAATTGGTGGGGGACAAAGGAAGGAGGACCACCACGTGTCAAACTCATATTCGCCCACGTGACATTTACGCGACTCTTATTCTAGGCTCACCTCATTCTTTGCCTACATAAACAAACCATGGAATGAAAGGTCTTGTGAAGAAGATTAACCAGAAAAGAAGATAATAACCACTTCGAGTTCAAGTAGATTCTTGCAGTTCCAGACATGGCTGTGGTGGTAATTGACGGCGCGACGGTGAGATCCTTCGTGGAAGACGAGCCACAGTTCAACAAGAGCGTAGACGACAGCTTCCTCGCACTCGACGTCAACAAGGATGGCGTCCTCTCCCGCTCCGAGATGCGCAGGGCCTTTGAGTCCTTGCGCCTCCTCGAGACCCACTTCGGGGTCGACGTAGCCACTGCCCCCGAGGATCTGGCCAGGCTCTACGACTCCATTTTCGACAAGTTCGACAACGACCACAGTGGCACGGTCGACCTGGAGGAGTTCAGGTCGGAGACCAAGAAGATCCTGCTGGCCATAGCCGACGGCCTCGGCTCCTCCCCCATCCAGATGGCTCTCGAGGACGACGAACATAGCTTCCTCAAGAAGGCCGCCGATCTTGAGGCCGCCAAGCTCCACCAGGAACAAGCCAAAGCTTCTTGATGTCATCTGCTAGCTCTCGCTACTCTCCTGTAGCCCAAATAAATCACTCCTACATATATGTATATGTAAGTTAATCTTAGCACTCATAATCATAATATGATGAATGCAGGTTTGGAATTTCATCTCATTATTCATTCCTTCCATGAATTGTAATGTTTTGTGTCACCAAAAAAGGATTTTGAGACACCTGCAACTTAAGAGTTTGACTCATGGCTCATCAATACCTTTAAGCAACGTAACACAGAAATGGGCACTGAAGCATTTCCATCAAGAACCGGATTATTCCAACATTTGAAAATTGGAAAGGTGTAACTGATCATATTTCTGATGCAACCCTCTTGTGAGGAAATATATGTGAATAACAAATGTCGCAGAAAATAAGGTCCAATAATCATAGCCACTACCAACCACTGCATATCGCCATTCCTACCTATCTTAAACATTAGCACTGACCTCAGAGTTGTCCTTTTTCTCTCTCTGTATCTTACCCTTTATTTGGCGATTATGATACCAATTTATCTGATCCTAAACATCAGTGGACTCCTAGGACAGGACTAGATAAGGAATAAAAGAACAGTGACTGGCGTTTTCTAAAATCTAGTATGAACAATCTGTAGGCGAAGTACAATAACAATAATAATCAGCAGACTTTTACCTAATAATCATCAGCATCATCCCCGCTGGAACTGGGGCTCCCGCATTCAGCTTTATTTTCCGAATTGCCAGAACTCCCTGCAAGGATTTTAGATTCATATCTCAGTTGAAAAGTAATGGAGAATGGGATCCTTGACAAGGTAAAACCAACTTACATGTTCTATCAGATGCTTTTATCCAATCTTGAACACAAATAAAGGCTTCAAGTGTCTTTGGTTTAAGTGAACAATGTGAGGGGCTTATCAATTGAGAACCCAACTGAAATGCACCATCTGAAGCAACTGTAGAAACTGGAATGGTCAATACATCACGTGCCATTTTTGAGAGCTCTGGATACCTCACAGAACAAAGTCTCCAATACTCCAACACATCTATTTCACTATTTAAATCATAGCTGGGCTCTTCTAAATAAAGATCCAGCTGAGACCTCTCCACCTGTGGCCGAAGTGTAGCACTTTGAAATGTATCATAATCTTCAAACCCATCATTATCCTCCCTATCATTTTTTATACTAGAGGGAACAACTGATCGTCTAGAATGAGGAAAACAGGAAGACGGTTTTACGTATTCATCAAACAAGCTATAAAGTGTGCTAACAATTGTACCAACATATTGCGAAGCATCACTACCATAAAATTTTGCATGGCAGTATTCGACAAACCTAATCTTACACCTTGGATCCAGAACTGCAGCACATGAAAAGAGCAAGCTATGCCCAGACCAGTATTGGCTAACTGTTGATTGGAACTCCTTGACCATTCCAGTCATGAAATTTTCAGGGCCATTGACCATATCTGTTAAGCGACTATAAACCTTCCACACACCCTTCAAATATAAACTAGAGGTGGGGTATCTTGCTGCAGTAAACGTGCATATCACCTCATGAAAGGCACGAAGAAACTTACATATGCAATACACTTTTTCCCACTCATCCTCAGATAGTTTGTACCTGAAGTTTTTGTCCTGTTCCCCCAAATAAGTAAATGCATTCTTATATCGCAGAGCAATTTCTAGCATGTCGTATATGGAATTCCATTGACTAGGAGAATCAAGACGTAACTTACTCCGCATATCAACCTCTAGAGTCTTGGCAATAATGTAGAAGTTCTTCTTTCTATGGGGGGACTGCTTCACATACTTGATACTGAGACGCAGTTTCTCAATTATGCCACCTATGAGATTAAGACTAGCTTGGACCATTGAAGTCAGTATGCAAGTGAAACAACTCACATGGAAAAGAGCACCATTACAAGAAAGATACTTCTTTGCTTCAAGCCGTGATTTAAGCATTGCAACCACACTGGCATCACTAAAGTTCTCTAGTGTTATGCCAAATATCTTGGGTTCAATATTCCATCTTACCATACACAAAGCTATCTCATCTCCAATGGACAAGCTATCATATGGAGGTGGTATAAGTTTGAAACTTATAATCCTTTTCTGCAATTTCCATTCATGATCAATATAGTGAGCTGTGACACAATTGTAGTGATCGTCTAGATTAGATTTCCAGGTACTAGATGTCAAACAAATTCGACCCGGACATGTAGCTAGCAATTGACGGACATTCTCCCTCTCCTTCAGATAAATGGATATTATATCCGTTTCAAAGGTTTTCCTACTAACCAATTGTAATTCAGGACAAGCAACAGACATCAAGCTTCGAAATCCTGCATCTTCCACCATTCCCAAAGGTTTTCCATCAACAATGATCATCATTCTTATTGCCTGAGAAACCTCATCTACGTTTACATTTGAGGTCTTTAGGAACATCTTTGCATTGGTCGACATGTCATGAGAAACTGTTGGTTGGTCTACATCAGAAACAGCAGGTTTAAGGCAATCTTCTACAGTAGCTTGGTTCACCTCACGATTACCACGTTTAAGGCATGCATCCACATGGCGCCTCAAGTGAGAAGTGCCACTAGTAGTTTTTGCTGTGTATATTCTCCCGCACGATTTACACAAAGCCTTAGAATCTCCCTGCTGTGATGGAAGCTTCTGAAAAAAATCCCACACCTTAGATGTTGTTTTTGGTCTTTTAGAGGAATTCTCATATTCATCGGTGACCATCTGTGGAGAACTTTTCTCCACCAACATAATCCTCGAAATGTCTGCAGACAAAGGAAAATCTAAATTTAAATAATAGACCCCATATATTCAGATAAATAGAAATGATTAAATACTACAAATATAATAGTTAAAATATGATTAAAAGATAACACTTCACCTTAGCATTTAATAGTTAAAGAATGAAAGGGGTGTCAGAACCCTTTCTTTTACTCTTTCATAAGATGGTCATGTATCAACTCTTAAGCAGCCAAGCAAACAAATATATAAATCATTCACAGTAACAGCAAAGATCCTTTTGGAGGTAACAGACCATGACGCAATCACACAAAATGGGACATAACAGAAGTGGAATCAAACAAGGGCCTTGGGTGTACAGGAACATACAGGTTTTAATCCCAAGGTAGATTTCCAATAGAAAATTGGCTCCAGGTAGCCAGTCTTCAGTCTTCAGAAGGAATAGAAAAACAATGACACTTTACTTGCATAATCAACCAGACTGATTTTATGTACTATACTCCATGTAAATAGTGACTGTCTGTGAAGTGATCACTTCCAAGAGATGAATTCATGATCCATAGCAAGGAGCTCTTAACAAATAATTGCAAGAAAAACTCAAGGCAGCTGATATGACCAAAATAGAGCAACAAAAATTGACATAAACAGTTCATTGAGAGAGAAAAAAAAAACACAAGACAAAACACTGATATAAACAGCATTTTGGCTATCAAGTAAATCACAGTTTTGACTTTACAACTTTTCCTCAATCACCCTATACCTTGGCATGTGTTTCTGTAGTTACAGCAATGCAAGTCAGGGAAAATGACAAGCATAAGTTCACTTCCCTACTGTCCTTTTAACTGAGACTTGCTTTCTAAGTTAGAAGATGGAGGAAGACCACAAAAGTATGTTAGGCATGAACATAAAAATGCAGATTATAAGTTATACCAGTGGAAGGTAGCCAGTGACAAGTACAGCTTAAATTGTCAACCACTTAGAGTACAGCCATCTCCAACAAAGAAAGAGGCCAACAGCCGCAAGCATTGAAATCTTAAGAAGAAACACAGACACACACATAGGCAACACGGGCACACAAGCACACCTCATGAATATAATTCATACTTGATCACTTCAAACAAGCAGCAAAAGATGAACCATAGAAAATCTTTGAAACTTCAAATAAGGATTCAACCTTCACCAATTTCCTGTTTAAACTTTTGCATGTCTAGCAATCCAGTGCTCCAACTAGGCCTACTGCAATAAACAGACACGATATTGGTCATACATGATTGTTTAAGATAATGGAACCAAAATCTCTTTCATTTGGCTAAAAGTGGAGAGGCCAGGAAGGTTATATGTTACCTAAAGATGAACTCTTGATGGTAGTTGTTAGGCTGTCAATAGAAGAACAAGTTAAAAAGAGTGAAAAGCAATAAACCAGAGAACATTTATATTTATATACAGAAATAATAACTATTAGAACATCAAGGGAATGCCAAAAGGCTTTATAAAAGATAACCCGAAGTTTCAGCTTACTCAACTTCACTGAAGGTATCATCTCTTATAACCTAAAAAGGTGAAATGCATAGCCATATAATTATCCAACAGGTAGAATTCCCAAGACTATCAAAGGCATTTCTAGCTCTCTAATTCCAGGCCACCATAGGAACATGTTAGTTTGCTATGTCTCACTATGACCAGCAATCTCCTACAAATATAGACACCATTTCTCTCCCTTTTCAAGATGAATGACAGTAAACAAAAACCAAGAAAGACTCAGCTAGATTTCAAAATTCAAAATAATTACAAACCATGAGAAAACATGATGCACGTGTTTTAATTTTATTGACCTTCGGTTAATACTGCTAAGTTCAGTTTACAAGCCCCTATACATCAAATTAGTTGAGCTTGTAACATGAATGTCATTTCTTCACTCAGCTCAATTCGACATATCTTCCTCAAAGGGCAGAACCATTCTCAATGACATTGTGATCCAAAATGCGAAAGCAAAAGTCAACAAGGGTCCAAGGTAACATCTTCAATGATAAGAAGGTATGGAAAAACTCTTTCATGATCACTCCTACCAACGGTTAACACAGAACCCTAGTTATAGAAACACATTTTCTATTAAATAAAATTATGATCTGCAAATGCACTTGAGCCCAAAAAAGTAGGAAGATCCAAACACACAAGACAAGACTGATGCCAAAGAACCAACCTGTGGGTACCTATCTCGGATTCAGTACTAGAACCCGTACCACCTAAGCAGCTACTGAGAGAATTTCGTTCCCTTTTGAAGACAGAATGAGGCACGGATTAGAAAATTTTTCAGGGGCAAAAGCAAGGACGACGGTAACTTGGTAGCTCAAAAGGAAAAGACTTCAGCATCAATTCCCACCTTTGAGTGAGAACAACAAGAAGTCATACCAATCTCCGGGAAGCCGTAACGTCAAATAACTAACAGAAAAAGAAAACCCAGAACCACTAGAAGGAAATCGTAGTACAGAGAAATTCTAGAACCCTAAACAGCATGATGGAAGAGATCACGCTAACCACTGATCTGCAGCGGCAAAATAGATGATGATGAGCTGCGATGACACGATGAAGGTGATAACCTACAGAGTTGGAACAGAAACTTGCAGCCTAACAGCAAAATCATGGCAAGAAGATGGAAACAGTGGGGACGCTTCATTAGAAATAATCCTGTTCCCAAATATTTTATACAATTTACTTTTTAACAATTAATTTATAATTTTTTATTATTAATATTTTAATATATAAATAAAAAAAATTTATATATAAATGATAAATTAAGAACTATTCCCTCCGCCCTTTATTATTTGAAACATTTAAGATTGGCACAAAAATTTAGGAATGATGAAATAATATATTTTTGGACGCAATTACCCTTGATAACAAAAATTGTTAAAATTAGTTTATGTTTAGCGTCAGAGTCGACTTTGAACTTTTCAAGCATATTATGGCGGGAAGACATTCTTTCATAAATTTAACTCATTATCATAAAGGTCGAATAGAAACTTCAGCTTTCTGAATCATCAAAATGCAACATACTTGAAAAAGACCAGGCCCCTGTTAATCACAAATTGTACTTTATTATTCTGTCTTGAGGCCAGCATTAATGACTTCAGGGTTGAATCAACAAATTCAGAAGCAGCAACACCATGTGTTAAACAACGATGAAAGACAATCAATATGTGTCGCTCTAATGAAGGAAATCAATAACAGGGGAAAGATTAAGAAAGGATCAGTTTCACTTATTGGAAATCAATTTTCCGTTAGTTGACAAACTGTATGGCAAATTTGGAATGCAATGAAGGACGGAATCAACAATAACAGACCATTTTCTATTGAAACAAAGCTTGCTGGTAATATAGGTCCTAAACCAATTCAAGTCGACTTAAGTAAAGTGGCTGCAGTCCCATTACATTGTCGAACCACCATTAGAACTTTGGCAGTAGAGCTTCACATGTCCAAATCAACTCTTCATCGACGAGTGAAAGAAGGAGTTCTTCGACGCCACTCAAATGCCATAAAGCCTTACTTGTCCGATGAAAATAAGAATGAGAGATTGAGGTTCTGTTTATATATGGTTGAAAAGAACTCTCTCATGCATAATCCTATGTTTATTGACATGTTTGATTATATCCATATAGATGAAAAATGGTTTTACTTAACAAAAGAATCAGAGAAGTATTATCTCTTGCCTGAAGAATCAGAGCCTATTCGCAGCTGTAAAAGTAAACGTTTCATAACAAAAGTCATGGTTTTGGCTACCATTGCCAGACCTAGATATGATCCAATAAGAGATAGAGAATTTTCAGGCAAGATTGGAATTTTCCCATTTGTGTATAAGGAAGCAGCCAAAAAGAGAAGCAAAAATAGGGAGGTTGGGACAATGGAGACAAGAGCCATAGTTTCAATTACAAAAGATGTTGTAAAAGCTTGCTTGATTGAGAAGGCTTTACCTACAATTCAACAAAAGTGGCCCCACACAACTCCTGGGAAGCCAATATACATTCAGCAAGATAATGCAAAACCACATTTGAAGGTTGATGACTTTGATTTCCAAGAAGCTGCAATCAGAAATGGACTTAATGTGCAATTGGTTTGCCAGCCCCCGAATAGCCCTGACATGAATGTACTAGATTTGGGGTTCTTTCGAGCCATACAGTCGCTACAACAACAAGAATGTTGTAAGAATGTTGATGATTTGGTTAAAGCTTGAGAAAACCTTTGATGAATTCCCATCCACAAGTTTGAATCATGTGTTTGTCACTTTACAGTTATGTATGCTACAAGTGATGAAGTCAAACGGCTGCAATGGTTATAAGATACCACATATAAACAAGAGTCGGTTAGAGCAAGAAGGGAACCTTCCAACACATGTTGTTGTCCCTCTTTAACTTATTGACGCAACAAAGGCACTTTTGCTATAAAAATCAATGTAAATATTTACTTAGGCTATAGTATATAACATTATGGCTGGAGGGTTAAACATGGCTATTGCAGTAGTTGGTCTTTGTTGGTTGTAAGTTTGGATAAGTTTATTTCTTGTGGTTGAACTTTTGCAAATGTAAGTAGTGTACACAGTACTTGGACAAGATGTCAGCCATTTTTTGTTGGATATTTTGTTAACTTTTGTAAGTAATCTAGTTTACAGATTCTGTAAATGATGAACTTCATGTACTATTTTCTGTATTAATGTGATTCCCAGCCTAGTGAATGGATGGCTGACTAGTTGTGGTCAATTTAAACTTGTGCAATTGTTAATTTGCATGTCCCTAACACACAAGCTTCTTTTTATGACAATCTTGGCCTTAAACCAATCAAATTAGTTTAGTGTTTCTATATTTTAATCATAGAGACTATAGAGTTATGGGTAATTTCAAATAACCTAAGAGCTAGATTAAGAAAAGATTTGTTGAACTTCAGTGTGGAAACATGGTATAAGCCATTTATTGGGTTTCAAGAGTTGAGAAGCGTACATGAAGGTAATGAAACGTTATTGCAAAGTTTTATTGAGTTATGACATATAGAAGTAAGTAAACTCAACAAAACCAAGTTTTTAGCTCTTAAGCCTGTAAAATTTTTCATGCTTCAAACTTCAGTAGAATGTCTACAAAAATGAGGAATAAGAATTATAACAAGTTTTCTAATTCAATAGAAAATGTCCTCCAATTTTTGGTTGGGTTTGAAGCAGTAGAAAAGTAAATGACCGCCCTAAGTCTAAGTTTTGCTACATGGCCTGTAGGTGAAAAATTGCTTCAAACTTCAGGAGGAAGAGTTCTAAAATGGGATTTAAAACTTCAAACAAGTTTCAAATGGTTGAAATAAGAATCCCCCAAAGTTTGGTATGAATTGGAGCAACAAAACTCCAAAGCCACCCTTAAGATGAACATTTATGTTAAGACATTAGCAAGAGCATTGTTGCTTCAAATATAAGAAGGAAAGCCTCATAATGGGGATTCCTGAGTTTGAACAACCTCTAAATAGTAATGAAAAGATTCCTAAAAAATTTGATTGGATTTGGAGCACTAGAACTCAATAAGACCTTTTGATTTCTTAATTTCTGCTAAAACTGACAGCAGAAGAAACATGCTTCAAACTTTGGGTGGCAAGCTTCCTTTGGGCATGAGATAAGTTTATTATGACAAAGAGAAGATGACTACAACTAGCAGAACAAAACATACTTTAAACTCCTTGAAGAAGACTTTAAATTTGAGGGGTTAAAGCTGGAACAAGTCTTAAATGACTAAAGGGATATAACTGAAAAGTATGGCTAAGTTTGAAATAGTAGAACTTCAAAATGACCCTTGAGTTGTGGGCTGTAAGTTGAAAAACCTGCATAAAATGGCATGTTGGAGCAGGTCAAACACAGGTTTGACTTTGAGAAGGAAAAAGAATTTTGGCTTGAAAATTTCCAAATCAGTTTATGACTCAAAAATGGACTTGGTCACATGTTCACCTTTAACTTTGCTACTACTATAACATGGATTTAATTCAAAAGTAGCTTCTCTTGCTAAATGTTGCTTAAGTTTGACTCATGCTTTGACCTTTAACCCCATTGTCTTTGTTCAACTTTAAAACCTACTTCTGATCATATTTTAGTAAATGAAATTTGATTACTAACATAGTTTGGGTTTATGTAAACATTTAAATCATTTTTGAAGTAAATTATGTAGTTCTGATAAAGTAACATAGTAGTGACGGTTTTGTTAACAATTTAACATCTTACTCAAAAAGTCAGCATTCATTCAAACTCTTTCACAAGTTTGTGAGACATGCCCTTTCTCAGTCAAACTCAATAAGCCAAATCTGTAGTAAAGACAAGGAATGAAGTATCCAGTGTCTTCACAAACACACACATACACAGAATCAAAACTATCCAACACAATGTTAGGAACTTAAATCCAACATTTGTTACCAAGGCTAACATTCTAGTCAACCTTTTTCTCCTAAAAAACAAATTCTACAGTAAACCAATTCATATTGCAAAGAACATTAGTCATTTGATAGTATAAAAAGAACAACACAATCCAGTTTAGTTCCATTAAACTCAGAACTAGCTTAGGCTATTGGGGTCACAAACATTACTAAAAGTCCATGCACATGCAAGATATCTTCTAAAAACTTGGTACTTTAGCCTGTAGGGTGAATAAAAAAACTGAAGCCTACAAACGAAATTAGAAGAAAAAGAATAATAATAATAATAATAATAATAATAATAACCAACAACAACACAACAAAGTCAGTTGCCCAATAGCTGATCTTCATTTCATTACTGAACCAAGGTAAAGTCATTTAAGCTTACATGAAAAATAGGTTCAACAAAAACCTATCTGCCAGCAAAATATACACAACAAAAGATACAGTAGAAGAGCTAGTTCTTACAACTTAGCCTAAATACATGCTAAAAGAAGCAACTCAAGAGAAACAATTTTACACTCTTGAGAAGCAAACTTAACCCACTTCTACTGCCATATACCAACATACAAGTACTACACTACATTTTGAATTTTGTACTTGATTACGTAGCCATTTTATCCTCAGTTTTGGATATATGGCCTTGTAAGCTACAAACTCTCTAGCATGCTTTGATGTCACCAAATATGAAGCAGCCTTCATCCGGAATTCATCTCCTGCAACTACACCTGGGAGACTAGATAGTATGAGCACAACATTTCCCATATTGCTTGGCTTTACAGATGCTGGAGCACAAGTCCTACTTAGCGGATATGTGCTGGAATCCGACGAGATACGAGAAAAGCAGACTTGCTGTGGTGTAGTTTGCTGTGGAGAAATGGCAACCAAGTCTGTTGCCTGCTTTAAAGGAATCTGAAGCATTTCTGTCATTGTATCTGGAAATTGGAACATGGCATTCCCTCTTCGATTAGAAGTTGCTGAAATGTTTTGGGCACTCATAATGGTACTTAACCTACCACCAGAATCCAATGGAAGATAACACAAACATAGTAAAAATATTAAGTTAGGACAGCCATATATGACAGAAGGCAAAGAAAGGAGAAAACTGGAAAGAAAAAAAAAAGTCAATATCTTAAGCAAGCACTTTAAGTTTTGATTTCCAGATCCAGTTAAATCAATGTTATTGCCAAACCCCACATACTTTAACAAAAAACTAAGCTTAAGTGATGACAGAAGCTTCATTAATCAAAAGGCTCAATATCTTTTTAGCATACAATATGTTTTCCTAAATAAAATTTATTCCTGTTATCCTAACAGCATAGCTATTGCCAAGATTAATAAAATCAACACAGTCTTCTTGTTTCCTACTTTTCAAGTTCTATCTTCTTATCCCATCCCTTCTTCAAGTGACTAAACCGTATCTTTTTAGATGGTACAAAGAGCCAACTGACTAACTAAATAAACTGACTAACTAAAGAATATAAACTATAACAAGTGCAAGCTATGAAAAGAACAACATATCAATCTATCACTATGATTAATCGGTTTTGGTGGCTGACATCATATGGATAAAATGCCTATCACGAGATGAGCATGCAAGCAACAAACAAAGGGAATTACCAGCAGAATGAGAAGATTAAGTGAATAGCAATCATGTATGCCTTCATATGCATCAATTTTAGAAAAAGAAAAATTAGCAGAGACATTGACATTGGTGCAAGAGGAAAGCTATTTTTAATGTAGCCGACTCTCCTTCTACACCTTTCCAATTTAGCAAGCTCAATGCAACAAATGTCTGTAATTAGGATCATAAGGATTTGGGGAAAAGCCGACCCACACATTAGGTCAAAAACCCAAATAAACTCTTAACAATTCATCGGACCACATTAGAGGTAGTCACATTAACAAGGTGACAAGCACAATCGATGTCAGAATGCAGTACAAATGCCACACACAATCACAACCGAATCACATAGAAGAGCAAAATTGAAGAAAAAAACCAAAGAAAAACCAATTCGGCCACATTACCTCAAGTCAAGCAGGGCAAGGGGCAAAGAAATTGAGCTCGTTACTGATCTTCACCGGCACGTCGGTGCCAATCTTGACCTCCTATCGCCGGCAATCAACGGACCGATTGAGATCGATGTCAATTTCTTGTTCAGTTTAGAATGAGGTATATGGAGTTTAGGGTTTTTGTCGAGAAGTTTGGGGATGATTTGAGGAAACATAAATAGAAGCTCAAGGAATTTTTGGCATATTTATGTTTTAAAGCTGAGGTTAATATGAGGATATTGTCGTAAATTGAGTGTGGGAAGTTTACTAAATAAGGAAATGTTGCAAAGAAATTGGGACGGCCTAAAAAGAAAATTGTTACAACGAATATGGGACGGAAGGAATATAATTTTTAAACATATTTTTTAATTTTTTTCTAACAATTAATAATATAAATAAATTTAAGTCAAACTAGTCAAAAAAAATTAAATAGAGCAAAAAAAGTAGGAGAATGAGTAATAAGAAGCGAAAACTATCAAACCCCCCCTCCGGTTTGGGATAACCTACAATTGTGTCCCTCATTTTTCGAACACCTATACTTACCCCTAAACATTTAACTCCATTAATGGCCGTTATTAAAAAAAAAAAAAAAAAATGTTTGACTTTGCCCTCCCTGCCTTCATTCTTTAAAACGTTGCCCCCAATTTTTAATGATTTTAATTGCACTCCTCAACTTGATTTTATTATCAATATCATACCCTAAACCCGGCGGCGACAGCGGAGGAAAAGGCGGCGGCGGCACGAAGATCTGGCAGAATTAAGGAGGAGGCGAAGAGGCGCAACCATTGGAGTACGTGAAGAGGCGTGAACAAATATGTGGGAGTGGGCGGCGCCTAGATTTTCTGGATTCAGATGGATTTGAAATGGAGAAAGGCGGCGCCTGGGAGAAGTTGACGGCGGTGATTCATTTCCCAGGAGATTTGCTATCCGATTTGTTTCCTAGACGAATCGGGCTTCCCAGTCGAGTCAGGGTGGTGGGGAGGAGACAACAGCATAGTGGCAAGGAAGATGACGGCGTGCCGATGCAATCGCGACAGAAGTAAGAGTGGCAGATGGGATCGCGACGGAATAGCCACCTTCCAACAGTGGCAGATGGGATCGCGACGGAATCGCCACCATCCAACTACTTAGTCGGAGAGCCAAAGAAGGCAGAGAAGAAGGAGAGGAGGTAGGAGGCAGAGGAGAGGGAAAGGAAGGAGGGAGGAGGGAGGAAGCAGAGATGAGGGAGGAGGGACCGGAAAAGTGCATCAAAGAGGAGACAGAGGGTAACCTCGTTAGATTTAGACATCGGGGGGCAAAGTTTATATAGAATAGAAAAAGGTTAGGATGACAAAATCAGATTTTTTTTTCCTTTTTTGGGTAACAGTTAATGATGGTGTTAAGTTTTCAAAGGGTAAATGTAGGTATTTGAAAGAGGGAGGACACAACTGTAAGTTACCCCAAACCTCAAAGGGGTTTTAGTAATTTTATTTATTAATAATAATAAATAAATAATTTAATAAAACTTAAGTAATTAGTAATAACAATAACAACAATAATAATAATATCAGTTAATAATTCCTGGCTCCTTGGCACAATGGCTAAAGGCATAAGAGGACATTGGGGAGATGTGGAGTTTGACTATGGTTTCCCATTATCTATATCATGTCATAAACACTTGGTTTTACAATTATAATAATACTTTTGAGTACAAATAATAATAATAATAACAACAACAATAATAGTTAGCATAAGGATAAAATACTTTCAGACTACATGCTACAGCCAAAATTTTATCATATTTATAAAACTATCACTGCACCTTGAACAACACATTTGTTTGGGGGAACAATAGTTCATAGAACAGGATATTTGTCTAAAATGAACAACATTTCTTAATGAATCAAACAATATTATTTATGGAACTGTCACCACACCATGAACAATACATTTTTCTTGAGGAAACAACATCTCACAAAACAACACATTTGCCTGAAGAAAACAATATTTCTTAATAAATCAAATAATATTATTTACAAACAGTATTTTTTTCAAAATTAATAATATTTTACACAACACCATATTTATAATAATCAAATAGCACTTCTTACTAAATGGAACAATACATCTTACAAAATGAATAGTATACTACAGAATAACACATTTATTTGAATCTAACAACATTATTTATGAATAATATTTACATTATTTACATATACCACACTTTCACATTATTTATAAAAATTTCATCGCACTTGAACATTACATCAAAAGAAAATGAACAACATTTTTTACTGAACAAAACAGAATATTACATCATTTTTACTGTTCGTGAATAATATTCCGTTCAATAAGAAGTATTGTTTTATTCATACAAATGTGATGTTCTATAATATATTATTCATTTAATAAGATGTGTTGTTCTGTAAAATATTATAGATAATTTGACAGTAATAGCGCATTTGCAGTTTGAAAATATCAAGATACGAATTAGTGTTCAACTTAGTATAATGTGGTTTTCTTTCTACAGAAATGTGTTGTTCAACATAATGATGTTCATTTCATAAAATATGTTGTTCTAGATGCAGTGACTATCTTGTATGGATTGTATTCATTTCTTTATTTATGTTGTTCAAGTCACGATGGCAGTTTTATAAATACTATAAAAGTATAGGGTGGCTCATAGATTGGGTTCATTGTATAGCTACTCTAACAGTTAATAATAAAAATGGAAACTTACAATTTGAGTCCTAAAAGTTCTCTATTTGCCAAATAAGTCCTAAAACTTATAATCATTAACTCTATTAGTCCTAAAATATTCACATTTTGCCAAACTAGTCTTAAAACTTTTGTTTCTAGTAGAATTTTTTTTTTATTTTTGGTACTCAAAATTACAATGTAAGAGAGACTTATAAAAGGAATTTTATAAGTTTATTCTAGTCCTTATCCCACCCAACCTAACCTCACCCTTTGGCTGTACATAGGAGAAGCCTCTTGTACAAGCTAGGATTTGAACTTTGCCTGTCTACAAGAAATGGTGGGCATCATACCAATTTTCCAAGAGACCACCAATGGCAAAAACATGTTGATGTGGCACTTAACACCATTATCTCTAGTGGTTGAATTGCCACTTTTCAACTTTAGTGAATTACTTGAAATTTTATCAAATTGTATGGGTCATTTTGCAATTTTAAAAACCTGGGAATAAACTGAAATTTTTTGAAATTATAGTGAAAATATTATAAATTGTAAACATTATGGACTTTATTGTTATTATCCTAGTTACAAAAAAAAAACAATTTGGAGTTTAATGAAATTAACAAAACTAAGTCATTTAAAATAATAAAAGCTTATCCAACCCATTCTACTCTACAGACAGTGGATCAACAAAAATATGCTTTAATAAAGTGTATCAAAGTTTTGGTATAGCATAGGAAAATGCCCATCCTAGAAATATGCTTTGCCAAAACTCTAATCAAGTCAACTCCACTATAGTGGATTTTATTGCTAATCCACTAATGGTGGCGTAGAGTAGATTGAATAAATTTTTCATTATTTTAAATGCTAGAGTCACACTTTGATCCATTGAGGTTTATATTACCTCACTGCAAAACTTGGAAATAATAATATATTGCCTATTTTAAATTTTTTAAAAAATCCAATTTAGCCATCAGAGATAATGATTTTAAGTGTTAAGTTAGCATTTTTTGTCAGAAATAAAAGATTTAAAATTAATTTGGAAAATGTGAATTTTAGGACTAAAGAAGTTAATTGTTAAAAACTTTTTAAGACTTGTTTTGCAAATCCATGAGTTTTATGAGTATTTGGTAAAATACAAAAAAATTTAAGAATTAAAGGGTATGTTCCCCTAAAATAAAAAGTGAGAAAGAGGATTGAGTAACAGCCAAAGGACCTCTCATTCTCAAATGTGGGATTTAAAGTCTTAAGCCCAATTTATTTTAGGTTAATGTAAATAGATTAATGTGTCATTAGGCCATGGACATGGAAACAATTTGTAATTACCCTTGAAGTTGATCAAATATACGGTCATAACCAATGCCTCATGTTCAAATCTCGCCACACCAATCCCTCTTTCCCCTAACCCGCCACCGTCCAACTCCCCACCTTGCTCCCTATCTTCATCCATAGTGTGAGATCATGACCAATTTTCTCAAACCAGGCACTATGCGAGTGAAAGGCCACAAAGACCTTCAACATCTCATCTCCCTTATAAGTAATCTGCCAACCATGCTTTCAAGCTTTGCCATCAATGCCCAGGAACTCAATCTTATCATACAAGTTTTTGGTCATTATGTCAACGATGACGGCCTGTGGGCTCTTATCAAAACTGGGTCTTTGAGAGATGGGCTTTTAAAAAAGAGTTTGCGGATGAATTGGTTTTTGAAATAGGAAGATATGGGCTTAGGGATGTTGTAAAGGATAAGGGTAATGATGAAAAAGAAGGTATAGAGGGAGATGGTGATGGTGAAGGTTGGTAAAAAAGAAGTTGAGTATGTTGGTGGTGAATCTGCATGCCTTGTTGTGGAGAGTTTGGAGGGTGGCGATTAGATGCTGGCAGAGGGCAGGAGTAAAGAGGCCCATCCTCTGCCACGACGGAAGTTGCCAATGTAGGAGGAGAACAACATTTCCCTTGTGGTTGTTGCGAAAAGAGAACCAAAGACAGAGATTTTGTTATGTTCTATATATACACGTGGGAATGGGGATCGGATCTAATTCTAAAATCTAATTTAACCCCATGTGGTACTGGTTGGGTTTACTGAAAAAAAAATCTAGGATGAACCTATCTTGATTAGGGATTAAAAGCCATCTATATAACCTAGAACCACCATACCAATCTTAGATGATAAGGGATGAGAAAGAAAGTGACAAAAGTGAAGGAAATTTAGTACACAACTAATGAGCACTTTAATTTTCATGATATAAAATTAATGCAAAAATTAAGACGTACTTGATTATCATTGAAGAACCGAGTGATAGCCTCCTTGATGAAAAACGCCTCTTTGAACATATTTGTGAAAGACGTGACTTGTTGCGAACACCCAAGATCAAGTATTTAATTAACTTAGAAATACAACTAATTAAATATGTTGGTTCACACCCAATACTCGACCATAATTCTCTTTGTTGTGATAGAAAAGTGTATATGGCAAAATAGAATAAGTAGAGTCTCCAGAAATTGTGTTCACAACTTTACTTTGCATAATTCTATTGACCTCTATTTATAGATAATGAATTGTCACTTATAAAGGGTCATAACCCTTCATAAAAGAATCATAACTCTTCATAAAATGTTGTACTAGTTCGCCAAAATGTGCCTTTATCCACTCATAATTTCTTCCCTTAAAATAAGATAATAACTACCTTTAGAAGGGATGTGTTGGTTCAGCCATAGAGTCATAACTCTTCTAAGAGTTGTGTCTCCTTAAATTAATGTCATAACCACCTTCTAAATGTTGTTAAATTCGCCTAAAATATGACCCTTCACTAAAATTTATGTTATTTCATTAACCAGAGTAGTTATAGTGTATAACTACCTCCCCAAAGGTCATATATGTTGGGATAGACATATCTTTTTATTTAAAGGCCATATCTCTTCATAATATGAGTAGTTATGGGGTAGTTATTAAATAATTATTTCATGTGTCAATGTGTACATGTACACCAACATATGATGTGACTACATCAAGCAGTAATAAAACAAGTATATCTTAGTGCGTCTATAGAATTTAGTAATCATTCTTGATAACTAAATTCTAACAGCTCCTACTCGCACTGAATATACTTGATGGAACACATAAATAATGATTAAGAAACACCTGAAACACACTATGACAAAAGAGAAATTGACATATGCAAGTTTAGGCGTGTGACCCTATGCATGACAACAAATTTCCTCACTATGTAATGGTTAAACATACATAGGAAAATTGTCTTCACTATAAATTTTTGAACTAATCAAAGATCTTTGAACGAATCAAGGTTTATTAATGATATATATATCATTAATCATACTTATATGCCTCAAGACTTTATTGATAAATAATTTAGCTACAACATATCTCTTTTATGAGTTTACTAATAAACTCATTGTCATGTACCAAACTCAGGACGCATCCATTTTTAAAGTCACTTTATACTTGAATCATGTAGTACAAATCAAGTACTACTTATGAGCGCTCGTATTCAAGTATAGATGACATTGTATCAACTACTTGACTTGCAATACATGCAATCAAATTGTAATTTGTAACAATTTACAAACACATTATAAAGTCATTCTCATCACACTCACTATATAGTAATTTAAAACCTAGTGATTACCCAATAAGAAACATATCTGGCCGCATTATCATAGCCATAAGAAGCTCACCAAAGTAATACTATGATTTTAAATCACTAAATAGTAGTCAATAGTGAGTAGGGGCATAACAAAAGAAACTCACACATAAGTAAGATAAGAGAAAACTTACTTATTTTCTTTCTATGGTCAACAAGTCAAAAGACACACTAGATATGTACAAATTGTTGGGTTTCGGGAGCCAAACAGCGCAGCCGAATTTAACCGAAACCCTTCAGGATCCAAGTGAAACGGGGTAAACTGGGTGTTCGAAAATTTTCATACCTAATTTTCGGTTGAGATCTCTCACTCAACTGTAGAGTTGAATCACAAAACCTAAACAGTTGACGTGTTCAAGCTCTCTATGGTATCCACACGAGCCTCTCGGGATCACCACGCTTCCACCACGTCCCAGAAGATGCGTTTCTCTTGCGCTCGCAATGCTAGCTTGCGTCCTCCAAGGAGTTGCAAGAGAAGAGTGCGGCTGTCCTTTTGGGAGGCTAGGGCAAGGAGACCTGCGAATTTCTCACTAAAAGTTATATTTATAGTGAGACTCAACTTCCAGGCCTAATGGGTTTCAAAGCCCTAATCCAATTAAGATTTAATTTCGGGCTTAATAATGGCTCAACTCTTGGGCCCATTATTAATACGAAATTAAAGTGAAACCATAACCCAAATAATTAGCCCATGCACTCTAATGATTCAAATAGCTCTATGTGTACGACCCAATAGGCTTTTATCACGTTGGCAATGATCATAAATCACATTTATGATCACAAGCAATGAGCGGTGTCTAGCAACACATCATTGCTACCTAAGTGACAAGATTGTCAATGATTCGACTAAACCTTTATGATCATCACCGATATATGTCATTTTCCCTTTGTCCAAGATATCAAGACTAAGCACAAGACATGAAATGTGTCACTCTTGTATAGCCCAATCTTTGGTTTCTTGATTATCGAGTAGACTAACTTAAACTGATGACATTGATATCGTATATCAACTCATCCGAGCATGGCCATGCATTTTCTAAGTCTCACTCTATCAAGGGGCCCGAAGATATCACTCCCGTTACATAGGAGGAACAAATCCCATCTTGATCATACAAATCCCTCCGCAGGATATGTGACATACCCAATGACCTCCTTCAAGTTCACTCAGTTACGAGCAACAAAGGAAAGAATCAAAGTATGTGACTCACATGTAGGGAACCTTGATGATCTTAGGTCGAAGGACTACATATACCATGATCACTATAAGAATCACTTATGACACTCATATAACGATCCATGAAGTGTTCTCATGGTGAGTCGGTCCAGTACACAAGTTCTCCAACTTGTACCCATATGTAGACTACATATCTCATATTAGTCTCTACATATGCTAGTCGTTATGTATTATTGCAACCCGCTTCATAATAATACTAGACTAGGGACGTTTAAGAATATCATTATTCTAGGGTTACAATTATGTTTATTATGTTATGCAGAAACAAAATAACAAACATAATTGCTGGATTAATGCCTTAATAAAATATCATGACTCAATGTGCAAAAATACAATCATCTCATGATTGACTTTTGGGCACAACACTAACAATCTCCCACTTGCACTAAAAGCCAATCATCCATGTATCTAATACCGATGGACCTAGAATGGCTATCATGCTTTTGCTGCGTAAGGGGCTTTGTCAGTGGATCAGCAATGTTGCTGTCTGTCGAAGTCCTGCATATCCTTACATCACCCCTCTCGATGATCTTCTTGATAAGATGATAGTGTCGGAGTATATGTTTGGATCGCTGATGAGATCGAGGTTCCTTAGCCTGTGCGATTGCTCCATTGTTGTCACAATAAAGCTCTATCGGGTCGACAATGCTTGGAACCACTCCAAGTTCAGTGATGAATTTCTTGATCCAAACTGTCTCCTTCGCAGCATCAGAGGCGGCAATGTACTCAGATTCTGTTGTAGAGTCAGCTACTGTCTCTTGCTTTGAACTCTTCCAGCTGACAGTACCACCACCAATACAAAACACATAACCGGATTGTGATCTAAAATCATCCTTATCGGATTGGAAGCTTGCATCGGTGTAACCCCTTACAACGAGCTCATCTTCACCTCCAAAGACCAAGAATGCATCATTAGTCCTTCGTAAGTACTTAAGGATGTTCTTGACAGCTATCCAGTAACTCTCACCAGGGTTTGATTGGTACCTACTCGTCATGCTCAAAGCATATGAGACATCGGGACGAGTACATATCATGGCATATATGATAGATCCAATTGCTGAGGCATATGAAATCTTACTCATACGCTCTCTCTCCTCGGTTGTATTCGGACACTGAGGTCTAGAAAGAGTGATACCATGTGACATGGGCAAGAATCCTTTCTTGGAATCTTGCATGCTAAACCTCTTTAGCACCTTGTCAATATATGTACTTTGACTTAGGCCAAGAAGCTTTCAACATCTATCTCTATAGATCCTGATGCCTAACACATAGGCTGCTTCACCCAAGTCCTTCGTAGAGAAACATTTCCCTAGCCAAGTCTTCACAGACTGTAGCTCAGGAATGTCATTCCCGATGAGTAGTATGTCATCTACATACAACACCAAGAAGACAATAGCGCTCCCACTAACCTTCTTGTAGACACAAGGTTCATCTTCATTTTTTATAAACCCAAACTCTTTGATTGCATCATCAAAATGAAGATTCTAACTTCAAAAAGCTTGCTTCAGTCCATAAATGAACCTTTGCAACTTGCACACTTTATTGGTATTCTCAGGAGTGACAAAACCCTCAGGTTGTGTCATGTACACATCCTCAAGTAGCTTTCCATTTAGGAATGCAGTTTTGACATCCATTTGCCATATCTCATAATCATAGTGTACAGTAACAGCAAACAAAATTCGGATCGATTTAAGCATAGCAACTGGTGAAAAAGTTTCATCATAGTCAATACCATGAATTTGCTTGAAACCTTTTGCAACCAATCATCCCTTAAAGGTAATCACATTACCATCCATGTCAGTTTTCTTCTTGAAAACCTATTTGCACCCTATGAGTTTTACCCCTTCAGGTGGGTCAACCAAAGTCCATACTTGGTTTTCATACATGGATTCCATCTCGGATTTCATGGCCACTAGCCACTTCTCAGAGTCAGGCCCCGACATAGCTTGCTGGTAGGTTGTGGGCTCATCCTGATCCATGAGCATCACATCACCTGTGTGAGTCACGGGAAACCCATATCTCTCGGGCTTACGCCAAATCCTACCAGTCCTACGTGGGCTCTATGCTACAGCAACAAACTCTTGAACAACATCTTGCAGTGTCTGTTCAGGTTCCATTTCAGGTTCGATGTCTGCTTGTTGTTCTTGAATTTCTTCAAGTTCTACTTTCCTGCAACTAGTTCCTTTATAGATAAACTCTTTCTCCAAAAAGACACCAGTTCGAGTAACAAACACTTTTTGCTCAGAATGATTGTAAAAATAGTAACCCTTTGTTTCTTTGGGATACCCAACAAAAAGATATTTTTGAGATTTGGGCCCTAGTTTGTCAGAGGATTGACGTTTCACATAAGCGTCACAGCCCCAAATCTTCATAGAAGACAAATTAGGATGCCTCCCACTCCATATCTCATATGGTGTCTTTTGAACCGATTTAGATGGAACTCAGTTTAGTGTAAAAGCTGCTGTCTCTAGAGCATGTCCCCAAAAGGAGTTTGGAAGATCAGCTTGACTCATCATAGAGCGAACTATGTCTAACAGAGTTCAATTTCTCCTTTCAGATACACCATTCCATTGAGGTGTACCTGGTGGAGTGAGTTGTGATACTATACCACACTCCTTCAGATAGTCAAGGAATTCTCGATCCAAGTACTCTCCACCTCGATCTGATCGAAGCACTTTAATACTCTTCCCGAGTTGATTCTCTACTTCATTTTTGAATTCTTTGAACTTTTCAAAGGATTCTGACTTGTGTCTCATGAGATACACATAGCCATATCTGCTGAAGTCATCAGTGAAAGTAATGAAGTATTGGAAACCTCCTCTAGCTTGTGTAGACATAGGGCCACATACATCATTATGTATGAGTCCTAGTAAGTCATTAGCCCTTTCATTTTGCCCTGTGAATGGGGCTTTGGTCATCTTGCCCAACAAACATGACTCACATGTCTCATATGATTCAAAATCAAATGAGTCCAAGAGTCCATTCTTATGGAGCTTGGATCTGCGGGTCTCATTTATATGGCCCAAGCGACAGTGCCAGAGATAGGTCAGGTTTGAATCATTTAATTTGACCTTTTTGGTATTCACATTATAGATTGGATCTTCGAGGTCTAGAACATACAACCCATTGCTAAGTTGAGCACTACCATAAAAGATTTCATTCAAATAAATAGAACAACATTTGTCCTTTATTATAAATGAAAAACCTTTCTTGTCCAAACAAGAAACAGAAATCAAATTTCTACTAATAGTAGGCACAAAGTAGCAGTTGTCTAATTCTAAAACTAATCCACTAGGTAAAGTGAGAACATAAGTCCCTACGGCTAAGGCAGCAACCCTTGCTCCATTTCCAACACGTAGGTCTACTTCACCTCGGGCCAATCTTCTACTTCTACTTAGATCCTGCACATTTGCACAAATGTGAAATCCACATCCAGTATCCAATACCCAAGTTGAGGAAGTAGAAAAGTTAGCCTCTATAACAAGAATACCTGAAGTGGAAGTCTTACTTCCCTTTTCGTTAGCAAGTTCTTTAAGATAGAGCTTGCAGTTGCGCTTCCAGTGTCCAAGTTGCTTACAATGGAAGCACTCCCCTTCCTTTGCCACACCACCCTTTGGTTTCAGTGTAGCTGAAGAAGAATTAGCGTTAGACTTTCCATTAGCTTTATCATTCTTCTTGTTGGCTTTTCCCTTTCCCTTGCCCTTTTGAACCATTAAAATGGGCTTAGCCTTCTTAAGGTTTTGCTCAGCAGTTCTCAACATGTTGAGCAATTCAGGGAAGGACTTGTCTAGGTCGTTCATGTTATAGTTCATGACAAACTGACTGTAGCTTTCAGGCAACGATTGCAAGACTACATCAATAGCCAACTCTTTCTAAAGAACAAATCCCAAATTCTCAAGATTCTCAATGTACCCAATCATCTTGAGCACATGAGGACCCACGGGACTTCCCTCAAACATCTTGCACTGAAACAATGCCTTAGAGGTCTCAAACCTCTCATGCCTAGCTTGCTCTTAGAAAAGCATTTTGAGATGTTCGATCATATCGAACGCCCCCATGTTCTCATGTTGATTCTGAAGCTCAGATTCCACGGTAATAAGCATGAGGCATACAACATCCAAAGCATCATCAGAATGCTTCTTGTGAGCATCCATTTCAGCTCTTGGAGCAGTGGCAGCAGGCTCATTTGGAATGGGCTGCTCTAGGACATAAGCCTTTCTCTCTTGTTTGAGGACTATCCTCAAGTTTCGGTACCATTTGAGAAAGTTGGTCCCATTCAGTTTTTCCTTCTCAAGGATCGATCGCAACAAAAGTGTCGATGTGTTTTGTGCCATGGTTATCTACAACAGTAAATATGCAGTGTAAGAGGCATGTATTTTAATTCATTTAATAAGGACTTTTATTAAACGATACTCCCACTATTTTCCTCAAAATAATAACCCTCGATATTATTTCAGAACACCTCGGCGCTAAGGTATTCTAGTGGGCCAAGATCTATATTTGACCACAACTTGAGTCAGCTTTGGCTTTTCTCTCAAGTTACAGCTATTTAGGTAGGCAACTCCTTGCCAATTGTATCTTATGCAACTCTTGGATAGTTGGGTGAACAACACTTGTCCAAGCTCATCTCATGAACTTAAGTCCAACTCTATGCCTCTAAGTCCCTAATCCTATTAGGATGACTTAGTTAAGTCGAACCCAAAGTTAGCAGTTTGGATATCACTATTATCCCATCGCACCTTACCAAGATGAACATAGGTGCTTTGCTTTGGAAAACCCACCTAATGTTGATCAAAGTCTTGACGAGTGCCAACATTTGGAAGACATCACATTTAACGACTTAATATTTGTTTGAAGCATTTTTTCTTTTGATCTCACCAATTTGTTATCTCCGGTTGTTTTATACATGCATCACATACAAATATAAAACATGCATCTCATGCTTACAAGAAATAAACGTGACATGGTTATAGCCCAAACTATGCGATATTCTCAAGCCAATGAGAATATCATAAAAGCCTAAGAAAAGAAAAGAGTCTTCACAAGGTCCTTCTCTTCCTTTCTTGGCTGCCCTTTTGTTGTCACCTCCTTGGACATACCTCCTTGCATGATCCTTGGACATACCACCTTGGATGAGCCCATAATGCACCATTACATCAATAATAGAAACCTCAAGTAACATTTGAGGGGAGTAAGGTGAGAAGAGAATGTACAATGAGAGTGATAAGAAAAGGCACGACTCGCAGGCCGTATTTACAAGTACAACTAATCAAGGGCTATAACCATGCACCATGCTTCAAACACCAATCAGCATATCATGTCAAATCTCATTCAACAAGAATGCATGCCAATTTTCGCATAATTGCTTAGGCCGAAATCTTCTATTTCGACCAAGTAGGCACCCGAGACTCCTCCATTCGAGCCACCAAAAATACCTTACTTTCGGTGCCCAAACAGGCCGAATCCAAACAAACCTAGGGTTTTTGCAACTATTGCAAGAATCCTAATCCATATAGGTATCTCATACCTATCAATTTCGGGTTAATCTCATTAACCAATTAGTGTCGTTTCTTCATCTATGTCATATGTTCATTACGAGTTCCGGTTTCATGCATCATGAATTAATCTAATTAATCATGGCTGAAAAGCAACTGAACACATAACATCATGCGATTCAACATTCAATCCCGATTTAGGGTTTCACCAGTAGCTCTGATACCACTGTTGGGTTTCGGGAGCCAGACAGCGCAGCGGAATTTAACTGAAACCCTCCAGGATCCAAGTGAAACGGGGTAAACCGGGTGTCCGAAAATTTTCATACCTAATTTTCGGTTGAGATTTCTCACTCAACTGTAGAGTCAAATCGCAAAACCTGAACAGTTGACGTGTTCAAGCTCTCTATGGTATCCACACGAGCCTTTCGGGATCACCACGCTTCCACCACGTCCCGGAAGATGCGTTTCTCTTGCGCTAGCAGTGCTAGCTTGCGTCCTCCAAGGAGTTGCAAGAGAAGAGTGCGGCTGTCCTTTTGGGAGGCTAGGGCAATGAGACCTGTGAATTTCTTACTAGAAGTTGTATTTATAGTGAGACTCAACTTTCAGGCCTAATGGGTTTCAAAGCCCTAATCCAATTAAGATTTAATTTCGGGCTTAATAATGGCTCAACTTTTGGGCCCATTATTAATACGAAATTAAAGTGAAACCATAACCCAAATAATTAGCTCATGCACTCTAATGATCTAAATAGCTCTATGGGTGCAACCCAATAGGCTTTTATCACGTTGGCAATGATCATAAATCACATTTATGATCACAAGCAATGAGCGGTGTCTAGCAACACATCATTGTTACCCAAGTGACAAGATTGTCAATGATTCGACTAAACCTTTATGATCATCACCGATATATGCCATTGTCCCTTTGTCCAAGATATCAAGACTAAGCACGAGACATGGAATGTGTCACTCTCGTATAGCCCAATCTTTGGTTTCTTGATTACCGAGTAGATTAACTTAAACTGATGACATTGATATCGTATATCAACTCATCCGAGCATGGCCATATATTTTCTAAGTCTCACTCTATCAAGGGGCCCGAAGATATCACTCCCGTTACATAGGAGGGACAAATCCCATCTTGATCATACAAATCCCTCCGCATGATATGTGACATACCTAATGACCTCCTTCAAGTTCACTCAGTTACGAGCAACAAAGGAAAGTATCAAAGTATGTGACTCACATGTAGGGAACCTTGATGATCTTAGGTCGAAGGACTACATATACCATGATCACTATAAGAATCACTTATGACACTCATATAACGATTCATGAAGTGTTCTCGTGGTGGGTCGGTCCAGTACACAAGTTCTCCAACTTGTACCCATATATAGACTACATATCTCATATTAGTCTCTACATATGCTAGTCGTTATGTATTATTGCAACCCGCTCCACAATAATACTAGACTATGGACGTTTAAGAATATCATTATTCTAGGGTTACAATTATGTTTATTACGTTATGCAGAAACAAAACAACAAACATAATTACTGGATTAATGCCTTAATAAAATATCATGACTCAATGTGCAAAAATACAATTATCTCATGATTGGCTTTTGGGCACAACACTAACACAAATGTCGTGGTAATGTTAGTGTACATAATCATATTGTTTGACAACCATTATTTAGGAGGTGTCTATCTCCCTCTCAAACATTGTTTGTGTGACTCAATGTGGACTCCCACTAGAAGCATATGTCTTTAACAAACCATGCAAGTGCCAAACTTCTCACATATGAGAAATTCACTTGGTCACATAAGTTAGGATGTATGTGTGGGCATACAAACACGGTGTGACTAATACCTTATCTTGATCTTAAACAAATAATTTAGATTAAGATGACCTTTATGCTAAAGTTGTCACAAGTTAGATTATGTGACTCTCGCTTGGATGTAAGTTTTAATTAAGTCACATACAACTAATTTAAGTAATGACTTACATTTGAGACTTCAGCGGTCTCATCCTTGTTCAAACTCCAAGAACAAATGCAGGTTATTTGTGTAAGAAAACCAACCTTCAACCTATGTCTGGACATATATTTGATTTTTTTTGTTGTGATATAAGCTGCATATATAATGATATGTATGACATACATGTAATACAAATATCTCATATAAGTATATGCACATATATGATGAACATGCACTACACATATGTAGTGCAACTTATCATATCTTGGTACTAATAAGGAGACAAAAAATGAAGTTAATCCAACTAGTTAGTTAAACTAACTCTAACTTCATTTCCATATATTACATTTCAATTGTTATATCATTGACTTTACATTTTCATGAAATATGAACACCAAAGATGCATAAACTATCGCTAAGATAGTTTAATGCCAAACCCACTACTAAGATAGTACTTAGCCTACATGAGTCACGAATGACTCTTATATTTCATGAAAACAAGCGCATTTATATATAAACAAATACCACATAAACAGATTGCTTACATAAAGCAATTTCTTTTGCACAAAGCAAAATAATATAACCAAATGTAAATGCGTATTCATCTCTAAATTTAACCATATTTTAATGTAGTAAGGTTACCTTGATAACATTCATTGTCATTGTCTCATTACATCCGAATGATGTAATATGACATATACTATATACTAATATGGTTCTTAGGATAGATTCAAAATGAATACTTGAACTAATTATTCTGATCAACTTGGCCAACATGTGATCATGTACACCGCATGATACATGTTAGACTTAAATAAGGAACTAATCCAAACTCTTTTATTCCAGAAAAAGTGCTCAAGGGATTATGAATAACAACCACAAAATAGCTATTTTTTTTGCATTATCTCAAACTAAGTTTAAGATTGCATATACAGTACTTTAAGACCTTAGTCTCAAAGCTTATTATACTATATAGTCCTTTGACTATTTTATGAGTTCAAGGCCAAAAGCCATGAAAAATGTAATTGCATGGAAGCTTATTCATCATTTAAGAAAGTTTGAGCTTATCATCTACTAGATGTAAGCTCATATCCAAATCTAACTTTTGTTACTATAATTAACCTTATAGATACAAATTCCATTAAAGGTGTGAAGTTATCCATCTATGGATCTTCAACTTTTAAATACAACCTCATTAAGTCTCTATTGAGTTTAAGATCAACTAATGATACTTAGAACCTAATAGTTCTCATATAGCCTCTTTGACCAAATGAAAGATCATTGATGTCCAGATTATCTCTTTCTGGCAATTTTGTATTCCTAATTTGGACAACTGAATAGCCATTTTCACTTATAAAAATTCAATTGATTTAGCATTCATTCAAATCAATGGATTCAATATGAGGTGTATAACCTCATACCTTAAACTCATTTCTTGATCACCTTGATCTTGCATTTATACTAAATACAAAATCTATTAATTTGACCAACGTATGGTTTTGATAATATATTGAATAATCAAGAATATAAAAGAATCAAATATTTTAGTGAGCATTGGACCATTTTTTCTCGAAAGAAGAAATTCGTAAGCTCTACTTATATTAAGGTGTCCAAATAAAAAAACTAAAATGAACATTCATAATCATTAGCCTCTTAGAACTTAACCAAGATGGCATTTTTCAAGATTCAATATTATAATCCTCTACACATTTTATGTCAATTAACATTCTTCTTTAAATGTTAATTTGTTCCCTAGGAAGACACATTTTCTTCCTCTTGGTACGTTCATGCTACAATAGTGGCAATGACGTTAAAATCAAATTTTTTACAGCCTTTTGGATGTTAAAATTTGTTAAAAGGATCATTTAATCATATCACAGTAGATATGACCTCAACTAACATTGGAAGACATTTCGTTCTAATTTTTTGAATGATCATGAATAAGATATTCTCCACAATATGAGATATTCAAAGTAGAATATTTCTTTTTCACAAATAATACATAATTCTTGTTAATGCTTTCAAACTAAGTTGAAATGTATGCATGCATTGGCTACCTTTATAACCATATACACATTATTGAATCTTGTTGATAATTACTTCATACTCATGATCAAATCATGAATACATTATCAATCAAGTTTATATTCACATTTTGCCAAAATGTTGAGAATTAAGCATAAAAAATTGCATCAAAATGCATAATGTCAATTTTAGACATTATTTGGTTCATCTATATCAAGACAATACCAAGTGTGTCTCCATCTCAACCAAAATCAACCATTTTTCTTTGTGGTATAGTTATCTACTTGAACATCTCAAGATAGACTAATAAGGAAAAAAACATCTTACACATTTGCATGATTATTTTGACATTTAAAGAGTATTGAGTCTTTGGGTTCTAGGCTCATCTCCTGATGGAGATAATCAATCTAACCATCATAACCATAATCACGATGATTTTGATGACCAACCTCTTTATGTTCAAGAAATGGTGGTAGCAACATATTTACCATCAGCCTTAACCATTCCCATACAAAATAGGTTGTACCCAATACTTCTTAAGCATTAGATCATATAAACTCAAAACATCTTTCAAGGAATATTTTTATAATTGATAGTATAATGTAAAATTTAAATGATTATATCTAGAGCATAATCTAGACTTGATGTTCATTGAACGTTAAAAGATTCTAAGTAAATTGTCTAAGAGACATCTTAATTGAAACGTTCTCAAAACATGGCCAATCCTAATTACTTTGCATATGTGCAAAATAAATACATTTGTAGGACCACCACATAAAAAGAACCAAGTGAATCACTTATAACACATTTGTACTTTTTCTTAGCCTAAATGTGCATTATCAAAATATCACTTTTGATATTCAAGTAAAAAACTTACTAAAATTTATGGAAAAATTAGTCACTAAGACTTTATGGCCATAATTCAAAAAACAATGAATTATTATCATTATCAGTAAGATAAAACATCATGTACAGTGGAATTTACATGGTAAGCAAGATCAGTACAAAGAGTCTCGCATGACCAACTCTTCATCTTCAAACTTGAAGTTTGTCCACTAGAGACACATATGTCCTTTTGAATAATCATTCTTACAATAAATGTAAGTTTTAACCCATGAATCACCAATTCAAAAAGAATTTTGATTTGGGCAAAATGTATATACTACATATAATGTAAAGTTTAAAGAGAATGAGAAACTTTATATAGTAGTCACTAAGCAACCCTTTGCTTAGATTTCTTTGCAGTTACAAACCAAACACTTAGTTTTTTTTTTTTTCATTTGCCTTTCTCCAAAAACTTTAAACATGATGAATAATAACTCCATTTCACTTAGCACTTCCTGAAACATCTTTGTACATGATGACTTCTTTGTCGTCGTAAAGTTTCAGATCAAATCTTAGTTCACTGATAACTCCACTTATAAAGTTACCAATCTACAACATGTAATAGTTAGTACATTAAATAGATACATATATTATCACAACATAACAATTTCAAGTATAAGTAAAATAAAATAACGTATTCATGACAAAACAAACCAAAAAACATGCGCATGCACATGTAATAAAATTTATTTTTACAAGGTTTCATTATTTTAGTTTTAGTTGTCTTAAATTGTCTTATAACATTTAAACAGTCATTATTGACAGAAAGCCAATAATTTAAAGGAAAATTACAAAAACTCCTCTGTGGTTTGGTCTAACCTATAGTTTGCCTTCTCTATTTTGAGAAACTTACATTTTGCCTCCTATGGTTTTTACACTGCCTGATAACAACCTTTGAAAACTGTATTTAAACTATACGATAATCATCTTTCAATAATTTCAATCTCTCCAGTATTTTTTTTATAGTTAATATACTTTTTATACTATCAGTTTTTCCTTTCTGTAAATATACTTTTCCCCTTGTAATTACATATTAATATTTTTTAAAGGTTGGTTGGCTATGAAAAAAATATGAAAAATCTTGAAATTACTGGAACATTATTATCATACAGTTTAAATTAGAGTTTCAGAAGTTGTTGTCGGATACTGTAAAACAAATAGGGGATAAAGTGTAAGCTTTTCAAAATAGAGGGAGCAAACTGCATGTTAGACCAAATCATAGGGAGGATTTGTAATTTTCCCTAATATAATTGAACAAAACCATATATGCAATCTGACCTACCAGTATGCCCAAAGTTTTTTTTTTAAGAACACAAAGTTCAAAAAAACAAAAGATTCACAAATTGCATACATACAAGGTCGAATACATTAAAATAATCTATACACTTATCAACTTAAGTTTTGCTTAACTTACTACATGTAGTAAGTCTAAACATGCATGTTGATTTCAGATTTAGTAACCAAAACTAAATCCTAGTACACAGATTAAAGTTAAGGTCGATCATATGTTAGTGTTGTGCCCAAAAGCCAATCATAAGATGATTGTATTTTTGCACATTGAGTCATGATATTTTATTAAGGCATTAATCCAGCAATTATGTTTGTTGTTTTGTTTCTGCGTAACGTAATAAACATAATTGTAACCCTAGAATAATGATATTCTTAGACGTCCCTGGTCTAGTATTATTGTGGAGCGGGTTGCAATAATACATAACGACTAGCATATGTGGAGACTAATATGATATATGTAGTCTACATATGAGTACAAGTTGGAGAACTTGTGTACTAAACCGACCCACCATGAGAACACTACATGGATCGTTATATGAGTGTCATAAGTGATTCTTATAGTGATCATGGTATATGTAGTCCTTCGACCTAAGATCATCAAGGTTCCCTACATGTGAGTCACATATTCTGATACTTTCCTTTGTTGGTCGTAACTGAGTGAACTTGAAGGAGGTCATTGGGTATGTCACATATCATGCAGAGGGATTTGTATGATCAAGATGGGATTTGTCCTTCCTATGTAACGGGAGTGATATCTTCAAGCCCCTTGATAGAGTAAGACTTAGAAAAATGCATGGCTATGCTCGGATGAGTTAATATACGATATCAATGTCATCAGTTTAAGTTGGTCTACTCGGTAATCAAGAAACCAAAGATTGGGCTATACGAGAGTGACACATTCCATGTCTCGTACTTAGTCTTGATATCTTGGACAAATAGACAATAGCATATATCGGTGATGATCATAAAGGTTTAGTCAAATCATCGACAATCTTGTCATTTGGGTAGCAATGATGTGTTGCTAGACACAGCTCATTACTTATGATCGTAAATGTGATTTATGATAATTGCCAACATGGTAAGAACCTATTGAGTCGCACACATAGAGCTATTTGGATCATTAGAGTGCATGGGCTAATAATTTGAGTTTTGGTTTCACAATAATTTCGTATTAATAATGGGCCCAATAGTTGAGCCATTATTAAGCCCGAAATTAAAGCCTAATTGGATTAAGGCTTTGAAACCTATTAGGCCCGGAAGTTGAGTATCACTATAAATACAACTTCTAGTGAGAAATTCGTAGGTCTCATTGCCCTAGCCTCCCAAAATGACAGCCACACTCTTCTCTTACAATTCCTTGGAGGACGCAAGCTAGCACTGCGAGCGCAAGAGAAACGCATCTGCCGGGACGTGATGAAAGCGTTGTGATCCCAAAAGGCTCATGTGGATACCATAGAGAGCCTGAACACGTCAACTGTTCAGGTTTTGTGATTCAACTCTACAGTTGAGTGAGAGATCTCAACCGAAAATTATGTATGAAAATTTTCGAACACCCAGTTTACCTCGTTTCACTTGGATCCTGGAGGGTTTCGGTTAAATTCCGCTGCGCTATTTGGCTCTCGAAACCCATCATCATATTGGTATCACATGCAAAAAAATTTTAAACAACCTTAGGTTGTCTAAGGGAGCATGCATATTGAACTTACATGCTCTGATACCAATGAAGGAAATTTAGTGCATAACTAATGAGCACTTTAATTTTCATGATATAAAATTAATGCGAAAATTAAGATGTACTTGGTTATCACTGAAGAATCGAGTAATAGCTTCCTTGATGAAAAATGTCTATTTGAACATATTTGCGGAAGACGTGACTTGTTGTGAACACCCAAGATCAGATATTTAATTAACTTGAAAATACAACTAATTAAATATGTTGGTTTACACCCAATATGCGACCATAATTCTTTTTGTTGTGATAGAGAAGTATATATAGCAAAATAGAATAAGTAGAGCCTCCAGAAGCTGTGTTCACAACTTCACTTTGCACAATTCTATTGCCCTCTATTTATAGATGATAAATTGGCACTTATGAAGAGTTATAACCCTTAATAAAAGAGTCATAACTCTTCATAAAATGTTGTACTACTTCGCCAAGAGGTACCTTTATCCACCCATAATTTCTTCCCTTAAAATAAGGCAATAGCTACCCTTAGAAGGGATGTGTTGGTTCGGCCATAGAGTCACAACTCTTTTAAAAGTTCTGTCTCCTTAAATCAAGGTCATAACCACCTCCTAAAGGTTGTTAAATTCGCCTAAAATATAACATTTCACTAAAAGTCATGTTATTTCACTAACCATGGTATTTATAGTGCATAACTACCTTCCCGATGGTCATATATGTTGGGATAGACATATCTTTTCATTTAAAGGTCATATCCCTTCATAATATGAGTAGTTATGTGGTAGTTATTAAACAATTATCCCATGTGTCAAGGTATATATGTATACCAACATATGATGTGACTACACCAAGCAGTAATAAAACAGGTATATCTTAGTGTGTCATAGAATTTAGTAATCATTCTAGATAACTAAATTTCAACAAAAATTCCTAAATTCATACATATGGGCAACTTTAAGGGCTTTTGGAATTTTTAAGAGTGTTTGGGTGAAAAATGAAATAACTTGAGTGTGTTAAACTAAAAAAAACATCCCTAACCACCTATTTCACTTGGATACCTCAACTTTAATTTATCGCAAAAAGCTACTTGGAGTATGGAAAAACTTAATCAAAGACTCCATATTTATCACTAATATTTTAGGCCAGGAGCAAACATGCCACTAATGTTTATTATGTCTAAAATTACCACTAAAGTTACAATTTAAGAGCAAAAACATACTGACCATTTGAAAATGTTCTTAACGTTAAGATAAAAATAAAAGGAAAGGAAAACTCTGATTCCATTATCTATTGTTTGAAGTTGGGTTGTTGTCAATATCTTGGTTGGAGATCAGAAGTTAAAATCTTGTTGATGAAGATTAGATTGATCCAAAGGTCTCTCAAATCCTAGAATGTAGTTAATAGATTCAAAAGAATGACCTTCATGGCATTTATTTACCATATGTATGTCGAGAGAAACTTAATATAATTCTTAAGGAAGGAGTAGATCATTTAATGTGCATATCAATTTTTTTCAATATTTAGATCTCCAAGGAGATTCAAGAAAGAAGAAAAAGTTTTTGTGTTATTTTATTTTGTCCTTATTTTTTTACACATAAATAAAAATAGATGGAGAAAGTAAATATTAAAATGATAGATTGAATGATAGGAAGGTAAAATAATCTAATCTAATTATATATATATATATATATATATATATATATAAAGCAAGACAATTTCAAGGGAGTTTTTTGTCTTTTCCTTAATTGTCACCTTCATCAATTGACAAGTGTTCTTTTTTCTTTTTTAAACTTTTTTGGTGTACATATATATTGGTCAATGAAAACTTGAAATCCAAAATTACCCTTCATTAAACTTAATGGATTTCTTACCACTATTACATGAAATTAATAGAATGGTTACAAAAAAAAAAAAATTACCATACGATGATTAAAGTGGCAATTCGATTAGGAAAGTCTTGAATTGCTATAAAACAAATAAAAGAATGTCAGAATTTAACACCATGTATTCACAAATTTGATTTGCTTCTCACAAAAATAAAGAAAAGAATCAATTAATTATAAATTAATTATGAATTAATTGTGAAAGGAATTATATATATATAAAGCAGGACAATTTCAAGAGAGTTTTTTTTGTCTTTTTCTTAATTGTCATCCTCATTAATTGACAAGTGTCCTTTTTTATTTTTATTTTTTTAATTTTTTTGGCGTACATATATATTGGTTGATGAAAACTTGAAATCCAAAATTACTCTTCATTAAACTTAAAACATTTCTTACGATTATTACATGAAATTAATAGAATGATTGCAAAAAATAATAATAATTACCATATGGTAATTAAAGTGGTAATTTGATTAGGAAAGCCCTCAATTGCTATAAAATGAATAAAGGAATGTCAGAATTTAAGACCATGTATTCACAATTCAATTTGCTTCTCACAAAAATAAAGAAACAAATCAATTAATTATAAATTAATTATGAATTAATTGTGAAAGGAAAGAATATCAAAACCGAATCCAAATTTTAGAAAAAATTAAGTATTTTTTTTTTGCATTAATTAACATGTATCAAAGGAAGTAGATGAATTAGAATAAATTGTCAAACACATGAATAAAATTATAAAGGAAATGGATCAGAACAATTTAAAAGGACATGTTTGGATTAATTATAGTCTTTAACACGAAAACGCATGATGACATTTGAATTATTGCCAAATTTGTTCTTGAAAATTAAAAAGGAAATGTTCGGTTATAACTATCTATTTACAATACATACCAAATTAATGCACAATTTATGAAAAATTGTGGAATAAAAGGCACACTTAAATGTAAATTTACGATTCATATACACCACACAACAACTATATTAATCAATTCTGTAATTCACTTTTTATACTCTCCAACTTCATTCTTCACTCATTGAGTGAAAACACAATATTTTTAGCTTCATTCAGTTTCATTCTATTATGTGAACATCTTAACACATTTTTTCTGCATTTCTTTTTTGCAGGATAGCATACATCAACGGAATAGTATATGGTAAACCAGTTAGTTCATTTAATCTACATTTCATAAAACAATATTGATTGCTGTAATTTTAATCTATAATTTTTTTTCATAATTCATATTTCAAAAGCAAGAGTCATCTTTTCGCCTATTTGTTCATAAAAGTGAGTTTGTCCTTTTTTTAATTTTAGTATTCTCTTTGAATCATCAAACGCTAGTTCTAATTAACATACCAATGCATAATCTTTAAGTTATACTAATGTCTATCCTTGAATATGTGTGTGTGTGTGTGTTTGCGCGTGCACATGTGTATTTATAGATTGTTAAATTTAACAACAAAACAGAAAACTTCAGGAAAGAAAAAAATGCAAAGTATTTAGATTTATTTTAAAGGAAATTTATTTTCACAAATTATTGGTTACCCATTTAGAACCAATTTAAGTGACATAAAGCATCTAAAAAACAAGAGTGGGAGCCCACTTTTAAAAATTAAGTAAGTAAAAATGTTATAAAAATAAAAGTGGGAGCGGCAGTTGAGAGCAGGAACAAAAGCATGAAAGTAGGAGTAGGAGCAACGACCTAACAGAGAAGGATTATGTGACTTAGTCCTAATGCATTATATCTGACAATCATGCCCAATAAATTAATTGGCTACCCATTTTAGGTCCAATCTAAGTTACTTAAAACATCCCAAAAACAAGGGCAGAAAGCAAGAGCCAAAGTAGGAAAACTTCACTTTTAAAACTTAAGTAAACAAAAATGAGAGCATGAGTGGCAGTTAAGAGCTGAAACAATAACCCAAACGAGAAAGATTATGTAACTTAGTACTCAATGCATTATGTTTGACAATTAGCCTCAACAAATTAATTGGTTATACATTTAGAAATGATCTAAGTTACACAAAGCGTCCTAAAAACAGTAGCTAGAAGCGAGAACGAGGGTAAGAAAGTGTCATTTATATAATTTAAATAAGTAAAAAGGTTGTAAAAATAAGAGTAGGGAATAGTAGTTGAGAGTGGGAATAAAAGTGCGAGTGTGGGAATGGTAACCCAAAACAGAAGGATTATGTAACTTAGGCTCAATGCAATGTATTTGACAATCCGGCTTAATAAATAAATTGATTGCCCATTTGGGCCCTATCTAAGTTATACAAAGCATTTTAAAAGCATGAGTGAAGAGCAGGAATGAGAGTAGGAAAACATCACTTTTAAAATTTAAGGGAAAAGGTTGAAAAAATGAGGGTGAGAGTGACGACTCAAAAGAGAAGGATTATGCGTGAAAGCGACAACTCAAAACAGAAGGATTATGTAACTTAAGGCATGATATATTATGTTTAACAATCATGTCCAACAAATTAATTGGTTACACAAAACATGCAAAAAGCAAAAGTTAAAGTGAAAAAAAGAAAGCGTCACTTTTAAATTTAAGTAAATAAAACAGGTCGTTAAAATGAGAGCAAAAGCAGTTGTTAAGAGTGGGAGCAGCAACTGAAAAGAAAATAATGATGTAACTTAGGGCTCAACACATTATGTTTGACAATCTGGAGCGGAAGTGGGAGAGTCCTGAAGGCTGGAGTCGGGAGTGGGAGAAAGAGTAAGAAAACGTTATTTTTAAAATTTAAGTGAAAATGTTGTAAAAATGAGTAAGAGTTGCGACTGAAAGGAGAATGATTATATAACTTAGGCCCAATGCATTATGTTTGACAATTTTGGCCGTTTAATTAACTACCTTTTATTTCATACGTATATACAAAAAAATAGTAAAGTCTTAAACTTGAGCTTTGTAAGTTTATTAGATATCCCAATTAGGCTCAACCCAATATGTACTAACGGATATATATTAAACAAAAATTTGGACAAAACATGTTAACAATTAATTTGGTCTCATCTAACTATAAATTAATTAATAGTGTAGTGATTGTTTTTTCTTTTAAAAAAATCATCACAATAGTTCCACATATAATTGAATCTTACACCTGGTGAACATAGTAAAAGGTTGCACAATTGGTTACATTTCCAATAACTTTAAATTTTGTTTTGAAAATCTAATGGAAGATAGGCATATTAATTAAACATGTAATAAAATGCAATTATTTTTTAAAAATATGAAAATGTATAATATGATCATATTAAAACCTAATGCTTTGCTAATATTATTTTTATGGTTGTGTTATTTTTAACTTCACATAAACATATTTAGAGTCTAAGTTGGAGTGCTTTTTTTCCTAGAAAATAAAAGTACTTTAGTGGATGCTAGAGAAAGAATAGCTTAACATAGAGATGTTTGTTTTAATTAAAAATTATTAATCTGCATTCCCATTTGATTTTTGACAGCATTTATCTTAGATAAGATCTTTTACCAAGGGTAAAAATATTTATCACGTTATTTTTTTTTTTAATATGTTAAATAAATCTAATATTGTAAGTGATGAATTTTTTTCATTGACATGTATTTGGTGACTTATATATCGAAAAAAAAAACAATATTGAAGATATTCCCAAAACTGTTATATGATTGTTTAATTGCACAATTAGAAGTTCTATTTGCTTCGCACAACACTTTATTTCATAGATTATTAATTTTTAAGAATCACTTTAGATAAACTAGACTACTATTTCTAATATTTTTTTTACTTATTACTTTTCATATGTCTTTTCCATAAATAATTTAATTATTGATATGTTTTGCACTTTTATTTTTTTGATCCCGTGGCAATGTCGGGTATTTAAACCAGTTTACTAAATATATAAATATTGCAAGGATGTTTTTTTGGAATAGAATGTACTATGTAATGCATCAATTCAAAAAAAATTTTAATTTGTATTTATAAAATCACTTTTGAAATGTAAGTTTTAATTTCAATAAATTGATAATTTAGGTGAATAATCACTTTGTATAAGAATAATGCATAATAATATATTAAAATTAATTTAAGCACATGTTCGGATACATCTATTTTATGAGATAACTTATTGTTGCTTAAGTGAATATATACAAGGAAATTACTAAAACCCCCCGAGGCATATGTGAACATACACTTATGTCCTCCATGTTTTAAATGCCTACACTTGTCCCCTAAAAATTAACACTATCATCCACTGTTATTAAAAAAAAAAAAAAAAAGAGAAAACAACTAATTTTACCCTCCTAGATTTCTTCCCTAAACATTTTACCCCACCAACTTTTGCATTTAACAAGCTAAACCCCATCTCTCTTCATCCCTTCCCACTCCCCTTCGCCTCCACTGAGATTTCACCTCTGACGTGCCATAGATCGCAACCACCTCATCAACACCGACAACGTCTCTTTGTCTCATCCTGTGCCGCCGTTCTCTAGCATTGCCAGCCACCGATAACACCGTATCGAGGATGGGAAATAAGCACATCTCTTCCCCGCCGTGCCCAATACACATTCTGCCAATGTCCTCCACCTTCAAAAGTTGTTCGCTTGTCCGAAAGCCCACGATAGTCATGGTCCTCTTAACAATATAAAATTCCCAACACTTATCTACCATTTTGCTTCCATCTGATCCTGTGCAGCCTTCATTGCCAGCGAGAATTGATCAAATCTTTCAGAAAATCTCCATTTTTCTGAATAAACTTTTTAAGAAGCTTTAGCGAAGAACAAAAAAATTCTAACATGGCTGAGATCCTCGCAGCTCTTAGGATTCCCCCACCCAAAACCCGCATTGCCGAACCCAAGAAATGAAGGAGAGGAGAAGGTAGGGGAGATTTGGGGATAAGGCATCCCGGCTTAATCGTTGCTGAAAACTTCGATTCCGGTCCAAACCCATCATTTTCCAACTTGGTTCTAGCTAAGTCCCACATCCTCCCCTACCTTAGAAATCTCCTTCACTTGCTTCTTCTCCATCTTCAGCTGACCTAATGCTTCATTTTCGGGTTCACTAAAAGCGCAAATGAGTTTTTGACATTTTGTCAATTTCAATTAGATTCTTTCCCCACTTGGATTTACTCTATCTTCTGGGTTTCGATTTGAGCACCGAACTTGACGAATCTGGTACATCGTGCCCGTATTGGTCATTGAATGACTGGTTTGTCAATTTATTCCTTCTTGGCCGCTATTGGGCTGGTTTTAAAGTAGCATCTTTTCATTTTTCTTGTAATGGGTCCTCATCATCGGTGTACTTGATTTTTTTCTTCCTTTCGGTCGTGCTCCTCCGGATCGATGGTCACGATCTCACCATTGCTGCTGGTAGGTTGGAGTTTCAGTTGCAGTTGTAAAGAGGAAGAAAGTGAGAAATTTTTTGTTCCTAGTGGATGGGAGTTTCACTACCATTATATTGGATTTTGATGATAAATTTCACAGATTCACCACCTAGGTGATTAACTTGTTAGATGTAGAAGTTGGTGGGGTAAAATGTTTATAAAAGAAAATTAGGAGCATAAAAGTAGTTGTTTTCTCTTTTTATAATAACAATGGAAGATGGTGTTAATTTTCCAGCAACAAGTGCAGGTATTTAAAACAAGGAAGACATAAGTGTAAATTTGCCTATACATCAGGCGGTTTTGGTAATTACACACACACACACACACAATTAATTAATTAAGTAATTAATTAATTACACTGAGATTCTTAAAATGAACAATTGGTTATTGTAGATGAACAGTAACTAATTGACAAATGCCACTTTTGGTCCCTTAATATTTGTTTTCGTCCCCTTTGGTTCCTGTCCTTTTCCCTCTCACGATCATACCTCAGTTTTGGAGTTAAGGCAGAATGATGACGATGGCAGGACCAGCAAACCTGAAAGTTTGTGCGCTGCTATTGCCAGAGACCAAATTACAGGGGCTAAAACATATTGCCCAATTATATAATAAAAAAGGTTCTCCATCTTTCCATGATGTTACATTTTCATCCGCAAACTTTGAAAATTTTTAAAATATGAAACCATTATATTATTTTGTGACAAAATGCGGCCAACCTTGCTTCCACTAATCTACGCAATGATTACAAGCATGAATTATTGGCATAACACCATGAATCTTGCTTAACACTAATTGTTAAGTTAAGTAACATCCTTTTTTGGCTTTCAGAATGGAGGAGGTATAAGGCTGGTCAGGAAAACTGTTGGTCTAGAGAAAAATTACATTGAAAAGGCAGGGTTAGCACTGTTCATGAACAATGTTGCTATAATTTTTAATTTTTTTTCTTAATTGCTATTTTTCAATCCCTAAGCTATATATCTTTCTCATTTCAATCCCTAAATTCTATTTACTTGTCTTTTTGGTTCTTTTTTTTTTTTACCCCTTTATTAAGTCAATGTTAAACTTAATATCTATAATCTTTCTATTTGCTCTATTAATCCTAAACTTCATTTTGACTTTTGTGTCGATGCCTAAATATCACTTTTTCTAGGAATGTTATTTCTATCTTTTAATGGAAGACTTTAGTTGCTATCTTCTAAGACAATTGTTTTTATCATAGTTCTTCCATTTCCATGGGAAAGTGTTTTTTTATCAATGGTTAAATCCACTTTTAATTGCTAGAACTCTAATATTTCATTTATTTGTCCATAAACTTTATTATTGAATGGTTATTTTGTTATATTTACATTAAATACTACCATAGAATGGATCGTTGCAATGCATTAGTAAAAGGAAAACTCGTTAATTTCTAAAAGCCATGGTGTTGTTGCTGTGAAATCACTATATATGAATAGTGTTGTTGTTGTTTTTTTTTTTTTTATACAATCTACTCTTTTTTATGTTTGCTTCCCTTTTCGTAAGGCGATTGTCTTTTTTAAGGTCTATGTTATTATTTCCTAGTTTCAGCCTGTTTCACGTTTCTTTTGGTTATAACTTGTTTTCTGTCCCTGAATGTCTACGCTTTCCCAGTTTGGCCTCTCAGTTTGATCCATGTTCCATTTTGGTTCCCAAACTTAATAACTACTTAACTTGTTTCTTTCTATTTGATCTTTTCGTCCCCAAAAATTTTTTTTATTGTTTTTTATGTGCTATCTTTTAAAGTAAAACATTGATCACCATTATTTTTTATTTTTAATTAAATCATTTTTTTATTTTTATCAAGTCACTTATTAAACCCTTAATACATCAAGTTACTTTTGTTTATTATTGTTTTCTAAAAAACAACTCACTTATTATGATTTGCCTACTTTTAGTTATGGTTTGGGTTTATTCTAGTTAAACTATTTTTTTATTTTCTTTTTCTTTTTACCTTTATTAACTTAATGATTGAATTGTTAATTAATTAACATAAATTAAATATAGTTTTTCATTTTGTTCATATCTTTTCATTATTGATGATTGAGTTTTATAGCATGAATTTTTCACTTTAGAAAGTAATTTGGTCCATAATTATAAAAATTGAAAGTGAATTTTTCAAAATAAATTGCTTATCGATATTAAAATTTTGAATTTGAGTTTATAAGAGATGAAAATTGTTAGTGAATTATTTTTAAATGGTAAAAAAATATACATCATTTTTAAGCACATACAATGCTGTGTTGCGTTTATAACAAACATTTTAATAGTAAAAACATAACAAAAACAAAGCCCAACTCAAAATAAAATGAAATTTTGATTGATCAACATAATTTTATTAGTGAAATTCTTTTAATTTTTTTCTTTTTGAAATTATTTTAATGCTAAATTTATCAAAGAAAAATACCAGCCACTAAGTGTGAGTCAAAATAACCTCATTTACTTATAAAAGAGATCATTTTCACTATTTATCTACAGTAAGTACTGTTCATAAACAGTAGCTCCTCTTAGCTTCCCCTGGGTTTATGCTCAAACTCTCGTTTGGTGCCTAAATATTTCACGGCTGCCATAATGCCCCCTAGTTTCACTTGTTGTCATGGGTTACAGTGAAGACCGTTTGCTGATGGTGGTAAAATTGACAGGTCATAAAGTTTGAACTATTACTGACAGAGACCAGCATTACACAGACTAAAAGTGTATTTCCCCTATTCTGTAACACAGCTCAGCCACACCCTCTTGGTTTTTTTTTTGCCTCCCCTCCGGAATGGTCAAATCTTTCTTTTGGTCCATGAATAAAACCCTTCTACTATAATGATCCCCAACTTTTGCAATTTGTCGTGGATTTTTTTTTAAAAATGAAATTTAAATTGTCTATTTAAATTTAACAGAGTAAATTGCGTAAATAGTACCCATCCTTTAATTTTCATTTCGTTTTAGTCCCTAATCTATTGAATGTTCTGTTTTGATCCAAAACCTATTAAAATTGTTTTGTTTGGTCCCTCACTAGATGAAATTCATTAACTCAGTTTAACACAAACTTTTGAAATTTTGATTTAAGTATTCGGTAATTGTTTTTCAATAAATTTAAACAGTTTAATATTTTTTGATAGCAAATAGACAATTTAAATTAGCAATTTTTTTCTTCATAAATGAAATAAATTCAATTTATAGAAAAAAAAGATGATTTCAAATTTATTTTAAATATAAAAAATTATTATATAGATTAAATTTATTATAAAAGAGTTACCAGATAATTTAAATTATGATCTAAATTTTTTTTTTCAGACGAATATTTTAAGTTAACATGTTTCATCTAATGGGGATTAAAATGAAATGTTATTAATATATTTAGAACCAAAATGAAAATTTTTAATAGGTTTAGGACCAAAACGGAACATTCAATATATTAGGGACTAAAACAAAATAATAGTTAAAGGTAAGAGATCATTTATGCAATTTACTCAAATTTAAAATGATAGGGTCTTGAATGGAAATGAAAAATATGCCTTTATTAACTTTATTAAATGTCAAAAAAATTTCTTTAGTTAAAGGTAAGGGATCATTTATGCAATTTACTCAAATTAATATGGATCAAAATGAAATGTTTTTAATAGATTTAGGACCAAAATGAAAATTTTAAATAAGTTTAGGACCAAAATAGAATATTCAATAAATTAGGAACGAAATAATAGTTAATGGTAAGTGATCATTTATGCAATTTAGTCAAATTTAAAATGATAGGGTCTTGAATGGAAATGACAGATATGCGTTTATTAACTTTGTTAAATGTCAAAAGTTTTTCTTTAGTTAAAGGTAAGAGATCATTTATGCAATTTACTAAAATTTAAAATGATAGGGTCTTGAATGGAAATGACAGATATGCCTTTATTGACTTTGTTAAATGCCAAAAAATTTTCTTTAGTTAAAGGTAAGAGATCATTTATGCAATTTACTCAAATTTAAAATGATAGAGTCTTGAATGGAAATGATAGATATGCCTTTATTAACAAATTTAAAATGATAGGGTCTTGAATGGAAATGACAGATATGCCTTTATTAACAAATTTAAAATAATAGGGTCATGAATGAAAATGACAAATATGTCTTTATTAACTTTGTTAAATGCCAAAAGTTTTTCTTCAATTAAAGGTACAAGATCATTTATGCAATTTAGTCAAATTTAAAATGATGGGGTCTTGAGTGGAAATGACAGATATATCTTTATTAACTTTGTTAAATGCCAAAAGTTTTTCTTTAGTTAAAGGTAGGAGATCATTTATGCAATTTACTCAAATTTAAAATGATAGGGTCTTGAATGGAAATGACAAATATGCCTTTATTAACAAATTTAAAATAATAGGGTCATGAATGAAAATGACAGATATGTCCTTATTAACTTTGTTAAATGCCAAAAGTTTTTCTTCAGTTAAAGGTACAAGATCATTTATGCAACTTAGTCAAATTTAAAATGATGGGGTCTTGAGTGGAAATGACAGATATATCTTTATTAACTTTGTTAAATGCCAAAAGTTTTTCTTTAGTTAAAGGTAGGAGATCATTTATGCAATTTACTCAAATTTAAAATGATAGGGTCTTGAATGGAAATGACAAATATGCCTTTGTTAACAAATTTAAAATAATAGGGTCATGAATGAAAATGACTGATATGGCTTTATTAATTTTGTTAAATGCCAAAAGTTTTTCTTCAGTTAAAGGTATAAGATCATTTATGCAACTTAGTCAAATTTAAAATGATGGGGTCTTGAGTGAAAATGACAGATATATTTTTATTAACTTTGTTAAATGCCAAAAGTTTTTCTTTAGTTAAAGGTAGGAGATCATTTATGCAATTTACTCAAATTTAAAATGATAATGTCTTGAATGGAAATGACAGATATGCCTTAATTAACTTTGTTAAATGCCAATTTTTTTTTTTACCTTGTCTGATTTAGAGTTTTAATTAGATAGGTTTGATTCAAAGTTTTAATTAGTTGAAATAAATACACAATTTGTATAATGTAGAAGTGCTTTACATGAGTTTGCTTTAGAGTTTTGATTAACAGAAGCAGGTGCATGATTTACATTATGCATGAGTGCTTGATTCTTAAAATGTTTCATTTCATTACTAATTCATTAGCAAATAAGAAATCTGTAAAAACTTATGCATATATATTGTGTAATATTATCTTACACTATAAATACGAGAAGCATCTTGTTTCTCTTAGTGGTTTCATTTGAATTGCTTTGATTATTTTTTGTTTGTTATAAACACATCTTCAGTTGATTATTCTCTATTTTTACAATTATTTGTACTCATATTTTACTTAATGTCAAATTAGGTCTTATCTTTTTATATTTTACTTAATGTTGCCTTGTATACACTAATTAATGTATTTGAGATTATTGTACATCTACAATGACCTTGAGTTAGGCCAAGCATGAACAGTACTCAACCTGACATAGGAATATGGTTAAAATGTAAAAAGGGTATAATTCTGAGATTAGTTCTTGGCGCGATAACATTTGGTCCTAAAACTTTTCTGGATTGCTGTTGACGTCCCATATGTGCAACAAAAGTTACAAAACTTTGAGCCGCATGCGAGTAGTACCTGGATTGAGTCCTGGCCCAGCCCAGGAACATGACAATAAGTCAGTAACAGAAAAATGGTAGAATGCCGAAATAATCCACGAGATATTATGCGTTGATTGTTGAGTCTACAAACTTTTATATTTGACAATTGACTCTCTAATTTGTAAGTTTTTGTCTTCTTGGTCTGCAAATAACAATTGAGCCCTTATACAACGAATTACCGCAACAATCCACAGCTGACCCATCTATTAGTAATATAAGACCAAGATTTTTCCATCTTCTACAAGGTTTGAACATTTTTTCTTGTATAAGAGTGAAATTCTCTATACATTTAACTTTTTTTTCAAAATTATAATCAATTATTTACAAGACAAAGTTTTGAAAGGAACGAATTAGCACAATGTTTGTGAGAGGATTCTTGATGAACTTACTTCTAACATCCTATGAATCTTAAAATTAACTCTTTCAAAACTGAATGAACTTGAAGTATAATAATGAAACAATACCTCAAATTCACACTTGAAACTCTTACTACTGAGTTAGATTTCAAAGCGAAAGTACAATTATGAGTAACCCTTGTCATAGTTAACTCATCCAATTTAATTTGAAAATGAATTTGTTAATAAAAATAGAAAAAGATAAAAATTAAACTCATGGAAAAACATGGACCATCAAAATCTCTTTAGAGAAGTAATAGAATAAGACGATGCAAAAGGACAAGACAACGGACGGTCGTTGCGTAAAAAGGTGCCGTCCACATCATCCCCGACGGAGAGGCGTTGCAAATAAATCGGAACATAATTCCCCTCCACACATTTCACGCGCTCCTCGTCGCACCACTCAACACTGACTCACCACCGTATAACATGTCATCCGCCGCCGCAGCCGCCGCTGCCGCTGCTGGTGCTGACACTGAAGCCATGTTGGTTTACTGGTGCCACGAATGCGACATGAGCGTCACCCTCCTCTCCGCCGCCACCACTTGCCCCGACTGCAACGGCAGCTTCCTCGAGCGCATAGACTCCGACTCCCCCCCTCTCCCCCACCACGATGAAACCTTCCTCCTCGACAGCCCCGCCTTCCGCCGCCTCATCCTCTCTCGCCTCTCCGATCTCGAATTCCCCCGCCGCCGCATCCGCCCCATCCCCACCGTCCAAATCTCCTCCTCCCACCTGGATCCAGATCCCGTCCTCCTCTGCGCCGTCTGCAAGGAGCAGCTCCTACTGGGCGCCCAAGCCAAACAGCTTCCCTGCAACCACCTCTATCATCCCGATTGCATTCTCCCCTGGCTCTCGAACCACAATTCTTGCCCTCTCTGCCGCTTCGCGCTGCCCTCCGAGGACCCCGATGATCGAGATTGGGTCAGCTTTGGGGCCGCTCTGAGCCGCGCCTCCAGGAGCCACTGCCCACTGTTTCCTCCAACTGAAACAGATGACTGAGATCACCTACATTGCGGCTTCACTTCCTCTGTAAGTTCGTCGTCTTTCATTAATTTGTTCTTAGTGTCTGTCTAAGAAACTGTTGCTGGGATTGTTATGTTAGTATGAGTTCTGGAGTCTAGACTTACCTTAGTGGCTAGTAACAGAAAATAGTTGCAAAATGCTGACCACAATGCACCTACTAGTGTCAGATTTCACTTCAACCAGCTCTCATTTTTCATGTGCTTGATAAAATGAGAGCGGTATATTTCAGGCTTTGACGGATAAATCTCAGTCTCGAATAACTGAGAAGTTCTGGCTAATTGCGAAGGCCAATTAGTATATATCCCACTAGATTTATGGTGCTAGTTTAGTTAATGTGGTAAGCATCAATCAGGTTGGTATACTTCTGGTTGCTGTGAAACACAGTTGGAGTGCTGTTAGTAGAGCTATGGCCTCTGGGTACTTTGTAAAGGATTATGATCTTAAACCATGTTTAACCAGCTGCATTGTGTTGAATTGTATTGCGTTTCATTTAAAAACCAAAATGAAGTACAATAAATTCCTATTCAATACAAATGCAACCACTTAAACATGTTCTCAGTATTTTTCATGCAAGCAATGGACTCCGACAGTCAATTGCTCTTTTTTCTGATTTATATTGCTTTTGTTCTTTCACTTCATGTAATTGTGGCTTAGTAAGATGGATTTTGTGTTGCTGTTGCCATTCTTGTTGTGTGTGTGTACTTGTCTAAAATGTGAAAAGGTAGACTCTCTGTTTCTTTCTAACAATCTTGAGTTATCTTCTTGGGTTCTACAGCAACTATTACTTAAGCCCCACTAGAATGGATGAAGCCGAGAAATAGAAAAGATAGGATGGGCAGCAGGGCAGGAATCGTTACTCCCTTTTTCTTTCCTTGGTATTGTTGTGAGTTCTAGTTGGGTGATGACTGATACCCTTATGGCTGGAAGATAAGCACCTATTTTTCCGCTCACTAACACATGTGGTTTAACACAGCCACCCTACACCGGTTACTAATCCTTGCACACTACACACCATAAGCTCACTCCACTTCATGCGTTCTGGTTTCCTTGCATAAAAAGTTTCATGCTCTACTGGTGGTGGAATCAGTTTCATCCTCCTTTTTTCTTGTTCTTCCATTTGCTTCGTTTGGATTATGCCCCTTGTCAAAGACATTCAGTATTTTGTCATAATATGCTCTGTTTGAGAGCTCAGTTCAGACCACTTTCGATGGCAGGTGAATATTTGACTGCTTAACTGACTCTATGCCGTCTTTATATGGTTGGAAGAGTAGATTCTTTCAGCACTTGTGTAGTTGAAATTTCCACATCTCTGGTTACCTTGTAGCTTTCAAGCCATGGTGGTGGGATGAGTACTTAGTCTCGTGATCTTAGTCTTCTTCTTTTTCTAATTTACGTTTCATTGCAGGTGTTGTAAGCCATGTTCTTTTAAGGAATGAGAGGGATAGCCACCCTGCATCATCCAATCAAGTGTAAAATCTGCGGCAGCTCGAAACCTTTGGCCTCAATAATACTACTACATGTGTGTACTGTATAGTGATTACTGTTTTGAAGCTTGCATCTTTCTATCTCTGCCCCCCTAATAAGCAGCATTTTTTGGGTTCTGCGCTTGTAGAAGCTCGTTAAAAGGAATTTCTGGTTGGTGCCCATTCGTTTGAATGATACAAATTTCAAATTCATGACCAAATTGTATAGGCTGGGGTGTGGTCACTGGTCAGTAGGCCGGAGATTGTCAGATGTATAAGCTCATCCTTTTTATTACTGAGAATGTTTTTCATTTATCTCTAGTTGCAAGGCAAGGATCTGAGAAGGGGAATGGAGATTGGGAGTACCTGGCGAAATTAGGATTTTAAAATCTTGGGGAATGAAATTAAACACCTGAATTTCAAATTCTAGCATTTGGACTGCCATGCAGCACTCTTGTTATATTCTAATAGAGAAAATTACAAAAACTCTCATGTGGTTTGGTTGAACCTACACTTTGAACCTAATCTATGCATTATTCCTATTTTTTTTATAATGTCTGATAACAACTTTTAAAATTTTAATTTAAACTATCTAATAATCATGTTTCAGTAATTTCAAGATTTTTGAAATTTTTTTCATAGCCAACCAACTTTTAAAAAATATTTATATATGTTGATAGGGATAAAAATGTATTTACAAAAAAGAAAAATTTATAATTTATAATATCTATTAACTATAAAAAAATATTGAAGGGATTGAAATTATTGAAAAATAACTATCGTATAGTTTAAATATAGCTTTAGAAATTGTTATCAGGTAGTATAAAAAACACAAAGGGTAAAGTGTGGGTTTCTAAAAATAGAGAGGGTAAATTGTAGATTAGGGCATACCTCAGAGAGTAATTGTAAGTTTCCCATTCTAATATCAAACTGGAAGATCTCCTTGATGTATGGAAGAGTGTCATTTGCACAAAATTGAGAAAATTGAAAAGATTGATTACATTCACATAAAATGGTTTAATTGTTCTTCTAATTTGATTAATTCAAACCAAAATTGAATTTTATATTTGATTATTAAATTGATTACTAGATTATGCATTTGAAACAGAATAAACTGAATAGGCTAAATTGTAATGAATATTACTTCCTCCGCTTTACAAAAAATTATTCTTTTACTATTCATAACAATTAATTCATGATTTTGTTTCTTTCAAAATTTATTATAAAAATATGAATATTTTATATGAAAATGAAGCTTTAAAAATTATAATTTCTAAATATCATTTTTAAGAATTTTTTTTTCAATACATCTTAATATGAATATGTTCAAGTTAAACATCAGTAAAAAAAAAAAGATAAAAATGGTCAATTAATGTGAAACAGATGGTGTATATCATTATCCATAGCTACTCTACATATATACAACTATTTTCAACTAATTTTGGACTATATGTTGTTTATCTCTTTTTAACTTTGGGTATGAGAAATAAAAATTTTAATATTTATTTATTTTTATTTACTATGTGTCCATGCCTTAGAAAGAGGAATTGAATAAACAAAAACATAATTTAAACAATTTGAATCAGTCCTAGCATATAATTTGGACATATTTTGTAAAAACAGAAAATAGATCGGATTGTTGTGTTTAGATTTGTTTTAAACAAAACAAATCGGATGCTCACCTTTACCTCAATGAGTATAAAGCATGTATGTCATCTTAAGCCCAGATAGGGATGATGGTAGGTCAAGTTTAGGGAAAGTTGAGTCATCCCTGAATCCTCTTTATCACATAGGAGCCCTAACTAATCACTCATCATAATCTGCAATGGGTAGGGTTTCCTCGTCAAGCCCTCCCCATGTCAAGGTGGATAGGGCTGCATATTATCCATGCAATACTTGCACGAGTGATTCACATAATAGAAAATAAAAATAAAATAATTAAATTACTGTAGTTTACCACAAGCAACATTAATCACAATGAAAATTAAAGCAAACATTATAAACAAATATGATATCAAAAGACATATAGGAAATTTTTTTTCAAATAAATGTGAAAATATCAACTCATAGGAAAACAAAGTTTGAGTTAGGCACCAAACAATATTGGTGTAATTCTGAAACACAACAAAGTGAAAAAAAGAAATTGATGGTATGCACTTAAATTAGAATGTATATCATATATGACCCATGTGTTTTAGGAATTTAAAATTAGATTTTAATGAATAGGATTGTGTATATATGATGTTTGGCATTATACATTACTTGTAGAAAGGGTACGAATCAGTCTAAAAAGGATAGATTCCTAAACTTATACCTGATAGGTAAATCTACAAATAAATATACAAACTCGCCCCAAATTTGCATAGTTATGAAAAAAGACAATCCTATAAATAAATACCTAAACTCGTGCCAAAATTGACATCAGCCTGGTGGAGAAAATTGCTTTTACCGGTGAAATTATCGTGGATAAATAAAAGCGGCAAAATTAAGAGTACTCGTCCAATCATTAATGATGGGCCCAGGTCAACCCGACTAGGAACTGCCTTGGATTGCCCTGGTTTGGGTTTGGGTTGTGGAAGACCGGGTAAGGCAGTTCGGTCCTAGGCCGGGTTTGCGGGTTTTACAGTTTTTTAAAAATTAAAACAAATTAATTAAATATATATATTTAATATTTATTTTTAAGGAAAAACATCACCTCCACTATAAGGTTTATTAAGTAAAAAACCCAAATGACACTTACAAACAATTGAAATGGGTCTTACATTTTCACATGGTAAAATGTTCCAAAAATGATGAAAAATAAAAATCTATGATCTGTACTTAACATTATAGTCAGATCAAATACAAACTAAATGTAGAAAGGAAAAAAAAATTCAAATATCTTCATCTGATATTATCTCGTCATTCAAACTCTTTTGATCTTGCTTTTAGAGTGCTGTGATGCATCAATCTCGATTGCACATGCATACTTCCACCTCCTTGGGCATCAATCTTGATCGTTTTTCCGATATTACCAGTTTTGCCTGCATTAAATGCTACAGTGGAGGCTGGAACGGCGAGAATCTCCTTTGCAATTATTGACAAGATTGGAAACCTTGATCTTTTTTGTTTCCACCACTCAAATATGTTAATGTCGTTTGGCTTGAACGATGTATTGAGATAGTCATCGACCCCAGCTAAACCTGATGTCGTCGATCAGGGACTCATTAACATTTGGACGGCCGGGTTGAATTTTGATGAGATTGATTTCCTTGGAGGCTCTGTTTGAGGAGCTTTGGATCTTAACTTATCCGAATGTCGCTCACAATATAACTTGTACAAAAAATGCAAGTACTCGGTAGCAGTAGCAGACATAGCTAAAACATTTATATAAGATATTTTCTAAATAAGTATAATAAATACCTTCAACCAATGTGTTTGTGTCAGTTAATTTGACATATGGGTCAAGTAAAGAAGCAACTAAAAAGATAAGTGAAATTTTTTTAAAATACTGAAGCCACTTAGTCTGCATGGCTTCGACAATCCGCATGACTTCGACAGTTGATTTCAACAACTCATTATCTTTAAATTGATATAAAACATATGTAATGTTCATTAAATAAAGCAAAACTTGATGAATGGTTGGATAGTAAATACCAGAGAAATATTCAGTTGCCTCGTAAAAAAAAACTTAAGCAATTTATTAGTTTTAGAACATTTTTCCTATATTTCAGTCATAAGGAATTCACAACTCATCTTCAAGTTTATGAAATGCATTAACAAATTTATATATGGGTATGCATCTTGCAACATCAAATATATAAAGTTTCAGCAGGTTAGATAGTTCCAATTTAAACAATTTCCAAGAAAATGATTTTTAATTTTTAAAACAAAACATTTTAAATTCACGAAATATAGCGGGTCTTGATTTCAAAAACGTCTATGAGTTTCGAATATGCACAATTTCATTTTGGAGAACTTATAAACCCTTTTGCACATGAAAGAATGTACCATTGAAAGGTGGTTTCAATGCTTGGCTCAAAAGGCGAACGACAATATCATTGTTTGAAACATTATCAAATAAAATATACAAGACTTTGTCAGCACAATAATAATCACGTAAAGTTTCTAATATGCAATTGTATATGTGATAATTAGTATAATAAGTTTCAATGACCTTAAATAACAAAATTCGTTTTTGTATGACTCAATCAGAATTAATCTAATAAGAAGTAACATAATAATATGATTAACCTGCAGGTGATGTCCACATGTCAGAAGAAAATATCACACAATCATCAAGAGCAAAAAAATAGGCTTATAAATTTGATTTTCTGACTTCAAATAGTTTAAAGCTTTCATTTGTAGCTATTTTCCTAGACACTTTTTTAAATGCAGAATTTAATTGTGATTTAATCCAATATTCTAGGTGTACATTTTCAGTTTGTGAAAAAGTTTTTCAGTAAGCATCATTCAATTTATTATGCTTTCTTTACAAAATTGTTGGTTAAAACAAAACATATCTGACCCGTCAGTTGTACTCCTAAGTTGTGTTTGTTTTCTGGAACTAGTCGTGATACTGGGAAGGACATTAGGATATTGATTTTTAATGTGGCGTTGCAGCGTTCCGGTGCTGAAATTCTTTTATGCACAAATTTTTTCCCGCAATATTTGCATTTCTCGTACCTTGATTCCACTTTATATACGAGCTCATAATGTTCCCAAACCCAAGCCGTTAGTCTTAAGGATTTACCTTACCCTTGGGTTTCCTTTGCAATGGGTTAACGACTTGTTGGCGTCGGTTGTGTTGACTGATCCTTAGCCACTGTCACATCTACCTCTTCAACATCATCATTGGATAATTGGTTGTTGAGACCGAAATCATAATTTGTCATATCGATTCTGGCATCATCATTGTGTAACTCCTTCATTAAGATGCCTTTTTTGGACAGCCAAGAATGGTGATGGAAAAAGCCTCGGAAGCCTGTGGTGCGGGAATATGAAGTCTTCGTCAACTTACCCTTTCATCTTGAAGTGTGAGTCACAAAGTAATAGTAGTGATTAATGCAAAATTATGAGGAGATTATGAAGAAATTTGGAAGAGATTAGCAAAAAAGCTAAAATGCTTGAAAGAATATAGTAGGGGAAGAAGAGAGATTGAATTTTGGTGTGAGTGTAGAGTGGAAATGACATTCCTATTTATAGGAGAGAGCAAAAATTTGTTTGGATAAGAAACTTCTTCAATTTTAGTTGTTTGAGGGGGTGAAAGTGAAATTTTGGGATCAAATTGTAGTAGAAAACTATTGGGAGACTAATTCTGTAATTAACCCTTTTTTTTTTTAAATTTGCTGTAGGTTATCGTTTTTTGGTTGTTGCTCAACGTCAAGCCCGGACCTGCTAGTCTCCTGTCCGGGCCAGTCTGGGGTCCTGGGCTGGGCCGTGTTGGTTTGAGTGGAACTCTCTCTTCAGACCCAAATTTAGCCTACTTTTTAACGGGCCTCCTACGGGCTGTGCCGAGTTAGGTTTTAACCGGTTCAAGGCGGGTTTGACTTCGGGTTCGTCCTGATTTGGGCTGGCCCAACTCCTACCTTTACCAGTCATTCATACTTAATAAACCATCACATTCAATCCTTTATCTAGACACCATGTTTGGTTATCAATATTTTCTATTTATAATTCTAATAATTGATTAGTAGGTTTTTAACGAGGACCCACAATAATCTTTTTTGTTTTTTAAGATATTTGGTATTTGATAACCATAGGTTGTGTCACACACGTTGGATCACACTAGGAGATAATTTTTTCTAAAGTCTGTTATTTTATTCATAAAATTTGAATTTGAGAGCTTGTTGAAAGGAAAATAAACATTTTTTCATTCCATCTCATGCACATTTGATACGAAGAACAAAGATTTAACCATAGGATTTAGGAAGTCTGCGACAAACATGAAGAACACAAGTGTAGATTTGATCAAAGAAGGTTCCGGGAATTTTCCTCGCTCCCTCCCTCTTTCTTTCGAACCCGAACCAAAATAGAGTTTGAAGCGAACCAGATTCGTGCCTAGAAAAGTCTGATCAACAGAGGGAGGCTCAACTGGCTGGAAGTAAAGATCAACATCAAAAATAGCCGCAGAAAAAAAGGAGCACGTGCCACCGGTGCCCTTGTTTGACTTTGACACAACATCCATCCGTCGTGAAAAGCTGAAATACCAAAATAGCCATCAGACTCTTATATTTCTGGCAATCAGCTTCTCAAACCTTTTTTTAGCTCTCTATTGCTCATCACATTTTTTCAACACGCGGCTGAGGTATTAAATGATCCATATTTTCCAAAATAAAAGGGACAAAGAGTGGACTTTAACAAGTCATAGAATCTATCTTCTAGTAAGAAGTGCTAAAATTTGATAACAATATTAAGTCTAAGCTACTTATGCCATGGGTAGTTTAAAATTGATAAAAAAAAATCCTTTTATTGTATCCTCCTTGATCCGAGTTCTCTGTTTTGACCAAAATACCCTATTCATTACCAGGGTGTTAAATACCGTTAGAGCTAAGTATATCACACCCTAAAATTTTAAAGTATATCATTATTGTTTTCATAAAAAAATAAATGTTAGAATATTATTTTAAGATGACATAAATTCAATAATTTTTTTTACACATTTTATATGTATTCAAATTTTTCTTATCATAATTATCAAATATATATAAAATATATATGATAGAAGATATTTTTTTAATACAAAAAACATGAACAAAATATTATACATAGAGCAAAATAAATAATACTTAGAAAGAAACTAATTTATTGATATAAGAGAAAAAAATAATACTTTAATAATAAAAATACATTTTCTAATACCACATTGAGTTCCTAGATGACTCAAAATAACTATTAAATTTTTATGTTAACTAAGAAAAGTAACCAAAAAAATAAAAGTAAATATTTATTTTATAATATGTGTATTAATTATATTTTAATATTTTATATATTTATGATATTTTGATGTAAAATAACAAAAAAAAAAAAATCTTACACACATCTACAAAAAATAAAATGTCATGGTACATAGCTTAGGGTATTTGGGATATATCTGGGTTTTTAGACAACATTTACACAAAAAATGACTACTATACAAAATACGGCACGATAAAATGACAAAGTGTGGTATGCCGCGATATTTAATTCCATGTTCATCACCACTGTCTAAAACCTTTTTGATAGGGCATAGGCTAAGCACTGAACCTACAACGAACGAAGTCCATAGCAGACGAATCGAATATTAAGAGGACTAACAGGCCAAAGAAGTAATCCACTCAAGCAGGAAATAAATCCTAGAATTGCGGGATTAATTAAAGGATTTCCATTCAAAAGCGAATCTACCGAACCTTCCCTCAGTTATATAAACTTGTCCTATTCACTAATCTCGAGGTATGAGATTTTCACTGTATATTCTGTTATCTCTTCACTTGTTGGAAACTGACTTGATTGTTGAAGAATTTTTCCCTCAAAAATATATCTTAAGGCTCTGATATTGTCTTTATATGCAAGATATCCGCTCAACTAACACCAAGCTCCCGGGCCTAGCTCAAATGATTCCATTAACTATTACTTTCAATCCAGCAACTCGGCATCCCATCTTGAAAATTTGATGGACGGGGTGACCATAAAAGAGAGTGAATTTGATTGGCAGATGGTCAGAAACGTTAAAGTTTGATACCCATTTCAGGATTTTAGCCAAATCAGAAACAAGGGGGCCTAAATTCTAATTGACCATCCTCGCTAGTTCTAAAGCCGGGATTCGTTAATAAATTATGATCCTACGGACCGGGAGCGCAGAAGCCGCGGAAACAGAAGACATAATAAACTCTTCTCACCGTAAGCTCCTGATCTTTCTCTTCAACTTCTTCTTGGAAGCTTTTCGAATTCTTTAGGATTTCAATTTCGATAGGATTCGGTTTTCTCCGTCGCATTATTGATTCGCTATTGGATCTCGTCATCGTCGGCTTTGATCAGCTCCCATCGTGTTTTCCCGTTTTCTTTGTTCGCAGTGAGCCATGGTGTTCTTCAGGACTGCCTCGGCGATCGCTCGATTACGTTCCCGCGCTGTGAGTTTTTCTGTTTTGAACGCTCTTGGGTTGTGTTCTTGATTTGTTATAGACGCTTTTGCTAAATCTGTATTTAATTTCTGATGCAGAATCAACCATCTAGTCTTGCCAACTCTGTGAGATGGCTCCAAGTGCAGGCATCCCCTCAGAGTGTAATCTACTTGTCTCTTCTCTTGTAAGATTGAAGCATTGTGCGCGGTGTGTGTAATTTGGAATCTAATCTTTAACTCTTCTCTTCTTTGGGCAATCGCAGGACCTTCGTTCTCAATTGCAGGAGATGATCCCAGAACAACAGGTTTTGGTCGTGGTTCTTCTTTATGTTAAACCTGTGATTCTCTTGCTTGTTTACGAAAACTCCCCTTCCAGAATTCTTGATGATCTGCCAATTTCTCCTTGCTCCAGGACCGCCTTAAGAAATTGAAGTCAGAACATGGGAATGTTCAACTCGGAAATATTACTGTTGATATGGTAACTTATTCTATGTTATTATTATGGGCTCTTTTTAGAGGCATACAGTGAATTGTGATTGGTCCTTTAGGGGTGCTATGCTTTGCTGCTGCTTGTCTTCTCATTGAATCATTTTCATGTTGTGTTTGGGAAGGTACTTGGTGGAATGAGAGGAATGACTGGGCTGCTCTGGGAAACCTCATTGCTTGATCCAGAAGAGGTGTGTGTGCCAGTGCTATTAAGTCTAGAGTCTGCCGTAATCTGAATGAATGCTTTGACTATAAATTGGGGTTTCAGTTAACAAGAATAAAAGCTATTGGGACATTGAAGTAAGAGTTCGTGTAAAAGATTTGATCTTTCATGGCTTTTCCATTTCCCAGGGAATTCGCTTTAGGGGTTTGTCCATTCCTGAGTGTCAAAAGGTATTACCAGCTGCAAAGCCTGATGGAGAACCTTTACCAGAGGGTCTTTTGTGGCTTCTTTTAACTGGAAAAGTAAGCAATAATTTGCTTTGTTCTATACGTATGATTTTGAGAACTAACTTGCTGAGATGTTTTTGGGGCTATTCTAACAGATATTCTTTTCCTGGTTTTTCCTTTTGTTTTTATTATATGTTAGGTTCCAAGCAAAGATCAAGTTGATGGTTTGTCTGAGGAATTGAGTTCCCGTGCCACTGTCCCAGGTTTAGCCTTTATCTTTTGCCCCACTCCTGTTCTCCTGTCTATATTATTGTAACTAGTTTGTTTAGAACAGGGGCCTTTAGTAATTCTTATAAAATGATTATATTTGTCTCAGCCATTGATTTGAGTTGTGACGATTTTATATCTGCAGCTTTAGTTTTCTCCCATTTTCAGAAACTGCATATTCCAATATTACTTTTTTTTTTGCTTAGAACCAAAAACATTTCAAAGCTAATACTCTATTTGTTAGTGATAACTTTAATAATAATTCTTTTATAAAGTATCTAATTATGAATATTTTCCATTATCCTGCCTAAAAATAGAAAAAAATATAGAAAAAATCTATCTATTTAAAGTGTAGAGTTTCAATCTGTATGTAGTTTGAGAAAATCATCACTATATATAAAAATAAACACTTGTAAGCACTGCTTCAAAATCTCTGCTAACACTCTGCGACTGAATTTTAAATACAATTTGCTGTTCTAAGTTGAAATCGACTTCTTTATGACTTATGTGAAGCGTTTCATATGTATTCAATTAAATTCTTATTTTTTTGTTGGCAGATTATGTATTTAAAGCAATTGATGCTCTACCACCCTCAGCTCATCCAATGACTCAGTTTGCTAGTGGTGTTATGGCACTTCAGGTTTATTTATATTCTCAAGATATTACTTTCTTGCGTAACTCACATCTTTTATGTGGTCAGGATCCGATGATCCATCCATTAGTAATGTGATTTTTTTACACCTTTGCTTTGATGATATGTGGAGAAAATTCTATGATTTCTTGTGGCTGTATTTCTGTTGCTCATTGATGTCAAGTGATAAACTCTACTGATCGGGAGATTCTGCTATTTTAGTTGCCTTTCCAAATTTCTTATCAGTTTACTCTTGTTCAAACCAGTTTCAGTTTGACATGGACGTTGTTACTTATAGCTGTTTATTTTTGATGGATTAGCTTTTACTTGTATTTTTGGTGGACTCATTTTAGTGAACATATTATTTCTTGGAAATCTTCCAAACCCTTTTCAGTTTTCCCTAAAAAATGGAAAATTTTCTAATGACTTTCCAAGCGTGGCAGATCTTACTTTAGACTTTGGCTGCTCACTTTTATGAGTAGAGATTGGGAAGTAGGTCATGGTGATTTGGAAAAAAAAAACCCCTGTGGGGGCTTAAAACCAGGTCACCTGGAAGAAAGGTGCATCCCACTTCGCAGAAGCTTATGTATTCTGACTGTTCTATTGATTCTTCTGCTTATAAATCTTTTTCCCCTATCTTATATTTTCACATGGTCTGAGATTACTTCTCTATGTGATGGTTCCTAAGTGACTTCGTTTAGAGGAAGAATCTGTATGCTAGTAAATGCAGGAAATCTCTGGGGAAAAAGAAAATTACTTTGAATTCAACCAGCTGTTCTGCTTTAATCGACTGGGCTTGACAGCTCTTGGCTTCTTACTATTTTGTTCAGGTGCAAAGTGAATTCCAGAAGGCATATGAGAAGGGAATTCCTAAATCAAAGTAAGGCCCTTTCAGGAAGTTGAAGTTTTTCATGATTCTTCATTCAAATGATTTTAACACTATTATATTTAGGTATTGGGAGCCAACATTTGAAGACTCACTTAATCTGATTGCCCGTCTGCCAGTGGTAGCTTCATATGTTTATCGGAGGTAAGCAAAGCATATCTTGCTCATTAGTTTCAGAATCACCCAAACAACTTGAAGATAATAATGAAGCTAACCTTTTTATTGGATTGTTGGGGGTTTTTTAAATATGAAAAGTTTTATAATTTTAGTGGCCCTCCTATTTATACAAGTTCATTGTTAAATTGTATCACTGGCATATTATGAGGCAACTATGTCCTCGATCACATTGCTTTAATGTATATACAGCAGAATTTGATTTTTTTTTTTCAATTTTTCATTATTTGCTTTGTGCAGGATCTACAAAGGTGGGAATTTCATACCCATGGATGACTCTCTGGATTATGGTGGCAATTTTTCACACATGTTGGGCTTCGATAGTCCCCAAATGCAAGAACTTATGAGGCTTTATGTCACCATTCACAGGTTTGTTTAGCTCTATAGTAATGTCCAAAGGAGATTGATTTGCATAATTATACTAATACTCTCCATCCAGTGGTTAAAAGCAAGAAAATTTTTAAATTTCTATACATCTGTTTTCTTAAATTTATGGTTGCTAATGATTTTTCTGCAGTGATCACGAAGGAGGAAATGTTAGTGCTCACACTGGACACTTGGTATGTCACATCTGTTTCTATCTATAACAGCTCTTTACAATGCTTCCATCTCTGTTTTATTGCATTTTGTTGGTATTTCGGTGATTCCTTGTATTTTATGTCAAAGTGACTTCATTATGTATCCGAGTATATGTATTGTTTCTAAATTCTGGTTGGATAAGCCATTATCCACTCATGATAAAACTTGTATTTTTCAAATGCAGGTGGGTAGTGCTCTTTCAGATCCTTATCTTTCATTTGCAGCTGCTTTGAATGGCTTGGCTGGACCACTTCATGGTTTAGCTAATCAGGTATGACATTTCTGTATCCTGATGCCAATTGTTGTGATTTTCAACCATGTTTGTGCATGTGTGTGTGTTTGGCTTTACTAATTCACACCCTCTACAGGAGGTCTTGCTTTGGATCAAATCAGTGGTAGATGAGTGTGGGGAGAACATGAGCAAGGACCAGTTGAAAGATTATGTCTGGAAGACATTAAATAGTGGAAAGGTATTTTTTTTAGTTCACTTTAATTTCTAGAATCTATTTTTCTCTTTTATGTTTCCTTTTAAGTTCAGATTTGGCTTGTTCCTCTTACCTGGAAAGGGATCCCGAGTACAGTAATGCTTAGCCTCCCTATTCATTGGAAAGTTGTTTTGTCATAAGCTCTCAGCTGACACAACTATGACGTTTTGTATTCAAGCAATTTGCAGTTCAGGCTGCTACTAGCACTATGATATTGCAGTTCATGGCTATTAATTTTAATTTTGAAGTGCTTTTGATTTTAAACTGCCAAGGCATCATGATCTTGCAGTTTTGGAATATTTAACTCCTTTAAGCCTCACATGTACTGTGTTTTGCCAATGCCTCAATTTGGAACTTAGTTAACTAGGAGTGTGGCTTATGTGATTGAATATCTTATTACTTTATTTGAAGGAAATAATAATCTCTTTAATATTGACAGGCATTTCCCACTTTTGTCCTTTGAAAGTTTAAAATAAAAGAACCAGACAGTTACTATCATTAGCATTTATTTACCGTACAATGTTTGTCACCTTTGAAGGTCTTCTTTACCTATGGTAGCTCTAAGCTAATTTTAAATATCCGATGCTCATAATTGTAGGTTGTACCTGGATTTGGTCATGGAGTTCTGCGCAAAACTGATCCACGATATACATGTCAAAGAGAATTTGCCTTGAAGCACCTACCTGATGATCCTCTCTTCCAGCTGGTTTGTTCTAGCATTTTCACCCTTTCGGAAAGCCTTTTACTTCTACAGATTAAATTCTTTGGTTGACCTAGTTTTCTCTTTGCAGGTCTCAAAGCTTTATGAAGTTGTTCCTCCAATTCTGACAGAGTTAGGAAAGGTACTCCTTTGCTCTATCTCTATCATTGGCTGTAAAAAATATTGGATGTATCTTTTGTTGATTCACTAATTTATGGGCAGACATGATGGGATAAATCCATCCAGTTTCCTGCCTTTATTCTCTCTACGTTCAGTAAAATGAATGATGAATTAGGATATGAAAGCTGCAGGCTGATGGTTTATATTAGTGTCATTCTTTCTGTTGATTGTTCAGATGTGTGTTCACTTCAAATTGGATCAGCTTTGAAAGCTTTTCGTCAGTTTAACTGACCTAGACATTTATATCTCAATGGCGGTTCATTAGTTTCTGATATATACGTTGTGCACAGGTAAAAAATCCATGGCCAAATGTTGATGCTCACAGTGGTGTCCTGTTGAACCACTTTGGTTTAACTGAAGCAAGGTATTACACTTTTGTATTCTAAATTTTTCTAGCTTGTATTTAATTGTATGTTCATCCTGCACAAACTTTTCTCAGAGAATTAATAACATTGTAAATCTTTTTGAGCAGATACTACACCGTTCTTTTTGGCGTATCAAGGAGCATTGGCATATGTTCTCAGGTACTGCTGTTGTCTGTTAAATTTGCCGCTGTTTGATGTTTGATGTTCTCCGAGCTTATTGATTTGACTTGGTTTGTTCAGTTGGTATGGGACCGAGCTCTTGGGTTGCCCCTGGAGAGGCCAAAAAGTGTCACCATGGATTGGCTCGAAAACTTCTGCAAGAAAGCAAAAGCAGCTTAAAAATTAAGGTGGGCTATATATTCTTTGAAAGGCCAGAGTTTGAGGATGGAGGGTGGCTTTACACCCACGGGGCCTTTCAGTTTCCAAGAAATTTATGTTGTTTTGGTTACAACGTTGAATTCGAGAGAGCTTCAGTTTTTCTCTGTTTATCGAGAGTTCATCGACACGTATCGGCTCCTTTCACTGTTTTAGCTTTAGTGTGTAGAATGCTGGAGCCACCGTAATAAAAGCCAACAAGGCATTTCGATTGCTTTTAACAGGTTAGACCGAGGGAAATTCTGTTTATGTATGTATTGAGTCTTTATTTTTTTAAAAAAATTTCGTTGCTTGTAGACATTGCTTATCTCATCACATCCAAACAACCAGAAGTTTTGCTTAGTGGTTGGGTAACTTGGGTTTGGGTTATTACCACGAGGTTCAAAGTATCTTTACATCAGGCTATAAAAGAAGTCAGGTATGGAACTATAACAACCAGATTAACAATGTTCGGGTCCTGCATGGTTGAGGAGGCTATAAACTCCGAAGAAAAGGTTGAAGATGAAATCTCAGCCATTTGTCTTTCCAAACAAAGCTGGTTATAGTTACCTTCAATCAGAGGCTTTCAAAGCCTTGGAGTCGGTCTTCAACCCATGAGTTTGTAGGGGAGATTTGTCGATGTTTTGATATTTGGATTTGAAAACCACACTATCCTTTGCATTCAAGAGAAGCCAGACCGTTTGTACTCCATGGAGCCATCGCTCTACCTAACCTTGCAATTTTAAGGAAAAATGTCTTGGTGGCAATCTATTCACCAAAGCAATCAACACTTTAATACCCAATTTGTTTTAATTTAAATTAATTTAACCCAGTTTGGCTTATTTTTATTTACATTTTTTTTCCTGAAATCAGTTTTATTTGAAAATCAATATTATGTAGATATAATAATCTATTTAAAAGTAAATTTTCATAATATTATTAAATTTTTATGATTTTTTTAAAAAAAAATCATAAAATAAAAAAATTATAAAAATTTAATAAGATTATAAATTTTTACTTTAAATAAATTATCACATTTACATAATATTAGCTTTCAAATGAAATTGGTTCCAGATGAAAGTAAAAATAAGAGATTTTAGATTAAGTTTATTTAATTCAACAAAAAATAAATGAGGTTTGATTTTTGTCTTGAGGCTTTAATGGGACTCGAACCTGGTTGGAGGACAAGGGATATTAGTATGGCTATAAACGAACCAAACAAACATGAACAAGTCATGTTTGTGTTTGTTCATTCAACTTTTAACGAACACGAATACAAACAATAAATGAACGTAACTTCTCTGTTCATGTTGATTCATTTATTAATAAACAAACATAAACACGAACACGAACAATTAAAGCTGAAAGCTACCACCAATCTGAATTGAAGTAAGTCTAGTAATGATTGATAGGACAATAGGCAATAGTGAGAGAAATTATGGGTTAGGGCTATGGGACTCGCCTTGGTGCTGTAATAGGTTCATACTTTGAGGGAAATAATTCAGTATATTGGGGGAAACAAAGACAATAGATTAATTTGGAGGAGATTGGAGTATAATCTTATGTGTGTGGACTAAGTGGATACTAATAAAAAATATATAATACATAATATATATATATATATATAATGTACAACCAATATATAAATAAACAAAAAAATAGACATAAATGAACAAATAAATAAGTGAATATAAACAAACAATAACCAAACGGTTTCTGAATGTAAATAAACAAATGAGACTTTATTTGTATTCATTCGTTTAATTAGTCGAATATAAAAATCTATTTATGTTAGTTCATTTAACTAAATAAATGAATATAAACAAACTCCTACCGAACGATTTACCGATTCCGCACTATACACTACTAGGTATTAGAGACTTGGTAACTCATCTACCTGATCCGGGCAAAATAACTAGGCACTCCCTCCGTCCCATATATTTTACACCATTTTTCTTTTTGGATAGTCTCAAAACTCTTGTACCATTTTCTTTTTAAGTAACTTTTTTACATTTCATTTACCATTATACGTCTATAACCTTAACTTAACTAATCTTTTACACCTGCAATAGCTCCATTCTCTCTCTTTCTCTTTGTCATTTTCCTCCATCTCAGCTCTTGCTCCCTCCCCCCTCTGGTGAGGTTTCACGGTGAATCTGACGATGGTCAATCAATGGCAAAGGCCGAGCGATCTACGACAGAGGCTGAGCGAAGACTAAGGTCGAGCGATTGACAACGAAGGCTGAGCGATCGATGACCGAGGCCGAGTGAGGACGAACGTGCGATCGATGACAGCAACTGAACAAGGATGGAGGTACGACCAAGATTGATGGAAGCTTTGATTGGTTTTTAAGATTGTGAAAGTCTTTTACAGGGACTTGAATATCAACAAGTGGAGATAGTGAGGAGGAGGGAAAAAAGAGATAAGAGCTTTGGGTTTGTTGGGAAGCTTGAAAATCATAGATTTGAGCCTTGTCCCAATCGTCTTAGTCTCTATCATTTTTGTCCTAATTCTAATCATCCTTATGAGCATCAGATTTGAAGGGAAAAGGATGGCGGCGGAGGCGAGGCATAGACATAGTGTGAAAGGTTGAGACGGAGGGCCGATGGAGTCACTAGAGATGTAATGAAGATAGTGGGTGAAATTTTGGGGAGGTTAACAAAGGGCAGAGAAAGCAGAAGAGTAAATATGAAAAAAAAAAAGTGAAAACGGTATGCCTAAAACTACGTGTAAAATCAAATGGAGTAAAATTGTAGGGATGGAGGGTGTATCATTTAGTCCCACATTGCTGACACGTGTCTGGTTAGTATCCCATCTCGCGGTCGAACGTTAGACTTCAGCCATACGCTGAATCTGCAATTTGCAAAGTCTGAGCTCCGAACTCCAGTTTCTGGAGAGATGGCTTCAGTTCCCGCAGCGGCAGCAGTACGCCCTTCCCGTCTCCTGCCTTCGTTCCGTCCCTTAATCGCTGCGCTTAAAAGACCTAGTTCCAGCACCTGTCTACACACACTCACTTCCAGGTGATTATCATTCGCAACCCCCCTCCCTTCTCTCGGCCCAATTTCCCCTTCCAAACTTCTGGGTTCCCATTGGAATTTGCTTGAAAATGCTTATCATTCCTAATTCATGATTATCGTTCTGGTTTTTACAAAGAATTCGTGATTATCTAATTCCGCCAAAAGGTTTTTGCTTACTCGCATTTTTAGTGTCTATGGGTATTGGGGATTTTTAACCTCTCATGAGAGGAAGAGATGAATATGGGTTGAAATTGATCTCTCTATCTTTGTTGCGGTCGCGGCTTTGCTCATGTTAGTTTCTGGGTAATTATATTGTTGGCGGAAGAGCAAGAATCAGCCAAATATTGTTCCAGATGTTTTTACGTAAAATTCTCCTTTTCTCCAGAAGAATATCTTCTTCTGTTTGGTTTATTCCAAAGCCCAAACCATCCAAATTTTAGTATCTGTGCTGCAATAATTGATCTCCACTTCACAAATTCTTAAAGTTCTTCTTTTATGCTCCCATTATAGGATCACTGGCTGTAGCGTTTTGAGCAGGCCTGGCCTAAACTTCTTTTTTTTTTTTCCTGCTCAGAGTGTCCTCACTATACCTAATCAAAGAAAATATGATAATAGGGGATCATGTTTTGTAGTTGGGTGTAAAAGCATGCCATTTGACAGTACCTTTTCAACTCATCCCTTAGGCAAGTGTAATAATTGTCATCATCATGCTACACTTGTTGTAACAATGCTGGGGTCAATAACATGAAGTTCCTGAGGTTGATTTGTTGTTGGAATTCATATTGACATTGTAAAACATTGTAAATTCATGTAAAAGTAAAACCATAATCTCTTATGAAGCTGCCCTGCATCCCTCCTGTGAGGACATCATGAGATGCAATTTCAAAGCTTTAATGGTAGGTTTTATCCACTTAGATTGATAAGTTTCCTGTTTTGCGAGGTCGATGATCACAGCTTTGAGCTTTCTATTTTTTCCCCCTTCCCTTGACAGGGAAAAACAGTTTTGTGATGATGAGTTCTTGGAATTCAGTTACCAAGGCCCAAGTGCTATCATCTCATTTTATTTCCAAAATTAAGAAGTTGAATAATGCTTGATTCTAAAAAACAATAGATGGTGGTTTTCATGGGGCCATATTACAGAGTAAGGCCTCTTTGACTTTTTTTAGGGGCTGTAATGTAGTTTTAAGGCAGTAATGCATCTGGTACACGCTCAATGGAATTCTGCCATCTTAGTTCATTTCGTTGGTTCCTCTTAAAGATGAAAGTAGATGGTTGTACTCATGTATTTGTAGAGTTGAAATTCCTTATGCACTTTATCACAGGCCATGTATTTGGAAAATCAGGCGTCTGGGCCTCTTTGTTTCAACAGGTTTTTCGTCTTCCGTTTTTCTCTTGTAATGAGACAATGACCTATTAAGTGCTTAGAAGATTTTAATGAAATGAGCCGAATGCCAATTCATGTGACTTCATTTTTATGCTTCTGAATAGTAACAAAACCAGCAACAATAGTAAGCATGTAGAAAAATATAGAAGAATGAGCTTCAGGAGAGCAAAAAATTTACTGTTATTCTTCTCATCATATCACAGGTTTAGAGATACTTTGAGATCAGATAGAAAGTTTGCTTCGTTTCTCGCAACTGCATCCAACCCAGAATCCTCTGGTGGAGAATCCATCAGCAAGAAACCAGGTGAGGTTGAAGCAGGTGATGGCGGCCAAGGCCCACCCTTTCTTACCATATTGGCTGGCTTTCTAGTCTTTTTCCTTGTCTGTTGGATCCTAGGATCCTTCTTAACATGGTTGGTAGGTCTTCTAGTCAACTTGGCTCCAAAATAGATGAGGTCTTAATGCTCTGTTTACTTATTTATTTTCAGAAACCTTGCTGAATAACTTAAACTGTGTATTATTGATTGTTATTCAGCATGACCGTTGCTAGCTTTGGTGTTATATTGTATTCTCTCCCCTTCTATCTCACATCTAGACATGGAAAGCTGCTTCTGGCATAGGTATCTGGCAATATGGGAGGATTTGAATCTATATTTTCATTAACAGTAAGAAGAAAGAACATTGTCTCCACACAAAATGGAAAGGCGAAAGGGGAGATTTGTTTGTGGGTATGTTGGCATGTTCTTAGTCTGGCTCTGCAGCTTATACTTGGATCCAGATTTGTCTTGTGTGCCTGTAGGCAACAGGTAATAAAGAGGAAAAGTGCACTTTTAGTCCTAAAACTTTTGACACTTTTCTATTTCAGTCCTAAATCTTCACGTTTTTCTATTTCAGTCCTATAAGTTTTAAAACGTCACTCCAGTTGGTCCTAAATCAGATTGACGTTAACAAGGTGGACGGAAAGTCTGAGCTGGATATAACCCCCCGTTACCCTGCCCACGTGGACGCCCCTTTTGACTTTGGTGTACTTGTATGGAGAAGAGGTGTTATGGAACACGTTCGGATGTGTTCTCGGAACAAAGAAGAGTCAAGAGAGATCAGAAGTGTTAAGGAACGAGGAAGAATCAATGCTGTCTTCGAATTCAAGCACACGAATCGAAAATCTGGATATTCGGTGCAAATGTAGCTTGAGATCAAAAGTGAAAACGGCATGGACAGAGATCAACATAGGGTGGAGGTTTTGTGGCTGTCCAAGGTATAACATGTTGGTCGATTGTAAGTTCATACTTTGGATTGATAACCTAGTGCCAGAATATGCAAGAAGGATGCTGTTGAATTACAAAAAATTGAAGTCTATTGCTGCCGAGACTGCTAAAAAAACAAATGGGGAAGATTAGCCTACCTAAAGAGAAGGTAGAGAAATTACAAGATAAGGCAGGGCAATTTGAAGAAAGGGCTGAGAGATATCAAGCCAGAGCTGATAAGTTAGAAGACAGGGTAGAGAAGTTAGGAATGGAAGTTACAAAATTGAAGAGGAAAGTGAGGAAGTACGAGTACATATTGATGTTTTTAGTGGTGTTGTTGATCTTTATTGTTGTTATGCATATCGGTTGATGTTTTCTGTATTTGTCAAGCAAATTAGGATGATATTTTGTGCACAAATGCTCTAGTACGAGTTGTGCTAAAGTTATGTCCTTTTAAGTGTTTGATGAAATGTCTTAACCAAAGTCGTGTACAAAACGTTTTTAGCTGATGAAATGCAAGTGTTTATTGTACATTTTCGATCTCATGCATAATAGGTTATATTAGTTCACCCATGGAGAATGCTCTTAGCCTGATTATTATGATTACATCGTAGGATTGGATTAACAGATTACAACAAATTAATAGGTAAAAACTATTACAACATATGAATGGATTAAAACAGGAACATAGGAATGGATTAAAACTGAAACATTGTTGCCAACGAATTGATCCTCTGTTTTGCTCAAAACGTACAACTCATGTTGGTAGGCCAAAATCTAGCACATTGTTGTCTAACACACTTTGTTTCCGGTTTGATTAACAAAATACCATAGTACCATTGACAAGCAACAAAGATCATAGTTTAGCAACATAGAGGAGCTCCAACATAAGACTTGTAACAAAACAACAAAAACACAAGGAATTTTTCAACTTCAAATCATATGCTGGGTTTCTTGGACAGTAACTTGAGAACCAGTTGGAGTTGCATTGCCAAGCATAACCTTAGCCCTGTTTGAGGCAACATTCGATGCATGTGTTTCATTCAACTGACGAACTGAGACAATTTTTCTTAATGAACTTGGTGTTTTGCCAACTGGCAACTCCCCATCTGACCTAGGTTGTTACAGAAAAAATTAACTATCATAAGCCTTTGAAATTGACTAGAAACTTTATCCCCTTGTTTGACATAAAAAAGCAAAGTTCATTAAGAATATCACACTCAACTAACAGATGCATTATTTGAGCCATCCTTGTCATTTTGTTCTTTCTCCTACATACATAAAGGAAAACAATAAGTTAGTATGTCTAGTGTATCCCCACGGTTTTAAGATTAACTTGAAATGTCAAACACAACCTTTATTGCCAATGGACAGCCTTTTTTGTTATGTCTTTGTTTCCACAGTGGCCACAAGTTACAGAGCCACCACCTCTAGATATTTTTTCCCCTTCACTAATTTGAGAACTTTTTTTTCTTTTCCTTGTTGGCCTGCCTGTCAGTGGCCATGGGATTGGAGGCATAGGTTTAGGCATATTTGTTTTCTTCTAAAATCTATGACTAGGAATAGGGGACATCATGATCTTATATGCTTTCTTAAACATTTCAACATCATAACAGGAATCAAGAAAGTCTTCAGGATGTTTTCCAGCATAGGTGATTACACATACAGCATGTCTGCAGGGGATGCCATTGAGCTGCCAACTTCTACACACACAGTCTCTTGTATCTAAATTAATTACGAACTTCACATTATGCTTTAAAATCTCATAACCAGCTTGGCCATTCCAAGCACAGTGGCAAAATCTGTTAGCCCTTTTATTCCTTTCTAACTTTTTGAATATGTTGGGTTCAAATCTCCTTGGCCAACTCTGACATGAGTCCTTCTGCTTATGCATCTTTTCCATAACCTTCTCTCTAATTTCTTTAAGCATGGTATACACTTTTTTTAGTCTTGGTTCTAATATCCTCCCATTAAACCCTTACACAAATTGTTGTGCACAATATGACACTTCACAATAGGGTTAAAAAATATTTTACACCAATGTTTTAGTGAGGTTAACATGAACTTTTCATGACTTTCAGGTGTAATATCTTTTATTTTGCTCATATTATCCTTAAAGTCACTCACAGTGGTTGATCTTGCACAATCCCATAATAGCTTTTGCAGTTTTTGGCCTTTGAACTTAGCTCCCCAATTCATGTGGATATGTCGAGCTCACATTTTATGTTTGACATTAGGCAAGAGAGTTACTATAGATTGCACAAGCCCCTATTAAAACAAAAGGAAAATAGTTATTTTTGAGAATTTTTTTTCATACATAATATATAGTATGTGATGGCGATGTGGACCATCAGGGTCTTCACTGTATGTTGTGGAGAATGCAGCAGGGGCTTCCGGAGGTGTAGGCGAGCCCTGAAAGAATGTGCTCTGTGTGGATTGCCTGTGATGGCCGGCAGCATCTTCACGTGGCAGGCACGGTGAGGCCGAGAAAGACTTCCGGTATGAGAGAGAGGCCCGAAACGGGGACTTCTCAGGAGGACTAGCCTGAAACACTCATAAAATAGGGGTTAAGAGGTCCCCGGAGTGATTTTCCGGAGAAGAGCCTTCGACGCCCAAGTCAGTGCTTTGGGAAAGAGGTTGAGAGAGAGGTCTAGCGAGAGATCCCTTGCCTGTGATAATTCCCCTGGTATATATAGGAGGGGGTGAGCCCTTCAGATTGCAGCATGTGTATGGACGAACACCATCCATACTTCTGGGCGTGGGGGGCCCCTAGCTGCCTGCAGGCTCCTCGAGCTACGAGCTGCGATAATCATAGCCCTACATGACAGGACGTAGGCAGTGGCGATGCGTCAGAGTGCCTGCGAGGACGACGTGTAGGGTGTACGGGCGTAATGTCAGAGGCTCCTTGATGGCTCTTGTCGTACCTCTGAGGTCCCTTTGGTTGATGTCTCACTTCAGAGTGAGGGACCTTTTCCCGGAGTCGCAGTGGTACTTTGGGGCATTTCCTGGCTCCGAAGTTAGCCCTTCGGGGGACTTTCACCTGCAAAAGGTGGTTGGAACTTCTCCCCGAAGCTGACTCGGTCGCCTTCTCGATGGAGGCGATACGGTAGTTTCCCGAGGTAGGTATTGGCGGGCTGCCGAGGTCGTGTGCCTCAGGCATTTGGCTCCCTCCTTTTCGGGGTCCTTAGGTGTTCGGGGCGATAGCACTTTGGCTATCAGTATGTATATATGTGTGTGTGTGTGTGTGTGTCTGTGTGTAAGACTCCAAGCCACGGTAATGAAACTCTGGAATTGGATTTCATAACCGCATGATTCTACAGTTGAGAATGCGAAACGATTCAATTCACAGTACAGGATGGAGCATTAATTCTTCGTGTTTAATTGGTGACAAATCTAGTACTAACATCAAGTTTTTTATCTTTGTACCTATTTTTGTGTTGCTTGTGTTTTTTATGTAAATTATTTGTTTTTATGAAGTAAATTTTTTTAAGAGAATGATAATCAAAGCATCTGGTTGTTATGTTTTACATGTGATCATTCAAAAAAAAAAAAACAACTTAAAAAGGTCTTATTTCATAATTTTGCAATTAGTTTATAATGTTATATTCTTCACATAAACACATGCACACACATTTTACTTCACATACGATCAGTATTGCCTTCTAACTTTTAACACACGCACATACACTTCACATAAAAGAAATGCCTTCTAATTGCAGTTTAATGAAAACACAATTGCCATTCTACTAAAAAGTAAAACATGAGTTTACCTTTTGCTTGTCACTGATGATTGTCAAACCAAAACCATCATCAATTTCAAGGTCTTCCTTTAGATTGCTAAAAAACCAGCTTCATGAATCTTTGTTTTCAATTCAAACCACTATCTATGCTATTGGAAACATTTGGTTATTCGCATCGTTTCCTATGGCAGCTAACACCTCCCCCTTAGAAACCCCTTTAAGAAAGGCACCATCTAAACCAATAACTTTTCAGCAACTATCAGTAAAACCTCTTTTCAAAGCATTAAAACAAACATAAAAGCTATTAAATAAGGACTTCCTATCCCCATTTACTGGAGGGTCCACTCTCAAATGGCATAAAGTTCCAGGGTTCTTTAATTTCAACTCCTTCACATAGTCACACAGCATACCATACTCCTCTTTGTACGAACCCAATAATTTTTTTAAATACCCTCAGTTTACTCCTCCTACATTTAGTCAATGTGACATCTACCCCAATTTTCTCCTTCACCATTGTCTTGAATGAGGTCAATTTTATGCTTGGCATAGTTTTAATCTCCACAAAAAAGTACTTAGCTAGAAATCTACTTTTCACATGTTTATTTTTGAAACTAATACTACATGTATGTTCAGGAACATGCGTTTTCACATGAAATGAACTTGTCCTATGGTTGTACCCTAAAGAAATGTACCAACAACAACTTTTTCCAATACATTTAACTTTTGCCCACTATTTTGTGTTTTTTATTATCTTCACTTGCTTCTACTCCATGATAGCATGCTTATTTATGACTTCTTTGAACTGTATAGGGTCATCAAATGACATAGCCATGACAAATAATGGGTTGTTACTATTCAAGTCATACTAAAGGCATACTTCACTTCTAATCACCATATTTCAATTAACCTATCCCTGCTTTTGCCCCTTTGTTCATCCCTCCAAGCTTCTCTAACTAGTAACAAAAGCTTCAATTTTTTTGTCCTGGCATTTCACATTAAACTCTTTCACCTTCTTCCTAATTTCATGTAGTTCCTCATCATCGTCACTCAAATTTTGACATTCCACAATATTATCATCCATGTCACAACCAGTTTCACCAAACAACTTCTTTAGTAATGCTTCATCGTCATCCTCAACCTCAGCCATTATGTTCTCTACCTCCCCTACATCCAAATCAGTTGACTCTTCACCAATGTCATCCTCGTCCCCAACATTAGACACTATCTTTGTTGTAGTTTCTTCATTATTCATTTTATCCTCACTAGTTGGTTGCTTCAACAAACTATTAGCATGTTTAACGCACACTTTTACCTCACCAACTTTAACCAAAACTTGAACCATATCAATAATGCTGGAGTCTTTGTATGGTAGAATCTTTGTTAGTGCTACAACATCAATTTCTCTAGGTAAACAGTATAAATGCCATCTAATGGGCACCTTGCTCCTTTTTTCTATCATACGTTTAAGATCGTGGAATGACAACAAGTTTGTGTCCACTTCCACTTCAGTTTCTACCCCACCAACATACTCAATATGTTGCTTATCTTTAAACCAACCACCATATACAAATGTAATAGTGCCATTTGAAAGCCTCATCCTTCTATAGGATGTTAAACTAAACTTAAGTGTTAAAAACAAGCCAAAAGTGTCATAAATTGTATATTACCAACGAACATGAGTACTAGCCTAACTATTAATGCACTGCCTTCAACAAGAAGTAAGCTAACTTGTTCTTCTCATACCATGTTACCCAACAGCTAAATAATAAGGCAGAAGGTGGGTTTTTTTTAATACCTTTCATTACTAGGTTTTTCGAATAGGGTGGAAGATGAAAACCTTTTTGAATAATTTTATACCCAACCAAAAGACTCATCACCATGTAAACCTTAAACTTATCTCTTTTGTCATTAACGCATTCATGGACATTCTTAGATGAAATTATCAATTAAATATGAACTAACCTTCAATTTGCTATGATTCCAAATGATCTCTATCAATGGGTGATTTCCACCATGATCGAACAGTTCATGGCATCTAGAAGCAATACCTTGTCTCTTTGTCTTCTATTTATCATCAATCATAATTCTGTTTAAACTTAGAATGGATCGATGTGGGCAAGGTAACGATAGGGGGTTATATCCAGCTCAGACTTTCCATCTACCATGTTAACATCAGTCTGATTTAGGACCAACGGGAGTGACGTTTTAAAACTTATAGGACTAAAATAGAAAAATGTGAAGTTTTAGGATTGAGATAAAAAAGTGTGCAAAGTTTTAGAATTAAAAGTGCACTTTTTCCAGTAATAAAGGACAAGTTAGTTGGACTTGGGCCCAAAGCAGCTAGAAGTCGACATCAACATCTTTAGTTCAGTGGGGTTAATTCATTTGTTGTTTCTTGCCAATTTCCATGGAGAAGGCTAGAAGATAACGATCATCTATCCATTTAATATGGTCAACCTTGGCGTATTTTGTTATTTAATCGGCTGCCCCTTTAATATGCTTGAGTACCTTAAAGCATCTTTAATTTATCGGGAAATTGGGCTTCTTTTGTCTTCTTCTTTCGAACATTTTCCTTTGACACTCCCTCCAGAAACTTGTTTGTCCTGTAAAACAGAAACAGGCTGACCGTAATTGTGACAAGTTGGTCTACACCATCATATGACTTATGAGATCCTAATTCCTGAATCCTAAGGGGATCTACCATCATTGAACAATTTAGATTGGACCGTCACAAAAATGATTTGTTATCTAAAGAAAATTCTTTCAACAACATACACATGGATTGTCCAACATTTTTACAAAGTAGAAAGTAAAATAATTTTTTTGCTTATAAATTATAGTCCATGTAAGTGGGACATCCTTACAAGTTATAGGCAGTGCCGCTTTCCGACCAAAAAAATAAACCATACCAAGAGCCGTCCTCCCGTCCTCCCTCTCCAATAGATCTAATTGGCCAAACTAGCAGGATTGGCATCTCATTAGTTTACAGATTTCCAATAATTGATATCATACCGTCTCTCCTCTTATTTTCGTCACCGTTTTTTATTATTCTCTTTTTATATCCGAAAGAATCATTAGTTTTTGGGTTAATTTCAGTTTTATCTAACATTATGAACTACTAAATTTCTCATATATTTTTGTACATTTAAGCACATATATTTAAATGCCTAATTACTAAATTGTTCATATATTTATGTGTGAAGATTTACATTTAAACATATATGTTAGAAATTATGATATTACTAAATTGTTCATATACTAAGAACATGTATATTTAAATGTGGATTAAGTTGTATATTATGTTGAATATTTTTTAGACTGTTGTGGATGTAATTTTCTTAGACTAGTTATATATTTTATTGGAATACAAAATTTTTAATTGCTATATTTATATAATAGGAACAGAAAAACTCAAGAACTAGACCCAAAAAAACAAGACCATGGTTTTGGTTCTCTTAGGTTTTCAATTCTCAAGTTAAGTAGGAATTTTTTTTGGAACCATCACTATTTAGGGTTAGTTTGGTTATACTAGAAAATCGAATCAACCCGACCATGCTCACCCCTATATGGCTAGAGAACAATGCGAGTACTATTGAGTGGCAGACATGTCTGATTCTAAAATTTGAGCACAAAAAGATATAATACAAGACAAATAAAGGACCTATTGTGTAATTTGACGAACTTTTATTTTGGAATCTGGACATCCTTGTCCCGAAAAAATAACCCAGCCTGAGCAAAAAAGAAAAGGCACTGTAGCTGTAGCGGCCACGCTTAGACATTTGGTATTTATAATTGTTTATGGTTTGGTCCCTTGAGAGGTCTCTTAGCAACTAAGGAATATGGTAGGCAGAGGATAGGGTTTTAGGATGAGAGTGGGAAGTTTATAGGAAAAAGAGCCAGCAATAAAATAAAAAGGAGTAACTTGCCCGCTAAACATATTTCTATATGTCAACGAAATGAAACCTACCAAATATCTGTGCGGGAAGAAAAACGAAGACAGTTGCGCAACTTCGTAAAACATTTTCAGGTCAAGAATTAATTAATGGCCAATGATAAAGTTATATACCCACACTTCATTATTTTTTATAAGCTTGTTATCTCACATCTTCCCCTTCAATTATTGCACCTTTCCTCTTCTCCACCACAGAAAGATTCATGGGGCCCGAAAGAAGATTAGATTAGACGTATGTTTCGTGGTGGGTTTGTTGGCTTAAATTCAAGAAACTTAAGAATTTAATTTAATTTTTTTTATTTATTTGAAATTTAAAATTTTTATTTTAATGTGATTTGAGTTTATATTTGATCTATAAAGGCTTGTTGTTTTGGGGTTTTACATCTTAGAGAAAAGACGACAATGTGGTAGAGCGGTAAGAAATGAGGATTTTATGAGGGAGGAGAGGTCTTGAGGCCGGAGAGGGTTAAAACGATAAACTTTTTCTGATTCTCATATCTTGTAATTGTGTGATGGTAAAATTATGAGGTTATAAGTAGTCTGTAAGGGATTTATAGGCCAGCGTAAGCACTAAGAGTATACCTCTACTGTAATCTCCATATTTTGTTTGAGTGAATTTCTTTTATCTATAGATGTAGACTAGTTAAGAGCATAAATACATTAAATTCGTGTGTGCTTATTTGATCCTGTTTATTGTTCCACTACTTGTGATAGGTGATTAGAGAATTTTTCTCCCAACAAATGGTACTAGAGCTTGTGGCTTGGTTCTTACATCATGGAGCTGATGGTTTGATCCTAGCATGGTGGAGTGTATGATTTGATACTTGGTATAGAGGACCTTTTTTATCTGTGAAGACATGGAGTTAATGATGATTTAAGTTCGAAGATGGTTCGTGGTGTGGTGAAACCTAGGGAATCATCCTAGGTGGATCGGTTTGTTTGTTTGTATTGTAATGAAGTGTTGTGTGTTTGCTGTATGGTAAAGCCATGGGGAATTGGCTTAGGGATGTTTGGTAGCGATGTGATACCGATCACTTAGTACAAGTTTGAAGATTGAGGATTTTGCTCATGTGTGCTGATACTTGTGATGTTCATGGTCATTTCCGTTCGTTGTTATATTCATGTCTTAATGATGTTTGTTGTTTGTAGTCATGGTCATTTGTTTGTTGTTGTCATCACATGTGCTCCTGTTTGGGAGGATTTGAGCTAAGGTGAAGATTGTTGAGTTTGTTAGCTCAAATACAATAAGTTTAATATTTTTTTTCCTAACATTTTTGTGCTAGAAGAACATAAATAGAGTAGTTAGATTGAGATTACTGTTGAAGAAAGAGCAGATGATTTGTTAGATTCCTAGATATAGTGTCAGCTCATATGGTGAAGAAGCTTGCTCTCAAGAGATTTGAACGGTTCACTTACTTGGTGGCAAATGTGATGATGACTAACGGAGCCTTCTTCATGTTTGGTGGGATTACAATGCTGGCGTGGGCTTTCTTCTACTCCTTTCATGCCGTAGATGGAAGGCAAATAGTTAGGGAAAATGCTGGGTCTATTTAGCTCATAGTTACCTGATATAGGGTATAATAGAGTATGTGTTATGGGAACAAGTACGAGGTATGCTAATTTTATGCTAATTTTTATGATATGTGGTACAGGGGCAATGTGTTTCGATATGATATTTTGGTACATAATACATTAAAGAGTAGGTAGCATTCATTTTTCTATATTTATGTATAGATATGCAATATAAGGTGAAAATATGCCAAGTATTTAACAACAAATAATTACTAGAAACATGGAAATAACTAAGGAAAATAACTAGGAATTTTAGTTACCTAGTTAACGGAATAACAATGTTGAGACTCAAGTGAACTTGGTGTAAAAGATGGAGTGGTATTTTGGAGTTAAACCAATTTGGTGTTAAAATTAGAAGCAGGGTCAAGAAACAAAGAAGATTATGATGCAAGTGATGGTAAAAGGAGGCTCAGCCTAAGTGGAGCTCCGGTCCAACCAAAGGTAGCTCACCAATAGCAGCCAAGTCAATGGATGAAGGCTTGACAGGGATATTATGGGCTACCAAGTTGGAGGAATTTGCTTAATTTAGCGTTATTAGTATAAAAATATACCCTATTTGAGTACAGTGCCGGAAACGGAGGTCGATGGTCTTATCTATGCTTCTGGTAACTATGGTTTAGCATCTATTTTATACTGGATTACAATAAAAGAAAAAAAAAACCACTCCATCCCCAGTTTGAAAACATGATCAAGCTTAATCAACATAGTTTTGCATGATTGAACTTATGTCCAAATAATATTTAAGGGTTGTTTTCTATTTTCCTTTTGAGGTTTTTGGATGGAAATTGGAATGTTCTGCCCCTGCACTGAATTAAGAAAGAACAAGCAACGTAATGTAAATGAAGTGAAATATCAGTTGTCAATTGTCATTTCTATGATAGAGCACCTGTCTTAAGTGTTGTATCTTTGACTGCTGGCATGTCCTTTCTAATTTGTAGTTATAAAAAGGTTTAGGTTCAAGATATAGAAGGAAAAATCTTGTTGATTAGTTGGTAGTTCAATAGACATAAACTAGATTGCGACCTATTTAAAGTTTGAGGACTAGAAAGCATCATCACCGATAAAATGCTTAGTTTCAACATTTCTTGTGTGTTAGAGACCTAATATGAGCAATTTTCAGGTTAAGAGCAAGAATGGAACAATACTTAAATGTTAAGGACTACAGATACAATTTACCTGAGATAATATAAAGAAATACTTTTCTTTATCATTTTAATGAAAAAAATGTATGTTTTTAAACTATGGTGAATTACATTTTACCCTTTGATGTTTACCTTAAATTACACTCTATCTCCTTTTGTTTCAGAAATCTCTTAAAAGCCCCTTGAGGTTTTAAGAAACTATTTTGCCCCTTAACATTTACCTAAAATTACACTCTGTTTCCTTTTGTTTCAGAAACCTTTTAAAAGCCTTTTGAGGTTTTAAAAAACTTATATTCGTCCTCCAGTTGTCTCTTTTGGAATTTAAAATCAATGGATTAATTATATTTTAAGACCTAACTTTTAGCTTTTTTCTATTTTTTTTCCTTAACATATAAATTGCTTTATTACTTTTTTTTTCCCAAATGACATGATATATTTATAGGGTAAAATCTACTGGAGATCACCTAGCTTATTTTTTTGTCCTAATTGAGTACCATACTTTTAAGTTGTCCTAATGAGATACCTTATCTCTTATTGTGCATCATATCTAGGTACTTTACGTTAATTTCAGAGTTATGTCCAATAAAAAATGTTGACGTGACATAAAAATTACTCCATCCATCCCAAAATAGATAAAACGTTTCTTTGGGCACGAAGAATAAGGTGTATGTAATTTATGTTATTTTTTTCAATTTTACCCATGGAACTAAAATTAAGTTTTTTTAAATTTTATGTGGTGAGAGTTTAAATAATGATTAAAAAAGAAAAGATTGTTTTTTTTTTATTTTGTACATTGAGAGATTGAGTGAAGATTAAAAAAAGATTCTTTATTGGGTTTTATGTAGTGAGAGTTTAAATGAGGGTAAGAGAGTAAATTGATTATTTAAAATTTTCTAAAAAAGGAAACGTTTCAACTTTTTTGGGATATAAAAAAAAAATTACATTTCATCTAAATTGGGACGGACAGAGTATTAAAATAAATTATAAAATAACACTTATGGTCCTTTAATTTTTTTTATCAACAATTTTAAACCCTAACATTCTGAATCTATTGTTTAGATCCCTGATTTCATTTAGCCATCGTCTCGACCATTCACATCGATTGGCCTTTCCTTACTCCCTGTCGCTTATCTGTCTCAAGTTCTTCGACTCTCCGCCATGGATCTCAACCACCCAATCCTGCCCGCCACTACCTTTTAGCCGCCCAATCTCGCCTTCCATCACAAATTAGAGTCATTACACCGTACTACTTCCGTAATTTGATTAAGCGTATTGGGACGATGGCTCTGGTAGTGGAGTTGTTGGAGCACGACCTAATGTTCTGCTAGGATTCTGTGAATTGGTTGGCGATCTGAGCGATGGGTTTCCTGGGTGTTGTTCTACTTTTCTTCGCCATTTTGTGAGGGCTTTTGATGAGAAAAATCAAGACACTAAGAATAAATTGCAACTGGGTGGCGACAAAGGATCTCAAAGTTATGATGGTGGTTCTAGGCAACAACGGTAGATCTGGAAGTTCTGGTGGGGGCTACGACTTTGGTGGTGGCGGTGCATCTAATTTTTGGATAAGCAGCGGAGAGGAGCACTGACAGGTCTTCAGGTAGGGGAATTCACGGTCGCATTGTCGGGTAAAGAAATCCGACGCTGTTGCCCAGATGTGCTACCTCTAACCTTCTTATCGTTATCACCCAGATCTGACATTATTTAGAGAGATGGTAGGGAAGCTGTCTGGAGAGACGAGCAGGGATGCCGTCGGTGAAGGCTATAGACAACTTTGTTCGTAGCGATAATGGTGGCGGAGACGAGGGATATGGAGAAGCTATAGAGCCAGCCATAGAGAAGAGGATCAGCATCGCGAATAAAAGGTAGGGTAAAGGCGTACCAGGGATTAGGAGCAAATTCAGTGAGCAATGGGCGGCAGTAGGATGAGAGCAGGGACAGAGGGAGCGAGAAAAAAAAGGTGGTTTAGGAGCATAAATAATATATTTAGAATTTTAGGTTTAAAATTGTTAATAAAAAAGTTAGAGGATTACAAGGGTCATTTTATAATTTTTTAAGTATTTTTTATGCCACATTAGCATTTTTAATCAGATTTAATGTTGAAATTGATAGAAAGTAGTTGAATAGGACTCACAATAAAAGAAAAGATATATCACTAGGATACCTTAAAGGTGGGGTATCCGTTTAGGATAAAAAAATAATAATAAGCTAGGTGACTTATAGTGGATTTTACCCTATATTTATAGGTATTATTCCTTTTTTACTTACCCTATTATTATTATATTCTTATGATTAAGTTTTTATTTACTTTTATTATTTATATGTACTTTTTTATATTTTTATATTTTTTAATCACCTCTAATTAATAATGTCATTTTAATTTTTAAAATTGCTTGTTACATTCTATCCCCTTCACCTTTTTCAAAATTTGTAATGGTAACTGTTAAGGTAAAAATTAAAGAAATGATATGGCTCATTTTATAATAATATAGCAACTTTAATTTTTAATTTTTTCAAGTTAATGTAACATTTGGTCACTTTAATGCAATTTTATTTTTTTATATATTTATTGATTAATTAACTTTTTTTAAGAAGCTCCTATTTAGTAAAATGTTTCTTGATTTCCTTAACTAACAAATACACTAGCCCTTGGAGTAATGATGGCGGCTAGAAAATGGAGTACAACAAAGAGCAATATTGTTCATTGAATAATATCACCTCTTGAGTGAGAATAATAACAAAAAATATTTTTTAAAAGAATATAAATGCGAAGAATTGGTGAATTGTAGCCCTAAGGATAGTAATCTCTCAACGATTTCAATTTCACTTGATATCAAAGATGAAGTCAAAAAATTATGACTAAAAAATCATCAGAGCACCTGAGAAATTGTTAAATAATCAATAAGAATTTTGTTGAACAAGACATTCTTACAAAATAATTAGTTAATGAATAAATATATAAAATTAAAACTTTAACAAAATGACCAATGTTGTATTAATTGAAATGAAAGCAATTTTGAAGTTTTCATATTATTATAAATATAAGCTTTATCAAATTTTGATTCTAGATTTAATAGTTATCATAATAAGTTTTGAAAAAAAAATGAGGACACTTGTAAAGCTTTTAAATAGAAATAAATAAATAAATAACTACAATTAATTTTAAAAACAAAATGATATCCTTAATTAGAAATATTTTAAAATTATAAATATAAAGATAAAAAAGTATAGACAATGAAAAATAAATAAAAATATAACCATGAGGAAAAATAATAATTGCAAGATGGTAAGTTGAACAGAACAACATACATAAAAATGTATTATATTATATTATTTAAAAAAACAAGTAATGAAATAATTTATATGTTAAAGAGAAAATTTAAATAAGAACTAGAGTTTGGGTTTCAAAGTGTAATTAATCCATTTTTTTAATATTAAAAAATAACTGTATGAGGTAAGTGTAGGTTTTTTAAAACTTCAAGGAGCTTTTAAGGGGTTTCTGTAACAAGAAGGGGCAAAATGTAAATTAGGGTAAATGTCGAGGGGCAAATTGTAATTCTCCCTTTTAAAATATGATGAGCAAATTGTAACTTTTTAAAAAATTCAATAAGATTTATGTATTTAGCCATAGATTAATAGTTACTATATGGTATAGTCTTGTATTGCTTTCATTCCTTTAAAAGTTACATAAGTTATACTACAACATAACTTTTTACATGGAGAAGCCACACCTTTACTTTCTTCTATTTTATTCTATATATAACTATAGAATATATATGATTTTTAATTAATTTTGGAGTTAGATCCTTCCCACCCTTTAAAAATTTCAAGAAAAAACAGGTAACAGTAACACAAGTGAAGTGAAATGACAGGTATTAGGTTTCATTTTCTATGATGGAGTGCATGTCTTAGACTATTCAGTGTGGTGTCTTTTATTGCCAACATGTCCTTTCTAATTTGTAGTTGTAAAAAGAGTCAGGTTTAAGATATAAAAGGGCAATTCTTGTTGATTGGGTGTTAGTTTAATATACATAAACTAGATTGTGACCCACACTTCATTGTGGGGGGCCAATAAAGCTACAACTTTTTCATGCTGATTATATTTATAGAGAGAAAAGCACTAAAATGTTATGAATTAAAAAATAATTTATGGTCAATTCAAAAATCTAAAAAAATTGAAATGTGTGAAAGAAATAAATTTGGTAAATAGAAAACATAAGGCACAAGGCAAATGTAATGAGTTTGGGATTTTAGGATAAGTTGGGCCTTAAGTGTCACTCATGAATATTTGAGGGACTAAAACAAAAAACCTAAAGTTTAGGATAAAGTGGTAGAAATGCACACTTTCATAGTTTGAGAACCAGAAGACATTACTGCAGATAAATATAGGACCAATAGTGCAATTTAAAACTTTTTCTACAATAAAAAAACCAGCTTGGACAAAGTGGTAAAAGTGCCAATTTTTAAAGTTTGAGGACCAAAAGACATCAACGCAGACAAAATGTCTACTTTCAATGTTCTTTTTAGGTTAAAGACATGGTAGGACAAATTTTCATGTTATGGGCGAGAATGGAATAGTAATTAAACATTAGGAACTACATATGTAATTTACGCGAGATAATACAAAACAATGTTTTTTTTATTATTTAAATGGGAAAAGCGTATGTTTTTAAAATATGATGGCTAAATTTCCTTGAGATTTATGTATTAATTAGCTTAATGATCCCTAACCTTTACCTATTAAATGTTCAGTTTTGGTTCTAAACTTATTAAAAATGTTTTATTGTAGTCCTAAATCTATTAAAAACATTTCAGTTTGGTCTCTATTGGTTGAAATATGTTAACTCAAAATATAATTCTGAAAACAATTTTTTAGATTATAATTTAAACTATTCAGTACTTGTCTTATAATAAATTTAATATGTATTGTCTATTTGCTGTAAAAAATATTAAACTGTTTAAATTTACTGGAAGAAGTTACCGAATATTTAAATTAGAAATTCAAAAAGTTTGTGTCAGATAGTTATTCTAAGTTAATGAATTTCATATGGTAAGAGACTAAAATGAAACAATTTTAATAGGTTTAGGACTAAAACAAAACATTGAATAAGTTAAGGACTAAAATGAAATGACAATTAATGGTTAGATACCATTTATACAAGTTACTCATTTAGCTAGAAATTAACTGTTATTATATGATATGGTCTTTTATTGCTTTCACACTTTTAAAAGTTACATAAGTTACAGTATAGTACTTAATTATAACTTTTTACATGGACAGACCGCAAAATCTGACATGCATTTAAGTGTATGTGCTCTTAGTGGATGGCATCAAATTTGATCCAATTCCTGTTTAATTTGGATCATTTATGGTAGTTTTTGTGCATTAAGTGTGTAAGATTTAATTGGGTACTAATTGGATATTAACTTTATTTAAAATTTTTAATTATGGCATTTTAGTTGTAAACGTTTCATTTTTTATTTAATTCCATTGCATTCAAAGTCTTCATTTCTTCTTATCATTCACGAGTTGCAACAGCAACAAGTTTCTGTTGTAGTTTTTTTTTCTCACAATTCTACAATTTTTAACGTTTTTAACTAGTGAGTATATTGTTAGATTTGAACGAGCCTTATATTTCCAATTTGTTCGATGTTGAGAATGAAGAGGTTGAGGGTGGCAATGGTATATGTAATGGTGATGTTTGTGGTGAAGATTGTGACGATGATGTTGGAGGTGTGTTTTTTTTTTTTTTGCCTTCTTTTGTTGTGATGTTTTTTCCAATTTCTTACTTATAGTTCTGGTTTCTAAATTTTCATAGGTACTTTCATAGAAGAAGATGATCAGGTTGTAGCTACTGGAAGGGGGTTGAGTGAGGGGGTCGATGAGGGTGGGCCTAAGATGCATACAACTGTTACGTATCGTATTATTTTCTTCACACTAATTGTTATTTCTTTTTTGTGTGGTACAGGGTTTACTATGTGTGTGTCTGTATAAATTATATGTTTATCTATTATATGTTTGTATTATTTGTTTCATTTTTCTTGTCATATTTTGTTGTGATGGTTTTGCCCATTTCTTACATCTGGTTTTTGGTTTCTAAATTTTCATAGGTACATTTGTACAAGAAGATAATTAGGTTGTAGCTGATGCAGGGGAGTAGAGTGAAAGGGTTGATGAGGGTAGGTATAAGATGCATGTGGCTGTCACATGTTTTGTATTTTTTTGCTTCACATCGGTCATTAGTACTTTATGTGTGGTACAGGGTTTAGTATGTGTGTTTATGTATAAATTATGTATTTATCTGTCATATGTTTGTATTATCCATTGTTCTATTATAATAGTTTCCATTTTATGTTTCGATTTGCATTTTAATGTGTTTATTCGTGTGAATTATGTATTTATTTATTGTATGTATATATTATTAGTTGTTTAACCCCTTTTATCATACTGGGTTTCTAAATGTCGTAGGTAAATTAGTCAAAGAAAATAATTTGCATTTTGTGTTTGAATTATTAGGTGGAATTGAACAGGATTCTTTGGAAGGACTTGTTTTTGAGAGTTTAGAAGCTGCTTTCACATTCTTTAGTAGATATGCTATTGAAAATGGGTTTAAGGCTTGTCAGAATAGAGTTCGGAATAGGTGTGAAGTAGTGTTTGCTGCTAAGAATTTGACAAAGAATAATAAGGGGGAAATTTTGTATCGGAAGCATACATTGAGGTGTGGCTGCACTACCCATATTTGGTTTACATGTAACGAGGATGGGTAGTCGATTTGTGTTTGGCATAATAGGGACTCCAACCATCCTTTTATACCGACATAGATGCGACATTTGTTGAACATATGGAAAGAAATGGCGGGGGAACAATTTGGGCACTAATGTAATTGGTGAACAGTGGTATTAGAGTTATTGATACATTTAGGGTATTGAACAATGAAGCGAGTGGGCCTGAGCAGTCTAGAGTTAAGAGAATAACTTTGTACAACAAATTTGCATTCGTAAGGGTTGAGGTTGCTGCCAAGGGTGATGTTGCATCGTTAGTCGAGAGTTTCAAAAAATGTGCCAAGACTGACCCAGATTTTTTCTATGCCATCGAGGTTGATAAAATGGGCAGGTTGAGCAATTTTTTTTGGCGTGATGATCAAATAAAGGTCGAGTATCTTCTATTCGGCGATCTAGTGTCAATGTACACAACGTATCGGACGAACCAGTATAATATGTTATGTGTGCCAGTCGTTGGGGCGAACTACCATTAGTAGAATGTCATGTTTGGCTGTGCATTTTTACTGGAGCAGAAAGCAAGGGCTTTTGAATGGCTCCTGAAGACCTTCTTAAGGAGTATGGATGGCATCAAGCCAAAGACGTTGCTCTCGGATCAAGACAATGCTTTTTTATATGTATTTGATAGTGTCTTCAAGGAAACTAAGCATAGGTTATGTTTGCCGCACATTTTAGAGAAAGTACCTACTAAGCTTCGTCGTTTGTGTTGCTGGGCCGGTTTTCATGCCAAGTTGATGAAGTGCATTTATGATTGTTTGACCGAAGACGAGCTTGAGCGTAATTGGAATGAAATGTATAAGAATTTGGGTGCTCAAATGAAATTGGTTAAAATCACTTTGGAGGATACGTGAAAGGTGGGCTCCATGTTTGTGCAGGGACATTTTCTTAGCAGGTATTTAATCAATTACTTCAAATATAGCTATTGTATTATTCTGGCACGGTTTTGTGTGTGTTCATAGATTAGTTGTATGTTTAAGTTTTTTACTTGGACTAGCATATACTTTGAACTAGTAATGTATTTGTATTATTTTACTACTGCATTGTATGGTACTGTCAAACAAATGTATTATCTTGCACTATTATTATGTGCTTATATGATTTTTTGTTCATAAATTCTTACAGGTACATTGTCCACACAACGGAGTGAGAGCACAAATAGTGCTCTTACTTCACTTGCCAATAAGTAAATGGGGTTGCTTGATATTTTCAAAGCTATTGAGGTACGAGTTATAAATGGAGGCATAACGACCTTGAGATAGATTTTAATAACTCTAGAGAGTATGAGGTTTCTTTGTTGAATGATATTTTGACTCATGCATCCACCATTTATAGTTTTAGACTGTTCAAAGACTTTCAGGAGCAATTTAGTTTTACATCCAGTGCCAAATTCCAGTTTGTCAGAAATGATGGTGGGATTGAGTGTTATAATGTATCCTTGGGCCGCCAAGATCTTTGTGTTTTTTTTTTTAAATCTAGGGGTGGGTATTTGGTTATTTTGGTTTGGACCGAACCGAATTGGTCGATTAAGTTGGTTTTTGATTTTTGACCATGACAAACCGAAATAACCGAATCATCCAGAAAAACTAATCAAAATCGAACCAAAGTATTCAATTTGGTTTGGTTTGAAATCGAAATAACCAAATTTACAAACATTTTCTTGATACATGCTGCCTTTTCTTTACATTTTCCTCTTATTTTCTCAAGTAATCTCATCATCCTCACGCACAAATGGGGAGTGAGGGTTGAGTTGGGCCATCTAGGCCTGAACAATAAGTTTCGGTGGGCTTCGGGAAACAGCAGAAATAGGCCATCAGGAGCCCAAAAATGTTTTAAAAAAATTTGGTCAATTCGGTTACCGAATCAACCGACCCCTCCAAACCGAAATTGAATTTTAGAAATTCGATTTTAACCGAAACCGAACTGAAAAACCAAATAAGTCAAACTGAAAACCGAATTAATTCGGTTTAACGGTTTTTTCGATTTTAGTCAAATAGTACACACCCCTACATTTTTACACTGCTTCAATTCTATATGTTTGTAGATATAACTATTATGTATTAAAATGTTGTGTTGTGTAATTGCAAACAAATATGAGTGCTAACAAATCCTCACATAAATACTTGGAAACTAACAATTGAATTCACAAATCCACAAGGTGTCAATCAAAACCCAGAACTAAACAAATAATATTTAAAACCACAATCACGTTGAGTCAACATTATACTTCCTTTTCTATGGCTTTGTTCGCGTTTGCAATGATTTGCTCCCTAAGTTTGTTTGTCTCGTGCTTTAAAATTGTTGCCGCAATAACACGTCTATGGTATCGAGATGCCTTGTCCTGTAATTCATGCACATCTAGTATTCAAATACGATTTACAATACACATAACTCCATAATAAAGAAGAACAAATAACTTGTTCGAGATCGCTATCAAATGCTCCACCCTTAAAAAGCTCCATATGCTTCATCGTGAAGACGCCGCAGTCCTTAACATTAAACAAGTAAGATTTCCCTTTCATTTTACTCATCCAAGTAGGTGTGAAAATGGCACCATTCATATTCCATGAAATTTGCTGCCTTCGGGTGCTTAATAAACTCAAGATATTGTGAGAAAATGATGCTCTAGAAGAGAACATGCACATGTTCAACCGATATGAGTTTATGCTCTCAACAACCAACATACAAGTAAAAGGTATGTTTTCTGTATTACTTACAATTTGACCTTCTAACTCCTCATAGAGGCAGAAGTCCTCTGTCAAATTGTTCAGGACTTGTATAACGCTGTTTTTAAAGTTAATGCATACAACGAAGTAGTGGCCAGAATGTAAAATTGGTATGAACACTTGCGTAACAATCACACAACACATTATTAAACTAACAGCACCCAGAATAATACATGAATCACACAGTAGCATACATAAGATATTTACATAATAATCAAACAAATATGTTCAGCATATCTCCAAGATTACACAATTTAACACATTACTCACACAGTATCAAACAAGCAACATGTAGAATAATACATTAATTACACAGTAGTATACATAAGATACCTGCATAATAAACACACATTACTCACATAGTATCACAAATAGCACCCTGAATAATACATAAATTACACAATAGCACATAAACAGCACCCAAAATAATACATAAAGTACATACTAGTATACATAAGATACCTGCATAATAATCACACAAATAACACAGTATCACACAAATAGCCCTCAGAATAATACATTAAGAACATAGTAGAATACATAAGATATCAAGTTACCAACTACAAGACAATAAGGCTTCCTAAGTTATACTTAATAATGCTTTGTATATGGTTTGCCTCGCCCCAATTTGTAATTGTCTCGACCAAGCTGCCATATGTTTTCTTGTTTTCATTTATTTGCTCTGCACTCATATCCACCCTAATACGGTATGTAGTAAATACCAACTACAAATACTAACATTTTTGCAAGATGTCAAATTGTGTTTTTTCTTATATACAAAAGTTATGTAATGTATCTCATCGATATGTGCGTTGTGAAGAAAAAATGACTCACGACAGGCCGCTTATGCTCCTCGGCATTTAGGACCAAGCACCATGTATCTATTACTATTATGTCTATTTCAGCCTTATCACGGAGTGACAGGAATCCCCTCACGTTACGACATGGTTCAGCAAGTCATGGAACAATAGTTGTCTTAGAACAAGTATGATACAATATTGATATTAGTCGATATATATTTAGCAAGGAAGGCTGGAATTAAATACTTATGAATGGTCCAACTTCGACCTCATTGGAAAATTGACAACAACGGCATCTTTATGTGGCAGGTATTTTTTTGGATCTTCTTTATCCTTCAATTGCATGAATGGAGACCTTAGACATTCGGGCTTATATTTCTTCCTAATTGGACGCTCGTTCAAAAACCTCTCTGTGCTTTTCTGAATTTGTTCTTTCATTTTCCCCATCAACAATATTGATGCCGGTTTATCCCCACCCGCTTTAACGCTTGCCTTTGCTGCTTGAACCTCGATTCATAACACATTGAACACAATTGAACACATTTTCAGAATAATTCATTGAACATATAGATTGATACAAAAAGATTCAAGCATAACACGATATAATCATTCACATAGTTGAACGCGACCAACACTGAGAACAACACATTTTCTTTTGTACGTACCTCCCCGATTCTTTTCCCCCTCTATGCTTTTCTGAACTTGTTCTTTCGTTCACCCTATCCACAATATCGATTTCCCTCCGACACCTAGTACATTGAGCACAGAATCACATACATAAGGTGTTCTATGCTAATACAAAACATTTAGCCCATATATATCACCTAATTTAGGTCCTCCTATAGATCCAGTTGCCTTTGCAACATCTTTGTTGCCGCCCGAAGCTTTATTCAATGAACATTTTTAGGATAATACATTAAACACACTATAAGATGTAACAACATTCTAGCATATAAACCAAACCATTATTCACACAGTTTAAACGAATTGTACCTTCCCGAAGTTCTTCCTCCTAACACACGCATTCACTTGTATTGCCACTTGCATTAGCCCATGTAATACCCGGGTTCTCTTCCTTATCATGCGCACCTTTTGCTCGCTTTCCCCCTACTTGGTCAGTAATCGGGACATTTATACCTACAAAATACCTATAACATTTCAGACCATATATCATATCTGTGTATAGTTTGTGTTAACTAATTCAAGTTTTGATTACCTATGTTTCCATAGAGTAGCTGGCAGCAAGCTTGTGTAATTTGATGTATCATTTCCAATGACTCTTTTGTGAACTGAGTCAACTGTGAGCTGCTAACTTTCCTTAATATTGCCACCCCCCACAGTGCCGCTCTCCTTAACAATGTCCCCTTCCACGGTTACATTTTTCTCAGTATTCTCCCTAAACAGTGCCAGTTCCTTTCCTCTTACATTATGTTACATTTTCACAACACACACACACACACACACACACATACACACACAGACAAACTGTTCGTTAGCATACATGTGGCCAATAGCTTTATATATTATTTGCCTTAAAGGACACACATACCTTCATCTTCCATCACCTAGACACTAGGTCTCTCCAAGAATTTTTGCACTGATTTGGCTTCAATTTTGTTAAACTAACAAATAACCTGACCCTTACTGAACCCTTCAAGCTTTGTCTTCTCCATATATATTCGTCGGACCACTTCATCATGCTCTCAATTTCTTATACGCGGAAGTTCTCTCTTAATTTGCCAACTGACTAATGGTACGAGTCGGTCAAGGTAAAGCATCTACATCTTAACATAATACAGGTTAACATATATCTGTTACAATTTAACACTAATAGCTATTCTACACAATCATTCCACAGTTGCATACATATGAGCTTCAGTTTGATACACAGATACAACAGTTTAACACAAAGCATACTTACTTGTAGGAAGAGTAAGCATCTATTCAATATCTGTGGTTTCATTTCTCCTTTCCATTTTAATATGGCCTTTGCAAACTTATTGAGTATATACTCACAGATATTTATGTCCTCCACATCATTCAAATCATAGACAAACCTAAGGAATCTCTAACTACTTTGTGTTCTACTTGCAGGTGCAAGTAATCTAGAAACTATACATACTAAAAAATTCTTCTTGAAATGGTCATCGGCCTCCATATCTTTCTCTAGTGTATCATCCAGTTGTGTCAGGTAAAGGCCATCTTGATTCTTGGACTAATAGCCAGGCCAGTCTGCCATAAATGCTTCCCACTATGTGCTCTTACCAATGGAAATACTATTATTGGGAATTCCTAGAATTAATCTTACATTATCCGCCGTTAACTCTAGCCTCCTAGATCCTAAACTCATCATCATATCCTATGGATCTACCCTATCAACTAGCCACTCAACCAATTCTTTGCTCAGGAACCTACTCTTTAACCTTAACAAATGACCAAATCCCATTGCCTTAACAATCTTAACATGTTTCTCAGACTTCAATATCATGTTAAAAACCTTTCCCATTTGTCGCGGAGAACACTTTGTATTAAACCTGCAATTATATATATTTAAACATGAACATACAAATCAACAGAAGCATCACACAATTGTTTATGGTAAACAAATTCCATTACCTACTAAAATCCCCTTCCTTCCCTGAGCACTCGACCGGTCTTTCATTGTCATTGCTCTTTAATATCCCTTTATTTTTCTTGTTAGCCTTCCATTTTTTCTCCCTGCAAATTATTTTGTGTAAGACATTTATGATTTAGCACAAAACATTTTAATCATATTCATACACATATTTTAAATCACCATTACATATTATCTTCTCTTCCATGCTGATCAATCCTCTTTTGTTTGGCATTTTAGTAGCTGGTTGTCTAGTTTCCTTGGATTTCACCAATTTACTCTACTCATTCTCATATTCCATTACCTAACAATCCAGTATAATATGTTGAATCCACAATTTTGGAACAAAAGAGTAATTCCATTACCTAACAAATTCATCACCTTCGCCTTCAGACTCTGATGATACGTCATTATTAGCCATCTTTGATCTCCCCCTCTTTTTCTCTATAGCCTTCCCTTCCTTCCCACTACAACAATTCACATTGATACAAATGTTAGAACACACAATTCATAATCAGTACTATATATTCAATTCACAGTTCTATACATTTTTCATTAACATTGCCTTATATTCTTAGTGACACCTGTTTTCACTCCCTGCTCTTACTCATTTTCCCTTTTTCATTTAGACACTTTACTGGTTCCTTTCCAATGACCCTTTTGTCCAACCTTTGTCAGGTCACTATCACTCTACTCAGCACCTTTCCTCTCACTTGGTTTTTTACTACCCCTATTCATTTACCAACAACAAGTTTCAGACAAATTGTTCCCATAACAACACAACTTGAAAACAACACAACTTAATTCAACTTGGGGTATGCCCTCCTTCTCCTATGACATCCTTCTTGGTATGACCATTTGTTCTTGTCTCTGACCTTGTCCTTGCACGTTGGACCACAAACACCTCATGCTTGCTCTTTGGACCCTTAACTATTTTACTAACATTGTCATTTCATGTAATCCAATCAATTACGGTAACATGTTCATTAAGCATCATACATTAAAATTTTTAGGAAAATATATAGAAAGCACTATTATAATCAAAATTTTAATATATTTTACCCAGTGATCTTGACATTTGGGTTCATTATATTTCTCAATAGATTCGGCATCTGTTTGCCCCTTGACACTTTTTACAGTAGTGCAACTTTTGTCCAACCATACTCGTACACCATAATTGGTTAGCTAGTCAAAAGTATCATGCGAGGCATTATCAGAACTCAATATTTCACCATACATTAAAATTTTTAGGAAAAGATATGTTTTTTAAACCCTTAAGCAGTGGAGCATATAGTTGGTACTGTGAGCATTGTATCCCCAGTGGCTCTTCTGAGCTTGTATCACTGTCCCCATAATCCTTCTATACAATCTTAACCATATTTTCTTGTGTACGAATAATAAACATTCAACTTTTTCTCATAATACATAAACAACAGCATGCAATACATTAATATTACTATAATACACAGAACCACATAGACATACAAATCAAACTTGGGATCATACATACCCACTACTAGACAATACATCAAGATTATTATAACATACAAAACAATCACAACTAGAGGTGTGCAATGGGTTGGACTGGACCGAACCGGCTGGTCTTGGGCCTAAGTTTTTTGGGCCCGGGCACAGCCCGTGTTCACACGTGCCGGTCCCGTGCCGGTCCTGACCCGGTCCCGTGCCGAGCTGGGCCGAATCCGAGCTGGCCCGTTAAATTTTAAATTTTAAAATTGTAATTTTTATTTTAATTTTAAGTTTTAGTTTTTATTTTTAATTTTTAGTCTTCACTTTTAAATCAATAACTTAATAAAAATAAGAGTCTGAGAGTTTTTTTATAAGTGATATTTTATAATATAGTTTATCTTAAATTCTACTTCATCTTAAATTCTACTAGACTTTTAAATTAATCAAAGGTTAAACCAATAACTTAATAAAAATAAAAATAAAAGGTAAGAAATTGACCAAAAAGTTTGGAAACTTTGATATATTTGATTTTGAGTTAAACCATTTTTCGTAACCTTTATTAAGTCAATTATTAAAACCTTAAGGACTAAAATTATTTCTTTATGTTAAAGAAACAAACCATGATTACCAATATTTTACTTTACAAGACAATAAATAAAATAATGATAAAAAACTGAGCCATTTCCCTTTCCTCTTGATGCTATTTGTGTGACGAAAAATTGAGCAGATCACGAGCCTTGAAAGTAATTGAGAATTGATTGAGAATTGATTGAGAATTAAGAAAATAATATTGAGTGCTTTAAAGAAATGAGAGAATATAGTAGTAGAGAAGGAGAAATTGCTAAGATTTGTGTGAAGAAATGGTGGAAATGGCCTTCCTATTTATAGGGGAAGACCTTTTTTTTCTTTGCCTAAAAAACCCTTACAAAATAGTTGTTGGAGGGGGCAAAAATGTAATTTCTGGGGTCAAAAAAGGGCTGGGAGCCGTTACAGGGACTGAAGTTGTCATTTTCCCTTTTTTTTTAAATTTTTTCGGAACGTTGGGAGGCGACCGTTGCGCGCCGCCGCCGTGCTGGGCTGCTCTCGTGCCGGTCCCACTGCTGGTCCCGTGCCAGTCCCGTGCCGTGCTGGGCCCAGGCGCCTCCTAGGCCGTGCCGAGCCCACGTCGCTCCCCCTCCTCCAGGCCCATAAACGACCCACATGCAGCCAGTCTTCTGACGGGCCCGTGCCATGCCGGTCTTGACCGAGCTTGTGCCGTGCTCCAAGCGAGCCGGTCCTGAGCTGGGCCGTGTCAGGACCGGCCCAATGAACACCTCTAATCACAACAGACAAAACAATATAAATACACAACAAAAACACACAAAACAGACAAATGATAAACATTCACCTTTTTGCCATGATACATAAACACCACCAGACAATACAGAGAAAAAATAAGGCACAGTGTCATACCTATATACAAACCAATAAATCTGAAGCCCAATTCACACATACAATAATGATACAAATCGAACCAAATCATACATATTTCCAACTTGGGACCATACATTCTTACCACCAAACAATACATCAAGATTAATATAACATACGTAACACACAAGTCAGACACATGATAAACATTCATCTTTCTCTCATGAAATATAAACACCACTAGACAATACAAATAAAAAAAATCAGTAAATTCGAGACCCATATCACATATACAATAATTATACAAATCGAACTCAAATCATACATAGCACAAATTTTGAATGTGGGAGTATACATGACCATATGTGTTATCCTGTTAGTCAGATGTACCCACACAAAATAGTAGACATACAAATCAAACTTGGGATCATACATAGAATCACATAGACATACAAATTCAACTTGGGATCATACATACCCACCACCAGACAATATATCAAGCTTACTATAACATGACAAACAATCATAGCAGATAGAACAATACAAAATCGTAACAAAAAACATACAAATCCAACCAACAACAATAAAATCGCTAATTTTAATGTTTGAAAACTTGAAATCGCACCTTTTATCCTTCTTTCAACCTGCCACAGGCATTGTCGTAGGGCACCGATCGAAGCTCAGCCTTCTCACAAACCGTTGCAATCACCATCCCCTCAGATCGACACAGTACTCCTTTCATCCTTATCGCCGTGGTACTCCTTCTCGTGGAAAGATGCGACTTCTCTTCTCCTCCTCCGTCGTCGGCGCGATTAAAGAACCAATGTGTGCGAACCAATGCTTTTGGGGAGGAAGTGTGCATCGCTCCCTTTCTGGTTGCTTTTGTCTTCGATTTAGGGTTATAGGTGGTCTAGGTAGAGAATTGTATGGAAAAGGGGTTCAAATCAGGTAATTGCTTGAGTTTGTGCCCGATTTTTTGCGTGGCTGATTTTTTTTTGAAAGATGAATAATGTATGGGTTAATGGATGAAAACCTTCCGTACTTAACAATGTTACTAAATGTACTTACACTTAGATGGATAGTCTGAGAACTCTGGACAGATCACACTTTTACTTTTCCCTATTTTACTATATTTATAGTTTAAATAACTATAAAATATTAGTGAATTTTAATTAATTTTGGGGCCAAATGCTTTGTTTATGCCCCTTAAAAGTTTCACCATTGTACTGAATCAAGAAAAGAATGATAAGGATAAGACAAGCGAAGTGAAGTATTGAGGTTATATAATCTGTTATACTTTTTACCTTGTAACACCATCATCAGAAAAATAGAAGATTGGTTGTTTCATAACTTTGTCTTTTTTTTTTAAACCATAAAAAAAGAAAAAGGGAAAACATAGATTTTTGAAAGTTACTGAAAATATTAGGAAACAAATGTTGACTGACGTTGATGTACGTTATTAAGTTTTAGATTGAAACGTTTCGACCTACTGGGGGATAACACATATTCATAAACTAGAGGAAATTAGTGTACCTGGAAAAATGGTGTGGAAGATGCTGGTCGGTTTCGAAATTTCTCCCCCTACATTTCGTAATAAATGTAGCCTGACGCCCTCTAAATTTCATGAAATAGACACTCTAATCCCTAACTTTTCAAATAATACCTAATACCATGTCTTGTAAATGTTTATGAGTATCAACCAAAAAAAAAAAAAAACTGCTATTAGTAAAGCATATGGAGAATATTATAATATTCTTATTTAGTACTTAGTCATAACTCTTCACTACTCGATGGTCACTGGTCAGTTTCATTACAGGATTTAACCCAAAAAAAGAAAAAATAAGAAGCTATAATATATATTTTTCTTAAAAAGATGCTTTATTCAAATTAAAAGTGAACAAAACGATATCTTATAAACTAATGATAACATAAAACACTAAGCGACAACAAAAACATAAAATTGGCCATTAAAAGATTACTCGTTCTCGTGACTCAAAGTGAAAGAAAGAACATCAGATCAAACCAAAACTTCCATGTAAACTAAAATAAATATAGAATAGATAACTTATAAATAATTGGAATAAAACCCAAATCAAGTTGACAATAACTAGATAATGTTGTAACCAGCTAGACATCAAAGACTTGAAAAAGAATATTTATAAATAAAGACTACCTATAAAACCTAAAAATAAACACTAAATATATTTTACATAATCGCCTTCATATTTATTGTAAAGCATCAGGATACTCTTGTAGGGCCTAGATTACAGTGAACATAAGGAAAACCTAGATACATTACTACCCGTCTTTAATAGAAAATCTATTTTGTAAGAATCTTAAATCACTCTTAAACATCATAATTTTAAGAAGATTGTATTAACGATAAAATCTAATTAAAAACATTAAATAAAGTCAATGAAACAATAAAATAAATGAAAGATAACCAGTCAAATCTCAAACAAAAATCGAAATCTAGCCGAAAACAGTAAATGAGGGTGAGAGAAATGATAGATGAGAACAGATTTTGGAATACATAAGAGAATTAGTTTTTTTTTAAGTTCTATAATGATTACTACTACGAAAACTCAAAATATAAATCGAGACAATTATGAAATACTTAAAACACAATAAATGAATGGGCACAATTCTACATTCACTTAGAGGGAAGTTATTTTATTTTTTGTAAAAATCTCCATCCAACATTATCCTATCTCTACTCTATGAACTTGTTGTCGTATCCATAGATAGAGTGAATGAAAGCATTTGCCCGATTTTCATGTGTACAAGTTTTGGCGCGTAGCCAGTTGCAGTCGTTTACTTCTGAGTCAGTCTCCGGTTTGGCGGGTCCACCCCCAACCGCCCTCTGTAATCTCTATCTTGTCCCTCTCTCTCTCTTTCTCTCTCTCTACCTCTCACTTTTATTTTCTCTTCTAACACGTAACAGGGGACTACCAACTTCAACTTCCCCAAGTCTCCCTTCCTTTCCTCACCCTCGCCCACTGTTTCAACTGTTTCATTCCTCCCCTCCCCTGCCCTGTCCTCTAGAACCCACCACCTTCTTCTTTCTTCCTCACCGTTCTTATCTCCCCTTTCGCCCTCCTTCAATCCAATCCTTGCAGGTACTTTTCTCTGGAGCCAAACAGAGTTCTTCTACTTATTTTTCTCCATGATCTTTCTACCTTCATGGGTTGGAACGTTGGTTCGAATTTCATCTTTTTGCTTCTTTTTTTTTTTTGACCTTTTTTTCTTGTGGGTGGTTGTTTGGTCAATCAGGTGAAGCTTGCTAGAGGGGTCAAAAAATGTCACAAAGAAGAGGGTCCTCTGATCAGCAGCCGCCGCCGCGGCGGATTCTGCGGACTCAGACCGTCGGTAACCTCGGAGAGGCTATGCTGGACAGCGAGGTCGTGCCTTCTTCTCTTGTCGACATCGCTCCAATTCTCCGGGTTGCCAACGAAGTGGAGCCTGCCAACCCACGAGTTGCATACCTCTGTGAGTTCATCTGCCATCTTTAGCTCATGTGTTCTGTTGTTTTGTGCTGGGTCATTCATCTCGGGACACAATCAATTTTTGTGAAGTTCCTTTTTTTGGGACGGAAGAAGTAGTTTACCTAAGAGACAATTCGCCCGAAGAACCGCAACATGTTATGTACATCCGTTTCATGTTTGATTCTCATTTTGGAAATCGTTTCGAGTTGTTTGGTTAGCTAGCATATTGTTTTACTTGGTCCCCAGTTTCCCTTCTTTTTGTTTTTCTCTTTTTGCATTTCTTTGACATATTTTTGTTGTTGTTTGTTGATGTTATTCTAGTTATACAATCAGCGTAAATGAATCTATCTGTAGGTGAAAGATGCAAGGCAAATGAAATGATTAGTGAAATCTATTAAGGGTTCAAATTACAATTTTTATGCTTAGGTCGGTTCTATGCTTTTGAGAAGGCTCACCGGCTAGATCCCACATCCAGTGGTCGTGGTGTTCGGCAATTTAAAACCGCCCTTCTTCAGCGTCTAGAAAAGGTATTATCTGGTTTCACTTGCTTCTTGAATTGTGCTTTCTTTTATAAACTTGTATGTGAGAGTTTCTGCTGTTCTGCTGGTTGTTGATTCTTTCTCTTTGCATAATGTTTCCTTGACTTTTGTACTTGGATAATGCGTTTTCATTTCATCTGTTTCTGTCTCAGGAAAACGAAACAACGTTTGCAGGAAGGCAAAAAAGTGATGCTCGTGAAATGCAAGACTTCTATCGGCATTACTATAAAAAGTATATTGCAGCCCTGTCTCATGCCGCAGATAAAGCTGATCGGTATGTGCCCTGACCTACTTGGACCTTACAATTTATTGTCTGCCTTAACATTTTCGCCCGTTGCAAAATATGCCCGTTGACACCAAGTCCATCTTCCTAGAGCAGTGCTCAACTTACAAAAGCATATCAGACAGCTGCTGTTCTTTTTGAGGTTTTAAGGGCTGTTAATCAGACAGAAGAAGTTGAAGTCGCTGATGAGGTAATAGAATGAGTTTCCCTCTGAATCTCAGTCATGCTGATATAACCACATATTGTTGCTCCACATCTTCTCATATACCTTTTCCTATTTTCCTTTGTGTCATAGATTTTGGAGGCTTCAAAAAAGGTAGCAGAGAAAACACAGATATATGTCCCATACAATATTCTTCCTCTTGATCCTGATAGCCAAAATCAGGCCATAATGAGATTTCCTGAGGTTCTTTGAGCTTTACTTGTTTGCATAATCAATTTTTGGCTTGCTGAACTCGCTCTTAAAGATGGTTTAGCTGCTTTTTGAATTCACAGATACAAGCTGCTGTAGCTGCTCTTCGAAACTTACGAGGTTTACCATGGCCAAAGGACCACAACAAGAAAGTGAATGAAGACATACTGGACTGGCTGCAGGTCATGTTTGGTTTTCAGGTCAGTTGCTCATTTCCTGGGTTCCTTAACTTGGTGTTTTCTGATCCATCAGTAAATCATGGGTGATGAGTGATTTTGCAGAAAGACAGTGTAGCAAATCAAAGGGAACACTTGATTCTTTTGCTTGCAAATGTGCATATAAGACAATTCCCAAAGCCAGATCAACAACCAAAGGTTTAGTATATCTTTCAATGCACGTGTATCTTTTCCTATATGTTCCATTAATAATTTTGTAATTTCCTATATTAGTTGGATGAACGAGCATTGACAGAAGTAATGAAGAGACTTTTCAAGAACTACAAAAAATGGTGCAAATATTTGGGTCGGAAAAGCAGCCTTTGGTGAGGGTTCTGCCCTGCACCTTAACTGTGTTATTCCAGCCTTTTGCCATAACCGTTTACCTTTTGCTTTGGTTCTTAATCACGGACTATGTTGACTTTGTAATAGTCATGAGTTTTGATACTCTATTGCTACCAAAGTTTTCTTATCTGTTTCTTTTTGTTCGTTTCACATTCTTAAGGTTGCTATATTCTTGACCCTTTCTGGACGCACAGGCTGCCAACCATTCAACAGGAAGTACAGCAGCGGAAATTACTATACATGGGTTTATATCTGCTTATATGGGGCGAAGCTGCAAACTTGAGATTTATGCCAGAATGCCTTTGTTATATTTATCATCATGTATGAAACAAGATTTTTTGTTTCATTGAAAACATCCTTTCTGGAGATAGAATATTATGATATTTTTGGGGTGTTTATTTGTTTATTTACTTTCATTTAGATGGCATTTGAGTTGTATGGACTGCTGGCTGGCAGTGTCAGTTCAATGACAGGAGAACGTATAAAACCAGCATATGGTGGTGATGACGAGGCATTTTTAAGGAAAGTTGTGACTCCAATATATGATGTAATAGCTAAGGTAAGACTTCTTTCAGTGCCTGCTAGATATCTTCAACTGCTGGATGCATACAATTTCAATTGCTCATACCATGTAAATGATCTGAGATATATTTACAGGAAGCAAAAAGGAGCAAAGGAGGAAAAGCAAAGCATTCTAACTGGAGAAATTATGATGATTTGAATGAATACTTCTGGTATAGTTTTCCTGTAATAACCCTTAATTTCTAGGTTTAATACTTTCAAGGATGAGTGATTGTCAGTTGGGAAATACAGGTCTTCTGATTGTTTTCGTCTGGGCTGGCCTATGCGGGCTGATGCTGATTTCTTTAGTGTGCCTCAAGAAGAGCATTTGAATGAAAAATATCTGGTAGGAATAACATATACCTGCATGGTAGTTTTCCATCATTATTTACATGTTAATTATTCCTGCTGCTTTGATGTTGTTTTGAAATTATTACATGATCTTTTTGTATAAAATTTTCACGATTTCTAGTTTCTGAAAATGAGGGGAAAATATTGATGCAATATCATCTGTCTCTTTCTCATGTTGTTTTCTTAACCGTTAGCTCGGGATAGTATCCTGACATAAATTTCTTCTATATGATGCATGTGAGCGTCAACAAACTTCAGCTTAGTAGCATTTGACACTTCACATATATAATGGTTCTGTATTTTCTTAGCCAACTCTCTGTACCTTGCTTAAACCTAAATTTCCTAGCTTGCAATCCAGGGTACCATAGTGATGCCATTGAACAGAATAGTGAAGTAGAGTTTTAGTTGTCAAATGGAAAAGAAATCACTTCTTATGGCGCTGTGGATCATTTGCAGGACAAGAAACCAGCTAGGGTGGAGCGATGGATGGGAAAAGTTAATTTTGTTGAGATAAGATCATTTTTGCACGTATTTAGAAGTTTCTATAGAATGTGGAGCTTCTATATATTGTGTCTTCAGGTATCCATAGCGACATTTGCACTAATTTAGTACTTTTCACCCTTTTTTCTGGTTAAAAATCTTACTAGGATATCTTCTGTTTGATGAAGGCAATGATAATCATCGCTTGGAATGGGTCGGGTCAACTAAGTGGAGCATTTCAGGGTGATGTCTTCAAGAAAGTTTTGAGCATTTTCATAACAGCTTCTGTGTTGAAGCTTGGACAAGGTAGATAAATCTCATTGTTTTGAAAGTCCCAATTACAAAGGCATGAGAGCATTGCTCTTGGTTTCATATATGCTGCTGGTACAGGAGGAATGTCTCATGTTATGCCTCGTTTTGAACATATAGGATAGCTATTGCTTGAATGGTACTGGTCTCTTCTTCTCTCTTGCCTGATATACACATGGTAAATATTGTTTGTGTCCGTTTTTACTTTTGCAGCTGTTCTTGATATAATCGTGAGCTGGCAATCAAGGAATAGCATGCCACTGTATGTGATGCTAAGATACATTTTGAAGGCTGTTTCTGCTGCAGCCTGGGTTATAATCCTACCAGTAACCTATGCATACAGTTGGAAGAATCCACCTGGATTTGCCCAGGCCATCAAGAGTTGGTTTGGAAATAGTCCAGGTTCTCCATCTCTGTTCATTACGGCTATTCTTATCTACTTGTCTCCTAATATGCTGTCAGCAGTGTTGTTTTTGTTCCCATTCATCCGGCGGTTTCTTGAAAGGTCAAACAATAAGATTATAATGCTTATGATGTGGTGGTCTCAGGTAAGCAGAAGTTAAAGTCACATTTTCTTTTGTCCCCTGAAAACTCTGAAATCGATTAAATATACACCATGAGAAGCTGGCATGCTGATGAATTTTCTTTCTTGGCTATTTTTGTAGCCTCGTCTCTATGTTGGGAGAGGAATGCATGAGAGCGCATTTTCTCTTGTCAAGTAAGACTTTCCTCCTTGAGGTTACAATAATCATGGTAGTATGATTCGAGAATTTACTGAAGTTACTCACTAAAATCTTGGTGTTAAAGCGTCAATTGTTTCATATCCCAATATAAAGCATTCATAGACCCCTAAACTTAACTGTTTGGGACAATACCACATCCCTCCAATGCAGCTGGTCAAACAACTGAAAATGGGTATGTCTCGTGGACCATATAGGCACAGCTCACAACAAATGAATGGGCAACAACCTTCAAATTTCTTCTTCAGTGAACAACAAATTTGCACTCCAACTATTGCCAATTGGTTTTTGATTGAATGTAACATAGTACTAGAGCACAAGGCTGTCGTTACCATGTTCCTCTGTTGTTAGCCCCATTTTCATTTTCATGGTCCATGTGATAACTCTGCTTTCAGTTGTGTCATTGACCAGTGCTTGAGGGGCATGTCAACGGATATAGTTTGACATGGTTAATTTGAGCGGTTTTCTAGGGCTTTACATTATAGCAATTTCTCTCCATCTATTGAGAATTGGTTTGTGGTTGGATCATTTAGCAGATATAAGCTAATGTTGGTGATTACGTTTTGATGATGCATATTTAGGTATACTGCGTTCTGGGTTCTGCTCATGTTGTCAAAGCTGGCGTTCAGTTACTATGTTGAGGTTTGTCTTCTTTGTCAGCGGACAGCGGACAGCTGTCCACATCTTCTTTCCTTGGTAGCTTTGCTGTTCAGCTGTCCAAATCTACTTTCCTTATAATTCTTTTCTTTACTTTCCTTTTTATTTAGAATACATTATGACCAAGATTATAGTTTACATGTATAGGGCTGAAATCATGCAGAGACTTATTTACTTTCCATGTACAGCATTCTTGTAAAGTCTATATAATATACACAGAATAGAAAATCAGGCATTCAGTCATTCAAACAAATTTTGTCATTCTTAGCTCTAAAATTCATGATACTTGATATTCTCTCACTTAGTGGAAGAGCAGGTACATTATTCTATAGCATGAATAACCGATCAAGTAGTTACAGGAACCTTATTATATTATGGGGATAAACACCCATAGAAGTTCCTTGGTCTAAAATAAACAACAGTTTAGAATTTATACGCCCCATGTGCTGGTGCATGCAACTTAATTCACAAAACCACTTGTCATTTGAGTGTTACAATGGTTTGAACCATTGGCAGGAATCCTAAAATTGGGACAGGAGCTTCCAGGCTGCAACTTCAAAATCTGATTGACAAGCCATATTAAGCTGATCAAGTACAGGGGGTTTATCCCTTTACTAGGCATCAAGGACGGTAGAGGCCGTACCTTCAGAAAAAGGCCTTCTTCCCTTCTATTTCTTTTTCAGTTACGTTCGCCAACTCAACCTCCTTATCTGAAACCATCTAAGATTTTGAAAACCATGAGATCAAAAGCATCTCAATCAGCTCTGAAACAGGCAATTCAGTGTTAAGGTTTCTCAGTCAATCAAGTATTTCAATTGCTGGCTTCACAACCTTTGCTTTTACCACAGGGCTTCAACAGTAGCTAATGCAAATCATTTCATTATTTTGACACTCCATCTGTCCCAAACTGTTTGCAATGTATTCGATTTTGAGCCATCCCACATCTTTGCAACATTTCCATGCTTATTAACTTACTTTACCATCTTTCTTGATTTACATGCAAAAAGTGAAAAAGTGAAAGGCAAGAGTGGAAGCAATACACAAACTTTTTCCTCTTTCTTAATCTCTGTGATAGATTCAAATGTTCCAACCAAGTTCGGATAGAGGGAGTACTTTGCCATATCTAAAAAAGGCTCCAATCGGCATCTAGAGCTAGTATAACAGGAGCACAGTTAACTATTGTATAATAGCTTGGTGGGATTGCTTTTTGTCACACTCCTTGTTCAGGTTATATTCAGGACAGAGAAGTGTTGCTCAGTTAGTAATTTCTCTGCTTGAACTGTAGGATTCAAGTTTCTCAGTGTAGTAATCATAAGGCTACCTCAAATTTCCCCATTTAAAGAGTTTTAAACATAAACATAGAAAATACAGAAAGGTATAGGGTACTGTAAAGAAATACATGTGGACTTTACAATAGAAGCCATTCAACCAGCATTTCAGCTAACGTATCGCCCAGATTCTTAGAAAAAAGAGCTTATGGGTTGGGGAACACTTACAGTAGCTTATTGGAAGGGTTTCAGTGCAAGGGTTTAGGCCCCAAGAATTAGCCTTAATTGAATAATATTCAGTTCACAGCTGCGGTTAAGAAATTTTTAACAGAATTTTGTATGAGCAAGGTTTACTCTTTATTGATCTGATTTGTGGTCCAAGTGTTTTCAGCTTAAGTTGAGCATTTGAGAGAGGATTTTTGGGGTCAGGTCAACTGCATGTAGGTTTATAAACGGTAGGCCAAATGACAGATTTCTCCCTTACTAGGTTACTAGAATTTTTTCTGAGGATAGTGGTGGATATCAACTCCCACTAAGCAACAGAACTGACACTCCATACAATATATATTCAGCATGTATTTGATGTAGATACTAAGTCTAGTTAATTAACAAGTTAATCCTTTGGTTCTCTTGTCAACTCAAGCACTGTCCACACTGACTTCTGCAGGAAGTAACTGGTTATTGTATACTTCCCAAGTGGTCTAAACATGCTTTCATTTAAGAAACACAGTACGCTATCAGTAATATATCAAGTAATATGCGCAATAAGGATAGTGGTGACATTCTTAGTTACTGAACATTCATAGAGAGTGAGACCTGTTAACTCTTTGTCTTGCAATCATCTGGAAGAGCCACATGATTTAAGCATTGCTGATTTATTTAACAGATCAAACCTCTCGTTCATCCAACAAAAGATATTATGCAAGTTAGCATACAAAGATATCGATGGCATGAGTTCTTCCCTCGAGGTAATGGCATTAAAATCAAATCTTTTCTTTTTTGGGAAACTTTTGGAATGCTTGTAAGATTTACTATTGGGGTATTTACAGCCAAGAGCAACATTGGAGTAGTGATTTCATTATGGGCTCCTATCATCCTGGTATCACTATGCTCACTTTAACTGCAATAACTCTTGGAATGATACACTTTTTCCAGTGCATATCCACTTTAATCTCGAGTAATTGTTTGTAGGTTTATTTTATGGACACCCAGATATGGTATGCTATTTTCTCCACACTAGTTGGAGGTCTATATGGTGCTTTCCGTCGTCTTGGGGAGGTTTGTCTCACCTTCTAGCAGCATTTGTTACATACTTCTAGGAACTTCTGTACATATTTAACGAAATTCTATCTCAAGTTTCCCAAGATAATTTCTGAGAACCAGCTTTGCAAATTCTATAGAGTTGGAACTTGTTTGGCTGACTTGATAGACTGTCACTTCAGAGAAGTTGTACAGTCAGCTGTCTCAGTGGAAACACTTTTTGTTAAAATAACTCATGGAATTTATTCTTTTCATTTTCAGATTCGAACTCTGGGAATGTTGAGGTCTCGGTTTCAAACATTACCAGGTGCTTTTAATTCCTGCTTAATACCAGCCGAGAAGAATGAAAAGCCTAGGAGAAAAGGACTTAAGGCCACATTCTCGCGCAAGTTTGAAGAGGTCTTTTTATTTCCGTATCATTAACTAGCTGAAGTGTATTTTGGACATAATTTGAACTCTTTTATTGAAAATATTCCTTTTGTTAATTATGTTCTTATGTAGATTTACTCAAGTAAAGACAAGGAAGCAGCAAGGTTTGCTCAGATTTGGAACATCATAATTACTAGTTTCAGAGAGGAAGATCTCATCAATAACAGGTATTAAGATGTTCTATGTTAAAAATATTTCTATCTCAAGTGGGTGGGCTTGGTGGTGTTTCTTGTGTTGAATTTCCTCCTCTAGAAATCTAGAGTTGGTGGGCAAAAGCCTTCAGTTTTCTGAGTAACTAATTTCTTTCAAATTTTTTACAAGATTTTGGTCATTTTTCTGTTCATCATTGATATCATGTTGATTAATCCACTGAGCCATGATCATATTTGAATAGCCCATGAACTAATAGTGTTCTACCCTTCAGGGAGATGGACCTGTTGCTTGTTCCATATTGGGCAGACCCTGACTTGGACCTAATACAATGGCCTCCATTTCTTCTTGCTAGCAAGGTGAGTATTTGCTTCTTACTTATGTTTCCTGGTCTGCCTTCCAAGCCCAACTTCAGTGATCTTTGATCTGCTCCTTAGATCCCAATAGCATTGGATATGGCAAAAGATAGTAATGGCAAAGATCGTGAGCTGAGAAAGAGATTGAACTCTGACACTTATATGCTCTGCGCAGTTCGTGAATGCTATGCTTCATTTAAAAATGTTATCAACTTCTTGGTCTTAGGGGAACGCGAAAAATTGTAAGTGTTCTTCATCTAAATACTTGTATTTGATTAAGAAGAAGATACTGAAACACATATAGTGCGGTATTCCACTCTTAACCATTTACTGTCTTTGCAGAGTTATCAATGATATTTTCTCCAGAGTTGATGAGCATATAGATATAGAAAAGGATACATTGATCACTGAACTGAATATGAGTGCACTTCCCAGTCTCTATGAGCAGTTTGTAAAGCTAATTGAATATTTGGTAAGCCTAATTTGGAAATGTTCAGCTCAATTAGCTATATTGAAGAAAGGGAACACGTAATTAAATCAGGTTCAACAATACAGCTGGCTAATAAAACGGAAGACAAGGATCAAGTTGTTATTGTCATACTCAACATGCTAGAGGTGGTAACCAGAGATATCATGGAAGATGATGTCCCCATGTATGTCGGTCACAATCATCTTCTTTCTTACTGAAATAAGATGAAATCATTCTTATTGTTTTTCTATGTCTTCATCCTGGTAGCTTGTTAGAGTCAAGCCACAGTGGATCTCAGGTGAAGCGAGAGGGAATGACACCTCTTGATCAACAGCATAAGTTTTTTGGTCAACTTAGATTTCCTGTCACTCCAGAAAGTGAAGCTTGGAAAGAAAAGGCGAGTTCTCTGTATTTCTTGTTATCATTTTTCTTTCTAGGATCTTGATTTTGTCCTTGATCATATCATTTTCATTTGTGCCCTTAATACTCTTGCCTATTTTCTCAGATTAGAAGGCTCCACCTTCTGCTTACTGTCAAGGAGTCTGCTATGGACATTCCATCTAATCTAGAAGCTCGGCGGCGCATTTCTTTCTTCTCTAATTCTTTGTTCATGGACATGCCTCCAGCACCTAAAGTTCGAAACATGCTTTCCTTCTCGTAAGACATCTTGCTTTGAAATTCATCCACTGGACAGTGTTGCTTGTATATTAGTTTCATTAGGATTCGTGGTATATGGATCCTCCTTCAGACACAATTAACCATGTTGATGCTGTTTCACTGCTTACTCCATGTCAACCTCTTCATTTTCACCTGTAGGTTAACCTACTCTCTCTGTATTTCATGCTCACTGGAATTTTAACATTCTTGTGGCATTAGTCGTTGTACAGCAGAAATGCTATCCTATCACTGATAGTGAAATATGCAGCATCTATCAATGCACTTAACCTTGTTCTATTGTGTTCTGCAGTGTATTAACTCCATACTATTCTGAAGATGTGCTTTTCTCCATAAATGCTTTGGAGAAACCCAATGAAGATGATGTTACCATCCTTTTTTACTTGCAGAAAATCTTTCCTGGTTAGTTATCATCTTCAGCTTTTATGTGATCATGCAAATATTTTCTTCTTGTTTGTTTCTAATTGTTGTTGTCCACAGATGAGTGGACAAACTTTCTTGAACGTGTTGGCTGTAGTAGTGAAGGAAAACTCAGAGAAAATGATGACCTGGAAGAAGAACTTCGTCTTTGGGCATCATACAGGGGCCAAACCTTAACAAAAACAGGTAACACTTCCCTGCCAACACACCATCATGCTTGTCTGCGCACACACTTGTGCAGTGGATGTAAAGTAGTATCATCAAATTTTATTTTACGTTCTTTTTATAATAATACAGTTTCTCTGTTGTCCTTTTTTTTTTTTTTTTTCAAATTCTCAACAAACAAGTGAGAGGCATGATGTATTATCGAAAAGCACTGGAACTTCAGGCTTTCCTTGATATGGCAAAGGATGAAGGTACTAGGAAAAGCTGGATTCTGTGATTCTAGTTTTCTTTAGAATCATTTTTCTGATTGTTCTTCGATTTTTTGCCAGAATTGATGAAGGGCTATAAGGCAGCAGAACTAAACAGTGAGGATCAATCAAGGGGTGAAAGGTCGCTATGGGCACAATGCCAGGCAGTAGCTGATATGAAATTCACCTATGTGGTGTCATGCCAACAATATGGCATTCACAAGCGATCGAGTGATCAACGGGCAAAGGACATATTAAAGCTTATGACAACGTGTGCCTTCCTTTGTTTTCCATTTTTCTGTTTTTATGTTGCTTGTAAAGCATCACTATATCATCACAAATTGCTTGTTTGCATCAGGTATCCATCTCTCCGTGTTGCTTACATCGATGAGGTTGAGGAAAAAAGTAAAGACAAATCCAAGAAAACAATTGAGAAGGTCTACTATTCTGCTCTTGTAAAGGCAGCTTTAGAACCAAAGCCCAAAGATTCTTCAGAGCCAGTTCAAACTTTAGACCAGGTACAAGGTGCTGAATTCTGCATGGATGGTTGTAAATTTCATGTTAGAATCTGATAGGAAGAAGGAATTGGGAGGGTTGGAAGTAGATTTAAAAGGAATAACTACTATACTTCCAAATGTTCTGTTGGCAAGAGAAGTGGTGTATGAACCTTCATAGACACAGAAGTGTGAATTGTACAGAGAATTTATGGGTACTAATCCATGTGATACTTGGATAACCTGAGTGATATTCCCCTCCTAAACAGGAGATCTTGATCTCCTCTCTTAGATGTGGATAATGAGCTCTTTATCTAGTGTTTTTGTGTTTCAGCCAAAAAAAAAAAAAAATTCTAGTGATTTCATGTATGCACAATTTACTTGCGGATTTCTCATTTCTTTCTTTACAGGTTATCTATCGGATAAAACTTCCTGGACCTGCAATTTTGGGCGAGGGAAAACCTGAAAATCAAAACCATGCCATTATTTTTACACGTGGGGAAGGCTTGCAGGCAATAGATATGAACCAGGTAACATTTAAAAATATCTGCAAGGTTAGTTAAGTTTATTCCTAACAGAAGTGTGTTGCTGTTAACATAGGATAACTATATGGAAGAAGCTTTTAAAATGAGGAACTTGCTTCAAGAATTTCTTATAAAGCATGGAGGGGTTAGATATCCTACAATCCTTGGACTAAGGGAGCATATTTTCACCGGAAGGTAATAATTTCTGTTGTTTTCCTACTACAATTCGAGCTTTGGTGAACAACACACTCACAATATTTGGTAGTGCAGTGTTTCATCTCTGGCATGGTTTATGTCAAACCAGGAGACCAGCTTTGTAACCATTGGGCAGAGGGTATTGGCTGATCCTTTGAGGTAAAACTTCTGTAACATTTTTACCTGACAGATAAGGTTACATCAGCATGTAATTAACTTTTCCTTCTGCATTTCAATATAGTTGCTGTTTTTTCTGTTTCATTTGGTTTGTCCTTTACTTTTTACCTGTGGCACTGATTTGAGAATGTTTCTGCTGCTGATCCAGAGTTCGCTTCCACTATGGTCATCCAGATGTATTTGATAGACTCTTTCACCTCACAAGAGGAGGTGTTAGCAAAGCTTCTAAAGTGATTAATTTAAGCGAGGACGTATTTGCTGGTATTTCAAGTCCTTTTCTGTCCAAAGTACTCCTATCAGTGGTTATGTCCCTATTCATTTCCTTAGGTTGGATGCAGGTTTCAATTCTACTTTACGTGAGGGGAATGTCACCCATCATGAATATATTCAAGTGGGTAAAGGGAGGGATGTGGGCCTTAACCAGATCTCCATGTTTGAGGAAAAAATAGCTAATGGCAATGGAGAGCAAACACTGAGTCGCGACATTTACCGGCTGGGGCATAGATTTGATTTCTTCCGGATGTTGTCATGTTACTATGCCACAGTTGGTTTCTACTTCAGTACATTGGTATGTTTGAACTAACGAAGTATTACATGTGCTGTGCATGTATCAGTTGATTTACTATAACTGTCTCAGACATATTTTTTTACTGGTTTGACAGTTAACTGTCCTCACAGTCTATGTGTTCCTTTACGGCCGACTCTACCTTGTTCTCAGCGGACTAGATGAAAGGTTGCGTTCTCGGCCTCTTGTTAGAGATAATGGGCCTCTTCAAATTGCTCTTGCTTCTCAATCTGTTGTGCAAATTGGTTTCTTATTGGCTTTACCTATGATCATGGAGATTGGGTTGGAAAGGGGGTTTGCAAATGCACTAACAGATTTCATTTTGATGCAACTACAATTAGCACCCGTCTTTTTCACCTTTACCCTTGGAACGAAAACACACTATTATGGAAGGACCTTACTTCATGGGGGTGCAGAATATCGGGGAACTGGCCGTGGATTTGTGGTCTTCCATGCCAAGTTTGCGGATAATTATAGGTTATACTCCAGAAGCCATTTTGTCAAGGGAATAGAACTGATGATTCTGCTACTTGTGTACAATATCCTAGGCCATTCATATAAAGGTGCAGTGGGTTACGTCTTGATCACTATGTCAATATGGTTTATGGTGGGGACATGGCTGTTTGCACCTTTCCTTTTCAACCCTTCTGGTTTTGAGTGGCAAAAGATAGTTGATGACTGGACAGACTGGAAAAAATGGGTAAACAACCGCGGAGGGATTGGTGTTCCTGCTGAGAAGAGTTGGGAATCCTGGTGGGAAAAAGAACAAGTGCATCTTCGTTACTCAGGGAAGTTGGGAATCATTATCGAGATACTCCTATCTCTGCGGTTTTTCATCTATCAGTATGGACTTGTATACCACCTCACCATTACTAGAAAGACCACAAGTGTTCTGGTACTATGTTCTGTCTGCTTCTTTCTCTAGCACGCAACAGTAGGAAATTATCTCTTGTGTTTGTAAAGTGACGTGTTTTTTTTTTAATCTCGGCTTTGTTATTTTAACAGGTTTATGGTGCTTCATGGCTCGTGATCATTATTATATTGCTTGTGGTAAAGGTGCGTCAGATGAAATGTTGTTTCATTCCTACCTGTTAAAGCAAAAGAACCCTTGCTAGAAATCCGTGTGAAGATTTTGGTGCCTCGGTTTGAGATGCCGAGGCGTTTCTGGTAGCTGTAGATGGTGACTAGCTGTGGGATTAATATCAATATGAAACATTGATAGGCTGATAGATTCTTGATTGATTTCCTTAGCTATTTTCTCAGATAGTTCCATTGCTGCTCTTGTTGAGCTCATGCAGGCTGTGTCAGTGGGTAGACGACGGTTCAGTGCTAACTTCCAACTGGTCTTTCGATTAATTCGGGGCTCGGTGTTTCTGATGTTCTTTTGCATTTTCGTGACGCTGGTAGTAGTGCTTAAGATGACAGTTCGTGATGTCATTGTAGCCATTCTCGCCTTCATGCCAACAGGATGGGGCTTACTCCTGGTTAGTGAATCTTTATCACTTCTCTCTGTCTGTCCTTAAACTAGAGGTGCTTTTGATGAATCTGAACCAACTTTCTTGAACATCTGCTGCAGATTGCACAGGCCTGTAAGCCTCTAATCCAACAAGTAGGATTCTGGGGATCGGTTCGAACACTTGCTCGTGGATATGAAATAGTGATGGGGCTGCTTCTACTCACCCCTGTCGCGTTCTTGGCTTGGTTCCCATTTGTCTCCGAATTTCAAACACGAATGCTGTTCAACCAGGCTTTCAGCAGAGGTCTGCAGATTTCTCGTATCCTTGGTGGGCAGAGGAAGGATCGGTCGTCCAAGAACAAGGATTGAATTGGAGAAGCAACTCCCAGTGACCAGGTCCGAAGGCTCTTGTACATGTAATTATTTGTACAGATGATGGGTGAAAAAGAGCAATTATGTCTTTATGTATGTATAAAGCTAGATCAGTCCATAGGCAGAACATAAGGCTGTTGTAGTTACTTCCACAACAAGTAACTGTTGAAGGATATATGGTTCAATCTGTGGAAGATGCTAGCTCCGGCCTCTTTTTGCAGAAGACTTTTCTTGAGTTAGATCTTTTTTACCGTTTGCCCATTTCTATTGATTTGTATACGGTATACCATCGACGGTATTATTGTATCATGGATGGAGTTGAAAAATGGATCTCATGATAGGGTTGAAAAAAGAAGCTAAATATACTAAAAGATGCATGCCAAAACCTTATTTGTTTTTTGGATGAAAAGGTGAAAAATACAAAAAATATATTAAGCATTTTTCTGCTACAGCTTAAACCTCCATCTGAGAAATGGAGATTTGAGCTGAAATGCAGCTCAGCTGCTCAAGTTCAGCGCAGTGGTTCTTTAGCTAACAGGCCCTTGGTTTTCAATTCAAAACAGCGCTCAATATGAAGAAGTGAATTGAAGACAGTAGCTAAATCAATAGATGCGAACATTTTGGGCAGATTCGAACAATTTTAAAACTAAAAGGGTCAATTAGAGCATTTGACTTCACCACTGTAACAGCTGGTGTAAATGGAGCTAAAGGAGATAAAGAGTATATTTCTAAAATAGTATAGGAATGTCTGTAATAGTAAAATACTTCAGGGTTTTAAAATTAAAAAATTGCAGTATAACGGATCATCATCATAACTGTTATTTATGACGCAATTATAGTCCTTTGAAATCATGTCATATAGAAATCGGGTAAAATCCACCGGGGGTCACCTAGCTTATTTTTTTGTCCTAAACGGGTACCTTACCTTTAAATTATCCTACCGAGGTACCTTACCTCTTATCGCGTGTCCTGTCTAACTACTTTCCGTTAATTTCAGAGTTATATCTAACGGAAAATGCTGATATGGCATTAATTAATATTAAAATAAATATAAAATAGTAATTTTAGTCCCCAAACATTTCCAATTAATGATTTTAAACCTTTCAAACTTCCTAAACATCAATATCAAACCCAAAATTTTAAAATTTTTCATTCTAACCACAAAAATATCAAAAACTAACCCAAATTAACAAACAATTAACTCGAAATTGGCAAACAAAAACCTTCATGACTACGGTGAACTCTAGCTTCTCCTCTAGTGAGACCTCGTCGCCGGCCACACGTTCCCACCGGAATTTCCAGACCAAATTGGCCACGAAATACTCCAGATGTAGTAGCGCCAGCCCCAGCCACGGACAAATCCTCCGCCCCACTCCGAAGGGCATCATCTTTATCTCCCTGCTCCCGGTTATGTCCACCTCAAATGCTTCACCGCCCTTCTCGAACCTCTCCGGCCGGAACTCCATCGGAGCTTCCCACACTTGCGGGTCCCACCCCATCTCCGCCACCGCGAAATTCACTGACGCCTCCATAGGGACTTGGTACCCCCCAAGTTGGGTCTCCTCTGTTACTGTGTGCGGCAGCACAAAATGCCCAGGCGGGTGCCGCCGAAGCCCTTCCAGAACAACTGCCTTCAGGTAAGGGATTCGACCCAGATCCTCTTCTTTCACTTCTTCGGACTCGCCCACCACGCTCTTCATCTCTTCAAATAACTTCTCTTGGATTTCTGGGTATTTCATCAAGTTCGCCATGATCCACCGCAGAGCTGTTGAGGTTGTGTCGGTCCCGGCGTTTAAAAATTCCGAACATAAACTCAAGATTTCCTCTTCCTTCAGGTTCCTTTTCTGATCCGGGAGATCCAAATCTAGCAGCGTATCGACGTAGGCCACTACATGGTTGTTCACATCCTTCGATTTCTCTTCTTTCGCTCTCTTTTGAGCTCGAATCAATGGGATTAAAACCTTTCTCTGAGCTTCCTGACATTTTCGAAAACTAGATCTGGTTTTTGTTTGCCAATTTCGAGTTAATTGTTTGTTAATTTGGGTTAGTTTTTGATATTTTTGTGGTTAGAATGAAAAATTTTAAAATTTTGGGTTTGATATTGATGTTTAGGAAGTTTGAAAGGTTTAAAATCATTAATTGAAAATGTTTGGGGACTAAAATTACTATTTTATATTTATTTTAATATTAATTAATGCCACATCAGCATTTTCCGTTAAATATAACTCTGAAATTAACGGAGAGTAGTTAGACAGGACACACGATAAGAGGTAAGGTACCTCGATAGGACAATTTGAAGGGAAGGTATCCGTTTAGGACAAAAAAATAAGCTAGGTGACCCCCGGTGGATTTTACCCTATAGAAATCAGACAATACTAAAACAACAATTGGAAAGTGGAGGCGGGCCGGCCCATGGACGCTAAGGCCCAAAGGAGAAAAATAGTTGTTGTAGGAATCAAATGAGGCTGCCTTTATTGATTCCGCCAACCAAAGCATCCACAGCGAAAGCTACAAACACACAAGAAGAAACGGTGATCCAGCTATGGCCCCAAACACGGATGCTCCTTCCTCTTCCTCCCTTTGCCCGCCTCTTTAGCTAGCCGCTCCGCTTTTGGTCGCCGATTTCATGGGAACACCAACCTTCGTCGCCGATTCTCGTCTTTTCGTCGTATGTCCATGAGGTTCGTATTCGTTTTTCTTCTCTTTCCATTTTGATTGTCCTACTGTCTTGGTTTCTTCCGTTCTCGATTTCCTGGCGTTTTTGCTCCTGCAGTTCAGTTCCTGATCGACCTACGCCGCTCTTTACTCGTTTTTCCGAAGTGTCAGCCCTAGTTTTTCGTTCCTGATTGGGTTGTTTGATGGGCCGATTCGACATTCTTTTTGCTCTAAGAAGTGATCTTTGGTCTCTTTTTGTTTTGATTTTGGTTTTTGTATGCAGATGGCAATTTTTTACCTGTTTTTTTTCTCTCTTTTTGTTTGTCCATGCTAAATTCGTGGATGAAGTTATCCCCTCATGCATCTAAATCTAAGCAGGTTTTGGATTGATAATTGAAGATTGAATGGCCATCTTCAATTAACTGACAAGACTAAGACTGTTCTTTTTGGGCCTAATTGGTTTGGTTTCTATTTAGTTTAGTGACCAAACTCAGTTCATCACTTGTCCTTGATGCTCAGATGTATACCGTCGTTTCAGAAGTGCAGTTTTGTAATTAAATCCTGATTCAATAATGTTATGTTTCTACGTACAAAAACATGTTAGCTGAGAGGTTGCTCTTCGTTGTCTTCTCTGTACAGGTAGGCTTAATCTGTACAGACAGGCTTTAACCGCAGGCGGAATATTCAAATTTGTGAATGTCCATACCTGGAACTTTGTCGATGGAAAACAGTGAAAGGGCTGAGTTGGCTGACTTGGACTTAAACCAGGAACCTTTTGGATCACATCATGGTTCCATCCCAGGATTAGGACACCTGCTCAGTGAATTAGAAAATGCTCATGGGCGTATCGAAGAGCGTATTAGGCAGCTTGAAGAGGTGACTTCTAGGTTTAGGCAGCAGCAAAGATGGGGAACATTGAGCACGTTGTCAGAGCCTATATTGCCTGAAGCTAATGATAATGACCAGATGCTGAATGTGGAAGTTGGTAGCCAAGGAGTTGCATGTAGCAGTAAATTTGGTAAGAGTAGGAGTGTCCACTTAATAGCTAAGGCATTGGCTATGGATGATGACGGTAAGAACTCCCGAAGTCATGGTGGGAACTTCTATGATTGCAACATATGCCTGGACATGGCAAGAGATCCTATACTTACATGCTGTGGTCATCTATTCTGCTGGCCTTGCTATTTTCGATTACCATATACTCATTCCAAAGTGAAAGAATGCCCTGTCTGTAGAGGAGAAGTGAAAGATGCTAGTATCATTCCAATATATGGCAATGGGAGCAATAACAATGCATGCAGGTCAAAAGTGAATGAGTCCAGTATAAGGGTCCCTCCCCGACCACATGCACACAGAATTGAGAGTATCAGACAGCAGATAATAAATCGTGGGGTACTTTATCCTTCACTTGAGGAAAGGCTTCTGCAAGTTCGGCACAGAATTGGTGCAATGGAAGATCGAAGATCACCAGGTGTTGTGGATACTTTTACAGCTGAAAGAATTGATCTTGATAATCAAAATAGTACTTCCCAGATACCATCCTCTGAAGTCTCAGAAGGAAACCAGCAACCACGTTCTCTTCAAGTTTCCAGTTTATTATTACAGGGAGCTGCTTCATTTTCCTCCCTTTCTTCCGCACTTAATTCTGCAATGGATTCTGCTGAGCGACTGGTTGAGGACCTAGAGGCATTTATTAACAGTCGCAGATCTGGTAGAAACTTTGAAGAGCGCTTGCATACAATTAATGGGGATTTGTTGTCCCGCGCTGCCACTGCAACTCAACCTGATATTGAGAGGTTTGATTCATCTGCTGGGATAAATTTCTGGGGCCACCCTTCTGCTTCATCTGTTGCAGCAACTGCTCCTATAACTTCTGGTGTAGATTTAGAAAACCAAGCAACAGATGCCGCTTCTGAAATCAATGTGATAATTCTCCCAACTCAAGTTGAGTCCTCGACAACATCTAGTGTTGATAGCATAGACTCCCACGATCGTAGGAGGAGAAGATTAAGATGAGGAAATCAAGAGCTGAAGGGGTTATACGGATACTGTGGTTCATATCTCAGACTGGAATTTCGAGCTTCTTCCCTCTGCTGCTTCATCTTCTCCAACAGTCCAAACTGGTCGACCAGCAGGTTTGGAGTCATTCAGTGCGCATGTACCTAAAATGCACCCAGTTTACTGATGGGTTGCTGAATACGTTGTTTCTTAAGATATAGACAATAGAACTACAAATGATGATATACGATTGCTTCTGCTGAAGGTTCCAATTGTTTCCGGTGAAAATGTTTGCCTCTATTCACATTCCAGTCCCCTTCTTGGGGTCTTTTTTTGGTAGTGAGTGTACATAATCTACATGTTTGTTCATCTTAATCACCCTCCTATAAATATCAAGCAAAGTTTTGTCTGGTTTTGTTCTTTTCCATTTTCTCTGGCGTGTTATGCAGTTTAGTTTTACTTTTTAATAATTTGCCTGGAGATGATGATAGAGCTACACCTGGTAACATTTCAACTGCAGGTAACTTTTAGCATCCGAGTGTCAGAGTACTGGCTTTGCAGAATCGTGTACGTGTGGGTGGAATTTTTGACAATATTATTCAACGAAAAGGAGAATGATGCAGCTGAGTCTCATCTACATCTCCTGGGACTAGTCTTCCCGGTCACGGAGACACTCCCGGTCCGAGTCCGACAACCGCTTCCCAGGCGAGCATCATAACCTAAATATATAAATACAAGTAGGTATATGATCGTATGAAGTATAAACGTAGGTCTGAAGGTATGGAGAGTGTTCATGTAGAATACTAATGAATGGTAATGATTGGTAGTGTGTAGATTTGTCTGTCGAAGCGCATGATGTGTGTGTTCTAATTCCCCACTTCACGTAATCGATTGCTTTGTTTTGGCTTGACCGCATATTTTTCTTATGTGACACCTCCTCATCCCGTTCGCATCATCCATCCATCCATCTTAACCTATTTTCTCCAATTTTCTTTTTCTACTGATGTGTATCAGTATGACCATTTAACAGTCGGGTAGATGTTTTTACCAATTCCAAACCTTTTAGTACTCGCATCCATATTGTGAATTGGATGGAAAATGCACGCCAGTGCGACGATGAAAACGCCACATCACCGCATCACCCGGCAACAGTGTGCCAGTTCAGAAAAGCTGCATACGTTCAAGTGAGCAAGTCAGGTTTCAAGCCTCTAGAGGCAAAAAAAATCGCCTTTTTTCCCTCTCTAAAACTTTGTAATGCCTTGTATCCTATAGAGTATAAAAAAGAAAAACTATATACTGTAAATTGATGAAAGTTTATGGTAAATAAAAATATGTTAAATTACTGAATTATTTAAAGGACAAATAGCACAAATGGTTCTAAAACCTTTAATTCTTGTTGCAAATCTGTCCTTAACCTTCATTACGTTGCAAATTGGTCATAAATCTTTATAATTCATTGTATATTGGTCTCTAGATCTAGGTAAATATAGAAACTCGATTTATAGAGAAGAAAAACTGGTAGTTTAAATTGTTTATTAACTGTAAGAAAATTATAGCACTGTTTGAATTTATTAAAAGATAATAACCGAATAATTTGAATTTATTAACTCTTATGAATTATCTAACAATAAATTTTTAAATTCTAATTTAAATTGTTCGGTAATTGTTTTTTTTTTCCATATTTAACTATCATAATTTTTTAACGATTAATAGACAATTTATACTATCAATTTTTCTTCTCTGTAAATCAAGTTTCTATGCCTATTTAGGGTTAGGAACCAATATATAATGAATTATACTGATTTAAGACTAATTTGCAGCAACATGAAGGTCTGAGACTGATTTCCAACAAAAATTAAAGGTTTGAGACCATTAGTACTTTTTATTCATTGTTAAATTTACTAGCAAATGGTGTTAAGATAAATTAAATTAATGGGCTGTTTGAAAAATATTGAACAACTCAAGTTAACGTGCTTTCAATAGTATGCTTGCAAAGTTGATGTGGGACTGTGCAAGGTGGATTTATTTGCCCTTGTACATGAGCCTAATTAACGCACTTACCATTCCCACTTAACATCATGAGCTTCAATATACTGCATCTGCCTCCCATGACAACGAAGACCAAGAGGAGCCACCAGCTCGCCGCTGCCATGGCCAAAGCTCTCCATTACCAACCACTATCCCAGATGCAACAACTCCTCAATTTTGAGCTGGTGGCTCACTCCAACTTCTCCTTTGCTCGCTAACTCCATCGAGCATCTCGTTCACCAATTTTCTAGAGCCTTCTCCATACGGATCAACCCACCACCAATCGCCACCTTTCACAATGGCTCTACAGCTAACAAATCTCTACAATCTTGCTACTTGTCCCTCAACCAAATCACCCCTCCATCTAATTTAGCCACCTCATGGCTAACCAACCATTCGACTGGCTAGGTCTGCCGATGCTGATCAAGTGGTTATATGCTGATTTTAAGGGCAGCAATAATGGCAGCGTTGCAATCACGCTTGCAGGAGGCCATGGGAAGCCAATCGCGTTGTTCATTGAGATTGGGTAGTGGTGGGGTGAGGAGTCAGGGAGGTGGCAATAGGCAAGGTTGAGGAATAGGGAGTAGAGATGTTCAACGGGCTGGACTGGATCGGCCGGTCCTGGGCCTGAGATATTTGGGCCCGGGCACAGCCCGTGTTGACACGTGCCGATCCCATGTCGAGCTGGGCCGAATCCGAGCTAGCCTGTTAAATTTTAAATTTTAAAATTGTAATTTTTATTTTAATTTTAAGTTTTAGTTTTAATTTTTAATTTTTAGTCTTCACTTTTAAATCAATAACTTAATAAAAATAAGAGTCTGAGACTTTTTTTATAAGTGATATTTTATAATCTAGTTTATCTTAAATTCTACTTCATCTAACCTAAATTAATCAATTGTCTGCAAAGAGAAAAAACTTATTGTACAAGTTAAGACTTATATCCTGACCTATCACGTGATATAATGATATGGATGTTAATTGGATTATAAGTCAATCAACGTGTACTAAAAGCTAAAACCTACTGGCTATAAACACGAGAAAAAAAAAACAGACTAGGAATCTTCGGATCGATTGTCTACTTCTTATAATTTAATATAAGAAGCTGTCCACTTAAGATGAAAGGTGTCACTTTGGGAGTAAGATTTGCTTGTTTTCGAAATTAGAGCCTTAATTACGAATCCTTCTTATTGCTTAAACTCTTAAAAAAGGCTTAAATGCACCAATAGACCCAAAACTTTGAAAACTCAATGAGTTGGTCCTTCAATTATAACTCGGTTAGTGGTAGCCCTTTAACTTTGCAACTCTGTATGTTTTAGTCCAAGATGTGGGATAAACTGTCTAAACTAGACTTTTAAATTAATCAAAGGTTAAATCAATAACTTAATAAAAATAAAAATAAAAGGTAAGAAATTGACCAAAAAGTTTGGAAACTTTGATATATTTGATTTTGAGTTAAACCATTTTTTTTAACCTTTATTAAGTCAATTATTAAAACCTTAAGGACTAAAGTTATTTCTTTATGCTAAAGAAACAAACCATGATTACCAAGATTTTACTTTACAAGACAATAAATAAAATAATGACAAAAAAAACTAGATTAATATTTATTCTAAGCTTATCTTTATATTTTGTACAATTACTTGTTTTAAGAGTAAAACATCACCACCGGTGTGAACTTTATTAATATTAAAGCCAAACGGCACTTACATACCATGGAACGGGCTTTACATTACTCAATAGCGAAACGTTCCATAAAATTAAATGCAAAATAAAAGGTACGATCTGTACTACACAGCAAAATCAGATCAAATACAAAGTAAGTAAATAATGAGCAAGCAGTGGATTTAAGCATCTATCTCATCGAGGTTTTCCTCGTCAGAACTCTTGTGGTCTTGTAATCTGCAAGCTGCAAGACCCCAATCACGGTTGCATATACAAACTTCAACTGCATCTGGTGATAGCCTTACGCGTCTCTCTGAAATGACACGCTTTCTAGTGCTGAAAGCGGACTCCGATGCAACGGTTGAGACGGGAACAGCTAGAGCTTCTTTGGCAATGATGGAGAGTATTAGAAATTTGTTACTTCTTACTTTCCACCAGTCTAGAATGTCGGTCTCACTATTCTCCCAAACAAGGTTAAGGTATGCGTCCACTTCAGTAAGACTGGATGCGGCAGCACGGGGCCGTTTGAGGAGTTGTTCGGCCGGATTGAATGACAATGGGCCCGATGAAGATCCGATGGTAGATGAAGTAGTGTTTGCAACCTTGTCCTTATGCCGACTGGCATATATCTTAAATAACTCTCGCAAGTGCTCATCAATAGAGGCAATTATAGCATGAATAGAAATATGTGTCATTTCTAAGAAACTATAATAACCTTCAAGTAGCTGTTGCGTACTTGTGATTCTTACGGTCGGGTCTAGTGTAGCTGTAAGTAAGTAGATTGGGGGTATAGTACTGAACTATAAAATCCATTTATCTTTCATGGCCTTAATTGTGTCTTTTAAGAACTCATCATCTTTGTATTGGTTAAAAACCCATGCAGTGTTGACCATATGCATTAAAACTTTGTGTGATGTGGGATAGTATACACCGGAGCAAAAAACAGTGGTATCATAAAAATATCGCAGCACAGCAGCCAATTTAGACAGTTTATCCTACATATCTTGTTTCAAAATCATTTTCTTTTCTATGATATTTATAAAACATGTCATGTATGCAGCAAATGGCATCGCATCCATCAACATCTCATAAGTGGAGTTCCATCGGGTAGGGCAATCAAGTTTAAAACGTTTCCAACTAAAATCGAGGCCATTTTCCAGACAATATTGCTTAAACTCTTTAGAAACTTTGGTCCTTGACTTTAAATAATGGAGTGCCCACCTAATTGGAGTAATTTCATTACCAAAATCTTGAAGACCTTTTTGGACAGCTAAGTTTAAAACATGACATATACACCTAATATGAAAAAATGCGGCATCACGGACAGGTTCTAGTGATTCTTTCAATGTCTCAGCCGCAACATCGTTGTTTGATGCATTATCAAATGTTATGCTAAAAACCTTGTCATGACAAAAAAATTCTTTTAAATTTTCTGAAATTACATTGAATATGTTCCAACCAGTATGATCGACCTCCATCCACTTAAATGCAATGATACGTTTTTGAATGACCCAACTATCATCAATCCAATGTGCAGTTATATAATAATAATCTTGTCCTAGTGGTGAAGTCCACATGTCACTAGTAAATGAGATAGAATGATCAAAAGCAGAGAAGTATGCTTGTAAGTTTGATTTACCAGCTTCATAAATTTTAAATGCCTCCCTCCTAGCAGTGGTCCTAGATGTTCTTTTAAAAGCAGGGTTTAAGTATGATGTAATCCATTTTTCCATATGTCTATCTTCCGATTGTGTAAATGGTTTTTCAGTTAACATCATCCATTCTATCATGCTTTCTCTACAATCTTTTTGATTAAATTTAAAAATACCTGATCCGCTGGCACTGCTTGCAAGCTGTGTCTGACCGCCGGTACTCGTAGCTACATCTGGACATAAAGTCGGATGCTTTGATTCCATGTGACGTCTCAGTGTTCCTGTGCTAGCGTTCTTCTTGTGCCAGAGTTTTTGCTTGCAATGTACGAACCTCGCATCATTTCCATGACTATCCTTCTCAAAAACTTGGTCAAAATGCTCCCAAACCCATACGGTGCCCCTCGACGTTTTACCTTCTGTCGGAAGTTCGACTTGATGGCTTGTCGGGGTTTGTTCAGAACCATCTCCTCCACCAACATTTCCTGCTGCCATTGGCTCCACCTCTTTAACGTCATCATCAGAAAGTTGATCGTCGAGCCCCAAGTCGTATTGACTCATATCGAATTGCTCGTCATCGTCAGTTTTTTGGATATGAGTCCCACGGGTCACCGGTCGGGAAAAGCCACGGAAAAATAACCTCAAACTGGTGCGGGATGAAGAGCTTGAGGCATTTCCCTTTCCTCTTGATGCCATTTGTGTGAGGCAAAATTGAGCAAAACACAAGCTTCGAAAGTAATTGAGAATTGATTGAGAATGAAGAAAATAATATTGACTGCTTGAAAGAAATGAGAGAATATATTAGTAGAGAATGAGAGATTGCTAAGATTGGTGTGAAGAAATGGTGGAAATGGCCTCCCTATTTATAGGGGAAGGCCTTTTTTTTTTTTTTCCAAAAATACCCTTACAAAATAGTTGTTGGAGGGGCAAAAACGTAATTACAGGGGTCAAAAAAGGGCAGGGAGCCGTTATAGGGACTAAAACTGTCATTTTCCCTTTTTTTAAAAATTTTCTGAGTGTTGGCCAACGGTCAACGTGCCGCCGCTGTGCCGGGCTGGTCTCGTGCCGGTCCAGTGCGGGGCCCTGGTGCCTCCTGGGCCGTGCCGAGCCCACTTGGCTCCCCCCCTCTTCCAAGCCCATAAACGGCCCAAATGAAGCCGGTCTTATGCCGTGCCTGTGCCGTGCAGGCCTTGACCGAGCCTGGGCCGTGCTTGATGCGAGCCGGTCCTGAGCTGGGCCGTGTCAGGACCAGCCCAATGAACACCTCTAATAGGGAGACACTGACAAAGCAAAGAGGCCTAGGTGAAAGGCCCTGGTCAATCGTAAATTATTAAAACACCAGGGGCAATTCATTAATAGTTTAAAAGCGGGTCATAACCGTGACCCAAAAGCACGTTAATTCATTTGCATTAAATCAAAACAAACTGGGTCTAAGATTCTTAAGTTGAACGATTGGTACTATTAACATACAAGAAACCAAATGTTCAAGAAGGATTTGCAACGACGATAAAAGGTTTGGAGCTAAGAATGTAACTTACCCAATTTAAACTTGAGTTACTGTTTATTCTCGTGTATTTTAGTACTTAAATACATTAATGAAAAAAGGACATGTAAGATAATGTAGGGTATAACTTACTTTATACCTCCACTTACCTTAACTAAATGTAAATCTCGATGTGTTATAAGAATTGATCATGCCAATTAATGACAAAGTTCACAACCGCTTCTTCCTTAAAATAAGTGAAGCATAATTATTTTTAGGTGAAATGTACGTACGATGAAACCTTTATATATTGATGAAAAACGAGGCTAACGAGAATAGGGGGGGACATGGCTGTGGTTATGCATGGATGACCCGTGAGTATTAGTTTCTTGTCTTTAACCACTTACTCTGCCACGCGTGTTTTCGATTCGATCTTTGATTTGGTTGCTCGCTCGCTTGGAGGACCTACCCTCCACCACTTTTCTTTTCCCTTTTCTTCCAAAATCCCCTTTTTATTTCCTTTCTTCTTAGTTTTTGATCTATTTATTTTGGGAAAGTTTTACCCTTATGATATATCCCCGTTTACACTTTAGTATCAAACTATTGTTTCCAATCATTTTCATTCTTATTTGTTAGGGGTATTCGTCCAATCTGTTCAACTCATGCAACTGACTGACTCAATTCGAATCAATTTGATAATCATGTGAGGTTTATGCGACTTAACGTCGGGTCTAATAGAAAAAATAGAAACTCGATATTCATACGGGTTGGTTCGGGTAGTAAAAATTAAATATATGATAAACCTGACCCTACCGTATTTATTTAAGTTTAAGTTTGCTTAGCTCATTATATCCCAACCCAAAAAAGACATCATCCCAACTTCTATCAGCTTAGCTCCTAACCTCAAAGCCTATTTACTTTTTTTTAGGCATTAAAAAAATAAAAATTTAGAAAAATTTGAGAAAATTATAAAAATTTTATTTTCAATAAATTATTATTCCTATAAATATTAGCTTTAAAACAAAAGTGGTTTCGAGTAAAAAGATATAAAAATAAAAATAAGTTATTTTAGATTAAATTGACTTAAGTTAAAATGAATTGGGTGTAAAATTTTTGCCCTAAACTTTATTCTTTTATCTATGAATTGAGATCTTAACTTTTTTTTTTGTATACCAAAATCATTATTTCTGGAAAAAAAATATTACTCATTTCAAATTTGTGGTTGAAGAATATTCAAGAACAATTAATTGATAATAAAAATATAATAACCAATGTGTAACCTTTTCAAGAGTTATACTAAACTTCAAATGATTAACTGAATAGTATTAATAGTAGTAGTAGCAATATTAATGATGAAAGTATATAATAATATATTTACTAGGTCTAAAAGATAATTAAAATGGTTAATTAAATTTCTTTTAAAAAAATGGTTAAGTAAATAAAAAAAATTAGTATGAATCATTTTTAGTTAAACCTTATCTACCATTTACTTTTTTATATAATAACGGCTAATAAGAATAATTAAATAAAAATAATAATAATAAAAAATTTTAATTTTAACCCTTGGAAACTTGTCCCCTCTAGAAATCCTAAAATTTTCCATTTAACAATCTGACCGCCATTTGCACTCACCACCCATCTGTCATTCTTCAGTCGCCATCATCCATGAAAGTCACAGGGAAAATGGATGTATCTTATTGAAAATGCACTAGAGATAACCCCATGATTAGGTTAACGAATTTTTTTTAAATTGATGAAATCAAGCCCTAATAAAATCTGGGTTTTCATTAATGTATTCAAGAACCCCAAACTTGATTTGATAAGGAGAATTTGGGGCAGTGGGTGTTGCACCACGAGGATCATCGGGCCTTTAATGGTGAAACCCTTTACTCCCATAGACGGTCGAGGTTGTTAGACCACTACCTATAGAAGCGAGATCCATGACCACACCAACTAGAAAATGAGGCTAGCTGCCTCGGAGCAGGTGGTGGCCAACCATGAGGAAGCGCTTCTAAGTTTGCCGATCCCTAGGTTGCCACATCATTCTAGCTGATGATGGCATGTTGTCTTATTGGAGCTCAAAAGTGAGAGAAAGGGAAATGGTGCCATGGTTAATGTGCACCTATGTTCAATTAGACATAGGGGTAATTTCCAAATTTACCCCTACCCTAAATCAGTTTTGTTTTCCCAGGCCACCATTCTCGATTTTCTCCAGCCCTATTTACTGATGTCGCCTGAAGCTAACCACTAACTCTTGCTATTACACTGGCAGCTCCTCAATTCCACGAATCCGTAAAGATCACGTTGGAGTCAGAGAAGAAGTTGAAAGCCGCCGAAAAAAGAAGAGAGATTGGAGCGCGAAGAGAAGAGAGAAGATCCAAGAGCGTGAAGATCGTAGCATCAAGGAAGTAGTCGCTAGCTAAGAGAAGAGAGATCGGAGCGCAAAGATCCAAGAGTGGTGAGCAATAGACAAAGATCTAGAAGCTGCAGATGAAGATCCAGGAGTGGCTACAGCGAGCGATGATGAAGATCCAAGAGCAGCAGATGAAGCGACTGTGGTAGATGGATCGAAGGCAAACGCAAAAGTGGCAAACGAAGCAACTACAGCAAGTGGCGTTCGGAGGAGAAAGATGAAGCGGCGAATGGCGACTGGAGGAGAATAAAGAATAAATTTCTGGTGAAAGAAATAGCGAGAAATTGCTGGTTAAGAAACGGCACGATATCGCCAGCTAAAAAACTGTGAAAAATTGCCTGAAATTGCTGAGGAAGAAGCTTCCAGGAAAATAAAAGCAAAATTGTTTACTTTTACATCTTTATTTACACTTTTGTATTTTTGTTAAGACATATTTACTAATTTTTTTAGACACTTTGTTTTGTTCTTTTAGACATTTTTAAATTTGAAAATAACAAATTTTTTACATGTTGTTGTAGTTACTTTTATATATAGCATCAAACACTTTATATATTTATCTAGATACTTTTATTTATTGCTTCAGACATTTTTACTTTTAAGATTATAAAATTATTTACATATTTTCTTAGACACTTTTACCTATTATTATAGACGTTTTAATATATTTATTCAAATACTTTTATATATTATTTTGGAGAAGAACAAATGGTTTTTATATTACGTGAAGAGAACAGATTACCTACATATTATTTCTGACATTTATATATACTTATTTAAAAACTTTTTCCAATTTGTTTATACACTTTTTATCTTTGCCTACAACACTTATGAAAATAGTTTCTACGTACGATTTAGTTAAGGATGATAGAGGAGCGGCACTGTGGCGGCCTAAAAGTGAAAACAGAATGATTTGTGAGATCTGGAGATGCACGATGATTATGAGATTTGAAGGAGTACGACCATGTTTTAATGACTGTTCGACGCTGGTGTTGGCTACAGTGGTAGTGATGGTGCCAGTAGCGGTAGCGGCAAGGGCAAGAATGAGGTACATAGAAAATAAACAATCTGAATATTATTTTAGACATTAATATGTACCTATTTAGACACTTTTCCCAATTTCTTTAAACGATTTACACCTTTGTTTTTGACACTTCTGCAAATACGAGTAATGATAGAAGATCTAATTATGGTGGCGGTGGCAGCGACAGGAGCAGCAACCTCCGTAGCAGGGGAAATAAGGTAGCATTTCTAAAGGGAAACAGAGAGTTTTGGTGAGTGGTAATTTTACCAATTTTTTTTATTTATGGATATGGATTATATACAAAGAGTTAATGGTGGGTTAATATGTCTAATTAGATATAAGTGCATAATATAATAATTAGGGAGATGGTAGTTGGATTATCATATGGGAAAATTTTGAGGGTTTTTTAGGCAAAACGTGACTTTTCAAGGGTTAAGAAAGGGGTTTTATATTTTTTCTAAATGGTTATTTAATAATTTTAATATACAAAACATAAATTAAAATCTCAAATAAGATAAAAAAGTAGAGTTAAGGATAAAAATTGTAATCTTCCCTATAATCTTGGCTAATGTGGCATTTTTCTATCCATCATTATGATTTCCATCCAAAAGGGATGAAATTTCCACTCTTTTATTAGGTTGGGGACTTAAGCGGAACAAATTGGAGCTTAGGCATGAAGTTGAACAAAAAATAAAGGTTAGCGGCAACTGATGCCTTTAAATCCAAATTATTTTGAAATATCACTCTAGGCAGTCATAATCCTTTCTGAAAGAATATTACTATATATATATTTTTTTGGCTTACTTTATGAATGAAACTTACGAAATTTCGACATTATTTATTCGAACCAGTGGAATAAATTGATGATGTCATTATTTATTTTTATTTAAAAATGCACAATTAAACCGGATTTGATTATCACATGTGTGAAAAGATGTGGGTTTTAGTCAAAATTTTTGGGAAACTGGCTTAACTTACACTTTTTCTCTTTTACTTTTTAAAACTTACACTTTACTTTTAATTCTTTTACACTATATTGCAATAATTTCTGAAACTTTAATTTAAATTATATAAAAATTATTTTCTAATAATTTTAATTTCTCTAATATTATTTTACAGTTACTAGAAATTTCAAATTACTAATTTTTATTTTTTTTTGTGTAAATACATTTTCTAACTATAAATATAAATAAATATTTTTAAATATTATTTAATTGTAAAAAAAAATCAAATATTTTGAAATCATCGTGACATAGTTATGAGAAAGTTAAATTATAATTTTAGAATTTTTTGTCGGATAGTGTAAAAAAGTAGGATATAAAATATAAACTTTTAAAAATAGATGGGGGTAAAGTGTGAGATAGACTTAAACACCGGGCTGGTTTCCGCAATTTCCATAAATTTTTCGCGCAGTTCATCTGTTTTCCGTGGGAAAAGTGTTTCACGCGTGTGAATTGTCAACTCATTCTGTTTTCTGTTTAGTGAACTAATTCTAGCTTCTAACTTCAGGCTGCTTAACTGTTTCTTGATTTTCTTTACCTTTATTTTTTTTTTTGAGGGGGGGGGGGGGGGGGGGGGGGGAGAAAATAGATAATTAAAGAAAGAATTAATTAATTAATCTAAAACAAAAAACAAAAACAAAAACCAACTAAAAAAGCTTCTGATTGAGGAGGGAAATGAATTTACGTTGGTAGAGCTAGGTAGAGATCGATAACGACTGGCTCCACTTTTTTTTATTACTTTTTTTTTCCAAAATCTAATCATTATAAGTTATAATTCCCGTCCTCATTATTAATAATTTTCCCAGCTAGCGACTAGTAGCAGTATATTTATTTTCCACCTGAGCCAAACAAAAAGAAACCATGGAACTTGCTTTCGACTTATTAGCACCACACCCACCCTCCAATCCCCTCCGCTCCATGGACAAGCCCGATCCTCTCCGCTTTTGCATGGCCCTCTCCGTCGCTCCTTCTTCTGCCGCCTCCTCGGAGGCAGCCGCCGCTGCGGGTTCTATGACTGCTCCTCCTGGCGATCCTCCCCTCCAGCTCGATCTTCTTCCCAACACTCCCGTCCTCCGGGGCCTGGACGTCAACAGGGCGCCGTTAAAGATAGGAGACGCGGTGGATGATGGCGCCCTCTCCTCCTCTCCATCGCCCAACAGCGCTGCGTCCATGGATTTCTTCAAGGCGGACGGCGGCGGCGGGGACCGCGAGCGGGCTTCTTCCAGAGGCAGCGACGACGAGGACAACGCCGCCTCCGCTAGGAAGAAGCTCAGGCTCACTAAAGAACAGTCGTCTTTTCTTGAGGAGAGCTTCAAGCAACACACCACTCTCAACCCAGTAAGTAACCATCAGTTTAATTAATTAATTCCTAATTATTTGTTTTCTGGTGATTAATTAATTTGATCATCTCTCTCTCTCCTGATGATCAGAAACAAAAGCTTGCGCTTGCGAGGGAGCTAAATCTACGGCCTCGCCAAGTTGAAGTTTGGTTCCAAAACAGGAGGGCTAGGTATCTTTTTGTCTCTCCACAAATTATATATTGCTGAAATGACTTTAGTTGAGTCATAGAAACTAAAAGTAATTAAAGAGAGGTAGTAATATTTTACAAGTAATTAAATATATATGTCAGTTAATTAGTATAATAATTGGGCAGGACAAAGTTGAAGCAGACGGAGGTGGATTGCGAGTACCTGAAGAGGTGCTGCGAGACGCTGACGGAAGAGAATCGAAGGCTTCACAAGGAGCTTCAAGAGCTGAGGGCCTTGAAATCTTCCAACCCCTTCTACATGCAGCTTCCCGCCACCACCCTGACCATGTGTCCCTCCTGCGAGCGCGTCGCCACCTCTTCCACCGCTCCTGCAACCCCCGCCGCCACCACCACCACAACTGGTCTCTCCCTGGCTACGCCCGCCAGCTTCCAGCTGCCCCGCAGCTTTACCCACGACCAGCAACCTCCTTCATCAAAAGAGCTCGATCGCCAATAATTAAACAGATCATGGGCAATACTTAAAATTAATTAATTACTCCTTGTTCGGTTCTGGCTTATGTACATATACACACCAACGGTACGTAGCAGCTGATCATCGATATAGAGCTGATGAGAATTGATGAGAGAAGCTTTTTCTTGTTACTTTTCCTTAATTTGGGAGGCCTTTCTGGGATTTGTGATGATGATGATGATACAGTCACACACAAAGGAAGTTCTATTTTTCTTGGTTTTTTTTTTCTCTGATAGAAATTTTATTACTACTAATTATTGCTTCCTGTCTATATGAGCTAATTCTGTACAAAACTAGAGTGCTTCTTTCTTTCCCTTTTCTTTTTGTTTCTTTTTTCACTTTGGTTTGGTGATGTTCGAAAGAGCAAAATGAATATCAATATTATTGTGTTTTTCTATATGATTGATGTTGGTTGGTTGAAAGGATTAATTGAGGGGTGGTGCTTTTTAGAAAAAGGGGGGAGGGAAGTTTTTATGAATGTTGATTTGCTTTGTAATGATTTCAAAGGGAAGAGCATTGATGAAGAGTCTTTTTATAGATGGGGAGGGGGGTGTTGATGGGTCTGACCACAATCTGGTTTTAGCTGAGGGGTACACAGTCAGACGCAGGGACAGTGGTAGGAATGTCATATTGATGAATCTGTTGCCCTACCATTTCTTCACTCCAATTATTATCATCAAACTATATACCTATCATATATTGTACTACTACCCAAATACACACACTTTTTTGTGTTGGCTCCTTTCTTATTATTTTCATCATATTCTTAATTATTCGGCCTATATTCACTTTTTGAAGCTCCATCTATAATAGTTTATAAGCATTGATATTGTAATTGTGCCTAGGTTTTTTTTAAAATCAATTTATTCTCTGTGTTATTTAGTTTGGGCTTGCTTTCGGTTTATTTTAAAAATTAATATAAGATTATGGTGGACGCAAAATCCCAATCTGTGATTCAGTTGCTAATCGGTTGATTTTTCATTTTTTGTCGGCCGACTAGCAAACCAAACTACCAACCATAAAAAACCTGGTCACTAGCATTCGGGCAAACTAATGGCGACAGATTGAACTAGCGTTGCTAAAGATTTTTTCACAACTGAAAATTCAGTGGCCATTTTAGTTCATAATTATATATTTCTCTTTTAATGAATATATACGTTATATTAAAGTTATGACAGGAAAAATCTCTTTCATATCCTTGGAGGTGAACCTATGATAAAAAAATCTAATTAAGAGGTATGCATGTGATTCATCAAAATTTAAGAGATATTTTAGTATTTCACTGTTTCATAATTTAATATATATATCGAAAGAGTAACACACGGTAAATATGACTCGAGGGGTATAGCTAGATCAAGTTATCCAAATATATATAATGTGTCTTTATATAGAGGATACCTAGTAAGAAAAAAAACAATATATATATATATATATATATATATATATATATATATATAGACAAGGAACTTATGAAAAAGGAGTTTAGTATATATAGACTCCATAAATGAAATTGATTGGATGTATGAGAAAACTCTAAAGTAAGATCACTAAGATGATTATCAAGGGAGATATCAATATCAGTCTGATGAGTGACAAGCGTTGAATGAGGATTGTTGGGAGGTTAGAATTTGCATCTCTCATGCATGAAAAGAAAGCTAATGATTATAAAATGCAACCGACCATGGACCCATTCCCAAATCCTTATTGGGAATTACAGGATATATAATCCAAAACCCTACACCCTCTAATCACTTCAATACCCACCTCAACCCCAAATTATTATTATTATTATTATTAGTTTCAGTTATCTACACTGCAAATTAAGGGTCTTAATTAAGGATTATTAGGAAAGGGAAAGTGGTGTTTCAAACGGAGGCCGCTAGTGTGGCCATTTCATTGGCTGTTCGCATAGGCTTGATCCCAGATTATTAAATTGTAATATGCTCTAGTTACAAACAGCTTCCGGAGAAATGTATAGCTAGGAGGTTTCTAAGCTTTATTTTTCATTTCTTTTTTATCCTTAATCTTACCATCTTCCCTTTTTATTCCTACCATTTTGACTTTCTTTTTACATCCTATTAATTATAGCCTGATTTCGCCTATTTTATCTTCAATTAGATCAAATTAAATCTATGTGTTTGTGAATAGCTTCATAAACTCTGTAAATTTCCAAGCCCACAACTTGTTCGCAATGGATTAGGGTAAACCATAGCGTTCTTGTCAAAAGTTCAAAAACCTACAGAGCTCATCCAGTGACCAGTGGTGGAGCTAGTCAGGGGCAATTGCCACCATTGAATGTTGGCAAAACTACATACATACATACACATATATATAATTTGGCATCATGATGAGTTTTAAAATTTATAGTTATGTATTATACCAGAATTAGCTATTGCCCTAGCTTTGCCTTTGTCAGTGACCAATGATGATTGGAACCGAGACTGCCAAAATCCTGATTTAAAGTTTGGAATTTTATGATTTTATGATTTGAGATTACAACAAATGATTTAATTAGATTTTAGGACTACGATTAACAATTTTTATCTGATTCTACGATTACGGTTCACAAAAAAGCCAAAAATGATTTCACGTGGAATACTAATTCAGACAACCTTGATTGGAACTGTAAGTGGCGTGAGGGCACTCAAATTGCTTCGTCATCGCTTGATCCTTTTGATTTTGGAACTTAGGATAAAATAAAACGTTAGCTAGGGATTAAAATAGTAATTAATTTACACTTTATACCGTCTATCCATGTATCATAACGACTTCTAACTAAAGAAAAAGATGAAACAGAACATCCTTTAAGGGGTAGGGATATGGAAACGGTAACAATCGTGAGAGATTAGGAACAAAAGTGAAATTACAAATAAAGCTTATGAAAATCCCATGATCTTTATCCCCAAGAGCTTCTACGAAAGCAAACTTTACAAAGCGTTATTAAATAGTTATTTATTTAAATTTGATGAGTTATTTTTTTCTGAACGGCAATAAAAATATTTATTAATCTTAAATAGAATATATCTTCTCAGTTTTAGAAAGATATTGAACAGATCTCCTAAAAGTCCCCCAAACCAAAGAAGTACATCCAAAACCCAAGCCATAAGATAACCAATAAAATAAAAAAGAACCCAAAACTCTAACCGTTCTCGCTTACATCATAAATTAACGCTCCATACTAACACAAAAAAAATTACATACTTTAATATCTAGAATTACAGCACCCAAGACGCTAAGAAGTAGAATAAAATAAAAGTATAGTCTTAGAACTCCCATTCCAATATTTTCAATTCATATTTCAATGCAGAATCTTTTAACTTCATTCCCATCTTTTTGCGCCTCTTCATTTGACCCTTAGCTTTGTCAAGATTATCTAAAATTTTCAATGTTAATTCATCACAATTATAAAAAGATGACATAGAAGAGATGGAAGACCCCAAATTTCCAATATTCTCATAGACAAAATTTGAATGAAGAACCATCACCTTCCATTACTAAAGTTTTTTATAGCCACTCAAAACTCACAAAATTATTATCCCACTATTGGTGGGACCTAGGAAAAATTAAATTAGAGTAGTCCTTATTAACTTCCACTGCTAAAACACTCTTAGTATTTTTTACTCCAACACAAGAAAATTATGTAAACCTGCTATTTGATGACATTTTTGACCTAATAGAATCCTTGTGAGATCCATTCATGGGCCCACCAAAATCATGTTTAGGCCCACCAAAAATACTACCCTTGTCTAGTCCACCACAACCATTAAACTAGCCCATACCCAAAAAATTAGGAGAAACCTTAACCTATCATTCACAATCGCCCACTTGATCATCCTTAGCATCCACCAATGCATTTAGTCTTCTCCATCACCAATCGACCAGCTCCATCGATCTTTACATCCTTCCTGGACAGCTATGTCTCCACCTTACCCTGCTTTACTAAAGCCTACCTACTAGCCCCTTCAAACTCCTTGTCACCAACAAACCATCTATCTTCTTCATCCTCCATTTTTTTTTTTGAACCATCAATATCCGTTGCACTTTCCTTGAAAATTGTACCCACCTTGCACATCTTTTAGGACCTAAAGAATGCTTTTGCCACCCCCATGACTTCTCCCCTCCTTAATGCCTGTCGCAACTCAAAAGAAAGAAGAGCGACGATTGCATGACTTTCTCTTTCAGACACCAAACAAGGCCTGACCCACCATGGTGTCAACAATGACAAGACTCATTAGACTTATCCGTCGACAGCCATTCTACTACCAACATAGCTCTTTTGTATATCCAACTGAGAACATAGCAACCATTGAAACCAACGTCCCCCCTGGGAATGTGCTCATTCCAAAATTATTATACTTGATGGATCAACTTGATTTTTTTTTTACTTCAAACAACTCCAAAAACCACTGTCATTTGTTTTCTTTAATTGAAAAATACAAGTCTCGTCCATCCAATCATTGAACCTTCTTCCTTCATTTGCTTCTTGAATAGCAATTACTTGCCTTCCAACAAGAAATAAATCACTCAATCTCTTTTCCCATAAGATCAATGAAACTTTGTTGCGAGTTTTGAAACCACTAACCGCAAGCGCATAGAATGTGCGTAGTTAGGGTGAGTGAGCATTGTTCCCACGAGAATTAAATGTATTGCTTCACAATTACCACAACCTTTGACCTACTTTAGCTAAACAATTAAAGCGTTAATAATTTGCTTAACAAAGAATTAATTAAACTAAGTTAAACAACTTGAAATTTTACTAAACAAAGAGGCAAACAATGCAATACAAATTGGGGTTTTTATCAAATTAATGAAACACACTTCCTATGGTTTTCGCTATTCAAATTGGTTAGTTAGTAAATTAAAGCTATTGTCTTGATTTTTCTTACTTTTTGGTGAAGTTAGGTGGTTGGACTCTTACTCTCCAAAGTCAAACCATCCTCCATATTCTAGACTAGCAAGGACTTCCATCCGATTACTAGCCTAAGAAAAAGGCATTAGAAATCTAAATTTACCTTTAACTAATGACTTGGACTAGTTTTCCAACAAGCCTCTGGCCATTACACTCTTCTTCTAGTTTCAATTGCTTTTAATCTTTTTCAAGAATTTAAAAGCATTTATGGCACAACTATTTGTGGCCATTAATTAATTAACACAACAATGACCTTAAGAGAATGGTAAATAAGTATTGAAGGAGAATCAAAGTCAAATAACCATTCAATCAATAAACATAACCATGTTAGGTAGCTACAATTATAGAAAGTATAAAGAAAACTACTTTATAATCAAACTAAACATAAACATGAAACTATACAAAAGTACATTCATGTCTGGTTACATGAAAGAGAAAAGAAAGAACCAAAATAAACTAAATGAGCTTGACTCCTCAAGTCTTTGAGAGATCCTTAAGAGCTTCAAACCTCCTCGAAAGCAACTCTCTAATATATCTCCATAAGATGCAAATTAAGAGAAAATATAAAGATCAAAACCTATTTCTCTAGCTTAAAATATGAGAATGTATGTCTAATTCTAGATCCTTCTAAGTGATAAGGCATCCTTGTGTCCCCAACCACCAAAGGGATAAAACCTCTTCACCAATTGCAAGCTTAAATTCAAATTTGGAAGTAAAGGGCCACAAAATTTGTGTGCAGTGTATCACAATGCCAAAACATGGTAAATTGGGACTGCAGCGGCAAGGATACAAGCTCCTAGCGCCAACCCGGCACTACAATGCCCAGGACTTAAAAAAGGGGCAACAAGCTTTCATTGTGATGCCATAGTTCCATCGGACAATTCTACTATTGAGAGCTTCAACTTTGTTTCTTCATTCATTACAACAAATCACTTAGAGTGACCATCGATTCAGTGGCCACACGGTGGCCAATTTAACTTTTCAGCTACTAAAACCAATGGTCATAAAACGGTGACTAAAAGCCAAGTTGCCAAGGGCTAGCCACTGCCAGGAAACCAAATTGAAAACTAAAAGGAATGGTCACCCAAACAATCGTTGGGTGCCAAATTAAATTAAAAAAAATTTTCAATAAATTCAAATCTATAGGTCAAATCCATTGAAATTCATATCTACAATTAAAATTCATTGAAATTTAAATCTACAAAAAAAAAGCAACAAAAAACATAGCCTCCAAAATAAATAAACTCCACTAGAAAGTAGAAGGTGAGCCCTGTTGCCATCATACTCTTTTCAATGCTTTTGGTGCTGTCACTTGCTTAAGGGCTGCCTTCGATAGCCACCAGAAGTTGCTTTGGTGAGGCCATCATTGTAGGAACCATGCACCGAGGGAGACCATCAACTTGTCTCCAAATCAGCGAACCCAGAAAGCCAAACCAATGACAAAAAATTAAAAGACAAACGGTTTGAAAGTTGAACTTTAACTATAGATCTGTAAAAATCTAAACAGAATTTGAAGATAGTTCTTTAGGAAAAATTAAAGATGAGGGTAATCGCAATTGAACCATGTGAACTCCTACACAAGGATAGCGGCCGAAAATCGCTTTAGGTGGAGAATGGTAGTGGATGATTTCTGGAGGAAAGATGCAATAAACAAAGCAAAAGAAAGAAGTGTGTGGCTTTTATACTACTTTATAAACCTAATATATGCCCTAGGTCCCCCAACTTCTTACCGTGTTACAAACGTACCTATGCTTTATAGCGTTTGTCAACTTCATCCTTATAGTTTGAAAATGATCACTTTAACTTAAAAATTTAACAATTAATTCATTGATCGGTTTTTAACTTAGGCAACCATCGGGTGACCAAAACATGGGCCCATTAGAAATGATGGCTAGGAGCAACCGTTTTAGCGACCGTCTTGGTGACCAACTTCAAATGGTGGCCAAGCAGTCGCCACAAATATCCAAAACTTTTTTAGTGACCATTATGGCTACCGTTTTGGTAGTAGCCACAAAAATGGTTGCCCCCTAACGGTCGCTATACTTGAAATTTGTTGTAGTGGTGCCGCCTATTCCTACTTCGATCCAACGCTTAGATCCTCTACTACAACCTACAAAATAAAGGAACAAAGCAAGAATTGGTTAAAAAGTGGGGTGAAGAGGTAAGAAAAAGATGGTCAATTAAAGTTTACAAAAAATCAACAAGTTTGACCATAAAAATTGGCACTAATAAAACTCCAACGCTGACACTCATTTTCAGTAATTCTTATTACATCTACATCTTCACCTCATTCAATAAAAATATTGAAGGATTTTTTAATGGAAAATAAAATTTTTAAATCAATTCTCATTTTGAATTCCAAATTTCTAGAGAGATAAGTGAGAGTTTATCACTGTAGAACCCTACTCATACATTTGCCTCAAAATTTTGATGAGTTATGAATATTATTTTACTTTAATCACCATCTTTCACATCATTTTTTGTAGAATTATAAATATTTGCAGCTTTAAAATAATTCATACTCCCTCCGTCCTACTTTTTTTGTTTCATTTGACTGTTTTAGCTACTTTGACTTGAATTTATTTATATTATTGTTTCTTAAAAAAGATTATGAAAAATATATTTAAAAACTATAGGTTTTGATTTATCATTTATATATAAAAAAATTTCTTTTATACATTAAAATATTAAAAATAAAAAATTATAGATTAATTGCTAAAAAGTGAATAGTGCAAAAAAATTGAGATACATGAAGTATATATTAAAAAGGCCAATGTATATTTTTTTTCAATAGAATTTGCATTATTATTTTCAGGCTGGAAATCTTTTTTTTTTCTTCTATATTTATGTTAAAATTATCATTAAATCCTAGTCAGAAGCATCTTAATTATTAATGTCTCAGTCAACGTTCAACTTTATGTCTTGGAGATATATAATACTCTTTTCATGCCATGCATGTCAAAGATTGCGAAAGATCAGGAATTGCAATGCTGGCCTATCACGTTCTCAATTACAGCATTATTTGTAATAGAAGTTTTATAAAATCTTTGCTTTCATTAAATAATGGATTAAATAATTAATTAATGGACAACTAATCATGCATATAGAACAACTTGCAATAATTATCTGCTAATCATCTTGTAAAAATTTGGTAAAAAATTTTAATATATTTAAGGGGAAAGATTACTTTTAGTCCCAAAACTTTCGCACTTTTTCTATTCAAGCCCTAAATCTATTTGATTTTCTGTGTGAGTCCTAAGACATTAAAAAAGTATTGTTAGCCCTCAAGTTAACTGGATCACAAGTGGCTAACAATTTGTCTGATGTGACATATAGCGACCATTTAGACATTGACTGATATGTTAAGGTGACCTAATTTTGAACACAGCAGAGAAGTTTGCGAATGAGAGAGGGAGAGAGATCAAAATGGGGTTGGATTCGTCGAGTTCACGCCGGTCTGTGAAATAGATTGATTTTTTATTCAACCTAGGAATGTTTTATTTTTATTCCTAGGATTTTCTTGGTGAAGTTCAATTTTCTCTATCCTCTAGTTTTTTTTTAATTTTTTTCCCCAATAAATCTACGTACTGGGCTTCAGTTGTTCCTGTTTTTTCCCCCTCTCTTCTTCCCTTTGTTTCGTGATAGGCAAGGACATGGAAGACAAAAATAAGAGCCAGAGGGCTTGTACATCATTAGAGCCAGAGATTTTTCTTACAGTGGGGAAAAAGAAAGAACCTAAGATGCCTTGGAGTTAAAGACCCACAAATTTCACATAAATTTAATTGCAGAAGAATCCTTTCTCTCTGTTTTGATAAGCATTTCTTTCCTCTTTCACAATCTAATTATAATAGTTTTACCAGGTATATTTTTTCTTTATTTTTTTTTCATAAGATTTCTACTGTTTCTCCTGCCTTTTTCCCCGGTAATATTCCACCTAAATGATTGAGAAAGTCATACTGTTATATATTCTGTTCTTAATTTGCTTAGAAAAGGATTGTGAAAAAATTGAACTTCCTCCTCAGGAAGATGCTCTTTTGTTGATGATTGCTGGGTGCATATATAGACTTTTCGACATTTTGGTATCCTTTAATTGTTTTCTGATGCTTTGACTGGTTTCCAGGTTGGAGAATCGGAAACCTTCTTGGTCGTCGTCGAAGGATGAAAGATACCGCTGTACGAGAGGTTCAGCTGTGAGCCACATCAGCGAGTCTTGAAACTGATGTTATATGCCACATCACAGCCACCTGTGATCCGGTTAATTTGAGAACCGACAGGTTACACATTTTGAACGTTTTAGGGTTCAAATAGAAAATAACAAAGACTTGGGACTCAAATAGAAAACTTGCAAAAGTTTTAAAACTGAATTAAGTGGTGAAAGGTTTCCTAGGCAAAGACCAGAGTAATTTTGTGTGGCGTGGAATGAATTTGAAGAAAGGAGAAAGGAAAAAGTAAACACTCCGAGTCAAAGTGTTATAAAAGTGGATCAATGAATTAATATTAGTTATTAAATGGACGCTTTTATGTATTTATGCCTATGTCTTTATTCTCTTAAATTTTAGTTGTTACAATCTAATCAATCTAAAGTTGATCAAGTCAGAGAGTTTTAAAAGTGGATCGATGAATTAATAGTACTTATTACAGTGGATGCTTTTATGTATTTAATTTATTCTTATGCTATATTCTCTTAAATTTTAGTTGTTACAATCTAATCAATCTAATGAGTCGGGTTAATCGCTAATCATAATTTATGACTGTCTCTTTTTTTTTTTTTTTTTTGCACTAAGGGAATAATTTATGACTGTCATAATAGCTCTGACCGAGCTAAGTTGGAGGTGGAATTTTAATTAACTTTGAGAAATGAAATGATGGGGGTGAGAAAGATTTAATTTGGAAGGTGAAAGAGTACGTAGCATGTGGGGAACAAAATTAAGAGGACACGAATGACCTACACTTGTGGGGTCTGTCCCCCCTTCATATTTAGCCTACTGATAACGTCTCTTAGTCATCATTCACGCATCACATTTAAATCAAGCGCTCGATCGGTGATTAGTTCCGGGCATATACTCACATCACATGCGCTTGTGTACGAAACAAAATAAAAGTTGGAGCTTTTAACAGGACATATTTGAATTGAAGCTTCAGCTCTTAATTGCATGAAACGAAAATGTAAGCCCTTACTTGATTAGATTTGCATAATCAAAGGCCTTTTTTAGATAATACTTTCTCTATCCCAAAACTTTTGCTCCATTTATTTTTTTTGTTGTATTTTGACTTGAATTGATTCATATTATTATTTTTTTAATATATATAAATTACATGTTTTGATTTATTATTTATATATTAAAATTTTAAAAATAAAAAATTTTAAATTAATTGCTAAAAATAAATAGAGCAAAAGTTCTAGGACGAACGAAGCAAGATTTATCAAATCAAATAAAAAAAAAAATGAGACCTCTGATTGAAGAACATACATATTATTTCTTGTCCAAATTCCCAGTCTGCAACACTTTCTGCACCCTCTTAATTTGTTCTTTCTGTTGAAACTTTCCTCTCAAAGCACATGAAAAGCATGCAAGAAGAAACCCCCAATTGTGCAATTATTTTATTTTTAGTTGTCTCTAATCTTTACAACTTTTTCATATTAGTAAAACATTTTAATATATTAGCTTTCAAACTATTATTCTTGAATTCATTTTTCATCTTCTTTAACTTATGTGTAAAACTGAAAAATAAAAGTGAAAATAATATGCAATTTTTTTCTTCTTTCTTAATCTTTCTACTGAACTCAAATATTTTGTCATTGAATTGCACTCGATCGAGTTGTAACGGTGGTTATATACTCATGAGCGTCTAGGTTTGAGGTTTACATGAATGCTAATTTCATCGTTTTAAAGTGTGGGTTTCTGTCATTTTTATTCATCTGCTCATTTGTTCATGTGCACCGTTCAGACTATATAATATATTTATTATTCCCATTATATTATTTTTGGCAATCTATTCTTCCAATTATTGAAATCTATATGCACTCGTAAAGAAAAAAGTATGTGAAAATAGTGTGACTAAGCTGTAATTAAGCTAGTAATGACTCTACATTCGCCTTATGCATGCATGTACCATAACTTTAAAGTTAGATATTCAAGACTCACAAGTTCTTGCATGGACAGATCTACATAGATTACTGTGGGATTCATGGATTGCACTAGAATTTTTAATATCTTTAGGAAATGTTAAAAAAATTTTAGATTGATTCCACTAAAATTTAGTAAGTGATTCCATTAACTTAAGGAAATGAGCAAACCAAATAAAAATGAATAATTAAAAATATTTTTTATAAATGTATTGAAATTCAATTAAAATTTCATGTTTTTCTTTTTTAAGGATGTTGTATATAAAAAATGAACACTACAAGATAATATGGCTAAAGCGGCGATGAAGAGCGACGATTATAATCGAAGCAAACAGCAATCGTTGAGAAATTGACGCTATAGCAAGCGTTTACCAGTTAACGAATAGTTTCGCGACAATTTTTTGTTGATTCCAATTCCTATTATAAATAATCGTCACAAATTGCAATGATTTTTTCTATGATTATTTACTGACGATTAAAATCATCTTAAATGAAAGCCGGGAGATTTTTTGTGCAAAATTTGTGACAATTTTACTACGATAGAGATTGTGGCAGTACAATGTGGTAAAATCATAGTAGTAACCTAAACCTTGAACCCTTACCCTAAAACCCTAAACCCTAACCCTAAATCCATAAACCCGTACCTAAAACCCTAACCACAACCCTAACCTTGAACATCCCTAAACCCTAGCATCTTTAAACCCCTAACCTTAACCCTAATCCCTAAACCCCAAACCCTAAACCATTGTTATAAAATGCTAATCCTAACCTTAAACATCCCTAAATCTTTACCCTAAAACCCTAAACTCTAGCCTTAATCCTAATCCCTAAGCCTAACCCTAACCCTAAATGTCCCTAACCTTAAACATTCCTATACTCTTCCCTAAAACCCTAAACCTTAACCTTAATATCCCCAACCCTAACCCTATACCCTAAACCCTATGTAAACTATAACTTTACCTCCTTAAACACTAAACTCTAATCCCTAAATAGTACAACCATAACCTAAACACTAAAACCCTCAACACCCTAATCCCTCAATACTAAATCATAATCCCTAAACACTTCAACCTTAACACCTCAGCACTTAACCCTAATCCCTAAATATTTCAACCCTAGCCCAAACCCTAAATGCCTCAACCCCTCAACCCCTCCATTTTATAGGTTTCTACATTTAGAAAGTAGGGTCTCTTTTTATGTTTTTCATATTTAGTAAATTTAATGATCTTGGTAGAAATTTGTTAAAATTACAACATTGTTCCCCTAAATTGTTTATATTCATGAATTCAGTATCAAAATTTAGAAAAAAAATTAATTTTAATCATCGATAATAATTACTCTAACAGGTCCTAAACTTTTTAATAATCTTCAATTTCACAAAAAAAATTTAAGATTTTATAATTAATGCAGTAGTTGTATATCATGGGCAAATCATAGGAATAAATAAGAAATTAATGGTAAATCATGGAAAAAAAAAACCTGTAGTGGCAAAATTGTAGGAAAAGTTAAACAAAATTCTAAAGTATTTGGGCATGATATGTAAAATTTTTTGGGAAATTTAGGCAGGGCATCTATAATGATTCTTGTCATCACACAATGCATGGCAACACCGAGGGTCAAGCGAGCGCCAAGTGGTTAAATCATCACTTCCTATGTGGTGATGATTATAATCATTGCAATATTGCAAAGGTTTAGCTTTGATTCTACCATCTAATCAAGGCTAAATTGTCATAATTTAAGTGATGATTCTAATCATAACAATTTTTAAGATATTTCACTTTCAGTCTTCCTTTTCCAATTTTTGATTCCCAAATTGTCCTTCCTCTCCTCTCCTCTCCTCTCTTCTGCCCCTTTCTTTCTTCATCTCCTTCATCGTTGGAATTGCCTTCTCTCCTCTGTCCTTGGCCTCTCTTCCTCTCCGCAATTGCCGGCCTATCCTTCTCTGCTCTATTAGAGGACCCGATGTCCTCTCCTTCATCTCCTTCCTCTCCTCTATTTGAATCTCTCTCTATTGTTTCTCTTTCAACAGGTATCTTTCTTTCTCTCAAAGTTTCATTTCTTTATATTTTTATCTAATTTCTTGGAATGGGTTTGTAATTAAAATTGTTTATGTGTATAATTTTGTTAGTATTGTGTGGTTTTGAATTCTTGATTTGAATTTGATTGATTTCAAAATTTCAATTTGTTATGGAAGTTTGAAAATGTTGGACATGCAAGGTTAATTGGGGATAATTAAATTTTCATGTGTTAATTGTATGGGTTATGGTTGATTCTTAGTTTTTGTGGATTTAATGTTGAAATAGAGAAAGAAATTTGGAGAGTGTTGAGCATTGTGGATAGTTTCGTATTTTTTTTGGATAATTATGGATAATTTTTGTAAGTATTAAGGCTTAATTAAAAAGTACCAAATTTTTTTTGCTAAAACTATAATTAAAGTATCGTGGCTTAATTTAAAAGGTACCAAAATTTATGGATAAAATTGTAAGTAATTAAGTATTGTAGCTTAATTATAAAAATAACAAAATTATTGGATAAAATTGTAAATAATTAAAGTATTCGGGCTTAATTGAAAAAGTACCAAAATTTATGGATAAAATTGTAAGTAATTAAAGCTTAAGGTCATAGTTGAAAAATTATCAAAATTATTGGATAAAATTATAAGTAATTAAAGTATCGGGACTTAATTAAAAAAGTACCAAAATTTATGGATAAAATTGAGAGTAACTAAAGTAAGGGGGCTTAATTGAAAAAGTACCAAAATTTATGGATAAAATTAAAAGTAATTAGAGCATTGGAGCTTAATTCAAAAAGTACCAAAATTTATGAATAAAATTGTAAGTAATTAAGGTTTAGGGGCTTAATTTGATTGGATAAATACCAAAATTTATGGATAAAATTGTATGCAATTAAAGTTTAGGAGGCTTAATTGTAGAAGTACCAAAATTGTTGGATAAAATAGTAATTAACTAAAGTATTGAGGCTTAGTTTAAAAAAGTATCAAAATTAAATAACAAATTTACAAAGTAGGATAGTGCAAGGGCATGGGAACTTTAGACCGGGTCAAAGTACCCATGAACCTAGTCCGGATCCAGGTCATCCATGGCCCATTGCTCGCCATGGACATGGCCTCTCTTCGGTTGTGCCGCTGACCATTATGGTCGCCCCCTACTCAGTAGCCCACCACCCTTGCATGGCACCCTTAACCCCCACACTACAGAGGGTCAACTTCAGCCTTGCAGATCCATTATAACACTCAGGGCAAGTGCCGTTCATTGATGGACTTCACGGACGGGACGCCACAACACAGAAATTCGGTCGAATATCAATTAGGAGTTGCTTGGTATGATATCTAGTTAATCCCCTTCAACGAATCTTAATTGTTCTCTCTACATTTACTACCGTCACTACAATAGTCGATAGGAGGCCTTGGCCCAACAGTGGAGCACCATAGATGAGACCCCCAAGGATGACCAAACTACTAATGGATAACTGGCCCTTAAGGGTCCAACAAAAGGAACTCAATGTCTTCATTTACGGGCACTTTTTCCACCAGCATAGTGCGAGATAATTGTCCACGCGAGTAAGTATACCAAAATTTCAAAATTTTCTTAAAGCCCTAAACTCTATTCATTTGAATTGATTACAATTTTAAGTACTCATTGCAGTATTCTGGTGGATATGTTCGTCTAACAGACCATCTACTCCATTCATAGGACGTTATGGAGTAGGCATTAGCCCTTATGGATGTAGATCTCTTCCCAAATATACGAGGAGCATGTCACCCTACTCAATGTAAGTTTTTTTAATTATTTTTTTAATATTGACAATAGGTGATTCATATCTAATTAAATTGTGTTTGTTATTTTAGGCATTTTATCAGTGGAAGCCCTAAGACTTTGCCGATATCTATCGCCTCACTTTTTAGTACTGCTCAATTTCCATATGAAATTGAGTATACAGATGGAGGGAGAATACGGTGAAAAAAGGTGTCGAGGTGGAATGACCAAAACCCCAAATTCATTCTTCAGCGGTTGCACGTCCCCCCTTCATACAACACCCACTTAAAGGAGTAGATGTGTAACTATTGGCAGTGGAAGTAGTGGCAGAAATGGTCTGAAGGTGGGAAAAGGTAAAAAAAAATGGCAGATGAGTCGGGAGGAAGTCTCAGAGCACACAATAGGCTCAATTCCCAGTCAGATGCATTGAGACTGAATGGTAAGTCCTGCATCACTTTTTGCAATTATATAATAACTAGTTTATATACCCGATGTTGTCACAAAATTCCAGAAATATTAGGCAAAAAAGATTAATCATTCCTTAACATTATTGAAATTTTCATAAAATCTTATAACTGCAAAATTTGGAATAAAAAGTACTATGGAAATATAATTCAATGTGTGGTAAATATTTTACAATTAAAAATAAACAGGGACATGATATGCAATATAATTATCACAAGAAAATGTAATTGAAATTTAAAAAAAACCATAAAACTTTTATTATGTATTGTTTTATTAAAATGCCAAATTTGCACAACATAGGACTTCACTTTGCCCGGCAAAGGTAGAGACAGGGGGCTGGGGTGTGTTTTGCCCCCTAATCCCCCCTAATATTTTTGCATAATTATGCATGTGTGTGTGTGTGTGTTTTATGAATAGTTTTAAAAAATTAAATACTAAAAAATATAAATAACAACAAAAATAGTAAAGAAAGTAAAAAAAATATTTATTTTTAACTTTTTAACGTAAAATTTATACTCAATATTAATATATTAGCTTTGGTTTTTTACTTGTAGTTGAATTAGTTTTTTGATATTCTTGTTACCACGTCAGTCAAATGACTTGTTAAAGCCAAATTAGAGTTGGCTTTGGATGTAAGAAAAAGACAAACAGTCATATTGGGCTTACATATAAAAGTTACATAGTTTATTTTTTGGGCATATGAAACCGAAGCAGAGGGATCTAACAAAACAACAAGAAAAAAAAAAGAATAGCTTGCAATAGTAGTAAGTTGTGAAGTATCAGGCAGCAATTTTTATTTTTTTATTTGTATTTTATTGATTTTTTCTAGTGGGTTTAACTATAATTTTTTTTTGTCCATCCAAACTGTGTATAATCACTACTATTACAATATTTTTTGCAGGTTGGAACTTGCAATTACAACTTCTTCATTCTCCATGACAACCGCTGCCCAATTTATGTGACTTGTTTTTTTATTAATTTTTAAATTTCTTTTTTTATTTTATTATTAATTTCAGTGAATTTCATACTAAAATCACTACTTAACTGTGGAGATTGAAATTTGTAAGTTTCAATATTTTTAATCAAAATAGCACCAACTATAATTTTAGTATTTTTTTTTCTATAATTTGAATGAGGTTATATGTGTGTGTGTGCATATATACATATATATACATATATAAACTTTTTACTTAAAAAATTTCTTGTTGCTGTTAAAATAAAAAAAAGCCTGGCTTGAGCTTCACTTGAGGTCAAGCCCATCTCGTGATTGTATCGGTTGGTCTAAGGTTCCTTCTTCATTGACCCATGCCCTATCAAGCTAAGTTTGGTTGGAGATAGCTTGGCTAAATATTTTAAAATTAAAAATACACATATATATATATGTCATATAATTACCATAAAAATAAATAATTAAACTTTTGTTGTATATTGGTTTATTAACATTAGGGCATTCGTTAGCCTAGGACCCTGACCCAAGGTGGGGCCTAGCCTATGCACAACCTCTGGTCAAGCTTAACTCATGATTTTGTAAATCGGTCTAGGGTTTTCTTCATTGACGTATGCCTAATCAAGTTGAGATTGATTGAGACTAGTTTGGCTATGAACATATCTCTAACCTGCTATCCCTATATACTGTTATAGCCCATATTGTCTCCACTACTAGTACTAGGTTGTGTAATTTGTAGATGTAGCATTAACACATAATAATGGGTAAAGAAACGTTTTTATCGTATCTACCCGACTAAATAATATAAATTAATAGCAACAATATAAGCATAGTGAAAAAAATTTCTAAACGATAGTTCTTCCATCATTCACTATGATATATAATAATTTAGAACACATAATAAAAAAATCTAAAAAAACTTATATTATATATAAAAAAAATTAACTATATTATAATACCATGAATTCAACAAAATTATGACCATGAAAAGTCTTATGGGTACCTGAGCTTACATAAAACCCAGTTAACTGAGTTAAAGTTCTCAATATGGTGTCGCCACGGGATTCAAAAAGTTGGAGAAAAAAATATTTTCTTATTTTAAAAAACCTTTCAAAAATTAAAAGTGAAGAATAAGAATGTTAGAATTGGCGTTTAGCATTTTTAAATTGATTAAAAAAATGATACATACTTGTATATCTAATGACAAAGATTTGTCAATGAGAATTTACCCATAACTTATAATGATATAAAATTATTTAGCACAACTAATAACAAAAAAATGGGAAGAAATTATATTATATATAAAAAAAATCCACTACTATATTGTATTATCAAATTCCACTAATTCTTTTATCATAATCAAGCTAAGGGATCAACCTAAAGTTAGATAAAAATTTGATTAAACGGTTTAAAGCTATCTTGAAATGTGAAGATAACCCTACTTATCTGGCCAAACATAAATAAACTTAATCTAACCTAACATAAAGTTAAAACTCCACTTAACCTAAATTAACTTGAATAAAAATAATATCGCTTAATTATACCCATTAGAATCCCAAAATCATGTATAGATTAAATTTAAACTTTAGCCTACCTACAAAATCATCACAATTATACATTTTTTACTAGCGATGCTAGATTAAGTAATTTCTATGTGCATCATGCTCATATAGTGGTAGGGAGGGCAATGTATTCCTCCTACTAACCTGATTAGATAATATAAATTAATATGATGGGAAAAGACATATTCAAAAGGCTTTTCAATTACTATTTTTTCTCTTTCATTCATTGTAATATACAATAACTTGACACAAATAATAATAAAAAATGCAAAGAAAGTTATGTTATATGGTATAAAAAAAATTACGGGAGTAAAATCAAACATTCAATATTGCCCTTTTAAAGAAGTTAGACTAATTGTTTACATAATTTTAGCACACAAACAAAACATCATAATAGCATACTATATAAGAAACGTAAATTAGAGACTCAATTTACATGGAAATTTTTTTAAATAATTGAAATTAATTATTATATTTAAATGCTTAAGCATATGGAAGAATATATTCTTAAAATGCAAGTATTAATATATAAGATTTAAAATCATTTTGGATTCAGTAGGAAGTAGCTTCTCACAAAGAATTAGAATGAATATAGTTGTTGTTAAATACAAAGGTAGATTAGTAATTACACAGAGTCTCATAGATATTTGTGAATTGTTTCATTTCTTACTATCCCCATTCTTTCTAAATTTGTTCTCTTCTCTGGCTCTCCCTTATCTTTAGAGTTAGGAGTCGCCGCAATCCCAACTTCTATAGAGGTGGTTTTTGGTGGCCTTGTATAACGGCTTTTTGGTTTTTTTTTTTCACAAGTTAATAAACACCGTTGTTTGGTTCTTAGTCCCGTAGGTTGGATTCTTAGGCTCCTCCAGGGCTGATGATGGTTCAGACCACTATCCACAACTTGTTTCTAGTATTTTTCAATCTTTTGAGCTGTGGTTGTTTTTTCTATGTTTGTACCGGCTAGGTTATTCCATTGGAGTTTCTTACCGCCTCTTACGGTGTTTTTTTTCCCAAAATCTCAAACTTTCTTTAGATTTGAGTTTATTTTTCTATGATCTATAACTCTTCCACTAGAATCATAATCAAAACTATGTATGTTTTATAGTTTACTTATATTTGAACATTTTTGAAACTCACAACCAACTGTGAGATTTTTTTTTTTCAGATCTTTTCTCTATTCACTTTGGCCCTTGGATTCATAGGCTTTGTCAGCCAATGATGTATCTAGTGACTTTAACTTCCCATAAGTGAAATTGTGACATATGTTTTTTTTTAGTGACCAAACTGATACTAGATTTGATAAAATCCAACATAACATTTTATTTGCCAAGAAGAAAAAAATAGAGATCTGGAGTCGTTTAAGTTTTACAACTATTAAACTATTTGATAAAATTTTTTCTTGTTATATTGCAAAAAAGTTGCAGACTATGGTTCTCTTATTCCAGACGTTAAATGCATTAGATTGGAGAGCTGTTTATGCTAAGAATGCCTCTATAGCATTCCGACACAAGCACTTGATTTGATTTTAATCAAAAGTAGTGTGATGCTAATTATAATGAGCTTGTTTATATACTGTTGCCGCATCCTTTGATTAAGGCATATTGTTTGTTGATTTTTTTTCCAATATTATGTTTGGCAACTGGGGAGAAATGAAATTTTGGCTATAATTTGACTTTTTAATCTAGTTATTGATCCAAAAATTCCTAAATTTGGGTGTTGATTTGAGATTTTTGTAATTGCGTTCCTTTTTTGAAATTGTTAACCAATTTCTAGATAATGCATTTATTTCAAAATAATCATACAATAAAAAATAAAAAAATTAATTCATTAGTTGATTTATATTAGTCCTTAATTTTGGCTGTAAATTGGATTTTATATGAAAAAGTGCAAATAATTGACTTCTCATTCCATATTAACTTCTTCAATTGAATTGTAAAATTACATTTAATCAATTCATTTTTTTATTTTTTGAAAGAATGGAATCAAATTCCTGATTACATGTTCTTAAATTTTCCCATTCCATTATTGGTTTTATAGTAATTGATAACTTGCCTAATTGAATTACTAATATAGTGACCATACGGTAATTTTTCTTTTTAAAACCTTAAATCTATGCCACATTTTCTATCCATGGTTCTGTAAAAACTAAATAGTTACCATTCCGTTAAAATTATGTAACGGTGTAGGGAATCAGTTAGGTTCAATGAAGGGTACTATTGGATTTCAAGTTTTAATCGACCAATACACAATTATTGCAAAAAAATAAAAAATGAAAATGAAAAATGATCAATGAGGGTGGCAATTAAGGAAAAGACAAAAAACTCCTTTGAAATTGTCATATTTGTATATATAATTAGATAGTTCATTTGTTAATTATTAACAAGTTGTTGAAGATGAAAGAACATGAAGGACGTGAGTCTTCATTAGAGGAGTGGTGGATCAAGATACACATTCAGAAGAAGCCTAGTGAGCCAGAGGATCATGTCGCTCATCACCTCAGGGTAAAACTTTTCATAGCTCTAATTAAAGTTTTTGTAACTCTAATTAAAGTTTATAATTGTAATTAAAGTTTTATTATTTGATTCTAGGACACATATGGGGAGCGGGTAGCCCAAAAGTACACCGTGGATCATCCCCAATTTGATAAGGAGTTTTGGTATGAGGTTCATGAACCACTAAAGAAGGGGCGCATCTTGGGTCTCCCACCTCACCTTTGGACCGCAACAAGTAATTTTAATCGGACATATTTACTAGTTTTTTTTTAATAAGTTATAGAAAATATTGAAAACTAATTTACATTATTTTGCAAGCAAATACTGGTGCTCAATTAGTTGAGATTGCTCAATTGAGGGCGGAGAATAAAACCTTACGCGATCAAGTCCAAGAGATGAGCAATAGATTCAAGCAAGTCACCACCAAGTTAACCTAGATTCAGTCTAACATGCAGGAGCATATCCAGTGCCAGACAACTGCTACAGTCACCGTTACTACTCACGAGCTTATACAGAATGAAGTCCTTCCAGCAACATCTGTTATGGCTAGACCGCAAACTGGATTCTTGGAGGGTTAAGGCTGAGGATGGGAGTGCGTAGGACGATGATTTAAGTTCACTATAGCAGTGAAGGCGCCATTAGGGTTTAGGATTTTTATTCATATTTATGTATTTATTAGATACATTTATGTAAATTATTGATATTTATATTAATAGTATTTTGTTATTCAGCTACAAATATTTAAATATAATATGCTATAATATTAACATAATATGCTAAATTAATTAATTATATATACAAAAAACAGCATTTAAAAAAACATAAGAATCATGAAGCATCGCAAATTTGAGGGTAAAATTTCCTACAATTATAATCGTCGCTCTTGTACTGAAGAAAAATTGTCGCTCTTCAACCGATGAGGGATCATAGCGTCACTCTTTCTCCGAGGCAAAATCATCACTTTGGGATTGAGGCAAAATTGTCGCCTTCTTAATCATCACAGAATCATCGATTTTGTTGTGATGATTATAATCACTACACTTTTGCCTCCATATTGCGATAATCCCTTATTAGTGATGGGGTATATTTTGATGATTTTTGTGATAATTTTTTTTAAGCAAATTTGCCATGTGTTACGATAAAATTACGAATTTTTCTATCGCAAATATGCTGATTTCTTGTAGTGTAATCATATATGGGCCCATAAAAAAAAATTTAGATCTGTTCCTGTTCTTGAAGTATATATTTGTTTAGGCGGTGAAGCAAAAAGACTAATGACTAAAACAAGAATTCCAGGTTTAGGTTTAAGCTCACGTAGAAGCCTATGGAGAAGCCAAAATCCATTGATCAATCTATTAAAAAATATATATATACTAAGAGTGTGAATTACAATTTTATAAGGAAAAGAAAAAGAAGCACTTGTAATAAATTATGGCTTTATACCTAAAGAGGATTTAGTGTGACTTGACCACCGTTTAGCTACAATTCAATTAAATTCCATGCATAAAAAATATACAATATATAGAAGTACGAAAGCAATATATATCCATTTTTTTAATAAACTTGCTGATTTTCAAAAAGATGTTTCCATTTTATGAATAGACTTGCTGATTTTCAAAAAGCTGTTTTTTTTGGTACACCGAAAGAAAAAAAAAATAAAAAAAGCTAAAGTCCTTGTTGACCGTTTAGTGCACATGAGTATTATAAATTTGTTGATCTTTTACTTCCATTTCAAAGTCGTCCTTGGGATTTGAATCTCTAACTTCAAAACTAAATGATGTTCATCAATATTTTGACCATCGTGCTTGTTTTCTTTTTATAGAATTAATTATAACTCGAAATTTATTCTGTATCATTCTTATATAATGTGATTACTTGCTAAAATTTGTTAACTTATTCAAATCTTACACTTTAAGAAATCTAAAAAGTTATTTTAAATTATTTTTATACAAATTAATTATTTTTAACTTATCTAACTTTTTTAAAAAATAAAAATAAAATATTTTTCTCAAAAAGCATCATATAAGTAATTTTTGGTAAAATATAATATTTTAATAAATTGATATTTTGAATAAATAACAACTTTATATAAAAATAATACATTATAATATATTCTCTCATACCAAAATTATTGCAACATATTCTATTTGAGGCATTCTTAAATCTTTTCAACATTTTTAAATGGCTAATTCTTGTGTGCGCCTGGCGCTAAAAAAAGCGTGCATGTACTAATGAAACCCATTTTACACAAAATAGCACCGTCTCACTTTCTTTTTTTTTTTTTTATTTTATTTTTCTCCCTTATGAATAGCACTTTTTCAGTTTTTCCTAACACTTATTTTATTCCACAACATAATAAATTGATTTTTACCTCTTTATATACAATTGACCTTTTCTTTTATTTTTTTTACGAATATCATGAATGTTTTACTACATAAGTATATTGATATTGAACATGTTTCTCCAGTATTACTTTTGTTGAAATTGTATATAAAAATATAGAGGATTTGTAGGCTTTAAATAATGATAATGATATATATGAATGGAAGATACAAAATTATGAAAAAAAATGATTAAATGGAATTTGACGTGATTTGATCCGGATAAAATGAAGTCTAATATAACCGTGAATACCCAATATATTCAAAAAATTAAAAATTAATTATTTTTTTACCTGAAACTTTAACATTTAGCAAATATTGTTAATACATCTCAAATATATTTTATGATGTTGTGTAGTGAGAATTTAAATAAGGATGGCAAGCTAAATTAAATGCCAAGAGATTACAAAAGAGAAAAACTCTTCAATATCATTTTTGGAACAATTAAAAAAAAAGATTCATTCTTTTAGGTAGGTATGTAGTACATTTTATTAGTATGCTATCTGAGTGATTTTTTTTAAATTATTTATATGGCTGTATAATGTTTGTATAATTAAATAAAGGTTCAATCTTTATTTTCCGTGGATGAAGAAAAAACAGTGTCTTCTTTAAGAACAAACACTTAAGTAACAAAAAATAAACATGTAAAAGAAATAATAAACATTTCTTTCTAAAAGAACAAGGATGCCCTTCTAAAAGAACAAACATATCCTTCTGAAAGAACAAAAACAAGAAGATAAAAAATAAGAAGTTTACAGAAATAGGGTCATGTATAAAAACAAAAACAAATAGTGCTTTCTATAAAAACAAACAGTTAAGTGACAAAAAATAAACATGTAAAAGAAAAAAAAACAAAAATTGTCTTCTAAAAGAACAAAGATGACTTTCTAAAAGAACAAACATATCATTCTGAAATAACAAACACTAGAAGATAAAAGAACAAGAAGTTTACAAAAACAGAGTCATGTATAAGAACAAACAGTCCATTCTATTAGAACAAACAATTAAGTAACAAAAAATAAACATGTAAAAGAAAGAACAAACATTTCCTTCTAAAAGAACAAAGATACCCTTCTAAAAGAACAAAGATGCCCTTCTAAAAGAACAAATACAAGAAGATAAAAATCAAGAAATTTACAGAAATAGGGCCATGTATAAGAACAAACAGTGTCATCTATAAGAACAAACACTTAAATGAAAAAAAATATCATGTAAAAGAAAGAAAGACAAACATGGTTTTCTAAAAGAACAAGGATGCCCTTATAAAAGAACAAACATATCCCTTTGAAAGAACAAACACTAAAAGATAAAAGAACAATAATTTACAAAAACAGGGTCATGTATAAGAACAAATAGTGCATTCTATAAGAACAAATACTTAAGTAACAAAAAATAAATATGTAAAAGAAAGAACAAACATTTCTTTGTAAAAGAACAATGATGCCCTTCTAAAATAATAATGATGTCCTTCTAAAAGAACAAACATATCCTTCTAAAAGAACAAAAAACCAAGAAGTTTTAGAAATAATGTCATATATAAGAACAAACAGTGCATTCTATAAGAACAAATACTTAAGTAACAAAAAATAAACATGTAAAAGAAAGAACAAATATTGCCTTCTAAAACAACAAAGATGTCCTTAAAAAAGAACGAACATATCATTTTGAAAGAATAAACACTAGAAAACAAAATAACAAGAAGTTTACAGAAACATGGTCATGTATAAGAACAAATACTTAAATAAGAAAAGGTAAACATGTAAAAGAAAGAACAAACATTGCCTTCTAAAAGAACAAAAATGCTCTTCTAAAAGAACAAATATATCCTTCTGAAAGAACAAACACCAGAAGATAAAAGAACAATAAGTTTACAGAAACAGGGTCATGTATAAGAACAAACAGTGCATTCTATAAAAACAAATACTTAAGTAATAAAAAAAAAACATGTAAAAAAAAGAACAAATATTTCCTTCTAAAAGAACAAAGATATCCTTATAAAAGAACAAACATATCCTTCTAAAAGAATACACACCAGAAGACAAAAGCACAAGAAGTTTATAGAAATAGGGTGATGTATAAGAACAAACAGTGTCTTCTATAAGAATAAACACTTAAATAACGAAAAATAAATATGTAGAAGGAAGAACAAAATTTGCCTTCTAAAATAACAAAGAAACCCTTCTAAAAGAACAAACACCAGAAGACAAAAAACAAGAAATTTACATAAACAGGGTCATATATAAGAACAAACAGTGCTTTTTATAGGCCTTCTATAAGAACAAATACTTAGGTAACAAAAAATAAACATGTAAAAGAAAAAACAGACATTGCTTTCTAAAATAACAAGTACGCCCGTAAATATAAACACCAAAATTCAAAAGAATAAGTAATGCGTGAAAATGTAAAAGAACAAACAAGGTTTTCTAAAAAAAATAATAATAATATAAAATGAAAATATAAAATCGGAGTGGACATCTAAAGACTGGGAAAAAAAAAAGGAAAAGAAAACGAGAATAAAATGCTGGAGTAGAAGTTTCAAGACTCGAACCGAAACAACCTTCTTCCCACCCCACGCGCTCTAACCACGTTGCCCAATATGGAATTTTATCCAATGTGCAGAAATATTATCATGCTCTCCTAATGCGGGGCCAAAATGAACATTTTCAAATTGTTTAGGGATGGCGCATGGAATAAGCTTGGTGCACGTAATACTAACTCTTTTTAATATAGTAAATTGTTTTACCATACTAACTTTTAAAATATCATTTTAATGTTCACATTTTCTAACTTCCTTGGTTTATATGTAAAAAATTAAAAAATAAAAATAAAAACAACATATAAAAGCTCTTTACTTTCTATGTGTGCCAAATCACATAGTTGAATAGACATGATGAAGTTAAATGCTTTCAACCACGTTTGAAACTTGTTCTGCGGGTTCCCAAACTACATGCAAACACGTCAAGTCTACCTAGATTGACATAACCTGCCCAAAGCAAATTAACAACCCCTTCAAACCCCTTTCGTTCTTATCCGTTGAAAGCAAATCTTATTTAATTATGCCACTAATTAATCGATTAATTAACACATAAATACAAAAGATATATGGAAGTAGGTGGTGGCGCATGTCATCATGCATAATTAAGAATGATTAAGCTATAAGTATTCTCATTATGATCACGGAATTAAGATAGAGATGTTCATTTTTATGTGGTCTTTTCTTCCCAAACGTTATTGGCTGGTGCCATATCACTTTACCAAATTCCGGTTCTTGGTCCAACAGATTTTCACACATCAAATTATGATTTATGATTACTAGCTACCTACGTGCTTAATTAATTAGCCAAATTCTGACTGACTTTTCTCTCTGAATTATATATGTCGTGTAGTACTAGTATTGAACTTGGATTTGTTTAGGGATAAGAAATGATCAACCTCTTATCGTATTCTTGCACTACTAAAAAAATGAAAGAGCTTTTAGTAATAGCCTTTAGTGTCGGCTAGTCATTTAAATGTACTACGGCTAATTCACTCAAAGCTAAAATAGATTAGATACTGTGGCAACGTCGGGTTTTCGGGAGTCGCCACCAATCGGTTTCACCTAGGTCGATTGGTCACCTTAAAATTGGTCTGCGAGAGTTCGGGGATCGGGAGTACGGTTACGTTAAAACAACTTTGTTAAAACGCCCAAAAATTGGCACCTTAGTTGATTTTAATTTTGTTTTGCTTTGCTTTTAAATAATTCTCAGTTAATTTTCAAAATTAGAAATTTTAACTGGATTAGTCGAAATGTGGATTTTTAAATTAATTAATTTGTATGAAATTTTATACTTCCGAACCATGGACTCTGCCGAGTCATTTGGACACGGAAGATTTGATTCCGAACCATGGACTCTGCCGAGTCATTTGGACACGGAATTTGGTGAAATTTTAAATAATTTAATCCATATTGTGAATATGGATTTTTATCTTTATATTTATTTAATTTATTTAGTTAAAAAAAAAAGTTGATATTTTCCAAACCGTAGATCCTGACGGATCATCCGGATATGGAAGTTAACTTACTGGTTTACAATCTGGATTTCGTTATTTAATTTTATTTTATTTTTAATATCCAAACCATGGATCTTGCCAGACCACCCGGACATGGATATTAATTTACTAGTTTGTAATCTGGATTTAGTTATTTAATTTTATTTTATTTTTAATATCCAAACCATGGATCTTGCCAGACCACCCGGATATGGATATGATTCGTCTTAGGATTTTATCAAACCTACTAAGAACGGATTCGCAAACATTTGAATGTTTCTTAACCAATAATTTGGTACACATTTAACGCATTACAAGAAATTAAAATTAAGCTATTCTAAAAAAAATAAAATAAAATAAATATACATATCAAATCAAAATCCTATAATGTTCTCCTATATCAATTTAGAGACCAATTTTAATGTAAGGCCAAACCAATAATAATAAAGAAAACAAAAAAATAGTATAAATAAATAAAAAAGCTTGCTGTCAGTGACTAACATGCAAAATAAAAGAAAGTTAGTGACTAAACGAATAAATATGAAATGATGAATGAGTAAAGGAGGGTTAATCTACAAAAGACTTACTACTACTCAAAGAGAACAAGTCGTAAGCAGCAGGTGTAGGCTTAGCTTCTTTTAACAGATTGGTTTCTTGGTACATCATTGAACTTTAGTGAAAACGCAGAGAGGAGTACCAAATCCATGTTGCTAGCACTATAGACACTAAACTTCCTATATCAAATCCTCACCTCGTATGACATTTATAGTTGGTGGAATTTGGGAAGAAACTTAAGACACAAAAGCTGAATGGGAAGAAAAATTCACATGTCCAATATCACTGGCAGTTGCTATGACGAAGAAAAAGAAAGGCACCAACATGGAAGATGCAAGAGATCATTTATGCAGGCATTTCACAAAAACCAGCCAAAACAGCATTTGTAAAGGACCAAGAGAGACTCCAGCCAATAGAACTCCGATTTCAAATTCAAATTTCAATATAACTTAGTCAACCAGCCTTTCCCAATTTAAATGTGCTAACCCAAAAAGAACTTTTTTAAAAAAAAAAACATGTAGGAAAGGAAGAAAAGCAAAAGATGGGGAAAAACACTTTACAAATCAGACTCCATTGTGACCATTCAAATGCACGGTACTACTATAGCAGTATTTAGCACTGGAAACTTTTGGGAACCAAAGGTTGTGGCCAAGACCCAAAATATATAAAAGACTTAACTATTCGAAGCCAGAAAAGGCCCAATCATTAATGAGAATAATTTAGTAGTTTGCTGGATGATCCTTAAGATCGAGAGGGGATATATTCTTTTGCTTTTTTTTTTTTAACCTTTTTTTATCTTAACTATTCAAAGCTATAACAAAAACAATTAAACAGGTTAATAAATAAAAATCAGCCACCAGATCACAAACGAACAAAAGAGAACCAACAGATCTGTACCAATATTTTTTTCACAAAACAAAAGAACAAAACTTTCCCATTTTTAAGTTCCAGTTAGACTAAGCAGAAAACAGAAACAGATCTTACGTATTGGTGAGAGACTCAGTTTCCTCATCAGTAACCTGACTTCCGAAGACCACTTTACTGATTTTATCAGACGGCTAAAGGGGACGGGAGGAGGAGCGTGCGGCGGAGGCAGTGGAGGAGGAGGAGGAGTCGACGGAGTGAGCTCTGGCGTCGGTGGAGTTTCAGCTGGATCCCGACCGGTTGCGCGGCAAAGGGGCGCTGCTGGGTCGATGATGACGGAGCGCGAACGAGAGATCCATGGCACCTTGAAGGCCCCCACCACCATCTCGTCGGCAGCGACAACATCATTCCAGGACCGACACACACAGCTCGCACGAGCGAGGTCTGTGATCGAGAGCTTCTGGAAGATCAGACGCAGAATGTCGCGGCAATTCAGAGCGAAGAAATTGGAGTTCATCAGAGAGATAGTTTCGGCTGACAATTGAGCGGCGAAATCAAAGGTTGAGAGAGACGTCGTCAGGGCCGAATCGTCGTCGTTTTGGTCGCAACAACAGCCCATTGCGGACGATCCTAGCGAGAACGGGGGCAATAGATTCTGAACCAATCCAACACCAGATCCAAAAATAAATCGCAAAACGGGCCTAGATGTTCACTTCTACTCTGTCACCGATTCGTAAACGCTGGTGTGCTTCGATCCGTCTGAACTCCGGATCAGTTTCGTCAGATCCAGACTAGTCCAAATGCTGTCGATGACGGGTTTTCTCTCTAGTGTAGATGCAGAAATGGTCGATCCCAGTTCTGAAATTCACGCCGGATTTGATCGGACCTTGGGTCAGGCCTTTCGTCGAACACCTTCGCTGCAACTTTTTTTTACTAACAAGATGAAAACGAACCGAACCACTTGGGCTTGATTTCCCGCAAGTTGTCGAGACTGGATGGAATTGAACCCATGACGGTGAAGGGAGATAATTTTCTATGGTTTGATTGGAATTTGAGATAAGGGTTTCGGCTGGATCTCAGAAAATCGGAATTTTTAGGAGAAGATGGACAAGGGTTGTTGTGGAGAAGGAAGATCTTGGAAGGATGAAGATCGAAGAAGGTTTTGGGCTGGTCAGAGGTGAAGGGAGAGAGAGTTCAAAGGAGATGGGAAAGCTCGCAAGAGGAATTAGCAGAGAAGGCTTGGAGAGGGGTTGATCGTTTTTTGGCGAGAGGGCTGAGTGAAGGCTAGAGGAAAAAAATAAAATGGTCCCTCCTGTGTTGAGAGAGAGAGGGGATTTGTTGCAAATTGTCTGATAGAGGGGGCCAGAGCCAGCTGGAGGGAGAGAGGCAGTGCGCTCCAAGAGGGCCTGCTAGCTGTAAGAGGGAATAGAAGAGAGAGTGGAGAGTTGTTAGCTGCTGGGGGAAGGAGATTAGGCGAGGGATAGGACGGGAGCAAGTAAGACGGTGTCGGCCACCCCTTTTTTTTTTTTCAAATTTTTTTTAATTAATTAATTTTTTTAGTCGGACGAAATTGGGTGTCAACAGATACAAAAGAAAATATACTAATTGAGGTGCATGTCTGACCTTTTTTTTAACCACTTGGACATGCTCATCCATAAAGAATGCATCCAAATGCTTCTCATCTATATGATGATTATGTTAATACCTAAATAACCACAAATCAATCCAAAATACCTACAATTTCCTTTAATTTCTCGGAGAAAAATAATTCTGAAATCAAAGCATTAAAAAAAAAATACCAAAACTCACCTCAATAATGTTCCACAACCTTCCCATACACCAAATACGTTATATAAACCTTCAAGGGAACAAAAATAAAGAACCTGATGTTAGGTCCAACCAAGAATAAAGCTAGAGAATCAAAGCCCTAACTATTGTGTGAAAATCTGCACGATAAAGAACTTTACTTCAAGAGTTGTTGATTTTGATCATGATTTCATAAAAGAAAGACAAGATTTTATGGTTTTTTGGGTTGGAAATGGAGGTCCCTAGCTCGGTGCTAAAATGGTGAAAAACTTGGGCAAGATGCGCAAGTGGTTGGTGAAAGGGCTTTAAATTCAAGCGTCAACAGTGACGGCCTAGTTGTCGCTATCCTGGCCCTTGATAATAGGGTTAGATTAGCATCACTTCTTCGTGACTAAATGGAGACAATTAGCCATTGTAAAGATGGCGTAAACCTAAAAAATTTATTTCAATGCTTTGTCTAGTTATAACTACTAAAAAATAAGACTTTTTCAACTGCCATTTACCAACGCGCAGCAGTTGGTACGTGGAATTTACCAACTGCTGCACGTTGGTAAATGGCAGTTGGTATTTGATACGTTGGAAAATTTTTTACCAACGCGCAATTAATAACGTGTTGGTAAATTCCAACGTATAGCTGTTGGTAAAATTAACGTTGGTAATTACCAACGGTCATGAACCAGGCTTGGTTTCTATCGGTTTGTTGTAGTTATCAACTAGTAAGGTAGTGGGCAGTTGATAACTTACCAACGGCCAGCAGTTGGTAACTTACCAACTGTTGGCAGTTGGTAGAAACCCGCGTTGGTTGTTACCAATTTACATGGTAAGGGAGTTGTTATGAAGCTGTTGGTTATTTTGAACTTGCATTCGCGTTGGTAACAAGATGACAGACGGGCTTTTCCAACGCACGCAAGTTGGTAAGTTTCCCGTTTGCAGCTAATACCAATAACCTCAAAATAGATCATATAGATGTCATGTTCTTGTCACGGCTCAAATCAAATTGATGATGGATAAAGCTACAAATAGGCTTTAAATTAGCTGCGCTAAGAAAGAACCTACTAGGTTTGAGCTCAAATCAACAATTAATTGCTCCCTTAATAAATCTCTACGAAATCAAACCAAATGCATCTCTTAAAATGTATGACTCAGAAATTTTTCTACCAACTTCGAAGAAATTGGATTCAATCTCGTTCACATACACGGCATAAATCACTCAAACTAAACATTTTAATTACATAACTAAAATTACCCATAATTAAAAATTAATTCACACAAACTAAATGGGAAAGACCCAACTAAATCACCAGGTAAATGTACAATCTACAGTCATAATACTAAAATTTTAATTACAACATAAATAAATAAATACATATTAATTCCCAAAAAAAATTTAATTTGGATAATTAAAAAAAATTAATAACTAACCTCAACCAACTTGCCCAGCCACCGAATCACAACAATGACAAGGTAATCCACCTCAAACAAGAGCTGAAACTAAAAGAATAATACATAAAAACCAAATACCATGATTTTCCCCAATATATACGTGAAAGTAGAATATAAGTACATAAAAAACCCATACCCGAGCTCGCAGCAACCAAATCTATGCTTCACGGCCACAAACGGCGGAAAACGGCCGGAAATCAGCCGGCAACACGTGCGTCTGCAGTGTCGCGAACTGGTTCGCGTTTTCTTTCTCTGCAACAGACGCGAAATGGCAGCTGGGATGGCTAAGGGAGAAGACGATTTAAACAGAATTTTACCAACGGCTTGCCGTTGGAAAACTTTAAACTGAAACGCTGCGTTTAACTTACAAATTTCCAACGTGCAGGCCGTTGGTAAAGTACACAAAAAAAAAATTGAATACCAACTGCTGGGAAGTTGGAATTTTACCAACGGTCAAGACCGTTGGTAATCACCAATGGCTTGGACGTTGGAAACAACACAAAAAATATGCTAAATTAATTTGCCACCCTCACCAACGCGTGCACGTTGGAAAATAAATACCAACGGTTCTACGCGTTGGCAACTACCTAGCCGTTGGAAAAGCGGCTATTTTAGTAGTGATAATTAATTAGCTACAAGCTAATTGTCGCTATATTTAGACAAAACCCTAACAACGACCACTCATCGCTATGCACATGCTATTTTGCAATGACTAGCCGTCACAAATATGTATGAAGACATTTAGCCGCCTGGAAAAAAACCTAGCAAACAACCACCAATTGCTAACACAGGCTCTTTTGTGATAACTACCTATCACAAATGTGTACAAAGACATTTACTCGTCTAGAACAATTGTAAAATGACATTTAGCAAAGACCAATCATCACTAGGGTTTGCCTAGCCATCACTATATCTCTCGTTGCTATACACATGTTATTTTGTGATGGCAAATGTGTACGATGACATTTAGTAACGGATAGGCAGCACTGATTTTTTGTCGGAACAGTCACTAATTAGTGACATTTTTGTGCCATTTTAATTCTGCCATTTTTAAATCCCTCATTTCTAGCATTGTCCAATTATAACGTTAGAGTATTAATAATTTGTTTATACTGCTGTAAGGGCAAATAACTATTACGATGTTTTACAATTTTTTATTTTATAGCAAAAATTGTCACTTTTTGATTCAACCAAAATATTTAAAAGGGCTCAAATCCTTTTTAATCCTTTTTTTTTTCTTTTCTATTTCCCTCGGTACATACTGGTCTGCTAGACTCTTTCTTGGAGGGTCGTTGGCGGCTGCTTTCGCGTATTTTTTTGTTGTCAATAAAATTGTGTTTTTATGTACCCAAAAAAAGTAAATTTGTTTTATTGCCATCACCTTGTTTTTATCGGACACATCACATGGATTTGACCAACCTAACTAATGATAGAGGTATAAATATTTTTATAAGGGTATATAATACTAAAAGAATGTATGAAAGATTAAAGCAAAATTGTGTATCTAACATTTTGATTGGGAAAAAAAATTCTCTAATCACCCATTACGTGCAGTAGAATAACAAATACGATCAAACATGTATAAACAAATTTAACGTAGTTCGGCTTTTAATTAACCTACATTCACAGATATTTATTATGTCCTTAGTGTTCATGCTGATTTATAGATCCCCTACACACCACTGATAACCTCAATATATTGCTCTCACACAATTATAATATATGAGAATCGCAAAAGACTTCTCATCCTAGCATTCTTCAACCTTTGGACATTTCATTCATCTTGAAACTCTCACATCTTGTCTCTTCACCACATTGCTTTTTCTCTCATACTTAAAACTCTAATACAACAAGTCCTTTTATAAGGTACACACAAACCCAAACCACAACAAAATAGAAAAACCAAATTCCAAACAAATAGGAAAACTAAAACCAAATCCAAATCCAAAACATAAACTCAATCCTAAACAAGCTAAAATTCTAAAACTTCATGAATTTGAGCCAATAAACCCAACAATTTCCATTTTGGCGCAAATCTTCCCAAACAATAACACATGTGATGGCAACCATGAACAAACGACCATGACTATGAACAACAAACACCACAATGACACAAACACAACAACGATCAGAAACAACAACGAACATCACAAGTATCAACACACAAACAAAATTTCCAATCTTTAAACTTATACCAAGCTGTCAATTCCACACCGCAACTGCTATCAAACATCTCCAGGGCGATTTCTTAGTGCTTTACCGAACACCAAATGCTTTATCATACAAAGAATGCATCACAAGCTCCACTATGTCAGGATCAAATCATAAGCTCTGATGCCACTTATTGGGGAAAAAAAATTTCAATCACCCATTATGTGCAGTAGAATAACAAACACGATCAAACACGTACAAACAAATTTAACGTGATTCGGCTTTTAACAAGCCTATATTCACAGATTCAAAAAATTCACTAGAACAAAATATAGAGATTACAGTAGATGTATGCTCTTAGTGCTCACACTGGCCTATGGATCATATATACACCACTGATAACTCTAATATCTTACCCTCACACATTACAAGATATGAGAATAGTAAAAGACTTTTCATCCTAACCTTCTCCGGCCTCCAGACATCTTCTTCCTCTTGAAACCCTCATATTTTGTTTCTCCACTACATTAATTTTTCTCTCATACTAAAAACCCTAACACAACAAGCTCTTTTATAAGCCACATACAAACTCAAGCCACATCAAAATAGGAAAATCAAATCCCCAACAAATAGGAAAACTAAAACTAAATCTGAAACAAAAACATAAACACAATAAACAAACTAAAATTCTAAAATTTCTTTAATTTGAGATAACAAACTCAACAATTCTGAAATTGAAAATGTCTAATGAAGATTTAGCATATATTTAAGTTTGTAGAATACTATATAAAATTCAGTTTAGGAAATTTTTTTATAGATGTTGGGCTACATATTAATCAATTAACAGACCTAGTGGTCCTAGTCAACCAAGAATTAGGGTCATCACAAAGCATACGCATTTGATGTTGAAAAGAGCAAGCAGGGAAGGCCAAAAAAATAAACAAAAGGGAAAAAAAAAAAGAAGTATAAGTTAAAAAAATTATTTTTATGTGTACCCAGAATAACCTCGGTTTGATAGGTGAAATAATTAATCTATTCAAATTTTTATCCCATTGTTAAAATAAACCATATGTAGAGATAAGTGGAACAAAAGTCATACAACTTTGATACTTTTTTCATTTAAGTCCTAGTACTTCGAATGATGCGAGAAACACCAGCAAAACTAATTCGTTGACCACATTGACCATGGCTTTTCCAGTCACGGTCTTGCCTCCTCCATGTTGAGGCAATCCATTCCCGCTTTATCTCTCTATCTCTCTCTCTTGCTTGGTGTTACCTTATCTTCACATTTGTTCTTTTGTCTCTTTTCTTCCCTCTCTATGTTTGAGCCCAACCTAATCATTTCATTCTCTTGCTTCATTTGATTTCTGCTCCACATGTCAATTGGACAAATGCTTAAAATCATTTTTCTACCTCTGATCACTACCCTTGTGTGTTCCTGGTTAAACACGACTTCTCGTGATTATTCGATGGAAGTTTAAACAACAAAAAATAATTATTTTGTTCAACAGTAATGATTGCACTGTCTTCTCAAATCTCGTGGTATACATCTAATTATCATGCGTACACAGTATGTGGTATATAGATTTTTGCAATTTGTTAGAACCTCGTGTGGTGTACCATATGTAATGCAAGTATATAGCTTATCACTAATTTATATTATTTTTTTGTTAATTTATAGCAAACCGCAATTTAGAATTTTTTTTTCTCATTTCATTTGATGTGATATAAGAAAGTGTGTTGTTAGGACATGAACATTATACTTTGAATTATCGAGGAACTTAAAGTGATATAAGAAAGTGTATTATTATTATCAAAGTATTATTTTTTTTTCTCATGTATTATTAGATTAGCTTTTTACTTAATAGTGTACATTTTGTTCTATATATTCAATTTTTTTGTGTTTTTGTATAAATAAAAAAAAACACTCTCTCCGCCCTGAGTTTTTTTGCTCAATTTGTATTTGGCACAAAATCCTATGTTTAACCCAAGTCCCACCTTTCTCTTTCCCATTTACTACATGCGTTTCAAATTTGACTCAGGAACCAACCCGGAAAGGTAGATGAGTGGTGGGTCAATCGATTCGACCGGGTGTATCAACCATAATGCACAACAACCTATGCATATAAGCATGCTTGCATACTATCAAGCATGTTATGTTGCTTCTATCTAAAATATAACATGCTTTCATGTTTTTTTATACATATTTCATATGGTAAAATTTTACTATTAGATTCCATAACAAAATAACATATATTTTTAATGTCCAAAAACTAAGTGTATAGGCAATCATCCAAATTTTAAAGTTAAATTCCTAAATATTAAAAAAAACATACACGAATAATTAATTATTTGTTTGGAAATAAATCCTATAAAGTACTAACAATATAACAAAAAGATAATGGTCTCTCATAAAACTTTGCCTTGAGACTGTCATTTGTATTTTTTAATTTCTAAATTGTTTTTATTTTTTTATTATAAATTTTGCTTCAACCTTGTGTCAATTGAACATCAACCCAACATAATTAGATGGTCTAAGTTGCAAAGTCCACATTACACAAAAAAAAGTGCAAAGCTAAAAAAATTACATAAAATATAGTTTAACCCAGGCTAACTAAGTTAACTAGGTCACCGGGTCTGACGGGTTTGGCCAAGTTTTGATCAAAGCTGGTTAAGGGGTGTAAACCAGCCTCTTGTGCTCTCGGAGTCATGATTGAACCAGTCCAACTAGCCGGGCCGAGCCAGGTTTAATAACAATGCTTGAAATAAGCCTTCGCTTATGTAAGTCAGATTAACACAAACACCATTAAAAAACCAGGTTTTTCCAATGACCTCGCATTGGAGAAATTTCCAACACAAGGATGTTAGAAAATGGCACGTTGGAAAAATGTTCGTTGGAAAAAAAGTTTTCAAGGTCTAAAGGATAAGCTATTGGAATTTTCAACGGCCAAACTATTGTTAATTAAGCCGTTAGAAATTTCCAAAGGCTCTTTGTCAGGTAACGGACAATTTTTTTTCAATAGCTAGAGCCATTCAAAACTTGTAATGGCTAGCCATTACAGATTTCCAACGGTTCTAGCTGTTAGTAACTTTTCCAATGGCTTTTCCATTGGGACACATGACAGCATTAAACATGATCTTTTCTAATGACTCACATTGCTTTAGATTGTATGTGCATTATACCATTATATTTTTACCTCAATTTTGGCAACGCACATGTACATAATCCACATAAGTAGAACATAATATATCTGATATACTCATAAATCCACTTGAAGAGACATAAATATAGTCAGAAATCCTAATCAAGTACATAAATCCAAATAAATAATGTTTGCGACATTATGCTAACTAACAATATAGGAATAGTTGGACTACGTCATCGTGGTAATAGACTACAGTTTGATAAACACAAACATGCAAGTGATATACCACATCCAACAAAAATGCAGACAAACCTCATATCATTATCATCCGATCCTAAGTCATCCATATTGTCTTGGGCATTTGTAGCCAAAGGAATGCCAAGTGATTTACATATGTATTCCATCTCAGCTCACTGTCTCCTCCTAAAGCGCTTTAGCTTCCACTCATAATATGTTGCTTGTTGCACTATATGTTCTACTACAATCTGCTGTACTTGTTCATTGAACTCAGTCATCTGAGTGAGATCCACATGTGGTACAAGTTTATAGCCCGAACATCGGCGTCCAACCACAACCTGCTTCTCTAATCCAAGTCCAAATACATGCCCTTTCTTCATCCTACTAGTAGCTGCCCTCAAAATCACAGCCTCCTTCTTCATCCCCCCTGCTACATTTGTTCTTCAATCTCAACCATGATTTTTGTGTAAACAAGCAAAGCCAAACATAGCTTATTAGTATTGACTCCCATATATGGTATTTAAAAATCTCATTTGTAGCTGAATTGGGACTTACATTTATTTCTTCAGTCTGCCTATTAACGTATTCCCCACCTTTTTTCTTATGAGTTTCTTAAATGACCTTGAATAGGCCAGGGTCCCTCTTATTCGAGTTTTTCACCTGTTACATTAGATGTTAGTTAGATGAATTTGAGTAAAACATAAATAACTTGAATTGTGTGTAAAAAAAGTTTGAGAATTTTACAATTTGCTCTTTGTAGGCACTAATAGAAAAAGAGTCATCTGGATAAGTAGCATTGAACCCACCAATAGAGGAAGAGCCTTGTGATGATGATGCCCAAAGTGTCATACCCTTAACTTATCACTCCTAAAACTCAGGTAAAGCCAAACATGCCTCCTTCTGCATGTACTGTGCATCGGTCGCAAACGATGTTTTAGCTCACCGTTTTGCAAGATCCTTTTGACACCAAATGTTTGCCACCTTTGACTTATAATGAGTAGCCACCAGCATATGCCAAATGCGATACACCTCATTATGGTGAGCAAGATCCCACTCATATAACCCCTACAAGTAAATAAAAGACAAGACAACAACAATTAGCCAACAAGCCCTAAAACTAAAAAGGAAAAAATAGTACTTGTTACCTCAAATACGTGCCACCATGCCTGAATATATGTATGCTGACACTTGACGAGTCATGAATCATGATACAGCTTGAAATGGGTGGTGAAGCATCGGGTCACCAACCGTGTTGCTGCTGATAGAAGGAAGATGTATATAGTGCATGTTCGAACATAATATATATAAGTTATTTAATACCTAACATACTATAGGTAGCATATACTATTAAAGTTGAATAATGGAAATTTACATACGTGTTACCATGAGGGACGATTCGCAAATGAGGCTGAGTTGTGGTCTATGAAACTGATGACTGAATATTAGAATGTACACCGTTGGGTGAACCAATAGGGATTGAAACATGTCGACTCTCATTAAGGCCTTAGGGGATTAGGGTGAACATCGCCTATACATGGGAGGGAATTTGGTACAATGGTTTATTATGTGGAGGCCTGTAAATCCCCATGACGTGAATGTGATAATTCGATTTACTGCAATCTGGCAATGTCTTTTATATAGGCTTCTTTCATCTAAGCATACATCCATTTGCCTGGATAACATTTATATGTAGTTTTCCCTTTGGGTGGCATCTGCATATAGTTAAAATGACACAACAATATAGTTACAACGATTCAAAGATGGTAAGTCAAAATGGATGAGAACATGAGGAAAAAAAATGGGTAAGTTTTGAACTGAACTTATTAAAGTTCAACTATATATTTATATATTATATATATTTCCACATTCATGTTATAGTCAAAGGTCATTATCATCTTCCTCTTCACTATTGTATTCCTTGTGGTTCCAATTCAAATTCATTTTCTCATGTGAAATGCTATTTTCTCTATCAACCAATTCAAATTCATTTTCTTCATATGTTTCTTTAGGAGACTCCTCTTCTATAGACACATCCTCATGTGGTTCCATTTTTTCCATGTTCATATCGCCATCATCTACAGCTTCATCCAATCCTAGTTCAGCTAAACTATTGATAGGGTCATCACTAATTATGGCAGGATTGTTAACACCTCCGAATAATTCTTCCCAAAATGCATCTTCTACATTATAATGAATGATGCATCTTGGTTTGATTTTTAGAATGACATACCACCCTATTTTCTCGTGTGACTTTGTTAGGTAAGAGGTGTAATAAACTTGGTCAGCTTGGGAGGCAAAAATTAATAGGTTGAACTTCCCATATCGGTGACCATAGCGGACCTTATATATTCCATATTGTTTATGAACCTGAGTCCCATGTTTAGGTGTAGGGTCAAACCACTCGCACTTAAACATGAAAATATTTTTGTGTGACCATCCAAGATATTTGAATTGAATGATTTCTAGTAACACCCCATAAAAATCATATTTTACCTCACTTGATCCTGAACTCCTTATACATACTCCACTATTATATGTTGCTTTATTGTGACCCCAGTCGCTGATGTGAAACTTGTACCCATTTATGAAATAAAAGGGGCCAAGTCTCAACATGATATGATAGGCCGTATGCAACATCCAACAACATGCGGTTCATGATATTGTTACGTGGATCATCAACCTAGATACACATCAAGAATATGAATAAGCATGGGTCATAACAAATAAGAAGGGCTCTAGTTGTCATGGATCACTTACATAGTTTTTAAGCCATATGACAAAGTTATTCTCAATGTAGATGTCTAAGTTTGATGTGGCTAAATTGGGCTCCTTTATGCGCACATCCTCCACAAACAAACAAACAATGAACTAACTTAGTAAAGCATAAAAACTCTTGTACACATTAATAAAAAAAAAAGTTATGGTTCTTACTCGAGATACAGCTTCATCTTAGTACAACTGAGTAACACGTATGTAGTGGCGACTCTCATCTCATTATCATCAAGATATCTATATTTTAATAAACCATATGGACGACTAGGGTATTTGAAGATGGACCACAACTCCTCATCATATGCCTTTGATTCGCCATCATTATTTCGAGGAACTCGAGTTGTCATATGTGGAATACGGGATTCAAAGAAGTGCGAGCAAAATGTACAAGTTGCTATATTAGATAGGCCTCGCATATCAAACCTTGTACATGAGCCTTATTTTATACCTTCTTTTTAAGGTCATGCATGTATTGCTCAAATTTGTACATCTACTAATATTGAACAGGGCCTCCAACTTGTGCTTCATAAGGTAGGTGGACTGGCAAATGTTCAACAGAATTGAAAAAAGTAGGTGCAAATATTTTCTCCAACTTGCACAGTATAACAGGAATATTGGCTTCCAACTCTCCCATGTGATTCACATCTAACTCAAGTGAGCATAAATCTCAAAAGAATTGGCTTAACTTAGTCAACGATTTCCATTTATTTTCAGATAGCACTTGAATGGCTGTGGGGAAAAGCCGCTACATCATGACACGACAATCATGGCTTGTCATGTCAGACATATGACTCACATTGTTGTTAACACACCACCCAAAGTTGGATGCATAGCCATGTAGGATTCTTAGTGCTTTAACCCAATTGAGCAGATTTGCTCTCTACTGTGTGTTTAATGTAAAAGTAGCTTTGTGTTTGAATGAACCGTTGTCTGCTTAAGGAATCAAATTTAGCTCTGGTTGACTACACATCATCTCAAGGTCCTTGCGAGCCTTTGCATTGTCCTTAGTTTTATTCTTGTCATCTGTGACTATGTTCCATATATTGTCAAATACATTTTTCTCTATATGCATCACATTGAGATTAAATTTGTCTTCCAGTAAAGCAACTCCAAAAAAATTCTTCATTTCGTCAAATTATGAGTTTTGCCATAGCCCGACATGCCAGGAACTTGTCCATTATGAACAACAGATGGCAAATTCAAGATATGTTCAAATATGTTTTCAAATTAAAGATGCTTCGGAGGCAACGAATTCTCAATTTTTGTTTTCTTAAAAGCCACTTGGTTTCTTTTATATATGAGATCCAACTTGAGGAATTGCTGATGGTAATCAAAAAAAGGGGGTTTTCTCTTATGTTCAAGTTGGAAGATTTTACTTTTATCTGTGCAAATTGGACAAGATAACCTCCTATGAGTCATCCATCCTGATATCATCCCATAAGCCAAGAAGTCATTTATGGTCCACAAAACAAAGCTCGTAGCTGCAAATTTTGTTTTAGTGAAACATCCTAGGTTTTGACCCCATCCTCCCATAACTGCTTCAATTCTTCAATTAGAGATTGTAAGTACACATCAATATTCTTCTTCAGACTACATGGGCATGGTATCAATGAAGTCAAAAATATATATGGTTTTTTCATACACATCTACAAAGGTAAATTATAGGGCATAACGATGACTAGCCAACATGAATATTGTTTACCAGAGAATCCAAATGGAACAAAGCCATCAGAACAAATGCCAATGCTGACATTTCTGGGTTTCACTGCAAACCACGGATATGTGTGATCAAAATGTTTCCATGTTTACCCATCTGAATGATGTTTTAAAAATATTTGGCTCAGACCAATGTTCATTATGCCACCTTATGTACTTGGCCATTGAAAGCGATGCATATAGTCGTTAGAGTCGAGTAGTCAGTGGTAAATGGCGCATGGTCTTTCTTAGTCTATCTTTACCCCTTTCGACTTTTCTTGCCTAAAATTGGGATTCAACTTGCTACTTGTAGCATATTTATCATTTTGCCAAAACAACATGCAATGATTCACATATGCATCAATCTTAATATGCAAAAGACCTAACTGTGAAACTAATTTCTTAGTCTCATACTAATTGGATGGCATCTTATTATCACCGGGTTACGTCTATTTCATTAAAGCTACAATACCATCATAATAGCCTCTTAGCATGTGATATTCCGTCTTAAGGTTCAACATCTAAACTACAACTAATAGCTTAAAATACTTATCACCTCAATTCTATAGAGGTCTAGAAGCCAAATTCAACAACCCAGAAAACTGTCTAAAACCTTCATTAGGTTGCTCATCCACCTTATTGGAATTTGTTACTTGGTCCAACTGCATCAAACACCATTTGGGCATACGGGTTTACATTTGAACTATACTCATATTGCTGATACCAATCAAAACTATCAAGGGGCTAAACTAGGGGATTATTAAACAACTCATTATAAGCTGTCTAGTTGAAGTAACAAGGTATGAAACCCTATTTGTATAGATGAACTCTAACATCACCATAATCCTTAAACTACAAATTATTATATCGCCTACACGGATAGCATATTTTTTCCCCATCCATATGGCCTGGATTACTACACACAAATGTTATAAATTTCTCAACCACAATCTCTCATTCCTCTTTGTACCAATTCACATAGGTAAGAAACGATTACTATACATCCAACTACGTTCCCATTCTATGAAGTGCTACAAATGCAAACAAGTTACCACTCAAAATCTCCTAAACCATGAACACATAAACTTATTTTTTATTCACCTATTGATAAAATATGTGTGTTACTAATAAAATATTTTTACATTGAAAAGTATTTTTTTCATTTTTAAAAATTTTAATTGAAAAGGTATATGTTTTTTATTCATTGATAAAATAAATATGTGTGTTTTATTAAATATTTGTGTTAATTTTAATTCAACGACATAATAAATATCTGCGTTATTTAAATTTTATTTTATAAATTAAAAAATATTCTTTCATATTTAAAAATTTATTAATTCATCCCTCATAGCTAATTGAATAATTGCTTGAAAAATATATAGACACATAAATACTAAAACCAATCAAACAAAGTTAATTAAACCTAACAAAATACTAATTTTATATTAATTTCTGAAATTAAAAATTTTAAAAAAATTCAGGAAATTGCATATATCAATGGGTAAACCCTAAACTTCAATTCCAACTATCAACAATAACAAAACAAACATTTCACATATTTCACAACAAAAAATATCCAGATTTTTCAGATTTTTTGCTAAAAATTGAAAAGAAAAGATAACAAAATAAATTGTTCAAGAACTTACCTCAAAATCAAACAAGGAACCTTGAAAATGAGAGGGTAAGCTTCCAATCTATGAAAAAAAGTAAAATGTTGCACTCATTGTACGCAAAAATTCAAATATCTAAAAAACTTAAAAATCAGAAAAATTGTACAAAATAAGCTTAAAGTGCGAAAATACTTACCTCTTTCTTTCATTCGGCACCAAATCTACAAATATGAGCTAAAGAAACAACAATGAAGTATGCCCACTATGCGGATTTTGTGGTTGGTGCGAAAGAAGTGTTGTGTGTGTGTGTGTGAGAGAGTGAAAGAATAAGAACGAAAAGAGGAGGAAATGTCTAGAGCCCAAGTTGCTTGCCTTTTAATTTTAATTTTCCAAAGGCCAGGCTGTTGGAAAAGACAAAATCAAAGCACACCGTTTCAGTAAATACAATCTGCAACGGTTAAAGCCGTTGCAAAAGTCCCTTATATAATTTCCAACGGCCTAGTCATTGGAAAATAAAAAAAAAAATTCCTCCCCCATTTTCATTTCCAATTTCAAATTTCATTTCAATTTTTTTCATTTATAATGTAAAACAATGTATGGGGGAAAAATAGAAAACTTGAATTTCCAATGCCTTAGTTGTTGGAAACCTTTGTTTGCCTTTTCCAATGGCTAATCGTATTGGAAATTTATAACGGCCTGACTATTGGAAATAAAGTCGTTGGAAATTTACTACTCCCTCTGTCCCATATTTTCTGCTTCATTTGTGCTTGGCACAAAGATTAAGAAATGATTGTTGGGTTTCGGGAGCCAAACAGCGCAGCGGAATTTAACCGAAACCCTCTAGGATCCAAGTGAAACGGGATAAACCGGGTATTTGAAAATTTTCATACCTAATTTTTGGTTGAGATCTCTCACTCAACTGTAGAGTCGAATCACAAAACCTGAACAGTTGACGTGTTCAAGCTCTCTATGGTATCCACACGAGCCTCTCGGGATCACCACGCTTCCACCACGTCCCGGTAGTGCGTTTCTCTTGCGCTCGCAGTGCTAGCTTGCGTCCTCCAAAGAATTGCAAGAGAAGAGTGCGGTTGTCCTTTTAGGAGGCTAGGGCAAGGAGACCTGCGAATTTCTCACTAGAAGTTGTATTTATAGTGAGACTCAACTTCCAAGCCTAATGGGTTTCAAAGCCCTAATCCAATTAGGATTTAATTTCGGGCTTAATAATGGCTCAACTCTTGGGCCCATTATTAATACGAAATTAAAGTGAAACCATAACCCAAATAATTAGCCCATGCACTCTAATGATCCAAATAGCTCTATGTGTGCGACCCAATAGGCTCTTATCACGTTGGCAATGATCATAAATCACATTTATGATCATAAGCAATGAGCGGTGTCTAGCAACACATCATTGCTACCCAAGTGACAAGATTGTCGATGATTCGACTAAACCTTTATGATCATCACCGATATATGCCATTATCCCTTTGTCCAAGATGTCAAGACTAAGCACGAGACATGGAATGTGTCACTCTAGCCCAATCTTTGGTTTCTTGATTACCGAGTAGACTAACTTAAACTGATGACATTGATATCGTATATCAACTCATCCGAGCATGGCCATGCATTTTCTAAGTCTCACTCTATCAAAGGGCCCGAAGATATCACTCCCGTTACATAGGAGGGACAAATCCCATCTTGATCATACAAATCCCTCCGCATGATATGTGACATACCCAATGACCTCCTTCAAGTCCACTTAGTTACGAGCAACAAAGGAAAGTATCAAAGTATGTGACTCACATGTAGGGAACCTTGATGATCTTAGGTCGAAGGACTACATATACCATTATCACTATGAGAATCACTTATGACACTCATATAATGATCCATGTAGTGTTCTCATGGTGGGTCGGTCCAGTACACAAGTTCTCCAACTTGTACCCATATGTAGACTACATATCTCATATTAGTCTCCACATATGCTAGTCGTTATGTATTATTGCAACCCGCTCTACAATAATACTAGACCAGGGACGTTTAAGAATATCATTATTCTAGGGTTACAATTACGTTTATTACGTTACGCAGAAACAAAACAACAAACATAATTGCTGGATTAATGCCTTAATAAAATATCATGACTCAATGTGTAAAAATACAATCATCTCATGATTGGCTTTTGGGCACAACACTAACAATGATAAAAATATGTATCTTTTTTTTTTCAATTTTACCCTTAGTATAATGTTTTTCATCCCCCATTGCTACACGCCAGACCTGGAATCTGCTATTGTTTCTCCGTCATCTGCCTTTTGCAATTTTTACCTCCCGCCCACACTACCTTCAATGACAGCTCATCTCATCGATTTGGCCTCTCCCCGCCTTGGCCATCTTCTCAATTTGGTGCTTCTTGCCTTGTTTCTGATTTTGTCCTCCAATCTCCTTGCCTCACGCTTCTCACCTCTCACCTCCGATCTCCTTGTCTCGTCAACTCTTGCCTCTCACCTCCGATCTCTTCATCTTATCAATTCAACCTTTCCTTACCTCAGCCATCTATTTGATTTGGCGCATTTGGCGCCTCTCACCTTGTCTCTGATTTTGTCCTCCAATCTCTTCAACTCATCACCTCTCACCTCCAATCTCCTGCCTTGTCAACTCTTGCCTCTCGCCTCTAATCTCTTCGCCTCGTCTCCTATCTTTGCCTCAGCCCTCTACTCGATTCGGCAATCTCCCTCCACCTTAACCTAAATCTCCTCACCTGGCTACCGTCAATGACATCGGTGAACCAACTCTACCGTTAGCGGCGTTGGTCGACCAACTCCACATTCAACTACCGACAACCATCCATTGATTTGCTCCAATTCTTTATTTTCGGTTTTTCAAAGTAAAAGTAGAACAAGGGCAATATGGTCAATAAGCATGATAAAACTTACCAAAAAAGGAAATGGTGAAGAAAATATAGGACAGCCCAAAATGGCAAATGGAGTAAAAAACCTGGGATGGAAGGAGTATTTTTTAATAGTGAATTCATAATGATTAAAGTAGAAAATGGCACATAAGTCATCCAATTCTTTCAATCAATAATTTGAATCACAAAACCCAAGTACGATAATTAGATAGGGAACCTAACAAGAAGCCTCCAATATGGCGTTGAAGAACAAAGATTTAAAGTCAAATGATGGAAACATTGGGGACTAAAATAGCATCAAGTTGATAAGGATTTAGTTCTGGTAAAAAAATGTATAAGCAATAAACAAGAATCCAAATAGTATGTTTTTAGGACTACAATTGCATCATTAACAAGTTTTAGGACTAAAATAAAAATTCACAAAGTTTTCAAGACCAATTATTAACCCAATAAATTATTCCATAACAACCAAGTCTTAAACTTAATGGTTATACTCCCTTCATCCTAAATTTGTTACAAAATTTACTTTTCAGCATTTAATTTATTACTCCCTTCGTCCAATATTCTTTGCACTATTTGACTTTTTCATTTAGTTTGACTTAAATTTATTCATATTAGTATTTGTTAAAAAAATTTAAAAAAAATATATTTAGAAACTATATGTCTTGATTTATCATTGTTACATAAAAATTCTTCATTTATATACTAAAATGTTGAAAATAAAAAATCATAGATTAATTGCTGAAAAGTGAATGATGCAAATAATATGGGACAGAGAGACTATTTTTTATTTTTAACATTTTAATATATAAATGAAAAACATTTATATAAATGATAAATCAAGACCTATACTTTCTAAATTTATTTTTTTATTTTTTTCTAACAAATAATAATATAAACAAATTCAAACTAAACTATTAAAAAAGTTAAATAAAGCAAAGATAGTGGCACAGAGGAAGTAGCTTTCATCAAAAAGTCTAAGGTTTAATATTCAGCTCATCCATTGAGTTCCCTTAATATGTATCAATGAAATTCAGTCCATAAATGTTTTATTCAATCTCATACAATCTTTGCACTGTTATTTGAGGCAAGGGAATTAAGGTGCATCAATTTGTTTAGTAACTTTTTTTCCACTTTGCCCTTGTAAAATGACAATAATTAAACTCTCACTTTCAAACTTTAGTCACTACCTTTAAAATTCTCCTAAAGTTTTGAGGTGGATTTGCAACTTTATGAAAAAAAAAAGACCAATATACTTTTTTTTTTTCAAAAAAAAAAGGACTAAAGTGTATTTCTTATAGGATAATATTGTAAATTACTTATAAAAACATATAAAATACAAAATACCTTCAAATATTTTCAAATTGTCCAATAATAATTGGTATAAAGAATTTGGAATTAAGGGGGCATTTGAGGGGGGAGCTATGGCTGAACTTTTACCTTTTCTGAAAGTCATCAATAGATTCGATACTAGCATCATGAAACCTGAACTATTCCATTCAAAATCAAGACATAGAACTGGCTACTTCTTCCATTCATAATTTGACCCCTCATCCATCAAGACATTAAAATATTAAAGTTTATAAACCAATCAATAATTTTAATGACCAATAGTTTTTTATGCTAAATTGAATGTTATGAATTATTCTTGCAAAATGAAAAAATTATCATCTATAAACTAATTAGAAATATCAAAAAATTAAAAGGACAAACACTATTTCATTGCAAGCATTTCATGTTACCTCCAAGATTACGACCTTTAATCTAACAATTGAATTCATTAAGTTCACAATATGTAGACATTTATTTGTGCATGGAAAAAAAATTTCTCTCATTTGTATGCGCAAATTCCCTTTTTAGAAGTCTAGAAATTTAAAGCTGGTAAAAAACACCTAAGATGATGTCATGTCTCAACATACCCAAAAAAGAACTTTCAATTTACCAACTAGTTGTATTACACAAGCTATGCTAAGAATGCAATAGAAAAATTGCACAATTTATGTCAAAAAAGTGTGCTCTTGTCATATGTAAATAGTTCATTAAATGATTAAAAACCAGCTAAAATAGAGGATGGTAACAAATATGGCACAATAAAACTTGTATTTACTGTCTTTACTATTTTACTGTTAGACTTTTTGAGAAAATGATATTGTTTTTTATGAAACACTCTGAAGATCAGTGAAGCCACAAGAAGCTAGTGAGATTGATGAAACAATAAATCATCTTCATCATGATGTTTTGCCCTCTTTTGTCAATTCGTACAGAGGCTGAGTTATTTTATTTTGAATATTTGGATAGTGTAATGCAAGTTTATTTAATTAATTTAGATAATGTTTCTTGTAGGGTTGGCTTGTATGATTTTCTAATTATTTTCCTTTTAGCATCAAATAATGCTAATATACCACCTCATATCAACACAATTTGAAAGATACATATATGACAGAAAGGCTTAATATATGTTGGAGAAATGAAAGTTGGTAAGTGTTTAGGCAGTATATGTGTGTGTAACTATGTATATAGCCATTAGCTTATGGTTAACATTAGATTTTCTATTTTTTTTTTAGCTCAACAAATGGATGAACACAGAGATCTTGCAAGAGTCTAAACTTTTTTTTTTCTAAAAATAAAAAATCTAATGTTCACCATAAGCTGACAATACTAAATACATAATCACACACACATGTACTCTAAACACTTGCCAACTTTTGCTTCTTCATATATTCAACCCTTTTGTAATATGTATCTTTCGATTTTTTTTTTTCGATATAAGGGGTATAGTCACATTATTTAATGGTATACAAAAAAAAATTAGAAAAGAATACAAGCTAACATGGAAAGAAGCATTATTTGAATAAATAAACTTACTTTGCGTTGTTTAGATATTCAAAATAAAATGACTCAGCCTTTGTACAAATGGCAAAAAGGGGCAAAATAGCATGATGAAGATTATTTATTACTTCATTAACCTCACTAGCATCCTGTGGCCGCACTGAAAATATCAATTGGACACTTTTTTTTCTCAAAAAGTCCAACATATAAATACCAGCACTAACTAGATGAATGCAAAGATCTTGCAAATGTTTGGAACTTCTTCCTAAAAAAATATAAAAAAATCTTTTTATTACCTTATGTTTTTACATTATAGTTTTTTAATTATTTGTGCTCTGTGATCAACAGATGACACAATAAGGGTGAAATTGTAAGTGTTTAGATTTTAAATTTTCAGTTGGCTCATGTTTTTAAATTAAATTTTTAATCTTTCATTCTCAACAATCTGGGCAATGGAGGCAGCACACTTGAAAGGATAGGTACAAATTTTGTTGATTAAGGTGCTTCCTTTTGTTGACCTATCTTTTCTTTTGCTCTCCTTATCATGATCATGGATGTTTCTTAACTAGGCCCACATGCATGATATCTAACTCCTCATAAGTATCTTTTCTTTGTGGTTGGTTAAGGACTACATCAGAATCCAATTTGAAGCATTAACCAACCACAAAGAAAGTTACTTAGGAGGAGGTAGATAACATGCATATGGGCCAAGTCAAGAAACATCCATAATCATGATGGGGATAACAAAAGGAAAGAGAGACCAACAAAAGGAAGCACCTTAGTCAAGAAATGTGTCCTCTATCCTTTCAAGTGTGCTGCCTTCATTGCCCTTACTAATGAGAATAAAAGATTAGAAACTTAATTTAGAAACATTAGCCAATTAAAAAATCAAAGTCTAAACACTTACAGCTTTACCTTTTATGCCATCCATTGAGCACAAAGCATAAATAATTAATAAATTATAATGTAAAAACATAAGTTAATAAAAAGATTTTTTATTTTTTTTATGAAAAAGGTTCAAATACTTACAAGATCATCGTGTTCAACAATCTGGTACTACTATTTCTATGTTGGACTTTCTGAGAAAAAAAAGTGCCTAGTTGCTATTGTTTTTTGGAAAACACTCTGATAATCAATTAGGCCATAAGACATTGGTAAGATTGGTGAAGTAATAAATCATCTTCATCATGTTGTTCTACCCTTTTTTACTATTCTACAGAGGTCGAGTCATTTTATTTTGAATATCTGAATAGTGCAAAGTAGGTTTATTTATTAAGATAATGTTTCTTCCAATGTTGGCTTGTATGTTTTTCTAATTGTTTTCCTTTTACGATTAAATAGTGTGAATATATCACCTCATATAAAAAAAAATTGAAAGATACATATGACAGAATGGCTGAATATATGTTAAAGATGAAAAAGTTGGTAAGTGTTTAGACTATATATGTGTGTGTGAGATTATGTATATGGTATTGTGAACTTATAGTTAACATTAGATTGTCTTTTTTTAAAATAAAAAAAAGTCCAAACACTTGCAAGATTTCTACATTCATCCATCCATTTGTTAAGCTAAAAAAAACATAGAAATCTAATGTTAACTATATGCTGACAATACTATACACATAATCATGCAGGGTAAAGTCCACCGGGGGTACCATAGCTTTTATTCTTGTCTTAAATTGGTACCTTACCTTTAAGAAAAGTACTAAAAAAGTGACTATACTTTTTGGCCAATGACACACTTGGTCACCATTCTTTTAAAAGGTGCCAATGCATTACTAAAGTTTAAAGTTAGGTCCAACTTCATGATTGGGCCATTAGTTTTGATGACATGACAAAGAGGCGAGTCAGTGATTGATCGCATGTTAACTGAGATGTTTAAACTGCTCCATTGGTCCCCAATTTGACCCAAATACTTCAAATTAGCCTTTAATCTTTCATTTGTCGCATTTAGGTACATGACCATCTAAAAATGGTTATCCTAGATCCACTGCTACCCTTAATCACCTGACCTGACGTCGCCACCACCCTTAATCACCCAACCACGACACCGCTGCTGCCCTTAATCTAACTCGCACCTTAATCGCCTCAAATCGGTCACGCACCACCTCTAATCAAAGATATCCTAAACCCAGAGTCAATGAAGCACGTCGATAAGTGTCAGACAAAGGAATTGAAGAATCTCGTAGAAAAATGAGACTCAGCTCATCATTTACTCCAAGTTGGCATTAGTGATGGAAAATGGGACTGAAGTGGAAAAGTTGATAAAATTAGAGGACCAAAAATGTCCTTTTCCTTTTTGCCTCCATATGATGTCATTTCATCATTGATTGTCACATAATCTTCTCCTGATGAAATATTCTAACATTTAACAGAATCTTTCCACCGTCAATTACATCGATATCCTATTTGGCCCCATTTCAAAACATTGATACTTGATTTGGCACCAAATATTATCTTTAGTGATGCATTTAGCTCTATTTAAAAGAATGGTGACCAAATGTGTCTATGGCCAAAAGTACAGTCACTTTTTTTGTTCTTTACCCCTACCTTTACATTTGTCCCAGTGAAATACCTAACATCTTAATGCGCGTTTCACTGAAACACTTTCCATTGATTTTACCGTTAAATTGGATGAAAATCGATAATATGACATTAAATAATACTAAAATAAAGTTTTAATGACAACTTTAGACCTCAAACATTTTCAATCAATAATTCTAAACCCTAAGTTTCTAAACCTACTCATCCTAGCCTAAATCTACTCTTTCTCTTCCTCCATCTCTCCTTTCCTAGCCTCCACCCACTTTTGGCTCTCTATATCATTGCCAACGTCGCCCGAATCTACCACCATAGTAGCGGCCGCCACCAAAGACCATGATTTCCAGGGGCACCACCACACCAGAAGCTGCTGACTACCTTTAAAGCCACCCCGTGGACACCAATTCACCTCAAAAACTATGGTGGCCAATTTTCGCTCAATTCTTGCTCAACCCTCCCAACGATGACAATTCTCAGTTGATTCAAGGATAAGACAACGACAATGGGGTCTGGGCAATGCATCAACAAGATGAGGGTCAAAGATTGTCGCGTCTAGCCTTCCTCCTTTAACCGCTCCTAACGCCATGAGTCTCTCCAGAATCTCTATCCATCGCACCCCATGCTCGAGCTTCTAGTGGACTTCTCATTCGAGGCGACTAAAGGACGATTCGGGTAGTTGATTCGAGTGTAGATGATGGCAGGATAGTGGTGGTGGTGTTTGGGCAGTTAGGCGGTAATGGGAGAAAGTGCAAAGAGAATCAGGTGAACAAAAGATTGGGAGACTGACATTGGGAGAGCATAATTAATTTTAGTATAAGTTTTAGGGTTTAAAATTAGTGATTATAAAAGTTTAGGGTTCAAAGTTGTTATTTTGAATTTATGTTAATATTATTTAATGTCATATCATCAATTTTCATCTAATTTAATGACAAAATTGATGAAAAATATCTCGGTAAAACCCGCATTAAAAGGTTAGACACATTGCTGGGATAAATGTAAAGGTGAGGTACTCATTTGGGACAAGAATAAAAGCTAAGGTATCTCCGGTGTACTTTACCCTAATCATACACATATATAGTCTAAACACTTACCAGCTTTAGCTTTTCCAACATATATTCCCTTCTGTCATTTATGTATCTTTCAGTTTTTTTTTTGTCAATATGAGGTGGTGTATTCACATTATTTGATACTAAAAGGAAAACAATTGGAAAAGTATACAAGTCAATACTAGAAGAAATATTATCTAAATAATTAAATGAACTTACATTGCACAGCTCAGATATTCAAAATAAAATGACTCAATCTCTATACGAACCACAAAAAGGGGCAGAATATCATGATGAAGATGATATATTGTTTCATTAACTTCAACTGTGTCTTGTGGCCCCACCAATCTTTAGAGTGTTTCCTAAAAAATGATAATGATAGCAATTTCTTAGAAAGTTAAACATAAAAATTGCAACAACAATTTTCTTCTCAAAACTGGAATGATATCCGTTAAGTTTCTTCCCAATCTTTAGTCCAACTTTTGCTTAAGATTCACTTTTGTTTTAGGAAAGTCTAAATATTGATCATAGTAGAAATCTCATATTAGACGCTGAAAAGCAAAATATTTTGGCTTAATCAAAATCATGAGAATGGAAGATTTTTCTTTGATAGGATGAACCAGAAGAGAAATTTATTAAGATTTTGGAAGATAGTAAACTTATAAAAATAGAGCTATTTTAAAGATTTTATTTAACAAAATATAACTTAACGAAAGAAAAAAGGGCGATTGAATTTAGATAGGGCTGAAGGTAGTGATAGAAGGCAGACGTTAGGAAACTATCGTGACTTATTATGGCTAAACCAATGTCCTTGGGGAAGAGACGCACTACGGATGGAGAAGGAGAGGGCATGTTGCATTCTGTGTGATCAAGAAAGAAAGGGAAAGAAAGGGTAAAGGCACCCTTGTTCTATGAGAAAAAAAGAAAGTGAAGTAAAGTGTGTGGAGACTCAAAGATCACAATTCTCAGTTTTTTTCTTGCCTTCCTAGGTGAGTTGGGAGTAAAAGACAGCTCCTAAACAGCAGGCCAAGGTTCAAGTAGTGCCACGCAACCTAGAAGTGGCCCAGTTGCAACTCAAGCCTACTGGGTTTCATGAAGTAAACACTTCACCCCCAATGTTTTCCTATAATGGATTTTTATCCTTTGTACTTATAAAAATTCTAAATACTAAAAAACGAAAGACAATTTTCAGCCTTAATATGTACAAAAAAAATGGATAGTTAGAGGAATGAAAAAAAAGGCTAAATTACACTATTTACCCCGCTAGACTATACCTTTTATGCAAATCTACACCTAAGATAATGAACGTAGTAAAAAATAGTATTAAATTAATATGTTACGAATTGAATTTAAATCTCTATCAGTTGTTGAAGAAAGTCTAATGTGGCCATATATATGGCAAAAAGTCAACGTCTAAGACAATGTTTAAAAAGCTAAATTGCACTATTTGCCCCCAAATTATACCTGTTATTACAAATTTGTACTTGAACTACAAACGTGTAGTAAAGTACCACCAAAGTAAAATGTTGTTGCAAGAATGAGTCTCCATCAGTAACCTTCCATTGAAATAGGCGAATTCAAATTAAAACCTCTAATAGCTCTTTAAATTTGAATGATTCATCTTTCCCAATTTATTTTCCAAACTCGACCGGAACTTGTCATCTGAAAAAAAAAAACATGGCATGGTTGTAAATGGGGCTAGCTGTGCTCCAAATTAATTTGGTGATCACATCCACAGGAACAAGTTCCAATTCATCAGTTTTATTAATTATCTTTTAAATTCGAGTGACTAGAAAGTGAATGTTCTTCGTTCTCGATCTATCCTAGCTTAAAGAAAGCATCACACTACTTGTAACCTAAAACCTTGGTTTGACATTTTCAAGAAACAATTTGACACAATTCAAGACCTTTGAGGGCAGAGGATGATAAAATGGTGATGAATCCATCGATCTTTTCCTACAATCATTAATAATACTTTTGCAACAATATGTTACTTTAATTATACTCATGCTATACATTTGTTAGTTTATATATAGATTTGCAACAATGGGTATAGTTCGGGGGCAGACTGTACAATTTAGCTTTTTAACCATCACCTTAAAATGCTGATTTAATGTTACATCTGCTGCCAAGTCAAACTCTCATCAAGGATAGGTGAAGGGCTATAGATGGAGTCTTATTTTTACCAAACGATGTTAGCTTAATGCACTTTGCTTCATTCATTGGTTCAGGCATAGATTTTCAACAAAAGATAATAACAGTTCAGGAGTAAATTGCAAATACTGAAATATATGGAGTGGCACATATAGTGGACTTAATTGCATAAAATTAAACCTCCATGAAATGTTTTAAAAATATAAAATCATGGGTACTTAATGTGTAAATAGTACCAAAATTATCCTTTCCTTTCTCCTTTATTCTGAACCGGGAAGAATCCAATAAATTACTCCCGTAACAATACCATGGTTAACTAATTTTCATCAAATCGAAGGTTTAATCATTTGACCTCCCTCATTATGCATCAACAAAATTACTCACGTAAGTATTTCATACTTACTTTGTCCAACAATTTTTGCACCACTGGTTGTGGCAAGCAAATTAAAATGTATGAATTTTTTTAGTACTTCTTTCCATTTTTACCCACATGATTAAACTGTCACCTTTTCAGATTAGTGATTTGCAAAAAAGTTTTATCAAAGTTTTGGAGTCAATTTGCAATTTTTCAAAAAATGAGGGCTAAGATTTTCTTTTCAAAAGTATACGAACCAAAGTACAATTTAGGGATCATATCATGAGCTCAAAATGAATATTGAAATGAGAACAGTATGATGAGTTGATTGTAAAAGATTTACTAAATATAGAAATATCACACAAGATTTAAGCATATATTCCTCCGGTTCTTTGCACCATTTTAGCTCTTTGACTAAATTTGGCTTACATTTATTTGTATTAATATTTGTTAATTTTTAAAAAATATATATATATTTAAAAACTATAAAACTTATAATTTTTAAACATAAGTTTTACTAAAAAAAATTAGCAAATAATAATACAAATAAATCTAAGTGAAATTTAGTCAAAAAACTGAAATGGTGCAAAGAGTACAAAATAGTAACTAGTGTTAAGAATATGAATTGAGGAAGTATTTGCTCGATGGAAAAATGGGAAGGAAAACAGCTGATTTCATGCCATGCGCTGCTTTTGATCGACATGAATAGCGTGCTCAATCTTCTGCAGAAAGTCCGGTGGGCGCTGTGAAATGGCTCAAACTCTGCCTTTTCAGAAAGTGATAAGTACTGGCATTACAAAGCTAAGCTCTTCTATTCAAAACCAAGACATAAACGGGGCTAACTTTTTTCATCCAAACTTTGGCTCCTCTCATCCGTCACCGACTTTGAATAACACACGAAAATCAAACAATTCTATGTCCATCTTTTGGACTTCTCCAAATCCATCATCTCCTCCTCACTCAGAATGAATAGTTGAAGTTCCGAAAGACAAGTTAGGATGCAAATCAATCAACTCTTCTTGGAAAAGTTAAGACAAGTCGGTACACAAAAAAAGATTCAACAATCACATGCTCATCAGGATACAGAATAAACATCTAAACCTGCTTGGGGGTTAATACAAGAAGTACCATAATCTCATCAGTTCTTCTCATCCTATACTGCTCAATCATCAAAACCAAATCTGCACATTGCAGAGAAATCTTCACATTACGGTAGTTAGTCCATTCCCATGATACCTGTTTGACAGAACGTAATGGGACCTGTTGACATTTTACAATCCTGATTAAGCCGATGTAGGGTCAGTTACCAGCGGCTGTATCATTTCGGAACTGTTCAACAAGTGGTGGAAGCAACAGAGCAAGCCTAGTCTTGTATCTAGCTATACGTTTCAAACGTTCTTCCCTTAACCTGCACCAGGAAACATTACTGTGACAAGCTGTTCTTTGTATCTGCAGTTAAAATTCGACAATCTAAACTTGCAAGTGGTAGAAAAAGTCATAATGATGACAAACAACTTGAAGATAAAGATAATAAAGTTTCTAATCCTAAAATTCAACTAAATAATTTCAATAACCAAGAATTTTTATGTAAGTTGAATGTTAAGGATTATTCTCACAAGCGTAAAAAATCTGCCATCAGTAAGCTAATCAGAAATCTCAAACAATTTCAACAGACAAATCCTTTTTTATTGCAAGCATTTCAGGGTAGAAATTAGGTTGGAAATGTTATAGAAAATCACAACTTGGATCAAAGTTTCGTAAATGACCTCCATGATTATAAACTTCAATCTAACAATTGGACTGATTAAGCTTAGAATATGCCGACACTTACTTGAGGATGGAAGAAAAATTCCCTTCCATTTGTATGTAAAAATTCCTTATTTACAAGTCTATAAACTTAAAGGCCTGTAAAGAACAATTAAGATGATGCTATCTCTCAGCATATCTAAAACCAACTTCCGACCTGGCCAGCAGTTAAATTGCACAAGCTATGCAGATTAGTGCCTAACAATACAATAATAAATTTGCACCAGTTATGTGAGAGTTTGCCCTTTCATTGTACGTAAATACATTAGATGCAGTAAAGAGCTGCCAACATACGATATAAATGAATATTGCACAACAGATCTTGTATTTGCTCCTGGTAATTATTAAATGTTGTTTTCAAATTGGAATATGACGTAGTCCTTACTAACCACAAATGAAGTTACACGGGAGAAGGTAGATATTGTGCATGTGGGCCAAATCAAGGAACATGCATGACCATGATGGGGAGAATGAATGCACTTCAAAAGCTTATCAAACTCTGTTAACGAATTCTAAAATATATATCACACAATTAGCCAAACGGCACTAACCCATATAGTCCCTTTAAGTAGCAAAGACAAGTTTTACCTTTCTCTCACTTTCTTAGCATGCTTGATATGCCCTTTCAGCAGGTCTTCTGCTGACAAATCATCAACAGATTTCTCATCCTAAAAACAGAGACATGCCAATTCAGTTTGCAAGTATAACATAGCTATCAGTTTATATTCTCAGAACTGCTAAACAAATAGAAATCTTTTAAAAAACTGACATATGTAGCAAGTTATCACGTGATGGCAACATGCTACAATAATAACTTTTGTTATGAAAATGGCCATTTAGTGTTGTCCTTGTATATTTTGATATTAAGATCATTTTCCTCATGCCACCTCAATCCCAACAAAGCTGGAAAGTTGACAAAATGTAGTGTAAATTAAAAGCAAGGAGCCATATTGATCTGTATTTTGACAGTCAGTATAGTTCCATTATTACTAATGAACATGTAGCTTTCCTGCCCTACCAGAAATCAGGATAGATCCTACAAGTAACATATGAGTCTGAGACAGTCCCAAGCAATACTTCACCATGCTAAACAACAATGACCATATCCGAATGGAATCAGTTCTATAGGTTTGTACCTCTGTGTTCTTGAACACAAAGGAGACATGCCCATGCTAAGCAAACAACATTTGCACTCGGCCTGAGGCTGTGATAAAATTATTGTCTAACAACCTATGTTAATTGGTCAAACCTGAAAACTTTCAGATACCTGTAAGACGTCAAACTAAGTAAAAACTATACTTTTACAAAACAGAGAGACTCCAGTACACTCATGTACTCTAAGTCAACCACTGGCACTAATTTCTTCCATGAAGCAAGCATTGCAGCAGAATCAAGAAACAAACCTCCAGTTTCTCTTCCTTGTGATCCACTTCATCTTCCTCCTTTGGCAAATTATCTGACACTGCCATGGGTAAAGGTCGTGGTAGAGATTTCACAGCATCTCCATGTTGTGGCTGACGCAAGAAAATAAAAGCTTTAGAAGAATTAAAAAACTACTTGTGGCACTGAAAGGCATGCAGCAAACACATGAACAGGCCTGCAGAAGATGATCTAAAGAAATGATATTGCTGATTTTAGCATTTTCACAAGTCTCCTATCATTGTCAAACTTAGAAAAAAAAAGAGAAAGGCAACTACGACCTGCAACACTATTATATTCCCATAGCCATAAATGCCATCAAGAACCGGATACAGATAAATTATACTTGTAGTAACTATTCTACATAGCATCCATTTCAAATGACTTCCAATAACAAAAAGTAAACATTATTTTGTAGGAAGGTAGTTATCTCCTCTATTGCATCATTTAGGGAAGAAGTAACCTTAGTGATGTCAGTTCTTTGGGTCAACTATATGAAAACCAAAAATTGACCTGCCATACATGTACAAATATTCTGCACCAAATGTGACACAACCTGAGTTTCCTGATGTGAACCATTTCTCAACCATGACCGGCAAAGTGCATAAAGAGAAGAACCATCTACAATTCTGATCTGAAAAAATAATTATGAAGCACAAACTGATCACCTCATTACAGATAAAGAGCACCATGAGCTTTAATAAACAAAAAACATGCTGCAACAATCCGGAAGGTTTTCCGAAAAGAAATTTCACTCATAATGTGAAATACCAGCCTTCCCCCATTCCCTATAAGGCATAAGCATGGATTCACCAATGAGTTTGTTAAGTGATAAAAATAGATTGCCAGACTACCTTCCGATCTCTTACAGTGACAGTATCATCTCCACTTCTATCCCTGCATAAGCCACATCACTGGCCGAATGGTAACAGCTAAAATTTACAACATGAAAGTGAGCGCCACAAAAGGAAGAAAACAAAAACTACCTATGATGTTTGTACCCATTACTTTCAGCCTTTGAAGTTGGAGATGGGGCGACCTACAAGAAATCGAATTCATCAACTTACAGACAATCTCTAAAGAATCCAGGCGCAGGCATTAACCATAAATTAGCGAAGGTCGCAATTTCAAATTAGCTGCTACTAGTATGAGATGATTGCGAAATTTGGGGAGACACAAAAATAAATCAAAATAGCTGAAATGAACTAATTCCAACTCTATGCCACCGAATAAGTTAAGCAAGCAAAGCAAAAGAGGGGTAGAAAAAGAACCGAGATCAACAAGGGAACAGGTAGAAAGAGAAGAAAAAGTCAGACCTTTGAAACCCCCTTGGTTGAAGGCGAAGCGGTAGGAGCGACGTGGTGGTGGGGATGAGGAGGCCTAGGGAAGTGGACGGCGGGGTCTAAATGAGGATGCGGTGGACGGTGATAAGCTAGAAGAGGGCGATGAGCATAGGCGGCAGGGATGAAGCCTCTACCGGAGGATGCGATCGGGTAGAGAACAGGTCCAACAGGATGCGGTGGTGGAGGTGGTTGCAGCGTCGGAGGTCTCAGAGGAATCGATTGAGGTGGAGGGAAGGGATGGTGGTGAGGGGGTCTCATTGGTGCCGACGGGGAGGAGGCAGCCAATGCCGTGGCATTAGCGTTGGGGGCAGCGGTGGCGGTGGCGGTGGCAGTGGAGGTTGCCGTGGACATTGGGATCGTGGCGGGGGAAATTTGGAATTCTGGTCTTTTGGAGGGTTTTCAAATCCATCAGCAGTCGTTCAATGTAAAGTAGAAGATGCTTTTGAACTACGCAAAAGAAGACAATAAGCCCTCGAGCTTCTACGGAAAGTCAACATTTGCCCCCATAATATTTATATTGGACCAATTATTCCAACATAGTTTATTTTGCCCAAGTCAAGGTTCGCATGTCTGTTTGTCTTGTGAGTTTATGTGTACAACAGTATGGCTTTCTTATGTTAGAATGATCATCTTCTTGTAGAAAAATTTGCTCCGCACCAAATAATTGGTCTTGTGAGAAGTATATAAACTGCATTTTCATTCGAATAGCAATCTCGAAAAATTTAAAATCTACCACTATTACTTACAGTAACAGTTTAGACTATTGTCACACTCGGAAAGTATCAGTAGCTCATATAGATTCTGCAATGTCTATTCATATTTCACCTCCATGACCAAAGAACCATAGTAATTCTTCCTAGAATAGCAGTTGCCATCCTATTCCAGTACTCTAACTAAGGGCGGTCTTAGATGTAATGAATCAAACCACCACAATAAGCACATCACTTACTACCACTGACACTAGCAATAGAATCTTCCATTGGATCACCAAGCTTAGCCAACACATGAGGAATCCCCTTGTTTGGCTTCCTGCAACAAATGCTTCAAGTTGAGTAGTGTTGTCTTACTCTGATTTTTTGCTAGCGAATTTGGTCGCAATTCAACCCTTTTAAAGCAACTTTGCTAAATCCAAGATGTCTTTCTTGCCATATTTTGAAGGATGCGATGGCATATACTCTATTTCTCCCTGATCCATGCTCCCATGTATGCCAACCATAGAAGCTCCTTTTCAACAAAAGATGTATAATATTCATTATCTACATCCACTGAATTAAATACTGTGGTATACTGCTTACCGCGTACTTGTGGGATATAGTACAAATATTTTCACATTTTTTTCCATTTTACCATGCAATATACCGCTGTATTTCATGGTATACCATATACCATGTACTTTTTGTATGTATTTTGTCAAAAAACTGTGGTATACCGTATGGTACGTACCAAGGTATTTAATTTTTTGAACCTATTTTTTAAAATTTTACATCAAAATATCATAAATATATAAAAAAAATTAAAATAAAAATAATACACATATCATAAAATAAACATTTACTTTTAATTTTTTTGTTACTTTCCTTAATTAATATAAAAAATTCATGGATGGTATTATTTATATTTATAGTATATGCAAAGTATATAGATGGTATTATTTATCTTTATAGTATATCAATAAATTAGTTTTTTTAGTATTATTTATTTTGCTCCATATATAACATTTTTTTTATGTTTTTTGTATTAAAAAAATCTTCTATCATATATATTTTATTTATATTTGACAAATTATGAGGAAAAAAATTAGAATACATATAAAATGTGTAAAAATAAATTATTAAACAAATTATGTCATCTTAAAATAATATTCTAACATGTATTTTTTGTAAAAACGATAATGATATGTCACACGGTATACCATGCAGTATATCTTAAAAATTTAGGATACTATATATTTTGCAGTAACAGTATTTAACACCTTGTCTACATCTACCTTGATCCGTCAGACATCGGCATTGCAAGAGTTTTAGGATTGATGAAGTTGACGATTTAAACAGTTTAGGACTTATTTGGTTAAAAATATAAAACATTTTAGGACTGAAAGTGTTTTTCATATTCATTGCGACCTCTTTAGCCAGAATTAGTCTGGCGGGGCTCAAAGTGTTTGAGTCGAACATTTTCACTTTTCGGCACTCATAGATAGATTCTCCGTGTTTAAAGCGGATGACTTGGATCGAACCGAAACTACTAAGATACAGTACTACCATCGCCAGTCTTCCTCGCATTCTCGACGAGCTTCACTACAAATTTCTCTCACTATGATTTTTATCGGCGGCATCCCATTTTCTGCCAGCTCCTACTCCTCCGCCTCGTCTTCTTCATCGCCATCCCTCCTGGTTTCATCTGCTTCTCTTGTTTATTTTACCTTGCAGAGCCCTAATTTGCTTACTTCCTGAAATTGAGACGAGAAATTGGTTTTCCAGTTTGGCTCTAATAATAGTTTACACTTTTGAGCTGCATGATGTGATAATGATACAACTTGTAGTCATCTTGTTTAATCTGTTTCATAATAATGCGACTGGAAGATGACTTTTGCTTCCAAATTGTTGCTAGATTAATGTTTGGGGGTTTTATTTTCCAACTCGTTAGATTAGATCGACTGTTGTCATTAGATTTCTCTGACACTGAACGTTGATCTTTGATTCAGTTTCTATAGTATATTTGTCCGAAGAGGAGGGGAACATACTAAAAACTCATGCTTAATTGCGATGTTTTATTTGTCAAGTTTGGTGGGTTCTTTTGAGATTACACATTGTTCATGATCTAGTTGTATGTACCAGCCAAAGGAAATGCTAATGGCTTTGATGGAACACCCAAGTATTATGTCTGCCTCAAATTCATTCAAGTCCGTCAAGGAGAAGAGGGTCTCAGTGTCCGGGGAACTGGATCTTGAAGTATCAAAGAACAGAAAATATGTCTATCTGTTCCAAAGAGAATATGCAACTGTTGACCCTGCTCTTGTAGATGTAAGTTGAAACTTGTTGGTTTCTCATTCCCAGTTGTATTTCTATGTGGCTGTGTTTGTTCTTAATGGATTCAAGTATCTGGTATGCTGCCCAGCTACTTTCGATAGGCAGTTTGAGTTGTTGCTTTTGAAAAATATGTTGATGTATAAGAACATGGCGTACCGCTTTTGTACTGTTTATCATGCAAGAATTACCCTTTTTTTAACAAAATTTATTGTCCAAACAGCCATTTAATTTGAACCCTTTATGCCTTCTCTCCCCGCTTCATTCTACTGAATCTTTCTTCATGGACAGTTTATTGGCACTGATGAAGCAACAACCTGTGTGGGTTTAGTCATTCAGAATAGAAGAAATGGAATGTAAGAATTCAACACAAATCCAAATTTTATTGCATTGTGTTTATTTGTTGTTTAAGATTCAATTCTTACTTGTTACTTTCTGACCTGCAGGACATCGCTTGCTCATATGGATTCAGCAAAATCTGTTGAAATTGGTGTGTCACAGATGCTATCTCTGCTAATTGATCACAATTTTGATGATGATCTGGATGTATCTTCTTGACCCTAGTATACTGTTATTAACTTATTATCCATTGTCTAAATTCTTATCTTGGTAATTGCATACTCTAAGTATCTGTAAACTGCAGGTCCATGTGGTGGGTGGTTTTGAAGATGTTTCACCCAATGTCTGAGCCAAGATCTTCTCCTTTGTTATTGATTTTCTTGAGAAGTACTTACCTTCTCAGATGAAGAATGTTTAAGTCGGATATATTTGCCTTTGTGTGCAGCATGCTAATGGCAGCACCAATTCAAAGTGGCAGGATAAACCTGATGGTTATTCCTTTCCATTATGTTCAAAGATAATAGAAGTTCTCCACAAGCGAAGAGAAAAATTTCACATGCAGATTCTCTTTGTTCTTGGGCATAATACTGAGAGGGATTCTCAAGGAAATGCAAATCCCATTTTTAAGGGGCTTCTGGTAAGTAATTTTATAGGAAAATCCTGATAGCGCCTTTTTGGATTACACTCGACTTTTCAAAAGTTAAATTACATATCATTTCAAAAGTTATTAAGATATCATCTGTTACTGGTAAAGTTATTTTGTATATCATCGGTTGCTGGTTTTAGGATTCACCATTTGAGTTTTTGCACAAACAAGTGTTGTCTAGGACGCCACTGAAAATATTCAGGGTTATGCTGTTTGTACTTCTACCACTTTATAATCCTTTTATTGATCAACATAAGAGAATAAGGATTTTTTGGGGAAAGAGAAGATATGTGTCCCAATCAAAGTAATAATACTTCTGGCTGAAAATTACACAGATGAAATAGATATCAGCATAAAGGTTCACCCTTAACACGTGTAGTTAGTATCAAATGACTACTAGATTGGATAAATGTGCCAAAAGTTTTTGAATTCTGATGAACAAGTTATTTCTTTATAACCTGCTGTTCTTGTTCAAAGAATAAACTGTGATGCAATGGAATCAATAGCAATAGTAAACCACACACAGATGATAAGAATTAAGTCGATGTCCTTTAGAAGAGGATTATTGGTAGAAGAAGATACCACATCCATGAGGTTGATGAAATGCCTTAGTAAGCAGTAAGGTCCTCCATGGCATCGTGAGCAGATAAGATCAAGGAGTGATATAGATGAGTGGACCTGTCATGGAAGAGAAGTCTTGATAATGCATCTATTCTCAATTAGAGGGAAAGACTTTCTTATCCTCATTATTGGATAGCAAGATATAACATAAATTTTGCTCTAGTCCATGCTGTTGAAGCTTTTTGGCTGTATTCAGGTGGAAACTGCCACTGGGTCTGTTGTGCCAGCCAAGTTTGATAATAATTCAAGATGTCCTGATGAAATTGTTAGGAGACTCCGTGTCTCTGCCTCATATGAAGACCCAAACTGGAAAGGGAAGCTACTGGAGACATACAACACCGTACCTGATCAATTTGTGATTGCTCCTTGCTATTGGTACAATATTCTACTATAATTTACCTCTTCAGGGACTGGGACTGAGAAATATGTCTGTATAAACTATAAAACCAGTGACGCATCCAGCAGCCAATTTGTTTGCATTAACAGCTCCACTTATTTGACTTGTTATTGAGATTTTTCTTGAAAGTAGAGTAAGTTTCAGCCCTTACTATGAATAGCCTCGAATTCATAATTACTTTTACTTTTGGTGCAGGACTAGAGCCCTAGTAGAAATTGCCTGGTCATTGAGACATTCATCAGATTCAGAAGTTCTCAGTCTGTGTTCCACTTCACCTTGTGCTGAAAATCCTGATTTTGTAGATAATGAAAGAAGGTGATGAATCAGTAATGAACTCACATTTTATACCAATAAATTTGACCTCTGATGCCCACCTATTAATTGAAGTTTCCGTTAGAGGGCACCGAACACTTTTGAGTTTGTCCTATGCCTCGTGATACGTTCATGGCAAAGTATAATCTTTTTGCGAGTTTCCAAATTGCAGGATGTGGGATTATCTGATTAAACATCCAGATTGGAGGGGAACATTTCCGAACAAGCAGCCTCGAGTGTTCGAAAGAACTGCAAATGGAGGCTGGAAGAAGTGCCCAGAGCCATTGCAAAGAGTGGTGGAGCATAAAAGACTCAGCGAGATTTGTGGACAGCTCTATAAGTATTGACGATTGACGAAGGAAATGTAGCAGGCCGGACACACTCGTGGTATACATATTGTAGCATGTGGTGATTCAATGTTGATCAGAACCGCAAGGCCCGGATCATTTAAATTTAACAGGGGTAAGTTAACATGGTTTTGGAAGGTGGCGTGCCCGACGATGGAAGACTGGAAACTAAATGCCATCAAAATTAGCTCATATTTACAATTGACCCAGGCAGAGTGATTCTAATTAGGAGTGAAGGTTTCGTGTCGGGCTGGAACCTAAAAAAATGGTCTTTCATAATCCAAAAATTTCAACCCGAACTGACTCAAAATAGCAAGAGAACCCGAATTGATCCTAACCCGAAAGCAACGGGTTTGGGGTCGGATTGGATTGGGTTCGACCCATGTTTCAGACTACACTTCTTCTGCTAGCTCCTCTCCCCTTTGTTCTTGTCCTACGCCATTGACCAAATTGACAGTGACAAAGATGAATGACCAGAGGATGATTTGCGTGCACATGTCCGGCTAATAAGAGATCGACATCTTCATGTGTGCATGGTTGGGCAATGACAATGATTTGGTGGTGCGTTGATGACAAGCACGAACCAGAGGACAATGATGGAGGATTAGAGGACGATGTTGGTGAGCAAACCTGAGGACAACGACAACCAAAAAAAGCAACGAGGGAGGGCGGTGGGCCTAGGGAAAGGCTAGAGGGTGGTGGGTAGGAAACAGGGCTAGGGAGGGGCTAGAGGGCAGAGATGCATGGATGAGACTTAAGAGTTTGCTCTGACTGATAGCTAAGGAAGGGATTGGGGGATTTTAGGGTTAGAAGAGGTAGTGGGCTGAGGTAGATAATTGAGCTTAAATAGGTAGTGGGCCTTGGTTTCAAGTTAATCGGGTTGAAGTCAGGTTTGCCCCGACCCATCCCAACCTGATTTATTCTATACATTAACCAAGTCCTATATGTCGGGTTTCGGGTTATGGTCAAAAGCTTTCACCCCTAATTCTAATACGATTGACCCAAGCAAATCGACAATCTCAACATATTTGGGCATTCCAATGTGACACTATTGAGATTTAATCGAAGTTCTACTATGGCGGCTATTAAAATTGGGCACCCAGTCATTCAGATCCACACCAGCAATTCAAGGTGGGCATTGTTCAAGGTAATTGGGTGGATCAACACTGATGTAACTCCATGAGGATATCTGTGGATGAACTATGCTACTATAGCAAAGATTGGCCACTGTAACCAATCGAAACTATTTGCATCAGTGTAACGTGGCTTGTGATTGTGGCGGACTTTTGGGATCTAGTACGTGCAAGTAGGCAGACAACTTCAGCACCCTAAATGGCACCAGATTTGGGAATTTGTGACTGTGATTAGACACATAGGTATGAGCAGACAAACTCTCTAGGATGGAAAAGAAAGAAGTTCTTGGGGATGGGTTCAGTTGGTGGGTGAAGAAGAGTTCACTAAGTGGTTCTATAGAGGTTCTGCAAGATGGGCTAATTACGCACATGTGTTGGGGGCAATTAAGGAAGCAAATCATGATATCCGCAATATTTCTCTTGTCCAATAAAAAAATGTGTAAACTTTCGTGTGTTACTACAAGCCAAACAGGTCGTAAATTAAGATTAGGCCAGTTCATTTAATATTAACATGAAGTGGTTAACATATTTTAATTGAATAGTACGTCTAACATATAGGTCCTAAAAAATTGCCATAAAAAAAAATACATATTTACAATCAAACCCGTCGCAATCTTCTCAGGCTCTCCCCTTCTTCGGTTCTTCCCTTCCACAAATTCCTCTCCATCTCTCCTCCCAAATTAAAATCTTAGCCTCCTTCTACAAAGCTTGACTTGATCCTCCTCCAACTAAGCTACTACACTCCCAAACCCATGGAACAACCACCACTGTATAAGGACTATTCTGTTAGGCTTTGAACCAACCATTGCCGACTGCAATACTTAACCCCAAACCTAGTTCGAGCTCAGACTAATCCGTGAAGAATCCTCAGCCAAGAGCACTAAATTGTCCTCCTGTGACACCATCGCTATTCGCCCAAAAGCAAAAAAGACAAGAAATTGGGTGAAGGAAAATGGGAGTGGTGGACGTATTAGTTTGGTGGATGTTGGAAAGAAAAATATGAGTGCTTGCTTGGGTAAAAAAGAAAGTTAGGTTGGCGGGGTCGACCATGGTGGTCAAGCAGCGATGCTGGTGCAAGTAGTGATGAACATGGGGATGGAAGCAGGGTTTGAGGATTGCAACGGAGGAGGAGGAGAAGGAGGTGCTTCTTTTTTTTATGCTGATTAAGCCCAAAGAAGAAGACGGAGAAACGAGTGATCAATTTTGTCTTCAAAGGTTCCGATCTACTCCACCAATTGAGAGTCTGCCTGGTTCAAGTTGACGGTAATTTATAGCCATAATTTGATTCAAGTTCGAGGGCAAATAAGTGAAGAAAGCAAAGGATCCACGCTCAATTAGAGATGCCAATGGACATGCACTTTAGTGGGTATCCACCTGTATCTTATCTTATGGCTAGGGCTTTTTTTACAATTAAATGGATATGAAATTGATGTGAATTTTTTTTTTTATACCTATTGGATGTGGATAGGATATAAATTTAAGCCTACCTACACACACACACACACGATCTTCTAGATAATCTACAGTAGTATGATTTTCCTTTTTGTATGCTGTGATTTGTTAGATATTGTTTCAGAATGAGCTTTGTATGATCAAACATGTCTTCTAGAAAACTCATCAAACAATACATTTGCTGTTCATCCCTTTTTACTATAAAAAAAAGGCTACCCAATATAGAATTGAAGTTTAAATGTAATTCTATATGTATTTAACTTGCTTTTACTAGATTTTGTTTTCTATTTGAAGTGGTATACCCAAGTGCCAACATCCATATAGAGATGATGAACATAAGTTTGGTTTGGTGACCTAGAGTTGTATCTTTTACATGTATTATTTCTTCCTATAAGACCTCACATATGAACTTTTTTTGTTTAGATATATGTATCTTTGTTGCATTATATGTTATCTCTTATTATTGATATCATTTTTCTCCAATATCATTTTAATGTTTTTTATTATGATACCCTATTGTAAAATCATTTTTTTCTATTATAATAGTATGCGGTATATTGGTACGTTTTACCCAATCTTGTTTGCCTTAAAATAGATAAAATATAAATATTAAATTATAAATCCAATAAATGGTAGATAGGATACGGATTGAGTATCCAACATGATAGATTCATTTCAATCCCTACATTCAATCTGAAGCTAGATCAACAAAAACTCGTTAAGAGGTAGCTGTTAATATACAATAAACTAGCAATGTTGAGCAATGTTATTGGGAAATCAGGAGAATGATCAGCTCAAACCTGTATTGAAGTAACAGCCCTTGATAGCTAATGCTGATGGTGACCCAAATGTAGTCCTGAAGGGGTGTACAAAGAACGAAAGATAGATGCACTTGGTTTGGTGTAAGCCTCAGCGTAGATAATTTCAGTCATTTCGTAGGCATAGAGCAAACCGGTTTCAAGTTTCAACTATCTTCACTTCGAACCGAACTGAGTTCACTAGTTTCGGTTCAGAGATAGGAGAACAGTGGTTAATGGGCCTTTACCTTTCTGTCTTTTCCCAATGAGCAAAAAGTGGTGCCGCTACATGGGCTAGTGGAAAGAGACGAGCCCATAGTCAGATGGTCCTAGCCAGTTGCCAACAAGCAATTGGGCGTAAAATTGGGTCTGAAAGTTGGTCAGGCAAGCCCAGCCCGTAGAAGAGGAAGTCACCTTCATCTTGTCCAAGTCCAACCTGACCACAAGAAAACGACAAACGAAAGTAGGGGACACTTTGGTAAAGTCGATCACGCCGCTCGCTCCTCCCTCTCGTTTCAAATTACCATACTACTGTTCACTTTTTCTTTTATTTATTTATTTTTTCTTTTCTTTGTCAGATTACGATTCAATTACTGGTACAAAAACAAATCATATTCGAAACAGACACACAAAAAGGAGAAGCGAAAAAATATGGGCGACGAAAAGCTTGGAACCGATGCCTCCTCCGCCCGCTGGGGGACGTGGGAGGAGTTGTTGCTGGCCTCAGCCGTGAACCGCCATGGCTCCGACAACTGGGACTCCGTTTCCATGGAGGTCAGCTCCAAGACCTCCCTCCCCCGCCTTCTCACCACCCCCGACTCCTGCGAGCTCAAGTACCAGGACCTCCACCGCCGATTCATCCACCTCGACGTCCCCTGGCTCGACCACCTCCGTAAACTCCGCGTCGCCGAGCTCCGCCGCGACCTCCGCCGCTACGACCTCTCTATCCTGTACTTTATACTTCTTGTTACCCTTACCCTGTCTCTCTAATTAACACACACACACACACACACACGTGTATGTATATGTACGTATATATATATCTTTGCCATGCGACTAGTACTTGTCGCTAAATATTACATGTGAATAGGGCCTTGCAGTCGAAGGTGAAGAGATTAGAAGAGGAGCGAGAGCGAAGCTTATCGGAGGAACCGAAACCCGAAGGTGAGAATCCAGATCTGGGGTCGAAACGGCAGAGATCGTCGAACGAAGAAACCCGGTCGGGCAACGGATCGAACTCGACTGAGGAGGGAGAGCGGGCGGCGGATCCGGTGCGGGCGAAGGAGGAGGACGTGCAGAGCTCGGCGAGTTTAGGGAAGAAGGGGAGGAGGACTGGGGATCCGATCGCCGGAGGAGTTGCTGTGAAATCAGAGCCGTTGGTTGGCCTCCTGGAGATGATTCGGGCCCACGCTCACGGCTCTCTATTCGAGCGCCGCCTTGAAGCCCAGGTTAAAATTCTGCCCGTATAATTTCTCTTCTTTTTCTTTTCCAACTTAAAAAAATCATTTAATAAAAAAAAATAAAAGTCAATAAATATGAAAGGGCCCATAAAAGGATTCTATATGTACTTGGACTTCATAAAAATTCATAACAATCCTATTACATTTTACATCTTATTAGAATAATGAGTAGCTTCTCAATATCAAATCATAAAAATGAAACTTAAAAGGTTATTGTATGCAACTTTTTTAATTATATTTAGCAAATTTTTAAAAAGAAAAGGGGCAGAAAGGGGGATTAGTTAAAATAATAATGTAATAAAAATATATGGTCATGTTTATGGGATAGGGCAATATGGTTGAGGCGGACAAGTGGCGTGACGTGAATAAAGAGCATGAGAAGAGCGTTGGTAAAGATAATAACAGGATTGGGAGTTTGCGATACTTATTATTAGTGACACCAAAATCAGAATTATGGGCTTGGTTTGCCCAGTTTAACTTGGTAAGCTGGGAGGCTCAAATCCATGATAGACAAATCATTTAACATTTCTCCACCAACTTTGGGACCACCACCTCCTTCTCTAAATAATATACCATTACTCTCCCCCATATTCTTAAAAATATTTGGATGTAAGGGTGAAATTAAGGATTGGAAAAAAGTTTGTATGTAAAACTATTCATTCTTTTATGAGCAAGTTAAGAAAAAGTAGAAAAATTGAATGCTGAAATGATTGTTTACAAGGTAATATCATAAAGTAATTTAGTAAATATTAAAATATTATAAAAATTTGAGACAATATAAAATAGTGAATGTTATGAACAAAGTGAGATGGAGGTGTATGACACTCGATTCTTTAATTTAAGTAAATTTAATCTAAAATAATTTTTTTTTTATTTTTACATTTTTTCGGTTAGAATCAATTTCAATTGGAAATCAATATCATATAGATACAATAATCCATTTAAAATAAATTGTTTTAATGTTATTAACCTTTTACGAATTTTACTTAGTTTAATTTTCCCATTTTTTTCTTAATACCTTTAGTGTATAACTATTATGTCATTTACATGCCTTAATTTATGCACCTAACTTGTGATATTCGTTGCATCTTCTGTCTCCAATTGTTTGCAATATTTGAATTCACACAAAGATTAAGAAGAAAAAAATTGTGTATTCTTTCTATTTTTCTATCCTCTTTGTACAGATAAATAAAAAAAAATGAAAAAAGTGAATATTAAAATAATCATTTTTTAAAAAAATATAGTAAATAATTTATTTTGTTAAGTATTTGTCTAAAATATGTCATAAGAGGCATGTTAAGAAACATTTAAGATGACATGGAAAATATTAAGAAACATTTAATACCTACTTAACTAGTATTAATTTAAGATTGACAGTTCTTTTATACTAATTAAATCTCCCTTCACAAATTAATATATTGGTTTATTATCAAATCTTAGTCAAGGGATGCAAATTGTCACCATTTTTTTTTTCAATAGAAAAAGTTAATTAGTAGGATATCTTCTCTGTAACTATTTTTTTTTTTTTTTGCTGGAACGGATTAAGACAAAAAAAAAACTTTTATTCAACATACCAAAAGATTTCTTCTTCTTCAACACTTTCAAACATTTTGTCCGTAGGAAATTCATTCAAATCAACAGAACTCTTCATCCCTCTAAAAACACTTAATGTACCAAAATTAATTTGAGACTTGTAGTTTTTGACGAAAAAGAAAGCCAAAAATAATACAACATGCATCATGCACATCGGGGACCAACACCTCCTCTAAAAAATATACTATCTCTCTTCCAAAGTTTTAAAAATATTTGGATTTAAGATGGAGACTAAGAAAGTGAAAATATTTGTATGTAATTTTTAATTTTGTCATTCATTTTTACGCACAAGTAAAAAAAAAATAGAAAAAGTGAATGTTAAAATAATTTTTTTTTTTATAAAAGGAATTTTTGTGCAGTCAAAAGTAAGCTAAGTGATATCTTACAAACCAATACTATGTAACTTTAAAGAATACTATGTAACTTTAAAGAACAACAGAGACATAATATTAGCTATAAAAATGATTATTTATCCCTGCACCATTAAATGAATAGAAGAAAATTGAATTAAGTTGAGCCTTCCATATAAATCAGAATAAATATATTATAATAAGTCACAAATAACTGAAATGATAATTTAAGAATAATACCATAAAGTAATTAATTAAATATGAAAATGTTATAAAAATTTGAATAAATGCTACAAATAAAGACTAAAGTCAGACGGAATTATAAATCTTCTTCCCCTAGTTTAATTTGTCCATCTTTTTTCTTAACACCTGCCCATTTACGTATCTTAGATAAATTTTGCACGTAATTGACCCTCCAGCTTATGTACCACCTAACGCTTTTTTTTTTACCACCTAACTTTTGATATTCAGTTCACTGTCTGAAACATTTGAGTTTGGTATAAATATTAAGAAAAAGAAAATTGGTTTATTATTTCCATTTTCTCCCTTCATTTTTTGCAGATAAATAAAAAAAAATCGAACAAGTAAATATTAAAATAATAATTTAAAAGAAACATGGTAAAATAATTTATTAAATGTTTATCTAAAATGTCATAATGGAGCATGTTAAAAAACATTTAAGATTGACATAGAAAATGTTAAGAAGCATTCAATACCTACTTAATTATTCTTGAAAAGGTAAAATCCTAGAGTTAGTTTAAAAGATTTCTTTATACCCAAATTATCCTTCACAAGTTAATATATTGGTTTATTCTCAAATTTTTTACTCAAAGGAGGCAAATTGTCACCACTTTCGTTTTCAACAAAAATTGTTATTTAATAGGCTAACTATTCTTTTGTTTTCTTTATTTTGCTGGAACGGATATGTAAGAAGAAATTCATTCAAATGTTTTGTCTGTAGGAAATTCATTTAAATTAGCAAAACTCTTCTTCCATATAAAATCAGAAAATTCATGTAATGTATCCATCTAGAAAACAAAGAACGGAGGCAGATCTGAATTTTTAGGCTGATAACTTAAATGGAGCAATGACAAGAGATTAGGGAGCACATATGTGATTTTGTACCAATTACGCAATCGCAATCGTTCTGGTTTTTTTTTTTTTTTTTTACTTGGGTTGGGGGTTTGGTTTTTGATCAGGTATACTGACGCCCCCTGGTCCATGGTTAAGGGTCCTTCAGGCCCATATCACAACAGATTCCATTCCTGCAATAATAAAACTTCGTTTCATAAACGCAGGTCATTTTATTTTATTTTTAACCAAAGTTTGATTTAAATATATTTATATTAATTTATATTATAAAAAATTCTTAAAAATTATATTTATAAATAGAATCTTTAAGGTATTATTTTTATATAAAATATTTATATTTTTATAAAAAAATTTTAAAAAAATAAAATTATAAATTAATTATTACAAATAATAAAGAAGATAAGCTTTGCGAGACAGATGAATTAATAACAATGATCAGACGCTACTTGAAAATAAGGTCATTGAAGTTGAGATTCTGTAAAGAGTCATATAATTATAAAATTCTATGAAATGATTTTTAGAGAAAGATGAAAAATATATATACATACAACTTATCTTAAGAATTTCATACTTCACAACATTTTCACTTACTGATCCTCAAATATCATAAAAAGCGTCATATCATGGACATAAAAATACATGAAATACACGTTCTATGGTTAAACATATATTTTTAATTTAATATAATTAATTCAATTGATAATATATTGAAATTACAATTCCTAAGAAGAAGAAAAAGAGTGGGGCAAAGAGTCTAAAAGGGAAAAAAAATAAGAAAATAAGAAAGGACGAGGCTGGGCTATTTTCTCTGGCGATTCTCCATCAACAAACGGGACAATGCTAAAAAGAAAGAATAAAATAAAATAAAACAGCTAGTTAGATTGGGTTGGGGAAACGTGACTAAATTCTTTGCTCTACCATCATGTTTTAACTAAATCACATAAAATATGATCCAATAGCCTAGGGTCGTGTATATATATATATATATATATGTTCACGCTTTGAAGACTCAAAATTCGTTTCCAGTTCCCACCCGTTTCTGCTATAGTTTATGTTTCTACTCACCGCTTCCACTTGCACTTGTAAGATTTTAAGTAAGTTCGCTTGGAAAACTAAAACTGACGGGAAACGAAACGTTGCTTCATGCAGGAATCCAAGAAGTACAGAGATACGGTTCGCCAACACATGGATCTGGAGACCATACAGAGAAGGCTCAACGACGGCTCTTACGCATCCTCCGCCGTCTCTCTCCACCGTGACCTCCTCCTCCTCTTTACCAACGCCGTCGTCTTCTTCCCTCCAAACTCCCTCCACTCCCTCGCCGCCCACCAGCTCCGAGCCCTCCTCCTCCACCACATCCACAAACAAGTACAACCCCCTTCTCGTCCTCTCCCGCAGCCCAAGCCCGAGCTCGAGAAGTCCGATTCTCTGCTTGCCAGACAAAAATCTTCCGCTCCTCTCATAGTTTGCCGGAAAAGAACACGACCATCTTCCACTCCCTCCTCTGCTCCAACAGAAGATCCAGAGAGAACACCTACTCCTCCGGTTGTGGAACCAGCAGCACCGAATAAACTGGACAAGCCTGTAACCGGCGCTAGAAGTTCGAGAAGAAATAACAGCCGAAAAGGCAAGATTAGTGTTGTTGGTGGCAGTACTGCGAGTCCTCCCGGCGCGCCGATCTCCGAAGATGAGAAGCAAAAGACGCCCAAAACGGAGAAGAAGAAGCGGGAGAGTGCTTCAGCGCCACCCTTGGATAAGAGACGGAGTGCGGCGGATTTCTTGAAAAGAATAAAGAAGAACTCTCCAGCAAAGAAGAGCGAGCAGAGGAAGAGCCATAACAATAATAATAGTAATAACGGAAAGGAAGCAGCTGGAAAAGGGTCCAACAAAAAGCAAGAGGCGGCTAGTCCGACTAAGAAGAACGGCGGAAGAGCAGGGAGGAAGACAGCCGGAGATCAGCAGACTGCGGCGTCCGGGAAGCGTCGGAAGGAAGTGGCTGCCAAGGAATCGGGGAGGCAGCCAAGAAAGCGAGCTAGAAAATGAATGAAATGTATCCGAGTTTAGTTAGTTAGAATATTAATTGGAGATGAATGTACACTAACAACCACGGTAATGTAACTTTTAACTCATCTTTTGTAAGTCCCTCAGCTCAGTTGAGTTAGTTGAAAACCGTGGTTAAAATCCACCCAACCCAAAGTTGGTTGTACCCCCCAAAGAACAAATTTTTGTACATAATATAATAATAGAACTAGGACCCTTATTCCCCTGATGTAGGATGTTTACTCTTTCTTTCCTTTTTTAGTACTAAGATGTTATAAAGGATGATATCTATAATATTATATAGAAACAAAGGAGTCACTTCTATGTTCTCGAAACCTGGAAGACGTTGAAGTACATTTGACATTTGACATTTATGTATATATAATGTTTTTTTTTTTTAAAGAATATCATGTTTCTTAAAGAAAACTCTTTCACTAAATAACATTATGAGTATAGCTAATTAGTAATTACACTACTGCCTTTACATAATGAGAAGGATGATAAATTTGAAAGAAGATAACTAAATATCTCAATCAGCCTTGTGAATCTATGAGCAACAATCCTAACATTCACAAATGGCAATCACATCCACGTTAATCTCTAATCAAATAATGATACAAAAACTGTTTTGACCCTTGATCGCTTATGATGACGCCTGATCATAATAATCACCTCCCTCGGTTTGGTTATCAGGTTTATACATAGGAAGAACTAACACCCACCTACAAGTAACAGTACAAAATAACACATACCTATCCTACGCCCCCTGATCCCATGCGAGGAATATGTAGTTAGATGATTACATAAAAGTAATGCTACATCTATACACCAACCTGGTTCACGACGTCCACTCTAAACTGGTCTGCAACTTCCCCTCTACCTACCTCATTGCGCTCAGTGAACCTCAGCCATTTCGTTTTTGTGGTCGCACATACATCTTCGTCATGCTCGGTCCACTGGATGCCCAAAATGGCGCCCACTGTCACCTGTCAGGGAAGGCACACCACACCATTAAGATAATATGTACAACTCAATTGGGTTTTCCCGGGAAAGAAGTGGCAGATCATTAGTTCGTGGTCATAAAACCAGTGCGCATCAGTTTTTTGCACACGTGAACACACACAAACGTCTCCTGTTCTTGTTATGAAAGAAATTCACTGAACACAACACCGACAAAACAATGTACAAACTGAACATAATATTCATGTGATCATCATAAAATTTCCTAGACATTAACAAAACTGTGAAGCAACAATACATAAAAAATGGCTGGACCATATTTGCTGTGCTATATGCTGTCTACTCTAGACATGAATAATGAGATCAGTCCATCACGATACAAATAAAGAAACAAACATCCAATGAACTAGATATCATATAACAGCAGTCAACTGGGGCTAGAATTGGATCTAGGTCAGACAAGAGAAGGACAGTAAGGACTAGTAAAGAAGTTACATTCTCACCTTCAGTTATTTCAGTAAGTCTTGCTATGGCATCTATCAACGATTGTTCATGATCCTATATTAGAAATTCAATAATCAGTATCCATTTCACTCAACCAAGTCCCAAACGAGGCAGCCCAAGATTTGCCTACCTTCAATGTTTTCTTTGCTTTCTCAACCTCCAGAGGATCAGGTTTATTTGCTAGAAAAACCCTTTCTACCTGCCAAAGTCAAAATGTGAACGGACATAAATTAAGGAATTGCATTTCCAAATAATGGATGCCTGAATCCTACACATTGTTTTTAGGGTTCAAAAGTGCACCAAGCTTGCACTAAGAATCCTGCACAAGAATCTGACAAAAATTCAATGTCCTTTACCTCCTTGACAAGAGTATCAGTGTGAAGAATTTGAATGTCCTCCAGCCCTTTCTTTCCATTGCCATTCTGTGATGGTGGAAATCCTTTTCTAGATATACCCTTTGTGACAGTTCTAACTCTTTCAGTGCCTGTGCCACCATCATGACCAGATCTGTTCACTCCTTGACCAGATCCACCACCATATCCCCCCCGACGAGAGATTCCAGGGTCCTCACCTTCCCATTGGATATCCTCAGGAGATATCTGCCAGTGTACAGAAAGTATGTCAATTTAGCAGAGCAGCCCACAACCAAAAGGAAATCATAATGCATGAAATTGTATGATATGCTTGGAGTTGAACCTTAAGTAAGTCTAACTAAAAAGAGGGGAAAAAAAGGGAAGAAAAATAATCTCCAATTTTTTTGTTCATTGCAACATAGATATTGGCCAGTCAAACAAGATAAGGGTAATTACCTCAGCAAGGTTAACCCACTCCCATGCCTCATCTGCAGTGCCAATATCATAGACCAGAGCATGAAGTCCCTAACGAGAGAAAGTGTAGAGCATACATCACATGCCAAACACCAGATATAAAATTTGTATTGTCACCTTCCAGCTTAACTCACCTCAGCTGGTTTATAATCCGTAATAACAGCTGCATAGAAGTTATTATCATCAGGCCACCTGGTCCTCACCCTCCTCCCAATTAGTGGATCAAAAGTTGTTCCTTCAGCAGGCTCACTTCCAAGCGCAGCACCAGATGACACTCTATTAATGACATGACCCCTACCAGGTGGGCCTGAAGGAGGATATTTCCCAGACTTCATTGATGATGCACCAGGAAGTCCCTGATTAATCAAACAGAAAGCACAGAAGCACACAACATTATTGTCATGATCACCAAGACGGGGAAATATGCAGTTAATGAAATCTAACAAACATACCAGTTTTTGCTTCTTTCCCTTGGAACCAGGACCGGTTCCTTGCTTAACAGTGGATGAAGATGGTTGGTGGGAAGCAGCTGCCGCCTGTGTGTGAAATGGTGGTGATCGGCCACCAAAAGACTGAGAAGGAACCGATTGATTTACCTTTTGTTTTTTGCGTGATGCTGAGACAGTAGGACTTGGTAGTGTATCATGAACACCATGCCCAGCATTATGCATTCCAGGTTTTAGGCCAGTGGATTGTCTCCATTCCCTAAAATAAAAAATGAAAATTAAATTAACAAAGAAAGATGATGGTATCTTCAAGAACAAGAATGTATATTTGTTTCGTTTCCAACTCAGTCTTGCCTCAAGCGACGGATGACATCATCTGCATTAACCCTTGCTAAAAGCTCTCTGTGCTCCTCATTGGATAATCGCAATTCTTTTCTTAGTTCCGTTATTAAACTTTCCTTTTCCTAAAAAGGTAAGCACAAATTAGACAGCAACCATTTACACTTTTTAGAAATATAAAAATACATCAGAATTTGTGTTTTTTGTTTTTCCTTAAAAGAGAATTTGTACCCAAGTAATTGCATCAGCTTGAGCTTTAAAGGCCCTTAAAACCGAACTGTATGCTTCCTGCTCGAGTTGGTGAATCTGAGCCTCCATATCAGTTTCACCATATGTTCTGGAATATGGGACAGAAGCAACTGCAGCTCTTCCATTACCAGCTATTCGTCCCCCTCTAGCAATTCTGTTTTGGTGCGGGGGAGGCAGATCATCATCGGTTCCTGCAATTATTTGGATACTATCTATGAACTAAGCTAACTCTGGCCAACCAAAACTTCCCAGAAAACAGAAATAATCTGATTTCCTGGAGATTGTGAATGCAGAGTGCAGCAAGGAGTAACATAAATCATTCAACTTTTCAACTGCTTAGCTCCTTAGCCAACTAACGAACTACAAACCTTCTAAGATAACCTTTCACAAGATTAATGATATTTTCATATCTCCCAAGTGCGAAAAAAATGCCCAAAAGTTGTTCCCACAGACATACCATGGAACTCGATTCAAAGCCCTAATTCTTTCTGTCATTTTGAACAAACCAGTTTCGATTCCGAGAATCAATTGCATCAATTTCGCAGCCAAAGTCCAAGAACCTAACATTGAAACTAAAACACAACCAGGTTCGATAACTCACCGCTACTATCATAGGGTTCGTAGTCCATGGCCAGCTTGAGATCCCAAAAGAGCGCTTCCGAGCCTCAACAAAGAACTTTTAAACCCTAATTTAGTTCCAAACAGCGTGGAGATATTGCTGATACTTCAGTGCGAATTGAGCTTGAAATCGAACGACCACGAAGACCCCATTTTGAGGGTTGCGGTGCATGTATGTCTCCTTTCTGAAGCAAAATAAAGAAGAATTCAGAAGCCGGAGAGGGTGGGCGTCGGCCGGCAAAAGCAAAATCTGGGCATCCGCTGGACTGGAGAAGACTAGGAGTTCTAGGCTAAGCTCTGATCTGTGTCGAAACAAACGAAAAGGCTAAATACAGAAACAGTCTGCCAATATGTGAGAAAATTCGGTTAAGGACTCGAAGTTTAATTCAGATCAAAGCTATTTGTTTTCTTAACTTTTTCTTTTCCTTTTTCTTTTTGTGTTAAAATCTTTAACCATTTAAGTACGGGAAACTTACAATTACCCCCTAAGGTATGCCCTAACCTACAGTTAGTCTCCTCTATTTTAGAAACCTACACTTTGCCCCCTGTGTTTTTTACACTGTCTGATAACAATTTCTAAAACTATATTTAAACTATATGATAATCATTTTTCAGTAATTTCAATCTCTCTAGTATTTTTTAATAGTTAATAGACATTTTAAATCATTAGTTTTTCATTTATGTAAATGTACTTTTCTCTCTATAGTTATATATCAGTATTTTTTAAAAGTCGGTTGGTTGTGAAAAAAATATCAAAAATCTTGAAATTACTAGAACATTATTATCAAATAGTTTAAAATAGGGTTTCAGAAGTTATTGTCAGACACTCTAAAACAAATAGGGGTAAAGTATAAGTTTTTTAAAATAGAGGGGACAAAGTGTAGGTTAGACCAAACTATAACGGTGTTTTTGTAATTTTTTCTTTTGCTTAAATTTTTTTCCTTTTTTTTTTTTCCAAAATAAATAGCAGCGTTTGGTTAAAGACGTTAAGAGACTATTTGTCCACCCAATAGATCTCATCACCTTATAATTAGTCCTGCAAAGAGACTCTGCTTTATAGGAACCTAATGTACAACTTGCCTTTCCTCCTCTTTGATCAAATGTTAGAGCTGTTGCAAATTCCAAGTGTTAGTGTTTGTATCAATTATTTCTTGCAGCTGCAGGCCGTCTCACTAGAAAAGTATCTCGCTTCATCAACTTTATTCTATACACCCTCTTTACGCATGAACTAGCGAGTAGAACAATTATGTAATGAATTCAGACGAGAGGCTGGAAATGAATTAAGATTTCTCTATATGGCTTATTGAGATATAAAAAATACACAATTCATCCCTAAATTATAAACTTTTATACACACCAATCCTTGCATTCTTTTTTTGCACAATTTAGAGCAAGTATAAATTTTAAAACAACACCTCTAACAGAACTTTCATCAAACAACGGGCGGGCAGCACCCACCCATCAAGAAATTGAGTGACCATGAACAAGCAAGTTCAAACAAACAAATCTGAATTAAAGTAAAAAGAAAACAGCTTGTAGAATTGGACACTTTTTTTTTTCCTGATTTCCCCCATATTTTCCCAAAATTTTCTCTGTTTCCACACCCTTGGATGTTCTCGTTTCATTGGACAAATCTCCCTTGCTCCTCAACCCATCTTCAGTACCCATTTTTAATGGTGTAAATCTTCAAACAGTAACAATTCTCTGGTGAGCCAAACTTAGCTGCAAAACAAAGCAGTCAAAATCAAAATCATGAGCGAAGCCACCATAACAGCAAAACTAACAGCCTACAATTTCTTATAGTATATTTTGGTTGGAAGTTGGAATCCAGGAGAATAACTACAATGTTGGATAAAAGCTTAAGAGTTGAGTTAGGTATTACATCTTTTTTTGTAGACAAGCTTATCATGTAAACATGCCATGTCTGTCACCACATCATCAAAATGTTCCACATCATCATATAACTTAATAAATGTAACAGTTATATGATGATGTGGAACATTAATGGGTGATTTAATTGCAGCTATATGACAAATATAGGGGGTAAAGTGTAGGTTTCAAAAGTTGTTGTCGGACACTATATAACAAATAGGGGGTAAAGTGTAGGTTTTTAAAAATAGATGAGGCAAAGTGTAGGCTAGACCAAACCATAGGAGGGTTTTTGTAAATTTCTCATGAAACTAATTTATAAAAAATGATAATTTATACGGTTTATTAATTGTCAACAAATTATGACACAACTTAAATTTACTTGAAGATAATCACCGAATAATTTGAATTCATTTACTCCCATTTAACGATCTAACATAAACTTTTAAATTTTAATTTAAAATTTTTGGTAATTATTTTTTCATAAATTTAAAAGTACAACAATTTTTAGTAATAGTTAATAGATCATTTAGTTTATCATTTTTTTAATCAATCAGATTTGTATACCAACTAAGTCTTACTTAGCTAAACGGATCTATTTGCAACAAGATAATAAGGCCAATGATGAATTAATTAGTGATGGATTTGCAAAATAATAACAATAATAAAGGTTTGGACAATGTACAATTTACACTAAATCTTTAAGTCTAACTGCTTTTAAGAAAATAATGCACCAGAGACGACTCTATTGAAAATGAAAAGCTTATCTTTATTGATTGCCCCTTTGCTAAACATGTGTGGTCTCATATAGGACTCTGTGTCGACAGTAGTATTGTTTGGCTTGATTATTTTGGTTCAATATTTGTTGGTCTATTTGTGTTGCCTTTTGCTTTGCGGAATATATGGAAAGGGATCAGAAACAAATTTGTTTTGGAACGCAATTCATCTGAACCATATGCTTGGGCTAATAGTATTAAGAGCCAAGCTTCAAACTTAACTTTGATGGAGCTTGTAATTCTTCAATTGCTATGGCTGGTGCTGGGGGACTCATACGTGGGAATTTTGTTATTGCGCTTGCAAAAAGGTTGAGAATTGAATGAGAAACTCAATTTGGTGGCATGTGTGAGGTACACAGTGATCTAGGGCTGCTGGGATTCTATTCATAAGTAAGAATGTGTTACTGTATTTGTATGTTTGATTTTTTCTTTTCTTTTGGTGTCAAGACTTTGTTTCCAATTAAAGCCTTAAAAAACGGTTTTGAAGCGTCTAAAAAATTTTAGACAAAAATAGTCATCTTTATTGGGGGTGTACCAATTGATACCAAATGTTTTGAGTAACTTATGCCGTACCGTTTGGTATCAATTATTTTTCTTTTTCAGTTCTTGATATTTTTAGGTAAATTATATTATAAGTATGTCTAATTGATTAATTTTATAACAAATGTTTATTAATATTTGAAAGAAAATTTGTGCTCTTATTTTTTTTATACCCTCAAATTATGATTTTATTATATGTAATAAAATATTTATAGGAGAAAAACTGAAGTTTATGTTTGGAACTCTCTTAAAATCCATTAATTCAAATTACCATTCGCACCAAGTAGAAAGGAATCCATTCAATTTTGAATTAATACATTTTCTATCCATTTAAACAAAACCTAATAATCTATATACATATAACATATACTTCAAATTCTTACAAACTTAAATTTGTGTACGTTCTATGTGTTGCTATATTACATTTATCTAACCTATACTTTATCCTCTTTATTTTTAAAAATTTAAACTTTACCCTCTGCTTTATTTACAATACCCGACAATGATTTCTTAAACTATAATTTAAATTGTTTAATGACTATGTTCAAATAATTTTAAAATTTTTAATATTTTTTCACAGTTAAATGACCTTTAAAAAAACTAATATTCATTTATAAGGAGAAAATTGTATTTACATAAAGGAAAAACTAATAATTTAAAATATCTATTAACTATAAAAAAACATTGAAGAGATTAAAATTACTGGAAGATAGCTATCATATAGTTTAAATTAGGGTTTCAAAATGTTATTATCAGGTAGTGTGAAAAAAACAGGGGTAAAGTATAGGTTTTAAAAAATATAGGGGTAATATGTAGGTTAAGACAGACCTTAGAAGATAATTGTAAGTTTCCCTATTTAATTTTGATTTCCATATATGTATAAATTATTTAAAAGTGATACATCTCAAACAGTATAATATCAGTATTGATACTATGCTATGTCATTATAAAAACATCATGTCATTCGGTATGAAATTTAAAACTTTCATAAAATGGTAAATCATCAGCCGATTTAATGGAGGCTAGCGGATTTGGAAACCTAAGAATGTCGACTATAGTATATGTATATCACTAACTAAAAAACTAACAGTATTAGGTAGTTATTACTAAGATATGATAAGTTACCATTTTAAATAAATATATGTAATTAAGGGGTAGATATGGTAGTTATTATTAAGGGAAGGAGTTACCATTTTAGATAATTTCTATAATCATGGAATAAATAATTTTTAAAACTTTAATTATTTATGTAGAGAAAAAAATTCCTGTTTTCAAACAAAAATGCTAGCTTCTTTGGAATTTGGTGTGTAGTATATATGAAATTGATGTCATATATTGGTTGATATAGTGTCTAGAATTATTTGTTCTGATATCTATAATTATTATTCTGATGTCCAGTACTGCATTTTTTATATCTAATTATGTTATATTGATGTATAAATTGATTAGTTTAGTGTACAATGCTGCTATCTCAGTGTCTAGTACTGTTATTCTGATGTCTAAAACTGTTGTAATAGTATCTAGTAATACTTTTAGGGTGCTAATTATGTTATATTAGTATATAAATTTATTGGTCTAGTGTCTAAAACTACTGTTGTAGGGTCTGTGACTGCTTTCTTGATGTCTAATTATGTTATACTAATGTATAAATTTGTAAGTCTAGTATCTAAAACTATGGACAAAAATCTTAAAAATTGTATGATTATCTTCTTATTACTTTTAAATTCAAAATATCATGATTATTGTAAAATATGAAATCAATATACACTTCATTTTCTAATTAAAACATCATTTTACTTAATTTGTGAAACCAAAAACAAGCAATAAAGTGGGAGAGAGAAGGGAGGAGAGAACAAAGAAGAAGAAGAATTATTTAATCAGGCTAGCTTGTTCTATAAAAATTACATAATTTTTTTCCTTTTAATTATCATAATCGTGGAAAATGATCAATCCTTGTTGTTTAATGGAGATAATGAGATGTAATTATCTTATTTTTAATTTTAAATTCAAAATATCATGATTATCTCTACAGTTAATATCAAAATTTAAAAATAAAAAATTATCTTATCTATCTATTATTAACACCACTAGAGTTCTATTCAGTGGTGGACGTAGGAATCTCTCTCAGAGTTGATAACTGCACAGTGTCTTTGGCCAGCAAGTTTTGAGATCACGAGTTTAAGGTGCCCATCAGACTGAGACAAAGTACATGGATTAAATCTTATGATTTACCTAAGTTTGAGGGTTAAGTGAGTAGTTAGGCCTTTTGACATTCAAGACAGGACGAAGGAAACTAGTCGCCGGGAAAGAACAGCAGTTGGGCATAATCAAGACTGAGACGAGAGGCTGCCCATTTTCACATTTCAACGGACACTTCCGCCGCGTCGATTAGGCTGCTTGGTCGGAGGCTAACCTACAACAAGTTGAGTATTGAACCCGACGGCGGAGCTATGGCGGAGAGCCTCGAGTGGTCCCTTCCGGTGCCGAGCGTGCAAGAAATCGCTTGGCAGCCACGCCGTGCCGGAGAGGTACATAAGAGACGACGTCGGTTATTTCCTCCATCTTCCTTCGCCGTCAGGGCCCTTGATCGATCTTGCGGAGCTGGTCAACTCTGACTCCAACCACCACTAGACAGAGCTTCAAAAGCTTCACTCTGCTTGCAGAGACTGGGGTATCTTCCAGGTCGGAATATCTTTAGTCTCCTCTTCGTATGCGCTTGAAGTTCTTGTTTAACAATAACCAAATTAATTTCTTTTTCGCCAGTTGATCAACCATGGAATCTCGGACGAATGTTTGAGCAGCATGAAAAGGAGTTCAGAGGAGTTCTTTGCACTGCCTTTGGAAGAGAAGAAGCATTGTGGGCAACAAGCAGGAAGTCTAGAAGGCTACGGTCAGGCGTTCGTTACTTCAGAAGAGCAAAAGCTGGAGTGGAACGACATGATATTCGTCAAGGCTCTTCCTGTCAAAAACAGGAACCCGAGACTGTGGCCGCGCCTGCCGCAGAACCTGAGGGAGTCACTTAGTAGTTATTCCGAAAGCGTGAGAGATTTAACAGTGTGTTTGATGAAACTGATAGGGCAGGCGCTGGGGATTGAAGCAAGAGCATTGGGGAAGAGTTTGATGGAGGGAAATTACGGGGTGAGGTTAAATTGCTACCCTCCTTGTGCGGCTCCCGACAGAGTGATTGGGATGTCGCCTCACTCCGACATGAGTGGGATCACTGTTTTGCTCGAATGTGGGGCTGAGCCTGGCTGCAAGTAAGCTTTCTGATTTCCATGTTTCCAACTGCGTTTGGTTACATAGATGTAAATGTGTCTGAGATTTGTGTAATGTTTTTATGGGTTTTAAGGTATATGTTTGTACTTGGAATTAAGATGCTTATGATCAACGATGATGTTTAGATTATGTGGTTAATGTGCTGACTTAATGTTCAAATTGAGTTTGGTTTAGCTGATCCTGTGGTTGTTTCGGACAGCAATTTTCATAGACGTGATGTGGTGGTAGCCTAGCAGGTTTATGTAATCTGGTGACTAGTCTTTTTCTTTTGGGGCTGAAAAGTGTGAGTAGATTGGTAACTCCCTAAAGGTATTTCTGTGTATGTTCTTGCTTTAAGGTTTCTTTGAGCACCTTAGATCGTCAGCTTCGGTAAATGTTTTTCTTGTTTCAGTCAGTGAACTGCAATGAACAATATGTGATTTTTTCATTTGTTTCTTTCGTGGTTTTTGACAGGTCTTAAAAGATGGCAGCTGGGTCTTCATTCAACCAATGCAAGATGCTATTGTGGTTAACCTTGGCCAGATTATACAGGTATGCATGAAATATTGTCCCTTAATGATGCATGTAAGAATCCTTCTAACAATTTTGAGCTAAAGTCTGCAAGTCCTGAGCTCTGCACTGATTCCTCGACTACATGGTCATGAACTAGATATGATTTTGATGGTGTATTGGCTTTTAGGTGGTGAGCAATGGGATTTACAAAGCGCCAGAGCACAGAGCAGTGGTGAACAGAAGAAAGGAGAGACTCTCAGTGGTCACCTTCTGCTACCCAAACCCAAGTGCAGTTATAGGACCAGCAAAGGAACTTGTTCGAGCGGAAAATCCAGCAATCTACAAGACACTCTCAGTTGAGGATTACTTTCGCTGCTTTTACAATCAGAAGTTGGATGCTCCTTTTATTGATGCTCTTAGACTCTAATTGCCAGTTGGTTTCTTCTCTATGATGATACTACAACCGACCAACTAAAGTGAAGCAAAAAAATTAAGGTACATATCTGCCCTTTCACTGTCTTTATCTTTCTAAATTTTTTGGTTCACAAACTACATCCTGTGGAGGGTATTTGCCACCCATTGCTCTACAGGTCTTGATCACTGATGCCTTTTAATCTTCTTGAGTCGCTTGCCTTGTTCTTCTATGCGCAACTGTTTAAATTTTTTTGAGGCTGAAGTCACTGTTAAGCATAATCAGTATCATAAGCTGATCTGCAGGGTTTTAGTGATGTCAGAAATGGAAATTAACCTCCAATTCATGTAGTTGGTTTTGGACATCTAGTTACAATCTGAATGTTTCAACCAGCTGCAATCCTCTGGAAAAGGTGGTCTTTTGTCAATGAAACCTTATATTACAGAGTGGCAACTAGGGTGTTTGCACGAAAGAAATGTGACAATTGAATCTAAAACCAAAGATTCAAACTCTTTAGGGACTTGCATTCTTGATTGGAATTGCTTTTGTGAATTTACTGAGTCTGTGAAAACTGTTAGGTTTACCTGAATGCATGGACCAATATAACATACAATTCATTCAGATCATTGTGTAAGCTCTCTGAAGAACGAATGCTAGCCATACATAACCTAGCAATTTGATGTTTACTTGATTGTATTTTATAACTAACACAACAAATGTACCATTATCATCAAAGTCTGTAACAAACCTGGCACTTCAATATTTCTGCAAGGAATCCAAAGATGAGGACTCTAAGCTCGTCAAAGGGAACTAAGATCATTCTTAATCGTATCATATTTGATTTCCAGTTCTTTGATAATTCATTTGATTAATATGTTATTATACCTGGAAATGTCTCTTGATGTGAAGTATATATCTTCAACCCTTTTGTATCCATTAGCTTAAGTATCCCTTTGGAGTTGCCCCCATTGATGGATGAAACGAAGCATTCATGAAGAACCTGCGTCCATCTGATTTGCTTTGTACTACTTCCTTTGGGAAGAACATTATCACATTTCAGTAATTGTAGTTGTGGCAACAGCTGCTCATCCATTTGAGGACCAAATGGACACACGGAGACCTGCATGTGCAAGTTGAGCCACACAGATAAGTATTTGAAGTTAGCTAAATGGCAGAGTCATGACAATGGTTGAAGTCATTGTGAAAATCCTCAAGACAGACATGGTTGCTGCTCCTTTACTCTTGTTGATGGTCAGTAGCTCTGAAGATGAGAGAATGAAGTTGGTGGGTGTGATTATCTGTGGCCATCGATCCTTGAATGATAAGGTAATGGCAGCCCACAATCGGCTGTGTAGAAAGAAGTGGCTGCAGCTAGACCATCAGGTTGACACACCTTATCAGGTCCATAGAGAGCTGAGTTACAGTAGCAATTGATTGGAGATAACTCTGTATCTGCTGAAATATCCGTCTTAGTCGATTAATTTCTGTCTGATAATCACTTAACAGACCTCTCTGTTCTTGACATAATTAAGCTCAGTGATGAATATATTTGGAATTGCCAACTTCTGTATTAAGGGGAAAAAAAAAAGACATGGCTAAACGTGCTGAAAGGTTATATAGAAACATTACTATTACGTTCGCATGCAGACGATTTTGGCCTCTTTGTGAACAACTATTGTGACTAGTATTAGAATTTTGGATAGTTTATTTAACGGTGAAGATGAAACTCCTGATGTTAAAAATAAAAAGTTGCCATTAAATAGCGTTTTTAAAACTCTAATGTTAATCGATGATGATAATTCCAAATGGGCTCTTGGCTTTACAGTTGAAAGCTAGTCGCTCCATTCATTGGTGGCCTTAAATCAACTGTGATTATCAATTGGTTCTACAGCAGGCCAGCTAACTTGAACAGAAGAATTGAGGTTGTACGTTCATATCCGCCCTTTGACGGCCTTTATTACACTATAAACTACATTTTGATGAAGTTAAATCCAAAGAAAGGAGACCACATTTATCTTTATTGATATGTAATTAGGGGGTCAATAGCAGATGTTTGTAAGTAAGGGCTTCTATGCGGCTGCCAAATGTTTTGCTTGAGAACATGTTTTATGATTAATATTAGAGTTTTAAATAATTTATTGATGCTAGAGATCAAAATGATGAAACTAAAAGTTAAAAATTACTATTAAATAGCTTAGAGGTGTCCTTGAATATATTCTAGGGAGGGGCAAGCCTTACAGGTACCAAAGCTACGATTGCACGCTAGCTGCTGCCATCTAACAACTAGAGAGTCAAAATTGGCATCAAAGCTTGGAGAGTATAAGAACGGTGTCAATAACATCTCCTGAGCTTAGACACTAACAGGTATCCTTACAAAATTTTTCTCAACGCTTTGCATTCAGAATTTCGTTTTTTCCTACTTATGTTAAAAGAACGAACGAGCAAAAACACAGATGCATGGAGCTAATCTCTCCAGGAATACACAACACAGGAAGATGTAGGCCAGGTGCCTCAATGTTTGATGCCAATGTTGAGGAAAACTGTGTCCCCGCAGGAAGTCGAGAGAAACATGAGAACATGTTCCATTCGACATTAAATAATATAAATGCACAACCGAATAACTCTCAGAGGCCTCATACTTCAAAATGTCTCCTCATTCATGTTACAAGTGTGAAAGAAATAAGTTGCCAACTCAAGAACCAAATCCATCATTGTAACTTTGATTCCGGCAAAACTAGAAACCAGCCCACCCAGCAGGTTGAGAAGTTGTCTGATTGTCAGGGACTTTTGACTTGTTGAAATGCTGAGAACTACTTCCATCACTTTGGGGTCGGGGCTTTTGATAGAAAGCAGACGGAGCAGCTGTAAAACTATCAGCACCAAAACCCCATGCATCCAGGCCAGAAGTGGCTTGCGCAGCCTGCTTGCTCTTCTGATCATTTCTGGTTCTTACTGAATGAGGAGAATTGTCCTTGACTTGATGCTGTTGGTGGGGCTTTGGATCTTCTGCAAAAGCTTGCCATGGCTGCACTTCAGGACTTGGAGAATGAGAATCTTCTTGTAGGAGTTTCTCTTTCTGCTGCAAAGAAAATGCACACAACCTGTCTTTGGACTTTGTACTAAAAATTTCCAGACGTATGTGGACATGGGGTAACTCGAATTGAATTTGGGCTTTAAATATTTTTAGTGTCACGCTGACAGCAGGGTTGCAGGAAACAACTAGAGCTGGTGTGGGGCTTGCGTGGAAGCAGACAGTGAATGAGAGGGAAAAAAAAAATAAAGAGATTTCATAAATTTGATAGTTCAGCAGCCTGTGATAAGACAACTGAGATTCAATGCTAGCGGTTTTAAGTGTTTCCAGATTGAGAGTGATAGGTACTGCTGTTTGTGTTTCCGTTTTGTATTGAATATTGCCAAAAGGAAGAATTAACTGTGCAACCTCGAGTGGATTCAATTTAAGCAGGTGGTGACCACATTGATGGCTTACAGAAAGTTGATGAGCCACCAGTGCTTGTAGAGCATAATAGGTTAATGAAATCTAAAAGATGAAAATAATTGGAGTTTGTGGTAGAGAAAGCATGCAGTTGTTTGAGGAGTCATCACTAAAAGGAATATGCTAGATCTAATTCACACCCAAGAATGGGAGTAATAAAGAATGTCACTCCCATTAGGATATAGAACATGGAATCATCTTGCAATTGCAAGAAATTAAGAAAAGACATGAGAGTTCTATGAAGGCAATGGGAAAGAAGGAAGCCCACAGCGTAAATGTGGATGAGGATGGTGAGAGGGATTAGGTGGTTACCTTCATGGTGCAAGAGACAAACCAGATCCAATAGATATCGTCTGATCTATTCCACATGTTTTTCTAAGGGACTGTGGAGGTCACGGAATTTGAAGAATTTTGTTGGCCAACTTCTTATTTAAATGGTCATGCAGAAAGGACCAAGAGCAATGGCAAGGTGAATATTTGGTTGCATTAAGAACACACCAGAACTGTTGGTGAGTATGTTCTAAAATTTGATCAGATATGACCATTCTTGAAAGATTGGATAATTAGGGCCTAGATGAGAGTTCAAAGATCACAAAAGATCATTTTTCATGTTGAGATCTGAAGATCTCAAAGAACTTATATGCATGGGTTGGAAGCAAAATTTCCATATGCGAGTCCCAGAATGAGCGGGTCAATGTGAGGTTGTCTAAACAAGTGAGCTTTGCAAATCTTCTAAAATTATGGGGTGGGGTTTGGGTCAAGAAACATTTGAGATAGTCGGGGAATGTTAGGCTTGTATTAAGAGATCAGCCAAGATGAAGTCTTAGAGATCACAGAAGGATTTTCCTGACAGACTGGATGACTTCATAACATTGAAAGAAATGCAAATGCATGAAACTGGTACTGGAGTCAGAGTATGAATGGGCAAAGGAATGAAGCATGTATAAAATTCACAGAGAAAAACACAAAAGGGTGAGGAACAGTGATGTTCAGTGTATCATGGATAGGGCCTGTTGTTTGTATTTTCAATTGATCTGTATTTCTGGTTCCTCACAGGTGGATTGTGTTTCCTTGCCTCCTCAGCCCACATCAAGAACAACTAATGGAGTTCAAATATGATGCAGAAAGATCGTTAAGGAAACACAGATAACTATACCTGAACAGCAGAAAGATGAATTCCAGATGAATTTGCATTCTTTGAAGCATCTTTATTAGGAGATGGAGTTCTGTCTGCAAGAGCTTGCTTCAGCTCCTGTATCTCCTGCCTTTGAGATCGACAAATTGCAGATAACTTTTCAAATTTGAAAGTTATCTCAGCCTTCTCCAGGTTAGTTTGCCTTACTTGTGCTTTCAGCTGCTCTATTTCAGCCTCTAATGCTTCTTCCTTGTTTGTTTTGTTATTCTGGTTTGCAGAGCCCAGCTTATCAGTATCAAATTCAGCAACGAAAGTGTTGAATGCTTCATCTTTACAGGTAAACAAGCTTTCTGGTCTTGTGAGCTTTTGTCTGTCCATAGAAGCATCCCTATCCTAGCCACAAAAAAAAAAAGGAGATTTTTCACCATGGCAATGCACAGGTCTTATGCCATAGACATTTCTTGTTGATGAATTGAGTTCTTTACATTTTTACCCCTTGCAGCAGTGGTTTTTTTGGTCAACGAATTGTTGTCAGGCGCACTCCTATCATGTTTAAATGGGCTATAGTTAGTTGGTTCTTCGTCAAACTTAGGCCTGCTCTTCTCGTCAGCAGCAACTGCATCCTCTGCATGCTGAGTAGACCAGAAAGAACCAAGCTCAGCCCTCTGGGCAGGTTGTGACGGGATTCTTGCTTGTTCCTTTGACGAAGGTGGCGGGGGTGGACTTCGTCGTGGCCTTGAAGATGACAGGTTAGCTGGCCTAGCGATGCTTGCTACATTTGTAGACAGCATGAACATGAACTTAAATGTTAGCAAGGTATTGACTTCCCTTTTCCACCCCTAAATGATTGTCTTCCATCTCATTATTCTATATTGAAATATTCTGTCCTCATCATACAAATTCCTAACTCACCTTCCGTAGACTGCATTTCAGGTGGCCTATCTGGTAAGGACTTCTGTAGACTAGCAGGTAATTGCTCATTGACACGAAACCACACCTGTGGCCATGAGAAGAAAAAAGGAAGTTCAGTAAGCAGAAAGTCTGAAACTGAAAATTGCTTCCCTAGTCATACAAAATCTAAAACTAACCTAGTTTCATGGATATGAAAGGCCAATCAATCAAAGCCCTTGCCTGCGTGATGTCAGGTCTGTCATCTGGAGATGCTTGAAGCATGTCTCTAATCAAGTCGGTTACTACCAAGCCGTAAGTTGGTAAGTCAGGAATTCGGTAGTTCCCATTTAAAATCTGTAGTTTTGATTCTCCATCAAATGCATTCTTGAAATAGCATATACGAAAGAGAAGACATCCAAGGGCCTGAAATGTTGCACAAAATGTTCACCCACTAGTACAAGAAAAGTTTACACGATAGAATCCCATCTAATGAGTGCTTGGAAATATGAGTTTAATTCACTTACCCATATGTCCACCTTCTCGCTTATAAGTTCTCTCCGGAACAGGTCCCACATCTAGTCAATTAAGCATGAAAAATGTTATCAAATATTGTGACAGCCATGGAACATCAAAAATAAAATTCTTCTCTCTTTCCGAGTTTTGAATAAAATAGTTCCTTCATCAACCTCTGGTGCCCTAAAGGCTGGGGTAGTATGCCTTCTAATGTTATCTTCCTCTATTCCCATTTCTTCAGGCTTCTCAAACCGCTTGTGATTAGTAGAGGTGCTCCCAAAGTCGCACAATTTCCATAAGCCATCAGAACCCAATAAGAGATTCTCAGCTTTCAAGTCTCTGAGAAAATCAGATCACAGGCACATGCGAGCACACATGCAAAAAAAAAAAAAGGCCAAGAATCAGAATTGATATCATAAAGAATCAATGCACCACGATACAGAATTGAGAAGCAATGTACCCCAGTTTAGAAAAAAGATGAATGAAAATAAAATCCTGTCTCATCTAATGAATACCATCTCTAAATCGTCAAAATGAACTAGATTAGTACTGTTTATGCGTGGATCTACATCCTCAGCTGTTCAAGTCAGACACACCAACAACATAGAAACTGAATCCCTGTTTAGCAAAGAGAATTGAGACATAACCGCCTCTTGCCTAACTGAAAACATCTATAAGATATCCAAGTATATTATAGTGTTGGAGTCGAACATAGCAGCAACATAAGATTGCGTGAGAAAATAATTATGAAATGTAGAACTGTATAACTTGCAAGCTTGAAGGTTATTATGCAGTTCTTGGGGAAAAAAAAGAAATAAAGAAAGAAAGAAAGAAAATGGAGCCGCAAGAATTTGACATCTTCTAGAATACCTATGAGCAATCGGAGGATTCTGGCAATGCATGGCAAATACCGCATTGCACACATCCCTGAAAATCGCAAGGACCTGTGCTTCATCAAAATAACCAGCTCCCCTGCTCTCCAGCACACTAACCAAAGACTTCTCACAGAACTCCATTACAAGTAGCGCTTCTTTTGTTCTTCCCATATCAAATATAGCATGGGCATGAAGCATGACTACATTAGGATGCCCTCTGAGAGATTTCATCACCACAATCTCCTTCTTTACCAATTCCAGCGACTCATCATCGCTGCAAATAATATGCTTCAAGGCATACTGCTTCATAGCCTGCATTAAATCCTTGGCTAAGTAGACACATGAGAAGCCACCCTCCGCAATGACATTTTGGATATGGAGTTTGAGATTGCCAACATCGATTGACCGACCCTCAAGTCCTGCCGGCTCTTTATGCGTAAATGGCTTGAATCTCCACATAGTTGATACAGCGAGGATATGAAAGACACTGCAGAAAAAAATCGGAATTCTCTAATCACATAACTTGTAGCAGAGCAGAAACGGGTAGCCAAAGAAAAACATATCCCAGATTGAAGATTCAATTTTTGATGGCTTCAATCGGGGAAAGCAAACATCTTTGTCTCCTGCTAATGCTAAGAGTTCACTGAGACAGCATTAACTTATAAACGCCATCCATGTGAAGAATAATCCATAAACGCAACTGCGCAAAAAGCTTAGACATCAGTAACTAGAGACGGCGGTCATCATCCGCCGGCACGTTCCTTTCCGATCGGAAAACCGAGAAAACGCCAAAACCCGGCGAACCGAAACTGACTATAGAGCAATCAATCCAACAAATCAAGGCAAAGTAGAAAATGGAGCAGAGATAGAGGGAGCGCCAATACCAGATTTGTTGAATTCGGACGCCAATCTACTTTATCTGGGCGGCGAACTTTCAGACAATCCACAGATTCTTCGTAGATGCAAATGCCAATAAGAATTGCTTTTGTTTTGGCGAAGGTCTGATGATCAGTTGAGAGGAAACAAGATCTGCCTCGATCTCTTGTGAAGCACTAGTCTCTGTATCAATTACTTCTTCTCATCATTGCAGTTATTACTATTGGCCCGCAGGATTTGCTTTCTTTTGCCACTTGGTTATTTCGAAATGTCTGGAAAGGGACTAAGTTTTCATTTCTTCCATGGTTAGCACTGCCTTGTGGTCACTTCAAGAAAGAGTTGCCGATTACTGCGTTGCATCTATTTGATGGAGACGCAAGGCGATAAACAGCCGCTTTCATCATGGATGTGCCAAAGAGAAAGACATAGGCCTCCTAACTTAGTACTGCTTTCATCCATTACACTCCCTCGGTTATAAAATATTTGTTATTTTTTTATGTTTTGTGTGTGTCTCAAAATATTTGTCACATTTACCTAGTTAAAGAATATTTTCTGAATTTTACTGTTTTTCTTATGTAGCTCATATATGTGAAGTTGTTTGAAAGTAGAAGAGATTAAGTAGGTCATAGCTAGAAATTGAGCATTTGGGAGAGGTGGGCTGTTAACATATATAAATTTACAATCAATAATAAAAAATATTAAATAATATTATATATACACATATAAAATTTGAGAGTTTACAATAATTAAATTCAATTCCAAAATTTATAACTAAAAAATTTAATATAATACTCTTTCAAATCTCTAAAATCATCAAGTGGTAAATCTAAATTGAAAGTCTCAGCAATATATTTTTTAATATATAAAAGTAGATAATTTTCAACAAAGTCATTGTTCATCTTATTTCTTAATTATTTAGAATTTCACCGCAACTTAAATTTTTTTTATGCTGGTCCAATACCATTTCCAATATGCAATTGAGCAGACCATTCCGTAGGACCATAGTAGGCAGCTAAGCAAGAAAACAGAATGGCTACACATATCAAAATCTAGAAAATAAAGGTGCTGTAAAAGGGAGATCGCAGTAAAATATTCAAAGGATAAAATATATCAGAGAGCCTTATTAATTCTAAAATTTATAGATGAGTACCTAACTTTAATTTGTCTACAATTTCATCACATATTTAACAACCCAACAAAAAATTTTAAAATTCTAAGAGGGGCGGCTGCCACCCCCACCCTAAGAAGCTACGCCCGATGAAGTGTGCAAATTTAGATTTGATTGCAAGTTTTCAAGTTGATCAAAGTTGCTTCTAAGATGTGTGTTATTAGGTTTTGTACTTTTCATCCAAAATTAGTGCGTTTGTATCTGAATTTTTAAAAGTAATTGTAGTATTTGTAAAACGTATTTTACGAAAAACAAAATATAATATTCTTGTGTACCCAAGCATTTAAAATTTTTATAAGAAACTGAAAAGTAACAAACGTTTTTTGGACGATGAAATACCTTTTAAAAGAATTTATATCTCAAAATAAGTGGCAATATTTTTTTTTTTTTAATACTCAAAATGAATAGGAAAGTATAAGAGTTAACAAGATCATTTGAATGATAAAAGGCCGGCCAAAATCCTATAGAAGTAATGAAAATCCATCTGTTGTTGCCAAGTTTGATGACTCCCAGCTATTGACCGAAAGATATTAAAGGACGGTGCAACATTGTCACTGGCTTGTTTCGCTCCAAAATGAAAAAATTCCTCGAATGTGTGGTGAAGCTATGAGCCATATGAACTTGAGAAAACCTATTGCTCCCATTACCTTGTCCGAGTCTTCAAAATATCCAATTTTTAGTAAAATCAACATGTTTTGTTAAACCATTCAAAGTGAACAACTGATTATCACTTTGTCATCAGTTGGTAAGTCCTCGAATTTTGAGGTATGAATCTCATGTTGTTGACCAAATGTTTGATATATCCTTCATTAGAAACAAGGCCTAGAGCTTGTAGAGGAATTGCATCAAAGGCTGGCAGAGGAATTGCAACAAGAGCATGTCTTAACAAGATTATAGCCCTAATAATGAGAAGCTAATTGGTTAGCCGAAGAAGTAACTCCACCTCAACTACCACCCCCTTCTCTAGTTTGGAGGCATAAGCTTTTCTTAGCTACATGTGTAGGTGGGCTCTACAAATTATGATATTTGCTTTTTACCCCAAAATGGAATTATGCTATTCCCTGGCGATTGGTGCACGACGGAAATTGATGCGCGACAGAGATTGGCACATGAGGGAGATCAGAGTCCAAAGCGGTGGTCGGTTGCCGCGGTGATGAGAGTGGGGGAGAGAGAGAGAAGCAGTGGTAGGAGGGAAGGAGAGAGAGAAATGGTTTGAGAAAGAAAAATTAGGGTAAGACGTGAAATTGTAAAATCAATGCTATGTCTAATTAGACATATATCTACAATAACCATACATATACCCACCAATATAAAAAAATACTACAAATGAATTCAAACGGATGGAGAGCTTGTAAAATTGTCAAGTGACTGAAATGAGGGTACTGGCATGTACCAACACTCTTGAACTCTCCTCGTACTGATCACTTTTAATGATAAATCTCCATGTCTCCGTCTTCTCGGAGTAGGCAGCTAGTGCACAGCTCTTCTCCTCCATAAAATCAAATAAAATTATTCCTCTATCCTTAATCCAAGCTTTAGGTTTATAATTGAAACGTTGCTCAGTTTCTCTACCCAGACTGATCCGCCTAACAAAATCCCATTCATCTTTCTGCAAATCCTTGAGCACCCACACATCCATTTCCCCTAGCCTCCCTGCATGCTTCACACAGCATAGATCGTCGCCCCTACCCACTATCAACATCCAGGGTGCACCACCTGGTGATCTCCTTGGACCTTGAAGGTGGTGAGTTGTTTCAGTATTAAGGTCAATGGCATATATAAACTCCCTCCTACCAGACTTACCATGATAACCTAATAGCAAGTAGTAAACCCCACCAGCAGAAACTCCATTTAAGCATACAAATTCATTGCTCACCATGTACTTTGTGAGCTGCAGCTGAGGGTCATCAAGTTTTCTCCATGTTGAGTTCATATTGTTGGCGTCCAAAGTCATGGCATACCAGTATCTTGTATATATTGTTATATGGCGCTCGGCCTTCATATTCCTTCCCCATAAACAACACTTTAAACTTTCCAGTTTGTTTAATTCGTGAGATGGCACCGTAATGGGCGGAAAACACTACTCCATGGGGAGACATAGGAAGCCTCACAAACTTTTTTGTCACAGGATTTGCAACAAACTGATCATCACTCTTCCAATGTCTCCTTATCAAGATAATGCCCTCCGAAGTACCCATTATCGTTCCATGTATTGGATAACTTAGACCGACGGGTAGAGCTTTGAGCTTTTCTGTCACCTTGAGAAACTTAGCAGGATGACCATGCAGCTCCACGAGGAGGAAGATTTCTGAGAAGGGAATCTGTGACTCTATGAAGGCAGGGACACGCAGGATCTTGGCCCAAGCTTTGCAGACATACTGTACAACAACATGCAAATGTGCTGCGGGAAGTCTCTTTAGAATGTCGGCGATAATCTCTTCAGGAAGGTGTATCTTGCGCAGTCGCAATGATTTCCGTGTAGAACAAGCAACTATGCCGGTATTTCCCTTTCTCCTGTCCCCCGCCATCTGAAGACTGATACTTCTTCCACCTGCATAAAAGTTAAAAATTTGTGCTCAGAATTGGCGGTGGCTGAAACCAAGTTCAAATGGGGAGAATATAGAACATGAAAGTTAATGGTTCAACTACTAAAATCTGAGAGCCACCAAAAAATTTCAAGAAAAGTTGGATCTTGATTAATTTTCCTATTAATCGTCCAGTCCTTAAGTACCTATATCACAATCTACTGGCTATAACAAATTGGTGATAGAACCTGTTGACATGGGAAAACCATCTAAAGGTTTTCAGCCAGGGTCCTGCCGTAGCCTTCTGGGAAGGGTACCAGGAGGATCAAAAGAACGATCAGAAACAAAGAGGTAGAGAAATTGAAGGGCATTAGAGCAGGCGAAGTTACCTCAACTTGCAGCCGCCGAAGGAAACTCAGGCAAGGAACGATGCAACGAGTTTCTGTGAACTGGAGTTCACAGTTTTTGACGAAACCCTGACCTTTATGCCTGGTTCAGCCCATGTGCACCGGGCTCCTCCATCAGTTTCGGCCCAAGTGCGTAATCCATTTAAGTTGTTTTCAAGAATTTGCCTAATTTTTCGAATTAAAGTGTATACACGAGCTAAGCTAAATGTTCGTAAAAAAAATCAAGCTTCTCAGAGCAGCCCATTTAAATTGAGCCTTTACTCTTACTCCTAAAATAGGTGAGTCTTTCGGGTGAAAAAAAACAGCATAGACATAATGGGCTGATCTCTCGCCCGAAAGCATCACCAGCCGATTCCTTACATTTCATTCAGGTTCAGGCTATTTGACCGTAACTAATTTACATACCCAACATTGTCACGGAATTCCAAGTTAAATTGACTTTCAGAAAATATATATATTTAATTGTTATAAGAGTGTAATTCTAAAAATGAAAGTAATTTTATTATTTATAAAGAAAAATATGACATGCCACTCAGCTAGGTTATAATAATTAGGTTATTTGCATCATATGCTGCATTCTTATTTATGCTTCTTTACTTGTATTCATTGACCATGCATATAGCCAAAGTGATGGAGGTCATATTTGACCATGCAAAATTATGGATAAAATTATTTTTATAAACTATGTAATGAGTTGATAAAGATCCAACATTTCCGATGTATAAAGAAAATGAATTTGAGTATGAGTAATAATAATTAGCTATTAAAATTTTAATTCAAATTCAAACTCAGTTACCAGATGAAGATGATTGAAAAAAAAAATCTTATATAAACAAACTAAAAAATTAGGAGCCTACAAAAAATCATAAATCTAACCTTATTCCAAATCTGGATCTCAATTTATTAAAATTGATATTTATCAAATAAATTTATTAGTAATGGTAAAATGTAATTTCTATGACATGGTGGTAAAAATTGACTAAATATAGTGAAAATTAAAAAATATGATGTTGACCAATTAAAATTAGAAGGAAAACACAATTAGTCATATTTAAACATGAGGGGAGAAAAAATTCAGATTGATAAAAAAAAGAAAAATGTTGCATGCCATGTTTATTATCCTTACTTCTGCAAATAGCAAAATTCTATGATCTTCCATAGGAAGCATATGCTTCTTATCTTATCACTACATGACTTCCTCGATACTACAAACTTTGAAGTAAAATGGTGTAAATAGATTTCAAGTTTCAGAAAATATAGAAAAATATAAATAGCTCAAAAGTAATACCTTAATAGGTTAACTATAAAATATTTAAAATTTAATAGTAATAGATTAATGGTAATAACTTAACCATAAAAAATTTAAAATAAACAATTTAGTGAAATGAAATATAACTAAATATAAATAGCGTAATAGTAATAGCAAATATAGTACAAAAATAAGTACTTCCAACTCCTAAAAATGAAGTCAACTTACTAATTAACAATTTTAAATAAAATTGAACGCAAATCAATTATGTATAATTCAAAAAATTAATAATAAAAAAACCAGTACAATAAAGGAAAAAATTTTAACTTATTAAATAATTCTTAAACTTAAAAATGCTACATAAAATAAGAATCATAATTCTAAATCTATTAATACAAACATGAGAAGATAAAAATACAATTTAAATATTTTTCTTAATCACACTTTATACATTGCAACTATGAACAATAGATCAATAGAAACTCTTATTTCAACAAGTAGAAATTTGGCACCCATCAATAGTCATCCCTGACCCTATGCATCTAACAATCACATCCCATTTCCAACTTGCCTTCAATTTGTATCATTTCCCTTGCCAAACACTATTATTACAAATATAAAGAGCCTAAAAGATAATCTAAAAACAACCACATATTAAAACACAATTGAAAAATTAAAAATAAAAGGTTAAAAAGATGTAGTTGTAAATATAAAATAGGAAAAATTACAAAAACCCCATGTGGTTTAGTCTAACCTACAGTTTGCCCCCTATTTTTTTACACTGTCTGATAACAACTTCTAAAACTATATTTAAATTATGCAATAATCATATTCCAGTAATTTCAATCTTTTCAGTGTTTTTTTATAGTTAATAAACATTTTAAACTATCAATTTTTCCTTTCTGTAAATGTACTTTCCCCCTGTAATTACATATTAGTATTTTTTAAAGGTCAGTTGGCTTTGAAAAAAATATCAAAAATCTTAAATTGACATGAACATTATTATCATATAGTTTAAATTAGGGTTTCAGAAGTTGTTGTCAAACACAGTAAAACAAACAAAGGGTAAAGTGTATGTTTCTCAAAATCGAGGGGGCAAACTGTAGGTTAGACCAAATCACAGGAGGTTTTTATAATTTTTTCTATAAAATAAGTATACAAATAATCATAAATGCATAACAAAATTAAGAAAAGTATAAAGAGAAAATAATCAACAACTTTCTGGATAACAACATCAATGGAAAATAATCCAACCACATTTCAGTTTTTTGCTTCAATTTTGTTAAACCTTACAATGTCTCTTGATCAGCAAAGAACCTAAAGCTAAACAGCAAAATGGTTGATCTTAGCGCATGAAATATTCAACCCGACACAACAATGATGAGTTCTGAGATCATTCAGTGGGGCAATAAAGGACAAATTTATTTGAGCAAGTATATGATACAAGATGATCAATTACATGTAGCTATCATAATCTAAGCTCATAGTCAAGTTGAATCTAAAAGCTAAAAAGTGCATAGAATTTCATACCTGCAAAAAATGACCAATCCAGCCTCAACCCTCTTGAGAATATTCGTGTTCAAACACTTCTTTTGCTAAAAACTTGGACCCAAATGGTACAATGGTTCACTATTTTACACTAAAACCAGGAAATAGAATGTCGAATCAATGACACAAAGGCATCAATATTTTAAAAGATTTTAAGCCATTCAACCAAGTTCTTAGAGTATGAGAAGTGCACATACTTTGAGAATCATTTTAGTAGTCATTACGTTTTGATTCCCAGGTCCAAAAATTTTCTTAACAGTCATTCATTGGAAAAACGGACCTGTTACATCCAATAAGGCCAGAAAATCTAGTAAGTTTCTTGGGCAAAACATGCATTAGACCGTAACATGTAGTTTACTAGAAGGGCTATCTGATGACACTCTTCAATGCAGCCTACCAAAGGGCTCAAACTTTAGTAAGAAGGCATTATGTCTGGAGGAACAAGGGATGGTGGAGGTGAATTCACCGTTGAAGACTATGAGTAGCAAGGATCACTAGCCTTATGGTTATTGGAGCATCCGTCATAGGAGATCTACAAGAACAATGAGCGTATTTGAACTTTTGATCTGTAGTGAGGGAGGAAACTAGATAAGATTAAAATAGTTGTAAACTACAAAAACATTTCACCATGAAATTTCTATAGATAAGATATGCATTACTCACAAAATTGCCAAGTAAAATGAAGTTCAAGCCTGATAACCAAATATGATGCACAACCATTATTGATCTGAAAAACCTAACACAATGTTACAATCAAGAGATCAAAGGGAGTACATATGACAAGGGAGATGAAGAGTTGAAGTGCCGTATTTTACAAACATTTACAAACATAAAGCCATTGGAATACTTGTTAATCTAGTTCTAAAGCCTTGTTAAAAATCTAATTCTCATAGACACCTAAATAAACAGCATATCCACCTTCAAATTCTGGAGTTACGGTTGTTTCCGGCAAGGATGAGAGAAATTTCTAACCCTCGACTGAAGGCTTGGATGAACATCGGACATGTGTCTGTGATGTTGTCACCGAAAACCATGAGAATAATGCTACTGGTATAAAGATTAGTCCCATAAAAAAAAACCGTACAAATGCAAAATGGGAATGTTATTTTCTTTCCCTAATTATCCTGTTTGCAAAACAAGATTTGTGCTACGATTGAAAGTGTTTCTTATTCAGCTTTTAATTCTACACGAAATTTTCTCCTTCAAACTTAATGATGCACTTTTCAAACAAAGAATTGGATCATAGTTACTACGATGGGATGCAAGAGGGGTATTTTTGGGTAATTAAAGAAAAAAATTAGAAATTTGTTGCCATAAGTAGGATTTTTGTCACATGTCATTTTCCTATTAATCTTGTTAAGTGAAAAGTCTCTTTAATTGTAAAATGTATCCTGTTTTTATAATATATATTAGATTAGATGGGTGGTTGCATTAAAACTACAACATTAAAAATAATACTTATATCTGGTTTTTCCACAAAATTCTTCCCACGTATAAAAGATCATGGTAGATTTACTATTCATTCTATAGTAAAATAAAGCGGAGCCGTTTCCCTTTTTTTTCTTTCTTTCTTTTTTTTTTTCCCTGGCGGTTCACCATGTTTTCACTAGTTAGGAATTAAGTTATAACATTTTTTTTAAATTCCAAATTATTTATTAAGTCTAATTCCCAATTTAGGGAATTAACATACCTTAAAATTTAAAAATCTCTTACATAAATTTTTAGATTTTAAAATATTTATGAATCTTAATTCCTAATTCAGGGTATTAGATGGAATTACGATTTCTGCGTACCTTAAAATTTTTTAAAAAATATTACATAATTATTTAAATTTTAAGACTCTATAAATCTGAATTTCTGTATTATAAAATAAGATATGACAATTAAAGAGGCTGAGTAGGGTTTGTGTCAAATCATTCATGTTCAGGTTTAATTTGGTTATCGTAAATTTGAGTTCAGATTGAATTATTTGAGTTCGGATTGAATGGATTTTAGGTTCAGGTTATGTTAGATCAGTTTTATTTGGATTCTAGTTCAACACATGTCTGGTAAATTTCAATTTCATGTGATTTTAAATTAGGTTATTCGGGTTTCAAGTCAAATTTGAATTTACTCATCAAATTCATTTTGGTTAAAGTTAGGTTTTGTCAGGTTTAGACATTGAGTTGTCTCAAGTTCCTGTTATTCAAATTTGGGCCAATTTGGGTTTTTGTTTTAATGATTGTCAATTAGTTTATATGTGTTTGCTTTTCTTTGTGTTGCGATCACACTATTTGTATCTTAAGATTGTTTATTATATGTGTATATCATTATAATACTATAGATTACCATCGCAATGGTGTGGATACTTTTAGAAACATTTCTTTGAGTAACATATACTATAACAATGTAGATAACTATTACGTAATGAGCACCCGCTACGTAGCACGGACTTCTTAGCTAATAAATAAAAATTCATAGTTTTCTTTTGTGATAGATATTTTGACTATGTATCGTTTATAAATTCCTCTTGACCTGAATAAATAATTCATTTTAGGCTTTGTAAGTTAAGATTTCATAAAAATATTATTCAAGTGATTTCATCTATAAAAAGAAAAATTGAAAAAGAAAAGTTTTAAATATCTAAAATACATGTAAGCAATATAATTATGAATTTAAAAAAACCTAATGAACTAAAAGTTAATCAGTTATGAATTGTCTGGATTTATTCTTATTATGTAAAGAAAAGTGATTTATGTTATGGGTCATGGACCTACATCCACAACTTCGGGAGTTTGGTGCGACGAGAGACTGGCTAAAGAAAATAACTCCTAGGTTTGAGGATTCGAAGCTTATCCTCCAGGCTCCAAACCGATACTTTCTACTCTGTCAACAGAGGAAGGGGTGGTGTGGTGCAGGACAATTTTAAATAGCTATTTACTTATGTCTCAGTTAATGCACAAGTTTCTAAAAAAATTGCATACATCAAAATAAACACTTTTAATGATTCAAGGTGTACTTTTTAAGAGATGCTAAAAATGATTTTTTATATATAGAAATTATTTACTCATATTTTATATTAATTGAGGTTCTAGACTTTAAGAAGTGTGAAGATCATTTTTATTTTTATTTTTTTTTTGTAAAAATAAGATATTTTATTAACTTTTTTGAGTCATGTGAAGAAAAAAATTATATAAATTAATTATTTTATATAAAAATTATTCAAAATGATTATTAAGTAGATGAATAATTTTCAAATTAATGGCATCTATTCGAGAAAAAAATATAAATGGTCGTATAGCCACTTTTCCAAATTCAACCGACTGCCGTAAAAATAACCGAGGATAATTAACAAGGAAAATTTATGTAAATAAAATAAAAATAAAAAGTTCTTCAGTTTCAGTCGCAAAGGTCCTCTTCTTGGATTGCCAACCTTCCAAGTAAAGGTATCTCATGTTATTAGTTAGGTAAAGTTAGTCAAAAGAGCTCATTCACCAATCAGTTTAAAATACCCTCTAATTTCTTATGCTTTCACTTTTTTCACCCAACTTTTGTTTTTCGACGTTTATAACTTTATATCTTCAGCAATTAGCGGTCGAAACATGTCCTATCACAGAACTTCACCCTTTCAAACACACGAAGCAAATAAAGCACAGATATTGTAGCCCATCCTTTTCTCTTTTTGCCTTCCCTTCCAAGACAAGGTTCAGATCATGAAATCTAGTCCCACCTTGCAACATAAACATAATTGATTTTCTTTTTCTTTTTTCTTTTAAGGAACGACCAAGGAAAGTTTTAATTAAATAAAGAGTCTACACGCAACATATATAATGCTTCTAAGTTTGAAGCTATGCTTGGGCACTTTTTCTTGTTTTTCCTAATGGTATAGTATTTAAAAAACTTTCTTGGGTAAATCTCAAAAAAACTCCTTGAGAATTAGGTGAAAATACAGTTTGCACCTTCTTGTTTCGGAAACCTATTCTTTGCCCTATAAAGTTGTACTCTCATTAACACCACTTCATGTGAGGTAAAAAAAAAAGATTTAGGAAAATTTACGGCCAATTCATTTTAAAGTAAAATTAATGTATTATTGTGTATTAATCTTATATAAATTGATTATTGGTTCAAATAGTCAATTTATTGGAAACTTGCTTTTTAAGAAGTTCAAAATTAATTTAAAAATCCTTTTGTAGAAAGTGAGGATTATTTATTAATTTTTATTTTCTACATTCGATATGTTAAAAAATTAATACTAGTAGCCAAATTAAATTTACGAGAAGATATGTATACTGTAGTTTAATTTAAATTTTGAAAAGTTGATGTTAATAATTAATAGAATCTAAGAAAAAAAATATCAAATTTCTCAATAATGTTTAGCTCCTGGATCGAATTTCCACTAAATTTTTCTCTAACAATGGTATTGTAACTAGCGTTATAGTTTAGGACTAGATATGCAGCTAATATTACACATTTGGACAAATATGCCACCAACTATTAAGAACTTAATGATAAACGCAAAAAAAATTCTAGGTTTTGAAGAAATATTAGGGTACCAATGTAACTTCTAATAAATTTTAGAAATCTTATGTAATTTACCATTTCATTTTTTTTGTGTGCACCGATTTGAGCCACCACATTATTTGTCACTCTGGATCCACCACTGGATGACGAAAGAATGCTAGAGACGTTGCTTTGGAAATTAGTATTTATAACAAAACAGTTGTCATACCTCGAATCAAACCCAAACCCGACTAGGGCCAAAATTGTATACTCTATTACAGAAGGTGAGAAACTAGGGCCAATAGGCAAGGAATCACAGAGATCGGAGGGGTGCTTCAACTATGTGGTGGCAAAATTGAATATTGGGAAAGACTGGGGATAAATCGTAACTAAATATTCTCCATCAAACAAAATTGGTCTTGAGAAGTCAACGAATTGGTGAGTGGCAGTGAATTAGGGTAATCGGAAGACAATGTGGAGATACTTGGAAATGCATCGGAATCAGTTGAGCTGGCTTCGTTTGATCAGGATTTGAGTGATCAAAAAGGCATCGGAAGACGATGATGTATTTGAATTTCATTTTTGGAGGGACCAATAGCAGATCTAATGACAAATATAGTGGTTGGTGTATAAAAAATTAAAATGAAAAATTACATAAAATTTCTAAAATTTATTAAAAGTTACATTAATATCTTAGGATTTCAAAACTTACAACTTCTCATTTTTATCATTAGATTTTTAACAATTCATGGAATATTTGAACCCAAATAGTAACATTAGCGGTATATCCAATCCCAAACTATAAAATTAATGTACCGATATTAGAGAAAATTTTAGCATGATAATTATGTTTACTCAACAATATAATTATCATGCTAAAATTTTAGCGTGATAAATCCTAAGGTTTATACTACAGAGTCTTAGGACTAACAAGGTTACGGCTTAAATATTTGAGGACTTTTTCAGTAAATAGATGAGTCTTAAGACTGACTTGCTAAAACACGAAAAATTTATAAACTAAAAATGCCCTTCCGCATAAATTAATTAGCAGAGTGATATCAGAAGCGTTAAGACCAAATAGGTGCGAACAGGCATCTCCGATCATGGTAAAAATAATTTCTGAAGCCAAAGGAGAATTTTTCACCTGCACAAGATCGTTGACATACACAGGTCAAAGCTATATATATATAATGAGCAAATCTCTCAACCTCATAAAAGTTTGTACTTATCTTCATTAATAGACTAGAAGGCCTGCTTCAATAATAATAATAATAATAATAATAATAATAATTAACGGTCACTAATCAGATGTCATTTAGTCGATAAAGGCATTTTGGCAACTGCTTAGTAACTGTTCGGTTAGAGTTTTGCATCTCTTGTATGTAGTGATACCCTTTTTTTTAGTTAAATAAAAAATATATTTTAAAGCCAACATAGCTAAAGGCCGAAGGAAGTTGGTTCCTCAAAAAAAACAAAGAAAACACTGAAGGAATTCCTTCAAGCTAATATTCGTTTTTCTCATACAACATGTAGCTCTAAGAATTACAACCTCTATAAAACTCAAGTATTTGACTAAGTTCATTGGTCAACGCTCTAAAGTTATGGTCAGCATTTGAAAACCCAAAGTTGAAACATTGAATTACATATTTTGTTTTATGCTATAGTTATTGGTGATCAGTATTTGGTTTAAACCCAAAAAATTGAAAAATAAAAATAATTTAAAATTGGATTCAGTTAATTCAGTTCGGTTTCGGTTGAAATCAAATAATAAAAATTTTAGTTTTTAGCTCAGTTTTGGTTTCGGATTGCGGTTAATTCGGTAACCGAATTAATATAAATTTTTTATATTAGATTTTTTTTAAAAAAAATTTCATGAACAATAAAGCCACAAACTAAATTAGCTTAAATTCTTGTTTTCTTTCTTTCCATGGACAATAAATCTTTTATATTGAATGAAATTTAAAAAGAAAAACAATGTCTCTATCTCATTTCCTCTCTTATAGAATTTCACTCACATTTTTTCGGTTAATTTGGTTTGGACCAAACCGAACCAAAATATTTTTTGTTCAGTTTGAATTTAGTTTTATAGGTTAATTCAGTTTATTCAGTTTTTTATCATAAAAAACCAAAAACCGAATAAACTGACTAATTTGGTTTGGTTTAAACAAAAAAAACTGAAAAATCACTCCTAGCTATAGCTAAGACGAGAATTTGAAATCCAAGATCACATGTTGAAAAGTAATTGCTTTTTGTTCATCTAGAATGTTGTCCATTTATACGAGAAAACTAATCTCAGTTGGATTTTTTTTTTGTACTCAAAGTATCTTTACCAGCTAGTATGTTTGGGTATGAAAGATTACTTATGAAATGTAGAGAGAAATCTGCCTACTTATTAAAACATAAAGGACATTAAGCCGCAATTCAGCACTATTAACTCATAATACGCATGGTGAGATTTGATAAGATATGAGAATTTCAGAATGCATATGTGCCGAGGCGAAGCATCCAAGATAATATTATCATTACTCATGAGATGCTTCATGTGGCTAAAAATACAAAAGCTAATAGTGGTCAGAAAGGTTATAAGGCAGTCCTAAAACTAAATATTAGGAAGGCTTATGATAAAATCAACTGATCTTTTTTGGAAAAAAGTGCTCAAGGTAATGCAATTTCCAAAATTATGGATCAATCTAATTATGCAATGTGTTTCAACAATTTCATACTTAGTTTTAGTAAATAGCTGTACAACTGATTGGTTCAATCCAAGGGCTAGTTTACGGCATGAAGATCCATTGTCCCCTTATCTTTTTATCTTATGTGCAGAGGCTTTCTCATACCATCACACTAGCTTGCAATCTTTTGGTGCTATCTTAAGCCTAAAAGCTAGTCATAATGGTCTGACTATGAATCATTTGTTTGTCATCGATGATTGTTTGGTTTTTTTCCTATCGTTTAAGGACTCAATTCACGCTATTCAGAAAGCATTACAATTATATCAACTAGTGGATGGACAAGAGATCAACTATGCAAAGTCTAAGTGACTTTCAATCGTAATGTTCCCAGTTGTCCTGTCCAGGAGTTCTTTAATGTACTCTCATTCAAAGTGGACTCAGGTATATTAAATTATTTGGGGGCTCCGTTGTGCCAGGATTTCTCAAAATCCTCTTTTTTCCAATTTTTGGTTGATAAGTTCTCATCACAGTTGAATACTTGGAAAAGAATGTTGTTGAATACTTGGAAAAGAATGTTGTTGAATAATGCAGGGAAACGCACGCTACTAAATTCCACACCAACTACTAATCCAGTCAACCTCATGTCTCTGTTCAAAGTTCTTGTCACAATATCTGATAAGATATCTAGTAAATTTATTTGATTTTGGTGGTCATGTGATTCTAATAAAAAAAGGTATTCATCTCAAGCATAAAAGCCTTCTCATGCTTCTTAAAAGGATAGGTAGCCTAGGTATTAAAGATAGGAGACTTTTCAATCAAATATGCTGGCTAGAACCTTTTGGAGAATATTTGCAGGCAATGCAAATAAGTTAGTTTATCGTGTTTTTATAGCCAAATATGGTTCTTTGATTTGGGAATGGTATGACTCCTAGATTCCCGGTTTATCTTCGAATTTTATCAGAGCTACCTGCCCTTATTTTTATTCTAGTAAGAATCTCAGAGTAGCAGATCTGGTTCTTCATCACAAACAAGGTTGGAATAGGGATCGATTGGAAATGTTATTCCTCCACAAATCAAAGGTATTATTCTTTCCATGCAAGCTCCTTCTATCTCTGCAGGCCCATATTCTTCTATGTAGGAAGGTTGTCACTTGGGTCATTATACATTAAAAAAAAAGGGTATGTGTATCAGCTTCTTCATAATATAAACCCGTCCATGGAGTAGGGAAGACAGAGTCAAGGATTTTCGCAGGATTCTTGTTTTTTTGGCATTGTTAAGTGATTATGGCAAATATGAGGCTCTTGTCTCCCTAAAAAATTTAAGACCTTCATGTGGAAGTGTCTCCTGAATACATTACCAACAGCAGCAAACCTTGCCTCTCATGTAGATTTTGTAAGTTCATACTGTCTCCGATGCAATACTGAGGAAGAAACCTCAATGCATTTATTTTGGGGTTGCTGCAACTCAGTGGAAATATGGGGACAAATTTGTGTTAACCCTTTAAGTTCTAATAATATTTCATTTAAAGGTTTGCTCTTAAATCTTTTGGATTCTCAAAGAAATGGGGTTTGGACTTGCTACCTTGTTTGGTTGTAAGTTTGTGGACCATCTAGTTAGGTTGGAACGAGACTGTGTTTTAATAGTCTGTTTTCAATGATTCTTTTTTCATATCATGCCTGCAGTGAACTAATCCGTCAGCTTCACTTTGCAAGATCTTTTCTTTCCCATTCTTTGGTGTTCAATGCTAACCTACCCAAATTCTCTATGCCAAGTCTAGGGCAGGTTAAAGAGGCATAGTCCATCCATCACTCCACATCTTTTTTTGGTGGATGGTGCTTGGCAAAGGCCTTCGAGGTTGGGTGTTGCGCCTTGATTCTAGATGGAATCTAGCGCCCCACCAAGACATCGAAAGGCCTATGCTTGGCAAAATTGTTCTTTAGCTTTGGAAGCAAAATTGAGAGCTGTTGTTGGAGCTATGCTATCAGCAATTGAAGCCAATTTAAATAACATAACTATTTTAACTGATTGTTCACAGGTTCTGATAGTTTTACAAGAAACATCATTATGCGATACTACCTATACTAAGTTGGTCAATAATCTTCTCTGTCTTATGGAGTCTTTGGATCGCTGTACATTGGTAGTGCTGCCTAGACAATGTGTAACTCTAACTCATGAGACGACAACCTCTTTATTATTGTCTCCTCCTACTATCTAATATTTTCATTCTAAGTATAAAAAAGAAAAAAAAAAACTGCAGCAACATTTATCGTTGACATTTTAATAGGAGAAATGAAGCTACCTATACACAAACAGATATTTCTCAATAAAGAATCCAGGGAGAATGCGAACACAGGTGCTATATGTATAGACATATTATGAGCAAATCCGCGTCAACCACATAAAAATTTGTACTTATCTTCATTAATTAACTAGAAGGCCTGCTTGAATAATAATAATCAACCACAAAGAATTCCTTCAAGCTCATATTCGTTTTTCTCATAAAACATGTAGCTCTAAGAATTAATTACAACCTCAATAAAACTCAAGTATTTGACTAAAGTCATTGGTCAACGCTCTGAAATTATGGTGATCAGCATTTGAAACCCAAAGTTGAAACATTGAACTATATATATATTTTTTATGTTATAATATGAAGCTAAGATGAGTATTTGAAATCCAAGTTCACATGTTGAAAAGTAATTGCTTTTTGTTCATTCAGAATGTCGTCCATTAGAAAACTAATCTCCTCAAACTATGGTTGGATGTTTTTTTTTTAATTTTATTTTTTGTACTCAAAAGTATCTTTACTAGTATATTCAGACACGAGAGATTACCTATTAAAAGAGAAAATATGTTTGCTTTTTAAAATTTAAAAAGCGTTAAGTCATAATTTAACAATGTTGACATATAATACGCTTGATGAGATTCTCAGCAATAGGTGCCCAAATTCTTAGTTATTGTGCCAAATCAAATATGAACTTCTCCCAGATAAATCTTCTTCATGCATAATGCCATAGTTCATTCAGGCGCCTTCCCGTTAAGATTAACTTGCATTGAAAAACGGTTAGTATCAGAATAATGGACTATTCCAACATATTTTGTCAGCGCAATAGTAATGTACGAAACTGCCCTTAGCTTGATCCAATTGTAAAGGTGTGTAGATCATGAGGAGACAAAAGTTGAGATGTCCTCCCACTATAAAAGGAAGGGCTCTGCAACAATTTTAAACGATCTAGAGCTTCGAAAAATCAGACCCATTTATGTGGCACAAAAAGATGAGGCTTGGAATCGGCTTCTTTCTCTTTATGCTAATCCTGTTCGCTGGTTACAAGTCGGCATCATGTGGCCGAGTAATGGGCGAAGACATGATCGTGGACAAGCTTGATGCAGCGCCTCCGCCGACGACTCCGACTCCGACTTCTCTTAGTCGGAGCAACTTTCCGGCGGAGTTTATCTTCGGGACTTCTTCTTCGGCCTACCAGTTTGAAGGAGCAGCAAATGAAGGTGGGAGAGGACCCAGTATTTGGGATACTTTTGTTCGAAAATACCCAGGTAATTAAATTCATGAACATTTTGTTCTTCTTCTGCACATTGTCTTTTAAGATGAAAAGCAAAAGCAAACAAAAAAAGAAAAAGAAAAAGAAAAAGTATCCATGTTTTTGTTAGCATTTCTAGTTTTTGGTGCATGAAAATGGATTGCCAAAGTGACATCAAATCTCTAGCCTTAACTGAATTGCCCCTCCCTTCTCCTCCTCAATATTCCCACAACACTTTATTTTCCCACAACACCACTCTACATAATTGTAACTTCTTAAACCTTATATATATTTTGTACTATTGATTCGTGTATAAAAAAAAAAAAAAACAGAAAAACTTAGTCTGGTTTATCGTTACTATCGTTGAAAAAATCCATTGCAAGTATAATGGCTTAGGTTGTTTTCTACTGTCGTATACCATTATTGTGTTTCACAGTTCTCACCAAAACCACGGCCCACACGTTGCATCAATCATGGATAGTGGTGATAGAGCCCATCAACCTAACAAAACTCTAATGGCTAATATACTCCGTAGAAATTTTAATTATTAGTCATTTTTTATTATTTTTATATATAGTACTAGTAATTATTAGCTAAAAATCATATATGAATTGAAATTTTACATTTTAAGAAACATGGAACTATTTTTAAATTTTTTTTTAAATAAACACTATTTTTATCAATTTTTTCTTAGCCTAAGTAAGGAAAAAAAATATAAATTAATTAATTTACAAAAAATGATTTAAATAATTATTAAGAGAATAAATTATTAAATTTTAAATAGTATTTGTTCTAAAAAATATAATAAAAATAATACTTTTTCTGAAAATATGATAGCATAAATTTCATGTTTTAGATTTTCCTGATTAATTAACTTTGTTCTGTTATCCAGACAAGATTACGGACCATAGCACTGGAAAAGTTGCCACCGACTCTTACCACAGATACAAGGTAACTAGCATAGACCATGTCTAAATTCCACAATAGTACATGTCCTTTAATTCTTATTTCATTTTAGTCCTTAAGGCATTGATAGTTGTCTTTTGATCATGAACTTATTGGAAATGATTCCATTTTTTCTTTCAGACGAAAGTTATTAATTTATAATAATTGTCTAAAATCAATTAATGAAATCCCAGTTTAAACTATTCAATGTCTATCTTTCAATAAATTTAAATTGAATAAATTTTTTTTTTTTTACAATTTATGGTATCAATTTTTCCTCTCTTTGTAAATTATATTTTTTGTTTGGTAACCGTCTTCTAATAAATTTAAACTGTTCAATATTTTTTTGACAATTAATGAGCAGTTTCAATTATCAATTTTTATTATCTTTGTAAACGAAATTTCTGTTTGATAAATATCTTCTTATAAATTTAAACTGTGTAATAAGTTTTTTTTTATAGTAATGAACAATTTAATTAATTACCAGTTTTTCCTTTTTATAAATTGTGTTTAATGTGTTGTGCTTGCTTAACTTCGGCCTAATTAAACTAGTGCATTCTATCTAGTGAGACCAAAATAAAATATTTTTAATAAGTTCAAAACAACAAAAAATAATAATAAACAATACCTTAAGAGCTAAAATGAAATGGTAAGTTAAAGTAAGGCACTATCCTTGCAATTTACTTGTTTCATTAACAGATCATATATATATATTGGCAGGAGGATGTGAAAGAAATGAAAGAGATGGGTTTTGATGCGTATAGATTTTCCATCTCATGGTCCAGACTCTTACCCAGTAAGATTCCAACAATAAAGTAGCTGGTTGATGTGAACATTACTTACAGTAGATCTAAATAATTAAATGCACGACTTTCATGTGGATGTGGTAGGTGGGAAGCTAAGTGCAGGAGCGAACCCAGAAGGCCTCCAATATTACAATAATCTCATCAACGAGCTTCTTGCAAATGGTTAGTACTGATTATTTTTAACTTCTTTCTTTTACTTGATATTGTTTTTTTTTCCTATAACTTTTTGTTTTTGGAAGCTTTAGTTGAGCCTCAAATTCAATTGATCCGAATCGAGCAGGACAAATCTAAATCCATTTCCGGAACATGCTCTTTTAATGCTTGCAGTATATTTTTATTTTTACATATTTTTTTACCTGAAATTAATTTCATTTAAAAGTTAATATTATTCAGGTAAAATAATTCATTAATTGTAAAATTTTTTTATAATAACATTATGGAAATTTTTATTTTTTAGGTACTAGAAAAGAAAAATTTATAGATATTTAATAACATGATAGAAATTTTGTTTCAAAAGAATTATTACACATATAATATGGGCTTTCAAATAAAATTAGTTTTAGATAAAAAATATATATAAAAATAAAAATAAATTATTTTAAATTAAGATAACTTAAATTAAAATAAATTGTACTCATAAACCCAAGTTTCTATCAATTAAGTTGCTTGCCTCTCCAACCAAATAACCAACACGTTTTATTGAATATTGTTTTCTCCTATTTTGAGAAACACATTACTACCCTACTCAGGTTTTTTAAAACTCTGGGCCACACTCTAGTATTGACCGTTATACTAAAAACTTGTTAACAAATTTCTAGAATATCAAATGAAAAATACTATTAGCTATGAAGTGGGTTTAGCCTACGGCAGATTATCAAATCTGATTATTTACCAAACATAAAGATTGAATATAATAATTTAGTAACTAAATTTACTTTTTCTGAATTTAGAGATAACATATTTAGATCTCTAAATGTTTAAATCATAGGGTTGAAGCCATTTGTGACTCTGTTCCACTGGGATCTCCCACAAGCATTGCAAGACGAGTATGGCGGGTTCTTAAGTCCCCAAATTGCGTAAGATATTCTCAATTCAATAAACATTCTTCTTGTTTTTTTTTTATTCCCTTTGTCTTAAAGAAAAAAACTTTAATTTAAGAGAGTAAAATTTAACTTTGGTGGTTCGACTCCAGAAAGGATTTTGGAGATTACGCAGAGCTATGCTTCAGAGAATTTGGAGATAGGGTGAAGCACTGGATCACAGTGAATGAACCATTTTTGTTCACCATCACCGGCTACGCCAACGGAACCTTTGCTCCGGGAAGGTGTTCTGACTGCCCGGAAGGCGGCGACTCTGCCACCGAGCCTTACACCGTCGCCCACCACCTTCTCCTGGCTCACGCCACCGCCGTCAAAATTTACAGGGCCAAATACCAGGTACTAAACACCTACCTATTTGATAGGCGTAGCTTCTAGGTTCATCAAAATTAAACAAGATCCGATACTTCCTCCCTTTCACAGACAAGTCAAAAAGGCGAAATCGGTCTAGTCCTGGACGTTTTATGGACGGTGCCCCTGTATAATTCGACGGCAGACAAAATGGCAGCTTCTCGAGCTCTGGCTTTCATGTATGATTGGTAAGGAGAGACCACCAACATTCTTACTTCCTTCAATGTCTCATAAGAGCAGGGTAAGAGCTTCAAAGCTTTAACCATGATTCGAATGTTTGATTTTACAGGTTTATTGAACCATTACATTCGGGTAGTTACCCAATTGAGATGGTGAAGTATGTTGCAGAAAGATTGCCGCAATTCTCAAAGGAAGAGTCTTTTCTAATAAAAGGGTCGTTCGATTTCATAGGAATAAACTACTACTCTGCTACTTACGTGACCAACACTCCTTGCCAAGTTCATCGTTCCAACTGTTTAGCAGATTCATGTGTTGCTTTAACCGGTAAGTGATCTCCAAAACCACATCAATTGGTCCCAATTCTTGATTCGTCCTAGAGTTTTCCTGCTCACTTCGTTTTTTTGTCTTCTCTTTATTGGCAACAGATGATAGAAGTGGGATCCCAATTGGTCCCAGGGTACGTACAATTTTTCCTGTTACTCTTCTAGTGGAGAGTTGAAGCTTAGGCTTAGGGTGACAACTCTTAAGTTATTAAAATCTATAAGGTTTTTGAAATTTTGCAGGCCGCTTCTTTTTGGCTTTATGTATATCCCGAAGGAATTCAAGAGGTTTTACTCTACACAAAGGAAAAGTTTGGTGATCCAGTCCTTTATATAACAGAGAATGGTAGGTACTACCAATAACGATAAGATAATCTATGTAATTTATCCATGATCCTGTGATTATATATCATCATCAAGCACGCTAATTTAATGGAAAAAGTTTAAGTGGTGGCCTATAGCAGATTCATACACATCTCAACCACTTATTCATTCTGTTGCTCAATTGGGTATTTCCTTTTGGGTTTTCAGGAGTAGATGAGGCTAACGATGGAACATTTTCTCTCCAAGATGATTTTAGGATAGATTACCATGCTGCTCATCTTAACTATGTTCGTAACGCAATCATGTGAGTATTATACAATGGTTTTTCTTTTTTTTTTTTTTGATCTATTCTCTATAGAGTAGTGATACATATACATATACGAACTACTTTTTTTTTTTCATGTACAAATACTTGCCTCCATAAATTCTTATAAATATGCATACAGATTCATGTTATATTTTATTGAAGCTGATTTCTCATTTTTTGGTATTTTGCGCTTAGGAAAGGAGCAAATGTAAAGGGTTATTTTGTATGGTCGTTGTTGGACAACTTCGAATGGGCTGATGGCTATACAGTACGTTTTGGGCTCATCTATGTGGACTTCAACAATGGTCTGAGAAGATATCCCAAAAAGTCGGCCAGTTGGTTTAAATGGTTTCTGCGACACAAACAACTATTGGATCTCTAAAAGTTCAAAAGAGACCTCGCAAACTCCGGCTCAATCAACAAAGTAGAAATCGAAATGCTTCAAATTTGCAGATAATTGTAGAAAAATATAGTTTACATATTTAATTATATTGTTTTTTTAAATTCTATTTCGTTGTAATCAAGAATTTTTATATCAAATTCCAACCAATTTAAGATTTTCTAGTCTAGGTTTTGTACCTTCCAAGTGAATTATGACTTACATGTTTTACGATTGGTGGAGCTATGTTATATTTATAGGCCCCGTTTGGAAACAATTTTTATAATTAGTGTTAGAATTTTGGATACTTTATTAATGGTGGATATGAAACTTTTGAAACTAAAAACTAAAAGTTAACCTTGAATAGATTTTTTAAAACTCAAACACTTACTACTGATGTTAATGTCAAATGGAGCCATAGAAATGCTTCAAATTTGTAGATAGATTGTAGAAAAATACAGTTTGCATATTTAATTATATTGCTTTTCCAAATTCTATTTCATTGTAATCAAGATTTTTTATATCAAAATTCCAACCAATTTAAGAATCTCTAGTCTAGGTTTATTTTCCTTCCAAGTGAATTATGACTTATATATTTTACGATTAGTGGAGCTATGTTTTGGAAACAATATTTATACTTAGCGTTAGAGTTTTTGATATAATAGTGAATATAACACCCAATTCATTTTAACTTAAGTTAATTGACTTTAAAACAGCTTATTTTTATTATTACATCTTTTTTATCCAGAACTAATTTTAATTAAAATTCAATATTATGTAGCTATAATAATCTATTAAAAATACAATTTTTGTAATTTTACAAAAAATTTATGAATTTTTCTATTTTAAGGCATCAAAAAAGAAAAATTCATAAAAATTTAAAAAACATCATGAAAATTTACTTTCAAATGAATTATTGAATCTACATAATATTGGCTTTTAAATGAAATTAGTTTTAGGCAAAAAAAATTGTAAAAGTAAAAATAAATTATATGACTTAAGTTAAAACGAATTAGTTCTGAAACTGTTGAAGCTAAAAACTAAAAGTTAACATTGGATAAATTTTTAAAACTCAAACGCTTACTGTTGACGTTAACACCAAATAGACCCATAGAAAATCAAATCAATTTTCATGCTCCTTCTTTTGCGAGCTCAACACTCCCTCTCATATTGTATGCTTGTGTTTGAAGACCCTATCAAAACCCATACCAAGATTCATGCATCGTCAATTGACACCTATTGTGGTTTCATATATATGAGTATGCAACTAGACCCTATCACTCTTGGGATGGAGGTACCGTCGGCTACTGACCTTCTTCAGAGGACAATAGGTAAGTCCCTCCTCATTAGGGAGGTGGACAAAAACACTTCCACATCAATCTCTTCAAACCATAACCTCGTGCATGGGACAGTAATAAGTACCAATCCTTGCAAAAAAAGTATATAACAAGAGAAGTACACTATCCTATTAAAGCGGAGTTTGAAAGCATGAATGTGCAACTCATAAGAAAATTAGGCTTGGTCACAACAATTGTGGCTAAGTACTTTACCTAACCAAGTCAGGAACCAACACTTTATCCTACAATATGACGACCACATTTGCATATCTGATTATCAGTTAAAGTTCTAACAAACCTAGGTCCAATATAAAATATTTCTCATTTTTTTAATTCTTTTGAAATAAGCGAGTGCATCGTTGTAGTGGTGAGACATTTTCTTTACCAAAGGCATGGCTAGGGTTCAAGCTGCCGATAGCACATTGGTTGCTGTTGAGGCTTTACTGGCTCAACTTCTCCCAAAGGCTTGTTGTGTTGTGGCACCATCCATTATGTTTGGAATAGACCTAAAGTCCCTTTAGGTCTCCCTAAACTTTGACTCGGATTCACATGTCCCTTAAACTTTCTAAATTAGTGCCTTTTACCCCCGGCTCACTATGACCTTTTGGGTTATACAAGGATCAAAACAAAGTTAAAAGGAAAGATAAAAGACTAACTAACCATTTACCCAATATAAAACTCTAGTTCTGTTGTTTTGAATAAAAAAAATAAAAGGGTATTCTCATTTTGAATAGAGTGGTCACAATTTTCTCAACCCTAGCCATCATCTAAAAAAATCACTTGCCAAAAAAACCAATTAAGTGGGTTCTTCAAAATTTGACATAGTCCAAAGCAATCTATGAAACAAACACAAAAAAAAAAAAAAACAATGTTATAAGCTAAATTGTTGCTTCATTAAGGGGTAAATTAACTCAAGTTAATTTTCTTTAGGCTGTAGATCTAAAGTTAACAAAATTGTTGCAATTGTAGGATGACATTTTATTTTCTACTCAAAATGGCATGAGTAGAGCTTTATGTTGGGCAAATGATTAGTTAGTTGTTCATTTTTCCTCTTATCTTTGTTTTGATCCTCATATAACTCAAAGAATCATTTTTGTTTTATTCAAGCAAACCAAAATGATAAGAGGTACCACTTTGTAAAATTTGAGGAATGAGTAAACTTGAGTCAAAGTTTAGGATACAAAACATGTTTTAGGGCATATGGAATACCTTGAAAGTAATGGTGGTTACATTGCCAACAAGTCTGTGATGAGAGTGCTCCACGCGGCAGCAAATATGATGCATTCCTTAAAACTTGAAGGCAGCAGTTTACATTCTATGATGAGAGTGCTCCATGCGGGAGCAAAAGTGCTGCACCCAATAAAGAAAGTGCATGGAAGACAATTGTGATTTAAACAGACAAATGTGATTTCGAAAACAATATAGGAGAAAATAGTTTTCAAACAGAGGGAGAGAAAATAAGGCTCTAAAAATCAACAAATTATCAAAACAACCACTAGATATATTCATAAATCGAATGGGAAAAAAAAAAATAGGTCATGATATACGACCACTCAGAGTCGTCACACACCATGACACGCGCTAAGCCCTAAATGGAGCAAGAAGACACAAGTATGCAACATGCTCTGGACCACGATCCAAATTAGGGGAGCGCCTTGCCTTGGTCCCCACAAGGAAACCTAGCAACAAAACTCCAGACAATTATGAGTTCTCAGCAAAGCAATGCAAAACTATAAATTCATTCCATTTGTTCTGGGTAGTGACTGTTCCAGGTACAACCAAAGTATAAACCAGCAAGCAGATCTTGATCTCGAAATAATGTTAATGTGGATGAGCCTGTCAATTGACATTGAACTTTGCAAGAGTGAACGTTTGGTCAAAATGGTGCCACTTGAGTCTGATCAAAATAGCACCCAGTGGGTCCTCCATCTGGTAGGAGACCACACTTGACTGAACCTTTAGCCCCTTCTTCCAGTGTCATCGTCCCCGTGTGCCAGTTTATATCGGTATCAACATACCCAGGATGCACGCAATTGATTCGCATTTGAGGGTACCTCTTGGCGAGAACTCTGGTGTAGGCATTGAGGATGGCCTTGGAAATGCTATATGCAGGCAGCATGATTGACCACCCGTTGGCTTCAAGTGCATTACTTTTCAAGTCCTTCAAGAAATGCTGTAATATGTTATCCAACTTCTCCTCGTTTAGGGTCTCCAAATCGTCAAGTTTATTCCTTATGTTCTCATTAGGAATCCTCTGTCAAATACATATTCAATTAAAAAATGAATGCCTAAACTCTTGTACAATTAGCAATACCAGATATATATGATCAAGAAGTGAACAAGGCACTGTGACTTAGGACCGCGGTTTGCACTTACCCTCAGCTCACCCCTAAGAGAGGAGACATTAACTATCCTTGCTCCTGAAGGCGAAAGCTGCAGCAGAGGGACAAGTGCTTCTGTCACCCTCTTTACACCATAGTAATTAGTCTGCAGGCATAATTCTGCACCTTCATATGTCTGCTTAATTGCTCCCTCTATGACTTTCGCCACCTTGCCTGCAAGCTGCATCAATGTTTAGTCAATCCATGATTCGGTTTCCCAAATAGAAGCCGGTATATACGAATGCTTCATTCGACTCACCCATTCTTTGGGTGCTATGTTCAATGCTTTGAGGCGATCAACATCAACAGTAAGACCACTAGCTCCAGCGTTATTTACCTGTGAAGGCGCATTATCTGATTACTAGGCTGCACCACTCTGGCAGGTCAGGTTTAACAACAAATTGCTTTCACAGAAACAGGAGCAATTCCCTCAAAATCAGATTTGCATAACAGCCTAATTCAAGGGCTACCTTAATCTTATTCACTTTCAAAGATTAAGATCTCCGGCAGGCAAAGTTATGATTTTCAGATAATTTTAACAAAGTTGACAAAGGACATCACAGAATCCTACCATGATCATCTCTTCTTGATCAAATTAAGCAACTACATACCAAGAAGGAAAAAAAAAAAAAAAAAGATCCTGTTTCTTCAGGGTTGTCTGATTCGCTGTCCTAATCCATATGATTCTCTGATTCTCACATCATTGTCATACCATATCCAACAACTATGAATGGCCCACGATCGATCTCATTGCTGAAATTGGAAACAAACAAAAAAAAAAAAAAAGGAAACAAACTTGTTGTTAATACCAATATATCGAGCCTCCCAAACTTCTCCCGCACGAAGTCGGCCAAGGAATCGGTACTTGTCTGGTCCAACACATCAAGATGATGGAAAACAACATCAGAAAGGCCCAAAGCATGGAGCTTGGAAGTGGCCTCTTCGCCCCTCCGTTGGTCCCTCGCAGTTAAAATCACTGTCACCCCCTGCTCCGCAAGCTGCTTCGCCGTCTCGAAACCGATGCCCTTGTTGGCGCCCGTCACCACCGCGAATCTGTGAGACAAAACAAAAAGACTAAAATCCAGAAACCCAGTTGGGTATTTTCATGAAAGGTTTTGCCTTTGGTGAAGTAATGGGCTTAAGACGCTTAAAGCTAACCTCTTTCCGTCATTGCTGGCCATTTCTATGGAGTTCGGATGGTGGGAAGATGAATTTCCCACCTGGGGTATGTGATTTGAATTGTGGTCTCTTAACTCTCCAGATCTCAATAAATCAGCTTGAAATGTGAGCGGCCTCGGATTTCTGTGCCTGTGACTCTGGATCGTTGTCCTTAAAGAACATAAAATATTTATCTGATACTATGTTGCGCCAGCTTGGCTGCCACACTGTCTTTTTGTGAAGTTAAATTATTATCTTTGGGTAAATTACAAGCTTCGGAGCTCTAACTATCGGACATGCATTACTTAAACCTTTTAATTTTTGGTTTACTTATTTCAAAACTTTAGAATCTTTGAGATTGTTTCAGATCTGTGCTTGTCCATTAGTGGAAACATAATTGAGCTCAAGGACAGCTAAACGTGATTGTTGCCAGCACTTAGTTCAACGACTGTAGGAATCCAGTTTGGAATGTTATAAGATTCTGAATATCTTTTATATTGGGGTAAAACCATCAGGGGTACCCTTACTTTTTTTCTTGTCCCAAACTGGTACCTGACCTTTAAATTTATCATATCAAACTACCTAACTTATAAATAAGTCTCAATTAGGTACTTTCCATTAATTCAAGCTTTAAATCTAATAGAAATTGCTAATGTGGCATTAATTAACTCTACAATAAACTTAAAATAACAACTTTGGACCCTAAACTTTTCTAACCACTAATTTTAAGCCATAAATATTCACTAAAATCAATTTTATCTCCCAATGTCAGTCTCAAATTTGATTAACTATGGACCTAACTGCCTAAACGCCACTACTGCTGTACTCCATCACCTGCTTAACATCTGCCTGTCGCCCGTCACCTAATTTTCGTTACTTGTCACCTGATTCGAGCGGATCAATGTTTGATTCCTGTCACACCATGGCCCGATTCGTGTCGATCATAGCTCGATTTCGGTCGCCCGTTGCCTGATTTGAGTGGATCATTGTTTAATTCCCATCACCCATGGCCCAATTCACGTGGATCGTAGCTTGATTTTGGTCACCCGTCACCTGATTCAAGTGGATCGTTGTCCGATTCCCGTTGCCCATGGCCCGATTCCTATGGATTGTAGCTCGATTTCGGTTGCTCGTCGATTCATTACTCTAGTGGTCATTGCCCGTTTGGATGGAACCATGTAGATTAGACGGTGGTTAGTCGCTAAATCTCTAGTTCTCTATTTGAATGCGCTAGGGGTACCATAGACTGAAACAACTGCAGCTCCACCACGAGATCACCACCACAAATCAGATCTAGAATTTACATTTTTCCCAATGTTTCAATGATGAGTTGTGTGGGTTGAAGCAGATTAAGGGGTTGAAGATCGGAGTAGATCACGACGAGGCTGGAGGAGGACTGACATCGAAAATTGACGGGATCACAACAGTAGGAGGGAGAGAGAAAAAAAAAAGATGAAATTGATTATAGTGTAAGTTTTTAGGCTTAGAATTATTGATTCTAAAAGTTTAGAGTTTAAATTTGTTATATTGAATTTATTTTAGTGTTATTTAATGTCACGTTAGCTTTTTTCATTTGATTTAACTGTAAAATCAACAGAAATTATCAAATTAAGACACACAAGCAAAATTAGGTAATTTGATAGGACAAATCTAAAAATATGATATTAATTTGGGATAAAAATAAATAAATTATGGTACTCTCAATGGACTTTACCCTTTTATAATGGTTCAATTCATTATTCCTACTTTATAAGGAATTTCAAAGTTTTACAATTTATAGGATTTACTCACCTAATTCATGGTTAAGAATCTTACTTTCCCAAAAATTTTAATAATTCTTGAAACCAAAATCTCCCTTCAGTATTATTCAGCATCGGTATATGCTACAAAAATGTGCCTATAGTTGCTTAATTAGAAAGGTTTTTTTTTCCTTCGTTTCCCATTTCACAAAAAAGAAAAAAAAACATCAAATGTAACAGAAAATGTTATAAGGATAAATCAACCGAATAAAACATTTCAAGGCAAAAAAAAAATATAGATCTCCTAAATTAATTTACTGATGGAGTAAATGTATCGTCTTTGAAACCAATGTGTGCTCAAAGGTTTGACCAATTTAGTTAAACCTAATGATACGAAATTCATGATATTTTCCTCCGATGGACCGATAGTTTTAAATGAAAAGAAGAAGATCAAGTACGAGCTAATTTATTTTACGTTAATAATGCTGCATTATTATTATTTTCATATATACTTATTTTTAAATATAAACTAATGTTTTTTTTAAAAGCTAATATCATGAATATTTTATTCAAGGATTCTCAATTTGAAATGAAGATTTTACCCAATTTGATTTATTTGCATCAAATTAATTTAAAATTTCTTATTTTGATTTTCATAACTTTTTTACTTCGAATCAACATCATTTAAAAAGTCAATATTATTTATGTCTAGTAATCAATTGATTGAAAATTCATAAAATTTTTTTGTGAACTTTGAGCATGGTTACTAACATATAGCTTCTTAAAATTTATTAGTTTATTTTTAAACTTTAAAAATTTAGGTACTAAAAGTGTAGTTTTTAGAGACAATTTTGTAAATTTTTAAAAATGTTTGAGACAAATCTGTAATCTTTTTTAAGGGACTATATTGTAATTTTTTTAAAATTGTAAGAAAGGCATTATGCTTAGTCTGCAATTTTGATTGGATTCCGAGCAAGTAAAAAAAAAAAATAGTGGAATTTTGTCTCTTTTCCCTACCTTTTATTTCAGCTCTAAAATTTTAGACTTTTTTAGATGAGTCCTAAACTTTCATTTTAGAATGTTTCACTTTTCTAAACAAGTGCTAAAACAATAGGACTATTTAAAATACATTAATCCTAAACTTTTCACTTCTCTGACATTAATTTTTATTAAGTCCTAAATTAAACTATTTAATTACTATTTTCTAATAAATTCAAATTATACACTAATCCTTTCCATCAGTTGCGAAGGGATAAGAAAAGAAAATTTTGAAAGTCAGTGTAATAAGCTTTGCAAGGAAAGTTAGCAGCAAGTGGTAGAGAAATATGGTTGGTGGGGATCAAGTATGTCATTTTTGTATCCTGTTTCAGTCAGTGGTGCGGGTTTTCAACTTTTCATACTTTGGCTCGAGTAAGGTTCTATTAATATTTTATGCTATTTATTGTTCTACTTAAACTTTATGGTATTCGTTTTCATGTTGAAAGATTGTAAACACCAAACTGTTTTAGCATGAAAATGAGTATATACCATAAACACATTTGTATGTGTCATTGATGGTGGTGAAATTTATAGGCATGCGGTGACCAATGGCATTAACAACAACAACTCATTATCAAATGTATTGAGGTTTGAATTGAGGATCAAAATACTACCTTCACTGTTCATCCCATCTCTTTAAAGGATTCAAGCACTATTAAAAAAGGGCAATTTTTCAATGACCTTTTCTAATAGTTTTGCATTTAAAAATTGGATTTTCTAACTTGAAACCATTGAAAACTGGTACGTTAGCAAATCACATGTTGAAAAAAAAAAATTCTAACAACCTAATGGTTGTTTGTTGATATTACCAACGACTAGCCGTTGGAATATGAACAGTTTAAAATTTTTAATGGTTCAAGCTCGTAGCTTTTTTTTCAATAGTTGAATAGTTTTGCAACTACCAAAGTTGTTGGAAACAACTAACTGCTTAGCAGTTAGAAAAATGTCAACGACTTAGCCTTGGGAAATATATCAACAGTTCAAGCCAATGAAAATTTTCAACTGCTTTTTTGAAAAATAAAAGAAATATATATTATTAACAATTCCTCATATTATAATATTTTAGCTTAATATTATTTTATATTATAGTATTTTAGCTTAATATATTATTTTATATTATTATATATATTATTTTAGCATAATATATTAAACATGGTAATAATACTTTAGCATAATATTATTTTAGCATACAAACAATAATATTAAACCTGATAATAATGTTATTTTTGCATACAAATCCAAAATCCATATCAATTCAAAAGCACACAAACAAATAAATTAGATCTGATTCAAATCCACATCAATAGAAAATCCAAAATCCAAAAGCATCCAATCAAAAGCGCACAAACAAATCCACATCAATCCAAAATCGATAAAACCTACACACCTAACTCACCATTTCATCATCTAGTAAATGTTGCTGTCGGTCCGTATTGAGCAGAGGACCACCCGAATCGCCCCCAAACTCCTTCCATTTATTATAGTGTTCACTCAGATCAATGGCGATTCGTTCTTAGACATGTTTCCTTTGTTTGTCGCTCCAAATCTTCATTTATTCTCTCTTTCTCCTTCTTTGCCTTTAGGTCAAAAGGCGTGAATCAGGTTGTCGTCAACCGTATTGTCAGACAACCACGTGAATGGCTAACAAGAGGAAATTTCCAAGGGTCTAGCCATTGGAAAATGGTGTTCAAGATTTCCAACATTCGGATGTTGGAAAATAACGTCCCCTTTTTACCAACGGCTTTTTGCATTGAAAATTTCCAATGATCAAGCCGTTGGAAAATGCTTGTTGTTTAGTAATGAAGTAATTGCCTACCAAAGTGATTAATGACAATGACAAATAATGGGAAGAAAAAAGGTCATTAAAAATTTATTTTGGTGTGTAGGGAAGAGGAGTATATGACGAGATATTATGTATACTCATTTCTTGTATGACAATACACTTTATACTTAGCAAAAAAGACACCCAAGTGTAAACCCATGCTTATCAAATAAGATACACAGTAGTTATAGCCAAAACATATGTGCTTAAGGTTCATAAATTCTTAGCCCTTACTTTTATCTTTCTTATTATCAATCATGGAAAACCAAGACAATGGAAGTCCTTAATCAAGTCCTCCAAAATCAAAGATTTTAATTCATTGGTCTCAGTTCTAAATGATAAAGATTTTAACAAATCTAGTTTTCTAGATTTTACATGATTCCAGCAACTAGTTCCCATGGCACAAGCATGTAATTAGGTTTTTCAAGCATAATCCAGATTTCATTTCAGAATTACACCAAACCTCTAAAGGGAGGGGAAAAAGTCTAGTCTTCAAGTACCTTAATAACCCTCAATTTTGTAGTAGCTTTTCTTTTGCAAATCTGAACCACAAGCATCCTTATACACAAAACTGCAAACTTGCATCCAACAATAGCCAGTACTCTCCGCTTGTTTCTCCCATAATCCAAAATCCAATCGAACTCAGGCCTTCAGTTTTATCCTTAATTACTGCTGAAACTACCACTAGAACCAGCAATCCACAATAAAAACAATAGTGTGGCATTCTTGTTGAAGAGACACAAATTTTCCTCCAATTTTTAAAGTGATTCTGTACTAATTGACCTAGGGTTAGGTGCATGGTTTAATTGAAGCCAAAAAGGTTGAAATTGAAGACAAGACATTTCTCAGGGTTTTTTTTTTTTGTATATAGAATCAATAGTACAATATATAGGGCCTAAGGAGTTAAAATCATAGTATATGAGTAAATTAATGTCTACTTATTCGATACTAAAAACCAATCAAACTCAGTATTGAAGTATTGTAGGAATATTAGGGAGGAAAGGGGGAGAGAGATTTGATCCTTAGCTTTCTTGGTAAAGGCCAGAGATCTCATGCCTCTTTGCCAATTGAACTCAGGTGGCGGGACATTTTCTCGCTTTTCAGTTTTGTCTTTTCTTTGCTTTGAATTCGAAGGGGATTAAATAGTGCCAAAAGTCCTAAACCTCGACTTTTAGAAGCAAATTCATCCTTAACTTGTCAATTGTTTTTTATCCATCCAAAAAATTTTGAATACAAATTAATCCCTTGACCAATAATTAACATTAGTCAAGATGAAAATTCATGTCAAAGCACCCAAAATATTGCCAAAATACACCTACAACTCTCAAACTTGGTTGACCAAGACTTTTACTCACCTTGAACTTCAACTCATAGCAACTCAACCTTGAAACTTGTTTATGTGAGTTCGTCAACTCTTTTGATTGACCCTTGCTCTTTAATTAATGCATCTATGCTAATGCCTTTTACCCTATGTTTGCGTACCCACAAGAAACCCACAAAATTGATGCCCTTTTCATTCATTTTCCCTAACCCTCCTCTCGTAAAATCCCTTTCATCTTCATTAGCCTACTAAACAACAAGTAATCCTGACAAGATAGTCAAAAACTAGAATTTCTCATTTTGCTCCAATTCACTCAATTTTATTCTTTACTGATTATTTCTTATTCCTAACTTCTAAAACCTTCGAATTCTTGCCGACAACTAGACCTTCTTCACTAACCAACATCTCCTCCTTTTGGTCAAGACCTCGCTGACCTTCTCTACGTCACTAACATGGCCAAGCCTTCTAAACCCATCTCCACCCTCAACCTTTCCATCTTTTTTCTCCATTATGAAAGCAAGCACTGTCCTAGGTGGCCCTATCATCAGCCCTGCTGGATCTCCATCTACATTCCCATAGCAAGATTTGGTAGTAGTCAAATACCTCTGGTGGGTAATGTGTTGGAAGGGTTGCCCTACTTGGAGGTGAAGTGCAAGGGCAAGAGCTTATAATATGAGTAGAGCTCATCAACAAGGAGCACGGTGACCAGATCTTTAAGATAGAATTTGAAGTCGAAGTTGGTGGCAAGTCTTGGATCTTAATGAGCAGATTAAGAAGACAATGTCAAGTTGGGGCAAACAATGGGTGAATGGTGTTAGCATATGCACATCAAGTGACAAGCATGGGTAAGTTCAGAAAGTTGGCTAACCCACTTAAACAAGTTAAGGTGAATTGGCCCAAGTTGAAGTTCAAGGGTGTAAAGTGTCTGGTCAATTGAGTTTGATGGGTGCAAATGTATTTTAGCCATATATTGGGCGCTTTGACATCAACCACCGTCTTGAATAAATTAAGGGATAAATTTGTAATGTAAGATAAAGGTTTAAGACGGATAACAAAAAATTGCTGGTTAAGGACCCCATGAACTATTTGCCCATTTAAAGGAGAATGTAGGAGTCTAGAAAATGTGTTCATTATTCGGATAAAATTGAAAATTTTAAAAAAGTCATCCAAATGTTTCAATTATTTGATTTAAATTAGTTTAAAATTAAATTTCATATTGGGTTATTGAATTAGTTATTGATTTCTAAAATTTCAAACTAAACAAATAGATTAAACAAAAAAAATAATACATATTTGCTATCTTTCTCGTTAACCTTATTTATATAAAGTCATTTTTTGCTCTAAAATTTTGCTATAGATGTTATAAATCAGTATTTAACTTTATGTATGAAATGTAATGTTATAATTTTTTTTTTCAATTTCCATGTTCTTAGTTCCAAAAAAGAATATTCATTTGAATTAAAAAATCTGAATAATCTGAATTTTAATTCGGATGATTCAATTAAAAACCGAATGTAACAAATTATAGTTTTGTGGCAACGTGTGGTTCGTTTTCGGGAGTCGCCACCAATCTGTTTACCTAGGTCGATTGGACACCTTAAAATTGGTCTGCGAGAGTTCGGGGATCGGGAGTACGGTTACGCTAAAACAACTTTGTTATAGCGCCCAAAATTGGCACCTTAGTTGATTTTAATTTTGTTTTACTTTGCTTTTAGAAAAATTTCAGTTAATTTTCAATCTAGAATTTTTAACTGAATTAATCGAAATGTGGATTTTTTTTAAGTTAAGTTGATATTTCCGAACCATGGACTCTGCCGAGTCATTTGGACACGGAAGTTTTTAATTCCGAACCATGGACTCTGCCGAGTCACCCGGACACGGAATTTGATGAAATTTTAAATAAATTAATCCATATTGTAAGTATGGATTTTTACCTTTTTATTTATTTAATTTTTAAAAAGTTGATATTTTCCAAACCGTAGATCCTGCCGGATCATGCGGATATGGAAATTATTTAGTTAATTATTTAATTATTATTTTATGGAATTAATTATTAGTTTAACTTATAAGTCTTTTTTATTAAATTTGTTAATGATTTAAAAAAATCTTTCTTTTTTTTATATCTTATTATTCTTTTCTTTCTTTTCTTTTCTTTTCTTTATCTTTTTTATTTTTATCTTTCTCTTATCTTTCTTTTCTTTTTCTTATCTGATTTTTCTTGTTTAATGAAGGATATTTATTATTTAAAGAATTACTCAATTTATAAAAGAATTAAAAAAAATAATTAATTTTTTTTATTTAATAAGAAGTTAATTTAAAGGAATCAAAAAGTTTAAAAATAAAAATCTTTGATCATGGTACGGGGCGTTGTTACTCAGCCAGACCCTCTTCACCAGGTGAAGCAGCTCAAAAGCGGGCACGAGACAGTTTCCAGCCAATATACCATGAACTAAAAAAAAATTTTTTGACTTAACAATATGGTTCAGATTTATTTTATATATATATTTTTTTTGGCTAATTTCTTTAAATGAAATGAGTTTAACCATAAAATAAAGAAAAATTAAATAACAATAAATAAAGTGGAGGTTTTCTTCTTCTTTTATTTTTTTATTTTTTTTATTTTTTTATTATTTTTTTTGTTATTTTGTTTTGAACATCCATTAAAAAAAAGAGATGCATAAATTAAATAACACGTGTAAATAGATAAAGGGAAAACACATAAAGTAAACAAAAGAATATCAAAAGATGATATATAAATAAATAAAGTGGGGCTTTTCGGCCATCCACTTTTTTTTGAAATAATAATAGGAGGCATAATCTTCCATAATAATAATAATAATAATAATAATAATAATAATAATAATAATTAAAGTTAGTTATTAATAAAGTTAGTAAAGTTAGTTGTTAGTATAACAAATGTTAAATGGTTAGTGACAACAATAATAATAAAAGTTAGCGGTCAGTACAGTTAATTGTTAGTATATAGCAAAAATTAAATGGTTAGTGATAACAATAATAATGAAAGTTAGTGGTTAGCACAGTTAATTGTTAGTATAGCAAAAATTAAATGGTTAGTGATGTTAGTTGAGTTAGTAATTAGTTTATGCAAAAATTAAATAGTTAGTAATCTGAATAGAATAATAATAATAATAACAATAATAATAATAATAATAATAATAAATAATAATAATAATAAACATATAAAGATTATTGTTAGTTCTGTAGAAATAAAAAAGGTTAGTGACTTGTATAAATAAAATAAAAAAAGTAGAATAAGAGAAGAATTGTACCGAGATTCTGAATCGACTTTTAATCGTGTTGAGGATTCGCGAACAGATTTCATTATTAAATTTTTATTTTATTTTATTATTATTTTTTAAAATAATTTCAATTAATATCCAAGCCATAGATTCTAACCGAATCATCTGGTCATGGAATTTAATTTAAATTTAATTTATTATTAGCTATTTAATTAATTATTAAATGGCACAGGTAGACTGAATATTTCCTAGGTGTGATTTTTATTATGTCAAACTAATTTTAGATTAATTAAAAAAGGTTTATCTAATCTAATCATATAATTATGCTTAACATTAATTCCTCAGTTAATTTACACATTTAATTATTTGAGCAAACGAAAAGACAATAAAAGGAAATCAATGCGCGAATTGTAAATCAAAACAAACCCAAAGTTTAGATGAATAAATCAAATAAATCCAAGGACAAATTATTTATTAAAATTACCTATTTAACTTAATCATATAATTAAGCTTAATGACAATTTCTAAGTTAGTTTATGCGTTTAATCATTTGAACAAACAAAACACAAAATAAAGAACATAAGTAAATCAGAGATCAAGTTGTAAATCAAAACAAACTTAAAGTTTCAAATGAGCAAATCAGATAAATCTGAAGACAAATTATTTATTTAAATTATTTATATAAGCTAATCATATAGTTAAACTTAATGTTAATTGCTAAGTGAATTTTACACCTTTAATTAACTGAATAAACAAAAACATAAAAAAGGAAAATAAACATCAGTGACTAAATTGTAAGTCAAAACAAACTTAAAGTCTCAGATAAATCAAATAAATCTAGGGATTTAACTAGGATTAAGCCAAAATTATAGACTTTCAGGTCAGATTCGGATCAACAACAGATCGATTTGCGAGCTGGGTTTCATTATTTAATTTTAATTTTTGTTTACTTTAAACAATCTTAAATAAAATCCAAACCATAGATTCTAACCGAATCATCTGGATATGGATTTTGTAATTTATTAATATCCAAAATTCATCCTTGAATTTTCATTAAAACCCGCTCAAAATTGAGTCTCGTAGATATGATCTTTTAAATGGGTTATGTAAACATGAGTTTTAAACTTATATTAACTATATTAAAAAAATAAAAATCTCACCTAACCTAAACATGCAGTTTTATGTAATTGTTAATCACTAACTAATTCATGATTCCCGAAATAATAAACTAACAACCAAAAAAAGAAACACAAAACATAAAAATAATACTGTCAGTGGCTGATTTGTCCAACAGAAACAAAAAGGGGTCATAACGAGCAAAATTAAAAAGGCTGAGGGCTAAACATGATTTTTACCCAAAAAAAAAGACAAAAAAACAATAGACTTTGACTTAGTCAAAGTAGAAAACGCGTCTGGCGCCTTCTTCCTGATTCTTTCGACGTCGGGGCGGCGCGAAGAGGGCGGAGTAGGTAGAGGCTGAGCTAGGCGCGGCGGAGGGAGCGCTGGCAGGGGGGACCGACGGCGTGCGAGCGCGGCAGAGGACGACGGCTAGGGGCGCTGGAGCTGGGTGGCTGGTGGCGCGATGCGAGGTGAGGATGATGGTGGTCGCGTCGGTGGCGAACTGGGATGGGAGAAGAAGAAGATTCCGGAGCGGGAGCCGGTGAGAGGTGAGAAAGGGAGAGAGTTGTTGCGAGAGGGAGAGAGAGAAAGATAGAAACAGAGAGGGAGAGAGTTGTTGCGAGAGGGAGAGAGAGAAAGATAGAAAACAGAGAGGGAGAGAGTTGTTGCGAGAGGGAGAGAGAGAAAGAGAGAGAGCAGCTGGGAGAGCTTTGTGAGCTCCTCTCTCTCTCTCTCAGATGAGAGGAGAGGAATTGTTTATGTAGAAAGGGAAGAAGAATCGAGAAGGAAGTAGGTGGAGGGAGAAGAGAGAAAGATGAACGGCTCTCCCCTCTCGCTGGAGCCCAGGGGCTTCTCTTTTAACAAGAAAAAGAAGAAGGGAGAAGCCTCCCGAAGCCTCTCGAGAGCCACCACCTTTTTTTTTTTTAATAAAAATTAACTAATAATATTTTAATTTTTAGTTTTTTTTAATTAATTTAATCAATTTATTTTTATACACACATATTTAGAATAAAAATACCCCTAAAATAATAAATATATATATATATATATATATATATATATATATATATTTTTTAATGTCTAAAAGGTCGGACGAAATTGGGTGTTAACAGCTGCCCCCCCTTTGCATGCTTTATGGGACATGATGTATGCAAAGTCGTTTACTAAATTTCGTCCGGCTTAGCTAGGCATTGAAAACTTTCTCGCCGCCTAAATCCTGAGGTTAAGGAACTTTCTTAGAACCTCTACGATAGGAACTCTCCTATCGTTAAATAAAAATTGATTGATTGATCGAGGTTAAGGAAAAGTCTTCAAAACCTCTAACGATAGGAAAGGTTCTATCGTTGTAAGATGGACTGAATGATTGATTGTTTGTTTGAGGTTTAAGGAAAGGTCCTTAGAACCTCTAACGATAGAAAAGGTTCTATCGTTGTAAGATGGACTGAATGATTGATTGTTTGTTTGAGGTTTAAGAAAAGGTCCTTAGAACCTCTAACGATAGGAAAGGTTCTATCGTTGTAAGATGAACTGAACGATTGATTGTTTGTTTGAGGTTAAGGAAAGGTCCTTATAACCTCTAACGATAGGAAAGGTTCTATCGTTCTAAGATGGACTGAATGATTGATTGTTTGTTTAAGGTTTAAGGAAAGGTCCTTAGAAGCTCTAACGATAGGAAAGGTTCTATCGTTGTAAGATTGACTGAATGATTGATTGTTTGTTTGAGGTTTAAGGAAAGGTCCTTAGAACCTCTAACGATAGGAAAGGTTCTATCGTTCTAAGATGGACTGAATGATTGATTGTTTGTTTGAGGTTTAAGGAAAGGTCCTTAGAACCTCTAACGATAGGAAAGGTTCTATCGTTGTAAGATGGACTGAATGATTGATTGTTTGTTTGAGGTTAAGGAAAGGTCCTTAGAACCTTTAACGATAGGAAAGGTTCTATCGTTGTAAGATGGACTGAATAATTGATTGTTTGTTTGAGGTTTAAGGAAAGGTCCTTAGAACCTCTAACGATAGGAAAGGTTCTATCGTTGTAAGATGGACTGAATGATTGACTGTTTGTTTGAGGTTAAGGAAAGGTCCTTAGAACCTCTAACGATAGGAAATGTTCTATCGTTGTAAGATGGACTGAATGATTGATTGTTTGTTTGAGGTTAAGGAAAGGTCCTTAGAACCTCTAACGATAGGAAAGGTTCTATCGTTGTAAGATGGACTCAATGATTGATTGTTTGTTTGAGGTTTAAGGAAAGGTCCTTAGAACCTCTAACGATAGGAAAGGTTCTATCGTTGTAAGATGGACTGAATGATTGATTGTTTGTTTGCTGTTTAAGGAAAGGTCCTTAGAACCTCAAACGATAGGAAAGGTTCTATCGTTGTAAGATGGACTGAATGATTGATTGTTTGTTTGAGGTTAAGGAAAGGTCCTTAGAACCTCTAACGACAGGAAAGGTTCTATCGTTGTAAGATGGACTGAATGATTGATTGTTTGTTTGAGGTTAAGGAAAGGTCCTTAGAACCTCTAACGATAGGAAAGGTTCTATCGTTGTAAGATGGACTGAATGATTGATTGTTTGTTTGAGGTTTAAGGAAAGGTCCTTAGAACCTCTAACGATAGGAAAGGTTCTATCGTTGTAAGATTGACTGAATGATTGATTGTTTGTTTGAGGTTAAGGAAAGGTCCTTAGAACTTCTAACGATAGGAAAGGTTCTATCATTGTAAGATAGACTGAATGATTGATTGTTTGTTTGAGGTTAAGGAAAGGTCCTTAGAACCTATAACGATAGGAAATGTTCTATCGTTGTAAGATGGACTGAATGATTGATTGTTTGTTTGAGGTTTAAGGAAAGGTCCTTAGAACCTCTAACGATAGGAAATGTTCTATCGTTGATTGTTTGTTTGAGGTTAAGGAAAGGTCCTTAGAACTTCTAACGATAGGAAAGGTTCTATCGTTGTAAGATGGACTGAATGATTGATTGTTTGTTTGAGGTTTAAGGCAAGGTCCTTAGAACCTCTAACGATAGGAAAGGTTCTATCGTTGTAAGATGGACTGAATGATTGATTGTTTGTTTGAGGTTTAAGGAAAGGTCCTTAGAACCTCTCACGATAGGAAAGGTTCTATCGTTGTAAGATGGACTGAATGATTGATTGTTTGTTTGAGGTTTAAGGAAAGGTCCTTAGAACCTCTAACGATAGGAAAGGTTCTATCGTTGTAAGATGGACTGAATGATTGATTGTTTGTTTGAGGTTTAAGGAAAGGTCCTTAGAACCTCTAACGATAGGAAATGTTCTATCGTTGTAAGATGGACTGAATGATTGATTGTTTGTTTGAGGTTAAGGAAAGGTCCTTAGAACCTCTAACGATAGGAAAGGTTCTATCGTTGTAAGATGGACTCAATGATTGATTGTTTGTTTGAGGTTTAAGGAAAGGTCCTTAGAACCTCTAACGATAGGAAAGGTTCTATCGTTGTAAGATGGACTGAATGATTGATTGTTTGTTTGCTGTTTAAGGAAAGGTCCTTAGAACCTCAAACGATAGGAAAGGTTCTATCGTTGTAAGATGGACTGAATGATTGATTGTTTGTTTGAGGTTAAGGAAAGGTCCTTAGAACCTCTAACGACAGGAAAGGTTCTATCGTTGTAAGATGGACTGAATGATTGATTGTTTGTTTGAGGTTAAGGAAAGGTCCTTAGAACCTCTAACGATAGGAAAGGTTCTATCGTTGTAAGATGGACTGAATGATTGATTGTTTGTTTGCTGTTTAAGGAAAGGTCCTTAGAACCTCAAACGATAGGAAAGGTTCTATCGTTGTAAGATGGACTGAATGATTGATTGTTTGTTTGCTGTTTAAGGAAAGGTCCTTAGAACCTCAAACGACAGGAAAGGTTCTATCGTTTTAAGATGGACTGAATGATTGATTGTTTGTTTGAGGTTAAGGAAAGGTCCTTAGAACCTCTAACGACAGGAAAGGTTCTATCGTTGTAAGATTGACTGAATGATTGATTGTTTGTTTGAGGTTAAGGAAAGGTCCTTAGAACCTCTAACGATAGGAAAGGTTCTATCGTTGTAAGATGGACTGAATGATTGATTGTTTGTTTGAGGTTTAAGGAAAGGTCCTTAGAACCTCTAACGATAGGAAAGGTTCTATCGTTGTAAGATTGACTGAATGATTGATTGTTTGTTTGAGGTTAAGGAAAGGTCCTTAGAACTTCTAACGATAGGAAAGGTTCTATCATTGTAAGATAGACTGAATGATTGATTGTTTGTTTGAGGTTAAGGAAAGGTCCTTAGAACCTATAACGATAGGAAATGTTCTATCGTTGTAAGATGGACTGAATGATTGATTGTTTGTTTGAGGTTTAAGGAAAGGTCCTTAGAACCTCTAACGATAGGAAATGTTCTATCGTTGATTGTTTGTTTGAGGTTAAGGAAAGGTCCTTAGAACTTCTAACGATAGGAAAGGTTCTATCGTTGTAAGATGGACTGAATGATTGATTGTTTGTTTGAGGTTTAAGGCAAGGTCCTTAGAACCTCTAACGATAGGAAAGGTTCTATCGTTGTAAGATGGACTGAATGATTGATTGTTTGTTTGAGGTTTAAGGAAAGGTCCTTAGAACCTCTCACGATAGGAAAGGTTCTATCGTTGTAAGATGGACTGAATGATTGATTGTTTGTTTGAGGTTTAAGGAAAGGTCCTTAGAACCTCTAACGATAGGAAAGGTTCTATCATTCTAAGATGGACTGAATGATTGATTGTTTGTTTGAGGTTTAAGGAAAGGTCCTTAGAAGCTCCAACGATAGGAAAGGTTCTATCGTTGTAAGATGGACTGAATGATTGATTGTTTGTTTGAGGTTTAAGGAAAGGTCCTTAGAACCTCTAATGATAGGAAAGGTTCTATCGTTGTAAGATGGACTGAATGATTGATTGTTTGTTTGAGGTTAAGGAAAGGTCCTTAGAACCTCTAACGATAGGAAAGGTTCTATCGTTGTAAGATGGACTCAATGATTGATTGTTTGTTTGAGGTTTAAGGAAAGGTCCTTAGAACCTCTAACGATAGGAAAGGTTCTATCGTTGTAAGATGGACTGAATGATTGATTGTTTGTTTGCTGTTTAAGGAAAGGTCCTTAGAACCTCAAACGATAGGAAAGGTTCTATCGTTGTAAGATGGACTGAATGATTGATTGTTTGTTTGAGGTTAAGGAAAGGTCCTTAGAACCTCTAACGACAGGAAAGGTTCTATCGTTGTAAGATGGACTGAATGATTGATTGTTTGTTTGAGGTTAAGGAAAGGTCCTTAGAACCTCTAACGATAGGAAAGGTTCTATCGTTGTAAGATGGACTGAATGATTGATTGTTTGTTTGCTGTTTAAGGAAAGGTCCTTAGAACCTCAAACGATAGGAAAGGTTCTATCGTTGTAAGATGGACTGAATAATTGATTGTTTGTTTGCTGTTTAAGGAAAGGTCCTTAGAACCTCAAACGACAGGAAAGGTTCTATCGTTTTAAGATGGACTGAATGATTGATTGTTTGTTTGAGGTTAAGGAAAGGTCCTTAGAACCTCTAACGACAGGAAAGGTTCTATCGTTGTAAGATTGACTGAATGATTGATTGTTTGTTTGAGGTTAAGGAAAGGTCCTTAGAACCTCTAACGATAGGAAAGGTTCTATCGTTGTAAGATGGACTGAATGATTGATTGTTTGTTTGAGGTTTAAGGAAAGGTCCTTAGAACCTCTAACGATAGGAAAGGTTCTATCGTTGTAAGATTGACTGAATGATTGATTGTTTGTTTGAGGTTAAGGAAAGGTCCTTAGAACTTCTAACGATAGGAAAGGTTCTATCATTGTAAGATAGACTGAATGATTGATTGTTTGTTTGAGGTTAAGGAAAGGTCCTTAGAACCTATAACGATAGGAAATGTTCTATCGTTGTAAGATGGACTGAATGATTGATTGTTTGTTTGAGGTTTAAGGAAAGGTCCTTAGAACCTCTAACGATAGGAAATGTTCTATCGTTGATTGTTTGTTTGAGGTTAAGGAAAGGTCCTTAGAACTTCTAACGATAGGAAAGGTTCTATCGTTGTAAGATGGACTGAATGATTGATTGTTTGTTTGAGGTTTAAGGCAAGGTCCTTAGAACCTCTAACGATAGGAAAGGTTCTATCGTTGTAAGATGGACTGAATGATTGATTGTTTGTTTGAGGTTTAAGGAAAGGTCCTTAGAACCTCTCACGATAGGAAAGGTTCTATCGTTGTAAGATGGACTGAATGATTGATTGTTTGTTTGAGGTTTAAGGAAAGGTCCTTAGAACCTCTAACGATAGGAAAGGTTCTATCATTCTAAGATGGACTGAATGATTGATTGTTTGTTTGAGGTTTAAGGAAAGGTCCTTAGAAGCTCTAACGATAGGAAAGGTTCTATCGTTGTAAGATGGACTGAATGATTGATTGTTTGTTTGAGGTTTAAGGAAAGGTCCTTAGAACCTCTAATGATAGGAAAGGTTCTATCGTTGTAAGATGGACTGAATGATTGATTGTTTGTTTGAGGTTTAAGGAAAGGTCCTTAGAACCTCTAATGATAGGAAAGTTTCTGTCGTTGTAAGATGGACTGAATGATTGATTGTTTGTTTGAGGTTTAAGGAAAGGTCCTTAGAACCTCTAACGATAGGAAATGTTCTATCGTTGTAAGATGAACTGAATGATTGATTGTTTGTTTGAGGTTTAAGGAAAGGTCCTTATAACGTCTAACGATAGGAAAGGTTCTATCGTTGTAAGATGGACTGAATGATTGATTGTTTGTTTGAGGTTTAAAGAAAGGTCCTTAGAACCTCTAACGATAGGAAAGGTTCTATCGTTGTAAGATGGACTGAATGATTGATTGTTTGTTTGCTGTTTAAGGAAAGGTCCTTAGAACCTCAAACGATAGGAAAGGTTCTATCGTTGTAAGATGGACTGAATGATTGATTGTTTGTTTGCTGTTTAAGGAAAGGTCCTTAGAACCTCAAACGACAGGAAAGGTTCTATCGTTTTAAGATGGACTGAATGATTGATTGTTTGTTTGAGGTTAAGGAAAGGTCCTTAGAACCTCTAACGACAGGAAAGGTTCTATCGTTGTAAGATTGACTGAATGATTGATTGTTTGTTTGAGGTTAAGGAAAGGTCCTTAGAACCTCTAACGATAGGAAAGGTTCTATCGTTGTAAGATGGACTGAATGATTGATTGTTTGTTTGAGGTTTAAGGAAAGGTCCTTAGAACCTCTAACGATAGGAAAGGTTCTATCGTTGTAAGATTGACTGAATGATTGATTGTTTGTTTGAGGTTAAGGAAAGGTCCTTAGAACTTCTAACGATAGGAAAGGTTCTATCATTGTAAGATAGACTGAATGATTGATTGTTTGTTTGAGGTTAAGGAAAGGTCCTTAGAACCTATAACGATAGGAAATGTTCTATCGTTGTAAGATGGACTGAATGATTGATTGTTTGTTTGAGGTTTAAGGAAAGGTCCTTAGAACCTCTAACGATAGGAAATGTTCTATCGTTGATTGTTTGTTTGAGGTTAAGGAAAGGTCCTTAGAACTTCTAACGATAGGAAAGGTTCTATCGTTGTAAGATGGACTGAATGATTGATTGTTTGTTTGAGGTTTAAGGCAAGGTCCTTAGAACCTCTAACGATAGGAAAGGTTCTATCGTTGTAAGATGGACTGAATGATTGATTGTTTGTTTGAGGTTTAAGGAAAGGTCCTTAGAACCTCTCACGATAGGAAAGGTTCTATCGTTGTAAGATGGACTGAATGATTGATTATTTGTTTGAGGTTTAAGGAAAGGTCCTTAGAACCTCTCACGATAGGAAAGGTTCTATCGTTGTAAGATGGACTGAATGATTGATTGTTTGTTTGAGGTTTAAGGAAAGGTCCTTAGAACCTCTAACGATAGGAAAGGTTCTATCATTCTAAGATGGACTGAATGATTGATTGTTTGTTTGAGGTTTAAGGAAAGGTCCTTAGAAGCTCTAACGATAGGAAAGGTTCTATCGTTGTAAGATGGACTGAATGATTGATTGTTTGTTTGAGGTTTAAGGAAAGGTCCTTAGAACCTCTAATGATAGGAAAGGTTCTATCGTTGTAAGATGGACTGAATGATTGATTGTTTGTTTGAGGTTTAAGGAAAGGTCCTTAGAACCTCTAATGATAGGAAAGTTTCTGTCGTTGTAAGATGGACTGAATGATTGATTGTTTGTTTGAGGTTTAAGGAAAGGTCCTTAGAACCTCTAACGATAGGAAATGTTCTATCGTTGTAAGATGGACTGAATGATTGATTGTTTGTTTGAGGTTAAGGAAAGGTCCTTAGAACCTCTAATGATAGGAAAGGTTCTATCGTTGTAAGATGAACTGAATGATTGATTGTTTGTTTGAGGTTTAAGGAAAGGTCCTTATAACGTCTAACGATAGGAAAGGTTCTATCGTTGTAAGATGGACTGAATGATTGATTGTTTGTTTGAGGTTTAAAGAAAGGTCCTTAGAACCTCTAACGATAGGAAAGGTTCTATCGTTGTAAGATGGACTGAATGATTGATTGTTTGTTTGCTGTTTAAGGAAAGGTCCTTAGAACCTCAAACGATAGGAAAGGTTCTATCGTTGTAAGATGGACTGAATGATTGATTGTTTGTTTGCTGTTTAAGGAAAGGTCCTTAGAACCTCAAACGACAGGAAAGGTTCTATCGTTTTAAGATGGACTGAATGATTGATTGTTTGTTTGAGGTTAAGGAAAGGTCCTTAGAACCTCTAACGACAGGAAAGGTTCTATCGTTGTAAGATTGACTGAATGATTGATTGTTTGTTTGAGGTTAAGGAAAGGTCCTTAGAACCTCTAACGATAGGAAAGGTTCTATCGTTGTAAGATGGACTGAATGATTGATTGTTTGTTTGAGGTTTAAGGAAAGGTCCTTAGAACCTCTAACGATAGGAAAGGTTCTATCGTTGTAAGATTGACTGAATGATTGATTGTTTGTTTGAGGTTAAGGAAAGGTCCTTAGAACTTCTAACGATAGGAAAGGTTCTATCATTGTAAGATAGACTGAATGATTGATTGTTTGTTTGAGGTTAAGGAAAGGTCCTTAGAACCTATAACGATAGGAAATGTTCTATCGTTGTAAGATGGACTGAATGATTGATTGTTTGTTTGAGGTTTAAGGAAAGGTCCTTAGAACCTCTAACGATAGGAAATGTTCTATCGTTGATTGTTTGTTTGAGGTTAAGGAAAGGTCCTTAGAACTTCTAACGATAGGAAAGGTTCTATCGTTGTAAGATGGACTGAATGATTGATTGTTTGTTTGAGGTTTAAGGCAAGGTCCTTAGAACCTCTAACGATAGGAAAGGTTCTATCGTTGTAAGATGGACTGAATGATTGATTGTTTGTTTGAGGTTTAAGGAAAGGTCCTTAGAACCTCTCACGATAGGAAAGGTTCTATCGTTGTAAGATGGACTGAATGATTGATTGTTTGTTTGAGGTTTAAGGAAAGGTCCTTAGAACCTCTAACGATAGGAAAGGTTCTATCATTCTAAGATGGACTGAATGATTGATTGTTTGTTTGAGGTTTAAGGAAAGGTCCTTAGAAGCTCCAACGATAGGAAAGGTTCTATCGTTGTAAGATGGACTGAATGATTGATTGTTTGTTTGAGGTTTAAGGAAAGGTCCTTAGAACCTCTAATGATAGGAAAGGTTCTATCGTTGTAAGATGGACTGAATGATTGATTGTTTGTTTGAGGTTAAGGAAAGGTCCTTAGAACCTCTAACGATAGGAAAGGTTCTATCGTTGTAAGATGGACTCAATGATTGATTGTTTGTTTGAGGTTTAAGGAAAGGTCCTTAGAACCTCTAACGATAGGAAAGGTTCTATCGTTGTAAGATGGACTGAATGATTGATTGTTTGTTTGCTGTTTAAGGAAAGGTCCTTAGAACCTCAAACGATAGGAAAGGTTCTATCGTTGTAAGATGGACTGAATGATTGATTGTTTGTTTGAGGTTAAGGAAAGGTCCTTAGAACCTCTAACGACAGGAAAGGTTCTATCGTTGTAAGATGGACTGAATGATTGATTGTTTGTTTGAGGTTAAGGAAAGGTCCTTAGAACCTCTAACGATAGGAAAGGTTCTATCGTTGTAAGATGGACTGAATGATTGATTGTTTGTTTGCTGTTTAAGGAAAGGCCCTTAGAACCTCAAACGATAGGAAAGGTTCTATCGTTGTAAGATGGACTGAATGATTGATTGTTTGTTTGCTGTTTAAGGAAAGGTCCTTAGAACCTCAAACGACAGGAAAGGTTCTATCGTTTTAAGATGGACTGAATGATTGATTGTTTGTTTGAGGTTAAGGAAAGGTCCTTAGAACCTCTAACGACAGGAAAGGTTCTATCGTTGTAAGATTGACTGAATGATTGATTGTTTGTTTGAGGTTAAGGAAAGGTCCTTAGAACCTCTAACGATAGGAAAGGTTCTATCGTTGTAAGATGGACTGAATGATTGATTGTTTGTTTGAGGTTTAAGGAAAGGTCCTTAGAACCTCTAACGATAGGAAAGGTTCTATCGTTGTAAGATTGACTGAATGATTGATTGTTTGTTTGAGGTTAAGGAAAGGTCCTTAGAACTTCTAACGATAGGAAAGGTTCTATCATTGTAAGATAGACTGAATGATTGATTGTTTGTTTGAGGTTAAGGAAAGGTCCTTAGAACCTATAACGATAGGAAATGTTCTATCGTTGTAAGATGGACTGAATGATTGATTGTTTGTTTGAGGTTTAAGGAAAGGTCCTTAGAACCTCTAACGATAGGAAATGTTCTATCGTTGATTGTTTGTTTGAGGTTAAGGAAAGGTCCTTAGAACTTCTAACGATAGGAAAGGTTCTATCGTTGTAAGATGGACTGAATGATTGATTGTTTGTTTGAGGTTTAAGGCAAGGTCCTTAGAACCTCTAACGATAGGAAAGGTTCTATCGTTGTAAGATGGACTGAATGATTGATTGTTTGTTTGAGGTTTAAGGAAAGGTCCTTAGAACCTCTCACGATAGGAAAGGTTCTATCGTTGTAAGATGGACTGAATGATTGATTGTTTGTTTGAGGTTTAAGGAAAGGTCCTTAGAACCTCTAACGATAGGAAAGGTTCTATCATTCTAAGATGGACTGAATGATTGATTGTTTGTTTGAGGTTTAAGGAAAGGTCCTTAGAAGCTCTAACGATAGGAAAGGTTCTATCGTTGTAAGATGGACTGAATGATTGATTGTTTGTTTGAGGTTTAAGGAAAGGTCCTTAGAACCTCTAATGATAGGAAAGGTTCTATCGTTGTAAGATGGACTGAATGATTGATTGTTTGTTTGAGGTTTAAGGAAAGGTCCTTAGAACCTCTAATGATAGGAAAGTTTCTGTCGTTGTAAGATGGACTGAATGATTGATTGTTTGTTTGAGGTTTAAGGAAAGGTCCTTAGAACCTCTAACGATAGGAAATGTTCTATCGTTGTAAGATGGACTGAATGATTGATTGTTTGTTTGAGGTTAAGGAAAGGTCCTTAGAACCTCTAATGATAGGAAAGGTTCTATCGTTGTAAGATGAACTGAATGATTGATTGTTTGTTTGAGGTTTAAGGAAAGGTCCTTATAACGTCTAACGATAGGAAAGGTTCTATCGTTGTAAGATGGACTGAATGATTGATTGTTTGTTTGAGGTTTAAAGAAAGGTCCTTAGAACCTCTAACGATAGGAAAGGTTCTATCGTTCTAAGATGGACTGAATGATTGATTGTTTGTTTGAGGTTAAGGAAAGGTCCTTAGAACCTCTAACGATAGGAAATGTTCTATCGTTGTAAGATGGACTGAATGATTGATTGTTTGTTTGAGGTTTAAGGAAAGGTCCTTAGAACCTCGAACGATAGGAAAGGTTCTATCGTTGTAAGATGGACTGAATGATTGATTGTTTGTTTGAGGTTAAGGAAAGGTCCTTAGAACCTCTAACGATAGGAAAGGTTCTATCGTTGTAAGATGGACTGAATGATTGATTGTTTGTTTGAGGTTAAAGGAAGGTCCTTAGAACCTCTAACGATAGGAAAGCTTCTATCGTTGTAAGATGGACTGAATGATTGATTGTTTGTTTGAGGTTAAGGAAAGGTCCTTAGAACCTCTAACGATAGGAAAGGTTTTATCGTTGTAAGATGAACTGAATGATTGATTGTTTGTTTGAGGTTAAGGAAAGGTCCTTATAACCTCTAACGATAGGAAAGGTTCTATCGTTGTAAGATGAACTGAATGATTGATTGTTTGTTTGAGGTTAAGGAAAGGTCCTTATAACCTCTAACGATAGGAAAGGTTCTATCGTTGTAAGATGGACTGAATGATCGATTGTTTGTTTGAGGTTAAGGAAAGGTCCTTATAACCTCTAACGATAGGAAAGGTTCTATCGTTGTAAGATGGACTGAATGATTGATTGTTTGTTTGAGGTTTAAGGAAAGGTCCTTAGAACCTCTAACGATAGAAAAGGTTCTATCATTGTAAGATGTACTGAATGATTGATTGTTTGTTTGAGGTTAAGGAAAGGTCCTTAGAACCTCTAACGATAGGAAAGGTTCTATCGTTGTAAGATGGACTGAATGATTGATTGTTTGTTTGAGGTTTAAGGAAAGGTCCTTAGAACTTCTAACGATAGGAAAGGTTCTATCGTTGTAAGATAGACGGAATGATTGATTGTTTGTTTGAGGTTTAAGGAAAGGTCCTTAGAACCTCTAACGATAGGAAAGGTTCTATCGTTGTAAGATGGACTGAATGATTGATTGTTTGTTTGTTTGAGGTTAAGGAAATGTCCTTAGAACCTCTAACGATAGGAAAGGTTCTATCGTTGTAAGATGGACTGAATGATTGATTGTTTGTTTGAGGTTAAGGAAAGGTCCTTAGAACCTCTAACGATAGGAAAGGTTCTATCGTTGTAAGATGGACTGAATGATTGATTGTTTGTTTGAGGTTAAGGAGAGGTCCTTAGAACCTCTAACGATAGGAAAGGTTCTATCGTTGTAAGATGGACTGAATGATTGTTTGTTTGTTTGAGGTTAAGGAAAGGTCCTTAGAACCTCTAACGATAGGAAAGGTTCTATCGTTGTAAGATGGACTGAATGATTGTTTGTTTGTTTGTTTGAGGTTAAGGAAAGATCCTTAGAACCTCTAACGATAGGAAAGGTTCTATTGTTGTAAGATGGACTGAATGATTGATTGTTTGTTTGAGGTTTAAGGAAAGGTCCTTAGAACCTCTAACGATAGGAAAGGTTCTATCGTTGTAAGATGGACTGAATGATTGATTGTTTGTTTGTTTGAGGTTAAGGAAATGTCCTTAGAACCTCTAACGATAGGAAAGGTTCTATCGTTGTAAGATGGACTGAATGATTGATTGTTTGTTTGAAGTTAAGGAAAGGTCCTTAGAACCTCTAACGATAGGAAATGTTCTATCATTGTAAGATGGACTGAATGATTAATTGTTTGTTTGAGGTTTAAGGAAAGGTCCTTAGAACCTCTAACGATAGGAAAGGTTCTATAGTTGTAAGATGGACTGAATGATGGTTTTGATTGTTTGAGGTTTAGGGAAAGGTCCTTAGAACCTCTAACGATAGGAAATGTTCTATCGTTGTAAGATGGACTGAATGATTGATTGTTTGTTTGTGGTTAAGGAAATGTCCTTAGAACCTCTAACGATAGGAAAGGTTCTATCGTTGTAAGATGGACTGAATGATTGATTGTTTGTTTGAGGTTTAAGGAAAGGTCCTTAGAACCTCTAACGATAGGAAATGTTCTATCGTTGTAAGTTGGACTGAATGATTGATTGTTTGTTTGAGGTTAAGGAAAGGTCCTTAGAATCTCTAACGATAGGAAAGGTTCTATCGTTGTAAGATGGACTGAATGATGATTTTGATTGTTTGAGGTTAAGGAAAGGTCCTTAGAACCTCTAACGATAGGAAAGGTTCTATCGTTGTAAGATGGACTGAATGATTGATTGTTTGTTTGAGGTTTAAGGAAAGGTCCTTAGAACCTCTAACGATAGGAAAGGTTCTATCGTTGTAAGATGGACTGAATGATTGTTTGTTGAGGCAAAGGTTCCGTCCTTAAAACCTCGGCGATAGGAGCAGTCCTATCGTTAAATGAAAATTGATTGAACTTGAGGCTAAGGAGCTTTCCTTAGGACCTCGGCGAAATTTATATGAAAGCAATTAGAATTGGAATAATTTTATTCGAAAGTGTGGATCTTCATGATAGGCGAGTGCAAAAATTTAGACTTCGATAAAATGTGTGAATCTCGGCGATGATAATAACACTGACAAATTATGTAGAGGGAACGGATGTTTGGAATCAATATCCAAGGTTCATCTAATATAGATTCGCTTGTGAGATATGTCATCCGAATAAGGTTAAAGCTTAACTACCCCAAAATGTTATGCCTAGTAGACATAATAGGATGCGTCTCAAGAGTAACAAAAATTACTCTTTACTCGGCCATTCCAACCTGAAGGCATTGTCCTATGGTTTTAATATCAGCATGGACGAAACTATCTTATAAAAAAAGAAATTCCCTGAAAAGAAAAACTGAAACGCGAAAGAAAATGCTGATAATAAAACTAAAGGACAAGAAAAACGGATCAGATCGCTTCTTTCTTCCACAATACTTCAACAGGGTGAGTAGAGGACCATTATGGGAGTAAACTGGTCGGGAAAGACTGTCGTGTCCAGTCTATCTGAATCATTGCTGGATCTGGTTCAGGAACAAAAGCTTGTATTTTATCTAGCAATTCTTCAGCAGTTGTTGCGGATATTATGATTCGCCGTGCCACTCTTGATATGAAATTCTTCTGCATAGCATAATCCATAAAAGCTATCAGACCTGTAAAGAAATTGTTAACATTTAAAAGCCCAATGGGTTTCTTATGCAAATTAAGTTGGGCCATGGACGCAATTTGAAAGACTTCTCCCAATGTGCCAAAACCACCTAGTAGAGCGATAAAAGCATCAGCATTTAAAAGCATTTGTAACACACGCTCTTGCAAATTTTTAACCACTAATTCTTCTCCAATCGTGCCCCCAGAAACAAATTTCAAAGGTCCAGGGATGATGCCCAAAACTTGACTTCCTCCTAAAGATGCTGCTGATGCTACACCTCCCATTAATCCGACACTACCTCCTCCATAAACTAAATGTATTTTTCGCTCAGCTAATACTCTACCCAAATGGTTGGCTGCCTTTAAATACTCTTCATCTTTTCCAGGAAAAGCCCCAGAAAATACACAAATACTTCGAGATTTACGAGTTGGGGTTTTCTCCATTCCTATCCTTACCCTTGTGAGAAAAAAGGATATATTTATAGAGATGAAGAGATAAGGCAATAATTTTATTTTCAAGAATGGATACATTATTGCTAGCTATACACAATAGTCACGAGTACGACTCTGGTCAGGTATGGGTACACTATCGTTAAAAGAGGAGGAAATTTTTCAAAATAGCTGCTAGCATGTACAGTAGTCACTACTGTAGCTTACGTCAGGAGTAGGTACGTCATTGTTGGAAGAGAAGGAAAATTTCAAAAGTGGCAGCTATATACAGTAGTCCGTGTCAGGAATGGGTACATTATTGCCAAAGGAGAAGAAAAATTTCAAAAGCGACAGCTAGCATGTACAGTATCGTGACTATGGCTCATGTCAGGAGTGGATACATTATCGCCGAAAGGGGAGGAAAATTTCAAAAGCGACAGCTAGCACGTACAGTAATTGTGACTTTGGTTCACGTCAGGAGTGGATACATTATTACCAAAAGGGGAGGAAAATTTCAAAAGCGACAGCTAGCACGTACAGTAATCGTGACTTTGGTTCACGTCAGGAGTGGATACATTATTACCAAAAGGGGAGGAAAATTTCAAAAGCGACAGCTAGCACATACAGTAATCGTGACTTTGATCCTCGTCTTCCACTGGCTTTGCGTCCAGTAATGGCTTTAATGCTTTCTATGAATCGGTGAATTGCATCTCATCTAGCTTTCTCACAAACTGGCAAACAGGGTCGTTTAGGGTCAGATTCCCAAGACTGTAACGATCTCGTTCTTTTTGGAAAATTATCCATAATCCAACAACCTCAAATTGCATTATTCCGCAAGAATGCGCTTCAAGAACCTCTCGAATATCTTCTAGAGATTCCTTACGCAAGCCATTCTTAATGAATCTTATTCTATCATTACGATTTCTGGTGATCACTCCTGGAGAACGACATTTATTGCCGCAAATCCACCATCCACAATTATGACAAACGCCTAGCCTCTTTACTCTTCTTTTTTTGGCATAAGCGCTTTTACCAAAGCCGGGCATACGGGGAAAGAACGCTTCTGGAACTTCACCAGCTGAACGAACCTTAGCTTCAATTAGCCACCGCACATTATTAGGAATGCCTTTGTGCATAAATACTCTGAATCGTTCACATCTAGCTTGATAAATCTTTTTAAGAACATTTATTGGGAAGGAAGGAAAATACTTTCGTAGGGCGGAAAGAGAAGACTCCATTGATGAAGGAGGCAAAGAAAGAAATTAGTGATTGTAGGAAACGAAAATAACTAACACATATTTATAGTGATGAAAGGGATAATGCGTTAATTACACTTACAGAAGCAAGTACATTATTGTCAAAAGAAAAGCCAAATGACAGCTTATATGTACAGGAATCATGACCGTGGCTCTCATCTTCCACTGATTTATGTCCAGTAATGGCTTCAATGCTTTCTATAAGTCGGGGATTTGCTTCCCATCCAGTTTTCTTACAAACTGACAAACAGGGTCGTTTAAAGTCACATTCCCAAGACTGTAACGGTTTCGTTCTTTATGGTAAGTCCTCCATAAACCGATAATTTCACCTTGCACTTTTCCACAAGAATGCGTTTCAAGAGTCTCTCGGATATCTTCCAGAGATTCCTTACGCAGGCCATTCTTAATGAATTTTCTTTTATCTTCACGATTTATGGAGATGTATCCTAAAGAGCGACATTTAGTATTACAATTCCATCGCCCACATTTATAACACACGCCTAGTCTCTTTGCTCTTCGCCTTTTGGCATAACGGCTTTTACCTAAACCGGGCATGCGGGGCATAAATGCATCTGGAACTTCACCCGCCAGACGGACCTTAGCTTCAATTATCCATTGCACATTATCGGGAATGCCTTTGCGTGTAAAAACTCTGATTCTTTCACATGTGGCAAGGTAGATCTTTTTAAGGACTTTTATTGGAAGGGAAGGAAAGTATTTTTGCAGTGCAGAAAGAGTAGAATCCATTGATGAGAGAAGAATTTGAGAGAAGAGGGAAATGAATCAGTTATTGTAGGAGACTGGAATAACCGACTTTAGAAGTCACGGGGTATCTTATCCGCTGCTTAATCAGAAAGAAGAACACGCATTTATAGTGATGAAAAGCGATAACGTGTCAATTACACGTAGGGAAGCCTGTACATCTGTCAAAAGAAAATGCAAACTTTTCCAAATATAACAAACTGTATGTACAGTAATTGTGACTGTGGCTCACATCTTCTACTGGTTTTACGTCCAGTAACGGCATTAACGGCTTCTATGAGTCGAGGATTTGCTTCCCATCCAGTTTTCTTACAAGCTGGCAAACAGGGTCATTTACAGTCAGATTCCCAAGACTGTAACGGTTTCGTTCTTTATGGTAAGTCCTCCATAAACCGATAATTTCACCTTGCACTTTTCTACAAGAATGCGTTTCAAGAGTCTCTCGGATATCTTCCAGAGATTCCTTACGCAGGCCATTTTTAATGAATTTTCTTTTATCTTCACGATTTATGGAGATGTATCCTAAAGAGCGACATTTAGTATTACAATTCCATCGCCCACATTTATAACACACGCCTATTCTCTTTGCTCTTCGCCTTTTGGCATAACGGCTTTTACCTAAACCGGGCATGCGGGGCATAAATGCATCTGGAACTTCACCCGCCAGACGGACCTTAGCTTCAATTATCCATTGCACATTATCGGGAATGCCTTTACGTGTAAAAAATCTGATTCTTTCACATCTGGCAAGGTAGATCTTTTTAAGGACTTTTATTGGAAGGGAAGAAAAGAATTTTCGCAGTGCAGAAAGAGTAGAATCCATTGATGAGAGAAGAATTTGAGAAAAGAGGGAAATGAATCAATTATTGTAGGAGACTGGAATAACCGACTTTAGAAGTCACGGGGTATCTTATCCGCTGCTTAATCAGAAAGAAGAACACGCATTTATAGTGATGAAAAGGGATAACGTGTCAATTACACGTAGGGAAGCCTGTACATCTGTCAAAAGAAAATGTAAACTTTTCCAAATATAACAAACTGTATGTACAGTAATTGTGACTGTGGCTCACATCTTCTACTGGTTTTACGTCCAGTAACGGCATTAACGACTTCTATGAGTCGAGGATTTGCTTCCCATTCAGTTTTCTTACAAGCTGGCAAACAGGGTCATTTACAGTCAGATTCCCGGGACTGTAACGGTTTCGTTCTTCATGAAAAATGCTCCATAAACCAAGAAGTTCACGTTGCACAGATCCACAAGAATGCGTCTCAAGAGTCAATTGGATATCATCCAACAAGTCCTTACTCAGGCCATTCTTAATGAATCGTATTTTATCTTCTCGATTATCAGAGATCATCCTTAAAGAATGACATTTAGTATTACAAGTCCACCGTCCACATTTATGGCAGACTTGTAACCTTTTCGCTCTTCGCTTTTTGGCATAAGAGCTTTTGCCTATACCAGGCATGTGAGACAAAAATGCCTCTGGGATTTCACCTGCCAGACGAACCTTGGCTTCGATTAACCACCGCACATCTTCAGGGATTCCTTTGTGCATCAGAACTCTTAATCGTTCACAGCGAACTTGGTAGATCTTTTTGAGAATGTTCATTGGGAGAGAAGGAAAATATTTTCGTAAGACAGAAAGAGTAGGATCCATTTTCTAGAGGGAAGTAAAAGAAAGAAGAGAGGAAGGAATCAGTTATTATGGGCAACTGAGAGAACCGACTCAAGAGTCACGGAATACCGTATCCGCCGCTTAACCGGAAAAGTAGATCCTACTTTATTTTGATGTGAATGATATTTCTTATCTTTGATATTCCATCTAGCTGACGTTGATCGAGTCCTTGATTATTGAATCTTTTGTCCGCTTTTGACAAAGTTTCAACGACAATATTTCTTGATGTCTGCCTTATCTTTGACCATAGCTATTTCTTATCTTGGATGCTGCTAAGTTGGCATCAATCCTGTCCTTCCAGGTGTAGCCTCGATTATTGAATCAATTGCCAGGCTTTTGACAATATTGTCTACTTTATATTTTTTTGATATCTGCCTTATCCTTGGCTATAGCTATCTCTTATCTTGGATACTACTAGCTGGCGTCAATCCTATCCTTCCAGGTGTAGCCTCGATTATTGAATCGGTAGCCAAGCTTTTGACAATATTGTCTACTTTATCCTTGAATTCCTGATGCGGGTTGGTTCCGCATATTAGCTGTGTATCCAGTGATAGATTGGTAAGAGCTGATGACATTGAGATCTCAGTTTATATTGCTATAACTGTGCTGTGAATGTGATTCCCGTTTGGTCCTTGTTATGTAAAGGCTATGTATGCATGATATGAAATGCATGAATGCAGAGCATGTGTAACTAATGGCTTTTTTTTGTATGGATCTAGTTCTTTATGTCTTTGTTTTACTGGATCCTCTTTGTGATGGCCTTCTTGGACTATCATTGAATCTCTTTATGCTTTCCAGCTTTTGTTCGCTGCCTCAAAAGCCCAACTCTTTTCAAAATCCTCTTTCTTTGACTTGTTCTTTGAATTTTGGCCTCAATTTCTTTAAAGTTGGCCTGCCTCATAATTTATATCTCTTTCGGGTACTCATCCATTGTCATGGATTTGATACCATCAAAGGCTTTACTTTCAATGTCTGCTTTGCCCCTTTTCTTGTGACCGTGCCGACACTTACTTATTCCCATGTTATAATCTGAATGATTGCTCTTCCTTGAACTCATGTTTTGATCCATAAGACTTGCCCCCTTGTCTATTGAACTTCTTTGTTGGCGGTACTCCTCTTACGCTTCGTAAAGACTACTTTGTCCCCCTGAATATGGTGTTTATGTGGAAAGAGATATCATCTCGCCTTTGATTTAACAGAAGGTCGAGCATTTCTAGACCTTTGTGATGGCACTTGATCGTAAATTTCTCTTACAAGAACCACATCTTATTAAAGAAAGACTCAAGCTATCTCCTCACTTTTAAGTCTACATACATTAATGAATAATGGTTTGGCCTTAAAGAAAAACTTTCATCAATTTGCAAAGCTTGACAAAGTAATTTACGGTCTTTGTTTTTAATTAAAATATCCTGCCATTCTTCCCTTTCCAACTCGAAGACATAAACTGTGCAAGGCAATAAGGTAGAAACATGATTCACAATAATAGCCTTTTAACTGACTGAGGATGATATCGAGAGGTAAATGTTAGGTGTGAGGAAAGTTAAGTTTGAATGTTTTTTTTTTTGTGGCAGTCTTTTAGCTGAATGAGAATAATATTAAGAGGTAAATATTAGGTCTGAGTAAAGTTAAGTTTGAGTGGTGTGAAAGAAGGGTCTTTTAATACTACTCGTGAGCAGTATTAAATAAGGTAGAAACATGATTCACAATGATAGTCTTTTAACTGAATGAGGATGTTCGGTTTGAGAAAAGTTAAATTTAAGTGGTGTGGAAGAAGGGTCTTTTAATACTACTCGTGAGCAGTATTAAATAAGGTAGAAACATATTTCACAATGATAGTCTTTTAGCTGAATGAGGATGATAAGTCTGAGGAAAGTTAAGTTTAAGTGGTTTGAAAGAAGGGTCTTTTAATACTACTCGTGAGCAAATTTGATTATGGTGAAAAACTCAATAGTGATGACCTCAAACTTGCCACTCTTTCCAGAAAGTTAAACCTCATCTGTTCCCCCCAACTATCGTGGTCTTTATGTATGCTTGGCTTGAAAGTTGCTTTTGTCTTCTAGACCGCCTTTGCAGGTTTTCAGTTTAGAATCCATAGCTCACTTGTTTTCTTTTTTTTCTTTTGCTCTAGTTTGAGCCTTTTTTTTCCTTTCTCTTTTTTGTTTTGTTTTTTTTTTGTTTCCTTTTTTTTTTTTTTTTTTTTAGCTATGGTGATGACATACTTGATAACTCTCTTGAAGTGAGATGACTCAAGTGGCCTTGCTTGCTTGTGCTTGTTTCTCAGTTCTTTTTGGTTTTGAATTTTCCCTTGTTGGCTTTTTGATGGAAGGGATGAACTTCTCTTTTCAGAGTTTGTGTTGCAAAGAACTGAGATCATAGCCCTCTTGAAGTGAAATGATTCAAGTGGCTTTAGTTGCTTGTGTTTGCTCTCAGTCTCTTTTTTGTTTTGGATTTTCCCTTTAATGGCTTTTGATGGAAGGGATGAACTTCTTTCCTTTGTTGGAATTTGTGTTGCGGAAAACTGAGAATCTCTTTTTTTTTTTTAGCATTTATGAGAATTGGGAGGCCACTGAAGTCATTTAATATGAGAGCTACCTTGTTTGGAAACTAACCCCAAACTTCTTGCAAGGATGTTGATAACCACTGTGAATTCTTTTTGAGGGTTGAGGTGCAACATATGAAATCCTTCTTACTAGATTTGGCAGCACTTTCAAGATCATTACTATCAAATTTCCCTTAACTTTTTATTTTCACCCACGAGTAGTATCATTTAGAAAGCAAAGTATGATAGCAATAATGGATAGTATAATGGAAAAGAGTGAGAGATAGATGTAAAAACGGAATTTTTGGTAAGAAGTGGTAGAATGTGTAGGTGTAATAATTGAATTTTTGGTAAAAATTGGTAGAATGTGTAGAAGTAATAATGAGATTAAAAAGTGGTAGAATGCACACGCAACATCTTTTTGTTAGAGAACAAAAAGAATTACCGGTTGTCGAAAAGTAAAGTGTGATGGCAATAATGGATAGTATAATAGCAAAGAGTGTAAAAATAGAAAGTAGTAGAATGCACGCATCACATCTTTTTGTTGTATCAGAAAAAGAATAGCAGGTGTCCATTTAACAAAGACTACACCCTAGATTCTGAACTAAATCTAGGAGATTTTTACTATTAGATTACTTTTGCAAGCTTTCAAAGATACAAGTTTATTCAAAGGATTCCCTGTCATTCAAAAGTGTGTGTAGACTATTAGGTCAGATCTGACTTGGAGCCCTTCCAAAATTAATGTAATTCCAGCTCAAAATCTTCACTTTCAATTACTAATCACATCGGGCCTAGCAACTTGGACTCGACCAACTGTTGGACCTTGAGTTTCAATATGACAGAATTTTCAGTTACATTTGGGATTTGGGTCACACCAACTTGGAAGAGAAGGTCACTTGGTCTTTACTACTATTGATATAGATGATAGCAGAATGCCTTCTTCAGCAAAGACTGTGATTAACTTTCCTTCAAAAATGAATTTCATTTTTTTGGTGTAATGAGGAGGGAATTGCTCCGGCCATATTTTCTATCTTGGACTCTATATCTATGAGACGTCCTTCGGTTTGTTCTGCCATTAGTCTTGTTTGGAGCCGAGTTGGATATCAGTGTTAAGGTCCAATTTTACCTTTTTAAAGGAATATTTATTTTATTAGACTCTACATGTATGTGATTGATGCAATGGATGCATGCAATACATAATGAGATTATGTTTTTTATCAAAATTTATATGCACGTGATTGATGTAATGGAATACATGCAATGAGATTATTTTTATCAGATTTTATATGCATGTGATTGATGTAATGGATGTATGCAATGAGTGAGCTTGATTATCAACTATTGTGAAACTTCAAGACTTCTAGTTATTATTAAAAGACCAAAAAGTTTGCATAATTTGATGCATGAAGAATAATTGCACAGAACGGAAGTATAACAAAAGAAAAATAAGGTTATTAACAAGTTAAATAGTAATTAACAACTCATGAAGTATTATGGATAAACAAGTTAAAACCATACGAAGAAAAGTGTAGAGTAACAACACAGTATAACAAGGATATGCTTATGGTGTTGGTAAAATGGTAGAAATTCTATGGTCAGTTCTATGGTTAAGTGGGGAGTTCTATATGCATAAGGTGGTTTATCAAAAAGGCAAGGGATAGTTCCCGAATCCCGTCACTAAATCATAGTGACGGCCCGATTCCTTACCCTCTAGGGTTAATGTAAGGAATGGATTAATTCGAGTCGTAGCTTTTCGTGGGCCCATGCAGAGACTAACCGTCTCAGGAGGCAATACACTACTTTGCTACTTTGAAACCGGTGAAGGCTTGGAGACCATGGTCTCACAAGGACAACAACACCAATTCCGCTTAGAAAGAATTGTGTTCGATTTGAGGAAGCTCGGGTATAGAGCTTCATTTTGTGAATGCATTATGCATGTTTAGAATAAGTAAATATAACATATAAATCCACATAAAAATAAACAAAACAGAACAAAATAAATCAACTTTTAGGCTTGACTCACTAACCAGGGTCCCCAGCGGAGTCGCCAAGCTGTGGCAACGTGTGGTTCGTTTTCGGGAGTCGCCACCAATCTGTTTACCTAGGTCGATTGGACACCTTAAAATTGGTCTGCGAGAGTTCGGGGATCGGGAGTACGGTTACGCTAAAACAACTTTGTTATAGCGCCCAAAATTGGCACCTTAGTTGATTTTAATTTTGTTTTACTTTGCTTTTAGAAAAATTTCAGTTAATTTTCAATCTAGAATTTTTAACTGAATTAATCGAAATGTGGATTTTTTTTAAGTTAAGTTGATATTTCCGAACCATGGACTCTGCCGAGTCATTTGGACACAGAAGTTTTTAATTCCGAACCATGGACTCTGTCGAGTCACCCGGACACGGAATTTGATGAAATTTTAAATAAATTAATCCATATTGTAAGTATGGATTTTTACCTTTTTATTTATTTAATTTTTAAAAAGTTGATATTTTCCAAACCGTAGATCCTGCCGGATCATGCGGATATGGAAATTATTTAGTTAATTATTTAATTATTATTTTATGGAATTAATTATTAGTTTAACTTATAAGTCTTTTTTATTAAATTTGTTAATGATTTAAAAAAATCTTTCTTTTTTTTATATCTTATTATTCTTTTCTTTCTTTTCTTTTCTTTTCTTTATCTTTTTTATTTTTATCTTTCTCTTATCTTTCTTTTCTTTTTCTTATCTGATTTTTCTTGTTTAATGAAGGATATTTATTATTTAAAGAATTACTCAATTTATAAAAGAATTAAAAAAAATAATTAATTTTTTTTATTTAATAAGAAGTTAATTTAAAGGAATCAAAAAGTTTAAAAATAAAAATCTTTGATCATGGTACGGGGCGTTGTTACTCAGCCAGATCCTCTTCACCAGGTCAAGCAGCTCAAAAGCGGGCACGAGACAATTTCCAGCCAATATACCATGAACTAAAAAAAATTTTTTTGACTTAACAATATGGTTCAGATTTATTTTACATATATATTTTTTTTGGCTAATTTCTTTAAATGAAATGAGTTTAACCATAAAATAAAGAAAAATTAAATAACAATAAATAAAGTGGAGGTTTTCTTCTTCTTTTATTTTTTTATTTTTTTTATTTTTTTTTTATTTTTTTTGTTATTTTGTTTTGAACATCCATTAAAAAAAAGAGATGCATAAATTAAATAACACGTGCAAATAGATAAAGGGAAAACACATAAAGTAAACAAAAGAATATCAAAAGATGATATATAAATAAATAAAGTGGGGCTTTTCGGCCATCCACTTTTTTTTGAAATAATAATAGGAGGCATAATCTTCCATTATAACAATAATAATAATAATAATAATTAAAGTTAGTTATTAATAAAGTTAGTAAAGTTAGTTGTTAGTATAACAAATGTTAAATGGTTAGTGACAACAATAATAATAAAAGTTAGCGGTCAGTACAGTTAATTGTTAGTATATAGCAAAAATTAAATGGTTAGTGATAACAATAATAATGAAAGTTAGTGGTTAGCACAGTTAATTGTTAGTATAGCAAAAATTAAATGGTTAGTGATGTTAGTTGAGTTAGTAATTAGTTTATGTAAAAATTAAATAGTTAGTAATCTGAATAGAATAATAATAATAATAACAATAATAATAATAATAATAAATAATAATAATAATAATAATAAACATATAAAGATTATTGTTAGTTCTGTAGAAATAAAAAAGGTTAGTGACTTGTATAAATAAAATAAAAAAAGTAGAATAAGAGAAGAATTGTACCGAGATTCTGAATCGACTTTTAATCGAGTTGAGGATTCGCGAACGGATTTCATTATTAAATTTTTATTTTATTTTATTATTATTTTTTAAAATAATTTCAATTAATATCCAAGCCATAGATTCTAACCGAATCATCTGGTCATGGAATTTAATTTAAATTTAATTTATTATTAGCTATTTAATTAATTATTAAATGGCACAGGTAGACTGAATATTTCCTAGGTGTGATTTTTATTATGTCAAACTAATTTTAGATTAATTAAAAAAGGTTTATCTAATCTAATCATATAATTATGCTTAACATTAATTCCTCAGTTAATTTACACATTTAATTATTTGAGCAAACGAAAAGACAATAAAAGGAAATCAATGCGCGAATTGTAAATCAAAACAAACCCAAAGTTCAGATGAATAAATCAAATAAATCCAAGGACAAATTATTTATTAAAATTACCTATTTAACTTAATCATATAATTAAGCTTAATGACAATTTCTAAGTTAGTTTATGCGTTTAATCATTTGAACAAACAAAACACAAAATAAAGAACATAAGTAAATCAGAGATCAAGTTGTAAATCAAAACAAACTTAAAGTTTCAAATGAGCAAATCAGATAAATCTGAAGACAAATTATTTATTTAAATTATTTATATAAGCTAATCATATAGTTAAACTTAATGTTAATTGCTAAGTGAATTTTACACCTTTAATTAACTGAATAAACAAAAACATAAAAAAGGAAAATAAACATCAGTGACTAAATTGTAAGTCAAAACAAACTTAAAGTCTCAGATAAATCAAATAAATCTAGGGATTTAACTAGGATTAAGCCAAAATTATAGACTTTCAGGTCAGATTCGGATCAACAACAGATCGATTTGCGAGCTGGGTTTCATTATTTAATTTTAATTTTTGTTTACTTTAAACAATCTTAAATAAAATCCAAACCATAGATTCTAACCGAATCATCTGGATATGGATTTTGTAATTTATTAATATCCAAAATTCATCCTTGAATTTTCATTAAAACCCGCTCAAAATTGAGTCTCGTAGATATGATCTTTTAAATGGGTTATGTAAACATGAGTTTTAAACTTATATTAACTATATTAAAAAAATAAAAATCTCACCTAACCTAAACATGCAGTTTTATGTAATTGTTAATCACTAACTAATTCATGATTCCCGAAATAATAAACTAACAACCAAAAAAAGAAACACAAAACATAAAAATAATACTGTCAGTGGCTGATTTGTCCAACAGAAACAAAAAGGGGTCATAACGAGCAAAATTAAAAAGGCTGAGGGCTAAACATGATTTTTACCCAAAAAAAAAGACAAAAAAACAATAGACTTTGACTTAGTCAAAGTAGAAAACGCGTCTGGCGCCTTCTTCCTGATTCTTTCGACGTCGGGGCGGCGCGAAGAGGGCGGAGTAGGTAGAGGCTGAGCTAGGCGCGGCGGAGGGAGCGCTGGCAGGGGGGACCGACGGCGTGCGAGCGCGGCAGAGGACGACGGCTAGGGGCGCTGGAGCTGGGTGGCTGGTGGCGCGATGCGAGGTGAGGATGATGGTGGTCGCGTCGGTGGCGAACTGGGATGGGAGAAGAAGAAGATTCCGGAGCGGGAGCCGGTGAGAGGTGAGAAAGGGAGAGAGTTGTTGCGAGAGGGAGAGAGAGAAAGATAGAAACAGAGAGGGAGAGAGTTGTTGCGAGAGGGAGAGAGAGAAAGATAGAAAACAGAGAGGGAGAGAGTTGTTGCGAGAGGGAGAGAGAGAAAGAGAGAGAGCAGCTGGGAGAGCTTTGCGAGCTCCTCTCTCTCTCTCTCAGACGAGAGGAGAGGAATTGTTTATGTAGAAAGGGAAGAAGAATCGAGAAGGGAGCAGGTGGAGGGAGAAGAGAGAAAGATGGACGGCTCTCCCCTCTCGCTGGAGCCCAGGGGCTTCTCTTTTAACTAGAAAAAAAAGAAGGGAGAAGCCTCCCGAAGCCTCTCGAGAGCCACCACCTTTTTTTTTTTTTTAATAAAAATTAACTAATAATATTTTAATTTTTAGTTTTTTTTAATTAATTTAATCAATTTTTTTTTATACACACATATATAGAATAAAAATACCCCTAAAATAATATATGTATATATATATATATATATTTTTTAATGTCTAAAAGGTCGGACGAAATTGGGTGTTAAAAGTTTGGATGGTTTGAATTAGTTCTAACAAATGATTTGTATGGTTCACCCAATGTTGTGTCCTGGATTCATAATTTAGACAACCACCTTTGGAGATTATGGAATTTTTTTGCTAAAATTAATAGATGCTTGGTCTGGTGTTGAACGTTCAATGGTTCACATTTTCAGTAGGGCTGATTATTCGGTTTAAACCGAATCAAATATTTTGGTTTATTCCGTTTTCGGATTATTATGATTAGAAACCGAATTAAGCTTTTAGATCGAAATAAAATAGAACTGAAATATTATGTTTGATTTGGTTTAAAACCGAAATAACCGAAAAAAGTAACATTTTAACATAGTAGGGGTGAGCATGGGTCGGGTTGGTTCGGTTTTATGGTGGAACCGAACCAACCCGAAATGGCATCGGTTTCAAAATTTTTCTACCCAACCCGAGAACCGAGAACCGAGAACCGAACAGAACCAGAACCATGGTTCTGGGTTTCTCGGTTCTGGTTCTCGGGTTTTTCGGTTTATACCATATAGCTATAACAACACCAAAATTCAATAAATTTACATCCATAATCAGTTTTATGACATATTCAACATAATATACAATTAAATTAATATTTAAATATATGTGCTTAGATACATTCAAAATAGTTTAAAATGTTGTTCTTACAAAAATGGTTCAAAAGAGTTGCTTGGCAAAATGACCTAGGAGTGGTGGGTCTATGAAGCAAAGTGATTTAAGTAAATATGGAGAAATTTTGTAAATGATCCAACAACTTCCATACTGTTTCAATTTGGAATATCAGTTTAAGAGTTTAATATAAAAATACAAAATGACCATCATAATACTTCAAAGAAATATGTGTGTGTGTAGATGTATTAGTAATACTATAATTTTTATTATATAATTATATATATATCTCGGGTTCGGTTCCACCTCGGGTTGGTTCCATATAGAATCAGAACCAACCCAAAAACCATCGGTTCTCCTATATATGAAACCAACCCGCGAACCATGATCAATTTTTACCCAACCCAACCCAACCCAATGGGGGTGGTCCGGGTTGGGTTTCGGTTTTACCCAACCCATGCTCACCCCTATAACATAGTGATGCAGTTGTAACATAGAGAAAAAATAGTGGCTTAAACAACTAAATAGCAAGAAATTGTGGGCCATTCTTGGGTTTGCACGAATCTTACGGTGAAGTTGAGCAGAAGGCGTAGGCGAGGCCACAAGGGTGGAGGCGAGTAGAGGGGGAGGGCAGATAGCGGGGCAAGGGCGAGGGCAGACGGCGGAGGAGCATGGAGGGTTGGGTCAACGGTAGGGGTGAGGGGATACAGCGCCGGTGCGGGGGGGGAGGGGGGAGGGGGCTGGGACAGAGTCACGGAGACGAGTGATGGGTGCGAGGGTGGAGGCGAGTGGAGGGGGAGGGCAGACAGCGGGGCAAGGGCGAGGGCAGACAACGGGTGAGACGGCGAAGGAGCATGGAGGGTTAGGGCAACTGCAGGGGTGAAAGGATATAGTGCTTACGGGGTGGGGGGGGAGGGGCTGGGACGGAGTCACGGGCAGAGGAGAGGTGATGGGTCAAACCCCAAAAGAAGCTATAATTATTCTATATACCTTTCACTCAACCCCTAATTCTTTTAAACCTATCAACTAGCCCACCAAAACCTTCAAATATGACTTGAAAAAATTTCAGTTTTTTCAATTACGGAAATAACTGAAATTTTTTTGATTTTTTCAATTACCGAAATAACCGACACTCCTAATTGAAACCGAACCAAAACCAATATTTTTCTATTCAATTTTGACCAAAACCAAACCGAAAAACTGAATTAACCAAACTAAAATTTTAAATTTTTGTAATTTTTTAATTTTTTCGGTTTTAACCGAATAGTAATCACCCCTAATTTTCAGGGGATGCAATGCCGAGGTGGATAGATTGGCGAAGGAAGGAGTCAGTCATTCTACTCCTTTGGAGTTGTGGTCTCCTAATAGTCTTTGCTCGTCGGTTGGTTGCGGCCACAGGATCTGCTTTTGTTGGATTGGTTCTTTATGTGTTGGATTACTCCTCTTTAACCAAAATTTATTTTCTTATTTCAAAAAAAATAAAAATCATATGGTTCAAATTAGTTTTAACAAGCAACTTGAATAGTTTAGATAAATTTATAGAAACTAAAATTGATCAAATTATTCTGTTTGAATCGGTTGTAAATTAGCGAATGGGGTTTGGTAGGTGTTTTCGGGTTTTTTTTTTTGTACTAAAAAACATGCCACTAATATATATTTAAAGGAAAAGTAGTAAAAATATAATTGCCTTAAAAAGTTGGAACTAAATTGTCTGCCTTATAAAATCTAGAGGGTGTCAATCTGCGTTTGTGGCAATTGTTGGTGCCTTAGGAAACTTGGCAATTGTTCTTGGTGCTTTTGTTCGCCTGACTAGGGGTGAGCATGGGTCGGGTTGATTCGGTTTTATGGTGGAATTGAACCAATCTGAAATGGCCTTGGTTCCAAAATTTTTCTACCCAACCCAGAACCAAGAACCGAACAGAACTAGAACTATGGTTCTGGGTTTCTCGGTTCTGGTTCTCGGGTTTTTTGGTTTATACTATATACCTATAACAATATCAAAATTCAATAAATCTACATCCATAATCAGTTTTATGACATATTCAACATAATATATAATTAAATTAATATTTAAATATATGTACTTAGATACATTCAAAAGAGTTTAAAATGTTGTTCTTACAAAAATGGTTCAAAAGAGTTGCTTGTGGGGTATCTTTTATCTCAACTAGTTTACTTTATTCCAGTAATTCAAATATTGGTATGACATTCAATATGAAAAATTGAGCCTTTAAGACCATCTTCTTCAGTATCAAAACTTAAAATATGTTAATGTCATAAATTTTTAATTTCGCATGACTCAAATGAAAAAAATATCATAATTGTGTCATAAAGAGTAGTCTGGAATGAAAGATCGAAAGCAAAATGACTTAGGAGTGGTGGGTCTATGAAACAAAATGATTTAAGTAAATATGGAGAAATTTCATAAATGATCCCATAACTTCCATACTGTTTCAATTTGGAACATCAGTTTAAGAGTTTAATATAAAAACACAAAATAACCATCATAATACTTCAAAGAAATATATATGTGTGTGTGTGTGTGTGTGTATAGATGTATTAGTAATACTATAACTTTTATTATATAATTATATATATATCTCGGATTCGGTTCCACCTCGGGTTGGTTCCACATGGAACCAGAACCAATCCAAAAACCGTCGATTCTCCTGTATGTAGAACCAACCCGAGAACCATGATAAATTTTTACCCAACCCAATGGGGGTGGTTCGGTTTTAGTTACGGGTTTACCCTACCCATACTCACCCTTACGCCCGACAACCATACGCGAGTCACCAAATTCCTCTTTCGGTCCTTGCACTTAGCATAAGGTGTAATGACAACTTTGATTCCTAAACAAGGTTACCCCGGACATGTTGCACCCTGAACTAAGAAATAGCACACTTTGCTTAATTGACTTACTAAGGCCCATAGGTAGTGATAATATTGGTCCTTTATTTCCTTCCAAAAAAAATCTGTCAACACTAGATAACCATATAAAAAGCACAATTCAATTATTAGAATTAATTTTGAACAATAAAAAATAGATCTAAAAGTGTTATTATCTGTGAGTCTTAATAAATTAATGACGAAATGTGCTATTTGGCAAGAGGAATTATGCTGCTTTTTAGTGTACCACCCGGTTCAAGAGCAAAATTGTTTTAGGCCTTGGAGAATTCTAAACTCCTAAACCCTACACAAAGTCACAAGAGTCATTTCAAAATTCCTTTTCTAACATTATCAATGGGAATTAAATAACAAAACGTGCCTCCGCAAATAAGTCTTCACCCATAAATTGTCATAGGTTGAGAACGAGCCGAATATAGTCAAGTAGTAGGCTAATCATGTTTGGCTTAAAATATCAATCGAACTTGATATTTTTGTTTAGATTGAAAACAATATAAACAAGTGATGAACAAGTTTTTAAACAATCGAGCTCGAGTAATTGCCTTAAATTAAGGGAGGAAAAAAGTTAAAATAGAGATAAGCCAAGCTAAGTAATAAGTAAATTGAGCTTTGTATAAATTGTTTATTGAGTCTAAAATTTTGTTCAAACTTAACTTAATAACAATTTAAACGAATTACGAATGTGTTTTAAACCGAGTCGAACTTGAGGCGAGTTCAGGCTGTCGATTCATTTTTCACCCATGAAAATTCCATTTATCTCGTTATGCCTCATATTTATGAAGAATTGTCAGTCTTTCCAAAAAGATAAAAGAATATCAGCATCCCATGAAATTTCTATCTAAAACAACAGGAAAAAAAGGGCATTATTTCATTCCACTGTCGACTCAATTGTTATGCAATCTCACAAAAACAAACATATCTCATTGTAGACAACTTTGAAATTATGGGCTTTAAAAATTCCTCTTACTATGCCTCATTATTATCCAATTCGTTCAGTCAATTTGCACGTAATTTTTTTTAATCTTGGACTCATAATAAAAAATCATTAAAATAGTTATTAATGTGAAATTGTATATGTCCTAAAAAGGCTATAGTTCTTTTTTTGGGCCATAAACCCAATAATAAGTATTGAAGAAATACTTAGACTTTGCCCAAGACCGTTTCGCCTTGGTTTTGAGCCTGATTTCGAAGGCATAAGGAAATCCAAATCAGCAAATACTCGACTTGCAGTCGCATTTCTCCCAAACCCAGACAGTAATTTTTGGTTGGGTTTAAACAGGCCCAAAAAAGTTAGAGCTCTTAACATAGGCCCAAAATAAAGGTAGAATGACAAAATTATCAAGTAAATTGCATAAATGATCCATAACATTTAGTCATTATTTTCTTTTAGTCCCTAACCTATTGAATATTTTATTTTAGTACTAAACCAATTAAAATTGTTTCATTTTGGTCTCTCACCAAATGAAATTTTTTAACTCAGAATAATTTTCTGATTGAAACTTTTAAATTTCTAATTTAAATATTTGGTAATTATCTTTCAGTAAATTTAAACAGTTTAATATTTTTTTTATAGTAAATAGACAATTTAAATTGATAATTTTTTCTTTTTGAATAAAATAAGTTTAATTTACAGAGAGAAAAAAAAAGTTTTGAATTTTTCACTCATTATAAAAAAATTATTATACAGATTAAATTTATTTTAAGACAGTTACCAAATAGTTTAAATTATAATCTAAAAAGTTGTTATCAAATAAATTTTTTGAGTTAACAATTTTAATCAAATTGGGACTAAAATGAAACATTTTCAATAGATTTAGAACTAAAATAAAACGTTTTAATAGGTTTAGAACTAAAATAAAACATTCAAAAGGTTAGAGACTAAAAAGAAATAATGACTAAAGGTTAGGGACTATTCATAAAATTTACTCCAAAATTACCCTTCCCACGGCAGCTAGAATAAATTCAGAAACTTTTTTACTAAATGCTCATTTATTTCACTATCCCCGAACATGAGTGGTTCAGAATTAAATTAGATACAGAATTTCTAGTATATTGTTGCTTCACGTACTTTTTAATCCAACGTAATGCATGCATTTACCTAAATAAAACTCATCTTTGGCATAATGGTTAAGGTGTTAGCTAGATGTGAGGTTAATCCAAAGTTTGAATTTTAGCCTCCCCACCCCTACATCATGTTATAATAAAGTTGATTTGGTTATTATTATGATCTCAAAAAAACTGGCATGACTTTTTCTTTAGCTTGTATGAGTCGTATATTCATCCCTTACACACTTATACGATGCTTCTAAATATAGAAACTAAAAAAGAATACAGAATTTCCTAACCCTACCACAAACATGATCACAAAATACCCAATAAGGTACCGGTACAATGCTTTTAGTACAGTAATGTGTTGGGCAAGGCAACAACTTAAGCTAGGAATTTGATGGATGATTGGAGGAAATGAACTACTAGTGAGTAGGAAAATAAATGCACATGGGAGGGAGACAGAACTCACATGAGAGGAGCAAATGGGAGAGCTTTTTGGAGTCTTACATGTTTCCTGGGTCCAAAACTATTTTCTCTTGCAGTCATCTTATCTTCATGGATATACACAAACATAAAATCAGTCACTCCACCATGTGGGTTAATAAGTTTTGGGGTCCCTCTTCTGCCTTTGGAGAGTGTCCTACCCTTCTTAGTGCCCCAAATATTGCCCAACAATTTGCTAGGATGTGGCCATTGGTCTAGGACACTGCCCTGCTGGATGTGCCCTTGCTGTGTAAAAGATGCCTAGCATTTCCTGTCTCAACTCAGAATCTGAAATGCCATGATTGTAGACTAGTGAACTGCAACATTAACAAAGCTCCCTTCCCTATGCAGGGAGCTTGTAGTGAATTGGACATTTCTGTGGGGCAACAGAATTTTACTTTTATCCAATCAGGTCACAGAGAATCTTATCTGAGTCCTGAGATTAATTAGACCTTACAGTTTCGGGAGAATTAAAGCTTGAGCCCATATATATATATATACTGACAAAACTAGAGAGCCGGGTCCTTAAACTTTCCACAGCGAACTTTTGTTGAAATTGCTTTATTACGAAAATCTGTGATGGCCACTGATTAATAATCCTTGTGGGATTTAACAAACAATTCCAAGGTTATGTAGATGAACGACTGGTTTCGAGTAGGGTTAGATATATGACTTTCAAAATATATGCTGACAACGAAACTTTTGAACTCACCACTTGAAATACTTCTTTGTATTTGTTCTAAAAGTGGTTTACATAATTAATTATCAATTTGATTAGTGTTAGAGATAGTTACATTATACATGTCCCAAACCAAATATGACAAGAGGTGTAAACACATGTAAAAGTGGTCTGAATGACCTAGCGTGGCTATTCAAATCACTTGATTATTGTGTTCTTATGATATTAATACACTATTGTATATTATCATTTTTAAAGAATTTCTATGACATAATTTATTATTCTGTTCTTATGATATTAGTACACTATTGTATATTATCATTTTGATTAGCAAATAAAAGTTTTAAGTGGTTAGGATTATTTTTTTAATCGCAAACAATGCAGAAAAGCATTTCCACAAATTTTATTATTATTCTAATGATGTAAAATTACCACATATTATTACTAGATAAATTGCTTCAAAAGTCAATAACCTTCATTTTTTTTTATTGTAAATCCATATCAAACATATTTTTCGTGTGTTTGATGATTCACAACTTCTATTAAGAATTGTTAATTGACTGTTTTTGTATATTTCACCAAATTTTTGAAAAAATTTATTACTGTCCTATACTTTGCTAATTTCTTTACAAATCTAGCTACTAATTTTTGTTTCTATATATAGATAAGACCTATATATGGTTAGCTTATATTTTATGAAAATTTTATTAAAATATTCTCATTGCACCTAGTGGCTAAAGATGATAAAAGACTTGATAAAGATAAAAAAAAATGATTAAAGACAATCAAGTAACGGATAAGAAATTAAGGATAGATTCTGCACCCAAATACTAAATTACCACATTTTAAAATTTTTTACCATTTAACACCTATGCCTACTTGTTAACATATACCAACATTGCGTGTGCTAACATGCGCCGCATAGTTTTATTTTAGAGGGGAGGTGGGATTTTGAAATTTGTTTGAAATTGGACATGTACCATTCATCCCCTCAAGTGACACAGCTCGTCACGTGATTCATACAGTGCAGCAACTTGTTTTGCATAATTTAGAAGAATTTCTATGGAAAAGTTTTAATATATCTAGTGTAGCATTACTCTAAATCGACCCACGAAATTTTTTTGAAGAATTGTTAAATATGAACAATCCCAATCATCATCATGTAGATAACTTTTATAATAAAAATTGTGTACGTTTAGCATTGTGGAATAAATAATAGGCAAACAACTGAAATTAGATAAATCTCCAAGTTGAAGCCGGAATGGGCATTGAAAGAGGACGAGAGGCAGAAACTAACAGTTATCTGCAAATGTTGGGACGATTATTGATGTTATTGAAGACAAGATGCTATATATGTCGGAGCAATTGTGGAGACCCCTCTTTAATTTGCTTGCCCTCCAAGCTTGGGGCACCTTGGGAAGCATAAATGGATAAGTACAGGTCCTGGGATTCTCTGTAGAATGCGTGTGCCCATTCAATAGAATGATTTTTTTTCCTTTGGTTTTTGGGGTTAAATTAATTAGGTTCATCATAAATATTATCACATGTTGTTGATGACTTCAACGGTTAAACAAGTTAATGGTCCAAGATTTGGTGATTAGTTGTGCCCAATTCTTTATCTTATTTCCATGTTCTTTAGTTTGAGGGAAGTGGGGGGGTGGGGGTAGTTTGGGGGGTAGGAGTATAATTCAAGTTATTAAAAAACACACAAGTTGAAATAATTTTTTTTTCTTCCAGGACACTCTAGCTGATCATCTAAGATATAATAATACTACTACTGATCTCCTCATCATACATGCTCATTCCAGATCATTATTTTGATGAGATCCCTTGAGGGAAAAGTAAGAAAAATGTTGCGAGTGAAATATTAATATGCATCCTCTAGCTATATATTCCTAGGATTAGATGATTAATTTGTCTCATCACAGAGAAAAAAATGTCACATACTGATGGCAAAAATAAAGTGTTCTGGCAGTGAAATAATCAATGTAAGCTTTTTATCTTATTAATTAGTGTGTATTTATTGGATTTACTAAGTAGATGGGGGAAAATGTGAATTCATTGGTTTTTTTTTTGTTTTTTATTAAATGTTGCTCTATGCAGAAGTATATAAATTTTTTTTTTAATACTCAGAATTATTACAAGTACAGAGATTAAAAGGCATTGTAAAAAAAATTAAAGGGGTCAAGCATGAAATCTTAGAAAACTACAACTGTGTAATTTAACCACCTCTAGATATCTTGTATTTTTTTTTTATTGCAACGTCACACAAACTCTAATCTTTTACTTGGATGTCCATGTACACTTGCCATTTGAGCTAACTGCAGAATACAAATATATATATCTTTTCAATGAGTTCCAAGACATATGTATATTTAAGAAGATGTTTTTTATTTCTTATCAAACTCAATTAGTCTCTTCTCAAGAAAAGCAAATATGTGCTGATATGAAGCTCCCTGTTAATATGGAGTGGTTCTACTCCTTAGGATCAGAACACCTACTTTCAGGCAAATAGGCTTTTAATTACAATAATAATTGTGGGTTTGTTACAGGTGATAACAACATCCAACTAATTAATCATTTTATTCAAACCCTAGGAAATAAAAATGGCTTTTATATATAATAGAGTAGTTAACTCGTGAGAATTAATTGCCCACTTGCTAAATAATTCTTGTACCTAATTCAATAGTCGACAAGGGTAATCAAGCCAAGTACAACTAATCAAAATTTCGATATATAATTATTTAGATCTCATGGCCCAAATGCATGCAATCGTACTTATTCTCATTAATTTCCATTCTCACCTTACTTAAAATTAGGTTGCTACCCACCCATGATACATTAAAGTTATTAGTTGATGCTAAATTGCACCGGTGGTCCCTTAACTCTAGTACTTTTTGAATAAATGCTGCAAAATAGTGTATTCATCAGTTGCACGAGTAATTCTTCTATCTTATTCTCTCTGTTAGATGTCCAACTAATTAGCAAATACAACATTTATCTGATAGTTTCCGAAAAAAATGAAATAAAAACACATTTGATTGAACTATTTTATGTAAATAGTAACTTATTTGTTGAAAGAATTTTTTATTCATCTAACTTTATATATTTCTTTTCATTTCATTATTGAATTATGCTTTATGAAAATTTGTTTATATCTGCTTCTCTCAAGTTAATGGAGAGAATGAGACTATAGGACCATATCGTGCAACATGCAATCAATGGACGGGATAATTCAAGAATCATTTTGCAACGTTTCATAGTTCATGAACCGGTATGTAACAAAAGTTATAGTTGGGAATCAATAATCCAGTTTAGCTTTAACTGCATGCATACATACATACATACATACATACATACGTAATAGAGGTTAATAATTGACAAATAAAATGAATAGATTAGCAAAACTGTTTTCGAGTAAAGACTCTGTATGTATATATGTGAGTAAAAAATTTTCTTATGAATTGATTTACGGTGATAGAATAAGTATAGTGGTAGTATCTACTAAAGACACTAATTATGTGATAATCGTTACTTAAACGTTTACTTATTGTACCTAATGAAAGGGAAATTAATAGACTGCACAACTTAAAATGGATAAATATAGTATGGTGGTCACGATCTGGTACATATTTGTTTTTTTTTTTTGTGATAAACAAGTGAGGCAGTTCATTATTAACTTGCTTACGGAAGGTATTGGGGGGTCGGGTTAGCTATAAAGCATTTAGATAAATAGGGAAAAACATAGGAAAAGGTAATTAAAATATAAATGCAAATGGTTACGTGAAGAATATAATTAGAGCACTAATATGGGGCGGTTGGGCAGTGGAAATCATGCCTTGCTCGGACCGTCTCAACCAAACTCCTCCAATCCTGGCTTCCTAGCTACCGCAATGTGTCCACGCCCTTGGGTAACGTATATTATTAGTCCATCCCTTTCAAATTGTTTACAACTTATTATATTTTAGATTTTTTTTTAAAAAAAATTGTAATATGTTTATAGTAAATTGTTATATTATTTTTAATTATTATTTTAATATTTATTTTTCTATCATTTTCATTTTATGTGTAGAAAATGAATGGTAAAATTAGAAACAACGTGCAAACTTTTTCATATTTCTTAATTTCTGACACTACTAAAAAATTCGTCCTTTCCAACTGTTTTATTACCAACGGTCAAGTCGTTGGTAATTACCAACGTGTAGAACCGTTGGTACAAATCTTCCAACGTGCACGCGTTGGTGCTTTTTTTTTTTTTTTTTTGTTACCAACGGCTAGCCATTGGTAGTTAGCAACGGTTGTGACCGTTGGAATTGGGTTCCTACTGTCACGCGTTGAAAAATATATACAGTAATTAGGAAAATGCATGTGTAATCTTTCCAACGGCTTAAGGCGATGGAAAAAAAAGGTCTTGTACATTTACCAACGGCTTCAACCGTTGGAAGCTGATTAATGAAACGGTGCGTTTCGGCCTTAGGTTTCCAACGGCTAAGGCTATTGGAAAATATGTTTTTAAATTCTCCCCCCCCCAGCGCAGGTCGTCTTCCTCGTCGCGATAGATTCGCGTCTCTCTCTCCCCTGCAACATTCCTCTTCGCACAGCACACACATTCACGTGGCGTCGTCGATTGGGGCCCGAAACAGCTTCTTCGAGGTCGGAAATACGTGGATCTGCTATCGTTTACCACGATCTGAAGGTTAGTTAATTTTTTTTTCGAGAATTTTTCAATTTTTTTTTGAGGTATTTCTCCCTATTTGAGCTTCTTGATTGATAATGGGTTGAAGATTTTGGTTTTTATTGCAGGATTGAAGTTATTTGGAGGTGTTTGAAGGAAGTTAACATTTTGATTTGAGGTAACCGCGTTTATTTCGAATTTTTTCAATTTTTTTCCCAATAAATACGCATTTTTGGATTATATAGTGTTAATTTGGTTTGAAATATGTGCAATATTTGTTATTTTGTGTTGTATTTGGTTGGAGATTTAGTTTTGAGGTTACCCATTACAATTGCAAATTTATGTGCATTTTCTTACAATTTTTTGTTTATTTTAGGGATTAATTAGAAATTATGAAATTATTATTTTTAAGTGATTTGTTTAGGTAGTATATTTACATTTTGCAATGACAAAATATTGTAGAATATGTATATTTTTTTCATATGGTGAAAAATAATTTTTAAAATAAAATGAAATTAGCTAAAATATATTTTAAAAAAATGATACTTCTCTATTTGAACTAATTGAAAAATAAATAAAATGTTAAACAAGTAAATATTAATATTAATCACAAGCATTAACTATTGGTTTATAAATATAAAAATCCATTATAGATATAGAAATTATTAGTAAATTTACAAAGATATAAATTATTTAGAAATATAAAATTTATTAGAAATATATTATATATTTAGAGAAAATGGATTGGATGTGGTATGAAATAAATATTGTTGGTGATTTACACAATTTACAGATCTTATTGTGTAATCATGACATTTGGCCCACTTGCATAGTATTGAACTAGAATGATGTGTCTACTCCAAGGGCAAAGTGTAGGTTTCTAAAATAGAGGAGTAAGTGTAGATTAGGTTAAACATAATGTGGTTTTTGCAACTTTCCCCTAGATTGTTTGCAAAAAATGCAAGTGGGCATAGCAACCTATGAATAACTCTCTTGTTCTTTTCATGCCCTCGTTAAAATGTCTGGCTTTGACAATTCCCACAGGGCAGAGGCAGACTAAGAAAGGAAAGGAAGAGATATTAGCAAACCCGACGGCAGTAAGGTTAGGGTGTTCAACCTATTTCGCCATAAAATTGCAAGGGGGTTTATGTACGTGTGCTTTTAGGACAGAATGTATTGCAATATGTTAAGTTATAAAAGTCTCCATATATATTGTCCTAAATTGAAATATGTTTTACATAGGTTGATGACCCAGGTAACAATATTGTCGATAACATCTTGTGAGATGTTACATGTGGGCCCTCACGACGAGTTCAGACATGGCCGGTGTATTTCACAAATGGGTACAAGTTTCACATAAATGAATGGGGGAAAGACAAATCAACATTTAATAGTGGAGTCTGCATACGCAGCACGGGTGCAAGTGAAGTTGAATGTGATTTTTATGGTATATTAGAAGAAGTCATTCAACTCGAATATCCCGGCTTTCCGCATAAGAATATTGTCTTGTTTAGGTGCAACTGGTTTGACCCAACACCTGAACGTGGAACTCGAATGCATAAACAGTTTGGGTTAGTTGAGATCCGGAATAGCTGCAGATATCAGAAGTTTGATCATTTCATTCTAGCATCACAGGCTGACCAAGTTTACTACACACAATATCTGAGTAAGTCACGTGAAAGAAACGGGTGGTCAGCTGTTATGAAGATAAAACCTCGATGGATAATACAGGCTGCAATTCTGGACACGGATGACGTGTATCAAGACAGTGGATCTGTTAATTGTCAAAGAATTGAAGATGACCCAATTGAGGAGTTAGCTGACCCGGGTGTCGGTGATGATATTGAAGAAGATGTACTTGAGGAGGGAGGATCTAATGGCGAGACAGAGGATGATGAAGAGTTTATATCCGATGACAGTGACTCTGAAGAGTCTGAGGAGTTTGAGTCAAATGACAGCAGTGGGTCGAATGAATGATTAGATAACATGTACTAGGAATAATGATAACCTGTAATTTTTAAGTAATGTGTAGAAAATATTTGAGTACATTTATGTACCCCTAATACTGCATAATATATGTCAGTAAATATATGTTATATTTAATTTACCAACTTACTTAAAAATAAATGCAGATGCCTCGTAAAGGGGATAACACCTATAAACACCGACCTGGGAAAGGACCATTTGCGCAGTTTAAGGAGGTAATGGAGCCAATACTTAATGAACGACATAGGATGGGTTCTTCATCCCGGGCACAGGAGGATGTCGGTGTAGAGACGCAGGGAACAACAGTGCCAGCCACACAGGTCCCCTCACATGAGCACCGATCTGACGGCGGTGGAGGCACGCCATCTGGACATGGATCTGGTGCGCCCCACCTGAAGCACCCCATAGTGACGACTCATCCCTCAGATGATGATATACATATTGATGACATCCCATCATCGATGTCACAGACAGCAGGCCGACCGCGGATGAGGATATCCCCACATGGTAACACGTAAGTGATAAATACCAGACACACGTATTAATATTAGTAAGAATAAATACTTTACATGGAATCATTCTTTGAAACTTAAGTCATATAATTTAAACGTCACAGATTCATTCCAGCTGCGGCGACACGGTTAGTGACACCATGTTTCACCATACATTTCAAACCATATTCTGATTGGTCCTCCGTCTCTCCATCAGACCTGCAGCAATGGTGGCGTGTTTTTTAGGTATGACAATAATATTACTATGTTAATGATGTAATAATGTTATAAGATATAGAATTGTATTCTCCCATGCTAATAGTTTAAACATATTAACCTGTACAGAGGAGCTGTGAGTGGGATCCCATACACCATAATGAGGTGTATCGGGTGTGAAATATATTGGGAGCACAGCATTAAAGAAGCATGATGTCAGAAATTCGGCGTGTGAAAGATCCGGTTAAACGTCGAGCGAAGGCAAACTTTATGTCAGATGCTGCATATGCGAAAATGGAGGCATATTGGGCGAGTACGGAGTTCATTCAGAAGTCCACTAAGTTCAAGGCAATGCGAGCAACAATGACTGACGAGGATTCACAGTCTGGCTCTTGTAGCGCGACATATGCTGGGGGATCTATCTCGATGTCTGCACATCGAGAGCAAATGGTATGTATCTCGCTAATGTTCTTTCAAACAACAGTTCAGATACTAATGAAATTAAATTATATATTAATGTTACGTTTTATTAAATTAGAGAGAGAGAGATCCTGAGAAGAAGAACCCTAGCTTGTTTAAAGTCCTTCAGGCGACACATAAAATGAAGAATGGGAAATATGTTACTAAGCGCTGTGAATAAATTGCTGTAAGTAGTAAAACTGTTTGGTCGCAGAATATTCTTAAATTAATTACTATGTTTTACAAATTATGACATGACTAAATGTATTTTATGACGTTTCTGTAGACTCGTATCAGTGCAGAGATTGAAGAGCAAACACAGCAAAAGGATGGAATAGAGGCCATTGATGAACTAGCAATCATTACTACTGCATCTGGCGGTAGAAGGAGAGGCCGTGTATTTGGATTAGGATATGAGCAGTGTGTTATACCGGGACGCCGACAGCCAGGTCCTATCCCGCCTATCGACATCACACAGACACCGAAATTCAACGAGCAAGTACAGAAGATGATGGCGGAGGAGAATGCGCAAAGGGATGCGGAGTACGAGAGGAAGCTCGAGAGAATTAAGAGGAGACAGAGAGCAGAGATGGAGGCTCAGAGAGCCGCATTGGAGGCAAACCGGGCTCAGTTGAAGATTATTTTTCGTTTGCTAAACCTTCCGTGCCAGCCGGCACAACCAGTTCCACATTATCCTGATCATTTGGACTCAGAGGATGAGGAGATAGTCGGGACTCCGTGTGATGGACGTCATCAACAAGTTAGCGCATTTCCAAAGTTCTTGTGTTAGAGCCCTAGACATAATAATTTTTAGACCTAAATCAGACTGACTTGATATTTCTGAAATGTGTAAGGCGTTGAATGTTGAATGCTTTCTTTCAGACATATCTGTTATTGTTTTAATTATGCTGTATTTGAGAATATTTTATTTTAACAACGTTGGCATAGTTGTGTAATGTTTATTGCTGAGTAAAGCCGGGCGTATTTTTGAATTGGTATTTTAATTTTGAATGTGGATTGAAACGGGAAAAAATACGAAACAACCGAGCCATGGAACGTTTAATATACATTACCAACGCGGAAATGGGGAACTTACCAACTTGTGCGCGTTGTTAATTACCAACGGCTTCATAACAACTACCTTACCAACTTCCGGCAGTTGGTAATTACCAACTGCCAAGTTACCAACAGGCAGCAGTTGGTAAGTTACCAACTGCCACCAGTTGGTAAGTTACTTATCAACAGCTGGCAGTTGGTAAGTTACCAACGGCTGACAGTTGGTAGCAGTTATAGTTACCAACTGCCAGCACTGGCAGACCAGTTGGTAAGTTACTTACCAACAGCTGGCAGTTGGTAAGTTACCAACGGCTGACAGTTGGTAGCAGTTATAGTTACCAACTACCAGCACTGGCAGTTGGTAAGTTACCAACGGCTGACAGTTGGTAAGTTACCAACTGCTGACAGTTGGTAACTACAACTATGCGATGGAAACCAAGTCCTTTTCATGACCGTTGGTAATTACTAACGTGTATTTTACCAACATCTATACGTTGAAATTTACCAACGTGTTATTAGTTGCGCGTTGGTAAAAATTTTTCCAACGTATTGAATACCAACTATCATTTACCAACGTGCAGCAGTTGGTAAATTCACGTTAGTAAATGGCAGTTGGTAAAGTCCTATATTTTAGTAGTGTGAATATCTGAAATTCAAAAATTATTTATAACATATTTCATTTTGGGTCATCGAATATTTTTGTAACATTTTTATATATATTAAATTACTTTAAAAAATTATTTTTTAAATTATCATTTCAATATTTATCTTTTTTTCTTTTTTCATTTTATGTGTGAAAAGTGAATGATAAAGGCACGAACTGTGCACAAATGTTTTTCTTTTTCTTGGTTTACGTGAAAACGAGTTACAGAATAAAAGAAGATAAAATAGAGATAAATACTTACACCTAATTCATTTTAATTTAAGTTAATTGACTTTAAAATGACTTATTTTTATTTTTATATCTTTTTTACCTTAAACTAATTTTAATTAAAAATTAATATTATATAGATGTAATAATCCATTAAAAATATAATTTTTGTAACCTTATTAAATTTTATGAAATTTTTTAGTTTAAAGCACTAAAAAAAAAAAAATTCATAAAAATTTAATAATATCATGAAAATTTATTTTCAATTTGATTATTGTATTTATATAATATTAATTTTTAAATAAACTTTGTTTAAAAAAAAATGTAAAAGTAAAAACAAGTTAATTAACTTAAATTAAAATGAATTGGTTGTTAGAACAAAAGAATTAGGATCACAGTATATCGTTATATGTACACTACCCGCTCTTCCTACTGAACGACAATCTAAATTTGAGTTATTGATTTTCTACGTAAACATTGGCTCAAAAAAATAAAAAAAGAAAACATGCTACGTAAACTGGTGTTGATCAATAAGCAAGACTTGAGGGAGTCAAATAGGGAAATTACAAACTCTTCTACTTAATCCCATCTCGATTAAGAAACCTCACGAGCAATTTAAACCTAAAACGAAATGACTTAAAAGCAAGCATATTTTACCAATTTCTGTAGCCTAATTATTCCAAGGTTTTAGTTGATGAGAAGCAAAGAAGATTGGGAGGTGGACCCATCGGCATCTAAAGACAACGGGGATTTGTTTGGTGGTACTATAGAAGCGAAAGAACAAGAAACTGGGGGGAAAGTGGGGGGATGACTGGGTGAGTTCAGACGGAGAGGACAGATCAATGACTGAGAATTTCTAGGAAAGAAAGCAACATTCCAGAACTTCAAACACAGCAGCCGGAGCCTTCACACTTCTCTCTGGCGCATTTCCCACGTATTTGGAATTCCTTCAGGCGCTTCCTAGTCTTCTCAAACCAAGCCTCATTCCCACGCCGCCATCAGTCCACCGGACTTCTAAATTCATTTTATATACGATATACTCTCACCGTTTTACATAAAAATGGCAATTTTACCTTCTTTTTTTTAACTAAAATTTGATTTAAATATATTCATATTAATTTGTATTGTAAAAAAATTTAAAAAATTATATTTATAAACTAGAGTCTTTAAGGTACTATTTTTATATAAAAAATTTATATTTCTAGAAAAAATTTAACAAGAAAAATATTATGAATTAATTGCTGTAAATAATAAATATGACAAATTTTGTGAGATGGAGGGAGTAATAATCAAGCAAAACTCAAGTATATGCTAACTTCCTTTTCTTTCTTAAATCTTAATTGGCTTTTAAACTCTCATGGACCAACTCTTTTGACCTTCAAATTAAAGTTAGCTTTTAGACTATCATAAAATTTTCAAAATTAGGAGCAAAGCTAAAGAGGGCTAGTAGAGGCTCGGGCTTCCTTAAAATTGTAAAATACCTAATTTTTAAAATTAGTTAGATTCTCTTATAAAAACTGGAGCTTAAGAAAATATTTGTTTTGTCCTCTTCTTTGTAAAAAACTATGGTCGGCCCCCTGTTCAAAATCATCCCAGCTAAGTCATGTGTGGCCACAACGTACAAATTATAATTCCTCAAAGGGGCACTTGAGTCTTACACACAGATTTTCTCCAACTTGGTCTCATCATGGCCTAATCAAGGTTCACAAGAACCACTTATCAGTGATATTGGGCACAATTTTGGTTGAGTGCCAACTTTACTTTACAGAGCAAAACACATGATCGGATTCACGATAATTTATGGGCTAAATAGAGATTTAAGTCTTTCTTTGTTCAAATAAAATTCAATTAGTTTTTGTTTTGTCGTTGTATAAATTTATGGAATTACTTGTCTTTAGGGTATTTGCCGTGTCCTACCATCAAAACCCAGAAAAGCGTATATCGTATCTTAGTTAAATATCTTTTTATACCACATAAAATTATGAAAATACCGAACCGCTACTTGAAGAGCCCTACCAAGTAAATGTCATAACCAACCTCTTGATTACACAATTCTGAAAAAAAATAAAATTGGTAATTAGAATCATCTGTATGAGATATAAGAATTGAAAGATACTTATATGTAAAGATTATAAGAAATGATCACTTTTTTAAGACCTAAAAAGTACTCTAATCAATATTAAAACATTATACGAAAAAAAGAAGAAGTCGGGGCTTGAACTCCTTACCTGCCCCAAATCTCTTTGACCCCTTAACTACTAGACTAAATGGCTGAGATTCAAAAACACTTTATAATTGTGCATGCTTATTATACTTACCCAGAAAGTAAAATCAAGTTCCTTTTTTTTCTTCCCCTTTGTTTAACTCGTAAGTTTATGGTCATATGATTGCCTCTTTCACCTTCTGCCCCATGATTGAGATTTGAACCGTACATCACTTAAACCACAAGTGAAATTGTCACCCTCCACTTTGCTAATGAAGCAAAGCCCTCATCTAATAATTGCTCACTCATTTGCTCCATCCATTCCCAAACCTCAAAAGGCATCACTACTTTTATTACTGTTAAAGGATATGTAGCTTACCAACGTTAATATATGCTAGTTTATTTGGTAGAGCATCTTATAGCTTTCCAATAGCATCAACCTATATATTTAATTAAGCAGTGCTATTACTTTTTAGTTTCATTTCATTATAGTTTTGTGATGGAATTAGGGTTTTGATTTTTAAATCATGTAAATTATGAAGAGGTTTTACTCTTATGGTATGATTTGGCATACATAGTTATGAAAACTTCGGGTAAAGTAATACTTTGGTTTGTTACTCCTAAATGAAAGAGCTAAACATCAAAACGGTGCGTACCAAGGAGAGGCGTGGAAGTGGGAAATTCAAAATTTCGAAGTTGTGGAATGATATGAGTGGAAAGAAACGAAGCGAAAGGGACGGACCAATCAGGGAGGAGTGAGCCAGGTGGCTGGGGGTGGAAAAGTCGCTTTCAGCCTACGTGGAGGAACGAGCCAGCGTGTCCAGTGGGCGCCAGCTGGCAAAAGCAGGGAGGGGAATAAAAATGATTGGGCAGAAAAGAGGAGGAAAGACAGGTTGGGTAGCTGCATTGCATAATGCACTAGGCTTGCCCAAGGCAACAAATCCAATATGAATAAATGCTAAGCTTGCTATAATATTCCTACAATTTTAATGTTACAAAAAGACGTGTAACTAGATCATAATCAAAGAAAAATTGAACTAGAAATTTACTAGTTTAAATTATTTAATATTTTTTTTATACTTCATGTGTTTGAAAAAATATGAAACGTATTTTTTTTTTTGTTAACTTAAGAAGGTCAAAGTGTTTAATTTTTTTGAAAGTTTTTAATATCTAATTTAACTTACTATCTTTTTTTAAATTCTCAATAAGAAAACTAAAAAAGAATCTTGTCTTTTAAATTTTTATTTAAACTCTTACAACAGAAAACTTAAAAACATATCTTCATTTTTCAAAATTATCATTCACTATCACTACACAAAACTTGAAAGAAATATTTTATTTTAGTTTTAGAAGTAAAATTGAAAACAAAAAACATCATAAGCTATGCAAACATCAATCTTTGTATTTAAAAAAACGTATTATTCTTTATAGGACAGAAGAGTATATAAATTTATAAGATTTTAGTATTCATAGAAAAATATTAAGCGTAGAAAGAACAATTTACACAATCATATAGAAAGTCACTTGACAAAATTCACTACTTTAATGATCACATTACGTGAATGAGGCTAATTTTCTCCTCCATGAAGAATAATGCTACTTCTAATCTGGGTGATATAATTCTTAAAGAAAAAATTCGGAGGAATGACGGTAAAAAACATTATAATCCCTTAGAACTAAAATTATTATAACATATTCTATTTTAGATAACCCTAAATCTTTATAACATTTTCATATTTAGTAACTTTATTTTACCATGATATTTTTTAAACTATCATCTTAATAATTTTTTTTATTTACGTACAAAAAATTAGGGACAAAAATGAGAACAACACACTAACTTTTTTTTTTTTAACTTTTTTAATCTCCATATTAAACTAAATGAGCAACATAAATGAAATGGGTGAAGTAAAACTTAAAATATTATAAAAAATAAAGTAAACGTATAATAAACAAAAGGATTATATTAGCTAGCTAGCTTCAAACGCATGAAGAGAGGGGCAGTAGTGTGGCCTAGTTTGGCAGTAGAGGAAAGATGAGAGAGCGGACACGGCAGTGGTGTAGCGGCAGCTCACAGCCTCACATGCTCTGCCCTCTCTGCATTTGTTTATTACGACAGCTGGCCACTTCGCAACACGACATCGCTTCTTCCCTTGGGATTACAATTGCTAGCTACACTACACGCTGCCCATTCTTCAAGTTCCACTTTTTTTTTTTCTTCTTATTTTCTTTTCTTTTCCCCATTTTTCAAATCGAGCAAAAAGGTTTTCGCAGAGGAACAAATTATGGGGAAGTGACCAAAACAAAAAGAAATCCCTAATTTAAAAATATTAGCATCAGATTGAGCTGGGATGAAAAATAACCAATCAGATAATTTGAAACAAACCGGATAATGGATACAAATTGTAAGATGGTAACGAGGGAGGAGACCTAGAGTAGAGTGGATCTTACTAGGAAGTTTTGCTCCCCTGTAAGAATACAAAATTAAAATCCATTTTGTTGTAACCTTGAAAGCTACTCTAATTTCTTTATTTAAAACTAAATAGAGCAACCTAATAATAGTAATCCTCTAACCCTTTGATTTGATTTAGTAGCTAAAGGGTAAGAGAGATATGGAGAGGCCTAGTAAATGGCCAAAAGAACATGGGAGATATTATACGTTTAGACCTTCCTTCATCTTTCTATATCTTATATAATATGCTAATATTGATTAGATGTCTTTTGAATAATTTAAAAAGAATATTTTTTTTATTTCCTCACATATAAGTACATTGTCTAAAAAAGAAAAGGCCAAACTTTATATTTAGCCCCTAAACTTACCCAACTTGCGCTAGTTGGTTCACAACTCAGTACTCAGTAAATATAAGCTTTTAAACTTTAAAAAACTATGTGAGTTAGTCCATTAGCTTAGATATATTGATGGAAAAATTATAAAAGTCCTCTTGATCTCTTTTATTTTGGTACATGAAGTACTCTTAGTTTAAAATTATTCAAATAAACTATTTCCTTTACCTCGGGATGAAAGTTCGGGTTTGGGTTGAAATCTGATTTTTATAGCATATTCCTAACCTTATTTTGACTTTATTCTAGTCAAACCCAAACTGACCCTAAATCCTACCATTTTATTTTGTGATGTTCTAATTGATTTCCTTTGATATTTGTTTTTTGGCAAATGTACCTAGAATCATTAGAATAAATTATTGTAATAATAGTGCTGTAGAAACAAACTAGAAGGGGCTCGTAGTCCGTTGTAGGTTAAGCAAATATGTATGGATTAATCAAATATACATATTTGTTATAGTACTAATATCATAAATAAAAGAAGTAGTAAATAAAAATTATGAGTGATTTCTAAAAATTAATTAATGATTAATTCAAGACATTGAAAAATTGATTTGGTAAATATAAAATATGAGACATAAAATCAAAGACCTGACATTTCTAATACGCGAAGGGAAAGTTTGATCCTGCTTCATTTATTGTTTACTAAATTCAAGATATTTAAATATAAAATATGTGACATAAAATCAAAGACCCGACATAAAAAATAATTAATTTTTTCTTTTTAAATATCTTGAATTTAGTAAATAAGAAATGAAGTGGGATCAAACTTTCCTCTGGCGTATTAAAAATATCGGGCCTTTGATTTTATGTCACATATTTTATATTTACCAAATCAAATTTCAATGCTTTGAATTAATCATTAATTATTTTTTAGAAATCATTCATAATTTTTATTTACTACTTATTTTATTTATAATATTAGTACTATAACAAATATGTATATTTGATTGATCCATATATATTTACTTGACCTACAACGGACTACGAGCCCCCTTCTAGTTCATTTTTACTATTATTGTAATAATATTAATGGAAACCAATCAGAACATCACAAAATAAAACAGTAGGATTTAGGGTTAGTTTGGGTTATGACTAGAATAGGGTTGGGATAGAGTTAGGGACATGCTATAAAAATCGGGTTTCAACCCAAATTCGATTTTACAACCCGAACTTTCATCCCTAGGTAAAGGAGATAGTTTATTTGAATGATTTTAAACTAAGAGTACTTCATGTGCCAGAATAAAAGAGATCAAGAGGAATTTTACAATTTCCCCATCAATATGCTTGATTGAATGGACTAATTCGCATAATTTTTCAAAGTTTAGGGACTTATATTTACTGAGTATTGAGTTGAGGAGTAACTCGTGCGAGTTGGGTAAGTTTAAGAGCCAAATATATAGTTTGGCAAAAAAAAAAAAAAAAAAACAGATAACAGCCATACGGTTATAGAAGATGGCGGCTACGTTAAGAGACGCCTCAGATGAATCCGAGCTAGCCACAGCTGTATCATTTAAGTCTTTAACTCTGCTTAGCTGTTTCTGTTCCTGTTTTTTTTTTTTTTCGAGAAAAAAGGTTAGACAATGAAGCCTAAAACCAGGGAAGGTCGAGCAAAGGGAAGTCCTGGAAAATACCATCTCCAGTAAAATTCATAATCTTTGTTCAATTTTTAGAGAACTAATCCACATTCCTGGTTCATAAATGATTATAGCCTACTGTCTTAAAGCCAGGTAACCAGGATGAATGGGTGCTTAGCACTCTCCTGCAATTTATGACCACCGTAAAACATTTTATTTACACACAAATTCTATATGATTTATTGTGCTAATGGTTCTTTACTTTTTACCCAACTCGTATTTACAACTAAATTTCTTGCTGTATTAAGAAACAGTACAATAAAAGTTGAGTTAAAACTTAGAATAAGTAGATTTAAGAAGTCGAATGGCTGATAATCTCTTGATAACTTGATAGAATACCCATCATTTCTTGTGGTCGGATAAGATTTAAGCTTCTGAGCATTAAAAATAAAAGAGTAATAGCTTTGTTAATGCTTAATATATTTGAGTACTGGACCATTAAATCAAAATCCTAGTTCATTTATATGGGTCCTTTTTTGTTCGTTATACCACTATCAATGAGAGTATACGAAGGAATTAGGTTGATTGATATGCTTTTCTAGATGTTTGCTCAACAAACACTACTGAACCAATATATCTTCAAAGAAACACCATTTTTTTTTTTACTCAAGGGGAAGAATTTTTTTTTAAGAAAAAAACACTTTCTTCATATGTCCCTTCCTAGACATTTAATAAAAAAATCATTATAAAGTAGTTTCTATAGCTTGTGTATTTTCTCTTCGTTTGAATTATGTCAATCATTAAAAATCATAACAATCCTATCTTCACTTCTGGTCTATCCAACAGAAAAAGAAAAAAGGAAAAAAAATGAAAATAATGGAGATAATTAACCATATAATTGAAAAAAGAAAAAAAAATTGAAGCCCGCGGAAAGAGTAATTTATTAAACAATTAATTAAATAGTTAAATAAACGAGCAGTGATCTTGAATTGCTTAAGATTTCCAGCGGCGGCCTTTATATTCAAAGCCGCACCCCCACCTCCGCGTCCAAAAGCAACAGCTTCCTAAGAACGCGTCCGGGAGACTGGGACTTCGCGTTCGCCCTCTCACCTGTCCCGTCTGCCAAACTCTCTTCAGACCCCAAAAACCTCTCCTTCCTCTGTTTTCTCTTCTCAAATATATTAATAACCTGGAGACTAATTCAATCCAAGTCCCTGAAGTTAAAAGCTTGAATTTTCTCGTTCATGGCAAAATCTAAGAAACAGTCTTACATTGCGGTGCCGTCCCAGATCATCACCTCTCTTTCCTCCTCCTCGCTTCAGTCCCTCCTCGTCTCCCCCAAGAAGAAGAACTCCAACAAGCTCTTCTTCCCTCACAATGCCTGGAGAAGGCCCAGGTTCTGGGTATCTTCTCTGTTTTTCGTAGGCCTCTTTGGCATGTTGCGACTCTGGCTCGATGTTGAACCTCTGATCCCTCTACCTCCACGCCCTTGTGCCACGACTCAGCCCGTTTCTAATCCCAGCAAGGGTGAGCTTCTGAGCGTTAATGAGTACTCGAAAACGCAGGAAAAGGCCAAAGCTTTGGCTCAATCCGAGGTGGAGGATGGTGAGAGCGAGTTCTGGAAGCAGCCGGACGGGATGGGTTACCGGCCGTGCTTGCAGTTCACCAGGCAATATAGAAAAGACAGTGAGGCGATTGTGAAGAACAGGACCAAATATTTGATGGTTGTCGTCTCGGGTGGCATGAATCAGCAGAGGAATCAGATTGTGGATGCTGTGGTCATCGCCAGGATCCTTGGAGCTGCTTTGGTTGTTCCCATTTTGCAGGTCAATGTCATCTGGGGCGATGAAAGGTACCCGAGAAAAACCAAATTTTGGAACAGAGCCCTTAGTAATCAGAAATTCCAAGTGTTGAATTGAGGATTTGACCGTTGTTCTTCATGATTGCAGTGAATTTGCGGACATATTCGACTTGGAACACTTCAAAACGGTTCTTGCCGATGATGTTCGTGTTGTTTCGTCATTGCCCTCCACGCATATAATGACCAGACCCGTGGCGGATAAACTAACTCCGCTTAATGTGACCCCTCGGTGGATCCGTTCACGTTACCTCAGGAGGGTAAGCTTCTTGTTTTCCCTCTGTTGCTTTTGTTAAATGGGGACATGGCAAGCTGGTCTGCTTTTACTTGTTCTTGTTAGAAACTAATTCTTGTCCTGTTCCGTTTAAGATTCAGATGTTGAGTTTTATAGGCCGGATATTGGATTTTGTTTATTGATGAAACCAACTGATCCTGTTCGTTTCATCCTGCAGATAAACAGAGAAGGTGTTTTACTTTTGCGTGGTCTGGATTCAAGGCTCTCCAAGGATCTTCCTTCTGACCTTCAGAAGCTGCGCTGCAAGGTGCTGCCGAATTCTGACCGATGTCTGGTTTAATTATGTTGTTTCTGGTGAAAAGATTGAAGGTTATATGTAGCGCGGGAAGCTAATTTGTTAGTGTCTTTTGTTTTACTTCAGGTGGCATTCCAAGCATTGAGGTTTGCACCACCAATCCTTGAACTTGGTAACAAGCTTGCCGAGAGGATGAAGAGCAAGAGCAAAGGGCCTTATCTTGCTCTTCATCTGCGGATGGAGAAGGATGTATGGGTGAGAACCGGTTGCCTTCCTGGTCTGAGCAAGGAGTATGATGAAATAGTTAACACCGAGAGGAGACAACGACCGGAACTTCTGACCGGAAGATCAAACATGACTTACCATGAAAGAAAGCTTGCTGGGCTCTGCCCCCTCAATGCTCTGGAGGTCACAAGGTAAAGAGTTGATTTCAGATATTCAAACTGTTTGATGTGAAGAATCTGTATAGATATAGCACTGCTTTTGTTGAACATGGACTAACTTTTGAATTATTGTTTCTTTAATCTAGGCTGCTTAAAGCTTTAGGAGCTCCTAGGAGTGCAAGAATATACTGGGCTGGAGGACAACCACTGGGTGGGAAAGAGGCGTTACTACCACTAACAAAGGAATTTCCACACTTATACAATAAGGTAGATCTTGCCTTGCCTCGAGAATTGGAGCCCTTCAAGAATAAGGCTTCTCTGATGGCTGCCATCGATTTTATAGTGTCTGAGCAGAGTGATGTCTTCATGCCATCTCATGGAGGAAACATGGGTCACGCAATGCAGGTATGAAAATGACCCGCTATTTCTTTCTGGAACATTATATATGCTAGTGATGATATAACCAGGCTTTCGGAATCCCACATGTTGTTATCTCTGAAAAGCAAAATGTTGGTCTTGACAGGGACAAAGGGCATATGCAGGGCACAAGAAGTACATAACACCGAACAAAAGACATATGCTCCCTTACTTTCTGAACTCCTCACTCCCGGAATCAGAATTCCGGAGGGTCATGAAGGTACTGCACAGTGAATCATTAGGACAACCAGAACTAAGGCCCATCAAAACCGGGAAGGATGTGACCAAGTTTCCAGTTCCTGAATGTATGTGCAACGCTGCACGCTCCCAGTCATAGTCCTCACATGGTGGGCATTTGTTGACAAATACTCCCAGCAAGCTGCAACAACCTGAAGATAACTTGCAGCCCAAGCAGAAGTTGAGCCCTTTCTAAACTCAAAAGTACACGTGAAGGGCTTCAGATCCTTTTACCCTCAAGAGAGATCAATCACCACACAGAAGCAGATTTTGAAGGCTACACGCTTGCACTGGCATCATCTATCATCGTGAATATGGTTCAAGCACAAGGTGTATGTATGTATGTATGTATGTATGTATTTGAGGCTAGGTAGAAGTATACGTATAATGAGATAGCCTAGGGTACATAGCATTCTTTGATTCTTTATACGAAGATTCTTGTTTTGGTTGACTTCTCCCTCATTCTTTGTTTCGAAAAATATGTACAACACAACTACACATGTATATCACGAAATGTTATAGAATTTTTAGCTTAAAGATGTTTCATATGTTACATGTTGGTGGGTGACAAGCAGGAAGAAGATCCTAGATGGGATATTTTCGGACATCGATACTGTAATTGTGATACATAGCCTTTGCATTTCGGGGCCAAATGTGCACCTGCAGCTGATCCTGAAACTGAAACATCAACCAAATTGGCAAGACATTATAGATCACTTTCCCCTTCTGGCTTTCGCTTCACTGACCACAATTTTTGTCTCCTACTAAAACCATAAGTCTCCCAGTTTCATGTTTCAGCAGCAGCCCATGTTATTAGACTGAAGGTAAAAACTGACAGCCAATTCAAGCTGAAGCTCAAGTTAGATACAGGTAATATCAAAAGAGGGAATCTAGGATGCTGTTTTTCTTTAGTAGAAGGGCTGTTGGAAGCTTCTTATCATTGGACTGCCGGGCCGTTTTGTCGACATTCTGAAGCTGATTACGATTTCGACTTTATCCATATGGTTTCGATCCAATAACTTTCTTTTTCTTTAGGCTTCAGTTTTATTTGTAGCCCATAACTTTCAGCCCAAGTCACATTTATGGATTATGGCTCGGTGGGGATGAGAGGCCATATGAGAAAGGAGGGTTTTTTGGTGTCATTGTCAACTTCTTCGAGAGGAGGTTTGGAAGCCTTCTCTTATTTTTCATATTTTTTTAAATGTTGTATGACTTCAATTGTAAGAACTTCAATATAAATCTTCACTCTTTGGCATAATGGCTAAAGGGTTGGAGGGATATGGAAGATATCAAGAGTTCAAAATGTGACCGCCCATTTCCTTAATATAATACCTTAATACTAATTTGGGTGCCTTTTGGGTCCAAAAAATGTGAACATTTCTCTTATTTCTTTACATATGGATACATCATAACCGTTATACATTGTATAGTTACTTCTGATTACAGAAGTAAATTTTAATTTAAACTATTTAGTAACTGTTTTCTAACAAATTTAAATTATATAGTAATTTTTATAGTTAATAGAAAATTAAATTACCAATACTTATTCTCTATAAATGTAAGGGAATTTTTTTTTTTTTTGTGTTGCTATTGAAAAAAGTTTCCATACATTGGGATTTAAGTAAGTTTAGTTAATAATAAATATGAAGGGAAACTGTAATTGATCACGAGGGTTGCAAACGTACTGAACGAACAAAAATTGACTTTGTTCATGTTTATTTATTTAAATATTACCAAATACAAACACTAAATAAATGTTATTAACCTACTAGTTTTCTATTTCATTTAGCATTCATGAATAATACTAAATAAACATGTTCACAAATAGTATATGAATGTGTTTATGAACAATATAAATGATTGAACCAGTTAATAAATACATAAGAATTGAAGAATTATAAATATCCATAAAAGAAAATGCATATCAAAATTAACAAACATAATGAGAAGTAGGTAGAAGCAAATAAACATATAGGGGTAAAATCTAAATTTAGTCCTTTAACTTTAAGGGTTGTTCTAATGTGGTCCCTTAATTCAAAAAGTGACTATCAAAGTCTTCTAACTTAACTCGCGTGTCTTATTTTGATCCTTATCATCAGTTCAGGAGCTAGTTCGGACAGAAATTGCCTACGTGGCATTTTATTTTATGACAATAAGTGACAAAACTTGAAAAATAATAAATCTTAAGATAGAATTGGCACAAATAAACAATTTTAGGGACTTAAATAATTGATTAATCCTAATTTTACCCTCTTCCCCAACTCTTACCTTCTGCCATAACAAGAAGCGCTGCTGTCCCTCCACCCTCCCTGGTCCTTATCATCCTCCCGCTAATCCTTTCTCTCCTAGTCTTCTACTTTCCCCCTCCCAGTCCTTCCACCCTCTTAGCTTGCGGTATCTCTTCTCCTACTCCCAATCTCGCCACGATGTCCTCTGTCCTCATCTTGGAACCCTACTGGTGGTAGAGACAACCAATTTGGGGGCCCTTCAATTTTTGGATGAGTGCATCCCAAAGGTTGCTCTTAAGCGTCAATTCATCGAATTCGATGACGCTCCAGGCAAACATTATGGTTGTGAAAACCAAATTCAATGATGCTCCAAGCCATGGAGAAGCTAAGTTTGACTTTATCATCGGAGTTGCAGTAGCCACCAGTCAAATCTGTGTTATACATCTAGGCATCGCTTAGCTCGGAATCAGCACACCATGCAATTCGCTAGTTCATCGGCAAGTACTCGGAGCGTTGGCACTCAAGGTACTGGATCAATAAACTAGATCGAGGTAGCGACCAATCAATGCTTTTTGGTATTCACGGTTGCTGGATCAATAAATTAGGAGTAGTTGCAGAAGGATAAGATGAAGAAGAGTGGTTGCAATAGTGGCGGGCGTAGATAGTGAGATGGGGACCAAACTATAATACCCACCCCCGAAAAGGGGGTACCGATACCCCACCGATCTTAGCCGTTGATCTTAGTTTTACGATGAAAAGGCAAACCGGTTAACTGGCGTGCGAGGTGAGGAGGGGAAAGAAATAAAAAATAGAGAGGAGGGAGGAGAGAGAAATAAATAGAGAGGAAAAAAAATTAAAAATTCGTAGAAACGTAACCGGAGAAAGGGAAACAGTATGAGAAAAAGAAAATAGGGGGGAGAAAGTACGAGAAAAAAAAATATGAAAGAAAGTATTTTATTGAACAAAAATTTTTAAAAAGAAGGAAATTAATTTTTAATAAATTAGAGGTGTAAAAAAAATTAATTATGAAATAATACATTTAATAAAAAATTATTTTATATGGCAATGGAACTCATATATTGATAAACTTAGTAAAGCAAATGAGAAAAATGATTAATAGATAACCTTTTTGTATAATATTTTAAAAAATTTAAATTAAATAATTCAATTTTTATGTGATTTATTTTTGGTTAATTGTACAGCTTATAGTATGTTTAACTAAAAATATTCATAAAAAATTATTAAAGCTACTTTTTAGACTTCTTGGTATGTGAATTATCAATGAAAGTATAATTTAGGTGAAAAATCACTTCTTATAAGAATAATATGCAATAATATACTAATAATCGCTTTTTTCTTTATTTAATCACCTTTTTTAAAAATTTTGCACTTTCTTTATTTTTTTATCGCTTTTTTTTAGGTTAATTGTTATTCCAAATTATTTTTTCCATTGTAGAATGACTTATCACTTTTTTGCCGGTTTAAATAGCTTTTTAAAAATATTTTCCAATTTTTGTCACATTTATAACCTTTTTTTATGGTATCGCCTTTTTTTTTATGGTATCGCTTTTTTTTTTATTGTATCGCTTTTATGAAAAAAAATTTTGCTTCTTTGTTTTAATCGCTTTTTTTTATCCAATCATTTCTTTTTGAAAAGATTTAACTTTTTTTTACTGTTTTATCATTTTTTTAATTATTTATCAGTTTTTCTCAAAATATTATTTCACAAATCTTGATTCACATAAATGACCTAATTTTTTTCATCTATTTTATCAAACAAACTTTTAAAAAAATACTTCTAATCACTTTTTTTCATTTTTAACCACTTTTTAAATGTTTTATCACTTTTTTTTCCCAAACGCTTTTTTTTTTTTACTTTTTTATCAGTTTATTTTTTTATTTTTTTACATATTTAATAACATTTTTTATATATAATAAATATATAAGAAAAATATTAAAAAAATATTAATTGCTGAATAATATACTAAATAATATAATTAATGAAATATTTTTTTGTACGTATGTCAATGATTCTCAAAATATAAAATCTTTGTATATAGATCAACTTAGTAAAAAAAATATTTATTGCATTTTAGAATTTTTATAACTTTTTTTTGTTTTTAATCACTTTTTAAAAATATTTCCCATTTTTTAACATTTATCACGTTTGTTTATATTCTATCATTTTTTTATATTTAATCACTTTTTGTAGTCTTAATCGATTTTTATTTGTTTAATTGATTTTCTAAAAAATTGTTTGCTTTTTTTAAGTTTTTTTATCACTTTTTTATTTAATCAATTTTTTAAATTATTTATTGCATTTTAAAATTATTTATTACTTTTTCAGTTTTTTTTGCCTTTTAAAAAAATTTATCAATTTTTTAACATTTATCACTTTTTTATACATTTAATCGCCTTTTTTTAAAATTTTATCGCTTTTTTTTACATTTAATCGCTTTTTGTTTCATTTTATCGCTGAAGTTACCTTCGATGTGATCGGGTTACGTTGAAGGTAACCTAAAAAGGTGACCGGGTTACGTTGAAGGTAACTTGAGTGTGATCGGGTCACATTTAAGGTAACTTAAAAAAGTGACCGGGTCACATTTAAGGTATCTTAGGAGTGACCGGGTCACTTTGAAGGTAACCCAAAAATGTGACCGGGTCACTTTGAAGGTAACCAAAAAATGTGACCGGGTCACCTCGAACGTACCTTCATTGTGACCGAGTCACTTTGAAGGTAACCAAAAAATGTGACCAGGTCACCTCGAAGGTACCTTCGTTGTAACCGGGTAACTTTGAAGGTAACCTAAAAAAGTGACCGGGTCACCTCGAACGTACCTTCATTGTGACCGAGTAACGTTTAAGGTAACCTAAAAATGTGACCGGGTCACATCGAAGGTACCTTCGTTGTGACCGGGTCACATTGAAGGTAACCTAAAAATATGATCGGGTCACGTGGAAGGTACCTTCGTTGTAACCGGGTCACATTGAAGGTAATCTAAGAAAGTGACCGAGTCATGTCGAAGGTACCTTCGTTGTAACCAGGTGACATTGAAGGTAACCTAAAAAGATGACCGGGTCACGTGGAAGGTACCTTCGTTGTAACCGGGTAACTTTGAAGGTAACCTAAAAAAGTGACCGGGTCATGTCGAAGGTACCTTCGTTGTGACCAGGTGACATTGAAGGTAACCTAAAAAGATCACCGGGTCACGTGGAAGGTACCTTCGTTGTAACCGGGTCACTTTGAAGGTAACCTAAAAAAGTGACCGGGTCACCTCGAAGGTAACTTCGTTGTGACCGGGTCACTTTGAAGGTAACCTAAAAATATGACCAGGTCACGTGGAAGGTACCTTCGTTGTAACCGGGTCACCTCGAATGTACCTTCGTTGTGACCGGGTCACCTCGAATGTACCTTCGTTGTGACCGGGTCACTTTGAAGGTAACCTAAAAAAGTGACCGGGTCACCTCGAACGTACATTCATTGTGACCGGGTAACGTTTAAGGTAACCTAAAAATGTGACCGGGTCACATCGAAGGTACCTTCGTTGTGACCGGGTCACATTGAAGGTAACCTAAAAATATGATCGGGTCACGTGGAAGGTACCTTCGTTGTAACCGGGTCACATTGAAGGTAATCTAAGAAAGTGACCGGGTTATGTCGAAGGTACCTTCGTTGTGACCAGGTGACATTGAAGGTAACCTAAAAAGATGACCGGGTCACGTGGAAGGTACCTTCGTTGTAACCGGGTCACTTTGAAGGTAACCTAAAAAAGTGACCGGGTCACCTCGAAGGTAACTTCGTTGTGACCGGGTCACTTTGAAGGTAACCTAAAAATGTGACCGGGTCACCTCGAAGGTACCTTCGTTGTGACCGGGTCACATTGAAGGCAACCTAAAAATGTGACCGGGTTACTTTGAAGGTAACCTAAAAATGTAACCGGGTCACATTGAAGGTTACCTTAAACGTGACCCGGTCATAATGAAGGTACCTTCGAGGTGACCCGGTCACAACGAAGGTAACTTCAGCCATAAAATATAAACCAACCTGATAAATATTAAAAAATGGAAAATATTTAATAACTGTTTTTTGTATTTGCTAATTTTTTTAAGAATTATTTCCTTTTTTTTTTTCAATTTTAATTACTTTTTTATTATATTATTCAATTTTTTTATGTTATTTCCCTCCTTCTTTCTTTCACTCCAGTTTTTTATATTTAGGGAATTGTATACGTTTGGTATCAATGTTTAAGCATTAATAAAATTTTTTATTTATATTTTATCGGTTTTTATATATGTAATCACTTTTTTTTTATATTTTTCACTTTTTGAAATTATTTTTTAAGTTTCCCCATTACTAAGCGCTTTGTTTCTAATTTCATTCACTTTTTTTTTTTAATTCTAAGCATTTTTTTAAGCATTTTTTAATTTTTAATCACTTTTTTTGTTATCCAAATGGTTTTTTACTTTTTATCGCTTTTTTGCTTTTGTAATCGTTTTTTTTCATTCCAAATTGCTTTTTTTAATTTTTAATCATTTTTTTGCCAAACAATTTTTTTTTCTCCAAACGCTTTATTTTCCCAAATGGTTTTTTTTATTTTTTTTATCACTTTTTAATTTTAATATATTTAATAACATTTTTAATCGATTTTTTAAATTTTAATCACTTTTTTAATTTTTAAACGCTTTTTTAATTTTTAATCTTTTTTCCTAACGCTTTTTTTAATTTCCAAACGCTTTTTCCACTTTTTAATCACTTTTTTTTTTCTTATATTTAATCACTTTTTAATTGTTTTTTTTTTCAAATGCTTATTTTTTTTTCTCCAAATCCTTTTATTTTTTTCCAAACGATAAATTTTTTTCCAAATCGATATAAAACTAAGAAAAAGTGAATTTGTTTCAAAAAAGTCGACAAAAGTGATTAAAACTTAAAAAAAGTGATAATTTATCATTAAAGCTATTAAAAACAAAAAAAATTGGTAAATAATTCTAAAATATAATAAATAATTTAAACAAATGATTAAAAATATTTTTGATGATACGGTGCGTTTCGTTTGTTTCCTCTTTTAATTTCTACGGTCCAGACACTCCAGATCTCCCCTGAATCGCGAATCTAGGAGACAAGGAGTACGCTGTACGCTGACTCGGAGGCGAGGCAGTCGCAGATTGAGATTTGCGAGGAAGAAGGGAACTGAATGCTAGCGTCCGCCGGCTGGCCACCCCCACCTGGCGTCTTCGAGACTTGGACTCTTCAGTCTTCGCTCTTCCGACTTCAGGCAATCAGGCTGTCGGCGTCTTCGGAGATCTGATTTTTCAATTACAGGATTCAACTCCAGTAAGTTAATCTGAAGGTCTAAACTGAGGTACCTTCGTGTATCTTCTACTTCTCGAGTACTAGTCGAGTCTCGACATTGTATATTTGACACAACAAATTCAAATTTAATGTATTCATTGTATTGTAAAGTTATTGATTTCATTTAATTGATTTGTTAAATTGATTTTTGTAAGAGTGAAGAGATGGATTGTTATTGCTGTTGCCTGTTGCAGGGCCCTGTTGGTGTTGTCGTGTTGGGTTTTGGGTTATAAGTCTCCCAACTTGTCTTCACTTTTTCCATTGCTCGACTGCTCATCTTTCGTCTACAATTTATTTCGGTGCTCCGATTTTCTAGCCTCCAGGTATGTGAAGCAGCTTGTCTCAACGGTTTTATTGTTGATTACATTGAATTGATATAGTTAGTTGGTTTGTTGAAGAGAGAAGAGAAGAGTTGGTTGTTGTTCATTGTTGATTTGTTGTTGGGATAGACTAGAGTTCATCAGTTAGAGCTTATGAGTAGTGACTATATTAGTTGGTACATTGTACGTGTTGAATTGTTCTAAGTGACTTAAAATTAATTTTAAGAGGAACAATTTGGGCGCTCTAGGTTGATAACAACATCATTTCATTTAATTGAAATTAAAAAATATTTACAAATAAGAAAGCAGTAGCACTAAATTTAGGACAGAAATTTGTTAGTAATTGTCTGAAAGAGCATGACGTTTACTTTTGAAGGTAAACAGAAAATTGGCTAGCTGCAAAACCGTGGGAAGCAACTCAAATACTTTTATTTGAGTTTTTAAAATGGAGGGAGATGACCTAAAAATGGAGTCACATGGTCGGAAAGCTTCAAATAGGCATTCTTTGAAGCGAAAAAATGCCTATAACAGGTTCATGTAAGTTTTGTTGTATATTATGTGAACTTTGATATGACCGTTTAATGGATATGGTAGTGATTGAAAATATTTGCACTATTTTAATGCAGTAGCAGGGAAAGGGCAAGATTTGAGGAAACTCATGGCCGTCCCATGACGCGAGATGTAAGTCTGAAGAATATACAAAATCTTTCATATGGTGTAACTACTGTTTGAATATGGATAAGGAGATGCATTTTGATAAATTGCAGGAGTGGACGGATATGAGCAAGCGGTGGAAATCTGAAGCTGATGAGCAGAGGGAAAGATTGGCTGACTCTAAATGTAGTATTAAGGCCACGGTGGTAGAAGATGGTTGCTGGAATATATCATGTCGGCCTAGGTGCTTTAGTAAGCATGTTAAAGGGTTGAGTGAAGAGCAGAAAAGGCTGGCTTATGAAACTGGCCTGGGGAGCTTATTAGAGAACCAAGTATGGAACTTGAAGACTGATCTCATCTGTTGGCTTGTGCGATCATGTGAGTTGGGAAGCATGACCCTGTGTGTTCATGGTAAGAAATTTCACATTACTGCGGCTGATGTAACGGCTATTATGGGAGTATCTGATGGATTGACAAAATTTGATCTAAAGAAGAAATCAACATTGGTGCATAAATATTGTAAGTATGTGAGTCAGCACTGGGTGATTGATGAGAACGGAATCTCAGAAAAGTTGACAGGATCCAGTGGTGTTGAATTCAAACACTTGTACATACTTCTAGCCTTGGCAACAGTATTATGTCCATCTAGTCGAAAATATCTTGGATCACAGTTTGTTAATTGTGTTGAAAATGAGGAGTCATTCAATGATGGGCAGTGGGGGACACTTATTTTTCAGCAGCTTGTGCTTGGTATGAAAAAAGTGTTGCAGGATGGTGTGAAATGTCTTGGTGGGTGTGCATTATTTTTACAGGTTAGTCACTTTGATCACATTAGGTACTGAACACATATATATTATTAGTCAATTTCATAATAAAGTTATGTAATGTAAATTATGCGAAGATAAGATGATCTTTTGATGCTTGCAATGATTCATGAGGAATAACGTTTAGGGTAGTGCTCAGATATATACATTTACACGTGTGTGTGGGGGGGTGAACGTAAAACTGAAATTTTTGTCCTATATTCTTTGTTGTAATATCAATTTTTGTCCTATATTCTTTGTTCTAATATCATTTGTCGGTCAATTTTGGACATTGCGTTGCTCGAATGCATTTGTTTGAAGGGTTGTGATTTGAAGAAAAATATTTTTTTAAATGTTATATCTTTTGTCCTTAGGAAGAATGAAGTCAACCAATTGGTTGAGTCAATTGTTGGTGACTTGTGCGGTAAAAAAATGTGTTGCTGAAATGATCTAGGTTAACATATAGTTTATATCAAATGCAACCTGTTTATTACAGGCACATTTTTGTTTTCAAGTATGGAACGTGTTATTTCTGACAAGGCAATTACATCCAATTGTTGATGTTAGAAACCAAAAGTGTATGTTATATGCCCTTTATTGTTTAACCTCAGACTTGCATACTATTTGGCCATTGATGTTGTAGGTTTTCTACATGCATCATGTATTACTTGGAGGACAAATGGTGGATGTAAGCATTCTTCCCATAGCTTATTTCACAAATAGCAAGTGTAAAGAGATTTGTAATCGCCGTGTATTAAATGAAGTTGATGAGGTTAGATACTAGTAAAATGTGAACATATTTTCTTCTGCTATATATTTTTCCATGGTCTGAAAAGGGGCATTTCTTCTAATAATCGGCTGGTGCTGTAGGTATTTGGCGATGAAGGAAATGAATTGACGCAGCATGAACTTCAGTCATTGAAAAGAGAGCACAGACATAAAGATGCAGATGGTACTCACGGTGTAAGAAGTAGGTACAATAGTGATAGTGAAGAGGCAGATAGTCAATCTGAGGATAAAGGGACCTCACCAGTTTCAAGTGAGCAATTCGATAAGCTGGTGGCAGTTGTTGGTGCAATGTGTTCAAAAGTGTCGGATTTAGCATCAAACATTGAAGATGTTAAAGCAGAACAAAAGTGGCAACGTCGTCAACTCACAGAAATTAATGGAAAGGTTGGGATATTGATTGAGGCGTTGAAGAGCAAGCGGGTAAAGGACACTCCTCAGCCACAGAAGATGCGGAGGGAGGATACTCATGCCTCAAATGCACCGTATGTTCCGACAATGTTCTTCACCCCTCAACCAGTCAGTAGAGCCATTGAAAAAAATGTACCAGTTGAGAGTGATGGAGTAGATGATGCAACTGGGCAGTTTGATTTGCTTAATGAATTGGGTGATGACAAGCCTATGAAAAGATCACCAGTTAAGAAGGATGATCAACCACCTGAAGAGGAGGTGATCTCACCAAGTGAAGGCAAAGTTTTACAGGGTAAGGGACATGCAGAGGTAGTAAATTTACATTTCCACAACCCCGATGTCGCAGTTATTGATCTATTTTCTGAGTCTCAACAAAATGTTCAGGATAAAGGCGAGGTATGTGTCCTGCGTAACTTCACCCATAGGATCTGTGAGTTTAAACAATAATTTCCTTTTCAGTTAAATTTTGTAATTGTGATTCCATGTTTCAGAGGGCACGTGTGAAACGGAAGGGTGTTGATCCAATAATGGAAGATCGGCGTCAACGAATTCCTTTGCTGTCAAAGGTACAGACCTCACCATTCATTGTATATACGAAGTCTAAGAGAGGGCCAAAATGTCACCGGTTTGCTGCTGGACCCTATGGTATTCGCTATCCTCTTTCTCAACGTGAACTCCAAGTGCTTATGTATGTGTTTGGTGCATCAAACAATGACTGGTACGTGTAGTTTACTCAAATATCATATTCTTTTAATCGATGTGTGTAATAACCTAAAATTAATTCATTTCGCCAGTGAGGTTCTTGTTCATCCAGGTGGCCCTTATCAGATTTCACGTACTGAGATGCTAACATTGAACCCTGGTCAGTGGGTGATGAATGTTATTATCAATGTGCGGGCTGTAATCCTTACTCTTAGAGCTCGTGCAAAGTCATCTTCTATCAGAAATTGGTGGCTACCCATTGACTTCACTGTACGTTTCGTTAGTTTTTTTGCATTTTACTGTTATATGTCAATATGAACGTGTTGCATTTTGTTTAAATTTAACTATTGCCTATGTTGAATGGGACGGTTTGTGCTTTTTGTGTGTTTGTTCATGTTTGAATCTAGCTATGTTATAGGTTTGTAGTCTAAGGACATGTTTCAGTTCTGTGCCAGTTCCTAACATGCCTAAATGGGTTTGGTCCAGTTTTTGGCTATGCGGTCATGGGATGATTTGCTTCACTGGCTTAAAAACCATCATGTGGATGAGCTGTTATTTGATGACATATCAAACTGTGATAAGGTGTGTATCAAAATTTTTACATTTTGAAATACAAAAATACCTTTACAAGGTTATTTAGTCCAGTTACTTTAAGCTTAACGCTAGAATTGGATTAGATATTTTTACCCATTCATGAAGAAGGGCATTTTTATTTGCTGGTTGTGGATACGACGCTATTGACAATTTCAGTATGGGACACCCTTGGTAAAGGAAGAAGACTTGAGTCATATATGCCTTGCATGGAATTACAAGTACGTTCTACTCCTAGTTGGATGACTACTTATTTGTACTTGTTATTGCCATTTTGATTGTGTATTAATTCATGCTTCAATGAATTTACATTACAAACTCATTTTCCTGTAGTGTGCAGCACTTGATGTTGTCCTTAAGCCTGACAATTTTAACTTTACTGACTTCAAAAAAATGAAACGTGAGCCGTTCCCAAAGCAGCCAAATGGTTTTGACTGTGGGATGTTTGTTTGCTACTTCATGGAAAATCCCACTAAAGTGACAATGCGGCCAGCGACAGAGGTATTGATCCCAATTTCATCTCACATTTATTTCAATGTACTTGTATATTGTTTTTTTCCTGAAATATAGCATTCACTTTGTTTACAAGTGGGAGTCGGACGAGGAAAGGTGCCGACTCCTCCTGGATCTAATTATGTGTGAAGAAAACCAGTTGAGTACAGTGGTAGAAGAACGTGCAAAGGTCTGGTTTGAGGCGGAGCAAGAACAAGTCCATAACATTGATGTCGGAAAGGATCTTACTCTATCTATGGATGAGGTGGGAATGGATACGAAGATAACTCCTACTCCAAAAAGAGGTGCAAAGCGAAATAGGAAGTGAGGAGCAGTTGGATATACAGGTTTTGGTGTTTGACTAGGAAGGGGTATTTTTTGGTGTACACATGAATTTTGTTTAGCGGTCGTATATATTGTCATACTGAGATTGTAGGCCGCCGATTAGTGTCTGTGTTTTTCGGTAACTGTCACTACGTGTAGACGTAGGTTGACTGACCAGACTTGTACATAAACTCATTTTGCAATGAAAATATTGTTTGAAGGAGGCAAGGAAAAGATATCGACCATGTCTTGAACCGGAAAGAGACCAAATTATCTCTGCAATTAGAAAAGTGCACTTTTTGTAATGGATTGTGTAGTTGTTACTATCAAATTTGAGCAAAGTTGGTTAAGTTTGTTCACGCTTGCATTACTGATGCTACAATAAGAAACCTAATATGTTTGCATTAGTGATGGTACAAAGTGATTATGTGGAAAAAAAATAATAGCAAAAAAAGAAGTTAAATTTTTGGAAAAAAACCAAAAAAGTGATTAGAACAAAGAAAAAGCGAGAAGTTTGTCAACTAAGCGATTCAATATATAAAAAAGCGATAAACTATAACAAAAAGTGATAAATGTACAAGAAATTGGTAAATATTTGTAAAAAGGTAATAAAAAACGAACAAAGTGAGAAATAATTTTTGAATGTAATAAATAATTTTAATTTATGCTTAAATTAAAAAAACCGAGAAAAAAATTAAAAAAGGTGAAATGTTTTCAAAAAAGCGATTATATAAATGAAAAAGCGATAAAAACTAAAAAAAAGCGATAATTATTTCAAAAAAGTGATTAAATATATTGAAAAAGCGATTAAATAAGAAAAAAGTTATAATATATATATATATATATAAGTGGTACATGTTAAGAAATCCGTAAATATTTTTAAAAAGCTATTAAATACCAAAAAACTGAAAAATAATTCTAAAATGTAATAAATAATTTAAACAAATTATTAAAAAAACAAGTGATGAAAAACTTAAAGAAGTGGAACTTTTTTTAAAACGGTGATTAAATAAAAAAAATGATTAAAACTAAAAAAAAGAGTATTAACTATTATCTGATCCTAATTTAACCTCCAAATGGATTGATTCAACTGGAAAATTATAACATCCATCTTAAATCCGCAACCAATACAACTGACAGCATTGCGTACTCTCACGCCAATGACCATAACTTTTTGTAGGAACATTGAAATTGCAATCCGTAAAATTCTTATTAAACTAGACTTCTTAATGTATAATATATATTTTTTTCACAATTTTTGGTTTAGCGAATTGATACAGTTTATTGTTCAACTTGCTGTCTGAGTTTCTCCGTTCACTTGAACGATGCCCAGGAAGAATTAACTTAACTCTTCACTCACGCCTCCAACTCCCATTTTTTTTCTTCCATTGTACAGTAAACTCACTGACGATTGAGATGATATATTATAAACCTTGGTTTCAGTCACATTTTTTATATATGAACAACCGCATATATTATAATCCTCCAACCTCGTCATGTAGTCTTTTAAAGTTACACAAACACGCATATTACACATAATTTCAAATGCAGACATTGATTCCTTTCCAAGTACCTTTAATAGATTGGTGCATATACAAAATGTCCAAAAATTACACCAATTATGACATAATTTGACCTAGACGTATTTTTCAGTTCATAACAGTTACAATGTACCCACTTCAAATGCAAAAACATCATACAAAAAGTCTGTATGCTTCAACAATGACTTGTCTCAATATCTTAAATATGAGAGTACTTTTGCTTGCTTGATGAGTGCATTCCCCTAACGCAGGGCGATAGGCAATTATGGCCATTAATTGTCACTAAACATGTGGCTGCACTGAGGTAGGGTATGATTCAAATGGCCATGATGAAACATATGTAGCGGTTCTGTTTGTATCACACACTGAAATCGAAAGGCCAGGTATTTCCAACAGTTCCTTAAATGGCCATGCAGATGACGATGAAAAGGTCGGGGCTGTAGGCACCTCAGTCTTCGGTGACATAAAGCTACACCATCGCGAAGGGTGGGGGGGAGAGACTTTGTTATCCGGTGCATAACCCAAACCACTCATAGAATTTGCATATGGCCCTTTATCAACTAAATATTCATCTTTTACCTTGGATGTTCCTTGCTTCAATGGACATGAACGACTTGTATGGCCACTCTTCCCGCAGAATCTACATTTCCTTGCCCCAGGTGCTTTCTTGGTCGACCTTACCTCAACTTTTTTACCTCTCACTCTCACAGGATCACGTACAACATTTGGATGGACTGGGTGTGCAGCATTCTGATTATTGTCTTGTTTTTCTCGGCCTTGGAACAACTCCGCTGTTGACACCCAATTTCGTCCAGGTGTTTTAAAATTTTGAAAAAAATTTTATTAAAAAAAATTAATTTAAAAAAAAAAATATATTACTATTATTATTAAAAAAAAATTAATTAGTTTAAAATATATTTTTGTTTTGTGAAAATTTGATTTAAAATGATATATGTGTGAATATGTGTATGTTTGAAATAAAATAAAATTTCATGAAAAAATGACAAAAAATTAAAAGTTTGAGGTAAAAATGAAAAAATTGAGAAGTTTTCGGAAAAAATTGACAAATTCTAAAAGTTCCAGGAGCATTTGGTAGTTTGTCACATAAAATTTTGAGCCTGCCGACGTTTTTGGCTCAAATTGACAGAAAACGACAAAATTGTCAAAATCAGAAGCTTCAGGAACTTATCCTGAGGCTGAGAGACGTAAAGGACTAAAATTGTCATTTTACCAATTTAAGAGATAAGTTTGAATTTTTTTATTAATTTATCCATCAATAGTTCAGCTAAACTTCCTCTATAAATAGCCCCCCAAATTTTGTGCTGAACATAGAGAAAAATAGAAAGAAAAGCTTAGAGCTCCGTTTTTAAAATAGAAAAAATTACAGCCTTAGTCCCTAGCTCTCCTTCCTTTCCTCAGAAAATCTCAAAACTTTTCATTTTGACGATTAAGCCATCTTCTTCCCCCCGTCGCGCGCCCTCTGTTTCCATTTCTCAGAATTCAGAATTTAAAATCAAGGGTACAACTCTCATTTAATCCTTCATCTTTTCAATTTCTTTCACTTTGGTCACTAACTTTGTATTTTATTCTTGCAGAATTAATTACTAACCCTTTTAATTTTTAATTGTTTGTTTATTATTTGTTTATTACTAACCCCTTTTTTTTATTGTTGTTATTAACTTACTAACAACTAACTTTTAATACTATTATTGTTACTAACCTTTTAATTTTTGCATTATTACTAACTTTTATAATTGTTGTTAACAATTAATTAACTTTTATTTATTGTTGTTAATTAATTTAATTAATTTGGCTAACTTTTTATTTATTGTTGTTAATTAATTTAATTAATTTGGCTAACTTTTTATTATTGTTGTTAATTAATTAATTTAATTAACTTGGCTAACTTTTTATTATTGTTGTTAATTAATTAATTTAATTAACTTGGCTAACTTTTTGTTATTGTTGTTAATTAATTAATTTAATTAACTTGACTAAATTTTTATTATTGTTGTTTAACAATTAATTTAATTAACTTTGCTAACATTTATTATTATTTTTAAAGTGGATGGCCAAAAAGCCCCACTTTATTATTATTAATTTTTTTTCTTTATATAATTTTTTTATTTAATTCACCTTTACCCTTACTAATAAATAAATAAATGAAAATTAAAAGAAGATTATTTTTTTAATTAATTATTAAGCCTAATAAAAATCATTTTTCAAAAATCCAATTATTTTTATTTTTCTTTTATAAATTGAATAATTATTTAAATAATAAATAACTTTCACTAAAAAAAACACTAAAAGAAAGATAAGAAAAAGATAAGAAAGATAAGAAAGATAAGAAAAAGATAAAAAAAAGAAAAGAAAGAAAGAAAAGAAAGAAAAGAAAAAGAAAAGATAAAAAAAGAAAAGAAAGAAAAGAAAAAGAAAAGAAAAGAAAAGAAAGAAAAGAAAGGAAAAATAAAACTAAAAGAAAGATAAAATCAATAAGAAAGAAAAGAAAGAAAGAAAAGAAAGAAAAGAAAAGAAAATATAAAGAATAAAAAATAAATTTTTTAGATTATTAATAAATCTAAAATTTTCATAAACAAAATACTTACAAATTAGTAATAATAAATTCCATAAAAATAATAATTATATAACTAACAATTAATTAAAGTAATTTCCATATCCGGATGATCTGGCAGGATCTACGGTTTGGAAAATATTAACTTTTTTTTTTAACTAAATAAATTAAATAAATATAAAGATAAAAATCCATATTTACAATATGGATAAAATTGTTTAAAATTTCACCAAATTCCGTGTCCAAATGACTCGGCAGAGTCCATGGTTCGGAATCAAAATCTTCCGTGTCCAAATGACTCGGCAGAGTCCATGGTTCGGAAGTATAAAATTTTATACAAATTAACTTAAAAATCCACATTTCGACTAATTCAGTTAAAATCTCTAAATTAACTGAAAATTATTTAAAAGCAAAGCGAAACAAAATTAAAATCAACTAAGGTGCCAATTTTTGGGCGTTTTAACAAAGTTGTTTTAACGTAACCGTACTCCCGAACCCCCGAACTCTCGCAGACCAATATTTAAGGTGACCAATCGACCTAGGTAAACAGATTGGTGGCGACTCCCGAAAACCCGACGTTGCCACAGCTTGGCGACTCCACTGGGGACTCCACGTTAGTGAGTCGAGTCTAAAGTTGATTTGTTTTGATTTACTTTGCTTATTATGTGGATTTATATGTTATATTTACTTATTCTAAACATGCATAATGCATTCACAATATGAAGCTCTATACCCGAGCTTCCTTAAATCAAACACGATTCTTTCTAAGCGGAATTGGTGTTGCTGTCCTTGTGAGGCCACGGTCTCCAAGCCTTCACCGGTTTCAAAGTAGCAAAGTAGTGTATTGCCTTCTGAGACGGTTAGTCTCTGCATGGGCCCACGAAAAGCTACGACTCGAATTAATCCATTCCTTACATTAACCCTAGAGGGTAAGGAATCGGGCCGTCACTATGATTTAGTGATGGGATTCGGGAACTATCCCTTGCCTTTTTGATAAGCCACCTTATGCATATAGAACTCCCCACTTAACCATAGAACTGACCATAGAATTTCTACCATTTTTACCAACACCATAAGCATATCCTTGTTATGCTGTGTTGTTACTATACACTTTCCTTCGTATGGTTTTAACTTGTTTATCCATAATACTTTATGAGTTGTTAATTGCTATTTAACTTATTAATAACCTTATCTTTCTTGTGCAATTATTCTTCATGCATTAAAACCACGCATCAAATTATACTAACTTTTTGGTCTTTATAATGACAACTAAAAGTTTTGAAGTTCCACGATAGTGGATAATCAAATTCACTCATCGCATACATCCATTACATTAATCACGTGCATACAAAGTCTGATAAAAACATAATCTCATTGCATACATCCATTACATTAATCACGTGCATATAAAGTCTGATAAAAACATAATCTCATTGCATACATCCATTACATTAATCACGTGCATATAAAGTCTGATAAAAACATAATCTCGTTGCATACATCCATTACATCAATCATGTGCATACAAAGTCTGATAAAAACATAATCTCATTTTTCCTACATGCATCCATTGCATCAATCACATACACATAGGATCTAATAAAATATATCTTACTTTTAAAAGGGTAAAATTGGACCTTAACACCGATATTCAACTCGACTCCAAACAAGATTAATGGCAGAACAAGCCGAAGGACGTCTCATGGAGATGGAGTCCAAGATTGAAAGTATGTCAGAACAGATGAGACAATTGATGGAATTAATCAAAGGGAAAGCAACTCAAGTCCCCATCAAAGAAGTACAAGATCCCACTTATCCCCCGGGATTCACCCCGCAACGAGTCTCAGTCCAAGAAAACCTGTTGCAAGAATCAGGACCGTCTGCTAGTGTTCACCTGAAACAAGATACTGTACATGAAGAGAAGAATATATTACCAAAAGAAGAAGCAGAATCTCAAAAGCTCGAAACAATAGAGAAGAGACTGCGAGCCATTGAAGGAGGTAATATATTCGGATCTCTCTCAGTGGATGACCTCTGCTTAGTGCCAGACGTCATAATCCCTTCGGACTTTAAAGTACCGGATTTCGTAAAATACGATGGAACGAGTGATCCCATCACTCACATCACACTGTTCCTAAGGAGACTACAACCACTCACAAAAGATAAAAAGGTGTGGATTACACTTTTTCAGGAAAGTCTCACAAAATCAGCATTGCAGTGGTATCTAAGTCAAGGACCAAGAAACATCAAAACTTGGAATGACCTTGCTCAGGCCTTCATCGGCAACTATAAACATGTTATGGACTTGGCTCCGGATCGCCAAACTCTCCAAAACATGGAGAAGAAAAAGCCAGAAACTTTCAAGGAATATGCCCAACGGTGGAGGGACTTAGCTGCACAAGTTCAGCCACCCATGACAGAAAAAGAAATGGTTACTTTGTTTGTCCAGACACTGAAATACCCATATTATGACAAACTCATCGGCAATTCGGCAACTAATTTCTCCGATGTTGTCATGTCTGGAGAAAGGATCGAGCATGGGATTAGGACTGGGAAGATTGCTGAGTCCTTTAATGATCCTATGAAAAGAGGAGGACCATCCAGAACAAAAGATGAAGAAGTACAACAAATAGGACGCGAAAGAGGGATTCCCCTCGTAGGTACTGTGGCTACCGGTCCTCGCCTATCCTATTCTGCTAAAAGGCCCAATTATTATCCTACCAATAGGCCCAATGACTATCCTCCCAATATGCCCAATGATTATCCTTCCAATAGGCCTAATGATTATCCTCCCAATAGGCCCAACAATTATCCTCTCAACAGGCCTAATCAGTTACGGCCACCTGTTCCGACTCCTCCAGTACCCACACGAAGACCAAAAGAAGTTTTTGCACCAATTCCCATGACTTACACTGAGTTGTATCCAAAACTCATAGAAAGTCAACTTATCCGTCCAATTCCTACAAATCCATTTGGACCCCCATATCCAACGTGGTATGACCCCAACATAACTTGCCCATATCATGATGGCGTTCCAGGCCATGGCTTGGAAAATTGCACAGCATTGAAACGTATAGTCCAACAATTAATCGAATCAAAGTGGTTGGACTTTTCCGATGAACCGAACGTCACTCACAATCCATTGCCGCCTCATCAAGAAAAACCAGTCAATATGATAGAAGAACACCGGCTGATGAAAAAGTCAGTCAATGATATCATAACCCCTCTTAAGCATGTATATTCATGCCTTGTGAAAGAAGGGATTATCATGGGAAAACCTTCTTTTGGACATGAAGAAGTTGAAGATGAGGAATGGTGCAACTTTCATGACAGTAAGAGTCATTCTATCCAAGAATGTTCAGAATTCCGTAAGAATCTGCAAAGACTCATAGACTCATCCCAACTTATCGTTTTTATGATGATGTGAATGTGATCATTAAAGAACAAGAAGTCAATGCTATACCAATCTCAAAACCTACTCTTAAGCCGTCAAGTCCCAAGGCCATTCCTCTACAAATCAAACAAAATCGAGGTCAAGCTGCTAGGCCCGATGTGATTGGTAATTGAAAGTGAAGATTTTGAGCTGGAATTACATTGATTTTGGAAGGGCTCCAAGTCAGATCTGACCTAACAGTCCGCATACATTTTCGAATGACAGGGAATCCTTTGAATAAACTTGTATCTTTGAAAGCTTGCAAAAGTAATCTAATAGTAAAAATCTCCTAGATTTAGTCCAGAATCTAGGGTGTAGTCTTTGTTAGATGGACACCTGGTATTCTTTCTGGTACAACAAAAAGATGTAATGCGTGCATTCTACTACTTTCCATTTTTACACTCTTTGCCATTATACTATCTATTATTGCCATCACACTTTACTTTTTGACAACTGGTAATTCTTTTTGTTCTCTAACAAAAAGATGTTACGTGTACATTATACCACTTTTTAATTCCATTATTACATCTACATATTGTACCAATTTTTACCAAAAATTCAATTATTACACCTACACATTCTATCACTTCTTACCAAAAATTCTGTTTTTACATCCATCTCTCACTCCTTTCCATTATACTATCCATTATTGCTATCATACTTTGCTTTCTAAATGATACTACTCGTGAGTGAAAATAAAAAGTTAAGGAAAATTTGATAGTAATGATCTTGAAAGTGCTGCCAAATCTAGTAAGAAGGATTTCATATGTTGCACCTCAATCCTCAAAAAGAATTCACAGTGGTTATCAACATCCTTGCAAGGAGTCCGGGATTAACTTCCAAAGAAGTTAGCTCTCATATTAAATGACTTCAGTGGCCTCCCAATTCTCACAAATGCTCAATACAAAAAAAAATTCTCAGTTTTCCACAACACAAATTCCAACAAAGGAAAGAAGTTCCTCCCTTCCATCAAAAGCCATTAAAGAGAAAATCCAAACAAGAAAAAAAAAATCCAAAAAAAAAAAAGAGACTGAGAAGCAAATAAAGCCACTTGAGTCATCTTACTTCAAGAAGGCTATGATCTCGGTTCTCCATAACACAAACTCCAAAAAAGAAAAGGGAAAAAGTTCATCCCTTCCATCAAAAAGCCAAAAAGGGAAAATTCAAAACCAAAAAAAGAGAGACTGAGAGCAAACACAAGCAAGTAAGGCCACTTGAATCATCTCATTTCAAGAAGGCTATGATCTCGGTTCTCTGTAACAAAAACTCCGAAAAGGAAAAAGTTCATCCCTTCCACCAAAAAGCCAACAAGGGAAAATTCAAAACCAAAAAGAACTGAGAACAAGCACGAGCAAGCAAGGCCACTTGAGTCATCTCACTTCAAGAGAGTTATCAAGTATGTTATCACCATAGCTCACACAAAAAAACAAAAAAAAAAAAAGGAAAAAGGGCTCAAACTAAAAAAAAAAAAAAAAGAAAAAAAGTGAACTATGGATTCTAGACTGAAAACCTGCAAAGGCGGTTTAGAACACAAAAGCAACTTTCAAGCCAAGCATACATAAAGACCACGATAGTTGGGGGGCAACAGATGAGGTTTAACTTTCTGGAAAGAGTGGCAAGTTTGAGGTCATCACTATTGAGTTTTTCATCATAATCAAATTTGCTCACGAGTAGTATTAAAAGACCCTTCTTTCAAACCACTTAAACTTAACTTTCCTCAGACTTATCATCCTCATTCAGCTAAAAGACTATCATTGTGAAACTTGTTTCTACCTTATTTAATACTGCTTATGAGTAGTATTAAAAGACCATTCTTTCACACCACTCAAACTTAACTTTACTCAGACCTAATATTTACCTCTTAATATTATTCTCATTCAGCTAAAAGACTGCCACAAAAAAAAAAAAACATTCAAACTTAACTTTCCTCACACCTAACATTTACCTCTCGATATCATCCTCATTCAGTTAAAAGGCTATTATTGTGAATCATGTTTCTACCTTATTGCCTTGCACAGTTTATGTCTTCGAGTTGGAAAGGGAAGAATGGCAGGATATTTTAATTAAAAACAAAGACCGTAAATTACTTTGTCAAGCTTTGCAAATTGATGAAAGTTTTTCTTTAAGGCCAAACCATTATTCATTAATGTATGTAGACTTAAAAGTAAGGAGATAGCTTGAGTCTTTCTTTAATAAGATGTGGTTCTTGTAAGAGAAATTTATGATCAAGTGCCATCACAAAGGTCTAGAAATCCTCAACCTTCTGTTAAATCAAAGGCGAGATGATATCTCTTTCCACATAAACACCATAATCAAGGGGGCAAAGTAGTCTCTACTAAGCGCAAGAAAAGTACTGCCAAGAAAGAAGCTCAATAGACAAGGGGGCAAGTCTTACGGATCAGAACCTGAGTCTAAGGAAGAGCAATCATTCGGACTGTAACATGGGGGTAAACAAGTGTCGGCATGGCCACGAGAAAATGGGCAAAGCAGACATTGAAAGTAAAGCCTTTGATGGTATCAAATCCATGACAAAGGATGAGTATTCGAAAGAGATATAAATTATGAGGTGGGCCAACCTTAAAGAAATTGAGGCCAAAATTCAAAGAACAAGTCAAAGAAAGAGGATTTTGAAAAGAGTTGGGCTTTTGAGGCAGTGAACAAAAGCTGGAAAGCATAAAGAGATTCAATGATAGTCCAAGAAGGCAATCATAAAGAAGATCCAGTAAATCAAAGACATAAAGAACTAGATTCACCAAAAATAAAAAATAAAAAAATAAAATAAAAATAAAAATAAAAAAGAACCATCAATTACACATGCTTTGCATTCATGCATTTCATATCATGCATACATAGCCTTTACATAACAAGGACCAAATGGGAATCACATTCACAGCACAGTTACAGTAGTATAAGCTTAGATCTCAATGTCATCAGCTCTTACCAATCTATCACTGGATACACAGCTAATATGAGGGACCAACCCGCATCAGGAATTCAAGGATAAAGTAGACAATATTGTCAAAAGCTTGGCTACCGATTCAATAATCGAGGCTACGCCTGGAAGGATAGGATTGACGCCAGTTAGTAGTATCCAAGATAAGAGATAGCTATAGCCAAGGATAAGGCAGATATAAAAAAAATATATAAAGTAGACAATATTGTCAAAAGCTTGGCGATTGATTCAATAATCGAGGCTACACCTGGAAAGACAGGATTGATGCCAGCTTAGCAGCATCCAAGATAAGAGATAGCTGTGGTCAAAGATAAGGCAGACATCAAGAAATATTGTCGTTGAAACTTTGTCAAAAGCGGACAATGGATTCAATAATCGAGGACTGGATCAACGGATAAAAAAAAAATATCTATCAAAATGAAGTAGAATCTACTTTTCCGGTTAAACGGCGGATACGGTACTCCGTGACTCTCAAGTCGGTTCTCTCAGTTGCCCATAATAACTGATTCCTTCACCCCTTCTTTCTTTTACTTCCTCCTAGAAAATGGATCCTACTTTTTCCGCCTTGCGAAAGTATTTCCCTTCTCTCCCAATGAACATCCTCAAAAAGATCTACCAAGTTCGCTGTGAACGATTAAGAGTTCTGATGCACAAAGGAATCCCTGAAGATGTGCGGTGGTTAATCGAAGCCAAGGTTCGTCTGGCAGGTGAAATCCCAGAGGCATTTGTGTCTCACATGCCTGGTATAGGCAAAAGCTCTTATGCCAAAAAGCGAAGAGCGAAAAGGTTACAAGTCTGCCATAAATGTGGACGGTGGACTTGTAATACTAAATGTCGTTCTTTAGGGATGATCTCTGATAATCGAGAAGATAAAATACGATTCATTAAGAATGGCCTGAGTAAAGACTCGTTGGATGATATCCAATTGACTCTTGAGACGCATTCTTGTGGATCTGTGCAACGTGAACTACTTGGTTTGTGGAGCATTTTTCATGAAGAACGAAACCGTTACAGTCCCGGGAATCTGACTGTAAATGACCCTGTTTGCCAGCTTGTAAGAAAACTGGATGGGAAGCAAATCCTCGACTCATAGAAGCCGTTAATGCCGTTACTGGACGAAAAACCAGTGGAAGATGTGAGCCACAGTCACAATTACTGTACATACAGTTTGTTATATTTGGAAAAGTTTGCATTTTCTTTTGACAGATGTACACGCTCCCCTAAGTGTAATCGACACGTTATCCCTTTTCATCACTATAAATGCGTGTTCTTCCTTCTGATTAAGCAGCGGATAAGATACCCCGTGATTTCTAAATTTAGTTATTCCAGTCTCCTACAATAACTGATTCATTTCCCTCTTCTCTCAAATTCTTCTCTCATCAATGGATTCTACTCTTTCTGCACTGCGAAAATACTTTCCTTCCCTTCCAATAAAAGTCCTTAAAAAGATCTACCTGGCTAGATGTGAAAGAATCAGAGTTTTTACACGCAAAGGCATTCCCGATAATGTGCAGTGGATAATTGAAGCTAAGGTCCGTTTGGCAGGTGAAGTTCCAGATGCATTTATGCCCCGCATGCCCGGTTTAGGTAAAAGCCGTTATGCCAAAAGGCGAAGAGCAAAGAGACTAGGCGTGTGTTATAAATGTGGGCGATGGAATTGTATTACTAAATGTCGCTCTTTAGGATACATCTCCATAAATCGTGAAGATAAAAGAAAATTCATTAATAATGGCCTGCGTAAGGAATCTCTGGAAGATATCCGAGAGACTCTTGAAACGCATTCTTGTGGAAAAGTGCAAGGTGAAATTATCAGTTTATGGAGGACTTACCATAAAGAACGAAACCGTTACAGTCTTGGGAATGTGACTTTAAACGATCCTGTTTGTCAGTTTGTAAGAAAACTGGATGGGAAGCAAATCCCCGACTTATAGAAGGCATTGAAGCCATTACTGGACATAAATCAGGGGAAGATGAGAGCCACGGTCATGATTCCTGTACATATAAGCTGTCATTTGTCTTTTCTTTTGACAATAATGTACTTGCTTCTGTAAGTGTAATTAACGCATTATCCCTTTCATCACTATAAATATGTGTTAGTTATTTTCGTTTCCTACAATCACTAATTTCTTTCTTTGCCTCCTTCATCAATGGAGTCTTCTCTTTCCGCCTTACGAAAGTATTTTCCTTCCTTCCCAATAAATGTTCTTAAAAAGATTTATCAAGCTAGATGTGAACGATTCAGAGTATTTATGCACAAAGGCATCCCTGATAATGTGCGGTGGCTAATTGAAGCTAAGGTTCGTTCAGCTGGTGAAGTTCCCGAAGCGTTCTTTCCCCGTATGCCCGGCTTTGGTAAAAGCGCTTATGCCAAAAAAAGAAGAGCAAAGAGGCTAGGCGTTTGTCATAATTGTGGATGGTGGATTTGCGGCAATAAATGTCGTTCTCCAGGAGTGATCACCAGAAATCGTAATGATAGAATAAAATTCATCAAGAATGGCTTGCGTAAGGAATCTCTGGAAGATATTCGAGAGGTTCTTGAAGCGCATTCTTGCGGAATAGTGCAATTTGAGGTTGTTGGATTATGGATAATTTTCCAAAAAGAACGAGATCGTTATAGTCTTGGGAATCTGACTTTAAACGACCCAGTTTGCCAGTTTGTGAGAAAACTGGATGGGATGCAAATCACCGATTCATAGAAAGCATTGAAGCCATTACTGGACGCAAAGCCAGTGAAAGACGAGGATCAAAGTCACGATTACTGTACGTGCTAGCTGTCGCTTTTGGAAATTTTCCTCCCCTTTTGGTAATAATGTATCCACTCCTGACGTGAACCAAAGTCACGATTACTGTACGTGCTAGCTGTCGCTTTTGAAATCTTCCTCCCCTTTCGGCGATAATGTATCCACTCCTGACATGAGCCATAGTCACGATACTGTACATGCTAGCTGCCACTTTTTAAAATTTTCCTTCTCTTCCAACAATTACGTACCTACTCCTGACGTAAGCTACAGTAGTGACTACTGTACATGCTAGCAGCTATTTTGAAAATTTTCCTCCTCTTTTAACGATAGTGTACCCATACCTGACCATAGTCATACTCGTGACTACTGTGAATAGCTGGCAATAATGTATCCATTCTTGAAAATAAAATTATTGCCTTATCTCTTCATCTCTATAAATATATCCTCTTTTCTCACAAGGGTAAGGATAGGAATGGAGAAAAGCCCAACTCGTAAATCCCGAAGTATTTGTGTATTTTCTGGGGCTTTTCCTGGAAAAGATGAAGAGTATTTAAAAGCAGCCAACCATTTGGGTAGAGTATTAGCTGAGCGAAAAATACATTTAGTTTATGGAGGAGGTAGTGTCGGATTAATGGGAGGTGTAGCATCAGCAGCATCTCTAGGAGGAAGTCAAGTTTTGGGCATTATCCCTGGACCTCTGAAATTTATTTCTAGGGGCACGATTGGAGAAGAATTAGTGGTTAAAAATTTGCAAGAGCGTGTGTTACAAATGCTTTTAAATGCTGATGCTTTTATCGCTCTACCAGGTGGTTTTGGCACATTGGGAGAAGTCTTTCAAATTGCTTCCATGGCCCAACTTAATTTGCATAAGAAACCCATTGGGCTTTTAAATGTTAACAATTTCTTTACAGGTCTGATAGCTTTTATGGATTATGCTATGCAGAAGAATTTCATATCAAGAGTGGCACGGCGAATCATAATATCCGCAACAACTGCTGAAGAATTGCTAGATAAAATACAAGCTTTTGTTCTTGAACCAGATCCAGCAATGATTCAGATAGACTGGACACGACAGTCTTTCCCGACCAGTTCACTCCCATAATGGTCATCTACTCACCCTGTTGAAGTATTGGGGAAGAAAGAAGCGATCTGATCCGTTTTTCTTGTCCTTTAGTTTTATTATCAGCATTTTCTTTCGCGTTTCAGTTTTTATTTTCAGGGAATTTCTTTTTTTATAATATAGCTTCGTCCATGCTGATATTAAAATCATAGGACAACGCCTTTAGGATGGAATGGCTGAGTAAAGAGTAATTTTTATTACTCTTGAGACGCATCCTATTAGGTCTACTAGGCATAACATTTTGGGGTAGTTAAGCTTTAACCTTATTCGGATGACATATCTCACAAGGGAATCTATATTTACTGAAGAAAATATTAGATGAACCTTGAATATTGATTCCAAACATCCGTTCCCTTTACATAATTTGTCAGTGTTATTGTCATCATCAAGATTCACTCGTTTTATCGAAGCCTAATTCTTTGCGCTCGCCTATTATGAAAATTCACACTTTCGAAGAAAATTATTCCAATTTCAATTGCTTTCATATAAATTCGCTCGAGGTCCTAAGGAAAGCTCCTTAGCCTCACAATCAATTTTCATCATCGGGGTTTTAAGGATGGAACCTTTGCCTCGAAAAGAATCAATTTTCATCATCGGGGTTTTTAGGATGGAACCTTTGCCTCGAAAATAATCAATTTTCATCATCGGGGTTTTAAGGATGGAACCTTTGCCTCGAAAACAATCAATTTTCATCATCAAGGTTTTAAGGATGGAACCTTTGCCTCGAAAACAATCAATTTTCATCATCGGGGTTTTAAGGATGGAACCTTTGCCTCGAAAACAATCAATTTTCATCATCGGGGTTTTAAGGATGGAACCTTTGCCTCGAAAACAATCAATTTTCATCATCGGGGTTTTAAGGATGGAACCTTTGCCTCGAAAATAATCAATTTTCATCATCGGGGTTTTAAGGATGGAACCTTTGCCTCGAAAACAATCAATTTTCATCATCGGGGTTTTAAGGATGGAACCTTTGCCTCGAAAACAATCAATTTTCATCATCGGGGTTTTAAGGATGGAACCTTTGCCTCGAAAACAATCAATTTTCATCGGGGTTGTAAGGATGGAACATTTGCCTCGAAAATAATCAATTTTCATCATCAGGGTTTTAAGGATGGAACCTTTGCCTTGAAAAGAATCAATTTTCATCATCGGGGTTTTAAGGATGGAACCTTTGCCTCGAAAACAATCAATTTTCATCAATTCGGGGTTTTAAGGATGGAACCTTTGCCTCGAAAACAATCAATTTTCATCATCGGGGTTTTAAGGATGGAACCTTTGCCTCGAAAATAATCAATTTTCATCATCAAGGTTTTAAGGATGGAACCTTTGCCTCGAGATCAATCAATCAATCCGAGGTTTTAAGGATGGAACCTTTGCCTCGACATCAATCAATCAATCCGGGGTTTTAAGGATGGAACCTTTGCCTCGAGATCAATCAATCAATCCGAGGTTTTAAGGATAGAACCTTTGCCTCGAGATCAATCAATCAATCCGGGGTTTTAAGGATGGAACCTTTGCCTCGAGATCAATTATCAATCCGAGGTTTTAAGGATGGAACCTTTGCCTCGACATCAATCAATCAATTTGAGGTTTTAAGGATGGAACCTTTGCCTCGAGATCAATCAATCAATCCGAGGTTTTAAGGATAGAACCTTTGCCTCGAGATCAATCAATCAATCCGGGGTTTTAAGGACGGAACCTTTGCCTCGAGATCAATCAATCAATCCGAGGTTTTAAGGATAGAACCTTTGCCTCGAGATCAATCAATCAATCCGGGGTTTTAAGGATGGAACCTTTGCCTCGAGATCAATTATCAATCCGAGGTTTTAAGGATGGAACCTTTGCCTCGACATCAATCAATCAATTCGAGGTTTTAAGGATGGAACCTTTGCCTCGACATCAATCAATCAATCCGGGGTTTTAAGGATGGAACCTTTGCCTCGAGATCAATCAATCAATCCGAGGTTTTAAGGATGGAACCTTTGCCTCGAAAACAAATAATCAATCAATCAGTCCATCTTACAACGATAGGAGCTTTCCTATCGTTAGAGGTTCTAAGGACATTTCCTTAACCTAAAACAAACAATCAATCCATCAGTCCATCTTACAACGATAGGAGCTTTCCTATCGTTAGAGGTTCTAAGGACCTTTCCTTAACCTCAAACAAATAATCAATCAATCAGTCCATCTTACAACAATAGGAGCTTTCCTATCGTTAGAGGTTTTAAGGACCTTTCCTTAAACCTTACTGTTTGGGCGGCGAGAACATTCTCAATGCCTACCTAAGCCGGACGAAATTTGGTAACGACTTTGCATACATCATGTCCCATGAAGCATGCAAAGGGGGGCAGCTGTTGACACCCAATTTCGTCCAGGTGTTTTAAAATTTTGAAAAAAATTTTATTAAAAAAAATTAATTTAAAAAAAAAAATATATTACTATTATTATTAAAAAAAAATTAATTAGTTTAAAATATATTTTTGTTTTGTGAAAATTTGATTTAAAATGATATATGTGTGAATATGTGTATGTTTGAAATAAAATAAAATTTCATGAAAAAATGACAAAAAATTAAAAGTTTGAGGTAAAAATGACAAAATTGAGAAGTTTTCGGAAAAAATTGACAAATTCTAAAAGTTCCAGGAGCATTTGGTAGTTTGTCACATAAAATTTTGAGCCTGCCGACGTTTTTGGCTCAAATTGACAGAAAACGACAAAATTGTCAAAATCAGAAGCTTCAGGAACTTATCCTGAGGCTGAGAGACGTAAAGGACTAAAATTGTCATTTTACCAATTTAAGAGATAAGTTTGAATTTTTTTATTAATTTATCCATCAATAGTTCAGCTAAACTTCCTCTATAAATAGCCCCCCAAATTTTGTGCTGAACATAGAGAAAAATAGAAAGAAAAGCTTAGAGCTCCGTTTTTAAAATAGAAAAAATTACAGCCTTAGTCCCTAGCTCTCCTTCCTTTCCTCAGAAAATCTCAAAACTTTTCATTTTGACGATTAAGCCATCTTCTTCCCCCCGTCGCGCGCCCTCTGTTTCCATTTCTCAGAATTCAGAATTTAAAATCAAGGGTACAACTCTCATTTAATCCTTCATCTTTTCAATTTCTTTCACTTTGGTCACTAACTTTGTATTTTATTCTTGCAGAATTAATTACTAACCCTTTTAATTTTTACTTGTTTGTTTATTATTTGTTTATTACTAACCCCTTTTTTTTATTGTTGTTATTAACTTACTAACAACTAACTTTTAATACTATTATTGTTACTAACCTTTTAATTTTTGCATTATTACTAACTTTTATAATTGTTGTTAACAATTAATTAACTTTTATTTATTGTTGTTAATTAATTTAATTAATTTGGCTAACTTTTTATTTATTGTTGTTAATTAATTTAATTAATTTGGCTAACTTTTTATTATTGTTGTTAATTAATTAATTTAATTAACTTGGCTAACTTTTTATTATTGTTGTTAATTAATTAATTTAATTAACTTGGCTAACTTTTTGTTATTGTTGTTAATTAATTAATTTAATTAACTTGACTAAATTTTTATTATTGTTGTTTAACAATTAATTTAATTAACTTTGCTAACATTTATTATTATTTTTAAAGTGGATGGCCAAAAAGCCCCACTTTATTATTATTAATTTTTTTTCTTTATATAATTTTTTTATTTAATTCACCTTTACCCTTACTAATAAATAAATAAATGAAAATTAAAAGAAGATTATTTTTTTAATTAATTATTAAGCCTAATAAAAATCATTTTTCAAAAATCCAATTATTTTTATTTTTCTTTTATAAATTGAATAATTATTTAAATAATAAATAACTTTCACTAAAAAAACACTAAAAGAAAGATAAGAAAAAGATAAGAAAGATAAGAAAGATAAGAAAAAGATAAAAAAAAGAAAAGAAAGAAAGAAAAGAAAGAAAAGAAAAAGAAAAGATAAAAAAAGAAAAGAAAGAAAAGAAAAAGAAAAGAAAAGAAAAGAAAGAAAAGAAAGGAAAAATAAAACTAAAAGAAAGATAAAATCAATAAGAAAGAAAAGAAAGAAAGAAAAGAAAGAAAAGAAAAGAAAATATAAAGAATAAAAAATAAATTTTTTAGATTATTAATAAATCTAAAATTTTCATAAACAAAATACTTACAAATTAGTAATAATAAATTCCATAAAAATAATAATTATATAACTAACAATTAATTAAAGTAATTTCCATATCCGGATGATCTGGCAGGATCTACGGTTTGGAAAATATTAACTTTTTTTTTTAACTAAATAAATTAAATAAATATAAAGATAAAAATCCATATTTACAATATGGATAAAATTGTTTAAAATTTCACCAAATTCCGTGTCCAAATGACTCGGCAGAGTCCATGGTTCGGAATCAAAATCTTCCGTGTCCAAATGACTCGGCAGAGTCCATGGTTCGGAAGTATAAAATTTTATACAAATTAACTTAAAAATCCACATTTCGACTAATTCAGTTAAAATCTCTAAATTAACTGAAAATTATTTAAAAGCAAAGCGAAACAAAATTAAAATCAACTAAGGTGCCAATTTTTGGGCGTTTTAACAAAGTTGTTTTAACGTAACCGTACTCCCGAACCCCCGAACTCTCGCAGACCAATATTTAAGGTGACCAATCGACCTAGGTAAACAGATTGGTGGCGACTCCCGAAAACCCGACGTTGCCACATCCGCAGCTCTCAATGTTAACCGTCCAATCTCCCCCTTCAATTCTGTGTACCCTTCATCGTCACACCGAGATGCAAAATATGTTAACTTCTGGCATATGTTGCCAATTTGTGCACGCCTCGCAGCAACTGCCGCTTGCATTGGATCGGGACTCACTCGTGCAATGTATGATGGCTCCTGCTTAGCACTTTTCGTCCACCTTTTGAGTATCAACTTATCTGGAATTTTCATTAGATTCTCAACCTTCATCACAGAGAACATATGGCTACAGGGGAGGCCTGCATTGAACCAGCCACAAAGCAAATATTAAACCATAATATTCAATCGAATTAGTAGTACACACACCAGAAACCATAGTACCCACGAATATTGTCATCAACTAATGATTAAAAGATATTGAAAAAGTGTCCATGGCTTCTACGTTGACTTTACCAGTGTAGGTTAGTAACGTGCATGTGCAATGCATGATACTGTGGTCACCATTGAAATGCACCAAGTAAGTTTCTGTGGGCGACGCATATTTGGAGACGAGATACCGATTTTTCTCAGTCAGAGTATCATATCGAACCGCATTGTACAGGTGCTCATCATGAATTTGTTCCCGAACACGAACCAAGACATTCGGCGTGTACACATCACCTGCATGTGTCTCTAACAATTTTAGGTGTGTTAGCATTTGTGGTTCCGTGTGTGTACTGTTGAAATTCTGATGCAGTTCTGCCTCACGTATACGATCAATGGCAACATCCACTCGGCGCACAAAGTTATACAACCTTATTTGGCTGCCCAGGAATTGTTTCTGAAAGGAGTGCATGCCCTCTGCCCTCTGTGTACTAGTCATACCAGCGAAGAAATTGCTTTTCAGGTGGGCAATGGCCCATGACTTGCGATTATCCCATGTCTCACGCACCCACTGATTCTCCTGTAGTCCAAACTTTTCCACTGCTTCTTCCCATTTAGCTGCTAACTCATTAGGGTCGTTAACATGTAACATCATGTGTGCAAATGCACCCGCAAAATGTTCTGCCTTTTTCACATTGGTCTTGCAATTTCTCATTAGGTGCCATGAACAAATTCTATGTGTGGTACCTGGGAAGACAGACTCAATAGCTTTTTTCATGCCTGGGGCTGCATCTGTTATGACTGATTTGGGCAACTTGCCATACATACACTCTGTAAAACAGCTTAATAACCATCTATAGCATTCTTCAGACTCACTAGTTACAAGGGCACAACCAAATATGCAAGTCATATAATGGTTGTTCACCCCCAATATGACGACATATGGGAACCTATATCCATTACTGTTGTACGTAGCATCCATACATATGACATCACCGAAGATTGAATAATCCATTCGCATCCCACCATCGGCCCAAAACATACCCCAAAGTGTATTTGAGTTATCTACGGCATAACGACAATAAAACTCAGGGTCACACTGTGTAGTCTTCGTCAAATGTGCTATAGCTCTCTCCGAATCTGTTGCCAGCTCATCCACTCTAGTATCAGAGTCCACCCAATTGTAAAGATCTTTTCGAAGGAAACCGACATTACTGTATCCTCCATTTACAATAACCATGAAATCCATTATGCGGATAGTCCCAACACCTGCCCTCCTCATAGGTTCAGCTTGCTCTTTTGCAGAATCAACCACACATCTATGAGACCGTATAAAATGGACGTCACTTTGGGAAGCTAGCTTGTGGTTATGAATATGCTGGAATTCACCGACTTGGTACATATTTGACTTTGCCTTCATATGTACCCGAAATGCAGCACGACACCCACACCTTAAAATACGTCGAGGCTCCTTTTTCCGTTTCTCAGGAGTCAGCAGAAGCTTCATATGACCCTCTTTTGAACAAACCCACCTTCTTCGTTGTATTACATTTAACTTTGCATTCCTCCTTATATCATCTCTTCTCACACCAAATCCCATAACATACGCATATTTACGATAAAATTTTTCCGCCTCATCAATTGTCTGAAATTGTACTGTTTTGAAGTCGCTAAACACCCACTCAGTTACAGGTTTTTTAATATTCATCACTATCTCAGACCAATCATACTCTAGATCGATCTCAACACCTTGTAATGTACTGTCTGCTTTCTCACACAAAACCCTAGCATCTCTATTCTCACTCAACCCAATATGGACTGCGTTCTGCCTGTCCATTTCAACCTACCCAATTGGACAAAGGGATGGGAAATGCCAATTTCCCACAACAAGACGACAAACATTAAAACCCATATGAAAAAGATGACACAGTAATGGACGACCAGTACATTGATTTCTTCTAATAGAACGATTGCTATAGTTGATGTGTACTGATAGAAATAGAAGACATTTCCACCAACTAAAACCCTTCCCCTGAAATGGAAAACGTAAACAAGAATGTACCTTCCTGCTGTACACAGCAAGGAATGCGGATCAGAGCCTTTGCACCCTACTGAACACAGCAATGGCCAGCCGTTTATGCTCCTGTGCTTCGACGTTTTGTGCTCTGTTTTTCGTCACAAGCAATTTCCTTGGAAATGGGGTTCAAAGAAAACAATTTCCAATACATAACAACGAAATTATGTTACGTCATATTTCAATGCACCACGTAATTTTTTGATTATTAGTAATATCTTCAAAATATCGAAATTAGTTTTCAGTAACTTGAAATACATAAGTGTTATCTTTTAGGATAAATATATTTTATTTAATTTATTTTTTTTTTCAAAATTTTCTTTACCATATCAAATAAATCAAAATATTATACAATTGATCAATCGAACATAATATAAATAATATTGTATTTAACCAAATCAGTAATTTTTATCATTATATGATTAATTATGTACATTTCTTTGCGAAATGGTAATTTCTCCTTTTCAAAGCTGATAGCCTACCCAAATGAAAAAATAAATAAGTTATACTTATTTATTTTAATAAAATTCAAAATCATTTCCTAAATTAATTTAATATAACTTAATTTATTTTACTACACTTAAAAGTTTATGTATCAATGTTGTAATTGTAACATTAACCTGCAAATATCATAAAACTTACTAAATATAAAAATAAACCATGAACTGGAAAAATTTAACTTTACCCCTAAACCCAACTCTGCGAGTAAAATGGGGAAAGGAAAGAATAAATCAAAATTTTTTTATGAGGAAAAATATATTTTTACTAATTTTTTTCCTTTTGGGAAAGAGTTTGAAAAAAGTTTTTAAAAAAATTAAACGATCATGAAAACAAATATTGGACATAAAACACTGCTCCATTTTATTTAAAATAAAACAAGAGTTAGTGGGTTTTTAATGCATCCGATACGTGTGAACTTTGGCCTAAGTTGAATGGGTTAACCCAGTTTTCTTCTAACTGATTATTTACAAAAAAATTCATATCAATTTACTGTAATTTTAACCTGAAACAATTCCAAAAATCTATATACACTTTCTTTGAAAATAAATCATTTTTTTTACTTTCTATCATTATTTTACTTAACAGTTTTAAAAAAAATTACTTTCTATAACCCTAAATCTTATACCCTACACCTACTTACAAAACCATAAAACCAAAACATAATAAGTAGGAAACAGATGATTTCAGTTCAAAATTAATGATAACAGTAAAAAACAGATGCTAACATGTAAAGAAAGGCAATATTGGTAATTGAAATGTGAGAATATGTTGATAAAACTATTTTTTTGTATACAAATACATATTAATGGAAACAAGAGGAAAGTAATAATAAGTATATCATACTTCAGTCTATATAAACATGCAGAGGAATAACATTTTAGCATCCACGATACATCGATATAACGAAACATAGTTAAAAACACATGTGAATTTTCTTCAAAGAAAATTCAAAACTATCCTAGTTCCAACGACATTTACTTTCTCCTTCCCCTCTTAGATGCAGGCCTATCTTCATTGTGCTTAGTACGGCTCTCGACGCATCCATCAGATGCAGGCTCATCTGACTCTGACCCAGGTTCATAATCCGACTCTGCATCTGAGTCATCTTCCTCGATTTCCTCATCCTCGTCAATCAAACCATAAGAATGTAAACCTTCGTCAACAACAATGTCTTCATGCTGCACATCATCCTCCGCATCATCTCTTTCTGATTGGGATTCGGTACCAACTTCATCGCTCTCATCTCCATCACTGATGGAACCTTCATCCTGCACCACCTCTTTCCCACGACGACGATGTTGCATGTGTTCCAAGCTAGTGTCTCCAGTTGTTCCACCACATGACACCTGCAATCAAATGAATATATCATTAATATGTCATACCTGACAACAAACTTTTATATAGAATATATACTTACACACTGTTTCAAAGAAAATTTCTTCGCATCCTTCCACATTTTCTCCGTTACAGCCTTCTTTAAACCTGCCACCAAGCGCAGTAACTTCTCCACAGTGTCCCTTTTAACCTATACATAACAATTTCAAATCAAAAGATCAGCGTGGAATGGGATTGAGTACAACAACGTATAAGATGACAAACTTACAGATTTTATCAAAGGATCAAGTGGTAGACCCTCAACATCTTCATCCTCAATGCTAGGAATTTTTAGGAGTTTAGCCTCTCCTGTTTCCAGATCTGGGAGCAACATAGATGTACCTGGTAGCTGTATTTCAGAACCTTCTATTGTAGTGTGTATTTCTCGTGCAACAGTTGACATAGATGTCCCACCAACCCCACTGGTAGATGCACCTGGGTCCCCACATTTCATGGCTTCGGCAAGCTCCTTCATCATGCCATCCCACCACAACTGAAATGTACCAGAAAACAGAATTGTTGAATTATTATCCCATAATGATCCTGCAACTGCTGCTGTCAGTTCTGCACCATGCCACTTCTGGTTGAACATAGATGTTGGAGGTGGGTTCGGGATGGTCTTGTCATGCACTAGTCGACAGCTAATGTGTTGTCTGAACACCCTCTCACCTAAAAACCAGGCTCGACCACATGGGCTTTCTAGTAAAATTCGACACCTTGTTGCACCTAAACTTTCACTAACGTACTGTGGTAGGTCATCCATGTACTTCTCCCATGGCCACATTTTCACCGCCGCCCTGTGTACTGTTTTAAATAGCTTTATATACACTTCAGTATCATATGGCATGCCGCCCAAATGTCCCTCAGCATAGTACTTTGCTCTAGGGTATGTCCCATCTCCGCTCAAATTTAGGTTAGGCCCAATATCCATGAAATGCTCGCAGGCCCATGTCTGTGATTACAAATAATTCATATTGAACATGATCATTTAATAATCATTTTTTAAATGTAACTGATGTACATAATGAAATAAAGTAATTCACGTATATAATAGTTACCTGCCATGACTGCCAAAACCCACCACTCCCTTGAGCACCCCTGCTCAGACCATCCATATATAAGTAAAGATTAGCCAATGCGGCACTTCCCCAATTATACTTTCCCAGTTGGGATGTATCTGCTACAGCTGAAATCCACCATGTGTAAAAACTACTCGTGCTTGTATCACAGAATATAGTTGTGCCAAGAAAAGTTGCCAGGAAAACACGAACCAAATGATTCTTTCTCTCCATGGTATTTGATCTGTAACCTTTATACGTCTCAAGTACCAACTTAAAAGTCACCTTCCTTTTGTTATGGAATATCTCCCAACCATCACCGACTAATAGTTGCAGGCGGGAGGCATCTGCACATATTTCCATATCAATAGGAATTGGATCGCCACTACAACGTAAGCTGGTTATTGCCGCAAAATCTACAGGTGTCATGGTCATTTCTCCGATAGATGGGAAGTGAAATGTGTGTGTAGTATCCCACCAAAAGTGACTAAGTGCACAAATTAAGTGTCTGTCACAGTATGTGCACTTCAATGCTTTGACCGCATTGAACATACCCGTTGTTCTTATTATATCTTTCACAGTTTTTGGAAACCCATCAAACCACTCCAACAATGGCTTCACGCTTCCATGTCCACGGTATGCACTTAGCCTATTCTATAAATATCAAATTAAAATTAAGAATATAAGATCTTAATGTAAATTAGAATATAACATAAAATAGCAAGCGTTTCACAGAGATCTTGTTAAATAGAGTTTTGATAACATTATCTCATTTAAAATTACATATTAAAATTATATAGTTAATGTATTCGGTTACATATCGCATTATTTGAAGTTTTATAACATTTTTATAATACTATCGCTTTTCATAGTTAATTCACTATTTAAAATTATTCTCACTGTAGTTATATTTTACTGGTTTTTTTAATATATATGTATTCTTTTCAATTATGTTACCACATTCATAATGAATATTATAGAATTTTTTTATCTTTTTATTCTGTAATTTTTATAATTATTATCATATTTTTAGATGTTTTATGATATTTTTAAAATATGTATTATTTTTTGTAAATATTATACACTTTTGTAAATTAATAGTCACATATTAACAATTATTATCACGTATTTAAAATTTATAATTACTTATCATTTTTTTAATTATTTATCACTTTCTATATATGATCAGTTTTTCGAATACTTTTCCCTTTTTTGTACGTTATTATCACTTTACTTTGTTTAATGGTTTTATTAAAATATTTATAACATTTTAAGCTTTTCAACAATATTTACTTCATTTTTTTTCCACTCTTATCGCTTTTCTATATTTAGTCGCTTGTTTTGATAATGAATTGGTTTTATATCAATATTTTCATTTTTTTCTGCCGTTTTTAAATATTTATTGTATTTTCTAGGTTTTGCATCAATTTTCTGTTGTCAATCGTAATAAAAAATATTTTAAATTTTTTCAAGATTGTTAATTTTTTTATTATTTTACCACTTTTTGTATATTTAATCACTGTTTTTTATATTTCTTAACTTTTTCAAGAATTATTTCCCCCATTTCCAATTTTACTCACTTTTTTATTATATTTTTCAATTTTTTTCATTTCATTCATAATTTTTTTACTCTTTTTTTTTAATATTTATGGTATTTTATAGGTTTGGTATGAATTTTTAAACATTAATCAAATTTTTTATTTATAATTTATCGCTTTTTGTATATTTAATCACTTTTTTTTATATATTTTTTTGCTTGTTTTAAAATTGTTTTTCACTTTACCCATTAGTAATCCTTTGTTTCTATTTTTATTCATTTTCTTAAATTTTTATCATTTTCTTATTTTTAATCGATTTTTTGACATTTTTTATCGCTTTTCTTTTTTTCCAAACGCCTTTTCTCTTTTCACAAACGCCTTTTTGTTGTTTCCAAATGCTTTTGTTTTGTTTTCATCGCTTTTTTTATTTTTTCATAATTAATAAATTTTTTTATATTTGATCGCTTTTCAAATTTTATTTTTTTCACTTTCCCCATTAGTAATCCCATTAGTAATTGCTTTGTTTCTATTTTTATTCACTTTTTTTATCATTTTCTTATTTTTAATCGCTTTTACTAATTTTTTATCGCTTTTCCTTTTTTCCAAACGCCTTTTCCTTTTCACAAACGCTTTTTTTTTGTTTCCAAATGCTTTTGGTTTGTTTTCATCGCTTTTTTTAATTTTTTCATATTTAATAAAATTTTTTATATTTGATCACTTTTCAAATTTTATTTTTTTCACTTTCCCCATTAGTAATCGCTTTGTTTCTATTTTTATTCACTTTTTTATTTTTTATCATTTTTTATTTTTTTTCACTTTTTCTAATTTTTAATCATTTTTTCCTAAACGCTTTTTATTTTTCCCGAACGCTTTTTATTTTTTCCTAACGCTTTTTTTCCGTTTTCATCGTTTTTTTTTTTTAATTTTTTTCATATTTAATAAAAAATTTTATATTTCATCGCTTTTCAAAATTTATTTTGTTCACTTTCTAATTTACTAATCGCTATGTTTTCTAATCTTAATTACTTTTTTTTAAACCATATTTTTATTTTTAATCGCTCTTTCTTATTTTTTTTTACATTTAATCGGTTTTTTAACATTTCATCGGTTTTTTAACCAAATTATCGCCTTTTTCAGTTCGTTAACGCTTTTGTTTAATAATGATTACTTTTTAATTTTTAACCTATTTTTTTTATCACATTTTCGGATTGTAATCATTTTTTCAAATTAACCTAACATACTTTTTCTTTCTCTCACTTCATACATATACATTCCCTTAAATATAAACTATCCAATATATATACCAGTAATTTTATCAATTACAATGAAAACATGAAAAAAAAATTTAACTAACATCACAGCAAATTTAGCAGTTAAATTCCAAATAATAAAATTACAGTAAAATATAAACTCACTGGATGCGCTGGATGAGAAACGTGAGACTCTGGTTCAAAGTAGATGCTTGTGGAAGGAAGAAATTTCTTGCGAGGAGTGAGTCGCCTGATCATTGATTTACTGAAATCACATGGTAATTGCTTAATATAATCCCCGCTACCACTGTGAGACATAGTTTGTTTTTATATGAAATGTAGGAATAAGGAAATTGAGGAGAGGGAAGAGATGTAAGTTGCTGAAATTATAAAAAATGAGGAAGATTAAATAGTGTAGTTATAGTATAGGTAATAAATGATGAAGTTATTGAGGTAGATGGTTAAATTTAAAAGAGTGGTTGGGGAGGTGAAATTAGAGGGTAAAATTTAAAACGGTGGTTGGAGAAGTAAAAATAATGGTGGTGGTCAGGGGAATTGCCGAAAATTTAATACGTGGGATACATATTAATGGGATAATGACAATATTTTTTTAATATTTTATTTAACTTGACAACTTTACCTATATGTTTAAAAACTTATACGTAAGTCATGGTTATTCCTTCTGATATCGAAAATAATATTGTTATTATTCGGTTTAATAATATTTTTCTTCATAAATATTACTTTTTTTAATTATTATTAAATTTATTAATTGTAAATATTTACCAATTTTTTAACATTTATCACATTTTCTTTATTTTATCATTTTTTATACATGTAATTGCTTTTTTTAAAATCTTATCATTTTTTTTTACATTTAATCATTTTTTCTTACATTTTATTGCTGAAGTTACCTTCGTTGTGACCGGGTCACTTTGAAGGTAACCTAAAAATGTGACCGGGTCATAGCGAAGGTACCTTCGGTGTGACCGGGTCACATTGAAGGTAACCTAAAAATGCGACCGGGTCACATTGAAGGTACCTTCGTTGTGACCGGGTTACATTCAAGGTAATCTAAAACTGTGACCGGGTCACAGCGAAGGTACCTTCGGTGTGACCGGGTCACATTGAAGGTAATCTCAAAATGTGACCGGGTCACCTCGAAGGTACCTTCGCTGTGACCGGGTCACATTGGAGGTAACATAAAAATGTGACCGGGTCACCTCGAAGGTAACTTCGTTGTGACCGGGTCACATTGAAGGTAACCTAAAAATGTGATCGGGTCACAGCGAAGGTACCTTCAATGTGACCGGGTCACTTTGAAGGTAACCTAAAAATGTGACCCGGTCACATTCTGAGGTTACCTTTGTTGTGACCCGGTCACATTTTTAGGTTACCTTCTAACTAACCCGGTCACAACGAAGGTAACTTCAACGTGACCCGGTCACATTTAAGGTTACCTTCACATTGACCCGGTCACATCGAAGGTACCTTCGAGCTGACCGGGTCACATTTTTTTTTACCTTCAATGTGACCCGGTCACAACGAAGGTACCTTCGAGGTGACCCGGTCACATTTTTAGGTTACCTTCGATGTCACCCGGTAACACCCAAGGTACCTTCCACGTAACCCGGTCACTTGTTTACGTTACCTTCAACGTTACCCGCTCACAACGTAACTTCAGCGATAAAATGTAAGAAAAAGCGATTAAATGTTTAAAAAAGCGATAAAATTTAAAAAAATTGATTAAATGTATAAAAAAGCGATAAAATAAACAAAATGTGATAAATGTTAAAAAATTGGTAAAAAATTTTAAAAGGTAAATAAAAACTAAAAAAGTGATAAATAATTTTAAAATGCAATAAATAATTTGAAAAATTGATTAAATGAAAAAAGTGATAAAAAAATAAAAAAAGCATATTTTTTTTGAGAAAATCAATTAAATAAATAAAAAGCGATTAAAACTACAAAAAGTGATTAAATATAAAAAAATGATAAACTATAAACAAACTTGATAAATCTTAAAAAATGGGAAATATTTTTAAAAAGTGATTAAAAACAAAAAAAAAGTGATAAAAATTCTAAAATGCAATAAATATTTTTTTTACTCACTTGATCAATATACATAGATTTTATATTTTGAGAATCATTGACATAGGTATAAAAAGGTATTTTATTAAGTATATTATTCAGTATATTATTCAGCAATTACTTTTTTTTTACATAGATAATTTTTTTTAAATTTTTTTACTTCTTTCTAAAAATTTGTACCCAATAACATATATTCTCTTATTTTTTTTCCTCTCATTTTCTCTCTCTTCCCTCCTGTAAACGCTTTTTCTTTTTTTTGTTTCCTTTCTATTTTCCTCTTTCTCGTCCCTCCTCTTGTCTTTCTCTTTTTCTTTTTCTCTCCCCTAACCGGCTTGCCCTGTCGCCTGTTTCCCATACGTTCCATCAACCAAAATGAACGGCTAAGATTGGGGGGGTAACATTACCCCCTTTTCTCAGGTGGGTATTATAGTTTGTTCCTAGCAGTACTCCGTGTGATAATTTAGGGTTTAGTATAAAATTAAGGTTAATCATTCATTCAAGTCCCTAAAATTATTTATCTATGTCAACTCTAACCTGAGATCTAATATTCTTCTAGTCTTGTCATTTATTGCCATTAAAGAGGATGTCACGTGGCACCAAAGGCAATTTTTGTTAGAAAATAATGCTTAAACTAACGGTAGGGACCAAGGTAGGGCACAAAAGTTGAGTTAGAGGACTTTAATAGTTATTTTTAGAGTTAAGAGACTACATTAGGATGATCCTTAAAGTTAATGAACTAAATTTGGATTTTACCTAAACATATAGATAATAAATAAACAAATAAGTAAGTGATCATTAATTGAATTGTTTGTGACATAAACAATAGAATGATACCCTTATTCATATTTATTCATTTAAATAAATAAGCATAAAATTTCATTAGTATTTATTCATTTAAAAAAATTAAAAAAAAAAACGTAAATAAACTTTCTTAATAGTTCACCAAACATTCAGCTCGTTTACAACCTAAAATTTAACTTTCAATCATAGGGAACGAAAGCTGTAAGTTCTGTAACTATATTACCCTGCACTAACTATTTTGTCAATAATGAAGTTGAAACTTTACGGATAAATGGCATAAGGAAGATCCAAAATTATGCCTCAAATATTACTTTCATCTTTGAACTATGAAACATCACATGAATCTTATATCATGTGAAATGTTTCAGAGTCAGTAATGTGTTTAGTTTAGGTGAATTACATTTCATGTGCCGTTTATGTTTGTGGAAATTACACATTTCCCTTAGGTTTAAAAAATTATGCGTTCCCCATTAAGATTTTATAAATTAAACATTCCCTTAAGTTTCTCTAACATTTTAGTTAGTCAATATGATAGTACATTTCTGGTAACTTAGCATCCTAGGAAAGCATATCAGAGCCCCAGAGTAGAGCACACCTCGAAGGTGACGATGCGTGAGACATCCCCACCTGGAACGGGAGCCCCCCTCAGAAAGTTGATACTCGAACCAGCCTTTGTGCCATGCTTACTTCTCCATACATCCGTACTGGCAGTTAGGGAAAGGCTGCCATCCTTGATGCCATGTTATGTCAACATATAGAGTGCGATGGGAGACACGTGGCCAAAACTAATCGACAGCCAAGATTCATCTGAGGAGCCCTATATAAAGGGAACTTCACCCACCTTCTAGGGTATGTTGACTTCCATTTTTTCAGCTCACAAATACTTTTACTGGAAACCAGTTGGAGACTTTCCCTTAGAAAACACCACAGGGGCTCCCTCTTTCTCACTTCCCTTTCTATGCGTATGTTTTGTAGGTCTACTATAGCGGGCTTCATCGTTCCGGTAACCACAGATAGAAGAAACCACCAAATTGCAGTCGTCTATGGGAATGGTAGGAACTGCCTTGGTGGACACCTGACGCTATAGGTTGATGCACCAGGAAAGGGGCCTAAGATCCTGTTGACAATGAGCCCATCATCCTTTCCATGGTTGGCCTGAGAGATCTCCAGCAAAACATTGTGGAGAAGATCTCTCAAAGGTTGGAAGAAAGGTTGGTTGCCAGACACGCCCCTAGAGCTCCTTAGCTGACATAACCCCAAAATAAGAACGCTACAGGGGAGGAGCAATGAGTTGCGTCGCCGGATAGAGCCTACAGCTGTTCACCCAAGATATCCTCGATGCTCCAAATCCTCATGATTTCAAACTCCCTCAACTTAACATCTATAGTGGGATGGGAATAGCGGTGGGGGAGGAGTTATGATTGGGCATGAGGTTTTGTTTTGGAGGAGAAGAAGGAAGAGATTGGGTGGTAGCTAAGATTGTTAGATGGCAAAATTTAAGATTTTTAAGGGACAGCATAAGTTTTCAAGGGTCAAAATTAAAATTTTTCCTACAATTTTGTGTTGAAGTGACATCTTTCTGTCAACCATAACGTTTTCTGTCTAAATTAGGGAAAAAAAAAAAGCAGAACAATTTAATCATGTCAGGGATGAGAGTGGAATGAAGTGGATGTTAAGGATGAAAGTGGAATAAAAATTAAAAGTTGGGGGACAATGGATGCATTTAACCCTATAAACAAGTATATAGCACTAAAATCTTTAACTTTATATGGCATGGCCAATATATATATATATTTTAAAAAAATACGTATATGGGTAGGCTATTACAAGGTCCGTGAGTAGAATCAGTTTTTTCCGTTATAATTAGTCTCAAATTATAGTTTATAAACAATATATTATAGGTTTTTTTTTTTTGAGGATCTTAACAGTTCAATTTTGTAATCTAATATTTAGAGGATGATTACCCAAAAAAAAAAAAAAATATGAGTTAACATTTTATCCATTGGCAGTGGAAAAAAAAAATTTTAACCATCACCTTTGATTTGGGAAACTTGGAAGCCTTCTTTTAAAAGTCTCAAGAATTGGGCCACATAACTTCAATGCTACGATTCCATTCCATTTTTTGATGGACTTAAGAACTTGAACAACCTCACTCATTACTCGGTCTTCTTGAAAAAACGTCTGCCGTACGTATCAAACTCAGTTCATAGAATCATTTCATTTTTTGTCAAATTGCCAACACCAGTACTATTGCCTGGATAACTTGATAAGCTGTATTGATGTGGACCAGTAGTCACCTTAAAAAGCCATTAGATTGGGGTGATTAAGTTTCCCATGGTCTCCTTGAAAGAACTTCAATGTGCATGGAAGATGGACGGAAAATGAGGATATGAGAAGACTAGTCCAGGTACTGACTTTCTCCAAAAATTATTGTTAATTATCCAATATGATAGCTGACAACTCCTTTTATTTATGTTTTTTTTTCCCTTAATTCTATTTTAATGGAATGGACATTTATGTTTATATGAACATCGGTAATCAGTATGTACAATAAAAAATGAATACCTTCTCCGTCTTGTGTCAATTTGAAGTCGAACCTGGCAGAGTTCGATTTTATTTCTATGCCCAAAAATCAATGGTTTTGTGGCCCAATTCTTGAGACTTGAAAAGAAGGAACATGCTTTTGCAGCCAAGTTTCCTAATCCTAAACAAAAGGTGGTGGTGGAAATCATCATTAGTGAATAGGATATTACTCAAAAAATATTTAAGGGATGAAAGATGATCCAAAATAGGATCCGGATCCTGACACCTTGTTAGTTGTTACACTGGACCAAGTTGTTTTGAGACCTGACTGGTCAGTTTTTCCTCGCAGCAGGCTTGGCTTCAACCGAATTGCTGGATGGATGGGCTTGTGGATAGCCTACGGCCCGTTGCAACTTCAAACTGTTGCTGGGGCTAATGGTTAATACATTTGAATAAAGAAACCCAATTGCAGTAGAAGTTTAATTACTCCAAGGCCCCAGAACCGAAACTGGACGGAAAACTAACACCGCTCATTATTTTTTTTTTTAATTTGAAGGAAAATGAACAACTATTACGTTTTCTTTTGACCAACTAGGGTCAAAAAAGCAAAAGCCGCCACCTTTTGGTATTTTCAATTTGCGTTAGTTCGCCACACTCCCAGGCTTAGCTAGGCTAGCTGGTCATGCCTCCTAAAGAACGGCGTGCCTCTTTCGCACCCCAAAAAGCTCCTGCTCTCTGTTCACCTATATATACCCAATCACCCTCGAATTCTTTTGATTTGGCCACTTTACCCCCTTATTTTCTAAGTTAGGACCGGTTGTCCTTCCGATTCATCATTCATGCTCAAATATTTGTCATTAATAAAAGTTAAGGGGCCAATTTGTCACGATCAACAGGTTTTGGGAGTAAATGTGTCCCAATATTTAGTGACCCTTCGTCCTCTTAAAAAGCCGCAACCGAAATTGCCAACTCTCTTCGCTTCTCCCGCATAAAGTTCATCTGAATTGCCGCCGCCATTAGCGCTCGAGTTTTTAGAATTGAGGAAGAACAGGAATGGCTCTCGCCCACAAAATTGCATTTTCGTCCACATACAGCTCCCCGTCCTCGTATCGTCTAACCAAAACTCGCCGACCCATTTGTTCTGTACGCTACAATCCGTCGCCGTTCACCGAGAAGCACTCGGCGGAGAGGTACCGGAGAGACCAGTGGCTCTACGAGAACCAAACCCAGGACCTTTACGATTGCCCCATCCCGCTAGACGCCGACTCCTTCAGGCAAAACGACATCGCTTTGCAGCTTCCGGAGTTGAGGAAGCTGCTCAGTGTGTTGAGAGAGAAGCGGGAGGGTTGCGACGGTGAAAACACGCCGCGCCTTGGGAACGTGTTCTTGGTCGGAACAGGACCTGGCGACCCGGAGCTGCTGACTTTGAAGGCTGTCAGAGTTATACAGAAGGCTGATCTTCTGTTGTATGATAGATTGGTCTCAAATGATGTTCTGGATTTGGTTGGTCCTGACGCGAGGCTTCTCTATGTCGGCAAAACTGCTGGCTATCATAGCAGAACCCAGGTAAACGATTTTAAGGTTTGATTAGAGATAGCGTCAGACATGGCGGTTACATTTGATGTATTGAGTCAATTTCCAGTTGCAATTTTTGATATTGGGGATCTAATAAACTAAATAGTTTCTGGGTTTTCAGAAAAAAATCGGCTTGCTTTATGAAGGTTTGATTAGAACCCACGCATCATCGGTCTTTCCATTCCATTGTTTGCATACTGGTGTACTTGCATACGGGCTGAGTTTTGTGTTGAGATGGGAAATGATGCATTTCCTGTGGTAATGATTGTAGGAAGAAATACACGAGTTGCTTCTGAGTTTTGCTGAGGTTGGAGCTAATGTTGTGAGACTTAAAGGAGGAGATCCGCTGGTGAGTCATGAGTGTGTATTTTGCATTGATACTAAAATTAGCTTCAACCAGTGCGACTAAAATTAGCTTCAACCAGTGCGGTTTCTGTTGGAGTATTCTAACTTGTTTTGCAAATATTTTAGGTGTTTGGAAGGGGTGGAGAGGAAATGGACTTCCTTCAACAGAAAGGGATTAAAGTTACAGTCATTCCCGGTATGATGCTATACTTTTCTCTCCTAAACCGTGTAATCAGTTTATGAGTGAGAATTTCAGTGAAATCATGTTGAAAGGCTTACAAAATGAAAATGGTTCCTCACATCTTTTGTTGATTTATAGTGGAAATGTTAGAATAATTGGTTTCCTTGGAAACTTATGTGGTGGTCACTAGTTTGCTCTGTTGGAGCTATGGATATGATTTGTCTATTTTCACTGGGCTTCTGAACTTGTATTTCTTTATTGGTAAAGCTGAAACCTAGCCAAATATCATTTTAGTTTCTTTTAGAAGTCCTTTTACAAAAAAAAAAGGCCTTTATGGGAGCTTCTCTTACAACCTAATGCTTCACATACATTTACAGTAACTTACATTCAACTAGGCCTTATATATGTGTATCAGTTCACAGAGAAAAGAAACTAAATGGGCTTTTCAAAAGTCAAATGACTTCCCACTTAAGCAATGCCAAGATCTAGCAGTAGGTTACAATACAAGGTAGCTTGAATATCTAAGAGCAGCAGCAGAGAAGCAGACAACGTTAAGTTTTGAAGTCAATTAACTTCCTACAAAAACATCTGAGAACTAAGGGAGGATTTGATAGGAGTATATCAAGTAGGCGAAATGGGCGAAATGGCTTTAGCAGTAAAACTTATTTTATTCAAAAGACCAAGTCAAACAAACCGAAAGTGAAAACTGGTGTTGTGAGTGTTTTGATTAGCCAAATAAGGTTAGTAATCATTTTGAAAGCTGTAATAGATAAAAGCCTTCCCTTTCTAAACAAACTTTGTAACCAAACTTGGCAGTTGTAGATACTGAAACATTTGAAACTTCATTCCATAAGGCATCAGCTGCCTGGCCATGTTACATAACTGCAGGTTAGAGAGAAGCATTCTCAAGGAAAAACCTGATTCCACACTTAAAACATATGATTCCACCTTACTTGTTGTGAAGGAACACGGTTAGCTACTAGCGACTATCAGTCAAGTTCAGGTTTGTTTCAACAGGGAAGAGACTTAGTGAGCTAATCCCGTTTTTCTTCGTTAAGTAACTGCAGTCTAAACTCAGAATATCTCCAACTCCATGATCAAACACCTTGAATTTCACCTTCTGATTTCACTAATTCTGCTGTTTTTAAAATCTATTGATTCAAAACTAAAAGTCACATCTATTTCAAATCAATCCATTTAATTTTGAATTAATGGATTTTTTTTATCCATTTTTACTGTTTGCACGAATTCACTGCCACAATTAACTGTAATCACAGGTTTAAACTAATTGCAGAACTAATGCCTATCAAACTCGATATTGATAATTAAGAATGGTAAGTTTCTAATTAGTTTAATTTATTAATAGATAGTGCTCCACTAACTCACACAAACTGCACACTTATCCCTCTTCTTTTTTTAAGCTCGGGGTTTTCCATAAAGCCTCCCTAACTTAATTTAACCCTTAAACGTTAAAGCTTAACAACTTGACTAGTAAAACTTCACTTGAGTCACCAAGTCAAGTTCCACAATATTTTTGATGTTCTTCTTTTATGTTTAATTAGGAAGTCACATTCCTAATTACTACTGAAACATAATATTCCATTCCAACCACATCTTAAAGTCTTTCTACTAAGGGAAAAAAAACTCGAATCTAAGGTGCTTCTTGGGTATGACAGCTTCAGCCTAAACAACTGACTCAATGACTTCCTTGTGAGATAAAGAACACTGTGCCACTACCAAATTTGAAACACAGAAATTTGAAAAATTTTCAGTTCCAAACTGATTTCTTTTTCTTGGAAATGGTAATCATATGTTATGTTAACAAGTTGAATTGAGTTTAAAGTTAAATAAAGTTTTAAAGCTGAAATTGATTAGTTCTGGGGGAATGTAATTACTTGGACAAACAGATGGTGGTTTTTGTTCATTGATAGCAGATATAAGGAGTGAGTATTTTATTTGCAGGTATTACTGCCGCCTCAGGTATAGCAGCAGAGCTTGGGATTCCATTAACTCATAGGGGCATTTCAAATAGTGTTAGATTTCTCACAGGCCACTCAAGGAAAGGTGGCAAAGATCCTCTTTTTGTAGCGGAGAATGCTGCAGACCCTGATTCAACTTTAGTGGTGTACATGGGCTTGTCAACCCTACCTTCTCTGGCCCTGAAATTGATACATCATGGTTTGCCACCAGATACACCAGCTGCAGCAGTTGAGCGAGGAACAACACCTCAACAGCGAACGGTAAGTACATCTTCTACAATGAATCTTTGTTCTTATTATGCTAGAACAATGAATATTAATTTCAGTTGTTTGCTCAATCTAGGTTTTCTCCAAATTGAAAGATCTTGCTGATGGAATTGCATCGGCAGAATTGGTGTCCCCTACTCTAATTATCATTGGGAAAGTGGTAGCACTTTCACCTTTGTGGCCACATTCATCAACTGCACAATCATGCTTGGTTGAGTCCAAATAGGTCGTTAGGTCAAATCCCAACTTGAGTGGAGGTAAAACAGAAGAAATCCTTGTGTCTGGATACCCCATCAATTTTGTGGGATTATGGCAAGAAACATCTGGGAAGTAAAGAATAGCTCCACCATTGAAGGTGATGTGAGCTCCTAGTAGCAGCGAGTCCAAGAAGCTGATGATCTGAACCGGATCTGTTTGTTTCATTCATGAAGATAATGGAACTGCGATGCAGAGACCGGCAACCATGGGGAGGTTCTCAGCCTGCTGCGTTATTGCTATTTCATATTTCCAGGGTTCATGGGCATACGATCCTTGACTTGCGAGATCCTATTCCGACAGAAGTTATCACGGATTCTGGATATGTGATCGTCATGAGATCTTTTTCTGAACAGGTTGATTGATTGGAAGCTCTTAACAAGGGCGAGGCTATTAAAGAGAAGCCACAACCCATCGTGAATCATAAATTTTGTGCATTCTGTTATTCATTTATGCTGGTTGTAAGAGTAGAGATCATTGCTACTGGGATTGTGGCTTTGCATTTTCAGCTCCTTGGTAGAAAAGAGTTCGATTCATTATTGATGGAATTTGTATTACCTTGTCATTATTGCTAGTACTGGAGCAACAGAACCATGAACTTCCGGAAACAAACATTTCAATATGCATAGCTGGTTAATATTGTGACAGCTCTCCTAGTCAACTAATCAAGTAAGTGTTTATTTACTTTGATTAAGTGGTTATTAAATTAAGTACCTCAATTAGCGCCTTGTTAAGCAAGTAACATAAGCTTAATTAAGTTAAGTGAGTTCCTAAGTGTGATTTGGCATAGTTAAGTCAAGACCATTAGTTGTTCTAGCTTTTAGAATCATCCTAGTAAGTTTTGACAACTTGTGGCACTAAGTGTTCTTTTGAGCCATTTAGAACTTAAGTGGCTAAAGTGTTCAAGAAAATTAAGTTTGGGAAGCTTTTTAGTACCCTTTAAAACAAAGAAAAGTGAGTTTGGAGTGTGAGTTGGTGAGCTATTTGAAACAAATGAAAGTATGAGGGCTTAAGTGCAAGGGAGAGAAAAGTTGCTTAATAAGCTTATAAGTTAAGTTTCTTCTTCTCTTCTTCATACTTAGCCATTTCTTGCAAACACCAAAAATTCGTGGCTCCATCTCCTCTCCCAAATTCCCAGCTCAAGCTTCATTTCCTTGCAAGTTTTCATCAAAATTAAGAGTGCCAAGGGGTTAGGAAAGATCACCAAGCTTTGTTTGAGGTGTTCTTGCTTCATTTGATATTTGGAAGCTTGTTTTGGATCCAATTTCGTAGGTAAGCTTCTTGAGATCATTTGGTGTGTTTATAGGTTGTTTCTAGAGCTAGAAATGGTCTTGGTTTGATTGGTTTGGGTGCCAAATTGCTTTGGTTTTAGGCTTGGAACTCAAGGAAGCTCAATTGAGCTTAGGAGGCTTTGTTGCATTGCTTGCTTCGTGGCTAAAATTGAGGTAAGGGTTCAAGTAATTAAGCTCAAATAATGCATGGTTTTGTAGTTTTGTATGTTGGGATGAATTAGGAACAAGACCCATTAAGTTTGGATTAGAAATGAGAGAGTTTGAGTAGCTTGTGTACAAGAACGACGCTGTCGCATAAACCCAGAAAACTGAGTTGGCGACGCGTCGCCAATTTGGTTGCGAATTGGCGCCGCGGCGCCAGAAGGCGAAATTGTACACAGAGCGTTTGTTCGGCGGCGCCGCGTCGCCAAAAGCATTTGCTCTTTGGCGCCGCGTCGCCAAATGCCAATTTGGCCTCGATTTCCGGCCATCCTAAGATTAACTTAGACTCTCGGTTTCTATCCCTAGGCTATTCTAAGACGTTCCATAGCCTCGGTTGGGTCTAGAATTCATTCCTAAGGCGGGAATTGTGCGTTATTTGGAAGGTAGTCAAGTTGTGTGGTTAAGTGTAAAAGAAATGTGACTTGGTGGCTAAGTAACTCATAGTATTTAAGTTTTTAAATGGATATTAAGGGGATTAAGTGGGTTTTTAGACTCTTTATTGGCCGTATAGAGTATCAATTACATATGGTCAATAGAGAGAAAAACTTAAGTCGATCCCAACCAAGCCATTTGGTTTGGTAAGTGAGCCACTAGTAGTATTTTGAGTTAAACCTTGAGGGTTTGACTAGTTAAACCACATAGGAAGACTACCCTGTACAATAAATTAAGGGTAAAGGCGGGTAAGTTTGAGATAGGTGACGACCTACTCTAGAACCCGTAGATGGGACTTAATTGAGGTAAAGTGTCCGGGATACGAGGGCCAGTATCTCAAGTACCTCAGCCGTTTGAGCTCACGGCAAGAATTAAGGCACTTAAAGTGCAGGAAGTCCCAAGTGCATGTGTTGTGTGCATTTCATACCATACATCCATACATTGCATTTCTGGCATTTTGTTGATTGTTTGTTGTTTGAATTGCATGTTTGATTGCTTGGTTGCCATATTGCATATTTGTTGCATATTTCTTTGCAGGTAATTAAGAAGGGAATCCTTACTGAGTACTTTTAAGTACTCATTCCCTTAGTTTTATTGTGCAGGATCTAATCCCGGGCCTAATCACTGAGGTGATAGTCAAGGCCTAAGCTTTCTGTTTTGCAGGTATTTTATTGAGAATCCTAGTGATTCTAGTTTCTTACAGTATAAGTTATGTGCTAACCAAGTTGTGCCTTTACAGTGTAGAGGCTAAGAGTACACAAGAACAAAGTCTAGTGAAGGGCTACACTTGGAGCTTGGCTTAGCTCAAGGTGGGCTCAAGTAAATGATCTTAGTAGTTAGTAATTTTGTCTCTTGTACATAGTACTTGGTGTACTAAGTAAGTTGCCTCTATTGGGATACATTAGGATGTAAATCCATCTTGTTACTTTTGGGTGCATGCTAGAGTTATATGTATGCACAAAACTGTTACTTGTAGTTAAAGCAACTAGTATTTCAATGACTTGGTACGTTTTCAGTATGTTTTAATGAAATGCTCGAGCAATGTTTTAATTCAAGACTTTTAAATTTCGGTTGCATTGCCAAGTCAGAAGCATGCATAACTTAATCTGAGTAGGCTAAGTAACTAGTTGCATATAAATTGTTTTAATTTATATTGACGAGTAATAGTTAGCCAATTGTAACTAGTGGGATTCGTTATCCCTAACAGCCTACAAGATTAGGGGTACTGGGCCCCGTTCCGTCACAAATATCGCTTCTTTTATCAGCCAACAAAAAAAATAGGAAAACGATTATAACACCAAAACCAGTAACTTGATGGAGTTCACAATCGTCATCCCCGAAAACCAGGAGAGAAACAGATATTGGAGGCCAGAAGTGCCGAAAAATGGCAACTAAATTCAAGTTAACATTACATAGATTGAGAAAGGAAACAACAGTTTCAAGCTGAAGGTTGGCTTGCATTGTCCAGAGGACACCTCGGCAGTAACATCATCATAAGTAGAGTAGAGCCATTGATAAGGCCTTCCATTCCCTCGGCACAGAGCAAACATAAGCTGCAGAAGCTTATGCTCTAGCCAATGCAACTGGAGCAAGTGTTGCCAAGTGCAAGTAAAACAAATTATAAGCGAGAGGCATAGGAATTGACAGGAAAGTAAGAGACTACAATGGGTACTTTGGAGGACTTGGGTTTGATCTCTGGAGGAGGAGGCCGAGAAGGAGCAGAAGAGGCAGCACCATGAGGGACTCGTGAAGGTCGGAAACAACTCAAGACCGAGGAGCAGATGCCCATTCTTGCAGGAGCTTCCAAGGGTTAACAAAAGATGGTGTAGTATTATAAGCTAGGAGTAAGTGCTTGCTAGTCTTGGAGTTGTGGGGTTCAGAAATGGTTCAGTGAGACAATCTCTTGACTGCCCCCTGATTTTTATAGCAGTAAGTCAACAGACGTGCGGAGCAAGCTCATTTGAAACTTGCCATGTACGCCACTAGCCTTGTCTGCCAGCCTGATATAAATTGCTATATTAAAAAGATGGAGGTCTATGTTCCTGTCCCTGTCCCTGTCTCCGTCTCTGCTTTTGACCATTTTGGTCTTCACATGCTTTTGAATTTGATTACTTCCCAAGTAATCCGTGATTTATGAATAATGGAAAATCGTAAAACCATCTTTTCCATCCGTGCTTTTAATTTATTTAGTCGGAATAACGTCTAAAATTAGTGTCAAAGTTGGAATGAATTATCAATGATATTAAAGGTTTTTTCTAATCTTTAATACTAAAAGCTATGATTAGATTTTTTTTTTCAATTTCTAACCACTGATGTTGTTGCTAAATGAAGTCTTACTGGGAGATAACTTATATAATGAGTACAATATATATATATATATATATATATATATATTTGAGAATTGATATCATGTAGGTGATTAGCTTACAGATATTGATGGCAAAAGATGCATCTCACACGTCATATCTGGTCTTTTCTCACCTTCACTGTTCATAACCATTCAATTTCTTGTGTTCTCATTATTCTACACAATTTTGTTGACAAGTGCCTTTTTTATAGCTATTTTACTTTTTTTTTTTTTCGTAATTCACCTCGGTAAGTTTGTGATATTCTGCAGCAAATGAGCCATAGAATAGAAGACCAAAATGTTAAATATTATTAACGTTAGATATACTGTATATCATATTTTTAAGATACATTGCATGACATACAGTGTCACATATTGTTACCATTTTTATAAAAAAATAAATATTAGAATATTATTTTAAGATGTAATAAATTAAATAATTTTTTTTGCACACTTTTGTAAGTAATCTAATTTTTTTCATCATAATTTGTCAAATATAAATAAATATATATGATCGAAGATATATTTTATACAAAAAATATGAAAAATTTTATATATAGAGAAAAAAAATATTACTAAGCAAAAAACCTAATTTATTGATACAGGAGAAAAAAAAAGAAACAATACTTTAATAATAATAATACATTTTCTAATACCCAAAAAAAGAAAGCAAAAGTAAAAGAAAAAGTAACCAAAAAATAAAAGTAAATATTTATGTTAAAATATATGTATTAATTATATTTTAATATTTTATATATTTATATATGCTATTTTGATATAAGATGATAAAAAAAATACCTCATACATGTTTATGAAAAAATAAAATATTACTGTTTGTACATCACAGTATTTGTGGTATATAGTGGACGTACATCGGGGTATTTGTGGTAAACCGTGGACGTATATCGCGGTATACAGTGATTTTTTTTCTTTTTACAAAATGTGGATAAAAATTTACTGATATGTAAAATACTGTGATATTTTATTATAAAAAAATGATAAAATGTGAAAAATATTTGTACCACATACCACTTATCCACTGTAAGCGATATACGGCGATATATCAATTCATTTAATTCCATGTAGAAGACCCAAGGAGCATGCACTCCAACCTTAAAACTAAAAAAATTGTTCCCAAACACTAGCTCAGCTGGCATGTAGCTGTGGTTTAGCTCCTGCTCCCCCTTTCCCAAGCCTACAAAAATATCATTCCATCTGTTTCAATTGTCTTTGGAGTTCAAAACAAGCGGAGACTTTATTACTTAACAATATAATAATATCTTCTCCAAATCCTATACTTATATACCTGATTTTGAGTAACAAAAAAAAAAAAAAAAAATCAAACTATCACAAATGCATGAAAACATTTGTTGAGATGCATCAGCTAAACCTTACGAATATGCATATTTGACCCAAGCCAAGGGAAGAGTCCAGTAAGCACTTAAATACATTCTCAAGAACTTTTGACTGCGTGATTGTGTAATACTTTTGTGCATAAAAACTGTTTTGAGTGTGTATTGAAGCTGTGCCCATGATTAGCGTGTAAAAATCCCAAGAAGAAAAAGGAAAAAGTACCTTCTTCTTTGCCAACTTGAAGCTCATGGGTTTCTTGCTTCGCTGATAAGCTCTGTCAGGCCTTTATGATCTCTCTTCAGCACCAAAAAATCATACTTCCAGAAGTATATACTCACACATTTTAAAAATGCACGATTATAAAACAATACACTGGACACATGAAAAAAATGTTAGATTACCTATTATTTTATGCGATGTCCACCATTATTGTATTCAATGTCTAGGCTTATTATATGCATGCTTGTCTCGGACGTGGTTATGTTCTCAACTTAAAATGAGAGAGTCGATCACACTTCTCATGTTTTTTTTTTGCCCTTTTGATACACAAAATCTTTACAAATAGTAGTGTACAATGATTAGAAAGATCTATAGAAAAATTAGGAAGTGAAATATCTACTACACGAAAATGTTGAACTCGAGCATAATTTAACCACTTTTAAATGTCTGATATTTTAGAGTATAATACCATTTAAATTGGATTATTCTACTTGTTTGGGATGTCCCATTATATTGCCAGCTGAATTGGGAATGCGGGACTCATGTTTGGCTTTTTTAATTGCACTTATATCCAAATGTTTGAAACCTCGTACCTACCTCATATTTTTCTTTGGTTGCACTATGTGACCTAAGTTTTTAAAAGTATAATTTAAAAAGCTTGATAATAATGTTAATTCAATTAATTTAATTAAATGTATCTAATAATTTTTTCATAAGTTAATGAATGTACCTCTTTCTTTCTATAAACGTAAGAAAGTAAACTTTTTTAAAAATAATTTTTGCTGAAATTAAAACACTTTAAAGCTCTGAGGCTCAAATCCTGGTGTAAATTAGATGGTCGAAGGTTGTGACCTCACGTCCGCATAGCTTATATCTTAAGAGATTCCGTTCCAGGAACAAAATCCTTCTTCATTTCACAGCCTCCTCTCCAGTTGTAACTTGTAAGTAACGCCGGAAACTTGATAACCGAGAATGCCGCTCCAGTCCGTCGAAGCGACGGTGGCGAACTTCGACACCGTCTTCGAGAAATTCCGGTCAGAAGCGCCCAAATTCAAAGCCAATCTCATCCTCTTCCTGGCCGACAAAGACCCTTCCACCAATCTCAGTTGGTGCCCTGGTTCGTTCCTCTCTCTTATTCCATTTTCCTTTCATCCTTTTGCCCATTAATCGCTCCTCGTTGTTTCAGGAACTTGGAATTCTTAATTGATTCTTCGAATTCCTTTACCTATGTGAAATTTTCTTCGATTCCGTGTACGTATTTGTGGCGTTTGTGAGCCGGCGTGTTCGTAATTGTTTTCCTTCACCAAACCCTTCTTTGTTCCATATCGTCAACTGTCTAGGCTAAACTGTATTGGGCTTCGTACTGGTTTCTTGTCTCTAGGAACCATTGGCATTACTTTTGAAAAGCAATATGTGCTTGTTAAATTACTGAATTTGGGGTAATTCCAACTTGGTGATTAAGTTTGGTAGCTGTGTATTTCTAATACTATGAGTAGATCTAGAACTGAAGCCCTCTGTTGCCTTCTTTGATGTTGTATGTGTATGGTTTTGGTTTGTGTAGACTGTGTGAGAGCTGAACCTGTGATCTACAAGAAGCTAGAAGCATCCCCAGATGATGTGATGCTTCTGAAAGCTTATGTTGGTGATCGCCCCACCTGGAGGAATCCGGCACACCCATGGCGAGTGGACCCTAAGTTCAAGCTCACCGGAGTTCCCACCCTTGTACGTTGGGAGAATGATGCCATCAATGGCCGTCTTGAAGATCATGAAGCTCATGTTGAGCACAAGATCGATGCCCTTGTGTCCAGCAAATGAACTTGATAGTATATCAGATGGATTGGTCTCACATAATAAACAGAACCAGCTTCATGTCTGATCAGCCTGGTTTCACCATTAGGGAAGGCTACTGACTGTTCTTACTTGCTGTTTAAGCACTCTGATTGTGGATAACTTGACACTACAAAGCCTTCCGAGGCACAAACTGTAAAGTGTTGCACTAGAAATCGTATCACTTATTTGTGCTTTTCTAATCTTGATACCTGAGGATGCTAGGAATATTGTGAGTGCTAGGAGGCAGTCTATTGAGGATGCCTGAGGATTCTAGGAATATTGGGAGACAGTCTATGTTGTTTTGTAGCTGTGTCTGAGTCTACTCCATGTGGGTGAGCAGATATGATTTCATTACTTGTTAAAGACACCTAACTGGATCCCTTGGATTTAGCTGAAATATTGGACAACTGTGGGAGGTTCAGATAGTTTTTGAGGCACTGGCCTTCGTAGAATTGGGTTCAAGAGCTGTGGGCGTGTAGGGCCTAGCAATCTTTGTTAAAGGCTTCCCAGAGGATAAAAACATTTCCTTTTCTTGATTGTTACTTTTGTTTTGGGTGCTACCAAAATCCAACATTATCAATTTATCATTGGAGACACCGCATTGCCAATGGTTTAGGGTTAAAAAATGCTAGAAGGCTTTCCATTACGACATTTTGTTTATGTTTACATGTATCATACAAAAATTGTTTTAATTCGAGATGCCAAAAAAAAAAAAAAAAAATCCACCGTCCTCGTAGCCCCATCGCCGATGCAGTTTCTACGCCTTGTTCACACGAATCTTTTGCCCTTCCAACAACTGAAATGAACCAAGCATCAAAACATTGAAATGGTCAGCACCAGAGTGGTTGCTTTGGAATAACTACTTCCATCTGCACCAGCGGTTGTTGTTATCCAGAGGAAATATTACACATAAAACCAAAAATGAAGAAGGCTATCATCATGTTCAGCTGTACAGGAGCAGTAACTTTTTCCGGGAATCAGAAGCATTTATACAAGTATAAGGGTTAGGCCAGGAGCAGTAAATTGAAATCCCATAGTTGCAGGCTTAAAGAAGAGAGAAACATAATGCATCCCAATTCTAAGCTTAACAGTTTCTTTATAAATGAAAAAATTGCAGTAAACAAATAGTTCATTCTAGTCCCAAAGAAAGGGAGGGATAGGCTAAGCTCTATATTAATTAACTCTCATCACAAATAAATAAGACTGGATAGCAACAAATTGCTCAAGTTCAAGGAGGCTAAGTAATTGCTTCGTCAACTTCTAAAGTTATTGGCATGCATAAACATCTGTCTTTAGAAACAAGAAATAGATGTAGAATAAGAGGATCTGACAGTATAGTTAGCTCAGCTAACCCTAAATCCAAACAACTACAGTTAGTTATAGCATGAGCAGAAATATGGCAAACAGTCATCCACACAAATATCTGCAGGTTCACAAGTTATTTTGTACTTCACAAATGTAAGAACCAACAAAACCAAGAGTTTTGTGCAACTTACTGTATTGTTAAAAGATGAGATAGCAGCTTCCACTTCCTCCTCAGAAGAGAATGTCACAAACCCAAATCCTCTGGACTTTGATGTCCCGGGAACCCTTGAAACCTTAGCACTGAGAACTTTCCCCTTCTCAGAAAAGAAACTCTTCAGTGTATCTGTGGTCACAGTCTTTGCAAGATTACCAGCATAAACTTTGTAAGGGCTGTCAATGAACTGAGACTCCTCTAGCTGTAGCAAAGACAAATCAACTTCTGGAAGAGGCTTCTCTGTTATGTTTACCTTGATCTCACGTCCCCCAATTTCCTGAAGCCATATAGCAAGTATGGACCAGTAAACAACCTTGTGCTAACTAACACATATACATCTTTGTCATGTATCATGTGAGGGAAGTTATGAAAAAGCCTACTGTTCCATTTAGTTTCTCAATCACTGCATCTGCATCCTCGTCAGTCTTCATTGTAACAAATGCAAATCTGCGACTCCTCCCAGAATATTTGTCATACATGACCTGTGATGGAAGCAAAACTAAGGAGTCAAATCCCATGGTACCTCAACAGCAAGCATTGAGCAAGACATAAGCCTAGATCACCCAGCACCAGTTCATGAGTTTAGGTTCTTCTAAAACAAAATTCACAACACATCAGCACATTAGCAACAACAAAATCCCACTTAACTAACAAGTCATGTTATATTTCAATTAACAAGAAGTTCTAGCACTTAGTAAGAGTTCAGACCTAATACCCCAGCTTGTATTCTACAATTCAATTCTATGATGCGTCCTTAGTTCATTCCTACAACACACCGAATTCCGAATATGTAATTACACATTAAAATAACAAAGCGCAACACAACACTATGAAAGGTTTTGTCTTCGCTTAAGCTGAACAGCTGAATCTGAAACTACTCTGCTTCCTCAGGTATTTAAGACAAAAAACGAAGACAGAAACTGAACAGAATCTAGAGTAGCTGACAAGATTCAATAAACCCTGCTACGGGATTGTTCCAGTCCAGGAACGAACCAAAAGGACAGTACTGTAGTACCTCAGCTTTCTCGACGACGCCATGCTCCTCAACAATCTTTTTGAGCTCCTCATTGTTTAGTGTCCTCGGAATGTTGCCAACATACAGTCTTCTGGCGGCGGGAGAAGAAGGGTTGGCCACCGCAAAAGGCCTCCACTTCTTCTTCAGGCGTGAGCCAAAGGAGAGATTTTTTGCGAAATGGGCACATGGGTTGGACGATAATTGAAAGGCTTGAAGGGAGAATTTGGATTTGGGGGGGTTTAGAAGGTTTCGTGGTGATATCGTAGACATTGAAGATAGCGAAGCCATTTGCAGAAACCTGGCTCTCTGGAAGCGAGGGAAGACGAACAACAACTGTGACGCAGCGATTTATCGCATTACCATTATCCAATGTCCATCCCCGTTCCGAAACAATTGCACTGCAAGGTCCCAAACTTTGTTGTTGTTGCACATTCGTCCCTGAACTCCATTTCGCTCCCTAATCACGCCAAATCTTAGTGAAGGTTTTCCTTTTTTTTATTTCCGTCCTTCCACTGAATGGTAAGAAAATGTTTTGACATAAAAAAAGTCTCATATCCCATCATTTTTGCCTAATGGGTATTGGTTAAAGGGAGGTTAGGGTTTGAACACCAGGACCAAATTTCCTCATATAATGCCCTAATACTAGTATGGGTGCTTTTTAGATTTTAAAAAAATAAGCATTGCCCTATTTATTTAAATATAAGCACTTTCTAACCTCTATATCGATCTTATATAGTTGCTTGAATGTAAAGAAGGAAAAAAAGCTTTTCTCTTAACTTTGAGTGGTAAAATTTTTTGTTTGCATAAGAAGAAAGTGATTTGAGTCGTAAATAAAAATAAATCAAATAATATTTGACATTAGAAACTAAAATATTTTGGTAGTAGTAGTAATAAAGTGTTCTTTTAGGATAGAAGTGTTTTTACCTTTTTCCTTTTTGTATTTTTTTGAAAATATGTTTATAAATTAAACTCTCTTACCATTAAAGAAAAAAATCGTCCTTTTGCTACGGGAAATTAAAACACATTGGTAAAAGAAGTAGCAGCTCATTCCGATCTATCGGAATTTCCTTCCGTGAAGTTTCCTTTTCGAGCTCAAGGTGAATCTTGTCATATAATCTGTGAGAACACAATCTAGGGTTGCAGTCTCTAATCTGTTTACGCCTTCTGTTTCAATCGTTTCCGTTTCTTTAGGCCACTTTGGTTCTCTGTTTTTGTTCCTCAACTGGTTCTCAGCAGCTGCAACAATGGCGGAGGCGAAGCCGGATTTTTCCCTCAAGGAGACAAACCCAAATATCGGCGGCAGCAGAGTCTCCGGCAGGCAGAAGCTCACTTCCTCTTTCGACCTTGTGGAGGAGATGCACTTCCTGTTCGTCCGTATCTCCAGAGCCAACAGACTACCGCCGTCAGGGAATCTCGCGGGTCCTCTCGTCCAGGTAATGATCGGAAACTACAAAGCATCTACAGGACCCTCCCCTACTCTAGAATGGAACCAGGTTTTCGCTTTCGTGAAAGATCGGATACAGACAATGTCGGTCCAAATATCAGTGATGGACGGCCCCAGAGTCGTCGGAAAGATGAGCGTCAATATCCATGAAATCCCGACCCGCTACCCGCCGGACAGCCCATTGGCGCCGCAGTGGTACCCTATGTTAGACGAAAACGGGAACACGGGGAATGGAGATGTCATGTTGTCTATCTGGTTCGGGAGCCAAGCCGACGAAGAATTCTCCCGGGCATGGTTCGCGGATGCCGCTGCGGTGAGCGGCCCGAACATCATCAACACGCACCCAAAGGTCTATGTGGCTCCGAGGCTTTGGTACCTCCGAGTAAACGTGATTCAAGCCCAGGATTTGGTGGCTCGTGAGGAGCGTCAAGAACCCAAACTCTACATCAAGGTCACCCTTAGGGACAATAAGACCAGAGTTTCGCTTGCCCTTAAGACCAAAGTTTCGCCGAGCAAAACCCTGAATCCCACCTGGAACGAGGACTTGATGTTCGTCGTGGCCGACCCGTCTGATTACAGTCTGTTCATCAGCGTGATGAACATATTCGAAGACAAGATGGAGGAGTGTTTGGGGAAGTGCGAAGTCTCGGTCTCGAAAGTGGACAAGCGAATGCTCCCAATTCCGGCGGCCCCTTTGTGGTACAACCTGGAAAGGCCCGGGATTCCGCAGCCTGGGGGGAACGCCGGGGTGAACTTCGCAAGTAAGCTTAACATGAGGATATCGCTAGATGGAGGGTACCACGTGTTCGACGAACCCAAGCATTATTGCAGCGATTACAAGACTCCAGGGAAGTTGCTCTGGACGCCCAAGCTCGGCGTCTTGGAACTGGGGATTCTGAGCGCCACCGGCTTGCAACCGATGAAAGCTAGAGGTGGCATTGGGGCTAGCACGGATGCATATTGTGTGGCGAAATACGATAACAAGTGGGTTAGAACAAGAACTGTGGTGAACAGCTTAGCTCCCAAATGGAACGAACAATACAACTGGGATGTCTTCGACCCTTGCACGGTCCTCACAATTGGGGTGTTCGATAATTGTCATTTGCTGGACGGGGAGATAGGAAACGATGCCAGACTTGGGAAGGTGAGGATCCGGTTATCGACTCTTTGGACGAACCGAGTCTACACCCTTTCGTACCCACTTGTAGCTCTTCACCCCGGAGGGGTCAAGAAGATGGGCGAGATCCAGCTTGCCGTAAGATTCACCAGCTCATCTATGTTGAATCTCTGCGCCGTCTACTCGCAGCCGATGCTCCCCAAAATGCACTACGTTTTCCCACTCTCGGTTTTGCAGGCTAAGATGTTGAGGCAGCAAGCGATTGATGTTCTGTGTGTGAGGCTGGGGGGCGGCTACGAGGCACCGCTGAGGAGAGAAGTGGTTGAATACATGCTCGACGCGGGTTCGCAGCAGTGGAGCATGAGAAGAGCCAAGGCTAACTTCGAGAGGCTTTCAGGCGCCCTTTCGGGGCTCAAAAGGGCCTGGCAGTTTTTCGACAATGTCCGCAAGTGGAAGAACCCTCGCACCACAATTCTAGTCCACTTAATCTACGTTATAGTAGTTGTTTACCCAGTACTGATCTTCCCAACTCTGTGTCTCTGCTGCTTCGTGGTGGGGTTGTGGCGGTTCCGGCACCGGCCAAGACGTCCTCCTCACGTGGACATCAAGTTGTCCATGGCAGATTCTGCGAATGCAGATGAACTGGACGAAGAATTCGACACGTTTCCGTCGACCAGACAGGGTGAGGTTCTGAGAATGAGATACGACCGGCTGAGGGCGATCATGGTGAACCTGACGCAGCTGGGGGAGGACCTGGCGACACAGCTGGAGAGGATCCATTCTCTGTTGAGCTGGAGGGATCCAAGAGCAACCGCCATGTTTTTGGCCTTCTGTTTGGTGGCTGGGACAGGGTTTTATTTCGTTATTTGTTTGCATCCATGTGGACCAACTCTTCTGAATGTGCTTTTGGGGCTCTTTGTGATGAGGCATCCCAGGCTGAGAATCGACATCCCTTCGGTTCCTCAGAACTTCTTCAGAAGATTGCCAACTCAAGCAGATTGCATGCTCTAGCTAGGAATGTGTTGAAAAACAACCTTGAGGCCTTCTAATTTGTATAGGTCGACCTAGTTTTGGTTTGGTAGACCATGGGACTAATAGTTTTTAGTTATCACAATTTGAGGATATAACTATAAAACGCGATCTATATTCTTCTATGATAATGATTATCCTCACCCTGTCTGGTCGACGGAAACGTATCGAATTCTTCGTCCAGTTCATCTGCATTCGCAGAATCTGCCATGGACAACTTGATGTCCACGTGAGGAGGACGTCTTGGCCGGTGCCGGAACCGCCACAACCCCACCACGAAGCAGCAGAGACACAGAGTTGGGAAGATCAGTACTGGGTAAACAACTACTATAACGTAGATTAAGTGGACTATTTGGGGTTCTAAGCTTTATATAGGCTCTTCATATAGACATGTAAAAAATGATGGATGTTAGCTAATTATGAAGCGTACACCAAAAATACAAAATGGAATTAGGTAGTCGTTTTTATGTCAAAAAATTAATTGACACATTTATCAATTTTATTATCATTTTTGCCATAAGTCGAGCGAATATGCAAATACTATAAAGGATGTGGAATAGTGACTGAAAATGGTGACAGAATTTGTTATCCTCAGTAGGTGCTATTCAGTAATTGACCAAAACACGGGTCACTATTTTATTTTTTCGTCTAGTGAAACTTAATTTTGCACGTGAGATATCAGGTTTTCAAGAGCTTTTAATTGGAATTATTTTTGCACGTGAGGTATCAGGTTTTCAAGAGCTTTTAATTGGAATGCTTCTTTCCCAAAATGGAAAAATTCTATGCCAAGGTACTCCCCGAAGATCAATAGTGGCACCAGAAAAGGGCAACTGACATTTTTAGTCCTCAAATAACAAAGAAGCACCAGATGAGCCACAAAACTTCATTTGTATGCGATTAAGTCGATTTGGACAAAAATATAAATTTCAATTGTTTAAAGTAGAGCTATGAGAAAAAATGTAAACCTTGCTTCTTCATAGTAAAAATTAAAATGAATTATTTACCAATTAAAAGGAAATGGTAAGTTACTTAAAAAAATGTAGCATGATAAGAAATTTACATGAAAGTGGTATAAAAAAAGGTGGAAAAAATTGTATAATATAAGTAAGTAGTGAATTATAAATGCTTAGAGGGTAACAAATATGGGCATTAGTAATAAATGTAGCAGTTGCATGTAAAAAGAATTTAAGGATTAACCATTAAAGAAGAATGACTAGAGTTGGTGTTGTTAAAATGATGAACTTACCCAAGATGGTTAAGTGGTAGTTGGAGTTAATTGAAAAATGGTTGTTAGAGTTAATGTGAGTAGTCAATGAAGAATATGTTTGGGGGACATTTGTGTGAATTGAGAAACATTCTATGTTCATTTAGAAACAAATTGAGAAATATGGTAAATGTTTGGTTCCTTTGGATGTGAAGAAGACAATATTGAAGTTGTGATGTGAGATGTGATTGTGATTGTAAGAAGGTATTCAAAAGGAGAAGCAAAGAAAGAATTGTAGAGATCAGTAATTTGATGGTTGGTTTATAAGTGTTCAAAATGTTTAGGTTTAAAGAAAGGAACACGTTGAAAATATTGTTCATCGCTAATTTTGGGGCAAGTAATGCTTTTTTCAATAAACGAATGCTTTTTTGTTGTACTAAAATACTTTTTTGTTTATACTAAATTGCTTTTGTGTGGTAGGATTTTGAAATAAGATGCATACGAGAAAAGTGTTTATGGTAAAGTGATGAACAACAGAAAAAAATGATGAACAAATCTAGGAAAGCAATAAAGTTAGGAATAAAACAATAGAACAAAAAAGTGTAGAAGTTGAACTATAAACATCACATAGGCTAAAAAAAGTGATACACATTCTGTGCTATTATGTTAAAATGATTTTAACGTTCTAGAAAAGCGACATGTTGTGGTGCTATTTAGAAAAGGAGTTACGTTTATCATTTCTAAAATGTTTTTGGTAATGTGGAATCACATTGTTGTTAATGTAGTGACAGAGGCATTGAATATGTCATTGGAGATGAATGCATCTACGGAGGAGGGGGATAATGTTTATGGAAATGAATGGGATGTTTCTGGACTACTAGTTGCATTAAAGTGAGAATTTGCAGTAGTGAGGCAGGATGAGTTGATGGAGTGCATTCTGGTTTCGAGGATGTAAGGGAGGTTGAGCATGTAAATATTAATGAAAAAGGTAAAAGAGACTATATTGATGATGATTGGGACTGGTTTGTGATAAAATTGAAGAAATTAGTCAATGAGTGGGCTTGGCAGACCAGTTCGATAGCGTGGAGGAAGCAGGCCAATTTTACTACAAATATGTGAGGATAATGGGATTTATGGTACAAAAAGATGAAATCAAGAGGTACAAACATGAAGACATCATTTTTTGACGAAGATTGGTGTGCCCCAAGGAGGAAGCAAGTCAATTTTCAGTTCAAAAGGAAGGTAGGCAGAAGGAGGCAAGGAGGTTAAGTAGATGTGATTGTGATACCTTTTTTTTTTCATGTGAATTATGATAATAAGGCTGATAACTATATGGCACACATTGTTCACTTTTTTGGATAGAGAAGAAGCTTTTATTTGCAAGTAAATATGCTTTTGGCTACATTTGTACCTTTTGCAATTGTATAAATGAAAGGAGAACAGAAAATGAACACTTTGGAGCACGAAAGTGAACATATATAGTGCGCATATAAGAAATGCTTAGCAAGAACAATAAGGTCTTATCTAACATGTCCTAACCAAACATAAAGGATATGCCATATCCTAGAAGTAAATACATAGATTAATACATTGATGTGCCCCTTGTATCAAGTGCAGGGCTTTTTCCTACTCCTAGTCTCAATAATTTGATATGTGTTTAACTTAACTTTTTTCTTTATGGCCTATCTGTCATCCTTCATGTCATCATTAGAGCTATAAGTGTCTCTTTTTTGGTTTCCCTCATTGACCCCCTCTTTGTCTCCCTCCTCATCTCCTTCCTCGTCCCTATTATCATCTCCCTTTTCATTTTCCTCCTTGTCTCCCTCCCTACCCTTTTCCTTGTCTCCCTTCTTGCCTCATTCCTCGTCTCCCTTACCGTTGCTCTCTTTGTCATCCTCGTCTTCGTCACCCACATCACTGTCACTGTTTTCCTCACTAGCCACATCGTTTTGTTTTTATTCCTCACTCTCTTCCTTATTTTTTTCATCCTGGTTTAGTGTGAGAGTGAGACTGCCTTTTGGAATATTGTGTGTAATCTGGTGTTCATTCTTGTCGCAAGGCAGATCCTTGATGAAGCCTACACCCACCATGACTAGTTTGGAAAGTTAGAGGGACAATCAAAATAGGGGGAAGAGTAAGAGTGCCGTACGAGTAGCGTGGTTAAGTGGCAAACTTGACAGTTTTAATTAGCATGCCACTAAAATGACACCATTTCAGCCAAGCCCTAGCTTTAAATAAAATAATGTAGTTCAAGCTTTAGTACCTCTGAGGTCTTCAAACAAAAATATATAGTTTATTTTATAGTCATTTAAAATTTAGTGAACTTTTCTATACATTGACTATGGAAATATTTAAAGTTCAGGAAATATAAACCACAATAGAACTCTTCAGATTTAAACCAAAAAACAAACCATACAAGTCATCAATCATAGTTAGCACTCCCAGCCCCCGTTGCCACTAGGAATGGATTAGCGACAGCAACTGCCCTTAAACAATTCCATCAACTACAAGATTTGAAGAGAGAACTAAATGAAGTGTTGTACTGTGAGAAGCTAATATGAAAGTAGAGGTCCCAAGTGTTCTGGTTAGAAAGGGTAATAAAAACACTAGTTTTTTTTTCATGCATGTGCCTCTTCTAGTATGAAAAACATAGAATCCAGTGTATTCACTCATCAGATGGCGAGTGGTGCAACATGGAGGGAGACATTGTAGAGGTGGAAGAAGTCTACTTTTTAGCTTTGTTCACTTTGGACCAACCTAACAAAGTGGAGGCCAATGTAGGAAACTTTCTTAATAAATGCCTAATTAATTCTTTAATTAGAATAGATAATTCTATTACCTAATCCAAACAGTTAATTAAGCTAGAAATATTCCTCATTTCCAAGATCTTTTTGCCAAGACTTACTATGTAAATCTAAGTCACTTGTTAGTGTGTAGTATTTACTTGTGAGTTAAGAAAACATTTATTTAGTTTCAATAAAACACTTAAATTTATTACAATAAGATGGTTATTCAATGTGAGTTAATGAAAACATGAATAAAATATATACACTCATATAAGACAAACATTTTAATGCTCATGCATGCATAAGTAACAGATTATGCCAAACCATGAGTAAAAACTACACTCATAGCAAGTAAATTATATGCTAACACAATGTCTAAGTTTTTTGTCTGCCAAGTTAAGCAAGTAATGTCATGGATGGATAAGCCTAACTTGAAGTACTACGTTGCACTATGTCAAAGTCAATATTAGTAGACATCTTGCTAGTTACTACCATCATGCTACAAAATAATCCTGATACAAATGGTCAATAGACCTGTCTTTACTTAGAAAAGAGAAACCCAAGTAAAGAGTAACTCAAGAAGTTTATGCCCGACTACCTTACTATACAAGGTAAATAAGTTTAGAGTTAAACTATGATCATAAGTGCATGTAACATAAGTGAAATGAATGAAATGTAATGTATGCAATATGTACATATGAGAATTAACAAACAAGTACCAAATTTAACCCTACACAATATTATCTACAAATTAATAGTAAGAGTAAGTATATAAAAATACTTAGGCATTCTATAACAAACAATTCATAACAACATCATAAATAATGGACCATATACACACATAGCCATATAGGCATTAACTTTGCCTATAATCTATATGAGCATGCCATAGGCTCTTATGACGTGGAGTATTATATAATGATCATCATATCATGCTCATTAGGTACATAACTCCCCAAAATTCTTATGTGAGCAAGAAAAGAAACAAGTACACAAAAACACCGATTGGTCCATTTTTGTCCTTGAGCATGCATATTTGTATTTGCTCTTAAGCTTGCCAAGTTCTGCTAGCTCAAATACCCCTTATTGTATATAGCTAGATTTGAACAAATTTTGCATGGGTCATAGTTCCCATAGATGTGTCTTGCCTCCTCTTGGGCCCTTTTGCCCATTGGGTCCATGTATATGCTTACTTGTGGTCCAAGTCATTTAAAGGGGCTTGAGTATCTTTTGGGCCTAAGGGCTTTTACCTTGGGCTTTCCCATGTCGGTCATACCATAAGTACAACCTAAAGCATACACGAACTCAAACCCTAGGGTGTGCCCTTGTAGCCCCTTGCTACGTATGGCCATAAGCATGTGGGCGCAGGTGCATGTGCACTTTTAGGAGCATCATCGGGTGCCCTTTGGGCATACACAGCTACGAGCTCTTTTGGGCGTACACATGTGCACTTCGGGCACATCCCACTCACCATGCCTTTAGGCACATTGAATCTTTATGCACTTAGGAGCCCACCCCACACATGCATAGACAAGGGCTCGGTCACAACATACACATAAATACCCAAATTGAGGCACACATCTCTTGTGCTTGCCAAACCTTAAAGGTTCAACCACATACATCTACCAAGCACCCAAGGCTCGATCCACATGCCATTCTATAGCCAATGCGCCAAGGACGCCACCTGTTGCCCAACTATGAGCTAGGTTCGGCCCTAGTGCCTCTTGAGCCCTCTTTGGCTCCATAGGCCACTCTATGCCTTTTTGCCACACTTAGCTGCTTGCTTAGCCACTATGGCCAAGTGATAAATCAAGTTCTCATTAGGGACAAAGGATAAGAACATCTTACCCTTGTGTAGATTTCACACTTGCAAGCTTAAAGATCCACTTACTACAATCTCGTTGCTAGTCCCTTGGAGTTCCTTGTTTAACCATAGTAAATCAACCCTATAACTAACATATTGTTTAGCCTAGGGGAAGTACCATTATTAAAGAACCAGAGTAAAAAATGACACATTTCATTACTTTAAGAAGAGCACTTAAAACCGTAGTTCCCTTTCAAGAAGCTCTTTAGTTTTTCCTTGTTTTTTTCTAAGCGTAACCTCACATGAGACATAGGTATTTTATGAGCACAAGGCTTCTCTAAACAATAAGGAAACTAAGCTGAACCCAAAACACATTTCTCACTTTAAAATCTTTTGAAAACTGTTGCACTTGAAGAGAAAACTGAACTCTTAAGCATTTCTTACAACACGTACAATTTCCCCGTATTTTCTTACTTACAAACTCTTCTTCTTCTATTTTTTTTTGTGAATAATTCAAAGGTTTGAGGGGTTAGGCCAAGTGAATGAGGAGAAGATGAAGAAAAGATTAAACTTGAATGGGAGAGGAATGAAGGGGTTGGATTATAAGGAAAGGTTTTAGGGCTTTATATGGTTCTTAGTGGTTTAGGACAATTATCTAAGGGGTGTGGGGCTTTCTCAATGTTTTTGGCTGTAATTCTGCTCCAATGAGACCTTACTTCAATCCCTAAAATATCTATAAGGTGTTTTGGGTGAAAGAGTCTTTTAGGTTTCATAACTTTGAGGTAAAAGAATGTAACCTACATAAAATCCTCCTACTTTGTTTCCTTTGAAAATTAAACACCGTTTGGCTTCCCTTCAACTACCCTTGCCCTAAAATGACATTGACCAAGTTTGAGCTGATTTTGACCCCTTTGACTCTGGTTTGGCCATACAAAATTACCAAAATGCCATTCTTAGCTTCATTTACAAGAAAAGTCTCAAACTTCGTCAATTTAACTTCACACTTCACCAAAATTCATAAAAATGGTTTCTAATAGTATTTGTCCCCTTCCAACCCATTGATCATGTTTGAATTAGAAATTACTAATTTGCCCTCACTTACTTCTTTAGCAAGAAAAAAAATAATCTTTGGTTAAATTGAGTTCAAATTTCATTGGGATGTTCATTTCATCTCTAGAAAACTCATTTCCATCTTTCTTGGTCAAAGGTTGACCTTTGAATTTCTAAATTACCATTTTTCCCCTAATTGCTTTTATAGTCAATTTATTTCAAATTTTAGTGCTATAAACTCCAAGGACTCTGACTTATTGACTTGACTTAAAACTAGCTTGCAAGTGTAATCTAATCATGGATCATGTAAATAAAATAAATTAATTATCTAGTAGATTGAGGGTTCTTGCAGGTTATGCTAGGTATGCTAGATAGGAGGGCATTGGAGGAGAAGAATATGGAGATAAACCGGCCATACATTGATGAAAAGGTGAGGATGGCCCTTTCTAACATACATCTGATGATGGCCCATGGTCTAGATAGCCTTCCGAATCTATTATTTCAAAATTTATGGAAAGAAGTAAAAATGGAAGTCGTAGATTTTTTTCTTAGTGTACTAAATGGTGGTCAGAATATGCAAGAAATTAATCACACTCTTCTAGTTTTGATTACAATGGTGGGAACTCTTGAAATGATGGAACAGTACCAGCTGATAAATATATATAATGTGCTTTATAAAATAATGTCATAGGCAATTATAAGGAGGTTGAAGCCTCTTATGAATTCTATGGTGTTAGAAGAGCTAAGTGTTTTTCTAAAAGGACAACTTATTTCAAACAATATCCAGGTAGCGTATGAGTTATTTTATATTGTGAAGAATTTATGAAGTGGTCAATAAGATCTGTGTTCATTGAAGCTTGATATGGCAATGGCATATAATAGGGTGGAGTGGTCGTATCTAAGGGCAATGATGTAGTAACTAGCATTTTCTAGTAACTTTATGGCACCGATCATGAGATGTATTACTTTTGTAGCATATTTGGTCTTGTGAAAGGGAGGCTATACAAGGATATCCATTCGCAGTGGGGGTTACACCAAAGGGATCCTATTTCACCTTATTTATTCCTCTTATGTACTGATAGTATTTTTGGTCTACTTTGAAAGAGGTTAAGTGAGAGGGTGATTTAAAGTATGAGAGCTAGTCATGAGGGACCTATATTTTCACATCTTGTTTTCATAGACTATTGTATGGTTTTTTGCTTGGCTAATGCTGACGAGAGGGTAGCTTTCAAGTTTATCTTGCATGATTATGAGAAAATGTTGGGGTAGAAAGTTAATCTTAAGAAGACAGGTACTTTTTTTGGCCCTGGTATGAGGAGTGAAAGTAGACATGGATTCTCAACTTTGTTCAATGTCGGAGAATGTTGAAATATTAACAGGTACTTCAACCTTCATTGCTCAGTGGGAAAGAGAAAACATGAAGCCTTTGGTTTTTTTAGGGACAAAGTGACATGGCTATTCAATGGGTAGAAGCATCAAATTTTGTACCGGGTAGGCAAAGACATACTTATCAATCTTGGGCAGACAAAGAAACACCTACCAATCCTAAACATCAAATTTAATTTATTTTTCCTTTATTTTTTATTTTGAAGATTTTAGATAGTTATTAATCCAAACCATAAATTTATTAGATCACCCAAATATTGATCTTAAAATTTATTATTAAATGTTTTCCTAAATTCATCCTAAAGTTTTATTATACCTATACTGAATTGGATTTTTTATTTTTTATCATTTGAGATGCATTATGTGGATTAAATTAAAATTAAAAAATTGAATTAGTCCAAAAAATTAAATTTCTAACTTAAACATGTAATTGTATATAATATTGTTAAATTGATAGATGCATGACTAATCTGAACAAATATACAAAAATTGAACTAAAAAAAAAGGTGATGTTAGTGTTTAAACTAAGAAGCCAAAAACGTTAGGAATTTAAATGAACAAAAGGAAACCATCAAAAGTCTAGACACATATTTTACCAAAGGTCAATTGGTTGATTAGGTCTACTAGATCTTTAAACGATTTAGTTGTTAGGTTGCAATTAGTTTCACTCTCAATTCTTGCTAAATTGGGGACAATTGAACGAACGGCTACCTAGGCTCTGATGATGACGGGAAAAGCAAATCGAAGAGGAAGACAGGATAGCAATGAAGCTCGATCCCTTTTTTTCTCTTGTTAGCATCGCCGGTGGCTGGTGACACTTGGAGGCGGTGGTGTGAGGTAAGATAAGGTAGAGGTTGAGAGCGGGGATGATTGGTAGTGGCGGCGCAATGGCTGGAAGTGGTGCGTCGGGATTGAAGGGCAACATTAGCAATGGAGAAAGCTTAGGGTTCAAGCCTCAAAGGCTGGGTGGAAAAAAACTAGGGGGTTGAAACTACAGTTTTACTTTTTTTTCTTGCTGGAGCTTAGAATTATGAAATTCTTTACTTTTTGTTTGTGTTTTCCTTTGAATAATGACCCATATTTATAGTGCATATGCATGATTAACAAGCAAAATTTTGAGATTGAACCTTATCAAAATTGAATTTGCAAAAGTTTAGATCTCCTAAAATGCTAGTGGTTAGGTCCTATATTTTATGTGAATTCTCAATTTAATCCAACACTTTATGGATTTGTCAAATTGGCCCAAAATTTTATAAAAAAGCTAGATTTTTCCAAGGATTTCATAAATTTGTTAGATTTATTTTAAACTTATTACGAGTTGGTAGCTTTACTCCAAAATTTTTAATTTTGTCTACAACTTTCTAAAAACCTTTAATTCATACCCAAACTTTTCATTTTTACCTAAATTGACCTTGAAAGGCCTTTAGGACTCCAAAGCAGTACCAAAACTAAATCAATTCCTATTTTGACCCTAAATTACCATTCTGGATTCCTAAAAAATATATAATATGAATAATAACATAATTTAATTATAATGAGACCAACTAGCTAACTAAACCCTAAAATAACAAAAAAAACCTAAATATTCCAAACAAATGACCAATTTTCCCTTAGAAAATAAAAATGCTCCTAAACTAATTTTTCCAACATAGAACTAAACTAAAATTATTACTCGAACAAAATTCAGTGTTAACAACTAGGAGCTGTTGAAGCTTAGAATAAGGTGGTGGTTTGGGGATGGTTCAAGGGCTAGCTTTTGGGACAACCTATGGATTCCTGATACCTTGGGATTTAGGCCAAATATAATAGGGAGCTTTGCATGACCTCCCATTGGGGCATTTATTGATTATTGGAACAAGCAGTGGAATGCGGAGGCCTTTAGGAAATTTTTTTTGGTGATTGATGTGAGTTATATTTTGCATATCCCTTTACTAAATTTGGAGGGAAAGGGTTAGTTGATTTGGCACTTTAATTCAGACGATCGATATTCCATAAGTGGTGGTTATCATGTGTTTATGCTATCTTATACAGGTCAGGAGGTACTAATGCAGAATAGGAGAGTGTAGAAGAAGATTTGGAGCTTGAGTGTCCCAAATAAGCTTAAAAATCTTGTTTAGAGGATTGCCTATGATTGTCTTCCAACATGAAAAAATCTGCTAGTGTGGCATATGGTGGCAGATGTATTATGCCCGCTATGTCATAGTGGCATGGAGATAACCTTGCATGTATTGAAAAAGTGTCAGGTTGCTTGACATGTTTGGTTAGCACAACATATGAGGGATGTTAGTTCAATGCAAGGGGCTACCACCAAGTAGTGGCTTGCACAATTGGAGGAAAGGCTAGATTGGGTAAAGTTCGAGGTGATAGCTAGTGTCCTTTAGACCAAACAAAATGAAGTCTTTTTATAGAGGTTGAGGTTAACCATCATAGCTTTTGATTGGAAGATTCAAAAGAGCATGAATGTTATGCCTTGTCAAGCCTTCATTGATCTCACTAACAAAATCAGGCCACAGCAGCAGCAACTGTTTAAGGATTTTCGCAAGCATAATATAGATTCTTCTCTTATTCTAGAGGGTAGGATAGGATTTGGGGCAATTATTCAGGCTTTTTCATGAAAGGTGGTGGTTGCTCAGCTACATTTGGTGGGGGCATAATCGATTCTTCCTTTGTTGAATGCTTAGCTATGCTAGAATGGATTAAACTCACAGCTAGTGTAGGGGTTGAGTGAATTATCCTCAAGATGGATGCCTTGTAGGTTGTTCAGGTTATAAATTCAGATGCACATGGACTATTGGAGGCCTTTTCCTATATATATGATATTGGTAAGCTATTAAGGGTGTTTTGAGGTTAGCAACTATTTGATGTGGGGTGTGAGGCCAATGAAGTTGCCCATGGCTTGGCAAGGGAGGGTCTTGCTCAGGATTTATAAGTTGTGAGGTGGGATGAACTACCAAGCTTATTTTTGGCCTTTCTTGATTCTAATTCCCTTGTAGTTAGTGATGTTGTATAATGCTTTAATGCCTTTTTACATAAAAAAAAAAGGAAAGAAGTGGGGGAGAAAAACATATGAATAATATGGTGTGAAAGAGACTGAGATTAAGGAGAAGGAAGAAGAAGAAGAAGATGAAGAAGAGAAAATAAAAAGAAAAGTAGGTTATAAAAGTAAACAAGGAAGAAGAGGAAAAAAAATAGAAAGAAAAGGACTTTATATAAGTAAATAGGAAGAAGAAGAAAAAAGAAACATAAAAGCAAAGATGAAGTTATAAAAGGAAAGGGGAAGGAAGAAGAAGAAAAATATGGTGAGAGGTATAGAAGGAGAAAGGAAATATATGGTGAGAAAAAGGAAGGAAAGAAAAAATGGAGGAGAAGAGAAAGAAATTGTATCCATGGATAGAATTTTTTGTGAAAAACAGAGATGTATGGAAGGTGAGAGTAAAATTGAGATTTTGGTAGAGAATGAGAGGCTTTATAATGGTCGTGTGAGGAATCTAACTTTTTAGGTAGCAAGAAATGGTGGGAGAATTTTTTATTTTCTGATTTAAAGTTCAATTTTTTTTTGTTTTTATGGTGGGTAAAAAAGGGAGAAAATTTTCAATATTTTGATAGTGCAGACAACCCAAAATTCTAGTAGGGTGTCATTGATAACTTTCCTATGAGGCATCACTGGAAAGGTGACCGTAGGTTTTCCAACAGGGTGCTATCAGAAAGTTACTAACAGAAAACCATCAAAAGGCCCAATGGAAGCCTTTTAATGGGGGTGCTGTTGGTAACTTTCCAAAGGGTAACCATCAGAAAGGCGACTAGAAGTTTTCCCACAAGGTGCCCTCGGGAAGTAACTGATAGCAAATTGTTGGAAGGTCCACTTGTGGTTTTTCAATGAGATGCCATCTTAACTTTTCCAATGGCTGCCATTTTGTAAAAATTTTCCGAAGACTAACCATTAAAGGACATTGATCATAAAAGTTTTGATAGTCTGCGGTTAGAAAATCTTGATGACCTTCTGCAATAAAAAGTTTTTCCATCAGAAAATATGATTCTTCTAGTAATGTCTACATCAGCAGATAACTTCATGTTTTTATTGTGGATCCGTAGTACTTTAAGCTGATCGATCTCAATTGGAGCACCAATATCTATCTCCTTGTTGAACTTACCAAAGCCTTTTGAAAGAAGGAAAAATATTGTTTGGATGATTAGCATGCCTCTTAATGATGACCAAGTCACTTGTATTAACTTTCTTAGTGAAATTCAATTGATGTTTTTATCATACTTCTTATATACTATTTTTATTATAACAAATAGAATTAAGGTGCATTGAACATAGATGAAAAAGATTAGTTCTCTCATATGAACATTTTGTTTTTATTCTTTGTGTAAGAATGGAATGAGACCACTCAAGTGAGTGGGTATAATGGACTCTAATAGTAAGGATAGAAGTATAATTATTCAAGTGGGAATCACATAACTAGCTACATGATAACTTAAGTACTATAGTTACCTTTATTAAGAGTAATCAAGATGGGATAATGGTGATTTACTAACCATGTATGACCATACATATACCCAAGCTACCTACGTGGGAAAAATTTTCTTACGTGAGGATTTTTGTTAATCATGTGTTTGGTTAACTTGGTCTAATGGTAAAGTGTAAAAATAAGCTCCTAGTTCCTCATTTCTAGTAGGGGAATATGGTGTTTTACATCATTGGGAGATTTTCCTAGGAGAAACACACAAAAATGGTTTAAGGGCAAGATGGCAACATGCATTGCAAAAGTAAATCATTTGATATGTGCACACTTCCATGTGATTCAAAAAAACTAAGAAAACAATAGTGTTATCCTTTGTCCTCTTGTGTGTGAGTTTCTTTGGCTATTGCGCTTATGAATATTGATTGATATTTTGTTATTTTAAGCTATTTTATTTAATTTGATGGGTAGTAATTAATGGCCATGAGAAATGTGGTCTAGAGAATCTTGATTGGGTAAATGTGTAGTTTGACTTGCCAAGTAGCTAATGCAAAAGGAAAGGACTTTGTAAGATATAGATATCATTTACACTTTGAAATCATAGCCACGTATATCATTTAGTGTAATATGTTCAAGTATGATGTGACTTAAAAGAAATAATTGAGCTTGGTATTGAAATGTTTTTCAACTAACAAAAAAGATTGAATGTAACCAAGGTGTAAAAGAACAAGTCTTGGGAAAACATAGGCATGGTCGAATGATTGGAGAATCATTTAACATATGATAGCTGCGAGGTTGTCATTGATTCACATCATTGATAAGTTAAGGATGGATCTTGATTGACATTCATGATGTGCCATGAATGCTAATAGGTTGATGGAGGAGGATCTTTAATATAGACTTAATCATTACATGATGAGATGAACTCAATCAAGATCCTAAGGTCACAATACCTACGTATGGGAGTCGAGGGATTCCATGGACATGAAGTCCTAAGTGTACAAGTGTAAACTTAATATTAAGTTATTCCAGTGTGTGTGGGAGTGTTGGATTTATGAGCACAAGTGTATGCACATAAAGGACATTATGCACAAGAATTACTTAATAAGTTCTACATGCTCATGGAGATTTATGTAGATGCACAAATAACACTAGGAATGACATTTGTGGTGGCTATTAAATGAATAGGCTAATGTGACATAAAGATGCAGTACATCATTGCCAAATAGGGCCATAAGAAAAATGAAGTGTGTTGTTAAAGTGTCAACACATTAATGAGGTAGTTATGCATGGAAATCAAGTGTTTTTGGTGTAAGAAATGCTCTACTTTTATAGGAGAAAAAGTGATTATAATGCTAGAAGTGAGTAGTTATTCTAATAACCACCTATGAACTTTCTGAATTACCATATATAGTATAGAAAGGGCTGACCATGAAATTGGATCTTTTTCTTAAGCAAAAAATACACCTTAGAACACACTAAGAACAAGAGGATAAACACAATTTCTGGTTTGGTTTGGTTTACTTGAAGATTCAACAGGGAAGGTCATGAAAAAGTACTTGCCTTTGCTTGAAATCAAAGTTGATTGCAAATCTGATCTTTGGTTGCTGATTGTTTCATTCTTTTAATCTAAATTCTAGCATTAAAGTTATGTTCATCAAGATTCTAGACCTAGAGTATGCTTTTATATCCCTATACTAAATAGACAATTTCTATGTGAAATCTAACAAAAACAACTTGCCTTAATTTATTAAACAAAGAAAAGCCTGCCTTAATCTACAAGGAGCTGCCACCCCTTAAAAGTCTTAGAGGAGTATCAGATGCTAGCAAGCTGGTTTCAGAAATTAGAGAAAATATGGTGGAGTATATTGTGCACTGTGGAAAAGTTGAGAGAGTCATTGATAAAAAAAACCAGTAAAAGCCTTATGGGGGTTCATTGATGAGTTGATGAACATTATATTTCAATTACAATGGATGTGCTCCTTGAATGATGTGTCCAAGTACTGTTAGTGTTATGCCAAAAAGTTAATCATGAAATGATTGTATTTTACACATTGAATCATGATATTTTATTAAGACATTATTATAATAATTGTGTGTGTTGTTTGTTTCTGAGTGACATAATCAAACATAATTATATACCTATAATAATAGTATTCTTAAATTTCCTTGGTCTAATATTATTATGAAGTAGGTTGCAATAATACATAAAGACTAGCATATGTAGAGACTAATATAAGATACGTAGTCTATGGGTACAAGTTATGGTGAAATATAGATCTTCGTCCACTAGAATACCTTTGCATCGAGGTGTTCCAAAATAATATCGAAGTTTATTATTTTGAGTAAAATAGTGGGGGCATCATTTAATGAAGGTCCTTATTAAATGAACTAAAATACATGACTCTTATATTGCATAGTTACTATTGTAGATTACTATGACACAAAGCACATCAACATTTTTATTACAATCGATCTTTGAGAAGAAAAGCTAAATGGGATCAACTTTCTCAAATGATACCAAAATTTGTGGATACTCCTCAAGCAATAGAGAAAGGTTTATGTCCTAGAGCAACTTATTCAGAATAAGCCTACTTCCAATGCTCCAAGAGCTAAATGGGATGCTTATAAGAAGCATTCTGATGATGCTTTGGACATTGTTTGTCTCATGCTGATTACCATGGAATTTGAGCTTTGGAAGCAACATGCAAACATGGGGGCATTTGATATGATTGAACATCTCAAAATGCTCTTCAAAGAGCAGGCTCGATATAAGAGGTTTGAGACCTTTAAAACATTGTTTCAGTGCAAAATGTTTAAGGGAAGTCCCATGGGTCCTCATGTGGTCAAGATGATTGGGTACATTAAGAACCTTGAGAGTTTAGGATTTGCTCTTTAAAAAGAGTTAGCTGTTGATGTAGTCCTGCAATCGTTGCTAAAAAGCTATAGTCAATTTATCATGAACTATAACATGAACAATCTTGACAAGTCCTTCCCTGAATTGCTCAACATGTTGAGAATTATTGCAAACCTTAATAAGGCTAAGGCCGTTATGATGGTTTAGAAAGGTAAGGGAAAGGGAAAGGCCAACAAGAAGAAGAATAAAGCTAAAGGAAAGTCCAATGCTAATTCTTCTTCGGGCGCATTGAAACCATCTAGTAGTGTGGCTAAGGAAGGGGAATGCTTCCATGGTAAGAAACCCGAACATTGGAAGCATAACTACAAGCTCTATCTTGAATAACTTGAGAAGGACAAAGGAAGTAAGACTTCTAGTTTAGGTATTTTTGTTATAGAGGCTAAGTTTTCTACTTCCTCATCCTAAGTATTGGATACTGGATGTAGATCTCACATTTGTGTAAATATGCAAGAAGTAAGTAGGAGTAAAAGATTGGCCTGAGGTGAAATGGACCTAGGTGTGGGAAATAGAGTAAGAATTGCTGCATTAGTTGTAGGGACTTACGTTCTCACTTTGCCTAGTGGATTGGTTTTAGAATTGGGCAATTGCTATTATGTGCCTATTATTAGTAGAAATTTGATTTTTGTTTCTTGCTTAGATAAAAAAGGTTTTTCATTTATAATAAAAGACGAGTGTTGTTCCATTTATTTGAATGAAATCTTTTATAGTAGTGCTCAACTTAGCAATGGTGTGTATGTTTTAAAACTTAAAAATCCAATCTATAATGTGAATACCAAGAGCTTAGATTGAATGATTCGAAACCCGACTTATCTTTGGCATTATCGTTTGGGCCATATAAATAAGACTCATATATCCAAAGTCCATAAGGATGGGTTATTGGACTCATTTGATTTTGAATCATATAAGACATGCAAGTCATGTTTATTGGGCAAGATGACCCAAATTCCTTTTATTGGGCAAAGTGAAAGAGCCAATGACTTACTAGGGCTCATGAATAAAGATGTATGTGGGCCTCTGTCTACGTATGATGGAGGTGGCTTCCAATACTTTATTACTTTAACTAATAACTTCAGTAGATATAGCTATGTGATCTCATGAAACATAACTAAAAATCCTTAGAAAACTTTAAAGAATTCAAGAATGAAGTACAAAATCAATTGGGGAAGAGTATCAAAGTACTTCGATCAAATCGGGTTGGAGAATAGTGGGACTAAGAATTCTTTGGCTATCTAAAGGAGTATGGTATAGTATCATAACTAGCTACACCTGGTACATCTCAATGGAATGATGTATCTGAAAGGAAAAACTGAACTCTGTTAAACATGGTTCGATTTATGATGAGCCAAGTTGACATTTCAAACTCCTTTTTGGGACATGCTTTAGAGACAACTACTTTTATACCAAACCAAGTTCTATCTAAATCGATTCAAAAGACACCATATGAGATATGGAGTAGGAGGCATTTTAGTCTATCTTTTATGAAGATTTGGAACAACAAGGCTTACATGAAATGTTTATCCTCTAACAAGTTGTGGCCTAAATCTCATAAATGTCTTTTTGCCGGGTATCCCAAGGAAATAAAGGGTTACTATTTCTACAATTTATCTGAGCAAAAAGTGTTTGTTGCTTGAACTGATATTGTTTTAGAGAAAAGTTTATCTTTAAAGGAACCAGTGGGAGTAAAACAGAGCTCGAAGAAATTTGAGAATAACAAGAGGACATTGAACCTGAAATGGAACCAGAACTAACATCACAAGATGTTGTGGTTCTGGAGTCTGTTCTTGTAGCATAGACCCCACGTAGGTCTGGTAGGATTCAGTTTGAGCCCGAGAGCTATGGATTTCTCATGACTCATATTGGTGATGTGATACTCATGGATCAAGATGAGTCCACAACCTACCAACAAACTATATCAAGACCTGACTTTAAGAAGTGGCCAGAGGGCATGAAGTCTGAAATGGAATCCATGTATGAAAACCAAGTATGGACTTTAGTTGATCCACCTGAAAAGGTAAAACCCATAAGTTACAAATGGGTTTTCAAAAAGAAAACCAACATGTATGGTAATGTAATTACCTTTAAGGGAAGATTGGTTGCAAAAGGTTTCAAACAAATTTCTAGCATTGATTATGATGAAACTTTTTCACCAGTTGCCATGCTTAAATCCATACAAATTTTATTGGTTATTGCTGCACACTATGATTATGAGATATGAAAAATGGACGTCAAAACCGCTTTCCTTAATGGAAAGCTACTTGATGATGTGTACATGACACAACTTGAAAGTTTTGCCACTCTAGAAAATGGCAATAAAGTGTGCAAGTTGCAAAGGTCTATTTATGGACTAAAGCAAGCTTCTCGAAGCTGGAATCTTCATTTTGATGAAGCAATCAAAGAGTTTAGTTTCATCAGAAATAAAGATAATCCTTATGTCTACAAGAAGGTTAGTGGAGGCACTATTGTCTTCTTGGTGTTGTATATAGATAACATACAACTCATTGAGAATGACATTCCCAAGCTATAGTTTGTGAAGGCATGGCTGGGGAATTTTGGCTCTATGAAGGACTTAGGTGAAGTAGTAGGCATTAGGATCTATAGAGATAAACCTAGAAAACTCCTCGGCTTAAGTTAAATACATACATTGATAAAGTGCTAAAGAGGTTTAGCATGTAAGATTCCAAGAAAGGGTTCTTGCCCATATCACATGGTATAACTCTCTCAAGATCTCAATGTCCTATTACACTTGAGGAGAGATGACACGTAAGTAAGATTCCATATGCCTTAGCAATTGGATCTATCATGTATGCCATGATATATACTCATCTTGACATTTCGTATGTCTTGAGCATAACGAGCAGGTAACAATCAAACCCTGGTGAGAGTCATTGGATAGTTATTAAGAATATCATTAAGTACTTAAGAAAGACTAAGGATGCATTCTTGGTCTACGGAGGCGAAGATGAGCTCATTGTGAGGGATTGCACCAATGCTAGCTTCCAATCTAATAAGGATCATTTTAGATCGCAATCTGATTATCTGTTTTGCATTGGTGGTGGTGCTGTGAGCTGGAGGAGTTTAAAGCAAGAGACAGTAACTGATTCTACAATAGAATCAAAATACATTACAACCTCTGATGCTGTAAATGAGGCTGTTTAGATCAAGAAGTTCATCATAAAACTTGGACTAGTTCTAAGCATTAGCGACCCTATAGAGTTATATTTTGACAACAATGGAGCAATCATACAGACTAAGAAACCTTAATCTCACTAGTGATCTAAACATATACTCTAACGCTATCATTTCATTAGGGAGATCATTGAAAGGGGTAATGTGAGGATATGCAGGACCTCGATAGACAGCAACATTGCTGATCCACTAATGAAACCCCTCTTGCAACAGAAGCATGATAGTCATTCTAGATTTATTGTTATTAGATACATAGATGATTGGCTTTAATGCAAATAGGAGATTGTTAGTGTTATGCCCAAAAGCCAATCATAAGATGATTGTATTTTACACATTGAGTCATGATATTTTATTGAGACTTTATTTTAATAATTTTGTTTGTTGTTTGTTTTTTCCTAACATAATCAAATATAATTATAACTCTAGAATAATATTATTCGTTCACATCCCTGGTCTAGTATTAGTTTGGAGTGAGTTGCAATAATACATAAAGACTAGCACATGTGGAGACTAATATGAGATATGTAGTCTACATATGAGTACAAGTTGGAAAACTTATGTACTGGACCGACCCACTATAAGAACGCTAAATGGATCATTATATGAGTGTCATAAGTTATTTTCATAGTGATCATGGTATATGTGGTCTTTTGACCTGAGGTCATCAAGATTCCATACATATGAGTCACATATTTTGATACTTTTCTTTATTGCTCGTAATTGAGTAAATATTAAGATGATCATTGGGTATGTCACATATTATGCGGAGGGATTTATATGGTCAATATGGGATATGTCCCTTCTATATAAGAGAGTGATATCTATGGGTCCCTTGATTGAATGAGATTGAGGAATGCTTGGTCATGCTCGGATGAGTTAATATAAGATATAAATGTCATCAGTTTTAGTCAGTTTATTAGAAATCAAGAAACCTTAGATTGGGCTTATACGGGAGTGACATATTCCATGTCTTGTGCTCGGTCTTGACATCTTGGACAAAGGGACAATGACATTCATGAATAATGATCATAGAGGTTTAGCCGAATTACCAATTATCTTGTCTTTTGGGTAGCAGTGATGTGTTCTTAGATCCCGCTCATTGTTTATAATCATAAATGTGATTTATGACTATTGCCAATATGATAAAAGCATATTAGGTCGCACATTTAAAGCCAATTGGATTATTTGAATGTCTGGGCTAAATTATTTGGTTTTGATTTTATGATAATTTCAGATTAACTACAATATATATATATATATATATATATATATATATATATATATGCATGTATGTATGTATGTATGTATGTATGTATATGTATGTATGTATGTATTATTTTCACAGCTACCTCTTTTTTATGAAATAAGAAAGTTTTGAAAGTTTCAGCCACACTCTCCTTTTGTCTTTCTTTAGAAGACATAAACTAATTCTACGAGCATAGGAGGAATATACTTGCCGGAAGGTGGTGGTAACGTGGTGATTTGAGTGGTTTGTATGGATACTATAAAAAGCTTAAATACGTCAACTGTTCAAGTATTATAATTTAGCTTAACAGTTTGGTAAAAAAGCTAAACTGATTGGGTATAAAATTTTCAAATACCTAATTTATTCCGTTTCATTTGGATTATGGAGGGTTTCGGTTAATTTCTATTGCACTTATTTGGCTCCTAAAACCTTACAAATACACCATTCACAATGAATAAAACTTGATAATTTAAATGCTTTATTAGTTATCAAAAAATTATGACATAATTTTTTATATATATAAAGCAAAACAATCTTTAGGAAGTTTTTGGTCTTTTCCTTATAAAGACTCTAATAGTCTGCCATGCTGCTTTTTTTTTTGGTTCAAGTGTCTATTATGTGTAACAAAGTGATATTCCAAAACTACCCTGCACTAAAAGTGATGGAAAGAGCGTTAGTTTTTTCACATTAAACATTGCATTCAAACTACAATTAAAAGAGAGTTTTAAGATATAGAAGATATTGTAAAAATTAATTAAATTAAATCTTTTAATTAATGGAAGTGAAAGAATAAAATTGTTAAACTAGAGAATTATTGAAAATCTATTTAGCATGAAAACGCGTTATGACTTCCATTTCCCCAACTTCAAATTGTTGCCAAATTTGTTTGGAGCAACTAAAAAGGAAATGTTAAAGTAATTACATAATGTCCATTTACAATTTGAGCAAGACTAAGGAACAATTCCTACAAAATTAATGAACAAATTTTGGTAAAATTGTCAATGATGGCAGCAGCAAATCTTGAGAAATTTCTTGAGACGAATGAAAAAAAGATAATAATCAATTTACAATTTTACCAAAATTAAGGAACAGATGGGCACAAATTAAGGACAAATTTTGCACAAATTACAGAATTTCTATTTAATAGTCTGACTGCACCTGCTATATAAACCGTACATTGGCCAGACCTGTTCTTCATTTCTTTGTTTCCCTCGCATCTAGAAAATGACTTTTATTGCAACTTGCTATTTGCTTGCTTAAAAAAATTCTTAAAATTATAACTTTCCTCAAGCCATTTTGAGCATTGTTGCATCGAATTTTATAAGTTCATTACTTTTGTAGAAGCTGATGATTAAAATCAAAACCACACAAAAAAAAGCTATCATAGTAACCCTTTATATGCAAGTTAAAGACTAGACAAGGTGATGTAGTTGAAGCAATTAAAAATTTACAAGCAGAGATTTAATGAGGAGAAGATTGTGATCTTTATACACCATTAATAATTAGGGATGATAAAATTTAACCTGATCCTACAACTTGGCCTAATTCACCTAAATCAAAGCCCAACATGAATCGGATTTGACTAAAAGTTAACAATCTTGAACCTGATTGTACTCAATCTGACCTAACGCGATTGAAGTAAAATTTGAGAAAATCCAAACCCAAATGACCCAAACTCAAAATACCTAAACCCAAAATGGCTCAAACCCAAATGACCCGATAACTAAACATGATAAGACCCAATTTTAACCCAAATCAATATAAAATATATGGTTGGCAGAGATTTAAAAAAATTTAATTTTTTATATATTGATTATTTTTCTAAATTTTAAATCAATTATGGCCGCGTAATTTAAGAAATTTAAAAATACTTTAAGAATATATTTTTTAAGGATATTATGGAATTCAAAGAGTTGAATCATTTCAGACATTTTAGCCTATGCACCAATAATCCATGTAAATCATATAGTCAACCCCGAATCTGGCTTGAAACCCAAATAACCCGACCTGAAGTCAAGAGACTAAAAATAACTTGACCTATATTGAACCCAAACTCAAATAAATCTGACTCAACCCAAACCAAACCTAAAATCTACTCAACTTGAAATTAACCCGAGCCTAAAAAATCTAATCTCAACCCGACCTAAACTCAAATTCAACAAACCTGATTAAACATGAATCTAAATAACCTAACCAATATGTCATGCCCAACCTAGCCCCTGACCCATTCGGGCCTAATTACTTAACCATGCAGCGAAATCTATATAAGGGGCATTTGTTCATTATTAAAACATACGAGCATGAACCCCAGGATGTTATTAGTACTAGCTCATTAATTATTTACTTAAAGGTTTATATTATGTTCTCGGAAACAAGTTAGTACTTATGTGGAACTTGTGTGTTTATTTCAAGCTCGTTATCAAACATAGCCAAGTACATTCATGGCAACCAAAACACCAAATCAAGCTTTAAAAACTTTGTTTATTATGCACATGTTTTTCATAATCATGTATAGGTTTATAAACATACTATTATGCAAATCCATCATCAACATTACTTAGGCCCAAAATGTTCATGATCACCAAAAGTCCAACAGTCTATATATAAGCCATTAACACATATTATGGCCGAAAGTTCTTAAAGTCTATTTTTATCATAAGTTTGGTCATTTAGACAAGACCAACATCATAGCACACGTGCAAACATGGCAAACCACACAAAGAGCCAAAGAACACATCTTCTACCTTAAAGACTTTGTTCCCACAATCTAGACTCCAAGTCTTGCACATAAAGTCCACACTTATTAGTTTGTTACACAAGCAACCCATAACACTTAGAATACTTAGAATATTAAGCAAGAACATATGTACATACACAAACCTTTTTACCAACAGAAACGGTATAAAATACTCTTGATCTTAGTGTCTCTCTAGCACGCATTTTCCTACATAAAGTAGAAAGGGTGGGTGAGTAAACTTAGTAGGGATTCCGTATGACTCCCAGAGCCTAACATAGCACAAGTAGATCTTGGCAAAAATATATTTCATGCTCCTGCAAAGAAAACACTAAGACAAATAAAACATAAGATACATACATATAACAATAATAATCATAATAGGGGTTAGCATGCACATCCAAAAATAGAAGCACACAAACACACACACCACTTAACACTATATCCCTTTGAAGGGCAGAGCAAGCATGATCCATATTTCTCATTTCTTAGGTTAACCATTTTATTAATTCATTTTAAAATCTGAGCTCTTTATGCTTGAGAATTGAGTTGGCCGACTCAATTCCTAGCCGTAATGTTTGCACGGAGCTAGCTAGCACAAAGTTGCCTAAGCAACAAAGCATAGCCCTCTGTAGCCTTTTTAGGATCACATGACATTCAATATCCATCACCCTATGGCCCGAATACTCAAAGAGTATAAGGATCCTTACCAAAAACCTTAGCAACTTTTGTTGCCCGAAAGCTTTAGAAGCTTGACTCTTTGCTTTTTCTTGCCTGTTATAACTAGAACTTTTGTTCTAGCTTAAGATCCTACAAAGGCAGAAGGTTAGCAAGCCATATTCTTGCTTAACATAACTTAGGAACATGGGAAATACCAAGAACACTTGGTAGAACACACAATACCTCAACCAAATGAGGTATGGCCAAATCCTTTGGCTTGATTTCGTTCAAGCTCTCACTCATCTTTTCTTGAATGCACCACTTAATTCCTTGCATTAGAAGGCTTTAAAAGCTTATGTGTATCAAGAACACAAGCTTCAAACACAATAATGCCAAGAACAAGACTTGGCTGAAACTCATCTTTTTTTATGGTTTCAAAAAATGTCTCCTTTTTTCAATTTGCTTCTTGATTCTTGCTTGGGGTGTTCTTAAGAGTTTGTAGACACTAAGAACACTCGGTAAAAGCTCAAGGATGCTCAAGAATAAGTCTTGGCCGAATTTAGAAAGAAGAAGAAGTTTGGAAGAGTGTTTTATAGTTTAAGGCAAAATTTGAGAGAGAAAATGAAGGAGTTGTAGTGAGAGATTGTAGAGAGAGATGGGAAGAGTAAAATGAATGAATTTGGGAGCCTAATAGGCATGTAATGGGTGGCCATGAAGGGAGAGAATGAATGAGCATGTGATTCACATGGGTAGGAGACAAGTGGGGGACAAATTGGAAGACTTGTATGGGTGGTGGGTGAGATAGTTAAAAGTAGGGGACAAATTGGAAGACTTTGGTAAAAGTTGGGGGAATTTATCAAAGGTGGGGGATAAGTAGGTGGATGAAGGAATTCTAAGTGATGAGTTGGAGGGGAGGTGTATTAAAATAATGGGAAATGGAGGAAGGTGGCAGCCATGGGATCCAATGCCTTTAAAATTGGCTAATCCCCCCCTTAGTCCCTCAATTCCTTGCATTTGGGCAATTAAGCCCAACCACCAAAATCCCTTTTGTCCAATTGAGTCCTTTACATTAAATTTTCATCATTTTACTTGGCCTAAGCTAAGTTTAAATTCTGAGAGTGTCCAACACTCATCATACTCCTCGGTCCCACTTAATTTAGTGTCTTCCAAACTCAATGAGCTTAATTTCCAATTTATGAAAAATTCTTAGGTCTTAAATCCTCATAGCCCGAGGCTTAAGTACCTGAACCAACTCATCTAATTGTCATCCCATTGTCACCTAACTTATACACGAGGTTCACATATTGTATATGATGCCTTATGTTGTGTTATTACACATTTGAACACACATTAGAATTCTTTTGGTCTTCCTTGATCCCTTACAACTTTAATTGCATGACTGGACTCACTACAAAAAAAGGGCATTTTCCAACGATCATTTTCAACGATTATGTGTTCTAAAATTCAAAATTACCAATGCGTAGCTGTTAGAAGTAGCCAATTTCAAATTTGAATTTTTGGTAATTTCCTACACAAACACATTGAGAATTTGACCGTTGGTAATTACAAACGGTCGTAGACTAGAAATGTTTTCCAATGGGCGAAGTTTTCTCTAATGCAAAACTGTTTGTAAATACCAACGGTCTAAATCGTTGGTAAAATACCAGCGTTTTAGTCTGTTGGTATTTACCAATGGGTTAGGCTGTTAGTAATCTATCAACGGTCTAACCTGCTGGTATTTACAAACGGTTAAAGCCATTAGTAAAATTGTAATATTTCAAAAAAATTATAAAATTTTCAAAGTGAAAGTCGTTGGAAACTTCCATTTTTTTAAAAAAAAAATTAAACTAATTTCTTTATAAAATATTACAAGAAAAATTAAAATACAAATAGAATAATAAAAAATATTTACTAAAACCATATTTTATATTTTATATTCACTACAAATTATATTACCAAAATTATTATTATTAAGATTATATTGGTACAAAAAATTATATTACTCAATAATAATTTAGAAAAATTGTATTTTATATTTCCTAAAATTAACTGAAATGGTGTGAAAATTTAAAAAATAATAAAAATTAAAAAAACTAAAAATTAAAAAAAAAATCACTAAAAATCAAAATGGGATGAATAATCAAATAAAATTTCATAATTAAAAAATTTTAAACACAATAGTCGAGTAGATTTATCAGATCGAGCGGCATAACAATTAGATCGAGCATAACCAAAATTATCAGATAAAGCACAACCAAAATTATCAGATCAAGCACAACAATCAAAGGAAGAACGTCGGCAGGAAAGCAAGGCGGATGAACAAGGCAACCAACGGCTGAGAAGAATAAAGCAAATGAGCGAGGAAAGCATGTAAGCCGGCTGACAACCGAGGATTGCGACGACGTTGGTTGATTCAGTGCAGGTGAACGACAAGCTCGAGGAGGTTTTGCACTATGAAGAGATGGCAAGGAGATGGTGGACAATAAGTATCGAATCGAATGATGAGGAGTGAGATGAGGAAGCACGGCGGGTGAAGGAGCATGGCGGATGGAGATGAGGAAAAACAGTGAGGCGAGGTGAGGCAATGGTTGATGGGGACAACGAGGCAGGGAAGAGAGATGAAAGGTCGAAATGAGATAGATGAGGGTTGAAGCAGATGGTAGGGACGAGAGATAAGAGGCCGAGATGAGAGAAAAGAGGTTTGAGGGGAATAAGGGTATACAGAGTTAGGGTTAGGTTTGGTTTGGCCCAATGGCCTTTTATGTTAATATGAGTTATATAGTATGTATATATATATAATTATTATTATATAATTATTACAATATATGCATTATATATATATCATATATGATACATTATATATGATTTTTATGATATATTACATTTATTATTATTATTATTATTATTATTATTATTATTATTGTGATACATTATTATACATAATACATACATACATTATAATAAATAATACATATATTCTAATATATGAAACATACATTGCAATATAATATACGTACATGCATCATAAAACATTATAATATATAAAATTATATTTTTAATAATAATGATAATAATAATAATAATAAGTATTATATTTATAATTATTACTATTATGTGTAAAAAATATATGATTATTATTATTATTATTGCTATTATTATTATGATATATATGATATATTTGATAATATGATATACTTACATAGACAGAGTAAATTGCACGCATTAACCGCAATCTTTGAATTATATTTCTATTTTAATCCCAACCTCAAATTTGTTTATATTGCCTTCCTGATATTGTTAAAATGTTTCACTTTAGACCCTTTTGTGACGGAAGTCATTAATTTAGATGGAAAAAGTCACATCAGCATATTATTGTATGAGAAAATGTTCACTTTAACTCTTAAAAATTGTTTCCTTTAGAAAAGAATCCTTAAAACTTTAAAATCTAACAAAAAAAAAACTCCGCTCCCTAAATCTAACAAAATAATCCGCTCCCTAGCGGCGCAGCGTAGCTGCTGCTGGTCGGAGGACAAAAAGGCGGACGGATTACAAAAAAGTTCTCCAGTAAGTGAAATCAAGAACCAAGCAAACGAAATTGAGAATCCTTGATTGGAGAGGACAATGATTTCCGACCAGAAAAATCATTTCGATATAAAACCCGTCGGATTAAATTCTCCAACTCCATGCAAATGTTTTTTCTGGTAACAGCACCGATTTGATGGCTAGCTATCCGATTCGTTTTCCCTAGCCCCATAAACACGGTGGCAAGAACCATTCGGACAGTTGCTGGCGAGAAGGAACCATGGACGCTGGTGAATTGGAGCTCCAGATAGTGGAGATTTTGGCTTGCTTGCGCGATTCGACGACGATGAGAACCATGGCGACAGGGAACCACGGACGATGACGAATCGGAGCACCAGACAGCGGAGGGCTTCAATCGGTGACGGTGCTTGGCTCTTCGATGATGCAATTGTTAGCCGTCGAATCGGGAACCGCTATCGGCCCTGCTCCCGGTGGCGCTTCTGCCACTGTGCGAAGCACGGAGGGGCGGCGGAGAGGAAGAGAAGGCAAAGGGATTAAATTCATTCGAGGACTGCTCCTGGTTGATTTCTTGGATTGACGATGGGACGGGGATGGAGGATAGTGGCTGGGGACAGAGGACGGGTGGTGGTCGAAGGGTGAGAGAGGGTTGGCTGGAGGGTGGGACGGCAGTTGGTCGGAGGGTGTGAGAGAGTTAGCCCGACAGAGGATTGTTTGGTGAAGGGAAAATTTTTCAAGGGGCTAAAGTTGCCATTTTCTCATAGAATTAAGGTTGTTAAAATCAGGTTTCTGCCTAGAGTTGTTTTGGTTTTTCTATAGTTGTAAAGTTGTAAAAAATTGTAGAGTTGTAAGATTCTATAAAAAAACTTTTAGAAAAAGATAAAAAATATAGTCATCTAAATTATTTCAGGAAGTTTATATTATATAATTTTTTTTTCACTTACTAATATTTTAATACCATAAAAATGCCATGATATAAACATATAATACAAAAAAAAAAGTTTTCAAATTCACAATTCATAAATAAAAAATTGAAAACATCTCAATTATATAATGGAACATAAGAAACATTATAACCAATGATAGTATCAATATTATTATCTTCTAAATTCATTTCTTCTTCTTCTTCTTTTTATTTTTATTTTTATCATTTAATAGGTTAAACTCATTTAAGCAAATATTTGTATCATCATTGGCATTTTCTTTGCCTACAACCACATTTACATAAACTTAACAGCTAAGATTATTAAAATCATAGTGAAGAAGAGTAATTAAGTGACACTAGAAGCCTGAGAGAAAAAACAATAGATGATTTCTATTTTTTCGGTTATCTTTATTTAATTTTTTATTTTAATCTAAATTAGTCTAGTTTGATTGTATAAAGATTGAATTGGGTAATAAATTAATATATTTTTTTGCTTTCTTTCACTTTTTAGCCTAATTTCAAGAAATTTGATATAATAACATAGAAATGTAAAGTCGTAAAATTTCTAAGTTTCTAAGACTAAAGTCGGGATTCTACTCATTTCTACCTACATATAAGTTTCTACTAAGACTTGAAATGTTTTTTGTTTCTAAAGTCGTAGAAACATAAGTTTCTAAGACTTAAGTCGGGATTTTAATAACCATGCATAGAATCTTATGTTGATGTGGCATTTGCCGTCTAACTTAATCGAATTCCATCCAATAAAGGGCCAAAATAGAATGTTTTAAATGGGTTAGGGACACGCCATGCTAAAAGTGAAGGTTGGGGTTAAAACAGGTACAATAATTAAATGTTGAGGGTAATGTGTGCAATTTACCCTACATACACATATATAGTATGACACACACAGATGTATATATGCATATATATTGATACATGTATATATATAAACATAAATATTATATAAATATGATATATATGACAATATCAATATGAATATATATATAAATATCAATATCAATATAAATATAATTATACATATTATTATTATTATTTCTAATAAAAAATATATAAATATTATACATATGATACATTATATTATAGGATACATTCTATTATATATGATGTATATTATAATATATATGATACATACATTATAAAAAATATGATACATTAGAGCATAATATTTATTATTATTATTATTATTATTATTATTATTAAGTATGTTATAAAAAAACATTTTAAAAAAATGACTTTACTGTATAAAATTTTAAAATTTCTGATATATTATTATCATGATATATTATGATACATTTATATGTATAAGTATGTTTCAAAATAGTGTTGTTTCAAATTTTTCATGACTGTTTCAAAATAATCCATTCTTTTCACTCTCTAATGGCTTAAGCCTTACAAACGGCTATTTGTGTTGGTAATTACCAACGGTTTAAGCCATTAGAAAGCTACCAATGATCCAATGTTTTGGTAATTACTAATGGTCTAGCCGTTGGTAATTTGCTCGTTGGAAAATAGGCAAATTTTAGTATTAAGTCTTACCACGACAATAGTTGTTGGTAATTACCAATGGTTTAAGCCATTGAAAAGTTATCGATTGGTTGACCGTTGGTAACTGTCACTAATGGTTTAATGCGTTAGTAATTATTAACAGTCTCACCGTTAGTAAATTGTCAGTTGGAAAATTAGTAAATTTTGGTAGTGAGTCTTCGTTAGGACTTCAATTTATTAGATGGGAATACTTGATTGATTAGCGGACATGTTGATGTTGTGTTAGATAGGGCATAAAAGGAGCACCATGCTAAATACACCAACACATAATAAAGAGAACAAGGCCAAATGGACCACAACAATTAGAACAGCAACGTGTCAGTCCACATCTTTCTTCCCGTCCCTCTCATGTGAGTTAGGAAAAAGAAACACCCATCTTGATCTAACCTAAGATTTGAATGGTTGTCATACTTTCTAAAATAGGCAAATTTAAAAGTGTTCAATTGCAACTCGCGCCTTTCAAATTTCACATAATAGACACTTTATCCCCCTAGCTTTTTTAATAGTAACTTCTAGTATCATATATGTATAACAAATTCTGAGTACTAAAAAAAGAATGCAAATTTTTTACTAAACTATGAAAGGCGCATGATTTGCCTTAAACTATATGAAATATCATAATCTCATGTTAAAATCTAATATGGTCAAATGTAAAATGTCATAGTTTGGCATGAACAGGAAATAGTAGGAAGGCACGAAATAACCCAAAAACTCAAATAACAGTAGGTGGATGAAGAATGATTTTGAATTAATTGTGAATGAATTCATTTTTTTTTTGCTAAATTATATTTCTATATATATATATATATATATATATATATATATATATATATATATATATATATTAGAGAAACAACACCTACTGGTCAAATAGAATCTAAATAAGAGGTTGATTTCTAGATAATCTCACACACATAGATTATTAATCAATAATTATACATCATTTCACGTATAGTTTAGGGATCAAAGACCGTACTTTTGAGACATTTCATACAAATATTTATGGATCTCTAAATTTATTGCTCCACATTCTCATACAAGCAGTGACAGACCGACTTAGATGATTGTGTCCATGTAGCTCACTTATATTCCAATTATTATTTTCTTAGGCACCAAACAAAGAGCATTTTTCTTGTGCATGGTTATTCCAGGAATTTCTTCAAAGTCGATATCTTCCTTGTTCATGCCTGGCGGCATCTCCCAGTCAAATGCATAAAGTATATTTGCCAGTGCCAACTCCACCGTTAAAGCTCCCATATGAATCCCTGGACAGCCTCGTCGGCCAGCACCAAATGGGATTAACTCATAGTCCAGCCCCTTGTAATCAATGGAACTCCCGATAAACCTATTAAATCTCATGCAGATTAATAAAAGAGCTATTTGTAACTATATACCGTGGTCATGATCAGGTCTATTATTCTTTGATCTATGACCAAGAAATAAATAATTATACCTTGGATAGATGTATGTACGTACCTTTCTGGCAGAAACTCTTCTGGATTATCCCACATCTCTGGGTCTCTTCCAATTGCCCATGCATTGATAAAGATTTGGGTCTTTGCTGGGATTTCGTATTTGTCAATCTTGAAGCTTTTGATTACCTCTCGGGGTACTAACAAGGGTACTGTTGTTTGCAACCTGTATGTCTCCTTTAACACAGCTTTGAAATAAGGTAGATATTGAAGATCATCTTCATTCACGAACCCTTTTTGTCCAACTGAGCTTCTAATTTCTTCTTGAACTTTTTGCATTGAATTAGGGTTCTTCATCAAAAAAGCCATGGCCCAAATCACTGTTGCAGCTCCGGTGTCGGTACCAGCTATAAGTACATTCTATATATACAAACAATTAAGTTGCAGAACCAAGTTCACAAGGATTAAATTACTTTTTATTCATTCCGATGCTTTCATAATTTGGAGAACTACATAACACTTGAAGTTAAATAAAAAATTTTAACACTAAAATACAATTTTGGCTGCTAAGGAAATAAAGATGACATTTTATATGCTTTACTGCTCAATTAATGTTGTGTTACGTTTGATCTTTGAACTTAAACGTATAATAAACAATTTCAAATTAACCTAGGTGTCACATCTTCTAGGTGTTGCTGAAGATGTGTAATATTCAAATCCCTTTCATTATCTTGCATATTAAAAGTCGACTTAACGATGATAAGTGAAGTTCACGACGAAGTAAAAAACAACCTTGTCATCAATAAACGGGCCCACCGACTCACGAAATCGTTTTCCTGACACTAGTGTCTTTGTTTATTTATTTATTTATTTATTTATTGAGAAACACTTTAACAGAGGTAAGGTAAGAGATATTTTATAATACATGGAAGGAAAAACGTCTAGCTTTTTTAAAATTTAAAAGACAACCTGAACCAATTTTGAATTTTGAATTGTATTTTATGGAAAAGTGATGGGAGGTCAGGAGTCCGTTTACCCATACCATTTGGTGTTTATTTACCGCTTTTCCAAAATTATTGGGACTCCTATACTGGTTTCAGATTATATTAAGAAAAGTACAAACAAAAGCCAACAGAAAACTGAAATTAACTTAAATAATAATATTAATAATTTTTTATCAGCAAAATAAAATGAAGTCTATTAAAAAAAAAAAGGTGAAGTAGCAAAGGCAAGTGGCTAATTCCAAGAGGAAGTTAGACAGACAAACAAACAAAACAAACAACAATCTAGAAACAAAAGAAATAACTACAAAAGCCTTCCCGTGATTTGATCTAACCTAGACTTTATCCCATCTATATTCAAAAACTACACTTTACCCTCTACTTTCTTTAAAGTACTTAACAACTACTTCTAAAACTTTAAATTAAACTTTCTGATAACTATTTTTAATAATTTCAAGATTTTTTGATATTTTTTTATAGCTAACTGATATTTAAAAAATACTGATATGTATTTATAGGAAAAAATATATATTTACAGAATAGAAAAACTACTAATTTGAAATTTCTATTAGCTATAAAAAAAATATTGGAGAGGCCGACATTACTAAAAGATGATTATCGTATAGTTTAAATTATAGTTTCAGAAACTGCTATCAGACAGTGTAAAAAAATATAGGGCAAAGTTTAGATTATTCAAAAATAAAAAAGGAAAACTATATATTAGGGTAAACTTAGGGGTAATTGTCAATTTCCTTTAAAAAAATAATATGAGTTGTCCAGGTGTACAAGAAAAAAACCTTGGAAAATAATTATCTGCTCAAATTACAAAATTACCCTCAAGTTGGCTGAAATTAATGCTTACTAGTCCTATTTTAGAAAGTTATGCTTTGCTACTTAAAAGTCAGTACCTTTTACTGTCATCAACTTTTTAAATTAGGCAAATGCCACCGTTTATCCCTAGACTATATCCTATATTTCTTAATCGTCCTGAAACTATTAAATGTTGTAGCAATCGTCTTTAAACTATTTAATTATTGTTACTTCATTATGTCATCAACTAAACCGTTAAAGATGAATGAAAAAATGATGCCACATTAGCAAACACATCATTTTTTCATACTACATCAACAGCTACGCCATTTTTCCATCAATTTTTAACGGTTTTGCTGACGGTAGGACGAAATAGCAACAATTAAATAGTTTAAGGACGGTTGATGCAATACTTGATAATTTCGGGATGATTAAGCAACATTGGTATAGTTTAAGGACAATTGGTATTATTTACCCTTATAAATTTTAATTTAAACTATAAAATAAAAATATTCCAATAAAGTAAAACTATCTAATACTAATAGTTTAATAGTTATTTACAGATTAAATTAATAGTTATTTTTCTATTTCAATATATTTCAGGGGATAAAATATAAATCGCGCGCTGAAATAGAAACAAACTATTGTTCGAAGTGGATTTAGTCTTATGCATTAAGGTGATTTATTTACCAAATTCTAAGCCAACGGATTCATTACGCCCAAACGATAAAGAAAGTGATGGAAAGCTCCAGAGTCCAAGCTACTACCAATAAAAAATATGGGCCATCAAATTCAAAGGATCCACTGTAGTCTATATTTATTTCTGAAGGACATAAAATATTGGCACATTAACATTAGAGTCTTTTACAATTTTCTCCATGAGTTATGGTGCTAATACACTTATACCTTATGCTTGGGATCCCACTCTTACCCTAATTTTTTTCTTATACTATCTAACATCAACTTTTAGAATTTAATTTACATTATATGACAGTAATTATTTTATAGTAAATTTAAATTGTTTAATAATTTTGTAAAATCAAAGCACTTATGGACTTGTTAAATTATCCACTTTTCTTCCTTTATTCTAGCTAGTTGAAAGAAGTAGGAAGCAAGTAGATTCCCAAATCTTATGGTGCAATTAAGTGCGATTAGTAGCAAATCTGGAGGAAAAGTGTAATCAGTCCTAAAACTGTTGGACCCAATGAAAATTACTTCATCAATAATATGTGCCCAAAGGTTTTTGATACTAATTACCATGAGGACTAGGCCATGGCTCTCCCAAAAAGTATGGGGTATAGATAATGTAAAATGTTTACATGATGTATTAATTTTGTAATTTAAATAGGGGTTGGCCCCGTGAAAATCAAGTTAGTCAGTTAGCTTCACACTAAACTTTTATTAATTTTACCATACTTTTATAATAATATAATTATTTTTGTTGGAATTTTTCTACTTTTACCAGCTTATGTAGATGTTGCTCTTATATATGGGACTTTTATCTCGAACATAGGTTACTTGAAATAATTTATTTTCCTTTTTATCTGCGATGTTTCAAGACTTGAATGTCTTAACCTAGCTCCAACCTCTCTTCCTCCCAATTGATTTTTCTGCAGGTGTATCTATATGTATGATATCAGGTTCATGGACCCCCCCTTTTTTTTTTCCTATAAATATATTAACAAGAGATACATGATTTAGTAATTGGACCCGTTATAATTTTTTTAGGATTTCCATAATTTTCAAAATATCTAGTGAAACAAAAGAATGTACTTCGTTTAACTTAATAAAAATAAAGAAAAATGAGTCAGTATCTTCTCTTTACTAATAATTAAATAGCAGAAGTCCTATACTAACCTATAAACTTTCATACATGTTAATATCTAGGATTCGAGTATTTTATTTCACCCTCTTTTCTCTTCAAACACATGAAAGAATTAATGAGTTAGTTGCACACAAGATAAAGGCAATAAGCCAGGTGAAAAAGAATGTATAAGTTTATGGGCTAAAATGAAACTTTTATCTTTTATATTCCATATAACATGAACATCTCATTCATCCTTTCCACATCTTTTTGAGGTAAGTCAACCAAGAGTAGAAAAAAATAAATACTAAATCTAAACATTTTCAAATTTTTCTCCATAATTTATTTCAATCATTATATTCTACATGCAAATTTATAAGCGTCAACACACACACACACACACACACACACATATCCCGTCATTGTAAAAATTCCTAGATCTAGTACCATTGGTTTATTCTCTTTGGATTCGGCTAGGCTTGGATATCACTTGGCCTAGCTGGTCAATTTTTCACTTTTACTTCATCTGATTATTCTCAATTACATTCACCGTTTTGTTCCTCTTCCACAAAATTTCTTCACCATTGTCAATATAAGCACCATGATTTGGTTCATCCGACGTTTACCGTAGACTAATCTTAGTGGCCATTTTTGAAATTGATAACTACAAGAAGAATTGTAATCTAGTGGGGTGCAGAAACAGTTGAGGCTTAGATGATGAGACATTTACAAATAATAGATTAGGATGATTATATGTTATTTATCCTATTTATTTTGTCCTTTATCTAGCTCTTTTTTCAGTTACTTATAAGATATTTATCTAGGATTTTCCAGATTTGCTTGAAAGATTTTGGCTTGATCTGATTCTTTTCCTTTCATTCAATGTTATAGGGATATATAGCTTTTTATTGGCCACTTTATTTGCTATTATTATTCTTTAATGCCTTATACAATTAGTTGTAAGATACTATTTGGCACACTGGTAATTGAAATGAAGTATCATTTTATGAGAAAAAAAAACTTGAAAGTCAAAACTGAACAATTATTAGTGGCTGGGTTTTAGACTTTCGGGGGTTTTTTTTTTCCACTCAGAAGCAGGGATAAAATTCTATAGGGTTTTGAAGGAGATATTTATGCTGCTTAAGGGAGGGAATGCCGGTTCATTGGGACCTATAAGGTGGCAACAAAACCAAATTAAACGGCATTGATTTTTTGGGGGAGAGAGGGGGAAGGGATCAAAGCTGGTCTCCTAGATTCGGATATCCTACGTCTTTTGCTGTTTTGCCTGCTGCACAAGGATAATTTTCCTCTATTTTGTTTGCTCAAGTGAGTAGCTTATTAATTTTTTTTAAAGAGGTGAAGATTGATGTTTTCGTTTATTACATATGAGAAATAGCAAGAGAAATTGGGGATATTCAACTTTGAAGCTCTTGAAAACAAATATGAGCTTTAATAATTAAGCCAAGACTTGGTAACGAGGTTGGGAAATTATGAAGATTGATAATTATGAAGCTCAAGATTCAATTAGAAAGTTAGATTATTATAGCTACAAAATATAATAGGCTAACAAGAGCCTTTTTTTATTCATTCTTACATTGAGAATTTCAGTTTCTATTAACAAGTAGGGGAAAAAGTTATGTTGTCTAAAGATACAAAATTATATTTAGGTTAATGAGTATTTTTGTTCAATTTTTGCTTATAACAAATAGTATATGTTTTTTATTATGCTGTAAATATTTATTGCACAAGGCGGAGTCAGTTTTGGAATAATAATTGATTAGTATGATATTTTGAAATGTGCCTTATTAGAATTTTTAAGCTCAAAATGAAACTTTCTTTTTGGAAATAGAAGCTCTTGAATCATGCTCGAAGGCTTACTCTCATTCAGGCCTCATTATTATCCATCCCAATCTATATTATGCCTTTATTCCATATTTCGATCATGACAAGTGACAACTTATCCAAACCGAGGGTTAGATTCTGGTGCAGAGCTTCTAATTAGAACCTAGGCAATCATTTCCTTGATAGATTCCTCTTGGCCCTCCCCAAAGGGCATGGGAGATTAGGAATTCTAGATATGAGAACTTTCAACTAGGCTCTTATTTCCAAGTCCTTCTAGATACTAGTGCACAAAGATCCTAGTTCTTTGCTGGTTTGAGTATTACAAGCAAAATATGATAAAGAGGCATCACCATGGAAAACTAGCATGAGCCCTAATTCGACCATGGTTTGGAGAAGATTACTAATTGGCCACATTTTTGTCAAGCTATAATTATGTTGGAACATAGGGGATGGAAATTCTGGGGATGTTTAAAGACTATTGGATCCTAGGTTTCCCTTCAGACAGTTGACTAGCTTTACGGTTTAATTACCATCATCCACTAGGCGATCTCCTTGGAGTAATTGACAAGGTCAGGGATTTATTCACTCCAAGTACTACATCATGGAACTGTTACCTATTCCATGCCATGTTTAAGAGAAATGTGGTGAAGGTTATTATATGGATGGCAAGGCGAAACTTTGGGGTCCTAATGATTGGCATTGGCTGGTGTCGGAAGGGGCTAGTGATCAGAATTATATGCAAAAAAATAAAATAAAATTATGCGTTATCTCAATTGGATAACATCACATATAATGCCGAGCTCCTCAATTTCTTCCAAAACTCATAAATTTCTTCAAAGGCGATGGGATTTTAATCTTCCATTCAAGTATAAAACTTTTGTTTGGAAATGCATTAATGATGCCCTCCCAACCAAAATGGAGCTTGTAAGAGTGGTGTCACATTACCTACTTGTTGCCCTCGATGTAATTCAGCAAATAAAGGTCTATCCCACGTTTCTTGCACTACCCTGAGCTTAGTAGTGTATGGGCTAAACTTGATTATTTAAAGTTTAGTAGTGTATAAAACTTTAGGGAATTGATTATTTAAAGTTTAGGGACTAAACTTGTACTTTTATGTCAGTGTCTAAAGTACTATCATTTTTCACACTTAGGGATTATTTTTAAAATACTTAAAAGTTTAGGGACTAAACCTGTAATTAATTTTATGTTAGTTTTAAGTTGTCCCTTTCAAAGTTTAAGGACCAAACCTATAATTTTATGACAGTTACTAAACTGTCACTTGATTGTAGATTATTTGAAAGGGTTGGGACCACTACTGTAATTCTATGTCAGTGATTGAATTGTCAGATCAGAATCTTTGGTAACTCCAACACCATTTAACTTAAAGAATGAGAGAGAATTGAGATATATAGTAGTAGAAGATACCATGAGTATGGCTTTGATGTGGTCAAGTGTAAGGTGGACAGAAAACTCGCGATTCTTTTGTAGATGAAGCAAGACATCGATTATGTCTTCCTGCTCCGGCATCGGTCTCATGGGATCTAGATGTTCGTTGATACACTTCTGATAGAACTCATCCAAGTCCCTGAAATTCTTGTCCAGCCGGCGAACCAATCCTGTGAGCCGATCAAACCATGACATGAGTGGGAAGTAGTCGGACACAAAGAAGGCCCCAAACATGGCCTGTGATTCATTTAGCAAGTCATGGAACTGACTCTTCTCGGTCCCTTCGTCCTCGTACCGCTTCCCAAATCCCACCCTACAAATTATGGCGCTCGTAAGACACATCATTGCATCGCTCAGATTGACCATGCCATGTTTTGATGGATCCTGACACTGGCTGGAGAGCTTCCGGATCATGAGCGAGACCTCCTCTTCTCTAATGGGTCGGTAGAGTTGGACTCTATTCTGGTTGAAGAGATGGACGACGCAGATTCTTCTGATCTCTCTCCAGTATGAGTTGTATGGCGAGAAGGCTATGTCGAGGCCGTTGTAGGACAGTTTCTGGGCGCCACGTTGGAGGGGTCGGCTGCAACAGTCGAGGTCATGTGTTTTCATGATTTCTCTGGCCATTCTTGCGGAAGAAGCCACCAGTGTGGTTTTGAACCCTAGCTTCAAAGTGAACAATGGGCCATATTTGAGGGAGAGCCGCCATAGGTGGCGGTGAGGGCCAAAGCTGTCGAGTTGGAAGAGGTTTCCGATCAACGGAGGGCCTGGAGGGCCCGGTGGGAGACGACCTGCAGGTCTTGCGCCGATGAAAATTTTCCGGACAACAAACAAGAGCAAAAGAGGTAGAAGTATGTAGATTGGGAGCAACATTACTGGAGGCAGAAGCTAGTAGCTGTGAAGGGCACCAGGCCAGGCTCCGTCTTCATACATAAATACTACAAAAGCTGTAAATTTAATTTTTATTTTTTTACTTTTTCCGATAGATCTACATTTATTTTTTTACTTTTTCCGATAGATCTACATCTATTTAAAATCCTTTAAATAATCAGTCAAACTTTCTCAGCTCAAGATATTAGTCCATTTTTGTCTTCTAAGGGATGGATTCACGGATACGTTGTCAGGGAGAAATAAATAATACTACGTTGGATAGAGATAGGTTAACAAAACTTTTTGAGATAGCTAGGTTAATATTTGTTTTGAGATTCTTGTCCTACGTTTTTAAGGTTTCCATTTAAGAAAATGGGTTTATGTATGAGAATTGAATAATTACGTAGCAATAATGTAAAGAAACGTGAGCATGTACGCCTTCCATGTGGCTTTGCAATAAGACTGAAACGTGCTTAGAGCAATGACACAGGCGTTCCAACAGACAAGCGCCAACACTATCACTACATGACAAAAACACATCATTAAAATGAGAACACCACTTACCGGGCCGCCAATTCTATTGTAAATAATTCATAATTATCAAAGGCGTATTCCAAGTTATAAAAACGTTCAATTTTACGATTTTACATTTCTACGGTAAAAAAAGGACTCAACTCGGAACAAAGTCACAATTGATGGTTAACAAAGTCACAACTAATGATGAAGTAGCATAGAAATGCAACTTCACACATAGAAAAAAAAAAGTTTTGCCAACTATAATTTTCCAATCAAACGTAGAAAAAAGGTTTACTTTTAAGTTGGGCTGACATTTTTTTTTTTTTTTTTGGGGCCAACTTGAGTTGATGACTCAAGCACGTTGTCTGATAAGGCAGGTTATGAAGACTTTTGCAATTTTATAACCACCAACTCTCCTTTCTGGCTTCTTGTAGGTGCATGCGGGATTGAGGCAGAAACGCAGCTAAGGTGGCAACTCTCGTTCTTCCCTATCCCTTGGGGCCCTGCCCCAAATCTTATCTACCTTCTGCCAAATTCACCGGATTCAACTTCGTTCACGTCAAGGGCAATACCCATCGGCAGCCAAGACTGCAGAACACGCAGCTGCCTTCGTTCCACACTCGTTGCAAGAGGTTCAGAAATCTTTCTTGGGGGGCAATGAGCAACGAACTCTCACCACAGCATTGCGCGGCAGGTTTATTTGGCACAATCGGGATATGGTAGTCCGTGATCATATAAGTCAGAGCCTGGAGAAGGTTGTAAATGCTATTTAGTGCTATAAAGAAATTTGGGAGCTTTAGGTTAAGAGATATGAATCTAACCAGATAAAAAGTGTTGGATTTGTTCCAAAGAAATCTTTAATTTTGATGATGACAAATGATTTGTGTTAATATTTTTTAATCTCACCTTTTTGGTTAAAATAAGGTTAATTGAACTTATGCTTAATTTCCAAGTGTGTTAAGTGTTTATCTAAAAAAATATGTTTTAGAAGTATTGAGGAAAAATTGTCTTTGAAAAGAAATTAGTAGGTTATTAACTTAGGTAATGTTTGAATCAAGTTTTGATGTCCAAATTACAAGTGTTTTGGAGTGGTTTCAAGTTTAATCCATTAAAGTCAAAGTTTAACAGGTAGTTGTTTCACCTAAGTTTAACTTGCTCCCAAGCTTTACACTTTAACACGTTAAACTGACTTAATCTGGAGTTTCAAATTTCTGTGACTTTTGAGAACATCAGTTAAAGCGTTAAAACTCAGTTTTAACCTGTTAAGTTGAAGTCTGAAGGTTTGCTTTCAAATGCTTCAAGTGGCGCGTTTTCAGCCAAGATTTCAAATGGAACTCAGACGAATCAGGAGACGCCACCTGTATAGCTCTGCCGCGCATTAAATGCTCTGTCTCCTGGTGCTTTTGACCGTTGAGGAGAAAAGTCGAGTTTAACACGTTAAACTCAGGACTTAACACGAAATCTGGGAATGCTGCGTTTTTCGCGTAAAACAGAGCAACGGCTCTCCAGTTTTTAAGGAAACTTTTCAGGCACTTCCAGCAGGGCATCAACGGTCTAATAGCTTCCTAAAGAGTATATTTACACTAAGAAACAAGTTGTAAAAACACTTGGCAACTAAGAAAGAAAATCTACCATCTAGAGCTCAAATTTGCTACTTTGCCAAGAACTTGTTCTTTCATTTGCTCATTTAGCCTTAAGAGGTTCTATTGTTCTTACACCTTGTAACCACGAGATTGTTGAGCTTGTCTTGAGTGGTTGAGTGATTTCCTTGTAAGGAAAAGGGGGTTAGAAGGGTTTCTAGTTAGCCTTTGGCAAAACTAGTGAGAGGTGAAGGTAGAAGAAACTACCAAAGTGTTGTATGCCTTTGAAGGCTATTGTGTAGCATTGTGTTTCATAGTAGAGAAGAAAACTCTCAAGTGGTAAGCTTGAGGAGAGGAGTAGGCTCTCAAGAGGAGAGTTCGAACCTCTATAAAAATTCTCTTGTCCAAGTCTCTTCTTCTCTCTATACACTTGAGCTTTGGTGGGTGTTTTAAGCAACTTGTTTTGGTTTAACTTGCTTGTTTTCAAAACTACTTCAAAGATAGCTTTCAAAGCAAATTCTAGGTGGATTGTGGTAGTCATTTTCTGAGTAAAATAGAGTTGATCATTGTTCCTCAAATTGAATTTGAGTTTGGGGTTTCAAGAATTCATTTGTGCTTTATTTTTGGAACTCAACCAATTCACCCCCCCCTCTTGGTTGCACTTGGGCCAACAATTGGTATCAGAGCTAGTGGCTGTGTTTTGATAAAATCCTACGATTTTCAAGCCTAAAGATTCATGGCAACCACTAGTATGCATCTTGAGGGACAAAATCCTTCTAGGCCACCTTTGTTTGACTCCACAAACTTTAATTGGTGGAAAACTAGAATGGAAATTCATATCCAAGCTATTGATCATGCTCTTTGGAGGATCATTAAGGATGGTCCTAGGATACCTATAAAAATGGTTGATGGAAACCAAGTGCCAAAAGATCGAACGGAATATGAACCGGAGGATGATCTCATATGCACAATGAATGCAAGGGCAATGAATATAATATATTGTGCACTAACCCCCGATGTGTTCAATTTGGTTTCTTCTTGTGGAAATGCTAGGGATATATGGAACAAGCTATTGGTGACTTATGAAGGTACCACACAAGTGAAGGACACCAAGATGCACATGCTTGTGAGGGCATATGAGTTGTTTACCATGGAGCCAAATGAGAGCATTCAAGAAATGTTTAGAAGATTCAATGAGATCCTCACACCACTCAAATTACTTGGGAAGGAGTACACAAATGAGGAGTTGGTGAGGAAGATCTTATGGAGCTTACCTCCATCATGGAAGAGTATAGTTGAAGCCATCAATGAAGGAGGAAGCATTAAAACAATGCATGTGGATGAGCTCTTTGGAAAGCTATTAACCTATGAGATGAAGGAGCAAGTTGAGGAAAGATACATCAAGAAGAACAAGTCAATGGCCTTGAAGACTCAAGAGGACCACATATCATCAAGTGAAGATGGAGAAATTGATGCGGCCCTCTTGGCAAGAAAATTTAGTAAGATGTTCAAGAAGTCAAGAAGCAAAAACTTCAAAAAGGAGAAGTATGAAAAGAATAAAGGAGAGCATTCTAAAAGGAGGGATGAAGTCATTTGCTACAATTGCAAGGAGCCCGGACATCTTCAATTCGATTGTCCATTGAAGAAGAAGAAGAAACCAAACAAGTACAAGAAATTCTCCAAGAAAAAGAGTGGAAAAGCTATGGCGGCTTGGAGTGCAAGTGACTCATCTTCAAGTGAAGATTCATCCTCATCCAATAGCTCAAGTGATCAAGCAAATCTTTGCTTGTTGATAGATGATGATGTAGCCTCCTTATCAAGCCAAAGTCACTCCAACCTATGTCTCATGGCAAAAGAGGAAGATGAGGTAAACAACTATTCAAGTGATTCATCTAGCTCATACATATCTATAGGTAGTGAGTATTTAGAGTTGCAAAATGCTTTTAATGCTCTTTACAAGGACTCTCAAAAGCTTGCTAAACATGTAGGTGAATTAAAAACTTTGAATGTTTCCTTGACCAAAGAAAGAGATGAGCTAAAAAAAGAGAACTTTGATCTCACACAATCTTTATCTAGATTTGTCAAAGGAAAAGAAAAATTAGACTTGTTACTTGGAGCACAAAAAGGTGTTTATGATAGGGCCGGAATAGGCTACAATCCTTTAGTTAAAGAAAAGAAGTTTGGGAATAGATTTATTGGTGCATCATCTACTATGTATAGCCCATTCACAACTTGTCATGCTTGTGGTAGAAAGGGTCATTATGCATATGATTGCATAACTAGGAAACCAAATGCACAAATTGGCTATAAGATGATTTGGGTTCCCAAGGGAACCAAGGTTGTGGCTAACATTGAAGGACCCAAGAAAATTTGGGTACCAAAATCCAACAAGTGATTGTTTGTTTGTAGGGGGCAAGAAAAGAGACTTGGTACTTGGATAGTGGATGCTCAAGACATATGACCGGTGAAAAGTCTCATTTCATAAGTCTCAAGCAAAAAGAAGGAGGAACCGTCTCATTTGGAGATAATAGCAAAGGTACCATCATTGGTATAGGTAGAATTGGTAAGGAAAACTCCTCCTCAATTGACAATGTGTTGCTTGTTGATGGATTGAAGCATAACTTGGTTAGTATTAGTCAATTGTGTGATAAAGGTTATAAAGTTATATTTGAAGCTCTTATATGTCAAGTGATTGATATTGTTTCCAATCAAATTAAATTCATTGGTAGAAGACAAGGAAATGTTTATGTGATTGATTTGAATGACTTGTCTTCTTTTAATGTGAAATGTCTAATGGCCACAAACAAAGATGATAGTTGGTTATGGCATAGAAGACTTGGTCATGCTAGTATGCACATAATTTCAAAACTAGTAAAAAGTGATTTGGTTAGAGGATTACCTAAAATGAAGTTTGAAAAAGACAAAGTGTGTGATGCTTGCATGAAGGGAAAACAAACTAAGGTTTCCTTTAAATCAAAAAATTGTATTTCAACTTCTAGGCCTCTTCAACTTCTTCATATGGACTTGTTTGGACCCATTAGAACTAGGAGTTTGGGTGGAAAGCAATATTGTTTTGTAATTGTGGATGATTATTCTAGATTTACTTGGGTATTTTTTCTTGCTCATAAAAGTGACACTTGTGGTGTATTCATTCCATTTGCTCATAGGGTTCAAAAAGAGAAAGGGTCATGCATTAGCTCAATTCGTAGTGATTGTGGTAAAGAATTCATTAATCATGACATGATTTCATTTTGTGAATCTAGTGGCATTTCTCATAATTTTTCGGCTCCTAGAACTCCTCAACAAAATGGTGTTGTGGAAAGAAAGAATAGAACTCTTGAGGAAATGGCTAGAACCATGTTATGTGAAAGTAGTCTACCAAGGTATTTTTGGGCCGAAGCAACAAATACCGCATGTTACATTCTTAATAGAGCATTGATTAGACCAATTCTTAATAAAACTCCATATGAGCTTTGGAAAGGTAAGAAGCCAAACATTTCATACTTTCATGCATTTGGATGCAAGTGTTTTGTCTTGAACAATGGAAAAGATAATCTTGGAAAATTTGATGCAAAGAGTGATGAAGCTATATTTGTTGGGTACTCTAGTAAAAGCAAAGCATTTAGAGTCTTCAATAAAAGAACTCTTGTGATTGAAGAATCCATTCATGTTGTATTTGATGAGACTAACCATGCTACTAGAAAAGAGTGTTGTAGTGATGATGATATTGTAGATGATGCTCATCAAAAGGAAATCAATCACAATGGGAAAGAAGTCTCTCATGTTCCACCAAAAGATGACAACTTTGAAGGAGATGAGCCTAATGATGCACAAGAGCATACACAAAGTCAAGAGCCTTTACATGACAACCAAGATCCATCCAAGGAACAATTCCTACAACAAGACGAGCACTCACATCAAGAATTGCCTAGTGAATGGAAGTTCAAGCATAAATCTAGTCATCCAAGAGATCTCATAATAGGTGATGCTTCAAGAGGTATTGTGACTAGATCTTCCTTGAAAAACTTATGTAGCTACTATGCCTTCTTGTCTCAAATAGAACCTAAAACCATTGATGAAGCCCTTGGAGATGAAAATTGGATTTTGGCTATGCAAGAGGAACTAAACCAATTTCGTAGGAATGAGGTTTGGGAGCTAGTGCCCAAGCCAAAAAACCATTCCATTATAGGAACAAAATGGGTTTTTAGAAATAAGCTTGATGAAAATGGTGTTATCACTAGAAATAAGGCAAGGCTAGTTGCAAAGGGTTATAGTCAAGAAGAGGGTATTGATTTTGAAGAAACCTTTGCACCCGTTGCAAGGTTAGAAGCTATAAGATTGCTTTGTGCCTTTGCTTGTTATATGGAGATTAAGCTATTTCAAATGGATGTGAAAAGTGCTTTTTTAAATGGATTTATCAAAGAAGAAGTTTATGTTTCACAACCCCCCGGTTTTGAAGATCCAAACTTTCCAAACCATGTTTTTAAATTGAAGAAAGCTTTGTATGGGTTAAAGCAAGCTCCTAGAGCTTGGTATGATAGGTTGAGTAAATTTTTGATTGATCAAGGTTTTGCTAGAGGTACGGTTGATACTACTCTTTTTATTAAGCATTCTAAGGATAATATGTTAATCGTGCAAATTTATGTAGATGATATCATATTTGGTGCTACTAATGAGTCTTTATGTGAAGAGTTTTCTAAGTTAATGCAAGGTGAATTTGAGATGAGCATGATGGGTGAGCTTACCTTCTTCCTTGGACTTCAAATCAAACAATCAAAGGAAGGTGTTTTCATCAACCAAGCTAAGTACACAAGAGAGCTACTCAAAAGGTTTGGCTACTCAAATGCAAAGCCTAGTGTCATTCCAATGAGTGCCACAACTAAGCTTGATGAGGATGAAAATGGTAAGCCTATTGACCAAAAACTCTATAGAAGCATGATAGGTTCTTTGCTTTATTTGACCGCTAGTAGACCGGATATATTGTTTAGTGTTTGCTTGTGTGCTCGCTTTCAATCATGTCCTAAGGAATCACACTTGAAAGTGGTAAAAAGGATTTTTAGATATTTAGTTGATACACCAAACCTAGGATTATGGTACTCTAGAGACACTAGTTTTAATCTTTTGGGATATTCCGATGCCGACTATGCCGGGAGTAAAGTGGATCGAAAATCAACTAGTGGCTCTTGTCAATTTATTGGGTGTTGTCTTGTATCTTGGTTTTCAAAGAAACAAAATTCGGTTGCTTTATCTACTGCGGAGGCCGAATATATAGCGGCCGGAAGTTGTGTAGCTCAAATATTGTGGATGAACCAACAATTGAAAGACTATGGATTTAATTTCAAAAAGACACCCATTAAATGTGACAACACAAGTGCCATTAGTCTAGCTAAAAATCCGGTTTTTCACTCTAGAGCAAAACATATAGAGGTTCGGCATCATTTTATTAGAGATCATGTGCATGAAGGTGATATTGTTCTTGAATTCATAGATACTCAACATCAATTGGCTGATATTTTTACCAAACCCTTGTGTGAAGAGAGATTTATTTTTATAAGAAGGGAACTTGGAATGAGCAACCCAAAGTAATTGGTTCAAATGAATGAAACTATGTGTTCATGAAAATTAATTTCATGATCATAAAGTTCATTTATTCATAAAACAAAGTGTGTCACTTAGCCATCAAAAGTTTGTAATCAAAATTCCCTTTTTTCTTAAACCCAATCGTTTGCTTTCAGTTTCAGTTTAATCGGTTAAGTTGTTAGTTTAATTCGATCAGAGTCGATTTTACTGTTAAGTCCGGTTTTTAATGGGTTATATCAGCTTAATGGGTCACGCCTGTTTTCTTGCTTTGGCTGGCCCAAATTCGCCCAAACGTTAAGCTTGCTTCTTTAATTTAATCGATTAACCCTCTCGTTTAACACCTACTCTCTAAATTCTGCCGAGTTCACTTAAATTTGGTCCCCTGTCGCGCTTCACCAGACTCCTCGCTTTTCCTACTGTCCCGATTCGTTTTTCCGAAAATCCCTTCTAGTCGGCCCGTCCTCTCTGGCCGGCGACGCCACACCCCCTCCCAAATTCGCACTGATTCGCGCAACCCCCTCGTCCTCTTCCCGTCGCCTGCTCCGAAACCCCCAACATTCGCGACCTTCGTTCTCTGCTGCTGCTTCGCTCTGATTCGTGGCTCTCCGACCATGGCACGAACACGGTGGACGCACAAACGTGCCCAAGGGACTGATTCTCAACCTCCTTCTCGACCGGGCAAACGCCTGAAGCGCACTGCACCTCCGCGACACCGGCGACCTGCTCCGAACCGCGCCCTTGTCTCTCCCTCGCCTCCTCCACCTGAGAACCCGTCTTCCTCAACTGAGGTACCTCAATCCCCTCCTGTTCTTTACTTGATAGATACATCTGAGGAGACTATAGCAGACATTAGCCAGAGACATTTCTATCCAGGCTTTATTGTGAATCGATATATGTTGCATCTTGAGCTGTTTGATGAGGTTGTCACTTGGCTTGAAACGCATAAATTGATTCCTTTTTGTGAAGCCCAGCCAGAGGGTTACTCCTCCTTAGTGAAAGAATTTTACTGTAATTTACGGACAAAGAACTCAGGGGAAAACGTTCAGTTAACCAGTTTTGTGAGAGGAACCAAAATTGAACTCACTCCCGCTTTAGTCTGTCAAATTATTGGCGTAGAGCATGTTTCGGAAGCTAAGGATTCTGACATTGAGTTGGAAGCGCTTAAATATTTCTTTGCCGAGGTAGTTCAAAAGGCGAAGGTGTTCCCCTCCCATCCCTCTCCCAACTTACTCACTGCTACTCATCGAATGTTGCATTGGATTGTTGGAGGTGTTCTCCTGCCTAGGAATAATTTTAGCACTGTGACCAGAAAGGACTCCTGCCTCATGTATAAGTTGCTAAAGGGTTATCCTCTTGACCTTGGTGGACGGATCCTCAAGCATATGATTCAGGCTCGAAACAACACCAAACAGAGACTCTCTCTCCCTTATTTCGGTCTCATCTCCCGCCTCCTTGAACACCTTCAGGTTGACTGCTCAGTTGACCCTCTTACCTCCCTTGCTCCGCTTTCCCTCCTGACCAAACGGCGTTTGGAGAAGAGTGCTCTTGAGAGGAAAGGCCGTTCTTGGCAGCGGACCCCTTCCGCTTACCAAGCTGCTCTTGATGCAGCCCTCAAGGATAACCTCAAAGATTCCTCCTGTGCTGAGCCTGTTGCAGGACTAAGTGGCACTGCCGGCACTGCAGCCACTCCCTCGTCAACAGCCCAACCGACTCCAGTTCAAGAAGCTGTGAACACTTCCGCAACACAAACTCCTCTTGAGCGGCTTGAACAAGAGATCAAGGAGTTGCGAGCACAAGTGGATCTTCTCATACGCCACTTTGGCCTTGGCGGTGCACACACCCTTCCCGCTACGCCTGCCCATGCTGCCACTGCCGCTGACCCAGTTCCACCCCCTTTTGCTGCTCCTCCGTCTACCACCCATGCTGCCTCCTCCACCCCTGTCTTGCTCCGGTCCAAGAGTTTCTGATTTCTGGTTGGCCAGGTCTAGAAGTGACACCGACATATCTTCTATTTGTCGTACTTTTGTGAACAACACTTGGGTTGTCTCTTTTTTATGCTTTTGGACATGTTTTCTGCTTATCACTGTGGCTTTGTCATTGTGGATTTGTTCCACATATCTGTTATGTTTGGATATGGACATATTTATGCCTATGTGGATGTTATGGCTCTATTCTGCTTCTTGTTTCACTTGATGCTTGTGCTTATCCCTGTTCTTCATTCTTTTTGATTATGACAAAAAGGGGGAGAAAATTAGTGGTGGTTGTTATTGATTATTTGCTTTTATTGATTCAAGAATTATATGCAAGAAGTGAGGGGGAGTAGTGTTGTTGATTTATGATTGGAGAAAGGGGGAGCATGATTATATTTCATTGTTGTTACTTGTGGAAGTGATTGGATTTCTGTATATGTTGGATATTTGTGGCTATTTTGTTGTCTCTTAACAGGAAGGATTGCTCATTTTTCAAGGGAAACTATGGCAAAATTTTTCCAAAATCTTTACACTTGACTCTCTCCAATACTTATTTTCAAAGGGTTTTGTCATCATCAAAAAGGGGGAGATTGTTGGATTTGTTCCAAAGAAATCTTTAATTTTGATGATGACAAATGATTTGTGTTAATATTTTTTAATCTCACCTTTTTGGTTAAAATAAGGTTAATTGAACTTATGCTTAATTTCCAAGTGTGTTAAGTGTTTATCTAAAAAAATATGTTTTAGAAGTATTGAGGAAAAATTGTCTTTGAAAAGAAATTAGTAGGTTATTAACTTAGGTAATGTTTGAATCAAGTTTTGATGTCCAAATTACAAGTGTTTTGGAGTGGTTTCAAGTTTAATCCATTAAAGTCAAAGTTTAACAGGTAGTTGTTTCACCTAAGTTTAACTTGCTCCCAAGCTTTACACTTTAACACGTTAAACTGACTTAATCTGGAGTTTCAAATTTCTGTGACTTTTGAGAACATCAGTTAAAGCGTTAAAACTCAGTTTTAACCTGTTAAGTTGAAGTCTGAAGGTTTGCTTTCAAATGCTTCAAGTGGCGCGTTTTCAGCCAAGATTTCAAATGGAACTCAGACGAATCAGGAGACGCCACCTGTATAGCTCTGCCGCGCATTAAATGCTCTGTCTCCTGGTGCTTTTGACCGTTGAGGAGAAAAGTCGAGTTTAACACGTTAAACTCAGGACTTAACACGAAATCTGGGAATGCTGCGTTTTTCGCGTAAAACAGAGCAACGGCTCTCCAGTTTTTAAGGAAACTTTTCAGGCACTTCCAGCAGGGCATCAACGGTCTAATAGCTTCCTAAAGAGTATATTTACACTAAGAAACAAGTTGTAAAAACACTTGGCAACTAAGAAAGAAAATCTACCATCTAGAGCTCAAATTTGCTACTTTGCCAAGAACTTGTTCTTTCATTTGCTCATTTAGCCTTAAGAGGTTCTATTGTTCTTACACCTTGTAACCACGAGATTGTTGAGCTTGTCTTGAGTGGTTGAGTGATTTCCTTGTAAGGAAAAGGGGGTTAGAAGGGTTTCTAGTTAGCCTTTGGCAAAACTAGTGAGAGGTGAAGGTAGAAGAAACTACCAAAGTGTTGTATGCCTTTGAAGGCTATTGTGTAGCATTGTGTTTCATAGTAGAGAAGAAAACTCTCAAGTGGTAAGCTTGAGGAGAGGAGTAGGCTCTCAAGAGGAGAGTTCGAACCTCTATAAAAATTCTCTTGTCCAAGTCTCTTCTTCTCTCTATACACTTGAGCTTTGGTGGGTGTTTTAAGCAACTTGTTTTGGTTTAACTTGCTTGTTTTCAAAACTACTTCAAAGATAGCTTTCAAAGCAAATTCTAGGTGGATTGTGGTAGTCATTTTCTGAGTAAAATAGAGTTGATCATTGTTCCTCAAATTGAATTTGAGTTTGGGGTTTCAAGAATTCATTTGTGCTTTATTTTTGGAACTCAACCAATTCACCCCCCCTCTTGGTTGCACTTGGGCCAACAAAAAGTAATGCGGTTCTTTCTAAATGGAAGCACCAGCTGCTGGTTTTCTCAAAATAAATGTTGACGCGGTGATGAATAAGGAGGAGAAGAGGGGAAGTCTTGGAATAGTAAGCCGGGATGCTTTTGGGGGGGCGGGGTGATGGGTTGTGGGTGGCTTTGGTGGTGTTTGTTGCTCCATGCTATTGGAGATGCTTCCTATCTAAAGGCGTTGGCAATTCTTTGGGGCTTGGGGGAAGCTCGGCGGTTTGGTTTAAAGCCCATTATTCTAGAGTCTGATTCATATATTTTAATTTTAAAACTAAATAATAGGATATCCCTTTCGTTGTTTTACTTTGGGGCATTAGTAGATGAAGCCAGAGTGTCAGCTAGTTTTTTTTTTTAGTCATGCACCTTTTTCATTTATTAGGAGGTTGGGTAATAGAATGGCTCATACCCTAGCCAACGAGGGCATTAGTCTGTTAAGTCATGTGTCTTGGGGATTGACTGTCTAATGTTTTGAGCTTTGATCAATGAAGTGGTTGCCTTTCTGTAAAAAGAAAAATGATTCTAATCGACTTAACACATATGTATGCAGGATAATTTAGCTTTGTGCACATAAATGAATGAATGATGGTCAATTAAACTATATACTTCTAGCCTTCCTTGGTGGGTGAGGCATGCTCTAAGTATACTAAAAATCAACAAAAGCCAGAGACTCCCATAGGTTTGGTTTCCGTGTGCAAGTCACGCGCCCCCAAATCCACTTCCAAACCCCACTCGGTCATTGGAAATTACCAATTCCTGCTGTTTGTTTACTGGTTCGTGTAGAGTTTCAATCAATCCCTGTTCGTTGAAAGCTGTTTTGCTACCTGTTTTGGCCTTTCGGTGCCTAATACCTCAAGAAATAGGTCTCTAATTCGCTAAACACAATGTCACAATCTTGGTGAGATCTTTCTTAGCCCTAAAAACTTGTCGCTCTATGAAATTTCTTATGGTGTTTGCTAGATTAATGTTGTCCGTTAAGCTAAAGGCATTCGTGCTTAGTTTCTCAAGACTTTTCGTACTGTGCATTTATTGCCCTACACTTTCTAGGGTTTGCTTTTAATCCATTTCAGATTTTTAGTGTCTTCATTTATTGTGCTGTTTCTTGGTTGTCTTGTGTTCCCCTGTGTCTGTGTTAAGTTTCTTACCCATTTGTTAAAACTTACACACCTCAGACCTTGTTTCTTCTGCTCTCTTCTTCCTGCCACGCGCTCTGTTCTTTGTGTTCGTGTTTTCCTTTTTACCTCACCAGGACCTCTACCTTTGGTGCTTGTTCTTAGCCGGCTTGCTATCATTTTGTCCGTCCCTTACTCCCAGCCATCCTTTTCTGCATTAGTGTCACCATTTGGGTGGCAAAGTAATGGCTAACCAAGAACAGGAGGGAAATCCGATACTGAACAATATTGAAACCTCGGATGATCATGAAGAAATGGAAGTCCATGTCCCAGAAGTACAAGACCCATAGAATCAAACTCGGAGGAGATGTGGGATGATGAACAAGACATCGAACCTAGGCTTGGTCTTAATATACTGGAAATTCCGCTAGAGGATAATCTGTTAATGGATATTGATTGGGAAAGTGGTTAGGTAGGCTAGGCTCAAGAGCTTAGTAAACTGTTGATCAGAGTCTTACGTGCAAAGATAGTGTTAGAGCCCTGAGATGTACTGCTGGGGGAAACCCTCCTATACTTAAGTTAATTTCCGACAATGAATAGTAGAAAAAAAAAAAGAGAGCCAGAATCCCTTATCTTGGGGTTGGTGAAGGGTTTATATAATCTAAGCGTGCTCAGGGTAGTTCGCTCTGGGGAAGAAATCTTGTAGTTTATCCCATATTTGTGGGATACAGTTTCCTTCTGAGAGGGAATTCTCTTTAGGGCATATATGGGCTTCTAGGGGCGGCCCATCCTTGCCCCTTTCACTGTTTGACTTGTTTTACTTTTTTTAGGTTTTGGGTTTTTTTTTTGTTTTTACCTTTCCACTGCCTCGTTGTGTTAGTAGCAGCCTTGATGTGTCATGCTGGTTTTTCTAGATGGCTTCTGTAAAATCGTCATCCGAGGCTGCCACTGATGTGGATGATATTCTTCTAAGATGCCTTTCTTTCCCAATGTTGGGGGTGATAAAGGGAGTTGTGACTTAGCACAATGATAGCACACTAGTGACGAACCATGCCAGTTTTTTTTGCCTAACGGTGTTGTCGCTGCCCTCTTTCATGCACAACCCCTCGAGGATAAAGGACTAGTATGGGGGAAGTAAACGATAAAACGTGCTATTTGTATTTACGGACTAGCTCCAGGTGGGGCTCCGCTTCCCCCTTCACCTGTTAGTAGAACAGATCTGCGAGCACGATTAGATTCCGTTATTGGAGCTAATTCTTAACCTGTTTGTTCATATCAACGGCTTCATCATATGCTGCAAGCTGGCATGGGTGTTTCCTTTACTTAAGGTTTTCTTCCAATTTTACATGCTGGACCTGAAGAAAGGTGCCAACTTTTTCTATATTACCCCTTTTAATTAACCGAGGTAAAAACAAGTCTTTTACCTTCGTATCTTGCAAGGATTTGTTGTCGAGGTGGAAGGAGTGTTTTTTCTTCATGGTGAAGGAGAAAGAATGAGGGTTCTCTTGCGAGTTCATGGACACCCCTCAGCATGCTTTGGTTGGGATGTTGCCCATATATGAGAGCTCAAAGAGCCATCGCTTGCTTCTCAGGTTGGTCCATTGGATGGAGGGAGTTGTGGGAAACAACAATTTTTTGGAGCTATTCCTCATTCATTACACAGGTATAGATGAAACCACCCTTAGGTGGGCAGGGATCAGCAGGGTTCACCAGTTATATTCGGGAATGAGGGACTCGTGCAATTAGGAGGAGGGTTAGGAAGGAAAAATCCAACTTCAGCTCGACTTGAACCCGAATTCATACATACTTGATTAAACATAAATCTAAATAACCTAACCTGTACCTGACCTAATCCATCTAATTGTCATACAATTAATAACTTTCTAAGTTTTATATACACATGGTTCACATATCATATATGATTACCTTATGTTGCGTTACTAAAGATTCGAACACACATTATAATTCTTTTGGTCTTCTTTGATCTTTTACAACTTCGATTGCATGGCTGGAGTCACTACTAAAAAATATACATTATCCAACGATTGTTTCCAACGGTCATGTGTTGAAAAATTCAAAATTACTAATGCGCAACCGTTGGAAGCAGCTTATTGGTAAATCGATCGTTGAAAATCATATTACCTTGAACCATTGATAATTTCCTATATGAACACGTGATAAGCTTATATTTATTATATTTATTTCTCTTATATTTAGTATGTTTTAATATGTTTTGAACCTTAAATATATATTTTGAGTATGTTTTCTAGCTTAGAGCATATCTGGACTTAATTGATTGAAAGTGAATTTAATTTTCCATTTTACAAGTTTTAATTTTGTTGTGCTCTTTCAGGATGTTGACAGATTGGTGATGTTCCGGTAGAAAAATCATATCTTGAGCTACAGAGATCGGAATGAAGTGATTATTGATTCATTGGAAAGCTAACATCTGGAGCTACAAATCACATTCAGCCAATGAAACCCAGTTTGCATGTTAAGAGGGTCAAATTCAGCTTCAAAGTCGCGATTTACGAGTCACCGCCGGTTCAGAAGCAGTTGTGATATTTTGGGCATATCTTTGGCTGTAGATGTCTGTTTTATGCGATTCAGGTGTTGTTTCGAAGCTAAGAAATAGATCTACAACTTTGATGTTTTGAGTTTTGAGAAATAATGGCTGAATCAAGGTCGAATATCAGCTTGAAGTTGCTGTTACTGTTCTGAAGTATTGCTTGGCTGACAACTTTGAAACATTATAGTTATTTTGAATATTTTTATTTGTTTGGGGTACTTTTATAATAATATAGAAAGTTTAGGGATTTTTTATGAGTTTAGCCATAGGTTTTAGGTTTCTTTGGTTTTTAATAGCCAGGGCTGCCGCACACCAAGGGGCTCCGTTTTTCGTAATTCCAATTTTAGTTTTTTTCAATTGTTCTTTGTTTTTCTTCCGATCATCGCTGAGTAATTTTCTGATTCAGTTCTAGGGACGATTTTCATCGTCAACATCAGTTGTAAGGATTGATTTTTCTTGCTTAAACTTTTTTTAATTTCAAATATTTACTTCTTTGTTATTCAGATTTATTGCAATTAATTTTCTCATTTTTGCTTGTTGAATTGGTTCTGCAATTGTAAATCTGCTTGATTTTCTTTCAACCGCTTAGGTGAAGAATTCAATTAGAAGCAAGTGAATTGATTGGAGATTGCTTTTATTTCTGGTTAGTTCATACGGAGAAGTAAGACAGATTAAATTGTTCAAGCTTTTGGATTGTTGCCTGGAATAAACTTTTTGGTTCATTAATCTTAATGTTGATTTTGAGATAATTATAATTTGCTTTTCAATATCTGGTTACTCCAAATTAAGAAATTAATCTGAAGCTTTTTCTGGTTAATTTTATTGCTGAATTCTTAGGATTCTTTTTAGCTTTAAAGAGAGTCCTGTTTATTTACTTGAATTGAAGAAATATTTTCTTTCGATGATCGACTGCGTGATTGGAATGGATAATCAACCCTAAACTAAGCGTTTTTAGTATTGGTTAATTTTGTTTTGATTCTGCAGTTAATTTATTTCAGCTTTTAATTGAAGAAAACCTCAATCTTTATTTCAGTTTTATGACAGGAAGCTTTCAGTAAAAAAATTTCCTTTGGGATTCGACCTGGTTTTCACTGCTAGACTATAAATTTATTTATTTTGAGTTGTTAGGGATACCAGAATTATTTTTAGCGGTTTCGACGACCGACCAACATGTTGGAAATTTGATCGTTAGTAATTACCAATGGTCGTAGACTGGACATGTTTTCCAATGGGTAAAGTTTTTTCCAACGTGAAACCATTGGTAAATACCAACGGTTTAGACCATCATTAAAATACCAACGGTTCAACCTGCTGTTAGGTACAAACGGGTTACGGGTTAGGCCGTTGGTAATCTACAAATGGTCTAACTTGCTGGTATTTACCAATGGTCAAAGCCGTTAGTAAGCTACCAACAGTCAAACTCATTGGTAAAATTGTAATATTTCAAAAAAATTATAAACATTTCTATCATGAAAGTAGTTGGAAACATGCATTTAAAAGAAAATTAAAATAATTTATTTGTAAAATATTACAAGAAAAATAAAATATTAAAAATATTTACTAGTAATTATATTTATTGAAACCATATTTTATATTTTATATTCACTAAAAATTATATTACAAAATTTAGAATTATCAAGATTATAATAGTAAAAAAAATTATATTACTCAGGAATAATTTAGAAAAACTGTATTTTATATTTTCCTAAAATTAACTAAAATGATGTGAAATTTAAAAAATCAGCAAAAAATTTAAAAAAAAATTAAAAAAAAACTCACTAAAAATCGAAACAAAGATGAGCAATCAAACAGGATTTTAGAATAAAATAATTTTAAACATAGCGGGCGAGCAGATTTATCAGATCGAATACCACAACAATCAAATCGAGCACAACCAAAATTATCAGATCAGGCACACCCAAATTTATCAGATCAAGCACAACAATTAGAGGGAGAACGTCAGTAGGCAACCAAGGTGGACAAGCAAGGCAACCAACAGTCGAGGAAAACAAAGCAGATGAGCGAGGAGAGCAAGGACGTTGGCCGACGACTGAGGATTATGACAATGCCGGCTGATTCGGGACAGGTTAACGATGAGCCCGAGGAGGTTATGCACAAATAGAGGTTGTGCATTGCAAGAGATGGCAAGGAAATGGCGGATGACAAGGAGCGAATCAAATGACAAGGAGTGAGATGTGAGAGCACGACGGGTGATGGAGCTTGGCGGACGAAGATGAGGAAGAACGGTGAAGAGAGGCGAGGTGACAACCGATGGGAACGACGAGGTAGGGAAGAAAGATGAGAGGCCGAGATGAGAGAGATAAGGGTTTAAGCAAATGGGAGGGAAGAGAAATAAGAGGCTGAGATGAGAGAGATGGAGGTTGAGGGGAATAAGGTTATATATAGTTAGGATTAGGCTTGGGTTTGAAGTTTTCGGTTTGGTTTGGCTCAATGACTTTTTATATTGTTATGAGTTATATAGTGTATATATCTATAATTATTATTATATAATTATTATAATATGTATTATATCTATCATATATGATACATTATACTCCATCCGTTTCATAATAGTTGGCTTCTATTCCTTTTTTGGCAGTTTCAAAATAGTTATCCCCCTTCTATCTTTCCAAATAAGGTAACTTTTTTATTATTTTTTATATATATCATTTATTGAAAGGAGAGAAAGTTGATAGAATTAAATAGTGAAAGTACGTAAGACCCATTAAAAAGTAGATAAGTATATGTACTTTATATAAAAATAAATAAACTAATAGTTTTATATTAAAAGAAAGAAGTAAAAAGTAGAGAAGTCTTAATTTGCGTGCATTATCAAAGTGGACAGGTTTTATGAGACGGAGCGAGTATATGATTATTATGATATATTATATTTATTATTATTATTATTATTATTATTAATTAAATACAATATTTATATGAAATATTTATATAATAATAATTAGTATTATCATACATTATATTACATATGATATATATTATGATACATTATTATAAATAATACATACATACATTATAAAACATTATAATATATAAAATTATATTTTTAATAATCATAATAATAAGTTTTATATTTATAATTATTACTATTATGTGTAAAATATATATGATTATTATTATTATTATTATATATGATATACTTACATACACATATATAGTATCACACACACACACACACACACACACAGACACGTATGTATATAAACATAGATATAATGTAAATATGATATATATGAAAATATTAATATGAATATATATAAATATAAATGTCAATATAAATATAAATATACATATTATTATTATTATTATTATTATTATTATTATTATTATTTGTAAAAAAATACTTTAAAAATATTACTTTACTTTATAAAATTTTAAAATTTATGATATATTATTATTATGATATATTATGATACATTTATATGTATAAATGTGTTTCAAAATAATGATTGCTTCAAATTTTTCATGATTGTTTCAAAATATTTCATTCTTTTTACTTTCTAATAGCTTAAGCTTTACTAACGGCTATTTACGTTGGTAATTATCAATGGTTTTGGCCATTGAAAAGTTACCAATAGTCCAAAGTGTTAGCAAATATCAATGGTTTGGCTGTTGGTAATTTACCTGTTGAAAAATTGACAAAGTTTAGTAGTAAGTCTTACTGACAACTATTCTCATTGGTTATTACCAATAGTTTAAGTCATTGGAAAGTTACCAATAACTTGACCATTGGTAACCATCACCAACGGTCTAATGTGTTGGTAATTACCAATGATTTGACCATTAGTAAATTGTCCGTTACAAAATCGGTAAATTTTATTAGTAAGTCTTGGTTAGGACTTTGATTTCTTAGATGGGAATACTCAGTTGAATAGTGGACATGTTGATGTTGTGTTAGCTAGGGAAATAAAAGGAGCAAGATGCTAAATACACCTATGCGTAATAAATAGAGCAAGGCCAAATCGGCCACAACAATTAGAATTAAGGTTGTCAAGATCAGGATCATACCCTAGATTTCACCGTATAAGATCGGATCGTGGATCGTAAGATCTTACAAAATCTAACTTTTTTATCTAAAAAATATAGTTTATGTTAAAGATTAATTATATTGGACACCCATGTAAAATTTGAGTCCCATAATAATGTTATAACACAACACAATTATTTTACAAAATGAAAAGAAAAACATTTTATATAATTTAATTAAAAGCTACTCCATATGCTACTTTTATTTAAAAAATTTTACCACATTTTATTTCTCTTTTTTAATAATTTTTTATTTCCTAAAAAAATTATTGTGGTAAAGGATTTTTTACTCTTGACTCTTTAACTTTTGACCAACCCAAATTTTTTGGCCCTTTTATCATATTCTTCTCTTTCTCACACTCTCTTGCAACTTTCTATCTCATCGGTTCATCGCAAATCAATTCATCTGCCTCTTTCTCGCAACTCCTTCCTTATCTTACAACTTCCTCTCTATCCCCCATTTCACCTCATCTCTCTTGCTCTGGCTTACAACTCTTTCTCTGCATTTCTTATTGCAGAGCATGAGAAGAAAAAAGAAAAGGGGGTAAATCAACTTTCTCATCTTAATTATTTGCTCAACTGGTCAAGAAAAGATCTACAGAAAAGTGTTTTTGATAGCCTGACAGTGATGGTGCAAGAAGAGCAAAGGTGACGGTGATGATGATGAAGCCCGACTATAGTGACCACCAGGATCGGTAGGATCTTACTTTCCTATGACCCTACGATTTTGAACGCAATTCTACCATGATCTTACTATGGCAATAATCCTACTACAATTTGGATATGTTTTCTGAATCCGGATCGTAGGATCATCCGATCCTATGATCTGGATCACATTTTTAACAACCTTGATTAGAACGGCAATGTGCTAGTCCACATTTATCTTCCTTGTCTCTCTCGTGTGAGTTACAAAGGAGAACGCCTGTCTTGATCTAACCTAAGATTTGAATGTTTGTCATACCTTTTAAAATAGGCAAATTTAGAAGTGTTTCAACTGCAACTCAAGTCTTCCAAATTTCAGGTAGTAGACACTTTATCCCCATTAATAGTAACTTCTAGTATTATATATGTATAACAAATTCTGAGTACTAAAAAAAGAATGTAAATTTTTTTACTAAACTATGAAAAGTGCATGATTTGCCTTAAACTATATGAAATATCATAATCTTGTGTTAAAATCTAATATGGTCAAATGTAAAATGTCATAGTTTGGCATGAACAGGAAATAGTAGGAAGGCACAAGATAACCCAAATAATAGTAGATGGATGAAGAATGATTTTGAATAAATTGTGAATGAATTAATTTTTTTTTTCTAAATTATATTGCCACACACACACACACACACAGATATATATATATATATATATATATTACAGAAACAACACCTATTGGTCAAATAGAGTCTAAATAAGTGGTTAATTTCTAGATAATCTCACACATATAGATTACTAATAAATAATTATACACCATTTCACGTATAGTTTAGGGATCAAAGACCATACTTTTGAGACATTTCATACAAATATTTATGGATCTCTAAATTTATTGCTTCACATTCTCATACTAGCAGTGATACACTGACTTAGATGATTGTGTCCATCAAGCACACTTATATTCCAATTATTATTTTCTTAGGCACTAAACAAAGCACATTTTTCTTGTGCATAGTGATTCCAGGAATTTCTTCAAAGTTGATCTCTTCCTTGTTCATGCCTGGTGGCATCTCCCAATCAAATGCATAAAGCAGATTTGCCAACGCCAACTCCACCATTAAAGCTCCCATATGAATCCCCGGGCAGGCTCGACGACCAGTACTAAATGGGATCAACTCATAGTCTAGCCCTTTGTAATCAATGGAACTCCTAATAAACTTGTTAAATCTCATACGGATTAATAAAAAAGTTATTTGTAACTATATACTGTGGTCACGAGATCTATTATTCTTCGATCCATGACCAAGAAATAATTAATTATACCTTGGATAGATGAATGTTCGTACCTTTCTGGCAGAAACTTTTCTTGATTGTCCCAAACCTCTGGGTCTCTTCCAATTGGCCATGCATTGACAAATATTTGGGTCTTTGCTGGGATTTCATAGTTGTCAGTCTTGAAGCTTTTGATTACCTATCGTGGTATTAACAAGGGAACTGTTGGCTGCAACTTGTATGTTTCCTTTAGCATGGCTTTAAAATAGGGTAGATGTTGAAGATCATTTTCATTCACGAGCCCTTTCCTTCCAACTGAGGTTCTAATTTCTTCTTGAACTTTTTGCATTGAATTAGGGTTCTTCATCAAGAAAGCTATGACCTAGATCACTGTTGCAGCTCCAGTGTCAGTACCAGCGATAAGTGTATTCTATGTATGCAAACAATTAAGTTGCAGAACCAAGTTCGCAAGGATTAGATTATTTTTTATTCATTTTGATGTTTTCATAATTTGGAGAACTACATAAAGCTTTAACAGTTAAATAAAAAATTTTAACCCTAAACTACAATTTTGGCCTAAGGAAATAAAGATGACATTTTATATGCTTTACTGCTCAATTAATGTTGTATTACGTTTGATTTTTGGACTTAAACTTATAATAAACAATGTGAAATTAACCTAGTTTTCAAATCCTCTAGGTGTTGCGGAAGATATAATATTAAAATCTCCCTTTCACTATCTTGAATATTAAAAATGGACTTAATTTAATGATGGACAAGTGAAGTTAATGATGAAAGCAAAAAACCTTGTCATCGATGAACGGGCCCACCGACTCACTAAATCCTTTTCCTGATATTTTTTTTTATTGAGAAACATTTTGTAAGTACAGGTAAGATAAGAGATATTTTATAATATAGGGAAGGAAAATTATTCATTTTTTGGAAATTTGAAAGTCAGTTTTGAAATTTTGAATTGTATTCTATGTAGAAGTGAGGGGGAGGTCAGGCGTCCAATCATTTACCCTTTTCCATTGGTTTTCATTTACCACACCTTCTCAAGTCAGTTGGGACTCCTATACTGGCTTTAGATTATATCAACAAAAGGACAAACACAAGCCAACCGAAAAATGAAATTGTTTACCAAATTCTAAGCCAACGGATTCTTTACGCCCAAACGACAAAGGAAACGATGGAAAGCTCCAAAGTTCAAGCTACTGCCAATAAAAAATATGGACCATCAAATTCAAGGGTAAGGATGACAATTGGGTGGATTGGACTAAGTTTGTGATAGATCATTTAGGTTTAAGTTTAATCAAGTTATCATGTATTTGGGTTCAGATCAGATTATTTAGGTTCGGATTGAGTAAATTTTAGATTCGAGTTAGGTTAGGTCGAATTTATTTAGCTTTGGAATTAATTAGGTCGGGTTATCGGATCTTAGACCAAATTCAACTTGATTATCAGGTTTACTTGGTTCACTGATGTATAAGTCGAAATGGCTAAAATAATTCAATTTTTTTATTTAATTTTGATTAAAATTTAATTTAACTAGATATAAAAATAATATAAAATTAATGAAGATATATTAATATATAATTTATTTAATAAAATACTCTCTTTGTGCTAAGTTCTTTGTAATATTCACTATCCAACAATTAATATATAATTTTTTTATTTTCAACATTTTAGCATATAAATAAAAAATGATTATATTAAATAATAAATAAAGAACTATAGTTTCTAAATATATACTTTTTAATTTTTTTTCTAACAAATAATATCCCATTGTCCTATTTTCTTTGTTCCATTTAACTTTTCTGACTAATTTGACTTCAATTTATTTATATTATTGCTTAGTAAAAAATAAAAAAAATATATTTAAAAATTATAGGTCTTAATTTATCATTCATGTATAAATTTTTTTATTTATATATTAAAATGTTGAAAACAAAAAATTAGAGATTAATTTTAAAATATGAATAGTCCAAAGAATTTGAGACAAATGGAGTAATATAAATAAATTCAATTCAAACTATTCGAAAAAGTAAAATATTTCAAAGAATATGGGATGGAAAGAGTACTATAATTTCTAAAACCTAATTATTCATATCTCTCTATCGCTGTTTCATTAATCGTTTCCTATAGCTCTCACTCGCTCGCTCTACAACGCAGAATAGATCAACAAAATAGAAGAAACTCATTCACATATATTAAATTATAATTTTTCTAAAGTCTTTGCCGACCATATATTTTATGCTGATTTAAGTTAAAATTGGGTCTTAGTAGGTTCAGTCATCGGTTAATTTCGGGTTCCGATCAGGTCGAGCATGGGTTTGGATTTTCTAGAGTTTCACTTCAATCAGGTTCGGGTTCATGTCTGGTTGGGTATAGTCGGGTTCAGGTCATTGACTTTTCTGGTTAAATTGGGTGAGGTCGAGGCATGAGTTCGAGTGAGTCAGGTCAAATTTTGTCATTCTTACTCAAGGGATCCACTGGAATCTATATTTATTTCTAAAGGACATAAAATATTGGTACATTAACATTAGAGTCTTTTACAAGTTTGTCCATGAGTTATGGTACTAATACACTTACACCTTCTGCTTGAGATTCCACACTTACCCACATTTTTTTTTATATTATGTAACATCAACTTTTAAAATCGAATTTGCATTATATGACGGTAATTATTTTATAGAAAAGTTAAACTATTTAATAGTTTTCTAAAAATCAAATTAAAGCACTTATGGACGTGTTAAATTATCCACTTTTCTTCCTTTATTGCAGCTAGTTGAAAGAAGTAGGAGGCAAGTAGATTCCCAGATCTTGTGGTGTAAGTGGGATTAGTAACAAATCTGGAGGAAAAGTGTAATCAGTCCCAAAACTGTTGGACCCAATGAAAATTACTTCTTCATCTTATTATTTGCTCAAAGGTTTTGATACTAATTACCATGAGGACTAGGCCATGGCTCTCCCAAAAAATATGGGGTATAGATAATGTAAAATGTTTACAAGATGTATTCATTTTGTAATTTAAATAGGGCTTGGCCCCGAGAAAATAAAGAATTAGTCGGTTAGCTTCACACTAAACATTTATTAATTTTGCCATATTTTATAATAATATAATTATTTTTTATTGGAATTTTACTAATTCTTTTACCAGCATTTTACTACAAGAAAACAGAGCATTTGAGTCGGGAAAAAACGTAGGAAAACCGTAGGAAATAGGTATTTCCTACAATTAAAATCGTCGGTCAAAACCGTAGGAAAAAGTAGTGTCGGAAATAAAAACCGTCGGATTACCGTAAAACACCCCTACGCTTTTGTGATGGCCGTGGACCCCATTTTATCCGACGATTTTGAGAGGCATTATCTCCTACGTTTTTCTGACACCATTTGTCCTATGCTTTTCTGACACCCTTTGTCCTACGGTTTTATGACACCCCTTGTCCTACGGTTTTCTGACCCCTTTGTCCTACGTTTTTGTGATGGTTTTCTATCATGAATATTATTCCTACGATTTATTATTATTATTATTATTATATTTAATATTATTAATATTATGTGAATATTTTATTGTTATTATTATTATTATTATTATTATATAACAATGGATCAAAGTAGTCAACAGATTTACTATACATAAAAGTAATCAAATTTTACAGGACAAAGTTAATTACAAAAAACTGAAGGTCTAAAGTAAAATCAATGGGATGCAGTGCCGGGCTGATCATCGTCATCTTGCCGGCTACGGTCGTCGTCATGATGCTGAGTGGAGGATCCGGTCCGGAGCTCGTCTGAGAGCGCCGATGCAGGTATAATCCCCTGCTGGATCAACCTGTTAAGCATGACGCTCATTGCAGCCTCGGTCTCTCGCTGAACCTGAGTGCGAACGTCAACCTGTAACCATGTAAAATCACTTCGTAGCTGGGTGTTCTCAGCCCTCAACTGAGCAATCTCAGCCGAATCAACACGTGGAGCCTAAAAATTTTTGTGAGTAGCAATTAGCAATGTAAAAGTGATAAAAATAATTAATAAAGTTAAATACGAATGAAAAATACCCGATGTGGTCCAACGGTCTGGGGATCAACGAGTCGACGCGGAACACCCGGTAGTCGGCCTTTTTTTGGTGGGCCTCGTACCTCGCTCCATACGTCTGCATCGAACTGCGGGCGGTCATCCGGATTCTGGTATTTTTGTTGAATCCGCTGAGCATATCCATCCTACAAGGAAAAGAAATTAGAGTTAGTAAGACAAATATTATACTTTTAAAACATTGTTTATAGTGGTAAATGAATATTTATTACCTGCAGCTACTGTGAAATTAGATCGATGGCCTACCCGGTCTTCTTCCACCTATGAGTATGAGATCACTACTCATCAAATGATGGCTCAACTCCATCATTTGCTTTTGTCTGCACAATTTTATATATCATTAAAAATTTAAGTAATTAATACATCATAAAAAATTTATAATGTATGGAAGGTCCAAGTTGGTACCATACGATCCCAGTGCATATCACCTGGGATTGAGCCCATCGTGTGCTTCGGAACAAGGCCTGAGGTATCGGCTATGTGCTTGGCATGGGAACCAACCTCCGATAGCTTCTTCCATCGCTCCTGCTCCCACTGGTCACACAACTGATTCCACACCTGCTGACTGTAGTAGGGTGGAACATACGGCCGTAGTAAATTGTAGTCAGGGCTGTCGAAGAAGTGGGGGATATTCTGAATCGTGACGGACCTCTATGATAGATGCGGTTTCGGACGGACCGCGAACAGTAGTCGAAGACAATTCGGCGGATGGCGCCGAAGTCTCTAGGGTCCCATCTATAGTAGTTCTGCAATTTAAGAAAAAAGAAACAAAATTATGAATTAGTCCATATACAAAGTCTTGTTTAAAAATGTATTACAACCAATTACCTCTAACGTGGTTACGTGTTCCTCTCGTGCAGCTCGAGATGCATGTGACCAAGCTATAGAACTTTCGTCCCACAACCTCACATGAATAGAGGCTATGGTGGAACGAACAGAGTCATCAGTGAGTAAGCTGTAACAAATGATGATTATAGTAAGATATATATATAAACTGATGTAACTAAGAACAACGTATAATTATTTCAAAATTATCTTTGTAACAATCAGTAATACTTACTCTCGAGGGACGATGAGCAAACGGTCTTGCGGAGGTGGAGGTGGTGGTAAGTCAACTAGCCGTGGGCCTCGCCCTCTAGGTAATAGGGCCCCAGCAGCTGGCTGCGCATCAGGTGCGACCGCTGGGCCGCCAGTGGCCTGGCCCTGCTGAGACGGCTGCTGCTGCTGCTGACTCGAGTGTAGGCCGGGTAGATGATGAGTGGATATACCGAGCTCATCTGGATCAAGGAATGAGTTAGGATCGACATCCCATGTGGGCTGCTCGATCCCTGTCTGCTGGTACTGAAATGACCAGGATATTCCGCTCATATCTGGGTAACACGCATCAGTTTGTGTGTCTCGAAACTGCTGAAATGCGGGGCTCGATGCGCCAAACATCTGCGGCACATGAGGTCATGGCACCAGAATATATGGCAGCTGGGTCTGTGGCTGGGTCTATGGCACCGATGTCTGAGCCTGGGTATCTGGGAGCTGGGTCTGAGTCTCAATCTGTGACACCTGTGTAGGTGTCACAGCAGGCTGTTGTCGACCCCGACTACGTCGAGGATCATGTATGTCCTTGGCCGGGGTTTGCCCGAGCCAGACTGTCTAGGGCAAACCATCCTAAAATTAATGTTTAACATGTTTATTACATATATATGTAATACTAAATTACCATTACGTCACTAACATTTACATCTTAAATTTCATTATTTTAGTAAACTCATTACTTTTGAAATTGCAGTCATTTGAATACCATTTGTGCAGTAACACTTTTTAAAATTGTCAATTATTCAATATATACTTATTTATAAAATTAAATTATTAAACTAGCATTATCTAATTATACTTACATTATTGAAGTAACATTATTGTTGTAACTTGCGCTTCTTACACTAACATTATTAAAGTGATAACAATATTACTCTAACATTATTGAACTAACAATTTTTTATATTAACCACATATATAGTAACATGCTGTTGTACAAATAGAAGTAACCATTATTACATAAAAAATTATTGTTGTACCTAACCACATACATATTAATTACTAACACCATATAACTAACCACATACATATTCATTACTAACACCATATATAAAATTACCTAAAACATATAATATAAAAACTAGCTTCTTAAAATTTAACCTTCAATACATGCATTATATATATATGTAAACAACAACTATATGTAATAACAAACATTAATTATATATGAAAAAGTACTTAAAAATAAAAATTACCTAGTTTAAATAGCTCTGGGGGAGATTTGGGGAGTGGGTTTGGAAGAGTTTGTCGCATAAACGAAAGAATGGAGTGGTGAAAACTAAAGAACTCCCACGAATTTAAAGGGGAAGTCTGTCGATTTAGCTACCAATTTAACGTACGATTTACCTGCATTTTTTAAAAAAGTAGGAAAACCGTAGCAACGTTTCCTACGGTTTTCCTGCGAAAAATATAAAATGCATGAAAAGTGTAGGAAACTAAAAATTGAAATTTCCCGCCAGTAATTGGTTTCCCGCCTTTGTTCCAACGAACCTCTTATGGTTTTGCTACTTTACTCCTTCGCTTTTATGACATCTATTTTTCCTACAGTTTTACTACTTAACTGAAATATTGACTCAAAACCGTCGGATAATGCGGTACCCTAGGTGATTATGGTCCTACATATTTCCTACGATTTTTTAAATGTTGACTCAAAACCGTCGGACAACGCGCTGCCCTAGGTGATTATGGTCCTACATATTTCTTACGATTTTTTAACTATTGACTCAAAACCGTCGGATAACACGCTACCCTAGGTGATTATGGTCCTACATCTTTCCTACCCTTATTAATTACTAACTTAAAACCGTTGGATAGAGTGAATATCAAATATTTATATATATATATATATATATATATATATATAAATATAATTTATAATGTGTTTATATATAAACTAATTATATGGTTGGAGGAGTTAATTATTACACTTTTTTTAATTGATGAATAAATGAAAATATTTATATTTTGGAAATTAAAAATATAGATTTAATGTGTATGGTCAGATTGAATCTCCCAAATTTATTAACTGGTAAAATCCACCGTGGGTGACCTAGCTTATGTTTTTGTCCTAAACGGGTACCTTACCTTCAAATTGTCCTACCGAGGTACCTTACCTCTTATCACGTGTCCTGTTTGACTACTTTCCGTTAATTTCAGAGTTATATCTAACTCTAATTGCTTACGTTTTTGTATTAAAAATTTTGAAATAAGTTATAAAATAACACTTATGGTCCTTTAATTTTTTTCTATCAACAATTCTAAACCTTAACATTATAAATCTAACCCTAAACTTTTGTCATGATCTCTTTCATCCCTCTCCTCATTATCGACTTTGCTGCACTTCACTACCACCTCATTTTGCTCTCTGACCATCACCTAGAAATTTCATCGTCTCTCGATTCATCAACCTCATACCTCATTTTCTATGCGACGTAAGCAATTTCTAGAAGATATAACTCTGAAATTAACGGAAAGTAGTTAAACAGGACACGCGATAATAAGAGGTAATGTACCTTGCTAGGACAATTTGTTTGAACCGGTAAGGTACCCGTTGAGGACAAAAAAATAAATGAAGTGACCGCCGGTGGATTTTACCCATTTATTAACATTATTATTATTTTTTTAATAGCATGCAATAATTTTTTGTGGGAAAAAGGTTAATTATTTTCATTTCAACGACACAGGTAATTAGATATGTGATTATTAAATTTCATAAATTTTTTTTCTTAACCATTCACAAACATAAATGCATTAAAAGTTATATTACGATTTCAAATAAAACATGCAAATGTTTTAAACAATTACACTTAATCAAACATCATCGCCTTCATCTGACTCAAAACTATCGAGCGATGCTTCATCATCTGATGTATCCCCATCGGCTTCTGTGACCTCGATGTTCTCATCTAGGTGTTGGACGATTTTAGGAACAGACGTTCTATCGACAAGTATGTTAATCTCATCAAGGGCAATGCCATCAGTTGTTTCCATTAGTACTTCACTTGAAATCACTTCTTGGAATGGCTCATTTGTGGTTTCTAACAGACATGTTTGCTCATCAGACATTTCCTCATTCTCGTCAGATCGAATACTTAAATTATTCGATGAACAATCGATGAAAGCTCGTGGCTTCATCCTAACCACCGGCCACCACTAATGAAGAGTCTTGTTAGGGTACTCACAGTAGTAAACTTGTTGAGCCTGTGTCGCAAAGATAAACGGCTCAGGTGGTAATAATCTTGACTTCCATTTAACGTCAACAACACCAGTATGTGCGCAACTTCGAACACCATGTGTCGGATCAAACCAAGTACATTTGAACAGCGTCATGACTTCATACCCACTCCCGTGGTACTCAATACGTATAATCTCATCAATAAGGCCATAAAAATCATACCCACTGGATCCCCATGTCTCACCCTTCACGCAAACACCATAATTCTGTATCGTTTTGTCTTTGCCGTAGGATTGTGTATGGAAACGAAAACCATTCACAATACATCCATTGTATGAAATGGCCACTCGAATAAGACCACGGGCTAATTGTACAATACGATGATCTAATTTATCCTTGAAACGGTTAACCTGAAAATATCAAGTTAATATAATAACATAATTGCACAGTATATTCAAACAGAACACAATTAGGAACATAAAAATTATCACGCCATGAAACTCACGTATGATGAGAACCATTCGGTCAAATGCTGATCTCGATAACTTTGTAATTCACTTTCACCTAATTGGGGAAATCTTGTTGATATATAAGAGTCAAAGTGCCTGAAATGATAACTAGTCAATAATGAATTAAAGCAATCAGATTGATATAAAAACCTTCACAGTTGTTTACATATATGTTACCTGACAATCGGTATAATCTCATTGCAGTTGCGCAAAGTGTAGATATGCATTTGATATTTCTCAGTGAGATCAAGTAAGCGTTGTCGCCCGCAGTTGGGTATGTTACGACATCTTGTATTAAAGATAGATAACAATTGACCCTCGACATCAGCCACATAAATAGCAATCTCATCATTTCGTAGGACCCTGTTTAACAGTGTAGGAATATTTACTTCAAAGTAATGGCTACAGAATGTAGACATTTCCTGGACCAAGTACGCTTCCATAATTGATCCTTCAATTGCAGCTTTATTTCTAGCCTTTCACTTCAATGACCGCATTAGTCTACCAAGTTAAAAAAATATAACAATTAATGACATGTAATATGCGAAAATTATTGACATATAATATGTGAAAATTATTGACAGAAATATGAATGCAGATTAAAAAATTACCTTTAAAATGGATACATCTATCGAAATTGAACTAGACCACACAACTTTGCCTCATGAGGGAGGTGGATAACAAGATGTTCCATCGAATCAAAAAAGGCAGGAGGGAATATCTTTTCTAGCTTACATATGGTAACCACTATATTCCGCTCTAATTGTTGTATGTCATCAAATCGAATCCTACTTGTGCATAAGGTTCTGAAAAATGAGTAAAACTCAGAAATCGTCTCCCATATAGGACCTGGCATATACCCACGTAATGCAATAGGAAGCAACCTCTGTATTAACACATGACAATCGTGACTCTTGAAGTTATAGAATGTACCGTCACTCAATTTAACCGTACGGCCCAAGTTTGAGGCATACCCATCAGGCATCTTTATCGTTCTCAGTCACAGAGTAACATTTCTTATATGTTCTTAACTCAACGTATAAGATGCTTTTGGTTTTACATATTTCCCCCTAATATTTCATAAATGTAGTTCACACCGCATATTTTTTAACTCATGAAGCGAAAGGCGAGAATTGGAGTTATCTTTTGTTTTCCCACGTATATCCATAACAATATTAAAAATATTCTCGAAACAATTTTTTTCAATATGCATGATGTCCAAATTATGACGAACTAGCAAATGCTTCCAGTACGGAAACTCCCAAAATATACTCCGCTTTAACCAATTATGCCACTCTCGAAACCCCGCAACTCGGTGTTTATCATATGAAGAGCCAAACGGAGGAAAACAATACCCAACCAACATAGCATGTATTTCCTCACCTGACTTATATGGACTAGCGACAGCACTAACCTTCTTCCCTGGGATAAACGATGTTACATTCGAACGGAATGTGTGATTATGCGGTAAAAAAACCCTGTGACAATCAAACCAATATGGCTTTTTGTATTTCTTCAACATAAATGTGTCAATTTCATCCATGCAATATGGACACGCCAACTTACCATGGGTACTCCAACCTGGAAGGTTTCCTAGTGCAGGAAAATCATTAATTGTCCATAATAAACATGCCTTCATAAGAAAATTTTGTTGTCGACAACTGTCCCATGTAACAACCCCTTCCGACCATAAAGTTTTGAGCTCCTCAATCAATGGTCGTAAGAATACATCAATGTTGCGTCCTGGTGCTCTAGGACCAGGAATTAGGAGAGTCATAAAGATGAAGGGTTCTTTCATACACAGTTCTGGCGGAAGATTGTAAACAACTATAAAGATTGGCCATATCGTATATGTTCCACCAACAACATTATTCGGGTTAAATCCATCGGTACACAATCTGAGCCTAACATTTCTAATTTCATCAGCGAATGATGGGAATGTTCGATCTACGTGATGCCACGCTTCAGATTGACATGGATGACCCATACTTCCATTATTGCATGATTTATTATAAGCATGTCAAGTCATGTGAGTCGCTGTTTTTGATGACATGTACAAGCGCTTCAACCTGCTTGTTATTGGTAGATACCGTAACAATTTTTTCAGAATCAATGTCTTCCTTCCGGAGGTTACTCTTTCTTTATATCTACTGCTTCCACATTCACGACAATGTGTTAATTTCTCATCTTCCAGATAGAATGGCATACAGTTATTCTCACATGCATGAATTTTTATATATGGCAACCCAAGTCCTTTTGTGAGTTGTTTCGCATCATATAGGGTGGATGAGAGTCTATTACTTTCAAGCAACATTTCTTTCATAAGCTCCAGTACTCTATCGAAACAACGATCTGTCATATTAAACTCACTTTTGTAATTTAACAATTGGGTCATTGCAGATAATCGTGTTTGTTTAGTGCACCTATCCCACAATGGTGCATTTGCATCATCCAACAAATTATAAAATTGTTGTGCGGGCGGATTAGGTAACCCCTCTCTCATTTCAGACACATCGAACACATTATCATTATTATCACTGCCATTATCAGGTTCTTCGACATCAGCATCGATAAACTCTTCCTCCACCAACATTCTTTCACTATTTCTAGATCCTAAATTCGATGATAACGGACCCATTGATTCACATACCATCTGTTCATACGCATTTACACTACTTGATTCTCTACTTGTCCCTCCATATAACTGCGATGGAAAATAGCTACGAGCCATATTAAAATTGTGCAGATTGCTATCATATTGTTCATTGTGACAGTGCCATATGTAATAGTTTGGCGTAAATCCATACCGAAACAAATGCTCTCTCAATTTCAGCTCTATTCGATAAAATCTGTTATTACATTTATGACAAGGGCATTTAATCATTTCTGACTCCTTCCCACTAAATGCAAACTGTAGAAACTCATTAACACCAGCCATAAATGCAGAATTCATATATCCATCTGTATCTGTCCTCTGGTACATCCATTCACGTCCATTAGCAGCCATTTTGTTTCCCTTGTAAAATAGACAGTAAAAACCCTCAACATAAATACATAATATATTTATTACATTTCATATAATATAAATATAATGAAAATATAAATGAATTACTTATATATGTCATGCACATATGTCAACCTTCTACAACTAAACTACCTAGCTGCTCCATTAAGGTAAGGGCCCTACTCCATTGAAAGTTGTATAAGCAGTAAACCATTTTAACTGTTCCATGTTAGTAGCATTTTATGTAAATTTCGGCAGCATTTCCCTTCAGTTCCCGTTCATAGTTTTTCTCAATAATATCAACTTATTGAGAAACACACGACGGGAACAATTTGGGAAATACTCTACCAAATTTCACATATTGCTACTACGACAAGAACACATTAACTGAAATACTGCTTATACAAGTTTCAACTGTCCAACTTGGACAATCCATAATTATGTTAATTAAAAATATAACTTAATCCAATACATATTGTTTGCCAACAATCTGAATCGAACCAATATTATATTTGTCATCAACACAATTATGGATGGAGAATCTAAGGTATAATAAATAAATACTTATATTATGCAACTACATGCTGTGATAAGTTAGCTACCTAAAACAACATAAGTATATCTCATAAAAAATAAATAATTACCATTTAAATCACTAACCTCTAAAGTCAGCTACCTAAAACAACATAAGCATATCTTATAACAAATAAATAATTAACAGATAAATTACTAATCTATAAATTACTTATAAATACTTCTATTGAGCTGAAGAAGATGTTGAAGCGGAAGTGAAATTTGATGTAGAAATTGTTGCTGGGACGAGTTGGAGAAGAGAAGGGGGGAGGTATTTATAGCCAAAATTTGTAGCAATATCGTAGGTATATATGAAAAGTTAAACTACAAGAATAATGTAGGAAAGTTGTAGTAACTAACGTCAAAAAAATGTAGGAAAAAGAAACTATAAGAAAATTGCAGGATTAAAATTCCTACATTTTTAAGACACTCACTCTTTTTTTGTCTCAAAACCGTAGGAAAAAAAAATGAAGGAAAAGCGTCGGATAGTTTTTGTCTCAAAACCGTAGGAAAAAAAAATGCAGGAAAAGCGTCGGATAACGTGTCCGACGCTTTTCCTACACATGTGGTCCCATTCGCCTCAAAACCGTCGGACTAATTGGCGCCATTATTTCCCGCCATCTTACTCTGACATTTATCCTATGCTTTTTTGTGTTAGAAATTTATTGAATGAAAACCGTCGGAGATAAGATTTTGTCCGACGGTTTTCCTGCGAATAATTTTCCTACGCTTTTTTCGTAGGAAATTTTCATAGCAAATAATCCTCATCCTTGTAAATGATTCTAAATATCTTAATAAAGAAAGAAGATTTTAAGTTTAGGTACTAAAACTGCATTTTTATGCCAGTGGCTAAACTATCATTTTTCAAAATTTAGGGACTTGATTGTAAATTATTTAGAAGTTCAGGGACTAAACTTGCGACTCTTTTGTAGATGTAGCAGGACGTTGATTATGTCTTCGTGCTCCGGCCTGGGTCTCATGGAATCCAGATGTTTGTTGATACACTTTTCGTAGATTAGAAGCAACATTACTGGAGGCAGACGCTAGCAGCTGTGAAGGGCACGAGGCCAGGCTCTGTCCTCATACATAAATACTAGAAAAGCTGTCAATTTAATTTTTATTTTTTTACTTTTTTTTTATAGATGTTAATTTATTTAAAATACTTTAAATAATCAGTCAAACATCCTCATCTCAAGATATTAGTCCATTTTTGTCTTCTAAGGGATGGATTTAAGGATACGTTGTCAGGGAGAAATAAATAATACTACTTTGGATAGAGATAGGTTAACAAAACTTTCTGAGATAGCTAGGTTAATATTTGTTTTGAGATTCGTTTCCTACTTTTTTAAGGTTTCCACATTTAAGAAAATGGGTTTATATATGAGAATTGGATACTACCTCTGAAGAGCAATGACAGGCATTCCAATAGACGAGTACCAACACACTACATGACAAAAACACATCATTAAAATGAAAAGCCACAACTAATGATAAAGTCGTATAGAAATGCAACTTCACACATAGAAACAAAAGTTTTTTCAACTATAATTTTCCAATCAAACTTAGAAAAAAGGTTTCCTTTTAACTTGAGCTGGTATTTTTTTTTTTTTTGGGCCAACTTGAATTGACTCTAGCACGTTATCTAATATGGTAGGCTATGAAGACTTTGCAATTTTATAACCACTAACTCTCCTTTCTGCCTGTTTGTAAGTGCATATATATGGGGTTAAGGTAGAAACGCAGCTAAGGTAACAACTCTCGTTCTTCTCTATCCCTTGTGGCCTTACCCCAAATCTAAGTTATATGAAGTAGAAGCAAGACTAAAAGCATGAATTCATTAAAATTATAAAATTTTTGAGAGTGGTAGCGGCTCAAGAGCTATATATACATGTATCTGTGTTTATATAACTTTTTTTTTATTTATTTACAAGTTAATACTTGAAAGTTAATAATTAAAGATAAAAAATGATTTACTTGCTATATAAATGACGTTGGTAGGTTTTGGAAAAGAAAAAATTAATAGAAAAATAAAAAAAGGAGTAATAGAAATAAAAGGATAAAAACACAATAGAAGAAAAAAAACTATAAAAAAAAGCAATTGTCATTCGATACTACGGCGGACCTACTATCAAAACCTTGACATGATGTGAAGTAAAAAGATGAACTGCTTTGATTTTTTAAAACAAGTCCTTACAAGATAAAACAAAATATTTAAAAAACAAAAACAAATTGAAACAATACATTCAAAGCGTATTGGATTTGCAAATTTAAATTTTCAAAAGTGTGATTTGATCACGAACTCACTTCAAATTCATGAATTCGCATTCTAAATTTCAATTCGATGCTTTGCTGCACGAATCCTGTACCTAAGCGTCAAATCTTATCTACTTTCTTCCAAATTCACCGGATTCGACCTCGTTCACATCAAGGGCAATACCCATCGGCAGGCAAGACTGTAGAACACGTAGCTACCTTTCATTCCACATTCGTGGCAAGAGGTTTAGAAATCTTTCCTGGAGGGCAATGAGCAACAAACTCTTACCACAACATTGTGCGGTTGGTTTGTTTGGCACAATCGGGATATGGTAGTCCATGATCATATGAGTCAAAGCATGGAGAAGGTTGTAAATGCTATTAAGTGCTAAAAAGAAACTTGGGAGCTTCAGGTTAAGAGAGATGAATCTAAGCAGATCAAAAGTAATGGTGTCCTTGCTAAATGGAAGTACCAGCTGCTAGTTCTCTCAAAATAAATATTGATGCATTGATGAATAATAAGGAGGACAAGAAGGAATGTCTTGGAATAGTATATATGTCGGGATGCTCAGGGGGGTGTTTGTTTTGCGATTACTGTTTGTTTACACCATGCTATTGGTGATGCTTCTTATCTAAAGGAGTTGGCAATTCTTTGGGGCTTCCCGGAAGCTCGGTGGTTTAGTTTACAGTCCATTATTCCAAAGCCCGATTCGTATATTTTAATTTCAAAACTGAATAATAGGATATCCCTTTCGTTGTTTTACTTTGGGCCGTTAGTAGATGAAGCCGAAGTGCTAGCTAGGGGTTTTTTTTTTGTTTTTTGAGTCATGCACCTTTTCATTTATAGGAGGTCGGGTAATAGGATGGTCATAACCTTGGCCAAAAAGGGCATTAGTTTGTTAGGCCAAGTGTCTTGGGGAAGTCGTTTCCTGGATTGATTGTCTAATGTTTTGAGCTTTGATCAATGAAAGTGGTTGCCTTTCTGTAAAAGAAATTGATTCTAATACATGTATGCATGATAATTTAGTTTTGTGCATGTAAATGAATGAATGATGGTCAATTAAAATATACCTCATCCGTTTTACAATATTGGGCCTTTATTTCTTTTTTGCCAGTTTTAAAATAATTATCCCTTTCTTATTTTTCCAAATAAGGTAGTTTTTTTATTATTTTATATATATATTAATCATTGAAAGGAGAGAGAGTTAAGAAAATTAAAAAGTAAAAGTACGTAAGACCCATTAAAAAGTATAAATGCTAGTAACTTTTTTTAGATAAGTACATATACTTTATATAAAAATAAATAAATTAATAATTTTATATTAAAAGAAAAAATTAAAAAATAGAAAAGCCTTAATCTAATTATATATATATATATATATATAAAGTTGGACAATTTTTAGGGAGGATTTTGCCTTTTCCCTTTAACTATTTTTGTAATGGTGACATGTGTCATTTTTTATTTTTTATTTGAACACGTCAGTGGTTACACAAAAGTGATATTCCACAAATACCCTCAATTATAAAATAACAGTAGTATTAATGGCGTTTTAATTATCAAAGAATTTCCATTATCATACCAAATGTCATTTCTGAATTTCCATTATCAAATAATGACCATGTGATGTGTTAATTTCCAATTAATGCAATCTCAATTGGTGCGATTTTTGGCTCATTTTAAAATTCTGGTTGGTGCTGATGGATGGGATGATTCGGATGAATACTAAAGACATAATTCAACATGCAAAGAAGGTCTGTGAAAAGGTTGTGCGGGAATACGAGTGTCTAAAGAAACGTGTTGAACCCTTGGAATACGAGAAAGACATGCTTGTGGCAAACATCAGGATGTTACAGAGCATGATAATTAGTAATCCCAATTTTTATTTTCAAGATTTAATCCCTCCATTGGTTTTAATTGCTTCCATTGGTTTTTATTGCTAATATTACGATGGTTTTGGTGCACAGATCGGTGATTCCATTGCTGGCTATGAGAAGATGGATGCCATTAAGTATGATGAAGGAGCGTAGGGTATCGGGAGCAGGGGACTTAAAAGGAGGGTTGTGTTTGGTTACAGAGACTTCCCATTCGGGTGCGGCCCAAACGGAGAAATCAAACAAGAGGACCCGAAACAACAATTTTTATATTTTATTCTATACTAGCATCCGAAAAATTAATTTTGAAATAGATGTGAAAGCTTGGCAATAATAGTTTATGTAATAAAAGTCTGGAAGATATCATATTTGCCGGCAAGTATCTATTTATGCATGTATCTTTTGTGGCAACATGTGCTTATTTTCAATTACTGTATTTCATTCATACTAGGCTGGAAGCCCGCGCTTCGCGACGGGTCTTTTTTGCATAGTGATGCAGCCAACCAAACCATGCATCAGAGTTCAACAAGTTGGTTAAAAATCTCGTGTATGAGCTTGAAAGAAATCCTCCATTGTCGAGTGTGAATCTATTGCCACTATAGTCACCTAAACCCACCAACCATAATCCCTCTCCAGACTCATCGATTCAGCCCACATGAAGAGAAAGAAAACTCACAAACCTTAACACAAAAAACAAAAATGGCAATGTTTCATGGACAAACGCACAAAAAATGGTAGTGTTTAAGGTTCGGCCCACTCTCATCCAAAAAGCTACTGAAAATGCCAGTGTTTATGAAAAAACACACACAAAACAATACTAATATGATACTGTCTCAACTACTGTTCCATGAAGAGTAAAATCCTCTACGCTCTTTAATATATGAAATTCAAAGGAATCTGGTTTATGTTACCGAAACAAATTTTGAAAGCATGGTACGAGAGTTTATCACATTTGAATCTCAGAAGAAATGCTTCTTTACAGTGTTGACAGCAGCAAACAGAAGTTCGATGGACAAAGCAAGGTGCTTGTCACTTCACAACTTTTGTAATGAAGGCCTGGCTCAACTTATAAAGGAAGGGCAAAGAGAACAATCAAAGGTTAAGCAAATCCGTTCCTTAATGCTCTTTGGGAGAGATGCACAACAGGAAGCAACAACAGGAATAACTTCATGGTTTCTTCATTGTTCAAAACAGGGAGATGATGGACACAACCATAAGGTCTTGCACAGTATGATGCTAATACAAGTTATAATAGCATTTCTATTATTACAGTGCTATATTGTATATATGGCATATGCTACCAGGGGAAGTATTTCAAAAGAATCCATCTCCTTTGGCGATTAGGTAGTTAATATAGATACAAGATAGATCTGGTTAGTTTATGCACAGATACAAAATAGATCTAATTGGATACGTTCTTCAACAGGAGGTGGATTGATTTGTAGCAAAGCCATTATGCTTGAATTTAGATATATGAGACAATAAAGATTGGATGTAAAAGAAGTAGGATGTTATAGTTCTTTTTTAGTATTGACTTACATAATTAGAAGTAGTGATTTTAGAAGATTATGCTGATGGATCATCCTTTTTGCTTTTCTTTATTATTGATGGAGAGGTTCATGTTCACCTGGTATATTTGTTGGGGAGATTAGCAGTAAAGTTATGATATATATGTGTGTGTGTGTGTGTGTGTGTGTGTGTGTGAATACTAAAAATATTCTATATGGATAACATCACAACCACAAGAAAACAAGCTGTAGACTGTGACTAAAATCAATAGAGGATAGTAAAAAAACTTATAAAAATCAATAGAAGGCAGTTGAGTTTATAATCTTTTATTTATTGAAAATTATATGTAAGTTGTGAATGAAATGTGATTTTGCACAAGGTAAGAAAAAGGATAGGAAAATGTGATTTGGCATATAGATATGATGAAACATGTTAAAGATGTTTTGCATGGGTAAAATCAAATCAAGAACAAATAAATATATTGGGTTTTTTAAAATTACCTGTTGAGCTGAAAAGTCTGTAATTTTTTTTGTTCTTGTTGAAGGAGCTTTAGTGTGTCTGGATCAGTGAAACCATGTTTCTTTATCATATCAACACAGCTGATATTCAATAGTTATTGTGCAGCATTGTTGAAGAATATGGCTTCTGCTGTAGCTGTGTGATCAGCAATCGTAGCTCTGAATTTATATATGAATTTACAGTAAGAGTGGAATAGCAATTATTATATATGTTGGGTGAAGATGAAAAATATGAGTTTTTAAGTACTTACAAGGGCGTGGGGTCAGGGTTAGGCTATCCATGGTTTTTGCAAATGAATTTGTGTCTTATTGGTCTTAGTTGTTGTTGACAGGTGGTACATACTTTGTAAAACCAACCTTTTGATGCATCAATTGTTTTGATCAAAGCATTGCATATGAATTTTTGTGCCTTCATGTACAAAGTGAACGATTAATGTTAAGAAGGGAGGATATATAAATATAATAGATAGAAGATATGATTGGATTTGTACACCCTTAGACCATCTGGATTTTGGTGTAGCATTTCAGCAACTGTGCATATGTAAGGAGACTTTTCTTGTGTAGGAGTCACAGTTGTAGCAGCCAATCTTAAATAAATTCATAGAAAAATTTGGTCAATAGTGTAGAATGTGTACCGGAATTTAACAGTTAATAAAATTTATTTAATTTAATGAATATAATACCTTGTAATGAAATCGCATGCTTCTAGTATGTCTGGATTCAGGTACTAGTGTGTTGTTGAAGCTCCTATTAATTGGAGATCACCTACATAAAAACTGGACTTCAAAATGTATTAAATGTAAGAAAAGTGTAAAATATCTTATGTATTGATTGTTATTACCTCTGTAGAGACCAACTCTTGTAGAAGTAATTGCTATTATAACTGGAGGTGCCATGTTGCTAAAAATGTTCCTTTTCAAATGCATCAGCAAACTCAGCCCAAAGTGTTAACTAAATTTTCTGGTTGCTACAATATTATAAAAAAGCAAGAATAAACAATTATTTATAAGATAACGACAAAGTTAAGTCATGAGACCTAAGATTTGTTATCTGTAGTTCCCTTCGTTTTTTCATTCCCTTTTCATCTTGTGAAATTTTGATATCTGAAACTTCTGATAGCATGCCCAGGTAATCTACACATAAGCTAAAAAAAAATATAATACATATTATTAATTTAATATTAATAAGAAGATTGAGTGTGAAGGAAAAACCTGTAAGAAGAACATCATTCTTTATTCTTGGAGCAAGATCTACATTTTGTATGAAGTTGAATTTGTTAATTGGGAACTTTGCTCCATCTATTTCTTCAAATCTTGTGATCACACCAAATTCAAGCAGGGTATTGTGGGGCATGATTTTGTTGGTTTTCCATGATTGGATGCAAATAAAGTTTGTGATTTTATATGTTTTCCCAACTTTGGCAACAACATCAAAATGTTCTCTATTGGTGAATGACATAGATGCTTGGATAGCATTTCCCTAAATCAACACAGGAGAATGAAAAACTTATAAGGTCAATGAGAGAAGAAATCTCCATATATATGTGTATACACAACAAGAAGAAGAACAATAATTTGATTATTGTGAGTCTGTGATTAGGTATTTTTGTTTAGTAATTATTTTTATTTAGTTAATATTTTCTCATGGAAACCTTTTGTTTGAGATTAATATCTCAAGGGAATGAATATGTGTCTCTCAATGTTGAGCTTACCTCCGATACCTTTCTTATACCAGGTTTCTAAAATCTATAGTTATCAAATTGGAAAGTAAACTTGAAAAGAATAAAGATGTAAAAGAAAATTGTTATTCTTTTGATGTAGTTATGTTTAAACATCCTATATCTGTGACAAGTGAATTCATGAACTGGCTTTTCTTATGTTTCTTGAGGAGTTGATCATTTCTAAAAATGAAGTTTTCTTTAGGGTCGGTTAGCTAAGCTATTTAAGAAAAAGATAAAATATTTGTTTCTTTTATATAAAGCATAAAATTTTTCAAATCTCATGTTTGATGTGGGTTCTTTGATTTAATATTTCAAAAAAAATTTTAGGAATTAGTAAGTTTCTGTTATGTGTAAGATAGTTATAAATTATTTATAATTTTTTTGACAATTTTGAATCCTATAAAAAATTGTGAGTGCAAAACCAAAAGCTAAGTGTTTAGATTTCTAATAAATTATGATTTCTCTATTTTTGTTTCAGCCACATTCCTAACTTCTCGAGACAAGTTTATTAGGTGGGTTTTTTAATTCCAAACTAGTAGATCATTTTATAGGGATCAGATTCTCAGGGAGAATAGTTGTTGAAGCCATTCAACAAAAAATGGTCATTTTGTATTTTATTATTTGACTCACTTGAAACACTATTTATTATTTATATAACAAACACTTTTTAACTACCTGGTATAGTATTTTTCTAATCTGTTGTATGCTTACAATCATTATTTTTAATTGAAAAAAAATGAAAAGTGGAAAAGGACTAATAAATTTCATACATGATGTTCTTTTTCAAAATAGTTTTAAATGTGCTTACATCTTAAACAAAAAAAAATTTTGTTTCCAAATTATCAGAGAAATATTTGGTGATCAAATTACTAGTTATTTTTTAGCAGACCAGACCGTAGTTAAGTAAGCAAAGAAAGGAAGATAAATGAGACAAATATAGTGTTCCAAAATAGTAGTTTCTCAGAAAAAATGATTCCATTAGAAAAAAAAATTAATTTTTATATATTAAAGAAAAAAAAAGTTAGAAACCAAAATGCTAGACAAACATTGAATTCCAATCAAAGAGAATATAAAATACCAATAAAATCTAAATAGAATCAAAGATTTGACACAGATAAAGCAAACGAACAACTGAAAAAGATACAACGAATCAAAAAGGTAAGATGGAATCTAAAGGGATAAAGAAATATGAACCAGAAAGTTATTATAACAGAGGATTTGAGAAAAAAAATGAAAGAAATAATAAGTAGACTGATAAGAATGAGTAACATAGTACTAACCTCTTTGTCTACAAGTAGATAGTTATAATTTTTTGGTTTCTTATCTTATGGATAGAAAAAGAGCTAGCTTCTACAAATTTGAGCTTCAATCATACCATCTTCATCAGCTGGCTTTAGATCACAAAGAGATCTAGGGTTCATTGTGTTTTAATACATAAATGAAATTTTTTTAGCATCAATTCTATAGCAAGATATAAAAAAAAAAAAAAGAATTCTCAAAGTAATAATCAATCTAATAAATATATAGCAAAAGTTGACCTGATAAGGAACAATAAAATGTAGAAAATCAGCATAAACAATATTTCTGGTTGTATTTTCAAGATAACCTTTTGCTTTCTTTATTAAGATTTTCAAACCAACGATAGAAGTTGCTCTTGACATAGCAACATATAATTGTCCATGTGAAAATACTGGCTCAGGCAAGTAAATACCAATTTGATTCAATGATTGTCCTTGACTCTTATTAATAGTCATGGCATAACATAATTTTACAGGAAATTGTCTACGCTTAAAAATGAATGGTAGTTTTTCATTTTTGTGGATAAGTGTTATTCTTGGAATGTAAACTTTTTCACCAATTCATGTTCCAGTAATTATTTTTGCCTCAATGACTTTTGATAACAATTAAGTGACAATGAGTTTTGTTCCATTACAGAGGCCCACATTTGATTTAAATTTCTAATCAACATAATTGGAACTCCAATTTTAAGTTCTAATTTGTGCTGAGGTAAACTACTAAAGTGTAATGAATTAAGGTATTCTTCTGGGAATAATGTTTGTATTTCTTCATTATTTCCATTGAGTGCAGATACACTATCACAACTTAGATAAATAGTGGATCTAGATTTAAGTAAGCAAAGTACTTGCTCATTTAGCCAATCTGCTGTTTCATTTTTAGGACATACGATGACCTTGTCACATAATAATTCTAGCGTTGGATTTTCTATTGTGTTTCTATCATAGAAAAAATTCATGAGATTTTTCAAACCATTATCATCATCTGGTATCAAAATTTTTTCTGGTATTGTTATCCATGTAGAATCTAATTCATTTTCATCTTGAGAACCAGCTAAATTTCCATCACCAATAGATAAAAGCCATATTGAGAAGTCAAGTATGTCTAATCTCTAGTTATTATCAAAATTTGGCTGATGAAGTCTCATGTTCTGTGTTAATTTATAAACTTTAAAGTGAAACCAGAGTGGTGAAGCAACAATGCATGAAGAAATAATTTCATATTTGTTTGCCTTTGGTTTGACAGGCAATGTTTGCCGAAAATCACCACCCAAAAGTATAGATTTGCCACAAAATACATCATTAGGCCTAAACATTATATCCAATAAGCTCCTATCCAATGCTTCGAAACATAATCTATCTTTCATTGGTACTTCATCCCAAACAATAAGCTCTGTTTGTTCTAATAATTTAGCCAATTGGGTTCCCTTTTGTATATGACATACTTTTTCATTTGATAAATCCAATGGGATTTTAAATCTAGGGTGGGCTGTACGTCCTGATGGCAATAACAAAGATGCTATTCCAGATGATGCAACAGCAAGGACAACCTGACCAGCTGCTCGAATTGCATTTATAATCATTTTCCAAAGAAATGTCTTACCTGTTCCTCCATGTCCATAAACAAAAATAAGTTCTTGTGTTTTATACATATATGCTCACATAACAGCATCATATATAACTTTTTGTTCAATATTTAAAAGGACTTTACACCTTTCATGTTCTTTATGGAGAGCTTGTTTGCCATATGTTTTCTCTTCCATCAGTAATTTATTCTTCAATTCAGCCATGAGTTCGCCAGATGGTATTGGCAGGTTAAAATGTGACAATGATGTTGATAGATGATTCAAAAGGATTTCAAGTTCATAAAGGACATGGTTGTGCATAAAGAATTTTCAATATTGAGATAATTTGTATTGCATGATTTTTGTAAATTATAGACTATATCATCACTCATCTTGCACCAATGTTTTTTAAGGAATGTATTAGGATTTGATAAATCACAATAAATAAGCATATGAATGAACAACATTCTGAGTTGAAAAGATTTTGCACAAGTGGCTGCTTCTAAAAATGTTGATTCTCATTCTCTATCATCACCTAATAATCCTAAAGCTTCACATACAAGTCGGTATGAAGGATATACAATACCAGTAATTGTTCTTATATCATCAAAAGAAGTACATCTTTTTTTATGGCTCAAAAGTAATCTCAAGTAAAATAACTCTTGTGAATTTGAATGTACATATGCTAATCTGCCTATTAAACTACCTCTCACTCTATATGACCAAAATTTTCCATTGTTATTCCAGACATATTTTTGTGGAAAGTCTATATATGTTAATTCATGAGCTCTAGTATCTACTTTATTTATTTCCATCCATTGAGTTAATGTGGATTTTTTGCTCATTTCATCAACAATAATTGATTGAAGAGATTGGTTATCTCGAAATGTTATTCGATTCATAAATGGTAAGCGGATAGCTAAGACCTGAACTGCAGCCTCTTTCATGTGACTGTCAAATTCAAAAATTCACCAAGCAGCTTTATAAGGACAAATATATCTAGAATCCACAAAATTTTGAATCTCATTAATTTCTCGATGGTGAGAAGTATGAAGATTATGACTATTTTGAGGTCCATCTAAGAGTTTAGCTTGTATCCTAGCTGCTCCTTTTGAAACATATTTAAATAAGTATTTCATTAACATACTATAACCACAAAATTCAACATTAATGTGTGCATAAAAAACCATACAAAGTTCTCTATTATAGGGTACGACATGAGAATTATCTAAAAGAACTCCATTTTTTATAACAAAGTTTCTCATATTCCTTCTTTTATATTGAACAAATCCATTTTTGTCAATTGAAGTTCTTTCTTGGAATTTTTTTAGGAAGCACTTTGAACATGAATTATTTTTCATGCAAGGGCATGAAGGATTTGCAAGACCACATGGGCCATGCATCATAAATTCAGAAACCACCATGTATCCCTTTGGATCAAGATCTTTATTAGGAATTTCAGCTGAAATCACATTGTCTACTTCATCTGACATGTTAGTTTTGGTTGAAGGATGGACCTATAGTAGTGTCTGGCAACGCGGAAGTCCTCATTTTTTAAACTCAATTGTGTAAAGTACTGAATAAGAATGAGGAAACACAACAATGAAGAAAAATTAGAAACATTTAGTATCAATTTTGATTAAAAATTTGATTTAAAAAAATTATTAGTATTAGTATACTTGCTGCGATTTCACCAAGAGGTTTTTTAGTTTTCAAGTAAGAGATGAGCTCTAGAACTTTCATCTGAAAAACTCGATCTACTATATCATGCCTATCTTTAGAATTTTCTCCAGAAAACTTACTCAAATATCTTGTAATTTCTGGCCACTTGGCATTGCATGTGAAAGTAATGAAGAATTGAGGATTTCCATGAACTCTACATGTCACAGGCCTTGAACCTTAATCCCATCTTAGTCATATAGGACCCCAGGAACCTTACACTCATTCAGTGTTAGACCTTCATTCAGTGTTAGACCTATGTAAATTTGTCCTTAGTGGGTCTGCTAATTGATTAAATCCTTAATGCAATACTTTTTTATACTATACCTTACTATGGCTGTAGGTCAAAGACCATAAAAATAATATACAATCAATGTAGCTGGCCAGCACTTCAAACATGCATTTATATAAAACATACTTTTATATAAAACATACTATTATGCATTGTGAATCCATACAAGCTACTAGGGAACACAACCACTAGTTCCATAGCATTTACCAGAGGCATAACTTTTGTACACATATATATATATCATACACAAAAGTGTTATACATATGCCACACACTGAGAACCTGGGAATCCGATCCCACCTAAGTTACACTGCCAAAAAGGGATCACTATAGTGTTCAGGTATTCCCTGGTCCTTGACTCTGTACAATAAAGGACAGTAAGTTAGTATTCCAGTAATTAGGAACTTGCAAGAAAGAAACTTAACAACAATGTACGATATTAATTAACTTTTGCACATCTGGTATCAAAATATTAACAACCAGTTCTTTTATTGGTTATTAGCCCCAAGTCCACCAATATCTGTACACAAAATATGTAAGGAATGTGAGAACTAAAAGTTCCCAGTAAGGGTTATAACCTGCAAGAAAAACAACAATATAGGATTCTGCATAATATCCATAAGGATATCTATATATGTATGCCTCATGCACTTGAGCTCAAATCATAGTGTTAGGAACTTATATTATTAGCCAATAACTATTGGAGTAGCTAGTTCCCACAATTCCTCTACCCATTTGTCCTGCAATTGACAAGTCCAACTTGTCCATACAAATACTGCTTTGAAAGTTTCTTAGTATTTGCCAATATCCCTTATTTTATGTACAAGAGTGAACTATTTGCTTATTTAGTGCATGTGTTAGTGATGTCTTTATAAAGTTTCATGAGTGGTTAAGGACACCTCCTCCTCTTAGGTCCATCCAAGTCTTAGCCCATCATTGTAACTTTAGGTATCGTAGGTTCATAACCTGTCATACTCACCGTAAATTAGACCATATTAAAATCCTTTTTACCTATAGATACAAGTTTACAAACATGCACTTACACACTTCATATGCACTTCATAGTTTGGCTTCTTACCAAACCCAATCATATAAGCTTCTCAAATAGCCATCAATACTCAAATCATATGCTTGTTAAATTTATCCATAATTCGGCCGCTTGATATACAAGTATCATAGCCAAATTTATTTAACACATAAGCATACAAATTAAATAGCCATTACCTTAGATAACTTAGTTTGCAAGCTCAAGGCACTTGATTCTTTTTGTCTCGGTTTCATGCCAAACTTAGGTCTCTTCTTAGTAGCTTATGCTCAAAACCTATATTGATCATTTAACACATAAATAACCCATATTTAGGCTTATAATTAACAAAGCCCCATATGATTTAAATGACTAAATTAACTTTTACATTGGTCTCCATATAATTGGCCCTTAATAAAACTTAGACCCAATATTTTCCTTTTCCTTGCTTCTTAGTCTTTTATACTTAGCAATAATCAAGCAATATTAATTCCAGCTCCTTTCTCTAGCCACAAACATCAAAACTATATAGGAAAAGCTATGTATAACATATCAATCCATAGCCTCCTAACCAAACACTATTTCTTTGTAATTTAAGTTATTTCTCAACTTCCCATATTTAGTTTATTAAATAAACATACATGGAACACAGTTTCCAGCAACCCAGGTCTGAAACGAAACCATAAAAATTAAGGGAAAAATAATTTGTTTACTTACTTGTAACAATTGAGCTCAACTCTAGCTCCTTATGCAAGAATACTTGATTTCAACCCCAAATCATTGCTAATTTGTGTCTAATTTAAGAGAATTTGGATGTTGGGAGCTTAAGAAAGTTCGTCCATGGCGTTTCTAGGAAGAGGGGTGAAGTTTCGGGTGGTCAAACGTAGAAGAAATGACCCGGCTGACTTAGTTAAAACGCCACCGCTTCATTTTAAAACTCACGTGCTTAGTGCCCTCTCTATACTCCCCAGTAAATTTAGGTTAATTCGTAACACTCTTAAAACTTCAGGACCAAAGTTAGTATTACTCCGCGCCTAGTTTCTTCACAGATATAATTACACGGCCACTCTCAGACTTTCATTTATATTCAATTTTGTCCCTATCTTTATCAAGGTTACATTTAAACCATTTATGAACAATCTAATTAATCCAAAATTTCACAATGATAGAGCGGAAATCACGAAAAACCGTGATATCTCAAATTTAATATTTTTTTCATGCTCTATTCAACCGTGCAATAAAAATGCGTCATTATGTAAAATGATGAAAATGCCCATCTTGGCCCGGCTTGCTTAAATGATCAATTTTATTCATTTTTAATTACTGGACCCTAAATTACAGAGACTTAGCTTGCAAATAAATTATCTAAAGTGAAATTTATTAAATTAACTAATTACTTGGTTGATTAGAGTTATAACTCCAAGGGCCGTCACACTACATGTAGCTAATGCATCTTGAAAATGTTTGTACATATATCTAGGACCACCAGTGAAACTTGATGACAGAATGGTATATATACCAGCATCTGAACCATTAGTATCACCACAAAGAATTGCATCATGAATACCTTGATAAAATTCACTTCTAAGATTCTTTTGATTAGCTCTTATATAGTCAAGTCTGCTTTGTTCAATATAAACATAGGCATTAACTATGTATTGTTGAAATAGTCTACCAGTTTGGGTCAAAATTGATGGTGGTCCTTATCTATCATGTAACTGATAAGCATAAAACATTCTCATGTTGATTTGCTTATTATAGTTAAAATAATTTTCAGCTGGATAAGCCTGAGGTATATTAATATGATATCCATCCTCGCCATAACAAAAAATGATTGGAAATTGTATAGCCATTCAAGATGGATGTAACTTTGATATTCTTTTGAGAGCACCTCTCCTGTATTCCACAACAATATCCTTATCACTTTCATCAAGAGGTCCATTTCCAATCAATAAACCTCTAATGTGATTTCCAATTGGTAATTCATATTGGGGTAGAATTCTTTCACGGTAGTCTCAACCTATAATATGGAATTGTGCCATCCAAACATTTTTCTCTTGCTGTTCTTACAAGTTTGACAAGGATATTATGTTTAACAAACATTTGAATTAAACCTTGGACAATTTGAGGATCAAGATTCAATGTGTCAAATTGTTAAAAATTATTCATCCTATTAACCACTTCATTTTCTGTATCATAAATATACAATTGAAGAAATTTTTGTTGTTGTCCTTTTGCAGGACACAATGTTCCCATTCTATGAAATATATCTCCTCCTATCTTGAAGATAAAGGGACATTGACCTTGACCTTGATTTATAGAATGATCAATTTTTGCCCCAAATGATGTCATAGCAAACATTGAATTATAAAGTCTAATGTTAGACATAAAATGTTCATTCCTTTGATCTCCATTTAAGCCAAGCAATTGTTTTAATAAAAGTGGAGGTTCTTTTGCAGAAGGTAGTTGAACTTTTCCTCCATTACAACAACTAGTATATTTAACACGTTCATTTAAAGGAATTCTTTTAAGTCGCTCTCTGAACCAGAAGAAGGCTTTGCAATGTTCACATATATAAGAATAATATTCAAAGTCTATATATCTATTTGGATGTCCTAATACAAGGTCAAAAAACTACTAAAGTTACAAACAAGAAATAATAGATAACATAGAAAATTCAATAGTATACCTATTAAATAGATACCTATTTTGAATTGGTGAGAAGTGGCTGAGTTATCTGATGATAAATCTGAGGGATTATTCTTAGAAGTTAACATTCTTATTCTTTTTCGATTCTGATGTGGTGTGATTGAATTATATTGTAAAATTTGTTTTCTATTACTCGGTCTACATTGGTCATCAGTCATTGGTAATTTCCTTTTTCGTCCTATATTCTTAATCACAAAAGAAGTTGTTCAACAACTATAACAAGATCAAACAGGAGACAACACATCGAAATGGCATATGAAGACATAACAAATGAATATCAAAATTAAATTTAAATAAGAATCAGCAAAGAAAGGAAAAAAATATTTGATTCAACTATAACAAAGGTAAAGAAAGAACTGAACTCACTTGATCAATACTTGCAAAACCAACAATGCAACCCAAAGTTGTGAAGCCCAGCAAGAGTTAGATCAAAATAATACAAACTGCAATATAAAGTTAAATAGGAATCAGTCAAGAAAGAGAAAAGGATACTAAAAGAATAGATTATATGATATCCAAGGAAATAATAAGAAAATATTGAATAAATTAATTATATGTTTTGGTAAATAGCACAAATGAGTATAAAAACTATAAAATAGCGAGAAATTTATTTTCTCAAAGAAGTTAAAATTAGTCAAAATATTTATGATACATTGATTGAGGTTTACACTTTCATCTATGTATTATCTCATGTATAATTATAAATATGGAATACTAAATCATAAATAGAATTTATTTGTCAACATAATTCTTTTTCTATATTTATCTTATAGGCGTTGACTATTTTTCCAAGTGTTAGATATTTAGATGAATTTTTGTTCCTATTTTTAATAAATATTTCCACCAATCTAGTTAAGAGATATGTGCATATATATTATTTTTATTTTGTAATTGTATAATTTTTTTATATTATAAAAATATCCATATTTATAATAGTTAATAACTGAAAAGATTTCATAAAATAAAGTAGAATAGAATAATTCACACATTATTTTTGAAGAGAATTTATATTTAAATCCAAGGACACCAATTGAGGGGAATATGGAAAAAATAGGGTATGATTGGCTAGACTTAATCCTTCCAAACAAATTTTGTAAATAAGTGTAAGCTAGTTTCAAATGATTTATTTTTTATCATGGATTTTTTTAATATATTAAATGATAGTACCTTTAAAGCTGTATAAAATAATCAACATTTGATTACGTTTGAGCAACTACAGAGATAGGGAATAGAAATAATGAGTTATTTAATACATTAATTTTTTTACTAATAATTCAATTAACTTGTACACCAATTGACAACATTTTTTTTGGAAAATAAATATTTTTATTGCTTTTCTTATATAATTTGAAAATAATTAAATCAGAAAATATTTTATTTGAAAAACCATTGCTAAATAATTAGAAAATAACTAAAATCATTGATAAATAATTAGAAAATATTTTGTTTTCCATTAAGACAAATTAAATTGAATAAATACGGTAAAAGTATATAAATGATACTTACGGGCCACTCGTTTGACTTTGGAAATGAACTACTGCATCCATGAAGTGACAATATTGCTGCAAGAAAGATAAAATTTATGTAAATATCTCATTAACTAAAGCCCTAAGTAATTATAAACATGACTACTAATTTCTTAAAACCATGGAGGCAATAAAAAACTGATAAGTTGAAACAAAGCAAAAATGCTTGCATATAATAAAATATGTCAACGAAAAACAGACCTATGAAATATCTAAGACACAATATATATAGAACAATAAGACCAAACTACTTAAAGCCAATCATTATCAGTACAAAAATACAACAATGGTAAAACCACATATCTTTGAATATACAGATAAACTTGCAAATGACACACTCAAACTATATTCTTAATGTTGTGGTGAGTGTAGACAGAGATCTATAGATAGATTATTATTGTTGATACTTGCCTAAAGTTGATAAATAAAAAGAAAAGTGAAATGAAATAAATCCTCCATTGTGACAGCAGTCAGCTGACTTAAAACTTCACTATTATATTGGTATTAGTTATTCTTGGTATATTTGGCAAGTACTATAAGAACACGGCTCACACACACACACATATATTTCATAGACACTATTACTAATCAACGATCAACCATCTAAGAAGAAACCACAAAAGAATAGTTGCTCAGAACGACAACTTCTGAAGATAAAATTGATTTGAGAAGAAAGCTAGAAAGGCAAATTACATTAAATATAGTTCAAATACAAAAAGGGAAAACTATTCTTCAACCAAGACATAATAAAAAACCCAAATCAGAATAAAAAGCCTTCATAAACACAAATGAAACAAATAACTGAAAAATGAATATAAAAGCATAAAAGAAGGGCAAACTCTAAATACACAAAGGAAAACAAACTTCAGATTCTCCACCCACAAGTATAACAGTCACAATCCACACGGCTTATACAAAAGAAGGTACAGGACCTAAAAGTCTCCAGAGAAATAAGAAAGGATGAAACCACAAGGCAAAGCTTTTTACTTCTTTTTCCAATAAAAGTAGGAACTCAAAACAAAATCTATTAAATACCATAACCATTGTATCTGTAGTTGTTTTACCAATGTAGTATTTTGGTATTGGCGGTGTGCTTTTCAGTACTATAAGATAAAAAACACATAGCACAATAAACACACAAAATAACCTTATTATCTTATACATCCCCATTTCTCAAATAACACAAAACAAATACCACATATAAATAACTAATAATTTAATTACCTCATATTCTAGATAGATGCATCAGCTAAGCATCCCACCCTCCATGTGGCAAAGAAACACAACCAAATACTGACAACACATAAAGTAAAAGTAAATGTTAATATGACAGAATAAAAGTTGAAGTAGCAAAACCCATTAGAATTTCAGTCAAAATCGGGTATCGCCGACACCTTTCCATGGACAATCCTCTTCGGATATGTTCGGGAATCTCCACTGTGATCAGCCACAGGCACGATAGCCGATTGCAATCCTCTAATGGCAACATCGCTGATTCAAACTCTCCATGAATCGCAAGCTTCCCTCTGACACCTCGCCAATTCACGCTTTCCATGAATCTGAAGGCCGCTCGGCCTCACTGCCACCAAACCCTCAGACAAGTTAGACACAGACGTATAGCAGACACCATTTTACACATAAACTTACAGAAAAATGGCACCATTTAGAACTCAATCCTTATCCGAAAACATCATTTAAATATAAAATTAACATCCAACAAGTAATAAAAAAATGACACCATTGCAGATACTATTCCATGTACAGATTCATGCCAAAAAACTGAATGACAATAATAAGCCCTTGCACAGATTCATACCTTTTACAGCTTTTTGTTATAACGAACCCACCAGTGGAATGAAGGGAAAGCCAGTCAAGCCTGAAAACAATTAATCACGGAGAAGAAGTAAAATAAAACTGAATCCAAAACCGTAGAGGTAAAAAAAAAGCAATTGAATTAGACAGTCAGCCTAAGAGAAATCAAAACTAAAATTGATAAAAGTATATCAAAAGTGGAGCCAGAGCAGAACGTGGAGATGACCATCAGTGGTGTTGACACCTAATTTTATCCGAGCACTGACTTTTGCTTAAATTTTAGGTTAAGAAAATTAGTTTAGGGGGCATTTTTATTTATAGGGACTATTTGGTCATTTGTTAAGAGTTTGAGTCATTTTTGTCATTTTAGGGTTTTGCATAGTTAGTTGGTCTAGTCACATTTAGGTTACATTGTTATTTTGGTCTAAGTGGTCATCTAGGGTAGAAATAAGATTTAATTTAGTTTAGGCACTAATTTGGAATCTTAAAGGTCTTGTAGGGTCAATTTAGGAAAAACAGGAAAATTTGGGGGAAAAGTAGGAAATTTTAGAGGATTTTAGGGAAAAATTGAAAATTTTGATGTAACTTTGTCAGAAATGGGGAGTTTGGGGGGCAAATCTGTTGAGATCCTGAAGTTTTAAGGAAATCTGGAAAATTTTAGGAAGTTTTGGGCTCAATTGACAAATCCTTAAAGTTTTGGATTAAATTGAAATTCGCACATAATTTACGGCAAGATTAGCAGCTTGAGAGTTTTATTGGACTTAAACTGATACTTTACCAGATTATATCCTAATCTCCTCAAGTCGAATTTGGATTAAGTTTAAACTTTGTAAAACCTAGCTAATCTCGCCTAAGACTCCCTAGTATAAATATGGGTCACTATTGACATGAAAGGAGGAGAAAATATGAAACCTTAAGCTCCCATCTAGAAAAGGTAAAACTGCAATCTCAAGTCCATGGTTTCTCGCAACCCCTCACAGAAGACCCTAGTTTTCTCCCCACAGCGCCGCTATCCCTATCTCCCTCTGGCTGCCCGACGCTTCGCCTTCCACCCCTGATGGTTCGCCTCCCTCCGACATTTCAACTTCCTAGCTTTGCCGCCACTACCCCTACTATTGGCTGTTCCAACCTACCCTTGTTGTCGCCCTCCACGCCTTGCCGCTGTACTAGCTGCCGATGACACCCAGGAGGAGTATTGGCCTGTTCTCCCGCCATCGTTATTGCACCAGAGTAGCCGCCTGTCCTGCCCAACCTGCCACCATTCATCCGCTCCTAAGTTCGCCGCATCGCCGCCGGGAAGGCCCAAGCAACTTGTCCACTTCTCATCGCCGGTGAGCAAAGAATAGAAGAGGATCCGTTTCAAACCCGCGACCCGACCCAGATCCAACCCAGTCAAACTCCTCTTTTGGTATAACTCCTAATTAATCCTTTAACTTTTTATTTCATCCATCAAGTCACTAACATGTTTTCTATTTTGCATAAAGGCCACTGACAGACAGCATTGTTTATTTCTCTCGCTGTTTACTTATTTTGTTTGTTAAAGTCATGAATTAATTTGGTCACTAAGATTAAGTAAAGATTGTAGGTCTTCATCTCAGATAGATATAATTTTTAAGATTACATAATACATCTGAAAAAATCACACTTAGGAAAATTCATTCCGCATAGGTTTAATAAAACCCTAGGATGGATTTAGGACGGTAGTAAATTTCAAAATTCATATCCGGCTGATTCGATAGGGTCTATGGTATATTTTCAATAAAAATATATTAAGTTTAACATCCATATTCGGGCGGTCCGATAGGATCTATGGTTTGGAAATATCAAAATTTCATAAAACCAAATAAAAAAGTCAAATAGTAAAGTTTAGAAGTCCATATTCGAGTAGTTCGGTTAGAATTCATGTTTTGGATATTAACTGAAATTATTTAAGGTGAGCAAAACAAAATTAAAATCAAATTAAGATACCAATTTTGGACACTAAAATAAAGTTACTTTAGCGTAACCGTATTCCCGAACCGCTTAAAATCTCGTAGACCATTTTTAGGTGTCTAATCGGTCCGATAGGATCTATGGTTTGGAAATATCAAAATTTCATAAAACCAAATAAAAAAGTCAAATAGTAAAGTTTAGAAGTCCATATTCGAGTAGTTCGGTTAGAATTCATGTTTTGGATATTAACTGAAATTATTTAAGGTGAGCAAAACAAAATTAAAATCAAATTAAGATACCAATTTTGGACACTAAAATAAAGTTACTTTAGCGTAACCGTATTCCCGAACCGCTTAAAATCTCGTAGACCATTTTTAGGTGTCTAATCAATTTGTAAACTGATTGGTGGCGACTCCAAAAAACATATTGCTACAAGTGGTAACTTCAGAAATACGAATCAAGGGGGCGGACGTAAAAAAGCTACCGGGAAACAGGAAAGCGAAGACACAGAAGAATTCCGTCTGAGATGAAGACGGCGACGACGATGAACCGGGAAGTGCTGATTCTGACGGAGATGGAGACGAAAAAGACAGTGAACCGGAGAGTGGAGATTCTTTAAGCGGTGCAGCAGCAAGCTGTGGAGAATAATCCACTCCGAATTGCGGCGAAGGAGGCGGAAATGGTGTATCGCCGGCGAAAGCGAGTTGGGCAACAAGTAAGAGACTGAGAAAAGCAGCGAGTCTAAGCTTCGCCATTGACCCAAAAACCAGTCCCATAAAATAATTCGCTGGTGAAAACTGTGCTCTAACTCGAATTCGTCAACCATAATATCCTGCCGGCCTCAAATTTTCATCACTGTTCTGACAACAGTAATAATACAGACGGCCCTTTCAATCGTTCTCACAACAGACGGGCAAACCAAGGAACCTTTTGACCAAAACAGGAATAATACAAAAAACTCATCCAGAGAAACCAAAATGACGTAGTTTTGATTATTGTTTAATGAACAGTAATTTTGCCCACTCTCTTTAATATATAATAAGAATTTATCACAACAGTGAAGAATACAATGAACGATTAATATTGAGAAATGACTTAAAATATTACAAAAAATAGGAACAAGTACGTAAATAAAGAAGTAGGAAGAAGTAGGAACCGGTTATTTACAAGAAGTGAGCTTATCTGCCGCAATCGTGGAATAATAATAATAATAATAATTATTATTATTATTATTATTATTATTATGTGAACAAAGATAAGTAAATAATAATAATAACAATAATAACAATAATAATAAAATTTACTAAAGTTGACCATGAAAAAAAATTAAATTAATAGTAGTAGTTTACGAAAATGCGCAAAACTTCTCTTTTGCTAATAATTCACAAAGATGACAGACAATTTTTAAAGTTAATTGACAATAAACCTACCAAGTGGACGTGTTCCACAAGTCTCAGAATTCATTCCAAAATTGTTTAACGAAATTGTAAGTCAAACACAAATTAAATTACATATCAACTTTCAGCAATTAATGAATCAATTTAATTCCGGGCAGTCATTACCATGTCTCAGCTTTGGTATGGATTTTTATTAAGGAATGTAAATCAATTCGGCCCATTTAACTAAACAATTTCACTTTCATTCCTATTATTTTATTTTAATAGAAAATCATTTTCAAATTCTCAGAAATCCTTACCTTCTAAAAATCAAGGACAAATTTAAACTCATTATCAATGCTTTTAATTCGTTATTATATACTCTACATTCTATTCAGAATTAAATAAGCCTTATGAAAATCAGTGTTATTGGTTTAAATTACGGGCAATCATTACCACTATCTCAACTTCATTATGGGCTTTTATTAAGGAATGTAAATCTATTGGGCTCATTTAACTAAATAATTTCACTTGCATTCCTATTATTTTATTTGAATAGAAAATCCTTTTCAAATTCTCAAAAATCCTTACCTTCTAAAAACCAGGGACATATTTAAACTCATTATCAGTGCTTTTAATTTGATATTATTTGCCATATATTCTATTCAGACTTAAATAACCCTTATGGAAACAAAGGTCAAATTAGGCATACCTTATATAATTCGGTTAGTATTATACCACTATAAATATATGACATAGAAAATAATGTCATTCTAAGGCTTTGCCTAATCAGGTTTTTGTGAGTATCCTTATGCATGATTATTTTATTTATATTTAAAATTCTGCCTCCTATTCAAGGAGAAAACCCTAAAATCGTTTATCTCAAGTTTCAAGCTTACATTTTGAAGATATAGCGATACACAAAAGGCATTGCATTATTCTTCTATCTTAATCCTTTTTTTCCATTAGTTCCCTTCAATGACAACCTCTATTCTTCTATCCTAATCATTTTATGAGTGTTTGTTATCTGATAGTATATGCATGCATAGTACTGGAAAGCATCACAAAATTAGTATTTCTTATTGCCACAACTAAGTTAGCTTTCGAAATTCAAAAAGTTATTGAAGCATGTGGGTGTTTATAGTTGCTAGCTAAATATATTTATTTATATTTACCAGCTAGAATATTGCATACTTCATCCACAAATTCCTAGGCATTGGGGAACCTATTCTAATTATACTGAAGTAAGGTACCACACCTAATTCATTTCTTTATAATACTGGTTTTGTGTTGTTTAGGGTTCACTACAAGAAAAATCGAATTTAGCGACAGCCAAAAACCGTCGCTAAATAGTCGGTAATATTCCGGTGAGAATTTAGCGACAGCTGGTAGTCGCTAAATTTTAACGGCGGCTTAGTGACGGTTATACGTCGCTAAGCCGTCACTAATTAGTGACGGTTACACGTCGCTAACTTAGTGATGGCCAACCGTCACTAAACTAATAAAAATAAAAAAAAATAAAAGTTTGGGTTCTCATATGGCTGTCATTTTTTATGATAAATTGTTATGTGATTGAAGATAAATAATTACTTTCGAATACACTACCAGAAAAATGAAAATATTATAGCTGAAAATTATGTGACGTCTCAAATTCTCACACAACATAAATTATTTCAGTTGATATAATATAAATGTATTTAGATTGTAGATATTTTTTTTCTCACGAAACAATTTTAATTAAGATTATACGAATTTTATTTACGTTATTGAGATCCTTCTATCTAACAAGTTGTTGTATCTTTAGCATTACAACAAACAATCTTATTTAAATAAACAGAATAATAAAACAAAAATATTAATACACAATGAATATATCCGTTGAAAAAGTTTCACCGGGCTTTATGTGATAATTTACCGTTGAAAATTTACTGACTGTTAAATATTGCTAAAGTTTGTGTTTGGTTATCTTTGCTAAATAAGTGACAGTTAAAATCCCTAATTTAGTGACGGTTATGCGTCACTAAATTTTAGTGACACCTTAACGTCGCTAATTTAGTGACGGTTATACGTCGCTAATATTAGTGACGGGTTACCGTCGCTAATTTAGTGACGGTTATTCGTCGCTAGTTAGTGACGGTTATGCGTCGCTAAAATTAGTGACGATTTACCGTCACTAATTTAGTGACGTTTATGCGTCACTAAATTTTAGTAACGCCTTATAGTCGCTAATTTAGTGACGTGTATGCGTCGCTAATATTAGTAACGGGTTACCGTCGCTAATTTAGTGACGGTTATCTGTCACTAATTTGAGTGACGGCTTAACGTCGCTAATTTAGTGACGTTTATGCGTCACTAAATTTAGCGACGGCTTAACGTCGCTAATTTAGTGATGGCTTACCGTCGCTAATGTAGTGACAGTTATTAGTCACTAAATTTAGTGATGTCTTACCGTCACTAATTTAGTGAAAATTAGTCATCACTAAATTTAAGAAAATCCAAAAAATTAGTAATAGTTCTTATGTGTTAGTCATTTTTGTTGCTAATTTGTCATCTCATTTAACGTAAATATATATTTTTTTAAATATATGTATTATAGTGAAGATGTGCACCGTAATGTCGGATAAATGTTTAGTAGAGGTTATGAGTTGTTAAAATTTAATTAGCGACTGATAGCCTTCACAAGTTTTCCATTATTTAATCTTTATCATGTGACCTATATTTATTCAAAATTTAGTTTACTTATTCTTTATGTTAAATCTAGTTCAAGAAAACTTGTTCTCGTTTTATATGTCAATTGTTTAATTGTATACTTATAATTAAATTTTAATGTGATTAATTCAGCATACAAATGTCTTAAAAAATTTTGTAGTAAAAAAAAAGTAGATTTAATGAAAATTAAATTCATGGGTCAATGGTTTATTGTGGCATTATGCTTAACCAGTGAGTGATATGTTATCATTTAATTATAAATTAACATAATATGTTAAGAATTAAGAAGTAGCGACGGGTCTTAGTCGCTAGTTTTAAGCGACAGTTTACCATCGCATGTATAAACCACTCAGTAAGTCGTTTGCTAAACCGAAGCTCTGCTCCTCTACAGCAAAACCGAAGCTCTTCATCCCCTTCACCAAATTTGAAATCGAAACCCGGTCTACTCTTCATCCCCTTCACCAAATTTGAAACCGAAGCTCTTCGTCCCCTTCACCAAATCAGCGTCAGACTTCGCGACGGCAAAGCGGCAGCCCCAATCTGCCAGAAGCTCTTGATGTCCAAGAAAGGAGGCGCTGCGCTTCAGAAGGATGCGCCATGGAGGGTCGGTGCGGCTAGACCCATCCCCAGGATTCACCACTCTCCGGTTCTTCATGTTGCTCAAACGCCTCACACCAATTACGCTTGCTCTGTCATGAAGGTCTCTTTTCCTTTTTAAGCCCTTCTATGAGTTCGTTACGATTGTTATTGTTTGTGAATTTTTTTTTATGGTTTCATTCGTTTCTGATGGTTTCTTGCCAGGACCCGAATCCGCTAGGAAATGGGTTGGCCACAGGGGCCATAGTTGAAGCAGCCGGGCCGGAATGTATTGTCTCGGGCCAAATGACGCCTATTCGATTACTTGGTGTTAAGGTTGGTCTTCTTCTTTCTCTTTAGTTCCTCTCGATTCTCGCTGTGGCTTTGTTAATTTCAACATACAACTTAATATCCTTGTTTCTGTTTTGTGCATTTCAATTTAGAAGCTTTTATCAGATAGTTCTGAGATAATTCCATCTTGTTAAAGAGAAATATTGCATGGAATGGTCCTTCAGGTTTTCTAACCAATTAGCCATAGAATCGTTCTGTGGGAGTTTGTTTTAATGTTATTATCAGTATCGGTTCGTTTTGGTGGTTAATCTCAATGAATATAGCTTCACTGAGAACAGTTACTGTGAATGAAAATTTGTTGTTTGACAGTCTAATGCCGAAAAAGTATCAGCCTCACAGTCCCATGTTTCTGTTGTAAACAGAAGTGTCTTTCCTGAATAGCTCCCCCTCTTACGAGCTTGGTGATTTGAACCAGGTAGTGATTTTTTGTGAATCGTTATCTTGGTAATGAACCACATTGTGGTTTGTGTTCTTGGTGTCACAAGATCAGGGCATTTTTGGGCATAAACCAACTACAGATAATTTATTTTGAGGACTCAATTTTATTTCTGGCAGAAAACAGAAAGCAGAAGGTATTCTGAGCTTCTGGCAGAAAGTAGAAGGAATTCAGAGATGAGGTTGGGAGCAAGTCTTCATATGGAAGCTGCCTTAGTTATGAAAAAGATGTGGAAGTGGGATGATAGGAAGAAGTGGATAGGTTCTGTACCGGGAATTTATGTTGGTGATTAGTTCCAATGGAGGGCCAAACTGAGGGTCATCGGCCTTCACTCCCAATTCAACTCTGGAATTGATTATGTCCTTAATAAGGATGGTGTGAAGGTTGCTGTGAGTGTTGTAGCTTCTGGCAAGTACTCCAACAGAATCAAGCCTTTTGAGGTTATTGAGTACTGTGGACAAGGTGGAAATCCGAGTTGCTTTGATAGGTACTTAATTTTCATAAGCATTAATGATATGTATTAGTGTCTTTCTGCTGCCGGTGTTGCATCTAATTGCTATGTCTTAGAGTCTACTGCCGATAATGTTTAAACCTATCATGGAAATAAGTCTACTGTCTTCCTTAAATAATCCACTGCTTGAGTTACTGCTGCTGCTGGACCTTTTCCTAAGGTACTGCCATAGATTTGATTGTTCTGTCCACTCCATATTGCATATACCGCTTAACCAAACAGGGTCTTCTCACATTTACAGCTTGTTTCTTGTCTCGTAGACATCTTCTGTGCCAGTTAAGTCCCCACCCAGTTGCACAAGCTGAGATTGCTCTGCATTCCCATAGTGCTAATAACCTGCAGCCACCCTTTACAAGGAAGTATCACAACTACAAGTATCACACCTTTTATTTACTTAGGCATTCTTTCTGGCTCCACAAGATAAAGGTTATTTTGTCTTAAATGATGTTATGAGATATGTTGACGAAAATGAGTTGCCAGTTAATCCCTCGTCAGCCAATGGACTCGTTGAAAATGCTGCAGCACCTGCATCAACTATTGAACAAGGTTTTATATGCTTATTTTGGAACTCAAAGGTCTATAGTTGCTCATGTAAAACTTCTTAATCGGTTTTAATCTCCTTGCAGAACCTGTTGATCATCATGTGGTGCAGCAAGGCAGTGATGCAGAAGAAGATGAAGAGCTTAATAATGTGCCTGAAGTTGTTGACCCTTCTGATAAGGAAGAATGATCCATAATTTATAAAGAAGTGGTTGAACCGCAAAAAGATACCAGTGAACCTGAAAACCTTGCTGAGGTTGATTCAACTCCCATAGCTCATGAGGATGCCCCCAAAGAAATCTTATGCCTCAATTGTGAGTTCAACATGTAAGATCTTTGATTTTGAAAAGTTTAGTGCCTTTTTGTGACTCGTGATCTTCAATTTTCTTGTTAGCTCAAGGGAATGAAAACACCAGTCAATGTTCCTCCAAATAAAGTTAGAGCAGCACTTGTAGATGAACAATTCTCTAGTCCTGCAAAACCTGTTTCACCCCCAGTTGTACCAGTTTCTTTAAGTGAGAGCGCTCCTGAAAATCTCAATGCCAGTGAAGAAGGTAATATTTTGACTTTAGTCCTTTGCCTTTTGGTCTACTCATTGTGCATTCTTTTTTTCTCCTTTTCCTGGATGTATTCGTTTCTTTTGTTAGTCTTTGACATTGTTTGTCTAATTTGACACACGAAGGGTGGTGTTGATTTCACTGGATCCTTATGGTTGCCTGATTTTATTGGTGTTCTAGATTTACTTTCCCGTAGAAGTTTGGTGTTTGGGCATACCAGTTGGGGCTATTTCATAGAATATCTGCTTTTGTTTTAATTGGTAGAAACAAATACTTGGTCCACTTTTCTCACATTTCACACATTTCAATTCATTCTTTACTCCTATTATAGCATTGTCCTTCTGCAAATAGGAGCATAGTTTTGCTAATTTGACTAGTGCTTCGAGGAAGTAATTTTGTTATAGAATATTCACATGTAACTTTCTTTCCTATATTTCTCTCACAGGTCCTTTACAAAAGCAGGTGTGATAATAGACTTAATGAGATCACGGAAAGGGCAATTGCAGATAAGCGTGAGGTACTTCTTATTTTGGATTTTGATGTGTGCGTGCGCGTTTTGTCATTCTTTCACACTACCAATGTTAAATGTAGGCTGAAATGTTGGCAAAGAAGTATGAAGAGAAATACAAGCAAGTTGCAAAAATAGCTTATAAGTTAACCATTGAAGAGGCGAAGTTTAGGGAAATTCAGGTAAATTACGACAACTACTGTTCAATCTAAAGGTTTAAGGATTCTTGCTAGTATTCTTCAAGACAAGAACTTGCTTTGATAAAGATGCTAATACTTTTCTTTGGCAAAATAATCAATTATTAGCTCGACGCCTGCTAAATAAGGAGTTGGAACCATTGAAAATACTGAATATGACCCCGAAAGAGTTGAAGGTATAGTCATTGCACAAAACTGTTTTTCATGTGTTTATCATGATTAGAGCTATCGGTCATGTGTTTTTCATGTGTTTATCATGATTAGAGCTATCGTAGTCTTAAAATTTGTTTTTTGGCTTTTGACCATCCAAGGCAGTCTCTTCCTGAAGGTCTTGCTAATGTTTTATCATTTATGGTGATTTACTTGGCAAAATGTCTCAAGAGTTGTATGTTGTGGTAGGTGGAGCTTTTCCGTAGTGACCAACGCCGGCTTAGGATTGTGGTGGACAGCGAGAATGAAGTGGACTTAACAGTTCATTCTCATCACCTCCGAGATCTTATTGTCCTTATTATTCGAGGTTCAACAGTACATCCCTCAATTCTTTACTCAAGATAGAGCCATAATACTTGGAGGAAGTTGAACAGAAGGCATCAGATTATTTGTTATTAGGTTTGAGGTGTGCTTGCTGTCTCCCAATAGTTCCTGTTTTCATGCACTAGTTTAGTTTTGTGTTTAAGAAGAGTGTGAGATGTACCCTTTTTTCCCCCTTAATCATTTTATGGGTGCTGTTATTGGCAGCACCATTAGTTTGTAAATCTTAAGATATACTATATATTGTGCAGTGATCCGAGCGAAATTTGGGACTCGGGTGTGTACATCATTGTGTAATGAAATATTAATTTCTTTTTTATAACTAAAATGATTGGCAAATTAATTTCCGGTGCATTGTATGTTTCATTCTTTTATTTTCCCCTTTATAACTATTTTCAATCACCGCGAACTTCCAGCTTAATCATAGAAAATAATGAACCAAAAAAAATAAACACTAGCGACAGTTAAGCGTCACTAACTGGCACTAACTAGCGACGGTTATGCATCACTAACTAGCGACGGTTACGCGTCACTAAATAGCGACGGCTACACGTCGCTAACACGCCGGCAGACACCGTTACCGGAAAATTAGTGACGGCTTATTTTGCGACGTTTAGCTATCGCTAATTAGCGACGGTAACCATCACTAGAAAATTAGCGGCGAGTGAATTAGCGACTGATGTTTTAGCGACGGTGTGTCGTCGCTATATCATGTCTAGCCGTTGCTAAATGCGGTTTTTCTAGTAGTGGTTTAGGGTATTAAGTCTTACCACAACAATAGTTGTTGGTAATTACCAATGGTTTAAGCCATTGGAAAGTTACCGATGGGTTGATTGTTGGTAACTGTCACTAATGGTTTAACGCATTAGTAATTATTAACGGTCTCACTGTTAATAAATTGCCCATTGGAAAATTAGTAAAATTTGGTAGTAAGTCTTGGTTAGGACTTAAATTTATTAGATGGGAATACTCGATTGATTAGCGGACATGTTGATGTTGTGTTAGATAACGGCATAAAAGGAGCACCATGCTAAATACACCAACACATAATAAAGAGAGCAAGGCCAAATGGACCACAACAATTAGAATGGCAACGTGCCAGTCCACATCTTTCTTCCCGTTTCTCTTATGTGAGTTAGGAAAGAAAAACACCCGTCTTGATCGAACCTAAGATTTGAATGGTTTTCATACTTTTTAAAATAGGCAAATTTAAAAGTGTTTCAATTGCAACTCGTGCCTTTCAAATTTCACATAATAGACACTTTATCCCCCTAGCTTTTTCAATAATAACTTCTAGTATCATATATGTATAACAAATTCTAAGTACTTAAAAAAGAATGCAAATTTTTTACTAAACTATGAAAGGCGCATGATTTGCCTTAAACTATATGAAATATCATAATCTCATGTTAAAATCTAATATTGTAAAATGTAAAATGTCATAGTTTGGCATGAACAGGAAATAGTAAGAAGGCACGAGATAACTGATGAATACTCATAAGTGTATTGTTATTAAATGTTTAAATCATCATTATACACTTTGATTATGATTAATTTCTATATTCTGAGCATTTTTTCCACCGGGTTACTATTCATGCACTTTTACTATTTATACACATTTTTACTATTCACCGAGTTACTATCTACTGACTTACTATTCATCAATATTAAATAATTATTTTTTATGTACGTAAAATTATCACTTGGCGACCCTTTACGAGAAAAATCATATCTAGAGTTGTAGATGTCGGAACTAAGTAATTCCAAATTTATCTGAAAGCTAACACATAATCTTTAACTCTACTTCATTCTGGGAGCTAGTTTGATCATTTTTATTGCCGAAATCTGATTATAGATGAGATAATTAGTTATTTCATGTGCTAAAAAACAGTTTTGGTAGAAAAATCATAACTTGAGCTGCGGATGTCTGATTTGAATGAGCAAGCTATCGATTCGAAGCTAAAGAGGAGATCTACAACTTCTGTGCTTTGAGGAATAGCTGATCTAATGTCTATGATGATCAAAAAATTGAAGTTGCAGCCCATCATTATTGATTTGTATTTACCTACATTTTAGCATTTTATTTTTACCATTTCACCCACCCCAAAACTCTATAAATAGGCACCTTAGGGGGAGGGTGAAGAATTCCATTTTCTTAGTCCATTTCTTATTTTCTCGTTCTTTTTCTTGTTCTACCTTTGATCTTTCAATCTATGTTCATTTCATCTTTCTACATGTTGTCTACTTTTATCATGACTAACTAATCTTCTTTTTGCTAAGGTGAAAGGGTGAAGCTTTTGGTATAAATGTTATGATTGATTTGAATGGATCACAACGTTAATGGTATTTTGTTCCTTAATCTATTTAACTTCCCTCCTTGTTAAGTGGGAGTCTTGATTCATCATAGTCAATCATTGGCACAAAAGCTGCTTGATTCCCTCTATAGAACATGGTTCTGCCGGCTATATTGAAATCTTGAGTTATTATCGACAAAGGTTGGCATGATGGATACTTGAACCCATTAGCAAGCATTGGCGTTTTAAGATCAATGAAAGTTAATATTAACTAAATTTCCCGATTGGGACCTCATTTATGTGTGGATACCAATTGAGTGGTAAGATGGGCTAAAATTAATCATAACCGATATATTAAAAGTAGATCCCCTAACCTTAGCTATTTTATTTGAGTTTGGGTTTTCAGTCAACACCTGTTCACACCCTGTATCAAAAACCTTCCTTGTTAAATATCTGTAATTTATATTTCTTAATTCACTTCCCTGTGGTTCGACATTCGGACTCCCGATATTTTATTACTTGTGACAACCTACACTTGGGTTACAACTGCTAGAATGCAGCAATAACCCAAAAACCCAAATAACAATAGGTGGATGAAGAATGATTTTGAATTAATTGTGAATGAATTCATTTTTTTTTTGCTAAATTATATATCCATATATATATATATACAGAAACAACACCTATTGGTCAAACAGAGTCTAAATAAGTGGTTAATTTCTAAATAATCTCACACATATAGATTATTAATCAATAATTATACATCATTTCACGTATAGTTTAGGGATCCAAGACCATACTTTTGAGGCATTTCATACAATATTTATGGATCTCTAAATTTATTGCTCCACATTCTCATACTAACAGTGATACACCGACTTAGATGATTGTGTCCATCTAGCTCACTTATATTCCAATTATTATTTTCTTAGGCACTAAACAAAGCACATTTTTCTTGTGCATGGTGATTCCAGGAATTTCTTCAAAGTCAATCTCTTCCTTGTTCATGCCTGGTGGCATCTCCCAGTCAAATGCATAAAGCAAATTTGCCAATGCCAACTCCACTGTTAAAGCTCCCATATGAATCCCTGGGCAGCCTCGACGGCCGGCACCAAATGGGATCAACTCATAGTCTAGCCCTTTGTAATCAATAGAACTCCCAATAAACCTGTTAAACCTCATATGGATTAATAAAAAAGTTATTTGTAACTATATACTGTGGTCATGAGATCTATTATTCTTCGATCTATGACCAAGAAATAATTAATTATACCTTGGATAAATGAAAGTTCATACCTTTCTGGCAAAAACTCTTTTGGATTGTCCCAAATCTCTGGGTCTCTTCCAATTGCCCATGCATTGACAAAGATTTGGGTCTTTGCTGGGATTTCATAGTTGTCAATCTTGAAGCTTTTGATTACCTCTCGTGGTAGTAACATGGGAACTGTTGGCTGCAACCTGTATGTCTCCTTTATTACGGCTTTAAAATAGGGTAGATGTTGAAGATCATTTTCATTCACGAGCCCTTTCTTTCCAATTGAGCTTCTGATTTCTTCTTGAACTTTTTGCATTGAATTAGGGTTCTTCATCAAGAAAGCCATGGCCCAGATCACAGTTGCAGCTCCAGTGTCGGTACCAGCTATAAGTACATTATATGTATGCAAACAATTAAGTTCCAGAACCAAGTTCGCAAGGATTAGATTATTTTTTATTCATTCTAATATTTTCATAATTTGGAGAACTACATAAAGCTTTAATAGTTAAATAAAAAATTTTAACCCTAAAATACAATTTTGGCTTAAGGAAATAAAAATGACATTTTATATGCTTTACTACACAATTAATGTTGTGTTACGTTTAGGGGCATAGCTAGAAATGTAACCTACGGGGGGCAAGGGCGTGGTATTGGGCGGGTTGTTAGCATGTATAAATTTACAATCAATAATAAAAAAATACTAAATAATATTATATATATAGACACATGAAATTTGAAAGTTCATAATAATTAAGTTCATTTCAAAAGTTTACAATTCAAAATTCAATAGACAGTTTACATATATAGACATATGGAATTTGAAAGTTTATAATAATTAAGTTCAATTAAAAAATTTAATTTAAAATTAATAGTTTTTTTCGTGAATGAAATAAGTTCAATTTATAAAGTAAAAATAGTTATTTAAATTTTCTATTAATTATAAAAAAATTATTATACAAATTAAATTTATTATATAACACTTACTGGATAGTTCGAATTATAATCTAAAAAATTGTTATCAGATAAATACTTTAAGTTAACAAATTTCATGCAATAGAACCAAAATGAAACATTTTTAATAGATTTAGAACTAGAATGAAATGTTTTAAATACATTTGGAATCAAAACAGAATGTTTAATAGGATAGGGACTAAAACCAATTAATAATTAAAGATTAGGGACTATCATGTAATTTACTCAGTAAAAAAATGAGTAAGACCTTAAAAGGATAAAATATACCAAAGCCCCTTATTAATTATAAAACTTACAGATATGTACCTAACTTTAATTTTTATACAATTTTATCATATATCCAACAACCCAATAAAAGTTTTTAAAATTCTAGTGGCGGCTGCCCCTCTTGACCTAAGAAGCTACGCTCCTGATTACGTTTGATTTTTGGACTTAAACTTATAATAAACAATGTGAAATTAACCTAGTTTTCAATCCTCCAGGTGTTGCGGAAGATATAATATTCAAATCCCCTTTCACTATCTTGAATATTAAAAATCGACTTAATTTAATGATGGACAAGTGAAGTTAATGATAAAAACAAAAAACCTTGTCATCGATGAACGGGCCCACCGACTCACTAAATCCTTTTCCTGATATTTTTTGTTATTGAGAAACATTTTGTAAGTACACGTAAAATAAGAGATATTTCATAATATAGGGAAGTAAAATTACTTATTTTTTGGAAATTTGAAAGTCCCTTGAATCAGTTTTGAAATTTTGAATTGTATTCTATGTAGAAGTGAGGGGTTGGTCAGGAGTCCAGTCATTTACCCCTTTCCTTTGGTTTTCATTTACCACCTTCTCAAATCAGCTGGACTCCTATACTGGCTTAAGATTATATTAACAAAAGAACAAACACAAGCCAACAAAAAAATAACACCCAATTCATTTTAACTTAAGTTAATTTAATTTAAAATAGTTTTAAATTTTTTTTCATAGAATTAATTTCATTTGAAAGTCAATATTATATAAGTGTAATAATCCATTTGAAACAAACTTTTTATCATGTTAATAAATTTCTATGAAATTTTCTTTTTTAATGTTTAAAAAAAATTTATAAAAAAATTAATAGTATTATAAAAATTTTACAATCAATGAATTATTTCACCTAAATAGTATTAACTTTCAAATATAATTAGTTTCAAGTAAAAAAGATATAAACATAAAAATAAGTTATTTTGAATTAAGTTAACTTACGTTAAAATGAATTTGGTGGGAATTGTTTTCCAAATTCTAAGCTAACGGATTCATTACGCCCAAACGACAAAGGAAATAATGGAAAACTCCAAAGTTCAAGCAACTGCCAATAAAAAATATGGGTCATCAAATTCAAGGGTAGAGATAGCAATTGGGTGGGTCGGATTAAGTTTAGGTTAGATTATTTAGGTTCAAGTTTAATTGGGTTATCATGTATTTGGGTACAAGTCAGGTTATCATGTATTTGAGTTTAGGTGGGGTTATCTAGGTTCAAGTTGAGTAAATTTTGAATTCGGGTTAGGTCAGGTTGGGTTTATTTGAATTCGGAACCAATCAGGTTGAGTTATCGAGTCTTAGACTAGATTCAACTTGATTATTAGGTTTACTCAGTTTAGTGATATATAAGCCGAAATAGCTGAATCGATTCAATTTTTTTGTTTAATTTTGATTAAAATTTAATTTAACTAGATACAAAAAATAATATAAAATGTATGAAGATGTATTAATATATAATTTTTTAAATAAAATACTCCCTTTGTGCTAAGTTCTTTGTAACATTCACTATCCAACAATTAATCTATGATTTTTTATGTTCAACATTTTAGTATATAAATAAAAAATGATTATATCAAATAATAAATAAAGACCTATAGTTTCTAAATATATACTTTTCAAATTTTTTCTAACAAATAATCTCCCTTTGTCCCATTTTCTTTATTCCATTTAATTTTTCTAACTAGTTTGACTTCAATTTATTTATATTATTATTTATTAAAAAATAAAAATATATATTTAAAAATTATAGGTCTTGATTTATCATTCATGTAAAATTTTTTTTTATTTATATATTAAAATGTTGGAAAAAAAATTAGAGATTAATTTTTAAAATATGAATAGTGCAAAGAATTTGAGACAAATGGAGTAATATAAATAAATTCAATTCAAACTATTTGAAAAAGTCAAATATTTCAAAGAATATGAGATGAAAGGAGTACTATAATTTCTAAAACCTAATTATTCTTATCTCTCTATCATTGTTTCGTTAATCGTTTCCTATAGCTATCACTCGCTCGCTCTACAATGCAGAACAGATTAACAGAATAGAAGAAACTAATTCACATATGTTAAATCATAATTTTTTTAAAGCTTTTACCGACCATATATTTTATGCTGATTTAAGTTAAAATCGGGTTTTTGCAGGTTCAGTCATTGGTTAATTTCGGGTCTGGTCAGGTCGGGCACTGGTTCAGATTTTCTAGAGTTTCACTTCAATCGGGTTTGGGTTTATGTTGGGTTGGGTATAGTTGGATTCGGGTCGTTGACTTTTCTTGTCAAATCAGGTGAGGCCGAAACTTGAGTTCGGGTGAGTCGGGTCAAATTTTATCATCTTTACTTAAGGGATCCACTATAGTTGTTGACACCCAATTTCGTCCGGCTTAAAAATAAAAAAAATTAATTAAAATTAAAAATTAAAACTTAAAAAAAAAAAAATTATTGAATTACTTAATTAATTGATTACTTAATTAAAAATAATAATAGTAATAATGGCAATATTATTTTAGGGGCATTCTTTTTTAGTTTGTATGTTAAAAAAAAAAGGGGAAGAAGAAGAAAAAAATAATAATAATAAATTAAATCTAAATTAATTAAAATTAAAAATTATTAATTAATTAATTAATTAAAAAGAAGAAGAAGAAAAAACAAAAATAATAATAAAAAATGGGGAGGGTGGCCGACAGAGGCTCCCCCTCCCCTTATCCCTTATCTTCTCTTGCCCTCTTTTTTTAATCTATCTTTTCTCTCCCATCACGGAGAACACACACAGCTTCTACGCTCTCTCTCTTTGGCTCAAAAACTCTCTCAGCTTGCTCTCCGGCTCTGAGATCTCTCGACCAGCTCTTCCTACAGACTCTCTCTTCTACTCTCTCTCTCTTGCTCCTCTCCCGAAAAAACCATCATCTCCCTACTCACAACACCAACTACAGACTTCTCCCTCCTCTAAGCTCTCCCAGTACACTCTCCTTCTCCCTCTCTGTTTCTCTCTCACTCTCTCTCGCTCTCGCAACAGCTCTCCTTCTCTCACGCTCAGCACACCTTATCTCTCTCTTCTCTTCCCTCTCTCTCCCCGCTTCTCTCCTTCATTTCTCTGCTCTCTTCCCTTGCCCCACTGCCATCTCGATTCCACGCCCTCCTGCCTCTGCCGGCGTCGCCTCCCTCCTGCCCCTGCCGGCGTCGCCTCCCTCCTTCTCTCTCCGCGTCGCTCCCTTGCTAACTGCCGCGTCGCGACCGAGCTCGCCACAGTGGCCGCGCCTCGCTGCCTACGGCCGACGCTGGACGCCTGCTAGCTACGCCTCCGCTTCACTCCGCCGTCCACATCTCACTCCTCCCTCCTGGCGCAGCGCGTCCAAGCCTCCACCACTCAGCCCTCCACCGCCGCCGTATAGACGCCGGAAGAAAGAAATAAAAGATTGAAAACGTAAAACAGACGCGTTTTCATTTTTTGACCAAGTCAAAGTTATTTGTTTTTGGGTAAAATTCATATTTAGCCCTTAATTCTTTTTATTTTATCCATTTAAGTCACTAACTTTATTTTCTTTGCAGATTGAGCATTAACAGCAAGCTTTTATTGTTCTTTTTTTTATTTTCTTTCGTTTATCTGTCTATTTTGGCCATCCATTAAATTTAGCCATAAAATCCATGTATGAGTATAATCTGGAATTTTTATTTATTTTTATGTCTATTTTATTTTTATATATTTAATTTTGGGATAGTTCATTTATTATTCGCGATGCATCTAAAAAGAATTTATTTCACGTGGATTTAATAAGACTCATAAACGAACTTAGGATAATAGTAAGTTATAAAATCCATATCCAGATGATTCGGTTAGAATCTATGGTTTGGATTTTATTTAAAATTGTTTAAAGTAAACAAAAATTAAAATTAAATAATGAAACCCAGCTCGCAAATCGATCTGTTGTTGATCCGAATCTGACCCGAAAGTCTATAATTTTGGCTTAATCCTAGTTAAATCCCTAGATTTATTTGATTTATCTGAGACTTTAAGTTTGTTTTGACTTACAATTTAGTCACTGATGTTTATTTTCCTTTTTATGTTTTTGTTTATTCAGTTAATTAAAGGTGTAAAATTCACTTAGCAATTAACATTAAGTTTAACTATATGATTAGCTTATATAAATAATTTAAATAAATAATTTGTCTTCGGATTTATCTGATTTGCTCATTTGAAACTTTAAGTTTGTTTTGATTTACAACTTGATCTCTGATTTACTTATGTTCTTTATTTTGTGTTTTATTTGTTCAAATGATTAAACGCATAAACTAACTTAGAAATTGTCATTAAACTTAATTATATGATTAGGTTAGATAGGTAATTTTAATAGATAATTTATCTTCGGATTTATTTGATTTGTTCGTCTGAGACTTTAAGGTTGTTTTGAATTGCAATTTGGCCATTAATGTTTATTCTCTTTTATGTCTTTGTTTGTTCATTTAATTAAGAGCATGAATAAACTTAAAGAATTATTACTAAGCATAATCGTATGATTTGGTTAGATAAATATTTTTAATACATAATTTGCCCCTGGTCTTATGTGATTTGTATATTTGAGACTCTAATATTGTTCTGATTTACAAATTAGCCATTGTTTTACTTTTTTTAGTTTTGTTTGGATTATTAAAGTTATGAATTAGTTTAGAAATTAATGTCAAGCATAATTATATGATTAGATTAGACAAACTTATTTTTAATAATTAATCTAAAATTAGTTTTGACGTAATAAAAAAAATCATACTTAGAAAAATTCAGTTTGTATATGCCATTTAATAATTAATTTAATAACTAAAATAAAATTTAATAAAAATTAAACTCCATATCCAAATGATCCGCCAGGATCCAATGGTTTGGAGAATAAAAAATATTTTTAAAAATATAAAATATAAAATTAATTTTAATAGTTACTTTAATTCAGTAAAAATAATAAAAAATTAAAAGAAATACATGAAAATTAAGACTTTGTATTTTACTTATTTCTTTTAAACTAAAATATAAATTTTTAATTCCTTTATTGAATAAATAAAAATCTAAGCCAAATGATTTCAAAAATAAAATAAATAAAAAAAGAATTAAATTTCTCTTAAATATTTTAGACTTATTAATTAGATGTATTTTTAGACTTATAAATTAAAAAAAAAATCTTTTATCAAACAAAAAGAACATAAAAATAAATTATATAAATATCAAAACTTTTCTTTTTGTTTCAAATATACATATAAATTTTTTAGTTTCTTTATTAAATAATCACTTTTGGTTAATTTTTTTATCAAAAATAAAACAAATCAAATATTAAGACTTTACTTTTATTTTAAAATAAATATATAAATCTTTAGTTTTCTTCATTAAATAAATAAAACCTTGATTAAGTAATTCCTTTTTGGTTTATCTTCTATCAAATAAAAAGAATAAACATAACATAAAATATAAATCTTTTTTTAATAAAACCTTGATTAATTTCTTTAAATAGAATAAACATAAAATAAATGTCATGATTTTTTAAACTCTTTAATTTCCTTATTAAATAAAGAATTTTGATATTAAATAATAAAAATTAATTTTTGGGTTTTGTATAAATTGAGTAATTATTTACAAATATCTTTCATTAAAACCAAAAAGAAAACTAAAAGAAAAAAAAAATAAAGGAAATAAAGAAAAAAAAAAAAAAAGAAAAGAAGTAAAAATATAAAAAGAATAAAAAATTTAGATCATTAACAAAAATCCAAAATTTCATAAAATAAAAAAAACTTTTAAATTATAAGTTAAACTAATAATTAATTCCATAAAATAATAATTAAATAATTAACTATAAATTAAATTAACTTCTATATCCGGATGATCCGTCAGGATCTACGGTTTGGAAAATATCAACCTTTTTTTAACTAAATAAATTAAATAAATATAAAGATAAAAATCCATATTTACAATATGGATTAAATTATTTAAAAGTTCACCAAATTCCGTGTCCAAATGACTCGGCAGAGTCCATGGTTCGGAATCAAAAATCTTCCGTGTCCAAATGACTCGGCAGAGTCCATGGTTCGGAAGTATAAAATTTCATACAAATTAATTAATTTAAAAATCCACATTTCGACTAATCCAGTTAAAATTTCTAATTTTGAAAATTAACTGAGAATTATTTAAAAGCAAAGCAAAACAAAATTAAAATCAACTAAGGTGCCAATTTTTGGGCGTTTTAACAAAGTTGTTTTAACGTAACCGTACTCCCGATCCCCGAACTCTCGCAGACCAATTTTAAGGTGACCAATCGACCTAAGAAAACTGATTGGTGGCGACTCCTGAAAACCCGACGTTGCCACAGCTTGGCGACTCCACTGGGGAACCTGGTTAGTGAGTCAAGCCTAAAAGTTGATTTATTTTGTTCTGTTTTGTTTATTTTTATGTGAATTTATATGTTATATTTACTTATTCTAAACATGCATAATGCATTCACAAAATGAAGCTCTATACCCGAGCTTCCTTAAATCAAACACGATTCTTTCTAAGCGGAATTGGTGTTGTTGTCCTTGTGAGGCCATGGTCTCCAAGCCTTCACCGGTTTCAAAGTAGCAAAGTAGTGTATTGCCTCCTGAGACGGTTAGTCTCTGCATGGGCCCATGAAAAGCTACGACTCGAATTAATCCTTCCTTACATTAACCCTAGAGGGTAAGGAATCGGGCTGTCACTATAATTTAGTGACGGGATTCGGGAACTATCCCTGGCCTTTTTGATAAGCCACCTTATGCATATAGAATTCCCCACTTAACCATAGAACTGACCATAGAATTTCTACCATTTACCAACACTATAAGCATGTTATTGTTATGCCATTTTTGTTACCTTATCCTTGGGTTTCTTTGTGTTTTATATTTATGGCTCAGACTTCTTTTCGTAATAGTTCATGTGTTATTAATTGATATCTAACTCATTGTTAACCTTGTTATTCTTTTGTTATACTTCTGTTTTGTACAATTTTTCGTCATGCATCAAAACCACGCGTCAAACTGTAATAACTTTTTAATCTTTCTAAATGACAACTAGAAATCTCGAAGTTCCACGATAATTGATAATCAAACTCACTTATTGCATGCATCCATTACATCAATCATGTGCATACAAAGTCTGATAAAAACATAATCTCATTTTGTATTACATACATCCATCACATCAATCAATTGCATATAAAGTTTAATAAAATAAATCTCACTTTAGAAACGGTAAAATTGGCCATCAACACCGATATCCAGCTCGGCTCCAAATAAGATTAATGGCAGAACAAACCAAAGGACGTCTCATAGATATGAAGTCCAATATAGAAAGTATGGCTGAGCAAATGAAACAGTTAATGGAGTTAGCGACCCAAGTCCCCGTCAATGACCCACAAGATCTAACCTATCCTCCCCAATTCACTCAGAACAGATCTCAGTTCAAGAGAAGCTCTTTCATGACTCAGGTCCATCCGATATCATTCATCTAAGGCACAGTCCAATTTTTGAAGAAAAGAAACTCCTGCTTAAAGAAGAAGAGAATACTAAAAAAACTCGAGATCATAGAAAAGAGACTGTGGACCATTGAAAGAGGCACTTTATCTCTTTTGATGAACAATCTTTGCTTGATACCAGATGTTGTGATTCCCTCATACTTTAAGGTACCTGACTTTGTGAAATATGATGGAACAAGTTATCCCATCAATTATATTACGCTGTTTCTAAGGAAAATACAACCACTCACAAGAGACGAGAAAGTGTTGATAGCACTTTTTCAAGAAAATCTTACAAAGTCAGCGCTACAATGGTATCTAAGTCAAAGTCTGAGAAACATCAAAGCCTGGAATAACCTCGTTTAATCTCTTAATCAGTAACTGTGAGCATGTTATAGACTTACCCCTAGATCACCAAATTCTCCAGAATATAGAGAAGAAGGAACAAGAGACCTTTAAGGAATACGCATAAAGGTGGAGACACTTAGCCGCACAAGTTCAACCATCTATGATAGAAAGAGAATTGATCACCCTGTTTACCCAAGCATTAAATAGACCATTTTATGAAAAACTAGTTGGGAACACTTCAAGTAGCTTTTCAAATGTGGTCTTATCTGGAGAAAAGATCGAATTTGGAATCAAAACAGAAAAGCTGGTCGATTCTTCAATTGAAGGATGTTTCAATGAAAGAACCGGAGCTATCCAAAACATCATCTCCAAGTCCTATGATCCAATACCACTCAAGTTACAAGTGAAAGGATATCCTATTAAGACTGTAATCTTCAAGGCTTCCTCATCAGTGCCACATACCACTCATGGGAAGAAATGCTACTCAAGTCGATTCAATTTTCACAAGTTACAAACCTGCTACCACCCATACCAACGGTAGCAAAGATCAAGTAGCCTCCTCTTCCAAGTTGGAATGACCCAAACGCCAAATACAAAATGTTCAATCGGGCATTTAATTGAAAATTGTGTGGCATTGAAACTCAAGGCCCAATAGTTGGTCGAGTCTAAATTCCTAGGCCACGACGTGACTGGTTATTGAAAGTGAAGATTTTGAGCTGGAATTACATTGATTTTGGAAGGCCTCCAAGTCAGATCCGATCTAACAGTTTGCACACACTTTTGAATAACAGGGAATCCTTTTACTAAACTTGCATCTTTCAGAGCTTGACAAAGTAATCTAATAGTAAAAATCTCCTAGATTTAGTCCAGAATCTAGGGTGTAGTCTCTGTTAGATGGACACCTGGTATTCTTTCTGGTACAACAAAAAGATGTAATGCGTGCATTCTACTACTTTCCATTTTTACACTCTTTGCCATTATACTATCCATTATTGCCATCACACTTTACTTTTCGACAACCGGTAATTTTTTTTTTTTTTTTTTTTTTTTTTTTTTTTTTTTTTTTTTTGTTCTCTAACAAAAAGATGTTGCGTGTGCATTCTACCACTTTTTAATCCCATTATTACTTCTACACATTTTACCAATTTTTACCAAAAATTCAATTATTACACCTACACATTCTACCACTTCTTACCAAAAATTTCATTTTTATATCCATCTCTCACTCCTTTCCATTATACTATCCATTATTGCTATCACACTTTACTTTGAAAAGATACTACTCGTGGGTGAAAATAAAAAGTTAAGGGAGATTTAATAGTGGCGATCTTGAAAGTGCTGTCAAATCTAGTAAGAAAGATTTCATATGTTGCACCCCAACTCTCAAAAAAAGAATTCATAGTGGTTATCAACATCCTTGCAAGAAGTCTGGGGTTAGCTTCCAAACAAGGTAGCTCTCATATTAAATGACTTCAGTGGCCTCCCAATTCTCACAAATGCTCAATACAAAAAAAAAAAAAAGATTCTCAGTTTTCCACAACACAAATTCCAACAAAGGAAAGAAGTTGATCCCTCCCATCAAAAGCCATTAAAGGGAAAATCCAAAACAAAAAAAAAAGAGACTGAGAGCAAACACAAGCAACTAAGGCCACTTGAATCATCTCATTTCAAGAAGGCTATGATCTCGGTTCTCTGTAACAAAAAAAAAAACTCCGAAAAGGAAAAAGTTCATCCCTTCCATCAAAAAGCCTACAAGGGAAAATTCAAAACCAAAAAGAACTGAGAACAAGCACGAGCAAGCAAGGCCACTTGAGTCATCTCACTTCAAGAGAGTTATCAAGTATGTCATCACCATAGCTCACAAAAAAAAAAAGGGGGAAACAAAAAAACAAAAAAACAAAAAAAAGAGGAAAAGGGCTCAAACTAGAAAAAAAAAAAAAAAAAGAAAGAAAAAAAGTGAGCTATGGATTCTAGACTGAAAACCTGCAAAAGCGGTTTAGAACACAAAAGCAACTTTCAAGCCAAGCATACATAAAGACCACGATAGTTGGGGGGCAACAGATGAGGTTTAACTTTCTGGAAAGAGTGGCAAGTTTGAGGTCATCACTATTGAGTTTTTCATCATAATCAAATTTGCTCACGAGTAGTATTAAAAGACCATTCTTTCAAACCACTTAAACTTAACTTTCCTCAGACTTATCATCCTCATTCAGCTAAAAGACTATCATTGTGAAACTTGTTTCTACCTTATTTAATACTGCTCACGAGTAGTATTAAAATACCCTTCTTTCACACCACTCAAACTTAACTTTACTCAGACCTAATATTTACCTCTTAATATTATTCTCATTCAGCTAAAAGACTGCCACAAAAAAAAAATATTCAAACTTAATTTTCCTCACGCCTAACAGTTACCTCTCGATATCATCCTCATTCAGCTAAAAGGCTATCCTTGTGAATCATGTTTCTACCTTATTGCCTTGCACAGTTTATGTCTTCGAGTTGGAAATGGAAGAATGGCAGGATATTTTAATTAAAAACAAAGACCGTAAATTACTTTGTCAAGCTTTGCAAATTGATGAAAGTTTTTCTTTAAGGCCAAACCATTATTCATTAATGTGTGTAGATTTAAAAGTGAGGAGATAGCTTGAGACTTTCTTTAAGAAGATGTGGTTCTTGTAAGAGAAATTTACGATCAAGTGCCATCACAAAAGTCTAGAAATGCTCGACCTTCTGTTAAAGGCGAGGTGATACCTTTTATCTACATAAACACCATATTCAGGGGGGCAAAGTAGTCTCTACGAAGCTTAAAAAGAGTACGGCCAACAAAGAAGCTCAATAGACAAGGGGGCAAGTCTTATGGATCAGAACCTGAGTCTAAGGAAGAGCAATCATTCGGACTGTAACATGGGGGTAAACAAGTGTCGACACGACCACAAGAAAAGGGACAATGAAACATTGAAAGTTAAGCCTTTGATAGTATGAAATCCATGACAAGGGATGAGTATTTGAAGAGATATAAAGTATGAGGCGAGCGAACATTAAAGAAATTGAGGCCAAAATTCAAGAACAAGTCAAAGAAAGCGGACTTTGAAAAGAGTTGGGCTTTTGAGGCAATGGACAAGAGCGGGGAAACATAAAGAGATTCAATGATAGTCCAAGAAGGCCATCACAAAGAGGATCCAGTAAAGCAAAGACATAAAGAACTAGATCCATACAAAAAAAAAAAGCCATTAGTTACACATGCTCTGCATTCATGCATTTCATATCATGCATACATAGCCTTTACATAACAAGGACCAAACGGGAATCACATTCACAGCACAGTTACAGCAATATAAGCTGAGATCTCAATGTCATCAGTTCTTACTAATCTATCACTGGATACACAGCTAATATGCGGGACCAACCCGCATCAGGAATTCAAGGATAAGGTAGACAATATGTCAAAAGCCTGGCAATCGATTCAATAATCGAGACTACACCTGGAAGGACAGGATTGACGTCAGCTAGTAGTATCCAAGATAAGAGATAGCTATAGCCGAGGATAAGACACATATCAAAAAGGATAAAGTAGACAATATTGTCAAAAGCCTGGCAATTGATTCAATAATCGAGGCTACACCTGGAAGGACAGGATTGATGCCAGCTTAGCAGCATCCAAGATAAGAGATAGCTGTGGTCAAAGATAAGACAGACATCAAGAAATATTGTCGTTGAAAATTTGTCAAAAGCGGACAATGGATTCAATAATCGAGGACTGGATCGACGTCAGCTCGATGGAATATCTAAGATAAAAAAATATCTATCACATCAAAATGAAGTAGGATCCACTTTTCCGGTTAAACGGCGAATACGGTACTCCGTGACTCTCAAGTCGGTTCTCTCAGTTGCCCATAATAACTGATTCCTTCACCCCTTCTTTCTTTTACTTCCTCCTAGAAAATGGATCCTACTTTTTTCGCCTTGCGAAAGTATTTCCCTTCTCTCCCAATGAACATTCTCAAAAGGATCTACCAAGTTCGCTGTGAACGATTAAGAGTTCTGATGCACAAAGGAATCCCTGAAGATGTACGGTGGTTAATCGAAGCCAAGGTTCGTCTGGCAGGTGAAATCCCAGAGGCATTTGTGTCTCACATGCTTGGTATAGGCAAAAGCTCTTATGCCAAAAAGCGAAGAGCGAAAAGGTTACAAGTCTGCCATAAATGTGGACGGTGGACTTGTAATACTAAATGTCGTTCTTTAGGGATGATCTCTGATAATCGAGAAGATAAAATACGATTCATTAAGAATGGCTTGAGTAAAGACTCGTTGGATGATATCCAATTGACTCTTGAGACGCATTCTTGTGGATCTGTGCAACGTGAACTACTTGGTTTGTGGAGCATTTTTCATGAAGAACGAGAACGATACAGTCCCGGGAATCTGACGTTAAACGACCCTATTTGTCAGCTTGTAAGAAAACTGGATAGGAAGCAAGTCCTCGACTCATAGAAGGCATTGAAGCCATTACTAGATATAAATCAGTGGAAGATGAGAGCCACAGTCATGATTGCTGTACATATAAGCTGTCATTTGTCTTTTCTTTTGACAATAATGTACTTGCTTCTGTAAGTGTAATTAACGCATTATCCCTTTCATCACTATAAATATGTGTTAGTTATTTTCGTTTCCTACAATCACTAATTTCTTTCTTTGCCTCCTTCATCAATGGAGTCTTCTCTTTCCGCCCTACGAAAGTATTTTCCTTCCTTCCCAATAAATGTTCTTAAAAAGATTTATCAAGCTAGATGTGAACGATTCAGAGTATTTATGCACAAAGGCATTCCTGATAATGTGCGGTGGCTAATTGAAGCTAAGGTTCGTTCAGCTGGTGAAGTTCCCGAAGCGTTCTTTCCCCGTATGCCCGGCTTTGGTAAAAGCGCTTATGCCAAAAAAAGAAGAGCAAAGAGGCTAGGCGTTTGTCATAATTGTGGATGGTGGATTTGCGGCAATAAATGTCGTTCTCCAGGAGTGATCACCAGAAATCGTAATGATAGAATAAAATTCATCAAGAATGGCTTGCGTAAGGAATCTCTGGAAGATATCCGAGAGGTTCTTGAAGCGCATTCTTGCGGAATAGTGCAATTTGAGGTTGTTGGATTATGGATAATTCTCCAAAAAGAACGAGAACGTTACAGTCTTGGGAATCTGACCCTAAACGACCCTGTTTGCCAGTTTGTGAAAAAGCTAGATGAGATGCAAATCACTGATTCATAGAAAGCATTGAAGCCGTTACTGGACGCAAAGCCAGTAGAAGACGGAACAAGGTCACGATTACTGTACGTGCTAGCTGTCGCTTTTGAAATTTTCCTCCCCTTTTGATAATAATGTATCCACTCCTGACATGAACCAAAGTCACGATTACTGTACGTGCTAGCTGTCGCTTTTGAAATTTTCCTCCTCTTTCAGCAATAATGTATCCACTCTTGACATAAGCCATAGTCACGATACTGTACATGCTAGCTGACGCTTTTGAAATTTTCCTCCCATAATGTACCCACTCCTGACATGAGCTATAATTATGACTACTGTATATACCTGCCACTTTTGAAATTTTCCTTCTCATCCGACAATCATGTACCTACTCCTGACATAAGCTACAGCCGCGACTACTGTACATGCTAGCAGCTATTTTGAAAATTTTCCTCCTCTTTTAATGATAGTGTACCCATACCTGACCAGAGTCATACCCGTGACTACTATGAATAGCTGGCAATAATGTATCCATTCTTGAAAAATAAAATTATTGCCTTATCTCTTCATCTCTATAAATATATCCTCTTTTCTCACAAGGGTAAGGATAGGAATGGAGAAAACCCCAACTCGTAAATCCCGAAGTATTTGTGTATTTTCTGGGGCTTTTCCTGGAAAAGATGAAGAGTATTTAAAAGCAGCCAACCATTTGGGTAGAGTATTAGCTGAGCGAAAAATACATTTAGTTTATGGAGGAGGTAGTGTCGGATTAATGGGAGGTGTAGCATCAGCAGCATCTCTAGGAGGAAGTCAAGTTCTGGGCATTATCCCTGGACCTCTGAAATTTATTTCTGGGGGCACGATTGGAGAAGAATTAGTGGTTAAAAATTTGCAAGAGCGTGTGTTACAAATGCTTTTAAATGCTGATGCTTTTATCGCTCTACCAGGTGGTTTTGGCACATTGCGAGAAGTCTTTCAAATTGCTTCCATGGCCCAACTTAATTTGCATAAGAAACCCATTGGGCTTTTAAATGTTAACAATTTCTTTACAGGTCTGATAGCTTTTATGGATTATGCTATGCAGAAGAATTTCATATCAAAAGTGGCACGGCGAATCATAATATCCGCAACAACTGCTGAAGAATTGCTAGATAAAATACAAGCTTTTGTTCCTGAACCAGATCCAGCAATGATTCAGATAGACTGGACACGACAGTCTTTCCCGACCAGTTCACTCCCATAATGGTCCTCTACTCACCCTTTTGAAGTATTGTGGAAGAAAGAAGCGATCTGATCCGTTTTTCTTGTCCTTTAGTTTTATTATCAGCATTTTCTTTCGCGTTTCAGTTTTTCTTTTCAGGGAATTTCTTTTTTTATATATAAGATAGTTTCGTCCATGCTGATATTAAAACCATAGGGCAATGCCTTTAGGTTGAAATGGCTGAGTAAAGAGTAATTTTTATTACTCTTGAGACGCATCCTACTAGGTCTACTAGGCATAACATTTTGGGGTAGTTAAGTTTTAACCTTATTCGGATGACATATCTCACAAGGGAATCTACATTTACTGAAGAAAATATTATATGAACCTTGGATATTGATTCCAAACATCCGTTCCCTCTACATAATTTGTTAGTGTTATTGTCGTCATCAAGATTCACTCATCTTATCGAAGTATAAATTTCTGCACTCACCTATTATGAAAATTCACACTTCCGAATAGAACATTTCAACTTCGATTGTCTGAGGTACTTAAAAAGGAGGAAAGAGTTTTTCTCCACAATCATAATCAATTTTCATCATCGGGGTTTTAAGGATGGAACCTTTGCCTCGAAAATAATCAATTTTCATCATCGGGGTTTTAAGGATGGAACCTTTGCCTCGAAAACAATCAATTTTCATCGGGGTTTTAAGGATGGAACCTTTGCCTCGAAAACAATCAATTTTCAATCCGAGGTTTTAAGGATGGAACCTTTGCCTCGAAATCAATCAATCAATCCGAGGTTTTAAGGATGGAACCTTTGCCTCGAAATCAATCAATCAATCCGAGGTTTTAAGGATGGAACCTTTGCCTCGAGACCAATCAATCAATTCGAGGTTCTAAGGATGGAACCTTTGCCTCGAAATCAATCAATCAATCCGAGGTTTTAAGGATGGAACCTTTGCCTCGAGACCAATCAATCAATTCGAGGTTTTAAGGATGAAACCTTTACCTCGAAATCAATCAATCAATCCGAGGTTTTAAGAATAGAACCTTTGCCTCGAGATCAATCAATCAATCCGGGGTTTTAAGGATGGAACCTTTGCCTCGAGATCAATTATCAATCCGAGGTTTTAAGGATGGAACCTTTGCCTCGACATCAATCAATCAATCTGAGGTTTTAAGGATGAAACCTTTGCCTCAAAATCAATTTTCATCATCGGGGTTTTAAGGATGGAACCTTTGCCTCGAAATCAATCAATCAATCCGAGGTTTTAAGGATGGAACCTTTGCCTCGAAATCAATCAATCAATTCGAGGTTTTAAGGATGGAACCTTTACCTCGACATCCATCAATTTTCCTTCAAACGATAGGAGAGTTCCTATCGTTGAGGTTCTAAGGTAGGACCCTTAACCTCAAAACAATCAATTTTCCTTCAAACGATAGGAGAGTTCCTATCGTCGAGGTTCTAAGGTAGGACCCTTAACCTCAAAATCATCAATTTTCCTCCAAACGATAGGAGAGTTCCTATCATTGAGGTTCTAAGGTAGGACCCTTAACCTCAAAATCATCAATTTTTCTTCAAACGATAGGAGAGTTCCTATCATCGAGGTTCTAAGGTAGGACCCTTAACCTCAATCATCAATTTTTCTTCAAACGATAAGAGAATTCTTATCGCAGAGGTTCTAAGGTAGGGCCCTTAACCTCAAACTTTCAACGATAGAAGAGTTCCTATCGTCGAGGTTCTAAGGAGAGTTCCTTAAACCTCAAACAATCAATCATCAATTTTTCTTAAACGATAAGAGAGTTCTTATCGTAGAGGTTCTAAGGTAGGGCCCTTAACCTCAAACTTGCAACGATAGGAGAGTTCCTATCGTTGAGGTTCTAAGGAAAGTTCCTTAAACCTCAAACAATCAATCATCAATTTTTCTTTAAACGATAAGAGAGTTCTTATCGTAGAGGTTCTAAGGTAGGGCCCTTAACCTCAAACTTGCAACGATAGGAGAGTTCCTATCGTTGAGGTTCTAAGGAAAGTTCCTTAAACCTCAAACAATCAATCATCAATTTTTCTTAAACGATAAGAGAGTTCTTATCGTAGAGGTTCTAAGGTAGGGCCCTTAACCTCAAACTTGCAACGATAGGAGAGTTCCTATCGTTGAGGTTCTAAGGAAAGTTCCTTAAACCTCAAACAATCAATCATCAATTTTTCTTAAACGATAAGAGAGTTCTTATCGTAGAGGTTCTAAGGTAGGGCCCTTAACCTCAAACTTGCAACGATAGGAGAGTTCCTATCGTTGAGGTTCTAAGGAAAGTTCCTTAAACCTCAAACAATCAATCATCAATTTTTCTTAAACGATAAGAGAGTTCTTATCGTAGAGGTTCTAAGGTAGGGCCCTTAACCTCAAACTTGCAACGATAGGAGAGTTCCTATCGTCGAGGTTCTAAGGAGAGTTCCTTAAACCTCAAACAATCAATCATCAATTTTTCTTAAACGATAAGAGAGTTCTTATCGTAGAGGTTCTAAGGTAGGGCCCTTAACCTCAAACTTGCAACGATAGGAGAGTTCCTATCGTTGAGGTTCTAAGGAAAGTTCCTTAAACCTCAAACAATCAATCATCAATTTTTCTTCAAACGATAAGAGAGTTCTTATCGCAGAGGTTCTAAGGTAGGGCCCTTAACCTCAAACTTGCAACGATAGGAGAGTTCCTATCGTCAAGGTTCTAAGGAGATTTCCTTAACCTCAAACAATCAATCAATCAGTCCATCTTACAACGATAGGAGCTTTTCCTATCGTTGAGGTTCTAAGGAGATTTCCTTAACCTCATGGTTTAGGCGGCGAGAAGGTTCTCAATGCCTAGCTAAGCTGGACGAAATTCGGTAATTACTTTGCATACATCATGTCCCATGAAGCATGCAAAGGGGGGCAGCTGTTGACACCCAATTTCGTCCGGCTTAAAAATAAAAAAAATTAATTAAAATTAAAAATTAAAACTTAAAAAAAAAAAAATTATTGAATTACTTAATTAATTGATTACTTAATTAAAAATAATAATAGTAATAATGGCAATATTATTTTAGGGGCATTCTTTTTTAGTTTGTATGTTAAAAAAAAAAGGGGAAGAAGAAGAAAAAAATAATAATAATAAATTAAATCTAAATTAATTAAAATTAAAAATTATTAATTAATTAATTAATTAAAAAGAAGAAGAAGAAAAAACAAAAATAATAATAAAAAATGGGGAGGGTGGCCGACAGAGGCTCCCCCTCCCCTTATCCCTTATCTTCTCTTGCCCTCTTTTTTTAATCTATCTTTTCTCTCCCATCACGGAGAACACACACAGCTTCTACGCTCTCTCTCTTTGGCTCAAAAACTCTCTCAGCTTGCTCTCCGGCTCTGAGATCTCTCGACCAGCTCTTCCTACAGACTCTCTCTTCTACTCTCTCTCTCTTGCTCCTCTCCCGAAAAAACCATCATCTCCCTACTCACAACACCAACTACAGACTTCTCCCTCCTCTAAGCTCTCCCAGTACACTCTCCTTCTCCCTCTCTGTTTCTCTCTCACTCTCTCTCGCTCTCGCAACAGCTCTCCTTCTCTCACGCTCAGCACACCTTATCTCTCTCTTCTCTTCCCTCTCTCTCCCCGCTTCTCTCCTTCATTTCTCTGCTCTCTTCCCTTGCCCCACTGCCATCTCGATTCCACGCCCTCCTGCCTCTGCCGGCGTCGCCTCCCTCCTGCCCCTGCCGGCGTCGCCTCCCTCCTTCTCTCTCCGCGTCGCTCCCTTGCTAACTGCCGCGTCGCGACCGAGCTCGCCACAGTGGCCGCGCCTCGCTGCCTACGGCCGACGCTGGACGCCTGCTAGCTACGCCTCCGCTTCACTCCGCCGTCCACATCTCACTCCTCCCTCCTGGCGCAGCGCGTCCAAGCCTCCACCACTCAGCCCTCCACCGCCGCCGTATAGACGCCGGAAGAAAGAAATAAAAGATTGAAAACGTAAAACAGACGCGTTTTCATTTTTTGACCAAGTCAAAGTTATTTGTTTTTGGGTAAAATTCATATTTAGCCCTTAATTCTTTTTATTTTATCCATTTAAGTCACTAACTTTATTTTCTTTGCAGATTGAGCATTAACAGCAAGCTTTTATTGTTCTTTTTTTTATTTTCTTTCGTTTATCTGTCTATTTTGGCCATCCATTAAATTTAGCCATAAAATCCATGTATGAGTATAATCTGGAATTTTTATTTATTTTTATGTCTATTTTATTTTTATATATTTAATTTTGGGATAGTTCATTTATTATTCGCGATGCATCTAAAAAGAATTTATTTCACGTGGATTTAATAAGACTCATAAACGAACTTAGGATAATAGTAAGTTATAAAATCCATATCCAGATGATTCGGTTAGAATCTATGGTTTGGATTTTATTTAAAATTGTTTAAAGTAAACAAAAATTAAAATTAAATAATGAAACCCAGCTCGCAAATCGATCTGTTGTTGATCCGAATCTGACCCGAAAGTCTATAATTTTGGCTTAATCCTAGTTAAATCCCTAGATTTATTTGATTTATCTGAGACTTTAAGTTTGTTTTGACTTACAATTTAGTCACTGATGTTTATTTTCCTTTTTATGTTTTTGTTTATTCAGTTAATTAAAGGTGTAAAATTCACTTAGCAATTAACATTAAGTTTAACTATATGATTAGCTTATATAAATAATTTAAATAAATAATTTGTCTTCGGATTTATCTGATTTGCTCATTTGAAACTTTAAGTTTGTTTTGATTTACAACTTGATCTCTGATTTACTTATGTTCTTTATTTTGTGTTTTATTTGTTCAAATGATTAAACGCATAAACTAACTTAGAAATTGTCATTAAACTTAATTATATGATTAGGTTAGATAGGTAATTTTAATAGATAATTTATCTTCGGATTTATTTGATTTGTTCGTCTGAGACTTTAAGGTTGTTTTGAATTGCAATTTGGCCATTAATGTTTATTCTCTTTTATGTCTTTGTTTGTTCATTTAATTAAGAGCATGAATAAACTTAAAGAATTATTACTAAGCATAATCGTATGATTTGGTTAGATAAATATTTTTAATACATAATTTGCCCCTGGTCTTATGTGATTTGTATATTTGAGACTCTAATATTGTTCTGATTTACAAATTAGCCATTGTTTTACTTTTTTTAGTTTTGTTTGGATTATTAAAGTTATGAATTAGTTTAGAAATTAATGTCAAGCATAATTATATGATTAGATTAGACAAACTTATTTTTAATAATTAATCTAAAATTAGTTTTGACGTAATAAAAAAAATCATACTTAGAAAAATTCAGTTTGTATATGCCATTTAATAATTAATTTAATAACTAAAATAAAATTTAATAAAAATTAAACTCCATATCCAAATGATCCGCCAGGATCCAATGGTTTGGAGAATAAAAAATATTTTTAAAAATATAAAATATAAAATTAATTTTAATAGTTACTTTAATTCAGTAAAAATAATAAAAAATTAAAAGAAATACATGAAAATTAAGACTTTGTATTTTACTTATTTCTTTTAAACTAAAATATAAATTTTTAATTCCTTTATTGAATAAATAAAAATCTAAGCCAAATGATTTCAAAAATAAAATAAATAAAAAAAGAATTAAATTTCTCTTAAATATTTTAGACTTATTAATTAGATGTATTTTTAGACTTATAAATTAAAAAAAAAATCTTTTATCAAACAAAAAGAACATAAAAATAAATTATATAAATATCAAAACTTTTCTTTTTGTTTCAAATATACATATAAATTTTTTAGTTTCTTTATTAAATAATCACTTTTGGTTAATTTTTTTATCAAAAATAAAACAAATCAAATATTAAGACTTTACTTTTATTTTAAAATAAATATATAAATCTTTAGTTTTCTTCATTAAATAAATAAAACCTTGATTAAGTAATTCCTTTTTGGTTTATCTTCTATCAAATAAAAAGAATAAACATAACATAAAATATAAATCTTTTTTTAATAAAACCTTGATTAATTTCTTTAAATAGAATAAACATAAAATAAATGTCATGATTTTTTAAACTCTTTAATTTCCTTATTAAATAAAGAATTTTGATATTAAATAATAAAAATTAATTTTTGGGTTTTGTATAAATTGAGTAATTATTTACAAATATCTTTCATTAAAACCAAAAAGAAAACTAAAAGAAAAAAAAAATAAAGGAAATAAAGAAAAAAAAAAAAAAAGAAAAGAAGTAAAAATATAAAAAGAATAAAAAATTTAGATCATTAACAAAAATCCAAAATTTCATAAAATAAAAAAAACTTTTAAATTATAAGTTAAACTAATAATTAATTCCATAAAATAATAATTAAATAATTAACTATAAATTAAATTAACTTCTATATCCGGATGATCCGTCAGGATCTACGGTTTGGAAAATATCAACCTTTTTTTAACTAAATAAATTAAATAAATATAAAGATAAAAATCCATATTTACAATATGGATTAAATTATTTAAAAGTTCACCAAATTCCGTGTCCAAATGACTCGGCAGAGTCCATGGTTCGGAATCAAAAATCTTCCGTGTCCAAATGACTCGGCAGAGTCCATGGTTCGGAAGTATAAAATTTCATACAAATTAATTAATTTAAAAATCCACATTTCGACTAATCCAGTTAAAATTTCTAATTTTGAAAATTAACTGAGAATTATTTAAAAGCAAAGCAAAACAAAATTAAAATCAACTAAGGTGCCAATTTTTGGGCGTTTTAACAAAGTTGTTTTAACGTAACCGTACTCCCGATCCCCGAACTCTCGCAGACCAATTTTAAGGTGACCAATCGACCTAAGAAAACTGATTGGTGGCGACTCCTGAAAACCCGACGTTGCCACAATAGTCTATATTTATTTCTAAAGGACATAAAATATTGGTACATTAACGTTAGAGTCTTTTACAATTTTGTCCATGAGTTATGGTACTAATACACTTACACCTTATACTTGGGATCCCACACTTACCCTAATTTTTTCTTATACTATGTACCATCAACTGTTAAAATCAAATTTGCATTACATGACGGTAATTATTTTATAGCAAAGTTAAACTATTTAATAGTTTTCTAAAAATCAAAGCACTTGTGGACGTGTTAAATTATCCACTTTTCTTCCTTTATTGTAGCTAGTTGAAAGAAGTAGGAGGCAAGTAGATTCCCAAATCTTGTGGTGTAAGTGTGATTAGTAACAAATCTGGAGGAAAAGTGTAATCAGTTGCAAAACTGTTGGACCCAATGAAAATTACTTCTTCATCTTATTATTTGCTCAAAGGTTTTGATACTAATTACCACGAGGACTAGGCCATGGCTCTCCCAAACAATATGGCGTATAGATAATGTAAAATGTTTACATGATGTATTCGTTTTGTAATTTAAATAGGGCTTGGCCCCGAGAAAATCAAGAATTAGTCGGTTAGCTTCACACTAAACATTTATTAATTTTGCCATACTTTTATAATAATACAATTATTTTTTATTGGAATTTTACTAATTCTTTTACCAGCTTATGAGGATGTTACTTTTATATCTGGAACTTTTATCTCGAACATAAGTGCTTGAAATAATTTATTTTCCTTTTGATCTGATCAAATATTTCAAGACTTAAATGTCATAATTACCTGGTTGCAACCTCTGCTCCTCTCAATATAAGAATGACAATTGGGTAGGTTAGGTCAAGTTATTCAAGTTTGGATTTAGTCAGATTAGCATGAATTCGGGTTCAGGTTGAGTTCAAGTCAGGCCATTTGGGTTCAAGTTGATTCAAGTTGAGTTTATTTCATATTCAAGTTGGGTTTGACTGGGTTTATTTGGATTCGGATTTACTACAAGTCAAATTAATTTTAGTCTTAGGTAACTTTATGTCAGGTTTTGGGCCAAATTCAGGTTGACCTTTATGTTCGCTCAAGTTACTAGTGTGTAGGCTAAAATGATTGAATTGATTTTTTTTTAAATTTTTGTAAAAATTTAAATCAAAGAATTTGATTTTTTTTATTTAAATTAAATTAAATTTTATTTTTAAATATATTTAATTAAAATATTCATAAAAATCTTCTTCATTATAGTTTAGTACATATTAAGGTAATTTAACATTGTTAGTAATGCTTGATTATTTTTTTAAACCCATACCCTTTAACTATTATTGTACAAATCATTCAAATCCTTACCCAGTTATCATCTAGATATACAATATGACAATTTTTTTGTGCTTATGTTTTAATGAGTTTTCTTTGAAATTATTACGAAATGCAAATCAAGTTTACTATTAGTGATTAAACTGTAAAATTTAAAAAAATTTGGGTGAAAGTGCAAAGATTTCAAAAGTTCAGGGACCCATGTTGTAATTATTATAGGTGATTGAAATGAAATTTTTTAAAATTTAGGTATCTTATTACACTATACTTAAAAGTTTAGGAATGAATGTTGTAATTTTAACAATTGTCTATTAGGATCATTAAACTTACTAAATATAAAAATTACTTTTTTTGAAAGAATTCAAATATGAGACTTACTAAATATGGAAGTTTCTTCTACAAATATCATATTTGTAATATATAGAAGTCATAAAAAAATGAAAGTTATTAAATATGGAAATCTTCTATCAAAATATGATAATTACTCAACATGAACGTTTGAAAAAAATAGAACTACTAAATATAGAAATCTCATTCCCAAATATGAGAGTTATTAAATATGAAAGTACCAAAAAATGAAAGTTATTAATTATGGAAGTAACAATTCCTAAATATGAGACATACTGAATATGAAAGTCTAAAAAAATGGAAGTTACTAAATATAGAAACCTCCATATTTAGGACTTACTAAATATGAAAAATAATTTAAGAGGAATGTTAATGTTTAGGGAGAAGGTTAAGATTGAGTCTTATCGAGTTTAGTCATCTGGTTATCTCTGGTTCAGGTAAGGTCAATATTGAGTTTGGGTCATTTCAAAATCAGGTCAATTCAAGCTCGTGTCATTTCGGATTCGGGTTTTTTGGGTTTGGGTCATTTGGGTTCGGGTTTTCTTAGGTTTTCCTTAAATAAGATTCGGGTTCAAATTTAGGTCAGGTCAAGTTCAGGTCGTTAATTTTTTTTTATCAAATCGGATCAGGCCGAGTTTTGGTTTGGGTGGATTGAGCTAAATCATCGGGTTGGGTTAGATTTTGTCATCCCAATCCCAATCCTTTTCGCTAGAGCTGTCTCTATATGTATAATATGGGGGTTTATATATGGACTTCTTTTTCTAGAAATATATTAATAAGAGATACATGATTTAGTAATTGGATCCCCCATAAATTTTTGTGGATCTCCATAATTTTCAAAATATCTATTGGCACAACAGAATTCATTCCATTTAACTTAATAAAAAAAAAAAATGAGTTAGTCTTTTCCCTCTATTGATAATTAGAATAGCTGAAGTCCTATATTGACCTATGAGCTTTTATACATTTTGCCATCTAGGATTTGAATATATTTTTTTCACCATCTTTTCTCTTTAAACATATGAAAAAATTAATGAATTAGCTACACACAAGATAAAGTCAATACGTCAAGTGAAAAGGAATGTATAAGTTTATAGGCTAAAATGGAACTTTTCTCTTTTATATTCTATATAACATAAACATCTCATTCACCTTTTCCATATTTCTTTAAAGTAAGTCAACCAAGGGCAGAAAAATAAATGCTAAATCAAAACATTTTCAATTTTTTCTCCATAATTTTTTTTAATCATTATTTTCTATATGCAAAATTTATAAGCTTCAATACACACACACACACACACATATCCACTACTGGTATTAGAACATTTGCTGAGATTTTTCCTCATAGTGTCTCCCACGTTTGAAGTTGAGGGCCAGAAATAGGAGATGAGAAAGACCGAAAAAGTTGAACAAACAGAGGTCACATATATGAGGGTTAGAAACACAACAACAGATCAAGCAATCTGCAACATTTTTGTTAAAAATTTTAATCATGAAAAAGTTGTAATAATGTCATAGAGAATTGCGATGGTTATAATCATCATAACCTTCGGCACTACCAGTAGCCGCATGAACACTTCTCCCTCATTTCAATCCTCTCACACTACAGGTTCCTCACGATCACTGTCCCATATCTCCTTTTCTCCCTCCCCCAACCAGTTCATTTTTCGCCGGAAAAGCCATTGCCACCGCTCATTGCACCACCGTCGCTCGATCATCGCCACCACCACTTCAGGTGCCCCATTTCTCCATTCATTTGAAATTTCTAAATTTCTTGATTTTTTGTAGTCTTTCATCTCTAATCTGGACTTGTTGGTAGTTTCTGGGTTATTCTGTTGATTCATGTTAAATTGCTAAGTTTATTTTGATGATTATCTCAAATTATTGATACGTAATTTGTGTGTTTTATATGTAAATTGTGTGATATTTAATTAATTTATGTTTTCCAGGTAATTATTTAAAAGTTTAGGGGCTGAACATTTAATTTTATGCAGAGGCTAAACTATAAATTTTCAAACTTTAGGGACTAAAGATGTACTTTTAAGTCAGTGCCTAAACTATCATCTTTCAAACTTAGGGACTTATTTTTAAAATATTTTAGACGTTCAGGGACTAAACATGTAATTTTACATCTGTGATTAAATTGTCCCTTTTGAAGTTTAAGGACTGAACGTATAATTTTATGTCAGTGACTAACTGTCACTTTTTGAGCCTTAGGGACTTGATTGTAAATTATGTGAAAAGGTAGGGACCAATACTGTAATTCTATGTCAGTAACTAAATTGTCAGTTTAGAATCTTTGGTAACTCCAAACTATTTAACTTTAAAAATGAGAGAGAATTGAGATATATGGTAGTAGCATATACCATGAGTGCTGCTTTGATGTGGTCAAGTGTAAGGTGGACAGAAAACTCGCGACTCTTTTGTAGATGAAGCAGGACGTCAATTATGTCTTCGTGCTCCGGCCTTGGTCTCATGGGATCCAGATGTTCGTTGATACACTTTTCGTAGAAGTCATCCAAGTCCCTGAAATTCCTGTCCAGCCGGCGAACCAATCCTGTGAGCCGATCAAACCACGCCATGAGGGGGAAGTAGTCGGACACGAAGAAGGCCCCAAACATGGCCTGTGATTCATTTAGCAACTCATGGAACCGACTCTTCTCGGTCCCTTCGTCCTCGTACCGCTTCCCAAATCCCACCCTACAAATTATGGCGCTGGTAAGACACATCATTGCGTCGCTCAGATTGACTGTGCCATGTTTTGATGGATCCTGACACTGGCTGGAGAGCTTCCGGATCATGAGCGAGACCTCCTCTTCTCTAATGGGTCGGTAGAGTTGGACTCTATTCGGGTTGAAGAGATGGACGACGCAGATTCTTCTGATCTCTCTCCAGTACGAGTTGTATGGCGAGAAGCCTATGTCGAGGCCGTTGTAGGACAGTTTCTGGGCGCCACGTGAGAGGGGCCGGCTGCAACAATCGAGGTCATGTGTTTCCATGATTTCTTTGGCCATTCTTGCGGAAGAAGCCACCAGTGTGGTTTTGAACCCTAGCTTCAAAGTGAATAATGGGCCATATTTTAGGGAGAGCCGCCATAGGTGGCGGTGAGGGCCGGAGCTGTCAAGTCGAAAGAGGTTTCCGATCAACGGAGGACCCGGAGGGCCCGGTGGGAGACGACAAGATCTGGCGCCGATGAAAATTTTCCGGAAAACGAATGAGAGCAAAAGAGCTAGAAGGATGTAGATTGGGAGCAACATCACTGGAGTAAGAAGCTAGCAGCTGTGAAGGGCACGAGGGCTCTGTCTTCATACATAAATACTAGAAAAGCTGTTAATTTATTATTATTATTTTTTTTTTTACTTTTCTCTGTTAGATTTTCATGTATTTAAGATCCTTTAAATAATCGGTCAAACTTCCTCATCTCAAGAAAATTAGACTAAGGGATAAAGATTTAAAATTAATATTATATCTAATTATACATATATCTACAATATTCATACATTTTACAAGAAAATTGAAACGTACCTAGAGTAATGACACGCGTTCCAACACTATTACTGCATGACAAAAAACACATCATAAAAATGAGAACACCACTTACCGCGGGCCGCCAATTCAATTGTAAATATCTTACATACTTATCCAAAGAGCACTTCAAGTCATAAAAACGGACGATTCTATGATTACATTTCCAGAGTAAAGATGAGACTCAAGTAATTGACGGGACTCAAGTAATTGACGGAAAACGTAGTTACAACTAATGCTAAAGTCGTATACATAATTTTCCATTCAAACTTAGAAAAAAGGTTTCCTTTTAACTTGAGCTGATATATATTTTTTTGCACCAACTTTGGTTAACACTAAGGTATTAAATACTGTTATTGTTAGGTATATCATACTCCAAATTTCTAAGGTATATCATATGATATACCACACCGAATTCTGTTACCGTTACTGTAAAAAATAAATATTAGAATATTATTTTTAGATGACATAATTTGTTTAATAATTTATTTTTACACATTTTATATGCATTCTAATTTTTCTCATCATAATTTATAAAATATAAATAAAATATATATGATAGAAGATATTTTTTTAACACAAAAAAACATTAAAAAAATGTTATATATGGAACAAAATAAATAATACTAAAAAGAACTAATTTATTGATATAAGAGAAAAAAATATTTTAATAATAACAATACATTTTCTAATACCATATTGAGTTCCTAGGTAGCTCAAACTATGACGCTTCTTTTCTAGCCTGTTCTACAAAAGGAACATATTCATCCCACGTCATGGAATTTTGGTTTTGAGTAAAAAAAAATTCTGCAAATGAGAGTAATATTCAGTTGGGATAGTATACACCAGAAATCCAATTGAGGGATATTGCTCAACACCATGCTATGGCTGAAAAATGTGATGATTGTCACTAAATAGATTATTGAAAAAGATTAGGGCCGATGATAATGAACCTTTGGTCAAAGATGATGGCATTTGTTATGGATATCCATATGATTCATACACCATGGAGCCACTGTCATCAATTAAACTCATGTTGGGACTACTTGAATTTTCTTCACTATTCATCGTCATTGAGTCAAACTGACTCAAAAAGTCATCGTTTCTATAATTTTTCCCTTTTTTTTCCATTGCTCTATGTCCTCATCTTTTTGATCCATGATCCTCATCTTGTGTAACATGTGAAAAATCAGCGTCACATAAAAAGGGACTCATATAACCAGTAGAGCTTTGTCTTTTAATGTCTTCAGACATAAAACTTCATTTAGCATTAGAAGTTCTAAAACGACTTCTATCTTCACTGTCACAGTAATAACCCGTATTTTTTTTATTATTGTCATCGTCAATGTCATCATCATCATTGTCATTGTTGTCACTATCATCGACATTATCATCATCATCACCTGTAACATCATTAGAACAGGGAGCAAACCCTGGTGGATAAGATGGAGAAACACTTCTAGTTTCATTAGAAGATTCAGATAAACCAACCTCTTCATTCATTACACGATCAACATCAATACCCATTTCTTGAGCATGTTTTCTAACTCGTGGATCTGGATTTGCTTCATTATCATCCAAATGTGGTGGATGTATCCACTGAAAAAATGGATATTCATCTTCATCACCAAGCTCAACTGATATATCAAGAAGATTTAACAGATCATCCTCGCGCATCTTTCTCTTCTATGACTGTCATATCTCTAAGAAGAAGTTTCATGTTGTAATAGCAGAAGACAAGATTTTGTAAACTTGTATGAGCTAATCAATTTCATTGCTTGATATGAATTAATGTAAAAGTGCTCCAATTTCTCTCATAAGCTAAAAAGGATGTCGTTTGAGATAATATGCGTAAAGCCAAATTTTTCAAAGTTGGTGTACTAGTCCCATATAATTCCCACCAATCAACTGCAATCATATAATAAAAGTCTTATTAGTACAATATATTAATGTCAAATTGAAAAAATTTAGTAAAATGTTGTTTGCATTTATTAATAAAATATCACTAATTTATATTAACCTGGTTTCAGCTTTTGTCTTGATGATATTGCATATGCAGCTCCAAAATGACTTTCTTGCTTCTCTAAATATCATTATCTGTTTTAATAGAGACAATCATTAACAAAAAAAATCTAAAAAATAAATAACATATTATATAAAATGAAATCCCATGGTACCTCATTTCTAAATGACTCAATTTTTTAAGAGTGTGGATCTAAAATTGAAAAAACTTCATGGATAGCACTTAAGAAATATGGATTGTCTCTAACACCCTTCTAATAGTGATACTTGGGATTCAAAAAATGGGCTAAAATGACATTTACAAAATTATATTAGTTAGTATTTCATGATAAGACAATTACAATCATTACATTTTAAAAAATATACGAAGTAATACAAATGTTACCTACTGCATGAAGTGGGTGCTCTAATATTTTATCCCACTGTTCCTCAATGATTTTTAGCATTCAATTTGTAGATCGAATAAGACTTATATGTTCTTTCATAAGCCAAATCGATTCAAACACGCAACTCATGGTTGATCATACTTCACTATCAATGATTTGGAGTACTCTATATAGTGGTTCATAAATCTGACAAACTCTTTCAACTTGATCCAAAAAAGAGTGAGTTAAGATTAAAGTCTCTACATACCTTCCAATTGGAATTTGACTTAATTGGTGAGTATTTCATTGATTTGATGTAAAAAATTCTTTAAGCCCTGCCCTTTTCTTTAATAAGCAATCAAGTGCAATGTAATTTGTAACAAATCTAGTGACACTAGGGTGAATGATATCACCTTTGCAAAATGTTTTCATCTACAATAAGAGCCAACCATGGTTGTATATAAAATTCATTATTTTTCTTCCATCCTCAATGAATTTTTTCACAGTATCTTTCCTTGCAATTGTTTCAAACACTAAATTAATATGGTGTGCTGCACATGGGGTCCAATATAGATTGTATTTTTTCATCAATTTTTTGCCGACTTTTACGTATGCAGTCCCGTTGTTTGTTACCACTTGCACAATATTTTCTTTGCCAACTTCTTGTACAACCTCCTTCATCAAATCATAAATATATTTGTGTTCTTTGATTCTATCAGAAACATCAACTGATCTTAAAAATATAGTACTCCCCTTAGAGTATACCATGAAATTGATGATGGATAATTTTGTTAGCCCAGTCCAACCATCACACATAATTGTACAACTATATGTTTTCCAATTTTCTTTTACCTCCTTCATATATGTTTGCATCTCAGCTATCTCCATGTCAAGATATTTTGTTCTGATTTCATAAGATGATGGAGGTAAAACTTCTTTTCTAGCCATTTGAATTCTTGTCACCATATTTCTAAAATGATGTGACTTTGCTTTTGCTGCTAGTACATTGTCATATATAAAAAATTTGGCAATCATGCGTCTATGCCTTCTCTCAATGACTTGCCTTTAAAATATTCTTCAATACATTTTGACTTTGCACCTGAAGATTTGTAATGATAAGCCACTGGTGGAGTATGAGTTAATGATCTTTTAACGCTTTGACTATGTTTGAACATATAATAAATTTTAGAGCTTTGTTTACTACTACTTCCAGGACCATTTTGATAACTTGTATTTTACTCCATTTTCCAATAAGATCTCTATGATTCACAAACTGTTTGCCTGTATGTAGCTCTTTCATTATATGGAATATCAAGAGGATATGAAAAATCATCATCACTATCATCATTTTCTATGTCAATTGATGTTTGCCCCATCATACGCCATCTCAACACTACTCTAATGTCCTCCATTTGTTGGGATTTTGCCATTCTATTGCTAGCATACTGAGACAATATAGCTCTAATTTCTTCTTTAACCTCTGGCGGGACTTGCTCACATGGTTTACAATTTTTAGATCCATCAACATCGGCTAAATGTCTCTTCAAATGTGTAATTCCACCGCCTTTCATGATGTATCCGCAATATTTGCAAATTGTGCCATTTATTGTGTCAGGAATAGGATCTCCATGATCCCACCCAGTATCTTTTGATCCTTTTGGCATTGTATAATATGCAAAAAAACTTCCTAAAAATTAAACAATAATACGAACTTTAATTGAGAAAAGAATGTAAAAGAAAGGATAAAAAATAAATAAAAAAATTGTGTGAAGAGTAAATTATTAAAAAAAAATTTCCTAAAAATTAAACAACAATATGAACTTTAATTGAGAAAAGGATGTAAAAGAAAAGATAAAAATAAATAAATAAATGTGTCAAGAGTAAAGTCTTCACATACCTTCTAACTTAGGAATGAATTCTTTATTCCAAGCTAAGTAATATTGCTGGAATGTCCAACAAAAAGCTCCAGGTGTTGTAAAAATCAAAGATTTCATTTGCTAGATGGGTGTGTTGAGACTTCAAAGTCTCAGAAACTTGAGAGACTTGAAAATGTTGTGTTCGCAGGATTAGGCTCTCTCTTTTATTTTACAAATAAAAGTATAACCAAATAAAAGCGTGAAAAGAGATAAAAGAATCAATAGTGCATGTAAGGTAAAACTGTAAAAGAGTATGAAAAGTTAGAAAAAAAATAAAGAAAAAAACAAAAAAAAATTTAAAGTTGGAAAGAAAGAATCAGAAAAAGTTACTTGGTGAAATATCTACTTAAGGACAATAATGCATGTGAGATATGAAAAGTAACTATGAATTCAAAAAAAAAAAAAAAAAGAAATAGAGATAGAAACAAAAGCTGCGAGCCTGTGGCCAGCCAACCACGCATCCATAATTGCATGTACTTTGCATATACTACAAATATAAATAATACTATTCATTAATGTTTTTTTATTAATTAAGAAGAGTAAAAAAATTAAAAGTAAATGTTTATTTTATTTTATAATATGTGTATTATTTATATTTTAATATTTTTATATTTTTTATGATATTTCGATATTAAAAACAATATCTATAAAAAATAAAATATCGCGATATGTAGCATGTGGTATTTGTAGTATACTGTAATTTTTTGATAAAATACATACAAAAATATGTGATAAAATGATAAAATGTAAAAATATTTATACCACATACTATATATCCGCGATAAGTGGTTGATACTAGCACGTTGTCTAATATAGCAGGCTATGAAGACTTTGCAATTTTATAACCACTAACTCTCTTTTCTAGTTGTTTGTAAGTGCATATATATGGGATTAAGGCTGAAACGCAGCTCAGCCTATCCCAAATCTAAGTTACATGAAGTAGAAGTGGAAGCAAAAGCATGAATTTGATAAAATTATAAAATCTTTAAGAGCGGGAGTGGCTTGAGAGTGATATATACATGTACCCATATTTATATAACTTCTTTTATTTATTTACAAGTTAATACTTAAAAGTTAATAGTTAAAGATAAAAAATGATTTTACTTGCTACATAAATGATGTTGGTAGGTTTTGGAAAAGAAAAAATTAATACAAAAATAAAAACGGAGTAACATAAATAAAAAGATAAGAAAAACAATAGAAGGAAAAAAAAAAAGTAAAAAAAAGCAATTGTCATGTGGTACCGTGGTGGGCCTACCATCAAAACCTTGACATGATGTGACGTGAGAAGATGTTTGCATTGATTTTTTGAAACAAGTTGCAAGACAAAAAAATATATTAAAAAAAAAACAAATTGAAACAATACAGTAGTGAGCATTGAACTCACGAATTTAAATTTTCAAAAGTGTGATTTGACCATGAATTCACATCCTCAAATTCAGTTTGATTTTATTGCACGAATCCTGTAACTAAGCCCCAAATCTTATCTACTTGCTTCCAAATTCACCACATTTGACCTCATTCATGTCAAGGGCAATACCAATCGGCAGCCAAGACTGCAGAATACGTAGCTGCCTTTCGTTCCACATTCGTGGCAAGAGGTTTAGAAATCTTTCCTGGAGAGCACCAGCTGCAGTTTGTTTTGTGATTGCTGTTTGTTTACACCATGCTATTGGGGATGCTTCCTATCTAAAGGAGTTGGCAATTCTTTGGGGCTTCCCAGAAGCTCGGCGGTTTGGTTTAAAGTCCATTATTCTAAAGCCTAATTCACGCATTTGAATTTCAAAACTGAATAATAAGATATCACTTTTGTTGTTTTAGCTTTGTGCACGTAAATAAATGAATGATGGTCAATTAAAATGTGATTTCATTCTCTAACTTTATAATTATTTTTTTTTGACCTCACTTAAGTCCCTGTTACATTTTAGTTCATGAATTTTATAACTATTTAATTAAATCTTCTATTTGTTCTCTTGGTCCCCATGTTTTTCATTTTGTTGTTTTTTATGTATTATCTTTTAAAGTAAAACATTGGTGACAATAATTTGTTTATTTTTTAGTTAAACCATTTTTTTTATCTTCATTAAGTCAATTGTTAAATCCTTAATGCCTAAAATTTTTTCATTTTTTTTTGTCTTGATCCTAACTTTTTCTATTGATTTTATTTATTCTAAAATGAAGCTTTAATCATTATTTCTATCATTATTTTTTCATTATTGATTATTAAGATTTGTAGCATCAATTATTTATTTCAAACTCTATAGTTTAATAAAGCAATTTGTCCCATAATTGTTAAATTTGAGAGTAAATTTTTCTAGATAAACTTTTCATTGATATTAAAAATTAGATTTTATGTTAATAGGAGATTTAAAATTTTTATTGAATTATTTTTAATTAACAGATAAAATATGCATTATTTTGAAGCACATAACGTGTTTTGTGTTACACTGTCTTTGTTAAAATTTATTACAAAAAATATCCACTACAATATGTGGGTAACCAAACCTCTCCATTTTTTTTGTCTTGATCTTAACTTTTTTTTTTAATTTTATTTATTATTTTTTTATAAGATGAAGCTTTAATCATTATTTCTATCATTTTTCTTTCATTATTGATTATTAATATTTGTAACATCAATTATTTATTTCAAGCTCTATAGTTTAATAAAGCAATTTGTTCCATAATTGTTAAATTTGAGAGTAAATTTTTTTAGATAAATTTTTCATCAATTTTAAAAATTAGATTTTATGTTAATGGGAGATGAAAGATTTTATTGAATTGTTTTTAATTAACAGACAAAATATGTATTGTTTCAAAGCATGTAACGTATTTTATGTCACACTGTTATTGTTAAATTTATTACAAAAAATATCCAATACAATGTGCGAGTCACCAAACCTCTCAATTTGTTCTCTTGGTCTCTAAGTTTTTTTTTCATTTTTTATTGTCTTCTAAAACAAATATTGATAACTATGATTTATTTCTCTTATGTTTCTGGTAATAACATTTTTTACTCTAGTCTCAACCTAGTAAGGTGTGAATATTATTTTGTTCTCAAATTACAAGGGCTGAAACTTGAAAGCAAGGTTGTTAAAATCGGGTTTCTACCTAAAGTCGTTTTGGTTTTTCTACAATCGTAAAGTTGTAAAAAGTCATAGAGTCGTAAGATTTTATTAAAAAACTTTTAGAAAAAGATAAAAAAAATATAGTTATCTAAATTATTTCAGTAAGTTTATATTATATAATTTTTTCACGCACTAATATTTTAATACCATAACAATGCCATGGCATAAACATATAATACAAAAAAAAAATTTCAAATTCACAATTCACAAATAAAAAGTTGAAAACATCTCAATTAGCTAATGGAACACAAAAAATATTATGACCAATGATAGTATCAATATTATTATCTTCTAAATTTATATCTTCTTCTTCTTCTTTTTTAGTTTTATCATTTAATAGGTTAAATTCATTTATGCAAATATTTGTATCATCATTGGTAGGGGTGTAAGCCATGACCTTAAACCTGAACCCGAACCCAACCCTAATTATAAGGTTCGGGTCAGGTTAGGGAAGGAAAAACGTAAATTCGGGTTGACCCGATCTGATCCGTGTTCGGAACTGAAGAAATCGGTTTGGGTTGGATTGACCCCAAAAAATCTGACCTGACCCTATTTTTCTACTTAAGCTTATTAGGCCCTTTTAGGCCTATTACTCATTTAAGTCTTAAGATTTAAGTTTAAACCCACCAGGCCTAATTCTATTTTTGAAGCCCAAAAACCCAGGCTCCAGCCCAAGTCCCAATACTCCCCAATCCAATACGTCCGGCCAATCCCTAAATTCCTAATCCTATATTCCTACCAATTACTCAATTTGGCAAGCGGCAGGCGACAGCTGCAAACCCTTGACCAGTCGACCCTCCCTCGTCCCTCATCTCTTCCTCACTCAGACTTAGTCATTTTCCAGTTTGCCTTCATCACCGGCAGGATTTTCCTCTTCCTCAGTCCCTCTCCTCTCCTGATCTTGTCCCGATGAAGACGACCCTCCGAACTTCTAGCTTCTGCTGTCCTGTGATGCCATGTACGGGTACGACCTCCATCCCACTGAGTCGTTAATCAGTCGACCACCACCGACGCGACCAGTCGACCACGGAGTCACGACCGACCCAGAAAAGACGAACCAGAGAAGTCGACCAATCTAAACGTTTCGGGCTTTCGGCAAACGCAGAGAAGACAGACTCAACTTCAAGTGTAGGTTTTTCTTTTCAAGTTTCAGCATGAATTTGATTCTTGAATTTAATGAGAAGGATAAAGCAGATGGAGTAATGAGGAGGATTTGGAATTAACAGTTAATTGATCAATTTTCTAAGTTGCGATGACCAATGGTGCATTCCACTCTTCAAATATTGAACTTGTACTAAGAAAATAAGCTTAATTAAAAACTTACGAATTCAGTTTTCACAAATACAGAGTATTTGTATATATTATACATGTGTATATCATTAGTTAATTTCTTTGTGAAATTAAACAAGGGTTAGATGTACTAGTATAGACGCATATTCTTGTAGTATTTATCCCATTTATTGTTACTCTTTGACAATACATAGTGATCTCATTTATTGTTACAATTTTCCCAAAAAATTAATTATAGTTTTTGTTAGTTTGTATAGAGCTACCAGAATGGATCAGAAGCTAGGAAAATTAGAGATCGTGAAAGGAAACCTATAGGGATGGCAACGGAGCGGACGGGTAAACGGGTGAAAATACCCGCGATGGGGCGGACATGGGTAAAAAATTTCACCCGTCTGGCGGGCACAGGCATGTGACGGGTAAGGGGTATCCATCGCAGATAAATCCGCACCCGCCTACCCGTGAAACCCGCCAAGTTGGATGTGTGATGTGGTCAGTATGATGTTCCTTACTCTTCTCCTTTTGAGCTGGCAACCCCACCTTCATGCATACAAACACGTACACCTCCCAAAGCAAGCAGTCGGCATATCCGGCAACATAATCTCGCCACCTACACCTTTTGAACAATAAAATTAACAAAATAACAAATAGGAAAAACTGCCACATAAATCACCTATAAAGATATGAATATTATTTGTGTTAATGAATGTTTCTTGTTTTATTGGATATGATGTGGATATGTGTAATTTATGACTTAATGATGAATATTTCATGTTTCTTTTATGAAATTTACAAAACTAGTGTAAACCGCGGATTACCCGTGGATATGGATTATCCGCGGGTTGCGGGCGCGGACGCTGTTTTCTGCCCGTTAGCCGATACCCGCAAGCTGGCGGGTATGAAAAAATCCGCGAGCGCGGATGGAGGATAGGGGGTATTCGCGCCCGATCCGCCCCGTTGCCATCCCTAGAAACCTATTCTGGTTCTAATATGGATGTTTACCTTCCATGCACATAATAATGTTGCTCTATTCCCACTCTAATTCTTCTGTGATTTCTAGCCCTGTTTACAAGCTTAGAGGTAGAAATGAATGAGAAACATATGTGGAGAGTCTGGAGACTTTTACTATAAATCATTTTGGGTGTTGTAGAGTAGAGGTGCTGTGTATGTGAAAGTAAATTTGATTGTTATTTTTTAATTTTAAGATGGCCAGCAGCAATACTGATGGTGATGCTAGTAATGGAAAAAATATGGAAAGTGTAGAAGTAAGGGAAACACAAACAAGTACAACCGAAACAGACGGAAGTAGTCATGCTCAAACAAGTGAAAGTAAGAAGATGAGGAAAAGGGTTGGCTATTGGAATCACTTTGAATTTATTGATGGCACCAACCAAACAAAATGTAAGTGCATTCATTGTGGTAAAATTTATCTTTGTGATCCTAAAAAGCATGACACAAGTAATCTAAGAAACCATTATGAGTATAAGTGCAAGACTCGAAATGATTCAAAACAAGCGTCCATTAATTTGAAAAAGGGTATTGATGGGGATCCTTTTATGAGTAATTGGAAGTTTGATATGAAGTCTTGTAGGACTGCATTGGCTCATATGGTTGTCGTTGATGAGTTGCCTTTTCGATTTGTTGAGGGTGCTGGCTTTAAAGAATTTTGCAATGTTGTCCAACCTAAGCTTTAGTTGCCATCTAGGATTACTGTTGCCAAAGATTGTTATGAGTTATTTGTTGCTAAAAGAGAGAAATTGAGCAAGTTCTTGAAGTCTAATGCTAAAAGAATTTCAATAACCATTGACACATGGACTTCTGTTCAAAGAATTAACTACATGTGTGTGATTGCTCATTTCATTGACAATGACTGAAAATTACAAAAAAAAATCTTGAATTTATGTCCAATTTCTAGCTATAAGGGTGAAGCAATTGGCAAGGCAATTGAAAAAACTTTAGGTTCATGGGGAATAGAAAATTTGATGACCTTTACTGTGGATAATGCTAGTTCAAAAGATACTACTGCTGCTTACTTGAGGAGAAAAATGAGTGATAGCCCTAGGTTGACTAGTGTTCTGAAGGGGGACTATATTCATATGAGGTGTGTTGCTCATATAATGAATTTGATTGTGAATAATGGTCTTAAGCTTGCTTCTGATTCAATTGACCATGTGCGCAATGCTGTGAGATATGTTAGGTAATCTTCAGCACGATTACTAAAGTTTAAAGCGTGCATTGTTGACGAAAAAATTCAGGCAAAGAGTTTATTGTGTCTTGATGTCCCTACTAGGTGGAATTCAACATATCTTATGCTTAAGACAGCTCTGAAATTTTGAAGGGCTTTTGTTGCTTATGAGGATCATGATCCTTTTTATGTGAGTGAACTTAGAGATGGGGGAGGTTTGGGCAAACCTGAAATGGAGGATTGGGATAATGTTAGTTCAGTAACAACATTGCTTAAGGCTTTCTATAATCTTACATTGTGTGTATCTGGATCTTATTATGTGACTGCAAATACTTACTTCAATGAGATAAGCAATGTTGATATGTTGTTGCAAGATTGGAGTATATATGCGGATAAGGGCTTTGCTTCTATGTCCTCCAAAATGAGAGAGAAATGTAAGAAATATTGGGGGGATCCTGAAAAGATGCACTTGATGATTTTTATTGCTGTTGTGCTTGATCCAATAAGTAAAATGGAGTATTTGGAGTTTGCAATAATAAAGATGTACGGAAAGGACATTGGAGATAAACTTATTGTGAAGGTGAAAGTCACACTTGAGCAATTATTTGATGAGTACAAGTCAACTTACTCCACTCCAAACAACTAGCCAAGCAAAACTGATGAAAGTGGTAGTTCTAATGTAATAGACTTAGAGGATCAAGGACCATCAATGTCAAAGCTAGGCAATCTTGATGAATCAATTCAGGCAACTCAAAGCTGTGAGTTGAATCAAAAAGAGAGTTGGATAAGTATCTAGATGAGAACTTGGAAGATTGTGTTGAAGATTTCAATGTTCTTAAGTGGTGGAGGGTCAATTTTCTTTGCCTACAACCACATTTACGTAAACTTGACAACCAGGATTATTAAAATTATAGTGAAGAAGAGTAATCAAACGACACTAGGAGCCTCAGGGAAAAAACAATAGATGATTTATATTTTTTTCGGTTATCTTTGTTTATTTTTTTATTTTAATTTAAATTAGTCTAGTTTGATTGTATAAAGATTGAATTGAGTAATAAATTAATATATTTTTTGCTTGCTTTCATTTTTTAGCCCAATTTCAAGAATTTGATATAATAACATAGAAACATAAAGTCGTAAAATTTCTAAGTTTCTAAAACTAAAGTTGGGATTTTATCCGTTTCTACCTATATATAAGTTTCTACTAAGACTTGAAACGTTTTTTGTTTCTAGAGTCGTAGAAACGTAAGTTTCTAAAACTTAAGTCTGAATTTTAATAACCCTGCTTGAAAGTATATGTTTTTGTTATATTAAATTTCTACATCTTTTTATAAATTTTTACAATAATCATATGAATCACAGTAATGTGCACCCTCTACCACTACTAAAAATCAACAAGAGCGAGACTCCGATAGAGGAGGTTTCCGCGTGCAAGTCACATGCCCCCGAAATTCATCTTCCAAACGCCGTTCGATCATTGGAAATCACCAATTCCTGCTATTTGTTTACTGGTTTGTGTGGAGTTTCAAACAATCTCAGTTTGCCGAAGCCGTTTCGCTACCTGTTTTAGCCTTTCGGAGCCTAATACCTCAAGAAATAGGGGCTAAACACAATGTCGCAATCTTGGTGAGATCTTTCTCAGCCCTCAAATCTTGTCGCTCTATGAAATTTCATCAGGTGTCTTGGTTAGTTATCTTGTGTTCCCCTGTGTCTGCGTTAAGTTTCCTACCCATTTATTGAAACTTGCAGACCTCGGACCTTGTTTTTTAATGCTCTGTTCTTTCTGTTGGTGTTTTCCTTTTTACTTCACCAGGTCCTTTACCTTTGGTGCTTGTTCTTAGCCGGCTTGCTGTCGTTTTGTCCCTCCCTAGTTCCTTCAATCCTACATTTCCTTTGCTTGGCAACTTGGAGAACTTACGACAAGATTATTCTCAGCCCCTCTTCACCAACACGCTTCAAGCTTAGAGGAGCTGTGGGACGATGAACAAGACATCGAACCTGGGCTTGGTCTTAATATACTGGAAATTCCGCCAGAGGATAATCTGGTGATGGATACCAACGCCACTGAGTTAGTTCTGGAAGCTTTGCCAACTGATTCATCCTTATCTGTAGCAGCAGCCATAAACAAAAATCTACCATCAGCTAAGGCATGCGGATCGAATCTCCCATTGATGGAGTTCTACTCATTTTTACGATTAAATCACTCTCGTACTTGTCTAAGGCGCCACCGCTACTACTCTTCCTCGTCATCTTCATCGAGCTATTCAACTCAAGCTTTCCCAACTTGAAAAGGCATCGAGAGGAATTGGAAGACCTTACGGATATGGGGACTTCGAATGGCAAACGAGCTAAGTCTCTCCCACCATGGGTAAACCATAATTCACCTGATATTACTAATAATCCTTCTCTTGTGTAGAACACAGTTACTGAGCTCCGGCCTATCCTTGATTCAGCCTTCTATTGGCAAGGAGAACGGAAAAAAGACTAATGAAGCTATTTTGGAAGGTGTTTCCTGGTTTGACCGACAGCAAACCCCAAGGCTGAAATGAAGCTTTTAAGCTTCAACTGCTATGGCTTGGGGCCAGCTACGGTGGTCCACCACCTCCAATCATTACACCACCATCACTGCCTCAATATCTCTTCCTAATGGAAACTAAACTCTAGTCTTTAAGTATTAGTGAGTCCCTTCATTGTCCAGGATATCCAAACTTTTTTTGTGTGGATGCAGTGGGGATATAGAAGTGCGTTGGATGGCTCCCCAACTTTTTGTTTACTGTTTTTTTTAGTATTCCACACATCATTTTGCTAAATATCAAGGATGATATGGGACATGAATGGATCCTAGGATGTATCTATGGCCACCCAAGTGTTCAACATCGAAGGGCTACATTGGAATATATATTAGAAGCTAGTATTTAATATGAATGTCCTTTCTTACTCATTGGTGATTTTAATCAAGTTTTCTTTGAGTCAGAAAAATTTGGGGCCAACTGTAACTACTTTCTAGCTGCCGAACATCTCCAATGCTTCATTGATGATCTCCATCTTATTCGGTTGCCATGTGGAGGCCCAAAATTCACATGGTCAAATCTTCAGAAAGGAGAAAACTTTCTTGGAAGTACTAAATAAAGCTTTTGTGAACCAAGCTTGGTTAGATTTATTTCCGGATGTACAGCTCCTGAATTTGGGAATTCAACATTTTGACTACTCCCCACTTTTATTGAATACAATGCCAGATCGATTCTTTTTCCACTGACCGTGCTAGTTTGAAACATTCTGGATCTAATTTGCTGAATGCGAAGACATAATAAAGTCTGTTTAGGGAGAGGATGTGCAGGGTTCAGCTTTGCTCCGAGTGGCTTCGAAATGTAATCAACTGGTTCCCACTCTTCGTAAGTAGAGTAAGGCATCCTTAGGATATCTACCAAAAAGGATTGCAGATGTGGAGAAAATGATCTATCAACTTCAAATGAACCTAGATTTCATTCACCAGGAATCTGAGATGCGCAGACTTAGGGATGAACACAACTCTTCTGGCGGCAGAGGAATACTTGTGGGCACAAAAATCCCGTATCAGGTGGCTGGCTTTTGGAGACTCAAACACCCAATTTTTTTGTTGAGCCACCACGAATAGAAGAGCTTATTCTCGAATCCCAGTTTTGCAATACAAGTAAGGGAACTGGATATATGTTGCGACTAATATTTGGGATTTTATTCAATCATCCTTTGCATCACAATACAAACCCCCCAGAAGTTAACTAGGACCAAGCTTTAGGGTCAATTGTGTTCTTTTATTTCAAGGACTCTATCTAAGCAACAAAAATCTGCCCTCTTAACACCCTTTACCAGAGAAGAAATAAAAAAGGCAGCTTTTCAACTTGGAAACTTTAAAGCCCTTGATCCTGATGTTCTTCAACCAGTGGTGTTCAAGAAATATTTGGGGTATTATGGGTCCTTCGATTATAACAGTTGTCTTAGCTTTCTTAAATGGTGGAGCTATGTTACACCAAATCAACCGCACCTTCATTACTCTTATCCCGAAATCTCTTGAACTGAGAACCATTGATGACCTTAGACCTATTAATCTATGCAACATTTTATACAAAATTATTGCTAAAGCCATGGTGAACCGTCTCAAATCGATATTAGACTCTCTTATATCCCCTTTAAAAAATACTGTTGTCCCAAGAAGATTTATTCAAGATAATGTCATTATAGCTCATGAACTCCTACATGCCTCTCGGACAATAGATTGCCATAGTGGACCTAAAGCATGTAAAGTAGTTCTCAAGTTTGACATACGAAAAGCATATGATAGACTACAGTGGTGGTTCATCTGAAAGTTCTCCGCACTATAGCATTCCTTCCCCAGTGGATTCATCTAATTATACAATGTATCTCCATTGAATCTTACTTTAGCCTTGTTAATGGAAGCACCACAAACTGGTTTACTCCATCTACGGGAATACGTCATTGAGATCCTTTATCTCTGTACATCTTCATAGTTTGCATTGAAACACTATCTAGTCACATTCTACACGTTCAAGAAAATGGATCGCTTACAAGATTGAAAGCGAGTAGGAATAGCCTGACCATTAGTCACCTCTTCTTTGCTGATGATTGCCTTTTTTTTTTTTCATCCTGCAACACAAGCTTTTTATGCTCATCAAGAAACCCTAAATTAATATTTCGTAGCAGCTGGTCAGGATATTAATTTCCAGAAGTCTGAATGGGATGTTAAGCTTGAATGTCCTGACTTAAATGCACTTTGAAGCTTGTAATATACTCCCTTTTTTGGTTAATGACACTATCCTGATGAATTATCTAGGTCTGCCTTTACATTAAGACCTTGGCAAACAACACCTTGAAAGCTGGAAATGGAAATTTTTTAACAATGCCGGCAGATTGACTTTAATTTATTCGACCTTGTCATCTATCCCACTATATGTGATGTCAATCCTAGTGGTACTGGTTATTAAATTAGATTTTATGAAAAAGAAGTTTATAAAGTTCTGGCGGTCAAGCTCTCCAGAGAATGAGGGAATTCATAAGAAGCATCAGGGAATAATTAAACTCCCAAAAGGTCTTGAAGGGCTAGGAATTAAGGATATGATGCTATTTAACCAATCCCTCCTTGTTAAGAGTTTTTGGAGAATTTTTACAAAAAACCCTAATAGGCTAGTGAGACTTCTCATCCTGGCAAAATATGGGCATTCACATTCTGTATAGAATGGTAAGGTGCCTTTAAATGCCTCTACCATTTAGTGAAGCCTAGTTTATAGAAAAAAACCTTTTTAAAGATCACCATCAGTGGGCAATAGGAAATGGATTTGTGATTAAAGTCTAGGAAGATGCCTATATCCCTAGAATTTCTCCTACATAGCTATCTAACCTCTCTCTTGATAGGAGTCTAAATGCTCAAATGATGGTAGCTACTTTGATTGACTTCCTACACAAGATGTGGTATTTACCAACCCTTTAGGAGTTGTTTCCTAGCCAAATTATGGAACAAATCCTTCAAATTCCTTACCCTTTTGACAAAGCTAAACAATACATAGTAATCTGGTTAGGTAATACCTTAGGATCCTTTTCCACGAAACAAGGTTACACTATGGAGTTTCAAAGGCAATCGACAAAATTCTTAAATCATGTAACAACTTCTATTGCTCCCTTTCCACGCCCTGAGCTTCCTTAAATTTTGAAAAGAATTTGGGCTTCAAGTATCCCTCAAATATTCAAAATTTTCCTCTGGAAATGTTTGCTAAATTCTCCTCCAATAGCAAGCATTTTGGCAACACATGGTGGCTTTTCCAACCATATTTGCTTAAGATGCCGAATAGATACAAAGAGCTCAATGCATATTTTTTTATTGTGAAGGTGTCCATAAGGTTTGGGGGAACTTTGCCCAAGACCATCCTCCCCCAATACTCTAACATTTGAAGCATGGTTGTCTTCTTTATTGGCAAGTCAAAAGAAGTGGCAAGATGAATGGATCGCTCACCTAGTCTCAACACTTTGGCTCCTTTGATTAGGTCAAAATGAAAGTATTTTTAAAAATGCTCCATTTCACCCTCAATCAATCATAACAAGATGAGACGACCTTTAACAACAAATTACCATGCCAAGGGAATTTTAGTCCTACCACTTGAAAGCTTTTTATAATCAATCAACCTCAGCCTTTTGCCATACTTGGAGCTATAATATCCTTCAACCTATGCTTCCAAGGCCGGAAATATGCATTGTTGATGGTGCTTGGAGACAATTGATTAATCTAGGAGCTGTCACTTGGCTCTAGAAAAGTGTGAGCTGCTACCCAAAAACTCAACACTGACCTACATGTTCCTCTGCTCTTGATGCGGAACTCCACAGCCCCTATGAAGCTAGTAAAGCAACTGCTTACTGGGCTATTCCAACAACCACATGTATATGTTACTAATTGTGCTCAAGTACTACAAGCATTATGGGGGAAATTTACCTACTGCTCCAGGAATATCTTTCATCATCCAGCAAATTATTGCAAACTTTGAAGCAAGTCTCCAAAGTATAGAGGTGGTTATTCCCCGTGATAATGTAGTAATGGCCCATCAGTTAGTAGCTTACTTGTTTTAATTTGTCCATTTTTTATTTTTTCACTACAACAAAAAAAAATGCACTTCTCAAAAGTAACTTTTAAATTCCTGGGTTATTTTAGCACTCGTAAAACAAAAAAAGGTACTTTATTGGCCCTGATGGCTTTGGGTCCTTTAAAATCCAACTTTGCTCTCTCGAGTACACACACAAAAGAAAAAAAAAAAAGCCAAGACGAAAACTTACAATCACCCAATTACTTCAGTTTTTCTTTTCGAAAGACTATGTAAGCTAAGAAATTCATAAAATTTAACTACTTTTCTTAAAAAATATTATTCAAGTAATCTTTAAACGTATATATCATCAGCTTTTAAATAACATGGATTCAGAAAAAATGAAATTAATTTAATTTTTTTAAAAATAAGAAACTATTGAGTTTATTGGATCAAATCAAGAAAAAAAAAACTTGATGAATCAACCGGTGATTCAGCACATATTTGATTTTGAATAGATGGTAAAATTCCAAATTGGTTTTCTCGGTTGCGGTTTTGAAACCTGATTTGATAGATGTATATATAGTTTAGCATATATTAATAAACAGTGGAGCTGCTAATCAATAATTAGTTTCAAAAATTGGGTTTAGTTGGTTGCGTCTTCTTTTACATATTTTGCAAAACTTAGAAGAGCTTTTGGTTGCAGTTTAACGCGGAGCCATACCGGGAATCATAATGATTTCCATGTTGAATTAGCAAACACAGTTATGAGTGATCACTATTTGGTTAAAATTGAAAAAATTGAAAAATTGAATTAATTTAAAAATTCGGTTTGATGAGTTTGGTTTCAGTTGAAATTGAATGAGATGAAATTTGGTTTTGGTTCAGTTTCAGTTATGATAATCGGTTATTTCGTTAACTGAATAAACCAAATTTTTATTTCTTATATTAGGTTAGTTAACAAATTTAAAAGGAGTGGAGTATAGTGGAAGGGACTAGAAAGTTGATGGCTTCTACTGACTGTTGGCCATCTTAACTAGGGATATTCGAAATTTCGATTATCATCCACTGGACAATCGATTCCCTCATATCTTTAGACCACCAAATTGTATGAACTCCATGAGTGAGTCATCGCAATTTTGTTTCCACCATCAATTTCCTTTCTCGATTCGGAGAAGATAGCATAGGAAAAACGCATAATTGAAACGGCTGACAAGCCCCAGCCTAAAAAAGCTAAAAATTCGAAGCCAGAGGAGGCTGATGCAAAGAAGGTCCTTTAGTCGGTGCTTTCAAGGAGGACATCAACTTCGCTGGGGAACTCCGGCCAAGGAGGACGAGAAGGTTGCAGAGCGACGGAGATTGTCGGGCCTGCGGAGGAGAAAAGAAAAGGAGACCAAGGTGGCTAAAACCCGAACTTAGTAAAACGTGCACTTATACTTAATTTTACATTTTAGTCGCTGTATTAGAACTCAAATAGTATTTTGGTTATTTTGGTCTTAAACTGAATCGAATTAAAACAATTTGGTTTGGCTTTACTTCAATTTCATCATTCAATTCAGTTAATTTGGTTTGTTATAATAAAAAATTGAAAACTAAATTAATATAAAATTTTGGTTTTATTTTAATCAAATTAATTGAATAATCATCCCTAACGTAGTTATCTCACTGCCTCGTCCGCATGGGCATAGTTCAAGGAAGCCCAAACACAATAAATATTATCAACTTTAGGAGGTTTATTATTTTCATTTTTTTTATTATGGATTAGGAACTTAAGTGATTGTACTTATCTCTTTTTTTTTCTTTTTTTGCATCCTCTTCACAAACAATTTTTATGCTTCCAATTAAAGAAACCAAGAAGTCTTTAGTGATAACAGACAAGGGAGAGGATGACCACGATTGATTCTCAAAATTAATTTTCCCTAAGGGTATTTTTTCTTTTCATAATGGCACTGTAATCTTGTTTTGGCAATTAGAAATTAGTACTCATAGTTCTTAGTCGAAACGAGAGGTTTGGCAGTGCCTGTCTCAGAGAATTCTTGGTTGCTTGTAGCTTTGCCGACTGAAAATTTTCCTTACCTGTCATAATTTCACAATCAAATATTGAACTCTAAATTTAGTTCTTTATGCTTTTTCATTTCTTTCTCTTCTATAAAGTTATAAACCATCAAAATCAAAAAATTTCTGAACAGCTGCAACCATTTTCTTTTACTCTGAAGAAAGAAACAAAAAAAATGGCAATGGCCATTTTCTATTGTTGCTAATGTTAGTACTCTTGGGCATGGTCACCGTAACTTCTACCAACACTTCGACCTTATTTAGGGCACCAAAATGACTCTGCCAACATCCAACAGCGGCCTCCTCACTGTTTTCGTCAACCAAACCTCTACCTCCACTTCTTTACTGTGGAAGTCTGGGCATCTAAATTTAATGGCTACCCACCATTTCTCTCATCAACCTCTGTTTCATAGTTCTCATTCTTTTCATTTTAATTTCTAATGGATAAAGCTCATAAAAGCCATTTGACTACTACCTTATTGTCACTTAAGGCTCCAACGTTATAATTTTCCAAAATGACCACTCAAAATGTCTAAATTTCACAATAGCTACACACTATCTCTCTCTTAAAAGCCATCTAATTAGTGCCTCATTGTCACTTAAGCCCCCAACATTTTTTCATTAAGAGCCTTTTGTAGAAGCTTACGACTTTACGATTCTTTATAACTTTATGATTGTAGGAAAACCAAAATGATTTTAGGTAGATCCTGACATTGATAACCTTAAAGTACATAGGTCTATCTGGTCTAGGTCTTTCCCCGAATAAAAAACATCTAAGAAGAAAAGATATTTTCAAGGCAAATCAAACCCCATCAATCCTTCTTCTTTTTATGTTTTTGTAATCTAGTCCCTAAAGTTTATTCTTTATTTTATTTTTCTTTGAAGGAAAGAGTTAGCCAAATTTCAAAAGATTTTATCCTACTAATAATGAAAGATTACTGTTAAGATTTTTACTGCTTTATTACCCAAGTTGCATATCTACCATAAGACCCATAGTTAAGCAAAAGGCATAGTAAGTTGAAGTAAATTTGTTAACATATAGCTATTAAAAATCTTTTGTTATAGAAGGAGAAACTCTTTTGTTATAAGCCAATACAGAAAAAAAAAAAGTCATCTAGTAATTCCTAAGCTAATCAAATGGAGTGACATCAAGCTCCAAGAAAAATGGCTTTTTCATAATTAAAAACCAATGAAACCTTTTAAAAACTCATGATTTAGAAAGAATTATTGAATATGAAAATAGATAAGTTGAAATAAGATTTAATAAAGATTGAATTACAAGAATTGATTTCCCATCACTAGAACCAATAAGACCTCACTTAAGAATTTCTTATAAACCTCCCAGGCATTCATGTTCTTATGCCCTAGAATTTAAGCATGAAAAATTAGTATGAGGAGCTAGAGAATCCATAGAACAAGTGTCACACCTTGTTAACAAAATTGACCTAGTCTGGGTAATGTTCATAGTTAGCAGGATGGGTAAAACAGGAATGGAAAGTCACTTGAATATATGCACGGATCTCATCTTCCTAGTATAGCCAGTGGACATCATTAATCTGAAGGGCAGAAATGTGGGTCCGCATGCATTTATTTTTGGCAGCTTGGTGAAAAAATCGAGTTTTAAAGTCCTCCCAAGCAAGCCATTTAATTCTCAACTTTTGTACCCATATACTCTCTTCTGTTGCTAATAAAGAAATATGTTGTCTAAGATCCTTAAGTTTCTGTTGGTTTTTAGGGAGATCTGGGAGAAGTTGAATATTGTGTAATTTATGTTCTACTTGATTAGTCTTGTGCAGTAGATGCCAATGCACAATTTATTCCATTGATGGAAAGCTAGGACAAGGTTATTGCATTTAGTAATAACTCAGAACATAGAAGAACTCCTAACCTCTGAATTCCATGAAGTTTTAAGGAGAGTCTCACACTGGTCATAATAAAGCCAAAAGGCCTTAAATCATTGTGGCCGGTAATGGAAAGGTTGATATAGGCTCATGTCTAGGATCAAAGGTGCATGGTCTGATCTTTGAATGCCCATATTAATCAATGCAGAATCTTGGATTAAATCAAACCAATCTAATTTGGCATAAGCTTTACCAAGAACCTCCATTGCCAAGTCATCACCATTTTGGAAATTAGACCACGTGAAGCAATGTCTGCTTGATGGGAGTTGTAAAAGTCTTAGAGAATCTAGATGTGAATGAAGGTGTTCCATGCTTAGGAAAATAGGGGCATTCATGCTTGATTTTTCAAAAGTGGACATAACTTGGTTGAAATCACAAATCAGAAGTAAAGGGCCTTGAATGTCAAAAAAGACACAAAAAATGGCTTTCTTTTTCTGACGATGGCATTAGACCTAAGGATGATCGTAAACGCAAGCAATATACTAGCACTGCCCTAACTCATCTTACAAGCACATCAAAATAAGATGGTAGTCATTATACAAAAGTTGGCTAGTACAAAAGGAGGAGTATCACCCTAGACAAAGTCCACCATTTCGACCATTTGCATCCATTGCTACATGCTCGTCATAACCTAAGTAATTTATAGAAGTATTTACAGAAGTAGAATCCATCTTAGTTTTGATGAGAAATAAAAGCCAGGTTGATGACATTGAACTAGTGACTAAAGGTGATGAACTGCCATGGCCCAACCCAAACCCTAACAATTGAAACCAATGACCCTCATGGCGATTGTGGAGTTCGTCAAGGAACAAACCCTGAAAATCCATTTTTAGAAATTTGGAAAAAAGGCTTGACCATAAAAGAATAAACTCATCCCATAGGACAAGAAATAAGATTATCTGATGCATGACCATCCATGTAGCATCCCTACCCCGAATAAGGTCATCCCAAGAAGACTATGGAACAAATTTCCATACTAGTTATAATTGGCTAGTTATTTACTAGTCCCATTTTAAAACCTTTCTTCCATATAATATTAAATTATAATGCACTATGCATGCACTTACTTTGACATGAATTTTAACATTTATAAAATAAATCAAAGCTTTGTTGCTACTCTTGTAAAACATTAACAAACCACAAGTCAAAGCATAAAATATAAGTATATTTACTATAAGAAATAATGGTGCATGTGCATCATTACATAAGTAAAGATTATGCACAAGCACAAGAACAACTAAAATACTACTCAACCTATAGACATTGGAGGCTAAAATAACATGCATACGTTAATCGAAAGACTACTATTAAGATCCACGGGTCTCTTTGTCATTCTTTATACCATTAGCCTTTGCAAGACTGCATTACAACTATAGTTAGCACAAACAACTTAATCAGTAAAACTAAAATTAATAAATGATTCACTAAGTGCTTACCTTAATGAATGCACTAGCACAACAACCCTCAGTGGTTGTTGGCTCCTTACAAATAATATCTACACAACAACATTTGAACCATATGAGCCCATCACATCCAACATCCTACAATATTCATGCACATCTCATAAACCACTTGAATTCACCAGAAATTAAGCTAAGACATGCATCATATAAGTGCATAAACTAAATCCCTTACCTCAATTAAGAAGAATAAGCAAGAATTAATCTTCAACACTAAGCAAAAGGGTCCTACTTGACTTGCTCAACTAGTACTTTGGCATAAACTAAACCACTTGGTGCTCAACTACCTAACTTGCTCAACTAATGCCCTTTGACATTTAAGTCAGGCCTTTACCTGTATAGGTACTATAGCCGATGCTATACTTTGTGCTCATGCCATAAGATAATCTCAACTACACTACTCACTGTTTCCCCTCACCTTGCTTGACCTTACTTGGTCTAAAAGCACCTTATTACTACTTCACTTGGAAGACTATGGTATGGTACTCCACTGTCCTCAGTATAGAGACACTACTGAAGTATCTTCAATAGCTCAAATCTGTTCCAGTAAGTCTGATTGGCCAACAACTTTTCTTCACTTCCCTTGGTGCCAAAACCTTTTAGTGCAAGTTAGCTTAACAAGTTTTGACACTTGTCCACTAGCACTTGCACCCAAAAAGTCTTAATCTAGGTCTGGCACCTAGCTTTTCTATACCAAAACCCCCTTAGTGTAAGATAGCTTAACAAGCACAGGATTCATCCACTAACCTTTGCATTGACAACTCCTCATTATAGGCATGGCACACGCCACTCTAGACAACCACTAGATTAAGTATGTCACTAGTGCACCATGGCCTTGCTATAACACATGCCTAGCATGCAAGGCATACTTCGCTCCATGCTCCACTATACTCAAGGGCTCTTTCGATCAAATAGTCTATCATGACTTATAAGTTTTGGCACACCCTAGAGTATGAGTCTTTGACGCCGCTCTTGAATGGCCCCTATGCTTTAGGCATCATAGTGCACCGTTTAAGATACATATGCATTACTTGAGCATTGTAATTTTATTGCCCTTGTCAATTTGGATTCATTTACACTTGCATTGCTACCACAGAAAAATTTCTTCAACATAAGTGCCAAAACCTCAAAACGGCTAGCAGTCCTTGGGCCTTATCTATGCATCATTGGTTTACATCTCTTAGCACCCAATAACTAGATACCAATATACTACCCGAACCAAGGTCTTGATGCCTCAGTCACTCAACTCAGAGTATCCTTGGTGTATGAAACCTACACACTAAGTATTCACTTCTTATGTAACTCTGCCCATCACCGCTACCAAGTATCTTGGTGTCTTTTAGTGATCATTAACTACTTGGTCTAACTATAATCATAGGAGAAGTGCCTTTAATTGTATGCACAACTACCATACCATGAACTACACCATGCTGAGCTTTAGTTAGGACGAAGTGTGGATGTGATTTATCACTACAACCTAATTATATTAGGTGGGAGAATTGACTTTATCACTTCACTCGGTTCATTAACGAGGAGGTGGTTAACTACACAAAACTCTTTGGGTGGCTTACATGCAACAACTTCACCTAGTGCATTAAAGTATTTCTTATGCACCTCGGGATAAAAACTATCCCTTGGAGTTGTTAGCCTTTCCCGCTTAGCTAAGATCCAATCTAGTAAGTCACTAGCCTTTCCTTAATGAGGCACTAGGGTCCAAAAAAACTTACTTTTACTATAGGTTCTCAACTTGGTTAATCATGACCTTTTTTAACTATGGTTTCAACCTTTGACTTTCCTATCCTCCGGTGAGCATTGCCAAAGTCACTATACCATCCTAGAGCACAACTATACCTATACTCACTTGGCAATTTTATACTAAATGAATCACTTAGCTAGGTGGGAGATCATATTATGGCTATTTCATGCAATCTCTTGACTGGTCAAGTGAACTCTTCCACATGGGTCTACCTAACTCTACTTTGAAGGGTCTAAGTAAAGCTTACTCTTACTAGCATCACTCGATCATTCCCAACATGATGACCAACTTCCCACTAACTTACTGGCATGAAAAGTAACTAACAGCTACCAAAAGTTCCTCAATTTCATCTAGGACCTAGTCCCTCACTTACTCAACTAGTTTCGCTAGTCAAGCACTTTTCTTCCATAAGTTGTCTTGGTTGTCCTTTACTCCACCTAACCTCGGGATGATGACTACAAATCACAAGCTATATCTTGGTCCATGGTAGTCATTCCTATTACTCAGGTTTTCTTACCACCACTCAGTAACTGAGGCCAACCCTTCACAACTATTTCACTTTTACTGGCTGTTGACTAGGGTATATAACTAATGAGTGAATAATCCTATCCACCCATATACCCCTGGACAAGTTCCTGACTCTTTGCATCTTTTGCCATCTCTACTTGCATTTCATGGTTATAAATAAAAATGAAACTAACCTACTTGCCTTCTCGAGATTAGATTAACTGTTCCATTGCTCGGGTACTATAAGAAACTCATCTAGTTACTTAGCCAATACTGAAAACCACCTAGGCCAACTGCTGCACTCTAGCAGTTGTAACCCAAGTGTAGGTTGTCACAAGTAATAAAATTTCGGGAGTCCGAGTATCGAACCACGGGGAAGTAAATTAAAAATAAAAATTACATGTTTTTAAGAAAGAAAGTATTTGGTGCAAAGTGTGAACAAGTATTGATTAAAAATTCAAATTCAAATTCAAATAAGATAGCTAAGGTTATGGGATCCACTTTTAATATATCGGTTATGATTAATTTTAGTTCATCTTGCCACTCAATTGGAATCCACACATAGAGGAGGTCCCAATCAAGGAATTTAGTTAGTATTAACTTTCATTGATCTTAAAACGCCAGTGCTTGCTAATGGATTCAAGTATCCATCATGCCAACCTTTGTCGACAATAACTTAAGATTTCAATATAGCCGGCAGAGCCATGTTCTACAGAGGGAATCAAGCAGCTTTTGTGCCAATGATTGACTATGATGAATTAAGACTCCCACTTAATAAGGAGGGAAGTTAAATAGATTAAGGAAGAAAATACTGTTAACGTTGTGATTCATTCAAATCAATCATAACCTCTATACCAAAAGCTTCACCCTTTCACCTTAGCAAAAAGAATATTAGTTAGCCATCATAAAAGTAAACAACATGTAGAAAGATGAAATGAACATGTATTGAAAGATCAAAGGAAGAACAAGAAGAAGAACGAGAAACACTTGGACAGAGTTTCGATATTGAAAACAAGAACAAGAACAAAGGAGAAAAATCAAAAAATGATACAAGAACATGGAAATGGCCTAAGAAAAATGGCCTCCTTCACCCTCCCCCCAAGGTGCCTATTTATAGAGTTTTGGGGTGGGTGAAATGGTAAAATGTAGGTAAATACAAATCAATAATGGCAGGCTGCAACTTATTTTAATTTTTTGACCATCATAGACATTAGATCAGCTCTTCCTCAAAGCACAGAAGTTGTAGATCTCCTCTTTAGCTTCAAATGAATAGCTTGCTCATTCAAATCGGACATCTATAGCTCAAGTTATGATTTTCTACCGAAATTGTTCTTCAGCACATGAAATAACGAAGGGTCCCATCTATAATCAGATTTTGGCAATGAAAATGATCAAACTAGCTTGCGGAATGAAGCAGAGTTGAAGATCTATGTGTTGGCTTTCAGATAAATTTGAAATCACTCAGTTCTGATACCTACAACTCCAGATATGATTTTTTTCTCGTGAAGGGCCATCAAGTGATGATTTTTACCTACATAAAAAAATAATTATTTAATATTTATATTTTAATATTAATGAACAGTAAACCGCGTATGTACAGTAAATATGCGTATGAATAGTAAAATTTGTGTATGAACAGTAAGTCAGTGAATAGTAACTTTAAATAGTAAAAATGCATGTGAATAGTAAAAATGTATGAATAGTAACCCGGTGGAAAAATGCTTAGAATATAGAAATTAATCATACTCAAAGTGTACAATGATGATTTAAACTCTTAATAGTAATACACTTATGAGTATTCATCACCAACAAAGCTAATGTATGAAAGAATGTAGCTTATGGAACCTTTAAACACTTCTAATCTAAGGTGTTCAAACCTCTACCTGTGTGGTTTTATGCACTAGCAAGTGGGTCATAGGGTTTTGGGTGTCACCTTAGCATTTAGTGCATTTTTAGGCCTTAACGCACTCAGGTTCAACCCTTAGCCTTAATCAAGAATACTAACCAACATGCCAACAAAACTTTGCCTGTAAATTGATGCCAGAACAACCAATAAAAAATTAAACAATGAGTGAAAGGTTAGGAACTTACCTCACACTAGCCTCAACCTGCCCGTGAGCTCAATATAACTACCTGTCAAGTATAGTACCTATATGGAAGTTGCCTAGGCCGACCACTTTATTGGTCAAAGTGAAACCCAAACTACTGCTCTGGTGTACTAAGTCGACTCTTTGTGGCAACTACTATTATAGACTTGTTCCTAGGTTAGCTTTAACTTAACCAAGCCCATGACCACTTCTAGTTTGATGACCACTATGACCACAAAAATCAGTTTTCTAGGTGCAAAACTTAGAGTATTGTACTTCTTACACCTTGGCCATTAGCCCTGCTTTCCTCATGATCCGTTCTCAATCTTCAGCCAACTTCTGCACTATGGGCATGTTGCCCATGCTCCAACTAGGTTGGGTGAGCCAACCTCCACCTTGCCAATCTTGTGTTTAACTCCACTAACTCTTTTCCAATAGCTAATGCCTTACCAAACCACTTGTTGGTAACTCGACATTAATGCTTACCAAGAACCCTCACACACTAACTTAAGGCCTTAATGGTTTCAACCTCAAGCTCTTACTTTCATAGAAAAGGAATACGAGATTGCTTATCTACTTTGCTACATAGACTGCTTGACCAAGAGTTCTCTATTTTGGTTAGCACATTTTTGTCTCCTTCATGTCGCTTAACCCATTCAAAGTTTGTGGGTACAATATTTGAAATTGTGGGCCATACCCTACCTTGGTGGTTTCATGTCATTTGATCTTATGAATCATCCCTCTTACCTTGTCTTGAGGTTTTAAAAAGCTTCCCCTAGAATGGTGGTCATATCCCACTAATTGCACCAAGGGGTTGCCACTACGTTGGAGCAAGTCAAACTTCCTGCCCTAATGTTGCCATAACTAAACTGCTAGGATTTACCCTGGAACACCTAGTGTTAGAAACTTCACCTAACCTATTTTCACCATCGCAACCTGCAACCAAAGCCAAATAGTGCACATAAGAAAAACAAACTACTAGTTAGTGCTAACTATCCTAGCATAAGATGACTCTTAATCGAGTCTAGAGCCATGCTCTGATACAACCTGTAGCATCCCTACCCCGAATGGGGTCCTGCCAAGAAAACTATGGAACATAGTTCCATACTAGTTGTATTTAGTTAGTAATTTACTTGTCTCATTTTAAAGCCTTTCTTGTATCTAGTTATTAACCTATAATGTACTATGCAAGCGCTTACTTTGACTTGAATTTTTTCATTGAGAAAATAAACCAAAACAATGTCGCGGCTCTTATAAAACATTAACAAACCACAAGTCAAAGCAAGAAATATAAATGTATTTACTATAAGTAATAACCATGCACATGCATCATTATGTAAGTAAAGACTCTGCACATACACAAAAGCAACTAAAATACTACTCAACCTAGAGACATTAGTGGCTAAACTAGTATAAATACATTTACCGAAGGACTACTATTGAGATCCATGGGCCACTATGTCCTTCCTTGTGCCACTAGCTTTTGCAAGACTACAAGACAACTATAGTTAGCATAAACAACTAAGCTAGTAAAACTATAATCAATAAATGATTTACTATGTGGTAACCTTCACAAATGCACTAGCACAACAACCTTCAGTGGTTGTCAGCTCCTTACAGACAATATTTGCACACAATATCTACACAACAATGCTAAATGGGGTAAGAATCCAGAGATTCCTAGTAAGGAATTTAGGTACCTTCAAAGAAAAAAATAAAGCAATAAACAAAAACCCTATGAAATGTATTGCAGGCCCAATTAAGTCTGAGGCCTAACATATGCGGATATATTCAAGTCTCTTGGGACCCTACCTTTTCCTATTCCTCACATGGACGTCACTTAGGCCTAATGAGTTTTGGATCCTTACTCACTCTTAGCGAGCCTTGGCTTCCTAACGTCCTAGTGAGCAAAACTCATTAAATAACCATCCCTTTGTTGTTGTACATGTAAAAATGGTCTATGCTCCTTACTTAAGTTCCAAATGACTCATTAGTTGTACTAGACCCTCACATAGTGCCTCGAGCCATCAGCTTACTTAGGCCGCTATGGTACTAAGCCTCCACCCAACTAGGCTCACTAGGCTCCCACTTCATGTCTTGAGCTAATATGCTAACCTAGATCACCAAGGTGCTAGGCCTCACCCATTTAACCTACCAAGGATGCATTAAGTTTTCACTTGTTGCATAAGTCGCAACTTGGCTAGGCCATAAGTGCACTAAGGCTTCATCCATGGTGCTCCACTATCCACCATTACTTGGTGCACTCTATTATGGTAAGATTTGTAATGGATGGACTCAATTTGCTAGGTTATGAAGAACCCCTAATGTACAATAGGGCTCTTTATTGGCGTTTCAAGCTCTAAGGCTTTAACTAGACTACTAATGGCACTAATCCCCCCTCAATCTTTCTAATGGCATTATTCTAGTGCTCAAAGCTACTTTCGAATTACCTTTCTTCATGCCTCTTTTGCACCCAAGAAAAATTAAAAACCTAGTGCTTTATGGAGCTATTTAGGGGAAGGGGTACTAAACTACCATTAGGCACCATCCACCTTAAGTCCCTTTAGGCACTCTTAGGCCCCTCCATTTGGGACCATATTCAGAAAAACCTAGGCCAATTCAGGCTTGGGTGAAAGCATGAAAATTTTAGATCCTTTTCTTAGCTTTGCTTAGAATATTTAAACGCCTCAATCAGATATCCGAGCAAAAAGTTATGTGAAAAATATTATAGCATGTCAATGCTATTGAGTCCTGGCACTGCACTTGGCACCGTGGTCCTACAAGCAACTATCTCAGCCTCCAAATGGTGTTCTAGGTGCTGCAGCACTGTTTGGCACCACGATGCTAGGCCCCTTAGCCTTGCACCACCAAACTTGCTCCATAGCATGTTTATGGGCCTCCCAAGCCACCAAAACCTTCGTATCACGCCTTCTAAAGTTCCAGTCCATTAGAACTACTACAATAGGCCACATTGGTGCTAACCAATTCAACTTTAAGGTGCTTGAACACGCCACACAAAACCTTGAACCATAATAGCCCATCACATCCAAATTCTCACCATAATCATGCACATCTCACAAACCACTTGCATTCACAAGAAATCAAGTTAAAACATGCATCATATAAGTGCGTAAACTAAATCCCTTACCTCAGTTGTGAAGGACAAGCAAGAATCAATCTTCAACACCATGCAAAAGGGGTCCCACTAAAGCTTCTATGGTTCCAAGAAAAATCATCACACTAGGCACCCAAAATAAGCTCAATTAAACTAGACCCAAGCTCATAGAAACTCAAGAAACTAATACCATCAAGCAAACAATAAGGTCAACACGTACCTAGTGCTCATAAGCACCAAAAAGGCCAACCCAAGCTCACCACTCAAAATCCTTGCAAGAATAAGCTTGCCCATGGTTGGGTACCTCTTGGAGCACTAATTTTGCATCAAGAATTGATAAAGAAATGGAAGTTTGGCCATGGATTTCAAGAGGGAAGAGGCAGCTATGGGTTTGGAGGAAGAGGATGATGAATAGTGGCCTCCCAAACCCTTGAAAATGGTTTAAAAAGCCTTCTTCCCTTATTTAGCCACGAAACTTTTTTAATTTTGCCAAAAAGACCTCATGCCCAAATAGTGCCACGAGACCTAACAATTTAATCCAACTCTTTGGTTTCTTGCCACTTAGGTCTAAAAAAATAATTTATGAGCTTAAATATCAAACCTATCATCTTGGGGTACAATATGACCATTTTGCCCTTGGTGACACTTAAGTGCCAAAATGACCTAGGACCATTTAACCCTTAATAGGCTTGCTTGATTTGCTTATTCAAACTAATTAAAGCATTGAACTAGGTATTTTGACTTATTTAACAAATCTTTCTTGACAATTGAAAGTCTGCTAACTAGAGGCCCGCAACAATCCAAATCGACCCAACTAACTAAAGTGGTCAGATTAGCCATTCAAACTCATTTGAAACGCAAGAAATAAACGACCTTTTAGTTTAATAACCTCTGCATATTACTTTGTTTAACATAAACCCCTTAGTTAAGCGACCAAATGACTAAACTAAGCATGCATACATAAAAAGGGTTTTAATTCTTAGAAAGAAATCTAATTTATTGCTAAATGAGAAATCAATTGAAGCTACTTATATAAAATTGAGGATCAAACCCTCATTTTAACTATATTAAGTGTAAAATATTTGAACCTTTAATTACAGCCAAGAACCTAGAAAACCAGCAGATTTATCCAAACCCATCAAATTGTATTAGCTACTGGATTTTTCAATAGTAACTGCCTATGCTTGGCATAGGCTAAAATTCCCCAAATTTCAAGCATCAATGGTACATACAAGAAGAGTTTAAGACCATTTTCACCCTTAAAATAGTGTGAAAAACTTAAAGTGATAAAATAGCAACACTGAAGTTTGAAAACAAGTTTAAAGGTACAAACACATCCCTAATTGTAGTGAAATTTTAAACCCACTATTCCGCAAGTGCACGGTAGTTGTGTAGATGGGTGAGTGGATATCGTTCCCACGAAGATTGATGAAATTGAACGCCAAGTACCACTACTCAAGTTAAACTTTAGCTAAACAATCAAAGTTGGATGACAATATAGGCAACTTAAACAAGTGACTAACCTTAGCTAAATGGAATACTATTAACCTAGAATGCAAGTATGCAATGTAAAAATTGTAGTTTTTTATCAAATCATGAAAGAACACTTCCTATGGGTTCACTACTTGTCTTAATTTGTTGGTGAACTTAGGTGAGTGGGTTAATTTCCAATGTATGTTGATAAAGTTATTCAACTAAATTCCTACTTTTCCAAGTGAAAGAATTAATCTCTCTAATCTAAACTTAATAAGGATTTCCACCCGATTACAAGTTTAGAAAGAGGCATTAAAGCTCAATTTACCTTTACCTAATGACTTAGACTAATTTTCCAACAAGTCCATAGCCATTAAATTCTTCTCCTAGGTCCAATAGCTTCTAATCTTTTCCAAGAGTTTAGATGCAGTTTATAGTGCAACTAATTGTGGCCATCAACTAGCTAACACAACATTAAGCTCAAGAGAAGAATAAACATACATTTAGTAGAAAATCAACATCACATAACCATAAATTCATCCAACACAATCAATCCAAGTAGCTACATCCATAGAAAGTGCAAAAGAAGACTACTCCATAACTAAATAAAACATAATCATAAAAGTGAACATAATAGCATCCATGAAGAACTACAAGGTAGATGAAAGAATAAACCCAAGGTGGCTAGAAGCTCTTCAATCCAAAGTCTCCAAAATAGTCTCCTTGAGCATTCCAAGCAATCTCCAAGTTAGCTCCAATGGTCACCAAGAAGAAACTAAGAAAAGCTAGGAAAACTAACTATGATGAAAAAAACCCAAAACTAGTTCTAAGAAAAACAAGATGAAGATGAAGAAGATGATGAAGCTCCTCTTCCCCTTTGCTATGTTCCAGATTCTTCTCCTCTAGAGGCTGTCCCTTTCACTCACCAACTCCATTGGATAGAAAACCTTGGCCAATGGTAAGCTTGAGTTCAAATTTGAGGAGGGGACCACTTTCCCGGGTCTCCAACCTACAAAATGAAGGATCAAAGCAAGAATTGGCCAAAAATATTGAGTGATGAGGTAGAAAATTGTGGTCAAAGTTGACAAAAAGTCAACATGTTTGACCAAAAAACTAACATTTATCAAACTCCCCCAAACTTAGAAGAATGCTAGTCCCTAGCATTTATTAACCTAAAAAAAACATAAAGCAATCAAAACATAGAAGCTAACAATATATACTCAATATCATATCATAAATTCATTCAAGGTATAAACTCAACTCAAGAGAAATTAAGGTAAGTAATGAAAGAAGTACTTTGTCATTAACGGTAGGTAATCGCTCGCTAAGTATTTCACTCCCTAATCTATGGTTGCCTAGTGTATCTAAGGCTTATAATGCCACTTCATCCACAAATTTGCAAAATGACCCAAACTACCCATGAATTGTCCCTAAGGAATATGCATGCAAATTTAAGTCCAATGACATATATATAAGGTTGTACCGTGGCCGGGTTTGGTATGGTTGGGAATCGGATGGAGGCCTTTTGAGGTAGGGCTAAAAAAGTAAGTCAAGCATAAACACCATGGGCAATCCTAATAATTAAACCTAAAGTCCCACCCAAGGTATTTTGATTTAAAAATGTTTTTCTTGACTTCCAAGCAACTATTCAAGTAACCCCCCCTATGCACAATTTTGACAAAACACATGAGTGAACTCCTTTCAAATTAATAAAGTACTTCTATCTTTCCCTTTCTTTATTTATTCTTTTTGTTTTGTTTTGTTTTGTTTTTTTGTTTTTTTGTTGTTGTTTTTTATTTTTGTTTTTAAACGAAGGCTTTTTCATGTTGACTCGTTTTGCCTTTTTATTAAGGGAAAGATAGGATTTTTTTTTTCTTACAACTAGAAATTCGCCCAATCTTTAAAGTTTAAACAAATGTGCATGATTTATCGAAAGTATATTCAAACCATAGCTACATAAACTCAACAATAAGTTCATAACCCAACATTTTTCCCCCAAACTTATTTATTGCTCATTCACACAACTCACAAATTTTTACCCTTCCCAAGCCCATATATGCAATGCTCAACTTACTTTAAGGACAAGAGAGGATAAATGACAATGGATATGGCTCAATTATGTGGGTTAAACAATAAAAATGGCTTAAAGGCTCAAAGGGGTTCACTAAGGATTATAATGAAAGGGTTAGCCATTTAGGTATGTAGTTAGCCCTAAGTTGTCATTTTCATCCTTTATTTGCATGCATCAATTCGGATATGAAGGGGTCCAAAAGCAAGTTAAGGAATCCATAAGCAGAACAAGCAAAACAAGCACCACTCCAATGAATGAAATAATTTATCATGCAAGTGTGCCACACAAGGTCCAAAGACTCACCGGGTATGGTTTCTACCATTAATGACAAGTGAAAATCTTTCTTTACTTAACAAAATTTACAATCAAATTGAACTTATAAATGAATTCCTCTAATCATAATAAAGAGCATGCATTGGTTCCCTAAATGCACACAACCTAAATGCAACTACATGTTTCTACATTTAACTCTAATGAATGCTATGAATTAAAATATGCATATAACTAAGCTAAATGCCATGCAAGGGAAACAACAAAATCAACTAAGCAACTAACATGCAAAGAACTAGACAAGTACTCATCCACAAGCAATCCCCTCAACTTAAACCAAACATTGTCCTCAATGTGAAAGGAAAGGAAAAGCTAGAGAGAGAGCATGAAGAATCGTACCCGGGGAGGCGGATGTTCCCGCCTCCAACTAATCCTCAGGCATGTCAGGTGCGCCGGATGACTCTCCGGCCGGTGGATGAGAAGGAGGTATGGTGGATGTGTCCGGTGGGGCAGACTGGGAGAAGTGAGGGTAAAAAGGGGGAGGATGGTTTAGTGGGTGAGGGGTATACCACGGGTGGGCTGAAGGATGGAGGTGAGACGGGATTTGTGGGAAAGGTGGATAGTCAGGAGGAAGGTCGGGGTTTTGTTGTATGGCCGCCCACTTGACTTGGGCCGAAATCATCTCTGTACACCCGGTCAACAGTGAATATCCCTCCCGAGCCTCAGTAGCAAAGGAGGTGAATCGCTCCTCCAAGTGATCAACTCGTGATATCACTTCATCCCAAAACCCGCCAATAGCAAGATGGATCTTGTTGAGGGCAATGGCGAGGGCTTTGTTAGAAGCATGAGCAGGATCAATGAGCGGTTCCTCCTGTGGTGGTGCTACTCCCTCCGGGCCTAGCGGGTCATGGGCCTCTTCCTCTTCTTCTTGGTGCTCTTCGGCCCCTTCACCCCCCGCCAACTCAAAACCATGAAGCTTGCTCAAGGAGATGTCCTTGGGCTTATGAGCAAAGATGAATGGGTCCTCCGGGTAATAAACTCCGGCCTCCGCCAAAAGCTCCATAATCAATTATGGGAATGGGAGGTTACCTCTCTTTGTTCGTGCCGCTCGACTTATGTTCTGTGCTATGTGTGCTCCCACGTCAATTTGTTGGTTGGCGGCAATCCAAAAGAGTACTTGACCCCGGTCCGGAGTCACATCAGACGGGTGAGTGGATGGTATAAGCCTAGAGCTGATGAAATAATGCCACACCTTCATTTCTGGCTTGAGGAAGGATGAGGCAAAATGGATCTTCCTCTCGGGGTCATCCTTGCTTGTAGCCCAAGGCACCACCCGCCCACATATCCAAGTCGTCATCCAATCAAAGCCACCATCCTTAGCAGGGTTTTCGATCTCAGGATTTATCTGAAGGTGGTTGTTGATGTCGCTTTGTGCAATGTTCACGGTCCTCTCTCGAACCGTTACCGTCTTGGCTGAATGGTGTTTGGGTTGGGTGGCGCTCAAGTTGGCATAAAACTCCGCCACAAGTGTCCGGGAGACCATGGTGTGTGGTGTAGTGCACCATTTCCTCCAAGCTCTCCGCTCCACCACCTCTAAGATTCCGGCATTCTCCGGTGCTCCAAGATCAAATCCTCTCTCGATGGTGAATTTCCTTTTTACAAAGCCCTCAAATAGTTCTTCGGCCTTCTTGTCGACAAAGCGGGGGTAATCCATGGCCGGCTCTTGGGCATGCTCCTCCTGTGCCCTCTTGCCCTTTCCTTTATCGGTACTCCTCCCTCTGAAAATTCTTGGTGCCATTGTTCCTACACCAAGTAACAACATATATATATAGCAATCTCATAACCAAAATGAAAGGCACATATAGTCAATCAAATACCTCCACCCTCCAAGATAAAAGTCAACATCACTACACACATCCGCAATCAATCACTTTGGACAAATTATACACCTCAAGGCATGAATTTATTTAGGCAAAAAGGCTTATCATGAACTTGTTACAAAATATGGCATACCAACTTCACAAAGCTACCGGCACTAACAAATGTGCATCTAATCAAATATGGGGGCTTAAACCATTATCTATGCACTACCTAGATGCAACTTGAACTAATATGTCCAGCCAATTAAGCTCACATGTGAAGAGGTGAGTCCATGAACATGGTATGAACAAAACAAGTCATGATGGCATAGCAAAAGTTCAATGATTTTTCATCAATTAAACAAGCATCCAAGTGAAAATGGAAGGTTGGATCATATGTTATGCAACACCTAGATGCAATAAAAGCAAAGAACTAATGCCAAGAACACTCACATAAAGCTACATTATGCCTTGAAAACCCATATGGCGAAATTCCCCATATTCATGTTCTTGATTTTCCGGAAAACTTACAAGCTCAAATTCTTACAATGTAGCTCAAATTACTCACAATTCTTGTTAGACCCATTCATTATAAGGAAGAAGCAAGCAATTACAACAACCAAATCATCAAGAACATGCATCAAACAAGATTCACCATTAAAATTTCGTGGGTCTCAATGGGTGAGGTTTTCAAGCCATGATTTTGGTGCCAAATTGTTGTTCTTAAGCATAAAATCTCTTACCCATCAACAACAATCCAACAACAAGCAAGAATCCACACAAAATCAACACAAACCTCCATTTTTGCCCAAATTCGCACATACACCAATCTACAAGATTTCAAGAATTTCAAGCAAGAAAATTGAAGAGAGAATGATGAAAATCACTTACTTGATCCTTGTTTGTGCAAAAATTGACAAGAAAATTGAGCCGTGGAGTGCACGGAAAGGTTAGGGTTCAAAGGTGGAGAGATTTTAGAAGAGGAGAGTGTTTTGTGTGTGCAGGTGAATTGGGGAAGAAAGGGTTTTAATTGCCAGTCGCGCATCTGGCGCCTAGGCATCGGGAGAGGCTTCTCTGGCGCCGCGGCACCAGTAAAAGTTGGCCTCTGTGTGTTTTTTCGCATCCTGGCGCCTAGGCGCCAGGAGGCACTGCGGCGCCCACGCTCACGCACAAATTCCTCCCTTTGGCCTTCAACTTTTTATTTTGTTCAAACTTACCCTCAAGTTTAATTTTCACCAAAATTCATGCACGAAAAATTCCCAAAGTGTTGATTCTTTCACTCTTTTTTCCGCCTACAAAAATCATAAAATTGCTTCCCATATTCAAGATAAAAATGCAACTACTCTTAAATTAACAAAACATTATCTAAATGCAATGAAATGTCGGGGTGCCTCCCCAAAAGCGCTAAATTTAATGTCTTTAGCTAGACAACTTCCCTTTTTTGGTGAATCAAATGGTTGGCTCCGCCAAACGAAGCTTGTCGGAAATTTGAGGCTCCTCTCCATAATAGTGCTTCAATCTTTGCCCGTTCACTTGAAATGTTCTTCCATCATCCGTCCTCAACTCAATAGCTCCATAAGGTGAGACCTTTTCCACCATAAATGGGCCCGACCATCTTGATTTCAACTTGCCCGGAAATAATTTAAGCCTTGAATTGAATAAAAGCACCTTTTGACCCGGAACAAATTCTCTCCTCATAATAAGCTTGTCATGCCGCATCTTTGTCTTCTCCTTGTACAACTTGGCACTCTCATAAGCTTCCCGACGAAACTCATCAAGCTCATTCAATTGGAGAAGGCGTTTTTCACCGGCTTTCTTCAAATCAAGGTTGAGCTTCTTGATTGCCCAATAGGCATGATGTTCAAGCTCCATCGGTAAGTGACAAGGCTTGCCAAACACAAGCCTATAAGGAGACATTCCAATCGGTGTCTTGTAGGTGGTCCGATAAGCCTAAAGAGCATCATCCAACTTCTTTGCCCAATCCTTTCTTGTTCCATTGACCATCTTCTCAAGAATTTGCTTGACTTCTCGGTTGGAAACCTCTGCTTGCCCATTTGATTGTGGGTGGTAAGGAAGAGCCATCTTTTGTCTGACACCATACTTAGTCATCAATTGTGCAAAGATCTTGTTGCAAAAATGAGACCCTCCATCACTCACTATGGCTCTTGGAGTACCAAAGTGGGAGAATATGTTCTTTTGGAGAAATTTGACCACTACCTTGGCATCATTTGTAGGTGTGGCAATGGATTCAACCCAATTAGAGACATAATCTACCGCTAATAATATATAGGAGCAACCAAAAGAAGGTGGGAACGGTCCCATAAAGTCGATACCCCACACATCAAATATCTCAACCTCCAAAATATTATTAAGTGGCAACTCATGTTTTCTAGAGATATTTCCCACTCTTTGACAATTATCACAAGTCTTCACAAAAGCATAGCAATCCTTGAAAATAGAAGGCCAATAGAAACCCGATTGGAGTACCTTAGCGGCGGTTCTTGTTGGTCCAAAATGCCCACCATAAGGAGATGAATGGCAATGGCGGATAATATCCGGCACTTCCTCCTTAGGAACACACCTCCTAATGACTTGATCGGCACATCTCTTGAATAGCAAGGGCTCATCCCACAAATAGTATTTCACATCCACTAAGAACTTCTTCTTTTGTTGGGAACTCAACTCCGGAGGTAATACTCCACACACCAAATAATTCACATAATCGGCAAACCAAGGAGTGCTTGCCTTTACCTCTAGAAGATGTTCATCCGGGAATGACTCCTTGATGGGCAATGAATGTTGCTCATTCTCCAACTCAAGTCTTGAAAGGTGATCCGCTACTACATTCTCGCTTCCTTTCTTGTCTCTAATCTCAACATCAAACTCTTGTAGAAGCAAAATCCACCGAATCAACCTTGGTTTAGCGTCCTTCTTGGTGAAGAGATACCAAATAGCCGCATGGTCGGTGAACACTACCACTTTTGTGCCAAGGATGTATTGCCAAAATTTATCAAGAGAAAACACCACCGCCAACATCTCTTTCTCCGTGGTGGTATAGTTTTGTTGTGCCGGGTCCAAGGTCTTGCTTGTATAGTAGATGGCCCGAAAAATCTTCTCTCTTCTTTGGCAAGCACCGCTCCCACCGCAAAGTCACTTGCATCACACATAATCTCGAATGGTTGACTCCAATTCGGTGAGACAACAATGGGTGCTTCCACAAGCTTTTTTTTAATCAACTCAAATGCCTCCAAGCAACAATTATCAAGCTCAAACTCGGCATCCTTCTCCAATAATGAACAAAGAGGCTTCACAATCTTGGAGAAATCCTTAATGAATCTTCTATAAAAACCCGCATGTCCAAGGAAGCTTCTCACACCTTTCACATTCTTTGGTGGAGGCAATTTTTCTATGGCCACAATTTTTGCTTTGTCTGCCTCAATACCCTTGGAAGAAATTTTGTGTCCAAGAACTATGCCGGATTTTACCATAAAATGGCATTTCTCCCAATTAAGAGCAAGGTTGGTCTCTTCACATCTCTTTAATACCTTCACTAAATTTCCCAAACAATCATCAAAGGAAGAGCCAAAAACCGAAAACTCATCCATGAATACCTCCATAATCTTCTCAACCATATCGGCAAAGATGGCCATCATGCACCTTTGAAATGTGGCCGGTGCATTGCACAACCCAAATGGCATCCTTCTAAATGCATAAGTGCCATAAGGACAAGTGAAGGTTGTCTTTTCTTGGTCCTCCGGTGCAATGGCTATTTGGTTATACCCGAAATATCCATCAAGAAAACAATAGAATTCATGGCCGGCCAACCTATCCAACATTTGATCAATGAAAGGTAAAGGGAAATGGTCCTTTCTTGTGGCTTTGCTGAGCTTCCAGTAATCCATACACACTCTCCAACCGATGACGGTTCTAGTGGCAATGATATCCAAGTTTTGGTCCGTCACTATGGTTATCCCTCCTTTCTTAGGTACTACTTGAACGGGGCTAACCCATTGGCTATCGGAGATGGGATAAATTATACCGGCATTCAAGAGTTTCAAAATCTTCGCCCTCACTACTTCTTTCATGGCGGGATTTAACCTTCTTTGGTGTCCAACCGAGGGTGTGTATGTGTCCTCCATTCTAATCTTATGCATGCAAATGGAAGGGCTAATACCCTTGATATCACTTATAGACCATGCAAGTGCATCTTTGTGCTCCCTTAGTACCCTTAACAACTTTTCTTCCTCCAACAAGGTTAAGCATGAAGAAATAATCACCGGATAAGAATTACTAGGACCCAAGAACACATATTTCAAATCACTAGGCAACACTTTCAAATCCAACTTTGGTGAACCTTTCTCATTCACATCAAGCATGCATAAATTCTCACATGTATTCACCAAAGTCCTATCATCCACTAATGCATTCAAAGCAATAGACATATCATCAACATCACTCCTAATAGCATCATCATAACTCAACAAAGTCATCAAGAGTGAATCATCATATAGAATTTCTTTCTTCACTTCACCAATGCAAGTATCCACCACATCAAGAAGGAAATAAGCACTAACCTCATCCGGAGCTTTAATAGCTTGAGAGATATTGAAGTCTATGCTTTCTTCATTAACCCTCAATGTTAGCTTGCCTTGCTCAACATCAATCAATGCCTTGCTGGTAGCCAAGAAAGGTCTTCCAAGGCTTAAAGGAATGTCTCGGTCATCCTCCATATCAAGTACCACAAAATCCACCGGAAATACAAATTTTTCAACCTTTACAAGCACATCCTCCACCACTCCTCTTGGATATGTCAATGATCGATCGGTAAGTTGAAGACATATGGTGGATGGCTTAACTTCACCCAACTCCAATTTCCTAAAAAATGATAATGGCATAAGATTAATGCTTGCACCAAGATCACACAATGCCATATTATGAGAAGATGGTCCAATAGAACAAGGTACTACGAAACTTCCCGGGTCTTTGAGCTTTTAAGGAAGTTTCCTTTGGAGCACCGCACTACATTCTTCACTAAGTTTGACGGTCTCATAATCTTCAAATTTTCTCTTTTTTGCAATGATGTCCTTCAAGAATTTGGCATAGTTAGGCATTTGAGTTAATGCTTCCAAGAGAGGAATGTTTATGTGAAGCTTCTTGAAATTCTCCAAGAATTTCCTATATTGCTCTTCAAGCTTCTTCTTTTGAAATCTTTGTGGGAAAGGCAAAGGTGGGTTGGGTGGGGCTTGTTGAACCTTAGATGGTTGCTCTTGAAGCAACTCCACCACTTGTTCCTTTTCCAATTGCTCTTCATTCTCAACTATAGGAGTGACTTGAGAAGTTCTATTCTTGTAAGGATCTTCAAGTTGCTTGCCTCCTCTAAGTTTGATAGCTTGATAATGTTCTCTTGGATTTATCTCGGTGTCACTAGGAAATTTCCCTTTTTGAGATGTCTTCACCGCCAAAGCCAATTGCCCAATTTGATTCTCCATGTTCTTGATGCTTGCACTCACATTTGCCTCCATACTAGCTAAGTTAGCACTCAAGCTAGCCGTCTTGGCTTCATTCTTCTCCATTCTTTCTCTTGTCTCCGTCATAAATTGCAACATAATTTCTTCCATAGAAGGCTTCTTCTCCATTGAGACTTGGTTAAAACCGGGAGGTGGTGGTGGTTGTTGCACATTCCTTGTGTTACCATAGGAGAAATTTTCATGGTTTCTCCAACTTGGGTTATATTGATTTCCCATTTGGTTGCCTCTAAACCCAAAATTCCGGTTTCCCATAAAATTTGCTTCTTCAAGCTCCATATCCATATGTCCACCATATGTGTTAAAGGTAGAGGCGGCGGCTTGCTCAATAGTTTGCTCCCTTTTGTTGGTCAACTTGGACACTTGATTCATAAGAGAAGCCAATTGTGCCGACAAGGCGGTCAATTGATCAACCTCAAGTACCCCTCTTCTTGGTTGAGCTCTTTCTCCCGGCCATTGCTCTCCATTTAGTGCCAATTATTCTAGAATTTAGAAAGCATCACCGACCGTCTTTGACATCAAGGATCCTCCGGCCGAAGCATCAATCATAAATCTTGAAGTGGGTACTAAGCCTTCATAGAAAAGTTGGATTTGTTGCCAATCCAAGAATCCATGTTGTGGGAACTTCCTAAGCAACTCCTTGAATCTCTCCCAAGCCTCCGAAATAGACTCCATCTCATGTTGCTTGAATATCACAATTGAAGCTCTCAAGTGGGCAGGCTTGGATGGAGGAAAAAACTTGCTCAAGAATTTTTCGGCCATTTCATTCCATGTAGCAATGCTCCCCAGTTGAAGTGATTGATACCACCCTTTAGCTTTGTCCCGGAGTGAGAAAGGAAACAATCAGAGTCTAATAACATCGGTGGAGACTCCATTAGCCTTGAATGTGTCACAAGCTTCTAAGAAATCCGCTATGTGAGTGTTGGGATCCTCCGAAGCCAAGCCTCCAAATGGGTTTTGTTGGATGAGAGAAATCAAGGATGGCTTCAACTCAAAGTTGTTGGCTTGAACCGGTGGCCTCAAAATACCCGAATAATTCTCCGTCACCAAGGGTCTGATGTACTCCCTAATAGGCCTTTGTGGATTTCTTGGATAGATTCCATCTTGATGATCCATCCCTCCATTTCCTCCATTGCCACCATTATACCCATTACCATTAAGATTATCACCTCCACCTTCCATGGATGTAGAGGTGGAACTTGATTTTCCCAAGTGTGATGTTGCTCTAAGCTCTCTAAGATGTCTTTCAATCTCCGGAATGAATGGCAACAAAGTAGAGTGTTGGGAATGGGTCATACACCAATGGTACATATCAAAGAAATATCCAAGCACAAAGGCAACAAATAAGTAAAGAAATAAATGTTTAGTCTAGAGTCAATCTTCTAACAATGATATTGAACAAACAATCAATACTATCGAATATGTGTTAAAAAATTATTAATTATTAATTAAAAAAAATTAATTAATTATAAATCAAATCAAATCAAATCAAATTAATTAAAATATGTGTGTGTAATAATAATGAAAATAATAATAATAAAAATAATAATAAATAATAATAAAAAAATTAAAAATATCTCCCTTCTCGATCCTTCGGCTGAATTATTAATCGGGGGAGGGGACGATCTCATCTTATCTACGGATAGCTCTCTGAAGTCCGAGAGCTAGCCTTCCATCTCTCTCTTCTCCCTCCACTAACTTCTTCTTCCTCTATCAGCTTCTCTCTCATCCTCTCTCTCATTCACGCTCTCCCTCTCTCTCTCTCTCCCTTTCTGAGTGATCTTTCTCCTTCTCCCTCTCTGTTTCTATTCTCTCTCTCAGACAAGGCACACACACAAAAAAAAAAAATTAAAAAAAACGCTCTCCCTCTCTCTCCCTCTCGGTTTCGATCTTTCTCCTTCTCCCTCTCGGTTTCTTCTCCCTCTCTGTTTCTATTCTCTCTCTCACAGAACACACACACAAAGAAAAAAAAAAAAACGCTCTCCCTCTCTCTCTCATCTCCCCTGCCCAAGCTCCACCGCGCCTCGACGACGCCTTCGCCCTCCTTTCCCACTCGCCCTCCGCTCAGCGCCGCGTCTGCCGCCCGCCTGCTGCTCTCACTCCAGTCACCGTCTCCGGCCTCCTTCCCTGCCGCGTCGCGTCCCCTGCCGCGCCTCCTCGCCCGCCGCGTCGCGTCCCCTGCTCGCCTCGCTCCCTGCCGTCCAGCCAGCCTCCGTGTTGCCTCCCACCAGCCTCCTCCGCTCCCGTCGCGCCCGTCGCCCTCCATCTCCCCTCCTCTTCCGCGCCTAGCAGCCCCTCCGCCGTCGTGCATCGCTCCAGCTACGCAGCCCCCCCTCGTCGCGCCTGAAGAAAAAAAAAACGAAGAAGGAAGAAGAAGTAAAAAACGCCAGACGCGTTTTTAATTTTTGACCAAAGTCAAAGACTGTTCTTTTAATTTTTTGGGTAAACATCCTTGTTTAATCCTTAGTTTTCTTCATTTTGTTCATTTAAGTCACTAACATATTCTCTTTTGCAGATTAACCACTTACAGCAAGTTTTTATTGTTTTCTTTTCTTTAATCTCTTTTGTTTACTTGTCTATTTTGGCCATTAATTAAATTTAGTCATAAAATTCATGTAGGATTATAACCTAGATTGTTTTACTTAATTTTATATCCATCCTTTTTATCTATTTAATTTTAGGATAGTTCATTTATTATTTAATATTCACAATCCATTTAAAAAATCATTCCGGGTAGATTTAATAAAACTCTTGAATGAATATAGTATGATAATAAATTACAGAATTCATATCCAGGTAGTTCGGTTAGAATCCATGGTTTGGATATTAACTGCATTTATTTAAAGCCCCGAAAGTAAAAAAATGAAAGTAAAAATTAAACAAAAAAATGAAACTCGGATTGCAAACCGACTCGTTATCGATCCAGATCTGATTTGATCCATAATTTTGGGCATAATTAATTTTTAGCCTATGGATTCCTTTGATTTGCCTATTTGAGACCCTATGTTTGTTTCGATTTACAATCTGGCCATTGATTTACTGATGTTTATTAATTGTTCAGATAATTAAAAGCATAAATTTGCTTAGAAATTAACATTAAGCTTAATTATATGATTAGGATACATAGATATTTCTTTAAATAATCTGTCCCTGGATTTATTTGATTTTTGTCTATTTGAGACTCTAATGTTGTTTTGATTTACAATTTGGTCACTAATGTTTATTTTCATTCATGTTTTTATTTGATTATGAGCACAAATAAATAAATAAAATTAATATTAAGCATAATTGCATGATTAGGTTAGATAAACATTTTTAATAAATAATTTACCCCTGGATTTATTTTATTTGTCTAATTGAGTCTCTAATGTTGTTCTGATTTACAAATTAGTCATTGTTTTACTTATGTTTTCCTTTTATAGTTTTGTTTAGATAATTATGAATTAGCTTAGGAATTAATATTAAACATAATTAGATTTAGACTTTTTAATAATTAATATGAAATTAGTTTGACATAATTAAAAAAATCACACTTAGAAAAATTCAGGCTGCGTGTGCTATTTAATAATTAATTGAATAATTAAATTTTAAATTAAATTCCATGTCCAAATGATCCGCCAGGATCCATGGTTTGGAAAACCAAAATTTTTTAAGTAAAGTATAAAATAAAATTAATTTTTAAATAGTTTACTTTATTTTTTTTATCCAGTAATAAAAACAAAGAAAAACTTTTTTTAAAAAAATAAATATATGAAAATTAAACTTTTATATTTTTACTTATTTTCTTTTAAAATAATAAAAAAATATAACTTTTTAATTCCTTTATTAAATAAACAAAAATCTTAGCCAAATGATTTCAAAAAAAAATATAAGATAAAATAAATAGAAAAGAATTAAATATTTTAGACTTATTAATTGGATGTATTTTTTTTAGACTTACAAATTAGATAATTACTTTAAAAACCTTATATCAAAATATAAATATCAAGACTTTTCTTTTATTTTTATAATATACATATAAATCTTTGGTTTCATTATTAAATAAATAAAATCTTAATTAAATAATTACTTTTTGGTTCATATTTTATCAAATAAAAAGAATAAACATAAAATAAAATATATGAATATCAAGATTTTTTTTTTAAAAAAATATATAACTCTTTGAAAAAAAAAATTTATTTTTGGTTCCTTAAAAAAAAATAAATGATAAAGATCTTTCATTAAACAAGAAAATAAAAAGAAAAGTAAAAAGAAAAGAAAAAGAAAGAAAAGAAAGAAAAGAAAAGAAAATATAAAGAAAGAAAAATCAAATTTTTAGATTATTAGTAAACCTAAAATTTCCAAATTAATAATTAAACTAATAATTTATTCCATAAAAATTAAATAATTAACTAAAAATTAAAATAATTTCCATATCCGGATGATCCGGCAGGATCTACGGTTTAGAAAATATCAACCTTTTTAAAATAAATAAATTAAATAAAAACATAAAATCCATATTTACGATATGGATTAATTGATTAAAATTTTGTCAAATTCCGTGTTCAAATGACTCGGCAGAGTCCATGGTTCGGAATCCAAATCTTCCGTGTCCAAATGACTCGGCAGAGTCCATGGTTCGGAAGTATAAAATTCTATACAAATTAACTTAAAAATCCACATTTCGACTAATTCAGTTAAAATTTCTAAGTTAACTGAAAATTATTTAAAAGCAAAGTAAAACAAAATTAAAATCAACTAAGGTGCCAATTTTGGGCGCTATAACAATATTGTTTTAGCGTAACCGTACTCCCGATCCTCGAACTCTCGCAGACCAATTTTATGGTGACCAATCGACCTAAGAAAACTGATTAGTGGCGACTCCCGAAAACGGCCCGCACGTTGCCACAGCTTGGCGACTCCACTGGGGACTTTGGTTAGTGAGTCGAGCCTAAAGTTGATTTGTTTTGATTTACTTTGCTTATTATGTGGATTTATATACTATATTTACTTAGCGAAAACATGCATGATGCATTCACAATATGAAGCTCTATACCCGAGCTTCCTCAAATCAAACACGATTCTTTCTAAGCGGAATTGGTGTTGTTGTCCTTGTGAGGCCATGGTCTCCAAGCCTTCACCGGTTTCAAAGTAGTAAAGTAGTGTATTGCCTCCTGAGACGGTTAGTCTCTGCATGGGCCCACGAAAAGCTACGACTCGAATTAATCCATTCCTTACATTAAACCTAGAGGGTAAGGAATCGGGCCGTCATTATGATTTAGTGACGGGATTCGGGAACTATCCCTTGCCTTTTTGATAAACCACCTTATGCATATAGAACTCCCCACTTAACCATAGAACTGACCATAGAATTTCTACCATTTTACCAACGCCATAAGTATATCCTTGTTATGCTGTGTTGTTGCTCTACACTTTTATTTTCTTCGTGTCTTATATTTATGGTTTTAACTTGTTTATCCATAATACTTCATGAGTTGTTAATTACTATTTAACTTGTTAATAACCTTATTTTTCTTTTGTTATACTTCCGTTCTGTGCAATTATTCTTCATGCATCAAAACCACGCATCAAATTATGCTAACTTTTTGGTCTTTTTAATAATAACTAGAAGTCTTGAAGTTTCACAATAGTTGATAATCAAGCTCACTCATTGCATACATCCATTACATCAATCACATGCATATAAAATCTGATAAAAATAATCTAATTGCATGTATTCCATTACATCAATCACGTGCATATAAATTTTGATAAAAAAACATAATCTCATTATGTATTGCATGCATCCATTGCATCAATCATATACATGTAAAATCTAGTAAAATGAATCTCACTTTAAAAAGGTAAAATTGGACCTCAACACCGATATCCAACTCGGCTCCAAACAAGACTAATGGCAGAACAAACCGAAGGACGTCTCATAGATATAGAGTCCAAGATAGAAAATATGGCCGGAGCAATTCCCTCCTCATTACACCAAAAAATGAAATTCATTATTGACAGAAAGTTAATCACAGTTTTGGCTGAAGAAAGCATTCTGCTATCATCTATATCAATAATAGCAAAGGCCAAGTGACCTTCTCTTCCAAGTTGGTGTGACCCAAATCCCAAATGTAACTGAAAAGTCTGTGGTGCTGAAACTCAAGGTCCAACAGTTGGTCGAGTCTAAGTTGCTAGGCCATGATGTGATTGATAATTGAAAGTGAAGATTTTGAGCTGGAATTACATTAATTTTGGAAGGGCTCCAAGTCAGATCTGACCTAATAGTCCGCACACACTTTTGAATGACAGGGAATCCTTTGAATAAACTTGTATCTTTGAAAGCTTGCAAAAGTAATTTAATAGTAAAAATCTCCTAGATTTAGTCCAGAATCTAGGGTGTAGTCTTTGTTAAATGGACACCTGCTATTCTTTTTCTGGTACAACAAAAAGATGTGATGCGTGCATTCTATTACTTTCCATTTTTACACTCTTTGCTATTATACTATCCATTATTGTCATCACACTTAACTTTTCGACAACCGGTAATTCTTTTTGTTCTCTAACAAAAAGATGTTGTGTGTGTATTCTACCACTTTTTAATCCCATTATTACTTCTACACATTCTACCAATTTTTACCAAAAATTCAATTATTACACCTACACATTCTACCACTTCTTACCAAAATTCCGTTTTTATATCCATCTCTCACTCCTTTCCATTATACTATCCATTATTGCTATCACACTTTACTTTGAAAACGATACTACTCGTGCGTGAAAATAAAAACTTAAGGGAGATTTAATAGTGGCGATCTTGAAAGTGCTGTCAAATCTAGTAAGAAGGATTTCATATGTTGCACCCTAACTCTCAAAAAAAGAATTCATAGTGGTTATCAACATCCTTGCAAGAAGTCTGGGGTTAGCTTCCAAACAAGGTAGCTCTCATATTAAATGACTTCAGTGGCCTCCCAATTCTCACAATTGCTCAATACAAAAAAAAAAAAGAGATTCTCAGTTTTCTACAACACAAATTCCAACAAAGGAAAGAAGTTCATCCCTTCCATCAAAAGCCATTAAAGAGAAAATCCAAAACAAAAAAAAAAAAGAGACTGAGAGCAAACACAAGCAACTAAAGCCACTTTAATCATTTCACTTCAAGAGGGCTATGATCTCAGTTCTTTGCAACACAAACTCCGAAAAGAGAAATTCATCCCTTCCATCAAAAGACAACAAGGGAAAATTCAAAACCAAAAAGAGACTGAGAGCAAGCACGAGCATGCAAGGCCACTTGAGTCATCTTACTTCAAGAGAGTTATCAAGTATGTCCTCACCATAGCTCACAAAAAAAAAAAGGGAAACAAAAAAAAAACAAAAAAAAAAAAAGGAAAAAGGGCCCAAACTAAAGCAAAAGAAAGAAAACAAAAAAAGTGAGCTATGGATTCTAGACTGAAAACCTGCAAAGGCGGTTTAGAACACGAAAGCAACCCTCAAACCAAGCATGCATAAAGATCACAATAGTTGGGGGCCAATAGATGAGGTCTAACTTTCTGGAAAGAGTGGCAAGTTGAGGTCATCACTATTGAGTTTTTCACCATAATCAAATTTGCTCACGAGTAGTATTAAAAGACCCTTCTCCCACACCACTTAAACTTAACTTTCCTCAGACTGAACATCCTCATTCAGTTAAAAGACTATCATTGTGAATCATGCTTCTACCTTATTTAATACTGCTCACGAGTAGTATTAAAAGACCCTTCTTTCAAACCACTTAAACTTAACTTTCCTCAGACTTATCATCCTCATTCAGCTAAAAGACTATCATTGTGAAACATATTTTTACCTTATTTAATACTGCTCACGAGTAGTATTAAAAGACCCTTCTCCCACACCACTTAAACTTAACTTTCCTCAGACTGAACATCCTCATTCAGTTAAAAGACTATCATTGTGAATCATGCTTCTACGTTATTTAATACTGCTCACGAGTAGCATTAAAAGACCCTTCTTTCAAACCACTTAAACTTAACTTTACTCAGACCTAATATTTACCTCTTAATATTATTCTCATTCAGCTAAAAAACAAAACAAAAAAAAAACATTCAAACTTAATTTTCTTCACACCTAACATTTACCTCTCGATATCATCCTCATTCAGTTAAAAGGCTATTATTGTGAATCATGTTTCTACCTTATTGCCTTGCACAGTTTATGTCTTTGAGTTGGAAAGGGAAGAATGGCAGGATATTTTAATTGAAAACAAAGACCGTAAATTACTTTGTCAAGCTTTGCAAATTGATGAAAGTTTTTCTTTAAGGCCAAACCATTATTCATTAATGTATGTAGACTTAAAAGTGAGGAGATAGCTTGAGTCTTTCTTTAATAAGATGTGGTTCTTGTAAGAGAAATTTACGATCAAGTGCCATCAAAAAGGTCTAGAAATGCTCGACCTTCTGTTAAAGGCGAGGTGATACCTTTTATCCACATAAATACCATATTCAGGGGGGCAAAGTAGTCTCTACAAAGCGTAAGAGGAGTACTGCCAACAAAGAAGTTCAATAGACAAGGGGGCAAGTCTTATGGATCAAAACATGAGTTCAAGGAAGAGCAATCATTCAGATTATGACATGAGGATAAGTAAGTGTCGGCACGATCACAAGAAAAGGGGCAAAGCAGACATTGAAAGTAAAGCCTTTGATGGTATCAAATCCATGACAATGAATGAGTACCCGAAAGAGATATAAATTATGAGGCGGGCCAACTTTAAAGAAATTGAGGCCAAAATTCAAGAACAAGTCAAAGAAAGGGAATTTTGAAAAGAGTTGGGCTTTTGAGGCAGCGAACAAAAGCTGGAAAGCATAAAGAGATTCAATGATAGTCCAAGAAGGCCATCACAAAGAGGATCCAGTAAAACAAAGACATAAAGAACTAGATCCATACAAAAAAAGCCATTAGTTACACATGCTCTGCATTCATGCATTTCATATCATGCATACATAGCCTTTACATAACAAGGACCAAACGGGAATCACATTCACAGCACAGTTACAGCAGTATAAGCTAAGATCTCAATGTCATCAGTTCTTACCAATCTATCACTGGATACACAGCTAATATGCGGGACCAACCCGCATCAGGAATTCAAGGATAAAGTAGACAATATTGTCAAAAGCTTGGCTACCGATTCAATAATCGAGGCTACACCTGGAAGGATAGGATTGACGCCAGCTAGTAGTATCCAAGATAAGAGATAGCTATAGCAAAGGATAAGGCAGATATAAAAAAATATATATATAAAGTAGACAATATTGTCAAAAGCCTGGCAATTGATTCAATAATCGAGGCTACACCTGGTAGGACAGGATTGATGCCAGCTTAGCAGCATCCAAGATAAGAGATAGCTGTGGTCAAAGATAAGGCAGACATCAAGAAATATTGTCGTTGAAACTTTGTCAAAAGCGGACAAAAGATTCAATAATCAAGGACTCAATCGACGTCAGCTGGATGGAATATCAAAGATAAGAAATATCATTCACATCAAAATAAAGTAAGATCCACTTTTCCGGTTAAGCGGCGGATACGGTACTCCGTGACTCTCAAGTCGGTTCTCTCAGTTGCCCATAATAATTGATCCTTTCCTCCCTCATTTCTTTTACTTTCTCCTAGAAAATGGATCCTACTTTTTCTGCCTTGCGAAAATATTTTCCTTCTCTCCCAATGAACATCCTCAAAAAGATCTACCAAGTTCGCTGTGAACGATTAAGAGCTCTGATGCATAAAGGAATCCCTGAAGATGTGCGGTGGTTAATTGAAGCTAAGGTTCGTCTGGCAGGTGAAATCCCAGAGGCATTTGTGTCTCACATGCCTGGTGTAGGCAAAAGCTCTTATGCCAAAAAGCGAAGAGCGAGGAGACTAGGCGTCTGTTATAAATGCAGACGCTGGACCTGTAATACTAAATGTCGTTCTTTAGGGATGATCTCTGATAATCGAGAAGATAAAATACGATTCATTAAGAATGGCCTGAGTAAGGACTCATTGGATGATATCCAATTGACTCTTGAGACGCATTCTTGTGGATCCGTGCAACGTGAACTTCTCGATTTATGGAGCATTTTTCATGAAGAACGAGAACGATACAGTCCCGGGAATCTGACGTTAAACGACCCTATTTGCCAGCTTGTAAGAAAACTGGATGGGAAGCAAATCCTCGACTCATAGAAGCCGTTAATCCCATTACTGGACGTAAAACCAGTGGAAGATGTGAGCCACAGTCACAATCACTGTACATACAATTTATCATATTTAAAATTTTCCATTTTTCTTTTAATAACGTATTTGCTCCCGTAAGTGTAATCGACACGTTATCCATTTCATCGCTATAAATGCATGTTCTTCCAGTCGGTTATCTAAGTTTCCTTCAATAACTAATTCCTTTCCATCATCTCTCAAATTCTTCTCTCATCAATGGATTCTACTCTTTCTACCCTGCGAAAATACTTTCCTTCTCTTCCAATAAAAGTCCTTAAAAAGATCTACCTTGCTAGATGTGAAAGAATCATAGTTTTTACACGCAAAGGCATTCCCGATAATGTGCAGTGGATAATTGAAGCTAAGGTCCGTTTGGCGGGTGAAGTTCCAGATGCATTTATGCCCCGCATGCCCGGTTTAGGTAAAAGCCGTTATGCCAAAAGGCGAAGAGCAAAGAGACTAGGCGTGTGTTATAAATGTGGGCGATGGAATTGTAATACTAAATGTCGCTCTTTAGGATACATCTCCATAAATCGTGAAGATAAAAGAAAATTCATTAAGAATGGCCTGCGTAAGGAATCTCTGGAAGATATCCGAAAGACTCTTGAAACGCATTCTTGTGGAAAAGTGCAACGTCAAATTGTCAAATTGTGGAGGACTTACCATAAAGAACGAGACCGTTACAGTCTTGGGAATGTGACTGTAAACGACCCTGTCTGCCAGCTTGTAAGAAAACTGGATGGGAAGCAAGTCCTCGACTCATAGAAGGCATTGAAGCCATTACTAGATATAAATCAGTGGAAGATGAGAGCCACAGTCATGATTGCTGTACATATAAGCTGTCATTTGTCTTTTCTTTTGACAATAATGTACTTGCTTCTGTAAGTGTAATTAACGCATTATCCCTTTCATCACTATAAATATGTGTTAGTTATTTTCGTTTCCTACAATCACTAATTTCTTTCTTTGCCTCCTTCATCAATGGAGTCTTCTCTTTCCGCCCTACGAAAGTATTTTCCTTCCTTCCCGATAAATGTTCTTAAAAAGATTTATCAAGCTAGATGTGAACGATTCAGAGTATTTATGCACAAAGGCATTCCTGATAATGTGCGATGGCTAATTGAAGCTAAGGTTCGTTCAGCTGGTGAAGTTCCCGAAGCGTTCTTTCCCCGTATGCCCGGCTTTGGTAAAAGCGCTTATGCCAAAAAAAGAAGAGCAAAGAGGCTAGGCGTTTGTCATAATTGTGGATGGTGGATTTGCGGCAATAAATGTCGTTCTCCAGGAGTGATCACCAGAAATCGTAATGATAGAATAAGATTCATTAAGAATGGCTTGCGTAAGGAATCTCTAGAAGATATTCGAGAGGTTCTTGAAGCGCATTCTTGCGGAATAGTGCAATTTGAGGTTGTTGGATTATGGATAATTTTCCAAAAAGAACGAGATCGTTACAGTCTTGGGAATCTGACCCTAAACGACCCTGTTTGCCAGTTTGTGAGAAAGCTAGATGAGATGCAAATCACCGATTCATAGAAAGCATTGAAGCCATTACTGGACGCAAAGCCAGTGGAAGACGAGGATCAAAGTCACGATTACTGTACGTACTAGCTGTCGCTTTTGAAATTTTCCTCCCCTTTCAGCGATAATGTATCCACTCCTGACATGAGCCATAGTCACAATTACTGTACGTGCTAGCTGTCGCTTTTGAAATTTTCCTCCCCTTTGGCAATAATGTACCCACTCCTGACACGGACTACTGTATATAGCTGCCACTTTTGAAATTTTCCTTCTCTTCCAACAATCACGTACCTACTCCTAACGTAAGCTACAGTAGTGACTACTGTACATGCTAGCAGCTATTTTAAAAATTTTCCTCCTCTTTTAACGATAGTGTACCCATACCTGACCAGAGTCATACTCGTGACTACTGTGAATAGCTGGCAATAATGTATCCATTCTTGAAAATAAAATTATTGCCTTATCTCTTCATCTCTATAAATATATCATCTTTTCTCACAAGAGTAAGGATAGGAATGGAGAAAACCCCAACTCGTAAATCCCGAAGTATTTGTGTATTTTCTGGGGCTTTTCCTGGAAAAGATGAAGAGTATTTAAAGGCAGCCAACCATTTGGGTAGAGTATTAGCTGAGCGAAAAATACATTTAGTTTATGGAGGAGGTAGTGTCGGATTAATGGGAGGTGTAGCATCAGCAGCATCTTTAGGAGGAAGTCAAGTTTTGGGCATCATCCCTGGACCTTTGAAATTTGTTTCTGGGGGCACGATTGGAGAAGAATTAGTGGTTAAAAATTTGCAAGAGCGTGTGTTACAAATGCTTTTAAATGCTGATGCTTTCATCGCTCTACCCGGCGGTTTTGGCACATTGGGAGAAGTCTTTCAAATTGCTTCCATGGCCCAACTTAATTTGCATAAGAAACCTATTGGGCTTTTAAATGTTAACAAATTCTTTACAGGTCTGATAGCTTTTATGGATTATGCTATGCAGAAGAATTTCATATCAAGAGTGGCACGGCGAATCATAATATCCGCAACAACTGCTGAAGAATTGCTAGATAAAATACAAGCTTTTGTTCCTGAACCAGATCCAGCAATGATTCAGATAGACTGGACACGACAGTCTTTCCCGACCAGTTCACTCCCATAATGGTCCTCTACTCACCCTGTTGAAGTATTGTGGAAGAAAGAAGCGATCTGATCCGTTTTTCTTGTCCTTTAGTTTTATTATCAGCATTTTCTTTCGCGTTTCAGTTTTTCTTTTCAGGGAATTTCTTTTTTTATAATATAGCTTCGTCCATGCTGATATTAAAACCATGGGACAATGCCTTTAGGTTGAAATGGCTGAGTAAAGAGTAATTTTTATTACTCTTTAGACGCATCCTATTAGGTCTACTAGGCATAACATTTTGGGGTAGTTAAGCTTTAACCTTATTTGGAGGACATATCTCACAAGGGAATCTATATTTACTGAAGAAAATATTAGATGAACCTTGGATATTGATTCCAAACATCCGTTCCCTTTACATAATTTGTCAGTGTTATTGTCATCATCAAGATTCACTCATCTTATCGAAGTTTAAATTTTTGCACTCACCTATTATGAAAATTCACACTTTCGAAGAAAATTATTCCAATTCTAATTGCTTTCATATAAATTTCGCTCGAGGTTCAAGGAGAGTTTCTTAACCTCATTCAATCAAATTTTCAACGATAGGAAAGTTCCTATCGTCGAGGTTCAAGGAGAGTTCCTTAACCTCATTCAATCAATTTTCCTTCAACGGTAGGACTGCTCCTATCGCCGAGGTTTTAAGGATAGAACCTTTGCCTCGAAATCAATATATTTTCATTCATCGGGGTTGTAAGGATGGAACCTTTACCTCAAAATCAATCAATTTTCATTCGTCGGGGTTGTAAGGATGGAACCTTTGCCTCAAAAATCATCACTTTTCCTTCAAATGATAGGAGAGTTCCTATCATCGAGGTTCTAAGGTAGGGCCCTTAACCTCAAAATCATCAATTTTCCTTCAAACGATAGGAGAGTTCCTATCGTCGAGGTTCTAAGGTAGGACCCTTAACCTCAAAACAATCAATTTTACTTCAAACGATAGGAGAGTTCCTATCGTCGAGGTTCTAAGGTAGGGCCCTTAACCTCAAAATCATCAATTTTCCTTCAAACGATAGGAGAGTTCCTATCGTCGAGGTTCTAAGGTAGGACCCTTAACCTCAAAATCATCAATTTTCCTTCAAACGATAGGAGAGTTCCTATCGTCGAGGCTCTAAGGTAGGACCCTTAACCTCAAAATAATCAATTTTCCTTCAAACGATAGGAGAGTTCCTATCGTCGAGGTTCTAAGGTAGGGCACTTAACCTCAAAATCATCAATCTTCCTTCAAACGATAGGATAGTTCCTATCATCGAGGTTCTAAGGTAGGGCCCTTAACCTCAAAATCATCAATTTTCCTTCAAACAATAGGAGAGTTCCTATCATCGAGGTTCCAAGGTAGGGCCCTTAACCTCAAAGTCATCAATTTTCCTTCAAACAATAGGAGAGTTCCTATTGTCAAGGTTCTAAGGTAGGACCCTTAACCTCAAAACCATCAATTTTCCTTCAAACGATAGGAGAGTTCCTATCGTCGAGGTTCTAAGGTAGGGCCCTTAACCTCAAAACAATCAATTTTCCTTCAAACGATAGGAGAGTTCCTATCGTCGAGGTTCTAAGGTAGGGCCCTTAACCTCAAAACAATCAATTTTCCTTCAAACGATAGGAGAGTTCCTATCGTCGAGGTTCTAAGGTAGGACCCTTAACCTCAAAATCATCAATTTTCCTTCAAATGATAGGAGAGTTCCTATCGTCGAGGTTCTAAGGTAGGACCCTTAACCTCAAAATCATCAATTTTCCTTCAAAATGATAGGAGAGTTCCTATCGTCGAGGTTCTAAGGTAGGACCCTTAACCTCAAAATCATCAATTTTCCTTCAAACGATAGGAGAGTTCCTATCGTCGAGGTTCTAAGGTAGGACCCTTAACCTCAAAACAATCAATTTTCCTTCAAACGATAGGAGAGTTCCTATCATCGAGGTTCTAAGGTAGGACCCTTAACCTCAAAATCATCAATTTTCCTTCAAAACGATAGGAGAGTTCCTATCGTCGAGGTTCTAAGGTAGGACCCTTAACCTCAAAATCATCAATTTTCCTTCAAACGATAGGAGAGTTCCTATCGTCGAGGTTCTAAGGTAGGACCCTTAACCTCAAAATCATCAATTTTCCTTCAAATGATAGGAGAGTTCCTATCGTCGAGGTTCTAAGGTAGGACCCTTAACCTCAAAATCATCAATTTTCCTTCAAACGATAGGAGAGTTCCTATCGTCGAGGTTCTAAGGTAGGACTCTTAACCTCAAAATCATCAATTTTCCTTCAAAACGATAGGAGAGTTCCTATCATCGAGGTTCTAAGGTAGGACCCTTAACATCAAAATAATCAATTTTCCTTCAAACGATAGGAGAGTTCCTATCATCGAGGTTCTAAGGAAGGCCCCTTAACCTCAAAACAATCAATTTTCCTTCAAACGATAGGAGAGTTCCTATCGTCGAGGTTCTAAGGTAGGACCCTTAACCTCAAAATCATCAATCAATCATTCAGTCCATCTTACAACGAGAGAACCTTTCCTATCGTTAGAGGTTCTAAGGACCTTTCCTTAAACCTCAAACAAACAATCAATCATTCAGTCCATCTTACAACGATAGAACCTTTCCTATCGTTAGAGGTTCTAAGGACCTTTCCTTAAACCTCAAACAAACAATCAATCATTCAGTCCATCTTACAACGATAGAACCTTTCCTATCGTTAGAGGTTCTAAGGACCTTTCCTTAAACCTCAAACAAACAATCAATCATTCAGTCCATCTTACAACGATAGAACCTTTTCTATCGTTAGAGGTTCTAAGGACCTTTCCTTAAACCTCAAACAAACAATCAATCATTCAGTCCATCTTACAACGATAGAACCTTTCCTATCGTTAGAGGTTCTAAGGACCTTTCCTTAACCTCAAACAAACAATCAATCATTCAGTCCATCTTACAACGATAGAACCTTTCCTATCGTTAGAGGTTCTAAGGACCTTTCCTTAAACCTCAAACAAACAATCAATCATTCAGTCCATCTTACAACGATAGAACCTTTCCTATCGTTAGAGGTTCTAAGGACCTTTCCTTAAACCTCAAACAAACAATCAATCATTCAGTCAATCTTACAACGATAGAACCTTTGCTATCGTTAGAGGTTCTAAGGACCTTTCCTTAAACCTCAAACAAACAATCAATCATTCAGTCCATCTTACAACGATAGAACCTTTCCTATCGTTAGAGGTTCTAAGGACCTTTCCTTAAACCTCAAACAAACAATCAATCATTCAGTCCATCTTACAACGATAGAACCTTTGCTATCGTTAGAGGTTCTAAGGACCTTTCCTTAAACCTCAAACAAACAATCAATCATTCAGTCAATCTTACAACGATAGAACCTTTCCTATCGTTAGAGGTTCTAAGGACCTTTCCTTAAACCTCAAACAAACAATCAATCATTCAGTCCATCTTACAACGATAGAACCTTTCCTATCGTTAGAGGTTCTAAGGACCTTTCCTTAAACCTCAAACAAACAATCAATCATTCAGTCCATCTTACAACGATAGAACCTTTGCTATCGTTAAAGGTTCTAAGGACCTTTCCTTAAACCTCAAACAAACAATCAATCATTCAGTCCATCTTACAACGATCGAACCTTTCCTATCGTTAGAGGTTCTAAGGACCTTTCCTTAACCTCAAACAAACAATCAACCATTCAGTCCATCTTACAACGATAGAACCTTTCCTATCGTTAGAGGTTCTAAGGACCTTTCCTTAAAGCTCAAACAAACAATCAATCAATTAGTCCATCTTACAACGATAGGAGCTTTCCTATCGTTGAGGTTCTAAGGACCTTTCCTTAAACCTCAAACAATCAATCAATGAGTCTATCTTACAACGATAGGAGCTTTCCTATCGTCAAGATTCTAAAGAGGATTCCTTAACCTTATAATTTAGGCGGCAAGAAGGTTCTCAATACCTAGCTAAGCCGGACGAAATTTGGTAACGACTTTGCATACATCATGTCCCATGAAGCATGCAAAGGGGGGCAGCTGTTGACACCCAATTTCGTCCGACCTTAAAAAAAATAAATAATAATAATAATAATAATAATAATAACAATAATAATAAAATATATATTAGTTTAAGGGCATTTTTGTTTTATCGAATATGTGTTAAAAAATTATTAATTATTAATTAAAAAAAATTAATTAATTATAAATCAAATCAAATCAAATCAAATTAATTAAAATATGTGTGTGTAATAATAATGAAAATAATAATAATAAAAATAATAATAAATAATAATAAAAAAATTAAAAATATCTCCCTTCTCGATCCTTCGGCTGAATTATTAATCGGGGGAGGGGACGATCTCATCTTATCTACGGATAGCTCTCTGAAGTCCGAGAGCTAGCCTTCCATCTCTCTCTTCTCCCTCCACTAACTTCTTCTTCCTCTATCAGCTTCTCTCTCATCCTCTCTCTCATTCACGCTCTCCCTCTCTCTCTCTCTCCCTTTCTGAGTGATCTTTCTCCTTCTCCCTCTCTGTTTCTATTCTCTCTCTCAGACAAGGCACACACACAAAAAAAAAAAATTAAAAAAAATGCTCTCCCTCTCTCTCCCTCTCGGTTTCGATCTTTCTCCTTCTCCCTCTCGGTTTCTTCTCCCTCTCTGTTTCTATTCTCTCTCTCACAGAACACACACACAAAGAAAAAAAAAAACGCTCTCCCTCTCTCTCTCATCTCCCCTGCCCAAGCTCCACCGCGCCTCGACGACGCCTTCGCCCTCCTTTCCCACTCGCCCTCCGCTCAGCGCCGCGTCTGCCGCCCGCCTGCTGCTCTCACTCCAGTCACCGTCTCCGGCCTCCTTCCCTGCCGCGTCGCGTCCCCTGCCGCGCCTCCTCGCCCGCCGCGTCGCGTCCCCTGCTCGCCTCGCTCCCTGCCGTCCAGCCAGCCTCCGTGTTGCCTCCCACCAGCCTCCTCCGCTCCCGTCGCACCCGTCGCCCTCCATCTCCCCTCCTCTTCCGCGCCTAGCAGCCCCTCCGCCGTCGTGCATCGCTCCAGCTACGCAGCCCCCCCTCGTCGCGCCTGAAGAAAAAAAAAAAACGAAGAAGGAAGAAGAAGTAAAAAACGCCAGACGCGTTTTTAATTTTTGACCAAAGTCAAAGACTGTTCTTTTAATTTTTTGGGTAAACATCCTTGTTTAATCCTTAGTTTTCTTCATTTTGTTCATTTAAGTCACTAACATATTCTCTTTTGCAGATTAACCACTTACAGCAAGTTTTTATTGTTTTCTTTTCTTTAATCTCTTTTGTTTACTTGTCTATTTTGGCCATTAATTAAATTTAGTCATAAAATTCATGTAGGATTATAACCTAGATTGTTTTACTTAATTTTATATCCATCCTTTTTATCTATTTAATTTTAGGATAGTTCATTTATTATTTAATATTCACAATCCATTTAAAAAATCATTCCGGGTAGATTTAATAAAACTCTTGAATGAATATAGTATGATAATAAATTACAGAATTCATATCCAGGTAGTTCGGTTAGAATCCATGGTTTGGATATTAACTGCATTTATTTAAAGCCCCGAAAGTAAAAAAATGAAAGTAAAAATTAAACAAAAAAATGAAACTCGGATTGCAAACCGACTCGTTATCGATCCAGATCTGATTTGATCCATAATTTTGGGCATAATTAATTTTTAGCCTATGGATTCCTTTGATTTGCCTATTTGAGACCCTATGTTTGTTTCGATTTACAATCTGGCCATTGATTTACTGATGTTTATTAATTGTTCAGATAATTAAAAGCATAAATTTGCTTAGAAATTAACATTAAGCTTAATTATATGATTAGGATACATAGATATTTCTTTAAATAATCTGTCCCTGGATTTATTTGATTTTTGTCTATTTGAGACTCTAATGTTGTTTTGATTTACAATTTGGTCACTAATGTTTATTTTCATTCATGTTTTTATTTGATTATGAGCACAAATAAATAAATAAAATTAATATTAAGCATAATTGCATGATTAGGTTAGATAAACATTTTTAATAAATAATTTACCCCTGGATTTATTTTATTTGTCTAATTGAGTCTCTAACGTTGTTCTGATTTACAAATTAGTCATTGTTTTACTTATGTTTTCCTTTTATAGTTTTGTTTAGATAATTATGAATTAGCTTAGGAATTAATATTAAACATAATTAGATTTAGACTTTTTAATAATTAATATGAAATTAGTTTGACATAATTAAAAAAATCACACTTAGAAAAATTCAGGCTGCGTGTGCTATTTAATAATTAATTGAATAATTAAATTTTAAATTAAATTCCATGTCCAAATGATCCGCCAGGATCCATGGTTTGGAAAACCAAAATTTTTTAAGTAAAGTATAAAATAAAATTAATTTTTAAATAGTTTACTTTATTTTTTTTATCCAGTAATAAAAACAAAGAAAAACTTTTTTTAAAAAAATAAATATATGAAAATTAAACTTTTATATTTTTACTTATTTTCTTTTAAAATAATAAAAAAATATAACTTTTTAATTCCTTTATTAAATAAACAAAAATCTTAGCCAAATGATTTCAAAAAAAAATATAAGATAAAATAAATAGAAAAGAATTAAATATTTTAGACTTATTAATTGGATGTATTTTTTTTAGACTTACAAATTAGATAATTACTTTAAAAACCTTATATCAAAATATAAATATCAAGACTTTTCTTTTATTTTTATAATATACATATAAATCTTTGGTTTCATTATTAAATAAATAAAATCTTAATTAAATAATTACTTTTTGGTTCATATTTTATCAAATAAAAAGAATAAACATAAAATAAAATATATGAATATCAAGATTTTTTTTTAAAAAAAATATATAACTCTTTGAAAAAAAAAATTTATTTTTGGTTCCTTAAAAAAAAATAAATGATAAAGATCTTTCATTAAACAAGAAAATAAAAAGAAAAGTAAAAAGAAAAGAAAAAGAAAGAAAAGAAAGAAAAGAAAAGAAAATATAAAGAAAGAAAAATCAAATTTTTAGATTACTAGTAAACCTAAAATTTCCAAATTAATAATTAAACTAATAATTGATTCCATAAAAATTAAATAATTAACTAAAAATTAAAATAATTTCCATATCCGGATGATCCGGCAGGATCTACGGTTTAGAAAATATCAACCTTTTTAAAATAAATAAATTAAATAAAAACATAAAAATCCATATTTACGATATGGATTAATTGATTAAAATTTTGTCAAATTCCGTGTCCAAATGACTCGACAGAGTCCATGGTTCGGAATCCAAATCTTCCGTGTCCAAATGACTCGGCAGAGTCCATGGTTCGGAAGTATAAAATTCTATACAAATTAACTTAAAAATCCACATTTCGACTAATTCAGTTAAAATTTCTAAGTTAACTGAAAATTATTTAAAAGCAAAGTAAAACAAAATTAAAATCAACTAAGGTGCCAATTTTGGGCGCTATAACAATATTGTTTTAGCGTAACCGTACTCCCGATCCTCGAACTCTCGCAGACCAATTTTAAGGTGACCAATCGACCTAAGAAAACCGATTGGTGGCGACTCCCGAAAACGGCCCGCACGTTGCCACAGTGAGTGGATATCGTTCCCACGAAGATTGATGAAATTGAACGCCAAGTACCACTACTCAAGTTAAACTTTAGCTAAACAATCAAAGTTGGATGACAATATAGGCAACTTAAACAAGTGACTAACCTTAGCTAAATGGAATACTATTAACCTAGAATGCAAGTATGCAATGTAAAAATTGTAGTTTTTTATCAAATCATGAAAGAACACTTCTTATGGGTTCACTACTTGTCTTGATTTGTTGGTGAACTTAGGTGAGTGGGTTAATTTCCAATGTATGTTGATAAAGTTATTCAACTAAATTCCTACTTTTCCAAGTGAAAGAATTAATCTCTCTAATCTAAACTTAATAAGGATTTCCACCCGATTACAAGTTTAGAAAGAGGCATTAAAGCTCAATTTACCTTTACCTAATGACTTAGACTAATTTTCCAACAAGTCCATAGCCATTAAATTCTTCTCCTAGGTCCAATAGCTTCTAATCTTTTCCAAGAGTTTAGATGCAATTTATAGTGCAACTAATTGTGGCCATCAACTAGCTAACACAACATTAAGCTCAAGAGAAGAATAAACATACATTTAGTAGAAAACCAACATCACATAACCATAAATTCATCCAACACAATCAATCCAAGTAGCTACATCCATAGAAAGTACAAAAGAAGACTACTCCATAACTAAATAAAACATAATCATAAAAGTGAACATAATAGCATCCATGAAGAACTACAAGGTAAATGAAAGAATAAACCCAAGGTGGCTAGAAGCTCTTGAATCCAAAGTCTCCAAGCTAGTCTCCTTGAGCACTCCAAGCAATCTCCAAGTTAGCTCCAATGGTCACCAAGAAGAAACTAAGAAAAGCTAGGAAAACTAACTATGATGAAAAAAACCCAAAACTAGTTCTAAGAAAAACAAGATGAAGATGAAGAAGATGATGAAGCTCCTCTTCCCCTTTGCTATGTTCCAGATTCTTCTCCTCTAGAGGCTGTCCCTTTCACTCACCAACTCCATTGGATAGAAAACCTTGGCCAATGGCAAGCTTGAGTTCAAATTTGAGGAGGGGACCACTTTCCCGGGTGACTGGCGCCTAGGCGCCATATGGGGGTGTCTGGGCGCTTAGGCGCCAGAGCTTGAGGGCGCCTGGCGCCAGAATGGATGGATGGGCGCCTAGGCGCCAAGGTGCCCTTTTCTTGGCAGAGGACTTTATATTGTGGCGCCTAGGCCTCGCTCCTGGCGCCTAGGCGCCACAGTTATAATGTCCGTTGGCTTTTACGTTCCCATTTTTCGTGCCGCTTGTCCCGATACCATTCCAATGCTATAGTCCGCTTCTCCAACCTACAAAATGAAGGATCAAAGCAAGAATTGGCCAAAAATATTGAGTGATGAGGTAGAAAATTGTGGTCAAAGTTGACAAAAAGTCAACATGTTTGACCACAAAACTAACATTTATCACTAATAGCAAGGTAAACTCATATGTGAAGTTTCAAAACAAGCTGATAAGTCTAGGTAAATGTCAAAATGTTGGTTAACCTTGCGAACAAAACAACACTCAATCAATTAAACTAGATTTTGCAAGTTTTGAAGTAAACTTAACTAAGTAATCACAAGTGAAAACTAAGAAGTATTAATATTTCAACGTCTTGCAATTACAAACTAGCTCCAACACAAATTCGAACCATATCATGTAATCAGAATCGAGTTCAATAGATTAAGGTTTTTACTGTTGTCCTGGATCATCCTTTACTATTATACTAATCTTTTCTTATGAGTAAAATCCAAATATGGTCCCTTAAATTTAAGGGTTGTCCTAAAATGTTCTCTTAACTTTTTTTTTTTTTGCTTTTTAAAGTCCCCTAACTCAGCTAGTGTGTTCTATTTTAGTTTCTATCATCAATTCAAATGCTATTTCTAATAAAAATGCCTATGTAGAATCCTATTTTATAAAATTAATAACTATATTTGAAGAATACATCATTTCAGGTTAAAATTGACAAAAAAAACTCAAATTCTTGGAGACTTAAATGTATATCAGCCAACAATTCATCTTCTTCCTCAAATCTTTATCTATGGAATCATTCAGCTTCTTTGGTCTCAAAATCCGTCTCTGACCAATCAAAATCATAGAACCTAAGAGCATCAGTCCCATAATCAAAATCAAAATAAAAACCTTCTTCTCCAATTGAAATCAATTCTTTGCTTTTTTTCGGATGACATTGAGAACAAAGTTGATGAGCTTCGATCCATATCATCTACCGCTGCCTTGATCCACCCATTTTTTTTACTGAAATTAGAAGCCCCGCCTCAACCAACCGATCTTGCCAGACTTGCTTCGTAATTTGACTTTCTCAGTAATATTAAAGGGATTTCAAGTAAAATCATTTTTTATGCAAATCCAAACACTAGGATTATATCACACAAACTTTGGGGTAATTTAGATAAAATCAATTTAGATCTAAGATTGATATAAAAGACTACAATGCAAATATTTCACAAAATTATTAAAGATCTACATGATATAGTTTTAATCTCTCATTAAGCCTATATGGAAAAAGGAAAATCATTCTTTGGGCGACTCTGTTAGTTAAGAAACATTATTAACACTAAACAAAAAAATCACAACTTGTCAAGCTACGGGCAATCATGGTGTTTTATAACAGTTCATATGTTCTTACACAGTGACTTATAAGTGATGGTACTTCAATTCCTATTAGAAGACTTGAAATAACAATTGAATTCAAAGTTTACCAAGAAAAAAATGTTGTGATGAGTTTTTTTCAAATTTTATTATTTTTATGTTTTATTTGACAAGCATATACTAATCATCTTATGAATTATTTTTTTTTAGAGTTTTGGTTCACTAAACATAGAAGAAATGACTTTTGTCCTCTTATTCTTTGAAAATTCAACAATATTGAAAATGCCAAGCACAAGATACCGAAAGTTCTAAAGTAATTTTATTTCTTATATCTTTTTATATCTTGACAAATCTAAAAAGAATTAAGCCATATCCTTTTAGAGTTAGTGAATGATGTATTTCTTTCAGGTATACTAGTTATTGTACTATGGAGTTCCTATATGGATACTACAATGATCTAGACAAATGTCTAAACTAAGCCATGTGTTTCTTTGTAGTGGTTCTTCACAACTTTTTTAAAGTGATGTTGCTTGGTGAATACGTAAAATTATTTGTTCTAGGTTTGCTAGCACTCCATCATATCAGTTGGCTCTAATGTCATATTTGATTTAATTAAGTTCATATATGACCTAACATATTTCACAAATTAACAGGAAATGAAAAAGACTGTAATGGCTTAAGCTTTAAGGAATTGCAAGCTAAAACACAATATAAAATTTTTCTATGTGATACTAGAAAAACCCCATATATCAAAAAACTTACTAGAGCTAGAGATACAAGACATTGTTAAGGCTTGCAACAAATCTAGGTTCTTGACATATCGTATTCACACTCAAGTACCCTTAGTCCATGTTACTTATGGTGTGGAAAACCACAGTATTAAACACTACCTCAAATCAAGGTCATTTTTATTAGGACTAGTTACCAATATGTATGTTATTTCATTCTTGGACTAGAAGATTATAAATTGTAAGATTCTAATTACCATTTCTTCCTTCTTTAAAGAAAGCAGCATACCCACAGTAATTAAACTCTAAAAAGCATATATGTTATCAATGTCATTAAGCACTTGATTCGAGTTCCTCTACTGATCCAAATGCAATTGACAAGAATATTCTCGTGGTGTTGAATATATGTTTTCATGTAATTATCCAAACTATGTTCTTATACAATTGAGAAGTCATTATATGGTTAAAAGTTTATTGTATAGCCATATGTCTTTATATATGGTGATGAAATGTTTTGTGCATTTGCATGGAGTGAAGAATGTCAATATGCTAATTACAAAATTTTCAATAGTACTGCATTCACATGGTTTACAATAGCTGACATTATTTCATACATCAAATCTATTTAGACAAATTAAGATCCATCTAGAATCAAGTTTGTAATAATGTTTACATGTAATAAGTTAGCTTGATACAGTACCAAGTAACTCTTTAAACTTAAGTTTGACGGCTAAACAGAAAAATTGATTTCACAACATTTATGACATGGTTTAAAGCTATATATGGAGATTTTTAATTTTGTTTAACATTTCATTAGATTTTTTAATTTAAAGTGAATATCTACAAAGAAAAGATCAACAACCATGGAGTAATTGTTTTATAGCTTAAAACCTCATGTCAATGTTTCTCTCATTCCACTGTTTATGAAAAGAAAGAAAATTCCTTAAAGATGATAAAAATATAAAAGGAAATATAAGATTTATTATCCTAACAAATCTTTTAGATGGGATTAAAAGTGATGCAACATATCCTTGGATGAAAAACCTCTTAAAAAAAGATCTTATCCATCTTAGTTTCATCGATGTTTTTTTTATTTGGAATTGATATGTTAGTCACATACGAGGAATGATTTGAGAAAATAAGATTGATCATTCAAAATGATCCAGTATTATTATATAACATAAACTTTAAAATTGAGCTCAATGATTTCTAGAAGAAATGTCAATGCATGCATCTTTACAATGAGCTTACTGATGAGAAAAAATTAGTTCATTTTTTTGAAGAAAACTCGTAAGTTTGTGCCACAAAAGTTATGTATACAATAGAAAAATATACAATAATTAAAGATTTTGACTGATAATAGAGTTTATCTCAATTAGGGTTGTTCTTGATTAGTTGGTGTTTGAAGGAAAAGAAGACATAAAAGAGTTTAATTTAATAACATAAAAAAAGAAAATGTACAACCAACTCAACACTCAGCAGATGGAAAAAGACAAGATATTATCATCTCTCTTGCATTATAGGTTAAATCCATTAAAAAGTGTTTCAAACATAGTAAATATTTGAAATTTTGCTAAATTCACATGCTTTTATGCAAGTCTAAAGATGCAAGAAACTTGGTGGCTTATGCAACTTTACTAAAGATGTTAAATAATAAGTTGGGTGTAACTAGAGGTGAAGCAAGAATTTTTAGTTAGGGAGACAGAGTTCATTTTAAAAATGTTAAAAGATTAGAGGGCCATAGTAGAGATAATGAGATTTTTTTTAGCTTTATCTTTATATATACATATGAGCAATATGCATAATTTACAAGAATTTTGGGGGGGACCTCTTAGTCCCTTTATTTCCTCCGCCACCGTGCGTAATCCTAGAGGCTTTAACATTAACAATTTCTTTTTACTATACAATTGATATAAATGGATATGGTGATGTATCTGTCTTGCTGGCTACTGGAGTATCACACCAACTAGATGTTCTCAGTAATATTAAAGAGCTTTAAAGTAAAATCATCTATGGTGCAAATCCAATACCTAAAGTCGCATCATACAAACTTGAGGGTAATTTAGATAAAATCAATTTTGGATATAAGCTTGATATAAAGTATTTCTTCACAAATATTTCACAAAATTATTAAAGATTAAGAAGATATAGTTTTAATATTTCATTAACCTTATATTGAAAAAGAAGAATCTTCTTTAAATGTCTCTTTTAGCCAAAGAGCACAATTAATACATTAGTCACATATGAGGAATGATTTGGGAAAATAAGAATGATCATTTGTAACGATCTAGGATTGTCATATAACATAAGCTTTACAACTGAGCTTAATGATTTCTAAAGATCTAATTTTTGGAAGAAATCTCAACGCTTGCAGCTTTACAACTGAGGTTAATGATAAATAAAAATAGTTCATTCTTTGGAGATGAATCACAAATTTGTGCTGCAAAAATTGTGTATACAATAACAAAATATACAATAATTAAATATTTCCACTAACAGTAAAGTCTATCTCAATTAAGGTTGTCCCTGATCAATTGATGCTTGAAGGGGAATAAGACATAAAAGATTTTAAATTAATAAAGTAAAGGAAGAAAATGTACAACCAACTCAACATTTAGCAGATGGAAGAAGACAAGATATTATCATCTTTCCTGCGTTATAGGTTAAATTCATTAAAAAATGTTTTAAACATAATCAATATTTGAAATTTTAATTGAATTCACATGTTTCTATACAAATCTAAATATACAAGAAACTTAGTGGCTTATGCAACTTTACTAAAGAGGTTAAATAAGAAGTTGGGTGGAAATAAGGGTGGAGTAAGAATTTTAAGTTAATGGGACAATGAGATTTTTTTAGCTTTTTCCTTACATATACACATGGGAAATATGTATAATTTGCAAAAATTTGGAGTGGCAGGCACCCTTTAGTCCCCCTATTACCTCTGCCACTAGGTGTAAACCCAACGGCTTTCACATAAATTTTATTTTTTTAACTATGCAATTTATATAAATGAACATGGTACTGCATGTACTTTGTTGGCTGCTGAAGTATCACACCAACTAGTTGTTCTTAGTAATATTAAGGGGATTTGAAGTAAAATCATCCATGGTGCAAATCTAATACTTAGAGTTGCATAATAGAACTTAAGGGTAATTCAGATAAAATCAATTTGGATATAGCATTGATATAAAGGACTTCTATGTAAATATTTCATAAAAGTATTAAAAACCAACAAGATGTAGTTTTAATATTTCATTAACCTCATACTAAAAGTGGAGAATCTTTCTTTAAGTGATTCTTTTAGCCAAGGAGCCTTGTTAGCCTAAAGAAATAAATCACAATAGAATTTTGTTCAGAAAGTTTCTCTTCAAAATATCCGTGATGGACTTCCCAGGTTGGTTCAAAACACTCTTATTTCATTAGATTTTGAAGGACATGGTACACGTTGTGCTTCATTGGCTGCAGTAGAGCCCCATGAGCTTGAAGTCCTTAACAATGTTAAAGAACTACCTAATACAATTATTAACGGTGCAAATCCTAATGCAAAAATTGTGTCACACAAATATGTCAATGATGTTCATACTGTTATGGATGATTACTCTAAACAGGAAGCTGAAAAGTTATTTGAGAAGATAGTTCAAGATCATCTAGAGATAATATCTATCTCCTATATCTCAAGATGTAACAATCGCAATTTTTTGAGCGATCTATTCAATAAAGGTGTATTATTGGCAGTAAAAGAAAACATTACAATTTGTAACATTATTGGCAATGATGATTCTCGCACCTACACAACTAAATCTGCTTTTACACCTTGGTCAATTAGTGTTGGCGCTTGCAAGGGAGGATGGTTCATAACATAAATCCAATTTGAAAATTTGGAGAATAATGAATCTATTATGGTGATTGGGTTTAGATATTTAAGAAGTTACTCAAAATTTAATACAGGTTATATATTAAACTCATTTTATATTCTATATATTTTAGGGATTTGGCTTAATAAACAAGTTGGAAACATGTTTCTATGATATTATTCTTTGGAAATCCAAAACATGTTCCTATCCATCCAGCATTATTGTAGTTCTTACATATTAGAAAGTTCAATTATTTAGTTATATTTATTAATTCTACATTTCAAATAATTTTGTCTCTAACATTAAATGTAATTTTTTATGGTAATGAATGTTCATGTTTGATAGGAAGGTTGAAAGTGAAACGAGCTACAATTCATTGCAATCAATAGAATTGGCAAGGAAAGTGAAAGGGAAACTTGTGCTTACTAGTATCCAACAAACCTTTTCTGTAAGAAAACTTGTTAAAGCTAAAGCTAAAGGAATTATTATTGGTTGTGATGATGCTTGCTTCAATTCTTATAACTAGTTGAACAACCTGTGCGATGCACAAGAATCATTTCTTGAATTGAAATTGGGTTTATATGATAGAATGTAAGTTATGTTTTCATTGTTTGTATATGCAATCTAGCTGTATAATACAAAAATTATCCAAACTCTTACTTTCTATTAATAGTATTATTTGATATGAGATATTACTCATTGTAAAATCTATAATTGTAATGAAACAAAACTTAGTTGCTAAGATTATAAATCTTTCATAATTTCATGTATATAAGCTTGTAGTGCTTTAATCATTGCTTTATTTTTCTTGTAGTACTTTAACCATTATATATATTCAAATATATAATATAAAATTATTGGTGGTAAGTTATTAATTAAAGTGAGAGATACACTGTAAACCAAAAATTGGTTTTAGAAACTTACATCAAATCATCCCTTATAGTTTCAACCTCAAGAATTTGAATATTTGAATAAATCTTACTCAATCTAAAAGTCTTAAGCTTGGTCGACCTATATACAAAAGTAAGTTAGTTAAAAAGTTTACATTATAGTAGATTGAGAAGTAAAGCTAAATGTGGATGAGAGAATGTACATTATGTTAGAAACCTTGAAAAGTTTTGATGACCAAAAAAGTGAAAACTCCTACAACACAAGATGATTTGTTTTCTTATTTTTTTGCCAAAAAAATTTTGGAGAACTCTAACCATAATGTACATAAAATTTTATTCCTAATGTAAAAAAAATTGGAAATTAAGAAAAAAATATACACAAATGATCCAAGGGAAATCATTGGACATCATGGTGTAGATAATACTTCAAATTTTGTAATTTTATGGTAAATGTGTCAACTGAATCACTTTTACCAATTTGTTGCTCTATTGTGCTAACCATTTACTATAACTCCCACAACATTTGTCATGCAAAAAGGAATTGAAATAATGATATATAGATGGTACATGCAACACTCAATTGTATTTTAGAAAACTTTTAGGAAAACCTGTAAGGAATTCTTCTTAGTGTGTGTGCTAAGTTAGTCAAAACCAATAAACTCAAATTTATGCATGGGAAAATCATGAGGTTCATGGTTCACATCATAGATTTGTGTATTATGAGTAAGGTGGATCATAAATGGGTGTGTATCTACAATCTATTAAGTCTTCTTCTTTAGAAGAACTGTGAAATTCTTGAAAGTATACATTACTTCCTTCACGAAGCTTTGCTTTAAACTTATATGCCAAAAAATTTTGATAGATCCATGAATTGCCACATCCTACAAATGTAAACCAAAGGCGTAATAGCCAATAATATATCATGAACATATATTTATAATATGAAGAAAAGAATAAATTGCAAAATTCAACAGAATGAAGGGAAAAAAAAAAAGAATACCTTCCCATCCACAAGAACAAAATTGGTATTAATAAATTGTTCACCTTTTCAAAAATTTTAAAAACATACCATAAACGACACACCCTTACTTGAATAGTCCTATCAGTTCTCTTATGAGACAATTCCTCCAATGCAACATGTTCTATCAGAAGACTATAAAAATAAGAAAAGATTTGTAAAGGAACATATTTGTCCATTGTATGAATTCAGATATTTTGAAATAAAAAAATAATAAAATTCATCAGTCTTTTTAAATGACTACCTTATATGACATTGGGGAGAATCTAAAAATATAAATTAATGAAGGAATAAAGAAAGGTAGTAAAAGATGACAAGAAGAAATAAAATGAATGAATGATAATAGTAAGTATGTGTTGAAAGCAAGTGTGAGAATATATATATATATATATATATATGAGTTGGTTGGACAATGCCATTGAAACCAAATAAATTTTAATGAAAGCATTTTAATGGACATAAGTATTAATTATTACAAATAAATTTTGAAATTAATGCTATAACTGTACTATAAAGCTAATGCTAAAGGAAGTAGTGTTGGAAGTTGGATAGACAATATTAATACTATTGAAACCAAATAAAATTGTAATAAGAGTATTTTACTGGAAATTAAAGCTACTAAATGGTAACAAAGAAATAAAATCTATTTAAAAAAATTGATTAAGGGACAATATTATTAAAGAGCCAATAAAAAGGGAACAAAAGCTAATGGTGTTTTATTATGCTAAGAGAATAGAAATTTAAATTCAATTACTAAAATCTATAAAAAGTAGAATTTTAAGAGCTTTCTACTATGACATAAGAAGGTCACTAAAAATTATATTTCATAATCTAAATTTTAGATCATGATTATATGAGGACTTAAGTTATTAAACAATATAAATGCACTATGCAATTAACGATAAAAGAACTAGTCTTGGGAAAATTGGTGAATTATATAGTGAGAGCTACATAAGTACCCAAGTATTAATTATTAGAAATAAAATTTGAAATTAATGCTACAAATGTGCTATGAAGTTAATGCTAAAGGAAGCAGTATTGGAAAGTAGGTGGATTTCTCCTTTATATATATATATATATATATATATATATATATAAATTTAATTACTAAAATGCATGAAAAATAAAATTTTAGGAACTCTCTACTAAGATAGAAAGCGCTCATCAAGAATTACAATTTAAAATCTAAATTTTAGAGTCATAACTATATAAGGGCCTAAGTTATTAAATCATACAAAACACACTATGCAATTAATGGTAAAAGAAGTAGTCTTGGGGAATGGGTGAATTTTGGAATAAGAGTTATATAAGGAACTAAGTATTAATTATTACCAACAAATTTCAAAATTAATGTTATAAATGTACTATAAAATTAATGTTAAAGGAAGTAGTCTTGGGAAAAGGTTGTCCTTTATATATATATATATATATATATTGATGTTGCAACTGCACCAGCAGTCAATGTTTCTTATCATGATGCAAATAATATTGTAGTTCACTATATCAATTTTAGGTTATCTTTTAAATGCAGGATTTATTTGCTAGTTTATTATAAGCTGCAATATTTTAAATTGAAGTAAAAGAGTAATGTCATGACTAGTCTCTCTTTTAGGGGTGTTCATGATGTGGTTTTATGGGTTTTTACCCAAACCTATAATTGTTCCACATAGTAAATGATTTTAAAATTTGAGAACCATAATTGTACTGCTTTGTAAACAAAATCGAAAAAAAAGACACACAGTGTAAATGTGGTTCAATAGCGGTTCAGTAACGGTTTTTTACACCTCAAATTCATCATACTAAATTCAAATAAATTAATACAAGAACATAACATAAACCCAATAGCAGCAATAAAAATTAAAATACAATCCAATCCATAAACCACATGCATACAAGAAATTGAGAAAGGTGGTGATCCTAGTAAAGGGAAGATTGCAAAGAAAGGCACGTGTAGAAAAAAGAATCATTGAGCAGCATCCCAAACAATGTGGAGAAGAATCGCACTAGGATAGAATCTAAACAAAGCCAATTGTTTGAGTTTGAGTTTGTTTCTCTGCCTCACTTTCATGTTTCTATCTCACATTATCCTTAGGTTTGCTTTAGGAAATTAGAAATTAGTTTTAGCAAAGCATCTAAAATGATATGTACAAAAGGAAGAAAGAATTATATTGGGTTAGACTAGATGGATTAGGATTATTAGGAATTATGTAGGTTTGACTTATAGGTTTAAAGAGGTATTCAGTTTAGGGTTTAGAATATACGAGGCATGAAAGGCCCGCACGTTGCGACGGTCATATAATATCACAATATTAAGTAAAATAATAATGAAAAAAAATAACAAAAATAATTTGGGGACCAAGAGAGAAAATGTAAAAACTTTAGACATTAAAAGTTTAACAATTAACTTAAGAAAAGTTAAAAAAAAGTCTTATTTCACTAAAAAAATAAACAAATCATGGTGATCAATGTTTTAGTTTAGAAAACAAAACATCATAAAAAAATCAAGAGATTAAACAAAAACACTATAATTAAGTAGTTATTAAGTTCATGGTCCAAAATGTTAAGATAATCAAACTCAGGGTCTAATATCAGAAACAGAAATAATATATGGATTGGAAATATGTTTCACAAAAAAGAAAAGTGAAAGTAGGAGAATAGCGAGATCGACCCTTGAAAAGATATTTTCATTCAAAAATTTCACCAACCTTCCAAAAGAAGCAACCCAACCCAACATCAAAAAGGAAAAAAAGGAAAGTACAGGCAACAGAGCAGGTCACAACCCAGTCCAATACTGAAGAGCAAAAGCAGGAAGATACTATAGTTTACTGTAGATAAAACGGTGGTTAGAATATAGCGAGGTTTTTTTAGGTGCACTTTGTAGCAAAATTTTTTTAATACAAATTTTGACATTAAAACAAATGCCAATAATAAATAATTAAAAAATTCTCATTCATAAATAAATGTTAATCAATTAAATTTTGCTTCATTTTAATTTTGAGTTGGGTTTTCTTTATGTTATGTTTTTATTATTAAAATGATTAATTGTGATCAAAACATAATTCTATAAAACATAACACTACATGTGCTTCGAAATGATAAATATTTTTTATCATAAAAAAATAATTTACTAAAAAGTTTCATCTCTTATTAGTTTAATTTTTAATTTTTAATATCGATAAGAAATTTATTTAGTAAAATTCACTCAAAAGCTTTAGAGTTTAATAAAGTAATTCGATCTATCGATCCATAATTGTTAAAATTGATAATGAATATGAAACATAACATTGTACATGTTTTGAAATGATGGATAAAATTTTTCATTAAAAATTAATTCACTAAAAAATTTTATGTCCTATGAACTGAAATTTTAATTTTTAATATTCTTTATAAATTTATTTAGAAAAATCTATCTTCAATTTATTTATAATTTTTTTAACGTTTATTAAGTCAATTATTAAAACCTTAATGTCTAAAGTTATTTCTTCAAGCTAAAGAAATAAACCATGATTACCAAGATTTTTCTTTAGAAGACAATAAATAAAAAAATAACAAAAAAATTAGAGATAAAGAGAACAAATTATGCTCACCAATGTCTTTCCTTAGAAAATAGTACATAAAACAACAACAACAAAAAAGCTTGGGATCAAGGGAGCAAATAGAAGAGCTAGATTAATAGTTATAAAATTTGGGGACCAAAATATAACACTGATGTAAATTCAAGCCTAAAATGGAAGCATTAGAAAGTTAGGGACTAAAACTGTGTTTTCACCGAAACAACACATGAAATAGATTGAAAGCCTAAAATTTCAATACAGATCCTCAGGAAATTCAGCGCCTTGCAAAAAGATGATCAAACTCTAAAAAAAGCAAATCGCATCCGGAAAAATAAAAAAAAATGATGAACGAAAAAAAAAAGTGATAAGGGGCAAAACGAAAAGGCACTGTAGCGTATTGTAGTTCGAACAGTAACAACCTCACGGCTTTTAGAATATAGTTTAATTTGGTTTAGTTGGGCTGATGTGGTTTTTATCGTTTTTGACCTTTAAAAACCACAATTGTACTATATAACATTTGATTTTAAGATTTTTAAACCTGGATCCTAAACTAGGACCCCAAACCCTAACCTAAAATCCTATTTTTTTCTCCTCACAAATGCTTACCTATTTTTTCTTTCTTTTTCTTTTAGTTTCTTTTGTGAGTTGCTTGTGTACTTCTCTTAGGGTAGCTTTTAAGGACTTTTAAAAATCACTGAAAAATAATTTCGTAGAAATATAATTCTATCTTTCCCATGTTTAATTTACACTTTAAATGAAGAAGTAACTTTCATATGTTTAGTTCATGTGCAAATGTATAGAGTAACAACTAATTAATTGTCGTCCTCTTCAAACTTTTCTATTCAGTGAGGAACTGTCACTTTTCAATTTTTAGTAACTTATTTGATAACATTAAATTGATTAGGGGTCATTTTGAAATCTTTTTAAACATCTGAGGAAATATTTGAAAATCTAGAAAGTTCTATGACTGGCTTGCAATTGTTTTGAAGAATTTAGTGACTAGGTTGTACTTAAAGAGGATGGGAGGACTTTCTGGATTGTTTTCCAACAAAGGTCAGAAAAGTATTAAGAGTGCAAAATTGTTAAGAGTAAGATTCTTTGGATAAGCAAACGCTTGTGAAGTTCTTTTCTAGATGCAACCAAAAACAATAATAGAGATTTTAGTTTTCCAAATTTTATGAAGGATCACAGGTAAGGCGTATGAGTTGACCGGACACGAGTTATTAATTTTGTCAATTTTAGGTACGATGTTGTGTTTAGCAGAGTGGTTAATGTGTTGAGTAAAATTGTGGGTGGCTGATCCTTGACATGCCTTCTCTGCCGCTTTAATTCCTTTTTTGAGCTTTTTTCTTTGGGAAAGTTACAAAACCTCCCTATGGTTTGGTCTAACCTACAGTTTGCCTCTCTATTTTGGGAAACCTACACTTTATCCCCTTTTTTTACATTGCTTGATAACAACTTCTGAAACTATATTTAAACTATATGATAATCATCTTCCAGTAATTTCAATCTCTTTAGTATTTTTGTATAGTTAATAGAAATTCTAAATTATCAGTTTTTCTTTTTTATAAATATACTTTCTCATATGTAATTATATATCGGTATTTTTTAAAGGTCGGTAGGTTGTGAAAAAAATATAAAAAATATTTAAATTACTAGAAAATTATTATCATATAATTTTAATACAGTTTCAGAAGTTGTTATCAGGCAGTGTAAAAAATATAGAGGGTAAAGTGTAGGTTAGATAAAACTACAGGGGGGGTTTTGTAATTTTCCCTTTTTCTTTTCCTTTTTGACCTTTTCCTTTTCGTTTTACTCTCAGTGCGCTCGGATAGAAGTTTACATATGGCAAATGAGCCAGTATCAGGGACATTCCGGGTTTTGGTGCAATAGTTAGTTGGCGTGGAGTTAAAATGAGAGGGTATGAGTTCAAGTTGCCAGGAAAAGAGTCAACTCGCTTTACGACTTTCTTCTTTTTCCCATCCTTTTTCTCTTACTTCTTTTTTCTCTTATTTTTCTGTCTTCTTTGCTGTGTGTTGGTGCTTTTACTAGTCTTTCCCAACTTTCTCTTACTTTTTTTTTTCTGTCCAGATTTTCCTTTTTTTATTTTTTGCGTTTACTCCCCTTTGTATTTATTTAACTGTTTTTTTTTGTCTTACTGCCTTTTTTTGCCCTCCATCTTCTTTTCCTATTTAACCGTTTTGTCTTACCCCCCTTTCCTTCTTTTGTTTTTTTTTATATTTCTGTTTTTATTTTTTATTTAACTTTTTTTTTTTGTCTTTCTTCGATTATATTCTTTGTTTTTTTTAGACCTATACCAAGAACAATGCATAAAAGAATAAACTGATAATAACTAAATGGACATATTAAAAAGTAGAGATTGTTAATATTAAAAGAACAGATTGAACTTATTAAAAGAACAAATTGATAACATTGAAAGAATAGATTAATAACATTAAAAGAACAGGTTGGCAACATTTTTGTTATTTTATTAGAAGTAATTTGTTCGTTTATTCGTTTGGATTTGTTTTTCTATCGGTTCACATTTATTCTTTTATAATTTACTACTTGTTCTTTTATAGAAAATAATACTTTATTCTGTTACTAGTTGTTTGTTTTTTTATTAGTGGCTCTTTTTACTAGTAAGTGTTTGTTCTTTTGATTGTAGATGTTTGTTCTTTTATTAGTTCATGGTTATTCTTTTTCAATTCCTATGTGTTTTTTTTTTGTCCATGTTTGTTCGTAATTGAACTTGATGTTTGTTCTTTTATTAGTAACTATTTATTCTTTTATTTATATATATTTGTTCTTTTATAATATTCATATTTGTTTCTTTAGATGAACCATTTGTTTATTTTTTATTAGTAGCTATTTTTGTTTTTGTTAGTAACAATTTATTTTTTTATATTGCTCTTTTAGAGAAAATATTTTTTTATTCACTTACTAGTTATTTGTTCTTTAATTAATAACTCTTTGTTCTTTTAATAGTAAATGTTTGTTCTTTTGTCAATAGATGTTTGTTCTTTTGTTAGTAATTCATGTTTATTCTTTTTCAGTTTGTATGTATTTGTTCATTTTTTTTGTTTAGTAATTCATGTTTATTCTTTTTCAGTTTGTATGTATTTGTTCATTTTTTTGTTTATGTTTATTTTAGTTGAACTTGATGTTTGTTCTTTTATTAGTAACTATTTATTCTTTTATTTGTATGTGTTTTTTCTCTTATTAGTTCATATTTGTTTCTTTATATGAACAAGTTATTTGTTCTTTTATTAGTAGTCATTTGTACTTTTACTAGTAATAATTTATTCTTTTAACATTTCCTGCTTGATCTTTTAGAGAAAATAATTTTTTATTCACTTACTATTTATTTGTTCTTTTATTAATAGCTCTTTGATTTTTTTTATCATTTCCTGCTTGTCCTATGTATTTGTTCTTTTTTTGTTTGTTCCTTTTTGTTCTTTTAAAATAAGAATAATATAAGAATGGAAAAATGGAACAAAAACATAGTGTTAAATACTGCGGTATATCGCAATATACCATTTACCGCGAATACGTGATATATGGTACAAATGTTTTCACATTTTGTTATTTTACCGAGCGGCATACCACAGTATTTTGTGGTATACCGCGTATCGCTCGCTTTTTGTATGCATTTTGTTAGAAAATCATGGTATACCGCAAATGCCATTTGGTAAGTATCACAGTATTTTATTTTTCATAGCTATATTTTTTTCATTTTACATAAATAATATCATAAATATATAAAAAATTAAAATATAAATAATACGCATATCATAAAATAAACATTTAATTTTTTTTTGTTAATTTTATTAATTAATATAATAATTTAATGGATAGCAGCAGCTTAAAGGTCCCTGTGGTGTTGAATGATATTTCTCAATTGGATTTCTGGTGTATGCTACGTCAATTGAATATCTTCTATCATATATATTTATTTATATTTGACAAATTATGATGAGAAAAATTAGAATACATATAAAATGTGTAAAAATAAATTATTAAACAAATTATGCCATCTAAAAATAATATTCTAACATTTTTTTTTTGCAGTAACGGTAACGGTATGCGGCGTGGTATGCCATGAAGTATACCTTAAAATTTCAGGATGCTGTTTGCCAAGTGGTAACAGTATTTAACACCTTAAATAAAACTAAGGGAAAAAAGCTACAAATTAAAAAAATGGAATAAAACAGGAAATAAAATGAGAGACAAAACTTGAAATAATAAAAAAGATTTAAAAAAAAAGGAATGGAAACATTGGAAAACTGAGAAAATGATACTAAAATATAAAATTGGAAAGGGTAAAAAAAAAACAAAGCTGGAAAAAGGAAAATAAAAAAATGAAAGGATGCAAGCGAAAAATTAAAAAGCAAATACTGGAAAAATAAAATAAAAAAAAATGAAAGGATGCAAGAGAAGCATTTAAAAAAATTGTGCAAAAATACTGAAAAAGACAAAAATACCCTAGTCCCCACGGTGATTCAAACCCAAGAGCGTGTGTTTTAACTCCCGTGCTCTAATCAACTCCGTCAAATGTGGATATTTGTCGTGCTACTCCAAAAACTTGTAAGATGTTTCATATTTTGGTAACATCATTACCTGTTTCCAAGAAGCGGGGCTAAAATGACAATTATTGACTTTTTTGGGAATGATGCCTGACATAAGCCCGGCTCAGTCGAGAGTTACTCTTTTACCCCTATTCTACCTCTTTTCTCTTCCAGTTTTTTCGTTATTCAACTACTTTTTCATCTTGCTCGGTTACTCCCCTTTTTTGCCTACCATCATCTTTTTCTATTTAATCGTTTCATCTTATCCATTTTTCCCTCTTTTTTCGTTTCATCTGTTTTTCTTTTACATTTTACATTTTACATTTTACATTTTACATTTTTAATATTATTTTCTTCTTTTATAGTTTTGTTTCTTCTTCCTTTTCGTTCTTGACCTTTTTGCTGTTTTTTTTTTCAGTTTCCATCGTAATTTTTCAGTTTTTTTAGCTTTTTAATTTGTCAACCTTTTCTTATTAGTTTCTTTCTAACTCCATTATTTCCTTTTATGTTTCTTTTTTTTTTTGGCGCATGCTAATTAGTTTTTATTTTTTATATTATTATTTTTTGAAAAAATAATCTATTTTTCTTCTTTTTTTAAAAAAATTCAACTAATAAAAGAATTAATAGCTAGTTGAGTCAAAAGATCGAATAGTTAATAGTAAAAAAAAATAGAAACAAAAAAACATATAGGAATAGAAAAAGAGTAGATATATACAAGAATAAATAGCAATACATAAAAGAACATAATAGAATTTAAAAAGAACAGAAGCAAAAGAATATAGGAACAGAAAAATTATAAAAAAAAAAATGACAACGCATAAAAGAACATATAGAAATTGAAAATAAAACATAAACAAAAGAACATGAGAACCAGTTGTATAAGAACAAATAGAGAATTGTACATTTTTTTTTTGCACTAAGTGTATATATTCTTGTAAACTATGCAAATATTCTTTCACAGTACAAATAAATGTATGTTGGAAAAATAGCAATAATAGTCAGTCCAAAAAAAAAAATAAATATTTGTTTATGATAGAACAATGAAAAGATGAGAGTATACCATACATCAAGGACAAGATATAGGAAGTTGGAAGAACCAAACATCAAGGACTTCATATAGGAACCCAAAAGAACAAACAAAAATATATAAAATAATAAACAATATTTATAAAAGAAGATATCCAATAAAAGAATACATATGAAGTGATAAAAGGATAAATTATGCACATTGTGAACCAGGTGCACACATGACTTACTCTTCAATGAATTCATTGGAATCCATGAACTATATGAACTCTTAGAGTCTTAAACGAGCTCTTAATATTGTATTTTCCCAACTCTTTACGTGCACAATCATAAACATAACATTTCAAAAATTAAAATGAATTGCTTGTTTACAAGTCTACTATTAGATACAAAAGCGAAATTGCAAGCTTGCCTCACTAATAAATATTTCTAGCATTCAAATCAAAATTCTGGAACCTCGTACTAGTACTAAATGACAACTCAATCAAAAAATCGTAATTTTGAGATTAAATATTTGACTTTACTATATTAGAGAATGGACTAAATGTGCTACATCAATTACTATCAATTACATAAACATTTGAAGCAAAATGGATTCTGGGTTTCATCTCTGTCAAGTTCCAATCAAACTCTGATGGTGGTGCGCATCTGTTGAGTTTAAGATTTGATGATTGAGATCCTGCAAAGAGATTTCTAAGTTTTCTATTTTTGGGCAAAACTTAACTCTGGTCCTTTATCTTATATCTCTTGAGCATATATCCCCTCCTATTTTTAGCTTGTCGAGTCGGACAGTTTAAATTAGAGATGGAAAAATTGAACCTAGCTAACTTGAAGACAGTTTTACTTAAATATCTTGCACTTGTAACACATTCTTGAGTTCCAAGAAAAGAAGAAAGTGAATTTGTGACTAATTTATGAAAAGTTCATGATTTGCCTTAAACTATATGAAATATTATAGTTTTTTTTTTACAGCAAAACAAAGCTTTTATTAATGAATGTAAACAACTACAAGTACAAAACTTGCAAGCTTGGAGCTGGCCGAACTGTGCCGGATATCAAACATTATTCCAGCAAATACTATTTGAAATATTATAGTCTCACGTTATTATTGTTGAGGATGCAAGTGACTTATATCCCGCATGGTTGGTAAATGTCCCAAATGAAATACATATATATAGTTGTGGTATCTTATCCCATTGACTTAAGCTTTTGGAAACATGTATGAGGTCAAAATCGTATGTTGTATCCCACTTGATAGATCTCCTCAGTTCAGACCTCCTCTAACAAGTGGTATCAGAGCTTATGGTTCAACTGGGAACGACACTAGTGCTCCTGGAGCCTTGAGGCTTTCGCTCAAGGGGGAGTGTGGTGACCATGATTGTCTTGGGGAAGTCACTCACAAGGGGGATATTGTTGAGAATGCAAGTGACTTATATCCCGCATGGTTGGTAAATGTCACAAGTGAGATACATATATATGGTTATGGTTTCTTGTTCTATTGGCCTAAGCTTTTGAAAACATGTGTGGTTCAAACCTCCCCTAACAATTATCTAATATGGTCAAATGTATAACATCATAGTTTGGCATGAAAGGGAAATAGTGGGAAGGCACAAGATAACCCGAATAACTGTAGATGGATGAAGAATGATTTTGAATTAACTGTGAATAAAATCATTTTGTTTTTTCTAAAGGATAAATGACACTTATCATCCCTAAAAGTTCTGACCTCCCCTAACAATTATCTAATATAGTCAAATGTATAACATCATAGTTTGGCATAAAAGGGAAATAGTGAGAAGGCACAAGATAACCCAGAAACCCAAATAACTGTAGATGGATGAAGAATGATTTTGAATTAACCATGAATAAAATCATTTTGCTTTTTCTAAAGGGCAAATCACACTCATCATCCCTCAACTAATATCATATTACTTAATCGTCCCGGCAACTATAATTAATTGCTACACCAGTTGTCCTCTAAGTATGGTAATTGTTACAAGAACATTTTATCGTTATAACTAGATGTTAAGAAGGTGACAGAAAAGACATTTGATGAGGGGAAAACTGCATAATCAGTCCTAAAACTTGGTAAACTTTTATATTTGAGTTTTATAACTTTACGATTTTTTATTTCACTCCGAAAACTATGAAAACTTAAGTACTTTTCTATTTGGTGGGTGCACCCTACCCTTTTTTATTTTATTTTTTATTTTTGGCTCCAGATGGACCAGACTTCCTCTGTTAACTTTTTTCGTTTTTTTTTTAATTTATTTTGATGTCATTTTTATTTTTTTTTCTTTCCTTTTTGGTAACAAAGCGGATGGCATATATTTGAAAACATTTTTACTGCCTGTCTATTAGTCATATTTCTTTATCTTAGATTTCATTAAAAAAAACATAAAAGAAGAATGCTAAGGATTGTAAATAATTTAACAAATTTTTTTAAAGATAAAGTTCAACCAGCGCACTTTTAAAATTTCAAAAAGAAAATGGATTCGAACCTTGATGATGTCAAGTAATTTTATTTTTTTTTTCCGGGCTTATACTATAATCAATGTCAAAACTAACACAATTTATGCAATTGTTACTGTCATTAGAATTTTCTTATATCTTTTTCTTCGCTGAAACTTCGTAAATTATGTATGCATAACCTTCCTATTTTAGGAAAAAGAAACACAAGTATAGGTCAGATGAAAGTACTGGAGGGCAAAGGCTTATTACCTTAAAAAAAAAAAGAATTAGCGACATAAAAAGAAAGAAATGGTAGCAAAATAAAAAAAATAGCAAAACAAATCTTTTTATGGCTTATTTCTTTTTCTTACTCTTCCCTTCATCTCGATTGTCATAGCACACAATATCAAAGATGAGACCCCTCAATGTTAGTATATAAGTAGTATTAATTAATTTATATCATCGATATAATATATTTTTTTATAAAAACAAGTGATATTTACTAATTACCACCAATGAAATATCAAACAGTTACCGCCTGCTCCAGTTCCATGATTCTTGTTATCCTGTAAATACGATGAAATTTCGTGTTTTCAGTTTTCAGGATAAATAATTTTGAGAAATTCTACTCGAACAAATCAAATTAAAGAATAGGATACGATGGAGATGTTATGCTATTTTCTTCTACTACCATTTTTTTTTCTTTCCTGTGCCGCTAATTCTTGTCTTTCAAGGCAATAAGTCTTTGCCCTCCAGTACTTTTCATTTTGACATGTCACTACGATTAATAGAAAGGCAGTAGAAATGTTTCTAAATATATGTCATCCCTTTTTCTTCAAAAAAAAAAAAAATGAAAAAAAACAAAAAAAGGAAGAAAGAAAAATTGCAGAAAAATAATTTTTTTTTTAAAAAAAAGGCAAATATAGGAGGTTTGGTCTATCTGGAGCAAAAAAAAAACAAAAAAAGAGTAGGGTGAACCCACCAAATAGAAAAGTACCGAATTTTTCGTACTTCTAGGAGTGAAATAGAAAATCATTAAGTTTTAAAACCCAAATATAAACGTTTACCAAATTTTAGGACTATTTGTGCATTTTTTTCCTCACCAATTGCCTTTTCTATCACTTCTTAATGGCTAGGTATAAAGGTAGGACATTATTGCAACAATTGCCATAATTAGAGGATGACCCATGTAACAATTAATAGTTATAGAATGATTAAGCAACATGATATTAGTTTAGAGATGATGAGTGTTATTTACCCTTTTTTAAATTATATCGACATATGTTACAGAAACCACCATTATTAAAGTCTAAAATTGAGTCTTAGAAACTTATATATCTACAATTTTAAAAGAAAAAAAACATCTCAAATCCTATTAGAAACTTAAAAGTAGGTAGAAATAGGTAGAGTCTCGATTTTAGTGTTTAAAAATTAGAAATGTTAAGACCTTATGTTTCTATATTGTTAGGTCAAATTTACTAAAATTTAGGTAAAAAAAAATGCAATACAAAAATATAGAAATCTGTAGGTGCTTGTATGTTCTTGAGAACCCTCACCTCAACAAGCTAAATTTTGACAATGAGTTCTACCCAAAGGGTGTAAGTCGGCTTATATTCAGAGATTTGATCCCGAGGCTCTATCATTATGACTTTTTACGACTTTATGACAGGGGGATAAACTAAAATGACTCTAAATAGAAATTTAAGGTTGATAATAAACTAAAATGACTCTAAGTAGAAACTTAACGTTGATAACCTCGATAGAAATAATATTCATTGTTCAAATAGAACCTAAAAAAGGGGTTAATTTTTACATAATTTTGCATATTCTTTCTATTCTCTTTTCCCATCAACTTAACTATCATGTGAGACATGTTCTTATATTTTCATTTGCAATGAATAAAAAATCTTAACATAGGACTATCAGTTCAACATTAGTATAGACTAGGTGGAGAAAACGCAACTATTTGCCCATGAAGTAATTAGAAAAGAAGACAGCTGTAGAGATGACCAAAAACAACAACTGGAGGATAAGCTAAATGAGAAACAGTGTGCTAGATAAAGGCGGCAAGAGATTCACATTGAAGTAAGGGGAGTAAGTAAATAACCAAAACCCAAAACCGATCCAAAAGATTGGGTTAGGGTCGAGTCATGAGGTAGGAAATGTGCACTTCAGGTTAACCTGAACTTGACTTAATAAAAAGACAAAAAAAATAGGGTTGGATCAGATCCAACCCGAATTAACCTGAATGACCTGAAATTCATCCTAGTCCATGTAAGCCCAATCCTTAAACTAACTCCCTACCAAATAACCTAAACCCAAGCCCACTACCTAAGCCCAACTCTCCTAACCCCTAACCCTAGCATCCCCTAACCTTCTTTTTATGCCCTAGCCGTCAATCACAGATCTTCTACCACCCTCCCTCACATCCCTCACCTAGCCATCCTTCCCTCTTGCATTGTTTCTGCCCTCCAGCCGGCTTCCCACCGCTGTCCCTCCCCTAGTCAGTTGCCTCCCATCGCCCTCCCTCCCTTCGCCAATCGCCTCCTGCCACCCTTCTTTGCATCACCAGTTGCCCCGCTGCCCTCTCTCCCCTCGCACCAGTCACCCCCGCTGCCCTCCCTTGCCTCTTGCTAGTCACTCCCATTGCCCTCCCTCGCCTTGCCAAACACCTCCAACCGTCATCCCCACCCTCGCGTTGTCCTCACTCGTTCCACTTTTGGTCATTGTTGTCTTTAGGTTTATTCACCGTCATCATCAACATGCCACGCCGACATGAGCCACTAGATCCAGATCAATCAATGCCCTTACCTCCTTTGTGTTGTAGCCTCCCTCCCTTTCCTCTCTTGATTAACGCCCTACCATCGTCCGAGACATCACTCACCGTCGTTCAAGATGACATTGATCAAGACTAGTGGCTAGTATCAGGTAAACCTGACCTTAATCTGAAAATTTAGGGTTAGGGTCGGTTCGGTTTACGATCTGATTTTGGGTCAGTTCAGGTTGTGATTTTCTAATTGTTAAATAGTCAGTTTATTTCGGGTTTCGACCCGAAACCCAAAAATTTCATCCCTACATTGAAGTAGCCATGCTTCAAAAAGTGTATAATAGCTTTGACTGTAGTGGATAGACCTTGTAGAGCAGATCTTGGATTTCTTGCAGTTGGTGTTTTTGTGTATTTGCTCAATCTATTGGTGGATTAGTGAGCTTTCTAGTTGTAACAAAGAACAAAGAGTTCATGTAGGGGATAATTGTATTGTATTTAGAGTTTTAAGAGAATGACTTACAAATTTCTTCAACTTGTTTTGGGAGCCTGGCCTTGTTGCTGTTTGTTTGTTGATGAGGTATCTGATAACAACCAGAATCACAACCAGGAAGCATACAAGAACATTTGCTAAAGAAATACAAAGCTGATGATGCAAAACTTGGCTAGCATGCAACTGTTTCTCCATGAAGCAATGAGAAGGAAACAAATAAACCATACCAAAACTAACAACTATAGAAAACAAACCAAAATAATAGCTGCAGAAAAAAAACACCAAATGACAAACCATATGCTGATTGAATAATGGAAAATATTCCCATTGGGAAAAAAATGATGCGCCTTAAAACATGCACCAGACATAAGGGAAAGAAAAGAACATTCAAGTTTTATTCCATCTACTGAGACCAATACAACTGATCCTATATATAGACAAACATAAAGCAGCACATGGCCTCTATATATAATTAAATAGTAGTAACTTGACACATCATTCTTATGGATGCATTTAATGCACAGTGGCAGAACTAGGATTTTTTGTTCAGGAGGCAAGCTTGGAGGAGAGTCAACAGAGCCTAGAGGAGAGGAACGTCATTGCGGTGAGCAAAGCTGGAGATTGAGACTAAGTTGTATTAATTCAAAGCTAAGGGACCAAATCTTGCGAATTGGAAAAGCTAAAAGACTAATTGTGCATTTAAGCCATGTTAGAATATTTGCTTAAGGATAAAGGAAATAATTACTAATTCGATCCATATTTTCTTCAGCACCTACCTTACTGGCACCCATTTTTATATTCTTCCATCATTTTTGGGAGGGGACAAGAATGCATATTCAGCCTCTAATTTAGCTCGAATTAACCAATTAAATACCCATATTTAAAGATTTTCAAAATTTTCGGGGGGTAACAACACCTTTACCCCTATTATGGTCTGCCACTGACCAGATTAATACTCAAACCTAAACTAATTGGGTTTGTGTCAATTTAGGTTACTTACATAATCGAGTCAAGTTCGAGTTACATCAAAAATAGAAAAGTAGCCATAATTCAAGTTAGGTTTGAGTGACAAAATGGCCCAATTTTCACCCCTACATCTTATAGCTTGTTTCTAGTTTGAGAACAAAAACCAATGACCATGTGGCAGGCTTTTCAAGAGAAGGTAATGGTGAAGATCCCTACCATACCTTTTGAATTGTGAAGAGAACCAGAAAAGTCGCTAGTTTGTAGTTTAATTGATTGGACCATTGATTCACCCACAATCCTAAAGGAGAAACATGATTGCCTCCCATCATCCAAAAAAAATAATTTTTGGTCCATGGTTCTCCTATTTGAATGGATTTAGGCGATTTTAAATGATTTTGACCAAATATCTAATGTGTCGATAGTTAGACCATCAAATGTACTAGTTCACAGTTAAACCCGTTTGACAAATAGGTTTTGGTTAAGTTATTACAACACTAGTAAAAGCGTTACAAATCCAGAAAAATAAATGTTGTCTCATGTGCATGTACTAGATTTCAGCGTTCATAATCTAACTCTAACTTATGGGCTTTTTACAGTTGCACCTGAACTTTAGATGATATTATACTTATGCCTTGAGGTTTCAAAATATACACTAATCCCTTATTTTTTTAGCATCATCAATTAGTCGTTAGTCAAAGTTATAGCTGGCCTCCTTGAATTTAGTCTGATATTACAGTTACACTTAAATCTTTAGAAATCTATACTTTTCCTCTTGTTTTTTTCAGGCTATCTAGCAACAGCTTCTAAAATTCTACTTCAGATTATCCGCTAACTATGATAAGTAATTTCAAGTTACTTGGTATTTCTTTAATTATTAATTAAATTTTTGAAATATTATTTTGAATAAAAAAGTACCAAATTTTTCAGTAATATTTTGTTCCTGGACTAGATTACCACTAAAGTTTTCTCTGGTATCAATATTTCTCGTAATATTATAGTTTGGGACCATATATGCTACTAATGTTATAGTTTGGGACTGAATATGCTTACAACTATTAAAACCTAACAGTAAATTTAAGCAGACATGGGTTTTGAAATTTGGGGTACTGATTTAATTTTTAACAAATTTCAGGAACTTTATATAATTTATCATTTTCATTCTTTTCATGCACTAATTGAGTCACCAAATCTATAATCATTGGATCCGCCATTGGGTGATCAAAAACAGATCATAATATGATGATGAATTTTAATTTCATTTTTAGCAGAACTAATGATGAATATGGTGGTTGTCACACAAAACAATAAAAATGATAAATTATGCAAAGTTTCTAAATTTATTAAATGTTTCATTAGCATCCTCAGATTTCAAAACCATTAAGTTTTCACTTTTACCTTAGTTGGTGGCATATTTAGTTTCAAGTTGTAACATTAATGATATATTTATTGTCAAACTGGAATATTAGTGGCAATATTGATACCAAAGAAAACCCTAGCAGGGCAATCTGGTATAGGAGCCAAATGGTAATGGAAAATTTAGTACTTTTCCTTATTTTACATTTTTAAAAGGGAAAATTTAACTCTAGAAGCATGCAACAATCATAGCCTCCAAAATCATTTGGACTTCCATAACTAGGAGAAAGGAGTAGCATCCCAAAAATCTGCCTTGCAAAACCATTATTTTGGCAGGGAGGAATTTGGTCATCAATGCGATAACCCCTAACTTGGAGGTAGGCTTCCAAGCACCATAAACATTAAAAAAAAATTATTTAGAACATATACATACAATAATTAGAAAAAGATATTTTGTCAAACTCTTTTGGGAAAAGCACGAATTTTTAACTAAACTATGCATCTTGGGTTAATTAGTTACCCCTTTGAACTAATTCTCATGAGCTTTTACACAGAGGTCATATGGACTATTCTCATGAGCTTTTTATTTTCATATTCACCTTTCACTCTTTGTTCAACTTTCTTACATATGAAGAGCTTAAACTAAAAGGAAAATAATTTTTTTTAAAAAAATGTATAATGGCCAAAACTAAAATATTGGTGGTTTATATGAAAAAAAACATATTAGTCCAATAGGCTAAATGACACAACACAAATAGTTTAGTGGTAACTTTGTGTTTGTGTAAGAATCATGTACAACGGTCAGATGGATTTCTGGCCAACAGAGCTCAAATTTGAGTCCTGCTAGGAATTGCGTTGCTTGACAGCGAAGTAGCTATACTTGTGTATATAAAAGAACGATTGTTTTCTTCTTCAGAGCACCCCACAAAAAAAAACCTAACACCTTCTTGTGACTTCGATCCTCAGCCATAGAGTCCCACACAGTTCCCTACTTCGGTTGGACATTCTATACAATCATCACTTCTGATCTCATGGTGGTCTACTCTGTTGGATAATGACGAGCAAGAAGAAACAATTCTCAATATAGGCACGAATGTTGCAGCTCTGCTTCTTTATTCAAGATGAAATGCTGTAGTTAAATAGATGCCAATTACAACTGAAAAGGAGAAAAAACAGGAGAAGGACCGAGTCCTTTGGTAACAAACAACTAATCCAAACTTGATCACTACGTAACTAAAACTTAGGCCTCTTTGTCCAACGTTCTGATCTTCCATGATTTCCTCCAGCATTTGAATCATTCTTCAACACTCCCCCTTGATTCAAAGCTATTAACGAACAATTTCCTTCGAAGATATTCGAACCTTTCACGTCCAAGAGCTTTCGTGAATATGTCAGCAAGCTGCTCCTCCGATCTGCATTGTATAAGCACCACTATTCCGTCTAATACAAGATCTCCAATAAAATGATATCTAGTTTCAATGTGCTTAGTTCTTCCATGCATGACCGGGTTTTTTGCAATGGCTATGGCAGAAGAGCTGTCACAATGTAGTGATATTGCTTCGGTTTGTTCCTAATCCAAATCTTTAAGTATTTTACGGAGCCACAAAGCTTGACAGGCAGCAGCTCTTGCAGCAATGTATTCTGCTTCTGCTGAAGACAGTGCCACCGAAGCTTGTTTCTTAGACATCCACGTAACAGGTCCTGAACCGAGTTTAAAACAGTTCCCTGTGGTGCTTCTTCTATCCGTTTGAGAGCCTGCCCAGTCACTATCTGTGTAGCCTTCCAGTTTGATACTTTCAGTCTTTATGTACCAAATTCCCAGCTCCCTTGTTCCTGCTATGTAGCGCAGAATCCTCTTTGCTGCTCCAAAGTGTTGTTTGCTCGGATTGTGCATGAATCTTGAGATCATTCCTACAGCAAACGCTATGTCTGGCCTCGTATGAGTTAGATATATCAAGCGTCCCACTAGACTTCGATATCTTCTTGCATCTGTCATCCCCGTTTCATCACTGCTGCTTAATTTTTCATTCATATTCATAGGAGTGGCGGCACTTTTACTGGCTTCCATACCAAACTGCTTCAACAAGTCCACTATGTATTTATGTGGAGATATGAAAATGCCATCTCTGGTCTGTCTCACTTCAACTCCGAGGAAGAAATGCAATTCCCCCAAGTCAGTCATTTCAAAGTGTTGCATCATGGCTTGCTTGAATTCAAAAATTAAACTATTAAAGGACCCCATATAGATAATGTCATCAACGTACAAGCTTACCAGCATAAAGCTGCCAGATTCAACTCGTCTGGCATATAGAGTTGTTTCATTGGGACTTCGTGTGAAGCCATTCTGAATAAAGAATCCATCAATCTTGCTGTACCAGGCTCGAGGTGTAATGACTCAAGTCCAGAACCGATCAACAGAACACCTGCCCACACCACATGGGCTATCCTTTAGAAAAGGATAAGCGCTAGGTGCTTATGTTCTGAAATTGGAGCCTATATATCCACATAAGGCTTCCCACAATTCACCCATGTGGGATATGGGGGTGTTACAAACTCCCCCCCTTATGTACCCAACGTCCCCGTTGGGGTCAATCGGATTACTTGGTTCCTCAGACCAAGTAACCTCTCTAATCGGACTACTTAGCCCCTAGCCAAGTAGCCTCTCGAATCCAGGATCAGTCCCGGTAGACGATGCATGTGCATACCCACTATGTCACACCATCGTGGTCCCGGGTCGGCTCTGATACCATCTGTAATGACCCAAGTCCAGAACTGGTCAACGAAACACCTGCCCACACCACATGGGCTATCCTTTTTTTAGAAAAGGATAAGTGCTAGGTGTTTATGTTCTGGAATTGGAGCTTATATATCCACATAAGGTTTCCCACAATTCACCCATGTGGGATATGGGGGTGTTACAAACTTTGTAACACCCCCATGTCCCACATGGGTGAATTGTGGGAAGCCTTATGTGGATATATAGGCTCCAATTCCAGAACATAAGCACCTAGCGCTTATCCTTTTCCAAAGGATAGCCCATGTGGTGTGGGTAGGTGTTCCGTTGACCGGTTCTGGATTTGGGTCGCCACAAATGGTATCAGAGCCGACCCGGGACCACGATGGTGTGGCATAATGGGTATGCACATGCATTGTCTACCGGGACTGATCCTGGATTCGAGAGGCTACTTGGCCAGGGGCTAAGTAGTCCGATTAGAGAGGTTACTTGGTTCAGGGAACCAAGTAATCCGATTGACCCCAACGGGGACGTTGGGTACATAAGGGGGGGAGTTTGTAACACCCCCATGTCCCACATGGGTGAATTGTGGGAAGCCTTATGTGGATATATAGGCTCCAATTCCAGAACATAAGCACCTAGCGCTTATCCTTTTCCAAAGGATAGCCCATGTGGTGTGGGTAGGTGTTCCGTTGACCGGTTCTGGATTTGGGTCGCCACAACTGTAACACCCCCATATCCCACATGGGTGAATTGTGGGAAGCCTTATGTGGATATATAGGCTCCAATTTCAGAACATAAGCACCTAGCGCTTATCCTTTTCTAAAGGATAGCCCATGTGGTGTGGGCAGGTGTTCTGTTGATCGGTTCTGGACTTGAGTCATTACAGTTTGGTATCAGAGCCAGATTCGAGGAAGGCAGCGACCTCACTCAGTAAGTATGCTTCTTGTTTGTTTGCTAAGTTAGAGACCTTGGATAGGTTTCGAAAAGTTTCCATAATTGAGCATAATATATTAGCAAGTTTATAAGCAAAAGTTAACAACTTGGCTTTCAATAAGGGGACTCGTAAAATAATCTACCAATTAATTTAATGTCTAAAAAGATATAGGAGTTACCTAGAGCCTCACCTAGTGTTATAAGTTAAAAGTTACTTCCAAAGTGGTTTAACTACGTTGGACTAAACCTTTTCCTTTTTAGGTCATGGACCCACATGAGTACCCTGCCTTGGGTCTTGGGCGAGGCGCACAGGATGAGCCGCCAGCTCGTGGTCGAGGACGACCCCCACGAGGTCGAGGTCAGAATGCGCAAGTGCCTGGACAGGATATGCCGAATCATGGGCAACAAGCCCAGAATCTTGGTCAGCAGGCCAATGATGATCCATTGCGTCAGACAGTTATTGCCTTAGGCCAGTACTTTCAAAATTTGAATGAGCGGGAGCAGCAGCCTCATGCCCCGGCCAGATGTCAGCATAGGGCCGACCTACTTGAGCGGTTCAAGAGGCTAACCGGTGAATATACTGGTGGGGTTAACCCTACCAAAGCTGAGGAGTGGATCAGGGCTTCGGAGAGGACACTTACAGCTTTGAGAATTCCAGAAGAGGACAAGGTGGACTTAGCTACCTTTAGCTTGGTTGAGGAGGCCCAGACATGGTGGGAGGCCACTCGACCAGGGGTTCCGAGAACTGAGGGTGGATATATCACTTGGGAGACATTCGTGCATACTTTTTATGGTCGATACTTCTCTGAGGCCATGAGGGACAGAAAAGAGCAGGAGTTTCTTGCACTGGTACAGGGGAGCATGACAGTAGATCAGTACACAGCCAGATTTAATGCCTTGGCCCGCTATGCTGAGCACATTGTGGCACATGAACCAAGGAAAATCAAGAGGTATGTTAATGGTTTGCGTGATGAGCTGGCAGATAGGCTGATTATGCAAGAGATTGATACCTTTGAGAAGGCAGTATCCTTAGCTCAACGGGGTGAGGCAAGGATGCGAGATAAGCAACTATCTAGACCGCTTGACACGAGTCGGAGTCGTATGCCATCACGACCTACACATGCAGGTAGTTTCCGTCCTATACCACGACCGATGCCTGCCCAGGGGCGAGGACATTTTGGCAGAGGTCAGCCAATCGATAGCAGAGCTACCCGACTACAACTTAATGAGACAAGAGGGTCTACAGTGCAACCGGTTTTTCAGGGCCAGGGAGGGCCTAGATGTCAGACCTGTCATTTCTTTCACCCAATTGGAGGGCGGTGTGTGACCTGTTTCTATTGCCAGGAGATAGGGCATCTATCCAGGCAATGTCCTAAGAGGGATGCTCCACTAGCAGCACACGTTCCACCAGCAGCACCGGCAGAACCACCAACAAAGAAACCTCGTGTGGCAGGACGTGTTTACGCAGTGACAGCCGAGGAGGCAGAGGATGCTCCAGGTGTGGTGCAAGGTACGCTGTTTTTTTTTTTTATAGTTTTTAATTATAGCCTTCAATTTCAAGTTCATGGTAGTGGCATGCTTAGGTTAGTGATTGTTTAAATTGATCGTAGGTACTCTTTCTATTTCTGGGTTCCCTGCTAGAGTTCTTATAGACTCGGGGTCCACACATTCTTTCATATCTCCTAGACTAGCAAATCAGTTAGGCATGCCTGCTAAAGAGCTTCCTTTCTTACTAGTGGTTTCTACACCATCAGACACTAGTATGAGTTCTACTCGTGTACTTCCATCTTGCTCGATTTCTGTTGGAGGACGCAATTTAGACTCTGAACTCTTTGTGCTTGGGATATCTGAATTTGATTGTATTTTGGGTATGGATTGGCTACATCGCCACCATGCTAAAGTGGATTGCTATCAGAAGCTAGTTACCTTCTCTTTGCCTGATGGGTCAGAGGTGCAATTTGTTGGGGATAAAAAGAGCTTCACTCCAATCTTAATTTCTAGCTTGCAAGCTAATAGATATCTCCGTCAAGGTGGTGTTGGCTATTTGGCTTATGTGCAAACAGAGTCAGAGAAACCTGAATCAGTAGCTGGCATTCCCATTGTGGAAGAATTTCCAGAAGTGTTTCCAGAAGAGTTACCTGGAATGCCACCTAGCCGGGATGTTGACTTCACCATTGATTTATTGCCAGGAACGGCTCCTACCTCTCAAGCACCTTATCGAATGGCTCCCTCAGAAATGGCGGAACTAAAAAGTCAATTACAGGAGCTTCTCGAAAAGGGGTTCATACGTCCAAGTACCTCCCCTTGGGGTGCTCCTGTTTTGTTCGTGAAGAAGAAGGATGGCAGCATGAGGATGTGCATCGATTATCGACAGCTGAATTTGGTGACGATAAAGAATAGGTACCCTTTACCTCGGATTGATGACCTGTTTGATCAGCTAATGGGATCATCAGTGTTCTCCAAGATCGATTTGAGGTCTGGGTACTATCAACTGAAAATCAAAGAGGGAGATGTGTCAAAGACAGCATTCAGGACTCGTTATGGGCATTATGAGTTTTTAGTGATGCCCTTCGGGTTAACAAATGCACCTGCAGCTTTCATGGGCCTAATGAATAGGGTGTTCCAACCATACCTGGATCAGTTTGTCATCGTTTTCATAGATGATATTCTGATTTACTCACCAGATGCTGAAAGCCATAGAGAACATTTGAGGATTGCACTTCAGACGTTGAAGGAGCATAAGCTGTATGCAAAGCTGAGCAAGTGCGAGTTTTGGTTGGACAGTGTCACCTTTTTAGGCCATGTGGTAACTAAGGAAGGAATTGCAGTGGATCCTAGTAAGGTTGAAGCTGTGGTGAACTGGCAACAACCGAAGACAGTGTCTGAGATTCGGAGTTTCTTGGGCTTGGCGGGGTATTATAGACGTTTTGTGGAAGGTTATTCAAAGCTGGCACGCCCTTTGACTCAACTGACTAAGAAGGATCAACCATTCCAGTGGACCGAGCAGTGCGAAAATAACTTTCAGGAGTTGAAGAAGCGGTTAGTCTCTGCACCTGTTCTTACTCTTCCGGATGGGCAGAGTCGTTTTGCAGTTTATACAGATGCATCACATCAGGGGCTTGGTTGTGTATTGATGCAGGCGGGAAAGGTGATCGCTTATGGGTCTAGGCAGTTGAAGCCTCATGAGCTTAATTACCCAACTCATGATTTGGAGTTGGCAGCTGTCATACATGCGTTAAAGCTTTGGAGACATTATTTATATGGAGAAGAGTTTGAGGTCTTCACTGATCACAAAAGCCTACAGTATCTGTTGTCACAGAGGGAACTCAATAATCGACAGCGTCGTTGGGTTGAATATCTCTCCGATTATAATTGCACAATTCAGTATCACCCAGGTAAAGCCAACCTAGTGGCTGATGCTTTGAGTAGAAAAACAGGTGCTAAACTGAATGCTATGGTGGTTTCTGAGTGGAAACTACTAGAGGAGTTTAGTCATATGAGCTTAGGTGTTCAAGTGAAGGGACCCCAGGTTCTCATGGCCAGTTTGTATATGGAGCCTACACTTGTGGCAAGGGTCAAGGAGGAGCAAAAGGAGGATCCACAATGCCGAGAATGGTCAGTTCTATGTCAAAAAGGATTCAGTGTGGATGTGGATGGTACCCTAAAATTTCAAAATAGAATTGTTGTTCCTCAAGGTAGTGAGGTGAAGTATGATGTTTTATCGGCGGCACATGCATCTCGGTTGACCATCCACCCGGGGGGTACCAAGATGTACCATGATTTGAAGAAAAGCTTTTGGTGGAGTGGCATGAAGAAGGATATTGCAGAGTTTGTATCTAGATGTCTAACTTGTCAGAAGGTCAAAGTAGAACACCAGAGACCTGGAGGACTGCTACAGCCATTAGAGATTCCTCAATGGAAGTGGGATGACATTGCAATGGATTTCATAGTTGGGCTACCTGCCACTCGTCGTCGACATGATGCAATATGGGTTATAGTCGATCGGTTAACCAAGTCAGCCCACTTTTTGGCAATCCAAAAGACTTGGCCTGTGGCTAGATTAGCTGAATTATACATATCTGAGATAGTTCGTCTTCATGGAGTACCGAGGAGCATTGTTTCTGATAGGGATCCACGATTCACATCACAGTTTTGGCAGGCTTTACAAGAACAATTGGGCACTGTGACATTAATGAGCACCGCTTATCATCCACAGACAGATGGGCAGTCGGAGAGGACTATACAAACTATTGAGGATATGCTTAGAGCTTGTGCACTGGATTACAAGAACTCCTGGGATAATGACCTGCCACTAGTGGAGTTTGCTTATAATAATAGCTATCACTCCAGCATTCAGATGGCCCCATATGAGGCTTTGTATGGACGTAGTTGTCGTACTCCGGTGTGTTGGGAAGAAGTAGGCGACAGGCCTTTATTAGGACCAGATTTGGTACAACAAACTTCAGATAAGGTCAAAATAATCAAACAACGATTGGTAGCGGCTCAAGATAGGCAGCGAAGTTATGCAAACCAGAAACGTCGTCCTTTGGAGTTTTCTGTTGGTGATCATGTGTTCCTAAAGGTGTCACCGACCAAGGGAGTTCAACGTTTTGGAGTGAGAGGAAAGTTAGCCCCACGCTTTGTTGGACCTTTTGAAATTTTAGAACGGGTTGGAGAGGTGGCTTATAGAGTGGCTTTACCACCGAACTTGGCTAGAATTCATAACGTGTTCCACGTGAGTAATATTCGAAAGTATCAACCAGATCCAGTACATGTTATTCCGTGGGAGCCCTTGCAGTTACACGAGGATTTGACTTACGTCGAGGAGCCTTTGGCCATTGTGGATCGTAAAGAAAAGGTTCTGCGCAACAAAGTCATTCAACTGGTAAAGGTCATTTGGAATAATCATGGAGAGCAAGAAGCAACCTGGGAAGTTGAGGATGAGCTTCGAAAGAAGTATCCACAGCTTTAAGGTACTTCTCAACACCCTCTTTCAAATTTGGGGACAAATTTCTTTTAAGGGGAGGATGCTGTAATAACCCTAGAAATTAAGTAAAATAAAATCACCAAATTATCCTAATTAATTAAATAAATAAAATAATAATAATTTTATTAATAATAAAATATAAAATTAAGAATCTTGAGTCTTAGATGATTCCTTTAGTGGTTATTAAGTCAAATTCCAAACCGGAAGCTCAAAGTCATTTTCTTTAGGCTAGGGGCATTTTTGTCATTTACAACCGAGCATCGGATGAAAAATCTGGGATCACCATTGGATTCTTCTAAAAAAAATGAGTCAAGAGAAATTTACCTCACTTAATTCTGAATCCGTTTGCTTAGATTTCCAAAAATTTAGCCTACGCGTGTGTAGGGTTTAAATCGGGTTCGTGCTACTGCTACATAGGATTATTATTTATTTATTTTCCCCAAACCCTAATTTCTCTCTTCTAAAACTATCCAGCCGCAACACCTCCTGGAGTTAAAAAAAAAAAAACTAATTATTTCCTTATCTCCATTTTTCCTTAATTAAACACGCACACTAATACGTTTTTCCTTCCATTTTTTTTTATTCCTTGTTTCTATGCGATCAAGCATCTGAAGTGGGTTAGAAATTAAACCTATTTTTTTTCCTCTCACAAACAGCTGCCGCTTATTATTCTCTCCTCCTTCAACAGCACACCACCATAAGAAAAAAAAAAAAATCAGATTTTGGGAAAAAGGCAGCCCAGCATCCTTTGGTCCTCTTCACGCCGGTTATTGTCTCGTTTATTCCTCCATCAAAACAGTGTAAGTACAGCCCTTTATGCTACGATTAAATTTTATTCTGGATTATTAGAACAATAATTTTGCCTAATCTTACCTAGGTTCATTAGGTTGAAGAGAAATCTCATCCGGACAGTAAAATCGACCCTGCGCGTACCAACGATCCCAGATTCATTTGTGTGAGCCCAAATCCTTCTATATCACTCTTTTAATTTTTTTTCCAGCACCTAAAGGCCTTATATTTTTGCTCTAATTCTTGGTAGATTACCATTAATCCAAGGTTTGGGTTTTTCCACTCGTTTCCGGTGCAATCTTGTCCATACTTGGTTCTAAGCCCGGTAAGCCACCGTAGCCTCTTTTAAAAATTATCTTGGCTGCCAATTTCGAATATTACAGCCCTAATAATTCTCTTTTCCTTGCTGTCCATGTTGTTACAAAGGGTTAGAAAATCCTTACTTGAAGGTTTGGTGTTTCTTTGGACTCCCGGAGCGTCAGAGATCCCGAAAACACATCGGTAACTGAAACAAAATTTTTTCCTTCCAAGATCCGTTTTTTTTTTACAGCCATTAAATAAGCTTATAAGTTAGTGTATGGCTGCTGTAATTTTTAGGATCGATATCAAGAAGGCTCCCGGCACGATCCCGAATAGGCACAAGGCCACCGAAGGCACCCCGAGACCCTTTTTGGCCACTAGGTAAAATTTCGGCCTAGTTGTTAAGAACATGAACCTTCCAAGTACCATTTAGGAAAATTTCTAAATTTTAGCACATTTTCTAATTTTCTACCTTACTAACATTTTGTAGGACCGTCCTAGGAAGCCGCCCCTTTCGCCGTATTATTCCGAACTAGGTAAGGGGGAAGAGCGGGTTAGTTCTCGTGGGCCCTCTTAGGCCCAAAATAAGCATCAACCCGAATAATAAATTTTAAGTAAACAATTGGGCTAAATAAAATCTTTAAATGCGTGGGCAACATGGGTAGGGTAATTAATTAGTTTTCTAGAATTTTATTTTATTTTATTTTATTTCTCTTCCTTTGAGATGTAATTTTGGTTGGTTGGTTGTATGGTTGTAATGATTTGATGTATGATGTATGTTTGGCGCTAGTATCATATTAGGACCGCTTATAATAAGAATTAAATTAGAAATATGTTAGGACCGCCTAAATAAACACCGCTAGTAGCATGTTTAGGGCCGGCGAGACAAACACCGCTAGTACCATGTTTAGGGCCGACAAGCTCATTAGCAACATGATAAGATTGGAAGGAACCGTTAGTGGCATGTTAGGGCCGTAATAAATTATTATAAGCCGATAGATAAAGGATTAGGAGCGTAAATACTAAATGACCAATTTAGAAAGAATTCATGAGAAATGAGATGAACATTTATCACAAATACACTTAAAAGATATCACTGATTGTCATGACATCATGTAACACTAAACTAAGATAACATGATAAAAGAAATAGGATGCACTAGAATCATGGCATTATACTAAAAAGAGCTAAAGTAAAATGAGCTATGGTCATGCATCAATTGGTTGTTGCATATGATTGATGTTTGTCATATACAAGATTGCATTAAGTAAAAGATTTGAAAAGTAAGATAAAATACGAGGCATGCAAGGTTGGTGATGAACCATATCTACATGACCTAATAAGCCGTAAATTTAGACGAGAGGTTCGGAACGGACGATTCGAACCCGAGAGGCATGTTAGGGTGGCGGCAGACCGTCCCTAGTCATGACCCGATATTGACACGGAGTATGGAGATATGATTTGTGCGCTGTCAGACCATAGCTGGCGAGGGACCATGCTTATGGCTGTTATCACGAGAGGCTCTACCTCGGCGTAGGTATCCCGAGAGGCTCTGGCTTGGTGGCATCCCTAGTGGCACTGCCTAAGAGTTATCCCGAGAGTGGGTGATGTACACACTCACCACCCTAGGTTCGTCCGACGGCAATTAAGTATTGGATTAAGTGATCGATCAAGAAGATATTATTTAATCGGTAAAAAGAATTATGCATATGCATGGTAGTTCAAGCATGCTAGTAGGATTTTGATTTTGTTGTTATGATGTTGTATGGCATTGTTCTTTAAGTAAATTTGCTACAGCTTAAAGTTTATTATTCGTTGTTGTTTGTTACGGGAATATTAGGACCCACGTGATGGGCCTGATACTTCCCTCTTACTGAGCAAGTTGTGCTCATCCCTCCTCTTAACATGTTTTTCTAGGTGAGTACTATGAGGAGACAGAGTACACTGAACCATATAACGAGGTTCAAGATGTGGAGCAGACTGAGTGAGAGTACGCTGTAGCCCCTCGAAAGTAGAACTGGCTGGGACTGAGTTTTAACTTTGTGTTATTTGATTTCTAAATAAACATATGGTTTGTTTAAATTGGCACCTTATCCGCACATTAGTTTTCCTGGGATTGTCACTTAACTACTCTGATTTTGTTTAATACTCTTATTGTTTGGAAAATAATTTAAAATAAAATGTTTTACCTCACATTTCTTAAATTATTTTAATTAAATGCTTTATAATTCTGGGAATTTAAGTTATCTTTTAAAATTAAGGTTTATAAAATTAGGGGCGTTACAGTTTGTAATGACCCAAGTCCAGAACTGGTCAACGAAACACCTGCCCACACCACATGGGCTATCCTTTTTTTAGAAAAGGATAAGTGCTAGGTGTTTATGTTCTGGAATTGGAGCTTATATATCCACATAAGGTTTCCCACAATTCACCCATGTGGGATATGGGGGTGTTACAAACTCCCCCCCCCCCTTATGTACCCAACGTCCCCGTTGGGGTCAATCGGATTACTTGGTTCCTCAAACCAAGTAACCTCTCTAATCGGACTACTTAGCCCCTAGCCAAGTAGCCTCTCGAATCCAGGATCAGTCCCGGTAGACAATGCATGTGCATACCCACTATGTCACACCATCGTGGTCCCGAGTCAGCTCTGATACCATCTTTAACAACCAAAGTCCAGAACTGGTCAACGGAACACCTGCCCACACCACATGGGCTATCCTTTGGAAAAGGATAAGCGCTAGGTGTTTATGTTCTGGAATTGAAGCCTATATATCCACATAAGGCTTCCCACAATTCAACCATGTGGGACATGGGGGTGTTACACGAGGAGCTTGTTTGAGCCCGTACAAAGCCTTCTTGAGTTTGTATACTTTATACTCCTTTCCTGAAATAACAAATCCTTCTGGTTGTTCTACAAACACATCTTCCTTTAGTTCACCATTCAAAAAGGCTGACTTTACATCAAACTAATACACAGTCCAATTCATTTGAGCTGCTAATGCCAAGACTACTCTCACTGTTTCAAATCTCGCAACTGGAGAAAATGTTTCATCAAAATCTGTACCTTGCTCTTGGGTAAATCCACGGGCTACTAATCTGGCCTTATGCTTCTGAATGCTTCCATCAGGAAGATATTTTGTCTTGTAAATCCATTTTAGACTAATGGCGTGTTTGTCTAGAGGGAGATCAACAAGTTCCCATTTGTTGTTCTTTTCAATAGCGCCTATTTCCTCTCGCATGGCTGCCCTCCAGACTTCACTTTGTATGGCAGTCTCGACATTTATAGGATCTCCTGCAAACATGGCAAATGAAGCAGCATATATATCGCTCAGTGATCTTTGTTTTCTTTGAACTGGTTCTGGAGAGGACTCGGTAGATGTTAAGGATGTTGTTCCAGCTGAAGTTCCAACTGGAGAGATTGCTGTTGCTAATCTCTCTTCTCGTACTTCGTAAGTGGATTGCTCTTCTTCGATTGGGCCTTCAAAAGCTGCAGTCTGTTCCTGAGCTACTTCTTTCCAGCTACGCTCTTCAGCAAATTGCACATCCCGGCTAATCACAATCTTCTTGGTATCTGGATCAAAAAGTCTGTAAGCTTTTGCATTGGTACAGTAACCAATAAATATGTACCTCTTGGATCTTTGCTCGAGTTTGTGTCTTCCATCTAGAGTTACGGCATAGCAGACGCATCCAAATATTTTCAGATGGCTCACCGTTGGTTTTGATCCAAACCATGCTTCATAGGGCGTCATATTCCATACAGCTTTTGTAGGTGATAAATTGAGCAAATATACAGCAGTTGCCACTCCTTCTGCCCAGAAGCTATCTGGTAGACTCTTATTCTTCATCATGCAGCGAGCCATTTCCACAATGGTTCGATTCTTGCGTTCAGCTATCCCGTTCTGTTGAGGCGTGTATGGAGCAGTGAGTTCTCTTTTGATACCTTGTTCCTCACAGAACTTGGTGAACTCATCAGACATAAACTCTCCTCCTCTATCTGTCCTCAAGGTCTTAAGCTGAGCATCACCTTGTTTTTCTGCCAATGCCTTAAATTTCCTGAAACACTCAAATGCTTCTGACTTCATCTTGATAAAGTATACCCAGCACATCCGTGTTAAATCATCAATAAACAGCAAAAAATACTTACTGTTGGCATGTGAACATGTCCTCATTGGCCCACATATATCTGCATACACAATTTCCAGCTTTTCTTTAGCTCTTCTAGCCTGCCCTTCAGGAAATGTTTTTTGGGCTTGCTTCCCAACTGCACATCCTTCACATACGTGTGTCATTTCTTTGATGTTTGGAAGTTCTCTTACCATTTGTTTATTTGAGAGCAGCTGCAATCCTCTGATATAGAGATGTCCATAACGGTGGTGCCACAATTCTGACTCGCCTGCTCTTCTGCTTACCAGGGCACAGACATCCTCACACGAAAAATTGACAGGAAACATTTTGTTTTCAGTCATTTTCGCATATAACACAACAGTTTCTGATCCTTTTTTGATGGTGCATGCATCATTTTCGAACACAACTGTATAGCTGTGGCAACGTGCGGGTTTTCTGGAGTCGCCACCAATCAGTTTACTTAGGTCGATTGGTCACCTAAAATATGGTCTGCGAGAGTTCGGGGGTTCGGGAGTACGGTTACGTTGAAACAACTTTGTTAAAACGCCCAAAAATTGGCACCTTAGTTGATTTTAATTTTGTTTTACTTTGCTTTTAAAAAAATTTCAGTTAATTTAGATATTTTAACTGAATTAGTCGAAAATGTGGATTTTTGGTAATTAAGTTGGATAAAATTTGATACTTCCGAACCATGGACTCTGCCGAGTCATTTGGACACGGAAGATTTTTGATTCCGAACCATGGACTCTGCCGAGTCATTTGGACACGGAATTTGGTGAAATTTTAAACAATTTTATCCATATTGTAAAAATATGGATTTTTATCTTTGTATTTAATTTATTTATTTTAAAAAAATTGATATTTTCCAAACCGTAGATCCTGCCGGATCATCCGGATATGGAAATTGATTTACTTAATCGTAATTATTTAATTCCTGAAATTAATTTTTTAAAAGGTAATGATTTTTAATACTAACTAAAAATTTGTCTTTATATTTTTACTTCTTTTTTTTTTCTTTCTTTTCTTTTCTTTTTTTTTTTTTATCTTTTATCTTATTTTTCTTATCTTCTTTTTTTTTTATTTCTTTTTTTATCTTTCTTTTATTTCTTTTTTTTTATCTTTCTTTTATTTTTATCTGATTTTTTTCTTAATTTATAAAAGAATTCAAAAGCAATTAATTTTTTTATTTAATAAGAAGTTAATTTAAAGGAATCAAAGAGTTTAAAAAAAAAATAAAATAAAATAAAAATCTTTGATCATGGTACGGGGCGTTGTTACTCAGCCAGACCCTCTTCACCAGGTGAAGCAGCTCAAAAGCGGGCACGAGACAGTTTCCAGCCAATATACCATGAACTAATTTTTTATTAAAATAATTATTTAATACCAGGATTTTATTTATTTACCAAAGAAAACAAAAGAGTTGAAAATAAAATCTTAATTCTCATGTATTTGATTTTTTATTTAAAAGATTAACCAAAATTAATTATTCAATAAAATAATAAAGAAAAGATTTATATAAAGAAAGTCTTGATATTTATACATATTTATTTTTTTAAGCTTATTTTTTTTATTTGATAAAAGATGAACCAAGAAAGTAATTATTTAATCAAGGTTTTGTTTATTTAATGAAGAAAACTAAAGATTTATATGTATATTTTAAAAATAAAAGTGAAGCCTTAATATTTTATTTAATAAAAGGTAAATCAAAAAGTAAACAAAACTTTATTTATTTAATGATGAAACCAGAAATTTATATATATATTTCAAAAATAAAATAAAAATCTTAATATTTGTTTGTTTTATTTTTGATAAAAAAATTAAGCAAAAATGATTATTTAATAAGGAAAATAAAGGTAAAGTTTTGATATTTATATAATTTATTTTGAAAAAAGATTAAAGAAATCAAAGATTTATATGTATAAAAAGTTTTTGATATTTATATGATTTTTTTTATGTTCTTTTTGTTTGCTAAAAGATTTTTATTATTACCTTTATTTGAAATCATTTGAATAAAATTTTATTTAATAAAGGAAACAAAAACAAAAAAAAATATTATATCTTTTTTTTTATTATTTTGAAAGAAATAAGTAAAATATTAGCCCAAGAAAATTTTTACTCCTTTATTCTTTTTATTAATAAAGAAACCAAAAAAATTATATTTTATTATTTTGCTGGATAAAGAGATAAATAAAAAATATTAGTCCAAAGTTTTTTTTAATAATAAAGGAAAATTTATTTATATACTTTATTTAAAAAATATTTTCCAAGCCATGGATCCTGGCGGATCATTTGGACATGGAATTTAATTTCTTTTTTATATTTCATTATCAATTATTAATTAGAAAAAAAAAACATCACTTTTAAAGATGTATTTAAAAAAATAATTTGTATTTATTTATTTATTTATTTCATTATGTTTGTTTATTAAAAGGAATAAAAACTTTGTTTCAAAATAAAAAAAAAAAATTTTATTAGCCTTTAGGAAATTATTCACATAAAATTCCTTTTTTTAATCTTTTAGTTAAAAAAAAATTAATAAAGTGGGGCTTTTTGGCCATCCACTTTAATAACACAATAATAAAAGTTAGCACAATTAATATAGTTAGTTGTTAATAACAATAAAAAAGTTAGTAAAGTTAGATTAACAATTAACAACAATAATAAAAATTAGCCAAGTTTAATTAAGTCAATTAATTAACAACAATAATAAAAGTTAGCCAAGTTTAATTAAGTTGATTAATTAACAACAATAAATAAAAGTTAGCCAAGTTTAATTAAGTTAATTAATTAACAACAATAATAAAAAGTTAGCCAAGTTTAATTAAGTTAATTAATTAACAACAATAAATAAAAGTTAGCCAAGTTAATTAATTGATTAACAACAATAATAAAAAGTTAGTCAAGTTAATTAAATTAATTAACAATAATAATAAAAGTTAGCCAAATTAATTAATTGATTAACAAAGTTAATTAAATTAATTAATTAACAACAATAATAAAAAGTTACCCAAGTTTAATTAAATTAATTAACAAAGTTAATTAAATTAATTAATTAACAATAATAAAAGTTAGTAAGTTAGTTGTTAGTTGTTAGTTGTTAATAACAACAATAAAGAAAGGGTTAGTAATAAACAAATAATAAACAAATAAGTAAAAATTAAAAAAGGTTAATAATTAATTCTGCAAGAACAAAAGAAAAAGTTAGTAACCAAAGTGAAAAAGAATGAAAAGATAGAAGATTAAGTAGGGGTTTTACCCTAGCAGTTTAATTTTGAATCTGAAGAATGAAGAAGAACAGAGCAACAACGCGGGAGCAGGGGCAGGGAGTGGTTTTGGCGGCCAAGACGGTGCACGGCAGGGGAGAAGTGGACGGCGGCCAGGGGCGAAGGAGGAAGACGGTGTCACGGCGAGGAGGAAGGCACGGCGGCGGCGGACGGCGAGGGGCACGGCGGAGAGAGAGAGAGAGAGAGAGAGAGAGGGAACAGCAGTAAAAAAAAAAAAAATTTGGCTTTCTGGGGAAGAAGGGAAGAGGGCTGGGGCTAAGGGCTGTAATTTTCTCTTTTTTTAAAACGGAGCTCTAAGTTTTTTTGCTATTTTTTTTCTGTGTTCAGCACAAAATTTGGGGGGCTATTTATAGAGGAAGTTTAGCTGAACTGTTGATGGATAAATTAATAAAAAATTTCAAACTTATCTCTTAAATTGGTAAAATGACAATTTTAGTCCTTTACGTCTCTCAGCCTCTGGATAAGTTCCTGAAGCTTCTGATTTTGACAATTTTGTCGTTTTCTGTCAATTTGAGCCAAAAACGTCGGCAGGCTCAAAATTTTATGTGACAAACTGCCAAATGCTCCTGGAACTTTCAGAATTTGTCAATTTTGCCTGAAACTTCTTAATTTTGTCATTTTTACCTCAAACTTTTAAATTTTGTCATTTTTATGGAGTTTTCTTTTTTTCTTTCAAACATACACATATACACACATATATCAAATCTTCACAAAACAAAACAAAAAAAATATATATATTTTAAACTAATTAAAAATTTAGTAATAATAATAACAATAATAATAATAATAATACATTTTTTTTTATTTAATTTTTTTTATTTAATTTTTTTTAAAATTATTTTAATGACCGGACGAAATTGGGTGTCAACAGCTGCCCCCCTTTGCATGCTTCATGGGACATGATGTATGCAAAGTTAGTTACCAAATTTCGTCCAGCTTAGCTAGGCATTGAAAACCTTCTCGCCGCCTAAACTCTGAGGTTTAAGGAAAGGTCCTTAGAACCTCTAACGATCGGAAAGGTTCTATCGTTGTAAGATGGACTGAATGATTGATTGTTTGTTTGAGGTTTAAGGAAAGGTCCTTAGAACCTCTAATGATAGGAAAGGTTCTATCGTTGTAAGATGGACTGAATGATTGATTGTTTGTTTGAGGTTTAAGGAAAGGTCCTTAGAACCTCTAACGATAGGAAAGGTTCTATCGTTGTAAGATGGACTGAATGATTGATTGTTTGTTTGAGGTTTAAGGAAAGGTCCTTAGAACCCCTAACGATAGGAAAGGTTCTATCGTTGTAAGATGGACTGAATGATTGATTGTTTGTTTGAGGTTTAAGGAAAGGTCCTTAGAACCCCTAACGATAGGAAAGGTTCTATCGTTGTAAGATGGACTGAATGATTGATTGTTTGTTTGAGGTTAAGGAAAGATCCTTAGAACCTCTAACGATAGGAAAGGTTCTATCGTTGTAAGATGGACTGAATGATTGATTGTTTGTTTGAGGTTTAAGGAAAGGTCCTTAGAACCTCTAACGATAGGAAAGGTTCTATCGTTGTAAGATGGACTGAATGATTGATTGTTTGTTTGAGGTTTAAGGAAAGGTCCTTAGAACCCCTAACGATAGGAAAGGTTCTATCGTTGTAAGATGGACTGAATGATTGATTGTTTGTTTGAGGTTTAAGGAAAGGTCCTTAGAACCTCTAACGATAGGAAAGGTTCTATCGTTGTAAGATGGACTGAATGATTGATTGTTTGTTTGAGGTTTAAGGAAAGGTCCTTAGAACCTCTAACGATATGAAAGGTTCTATCGTTGTAAGATGGACTGAATGATTGATTGTTTGTTTGAGGTTTAAGGAAAGGTCCTTAGAACCTCTAACGATAGGAAAGGTTCTATCGTTGTAAGATGGACTGAATGATTGATTGTTTGTTTGAGGTTTAAGGAAAGGTCCTTAGAACCTCTAACGATAGGAAAGGTTCTATCGTTGTAAGATGGACTGAATGATTGATTGTTTGTTTGAGGTTTAAGGAAAGGTCCTTAGAACCTCTAACGATAGGAAAGGTTCTATCGTTGTAAGATGGACTGAATGATTGATTGTTTGTTTGAGGTTTAAGGAAAGGTCCTTAGAACCTCTAACGATAGGAAAGGTTCTATCGTTGTAAGATGGACTGAATGATTGATTGTTTGTTTGAGGTTTAAGGAAAGGTCCTTGGAACCTCTAACGATAGAAAAGGTTCTATCGTTGTAAGATGGACTGAATGATTGATTGTTTGTTTGAGGTTTAAGGAAAGGTCCTTGGAACCTCTAACGATAGGAAAGGTTCTATCGTTGTAAGATGGACTGAATGATTGATTGTTTGTTTGAGGTTTAAGGAAAGATCCTTAGAACCTCTAACGATAGGAAAGGTTCTATCGTTGTAAGATGGACTGAATGATTGATTGTTTGTTTGAGGTTTAAGGAAAGATCCTTAGAACCTCTAACGATAGGAAAGGTTCTATCGTTGTAAGATGGACTGAATGATTGATTGTTTGTTTGAGGTTTAAGGAAAGATCCTTAGAACCTCTAACGATAGGAAAGGTTCTATCGTTGTAAGATGGACTGAATGATTGATTGTTTGTTTGAGGTTAAGGAAAGGTCCTTAGAACCTCTAACGATAGGAAAGGTTCTATCGTTGTAAGATGGACTGAATGATTGATTGTTTGTTTGAGGTTTAAGGAAAGGTCCTTGGAACCTCTAACGATAGGAAAGGTTCTTGGAACCTCTAACGATAGGAAAGGTTCTATCGTTGTAAGATGGACTGAATGATTGATTGTTTGTTTGAGGTTTAAGGAAAGGTCCTTAGAACCTCTAACGATAGGAAAGGTTCTATCGTTGTAAGATGGACTGAATGATTGATTGTTTGTTTGAGGTTTAAGGAAAGGTCCTTAGAACCTCTAACGATAGGAAAGGTTCTATCGTTGTAAGATGGACTGAATGATTGATTGTTTGTTTGAGGTTTAAGGAAAGGTCCTTGGAACCTCTAACGATAGGAAAGGTTCTATCGTTGGAAGATGGACTGAATGATTGATTGTTTGTTTGAGGTTTAAGGAAAGGTCCTTGGAACCTCTAACGATAGGAAAGGTTCTATCGTTGTAAGATGGACTGAATGATTGATTGTTTGTTTGAGGTTTAAGGAAAGGTCCTTAGAACCTCTAACGATAGGAAAGGTTCTATCGTTGTAAGATGGACTGAATGATTGATTGTTTGTTTGAGGTTTAAGGAAAGATCCTTAGAACCTCTAACGATAGGAAAGGTTCTATCGTTGTAAGATGGACTGAATGATTGATTGTTTGTTTGAGGTTTAAGGAAAGATCCTTAGAACCTCTATCGATAGGAAAGGTTCTATCGTTGTAAGATGGACTGAATGATTGATTGTTTGTTTGAGGTTTAAGGAAAGATCCTTAGAACCTCTAACGATAGGAAAGGTTCTATCGTTGTAAGATGGACTGAATGATTGATTGTTTGTTTGAGGTTTAAGGAAAAGTCCTTAGAACCTCTAACGATAGGAAAGGTTCTATCGTTGTAAGATGGACTGAATGATTGATTGTTTGTTTGAGGTTAAGGAAAGGTCCTTAGAACCTCTAACGATAGGAAAGGTTCTATCGTTGTAAGATGGACTGAATGATTGATTGTTTGTTTGTTTGAGGTTAAGGAAAGGTCCTTAGAACCTCTAACGATAGGAAAGGTTCTATCGTTGTAAGATGGACTGAATGATTGATTGTTTGTTTGTTTGAGGTTAAGGAAAGGTCCTTAGAACCTCTAACGATAGGAGAGGTTCTATCGTTGTAAGATGGACTGAATGATTGATTGTTTGTTTGAGGTTAAAGAAAGGTCCTTAGAACCTCTAACGATAGGAAAGGTTCTATCGTTGTAAGATGGACTGAATGATTGATTGTTTGTTTGAGGTTAAGGAAAGGTCCTTAGAACCTCTAACGATAGGAAAGGTTCTATCGTTGTAAGATGGACTGAATGATTGATTGTTTGTTTGAGGTTTAAGGAAAGGTCCTTAGAACCTCTAACGATAGGAAAGGTTCTATCGTTGTAAGATGGACTGAATGATTGATGTCGAGGCAAAGGTTCCATCCTTAAAACCTCGGATTGATTGATTGATGTCGAGGCAAAGGTTCCATCCTTAAAACCTCAAATTGATTGATTGATCTCGAGGCAAAGGTTCCATCCTTAAAACCCCGGATTGTTTGATTTTGAGGCTAAAGAGCTTTCCTTAGGATCTCGAGCGAAATTTATATGAAAGTAATTGAAATTGGAATAATTTTCTTCGAAAGTGTGAATTTTCATAATAGGTGAGTGCAAAAATTTAAACTTCGATAAGATGAGTGAATCTTGATGATGACAATAACACTGACAAATTATGTAAAGGGAACGGATGTTTGGAATCAATATCCAAGGTTCATCTAATATTTTCTTCAGTAAATATAGATTCCCTTGTGAGATATGTCATCCAAATAAGGTTAAAGCTTAACTACCCCAAAATGTTATGCCTAGTAGACCTAATAGGATGCGTCTCAAGAGTAATAAAAATTACTCTTTACTCAGCCATTCCAACCTAAAGGCATTGTCCCATGGTTTTAATATCAGCATGGACGAAACTATCTTATAAGAAAAGAAATTCCTTGAAAAGAAAAACTGAAACGCGAAAGAAAATGCTGATAATAAAACTAAAGGACAAGAAAAACGGATCAGATCGCTTCTTTCTTCCACAATACTTCAACAGGGTGAGTAGAGGACCATTATGGGAGTGAACTAGTCGGGAAAGACTGTCGTGTCCAGTCTATCTGAATCATTGCTGGATCTGGTTCAGGAACAAAAGCTTGTATTTTATCTAGCAATTCTTCAGCAGTTGTTGCGGATATTATGATTCGCCGTGCCACTCTTGATATGAAATTCTTCTGCATAGCATAATCCATAAAAGCTATCAGACCTGTAAAGAAATTGTTAACATTTAAAAGCCCAATGGGTTTCTTATGCAAATTAAGTTGGGCCATGGAAGCAATTTGAAAGACTTCTCCCAACGTGCCAAAACCACCTGGTAGAGCGATAAAAGCATCAGCATTTAAAAGCATTTGTAACACACGCTCTTGCAAATTTTTAACCACTAATTCTTCTCCAATCGTACCCCCAGAAACAAATTTCAAAGGTCCAGGGATGATGCCCAAAACTTGACTTCCTCCTAAAGATGCTGCTGATGCTACACCTCCCATTAATCCGACACTACCTCCTCCATAAACTAAATGTATTTTTCGCTCAGCTAATACTCTACCCAAATGGTTGGCTGCCTTTAAATACTCTTCATCTTTTCCAGGAAAAGCCCCAGAAAATACACAAATACTTCGGGATTTACGAGTTGGGGTTTTCTCCATTCCTATCCTTATCCTTGTGAGAAAAGAGGATATATTTATAGAGATGAAGAGATAAGGCAATAATTTTATTTTCAAGAGTGGATACATTATTGCCAGCTATACACAGTAGTCACGAGTATGACTCTGGTCAGGTATGGGTACACTATCGTTAAAAGAGGAGGAAAATTTTCAAAATAGCTGCTAGCATGTACAGTAGTCACTACTGTAGCTTACGTCAGGAGTAGGTATGTGATTGTTGGAAGGGAAGGAAAATTTCAAAAGTGGCAGCTATATACAGTAGTCCGTGTCAGGAGTGGGTACATTATTGCCAAAGGGGAGGAAAATTTCAAAAGCGACAGCTAGCACATACAGTAATCGTAACTATGGCTCATGTCAGGAGTGGATACATTATCGCTGAAAGGGGAGGAAAATTTCAAAAGCGACAGCTAGTACGTACAGTAATCGTGACTTTGGTTCACGTCAGGAGTGGATACATTATTACCAAAAGGGGAGGAAAATTTCAAAAGCGACAGCTAGTACGTACAGTAATCGTGACTTTGGTTCACGTCAGGAGTGGATACATTATTACCAAAAGGGGAGGAAAATTTCAAAAGCGACAGCTAGCACGTACAGTAATCGTGACTTTGATCCTCGTCTTCCACTGGCTTTGCGTCCAGTAATGGCTTCAATGCTTTCTATGAATCGGTGATTTGCATCTCATCTAGCTTTCTCACAAACTGGCAAACAGGGTCGTTTAGGGTCAGATTCCCAAGACTGTAACGATCTCGTTCTTTTTGGAAAATTATCCATAATCCAACAACCTCAAATTGCACTATTCCACAAGAATGCGCTTCAAGAACCTCTCGAATATCTTCTAGAGATTCCTTACGCAAGCCATTCTTAATGAATCTTATTCTATCATTACGATTTCTGGTGATCACTCTTGGAGCACGACATTTATTGCCGCAAATCCACCATCCACAATTATGACAAACGCCTAGCCTCTTTGCTCTTCTTTTTTTGGCATAAGCGCTTTTACCAAAGCCGGGCATACGGGGAAAGAACGCTTCGGGAACTTCACCAGCTGAACGAACCTTAGCTTCAATTAGCCACCGCACATTATCAGGAATGCCTTTGTGCATAAATACTCTGAATCGTTCACATCTAGCTTGATAAATCTTTTTAAGAACATTTATTGGGAAGGAAGGAAAATACTTTCGTAGGGCGGAAAGAGAAGACTCCATTGATGAAGGAGGCAAAGAAAGAAATTAGTGATTGTAGGAAACGAACATAACTAACACATATTTATAGTGACGAAAGGGATAATGCGTTTATTACACTTACAGAAGCAAGTACATTATTGTCAAAAGAAAAGACAAATGACAGCTTATATGTACAGCAATCATGACTGTGGCTCTCATCTTCCACTGATTTATGTCTAGTAACGGCTTCAATGCCTTCTATAAGTCGGGGATTTGCTTCCCATCCAGTTTTCTCACAAACTGGCAAACAGGGTCATTAAAAGTTAGATTTCCAAGACTGTAACGATCCTGTTCTTTACGGAAAGTCCACCATAAATCCATAATTTCCCATTGCACTATTTCACAAGAATGTGTTTCAAAAGTTAATAGGATATCATCCAAAGATTCCTTACGCAGGCCATTCTTGATGAATTTTCTTTTATCTTCATGATTTCTGGAGATGTATCCTAAAAAGCGACATTTAGTATTACAATTCCATCGTCCACATTTATGACAGACACCTAGCCTCTTTGCTCTTCGCTTTTTGGCATAAGCGCTTTTACCAAAGCCGGGCATACGGGGAAAGAACGCTTCTGGAACTTCACCAGCTGAACGAACCTTAGCTTCAATTAGCCACCGCACATTATCAGGAATGCCTTTGTGCATAAAAACTCTGATTCTTTCACATCTAGCAAGGTAGATCTTTTTAAGGACTTTTATTGGAAGAGAAGGAAAGTATTTTCGCAGGGTAGAAAGAGTAGAATCCATTGATGAGAGAAGAATTTGAGAGATGATGGAAAGGAATTAGTTATTGAAGGAAACTTAGATAACCGACTGGAAAAACATGCATTTATAGCGATGAAACGGATAACGTGTCGATTACACTTAGGAGAGCATGTACATCTGTCAAAAGAAAATGCAAACTTTTCCAAATATAACAAACTGTATGTACAGTAATTGTGACTGTGGCTCACATCTTCCACTGGTTTTACGTCCAATAACGGCATTAACGGCTTCTATGAGTCGAGGATTTGCTTCCCATCCAGTTTTCTTACAAGCTGGCAAACAGGGTCATTTACAGTCAGATTCCCGGGACTGTAACGGTTTCGTTCTTCATGAAAAATGCTCCATAAACCAAGAAGTTCACGTTGCACAGATCCACAAGAATGCGTCTCAAGAGTCAATTGGATATCATCCAACGAGTCTTTACTCAGGCCATTCTTAATGAATCGTATTTTATCTTCTCGATTATCAGAGATCATCCCTAAAGATCGACATTTAGTATTACAAGTCCACCGTCCACATTTATGGCAGACTTGTAACCTTTTCGCTCTTCGCTTTTTGGCATAAGAGCTTTTACCTATACCAGGCATGTGAGACACAAATGCCTCTGGGATTTCACCTGCTAGACGAACCTTGGCTTCGATTAACCACCGCACATCTTCAGGGATTCCTTTGTGCATCAGAACTCTTAATCGTTCACAGCGAACTTGGTAGATCTTTTTGAGGATGTTCATTGGGAGAGAAGGGAAATACTTTCGCAAGGCGGAAAAAGTAGGATCCATTTTCTAGGAGGAAGTAAAAGAAAGAAGGGGTGAAGGAATCAGTTATTATGGGCAACTGAGAGAACCGACTTGAGAGTCACGGAGTACCGTATCCGCCGTTTAACCGGAAAAGTAGATCCTACTTCATTTTGATAGACATTTTTTTTTTATCCGTTGATCCAGTCCTCGATTATTGAATCCATTGTCCGCTTTTGACAAAGTTTTAACGACAATATTTCTTGATGTCTGCCTTATCTTTGACCACAGCTATCTCTTATCTTGGATGCTGCTAAGCTGGCATCAATCCTGTCCTTCCAGGTGTAGCCTCGATTATTGAATCAATTGCCAAGCTTTTGACAATATTGTCTACTTTATCCTTTTTTATATCTGCCTTATCCTTGGCTATAGCTATCTCTTATTTTGGATACTACTAGCTGATGTCAATCCTGTCCTTCCAGGTGTAGTCTCGATTATTGAATCAATTGCCAGGCTTTTGACATATTGTCTACCTTATCCTTGAATTCCTGATGCGGGTTGGTCCCGCATATTAGCTGTGTATCCAGTGATAGATTGGTAAGAGCTGATATTATTGAGATCTCAGCTTATACTGCTGTAACGGTGCGGTGGATGTGTTTCCCATTTGATTCCTATCATGTAAAAATCATGCATGCATGATGTGAAATGCATGAATGCAAAGCATGTGTAATTGATGGTTCTTTTTTTTTTATTTATTTTTATATTTATTTTTATATTTTTTATTTTTTTTGGATTGATCTAGTTCTTCATATCTTTGCTTTACTGGATCCTCTTTATAATTGTCTTCTTGGACTATCATTGAATCTCTTTATGCTTTCCAGCTTTTGTTCACTGCCTCAAAAGCCCAACTCTTTTCAAAATCCCCTTTCTTTGACTTGTTCTTGAATTTTGGCCTCAATTTCTTTAAAGTTGGCCCGCCTCATAATTTATATCTCTTTCGGGTACTCATCCATTGTCATGGATTTGATACCATCAAAGGCTTTACTTTCAATGTCTGCTTTGCCCATTTTCTTCTGGCCGTGCGGACACTTGTTTACCCCCATGTTACAGTCCGAATGATTGCTCTTCCTTAGACTCAGGTTCTGATCCATAAGACTTGCCCCCTTGTCTATTGAACTTCTTTGTTGGCGGTACTCCTCTTACGCTTCGTAGAGACTACTTTGCCCCCCTGAATATGGTGTTTATGTGGAAAGAGATATCATCTCGCCTTTGATTTAACAGAAGGTCGAGCATTTCTAGACCTTTGTGATGGCATTTGATCGTAAATTTCTCTTACAAGAACCACATCTTATTAAAGAAAGACTCAAGCTATGTCCTCACTTTTAAGTCTACACACATTAATGAATAATGGTTTGACCTTAAAGAAAAACTTTCATCGATTTGCAAAGCTTGACCAAGTAACTTACGGTCTTTGTTTTTAATTAAAATATCCTGTCATTCTTCCCCTTTCCAACTCGAAGACATAAACTGTGCAGGGTAATAAGGTAGAAACATGATTCACAATGATAGTTTTTTAGCTGAATGAGGATGATATCAAGAGGTAAATTTTAGGTCTGAGGAAAGTTAAGCTTGAGTGGCGTGAAAAAAGAGTCTTTTAACACTGCTCGTGAGCAGTATTAAATAAGGTAGAAACATAATTCACAATGATAGTCTTTTAGCTGAATGAGGATAATATCAAGAGGTAAATTTTAGGTCTGAGGAAAGTTAAGCTTGAGTGGCGTGAAAGAAGAGTCTTTTAACACTGCTCGTGAGCAGTATTAAATAAGGTAGAAACATAATTCACAATGATAGTCTTTTAGCTGAATGAGGATATTAAGTCTGAAGGAAGTTAAGTTTTAATGGTGTGAAAGAAGGGTCTTTTAATACTACTCGTGAGCAGATTTGATTATGGTGAAAAACTCAATAATGATGACTTCAAACTTGTCACCTTTTCCAGAAAGTTTGATCTCATCTGTTGCCCCCCAACTATCGTGGTCTTTATGTATGCTTGGCTTGAAAATTGCTTTTGTGTTCTAAACCGCCTTTGCAGGTTTTCAGTCTAGAATCCATAGCTCACTTTTTTTGTTTTCTTTTTTTTTTTTCTAGTTTGAGCCCTTTTTCCTCTTTTTTTTTTTTGTTTTTTTTTGTTTGTGTGAGCTATGGTGATAACATACTTGATAACTCTCTTGAAGTGAGATGACTCAAGTGGCCTTGCTTGCTCGTGCTTGTTCTCAGTTCTTTTAGGTTTTGAATTTTCCCTTGTTGGCTTTTTGGTGGAAGGGATGAACTTTTTCATTTTCGGAGTTTTTGTTACAGAGAACCGAGATCATAGCCTTCTTGAAATGAGATGATTCAAGTGGCCTTACTTGCTTGTGTTTGCTCTCAGTCTCTCTTTTTTTGGTTTTGAATTTTCCCTTGTTGGCTTTTTGATGGAAGGGATGAACTTTTTCCCTTTTTTTTTTGGAGTTTGTGTTATGGAGAACCGAGATCATAGCCTTCTTGAAGTGAGATGACTCAAGTGGCTTTATTTGCTTCTCAGTCTCTCTTTTTTTTTGGATTTTTTTTCTTGTTTGGATTTTCTCTTTAATGGCTTTTGATGGAAGGGAGGAACTTCTTTCCTTTGTTGGAATTTGTGTTATGGAAAACTGAGAATTTTTTTGTATTGAGCATTTGTGAGAATTGGGAGGCCACTGAAGTCATTTAATATGAGAGCTAACTTCTTTGGAAGTTAATCCCGGACTCCTTGTAAGGATGTTGATAACCACTGTGAATTCTTTTTGAGGGTTGAGGTGCAACATTTGGAATCCTTCTTACTAGATTTGGTAGCACTTTGAAGATCATTACTATCAAATCTCCCTTAACTTTTATTTTCACCCACGAGTAGTATTGTTTACAAAGTAAAGTGTGATGGTAATAATGGATAGTATAATGGTAAAGAGTGAGAGATAGATGTAAGAAAAATGAAATTTTTGGTAGAAAGTGGTAGAATATGTGGATGTAAAAATGAAATTTTAGTAAAAAGTGGTAGAATGCACACATTACATCTTTTTGTTGTACCAAGAAAAAGAATACCAGGTGCCCATTTAACAAAGACTACACCCTAGATTCTGGACTAAATCTAGGAGATTTTTACTATTAGATTACTTTGGCAAGCTATCAAAGATACAAGTTTATTCAAAGGATTCCTTGTCATTCAAAAATGTGTGCGAACTGTTAGGTCAGATCTGACTTGGAGGCCTTCCAAAGTCAATGTAATTCTAGCTCGAAATCTTCACTTTTCAATTATCAATCACATCGGGCCTAGCAACTTGGACTTGGTTTTGCTTGATGAGGCGGCAATGGATTGTGGGTGACATTTGGCTCATCGGAAAAGTCCAACCACTTTGACTCGATTAATTGTTGAACTATACGCTTCAATGCCATGCAGTTTTCCAAGCCATGGCCTGGAACGCCATCATGATATGGGCAGGTAATGTTAGGGTCATACCACCTTGGATATGGGGGTTTGAATGGCTTTGTAGGAATTGGACGGATAAATTGTCTTTCGATGAGTTTTGGGTATAACTCGGTATAAGTTATGGAAATTGGTGTGAAAACTTCTCTTGGTTTTGGTGCAGGTACTGGAGGAGTAGGAGCAGGTGGCCATGACTGATTAGGTCTGTTAAAAGGATAATTGTTGGGCCTATTCAGAGGATAATCATTGGGCCTATTTGGAAGGTAATTATTGGGCCCATTGGCAAAATAGGATAGGCGAGGTCCGATAGCCACAGTATCCACGAGGGGAATCCTTCTTCCGCGTCCTATTTGTTGTACTTCGTCATCTTTTCTTCTGGATGGTCCTCCTCTTTTCATAGGATTATTAAAGGATTCAGCAATATTCCCAGTCCTAATCTCATGCTCGATTCTTTCTCCAGACATGACAATGTTAGAAAAATTAGTTGCCGAATTGCCAATGAGTTCGTCATAATATAGGTACTTCAGTGTCTGGACAAACAAAGTGACCATTTCTCTTTCTGTCATGGGTGGCTGAACTTGTGCTTCTTGAATTGCTTTCGCCTTGATTAGCTCGATCAATTGTCTCATTTGTTCGGCCATACTTTCTATCTTGGACTCTATCTTTATGAGACGTCCTTCGATTTGTTCTGCCATTAATCTTATTTGGAGTCGAGTTGAATATCGGTGTCGAGGTCCAATTTTATCCTTTTAAAAGTAAGGTATATTTTTTTAGATCCTATGTGTATGTGATTGATGCAATGGATGCATGTAGGAAAAATGAGATTATGTTTTTATCAGACTTTGTATACACGTGATTAATGTAATGGATGTATGCAATGAGATTATGTTTTTATCAGACTTTATATGCACGTGATTAATGTAATGGATGTATGCAATGAGATTATGTTTTTATCAAACTTTATATGCACGTGATTAATGTAATGGATGTATGCGATGAGTGAATTTGATTATCCACTATCGTGGAACTTCAAGACTTTTAGTTGTTATTAAAAAGACCAAAAAGTTAGCATAGTTTGATGCGTGGTTTTGATGCATGAAGAATATTTGCACAAAACAGAAGTATAACAAAAGAAAGATAAGTTTATTAATAACTTAAATAGCAATTAACAACTCATGAACTATTATGGAAAAATGAGTTAAAACCATAAATACGAAAATAAAAGTGTAGAGCAACAACACAGCATAACAAGGATATGCTTATGGCGTTGGTAAATGGGAGGAATACTATGGTTAGTTCTATGGTTAAGTGGGGAGTTCTATATGCATAAGGTGGCTTATCAAAAAGGCAAGGGATAGTTCCCGAATCCCGTCACTAAATTATAGTGACGGCCCGATTCCTTACCCTCTAAGGTTAATGTAAGGAATGGATTAATTCGAGTCGTAGCTTTTCGTGGGCCCATGCAGAGACTAACCGTCTCAGAAGGCAATACACTACTTTGCTACTTTGAAACCGGTGAAGGCTTGGAGACCATGGCCTCACAAGGACAACAACACCAATTCCGCTTAGAAAGAATCGTGTTCGATTTAAGTAAGCTCGGGTATAGAGCTTCATATTGTGAATCCATAATGCATGTTTTCGCTAAGTAAATATAGCATATAAAAATCCACATAATAAGCAAAGTAAATTAAAACAAATCAACTTTAGGCTCGACTCACTAATGTCGAGTCCCCAGTGGAGTCGCCAAGCTGTGGCAACGTGCGGGTTTTCTGGAGTCGCCACCAATCAGTTTACTTAGGTCGATTGGTCACCTAAAATATGGTCTGCGAGAGTTCGGGGGTTCGGGAGTACGGTTACGTTGAAACAACTTTGTTAAAACGCCCAAAAATTGGCACCTTAGTTGATTTTAATTTTGTTTTACTTTGCTTTTAAAAAAATTTCAGTTAATTTAGATATTTTAACTGAATTAGTCGAAAATGTGGATTTTTGGTAATTAAGTTGGATAAAATTTGATACTTCCGAACCATGGACTCTGCCGAGTCATTTGGACACGGAAGATTTTTGATTCCGAACCATGGACTCTGCCGAGTCATTTGGACACGGAATTTGGTGAAATTTTAAACAATTTTATCCATATTGTAAAAATATGGATTTTTATCTTTGTATTTAATTTATTTATTTTAAAAAAAATTGATATTTTCCAAACCGTAGATCCTGCCGGATCATCCGGATATGGAAATTGATTTACTTAATCGTAATTATTTAATTCCTGAAATTAATTTTTTAAAAGGTAATGATTTTTAATACTAACTAAAAATTTGTCTTTATATTTTTACTTCTTTTTTTTTTCTTTCTTTTCTTTTCTTTTTTTTTTTTTATCTTTTATCTTATTTTTCTTATCTTCTTTTTTTTTTATTTCTTTTTTTATCTTTCTTTTATTTCTTTTTTTTTATCTTTCTTTTATTTTTATCTGATTTTTTTCTTAATTTATAAAAGAATTCAAAAGCAATTAATTTTTTTATTTAATAAGAAGTTAATTTAAAGGAATCAAAGAGTTTAAAAAAAAAATAAAATAAAATAAAAATCTTTGATCATGGTACGGGGCGTTGTTACTCAGCCAGACCCTCTTCACCAGGTGAAGCAGCTCAAAAGCGGGCACGAGACAGTTTCCAGCCAATATACCATGAACTAATTTTTTATTAAAATAATTATTTAATACCAGGATTTTATTTATTTACCAAAGAAAACAAAAGAGTTGAAAATAAAATCTTAATTCTCATGTATTTGATTTTTTATTTAAAAGATTAACCAAAATTAATTATTCAATAAAATAATAAAGAAAAGATTTATATAAAGAAAGTCTTGATATTTATACATATTTATTTTTTTAAGCTTATTTTTTTTATTTGATAAAAGATGAACCAAGAAAGTAATTATTTAATCAAGGTTTTGTTTATTTAATGAAGAAAACTAAAGATTTATATGTATATTTTAAAAATAAAAGTGAAGCCTTAATATTTTATTTAATAAAAGGTAAATCAAAAAGTAAACAAAACTTTATTTATTTAATGATGAAACCAGAAATTTATATATATATTTCAAAAATAAAATAAAAATCTTAATATTTGTTTGTTTTATTTTTGATAAAAAAATTAAGCAAAAATGATTATTTAATAAGGAAAATAAAGGTAAAGTTTTGATATTTATATAATTTATTTTGAAAAAAGATTAAAGAAATCAAAGATTTATATGTATAAAAAGTTTTTGATATTTATATGATTTTTTTTATGTTCTTTTTGTTTGCTAAAAGATTTTTATTATTACCTTTATTTGAAATCATTTGAATAAAATTTTATTTAATAAAGGAAACAAAAACAAAAAAAAATATTATATCTTTTTTTTTATTATTTTGAAAGAAATAAGTAAAATATTAGCCCAAGAAAATTTTTACTCCTTTATTCTTTTTATTAATAAAGAAACCAAAAAAATTATATTTTATTATTTTGCTGGATAAAGAGATAAATAAAAAATATTAGTCCAAAGTTTTTTTTAATAATAAAGGAAAATTTATTTATATACTTTATTTAAAAAATATTTTCCAAGCCATGGATCCTGGCGGATCATTTGGACATGGAATTTAATTTCTTTTTTATATTTCATTATCAATTATTAATTAGAAAAAAAAAACATCACTTTTAAAGATGTATTTAAAAAAATAATTTGTATTTATTTATTTATTTATTTCATTATGTTTGTTTATTAAAAGGAATAAAAACTTTGTTTCAAAATAAAAAAAAAAAATTTTATTAGCCTTTAGGAAATTATTCACATAAAATTCCTTTTTTTAATCTTTTAGTTAAAAAAAAATTAATAAAGTGGGGCTTTTTGGCCATCCACTTTAATAACACAATAATAAAAGTTAGCACAATTAATATAGTTAGTTGTTAATAACAATAAAAAAGTTAGTAAAGTTAGATTAACAATTAACAACAATAATAAAAATTAGCCAAGTTTAATTAAGTCAATTAATTAACAACAATAATAAAAGTTAGCCAAGTTTAATTAAGTTGATTAATTAACAACAATAAATAAAAGTTAGCCAAGTTTAATTAAGTTAATTAATTAACAACAATAATAAAAAGTTAGCCAAGTTTAATTAAGTTAATTAATTAACAACAATAAATAAAAGTTAGCCAAGTTAATTAATTGATTAACAACAATAATAAAAAGTTAGTCAAGTTAATTAAATTAATTAACAATAATAATAAAAGTTAGCCAAATTAATTAATTGATTAACAAAGTTAATTAAATTAATTAATTAACAACAATAATAAAAAGTTACCCAAGTTTAATTAAATTAATTAACAAAGTTAATTAAATTAATTAATTAACAATAATAAAAGTTAGTAAGTTAGTTGTTAGTTGTTAGTTGTTAATAACAACAATAAAGAAAGGGTTAGTAATAAACAAATAATAAACAAATAAGTAAAAATTAAAAAAGGTTAATAATTAATTCTGCAAGAACAAAAGAAAAAGTTAGTAACCAAAGTGAAAAAGAATGAAAAGATAGAAGATTAAGTAGGGGTTTTACCCTAGCAGTTTAATTTTGAATCTGAAGAATGAAGAAGAACAGAGCAACAACGCGGGAGCAGGGGCAGGGAGTGGTTTTGGCGGCCAAGACGGTGCACGGCAGGGGAGAAGTGGACGGCGGCCAGGGGCGAAGGAGGAAGACGGTGTCACGGCGAGGAGGAAGGCACGGCGGCGGCGGACGGCGAGGGGCACGGCGGAGAGAGAGAGAGAGAGAGAGAGAGAGGGAACAGCAGTAAAAAAAAAAAAAATTTGGCTTTCTGGGGAAGAAGGGAAGAGGGCTGGGGCTAAGGGCTGTAATTTTCTCTTTTTTTAAAACGGAGCTCTAAGTTTTTTTGCTATTTTTTTTCCTGTGTTCAGCACAAAATTTGGGGGGCTATTTATAGAGGAAGTTTAGCTGAACTGTTGATGGATAAATTAATAAAAAATTTCAAACTTATCTCTTAAATTGGTAAAATGACAATTTTAGTCCTTTACGTCTCTCAGCCTCTGGATAAGTTCCTGAAGCTTCTGATTTTGACAATTTTGTCGTTTTCTGTCAATTTGAGCCAAAAACGTCGGCAGGCTCAAAATTTTATGTGACAAACTGCCAAATGCTCCTGGAACTTTCAGAATTTGTCAATTTTGCCTGAAACTTCTTAATTTTGTCATTTTTACCTCAAACTTTTAAATTTTGTCATTTTTATGGAGTTTTCTTTTTTTCTTTCAAACATACACATATACACACATATATCAAATCTTCACAAAACAAAACAAAAAAAATATATATATTTTAAACTAATTAAAAATTTAGTAATAATAATAACAATAATAATAATAATAATACATTTTTTTTTATTTAATTTTTTTTATTTAATTTTTTTTAAAATTATTTTAATGACCGGACGAAATTGGGTGTCAACAATAGCCATGCTTAATGAGTTGTCCTACGCTGAGGAGATTATGGGCCAATCCAGGAGCAAAGTGAACATCTTTAACTAGCTTTTCACTCTTGCCAATCAACATAGAAACCGTACCTTTTCCTTCAAATTATATCTGCTTATCATTCCCTAATCGCACTTGAGCTTTGTATGACTCATCTAATTCCTTGAAGTTGTGTCTGTTGCCTGTTAAATGATTCGAACATGCACTGTCAATAAACCATGTATTGTTTGAATCATTCATATAGCTTACATAGGTCATGAAGAGATAATCTTCTGCATCAGATTCTTCTTCAGCGTACTTTGCTTGGCTTCCCTTGCTCCAGCAGTCATCTTCTCTGTGGCCAAATTTTTTACAAAATGTACATTGTACGCCTACATTTCTTCCACGTCCTCTTCCACGAAAGCTGCCTCTTCTTCTAGTTTGAGGGGGTCGTTGCTGCTCCCCCTGGACTTGAAATGCTTGTTCTTCCTCCTGAGTAGAGTTCCGGTTGATCCTTGTCTCATGAGCTTGCAGTGAACCCATGAGTTCATCAAAGGACAGAGATGTCAGATCCTTTGATTCTTCTATAGCAGCCACGACATGATCAAATTTAGGTGTTAGGCTCCGTAACACCTTAGCGACAATTGTCTCATCTGTCACTTTTTCCCCATATGTGCGCATCTGGGTTACAATGGAGGAAACTCTGGCCATATACGCTTGCACTTGCTCATTTGCTTTCATGGTCAGTGTCTCAAATTCACGTCGAAGAGATTGAAGTTTTATCGTTATGACTTTAGCAGAGCCCTGGAATTCTGTTTTCAGAATAGTCCATGCTTCTTTTGACGTATCAGCTGATGCAATTCTGGAGAAGATGGATTCATCCACTGCTTGCTGGATGAAGAAGAGGGCCTTGGCATCTTTCTTTACGTTCTCCTGTTGACGTGCTTCGCCCGAGCTGCCTTCCGTAAGTCCCTTTTCAACCAGTTCCCAAAGATCCTGTGACCTAAATAGAGTCTTCATTTTGATACTCCAGAATTCATATGATTCCCCTTTGAAGATGGGAACCTGAGGTTGAGAGACATTTACGGCAGAGGTGTTTGTCGCCATTGCTGCGAGTGTTTCGAAGTCCAGAGAACTTGGCTCTGATACCACAATTGTTGGATAATGACAAGCAAGAAGAAACAATTCTCAATATAGGCACGAATGTTGCAGCTCTGCTTCTTTATTCAAGATGAAATGCTGTAGTTAAATAGATGCCAATTACAACTGAAAAGGAGAAAAAACAGGAGAAGGACCGAGTCCTTTGGTAACAAACAACTAATCCAAACTTGATCACTACGTAACTAAAACTTAGGCCTCTTTGTCCAACGTTCTGATCTTCCATGATTTCCTCCAGCATTTGAATCATTCTTCAACACACTCATGGATCGTCAGCACTGTCTGGCGCTACAAGAAACTGAACCAAGAACTGGTGGTCGGCCTATTATGGAACCTAGGTTCGACAACCAGGCGGCAACTCTTTAACTCTGTGTTGGCGCCCACTGCCTCGTCTTGCAGATTCTTCATGCCAATGCCATCCCCAGAACCATCTTCGATTTCCTGGCCCATCCTTGCCACATCTTCGTCGGAGTCGGGGTCACGAAAGACACCGAGAAACTACACAAAGACTGCAACTTGGTGGTGAATCACGTCATGGATCTTTGTTCTCTGGCCGCCGAAATGCTTGGCAAGCCGAATCTGAAGTGGCTAGGACTCAAGGCACTCACGAGCCGAGTTCTGAACCTGCAGATGGAGAAGCCCCTTCACGTAACAATGAGCAACTGAGACTGTCACCACCTCTCAAAGGAACAAGTCCACTACGCCACGATCGATGCGTTTGTCTCCTCCAAAATCGTGAGGAAGCTCCATCCCCAATACCCAGTACCGGTGCCCTGTCTTGTTCCAGTCCACTATGTCCTTCCAAGGGTACCCTGTCTTGTTCGACCCGTGAACGTTTTTCCTCTATTCAACCTGTCTATTCTGAACGCTTGTTAAGTACCTATATTTGATTCTAGTTCTAGATTATTATTTTTTTAATCTTGACATGTACAATGCACATTACTTAAAATACGAGCTAATGAAATCATTTTTTCATTATCCGATCTGTGCCACTTGATGTACATAATTGTGCCTTCGGAACCCTTTTAAAGAAATACGTCTGTTCTGAAAAATTGATCCACTTGTCAGCTGATCATATTAACTCTAGTAAAACACCAAGCAAGACTTTGATGTTTGTCATGAAAAGAAGGCAATATTAGAGGCTGTTCTTATGTAATTAACTGGCCACAATGAATGCCCCCGTTTAGAAACCTTGTCATCTGAGATTATAGTCTAAGTCAATTCAAATTTGTCTGTAATTATTAGCAACTTTTATGAAGTATTTGAATCAAAGGCAATTAAATGCTGAAAGTGATAAAGACATTTAGTAATCCAAGGCAACCTAAAAATAAGTAGCTAAGAGTACACTAACCTAAATTAGTGTGAGTGGAAACTGTTTAGACATTTATTTTAAATAAGAGTACACATTTCCACCTGGAAACACTTTCTCACAATAAAAAATGAAAGGCCTGTCTACACATAACTTCAAAATGAAGAACCAATACCATCATTTTGCATAAAACCCCCAACCATGATAAAGACTTTCCTAATTGTAACTCCCTTAACCACAATGGCCAAACCAATGCCATTCCAACAGGATAAGGATTGAAATGGATATTACATACAGAAAAACAAAGCAGGTGTCACCATTTCCTGAACGGCTTATGCTTTCATATATATGTATCAAATATTGATAATAATCACCATTTCATGGTCTAAGGATGAAAGACCATACTTAGACGTTTCATATAAATTCCAAACTTAAATTGTTTAGGTCAAGAAAAGAAAATATTTATGGATGTCTAAATTTATTACTTCACATTCTCATACTAGTAGTGATATACCAACTTAGGCACCAAACAAAGCGCATTTTTCTTGTGCATGGTGATCCCAGGAATTTCTTCAAAGTCGATCTCTTCCTTCTTCATGCCTAGTGGCATCTCCCAGTCAAATGTGTAAAGCAAATTTGCTAGTGCCAATTCTACTGTTAAAGCTCCCATATGAATCCCTGGACAGCCTTGTCGGCCGACACCAAATGGGATCAACTCATAGTTCAGCCCTTTGTAATCAATGGAACTCCCAATAAACCTATTAAATCTCACATGAATTAATAAAAGAGTTATTTGTAACGTTATATGGTGGCTCGATCTATTCATCGATCTATGACCAAAAAATAGATATACCTTAAATAGACATACATATGTACCTTTCTGGCTGAAACTCTTCTGGATTATCCCAAATCTCTGGGTCTCTCCTAATTGCCCATGCATTGACAAAGATGTGAGTCCTTTCTGGGATTTCATAGCTATCAATCTTGAAGCTTTTGATTGTCTCTCGTGGTACTAACAAAGGAATTGTTGGTTGCAACCTGTATGTCTCCTTTATCACGGCTTTGAAATAAGTTAAACGTTGAAGATCATCTTCGTTCATGAACCCTTTCCTTCCAACTGAATTTCTAATTTCTTCTTGAACTTTTTGCATTGAATTAGGGTTCTTCATCAAGAAAGCCATGGCCCATATCACTGTTGCATTACCAGTGTCAATACCATCTACAAGTACATTCTATTTTTTTTTATCGGCAATAAAATTTTTTTTTATTAAAAGTAAGTGAAGAAATAAGAGAAACATACATTATCTTAAAGAGAAAGATGATGAACCAAACACCCTAATACCCAAAAAGCCCAACAACAAATCCCAAAGAATATAACCCAAAATAAGATAAAATTAGACACCTACAATTGAGACATCCTAAACAAAGAAATAAGCACAAACCCAATCACATTACCCAATCACTGTTGCAACTACAATTACATTCCATGTATCCAACAAATAAGTTACACAACCAAGTTCACAAGGATTAGATTACTTTTTATTACATCCAATGTTTTCATAATTTGGAAAAGGCCTAAATGTATTTTCAGCCCTCAAACTCATTTGACTAAGAAATTTTGCCATTAAACATCAGCTTGGCCCAACTTACCCCTTCAACTTGGTAAAATAGTATACTTGAACCCTTTTCCAATTTTGCTATGTTAGGTAAAATGTGTTGGATGTCTCCTAGATTTATTTTTCGTTCATTTTTGTCCTAGACCTTATAAGCTTCGTGAACCTTTTGAAAAAGCCCAAAAATTTTTGGTTTTCTTGTTACATCCAAGGGCACAATCTATGGGGTTCATTCTATATTATTAATGCAAAGAATGTTGATGGTCAAAAGGGAGAGAGAAAGAAAAATTTAGATTAGAAAAATTCAGATAAGAAAAATTTAGATTAGAAAAATTCAGATACCCCTCAAGGAGGTATTTTTCATCGAGCCCTTCTATTTTTCTTTTTTTTTGTAACTACTCATCCAACACACAAACATTTCCAAGTCAGAAGTTCATTAATGTATAGGAAAATGTTAGACACGGTGTAATAGGCGAGCCCGTCACTGGAGGGATTGAAATAGACCTCTGGATCACCGCGCGCACCTATTGTCATACTCTGATCCAAAATCCAAAACAGAGTTAGAACATAAATATGCCTTCAAGTCAAATATAGATTCAGACGAAGAGTGAATTTTTTGGAATTTTGGAAATGATGGGGAAAGAATCATGAAACTTATGAGGTTAGGGATGAAAATGAACAAAAAAAATAAAGCTAAGGGCTTGCAACACATTTTCTTCAATAGAGCAAGGAGGGAAAGAGCTTAAGTATATCATTTTACCATGCTGAGTGAGCGAGTTAGATCGAGTTGATGTTCAAGGGGCTAAGTATTCGAGTCACCCAAATTTGAGGGCTAAAAATACCTTTAGACCTTCGGAAACTACATAAAGCTTTGACAGTTAAAGTAAAACTTTTAACCCTAAAATACAGTTTTGGCTGCTAAAGAAAGATGCCATTTAATATACTTAATTACTGTTTCAATTTTTGTATTACTTGTGATCAGTGAACTTAAACATAAAATACACAATTTGAAATTAACCTAGTTGTCAAATTTTCCAAGTGTTGCAAAAAATATATAACCTCTATCTCAAGTTTTTTACAATTTACTATTTACAGTAATTAATCTATAATTGTTTATATTCAACATTTTAGTGTAAAAAGGCAAAATTTTATATATAAAATGAAAAATGAAGACTTATAGTTTCTAAACATACTCTTCTAAATTTTTTCTCAAAAATATTAATATTAATAAATTTAAGTTAAATTTAAGTAAAAAAATGAAATGATGTAAACAACATGAGATGGAGGGATTAATACTTTAGAGAGTTACTTAAAAGTGAGTTAAATTTTAAATTTAAATTTTAAAATGTAAAATAAAAATGTTTCAATAAAATTTAACTATCTAATACTAATAATTTAATAGTTATTTACAGATTAAATTAAAAGTTTTTTCTATTTAAATATGACATTTCAGGGATAAAATATAAGTATCTGAAATAGACAAACTATAATTTCACCTGGTTTATAATTAGCTCTAGTCAATTAACTCATTGTTGGAAGACTGTGTGTGGATATTATTTCTTCCTTTGTTGTAGCTAGTTGAAAGAAGCAGGAGGCTAGTTGATTCGCAATCTTGGGGTGTAAGTGTAATCAGTACCAGATCCGAGGGAAAAGTGTAATCAGTCCTAAAACCGTTGGACCCATGAAAAGTAGGGTAAATATCTTCAGTTGTCCCTAAACTATACCCATATTACTTAATTGTCCCAAAACTATCATGTGTTACACCACTCATCCTGAAACTATTTAATTGTTGCTATTTCATCCTACCGTCAACTAAACCGTTCAATATGGGTGGAAAAGTGGTCCCAAATCAACAGTCACATTATTTTTCCATACCACATCAGCAGCCACGTCATTTTTTTGTCCATATTTAACGGTTTAGTTAACAGCAGAATAAAATAGTAACAATTAAATGGTTTCAGGATAAGTGGTGCAACACTTGATAGTTTGGGAATGATTAAGCAACATGGGCCTAGTTTAGGGACAACTGAAAATATTTACCCTGAAAATTACTTCATCAATATTATTTACACAAAGGTTTTGACACTAATTACATATTTGCCTCAGCATAAGAGAAATCTAAAAATCAAACCGAAAGGGCAACCAAATATTCAGTCACTACCATTTCAGTCACAAATCGGTCATAAATTGATTACTAAAAATATGCTTAGTGACAGTCTAGCGACCAAATTCAGTTGCCAGGGCTTTTATCTTCAAAAGGTGAAATTCACTAAATGATTTTGTGCATTTCTCTTGTAGTATTATAAACAGCAAGGGGTTATCATCATGAGGACCTAGGCCATCCTAGATTTTAGTAAGGAGTTAAATACCGTTACCGCTAAGTATACCGCACCTTATACCTGTTACCGTTTTCGTAAAAAACAATGTTATAATATTATTTTAATATGACATAAATTCAATAATTTCATTTGCACATTTTATATGTATTCTAATTTTTCTCATCATAATTTATCAAATATAAATAAAATATATATGATAGAAGATATTTTTTTAATAAAAAATTAAAAAAATGTTATATATATAGAGAAAAATAAATAATACTCAGAAAGAAGCTAATTTATTGATATAAGAGAAAAAAAATAATACTTTAATAATAATAATAATAATAATAATAATACCACATTGAGTTCTTAAGTGGCTCAAAGTAATTATTAAACTTTTATGTTAACTAAGAAAAGTAACCAAAAGAAAAAATTAAATATTTATTTTATGATCTGTGTATTAATTATATTTTAATGTTTTATATATTTATGATGTAAAATGACAAAAAAAAATATCTCACATGCATTCGCAAAAAATAAAATACTGTGGTGCGTACCTCACAGTATTTGCGGTATACTGTAGTTTTCAGACAAAATGCACATAAAAAGTAAGCGGTATGTGAAATATCATGAAATACTACAGTATACAATGATATACCATACGATAAAATGACAAAATATGAAAATATTTGTACCGTATACCGTTTATTCGAAATAAGCAATATAACGCGGTATTTCACTCTATGGGCCTTGGTGAATGGATGTCCCACTCCTCAGTTTCAAATGGAGAAAGGATTGAGGCAGGGTGACCCCCTCTGTCCTTTCTTGTTTCTGATCTCAGCAGAAATTCTGCATTATTTGATTGTTGAGGCTATGAATAGAGAAGTGAAATGAGTCAAATTAGGAGAAGAAGGGTTGGAGTTAACCCAGCTCCAATTTGCAGATGATAACATTAATAATATGAGATTGGAGTGAAGAGAATCTGCTGCAAACCAGGAGAATTTTCAGATGCTTCGAAGTAATTTCAGGCCTCAAAATTAACTTGTCAAAGAGCTGTCTTATTGGTCTCAATGTTTCTGAACCAGAAAATTTGATGATGGCTCAGCTTCCTGGTTGTGAAGTAGGTTCTCAGCCTTTCACCTACCTAGGTTTGCCTGTTGGAGCCTCAATGAACAGAGCCGTTTCTTGAAAGCCAGTGGTTAAGAAAATGAGAAAAAACGCTTTTCAGCTTGGAGATAAAGGATGTTGTCTGTAGGTGCTAAGTTGACTCTGATCAAATCTTGCTTAACCAGCATGCCTGTGTACTACTTTTCCATGTTCCACTGCCCACCTGGGGTGCTAAAATATTTAGAGTCTCTTCGAAAAAATTTCTAGCGGGGTGATCCGAATGAGGGTCAAAAAATTCACTGGATAGATTGGAAGAAAGTCGTTCTTGACAAAAACTTGGGGAGAGCAGGCTTAATTAGGAAGCTTAGAATTAAAGAACCTTCCTTTACTAAGCATATGGTGGCGGAGATTCTCTATAGAAAAAGGTTCTTTATGGAGAAGGTTCAGTTTCTTTTCATGGGGAAGATGGGGGCCTAGGGAGCTAGGTCTGTGTCAAACTCAGTCTGGGGTCATATTTCTGGGGTGAGTGATAGTCTGTCCAATAAGGGGGTAGACTTAGGAGATTGTTTCCACTGGAAAGTAGGGGATGGGGCCTTGGTAAAATTCGGGTATGCCATTTGGTTGGGGAATGAGTCTCTGATGTCAAAATTTCCTAGGCTAATTAGGGACTGCCCAAATCCTGGGGGTTGTGTTTCAGACATGGGGTATTGGGAGGGAGAAAGGTGGGTATGGAGGCTTAATTGGGATTCAGAAATAAGAGGTCTTACGGTTGGAGAACTTCAGGAGCAAGAAATGAAGTCATTTTTAAGGATTCGAAAGTGGACAGCATGGGATTGTTCTCATCAGTACTATCGTTATCTTTCTTCTGGTTGTCTCATAGATCAGGTTTACGAGTTAACTTCTTTTTGACTTGGTGCTTGAACCCTGCTCTAATTATGGGTTGATCTTTCTTCTTTTATTTGTGGGGTGAGCACCTGTTTTGTAATTGTAAATATTTCAGCCTCTGGCTGGTTCAATGCATTTCTTTATCTTGCCAATGAGGGCCTAGGCCATACGAGCCAAAAAGTTTGGGGTATAGACAATGTAAAATGTTTACTTGATGTAATAATTTTTTAATTACATTTATAAATTTTACCATACTTCTATAATAATATAATTATTTTTATTGGAATTTTACTAATTCTATTACCAGCTTATGAAGATATTACTTTATATCTGGGACCTCTATCTCGAATAGGTCAACTTAAAATAATTTATTTTCCTTTTTATCTGTGATGTTTCAAGACTTGAATGTCAAAACGGAACAAATACAAGAGGCTGGGCTTCGGACTTTGTTGTGATTCTAGTTTTCCTCTATGTCGTGTGCTCAAGTGAGTATCTTTTTTTTTTTTTTTCTGTTTATTTTGAATATAAAAGGTTACTGAAGATTGATTTTATATGAGAGATATAGCCAAGAGATGTTAGGAATATTGAACTTTGAAGCTCTTGGAAACAAATATAAGCCTGATTAATATTCAAGCCACGACTTGGTTGCGAGGTTGGGAGATTATGAAGATTGGTATTTTCCAGCTTCTTCCTGGATACTAATATATAATAGGACAAAAGTGCACAAATAGTCTCTAATATGACCTATGTTGCATTTTCATTTTTAAATTATGAGTTGTTGTACCGTTCGTCCTGGGACCATCATTTTATTGCATCATTAGTCCTCCGTCGGTTGACACTATTAAACACTAATGGAAAAATTACTGAATTGTAACAAAATGAAACATTATGGCCGAACTGAACAATGTATAACCATCCTCGCCCAAATCAAATGGGTCCTTGCCGCCACCATCCTCGACCTACTAGGCGGTGCTATTCTAATCTCCGCCCTTACCCCGCACCGCCGACCACCTTTTTCCTCTGCTCGACCATCGACTCCTGTGCCATCGCCCACTATGCTACCTCGCATGTCATCCCCCAGCAAAACCTAGCCGAGATCTTCGTTACCTTTGATGCGCTCCGTCACCACTCCCCTGCAATTTCCTAGTCTTCGGCCTCAGTCACGAATCCCTAATATGACCTCTCTCAACCCTTTCAGATGGACCTTGTTCCTTGAGGAGGAATATCCTAATTGGGTCGAATCGGTGCTCTGGGATGCCACCACCCTTCGAGCTCACGTCGTCCGTTACAGGACCCAACTGTCTCAAGCGGAGGCCCTCCTCTCCCATTATAGGAGTGAGCCTAGCGAGCGCTTCGATATTCCCAGGTTAAAGCCGAGGGGAGGCTCTGGAACTTCGACAGTCCACCGGCTTCCAACCTGAGGGGCAGCAGCAGTGGACGGTTTTACTTATTGTTATTTTGCTTTAATAAAAAATTTATTATTTTATTTTTTACTTTAATAAGAATTTTTTATTTCATTTTATTTTTATTATTAGTTATTATTATCTTCTATTTATTTATTTATTCATTTATTTATTATTTATTAATAAAAAGTAAAATATATAAAAGGATAATATTATTATCAATATTTCATACTATTATCTCTGTTTTAATCTTATTTTTTTATTTTTTATCACCTATTTCTCTTAAAACGTAAGTTTTATTTTTTATTTTTTGTGTTGATTGCATTTTTTAAGCCTTCAATGGTTCCATATTGTTAGTTTGGCCACAATATTTCATTTTATTTCAATTCAATCATTTTCATTAGTGTTTAAGGGTGGGAACTGACTAAGGACTAATAGTGCAACAAAATGATAGTTTCAGAATGAACAGTGCAACAATCCATAGTTTAGGAATGAAAATGTAACACAAGTCATAGTTTAGGGATTATTCATACACTTTGCCCTATATAATATTATTCTTGCTGATAAAGAAAACAAGAAGATTGATATTTAATTTATGAAGCTCAAAATTCCAATTAGAAAGTTATGTTATTATAGTTACAAAATATAATAGTCTAAGAGCATTTTGTTATTCATTCTTAAATTGACAATTTCAGTTCTATTAACAAATAGAGCAAAAAGATATGTTTTCTAAAGATACAAATTTATATTTAGGTTAATGAGTTTTTTTTTTTGTTATTCTATCTCATTTCAACGTTTTTAATGTCTAATTATAACAGATAACATATATTTTTTATTACGCTGTAAATATTTATTCCACAAGACGGAGTAAGTTTTGGGGTAATCATTGGTTAGCTGCTGAGCCCAGAAAGTTTCATCCAGGCTAGGGATGGCAAAATCGGACCCGACCCGATGACCTGGACCAACCCACCCGAACCCAAGCCCAACCTGACCTGATTTGACTAAAAAAGGCAATGACCTGAACCCGACTGTGTCCAACCCAACCTGAACTCGAACCCGATTAAAGGGAAACCCGAGAAAACCCAAACCCAAATGACCCAAACCCGAAATACCCGAACCCGAAATGACCCGAGCCTGAATTGACCCGAACCCAAAATGACCCAAATCCGAGACTGACCTGACCTGAACCCGAGATGACCCGATAACTAAACCCGATAATATCCGATTTTAACCTTCACCCTAAACCTTAACTTTCCTTTTTCATTATTTTCCATATTAAGTCAGTACTAAATATGGAAGTTTCCATGTTTAGTAACTTTCAGTTTTTGAGTCTTTCATATTCAGTATGTCTTATATTTAGGAATGGTGATTTCCGTTATTAGTAACTTCCATTTTTTGGTACTTCCATATTTAGTAAGTCTCATATTTGGAGATGAAACTTTCATATTTAGTAGTTTCATTTCTTTTTTTAAGATATTCATGTTTAATAATTTTCATATTTTGAGAAAGGATTTCCATATTTAGTAACTTCTATTTTTTTAGGACTTCTATATATTACAAGTATCTTATTTGGGGAAAAAACATCCATATTTAGTGAATCCCAAATTTGGATTTTTCCAACAGAAGTAATTTTTATATTTAGTAAGTTTGATGATCTTAATAGACAATTATTAAAATTACAACATTCATCCCTAAACTTTTAAGTATAATGCAATAAGGTACCTAAATTTTAAAAAATTTTATTTTAGTCATCCAGAATAATTCCAACATGGATCCTAAAATTTTTGAAATCTTTGCACTTTCACCCAAAATTTTTTAAAATTTACAATTTAGTCACTGGTAATGAACTTAATTTTCATTTTATTGTAATTTTAAAGAAAATTCATTGAAACATAAGTATAACAAAATTGTCGTTGTGTATATCTAAGTGATAGCTAGGTGAAGATCTGAATAATCTGTACAATGATAGTTAAAGGGTATGGGTTTAGAAAAATAATCAAATATTACTATCAATGTTAAAATACTTAAATATGTACTAAACTATAATGAAGAAGATTTTTATGAATATTTTAATTAAATATACTAAAAAATGAAATTTAAATTTAAATTTAATCACACAAAAAATTAAATTATTTGATTTAAATTAAAAAAAAATTGAATAGATTCAATCATTTTGACTTTACACCAGTAACCCACATGAACACCAAGGTTGACCCGAATTTGACCCGAAAGTTGGCCTGAAGTTACCCGAGACTAAAATTACCCAACCTGAAGTGAACCCGAACCCGAAATTAACTTAACCTGAAATCAACCCGAACCCAAATAACCTGACCTGAACCCGACCTGGACCCGAATTCATGCTAACCCGAATAGACCCGAACCTGAATAACCTGACCCAAACCTGACCTAACCCACCCAATTGCCATCCCTAATCCAAGCTCTACTTTTTAGTCCACAATTCATTATTTATTAAACATTTGTCCCTAAATTTTGTAAAAATATGCGTTAATCATAAATCCACTGCTTAATTGATGGCATTGTAACATTTTCTGTGTATTTTATGTTAGGGGCTAAACTTTAAGGACTTGATTGTAAAATTTTCAACTTTAGGGACTTGATTGTCGAATATTTAAGGTTGAACCAGGTGCCAAGGTGAGTTAATTGAGACTTTGGTCTTCCAACTCCTAGGCCAAAGGTTCAAATATCCCCATTTCGTACTTGCATTGAAATAATAAGTTCTGATGGGTAAAAAGTGGCTAGACACCCTACAATTTTCAAAAAACTAAATAATTCCCCCTTAATACTACAAACTGTTAAATCTCTACTTATAAATGATTCTGAAGACCTTAACAAAAAAAAAGATTTTAAGTCTAGTTACTAAACTTGCAGTGTTATGTCTGTGCCTAAAAGTGGCACCTTCATGTCATTGAAATTAGGGGTGAGCATGGGTCGGGTTGGTTCGGTTTTATGGTGGAACCGAATCAACCCGAAATGACCTCGGTTTCAAAATTTTTCTACCCAACCCAAAATCGAGAACTGAGAACCGAACAGAACCAGAACCATGATTCTGGGTTTCTCAGTTCTGGTTCTTAGGTTTTTCGGTTTATACTATATACTTATAACAACACCAAAATTCAATAAATCTACATCCATAATCAGTTTTATGACATATTCAAGATAATATACAATTAAATTAATATTTAAATATATGTACTTAGATACATTCAAAAGAGTTTAAAATGTTGTTCTTACAAAAATGATTCAAAAGAGTTGCTTATGGGGTATCTTTTATCTCAACTAGTTTACTTCATTCCAATAATTCCAATATTGGTATGACATTCAATATGGAAAATTGAGCCTTTAAGACCATTTTCTTCAGTATCAAAACCTAAAATAGGTTGATGTCATAAATTTTTAATTTTGCATGACTCAAATGAAAAAAATATCATAATTGTGTCATAAAGAGTAGTCTGAAATAAAAGATCGAAAGCAAAATGACTTAGGAGTGGTAGGTCTATGAAGCAAAGTAATTTAAGTAAATATAGATAAATTTCGTAAATGATCCTACAACTTCCATACTGTTTCAATTTGGAGCATCAGTTAAGAGTTTAATATAAAAACACAAAATAACCATCATAATACTTTAAAGAAATATGTTTGTGTGTGTGTGTGTGTGTTGATATATTAGTAATACTATAATTTTTATTATATAATTATATATATATCTCGGGTTCGGTTCCACCTCGAGTTGGTTCCATATGGAATCATAACCAACTCAAAAATCGTTGGTTCTCCTATATGTGAAACCAACCCAAGAACCATGATCAATTTTTACCCAACCCAACCCAACCCAATGGGGGTGGTTCGGTTTCAGTTTCGGGTTTACCCAACCCATGCTCACCCCTAATTGAAATGACAAGTTCTGATGGGCAAAAAGTGGCTATGCCTCTTTAGGCTCTGAAAAACTGCCCAGTTCCCTCTTCACATTACAAACTCTTAAATCCCTACTTATAAATGATTCTAAATACCTTAATAAAAAAAAAACATACGAAGATTTTAAGTTTAGTTATCTGAACCTACACTTTTATGTCAATGCCTAAACTATCATTTTTCAAACTTTAAAGACTTGATTTTAAAATATTTAAGCATAGGGACTAAACTTGCAATTTATGCCAGTGACTAAATTGTCATTTTCAAATTTTTGGGACTAAATTGTAAAATATTCAAAGTTTACGGACTAAACCTATATTCTTATGTCAGTGACTAAACTGTCACTTTTGAACATCAGTGACTTGATTGTAAATTATTTAAAATGATAGAGACCAATACTGTAATTTTATGCCAGCTACTAATTATCACTTTAGAATCTTTGGTAACTCCACATTATTTAATTTTAAAAATGAGAGAAAAATGAGGTATATAGTAGTAGAATATACCATGAGTACGGCTTTGATGTGGTCAAGTGTAAAGTGGACAGAAAACTCGCGACTCTTTTGTAGATGAAGCAAGACGTCGATTATGTCTTCGTGCTCCGAAAACGGTCTCATGGGATCCAAATGTTCGTCGATGCACTTCTGATAGAACTCATCCAAGTCCCTGAAATTATTGTCCAGCCGGTGAACCAATCCTGTGAGCCGATCAAACCACGACATGAGGGGGAAGTAGTGGGACACGAAGAAGGCCCCAGACATGGCCTGTGATTCATTTAGCAACTCATGGAACCGACCCTTCTCGGTCCCTTCGTCCTCGTACCGCTTCCCGAATCCCACCCTACAAATTATGGCGCTCGTAAGACACATCATTGCGTCGCTCAGATTGACTGTGCCATGTTCTGATGATCCTGACACTGGCTGGAGAGCTTCCGGATCATGAGCGAGACCTCCTCTTCTCTAATGGGTCGGTAGAGTTGGACTCTATTCGGGTTGAAGAGATGGACGACGCAGATTCTTCTGATCTCTCTCCAGTATGAGTTGTATGGTGAGAAGGCTATGTCGAGGCCGTTGTAGGACAGTTTCTGGGCGCCACGTTGGAGGGGCCGGCTGCAACAGTCGAGGTCATGTGTTTTCATGATTTCTCTGGCCATTCTTGCGGAAGAAGCCACCAGTGTGGTTTTGAACCGTAGCTTCAAAGTGAATAATGGGCCATATTTGAGGGAGAGTCGCCACAGGTGGCGGTGAAGGCCCAAGCTGTCGAGTTGGAAGAGGTTTCCGATCAACGGAGGGCCTCAAGAGCCCGGTGGGAGACGACCAGGTCTTGCGCCGGTGAAGATTTTCCGGACAACGAATAATAGCAAAAGAGCTAGAAGGATGTTGATTGGGAGCAACATCATTGGAGGCAGAAGCTAGTAGCTGTGAAGGATACGAAAGGGCTAGGGCTCTGTCTTCATACATAATACTAGAACAGCTGTAAATTTAATTTTTAATTTTTACTTTTTTCGTTTTTCCTATAGATGTACATCTATTTAAAATCCTATAAATAATCAGTCAAACTTCCTCATCTCAAGCTATTAGTCCATTTTTGTCTTCGAAGAGATGGATACGTTGTCAGGGAAAATTAAACAATACTGCTTTGGATTGAGATAGGTTAACAAAACTTTTTGAGATAGCTAGGTTATTAACAAAACTTTCCCATACTCTATTTCAACCCGCTCCTCTGGGAACAAAATATTTGCTTCACGTGATCAAAGCGGAAAACAACGTCATCCTTAATTCATCAATAAAATAAGCAGAAAGGAAAAAAGAAAATAACAAAATGATATGGTATAGAACAACGAAATCATTTCGGTTATTGGAATCATTCAGGTTTATTGCTATGCGTGCCTTTAATTTGTCTTGTGGCAAGAGTGCTGGTGCATGTGCATCTATCTGAACGTTTGCCACTAGCATTGCTCACGCAGAGCAAGAATTACACAAGATGACTTACCACAAATTAAAGTGAGTTGAGTACTGGTGCCCAAATATCAAGTTATGTCACTACAAGAATTCAGGGTATTTTTTATGAAAAAATTCATAGCTGAATACTAGTAGAAGCAAAATTTGATATAAAAAATATTACAACAAGAAATTGTAGGAAAAAGTCTCTTTGTTGATTGGAGCAGTCGCGATATCAAGATAGAACAGCAGCAATTTTTATAGTTGCAATAACAACGATAATTCTGTGATGATTTGATATGAGCAATTGACAGTGACTGATGGAAATGTAATTTATGAGGTCCATGGACCCTTTTTCTAAAAAAAATATTAATAAAAAATATATAATTTAGTAGTTAGATCCCTTTAATGTGCCCCTTATGCATCAATAAAGATAAAAAATGGAACAGTACTATTTTCTCTCCACTGATAATCAAAATTATGAAAAAGTTCTAAACTAACCCTTAAACTTTATTAAATTTTTCTATCTAGTCATTGAACTCTTTTTACAACTTTTTTTTCTTCAAACATATGAAAAAAATTACTCCATCCGTTTCACATTAATTAACAATTTTACATTTTTTTACTAAAATTTAACTTGAATATATTTATATTAATATGTATTAAAAAAATTCTTGAACATGATATATAGAAGCTATAGTTTTTAAAGTTTCATTTTTATATAAAATATTCATATTTTTATAATAAATTTTAAGAAAAAGAAAATCATAAATTAATTTATGTGAATAGTAAAAAAGTCAGTTTTTATGAAAAATGGAGAGTATATAGCTTGTTGGTCACATGATAAAGTCAATAAACCAAGTCTGATAACAACTAGAATCACAGCTAAGAAGAATAAAAGAACATTTGCTAAAGAAATACAAAGCTGATGATGCAAAACTTGGGCAGCGTGTGACTGTTTCTCCATGAAGCAATGAGAAGGAAACAAATTAATAAACCATACCAAAACTAACAACTTTAGATAAAAAAAAAAAGAAAGAAAAAACAGAACAATAGCTGCAGAAAAAAAAAACAAATGACAAACCATATGCTGATTGAATAGTGGAAAATATTCGTACTGGCAAAAAAACAACGCGCCCTAAAACATGCACCAGACGCAAGGGAGAGCAAAGAACATTCAAGAAGAAAGAACACATTTCCACCTGGAAACACTTACTCATAATAAAAAATGAAGGGCCTGTCTACACAGAACTTCAAAATGAAGAACCAATACCATCATTTTGCACAAAAACCCCAACCACGATAAAGACTTTCCTAACTGTAACTCCCCCAACCACAACGGCCAAACCAACACCATTCCAACAGGATAAGGACCGAAATGGGTATTCCATACCAAAGAACAAAGCAGGTGTCACCACTTCCTGAATGGTTTACGCTTTCATATATATGTATTGATAATAATCACCATTTCATAGTTTAAGGATGAGAGACCATACTTAGACGTTTCATACAAATTCCACACTTAAATTTCTTAGGTCAAGAAGAGAAAATATTTATGGATGCCTAAATTTATTACTTCACATTCTCTTACTAGCAGTGATACACCAACTTAGGCACCAAACAAAGCACATTTTTCTTGTGCATGGTGATTCCAGGAATTTCTTCAAAGTCGATATCTTCCTTTTTCATGCTTAGTGGCATCTCCCAGTCAAATGTGTGAAGTAAATTTGCCAATGCCAATTCCACTGTTAAAGCTCCCATATGAATCCCTGGACAAATTCGTCGGCCGGCACCAAATGGGATCAACTCATAGTTCAGACCTTTGTAATCAATGGAACTCCCAATAAACCTATTAAATATCATATGAATTATTAAAAGATTTATTTATAATGTTATACTGTGGTGAGATCTATTCATCGATCTATCAACAAGAAATAGTTATACCTTAAATAGACATACATATATACCTTTCTGGTCGAAACTCTTCTGGATTATCCCAAATCTCTGGGTCTCTCCCAATTGCCCATGCATTGACAAAGATTTGGGTCCTTGCTGGGATTTCATAGCTATCAATCTTGAAGCTTTTGATTGTCTCTCGTGGTACTAACAAGGGAACTGTAGGCTGCAACCTGTATGTCTCCTTTATCAAGGCTTTGAAATAAGTTAGATGCTGAAGATCATCTTCATTCACGAACCCTTTCCTTCCAACTGAGCTTCTGATTTCTTTTTGAACTTTTTGCATTGAATTAGGGTTCTTCATCAAGAAAACCATGGCCCAAATCACTGTTGCAGCTCCAGTGTCGGTACCAGCCACAAGTACATTCTTTTTTTTTTATTAGCAATAAAAAAAATTATTAAAAGTACGTGAAGAAATAAGAGAAACAAACATCATCTTAAAGAGAAAGATGATGACCCAAATATCCTAATACCCAAAAAGCCCAACAAATCCCAAAGAATATAGCCTAAAATAAGGCAAAATCAAACACCTACAGCTCAACACCTAAGCCAAAAAATAAGCATGAACCCAAATGACATCACCCAATCACGGCTGCAGCTACGAGTACATTCTATGTATCCAAATAATTAAGTTGCACAACCAAGTTCACAAGGATTAGATTACTTTTTATTCTTTTCAATGTTTTCTTAATTTGAAAAATTATAAAGACATTTTTATCCCTCAAACTATTTTGGTCACAAATTGGTCATAGATCGGTCACTAAAAATATACTTAATGACATACTAATGTCCGAATTCAATCACCAACACGTGCGCTGGCAACTAGAATATTTTTGTCACCAAAAAGGGAAATTAGTAGGATGATTTTTCGTATTTCTCTTGTACTATTATAAACAATGGGGGATTATTATCATGAGGACATAGGCCATCCGTACCAAAAAGTATGGGGTATAGATAATGTAAAATGTTTACATGACGTACTAATTGTAATTTAAATAGGAGTTGGACCCGTGAAAATCAAGTTGGTTAACTTCATACTAAACATTTATTAATTTTACCACACTTCTATAATAATATAATTATTTTTATTGGAGTTTTACTAATTCTATTACCAGCTTATATGAAGATATATTACTTTATATCTGGGACTTTTATCTAGAATTGGCCGACTTAAAATAATTTATTTTCCTTTTTGCCTGTGATGTTTCAAGACTTGAATGTCAAAACTGAACAAATACTAGTGGCTGGGCTTCGGACTTTTTTGTGATTCTTGTTTTCCTCTATTTCCTTTGCTCAAGTGAGCACCCTTGAGTTTTCTGTTTGAATTTAAAAGGTTACTGAAGATTGATTTCATATGAGAGATGCCAAGAGAAGTTAGGAATATATACTGAACATTGAAACTCTTGGGAACAAATATAAGCATAATTAATATTTAAGCCAAAACTTGGTTGCGAGGTTGGGAGATTATGAATATTGATATTTTCCAGCTTCTTGCTGGATACTAATATATATTAGGGAAAAGTGCATGAGTTGTCCCTAAACTATGACCTATGTTGCATTTTCATCCTTAAACTATGAATTGTTACACCTTTCATCCTAGAACCATCATTTTGCTGTATCATTAGTCCTCCGTCAGTTACCACCATTGAACACTATAGGAAAAATGACTGAATTGTAATAAAATGAAACATTATAGCCGAACTAAACAATATAGACCCATCCTCGCCCAAATTAGATGGGTCTTTGATGCCACCATCCTCGGTTTGCTCGACGGCACTATTCTAATCTTCGCCCTTGCCCGCACCACCGAGCACACCTTCCTCTGCTCAATCACCGCATCTCATGCCAGCGATTAACTGCCACACCCATCGAACTTGTGCCATTGTCCATTATGCCACCTCGCATCATCCATTATCAATATTTTATATTATTATTTCTGTTTTAATTTTTATTTTTATTTTTTATCATCTATTTTCCTTAAAATATAATTTTTAATTTTTTTTTGTTGAACGCATTTTTAGACCATTAATGGTTCTATATTGTTCAATTCTACCATAATACTTCATTTTGTTGCAATTTAGACATTTCTATTAGTGTTTAATGGTGCGAACTGATGGAGAACTAATAGTGCAACAAAATGATAGTCCTAGGATGAATGTTCCAACAGCTCATAGTTTAGGGATGAAAACACAACATATGTCATAGTTTTGGGACTATTCATGCACTTTACCCTTAATATATTATTCTTTCTGATAAAACAAAAAAAGAGGAGATTGATATTTATGAACCTCAACTTCCAATTAGAAAGCTATATAGCTACAAAATATAATAGTCTAAGTAGATCATTTTGTTATTTATTCTTAAATTGACAATTTTGCAAAATGTTATGTTTTCTCAAGATACAAAATGAGTAAAATCTACGTAGCCATGGGGTCCCTTAGCTTATTTTTTGTCCCAAACGAGTACCCTGCCTTAAAGTTGTTTTATTGAAGCACCATACCTCATTTATCGCATCCCAATTTGATTATTACCATCAATTTGAGCATTTTGTGGTATGGAAATTGCTAACGTGACCTTAGTTATCATTAAATTAAAATTAAAATGATAATTTTAGCTCTCAAATTTCAAAAATAAATATTTCTAAATCTTCCAAACCTCCTGAATTTCAAAAAGTACCCCAAAATTTTAAAATTACAATGTCCAACCACAACAACATGAAATAATCGAAACTTGTTGAAGAAATCATTTTTTAGGGCAGCATAGCCGGATCACTCTTCGCCAACCCAACAATGTCGCCACCAACCCAAACAGTAGCTCTTCCGCCTTAGGAGTCCCAGCAAGCCTCAAGACTCAATTGAATAAAAGGCCATTTTGTAGGACGTTCGAGACTCAATCAGATCAAAGACCAATCTCACGAAGACCAATCGACGGCAAGAGAGAAACATGAGGGAAAGGCTAAGAGAAAAACCAATAGGTGGAAGAAGAGGGCACAGGCAAGGTAGAGGGTGATGGAGGAGAAGAAGAAGGACTAGGGTGGCAGCAGCGTTAATAAGACGATGAGGTTTCAAGATTCAGGTAGGAGTCATGGCATCATTCACCACTGCCGTTGATTCATTGAGCCTTCGAGATCCTTGTTCACTCCTTACAGGCCCAGTCGCCATCCAAATCGATGATGCCACTAGGTGAATCAATGATGCTTCACGATCCTTAGGGAACCTAATGGGTGAAGGGTTGGTTTAGCAGAGAGGGATTAGAATCGGCGAAGGAAGAGCTGGATTAGGCAAAGAAGGGGTCGGTTCGGTAGAGAAGGGCGAGAATTGACGACGCTGCTATTTCTAAGATATACAAGGGTGGGAAATTGGGAAGATGAGACATCAGGGGGAAAATTTAAGGTTTAAAAATTTTGAGAGTTAAAATAATTGATAGGAAAAGTTTTAACATCAAAATTATAGTTTTACATTTAGTTTAATATTAATTAATGTAACATCAACAAAATCAATCTATTTTAACAGTGAAATGGATGAAAAATACCCAATTGAGACACACAATATGAGATAAGAGACAATGGTAAAATATTTTGATTTACCAATGCATATTTACCAACGACTACGCGTTGGTAATTTGAAATTACCAACGAACGGCCATTGGTATATGCGCGTTGGAAATCCAGTCATCAACGTACAAAAAAATAAGCTGTTGGTAATTTCTAACGCGTATGCGTTGGTAACATGCCTGTTGGTAATTACCAATGGATATGTACCATATTCAACTTCCAACACGTGAAAATTTTACCAACGCACGTGCACGTTGGTAACAGATTCAGCCATTGGAAATTAGTTTCTAAGTTTTTAAAAAATAAATAACTTCCCAACAGGGGAGCAATTGGTAACTGCATTTTTTTAAAAATGAAATAAAATAATTAATCTAAATTGAAATTACATGTTCAATCAAAATTATATCACTAAGAAGTTATTAGTACGGAGAATTTTTAAAAATTTTAGTAAAAATTATAAACTAGATAATTTCACAAAAAAATTAAATAAAATTTTGAAAAAGTTAAAAAAAAATTGCAATTCATACAAAAATGTACCAAAATTCAGAAATTAAAAATTTTAAAATTCAAAATAAATCCGAAAATTGAAAAAAAAAATTAACTCAAAATTCATAAAAATTTACCCGAAATTAAGAAAAAAATTTAAAAATTCACAAATAAACAATCAAACAAGTAGATCCACTTACGAAACAACCAGATCTACAAACTCACAAAAAAAAAAAAAACAAAATAAACAAAAAATAAAAACGGAAGGCGAGGTGGAGGGCAGAGGCGAGGAGGCGAGGCAACGGGCAGAGGCGAGGACGATCGACAGCGGGGATACGCGAGGACGATTGGCGGTGGGAGGCGAGGCAGAATCGGGAGGAGAAGGGAGATCGCCGGCTGGGGACGGACGGACAGAGGAGGGAGGCGGCTATCAGAGACGAGGAGGTGAGGAAGCGAGGCAGACACGAGAGGCGAGGCGGCGGGCAAACGCGAGGAGGCGAGCAGAGGCGAAGAGGGTAGGCAACGGGCCGAGGCGACGACGAGTGGCGGCAGGGCTACGCGAGAACGATCGGCGGTGGTATGCAAGGCGTAATCGTGAAGAGAAGGGAGATCGCCGGCTGGGGACGGAGGAGAAAGAGGAGGAGGAGGCTGCAGAGAGACGAGAGCAAACCCGAAATGGACAGAGAAATGGTAGAGAGGAGAGGTGAACCAATTGATAGAGGCGGCTGAGAAAGAGGAAAAGTTATTATTTATATGGGTTAGGTTAGGTTTAGGTTAGTGGTATGGGTATTTTTGAGCTTTTATGGGCTATTTGGGTTTTTAATAGAGGATATATAAATAATAATAATATTTATTTAGTTTTATGTTTATTTTTTTTATTTGTAAAGTACCATATAATTGATAGTATTTTATACAAATACTTTTTTTGAGGAATTATATAAACACATAAAGACTTGTTATAACTAAGGAATTATAAACTAAGAAAAATTATTATAATTAATTATTCAATTAAAAAAGTGAACCAATTGATTTCCAAATATGATAATTAATTAATTAATCTGTTTCAATCACTTAGTCACCTATTATATGATAATGCCATGTCAAGCAATGATAATTGCTTTATTATATACATTAAAACCATAAATTTTAATTTCAGTATAAAAATACATTCATATATCTACTCATACACATTATATATTGTATATATATAGTTATTATTATTATTATTATTATTATTACATATTTGTAAAAATGTTTAAAAAATATTTCTTTACTTTCTAATATTGTTATTTTATATATGATTATTATCATTAAACATTATAATATATATGATATATTTTAAATATAGATTATTATATTTTTAATAAATAATAATAATAATAATAATAATAATAATAATATATTATTATTATTATTATTATTATTATTATTATTATTGTATTTAACAGTTACCAATGCGTCGGCGCGTTGGTAATTACAAATATGCACGACCGTTGGTAATTACCTACGTGCACACGCGTTGGTAATTACCAACGTACACACGTGTTGGTAATCAATGCTGATGATTACCAACGTGCACGCGCGTTGTTGGTAACTACTAACGCGTATGTATGTTGGTAATCTAACCGTTAGAAAATAGCTTATTTACCAACGCATTGAGCCGTTGGTAAATTACCAACACATTTGGTCGTTGGTAAATTTAAATTTAAATTTTTTTTACCAACGGCCTAACACGTTGGTAATTATCAATGGTCAGACAATTGATAATTTGACCGTTGGAAAAACTAGTTTTTTTAGTAGTGAGACTTTAATAGGGTAACATCAAGGTAGGATATTTGTTTGGGACAAAAAAAAAGAAGCTAATGGACCATTGGTGGATTTTACCTGATACAAAATTATGTTTAGGTTGATGAGTATTTTTTTTGTTATTCTACCCCATTTCAACATTTCCAGTTTCTACTTATAACAGATTGTGTATATTTTCAATTATGCCGTAAATATTTATTCCACAAGACGAAGTAAGTTTTTGGATAATAATTGGTTATTTATGCAAGCTGCTGGTTCCCAAAAAGTTTCATCCAAGCTCTACTTTTTAGTCGACAACTCATTATTCATTAAACATTGGTCTCTAAATTTTTTTAAAATATGCATCAGTCATAAATTGACTATTCAAATATTATTGGCGTTGGAACATTTGCTGAGAATTTTATGTCAAGGGCTAAACTTTAGGAACTTGATTGTAGAATTTTCAAGCTTTAAGGACTTGATTGTAGAATATTTAAAGTTGAACCCAGACCCTAGGTGAGTTAATAGAGATTTTGCCCTTCCAACTCAGAGGCAAGGGTTCAAATATCCCATTTTTCCCACTTGCATATAAATGACAAGTTCTGATTAGCAAAAAGTGGCCTAACGCCCTCCAGGTTGTAAAAAACTAAACGATACCCCTTAATTACTACAAACTCTTAAGTCCCTACTTATAAATTATTCTAAATATCTTAATAGAGAAAGAAGATTTTAAGTTTAGGTACTAAACCAGCAGTTTTATGCCAATGGCTAAACTATCATTTTTCAAACTTTAAGGACTTGATTGTAAATTATTTAGAAGTTCAAGGATTAAACTTGCAGTTTTATGCTAGCGGCTAAATTGTCACTTTCAAAGTTTTGGGACTACATTGTAAAATATTCAAAGTTTAAGCACTAAACCTATATTCTTATGTCAGTGACTAAACTGTCACTTTCAAACTTCAGGAGCTTGATTGTAAATTATTTGAAAAGGTAGAGAACAATACTGTAATTCTATGTCAGCAACTAAATTGTCAGTTTAGAATCTTTGGTAACTCCAAACTATTTAACTTTAAAAATGAGAGAGAATTGAGATATATGGTAGTAGCATATACCATGAGTACTGCTTTGATGTGGTCAAGTATAAGGTGGACAGAAAACTCGCGACTCTTTTGTAGATGAAGCAGGACGTCGATTATGTCTTCGTGCTCCGGCCTTGGTCTCATGGGATCCAGATGTTCGTTGATACACTTTTCGTAGAACTCATCCAACTCCCTGAAATTCCTGTCCAGCCGGCGAACCAATCCTGTGAGCCGATCAAACCACGCCATGAGGGGGAAGTAGTCGGACACGAAGAAGGCCCCAAACATGGCCTGTGTTTCGTTTAGCAACTCATGGAACCGACTCTTCTCGGTCCCTTCGTCCTCGTACCGCTTCCCAAATCCCACCCTACAAATTATGGCGCTCGTAAGACACATCATTGCGTCGCTCAGATTGACTGCGCCATGTTTTGATGGATCCTGACACTGGCTGGAGAGCTTCCGGATCATGAGCGAGACCTCCTCTTCTCTAATGGGTCGGTAGAGTTGGACTCTATTCGGGTTGAAGAGATGGACGACGCAGATTCTTCTGATCTCTCTCCAGTACGAGTTGTATGGCGAGAAGACTATGTCGAGGCCGTTGTAGGACAGTTTCTGCGAGCCACGTTGGAGGGGCCTGCTGCAACAATCGAGGTCGTGTGTTTTCATGATTTCTCTGGCCATTCTTGCGGAAGAAGCCACCAGTGTGGTTTTGAACCCTAGCTTCAAAGTGAATAATGGGCCATATTTGAGGGAGAGCCGCCATAGGTGGCGGTGAGGGCCAAAGCTGTCGAGTTGGAAGAGGTTTCCGATCAACGGAGGGCCTGAAGGGCCCGATGGGAGACGACCAGGTCTTGCGCCGGTGAAGATTTTCCGGACGACGAATAATAGCAAAAGAGCTAGAAGGATGTAGATTGGGAGCAACATCATTGGAGGCAGAAGCTAGTAGCTGTGAAGGGTACGAAAGGGCCAGGGTTCTGTCTTCATACATAAATACTAGAAAAGCTGTAAATTTATTTTATTTTATTTTATTTTCCGATAGATGTACATCTATTTAAGATGCTTTAAATAATGAGTCAAACTTTCTCATCTCAAGATATTTGTTGCTTTTTGTCTTCTAAACAAATACTTTTGACTAAGACAGGCTGACAAAACGTTTTGAGATAGCTAGGTTGATATTTGTTTTTAGATTCCTTTCCCATTTTTTTTAAGATTTCCATTTAAAAAATTGGTTTGTATGAGAATTGAATAAGACATGTGAGGCGGCAAACAATGGAAAGAAACATGAGCGTGTGAGAAGGACGTCTCCCATGTGGCTTTACAAGAAAGATTCTAACGTAGATTATCAGAAAAAATAAAAAAGATAATATAAGACTGACACGAAAGAAGAGCTGGGACAGGCGTTCCAACACACTCGCACCAGCACTCTTGCTACATGACAAAAATACGTCATCATTTGTCCTGTTATATTTGCTCAGTTTCTCGAGAGAATTGTCTGAATCTACCACTTTCTTCCCTACTCAAGTTGCTTTCCTGCCAAGCTCCTCTTCCATGGCGCGCGTTCCCTTCACTGCTACCTGTCGTCACCCTCACTCTTCCTTTCATAACCCCCACCAATCCTCTTGATCTGACCTTCTCTTCTCTTTTGGCATATATTTGGTTATAGATATCTTTTTTATATGATTCAGGTATCATTTCAAAGCTAAGAAAGAGCTCTACAACTTTTATATTTCAACGTTTGAGAAATAGTGATTGCATCAATGTCGAATCTCAACTTAAAGTTGCTGCTGCTGTTCTGGAGCATTGCTTAACTGACAACTTTGAAACCTTCTAATTATTTTGAATCTTTTTATTTGTTTGGGGTAATTTTGTAATAATATAGAAAATTTAGAGAAATTTTATAAATTTATCACACTATGTTACATTTTTTTTTAAAGGAAGGGGCTCTCAGATCTCTTTTCTTTTTTTTTTTTACAGTCCTATGTTTTTTTTTATTTTTTATTTTGTTTTTCTTCTAAACATGAGTGGGTAATTTTTCTGGTTTAATTCTAGAGATGATTTCCATCACCAACACCAGTTATAAGGATTGATTTTACTTGCTTAAATTCTCTTTAAATTCAAGCATTTACTTCTTTGTTATTTAGATTTATTACAATTAATTTTCCTATTCTCGCTTGTTGGATTGGTTATGTGATTGCAAATCTGCTTAATTTTCTTTCAACCGCATAGGTAAAGAATTTGATTTAGAAGCAAATGAATTGGCTAGAGATTACTTTTATTTCTGGTTAGTTTATACGAAGAAATAAAACAGGTTAAATTATTCAAGCTTTTGAATTATTGTCTGGAATAAACTTTTGTTCATTATTCCTAATGCTAATATTGGGTTTATTATAAATTGCTTTTTAATATCTGGTTACTCAAAATTAAGAAATTAATCTGAAGCTTGTTCTGATTAATTTTACTGTTGAATTTTTTGGGTTCTTTTTAGCTTTAAAAAGAATTCTGTTTATTTACTTGGATTGAAGAAATATTTTTTTTCGATGATCAATTGCGTGATTGGAATGAATAATCAACACTGAACTGAGTGTTTTTAGTATTGGTTAATTTCATTTTGATTCTACAATTAATTTAATTCACCATTCAATTCAAGAAAACCCCCAACCTTTTATTTTAATTTTCTGACAGGAAGCTTTTGGTTAAGAAATTTCCCTTGGGATTCAACTTGGTTTTCGCTATTATATTACAAATTTATTTATTCTGATTTGTTTGGGATACCATAATTATTTTTTGCGATTTCGACGACCGACCAAAAATTTGGCGTCGTTTCCGGGGAGATTTCTTTTGCTGTTAAAGTTTATTTTTTATTTATTTATTTTTTTTCCTTTATTTCTTTCTCAATAAACTGACTTATGCCAAGATCTTCTCATACATGTGAATTAGTGTTTGATTCAGAGATCGAGAAGACAGCAAAGGCAAACAGGAAAGTTAAAGGCAAGCGGTCAATTTTACAGCTTCGACATCTGCAAACAGCAACTCAGAAAGTGAAGAAGAAGCAGTTTTTACTGTAGAGATGGCAGCACCAAGAACACTAAAGGAGTTGGCAACTCCTGATGTTGTCCAGCAACCCCTATGCATCGATTTTCCTGATATTGAGGTAGCATTTGAATTAAAATCTAGATTAATTCATTTATTGCCTACTTTTCGTGGTCTTGCAGGCGAGGACCCCCACAAACACTTGAAGGAATTTCATGTAGTTTGCTCGACCATGAAACCACAAGGAGTTATAGAATAACAAATTAAGCTAAGAGCTTTCCCATTCTCTTTGGCAGAGAAGGCAATGGACTAGCTGTATTACCTTCCCTCTGGTTCGATCAGAACGTGGAATAACTTGAAAAAGAAAATTTTTGGAGAAGTTATTTCTAGCTTCGAAGGCTAGAACGATTAGGAAGAAAATCAGTGGGATTTGGCAGTACAATGAAGAAAGTCTCTATGAGTACTGGGAGAGATTTAACCGGCTATGTGTGAGCTGCCCACATCACCAGATTTCTGATCAACTGTTGTTGCAGTGCTTCTACGAATGGCTACTGTTCATGGATCGATGTATGTTAGATGCTGCAAGTGGAGGAGCACTTGTAGAAAAGACGCCCAAAGAAGCAAAATACCTTATCTCTAAAATTGCAGCCAACTCGTAATAGTTTGGGACACGGATAAACCATGTGCCAAAGAAGGTAAATGAGGTAGGAACTTCGAGTATTAAAGCTCAACTTTCTGAACTAACTTCTCTTGTTAGACAAGTTGCCTTAGGACAAGTCCAAAATTCTAGAGTTTGTGGCATTTGCTCTACTCAAGGACACTTTACTGACTCGTGCCCACAGCTGTAAGAGGATACAACACCACAAGTGAATGTGGTAAATAGGTTTGTTAACCAACCAATAAGGTATGACCCTTATGCCAATCAATACAACTCTGGTTGGAAAGACCACCCGAATCTGAAATATGGGCAACCAAACAATCAGTCACTGTATCCTTCTGCCAGTTACAACAAACTAGCTCCTCCACCATAGAACCAAGCACCAATTCCTGGTATGGCTTTAGAAGATATTGTGAAAGCTTTAGCCACTAACACTTAAATGTTTTAACAGGAAACAAGGGCTAGCATTAAAGATTTGGGGAACCAAATTTCACAACTGGCAGCCTCATTGAATAAAATTAAAGCTGAAAAAGATAGGCTGTCATCTCAAGCTGCAATCAACCCAAGAGAGCATGCTAATGTCATGACCCTTCAAAGTGGCAAAAAGGTGCAAACCACCATATCGAAAATGATAGCACTTAAAAAGGAACAAGATAGCCTAAAACTATCAACATCTGATGCACCAACTGAGGAGGTAAGCAACAAGTCAACTTTTCCAAAATCAACAATTCTGATCCCACCTCATTCTCCTGGCAAGTTAGCTAAATCAAAGAAAGATGAGATCGAGTAGGAAATTCTTGAAACTTTTAGGAAGGTCGAAATCAACATACCCTTGCTGGATGCAATCAAGTAAGTGTCGCGGTATGTCAAGTTTCTGAAAGAGTTGTACACCAATAAAAAGAAGCTGAAGGTTGATGAGACAATCAAAGTTGGGGAGAATGTATTAGCAATAATCCAAAGAAAGTTGCCTCAGAAGTGTAAGGACCATGGTATGTTTACTATACCATGTGTAATAGAAAATTTTAATGTAGAAAAAGCTATGTTAGATTTGGGAGCCTCAATTAATGTCATGCCATATTCAATATATGTTTCTTTGAAACTTGGACCTTTGAATGAAACTGGTGTTGTGATGCAATTAGCTGATAAATCGAATACCTATCCTAGGGGCATGGTCGAATATGTTTTTGTGCAAGTAAATGATTTAATTTTTCCTGCTAATTTTTATGTGCTTGATATGGAGAATAGTGACCTAACTGCTACTATTTTGTTAGGAAGACCATTTTTAAATACATCCAAGATCAAGATTGATGTGGATACTAGCACTCTCACAATGAAATTTGATGAAAAAATTACACAGTTCAATATTTTTAACACATTGAAGGAAACTGACAAGGATAATTATATTTCTTTTGCAGAATGAATCAAGAACAAAGTTTGAAAACTAGGCAAAGTTGGCACAAAAAGGTAAGAAAGAAAATGTCAAGTTGCAGCAAGAACATGATATGTCATTTGTGGTTCGAAAAAAGGTATTTCGCAAACACAGAAAAAATTGGAAAGTGTTATCTGGTAAGTCTGAGCTTAATTGGATTGGATCATTTGTTATTACTGATATTTCAACTCATGGTGCAGTCGAGCTTAAATGTTTGAAAACGGAAAAAGTGTTCAACATTGAGATATATAAGTTAAAGCCTTTTCATGAGAGATTCTCAAAGCACTCTAGTTGATGCAGGAAGGGACTGTCTAGCTAAAGACAATAAAAAAATTTCACTTTTAGGAGGCAACCCAAGCATGGTTTTGTGCCACGAACAATTAGCATTTTTTTTTCTTCTTTCTTTCCTTTATTTTTATTTTTATTTTCCAGCTTTTATTTTTCAGGTTTCTTTATTCTCACAACTAATTTTCTTGGTCAGGCAATATTTCTTTCAAGCTAGAGGTGAACCAAACCATATAGGGCAGTAAGCTGAAGTCAAATTCTAGGTTGTGAATCACTGTGAAATCATCTTTCAGGGTGATACATTTTCTTTTCCCCATCTGTGTTTTTATTGTGAACATTGAGGATAATGTTTGATTTAAGTATAGTGGAGTGGATAGCTTAAGCCCTAATTTTCTGTTTTCAAAATTTTTGAATTAAATTTTTTTTATTCATACTTTTGAGCATCGATCTAAATTGTTAAGATGATTTCACCTTTTTGGTTATTGAATGCTTAGCTTGGGTGTTAAGTTAGTAATTTATTAGTCTTTATGCAACTCTCAAATTTTATTTTTAAATTATTTTTATAATTTTTATCAAGCTAGTTGATGGTTATTAAGAATCTGATTTTTCATTAAATTTGTGTACTTAGTATGTTGATTTAAACCTTATGAGATTATGAGCTTATTAAGTTGAATATGTGGTTTGTTCGGTTGGTGGAAGATTTGAATCACTTAAGGAAAAAAAAATTGAGGTTTCTTTATTCTCACAACTGATTTTCTTGATCAGGCAATATCTCTTTCAAGCTGGAGGTGAACCAAACCATATAGGGCAGTAAGCTGAAGTCAAATTCTGGGTTGTGAATCACTGTGAAATCATCTTTTAAAACGGTACATTTTTTTTCCCCATCTGTGTTTTTATTGTGAACATTGAGGATAATGTTTGATTTAAGTGTAGTGGAGTGGATAGCATAAGCCCTAATTTTCTAGTTTCAAAATTTTTGAATTAAATTTTTTTTATTCATACTTTTGAGCATCGATCTAAATTGTTAAGATGATTTCACCTTTTTGGTTATTGAATGCTTAGCTTGGGTGTTAAGTTAGTAATTTATTAGTCTTTATGCAACTCTTAAATTTTATTTTAAAATTATTTTTACAATTTTTTGTCAAGCTAGTTGATGGCTATCTTAATAATCTGATTTTTTCATTAAATTTGTGTACTTAGTACGTTGATTTAAACCTTGTGAGATTATGAGTTTATTAAGTTGAATATGTGGTTTGTTCGGTTGGTGGAAGATTTGAATCACTTGAGGAAAAAATAAAAATTGTTTGATTTGTTGCATTCTACTAAAAAAAATTTGCTACTCTGCTATTATGGGTATTGAAGTAGATTGGGGTCTTCTCTTGCGGCAAGAGTCGATCACTACTAAAAAATGTATTAGGAATATGAGTATGATCAAAGATCACTTTGGAGTTGTGTCGAGTTAGTAGCTTGGGTGTGACAGAGCCCCTGTTATACATTCGCTAAATAAAGGAACACAAGAAAAAGACAAAATGAAAAAAAAATCAAGTAAAAAAATTTAAATTCTCAACTAATTTCTTATTTTCCATGGATTTGTGGTAAAACCAGTTGTGCTTTTTGAGTTCTTATCTACTTAGTTTGTTCTCTTTACTTCATTCAAAATTTTGATGTTTTTCTCAATTTTTTAACAATGATTATTGCTAGCTTGAGAAGAAATTGTTTTCAAGGACTTATTTAGTTTTGAGTTGCTATTGCCGAGTAGATTACGTACTTAATTCCTTTTATTAAGTTTTTCAAGACTCTTAGATGTAAAATTATCTTACTCTATTTAGCTCAAAAGTATGTTTCTATTTTGAGTTTTGCCCGGGGACAAGCAAAAGCTAAGTGTGGAGGAATTTGATAAGCTTATATTTATTATATTTATTATATTTATTTCTCTCATATTTAGTATGTTTTAATATGTTTTGAACCTTAAAGATATATTTTGAGTATGTTTTGTAGCTCAGAGCATATCTGGACTCAATTAATTGAAAGTGGATTTAATTGCAATTTTACAAGTTTTAATTTGGTTATGTTTTTTCAAGATTTTGACAGATTGGTGATGTTTCAATACAAAAATCATATCTTCAGCCACAGAAATCGGAATCAAGTGATTCTTGATTCATTGGAAAGATAAATCTGGAGCTACAATTCACATTTAGACTATGAAACCTAAGTTTCAAGTTAAGAGTGTCAAATTTAGCTTCAAAATCACAATTTGTGAGTCATCGCTAGTTCAGAAGCAATTGCAGTATTTTGGGCATATATTTGGCTATAGATGTCCGTTTTATATGATTCAAGTGTTATTTCGACAACTTTCATGCTTTGATGTTTGAGAAATAGTGACTAAATCAAGGTCTAATATTTTCTTGAAGATGCTACTGCTGTTTTAGAGCATTGCTTGATTGAAAACTTTGAAACCTTCTAGTTATTTTGAATCTTTTTATTTGTTTGGGGTAATTTTGTAGCAATATAACAAATTTAGGGAGATTTTATGAATTTATCACACTAGGTTACATGTTTTTTTGTTTTAAAGGTAGGGGTTGTGCCTCTCTCGGATTTTTTTTTTTAATAGCCTTAGGTTTTTTTATTCTTTTTTTTTTTTTTTGAACATGAGTGAGTAATTTTTCCAACTCTATTCTAGGGACGATTTCCATCGCCAACACCGGTTGTGAGGATTGATTTTACTTACTTAAATTCTCTTTAAATTTAAGTATTTACTTCTTTATTGTTTAGATTTATTGCAATTAATTTTTCTGTTTTCACTTGTTGGATTGGTTATGCGATTGCAAATCTGCTTAATTTTCTTTCAACCACTTAAGCAAAAAATTCAATTTGGAAGCAAGTGAATTAACTAGAGATTACTTTTATTTCTGGTTAGTTCATACAGAGAAGTAAGACAAGTTAACTTGTTCAAGTTTTTAGATTATTGCCTGCAATAAAATTTTGCTCATTATTCCTAATGCTAATTTTGGGTTTATTAGAAATTTCTTTTCAATATCTGGTTACTCAAAATTAAAAAATTAATCTGAAGCTTTTCTGGTTAATTTTACTGTTAAATTATTTGAGTTCTTTTTAGCTTTAAAGAGAATCCTGTTTATTTGCTTGGATTGAAGAAATATTTTCTTTCAATGATCAACTGCGTGATTGTAACAGATAATCAACCCTGAACTAAGCGTTTTTAGTATTGGTTAATTTCATTTTGATTCTATAGTTAATTTAATTCAACATTCAATTCAAGAAAATCCCCCAACCTTTTATTTCAGTTTTCTGACATGAAGCTTTCGGTTAAGAAATTTCCTTTGGGATTCAACCTAGTTTTCGCTATTATATTACAAATTTATTTATTCTAAGTTATTAGGGATACCCGAATTATTTTTTACGATTTCGACGATCGACACAATTCAACCATTTGCATCAGGAATATAGTGAAGGAATTAGATGAAAAGACTATGGAAATAGGCACGAGGCTAGGGCAAGACAAATCTCACAACAGGTGAGGGAGGAGAATCCAAAGTAGGTTAACGAAGCTAGGGCTCTCTCTACGATCTCTATAGCTCAACAGTAACAGTTTAGGAATTCTAATTCTGTTGGCTTGTTTCAAAGAGAAGCAGAACGTACCAGAACGGTGAACGAAGTTGTATGTGTTCCTTGTTCGATCTAGTATAGGTACATTCAATGATGTAACGAAGATTCGCAGCAAGGGGGGCGGGATGAAAAGCATGAGTGTGAGCGGGTTGTTAACAAGTATAAATTTCTGATTAGTAATACAAAACATCAAATAATGTAATATATAAAATAATGAAATTCAAATGTCTATAATAATTTAGTTCAGAATTTAAAACGGTGCTCCTTCAAATCCCTAAAATCATCAAGTATAGAATCCAAACTAAATGTCTCTGCAATTTTTTTTTCGATATACAAAAGCAAACTATCTGCAAGAAAATCATTCTCCATCTTGTTTTTTTAATCCGGTCTTCACAATTTTCATAGCTGAAAATGCACGTTCTATAATGGTAACTGACACGGGAAGAGTCAATATCAAACGGATCAATCTGTCAATAAGAAATTAATAACTTGACTTCCCCGTAACTACTAAAACTTGGCATAATTCAGCTATTGATGACAATCCTTCAAAGTTTGACAAATTATTAATATCAACATAAAAATGTTGTAATTGAAATGACATCAAATCAAGTTCATGTCTTGAAAAGTCATGGCGATAATATTTCTGTGCAAGGCTACAAAATGACTCAATATCAAAGGACTTGAACACGTCTTTTGGATTCAAATATGAACTTAACTTCAAAAGTTCTATAAGACATTCATTGAACCTGGAAGAGATTTCCTACAACTGAAAATCTATAGTTTCATTGAACACATCAAAATAATAATAATGCTCCACCTGTTAAATCATTACGACAACGACTACTATGTCCCACAAAATGTGGGACACTCAAATTTGGAACATCAATATTATGTTTTGAGCAAAATGAGCAGACCTTTTGAATCAAAAAATCCCATTCATCCCTCATCAAGTCTGTAAGCACAATAAAGTAGTTTCCAATAAGTCCATTGCTTTCACAATGTCTTGACCTTTTTGTTGTAATGCTTGGCATAGAACATCAGTTATACCAAAAATCTCATACATCAAGTGAGCAATGAAGATAAACTCAAATCAAAGCATTCTTTTCAAGGTAGCTGCAGCATCTCCTCTTGACTTATAATTATCACCAATGTCACTAATATTTTCCAGAACCTTACAAGTAGCAACAAACATATTAAGAAGATTGCTAATTGATGTAAAGTGAGAACTCCAACGAGTATCATCAGGCCTTTGCAAACTACCAATTTGGTTGGCACTAGTTCCAGTTTTAAGCTCATCAATGGCAACCAAGTGTGCAATATTATTGGCATGAGCCGCTTGCTCTTGCAAGAAGTAGTAACAACATTGACAATAAGAGATATATTTAAGAAAAATTCATGTATAACATGCACCTCTTTTGCTGCTGTAACTAGTGCCAATTGTAAGCGATGAGCTAAGCGATGAACATAATATGCTTGAGGACAATTATTGAGAAACAATGCTTGCAATACCCTCCATTCACCACACATGTTACTAGCACCATCATACACTTGACCACGAATATTTTAGATATTCAATTCATGATAAGAAAGAATACTACAAATTTTAGAATATAAACTAGCTGATGATGTATCATTCACATGTGAAATAAAGAAAAATCATTCTTGAACACAACTTTTGATGTCAACAAATCGAAGAACAAGGGCCATTTGTTCCTTTTTACTTTCATCACATGCTTCATCCACAATGATACAAAACACCGAATCACCAATCTCCTCATGAATTTTCTTTCTTACTTTTGTTGCAAATACATGCAAAATTTCCTTTTGAATTGCTGGAGATGTATATTTTGCATTATGAGGAGCATTTTCTAGGACAACAGATGCCACATTATCATTATAAATGCTACATATTTAAGCAACTCAATAAAGTTCCCTTAGTTTCTTGAATCAATAGACTCATCACAACCTCTAAAGGAAATCCCTTGAAAAGATAACCTTCTAACAACATCAATTAAAGTTCTAAGCCGAAGTCTATTATTTTCAATCTTTTCCTCTGATCGTTTCTCTATTGCCCTATCAATATGACCAGATTTGTTCAATAATACTGCACAATTACTCACAGCATTATTGTGTAGGGAACAAGAACTTAACCCCATATGTTTAAAAAATGAGCAATTCTTTCCATCTTTAACCTTTTTCCATTTTCGAAACCAATTCACAGTAAAAGAATCTTAACCATTTTGTGCTCTTGATTTCTCAGTAAACAGGTAACAAGGTAAACAGAATGTGGCATCTTTTACTTCAGAATAATCAAGCCAAGGGAATTCAGAAAACCATGAATATTGAAATTTATGTGGATTGTCCCAGAAAGAGAATAATCACTCTTAATTTGATAAGGACTAGCATTTAAATATGCTCTTCTAATCTCATCTCATTTATTGACCGGATATGTCCATATAGGTGGATGTAACCCTGGGTCACGCACAATAGAAATATTTATAGAATTTGAAGAACCTGGAGTTTGTTGAGAATATTCAACACTTAGAGGCCAAACACAATCCTCATCTCCAACAGATTCTGAAAGCTCTTCCACCACTCTTGAACATTGACTACTTTTGGGTTAGCCTTCACTTTCTAGTAAAGATTTCTTCTTAAAGAAGTCGAATAATTTCTTTTGCTTGCTACCCATTGCTGTAAAAAAAAAATCTAACATTTAAGCAATCATAAAATAAGAGAAATTTCTATATCCTTCAACTAATTTACTTAAGAACAACAACAAATATTCTCAAACTTACTCTTCTACTTGTTATGAAAAATCAGACAAGAACAACAATGAAAAGAAAATCTTTATCATGATGATTTGGGAATCACAAGGTAATTGCATTTAAATCATCCTAAAATTATGCAAAAAAAAAAAATAATGATAATTGATAAATTTGTTTGTAATTAATGCTAACTTTTGTCTATGTTTCTTCACATGTTCTCCAATAACATATGCAAACAAGTCAATCACATAAATGTTAAGCACAATACGCAATGTTCCATTACCATAATTCTCATTTTTCAATCAAAGTAGTATGAAGATTTAATTTCAAGAAACAAGAATAGAGTTACAGAGGAAGCTATAAACCCGAAACTAGAAACATAGGAAGTAGGAGTTTAGGACCTTACATCTTAGCTTCACGCTTGACTGATTTAGTACACTTTATTTACAAATTCGAGTGACTAAGTGAGCAATTGACAAAGAAACAAAGAATTAAAGGAAAAGAAAGGAAAATTTAGAAAATGCCCAACCTTAGAAGCAGGACGCGCAGGGCGGGGCGGCGAGCAGGGACGGACGTAAAGATAGACAGAAGAAATGTCGGCGATGTGGAGAACAAGCTCAAGCTGGCTAGGTTGCCGCCACCGCCAGCAAGCTAAATCAAACTAAGAGGAAAGGGATGGAGGTGGAGCATCTGCGTCACTGCCAAGAAGAGGAGGGGCTGGGGCCATTTTCGACTGGGCACCTATCCGCTATTCGTTTACTCGTCGCTACTTAGAGGCACTCGTCTTTGTCACTATGTCGCAATCAGACTTACAGCCAGGAGGCAGGAGGGGTTGGGCTCCTAGGTCTGGGCATGGTTTGTTCACGACTCACAGTCGTTGAGTCGCAATCTCTCCACATTTCTAATTTTGTTCTAATTAAAACTTTTGAAAAAAGATAAACTCGGTAAAAGTCCCTAATTAATTTTATAATTTACAAACAAGTACTTCACTTTAATATTGTTACAATTTTATCCTATTACATGCTACTAATAAAATTTTTTAAACCACCTCAACAAAGCTCCATCCCTGAGTACGTTGATTACCTTCACTCTAGTGTTGTTTCGGACAGAAGAGGAAGAGAATTATAAGGTGTAAAACCAAGTAAACTCGAACAACCCTTCATTTGAATGTGTTTATGTTTCATACATAAGAGTCGTGTTTCATCTCAGCACATAGTTTGTAGCCAGCATGTTAATGTATGAGTAGGTCTTTCCTAACTTGAGTTCCAGCTCATGTGTGTTTTATGTGCGATTTGGGTTGGTGTATTCAGTGGGTTTTATCGCTGACAAGGTGTTTGTCGTATTGCCTGAGTGAGTGGCACTACAAGAGAAAATAGTATTTGAGGTAGGAAAAACCATAGGAAGAATGTAGGATTTACCATTTGCTATGATAAAAACAGTATGACAAAACTGTAGGAAATACCCATGTCGGAAATACAAAGGGTAGGACAAGTGTAGGACAATCCGACACAATTCTGACACTGTTAGTCCGACGGTTTTAAGATATTTGTTACTATGCTTGTTTGAAAATTATTGTCCAACGGTTTTGTGACAATTTGTGATACGGTTTTGTGACAATTATTGTCTTATGGTTTTCTAACAATTTCCTACAATTTTATGATAATTTATCTCCTATGGTTTTCTAACATTTCTTTCTGATAATTTATTCCTACGGTTTTGTGACAATTCTTTCTTACGCTTTTCTGACAATAAATACCTTACGATTTTGTGACATTTTTGTGACATTTCAGTTATATTTTTTTAAAGAAATAATACACATAAATATATCTATATATAGTATATTATATATTAATATTATATATACATATATGGATAGATGCAGTGAATATATACATACATACATATATATATATATATATATATATATATATATATATATATATATATATATATATATATATATATATATATATATATAAATTAAACTAATAAAATTGTATTTTAAAAATTCAATTACAATTAATAGATGAGCTAAAACATTTACATTCTAATAAGATCAACTAATAATAGTCAACAAGATGCAGAGTCGTGCTTATTGCCATCTCACCAGGTGCTGCCATTATCATCACGCGGAGTCGAGGATCCGGTCCAACACTCAGCTGGGATAGCTGATGTAGGTATGATACATTGCTGGATCAATATGTTCGTCATAGTGGTCACTGCAACATTGGTGTCCATCTGGGGAGGCTGGCTAGACTAATGCTGCGCACAAACCTCCACCAAGAACTGGGTCAAATCTCACCGCAATTGGTCATTGTCAGCCCTCAACTGAGCAAACTCAACCGGATCAACACATGGCACCTAATGTAGTAGGTAAGAAACAATTAGGATGGTAAAAGTGATAAAATTAACAAACAAAAATAAATCAAAATGAAAATACCTGGTTTGATCCAAACGTATGGGGATCAATGAGGCAAAGCGAAATACCAATATTTTAACTAATTTAAAAAATTTTAATATTGTAGCTAATTTTCATATTTTGTAAAAGGTCCCACTAAGTTACTTAATTTTCATAATTTAGTTAATTTTTATATTTCCACTAATTTAACTAATTTTCATATTGTAACTAATTTAGCTAATTTTCAAATTGTAGCTAATTTAGCTAATTTTTATATTTATATTAATTTTACAAATTTTCATATTGTAGCTAATTTAGCTAATTTTCATATTTTGTAAAAGGTTCCACTAAGTTACCTAATTTTCATAATTTAGCTAATTTTAATATTTCCACTAATTTAACTAATTTCATATTGTAGCTAATTTAGCTAATTTTCATATTTTGTAAAAGGTTATACTAAGTTATCTAATTTTCACATCTTACCTAATTTATGTTTCGACTAATTTAACTAATTTTCATTTTTTTTATCTAATTTCATATTTTAACATGAATTTTCACAGGTTAATTAAGTTAGCTAATGTAGCTGATTTTCATATATTCTAGCTATTTTTTTATATTTTACCAAAATTTCATAGTTTAGCTTTTTTTTTTTTCTAATTGCATGCTTTACCAATTTAACTGCTTTTCTACTTTTAAATAATAACAATAATTTTGACTAATCAAGATATACATATAAACGTAATGTCTAAAATGAAACTAAACAATGCATGGGCATCTCAAACAAAAACATATGAGTGATAAATATAAACCGGATGAATTAATTAAGGACTTACCTATAGGCGGTGGGAGAGCTAGTCAGCGATGCACTACTTCCGGCCACAATGAGAATTGCAAATCACCGGCTGTGACAATGCGGGCAGATCATTGGTGAGCTAGGATGAGTAGAGGGACGAAAATGGCGAGCAGTGAGTTGGTGGAGAAGAAGAGAGAGACGATCAGAATAGAGTTAGAGGAGACTAGAGAGGCTAAAATGGGGGTAGGCTTGTAACTGTCCAATGGTTTTCATACATAGAGGTTAATTATGAAGCAAAAACATAGGAAAATGACCTACTTTTTCAGACACTTTTCCATTAAAAAACCAGGTGCAGAGTATGACAGCTCCTATGATTTTGTGACAGAAAAATCATTGGAAAACTTTCAATCCCTGGCCAACCAAATCTGCAAATTTTTTGCATTTCTTGCCTCTTTAAACCTAATATATATATATATATATATATATATATATATATATATATATATATATATATATATATATATATATATATATATATATATATACATTTATAGCCTTAACAAAACCATTAAACTTACTTAATTTAGTCTCACACACACACACACATATCCAGCAATAAAATATGAACATTGATGTACCTTAATAACAAAATCATTAAACTTACCTAATGTGTTAAGTGAGTTTATATATATATGCACACTGACAAAATTTGGAATTAATATTATACCCTAACAAAATAATTACACTTACTAAATATAAAAATTGGCCAATATGAAATAATAAGTTAATAATTACATATATGTGCAAGCCTCTAGACGATGAGGAATTTTAATTACTGAACACAATAATTGAACCATATAATTTGATAAATAGTTGTTTCATCATCTGTAGAACGCCTCACTGAGTAATTATAGGTTTATATCTTTAATTAGAGTTTAGAGTTTGGAGTTATAGGATTTGAGCTAGTTTAGCCGTTTAGAGACTTAAGGGCAAGGGATTCTATGTGGTTTAAAGGGTTTAGGGATAGGGTTTTAAGTTTTAGGGTTTAGGATTAATAAGATTTATGTTTAGTGTTAGGGTTTGGTGTTTAGGGATTCAGGATTAAAGTTTAAGGACTTGTGTTTAGAGTTTTAGGGTTTAGGCCAGTTTAGGGTTTAAGATTTGGGGTGTGGTTTAGGGTTAGAATTTGTATTTATTGATTTAGGATTAGGGTTTGAGGACTTGTGTTTAGAGATTTAGGGTTTAGGCCAGTTTAGGGTTTAGGGTTTAGGGTGGGGCTTAAGGTTAGGTTTTAAAGACTTGTGTTTTAAGATTTAAGGTTTAGGCCAGCTTAGGGTTTAGGTTTATGGGTGGGGTTTAGGGTTAGGGTTTTATTTAGGGATTTACGGTTAGGGTTTGAGAACTTGTGTTTAGAGATTTAAGGTTTAGGGTTTGGGGTGGGGTTTAGGGTTAAGGTTTGTATTTAAAGATTTAGGGTTAGGGTTTGAGAACTTGTGTTTAAAGATTTAGGGTTTAGGGTTTTGGGGTGGGGTTTAAGGTTAGCATTTGTATTTAGGGATTTAGGGTAAGGGTTTGAGGACTTTTGTTTAGAGATTTATGGTTTAAGGTTTGTGGTGGGGTCTAGGGTTAATGTTTGTATTTAAGGATTTAGAGTTATGGTTTGGGGCGGTGTTTAAGGTTAGGTTATGTATTTATAGGGATTTAGGGTTTGGGTTTATGTTTAGGGTTTAGGGTTACAAATTGTAGGAAAACAGTCACAATTTAAATTCCTATGATTTTAAGACACAAATCATGTTGTTAAAAATACGTAGGACAATATTTGTTTCTTACAATTTTGATACATTTCATTTGCTGCTATTTTATTAGTCATAAAATTGTAGGAAATAGTGTTCTGTGAAAACCATAGGACCACTTTTTAGAATGAAAAATGTAGGAAAAGCTATTGTAGAAAAAGCGTAGAAAGGCTATTTACCTTAAAACCGTTGGACAAATTGACCTCATTTCTGCGTCTGACGGTTTTGCTTCATTTTATGTGTCTTACAATTTTTAGCATAGGAACAAGCTATTGGAAATACCCCCACTCTTGTAGTGTGGTTTTGTTGGCTATCTATCTTATAGCTTCGTTATCATAGTTGGACCTAAGGGTAAGCAAAGTTTCGGTTATATTCGAAATAACCGAATAATCGAAAAAAATATCAGTTTTCGGTTATCACTTTTAAGTGAAATTTTGGTTTTTGGTTTTAACCAAAAACCGATATATAAATTTTGTTTGATTTTCGGTTTCCTTCTATTGAAATTTGGTTAACCGAAATAACCGAATTTTTATTCCACTAGTATTTATATTTGAGATTTTGAAATGATTATATATGTGATAAATGTTTACTATGTGCATGAAAGTTATATTTGGACTTGGAATGAATTATAGATATTTGTTAGGTGATTAAAATGTGTGTGTAGATTGGGATATGTGATGAATATTTGAGGTTTGAAATGTGTATACATAAAATTCGGTTATTCCGGTTAAAATCGAATAACCGAAATTTTTTCAGTTTTTGGTTATTTTGATTTTCTCTTATATTTCAGTTTATTCGGTTATTAGTACATAAGACCAAAAACCGAATAAATTCGGTTATTCGGATTCGGTTAAAATCAAAATAACTAATTGAGCAGCCCTAGCTAGACCCACTTGGCATAACATTGTCATGAAGTAACAATAAAGGATATAGTGGGATAAAAGGAGAAACTGTAAGGTTGAAATTAAGAGAACTGGTGCATGGTTGTAGGCAGCAATGGCAGAGAAGGATCACGAAGAAGGTTGATGTCTATTTGTATACCATTTCACAAATGATGACAATAATTGATACATGAAGTTTGGTTTTCATATACCTGTTAACTATTCTTTCTATTTTTTATTAGTTCTTATGTACTTAATTCTAAGCATCTAAATATAAAATTATGCTGGAGAAAAGTTTAGATTTATGCATAATTATGTTTTCTAAGGTATGGTACAGATAGAAGTTAAGAAGGGTAAATGGTGACGAAGGCATGAAGTGTAAATGGAAGTTAAAGAATGCATATAACAACATGTTTGCACTCTGCCTCTTGACCTGGTTTTGAAATATAGGTTTAGGCTGCATTGGTAGGCCATGAGTTATGCTGGCATCATGAATTTGTTATTATGCAAAAATGGTGTGAAAAAATGATTCAAGGATAAGAATAAACAACCAATAACATGAAGGGTATGCAACATCAGTTTTGTGTGCAAAGTTTTGTTTAGGGAGTTATTTGTGGATGGTTTCTTAGGCTTATTTTTTATATACTACAGGAGTGGGCTGATATTTCAAAGCGGCGGAAGATGATGGATTTCAAACAGAATGTGCTATTTGCAGAATCCATAACCTGTGCCAAGGCTCAAGAAAGCGAAGGTGGTGAGTAGGAGGTTGGTGCTCGCCATGAGTTTGTATCATGTATGGATAATGTGGATAAATTAAGAGATTCCTAGTGGGCTTCATTAGCACTCAACCATCTTGTCTCGACCATTAGAAAGGTCTTGGGTGAAGGTGTGCACTATTTCTGCAGGTAAAAGGCTTTTGTTTCTTCCTTCAATGTTTTTTTTTTCATGTTACTGTTGCTATTGTAATTGATTGCGATATTGTAGGTGTACTACTTATGCCATATTTTGCCACGAGCATACCTACCCAGTGTGGATTCCTTATTGATTTTGTATCTTGGTAACCAGATGATAAATAAGTGGTTGTGTGAACGCCGATTCTATAATGAGGATCAAGTAAAGCTGATAGGTTAAGTTATGTATGTTTGTGTTATAGAATGTATTTGTATTGAAATAGTGTTATTTTAATACATGTTGCTGCTTCTGAAAAATGACCAAGATCATCCGATGACAAGTCCAATTATATCTCTGCATGCATTGCCTCTGAATATGGTTGGTCCCATTGATGGGGAAGGGATCAATTGTGATCATGGAGAGTTTTAGCCTAAGCCCAAGGTTAATGTGTTAACGGAGAGATTTGAAGAAGTTGTCCAACTTGTGCAGTCGTTGTATGAAATATATAGTGGTTTGGTTTAAGGATGTTGTTAAAATGAAAGAAGAAAAAGGGCGACAACATAGTCTTCTTCACCAAATCAATTCTCAAGTATTGACATTGGTATGAACATTAAAAATGAAACAGTTCAAGAAAAGTGGACCAGCATAAAAGGTGCCACAAAAAGAGACACATAGCTTCAATGCACCATTCAATTCTTCATCATCATTCCCTAAGTCAATGGAGGAAAACCCCATGCCCAATGTAGAGACGAACAATGGTAAGCCTCAAGAGGATATAATTTTAGTGAATTTGGACAATGCTGATGTAGGTGCAGTAGATTTGGTTTTTCATAGCGTGGAGGTTTATAAGGGTAAAGTCCAAGTATGTCGCTCGAGACAACTTGGTTGGCATAATATTTCTCTACAAACCTCATTAAGTAAGACCTTTTGTTTCTAACATCTATTGCATGATTTATTTGTTTTGCAAGGCAAATGTAAGTGAAAAGTGGCTGGGCTATCACTCATTACAGAACACCAAATAAGAATCCTAGTGCTTTTAAGACCACAAACATTACCTTTTACTAAATTTGACAACATGTGTGGTGCTAAAGGTTGTCGATATGCTGTTGGCCCTTTTGGTGTCCATCATTCGATGTCTCCTAAAGAATAAAATGTCATTATGTATGTGTTTTATGGCCCTGGTGATTTGAGGTAAATGCCTATGTGGTTATCTCTCGTTCCTCTCAATCAGCTACTGAGTAATAATATGTCACATTCTCTTCCATCTTTATTTTGTAGTGATGTGCTCGTTCAACCTGAGGATAGGCCGTATGAAATTTATTTCCATGATCTGCAGTTTCTACTACTTGGGGAATGGCTTATCAGCTCTATTATCAATACTTGGGCTATCATATTGACGAATAGAGCAATGGCCAGCTCATCTCCTATTCAAAACTAGTATCTTACCCTAGATTTCATGGTATGTATGGGCTCAATTTTTTAAGGTTTGTTCACATGTTTATATTTATGAATGTTAATCATTTAGAGCCTTTAGACTGGTCTTTTTTTTTTTATTTATCAAAACAGTACATGGCACCTCAACATGCATCATTTGTTGAACACATGCTTACGAGATAGAGGTTAAGGTCATTGCTGATTAATGACATTACCAACTGTGATAAGGTCAGCATCAAAGTGCTTGCCAAATTTTTCCTAGTTTTTAGTTCTGGTCCCTTCTTTGTTAGATTTTCCTCCTAATGCATATGCCAACTCATTTTTATCTTCTTGTCATGGATGTCACACGTCAAACCATGTATGTTTGGGATACTAATGGTGATGGTAAATCTATTGAGTTTTATAATGATGCCATGGTTGCCCAAGTATTGTTTATTGACATTCCACAATATGTTTGTTTTAGCCTTTTTCTTGTTTGGAAGTTGTGTTGATTTATTTTTTATCTATATAATGCAATGCATTAGACCTCACTGTTTGGCCGATGACCTCTAGTTTTACACAGTTCAAGAAATAGAAGCGGACAAATGTTCTAACGTAGCCAAATGCTGATGACTGTGGCATATTCATTTGCTACTTCATGGAACATCCGACAAGGGTGACTATAGAAGTGAACGAGGTAATCTTTTTTTTTTTTATGCTTCTTTAACAAACTAGATATGGATTTCTGTATATATATGCTTAAGTAATGTAGTTGGCGTTTATGGTTTGCACATGTAACTACAGTGGGACTCCCATGAACGAAGGTGCCAATTCTTGTTGAATCTGGAGCAGTGTGATGAAAACAAATTGAGAGGAAAGGTGTAATTGTTGGCTAATAAATGGTTTGATGAGAATTTCATAGGTGCAGTTGATGTTTGGAAGGAGAAAATTCTATCTATTGACAAAGTTGAGAAAGGGAAGAAGGTTAAATGTAAATGTTCAAAAAGTTGTGAAGCGTTCGTGAAGGGATATAGAAGTCGATTGCTTGGTGTTTTATGGTAGTTTAGGAATCAACTTTTTGGAGGGCTATTGAACAAAGGTCCTGTAATTTAACATAGGCGATTACATTATGTTAGTTGAATTATAATTTTGTGTAATCGCTTCTTTTGGAAGCCTAAACAAAGGCATATTGAACATTTTGTGGAAGCCTTCATTTTGGGGCTTTGTATTTATATATTGTATTTATATTATCTCACTGGAATTAGAATTACAATATTTTTAGGACAAAAAAGATTTATATAATATAAAAGTCAAAGTTTGATATATGCCAACAATTTTACATATTATAATCCCAAATTTGATAAATCTTCTAAACCCAAGTACACTACATCATAAGGTCTAAACACATATGGTTTCATATCATAACTTCTAAACATAGCAATTGATAGTGATGTGCAGCCATACTCCCCAATCATGCCGAATCATGTAAAGGCAGGTTACTTGAAATGCGAGACTCCTTACTCATCCCCATTAGCTGGGACTACAATATAGCCTGGAATGAATTGTGGTATGATACAAATGGCCATGACGAGTTTGTGTGTGACATGCTTTGGTGCGACATCCTAGGCATCGAGTGGACAGGATTTTGGAAAGGCTCATAAAACTGCGACACTTCCCTTATCAACCCATATTCCATATGTATATTAATCTCGGGTACATCATGTTCCCACTGCTGTTCATCACTACATGCACCACCTCTCATCCCTTTATCAAATGAAGTTGTATGGTTAGTGGCCTTCTTACCTCCACGTTTCATTTTTGCTACCGGTTTTTTCCAACCTTCTAACTGCACTTTCTTCCCTCTTACTCTTACATGAACTAGGTCTCTAATAAAGTTTTCGGTTGATTGGTGAGCCAAATTTTCTTCATTGAACCGGTCCTGTTCCCTCTTGTACAACTCTCTTGCTTTAACGATCAACTCGCCAAACTTAGCTTTTAGTTTCACATATTCTTCATTTGCACATCGTGAGGCATAGTACGCAAACTTTGCACACATGTTACTCAACTATCTGTGCTTAGCTGATAGATGGGCCTCCTGTTTGTTTGCAGACACACCTGGAATGTAAAAAGGATCTTTCTTAGCATCTTTCGTCCACCTCTTAAAAATACAACTGGCAAGTATGTTCACCTTATTTTCTACCTTCAGAATGGCAAAGATGTAGGCACCTGGAATATCTGGATTTACAGGGCAGCAGTAAAGCTTGCACAACAAAAGGACATCATATGATTGTTATACAATAATAGACAACATTAGAAAAAGCTAAAGCATTTAAAGTACCTGTGTATGTCAAAAACTTGCACGTGCAATCATAAGTCTTAATCTTTACATCCACTTGGATGATGGTTGGTGGGCTGTTGCTAGCATATTTATGGAGAAAATATGTGGTATAGGTGTCGAATTGGATGTCAGCATCTGTAATGGCATAATAGTTTGGCTTATTAACCATTTGTTCCCGAACACGGGCCAAAATACGGGGAGTATAAACTTCACCTGCATGTTTCTCGATTTGCTTAAGATTTTTAACAATTAGCAAAATAGTGTGTCTACTGTAGAAATGCTCCTTCACCTCAAATTCACGTAATTGGTCTAATGCGACATCTAAATGGCGAACAAAGCCGTACAACTTTAATTGTGAACTCAAGAACTCTTTTGAAATGAGTACATCCTCTCTAATTGTTGAGTGCTTGTCATACCCACAAAGAAAGCGCCCTTTCAGTATGCTATCGACCAAAATTATAGTCTTTCCTATAGATCACAAACCCATTCATTGTCTGCTACACCATGCTCAGCTATTGCCTCCTCCTATAGATCATTTAGCTGCTCTATGCTCTCAACTTTTAGCATCATATGTGCAAAAACCCCAGCTAAAGCCACTGCCTCCTTCACATTCATTTTGCAGTCCTGCAGTAGGTGCCAAGAATAATGCTGATGTCGAGCTGACACAATTACGTACTATAGTGTTAGTCTCAAGCCTAGGGCACTGTCAATGATAATAAAAATTGGCAGTTTGCTGTCTATGACTCGACAAACTGACTCAATAACCACTTGTAGCATTCCTCTAACTCGTTTGTCACAAGTCCACACCTGAACATAATGGTCATAAAGTGGTTGTTGACACCTAGGATGACAACATAAGGCAACTTATACCCATTGATGTCATATGTCGCATCAAAGAAAATAACATCTCTAAACTTTGCATAATCCATCTGCATACCACTTTCTGCCAAAAAAATATATCGAACTGTATTACTGTCATCCACTGCCTACCAGCAATAAAAATCAGGGTCTGCAGCTGCTCTTAATGTCAGATGGGCAATTGCCTTTTCACAATCTGTGGCCAGCTCACCAACCCTGTTTTCAAAATCAACCCAATTGTACAAATCTTTTCTGATGAAGCCAACATTTTTATGACCACCATTAACCATGACCATACAGTCCATTACCTAAAATGTCCCAACTCCAACCATTCTTATGTCAAACTGGACTCACTTCGTTGTGCTAGTAACCAATCTCTGGGAGTGGAGGAAATGGGCTTTCATGCTCAATTGCTAAACCATGGTTATGTTTTTTAACAAATTCATGGACTCGATACTTTTTTTGGTCAACCCTGTAATGGACCCTAAATGCTGTAGGACAACCACATCTTGACAACCGGTAAGGTTCTCCTGAACCAATTCCCTTGGAATCTCTAGCAAGTTCATTCCCTAACCTTGCACATACCCACCGCCATCACTGTGGAACCCTATGCTTCCTACTCATCTTGAACTCGTCCTTCTACACAATAAACCCCATTAAACACGCATACTTCCAGTAGAATTTCTTTGCTTTTTTGACGGTATCAAACTCAACCGTAGTGAGGTCTGCATAGACCCATGCTTGAATAGGTTTGTCCATCAAATTTGCAATACAAGGCCAATTGTACTTAAGGTTTACAGCTTTATTAGCCCCATACTTTAGTACTAATGTAGAAGTTGTGTATTCATCTAGGGTGTCTTCATGGGTTGCCTTATGCTTCTTGTCACCTATCTCTATAACACCAGCTGCAAAATAGGATCAATAGAATGTAGTAATGACGTAATCATTAACCCATTAACACAGTATCACAATTTTCTCCAAGTTTACATGTACAAAACATATGGAATGGAGAAGATTTAGTCTTGATGAAGCATGGCACAATGTAATTTTAGATATTGATTACTCCTCAAATAAAGGCTACAATGTCACCTCAGACATTACCTACATAAGCTGTGCAGGCAACACATTATATACATCTTTGTATTTACAACAAACATCCTAATATACTTTGAACGTATCATCCATAAGGCACACTTAGCTACCATTCCATTCGTCAACCCATACAAAACAATAACATACTAGCATACTCCTAACTTCCACCACTCTTATGCATCGTTCCACAGACCTAGGTGTCATAATAAACACATCTAAAAACAGGAAAGCATGCTTCTATTTCATGATTTACAGTTCAAAGATGAGAGTATTATAACACCTAGATATGTAGAGGCCATGCGTGAAATTGGAGGAAATCAAAATATAAAGAGAGTAGTAGCAAGTATCACAACACTTATAATTGAACACACATAATAGTGATGTGATACTTTTTGCTACTTAACCATTGAGCCCACAATATGCTTTGATTTCCAGATGCCTAGTAGCTGGTTTGACCACAAACCCATCTGATATAAAAAAAAGTATATAGGGAAATCATACGTGAGTAAGACTAAAGATGATCATAAATGGTTAGGATGCCATTCAAGCCTAATCAAACTAAATCAAAACAAAAGTACAATGGCTATCTTCTTTACTGGAGCTTATGCCTTTACATCACCAAAATAAGAGCACCCTAACAATGAAAAAGAAAAACAATAAATTAACAAATGTTCATATAACTGTTGACATAACATATAGTTTTCAAATCATTGAACAACACATCAAACTTAACCAGAAACCCTAAGCTCTGTACTATAGCTTACAGTTGCTCATTGATGTTAGGGAGCTTTGCGTTCATCACTGGGGCACCTGATTTAGGGATTGACAACCCTATTCATGGGCACTGAATGCTCGGCCTCATCAACTGTCACTATTCACATGGTTTGCGAAGCTAAAAAACTGTCTGCCGACGAAGGAAGCAAATTGCGAGATAGCTTACGACGACGATGGAATGGAACCACTGTTTGGAATGAGGAACTAACCAACAGAGCTCTAGGAAATACATATAAGGGAGAGGTTTGCAGGGGAAGTTTGTGAACAGATCTAAGTAGAGCAAAGGGTACGCAGCGCCATCCGTCCCAATGGTTTAAGAAAAGAAAAAAAAATTAACAGCGGCTGAGGGTAGATTTTTTTTAGGCCAAAGTACAGTAGAAGCCCCTAAACTTTCCTAATTGACATGATTTGGTCCTTAAACTTTAACTCAGTTAGTAGAAGCCCTCCAATTTTGGAACTTGGTACATATTAGTCTTTGAGTAATTTTTTTAAAGGGTTAAATATATGAAGAGCCCTTAAATTTGAAGACTCATTTAAGTTTGCCATCAAACTAGAACTTCAACTGCACCGGGTCTTAAACTTCACAACAAACAATGAATATCATAAAAATTAATTAAAACTAATTATAAGTAAATTAAAATTCATTTGATTAGGTTTAGTAAAGAAATAATTTATGAAATTACTTCATTCATAAAAATTAATTAAAGTCCCTTTGCTTGAGTCTCGACTGTAGATCAAGTTTGTGGATGAACTAATCAAATATCAGGACAATAAAGAAAAAATAAAAGGAAAACAATACTTGTATAATTCACATGACTTGCAATAATTATTTGTTCTTAATAAAGTTGTGAATAGAAACTTGTTCATGGGCTATTTTATTTTGTATTTATTGATAGTGTGTAAAGTAAAATTATATTTTATGCCACCCACTGGAGATCAAGAAAATTAAAGCAGAATAAAAGTTAAAGTTAAAGTGTAATTTGGCCTTTTTTATATTCATACTTGGAGCAACTACCTAATTATATGGGCAAAAATAATGACTAAAACACTAACATTTTCTTGTTGGTCGGATTCACCCTCACATGTTTTTTCGGCCAACTAAAGCACTGACATTTCAATAACATTAATTCTTTATTCATTATTTTTCCCTAATTATTTTCTCCTCAAATTTATAGAAAATTTATCCCTATTTAAACATACAATACTAACCATAATAAAAAAAACTGATGATTTTCTTTTTTTTTTATCTATTTTCTTACAATACAATTTAATTGAACATATAACCATAAAATACACATAAGCACTAAACAAATCCTACACTATAAAAAAACCTTAGCCAAGACATAAACCATAAACCTTAAACCAATAACCCTAATCCACGTAACAACATATAACACATAACCATAATTAATAAAACCTAATCTCTAAATTGATACAACAGTACTTTCTAAACCACAAACCACACACCCTAACCTTGAACCTTACACGACCATCATATACTTTATGTATGCATCTTCACCACATTGGCAAACCATAAACTAAAATTTCAACTTAGTACCGCTTAAAAGTCATATATGATAACGAACCCTAGTAACGAATCCTAATTTTGATACTACTTTAACCTAAATCTCATACAATTTAACCTGATTTTGCTGCAGCATCACCTTAATTTGAAACCAATGAAAAATATATTTAGTACCATCTAGGAATGTAAATTTGTTACAAAATAACGTAAATCTGATACAATATACAACCTAAATTTGATGCCACATTACTAAATGTGATACCAAAATACCTAAATCTAATATCAAAATAACTTAATTTTAAGACCATAAATATCTGATCCCATATAACCTAAATATGCTACCATCATAACCTAAATACAATGCCATGTCACCCAAATCAGGTACCGTAATAACCTAAAAGTGATACCATTTAACCTATATATTGTACCGCCAAAACCTTACTCTTATACCACAACACCTCAATGAGGTACCACGTTGCCTAAATCTATACCACATATCCAACATCTGGTATGACAAAGACCTTAATCACTGACCACCATAACCAAAATATTGTACCATATAACCTAAATTCGTTACCTGCTTAACCTCAATCTGATACCTTTAAACCTAAATTTGATACCATAATAACCTAAATCTGATACCGCTAGACCCACTAAACCTAAAGAATGTACCATATCACTTTATTTGATACCACATATCCTATATCTGATACCACAGTAACCTAAGTATGATGCCACCTAACCTCAATCTGTTACCAACATAACCAAAATTGGCAAACCATTTCACCCAAAGCAGGTAGCAGCATAACCTAAGTTTGATACCATTTAACTGATATATGGTACCACTAAAACCTAACTTTAATACCACAACACCTAAATAAGGTACCACGTGACCTAATTTTATACCACATATCCAACATCTGCTACCACATTAACCTAAATCATTTACCACCATAACCAAAATATGATACCATATAAAAAAAATCAGCTACCAGACCAACCAAAATCTGAAACCCAAAACCTAACTCTTATACCACAGTACCAAAATAAGGTACCAAGTTACCAAAATTTATACCACACATCCTACATATGGTACCGTAATAACCTAAATCACTTACCACCAAAGCAAAAATATTGTATCATATAACCCTAATCTGTTACTTGCTTAACCTCAATTTGATACCTTTAAATCTAAATTTGATACCATAATAACCTAAATCTGATACCACTAGACCTAAAGAATGTACTATGTTACTTTATTCAATACCACATATCCTATATCCGATACCACAATAACTAAATATGATGCTACCTCACCTTAATCTGTTACCAACATAGCCAAAATATGATACCATGTCACCCAAAGCAGGTGGCCGCATAACCTAAATCTGATACCATTTAACTGATATATGGTACCACTAGAACCTAACTCTGATATAACAACACCTAAATAAGGTACCACGTGACCTAATTCTATACAATATATCTAATGTCTACTACCACACTAACCAAAATCACTTACCACCATAACCAAAATATGATACCATATAACCAAAATCAGCTACCAGATCAACCAAAATCTAAAACCCAAAACCTATATATGGTACCACCAAATCCTAACTTTGAAACCATAGCACCAAAATATGGTACCAAGTTACCAAAATCTATACCACATATCCTACATCTAGTACCGCAATAACCTAAATCACTTACCATCAAAACCAAAGTATTGTACCATGTAACCTAAATCTGGTACCTACTCAACCTTAATATGATACAATTAAACCTAACTTTGATACCAGAATAACCTAAATTTGATACCACTAGACATACATAATATACCATGTTACTTAATTTGATACCACATATCCTACATTTGATATCACTATAACCTAAATTTGAAACGACATAACTTATATCTTGTACCACTATAAACCTTAATCTAATACCACACAACCTTGATCTATTACCACCATAACTTCAGCCAATACAACATATACAATATCTGACACCTCTACAACCAAAATCGGATACCACTTCACCTAAGTTTGGTACTGTTAACCAAAATTAAATACTAGAAAACCACATTATGGTACCATGATAGCCAAAATCTGGATCTGGTCTCGAAGTTAGGTTTAATGGTATCATATTGAGGTTAAGTAGGTACTAGATTTAGGTTATATGGTACAATATTTTGATTCTGGTGTAAGTGATTTAGGTTATTGCGGTACCAGATGTAAGATATGTAGTATTTTGGTAACCTGGCACCTTATTTTGGTGCTATGGTATCAGAGTTAGGATTTGGTGGTACCATATATAGGTTTTAGGTTTCAAATTTTTGTTGATTTGGTAGCTGATTTTGGTTATATGGTATCATATTTTAGTTATGGTGGTAAGTGATTTAGGTTAATATGGTTGCAGATGTTGGTATGTGGTATAGAATTAGGTCATGTGGTACCTTATTTAGGTACCATTAGAACATAAATCTCATACCATCACGCCAAAATAACGCACCACATTATCAAAATAAGATACCATATCACCAAAATTAGGTACCATCTTACCAAAAGTTGAAACCTAATAACCTAAAACTGCTACCACCATATTCTAAATCTAGTACCAACAAACCAAGAGCTCATACCATTCAAGACCAAAATCTAATACCAGTAAACCTGAATAAAGTATCATACGACCTTTATCAGATACCACAGCACCTATCTTACTTAGGTACCTCATGACCTATTACTCATACCATTGAACCTCAATCTAACACCTCTATATCCAAATTGTATACCAAAAAACCTATATATGGTACCACATTGACCTAATTCTGATACCTTGTACCTTGCTTAAGACTTTTGATGCCAGCTGACACCTAAATTAAGTACCTTATTATCTTTATTTGATACCATTTAACCTACATTTAGTACCACACTAACCTAAATGAGATACCACATAAACCAGGTTCTAAAGGTACCAAGTTTTGTTAGCATGGTACCGTATTATGGTTCAACATCACCTATGTACCATGTGTACCTTCTTTCTCTACCATGTGAACCACATTTTGTTACCACGGAACCTAAATATGTTACCACTGAACTAACATTATGTGACTTCTAACCGGGAACCTTAAATAGTAGGTTGTAAGATTCCTCCCTTTTTTCCCTTGGTTTGCTGCATTTGAAAAGTTAGGTCCTTAACTGAGAAAAAATGAAAAGTTTAAGGGAAACAAAAAAAACAGCCTATAAGTTTACAAGCTATTGCATTTTAGAATCTTTCGTTACTTTGACTACTGGTGCCCAAATATTAAGTTATGTAACTACAAGAATTCAAGTTATTTTTTATGGTAAAATTCATAGCTAAATCATAGTAGAAGCAATATCTAATATGAAAAATATCACAACTAGAAATCCTAGGAAAAACCTCACCATTGATTGGAATTGTCTTAGTATTGAGAAAGAATGGCGGCGATTTTTATCATCACAATAATAACAATGATTCTGCGATGATTTGATATGAGCAATGAATTATGTCATCGCAATGTGTGATAATCATAATCGTCGCTTTAAGTGACAACGTAAATCGCAGCAATTTCCTCGATTATGCAACAATTGCTCATTTTTTATTTTTTAATTACTTATTTTAGTGTATATAATTAATTAAGTTAGTATATTACAATTGATTGTTGCTAGTAAATTATTTTAGCTAAATAATGAAATAATATTAATATAAATATCAATAATTTCTATAAATATGTCTCATAAATATTTTTGCAACAAATTCTCTAGTAGCTCCCGAGTTTCACAGTACCAATTTAAAAAGGATGATCAGGTCCCGAGTTCCATGGTGCTAGAGGTCCATCCATACATGATTTCCATCCTCAAATAATCACTAATAGAAAGTAGGAACAAAATTTAACCATGATGCCTTAATTTTCACTACCTGAACTAATTTTTAGGTTGAGAAAATCGCTCAACAAGGAAGAAATAAACAAACGAGTACTGATTGCGTAAACCTGGCTTATTTCATAAGCCTTCTTTCTACTATATAATTACTGTCACTTCAACCCCTACCTATTAAAAACTAACATTCGGCAGACGCGCTACTATTTCTATAAAATTACGAGCGTGCCACCGCGTCCAAAACTCTTGAAATTACATCTTATGCCATCCAATAAATATCTGCAGCGCGAAAACCGAAACAATTCAACTTCTCCGAGAAGCTACTGTTTCGTCGCCAACTCACTGTTGCTTCCTTGCATTCAACCGTTTTCCGTTGAAACGCCGGACAGAATCTCTGCCCTAGCCGCTAAGCCTCCGTCGTGAAAAACCTACCAAGCCGACGATAAACTGATTTCCGGTGTAAATCGGAGAATTACAACGATGAAGAGATCACGAGATGAAGAACGCTTAATGAGCAACTGTAAGTGCTTATCATTTTCCACACCTGTCCATTTAACATGTTGCATCTTCCCTTGTTGGTCATTCTTTTGCACCATAAACGTACTTAATCACTGCAGAAAGTCGATAATAAGAGAGAGAAACAAGAGGGAATCTCCTGAACAAGGAAAAGAAGAAAAATGAAAGAAAATCAAACCGGTTGCCAAACACGAACTAGAAGCATCTACGATAAGTAAAAGAACTGGAAAGAAGCCAGAAGAAATCAAACATGAAAGGTATATGTCATTTTTGTTCTTTTAACGATATCTGTATGTTCCTCTATGTTCTTCAAATGTGAATGTGTTTGTTCTTTTGAGGAGGCACTGTTTGTCTGTCTTAGATCTCGTGTTTTTTACAACTGTTTGTTCTTTTGTGTTTGTTCTTTTAGAAGTGCCTATTTGTTCCTTTAGGAGGCATTGTCGGTTCTTTGGTACTCATGTGTTTGTTATGTTTTTTAAAATCGCCTGTTTGTTCTGTTGTGATTGTTCTTTTAGAAGTGTCTATTTGTTCCTTTAGGAGGCATTGTTGGTTCTTTGGTACTCAAGTGTTTGTTCTTTTAGAAAGCAGGCACTGTTTTATTGGCTTAGATCTCATGTTTTTTAAAAGTACCTGTTTGTTCTTTTGTGTTTGTTCTTTTAATAGTGCCTGTTTGTCCCTTTAGAAGGCATTGTTGGTTCTTTGGTACTCATGTGTTTGTTCTTTTAATGGTGCCTGTTTGTTCCTTTAGAATGCATTGTTGGTTCTGTTGTGATTGTTCTTTTAGAAGTGTCTGTTTGTTCCTTTAGGAGGCATTGTTGGTTCTTTGGTACTCATGTGTTTGTTCTTTTAGAAAGCAAGCACTGTTTTACTGTCTTACATCTCATGTTTTTTAAAAGTGCCTATTTGTTCTTTTAACAGTGCTTGTTTGTTCCTTTAGAAGGCATTGTTGGTTTTTTGGTACTCATGTGTTTGTTCTTTTAGAAAGTACCGTTTGTACTTTTGTCCATTCTTGTTTGCTCTTTTAGATGGGTATGTTTGTTTTCTTTTAGAAACTTTAATTATTTTTTGTATTTCAATCATTACACTTGCGTCCTTACTTGTTCTTTTGTGTTCTGGTGCTTGTTCTTTCAGAAGGCTATGTTTGTTCTTTTAGATAGGCATCTTTGTTCTTTGAGAAGGCAATGTTTGGTCATTCTTTTACATGTTCATTTTTTGTTACTTAAGTGTTTGTGCTTACAAAAGGCACTGTTTGTTCTTTTTTCCTACTTGTACGTTCTCTTGGAATAAATCTTTTTTTTTTTCATTGTTTGCAGGTCATCTCTTACACCCAGGTGCTCTGCATTGCAAGTTCATGAGCTAATGCAAATAATATCAAACAACCCTGAACAGAAAAATGCTGTAGTGGAGCTTGGGTTTGAAAAGCTTTTCCATTTTCCCAGGATCATTATTAGGCAGGAGCTGATGAACTTTTTAATCTCCGCCTTTGACTGCAACTCGTTGACTCTATGTATTCCAAACAAGAGGGAGATTGATATTGACGCTGCTGATGCCCATGTATTATTTGGGATACCCTTTGGGCAGATCACTGTACCAACATATGACATGTTCTTCACACCAAATTTTGATCGAGCCCCCTTATTTGCTTCTTGGGCGCAGCAATTTGGTGGCAAATCCCCATACCCGAGGCAACTAAGGGAAGCAATTCTTCAGGACAAAGAGGGAGGGGACAATTTCAAGAGGAACTTTATTGTCTTTGTTGTTACACATTTGATTGCTCCAACAGCAAAAGCAAATGACTGCACATGGAAAGTTGTGAAAGCAACAGAAGATTTATCATTTGTCAAGAATATGAACTGGGCTCAGTACTTGATTGATTCTCTTGTTTCATCAATTGAAAAGTACAAGCAGAAAAGTTCAATGGCCAACATTGGTGGATGCACCCTTCTCCTTCAGGTATTCCTCTTATCATGTCATAACATTATTAGCTCGCTATTGTTACAACTAACTAATTCTAAAAAGTTCATCCGCAGCAACTATACTTTGACAGATTTTGGATGAAGGGCCAACCAACTGTTCCTAGGTAGATACCAAGAGTGTCTGGATGGGACAACAAATTAATCATCCAAAGAATCAACCAAGAAAAAGTTACAGGTTCCTTTGGACTGGGAAAGGTGACACTCTTTCTTCTTGTTTGTTCTCTTTTGTTCTTTTACATGTTACTGTTTGTTCTTTTAGAATCCTTTTTTTGTGCTTGTTTGTTCTCTTACATGTTTGTTTTTTTGCACATTCTTGTCTGTATTTTGACCATATGTACATGTTACTGTTTGTTCTTTTAGGCTTATTTATTTGTTCTTGTTTATTCTTTTACATGGTAGTGTTTGTTCTTTTCCACATTCTTGTCTGTACTTTTACATGCTACTCTTTGTTCTTTTAGAATTCTCTATTGTTATTTGTTGTATCAATTGTTGTTTTATATTATGTTGGTTGTACCTTTTATATCAATGTTTGTTCTTTTCCACGTTCTTGTCTGTAATTTTACATGTTACTCTTTGTTCATTCCTATGTTTTTTATGTTTAGGTGGCGGATGATACACTAGTTGCTACTGTCAAACAAAAATGGTTGGAAATCTGTAGAACACATCTAGAGAGGCTGAGGAAAATGCACAGGGAGAATCGGCCTCACAAGAGGTTGAAAGATTTGAGGAACTTATTGATGCTGTGTTACAGCATGCAAAGAGGGCTGCGGATGCCAATCGGGATTTGCTTAAGGCCATGAAAGATCCCATGGATGCTTACCCCGATCAGACAACAACCATTGCTGAATACGTGACAATGAGGACACCTGCACAAGAAGGGCCATCTGACTCTCAGTTCAGTTCAACTGCCCTCAACCAAATTCATGAGTTGACACAGCTATGGGAGCGTGCAAGAGAACGATTCACACAACCACAAAGACACAGCTGTGAGAGCGTGCGTAAAGCAGGCTTTGATGATGATGGCGAATGAGAGGATGATCAGATAAATGCAGAGGATTTATGTTCTAATGATTTGTAGAAAGATCATCATGACAGTGATGACGATGATGACTGTTCTCCACAGCCAAAGCAACCAGGGAAGCAAGGAGGTAATGAAGCACACCATGAACCACAGCCGGAGCAACTAGGGGAGCAAGGAGGCAATGAAGCATAGCATGAATCACAGGCAAAACAACTAGGGGAGCAAGGAGTTGACAAAGCTCTGGAAAACCCCGTTGAAGAAAAACATACAAAAAAACAGAGGATTATGTTCCTCTTTTCACGCAAGTCTGGTAATGAACAACATGAATCACTTCATACATGCCATGAAGGAAAAAAAGATGAAATACAACCAGCTGGTATGTTCTTTTTTGTTTGTTCTTTCTTTTATTAGTGTTTGTTTTCTTTCATGTTCTCCTAAGTTCTTTTATGAGTTACTTTTTTGTTTTTTTTGGCCTTCACTGTTTGTTCTTTTTTACTTTTTTGTTTGTTCTTTTATGTGTTCCTTTTTGTTCTTTTATGAGTGACTAATTGTTCTTTTACCATATGTACATGAAGATGAAGGTGATTTGCGTTTTGATGATCTGGAGGAACATGATCATCACAGTAATATTTTGAATGAACACATGAATCAATTCTTGGCGGCCAACCAGCTGGTATATTCTCGTAAGTTCTTTTATGAGTTACTTTTTGTTGTTTTATGAGTTACTAATTGTTCTTTTACAATATGTACATGAAGAATCGATTGCTATTCAGACCAAGAAACAAGTAAAGAGAAATAAGAGTAAGCTTGTATTCTCTCACTATTAATTTTGTTAATGATTGTTTTCTTTTTTGCATTACAAATGATCTTCTACATTTTCTTTGCAAAACCTGTGAATTACTTGGATGAAATACCAGACTTCACATTGCTGTCAGACTCTCCAACTGATAATGTTGTTCCCAACTCTCCCATATCAAAACTCCTGACTGAGCTCCCAATATTGAGGCCTCTACCAAATACTTTGAATGAACAAACCAAAGAACCAGAGGTAGCTACCATGCCTACCAGAGGCACCAGCTTCATTCAAAATGAATTCATCCGAAAGTATGCTGCACATGCAGCTACTGAAAAGCTTACAGACCTTGAAATTAAAGCTGTGGATAAGGCCCTTTCAATGAGGTATTATTCCTGCAAATTTAATATTCTATCAAACAAGTTTTGAGACCAGATTTGTTTGTTCTTTTGTCGACTGGTGTTTGTTCTTTTAGAAAGCCTTGTTTGTTCTTTTAGAAGTGCGTGTTTGTTCTTTTAGTCCCTTGTATAAATTACTTATGATTTATAATCTGCAGTTCAAGTTTGATTCAAATTTCTGATAATTCGGTTCCAACGGACACACTTGCAACATTAATTGGTGAAGGTTACGTTGAAGTACAAATTGTACAAGTGTGGACAGCCCTGCTAAACAAGAAGGAAAGCCAGAGCCCTCACAATAAAAGGACTTTCATCACTCCTTTCTTATCAGTAATCCTAAACCATTGCTCTAATTCATTTTTTTCGCATGTTATTGTTTGTTCTTTTTAGAATTCTATGTTTGTTCTTTCTTCGGTCAGTGTTTGTTCTTTTATGTTCCTTTATCACTGTGTGCTTTTGGATATTCTTGTCTTTATCTTTTCATGGTACTGTTTGCTCTTGTTTATGCTTCTGTTTGTCCTTTTGCATGTTGGTGCTTTTTCTTCCGTGTCTCTCTGCTCATTTCCACAAGTTCACTGACCTGAATATCCTGGATAATGGGACAAAGCAAAAGAAGAAGGAAAAAGCTGTTCTTGAGGAGATTAAACGAGCGGGAATTGAAACTTTGACAAACTGGACTGCAAGCCAGAATTTACGGCCACTCGAACAATATGAACTGGTAGAATTTATTTTTTATTGTTATTCCACTTATGTTAGTGTGTATTATTTGTTATTGTTATCTAAAGTATAATTTTACTTTGATGTAGATTTTTTTTCCTGTCATCCAACACGGACACTTCTTCATTATACTGTTTGATATGAAAGCAAGAAAAGTCAAGTCAATTGACAACCTGCAAGTAGTAGAAGCAAGATACCAGAAAATAAGAAGTGCATTCGTAAGTCGCTCAATCTCTGATCAATCTATCTGTTCTTTTATAGGTTGCCTCTTGTTCTTTTATTCTGAAAGATATGTATATATCATTTCTTTTGTTACTGTTTATTCTTTTAGAATCCTTTTTTTAAGCTTGTTTATTCTCTTATATGTTACTCTTTGTCCTTTTGCACGTTCTTGTCAATGCTTTGACCATATGTACATGTTACTGTTTGTTCTTTTAGTCTTCTTTATTTGTTCTTCTTTATTCTTTTACATGTTAGTGTCTGTTTTTTTCCACGTTCTTGTCTGTACTTTTACGTTTTACTCTTTGTTCTTTTAGAATTTTCTATTAGTTATTGGTTGTATCACTTGTTGTTTTATATTCTGTTGGTTGTACCTTTTATATCAATGTTTGTTCCTTCTACTATATAACTACTGTCACTTCAACCCCTACGTATTAAAAACTGTGACTCATTGGTTGCTTTTTTTTCTTTTTGTTTCAGATGTTAATATTCAACTCCTACTTTGTCAAAAACAATATCAAACTCAAGCATCTAATATCAGTCTTCAAACGCTCACATGTGAAGCAACTTTGGAAGGAAGCCATGCATAAAGCTGGCAGGAAAGATGAATATATGTTGAACGCAGTTGACTGCAGAATTTTCACATGTAGGCATTTGGAACTTTATGAGGGTAAGCAGTTTGATTCTGACTTGGGACCAAATGACATAATGAAGATTCATCGCATCAAGATTGCAGCGGAACTTCTCCTTTCGGAGCACAACAGCAAAAGGAATATTGTTCTTAGCGCCATAGGACAGTAGAGAAACAAACTCTTAGGTCAACTGTTATACTTTTGTATAGGGTTTTTGGATCTATACTGGTTGTTTCTATGCAGATTCTATATATTTTTCTATGAAGAAAATATGAATATCAAAGAAATTATTATCCTTTTGGCAATGAAGTTTTTGTTCATTCATGTTACCTTCTATGTTACAAGGCACTGTTTGTCTTCGTTATATCTTGGTTTTTTATGACTGACTGTTTGTACTTTTGTTCTTTTGTGTTTCTTCTTTTTAAAACTACTATTTGTTCTTTTGGAAATGAACGTTTGTTCTTTTGTCCTTACATGTTTGCTCTTTTAGAAGGGTATGTTTGTTCTTTTAGAATGCATTGTTCGTTCCTTTAGATTTTATGTTCTTTTGTTCTTTTATGTTTGTACTTTTCACTGTAACTCTTTGTTCTTACATCAAAACCTGTCTGTACTTTTAGCTGATACTACATATTCATAACACTTGTATGAAAATGTTATTCCTTTGTAGAGAATCATATAAAATTTTATAGAGGAACAAACAGTTCCCCATGAAAGAACAAATTTCTAACCATAAAATAACAAAGAAATATATGAAACTACTTCTTTGACTTCTTCAACTGCTTTCCAACACAACTCTAAATACGCTTCTTGCTGCGCCCCTTTGTCCTAACAGGCAACGGATTTTGTATTCCAGGATCATCAACCCCAGATACACAACTACTGCTAGGATCCATCGCTTGGTTAGAACTCAAACAAACACTCACCTTTATACTCAAATCTGTGACCCATTGTTCACATAAATGCCTCGCCTTCTCAATTTCTTGACATGAAATCACAACATCATATATATCTTTCATCAACTTGTTTCTCCAAAACATGCTAACAAACTTCACATTAGTTCCACCACCCATACTATCAATACACTTACTAGCTCTAGTTTTCTTTGTCCACCTTCTCACAATATATGCAGTAGGAATTGTTGTAACATTTCTCACATTAAAAATTTTGAGGATATGCAAACAAAACCACCCAATCTCCTCAAAATGCTTGCATGAACAATTTACCATAATTGAATCACTGTTTCTGAACGACACCATACAGTAACGTCCTTTAGAATCTTGATTTGCAACTTGATACTTAGAAACACCATCAACCTCACTTAACAACTTGTAATCAGCAAAAGAACCAATCTCAAGCTCATCCTCAAACTCTTTACAGATACAAAATGTATATACCTCAGCAGCATGCATCAAAAGCGAACAACGAAATTTCACACTCAATGACCCTCGGTTACGAAAATCTTCACCAACCTCAGCATCTCTCCATTCTCTGATTCTCTGCTCAATCGAATGAAACATTGACAAAAGTGATGTCTGGTTGCTGCAAATCTCATTCAACATGTGATTTGTACTTTCACTTTTCTGGGTTGACAATATACCTACAAAAAGAACAGACATTAGTTCATAAAAGAACACTAATAACGAATGAAAGAACATACACTAATACATAAAAGAACAAGCATTAATTGAAGAAAAACAAACCACAATATATAAAACAACACACATATATAGATGGGAAATTACCCGCTGAAAAAACATCTCTGCAATAAGCAGGGCACCACTTCTCCCGCAGTGTAAATATACTCTCCAGCTAACTATTACCTTCTAAACCAAATGTCTCTATCATATTTGACCACCTTTCAATAAACTCCTGAACAGTAATACAACCATAAAAACACCGGCTCAAAGCTCTAGAAAATTCTTTGTTGCTGTTCATTAACCACCCCAAATGTTTTCGTGCATTTTGTGAAATATGCCACAGGCACAACCTATGCTTAGAACCAGGCAAATGTCTCTCAGTAGCAAACATAATGGTAGCATCTTGGTCTGTCATAAAAGTTGATGGCTGAACACCTCCTATACTCTCCAAAAATTGATCAAACAACCACCCAAAAGTCTCATTCTCCTCGTTGATCAAGAAGCCACAACCAAAAATAACAATCTGCCTGTGATTGTTCTCTCCAACAAAGGGGGCACATATGAGACCATACATATTTGTTCTGTATGTTGTATCAAAAACAACAACATCACCAAAACATTTATAATCTTCATACATACGTGAATCTCTCCATATAAAATTACCCAAACGACCGTCAACAACTTGATATTGATAGTAAAAATTGCCATCACAAACATATCTTTCTTTAAAACAATCAAGCAATGACTGCGCATCAGCACTCCCAATCTGAATTGACTTTTCACGAGTAAAAAAATTGTATAAATCCTTCTTCGTAAACCCAACAGACTTAATACCTCCACATTCTTGGTACATTATCCTGAATGCATCTATAGCTCGAATACCAATTTGCATGAAAGACATCAACATATTCTTTTTACTATCATCTATATGCCTTGCAGCATGCAAAAAATGAGTCTGATGTTGTGGAACAAATGAATGACTATGCTGCCTATCATGTCTATCATACTTCCAAGTACCACTCATATCAATTTTAAACCTCACAAATGCCCTGCAATTAGAATGAAAACTGGCTCTTTCATGACTCCCATCAATCACAGAACTATGTTTTTCACCAGCACAAGAACAGCAAAACTCTCTTCTACAACAAGAACCATCTACCCGATGACGGAGCCTAGTCTTCCTTACATCAAAACCATGGGTAAGACCATGCTTCCTGTAATACTCATATGCTTCATTCTCACCACCAAACTCCATACCAGTCATATCAATCCGTTCAAATCCATCATCTTCAAAATAACCTACATGCAGCTCCATTGTAAGAGCATATACAACATGCAAAAAGAACAAAGTCTAACACATAAAAGAACATATGCATTTTCAAAAGAACAAACTATTTAGCATAAAAGAACAGGGTCTAAAGCACAAAGGTACAAACAGTTCTGTATAAAGGTACAAACACTAATGAAGAAAAGAACATAAAAGCCCAAAACAATCAGTTCCGTAAAGACAACAGATTGTGAATCATAAAAAAATGAAGGCTAACTCATAAAAGCAAACGTGCCAGACCAAAAAGCATATATATAAAACAAATATAAAAAACAAAAAAAATAACAGTCTAAAACAGAAGAGAACAAACAGTATTATAAGAAAGAACAAACAGTATTCTTAAAAAGAACATATACTAATGTAAAAAAGAACATGTACCTTCAACATGAATACCACATGAAATCGCCAGAGAATTGGACAATGCACCCAAATCAGATCCCTCAACAGCAGATATCAAAGACCGAACATCTAATCCACAAACTAAATCACCAGAAACTGAGGCAAAAGGAACTAAGCCAAACATTAAAAAAGAAAATCTAACATGAAAACGCAATCCAAATGTGAGCTACACAAACGAAGCACAAATAAATATCAAGAACTCGTCAGTACCTAAGTTAACAGAGCAAATAACGTCAGACAACGGAGCAGGAGAAACATTCAGATCTAGATCCATTACCGACCACAAGCAAACACCTCCATCAAAACAAGAGTTCCGAAACTTGTCCTTCAACGACACAGAAAAGAAACTAAGATCGAAATCCATACCAAAGAACGATCGATGCAACCCAAAACTTGCGAGACAAAGCTAGAAGAAGAAACGGAGTAGAAGAAGAAGCAGAGCAACTAATCCACATCGAAGAACGATCGATGGAACCCGAAACTCGGGAGACAAAGCTAGAGAAGAAACGGAGTAGAAGAAGAAGAAGAGCAACTAACTCTCAAGAAACGACAAACAGAAAACAGAAAAACAGGAAATAGGTCATAATGGCACGGATGTAAATAAGCCAGTGGAATGTCAAATGGCACGGATGTAAATAAGCCAAGCGCACACAAGAATTGGCCTAAACAAAATGCCTTTGAAGTAAAGTAGAAACAAAATTTCTCTATTTTCTACCTATCCTCCTGGTAAGCTAGTTGTTCTATTCCCTTCCCACTCTTGCCAGAGTTGTGGCAACTTGCCAGAGTGACAAGATAGAGTGACAAGATAGAGTCCTCTATATAATTCTTAAATTTACCTCAGGAGTTTTTGTTATTTTGTTTAACTCTTGCAATTTTACTACTGCTAATTTACTCTAATAAATTGAAGGAGGGGAAAGGCTTATTGGTATATTAACTGTTAAAATTTATAACACAATTTAAATTTATTGGTAGATAATTATCAAACCATTTGAATTCATTAATTAATTCTCATGGAACTATTTAATATCAATTTTAAAATTCTACTTGAAACAGTTTGTAACTATATTCCTATAAGTTCAAAAAATGCCAAAATTTTTTAACAATTAATAGACCATTTGAATTATCATTTTTTCCTCTTAAAATCGAGTTTCTATGCCAACTTAGTCTTGCGTAGGATTAAGGAAAAATATACAACAAATTATAAACATTTGGGACTAATTTGTAGCAAAATAAAAGACTTGGGACTCCTGGAGAACCCTTATGTTGTGTTTTAAGTCTTTCAAGGCCTCTTTATGTTTTGCTTCCTACTTCAACTCTTTAGTGAGTTTTCGTGTGTCACTTTTTGTTTGTTTGTTTCTTTTATTTTCTTGCTGAGTTGCTTGTTTGTGCATTTCTCTTAGGATAACTTTAAGGATTTTTAAAAATTCTTGGAAAATAATATTGCGAGAAAGTTAAAAAAATGAAAAGTGAGATTTCATAGAATATAATTCTATCTTTCCCATGTTTAATTGAAGTATCTGTCATATATTTGGTTCGTGTACAAAATATATAAAGTAACAACTAATCAATTGCCGTCTTCCTCAAAACATTTCTATTCAGGGAGTGAACTGTCACATTTCAATTTTAGTGGCTTATTTGATAACATTTAATGGATTATGGGTCATTTTGAAATCTTTTTAAGAAGTTTAAGGAGCTATTTAGATTTCTAAAAAGTTCTGTGACTGGCTTGCAATTCTTTTCAAGAATTTAAGGACTAAATTGTAATTAAAGAGGATGGAATTGTTGGTTTCCAATTTCCACCCAAGTTAAGATCAGAAAAGCAGTAATTACGGAGTACTACATAAAATTGTGAAGAGTGCGATTTTTTTTTCTTTTTGGAGAAGTGGATGCTTACAAAGTTCTTTTCCTAAACACAACCAAAAACAATGGTTGAGATTTTCGTTTTTAAAATTTTATGAATCCATTAAAAACTTGACCCTTATGGCTTTGTCTAGTCTGTGCCCCACCTTACATATTTCTTATGGATGAAATTACACTTTTACCCTTATTAAAGCCAAATCACCAATGTGTCCTCACTCTCACATTTAGGGTTTTAAATCTCATGCCGAATGTCGTACTATTTTTTCAATGGTACGATACAGTTTCAAGTACTAGTATTGTTTCAGTATTATCTCAGTGGTACATCTTGAATATACCGGTTTATAATAAATTACATACAAAAGCGGCAAAATATACAAAAGTAATAGCATTAGTAGTTAAACAAAAGCAATAAATGGAACCCAAGTTTTTATTCTGATTACATATAAACAAAAACAATAAATGAACCCAAGTTTTTATTCTAGTTACATGTATTCACAAATAAAAAATGAGAGCTCAAGCCGAAACAAAACAAGCAATAACATTCAGCCACTTGAATACAAAAACAAAACTAATTTATACAATGGCCAGCAGAACAAAAAACAAAACTAATTTAATTTGCACTCATAATTCACAATGGCCAACAAAACAAAAATAGAACTAATTTAATTTGCACTCAAAATTTACAAAGCCTGTACTATTCAGCCACTTGAATATAAATTGATTAAACTAAACGAAACCAAACTTAAAATGGAAAAAAAAAGCAATAGAATAAACCTTCAGTTGAGGAGCTCTGTTGCGGTAATAGAATGGAGGTGTTGGTGGACGGTGGAGGTTGTGGTGGCATAGCTGAACAAACAGGGAGGAGGAGCTTCGGTAGGCTACTCGCTGCTTGGTTGCCTTCTTGGCTCTTGCAAGCTGAAATCACAAAAGTGGTAGATGCAGGTAGAGTGGAGGTGGTTAACGGGTGGAGGCTATGGTGGCTGAGCAAAATAGACAAGAAGGAAGAGGTCCGGTAGATGAAGATGCTGCTCAGCTGCCCTCTTGCAAGTTGAAATTGTGAAGCGGCAGAATGTAAATGATTTGGGAATTTAGGTTTTTTAGATTTAGATTTTTCATTTGTTTTTTTTTCTTAAAGCTTGTACCGTATGAGAATCGGCACGACCAAGTTACCAGTACGCCTAGATAGCCGGTACAGACTGGTACAAATTAGGACACAATCCGAGATGTTTCCAGCACATATCATACCGTTTTTTCTTTGGTATCGATACATACCGGCTGCACTGGCCGGTACGGTACGGTATTAAAATCCATACTCATCTCTTCATTGCTACCCTTATTCAGCCATCGCTTGATTTTTGTCTACCATACCCTCACACCATTATGCTGCCATCCGCACTAGCCTTAAGAAAAATAGTTGATTGGTGATGAGAAGATTTCTCATTCACCACCTTCCAACTTTGATTCGATTGCCATCTACCGCCACCAGAACCTGTCCATTCCCATCAAAGTTCTCAAATCATTTGCAATCTCAGTTGCTCCAAGTGTTGCCTTTTTTTTTTCTTAATTGTTTTCGTGATTTTGGCTTTAGGATGAAGGATAATGTTGTGGAGGAAGAAAAGGTATTGTAATTCGTTGCTATAGTTTGTGGTTCGGTAAGGAAGCTGATGCACTAAGTTGCATGAATAAGTCTAGAACACATCTAGCTTCAAAATAAAATAAGAAGTTTTAATCTAGAAACCCAAAATTTAGAGAGAAAAACCTCAAAAATTTTATTGATCCAAAAGTTATGTCTCCTGCATATATGCACAAGCCTTTATATAGACAACTATTAAAGTCCTAAACTAACTAGAATGAGAAAAATAAAAATTAACTCTAACGATGAAATCTAATCCTAATTGATATCTTTTTCCAATAAAAGATCTCAAGGAAAATCTTACTTGATATCATAATTGATAAAGGGCTCTAATTAACCTAATAAAACCAAAAAATAACTCTTAAACTAAGAAAATAAAATATCCCTAAAATTAATTACCAGAATTACAGTAAAATAACAAAATATTAAATATCCATGTCCACGTCATTCTCCTCTTCTTGAAAAAAACTTGTCAACGAGTTTCTCGGTTGAAATTGAGTTCTTTTATGCCACATGAATAAATATTTGGAACACAACAAACTCTCTTTAAAGTTCTGGAATATCAAGCCATATTGATGTCTGTTAACTCGCAAATTTATCCAAACACAAATCAAGTTGCTTTGGCTTGGGAAAAAATCTTCAACCCCAAAAAAATCTATTAATAAAAATTTTGGCTTAGAAAGACCATCATCGATCACTGATTCAATTATCCTAATTACTTCACTTTCAATTCCTTCTTTTTCCTTGTTAGAATAGTTGAATTTTGCTTCTCCATCATCCGCTTCTTTGATTCCTCCCCATCTTTAGACATGTCATCAATTGTATCGCTTGCATGATATTTCCTTGGCTTGTAATACTCATCATTAATGATTTGCTCATGCTGCCCCATAATTTCCTCATACTTTTCATTTTTTCCATCTAGCTCACACATTATCTCTTCCTCCTCATCTTTACATGGACCACCATATGTATAGTCATTGGAAATTAAATTGCTCATGTTACCATAACCTATAAAAATTTCCCATTGTAATTCTTACAACTATTGTCTCCAACGTGGGGATATTTTCAGAACAAGATCTCTTCAAAAGCGAAAGGAAGAAAATATTCTTGCATCAACTATTTCATTCGATGCCATGTTTCAATTGGATATTTTCCTTGACGATACTTTTTGACCTGTAATTTTTCCCACCAAGCTAAAGCTTGTCTATTTAATCTCCAGGCAACATACTGCACCTTTTTACTTTCGGGCACCATATTATACTTGAAAAAATTTTCAACATCGACAATCCATTCTAGAAAATCTTCAATATCTAAATCTCCATAAAAGAAAGAGATGTCTACCTTCAATAATTCTCTAGTCTGCCAACCACGTTTGGTGTGTCATTTACGCGTAATAAGATAGTCATCATTATCTGATTCAAAATCCTCCATGTACCGCCTTGATGTAAAAGAATAGTCATATTCGTCTTCGTCTGAAAAGTAAGTCTGATGTTTACGTTGATAAGTAGGAAGGGATCTTCTAATTGGCTGGTTGAGGGTGGCATCCTTCCAAACTCGCAACCTATTGTTACTCCAATTCTTATTTGCGTGAAAACTTCGAGCATCAAATCGATTTGCAGAGCGTTCGTCAAAATGTCGATATCTGCAGCCCATTTGTTGCTTTTAAGATCTCAACGCACCCTTTCATGTTATGATCTCAAGGTCTCAATCCCATGATCAACATCATAAGAATTGTCGTTTATTCAACTGTGTCAACTGCTAAGAGAAAGTGGCGATTCCACCCGCTCTGATACCACTTGACGCAATGAGTTGCATGGACAAGGGTAAAACATGTCTAGCCCAAAAAAAAAATAAGAAGTTTTAATCCAGAAACCTAAAATTTAGAGAGAAAAGTCCTAATAATTTTATTGATCCAAAAGTTATGTCTCCTGTGTTGGGTTTCGGGAGCCAAACAGCGCAGCGGAATTTAATCGAAACCCTCTAGGATCCAAGTGAAACGGGGTAAACCGGGTGTTCAAAAATTTTCATACCTAATTTTCAGTTGAGATCTCTCACTCAACTGTAGAGTCGAATCACAAAACCTGAACAGTTGACATGTTCAGGCTCTCTATGGTATCCATACGAGCCTCTCGGGATCACCACGCTTCCACCACGTCCCGGCAGATGCGTTTCTCTTGCGTTCGTAGTGCTAGCCTGCGTCCTCTAAGGAATTGCCAGAGAAGAGTGCGGCTGTCCTTTTGGGAGGCTAGGGCAAGGAGACCTGCGAATTTCTCACTAAAAGTTGTATTTATAGTGAGACTCAACTTCCAGGCCTAATGGGTTTCAAAGCCCTAATCCAATTAGGCTTTAATTTCAGGTTTAATAATGGCTCAACTCTTAGGCCCATTATTAATACGAAATTAAAGTGAAACCATAACCCAAATAATTAGCTCATGCACTCGAATGATCCAAATAGCTCTATGTGTGCGACCCAATAGGCTCTTGCCACGTTGGCAATGATCATAAATCACATTAATGATCATAAGTAATGAGCGGTGTCTAGCAACACATCATTGCTACCCAAGTGACAAGATTGCCGGTGATTCGACTAAACCTTTATGATCATCACTGATATATGCCATTGTCCATTTGTCCAAGATATCAATACTAAGCACGAGACATGGAATGTGTCACTTTCGTATAGCCCAATCTTTGGTTTCTTGATTACCGAGTAGACTAACTTAAACTGATAACATTGATATCGTATATCAACTCATCCGAGCATGGCTATGCATTTTTCTAAGTTTTATTCTACCAAGGGGCCCGAAGATATCACTCTCATTACATAGGAGGGACAAATCTCATCTTGATCATACAAATCTCTCCGCATGATATGTGACATACCCAATGACCTCCTTCAAGTTCACTTAGTTACGAGCAACAAAGGAAAGTATCAAAGTATGTGACTCACATGTAGGGAACCTTGATGATCTTAGGTCGAAGAACTACATATACCATGATCACTATGAGAATCACTTATGACACTCATATAACAATCTATGAAGTGTTCTCATAGTGGGTCGGTCCAGTACACAAGTTATCCAACTTGTACCCATATGTAGACTACATATCTCATATTAGTCTCCACATATGCTAGTCATTATGTACTATTACAACCCGCTCCACAATAATACTATACTAGGGACGTTTAAGAATATTATTATTATGTTTATTACATTACGCAGAAACAAAACAACAAACATAATTGCTGGATTAATGCTTCAATAAATATCATGTCTCAATGTGCAAAAATACAATCATCTCATGATTGGCTTTTTGGGCACAACACTAACATCCTGCACATATGCACAAGCCTTTATATGGACAACCATTAAAGTCTTATACTAACTAGAATAGGAAAAATCAAAATTAACTCTAACTAGGAAATCTAATCCTAATTGATATCTTTTTCCAATACAAATCTTAATGAAAATCTTACTTGATATCATAATTGGTAAGGGCTCTAATTAACCTAATAAAACCAAAAAATAACCCTTAAATTAAGGAAATAAAACATCCCTAAAAATGATTACAAAAATTATAGTAAAATAACAAAATATTAAATATCCTGTCCGCATTAGAAGCAATGGTGGTGGAAGTAGCTGAAGTGATTCAAGTGAACAAAGCAAATATTTTTTTTTTCCTTTTTGGGTAAAAATATGCAAACCACCTCAACTTTATCTAAAACTTGCAATATTGCCTTGTGATTTAGAAAGCTATTTTTTCACCTCTTCATTAGATTTTCAAATTGCATTTATATATGGTTACTTATCTTTGCAATAGTATATGAACAAATATGTTTATGCTCATATTCATGCATATATCTAGAATTATTTGTATATACCGATAAGCTTATTTATATTTTAAGATTTATGTCAACTATCTTATTTGTATATTAAGATTATATCAAACATCTTAGTTAAAAATTGAACTTATATATCTAAATCTACTTGTGCATATGTCTCATGTAATTATAAATAAGAATAATTATAAGTTGAGAGGAAATAGTTATACATAAGCAAGAAAAAATAATTAAGCAAACAAAAATATGAATAAATTGAGAGAAAATAAAAATAAAAATTAATATACATTTATCTTATACTCCATCTACCCAGAAAACTTTGCTCCATTTACAATTGCATGTAGTTTAAGAAAAACCCACCAATTTACACTTTTGCCCCTCCATTATCTCTTTTCTCCTTGCGTCCCTCATCCGTCCGTTCATTCTAGATTCTCATTTGCTGTCCGTTTGTTGTCTATTCATCACGTCTGTCCATCTGTCGCCCATTTGTCCTCAATTACATTGCTATTCATCCATTTTGGTCTAGATTTTCATCCGTCCTTCCGTTCCAGCCTCAATTCATGATGCCTCTCTACCTCCAGGCTTGATTCACGTCACCTTTCTGCCCTCGGTCTAGATTCACATTAGCCCACTCACCTCCATCCTCAATTTGCGTCCCTTCTTCAATTCACCTTTTCCTCGTGCCAATCTCTCGTAATCCATCTTGCCGAACATTGTCCTCATTTGCGTCAGCTGTTAGCACTTCTGGTTGATAATGGGCAAAACCACACCAGAGGGGAAGAGAGAGTGTGTGTGTATAAGTGCGAGAGTAAGTAGGTGAGTGAATGAGTGGATGAGAGAAAGATGTGTTAACATAAGTATAATGGTAAATGAAATATGAAAAAGTTACTAAAAAAGAAAATAGTGCAAAGTTTTGGGAATGCCCAAAAAGGAAAATGGAGCAAAAGATATGGGACGGTTGAAGTATTAAATATACATATAAGTTATTTGATTTGTGTATATCTCTCATTTCGGTAGAAGATCATTTTGAGGTTACTCACACATATTTTTTTGAGGAATGGTACAAATTGTACATATCTATCATTCGGTTTGAACCTATCTCAAACTTTATTTGTATATCAATTTCATACATATATCTAACATTTGATTTATACTCCATTCGTCACACAAAGCTTGTTTCATTTACCATTCACAACAATTAATTCATGATTTTTTTAAAAAAATTTCTTATAGTAATATAAATTTTTTATATGAAAATGGTACATTAAAGACTCTAGTTTATAAATATAATTTTTAAAAATTTTTTATAATACAAATTAATATAAATATATTTATGTCAAACTTTAGTCAAAAAAAAAGTAAAAAGGTCATCCTTTTCTAAATGGATGAAGTACATGTTAGTACTGTGTTGCTATTAATTGAATTTTGAACCTAATTTTCATTTCATTTACAAAATATAAATCTAAGCATATATTGTATCAAAATATAAATAGTATATGTTCAAATGAATCTGAATTTATGTATACATGAGACAAACTATATGCATAAGTTTGAATATATCTATGATATATCTAAAACATATCTCTAATCTAATTTGTACATATGCGACATATGCTTTGTATATATTTATCACTTACTTTATATATCAAGTTATATATGTATCTGTCATCCGATTTATATATCTCAAAGTTTGGAAAAAAATGAGATTTAACAAATTCACATGTGCTTTTTTTTTTTTTTTATGGGAGGTCGAACTTGTATAAACTATTGAATATATCAGTAAAATATTTATTATCTCATTTATACATATGTCATACATCATTTGTGTAGATCTCTCACTTTCTTTGTAGATCGAGTTTATACATATTTGATATCTGATTTGCACATATCTCCAATTTTAGAGGACATAAAATTTAATGTATTTATACTTATTTTATACTATGAAAAGTAGTATTGGAATACAAATATATGCAAACATAAAGAGTAGAGTGCACATTAGACTTACTCGTTAGGCGAGGTTTTTATATTGTATTTTCATAACTCATCAAGTCCATATTTCAAAAATCAAAATGAAATGCTTGTGCTACAAGTTTACCATCATATACATAAACGAAATTGCAAGACTGCCTAACTAATAAAGATTTCTAACATTCAAATCAAAATTTTGGAACCTCGTACTTGTATCAAATGACAACATAGTCAAAAGAATAAAAAATTTGCAATTAAATATTTAACTTTACTATATTAGAGAATGAACTGAATGTGCTGCATTAGTTATGATTAGTTGCATAAAGATTTGAAGCAAATTGAATTCTGGGTTTCATTTCTGCTGACTTTAAGATTTTTTTTTTATATACCTAGAATCATTACAAGTAGAGGGGTTAGTAAAAAGTGGTACTTGTGTGAAATCTAGTAGCAATGACTCTGGCTGTAATGTGATCATTTCAGAATGTCTATTACTTTGGAGTGCGGCACCACTTAAATCCGAGTCTTTTGTCTAAAATGTCCTAGTGCATTGCTAGCTAAGCTAGTAACGCAGGACAAAGTTTAATTTGACAATTGTGATCCTACAAAAAGATTTCTATATTTTTGGAAACCACTTAACTCTAGCCCTTTATCTTATTTCTCTTGAGAATATATGCCCTCCCATTTTTAGTTTCTTGGATCACTTGGAATTGAGCTTAGACTGCCAGTTGAATATGAACCCAAAAGTCAATAGCCAGAACCCAATCCAACCTGAACATGAACACAATTCAAGCAAAACCCAAAGTAAACAGAAACCCAAATTGACCTGAATTCGAAATAACCCAAACTTGAATAGACCAAATTTGAGATAACTTATACCTAAAATTACCCAATTTGTGAACCACTTTAATCGGAGTTCTAAGTCAAAACCCGAATAACTTGATCCAAGCTCAGTCGAGACTAAAATTGATCAAAACTGATATTGACTTAAACCCAATAAACCCAACTTGACCCAACTCGAATTTGAAATTCACGTAATTTGATATCAACCCAAACTCAAATAATTTGATCTGGACTTGGAATTATGATTATAATTCAATTAAACAAAAAATAAAAAAAATAAATGACCTGACTTGACTTGCCAAATTGTCATCCTTACTTTTATAATGCTAATTATAATTTGATATTCAAGTTCTTATCATGATGTAAATGTTGGGTGGATTTGGAAGAACTTAGGACTTGTGAGGACTATCTGTTTCTTTTGTATTTTGACGGCACAACCTCAAATCTTCAACGCCACAGCTAAACTGGTGTTTGGAACAGTAATGCAGTTTTTTTTTTTTATAGTTTGGTATTCAGATGTAAAAGAGAATTATAAGAAAAATTCTATTAGCAAGTCTAATTCAGACATCACACCACCCAATTTGTTTTGTTACTTAAAAGCATATTGTAAGCTACGGGATAAAGAGCCACTCTTTATAGAATAGAGGGAGCCTGAGGGAACGTTTGCTTTTTCACATTGGACGCTACTTGTTGAACAATCCGTACAGAATCAGCTACGGGGACGGTGAGAACATCATTTTCCTTGACTCCCCCAGAAAACGATATCGCTTTCATTTTACTTTCTGAACCTTTCTCGGTAAACGGCAAGTTTCCATTTCGATTAACTGATATTGTTCTCTGGTTCTGGAATGGCGTGGCATTTCTTGAACTTTGTTGGTGATCGAGGAGGAGGCGAGCAAAGTTGAGTTCTAGATTTTCTTTTTTTGGTTCTCTCATTTGAATGCGCCCTGTTAACTTTGCTTCGCCTGTGACAAAAACTTCTGAAAAAATAGGTGGTAATGGTAGCTGTCAGCTGCTATTTAATCATAATTTATTTGGGTATTGGTGTTACTGATTTCATGTCAAAGCTTCTTTGCACAAGAAGGGAAGGCTCAGTACACAATTATTTGCACACAAGAAGGGAAAGCTTAGCTACAGATTTGGTACAAGTAGTATTATCACAATAGGGTATCTGTTTTAGCAGTTAATCGCTTGAAGAAGTTGCTAGGAACAGAGGGCAGCTTGCTTCGGAACCTGGGGTGCCTTAGATAATAAAGGCCACCCGTCAGAGCCACGACCCTAAATGGGGTTGCATATAGAACCACGGCTGCGCACAGACAGAACACTATGAAAAGGCTGGTTGCTCTGGGATCTCTCCAGCTTAACAGTGACTGAAACCTTTCCCCTTGTGTTGCCATGTCTCCAACTACTGTCTGAATTCTCCCCGTCACGCTCCTAAGTCTGTCGTATCTCATCCGGAGAATGTCATTCGGTCTTGATGTTGGAAAAGTGTCAAACTCTTCATCCAGCTCATCTGGGCTCACAGCCTCCGCCCAAGAAAGCCTTATGTCCATGTGTGGCGGGTGTCTAGGCCTGAACCGGTAATTCCATATGCCAATGAGGAACATGTACAAGAACACTGTTGGGAGGATTAGCTGTGGATACCAAACCAAGATCAGGAACAGGATGTGAACGAGAACAGATGTGATGGGGTTCCTCCAGTTGCACACATCACTTAACCATCTTCCAATAGTGATCATGCCAGAAAGAAGTGACATGATCCGAAAGAAGTTCGCTTTGCTTCTCCTCATGCTCCACATGTGAGAGTCCACATCCAACATGTACTCCACCACTTCTTTTCTTAATGGTGGCTCAGCCCGGCCAAGCCTGACCGCGACAATGTTCATTGCTTGGTACCGCAGATTTTCTACTTGGTTAACAGTGAATGGCTGCACATAATGCATCTTGGGCAGTAACGGGCGCCCGTAAACATATATCATGTTGGCTAGAGATAAGGTGATAAACCGAACTGCAAGTTGAAGCTCACCCATTTTCTTCACCCCATTTGGGTGCAGGACAAGAAGGGGATAGGAATGAGTATGTACCCGGTGGGCTTCGAGGGTTGACAGCCGAATTCTCACTTTCCCAATTCTTGCATCCCGAGCTCCATCTCCACCAGTTGGTTTCTCACCACCTCCAAGATGGCAGTTGTCAAAAACTCCCAGAGTGATCACTGTGCATGGATCATAGACTTCCCAGGTGTACTGCTCATTCCATTTGGGACTGAAAGTGTCTAGAATAGTTCTGGTTCGAACCCACTTCTGGCCATACTTAGCCACACAATAAGCATCTGTGCTTCCTCTGCCATTCTTCATTTTCATTGGCAGGAGCCCTTGCGCTCCCAGAATTCCCACTTCTAATATGCCAACAGGCTGCTTCCAGAGTTGCCTCGCTGTTGGCCTTTGATCACTGATGTACATGGTTGATTCATCAAGTACATGGTAGCCACCTTCCAGACAGAGTCGCAGGTGAATCCTAGTTGCAAACTTGTACTCCTTTCGTCTGTCTGCTTCCAGGATGCCAAAACCATATTTCTCCAGATTGAACCAGCGAGAATGAACTGGCCTGTGGTCAAGCCGCTTCTCAAATATGTCGAGTGGCAGACCTATCTTTCCTAGAACCTCTTCTTTTGAAGGATGAACACGATCCTCAATTGTGATGAAGAGTTGCTCCTCAAATGGCTCGGCCACCACAAAAACAACGTCCTCATTCCAGAGTGGATTTGTTGTGCGAGTTGGGCATATTCTGGTCCTGAGCACCTGGTTTCCAATTTGAGCTTTTACAAACACCTCAGGCAGGCGGTTTCGATCGCTGGGGATGACATCCTGTGCTTCAATCACGTTCACCCTGAGATACCATAGTTTTGGTGACACATAGACCTTTGATCGGATGCTAGAGACCCCTTCTCCGTATACCGTCGCAGCATCTGAATGCCAGGAGTCTGGGAATGCTTCATCTGCTTGTGTTCCCATCCAGACTGCAACCATGATCTGCCCCCTCACCTTCCCTTCGCCTCGCCTGTCTTCTAGTCTGTACCACTGTGGAGCCAATGGGCTATCAGGTGGAACTCTGGTTGGAACCTCATTCAAATCAAACATGACTCTTCCAATATAATCATCCCGGCCTAGCATTTCTTTGTCCTTCACAAAGACTTCTAGGACTGAGGACTGAATCTTATCCTTAGAGAAAGCAAAGACCTGGTTCCATTCCGGGTTCATCTTCTTCTCAAAATGTTTTGTTCTTCCTCTGTAGTTTCCCAGCTTTACTTCCGCGTAGGGATCACAGCTTCCTGTCACAGAGCTCGGTGCAAGATCTTTGGCTTTAACAACTCTGACGTAGAGATAGAACATCTGCTCCACAAGATCATAAGAGCTCGTAAATCTCTCGCTGCTCATCCATCTTCTTCCACCATATGCCCTGGCATTGGGCCACCGTTCCCCAAGTTGGGGGCTGGTGTCCTTCAGGCTGTACTCGTCTTGCTGGGCGGCTTGTGTAGTTGTGGACTGCATGATCACCCTGGGAAACCTGCTACTTTCTTGTAATTTCAAGTGATGATATAGGGAACTCTATGGACAGGTGATGGTAGCTCTTGGTTTCATTAAAATTGCAGAGAAATTTTGGGTTTCAAAGAGGGTCGTGTTTTTTCTTAGGATGGATAGTTTTTCTTAGTTTTAGAACTCAATTCTACGCTGCAAGTGAGCTCCCGGGTGGGGCATAAGAAGATCAGGAGCATCCACCGCTTCAGCATTTGAGTTGATTCCCGAAAGAAACCCCCACCTGAACTCAGAAGCAAAGAATTTCCAAGATTCTGTGTCCGAGGAAAAATGTTATTGTCTCATAGAAGAAAAGAATGCTTTCATGAAGAAGCTGGCACTGGCAATGACCGTTGCTTAGAAATCCAAATATGGCAACAAGGCAAAATGGAGGGAAAGAATAAACTTTTTTGTTAAAGGGGAAGCAAAACTGAAGTAGTATGAGCTCTATCAGTAAGCTAACACAGAACTAGATATTCGATCTCGGTATGATACGTATGAATTTACGAAGACAAGCATGTGAATGGTTATGGGGAGATTCAGGAAGAAGCTGCATAAAAGTTGGTGGAACAAACAGGAAAAGATAATATGGATTGTAACTGAATTTTTGTAGTCTTTTTGTCTTTGTGGCATTCCTTTCTTCTGCAGGCAGCTATTCCAGCGTGAAGGGAAGGTGGGCAGGAAGCAAAGAGCTAGGCACAGAAATCAAATATCTAGCAAAAGTTGAACTAGATGTGCTTCTAAACAGATCCCAAAAGGTGCCTTTGTTTTCTTTGTTTGTTCACATCTTACAAGCTTGTATTATTCTTAATCTTATACCTGCAGAAAATGAAGTTCTGATGATGTAGCCTGTGAACAATTTTGCTTGGCCTGTAGAAGATCTCATATTGGGCCTGAGCCCATTAGGCCGATTGTTAGAGAACCAGGTTGATACACTGTAACAGTGCGGCGATGTTCACAGTTTGGTTAATTCTTTCGTTTTTATGTTTTTCTGGTGTCAAAGTTTTACAACACAGCAAAAGGATGACGTCAGTTGAGCTCATGTTTATGTGAGCCAGAGCAGTTCCCATTTGGGATGCTTATGTATGAGTTGGATCGAAGCCTGTTATACAAAGAACAAATTGGGTTGATATAGTGTTTAATTTAAGAATTCTCAAAATTCTTAGGAAGTATAAGGAAGTGTTTAGGTATAGAAAACAATTTTTCGTTCTATTTTCTGTATCTATTTTCATTTTTAATTTTTATGTACAATTTTCCAAGGTACATCTTAGAAAACATATTTAGTTGTGCGAAGGTGAGTAAATATTCTCCCGCTCTTACTTTTGTTGAACCTTACCGCCCTACTTGTAAATCCTTGAGAGGGTACGGATTTAAGCTGACTGCTTAGCGAAAATTATAAAAATCCCACTCAGGTTTAGTAAAATCTCCAGTTTTGTCCTCAATATTTCAAGCACCTAAACTACCCCCTGAGAGGTTAATATATCTACACTTACCCTTTTAAATCTTAACTCCGTTAATGATCTGTTAAAACAAAAAATGAAAAACTCATTTTATTCCTCTAACCTTCTTATTTTGATAATTTTACCGCCCAAACTTCTACATCTAATGATCTAACTGTCTCTCGCCATTGATCGAGCCCACAATCCCCACCACCGCTCCACAACGCCACCGTCTCGAATTTGCCACATTGCCAGGTGCTTCGATTAGCTTCTTTGCCGTTTTAGTCGCTGCAATTTCTTTGCCAATTTGTTCCCTTTAGTGAAGAAGTAAATGATTATGGTTGAGAATTTATGGTGGCCCTCCGCTAGCATCATCATCTCAGATGGTTCCATTGGTGCAGACAAATTCTAGATAGGTTTCCATAGAATCACTCGATTGATCCTACAATCGGTTTCAACCTCGGGCAAATTCTCAAATTGGGCGAGTTTATTGATCTTTCGATGGGTGCTACTCCCAATCTGACCATCTGCCCCTACTCCTGATCCCAAGTGCCGGTCATGAGAATTGAAGACTTGGAAATGAGATTCGATGGTGAGAATCTGAAGCGGAGTGACAAGCTTTCCATCAAACTGATAGTGGAGGCAGTGGATCGACGAGGCAGGAGCGAGATTGAACCTAGTCCCTGGTGACGATTCTCAGCCGTTAGCCATTCGCAAGCGGCAACTCTTATCACAATTTTCAAGCGAGATTGAGCGATGGGGGAATGGAGGAACTAATCCATCATGTTGAGAGCGATGACCTTAGCAATAGTGAAACCCTAGTCATTAAGAGCGATAAAGCGAGAAATCCAGGGATCAGAGAGCGAGATTTGGGAGTTTTGGTGAGATTTAGGTCTCAGATGCCTTGGGATCTGATGGCTACAGCAAGGGCTAGCAGCGAACGTCCATATTTATTTAGATTTTTTTCTTGTTTAGACTTCAGATTGGTAGATGTAAAAAGTTGGGGAAAAAATTTTTATGAAAGAAACTTAGGTGGGCAAGACAAGTATTTTTTGTTTTACGTGGAGGGGGTACACCCCTCTTAAACTAATATATTTATATCTAAAATATAAGTTTTAATACATATATAGCATGACTTTTTAACCCAATTCATTTTAATTTAATTAAACTTAATCCAAGATAATTTATTATTATTTTTACATTTTTTTTGTACCAAATCAATTTCATTTAAAAGTAAATATTATATAGGTGTAATAATTGATTCAAAATAAAATTTTTATGTTGTTATTAAATTTTTATGATTCTTTTTTAATGCCTAAAAGAAGGAAAATTTATAAAAAATTAATAATATCATAAAAATTTTACAACCAATGGATTATTATATCTCAATAATATTGACATTTAAATGAAATTGATGTTAGATAAAAAAATTGTAAAAATAAAAATAATTTATTTTATATTAAGTTGACTTGTGTTAAAATGAATTGAGACTTTAACCTCTGAGTTTGTAGTTTATGTTTACTTGTTTAGCATTCATGATGCCATGTTTTATAGTTCGAGGGTCATTTTGAAACGATATAATGAGTTTAGGAACCATAAAGCGATTTTTAATTAGACAGTAGTATTTTTTGGAGGAAAAAAGAAAAAGAGAAACACAAAATTTTGGTTTCCCACATCTTGATGGAAAATCGGTAACATAAAAAAAGGGCAATTTCCTCAGCTCCTGCTAGAACCTTCTTCTTCCGCGAATCAAGATAGGGTTTTGCGAGGGTTTTTCAAATCCCCCAACCCTTCATCCCGAAAACTAAAAGTTAGACCCTTCCAGGAAGCACAAAATCTCACCTTGATTTCAATTGGAGAAATTACAGGTTCAGAAGATACTAATGGTTCGCCCACACTGGCTCTTATGCCGTCTCGGTCGCAGTGTAGTCTCTTCTTCCAGTCTTCTGGGAGGGAATTGCAGGAGATTCTACACGGCCACCGGCAGTCCAGTTAGGATTCTTGGAAGCTTGACCGGCCACAATGGTAAATCCTCGTTACATATTAATCTTCAACTAATTGTTTCATTGATTTTGTTTCTTGTTGTGATTAGAACTGAAATCTGCATATATACATGATTTTTGTCTTTTGTGGGAGGGGGAGTGGGGGTTGGAAAGTTGCAAAATTTCTGTGAGTTGAGCCTGAAAGTGGTTGGGGAGCGTATAAGTTGTTTACTTTGGAACGCAGTTACACATAGAAACGGGTTGCTATTGGGACTTCTACATGCGAATTTTGGTGCTACACGGTCCCTTCATGGCACTGGTAAGACCACTGTTATTCACATATTTTCTTCATTGCCAGGATTAAATATACTTTGCACACTAGTGTTAATACCATGAAATTGTTGTGGTTCCTTCTGATATTCCTGTGCGTAGGTTTCATGTCTGCCCGAGACTATTATGATGTACTTGGCGTGAACAAAATTGCTACTGCATCAGAAATAAAAAAAGCTTATTTTGGAGTAAGTTTCTTTATTTTCGCTCTGTGATAATAATTGTTTTGTATTCAGAATTTACTAACAGATGCATGTCTTTTGCTAAACTTGTTTTTCTAAATTTTTATGTACACCAAAGCTTGCAAAGAAGCTTCATCCGGATGTAAATAAAGATGATCCTGAAGCAGAAAAAAAGTTCCAAGAAGTTTCAAAGGCTTATGAGGTAATTTTTTGTTCTTTGTTTGTTGCAATCAGCAATTAGCAGTACATGTTATCTGGAGGAGGAGCCTTCTGTTTTTAACATTTGTTTGAGAAATGCGTGGACATAACCAAAAATTATTCCCTTCTGGTGTAGGTCTTGAAAGATGACCAGAAGCGTGCAGAGTATGATCAGGTGGACCATTCAATCCATTTAGTGTTATTTTTAAATCTAGAAGTTCTCTCACTCTGTTTTTTTTTTTTAAAACTAGAATTGCCATTTCAAGAATTTTTTCATTAAAAAGTACCTCAAGAGTATGATCTTACTTTGCGATGATGAGAGTGGACTTGTTGCAGTATAGCACGCATGAAACATTTCATTGTTTTGGATTTTTATTGTGCTGATTTTGTTTGAATGAATTACTTATAGGTCGGCCATCAAGCTTGGGAGCAACAACAGGATAATTCTGGCTTTGGCTCACGTGGATTTGGTCCGTTTGAGGATATCTTCAAAATGCACGATGTAATTACTTGATCATCTTTCTGTCTTTTGATTCTTTATGGTTATTTTACATTTGGCACTGATCTGGTTATCCCAGCTTTTTGGTATACCAGTGGCCATGTTAAAGGGTTGTTGATCTATGCCATTTTGTATCAACTTTGCATCTATGTCAAAGGGCTAGATGCTGTATGAAGTGTCTGAACCCTTCAATGAAACATGTAGAAACACAAAGTTTTGGTGCAGCAATATGTTAGATTGTTTACTTCAGATCTGTCCTTAGTTAATATAATTCGTTTTTTGTTGTTTTCTTGGGGAAACTTGAAGTATCATATGTTGTGACTCAGAAAAATCATTATAATGTTACTGAAGAGGAAATGTCACTTGCAGCTTCTGCATAGTGGGCTATGAATGCTTGACTAATAGTATCTTTTACTTGTTATATGGTGATGTTTCATTTGTATCTTTGTAGAATTATATATGCAATTATTTACGTGTGCATGCAACCATGTGATGTAATACCAAAACTTCTATCATCTTTGTGGACATATCAGATGGATGAACTTTAATATTTCTTTTCTTCTTCTTCTTCTTGTTTGTTTTTGTTTTCATGCATCTGATGCCTCATTTTCTAAATGATCAACAGATTTTTGATTTGTTCAAGAATAGAGTTGGAGGTGATAATATCCAGGTGATTATATATATTTTTTAATTTTCTTATATTTGACCCTTTAAAAATAATAAAAAAAGAATTTCTGATGGAAGATGTGGTTTTCTGTGTATTAGATTTCCCTCGAGCTATCATTTATGGAAGCTGTTCAGGGATGCACCAAAACAGTGACATATAATGCTCCAGTGATTTGTGAGGCTTGTGGTATGTGTTAATCTTCTGATTTTGTCGTGGTTTTCAGTGGCTACAGTTGCGTGGATTTTCTTATTTATTTTGGCGTCTTTAGTTGATATATTTACTTTGGCTGAAGAATATTTCTGGTCTGGATTTCATAGTTTGATATTTTTTCAGGTGGACAAGGTGTTCCCCCTGGAGTCAAGCCGGAAAAATGTAGGCGTTGTGGAGGCTCAGGCATGGTTAGTGTACTGGAATAGATTGACATGTACTGGCTGATGTATTGGAACATGCAATAGATAATGATGCTTTCTTATTAAGGCTACTGCTCCTGTTCTGAACTTCGGTTTTCTCTCTGTATTAGGCATCCTTGAACAAGGGTTTCCTTAGTATTCAGACTACCTGCCCTCAGTGCCACGGAGCGGGACAGATTGTCTCGGTACGGCAAACAGTTGAACCTCTTAATGAAAAAGGCATATTATTTGTTTTGATTGATATGTGACTTGTGTTAATCAACACTTGCACCCACCCCATAATGACAAAGACAGACATGCACTTGGTATTGATAAGTGAATAACTACGAGTTTTCTAACTTGTAATTTGCTTGTTTAGAAATTGTGCAAGTCATGCAATGGAGAGCGAGTTGTTGTTGGTAAAAAAACAGTCAAATTGGATATAATGCCAGGTACAGTTTATGCACTCATCCCGCACTTTTTGTAGCAACATAGTTAAGATTGATTTCTCGCACAGCTGTGGGATTCGAACTTGCAACCATGTTGGTTTTATTAAATTTGGGATTCTTGCATCTGCTTTCTTAATGTTTCTGTGTTCTTATATCATGGTTATTTGACCAAAATGCTTTGTTGTATGCCTTAAATGGATAGTTACCTATCTATGAGTTGCTTGTGTTCTGCAGCCTGTTTCTAGTAGATCAATTTTCAGCCAAAGATTCATGAAGTGGATTTTGCTATTTGGTTTTGGTTGGTAGATTCTTGCAAGGGGTGCGTGTCTGCTCCTTTGAGTGTGATTCAAATCTCATCTCCACTAGAGCATTTGCTGTAGGAGAAGTGGTTGAGGGAGTGGTGTAACAAGTAGAAGTAGAGTAGTTGAAACTAATTAGAATGGTATGAATTATAATTGTGACAAACAAAAGCCTGAAAATAAAAGGTAGGGATGCTAAATCAGTTTTTTATGCCCATTCCCTTAACCATAATTGTCTGGCCTTGCAACTCTTGTTTTTGGGTTGACTGTATCCTCCTCTGGGGCTGCACCTCTGACCAACTCTTTCTTTCCCCTTTCTTGCAGGCTCTCCCTCTCTCTTCCCCTCCCCCTCCCCCTCGCTCCCTCCCTCTTGCTGTCCTAGTTCTCAGAACTTGCATGCAAAGCCATATACAACTTCTGGATATGTAATTAATGAACAAATAACTCAGAAATCTAGGTTTAAACACATTTTGACTCCTTTCCTACTGATTATTAACTCCCCAAACATGCAGAGATTGAAATCCTGATGAACTTCACCTAACTTGCTTCCATGGTTTTCTGCGAAGAATTCTCCTGAGAAACTAAGTCATTTGAACGAATTTGATCCTCGAATCCTTCTCTGTGCGACTGTAAATTATGGCTTGCTCAAGAACAATGGCTATACAGAGAGGTCTTCATGGTTTCTAGGTTAACAATGGAAGTAGCGGAGACAACAAGAAAAACATCCACCATGTCCTAATTCTAATTTTGTTCAATTCTCACCCCAAGTCTTTCAATGTTACACTCAAGTCCCCATACTCCACCACTTCTAGTAGTTAATGTTTAATCCTAAGATTTACATTACTACAACAGGACCTTACTGCTTAGATGAAACATCCATTCTAATACATCTACTACCACTAACATTAATGACAATATACATTTATTTAACTTAATACTACATTAGACATTGTTACTTCCTACTTAAGTGAATTTACTATCTAACCAACAATTCATGCACACAGTAATATAGTAACTTGGATTATATACACTGTCACATTCTGTTCATGTTTGGCCATCCCTAATGAACCATCAGATCTGGCATATGGTTTTCCAATGTTATCTGCAGTATTTAAGCCACTCATATGCCACACATGCACTCAGGATAAATGAGTGGGAGGGGAATCAACACTTAAAATCATCATGTGGCATGTGACATCATTAAATGTTGTCAAAAAAAAAAAAAGGTGTCGTTTTTTAGGGATAGGAGTTTTATTTTTTTGTTGATATGTGAGGTGCCGTGTGGATCTAATCAAATTAACAGCATTTTCTTTAGCAGCATAAACGTGATTTCTTCATGTGTTTCCTTTTTCTGTGCCTTATGATCAAGTCCAAATTATATATTATCTACAGGAGTCGATGATAATGAGATCTTGAAGATGTTTGGTAGTGGCGGAGCTGATCCTGATGGAAATCAACCTGGGGATCTTCTTGTTACAATAAAGGTAATTTGTTTCTCTGTGATAACAGAGGCCCTTGTTAACTACTGCACTGTAAATGGATATTGGTACATACCTCAATGGTTAATGTGAACATGACTGCACATACTCTAAACAGTAGACATTGATAAAACAGATAGTGACCAAGACAGTAAAGAGAGTGCCTGTGATGAATGATTATGACTATTGTTGTAAGGAATGGGTTTTAGCTTGGATGTTCACCATACTGGATTGTGATCATGTGAAAAGTTTCTTTATTTTAAAGGGTTGGAAGCAGGTATTCCCAAGTGTTGCCAGACATATTGCCATGGATATGATGTTAGTGGGTGCTTCCCATAGTATTGTTAGCTTCCTAGCAAGTTTCCTTGAGTCTGTAACAGTATGTTGGCCAGGGGGACCTAATTTCAATTCGAGTTTCAAATAAAAAAAGTGGTAACAAGTAATTCTCGTATTGTTATCAGTTGGCTAGGTTTGTTTAGAAAGCAAGAGGTCAATTAACAGTTTTGGCTATGTGCTAATTTGTGCCTTGAACAGTTATAGCTTGAGTGACTAATGCTTGCATACTTCATTAATGAACTTTTTATGGCTGGTGCAAGTAGGTTTGTGGGATTGACCTGATGATCACTTGAATATTTTCTCTTCCTTATGTAGTTTCATTTGTTTGTTTGGATAAATATCATTGAGTGTCTTGGTTTACATATTTTACCCAGTTTTTATCATTTTTTCTGTTCATTGTTTGCTTGAGTTATTTTTATCTTTTGCAGGTCCAGAAAGATCTGGTTTTCCGTAGAGAAGGTGCTGACATTCATGTAGATGCTGTTCTCAGTGCTACACAGGTAATTCCGTGATAAATATATTAATTTATCATAGTCAAAATATAATAATTCTAATGTACTGACCAGCATTTTTAGCTTAATACCCTTTCTTCATTGGCTGTCTTACTGTTCACTTTTCTTTCTGGCATCTCAGTTCGGTCTACAATGTTGTTTTTGTTTTGGTGATGTGTTTTTGCTTCGATGTTTGTGCATCATGTTTCATAAATTGTGTAGCTGGTGGCTGTTTACCTTGCTATTTGTCATTCTGGATCAACTACAGCTGTCAAGTTTCTGTTAGAGGAGCTTCTTCATCTAATTTCATTGAAATTGATTTTGGTCTGCTTGTACAGGCAATATTAGGTGGAACAATCCAAGTGCCGACTCTCACCGGTGATATTGTACTGAAGGTTTGTTTATAATTATGTGATAAGTGGAGGCTATAAGATGGTGATATTGAATTATTTCATATCGCTGATCCTTTATTTATCTCTAATGCCAAACTAATTCACAGGTCCGCCCTGGCACTCAACCAGGCCAGAAGGTGGTCCTTAAGAGTAAAGGTGAGAGCCAGATCTTAATGTTTGCTGCATTTGATTTTCTGATATTATGTCGTATCATGTGAAAATTTCACTGGATAATTGAGAAAAAATTCATGGGATCACCAGGTTTAGATATTTAGTATTAGACATGGTGAACGAGGGAAAGGTTAGGTATTTTGACTTTGCTTGAAGATGTTGCATCGTCTATTTTTCGTATTTTAGTTTGTGTTCAAATCAAGCGTGCCCTCCTGCAGTGTTTTGTCTTTGGTGTTTGCTTATATGCTTCTAGCTAGGAGGATTAAAGCTCACTCCTGGTGATACAGCTACGTAGTTAGGTGGTGTGTGTGTGTGTGTATCCTGTGTAGACCTAAAGAAAGGCTGCTTTAGCAGCATTCTCTGCAGCAAGAATAGAAACTGGGTCAGAGATGCAATATTATCGTTCATGTCATTCCTCCTGTGATCCCCCTGTTTGTTTGCTCTGACATGGGCCTTCCGGGTTGTTCTTGACAGGGATCAAGTTGAAAAATTCTTACATGTTTGGCCATCAATATGTGCATTTCAATGTCCAAATTCCAAAGTAAGTTTCCTCTGAATCCCAGTAGAGAATTACACTTGCTCCATGAATATGCTAGTGCTAGTGGTTTCAGCCACAAGGGATCCATGGTTTGCAAGCTCCCCTCCAAGACCCCATACAGGAGGCTGCCAAATTGTGTTGGATCCCTCTGGCTCATCTATTCATTTTTGGGAAAATTCTTATGATCTCTGGCTTCCTGTTTGACTACTTTTGCACAGGAGTTTGACCCAAAGACAGCGTGAATTGATCGAAGAATTTGCCAAAGAAGAGCAAAGCGAATACGACAAGCGAACCGTTGCTGAAGCAACGGGGTGATATCTTTGGGACGAGATATTAGACAAGTAGTAAGCTTGATTGCTGATTTTTGTCGGTACCAAATCCTTAATTTGTAGGCCGCTAGAACGTTTTGCCCTGGGGGTACAATATAATACATTTTTATAATCAAATATTCATCAATTTCAGGGTCAACCTATTTATTTCCTATCCGGTGCGTTGATCTTGTACATAAAACTAGCCAGTTCTGTAGTAAAGCTGTTGCTTTAATAAAGTTTATTGGTATCACTGCTGTGCTCTGGTGGATTTCTTGGATTTAAAGTATAATTTGGGGCAAAGGGGACATATTTATCATTGATGTATTCCTCGTAGTGGAATTTAGCTAGTACTAGTATTTTTGCGGCTCACATTTATTTGAGTGAACATCTTTAACTTTTGTTGAAATATTTCAGCTTTGTGATGATACGGGATATTTGGATAATGAGGCAATAAATGTGGCTAGCCTTGGTTAATTGTGTCTGTAGCTCATAACCTTTAATTATTGTATCAATTTAAATTTTAATCTCAATTTTTTACATAGAAAATTATAGAAAATTAAAGATATTGATGTTAAGGCCCAAAATAGTGTAATAATTAAATATAAGAGGCCACGGATGCAGTTAACTTGGCTAGGGTAATGATTAGTCCTAAATTTTTATAAAATTTGCAAATTATATTATCCAATTCCTTAAGCGCTTGATGGGATGTAGTAAATGGTGCCACTCCTGCTACAATATTTTTGTTTGGGCCATGACCTGCTTTTGTGCTTCTGACTCAAAAAATGTCCAAAGAAACTAGATAAATTCTACAATAGGTCCTTTTCTATAAATACATATACATGTGCGACCGATAATCTTGTGAGTGAGATTAATTTGTCTTGTTACAAATTGAGGAAAAATTAAAGATTTATGATTTTTTCAATGTGTTAGGATTTAGGTAGAAACTGAATAATGATGTAGAAATTTAAACATAAAAAATGTCATAAACTTTTGCTTTTTGCGTTCTAGACCCTTGAACTTTCATGAGTTAAAATCACAGTTCGTACTTAAACAATAAATCCGCTACCTCGGGTCTTAATGCCGTAGTTTTTCCAGTTACAAAATTGATTTCCAATAACTTCTATTACTTTCATAAGTTCAAAATGAGAAAAGAAGTTGTCCTTATTCTTCACCAATTTATTACTTTCATAAGTGCAAAAAAAAATCTAATTTCTTTGATTGCTTTCTAAAAAAGCTTGATACTATTATTGATCATCTTTGACTAGTTCCGGCTTTGGTGATCCAGTAGTACATGATCGTCCCGTTGACAAGGTTAGTGGTCGACGATTGAAGGTTGGTTGTGGTGAAGTTGCGGTTGGAAGCCGCCGTTGTGTGTAGCAGTGAGAATGTTGCCAAAGGAGAAGGCGTGAGAATAACAATTTTGTCCTTCATGTTAACTCTCCTTTCATTTGAGCCATAATATAATCAAACCCCAGTAGTAGATTTGAGCTGATTTTTTTATGTGTGGTTTTTTTTTAAACACATCAGTGGCTGATTCGAGTCAACTCAAAAACATTTGCGATTCATATGTGTTACTTTTGCCCCCCTCTTTTGTTTTAATAAATAGTTCAATAAACCATTGTTAGATACCTTGACCTCATGTTACAAGAAGGTACTAGAAATGTAAAACGGATCATCCATGCATCCTGATCTCAATTATTCTGTGGTCTATGACATGAAGTTTATAATGTTTTAACTCTTTAAAGTAAATTAATGCTGTAGATTTTTGAAAAAGTTATAAGTCATTGCCACGGGCCCTTCAAACAGCTTTTTGCATTACTTCCGCTGCTGGTTACTGAACATATGAACATACATATATGGGGCCAGTTAAGGTGATAGCATTGCGACGATCCACTTGGTTAAAGGTGGAGGGCAAGTGAAGTGGATAGCGAACGAGATATATTTCCAGCTCCTTTATTTACTGAAATGGAAATCTGAACAGAGTAGAAATAAGAAGAACGCAAATCTTTCTGCTTATTTCTTTTCTAATGCCTGGAGAAAATTGTAGCTTCAAAAAGGCATAGAAAAAGGTCAAACAAAGCCATGATATTTTTTCCCATCTGGCAACCAAGTAGCCAAACTTTGAGTTCAATATTACACATAAAATCAACCATTCCAGAACAATTAAAAAAGGAAAAAAGGAGAAAAGCTTTCGCCGATCAACCTATGGCAGTACTTGGCAATCCTCCAGAAACTGGGAGCTAAAATTGTACCATAAATTTTTCAATACAATAGGAGAGTGGAAGTTTGAAGAAGCCTTGACAATGTAAGAAAATGTTTATATGGCATGCTCTTTATTGATATCTTGCAAGTGTTTACATACAAGTGTTGTGGTACAACATAAATACTAGATGCACAATGTGGGATAATGAAACATTACATACACAATATGGGATAAAGACATGGATACTCAATGTGGGATAAAGATCTTCTTCCAATAGCCCCCCTCAAGTTGGAGTATGTAGGAATCATGTGTCGAGCTTGAACTTTAGTCTATGAAAGTCGTTAGAACCAAAAGGCTTGGTGAAGATGTTTGGAGGCTAAAGTTTTGTAGGAATATAGGCAGTCTCAAGCTCTTTGGACTGAATCTTTTCTCTAACAAAGTGACAGTTAATCTCTATATATTTCGTTTGCTCATGATAGACGGGGTTTGCAGCGATGTGAAGTGCGGCATTGTTGTCACAAAACAATAACATGGGTGTCTCATGATGAACATTGAGATCTTGCAATAAAGCCTTTAGTCACACCAACTCACTGACTACCATTGCCATGGCTTTGTATCGGCCTTAGCTGAAGATCGACTCATAGTATGTTGCTTCTTTGTTCGCCATGGTAAGGGTGAATCCCCCAAGGCTATAAAGTATCCTGTAATTGATCGTCTTGTAATTAGGCATGTTGCCCAGTCAACATCACAGTTTGCTATCAACTGCAAGTTATTATTCCGGGGAAATAGAAGTCCATAACCTGGTGCTTCTTTCATATACCGTAGGACTTTTAATGTCACATTGTAGTGCTCAGTGCATGGTCCTTGCATATGTTGGCTAAGAACATTAACAACAAATACAATATTAGGCCTTGTGATTGTCAAGTAAAGGAGCTTCCCTACTAACCTATTGTAAGATGTTGGGTCTGGGAACTTTGGTTCCTTAACCTCTCCTAACCTGTGTTCTCATGACATGGGGACTTGTGTTGGTTTTGCTCTAGTCAGCCCAACATAATAAAGGAGATCATGTGCATACTTGCGTTGGCTTATGAAAATCCAATTTGGTCCATGAGCTACTGTCAACCCCAAGAAATATTTTAGCCTCCCTAGATCCTTCAAGTGGAAGTGTCGCTGTAAAAAATCCTTCACCCTCTGACATTCAGCTACACTATCTCCTGTTACTACCATGTCATCAATATATACTAGGATAGCCAGGAAATTACCATATTTGTCTCTTAATGACAGGGATGTGTTCGAAATTGATTGTTTGAAATTGAATTCCTTCAAGCTGGAGGAGAGTTGGACAAACCACTCCCTAGAAGCTTGTTTAAGTCCATAAAGTGATTTCTTTACATGAAAAACTGAAGGTAACCGGGAGGTGATTCCATGTAAATCTCATTGTGTAGGTCACTATGAAAAAGTGCATTGTTTACGTCAAGTTGGTATAGTTCTCACTTCTTCATTACCACTATAGCCAACAAACACCACACATTTATCAGTTTTGCTACCGGTGCAAAGGTTTCCATGTAGTCTAACCCTTCCACCTAAGTGTAGCCTTTTGCCACTAACTTTGCATTATACCTTTCAATGTTGTCATTTGCCTTTCATTTGATTTTATACACCTACTTGCATCAAACAGCCTTTTTTCCTTATGGCAATTCTTCCAAGTCCCATGTGTAATTGGTTTCCAAGACTTCAATTTCAACCCATATGGCACCTTCCCAATTTGGGTCTCCTTGAGCTATTGAAAAAGAAACTAGCTCTTTGTCTTGTAATACTGTAGTAAGAAAAACTTGGTGGTACACAGAGAAGGCTTTATTGAAAATGTAAGAAAAAAAGGGCATAAGGGGTATCTGAAGATGCCATATTGGAGTGTGCAGGTGTACTTTTTCCAGGCAAATCAACTTAGTAGTCATTCAAGTAATTGGGCGTGTGTTTAGTTTTAGCACTGCACCTAATTTCAGGAACCATGGGTTGTTGAACATTTTCTGAAACCCCATAATTATGCTTGTTATTTTCTCTTTCTTGTTGATCAAGAAAGGTTTTGAGGAGGTTTAGAAAAACGTCATCATCTTCAACAATTTTAAATTGATTTTTATGACTTCCTGTAAAATGTGAAAGGGTTATTCAATTTTGAATTCATACCAAAAGGAAAAATGTTTTCTCGAAAATTAAAATCTCTTGAGACACAAACATGTTTAGTTTATAAATCATAAACCTTATACACTTTTTGACCATTTGGGTAGCCAATAAAAGCACAGGTCTTAAATCTCGATTCAAACTTGTCTTTTGGTTGAAGTAGGTATATGGCATATCAAATACATCCCAAGACTATAATATGGTCGTAATTGGGTAGCCTACCGTAAAAAGCTTTAAAAGGTGTGTTACCTTTTAGCTTAGTATTTGGAAGCCAATTCAAAATATGAGTGGTTGTTAAGACACAATCACCCCAAAAATTAATAGGTAATTTTGCTTGAAATCTAAGTGCTCTAGCCACATTAAGGATGTCTGTATATTTTCTTTTGACTACACCATTTTGTTAAGGAGTCTCTGCACATGAGGTTTGAATTAAAATCCCATTTTTTTAAAGAAAAACTCTCATTCCCCATTTGACAAGTTTTAAGATGTTATCACTTCGTACCTTTTTTTATGTAAACTCAAAATTAATTTTTTACCATCTCGAATAAAAATTTGAAAACACATGTGACATTGCTTTTAAGCTTAAACAAAAAGGTCCATATGGTCATAGTGTGATCATCAACGATAGTGAAAAAATACCGAGAACCATCAAAAGTGGGGCTTCGATAAGGCCCCCAAATATCAACATACACCAAATCAAAAGGAGTTTGTGAAATATTATTATTGCCATTAAAAGGAAGTTTAGAATTATTCGCTAAAGGACAAATGGGGCAAGAAAAACTAGTTTTACTTGTCCTCCTGCAAAGGATAGTTTTACTTGTCCTCCTGCAAAGGAGCTTCATAATGGCATTTTGTTGTTCTGTGAAGGGTGTCCTAGGCGCTGGTGCCATAAATATTATGGCTCAACCCCAATTTGTTGAACACTTGTGACGCTACACTCACCTTAAAAAAGTACAAGCCATGTTTCTCCTTACCTACTCTAATCGACTTATTCAAAGCTTGGTCTTATATGATACAAAACTTTGGGATAAAGGTTAAAAAGTAATTAAGGTATTTGGCTATCTTACTTGCAGACACAAGGTTACATTTGAAGCCGGGTACATACAAAACCTTTTTTAATTGTATTAAACTAGTTAGGGAGTAGGTACCAATTTCATTTATAATTTTAGTTGAGCTGTCCAACAAGTATATTGCTCATCCGAATGACTTACAAAGATTGGTGAAAACCTCATTTTGGCTAGTGTTGTGGTGGGTAGCACCTGTATCTAGGATCCAAGAAAAAGAATATGAAAGGCTAAAAATTTTCTTACTTACAAAGTTAACAAAACTCATACTTTTTTATTTGTTCAGCAGCCCTAGAATCTGCTTAGATTGGTCTTATGTCAAACTAACCATTGTCGAAGTAGAAGTTTCTTCACCACCACATGGAACATCCTTGCCCACACATGCACTAGCATTTGTTTTCCTTTGCCTTGGCTTTCCCCTTGGTTGCCAACTTTTAGAATATTTTATGATCTTCCAGCAATCACTTTCTTCATGTTCTAGCTTTTTGCAATGAGAAAATTTTGGTCTTGGTCTTTCACCTGGTTTGTTGTTTGCTGGGGCCTTTGTTTTGTTTTACTGCCATTGCACTGCCATGGCCATACTGTCTGTTAGACCCTCATCCCAAGTTAGACTTAACTGTTTCTCCTCAGCCACTACCATCGCATAGATCATATTCAAGGATGGAAGTGGCTCCGTTGCCAAGATTTTGAAGCGCAAAGTTTTGAACCTCTAGTTTAGTCCCATCAAGAACTAGTGAGCGCACTCATTTTCTTTCTTGTCCACCCAGACTTTAACTGCCCTACATGTACAAGTAGCGATTTAGGTATAGGTACTGAGCTTATCCCAATAGCCTTTCAATTTGGTGTAGTAGGCTGCCACATTCATGATCCCTTACTCGAGCAATGCTATACCTTTTCGCAGTTCATGTGCTTAGGGTTCATTGGTATTACCAAAACATTCTTCTAGATTATTCCACAATTCATATATTGTATCGTGATATGCTATAAAATCATGGAGTGGGATGAATTGAATTTACCAACTAGGTGAGCTTTAATTTGTCGCATTTGTCCGGTGCCAAGCGGTGTTTTGTTCCAATTTCTGGATTTTTTCATTCATGAACCCTAACTTGTTCTTTACTTGTAGGACGCTCAGGACATTCCTTTTCCATTGTGAATAGTTATATCAATCTACAATAGCTGAAACCAAAGGGAAAGTGGTGTAGTCGGCTGCAGTCAAGAAGTATAGTGAAGTGGGGTCTTGAAAGACATTGAACAATGATCCATCACCACCTCCTACATTCGGTGGCATCATACCATCCATGCCGTCATTCATATCTGTAGACCTAATTCAGGAATCATATTCCTGCTTTGATACCATGTGAGAAAATGTTTATGTGGAATACTTTTCCTTGATGCTTTTGATTGACATCATACAAGTGTTTATATGCAAGTGTTGTGGTACAACATAAACACTAGAGACACAATGTGAGATAATAAAACACTGCATATACAACATGGGATAAAGACATGGATACTCAATGTGGGATAAAGATCTTATTCTAATAGACAATAACCAACTTGGGACTTTTTCCAAAATTGTTATAGTACTACATAGATTATATTATCTTATTCCTAGGAACTTTTGTTTACCCATTTGATTATATAAATGTCTGGCAATTTTCCATCTAGGCAAATTTTAATAGCTTGTTGGCTTCTTTAGAATAATGTCAAAAATTAGCAATAGAGATTGGAATAATTATTAACGGCTATGATAACTCTTCTACACTTTTAATGCTAAAAACTATTATTAGATAGCTTTTCCAATCTCTAATACTAAGTGTTGATGTTGTTCCAAAATAAGGTTGTTGTCAGTATTAAAAGAATTCTCAATCTGTTCCGTATTTACCTTTAATTAGCATATACCGACAATTCTGAAAATCCTTTGTTGCATTTCATTTGGCACACTTGAAAATGAAAACATTTGCTACATTTGGGAAGGTTGAGTTTCATAAAAGTTGGAAAAAATCATAACTGAGTCATACAAGAGTCATGAAAGTTGAGTTTCCTAACCAACTCACTTAGGCATGACTTGGACTTCTATGTTAGTTCTTTTGAAACCAATCAGGTCAAAAGTTGATTCTGAGTAGCAATTGGATGACTTGCATTTCTTGGGTTAGGATAGAAGTACTTACTCACATGACTAGTTATTCTCCTCCTTATAAATTCATTCTACAATCTGTACAATATGAGACTATTTCAGTTTAAGTGGAAAGTGGGAATGAGTTCAAACATGAAGTTCTTGAGGCCCAAAGGTGCTTGTCTTTTTGTTTTCTTGTTCATCTTTGCAGGTTTTGTAAAGAAAGGGCAAAGCCACATGTGCACCACCCCATTCTTTGCAGCACTAGTTCAGCTGATACCTTGTCGAGCAGCAGTAGCTCCTTTGAGTCCTTTTCCACCTAATGAAGCCTGCTGCAGTGCCATCAGAACCCTGGGCCAACCTTGTTTATGTGTGATAGTGAATGGCCCTCCAATTTCTGGGGTGGACTGGAACATGGCAGTCCAACTCCCGGGGAAATGCACTGTCAACTTTAAACCATGTACTCTCAATTCACCTTTTTGGAACATAAATAATTGAATGAAGTCCCATCTTTCAACTTATTGATAGAGCTCATGTTTCATGTTTATTGATGCAGGTGATGTTGCCAAGTAGAGAGTAGGAGCAACTGTTACCAATAAGGAGGGGAAGCCCATTAGATTCTAGTGGTGGCTGCTGAAATAAGAGGATGGAATATGGATGTTGGCACTTTGTACTATTAAGAGTAGCCTATTGCTATAAATTGTTTATATTAGTCAAATTCATATGAGTATAAGTAGTTCATTCACACCTTTCAAGAAAGCTGGGTTTTGGGTTAAGGCACATGTGTGTAACCTATAAAGGTTTTTTTTTTTTTGCGACAATAATGTCCTTAAGTGAAATTGAATTTGTCTTTCTATTCCAAATTCCAATTATTGGAATTCCCATATTAGCCTTTGATTTGTAAAATTCTATCATGCACCTTTGCTTCCCATTTTGGCTCAGAAATATCCTTCATTCTTTTGCTCCCTTAATCTTGAGTAGCATTGCTCACTTGATAGTGCCATTTGCATCATCATCTCTTACTTAATTTCTTTTCTGGATCTTTATGTATCATGTTTCTTGTAAGGGTGAATTCACATTATAAATATATAGGTCCATGGATCACTTTTTCCTGAAAAATGTTACAATAAGTATATGATTTTGTGATTAGATTTCCCTAATTTGTTAGTGTACCCCATAATTTTTATAACATTGGTATTTCTTATTTTAATAAAGACAAAGTGAGTTACTAATTTCTCTCCATTAATAATATTATATTGGTGAAAGCCCTTTATTGATACCTAAATGTTTATATTTTTTCCAACCTAATTCTTAAACTTTTTTCATCACACTTTTTTCTCTTTAAACATATGAAACAATTAAGGGCTTAGTTTGGCACAAAATAAAGTTAAGGGGCAAGATGTTTTTCAATAGTAAAAAAAATGAGTATTCCAACAATTCCTATGAGGATTTCGTTCTATAGTAAATGGCAGTTCGTTGGCCAACATAAGCATCATCTAAGTGGGCCTTCAGAGCCTTGTTACTTGTCTTCATTATCATGCACTTTTGTGTAGAGGTAGGCAGTAGGCTAATTTGGGCCAGTCCTGGATTGAAAATTCTAGGCTTGAGCACCCTAGCTAAGTATAACCTACTTGGTTCCGGTTGTTTTACCGATATATGCTTCCTTGTCTTTATTGTTTCTTTGGGTTAAGATTTTCTTTTGAAGCATATTTTTCTAGATATGAGCTAAGTAAAATAAATCCACATACCTTGGAACTAGTCCTCCATTCACAGGAGACAATCTCAATCCTAACTTATGTGTCTTTTACGTTTATTGTTTTAACGTTCTTTAGGAGTGTAGCATCCAAGTTTGATAACTTAATAGATGCTTCCAATTTTTTTTCTTTTTCCTTAATATAAAATATAAAAAAATGTCAAGAACTCAACTCGACATGAGAAAATTTTGACCAACTCAAAAGGATGCTTTAATAGTCAAAATTTTTTTATATGCTTGAAAATTCTACATTAAAGTTAAAAAGAAAAATTTTGTATCAAAATTGACATCATTTGCTCAATGTGAAGTGGGTTAGTGCTATTGATTACATTATAAAAAATATGAGTTTCAATGACATTTTATTTTCTATTCTAACAAAGAAAAAATAGTGAATAAATTACTAATGTTTCATGTCCAACCTAATTCACCCACTAACGTATTTCTTTTCTGGCCAAATAACCCATTAACGTTTCTAGTTCGGCCCGATTCAGCCACTATCATTATGATTGGCTGACAAATTGGCTGACTTTACCCCGCGCTTGAAAAACTACTTTTTTCCCTTCCACTTCTAACAAAAACAAGATATATGTGATAGTGAAGCACTACAGTTAAAAAAGAAGCGTGATTTCAAAAGGAAAGGACTTTTGGAATCCATTAAAGCATATTAAAATGCATGAAAAGATTTTACAATTGCATTACTATTGTATTGAACTAAAGAAAAAAGTGGCATGGTGAAAAGGGCATGCGAAAAGTATTTGTTTGGTGTTTGAGGAACATGTCAATGTTAGATAGGGTCACATGGTGTTGTGTTTGTCTTAAATTGATTAATTGTTTTTTACCAGCCAATTGTAATGACAAATTGAAGATGGTAGATTTTTTTTGTTTGTCTGCCCAAGTATTTTGATTTTAATGCTAATATGTGCATAGAAAGAGGGTCATATGTTTTTTTTATGTGTAGTAGGGACTTGGTTTTGTATTAAAAAAATTTTCCAATGTATTTCTTTTGTTTTCTTTTCCACAACGGGGAAACTTGCAAGCAAACAAGGATGAACAGTTAATATTTAAGTACTCCATAAATCATGGTGTTAAAATTGATAAAAATCCTTTGAAATATGCTTGTGGACAAGTGGACATATTTATGCTGATTGAATATTTGCACGCGTTTGAAGAGTCAGTAAAGTTTATCAAGGATAGGAATTATAAAAACGTTATTAAGATAAGTTATAAGATCAAAAGAAAATCATTGTCAAGTGCGGATGTCATTATACTTGTCTGAGATGATGGGTCTGCTTTGGATTTGCTTAATTTCATGTGTGAAACAGGTACAATTGAGTTGTATCTTGAACATAATGGGGAGTTGGAACCATTAAATGAAGCTAGTGCAGTTGGTGTAAAATTGAACTTTATAGCTACAAAGAGAAAAACTAATGGTCATACAAATAAGATAAATGCATTTAATGGAATAGAAGTAGGTGCAGGGAATGATTTTATTCATCAACAGCAATTGTGAAATAGGATAATATAGAGTGGGTTTGTGGGTGATAGAGGATCTACGAATGAAGATTTCTACAATGATGAATTCTACTTATCAGAGTTTAATGAAAAAATAACGTCAAGCATGGGAAATTTGAAATTGTTCAAATCAAAGATACAATAAATAAGAAGAATTATAAAACAGTATGGTTCTGATAGGGAGGACTTGCTAGATGAACTAGAAGATGATGACATGGACCCTAATGAAGAAAATATTATGTTGCGTAAAGAAAATGATGCAACTAAGACATTGAATGTTCAAGAAAAAAAAAAGAACTTGGATGTCGATCTAAACCCAATTGAAGAGAATGTTTTAACGGAAGATAGCCATGAAAGTAATCACACTGAATACATTGGTTTAAATGATGCAATGGGGTTGCTTCAGATGAAGCACCAAATGATGGTGATGGTGAACCAAACTTGAGGTTCAAGAGAAGTAAGTATCCTCACTACAATGCAAACACTAAGATTCTCGAGTTTGAATTGCGTATTAAATTTGATGATTGTCAACAATTTAAGGAGGCTTTTGCAATGTATTCTATTGAAACACATAGAAATATATACTTTAAGGTTAATGAACCTAATAGAATCTAAGTTAGGTGTGTTGTTGTAAGTCATTTTAAAGTGTGAGGTTCAAAAACTAGTGGATAGGGATGCTTTCAAATAAAGTCATAGGTGATGACACACAAATGTTGGCACAAAAGCAAGTTCATATTGGTAACCACAAAACGGATTGCCCAAACATATATTAAGGTTATAAGAGGTGAGCCTTACTTGTCATTTAAAATATTAACCCACTAATGTTTTTTCAGTAACTTTTTTATGCTTAATTTCCTATTTTACCCTTCATCATGAATTCCAACCTAAGTCTACCTTTAACCCAACCCTTGCTCCTAATCTTATCTCTGTCATGAAACCCTAGCCAATTCTTTACCACATTTGACCACCATGAGCATCAACAGCCCTACTATCAACAATGTTATCCATGTCATTGCCACTTAGCTCCACTTCATCAAGTTTGAGAACCTCCAAACCCATACACATCAACCTTAACTCCTTTGACAGTAAAGATTGAGGTCAATTAGGTGGTGATTCAGAGAGAGAGAGAACCCAAGTTGGGCCAAGTTGATGATGCCCATCAAAGAAATTTGATGTCAATGATCGATGACTAGTAGATTTAGACAAAAGATGGTGAGCGATAGTGAATAATTAATAGTGTCAAGTGAAGAGCAATAGGGATCGGGGAGTGATAGGACGCAAGATGTAATCTGAAAGATAGAGGGGGATGGAAGGTCAAATTTGGAGCGATGGGTAGCAAAGAGTTGTGGCAAACGAACAGTGATCTATGAGAGAGGGGTTGGAGGTGTACAATTGTTTGAAACACGTGTAAATTTAAGCTCACCTAAAAATGCATGTGAAACTAAATTTTACAGTCAAAATGGGACAAGATTACAAACATGCTTTGAAAAAATCAACAAAGTAGTATTAGAGCATTATTCTTAAGGAGCATGTTAGATTGAGTAAGCCCAAAACAACTTTAAGCACTATCCATTATCCTACACAACACATAAACTCCTACAAACCATTTGAATGGATTCTAAATCTTTATTCATTGCTCTTACAACACCAGTGTTTGATAGAACAAATTATCAAATTCGGTTCATTCATATAAAAGCATATTTTGAAGCTAATGATCTATGAAAAGTTGTCAAAGATGATGATGAAATTCCTCAATTTCCAAATAATCCAACTCTTGCGCAAATCAAGAGCCTCAAAGAGAAAAGGCAAAGAAAATCAAAAGCGAAAACAAGCCGATTTGCAGCTGTCTCTACCACTATTTTCATTTTTGAATAATGATGCTAAAAACAAGTAAGAATATGTGGGATTTGAAGCATGAATATGAAGGAAATGAAAAGGTCAAAGGGATGCAAGTTCTTAGTTTGATTAGTGAATTCGAGATTCAGATAATGAAAGGTTCAAAAGTAATCATAGGCTACTCCAATAGACTACTTGATATTGCGAATAATGTAAGGCTTCAATTATCATTGTTGCTACAGTTACTTCCATTCTTCTCCCATGCTTCTATTTGCTTACAACACCTACAAAATGAACTTTCAAAGAAAGAAACTAGCAAAATAATCTAGTTGGAGGAATTTAATTACTTACTTAGGTTTGCATTTTTGTTGATTTCCTTTGAAAAAATTGGCATTATATATGTATGACTACCAAAGATAATTTACTTTAGAGATCTAAAGGAAAGAAAAATAGGTGAAATTTTGTCTATGCAATAAAGAAATAAATTTTCAAAAATTAGGATAGAGATTTATGTAATATGTATGATTTGTTAATTTCATAATTTGACCTTAATGAGTTTGATTAATTGAAAAGGACATCAACAAATAATTGTAAATTAATTGAGCACATTTTAGTTACTTGAAGGAGAATAATCTAATAATTTTTGGTTTTACCGATAACTATAAATTAAATCACCTCAGCTAATTAATTAGAAAACCTATAACTGGGTGAAATCCAAACCTTAGTTATTCCATAATTATTTTTTTCTCCTAAATTTTGACTTTTGTTCAATGATTTAGTTTAATTTTAGTTATTTTTTCATTAAAATCTGAAACTATTTACTTTTTTTATAAACAATTAAATATCTTTCCCTCACGGAATCAGTACCTTGATTTGTTCTAGGTTTAAAACTTGCTACAATTGCCCGATTAGCCCTATCATATAACAATATAAGCAATCTCATAGTATTCACTCAAGCTAATGCATTTTCTACCACCATCAATAACCTTACATTTTGCCCTTACATAATTCCAAAATTTGAGACTTACAAAAAACTTTAATGTTAGCCTTCTCGACGTCTGAGCCTCTCCCTCTTTAAACCTCTCATATCCTACCTCTTCACACCTTTAGATTTTCTCTTGCGTGGTTAAAATGCATCATTAGTCCCTAATATTAATTCTTATTGTAACTGGTTTCTCAATGTCCATTTTCTTGCATATTAGTCCCAAATCTTTTTAATGCGTTGCATATTCGTCCCTTACTTGGGTAAGACTAACTTGACACAGAAACATGATTTAAAAAGATCAAAATCGATAATTAAAATGGTTCGTTAATTGTCAAAAAACTATAGAATAGTTTCAATTTATTGGAAGACAATTATAGAACAGTTTAAATTTGTTAACTTTCACGTAACCATCTACCTTCAACTTCTTAATTTTTAATTTAACTATTCAATAACTATATTCCTAAAAATTCAATATGTTTCAAAAAAATTTATGATTAATGGATGATTTAAATTATCAATTTTTTTCTCTATATAAATTGGCGTTTTGTGCCAATTTGGTCCTGTCTAAGGCTAAAAACTAATATGCAACAAATTATAAATGTTTAAAATGAATACATAGTGAGATGAAGTTTGAGGACCAATTTACAATGGAAAATAGATGTTTGAGGCTAATTGTTCTTTTTAGCCTCTTTTTAACCCAAACCCTAGCCCAAATATATCTATTTATTAGATTATTTTACCAGTCAAATAGATTGTACTTCCTAATTCTCAAATCTACCCTCAAAGTTACTAGAGAGATTAGTCTTGGAGGATACTACCTACCAACCTACAGCACAATATGAGAAGTGACCCAGAAAGGTAATTTTCTGGTACAATTGCATGAACGCCTTTAAACAAAAATTGCAGAAGTTAACTTAGAATAAAGAAGGGAGAGTTTCAAGCCACACGAAAGCCAATTTAGCTCTAAGAGATTGGATTTGGTCTAGAAAACTCCCAATTTTTTGGAAATCCGTTACTTCTCTTACCTCAACAACTTCCTTCATCTTCTTCAACACTTGTCACCCCTAACAAATCCCCCAACATCAATCACTTTCCTTTATCCATCAGTTCTCCACTAACCTCTACCTCTTCTATCCTTCTTCTATATATAAACAATCTCATTAAACTCCAAACTCAATCTACTTACAAAATCATCACTGTAGGCAGCTCTAATTTCACATCCAATTTATCAATATGGCCTCTTCCTTTCATGTTCTGTGGTTGCTCATTCTTCCACTGTTTTTCAGGCGATTTTCAGGCACGAATGCGGTCGTGTTCATGCTTCAAAACAAATGCCGAAATACAATCTAGCCATGGATTTTATGTAGTGTCAGCCACCCTTTGTTGATGAATGACAACTGTAAATGCGCCCAAATGATGGCCCGGACGCTTCTGGGCAAGAAAGGGCTGCTCGTTTAACCAGTCCGGGAAAGGAACCTGCATCACTGGAGATTGCGCGGAGCTCTTTATTGCGCTGGTGCAGGTGGAGCACCACCTGCCAAGTTAGTGGAGTTTATAATGGATAGCCCAGAGGACTTCTACAACGTCAGCCTTGTTGGCAGCTACAATATGCCAGTGTCCATCGTCCCGTCGGGAGGGTCTGGGCAATGCAAGGCTGTGAAATGCGTTTCAGACTTGAACCGATGCTGCCCCCAAGGATCTCTTGTTGGAAAAGGACGGGCATGTGATGGGTTGCAAAAACGCGTGCATGGCGTGTTTACGCCAGAGTATTGCTGCACCGGTGCCTACAGCAAGCCTAACACCTTTAAGCTATTGAATTATTCAGGGGGTGTTTAATGCTTTGTGTCCAACGGCTTATAGCTACGCCTATGACGATGCCACAGGTACTTTCATTTGCAAGGGAGCCAATTACATGATCACCTTCTGTTAGATTTTTCTTTTTCTTTTTTTTTTTTCCCATTATGTAGCTAATATTATGATAAGAGAGAGAGAGAGAGAGAGAGATTTTATACGTGTGTTACTTGAATTTTTACATTTATGATATGTAGTCATGTCAATATGTGATGACGTTGTAAAATTTTATGTAAAGTGGGTTTTAAATCTAAATGCAGTATGACTTCTTTTTTTTTTTTTTTTAACTCAAAAGATTACAAAAGATCCCTGCTAGAAAGGAAAAAAATTTGCATAAGTTAAAACTAACAGGTACAAAAATTGACAGATATTATGTCAATTGGTTAAGAACTCATCAACATAATTATGATAGCCAAAAAGACCCTAGATACAAACATTAGTAACTTGAAACAATTGAGAAAACAAGATTAGTATTGGAAGCGATCTTTAAAGAGGAAAGTCCCAGACTCAAGTTTTAAAAAAGGATTTCTCATGGCAGAAAATTGTGAGGAATGTTTATGAGATAATCAAGCACATGAATTTTTATAGGTGGTTATGTACAATGCCAAAAATATAGGAATTATAGACACAATCCTTCGTTCACAATAACTGTAAAGGAAAACATGGGAACTTGTTTTATTTAAATTGGAACTAGCTAATAAAAAAAGTGAGTTTAGATTAATAGGGTGAGTTTAACACGTTTTTACTAATTGGACAAATTGACCTGTGGGACCTAAAACTGTTTTCCACCAAGGGGAGACAAAATTATGAACCGCCTACTTGTCTTCACCTCCTATCAACCAGGTCCTGCTATTGTAGGTACGCTCTTAAATCCTCAAATCATACACAGCCATCAATGGGAATCCAACAATGGCAAACGTACTGCGGGCCAATGGTTAGTGATCGGAAGTCTGTCAACACTATGTCTCAGAAAACTGGGCAACAATCTAAATCCAAAACTCCTCTGCTAGCGGCAAAGCTCTCCCTCCAACAGGAGAGCTTAATCAGTTACAAACCAAATTTTCATACCTTTCATCGGTTCCTTTTAATTTATATCTAATTTCCTCGCTCCGACTCTTCTGCCCATTATATCTTTTCCGTTTGATTATTTCCTTAGCTTCTCAATAGTAACTATGTCAGACTTTTTGTGGGTCGTTAGACTGGTTCTGGTGTAAGCCATTTGGTGTCGGTTGCGATGGTGAGCATTAGTTCAATGAATCCCCACTTTGCGACCCTCAGTGGACAGGTACAGTATCATAAGAGTTTGGTGGGTTTATAGCCTTTGGCAGAATGTGCCTACTGATTTATTCCTCTGTTTAATGTTAATATTTTTTGAAGACATTATGCCCCTCTGCAACTTCATCATTCTTTAGTAGCCTCAGAATTGTTTTCCTCCTTATTCAAAGAAATCATTTTTCTCCCTTCATAAGTTTGAGCGATATAATTCCAACAAGTCATAGAAAGCTCCATCCATTCTCGAATCCAGTACTTTTGGCTACTGGACAATGATTGTTGTTCCCCAAGAGCGAGTCTCTCTGGCGTACTTCCTAGCTCAATTCTTGAGTATTAACTGTCACCTTTTTCCTTCCCGACTTAATTTTGCAGCCACACACTGATGACCAGTTAGCTGAGATTGCTCAACTGAGGTGGAGGTTGTTGCCTTGCGCAATCAAGACAACATGATCAACAATCGATGCACGTAGGTCAATGACCAATTCTCCCGCTACGAAACCAAGGTTCAGGAGGAGATTTTTTATGAAAGATAAATGTTGCAGCCAATGCCACTACCCAACAAGTACCGGTTGATACAACACGGCATCATACCAACTAGCACCATTCTACCTGGATTACAGACTGGATCCTCATCAAGCGAAGATGAGGATGGGACTACTCGAAACGATCAACTAACCTCACAACATTAGTGCTCGTGCGGATTAGTGTTTTAGATTTTTTTTTTTTTTTTTTTTACTTTTGTAAGTTATTTAACACAGTTTTGTACATAATTGATATTTTCAAATAATAATTTTTTATTACTTATTTTCCATTTATATAAAATTTTTTAAAATTTATAATTTAATTATAATAATTCAAAAAAATAATATAGTCATTTAAAAGAATATAATTCAAAAATGAAATCGAAGCAGTATCAGTGTAGAATTTTTTACGAATCATCGCAACCTATGATGATTATATTGTTTCAAGTTACAACAATTTTAATCGTCGTATAGGTAATAATGGCAATAACATTGCTGTTTCATAATCAACGCATAATACTTGCACCGTGATGGCTATAATCGTTGCATTATTGTCTCATTTTTATGACAATTTTAGTTTGCGACAGTGTCATTTCCTATGATTTTTTGTGGTGACTTTTTTTTGTAGTAATTTTGTTATTGTTGTGATTTCACTACAAATTTGGCCATAGGAAATGCCCTGGCATTTTGTAGTACACTCAACAAACAATAGCATAGGTAGTATCTGATGTTTATTCATCTCAAACAGCTATTTATATCTTTCAGCCAATTTTTTCTATAGTAACGCACCAAAGTCTATGTCAAACTTATATGCACTACTAAAAAAATCAACTTTTCCAACTGCTAATTTACCAACGGCTACGCCGTTGGTATTTACCAACGCGTAGAACCGTTGGTAATTTTTTTCCAACGTGCACGCGTTGGTGATGGATTCAAAAAAATTTAACAGTGTATTTTTTATTTTTCCAACGTGCAAACCGTTGGTAAAATTCCAACTTCCCAGCAGTTGGTAAAATTTTTTTTTTTTTTAAAGGGTGATTTACCAACGGCTAGCCGTTGGTAAATATTTTCCAACGTTCACGCGTTGGTAAGTGAAAAAAAAAGAATAGACATTTTTTTTTTCCAACGTGCAAACCGTTGGAAATTACCAACGGCCTTAGCCGTTGGTAAAATTCCAACTTCCAGCAGTTGGTGAGGTTTTTTTTTTTTTGATTTTTTTTTTCTGATTTTTTTTTTTTTTTTTTTTTTTTTTTTTTTGCTTTAGTTAAACGGTGCGTTTTGATTAATTTTTTTTAAAACCACCCCCCCCCCAGCGTCGCGGCTCGCGAAAACTTCTTCTTCTTCTCCTCTGGTTCGTCTCTCTCTCTCTCTCTCTCCTGTTTCTCTCTCCTCCGTTCCAAGCTCACACATCACACACATTCACTTGTTTGCGTCGATTGGGACCGGAAACTTTTTCTTTGAGGTCGGAGATTCGTCGATCCGGTGGCTTTTTTTAAGATCCGAAGGTTAATTATTTTTTTCAGCACTTTTCGAATTTTTTTTTTTTATGTTTTCTCCCTATTTGAGCTTCTTGGTTTATAATAGGTTGGAGATGTTGGTTTTTATTGCAGGATTGAAGCGATTTGGAGGTGTTTGAAGGAAGTTAGTATTTTTTTTTGAGGTAACCGCGTGTATTTCGGATTTTTTAATTTTTTTCCTTAATAATTACGTATTTTCGTATTATATTGTGTTAATTTGGTTTGAAATATGTGCAATATTTGTTATTTTGTGTTGCATTTGGTTGGATATTTATTTTTTAGGTTACCCATTACAATTGTTTTTTTATGTGCATTTTTTTACAATTTTTTGTTATTTTTGGGATTAATTAGAATTTATGAAAAAATTATATTTAAGTGATTTGTTTAGGTAGTATATTGACATTTTCCAATGACAAAATATTGTAGAATATTTATTTTTTTTTTCATATGGTGACAAATAATTTTTAAAATAAAAATTAGATTTGCTAATTTCTTTATAAAAAAAATGATACTTCTATTTATGAAGTAATTGAAAAATGAATAAAATGTTAAACAACTTAATATTAATATTGCAACAAGCATTAAGTATTGGTTTATAAATATTAAAATCCATTATAGATATAGAAATTATTAGTAAATTGAGAAAGATATAAATTATTTAGATAGATAAAGTTTATTAGAAGTAAATGCGTTTAATGTATTTAACATATTATTAATATTTGTTTATGTAAATATTATCCGCATTTTTTTGGTACTGTGTCTGAGAATCACAATTAGTGGATGCTACTATGTTTATTCTTAAAAAACCCTTTTTTTTATGGCAACTCTTTATGATTCATTTTTAAAATGATGAACTAACAAACTAAAATACTTAAAAATGAAGAAAAATTAAAATGAAACTCGATCCCTTTTTAAAATACCCAAAGGAATATAGTCAACTACTTTTAATTATGGAATGTTCACTTGAACCATATACTATTGCATTAGAACTTTTAATAACTCATTTCTGAAATAAAAAACTATCGAACAGATTATATGGTAGAATACCAACTTTAGTTTCAAAGAATGATCTCACAAGTTAAACAAAGTTGATATTAATAAGCGATTAAAAAAAGCCAGTTCCAAAAACTCAAACTCATTCCCATATATATATATATATATATATGTCAAATTCTATACTGAACGATGGAAACTAGGTATGTACAAAATATGTGTTGGCCTTATCTGAAATTTAAAAAAAAAATGTCTCAATTTAAGACAAATATACATAAGTTAAAATAAATGATGCGTTAAGAGAGAAAAGATAATGACATTACTATTATACATAACTGTAATGAAACAAATAATAATCTCCGTACCGTATTTTGTTTAAATTGATCGTGTACATTAATGATACTTAGTTTCATTTGAAGAAATTTCTTATATTACCAGTATATTAAGTTATTTTTCCCCCCTTTTTCAGTTCCTCCCTGCATCTGTCTAGCGTGAAGTACCCATTGTTTCTCCTGTCGTTCGAGGTTAGTTTATAATTATTTTCGTGTATATTTGAGAATGGGATGATTTTAAGGGAAATTGTTTTAATTACTAATATTGGTAATAAAACGGAAATACTTCTCACTATGGTTTGAACACTGTGACTTTAGATTTGAATATGAAATTTATGTTAATTGTTTGTTATCTGTGCATATTTTTTCTTCTGTATTATAGTCAATATGTAATTTCTTTGTGCGTTGTGTATATTATTTTATGGCATGATTATTTAAATAAGTTCATGGTAATAGGTGTAGTTATGGTTTAGTTAGAGTGCTTTAGTGGAAATGGTTATATTATGTCATAAGATAGTATTGATAATAAAACTTTATTCCTTATAATAAAACCATGTGGACAGTTAGCTGACAATAATAATGCAGAAAAAAATACCTCGTAAAGGAATTTGGATACCAATAGAGAAAAGATTAAAACAAATACTTAATTAGGACCATTGAAGAGGAGTTATCACTGTCATTCGAAGAAATCCATGTATCATGATTGTACCAAACATGACTTTAACGCAAACTTCTTCCTAACCCTAACCTTTACCTTATACCATACATCTACACTTAAACCCAACACAATATACCTAAACTTGTAAACCCTAAATACTTAGGATCAGTATATATAACAAAATATATACTGATTTAATGATAGCTCAAACATTCTAAGGTCTTATCCAATGGTTACTAGAAAGGATTTAATTGTGCAAATCCTACCCCAACTTTTATGTTCTAACTACAAGATTAAATTATTGTCTTCAATTAAACTTATCAGTTCTTACCCTTCATCATATTGTACATGAGTTTACTTAACTTGATGGCTTAACTTATTAAGATAAAATAGCTTACTCCAGGTACTTAAAAGCTTAGTAAATCCTGCCTTTGTAATAAAATATTATTACAACCTTTATGAATATAAGTACTAAGAACAATGACAGTAATAAGAACAATAAGAACAATAATGATGACCGTACGTTAATCATAAGAACAACTTTATTGATAATAAACTTTGTCTATCTAAAAATACTGTAAACTTGAGAGGGTAAACATTGGAGCATACTTTTTTTATTTTTAGTAACTCAACCTAAAACTTGAGTACGTATATCATTTAATAGATTGAGGTGTTTATGATTACGAACAGATTTTGTGTGTAATGGAATCCGCCCGTAGTTGGATGTACAGTAACCGTTTCTTGCCTCGCCGAACTGGTTACACACAACAGTGGGAGTCCGGGGTGGAAGAATTTATATCATTTGCTGTATCCCACCCTGAAAATATGAGCGGGTTTTGCATTCGCTGTCCTTGTCGGAAGTGTAAGAATGTGCGGTTTAATCAGGCTGATGAGGTCAGAGTTCATTTGTACAAATGGGGGTTCACGCCTTTTTACTGGAATTGGACCGCACATGGTGAGCCATTTAATGAATCATCAGATACGGCTCCAGGTGTGGGTGGCTTTACCGAGTTTGACCAGGGGTGTTCGTCGACGAATCCATTTGAAAGGATGGTATTAGATGCCATTGGCCCTAGTTACAATCAATTTCCGGAAGACAATGTTGTGGAGCTGAATGAAAGTGCTAAAAATTTTTTTAATCTGTTGAATTCAGCATCAACTCCTTTATGGGATGGGTGCGAAAGTCATTCTGAGTTATTTGCTGTTGTCCGCCTTCTCAACCTTAAGTCTGAGTATCACATGGCACGAGGATGCTTTAATGGTGTTGCCCAACTAATGAAGGAGACCCAACCAACAGATAGTAAGATGCCATCAAATTGGTATGAAACTAAGAAATTAGTTTCCCAGTTGGGTCTGTCTCACGAGAAGATTGACGTCTGTGTGAATGACTGTATGTTGTTCTGGAAAGATGACAGTACCAATCGTATTTGTAAGTACTGTGGGTCTGAGAGATATAAGCCAAAAAAAGGAGGTCGTGGTAAAGATCGACCGAGGAAAACCATGCATTATTTACCACTAACCCCTCGTCTGCAACGCTTATTTGCGTCATTGGCAACAGCTGAGCAGATGAGGTGGCATAAGGAGCAAACACAGGTCCCGGGTGTGTTAAAACATCCATCAGATGGTGAAGCTTGGAAACATTTTGATCAGACCTACCCATGGTTTGCTTCAGAACCACGAAATGTCAGATTGGGTTTGTGTGCCGATGGATTTACACCTTTTGGACCATCTGGGAAACAATACTCTTGTTGGCCTGTGATCGTTACTCCGTATAATTTGCCCCCTTGGATGTGCATGAAAAAACCCTACATGTTCCTCTCGTTGTTGATTCCAGGTCCACGTAGCCCAAATCATAAGATTGATGTTTATCTACAACCTCTCATTGACGAGCTACGGCATCTGTGGTTTGATGGCGTTGAAACATGGGATGTGTCATTGAAACAGAATTTTATTCTGCGAGCAGCATTAATGTGGACCATAAATGACTTCCCGGCTTATGGCATGCTATCAGGGTGGATGACACATGGGCGATTGTCTTGCCCTATTTGTATGGGTGAAAGTAAGGCATTCCAACTTAAGTATGGCGGGAAAATTTCTTTTTTCGACTGTCATCGGCAATTCCTCCCCCGGAACCACCCATATAGAAGGAATTGTACTTGCTTTAAGAATGGGAAATCAGAAAAGTCATTGCCTCCTCCGCGCTTATCAGGTGAAGATATATTTGAAAGAATCTCATGGATACCATCAGTTGGTAACGATGGTCCACAAAATCGACCGTGTGATTATGGGAAATCACATAATTGGACGAAGCGAAGCATTTTCTGGGAGTTACCATATTGGGCCACGAACTTAATACGACATAATCTTGATGTTATGCATATTGAGAAGAACGTGTTTGAGAATATATGGAATACTGTGATGGATGTTAAGAACAAAACCAAAGATAATGTGAAAGCACGGAAGGACCTGGAAATTTATTGTAATCGGCAGGAGTTAAACATGGTTCCACTTGATGATGGTCGTTCGTTCAAACCAAAGGCGAGGTTCACATTGGATGTTAACCAAAGGCAAGATGTGATCGCCTGGGTAAAATCATTACGCCTCCCTGATGGATATGCCTCGAATCTTGGGAGATGTGTTGATACAGCTGGTTGCAATATGTATGGTATGAAGAGTCATGATTGCCACGTTATGATGCAAAGGCTTCTCCCCATTGCCCTCGAAGCGCTACCCGACAATATTTGGAAGCCATTAACGGAGTTAAGCCTATTCTTTAGAGACTTGTGCTCTCCAGAATTGCATGAAAATCAGTTATTTGCATTGGAGGAAAATATTCCAATTATAATTTGTAAGCTTGAGAGAATTTTCCCTCCAGGGTTTTTTGATGTGATGGAGCATCTCCCAGTTCACTTGCCCTATGAAGCAAGGGTTGGAGGACCTGTTCAGTAACGATGGATGTATAAATTTGAGCGGTGCATGCATGACCTAAAAATGAAGGTTTCTAATACTGCTCATGTTGAGGGATCGATATGTGAAGCATACCTTATAGAGGAAACTTCCATATTTTGCTCTCATTACTTTGAGTCCCATGTTCCCACAATGATGAACCGCGTACCGAGAAATGACGATGGTGGTCCTGTCCATTGTAATGGTGACTTGTGGACGATATTCACTTTTCCGGGACGACCATATGGTGCATGCCGCTATAGATTCCTCACGGACGATGAACTCAGACTTGCAACCACATACGTTCTTCTAAACTGTCCTCAGATCAGGCCATACCTAAAGTAAGTCATTTGTCATGTAAAGGCATTCCAACTGTGAATATGTTCAAATTCAGTACTACTGATCAAACAAAACTAACATATTTTTATTGTTTCTGTAATTGGTCACAGTATGTTTGTGGACATGGTCAGGGAAACTGCACCCGAGATAACAATGTCCGAGATGGACGTACACATTGAAAACAATTTCTCAGCCTGGCTCCGACGATATGTACGTGTGCTTTTAGGACAGAATGTATTGCAATATGTTAAGTTATACAACATTCCATATATGTTGTCCTAAATTGAAATATGTTTTGCATAGGTTGATGACCCAGGTAACAATATTGTCGATACCATCTTGTGGGATGTTGCATGTGGTCCCTCACGGCGAGTTCAGACATGGCCGGTGTATTTCACAAATGGGTACAAGTTTCACATAAGTGAATGGGGGAAGGACAAATCAACATTTAATAGTGGAGTATGCATACGCAGCACGGGTGCAAGTGAAGTTGAATGTGATTTTTATGGTATATTAGAAGAAGTCATTCAACTCGAATATCCCGGCTTTCCGCATAAGAATGTTGTCTTGTTTAGGTGCAACTGGTTTGACCCAACACCTGAACGTGGAACTCGAATGCATAAACAATTTGGGTTAGTTGAGATCCGGAATAGCCGCAGATATCAGAAGTTTGATCCTTTCATTCTAGCATCACAGGCTGACCAAGTTTACTACACACGATATCCGAGTAAGTCACGTGAAAGAAACGGGTGGTCAGCTGTTATGAAGATAAAACCTCGATGGATAATACAGGCTGCAGTTATGGACACGGATGACGTGTATCAAGACAGTGGATCCGTTAATTGTCAAAGAATTGAAGATGACCCAATTGAGGAGTTAGCTGACCCGGGTGTCGGTGATCCTATTGAAGAAGATGTACTTGAGGAGGGGGGATCTAATGGCGAGACAGAGGATGAGGAGGAGTTTATATCCGATGACAGTGACTCTGAAGAGTCCGAGGAGTTTGAGTCGAATGAAAGCAGTGGGAATGAATGAATGATTAGATAACATCTATTAGGAATAATGGTAACCTGTAATTTTTATGTATGTGATGGAAATATTTATGTGATGGAAATATTGGAGTACGTTTATGTACCCCTAATACTGCACAATATATGTCAGTAGATGTATGTTATGTTTAATTCACCAACTTAAAAACTAAATAAATGCAGATGCCTCGTAAAGGGGATAACACGTATAAACGCCGACCTGGGAAAGGACCATTTGCGCAGTTTAAGGAGGTAATGGAACCAATACTTAATGAACGACATAGGATGGGTTCTTCATCCCGGGCACACGAGGATGTCGGTGTGGAGACGCAGGGGACAACAGTGCCACCCACGCAGGTCCCCTCACATGAGCACCGAGAAGACAGCGGTGGAGGCACGCCATCTGGACATGGATCTGGTGCGCGGCACATGAGGCACCCCATAGTGCCGAACCATCCCTCAGATGATGATATACATATTGATGACATCCCATCATCGATGTCACAGACAGTAGGTCGACCGCGGATGAGGATATCCCCACATGGTAACACGTAAGTGATAAATACCAGACACAAGTATTAATATTAGTAAAATAAATATTTTACATGGAATCATTCTTTGAAACTTAAGTCCGATAATTTAAACGTCACAGATTCATTCCAGCTGCGGCGACACGGTTAGTGACACCATGTTTCACCACACATTTCAAGCCATATGCTGATTGGTCATCTGTCTCTCCATCAGACCTGCAGCAATGGTGGCGTGTTTTTGAGGTATGACAATAATATGACTATGATAATGATGTAATAATGTTATAAGATATAGAATGCTATTTCCCCATTCTAATAGTTTAAACATATTAACCTGTACAGAGGAGCTGTGAATGGGATCCCATACACCATAATGAGGTGTATCGGGTTTGGAATGTATTGGGAGCACAACATTACAGAAGCATGATGTCAGAAATTCGGCGTGTGAAGGATCCGGTTAAACGTCGAGCAAAGGCAAATTTTATGTCAGATTCTGCATATGGGGAGATGGAGGCATATTGGGCGAGTCCTGAGTTCATTCAGAAGTCCGCGAAGTTCAAGGCAATGCGAGCAACAATGACTGACGAGGATTCACAGTCAGGCTCTTGCAGCGCGACATATGCTGGGGGATCTATCTCGATGTCTGCACATCGAGAGCAAATGGTATGTATGCTTGAATGTTCTTTCAAATAACAGTTCAGATACTAATGAAATATTGTAAAATATTAATGTTGGTTTTCATTCAAATAGAGAGAGAGAGATCCTGAGAAGAAGGACCCTGGCTTGTTTAAAGTCCTTCAAGCCACACATAAAAAGAAGAATGGGAGATATGTTAGTAAGCGCTATGAAGAAGTTGCTGTAAGTAGTAAAAGTCGTTTGGTTGCAGAATATTCTTAACTTAATTACTATGTTTTACAAATTATGACATGACTAAATGTATTTTATGACGTTGCTGTAGACTCGTATCAGTGCAGAGATTGAGGAGCAAACACAGCAAGAGGATGGAATTGAGGCAATTGATGAACTAGCAATCATTAGTACCGCATCTGGCGGTAGAAGGAGAGGCCGGGTATTTGGATTAGGATCTGAGCAGTGTGCTATACCGGGACGCCGACAGCCAGGTTCCATCCCGCCTATCGACATCACACAGACACCGCAATTCAACGAGCAAGTACAGAAGATGATGGCAGAGGAGAATGCGCGAAGGGATGCGGAGTACGAGAGGAAGCTCGAGAGGATTCAGAGGAGACAGAGAGCAGAGATGGAGGCTCAGAGAGCTGCATTGGAGGCAAACCGGGCGCAGTTGGAGATTATTTGTCGTTCGCTAAACCTTCCATGTCTGCCGGCACAACCAGTTCCACATTATCCGGATGACTCGGAGTCAGAGGATGAGGAGATAGTCGGGACTCCGTGATGGGCCTCATCAACAGGTTAGCGCATTTCTGCAGTTCTTGTATTAGAGCATGGCAACTTTATTATTTTTAGACCTAAATCAGACTGACTTGATATTTATGAAATGTGTAAGCCGTTGAATGTTGAATGCTTTCTTTCAAACATATCTGTTATTGCTTTAATTATGCTGTAGTTGAGAATATTAATATTTCAATTACGTTGACATAGTTGTGTAATGTTTATTGCTGAGTAAAGCCGGGCGTACTTTTGAATTGGTAATTTACTTTTGAATGTGGATTGAAACGGGGAAAAATACGAAACAACCGAAACCTGGAACGTTTAATATACATAACGAACGCGTAAATGTGAAACAAACCAACTTCCGCGAAGGGTCAGTACCAACGGCTTTATAACAACACCGTTACCAACTTCCGCCAGTTGGTAATTACCAACTGTCAAGTTACCAACTGCTGACAGTTGGTAATTTACCAACGTGCAGCAGTTGGTAACCTAATTACCAACGTGAAGCAGTTGGTGAATTACCAACGTGCAGCAGTTGGTAACCCAATTACCAACTGCTGCGCGTTGGTAAGTTACCAACGTGCAGCAGTTGGTAAGTTACCAACGTGCAGCAGTTGGTAACTTACCAACGTGCTGCGCGTTGGTAACAGTTGGTAAGTTACCAACGCGCAGCACGTTGGTAAGTTACCAACGCGCAGCGCGTTGGTAAGTTACCAACGCGCAGCACGTTGGTAAGTTACCAACGCGCAGCGCGTTGGTAACTTACCAACGCGCAGAAGTTGGTAACTATAACTACGCGATGGAAACCGAGTCCATTAAATTACCGTTGGTAATTACGAACGTGTATTTTACCAACGTGTACACGTTGGAATTTACCAACGTGTTATTAGTTGCGCGTTGGTAAAGAATTTTCCAACGTATGGAATACCAACTGTCATTTACCAACGTGCAGCAGTTGGTAAATTCAGTTTACCAACTGCTGCACGTTGGTAAATGGCAGTTGGTAAAGTCCATTTTTTTAGTAGTGATGGTTTCATTTGGAATAGCGTCAAATTTAACGTTAGAGGTTGAAAAAAAAACTATTCAATGGTTACCTTTGCTATTAAAGGGTTGGAAAAGTTATCACAACAGTTGATAATTTATTCTCACCTCTAACATTAATTTTAAATGCTATTCCTAAATGAACCTAATACAGACTCCAAACTCCAAATTGATTTCTTAGGATGGATGAGGGTCCAGCTACTGAAAAAAATACACTTTCAGAAAACAAAAATAAAGGCTAGAACGAAATGCTACTTTTTCTAAATTTCTGAAAAAAAGGAATATTTATTCTGGCATTTACTTCCCATCCCCTCATTATATGCTATGAAATTAGCATTTTTTTAGCAAAAATATATTTTACTATTAATAGTACATGTTTCATTGCACCAAAAAGTATAAATAATAATAAGGTTAATATCACTAGTTATCCCTAGAATATTAATTTGAACCTTACCCTGTGGATACCCGACCTTACCCTACATGATAGGTAAGGTTTTCTTTCCAATTAAACGGATTTGGGGCAGATCAAGATTTTTTTTTATAATATAATCCGTTGGGTGCGGGTAGGATGCAAATTTAGCTAACAACTCGCCCCTAACCTGCTCCAAACCCGCCCCACCAAAGAATGATTGGTGCTAGTATTGAGATTACTTAAGGACCCATAGTAATATCATGCTATTGTTTTGTTTCTTATAGTCTTCATGTATTGCTCACTTGTCTTAGCTTCTTTTTTTTTTATCTCTTTTGGTATTTCTATATGTTATATGTCTTAGTAGGTAGCCATCTATTTTCATTGTAGTACATCATTAGTTGGGCAAAGTGGGTCTTTAGGATTTTATTTGTTAATTTTATGTAGCTACAAGGGCTCTTTATTAATTAGTTTGGCTATTCTCGTTTTTTTTTATAGACTTTTCTTGACAATTATTTGTTTTTTTTTCAATGATTACATATAAGTGGCATGTTGTAGCTATTTAAGTTTATTTTTATTTTTAAATTTTTGATATGGTTGTTACATGCCATATTTTAATTGCTTATGTCGTGAAGTCTTGTTTTTGACATGTTGTGACAGCTTGTTTTTTCTCCTATATTAATTGCAGGGCTTGTAAGCAGTTTTCGTAGAGATGATATTTTTATGTTTGTTTGACAGGCGCAGTTCGCATTTTATTTATATTTGACTAGTTGGTATTAATGAGGATTATATTACTAGAATTAGTTGCTGTTTGGACTTGGTTATTTATTATTTTTTGTTTTGTTCGAACATATTTATTGTTATTGTGTGACAAATTTATCGTAGTCTACATATTATATTTCTTTTAATCTCATATGTAATAATTTGGCGGGTTTGCGGGTCGAGAATCCACATCCTACCGGCTAGTGCAAGGGTAGGATACGGTTTTAGAAAACCCTACCCGATGCTGGTTGTGGGTAAGATTCGGGTTGTATGGATTGTATCATGGGCCGGGTTCTAAAATTGCACTACTCTACTCGAACCCACCCCATAGACATCTCTAGTTGTCCCTAAACTATTCCTGTTTTGCTTAATCGTCCGGGAACTATCAATTGTTGTATCAATCGTTCTCAAACTATTTAATTGTTGCACCTGTTATCCTACCGTTATACTAGTCATTAAAAAGTGACAGAAATGAGGGGAAAAATTACACATTCAGCCCTAAAACTTAAAAAACTTTTTTATCTAAGTCCTAAGCCTTTATGATTTTTTAATTCAATCACAAAACTATAGAAATGTGTACTCTCTTTAATTTCTTTCCTGGTTTCGTAACATGAATTTCTTAACTTTGCTTTAATAAAATTTTATAATTGAATTTTAATTAAGTATTTATTCTAGTTTCTTTATTTTTTTTTTCTTGCTTTTTTCTTTGGCTTTGGTTTTTAAGTCATTTTCTTTTGAAGGCTTTTTTTCTCTTTTGTTCCTCTTGTTTATCTTTCGTTCCTACTTCATCTTTACCACTCATTTTTCTCTTATTTTTATTTTCTTGATCCTTTATTTCCTTTAATTTATCTATTATTTTTCTATGTTTCTTTTGTGAATGTTTTGCTTTATTTCATCTTTCTTTTTTCATTTTCTAAACGTTATTATTTCTTTTACTTACTTTTTTTTTTCCTACAAGTAACCTTCACATTGGAACATGTTTTGTTGAGTCTTATTCATGTTCATTTAATTTGAGGACGTAGAATAATTAAAATCTAGTATGACTTATGTTTTAATATAAGGAAATTGAGAGATAGCAAGAGTTATTATCCTTTTTTTTTCATTATTTTCACATCATTTTCACCCTTTTATGGGAAGAGACTCATCTTTATTCCTTCCCATTCTTTTATTAATTAAATACAGTGTGTTAATTCAACCAAATTATTAGCTGTGCTATTTCCTTTATTGATAGATATAAAACATTACTCAAGTCCTTTATATATATAGACATTTTAGTAAATTGTATAACAAATGAAAAAAAAATTTTAGTACAAAAAAACACACATGACCCATACTTATTGATGCTAACAAATAAAGCAAAAAGATTAATTAATGTCAAATTATACTTTAAATTAAAACAGGAGAAAAGAGAAGTTAGATTTCCCAAGTTCCTTTATGAATCATACAATAAATCCAAAAAAGTAAGATGGATTGAGTAAGGAATTTTTTCAAATTAGTCTAAGTCCTGAAATTAATTAAACATGAATAAAACTCAACAAAACATTTTCTATTGTGAAGGTTATTTATTAAAAAAAGAGAGAAAGAGAAAGAAATAATAACCTTTAGGAAATGAAAAAGGAAAGATTAAATAAAGAAAAAAATCATAAAATGAATGTGGAAAAATAATAGGAAAGTTGAAGGAAACAAAGGATCAACAAAAGAAAAAATAAAAGAAAAAGGAATGGTAATTAAAGATGAGGCAGCAACGAAAAAATAAACAAAAAAGAATAAAATAAAAAAAAAGACTTCAAAACAAAAAGACCTAAAGACTGAAGTGGAAGAAAAAAAATTAATGAACCAAGAATGAATACATAATTAAAATTCAATTATAAAAATCTTATCAAGAAATTTATACTTAATTAAAAGAAACTGAGAGAGAAATTAAAGAGAGTATATATATTTTAACAGTTTTATGACTACACTAGAAAAAAAAAATTTTGGACTCAGATAGAAAACTTTTCTAAGTTTTAGACTGATTGTGCATTTTTCCCACCATTTCCATCACTTTTTAACAGTTGGTATAATGGTAGGACGAGGGTGCAAAAATTAAATAATTTGAAATTTATTGATGCAACAATTGATAGTTTTGGGAAGATTAAGCAAAACGGGAATAGTTTAGAGACGACTGGTGATATTAACCCATAATAATAATAATATGGTTCACCAACTATCATAATTTTTTTGACTCCACCTTGAACTCATGAAAAATCATGTATGACCATATCTATGAAGCAATGAAGTCATATGGACCAACTCTACATGTACAAAATCACCAATTAAGGGCACCTCGTTGGATCACTATATGAAAGTTCACAAATGGTTAAGAACATCTTGAAGTTTGGTGGTGAGAGTGTAACTGATTTTTTAGGGATGAACAGTGCTATTAATATTAAGTAGTTATACTTATCCATCATAGAGCTAGAGGTGTTCAAAGGGTAGGTTGGGCCTAGCCAAGCTCAGGACCGACCCAGGTCAAACCCGACCCAGGACTGGTCAAAGCCCAACTCGGCACGAGCCCAGGTAAGGCACAATTCATGAAGGGGTGGGTATGGGCTTTTAGGAAGAAGGGGGCTCACCTAGGACCAACGCAGACCAATTTATGTTTGGGCCCAGCACAGCTCAACCTGTAGGCATGGGACCTGGGACAACTTGGCCCAAGCACGGCAGTCCTGAACTAGTCCCAATGATAACTGGCAATAGTCAGTAGCAATTTTTTTTTAAAAAAAGCAAATTACACTGTAGGTCCTTCCAATGGCCTATAGATTATAGAATATTTTTTGGCCCCAAATTTACGTTTTCATCCCCCCCCTGCAACAACTATATTTGGAGGGCTTTTTGGTTTTAAAAAAAAGCACTCTCCTATAAATAGGCAGGCTATTTGTAACATTTCTTTACACCAATCTCAACAATCTCTCTTCCTCATCTAATACGATCTTTCTCATTTTCTTCAAGCTCTCAAGCTTATTTTCTTAATTTTTCCTTAATACTTCCAAATTTCTTCATCTTCTTAATTTATTCTCTTACAAATGGCATCCAAGGAAAAGGGAAATGCATCTAGCTCTTCATCCCGCACTGGCGTGAGTTTCTTTTCTCATTCCATTTTCTAAAGGCATCTAGCTCTTCATCCCGCACCGGCGTGAGTTTCTTTTCTCATTCCATTTTCCCGACCGGTGAGCCATGGGGTCCACATGCAACAAACCGACAATGACAAGCAATTCGACATGGCTCAATATGACTTGGGCCTCAATGATCAACTTCCCAACAATGATGTCAAAGAGGTGAAGTCCACTTCTGTGGAGAATCTTGCTAGAGGAGATCGCTCCTAACCCACCCTGATAAACCATCACCCTGAAGTTGAAACACAAGGTGAATTGTCGAGGTTCATTGCAAGGGTTTCAGGAGCATTTTGACCAAAATTTTTAGAAAGATGGTGGTGGCAACAAAATGAGGTTTACAAAATGTAAACATTACAAAATAAAGCTCGTGCATAAGAAGAACTCTAACATGGGAACACTCAAACGACACATGGAATATAAGTATCCAAATATCTACTGGATGCAGCTGCTAGTGTCGGAGCACAAACACAACTGAGGAGTATTACCGGCAGATTAGGTATTTTTAGATTTAACTAGTAAAATTGTAGGCAAGGCATAGTAGAATGGATGATGTTAACTGAGAAACCATTTAGACAAGCTGAAGATATCTAAACCCGGCTTTTAAAAAATATCAAGAAGTACTGCTTGGATGGAGGAATTTAAAATTTATGAAGCCGGTTAATCAAACCACAAGCACACTTTTCTGCTCTTCATCAGTATGTTTCATTCACTAGTTGTATGTGGACTTTACCAGTAGTACAAGATTATTATTATGTCACTGTATATTGGATTGATGATAGTTAAGTCATTCAAAAGTGTATCATTGCATTTAAATGGATGGAGACCAATCATTCTAGTTGGAACATCTTTCAAGTTATTTCTGAAACTTTTAAAGAGTTTTATTGTCATGACAAGGTTTTTAGCATAACATTTGATAATACATCCAATAACAATATAGCAACTAAAACATTGAAAGAATCATTGGAACCTATCAAAGACATTGCATTTTTTCACATTAGATGTGTCTATCATATTTTAAACTTATTTGTCCAAAAAGAGCTTTAGGTTTTGAGCACTGAAATCACTCATATTCGATGGGCAATCCATTATTTAAAGTGAAAGCCCAAAGGTGCCAAAAAGTTTAAGACATATTGTCTTGAAAATGGGATTGAGTTTAGTTGGAAATGTTTTAAACTTAATTGTCCTACCCAATAGAACTCAACTTACAAGATGTTGATGGATGCAATTCCATTTGCTACGCACATGACATGTTTATAAATGTGAAAGGAAAGAAAACAATTTTGAAATAAGAGATGTGAGATAAACTATCAAAAGTAGCCACTATACTACGATATTTTTACGAGGCCACTATTTTTTGTTCCAACGTCTACTATCCCACATCTTATAAGGTTTTAATGTATTTGGTCAACGTTGCATAAGTTTTAAAATAATAAAAGGATGACGACTTTTTAAAAGACATGATCAAAGCCATAAAAGACAAATGAATTTTTTATTTTACTGATATACCCCCCAATCTATTTACTTGCATACGCACTAGAAACAACTATTAGAATCACGAGTATACAGCAGCTCCTTGAGGTTACCACACTTTTTTCAAAATGTCACATATTTTTGTTCTTACGATAATTGTCACTATTGAGGAGCACTTACATGGGTTATATAAGACTTGTGGTAACTAGGATAAGGATAAAGGTAAGGAACGCTACTTCCTGTACTGCCGGGTGTTCATCACTGTCAACTTCATTAGTATTCAATTTGGCCGAACAACTCCTCAAATGGCCCCGGTCAACAACCTCCGATCTTAGTGAAGTTGACGCATAACTCAACTTGGTTTGGGAGAATAATGAGACTGACATTTTGGAATGGTGGAAAGCAAAAAAGCAACAAATGTCTAATACTCTTCATCATTGCCAAGAAAGTTCTAGTTGTTCCTGTCTTACCTGTTGCATCCAAGTCAATTTTCAGTGCAAGAAAATGAGTTATCTTGTAGAGATGAGCTAGGCTGTCACCGGATACAGTTAAGATTTGTATCTATAACCGTGATTAGGGTCTTGCTGCATTATGAATGCAAGACTAAATGTGTTCCGATGATGAAAATCCAGATGAAGGAGACACGTAGATTTTAGGTTTGCTCTTTATCTTCCCAGTTTGTATTCGATCTAATCATGGTATTGAGCACAGATCATAGATTTCTTTTTAAGTTTAATTTTTTGGAACATTTTGCCATTGACTCATGTAAGGTCTGTTCCAATATACGCAAGTGTTGTTTGGCTCTCAAATTAATAAAATTTGCAACGGCAGTGGTGTTTTACCTTTAAAACAATTACTCTTGGAAAAATTGTCTAAAGAACAAATTTAAAATAACAAAAAAAATTAAAAAAAATTGTGTGGCTGGCTCAGCCCAACCCTACACGCCTATACCTGGGTCGTGCCCGAGCCCTCCAGACCTAGGCCCAAGACCGGCCGAGCTAAGTCAGCCTAACAAACACTTATACATGGAGGAAGTTGACTTATACACGGAGGAAGTTGACTATTCTCCAAATCACTTGTTCTCAATGTTTAGCCTAATAATGAGACTCTTGATGGTTACTAAGTGGACTTCTAAAGTTTAAACCTTGGATGCCTCTTTACTTCCTTATGTGCAACTAGATAAAAAAAAAACGTTCAAAAGGTGATTGATGAGAAATTGAAAATCTCAATCAAATTGTTTGAACAAATCTACACTTGTTGAAGAGATAAAATATAACCAGGGTCATCTCTATTATCTCTTCATAGATACTAGTATTATGCGAAGCACAAATTAAAAATGATAGGAATGGTCATTATTAAATTAAAGAGTAAATTACATAAATAGCCCCTCACCTTTAATTTTCATTTTGTTTTAGTCCTTAGCCTATTGAATATTCTATTTTGGTCCTAAACCTATTAAAATTCTTTGGTTTTGCTCCATCACTAGATGAAATTCAATGACTCGGAATAATTGTCTGATATAAGCTTTTGAAATTATGATTTAAATATTCAGTAACTCTCTTACAATAAATATAAATAATTTAATATTTTTTTATAAAAAATAGACAGTTTAAATTAGTAGTATTTTCTACCTTAATAAAATAAATTTAATTTTCAGAAAGAAAAAATAGAGATGATTTGAATTTTTTATTAACTATAAAAAATTACTATACAAATTAAATTTATTGTAAGACAGTTACTGAATAGTTTAAATTATGATCTAAAATTTTTTTATCAAACAAATATTTTAAGTTAACATATTTCATCCAATGGGGGTAAAAATGAAATATTTTTAATAGATTTAGGACCAAAAAGAAACTTTTTAATAGGTTTATGACCAAAACAGAACATTCAATATGTTAGAGACTAAAATGAAACAATACTTAAAGGTTAGGGATCATTTATGCAATTTATTCTTAAATTAAATATACACATACGTGTGATGAAATGGTGCAAGATACTTGTTTGCCTAGTGATGTTGGATCTTACCCTGACATCTAACTTGCAATCTCCTACTACTCTAAAGCATCCTACAATATAATTACTAAAATTGTTTGCACAGGTTTAACTTGATAGCTAATGCTTTGGATTGATCGCTAATGCTTTGGAAACACTATATGAAGGTTCAAGGTTCGGCTTTGGCTTTTCTACTTTCTTCTTAAAAAATGTCATATAAAGCTGGTTAAGTTACCATTTCAAGCTCCAAAAAAGCTGGTATTCTCATTCTCTTACCTAAAATACTAATACATCTTCCCATATACACTTATAAGCATGCTTCTAAATACCAAAGAAAAAAAATCTCTTTGCTACATCGATAATGGGCAATCATTAGGCAAATCCATGCTTGCCTTTCCAAATTTCCTACTGCTAAATACAGAGACCAGATCAGGCAGAAAGATTTGAGTATTGCTTGTGTATGCTTGAACACGTGCATTTGGCTTTTGCATCCGAAAGCGCCTGCACCAGAAAACAACAGAAACTTTCCATTCAGGACACGGAAAAAGAGAAACCAAAGAGTTGGGTTCATGTGAAACTTTTTCCAAGATTGCGTCTTTTTTTGTTACCTTCACTTGCTTCTGAAGATCTTTAATGTACTCAACTGCCATCTCTAACATATCTGCTGTGTTGGTTTGCTGCCACGAGAAATTTTAGAAAAGGATCAATTTTTTTAATTAGTAGTTCATTTTTTAAATCAGAAGATCCGATAAGGATGTTTGCAGCTGGGAATCTCCAAGTCTAAACTACCTTATCTAAGTGAGGGAAGAGATCTTGCAGCTTCTTCATTCTTTCGCTTATTCGTGTTCTTCTCACCTAAATTATGAAGTCACCAGTTAGCTGGCCTCATCAGAAGCATGTTTTGATCAGTAATGAAGAGGAACAGCTAGTAAAGAAATGAGATCAAGATCATGTAAACGAGTAATACCCTCTCGGCAATGCTTCGAGGGTGAGTAGCGCAACCTCTTTTGGCTCGAATTTTACAAGGAATAGACCCCTGAAACTCCATAAGCTTCTCCATAGTAGCCATCTCCGCAAAGCTCTTGGGCAAACTCAGATGGTGCGTCAAGGTGGAAGCTCGGTCTCTCGTGTCCACGTTCTGGTTCAAATTTGCATTTCTGTTCATTAGCACTTAACAAGCCTAGGAACAACCAAAAATCTCATGGAACAGGATCATATAAAACTATGCTACCTGAGCAGGCAATCTGTTCAGGCCAGGAAACAAATTCGCATCAGTCTCTCTAGCTCTCTTCCGGCCACCCACTGGAGAATTAGGCCAAGAAGAGTCACCAGCTAAGTTAGACATGAAATGTCTCTTGCTGTCATTGACATAGCTCAAATTTCCATCGTCAGGGCCACTGACGCCAATGATTTCATTCTCAAGTTCGGCAATCCGAGGCAGATTAGGCCTTGAACGGGGAGATGCTCCAGACGTTAAGTTCATACGAGTGTAGAGCGGGCTAGTTGATGGATTAGCTTCATTGTTAACACCATTACAAGCTCTAAAACCACTCACATCTCTCATCAGTGTGGAGCCTGCCAAAAATGAAAGAAACTTGCAGCAATTAGCTAAAGCCAACTCTCTGTCTCTGCTGGAACATAACAAACATAACCATCCATTTCTCTGTCAGCAATTAGCCAATCCAATGGACATCCTACTAGCAGACTTTTGAAATTTTGGTTTTCAAGTAATTCCCATTTCTCACAAACACAAGAGTAACTATTTGGGACTAAATTAGAACTTGTTTATTCCCAAGTATTCAACTCGAAGCACTAGCAGATTCAAGATCGAAACTTGTTAGAGGAGTAATTCAAGAAACGTACCAGTTTCACCCGAGATCTTGGAGAAAAGGTCAGCCGGGGAGCTGTTCTGTCTAGCGAGGCCGGAGCCACTCCGACCCGTTTCCCGCTGAATCGAGCTCTCCAAACCCATTGAAACAGGACAAAAGGAATTTCCCAGATTACTATTCCCAACGCTCGTCGAATTTTCCCCGGACAAATTCTGATACAGGATCCGCGAACCATTAGAATACCCACCAAATTGGGTCACAGCAACTGGCTCCTTCTCTTCTCGCTTCACACATTTATCGTCTCCATATCCTTGCAAACCACTAGAGCCATTAGAAGCCAACATGTACTTCGCCACAAAGTTGTCGATTTCAGGGCCCGAAGCCCGATCATATTGGTAATCGTCGTACCCGGCGGCGCCGCCATTGGTGAGATTCTCAAAGAACGAGCTTGGAGCAGAGCGATAGCGAGTCAGGAAGGAATTATTCTGGAAGTGATTCGACTCCATGAAATCTGGGTTCTTCCTCAATTCTATATCTGGGTACTTGAAGCTCGAACTATACAGAAGACTCATAGCTTCCAAAGATTCCTGAGACCCACCATGATCCTTCATCATTAATCGCCAAGTTTTCATCATTAGACACAAAAAACAGCTCAAATGTAACAATTTATACCTTAAACACGCTTGCTTGATCCTCTCAACTTCTTGGCGTGTAAGCTTTGCTTAGACTTTTAAGTTGCTTGGCTATTTATCCAAAAAAAAAAAAAATTGCTTCGCCTTGAAAACTGATTTGGACCTCCTGGCTAAGCTTGAACTGCTGGCGTTTGACTTGTAAAGTAAACAATGATCAAAGTAAGAAGCTTTCTAGATTTCTGTTCCTATTTTAAAGTGAAAGTTGCTAGCTTGGGGACAGAACAATCCTCAAAAGGGTACAGGCAGACCAAAATGTAGCAGAATCTGGTTCCGGCAAAGAAATGTCTTGAGTTCTTTAGTACCTTCTTCCTTTATGAGCCTGAGACCTGAAATCAAGACAGCCAAAGAGGAAATAGTAGAAAGGTTCGGAGGACAGTACCAAATGACCGCAATCTTGCCTCTCCCCGAGACGAATTTATGAAGGATGCTGCTTCACAAATACCCTCTAGAAGTACGATAATTTCGAAACTTGCCACTATATGTAACTGATGATGTAATTTGGTGCGTGTAAATAATACGAATTCGTAAAAGAGATTATTTATGATAGGTTGCCTGCTTTTTCTTTCGTCTCTCAAAGAGCCGCAGTTGTTCTTTCACACAGCAGGTCATGAGATAAACTATTTGAAATTTGAGTGGATGTTTAGCTGTAGTGCCGACTGGATTCAATATTTCTATAGGTTATTTTTTTTTTTTTTTTTGTGAATTCAGGTATTGTTAACTATTTAGGGGATCCGTTGTATCAGGATTTATTACAACCTTCTCTCTTTTGATTTTTTTCTGATAAGATCTGTGGTCAGCTAGAAAGTTGAAAGTAGAAATTGTTGACTAATATAGGCCGCTTGACTTTGATAAGCTCCACCCTGCTTTTTTTGTCGGTTTATATTATGTCTCTGTTTAAAATTTTGGTAACGGTGTCTAACAAATTTTTCAGTAAATATGTCAGGCTCTAGTGGTTGAGCTCATGGGACATGCTGGGGCTTCACCTCAAGCCTAAACTTCTTCTAATGCTTCATAAGCGGCTATGTGGCTTGAGCCTAATAAACATGCAACTTTTTAATCAGGCTCTCCTGGTTAAAACATTTTGGCAAATTTTCTCAAATAATCCAAATAAGCTAGTGTATAAAGTCCTCCTAGCTACATATAGTAACTTGGAATCCATTTGGTCAGTTAAAAGAAGTGGCAATGCCTCTCCAATATGGCCTGGATTACTCCATGGATGTTGTATTTTGGCTGCTTTTCTCACCTGCATCATTGGTTATGGTAGTTTGACTTGGGTTTAGCATTGTCAATGGATCTCTGGTGTTCCTATGGACCTTCCCAAAGTTATTAGTCTGGCCTTCTAGGGTCATAAAAGACTTGAAGTTTCTAATCTTGCCAATGGGTAGCACCAAAGTTGGAATTGGGATTTAGTCTGTTCCCCCTTTCACCAACAGATCGTGCATTTTATCCTTACTCTTCCCTCTCTATCTAGTTTTACAGGGCATGACTGTATCCACTTAGAAGCCAATACTTCAAGTCAGTATGCCTTGAAGAAAGGTTATGCTGCTCAGTTGATCAATACTGCTAACCCAAGTAGAGAAGTAGAATCTAATAGTAATGGGCTCTCCAGGGATCCTATCTTCTTCACTATTCTCAAAAGGCTCTGGGCCTCAAGCCACCCTAAAAAATTTAAGGTCTTTCTTTGAAATTGGCTTTTGAATGCTCTTTCAATAGTTTCAGATCTAGCATTGCTTGGGGATGCTATTATTTCCCAATGTTTTTAGTGCAACTTGCACGAAGAAACTTCTTTTTATTTATTATGAGATTGTTAAGACTCTACGGCTTTTTGGGAATAGTTCAATGTTGACCTATCAACTATTTAAGGTATTTTCCTTGAAGGTTTATTTTTGAATCTGTTAGCATCTAAAAACATGTGGCCTATGGACTAGCTATTAATTTTTTATATATACTCTTTGCACTATTTGGATGGGGTGAAATGACGTAGTACTTTAAAATGCTCAGTTTAATGTTAACTCTCTCATCTTCAGAAAGAATGACGTCATACACTTGCTCGCTTTGGCTAAGAATTTGCTCTTTCATTCATTAGTTTCAAAATTGATGCCCCAAACCTTCTTTGTCATATATGGGGTAAAGGTAAATAGGATATACCTGTGGCAAATTCACAGCTTCTTGTAGGTGATGAAGCATGGCATCAATCGTCTAGATTAAAAGCTGTAGCCTGGCTTTGGATGGGGGCTAACGCTTCCCTAAGATCCCCGAAAAGGCTCACTTGGAGAAATTGTGAATAAGTTCTTAAAGCAAAGCTCATTGTGGTCCAAAGAGCTGCTCGGTCTGCTTTAGCACTATCATTTTCTAATGTTACAATTTTAACTGATTGCTTGTAGGTTCTGGCAGCATTACAAAAAATTGCAGACCTCATCATCCCATTGGGCAGTATAGCTAAAGGCCTCTCCCTTATGATAGAGTCTCTCAATCGTTGTTCGGTGGTTGTCGTGCCGCACCAGCATGTTACTCTTATGACGTTGTGACTTCATTATTTTCATCATTCTCTTAGTCTCCATTATCTTTTTATTTCTGGGCACCAAAAAATTGATCAATTCTCCAAAACTATGCCATATCTTATACGTGTCATATGTACAAAATACACCTTTCATCTTAAATTATTTACTCTATTTCAATATTTTTTTCACTTAAGTTTAACTTGAATTTATTTATATCACTATTTACTAATTATTTTTAATATATATATATATATATATATATATATATATATATATATATATATATATAAACTACAAGAATTATAGTTTTTAATATAATTTTTAAAATTTTTTACCAAATATTAATGTAAATAAACTTAAATAAAAAAGAACTAAAATTGAGCAAAAAATTTGGGACAGAAGTAACATCTAATATATCTTTATCAAAAATAGCAATCTCCATTGTATTCTTCCGCCTGCCAATCATGCCTGACCTCCCTGCATCCCCATCTTGCCGCTGATTATCTCCCATTGGGCCACCTCCCAAACATTGTTCTTGATCCCTGTCGACCTTCATCAAGTGATTACAGCATCTGCAATCAGCCGATGGCGCTAGATCATGGATGACAGAAGAGTAGTTATTGCTCAAGTGTCCTAATAGTACTCTTCATCTGCTCAAACCTTGATTTTTCAAGCCATCACCTCCAAGTATGTCACTCGCCTAAATCAACTTCTAACCGGAGAAGATTTGTCACGACCGCCACGACCAGAGCTGTTTGACCCGTCAATTTTATTTTTTTTAAATTTTAAGTAAAATTTCAAATTAGTCCTTTAGCTTCCTCTGAACACTTATTCTGATCTTTAATGATTTTTTATTCATAATTTAGTCACTCTAACAACTTTTTTGTAATAATAGAATATGCTTTACTAAAAATTTTAAATCTTCACTAAAAGCCAAAAAGTAAATATAAAAAAATAATTGTATAAATATGAAAAGATCTATGTACAAAGGATAAACTTATTTGAATGTGTACAAAAAAATATTATTAAAAAGACTTTACCAGCATATCAGTAATACTCATTTGTAATATATCTCACATGTTTGGGCATATTTCTCACATTCTTTCTACATCGAGTTCATCCACTTCTATCATCTAATCTGTACATATGTATTATTAGCTTAATCTAAAAGAATAAAATAATTAGAAAAATATTTGTTAGTTTTTTAAATCTTATTTATACATATATCTCACACAATATGTGCATATTTCTCTCATTCATTATATATCACCTTTACAAGTAAGCTTTTATGTTTACACACTGATGTGCATGTACTTATTTATAATTATACTTAGTGTTTACACTGATGTGCAAACATTGAGAAGGTTTGTTTCAAGAGAGAGAGGGTGTCCTCTAGAAGGAGGTGATTGTGGGGGGAAGGGGGGAGGGGAGGGAGATCCCTGAGGATTTGATTTGTGTCAAACTACGTCACTTGTTCGTGTATCATTTCGTTTATGACAATTATGTCACACATGTCTTTTTGACACTTTTACCATGTTTCTTTCATGCATATATGTCATGTTTATTGTTATTCATCAAAATGCCCCACATTATTATACAGCTGAACTATTTTTGCTGTAGTGGCAAATTTCTGCTCATACAAAAACATTAGCTCTTGATTTAATTGTGAAAAAAATTATAGCGACTGATCTAAATATGACAGAAAACTATAGATAATTTGCCTCTTTTAGCAGACGGATTATTTGTAGCTTATCGCTAATGATGTAATAGGAATTAATTATGTCGGCTCACAATGTGGCGTTCTGGGGGCCTAAACGGCGTCGTCGACATATCTCAATCAGAAGCCAGAACCGTGTGTGGTATTTGGATCTACACGAATGGCCATAAAATAATAATAATAATTCTAGACGTATAAATTACAATATCAAAGTACATTGAACAGAGTATAACCTGGTGGCTACATTTACTTATATTTAAATAATCTAAACATAACTTTATCATACAAGTTTGTGATTTATCTTTGCAACTCTAACACTAATTATGTAGTATGAAAAATTGGAGAAAGGTAGGACAAGCTGTCTTTGTTCAATTTACTCTTGTACCCTTAATTATTACAAGAGAACTGAGTTAAAGAGAAGTTATACTACATTACTCATTCAATGGTTGAAAGTCTTTTGTTTTTCTTTTGCCCCCAGTACAAAGTGACAGGAGGGACAACAATCTTGGCAATGGCTGACACCGATCAAAGTTCGAATCTCCTCCCATTTCCTAAATCCTATAAAATCTCATTTATTCTGGTTTACTTGTCTTTCAATTCCAAACAAGTTGATATTTTCCTCACTAAATATTCCTACCTCAAATCCTTTACTTTATATAGTGCTGATTTTGAGTTTTTTAAAAACAAAATTATTACACTCATGGCTGAAAATCTAAATCTGAGCATGCTCATGGTTTTAGCAGCACAGCTGTTTTAAGGAGCGGTTTTCCATTTGCCTATACTAATATCATATCTATATAGTATTAATTTATTGCTTGCCTGATCCATTAACTGAAGAGACAAATTACTTTAATTTAATCAAGGGACGTGAATCCATGCCTTGTCGTTTCTATTCATCTTTATTTTTCTTAAGTAGACCAACCAACGCAGATGTCGGCTTTGCCTTGTAGCATTTTCTAAGCTTTTCCTTTAAAAATAATTCATTATTCTTATTTCCATTTTGATAGTTTTATTTTTTATGAAAAATAAATATCATTTGAAAGTCTAAACTCTATATAATCAGTAGTTACTTGAATTAATTTTTTTAAGTAATTAATTCTTTATGAATTTCTTTCTGTACTCATCCAAGAAAAAAGAAAACCCAATAAAATACCTTACTTTAAAAAAATGATTAAAAAATATATGTTGAAATTTTTTATGTATAGACTTTTAATTGTTATGCATATCGAATGAATAACCATTAAATATAAAAATAGTTAGTAGTAACTCTTTTTTAAAAATCACCACCTGCACCAGAATTCTTTGATTTGTGCCCACCGAGCGTGTGCGTACGTTGATCTCATGCAACTGCAAGCCAGCTCAGCTACTTTCTGCTACGTTCTTTGTAGTTAAAGAAATGAAAAGTCCAGCTTCAATTCCAATTCATAGCGATTAGAACAAATCTAACCGACATTGACCCTTCTAAGACAAATGGATATAGAAGACACCGTGAGTCAAAAACTCCGTCTAGTATTTCGGCACCGTAAAACCTTCAAGGTCAGATTAAATGAACTTCGAACGAGGATTTGAATCTTGAAAAAGTTCTTTTCTTATTAAATAAAGTTTGGGAATTTTATTCATACTCCCTCCATCCCATATTCTTTGAAACACTCACTTTTTAGCAATTAATATATGATTTTTTATTTTTTATTTTTAGTATATAAATAAAAAAAAATTTCTATATAAATGATAAATAAAGACCTCTAGTTTTTAAATATATTTTTTTAAATTTTTTTCTAACAACCAATAATATAAATAAATTCAAGTCAAACTAGAGCCAAAAGTCAACTGTTTCAAAGAACTTGGGACAGAGGGAGTATTTTTTTGGTGATAAAGAATTAAAAAAATATTAAGAGGTAATAGAGGTAGCAAGTTGCTGAATGATCAGTACTCTCCCTCTTGGGACGGCAACAATCAATCAGCACTGAAAAGTATTTTGTGGACTCAAATTTTCGTCCCTGAATGTTGGGATAGTTCAACTCAGTCTCATAACTATTAAACTTAGGCCACTTAATCCATTTGATTCATTAATTCGACAACTTGATGTTTACTCTGTTAGATTTTTAAAGGTTTAGTGACCTAATAATAAAAAATTTAAAGTTTTAGTTGTTAAATCATAAAAATAGATTAAAACACTTAATGATAACTAAATGTAAACTTAATAGAAGTTTCAAATTATAAATTATATTATAACATAATCCAAATATAAAGAAGCTTGAAGAAAATTTCACTTAAATAATGCTACATTTTTTTTCAAGAAATATAATCAATTACAAAAAAAGTTAATCAATTTTAATTTTTTTTAGAATCAATGTCATTTAAAAATTAGTACTCTATTTAACTAATAATCAGTGCTTCAATATTTTTTTTGTAAAGTAACTAATTTTTATGGATATTTTTTGAAAAAAAAAATGAGAATTTTCACTCAAAATTATCTACTACAATAAGTACTTGAAGGTTTTTAGCGTAAAATTTATACACAATACTCTAACTTTAACTCTTATCTTAATGTAATCACTTATCTCACCTTGACCTAATTGGAGCACTCCGCACAGCAGCTAGATAGGTTAAGTATAGCGTTGTCGCCATCAACTACTTCACCAAGTGGGTGGAAGTGGAGCCTTTGGAAACCATTATAGCCATCTAGATTATAAAATTTTCAGGGAAAAACATTATTTGTGGCTTCAGGTGTCCACAAGATGATCAATTCCATAGCCACCAAATGTGTAAGTTTATAGAGGATAAAGGCATTCACCTCTATTTTGCACTAGTATTGCATTCCTAATTGAACAAATAAGTTAAGGCAACCAATCACACCATAAGGAATAGGCTGAAAATTAGGTTAGCCGAGGCTAAAGGTAAATGGGTAGAAGAATTACAAAGGATCCTTTCGGACTACCAAATGACCCTAGGAGGCCAACAGGAGAAAGTCCCTTCACTATGGTCTATAGAAATAAGGCCTTCACACTAGTGGAAGTCACGTAGCCTACTGTACGAGTCCAGATGTTTGATAGCAATGCCAATTACGAAGGCCCAAAAGCTAAGTTGGATCTTCTTAAAGAGTTTAGAGAAGATGTCCAGATTCATATGAGTATAGGGTTTCGGGGGCCAAACAATGCAACAAAATAAACCAAAACCCTTCCAAGATCTATATGAAATTGGGTAGATCAGGTGTTTAAATTTTTTCATACCTAGTGGGTTGAGATATTTCACACAACTGCGAAGTCGAATCATAAAACTTGAATAATTGACGCGTTCAAGCTCTCTGCAATATCCACACAAACTATTTGGATCACCATGCCTACTTCAGATTCCGGCATGAATGTTCCTCTTGTACTCACAGTGCTAGCTTGTATCCTCCAAGGAAAACAAAAAAAAGTGCAGTTGGAAATTTCAAACCCCTTTTTAATTTCATCCAAAAAGGCTCACACAAAAAACAACACTATATAACATATCTATAATGATGCAAAACTCTCATGTACAATTAGTTTCATAACCCTAATCCAATTAGGCCTAATTTTGGGCTTAACAATTGCTCAACTTTTGTGCCAATAATTAATCCAAAATTATCATAAAACCAAAAACAAACAATTTAGCTCATACACTCAAATAATCCAATTGGCTTTATGTGTCCGACCCTATAACCTCCTACCATGTACGCAATGATCATAAATCACATCATAACATCATTGATACCCAAGTGACAAGATATTCGGTAATTTTACTAAACCTATATGGGGCACAATAAAGGAACAGACCCCTTCTGATTATAAGAGCTTGATATAGGACATAATGAGAAAATAAACCCCCTGACTAGGAAACACTTTCGAAATTAAAAAAAAAACACCACAAAAAATTAAAGAGAAATTTCTTCATTGAAATTTCTTTGAATTCAGAAGAGACTCAACTATTTCAACAAAAGAACAGTTATAAGATTTCCTAAACTAATCACCAAAACTAACCAAATACTGATGAAGGGGCATGAACTGGACACAGGTAGGGAAGGGCAAATCATAAACTAGTGCGAAAGCACAAACCTAGCTGCAATAAGTGTAATAGAACTTGTTAAGGAGCTTGTGGAAGTATCACATACCAACCTTGCCAAAGTAACCAGGATGGTATTTGTTGAAAATGAACCAGTATTGATGCCTAAAATTCATCTTCTAGTAATGGCTCCTCGGTATCGGTAGCCTTTACGACCTTTTCAACTAGTACCATTCCCAACTTACCTTCCTTAGGCCACATGTTGAAAGCTTCTCCCTGATCCTCATACGTAGTTAGAAATGATAGATCAAGGTTTGAATGTTTCTATTAGACTTGGAAACAACAAGAAAGAAAGTCATCATAGAATTCCCCGAAAGGCTTTTTTACCAAACCCCTTCTCCAAAACCCTGTTGGCTGACAAAAGCTTTTTTATGTGAATGTTGGCCTTCTAATAGAGCTTGAGATGCATCCCCTACATGTCACAAATGATTCCATCAACCCACACAGCATGATTGTAAAGAGAATAAAGCATCCCAATACTCGAACTTGCCCCGCCCTGAGGAGGAATCATACCCACCTGGAGACCCAACTTAATGTATGACAGTTTTGTATCAAAAGCTCCTAGTTGAGCCCTAAGATGTTGGATCTCAATGAAAGCCTGCTTCTCCCTCTATGATGCTTAATGGATAATCTTAACTGTCTTATGAAGACTCATGCTCTTGTCATTGATGACCTTCTGTCGTTCCTCCAGGTCAAACTCGAGCCCTTTCACCTTTCCGATCAAGCTCTCATGAGTCATCCATTCATTGTCTAGTTTTTTTTCCAAGTCCATAGTCGAGGTCTTAAGATTCTCTAGTTAAGTTACCAGGCCCCTAGTTTAGTGCCCTTGGGTGATGCCTTTTGCTGATGATATAGGTGATGAAGGCCTTCTACAAAAGAAAAGAGTCAAATGTGGCAACATACACAAGCATAATAAAAAAATGGTTTAAGAAAAAAATTCCTAGAGCAAGCCTGCTGTCGTATTCATCAATTGCACTTCATCTCCCTTTAGCAGGGGAACTAGAAGATGGCGATCCCAGATGGTCCTTAAAGCTTTTAGGAACCTATGATGGATATTGGTTTAGTTTTCAAAGATTAACTTGTTTACACCTACTACCCATTAAGAATTGAAGAGCTGGTTTAGCTTTATCCTCTGTCCGCCAGACCTTTCTTTTGGGACTACCCTTGCTCTTGGAATATATGCTCATGCTTGAAATAAGGCTCCACCTCCTTCAACAAAACAGGTCCCCGCCAAAAAGGCATTTAGGATTAGCCACCTGATGAAGGCCGACCATTTTGAGCCTTCTATGGAACCACCCTCGTAGGGACTTAGGGAGGATGAGGAAAGGTTATCACCTGTGAAGGTGTCACTATAGTAAAGACAGATGAAAAGGAAAGTCAGTCCCGTTAGACTTCTTCACAAGAGTAGCTAGATGAAAAAACCCGCAACAATCACAAAAATGATATCAAATTAATGCCATTGAAACATGAGGAATTGTCAAGACAAAAACTCATACCATTACTCTTGTGCTTAAAGGCCACAACCTCCTTAAAACTAGATCGATTCATGAACCTTATTCCTCTAAAATTGACTGGCTTCTTCTTCTGGCGACTCCACTAGTTGTACCATTGAAGGAGTTGGTTAGGTAGAAGGTGTGGCGGAGTCTTCACCAATAACCTTTGGATCCTAGGTAGCATCCACATGTACTACTTGAAGCTTTTAAGCAACAGCCAACCAGTTGGCAATTTTTTTTCTCTTCCTCAAAAGCTCTCGAGCGTGGCCACCCATATCTGTAATTAAGGAAAACCTTGACCAATGATCCTTTTTTTTACTGAGAGCTTAGTTGAAAAGGCTTTTCACGTCAAGATAAGTCAAGTGGGCTCTACTACATCCATTTAAGTGTCATTTCCAAAACCTTCGTATAGGGAATCAGAAACAACCCATCATAATTTTCATTCTAAACAACAGACTCCAATCATGTAAAGAGACCATGATAAGCCTTACGCCCTCGAAATGCTAGAACATATGAGGCACTTGACATGGGCATGCTGCAGAACAGTGATGATATCACATAAAAAAACTGCACTCTAACTCCCTTAAAATGAAGAAAAAATAGTCCTTCAAGTTGGCTTAAGACTTCTTGCAAGTAATGAAAACAAATGATTTATTGCCCCCATGGCTGATAGAGGCAAAATAGAATAAGCCAGAGTCTTTCCTCAAGTCTAGCATAAATAATTGGAGGAAGGTTTCCAAGATAGGGTCCACCATGGCCATCTTAAACGTTATAATTAACAAATTCATATTTGTGAAAGAATTAGGGGCTAAATGAGAAGGCCATACCCCGTAATGCGAGCAAAACTCCTTCACTAGAAGATGTATTCAGAAATGAAGTCATGCCTGAAGTTGGCCCACAAACATTGTGAAAATGTCGGTCTTCACACTACCACCAAGATGACCACCATCATCTAAGGCCTAGGACCTCTTTAATGTAGCAAACATACCACTAGGCTAGTGAAATCGCTTCAAATTTGCCGTTAGCATCCTTGAAGTTTAACATTGTACAAAGTTTCTTAACTTCCTCCATTTTAGGAAAGAGAGGATCCTTCAAGGGTCTTACATTGGCGGTAGCCTTCATGGCAAGGAAAGACAACGTATAGCTAACGATAGCCCTTCATGTGAACAGTTTGTTATAAGCCATCTAGAGAAGCCAAATTAAATGAGGTAAAGACCACTGCTAGAAGGAGTGGCCAACCATCGTGGAGCATGAAAAAACCTAAAAGCATATAGCAAAAAACATAAACAATATAGGAGGCTTAAACTTGAAACTTGAGAGAATGAAATCCAAAAACAAAAAATTTGATTACCATATTAGAAGTTGAGAGAAAAAGACAATAAGAGCACGGGAAGTCAAACAGCGAGAAAGAAAAACTGTGAACAACCTATGAAAAAACTCTAAGAAAATTCTCAAGTAGCAAAGAGCAGCAGTAACGTGAAAGGAAATTTTAGTAAGACAAAGAAGAGAGTAAATGGTAAAAGAAAAAGGGTGAATAACCTTTTATAAAGAAGAAAATAGGCTTTTCAATTGCTCCCTTAGAAACTATAGTATAATTATAATACTCTTTGAAGATGAATAAATATGCACCATGTGGCAATAAAGAGCCGTCAAAAGGGGCACACTTGGTCACTTCCCTGATGAAGCATTAAATAAGTGTGGTTTCAACTCTTAGATGACCGTTGAACCTGTCATGCATCTACAACTATGTAACATATGTCATCAATCTAAAATGATGATGATGCTACGAAGATGTATCAAAAGACACCCTCTAGAAGATGTTAAAAAAGACATTGTTTTGCTAAAAGAGGTGCCACTCCGAGGCACCGTACCACAAGATGGGCATCATTTCACACCAAAACGGTGATGTTTCCCCTTTCCCAAAAATGTGAGGCACAAACTCACATTTTATAATAGGGGAAGCTATTGATACAATGCGAGCCCAGAAACAAGCCCATATAAAAAAATTGAGTCCATGTGCTTGAGAAGCTTATTTTCGAAATCCAAAACGTCCAAAGTGAGTTGGCTAAGGAATAAGGCTAATAAATATGGCAACTAAATCCCCCCATTATGGGATCCTTCCTATCTAGGAGATCTCACATGGTCTCCTCCACTACTATATAAAGGAGACCTCATTCTTAATCTTAATGTATGTAATGTCATCAAAATTCTCCTTACTATAGCTTCATATCACTGTCGAGAAATTGACTTGATTATTAGAGGGTTTCTCCTAGACACACATCCCGGGGTCCTGACATGATCTTTGAGAGCAGAATCTCTAGTTGACCCTCTCCAAGCTTCAATGCCAGTCCACCTAATTAGATTGGAACCACTTTGGCTATCATTAAATTTAAATTAATTATCTATTTTATTCTTTGAATACAATTTTTATATTCTTTCCATATTTGTAAATTTTATTTCTTTAGTATAGGCGGACAAGATTGGGATAAGTAGACTTGAAACTTGAACTTGCAATATCGACCATAGTTTTTAACGATTTCACTATATGTAGGTATTGGTTTGTATAGTTACGCTCTCCTATTAAACAATTATTTACTATTAGCTGGCTGGACTTCGAGATTAGCTTGCAAATTTACTGGACGTGGCATCTAGAGAAAGGGGAACGTTACTTATGGAAAGCCAGGCTTTTTTTTTTTTAAGTCACGTGTAATATATATCGAATTAATTTTAGGTTACTTGTACCTGAAAAAAAAAATTAGAATAATTTTTCACAACCATTTGTAGTCCGAATTATACCTACAGAGTTTCTGCTAATTAATCAATATTTGATCATGTGAGCTATGACTAATATATTTTTTATTAATCTAGCCTAGGAATCGATGTGAAATATAAGGTTTAACCAGTTTAACACTACAAGAGAAATATATAGAACCAACCAGAGAATTAGCCGCTGATTAGTCGACACTTTGTTTTTTAGTATTGATAGGCATGGTTATCAATCAGTCACCAGGGAAGGGCAACCGGCTGTGCGACCAAACGCTGGAGATTGATAAATTTGGTCATCAACTTGTCACCTATGGAAACATACGAATCCCAAATTACCCATCGTGATCTCTGTAATAAACATCAAAGATTTTTCACTAGATTTCCTTTTTAACATTTCATTTATTTTACTAATTTTTAGTTATTGTGAAATTTTTTATTCTGTGAATTTTTGTGGGAAGAACATTGGCCAACAAAGGAAAAGAAGAGGAACAATTTTGCCAAGATTCCTTTTTTCATTGGGGCATTTGCAGTGAAGCAATAACTTACATCTCCTGACTCGTCCTTGAAGACCGGCAACTTAGTGGCTCCTTTGAGCCACCATTTGCTCACAAAGCTCTTAGTCCCCATCCTAAAGTGCAACAACCAACAAGTTCAGTGGCCTAAATTCTAACTCGCTAATCTCACCTCCCTTGGGGTTCTCTTCCTCTCACACAATCGCTTTGATTGCAACTTCCTGGATTTCATCAACTCGCTCTTTTTTTTGTATAATTGAAACCCGGCCTTCAAAAGCTGCTTCAATGAGACTCAAGTTTTTATTCAAATTTTGGGCCTTATGTTCCAAAAAGGGCACCAAACAAAAACTGGGAGATAAGAAAAAGTATAGGGTAAAAGATTAAAGGATTTGAATTTATTTGGTAAAGACTGTGGAAGTTGATTGATCAATCTTGTTTCTTGCGGATAGCTAATGTGGACATTTTGGGGTTGGCAACTGATTTTGTTGACTGGTAGGTGACAGATTTTTGCCCCGGTCTCTAATTTATCAGCATCTAGCCTTTATAAATTATGCTTGCTTTTGAGCGATGGATTGTCTGATGACCATTGTATCTATCACCCCTCTCAATTATTGAAACCTAGTTTTTTGTACTAAACATGATAAAAGAAAAATATTGTCACAACTTCAAACATTTCTACAAAATTAGTGTTTTTACATAGGTGATGTGGGAAACTGTGATTTTAGGTTGAGTTATGTGAAGAACCCGCTAAGTTAAAAAAATTACTAATATTTTCATTTGTTCTCTAAAATTTCTTATAACTATGGTCCTACTCCATGACAAAAGGACAAAAGGCCAAACTATGTATTTAGCCCCTAAACTTACCTAATTTGCGCGAGTTGGAAAAGGTATAAATGAACAGATCGTTCAGTAAACCGTTCGATAAAAGTTCATTTATTTAATTAAATGAATGAACACAAACAGATTTTTCTGTTCAATTAGTTAAACGAATGAACATGAACAAGGTCTCGTTCATTCATTTACATTCACGAATTGTTTGGTTATTGTCCATTTATGTTCATTTATTTGTTTGTTTGTTTATGTCTATTTGTTTGTTTATATATATATATTAGTTGTATATTTATTATTATATATTTTTTATATATCATATCTTTTTATTAGTGTCCACCTACTCCACACACATATGATTATGCCCCAATCTACCCCAAATTAATCTATTATCTTTGGAGTAAAATTCACCAGGGGTCACCTAACTTATTTTTTTTGTCCTAAATGAGTACCTAACCTTCATAATGTCCTAGATAAGTACCTTACTTCTTATTATGTGTCCTAATGGGTACTTTCCATTAATTTCATAGTTAAGTCTAATAGAAAATGTTGATGTGGCATGAATTAATTCTCAAATAAATCTTAAAATAACAATTTAGTCCCTCTTACTCTTCCCATGAATAATTTTAGACCCTTAAACTTTTAAATATACTAATTATACTCCTAATCTCCTATGTCTTCTCGTATCACCATTTATTTCCCAAAAAATCTAGAAAATTAAGGCTGATTAATGAGCCCTAGAACTGGACCTTTTATTGATGAGCCCTAAAACCGGACCTTTCTCTCTCCTTTCTCCACCTCCTCAACCTCTTCCTCCCACCTCGCAGCCATTTACTCCAACAGCATCCCTACCAAGGCCGCCAGTGGTGATGCCATTGTCCTCCTACATCACCACTATTAGGGCCTCTATTACTGTCGGCTGTCACCATTCTCCTTACCAGCACCCAGATCCATCACCTTTGCACGCTGTTGCCTTCACCCAAATCTGAGTTCCTTTGGCGGTATGAGCAAGGATACATTTTTGTGGGTCCAATAGGTTGCGAAAAGGGTCTTCCTCAATTTTTTGGGCAACGATGGTTTTAAACTGATCGGGTGTTGGCAGAGGATGAGGTGGTAGAGATCGAAAGAAAAGAAGTTACCGATGGTTGGCAGGGACTAGAAAGGACAAAAGGAAGAAGGGAGGCTCTTCTTGTTCCCGCGATAGCGAAAACGGCGTTTAGTGTTGGTGAGGCAAAGATGATTGCCAGACAGGCTTACCAGAGAATGTGTTTCACATAAAGAGAGAGAGCCTGATCCAGTAGCTATTAGAGTTAGGGTTCTTAAAAATTTAAACAAACTCAAATTTGATTTGATCTAAACTTGAACCAAATTATGTGAAATTGATCAATCAAATTATAGGGTTATTGATTTCTAGTGTGTGCTTTACAAAACCGAGCCACCCCACCAGTGACTTTATGAATGGTAGTAGCTAAAGAGCAAAAGGAGATGGCAGCAAAGAGAATGAGACAGGGGAGGACAGGGATAAGGAAGTCTACAGGAAAAGTTTATGGTTTAAATTGTTGATAAGAAAAGTTAAAGGACTATAAGTGTTATTTTAGAATTTATTTTAATGTTTTCTTTTACCAAGTCAGCATTTTTCCATTAGACTTAACTATGAAATTAACGGAAAATACCCAGTTAGAACGCGCAATATGAGGTAAGTTACCTTGCTAGGACATTATGGAGATCAAATACCCATTTAGGATAAAAAAAAATAAGTTAGGTGACTCCCAATGGATTTTACACATAATCTTTGTTTCTCTAAACATAATTAGTCATTTCCCTCACAGTGTGCACCTACTACAGCATCAAATTCGAACCTCGTAACTCTAGCCCATAATCTCTCTCATTATTACATATTGTTGTGTCAGTCATTGTTAGACTTATTGCAATTCAGATTGATGGTAGTTATCAACTTTAATTGTTTGTGTTCGTGTTCCTGTCCATATTCATTTTTTAATAAACAAATGAACACGAACAGAAAAGTTGCGTTCGTTTATTGTTCGTGTTTATGTTCATTAAAAGTTAAATGAACGAACACGAACATGGCTTGTTCATATTCATTCGATTCATTTACAGCGCTACGAGTTGGTCCTCAACTTAATACTCAGTAAATATTAGTCCCCAAACTTTAAAAAACTATGCGAGTTAGTTCATTACCTTAGACATGTTGATGAAAAAATTATAATATCCCTCATTATTTCTTTTAGTCCATACAAAAAGCATTTTTAGTTTAAATTCATTCAAAAAAGCTATCTCCTCCATCATTAAAATGGAATTTGGAGTTAATGAGGATGAACATGAGAAGTTGAGTTTTCAGAGCAAGTATACAAATTGCATCGTTTGCCCCTCATACATTTTCTTTGTTGTTTTATGCTAGCTCCATCTAGTTTATTACTTTTCATGCTAATTCAATTCATTAGTAACTCCATTCCCTTGGCATCTTGATTTAAGTGCGGCAAAAAATGTTCATGGGTAGTCTTCTCAAAGTTTAAAGGCACTTAACTCCCTTGTAATTCAATGTTCCCTTCTTAGTAACCATTCAATTGACAAGTACAACTTCAAATTAGCAATTAATAAGCTTAATTAAAAAATATTAATTATAAAAATATCTTAGTACAATTTTTACGTAATATTTGATTAGATGATGAAGTATGGATGTTATGCTTGTTTATTCAACTACAATAAAATTATGACATGGAGGATTTGTAGGAATTTTTAAATATATTTAATTTAGTAAACAATAAATGTAGTAGGATCAAACTTCCCTTGACCTCTTGGAAATATCATATCAATGTGGCTCTAACCCGATATAAACCGGGTTAGGATTAGTTTGAGTTATGACTAGAATAGGGTTGGGTGAGAGTTAGGGATATGCTATAAAAATTAGGTTTCAACTCAAACCCGATCCTAAAACTCAAACTTTCATCTTTAAGTGGAGGAGATAATTTATTTGAATGATTTTAAACTAAGAGTACTTTTTGTGCTAAAATAAAAGAGATCAATAGGGCCTTTGTAATTTTCTCATCAACATATCTAAGCTAATGGACTAAACTCATATTATTTTTTGAAATTTAAGAACTTATATTTGCTGAGTACTAATTTGTGAATCAACTCACACGAGTTGGGTAAGTTAAGGGTCAAATGTATAATTAAGCCAAGACAAAAAGATGGACTCTTAATTAATGACATGGCTGTTGATCGATCTGACAATCTTTAATTATCTTGTGCAGCAATCAAGCAAAAATTAATCGTTAAGCTTACGCAACTTTTCTGATCAACTTCGACATGGTATAATTGCACTACTTTTTAGTTTAAACAAATAAATTAGTCGACGAACCAGTTGACCATTTACAAAGGTCAACCCTGTCAGATATCGGTGGATAAGCCGGCCGTTTCGAGACCTTGGTACTAGGGCTCTTACCCATTCAACTAACAAGTACTCTAATGTGACAAACATCTGGAGTTAGCGATTCTAAATTTTGTGAAATTAAATATTTTCTCCGTGAAAATTTTTACTCAATTTATTTTTGGTAATTAATTTATAATTTTTTATTTTAATATTTTAATATATAAATAAAAATTTTATATATAAATAATAAATTAAGATATGCAATCTCTATATATTTTTTTTAATTATTTCTAATGAATAATAGTATAAATAAATTCAAGTCAAAATATAAAAATTAAATTAAATGGAGCAAAAGTTTTTAGACTAAGGGAGAATATTGGACATTATGAAATAATATTAGACAACAGTATTTAACAAAATATCTATTATATGGTTCTTTTGATATCTTTAGTATTTTTCATAACCATATAATATTATTTCAGAAATGTCGTACTTGACAAAAGTATACAAGAGCATATACAATAAGTATACCTAGGAATATTAAAAACGTTTGAGCTTGGGAATTGACATTTCTTCTGTAATGTGACGATGAAGACCATGCGACAATTTTGACTTTATCTAAATAATAGAAATACAATGTGTGTTAGTTATAAGCCCACTTGTAGTTGATAAAATAAGGTCGTGAAAAGGTCGTAAGAAAAGGTCATAGAAGGAGGTTTCAACGAGGAAGAGAAAAATTGTGTTCATACTGCCTAGTCCCTGTCTTCTAAAACTATTACAATATATTATATTGTATACAATTTTAAATTTTTATAATATTTTTATATTTAATAACATACTTTATCATATTATTTTTTAAATTATCATTTTAATATCTAATTTTTTAATTTTTTTTAATTTACATGTAAAAAATTGAAAGTAATAGTGAGAATAACTCACAAACTTTTTTCACTTTCTTAATTTCCATGTCAAACCAAATAAAGTATCATTAGTAGGATGAAGAGAGCAACATACTTATTGTGTATTACCAGAAAAAAAATGTAGTTGTTGTTCCTTGGAAATTGAAATCAGAAAATGAAATAAATCTCTATATATGTAAACTGTAAAGTTTCTGACCTGTTCTTGTTTTTGCCGATACGTATGTATGGTAAGTTGAAGCAATGGATTATGAAAAGTAGAAGGATCAATCCTCGTCTCTGGTCTGCTCCGAAAACAAATGGAAAAAGTAAAAAATAAAAACTTTACAGAAATAGTCCTCTGAGAGAGAGAGAGAGAGAGAGAGAGAGAGAGAGAGAATATTACGCCAAAGAAAAAGTAGTAAGAAAAATAATGTTTCATGAGTCATGACTTAGCAGTGGTCTTACTATTATTGTTTCATGACTTAGCATTGGTCTTATTATTGTTTGAAAAATATTATGAATTACAAAGAAAATTCTGACATACTATATGGACTAACCTTGTAAATTATCCAATCCAAATATCTACACTAGTCTCCGTCCTTCTCTCTTTTACTTTGATTTCTTTTTCCTCTCAACTTCCGAATTCTCTAATCTTTGTTCCTATTTCTCATCTTCCGAGTTCTTCAGTTTCTTCGGCTTTTTTTTCTGTAATTTCTCTTTCTCTGTTTGTTTCTATTTCTATGTTTCTCTCACATGGCATACTCCTAGGAACTAAACAACAAGATCATGATTGCCGCTACCATCTCCTTATTTGCCATCATGTCTTCTGCCTTTTCTCTAATTTTTTTTTTTTTTTTTGTCTACAGCCAATTTGGAACGGTTTTTCAGTTCACTATTTTGACCTTTGTTGTGATTAAGCTGAAATCCGATCTGTACAAGTTGATGGTTTACGGTCAAACCGGGTTGAATAGGAGGTCTGGTCTAATTTTAAAAAACACTAAAGAAAATTCACATTGATAGAATTAAACCATCCTTAATAACGTTTATTTTTTCTGTCAAATGTATTGAATGAATCTGAATGACCTAAGCAATTGATATAAGAAGTAACTTGGTACCAACGTCATTGAAACGACTATCAATTTTGCAATGTTGCATGTCAAACATTTCATTAAATAAATCAACTTAATAATGATGTAGATTTATTACTCCAGATGCCTTATGACACCTTGAACATATGTATCACTCATATATTGTATCTTGATATCAAATATTTTGCATGGGGTACAAACATCAATGAAAAGAGATTCTCAACCTTTATTTTTGATTTCTGACATTCTCTTCTTGCATGGTTTAACATATGATGACATTTACAATATCTTGATCTTTTCTTCTATAATGTCAATTCATTTTATTAGTGACTCCCAATACTGTCAACATTGTATGCAAGATGAAAGCAAAATCAAAATATTCTAATAGCTCTGTCAATTGATGTGCTTCAGCTCCTTGATCTTGGTATATTTTATTCTTTTTTTTATCCTTAGTACATTAATAATAGAACAAAATAATGCGAGAACACTTACAAGTGATCCATAATGAAATCCCTAACAAGTATCCGGTCTATTAATGTTCATTTCTTGATTTAAGTCCCGTTTGACATTAGCTTTAGCGATTAACGTCAAAGTTTTGAAAAAGCTATTCAATGGTAGTTTTTAGTTTTTAAATTTAGCAGTTTCATCTCTATCATCCAATAAATTATTCAAAATTCTAACACTAATTATAAAAATTGTTCCCAAACGAAACCTTAGTCCTCTGTCATTTTCAAGTTCACCATGATTTAATGATTCTACAACTTTTCTGCTTTTTTTTCTTCATATTTATCTCATCATTTACATGATACTCTAACAACATTCAACAAAAAAACAACCAAGTAAAAAAAAATTAAGTCATTGACATAAAAATGATTCTTTACAACAAAAACAACTATTAGTTGTCTTTTTCTTCTTCTTCTTCTTCCTCCTCCTCTTCCTCCCATTCTCTTCCATATCAAATTCTCCATCTTCTTCTTCTTCTCCCCCAGTTTTTTTCTTCTTTGTTCTTCTTCTTTTCTATCTCCCTTCCTCAACCATTCTTCTAAGAATAAAAGGAATTCTGGATAGCTAATTGTCAAAAATATATAATGACAACCATCAATAAAATACCAACAACATTTTTTGATAGTTGAGTATTGGAAAATCACTAATCACATATTCCAACTACTAGCTGTTGCAAAATTGCCGATGTGATATATTCCAATGGCTGAATTGTAGGAATTTTGGTCTTACAATGACTATTCTTTTGACTGTTTGTGATGGCAAATAGTCAAAAAAACTTTCCCATGACCATTCTAAATTTAATGGCTATCCAACTATCAGAATTTTGATTTTCCAACAGTTGACACCACAACATAAATGCACAAAAGCACCTGAGTTTATAGTTCCAATTAGTCACTCGAAGCGACTAAAAGGTGATTAACATTCTCAGTGGCAAAAATCCTAGTCCATATCTAGGAGCGACTAACTAGCGACTATTTGGAGCGACTAAACTAGTCAATCGCTCGCCTTAGGGATAGCACAATATGGAACAACTAACCAATTCAGTCACTCGACCTGGTGATTGACTTTCAGTTGCTCCATTTATTTTGGATTTTTTTATTTTAATTGGCAGGTAAGAAATTAAAACAAAATTAATTGGAAGTTTCACAAGGAAGCTGACCACCGTGCTTGTCATGTGTGTCCCATGCCTGTCGTATTCCCTTGGAGACAACGACTCCATCAAGTTCTTTTGGGATGCCCCTCTCAAAAAAATTCTCACTTCGATGAGCTTTTGATGTAGAGTTTTGGGTCAAGGTCAAGAGTCGACTCCAAGTGTTGTGGAGAGTATAGACAAAGTCTTCATAAATGTGGAAGACAAAGTCAAAATGGTGATGGAGTTTGCCTTGTTGAGGGTCGTGGGTAGTTGCGAAGCCATGGAAGGCGGTGGCGTAAAGGGTAAAGAAGGAGTCTTCGACAAAGATGGTTGAGGCGTATCAGTCATGGTGGTTGGAGAAGGAAAGGGGCTTGGCATTGGGAGTCATACGAACAATGTAGGTTTTGCCTAGAAATGGCCATGGAAATGGAGATAAGAGAAAGGAAGTGGCAAAGCAAGAGGAAGAAGATGGCGATGAGGTAGAGGAAAAGTTAGATGAAGAGCAAACAATGAGAGAATGAGGAAGACGAAGAGATGGAGATAATGTTATTTTGAGAGCAACAAAGTGGAAAATTATTATTATGGGTAAAATCCACCGAGGGTCACCTAGCTAATTTTTTTGTCCTAAACAGGTACCTTACCTTCAAATTGTCCGACCGAGGTACCTTACCTCTTATCGCGTGTCCTATCTGGGTACTTTTCATTGATTCCATTGTTAAGTCTCACGAAAATTGCTGACGTGGCATTAATTAATGATACAATAAACGTAAAATAATAACTTTGGATCCTAAACTTTTCTAATAACTAATTCTAACCCTTAAACTTCCACCAAAATCATTTTACCTCTTCCTCTGTCACCCACATCCCAGCCGCCCTCGCCTTCGAAACCTGTCAGCAAAATCATCCTCCTCCTCGTCAACCTCATCTCCATACCCAAACTCAGCATCACCACGATATCCGGGCTCGCTTCCGTAACCCGATTCGATTCCTTGACCACAACCCACGCCAATCAAACTCTCCTTCTCCCCACTTCCACCATTTCCGCCGCCGTCCCCCCTATTATCCCGCCGCAAATTGCGAGCTTCGCTGACATCGGACGGCCAATACGAGGAGTCCGCGCCATTTCCAAAAAGCTCGCCCGCTGGAATCAGTCCCCATTGCCATGGGGAAATCCGAGCACGTACCATAAGCTGCAGACGCTCCAACAGAACAGCACCGCCTCGTCCCGCTTCGGTCGGAGCTCCGACCCGACACAGAGCGCGACCGGCGGCGCCTACGCTTCCGGGCAATCAATCTGTAGCTGCTTCGCCTTTGGCTGTGGGCACTTGCGATAGTACGGTCATCGTCGATGAGGATGAGCTTGGAGAGGTCGATTGAGAAAGAGGTGGTCCGATCGGAGAGGCAGGGACGCTTGGCGTGAAAAGCATTAACTGAAGGTTTCTTGGGCTAAAATAATTTTGGTGGAAGTTTAAGGGTTAGAATTAGTTATTAGAAAAGTTTAGGGTCCAAAGTTATTATTTTACGTTTATTGTAGCATTAATTAATGCCACGTCAGCAATTTCCGTGAGACTTAACGATGGAATCAACGGAAAGTACCCAGATAGGACACGCGATAAGAGGTAAGGTACCTCGATAGGACAATTTAAAGGTAAGGTACCCGTTTAGGACAAAAAAATAAGCTAGGTGACCCCCGGTGGATTTTACCCTTATTATTATTGAAAATCAACTAAAAATTTTAGTCACTATTCAGTTGCTCAAAATGTGAGTCCCACAACCTAGTGATTGAAAAGAGACTGAACATTAATTCAGTTGCCCCTTTCAATTATTTTCTTACATTTCTCTTGTAGTGTGGCCATCGTGAAAAACCATAAAAGAATCACTTTTCTTGTAGTAAAAATTTTACACCATAAATATTTTACGTCATAAGTCCAATTACACTATTGCTGTTTATACCAAAAATATTATTTTTTTATGCTTCATTAACGATATTGTTCGAATAAGTTTTGTTGCGGAGTGGGTCGAGTGGCGTTCATTTTCTGGCAGAAGATTTTTGAAGAAAATATAGATGAATGTATTGTTGGCTGTGGGTCATTGGATCCGACTGAAAATTTTGAATTTTTTTATTAAATACAGGTCTATATTTTTACGATCCATTAGAATTTGTAAGATAATCTTACTAGTCTTTTAGTCAATAAAAATTTATGAAAGAAACACACTAATCTTATAAAATAATTCAAATTGAAATTTTATATGCAAATAAATATATAATTGAGATCAAAAAGTAAAAAGAAACCCAAAAATAATTTGGTTTCACTATTGAATTAAACAAAGTCAGGACTTTTTAGTTTCTTCCCACTTTCAAACATTATAAGCGGCTTGAGGATAGAAGAATTTCCCACAACACAAGGAGTCAAGGACCAGTCATCACCAGTGAATTGCTTCTTTGACTCTTCAATTGCGAATTCTTCAATCAACAAAAAAACTTACATCGAATTTATGCTAGAAATTATGAACACTTCAAATTAGAACATGTGATAGTTTAGCTTATTTGATTAGGTTTTAATTTTTAAGTTCAATAATCGATGTGAAATTTTTGTTCTGCTTTTCCCACCATTTCTATTTTGTTCAATACGATTAGGGAGAAAACTTGATTAGTCATATAACATTGCTCTGTTGTGGCTTTTAGAGCAGTTGGTTTGAGTCTTACCGCCAAAAAAATCAGCATTAAAGAGCGAACTGAAAATATTGGAATGGATGGTTAAGTAACCGAAAAAGTGCTGTGAGAAATGGCTTATATTTTTCATTCTTTCTTTATGAGGTTACCTTAAGTGACTTTATTCCTTTTCTGGCTGTTAGATTATCGGCTTGGTTTAGGGATTCGATTTTGGCTTAATTTCCTTCTTTGCTACCGGGTTGTCTTTATTTTGTAGTATATTTTTAGTTTTCTGTTTCATAAGCTTGGGTTGTGGGATTTACGGTCTTTGGTCTTTGGGTTGTAGGGTGCTTGTATCTTTTTTTTTTTTCTTTACTTTAGTGTTTGATAAATTCTTTTTATTCCCGAGAAGAAAAAACTCCACCTCTGTCAATTTCCCAGTAAAGATTTTAGTAATAAAAAAAAGAATTACATTAGATCTATAAACATTTTCTACTTTTGCAAATTTTTATATTATCTCGAAGTGGATGAAGCATAGGGGTGTAAGTAAATACCCAAAACCCGAAACCCGACCCGAAACCGAACCAATATATCGGGTTATGGTCGGGTCATAAGGTAAAAAAAGTTCACTTCGGGTTAACCCGAACCCGACCCGATATAAAAATAAAAAATTGGGTTGGTTCGGGTCCAACCCGAATTAACCCGAATGACCCGAAATTCATCCTAAATAACTAACTCCCTACTAAATAACTTGAACCCAAGCCCACTACCTAAGCCCAACTCTCATAAGCCCTAACCTTAGCATCCCCCAACCATCCTTTTATGCCCTCCTATTGACTATTATGTGTTATGAAGTTGCATTTAGGTGTAAAATGTGCATTTTTTTAATACATTTTTATTTTGCATTTTTCAAAGTTTCAGACCCGACCCAACCCGATCCGATCCGTTTTTTTCGGGTTATGGTCGGTTCGGGTTGATGATGTAAATCGGGTCGGTTCGGGTCCTAAATTTCGGATGACTATCTTAGTTGATTTTTTCGGGACCCGACCCTAACCCGAAAATTACACCCCTATTGAAGCATCTTTAAGCGTGCAAATTCTCCCAATCACATGAGGTTAGGAGGACTTTGGGCGTTCATGACGAATTCTCTTTTTCGTGCGTCTTTTCGGCGAATTCTGGTCCCAACCAATCGGAGAACAAAATCAAACCAACCCATTTCTATTTAATTGCTGTATATATGTCTGTGTGTGTTTGTGAAGAATCAAGCATTTTGATTGGAACCGACGAATGCTTTGTTATAACAAAAAAAAATTATGTACAAAATATTCTCGTATCTGATAAGCACTTGTACGTTTCCCACGCCCTTGTGCTTTATGTTTAGGCCCGTAAGTAGCACTGAAAAATTATCTGTTTTGTAATTCTTAAACCTAATTAATTAATTAGTCTCTATTGATAAACAGCTCATATATAGCTGGACGAGGAATGGATTAAACAGGCAGATCTTAAAATAAGGTTAGATACAGTCAGACGAACAGTAACAAAGCATATCCGAATCCCACCCTAATTGTTGTTTAACTAGATTGTGCCAATTATATTTATTTATAGAAGAAAAAAATATTGAAAAAATTTATGAATTTAAAAATAGGCTATGATCAAATCAAAAGTTTTAAAAAAACTGAAACATCTTAATTGTAATGATAACAAATTTGATAAATAAATAAATATGACATAGGGTCAGTGTAGTGAATTTAAAATTTCAAGAAAAATTGAAGCCTTACGTGTCACTCATGGAAACTTGGGGACCTAAAACACAAAAACCAAAAATCTAGGATAAAGTAGCAAAAATACACACTTTCAAAGTATGAGGGCTAGAAGACATCACTGCAGATAAATATATGAGCAATTGTGTAATTTAACCTTTTTGGCTCAAAAATTTACCCAAAAAATGAAAGATTTGCCCCAATAAAATACTGTAACAATGTGGCATCGTCCATAAGAATAGTACAACATCTATAGCTTATTTTGAAAGATTGAGGGTAAGAAGGAATCACCTCAGATAAACAGAGAACTAAATGTGTGATTTACTATTTTTTTCAATAAAAAAATCAGCTCAAAAAGAAAAGCAATTTCCTTGAACAAAAGATAACTCTTTCTAATTATAAATTAGCCAAACGGCTATTACAAATCAATGATGGTATAAAGACTCTATAGGACAATAAAAACATAAAATTGGCCACTAAAAGGCTACTCATTTTTGTGACACCAAATGAAAAGAAAAATATTGGATCAAGCCAAACTTTTTATATAAACCAAAATAAACTTAAAATAGAAAACTCACAATTAACTAAAACAAAATCTATACCAAGCTGACAATAATTAGACAATACTAAGCCAACCAATCATTAAAGACTTGAAAATGAGTATCTAAAGAACAAAAAACCTAACTATAAAACCTAAAAAATAAAGACTGACTTTATTATATACAATAGCCTCAATATCTATTGTCAACCTTTGGAATACCCTTATAGAGCCAAAATTATGGTGAAACCAAGAGAAAACCTTGATCCCTTGCTGCCCACTCCTAGTTGAAGATCTACTATGTGAGAGTCTCGAATCTTTCTTAAGCACTAAGATTTGAAGGATATTCCATCTATTATAAAATCCGATAGATAACGTCAGCTAAAGTCAATCAAATAATAAAAATAATTAAAAAGAACCAATCAGATCCAAATTGAAGTCTGAATCTAGTTAGAAACAAAAAAAATGAGTATAGGGAGACGTCAAAAGGGGGCGCAGGTCTAGTTGCAATTTACGGATTTCACATGGTTCTGTTAATACGGATGAAAAAATGTCAAGTTTTTTTCGGGTAGCTCGAGCTCGAGCTTAAGCTTGAGTTGAGAATTTTTTAGTATGGCCCATTTGAGTTCGAGCTTGAGTTTAAGTCAGAAAATTGGCTCAAACTCTTTTAGGGTCAAGCTCGAGCCTAAAGAAACTCGGCCCTATGAGCACGCAGGTCTAACAGGCTCGAGCACTTTCTCTCATTCTCATCCATTTCATTACAGCATTACGGCCCTTACCTAATTATTTCACCCACCCAATCGGCCTTACCCTTACGGCCCTTACTCGACGATTGCACCCACCTACCCAATCAATTGTCGGCCAATCCCACTAGACAACAACGATGATCAACGATGACAACAACCCCAAGATCGACGACAATTGCCGCCAACAATAGCCCCACCCAAGATCCAGTGATGATAGCCCCACCCAAGGTCTGCCGACAATAGCCCCACCCAAAGTCTGCTAACAATAACCCCACCCAAGATCGACACCGCCACCGCTAACTCTCCAACTAGGTACTGGAGACCCATATTGACAGCTCGAGAACGGACTATGGTGGCTCCATTATTGAAGTGAGGAAGATGATGCCTCATTTGTGAAGTTCACAAAATCAGGATAGAACAATAAACAATTAAAAAGTTTAAGTTCTCTAATTTTCCCTTCTCTTGTTGTAAGAAAAATTGCAAATTCAGTCGTCACCTTTCACCTAAGTTGTAGTTAGGGTGCTAAAGATTTATATGTCATTTGAGTTTGGCATTGAGCTCGAGCAATTCAAGTTCAAATTTGAGTTCGAGTAGTACTAAACAGTGGAAGGGCTGAGAGCTCCATCAAGCCCATTTTCACCTCTATCTGTTAACTTAGAAATTAGAAAGCAATTTCTACCTAAAATGTTTGGCAAAAAACATACTGTAGCAACCTTGCACTGTTCATAAGAACAATACCTCACCTACAGCTTTAGTATATGTAATTAGATCTAATAACTCTGGGCGACGTCGGTGCTTTGGAATTTAATGGAAACATCCATTTTAGGATAGATACGATTCTCTTAACATTGAATTTTATATGTTCCTGAGGAGTAATGCGTCAGCTTGGCCTCTCCATTTTCTTGCTTTGGCTTATTCCACATGATATTGTTCTTAGAATGTGCCACTTCAAGCCATGACTAGATTAGACCACGAAATGTCTGCCGTTAGAGAGAACTGATCCGATCCCTCTTTTCAGACAGAACAAGAACTTATGCAATTCCCCGGTGCAGTGTTCTGTTGTACAAACGGTACATATTCGGTATTCCTGTAGGCATTCGTCATTCCCCGTGGATTATTCTCCCTTTCCCATCTTGTTTTTCTATATTCTTTCCAACCTCATCCGAAGGAAATAATTTTGTTACATCAACACCACTGAGTTGCGCCTTGCAGAATCTCTATCTATCCGCCGGAACAGAGCGACCTAACGAACACAGGACAAAGATGCGTTGCTCTGTTCGAGTGGAGGAAACAGGTACACGTGAAAAGTTGTTACTTCATTATTCTTCACCCCTTCTCATGTTGATTTCTTCTGCTTCTATAGACGGTGGGAAAGAGGAAGATAGGGGATTTGAACTGGGTTCCATTCGAATCAACTACGGACTTTAAAGCTCCCTCCATCCCATGTCAAATATAGACGCGCCTTTCAATCATTATCCGCCTCAGTCCTTACTGATACCCTCTGGGCTTTGGTCCACTGGTCAATAGGCCCATTGAGGAATGAACTGGAATAATCTTAAATCCAACTCTTGAATTGGACCTAGGCTTGTTGGTTAGATAACCTATCGGAAACACACTTATGGGTCAAGAAGTTAATGGATTTATAGTTAACCATGAAAAATGCATGCTAAGGGTGGATCCCCACGATCACAAAGGTGATCACATAAATGAAGTAGTTCCCTTCATTACGACAACATGCGAAGATTTATAAGAGGCCTTTCACAAGAGAAGATGAGGTATGTTCTATGCTCTAGGCTACAACTTTTCTACTAAGCTTTCCCCTCCCTTGAGTCATTACTGACTTAAGCATGAGAGGGACTTCACCGGACACCAACTCCGGGACCTCTAACCTTGTCATTTGGTTTCAAGTTCACTCATTTCTAAGGATCTCGGACATTCCACTACATAATTTGGATATCACTTACTATATTTCAGTTGATACAATGAAGTTTAATTTCTCGATTAATGGTAAAAAATCACTTAGATGTATAAAATTGTGTAAGATCACAATGATTCATCCTTAAATTTGTGTGTATAACTCACCACCCATGTCTAAACTTAACCAAATTACCCCTAGATATACTTTTTGTCATCCTCTAGAAACCCTATATTGTCGTTGACACCACTGCTATCAGATCGTAATTGCCTCCAGATCGAAGCTTTTCCAAGTGGTCATCATCTCCAGATTGCACGTTCTCGAATTAATCTTGCCTTCATTGTTATCCTCCGAATCACACAAATCATTATTCACCTTTAGATCTCATTATCACCACTTGCCTCTAGATCACTGATCGTCAATTGCCTCCAGATCACTCCTAGATATATTCTTACTCTCATTCCAAAAACCCTAACTCATCGTTGCTGCCACCATTGCCACCGCAATCAGACCGTTACCACCTCCATATCAAAGCTTATGCAATTGTTTATCGTCTCTAAATTGCACCTTCTCTAACTGATCTTGCCTTTATTGCTTGCCTCCATATTGCATCGTCATTGTTTTTCCTCCAGATCTTGTCATCACCACTTGCCTCTAGATCATGCCAGTTATTGATCACCTCCTGATTGCATTGCTAGCCTAAAGATTGCCTTGACCGCCACTCGCCTCCATATCACGCCAATCGTGGCTCACTGCTAAATCATGCTAATTATTGCCTCAAGATCATGTCAATCTTTGCCTCTCATTCACCACGGTCAATGCTAATCCAGGCCACTCCTCTCTCGCCTCCGTCACCAAATTGTTCATAGAAACAATATGTAGAAGTGTCTAAGACAAAAATGCAAAAGTGTTTAGACAAATAGGTAAAATTGTCATGTAAAACTCCCTAAAACAATATGTAGCCAATTTGTTTCATTTATAAAATATAAAAATAATTTGTTCTCTTTGGAAGAAATGTGTGAAATTGTCTATAGGAATATGTAAAAGTATGTGAAGTAATATGTAAAGAAAGTCTGAAGCATTATGTAGATAGTTTTTTTTATCTTCAAAAATAAAAATGTTTGAAACAATAAGTAAAGTGTTTGAAAAACTATGTAAAAGTGTCTAACACAATATGTAAAAGTGTCTAAAGTAATATATAGATATTTGTTATGTTCAAAGAAAAATGCATCTAAAGCAATACATAAAAGCGTCTGAATAAATATGTAAAAATGTCTGAACCAATATATAAATAAAAGTATCCAAATTAGTAAATAAAATGTTTGAATGAATATGTAAAAATGTCTAAAGAAGTATGTAGAAATGTATGAAATAATATGTAAAACTGATTTTTGGGCATGATAGATCATCAGTGATGCGATCACTTCATTGGTTTCTAAAATTTGGTCCAAAAATCAATTAGTGTTATATGGAGTCGTTTCCAATGTGTTGGATTTGTTCCTTGATTAAGTGGTTAATTTTGATGATTACAAAATAAAGTTAGTTTATCTTTTTAAATGCTTTATTTCTTGGGTCAAATGAGTTTGAGCTTTTTTTAAGAAAATAAAAATGTATTTTGATCTAATATTTCACTAAAATTTGATTTCTCAAGTGTTGTATATCAAATACTTGAAGTAAGTTGATTTGATGTTAAAATGAGTTAGTAAGGTGTGAAAATTGGCAAGTTAATGTAATAAGGTGCAAGGAAAGTAAAAACAACAAGTTGAAAAGGTCCAACAAGTTGGTTTGTATATTTATTTTTGCACCCAAGACATTTTAGCTCCAGAAAGTTACAAAGCAACAGGTTGAAATGAACTAGCGGATTGATTTATAAAGACAAAATTGTTTATAGCTCCTGGAAGTAAGAAACAACTTATTAGAAGCAAAACAACCAGTTGAGAATCGCCAAAAATGTCTTTCGCACAAGAACACATCCCAAAAGTCCCAAAAATCTTCAAAAATTTAAAACTAATGCGTTCCAACTCAACTACCACGTAGATTTTGCACCTACCTAGTACAAAATGACACCATCTAACCGTTGGACCTCAAATGGGATTTTTTGTCTAAGACACATTTTTCAACAAGTTTAAATCTTTCAACCAAATAGAATTAACAGACATAGGCTAAAAGTTGTCAAATTCATCAGCAACAGTCATCAAAACTCTAGGAACATCTTTAGACGTTCTCTGCAGGATTTCAACATCTCTTTTGTACCCAAATGGATATAAAAACTTGGAGAAACATCTTGGGAAGAACTTTTGACAACTAAAAAAGAGATTTCATCTTCAAAGAGCTTGAGTTTGAGAATTACCAAGAGATTGAGTTATTATTTGCTTATTTAGCTTTAAGTGCTTCTATTGTTCTTACCACATTATAACCACGAAATTACTAACTATATCTTGAGTGTTTGACTGATTTCCTTGTAGGGGAAAGAAAGTTTAAGAGGTTTCTAGTTAGTTCTTAGTAAAACCAATGAATGGTTGTGATAGAGAGAACTAACAAAGGAATTTGTAGTTTTGTAATTTATAGTGGAAAAGAAAACTCTTAAGTAATGAACTTGAAGAGAGAGTAGACTCTCAATAGGAGAAACCGAACCTCTATAAAAATTCTCTTATGCAAGTTTCTCTCCTCTACTCACTTGATCATTGCTTGGTGATTTATGCTTCTTAACTTGGTTGAACTTGTTTGATTTCAAAAGTACTTGAAAGCTAGCTTTCAGAGCAAAATTTTGCTGCATTATGGTAGTCATATTCTGGTTAGAATAAGTTTATTTATTGCTTCTTGAATTAAGTTTTAGTTTAAGGATTTAAGAAATCATTTTTTCGTGTGTTTTAGAACTCAACCAATTCATCTCCTCTTGGTTGCACTTGGGACAACACAATGATTACCACTAATCTCAAACGAGATTGAACAACGAAGGAGGTGCCTCAAGATAACCACCAACCTCAATTGTGATGGAGCGGCAAAGGTGGCAGCTTACTTAGATCTGATATAGATATTTGCAGGCAATGGAGGCAGTTAGCAGCGGCAGGAAATGAAGAAGGTACGTGATCCAGGAAGGCATCATTTTCGATCTAGAGAAGTAAAAAAATCGCGACAAAACACCTAGATCAATCGGCTTCTCTAATACCGTGACACCATTATGGTTGAAAATATTGTTAGCAACTAGAGAAGATAAAGGTTCGCAATCTAAAAATGCAGTTGTTGGCGGCTAGAGAAAGACGAAGAAATGATTTGGAGTATGACACAAAATGAGAATTATTTATGATAGTGGGGTAAATTTGAAAATTCTTTGTTGCGTCTAATTAGACATATACTCAAACTTACCTCTGGGATAACAGACATGTCAAATGTAACTAAACGTCCTCCAAGTCCTGAAGACAAGCTATTCACCACCAATCTTTCATAAACACTCCTAAATATTGTTATCCATGCTTTTATTATTTATTTAAAAAAAAAAAAAAAGCGAAAATGTGATTGTCAATGTTTCTCAGCTTAGAGAGGAGAAGGAGATTTTAAAACCAAATCTCTTCCCATAAAAAGCAATGCTAACGTCATAATATCCTTGGAAGGAAAGAAATCGTCTTATTTTCCAAGGTATCGCCCTGGAACCCTGTGTCATCGGTGAGAAAATCAGTAGAAGAACTGGTGTAGGGTGGCACTTTCAAACTGAGCATTGATGGATCCTGTAACCCTACTAAGGGGGTAGCTGGTCCAGCGTTCTAATTAGAGACCTGCCACATTGTCATCACTTATTAAAACAGGATTGGTCACTGAACTCCTCTTATGGCTGAGCTTTGGAGCCTCTATGAGGGCCTTAGAATGGCGGCTCTTATGGGTAAGGTATCCTTAGATGTTAAATCAGATTATAAAGAACTGTTCAATCTGATTTACTCTAACACAGATATTTGCCACCAACTTACAATCCATTTGTTTTCTGGTCGCAGGTTGTTCCTGGATCAGATGGAGATGGGTGTTCTGCAAGTTCATCATTAACAAGGAACAGAAGAAGGCGGCAGACGGGCAAGGTGGTCGAATAATCTAAAACGAGCTTAAATATTATGAGCAAAAGATCCCTGAATTCGATACACGGTCTTGCGTAGTGAGGAAACTTGTTTAGAAAATGCCCCAAATTCAGTATGCAACAGGGCTCCAATACTCCTGGCCTAGCCTTGGTGCACCAAAACAAATGAGACTCAAAGAGGCATGGGGCATTTTCATAGATTTCACTTCCCTCCCAACCCAGCTCGAGTGATGGAGACTCCACTGGTAAACCTCCATCCCTAGCTCCCAGCTTTCTTGATTCATTTTGCAGAAAGCTCGAAGAAACCGAGCATCAACCAGTAATTAACAAACATAATTTCTCTGGCCATATTCTATCACGACGTTAATGTGTGGACGATCATATGTGATACGAAACAAGAATGATTTTAGATACATCCTTCAGAATCAACGAAGTGGCTAAAAGAGATCACATTCTGATCATGACGAGCTTCCAACAGCAAGAATCAGTTGGAAGCCCTTTTCTAGCTCCTCAAACAAGACAAGAATACTTGCCTACACTCTTTATGCCAAGAAAAATCTTAAAATTGAATCACAAGACAAGGTCTTAAAACATAAATCACAAAGTTTCACAGATTTGACACAACCAGCTCTTCACAAACTACTCTACCTTAACAGCATAATGAAATTTGAGTTCTCAGTCTGCGAGTTACAATGACCATGTTCAACTGCGGAATATTCTTTCAAACAGCTCCCCACGGAATCACACATTTTACAGCAATTTATATCAGTAATATGCCTTTCTCGGATTGTTCTACAAAAAAAACAAAAAAGGAAAACATTATTATTATATCGCTAAGAATGAGAATGCTACTGTGCAATGAAGAGAACCACATGAATCAACATTGAGCATATATATAAAAGGGAGGGCGTACCAGAGGGTTTGGTCTATATCGATAACCAAGCATCATTCTCTTCTTGTACTGCTCGTATATATCATCATCAGCAGTCACCTCCCCAGGATTCTGGGCACCAACACCCAAGTTATCCTTCTTTACATCACCAGCCATGATTGGATCTGAGATGCCACTTTTGGACATACCTAAACCTTCACCTGTGATAAAAAAGCGGACTATGAAGCTGGTAACATTATAACAAGATGACACTTAAAACTATTTATCACTTCGATAGTTCAACCAACATAACAATACCACCTGCAAAAAAGTGGGATAAAACGATGCCACATGACACTTAAAAAAATAATATAATCATGGCACTTCCAAATGAAGCAACTGCCGAGTCTAGGTTCTTCACAACAGTACACTTAAAAACAAAGGTTACACAATAAACCCTTAGGGGCATTAGCAAGAGAACTTGAGCAATTCCAAATAAAGTGGGAGGTGACCTTCTTTCCAACCCATTTTTGATAAGAGCTTGTGTCCGACATTATCAGCTTGAATCCTAGCTCTATCCACAGCTTCACGAGTGGCTTTCTGTGCGGCTGCATCATTACAGGCAGCCATAAACCTTTCAAGCTCTTCTGGTGGGATGTAATCACCCATGTGATGGCCTTTCTTTCCTGGGCCTGAAATTAATCACAGTGACCAAAACCATTTCAGAAAGAAGGGGAAAGGACAAGAAAAAGGGGCTTTTACCCATAGTATAGATCATAAAAGATGGAATTATAAACAAATAATTAGACAAAAACCATGAAGAGATGCCGGAGGGGGCATTTCATCCTTTGAATGCTTAGGCTGTCTCCGCCTCTCTTCTTGAGCAGCCTTTTTCATGTAGAACTCCATCATAGCTAAAGGGTCAGTACCAGATGGTGTACTAGATGGACCTGCACAACAGAAGCATATGTAGCAAGACAACATAAACTCACAGAGTTTCAAATTCTAAGGAAAACTGATTATGTTTGCATGTTTCACAGCAATTTTTCCATGCTATGCAAAAGCAAGGAGGCAAGTAGTCCATACCAGTTCTGGCTGAAGAACTGGCAGAACCCCCTGACTCCTCATTCTCATACAAAGCAGAGGCGGGTGTTTGATAACTTGGTTGGGGCTGCACTAATCTCAGCGAGCTGTTTGAGGACTTGGAAGCTGAAGCTGAATTGGTGGTAGCACCTAGACAAGTAACAAAACAGAGAAGTCATTCACAAAGATTTATACTTACGATAGAACATGGTAAGGTAAAGGCAAGTCACATATATCACAATCTAATTTGTAAAGATGCATAAAGCCCAAAATATTGCAAAAAAGTGGTCAAAGCCAATTAAACATTCACATCAAATAAAAGAAATGGCTCTGTTTGGGAACAATGTTGGCATTTAGTGTTAAAGGTTGGTAAGCTATCCAACAGTAACTTTTAGTGTAAGAGGTTTGTAGAAGCTGCCACAACTGATCAAAAGTTAGCTTAACCTCTAACTCTAATCTTAGATGCTCTCTTCCCAAACGAAGCCAATGTAAATAACTTATTTACATCAAATATTACTAACTAAAATAAATTGTTGGGACGTGAAAGATATCACAAAGCCAGTCATGTTATTGTGCTAGATGCAAGAAACAGAGGGTAAAGTAATAGAACTTCAGCATACAATGTTATAGAGATGAAAGAGAAAACTGAAATTCAGAAAACAACTACCGTGAGGATTTTGAGACTCCTTATCCTGCAAAAAAGCCTTTTCCTCTTCAGCCAGCCGATACTCATAGTATTTGTAGTCAGCACAGCTCTCATCAAAAAGGAACCTGGTAAAAGAAACTAATAAGAAAAGACGTACACAAAAATAAAATAAAATAACATAAAATTAAAATACACACACACACACACCCGACTGAAATGCCCACCTTTGTTGCACACAAAGTAAGCACTATGTTTGAAAACTTGAAATATGACAAAAGGACTACCAAGGAAAATTCATACTTGAAGGGAGTATCTCCAGGATTCTTTTGACGTGTAGTATGCTCAATCTGCCTCCCATGTTTGGCAACAAAACTTGCAAGTTTGTCTGCAACTATCTTCACAGTAGGATCACGGGGGGATGATGGTGCTGCATATCACTTACAAAACTGATTAATACCGAGACCATGAAGAAGAGAATGCAAATTACTCTTGTAGCAGGCCTGCCACATATTCCAAATCTTTCATGGAACATCTCTTTCCACCAATGTTGATTGGTACTAAAGGTATAAGCTGCATTCATGAGACAACAAATATTCAAGAATGTTTTGTCCTCTCCATCCACTACTTCAAGATCAAAAAGATACACCCAAATGATTCTCCAAATCAAACAAAACTAGATGAGAATGTACCATTATAATCATGTATACGCCACTAAAAGGGAAATTAATTTCAAAAAAAGAAAAAAAGAACACATAAATTCATTACTGGGCAGATCAGAAGTTCTAAATCAGGAAGAAACCAAAAAAATTAGAATCAACAAGAAGAACCGTATAAAATACAAAAAATTGGTCATAATGGAAATAACTACCCTAGAAGTTTTTTCGTAGTCAAAATTAGTCTGTAATTGATTTAACAACGCTGTGTGGCATATATAACTATCAGCATGACATAAAGACCTGTGCCTTAAATATTAGCTCCTAAAACTCAAGAAAGCATAAATTCATGTAAGTGGAAATTACCAACATCCACTTGCTTTAATTTTTTTTCAGAAACATCCAAGTCGCTCAATTTTTGACGTTTCGCAGGGGCGTCTTCCGACCCCTTTGCCAAGTCCTTTTCATCTTCATCCTCATCGCCAGCCAACTTAACAGCAGGTGCAACAACCTTAGATTTCTGTTTCAAGCTGAAGGCTAGTTTGCCCCCAGAAGGAGGGTGGGAGATCTTTATAGCCGCTTTACCAGTAGGGACAGCATGCTTGATAGTTGATGGCCCTGTTACAACTTTTGGTGGTTTAGATTCTTCTATTGAAGAACTTTTATCTTTCTTCTCCTCTTGTTGAAGTTGTTTAAACCTCTCCATGAATGAACCATCATTAACAAAAAGGCTAGGCGGTGCTCCTTTCCCCATCACTTAGGAGTGAGCTACTTAGCTGTTTACATGAAGTCACTAATCGAAAAGTAAGACTTTGTGGCATTCTGGAAGAAAAATTAAAGCACAATAATCATAAAAGCAAAATTGCCAAACTAAACATCGTATAAATATAACTCCAAAAACCAAGAAATATATCACTGATCAAACTTTGATGATAAAATTCCTCTTTCATTTGCTATAAAATTTCTCCAGTTGGCCAAAAAAAGAGCATAAAGGATAAAACACTCCATTAGAAAAATTAAACATTAAGGGCATGTTTACTTGGCTGTATTTAGCATGGAACTGAATTCGTTGTAGTTCATTTTAAACCCAAATAAACTACAGGAAAATCAATCCAATGGAAACGCAGCCAAGTAAACATGTCTTCGGAATTAATCATCATTGTAGCTGATTACTCAAGACTTCTGAAATCACAAAGTTATACGTCCTTGAGCTCTAAGACACTACAGCTGCAAAATGGGTTCACTTGTATTTGATCCAGCTAGTCTTCATTCCAACTGGGTTCAACAATCTTACGTAGCCCAATACGCTCTTCTCAAAAGCTATTTCCCTTTTTGATTAACTATGACAGAATAAGAATTTAGCCATGCATCACTTGTCCTGACACTGTGTAAAAGGAAATCTGTTGGAACATCCCAAAGTCATGAATGACAAACTTAAGCTTCTCGATAATCCAACACCTCGAGACAATTTTCACAAATAATGAAGGATGACTCACTGGAAAAGGTTTCCACCGATTAAAAACCACAATAAATGATAAATCGGTACTAAACTCAAAATAATCATGATCCATCTCCGATGAAATTTTTCAATGGATTGACAGAAGATCAACACAATCACATGACCGCCAACTGAAAAAGACGAACCCAACCCGCCCACCCAAAATAAATCCAACCTCTGCATCCTATAAAGCGAAATTTGTAAAAACCACGACGATGCCAAATGTACTAACTACGAGTATTAATTACGGGAAGAATAAAAACCCTAAGAAGACAAATACCTAGACAACAGCCAATTCATCTAGAAAACTAATCTAACCCTAACTGATAAAACCGAGAAATCCAAGATCATCACCTGGGAGTATCGTTCCAATAACGATCAAAGCGCTCTTCGACGTATCACTTTCGTCGGATCAGCAAATTAGATCGCGAGTTGGCGCGGGATAGAGCAATCTGGGACTCGACTTGGAGGAATCGGGGGTAGGAAGAAGGACGCAAACCCCTTTTCTAAGAAGCGTTGTTTCTTTTAATTTATTGGCCCTCTTATTTTATAGAATTGTACAACTTGCCCCAGTAGTATGAAACGTTTCCACAAACCCACTGCTCTCAAGGACCACAAGTTGCCAGCTGGCACCATTCCAAATACTTTTTAAAAATGACTTGTTTAACATGTACCTTAAATTGCATTACATACATAGTTTGACCCACCTGGTTTAGAATCAATTCGTTTTACATTATTGCTAATGTATTAGTGTACAATGTTTTTTATTGTTAGTTCATTTTTGTCCAGAATTTACGTCATCTAAAAATTAATAGTGTTGTATATTGGCATAATAATCGCTTAAATAACTTTTTAAAATGTAATTACTCCCTCTATTTTAAACTGATTGAACCATTTTAAAAATTATATTTGAAAACTACAAGATTGAATTTACTATTAGTTAATATAAATTTTACATTTATATAGCAAATTGTTTAAGAAATAGTCTATGGGCCTAAGAAATTGGGACAGAGCTAATAATTTTTTTATAAATTTTTTAATTTATTCAGCCTAAAATATTAAAAATGCTTCATTTTGTAAAAAAAAATACGTTTCAAAAAATTTAAAACATAGAATTTCAATAATCACACAACTTGACCAAATAATTACTGTATATAAAAATAAATATTATTAGTATATTACTATATTATTAATCTTAGAACTAAGGATCTTACAAAACAGGATCGGATCTTACAAAACAAGAACAAGTATGATACAGAGAACTTTTAAGAAAATAGGAGAAAAAAAAGTACAGAGAACTTAGGAGAAAAGGAAGACTCGAATAGAGCCCAAATCCTTCCTTTGCAGGCCAGTACGGGATCTACTTTTTTTAATGCTGATGCTTCTGACTTGTTCTGAATAATGGACTCTTTAGCTTTGTGCAATGCTGGTGTTTTTTTCTTAATAATGGAGTATTTTCCGACATCCCGCTGTGTCCTCCAAGAGTTTGTCCTATTGGAAATCTTTTGTGACAAATAGAACATTGATGTTATTTTTGCTTCCAAGAATCTTTTTATGTCTTCATAAGATATATAGCTGCTATGTATACTTCTTCGGGTTGAGTAGGAGTCATCTTAAATCTATGAACCTGAATAAATTTTTTATAGAAGTGAAATCTCTAACTTATGATATTGAAGATGTAATTGGAATTTCAAATAACTCTGAATCTGAGACAATTAATTCCTTATGTCTATTTCTGATTTGATTGAGAATTTTTGTTTTATTTCTTTAGCTATTTTTTTACTAAAACTTTCTTTATGAATCATTAAAGGTCTTCTGTAGTAAAATTGTTGCAGGAGTAGCTTGTCTAATTCTGCACCTTGAATTATTTGTGGCATGTCTTCTGAAATTTAAATTAATCTTCATAAGAGCCTTGAGCAAATTGTATTCCAAAATAATCTTGTTCTTGTTTTGAAAACTTGAGATTGATAGAGATTTAGCCGTCTTTATGTCTTCATCAAAATCTAAATCAAATTGAGATGCCAATTCTTTAATTAACTGCTTGTACTCAGCTTTAGTTGTTGCTGTAGCAAGCTGTCCTTGAATTTGTGATTTTTTAGCAAGAAAATCTAAATGTTAAGCGGTTGGAGGAATTTGTTGAATCTGAGCTGAGACTAGGTGACTCTTTAACCATTGAACTACTGCTTTAGGACTAGCTTGAGGAATCTTAAAGGCTTCCCACCATTTAATATTTATTTCTCTGGATAATTGAGTTAGTCCGATTCTTCAAAACAGAATGTCCAGGCCATAATCCATGGAATGCTAAAGGCAATGGAGAAGTTTAGGAGCCTGTTGGGAAATGATCTTGAGTCTGGATATTTTCTCATATATTCAAAAAGTCTTTTTTTTTAATCGGGTCAGGAAATACTTCTCTAGTAAAACCAAAATAATTCCACCAGTTCCAAAACAAAAGGGGAATCCGTGAGTCAAGTTTTTATTAAAAAAAAATAAACCAGGAATGAGTATAATTTCTAATGTATAAGGTATTATACCTGGCATTGATGTAATCAAAGTAATTATATATAGGTGGTTGTGATTCTTCAGAAATTTTTTTGAAACTATACAAAGTTTGACCCCAGTTAGAAAGACTTAGGATCTTACTAATTTGGCATTTTGAAAAGGCTATTTTAGAATTATTATTTTTATCAAGGTTATGGGTGATTTAAACAGAGTCTGAGTCAATAAGGATTTGTTCATAGAATCATCCATGAACATAGAAGGCGACTAATGTATGAAAACTATATACTGAAATCACACCTACTGAGATCAATAACTAAGCTCCCATCTTGGCTCAATATCCAAGTGGTAAGCTCTGAAAGTCCTTCCTTATGCCATATTAGCCACTGTCGGCTTAATAAAAAACTGTAGCTAGCATTATAACATAACTAACAAAGAAACCACAAACTAGAATTATAAGGATTCAAATAAATATATTACCTGCTTGTGAGCTTAACTCAACAACCCTCAACGATTGTCAGCCTTACAAATAAATTATCTGCATAACAAACACAAAGGGAGTAAAAATCTCCAATTTTTAGTAAAAGATCCTTCAACCTGAAAAATAAATCCTGAGAACATGTATATATATAAAATATGCAATCTACTATGAACTCAAAATAATGAAAGGCCAAACCTATGCGCTTAGGGTTTTAGTCCCTTGAAACTTGTCCTCTACCTATTTTTCCCACGAGCATCATTCCATGTTTAACAAGTTCTAGCCTCTAACTTGCTTCCAGTAAGCCTTAGCTTACCAACATAGTGAGCTTAGCTCACCTTTTAGCTTTCCCTTGATTGTTGTACAAGTGAACACGGTAGATGCACTTTGCTTGAGTTTCAATGAACTCACTAAGTGTACTAAGCCTTCACGTAGTACCTTTAAGTCCTTAAACTTCACTAGGTCACTTGTGTACTAAGCTTGTACCTCAAAACCTTACCAAAAGTGTACTAAATTTTCACTTGTGTCTTAAGTAACTTTGCCTAGGCTTCACTCAAGGAATATACTTATCCACCATTACTTGGCTCACTCTAATGGCGAAGCAAATGTTATGTTGGGACTTATAATTTCTAGGTTCTATGGAACCCTCCTAGGTGCAGTACTATTCCCACCTTAGGACCTTAAGCCCGTAGACTCGGTTAGGTTGTCAATGGTACTAAACTATACATCCAACTAATGGTGCTTCATCATAGCCATTCGATCTAGTTTTTTATATGTGGCTTGTGTAGCTACAAAAATTTCAAGAAAACTTCTAAGTCCTAAAGGGGTTTACAATGTCTTAAAGGACCACATGAACACCTCGACTTTTAGGCACCCCAAGCACACATTAGGCCCTCCATTGGAAACCATTAGCAAAAGTTAGACATGCCTTTGTTTTTGCATGTGGTGACACATCCCCATAGTACATAACTCTTAGGTGACAACACAAGAACTTGGTGCCATGTCCCCCTCACTGGCAACACATCGCCAACCTTCATGCTCTACAGCTCCAACTTATGCTAATGGCACCTTAGGAAACCTCCCAAGCATACCAAACATGTATATGATGGCTTCCCACTTCTTACACCTACAAAACATGTTGCATGAGCCACAATGCATCATTACAAACACATCTATGATGCACCATTACATCATGCAAAGCTCAAATCCACACTTAGTCCACCATGGCCTTCACCTTCACCAACCAACACAATTCACAAAATTTACATGGATTCTATCGTAAGCAAGCTATGAATGACATCAAATAAGCATAAATCATAAATCTCTTAACTCAATTAACTTTGAATTGGCAACAATCAGGCACCACATTTTAAGCATTTCACAATACAAAAGTTCCATTTGGTTTTTCCTAGGTTTCAAAACATCACAAGTCATATGGTATTGATTTAGCACAAACCCAGCAAAACCCAAGCTTCATTAACCTAAAGAAACATGAAAACATTAACGGGCAAAGAGTATCTTATGCATAAAACCATGCCCAAGGTGAAAAATGCCCTTACAAGTTGCCTCCTCCCACTTGGGCACCAAGAAAGCTCTCTAATTTTACTAGGAAACTATGAAATTAAAAAGATTTGAACAAAAGTTCATTGAGCTTTTGGGGAGCTACGAAAATGGTAAGGAAGGAATGAGGGAATAATGAGAAATCCAACCCCTCCAACAAGTTTAAATAGCAACACAACCTCCTTCCCAAACTTTCCAAATTATACAAAAATACTCCTTCCCTAAATAGTAACTAGGTAATTAACACTTAAGCAAATTTTGTTAACTGGGGCTCTTAGTTTGAAAAATGTCATTTTAACTCCCAGGACGCGCCCCCTAACCTTCTGAAGTGTAAAATAACTATTTTTCCCTTAAGCAAACTAGTGCCATAAACCACTTGGAACCAACTAATTCTTGAGCAACTTACTTGATTTTGCTAATTCACTTCTAAGTAAGGTATTTAAGCTAGGGATTCAAGAGTTTACCTCGCTTATTGAGTTTTCCACTAAAAGGGCTATAACATCTAATGTCTATTTCTGAGTGTGTAGTCATATTTTTGAAACACTAAAAAGAAGGTAACCACCAAAACTTTTGAAGACTTGGAGGCCTTGACTTTTACTTAGGTAGATAACTTGGGGTTCCTGATTCTATGCAAAATAAAATTTTTGTGTTGTCTTCCCTCCAAGCATTTAACCTGGGGTCTCTAATGAGAGTAAATAACCCGATGAATGACCAGCTAACCATCTACATTGACTAGGCCAAAGCAAGCTTCAATTTTTTTCTTCATCCACTGGTCACCCTGTTATGTGATCACTACTAGATATGCTTTTTCTAAGTTGCCCCACACATTTTTCTTCATATAAATGGTTTTCTTTTAGCTTACCATATGGTTGGGGTTGGCTTTTTCTTAGATTCCTTACTCTTTTCCTTCTCTCTAACCCTAACAAATTCCAACTCATGTTTCTTTTAATTGATATTCAATTTCTTTAAGTATAATCTCACTTTTTATTTTATCACCATCCCAAAAATTTGGAAGGAATTGAAGGAAAAAATTTTCTTTATTGCCTCTAAATTCTCTTAGGAATCTCCACTAGTGAGAACATATAGCCTTGCCCATGAAAAAATTACTCCCGCCCCCTCTAGAAGCCAATTTAGATGCCTTTAATGCCTTAAAAGAAATCCTAACTACCTTATAAACCTACTAAAAAAAATAAGAGGTTGATTATTTCTTTTCCCCTGACAATACATGAATAAAATCACCTTGAAGGCTTGTGGTGCCAACAGGGCATGCCAAGGGAAACTTAATCCTGATTTTTAGATGCCAAGGATATAGGGAAAGCTTATTGACACCTTAATGCTTTAGGTCATCGCCAAGGGTAAACTAGAGTGTTTTTTTTTCTCTTTTTGTTGTCTTGCAATTTACTGCATTATACTAACTCAGTTTACCTTTTCATGCAAATTTGGAGAGTAAATCAATAAAAAGGCTTAAGAGATGTCAAAAATTGTCAGAGCTCTTTAGAAGGCCAAGGGAGATCTAAAGGGTAAAAAGAAAATAGCTCAATAGTGTTCACAATTCCCCTTGATGGCAATGCACCAAGTTTTGACAGTTCTTATCCGTAGGAGGAAGTGCCAAAAAAACCTTAGGTAAAAAATCCTTCGAGATGATAGAGATAGCAAATTTTGTAATTTCATCAGGTAAATTTAATATGCATCTTGTCCCTTATGGCTATATATATTTATATTTCAATACTACCATCAATAGCATAAAATAAGTGTAAAGCTATTAAATCTCAATTTCTGCCAAAATTAGAGATATATACAAATTAGATATTAAATATGTATAAACTTGATATACAAATAAAGTGGGGGATGTACAAATAATATGTCACAGATGTATAAATGAAATCATATATATGTTGGGAAAGTTACAGTTATCACCTTGAAGTTTACCCTAACCTACAATTTGCCCTCTTTATTTTTTACAACTTATACTTTGCCCTTGGTTTTTTTATATTGTCCGATAATAACTTTTGAAATTGTAATTTAAACTATTCGATAGTTATCTTCCAATAATTTCGGTCTCTCTAATATTTTTTTTATATTTAATAGATATTTTAATTATCAATTTTTTTCTTTCTGTAAATGCATTTTTCTTTTTGTAAAAGTATATCAGTACTTTTTAAAGGTCAGTTAGTCATAAAAAAATATCAAAAATCTTGAAATTACTTGAACATAGTTATCAGACAGTTTAATTTATGGTTTCAGAAGTTATTGTCGGACAATAAAGAAAGTATGAGGTAAAGTGTAAGTTTTTTAAAATAAAGGGGCAAAGTGTAGGTTAGATCAAACTACAAGGGGCTTTTGTAATTTATCTTATATATGTTACTGATATATTTCATAGTATATATGAGTTCAATGTTTTATCAAAAAAACATGTATACACCCATCAAATCTCTCTTCTTGCTAAAATTAATAGATATGTATTAATCAGATAACAGATATATATGAATTTGATGTACAAAGAAAGTAAAAGATATGTTAAAAAAACATATGACAGATATATAGAAATTATATCACAAAACTATCAATGATATATTAAATTACATGTTTGAGGCCAATCCTTTCTCTTAAAACTCAGGTATAGACACGTCAAAATATGCTTTCTACATAAATCAGATATATGTACAAATTGGACATGGATATGTATAAATCCAATATACAAGGAGGTGGTAGATCAAACCAACAACATGCCTCTAAAAGACTATATATTATGATTCCAAAATCAATCATCACCTTTTGAAATAAGGAAAAATGGCCAAAAAAAAATTTATGCAAACATGCTTAAACACGTTTCCCATCAAAATTAGAGATATGTAGAAATCTCACTAATATGTACAAAGAATGTGAATGATATTTACAAAATCGGATGATGGATATTTATGAGCCTAACATTCACAAATAGGTGTCAAACGTACACCCAAATATACTTCTCACCAAAATTAGAAATATGTCAAATTGTATCACAAATATATATGTGAATTCAATGAAGAAAAAATGTAAGATATATGTATAAATCATGTGAAATATATGTACAAATGAGATATTTATTTTTATTTCATGTATCACTTTTTTAGTTTTTTCTCTTGCTTTATTGAACCATGTTTATTTTTCTAAATGTATATAACTATAAATAAATATGTATGCACATAGCTAATACATATACACATATGTAGACATATATAAACTTGTATTTACAAGTGAATAAACTCTTAAGTGAATAATAATGCAAGTGATATTACTTGTATAAATGAGTTTATATTTTTATGCATATGTGACTTTATGTTAGTACAATTGTCTTCATGCATTTGTAATGTCATATTTTGATATTAGAACTATTCTCATATATTATTTTGTATGCAAATAATACATTGGGCTTACCTAAAAAATTCCAAGGCTTCATCTTCCATTTGTGATGATGACACTAGAAGTTTACAGTTACGCTGATGAGATTGGGAGTAATTCACCAATGGTGAGATTCAAACAAGGTTTTATATCTCGTACTAGATGGTATACTATTTTTTTAACAGTGTGGTATAGTACTAGTATTGGTATCACATCATCTCGAATTTACCAATTTTAAATAATTTAAGCATATACACATATATGAAAATTAAATGTATAAAAATATAACATATTAATACATACCACGCACCAAAATATGGGATTGTAAGAGGTAAAGTGTATATTATATGTATGTAAACTAATTAACAGTTTTCTCATATAAATATTCTATTTTATATAATAAAATTATAAGTTTTTATAAGAAAAAAATAAAAGCACAAGTTTCTTCAAATATCAATAAATTTTTGCTGTAAAATTAATCAATTACACATGCCTATAATACTTATAATATTTTACTTAAAAATATCAAAAACTTAAAAAATTAAGAAAAAGTTTTATTTGAATAGTATTGAGGTGGCATGATCAACACGGCGCAAGATGCCCTGGACACTTGATACCAGCCAACACACCCCTATATAGATGATAGTCTTTTATCTCAACTTTTTTGTATCATTTCCACTTTAGTACCGGTATGTACTTCCCGTATCAGCTAGTAGGGTAGGATATTTAAAACCATGGATCTAGACTTAAATTGTGATGGTGTTCTCTCTTCATGCTTCGACAGCATGTTGCTCCAGTTTCCACCAATTTGGTGCAAAAATAGGGCAGTTGTGAAATAGCTGGTAGATTGAGTTACCCTGATGATGGTGTTAAATAAACTTCAATCCACCAAGAGAGATGACCACTAAATACAAAGAAAAGGTCAATTAACACTAGAATGACCTTCAACCACCATCACCGATCATCCAAATAGTTCATTGTTTCACTTCCAATTTTATTTCACTGGAAATGCAATTTAATCCAATGAAGAACAACTTGTCAAAGATTATTAGTCAAGCTTGGCAGTGATCATGAACTTTGCCTGGAAACCTCTTTGTCGTGTTGATAAGAAGGGATAGATGATATCAAAGAATGACATGTAAAGGCTTTGACATTTTGAACATGGGCATATTTGACATTTTGCCCTATGGGGTGTGCATATTAGACCAAAGCAATTTTGTTGGTAGGACATTAATTATTGACATATCTTTGAAGGCAAGTCCTATATAGCTCTACTTGTTGAGAGTGCTAAAAAATATATTTCCTTCATCCTCAATAATTTATTCACTAGAAAAAAAAATCCATGTTTTTGTGCAACTTATGATAAATGTAGTCTTTTGTTAGTTAAAATCAATATTGTATCAATCTAACATCTATTTAATATATCCATGGTTATTCAACTTCTTCAAGACATTAAATTAAAGTTATAATAATCAAACTACTAAATTGGATTCATAACAATGTAATGGCATGAAGTTAGCAATGGCATGGGTTGGCTGTGATATCGTGCAGCAACCTTGGGACAATAATATGTGGTGGTTTTGGGGCTTTGATAGCGTCAAGAAGGTGACAGCTCAGTAAATCATGGATGGAAACAGCTTTAGTCTCTAGGCAGACAATGTAGGCAGTTAAAGGGTGGGGTGAAAGATCTCCAGTTGTTGCCAATGACATTGATTCCTAGACTGGATAGTCGTAAAAGGGAGTTGGAGCATTGGTGGGTTGAAGCTTGATGCAGAGGGTGACCTGGGCATTAGACGCACAAAGTTAGGATGTATTTGCACAATTTGGAAAACATAAGGCCAAATGGAGCATTAAGAAACATAGTAACAGAGTGGCTAACGGAGGTAATAACTTAAGGGGTGAGTATAGGTACCCAAACAAGAATGACAAAAATGTCAGTTTAGGTAAACCTTGAGAGGGTTAAGGTAATTTTCCATAGTTCTAGGGCAAACAATGTAGTAACTTATAGGTAAAAGACTAACAAGCAACAACAACATAAATCATAGTTTATGGATGCCTGGTGCCATTGCCCATATAGACTTCTGCCTAAGAATATGTTTATGAATGGCAACCGTGCTTAGCATTATACTGCTCTACACCTTCCTGGCCTAATTTTTATACTAGGGCTTTTTTTATGCATTTGGGCTTTATATGTTGTGACTTTGGGCCAGCTTCCTAATGTGGAAGTTCATATTTTCAAACGGATATTATTTTCCTTCAACTTGGCTAGAAGGAAAATTCACTTTCCCAACAATCTGGTGCTTTATATATAAAATTAGTTTTTTAGTTAAAACTTAAAAAAAAATCTTTCAAGTCAAATGATCTAAATTTTATCACATACACAATGTGAAAGGAATTTCCTTCTACCCAAGTTTAAGGAAAACATTTTCTAGTATAGTCTTAGATATATGCAAGGTATGGAGACTTACAAAAACCTTCATAAGGCTTGGTGTAACCTACACTTGCCCCCTATACTTTAAAAAACCTACACTTTGTCCCCTAATAATAACCTCAATATGTTATCCTAGTGGGCACAAATGCTTTGATTGCCCAAACAAATTTTGCAAATCAACCACTAGGTTCATCTCACGACACTGTCGATCTAATTTTTTTTTATAAATATATAATATATTTTGAATAAATTTTCTGCTTTCAAATAATATATATATTTATAAGTTTACAAATAATTTTTAAATCTATAATATATTTTCAATTTCATAAATTTAGTTTTTTTATTAATAGCAATATTTACTTCATATTTATTCATTTTAGTTAATGTATAAAAATTCATGTTCATTTTAGCCAAATTAATAAAAATCGAATATTGTGTTATTTATTTTGTTCATAAACATCTTATTTGGTGTTCAATTAAGGTTGATTTATATTTTTCATGTTAGTACTAGTTTTGTTGTTTTGATTAGCTCATTCATTCATTAGTTAAGAGAAAAAATTCATCACCAAATAATCTTGTACTATCTTATAGTAATTTTTAAAATAACTTATATATAATAAATTTAACCACTAGATTAAATCTTTAATTACTCATGTAAAGCATAAAGATTTTTACTTTGATTTGCTTAATGGTTTTTTAATTTGTACTCCCTTCACCCCAGTTATATGACCTATTTGTTTTTTCACATAATTTTAGGCAACTTTTGACTTTTAATACCTTTTTAAACTTTACCCTCACAAAAAGCCATTATTACATATCAAGCACCAACTTTTTAATGAAAATATTGAAAATCAAATGACTATTTATTATTTCTTTAGTAAAATGGTTCATCATTATGGGCCATCCCAAAATAAAAGGTAGCTCATACAATTTGGAACAAAAAGAGCAATTTCTTACTTCACTAATACTATTCAAACTTAAGAAGAAATGTGCATTTTTAGATTAAAATGTTATAGATCTCCAATCTATTATAGATATACGTACATGCATGCATGCATGCACGCGCACGTACACACATACACACACACACACACTTAAGAGAAAAAAGACTTTTCACTTAATAGGGTAAACTATAACTTGACATGTGGCATTTTTTATATGTAAGGAAAGAAAATCTAATTTTTTACAACTTCAAACCGATTTTACCCCTAGTCGTTCAAGCCCCTAAACCATCACTTCATACAAGGAATTGAATCAATGACCAAAACCATTGACGATTTGCTCATGAAAACAGTTGACTTACTATCTATATAAAATTAAATTAAATAAATTACACAATTTAAGCCTTAAAACTATCTATAACAAATGAAATTGAATAAAAAAATTACATAATTTAGGCCTTGAATTCGGGTGAATGAACAATATAAGCAGTTCATGACAAACCACATCGCACAACATTTCGAGTGCAGTAGCCAGAGCTTTGCTTCTCTAATAATAAAGGAGTGCATCTTTATCATCTTTACAATGACAACCAGTTACCTATATATTCTCATTGATCCTCTGTCGCCACAGAGCCACCTCTATCTCTACGCTTGAATGGGTTTCTTTCGCCTTGCAGAAAATGGGAAGTTCTTGCTTCAAAGTGGCCCAGACATTCGACGCCTGCATTTTAGGGCTGTTGTAGAACTGTAAGTCTCTTAATCCCAATTCAAATGTTACTGATTAAAGAGACAACAATACATTCACTACATTCAATGAAATGTACATATATATTCACAATGCTAACTCAACTTTTTTTATTCCAAAACTTCTAAGTACATGGTTATTTGGTTCTGTCAAATCTCCCCCCCCCCCACGTAAAGGATTTTATTTTTACTTTTTAAAAATATAAAATAGGAAAAAAATGTTCGGTAAATTGCTTAACAAGAAAAAGAATTTGGTAAAACTCTAATTTCTTATAAACAATTTACCTCCAATTTTCCTTTTGCACATTAATTTTTAATACAGTGTAAGTTTCTGCAATGACTTCCTATAGGAAGCTCTGTATCTTTTCAGCAAGAACAAATACATCCCTGAAAAATGTATAAGCACCAACCACTTAACTCACAACAAGGAATTAACATGTGAACTTTACAAATCAAACTTGATGAAAGCTAGCAATTATTTGATCAAACTTTTGTCCAATAAACAAAAGCGACTGAAACAACTCTTGAATGATGACAATATGATGGCAATGATGAGGATAAATGATGCACCCAAGGTTAGAATGAAAATGATAGACACGAAGATGAGACAATAAAAATTTGTAAGATCACATATGTAAATAATTGGTAAAACATAACTAAGCTCAATAAGTAATTTCATTTGTGCAAGTCAATAGAAACGAGAAATTCCAAACTTGAAAGTAATGGAAAACACAAAAAATAAAGCCAAAAAAATTCCGGTTTGAAACTTTCAATTTCAAATAGTGATTCACGAAAATCACATCGGTTTTTCAAACCATGACACATAATCAACCAAAGCCGGTGAAAGAAAAAAAAAAATTCAGGGTTCTAACATTCCACCAATCGTCCCTAAACTACATTCAATGTTGCTTATTCATCCCTAAATTATCAAATGTGTCTTAATCGTCCCTAAACTATGTCCAATGTTACTTAATCATTCTATCGTCTATCATACAGTTAAAGATAGATGAAAAAGTCATGTCACATCAGCAACCATGTCGTTTTCAATGCCACATCCGCAGCCACATTTTTTTCCATCCATCCTTAATACTTGTGATGAACAACAGAATGATTAAGCAACACTAGATATAGTTTATGGGTGATTAAGCAACATTTGATAGTTTAAGGTTGAATAAGCAACATTGGATATAGTTAAGAGATGACTAGCGGAGTTTACCCAAAATTTTAACACAAGATCTAGAGAAATTTATTGGTTTTGTCCAACAAATGGCTCTTAAATAAGTTGATGAGAAGAATGAGGGGAGGAAAATAATGTTACAAATGAAAGATTTAAGAACAAACAAAATTCACCTCAAGGTTTCAATCCCGGTCTAGAAAAAAAAGCTGCGACTTTAAATAAATGACTTTAGAGAGAATCATAGAGGAAAGAAAAATGAACTGATTAAGCCAAGAAGATCAAATTGCTAGGCAACCGCCGCCCAAAAATACACATATCTAAAAAAAAATCATCCATGGGGCAGTTCAACACCGAAAAATTTATCCAGTTCGTGGCGCCAACCCTTCTACCTAGAATGTTGTAGAAATACATGAAACGGTGAGAAGGGGAGAAAGACCCATTAAAAATCTCTCAAGGCAAAAAAAAAAAAAAAAAGCATTTTATATGAATATGGAAAATTAACACCTTGGTCCCTTGTCTCTCATTTGCATTTTACTTACACCCCAACTTTTCAAAGTTGCCAATTTTAGTACTCCATATAAAGGCGTCAAAAAATACCCTACCCACTTTTACTTTCCCCAAACCCGGTTACCCGAACTTGAACCTATTAGCAAAGCCATGTGGATGACACTCCTCTCAAATTAGTATATTAATTATTTAAAATATGATTTATTTCAATATAATTAATTGTAAATATAAACATTTTTTAACGATATACTTAAAAATATTTAAAAAATCTAAATAAATTAAACATTTTCTTAAGTGGGTTGGTAGGTAGTACTTGTTTACCTACCTACCTGAACCCAATTACTTGTGAAAAGGGTTTGGGATTAGCTAAATCAAGTCTAAACCTAACCAGTTGGCATCTTTACTCCTACATTTCTACTCTTCCTTACAAGTTTGCATAGTGGATTGGGTCTTAGATTGAATTATTTGCCCAATTTCCCCTTTACCTTTTTTGGCCAATTTTATGTTATAAGTCCATTTATTTTTATTTTTTCATTTCATTACTTTCAACAGCTATACCTAGTGGTGTTCAAAGGGGCAGGTCGAGACCGGCCCAGCTTGGGACCGGCCTGAGTCAAACCCGGCTCGGCACAGGCACGGGCTAAGCACGGCATCGGGAGGGGCAGTTATGGGCCTGAGATAGGAACGGCGTTGAAGTGGGCTCGGCCCGGCCCAATGCGGAAATGGGTTCGGCACAGGAGATGCTCAGCATAGGGACCGGTTCGGCTGGTCCGATCCGGTCCCAACGGTCACCTAGCACTCCTAACGACTCCAAATTCAAAAAAAAAAGGGAAAATTACACTGCAGGTCCCTCTAATAGCCTTCAGACTTTTTTTAAGCCCTAGAATTACTTTTTTGCCCCCCATAACATCTATATTCTAAGGGCTTTTTAGTCCAAAAAAAAAGGTCTTCCCTTATAAATGGGGAGGCTATTTTCACCATTTCTTCACACTAATCTTAGCAATCTCTTCCTCTCTACTAATACATTCTCTCATTTTCTTCAAGCTCTCAACCTTATTTTCTTCATTTTTTCTTAATCATTCCTTAATTACTTCCAAAGCTCTTCATCTTCTCAATTTATTCTCACACAAATAGCATTAAGAGAAAAGGGAAAGGCTTCAAGTTCTTCATCCCGCACTGGTTTGAGATTTTTTTTTTGTGGTCTTTCCCAACCAGGGACCTGTGGGGCTTAAATCCAACAAACTGATGAGGACAAGCAATTCGATATGAGTCAATAAGACTTAGGGCTCGACGATCAACTTTCAAATGATTACATTGAGGAGGTGGAACCAATGGCAGCAGAGACTATTGGTAGAGGAGATGGTTTTCAACAAACCCCGACAAGCCATCAACCCAAACCTCCATCATAAGGTAAAACGTTAAGGCTCACCGTATGGGTTTGGGAACATTTTGACCAAGTTTTTTAGAATGATGGTCATGGCAATGATGTGAGGTTCACAAATTGTAAATATTGCAACACAAAGCTCGAGCACAAAAAGAACTATGACACGGGAACACTCAAACGGCACATGGAACATAAGCACCCGAATCTATGTTTGGATGCAGCTGCCAGTATCGGTGGTTAGACACAACTTGCAAATTCAACCAGCGGATCAGGTATTTTTAGATTTAATTAACAAAATTGTAGAGAAAGTATGGTAGAATGGATGATGTTAACTGAAAAACCATTTACACAAGCGGAAGATAGGCATATGGAAAAATGGATTAAATCATAATTAAACCATACTTTTAAAAGAACATCTAAGAGTACTGTCAGGAAGGAGGCATTTAAAATTTATAAAGCCGGTAAATCAAACCTACAAGCATACTTCTCTGCTTTTGATCATTCTATCTCATTCACTAGTGACATGTGGACTTCACCACTAGGACAAGATTATTATTGTATCACTGCAAATTGGATTAATGATAATTAGGTCGTTCAAAATCGTATAATTGCATTTAAGTAAATGGAAGTCGATCATACTAGTTGAAACATATTTCAAGTTATTTCAGAAACTTTTAAAGAATTTTTTTGTCACGGCAATGTTTTTGGCATAACATTTGATAATGCATTCAACAACGATGTCACGGCTGAGACATTGAAGAAATCATTAGAACCTGTCCAGGATGCCGCATTTTTTCATATTAGATGTGTATATCATATTTTAAACTTAGTTGTCCAAAAAGGTCTTCAAGTTTTGAGTACTGAAATTACTCCAATCCTGTGGGCAATCCATTATTTGAAGTCAAGGACCAAAGTTTTCAAAGAGTTTAAGCTATATTGTCTTGAAAATGGCCTCAATTTTAGCTGGAAATGTTTTAAACTTGATTACCCTGCCTGATGGAACTCGACTTACGAGATGTTGATGGATGCGATACCATTTGTTGCATACATGATATGTTTTATAAATGTCAAAGAAAAGAAAACGCTTTTGAAACAAGAGATATGAGATAAACTGTCAAAAGTAGCTGCTGTGCTACGATATTTTTATAAGGCCACTATTTTTTGGTCCGGTGTATACTATCCCACATCTCACAAAGTTTTAATGCATTTGGTCAATATTGCATAGTTTTTTAACCAATACAAGGATGACGAGTTCTTAAAAGACACAATTAAGACCATGAAAGACAAATGGATTTTATATTTCAGTAATATACCCCCAATCTATTTCCTTGCATCTACACTAGACCCGACTGCCACAATCACAGGTACACAGCAGCTACTTAAGGGTTATTATAGTTTCTTAGAAATGACACATATTTCTATTCATGCTATAACTGTCACTATTGAGGAGCACTTGCGGGAGTTATTTAAGATTTATGTCGACTGGTATAAGGATAAGGTTGCAAACACTACTTCTTCTACCATCGGGTGTTTATCAACGTCGAGTTTATCATCATTTAATCCGACGGAACAACTCCTCAAACGGCCCCGTGCTGCAGCATTCGGTCTTAATGAAATAGACGCATACCTCAACTTGGTTTAGGACAATATTGAAACCAACATTCTAGAATGGTGGAAAGCAAGAAGCAACAAATTTCTAATACTCTCCATAATTATCAAAGAAGTTCTAGTTGTTCTCGTCTCAACCGTTGCATCTAAGTCGGCTTTCAGCGCTGGAAAATGTGTAATTTCAGAGAAACACGTAAGATTATCACCAGAAGTTTATATATGCAACTGTGATTGGGGTCTTGTAGCTTTAAGATTACAAGACCACAATAGTTCCAACAAAGAAAACCCCAATGAGATAGATGCTTAAATCCACAGCTTATTCATGGTCTTTTTACTTTATATTTGATCTGATTTTGCTATTCAGTACAGATCATACATTTTATTTTACATTTAGTTTTATAGAACGTTTTGCTATTGACTCATGTAAAGCCCGTTCCAAGTTATGTAAATGTCGTTTGGCTTTCAAATTAATAAAATTTCACACCAGTGGTGGTGTTTTACTTTTAAAACAATTAGTTTTCAAAAAATTTGTTTTAGAATCAAATTCTTAAAAAAAAAGTAAAAAAATTTGTGGGCCTATGCCCAGACCAGCCCAGCCCGGCCTAGGACCGGGTAAGACCCGGCACGCCTTAACCCAAGTCATACCCGGGCCCTCCAAACCCAAGACCGAGACCTGCCAGGCCAGGTCGGCCCACTGAACAACTATAGCTGTACCTAGAGCCCATTCATGTTTTTAATAAGGTTTCATTCAAATTTGGGCCATATTCAATCTACTTAAATCATTACTTAGAATGAAGGAATTGTAGAAATTAATTACTCCTTCCATCTAAAAAAAGAAAGATGAAATGTATTGCTTTTTTAGCCATCCTAAAAATGATGAAGCATTTTCTTTTCTAAAAAAGTTCTAACATTCAATTTACCTTATTACCCTCTTTTAAATTCTCATTCCACAAAATGCCAAAATAAATATTTTCCATTTTAATCTTCATTAAAACTCTCATTATTCAAAACTCGAAAAGAAAATTTTTTAACCATCATTTAAACTTTAAATACACATAACCCAAAACACATCTTAATCTCTATACTCAAGGAAATGCATAATCTTTTATAGGATAGAAGAAATTATTTATAAATTTTTGTACCAGCTTTAAGAAAATTGACAATAATGAGCAATTGGTTTTAAATTAAATAAGTCAAAATGAAAAAAATGCTTTACTTGTCATAAAATACTAGTAGTTGGAAATGTATATGTGCGTTTTACTATTTAACGTGCATATTAATACTTACACTTTTTTATACCTTTTATTCTTTACAATTGTCATATCTTTCTTATTTTTTTTCTTATGATACCATAAATAACACTTTAAACATAACAAATGTTATCCATTATTTCTCCAAAAATATTTTTTTTCTTACTATATTTCTACTATGCACATTGATTGTATTCAAACCTTTTTTTTTATTTTCATTATTAAATTTTCATTTACTCTCTATAATAACCACTATTTCATTAACTGAATCATTTTTTGTGTTTCAATAATATGAAACTTTGTAATAATTTCATGGCCACTATCACAAATTTCTTATCAATCCTTGTAAATTTTATTGAGTGTCCACATAAGTTATAGTTTTATTACAAAAAATTTCTTATTTGGTCTTCTTCACATTCACAGATTACAATAATATATCTTTATGTACAAATCATTATTCTAATGTGTTGAATCAAGACTCACCATAGAGTACGATGGTTTGTCGACTTGAATTATTGTTATCTTGAAAATAAATGTTTGACACTAGATGTTGCTGGATATTATGTTATGATGAATTGTATTTTTTTTAATTGTTGTTTTGATAGTAATAATTTTATTATTGATAATAGTTGTAATATGTATTATTTTCTAATACACAATACAACTTTGGAACTCGTGACAATGCTAGGTATATAAATTACTGGTTAAAAAAATTTTGAAGCCAAGAGAGTATCACTTTATATTTAGTATTTAAAAATAATTTCCAATAGTTTCTGATACATTTTAAATTATTTTTTTAATACTTAATATCTATAAAATAGTTAAATATATATTATTTTTTAATACTCAATATAACTTGAAATCCCAAGGCAATGCTGGGTATATATGTAAACTAGTTATTCTATAAGTTAGCAAACATGACCTATACAAATAGATTTTTAAATTAAACAGTTCATTTAATATGCTTTTTATTATTATTTTCATTCAATGTAAAGATAATGAAGATTTTTTTTTTTTGCCAGAAAATGATTTATTCCAAACATGCCTCAACGAGGCTCAAAATGAACATCAACAATGTTTTGGTGGTTATAGACAGAAGAGAGACACTAGGTCCAAACTTCACTCTTTAGAGCAACCACCCACTTTGCAATGCATAGTGCATGTTGATTAACACCTATAGGCACCTTCATAAAAGAACAAGCAGAAAAGTTATATTGCAGGGTTTTAACATCAACAATCAATGGAGCAATCCTCTAGTCTTCCTTGCCTTACAGGGTGCCGATGACGGTAGTGTCACTAATCTCCACCGCAATATTAGAACATCCATGCCCCTGAGCTTGGTTGAGACCCTGCCTTAAAGCCTTCAAAATGGATACCTTCTTAAAAAGGCTTGGATAAGCATACCCTAGGCCTTTAGAACATTACAACACCAATCTTTAATCAAGTATCCAATCCCAAAAGATTATTACTTGAAATAGCAACAATATTAAGTTTGACACATTTGATCAAATGCCTGATACAATTAGTGCATTGCCTGGTTTTATGCTGTTGATGATGCTCTCTCCTAGTATTATAATGGATCTTTTGGTTTTTAACCATTCATTGCTGCACCCTGTGAATAACAACTATAGGATTAATGTCTCTCTGATGAAATATAGCTTCATTTCCCGCCAACCAAAGCAAATGTAAGCAATAGTAGATTCAAGCATCTCTCTATCCTTCTGCCTCTTACCTAAAGTATACAAAATTGCAATGACCCACTGATTAAAAGTATTAATAGTTGCATTATGGGGCTTATAATCCAAACAAACAAACCAAATCAAATGAGTCCATGCATACTGAAGAGCTATATGTACCAATGTTTCCACATAGGAACAAAATGGGCATGTAAGATCAACTAGAACACCTCTCCTAACTAGATTCATATGAATTGCAATAACATTATGACACATCCTCCAAAGGAAATTTTGAATCTTAGGAAGGCATTCGATCTTCCAGATTCTTTTCCACAGGCAAGGATCTATTTTATGAGAATAAAAAGAATTGTCAGTAAAAGATAGAAAAAGCTTTTGAATTTTATAAGCTGAGTTCACTGTAACTCTGCCAGTCTTATCATGAGGTTAAATGATCTTATCTATTCTTGGTTGCTGACTAATTGGGATTTAAGGAATTTCCTGTTCATCTTCATTAGTTATGTATTCTAAAATTGGCCTCAAGCCCCATGTAAGAGTAGTGGCGTTAACAAGGCTACTGACCTTAATCTGTCTTGCCTCCATAGGGATATCTGTGATAGGTTGAAGCAATCTTTAGAAGCAGGAATCCAAGCATCATTCCAGATATGCATGGATTGGCCATCATGAATTTGCTAATAAACATGTTTCTTTAAAAGCCCTCTTCTTGCTAGGATATTTGATGAGCCCTATGATAGTTTTGAAATTTTCCTTACAAATCAAAAGTCACCATCAGCAAAGTACAACTCTTTTATTCTCTATACCAAAAAATCCTGAAGACCAATCAGAACTCTCCAGGCTAATTTAGCCAAGAAAGCATTGTTCATAGCTTCCAAAACCTTAAAGCCTATACTACCTTTACTTTTTTGCATTGTTAAGCAGTCCCAGCTTCGCTAATGGATCTTAGAATCAAAATGATTCCCTTCCCATCAAAAGTTTTTAGCTAAAGAATGAATATTCTGACACAATGTCCTAAGGAGCTTAAGGCATGCCATAGCATAGAATGGAATAACTACAAGCACATATTTTATCATAATTTATTTACATAAAAATGATAGGAGATCTTCCTTCCACCCTTGGATTTTCCTAATTATTCTACCTTTTAAAAATGTCAAAGCCTCATTTCTTGATCTACCCTATACAGTAGGCAAACCTAAACATTTGCTAGGTTTTCTTTATATTATAATGTCTAGCTAAGTGCTAATTCTCTCCTATAATGCATTAGGAGTGTTAGGATTGAAAACAACTGCAAATTTATCAAAGTTGATAGACTACCCAAAAGCCTGATAATATTTCAAGATGACCTGTTTTAAGTGATTAGCATTTCTGACACTTGCTTTAGCAAAAAATAGAGAATCATCAGCAATAGAAGGTGTGTTAGAGCAGGACAATGTTTTGGCCAGCTTGATGCCTTCAATTAACTTCATGGCTCCTCCACTCACAATCATTTGAGATAAGACATCTGTAATTAAAATGAATAAATAGGGAGAAATGAGATCCCTTCGCCTTATCCTCCTCGTTGGTTTAAAGTAATCAGTTTCGTTTCCATTAACCAAGAAAGTGTATGGGGAAAATTTAACAAGAGCCATTATCCAATTAATCCTTTGTGAAGAAAAGCCCATCATATTCATTGTACCTTCCAAAAAAAGCTTTACACTCTATCATAGACTTTTTGCATGTCAACTTTCACAGCCATGTCCCAATCAAAGCCTTTTTTCTTAGACTTCAAAAAGTAAAAGGCCTCATGGGTAACTAGGATATTATCTTGAATCTATCTTCCTTTAATAAAGGCATTTTAGAAGGGTGAGATTAGAGAATGCGGGTGGGTTTTGAGTCTATTCACTAGAACTCTAGAAAAAAATTTATAGCAATAGTTACATAAACTTATAAGCCTAAACTGAGACACTTTTTCTAGGTATTGTACTTTAGGAATGAGCACAATATATGTTTTATTTAAAGAAGGGTTATCAATGGATTTAAGAAGATTTTCCCTCATTATTTGTAAAGTATGTTATATAAATTCAATGTTAATATTAATCATATATTCAATAAATTAAATTACTTGTAAAGTATGTTCAATATTAATGTTTCCATATGTTATAAATATTAATATAATATTAATCACAAACATAAACTTGATTTACAAAAATGCAAATATATTATAGACTTAGAAATTATTAATAAATTGATAAATATTAAAATTGTCAGAAGCAAAATAAAATTAGAAATATATTATATATTTATTGAAAATTGGATTGGAGATGGCATGAGATAAACAAAGTGGTTGATTTGTATGATTTGTAAACCTTATTAGGCAATCAAAGCATTTGAATCCATTAGCATAACATATGAAATGGCTATTAGGTAGATAAAGTGTAGATTTTTAAAAATAGTGAATGAAAAGTGTAACTTAAACCAAAAGTTATTCTGTAAGTTTCTCATACAAAGTAAAAACAGTTTCTCATACAAATTTACTTTTGTTTGGGTTGGACGAAAATATCTTGGGTAGGAGAAAAGCACCTCTTACTTATACGTGGCGGAATCTAAACCAACATTGATTGAAAAGTTAATTTTTTTTTCTAATTTTTGACTAAATCTAATCATTATTTTATTCCAAACACTAAGTACCATACATACATATTATAATAATAATAATAATTGCTGACTTTAGTTACTGTTTATGAACAATGTCTTTGTTTTCATCTATTTTCCTATGTAATGGTCTGACCGCCTCTTCTAACCTTTGCATATTTTCTTTCTTTCATTTTGGTCCTTATACTGTTCCATCTGGCTATCAAGTATTGAGAGACAATAAGAAGGAGTGGCAGAATTGACAGATTTACAAGTTTGGAGGTTGCAAATGCTAAAGAGAAAAATATAAGGACTTTCTACAGATCTATTTGCCATTTTGGCATTTTCTTTTCTTTTTTTTTCCTTTTATTAAGTCAATATTAAACCATTACTACCTATAGTAATGTTATTTCTATATTCCAAGAGAAAATGTTGATCACTATAGTTTGTCCCATTCCAACTGATACATATTTCTATATTCCAAGAGAAAATGTTGATCACTATAGTTTGTCCCATTCCAACTGATACATCTCAAACAATTAGTCTCGTCTCAATTTTTGTACCGCCCAAAATGTTAATGGGGAGAGCTGAACCCCTCAGGCATTAGTAGTGGAGGAAGACGCGAACCATTGTGCCAACAACCTCATTCGGTGGGGAAGGTATAATTAATATTTTTAGATTAATCTCGGTTAAATTGACCCCATGTTTCTCGGCCCAACAACCAAGCCCCAATTCAATTTCCTTAATTTTTTTTTGGTTCGTTATCCAATTTTATTTTTCTTATTCTTGTTCTTTCGGCTCTGTGCAACTTGAAAAATCTTTGTGAAACTTGAGGAGCCTTTTTCTTGCTTTAACGTCTTCGGTTTTTAATCCAATTTCTTTATGCTAACACTCAAAATTAATTTGTAATTTTGTCGAAATCTTACAACTTCTTTAACTAATTAATGATTACTACAATTTTTTTTAAGGAAATTAATTGTAAATAATTAAATTTTATTTTTCACAAACTATTTCGTTCCTCTTATTTTTCTATATTTGTTTCTAATTCACCCTTACTTTTTCCAAATGGACTTTACTGTGTCCTTTTATTTGTTGATATATTCTATGTATAATTTGATGTGCATATATGTGTCTGTTGTGTTGTGTTGTGTGTGTATGTGTATGTTTCTATAAAACCGATACATTCAAGACAATACGATATAATACCAGTACTGTACCACCAATGAAAATTGATATATTATCCAATATGAGATTTAAAACTTTGTGTTGTCCTTCTAGATGTGGTTAAGAAGGGCCTATCATTGATATGTGACAAAAAAACAAGTCCCTACAGGGTTAATGAGAATAAAAAGAAAAAGGTGCAGAAGATCATGTACCAGGCAATCGCATCTTGTAAATAGAAATACCAAAATCAAACCTCAAGAATGATACACTAGTTCAGTAGCGGTTGATTTTTTTAAGAGTTCATAAGTATTTATACTTTCAAGCAATATCTTAAGTAGGATTTTATTTGTTGTACGGCTAATATATACACTAACTTTGATACCACTATTATAGGCTTTTACCCAAAATCTCATTTAGGTCTTACGGGACCCCAGGAACCATACACTAATTTAGTGTTAGGCCTATGTAAAATGTTTCCTATTATGCCTGTTAATTAATTAAACCCTCAATGCAATACTCTTATTTATACTACACAACATTGTGGCAGTAGGTCAATAATCATAATGATAAAAATATTATAGTAGCTGGGCAACATTAAAAAAAATATGTAAGTGTAAAATCATACAGGTATGCATTATGTTCCATGTAAGTTACTACAAACATATCCAATTGTCTTATAACGTTTACCAGAGGCATAAATACCTACTATATATATACATAATCATACATAAAATGTAAGTACATATCTATACTGAGAATCTTGGAACTTAATCCCACCTAAACAATACTATCAAATATCCATATAGTGTCCAGGCATCCCATTTCCTTACCTCTGTATAACAAAGGCCACATATAGTTTGTATTAATATTTATAAACTCGCAAGATAGAAAAATAACCAAAACCATATACAACAAATGAAATGACCCATGCACACATGGTTTCAACATACTAATAACCCAGACACACTTTTGGTTTTTAGCTTCAGATGTATCATCATTTGCATATAAAACATATAAGGGATATGAGAATCCATGGATTCTTAGTAAGGGTTTTCCATCTGTAATCAAATCACACATATAGTACTATGCATATGATTAAAGTGGACATCAAAATATGCCTCATGCACTCAAGCTCATAAATAAATCATAGTGTTAGGATGTCTTATTATTAGCCAATAATTATTAGAGTAACTAATTCGCGCCATTTTTTTTATCCTTTATCCTATACACTTAATAGGCATTGCTTGTCAGTGTCTCACACTTGACAAGTCCAACTTGTCTATGCAACACTGCCCTAAGGCATCATAGTATTGTTAATATCCTTTATTTCATGCAGAAGAGTATACTATTTGCTTACTCTTTATATGTGTTAGTGTTATGTGTTGTGTGGGTTAGTGAGTGGTTAAGGATACCTCTATTCTTAAGTCCACTAGAGCCTTATCCTATCATGGTGTCCTTGGGTGTCTTAGGTTCCCAAGCATCATTATTCACCATGTATCATACCTCTTAGAGGTCATTTCTTAGGTCCCAAACTTGCCCTTAGGTGTCACCCCCTTTAAGGCTTAGGGTTCCTTTGTACACCGTCTCGGGTACACTCTCTTTTTGGGCAGTCTTTGCTAAGCCTCCCCCTTTTGACACCTTTCTTTACATTCAGGAACCTTCCATAGGCCACCCCAAGTGCCCTACTCGCTTTCTTCACTTATCCTGCACATCATATGCACATAGCATGCCTTGGGGTGTGCTACAGCACCCAGAGCATATGCCCATGCCTTAAAGTGTGCCCTAGGGCACATTATGCCTTGAAGCCTCCTCACCCCAACAACCTTTCCCCAGTCAACCATGCCCATGGATGAAGCCCCCTCTTACCTACACACACACACACACACACTCACTCACACACAAGCTCACACATGCACACATAAACTCCACATACATTTCAGAATCTAGTTCTCAACAAAATCCAGCCATATAAACATCATAAATAGGCATCATTACTCACCATATATGCTTTTTAATTATGTCCATAATTGAGCTACTTGATATACAAGCATATTAGCTAAAAACTAATTGACATATAAGCATAAACAACATATGACCTTAACTTTAGATAACTTAATTTGCAAGCACAAGTTCCTTTGCCTTTTGTCTCAATTTTAAGCAAACCTTAGGACCTCTCTTAGTAGCTTATATCCAAGACCTATATTGATCATTTTACAAACAAATTAAGGTATTTATCTCATGGAAACAGCATTAAGAAAATGTGGATAGTAGCCCAGAAAATTGGAATTTTGCTTACCTTATGTGTTCCTTTCTGGTTCAACGGTCAAACACTGACCAAAACTTGTTCTCTTGCTTCCTAGTCCTTGTATACTAGTTAATAAGCAAGATTACATCAACAAATGCCCAACCAAATCCCTAAAATAAAGTAGTTTATTCTTGAAATTATTTAAAAGCGCAACATCACCAAAAACTTCACCGTAAGGCACCTTCATGATTTCAATGGACAATGTACCTCTAAACAAAGGTTTTCTTGCTTCTTAGGCCTTATTGTTAGGTTTCGGGAGCCAAACAGCCCAGTGAAATTTAACTGAAACCCTCCAGGATCCAAGTGAAACGGGGTAAACCAGGTGTTCGAAAATTTTCATACCTAATTTTCGGTTGAGATCTCTCACTCAACTGTAGAGTCGAATCACAAAACTTGAACAGTTGACGTGTTCAGGCTCTCTATGGTATCCACACGAGCCTCTCGGGATCACCACGCTTCCACCACGTCCCGGCAGATGCGTTTCTCTTGCGCTCGCAGTGCTAGCTTGCGTCCTCCAAGGAATTGCAAAAGAAGAGTGTAGCTGTCCTTTTGGGATGCTAGGGCAAGGAGACCTACGAATTTCTCACTAAAAGTTGTATTTATAGTGAGACTCAACTTCCAGGCCTAATAGGTTTCAAAGCCCTAATCCAATTAGGCTTTAATTTCGGGCTTAATAATGGCTCAACTATTGGGCCCATTATTAATACGAAATTATTATGAAACCAAAACCCAAATTATTAGCCCATGCACTCTAATGATCCAAATAGCTCTATGTGTGCGACCCAATAGGCTCTTGCCACGTTGGCAATGATCATAAATCATATTTATGATCATAAGTAATGAGCGGTGTCTAGCAACACATCATTGCTACCCAAGTGACAAGATTGTCGATGATTCGACTAAACCTTTATGATCATCACCGATATATGCCATTGTCCCTTTGTCCAAGATATCAAGACTAAGCACGAGACATGGAATGTGTCACTCTCGTATAGCCCAATCTTTGGTTTCTTGATTACCGAGTAGACTAACTTAAGCTGATGACATTGATATCGTATATCAACTCATCCAAGCATGGCCATGCATTTTCTAAGTCTCACTCTATCAAGGGGCCCGAAAATATCACTCCCGTTACATAGGAAGGACAAATCTCATCTTGATCATACAAATCCCTCTGCATGATATGTGACATACCCAATGACCTTCTTCAAGTTTACTCAGTTACGAGTAACAAAAGAAAGTATCAAAGTATGTGACTTACATGTAGGAAACCTTGATGATCTTAGGTCGAAGGACTACATATACCATGATCACTATGAGAATCACTTATGACACTCATATAACGATCCATGAAGTGTTCTCATGGTGGGTCGGTCCAGTACATAAGCTCTCCAACTTGTACCCATAGGTAAACTACATATCTCACATTAGTCTCCACATATGCTAGTCATTATGTATTATTGCAACCCGCTCCACAGTAATACTATACTATGGACGTTTAAGAATATCATTATTCTAGGGTTACAATTATGTTTATTACGTTACGCAGAATCAAAACAACAAACATAATTGCTGGATTAATGCCTCAATAAAATATCATGACTCAATGTGCAAAAATACAATCATCTCATGATTCGCTTTTTGGGCACAACACTAACAATCTCCCACTTGCACTAAAAGCCAATCATCCATGTATCTAACACCGATGGACCTAGAATGGCTATCATGCTTCTGCTGCGTAAGGGGCTTTGTCAGTGGATCAGCAATGTTACTGTCTGTCAAAGTCCTGCATATCCTTACATCACCCCTCTCGATGATCTCCCTGATAAGATAATAGCGTCGGAGTATGTGTTTGAATCGCTGGTGAGATCGAGGTTCCTTAGCCTGTGCGATTGCTCCATTATTGTCACAATAGAGCTATATCGGGTTGGTAATGCTTGGAACCACTCCAAGTTCAGTGATGAACTTCTTGATCCAAACTGCCTCCTTCGCGGCATTAGAGGCGGCAATGTACTCAGATTCTGTTGTAGAGTCAGCTACTGTCTCTTACTTTGAACTCTTCTAGCTCACAGCACCACCACCAATACAAAACATATAACCAAATTGCGATCTAAAATCATCCTTATCGGATTGGAAGCTTGCATCGGTGTAACCCCTTACAACGACTCATCTTCACCTCCAAAAACCAAGAATGTATCCTTAGTCATTCGTAAGTACTTAAGGATGTTCTTAACAGCTGTCCAGTGACTCTTACCGGGGTTCGATTGGTACCTACTCGTCATGCACGAAACATATGAGATATCGGGACGAGTACATATCATGGCATACATGATAGATCCAATTGCTGAGGCATATGGAATCTTACTCATCCTCTCTCTCTCCTCAGTTGTACTCGGACACTGAGATCTAGAAAGAGTGATACCATGTGACATGGGCAAGAATCCTTTCTTGGAATCTTGCATGCTAAACCTCTTTAGCACCTTGTCAATATGTGTACTTTGACTTAGGCCAAGAAGCTTTCTAGATCTATCTCTATAGATCCTGATGCCTAACACATAGGCTGCTTCACCCAAGTCCTTCATAGAAAAACATTTCCCTAGCCAAGTCTTCACAGACTGTAGCTTAGGAATGTCATTCCCGATTAGTAGTATGTCATCTACATACAACACCAAGAAGACAATAGCGCTCCCACTAACCTTCTTGTAGACACAATGTTCATCTTCATTTTTAATAAAACCAAACTCTTTGATTGCATCATCAAAATGAATATTCCAACTTCGAGAAGCTTGCTTCAGTCCATAAATGGACCTTTGCAACTTGCACACTTTATTGGCATTCTCAGGAGTGACAAAACCCTCAGGTTGTGTCATGTACACATCCTCAAGTAGCTTTCCATTTAGGAATGCAGTTTTGATATTCATTTGTCATATCTCATAATCATAGTGTGTAGCAATAGCAAACAAAATTTGGATGGATTTAAGCATAGCAACTGGTGAAAAAGTTTCATCATAGTCAATACCATGAATTTGCTTGAAACCTTTTGCAACCAATCGTCCCTTAAAGGTAATCACATTACCATCCATGTCAGTTTTCATCTTGAAAACCCATTTGCACTTTATGGGTTTTACCCCTTCGGGTGGGTCAACCAAAGTCCATACTTGGTTTTCATACATGGATTCCATCTCGGATTTCATGGCCACTAGCCACTTTTCAGAGTCAGGCCCCGACATAGCTTGTTGGTAGGTTGTGGACTCATCCTGATCCATGAGCATCACATCATTGGTGTGAGTCACGAGAAATCCATATATCTCGGGCTCACGCCTAATCCTACCAGACCTACGTGGGCTCTGTGCTACAGGAACAGACTCTTGAACAACATCTTGCGGTGTCTGTTCAGGTTCGATGTCTCCTTGTTGTTCTTGAATTTCTTCAAGTTCTACTTTCCTCCCACTAGTTCCTTTAGAGATAAACTCTTTCTCCAAAAAGACACCAGTTCGAGCAACAAACACTTTTTGCTCAGAAGGATTATAGAAATAGTAACCCTTTGTTTTTTTTGGATACCCAACAAAAAGAAATTTTTGAGATTTGGGCCCTAGTTTGTCAGAGGATTGATGTTTCACCTAAGCGTCACAGCCCCAAATCTTCATAAAAGACAAATTGGGACGCCTCCCACTCCATATCTCATATGGTGTTTTTTGAACCGATTTAGATGGAACTCGGTTTAGTGTAAAAGCGGCTGTCTCTAGAGCATGTCCCCAAAATGAGTTTGGAAGGTCAGCTTGAATCATCATAGAGCGAACCATGTCTAACAGAGTTCGATTTCTCCTTTCAAATACACCATTCCATTGAGGTGTACCTGGTGGAGTGAGTTGTGATACTATACCACACTCCCTCAGATAGTCAAGGAATTCTCTATCCAAGTACTCTCCACCTCGATCTGATCGAAGCACTTTAATACTCTTCCCGAGTTGATTCTCTACTTCATTCTTGAATTCTTTGAACTTTTCAAACGATTCTGACTTGTGTCTCATGAGATACACATAGCCATATCTGCTGAAGTCATTAGTGAAAGTAATGAAGTATTGGAAACCTCCTCTAGCTTGTGTAGACATAAGGCCACATACATCACTATGTATGAGTCTTAGTAAGTCATTAGCCCTTTCACTTTGCCTTGTGAATGGGGCTTTGGTCATCTTGCCCAACAAACATGACTCATATGTCTCATATGATTCAAAATCAAATGAGTCCAAGAGTCCATCCTCATGGAGCTTGGATATGCGGGTCTCATTTATATGGCCCAGGCGACAATGCCAGAGATAGGTCGGGTTCGAATCATTTAATCTGACCTTCTTGGTATTCACATTATAGATTGGATCTTCGAGGTCTAGAACATACAACCCATTGCTAAGTTTTCAAATAAATAGAACAACATTTGTCCTTTATTATAAATGAAAAACCTTTCTTGTCCAAACAAGAAACAGAAATCAAATTTCTACTAATAGTAGGCACAAAGTAGCAGTTGTCTAATTCTAAAACTAATCCATTAGGTAAAGTGAGAACATAAGTCCCTACGGCTAAGGCAGCAACCCTTGCTCCATTTCCAACACGTATGTCCACTTCACCTCGGGCCAATCTTCTACTTCTACTTAGATTCTGCACATTTGAACAAATGTGAGATCCACATCCAGTATCCAATACCCAAGATGAGGAAGTAGAAAAGTTAGCCTCTATAACAAACATACCTGAAGTGGAAGTCTTACTTCCCTTTTCCTTAGCAAGTTCTTCAAGATAGAGCTTGCAATTGCGCTTCCAGTGTCCAGGTTGCGTACAATGGAAGCACTCCCCTTCCTTTGCCACACCACCCTTTGGTTTCAGTGCAGCTGAAGAAGAACTAGCATTGGACTTTCCATTAGCTTTATCCTTCTTCTTATTGGCTTTTCCCTTTCCCTTGCCCTTTTGAACCATCAAAATGGGCTTAGCCTTCTTAAGGTTTTGCTCAGCAGTTCTCAACATGTTAAGCAATTCAGGGAGGGACTTGTCTAGGTCGTTCATGTTATAGTTCATGACGAACTGACTGTAGCTTTCAGGCAACGATTGCAAGATTACATCAATAGCCAACTCTTTCTGAAGAACAAATTCCAAATTCTCAAGATTCTCAATGTACCCAATCATCTTGAGCACATAAGGACCCACGGGACTTCCCTCAGACATCTTGCATTGAAACAATGCCTTAGAGGTCTCAAACCTCTCATGCCTAGCTTGCTCTTGGAAAAACATTTTGAGATGTTCTATCATATCGAACGCCCCCATGTTCTCATGTTGCTTCTGAAGCTCAGATTCCATGGTAATAAGCATGAGGCATGCAACATCCAAAGCATCATCAGAATGCCTCTTGTGAGCATCCCTTTAAGCTCTTGGAGCAATGGCAGCAGGCTCATTCGGAATGAGCTGCTCTAGGACATAAGTCTTTCTCTCTTGCTTGAGGACTATCCTCAAGTTTCAGTACCATTTGAGAAAGTTGGTCCCATTCAGTTTTTCCTTCTCAAGGATCGATCGCAACGAAAGTGTCGATGTGTTTTGTGCCATGGTTATCTATAACAGTAAATATGCAATGTAAGAGTCATGTATTTTAATTCATTTCATAAGGACTTTTATTAAATGATACTCCCACTATTTTCCTCAAAATAATAACCTTCGATATTATTTTGGAACACCTCGGCGCTAAGGTATTATAGTGGGCCAAGATCCATAGTTGACCACAACTTGAGTCAGCTTTGGCTTTTCTCTCAAGTTACAGCTACTTAGGTAGGCAACTCCTTGCCAATTGCATCCCCTGCAACTCTTGGATAGTTAGGTGAACAACACTTGTCCAAGCTCATCTCATGAACTTAAGTCCAACTCTATGCCTCTAAGTCCCTAATCCTATTAGGATGACTTAGTTAAGTCAGACCCAAAGTTAGCAACTTGGATATCACTATTATCCCATCGCGCCTTACCAAGATAAACATAGGTGCTTTGCTTTGGCAAACCCACCTAATGTTGATCAAAGTCTTGACGAGTGCCAACATTTGGAAGGCATCACATTTAATGACTTAACATTTGTTTGAGGGATTTTTCGTTTGATCTCACCAATTTGTTATCTCCGGTTGTCTTATACATGCATCACATACAAATATAAAACATGCATCTCATGCGTTCAAGAAAGTAAATGTGACATGGTTATAGCCCAAACTATGCGATATTCTCAAGCCAATGAGAATATCATAAAAGCCTAAGAAAAGAAAAGAGTCTTCACAAGCTCCTTCTCTTCCTTTCTTGGCTGCCCTTTTGTTGTCACCTCCTTGGACATATCACCTTGGATGATCCTTGGACATACCACCTTGGATGATCCCATAATGCATCATTACATCAATAATAGAAACTTCGAGTTACATTCAAGGGGAGTAAGGTGAGAAAAGAATATACAATGAGAGTGATAAGAAAAGGCACGACTCGCAGGCCGTATTTATAAGTACAACTAATCAAGGGCTATAACCATGCACCATGCTTCAAGCACCATGCTTCAAACACCAATCAGCATATCATGTCAAATCTCATTCAACAAATATGCATGCCAATTTTGGCGCGTTGATTAACCAATTTTTTTTATTTATATAGCGCTTCGCATATGACGGTCCCGCTGGCCAGTCAGCTGTCTTACAATTGCGTAGCCCGAAATCTTTTATTTCGAGCAAGTAAGCACCCAAGACTCCTCCTTCAAGCTACCAAAAATACCTTACTTTCAGTGCCCGAACAGGCCGAATCCGAACAAAGCTAGGGTTTTTGCAACTATTTCAAGAATCCTAATCCATATAGGTATCTCGTACCTATTAATTTCGGGTTAATTTCTTTTTGTGTCGTTTCTTCATATATCTCATATATTCATTATGAGTTCCGGTTTCATGCATCATGAATCAATCTAATTAATCATGGCCGAAAAGCAACCGAACACATAACATCATGCGATTCAACACTCAATCCCGATTTAGGGTTTCACCAGTAGCTCTGATACCACTGTTGGGTTTCGGGAGCCAAACAGCGCAGCGAAATTTAATAAAAACCCTCCAAGATCCAAGTGAAACGGGGTAAACCGACTGTTAAAACATTTTCATACCTAATTTTCGGTTGAGATCTTTCACTCAATTGTAAAGTAAAATCACAAAACCTGAACAGTTGACGTGTTCAGGCTTTCTATGGTATCCACACGAGTCTTTCGGGATCACCACACTTCCACCATGTCCCGGCAGATGCGTTTCTCTTGCGCTCGCAGTGCTAGCTTACGTCCTCCAAGAAATTGCAAAAGAAGAGTGTGGCTGTCATTTTGGGAGGCTAGAGCAAGGAGACCTGCGAATTTCTTACTCAAAGTTGTATTTATAGTGAGACTCAACTTCCAAGCCTAATAGGTTTCAAAGCCCTAATCTAATTAGGCTTTAATTTCAGGCTTAATAATGGCTCAACTATTGGGCCCATTATTAATACGAAATTATTATGAAACCAAAACCCAAATTATTAGCCCATGCACTCTAATGATCCAAATAGCTCTATGTGTGCGACCTAATAGGCTCTTGCCACGTTGGCAATGATCATAAATCACATTTATGATCATAAGCAATGAGCGGTGTCTAGTAACACATCATTGCTACCCAAGTGACAAGATTGTCGATGATTCGACTAAACCTTTATGATCATCACCGATATATGCCATTGTCCCTTTGTCCAAGATATCAAGACTAAGCACAAAACATGGAATGTGTCACTCTCGTATAGCCCAATCTTTGGTTTCTTAATTACCGAGTAGACTAACTTAAGCTGATGACATTGATATCGTATATCAACTCATCCGAGCATGGCCATGCATTTTCTAAGTCTCACTCTATCAAGGGGCCCGAAAATATCACTCCCGTTACATAGGAAGGACAAATCCCATCTTGATCATACAAATCCCTCTGCATGATATGTGACATACCCAATGACCTCCTTCAAGTTCACTCAGTTACGAGCAACAAAGGAAAGTATCAAAGTATGTGACTTACATGTAGGAAACCTTGATGATCTTAAGTTGAAGGACTACATATACCTTGATCACTATGAGAATCACTTATGACACTCATATAACGATCCATGAAGTGTTCTCATGGTGGGTCAGTCCAGTACACAAGTTCTCCAACTTGTACCCATATGTAGACTACATATCTCACATTAGTCTCCACATATGCTAGTCATTATGTATTATTGCAACCCGCTCCACAGTAATACTATACTAGGGACATTTAAGAATATCATTATTCTAGGGTTACAATTATGTTTATTACGTTACGCAGAAACAAAACAAGAAACATAATTACTGGATTAATGCCTCAATAAAATATCATGACTCAATTTGCAAAAATACAATCATCTCATGATTCACTTTTTGGGCACAACACTAACACTTATACACTAGATCATAAGCAAGATAACAATCATTTAGAACCAACTAATCCATTGAACACAAATTAGCAAACTACTGGAACAAATTATAACCGAAAACCCACCTTAGTTACACCCCTTCGATTTCAATAGTGTAAACCACTACCCAGATTGATTCTGTCACTTACTAGTCTTCAAACATTAAAACTTAAGTAATAAACAACATTTTTAGGCTTCCAAGACCACTGGAACACAAAATCATGGCTAGGAACAAAAGGACCGAACCTTACCATACTTTAATGATCACGGTTTCAGCTACACCTAAATTCCAACCTTGGTTCTCTTGGGTTTTAAGTCATTAGCACCTTAAATTAAGTTTTAAAGCTAGGAAACAAATGAAGGTACAAGCTCAAATTGAATTCCAGTCATGAATCTTTGAATTACCAGTGCCAGAAATTCAAATCTCTATACCTCTAAAGCTAAACCCAAAACCATGGTTACTAGGCTTCATGATTCACAATTTCTTTCATATACCCACTTGGTTGAGCTCAAAAATAGTCTTCTTTGGCTAATTAGGGTGTCATGTATGAAAGGAAAGAAAGGTTTGGTTCATGGCTTCTATCTTGGGGAGAAGAATGAATAGTGGTTCATTTGCTAGTACTTTTCTCGCAACAATTTTAGGCTTTGGCAATTTTGGCCCAATTTTCTTCCCTTTTTGCCAATTTACACCCAATAATCTTGCAAGTGCTAGAATGGGTTATTTTTCCATCAATTCCACATAATACATTATCTAAAGTATTTAAGTACTAAAATAAATCACTTACCTGATAATTCAAGCTTCATGTAATTACCTAACTAATTAGACAGATAGCTCCAAGGGCTGTCACAATCATAATTGCGGTACTTTCACCAAAACCTTCAAGGTTTCCTATAAATTATCTAATAGTTAATGGGATAGTTTAGGCTAGGCCTAGGAGCTTGGTGTGAGGTCAACAAAGATCTTGTGCATAAAGATAGTAAGCCCCAAGATGTTTTCTCGGGAAAAACCATCTAACAATCAAGAAAGTTTCCAACGAGTGTAGGGATAATAAAATGTATAGTGAAAATTTCATACCTTAGGATTGGTAAATAAGGCGGGTTTATATAGCTGATAGAAAGTCCAAAAGAATCGCCTCTAGAAGGAAATCCTCTAATCAATCCCCATAATTCTAGGATTTATTTCCTTCTTGAGTAGGTTACTTCTTTGGCTTACTAGGCCTTTTAATCATCGATCCATTTGTTATGGACTTTGTTCATTATAGGCTTAGTGCTATGCCTATGCCTTACTAATAACTACCCCCTTTAACAAAATGTGTGTTGGGTTTCTGCATTTTCAAAGTTAAGCTGAAATGTTATCGTATTCCTCAGAGTATTTTTCCTTCATAAACCCTTCTTATGCTGGGGTACGACCCTTGTCACTTTTACATTTTATATGTTGTCATTCTAAAGGGTGGGCACAATGCCTTTGTCAAAAACTTCCCATATAAGGTGTTTAAATGTCGTTATTTCCAGACCAATGCCCACCACTCTATTGTCATTGTTACACATTGTAAGTTTAACGGTCAGGTGAGGAGATAAGGCGATGCCCATTAAATGCACCTTCCAGAAACATGACTCAACGTGACTTTTCGATGGCTATTTCTACCATGCGGTCTCTTTTTAGTGACCTAAAAACCCAACATTATGATGGTGGTGGTTTTCAAGGAAGTTACCTGAAAGTCATGTCCCTTCTATATATAAGGTTTTTTACCCATGTTTTTCAACATTTAACTACCTTCTATTGCTTGCTATTTCTTTTATCCTTGTTTTCGTTCTACCTTAAGGCTTACTTCCATATGAAGTCTTCCTTTACCACTGTCAATATTTTTATTTTCTGTTCACTTTATTGTTCTTTCGTAGGTACTCATAATCCATTAATGAACTATGGTCCTTCTTATTTGTTTTTATGGTAATTCTAATTTTGGTTTTTTTGGTCTACGTTTCGCTTGCTAGTGTTTTTGTTCTCTCATCGTCTATCATATGCTGCTAGCAGCCCTTACCTCCTATATGTTGGTCTTTCCATATGTTGTTTTCAAGATCGTCTTCAAGAGTTATTGCTAGCCAAGTTTCTTTTATCTCCTGGGGATGCCAAACTTCAAAGGGGTTGTGTGCCTCCAACCTATCCATCTTGAAGGAAGTGAAGACACAACTCACCATAAAAACCCTCCCGATTAATCTCAAGAAATACTTTTGGCCAAACGGGGTTGTGGCCACTCTTAGCAGGAGCCATACGCTAGAGGATAGGAACCTTGCTAGGTTAGATAAGAGGGCAACCATCCTCACAATTTTTGTTGATCAGTTGTAAATGGGGCTTCAATTCCCCCTTCATCCACTAGTGGAGCAGATCTATGATCACTACCAGATGTCGCCTTCGAAGTTGATCCCGAACTCTTTCACATAGTGATGGTGGTTCATCTGATGGAGGATTTCCTGTAATTTTACATGCTGGACCTGAAGATGGGTTCTCTGTTCTTCCACATCACCCCTATCAACCGGGAGAAACAAATCCTTTACCTTCCTCACCTGCAAGGGTTCATGGGCAGAGTGGAAGGAACACTTCTTCTACACACTAAAGGAGTTATCGTAGGGCTTCCCCTGTGAATTCACGAAAACACACCAACAGGTCCTAGTCGGGAAGCCGTCATTGTATAAAGACTCTGATGGTCATCAAGTATACATAGGGCTCCCCACATGGTTAAAGTCGGTGGTAAGAAACAATAACTTCATGAACCTATTTCCCATTCACTACATAGAAATTGGGGAAATGTCGCTCAGGTGGGCAAGAATCAGCAGAGCCCACCTAACCTACCAAAGTGTGTTAAAGTAGCTTTCCAAGCCCAACAAGGGCTGCCAAACCCTAAGAGTTGTACCTTGTATGTGCTCATTAATCTTTCTTTTGTTTATCAGGGTGGTTTTAACTTTGTGCTTCTCTTTTTACAAAAATTGGTAGCTGGGCTAACGAGTTCTTGAAGTGGCGAAAGAGCATTTTCAATGGGCTAGCTAATGCCCACAAGGTTTTAATTATTCTAGCTGATGCAGCCTACAAGTTCGGGACTATTGAGAAGCCATTGAGTCCGAAGTGTGTGCCCTAGGTAGTGCAAGTGGATGAGTCTTCTCCAGAGGTTCAGTTGGTCTGGAAGAGGTAAAGCTCTTCGGCTACTAATGTAACGGCTCTAAAAAAATTCGGGTCATAATTACTAAGGTAATATTAGTTATTTTAGTAATTTAATATACTTAGAATATTTAATGCAAGCAAATTCTCGATTTAATAAAGTTTAGTAGCTTAAAAATGATAAAATTGGTCATTTAAGAAAACCAGACCAAGAAGGGCATTTTAGTCATTTCATATAGTAACCCATTTTTATTTCACGGTTGGGTTGATGATGGAAAAATATTAAATTTAAGGTATCACGGTTTTTCATGATTCTCGCTCTACCCTTGTAAACTTGTGACTTGACTAAATTGTCTGTAAATGGTTTATGTGTAACCCTCAAAAGTATTTGGCCTAAATTGCATGTATCTCAAATATAAGGACTGGGCATGTAATTAAGGTGAAGGAGGATTCTGTCATGAAATAGCTCCGGTTTTGGTCTTAATTTTTCTGTTCGGTCCTAGATATGATAAGTACCCAACGTACTATTGTGTACAAAAAAGGGACCAGGTGCGTGGCATGTGCCATTTAAGCTTACATAAGTTGACTTCCAATGATTTACTCGGCCACCTTCATCTTCCAGTTCCAGACTACCCGAAACCTCTTTACCCTCTTCGAAGCTCCATAACTAAACCAAATCCAAGCTCCAATCCATCAAATTCAAACACAATTAAGCAAGTTTTTTAAGGAAAATCACGTATGGAAGCATCCTAAGCTTGATTTTCAAGTTACTTGTTCAAGTAAGTTTTTTTTTGTTCTTTCCCTATTTTTGAGCTTCTTACATATCTCTAGCTGCTGGAAAATCTATTTTTAAGTTAGTTCTTGCTTGTTTATTAAGGGAAAAATAACAAGAAAAACTTAGGAATCAAGCTTAAGTAAGAAGGAACCCAAACCCGGTTTAATTCAAGGGTAAAAGCTAATTTAGTTATTTCTTGTCCTTGATTAATTCCAAGTTTTATAGGTTGATTAATCTGGAATTTATTGTGTTTAAATCAAATTTTGTTGAGCAAGAAATAAGAAATTAAAAAGGACCAAGGAATGTTTTACATGTGTGTTGAATAAATGGCCGATTAATTGGAATCCATTGAGAATGTTATTCCTAACCACTTAATCCATAAGGATGGTTGTGGTATTGTCCTAATTGTGGTTTATTTATGTAGCTAAATGATCAATTAAAAAAAAATACTCAAGCTACTATAAGGGGTACAAAGAAGAATACAAAGACCGAGACCATAAGGGCATTGAAGTTGGTGCTTGCTTGCATTAATTATTCAAGGTAAGAGATTTTAAGTTCAAATTAAAATTGATGCATTATGTATTTTTACAATGCATTAATTAAGAGAGTAAGAGGTAGACAAGAAGTGACTTAAGGACTATGTAATTAAATAGCCCTTAAGTAAGTATACAGGGTACTAAGTATTTAAGATGGGCTTTAACACTCAAGAGTATCCTAACTAAGCTACCAAGCTTAGTAAGAATGAGCCACCAAGAACTCTTGTATAGTGTGAGTAAGGTTAAGCAATGGCAAGCCAAGCTTGCTAAGGCAAGAGTTAAGCTCTTGTAAGAAGGACTAAGTCAAGGATGGTTTCCTCGTCATAGAACCTGTACTAGTGACCATTAGTCAAGACCTCATAACGTTTTGAGCTCACGTTAATATGTGTATATATGTTATATATGCTGGGTTCTAAAGTTTATTTTGCAGGTATTTAATTCCTTACTGAGAATTTATGATTCTCATTCCCTTAAGTATCACATTGTGCATATACTAGTAGTGTGAAGCCTAACACCCACTGAAGGATTGTTAAGCAAGGCTTTGGTACAGGTATTTAAAATACCATGAATCTTTAATGATTCTAAGTTATTGGTTAGTAATATTATTATCCTAGCTAAGTTATTTAAAATAGCCTTGATAAATACAGGAAAGGTGCACAAGGAGAAGTTAGACCTTTCATTTCTGGAGCTTCTGTGCTTAGATGGGAGTTATTTTGATAGTCTTAGACTTTGTACATATTGGGTACTTAGGTACCAAGGAAATGCATCTAGTTTGACTAGTGTGTATGGATTTACTTAATGTATATATCTGTATATGCACTATGATTGCTTATGGATGTACATAGGTTAAGTGTTATTTGCACATAAATTAATGCTTGCAGTTTAAATAAACATGTTTATATAATTTCGATATGTGTTTCAAGTATTTTATGAATAACGTGAAAACTATTTTGAAAAGATTTATTTATTACTTTTATTAGTTCTCTTTAAATGCCGAAGTTAAGCATGCATGGATTCATGTCATAAAGAAATCAACTAGTATAAAGTTTTAATAATGCAAGTATTAGCTTAGCCATTTGCAACTAAGAGCAAAATTACTAAATCCTAATTATCCTAAGATCCCAAGAACACCCTATATTAGGGTAAGTAAGAGGTTCCCTCACAACTAAGGGGGCTGAAGCTTCTCAAGACGGGAGTGATGGTATGACACGCTTTGATAGTTTTTCCTTCCATGGCATAAGTTCTATTGACTTGACATTATTCTATGTTGATTATAGATCTTTTCAGCTAACCTCTCCTACAAAGTGACCTAAGGGGAGCAAGGCTTCGCGAACCCGAAAGCACTAGTAGCATCCCAAAAGTAGAAAGCATCTTAAGAGGAATTGGAGAAGCAAAAGGTTCTTGGGGAGATGATGCCTAGCTCCCTTCCTCCCCCTCCCCCCCCAACCATTCCTGCAAGGGTTGTCCCAGAGAAGGCAACTCTATGAGTCCTTGGGTTCACTCGCCAAAGCTCCCATAATCTCAAGATGGGCGAGTGCCACCAACCCTGTAACCAGGTCACGGAACGGGGTCATGCTCAAAGACGCAGTTTGTGCTTAGGGAGATCACGTCAGACCACGTATTTGATCCTCAGTAGGCCATAGGTGTCGATGAGTCGATCCTGGAAGATCGTAAGAACATAGCTTATTGCATCTTGGAAGGGTTGAAGACTTTAAGGGACCGACACCTTCTTGCCCATCCTAGCTGGGGAGATAGTTCTTAACTGATAGGCATCACATGTAGCCTTCTTTAGGTATATTTGCCAGCATTTTCTATTTGTAAGGCATTAGTGTTAAGGTACTAACTAATCTCATTTGCAGGAGGCCATCATCACATTCTCCATCAGAGAAAAGTGTTCAACTCGTGACAGGAGCATATAATTATTGACTTTTCAAATTGAGAACCTAGAGTCCTTGAATAAGGCCCTAAGGAAGAAACTAGAGCATAAGCGTGCCTCCAAAGAAACACTGGTAAAAGAGTTGCTAGATTTAGAGACCAATATGGAGAAGGCAGTAGCTCGCTCCAAGGATTTGGACTTGAAGCTACAGAAGTCAGTGAATGCCAATCAAAAGGTTGGGGGGAGAGAGGGTCAAACCACTTCTAAGGTCCAGCAGTTTGAGTTCTCTTCTAAAGACTGCTAAAGAGAAAATAGGGGCCATGACGATGACTCTGCCAATGGACCAGCTGGCTCCGCTAAGTCTATTGATTATTCAGGGTAAGGCTAGCTCAAGCTCATGCGTTACTATAATACTCTTTGTGGAATGGATCAAAATGGTTGGTTATGTTGGATAGCTAAGGCATGAGGGGTACTGGGGCATTAAACCAAGGCTAATGCTTGCGTGAAGGGGCTCATCTTGCTCTTTCAAAAAGTAAAAAAAGGGTTTAGTAAGAAAGCATTCAATATGTAAAGAATGCTTTCTTACCTGCTATTTTTAGGTTGAGCGGGTGCACCCAAACCTAGACTTGTCCTTTCTATTGACTTATGAAGTGTCAAGTTCAAATTTTGATGCATGGTAAAATGAGGGGAAAGTAGGAGTGGTCCCTTTCAGTAAGGAGTTATCGACAATGAACATTGAGGAGGTGTCTCTTGAGGATGAGTTCTGAGCAGTTTCATTTGTGGTCCTTCTTTCAAAGAGTGCCAATAAAGCAACAAAAATGCTGAAAAAAGGTACTTCCACAATTGTTTGATTGAAGGCACCAACAACTATTATAGAATGGCATCAGTAAGGTTTTTCTTGACCCTGAGGCCTTCGTAAGATTCGTGTGCCCCCCAATATCCCCTTGAAATCCTTCAATCCTCCAAATGTCGTTGGCCTATACATTGCCATTAGTATCTAATTTATAGTTTTTTACCTTACCAATTAATTGTACATCGAGCTTCTTTTGTAAAGAACTTTAGTGGTTGTGCTAATGAGAATCTTATTTCTTATTTTTATTTCTTTTATTTTAGAATTCAATTGCCGTATCAAATCAATTTCTTCAGTAGGTATTTGTTTAGTCATAAACTGAAGCTGTATTTTAGAATTCAAGTCTCAAACCAGGAAACGACTGCCCCTGTCAACATCGAACTGAATGCCCTACACATGATCACATTCGAAGCCCTCTCTAGCCTTATAGAAGTGATATATCTCTGAAGGTGGTTGATAGGGTCTATAAGACCATTGTACAAGTCGATCTTAGGCATACAAAAATCCATTAGGAGTCGAGGCATTGATGATCTCATTTGTAAATGCTTGGAGCCACATATAATCGGTATAAATGGCAGAGCTAAAGCCCACTATAGAGGGTTTGAGCACCCTTATATGTTGTTTCATCTGATTAAGCCTTTATAGAAAGGGGCTTATGTCGCTGCCAATAGGGCCATCAGATTACCCCAGGGATGCTGGAATGGTGGGCCAAGAACGTGGACCTTCAAGGGTGGATCTTGAGGAAGGACTCCCTGTTAAGTGCTAAGTAGCTCTCCACGACTTCCTTGAGTCCTTCAATAGCATTTTGTGAATCTCCTGTTGAATGGTCACTCTTAGTTGTTTGAAAGGGGCATGCTACAAGGCTTGAAATTAATTGTCATCCAATGTGCAAGGTCTTTTTCTTTTTGGGGGTCTCTTTGTGGTGCAAAAGGCTATTCTCCTTCTGCTATGTAAGCAATCTCCTCTTCCTATGGGGCTACAGACCTTTGTAGGATGATTGGTTTGGTCCTTACATTGGTTCTCATGCTCATTCCCTAGCCGGTATTGGTTATTCATATGGGATCTCCAGGTGGTTACCACGGTTTCCACAGACTGCACCAAATTGATAGTTAATAGGATCATTTGGCAGTGGCAGATCTAGAATTTTTACAAAGTGGGGTCAAAATACATATATAATTATTAAACCTTAACATTAAATGATGAAACTTATAAGTTCACATATACTATAATGTAATGATAAAAAATAAAAGAAAATTTGAAAAATGCTCTAATTTATCTTTTTTTTTTCTTTTATTGGTCGAATGAATAAAATAATATATAAACTATGAAGAAAATGAGCAAAATATTCATGTTGTATATAATGTTAGAGACAAAATTTTATTATTTAGTTTATTAAATTTATCTTGTGTCAAATTAGTTTTATAATTTTTCCTTTAAATTAGAGAAAAAAGAGTGGCAAAAAAAGTTTTAGGCCTAGATAGGGAAAATTGTGAAAGTTAAATGATCAGTATAGAGTTTTTTCCATTGTCTTAATTATTAGCAGAAAGAAAAGACTTACTTATTTTCTATCTTTCTTGAAGTAAGAATGACATATTATTTTGTTCCAGTAGATATTATAAAAATTATGGGGGTCCATTAAAGAATTTAAAGGGGTATAATTACTTAATTATATATATTTTATCAATGTTTCTCATGAAAAATAGGGTCCATGGACCCCCATAATTTATACATGGATCTACCTCTATCATTTGGGCTAGGCCTAATAGCTTGGTGTGAGGTGAATGAAGATTCTATGCCCAAAAACGGTGTCAAAGCCTCAAGATGTTTTCTCAAGGAAAATCTTATGATGATCAAGTCAAATTTTAGATAGTAAAAAGATAACAAAATGTGTAGTAAAAATCCCACATCTTAGGATTGGTGAATGAGACAGATTTATATAACTGATGGAAGGTCCAGGAAAATCATTTCTGGATGGAAATCCTTTAATCAATCTTGTAATTATTGGATTTCCTTTCCTTCGTAAGTGGGTTATATCTTTGGCCTACTGAGCCTCTTAATCTTTGATCCGTTTGTTATGGACTTTGTTCATTATGGGCTTAGCGTAGAGCCTACGCCTTACCATTATCATATAAAAACTTTTACAAAATTATCTCTTCCTAAATGAGGTGGTAAATAATAGTTGGACACAAAACCCATTTAAATATAGATAACTGATTAACTATTTGGCACTTTGTTTAATAATTAAAAATTTTGTAAATTTTTTTTTAAATACTTCATTCCAATCAAAAGCGAGTCATACAATATTTTACAAATCAACAATAACATATAATTCTAGGATGGAAATCCTCTAATCAAAAGCGAGTCATTACAATCACTTCTGGACGGAAATCCTCTAATCAATCCTGTAATTCTAGGATTTCCTTTCCTTCTTGAATGGGTTATTTCTTTGGCTTCTTAAGCCTCTTAATCTTCGATTCATCTATTATGGACTTTATTCATTGTGGGTTAGTGTGGGGCTTACGCCTTACCATTATCATATAAAAACTTTTTAAAAATTATCTCTTCCTAAATGAGGTGGTAAATAGTAGTTGGACACAAAACCCATTTAAATATAGATAACTAATTAACTGTTTGACACTTTATTTAATAATTAAAAATTTTGTAAATTTTTTTTAAATACTTCATTCCAATAAAAAGCGGGTCATACAATATTTTACAAACCAACAATAACATATAATTCTAGGATGGAAATCCTCCAATCAAAAGTGAGTCATTACAATCACTTGTGGATAGAAATCCTTTAATTAATCCCGTAATTCTAGGATTTCCTTTTCTTCGTAAGTGGGTTATTTCTTTGGCTTGCTGAGCCTCTTAATCTTAGATTCATCTATTATGGACTTTGTTCATTGTGGGCTTAGCACCGGGCCTATGCCTTACCATTATCATATAAAAACATTTACAAAATTATCTCTTCTTAAATGAGGTGTTAAATAGTAGTTGGGCACAAAACCCATTTAAATATAGATAACTGATTAACTGTTTGACACTTTGTTTAATAATTAAAAATTTTGTAAATATTTTTTTCTAAAAAATACTTTATTCCAATTAAAAGTGAGTCATACAATATTTTACAAAATAGCAATAATATATAATTCTAAAAAACAACAAAAATATAAAACTAGCCAGTAAAAAAAACTATTTATTTGTGTGTCATAGAAGTAAGAAAATTGGATAAAATCTACCGGGGGTACCTTAGCTTTTTTTTTTTGTCATAATTGGGTACCCTACCTTCAAGTTGTCATAGTTAGGTACCTTACCTCTTATCGCGTGTCCTATCTAAGTACTTTCCGTTAATTTCAGAGTTGTGTCTGACGAAAAATGCTGATGTGACATAAAAAACATTAAAAAAATAATAAAATAACAATTGTGGTCCTTATATTTTTGAAAAATTACAAAAAAACCCCAAAACTACTCAAATTCTTTTAAATCTTGTTGTTCCCCTATTGTCCCATTTTCTAGCATCGATCTCATCAAATCTAGACAAATTAGATCAAATCTAGTGGCGATGCATCTCCCTTGGGTGCAGGTCTGTTCGTCTTCCCTAACCCTTCGATCAAGGTTCAAGTGAACTCAGGATCATCGGATTTGCGAGCAGAAATCATCTTATTCGGCAGAGATTGATTGAATCATCAGTGATTGTTTGAATCATTTGAACATCTGACAAATAGATCTCAGGTAAGAAGAAAAGTTGAAATTGTCGAGCTCCTATGGCAAGGCTTCGAGGAGACGAGATCGAGGAGGGATCTGAGGAAGGAAAGGAAGACGGATTCGGAGAGGCGTCCGATTCGGGGGGAGATGACTCGATCAATGCGAAAGATGAGCGAGTTGGTCTTGGGGACAAAAAAGTTGAAACGCGTGAGAGGGAGCCGGTAGCCGATGATAGTCTTGATGTTAGAGATTCGATGAGATCGATACTGAAAAACAAGGCGGCAGGGGGGGGAGGGCAGGGGGATATGGGGCGGCGATCTTTTCCTCCTATATTTTGGGGTTTTTTTATTTTTTTAAAAATATAAGGACTACAAGTGTTATTTTATTATTTATTTTAATATTTTTTTATGCTATATCAGCATTTTTCGGCAGACATAACTCTAAAATTAACAAAAAAATACTTAGATAGAACACACAATAAAATATAAGGTACATCGCTAAGATAACTTAAAGGTAAGGTACCCAATTAAAATAAAAAAATAAATTAAAGTACCCCATAAATTTTACCAAAAAAGATGAAGTTGTATCAATAAAACTAGTGATAACTGATAAGCTTCTTTGCTGTTGCGTTTAGTCTTGGTTTTAGTCCGAGTACTATCTACGTGTGAAAGTAATCATAAGATCAGACATAATTAAAAAGGTGACTTCAAGATGGGCATGGATGACGAGACCGTCATGCGATTTAGGAAATTATGGCCTGCACATGTTAAAAGAGGTGCATGTCGAGGTGATTAGGTGAAGTTTTTTCTTTAACTATTTTAAATTACATTACAACATATATTCACATGAAATTTTTTAATATATAGTCTGTTCTACGTTACACTTCAACTCAGCGAAGCTTATTTTTCAACTGGCAAGGAGAAAAACTTCTTACCCAAATTATGAATTTTTTAACCATAATCGACGACGAAAAATTTTGGATATCAATGTCAGACTCAGAGCGGACCAAACCTTTTAACAAAGAGATGTCAAAAATAATATTTCCTTCAACTTTGGTCCTTATAAGAACTAAAATTTGGGTAATTCTTATAATTTTACCACATATTACGATCCAAGCCTCCCCTGCCAGTCTTCCATCTTTTAAATCCGTCCTGGACACGTTGATAAGCCAGCAAACCCATTAATAATGAACATGAAAATTACCAAAAATAATGAACTATCAATCATTAGAGTTTAAATTTGTTACAGTGCGGGCAGCAGGTCACCGCGGGGAACATGCAATACCCTACCAAATTATTTCTGCATCCACTAGCAGCAGTGCATAAACTCACACATCATTGTTTTGTAACGATTTTTATTATTAATATTAAATTTTTAAATAATTTATTTAATGTTAGAAATAAAAGAGCTCAAATTAAAAATTAAAAGTAATTTTTAGATCATTTATTCAAAACTCTAAAATTAATATTAAACATGACCTTAAACTTGTATTGGATTTCATATAAGTGCTGTAAAACTTGCATGTTTTTTAGTGCAAGGCCTGGCCTCTCTTAGCTCAAAATTCGAGCTTAATGTAATCTAAGGCGTTTCTTAAAGAAAAAAAAAACCAATTTAGCTCGAAACTTTTTGTTAAAAAAAATGGGCATAATTGAGATTATTTTAGAGCCCGTTTAGGGTTACCCTTTTTATTGGGAAGCACACTGAGTGCGTGGGCCAACCAGTTAAAGACAAGCTGGGTGCCTGCATGTGATATGTCATGTGAGAGTTGGCACAAAGTTCTCATAATTGATTCCTTTCTTTTCCAGATTCGGCGATGCCCTACCGGATCAAATTCCAATTACTACATGGTTTTCCTCGAGATTTTGTATTTTTATCCAACGAAATTAATCAGAACCTAATACTTTTTGTATCAAATTATTTTTTTATTATACTTGGAATCAGTTAAGAGTTACAAGTGCCGGGCAAAATAAAATCTAACTCCAAAATTATCTGTTAAATGAACACATTATCTAATCTATGTTCTCTAACATAAGATGGAACTGTCAAAATGACACCCCTACATATATTAGTATGTGTGTGCAGTGCTTTTGTTTTTGAAGATCAGTCCTTTCGTATATATATACTAAGAATCAAACACCGAAAAAGTTGAAGGAATAGAAAAAATGAAAAGACATGAGCCGGAGAAACAACTTGCTGAGGCACCATCAAGCAACAATCAAATTTCTTCACATTAGTACTTGCATACTAAACTATACTTACCAAAGGATCACTAATCGACAAGTCTCTTAGCAAGGCTGCTAGGGATTGTAAGGAGTCAGTTTATATGGTGATGGAAGATAATGATAAGTAGACAGTTCAAATAGCTCTTAATAAGGCAATCAGTTCAACTTCAAACATTGATAGACAATGTGGCTATGTTTGTCCTTTCTTGAGTCGAGGCAGTGCATTAGAGCTCATCCATAGCCAGGCATCAACATCATGCTTGAAGATTTGCACTAAGCACTACCAACAGCAAAAATGTCAGGTGATTGAAGCAGTAGAACAAGTTTTTAAATTCCCTATATGTGACAAAGTGAGATTTGGAGGGTTAGCCATGAAGGTAAAGTTAACTAAAAGGTAGTTTCTAGTGAAAGCGAGTTATTGGAGCAAGATATCTCTTTTGGGCATGAGAAACCGGACATCAAACACAATATGTAGAAAAATACACTCATTCCTACCAAGCCAAATAGTACCCAATAGTAGATACTAGAAAAGCAATCAAATAAGGATGACATTTGTAGTTAGCACCTAGGAAAGATAATAGTTGATTTTGAAATAATGAACTATTTGTAAACAATGGGTTGACACAAAAAGAACCTTAGATATTAGCAAAACTTGGACAGCCCCAAAACATATGAAGAGAAGATTCCTCCTCTATATTGCATCTCAAGCAGATGGGATATTCATAAACCTTCCATGAGCAGCCACGTTGAGTCTAATAGGAAAGGCATTCAATAAGCATTAGCATATGAAGATTTTTAATTTCTATAAGATGTTTGGTCCCAAAACTCACTTGGTAATCTTAGAAAAAAATCTGAGTTGGAAAAAAGCCCAACTACACCTCCATCAAGGTGGATTAAGTGAATAAATTTCTTAAGAACTTCTTCAGTATATCTTTGTTTAGTATAAATGTTCCTGAAAAGTTTCCAAACCAGTGAACAAAATCGTTACCTCTAGCACTATAAGGGGTTTAGAGAGCCAAGATCTGAAGAACTATTGGTTTAGGGAAAAGACTTCTAATTAGGGTAACATACCAACCTAATCCATTTGCATATGTTAAGTCGAAAACTTTTATATACTAGTGTGAGCTATGAACTAGCTAAGGGTTTTGAGTTGAATCAAGGGAAATTACAGGGATCTAATTGTCCTCCAAAACATAAATAGTACGGCTCACCAATGTTTAGTTGATAATACTGAGAAAGAATAACTCTTCCATACAGTGAACTTTACCAGATTAGAAATGCATTCCCTTTTGCCTTAACCCCCAAACAAAATAAGAATAACCATATTTAGCTTGAAGGGCTCGATAAACAATTATTAGGGTCCTCGGTAATGATTTTCTAGAATGTTTTGCCTATGAAAGCCTGATTGAAAAAAATGTATGTCCTTAATGCCTAAATCACTAAAGCTCTTTGGGAGCATTGGAACTCTTTTTGCTTGACGTGGAGACATTTCCTGTTATGGGGGTCCTAATCACTATAATCGAATCAAGGTTTTAGAAATAACATCATATAAAGTAACTAGAACATTAAACAATAACATAGTATAAATAGACATAGATGTCAAAGTAGATTGAATTAGAGTTAATCTTCTGGAGTAAGCTTTTGTTTCCAACTTTCGAGCCAATCTCTTATCTTATTTGCTATGAATTAATAGGAAGAAGTTCTTTACAAATCCTGGAATAGAAAAGCTCCTAAGTCCTTTTTATATTTTGTAAGATTTTTGTAAGATATTTTGGTTAGCATTTGAAGCTTGTTACTTTTTTTTTCTCTGACTGTCATATCAATTGTTTTTTCACTTATAAGTTTATCGTAAAAGCTAATTTTCTCACAATATTGTCTCAAGTTAGGATTTTTACAAAGGAACTTTCTTCATAAATAAAGTATACGAGCCTCTTAAACTCCAACCAACTAATAACAGTTTCCAGAATAGCTTTTCTCTGAAATATGATCTAATGTTGCTTGACTCACATTAATCAGATCCAGTATGCCTAATATATTATACAAAAAAAAACAAAAGTAACATTCGTATTATCACATCAAATTGTTTACGGTCAATTGATTGAACTTCGAACCGAAGGTTTCAAGAGTTGGGATTGAGACTTGAAAACCAAGGGTTTAAGTGCGAGCAGATCGACGGTCATCATTAATCCCAAAATAGACCCATCATTAATTAACCAAATCCAATAGTTTTCCCTCTGACAAAACAACAGTCCCATGTCTTGCCATTAAATACCAGGGAACACCAGAGTGACAGCGTCAACAACCACCCACTTCAATGCCCAGTCGCCATTAACGTCCTTAAAGCTCCAGAATCTATCTCCTGTCTCTCCACACTGTACGAGAGAGAGAGAGAGAGAGATGGGGCTCTCCCTCAAGTGGGTCAAAGTGAAAATTACGCTCGTCCTCGCTGTCGTTTCCGCCGTCAACAGCTGTGCCCCGTCGGACAGAGCGTCGCTGCTGGCGCTGAAGAACTCCCTGGACGAGCCCTACCTGGGGCTCTTCGACTCATGGACCGGCGCTGACTGCTGCTCCGGATGGCACGGAGTTAGCTGCGACCCAACAACTCAGCGGGTCATCGACGTCTCTCTCCGGGGCGAATCACCCGACCCGATCCTCCTCCGCAACGGGCGCTCTGGGTCCGGCTACATGTCCGGTTCCATCAACCCGTCAGTTTGCCATCTCGACAGCCTCACCACTCTGGTTATCGCCGACTGGAAGGGCATTACCGGCGAGATACCGAAGTGTGTCGTTTCGCTCTCAAACCTCCACGTTTTGGATCTCGTTGGAAACACCCTGTCCGGGCCCATTCCGCAGCAGATTGGGATTCTTCAGAAGCTCACCGTCTTGAATCTCGCCGACAACAAGCTGACCGGAGAGATACCCAGCTCGCTGGTTCAGTTAACCAACTTAAAGCATCTCGATTTGAGCGGTAATCTTCTAACCGGCCAACTCCCAGGCAACTTCGGCAACCTCAAGATGCTGAGTCGTGCCTTGCTGAGCGAGAACCAACTCACTGGGTCCATCCCGAGCTCCATCGGCAACCTGAACAGATTGGCGGACCTGGTCTTGTCGATGAACCGGCTATCGGGTCAGATCCCGGGGCAACTAGGCCAAATGCGGGTTCTCGCGACGCTGAAGCTCGACAGCAATTCGCTTTCCGGCAGAATCCCGGCGGCGTTGCTGGCGAGTACAGGGTTGGGGATAGTGAACTTGAGCCGGAACGCGCTGGAAGGGAACATACCAGACGTTTTCGGGCCGAAAAATTACTTCATGATGCTGGATTTGTCTTACAATAATCTCAAGGGCCCCATACCGGGTTCGATGTCGTCGTCGAGTTACGTCGGCCATTTGGATCTGAGTCATAACCATCTGTGTGGGCCGATTCCGGTGGGCTCGCCATTCGATCAGTTCGAAGCGTCGTCGTTTAACAACAACGACTGTCTCTGTGGGAACCCGTTGAGGACTTGTTAATTTCGTGTATTTATTAAGGGTTTAATTAAGGTCCCATAAATGTGATGTTTTCATTTCTTCATCCTCGTATCCTATGTGTGAATTAACGATGACTCATGTATATGAATTTCAAGAGGTTTGGTCTGAAAGTGAGTTTTAAATGTTGGTGTTGAAGAATGGAAAATTTTCAGAAATTGGAGGTCCACTCCGAGCTCAAAAGCGTTCCGAGAGTAAATTACAAACAGCTGTACCAATTCTGTCCTTTATCACGTTGAACTCCGAAATTCTCAAGAAAGTAACAAGAACCCATAAATTTGCTCCACATGTAGAAAAGAGCCGCAATAATCAATAGTTAGCCGTCACTTTAATTACTAATTATGCAAGAACGACGGTGGAAGCTTGAGATGGAAAAACTTATGGATATTTCTTATGTATGCCCAGGCGTACGCGTAAGCCACGCCTCGCCTCCAAAGTAATTAAAATTTTTCAATCTAATCCTTAAGGTTTAAATTTTGAAGTTTTTGATATTCTAATCCTTAAAGTTTATTCCTAAACTTAACTCTTTAAAAGAAGATAAGACATAACTCTAAAAACTTTTCTCCCTTAGTAATATAAGATTATTGTTAAAATTCTTTCTAGACTATCACCCAAGTCGCGTAGCAACTGTAAGACCCGTTGATGAGTGAAAAAGGGCAGTAAGATTGCGTAAAACGTTAACAGATAGCTGAAGAAAAGAAATTAACATTAATCAAATATTACTAATGGATAAAATCTTTAAGAGTTTGATTAAATCTTCTGCAAAGAGAGAAGAAGAAGAAGCAACTCTAGGGAACAGAAAAGTCAAGAACTCTCAAAGCATAATAATTAGGGATATAGAGAAAAAATTGGGTAACTAAAATATACCTAGAATGGATAAATGGGAAGTTTACCAAAAGGGTAGTTTTAACTTCAGAATGACTTATGCTATCAAGACCATAGAAAAAATTGTACCAATTATGGAAAATGACCATCAATTTGAATTATTTTCAAATTATATGATTAAAGATCATCTAGAACACAATTACAATTATTTACATGTAGGATTAGTCCAAATCACGTTAAAACCATTAACACGAAATGGATTAAATACTTCGGTCATAATTGCTTTAAGGAATCAAAGGAATAATAAATTTTCTGATTCCCTTTTGGGAATTGTAGAATCAATTTTGTGTGACAGACCCATATTCTTTAATTGCCATCCAAATTTTACGGTGTCCTTAAAAGATCCCCATATCATGAAAACTTTAACAGCCAAGATTATGACATCAGGTTTTGATATATTAAAAGGATCTCAGACTTTGGCTCTAGTCTATAGGATCTATTATAAGGTTATGACAACCCAAATAGAACCTAAAGCTCTAGAATACGATACACGTGGAGAAACTTTGCTGTTAAAAGCAAATACAGAAAAATCAAATGTTGTGGTCCTTAAGCCAATAAAATGGAAAGATGTTAGGCTTCCAGAAAAATGGATTTTTCAACATGATAAGCCTATTAAAACTGTACAACCACAAGAGTTAGAAAGGATAATTGAGTACGATAGTGGAGAAGTTGAAATTCATTTTAGTAAGGACAGAGTTACTAAAATTAATTTTTCAGAACTAGACATTAGAAAGACTCCATCAAGAATATCCTATAGATCTTCAAAACCTTCTTCATCAAGAGCATCAACTTCACAAATACCAGAATCTGAGCATGAAAAATTGGTTGGAGGAATTAGAGAATCTACAGAACAAATTTCTCATCCTGTTTATAAAATGGATCCGATCACCATAGAAAAGAATAACCAAGAAGAAGAAATTAGGTCTGTTTCAATAGGAGCTCCAAACCCAAGTTTTTCAGATTTTCAGCTCAATGTTTTACAAGAACCTTTTAAGTTTGACCCTAAGAGACTTAATGAAGACTATTGGTCCAAGAAAAATGAGATTAAAAGAAAATGGTGTTTTGATACTTATACCCTAGAAGAAAGAAAAGAAATTAAACACTTGTGGTACAAAAGGATTATGAGAAATAAACAAAACTTAAAGTTTTTTGAATGGTTTATTCCCACACTTGTCTTAGATGATGATTTGACAATAGATGTCCTAGAAGAAACTTGGTCTACTTATCAGACCAAAGAAGGAAGAGAGATTACTCACCCACCTAACATACCTTTAGTATTAGGAAAAGATTTAAAAACCGCCGCTGTTCCTTTTAAAACTCTAGAAACAGATGAAATAGAAATAGGAAAAAAATCAGTAAATACTAAGGATCTCTATAATGTAATAGAACAAAATAATTATACTAATCTTTGTTTACAATCCATTGGCAAACAAATAAACAGAATAGAAAATATCATGGATCATCAGAATTTTGGTCTCACACAATCTTCTGTCTATAAAACAAAGCTTTTACCAGGAATAACTAAGTCTCCCATCAGCTTTCCACAAAAGCTACCAGAATTCAAACTAAAATCAGAAGATAGAATGACAGAACTTGCAACCCAAATTGCTAAGCTTACCCTCAAAGAAGAACCTTCCGATAACAAACAAAAAGGTCTTCAAATTAATGCTTTAAACGAATCCCCTAATATAAAAGAACTAGTGAATTCCTACCACCCTGAACCAGAACCTTCCGAGTTGAATCGCATCAATTTTCAAAGGGGGAGAGGAGGATCACAAAGAAGAAGACCATTACAAACATGGAATTGGAACATAACTCATCCATAAGCGCAACCTAGACCATCCCCAGTAGACATTAGATTGGATAATGTTTATGGTCAATATTTAGCAGAATATAAAGGAGATTCAATTCGAGAATAGAATATAGATGATTTATCAGAATACTAGATTATTAATACCATTCAGAATATGATAATGTTCAGCGTAGCTGCTAGAAAACAAGTAGAAAATTTTGATCCAGAAATTGCAGAAATGATTTTAACAGGATTTACAGGACAGTTAAAAAATTGGTGGGACAAATGCCTAACAGAACAAGGTAGGCAAGAAATTAAAACCGCTAGAAAGATTCTCACTGTGCAACATGGTAATCAATTAATCCAAACCGGTGAGCCAAATGTAGTAAATACCATTCTCTGTACTATTTATTCACACTTCATAAGTGATACATCTAGTAAGGAAAGCAGAAATAGTTAATTATTATTAAATCCGAGATGCAGGACTCTCTCAGATCTAGAACGGTATAAAGATACTTTCCTGACCAGAGTCTATGAAAGAGAAGACTATAGGTCGTCCATTTGGAAAGAAAATTTATCCAAGGACTACCTAAACATTTTGGCCAATTAGTAATGGACCATATTAAAGGAAAAGGTCAAGGACAATTAAATTTAGAAAATTTTACCTATGGTCAATTAATGGCTGAGGTCAAGGAAGGAGGATTAAAATTATGCCATGAAATGAAATGGCAGAAGCATATTAAGTGAGAAAGGCTCGCAGGAAAAAAAAGAGATGGGTCAGTTCTGTGCCCAATTTCCCGATTTGGATATGATGTCCAAAGGCCTTATACTGAAGAAAGGCCCAAGAAACAAAAGAAAAAATACAAGCCCTATAAGAAAAACAGGAGAAGAAAATACAATAGGAAAAATACAAGCCCTATAAGAAAAACAGGAGAAGAAAATACGATAGGTTTGAAGAAAAGCCCGAAACTTCAAGAAAATTTAAAAGAAGAAAGCCCAATAAGAACAAAGACCAAAAGATCTGTTGGAAATGTGGTAAACTCGGTCACTTTGCCAATAAATGTAAAACTAAACAGAAGATAAGCTCTTTAGAAATTGATGAAGGATTAAAAAAGAGTTTAATGCAAATTCTATTAAATTGCGAAAGTGAACCTGAAGAAGTAGAAAATAAGTCTTCAGAAAACTCAGACTCAGAAGAGATAAATGAAATTGGTTTTTTAGACAGCTCTGAAAAGTCAGAAAGCTATGGGTCAAACTCTGGCTGTGACGCTTGTCAGTTACAGAATACCTTTAATAATCTTCAGATAAGTACCCTTCAATTAAATTTTTTAACTGAAGAAGATGAAAGGATCCTAGAATTAGACAAACAGATTGATGACCCAGAATTAAAAAGAGAAATTCTTCTTAAACATCTTGAAAAAACCAATGACCAAGAAAACCAAAGTCGTAGCAGAAGAAATTTCAAAAAAAAGATAGACATTAAGGAATTTACCAAACCTCCTGTTTATAGCCTTAATGAAATCTTGAAAAGGGTTGATGAAGCACAAAAAGTCCACAAAGAACCAACAATAGCAGAATTAAGAAGAGAAATCTTTGAGGTAAAACATGAAATACAATCTCTTAAGGACAGAATAGAGATTTTAGAACTCCAGAATTTAGAAGGATTCTCTAAAGATCTTCCAGAAGATGAATTAGTCATGGAAGACCTTGAAGAATTTGATTTTAAGTCAAAACAAAAAGGAAAAAAAATTCCGGAGACTAGCCAAGAAAAGGATAACCTAGAAAATTTTGTGATAGAAGAAAAACCGCTACAAATAAATGAAGTCTATGCTGTGCCAAATCAAAGATTCACCAATAAAATGACTTTATTAATAGAAAATGAGTTTAAAATAACGGCAATCGTTTTAGTCGACTCAGGAGCTGATAGGAACTGCATCAAGGAAGGTATTGTCTCGCACCAATACCTTGATAAATCTTTTGGATCAATCACTGCGGCCAACAAAGAAACAATGCCGATTAGATTCAAGCTCACAAATGTAGAAATTTGCAATGATGAGATCTGCATCAGGCAACATTTCACTATTCTTAATATGAACCAAGAAATAATCTTAGGAACTTTATTCCTTGCTACAATCATGCCTTTTAAAGTAAATATGGATGGAATTTCTGCAAAGAAAATTGTAAAGAAAATTGTTTTTGAGTTTGCAGAACCACCTCGAAGATCTCTACTCGAAGAATTAAGTATAGATCTATGAAGAAAACAAAATGTTTTAATGTGTCTGCAAGATGAAGTTAAACACAAAAGTGTTGAAGAAAAACTTCCAGAATTAAAATAAAGAATTGAAAACTTTAAAATAAGTTTTGCTAAAAAAGTTTGTTCGGAAGTCCCAAATGCTTTTTGGGAAAGAAAGAAACATATTGTTAATCTTCCTTATGAACCAGACTTTAATGAAAGAGACATTTCTACAAGGTGTAGAGCAATTCAGATGAATCAAGGATTGATGCAGTATTGCAGAAAAAAAATCCAAGAACTCTTGGACAAAAAATTAATTCGGAATAGTTCCTCTCCTTGGAGCTGTTCTGCTTTTTATGTCAATAAAAATTCAGAAATAGAAAGAGGCGTCCCTAGACTAGTAATTAATTATAAGCCTCTTAATAAAGCTTTAAGATGGATTAGGTATCCTATACCTAACAAGAAAGATCTTTTATCCTGGCTTTATAATTCGGTTATCTTTTTAAAATTTGACATGAAGTCCGGATACTGGCAGATTCAAATTGCCGAAGAAAATAAATATAAGACTAGTTTTAATGTTCCATTTGGACACTATGAATGGAATGTTATGCCATTCGGTCTCAAGAATGCCCCATCAGAATTTTAGAAAATAATGAATGAAATTTTTAATCCTTATAATTCTTTCACTATTGTTTATATTGATGACGTACTTGTATTTTCTCAATCACTTGATCAGCATTGGAAGCACTTACAAGAATTTGTAAAAATAGTAGAAACAGCAGAATTAGTTGTATCAACAAAAAAGATGGAATTGTTCCAAGCCAAAATAAGATTTTTAGGACATATGATTTTAAAATGAACAATTAAACCCATTGATAGATCAATAAGTTTTGCTGAGAAATTCCCTGATGAAATTAGGGACAAAAAACAATTACAGAGATTTTTAGGGAGTCTAAATTATGTTGCTGAATTTTATAAGAATTTGGCCAAGGATTGCAAACCCTTATTTGATAGACTCAAGAAAAATCCCCCTGAGTGGGGACCAAAACAAACCAAGGCAGTACAGACTGTCAAGAAAAAAGTAAAAGAAAAACCATGTGTTAATATTCCTGATCCTAAAGCCTTTAAAATTGTTGAAACAGACGCAAGTGATGTAGGCTATGGAGGAATATTAAAACAGAAAATCAACGACAAAGAACATTTGGTCCGATTCACTTATGGGGTTTGGAATCAGGCCCAAAAGAATTATGCTACAATTAAAAAGAAAATTTTAGTAATTGTTCTTTGTGTTACCAAATTTGAGGAAGATCTCCTCAACAAGAAGTTTCTAGTCCGTGTTGATTGTAAAGCAGCAAAAGATGTTTTGTTAAGAGATGTAAAAAATCTGGCTTCCAAACAAATTTTTGCCAGATGGCAAGTAATTTTGTCTGCTTTCGATTTCGATATTGATTACTTTGCCGGAGACACAAACTCTCTCCCTGACTTCTTGACAAGAGAATTTTTGCAAGGGAAGGAAGATGGCAAATAATTCCAACAACCAAAAGAACGAGGCAGTTCTCCATCCAAAAACCAAAGAAGAAGAATGGAGGTGGAAGCCTATTATGAAAGGGACCTAGAACTAACTCGGGCCCTTTTGGCCCACCATCACTTTAATCTAGAAATCCTTGAGAAGTCTGATAAGACTTTCCAAAAAATTCCTTTTAAAAGAAAGAAATCAGAGGCTGAATCCTCCAAGAAAAAATCATGAATTATTGATCCCCAGAAAAACTGGAACAAAGCATTACGTTCCCAGAATACTATCCTATGGAACAAAGAACAAAGTTCCCAAGAAATTCAAAAGAACAAAGAACAGAGTTCTCAGAATCTGTGGCCTAAATAGCCTCAAGGAATTTCTTTGTGTGTTCCAAGAAATTGATAGGCAATGTCTCATTGCCCCAGAAAATGAAGACTTTAATAGTCTCTCCAAAATTGAATTGGCCCAAAAATATTGGCCAAATCACCAGAATCCTCAATGGCAATTCCAGCCACTCAAGAAAATACAATTCTTTGAGTTGATACTCCAAGAAACAGGCTCCGTCGATATAAAACATAAGCCTAGGTGGACAAAAGTTTCCTATAAAGATGAAAAAGGGGAAACCAAGGAAAAGTATATAACTGAGTTGGGAATCTCCTCATTTAAAATAAAAAAAGTTTGGATATTTGAAGAATGGGGAAATCCAACTTGCAAAGAAGAATTATATCCCGTGGGAATTATGAAAACACTCTTTATTCCTATTGGGATTATCAATTTGCATGGGACCAAGTCTTTCACAGACAAAACCAAGATCACCAACATTCTTGGATGATTATATTCAAATCAAAACAACAAATATTCCCAAACTGGTTCCATGTTTGGTATGAAGAAAAAGGATTGTTTAGAGATTCCTTCCCAGAACAAATACAAGCATCCTTTGAAGGGTTCCTGATGTATCAAGCCCAGTTTGTAAAAGAAGGACATCCGGTTCCCTATCCAGACTTCTATTTTGTGGTTATGAACCACATTCCTTGGATTTTGCAATGGAGTTACCGAAAGCAAGCAGCAGACACTGAAGGACATTATACTCCTTGCCTAAAAAGAATATGGAAAATTAAATGGTGGGATAAATGTCTTCTGGATCCATACCTTCCAGAAAACATGACACTCCAAAAAATGGATATTCTTGAAGAAGAAGATAAAGATTTTTTGGACAAAATGTTGGACCAATTCTATAATGGTGGACAATTCAAGGACAGCCTAATATTTATCCCAAGACCAATTAAAGGAGAACCTCCTCCAAACAGCCCAAAAACAACTGACTCGGGAACATCAGCAGAAGAAGGATGGCCCAGAATTCTCAAAAGAAGGCCCAAAAATCCCAATGCCCAAATACGTCTATCGGCAGAAAAAGACAGGTCTTCCAGAAGCCTTCCAGCTGTCTTCCACTACCAGAAACATTATCTTTACAACTGGCCTCCACTCACCACAATAATGGCGCACTACCCAAGTGGCCCCAGATTCCATCTCTCTCTGATTGGTTGAGCCAACTCAACCTTATCACCAGAAGTCTGCCTCTCTGCTTATTTAAGGAAGCCTTATTCCTCTGTCAAAGGCATCCGAAAAATCTTTGAACACTCAGAACTCTCTAAATATTCTCTCTCTGCTCATGTGTTGGGCATTCTTACTGTAAAATATAGCCTAAGTGTGTTCGTGTGTACTCTGGTAAACCTTGAATTTCTGGTTTGCCATACTAAACCTGTAATCAAAGCACTAGACTGGTATTCACTAGTTTCTGTAAGTATGTGTTTCAATAATATGTGATGAATTTCCATAATGTTCTTTCTGTTCTTAATGCTTATCCATAATATAGCTTTGTTGGTATTCATTTTAATCTTAATAAATATACTCCTAATCTTCAACTTGTAAAACCTGGGCGAAATTGGTATTGGAGCCAAGTTTTTAATTAATTTACCAAGAATTCAAACAAGATAAGACTTTTGATTACGTGATATATTGGCTGAAAACTGTCTCGTGCCCACTTTTGAGCAGCTTCACTTAGTGAAGAGGGTCTAGCTGAGTAACAATGCCCCGTACCATGTTCTCCTAAGAATTTAAAAACTTTTAAAATTTAAGGTCATTTTTGTAAAAAGTACAAGACTTAAAGACCCCTCCTAAAATTCAACGCAGGCTTACATAATAACTACTCAAAACTTATCGTCACGGCTCGAAATAAAAGGATGAAATTTTAGGTGGTACAACTAGAAGTAGAAGGGAGACTTTTGTGCCACAATTTCATTTATGGAACAACTTTCTTGAAAATAAAATACCAGTTGCAACTACTGGGAACTTACAGTTAGGGGTATGCAGCTGAAAATCCTTTTTGTACACGCCGACAGATCCGTAAGATAATAAAATTTTAGCATTCCATTGGTTTAATTCGATTTATTTGATTCATCTTTTAAGGCTCAGGTACATAATAAATGTAAAAATAAGACAAATATTCAAAATTTTATATTTCATTCCCAAAATTAAAGAAGTATTAATAACATACATCCAAAATTGATAGGAAATAACTTTATATACGTAGAATCAATATAGATAATTGTTAAATATTCATCACTATTCAATTATTTTGGTTCATTCGATTTCATATATATGATTCAATAATTGATTTCAATAACTAAATATGAAATTCAATTTTAATCTGAACTAACCAAACTAAAAAATGAAAAAACAACTGAAACATTTTAACCAAATAGAGTCCTTCTTTTCAGCTTTTTCACTTTTGTCAGAATAATACTCATCCCAGGATACACGCCCAGACATCAGTTTTAAGTATGGCAACACAGAAACAGTTGGGAATATGATCCAGGAGGTGGACTTGGAGGGGGACGGGTACATAATTTAAGAAGTTTATGGGGCCAAGCACCTAAAAACTTCTATCCCGACGTGTTGGCAAATCTACAAAATGTGTTCTCAGTACATGAAATAAACAACGATAGTTGATCTCACTGGATGAGCTCCACAAGAGCTGAGTCGTCTCGTCAACAACTGTTCATTGACACAGAGTCGAAGGATTATCAGTGGTAAGGCTAAGATAATGATTGGGTCACGCAAACCCAATCACTAGACCAAGGATCTCAGAGTAACCAACTACAAGAGAGTTAGAACAGATGAGATGGATGGGGGAATTCATTTGCATTCCGATGTCTTGATATCTCGACGTTTAGAACGACTGAATGCATATTTCATGCCCTTTCAAGATGCTGGAAATGTCAAACGATTTGCAGCCATAGGATGATGTAAAAGTACTGACAAAACATGCGACTTGCAACATTAAGTACACAAGAGATGCAAATGTCTGAAGAAGTTCGACCCACTAACAACAACAGATATGCTTGCAACACAATCCAGTACCTAAAACCTTAAATCTCAGCGTAATCAAACACTCCAAAATTGGAAATTACTTCAATTTAAAATAGACCTTGTTACTTCACTCCTCCTCGTCGATGACCTTGGTGCCCAAACCCTTGAAACCCTCAGGAGGAACCTCTGCCACAGTCACCAATGAGTAAAACTCCTCCTTGGCATCCTCCTCATCATTTCTCTTGCGAGCAATGCGGACACGAACTCTTCTCGGCACACTCCTGATCCCTCGGCTCCACACGTGCTTGTTGAGCTTCACGTCCACCCTGACATCGGTTGTTCCCATGGCCTTCTGGGCAAACTTCCTAATCTCCTTTATGGCCTTCGGAGCCTTCTTCTTGAAGGTACTGCACATAGCGACAAACAAAGAAAATCAGAAGTCCACTTTCAAGATAACATCAAACAAGCTTATCACTGAACAGGAGAATCCTGCAGCCAACATGCATAACTACAACAGAGAGCGGAAAATGTAGGAACAAGCAATTAACATCAGCCAATCAATTCAACAGCCACATGAAACCGCTACTGTAACGACCAGCAAGCAAAAAGGGCAGATGTCTAACGCATTAGAAGTTGCTCAGATCTCCAACATAGCAACCCAAAACAGCTGGTCTGGCAAAGACAAACAAAGTCATGGACCAGAAAATCGCCTTAATGCCAACTGATCATCTATTCCAGTCATCGATCAACCAATTCTCTTATCCCAAACAACTGATTGATATAAATCATTGCACATATGCATTCTCTAACTCACCCCACAAAACATTAAATCGGAAACTCGATTTACCAAACACAATGATCCTCCAAAATGAGACAAAAATCGCCCAAACAAACCAAACCAAACGTATCAGACCAAAATCTCATTCAAATCGAAGCAAACTAATGCTACACGACGGTGGGAGAGAAAGAGGCAAAGAAAGAGTACCATCCGTGCAAGCGTTTATGGAGGTTGACAGTGTATTCTCTGGTAACAACCTCCTCCTTCCTCACTTTGCTTCCCTTCTCCACCATTTTCACAGCTCTCTGCCGCTCCCAATGTCAAGCTCCCCAAACAATAGCTCTGGCTGCTCCAAAACCCTAATCGCCAGCATATGCTGACCTCCTCATGTAATTATATTAATGCCCTTCAGCAGCAGGCTTCATTTTGGGCTCTCCTTTATGATTATTGGGCCCAACTTTAATTGGGCTAAGGGCCTAAGGCACGCGCACTAATAATCCTGCAACCGAAAGCGGGAAAGAAGAGAGAAATCCTAGGGCACTCTTCTGCGTCTGTTGGGTTTGTAAATTCGAGTGAAGTTCCAATCTTCTTTCCTTGAACGTTTGCCGGAAACCTGAGGATTGGAAAATGGTTATTTTTTTTTTATTTTGGTGTAATTCGATCTGAGCTTTAAACAACTAGGGTCGCTCATCTAATTTTTCTTTTTCTCCAGTCGGGCAGAAAGGAAACTGTTCTCGATTTGGCCAAGTTCGTAGACAAGGGCGTTCAAGTCAAGCTTACTGGTGGGAGACAAGGTTGGTAGCCCGCCTTTTGTGTTTGATTTCATCTGTTTCAAAGTTACTACCTATGTGTTTCATTTTAACTTGCATAACCGGTAAGTAGTAGTATATTGTAACGCTAGCTGAAGATAAATGGTGTGGAAAGGGACGGTACCGTTTCCGACCGAAGTGGAATTCAGTGGTTTTGTTTGAGTTACATCAACTAAAATTTGCGTGATAATTTGTTGGTCCAATACTCCTGTGTCCTCTGATTGTTTTGTTGGTTTCTTTGTAACAGTGACAGGAACCCTAAAAGGATATGACCAGTTACTAAATCTTGTCCTGGACGAAGCAGTAGAGTTTTTAAGAGGTAATTCCTGATATTGTGATACTGGTGCATTGTTATGCTTAAAGGACTCAAAGCTTAGGATTTACGGAAATATGGTCCTGCAAAATATAAGATTTTAGGGCATTTTGCATACCTTTTGAGGTTCTCATGACGTTAATATGGCTTGAAGATATGTTATGGATTGGTTTACTATGATACTAGGTTTTCCTGTCGTTAGTGGTCTGCTCTCGCTGCTTATATTATAATTTTAGCAAGATGATGTTTTTATGTTCATTGTTTCACTTAATGTATCTAACATCTGAAGTAGCAAGAAGGGATGGCTATTATCTGTTCTTTGCTCTGTATGTTAAGAAGAACTTTTTTCTATGAAGTAACGTGATCTATATACAGAGAAGCAATGTAGAAGTATATGTTACCATGCATGAAGTGGTCAGTAGTATATAAATAGGTTTTTTTTTGTGTTTTGTGTTGCAGAATGAATTGCAAAAATTTTAAGTACATCACGACTTATTTATTCTCTTTTTCAGGAGTTTTGAATGTTTGGCTTCATGTCTACTGCATGTTGTTGAATGTGATGAGGGTTCCTGATGATCTACTGTGTAACTAAGCTACCATGTTATCACTATGTGGAGAATAGTTTGCTAAATATAAGTTTTATAATCGTATAATTGGTGCATCAATAGGTGTAAACTTGAATAGAGCTAAGGAAATCTTGGTCTTTTGAAGCCTATTAGTATAACTTATTTCCAACCAAGCAACTCTATCTAATTATGATTAAGCATTGTTGATTAGTTGGTTGTTGATGGGTCACTGACACCTGTTTTTATAAATTAGTGACGACCATATCCCTTTACACTGGCTCAACTACTTTGGTTTTCTAATTTTCCAAGTTTCACCCTTTACAGTCTTTATGTTGTAGCCTCTGCGTTGTGCATATATTATCCAATCCTGGACCCTTTGAACTTCATTGTGTTGATTTCTGTCAATTAAATTTATGCCAAAGTAAAGCTGTTGCACCTTTTTCCTTGAACAACTTTTCAACTTGATGTATGTTATTGTCATGGAACTTTCTCGTGGTCAATTGTCATCAATATTTACTTTAGGATTAAACAGAAGTAGCATCTCTTTCAAAAAAAAAAAAAACAGAAGTTCCATCTGAAAATCCAAGCAATGAACTAATTACTTGCTATTGTTTTCTGCTGCTAGTGAACCATGTCTTCCTTCCTTAATAATCCTGAACCATGACTAGAGTCTAACTAATTTTTTATTAGCATTTATGTTACTATAATCCTAGAAAGTTATTAGGGTCAGTTTTAGAATCTTATACATAATCAACAAGAGAATGAGCTAAAGCAAAAGATGAGGCTAGAATAGGGGATGGTGGAAAAAAAAGGACAACAATAGCATTGCTATTTCTGTTGAGGGCAATCTTAAAGCTTAACTCTGTTCTGTGAACATTAAAAATTAATTGAATTAATGGACTCTGTCAACTCCTTTCAGTGCTTATATTTGTCTGATTAATAGTATGATTTAGATGTTTCAACTCGACCAAAATATTAGAACTATTGTACGGTTTCAGTACACACTTCAATCTATTGTGTGATGCCATGGGCAGTAAAACTTAAGCTCAAACACGGGCATGCTTGGTAAGACCATGTTGACATTGTTTGCAAATTTTAACATCTTTCTGTGAGAGTTTTTTTGAAATACGATATGTAAAATGTTAATTTCATCATAAACTACGCAATTACCAGACAATGCTTTAGAAGTATCTAGTTTCATCTCTTTTATTTTGTGTTAGATAGGATTTTTTATGAAATGATAAAAAGAAAGTGAAAAAAAAATAAAATTAACAAAAAAACTCATTATTTTAATGAAGTTCTGAAGAATGTTAGAATAATTAATGTTGGTTGTGTGATTTCTTATTAGCATGACACATCATTAAGGATTACTGAACAATGGAGTGTGGAAATTATGTTTCCCTCTCGGTTACTGAATCATGAAGTTTCAAGGTATAAGTGTGTACCACCAAAGAATATATAAGGTGTGGATCAAACAAAAGCTGTAATAGAAGCAGTAAATTGATATTTCAGCTTTTCAACTCTACTCTATACTGATTTCCGCAAGCTAGATAAACACTGTATCTGAAGATGATTGCAAAAGCAAATTATCTTGTTGGGTACTATTTACTATCTGCAACTTTCTGTTTGAAGTCATGGGGGCTGAGAATTATTATTTTGATGTTGGCATCTCTCTTCTCTATTGCAGATCCTGATGATCCATTGAAGACTACTGATCAGACTAGGCACCTTGGCCTTATAGTATGTATTTTTCTTTCTCAACCAATTGTCTTTTGATCATAAAATTTGTCAAGGCTCAGGCAATATATAATTTTAAGAAGTTCCCAATCCAAAGTGCAGCACACAGTTATGCAGTAGTATTTAATACCAGTTACTTAGGCATGATGTTTTTGTGTCCTATTTCCTCATTTGCACGTTCTGTTCTGTTCTATATCACACATAAGCATAAGAAGCAGTCTGTGACAGGGTTTCTTGCACTGCAGGTATGTAGGGGTACTGCAGTGATGCTGGTGTCGCCAACTGATGGTACAGATGAAATTGCGAACCCATTTGTACAGCCCGATGGGGCTTAGCTGTAAGCTGATAATATCTTTCTTTTGCTTATACTAACTGAAATCTGGAAGCTCAGTATGGGAACTTGTCCTTGCTTTGAAAGCAGGAAAGTGTCCTCTAAATTTGAAATTTGTGATAAACCTTGAGCTTGTTGGCTTTGTTATGTTAGAAACTGACATGGTTGAATCATATTCCGCATACCGCATCTCTCTCTTGCTATGATGTACGTCTGCGTGTACCTGCATTTTGTTTTCTCCATGCTTGCATGGGTGTAAAGGTTGAGAATGTGAAGGTGAGTCTGGCAATGCTTTATAATTCTGGGATCAGGTGATGTAAATACAGGGACTCTGATTTTGGCATCAGAAATGGTAGTGGGATTCCTCCTTTTGGCTCCTTTTTCAACTTAAAAACAGGCTCTTTCTTTGTGGTTGTATGAATAAGGTGAGAGACAGGTAGCATTTATTTGCGAGCAACAGTTGCAAGCACTTTCGGTGCTCCGACAGCCACCCACTATGTCATGCGATTGCATATCATTGCTTTTCTATCTTCGTGCTTGTCCTGGCCGCTTTTCTGGTGGTGTACCATGTCATTTTTTGTTCTTGGGTTGAGAACTATATCTTGGAAAAACAAAATTATACCAGTAATGATAAGGTTTTGCATATTTTTAACTTATTGTTCAATTTTAGTTATGGTATTTAAATTGAATAGCCTACGTCCATACTGAATAGGGTGAAAAAGCAAATCACGCATTTTATGCGTATAACGTCTTTCATATCTTATAAAATTGACACTTTTTTTTTGTTTAAATGAACTTTGTCAAATAGTATCTCACAAAACTAACAGTATGGGGTTTTAAAAAACATCAGGGACATAATATTGGCCATTAAAAAGGTTACTAGACCCCATGGCACAGAATGAGAATAAGAGAATTGATCAAGCTGGACTTTTCTATTAAATAAGAATAAATCTATGTAGTGACTCACAAATAATTGAAAAAAACAATTAAATAGAGAATGAACTCTAGTATACTAATATACCACAATTGGTTAGATTGATAAACCATTGAAGCATAAATTGTGGATGATGACTCAAAGTTATGATTCAAAGACACTTCACCCACCTACACCTCGTTGCTTCTAACTCTTCATTTGATCCACTAAAACAAAAATGATTTACCTAAATTTGTCCTCAATAGTGCATTAGATGAGTCAGATGATGCTCCTACTCATGGTGATAATAGACTTTTTTAGAGAATGAGTAATAAAGAGTGGAAAAAAAAATGAGGGTGGCTGATTCGATGAAATAATGATAGTAAATCAACTGGCCAGGTTTGAATTGGTATCTAAACCCGGCTGAAGGCACAGAGAAGGGAGGAGACGGACAATACAAAGAAAAATGGAGGGAGCAGTGATTAGGTTAGTTTAATAAAGAATAAGTTTAGAAAAATTAAAGAAATATTATAGGTGTTGATGAAGTTGTTGGCTCTTTGGTCATGTATTTTGTGAGGGTCAGGGGTAAAATATACCCGGCATATACTCTACTCTCACATTTTACTATTATTTACAAGTTTATTAATGCGCCCTTTTTGCCCTATTTAATTATTGATTGTTGTGTCTTTCATCTCTCTCCACTACACCTCTGCTCTTAAAGTTTTCTGGATTATCCTCTATAGAAATGTTTGCTTGAATATTTCTATAAACTTCACTTATATATTTGTCATGTTTTTTTTTTGTACAACATATTTTTTTCTAAAAACAAAGAAATGTTATTTGTCTCAATGATTGTTTTCTCATTCACTCACATACTCGTTATGGTTTTTTTTTATAACCTTTATTTAATCAAATGTGTTTATATATTTTAACAAGAAGTAAGAGAATAAGAGAGAAACTGTACATATTTTATTTTGAGAGATTATTATACGGTTCAATTCAGTATAAAAATATTGTTCCATTTAGTAAGAAATATTATTTGTAAATTATGCTGTTCTGTTCAATAACTAGTGTTATTCTATTTTACACATATATGATGTTCAGTAATATGTTGTTCATTTTGTAAGAAATATTATTCACAAATAAGTTATTTTGTAATATGCTGTTCATTTTATAAGATGTATTATTTGTAAATAATGTTGTTTCGCTCAGTAACAAGTGATGTTCCATCCAGATAATTGTTCTACTCTGTAATATGTTGTTGCGTTCAGTAAGATGTGTTGTTCAAGTACTGTGATATTTTTGAAAATAATGTGTTATTTTGTGATATGTTATTCATTCTGTAAGATGTGTTGTTTATAAATTTTGTGATTCTTTCTAATAGAAAATGTTGTTCCGTTAACACAAATGTGCTATTCTGTACAATGGTGTTCTTCTAGTTAGATGTGTTGTTTCATTCGTGCAAATATGTTGTTCCATTCACCTAAATGTACTATTTCATTCACTCAAATGTATTGTTCCATTTAGTAATAATTGTTGTTCCGTTCAGACAAATAAGTTATTCTGTAATATGTTGTTTATTTTATAATATGTGCCGTTCGTAATAAATGTTATTCCGTTCTATAATAAGTGTTGTTCTGTTCATATGAATGTACTGTTTTATAATATATTGTAGATAATTTGACAATAATAGTATAAATGTTTTGTAATGTTGTGGTACAAATTAGTGTTCAGTTTAATATAATGTGATGCTCTTTCTAAAGGAATGTGATGTTCAACGTAATAGTGTTCATTTTGTAAGATATGTTGTTTAAGACGTAGTGAACGTCTTCTAATAGCGCGTTTATAGTTTGAAAACATCAAAGTACAAATTAGTATTCAGTTTAGTATAATTGGTGTTCTTTCTACCTAAAGATGTTGTTCAACATAGTGATATTCATTTTGTAAGATATGCTGTTCAAAATGAATGGTGTTCATTTCTCTATTTTTGTTATTCAAGATATGGTGGCAATTTTGTAAATACTACGAAAGTATTGGTATAATGATTAGACTAGGTTCATTGTATAGCTATTTTTTTGTGGGAGCTCAAATACAAGTTTGTAGTTAGGGACTTTTTCCTTTTAAATAGCCAATTGGTTGCCTCTCCAATAGGGTGTGCGTTCGTTTATTTCAGTTTGGAACAAACCGAATTAATCAGTTAAATTATTTTTCAATATTTGACCATGAGAAAAAAAATAAGCCGAACTAAAAAGGAAACCAAGCCAAACCAAACTAAAAACAATTTCAATCGGTTCAGTTTGAAACTGAAAATAACCAATTTTCTAGATAGCCCTTATAATTTTATTAAAAACAATTAAATCATGAAGAGGAAGTTAATATATAATTTGCTAAGTACACAAAAATTGCTAGATAAAGCTTGCAAACCAGTATGTTGATGAAAAAGAGAGAAGAAAAAATAACAATAAATCATATATTAATGAAGCCAAAAAATGAAATGAAATAAAAAATTCAATAATTTGGTAACTGAATTAAACGACTCCCTTTAACCAAAACCTAACAAAAAAACTAATTTTAAAAAATTCAGTTTAAACTAAAATGGAACCAAATAAACCAAATAACGAACTGAAAAACTGAATTAATTTGATTTTTAAATTTTTTCAGTTTCTATTGATAGTGCACACGAGTCTCCAATGTGATTTAGTACACTCACTTAGTTTGGTTTATGGTGTAAATTTTGCTTTAAGTTCTAACTTGAAATTCAATCTAAGTAGTCAGCATGGTATGAGGTAGGTGTAGGTAGACTAAGTAGTGTAACTTCTCTCCTACGTTAATGCAATAACGATTCTAAATAAAAATAAATACAATAAGTGAATATTTGCCATTCTTGGGATGAAATCAACAATATAGATGATTGGATGTGCAACGTTTTCAATTTGACCATGAGATTACTTTTGTTAGTGTCGCACTCAGCAGTTTTGATGGTTCATCTTTTCTTTTCTTTTCTTTTTTTTTTCCTTTTATGCGCAATTATGAACAAGTCTTTGGTTTTTGTAAACAGAGTAAAATATTTGGTTCCTCATATAATATGCTGAAGCTTCATGATTAAGATACGGCAAATGCAAAGTCCATGCTGCCAAAAATTATGATAGCAATTATTTAAAAAAAAATTGTTCGATTTTCGGGTACTTTGGCATCAAGGAGAGAAGACGATTATTTAAATTGGCTGCTCGTGCTTTTGATCGACTACTTCTTTTGACCGGGCGGGCTGTGCAGCCAACTCGGGAAATTTTGATAAAATGATCAATTTAACGCCAAATAATTCGGTTCCGTTCGGGTTGAGAAAGTAAAAAGTAAGAAAGTCTATCTGTTTAAGAAAGTCGATCTACTTCATAATTTCATTCTTAAAAACTTAATTACTAGAACCGACCTTAATCCTCTTAAATTATTAGAAATCTACAGCATCAAATGGCTAATATATATATATATATATATATATATATATATATATATATATCGAATTGATATTATATTGAAAAATACTATAAATGTTTAGGGTTTATGGGATATTTGTGAGAGAATAAAGTTGAGAATTTTTAACTTCAGCTGTATTCAGTATTGGTTATGGACCTTATGGTATTTATAATTTTATTTCCCTTTTATGCCCTTACATTTTTAGGAATATAAGAAACCACAAGTTTTATTTGGTTCGGTTTCGATTAGATATCCAAGTTGTTCAGCTCGGTTCAGGTCTAGCAGTTGTAAAACTGAACATCTCATATTTGGTTTGATTTTATGCCTAAACCGAACTAACCCACGCCACAAGCACCCCAAATTTTTATGAAAGATCAGTAAACATAAAAATGGAAAAATTCGAACAATTAATAAAAAGGAAGTTTTGAGTTTTTATAAGAGTACCTTCATCACATACAATGCTGCAACACACACTATTACTAGCCCACTAGATTGCAACCCGCACTTTGTTGCGACTTGCTACGCGACCAACAAAAATGCAACTTTTTTATGCTAATTATATTTATAGAGGGAACAACACGAAAATATTTATGAATTAAAAAAATAAGTTATGATTAATTCAATAGATCTAAAAAAATTGAACTGTATAAAAATTGTTGGTGATAAATTTAGTAAATAGAAAATATATATTATGAGATCAATGTAGTGAATTTGGGATTTCAAGACAAATGGGACCTTAAGTGTCACTCATAAAAATTTGGGGGCCTAAAACACAAAATCCAATAGTTTAAAATTTAGTGGCGGAGCTAGAAATTTTATATAGGGTGGGCCAACAATATAAAGAAAGTATTTATAGTAGATATTCTATTAAAATATTTTATAACATAGAAAAGATGAATATGTTTAAATATAAACTATGCACAATGCTATTTGACATCAACAAAATTAGACAAAGAAAAATATTTTAATCAAATTATATGATCAATTTGAATACAACTAATTTAACTTGTGGTTTTGTTTCTCTAGGGACTATGACAAGAAGCAGTTTCTTAATTTTATTTTCATGTTCTCAACAACCAAAAGGAGCTTAGCATGATTCATAAAATAAAAAAAAAAATTGAATGATCAATTTCTTACAGAAAGAAGTTAACATAAGAGTAAAAGTGGAGTATCAAAGAGAATTGATACTTGATGAAGAAACTCTCGGTAGAAGGTTAAGTGAAACACACAAAAGATGGGTGCAGAGAAAATGAGACTTTCTTTTGCTGTATAATGAGCTAAAGCACTAGAAAAAAAACCATTGAGCTTCAATCAGTTATATAAAAATAAATGAACCACCTAAACTTAACAAGAATAGTAAAATTTTCTACATGTCAAATTTAGTACTATATATATATAAATAAAAGGGCCAAAATGTCTACTTTCAAAGTTTGAGTATCAGAAGACATCACAGCAGATAAAAAGGAGAACCAATTGGTTCAGTTTTGTAATTTACCCTCTTTTGGCCCAAAAAAATCAGCCCAAAAAAGAAAATAATTTCATAAAAAAATGGTAGAAACGGTTAAAAAAACCTACTTTGAAAGTTTGATAATCAAAAGACATCACTATAGCTGAATAAAGGACCAATTGTGTAATTTACGCTTTTCGATCCAAAAGAAAAATCAACAAAAAAAACCCAACACTTTATCCTTTTCGGTCCAAAAGAAAATATACCCAAAAAAAATTTCAAGCCAAAAAATAAAACTCAATATTATAGATCTATTACGTCGATCGTTTTTAAGGTGGCATGTCATATGAACACCATATAATTAACTGTTCATTTATTGTAATGAAGATTGGCTTTTAAACAAACAAATTTCACTGGTACCGTATATATGAATGTTTTCTTTGTTTAATGCAGGGTCATATTCAGCAACATTACAATAATATGTAAAAGTACAGTGATGTGCATAGTATTAAATACTGCAGCATACCATTTACTGCAGGTACGTAATATGTGGTACAAATATTTTCACGTTTTGTCATTTTACTGCGCGGTATACCACATATCACTAATTTTTTGTGTGTATTTTATTAAAAAACCACGGTATACCATAAATACCATGTAGTACGTACAACAGTATTTTATTTTTTGTAGCTATTTTTTTTTATTTTACATAAAAAATATCATAAATATGTAAAATACTAAAATATAAATAATACACATATCATAAAATAAACAGTTGCTTTTATTTTTTTAATTTTTTGAATTGATATAAAATTTTAATAGATGGTAGCAACTTAAAGGTTCTTGTGGTGTTGAATAATATCCCCCAATTAGATTTCTAGTACATGCTATCTCAACTGAATATCTTATATCATATATATTTTATTTATATTTAACAAATTATTATGAGAAAAATTAGAATACATATAAAATGTGTAAAAATAAATTATTAAACAAGTATGTCATCTTAAAATAATATTCTAATATTTATTTTTTACAAAAATAAAAATGGTGTGTGGCACAGCATACCATACGGTATACCTTAAAAATTTGGGGTGGAGTATACCCAACGATAACGGCATTTAATACCTTAGTGATATGATTAAAAAAATATTTCTAGGATATTCCTACTATACACATCACATGAAAGAAAAAATATAGTATGAAAAATAAACATATAGAAGTAGCTTGTATATATAACATCAAACCTCTGGGATTAATCTATGGTAATGAATGGGAGTTATTTATTAATTAGACTAGGAATATATGTTAGGTTATAGCTAATACAATTAACTCGTTTAGACAAAAATTAATCTTTGTTTAATGGGGTATTAAATCATGGTACCATTAAATTAATTTTCTACTTATCGATCACGCTCAGCATTTGATTTCCATGTGTTAGTCGTTTTTCTTTTTGTTTTTTTTTTTTTAATTTTGTTTCTCACCATTTGTGAAATAATAATCTTACAACTTGCAGGGCTCTGAATTCGTCAAGTATACTAGTATGGGATGGACCGGGTAAACTGGTCCACATTTGTACCTCTCTCGATCACATGCACACAAAATTACAAATTTAGAGGGAGAGAGGACATGCGGGCGTTGTACATGCTACTGCTAAGTGTCAATTTTTAGAATATAAGTAAAAGTGCTAAAAAAATAAGAACGGGATGGCAATTGAGATAGGTAAATAGCAATAATGGTCCCAAACCTTCAATTTTCATTGCAAATCGGTCCCTAACCTTCATTCCATTGCAAATTGGTCCCGAACATTTATAATTCATTGCATATTAGTTCCTCACCCTAGGCAAGCAGAGTAACTTGATTTGTAGAGAAAAAAATCTGATAGTTTAAATTGTCTATTAACGCTAAGAAAATTATGGTATAGTTTAAATTTATCGGAAGATAACTACTAAATAGTCTGAATTCATTAACTCTCACGAATTATCTGATATTAATTTTTTAAATTCTAATTCAAACTGTTCAGTAACTATTTTTTCATAAATTTAAATTATGCCATAATTTTCTAATAGTTAATCAAAAATTTTAAATTATTAAATTTTTTCTATAAATCAAGTTTTTGTGCCTATCTAGAGCTAAGAATCAATATGCAATAAATTATAAAGGTTTGAGAGCAATTTGCACCAAAATGAAGGTTGATGATTGATTTACATTGGAAATTAAAGGTTTAGGATCAACAGTTCTTTCCGCCGCAATTGAAAACAAAAGGAGTATTGATTCAAAATAGAAAAATTATGTCATCTAGTATACACCAAATCAATATGCTCTTTTCTATAATTCTCTAAAGCAATTATTTCAAATGATTAAATTTGTACAAGGAAGAAAGGGTTTGTTTCTTTTTCTAATTAATCCATTAATCCTCAACAACAAAGTGAGGACAAGATCGGATTACAGTATTTTAGAATAATGACCGTAATGTATATTCATGCATTGGACGGTTTTTGAAAGGTCTTCCTATCAGGAGAGGCGGATTAGGTTTTTTCCTTTTTTTTTTTACAAAGTATGGGTTATAAAAAATACTTTTCATATATGAAAATTTTGATAACACAGAATGTATTTTTTTTCTTTAATTTTTTAGAATAATTACATATATTTAACTATTTTAGGTGCGTCAGTGCTTCAAGCCCTTTTGATTGGGCCTCTGCCTAAGTGCCTGTCACTATTATTATTGCAATATACACGTATTATTGCTTGGCTTTTTCTGTTTCTTTTATGGGAAAGTAAATGCTGGGAGGCGATCAGGCGGGTAGGATCGAGCACTGCCAGGTGCACAAGGAGTAGTAATATCATTTGAAAGGGACACGTTGAAATTTTTTTTCTAGGAAAAGTTGGAAAGTAGATTTTTGCTTTAATAGCTTACGCAAAGATGCGTTGCCAGCAATTGAAATTAAGAGGCTATTGGCCAAAAAGAGACTGTGTGTATTGGTGTTCTTTTTATAATAAAAAAGGAAAGAAAAAGAATAAGACGGAAAAGAAAATCTAAGAGATGTAGAATGGCACATGTGAGCAAGCTATAATCACTTCATTGACTTCCATCCATTTTGATAGAGTTACACGTTGGTTGAAAAAAACGACTAGCTAAGGATAAAAGCTGGCTAAGGATAGAAGCTGACCTAGTTGATTTAGAAGAGAAATAACCTAATAATAATATGTTACAAATAATATAGGTCAATACTCTTCCTCAAGTTGGAGCATAATGATCACTATGTCCAACTTGCTTACAAGAATTTAAATTGTTATTTTCCTAATGCTTTAGTCAGGATTCAGGACATCTGTCTGTTGAAGCTTGCTAAAGACATAATGGGTAGTGATTTTTTTGTTTGAAGTTTGTCACAAATAAAGTGACAGTTGAGCTCAAATGTGCTTGGTCCTCTCATGAAACACCGAATTATTGGCAATATGTAAAGCAGCTTGGTTGTCACAATAAAGCTTTATAGGTTGTCTATGATAAATTGTGAGATTAGCAAGGAGAGACTGAGCCAAACAAGCTCACATATAGTGGCTGCCATTGAATGGTATTTTGCTTCTGCCGATGACTGACACACTATGGCTTGTTTCTTGGATTTTCATGAAAGTGGAGCATTGTCAAGCTTGGTCGGATAAACTGTTGTGGATTGCATAGTTTGTGGACATGTTGCCCAATCTATATCACAGTAGGCATGAAGTTTAAGAGTGCTTTTTGTTGGAAAATATAAGCCACGGCCTAGATTCCTCTTCAAGAATCAAAGAACATGCATAGTTGCATTTAGGTACACAGTGCAAGGACTTTGCATGAACTGACTAAAAAGATTAACGACATAAACAATATCAAGTTGAGTGATAGTTAAGTATATAAGCTCAACAATCAACCTCCTGTAATGCCCTGGATCATTAAGAAAAAGGTTTTCAGTTGAGCCAAGATGATGCTGCTATTGTATCGGAAATAATGTTGGCTTGCATCCTAACATGCCGATTTCTTTCAAAATATCAAGGATGTATTTTCGTTGTAATAGAAAAATTCATACAAGAGATCGAGCTACTTATAGGACAAGAAAGTATTTGGGCCCCTATAAGTCCTGGATATAAAATTTTTCATGTAAATATCTTTTTAGAGACTCAATCTGTTTAGAGTTATTTCTAGCAACAAGCATGTCATCTATATAAATAAAAAATGATAGTAAAAGAAATGCCATCGATCCGGGTAAATAATGAGTAATCGGCCCATGACTATTGGTAGCCAAAATAAACAAGAACCTTGGATAGCTTTTCAAGCCATTGTCGTGGTGCTTGTTTAAGCCCATACAAGGACTTGTACAACTTGCAAACTCGATCATCTTCGTTATTTAGGTATCTTGCTAAAGGCACCATAAAAATATTTTTGTTCAAGTCTCCTTGAAAAAATGCATTATGAACGTCTAGCCGGTGGAGCTCACAGTGTTTAATAACATAATCAAAAGCAAGCATCTGATGGTGGTAGCTTGATAACTGGAGCAAAAGTAGGAATTCCAGCAGGGTAACTAATAGCACCCCAACAAGTTGAAGGATTCGAAGTACCATACACATAAAAAATTGGTTGCAGAGGAATGGATATGGTGTTCCCCCATGCCATAAAGCATGGCAGCATGCATGGTTAAAAATGGTTGCTGATATGGTCTCTGTGTTGCTTAGCTGGCTAAAAATCATGGGTAATGAAGTCCTAATTTTGGATATTTTGGTGGATAGCTGAATCCAAGTTCTGAAAGACTTTAGCATTTAAACTTAACCACATGCACCATGAAAAATTGAACAATTGGTCATGGAAAGCATTCTTCCTTATCCTGCAACAATATAAGTTGTTGCCAAGTTCCTCGATCTTACCCCATCTCACCATTGTGAACCATAACAACCCTAGGTCCAAGATTTTTATTAGTGGGTAAAAACAGTGATAGTATGTAAATTTCTATGTAAAATTGTATAATTATGAGGTGATTTCGAGCTGGGGACAGGGCGAGTCATGTTGAGTTGTTGATCATAGGGATTTAAGTAATTAACTTTAACTTGAAACCCAACCCAATTTATCAGGTTTGGGTCAAGTTAGTGTATAAAGGAAGTGGGATTCAGGTTAACCCAAACCTGACCCAATTCAAAGAAGCCAAAATTGGGTTGGTTATGGTCTAACCTGATTAACTAGAAATGCGCAACTCATCTCCTTTCATTTTTACCCCAGCCCATCTAAACCCAACCTATAAACAAACTCCTTAACCACAACTAGTTTCAGCCCAACCCAATTCCTTAACCCTAACTAGGTTTTATGTCTAAATTTCCCTCAACCCCTTGCCGTCAGACTCAAAGCTGCTCTTTCCCTTTGTCCCCAATCCCTAATCGGCCAACCCAATTCTCTTGTTGCGCCACACTGAAAATGCTCATCCTTTGCAACCCGTTCTCATTAGCCCCGCTTTTATTCTATCCACCTTACCCTAACTTGCTCATACTTCTACTTCCTCCATCACCCTCTCGACCACGATCTCCACAGCCTTTGCCAGGAGACCTACCAAACCTGAATAGGCTTCATCCACTTTCACCTTATCTTAAAGTTGGGCAGATTTGGCTTTGATGTAGCCATTTTTTAGCTTTCTTTTGCTAGTAATCATTGACCTTTATTACTTTTATATCAGGAACGTGTTCGCACTTATGGTGGTTTCTAATGAAGTAGAGAAAATGCCAGAGACAAAGAAAGGGAAGGGTAAGAGAATTATTTTTTTTTTACTGGGGGGCGCAAGAGAAAAAGTGGTAAAAAACTTGCAGCAGTGGTGGATGTCAAGTTGAACCTGATCCTAACCTAATATTTTTCGAGTTAAGATCAGTTCAGGTTAAAAACCTATTACGGTTCATATTTGGGCTAGAAATAATCAGTTGTTTATGGGTGTAAAAAATTTAGGTTTGGACCTAAACTTAACTCAAAACCCAAAACTTACACCCCTAGTTGATTCATACACTACCCTGACCATAGAGGTAAGGTGACTTGGGCTTATCCTAATAAAACCTTAGCTCACCTATAGTTTTTTTTTTCTAAATTTAAGTTGTTTTTACATAAATTCTTCTTATAATATTATTTAAAAAGATGATTTTATCTTATTTTTTAGGTAAATTGCACAAATTGTCCCTAAATTGTCGCTTATGTTACAGATTCATCCTCAAAATATAAAATATTGCACTATCGTCCTAAAGCTATTGATAATGCTACAATTTTCTCTATCTGTGACTAAACTAAACGTTTAAACTAAACTGAAGGGTTAATGAAGTAATTCAACCACAAATATGAAATTTAAACCTTCTTGTGATTGTCCCAGCAAAAATAAACTATTCAGACATTTGTTAATAGTTAATGAACTGTTTATTTACCAATTTTTTTCTTCTTATGAAATCAAGACAGTTTTTATTTTGAGATAAACTATGTATTTTTTAATATTTATTTTATATTTATGATTAAATTTCTTTCTTAGAGCTTCTATTTTGTTTAAATGTGCATTTTAGTCATAAGGATGAGTGCTATAACTTTATCAATAGTTTTCAGGATGATTGTGTAACAATTTATAGTTCAAGGATAAATATACATTATATTGTCTCCTTCCCATTTTAGATGATGGGTTTTTTTTTGGCGTAGAGAAAAAATATGTGTAATTTATGTTTTTATTTCTATTTTTACACCTAAATCTAACATAAAAAATCTTTTTGGATTTTTTGTAATAAGAGTTTGATTAAGGATTATAAAAAAAAATTCTTCTTTAGGTTTTGTAAAGTTTTTGGATTTTATGCAGAGATGGTATAAATGAGGGTAGTAAAATCACACTTATTATATTGTAGACATATGTCTAATTAGACATACTAATACATCCTTAATTCCCTATATATAATACACAAGCAAATTTAAAATTTGACTAATTTGACCTTGGACCAAAATTCACCCTCACTCCCCAGAAACCTTACTTTACTACTGCAGCCACTTTAGCCACTATCGCCACCACCTCCGACAGACCATCATTGGTTCCAAAACATCACCTAAAGATCTCTCTATCACTGTTCACCTCCAAATCTCACAATTGTTTGCCTCTGCGATGGCACATGATCATTGTTTACAACCAGATTGTACCATCATCTTTTATCTCTAAATCTGCTAGCTATTGCTTCTAGATCATGTCAATTAAAGCCTCCAATCTTTGCCTTGGCTATCACCACTAATGAGCTGTGCGCAGAAACAAAATGGAAAAAGTGTCAAAGGTAAAATGCAAAAATATCTAAAACAATAAGTAAAAATGTCTGAAGAATTATATGAAGTGTCTAATACAATATGGAGGTATTTTATTTTCTTCCAACAAATATGTAAAGTGTAAAAATGTCTTAAGAAATAACTAAAAGTGTATGACAATATGTAGACATTTTATTATTTTAGACAATATATAAATTGTAAAAATGTCTGAAGGAATATGTGAAAGTGTCTGAAAAGATATGTAAAAGTGTTTAAAACAATATAGATATAATTTGCTCCATTAAAAAATAAAATTCTTTGATTCAATAAGTAAAAAATGTTTGAATTAATAAGTAAAATGTTTGAAACAATATATAAAAATGTCTAATATAATATGTGAAAAGTGACTGGAGTAATGTGTTAAAACATCTATAACAATATGTTAAAGTGTCTATGAATATATATATATATATATATATATATATATACAAATGACTACAAGCAGTATGTAAAAAATTTGTTATCTTCAAATTTAATAATCTTTGAAAAAATAGGATAAAGTGTCTAAATAAATTTTTAAAAGTGTTTTAACAAAAATACAAAAGTGAAAATAAGCATGTAAAACTAAAAAATTGTGCATTATGTCTTTTCCTGAAAGGCTTCACACATTTCTGCAATTTAATAGAGCCGTCGGCGACCATCGTGCTTCGATCTCTCTAAACCACTTTCTTCTTCCATGATCCAATTTGCACAAATCCTTATCTCACTCTCAATCGTGATCTCTTTTGGAGGTGGCTATCAGCTTGTCGATAGCAAATTTGGTGCAACCTCAGGAGGGGTAATCCCAACCACAGCAACACGTTACAGTTATGCCGGCTTCAGCGTCCGACAAGAGTGAGTTTTTCTTCTTCAACTGATTCGGTAGCACTCATCCTCCCTCACCAATCAGATATTTTCCTCATTTGACCCACCTTAGATTTTTCAGGGCCAATGGATTCGATATGTGAAGCATTGAATTGCTACGGGAAAAGAGTTGATGAATGCTGCTAGGAAGGCAAGCTCGATTGCTAATAATGTCTGGCATCATCGAGAATGACAATCTGAGAAAACGTGAGTTAGGGTGGGGCAAATTTGAAAATTTGATCCCTATGTCTAATTACACATATGTGCATGGTAGTCAAGGTTGTAAAATAAATAGATGTTTAAAACTTTTCTAACATAAAAAAATGATTCTATTAGATTATATTATTATAATTAGTTATAATTACAATTCTAATTAAATTCTACGACTCTAATTTTCATAAACAAAAAATGATTCCACATAAAATTTCAATTTTGACAAACATTTTTCCAGTGAGAGGAGGGACACTGCCCGATTTAAGCCTGTCCCTCTTGATGCTCTCAGAAGACATAAACTCATCCTTGGTATTCACTGTACGGTCCCCCCACCAAGAGGCTTCTTTTTCTTCTTGTTTTTTTTTATTTTTTTCCCAAATGATAAATTACAAAAATCCTGGCTTGATCTAACCTAAACTTTATCCTTTATTTTCAAAAACCTACATTATACCCCTTACTTCATTTATAATGTCTGATAATAACTTCTGAATTATTAAATTAAACTATTTGATAATTATATTCTAGTAATTTTAATATTTTTGATTTTTTTTATAGCTAACATATATTTATAAACTACTTATATATATTTACAAGAAAAATACATTTATAGAAAGAAAAGCTAATAATTTAAAATGTCTACTAACTATAAAAAAATATTGAACAGACCAAAATTATTAAAAAATAATTATTATATAGTTTAAATTATGATTTCATAAATTATTATCGAACAATATAAAAAAAATTAAGAGGTAAAGTATAGATCTTTAAAAATATGGAGGCAAATGTAGGTTTTAGTAAACCTAAGGGTAGTTGTAACTTTTCCTTCTCCGAATAAATTTCTTGACAATCTGTCCACGCGCCACTGCGTACGTCATTCCACAACCACCCTCTTTACTCAACCTCAGCCGTCGGATCCGCATCATTGAGATCTCCGGTGGAATAATAATAATCCGACCACTGTTTCCTTTTTTGTTTTCGTTTTTTCCTTTCTCGCGGCAACCAATTTCCTTACGCAACTGTTCCCTTCACATTCGCAGCCCATCTCCCTCGCAGCTTTTTCTCATACCCACCCCTGCTTTATGCGCTCGTTTTACGTGCCATCTTCTCATTGGTTAAATCTAGGTTCCTGCCAGACCCAACATATCGCGTTACGTTACGATACGACACGGTTAACCACATCCTCTCAAATTCTCATATTCTACCAAAATCTCACGATTAAAAACATCCAACTGATTTTTACCATTTCTCTAGGGGTCCCAACACTTTGTATGACAGCAACTCCTTCCAACCGAATTTTTCCAGTTGCGTGGCCCTGAAATTACGATAAAACCCCCCAGCTTCATCAAATTTACAAACGCATGCCACTCAATCAAACCCAACATCTGATCAAACAGGAACAGGAACAGGAACAGGAACAGGAGGCAAAAGCAGAAGTAAATACAGATCTATCTCCCGAACATGAAGATTTTAAAGGAAAGCCACAATAATCTTTCATTTCTCAATATAAAAAAAAGGAAAAATAAATTAGAAATTAAAAAGAAAAAAAAAGAGAAAAAAAAATATAGATTTGATCTAACGAGGACAATCAGAAGAAAGACAATAACTTCATCTCCAATAAAATCTTTGAGGCGATGATTTGAATCGGTCTTCCTTCTTCGCGTGGAAGGCTCTGCCTGAATATCGCCATATCGTTGTGAGGAACAACGAGATCGAGCACGGATCTCTGTATCTTGCAACAATCTTTTGGTTCAGGAAATGGTTTTGAGATTATCTATTCTGGGAAGAATCAGACTTTGACTATCTTCGCAGCTTTGACCACGGGATTTTCCCTCGCGATCGCTTCGCGTCCAGCTGCTTTGTAATCGTAACTGCAATCGTGTCGATCGGAGTACCGGTGATCGGCGCAGAAAAGCTCGCCGCAACGGCAACGGAACCCGGTCAACCCCACACGCTTCTTACAGCCGGAGCATCTGTTCACGGATTTCTTCTCCGCTGCAGGTGCCGCACCGGTATCCAATCGATCGGATGCCAACCGCCTGCTACTCGATGTCGTCGTGGCCGTGGTAGCTGCGGTAGCAGCAGCCGCGTCAGATCGAGCCTCCAAGGAGCTAGAGGAGATAGATCTAGGCGACGGCTCGCTGGAGAACTTCATGATCGAGGGTCCGGCGGAAGGAGCAGCAGCGGTGGCCGCAGGAGACGAGGAGGGGCCGGCGGTGGAGGCGTTGAAACATTTCTGGCACATGTTGTTGGTGGCGGGATTCCCCATGACGCCGCAGTTGTTGACGCAGAGCGTCAAGGTTTCGGGAACCTTGAACTCCGTCTCTTCCTTCTCGGTTTTCTGGGCCATCGGAGGGATTTTCCGGCGTACAGAGGATATTTTTTATTTTCGATTTGATGACGACTTAGGGGAACGGTAGCGATCGATGGCGAGGAGGAAAAGGCAGGTGAAGGGACAGGGTTGTGGCGTTAGGCGAGAGGGGAAAGGGGATTTGAAGGATTGAGAGGTCGGTAATGGCGATGGAATATGGGCCTCATAGAGACGCGTATCAAACATTTTTATTTCGAATTGACGAAACTGCCCTCGCGACTTTCTCTAATACCAACGTGGCTTGTTAGTGCTCCTGAGTAAATCGTCATTATCTAGAAAAAGGTTAAATCCTGAATTCCCCATTTTAGTCTCCGTGGGACCGCCGCTTTAATCTTGCGTTTCAAGTTATAATCCCCCCTGTTAATTACACGCCTTTTCATTTTAATTTTTGTTTTTTTCCCCACTAATCCGTGAAGGAAAATGCTAGTGAAACGTTTACAAAATATGTTTACATGATTTTACGTCAATGTACTAAACAGCTGTGTGGGGGTTAATTGCATCTACAGTCCTTAATTTTAATTTTTTGTTCCATTGTACTCCTTCAGTTTAAATCATTTCATATAATTCTCTAATTGTTAAAAATGTTCCATTTTCATCTTTTTTTCAATAGAAAATGTTAATAATATTAAAAAATTTTAAATATATAATAAAATAATAATGAAATTTTTTTATATTATTCAACAACAACAACAATGGTAATAATAACAATAATATATTTTCTATTGGTCTCAAAGGTAAATAAATGGTTAATTCAATGTCTTATAAAAAAATGGTTAAGTAATAAAAAAATTAGTACGAATTATTCTTTAATTAACTCTTAATTAATTAATTGTTTACTTAACAAGGATTAATAAGATAATTAAACAATCAAATAAATGGACCAACCTAGTATTAACCACCTCAAAACCACTCTCTACATGAAAACTCTAAACTTTTCTCATTTAATAACGCAACCACTAGCCCTTCCCCCCACCTCTCCCCAAACATACACTTTTAAGTTCTAGCATCGCCATAGGTGGCTACCACCATGAAAAGCAACATGGCAGCCCAGGAATTGGTGACCCAAACAGTTGTTTCCATGGTTAGCCATTGCCTATTTTAACACCGGCTAGCCTCCCAATAATGTTAGTCTGTGTTGCCTACTCCATCATAGGTATTGGGTTTTGCTTATCAGTGGTTCAATGTCACATTACCTTGAGGGTGAGCGGTTTTGTTGCTAAAAGGCCAGTTGTCCTCAAGGTGCTACTATTACTATCCAATTGATTGTATCAAACCAAGTTTAGGGCTACTGGAAATAAATTCAAAACCCAAAATTTTATTGATAGCTCAATTTCATCGATTTGACATGAAATTGGTTAACCCAACGGGTAGAGGTGGGAGCCGGGCCTGGGTCTTGAGGCCCAGGCACGGACCGGTTGTAGGCTGGGCGGTCCCGAGCCGGGTCCGGGGTGGGGCGGGGCGGTCCCAAGCTGGGCCCGGGGCAGGGCGGGGCGGTCCCGAGCCGGGCCCGGGGCGGGGCGAGGCGGGTTTGGAGTTTTTAAAAAAAAAATATTAAAAAAATAATTAATTATATATGTCATAAATATTTTTAAGAAAAAACACTACATCCGGTATAAGTTTTATTAAGTTAAAAAACCAAACGGCACGCACAAATAATCGGAATGGACCTTACATTTTGAAATGGCAAAAATGTTTCGGAAATGATAAATAATAGAAACTTGTGATCTGTGCTGAATAACATAATCAGATCAAATACAAACTACATGTATAATAGAAACCTGCGAGGCAGGGCGGGGCGGGGCGTGTCCTGGTCCAGGGCGGTCCGTTTTGCACCACCTCCTCCTTTCAGGCCCATATTCGGCCCATATCTTAGCGGGCTTTTGCCAGGGCGGGGCGGGGGCGGGTTTGACCGGGCCGGGCCGGGTTTGACTTCCGAGCCGGTCCCGATTAGGGCCGGGTTGACCCGGCCCAGGTCCCACCTCTACCAACGGGGGGTTTATTATTGCATGGTCCATAATATTAGGGATAACAATGGATAGGATGTGGATAGGATGATACTAACCTGCATCCTATCTATCATGTTGGATACTGAATTCGTATCCTATCCACCATCCATTAGTTTTACAATTTTAATATCCATATCCTATCCATTTTAAGACGGGTAGATTGGGGTAAAATTCACATATCCGCTACATATTAACATAATAAAAAGTAGTAATTCTATAATGGAGTACTATAATAAAAACATTAAAATTGGTATTGCAAAAAAATAATATCTATAATAAAAATAAAAATCGGCTTAGTCACACAAAAATCATAAAGAATTTATCTAAATCAAATTAGTAAAATGAGCACATACTTAGTAGTAAGTGTACTACTTTGTGAAGCAAAGATGGAAAACTTATGTGGAGCTTTGCCCTAGCCATATTATCCTTGATATTTAGTTGCAATTGCAAGAAGCAAAGTCAATTAGATTATTTTGTAAATTATTACATCACCCTTAGCACACACACACACACACACACACACACACACACATGTGGATAAGATATAAGGCAGGTAGGCCTAAACCCGTATCCTATCCACATCCAATGGGTACAAAAAGAAAATAAAATCTGCATCTGCTCCAAATCCATTTAATTGTAAAAAAATCCTATTCGTTGAGACAAATATTTGTTGACATCCCGACATAATTTATGAACCAAATCCCCTGTTGGTAGTCAAAGAGCAATGGGAGAATGGTGGCTTGGTGATAGGTGAAGATGGTGGCAACATCATTAGATGGGAAGATTTCAAGGTCTTTGAGGTAGAGAACAAGTTTCCAAGTGCTAAAACTGTTCTTTTCTACATTTCTTTTTGTAAGTTTATTTGATTGTTTTATTAACACTTCTTAGGCAAACAATTAATTGATTAACTAAGCTTTGATTAAATAATGATATATACTAATGTTTTAATTTACTTAACCAATTTGACATAAGACATTAATAAACCATTTTAGTTATGCTTTAGACCTACAAAAAAATAGTTTTTATTAATGTTCTTGCTACTGTTGTTGTAGTTCTTCAATTATTCATTTTGAAGCTTATTATAATTCTTAAAAAGGTTTCAAATGGATTAATCATGTTTTATTATCAATGAATAGTTCTTTAACATTCTTAAATTTAAAATTTGAAATGAGTTATTTTTCCTACAAAAAGTAAAGATTTTAGTAAACAAATCAAAAGTTAAAATTTTATGATAGCACCATGTTAGTAAAGGGACCACTTTAGGACAACATTTAAAGTAAGAGAACCACGAATAAAATTCAAGCTTTAAATATAGAGTATATATCAACACAACCAACACAATAATCAACATAAGTCTAAAAGAAATTCATAAATAAACACATCATTGATAAATAAAAGAAAGTACAATGTTCATAACTTTCCTTAATCTATTGAAGGTTCTTTTTTGGCCCTAAATTTGTTAACATTGTTTTGTTTTGGTCTTCAAAAGAAAAAAATCCATTATCTCATAATAATTGTCTGACATAAGTTTTATAAACTTTAATTTAAATATTCAGTAATTGACTTCAAGAAAATTAAAAATGTATAATGATTTTTTACAGTTAATAGATAATTTAAATTAGTTGTTTCTTCTTCCTGAATAAAATAAGTTTAATTTACAAAGAGAAAAAACTTATAATGTGAATGTCCATTAACTATAAAAATATATTATTATACATATTAAATTATCATAAAACAGTTACCGAACAAATTAAATTATGCTCTAAAAAGTTGTTATCAAATAATTATCTTGAATTAATAAATTTCATCCAATTAGGGACCAAAATAAAATGTATTTAATAGATTTAAAACCAAAATATAATGTTTTAAATAAGTTTATGATCAAAATAGAACATTTAATATACTAGGGATGAAAACAGAATGATAATTAAATGTTAGGAATCATTCATGCAATTTACCTCCAGCAAAAATCAATATCAGGGTAGGATTGGTAGGATTCTTCGATCCTACGATCCTAGTCATGATCCTACCACCATCCTATAATGCCTTCAATCCTATAACATTTTGACAACGTTTTCTATATCATGAACACAATTTTAACAACCTTGAAAAAAAGTAAAATAGACATCATTTGCAAAATGGAGAAACATTTATGAACAAAAAAAGCAAGGCACCAAAAACAAATTTGAGTTTAAAGTGTTTTTAGAGAGGAAAAAAACTAGGCTTGTATTTCTGAGATGGACAAAACCAAACATCATTCTTTGTCTAGTGCTAACTTGATAAGAAAATCATGCCAATGATGCTAGAAATAAGTTCCATTTTATAGAGCAACCTCTTCTCTGTCGCTTCATTGGCTTCTTCATTTACCCTAATTAAACAAAACCCTTGCAGCTAAAAATAGGTTTTTGGGGCAAAATAAAGCACTGCTTCCATTTTTTTACGACTCTCCAAGACCCGAACCCAAATTATTAAGGTAATCTTGGTTATTTTAGTAATTTATATGTTTAAATAACTTATTTACAAGTTAAGTCTCTGTATTATAGGTTCAGTAGCTTAAAAGTGCAAAATAAGTGATTTAAGTAAACTTGGATAGAAGGGAATTTTGGTAATTTTTACCAGGTATAGAATGTTATGAAATTACCCTTAAATAAATTTGGTAGAAAACAACATTTTCTAACACTCTGGAGTTATTTAGGTGCAAATTGGCAAAAGGAAAAAAAATTTGGGCTAATTTGCCTAAAACCCAGAAGTGTTGCTTATGTGTAAATGGGCTTTACTACCATTTTCTCTCTTAGGTTAGAAGCCATGAAACTAGCCATGACTGATCCTAGCAAGCTTTATGTAGGCAATTTTGAGCTCATCGAATAAGGAAGTGCTCAACTTGATTTTGAAGGGTTGTATGCTTATCCATGGTTTGGTTCTCCATTAAGGTGGGGATTTGGTTAATTTAAACTCTTGATAATGCTCACAGTGGTGAGATTAAGCTGAGCTTGATTAAGCTTCATTTTCATTGCTTAAAATTAAAATTTAAGTAACATCAAGAAAACAAATAAGAGCTGGAGGTAAGGGCATGTGTAAAACTATGGGTGTTACACCCCAAGGTATGCCTTGGGTTTAATTGTTTTAGCCAGGAAGTTTGTTGAGTCCTAGTGGTTATTGGCTTTTAATTGTTGATATCTTGCATATGAACTAAGGTTTAATGCCTAGGAAGTAAGAGAACAATTATTTATGTTAGTGTTGTACTCAAAAGGCAACCATGAGATGATTGTATTTTGCACATTGAGTCATGATATTTTATTGGGGCATTATTCCAATAATTGTGTTTGTTATTTTGTTTTTGTGTGACATAATCAAACATAATTATAACATTAGAATAATAGTATTCTTAAACATCTTTGGTCTAGCATTATTGTGGAGTGGGTTGCAATAATACATAAAGACTAACATGTGTGGAGACAAATATGAGATATGTAGTCTACATATGGATACAAGTTGAAGAACTTGTGTACTGCACTGATCTACCATGAGAATGCTACATGGATTGTTATATAAATGTCATAAGTGATTCTTATAATGATTATGGTATATGTAGTTCTTTGACCTAAGGTCATCAAGGTTCCCTATATGTAAGTCACATGCTTTGATATTATCCTTTGTTGTTCATAATCAAGTGAACATAAAACTGGTAATAGGGTATGTCACATATCATGCGGAGAGTTTTGTATAGCCAAGTTGGGATTTGTCCCTCCTATGTAACATGAGTGATATCTCTAGACCCTTTGATTGAGTAAGACTGAAGAAATGCATGACTATGCTTGGATGAGCTGATATGAGATATCAGTGCCATCAGGTTTACTTAGTTTATTCGGTAATCAAGAAACCTTAGATTGGACTATACAAGAGTGACAAATTTCATGTCTCATGCTCGATCTTGATATCTTGGACAAAGAAACAATGACATATATGAATAATGATCATAGAGTTTTAGTTGGATCACTGACTATGTTGTCAGTTGGATAGCAATGATGTGTTGCTAGACACCATTCATTGTTTATGATTATAAATATGATTTATGATCATTGTCAATGTGATAGAAGCCTATTAGGTTGCACACTTAGAGCTAATTAGATTATTTGAATGCATGGACCAAATTGTTTGGTTTTGGTTTCATGATAATTTTATATTAATAATTGGCTCAAAGGTTAAGCCATTACGAAGCCCAAAATTATGCCTAATTGGATTAGGGTTTTGAAACCTATTAGGCTTGAGAGTTAAGCCTCATTATATATATATATATATATATAATATGTGTGTGTGTGTGTGTGTAGTAAGGATTTTGAGCCTTAGCTTCCTTAAGGATAAAATTAGAAAGGTTATGAAAAGTCCCAACCACACTTTCTTTTTATCATTCTTTAGAAGACATGAGGTAGCACTACAAGCGCAAGAGGAACGCACTTAATAGAACATGCTAGAGGCGTGGTAATCTGCGTGATTCGTGTGGATACTATAGAGAACTTAAATATGTTAACTGTTCAAGTTTGTAATTTGCCTTAACAGTTGGGTGAAAGAACTCAACCGACTAGGTATAAAAATTTTGAACACCCAATTTAATTTGTTTTACTTGGATTTTGGAAGGTTTCGATTAGTTTTCACTACACTTGTTTGGCTCCTAAAACCCTACAATTTGGGGTAAATTACCCCATTGAACCATAGAAGTGCTCCTAAGGTAATGTTTTAGTTTTAATTAGTTACAAGGGTTAGGTGCTACATTTTAGTAGTTTGGCTGGGTGTAACTTGTCATAACCTTGCTTATGAACTTTTAATTAAGGACTAGGGAGCATGCAGACAAGATTTGGGCAATGTTGCACCATTGCAACTAAAAAAAAGCACTAAGGTAAGAAAAAAGTTCCTTGACTATTTATACTTGATTTAAAGGCCATTTTCATAAGTTTAAATGGTTTAATTATTGCTAAAAATGATCAATATAGGTTCTCAATTTAAGGTACTAAGAGGGATCCTAAGGGTGACTCAAAATTGATATTATGGCTAATGGCATTAAGCTTGCAATACTAAATAATCTAAGGGAAAAAATTTTAAGTTCAAATAAATTTAAATTGATGTATTATAAGTTGTTAAAATAAGGGATAAGTGGTGGACAAAGAAAGAGACTTAAGGTTCAAGTAAGAAAAATGGGCCTTAAGTAAATGCTTGGGTGCTAAGTGTTTAAGGGAGACCTTGAATCTTAAGAGTACCATAACTAAGCTATTATGCTTAAGAAGATGAGCTACTGAGATTAAATGTACCCCTATATAATATGATAAGAGAAAGTAAAGAACATGGCAAGTCACCACATTTGCTAAGGTAAGAATAAAGTTATTGCAAAGAAGTAAGACTAAGTTAATATTAGGTTCACCCAACAAAACCTTTTCTAGTGGCCATTACTTAAGACATCGGAATATTGCACATGGTATCAGAGCCGACTAGGGACCACGATGATGGCATACTAGGTATGCACATGCATTATCTTTCGAGGCCAATCCTGGATTAGAAAGGTTATTTGGACAAGGACCATGTAATCTGATTAGAGAGATTATTGGTTCAGGCGACCAAGTAATCCAAGTGACTTTAACAAGAACATTGGATATATAATAGGGGGAGTTTCTAACGCCCATATTTCCACATGGAATAAATGTGGGAAACCTTATATGAATATATAGACTCAAGGTATAGAATATAACCACCTAGCACTTATGTTTTTCCCAAATGATAGCTCATATGGTGTAGGCAGATGTTTCATTAACCGATTCTAGATTTGGGTCGTTAAAACAAGTGAGCTTAAGAATGAGCTAAGAGTCGTGATCTCAAATGTCTTAGAACTTAGATACTTAAATGTACTAAGTTAATTCTTTAATAAAGGCTAATGTTTAAAGACCTATAAATGTGAATATACATAATGGTTATTTTTTAGTGTACATTAAAAGTTATGTACATAGAATTGTTGCTCAAAGTCTAAGATACTTATTTATTTGGCTTCAATTTTATGATTTTAGTTGAAGTGTTTTATGGATTGGGATCCCAAGCTTTTTTTAAGTGTTTTGACTTGCTTAATTCACTTACTTAAGAGCAAAAACTATGCATGCATTTTCATATTCTAGGGTAATGAACTAGTTTCATGAAAGTTTTAAAGAATAACGAGTTTTAATTTGCCAATTGCAATTGAGAGCAAGAGAATTAAAATCCTGATTTATTAAAAGATCTTGAGCACTGCCCCTTACATACTTCCCCTATAACTGCTATCGTTAACGACCATAAGTTTTTCTATCATAACTCCAATTTCAGGCACGAGTTCTTTCGTTTCTTTAAGCGGCAACATGGAGAGCACCCAGAGGTCATTCTCCTTTTTTAGTTTCCAATTCATGAGCTTGTTTCATGTTTATTCTTCAAGTAAACCTCAATTACTTTTTATTTCCTTACTGAAAAAAAAAGCATAAATTCATAGATGATGTTGTTTATCGATGCAGGTCTTTTGCACAATGCAATTGCTCCAATAAACATTTAGTTCTTCTTGATTTCTTTTCCTTGAATTTAATCGATTTCTATTAGAAAATTAATCTAGGTTTTTGGAAAGTTTGACTCTTTCTTGGTTTGGTTTGAGGAAATTGAAGGTAAGAAGAGTTATTCGGGTTTCTACAATTACAACAAAGATTGACATATAGGGAAAAAAGAATGGAGTGGTAAAGACTTGTTTTAGGTCATTTTAAACAGAAAAAGTCATCTCGGGTTGCTAAGAAAATGATAATAGAGAAAATTTCTAGTGGGTTGTAGGATGGAGAGAAAATTGAGGGATGGTGATGGTCGAGGTGTTAAAATATAAACTTTAGAGTGTTTGGGGTATGATAAAGAAAATTTAAAAACTTGACTAGGTATTTTTACTGATATTTCATTAAAAATAATGGTGAATATGATGGAATGGGCACCATTAGAATACGCTTCAAGAAATGATAGACTTTATAAGGATAAAGTTGGAAAAAAAAAGTTTCATAATAATAAAATTAGCTAAGTGACTATCAATGTAATTTTCTTCTAGAAAAATGAAAACTAAAATAACGAATTACAGTGTTCAACGTTTATCTAGGGGAACTAAACTAGTAATCATAAATGTAGGAAGAATGACATTTACAAAACATTAAGGCATGTTCAGATTCACTTAAGTGTGATTAAGCTAACTACTTAATCTGAAGTAGACGTTATTTTATAAGTCAAAATGGCCTCTTAGAACTAATCACACTTTCAATCACTTTGCTCAATAAAATTGTGCTATATGCCACTTTGGTATTCTTTAAAGGTGAGATTAGACTGATGCCATGGTAGACACGTTCTAGCAATGTGATTTGTCTTCATTGAGGTAATCAAACGTTTCAATTTTCATTGTTGCTGACTTCACTGTTAGCTTTACCTTGCACATCGTTCACCCCTAATATACAATGCCACCATTAACAACACTTAGGAAGACATCTTTTGAATTAGGCACCTTGATTAAAGGATTTAAGGTTCCTGCTAGATGACAAAGGACAACCTGATTATTATTGGGTCTTTCAGCCCTACAACCTCTATGTATGAATCAAACCTAATTGTGAGTGAAGGGCAGGGGAAGGTTAAGGTAAGGGGCTTTGTCTCTATGTCGCATATAAGGGAAGGAGGGAGTGAGTCAAGGGAAAGGGCTTGGTTTATGTTGACATTGAGGAAGAAAGGAAAAGCGAGGAAAGGATCAAAGATTCTGTGCATGTGTGTTGTGTTAGGGTTAGGATATGCGTGTATGTGTGGACCTATGAGGCACTAATATGAGCTTGGTTCTAGTTAATTATAAACTTGGGCTGGGTTTTTAAGGTAGGCTGTGGTTAATTAAAGACTTAAATAAGACCTAATTAAATTTTGGTTTAGTGGTTATTCAGGTTTGACCAGAACTGAAACTAAATTTGGTCAGTAAAATTAGGTTCAGGTCAGGCTAACCCAAATTATGTTTTTCCACCTCTAAAATTAACTTGAACCCTATATTTTCATACTAAGTTTTGGTTAAAAGATTTATTTTTTTTCTAGTTAATTATATACTTGGGCTAGGCTGTAGTTAATAGATTTGACTAGGACCAAAGTAAATTCGGATTTAGTCAGGTTATTCAAGTTTGACCCCAAACTAAAACTACATTTGGTCATTGAAATTTGGTTTGAGTGAAGTCAACCTAAATTATATTTTTCCCACCTCTAAAACTAACCCAGACCTGATTGTTTTTGTTGGGTTTCGATAAAAAATTGATTTTCAATTTTGTTCAGCCTTACTGATATGCTAATGAAGCGAGACCTGATGAGGCTTTGGGCTCTTGTAACCTTATTCTATATTGTGAAGAGAAATGAAGATAGTAGCCATATGAAAAAGTTCATGACATATGGCTTAATTTTTCTGAACCATGGGATCAAACATTGGAGTAGTTCTAGTATATTATTTTGACCTATGAGATGACTTGTCCCATTTCAGATTCAACAGTCAGCTTAGTCTCACTTAAGTAAATCAAAACTCATGCTTACAAGATAAAAAATAATTTTTTGACTTGTTTATTTATTTCCCATGTATAAATAATAAGCTATTAATTCCTATGTACAAAAAAATATATATAAAAATATATAATGCATTGACCTTGATATGATGCCTTGACGTTAGGAAGTGGGTCTTCGCACACAAACACGTGCTAGGAGAAGGAGTATGGAGACCTACAAAAGATTCTTTGCATTCAAGTAAGTAGAAATTCTAGGTAAGGTATAAATACTAAGAATGTGATATCATACAACCATAGATAAAGAGTGATGACATTTATATAGGCCTTAGAAGTGGTGCCCCATGGATTTAGGATCATTAGATAAGGCTATTGCTTTCTGTAGTATTAGATTGTTAGATAACTATCCTATAATGAGGCCTATAAATGACCTTTTTTCTATAGATTAAGCTGTGGACCTTTTGTGAAAGTTTTTACCCTCAAGGGCTATTTTGGGCTTTACGTCAACTTGGTCCTTTTTTACACACACACACACACACACACAAACACACATCTATGTATGTGTGCATGTGCCTTATCATTCTAATGTATTTCAATTGACATCTCTAAGTAAGATGAATTGAAACAATTAATTCTTACACCCACCAGGAAAAATTGGCCTAAAGAGCTTTTTACCCATAAACTTTTTCAACTTAAACTTTTTACCTCTAAACTTTGACTCAGGTTCACTCATCCCCTAAACTTTAGAAATTCGGCAAACTCTACCAATCGTCCCTAAACTATATCCAAAGTTGCTTATTCGTCCTTAAACTATCAAATGTTACTTAATTGTTCCTAAATTATATCCAGTGTTGCTTAATCGTACTACCATCTATTATACTATTAAAGATGGATAAAAAATTGATGTCACATCAGTAGCTACATCATCTTTCCATGCCACATTAGCAGCCACATCTTTTTTCATCCTTAATAGCTGTGATGGACGGCGAGACGATTAAGCAACATTGGATATGGTTTAGGGACAATTAAGCAACATTTGATAGTTTAGGGATGAATAAACAATATTGGATATAATTTAGGGGCGACCAGAGAAGTTTACCCTTAAAAATTTGTATTTTTTACCTTTATTTCACTTAAATGGGTTTGTAAGTTATATGTGGACCGAAATAAAGATGAAACAAAAGATAAAGGGCTAGTTAACCATTTAACTCAAACTTTTACAATATTTTGATTATCTACTTTAAATCTTCTTAAAGTAATTTAGGAGACCTCTAATACTGTATAATCTGCATAATTCAACCGGTATTTTTAGGGCTGAAAACAAGCCGATCCGAGCCGAGTAGTGGGCTTATCATATTCAACTTGAATAATTTATCGAGTTTGATATTTTGTTTATGTTTTGATTGAAAACAATATGAACGGGCTGTGAATGAGCTTTTAATCAATCAAGCTTGATTCGAGCTCGAGTTGTTTGCTTAAATTAAGGGAAAAAACTAAAGTCAAACTAATTTAAGATGACTAGTAAGCAAACCGAGTTTTCTTTGAATTGTATATCTAGCTTTAAATTTTGTTCAGGCTTGGCTTAATAACTTTTTGAACTAATCACGAATGAGTTTTAAACCGAGTCGAACTCGAGCCAAGCTTGAGCAATTTGTTTATTTTTCACCCTTAAGCATTTTGCAACAAAATTTGATTTATTAAATTCTAATACCTAACTAGTTTGAGAACTAGAGGTTTATGTAGGAAAAATGGCTAATTAGTCTTTCATCTTCCTATGTATCTTCCGTTTAGTCTTTATATAACCTAAATAATAATTTAAGTGGTCAGAACAGTAAAAAGTATTAATTTCTAAAATTTGAGTGGTGAGTGAACCTAAGTCAAAGTTTAAGAGATAAAAGATTTAATTTAACAAAGTTCAGGGGTGAAAGGATTTTATGCCAAAATATATTGTGATATTTCAACTAGGTCATCGGAAGGGCTAAGGGTGGGCAATGAAGATTAAAGAGGTCCACGTGTAATATTCGGCCCTTGTTGCTCACATACCATTATACTGAACGTGTTAAAAAAAGGAAAATATGAAAACATGTGCACAATACATGTTCTTATGAAAAAAAAGAAGAATAATAATAATATGAAAAACATGAGTGATCATGGTTTGGATTAGTTTGGTTTTATGATGGAATTGAATCAATTTAAAATAGCCTTAGTTTCAAAATTTTTCTACTAAACTTGAGAACCGAGAACCGGACATAACTAAAATCATGGTTTTGGGTTTTTCAGTTCTAGTTCTTGGATTTTCGGTTTATACCATGTACCTATAATAACACAAAAATTCAATAAAATTGCGTCCATAATCAGTTTATGAAACATTCAGCATAAAATACAATTAAAAATAGCATTTAAATACATATATTTAGACACATTCAAAATAATTTAATATGTTGTTACCAAAATGGTTCAAAAGAGTTGCTTGTGTAGTATCTTCCATTTTAGCTAATTTACTTCCCTCTAATAATTCTAACATTTCCAACATGAGCACGACATTCAACATAGAAAACTGAGCCTTTAATATCATTTTATTCAGCATCAAAACATGAAATATATTAATGTCATGAATTTCTAGTTTTACATGACTCATAAATGAACAAACATGAGGATTGTGTTGTAGAGAGATCAAAAGCAAAATGGCGTAGGAGTAGTCGATTTAGGAAACAAAGTGATTTAAGTAAATACGAAGAAATTTTGTGAATGATCCCACAACTTTTATGTTATTTCAATTTGAGACATCAGTATAAGAGTTTAATATAAAAATACAAGATGACCATCATAATTATTATATATATATATATATATATATATATATATATATATATATATATTAATGATACTATAATTTTTATTATATAATTATATATATTCCTCGGATTTAGTTCTACCTTGGGTTAGTTCCATATAGAGCTAGAACTAATAAAAAAACTATTGATTTTCCTATATGTGGAACTAACTCATGAACGATGGTCATGTTTTACTCAACCCAACCCAACTTATTGGATGTGGTTTAGATTGACTTTTGAATTTACCCAATTCATACTCACTCCTAATAAGAAGGGTGATGCAAAATATGTCGACAATCCCCTTATACTTGGTGTAACGACTAAGGTGTTTGGTGTATATGGCAAACTCTAGACTTTCATAACCCTATATCATACCGCAATAAAACTGATGTTGTTATCTTTTTTATTGAGAAAATACGTGAGCACTTTTAAAGATAATATTTGCATTTGGTAGCCAACCTGGAAACCAAAAATGGAAACTTTTTATGTGAATATGCGAAGTCACCAGATGGTGTGGAGGAATGATTGGTCTATGCGTCTGGGCATAATTAGAGACCACGATAATTGTTGTAATCGACTTATCGAGAAAACGATAATTCTGCTTACAATCCGTGCATTTTTTTTATATACTCCCCGTTTTAAATATTTATCGATTTTTTTATTTTTTATATTCTAAAATATTTGTCATTTTTTTTTTAATTATGTGCATTTTTCAAGTATACATTTTTTTTATTTTATAAAGCATATGAATGCATATCATTCATCAGTGTAATTGCAGTAGCTGGTAAAAGATAGCATAAGATGAACTTCTATAATATGTGTGTGGTGTACGACATCAGTAATATTTACAAAAAAAATGAAGTGACAAATATTCTGAAATAAAATGAGTATAAGTGTTAATTAAGTAATATTATAAGTAGGTACATGAATGTACACCATAAACAATTTTTAACCAATTTTTTTTTAAAAAGGAAAAAATTTTATACTGATTCTAATTCATTCAACAAATCTACTACATATATAAAAAAAAAAAAAGAAAAAGAAAAATAAAGGGTACCAAAAATGTTAGTGTCCGGTTTCAGGATTTAAATTTTACCAACATAAATACGTATCGGTTGCAGCGCTTGCTTTTTGTTCCTTTGCTTGGGTACAGGTTGGCATTGATTAACATAATGCTTATTCTAATCCAACCTCAACTTAAAATGACACGTGTCCCAATCAGCTAAAGGATCTGTTAATTAATCGTTCCAGGGCATACAATCTTATGCTACTAAATTATATATAAGCGTAGTTATTATTTTTTTATATTATAAAATTAACTGTTTGATATAAGATTCCCAGATACGTTTCATGTTGGTAGGTTATGGAATTAGTCCATTTTCGTATGAATTTCTACGGGTCCTAAGGTGCAAGAATCTACCATTAATCCTGTGTTAAAAAATTTCAAAGTAAATTTCTTAGTGCTGGTAAACTATTTTTTTCTACTAAGAGGGTTGCCCATGAAAGCTCGATGCATAAAATTCATCCATTTTGTCCCCATTTAATACTGACATTAACTATTAGTGTTAGAGTTTGAAAATATTATCTAACATTAATCCTAAAATAAAAAGTTCTTCCAGATGTGTCCTTTGCATGCATTATTCCGGGAGGGGCAGTAAATTCTTGAAAGCTTGGGCAATTTTGTGGGATATCAAGGAAGTGAGGAGGTGTGGCTTGAAGTACATAGTAATCGAGTTTGATTCCTTGGCTATCATTTCTGAAGTTTAGAGAGGAGTGAGCTCTTTGTTATTTTATTTTTGAGCTATTATAGGAAAAACTCGTACGTTAGGTAGTTTTTTTTTAAAATTATATTTTTATGTTTACTAAACATTCTACAAATAAGACAGCCCATAGATTAACTAGAATGTGCCTTTATTCTACTAGAAGGATGACATAGGAGATCCTATTTTCTGATTGACTTATGTTTGTTTTATCTTAAGCTAGAATGAAGTTTTCTTTTTTGTAAAAAAAAAAATGTGTCCTTTGTACTTTCTTTCTTCTTTTTCCTCATCCATGAGACATGAAAATGGATGATCAAGTAACAATGTATTGTTACCATGATTTTTTTAATTTTCCAATATAACCCTCAAAGGAACATTTTATGACGAAGAAGCCCAATAGTCCACAAACAACAGTATATATCGTCACATAAGTCCACGACAAATAGAAAAGGTTTATGGCTTTTTATGTTTGAACTTTGAAGTATCCATTGTAGATGAGGATACTATTAATCCTCACCTGAAGTTACTATTTACTGTTAAAGTTAAGACATTTCTCAAATAAATCTTTCTTATGCATTTGACCCTTAATTGAACCCATTATCTATTACTTAAGGTATGTTAGTCTCTTTTACTCATACTAATTTACTCTACTTTTTTATTATTTTTGTTCACTAGTATTCCATCTATCTTAAATTCTTTATAATATATTTTAGTTTGATTCATCCCATATTTTTATATTTTTATATTTAATAAATTATTTTAACATAATAGCCTTCGGACTATTATTTCAATATTGACATTTTTTATCTTTCTTGATCTATATGCAAAAAATTAAACGGTTAAAGTAAAAACAACACATAAATTTTTTCTTTTTCTTAATCTTTATGTCAAACTCAAATGTCAATCAATTTGGAGTGAAGGATGTGTCACACTTTGTACAGATCTTTAGGTTGAAAGGTATGTTGTAAGTAAGGCTTTCAGTACCGTATTGCTATGTATATCATGTCGCATATCATTATTTATTTCACAAAAATATAATGTTACAATATTATTTTAAGGTTAGAAAAAACATTTTCAATTAAAATTTTTAAATAAAAAATAGAATAACATCAATAGTTATGTCAAAATATGCGTATTTATGACATTTGTCATTTTATATATGTACATATGTGGTACAATAATGTAAAATGAGAAAAAAAATATATTGAGAGACTTATTATTAGTATTGGACTAGGTAGATCAAGCCACAAGTTATTGTAGCAACGCATTGTTTGGGAGTTTGGTCGCAAAAAAGTAAAGTTTGGAGACCAAAAGGACAACAAACAATAGTTTAAGGACTTAAATTCTACAAATTGAAGGGTCAAATGACAAATAATAAAGTTTGGGGATGAGTAGTGAAAAGTACCAAAAATGAGCGATCTTTTCCATAATTTACCTTTTATTTTTTTGATTGTTCCTTGGGTTGGGCTAGTACTGATCACTTTTGGCCCAACCTTTATATACTATTCATCTACAGTAATTCTAACTGTGTTGTAGTATATACGAGGTATGTTGGCCCACATGATGGAGCAGATATTTTTTACAATAAATTTTATACAAAAAATTTAAATAATAGATACTTAAAAATATGAAAAAAAAAACATTGATTAAAGCCAAACTAACCTGAACAATAACTGAAATTAGGTAAATAGAAACATAACATCATATATATTTTGAAACATAACATAACTAAAATTTTTTCTATTTTATCAACTTAAATTCTAATTTTTAATATCAATGAGAAATTTATTTAGAAAAATTTACTTTCAATTTTAGTTATTATGTCCAAATTATTTTATTAAACCATAAAGAACAATTCATACTACAAAACGCAATCATGAATAACAAAATAATATGATTGAAACACAAAATTATGCTTAATTTATGTTAATAAATTTATAATTTAACCATTAACTTAATAAAGATAAAATTAAAAAAATTAATTAAAGCCGAATCAATCAGAACCATAGCTAGAAGTATGTAAATTATAATGATTAAAGTTTGCTTTTGAAAAACAAAATTAAAGAAAAGCAACAAAAAAAAAGTTTGAACCAAGACTGAAAATGAAAAAATATTAGGTATTAAAGGCTTAACAATTGATTTAATGAAAGTAAAAAAAAAATGGCTTAACACAAAAATAAATAAATTATGATACCCAATGTCTTACTTTAGAATATAGTACATAAAAATAATAAAGATGTTAGGGACCAAGAGAATAAATAGAAATAATCTAGCTAAATATTTATTAAATTGGAGGACCAAAATAAAAGATGGACAGAAAATAGAGATGAACATGGAAAAGAGTATAAGCTTAGGGATTAAATTGATATTTAACTAGATAACCTAAAACTAGAGAAATTGTAAAATGAGCCCTAAAAAATCCGAGCACATTGTGAAAAGGAAATCAAACTTAAGGAAGAGTTAATTGTGTTAGGGAGGGGGGGGGGGAGAGGCAAAAGCAAAAATAAATAAATAAATAATGATTCATCTTTAATGATGAACAATGAAAGCCTTACGACTTTTAAAAGTAAGCAAAGCATGTGGGTTAGCTATAATATAATCACTATAAGTCATTGATGAAACAATATAAAAGAGTAAGACTTACCTTGACATTAAGTAAAATTTGAGTATAAATAATTATAAGCACACAGAGTAGTCAACTGAAGATATGTTTATATAGTATCAAAAGAGCATTAAAGATAATAAATGAAAAAGATTAAAGCAATTCTATTAATCAATTCAACAAAAGCATTAAGAGAAAAAAAAGTTTCTAATGTTCATAGTGTAGGATAACATTGCATAATATACATACATGGGTTTTCCAGATTTTTTGCTCACTAATGAATTAGTAGTAAAATAAAACCTTTTAAGAATTATGCATTAATGTATAATACAAATTGTTCACTTATTTTAACTAATCAAAACTCTAAATCAAATCTGTGTAAAACGCTCATACGTTATGAAAAGTGTGCATTTGTTTCAACTAATTAAAACTTTGAATCAAACCTATATAATTAAAACTATGAGTTAAACCACACAAAAGAAAAAGCTTTTGATATTTAATATGGTTAATAAAAACATGTCTTTCACTTTCATTTAAAGTTTTATCATTTTAAATTTAAATATACCATCAAAATTTTTATTTTCCTAAAAGTTTACATCTTGTATCTGAAAGTCTGTCACATCTGCGACTAGAGATCAAGATAGTCATCTCCCTTTCTTCTTAAAAACCTTTGACTTCTAGTATATACAAAAATTCTGATTAGCAAAATGGAAAAAATAGGATTATGACAGATCATGAAAGTTGAGAACTATTATGGCAAGAATGTTATATCTAGGGACTAAAAAAGAGATTTGACCATTCTTCAGGAGAGTAAAACAAATTTGAAACAGCGTGTCAAAAAAAGGGAAAAAACACTCTTGGGGTCCCTATAATGTTTGTTATGGCAGTAATGTTCTCTAATTTTTATTATGTGATAATCATGTCACCATCAGTAAATGGTCTATCCTCTAACTGGCGACAGTAAGCTAAAGTGGGGGAGTATTATGACAGACATGAAAATTTTAGGGACCAAAAAAGGTGTTTAACTATAAGTTGAAAGAAGTAAAAAAAAAAAAAAAAGCCGCAATGGATTTACTGTTAATAAACAGTAAAAACGCTTTCTTCCTTATAATATAGTATAATGTATAATTGGAATCAATGAATATTTACAAAATTAATCTCCCTAACTATTTTATTGACCGAATATATTTTCACGGACTATCTAAATTAATATTCCCAGAAGCTTATTGCTTTGAAACTTTCCTAGATCCTCATTTAATACTAAAAAGTGATTTAAATTTCTAGTATCTTCTCAAAACGTGGAAAATGCATGTATAGTAACCCTTGGAAAGGAGTTTCGGGGAGAAAAGTTGAAAATCCTGGGGAAAAAAAAAGTCAAGAAAGGGTAATATGGGGAAATAAAAAAAGGGTACGACGGCAGGGAAATCAAACGAGTCATGAGGAAAAAGAAAGGATACGACGGAGGCAAGGTGACGTTGGTGGGCGGACAGGGCCTTTTAACTTTTGTGAGCCGCCCCATCTGACTGCCCTCCACCGCCCACACCACATTTGGCCCTCAACGACGTCGCTTTCTCATGGCCGTGGAGCACACGTGTCCACCCAACGCGTCCAACAGGTAGTAGGTTTCTTATCAATTATCCACATTAATTGCATCTTTGGCCCTTAACATTTTATTATTGTTCCATTTGGACCCTAATCTCAAATCATACATAAAAAGTTCTCAATCTCAATTTAATGTCCTATTTTGGATCTTTGGATTACGGAAAGCATTAAAATGGATAGAACTAGCCAAGTAACACCCCAACATGGGGCAATTGGCTACTGTGGCATAATGAATCAGCTCTAGCAATGATGTGGAAAAAGGAAGAAAAAAAAAATTGAAGCCCTCCCCTAACCTCACTCTTACGGCTCCCTTCCATTGTCATCATTCTCCATCCCTGCGCCATCCTATGCCACATTCTCACCTCCCCTTCCATCTTTGTCCAGGCCGACGCCCACCTACCACCTCTCCTAAGGGTGTCGTTCATTGTGCTCAACATCTTAATGCGAAACCAATGAGAACCCATCACGAAATTGCCAAAAAACCAATTAACTTGAAGCTCCGGAAGCAATCAGTGAACCTAACAAACTCGTTGGACTTGTCAACCAAGGACGGAAGCATTGTTGGGTTAGGAAACTACAACGTAACAGCAGGGCTTGGGACGTTGAAGAATGAGCTATCGCTGACCATGATAGTAGGGCTTGGGATGCCGAAGAAGGAGCCCGTCTTTGACCCTTTCGCTTCCTACTCTTACACTAGTGTCTTTTGCTTCTCTTCTTTAGGTAATTCCTTCTTTATAATTCTCTTGCTTTGGACCATCGTGAAAATAGCCAAGATATTGTGAAATCAATTTTAGCATTAGACATATCAAATGGCACCTCAGGCCGATCCATCATCATTGTCAAGCCCATGATTCTTCGATGGCTAGCCTTCACTGACCTGACCCCATGTCATAGATGTTGGCACTTCCTTCGAAGGTCTGCCATCGGAGAGCTCCGTTAATTCTGCACTAATGATTTCTTTTCTTTTTTTTTTTCATTTTTCCTTCTCCACTTCATCATCATTTTTTCATTTCTACTCCACATCATCATATTAGTTATTGTTATTTTTTTTTTCTTTTCCACATCATCAATAGCAAGTGATTTATTATGCCACTATGGCAAATCACCCACGTTAGCGTGTCACGTGGCTAGTTTCATCAATTTTAACATTTTTCATCCTTTAAAAGTTTAAAATAGAATAATAAATTGAAGTTAAGGACTTTCTATACAAGATTTTGATATTAAGGTTCAAAATAGAATAATAATAAAATGTTAGCGGCCATGGATACAATTAACCCTCAGTTATTTATGTTGGATAATTACTAAAATTTCCCTGTACTTTTGGATAAAAAATACAACTTGGTCCTTATTGTTTCATTAAAACCGTGTAGTTCTTGCCTTTCATTAAATTTGAACTATCTACTAATAATTGGATAATTAGTTAATAGTTTAAATTATCAAATACATCTATCTTAAATATAAAATTGTTTCTTTTTTCCCTTATTATAGGAAGCAAAGTGTACTTTTCTAAAATAAAATAGGATACACTGGAATTTCACCCAAAGCTTTATAGTTCACGAAGGTTAAAACTAGCGTGTTAACTGGTTTTTTTGTCCTACCACCGCAATTTCATGTGGGGTCTCTAGTTTTGTATTCTAATAGCCATGGAAGTTGTTTTATTTACATTGCTCTACCAGTAAAGCTTTAGAACAGTGATGTCTTGGTATTTGATCTGCTGGAATTTGGTAGGAATCGGATAGTTAGCAAGAGGAGCGTGGTGTTCAAGAATCTAAGTGGAGCTCGCTTTGTTTTTTGCCCTTAGTTTTTTAAACGGATCATCTGTGTCATTCCTTTTGGATTGGGGAAAAGATGAATTTCTCAAGTCCACACTATATGGTAGCCATAATTTGGGTTGGTGCAAAAGTTCCTACATGGAGCCCAATTTGAGAACAGAACGAGAGCATCTGCTGCAGATATGGTGCCGATGTCGCCATGGAAGGCATCGAGAAAGAAGAGGAAAGCGGAGCAAACGGCGAGCTGACGAGTGTCTGACAGATCTAGTTGGAGACAAACCCGCACTTGCCTTGCCAATGCAGGAGAAGATGGTACCGATGCAATTGAGGATAGCAGACATAATCTAAGCGGCTCAATGCCAATTACGTCGCAGATTCACTCCATCAAGCACATGGAGCTACTGTGACTGCGACAATAGTGGGGCGGTGTCAAAAAGCCTTTATTCAGATAAGCTAGGTGGGTGAGACTTGAGAGTCGAGACAGAACAGAAGTAGCTTGTCTTCGGGCTGTAAATAACACCAACTACAGGGGCACTTAGGACATTCCGAAACCAGGGCCCCACATCACATTGATGCAATGCTATGTTAACCGAGCCCTGAGACTATGCACCTATGTGTACAAACACCCACTTAACACCGTTAAGTTTCTGTTAGTTTTAAGTATAAATGGTAATTTTTACCTCTTAGGATAAGCCATATTTAATTAGGATAATTATGGAATATATTAAACTTATTCAATTTGTTAACTATGGGAAAATTTTAAATTTGAATTCATTTGAAAATAAAATACTAATGAAACAAATAAATATAATATGATAAATATGATAATTATTTAAAAACAAGTGAATTGTATTAAATTCTTTAGGCTATGTATTATACTATATGTGAAATAAATTAAACTAGAAGTCAAATGTATTAATCTGTGCGACAAATTATTCACACAAGAAAATGACATTGCCACGAAAAAAAATAAAACAACTAAACTAATCATCACACCGGTATTATACTCAATATCATCATAGCCATCAACTGGATGTGAAATGTATGTACTTGAAGTAAAACGTATTAAACTGTAAGTGAATTGTATTAATCTATGCTGGATGTGTTAAACTGGAAATGAAATGTATTAAACTGTGTAGAATATGTATTAAACTGGAAGTGAATTGTATTAAATTATGTGGGCTATATGTATGTAACTTTAAGTGAAATATATTAAACTGTATGGGATATGTATTAAACTGTAAGTGAATTGCATTAATCTGTGTGGAATGTGTTAAACTGGAAATGAAAATGTATTAAACTGTGTAGAATATGTATTGAACTGGAATTGAAATGTATTAAACTAGAAGTCAAATGTATTAATCTATGTGACAAAACCATCACATGAGAAAATGACATTACCACAAAAAAATAAAAACACAAAAACTCATCATCACCACCAGTACCATAATCAAGCTGTCGAGGAGGCTCTTGAGGAGCAAGATGGATCCCGGTGTTGGCAGCGCTACTATGGCAACGGCAGCAGCGTCGGTGCCAGTGAACATACCAGATCGCTCAAAGATTCTGCAGGGAGAATATGGTGAGCATCTCGGGCGGGGGAGGAAGGAGAGCGTCGGCGAGGAGGACGACGGAGAGGACAGGAGGGTTTCGCCTCATGAGTATCTGGCGTGGCGATGGGGGGCATCGTCCTTGGTGCATGAAGGGATCAGAAGGACGTTGAAGGGGAGAGATTTGAGAAAAGTTAGAAATGTGATTTGGCAGAAAACTGATTTTGAAGATTAGATCGAAAAAAACTTCTCGATCGTTTGATTGAAGCCTGTCTGGAAATTTCAAGTTGAAAACAATTTTGAATTTTGCGAGAAGGTGAAGCAGCCGGTTAAATGTATTTTGAAAATTACAGGAATTAAATAGTAGTTACTAAATTTACTAATTTATAAAAGGAAACTTAGTGATAATTATTTTAATTAGTACCCAATTAAATCTTACACACTTAAATGCACAAAACCTATCATAAATGGTCCAAATTAAATGGGAATTGGGTCCAATTTCACGCCATCCACTGAGAGCACATACACTTATGTGCATGTCAGATTTTCGCCTCCACTATTAAATCCTCCCTAACTGGGCCCTTGAGCTCTTTACTGTTCACAATGCAAAGAAAATCTGCCTTTGAATTCGTGACCTTTACATGAAGCTCAGGTTAGACGAGCATGACTAATTAGTTGGAATTAATTTGCTCGGATGCTCTCAGGCTCAGCCTGCAACAAAAGTAGGCCAAACAACAACATCGGCCCGGATTACCGGACGTCCGCCTATTGTCCATTTATGGACTTCTATCACGGGAAACCCAAAAACAAGAATGGTCACATCATGTACTGTAACTGGATGATATAAATATTGAACACGGTGAATAATAGCTATTGCGAGTTTTGTGAAAACTATGTCCTCCATCTAATTTCACGAAATCAGCACATACTAAAAAAAGTGAGCAATGAGATTTAAAGCTAATTCATTTTAATGTTAACTTAATTTAAAATAATTTATTTTGATTTTTATACTTTTTTTGTCTGCATTTAATTTTATTAAAAAGTTAATATTATATAGATATAATAATCCATTTAAAATACAATTTTTATGATCTTATTATTTTTGTGAAATTTTTTTAATATCTAAAAAAATAAAATTCATAAAAATTTAATAATATCATGAAAATTTACTTTCAAATGAATTGTTACATTTATTTAATATTGACTTTTAAAAGAAATTGATTCCAGGAAAAAAGATATAAAATAACAATAAACCATTTTAGGTTAAGTTGATTTAAGTTAAAATGAATTAATTCTTAATTTAGTATAAAAAGTGCCTTCTACATATTTTGGGAAGACATTTATTTTCCTCAAGTTTTCTTGAATTTATAGTTATATGTGTGTCATTTATTTTGAATATTAAAAGTTAGTTAACTAATAACGGAATATTAAATAGAAAATATAGACAACAATACAACAGAGACATACCATCACTTAGCTATTTATTTTACTAGTTGCAAACTAACTTTTATATAGGCCCCAGATAAATAAAAACTACACAGTTCGGGAAATCTATCAAAATTTTAGAAGTATTAGGATTTAAATTATAAGTCGTACGAACTTTTGGAACTTGTAAGGTCTTCATCCCCTAAATGCCAACGGTGAGTGGGAAACAAATAGGGGTGTAAATGGGTTAGGCTGGGCCCTGACCTTTAAGGCTCGAGCTCTGCCCTTTAACTTAACAGTACTACCCATGCTCGAGCTTGATATGCTTGAGCCCCAAATTTGAGGCTCAAGCTCGACTCGAGTTAAGATCAAGCTCGGCCCTTTAGGCTCGATAAGCTTAAATTACTGGCCCTAGATAGAACTTAGGTTTGAAGCATTACATATCACTCAAGACCTCTAAAGCCTATAATCATGAACGAGAATCTAAATGCAAGAAGCTTCAACTCTAATATTAAGTTTTACAATATAGTTCATGCATAATAATAAGAAGGGTTTGATAACAAGCGTTACTAAAAAGCCCAAACAATATAACAACCAAATACATATCAAGTTTTACAGCTTAAACGAAGCAATCATAAACTGATCTAGGAATTTATTTAAATGACCTGAGAATCATACAATAAAGAAATATGCCACTAGTCTTATGGTAATTTCCTTGGAAAAACTCCTATTATGCCTAGAAGAAGTTGCCTTATAGCTGCATATAAGATTCCATGTTGTTCAAGTAACAACAAAACCATAAATATAACAAGTAAAACTTTCACATATGTTTCACTATTCCCACATATTTGACATTCATGCAAGCATATAGCCAATAACAAGGCATATGTTTATTCCTCTTAATACCAGTAGAATTAAGCAAGGCATAAAAGGCTAATGGAAATTGAAGTAAAAGAAGTTGGAATCTATATTCCCAAATCCAAAAAAGTAATAGTATACACTTGATAGTTATGTATTTTTTATGAAAATAATAACAACAAAGACAATATTAGATATTGTTTGAAAAATATTCTTTTTTATTTCCTTTTCTCCTCAAACCAATGACAAGAATGAAATGGATCAACCAGAAATCCTATTGATTAGGATAGTTGATTTTGATCTCATTATAATTATTCTATTTAGTTACCATTCCATCATTATTGGCTAATATATTTGGCATCCTAAATAGTAAAATAATGGTGCTTGCATATATCTCCTCAATGCAAGACTGTCGTACACTATGATAAAAATATCAAGGTGCATTCTAAAGCTTATGCTAAGAAATAGTTGAAACAATAAAGGAAAACCTTAATAGGAAAACCTATGGCATGTTTAACGAATAAAAATTCTAAGTAGGGAATATTTCAAAAATTCTAAGTATGTTTAACAAATGCAAGAGAGAAATAAACAATAGATGATAACAAAATGAAAAAGCAAGGACTAAACAAAAAGGCTTAATTGAAGAAGGCAAATCTCAAGTACGATAACAAATACTTCAATGGGTAGAGATTAAACTAACATAGCAATATTAAGTGCAAATTCCACTGTTGATGCTGTTTTCAAATTTCAATTCACCTTTTTCCTTCAAGATTCAAGAAGGCTCGAAGATCTACCTACAAATAAATAAAAAAGAGGCATATTTAATGAATAAAGCAAAAATGACACAATAATAGAAGAAAAAAAAATTTTGACCTTGCCGTTTGGAGAAATGGGCATTAGCCGCATGGGTTGTCGCTGTCGACATTGAACTCGGCGTGTGCCATCATCGACATTAAGCTTGGGACACTTTGTTGCCAACTTGCCGTTAATCAAGGATGTGGATCTGTGGATGGTTGCGGTGGTAAGATTTGAGCTTGCCCATTGGAGAAATGGACACTGGCAGCATGGGTTGCGGTTATAGGCGTCGAGCTCGGCGTTTTTCATCATCAACATCAAGCTTAAGGCATGTCACCGAATCATGGTCGATCGAGGAGGTGGATCAATAGATGATCGGGGCAGCGTGATTTGGGAATATATGGGATGGGAGGGATTTGCGAGTTGAGGTCTTAAGGTGAAGTAGTAGTATTTGGGCAGTTGGGGGATAATTTAGGAATCTAAAACAATAAATCAAAGGCCCAGCCCAAATTCACTACAAAGGCCCCTTATGCTCGATATAATATAAGGCTGAGCAGTAGCAGGCTTAAGCTTGGGCCATTAAGTTTCCAAGCTCAATTTTGGGCTTGAGCTTGAGCTCGATAGGCCCGACCTGATAAATCTCAATTCAAGTTCGAGCTTGAGTTATCTAATAAAAGCCTGACTCATTTACACCCCTAGAAACAAAATGAGACTGCTCACCTTTTTAGAAAGACAAAAAAAAATTGTTTTTCTGTTCTAAGAATTTAGCGGTGTAATAAAACTGAAAAAAAAATTAAATGTATTTTGCACGTACACTAAGTGATGAAAAATCTTAAAATTGATAAACAATTTTGCTTTTCAACTAGGATGTGGAATTTGGCTCTCCACCTTTGTTTAAAATAGTTCATGATCATATATATTTTTTTGTTATAATAGTATTTTTTATGCAAAGCAAAAAAAAAAAAAGATAGAAATCAAACTAGGATGCTAAAACACTAAAGAAAATTAAAAAAAAAAACATAAGAGACATATAGGTAGGGATTGAGATTATTTTAAGGTGAATTTAGAGACCAGTTGCTAAATGAGTAAGTAATACATAACAACATGTTTTTTTTTGTTAACACACATACACATGTGTGCACATATATACTCACACAATATATATGGGCCAGTTCAGATTGGATTATTTCCAATTAATGAGGTTGCATTAATTTGTGGTCAATGTGGATCAAATCGGGTTTTAGCAGGAGAATGGGTGAGGTAATGAAATAGGGGGTTTTGATAGGAAATTTACTCCATGTGCCACTAGTAAAAGGAAAAGCTCAAAAACAAACATCTCCCAATGCCGGTTAGCTTCAACAAGGAAATCTGAACCTCCTTCGCTACTCCTAGCATCACCAGTTAGCTCCAACCTCGGCAACTAATCATTTAAACTAGATCTAAGGTTTAAGTCGACAACAATCCAATTGAGGATGCAAGCAAGGGATAATTTACCGAATGGCTGCCAAATCGTTGTTGGGGTTGATGATCGGAGTTGAAAGAGCTTCGAACGGGTGGCTTATGGACGGGATGGCAATGGCCAGAGGTCTCGACTACTAGCCTGGGCAAAATGCCTAGTAAGCCAAGATTCAAGCCAAGAGTAGGTGGCATTGGTTATAAATAAAACAAAAATGAGAGGTGTTTGAGATGGTAATTGGACGAGTTCTTTTAACCAGCGAAAACCCAACTCAACTATGTAAAAATGGGATCTCATTAATCCACATTAATTTCAAATGAACTGGCCCTGTGTTTGTATATTAAAAAGAAACAAAAAAGAAACAAAAAAGCCCAACCGCTAAAAAAATCGGGGAAGTATATGGGTAAAACAACGAGAAGTTGAATCGCAATAAGCCCAACTAGAAATAGATTACGGCTGTGTGAAGCCCAATGAAGTACACCTACTAGGGTCCTAAAATTTATAAAATGTTTCAGTATTCAAGTTTCTTAGAGAACTACATCAACCATACTTAAATTACACATGTTGCTGTAGGTCCTTAAACTAAAACAATTAAATAAATACCTTAAACTTTTTTTAAAAATATTGCAATTTCTCGACAATTTCAGTTCCATAGTCAATCATTAATAACTATCCTATTTCTCATGAAGCAACAATCCCTTTTCATTTAACATGACAACATCTATTATCTTCTAATACCCAATACAACGGTATGAGATTTGGCCTATTGCACCAGCGGTCAAGATCTGAGACATCTCATTCTTTTTTTTTCTAAAAAATCCTTTAACTCTTAATGTGTACAAAAATTTTGAGTAAAAAAAAACCAACTTTATAGCTTACATGTCAATTTTTAAGTGCAAGAAATATTGTAATAATAAAAAAATAGCATGTATTAATATTTTAAAGTTTTGAGCATTTTACACTTGGTTATTTATATATTTATAGTTAAAGCTAGTATGGTAGGGATATAATAAATAATAATTGGGGTTGGAAAAGATTGATTGGCTATATGTGTGAGATACCAAGTAACACATTCATAAAGAATTGTCAATCAGATTCAAATGTTTCTTCTTTATAAAATTCCAATTTTTTTAAAAGTATGAGGATAATTAAGTAAATTTTTGTTAGTATAAGGACCAAATAATGACATGATTCATAATTTAGGGGCATTTGAAGTATTTATTAGAGCATCTACCACAGATTCTTCAAAGTTATGAAGTTCAATCCGACCATTTTAGTTGGCGTGACAAGGGGATATTAGATCCTTGGTGAATCCACTCTCCCCCCTTACCCCAATATTCCTATAATACCTTTATACTAGATTTAGTTGCCTTTTGGTGCTGAATAAGTTGGCATTCCTCTACCATATATGTAACTTCTTGAATCTTATACCTTGTATTACTGTTTCTATGTAAAAAAGAGAAAAAAAAGTTATGGAGTTCAGATCAAATTAACATGTGTGATTATGGATCAAATGTGAGTTGATCAAAGATTCAATTATAACTAAAAGAATTGAATAATTAAATTTGATATTCTGATTTTTATTATTTGATCTTTGGTGCAAAATTTAAGTATTCGTTTCTTGGTTTCTTGTTTGGTTTCATAGGCAAAAAAAAGTCCCTTACCAAAACAATTGAATTTAGCAATGCATATTTTATAATGAATGTTCTGTTAGATTTAAGACTTTCACAGATATAGATTAATGAAATTAAAAAAAATGTTCTTAATATATTTGCAAAATGGAAGAATCATTTGGCACTTTAACTTGATAGTCCTAGAAAGGCACCTTAAGCTTACTTAATCAATTTCTACAGATGTATATATGCAACATAACCCTAGGTTTGAGGATATTCTCATTGACGTGCTAAATTAATAAATCCATGAATGAGCTTATTGAATAGTTAAAATTCATAGATAATCCTAAAATTCAATAATTGCATTCATTTAATGATAATAATAATAATAATAATAATAATAATAATAATAATAATAATAATAATAATAATAATAATAATAATAATAATAATCAAGCTAAAAAATGAAAAATAAATTTATTTTCAATATTTTTTTAGTTATTAGGTTGGATAAAATTTCATTGGCAGTTACCAATAGTTAATTATTATTTTATTTTAGTTCTAAGTCTATCAATTATTCTTTTTCAATCTTAGATTTTTTTTTTAAAAAAAGTTTTCTTTTGGTTCCCTACTAGATGGAACCATTAATTTAAAGTAACTATGTGACATTAAAATTGAAAAGTTTAGGTGACTGATGCTATTTTTTTGCATCAGAATAATCCTAGTTATTTATTGACAATTTGTTATCACTAACTTGGTGACAACTGGCTATCACTAGAGTTAGCCACCACTAAGCTTGCCATTGATAGTTTTACTATGGCTAGCCATCGTTAAGTTTAGTAATGACTGCTTGTTGTTGTTAACTTTGTGATGGCAAGCCTTCACTAACATTAGTAATGACAAGTTGTTCATAAGCTAGCGACAACAATTTGTCAGTAAAGTAATACCCTTTAGTGACTATTAATTGAGAATTTTTTAAGTTTTTCTTATTCTTAATCTTCCATATTATTATAGTATCCAATTCTACAATTTCAACACTCATATTACAATAATAGTTTTATATATCCACAAATATGTATTGCATCATCAAGTTAACTAACTATTCAAATACATTAACCACATAGTAAGACATATAAATATAATTCCAAAAAGTAAGTTAATAGCACATAGTTTAAAATGTAACAATATGAGTACATCAAAATATCATCTATAACAATTAAGGACAATGTTTTCTAGTTTATGTAGTGTGGATCTTGCAAGGGACACCTCTTAAGATCACTTACAGAATTATTTAATTGGAATGTTGTGGTCTTACACTTAGTCACAATTGGCTAGTCAAAACTTGTACGTAGTTCTTTAAAATTTTTATGTTGCTAGTTCAATAACCTAGAACATGGATATGCATGCATAACTTCAGCTTTAAGCAAGTAAAATAAAAAATTAAATACTTAAAAATGAATGGCATTTCATAGAACACTTAAAAACCCTACACCAAAGCTATATATAAATATCTTAAACTTCAAGCATCAACTCTTTATATTCATTTAACTCTTAATGTACATCCAAAAGTAACCAATGTGTTTAATACATACTTATAAGTCTTTATTGACATGTTATTGCTAGAAGTTTAATTTAGTACTCCTAGGTACTCAACCTCTAAGACATTTGAGATCACAAATACCTAGCTCTTAAAGTAGAAATCCACTTTACTTTCCATGTGCCTTACTTAGCTTACTAATTGTCAAAGCTATGAAACTACTCAATTAGCATATTGTATTGACTAACTTGCAACTTAGAATCAATCTAGATTCAACATACAAATACCTCCATCAAAATCATAACTTAACATCTTTCACTTGTTGTTATGTTCACAATACTTGAAATTGCATAATATGAAACTAAAAAAAATGAGAAATTGGTGATTCTCATTACGAGATTTTTTAACCTAAAAGAAAATTTTAAGTCAAGTATATAACATAAATATATAAAACTTAATATGAGCTCATTATGTCCCGAGGTCTTAAGTAATGACCACTAGAAAAGGTTCTATTACAGGAACCTATCTTTAACCTAGTCTTACTTTGCAAGAACTTCATTTTGCCATAACAAGTTGCTATTTGCCACTTCTTTACTTTCTCTTACACTTATTGTAAAATAGCATAACTTAATCTTAGTGTCTCAACTTGCTAAGCACAGTGGCTTAGCTAGGGTACTCTTAAGGTTTAAGACCTCTTTTAGACACTTAACACCAACACCCTTGTTGAGATCCCTTTAACTTACTTGAACCTTAAGCCCCCATTTTCTTGTCCACCATTCATTCTCTTGATTAATACATTTTAATCCATTTAGCAGTAGGTTTAAAACCAATTTAAACTCTTAAATACCTTAGAATATGCCTAAGAACACATTCGAACTCTTAAGAATTCATTTGGATTCTTTTTATAAGAAACAGCATGCACCATGATGCTGCAATGCCAAGGTGCATTTACTGCTATGAAATCAGTAGCCCCTAATATTGCAGTGCCATGCCTGGGGCTGTGGTGCTAGGGCCTATGGCTGGAGTTGTAGCAACATGCCCCTTGTGCCCATGCTTGCCACACATTGCCCTAATGCCCCTTCCCTAGGAAAAATTTCTTTGGTTTTACTCCAAACTAGTTCCTATTTAGTAAAACAATATATAATGCATTAGTTTGAACTTTCTTGAGCTTAAAATCTCTCACTTCGAGCAATATCATAGGACTTGAAAATCCATATATAGTACAAGCAAACAACATCACCACTTTTTTGAGTTCAATGTAGCAACCTTAAATTTTAGCCTAGCAATATACTCCCCCTGTCCCGATTTCTTTGATCCATTTGACTTTTTGGGCTAGTTTGACTTGAATTTTTTTATATTATTGTTTGTTAGAAAAAAATTAAAAAATATATATTTAGAAATTATAGGTCTTGATTTATCATTCACACATAAAAGTTTTTCATTTATATGCTAAAATGTCTAAAATAAAAAATCATAGATTAATTGCTAAAACGTGAATGGTGCAAAGAATTTGGGACGGAGGGAGTAATTAGCAATCATAAATAAAATTTATTTGAGTCTAATTTGAGCAATGATTAGCTTAATTGGGGTCAGCTATGCTTACTTCCTTTTGAGACACAATCAAAGCTCCATTGGAACCTTTATGCGTAACAAGCTTCTTGACTTGAAAGCTTACATCTTAAGCTATGAACTAAGCTAGGAAATGAGTTTGCCAACATACCCAGACCTTATTTTGATCAAACAAACCATTTATCCTCAAGTTAAACTATAGATTAGAAGCTTATCATAAACAAAAATGTGATTCCTAGCTTCCTCAAGCCCAAGCAAGCTTCATTAAGCTACTTTGCAGCAAAAACCTTTGAATTTGGGCCTGGTTTTGGTGTAGTTATGGGAAGGATGAAAATGAGCTTTTTGTGCTCAAGAAATGACATCCTTTGGTGGTTTTGGGAAAGAGATACAATATTCCCCATTCTTATCTCAAGTTCCTACACTTAATTACACAATAAACCCTTCATACTTAAACTAGGTGCTAACTTGGTCCCTTTTGGTCACAAAGATTCTTTAATCCTCATTCTTAAATGAAATTAGAACTAGAAATCAATACATTAATTTATTTTACCTAATTTCACCTTCAAATCCCATTCTTGCTCAAATGACTAGTTACTTGATAAAATTACCATTTTACTCTTCTTAGCCCTAGTTTGCTCAAGTTATCAAATTACTTCTTTTTTTTTTATACATAAACTTACTTAGGTTATTACTTAGCTTGCACATGGAGCTCAAAAGCATGAAAATCCATATTTAAACTTACTTTTCCTAATAATCTAGCTTTAGGTCTTGAAGAGGCACTATAGACCTAACCTAGGGTAATCGGTGCCCTTAGTGGACTCTTCCTGATTGCCTGCAGTAAACTGAATTGGCCCTAGTATTTTCTCTTTAATTACTCAACATGGCTCATAACTTGTTTTTTATAGTGTTACTCTAGTTGTGTAACGCAGCTCATAAACTGTTATTCATATGGTGCTTCATCTGTTCTGTACCCTAGCTAAATCTTTTTGAACTTAAGTGTGCAACTAGTCATTTTATCAACCTTTTTTTTTCTCCATGAACTTGTTAACTTCCTCATGAAATTGAGAAGCCCGCATGAAAGGGATAAGTGTAGTATACACAGCATTGTAATATAACTGATGATGTTTAGGTGCTTGATAGTGCTCTGAACTTGTTCTTGTGACATGCCACTTCTCTCCCCTTAAAAAAACTTCAGCAAAAAAGCAATGCCTCATCAAAATTTGCCTCACTTTTGATGCCTTATGTAAGTTCATCCACTTTTACACAATATTTTTCCTGTTTATTGTACTACATATTGGTTAGATAATACTTGCATAATGGTTTACATTGATAACATATTTGCATGATTTAAATCTAATTAATACAAACCTCAATGACTTCCATATTCTTGTTCACCTTCTCTCCATCTTTCTTTGTGTAGCATATGTTCCACAATTTTAAGGACATTATCCAAAATTTAGATTACTTTTAGCTATCATACAACATTTAGTGCATACCCTAATACTGACCTTTGCCCTTCAACATAATTGGTCATTCTTTTCCCAGCTGCTCCTCGAACCTAGCTCATTTTGGCTTACATCCATTTGAATTCAGAGGTATTCTACCATGCATCTAGCTCTACCTACATGTCTATGGTATCCATTTGCTTACTCTTTTTGTTTTGCGGGATTATTTTTTATTCTTATTTTTTTGAACAACTACATAAGGAATCTCCTTCCTAATTTTAAAAAATGATATAAATGGGAATGTGATTAGCTGGATCTAGCTAACATTTTGTTTACAATTACAATGTTTGGTACACCTTATATATCATCATTACATGTATTTTACCAAGTGACAAGGCCATAGATACAAACCTCAAATACGATAAACTATTAGTCAACTGCTCTGACATCCCCAACTTCTTCTTAGGACATATATGATGCATTTAAGTGACCCTTGACAGGTGGGCAATGTGATTTTGAGCATTATATAGAATGAAGTTGTCACTGACAAGTTCACATTAGACTTATTCAGTTAATGAAGATACTAACAATTAAGAATAACAAAATAAGGTTTAATGCTTACTTTATCACGAGTCACCGTAAGGTGCTATTTAAATAAAATAACCTATTAATACCCCAAATGAGGCTCTTAATCAAATAAAATAAAAATTAATAAAAAGTACTTAATTTTTTCAAAAAAAATTGTAAATAATTTTTAGGCTTCTTAAAATTTCAAATTTCAAATTGACATATAACTTGAGTGAATAATCACTAAAAATGGTAACAATATATCAAATAATCTATTATTTAATTTGACATAAGAGTTTTAGGCTCCCATAAATATATAGAGGCACTAGAGGATTTGTTCGTGCTATGTTGCTGGTGTTGCCTTTTGCTTTAATGAGTCACTTCATTAGAAGGAATAACCATTTCCTACATCTCTCGGAATAGTTTCACAACTTTCTCCCATCAACCTATCTTACAGTATCTCACAAACAAAGCATTCTACACTATAACATCCTTTTCAAGCATTCCACCAAACACCAAGTGAGCAACCCATATTGCCATAGCCTGCATACAAATGAACCAAAATGTTCCCTACAAATCCAAGCAACAACCAACCCGGTTACATTTTCATATCCATGACAAAGATGAATGCCTCAGAAAAGTTCTTTAGTATTGGTGGGGCTGGTTGCGATGGCCATGGCATCCCAGAGGTAGGCTCGGACGGAGTGTAGTAGGACTGGTAGTTGGATTCATTGGAGAAGTAGAGAAGATAGTGGGGGGTGTCCAACAGCATCACATTGATTAGGATGGTACATAAATCCATGGCAAGTGATCAAGAAATTTATTTGTTGGTGACTTTGTTTAACATGTTGGAGCTGGGAAAGAGGATTTTATATGGGGAAGGAATTTTAGGCAGTGGGCAAAGGTTGTGATATGATTGGTGGATATATCTATCTTTTTGGACTATTATGTGGTGGTCGAAAGGAATTGTCGAGTTTGATATGGCTTTGTCATTTGTTCTCTATATTATCATGAGATGTATGCATAAAGCACATACATGGTGAAAACCTCCCTCTTTTGCCACATCCATTAATGAAATAGTTGCACATGACATGCTGTAGGAGAAAAATATAAAACAAATACAATCTAATGTCACTATGATATAGGAGAAGTAATCATGATGTCCCTCTATAGAGATAACTATGGGCTACCAACATATTTATCGACTTGACCCATTGAGGAGAGACATAGCTAATGACTCACTTGCAACTATAAAAACTTATTGAGGCCTATTAGTGAATTTTACCCAATAATAAAAATATGGAGCTCCTTTCAACCCTAAACTTTTCCACCCCTCAAATTAGACCATATGAAATCTATAATCTAAACATAATGGAATGTGTTAAAAGCCCTAAATATCTAAAATGACATACATAATTGAGTAAATAACAATGCACATCAAAGCACATAAAAGAATATCAAAAAACAACTATGTGCATACATGAATATAATTGCTTTAGCCAAATACATAGATACCTAAATGAACACAGCCATAGATGACTAATAGCAATATTAAAACATAAAGCCAGATTTGGGTGTCACAATCTAAGCTTTTTCATATTTGCAACATTGCAAACCCTAGCAGTCAAAATGCTACAAAACAAAAAAAGAAATGTGAGAATCAAAAGTGACATTCACCCCTAAGCAAACATGCACGTGGCACAATCTCCGGCACAACTTCTCCCATAAATGGATCTATGTATTCTAAGGGGTCCACAAAAATTTTTAATTTCTTTAAAAAATATTAAGTAAATTTTAGATGGACCCCACTAAATTTATTAAATAATTATATTAATTGAAGAAAATAAGTAAAATGAAATAAAAGCATGAATAATTAAAATTACTTTTTCCATAAATACATTGAAATTAAATTTAAATTTTATATTATTCTTTTATAAGTTTCTTATATATAAAACAATAATTATATGTCCCTGTAGGAAAAAATTTCTAGATTTGTAGCTGACTTCTCCTTTCCATTTATATGTATAGATTTATGGAGGTGTTGCACCTACGGCCTAACAAGATGCAAACTTATGCCTAATCCCATGGAATGTATAGCCAATATCTCTAAATTCACTTCATTTGTCCCAAAATGTGTCATTTTTTTTAATTTTTTTATAAGTACTATTGATGTTGTACAACATAAACATGTTGGATATACCTTTTACCGGCTAATATGATAATAATAATGGCCATAATAAGCTTTTTATAATGAGAATGAGGTATTTGAAAGAATGTGTATAACTAGACAAAAATGTCCAACATTTTGCAACACAAAGTGGAAATATGTTCTAATCAATTCTAAATGAAATCCTCCAACGTTAAGTTATAGAGTGTTCATTTACTAGAAGGGTTTAAGATTTGCTCCAATTTTCAAAACCTTCATGAATGGATATGGAGCTCGAGAAATACTATGTCTTTAAAATTGGCTTGAGTACTCTGTTTACACTCCATCACATTTAACAGAAGCAATTGTTGAGTCATTCAAGATGGTTAAACCCCTGATGAATAATAGAGTTGCGATGGACATTGATGGCGCTATTTGTAACATATAGGTTAGTGTTGTTGGTTTTATTTTTCAGAGATTCAACTGGTTTGCCTTTGAAGTTTCTATTGGCTTTGCTTGATGGTAATTTGGTCTTTCTTTGGTTGGGGCTATGGCTATCATGAAGGCTTTTCATGTAGGTTGAGTTTTAATGCTATGATTAGGGATGCTGATGGATGAGATCAGGTGTAGATGTGTTATTCCGGACCTATTGGTAATGAGTCTTACAGTTTAAAGTCGATCTCTCTCAAATTGGCTTTTGGAGACCCTATACTTTAATCAAGTTTGATGACAACTTTTATATATATTTTTTAAGTTATAGCCCCTCATTTATAAAAAAAAAATGAAGAATAAAGTAATTGTCCCTCCAACTTGGGAAATTAGGTTAATCGATTAAGAATATTGAGTTCAATTCACTTCCTAAAGATACACGTAATGTAATCTTAAGGTCAGAGGCTCAAACTTTCACAAACTTATTTTCTGGGTAAAGAAGAGAAAATTAGACAAAAACAAGGCCTTAGGAGAGACCTGAATGTCTCGCAAACTTCCACAGTTCCACGTATGCATAAAACATTTGTTAGGGTGTTACTCCAATTCGGCTAATTTACTTCTTGGTACTTATCGTAAAATGGTCATACGATTTTGGCCCCTGAACTTCGAATCATCCTGTTTCGATCCAAAACGTCAATTTTCAGAGTTTCGCCTACTTAAAGGAGCGTTAAAAAAACCCCACCCGAAGGAAAGCTTGCCAAACTCCCATAAAGGCGAAGGCCCAGCACCCAACAGAGAGAAATGTTTGTGATTGCCTACCCCTCTTCTCCACACCCGGGAAACCTACGAACTCCGGGAGTGCTAATGTTGTCATCCAGACCCGGATTTTCCCACCACCATCACCGTAACCCTAATCTTCTCACCCTCGCCTTCCGCCGTTAATTTCCTCTCACCGCTCCAACTAATCGCTATCTCTTGGAGGAGTCGAGCGAGGATCGCGATTACTGCTGTCATCATTTTCATTTGCACAGCTGAATCGAGGGTTTTGATTTTCGGCGTGGAGATGGGGAGCGTGGACGATTTAACGTTTAAGGTGAATTTCAGTAGCGATGGGGCTGCCCAGTTGAGGCAGAGGGTGAGAGACAAGTTGAAGGAGTTTATGGGAGAGTACACTGACGATACTCTTGTGGTACTGCTTTCGTACCTGTGATTTGTTCATGTTATTCGGATTAATTGTCAGTGTTTGTACGTTGGCGCTCCGTCTATTACTCGATTGGTTTGGGAAGTTGTGAACTGTAGTTTGGGGCTCTTTTTTGGGTGTCTTGGATTCTTCACGGTGTAGTTCTTTTTGTTTACGAGAGTCTTGTGTTATTATGCTTGGATTCTGAATGGGTTTTGGTTTAAATATTTGTATAAATGCGTTTTCTCCTTAATCTAGGCAACTCAGCAGAGCCTGCTGTACGAGCTCTCCTGTGAGTTTAGTTGCTTTCTTTGATGGCCTGACGGGCTATAGAATTATGCATAGATATTTCTATTTGAAGGCTCATTTTGGGTTTTTGTAATTTGAATCTAGGTTTCAGTTTCAGTTTATCTATTAACTTCAAGGAATGACACCTGAAAGACAGTATCTCCGGCTGTGATATGTGTATCTGTATTTTCTAACTTCTAAAATTATTTCCAACTTGTTTCCCCGACCAGGAGTATGTGATTGTCTTATTGAGAAACGGCAGGCGCAAAGAGGAAGCTCGAAACGAGTTGAACGTATTTCTTGGGGATGACAGTGATTATTTTATTTCTTGGTATGTTTAGCTTCATATTTCTTTTACGAAAAAATTTAAGTTTAGCTCTGAGTGCTTCACCCTCAATGTTGATTTTTATTTTATTCAAACAGGCTGTGGGATCACCTGGCTTCAAATTTGGATATGTATATTTGCCCTCCAGAGCCTCATATCAAGGAGGCATCCAAGTCAAAAGCCACCGAGGAAAACCTTGTTCAGGGCAATGAGCCAGGCCTGCGCAATGCAGAATCAGAGAGAGGAAAGTCGGTGAAGGTGTCTAGGAATCGTCACAACAGGGATTGGAAAGGACTTGCAAGGGATCCAGAAGAACCCCCTCCTCTACGGAGTGCTGTGGTGGATGACTCTGATTCCAGGGAGAAAAGTCATCGTAAAGTAAGCCACAGAAGAAGATCTATGTCTCCTCATCAACGCAAACACAAAAGGACCAGGGAAGATGATCAGCAGAACACAACGGTTAGAATTCCTATGTTTACGTCTGAAATTGGCAATTAATGTTTACAACAAGTGCAGTCACATTATTCTTCTAATATTATTACCAGTATTTGATACTATGCCATTTGTTCATAATGCATTGCTGTGTTCTCTTTCCTTGGTATTTTTCATAGCTGGGGATTGGGGGGAGGGGAGATCTGTTACAATATATATGTAGTAGAAAGACCGGTATCATGCACAATGCTACAGGAAGAGAAGCGATTGTAGCAAAAACGTATAATATCCTTTATATCATTATATGATTGGCTTGTGGAGAATTGATTGAGGCCCATTCTGTTGCCTGTAACCAATAATAACATTGGAACATAGCAATTTTTGAAGTTATATTAAGCTATTTAGTACATTCAGCATTTTCATATTGAGATGCATGGTCACTGTTCATAATCGAGCAGCATAGTTCTAAGACTAAGATGGTTGATTACTCTCAGTTGCGGTTTGGCTTGCAAAATATTGTATTAGTTTAAGCTGTGCTGGCATTTTGAAGTAGATTTGATTGATCTGGGTCTAATAGATGTGACTGCTCTTTGGGGAAAAAGGCTTTTGAGGGAGACAGAGCAACTGATTTTTACAATGCGTGCTTTTTGGACATAGTTCCTTTACATTTTCAGAAGGCAGGATCTGGCAAAGTGGTAAGGTTACTCTCTGTCACCGAGAGGCCATGGGTTTAATTTTTGGTCACATCCTTCTTGTGGGAGAAGGGGTAAGCTGTTTAGGGTAAATGACCGTATGCCTGCCCTTGTAAAGCATGTAGGCTTGTGCATTTGGTATTCTCCTTGTTTTATTTAGTAAGTTTAATTTTAGAGCCTATTTGGTTGGACTTAAGTCCAACTTAAGTCTCTCAACTTCTCACATTGACCAAGGATCATTTTTAACCCGGTTTGAATTCCCTCCTCAACTCTATCTTATTTACTACTAAAAATTGCCACCTACCTACCCTTGGGAGATTGAAGACCGGTTGGACCCCTCCCCCTCCCCCCACCATCCCATCCATCTCTTGCTACCACTTAGCCAACTTGGTCTACACCCCATGACCACCCCCTTCATTGCCAGCCACCCTTATCGATCTGCCGACGAGCCACCCACCTCGAGATTGAAACCGAATATGCTGAAGCTTCTTGGTTTCGATGGGTTCCATCCTTCCTTTTTAGGTTGGGTGAGAGTTTGAGTGAAGGAACAGTCTCAGAGTGGGTAGCTCGCCGGCAAATCGGGGAGGGTAGGCGGCAAGGAATGGGGTGTGGATGGGGTGGCCGGGGGGGGGGTGAGATTGAAGACTGATCACGAACTACTCTAGTTTCAGTCAAACCAGGCAAGAGGCGTGGAGCAGTGGTGGTTTCAATCAAAGCTGTGGTGAGGCGTGGAGCAGTGGTGATTTCAACCGGACCAGGCGGGAGGCGACGAGATGTGGTTTCAATTGAACTGGTGGTGGCATGGCATGGAGTGTGGCATTGCTTGTAAATAGCATGCCAATACATGGCATAGTTGAAGGAATGTGGGCCATGGTGTTTGAAAAGTCAAAAAAGAAAGATAATTTAAGGCAGATTTAGGCCAAATGAATTGGCTCTTATTCTTTTGTTTCTTTGGGAAGAGTGAATTTTGATGAAACTGCTTGATAGAGTGAGTTGATAATTGGTATGGTCTTCAACTGAGTCAATCAGCCTCAAAAGTGAGATGTTTACCAATCGCCTTTTCGGATATATGCTTCAGCAGGCAATTCAGTTCAACATTGTGGAAAGCAGGGGCAGAAAAATTTCAGAAATAAAAATTAGCAGAGTGGGAGGGCAGGATTCTCTTACCAGGCTAATTGGAAAGCAATGTCTGCACTCTGCAGTCTAGCAATTTATATTTTGTCAGTGGTTCTTTGCAGTGTCTTTAAAGTGGCAATAAATAAGCTATATAGTGTTATGGCCCAAGGTATTGGCTTGCTACAGATTGACAGACATTGAAGTCAATTCAGAAACCTTCCTGGAACTATTCTTTTTTTGTTGCTTTTATGTGTTATGGTGACCAATCAAACAAGGGCTTATGTGACCTCACTATAGGTCGATGTTGAAGTCTGTTCAGAAACCTTCATGGAACTTATATTTTGCTTTATTGCCTTTATACCTTATGGTGACCAATGAAGTAGGGGCGCAGTGGAGAAATATGTGGTCTAGAAGGCTCATTGTAGGGAGCCTTATGTTCTCGAAGATGCCAGAGAGCCTTTTGTTCTCGAAGATGAATTAAATTTTGTTTTTGGTATAGGCTGCTCCTTTCTTCTGTTTCTTTCTTTCACACATATCATGTTCATTTTCCCCTCCCCTATGTGTTTAGCATCATGGTGGATTTCTACAGGTAACCCTGTTAGAATACTTCGAAACTGCTGCCACTTAATAAATGTTAAAGTAACATAACCAATTAGAGCTAAACCTGTTGAGAGAGATCTAACATAAATGAAATAAATAGATAGAATTATTAAGAAAACTTGCTGCAGGTTAGTTGCCTGGACCTTTGTGACTCTTAGTGTTGGGTCAAGGGGGAAGGGTTGGAGGTGAGTTTAAATACCATCAAGTGAGTGTGATATTGTTAGAACAACTAATTCCTTTACTTGAGATGCTTGCTGCCAAAGGCTAGACAAATTGTGAAATTTCTGTGAGATGTTTTCCAGAAGATGTTTTGTACTCAGATTCAATGCTAGAGGAAGGAGGCCCATGGGAATCAAAATCCAAAGTATCGTTTGAGGTCTAAGCTCTCACATGTGAAGCTGTTTGGCGGGTAATTCTATCAGTTGACAATTTTGGCTTGGGTGGGAATTCTATCCGCCAACAATTGTAAGAGGAGAGGAAAGATCATGATCAATATGTGTTCTATTGCAACCAAGATGCAAAATCTATCAGCCACCTTGTTGTGTGTCCAGCAACACAACATATCATTAGTTGTGTTTTATTTTCCCCGTAGCATATGTGCTAGTTATCTGGAGAGTTATTAGGAGTTAGTAGTAGTTAGTAGGAGTTTGGATAGCAGTTATCTTTATCCCCTATTAACGTGGGGAGGATGATGTACACATTAATATTTAACGGGGAAAAAAAAAAGAAAGGTAAGTTTTATCAATTCAGAAGGTAGAAAAAATTGAAGGTTTTCAGATGTTGGAGGTTTCCTTTTAGGAGTCTTAAGGTCAGAAGGTTCCCTAACTCAATCCCTCAACCATAATATCAGATCCAGGACTGTAAAACACATCCTGTTCATTACCCTTGGGCTAGGCAAGTTTGGGACTTGGCTTTTTCTGCTTGAGAACTTCTGTAATGTGTTAAGTTAATTTTGGGTTCTGTTTGGAGTTTCCCCTTTTTACTATTCTTTGGCAGGTTTGTCAGGAGCGGCATAAAAGGGCTTTTATTGGAAATTTCAAACTTCTAGTACAGGAATGCCAACTGTGACTGGTTAGGTTAGATGGAAATTTAGGTTATTTTACTGTATTTAGTCTTTATACACTGGTTAGCACCCCCTTGATGGCTCTTGTGCCTTATTTAAAACAATATTGCAGTTTAATCCTTTTTGTAATTATTTTGGCTTTTGATCCTAAGGTTGCCTCGTGGAAATCATACTCTTATTTGAGATGCTGTTTGAATGTGATACCTATAGGATCTCTACAGTTTATGCACTCCCTTGTGTGTTTGTGTGCGTGTTTTTTTTTTTTTTTTTGCGGTGTGTTTTGTATGCACTTTCAGTAACTATACCTTAAGGCACACAAGAGTGTGGCCATCATTATTACCATACTATACCTTAACCCCAACTGCGTTGGGCTGAGTAGCATGAATTTCATAATGCCAGTAGCTATTAAACATCAAATTGGCACTGACTTTGCGCTGGATGTCATTTCTGATGCAACCTTCTCTGGAGGGAGTAATGAGATGAAATTTCAAAACCATTATCATCATAGGTTTTCCACACTTGCATGGTAAAGTATCACAAGAGCAGGATGAGGAGCGTTAGTAGCTATGATTATGTTATATTACGTGGTTGATACTGTGGAATCAACATGTGCAACATGAAACACAACCACTTGAATATGTTGCACGTTGGTTGTAAAGTTAGCTTCTATTCAATTTGTCATTTGACTTGAATCTATTTTTATCTAGCTTTTCTTCAGTTGGCCATATTACTCTTTTATTCTTATAATCAAATGACACTACCATTCAAGGACCTGATTAGTGCCTTAATGCAATTGGATATACTCTTTAGCATAGGAGAGGCAGGTGTGTGTACCTAGTGAGATATCCTGATATTATTCTGTTAATGCTTGGATTGACTGTCTACATAAAGGTTCCATGTACTATATTGATCTTCACTTGACTGATGTCTGTTGCAGTTCACTCTTGTTTCTGTAATAATTATTTGTTCTAGTATGTTGGAGGGATTGTTAGGAAATTTTGAGGGAACACATTTTTGGAGTTGCTGATGAACCGGAATTGTATATTTTGTTGATCATCTTTGGCCACAATTAGTAGGAATATTGTCTCAATTTTGGCAGATTGGACTGTGATTGTGATTGTGAATTTGTTGGTGTGCATAATGACTGCAGAGGGGTTTCACCCTGCAATGGGTTCTTAATAAAGTGCATCTGTTGTGTCCTATATTGTAGTTTTGATATAATGGCGTTACATTCCTTTGCTTTCTTGTTTGTAGTCTTATGGCCTACTTTTGGACTTTGTCACAGAGGGAAGCAGTCTCCAAAGCAACTATAAATGCTCCTAGACGGCTGCTTCAGTTTGCTGTGCGAGATGCAGTTGAAAATTCAAGGCCCAAAGAGCCTTCCTCCAAGCGTCTTCGATCTGTGGTTGCAACACCCTCAGAGAAAACTTTGCCAGCAGAGTGGCCTCAGAAAGTTCAGTCTGTTGCTTGTGTGACAAATCCCATGTCAACAGTGATTAAAGCTGTGGCTGAAGCTGCTGAAGATGTAATAAAGGTTAGATCTTCTAGAAGTGTGTTTGACAGGATAGGCCGTGGTGCAGATGCTCCAGAGAGTGCTAACCAGCATGCACAGTTGGGAGAATTTGCTGCCATGGAGGAAGAAAATGGACATAGAAACCAGGCCATGGAGAATGTCCAGCCAAGGTACTTTCAGAGAAGTGAGTACAGAGGACTAGGCAGAAAAGTAGAACCATTGGATACTGAGATGGGTTTGGCATCTGATTTTATGTCGGACAATGAGGGATGTGATGACTTTGCTGTCGTAAGTGATGGTGCTAGAGATGCATTTCGTACTGGAACATCTGCTGGTACGAATGATGATGATTCCCTCATGGTGCAATACAGTGTAGCTAAGGTCGATCAAATCAGGCGAGTTTCGAGGAATAAAGATGAGGAGATATCTCCTGTTGGAGTTCATCCTTCTCAAAAGATAGTGAATATCTCTGTGAATGTTAATGCTTGGAAACCATCTCACTATCAGGAAGTAAGAGAGGCTTCTGATTTTCATAGTCAGAAAACAAAGGAGACAAGACCACTTGCCACCAAAGCTCCTGTTCAACTGCAGGAGAACAGTGCTGCTGCTACTGTTAATGGAAATGTAAGTTGGTTTAACTTGAATGCATATGGGCGAGTGATCCCCCCCCCCCCAAAAAAAAAAAACAAAAACAAAAACTTTCTCGTTTTCTTGTTCTCTACCAGCATCATCTTTTTGTGTACTGAGTTTGGACGCTATATAGGCAAAAATTATCAACAAAGTTCAGAAAGGATATGTAAACATGCAGCAGCGTTCTCTTGGTGAGTTTTCTTGCTGTTTTATCCTTTTCCCTTCCCTCTCTCCGAGGAAATTTTGCATTTTCACTCTCAATTCTGCAGGATATTTCTGTTCCTTTCATTCTCTTTTGGCGTTAAAAAGCTTACAAGTTCTTTTTCCAAATGGGGTTAGGTAACACTTGTTTCCTTTCATGTAGGTTCACAAGGTGTTGCACAGCCTTCAGAGGATGCTGAATCTCGAACCATTTTTGTCAGCAATGTAATAAGGATACATTTCAGACTTTTTTTTGTAGGAAGATGTTTGTTGTTTCCTTGAAATTTTATAGTATGTATATGGTGGAAATACAATTGCAGGTCCATTTTGCTGCTACCAAGGACCGACTTTCTCGTCATTTTAACAAGTTTGGGGAAGTACTTAAAGTGGTTATACTTGCTGATGCGGCAACAGGGCAACCAAAAGGGTACTCTCTCTCTCTCTCTCTCTCTCTCTCTCCAGTTATTTTTCATGTCTGGATCATGGTCTTTATTAGCATATGGATGACTGAACAGGTCGGCTTATGTTGAATTCATGCGTAAGGAGGCTGCAGACAGTGCACTATCTCTGGATGGCACCTCATTCATGTCACGTATTCTCAAGGTATGATTTAATTGTAATACAAATTCTTGAGCGCTAATTACCTTACTTTTCCCCTCCACTTTTTGTTTTTTTTTTTTAGTTACATGTTGATATTGTTGGGTTATGCTGTAATCTTATTAATTGGTGGCAGTGGCACCATATGTGGAAAATATGTGTTATTAGATTGAATTGTTGTGTCATGCAATCTCAATGTGCAGATTAGAAAAGAAGGGCCTGGAATACAATGTCACTTTTGTCCCCTGCCCCCTATATATTTCTTCAATTATATGTTTATTTCATTTTAAAGATGCTATAATTCTATTAATTGGTGGAACTATTAACGGAGGTTATTCTCCAGAGGGTAGGAATTTTATAATCTGATAACTGGTAAATTGGTTCGTCTTTATGGCAGCACTCTATTGGTAATTCCTGTGGGTTATCATGATCGAAGAAGTGAAATGAGCTGTCTGGGTGCTCCACCACTCGTCTCTGTGCTGTTCTTTTCTGTTCTCCTCTCTTCTTGTGTTCCTTTGTGTTTACATCAGCATTCTCTTGTGATCAGTTGCTGCTACTGGTGGTGGTTTTACTCAAATTGGTTCCTTGCGTTTTCTTTGTGCTTTAGGCATGATAGTACTAAGAAGTGATCATGGTCTTTAGAACTGTGGTGAATTTTTATTCCACTCTGTTGTATTGGACTTATCTTGCCATAATTTATTTGAAGAATATAATTATAGTATTTGATATCTTGAATACATGTCAGGTTGTAAAAAAACAAGCTGCTCCTCCGGACTCGACACCTGTTACACCGTGGCCCCGCTTTGCTCGGGGCTCTGTATTTGCTTCTGCTAGGTTTCCCAGACCTCCCTTTGGTAGAGGTATGGCTGCTGCATTTCGGCCCCTTCCGATGAAAGTTGGGGCGAGGAGCATGCAGTGGAAGCGAGATGCACAGGGAAGTCCAGCCAAAAATGGTGCTTCTGTTTTAACACATGGCGGTCTCCCTTCTGCTCGCAGCCTCACCTATGTCCGAACGGAGCCTAAGACAGATGGGAATGCTAACGCCACCTAGTTACCATCAACTCCATGAAGTCGAGCACATTAGCAAAATTGACTGGAAGGAGTTTACTCAACTACCGTCAACTTGTGGAGCAAAGAGTTGGAGAGACAGTGGCTTCCTTTTGGCGGAGTCATGATTCATCCGTATATGGATTTGTTTATAGTTCCTTTGGAAGTAAATTGGGAGCCATTTTGTAAGCAATTTTGTTAATATGCTTCTACGAAAGGAGGTGAGTGGCGTTTGTTAAGGGAAGGGTTGTCCGAATTAGCTACACGGGTGGGCAAATTATCCTACCCCTAGTTCCAGACAGGGTAGCTGACTGTGTGCCCTTCTAGCTGGGTACGTTTCTTTTTAGCTCATTGCTTTGTCGGGTTACTTTGATTATCATTATTATTATTATTTTTATTGTTCTTATTAATAATAATGAAAAGAAAAAAATAGTGACATGAAGGAAAATGGAGAACAGGGAAAAGCATTTCCGAAACGCAGTCTTGCAGGATATGAATTGGTTTTATCTTTCTTTTCCCTGTACATTGTACTTTAATTCCTTCAATAAGTGATGTAAGATGAGAGTAAAACTCCGGTTCGCATTAGCATTGGCAACTAATGTTAAGAGTCAAACATGTATTTGATGGTAGTTTTTAGTTATAGATTGCGATGGCCAGTGAGCTGAACCAGTTAGGTTTGGGTCAGATAATTTAGACCCAGATATTGCCTAGGTTTAGGCAGGCAGGGTCTAGATGGGCATGGGTTGGGTGAACCTAAGTTGAGCCATTTTTGTTTTGGAAAAAAAAAAAAACAGAAAAAAGTAGTATGAATAAATATGTATCAAATGAAGAAAACACTATAATGGAAGTAAATTTTATTAATTAAAATGCAAAATGACACTTCCAACAACTAGAGCATCTCTTACATTTGAAAATGGTAGCACTCCTAAAATAACCGAAAAGAAAAACTTAAGATTCGTGTTTCACAATATAATCAAATCGAATACAATCAAGAAACCAAAATTTGAAACCTACGATCTATTTCTGTTTCGTTATTGGATGGAACCTTATTTACTGGAACTCTTTTGACCTTGTTTTCGTAAAGTAGTAAGGGCCCGATCCCTGTTGCAGACACACACCCCAACGGCCTCATGTGTGAGTTTTGTCCGTTTATCTAAAATGACTATTTTTCCTGTACTGAAAGTTGACTTAGATGCCATGGTAGATACGGGACAAGATGAGAAATCGCATTTAACTAATTCAGAGTGTCCTCCTTATTGTGCTCGAATGATGTATGAAGACAATAATCCCATTCAACCAATCCTAGGTTTGTGAATATGAGCTGTTTCAGGATATAGGCGGTAGAGTTGAAAGGTGATGATGAGAAAGATGTTATAATACAGGCCAACGTAGGCTCAGTGGCTCTAACATTATCAGAGTGACGCTTAGAGTAGAGTTTATACAACTCTCTTAAATTGTGGTAAGCTTTAGTAGAAATAGCAAGTGCAGATATTTGGTGTTGCCTTAAGTATGTGTGGTAGTATGCCTCAAGCAATTAATTGCGACCTGTAACTTTTACATTTGGATATAATGTAGATGCAACTAAATAGATGGGCGAGATAAATTGGAAATTGTCAAGTTGTTTCTTTTGCATTGTTTCAATGGTGGGTTTTAAAAATTCATCAACCTTGTACTAGTTGAAAATATAAACGATGATTACAAAATATATCAAAACTTGGTGCACAATTAGATAATAAATACTGCATAAAAAGTTTGTTGCTCAATAAAAATACCACAATAACTCAACCAATTTGAAACACTTTCCCCACATTTCGTCAGCAAGCGCTTGTGGGTTTACTCTCAAATTTACAAAATGACTCAAAATCTGTCCATGGTTGTGTATCATTCAACATTTTAAAAATTGAGTTCCACATAGTGAAGCAGTCTAATTTAAACATTTTTCAACTAAAATTCAACCCATTTTTAATAGAAAACATTTTAAACCCATAAGTAAATTTGCTCTTTGTTTTCAGAAAAAATGGTGCATTTTGAATTAAGTTAATTTCAGTTGCAAAAATTGTAAATCATTTTGAGCACATAAATTAAAAATATGACACAAGAAACAAACATAAAATAAATATTCATTCAAGAGGTGGTTTCAACTCTTTATTTAATTCCTTCAATGCAGCATCATTGTTTGAAGCATTGTCAAAATAAAGGGTAAATGACACCTATTGTCCTTGAACTAAGGCCCATGTTGCAAATTCATCCTAGAACATTTTACCATTCATCCTATAACTATGAAAATGTTGCACTATTCGTCATACCGTCAAATTTCCCATTAAAATGGACAAAAAAAAAAAAAAAATGTGAAAAACAAGTTTTAACCCTTGAAAAACTTTCCATTTGTCTTAGAAACCTCCAAATTTTTACATATTACAATCAAACTACATCCTTAACTTTTTTTTTCAACCATTTAACCCAAATTTCTTGCCTCTAGGGATTCATGTTCATTTCCCAGGAAGAAGAACAGCTTTAGCTACCGCTGTCCTTCTGGCTACTCAAATTGTTGGTTGCATTGCCGACGACGTTGCTCCAGTTGGATCAGTTGCACTATCTGGGCTAAGTGTGATAAAATATCTTGGACACCACAAGCTTGGCCTCCTTTTGCATCTTGTGCTGGCCCAAGTGGTACCGGAGCATTACCCAGTTGGTCTCTCCAGGTTTTTGGTTCTTGCCGATGTTGGGGTAGAGGACGAGGATTTTGTTGCACCTCTTCTGCTCGCTATTGACGATGACTGGTCTTGTGCCACCGGGTTTCTCCTTCTTATAAGTCACATTCGGTTTGAATTTTTTGGCTCTTTCGTGTGCTGGTGGTATGGGCCTTGGATGGCCTGTGGAGGAAATGCCTTCTTAAACCATCCCTCGTTACTCCTGCAAGAAATTGAAGCAATGCAGGCAAAAATCAAAATTGGGTTGACTTAGGTGTAACAAACCTGATATGTAACAAAGTCAAAGCAACAAGAAGCATCCCTTTCCTAAACAAGTAGTCAAAGAAGCAAAGCAAGAATTTGATTCTAAATTTCCCAAATGACATCATTCTTTACTCCCATTCTAAAAGAATTGGACAATATAATTGGAAAGTTAATATTATATATTTTTAATAACCACTTGAATAATATTTTAAAGTGTAAAATTAATTTTGATTAAGTTTTTAATTATAAAAATATATAGAAGATACTATAAAAACTAAATACTTTCAATACATTATTAATTATACTTGAAATGAAAAGACACTAAGTAGTTTAATCCTATACCCTTCAGATAGTGATTATATCCAAATAATAAAAAATAGATATAGTCCGAACAAGGTTTTGGTGGGAAGAAGAAGAAAATCGTTGAAGAAAAACTATGGGTTCGGGGTTAAATGTTTGAAAGAAAGGGGAGAAGTAGTTTGATTGCAAGGTGTAAAATTTTTGAGGTTTCTAAAGCAAATGATAAGTTTTTTGAGGGTTAAAACTTATTTCTTAGATATTTTTTTTGTCCATTTTAACAAGAAATTTGACAGCATGATGAATAGTGCAACGTTTTCATAGTTAGAGGACGAACGGTATAATATTTTTTAATTTCAAGCCGAATCTACAATATGGGCATTAGTTCAAGTACGATGGGTGCCATTTAACCTAAAATAAATGGATAAAAACTTATTAACGCAAATAAATTCCCGCAAAGTATTTAAAATGCACATTGTGATGTTCCAGCTAGTATGATCTGATTCCATGCACTTAAATATAATGATGCATTTTTGCAATACCCATTCATCATTAATCCAATATGCAATCATGCAATAAAATTCTATCTTATGGGTGATGTCCACAAATTACTTTTAAAAGAAATACAATGATTAATGCATGCAAAATATGCTTGCAAATCAGATCTTTTAGATTCAAACAGTTTAAAACTCTTTTTTCTAGTAGTTTCCCTAGATGTTTCTTTTATAAGTCAGATTCAAATTTTCAACAATAATTCTTTCTAGATGCTCATCCTCGGCTTGTTTGTATGATTTCTTCGTGATCATCATCCAATTAATTAAACATTGTCTTATAGTTTTTGGGTTATATAAAAAAATATTTGGTCCACTGGAGCTCTCTACTTCCGTCAGCTAGGTTTGACCACAAGAAGTGTTGGCAAGATTTTCATGGAATTTGCTTAAATGTTAAGTCAACATTGTCATGTTGGAATTGAGTTTGTGTGAAAACTTGTTAGCGCAATGCTTGCATTTTCCAAACCTCATCTCATCTTCCTACACTTGCTCAAAATGCACCCAAACCAAAGATTTGAGATTCTCGGATTTGCCTTGTGTGCCCTTGGGATGCTCACTTTGTGGTGTTGATCGAATACATAGTCAAGGTAATCTTTTTAATATTATCAACAGAGAGTTGTCAAGGCCCAAATCATAATCCATCATATTGATGTTGGCATAATTGTCAGCCACCTCTTGGATGTAGACTACTTGGCTTTTGCAGAATCTGTTTCAAAAAAATTAAAATGAGAAGGATTTAGTGAGTCTAGAGAAGAGACACTTATAGATGGACGGTGAATGCGTGCATGATTTGGGTGTTAAGATGAACTTATGTTCGTGACAGTGTTATTGAAAGGAAAAGAAGACTCATCAAACACAACATCACGTGAAATGTAAACACGACCAGTTGGCACACGAAGACACTTGTATCCTTTGTGGTGACTACTATAACCAATGAAAACACAAGGTTTAGAATGAAAATCTATCTTATAAGAATTATAAGGATGAAGATTTGGCCAACAAAGGAAACCAAACACCTTAAGGAAAGAGTAATCTGGCTTAACATTGAAAAGATGTTCCATAGGAGTTACATTATGAATGACACGATAAGGAAAACAGTTAATAAGATAACTCAAATATTGAAAAGCATGATCCCAAAATATAGTAGGCATAGATGCTTAAGCTAGGAGAGCTAAGCTAGTCTTGACAATGTGTTGGTGTTTTTTTTCTTCTATAGAGCCATTTTTCTAGTGAGTATAAGGACAAAAAATTCTATGTTCAATACCAATAGAATAGAAGAATTTATGAAGTCTTTGATACTCATCAGTCTAATTGGTTTGAACAACTTTGATTTTCTTCCCAACGAGGCATTCAATATGGCTTTGAAATTGAAGGAAAGTACGTTAAACTTCAGATTTGCAAGTTAGAGGAAATAACCACACAAATTTACCAAAATCATCAATGAAACTAACATAATAATGAAAGCCATTTTATTCTCATGAAAAAGAAAACTATTTTGCTAAATAATTTGTTGAAGAACTAGACTAGAAGGATGGCCAAGTCTTTTGGGCAAATGGTCTTGACTAACCCGCTTTCCAAGAAGAACATGTTTTGAGTAAGGAGTGACAAAAGGCTTGGTGAGTTGATAGAGGCCATTATTGCAATGACCTTGAAGTAGGGTTTTCTTCGTGACAGGATCCTTAACAAAGAAAAGATCATGAAGAAATTCAATAAAAACATTGCTATCTTTTGTAAGTTTGGTTACAGATATAAGATTTTTTTGTTATGTCAAGCACATGAAGAACATTTTTCAAATATAATGACATTTTTGGTGTTAAGATTCGAGAGTGACCAACATGGCAAATAGACAAACCTGCGTCATTTCCAACTTGAGTCTTGTCAGTGCCATTGTACTTCTCATGGAGAGTAAGATTGTTGAGATCATTAGTAATATGATCATTGGCCCCAGAATCAATATACTTATTTGGATCGATTTGTTATGTTGGAGTAAAAGTGACATTAGCAGAATGACTTGATTCAGCTTGATATGAATGGTGGAAGCGATGAAAGCATGCAAGAACTGTGTATCTTGGCTTTCTACGGATTTGGTTGAATGATTTACTATAAGTGTCATATCTTTTTTCTCATTGGGTATTATTGGAACGGCCATGTCTTTTGCCACACCTTCTTCCCCTTGCATTACCTTTTCGATTTGAACCACCTTTGGTGGCAACATTCACAGTAGTGGTTGTAAAGTTTTGTACTAGTGCATTAAGTTTTTCAAGCCTCAATTCATAGGCAAGAAGATGGCTATACAAGTCATTGAGGGGCATTGGATCGATTGTTGTTGTAATAGACATGACCAACTGGTCATATTTTGAGCCAAGATCTGCCAGCGTATAAGACATACCTTCATATTCTTGAAAGGGTTTAACTATGGCCGATAGTGTGTCCAGCAAGTTTTTAACACGCTGAAAATATTCTGCAATCATCTGGTCTTTCTTTTGTATGGTTTCAAGCTGATGGCAGATTTGCATGACACGTGCATAAGATTAAGAAGAAAACATTGCTTTAAGAGCTACCAAGACATCTCGGGATGTCAAGAGATTGATGACATAAGCTAAGATTTCTTCTTACATAGAAGAAATTAAGGCACTCAGAATCTACTGGTTTTGTTGAAACCAATGCTGATAGGCTAGGTTATAAACAACGTGATCGGGCTGTATTGAGCTCCATAATGAATCATCTTCGATGGTGCAGCTATAATGCCATTGATGTAGCCCATCAAATGCTGACCTTTCAGATAAAAGTGGAAATGAGTTGAGCCAAGCCCGAACACCCCAATCTTGAAGCTCAAAATTTAGCTAAAAAAGGTTTGAGTTTAGTTCGGTGGCTCGATTAGCTCGAAACTCGATTCAAGGTTTGAGTTCAATTTAAGCTCAATTTGAGGTTCAAGCTTAATTTAAAGAATAAAAATTAGAATTTTAGGGTTTAGGTATATTGAAATATAAAATTAATTTAGTTTTTATATTAAAAATATTAGGCTCGTTAGGCTCAATAAGAGTTTGAGCCGAACAGTACTAGACTCGAAGCTCGGCTTGATAAGAGTTCAAACTTAAAATGAAGCTCGAAGCTCGACTCGAACCTCGTTACACTTAGCTCGATAACAAAAAAAAATCGTGTTTAAGCTCGAACAGTTTGATAAGAGGCTCAGCTTTTTTCTACCTCAACTTTCAGATATGGGAGGAATTGGGCTTTCCAGAGAAGGTAGTTGTCTTTATACAACCGTATGGTAATCAAGTGGCCTAGGTTTAATAATGGCATGTGTAAAAGAGAAAGAAGGTTATGGCTAGAGTTGGCAAAGGAAGGCGAAGAGGAGGAATTAACAGAAGACATGACGTAGCTCCAAAGGGGTTTGATACCATGTAAAATAAAGATTTTTCCGTGTAGAGTCTCATGCTCAGCTTTTTATTTATAACAGGAGAAAGATTACATGATAAGTGTAAAATGAGATAATATACATGATAAACATACAGGAGAGAAAAATAAAGAAGTGTTTATCTTAAACTAAGTATTATCTCTAACATTCACTTGTTTGGGAAGGGAAGGCAAGATCATTTTTTCATTTTGAAGATAAGTTAAATCATTATTTAATTGTGATCAACTACTTGTTTATCTTTGTTTAGGTATTATGCTTATCTAAATCAATCTTCACAAGTTAGTAATAGGAAGAAGATCTGTTTGATTTGATTGCCTACTCTTTTGTGGCTGACAACCTCTCTAGAAGTGCTCTTGTTCCTATTCGCTTTCAATGAATCTTCAACATACTAGATGCTTATTTTTTTAGGCCATCAACAAAGAGAGAGTTAGTACACAAAGATCTCAAGATATAGAAAGATACTTTTGAGCTACGTGATATAATTCTTATATTTTAGGCCATTGTTCCCATTTTTATGTTCTGGCCCTTATTTTTAACTGCTAATTTATTTTTATTTTTAGAGTATTTTTACTTATTTAAATTTAAAAAATAACATTTTTTACTTTCACCTCATCTTGTGTAACACTTTGTGTCACTTAGCTAATAAATCTTAATGATTTTGGCCTTGGTATGGTCCTATATGTCTAGTGAACCTGGGAGGAGTCAAGGTGTTGTTTATGATTTAAATAGGTTTTTTTAAAAATTTTTATTTCATTTTTGTTCTTTTGAAACTTAAGGTACTGTAAAAAACAGGGATATCCTACTATGTAGCTTAACCTAGATCTGACCCACTCAATTAAAGCCGATAGGCCAAAATGCGCATGTGGTTCCTTAACTTTATCAACTCTAACGAGTTAGTCCTTTATCTTTGACTTAGTACGAGTTAGTCCCTCAACTTTGAAAAAGTTAGTAAGTTAGTCCAAAATGGATGGCAGGCCAGACGGTGTTAAAATTTTGCTAATGTGGCATGGGCCATCTCCGTTTTCCTTTCTTTTCCCTATCCCGATACTGTCTTTCTTCCCCTCGCCAATTGCTACCATGTGCCAGGCATTTCCGTTGCATTCGCCACACACTCGATTGAATCTGGCCTATCTCTGTCATATCTGGCTCTTCGTCAAATGTGGTTCTTTGTCGAATTTGGCTCCTCGATGAATCGAAGTTGTCAATGGGTTTTGAAGCCTATATCGAAGCTGCTTTGCATTTTGAAGCCCAGATTGAAGTTGCCGATGGGATTTGGCAAGAAAACATTGATCTGGCTAGTTTCTGGGATGAAATTGAGGGATAAAGGGTCTCTAGACTTCATCTTTATAGATTGTCCAGTTGGAATCGATACCGGCTTTATCACGACCATAACTATGGCTCATGAGGTTGTCCTGGTGATAACACTTGATATAACCAGCTTAAAGGATGCATATAGAGTCACGGGATTGTTAGAATGTGATGGAATTCGGGACATAAAGATGATTGTGAATAGGGTAAGGACGGATATGATATAAGGGGAAGATATGATGTCTATGCTTGATGTGCAAGAGATGTTGGGATTGGCATTGTTGGGAGTGATTCTGGAGGATTTAGAGGTGATAAGGAGCACAAATAGAGGTCATTCGTTCGTGCTTAATAAGCCACTAATGCTTGTAGGGTTGACTTTTGAGCAGGCAGCGTGAAGGCTTTTGAACAGACATCGTTAAGTCACAAAGTTTCCGATTTGGATGCTTTCCGTAAAAAAATGGACTAAATCGTTTAGTTTAGCAAATTTTAGGGACTAACATGCTTAATCGGCAAAGTTAGAGGACTACCTCGCACTAAGTCAAATAGAAAGGACTAACTTGCTCGAGTTTGCTAAGTTGGAGGACCATATGTGCATTTTGGCCAAGGCTAAATTATATTTCAATTGTAAAAAAGAAAAATTTTTAACAGAAGTTAGGATTTGAACTAAATGAGTTAAAGGCAATTTTACACTACTATATTCTTGAATCTATGCACACTCCACAATAGCTAATGCTATAGTTGGAAACGCATGAAACTCGCGTAATGTGGGATGGTAATTTATGGGCTAATTACAATGCAATGGTTCATTGAGTAAATTTTGCATAATGGCCTGGCATGTTTTGGTAACATCTTTCCTTTAAAATTAGGATGGTAGTCTGGTTAGACTTCAAAGTTTAGAGGATTTAAAAGGGCAAATTTACCGAAGGTCGAAGAACATTCTACGATATCGAGCTCTACATTTGAATACCAGTATTCAATTTTTCAAAAATGCAATTAGATTGTTATTTCGCCTTAAAAAAAAAAAAGTTCATGGTAGCATATGTACACTCTATACAAGAAAGAAGTAATGGAGCAATTGAAATTAGCAATTGAATTTTAGTCACTAGCTTGTAGGCCAAATAATTATTGCGACAGATTAGCGATTGAAAAATTTTAATCGTTAGTCAGTTATAAATTTTATATTATTTTTTTGAAATTAGTCGCTATTCAGTAGCTAATATTCTTTACTTGCTATTTTAGTCGCTAAAACAAATTAAAAACTTCTGCTTCGGCCCCTCTTTCCTCATTTCTACTTCTTCTTCCTCCTTCATTTCTCCTTCCTCTTCTTCTTCCTCAGCTCCGACCTCCCCTTCCTTTTTTCTCCTTCTTCTTCCTCATTTTTCCTTCTTCTTCCCCAGCTTTGGTCTCTCCTTCCTCATTTCTCCTTCTTATACCTCCTTCATTTCTCCTTTCTCTTCTCCTTCCTTCAATTCCAACATCGCTTTTCTCATTTCTCCTTCTCCTTCTTTTTCCTCCTTCATCTTCCTAAGCTCTGGCATCTCTTTTATTTCTCTTTCTTCTTCTTCCTTATTGTCAAATTAATAATATTATGTTTAGATTATATATTTATTTTAATTGAACTTTTTTTATTATTATAATTCATTACCGCATTTAGTGCATTTCATTTATATATAAACACATACATAAACATCTTAACAAATTTTTTTTAATTAAATTGATACTAGCGACTGAAATATTCAATCGCTAGTCAGTCGCTAACACCCAACGACTAAGGTTTTTGTAATTGACACATTCAGTCGCTAGTTAGTCACAACTACTAGCAACTGAAAGTGATTGTTTCCTCAATCACTATCCTACATTTATGTTGTAGTATATGCTAGATTATCCTCAGAATTTAGGTATGAAATGATGCTACCAAGCCATCCGTTAAAACTAGTGAAATTGGTAATTAATAGTCTATGGTTTTTAAGAGATAGTTTGGAAATATCATTTCTAATTCAAATTTTGGCTGAGTGGATGACAGTCATAATTAAGCAAGCAGTACATTTGATTTGATAGCACATACTCTTTTTTCAGAAAAACTAATACTCTCTCTGTTTTACTTTCTTTATTCTATTTGATTTTTTTTGTTAGTTTAAATGAAATTTATTCATATTATTATTTATTAGAAAAAATTAAAAAATATATTTAGAAATTATATGTCTTGATTTATCATTTATATAAATTTTTTTTATTTATATGCTAAAATATTGAAAATAAAAAAGTATAGATTAATTTTTGAAAAGTTAATGATGCAAAAAATTTGGGAGAGAGAATAATTTATTATTCATTTTTGAATAAAGAAAGTTTACTAAAAATCTCTTCAGGTATGGGTAAACCCACATTTGTGTTATTCATGTTTTAAATAATGCACTTGCACCTTAAAAATTAACACTGTAAACAGAAAAGAGGAAAAACTTGATTTTGCTCTTCTAGTCTTCTATAATGGAAACTTTGCCCCCTAACTTTTTTATTAATATAAATCAATTTGCCCCCTAACTTTTCTATTAATATAAATCAATCTGCTGAACAAATTAGAAGCTTCAGAGAAAATCGAACCACTCCCAAAAGATGCGATTCCTCTTCTTTACTCTCTCGCTTCTCTTCTCCACCTCCTCTGCTGCTCTTCTTCCCTCCTCCTGTTACACCACCGACCGTCGCGTCATCTCCGCTGCATTCATGGCCCTTTCTGGCGTCGACTTCGCCGTTTACCATCGCCGGCCAGCGCTTGCTGCGATTCACCATTGCTACTGTTCACAATCTCCAGTTGTATCTGATAGCCAAAGGCTATTGCCTCCTGGGTAGTAACTCCCTGCCAGAATATTGGCCGAGGAGTCTGACGTCACCCAAGAGAGGATCTTTTCATTGACCTCGGAAGGTGCGAAGTCAAACACTATGAGCTCGAGACTTTGGTTAGGTCGTCAGGAATTCCGAGGACAACACCGTCTCCATCGAGGGGCCAAACTGACCGTCTTCGGGTAAGAGAGCCATCTCTCTGAAGCAAGGGAGAATCTCCCCGAAGGCAGAGGCCCCGAAGAGGCCTTCCCCGAACAAGAAACACCTGAACAAGGGAATCCCCGAACTATGGGTGTGAGTCCCGAAGAAGGTGTTCATCAAGGGAACTCCCAGAACTATGGGATAGATCCCGAAGGAGGTGCTCGCACCGAAGGACGGATAGAATCCGAAGAGGGTGCACGCACCGAAGGGCGACCTCACCCAGGGGACCTCGGGAGTACGGTATGAGCATTTAAGGAGCCTCTGACATGCCGCCCACAAGCCCTGCACGTCACATCAGAACGGCGAACTGACACGCCGTAGCCGCCCTAGTCCTGACACAACCTGTCCGGGTCCAGGGCTAAAGGAGGCTGCAAACGGCTGCCTGTCCCCTAGGTCCAAAAATACAGATCAAATCCGACCGAACACGTGTCATGATCTAAGCGGACCAGCTACTCCTATAAATACTAGGAAATGGGACTGGGCAAAGGATGGGCATTTTTCCTCCCTCTGAGAAAACACAAAACAGGCAAGACACTTGATCCCTTAGTGTTCTTCCTCCACTTTCACTCAGAAAACTGACTTGGGCGTCGGAGGGTCCTCCCCGGAAAAGCAAACCGGGGACCTCCTAACATCTTCTTTGAGCTTTTCAGGCACACTCAGCTGGGAAACCATAGCTCCAGGCGCTCGCCTCCCCAGGAAGTCTCTCCGCCTGTCAACATGACAGCAAACGAAGATGCTTTGGGGCATCATTTGGCGCCGTTTGTGGGAAACTACTCCCAGGTAGCTGTTGTCGAAACTCGGCGTTCGAAGGACAAGGGACTCCCGAAGTCCCCGTCCGCGCCTGAGACCCAACCAGCTACCGAACAAAGTCCCCTAGAGACTTCCTTGCCTGAAGAGGAACGCCCTCTTGTCATCACCATGGGTTTTTTACGAGACTTTCAGAGGTCTGTTGTGGCTGAAATGACACAACAGATAGACCGAAGGTGGCCGCCACCAGCCCAGGCGCAAAAACCCACTTCGCCAGCACGACCTCGAGAGAAAAGCCCAAGGGCAACCCATCATAGCTCGGGAAGTGGGGAGCCACGGAAAGAGTCCTCGACAGATAACTTGCCCCTCGGGGCACGGCTGGCGGAAAGAGCGAGGTCTGAACGACCTGAAGTCCCGTCCAGAAGAAGTTTGTCGCCAGAGGCAAAGTCCCCCTCACCTCGGTACCGAAGTCGCTCCCCGAAGAGACAGCAACAGTCCTCTTACCGAAAAACCTCCAAGCACCAAGAAGAGGAGCCCAGTGCTACACTCCTCCTGGAGAAAGTCTTGGCAAGACTGGAGAGAGTGGAACAGCAGGTGGCACGCAAGCCTGTTTGGGCCAGGCTAACTGAAACCGTCTCTGGAGATGAAACTCCTTTCGCCTGAACAGTGGTCGAGGCGGCCATGCCAAGTGACTTCAGGCTACCTCGGCTAGAGACCTATGAGGGTCGGACTGATCCCCAGGCCCACCTAACAAAGTACAAACGCAGCATGGTGCTACACGGGGCTGATGATGCTACACTCTGCAAGTGCTTTGAAGTCACCCTCGCAGGACCAGCAACTGCCTGGTACAATTCCCTGCCTCCCGGAAACATCAGGGGGTTCCAGGAGCTGTCCACAGCGTTCACCCAACAGTTCATTGGGAGCAAGCCGACGGCGAAGATACCCGTCCAGATGTTTGACATAGCACAGAGAAACGGGGAGACCATCCGTCACTATGTCGAGAGGTTCAACAGAGAGGCCCTCAGCGTTCCGGACTTTCCCCTTCGAAATCCGCATCCTCGCCATGACGAAGGGCCTCCGGAGGGATTCGCACTTGTTTTATGAATTCTCCAAAGATCCCCCGGACACGCTGGGAGAATTCTACCGAAGGGATGAACAACATATGACAGCCGAAGAGCTGAGAATGACTGGACCGAAGGCTGACCACATTCACACTCGTGGCGAAGGATCCAGCCAGCAAGCCCGGTGTCCAACGGAACAGTTAGGCCGACCTCGGAGAATGCGAGTAGGAGGGAGGAAGCCCCAAAACTTTACACCTCTGAGCACCACGAGGGCTAACGTCCTCATGGCGTTGGAAAAACAGGGGACTCAAATCCAACGACCGAGGGGCATGACTGCTGACAACAGAAGGAACATGAAGAAGTTCTATCAGTTCCACCGTGATCACGGTCATGACACCGAAGACTGCTTTCAGTTGAAAAAGTACATCGAATCACTGATAAAGCAGGGCCAGCTTCGGCGTTATTTGAGAATGCCTTCCCCGAAAGGGAAAAAAGAGGAAGAAGGAAAGCCCGATGATGAGGATTACGATTCAGACAGGCAAAGGAACCGAAGTCCGAGAAGGCGTCCTCTACCTTCGGCAGGAGTAATACAGACGATCACAACCGGACTTCCATCCTCGGAAAGAAAAAGAAGGGCCAGAGAGATAGCGGTGATGGAATATCAGAGCCCAACGAAAAAATTGGCCCGCGAGGATGGCTCCACCATCGTATTTCCCCATGACGATCCATTGCTGATAATGGCAAGGATAGGAAACTGGGACGTCAAGAGGGTACTGCTGGACGATGGGTCAAACGCAGACGTCTTGTTCTCACATTTGCTGCCAAGCTTGGGCGTATCCAGGAGTGACCTCAAGGCTGTTACTTCACCCACGTTCGGCGTAGGACCATCTGAGCTACCTGTCCTCGGGTGGATCGACCTCCCCTTGATGATGAAAGGAACTTCGGAGAAAGGAACTACTGAGTTGTTCGCCTCTACCATGGCAAGATTCATAGTCATGGACGTTCCTTCGTCATACAACGCCATCCTTGGCAGACAGACACAGGGAAATTTGCACATTCGCCCTGATGTAAAGTACTTGACCGTCACCTTCGCCACCAAAGGAGGAGACGCAAAGATCTTCATTGATCAAGGCGAGGTGAGAAAGGTGTTCGTCAGAGCACGAAAGGCTCCAGCAAGCAACTTAGCACTTGCTGTAGAAGCAAAAGAGCTGGAAAGGGGCGAGGCAGAAGATCCCACAAAAGCGGAAACAGAAGAAATAGAGCTTGTCCCAGGCCATAGTACCCGAATAGGGAAAAGCATGGCCGAAGGAGACAAGGAAAAACTTGTATCTTTTCTGCTTACAAATAAAGATCTGTTCGCCTACTCGCCGAAGGACATGCCAGGGGTAAACCCTCGCGTAATCCAGCATAGCCTCAAAGCGAGTCCGGAAGTAAAACTTGTTCGGCAAAAGAAACGGAGCATCTCAGCTCACAAAAGTGACTTCGTCAAGACCGAAGTCCAGCGTCTGATAGATGCTTGCGTTATCCGGGAGGTAAACTACCCCGAATAGCTAAGCAACGTGGTAATTGCCACAAAAGAAGGAAGTAGTAAGCTCCGGATGTGCATCGACTTCAGAAATTTGAACGATGCTTGCCCGAAAGATTCATATCCTCTTCCGCCAATAGACCAACTGGTAGACTCAATTGCCGAGTACGGGCTCCTAAGTTTCCTGGACGCTTTCAGTGGGTATCATCAGATAAGGATGAACCCCGAAGATGAAGAGAAGACTGCCTTCATCACTGAGGGAGGAACATATTGCTATATCAGGATGCCCTTCGGACTAAAAAATGCAGGAGCCACCTACCAGAGGCTGATGAACAAAGTCTTCAAAGACCAAATGGGGAGGAACATGGAGGTGTATGTTGATGATATGATAGTCAAAAGCAAACTGCCTGGCTACCACGTTGCAGATTTAGAGGAAACCTTCCAAAAACTCAGAGCCTTCGGGATCCGCCTTAATCCTGAGAAATGCATCTTCGGGGTGACCTCGGGAAAGTTCCTTGGGTACATGGTATCCGAAAGAGGCATTGATGCTAACCCCGAGAAGATTAAGGCTCTGCTTGAATTCCGAACTCCTGCCACAGTCAAAGACATGCAAAGACTCACCGGAAGAATAACCTCTCTGAGCAGGTTTATTTCCAGGTACGGAGATAGGTGTCGACCCTTCTTCAAAGTCCTCACAAAGGCAGCAAAGATGGAAGGCGACCTCGGAAGGAATGGTCATCCTTGGGATGAAGATTGCCAAAAAGCCTGGGAAGAACTCAAAGTCTACTTGGCCAGCCTGCCGACCCTGCGGCAACCTCGGGAGGGAGAGCCCCTCGTATTATACCTCGCCGTCACGAAAAAAGCTGTGAGCTCGGTCCTCGTGAAAGAAGAAGGGCCAAAGCAATGGCCAGTCTACTATGTCAGCAAGTCCCTGCATGGCGCCGAAGTCAGGTACCCTTTGCTTCAAAAAGCTATATATGCCTTAGTGCTTGCAGGGAGAAGGCTGCGGCCATACTTTCAGGCTCACCCCATTATCGTCCGAAGTACCCTGCCTCTACGGGATGTTATGAGGAAAGTTGATCACTCGGGAAGGCTTTCCAAGTGGTGTATAGAGCTTGGCGAACACGACATCACGTATGAACCCCGGAAAGCTATAAAAGCTCAAGCTTTGGCAGACTTCATCGCCGAAGTACCAAACACCGAGGAGGGACATTCATTTTCGGGCGAAGAGGAGCCAGAATGGACGTTATATGTTGACGGGGCCTCAGGATCCGAACACCAGGGAGCCGGAGTGATTATCAGAGGCCCCGAAGGCCTAGAAGTAATGAAGGCCATCAAGTTCAGTTTCAACGCCACCAACAATATGGCCGAGTATGAGGCCCTCATAGCAGGATTACGCCTGGCCAGAAAAATTGGCGTGAGAAACTTGAAAGCCCATAGTGATTCCCAGCTGGTGGTCCGGCAAATGGCAGGGGACTATGGCGCGAAAGACCCGACCTTGGCGAAATACCATGAGTTGGTAACAAAGCTTATTCGGGAGTTCGACGCCGTGAAAATCGAGAACGTACCCCGACGAGAAAATGCTGAGGCAGACTGTTTGGCGAAGTCCAAAACTTGCACCGAAGTGCTAAGCCACCCCAGCATCGCGGTGTTAAGCATAGAGACCTCGGGGAAAGGATGGAAAGAACCAATCAAAATGTATCTCGCAACCAACACACTCCCCGAAGACCCCAGCGAAGCCGTAAAAGTGCGAAGGCGCTCCGGACGTTTCTTCCTAATTGGAGAAGAACTATATCGGCAAGGATATGCAAATCCACTACAGAGGTGTGTTAGTGAAGAGGATACTGAGATGATCCTCGAAGAAGTTCACGAAGGTGCCTGTGGTTCGCACATCGGAACCGACGCCCTAGCAGCAGTAATACTTCGCCAAGGATACTTCTGGCCTACCCTGAGAAAGGACGCCAAGCAGTTCGTCCAGAAATGTGGTAGTTGCCAGAGACATGCGAACATCCAAAGAACACCCTCAGAGTTCGTGTGACTTCGGCAGACTATCCTTGGCCCTTCGCAGTTTGGGGCATAGATCTCATTGGGCCACTCCCAACGGCGCCTGGAGGCGTAAAGTTCTGCATAGTAGCAGTTGACTATTTCTCTAAGTGGGTCGAGGCAGAACCTCTGACAACTATCTCGGCAAAAGAAGTGCAGAAGTTCGTATGGAAAAACATCGTATGCAGATTCGGCATACCGAGGGTACTCGTAGCGGACAACGGATCCCAGTTCATAGACAAAGGATTCCAAGAGTTCATTAGCGACCTCGGGACAAAAATGCACTTCGCCCCAGTAGCTCACCCCCAAAGTAATGGGCAGGTGGAAGTATCTAACAGGACCATAAAAGATGGTCTGAAAAAGAGATTGGGAGAAACAAAAGGGAAATGGCCAGGAGAACTCCAAAGCGTGTTATGCAGCTACCGAACAACACCCTGAAGAGCCACAGGGGAAACGCCTTTTTCACTCGTCTTCGGTACAGAGGCCATCATCCCTGTCGAGGTAGTACAACCGTCAATACGAGTCCAAGTGTTCGATGAAAAAGGAAATGACCTCGGCCTGAGAACCAAGCTCGACCTCGTAAGCGAACACAGAGAAGTAGCTGAGCTGAGAAGAAAAGCTTTCCAGCAAAGAGTGGCAGCAGCCATAAACCTACGCGCCAGGCCAAAAGGAATAAAGAAGGGAGATCTCGTTCTCCGAAAGGCTGAATTTGCACCCCGAAAGCTGTCCCACGGGGTACTTCGCGCAAATTGGGAAGGACCGTACCTGGTACTTGCCGAAGTACGAAAAGGAGTTTATAAGCTCGGTGATGCCGAAGGCATAGAATTAAAAAACACTTGGCACTCAGAGGCCTTGAAAAAATTCTATGCCTAAAAAGTTTGGTGGGAAAGTTGTATTGCACAAGTTGGACAAATTTGTCTAAGTAAAAAGTTCTGAAGAAGTACAAAACAAGAGTCTCACGAAAGCAATCGCCGAGGAAAGCAAAAGTAAGTTTTCCGAAGTCTCTTGAGCGAATATGTTCGGGACAAAGGAAAGCAAAAGTATGGTTTTCCGAAGTCTCTTGAGCGAATATGTTCGGGACAAAGGAAAGCAAAAGTATGGTTTTCCGAAGTCTCTTGAGCGAATACGTTCGGGACAAAGGAAAACAAGAGTATGGTTTTCCGAAGTCCCTGGAGCGAATATGTTCGGGACAAAGGAAAGCAAAAGTATGGTTTTCCGAAGTCTCTCGAGCGAATTATGTTCGGGACAAAGGGAAACAAAGGGATCTGGCAAAAAATACTTAGCCAAATTTTTATCTATTGAGCCAAAGAGTGCTTACAGAGAAGAAAGTTGCTGAAAGACTACAAAAAAGAAGAAGAAAATGAAGACAAAAGGCCCTAGTACAAACTAAGGAACCTCGGCGTCTTGAGAACTGCCAGCCTCTGTGCTTTTGTCAGCAGCCTTCGGCGCCGAGAAAGAAGGAGGCAGTTTCAAGTGCTCGATCTTGGACCAAGTCCACCGAGGCTCCTTCGGGATGTTCATGCCTTCGAGGAAGGAGAGGTCGAAATCTGGGAACTTCTGTAGAATTTGGTGCCAAGCAAGATAGAAGCCGTCTTGAAAGCCCAACTTCGTCATATCATCGGACTCCCGCTTCTTGACCGCCAAATCTGCATAGTCCTTCTCCAGATCCGCGTAATCCTTCTCCAGATCCTTAAGCTTTGTCTTTAATGCCTTCATCTTCTTCTTCTCTTCTGAAGGCTTCTTCAGAGATGCGACCTCGGCTTCAAGCTGGGCCTTTTCCTCGAGCGTCTTCGCAAGGATTGCGTCACTTTCTGACTTATCCTTTTGAATCGCTTCTACGGTCGAAATCAGCTCCGCCACCCGAGAGCCGATGTCGGAAAGTTTCTGGGAGGTGCCTTTCTCAAGTTCCTCTTTCTCTTTTATGAACCCCTCCCGAAGTTCAGCAATTTCCTTCTCCGAAGACTGCTTCAGCTGAGCATTATCAGCAGCCAACGCCGAACACTGGGCCTTCGTCTTGCTGTAAAGGTCCCAGAGTGATGCCCTCCGTTCTGTCTCTCGCGCCACCCGAACACGGAGCAACCCGGCATACCCCATCAGCTGCAAAAAAGGCAAAACAAAGGGAAAATGACGCTAAGTAAAAAGCAAAGGTGAAATTGGCACTAAGGAAACAGTGAAGCATACCTGGGCGGCATGTTCAGTGAGTTTAGTGGCCAAAGAGATGTCGCCTGGGTAAGCCTCCGTAAGGGCCTTATAGGAGGCCTCAGTAAACACCCCTTTGCACATCTGCCTGGCCATCTCGGGACAGTCCTCGGAGTACATATTCATGTCCTCCGTGAACGTCCAGAAGGGCTCCTTCGGAACTTTCCCTGCTGGGACTTGGGCATCCCGAAGGGCCCTCTTGCGGGCGTGTTCGGCAACCCAGTCAGGAGCGGCCACCTCCGCTGCACAACAAGGCAAGAAAATTGGTTAAGGCCAGAAAACCCTTAAGGATTTACAAGAGAAGAAAAGGGTTCTTCGACAAAGTACAAACCTGCTGGCACCTCGGTAACGTCGTCGTCAAGAACCGACGTCGCCTCAGTAGAGATCCCCTTGCCTTTTATTTGGCGCCGTTCCTCGGCAGAAGGGGTCTCCTCCCCATCGCCCTCCAGAAGAGCATGCGAAGGCGTGGGGCTTTGAGGAAGGACGTCGGAAGAAGGGACGTCGGCAGAAGGAACCTCGGGCAAAGGGGCAGCAAGGTCTTCGGGCTCCTTGCCTACCTCCTCCGGAATTTGCGGAAGAGAGGAAGGAGCAGCTTTCTTTGCCCGTTTGGAGGGAGGGCTGCCCGAAGTCTGCTTCTGCCTCCGAGAGGCGGCCTTCTTTGTCTGTTCGCCCCTCTGGGCCTGCCAGGTAAAAAGAGCCTTGTAGAAGGCAGCCGCGTCGTCACCCATCTCTAAAAAAAGGAAGAGAAGATCAGTGTAAGTCCAAGATGAAGTTATGAAGGAAAAAATGAGAAAGTAACTTACTCTCGTAAAAGGACTCATAAGTCTCTTTCCCCTGAAGGAGTTTCACGAGCCAGGAGTCCTTCCCCGAAGAAGCCGGTTTCGGCATGTTGAGGTCTGTCACATGCTCCTTTACCACCTTGAGTTCCCCAAGGACCTCTTCGGTCATGAGCCTCCAGTTGATCGGAAAGGGGTAAAGGGCACGAGGAGAGACCTCGGCAGCCCAGTCAGAGACGGCCCGGATGCGCCTGTCGAAGTCCTCAAAGATAGGTGCTACGTCGGCGTCTAGCAGTATCTTCGGGTCAACAACATCCATCTTGAGCCTCCCCTGAGCCCACTTGGTCGGGACGTGCGACCAAGCCTCCGACTTCTTCAGGAAAAAGAATTTTTGTTGCCACCCTCGCCAGCTGTCTTTGGTGGCGAAGGTGAACGTATACTTTTTGCTCCCGGATCCCCGAGGTAGCATAAAGTAGAAGCCACCCTTCGGGACCACGAAGAGCTTGTAGTACTGAAGAAAAACTACAAAGTGAGGTTTTATTTTGAAAACGCCGCACATACAGAGGAAGGCGTTGAAATAGCAGTACGAGTTCGGTGGGAGTTGGTTAACAGCAATGCCATGGAAGTTGCAGAACGCGCTAACCATCTCCGGGGGGGGATACCGAAGTCCGGCCTTCAGTTGGGCTCGGAAAACGGTGATTTCATCACTTCGGTTGGAGAAAGGAAATTGGTCAGGACGGGGCAACCTCGTCACAGAGTAAGAGGGTAAGAAAAACTTTTTCTTCCACTTCGCTAGTTTTGCCGGAGTAGTGCAGCAGGGGTGAGAAAGAAGAGGTTGCCAACTCTCGGGAACAGGCATGATGAAAACGAGTTCGGGAAAAACAAGGAAAACGAGTTCGGGAAAAACAAAGAAGAATCTTTGAAAAAAGCAGAAGGACTAAAACCCACCAAAGGTCTTGCCGGAATCTGGATTTCTGGAAGCCGTCGTGAAAAGTGGTCGGAAAAATGCCTGAAAAAGGAGAACCGCCGCGAAAAATCGGGAGAGAATTAGAAGGCAAAAGAAAGCAAAAGCAGAAGAAGAAAGAGGGTTATGACAGGACTGATATATATAGGCCGAGAAGGCCAGGAGAACCGTCGTCATTAGTACCCCTCGGAAGGCGAAGCGTCGCCATAACTGCTAAGAGCGCCTGAAAAGTCGCGCCAGCCGTACTCAGTACATTCTTACCCAATAAAAGTGTGCCATGTGTCGGTCATCGCGCAGCAAACGTGCCCCGTGTCGTCCATCACGTCGAGCACGCCCTCTGACACCATTTGGTCTAGAGGCGCCGCCCTAGACTGACTCTGCTAGATACAGGACGCGACGCATGAGTAGACCTATAAAGGCAAAAAAGTAGGTTACCTCGAAGACACCAAAAGACAGCCTGTGACTTCGGGCAAAACGTCTATCTTCGGTACAAGGTTATCCTATTTCCCCTCGCCACAGGGACACCAAGAGACAGCCTGTGACTTCGGGCAGAAGGTGTATCTTCGGCACAGGGACAGCCTATCTTCTCGCGCCTCGAGGACGCAAAAAGGGCTGCCCATCGCTCCAGGCAGAAGAAGGCGTCTTCGGCGCAGATATCACAACCACAGGACCCGAAAACCGATGAACCGAAGTTTCTCACTTCGGCTTTTCGGAGGGGGGCCTGTGATAGCCAAAGGCTATTGCCTCCTCGGTAGTAACTCCCTGCCAGAATATTGGCCGAGGAGTCTGACGTCACCCAAGAGAGGATCTTTTCATTGACCTCGGAAGGTGCGAAGTCAAACACTATGAGCTCGAGACTTTGGTTAGGTCGTCAGGAATTCCGAGGACAACACCGTCTCCATCGAGGGGCCAAACTGACCGTCTTCGGGTAAGAGAGCCATCTCTCTGAAGCAAGGGAGAATCTCCCCGAAGGCAGAGGCCCCGAAGAGGCCTTCCCCGAACAAGAAACACCTGAACAAGGGAATCCCCGAACTATGGGTGTGAGTCCCGAAGAAGGTGTTCATCAAGGGAACTCCCAGAACTATGGGATAGATCCCGAAGGAGGTGCTCACACTGAAGGACGGATAGAATCCGAAGAGGGTGCACGCACCAAAGGGCGACCTCGCCCAGGGGACCTCGGGAGTACGGTATGAGCATTTAAGGAGCCTTTGACATGCCGCCCACAAGCCCTGCACGTCACATCAGAACGGCGAACTGACACGCCGTAGCCGCCCCAGTCCTGACACAACCTGTCCGGGTCCAGGGCTAAAGGAGGCTGCAAACGGCTGCCTGTCCCCTAGGTCCAAAAATACAGATCAAATCCGACCGAACACGTGTCATGATCTAAACGGACCAGCTACTCCTATAAATACTAGGAAATGGGACTGGGCAAAGGATGGGCATTTTTCCTCCCTCTGAGAAAACACAAAACAGGCAAGACACTTGATCCCTTAGTGTTCTTCCTCCACTTTCACTCAGAAAACTGACTTGGGCGTCGGAGGGTCCTCCCCGGAAAAGCAAACCGGGGACCTCCTAACCTCTTCTTTGAGCTTTTCAGGCACACTCAGCTGGGAAACCATAGCTCCAGGCGCTCGCCTCCCCAGGAAGTCTCTCCGCCTATCAACATGACAGCAAACGAAGATGCTTTGGGGCATCAGTATCCTCTGACTTTGTCGTGCTAGATCTCTGTCTTTGACTTCCTCCTTATCTCTGCCTCCATCCCTAGCTGCTACTATTTTTGCATCTAGTTCAACATTCCCCAAACAATGGTTGTCTAGACAATACACCTAGAAGTTTCCAACCCAATAGTTACTCTGCTGCTCTGGCAGAAATATCTGGTTGAACCCAGAAATTTTCAAGTAATTCGACAAAAATTTCTTGCCCGACCTTGGGAATCTCAAGTTTAGTTCAAATAGCAAAAGTCAAGTTTGATGATCCATAATATTTAATTTTCATTTTATTTTCATCTCTAGTCTATTAAATGTTTTATTTAGATTTTAAATCTATTAAAAGTATTTTATTTTAGTTCTAAATTCATTAAAAATATTTTATTTTAGTCCCCAATTGGACAAAATTTATTAACTCAAGGTAATTGTCTAATAACAATTTTTTAAAGCATAATTTAAATTATTTGGTAACTGTATTATTATAAATTTAATATATATAATAATATTTTTTTATAGTTAATGGACATTCAAATTACTAGTTTTTTCTCTCTATAAGTTGAACTTATTTCATTAAGGAAGAAAAAACTACTAATTTTAAATTATTTACTTACTATAAAAAAATTATTATATATTTTAAATTTATTGGAAGTTAATTACTGAATATTTAAATTATAGACATTGTACTTTTTTTTAAAATTTTTCAATAATGTGTTTGTTCATAAATTTCTTTTAGACTTGTATTGATTATTTTATTGATTATGATGATATATACTCTATTAAAATTTGAACTTTACTTGTCTTGTATTAGTAATTATGTTGTATCATTGTTATAATATTTAAATTTTGCTTAAGTTTTTAATATAATTAGTCTTTTATATAAATTAGATTATTTAGGCAAGAAATTTTAAGTTTTTCATAGAATCTTACGATCTACGATCTTGATCTTGTACGACAAAAAACAATTTTAGCTATATTTCTAATCTTGATAACTTTGATTTCTGGATATTATTTTCAGAATTTCTAAACACCAATTCCAAAAGATAGTGGGGGCTTTGGTATTAGGCAGACTGGATATTTAAATAAGGCTCACACGTTGAGGCTATAGCCCTGGAATGTGGGACACAATAGGACTAAACCAGCCTGGCCAGCTTCTTGTTAACAAATAAGATGGGGAATAGAACTGTAACTTCCCATTCTTTCGCATGGAAAACTGTCAATGTCGGCAAAGCAATCAAAAGAGTTGTTTTTACTTGTTCTAACACCATGTGGTGGTTTGACAATTGGGGAATGTTCTTATTCCTCTTTGTCTTTGGAAAATTTGGTGTGTCCACAATACAAAATTTTTTGGGAATATTGACTGCTCTGCTGAGTTCATCATAAGCAGAATTACACTGTAGCAACGTGTTTTTGAGAGTCATCACCAATCGGTTTTACTTAGGTCGATTGGATATCTATTATGGTTTGTGAAAGATTCTAAGATCGTGAGTCAGTTACATTAAAGTAACCTTATTAAAGCGCACGGAAATTGATACCTTGGAGTTCGATTTTATTTTTTCCTAACTCTTTATCTTTTTTGTTTGATCGTTGACAAAAAAAATAATTTTTATTAATTCTATTTAATTTTTAATTAATTTAATTCCAAACTGTGAATCTTACCAGACCAATAAGATATGAAATATTAGATCTCCTAGAAATTTTGAGACTTTACTAAATCCATGAAAAATTTGGAAGGAACATTTTGTCCTAAGCCGTGCGTCTTACTAAACCAGTTAAATTCGAACAAATAATCAATCTCAAAATTTTATTAAATCAGCAAGAACGGATTCACAAAACAATTTGTTATGTATTTAAAAGTTGTTTAACCAATATTTTGTGTATGTTACTATTAGACGCATCATAATAATTAAGATTAAGCTATTCTAAAAAAATAAACAAGAGAAGAAATAAACCAAATCAAAATCCCATGTTATTCCCCTATGTCAATTTATGACCAAGTTTAATGCAAGGCCAAACCAACAATAACAAAGGAGACAGAGAAAAGAACAAACAATAAAAGCTTGCTGTCAGTAACTAATCTACAAAATAAAAGAAAGTTAGTAACTGAATGAATGAAAAAAAAAGATCAAGGGCTAATCAAGAGTTTTACCAACAAAGAACGTAGACCGGGTCGGATGAAGCTGGAAACGGGTCTGGTTCGCGGGTCTAAAACGGATCTTGTTCTATTTGGCCTTGATTCTTCCTTCTCCGGCAACGATGGAGGAAATGGGAGGTGGAGGCAACGGAAGCGAGAGAATAAAAAAAAAGGTTGCAGCGGGGGTGGTGGAACTCGTCTATTCTCTCGTCTGGTAGGGCACGAACGGCGATGGGGAGCACCTGGCTTATTAGGGGTGAGCATGGGTCGGGTTGGTTCGGTTTTATGGTGGAACAGAACCAACCCAAAATGGCCTCGGTTCTAAAATTTTTCTACCAAACCCAGAACCGAGAACCGAACAGAACCAGAACCATGGTTCTGGGTTTCTCGGTTCTGGTTCTCGGGTTTTTCGGTTTATACCATATACCTAGAACAATACTAAAATTCAATAAATCTACATCTATAATCAGTTTTATGACATATTCAACATCATATACAATTAAATTAATTTTTAAATATAAGTACTTAGATACATTCAAAAGAATTTAAAATGTTGTTCTTACAAAATTGGTTCAAAAGAGTTGTTTGTGGGGCATATTTTATCAACTAGTTTACTTCATTCCAGTAATTCCAATATTAGTATGACATTCAATATAGAAAACTGAGCATTTAAGACAATTTTCTTCAGTATTAAAACCTAAAATATGTCGATGTCATAAATTTTTAATTTTGCATGACTCAAATGAAAAAAATATCATAATTGTGTCGTAAAGAGTAGTCTGAAATAAAATATCGAAAACAAAATGACTTAGGAGTGGTGGGTCTATGAAGCAAAGTGATTTAAGTGAATATGGAGAAATTTCATAAATGATCCCACAACTTCCATACTGTTTCAATCTGGAACATCAATTTAAGAGTTTAATATAAAAACACAAAATAACCATCATAATACTTTAAAGAAATATGTGTGTGTGTGTGTGTGTATAGATATATTAGTAATACTATAATTTTTATTATATATATATATATATATCGGGTTCGGTTCCACATCGGGTTGGTTCCATATGGAACCAGAACCAACCCAAAAACCGTTGGTTCTCCTATATATGGAACCAACCCGAGAACCATGATCAATTTTTACCCAACCCAATGAGGGTGGTTCGGTTTCGGTTTCGGGTTTACCCAACCCATGCTCACCCCTAATCTGGATTACAAACTTTTTTTTATTTTGCAGATTAGTCACTGACAGTAGGGGTGAGCGTGGATCGGATTGGTTCGGTTTTATGGTGGAACCGAACCAACCCAAAATGACATCGGTTCCAAAATTTTTCTACCCAACCCAGAACCGAGAATCGAACAGAACCAGAACCATGGTTCTGGGTTTCTCGGTTCTGGTTCTCGAATTTTTTGGTTTATACCATATACCTATAACAACACCAAAATTCAATAAATCTACATCCATAATCAGTTTTATGACATATTCAACATAATATACAATTAAATTAATATTTAAATATACCTACTTAGATACATTCAAAAGAGTTTAAAATGTTGTTCTTAAAAAAATGGTTAAAAAGAGTTGCTTGTGGGGCATCTTTTATCTCAACTAGTTTACTTCATTCCAGTAATTCCAATATTAGTATGACATTCAATATAGAAAACTAAGCCTTTAAGACCATATTCTTCAGTATCAAAACCTAAAATATGTCGATATCATAAATTTTTAATTTTACATGACTCAAATGAAAAAAATATCATAATTGTGTCGTAAAGAGTAGTCTGGAATAAAAGATTTAAAGTAAAATGACTTAGGAGTGATGGGTCTATGAAGCAAAGTGATTTAAGTAAATATGGAGAAATTTCGTAAAGGATCCCACAATTTCCATACTGTTTCAATTTGAACATCAGTTTAAGAGTTTAATATAAGAACACAAAATAACCATCATAATACTTCAAAGAAATATGTGTGTGTGTATATAGATATATTAGTAATACTATAATTTTTATTATATATATATATATATATATATATATATATATATATATATATATATATATCGGGTTCGGTTCCACCTCGGGTTGGTTCCATATGGAACCAGAACCAACCCAAAAACCGTCGGTTCTCCTATATGTGGAACCAACCCGAGAACCATGATCAATTTTTATCCAACCCAACTCAACCCAATGGGGGTGGTTTGGTTTCGGTTTCGGGTTTACCCAACCCATGCTCACCCCTATGGCTTATACTAAGAAAAGACCAGGCGAGATTCGCTAAGTTTAACAGAGTTTAAAGTTGATCCAAATGCCAGTTTAAGTCCAACAAAACTCCCAAGCTGCTGATTTTGCCCTAAATTCTGTGCGAATTCCAATTTGACCCAAAACTTTAAGGATTTGTCAATTGAGCCCAAAACTTCCTAAAATTTTCTAGATTTCCTTAAAATTTCAGGATCTCATCATATTTGCCCCCGAACTCTCCATTTTTGACAAATTTACCTCAAACTTTTCAATTTTTCTCCAAAATTCTCTAAAAAGTCCCGGTTTCTTCACAAACTTTTATGTTTTCCCTAAATTGATCAAATAAAACTCTTAGGACTCTGAATTTGTGCCTAGACTAAATTAATTCCTATTTCTACCTTAGGTGAACACTTTAAACTCAATAATACCTAAAAAGACCAAATTGCCCCTGCGAAACAAAATGCTCATAAACTAATTTTTTTAACCTAGAACTAAAGCAAAAGTTAGTACCCGGATAAAATTGGGTATCAACACATAAACAAAAATTGCTAAGTTTCTGCACTAGCCGGTCACTAGAAAATGAAATACCAACTGACTGATGACCAATTTGTTAGTCAATTTCACATTTCACTTGTGCTGTAGTCAATAAGGCCACCATAAACATCCAATGGACATCTCCTTCAAGTGGGTTTAAACTTACTATTGATCGGCATATTCAGCTTCTGGAGGAAATTACAAGAGTAAGAGGTGTCATTTGAAATAAAAAAAAGGTGATTTTGTTATGGCTTTTACAAGAAATATCAACCTTATTGACAGTTTAAATGTTGAACTTTGGGCGCTAAAAGAAGAGGTTAAACTTGCTATTCAACTGATCACTTTTTCCTTACGAATTGAGATAGATTTTAGAGTTGCAGTTCAACACATCAATTCATCTTTATGCACTTCTATGGAACTTATGCCTTTGTTATTGAATTGCAAATTGCTCGACGAGGCCGGGGAGGTTCAACAGTTCGGCACACCTTTAGGCAAGGAAATGCATTGGCGGACTTGCTTGCAGGAAAAGATGCTACCCTTGGCGAATAAGGCACAATTATATCTTTTGAAAATGCCAAAAGTTTTGTAACCAATGCTTTATTGTAGCAGCCTTTCGGATTACCTTTTCCTAGGACTATTAAGGACTTAACTACTTGTAAGTCGTGTTAGACGGTTTCTTTCTTAATTATGCTCTATTTACCAAAAAAGAATTCTTATCAGTCATGTTAAATTAATTATTATTCAGTATTTTTGATGATAAAAATTCTGCCATTTTGATTACGTTTGAGTTTCATGAAGTAGGTTGAACAATTTTCGCTAAAACATTATGTTTAATATTAGAATTTATTTATACTTTGTGTAAGAATATTATATAAATTGCGATTGTTCGGCCTCAAAAAGGAGAAATTATTATGATTGTAGCCATACAAACGAAAGATCTTGGCCCTTCCATCGGCTTAGCTCTTGAAGCTATAAAAGTGGCCGTATGGCACTTCACCGCCTAGATGCAAAAGATAGAAAGAAAAAAATAACAGATAATATCAAAAGTGCTAAAAATGGAACTTTTTTTAACGTTTACATATATATTGAATTTTCAAGAATTTTCACGTGATTATGAAACATATACAAGTAGGAATAAAACATAGATTACCCTTAAAAAAAACATGAGTATTGAAAAAGGCGAAAATCACTTTTAGTCCTAAATTTATCTTGCTTTTCGATTAAGTTATAAAGCTTTTTTAATTTTTAAATCAATCTTCAAACTCTGTTAAACTTTTTATTAATAAATAGTCTTAAATTTATTGAATACAATTACTAAAATGAGCAAAATTTATAGAGATGAAAAGTTGAAAATTTTAATGGTTGATTAATTGTAAAAAATTTATTGCACTTTGAATTTTCTAGAAAATAGTTATGAAATAGTTTAAATTAGAATTTGAAAAAAAAAAGTTGATGTCAAAAAAATGATGAGTTCCAGAACTAACTGTTTACAAAGTTGCAAAGTTTTCGGATTTATTTAGAAAAGTAAAATTTTAGGACTAAAATTTATGCAATTGTAAAGTTTTAGGAGATACTTAGAAAATTAAAAAATTCAGGGCTAAAACAAAACATAAGCAAATTTCTAGGATAAAAAATGTCCTTTTCCCATGCAAAAAGTAGGGGTAAATATGAGTTAGATTGGTTTAGTTTTCTAGTGGAATGAAACCAACCCAAAATTTTGATGATTAAACAAAAAAAAAAAAAAAATCTTACCCAATATGAGAACTGAGAACTAAATAGAACCAGAACCAATAACCTAGTTTTTTGGTTTCTGGTTCTCGACTTTTTCAATTTCTCTCATATAAATATAACAATTAAAAACTTTATAATCCAATAAATTTGCATCCACAACCAGTATAATAAATATTCGACATAATAGACAGCTTAATCCACGTTTAAATGTACTTGTTCTTAGTATATGAGCAATTTACTAATATCATAATTTTTTATATATATGTTTTTTCATAACATACATGTTTATATATAAATATATGAGCAATTTAGAAATGTACACATTTAAATGTACACGTTTATATATAAATATATGAACAATACAATAACATCATAATTTTTGTTATATGCTTTGTTTATACATGTACCTTCGATTCGGTTCCATCTCAGTTTAGTTTCATATGGAATTAGAATCAATCAAAAAACCTATGTTCCTCCTAAAAGTGGAAATAACTAGGAAATCATAATATATTTTTATCCAACCCAGTCCAACCCAGTAAGAGCAGTTCTAGTTTACCCACTCATGCTCACCCTTAGTAAAATGCTAAAGTCGTGGTGCGTGATAAAAAGAATGTCCATAGCCTTGTGACTGTCATTGCAAATTTGTTCTCAATCTCTATTTTATTAACCTTCTATAATTATTTACATATTGCTCCTTAGCACTAAGTAGGCACAAAAACCTGATTTTGGAGAGAGGAAAAAATTAATAATTTAAATTATTCATTAACTCTTAGAAAAATATGGTGAAATTTTAATATTTAAAAAAATAGTTACATAAGGGTTTAAATCATAATTTAAAAATTTGATGTCAAATAGTTCATGAGAATTAAAAATTTCAAATTACTTGGGTGTCTTCTAACAAATTCAAATTATAATATACTTTTTGTACAGTTACTAGATAATTTAAACTATTAATTTTTTATTTTTATAAATCACATTTCTTTGTGTATATGTAAGGTTGGGTACCAATATATAATAAATTATAAATATTTGGTACCTTTTCACAACAAAATGAAAGTTGGGAGCGATTTAAACGATGACAGGTAAATATCTGGAACCATTTAGCCTGCTGCGTGTTTTCCCGCCAGCTGATCGTTGGCGTTCACTAATTTTCTTCCTCCGAATTTCGGAGGCTACATATAACAAGTTAATGAACAATGCAAGACCATACATATTAATGAATTAAAACCAACTAATTACCACGATAAATATGAAGCGCATAATTAACAAACGGTCCCCGAAGGCACTTTTATTATTGCTGGTAAAAGTAAAAACATAAATGAAAAGATGGAAATGACATACGAAAACAAAACGAAGGCAAAACTAAAAGAAGAAGAGCTCTCAGAAAAATATAAACCAAACCCCCTCGCATTAATAACCAATCATCTCTTCCTACGTCTCCTTCCTTGTTTCACCCATCCATCGGCGTGAATTTAGTGCAAGTAGTAGGCCACCAGAGAAGCCACGGAGCCAACGACCACGGAGCCGAGCACCGGCAAGGTGGAGGCAGCTCCGCTGGCGGCGGCCGGACCGGGGGCCTGAGCAGGGGCTGCAACTCCAGCTACACCAACCTCAGCCATGGCCACTCCCATGCCGGCGGCAGCGGCGAAGAGGACGGCACAAGCAGCCTTCTTCATCTCCATTTGTTTTTGGTAGTTTGTTTTTTTTTGGTGAAAGTTTTAATTTTTTGGGTGTTTTTTTGATAGTAATGAAAGAGAAAAGGAAAAAAGATGGAAATTTATTGAAGGAAACACAGGTAGATGTAATGGAGGTAGTGGGAAAATGGAGAAGAAGAGATGGGTTCTTATAGGAAGAGGAAGGGAGGGAGGTTGGGTTTGGAAAGCAAAGTTGTCGGGTTCTATTTTTGGGAGGAGTTATTTATGGAGAAAAATCTCACCACTAAATGGTTGGATTATTATTATTAGCTAGTATTAATTTCCCTCCTTTGTTTGCCAATTGGAACGATTCTTCGGCTCTTTTGTTTTGGATGTTTCATTTCGTTCCTGCAATGCAACTTCAACTCATTTTTCAAAGTCAATACACTATGTTGTAGACATCAAATTTAATTTTTTTTGTTGGTCGGCAAGAATCTCAAATATACAATTAATATTTTGGATTGAGACTAAATCTGCAATTCAGGTTTCTTTCCCAAATTCCCACTACTATTTGAAATGGATCAAATTGGCCAATAATGTTTTAAAATTGACTTAAATTGGCCACTAACTGCAAACATTAAATAGTTAATAGAAAGAGGTAAAGTAGTTAGTTTTAAAATTTTAGGATTTGTAATGTAACTCCTACCAAACTTTGAGGGCTTTAGGTAATTTGTTTATTTTCTGATCTTATGTGCAAATTGGAAAAATAAAATGTGAAATTATAAAAATATTCTAAAGCTCAAAAGATAAATAAAAAAACATAAAAGCTATAAAAATCAAAATATGTCATTTAAAATTAATGATTCATTCAATAATACATTTTTATACTATGATTAATTTTTGGGTAACTGGAATCAATCGTCCTTAAACTATCCGAAGTTTGTGTTTTCACCCCGAAACTATTAAGTGTTGTATACATTGTCCTCAAACTTAAAAAATGTTAGGTAATAGTCCTACCATCAATATGAACTATTAATGACAAACGGAATGTTGATGTGGAGGATGACTTGGCATGGGATGGGCTTACATTAGGTATTTTGGAAAGTTATAAAGCTAAGTCATTGTTCTTCTGCTTCAGTTCGCGATTCAGTTAGGAAGAAATAGATGGAGCAAGAGATAACCCATGAATGCTAGAGTTGTAGATGAAGGAAAGAACTAGAAAATCATCGCTGATAAGCATTATTAGGTATCTTACCTCCTATTTTGTGATTTCTATGATTGGAGATGGGTCTAAGAGTTTAAGGATTTGGTTTGATTTTGCGGTTATGGTTGATTTTGTTTGGAATTAGATGTTTTGAATATTGAACATTATAATGCAAGATGTCTTAAAGTAGCACAAATCACTTGGATTCAAAAAGGTTCTGATATGAAAACAAATGGTGCAAGTGTGGGGGTCAGGTTGCAATAAAGATTTTTGCATTAGAAAAGAATCCTAGTAGGCTGTACTATTGTTGTGCTGAGAGCAAATGTGGTTTTCTAGGTTGGTGTGTGCCTGTGAACAAGACTGATGCAGGGGGATAGAGGGTTTCGGCAGAGCAAAGTTGGGGAAGGAATAACATGGCAGAGGAAGGTTGTGAACCAGCTATTGTTGCAAAGAATGTGTGTGTCAAATTAGAAAGGTTTGAACAGAAAGTGTGTTCAAAATTAGATAGGATGGAAGGTATGATAAGTAGAACAAAGGAATGGCTAGTAATAAGTTTGTTGTTTAATGTGGTTGCTATTATTGTTCTAATTGGGGTTGTGACAATGGGAAGATGATGGTGCACTCTGTTTTGTTATGAATGAAATGGTTTTGGTGTGTAGCCATCTTGTTTGTTCATGTTTGAGTACAGAACAAATCCAGTATTGCAAGTTTACAATTGAACATATAAAATTATAGATTAAAGAAAGAAAGATGCATACTGTCATAAAACCCTTTAGGATTCATGTTTGAGTGCATGCTAAAGAAATGTTCATTGGTAGTAAGAAATGTAGTGCTATACATCAAAATGACCTAAACTATTTCTGCCATTGGATAATTGTTCAACTTAAACCCTAAACCCCAACCACAAAATGATGTCGGGGCATTACAAAACATCCACAAACAGAATGTGCTTACTTTAAAATCAAGATAAACTGTTGGATCAGCTAGTTTTTGAGGTTGTAGGAAGTGGCTGGCTCATTGTCTGCAGAACAAATTTTGGCATACCTTCTACCTCTCATTTCAGCTGAAAATAGCATATGAACAAGTTTTTTTAGAAACTTGCAGCATTAAAATGATCTAAACTTGTGGGATAGATGCAAATGTTACAAGGGCTATAACAAGGGCAAACCTTCATTTCTTGTGGAAAGATAAAAATCCTCAACCTTAAATGGGCATAAATGGTATAACATTCAAACATATAATAGAAAATAAAATATATACATAAAGAACTCACAAACTCACAGAACACATGTTCACTCTTTATCATAGAAACATACAAGTACTCACAGAACACTTGTGCATTCTTTATCACAAAAACATACAAGTACTCACAGAACATGGCAATGTAACAAAAAAGTTCTTAAAGGAATTGGTACTCATAGAAGCATTGCTGGATGAACCATGTGCCTTTTTTTTTATTTTATAAAACCTCATGTTATGTTCACCACTTCCACAAACTCTGCAATGCATTTTATTTCATTTCTTTGATAGTTTTGCCTTCATTTTATTAGCTTGGATTTCATCAGCAGAATTTCTTCTATTTGTTTTTTTTAGGCCTTCTTGCCTTAGGTATTCCAATTAGGGGTGGGAAAATCTCATTGGCATGATCTTTAGGCCACAGATTACACCTATTTATTGGCTTGATGATGCATTCATATGTTTTAAGATATGTTTCCACCTTATAACAGTTAGCTACAAAGTTTTTAGGTGAGAAATTCAACTTCCTCATGCAAGCCATAGCATGAGGACAAGGGATGCCTGAAAGATCCCAAAGTCTACAAGCACAAGATCTATTATTCAAGTCAACCACAAAAAAGTCTCCCTTACAACCAACTTGGAATTCATCACCTCTAGACCAATCGACAATGTAGAAGATAGATTCTTGTTTTATCTTCTCCAACTTCTTATCAATTTTTGGACATAGAATCCCAATATGTTTTTTTTTATAAAATCTCTCATACCATGTACCCTATTCATTAGTGTAAGCCTGATAAGTTCCATACATGTGAGTAGTGGTTTGTCCCTAGCTTCTAAAATCATTTTGTTGAAACATTCACACAAATTGTTAAAAAGCATGTCACACTTACTAGATGTATCAAAGTGTGACCTTGACCAATGATGATGGTCCCTCTCAAGTAGCCAATCACGTGCACTCTTTGCCTCATTACTGATGACACTTATCCATTTTCTGAATTCTTGCACATAGGTAAATCTTGCAACATTCCATGGTAATTCTTTAAGACACTCACTTGTGTGCCCAGCCTCCTTAAAGTTATTATACATGTGTCTGATACAAAATCTGTGTTTAGAACCTAAGGAAAGTTCATCCAACACAGGAACTAAACCCTGCAGGTCAGAAAGATCATTTTTATCAGAGCACATGCATTTGCTAAAAAACTCAAGCAAACACCATTAAAAAAGTAATTTAACCTTGTGCCTATCAGACATAAAGGTCCAATGGTAACTATTGTTTATGCTAAGGTCTTTCATGAGATTTGTAAGGAACCATCCCCAAGAATCTTTGCACTCAGAATCAACTACAACCTAGGCAATTGGATAGATACAATCATTGCCATCTATCCCCATTGTAGCCAACAATTGTCCTTCGTATCTTAACTTAATAAAACATTCATCTAAACATATAAATGGCTTACATCCAGCTTTAAATCCCCTTTTCAATGGCTCTAGGCAGAAATATAACCTATTGAATGTCTGCATGTCTAGCTGTAGGATGAAAGTTGAACCTGGGTTATGTTTCTCAACTTCAGCCCTATACTATCTAAGCTCTCAAAATTGCTGCTCTTTATCTTACTTGCACCATTTGTTTGCAAGCTTCTTTACCCTCAAAGCTTTATGCCTGTTAATTTCACCAGGGTAATCTTTTCTAACACTTGCTGCAAAACCACTTGGTTTCCAACTTGGATCTGCTCTAAAATATTCCTTGTATTGCATGGCAAGCCACTTGTATAAAGCAAAATGGTTGTCATAGCCTTTGATACACTTATGCTCTAGATTCATGTTCTTGATTTGCCATGTCTTGTCAAACTAATTCTTGTTAAAATACACACCAACAGCCTTTTTGAAATCTTCCCTCGAACTAAATTTCATGCCACACCTAAACTGAGGATTCATCATGTCACTTGCACTTTTAAACTCAGGAAAAACCCTTTAACTCCTACCACCACCACCGGCATCATCATCACTCCCACACAAACTCCTACAACCATTACTTCTTTCACTTCCACTGTCAACCTTAGTTCCATTGCCCCCTGTAACTAGTAGCCTTTTCCCCTTTCACATCAAACATTTTCTTGATATCTCCCTCAATTATCTCAACCCTTAAATCCACAGCTACATCACAAACTTCATCATCATGTACAGTCTAATCACTGACATCATACTCACTATCATCAAATTCATAAACCACATCCTGTTCAGAACTTTTCTTATCAGCTTCTTCTTCAGCTGACTTTCTCTGCCCCAAACTTACTTCCTTTGATATTTCCTTATTACATTGATCCACATACAAGTCTGATAAAGTCTTCTTCTACAAGTATACCTCAACACACCTGTTTGGTGGAATGACATTCGCTAGCTCTAGAAGTTGGAAATCCCTTAAGAAGTTAACCAATCCATCAGCTAGGCTTCCTCCAAAAGTAATACAACCTAGCAACACCAACATCAACCTTTGACCCCTTCACCATTAGCTCAATCTCTAGCATGGACAGCTTGTCCCTTTGGCACTAATCAATATACCCAATGCCTTTCCTAGAATATTGAATCTCTAACATTTCATTTGATAGATAGAACAAGTAGCCCCCCATAATAAAACTAAATGGAAAAGTACTCTGATTTTGAACCTATAATTATTCAAGCACTACTCAGATTGGAACAAACTTAAGCAAAAATTAAGATAAACAAGTTCAAAATGTTGCACAACAAGATCAAATGTCTTCATTGTCAAGTCAAACTAACTTCCATGACAAGATATATCCCTTTCTTGCATATCTATACTATCTTAGAACTTTTTTAAATGCTCTATTCACCATCTAGGACAGTAAACTATGTGCCCACTATAAAAGTCTTTCTCATGCAACCCACTAGCTACTAAAAAACCTAACTCAAATCAAAAGCCAACTTCTGTTGTCATAAGCAGGATGAACACAACTCTTACAATAAACCCTTGCATCGCCTGCCACACCCTCTCATTTTTTCCACTTACTCTATTTCATATCAACCGATATCCACATATGCCATAAACCCCAAGATTGCAATAGTACAAACCATCAACATCAACGATTAAAAAACACACACACACACACACACACAAAAGTCACAGTAACGTGTACACAACACTAACCATAATTAAGGAGTTTCTTCTTCCTTTTGCTTCAAATTGCCCAATCAACCTCCATTCCTATAAATCAATACCAATTTCTCTCAACTAATCTTCTTCCCTCACTTCACTCACAACAATTGTCCGAAATTCTTCCTAATCGGCAAGCTTTCTCGCTCAATTGCACTTAGGGTTATGTCCTAACTCTCCATTACCCCACTCATATGCCTTTTCCTCCCAAATCATTCCCGCCAAAGCCAAATCATCTACCACATCGAAATTCTCAATCACAAATGGTTCAAATAGATGGCAGAACTATTAAGTAACATTTATAAAGTTTTAGGACAACAATAACCACATTACACTGTTATGGGATAAATTTGGAACATACGTGATAGTTTAGGGATGATATGTGTCCTTAACCCTTAATTTTTTTATGATGGTCTAAAATTGAAAAATTAATAAAAAGTTTATGTTGTAAAAAAAAAAGAGTAAATTTTCCATCTTAAACTATTATACCCATAGTATTAGTTTTTAAATGACATTAGTTTTAGAGAAACATAAAAAATGAAAAAAAAATATTTTAGGTTAATTTAATTTAATGATGAACAAACTACATCATATCATATACCTAAATTTACAAAAATTGGTTATATATTTCTTGTTTGCACAAACATACAAGCTCAATGCCAGCATCAAGTCCTCTTAAATCATAGAGGACCTTGGGTTTATTTAATCTTCTTTTTAGGGGACTATATCAAGTAATCTCATTATCTTCTTTTCCCTTGTTTTCTCTCTAAGCTTATATTGCAAGAAAAAAAAAAAACCCGAAAGAATTACGTTATGGGTGGCAAAATTTGACCTGACCCGAAAACGTAGACCGACTCACCCAAACCCAAATACCACCTGACCTGATTTGATCATAAGAGTCAATGACCCGAACTCAATTCTACCCAACCTGACCTGAACCCAAACTCGATTAAAGTGAAACTCAAAAAAGCCCAAAACTCGAAATACCTGAACCCAAATTGGATTATACCTGAGTTAGCCCAACCCCGAAATAGCCTGAACACGAAATGACCTACACCCTAAACTGACCTAACCCAAACCCGAAAAGACTCAAGTCTAAATCTGACAAGACTTGATTTCTAAGATTTATTGAATTAGCCCATGACTTTATGAGATTGTCATATTTTGCCTTATAAAATTGTCATATTTATCTCAAACTCTCGAGAGCTGACAGATTTGCTATAAAAAATTTTCAATTTTGCTTAGAACTTTCTAAAAGCCTCCAATTCACACTCAAACTCTTCCATTTTGCCTACACTAACCTCAAATGACCTCTAGGGCTCCAAATTCATAATTAAAATAAATTAATTCTTTTTTTTACTCTAAATAATTATTCTAAATTCTTACAAAATTTTAACTCAAAGTAACAATATAATATAAATGCATTTGATCCTACCAACTTCTTAAGTTCTAAAATGACTAGGTTTATAGTTTCATGAATCGAATTTGCAAAGTTTTGAATTAGATATTTTTATTAAAATAATTGATTGTTAATATATTTATATCTAGTTAAATTAATTTTTTTAGGTTATTTTTTTATGCCTAATAATTTTTTAGTTATAAGGTTCCTAAATTTTAAAATTTTCATTTTAGTCACTCATAAAAATTGTAACTTGGCTCTTTAAACTTTTCAAATATTTGCATCAAAAATCAAATTTTTTAATTTAAATTTTAGTAAAATCTAAATAAAAAATTAAATTAATCTAGTTGTTCCAGTTTATGCACTAATAACCTGATTAGACTTGAATATCAACTCGAATCTGACCTGATAGCCAAAGTGCTATCGCCCCCATCGCCTGAGGACCTCGACCAAGCACTATGCTCGGGAAAATCCAGCATCACTGATGAGGAACGCCAGTACCGACCTTGGAAAGGAGGGAGTCCGACTCCATGGGTACATGATCTCGGAAGTCCGACAATAGCTCCGAGAATGACAGTACCGACCTCAGGAACTAGCGTGTTACCTCCCTCGGGAAGGTGACTGAACTGACTTCGGGGGTGAAGGACCAGCCACCCTCGGCAGGAGAGAATCCCCCCGAAGGAGTAGTTTCAGAGCTAGGGGATCCCTTGAACTACCAGTACGACTCTGGGAAAAGGCCCCTCACCCCGAAGGGTGACTTCAACCAAATGGACCTCGGGGGGTACGACAGAAGCATTTAAGGAGTCTCTGACATGCCGCCCCCGTATGCGCTTTGAAACGCCGACGCTGCTTACATCTTGTCATGTAGGGCTAGCCCTAGCCCATGGCCCAATGAGCCTATAAGTGGCTGGAGGTCCCCACGCCCAGAAAGGACAGATTACATCTGACCGAACATGTGTCACGATCTGAACGGGCCTCCTCCCCCTATATATACCAGGGAAATGGTCTTAGCAAGGGGCCCCCTCTCTCCTCCTCCCGGAAAAGGGATCGTCACAGGCAAGAATCTCTGGCCCTTTGCATTCCCCCTCCACCTTCAAAACACTAACTTGGGCGTCGGAGGCTCTTCCCTGGAAAAAGACTCCGGGGACCTCTTAACCTCTGTTTCTGGGCATTTCAGGCGCTCCCCCCCTGGGAAACCTACATTTCGGGCGTTCCTCCACATCAGGAGTCCCTCTCGGTCACACCATGTCATCTGACGAAGATGCTGCTGGGCATCATGACCTAAAACCCAAATAATCTAGTTTGAAGTTACCCAAGACTGAAATTGACCTGACCTGAATTAAATCCGAACCTGAATAAGACTAGCCCAAACCCAACCCGAATCCGAAATTTACTCAATCCAAAATCAACCAAAACCTAAATAACCTGATCTGAATATGAATTGATACTAACCCGACTAAATTTGAACCTGAATGATTTAACCCAAACCCAACCCGACCTACCCAATTGCCATTATGTATAATTGAAAATCAATAATTAAAAATAGTAGTAATAATTGAATAGGTATATTATATATATTCTGTAGGGGAAGGAGAAGGAGAAGACGAGGACTTCCCAACCAAACACAGAGGAGCTCCCACGCCAGCGGCCGGGCCAGCGCAGAACAGAACACACCAACCGGCCGTTATCATTTTCCCCGAAGTAGATCTCCCGAGAATCCAGCTGTCCACGTTTTCAGGGGGCCCCGCGCGCTGCTTCTACACCTATAAATTCTGCCTCCTCCATCCTTCACACCACAAACAGGCTTTCTTCTCTCGTCTCCTCTCCTCCCCTCCCGTCTAATTGCTTTCTAATCAAGCTAGCAGTTGCAGATCCAATGGCCTCCTTGAGAGCCGTCGCCGCCGTTCTTATGATCGCCGCCGTGTCTGCCATCTTGGTGTCCGGTCAAGAATCACCCGCCCCGGCTCCGTCCATGGACAAGGGGGCTGCCTTCTCTCTGCCCACATCAGCGGCCCTCGTCTCCTCCTCCTTGCTCCTCTCCATCCTCGCTCTGCTCAACCTCCACTAGATCCTAAGCTCCTACTGTATTCTTTTTTTTCTTTTTTATTATTCGAATTAAACCTTCTCTTCTCTGAGGGGTTGTTTTGATCGGATTTCAATTGTCTGTTCTCCATCAATTTTGTTGTTACCTTCTACACACACTACTCTATTCTATTTGATTTTACATCTTCACATGTAATTGATTTTTGTTTGATTTGCGCCAAGTTTAATTACTCAGTGCGGTTTGTTTCATTAATTTGTTTGTTTTTCTCAATCTTCAATGTTAATCGTTGAAGTTAGAATCAAACGAACGCACTTTAATAACTTCTGGTTCATAAATTTTGTAAACCCGGACACGCGACCCCTTGGTTTTGTGTATATATTTATGAGTAAACCAAATATTCCTATTTTTATTTGAGCAAAAAAGACGTGACAAATCCAAATAAATACACGGCAATTACACAAGTTTTTTTTTTCGTTAGAACACTAAAAGTGTATTACAAAATTAATTTCAACCCAGATAAATCTATCTTCATTTAGTTTGATTCACTAGAGCAATTTATAAAATTCTTGGAAACGAATTTATATTAATTACTTCCGTTATAATAACCTCTCTATCCTAATGAAGTTTGGGATTATTGGATTCTAGAACTTAGGGCAAATTCGTTTTAATTTAAGTTAATTGACTTATTTTTATTTTTATATTTTTTTTACCTGAAATTAATTTCATTTGAAAGTCAATATCATGTGGATGTAATAATCCATTTAAAAGTAAATTTTCATGATGTTGTTAAATTTTTATAATTTTTTTCTTTTTAATGCCTAAAACTAGAAAAAATCAGAAAAATTTATTAAGATTATAAAAATTTTATTTTCAATGGATTATTGCACATACATAATATTAGCTTTTAATTAAAATTAGTTATTGATAAAAAAGACGTAAGAATAAAAATAAGCCATTTAAAATTAAATTGACTTAAATTAAAACAAATTGGGTGTTAGTTTCAACACCAAATGTCTTCCTTCCTTCCTTTCTTAATGAAATTAATTTTTCAAATTCATTTAATTTAAATTTGTGTCCAACATTTTTTTAAATGAGTTTGTTAAGCATTTCGAATATATTTGTTGCGTATGTATTTACATATCTTGTAGTGTACATCTTAGGTGCACATGGAACACAAACACATGGTATATAGGGTGCACTATATGTTCTTTTATAAGTTTGTATACATTCTTTTATGTTATACAAATAATATGCATTCTTTTATACAATATTATTTATTTATTTTTTTTGAGTTTCTATATGTTCTTATTGATTTTTGATCTGTTCTCATCTTTTTCATTATTCTATCATCAAACAATATCTATTCCTTTTACATGGACTGATTATTACTTGTTATTTATTGAACATACATTCATCTATAAAAAGAACATATGTGTACTTCAAAACAAACATATGCTAGAAATTTGATTCTTTGAATTAAACCAATCAATTATAAAACTCAAGATCATTCATGTTGAATAATCAAGATCAAACTGAAAGTAAAACCGAAAATGTACCTAGATCCATTGAATATTTTAGAGCAAAAGTCTTTCGGTTTGCTGTATTCCAAATCAGTATACTTTGCTTTCTTTCTAACAATGAGGACTTAGATGAGGTAGAAAACTGAAGAAAGAAAACCCTAACACGTATGATTTAGGAACCATAGTCTTCTAATATAGATTGATCATGTCAATTTTGTATATATTTTATTTGAACCCATCATAAAAAAAAAATTTACACTTTGACTTCTACGTATTAAAATTATCCACATTTTACAAGATATCTAAATCCAAAATCCTAATCTTATTGGATCACTTTCAATTGGGCAAAGTATACATGATAGCATATATAATGCACAATTTATTCACATATTAGCACATATAAAAAATCCAACAACATGTACTTAGCACAAAAGAACATATCCAATGTTCTATTTTTTCTTACGCTATTAGGTCCTATGCTTTTTGTTTTTGTTATTTTTCAATTCCTATATATATATATGTATATATATTTATGTATTGCTATTTGTTCTCTTATAAACTTGTTCTTTTTGTTAGGTATTGGAAGCCAAACAAATGCAGTAGAATACAATTGAAACTCTCTAGGATCTAAGTGAAACGGGGTAAATCGGGTGTTTGAAAGTTTTATACCTAATTCGGTTAAGATGTTTCACCCAACTGTTGAGTCGAATAACAAAACATGAACGGTTGACGTGTTCAAGCTTTCTATAGTTTCCACACGAGTCTCTTGGGATTGCCACACCCCTATAACGTCCCAGTAGATACGTTCCTCTTGTGCCCGTAGTGTTAGCTTGCGTCCTCTAAGGAATGACAAGAGAAGAGTGCTGTTGGAACATTTAGAACTCTTCTGATTTCAGCCTTAGGGAGGCTAGAGCAAGAGCTACGAAATTCTCACTATATGATGTATTTATAGTAAAACTCAACTCCCAAGCCTAATAGGTTTCAAAACCCTAATCCATTTAGGCTTAATTAATGGCTCAGCCTTTGGGCCAATTATTAATTCGAAATTATTATGAAACCAAAACCCCAACAATTTGGCTCATGCACTCAAATAATCCAATTGGCTCTATGTGTGCAACCCAATAGACTCCTATCAATTTGACAATGATCATAAACCATATTTATGATCATAAATAATGAGCGGTGTCTAGCAATATATCATTACTACCCAAGTGACAAGATAGTTGGTGATTCGACTAAATCTTTATAATCATTATCTGTATATGTCATTGTCCCTTTGTCCAAAATATCAAGACCAAGCACGAGACATGGAATGTGTTACTTTTATATAGTTCGATCTATGGTTTCTTGATTACCAAGTAGATTAACTTAAACTGATGACATTGATATCGTATATCAATTCATCCGAGTATGGTAATGCATTTTCTTAGTTTCACTCTATCAAGAGGCCCAAAGATATTACTCCTGTTATATAGGAGAGACAAATCTCATCTTGATTATATAAAACCTTTCGCATGATATGTGACATACCCCATGACTACTTTCATATTTGCTCAGTTACGAGTAATAAAAGAAAGTATTAAAATATATGACTCATATGTAGGGAACCTTGATGATCTTAGGTCAAAGGATTACATATATTATGATTACTATGAGACTTACTTATGACATTCATATAACGATCCATATAACGTTCTCATGGTGGGTCGGTCTAGTACACAAATTCTTTAACTTATACCTATATATAGATTACATATCTTATATTAATCTTCATATATGTTAGTTATTATGTATTATTGTAACCTATTCTACAATAATATTAGACTAGGGACGTTTAAGAATACTATTATTTTAGGGTTATAATTATGTTTGATTACATTACACAGAAACAAATAATAAACACAATTATTGGAACAATGTCTCAACAAAATATCATGACTCAATGTTCTTATGATTGATTTTTTTGGAACAACACTAACACTTTTTTTGTTCATATGTTCTTTTGTTTCTGTTATTTTTTAGTTGATATATGTTTTTTATTTATTTTTTTTATAAATATACTCTTTTTGCACATTGTTATTTGTTCTTTTATCAGTTTTATATGTTCTTTTATTAGTTCGTATTTAATCTTTTAGTAGATTTGTTATTTTATAAAAAGCAAAAGGTGCATGCAAGAAAAAAAAAGATTAAAAAACTGGGAGAAAAATGAAAAAAAAAAAATAGAAAGGAAAAAGCATAAAAATGAAAAACAAAACAAGCAGCAAAATTTGGAGAAAGAAAAAGAAATGAAACATGACAAAAATGATTTGCAAAGAGAAAAAACAAAAAATAACTGAAAAAGAAATGAGAAACATGAAAGAAAGAAGCATACAAGAAAAAAACAACAAGAGGAAGAAAGAGGGAAAAAAAGAAAAAAAAAAAGCGTTACAAAGAAAAAAAAAAACAAAGAGAAAGGAAAAGAAGAAAGACAAGAAAAAAAAATGAAAGGGCAGATGTGTGTATTCAGCTAGTTCAGTTTAAAATCAATCAGAATATAATGATTCAATTGATTTTCAGTTTTTATAACGTGTATCCAAATTGTCCGAATTATATATTAGAATTGATCCAAACATTCTAAATTATGAAACTGTGTCCAATTTTAGAAAAACTACTATAAATACTATTACATGTCCGGGTGCATTCAAGATCCTTGCATTCAAGAATCTAAGGGAAGTTAAATATGAAATGAACTACATCGATCCGTTGATGGAATGTTGCCGAAGCGGATGCTTTATTTATTTCCAATATTCTACATTTAGATAGAACTTGTACTCATATTCATCTGAGTTTTAAAATAAATTTATTAATTTTTTTTACTAAGTATATGAAGATATGATAGGTTACCTATAAAAATAAAAAAAAAATCTGTTTACTTCTTTAAACCTAAAGAGCGTCAAACCACAACTAGACAGTATTTATACACAACGGATTTCGCGGGATTTTCTTGAAAACATAGCCGCCAAAGCTCCTTTTAAATGTCGTTTTTCTTTCGCATCATATGCTACACCAACAAAATTCGCAATTTCTGCATTGGCATTTATTTGTTTGTCAAAGTGACTCCAAAACCACGGCTCTTATGTTCCTTTTAACGTTGTTTCTGTTTCAATTCACGTGAGGTACAACCATAAATGACCGAAACCAGAGATTTAGACTTCTTAACATCTAGTTTGACCATGGCCTCGGCGAACATAACAGAGTACGGATTCAATCAACAAAATTCAACTATTTCAATAGACTTAAACTTCGTTTACCTGGTCAAGTAGAGCCTGTCCTACCCTACAAGCGGCAGAATCATGATTCACGCAGGTAAAACGTCATTGCTTTTGAGGCTTTAAATTTGAGCTAAGGCTTTAAACCCTATCCTTGCGACATAATAATACAGACATGCCCCACCATGGAATTTCTTTCCCTGTCCGAAGGTTCACATTTCACAACCATGGAAGCTAAATGCTTCGAGGCAAAGCAGTCAAACCTGCAAGTACAGGAGACTTGCAAGAGAATGGACTTTTGCCTTTTGTTAATCGACCTGTCACATACCTCGTAAAACTTGAAGTTCTTCCAGCTCAGTGCTGGTGCGACATAATCCGTATGTGTAACATTCTCGACCGCACCAAAGATTGGTGTATCATTTGTTTGTCTCCATTTTCAGTTGGGAGTGCAGTAATCAAAGCAATGACTTGCAATATTAAATGGCCCAATACCACAATCTAATATTTCCAGAGAGAGAGAGAGGAATTATTTACTTCTATTGAATGAGATAGTTCACTGCAGAAAAGGGCTCATCACAGTTTAAACATCTGCAGAGAATGTACCGCACCTATTATTAAAGCAAGGTGGAAACTTCAAAGCACCAATTACAAAACCCAGGAATTCAAAGCTTACTTCTGAACTGACCTTTTCTGCACAAAATACACAACTTCAAAAAGCTCCAGCATACATATTGTCTTCCCCTCATGCACATCAGATGGCTACCAGGTGACAATATCAAACCAAGTTCACAATTCAAAAGGCAAAAAAAATTCAACTTAAAAAGGATAATCATCTTCACTTGAAGAACTGCCTGATTCGGGATTTAGATGCATAAGTAAGAAAGCCATCTCGATTGGTGATAAATCATCCTCATCATCATAATCATAATCGTAATCATAATCATAATCATAATCTTCATCATTATCAAACATATCTCCACCGCCTAGTAAGTGCACCAACACATCACCAACATCCACACCAAGAACATTGCGTCCACGAGCAGCTGTCCTACGTGGTGGTGGTCGGTTATATTTCCACATGTAAGAACCAGGCTTGACAGTATGCTGAAAGACAATATAAAGCAAACTCATTAAATAGATCTGAAATATTGATGGCCTCTATAATTTAATACAGCACACAAGAAAGAATGACAATAGAGCACCCAGAAAACAAGTAATCAGAGTGCACATAAGCATATGCACATCTGCAAAAGATACACATTCAGTCAGTCATACTACTGTACAGTTATATCAGAGGCCGGAAAATAATACTTTCCAGAGGAACACTGAAATTACATACTTACAAAATAAGGAATCAAAATCTCCTTCTAGATTTCTAGGACCAAAGCAACGCTTGAAACTAAAAGGATGCACAGAGAACATACTAGTATCTATGCAGATTGACAGCAACCAAAGCAAATTAAAGGACTGCTATACCTTGTAGAAACAACTGGTTCCAAAAGGGCAGTTCCCGTTGCCAAATTTGAAGTGCTTGCAATCTATTAACCTGAAAACAACAGAGATGTATTGACATTAGAATACATGCAAAATCAATAAAGGCTTCATGTATAACTTCTAACGAGTTGCTAGGTTCTGTCTTCTGTTTTATGTTTGACGTTTTTTTCTAATTTTTTAAAATTATATAGGTGACATATTTAAAAAAACGAGTATAAATATTATACATCATTTTCAGAAGCACTTCTCAGAATTTGAAAACATAATGCTTGCAGAAAAGTATCTCATTCAAACCTACTGGAATGATCATGCTTCATAAATTTGAAAACATGAAAGAGAAACAAGAAAACAATTTTGAAAAACACAAAACTCAAAAAAATAAATAAATAATGTGCCACCAATATGCACCTAAGCTTTTCATAACTAAACAGTCCCCTACTACATCAAACAACTTGCAAATTCGGTCCATCCAATGCTCTCCCTAAACTAACTTTATCCTATCTGAAAAAATCTTCTTGAATATCCTTATGTTAGCAGTAAAAACTTGTAGAGGTTAAGATCTAGAATTCTAGATGATGGAAAGCTAAAATGCAAAGAATTTCAACATTACCTCAGTTTTGCTTTATAGTTTTCTATAATTTCCTGCTTTTCTTCCGCTGAAGAGTACCAAACAACACTTGGAACAACAAAGTAAGACAACTTCCGACAAACTGGGCAAGCCCTCAATGTGTTATTCACATCCATCCCTGATGAAGGGGTGCTGTTACGCCAATTCCGAATGCAGGATACACAAAATGGATGATCACATTCTGAGAGTATGCCAAATTTCCTCTCAGCTGCAGTGGCCTTGGAAAGTACACGTTCTAGGCACACACTGCACTCAATTTCCTGACTGCGTTTCAACACTTCAAGCTTCTGTTGCTTCTCCTCACAAGCTTTAACATGTTTCTCTCGTTCATTAGAGCTGAAAGGATGCAAACAATGTTTCCCACAAGCTGGACATAGGTCTCCATGAATCTGAGGACATTTTTCTCCATGTGGACAAACGCCATCAGCAGCAAGCAAGCAGAGAGGACGGTCAGCTGGTTTGACTCTCCTGGACTCAACATTTCCTCCAAGTCCTGTATCCTGCAGCCCACACTTGGGCAAAGTGTACACTTCACAAGAAGCAGGAAGCTCACTGGAAGCATCTCGAACTGCAGCTTTACCACTTGATGTGATTTCTGATCGATGTTTACCATTCGATGTGATTTCTGAAAGATGAGTACGAGGAATGTAGCCTGAGGATGGACGTTGACGACGCAACACTGATGATGATGAAGCAGATGAATTTGATCTATAACCCTTTACATGCGCAAATCTGCATCGACTACCATAAGTGCACATTCCTTTCTGATAATAAGTACAAATCTGAAATTAAGACAAATGCATCTAGAGCAAATAAGTAACATGAACTCATTTCACAATTTAAAAATAAAATAAAAAGGAAAACATCATATCCTTACATTTGGGGGGTCCTTCCAGTTGTGTAAAAACTCACAATGCTCTCCTTTCAAGCATGCTCCTTGAGCAAAGAACTTGCAATGGGTCCTAGAGGAATATTAAGGATAAACAGTATTAATCATAAGAAAGACAATAAAAGAAACATAAAAAAGGAATTTCAAATAACGCCATTCCACAAGCAGATCTAAACTTGTAACATAAAAATTATCAGTTTATACATCTGCAATTAAATTATTATCAATTCAGCAAATAGTTGATGCTCGACAACAAGCTCCAGCGTCCTGGTTTCTATGTTCTGCAGCCCACAGGGCTTTATTTTCTTTTCACTCCACATGCACAGATCAAATGAATAACCAAGCAAAAGAGTTAATACTATATATGTGCATTCAGATTATAAGTGTTCGCTGCAGAAAAAGAAGCTTCTCTGTTTATCTCCAAACTTCATAGAGGCTGCAATGCCATTATGTCAAATTATACTGCATTCAATTCGACACTATTAATTGACAGAGGTGAAATGTTTGTCTCCTGCGTACATCAAACCCACCAAAAAATAAGAAAAATTAACTTGATATATTCACAAGTAAGTTGTAAAGGGCACCGACTTGACTTATCTCCTTCCCCCCCTTCCCTCCTCAAGGTCTATTCTCACTTTCTTTAGCGACGATTGACCACAGTTGACCTGATTTAGAGTTTGATCAAACAGATTTCTAGAGAGCTTAAACCCATGAACAGGGCAGTCAGCAACAACGGATCGACCAGGAACTCAGATTCAGAAGCCCATTCCCTAATATTTCCTAATTTCAACATCATCCAGACGAAAACTCCACAACAACAATAAAATCACACAGTAACCTAATCGATCGACAGAATCTTCAAAACGCACGAACAGAAATCCAAAAACAGAGACGCGAAATCAACTCCCGCACCATCAAATCAAATCCATGAAAAGAGAAATCAAACCTTGTCATGATTGTATAATAAACAGGAACAGAAACAAACGGAAACAGGAAATCGAAAAGAAGGAAAAGAAGATCACCTCCGAGACATCGCCACCGTTGCCCGATAAAATCAAATGAAATGAAACGAAAGGAATTAAAATTTAAATCCTGACCGAAGAGGTTAACGAGATTCGAGGAGCCCGTCTAAAGTCTCTGAATTTTCTCTGCATCTACAAAAAAAGGCTGCAATTACAGCGCGTAATTTTTTACAAAATAACCGGCAGAATCCTGGCCGTTGGATTCACACGGGAGTACCTGAAGACAACTAGGGGCTCAGTAGTCATTTCATTCTTACGTCTCATTATAAGGTGGGGTGAGCATCGTTCCGTTAGTTGAAATTTCTAGTGGAGTTGAACCAATTCAAAATAAGTTCGATTCAAAATTTTGGTCTAAAGCCCTTTTCCCTTTTTGAATTTTACCAACTCGGACATTTTACTTATTGAATTTTGATTCAGTTTAACTCATCCTTTAAATTTGGTAAATTGAGACTTTTTTACCCCTTCAGTTCGGTTACATAGAGAATGTATACTAAAATAAAAATAACATAAGAACTGAAGGGCTAACTAAATCATTTGTCCAATGATTGACCATTGTGAGCAAATAATAAGTACAAAAGTTACAATTTCATATTTGAGATTGATCATTTTTCCCTTATCTTCGATTATGAGTTTGTGTTAAGGCTTATTATTATTTGCTCACAAAAGTCAACCATTAAACAAATGATTTAGTTAGCCCTTCAATTTTTCTCTTATTTTCATTTTAGTACACATTCTTCACACTACTAGAAAAAGGTAATTTAGCGACGATTTAACTAGTGACGACTAAAAATAGTTGTTAATTAGAGACAACAAAAAATTGCTAAAAGTTTGGTGAAAGTTTAGCGACAGTTATTTGTTGCTAAATTTTAGTGATGACTTGCCCTCATTGATTTTGTGACGGTTAGTTGTCACTAAATTTAGTGATGACTTGTCCTCACTAATTTAGTAACAGTTAGCAGTAGCTAAAGTTAGTGATGATTTGCTCTCATTAATTTAGCCTTCACTAAGTCTTTTCCAAATTTTGTGACATGTAGCCTTCGCTAAAAGCCTATGAAGTATTTACAGCCAGTTATTACTAAAGTACACCCCAATTAAAAATGACTTATCTATGTTAGCTGTGTGGGAGTTCTAGCGTGCTAGTCATTTTTTATGCTAACTTGTCATCTTTTTTAACATAAATAAAATTTTCAAATATAGGTAATGTAGTGGAGATGTATACCTTAAAGTTTGATAAAAGTTTTGTGATGGCTAACTGTCACCAATGTTTAGTGATTATTTGCCTTTGTTACTTTAGTAATGGCTTATCCTTGCTAATATGTGAAAATTAAAGACGGCCTACCCTCATTAATATCCCAACTAGCTACTGATGAGATTTTTATTTTATTTTGTCTTATATGTAATGCAATGGAAATGTGTATCTAAAAGTCCAGTGAAAGTTTAGTGACAACTGGCTATTACTAACTTTTAGTGACGACTTGCTTTCACTAATTTAGTAAGGGTTAGTTGCTATCGGTAATATGCCAAAAATTAGCGATAGCCCACCCTCGGTAATATCTCAACTCTATGTTGATAAGATTTTTATTCTATTTTGTTTTAAGTGACGACTTGCCTTCAATAAATTAGTGAAGGCTGTTTGTTACTAAAAATTAGTAACAGTGTGTCTTCGCTAATTTAGTGACGGTTAGCTGTCACTAATTCAAAAAAAATTTAGAAACCAACTTTAATTTTTCTTTGATTGCATATCATCCTCTCCCTCTGCCCATTTCGTGAAACTCACTAAAGCAGAAGAATTCATCCCTCCCTCCACCCACTATAAAATCAATCCATTTTCACGTAACTCTACACTTAGAGGTGGGAATCGATTAGGAGCGACCCAGGACCGGCCGGTCCTGGTCCTAAGTCACGAGGACCAAGCTCCGCCTGGTTGGAGGTGGGGCAGTTTCGGGGTGGGGAGGGGAGGGTTTGGTTAATTTTTTTTTAAATTAGAACCATAATTAATTATATAAGTCATAAATATTTTTAAGAACAAATACCACCTCCGGTGTAAGTTTTATTAAGTTAAAAAACCAAACGACACTTACAAATAATCGGAACGGGTTTTACATTTTGAAATGGAAAAAATGTTTTGGAAATGATGAATAATAGAAACCTATGATCTGTGCTGAACAACATAATTAGATCAAATACAAACTACATGTATGATTGAAAAAAACAATTCAAATCTTGGTATCGGATATTACCTCCTCATCCGAACTCTTTTGGTCTTACTACCGGAGTGCTGTGAGGCCCCAATCTCGGTTGCACACGCATACTTCTATCACATCGGGTGTCAATCTTGATCATTTTTCTGATATCACCCGTTTTCCGGAATTAAATGCTGTCTCAGATGAAACAGTCGATGCTGGAACGGCAAGAATCTCCTATGCGATTATCGACAAGATCGGAAACTTTGATATCTTTTGTTTCCACAACTCCAAGATCTCAAGGTTGTTTACCTCGAACGATGTGTTAAGATAGTCATCAACCTTAACTAATCTCGATGTCGTCAGCCGGGGGGTCGTTTGAGCATTTGGAGGGCCAAGTTGAATCTTAAGGAGATTAATCTCCTTGGAGGCTCGGTTTGAGGAGCTTCGGATCTTACCTTATCCGAATGCTGCTCACAATATAACTTGTATAAAGAATGCAAGTACTTGAAAGCAGTAGCAGTCATAGCCAAAATATTTATATGAGACATTTCTAAATAAGTATGAAAAATTCATTCAAGAAATGTTATTATGCCCGTTAATTTGACATATGGGTCAAGTAAAAAAGTGACTAAAAAGATAGGTGGAGTGTTTTCGAAATATTGAAGCCACTTAGCCCGCATGGTTTCGACAGTCAGTTTTAACAACTCATCATCTTTAAACTGATGTAAAACATATTTGATGTTCACTAAATGAAACAAAACTTGATGAGTGGCTGGGTAGTAAACACCAGAGAAAAATTCAGTTGTCTCATAAAAAAACTTAAGCAATTCACTAGTTTTGGAACATTTGACTAAAACTTCAATCATAAAAAATTCACAACCTATTTTTAAATTCATGAAATGTGACAACAAATTTGCATACGGGAATGCATCTTGCAACATAAAAAATGTGGAGTTCCAACGGGTTGGGCAATCTAATTTAAACCATTTCCAAGAAAATGGTTTTTTATTTTCAATACAAAAGCTTTTAAATTGACAAAAAAACAGCATTTCAATGAGTTTTGAATAGGCAGAATTTGATTTTGGAGAACTTCTAAACCCTTTTGCACATAAATGTTCAAAATATAACACATGCATCTAACGTGAAAGAATGCACCGTTGAGATGTGGCTTTAAGTTTTGACTCAAAATACAAGCGACAACATCATTATTTGAAGCATTGTTAAATAAAATGCACAGGACTTTATCAGTACAAAAATAATCACATAAAGTTTCTAAGATGCAATTGAATATTTGATAACCAGTATGATCTGTTTCAATAAACTTAAATGAAAAAATTCATTTTTGCACTATCCAATCAGAATCAATCCAATCAGAATCAATCCAATGAGAAGTAACACAATAGAATGATTAACCTATAGGTGATGTCCACATATCAGAAATAAATGCCACACAATGATCAAGAGCAGAAAAATAGGCTTGCAAATATGATTTTCCTGCTTCAAATTGTCTAAAGTTTTCTTTCCTAGATATTTTTCTAAATGTAGGATTTAATTGTGATTTATCCAAGATTCTACGTAGACATCTTCAGCTTGTGAAAAAGGTTTTTCGGTAAGCATCATCCAATTTGCCATACCTTTTCTACAAGATTGTTGGTTAAAACGAAATATACCTGGCTCACCGACGCCGGTTGTAGACCCAAGTTATGTTTGTCCTCCAAAACTAGTCCCAGCACTGGGGAGGACGTTAGGATGTTGATTTTCAATATGCCGCTTTAGCGTTCTAGTGCCAGAATTCTTTTTATGCACCAATTTTTTCCCGCAATGTTTGCATTTCCCGTACCTCAACTCCCCTTCGTGTATGAGCTCATAATGCTCCCAAACCCAAGCAGTTAGTCTTGTGGATTTACCTTGTGCTTCGGTTTCCTCCATGGCGGGCCTTTGGCTTGTAGGCATCGGTTCTTTTGACGGATTCTCAAACGCTATCGCATCCAACTTTTCCACTTCATCATTGGATAACTGATCGTCAAAACCTAAATCATAATTCATCATATCGATTCTGGAATCATTGTTGTGCAACTCTTGAATTGAGATGCCTTTACCGGTGGGCCTATGTTGTTAGTTTTACAACCCTAATCCGCAAACACACGGGAAGTGTGTAGATAGGGTGAATAAGATATCGTTCCCACGAGGATTAATTTGCATTGTTTGCTAATTACCACTTCCTTGAAACTCACTTTAGCTAAACAAGCAACAATTGACGATTTATTCACTATGAAAATAACTAAGTTTGCAACTCCACTTAAATTACTACTAAACAAGAACAACAAACACAATGCAAATTAGGGGTTTTCTAATGAATTAACAAAACACACTTCCTATGGTTTTCACTATTTGACTTGGTTAGCTAGTGAATTAAGGCTAATAGTTTGGCTTCTCTACTTGTTGGTGAAGTTAACTAATTGGGCTTTTACTCTCGCAAGTGAAAGAGTCACTCTCCCAAGCTTACACTAGAATGGACTCCCATCTAAATTGCTAGTTCAAGAGGGGCATTATAAGTGCAATTTACCTTCACCTAGTATCCTAAACTAGTCTCCCAGTCTCTCAGTCTTGCAACAAGCCCATGGCCACTATACTATTCTCCTAATTCCAATTCCTTTTAATCTTTTCCAAGAGTTTAAAAGAAATCTAAAGTGCAATTGACTAGGGCCCTTGATCAATCAACACAACAATAAACTCAAGGAGAAGAGTAAACAAGCAATAAAGGAAAACCAAAGTCAAATAGCCATTAATCCAACCAACATAACCAATTCAAGTAGCTACAACCATAGAAAGTGTAGAGAAAACTACTCCATAATCAAACTAAACATAAACATGAAAATAGATAAAAGAGCATGCATGTCTAAATACAAGATAAAATAAGGAAATAAGGAACCCAATAGACTCTAGATGCTTGATTCCTCAAGGCTCCTACAAGTCTTCAAGTCCTCCAAGCATTCTCTAAGCAAGAATCCATAAATACTCCCAAGGAAGATGAAGAAATGCAAGAAATGGTGATAAATATCCTAAGTCTAAGATGAGAAGATGAAGATGAAGAGAGAGTTCTTTTTGCTAGGTTCCAGGTTCTTCTACTCTTGGAGGTGTCCCTTTTACTCACCAAACCATTTGGATAGAAATCCTTGGCCAATTGCAAGCTTGAGTTCAAATTTGAGGTAGGGGACTACTTTTCCGGGTGACTGGCGCCTAGGCCTCAGGAGGGGGTGCCTAGGCGCTTAGGCTTTCAGCCTCGAGGGTGCTTGGGCGCCTAGGCCTCCAGGCTCGCAGGTGCCTGGGGCCTAGGCCTCAAGTGGCGCCTAGGCCTCCAGGGTGCGTTTTTTAGGCAGAGAACTTTTGTACTGTGGTGCCTAGGCCTCGCTCCTGGGGCCTACGCCTCACAGTTATAATTTTCGTTGACTTTTGCGTTCCCGTTTTTCATTCCGCTCATCCCGGTGCCATTCCAATGCTATGGTCCGCTTCTCCAACCTACAAAATGAAGGATCAAAGTAAGAATCAGCAAAAAATATTGAGTGGTAAGATAGAAAATTGTGGTCAAAGTTGACAAAAAGTCAACATGTTTGACCACAAAATTAACATTTATCAAACTCCTCCAAACTTAGAAAAATGCTAGTCCCTAGCATTTATTGACCTAAAAACATAAAGCAATCAAAACATAGAAGCTAACAACATATACTCAATATCATATCATAAAGTCATTCAAAGTACAAGCTCAACTCAAGAGAAATTAAGGTAAGTAATGAAAGAAGAACTTTGTCATTAACGGTAGGTAATTGCTCTCTAAGTATTTCACTCCCTAATCTATGGTTGCCTAGTATATCTAAGGCTTATAATGCCACTTCATCTACAAATTTGCGAAAGGACCCAAACTACCCATGAATTGTCCCTAAGGAGTATGAATGCAAATTTAAGTCTAATGACATATATATAAGGTTGTACTGTGGCCGGGTTTGGTATGGACGGGAATTGGATGGAGGCCTTTTGAGGTGGGACTAAAGAAGTAAGTCAAGCATAAATACCATGGGCAATTCTAATAATCAAACCTAAAGTCCCACCCAAGGTATTTTGATTTAAAAATGCTTTTCTTGACTTCCAAGCAACAAATCAAGTAACCCCCATATGCACAATTTTGACAAAACACATGAGTGCACTCCCTTTCAAATTAATAAAGTGCTTCTACCTTTCCATTCCTTTATTTATTCTTTTTGTTTTTGTTTTATTTTTTGTTTTTGTTTTGTTTTGTTTTGTTTTTTTTTAACGAGGGCTTTTTCATGTTGACTCGTTTTTCCTTTTTATTAAGGGAAAGATAGTTTTTTTGTTTTTGGTAACTAGAAATTCACCCAATCTTTAAAGTTCAAACAAATGTGCATGTTTTATCCAAAGTATATTCAAACCATAGCTACATAAACTCAACAATAAGTTCATAACCCAACATTTTCCCCCCAAACTTATTTATTGCTCACTCACACAACTCACAAATTTTTACCTACCCAAGCCCATATATGGAATGCTCAACTTATTTTAAGGACAAGATAGGATAAATAACAATGGATATGGCTCAATTATGTGGGTTAAACAACAAAAATGGCTTAAAGGCTCAAAGGGGTCAACTAAGGATTATAATAAAAGGTTAGCCATTTAGGTATGTAGTTAGCCCTAAGTTGTCATTTTCATCCTTTATTTGCATTCATCAATTCGGATATGAAGGGGTCCAAAAGCAAATCAAGGAATCCATAAGCAAAACAAGCGAAACAAGCACCACTCTAATGAATGAAATAATTTATAATGCAAGTGTGCCACACAAGGTCCAAAGACTCAACGGGTATGGTTTCTACCATTAATGACAAGTGAAAATCTTTCTTTACTTAACAAAATTTACAATCAAGTTGAACTTATAAATGAATTTCTCTAATCATAATAAAGAGTATGCATTGGTTCCCTAAATGCACACAACCTAAATGCAATTACATGTTTCTACATTTATCCACTATATGTCATAATAAGGAAAAGAAATATGATATGCATGTAATGTCATAAGAAAAGAAAAAAAATCACCAAAAACTAGTTTAAAAGAAAGAACAACAATTAGATGTTAAGTTTTAAGAAAACACTCAAACAAACATCATCCATAAACACTTATCTCCCCCAAACTTAAAACCAACATTGTCCACAATGTTGACAAAAAAAGCTAGAAAGGAGATTGTGATTTAAGAATTATACCCGGGAGGCAGATGTTCCCGCCTCCAATTACTCCCACTCAAACTCTTAGTGATGGTGACACTTCATCTTTTCATGTTTACTCTTGATCTTTCCATCATACACCTACAATAAACACAAAGAGTAATTAAGAGACACTTTCCTTAAAACTCAACTTATTGAAAAGACAATTAAAAACACAAAGGAGATGAGATGTTGGGGTGCTTCCCAACAAGTGCTTAATTTATTGTCTCTAGCTAGACACAAACTTCTTTGTTTTAGGCACTAGGGTGGGTGATGTGGCTCCACACCCTCTCCTTTGTAAGAATCCTTCCAATGCTTGAAAAATCCAATATGCATCCAACAAGATGTGCTCCTCTCTATGCTTGAGTTCTCATTTCTTTCCTCTTTAATCATTTTGGGATTTTTTACATTTCCATTCATTGTTGCTACCCATTTCTTCTTCATTGTTTTCTTCCATTAAAGAGTGTGTTGCCTCATCTTTTACTTTTTCCTTGAGATTTGGGGGCTCAAATTCACTGACTTCCTTTTGGTCGCCAGCCATAAGAAAAGTAGGAGAATTTCCTTAGTTGGATTCTATGGCCACATCAACCATGTATACTTCCATCTTAGGAGGTGGAGTGCTAGAATCAAACATGTTGAACTCCACTTTTTCATCCTCAACATTGAATATGAGCTTGCTTTCCTTCACATCTATAATTGCTCCAACGGTGGCCAAGAATAGTCTTCCAAAGATAAGGGGGACTTGGTTATCTTCTTCCATGTCAAGAATCACAAAATCCATGGGGAAGAAAAATTTGTCAACTTTCACCAAAACATATTCTATTACTCCCCATGGATACTTGATAGACCTATCCGCCATTTGTAATTGTATTGTGGAGGACTTTACTTCTAGCCCCAATTTATTGGCAATAGACAAGGGCATCAAGTTAACACTTGCACCAAGGTCACATAATACCTTTTTGAACTCAATTTCTCCAATTGTGCATGGAATAGTGAAGCTGCCGGGATCCTTCAATTTTGGTGGAAGCTTTTGTTGAACAATTGCACTAAATTCTTCCGTGAGGCATATGGTCTCAAACTCTTCAAATTTTCTTTTCTTTGCAATGACTTCCTTCAAGAATTTGCCCCAATTTGGCATTTGAGTTAAGACCTCCAAGAATGGGATGTTGATGTGAAGCTTCTTAAAAATGTCCAAGAACTTGCCATATTGATCATCAAACTTCTTCTTTTGGAACCTTTGTGGGAAAGGTAAGGGTGGGTTTGGTGGGAGTTTTTGCACTCTTTGGGGTTGTTTTTTTAAAAACTCCACCACTTTCTCTTCTTCTTGAACTTGCACTTCATCTTCCAAGATTGGTTTTTCTTGAGTAGGTGTCCTTATGTAAGGATCTTCAAGCTTCTTTCCTCCCCTAAGTGTAATTGCATGACATTGCTCCCTTGGGTTCAACTCGGTGTCACTAGGGAATTTGCCTTTTTGAGATGTCTTCACCGCCAAAGCCAATTGTCCAATTTGATTTTCCATGTTCTTGATGCTTGCACTCACATTTGCCTCCATACTAGCAAAGTTAGCACCAAAGTTAGCACTCAAGATAGCCATCTTGGCTTCATTTTTCTCCATTCTATCTCTTGTCTCCTTCATAAATTGCAACATAATTTCTTCCATAGAGGGTTTCTTCTCCATTGAGACTTGGTTGAAGCCGGGAGGTGGTGGTGGTTGTTGTTGCACATTTCCTTTGTTACCATAAGAGAAATTTTCATGGTTTCTCCAACTTGGGTTATATTGATTTCCCATTTGGTTGCCTCTAAACCCAAAATTCCGGTTGCCTATGAAATTTGCTTCTTCAAGCTCCATATCCATATATCCACCATATGTGTTGGAGGTATAGGCGGCGGCTTGCTCAATAGTTGGCTCTTTTTTGTTGGTCAACTTGAACACTTGATTCATGAGAGAAGCCATTTGTGCCAACAAGGCGGTCAATTGATCAACCTCAAGTACCCCTCTTCTTGGTTGAGCTCTTTCTCCCGGCCATTGCTCTCCATTTAGTACCAATTGCTCTAGAATTTGGAAAGCATCACCGGCCGTCTTTGACATCAAGGATCCACCGGCCGAAGCATCAATCATAAATCTTGAAGTGGGTACTAAGCCTTCATAGAAAAGTTGAATTTGTTGTCAATCCAAGAATCCATGTTGTGGGAACTTCCTAAGCAACTCCTTGAATCTCTCCCAAGCCTCCGAAATAGACTCCATCTCATGTTGCTTGAATGTCACAATTGAAGCTCTCAAGTGGGCGACCTTGGATGGAGGGAAAAACTTGCTTAAGAATTTTTCGGCCATTTCATTCCATGTAGCAATGCTCCCTGGTTGAAGTGATTGATACCACCCTTTAGTTTTGTCCCGGAGTGAGAAAGGAAACAATTGGAGTCTAATAGCATCAGTGGAGACTCCATTAGCCTTGAATGTGTCACAAGCTTCCAAGAAATCCGCTATATGAGTGTTGGGATCCTCCGAAGCCAAGCCTCCAAATTGGTTTTGTTGGATTAGAGAAATCAAGGCCGGCTTCAATTCAAAGTTGTTGGCTTGAACTGGTGGCCTCACAATACCCGAATAATTCTCCGTCACCAAGGGTCGGATGTACTCCCTAATAGGCCTTTATGGATTTCTTGGATAAACTCCATCTTGATGATCCATCCCTCCATTTCCTCCATTGCCACCATTATATCCATTACCATTGAGATTATCACCTCCACCCTCCATAGATGTAGAGGAGAAACTTGATTCTCTCAAGTGTGATGTTGCTCTAAGCTCTCTAAGATGTCTTTCAATCTCCGGAATGAATGGTAACAAAGTAGAGTATTGGGAACGGGTCATACACCAATGGTACCTATCAAAGAAATATCTAAGCATAAAGGCAACAAATAAGCAAAGAAATAAAGGTTTAGTCTAGAGTCAATCTTCTAGCAATGATATTGAACAAATCAATACAATCAATCCCCAGTAACGACGCCAAAAACTTGTTGTTAGTTTTACAACCCTAATCCGCAAGCACACGGGACGTGTGAAGATAGGGTGAATAAGATATCGTTCCCACGAGGATTAATTTGCATTGTTTGCTAATTACCACTACCTTGAGACTCACTTTAGCTAAACAAGCAACAATTGATGATTTACTCACTATGAAAATAACTAAGTTGACAACTCCACTTAAATTACTACTAAACAAGAACAACAAACACAATGCAAATTAGAGGTTTTCTAATGAATTAACAAAACACACTTCCTATGGTTTTCACTATTTGACTTGGTTAGCTAGTGAATTAAGGCTAATAGTTTGACTTTTCTACTTGTTGGTGAAGTTAACTAATTGGGCCCTTACTCTCCCAAGTGAAAGGGTCACTCTCCCAAGCTTACACTAGAATGGACTCCCATCCAAATTGCTAGTTCAAGAGGGGCATTACAAGTGCAATTTACCTTCACCTAGTATCCTAGACTAGTCTCCCAACAAGCCCATGGCCACTACACTCTTCTTATAATTCCAATTCTTTTTAATCTTTTCCAAGAGTTTAAAAGAAATCTAAAGTACAATTGACTAGGGCCCTAGATCAATCAACACAACAATAAACTCAAGGAGAAGAGTAAATAAGCAATAAAGGAAAACCAAAGTCAAATAGCCATTAATCCAATCAACATAACCAATTCAAGTAGCTACAACCATAGAAAGTGTAGAGAAAACTACTCCATAATCAAACTAAACATAAACATGAAAATAGATAAAAGAGCATGCATGTCTAAATACAAGATAAAATAAGGAAATAAGGAACCCAATAGACTCTAGATGCTTGATTCCTCAAGGCTCCTACAAGTCTTCAAGTCCTCCAAGCATTCTCTAAGCAAGAATCCATAAATACTCCCAAGGAAGATGAAGAAATGCAAGAAATGGTGATAAAATCCTAAGTCTAAGATGAGAAAATGAAGATGAAGAGAGAGTTCTTCTTGCTAGGTTCCAGGTTCTTCTACTCTTGGAGGTGTCCCTTTCACTCACCAAACCATTTGGATAGAAATCCTTGGCCAATAGCAAGTTTGAGTTCAAATTTGAGGTAGGAGACCACTTTCCCGGGTGACTGGCGCCTAGGCCTCAGGAGGGGGTGCCTGGGCGCTTAGGCTTCCAGGCTCGAGGGTGCTTGGGCGCCTGGGCGCCTAGGCCTCTAGGCTCGCAGGTGCCTAGGGCCTAGGCCTCAGGTGGCGCCTAGGCCTCCAGGGTGCATTTTTTAGGCAGAGAACTTTTGTATTGTGGCGCCTAGGCCTCGCTCCTGGGGCCTAGGCCTCACAGTTATAATTTTCGTTGACTTTTGCGTTCCATTTTTCATTCCACTCGTCCCGGTGCCATTCCAATGCTATGATCTGCTTCTCCAACCTACAAAATGAATGATCAAAGTAAGAATCGGCCAAAAATATTGAGTGGTAAGGTAGAAAATTGTGGTCAAAGTTGACAAAAAGTCAACATGTTTGACCACAAAATTAACATTTATCTGCCGAGAATGACAATGAAACAAGGCTCGGAGGCTGGTGGTGTAGGAAGATGAACTTTCTGTCGACTTGCCCTTTCCTTTTGAAGCCATGACTCACGAACTAATAGTAGTGATTAATGCAAAATCAAGAAGAGATTATGAAGATATTAGGGTGAGATTAGTAAGAAATTTGGAAGAGATTAAAAAAATAAGGAGAATACTTGAGAGAATATAGTAGAGGAAGAAGAGAGATTGAGTGATTGTGTCAGGATTGAGTGAAAATGGCATTGGTATTTATAGGGGGAAGGAAAAAAATTAGTTTGACCAAAAAGTCCTTGAAATTTAGTTGTTGGGAGGGGTAAAAATGAAAATTTGAGGGCTAAAATGTAGTAGAAAACCGTTAAAGGGTCTGCTGTGTAATTAACCCTTATTTAAAAAAAATTTTGCTGGGAGCCGTTGGACGCCAGTGGTCGGTCCTGTCTGGTTCGGTGGGGCAGAGCGATTTGGGTCAGGGCAGGTCACGGATTTTTTAATGGGCCAAGGCAGTCCATTTTGAGCATCATTCTCCTCTCGGGCCCATATTTGGCCCACACCTTTTCGGGCTTTGGCCGGGGCGAGCCGTGGCGGGTTTGACCAGGTCGGGTCGGGTTTGACTTTCGGTCTGGTCTCGTTTTGGGCCGGGTCGACCCGGCCTACGTCTTACCTCTATCTACACCATCTTGAGCAATAAGTAGATTAGAATCTTTTCAAGAGGGAGACGGGAGAGGAAATGGTGTCAAAATAGGAATAGAGATTAGTGAAGGCCAATAGTCTATAATTTAATGACGATTTGTCTTTGCTAGTTTAGTGACGGTTTGCCTTCGTTATGTTAACGACGGCTGTCTATCACTAAAATTTAGTGACAGCTTGCCTCCTTTAACTTAACAGCGATTGTATGTCGCTAAGTCTTGGCCAAATTTAATGACGGGTGCCTGTCACTAATTTAGTGATGACTAGCTGTCATTATATTTAGCCACGGCTTACATTCGCTAAAGTCCTAAAAGTTAGCGATAGTTGGCCTTTGCTAAGTCTAGGCCAAATTTAGTGATGGAGTGCCTTCGTTAATTTGCCTGCACAAGGGATTGACAACAGTTGTTGGTTCAAAAAATTTTAAACACCCCACCATTCTAACTTCCAACCCTCTGGTGACTTCAATAAACAAGGCAATTTACCACTTTTTGTGCATTTTCTTCACATTCACCCCAAGGCTGCTTTAACTCTTCGTCTTCTACCCCACCGTTCACCATCATCGTTCAGAAGCGTTGGTCGTTCATCATCGCTAGCCGTTGATGACTCGAAATAACCACCCCACCGTGCATAAGTGCTCCGTCAAACCAAGTGATGCATTGTCGAGCCAAGCGCGTTCTGTCTATCCAGGCGTGCGATTTTTGTCGACCCAGGCATGTGATATTTGTCGAATCCAAGTGCGCGATTGTTGTCGGACCTTTGACACTTAGCCATTTGCAAGATCAGCGAGAGAGATCAATGAGAGAGAAATAGGAGCGCGATCGCCGTCAGACCTTTCAACTTTTCCGGTGCCTCATTGGTTCGCAATTGGTCAATGGGTGAGGTCAGCAAGAGAAACAGGTTCAATGGGTAAGGTCAGTGAGAGAGACGGGTTTTATGGGTGAGGTCAGTGAGAGAGACAAGTTTGATGGGTGAGGTAAGCAGGAGAGACATCTGTTGTTGTTAGATTGCTATTATTGTTTTTCTTAACTTGGGGGGTAAATTATTTGTGATTCAAGAATAAGAGGAAAAAGTGTTATTTTACCATTTATTTAATTTAACCAAGGCAAGCTATCCCTAAATTAGTGACGGCAAAATGTCATTAATGTGACAACCTTAGTAACTAACAACCTCCATTAAACTTGGTAACGACTTGCCGTTGCAAAAATATTAGTGACGACTAACCGTCGCTAACTCACTGGTATGATACCGGTGCTGGAAAATTAATGATCGGCATATTTGCGAAAGTTGGCTGTTGCTAACTAGTGACAACAGCCATTGCTGAATTATTAGCTGTGAGTAAATTAGCCGTGGCAGGTTTAGCGATAACTGACCATTGCTACATCTGATTTAGCGACGGTTAACCATTGATAATATCAGTCACTAAATCCCTTTTTTTTAGTAGTGTCATTTAATTAGGCCAATGGGTAAAAGGTCCTAGTTTGCAAAGTTTGAAGGGCGAGTCAAACCAAGTCAAAGTTCAAGGGGTAAAAGGTCCGAGTTGGCAAAATTCAGGGGGTAAAAGGGGCTTTAGGTAAAAAATTTTCTATCCAACATGAGAATTGATAAACAAATAGAATTAGAACCATAGTCAGTGGTTTTTCAGTTATGGTTCTAGAGTTTTTTTTATTTATAATATATACCTATAACAACACAAAATTTCAATAAAATTACACCCACAACCCTTGCTTGACGATGGTTTTCAAAATTAAGAATTTGTTTGTGAAATGAGATTAGGATGGTTAGGACTTAAAATTAGGTTTAAAACTAAAAGACTAAAAACTCTTGTAATATAATTTTCAATAAATAGTTATATAAGTAAAATCATAAATTTTGTAATGTATTAATAATTATACCTCGGGTAGGTTTCACATCGGGTATAGAACTAACATGAAAACTAATGGTTTTTCTAGGGGTGAAACCAATCCACGAATCATGATTAATTTTTACCAAGCCCACCCTTATTAGATCAGGTAAACCTATGGTTCTACCCAACACATACCCACCTCCATTATAAGCTATTAGTTAGAATGGATCAGATTTGGTCAATCTTTTGTAGAATTAGCCAACACTGAAGTACTTATGACTAAGGAAAAAATTGACCTAATATCCGGGCCATAGCCAAATGAGGCCCTAAACTTCCCACAGTAGCCCCCAGTTCAATCATGTCCATCTTGCTCCCATAAGCCCTTCATCCCAATTCCTCTTCCCCATAATCGACTCCTTATCAAAACCCAAGCTCTTATCATGACAACTTACTTCTCTTCAGATCTATCCATCTTTCAGATCCTCACCTTTTTCCCCCATTCCCCATTAGGTTTGAGGTGATCTACTTGAGTTCTATGTTTCTAATTATGTTTCTTTTCTTTTTGTTTTAGTTGGTTCAAGTTCCTTTTTGTTAATGTCACATGTTAGTTGGTTCACGTCGGCAAAGATGAAGGTGGTGTACTCTATGATGGCGCCAATGAAGAAGGGGCCATTGAAAAAGATAGAGGATGGTGAGCCATGCCGGGAGAAGTGCAGAGACGATGGAGATGAGGTAACTCATGCTACACTGAGACTCATGCTCTTGTTGTCCTCATTGATTAGCCCAAATATGTAAACATTAGGTAGGATTTGCCACTTCACCATCCCTTGGCCGAAAGCACTACGGTTGAAAGTCTCTAGTTGAATTGGTAAGGTTTTGCAATGTTGGCTTTGGGGTTGGATTGTTACATGGAAAAATTTCAAGATTTATTTACCAAATAAAAAAGTTTTAAGAGTTAAAACTAGCTTTTCTCCCAATAATCCTATGCTAGTGTGGCATTTTACATCAAACATAATGATTTTCCATCTAAAAAAGGAGCTAAAATGAAATGTTTTACCGAGATTGGGGAGTCCTTGTGAACAAAATTGATGTTGTAGTTGAGGTCCACAAATAGAATTTACACATCAGTTTTAGGACTTAAGTTGCCCAAAGTGTTCCAAAAATAGGGGTAGGAAGCTAGAGTAAGAGCAGACAAATATTATTTTAAAAATTTAAGTAAAAATATTATAAAAATAATAGTTAAAATGACAATTGAGAGCAGGAGATGTAACCTAAATAGAAGAATCATATAACTTAGTTTAGGACAGATGCTTTATCTACTTGGACACTTGGGTGTGGAAAGTAACACTTGAAGACTTTGAGGACTGAAATGAATATATATTCTTAGTTTTTTACCTCAAAACTATTCTTATGTCTCTATTTTTCGGAATGAATTTTGATTACCTAATAATGACAGATAAATGTGATATGACAATTTGGACCATTCAAGTTACGATATGGTGGTTATATTATATTTCAATGATTCAAATTACAATGTAAAGTCTGTTGCCTATCATTCTACGGTTTTCCTTTCAAAAAATTTACAAAGTTAAAGCACTAAGATAAAGGTGAAAGTGTACTTGTGGGGAACCTTTGGTGCTATTTAGAAATATCCAGAAAAACGCGAAAGAGAAGAAATTTGCAAAAAAAGGATAAGGCCAGGACTTGAGCGATCAGCACATCCACCAATCTCAGCCACATTGATATGGCCACTCTGATCTCACCTTCCCCAATACTATCCTCCTCCGCCCAAACACCACCGTCGTCAAAGCCACCAAAACTCCAAGTAGTTGCCAAGCAGCAATCACTTCCGCCACCAGTGGCCCTATCAGCTGCCGTAGCCTCCACATTAGCCGCCGCCACGCTCCTCACATCGCCTCCTTCGATAGCTGAAACATCATACAGCCTCTACTACGGAACCGCAGCCAGTGCCGCCAACTACGGCGGGTACGGCGGCAATTCGGACAAGAAAGCCTCGGCGGAGTACGTCTACGACGTCCCAGAGGGCTGGAAAGAGCGCCTGGTCTCCAAAGTCGAAAAGGGCACCAACGGGACCGACAGCGAGTTCTACAACCCCAAGAAGCGACAAGAACGGGAGTACCTGACGTTCTTGGCCGGTTTCCGAGAGCTGGTTCCCAAGGACGTGGTTCTGAACAACCTGGCGCTGTCGGATGTGGAATTGCAGGATCTGATCGCCGGCGCCGACAGCATGACGTCGGAAGAAAAGACATACGAGAATGGTCAGGTCTATTACGTGTACGAGATTGATGGGTTGGGGAAGCATAGCTTGATCACGGTAACATGTGCGAAGAACAAGCTTTATGCCCATTTCGTGAACGCGCCGAAGCCGGAGTGGAATCGCGACCAGGAGACTTTGAGGCACATCCACAAGTCGTTTAAGACGGTTTGACATTTGAACTGATCAGATTTGTATTCTGTTGCTGATGAGCTTGCTGATGAGCCGAGACACAGGGGGTGGATAGGTATAGCTAATATGCATCTTACTTTTTGGTGCTTCATGAGTTGAATTTTGATATAGAAATTTGATGCCTGGATGCAACTATACCAGTTTATTGTACCCCTTAGAATCTGCAGATCAGTTTCAGAATTGCGGGCGCTGATTTCGTTTTACGGTTGTTTCTGTCAACTAGTGTGAGTCGGGTGGGAGTTTGGCAGAATCGTGACCGTTTGAGATGTGTTAAAGGCAAAATTCTAAAGTTGGAGGTGTAGCTTGAAACAAATGTGAAGTATAAGGGGCAAAGTCTCTTAACTATTCTTAGTGTTTCATTTTGATCCTTAAACTATGAAATATCGCATAATTGGTTCTCAACTATATAAATTGTTGCTTTGTTACTCCTATTGTAAAATTTTGCATACATTGCAAATGGAAATACGACAAAGCCACCAACGTGCCAGTTTGGCAGTAACAACAAACAACATAAAGGTGTGAAATCACCAAGAATAGAAACCTGTCATTCAAATCATATTTGACTGTGGTTTTGTTTTTATCACACATATCAGTATAGTGCTCAACCTTTCTAGATGGAAAAACATAATGATTTTATCCACAAGTCAAAATCATTTTTCATTGAACTACTCTTATTTGATTTTTGGGTGATCTTGTAACTTCATGTCATTAGCTGTCCTCCCCAAACTATCACGTTGGAAGTCTGATTGTATTAATTTTTAACACAGGGCTAACATTGCAGTATTTTACATAGCTTTATGACCGACCATGAAAAATTTTATAGTTCGAGAGTGAAATTGCAAGAAATAACCAATGCCCATGTCCAAAACTATTTAGAAGAACGGTGTAGAACATAGGTTGGAGACTTGGAGCTTTAGGGTGCGGCTCTAGTACCCACCTATTTCTCATATAAAGCTAATATTATTAGTTTGATAGCCTTCCGGGTGTTAAAAAAACAGGCATTCCTTATCCCTTATATTATACAGTACATTATGCCATTATAGACTTGTAATTATGCTTGTGTGAACCTAAAAAAAAAAAAAACAAATGCTCATTATGACCTGGAAGAAGGACATGGACTGACGGGCAGTTGCTGTCCAGAATCAGCCCGAGGGCATTCTTGTTGATTGGTGATGGATCATGGAGGTCCATTTTCAAGTGTTTGAGCCATTGGTATTGGCCCATAATTTGTCCACAAGGATGTTTGAAAATCATGCTCAATTTTTAAGAACCAAGAAATCCAAATTAACCCGTTAAAAAGCAGGAGGTTTTTTTTTTTTTTTATAAATTGATTTTTGGCAGTAAAAGACTAAAAAGACTACTAAATCATTCTTTTGGACATAGACGGCACATAAAAAATATGAACCTATTTAATTTAATTTAATTTAGAACTTGATAATTATTTCATTTTTATCCAAAAAAATTGAAATCAAGCCTAATTTTTCATTCTGATAACAATATTATAAGGCGCTTTGAGAGTTCAGGAGGACGATCTAATGATTAGGGTAAGTTTGACAAGATATGCTTCTACAAGTCCTAGTCCCTGAACCTTATTATTATTGTAGTATTTTTTTTATTTAGGACATAAGTTAAACTTAGACTAAAACAAATATATCATCATTTCGTAATAAAATGGATATAGCAGTTGCTTTCTGGAAACCCAGAGTTTTTACTTGATATATATAGATGATCACATAATATATGTAACTTTTGGTTTGAAATTACGCAAGAGGAGATGAGATGCATATGATTGTGGACATAGGTCTGTTGTGATCATTTGAACTTTGATTTCAAGGTAAGTTCAAATTGACTCATGTTTGATAATGTTTCATTGTGTTTCTTAGTACATTGGAATGATTTTTAAGTTTCTATAAAAAAAAATTCTCTATATCCATCCCAGACCCACTTCAGGAGAAAAATGATTTTCCTCGGGTCTTCAAGGCTAATGGTCACCATCTAAGAAGTATTGGTTAAGTCCTTAGATTTATGGAAAATTTGGACATTTATTCATTTTATTAGGGATAGTTATGCATGCCACGTTTTTATATAAAAAAATATGTAACTTTTTCTTTAAAATTTTTTTTCCAGAAGACAGAGATATGCGTACCCTAAAATTAGATGAGTATATATATACTTATAGTTATACATATATGTTTTCCATATTTTTATATTATTCCTATATTCCAAATTTTAAGAAACAGTTTTCCTAGTAAAGCTTAAAGGTGTAAAACATCATAAAAAGAAGTATGCTTTTTAATTAGAAGATGTAAAATGTGTAAGATCGTTGAGAATAATATTTTCATACCTTCTAACTTTTTACCAATGTTTCACGTTACAAGTATAAAAAAAAAATTATGAGCACATTTTACTGTTTAATAAAAAAGCTGGAAAGAAAAATACAAAAGAATGGGGAAAAACAAGTAGAACCAAATAACCTGTATAAGAGAGATTGAACTTTAAATCTCATGATATTATAAGTAAAAAAACCTTACCACTAGGCCAAGATTTTCGTTGTTGAACAAATCGGCATGAAATATGGTATTGGTGCCATATTTAACATTCTTTTATTTTTTGACTAGTGTTTTTAAACATTTTTTTTAATTTTTTTTCATGATTTCATATATCATAAATGTGTTGTAGAATTTGAATCCAAAATCTGATTAAAATGATATACTCTCTAATGTTTAAAATTGTTTTCATTTTAATTCTTACTGACAAATGCTTGAATTATAACATTTTTTTTTAGAAAAAACAAGACAATAATTTTATTAAACTTGAAATTCTCCAGCTAGCAACTGGATATTTGAGTATACAAATCGAAATTCTCCCCTCCCAAATACAACACCCTTGATTACCAAAGCTAACTTCTTTGGACCTTCACTTGAAAAGCGGCGTTAGTTTGCAGGGAAATTTTTAAAAACCCCTGAGGTTTGGTTTAACTCACTGTTATTCCCTTCAGTTTTTAAAAACTTACACTTTGCCACCCCATTCTAAATTTCATTAGTTTGTCTGTTAAGCTAGTGTGCTTAAATGCTCTAGTTACCCATGAAGTTTGATCAAATCATGCAAATCAATCACAATATTTATCTGAGGTCAACTCCAATCTAATTTCCCCTTAAATCTACAATATATTCATAATAGTTTTTTTAGTTTCACATTAATTTCTATATTTTTGTTTCTAGAAAGTATTAATTTTTGACATCTTAGTCAATTTTTTCAATTACTTTAAATATAAGAGTATCTAAATGCATTATATAAATACGTTTTATCAACATAATTTCGTCTGCACTTGCAAAATTCACAAACATAAAGTTAATTAGACAACAAGCTCATAAAGAGGTGAAACATGTAACTCAGTTTTACAGCTAGTAATGAAAAAAAAAGGAAAAACAATTGACACTAGATCCTTTTTTCATAGGAAAAAAATAAAATCAGATTAGTCTCCATTATATCTCCAAAATCTTAATATAAGGGCACAAACGAATAAGATCTAAAAACAAATAGTAAAATGACAATATTAGGAAGACAATAAGAGCAATATGCAATTGTTTTGGAACTAAAACAAACAAAATAAAGCAAATTTTGTCACCTTTAATTCAATACAAGCATTCAAAAACATGAAACCTATGTCTAAATAGAGATGGAGAAACCAACTTTGCTAGAGCGGGATCATGCAATTCATATCCTTTACCTTCATAAGGATGGCCAAACCTCTTCTACTACTCTTGACTTGCCGCTTTACATGAAAACCTATATCTGAATTGGCCACTATTTTTAGCCTTTGTGTAGCAAAGTAGAGAGGAGGAAAGTTGGGGTTTTGGAAGGGGTTGTTCCGGTAGTTGCCCCCAAACATACAGCCATTCAATACCAATCTCAAAGGCATTGGAGCTGCTGAAATCACACTTGCCATACCTTGGCAACAGTGCAAAGGCCACAGCGATAGTTGTTGTAATGGCTTAAGTGGAGGTCAAGGAGGAGATTGACTGCTGTTGGCGGCCGTTCCATTCTCTAGGCTGTTTGCCTATGTCGATCACTTCGATTGGATGCTCATGATTGTCAGATCAATCACCTTTATGGATCATGACACACTTATAAGTCACTCCTGCAGAACCTATCATTGGTAGCTCACAAAACTACTATGACAGGTGGAGGCGGAGGTGTCTTGCATCCAAAACTTCAATAGCACATCAATTGGGGATGATGAATTGAGAGAGAATAACCAAGGCTAGGTCAGAGAAAGAGGGAGATTAATGTTGAAATCGCAAATTGGTTTCAATTAAACATGGAGTGAGGAAAAATGTTAGAAGTTTACAATTACAAACATGGAGTGAGGGTGGAGGCTAATTTGTTAGATAAGAATATTTAAAAACCATTTGGCGGACCATAGGCTATCATACTCTTCAAATTAGTCACCCTTGCTGTTGGCTATGGTGCTGGCCACCATCCAAAAATCAATCAATATCTTTTAACATTATTTTACTTATTTTATGAATTGGAGGCAGTATCACTACTAAAAAAACCTGTTTTTCCAACTGCCTTATTTCCAACGGTCAAGCAGTTGAAAATTTCCAACTGTCAAAACCGTTGGAATGAAGAAAAAATATTTTCCAATGGCTTAGTAGTTGAAAATTTTGAGAGAGGTAATCTAGATAATAGTGTATAATAATTCTAACGGCTTTAGCCGTTGGAAATTGTGGAAATTATATATATATATAATACTTTCAACGGCTTGAACCGTTGGAAAATGGCTAAATTAATGGGTTTTCTTAGCAAAATTTGTATATATTATAGTTCCAACCGCTTTAGCCGTTGGAAATTTTAAATACTTATATGTGAAATTTAAGTGAAAATGTTCCAACGGCCATAACCGTTGGAAAAAATAAATATAAATAATTTTAGTTTGCAAAGTTTCCAACGGCTTAAGCCGTTGGAAAATTAAATGTACATCAATGTAGCTTCCAATGGCTAGAACCGTTGGAAAAAAATATGTCATTATTTTTTCGCAAAGTTTCCAACGGCTTAAGCCGTTGGAAAATTAAATGGTTCATACATGTAGCTTCCAACGGCTATAACAGTTGGAAAAAATATATGCAGTTTTGGTTTGAAAATTTTCCAACGGCTGAAGCCGTTGGAAAGCCATTTAATGAAACGGTGCACTTTGATCTTTTTTTCCAATGGCTAAGGCCGTTGGAAATATTCAATTTAAAATCACCCCCCCAAGCGCTCGTCTTCTCCAGAATGCATATCGTTCGCGTCTCTCTCTCTTCGTTCTTTACACACGCACACACAGCACCTTCGAATCTTCGATTAAGGGGTGAATCGAGTTCGTAGAGCTTATATTCATGTGGATCTGGTATGGTTTTGCTTGATCTGTAGTTAGTTTGTATTTATTTTGAATTTTTTCTCTTTTTTTTCGCGGATTTGCGTTGTGATTTGGATGTTGATAATGTGTTTTGTTTTTTCTTCTTGTAGCTGATTCGAAGCTATTTGGAGGGATTTGAAGGAAGTTTAGGCTCCGATTTGAGGTTAGTTCGTTAGAAACGTTTTTTTAAATTTTTTTCAATTATTATAGTTAAAATCTGGAATAATTTCATGGTTTTTTGGGTTGAAAAATATAAAATGTATGTGATTTGTAGTTGTTGATTGTTGGATGTGAAGTATTTGGGTTACCCATTATAATTTAACATTTATATCCATTTTTTTGCTATTTTTCTTAATTTTGGGATTAATTAAAAAAATAGAAAATAATTAGTTTTAAGCTAATTTTTTATGTAGTATATTTATGTGTCAAATTAGTTAGTATAATTAAAATTATTTAATTGTATGTTTTAAATAAATTGCTTAGGTAGTATATTTATGTGTAAAATTAGTTAGTATATTTAAAAATAATAAATAATTAGTTTGAAGTAAATTGTTTAGGTTGTATATTTATGTGTGAAATTAGTTAGTATAATTAAAAATAGTTAGTAATTAGTTTTAACTAATTTGTTTAGGTAGTATTTTTATGTTTAAAATTACTTAGTATATTTAAAAATAGGTAAAATTTAGTTTTAAGTAAATTGCTGAGGTAGTATATTTATGTCTCAAATTAGTTAGTATATTTAAAAATAATAATTAATTAATTTTATGTAAATTATTTAGGTAGTATATTTTGGTGTGAAATTAGTTAGTATCTTTAAGCGTAGGAATAATTAGTTTTAAGTTAATTGTTTACATAGTATATTTGTTTGTGAAATTACTTAGTATATTTATAAATTAATAAACTTACTGTTTTAATCACATAGTTTAGGTAGTATATTTATGTGATCTGAAAGTAGTTAGTATTTTTAAAAATATGAAATCTTTTGTTGATTGTCAATTGTTTAGGTAACAAATATTGTTAGTGTGTATAATGTTTAATTTGAATCATTCTTACTATGTTTTCATAATTGGAATTAATATAAACGTACAAAATATTTCTATTTAAGTAAGTGTAGTTGATTAAGTTTGCCCTTGAATAATAATATATGTCAATAATAATACCTATAGTAATAATATATAATACTTCAAAGAATAATTATTATTGTAAGAGTCGTAGTAAAGTCACAGTAAGAATAATAATAAATATTATTATTATTATTATTATTTAAATTGATTAATCAACTACGAGTAATAAAAAATATAATAATAATAATAATAATAATAATAATAATAATAATAATAATAATAATAATAATAATAGTAATAATATATTATTATTGAAAGAATAAATATTATTGTAAGAGTAGTAGTAAAGTAATAGTAATAATAATAATAATGATAATTATTATTACAGTAATAATAAATCCAATAAGAGTTATTAATAATAATAAAAATTATTATAATTATAATAATAATTATAATAATAATAATATTAACAATAGTAATAGTAGTAGTACTAGTAAATGTAATAATAATAATTATTATTATAATAATTATACTAATAATTAATCCAATAAGAGTAATAATAATTATAATAATAAGTATTGTTATAAAGAAAATAGTAATTATGGAGGTTTTATTATTAATATTATTATTATTTGGATAATAATTCCAATAAGACTAATAATAATAAATCCAATAATAATAATAATAATAATAATAATAATAATAATAATTATTATTATTATTATTATTATTATAATTAATATTAACAGTAGTAGTAGTAGTACTAGTAATAGTAATAAAAATAATAATAATTATTATAATTAAAGTAAGAACTAATCCAATATTACTAATAATAATTATAATAATGAATTTTGTAATAAAAATAATTCTAATAATATTTTATAATTGAAAGAATAAATATAATTGTAAGAGTAGTAGTAAAGTTATAGTAATAATAATAATTATTATTATTATAATAATTATACTAATAATTAATCGACAAAATTAGCAATATTAATTAGCAAGCTTTTTTTTCATTTCTGTATGTTAGTTGTGTAAACTGTTGTATGGGTTTTTAAAATAATGCAGATGTCACGTAAAGGAGATGTGACGTATACACGTCGGCCAGGGAAAGGCCTATTTCAGCAGATGAAAGAAGCATTAGCAGAACCAATTCCTCGACATGAAAGGGCAGGCCAATCGCATTCCCATCATTCAGATGCACAGCCCTCAGCAGAACCAACAAATGTTCCAGATACTATCCCTGGCAGCGGGGATATCCGCAGTGCTTCTGTCGGCCGTAGTGCTACTCGATATACTCCGGGCCCTGTTGTTTCACCCGATGGTGGGAATTCCATTAGTCAGTCAATGGTATCCCAAGGCCAGATTCAGGTGCGCTTACGGATAAGACCTCACGGAAACACGTAAGTATTGCAGCCTTTTGAACCATAATGGTTAAATTCACATCGAGTATGTGAAGTCATAGTAAAATAATAATATGTATTGTCTCAAAATATGCATTTCATGTAGCTTCCTTCCATCAAGAGCAACACGGTTGGTGACTAGATGCTTCACCACACACTTCAAGGGACATCATGACTGGACGAGCGCAAGCATGGTAGATATTCAAGCATGGTGGCGCGTATTTGAGGTTTGCACTGTCTTCGCACTATTTGAACTTTATTCACCATGATGTTAACAATGCGATGCAAGAAATATTTTTTTATAACGTGTAGGGATTATGTGAATGGGATCCAGCTGACCATAATGAGGTTTATCACGTTTGGCATATGATGGCGGCGAGTCATTACCGATGCACACTGGGTGACATCCGGTGGGAGAAAAATTCGGAAAAACGGCGAGCAAGGGCATCTTTTATGACCGACGCACAGTATGCAGAATTTGAGGAATAGTGGGCGTTAGCGGAGTTTAACGAGCGAAGTGGAAGGGGGAAGACAATGCGAGCTTCATCATCGCAGTCATCTAACTCAACAGGATCAGCAAGTGCTACTTATGCAGGAGGTTCGGTTTCAATAACTGAACACCGAGAACGAATGGTAAAATTATTTCCAGCTGTTAATTCAAATTCAACTTATTTACTTTGTGAAAAGATTAATGTTAGTACGTTTCCAATGTAGCGTGAAAAAGATCCGGAGAAAAGGAACCCTGGCTTGTTCAAGGTGATGCAGCAAACTTTCAAGAAAAAAAGCAGGGAATACGTTAACAGGCGCACTGAAGAAGTTACGGTAAGTATCATGCTATAGAATTACAGCCTTAATTTCTGATCTTAATACTAATAACTTATCGTTACTCTTTATGTAGGCAATAATAAATGCTGAGATTGAGGAAGCAACGCAGCAGCCGGGTGACGATGGTGGCGCACTTGACGTAGATGAGGTTGCGATTATGAGTGCTGCTGTGGGGGGCAGGAAAAAAGGCCCTGTATTTGGACTTGGATCAGAACAACATGTTGTGCCTGGACGATGACGACCAGTGCTTACGCATGCAGCACAGGTTGATGTCACACAGGCTCCGGAGTTCACTCAACAAGTATAGCGAGTCGTAGCGGAGTAAATTGCACAACAAGCATCACATTATGAGCGAAAGCTAGAGCGTCTGAAGAGGAGACAATGGATTGAGCTCGAGTACATATGTAAGTCAATTGGCATACCACTGCCTGCGCCTCCTGCAGATGATGATGATGATGACTCAGGATCGGATTAAGAATATATCAGGTATATCATGCTACTATGTGTGTTTATTAGCAAACAAACATTTAGTTGGAGACTACGATCAAGTAATTTCTACTATAAATGCTTATGTGTGGATTTATAAATACATTTATATAATAACGTAGTAATTTGAATTGTGTATGTTTTTATGTCGTTTAATATATATTGTTATGTAATTGTAGTAAATAATTTGACTACAATCGAAATAATTATCTAGAATGTAATAGGTTAACGTTTAAAGCAAACAATCAATTCGGCTGAACAGTGCAATCACTGATAAAATAATTCGAAACGGAAAGTAAATATAGCGTAATTTTCAATTGATTTTTCCAACTGCCCAGCCTCATTTCCAACTGCTCAGGCAGTTGGAACACAAAAAATAACAAAAAAAACTACAGTTGTTGGAAATTCTCCAACTACTTATTTTCCAACGGCTGATAGTTGAAAATTCCAACTGCTAAAACCTGGGCTGTTGGAAGTAAAATTTCCAACGCATGGATTTCCAACTGCTGGCAGTTGGAAACATAAAATTTCTAACGGCCAGCAGTTGGAAATTAAGGTTTTTTTAGTAGTGTATCATTCCTCTCTCTCTGGACCTAAGGCTCATCTCGGTAAACTGATTCAAGCGGAAGACATTATAAGATGAGAAGTTTGACTAAAGTAGCACATTTGTTAAATGATAATCCAGGTCATGTTCTCATATGAGCTCAACAAAAACAAAAATTCTATGTGGAACAAAATGGTAAAAGCTTGTTTAACATGGGGTAAAGGTTTGCCAAACATATTTTCGGTTTAGTTATAAAGTAACTGAAAAGAAAAAAAAGGTCTGTCAAAAACAAAAAAAACAAAAAGGCCTATGGACTTTGGTGAAAGTGTTGATGGACCTGAGCCCCTAAGTATTTGGTCTTAGATTGGAGTCCCCGCGTGTCAAACTTTTCTCATTTTTATAACTGTGTGTAGGTTTATGTAACAAGAAAAAATCCTATGTGTTATTAATCATTTAAGAAAAATCATAGTGTATGAAACATGGAAAATACGTCATGAATCTCAAATGTTTCATGAGAATACTTACAACCAGAAATTGATTAATCAAACAGATAAAACAGCTTACATACACAATATATGTAGCACAATATATCGAACAATTAGGTACACAAAAGATCATATATATTTCTTAATACAAGCAATTTGCTCTCTTAATCAACACTAATGATCTTGCTCGCAAACTCAAACCAAAAACCCAATAATTAATAAGCTAGGACGTGATCTTCACATGGAGAACTGATCACCGTCGACCTCCACCTCGACCTCAGCCTCCGACACGACATCGTCATCTTCTTCCAAATTGCAGTCGACCCCCAAGGCTCCGTGTCCATGGCCCTGGCCGAAGGCCTTCACGTGGTCCTTCAACGAGCGCTTGTGCTTGAAGTCGGAGCCACAGAAGCAGTACCAGATCTTGCCGCAGTTCTTCTCGTGGGTCCGCCAGTCTCCCTTCACGGCGAACGGCTTGCCGCATTTCCGGCACATGAAGGGTTTGACGCCGTGCTTCCGTTTGTAGTGGGTTTGGAGGGTTCGGAAGTCCTTGAGCGGTCTCGCTCTTGGGTGGTCAATGTTGTGCTTGCAGCCCTCGGCGCAGCAGTAGCAAGGCAGCCGCAGCATCGCCGTCGGCTGCGTTCCTCTCAGCGAGTCTGGACCCTTTCTATACTGAGATCCATGTCCCCACATGTGCATCTGTAATGACACCCAATAAATCAAATTCAGTCCTAAAACACTAAATCCACAAACAGAGTCCACTTAATCGCATCCAACAAAAGTTGGTCCAATTAATTGTTTCTGGTTTCCTTTTTCATGTGACTGAAATCTGTACGTTTAACAACAATGTTAGCAATTAAACCAGGTAGAAAGAGATGGTATATATTGGGTTTCTTTTGTTTTTGGTTTGTTCTATATTTTGGGGGGTCAAGAGAGGACCAGCTGGAAGTGTCAGTTATGTATTGTCTGCTTCTCATACATGCAGTGCAGAAGACACATCTGAATCCAGGTTGTTTCCTTTTCAGGCCCTGAGACAGTACTTTGTGAATTTCACTGTGTGTGAACAGGTGCTCAAGGACTTTTAGTGTGGGTGCTGAGCCTCTGAGGCATCCCCATAAAGATCCAGTGCAACAAATAGTGCAAAAGCTGAGCATTTTCTCAGGCTTCTTTCCTTTTAATTAATTTCCCTTGCACACTGTTCGAAGTACTGAAAATATGGGGAACATTTAGGGAGCTGTTAAATCATACTGATCAGAGCTGATTTCAAATCACACCTGACTAGACTACATGCATATCATGAATTTTATCATGACCATGCAAAATTAATGAATTTAGAAACGAAAGGGAAATCCAGGAAAATTTAACAGCAAATAAACCCTAAAACATGCAAAACACCCTGATCCATGGTCAGAAATTCAAAACTATATTAACCATTCTGTTTAAATTGGATGAAGAATTAGAAGAAGCAGATGTAAAATTGTAGGGATCAATATGCATATGCCCCACATCCAATGAATGAGTCAAATTCAAACCTGCAAATTATTGTATCTGTTGAAGGTTTTGAAGCAGACTGGGCAGGAGAACTGTGTAGGACCAACAAGAATCTGGGTAGGGGTAGGGATCCAGTATTGCCCTTTGTTCAAAGGGTAGCCAGGAACAGTACTACTCTCACAGTCTCCCATCAATTCCTTATTTTCAGCCGCATCGACAGTTGGGGAGAGGCTTGATGACCCCAGATCAGAACCACGGCCACCACTGGAGAGCCCTATATGCAATCCCACTGCCACAGAATTAGCTCCATCATCCGGGGGATAAAACATGATCTCCTGACGAAGATGATGATCCTTGTTGTCCTCCAATTCCATGGAGTGGTTGTTGTTGCATGGCTCAGGTTCTTGTCTCGAAGGGCTGAGGCAGTTGATGAGAGGAAGGGTTTGGGCCTGGTAAGAGGAGTGGGATTGGCAAGTGTTGTTTGAAGAACAAGAATTTGACAAGGAAGAATAGTGGTGATTTAGGGGCATGAAATTGAGGAAGCCTGTGAAGAGGTTGGAGCATGGATCTGTCATGTTGAGAGGATGGGGGAGCTCCGGAAGGTACAAAGCAATTAAGAGGATGGGCTGCTTTTATTTTACCTGCTAGGAATGACATGAGGCGCACACAAAGTATATATACAAATATGTGCGTGTATTTATATGTGGCAGAGAGTGGTGTATATATGTTCATGAGAGAGATGGAGCTAAGTGTATAGTTTTGCCCTGTTTGGGTTAAAAATTAACTGTTGTTGCATATATACTACTTTCTCTGTCTCATAATGTATGAAACTTTTTATGTGTTTAGGTTTAATGTTGATTAGCATATTTCTTTGTAGATAATAAATGAATAAATAAATATGTACCTTTACTCGCAAATGTTTCATAGCATGCATCTAGTATATTATTTTCTAGTCAGATTTTCATTTTAGTTTTTAGAAAATTTGAGTCAGGCACAAGTTTAAAAAGCTAAAAAAATTAAGTAATTAATACGAGATAGCAAAGCACTAAATTTAACAAGGTTTTGCCTGAAACCATTTGGCAAACTAGTGTATGACATGAAGTGGAGGTCCTGAATTCCACTCTGGGTTCCACCATTTTACCCTAAAATGCAATATTGCCATCCTTTCGGGTTACAAAAAAACAGTTGGTCAAAATTCTCAGTGACCAAAATTCAATAATTTTTTTTTAGATTTTAGATGTTTTACCTCATTGACAATCTCATAATTTCAAGTATTTAAGAAAAAAAATCATACACTAGGGTTTTTGAAAGCCCATAAAAACAACATTATTGTCATAAATTAGTCTCCCTTCAATTGAGTATCACATTTATCCCTTTTCTCTCAAAATGACTTATACAATTTAAATATGTGAAAAAATAGCAAATAAACAAATTAAATCAAGAGATAATAGTTATGCATAGATAATGTAGAAACTAGCAAAACTGAAACATCAAATAACATATTTGAACATGAAACAAATGAAAAAAATATTATGAAAGTTAATGAAAAAAAATTTATGAAAGATAAAGAAATAAAAATGTTATATTAGTTTCAAGACGAAAGGTACCCATCACTCAAAAAAGAACATAGAGAGACATGAAAACATGGGTATGGGGAAATAGAAAAAATAATTGCATAGCAAGAGAAGAACTCATAAATTGTGATCATATGTTTAACTATTTATCTTTTATAACTATGTATTAACCATTTAGCACATGCATTTGTAAATTTTTACTTGCTAGGCAGTAATAATACTACTGTTGCTCAGATTAATTGGAGGAAGTGCAATTAATAATGAGTAAAATTAGAGGGAAATACAAGAGTGGGAGAGGAGAGAGTTGCAGACAGGTTGTCTCCCAGCCCAAGAGAGAGTTGCACCACAAAGAGGGAGAGAATTAACAATCTAAAGGCGATGTTTTTCAAATACTTAAAAACTCAAGTCTTGTTACTGTTGGGTGTTGGTGGTTTGAAGCTTAGCAACCCTCAACAGTGGCTTGGGGGCGAGGGTCGGGCGGCCCTGTCCGGCATTTGCCTTGGGAGGCGTGCAGCTCATGTTTATTATCCTGTGCTGTCCATGCACTTCTTCCTACTCAACAGTACCCTCTCCCTGAATTCTGCTACTGTTCGTGTTCTTTCTCCCCCTCCCTCTATTCCCACTCTCCAAATCTCTATGCACTCTTTTGGTCTTCTTACCAGTCAAACACACCAAATTAATTAACTCATCTTCTCATGATTTTGTTAATTTGTTAAATCCCATGCGTTTTAATAAAAAAAAGTTACTTATTCGACTTATAGTGTGATAAAAGGATTTTAATTTTTCATCAATTGATTTTAAGTTGGTTACTTTAATATGATACCAACTCACTAGAGGTTAGTTTAGGCCTATTTCTGGTTTCGATTTAACATCCAAACTGGCTCAGTCAAAAGTTACCTGATCTGAGTCATGCAAGCTGATTTTGATAAACCTACTTATCACCAACTAGTTTTAAATTAAATATTTTATCCAAAAAAAGTTATTCACACGGTATATCCTTGGGATATATACTTCACTGAAGGTGTTTATTTATATAATTAAGTAGATCAATCTATCCAATATTTTAAGCTTGGCATAGTGTTCAATATATTTGAAGTTTTTTTGTACTAATTGATTTAAAAAAAAACATTAGGTCTAAGAGCATCTCCAACAACTTCCATATTTTGTAGATTTTCTCTGTTTTGGGGAATATTAAGCAATTTTTCACTCAACAGCTTCCCCATCTCATTCTCTAAAATAGGGAATGAGATTAAAGAGAATAGACAATTTCCTATATCTGCGGAAACTCTAAAATTTATTGCTATCCTTCATCTCTCCTCTCAATTTACTTTTTGGCTCTTTGTCCCACTCACTTTTTGACTTTTCTCATTTTTCATTAATATTATTGTTTTAAATATAGAATATTGTATTATTTTAATAACTAAACTAGCTATTAATTTGAATTTCTTTTAAATGTATAATATTTAATTATTGTATAATAAATGTAAGATTCTATAAAATAAAAAAGTTATTGAAGTTGAAATAGAAAAACTATGAAAATTTTAATTTTTTGTTTCCTATTTTATAAAATTATACGGAAACTATTGAAGATGCTCTAATATTGAAGATGCTCTAAAGATTGATTTTGCATAGATTTAGAACAAATCGGCCGGACAAGTAACGAGTATTTGCCAGTTATCTTAACTGCTGGAGGAATATTAAGGGGAGAAAAGTAGGGTAAAGTTGCAACTTCATTTATGGTAGAATTTCATGAATACCTGTCACTCTTGTCCACTATTACTAATTACTGCAAGGTAATTAATTAAAGTTGGGTTCAATTTCCTCAGCCGTACGGAGGAAAAGTCAATTTACATGTCGGGTAGTTTTTATTTACGAGGCAAAAGCAAAACCTTAATTAGTGATGGACAAATTAAGACAGATAAATGAAGCACCATTAAATTAAATTAACCGGTGTTTTGTTATTTATCGCGATATCGATTTCATGCAAGTGGATGGAACCCTAGCTAGAGTAGAAGTTTCGAGCACTAACCAGAGATTGACACGTGGAACTGTATGAGACACGAGAGTGTAAAACAAAGCTCCTCCTTCTTGTGTCGGCTTAACCGGATTCCGACGCGTGGAAACCCAGAACAGAAGCCATGAAAACGATGGCCAAATTGTAAGTATTGAAACCCTTGGTGACTTGAATGGCTACAAAATTCACAAGATTGGCACTAGAAAATGCGATGGACAGAAGTCACAAACGTAACCTGATAAGGCTGGCTAAATCTTTGGTAAGTCCTTAGTTTAGAAGGAAACGTTCAATTTTGCCCCTCTGCTCTCATTTGATTCAACTTAAATGTCATGGTTATATATATATATATATATATATATTGTACTTGAACTTTTGTTTACCTAACCCTATCACACAGTCTACCTGAGTAATGCCCAAATTGGAAAAGAAGTTGGTTATACTATATAGATAGATATTAGTATTACTATCTTAATTCGCCTGTAAGTTTTTATACAAATTCATCTTAAATATATTGCTAGTGAAGTTTTTTTTTATGGATAGCTTTTTTTTTTTACTAATCAAGCAAATTTTGATGATTGACGTGTGTAACCATTAAAATTCAATTAGGGCAACATATGGACCTATGAAAGGTGATCCATAGACAAACACACATGTTGAACTAATTCAAAATTATGTTTATGCAAGATGTGATGACAGGAAACTAAAATCACGCAACTGCTACTATTGTACTGTTAATAAAGTAATATTAAGGGGCTGACATGAATAGTAGTGAATAGTTAAAGAGCTTATATATAATTATAGTAAGACATGAGTTGTGATCCAAACAAGGTAAAATAAAACCTAGGGAGAATGGGCCGAAACACACACACCCACACCCATTCTTGGTTTGATTTCACTGTTTTAGATACCTAAACAGTTACATTTTTTTCCTGCTCATGAAGATTTAACACAGAGAAAACTGGGACAGACAATTTGAAATATGGGGGTTGATGTCCTATATAAGAAATGCACAATATAATTTTTATTCATATCCAGAATATATATCCACATATTATTGCCTTCTTCACTGCTCTTCTACTATTTGGTACGTGGTCTTTTCATAAGTCCTCAGCCGACCCTATTTTTACTGTTCAATATGCTTCACCCTGGTCCACCATTTTTCAGATGTACAGTAGAAGAAATTTATAGTACTTACAGGGAGGTAATTATTTTTCAAAAAAAAAAAAAAAAAGAAAAATTATAGGAAGAGTTAGTGGGTCGGAAGGGCTGGAATATATATATATATATATTCTCTTCTTGGAATTTTTTTATTTTTTCTGCTGAAAACGAGTGGAACGAAGAAAACCGAAACTAAACCGCCATAAAACTTGACCTAAAACACTAGGAATCAGATGAAGCCAAACTCCTTGAGCTTAATGAAGAAATTCAACCTCCACCAGGAAGCATCAGGCATAGAATCCTGAGCATCAACACCATGTTATACCATCTAATCCAACACAAACACCCATAAATGAGACAGGAGCAACTTGGAGTGCAACTTGGTAAACTTTTTTTTTTTTTTTCTCTTTTTGTTTTTGGAGGGGGAGGGTGGAGGGGAGGGGAGACCAAGCTTTTAATTTTTTTTTTTTTGGAGGAAATGAAACCCTAGTAATGATTTATACTTCAAACTAGAGATCCTTCACCCCAAGGATTGATTGTGGCTGACCCTCATCTTATAGATTTTAAAACCTTTATTTGGAATTGTATTCTCCTTATGAACCAAAAATCAGACTTAAGCAATACTGCTTTAAATGCGTGAGGATTTGTTGGATGAAGCTTAGCGCTAGAAACAAAACGCCCTTTCACTGCTCAACAAAGAAACAATCTTACTGCCATTAAAAAAGGGCAAATCTAAAGCAATATAACTCCCATGGATCTTGGCCCCATATTTTTTCAGCAACCGAGTAGAAGAGCAATAAACATCCAAATAAATCTAGCCTTCAAAAACTTCTAAGAACAATTTCAACAGCAAGACGTTGGGATGTATTAATTAAGGTAAATACTAAAACTTTGTTAGAGCACTCATCTCAAATCAATTGGCCATGAACATAGACTTCCCAATTATAATACAAAACCTTGAGATTTTCTTGCTTTATATGCCCAGCCCATCTTGTGTGTAGGTATGTGTAGCTATATTACACGAGTTGTTACCGCAATGGCAAGGACAATGAGAAACTTTGGGCTTTGATATTATGTTAAAGAATCCAATCTAAAACCAACTTGTAATGAGTGCAGATCCATTAATCATAATACATTGCCTTGGCCAACCCTTTTAATTGATAGTGTGAGATTTTCCCACTTAATAAGCACAATTCCAACTAACTGATGAAATGAATGGAAATTGATGGGCCAATAGAGGAGGATTATGGGAACTGAGTTGAATTTCAAACTTTAGGCAATAATTTGAAATCAAAGGATTAATGATGGAATAAGCTCCAACTAGCTAATCCAAACCCCCAAATCCTTTAAGATCAGTTAAATTTTATGTCATTTGAAATATAAGATTTTGATTTGCTTAATCACACTTGAAGAAAATTTAAAATGAAAATAATTATGTATACCAAAGACTCAAGTATCATAAAGACTCACTATTAAATTACATAATTGTCCATCCCTTGCTTAAAAGATTTATATGACATGCATGCTACCATATGAATAACCAATTTGTATGTATAATAATTTGATTATCTATAGTGGCATAGGTTCATTACAATAAGGATTTGTAGAGAGAAATGAAAGAGAGAGAACGTGCAAGAGAAATTGCAAAAAATAGTGAAAAGGATTGCTTAAGAGAGGAGCAGAGGTTTTGCGCTCCATTCAAAGAAAAGGAATAAAGGTAGATGCTATGTGAATGATGTTAACAAGGTTATGGATAGAGTTTCTGTCACATTTTTCTTTATCAACATTCTAAAGCAATGGGAGTCTCGAGATCTCTAAGGTGTATTCTAAAGGTTTGGTACAATCTTGGACATTTATATGGCCAAGAAATGAACTGTGGCTAGTTAGAAGTTCAAGTTCATAAGGTTTAAAGACTGTGAAAGATTGCTAGAATTGGAAAAAGAGCTAAATGGTTTATGGATTAGCTCATACAAATTAAAGGTAAATGTAGCCAAATATTTTAAAGGCAAAGGCAAGGAAAGTGACAATGAAAGAGCTTTCAAAGTAACACCTAATGATGATAGAATGAACAAGGCTTAGAAAGATGGTAGGCAGTAAAATGAGATAACCACTACATTGAAGAAACATGACAAGACAGACACCTTAAACAAACACAAGAAAGAGACTTGGGTAAGGATTAAAGTATCTTCGAAAGTTGATGAGCTTATGTGGCTTAAGCAATGTATTGTTGGTGAGTTAAAAGAAGTGGACACCCTGCAGACTCTACAAGAGCTTTGTGATGCTGAGGAATTGGGCCTTGCAAGGTGAAATACTTAGACAGGTTGGTGGTGATTTTAGACTATACATCTAAAGAAGCATTTGACCTGATATTAGAGGAAATGGGTGAATGGCTTCTTCAGTGGTTTGAATGAATATCTCCTTAGAAGACAAATCTTAATTGACTAAGAAGACGTGTATGGCTTGTTTGTGAAGGCATACCAGTTCATGCGTGGAATGTCCAAACATTTACTACTCTAGGGGTCTTATAGGCTAAAGTTTTGAAGCTGGACGAGAAAACACATGAAAAAAAAATGTCCATGTTAGAAAAGCTCTATTTTAACCAATGAAATAGAAACGATACAATGAGTAGTTAATGTTAAAGTTAATGATCGAGTTTATAGAGTCAGAGTTTGTGAGGATGTATATCATTCAATTTTTATTAGACAGAAGCAACTACTTGTTATCCTACTATGTTTGTGCTGTATGGTGAAGTTGTATCTTATTTATGGCTACTCTTAAAATCAATTGAGCAAGAAGAAGGATTGGAAGATGAACAGACAGTTTATGCTGGCATCAAAGATAGTGGTAAAGATGAGGAAGCCAAAAGTGTGCATTGGGAATCTATGAATTTCCAAGATTCAAAAAATCATAATTTAATAGTGCAACATTCAATTCTCAAAAGCAGGGAGAAGGAAGCTAAAGCGTCATAAAGCAATTATGATGTTATATAGGAACGCTGAACGATCCTTAACGCAAGAACATAATACAATTAAGGGAAATGTTGACTTAAAGGGTAGTGTACATAGTGAGCTTAATCAGATGGGCCTTGATAGAACAAAGGAGCTTGGCCTATCTCGTGACAACAAAAAAGATACAGTAAAAAACATGGCCAAGAGGAAGTGTAAAAGCAGTCTCATTATCAATGTGTTTAAAAGTTTAGGTGGATATTGTGAGCCCACAAAGCAAAGGCTAATTAGAATGCTAGCAAAATGTTCCAAGAAAGGTAAAAGAACTTTAAGGAAGAAAATGCAGTTGAGTTTGTTCGAAGAAAAAGGCTTGATTATTAATGATAACCAAATCACTGGTGCTTCAATATTAGATGCCAACATATGGAATATGAATGGAAAAGAAAAAGAGGTGTCCAATTTGTCATCAAACTCAAGGGGAATTCTATTTTGAAGGAAGCATTAGCTCCAACTTGAGAAGGATCTTGGTCTGTAGACTAATGGAAAATATGAAGAAATGATTACAAAACTACAAATGATGGAAGAATGTCTTGATAATGGAAATAGGTAAGCCGTTCAGTTCTATTGATATAGGTGATGGTATATGCTCATGAAAATGCTTCCCCTTAACATCAGGAGCATTGGAAAATATGTGACAAGAAGATGTCTTAAGGAGTTGATTTGGAAACATTACGCTGAGTTTGTATCTATATAGAAAATGAAAAAAGAAGATATTTTTAGTCACATGTTCAAATTTTTGTGTTCCTTTTTTGGATAGGAGTTTACACAATTTGGGTCGATTGGTTTGCTAGAGAATTTTTATGTATGTGGAATTCGAATATCTTTAAGAAAAAGTACATTATTGCTGGTCCTGGTTTTATTGTAGTAGTAAAGGAGTTAGATGGTATTTTTTAGCAACTTATACTTGTAAATGCGTATGGGCCTAGCTGTACAGCACATAAATAAGAACTTTGGTATCAAATTTTGATTCTAAAGGATCATCCTTAGGGGGTTTGGTGTATAAGGATGACTCTAATGTAGTAAGATCAAAAGAAGAAAGAAAAGGAAGTGAGTTTGATGAGCATGAAGCTAGAAGCTTCAATTCATTTATTGATTTGATAAAACTACGAGATTTGCAAGTTGGGGGAAAAAAATATACCTGGTATTAAAAAAGGGGGGATGAAAAAAAAATAAATTAGATAGATTTATGGAATCTAAGTTCTTGGAGTATTGCCCAAATGTTGTTAATGTAGCTTTGGAGAAATATATCTTAGACCATTGCTCCTTGTTTTTAAAGCCTAATTCATCTAATTTTGGGCCAACTCCTTTTCAAGTTCTTTGATGGTTAGATGAAAAATAAAGGTTTTATTGATCTATTACTTAATGTTTGGGAAGGAGAGGAGATTATTGTAAGGCCAAGTTATGTCTTAGAAAAAGAAATGTAAAAAGTTGAAAAGGTGCTTCAAAGGGGTGGAGTAAAGCAGAATTTGGAAGCCTTGATAAGGAGATCGAAAACCTCAAGCTAAAGCAAATATTTTGGGATATGGCTTTGGTTTTAGTTTCAGTTTTCATTAGTAGAAGCCCAACATCTAAGTTTTGTTTGGAGAATAGGGTAACACAAGGTGACCCAATTTCCTCTTTTCTCTTTTTACTTGTAGTGGAAGTTAAGCATCCAAGATGCCGCTACAAAAAATCTACAAAAAATTTACAATTTGCTCCATAAGGTTTAAGTAAAATTATACTTTGCCTTCTATTATTTCAAAAATATATATTTCGCCTTTGCCTTTTTAATATTGTTTGACAGCAACTTCTGAAATTTTAATTTAGGCCTTACAATACTCATCTTCAAGTAATTTTAATCTGTATAGTACTTTTTTTACAGTTAATTGACATTTAAAAAATACTATTTTTCATTTACAGAAAAAATTGGTAATTTAAAATTTCCATTAATTGTAAAAAAAATATTATATTAAAGATTGAAATTACCTTAAAATGACTATCGTAATGTTTGAATTAAGATTTCAGAAACTTTTGTCGGACTGTATTAAAAAAATAAGGGAAAAATGTATATTTTTAAAACAGAAGAGACAAAGTGTAATTTCACCTAAATTTTAGAGGTAGATTGTAATCAACCTAATATTATAGACATACATACATACATACTTACATACGTATGTACGTACATGTGCACGCACACACATATATATTAGTTTCTAAATATTATTTTTAAAATTTTTTTAGAGATGATTAATATAATAAAAAAAGGAGACAAATTCTCGAGAATTAAGGATGATATATCTAATTGCGTATAAAGTCAAGAGGGAAAAATCCCTCTGCCGCTGATGTTTTGTATTTGTGCCCACCTGGTCCCTGAACCTTTTTCCTTGCCGAATTGGCGCTTTTTGGAGCCAGCTAAAACAGAGGTATCATGCCCTTTGCCGGAAGTATTGATGAGGAAAACGCGAACCATGTGCCGGTGGGATGCAGAATAATCTCCATGGTGTGTGGGTCTTTGGTATTCTGCTGGTGGCAACTTGCAAGTAAATTAGCAACCGGCTGGGCTGCTGGAGACAATGATGGAGTGCGCTTATGATTATTGCTTGGGCAATGTGGAGCAGAAGAAAAAGAAAATGATTTTGGAAGCCAAATTATTTGCAGAGATTCAGTGTCCTGCTGAACTTTGCCTCTTTCCATTTTTTCACTTCTTGATAAAAAGCTTTTGTGGCGTTGAGAAAAAATAAAAAACAAATACACAACTTTTGCAAACACACTTTATGTAACTCAATTGTGACTTAAGTTAAACAAGAGTGACAAATAGTGGATTTTAACCAATTATATTACAAACCACTGGTGTTAACTTCTAACACTTGAGTTGTCATATTGGAACCTACTTCTTTTAGCTGAAAATAACACAAGGGCATTAATTAAGATTGGTAAGTTTTTCTGTCCTAACAGTTACTACCAAGTTGTGTTCAATTTTTCGATGAACAACTATCATGTCTGTACTTCTACCTAAGGTATTATTAAATACCGATACTATCCGATATGTTGCACCCTTAAATTATAGTGGTATATCACGGTACACCATCACTGATTTCTCAAAAAATATATTAGAATATTAATGAAATCCATTAAATATAATTTTTGTGCACTTTTTTTTTATATGTATTCTAATTATTTTTGTTGTAATTCTCAAATACCAATAAAAGAAATATGAAAGCTAATATTCTTTTATATGAAAAAAATATAAAATAAAAATACAGAACAAAATAAATACTCTCCAGTAAAAAATTAATCAATTGATACATGAGAAAAAAAAAACTCAAATAATAATTCTACCTTAGTACCATATTATTTGAAACATTTCACTTTTTTATTTAAATTTGTCTTCAATTTTATTATTATTATTACTATTTGTTAGAAAATAAATTAAAGAAAAATATAATTAGAAATTATAGATCTTTATTTATGATATATATAAAGACTTTTCATTTATTTTTTAAAATGTTGAAAATAAAAAATCATAGATTCATAACTGTGAAAAGTGAATTTTATGAAGAATTTGGGACAGATGAATAAATACATTTTCTAATACCATATTAAGTTCCTGGGTAACTCAAAGTATAGTACCTTCATCCTAACTTGTTCTACAAATGAAACATACTTTTTCCCTAATCCCTAACTTGTTCTAATCTCTTGGTATTATTTCCCTCCTTATGTGAGCTTGTTGTAACAAAGGAAGGTAGAGTAAGAGAGTTGGTTTGGGATTTGTTGAGACTTGTTAAAAATGAGCTTGCCCTAGAAGAAGTTGATCATACATAGGGATGACAATGGATAGAGTGTGGGTAGCATAGTGCTAAACCCGCATCCTATCCATCATATTTGATACTCAATCCGTATATTATCCACCATCTATCAGTTTTATAATTTTAATATCAATATCCTATCCATTTTAAAGTAGGTAGGATCGGATAAAATTCACCTATCCATTGCATACTTTCATAATAAAAAATAATAATGCTATAATAGAGTACCATAAAAAATTATTAAAATTGATCTCGCAAAAAAAAAATCTTAATAATAAAAACAGAAATTGACTTAGCCATAGATCAATCATAAAGAATTTTTTCAAATCAAATTGGTGAAATGAGCACATTCTTAGTATTAGTACAAGACTACAACTTTTTGTATAAAAAAAAAAAGATGAGAACCTTCATCGAAGGTTTGCCCTAACTATCTTGTCTCAGTATTACAATGATACTTAGCTGCGATTACAAGTAGTTAAGTTAATTAAGTTGTTTTGTAAACTATTATATGTATGTATATATATATATATATATATATAGTGTGTGTGTGTGTGTGTGTGTGTGTGTGTGTGTGTGTGGGTAAGATAAGGGATGAGTGGGCCCTAAATCCGAATCCTACTCACATCCACCGGGTATAAAAAAAATAAAATCCATATACATTCTTAATCCATTTAATTGTAAAAAATAACATATCCATCAAGTAGGATATAGTAGGATATCCGGTAGAACAAATATTCGTTGGCATCCCTAATCCCACGAGTTGATGATTTGCAATTTAAGGTTCTCCATTCTTAGAAACAGATTGTACCTTGTATTGTAATACTATATATCTTCTGCTTTAATCTTAATTAATTATAGGACACCTACCCTGCTATGTCAGTTCATTGCAAAAAAAAAACCAAATTAATATTTATGTCAAAATATTTGCATTATTTCTATTTTATCATTTTATGTATTTATGTATGTTACTTTAAGGTAAAATGACAAAAAAAATTACCTCACTCATGTACCATTCTAAACCACAACACATACTGCAAAACATACCACATGAAATATTACAGTATACCATGGTAAACTAAGAAAATATATGAATAAAATTTACAATGGGTCTGTTAACTTATTTTTGTATCCTAAATTAATAATCTAGCTTAAGATTGTCCTATAAAAGCCTTTTTTATCATATAAGGCATCTTAATTGGGCCATTTCCATTAATTCTATCATTAAATTGGATAGAGATAGTTGACAAGGTGTTAATTAATACTAAAATAAATTTAAAATACTGATTTTGGTCCTCATACTTTTTTAATTTGTAATTCTAAATCTTAAACTCATAAACCTTAAACTGTTTCCTAGGAAGTTAGAATTTCCCATGGAGGCTAATTAACTCTCGTGGCCCTCCGGCGACCACTGCTGATGAAAATGACCAGCGGATGGCTCGCCTCAGTAGAGTACATGTTAGAGATCAATAGCCCTATAGTTTGAGGGCTCAGTTTCACATGGATTGATTCAATTTTGGTTTGAGTCAAATTTGAATTTTTTTTATATTATTCATGAACCAGTAATATAATTTTTGAAATTTGATGTTCAAGTGCTAACCTGGTCTGGCGTTACAAGCCGCTGGCTGATTCCACCAGCACCGCCTTTCAATCCACTACAACGTCCTTGAATGCCTCCCACGCTGGAGGCCAACGCTAACTGATTCCCGGGTGTCCTTGACATGGCATGGGTGGAGAATTTCGTGATGAGGAAGATCACGCACGCAGTGATGCGGACCGAGGTAAGGCGGTCCTTGAGGGACTAGTGGACTTGCCAGCGATTTCGTGGAAGGAATGTGGATGATGCTACAATAGGAAAAGCCAGATGACTACATGGTGGTGATGGAGGAATTGGATGTGGCGGATGAATTCTTAGAGATGGTGTTTGGGTGTGTGGATTGAAGTGGAAGGACCATGTCGTGATCAACAAGAGGTATTTCCGGTCGGCAAAGGTGGATAATTTGATCGACAATTTGAACATGGCGAGGAAGGTGTTAAGTGGAAGCCGAGAGTTGGGTTTGAACACCAATTCCCATGGCACCTGCTGGCGGCGGTGCATCGCCCATGGAGATTGCATGCAATTGCTAGTGCGACGCTGAGAAGGAAAGAATGAGGTGAGTCCCAAACCAGGTATAAACAGAAGTTTTAGAAGCTTAAGTTTTAGAGTTGTTGATGAGAAAAGTTAGGGGACTAGAAGTTGTATTTTAAGAATTATTTAATGTTAATTAATGTTATGTCTACATTTTTATTTCAATTTAATGGTAGAATTAATAGAAAAGATCCAATAGAGATGAGAATATGAAGAAATGAACTTTGATATGGCAACATTAAGTTAGAATACCCATTCAGGAAACAAAAATAAGTTAAGAGCCCCTCGTGAATTTAACCCAAAAAATATATAAAAGTTCAGTGGTATACCATGGTATTTTGAACAAAAAATAAAAAATTATAAAAACTTTTATATGGCGTTACACATACTCATGGTATACAAAAATATGATAAAATTAGGAGAAATTAAAGACCATTCATATAGCTTGCAACACCTAAACTTGTAACCGAGAACTTGTAAGGAGTAGAAGATAATTGCCTGATACATTTTCCAACCTTAATTAGTAGTTATTATATTGTAGACTTATGTCTAATTAAACATACTAATCTAGCCCTAATTCTCTATAAATAACCCATAATCCAATAAATAAATTGACTAATTTACTTTTGAACCAAAACTCACTCTCACTCTTGAAAACTCACCTCTGTCGCCACTACTATCTCTTCCTCCAATGAACTGTCATCGCCTCTAGATCTTATAGTCATCATTCGGCTCCAAATCTTGTAGCTGCTTGACTCCGGATTTCGTCATCACTCACCGCATCTCGTCAATCACCCACTGGATCTCGTCGATCACCCGTCTGATCTTGCTTTTGATCGTTTCCCGGATCTCATCGTCACTTGCTGGATCTCGTTGCCACCTGCCGAATCTCGTCATCACCCGCCGGATCTTATCTTCATCCATCGGATATTGCTTTTGATCATTTCCTCCAAGTGCATCCTTATTACTTCTGAACAATAAAAGTATCTGCAATAAAATGTAAATGTGTCTAATATAGTATGTGGAAGTGTCTACAAAATAATATAAAATAAATTATTATAACGTTAAATTAAAGTAACTGATTGAATATTATAAAATGTCTAAATAAACATGTAAAAATGTCTGAACAAACAATGAAAGAATTGTTGAATAAAAAATTACAAAATCAACTTGTGAACAATTTATTTTTAAAAAAAATATAATATAAAAAGTGTCTGAATCAATAAGTGAAAATGTCTAATTGAATATTGAAAAATATCTAAATAAATATATAAAAGTGTCTGACTAAATAACTTCTAAATAATTTGTTACCTTTAGAAAATAAATATCTGAAATAATTAAAATAAGTGTCTAACTAAATATATAAAAGTGTTCAAATCAACATGTAAAAGTGCCTAAATATTTAAAGAAATGTTCAAATAAAGGTATATGAGTCAATGTCTAAAAAAAATCTAAATTAAAATTTTAAAATGTCTAAAGTACAATAGAAAATTGTCTAAACAATAATAACTAACAAAAAAAATTTTTTTTTTTGGAAAATCAAACGCCATCTCTCATCAGCAACCCTCCCTTAACGCCTTTCTCCCTCCACGCTCAACCTCCCATCATCGCTCACCTGGCATCGCCTCGTGCTGCCGCGCGTCGCCTTACCCTTGGCCTTGCCATGCGCCGTCACACCTCACGCCCGGCTGCTTCTCACCTCGCTTGGTCTTGGGCTTGCCTTGCGCTTGGCTGCTCCTTGCCTTGCGCCTCGTGCCTACGTTGGCCTCGCCTCACCCTTGGCCTTGCCTTGCGCTATCGTGCCTCGCGCCTAGCGGTTCCTCACCTTGCTTGGTCTCAACCTCGCCTTGTGCCTCGCGTCGGCCCTGGCCTCACCTCGCCTCCCCTTACCTCCCATTGGATCTTGTTGTCTTGCCTCGGATCTGTGTCACCTTGCCTTAGATCTCATCACCAATCTTCCACTCGGATCCCCATCATCTACCTCCTCCAGTCACCACTCCTAGATTCACCTCTTTTGATCACCACTACTAGCATTGTCTCGCTCCGGTCATCGCTCTGACTTCGTCTGTGCTCAATAGAGTCGTATCATAGGGTTTAGAGAGTGTAGGAAATTTTTTGCAATAATAAGGGTAAAAATTTAAAATCTATGCTATGTCTAATGAGACATATGTGTATTATATCCATCTTACTTAATTAGTAGTCATTATTAGAATATAGGTACAATCCGTATATGGTCATCTAACTATAATAATCATCTTAATGTGATTTTTTTTTTATCTCAATTAGTGTCTTTTAAAGTCTTTCAACTTATATATCGTGTTCCATGTAAGTCTATTATGCTAATTTCTTTGTTATTTTGGATAGAAATTGCTTATGTGTAGGGATGGGAAAAATTTTGGTTTTAATCAAAATAACCGAATAACTGATACTTTTATTTTTTCGGTTTTTGGTAACCGAATAAAGTTAGAAATTTGATTTTCAGTTCTAATCGACAGCTGATTTAATAGTTTGATTTGGCTATTGGTTTTAGTCATCAGAAATTCAGTGATAGAAAAAATAGAATTAGGGGAGCTAAAATGATGTCGTTTTGATGTTTGCCATTTAATTCCCTTAAGTCATCTGGTCATCCTTGTCTCTTATTACTCTCTGTCTCTATCTCTCATCACTCTCAAACTCTACCTCTCGCATCTTAGTTTCAGTCTTCTAGGGTTCATTCTTCCTTCATTCTCCTAGCTTCAATTGACTATATCCGTCCATTATTCACTGTTGAACGGCATTGCCGAGTTGCCCATGTCTTTGATTTCTATGATTCATCTTTCTCTTTCATTCGATTAAGTTGCCCAAAGACAACAAGGTTCTATGTTATTCGTTAGCCTCTAGCTGTCCAGCCTCCTCCTTGCCTTGTTCCAAGTTTCCCTTTCACAAAAGTGCAATTTGCTGTTGTTGCTTATTGTTTGCTTGTGGCTGGTGTTATGTGGCCATCTTTTTTTTTTTGTTTCTTACTAAATGCTTGCTTCTTTTTTTTTTTTTTTTTCATTCCCAGGTTTTAATTCATAGGCCTTTTCCTTAAGCCTCTAGTCCCCTTCATGTCTTATTGTAGGTTTTTTTTTCATAAAGGTAAGGTTTATGTGGGTTCTCCGTTTCTGGTTTTGTTGGAGTTTGTTACTATTGTGGATAAGAAATTGCACTTGATTTATTGGATTTTGTCTAGTACATGGAACACTCACGTGAGCAAATCAATGATTTAGATAAGAAATAATTCTAATTAAGCTTGTGAATTTTCTTTGAAATTTGAACTCAAATAGATTAATCGAAAAAAAAAAAAAAGAATCCAACTCCATGTTACACACAATTTTCTTCTATTTTGTAAAAGAAACAAAGAAAAGAAGCAAGCTCATATTTTGTTTAGTATATGTTCAAGGCCGAGTAAACATTAGTAATGTTTAATTGATAGCATATTAATATATAAGTTAAATGAACCTGACTAATGTTTAATTGCATGGAGCTTATATATTAACTAATGGTTTCTCCTAAACGTAATGGTCAACCTAATTCACTAGAATTAACTAGTGCTATTGATTCTCGCTCTACAGACCATGCTTAGCCACAAGTTGCAATGAGAGAGGCTGCAACCACATCTAGAAGTGCTGGAAAATCCATAACAAGGAATAGAAAGCAAATGCAGCCGAGGTCTTATGTATGAAGCCAATTCGAAAAGGTAATAATTGAACAAGGAAAGCATAAAGCTAAGTGCAAGTATTGTATAAGACTACTTTATGGTCACTTGAAAAGAAATGAAACTAGTTCTCTTAGGAATCATTTTAGCTCTTGTCCTAAATTCCATGAATTGAAGTCAAAACAATCTGAATTGGTATTTGCTGAAAAAGAAATGAAGAAGGGGATGAAGGTTTAATATGTTGGAAGCTTGAACAAGATGTTGTAAGAAGAGGTCTAGCATTCATGATAATTGTTGATGAGTTGCCTTTCAAGTTTGTAGAAAATGAAGGCTTTAGGCAATTCATGAATGTTGCATGTCCTAAATTTCATATTCCATTAAGACATATTGTTGCTAGAGATTACTTTGATCGGTATGTGGAAGATAAAAAACATTTGAAAGAGTTGTTAAAGAATACTTCTCAAAGAGTTTGTCTCACCATTGATACATAAACTTCTTTACAAAAAGTGAATTACATGTCTCTCATTGTTCACTTTATAGATAAAAATTGGAAATTGCATAAGAAGATATTGAATTTTTGTCCAATAACCAGTTATAAAGGTGAGACTATAGGAAGAACTGTTAAAATTTGTCTTCTTGATTGGGGTATTAAAAAGGTATTGACCATCATAGTTGATAATGCTAATTCAAATGATGTAGCAATTGAGTGGTTGAAAAAGAAAATCAACAACTGAGGTGCAGGTATTGTCAATTGCAAGTATCTGCATATGAGATACATTGCGCATATCATTAATCTTGTTGTTGTGGATGAATTAAAAAAGATGCATAGCTCTGTGTCAAACATTAGAGTCGCTATTAAGTTTGTGAGACAATCTCCACAAAAATATTCTAAGTTTAAAAAATGAGTTGAAAAAGAAAATATTGAAAGTAAATCTTTATCGTGGCTAGATGTTAGTACTAGGTGGAATTCCACCTATTTGATGTTGAATGCTACTCAAAAAATTGAAAGTGCATTTAAGGCATATGTTGGCATGGATCCATTTTTTGAACTTGAACTAAAAGAGACAATTGGGGTGCTCACAGATGTTGATTGGGAAAATGTGAGAATATTGGTCACTTTTCTTGAAAATTTTTATGAGCTGACTTGTAAGATTTCAGGTTCATTGTATATTACATTGAATACCTTTTTCCATAAAATTTCTGAACTTGATGGTCTCCTACAAGAGTGGCTACTAAGTGAGGACATTGAGTGTGCCTTCATGGCTTCAAAGATGAAGGAAAAGTATAAAAAATATTGGGGCATTGTTGAGAAGTTGAATATGTTGATATACATTGTTGTTGTTCTTGACCCGCGTGACAATTTGAAGTATGTTGAGTTTGTTTTGAATGATGTATATCATCATAAGCATGCTGTGGGGGCTTGGGTGATACAAAAGGTTAGAGATTTTTTAAATGAGATGTTTACTTGGTATGAACAACAGTTGAAGCCAAAGTCAGGTAAGTCAAGTGGCACAAACAAAGAATCTGTCTCTAAACAAACCATATCTGAATATGAAGTCCAACACAAGAAAAAGCTAATTCCAAATGAAAGGAAAAAAAAGTTTAAGTAATTAATGGGGAATGAGCAATGTGAGCCAGATGATGATGACTTTAATATCTTACAGTAGTGAAAATTGAATAGCGGACATTTGTCCATTCTTAATGAAATGGCCGATGATGTGTTGGTTGTCCCAGTATCTATAATTGCTTCAGAATCAACATTTACTATTGGAGGAAGAGTTCTTGATGCATTTAGGAGTTCATTGACTCCTAAAATGGTACAAGCTCTGATTTACAGTCAAGATTGGCTTAGGAGACAAATGATCCAAGGTGTTGAGGAGGACTTAGAAGAGATAGAAAAACTTGAAGAAGGTACTTGAAATATCATTAGTTTAAAATTGGATTTCCTGAAATATTTATTGTTTAACATTCCTTTCTTCTTATTTTTTTAATGTTTCTGTTTTTCATTTACTAAAGATATTTTCAAAGTGACATTGGGTCTTTCAATCTTGGATAGTTGAAGTAAAATTTAGGTATGATGTCTAGTTCAGATTTTTTTTTATCTAATATTGTTAAGTTCTATTACATGTACATCTAATAATGTAGTATTTGTTGTTTTAAAAGTTGCAGCAATGGACATTGGATGGAGCATGGACTAGGAGTAAAGATGCGCTCAGCTGGAATGGATGCTTGGATAATGTTTGCATTAAGTTATATTATGTGTGGAAAACTTTGGTAAATTATGTTTGGATTTAGAACGAATGTTTGAGATTGTTTTAAACTTTTGAATATTTGTTAAATGTTTGGATTTAGATGGATTCTAGAAAATCTTTGCCTTGGTAAATTCCTTGTCATTTGGTTTGAACTTTGAAAATTATTATACAGGTTTGGAATGAACAGAAATTTTGATTATTCGGTTAAATAACCGAAAACCGAATGGTTAATTCAGTTTTTCCAGTTATTGTGAAAAATTTGGTCTATTTTTTTATTTTTTCCTGACACTAAAAATTGAAATAAATTGATTATTCGGTTTTGGTTATAACCGAATTATCCGATTGATCAAGCCTACTTATATGGCACCCATACTACTACATAACTTTTTATTTTATAATAATAAATTAATACAAACATGTAATTTAAGGTTTTAAATTGTAGATTAGCCCAAACTTTATCTTCCTCTGCCAAACGCATTTGTAACAACTCCAGCTCATCCCCATTGTTTCCCTTTCCTACTCTCTAGGTCACCAAACTTTAAGGGTGAACTCAGGCTTTTTATAAAATGGAGGCTAAAATAAACTTTTTTGCTAAACAATAGTCCTTATAAGGAAATTTAACCAATTTTAAAGATGGGTCATATTACATTTATCTTTAATTTCCTAAGAAAGTTATAGAGATTTCACAATTTTAGGGAACAACCTTGCTAGCTTTCATTTAGTTCCGTCACTACCAAACTTCATCCTGGTTTTGTCGCTCCTCTGTTCCCTGTTGTTTTGTGATAATGGGATTAGGCTCAATTTTCAATTGGGAAAGGAAAGAGATTCGATCTCTAATTTGTTGTTGTTCGCCACACCAGGTTGCCCCGTGAAGCACAACTACCTGCTGCGGACGTCTTTAAAGGGCTTGAGCAGTGCCCAAATCAAGAAGCTGGATGAGCTATTCAAGAAGTTCCACACCATTTTGTCGGTTATTTCAAATTCCAGAGAACAAGATTGTGAGAGGTCTCCATCTTCATCGATAATTTTAGATTCGGAAAGAAAAATGCAGCCAACAAATTTGGAATATAAGTTCTAGGACAAAATCATGTAACAATCAATGTCCTGAAAATAAAAAGCTTTGAAATGCTTGTAAGACCTAGGGTTGTGTGGTTCGCATAATTCAATAAGGGAGGACATTAGAAAGTACCCATTTGAGAATATGAGATGAAAATTGACATAGGAGGATGAGGAGGAGAAGTGGCTGCAGGTGGGATGAAGATGAAGTGTAAATTTTAATCTGAAGTTTGTTGCTCTTTTAGTATAGTCATTTATTGTTATGAAATATAAAACCACTTGACAATATAAGTGCCAGATATGTAAGATCCGTAAAAAAATAATAACTCAACTGACCGAATGGGAGATAGGATACGTTAAAAAAGATGTGGGACTTTGAAATGTACTTTAGGAGTTAAAAGGACATTAGGATGACTGAAATACTTAGATGACTACAAATTAATTTTACCCACTAAAATATTGGTTTTCAATTTCAAAATGACATCACGAGAATGGTAAATTATAAGATGCACCTAAGATCAGTCCAAGCTAATTAAGTTTCAATTAACCATCTAAAGGGGCTAAATGGGCATATGGAAAAAAAAAAACAAAGAGAAGTTCAAGGACCTGCAGGTTGGTACAAGCGTTAAAGTTCAAGGGCTGAACAAGGAAGTTTTCTATTTCAAAAAGTTCTGAAAGTGATAAATATTATGGCATGACGAGATTAATTTTTACTACAAATATTTTATTTTAACATATTAAAAAATAAATAGTTTTCCAGAAGTAATATTTTTCTAAAGGTCTATTGTAGGGCTTTTGAACTGTTTAGCTTTCAAACCTTGTAGAATGTTACCAAGAAACCAAGTGTAGAGAAATAATATTATCTCATTCGCAAAAAGGACAAAATATATTCTTTTTATTTTGTCTCATAAAATTAAAATATTTATCTTTTTGAAAAATTTTTAACATCTAATATACCTTACTACCATAATCTAAACTCTCATTACATAAAATCTAATAAAATTTTTTAATATTATTTTTAATTTTTACTACACAACCCAAAAAAGAATTTTTTTTTCTTTATTATCATTTTTAAATTCTCACTATACAAAACTCAAAAGGAAATCATTGCTCAATTTTAGTTTCAAAGGCAAAAGTGCAAAAAATATCATAAATTACACACATTTTAATCTTTGTACTTGAAGAAACATTTCATCCTTTTATAGGACAAAGCCAAAAAGTCCCTACGCCTGTACTGCTAGTCATAACCATGATACTTGAACATTTTCTTTTGGTTTCCTAGGATTTATATTATGGCATGTATATAGGGATGTTGGTAGGTCCAATGATGAAATTTCCACATCTAACCATCTACATTGGTTGTTTCACCTGTCTCCTATACTTTACTTGTTAGGTGGACAATTTTGACATCCATGTATATCATACAAACTTTCAGTTAGGTTGGATTAAGTAAAACTCATCCAACCACTACATTTCCATAATCACAAGTATTCTCATATTTTTTAAATCACCTTATTTTTAGTGAAGTAGCAAACAATATATAAGTACCATATAACACAAATTTAAGCCAATACAAACTTTTGCTTCAATTATTAACTTAATATAGGAAAGTAACAGATAATGGTGATAAGGGTCTTTCTCTTTCTTGACCAGTTGAGGATAAAGTTGATATATATATATATATATATATATATATATATATATATATATAGGGAGGCACAGGTTTCTACTTCACTCATTTCTTGTTTACTGATAAGTACAGTACTATTGTGAACTCGATCGGAATAAGTCAAAAAATTTTGACAAATGTGATTGTTAGAATTATGCTACATTTAGCAAATGGAACTCATGCAACTCTACACTTTTTTTTTACACCAAATAATAGAGTCATTTTGAACAATGTGTGAAAAAAACTATCTAGATAAAATAATGCATCAACTTTAACAAATTCCAATATCTCTAACCTCTTTAATGCATTGGAACTTTACACACATTTGTGTGTGGGGGATAGGATATGAGGCAGCTGAAGTCTAAACTGACATTCTACCTAAACCCAATGCATGACAAGAAAATAAAACCCATAACCAAGATAAATCCAATTAGTTGAAAAACAAGCCAACTCAATGAGTCGTATTGTGATCAAGGCAGATGTCCGTTCCCATCCCTATTTGTGTAAGATGGTTCTCCTATTTGTAGCTAAAAAGTTGACTTGAATAAAGTTAGGTGCAGTGTAAAATAGGCAATGCTAATTCACTTATGTTATAAGCTCAACTTTTGCATGTTCAATTATTACTTCAAATATCATATGTTTCATAATTTACACATATTGTTGAAGTTATGTTCTAGAAATAAAAACATAAAGAGAATATAATACAATTTTATTCAATTGTCCACATCAAACCAAAAATGGAAAAAAAATATATTTGTAAAAGCATTCATGGTATACGCTGCAATACACCATATAATACACCTATAATATACATAGGGAGTAATGAGCCCATGTTTTTAATAGTATTACTTATTTCAAGTTACATATACTATGCATTATATATACCATTAGATCATATGGATATTTAATCCCTTAAAATCTAAAAAATTAAATAAAATATTTTTATACTCATAATTATTACTAATATGTGGATTAGAATGTACTATAAGAAAGTTAAGAGAGTGAAGTGTCCTCTATGTGAAACTTTGGTGGACTTCAACTGCAATTTGACCACTCAAACCTAGGTCTTTCACCAGGTGTCCGCATGCCATTGTGATCTGAGTTAGCTGCCTAATACATGTAAATACAACCAACTAGTAAATAGCATAAGAAGTCCCTAAAGATGTCCTATGTTGCACTTTTATCCTTGAATTATAAAGTGTTGCATGGTTGACCCTAAACTATGTAAAGAAATGCAAATTTATGCTAAAATTTAATATATTTAGATTTCCAACTGATAGTTTGAGGAAAATCTAAAGCCCTATAAAGCTTAAATTCGAAACAGTATCCTGAACTTTACCTACTAGATCACTTAAGAACCTGAACTATGAATCAACATAACTAAGGACTTATACTTCTCAGTTTAGGATGGTTTAGCCCAAAAAGTGAGTTGGTTAGTCAGGTAAAGTCACCTGTTCGGATGTTGTTTTGCCACCATTTGAGTGCTTTTAAGAGTAACGATGTGGCCAAGTCCATCAACTTGATCAAATGGTAGTAAACAGTGTTTGAACGCATGATTTCACCTGACTGACTAACTCATCTTGTGGACTGAACTACCCCAAGTTCAAAAGTATGAGTCCTAAGTTGTGCCGGTTTGTGATTCAAGCTCTTAAATGATTCAGCAGGCAAAGTTCAGGGTACTATTCCTCATTTAAACCCACCACAAATAAATTAACAAATATTGCTTTTGAGTTGTATACAAAATCATTATGTTTTGCTTTCAGAAATACAATATTGTACTGACATGTGTAATGAAAAACGTCAAACATGATTTTTAGGTGATCTTGTACCTTCTTGTTATTCTCTACCACTATCAAACATTAATGTTAGTTGCTTTGCTTTATTTCCATTAGCAAAAACCTCAAATTTTTCGCAAATATTTTGGGTTGGGTTTGAATTTGTCACTATAGTTTATTTTGAGCTTAATTTCCCATTAATGTTTTAAAATTGGCTCAAATTGGTCATTTAGCATTAAAAGTTGTAGGTTTTAAAATTTCAGGGTGATAGTGCAACTTTTAACAATATTTAAGGACTTTAAGCATTTTTCCTTTTTTCTTTAACAAACTCAGCTCCACCTTTGGAACCCCCACCGCGCTCCCCACCTCTAACCCGTCTACCACCAACGCCGAAATTGTTAACGATTGCACATAGGGATGGCAATTGGGTGGGTTAGGTTGGGTTTGGGTTAGATCATTCAGGTTCGGGTTTAGTCAGGTTAGCATCAATTCGGGTTTAGGTCGAGTTAAGGTCGGGTTGATTTCGGGTCCGGGTTGGGTTTGGGTCAGTCTTATTCAGGGTTTGGGTTCAATTTAGGTCGGGTCAATTTCAGTCTCGGGGGTAACTTCAGGTCAGGTGATTTGGGTTTCGGGTTGATATTTGGGTCTAATCGGGTTATTGGTGCATAAGCTGGAATAATTGGATTAATTCAATTTTTTATTTAGATTTTGGTAAAATTTAAATTAAAGAATTTGATTTTTGATACAAATATTTGAAAAGTTTAGAGACCCATGTTGCAATTTTTATGAGTGACTAAAATGAAAATTTTAAAATTTAGGTACCTTATAACTAAAAAATTACTATGCATAACAAATAATTTAAAATTTTTAATTTAACTAAATATAAATAAATTAATATACAATTATTTTAATAAAAATATCTAATTCAAAACTTTGTAAATTCTATTCATGAAACTATAAACTCAGTTATTTTAGAACTTAAGAAATTGGCAGGATCAGATGCATTTAAATTATGTTGTCACTTCAAGTTATAATTTTTTAGGAATTTAGAATTATTATTTAGGGTAAAAATAAAAATTAATTTTATTTAAGTACTAAATTTGGAGCCCTAGAGGTCATTTGAGGTCAGTGTAGGTGAAATCGAAGAGTTTTGGAGTGAATTGAATATTTTTAAAAAGTTTTAGATAAAATTGAAGATTTTGGGGCAAATTTGTCAACTTTAGAGAGTTTGAAATAAATCTGTCAATTTTTAAGGTAAAATCTGATGATCTCATAAAGTCATGGGTTAATTCAACAAATCATAGAAATCGGGTATTGTTGGGTTTAGACTCAGGGTTTTTTGGATCTGGGTCATGTGTTTGGATTATTTCAGGTTTGGGTTATTTCGGGTTTAGGCCAATTCGGGTTTAGTCCAATTTGGGTTTAGGTATTTCGGGTTTGTGTCATTTGGGTTTTGAGTTTTTTTTTGTTTCACTTTAATCAAATTCAGGTTCATGTCGAGTTAGTACAGTCGGGTTTGAGTGATTAACTTTTTTGATCAAATCTGGTCACATTAAGTTTGGGTTTGAGTGGGTTAGTTCAAGTTTTCAGTTGAGGTCAAATTTTGCAACCCTTAATTACCACTACTGTACGCTTCCCCAGACTCCGCCGCAAGGTCCAGCTCTTCAAGTTCAAAGAAACGGCTATCTCTAAAAGTTCAAGCCAAAAGCCTGATTCTCCACTGAAATACGCCACTTATTCCTCGTCCAACACACCTGACTACTCGCCGGAGGCATTGTACCTGGCCTATTGTGTTCTTCCCACCAAAACCGTTCAACCAGGTTTGTCACTTCAGAGTCACAATCAAAGAATGAAAGAAAATAGAGCATAAAAAAGAACCCAGTTGGAAGTCAGTTTTGATCATGATTGTGGAAAAAGAGAAGCAGAGTCCGAATCCAATGAGAAGGATATCGGTGAGTTTCATCGGTGTTAAGTTGGGAGTGAACTCGCCCAAGCTAGCGAGATGGAGAACGCAGGCGCAGGCAAGGAAGAGCTAGAGCTTATGGTGGAGTCTAGGGAGGACTACGGCGGTTGTGGAATCATCGGCGATTCCAACGTCGGCAGCGGGCACGGTGGTGGAGGTGAGGCGGAGTCTGTTAAAGAAAGGGAAAATTACAAAAGCCCCTCCTGTGGTATGCCCTAACCTACAGTTTATCCCTTCTATTTTGAGAAACCTACACTTTGCCCCATATATTTTTTACACTGCTTGATAACAATTTCTAAAACTATATTTAAACTATACGATAATCATCTTCTAATAATTTCAATCTCTTTAGTATTTTTTTTATAGTTAATAGATATTTTAAACTATCAGTTTTTCCTTTCTATAAATGTACTTTCCCTCTTGTAATTACATATCATTATTTTTTAAAAGGTTGGTTGGCTGTGAAAAAATATCAAAAATTTTGAAATTACTGGAACATTATTATCATATAGTTTAAATTAGGGTTTCAGAAGTTGTTGTCAGACACTATAAAACAACAAGGGGTAAAGTGTAGGTTTTTTAAAATAGAGGGAACAAAATGTAAGTTAGACCAAACCACAAAGGATTTTTTGTAATTTTCCCTTAAAGTAAAAATGATAAACCACTTAACTTTCTTAAAATTTGTTAAAAGTTATATTATCAATCTGAAATTTCAAAACCTACAACTTATAATGGTTAGTAGCCAATTTAAGTTAATTTTGAAATATTAGTTGGAGATTGAGAAAAAAAAATATATATTTATAGATCCAATCCCAACCTAAAATATTAGTGGTAAATTTAAGATTTTTGCTATTGCCATTCATAACGAATGAAAACTTTAATACAACAATCACAGTACAGCACTAAATATAGTTTGGGACAACCATGCAACATTTTATATTTTGAGACTCGAATTCTACTTGAGCATAGCTCAACAACTTTTCATGGAGTTTTACCCAAAGAAACTAACAATTCATAAATAAATATTTTTCTAAAAAAAAAAAGTTTACTGACGTATAAAAGCGAGAAAAAATCTGTCTACAAAAAACTACTTCAATACCATTAGGAAGCATGTTTGAGTTATTATTATTATTATTATTATTATTACTGTTATTATTGTTATTTTTTTTTTTGTTGTTGTTCTTAAACTAGCTAAAAAAGAAAATCCTCAAATAGAAATCAAGATTCAAATCCCGACCAATTATGTGCTATTGTGCTTTTCATACGGATTAAACAACAGTTGCGTCAATATTATTGTTGTTCTTGCCATTGCTGCTTCTTACTATTACTGTTCTCATCATACAAAAATGTGCAAGAGGTGGGTTTAGCTCTTGTGCAAAAATATGATCCGGTTGAGGAAGAGACGATTTTGATGTAGGCTTAAGTATACGGTTAGTCTTTTAATTTTACTAACTCGCACTAGTTGGTTCCTACACTTTGGTCTTAGCTGCTAGCAACAAGACTACCTCTAACTTTCAATTTTTCAGCAAAAATGTTCCATCTCTTAAAAACTTCTACTCGTATACTCAACTTATCATTAAAGTGCTAAATATATAATTCAAAAAATATGCAATAATTAAGAGATAATTACAAAACTTAAGGTTTTCCCTAACTTACAGTTGTTCTCTTCTGTTTTTTGAAATAATTTCTTAGCTCTGAAACCTATAGTTACAACTTCATCATTTATTTTAGACGTTAAAAACTTATTAACCAGATTTTGGAATGCCAAAGTGGAAAATTATTATTGATGACAAAGAGTGTCTAGTCATCATTCATTTTTTGTATGCGATAATGATATTCAATCATCTGTGTTTGACTAAATGCTCTTTCTCATTAACAATATTTTTATTGAAATTCTAGGAATTGATTAGTAGGTTTTTTATGTCCAAAATTAAAAACAACCAAAGTCTTGCCCAGATGGTTGAGGCTTATGGTTGTTACTATGGGGTCCAAGATTCAATTTGTCGTTCTCCCCCTGCCCTCACTCTTATGTACAACAATAAAATTTTGGGTGTCAAATAGTCTAATGTTATAACTTATCATGTGCAAGTGTATGATGGAATTGTGAGTATGGTAAGGGGTCAAACCCACAAGAAAAGTGTATTTGATGGTGATTGATTAGCAAGTTTCTAAGCTAAGCCTTTAGCTAAGTAGACCCCAACTTTTAAGAACAAGAATTTAAACAAGAAACTAGAGTAATTAAAGAAGTGAATTAATGCAAATTATTATAGATGCAACACAATGGACTATTGACTAGCTAGGAATGAGTTGATTACTTAATCTAAGAGTATATCCCTAGAGTTTCGCTACACTAAATTAATGGCTAAGCTAACTGATGTAATTCAACTGTTAGATCCTAGTTGTGGTGTAGGGATTATAACTTCAAAAACATTCTATCTCAAGACAAGACTTTGCTCACTCTCAAATTAATAATAAAGTTTTCAACTGCATGGCTAATCTACAGTAGTTTAAGACCACAACCCTATTTATATACCTAATGGGTTAAGTGAATACTTCATATCTCCTCTAACCCACTATGCTTTACCATTTTTTTCTATATCAATTATCTTCTCTTAAAGATTGATATTGAGATTTGGGGTATATGTGAAATGACCAGTAATCACACACAAAATTAAAGTGAAAAGCACAAAAAAACCCACCATAGTTATGGGTCTAGACCCATTAGCTCATTATAGTTTTGGGTGGTTCCAAGTTCATAATTAAAGTCATCATCATTTAGGGCCAAATTGACCACTGGGCCGTTAGTATGGCAAAGCTGTAAATTGAAATGTGATTGTCCAAGTGATGTGGCAGCTTTGGCAGCAAAGGGGTGATGATTTTAGGGCAATTAGGTGCCTGGGTCACAAAGGGGACAACGGAAGCAAAAGGTGGACTTCACAAATGGCTCATCATCCAATTTGGCATTACAGTGATTACGATGAAGGGCAAGGCTTGAATAATGGTAGCTATGGTGATGTTGGGCGATGGTGATAAGGTTTAGGTTGGCTAAATCAGGGAAAGTTGGCTGAATTGGCAGCAGGATGATAGAGGGACATGGAAGGCAACAAGGACAGTATTGGATTCAATTTGGGATGAACAGATTGTATCGTTCTTTTCCTTTTCTTTGTTTTTTTTTTTTTACGTTGCCAACTGTGGGAGGTGACGTGTGTGATTGTGTATTGGGGCTGAAAGTGATGGGAGGAGGATGGGTGGTAGACATGGTGAGCAATTTAGTCTATATGTGGGTTATTTGGTCCAGGTCCCTAACTATAGAATTTTTGTGTTTTGCACATATGGCATATCGTTTCATCCATTATTTACCACATAATCACATTTAAATGTAATACTCAATCATTTGATGGAATATTCTCTCCATCAATTACGTTGGTGGATATATTGGTCCCAATTCAAAACTTTAATGGTCAATTTGGCCTCAAACTAAGGTTTTAGTGATGCAATTTGAACTATTCAAAACCGTAGTGCGCAAGAAGGTCTAGTCCCATAATTATGTGGGTTTTTTTGTACTTTTCCAAAATTAAACCCCTAAGGGCAAGCAATAACCAAGAAGAAGACATCCATGAAATACATCAACATAACATTAATCCTTTAACATATAGAGCTACACTTTAGAAAGATCAAGAAATAAACTCCATAACTAAAGAAATTACAAACATGAAACTAGAAATCCATAAATTCATAGTAAATCTAGAGGGATAAAGGAAAAAAGAAATTGAAGATTAGTACTCAAAGCCTTGATCACCGAGACTCCAAGAACTCTCCTCAAGATTTCTAAGCTTTCTCCAGGAGATGGTGATGGAAGAAGATGAAGATGAGAAAATAAACAAGCTCCTTCTAGACTAGATCTAGATCCCCCTATAAAGAATGTCCAAGTCCCCGTTTTAGATCTAAATCCACCAATCTATAGAGATGAGGCCTTTGGTCCCGGTTTTATGGTAAGATTAATACCGAACACCAATTACAAGCTAGAATTTAAAATATATAAGGAAGGCGACCTTAAGTTTTCATTCATTTGGTTGCTCTTCTCTTCTTCAACCAACAAAATAGACATCCAAAATGAGAAATTAATGAAAATGTGGGGTAGTGAACTAAAAAATGAGAGAATTTAGTATCTAACACATGAAGGGGTAAAAGTACATTTCTCAAAATAGGATGAGGCAAATGCATAGATTAGGACAAACCTAACTGGGATTTTTTGAATTTTCTCGTAATTTAAAAAAATGATGGATTATCAAATAATGTAATTTTGATTGATTTTTTGAAGCATCAATCTTAGATGTACTATTTAGATGTCATTAGAAATTGACAGTAAACACAAGTTACTTGAAATGTGATTGAAAAGTCAAAGTTTTTTATGTCTATTCTATATGAGTGATTATAAAAAAAAAAATTTAAATTGTAATAAAATATATTGAAATAAACATAATTAATAAGTGAAGTAAGTCTCATATTTATGAATAATAATAAGGCTTTTAGATTAAAACCAAGGTTGTCAAGAATGTGATTAAGATTCTACTGATTCAACTCAAATATAGATTTTTGTTCGGTGTACTTTTTTTTTAGCCAAATTTTGGAAAATTTAAGTGATTGATCCAATTACCTAGGTAAACCTGTGAAATTCTAATAATCTAAGTTGGAAATTTCAAATGTTGACCATGTGACAATTTTAATTATCAGAAGAAGAAAGTAAACAAAACAAAAAGAAAAAAACTTGTACTATAGACAAGGCTTGGATGGTTAAATTATGTTATCATTGTTATTCCCTCTGCAAGAATCTAGGGGTTTTACTATGAAAGTTATCGTAGCTAAATCATAACAAAGGCAAGATTCAACAAAAAATATCATCATAGAAAATCATGGAAAAAATTCCCGTGGCAAACTAAAATCATCACAATGTCAAGATAGAAAGTCAATGATTATAATTGTCACAATCGCAACGATGATTCTGTGATGATTAAAACTGAGCAGCGATTTTACCTTGATTACAGAGTGACGATCAATATTGTCTCCACGTGCAACAATCATAATCTTTGCTCAATACGACAATCATAATCATTGCTTAATGCAACGTTTATAATAGTAGCAAGAATTCCTTCGATTAAGCTATGATTATTAATTTTTTATTTTTTAATTACTAATTTTAGTTCATTTAATTAATTAAATTAGTATATTATAGTAATTATTATTAGTAAATTATTGTAACTGAATAATATAAAATTATTAATATAAATATTAATAATTTACATAAATAAGTCTTATAAATACAAAAATATGAAGAAAAAACCATAAACCCTAATTATGCCTTCACGTTCTTGTGTCTACAACAATGTAAAAAGAATTAATAAATGAAATATTATTATAAAAATAATATGAAATAAATGTGAGAAAAATGATGCTTGACTTACCATTCGATCCCAATGCATCTCATTGGGAATAAAGCCCATCATGTGCTTCGGGACTTCCTCTGACTTGTCTGCCTTCTTCTTGACCGTCTTCCCGGCTTCACACCATTCTGCCACTTCTCTTTTTGCCAAAACTCACATATCTGGCACCACAAGTCAGCGTCGTAGGTAGAGAGACATGCAGCTGTACGAGATTGAAGTCGGGTTTTGGGTATTCCACCCAAGGACGTTCTAGATCGCATTTATTCTCCATTTGTATACTTGGCCTTGAATAGAATTCGAGCTATAGTTAAAAATGAAGCGGTGGATATCAACGAAGTGTCAAGGGGGTTCCACTAATAAAACTCCTGAAATTATATCAATTTAATTGAACATCAATCACATAAGGTGTGAATATAAAAAAAATATTTAAAAAACTTACATTTAGTTGGGCAACGTGCTCCCTACATATATTGAGTAGGATTTTCGTCCATAAGGGCCAAGGCCTACTTCATAACTGTTGGAAAATGGAATAGATGGTCAATTGGATAAACATATCCACCAAAATGCTACATTGAGTAATTAAAATTTTAATTAATTCAAAGAAATTTTATGAGTTTTGGCCTTTAATATATGTTTGAAAATATAATATCATTGCTCACATGGGACGATTGCCAATCATTTTCCTCATGGAGGAGTTTGTATCTAAACACATCGAGCCTCTAGAGGTCGGTGAGGCATCAGGAGTCTCTTTATCCTTGTCAGTCTTCACTGTGGGTATCTTCTACTAGATGCCCTATCTACCGAATGTTGTCCCGTCACCAGCTGCTAACCTCTCGCATATAACTCTACTGGGAACATCCAAGACAAATTGTACTAAGTGAACAACCAAAGGCTGTATTGGTCAGCTCCTAACTGAAACCCAGTTTGAGGTCTGTACTGTGGCATCTCATCCATGAAGTCCATTAACGGACAATGGTTGCCCTACATGCATGGGACTGTCTGCAAACTCAGTATCAATACTTTGTAGTAGGGGGAAAAGGGCAGCATGCTAGTTCAGCAAGCCACTGAATAGGGGCTAATAGATGCGTCCTAGTAGTCGGTGCATCAGACATCTAGCCACATCCCTGGTGACTAACAGCCTAAGGATGACACAGGTCTTGGCTATGGTTAAGTGTCCCTCTACCCATCCTAGAGTATCCACATCCTTGCACCATCCTAATTTTTAGATTTATAAGATCAATTTAATTAGTTTTTCTCAAATTAGGTCCTTAACCTTTAATTACTTACATCTTTATTCATAATTTTGCTACTTTTATCAATTAAGTGCTTAACTTTAATTATTTACAGTTTTATCCATAATTTTGGTACTTTTGTCATTTAAAACCCCAAACTTTAATTAATTACATTTTTATCCTTAATTTTGTTACTTTTTCCAATTAAGTCTTTAAACTTTAATTACTCATGTTTTTATCCATAATTTTGGTACATTTGTCATTTAAGTTGCTAAATTTTAACTAATTACATTTTATCCAAATTTTGGTACTTTTGTTAGTTAGCTTCTTACACTTTGATTAATTACATTTTTAATCTATAATTTTGGTACTTCTATCAATTAAGTTCTTAAACCTTAATTACTTACATTTTTATCCATAATTGCTTACACTTTTATCCAAAATTTTTGTACTTTGGACAATTTTATCTCTAAACATCAGACATTCCAAGAAAAACATCACTATATCACATATAATCAATACACAACGTGCTTTGGTAATTTTCACTAACAACCATTTTAAGTCCCTAAATTAACTATACTAACATACAATCACAACATCAACACATAACCAGCCATAATCACTAAATCACATATAATCAACATACTTTAGCCAATTTCACTAAGAATCAACTAACCAAAACACTAGCCTTGGCCAATTTTCATTATAAATGAAATTAATTGAAGTAAATTAAAATTTTACCTAATATAAAAAGTTTGAATCGAGAGGAGAAGAGAAGAATGTGATGGAGATGAGATGGAAAAGAACAAGAGAGGATGAGAATGAGCCAAATTGAGGTGGAAAGGAGAAAAAACATGGTGAGGATGAGGTGAAAAGGATGGAAGATGAGCCAGATTGAGACGGTGGAGGTTAAATGGTGGCCTTGAGGTCGATAGAGGTGAGGAGTGACAGAGAGAATAAGAGGGTTGATGATAAGGATGGCAGAAATGAAAGAAAGAGATAAAAAAAACAAGAGAAGAGGGTGAGGCTGAGAAAATGAGAGAAAAAGATTTATGAATCATAAATGAGAATATGAGAGGGTGGATGGTTGGGTTATCTTGATAACTATGACAATTTTAACCATAACATTTATTATGATGATTTTTCCTTGATTTGCTACAAGAATTGTTACAAAATTGAAGGAAAATTCAATGATTAGAATCATCATAAACATGATGTGATGATTATAGTCATTATACCATTTTCGCCCACAAATTTTTCCCATCCCACCCAAATACCACCTTTGACTTTTCCTACTATTTTACCTCAATTTCTTAACGCTTTTCGATGATTTTCCCTTGATTTTTATCTTCTTCCTATGATTTCCCCACAATATGTGACTATTACATGATATAATCATTAAAATACAAAATCTAACAAATGTTTTATGAATGCAAGTTATTGTAAAATTTAGGGTCTGTTAGAATAATTATTATTATCATACTTAAATTGAATTTTTCAAAATTTGGGTACCTATTGAATGAATATAAATAGTTTAGGACTAATGTTATAATTTGAACAAATTTCTATTAAGATCATTAACTTACTAAATATGGAAACCTCAAAATTAATTATTCTTTCTAAATATGAAAACCCCTAAAATGTAAACACTTTAAATATGTTCTAGTATTAGTGGTTATGATTAAGGGTTAAGGTAATTAGGCGATCAGAATTGAGACTAACGTTTAAGGTTTAAGGTTAGGGTTGAGAGATTTAGGATTTAGTGTTTAAGGGTTAAGGTTAGGGTTGTGTGATTTAGGGTTTAGGTTGAGGGATTTAGGGTTTAGTATTTAGGAATTATGGTTTAATGTTTACTGTTTAGGGTTTGGGGTTTGGGGTTTAGTGTTCAGTGTTTAAGGTTAGGGTTAAGGTTGAGGGGTTTAGAGTTTAGGGTTTAGGTTTGGGTTGAATGGTTTAGGGATTAGGGTTTAGGTTTGATTGAGGGGTTTAGGGATTAGGGTTTAGGTTTGATTGAGCGGTTTAGGGATTAGGGTTAAGGTTGAAAGGTTTAGGGTTTGGTGTTTGGGCTGAAAGGTTTATGGTTTAGTGTTTAAGGATTAATGTTTAGTGTCTAGGGTTTACGGTTAACGTTAAGGTTAGGGTTGAAGGATTTAAAGTTTAGGGATTAGAGTTTGCGTTTAGGGTTTAGTATTTAAGGTTAAGGTTTATTATTTAGGATTTAGGGTTTTATGGTTTAAGGTTACGATTTAAAGATTTAGGGTTTTAGGGTTTCTCCATATTTGGTTTTAAAAATTTAGGGTTAGGGTATTTTTGAGGAATTATTTATTTACAATTTTCTCAAAGTAAAAAAGAAAAAAAATGTAATAATGATTTGTTGGTCATGCTCATAGTATTTTGTTTATATCTTCGTGGCTAGTCGTAGTAGTGTTTTCTATGATTCTGCTATGTATTATTTCTATAATATTTTTTCATAGCAAAAGTGGTTGCAAATTCTGCCACGAAAAATTCCTACTTAAATTTTTGAGACAATTCTTTATCATAGGAAATATTTTATCACAAAATCATAGGAAATTGTGATAATTACTGATCATAGAAAATATAATCATAGAAAAATCATCATAGTTGTCACCGTTAACTGGTCAAACCTTATTTGCACTGCAATTGCGGGATGATTTCTGTTTGGCTTGCCCAGGATCATCATAGCCGGTGATCACAAAAGGACCTTTTACTTGTAGTGTCCACAGTTTGTTCGTTCTTTATTTGTTCCATAGATTTGTTTGCTGTTGTTATTCCATGATGGTCAGACACTATACTCACTTTTGTTTATCAATAATGTGTTTGTTATAAATTTCTCTCAAACATGTCTTCATTAGTGTGTTGGTTATGTCAGTACATATTCTATTAAAACTTGAATTTTGCTTGTGTTGTATCAATAATTGTGTTGTGTCGTTGTTATGATAATTAAATTTTACTTGGGTTTCCAATATAATTGGCTTCTTATATGAATTATATTATTTAGGCAAGAAATTTTAGGCTTTTGGCAGAATTTTATGATTTATGACCAGATTTTATGATCTTGTGATCTCAATTTTGCATGGTGAAAAATGATTCGGAGTTGGATCACGATCTTAAGAACCTTTGATAAAACTATTATTAAGCAATTTCTTATCAATAATCATTTATAACTGTAGTTAAATACCTAAAAAATTATTATTTTAAATAACTTCACGTCATATGACTCAAAACAATATACAAAAGGTGAATTGTATGAGAACATACAAGCAAAAGGTTATGAAAAGTAAGTAAGAGCATGTGTTTAGTGTTAAATTCATCGCTTCTATTTGTCTTAGATGATTGACTACAAAGTGTATAGTTTGTTCCAAAATTAAACATAAACACCTATCTTTTCACCAAATATTAAGAAATCATAAAATCCTTAAAATTCTGCAAATTCTAGAAGTCGAATCAAAATTTTACAAGATTTTATAATGAATGAGATCTTACCTAAACTTATATTCTAAAAGTTGGATCGAGATTTTGAAAATGTTACTCAAAACGATACTCCATATAAACAAATTTTGGAATTCTAAAATCAGATAATAAGAGCACCCCATGTGTAGTTAACCGTCCTTGTTTCCTAGGATTCTTTACAGTATAAATCTGCAAGAATTCTATCTTCCATTTAAGGACAAAAAGAAAAAATTGCTCAAAACCCATCACCTTCGCCGGAATATTAGTAAAAGCCGCTTCAGATTTGGTGTGGATAGAGGTGAAACACTGCCTGGCCCAGCTCCCTCAGCCAAGTTACGACCAAATAAAAGCAGAAGCAAGAAAAAAAAGAACACAAATAATAAAAAGTTACCAGAACTTTAACGAATGTGACAGTTGAGGACCTGCATGAACTGCGAAACAGGGTAAAGTCTATGATTATAACCCACTGTTCCCTCACCAAAATGACGTCAAAAACTGGTGGACAAAAAAAAAGATCATGACCAAGCAGGCAGCTGATTAATGAATGCTTCTCTGGACTGGACGAAAGCGATGGCTTCCCTTTCTCCCTTCTTCTTTAATTTATTTATTTTGGTTGCTATCGGACACTATGCAAAGTTCAATTTCAAGGACCATTCAAAACCCGGGTGTCTTTGTGCCTAGGCTTGCTTTGTTTAACGCCTCAAGATTAAAGCCTTCACATTTGGTTGGTTTGATAATTGACCGCTCCTATGAAATTCTCCCTTCCCAACCATAGCCATCTTTTCTTGGCCAAGTCAAAATTTAGATCATCTTTAATTTGTTAAGTAGGCTATATATATATATATAATCAGGCATGATTATTTTCCCTTTGTTTGAGTGGCGAACACTGGAATTTCTTCTCAGCACCTTGCTTTCGACAAATAACTTTAGGTACGGGTTTTAGATGAGATCCTTGCGAGGCTAGGGTTTTAGATAATATAGGCAGCAGGGTGAATTGAGCAAATTGTACCAGTAGTCACCAAGCTATATGTGGTTGTTGCACTTTAGCCCCTTAACTGGTGAACATGGCAGCATGGGTCCTGAACTGAACCCTAGGTAAGTTACAATCTAATACCTCCATTTAAAGTAGTATACCATGCACTTATGTGTAATTGCACATAGCATACTTTTAGTAAATATGTAGTTAGCTGCAATTGTTTCTCTGAAAAGGTCTTCTAGGATGCCTCAGTAGTTGAACAGGTTCTGAACTTTTTCCAAATTTCCAGCTCCTAGCTGAAGTTTGGTTTGTAATTCTTATTCAGTTAACAAGATGTTGTTTGCTGTTCTAAAAAAGTTAACTGCAATTTCTTTGGATAAAGAGGAGGTGGTACGTGAGGGGATGAAACATGTAAGATAATTTTTTACTTAAAATGTAGGTATATCTACAATTGCATAAATGTGCATAATATAGTTTTATCTCCGTTGTAGTACTCTTGCATTAGATGGATGAAATAATCACAATCTAACATTCAATGTATCACCTTCACATGTTTCTGCCTTATATTGCTAAAACCATAGTGCCATGTTGGACACTAGGCTTTGTTTCCACCAACAGTCAACCGTGAGGCAGGAGAGCAACCAACCTGCATACCATTGCTTGCGGTTCAAGACCTTGGTATGCAACATTTTGTAGTCGAGGGCTAAGAATGCAACAAATGAAATAGCTTAGGGACCATTGTTCCAATTTATTGAAGTTAGTTTGAAGGGGTTGGTGTGTCATTGAAGGTAGGAATTCCTCAGCCAAAATGAAGGATAGAATAAATACAAAGGGAGGCATAGTGGCGGCATTAAGAGATGATTCAAGCAAGGGCTGCATATCACATCGCTTGTTCCTTTCCTTCCACTGTTTGACTGCCCATTATTCATGTACTACTTGTCATTTCATCTCTATTCTCTCACAACCTTTTGATCCAAATAAGACTAAACATACTAAAATTTTGCCCACTTGCCTATTCTGTTCAATATTCTTTATCATATACTTCCACCGTTACAAAAATAGGTGGAACATATTTTTCCGATTTCCCAAAAAATTTAAAATATTTCAATTTTTAAAAAAATTTTAACGTTCAATTTATTTTATTACATTCATTTAAGCTTTCATTACACAAAATTTAATAAAGATTTTTTTTTAATTTTCATTTAAACTCTCACCACATAAAACTAAAAACTGATTCTTTTTCTAATCATCATTTTAAACTTTCACTATATAAAACTAAAAATAATAATAATAATAATTTAGTTTCAAGGGTAAAATTGGAAAAAAACATCATACATTACATACACATTATTTTTTATATTCAGAGAGATGTTTCAATCTTTAAAGGAAGGAGAGAGTGTATTTTGACATGTTTGAGAGGCCAACCTAAAGGGTAGACATAAGCATTGCCCTAAAATGGTAGAATGTCATATGTAATTTTTAATTTTAAGGATAAATTCATTCTGACCATCCTTAAAACCAATCAAGTTCTCTTATATATATTACAATTTATTAAAAATATCAATTTTGTAAAATTGGTGGTTGGAATGTTGATAGGATGAAAAGGACTAATAAATTGGACTAGGTTCTAAAACCGAACAAACTATATAACGCAAGATTTCACTATTGCTGTTTAGCATTATTAAACCAGCTAGTTAGTCTTTCCTTGTTTAAAAACGACTCATGCAGATTTGCTAACCACTCCTTCCATCTAGTCCCATACCCCAGTACAGGTCCATTCCTGTTGAACCTAATCTTCAGCTCAAAAAATCATTTTCAGATACCTAGAATTCAACTAAATCTAGAATACCAGTAAAATTCCTGTGCAATTCGTTTTCATAAAAAAAAGAAAAGAAATATTTATAAAAAAAAAAAAAAAGGGAATATGCCGCATTTATTTATATAATTAGTAAAAGAAATAGTAATACTATACATTACCGAGGCACGAAGCAAATTTAGTCAGTGGGTTGGGACCTACCGCTGCGCTAGATTTCCAAACCCATTCATTCTGCGTGTCAAGTAAACTATCAAATCCATATGTTCTTTGAAGATGAAACGTCTTGTCATGTGACCCGACCCGCACGTTGATAAGAACAGCCCCAGAAATCCACAGCTCTCCAAATTCAAACGCAGAAGATGTTAGGCATATTAAAATTGTAATTGTAGTCATAAAGTATAAGAGTTTGGAACTACTTATATAATATAAAAAAAAAAAACTGCCTACTCTTTCAAGATCTAAAAGACATCCAAACTAGCAAATATTAAGGCATTATATGACAAATTGGGAAGCTGAGATTTGAACTTCTAATCTTTCTCATATCCTTCTGGTCTCTTGGCCATTAAATCAAACAGCTGAGGTTGGCTACAACTATTAACTGTAACTATTCCATGCATCTTAGAATTGACTACATATATTTAACAGCAATGATCTAGTGGAAGCAGGGAAGAGAAGAAGACAGCAACTGTCTTTCAAGTATAGTGTGGGAGTGGCACAATACAGAACCAGACGAGGCGACCCCTCTCGCAACATTACAAAACACAATAACGAAAGAGACAGCCAGCTTCTTTTACCCTTCCCCGCCGGATCTCCAACACAACTATAATTGCAATTCTTACTCCTACTACCACTCCCAGTAGCCACCAAAGCATAATTGTGTTAGATCGTAATAATGGATGGGCCGAAAACTGTTCAACACTCGAAAAAAAAATCCCATACAACCCCATCCACCATGCTTATATATATAGCAGGGCAATGATGAAGTAAAAGTGTGTGCAGCAACTAGCTGCAAGAGAAAAAATATTCCAGGTCAGCAGGTGTACAGATCAAGGTATATGTGGGCAGTGGTGCTCAAAAAGTTGAGTTTTTATTGGAAATTTAATGCCCTAGATAAAAATCAAGGGAACAAGGACTAAGAATGAGCCACAAACGGATCCATATTTCATGCACTCTGCTGCTAGATTTTTATTTTTCCCGAGTGTACACTTTTTTGTGTGTGTTTTTGGATATGTGATGGGAAGAGATCAGAAAAGTTGAAACACCAACAAAACCACCCCATAAGCAAGAGATCTAGATTAAGTTATATTCTTATTAGCAGCAGGTGAAGCAGCCAAGGGGGATGTAGCTCAAATGGTAGAGCGCTCGCTTTGCATGCGAGAGGCACGGGGTTCGATCCCCCGCATCTCCAAGGTGTTAATGTTTTTGCTTTTTCCCTTCTTGAATTCTCTCGCGTTAGGTTCCGGGAAATAAACAATCAAATTCTGATGAGATTGGCCCATCATACATGCACGTGAGCCGAAAATATTGGCCCAATACCAGTATCAAATCCAAGACCTGGCCTTCGCTATCCAATAAATACCTAAGATGTGTTTCTTTTAGAAACGCCCTATTTTGGGATTTAATAACCAGATGATTTAGATTTAGCAGGCATTGATGATTGGAAGAGATGTATCTACACTCACTTTAATATCATTAGTTTAACATTCATTTGTAATGTCGTGTCTAATTTGAAAAGTATTTGTTTAATTCTAAGATATATTTGTGTAACTATATATACCAAAAGACTAAGCTATGATATGGCACTGAGAATGATGTTGGCCTACTACATTACCTTTTTGTGGTCTGAAGCCCGCTTTATTCTTCTCGGCCCAAATTAAGTTGCTTAAACAAAAAATGGTCAAATTATGTAATAGGTCATCTATTCATGTTGATAATATTTTTTGGCCCTCAAACTCTGAAATAACACATTTTTAACACTTTGTTCCAATAAATACAAAAGATGTTCTAGGCTCCAGAATTTACATGATTGTAGCCAAGACATTGATATTTGCTTAAGTCTCAAACCAAAAAAGGTTACCAACAACTTTGAAACGTTTTATTTTTTCGAAACCTATGAATTGATAGTTTTAAATTCGTGAATTTTTTAACCTTTTTTATATAAATGTAATCAGTATGAATAATTTGTATCTAAGTTGATTTGATGCAGGCAGATTATTGGTCTAACTCTAATATGCACACGTGCGACCGCGCGCACACAGACACAATTGTCTAGTTCCTAAATGTATTCATCATTCATCTGTTTGTGACACTGATATCTTGATACTTTTTTTATAATAATTTTCCTATTTTTAAAATATATATATTTGGTTCTAAGATATATTTTTCAAATTCTAATATATACATATTTAGTTCTAAAATATATTTATTTGGTTTTAAGATATATTTTAATTTGTTAGTTTTGAAATGTATTATCATTCTAATATCTTCTTTTTCTGATATATATTTTTTGTAATTTGGATAGATACTTTTTTAGTTTTCAAATACATTCATATAATTTGATTAAGAGATGCATTTATTTAATTTTGACTAGAAGTTAAGGGGCAGTTTGGATGCAATTAATCAAATTAATTTGGGGAGAGTTTTAGCTGGGTCAACAGGGGTACAGTGGCCCAGATATGAAAATGGGCTTGGCCATTCAACTTATTTACCTCAGGCTGCCACTCATAAATTAATTCAAGTCCAACTTCTTTCTTCTTTTTAGCAGGTGGATATTTCATAGCAGTTGCAACTCTTCTGTGTGCGGTAGCAACGGAGGACCTCCCCATGACCGGAGCGCTTCTTCCGGCCAACCAAAGCCCCAGATCCAGTTCCCCATTGCCCTGAAAGCATTTCCCTATCTTTGATAGACACCTGCCGCCTCCAACTTCCACCTACAGCTGATTTTGCAAAGCTACCTCCGCTGTCCACTGTCATTACCTCTGTTTAGGTACGTGCGACTTAAATAAGCACTCACTCCCAACTAATCCATTGTATAAGTATCCCACTATTGGGTAGCGCCGAACCATTTTGTTCTTGTTTAGCTCCAGTCACAGCAAATTCCACTTGATTGTTGTATCAATTTCATTTCCTTTCATATATAATGCGAGAATAGGTGGACACAAGTTTCATGTGTAAATGTGATATATATTGGACATGTTCTCGTAGGTCCATGATAGTGGGAAATCCTAGCGTCATGTACTAAAATCACATTGCTCAACATCTTATTGACTCCATTTTGATAAACAGGTATGAATTTATTATTTCCCCTAATCTTCTTCTATTGTTAGTAGGCATCGTAATTGCATTTGAATTATACAAAATTACAATGAACGAAAGTGTTGGTATGCATTGCTTGCCCATTGATAATGTCAATTTAAGTGCATATATCCACATAGTTGCTGGTCGAACTTGTCATCCTTGATAAACGATATGAAGAATTAATATGTGTGTAGAATCATGTTATATAAACTGCCCATGTAATGTTACATGGATATTTTGTTTAAAGATTTATGAGTAGGCATGGAGAGTTTCATATCTTGAGCGAGTTCTCAAAGGAAAATGAAGCTTCCAAACATGATCGTGCTATGTGGGATCACCCAACCACCATTGCCTTTTGCAGTATTACGGCTGGTGTTATACAACGTGGCCTTGTCGAAAGGGGACATCCAACGAGGACGGTGGAGCGAAATTGTAGACCAGTTTTTTGAAGAAAGTGGTCGATCATACACCGTTGGTCAATTCAAAAACATATGGCCTCAACTAAAAAGACAGTACACTACCTAGAAGCGGCTACTAGGTTCAATGACAGGATTAAAGTGGGACCTGGAAACTGGTACAATTATGGCGAACGATGAGTGGTGGGCTAGCCGTATATAGGTAAGTGTTTGTATTCTACACGACATGTTGAGTTCAAAATCAGTACTGTTTGTAGGCATTAACCCCTTATTTTCATTTTGCTTGTAGAACAATCCCAAGGTTGCAGCCATTAGGTTGAAGAAGACGATTAACTAGCAAGATTTGAAAAGTATGTTTGCTTAAATTAAAGATTTTTCATGACATGTTGTGTTCACAGCCACCTTCAGATATCCAGCAGTCTTCTAATGCTGGGGCTGGGCAACATCCTTTGCACACATACAGTTCAACGCGGCACTCCCACCTTGTCGGGTTTCCAGTCCACCCATATCCTAAGTAGTAAGGGCGGGTTTGCAGGCATTACGAGCTGCTCGAAGGGCAGCTCAAGTAGATTGCGTGGCACCTGACCTTAACAACTCGGTTCTGGCTTTGCTTTTTATTGGATCACAAAGCATAACACCTCTGCAATCAATGGGCCGGTTTGCATAGCTTGAGGGTTATACCCTTACAAGGCAGCAATGGCATACTTCGTCCGGTAAACAACGATCGAGAAGTTTCCCCGATCATGCAATTGCTGTTACTGAGCGGATTTTACTTTTAAAGGACAGTCATGAGTGCTTGGATTCGGCTTCTGCGACATCCTAATAGCACGCACAAGACACCAGCATAACTAAATGTCTGGAGGTTGTGTCTTCTCTACCAGGCATCACTAAAAGGGATAAGACATGGATTAATGCTTCTTCCATGTTTGTGTTAGAGGAGGGTGTTCGTGAGTGTTTCATCAATGGCTGTTGGACACCGGAGATTAAGGTTAATTGGCTTCAGACAAAGAATGAGCGCAGGAAGCGTCTTAGGAAGCTGTGATATATCTCTTTATTTACTTTCAATTTGGTAAGACTTTATGTTGTCATCACGATCCTTTCATGAGGATGTTAGCATTTTAATGCCATGTAGGGACCTTTGGTATTGCTTATGTAATACTTCTCGAACTGTAGACTTACAAACATGTGTTGATGGTATTTAGTTGTTATGGATATTGGTTATGGTGGCATTGTAGACCAAATTCCCATTTTTTTTTCACATCATGCATAACGCATTTTTACATGTGTACTTATGACTTTATGAGGTCAAACCTTTAATTCCGGTTTGTGGATTCACATGTAAACAGAGGATGGAAGGTGAAGTAAGTGTCGGTGCTGATGAGGAATCGTTGAGCCCGGCTGCAATTAGTTATGATGCCAATATACCATGGGACTCCCCATCGGACACACCTCTAACAACACCGCCAAAGTCCCGACTGATACCGGCAGTTACACAACAGATGCAATACACACATCATCGATTGGTTATGTTGTCTAGGCTACCAACATTGCTGGCATGGGCACAATCATCACAAAGTATAGGAGGTCGGCGATGGGCAATAGTCTACCGTGGGAAGCTGATAACGGGAACTCAGTATTTGTTGCTTCTGATGAAAAGTGAAAATGAATTTTATTCCCGGATGCGAATGGCATGGGAATGTTTTTGGGACCTCCATACTGACTTGTGGGATAACCACCAATTGTGTGGGTCACATATGATAGCTGCCTACGAAGGCCTAGCCATGTTTTTAACAGTGTTGGCATATGGATAGAAGCATTGTGATGTATGTCAGGTATTTAAGCATTTGACAAATGCCATATACAGATGGTTCAGGAAGGTATTGCGGACGGTTGTATCTTTAGCATAGAAAATAATTCTACTAGATGACCTGTTATTTAAAAGGCCACACCCAAGCATTCAAAGCCATTGGTCCGGGGCTTTCGCAGGAGCAATAGGTGTAGTTGATGGGACTCATGCTTACGGGATATATGTAGGGCCTGATAAGGAAAATTACCGGGGCAAGTTAGGGCACACATCATAAAACGTTCTAGTAGTAGTGGACTTTGACATTTACTTCATGCATGTGTTCATTAGAATGCCTGGGAGTGCACATGACAGTTTAGTTCTTCATACATGCCTCGGTCAGCTAGGTTTCAACTTCCTAACAACACCACCCGGTAAGAGTCCATCCAAAGCGTTATGAGGACGCGACTATTTGATGTTAGTGCTCTTGATTTCATAAGTGCTAATGAGCATGTTTGCATTTTCTCATAAGTCAATACCATTTGGTGGACTCAAGGACCTGAATATGGAAGGGTTTCTGGCCCTGTATAGAGGGGAACGGTATCACTATAATGACTTCCGTGGATTGGGCCCAACTAGTTCATGTGAATTATTCAACTAGGCACACACATCTTTACGCAATGTAGTTGAACGTGTCATCGATGGGGTCAAGGCAAATTCCCAATAGTACTCTGATTATGATGGTTTGCACTCGACATTAAAAAAAAATAATTATAGTCTGTTGTGCGTTGTACAACTATATCAGATGTCATGAAAGTAATGACCCAGATCAAGTTATCTATGACACATAAGGGTCATATGTTCACAACAGTGTAATTTCGAGTATAGAATGGTTGGAAGAAGAAGACTTATACGCTAAGACAGTGATGATGGCATGAACTATGACGATATTGTTGTTGCACTTTCATGTTCATGGGGTGTGCATTCATGAATAATAATGCCCGAAAGTGATCGCAACGGGTATTATTGCTAGGTGTCGATGGTGTCATATATGATATATGTTTGTGGTTTATAATCTCAAGCTACATCTTTACGTCCTCACTGAATGGACGCATGTGCTTATATAATGTACTGCATTTATATCTCCATCTTAACATGATGCCATATCACACTTATACCCGTTAACAACACTTTTACATTAACAGTAGAAACAATTCAGTACACTTATACCCCTTAACAGCCAACCACATTGATTTCCACCATATAAACATGCCTACGTGATGGCCGTAATAGACATAAACCATGGCAGCAGGACAAAGCCAAGAAATACAAACTAGAAGCTGCAGGGTTTCTATCCCAATAAGTGATTGGTAGTCCAAAAGTAAGACTTATGGCACATAAGCCTCCAGACATCCATTAACAAGGTTACACCAACACTTTGGCTACATTCATCACATGCCAAGCTCCATACGAAGCCATGCCAAACACACCTTTGGGTCTTTCGTCCCACGACGAAAATGTCGCAAGCTTTGTCATTTCAGATGAGGAAAGCTACTACATACAACCAGAATGGGTCACCTTCTCTAACACCTAGCAGATGCCCAACAACTTACATAACATAACCTATGCTAGTTGACTCAACACCAACAAAAGTAGCAAATGAAGTTGTGGCCCCTAACTTATCACTTGTAGATATGCGTATTGGCTCCGATGGGGAATGCATGGTGGATGAGTCTGACAATATCTAGATCCCAGTGTCAACAGATGGAACTGGTTCAATTACTATAAAAAAGTCATTCCAGCTATTATGGGATGCATGAAGGGCTTCAGTGAAGAGTGCCTTCATTTGGTGAAGGTCAGGGAATCATTTTTTCCATAGTTCAGCTGCTTCCGAGTAATCCTAACTGGCATAAAATCCAATGGTTCATCATCCAAACAACAATTTAACCCTTCGAACAATGACTTAGCATTTCTATCTTTCACAATAATACATAAAAACATTAAGCATTAAAGACATTAACACCACCACAATATGTCACTCCCACTAATCATTAGTTGTAACAATATGCCCGGTTTCCTCATCCTATTGCCAAGTATCTACTGGACCAAGCATAGTAATCCACTCATTGTAATCGCGCTGCAAAGTGTTCCATTTGTGATAGAGGTAATGCAAGTTCCATGGGTAACCTGTACTATTGCGCATTTTTTTGGCAACAAGTTTCCAGCTCGCCTTGGTCAAGTATTGACCGTCATTCAGACCTTTAGCAAATACCTCAGTCACAACATAAAGGAAGGTTGGTGTATACATTTCAACCCACCCTAGATAACCATATATTGGGTCATCCGGCCATTCAATGTTCTTTCCCCTTTCCATTCCTGTTTGTGGCCAAGAAATTCATAATTATTTATACCAAAGGTGGATGAGCATGGATATTAGTCAAAACACGGTGCATTTAAACATACGAACAACGTATTCGTAATTGCAAAGATGTGAAAGCATGTCATAACAAACCTTAGCAGTGCAATAATGACACAAACATCTAGAATCGAATGAACCCAGAACAATCTATCGGATAAATGACCAGGAAACACCCTTGACCACCTCCTTTAGCCGCACATAACAAGGAAAAAACTAAAAATACAATTTAATGTTCTAATGGAAAATCGACATTATAAAAATTGTGAATGCAGTAGGGTATCGGTCAGAATAATGGATTATGTACCTAAATAAATGAGACGACGGCGGACGGCAGAGGTAGCTTTGAAAAGTCAGCTATAAGTGGAAGTCAAAAGCGGTAGGCATCCATCGGAGCTGGGGAAATGCTTTCGGGGCAATGGGTAACCAGATCAGGGGATTTGGTCAGCCGAAAGATACGCTTCAGTCGTGGGGAGGTCCTTCATTGCTACTGCACACAGAAAAGTCACAACTGCTGTGAAATGTCCACCTACGAAAAAGAAGAAAGAAGATGGACTTGAATTAATTAATGAGTGGCAGCCTTAGGTAAATAAGTTGAATGACCAAGCCCATTTTCATATTTGGGCCACTGTACTTTTGTTGACCTAGTCGCAACTCTCGCCAAATTAATTTGATTAATTGCATCCAAACTGCCCCTTAACTTCTAATCAAAGGAAGTGGTTTAGGAATATGTGCACTTTATGGATAGTAGGCAACCTTTAGCTGATTTGATGTTGCTTCTATAGGGGAGGATCTAATCAGCCATCAAGTGAATGAAGGAAATAAATTGCTTTTTTTCTTTTGGTACATAAGGAGGAGGCTAAGAATGAGATGGAGGATTGAAGCTTAAACCTCCTAGTAATAACAATAATAATTCCTAACAAAGAGGTCAAGACTTTAGTTGTTAGAAATAAATTGTCAAGCAAGAATAACTTTTTGGGTGACTCATCTTTGGACACACCACCTTATATGAATCTACACTCATACTCATTCATTTAACCTAAACAATTTATTGGTGTTTATAAATGGACTTATGGTGTTCATACTTAGGGATGACAATTGGGTGGGTCGGGTCAAGTTTGGGTCAGGTCATTTAGGTTCGGGTCTAGTCATGTTAAAATGAATTCGGGTCCAGGTCGAGTTCAGGTCACGTCATTTGGGTTCGGGTTGATTTCAAGTTGAGTTGATTTCGGGTTCGGGTTGGGTTAGGCCGGGTTTATTTGGGTTCGGGTTCACTTCAGGTCAGGTCAATTTTAGTCTCGGGTAACTTCAGGCCAGCTTTCGGGTCAAATTCGGGTTAACCTTTATGTTCACGTGGGTTACTTATGTGAAGTCAAAACAATTGAATCAATTCAATTTTTTAAAAATTTAAATCAAATAATTCAATTCAATTTTTTTTGTGATTTAATTTAAATTAAATTTTCATTTTTTAGTATATTTAATTAAAATATTCATAAAAATCTTCTTCATTGTAGTTTAGTACATATTTAAGTAATTTAATATTGTTAGTAATATTTGATTGTTTTTCTAAACCTATAAGCTTTAACTATTATTGTACAGATTATTCAGATCTTCACCCAGCTATCACCTAAATATACACAATGACAATTTTGTTATGTTTATGTTTTAATGAATTTTCTTTGAAATTACAACGAAATGCAAATCAAGTTAATTATCAGTGACTAAATTTTAAATTTTGAAAAATTTTGGGTGAAAGTGTAAAAAATTTCAAAAATTTTAGAATCCATGTTGTAATTATTATGGGTGACTAAAATAAAATTTTTTAAAATTTAGGTACGTTATTGCACTATACTTAAAAGTTTAGGGATGAATATTGTAATTTTAATAATTGCCTATTAAGATCATTAAACTTACTTAATATAAAAATTACTTATGTTGGAAAAATCCAAATATGGGATTCACTAAATATGGATGTTTTTTCCCCAAATAAGATACTTGTAATATATAGAAGTCCTAAAAAAATAGAAGTTACTAAATATGGAAATCCTTTCTCAAAATATGAAAATTATTAAACATGAATATCTTAAAAAATGAAATAAAACTACTAAATATGAAAGTCTCATCTCAAAAAATGAGACTTACTAAATATTGAAGTACCAAAAAACGGAAGTTACTAATAACGGAAGTCACCATTCCTAAATATAAGACATACTGAATATGAAAGTCTCAAAAAATGGAAGTTATTAAACATAGAAACCTCTATATTTAGGACTGATTTAATTTGGAAACTAATGAAAAAAGAAAATTAAGGTTTAGGGTGAGGGTTAAAATCGGGTCTTGTTGGGTTTAGTTATCGGGTCATCTCGAGTTCAGGTCAGGTCAGTCTCGGGTTTGGGTCATTTCAGGTTCGGATCAATTCAGGCTCGGGTCATTTCGGGTTTGGGTTATTTGGGTTCAGGTTTTCTCAGGTTTCTCTTTAATCGGGTTCGGGTTCAGGTCGGGTTGGGCACAGTCGAGTTCAGGTCGTTGACTTTTTTAGTCAAATCGGGTCAGGTCGGGCTTGAGTTCGGGTGGGTTGGGCCAGGTCATCGGGTCGGGTCCGATTTTGCCATCCCTATTCATACTAGTTCAGACCATTGGTCATGCCAATAAACCATATCTAAACACATATTTGAATATTGAGAAATTTCTATATAATTCTGATTTACCGAAGTCCATATTCTTTTGACACTAATACCCTTAATTATGACAAAAAATATAAACTAGTTATCCTAAATTAAGAAAATGAGAAAAGTCGTTATTTGAAATTTAAGGAGATTCATGTTGACATGATGGTCTTTTTATTTTATTTTTTGGATTCTTAATCAAGAGATAATCGTGGATAAAATAAGAGTAATCGACACTCATTGTCCTTCAATCAAGGCCCATGTTACAGATTCGTCCCAAAACTAAAAAATGTTATGCCATTCGTCCTTTAATTATGAAAATGTGGTACTATTCATCCTGCATTAAATTTTTTGTTAAAATGGATGGAAAAAACGTGAAAAACTTTCTATTTACCTTAGAAATCTCAAAACTTTTACATCTCACAATCAAATCACCTTTTCCATTGTAAATGAATGATTTTGTAAGTAGCTAGTATTTCGGCTACCCATTACTTATCTGCAATCCTGTAGCTTTCCAATGTTGATCGAACCGTGTTACAATCTTTCATTTCTAAACTGTGTTTATGTAACTCGTCTTTCTCTCATCTCTCTTTTTTCTAGTTCTACTACTACTTACAGTTCTAGATGGTAGAATCTTAAAATGCCAGAGCCTTTCGGTGCCATTAACCAGATGCTTCCAACATAAAAACTCCTCGGTGTATTCTTTCTCCACCTTTCGATCGATGTTGTGTAAGAACACATGAGTTACATCCAATTGTTTCCAGTTCCTTGCCATCACTACTACTGAGAATATTGCCCTCATCATCCCCAATGTATTCATACCCATTTAGTTGATGTTTTTAGGTTTGCATGCCAATAGTAGAATGTACATAGGTGCATGTAGTTTGCATTTAGGATGTTTGCTTGCACATTAGGGAACCAACTTATAAAATGCCATCATTGATTATATGCCTTATGAACTTGAATTGGTTGTTAACTTTTTGAAAGAAGATAAAGTTTTTTTCTTGTTAGCTTAGGTGGAGAATATTATTTTCACCTAGTGAGCACTTTAAACCCCTATTAATGAAGGTTGTGAGAAATTCTTTCTTAAGATTGCTTACTTTGTGATTGGACCTAGGTTTTTTTAGGTTGTGGAGGCCTTAACGATCCATATAACCTTGCTTTTTATGTATGAGCATAGGGAAAATGGTGGAAATCTGGGGCTAAGTCCACTTACCAAATTGCCAGTCCAATGAATTATCCTTCAATAAGCCCCATTGGCCTTTTTAAGCCTCATTTCTTTGTTTAAAACCATGTACTTAACCCCTTCCCACTTTAATTTGATCTCTCATTACCCTTAAAATTTGTAATGCTTATTTTGTTTTATGCAATGAAGGCTTAGAATGAAAATATGTGTGAGGGGTAGGACAAAGAATAAATGTGGGGGTGTTCTTGTGTGTGTGTTTTGGGTTGAAAAGTACTTAAATACTAAGTGGATGGTTTTTATGTTTGTGAAGTACAATGTTTGATTGAACTTGGTATTAACTTTAGGTTGGTTTTGGACATTGTTAGTTTTTCTATTTCTTGATGAAAAAGACAAAAGTGAGCTCAAAGTGAAAAAGCCCTCGCTAATTAAATAAAATTTTTTTTAGAAAAAAAGTAAATTATTTTTTATAAATAAATTTCAAGACTAATCTCTATACTTTTTATGCTCATTCTTTTGATTGGGAGATTGGTTGTGTTGATTGTGGTGGTTATGGAAACCTAGTGAATGAATGGAAGGGCTTGGGTATGTGAGTTAGCCTCTAATTTCCATTATGATGTGCACAAGCATTGCTAGTTTTCTTAGCTCTACCTTAAAAAGCCTTCATCTGACTCACATATTCACCAAACCCGACCCTATTACAGTCATGTGGAAAGACCATCTGACCTATGTTTACATACAGATACCTTTAGGAAGTTTAGTGGAAGAAATATGGATCCCTTACCAAAATCATAAGGAAAGAGCACAAAGAAAAGCCATTTTAATAACTCTACATTCAAAAGATAGGGTAAACACTTATGGAGTACCATTTACTTTTGTTAACAAGGACTTTATTTTTCCTTCTTTCATCAATTTTTTTCTAAGTTAAGTTTGACAGGGCTGTATTCTCTTTCATGATGAGGCATAGGCTGTTAGTTTAAGTGTTTTGGTTGTTTTTCTTTATAGAATAGGTTTCATTTTCTATGGACTAGCAAATATCTATGTGTGAAGGTATGATAGTCATATGAGTTTCTATATATTTTTCCTCACATTTGTGCTTATTTCACTATATTTTGCTAGTACTTAGTACCTTGTTTTAGTTTTGTAGGCAAAAGTACAACCGCACTAGGGGAATTATATCCAGACAAAATGGGGGACCACATTATCAAAGAAGCAATCTTGGAGTTCAAAGACTGACAACCTTCACCTACTTTCAATGCCATTAGAGGATTAGAGGAGAATGGAAGATGATAAAGGCAGACCTTGCATTTTGGAAGATTTTAGCTAGGGTTTTACGAGAAGAACACATTTTTCATCTTTTGTAGCTTCTTTTTGGAGAGACTAAGGTTGTTCTTATGATTTTTGTTTATCATCATCCTAAAATTCTTGCTACTTTGGAGGAAGAGCTAGGAGTACGCCAAAGATCAAGCTATTGATTGTACAAGGGCTTCCTTTTCTTCTTTGATTTATTAGGTATTATGTTGAATCCAAGGATGGTGTTTCTTCTCCCATTAGCTATGGAGTAGTCTATTTAATACTTTCTATGGTTGTAGTGACTTAATGTTGGTGTTGTTGGTTGATTTCATGAAAGAATATCTAGTTTATTTCTTCAACGCTTATTTATTCCTTGCCTTGTTCTTAAATGTTACTTGATTGGTTAATGGCCATAATCATTAAAGGCCTTAGAGTTCTCTATATGATTGGGAATGTGAAAAGGAAATTGGACCTAGGTAATGAAGGTAGTACATTGGGACATAGTTAGGAGACTTGTTTCAAGTTTTAGGGTGTTGGTAGATGGAAATTATAATGTCTCTTCTTAAGATAGTATTAGAGATGAGAATCCTTGTTATATTAAGATAGAGAGGGAGTTCCTTAGCTTGGAAAAGTAAGGAAACAAGGAACATACAATACTAACAAGTAGGGGGAACTAGGACTTAGGATTGCTTCTCCATCAACCCAATTTAAGTTACAAAAACCATAGGAAGTGTTCTTAGTTAAGTTAAGAAAACTCTTAAAAAGTGTGCGGTTGAAAGGTTGATTAGTGCTAGGTTTGAATTGGCTAATTAGATAATTTAAGATTTAGGTAAATTTGGGTAGTTCTTAGATTAATTCTTGTTATTGTTGTTGGTTTAGTTGAGATCGATTATGCAAAGTTTGGTAATTGTTCAAACCTCTCTACAATTGTCTTGGGATCTACACCCACTCTCCTATACTACAAAATGATCCATGCACTCGTGAGTAGAGTGTGGTTTTAAAACATATTGCGCACATACAACAAGTTTTTAGCGTTGTTGTCGAGGATTGTTTGATTATTTTGAATAATGTCATTTCTAGACAATTAATTTTAGACTAAACTTGTATTCCTTTTATTCACTTGTTGGATTGTGCCCTATGTCTACTTTTTTTTTTAGGTACTTTGGTACATGAACTATTCTCAACGTACTAATTTACTACCTATTATTCTGGAAATCAAAAGACACTTTAGGAAGCTAATTGGGTTTTGGATGGCTAGATTGGGTGAAGGAGAGTAAAATTAATTTTTATAGAAATTTAAGGGTTAGAATTAGTGATTAAAAATTTTTTATGACTAAAGTTTTTATTTTAAGTTTATTTTAGTATTATTTAATGTCATATTAACATTTTCCATCCGTTTTTAAGGTGAAATGATAAAAGTACCTGAATGGGATCTGCAATAAGAAGAAAGGTAGCTTGTTAGGACAATCTCAAAGTCAAGTACTTAATTAAGACATAAAAACAAGCTAGGTAACCCGCCATAGACTTTACTCGATAATTATATGGTTTATAAGTTACCATACTCAAGTGGAATAGGTAAGGAAATAAATAGATAGTGGACTCACAAGCATGAGATGGCCAAAACAGTTAAAATATTTTTCATATCCTCCTGAATGTACCTTTAACGTTAACTTGAACCCCTATGCTATCTATAAATACCAACTCCTCACCATTTACAGTTCATCATAAGTTCTTGAACTGCATTTATACTGATTCCTTGAGTATCTCGGTTGCGAGTGCACGTAGCACAGAAAACCCATTGTATCTTGAGAGATTTCACAAATATATTCTCCTACACATTCCAGAGGGTCATGAATTATAATTTAAACTGCCCCTGGCCCATTTGGGCCTGATTACTTAAAACATGCAGCGGAAGTTTTCATTACACAGAAGGGGCATTTAAAACTCACTAAGGCTTATGGGCACGAACCCCAGGATATTTATCGGTACTAGCTCGTTAAGTTCTTTAATTAAGGTTAAGTTAAAGTGCTCTCATAAACAAGCTAGCACCTATGTGGATTTCATGTGTTCGTTTTCATGGTCTTTACCAAGCTTAGCCAAGAATATGCATGGCAACCAAAACACCAACTTAATTTAAAAACTTATTTTCATGCATATGCTTTGCATGCTTATGTGTTTTGGTGTTCACTAGTGCACATAATTACTTAATGCCTTTAGATGCAACTAATGCTTAGGCATGTATTAATTCACATACGTGCACTTAAATTTCTTATTAGCCAAACTTTACACAAGCATCCAATTTCATGCTTTTTCTAAGTTTACTTGCATGTTCTTTACTAAGTGAGCATACATAGCCAAACATTGCATGCTTTTAACATAGACATGGGCTTATGGGCCTTTTAGTACTTAACATGCATATGGCCCAAAATTAACCAAGAATAAAATCAAATTTTCCGAGTTCTTATTTAAGCCCAAAATGTACATTTAAGCCCAATTTCAACATGCTTCAAGTTTCATGAAAACATAACCCATAAATTCATGCATGGGCCTTGGTAAGTCCACCAAGCAATAAAATGCCCAAAAATGTCCAAGTCCATAATACAAGCCCAAAGCCAAATTTGGCCAAATTTTAGCTAAGTCCATAATTTGGTCACTAAAGTTAGACCAACAAAAACATGCTTAAAAGCAAGCCATAAATCCACAAAGCCATAGAACATAAATTTCCACCTTAATAGACCTTGTTCCCACAATTCTAAGACTTCAAGTCCTGCACAGAAAGTCCACATTTTTTTTTAGCTTGTTTACAAGCAACTTATATACTTAGAATACTTAGAATATTTTGAGCAATACCATACACAAATCCAACCTTAGAATACAGAAAGAGTACTCAAGACTCTTAGCTTGATCTTTCAAGCAAACCTTTACCTACAAAAGTAGAGTAGGGCGGGTGAGTTATAAAACTCAATAAGGATTCCGTGGCATCCAATGCCTAACTTATGGCCTCCAAGGCCTAACATATGCCAAGAATGTAATAGCAAAATAATCCTTATTCCTGCAAAGAAAACATAAAGACAAAGAAAACAAAAAGATACGTGCATATAGCAATAATATCATAATCGGGGGTTAGCATGCACAACAAATCAATGAAGCACACAAACACACGCCACTTAACACTTTGTTCACAGAAGGGCAACAAGCATCCCTCAAGTTTTAATTCATTAATTTCATATACTTAATGTTTTCGAAGAGCTCACTTAGCATAGGAATTAAGGTGGCCGCCTTAACTCCCAACCCATAATGCTTGCTTACTTAACTTAACTCATGAGCAAAACAGAATTGCCGAAGCAATAACATAACTTAAGCCCTCTTAGCACTCCTAGGATCACATGGTTCTTTGACCATCACCTAGGGGCCCGAATACTCACACACAAAATCCATGGAACTATGCCATGCAATAAAGTGAGTATAGGAATCCTTACCCACAACACCGAAAGCTTTAGAAGCTTATTTTCCTTCATTTTTCTTGCTTGTTGACTTTAGAAATTGTTTTCTAGCATAAGAACCAAGATGGGCCGAATTTTATTAGTAACCATAAGGTACCAAGAACTCTTGGTGATTAACTCAAATAACACAAAATACCAAGAACACTTGGTGTACACTTACAGAACCTCACAGAAGAGGTAAGGCCAATTTTTTTGTGCTTGATGTTCTTCAAGCTTCTTCTTGATTTCTTGCTTCTAATGAACTTAGGAACTCAATCACACAAAGAGTTCCTTGAGTAGAGCTTAAAACCTCCAAGAAATGGAAATGGCTGAATTTTCCTCCTTTGTTTTCTTTGAATTCTTCACCTGATTCTTGCTCTTTATGGTCTTAGAGCTTGAATTCAACCAAGAATACTTGGTTTTAATTTGAGGAATGATTATTTCTAGCTATGGACGAATATTTAGATGAGCAAAAGAGTTGGAAATGTGTTTGGAATGGTGAGACTTGGTATGGAAGAAAATGGAGAGAGAAGAAGAGAGTTTGAGAACAAATGACTTTGAATGAGTGGAATGATTATGTTTTAATGTGTGGGAAGGTGATGGCCAGCCATATGGGAAGAAAAATGATTGTATAATGTGCTTGGAAGAGTGGGAGACAAGATTTAATGGATGGAAGACTAATTGGAAGACTTTTGTGTAAGTTGGTAGAAAAAGTCAAAAGTATGAGACATATAGGTGAAGAAAGAATCCAAAGTCTTGACTAAGGATGAGAGGTGGATTAAAATAGTAGGAAATTAATCATGTGTTTGAAATGAGTGAGAGACAAGATTAAAAGAAATGAAGACTAATTGGAAGACTTTTGGGTAAGTTTGGTAGAACAAGTCAAAAGTGGGTGAAGAAAGAATCCAAGGTGATGACTAAGGATGGGAGGTGGATTAAAATAATAGGATTTGGAGGAAGGTGACATAAAATATTGGGAATTGGAGGGGCATGGCTGGCTAAGGCATCCTAGACCATTAAAATGGCCTAATTCCCCCTTTAGTCCTCCAACTTTCTAATTTTGGGCAATTGAGCCCAACCACTAAAAATCCCCTTGTTCAATTTAGTCCCTCATTTTTAAAAACCACCATTTTCATTACTATTTCTCTTGGCCTAAGCCAAGCTTATTTTAAAGATGTTCAACACTCAATTATGCACATGCCATATTGTCTTCTTAATTTAATTGAGCTAAATTTCCGATTAAGGAAAAATTCTTATGCTCCAAATCCATTTAACCCGGGACCTAATCACTTTGGATTGTCCGGGCATTACATTAAAGATGGGTTTGGTGCAAAAGGCAATTGCGCCTCAACCCGCATGGTGAAATGAAAAGTTGAATTCCAAATCTCAATTAATAAGTAAACCCAACTCTCCAAATTTCCAACAAGATTTGAGGATTAAATGCTTTAGCTAGACTTATCAGCTGAAAAAACCGTAAAGTCTCTAAAAAAATGAAGCAATTCTAGAGTGCCATTTAAGATTGTGCTCCTCGTCCTTGTTCTCATCTTATTAGATCCCCTCCTACCCAAGATCGCTCCACCCTCATCCTGTAGGATTTTTTTTTTTTAGGCCGAAAAATCGGGCCAATTCCGAACCTGAACTTTTCAAGTTTGGTTTGGATCAGTTAAACGTCTTTGGGAACATCTTATTGGTAATTTGTATTTTGGCAATACTGACATAACAGTCATATTGAATTCTTAACCCACTTGCCATTACGGCGAAAGAATACGGGAATTTCTAAACCATATAATGAATTATTCTTATCATTGAGAAAAAAAATATTTTCACTTCAATAATTATTATAAGAAAAAATAAATAACTTCATGACTATGGTTAAAATTTAACAATGTGAGTTTCTAGATTCTTAATCATCTACAGAAGAAGACATATTATGGGTTTCATGGGTAACTTTATCATAGCTTTCATGGCCATTATGTGTCTTATATATCGTCTTCACTTTTGTGGTAAGTTTGAAGGTACATACGTTTTTGTTTCATAGTTTTTCATACATCTATATATCTATTATCATGCTTTTTGGTTTTCAATTTCTCTTTGATTTTGAGGAAAATTTAACCATCATTGGTAGCAATATGAAACATGGAGCTAAGGTGCTTGGTAGGCAACGGACCTAAAGAGCCCAAATCTAGAAGTCTTCCTCTATGGAAGGAATTGAATCCCACAAATACAGGATAAGTTATGTGATTCTTATCCCAAAGATGAATTACTCATAGCACATCTTAACTATACAAACCCCTCTGAGCACCGATCCTAAGATATGACATTCTAGCTCTCCTTTCTTTCTCAGCAACTCCTTGCTTGTCAGAAATTTAACTTAAACGTCAAAGAGTTTCCCTGGGGAACAGTTGCCGGGGCTCTGACAGTTGTCTCATGTTCAATTTCCTAGCCCGTAATTCACCCTGTGATTGATCCAAGCCTATATGATCCCTCCAGCTATCAATTTGGCACAGTCTATAGGAAACATGGTGAATACTCAGAGATCGCATCTGCAAAACCCAGACTTATCAGGAAATAAGCTGGAGAGTCATCGCCCTATTGGGTTTGTAGGACCCAAAGGAAAGCAAATACCATAAGGGATTGATCTAGCAAACCCTATGGGGTTCCAAAGGGACCCATGTAAGGGTAAAGGCTCCACACCCCTAAGCAATGACTAGTTTCAAGCCTTGTAGCAAGCCTTGTTCGAATGATTGAAGATGACACTGTAGCAAGAGATCTATAAGGCTCTACCAAGGATCCTAGAAGAGGTTGCCGATAGCCATCTGGCACTAGGGAGGCCTCACTCGGCTCTGCCACAAATTCATCCCTCAGGGATGCGGGCACCTGAGCATTCATTATCCCTAGATTGTTTCGTCGATCCCAAGGACAGTGATATTAATGCAATTCTGTAGAGACTTGACCAGATGAAGCAATGTATGCGGGCCCCAAGCTTCCAAATGAGGGCCCTGGCCTTGGCATTGACATGGAATACCTGTGGCTCCAACCTTTCACAGAAGAGATAATCAACGCCCCCGCTCCTGAAGGGTTCCACATGCCAAAAATTGACTTGTATGATGGCCTTATTGACCTGGTAAACCATCTATAGAAATATGTTACCTCTATGAGGCTTAAAAGGGCCTCTGATGCCATCATGTGTAGGGCCTTTAGCTCTACGTTAACAGTGGTTACGACTGCCTCTTGGTTCAGGACTAACAGGGGGCATTGCTTCTCCTCTTTTAGGGATCTTTCCCAGGTATTCTTAAGACACTTCCTGGGAAATCAGCTGACTCCAAAAATAGTGGTTCATTTGCTAAAGATTCAACAATGTCGTAAGGAGTCCCTAAGGGATTACATCCAGAGATTCAACGCTGAGGCAGTACAAGTATAGGAATTATCTTTGGAGCTGCTCCTGGTAGCCATTACCTAGGGGTTGGCACGATATTCAAGACTAGATTAGGATCTCCATGAGAACCCCGTATGGGACATAGAAGAATTCTTTGACTGAGCCAAAAGATACATGCATGTGGAAGAACTCAAGAAGCCAGCAGCCCCTAAAGACCAACCAAAAACTAATGAGGGTGGATCCAAAAAGAAATGTATAAGGATCCATGACTGGAGCTCGTTCTCCCACCCCTAAGAAAGACAAGGTCGAACATCCTCTATACCTTCAAGAAAAATAACTAGGTCCCTTGATGGCCACTGGTGATGCCTCCCTAAGGCAAACACTTCAGAAAATACTGTAGATACGACAAAGAAAAAGGACACAATACCAAGAAGTATTGGCAGCTGAAAAAGCTATTCGAGGAGATGATCCAACAGGGCAAGTTAAAAGATTATCTGTTTAGGGGAACATCCCTTTGCTAAAGGCGGGAAAAAAGGTCCTGTATGAGAGACAACGAGGGCGACAATGACAGAGGATGAAGGCCTTAGAGGCCTTGGTACCTAAATAACCACAGAAATCCTAGACCCCTAGTAGGGGTGGTCCACATGATCATAAAGGGAATGGCCTCGGCAGCCCGAAAAAGGTAGGAGCGGGAAATCATATAGCTAGAAAAAGTTAACCTTAGTCAAATCATAGCAAGGGTTTATGGATCTTAAATTATGGTCCCGCACTCAAACCCCCTCATCTTCAGGGTGCGCATCAACAACTTTAACATGGAAAGGGTCTAGTGGATATGGGAGCCAATGTCAATATCATTTTCGTTGATCTATTGGAGAAAATAAAGGTAAGGAAATCATCCTTGTCGTTTGTGATTAGGCCCACCTTTGGGATAAGCAAGGATGAGGTCCCTACAATTGGGACCATCAAGGTTCCACTAATGTTAATGGGTAAAAATCATAACGAGGACCTTGCCTGTGCCTCCCATGATGCAAAATTCCTTGTCCTAGACATCTTGTCACCCTATAATACTATTTTTGGCAGACCAGCCCTGGTGCAATTCCATGTTTAAGCTGATGTCAAGAGGCTAACGATGTTTTTTGTGACCCCCATTGGGGATGCAACAATATTTTTCAACCAGGCGTCAACACGATGAGGTTATGTGGTGACCTTACAGAGGCCCAAAGAAAATGCGCTTGCCCCCCTTAGAACCAAAAGCCATAGAAAGGTTTTCCAGGAAAATGAGAATGATACATCATTGCCCAAGGGCATGAAGCTAACGGAGGTAGCCCCTGACAAGACATTCAAGATTGGCAAAGATCTTCCATCGAAGGTTCAAAAGATCCCCAGGATCCAGAATGCTAAGCTAACTCCGTTTTGAAGGGACAGGAAGAGGGCATAACGGTAGTATTTATGGAGCCCTTGGTCCACTTGATATATGCTACGACACCCAAAGATAATTGGAGGGAGCTAATAAAAATTTACCTTGAGAAGGGTACACCGAGTAGAACTCTTGAGGATAAGAAAATTAGGATCTAGGCAAGATGGTTCCTTATTATTAGAAAGGAGCTATACAGAAGAGAGGTTTGCTTCCCCTTTAGAGTGATGCTTAAGTATGCATGAAGGATAGCACATTCTACAAAAGATTCATCAAGCAAATTGTAGGGCACATATTGGCGCTAACTCCCTAGCCCATAAAACTTTATGTCAAGGCTATTTTTGGCCTACAATCAGAAGGGATGCCAGGGAATTCATCCATATGTGCCATAACTGCTAGATCAATTTGATAATACGAAGGCTACCCTTATCTAGTGCTTCTTTAACAGTGGACCCTTAGCCATTTGCCATGTAGAGGATTGATTTGATTAAAGCATTGCCCATGGCCCAAGGACAAGTTAAATATTGTATTGTGGCAATGGATTATTTCACCAAGTGGGTAGAAGTGGAGCCTTTATCTTTTATCATGGCCCCACAAATCATTAAGTTCTTATGGAGAAATATCGTTTGCCATTTTGGCTACCCACGAGCCATTATCACAAACAATGGAAAGCAATTTGACAATCAATAAGTTCAACAATTTGCCGAAGAAAAAGGCATTCACCTCTACTTTGCCTCCGTCTCTCATCCCCAGTCCAACGAGCAAGTAGAGGTCACTAATAAGACGGTAAAAAAAGGCTTAAAAAGGAGGCTAGGGGAGGCCAAAGGCAAATGGGTGGAAGAAATGCCAAGTGTTCTGCGGGACTACCACATAACTCCCCGAAAGTCTACTGGAGAATCAACTTTTATGATGGCCTATGGAACCCATGCCCTCATACATGTGAAAATATTTTACCCTACCTTGTAAACCCAAGCTTACGATCCTAATCAGAAGAAGAAAGCTTTTGAAGGAAGTATGGACCTACTGGAAGAACTTAAGGCAAATGCGAGGGTTCGCATGAGAGCCTTCAGATAGCAAATTGCCTTCACTTACGAGAAAAGGACAAAACGGAAGAATATTCAGGTGAGGGGCTTGGCCCTTGTTAAGGTTAAACTAACTAGCAAAAACCCAGAGCATAGGGCACTGAGACCAAATTAGGACAAACCCTACCTAGTCACAAAAAAAGTTTAGAGAATGAGTCTACGAGTTTGCAAGTTCAGAAGGTAAAAAAAACTACCTAAAACTATCACTCATACTACTTTTCTCCTTATTTTGCTTAGATTATTGCAAAAACAATTACAGAAATGATCCTTTACTTTTTATTATGTACTTTGATTACTTTCAAATAAAGAGGCACTTCTCTTACACTTCTATCGCACTTCTTGTTTTCATCACATAAAAACAAAGCTTTCTAATCACTCGAGAACCTAAGATCACTTGATAATGCCCTAAAACGAAGGCCCCCTACATGTGCAAAACATCATACTAAGCCACTAAACGTCGCAATCATTCGCAAACATAAAAGATGAAGGCATTGCGCAAAATATAATTTTCATTAAAAAGTTTCTTTACAATGAACAAGAATTAAAAAACTATTTTACAATGGACAGGAAGTAAAGAAGGATTTTAAGGATTCAAGTGAAAGAAAAGGACTAATGATTAAGGCCCCTAAAATTCATCTAGAAAAGGGTCCTCATTAAGGTCCATCGTCAACGCATCCTTATCAAAGGTAAGAATCTCAGCTTTTCCATCCTTTAACCAAGACTCTTAATCCGAACCAAGATCATCATAGACTGAGAAAAATGAAAGATCAAGGTTCAGATTTGCACTTGACCTAAAAGCGGTAAGAAAGAAAACCTTCCTTGAATTTTAAGAAGACTATATTTCCAAGCTCCTTTTTCAACTTTTTGGGCAAGTGAGCCGAGCTCCATTATATGAGCATTGGCCTTGGTCCAGAGACGTTGGTACTCTAAATGGCTCTAATGCCCAATGAAGCCAACCTGCTTGATGGGCTCTACAAAGGGCATCATAGAAGCTATCGAGCGAGAGCTAGCCTCGCCTGTGATTGTCCTTGGGCCAAGTGGAGCATACTTGTCCATTGGCAAGGTATCCTCAACAGCACCTATCTTGGACTCTGCTGCTTTTAGCAAGACCACCAAACGATCAGCCTTTTTTCAAGCCTCAATTTTCGTCTCCTGGGATTGCTTCAGAGCCACCTAATGCTTGTCTAGCTCCTTAACAACACCCTTCTTCACCTCATTGGCCTTCATCTCCAACTTAAGGTCCTTCACAAGTGCCTTCTTGGCGCTCCGTTTGCTGTTTAACCCTAGCTAAACGAAGCTAACATTCTTGCGCAAACTCTCAAGCTCAAATTGAAAGGCATTCTCCTAAGCCACTCATTGTTCCCCTAGACCATAGGTAACAATGGCCCCATGCCAAAATTAGATTTGTTAGTACTAACCTGAAAACATCTTAAACACTGAAAAAAGTAAAAGGGTATCCCTAGAGAATGCTGTAGCCTATGCTCATCAGGTGGCCACCTCCCGGCCGAGGGGGATGAGCAAAAAATGATTAGTTCTTAATGTCCTCAACCTTTTTAGGGTACGATGGCACATGTTGAATTTACCCTCAAGGACCGACTCACCAACCCCTACTATCCACAGAGGGTCAAAGACTTGATCAGGCGTAATCCCCTTTAGCACTAAGTCCGACTTCTGTGCCTAACTCCGTGCAAGGATCAAATTACACAACTGGAAGCGCTCATCTAGCTTCAGTCCATGGAACCCCCCTCAAGCAGATAAGGCACACTGGAACCAGGGTAGGGGAGGAGGGAAGGTGGGAGGCACATTTTTCAAAGGCCTTAGTGTGACCTTCTACTTATGAAGGCCACTGGATCTTCATTAAAATGATTCTCAGATGACCTCATGCATTTATCTGAGGCCACTAAATGGAAACACCAACAATCAGCACAAAATGACCCTAAGTCTATAAAGTCAGCATGGAAAAAGTGCTCAAACGATGCCCTAATACTACCTCCGTCATGAAAGGCATCATCTCTGAGGGGGCCTGTAGGCCTTACCCTCTTGCAAACTAACTGGGCCTACATATAAGACTCAGAAAGTTCCACCATTTCTGATGACGGCATGGATGATCGGGCTCTCACAACATCCCGACCTGGGCATGTGGGGAAGTGTCCGCAAACTCACAACTTCCATGCTTGCTCCCTCAATGTGAAGAAGAAGCGCTCCTTCCACCCCGACCACAAATCCTTGTAGGACACGAACACAAAAGATTTGTTACTGCCTTGGATGATGGGGGCAATATAGAAGAAGTCGGCATCTTTCTTTGGGCCCAACATTTAAAACTAGAGGAAGACCTCTAACAAGAGAAACTCCTCCGCCAAATTACAGCAGATGATGAAGCTGTTGATGTGGACAAAAAAGTTTGGCATCAACTATGAGGGCGGAATTTGGTAATGCTCATAAATCTGCTCTACCAGCGGATGCGGAGAGAAAGCCTATCAGCTGGTCCGTAAACACAACAAGAACTTTTTTTCTTTTACTTCCCCTCACTAAACCCCTATCCTTGAAAGCCTTCACATAGGAGAAGGTGACAACAACGTTGTTAGGCCAAAAATATCTACTAAGACTCATCGCCAACGTGCCTTCATTGTGCTAAGTCACAACCCCCTTCATCACCTTAATGTTTGAAAAGAATAGTGCCTTGGAAGAATCAGCACCGTTGACGACAGCACTGGACAACAATTTCAAAGAAGCCACCTAGAAAAACTGGCAGGGAACAAAAAAATAAAAACATGGGTAGGGAAAAGGATAATGACCTACTGCCTGAATATGATGGAGAATGATGAACACAACAAAAAAGAAATGAGCTTCAGAGAAAAACTCTCCAAAGATTTTGGCAAGCAATAAGTAATAAATCACGGGAAAAGTACCAGAATAAGCTAAACAGTGAACAGGCAAGGCAGAAACCCTTACAATATATATAAAGGGAAACCTATGCTCGTTGGGTTTACTTTCGAAAACTACCACTACAGGTAATGGTACAATCACTAAAAGACGCATTGCCACTAATAGCCGTTAGGATAGCCACCCCCAGTCACTTATTTGAACAGGAATTAATGAACGTCACCTCATCTTCCTCTTAACTGACATGTTTGCCCTGTGTTATAACCGCATATGAGTAAGGGGGAAGATATTCAAAACGATGACATTTGCCCAACTTCCCCAAGAAGTAAATGGGGGTGATCGTACCCTCACATTAAACAAAGTCACCTTAATACACCAACAAAACAGTAAATGAGAAGTGGTAAGCACCTCCTATCCAAGAGAAGTGTTCCGACACACCTGGGAGCTTGAGTCCCTCAGCCTACATTTCCTCATGAATGGGTACCTATTGGTAGGCAATTGGCGTAAAAGGCCTTCCTTCACCTGAAGGTGGCAAGAAAGGATGCCTTCCTTGAATTCTTGGAAAACAGTCTTTCCAAGCCCCTTTTCAACTTTTTGGACAAGTAAGCCAAGCTCCTTCACCTGAACGTTAGGTTTGGTCTAAAGACGTTGGTACTCTAAATGGCTCTTATGCCCAACGAAGCCAACCTACTCAATGCTCTCTAAAAGGGGCATTGTAGAAGCTATCGAGTGAAAGCTAGCCTTGCCTGTGACTGTCCTTTGGCCAAGTGGAGTGTACTTGTCCATTGTCAGGGTATCCTCAACAGCACCTAACTTGGACTCTACCGCCTTTAGCAAGACTGCTAGACGATTAACCTCTTTTCGAGCCTTAACTTTCCTCTCCCAAGATTGCTTCAAAGCCACTTAATGCTCCCCTACCATCCTATCTAGCTCCTTAACGGCACCCTCCTTCACCTCCTTGGCCTTCTTCTCCAACTTAAGGTCCTTCGCAAGTGCCTTCTTGGTGCTCCGTTTGCTGATTACCTCTAGCTGAAAGAAGCTAACATTTTTGTGCAAACCCTCAATCTCATATTGAACAGCATTCTCCCGAGCTGCTCATAGTTCCCCTAGACCATAGGTAACAATAGCCCCATGCAAATATTAGATTTGTTAGTACTAACCTAAAAACATTTCAAACATTGAAAATAAGTAAAAGGGTATCCCTAGAGAAGGCTGCAGCCTATGCTCATTAGGTGGCCACATTCAGCCCGAGGGGGATGAGCCAGAAACGATTGGTATCTGGGGTCCTCAACCCCTTTAGGATGCGATGGCACATGTTAAATTGATCCTCAATGATCAACTCACCAACCCCCACTTATCCACAGAGGGTTAAAGACTTGGTCAAGCACAATCCCGTTTAGCACTAAGTCCCTCTTTTGCGACTAACTCCATGCAAGGATCAAATTACGCGACTGGAAGTGCTCATCAAGCTTCAATTCATGCAACCCTCTCAAACAGAAAAGGCATACCGGACCTAGGGTGGAGGGAGGAAGCAAGGTGGGAGGCGCATCTTTCGAAGGCCTTTGTGTGACCTTCTGCTTCTGAAAAGTCACTGGATCTTCGGTAGAAAGATTTTCATATGACCTCACGCGCTTCTCTGAGGCCACTAGATGGAAACACCAACAATCAGCACAAAATGACCCTAAGTCTCTAAAGTCAGCATGGAAAAAGTGCTCAAATGGTGCCCTACCACTACCTCCATCTTGAGAGGCATCATCTCTAAAGGGGCATGTGGGCATTACCCTATTGCGGACCAGCTAGGCCTCCAGATAAGACTCAGAAAGTTCCACCACTTCTAATAACGGCTTGGATAACCGGGCTCCTGCAGCATGTGCTGTGCTAGCAGGAAGTATGTTAGCCTTACGGGTATCCACCAAGGCATCAGCAATGCCCTTACGCCTACTCAAAAACTCCATGGCATGGCTGCTCATTTTTTCAATAGGCAGAACATGGTTAGATACCATAACCATGCATAAAAAAATAAGGAAAATGTTACGAATCGGACACAACTCTTTAGCGAATGGCCCCACTAGGCCCTAGCAATAGCCTCATAGGCTTCAACCAACCTTCCTTCCTGACCTTCCTCCCAATTACAAAGGTTCTTTACTTCTAGATATAACCGGTGGGCCCTATTAACCCCTGCCACCTAAAGGTGGTCTCATCATTTATGTGTAATGAATGGGAAACAACTCCAAAAAATTGTTACTCCTCAACATTTCCTCCAGCTAACGGACCAACTCGAGAAACGAGTGATGGCCCTTTAAGCCTTCATAGATAGGCACCATCCCGACCAGGGCATGCTAAGAAGTGTCCGCAAACTCACAAGGGAACTTCCTTGACTGCTCCCTCAATGTGAAGAAGAAGCGCTCCTTCCACTCCGACCATGAATCCTTGTAGGACATGAATGCAAAAGATTTATTCTTACTTCAGATGATGAGGGCAATATAGAAGAAGTCGGCATCTTTCTTTGGGCCCAACACTTAAAACTAGAGGAATACCTCTAACAGGAGAAACACCTTCATTAGATTACAGCAGATGATGAAGTTGTTGATGTGGACAAATAAGTTCGGCATCAACTATGATGGCAGAATTTGGTAATACTCGTAAATGTGCCCTACCATCGGATGCGGAGAGAAATTGAGCCCTACCTAAAGCTGGTTCGTAAACACAACAATCATTTTTTTTCTTTTACTTCCCCTCACTAAAGCCCTATCCTTGAAAGCCTTCATATAGGAGAGGGCGACAACAATCTCGTTAGGCCAAAAATATCTACTAAGACTCATCGCTAGTGTGCCTTCATTGTGCTAAGTCACAACCCCTTTCATCACCTCAATGTTCAAAAAGAATAGTGCCTTGGAAGAATCAGCCTCGTCAACAACAGCCATGGACAACAATTTCAAAGAAGCTGTAATGCTCACAAAATCCTAAGTAATTAAGCCTCGGGCTATAAGGATTTAAGGCTTAAAAAGAAATTTCCTAAATCGGGAATTAAGCTCATTAAGATTGAGAGACACTAAATTAAATGGGACCGGGGAGTATGATGAGTGTTGGACATTCTCAGAATTTAAACTTGGCTTAGGCCAAGTAAAATGATGAAAATTGAAGATGATGGACTCAATTGGACAAAGGGGAATTTTGGTGGTTGGGCTCAATTGCCCAAATGCGATGAATTTAGGGACTAAGAGGGGAATTAGCCAACTTTAAAGGCATTGGATGCCATGACTGCCACCTCCATCCATTTTCCATTATTTTAATCCACCTCCCATCCAACTTATCACTTAGGATTCCTTCCCCCACCTACTCGTCCCTCACTTTTGACAAATTCTCCCAACTTTCACCAAAGTCTTCCAAGTTGTCCCACACTTTTGACTATTTCACCGAGCCCCACACAAGTCTTCCAATTTGTCACCTACTTTTGATTATCTCATCCACTACCCACACAAGTCTTCCAATTTTTCACCTACCTTTGACTATCTCACCCACCACCTACACAAGTCTTACAATTTGTCCCCTACTTTTGACTATCTTACCCACCACCCACACAAGTCTTCCAATTTGTCCCCCACTTGTCTCCTGCCGATGTGAATCACTTGGTTTCACTCTATATATACACCCATGGCTGGCCATACAAGTTCCATTTTAGTCTCCATTTCACTCATTTCACTTACTTACTCTAAAACACTAATTCTCTCCTCCTAAAGCTCAAACACTTCTCTAACTTTTTCTTCTACAATACCATTTGGCCAAGTATTGCTCTTGGTGTTCTTGAGTGTGAAGCTTGTGTCCTCAATGTTCATAAGCTTCTAAAGCCTTCCAAGGCAAGGAATCAAGTAGTGAGATGAAGCTTGAAAGAAATCAAGCATAAAGATTCGGCCATACCTCCTTTGTTGAGGTTCTCAAGCTAGAAATTAAGTTCTAGCTATGACAAGCAAGGAAAAGGTAAAGAAACAAGCTTCCAAAGCTTTTGGGCAACAAAGTTGCTAAGGGTTTTGTGGTAAGGATTCCTATACTCTTTGAGTATTCGGGCCCTTGGGTGATAAATGTTGAATGCCACGTGATCCTAATAGTGCTACAGAGGGCTATGTTTTGTTGCTTAGGCAACTTTATGCTAGCTAGCTCTGTGCAAGAATTACAGCTAGGAATTGGCTCAGCCAACTCAATTCCTAACCATAATGAGATCTCATATTAATTCAGAAAATATGTTCATGCTTGCTCTGCCCTTCAGAGGAATATGGTGTTAAGTGGTGTGTGTGTTTGTATGCTTCTATGTTTGGATGTGTATGCTAACCCCAATTATGATGATTATTATTATATGCATATATCCTGTATTTTCTGTCTTAGTTTTTTCTTTGCAGGAGCACGGAGTATATTTTTCCATGTTATTCTTGGCTATATTAGGCTCTATGAGCTGTACGAAATCCGTACTGAGTTTATAAGTTACCCGCCCTTCTCTATGTTTTTTTTTAGGAAAAAGGCTTACTTGAAAGTCACTAAGGTCAAAAGTATTGTATACTCTTTCTATTGGTAAAGGTTTGTGTACATACATGTTTGCTCAAAATTCTAAGTGTTCTAAGTGTTATGGGTTGCTTGTGTAACAAGCTAATAAGTGTGGACTTTTTGTGCAAGACTTGGAGTCTAGATTGTGGGAACAAAATCTCTAAGGTGGAAAGTGTGTTCTTTGGCTCTTTGTGTGGTTTGCCATGTTTGCACATGTGCTATGATGTTGGTATTGTCTAAATGACCAAACTTGTGTTAATGGCTTGTACATGGATGGTTAGGCCTAAGTAAAGTTGATGTTGGATGTGCATAATCGTATGTTTATAAGCCTATGCTTGTTTATGAAAAACATGTGCATAATAAAAAAGTTCCAAAACTTGGATTGCTGTTTTGGTTGTCATGCATGTACTTGGCTATGTTTGATAATTTGCTTAAAATGAACACACAAGTTCCACATAAGTACTAGCTTATTTCTAAGAGCACAATATAAACCTTTGAGTAAATAATTAATGAGCTAGTGTTAGTAATATCCTGGGGTTCATACCCATATGTTTTGATAAGGTTTAAATGCCCCTTACATGGAATTCCACTACATGGTTAAGTAACTGGGCCCGAATGGGCCAGGGGCTAAACTGGACATAAGAGAAGCCACCTAGAAAAACTGGAAGGGAACATATCAGGGCTACTGCTAACCTAATGAGGTGGTGGAAATACGGGAACTAGAAAAACCCAAAACCCAGGAAAACCTAAGACCCAGGAAAACCTAGAGCCTAAAAAAACAAAAACATGGCTCGGAAAAAGGACAATGACCTACCACCTGAATATGATGAAGAATGATGAACACAGCAAGAAAAAAATGGGCTTCAAAGGAAAAGTCTCCAAAGATTTTGGCAAGCAATAAGCAATAAATCACAGGAAAAGCAACAAAACAAGCTAAACAATGAAAAGGCAAGGCAGAAACCCTTACAATATATATAAAGGAAAGCCTACGCCTGTTGGGTTTACTTTAAAAAAATGCCACTACAGGTAATTGTACAATCACTAAAAGACACACTGCCATTAATAGCCATCAGGATAATCACCCCCAGTCACTTATTTGAACAGAAATTAATGAACGTCGCCTTATCTTCCTCTTAACTGACACGTTTGCCATGTGTTATAACCGCATATGAGTGAGGGGGAAGATACTCAAAATGATGACATTTTCCCAACTTTCCCAATAAGTAAAATTGGGGGGGGGGGGGATCATATCCCCACCTTAAATGATGTCGCCTTAATGCACTATTAGAACAGTAAAGGAGAAGTGGTTAGCAGCTCCTACCCAAGAGAAGCGTTCCAACAAACCTAGTAGCTCAGGTCCCTCAGCCTACATTTCCTCATGAATGGGTACCTATTGGTAGGTAATTGGCATAGAAGGCCCAAAAGTTTTAGAACTAAGCCATCTTTAATGGCCCAAATAGAGCCCAAGGGAACTCCTCAATGGAAGGAAATTGTATCCCATAAATATAGGATATGCTATGGGATTCTTATCTTAAGGATGAATTACTTATAGTACGGGTTAACTATATAAACCCTTCCAAGCCCCAATCCCGATGTATGACATTTTGGCTCTCCTCTCTTTTTCTACTACTCCCTGCTTATCGGAAGCCCAATGAAACTCCTCCATGGAAGGAAATTGTATCCCGTAAATATGGGATAAACTATAGGATTCTTATCTTAAAGACTTAAAGTACACGTTAACTATATAAACCCCTTCAAGCACTAATCCCGATGTATGACATTCTAGCCCTCATCTCTTTCTCAACTACTCCCTGCTTGCTAGAAATTTAACTTGATAGTCAAAGGGTTTTCTCCAAGAACATTTCCCAGGGTTCTAGCGGTTATCTTTACGTGTAGGTTCCTAGTCCTTAATTCACCCCATGGCTGATCCAAGCCCACACGATCCCTTCAATTATCAGTGCTATTAGAACTTCTTTCTGTATTAAGCTAATTAAAAGATTTTATACAATTAGCTCTTTGTTGACAGACACTTTGGTAAGGAAAATTAGTACCTGAAATTTTTTTTAAGTGTCATCATTTTTCAACAAAATAGTTTCTTTCAAATTTTAAAAACTAAAATGAATAAAATCTATGATTTTAGTTGTGCAAACAAATTTTAGTTGGGAATTATATAAATTCTTATACTTTTAAGATACAAGAATTTGAATATATTTTATAAAAACCAAAAACCAGTTGGATTACTGTGTTCAAACTAGTCCCAAACCAAACCAACCACTAGTTAGGCATGATGCCTGTAAAGTTAGAGTTAAACAAAATGGTCAATGAGCTATTATAAGGAAGAGAATAAGATGATAGCAAAAAAGTGAGGTTTTGATGGAAGATGAATGGTTTTATTATTGTTAGTTAAAGAGGAAAAATTTTACACTTTCAATGGTTGGCTGTTTAAAATTTCCTATTTGAAAATCCAAAAGTAAAAAATTTTAATTTCTAATGAGATAATAAGGGTGTTTTTCACTTTTTGGCAGTTAATTGTTAGAAATTGACCATTAAAAATATTGAATTTAAAAAATTCTATCTTGGTAGCAATTTTGAGTGAAAAAATTTTTGCTAGAAACTTCACTAGACAATTTGCGACAACATGGCTCACAAAAATATCATTAAACAGGTTCAAATAGTCAAACTGTTGGAAATCTTCAATGACTTTAAGCTATCAAAAATGGCCATCATAACGCATGGTTTTTTTAGCAGTGTTTGGTAGGTATGGAGAAGTTATCATCCCTTCATAGTATGTTGTGCCAACTTCTATGTTAATTGGTAGCTGTTGGCCTAATCATCTCATATTTGTTTTAGAATCATAGCACATTATGAGTACTAAAGCCAAACTATCAAATTGATTAGGACAATTGTAGAATTTAAGGTCATGATCTAAAAGTCAGATAGGAAGATTATAAATGTTGTATGAATACATGTTCATCCAATCATTAGAAGTATAACCTTTTTTTTCTAACAATTCAAAGACAATATTTGAACCCTTTGGTGCATCAATCCAAATATATTTTAGACCATAGTTATGTACAGGAACCAAGGCCAAATCTTGGAGAAAATTAGCTAAGTGCTTAGTTGTTGCATATTGTGTAGCATGATTTCCTATTTTCTCGTAGGAATTCAATATAAATACCAATTGAAATCCTTAATAAGTGGGCATATTATTTGGGGTACTTGGATGCATGGATTCACATAGATTAGCCCTAAAAGCCATTCATGATTAAACGACATCAATAAAGCTACTTTTGATAAACTAGTCTTGCAACTTAATACTAACATCTCAACCGGTAATAATTTAGCCTTGATAGAAAGATAAAGTTTAGATGGTGTGAATTATCAAGATGATAGACATGAAGAACTTTAGTGGAGTAGCCTGATCCACAACTGTTCAAGCTTAGAAGTTTTATGACCTATGTGGAGGCTTTTTTTGGATAATCACCCTTAACCATTATAGTTAAAAGGAATCACTTGGAACACTAGCAAGCAGTTCCTGCCTAATCCTTTTAACAAGCAAGTACATACACGGTAGAAATTTCACCATTGCTAAGAGCATATTTAAGTGAGTTCATTTAAAAATTTCATGAAATTTCATCATTGCTATGAGCATGTTTAACTCCCAGGAATCTTTTTGGTCTATCATTCCCTACAATCTCTATTAACAAAGGAACAAGTACCATTGGGTCTAGATCAACCTTACGAATGCATATTCACTCTCTAGGTAATGCATCCTCTAAGTTTGTCATTCATATAAGATCTCCTAAAATTGTGCAGCAATGTGATAGCCATTTACGAGAGTATAACTGAGCATTATTTTCGGCTTCTGCATTGTATTAAGTCATCGCTTAATCATAGCAAAACAAAATCTGCACTTTTTAAAATCATCACAAACAAATGTAGAAATTCTTATGTCACAAATCAAAATCATTGTAGAATTGAGGCATTACTGTGATAATTTTTATTATCGCACAAATTGCAAAGATAAAGTGAAGACATGTGTTTAGTGCCAATTCTACTATGATTATAATCTACTATGATTTTGCAACAATTTACAATGGTTATCTTTTTCTAGATGACAATTATGGTATTAAATATCATATTATATAAATTAAACTTGTGAAAATAAATTTATAATAAATAGAATTAATTTACACACACACACACACACATAGATATGTGTATATGTATATGTATGTATGTATGTATGTTTGTATGTATACATGTATGTATGTATGTATGTATGTATATGTATATATAAGAAATTAGAAATATGTTAAAAAAATACTTTGATTTAATTAAAAATTATAAAGTGATAGGTACTGATGCCCAGCGGCATCTTCGTCGGGAGACATTGGGACTCCAGGAGGGACTTTCTGAGGGGGAGAACTTTTGGAGCTCAAATTTCCCAGTGGAGTATGCCTGAAAATATTCAGAAAAGAGGGTTAGGAGGTCCCCGGGGTGTTTTCCCCGGGAGGAACGTCCGACGCCCTAGTCAATGTCCTGAGAGGTGAAAGAGGGGGAGCACTAAGAAGTTTAGTGGCCTTGCCTGTTTGTGTTTTCTCAAGGAGGAGGAGTCGAACCGTTTGCCAGGGTCTATTCCCTGGTATTTATAGGAGTACCCAGCCCGTTCAGATGATGACACGTGTTCGGTCGAATGTTCTCTGAGTTTCTGGGCGTAGGGGTCAAGTAGCCGGTGGCAGGCTCCTTGAGCCTTGAACCGAGACAGGTCGTGACAAGACCTGGACGGCGTCGGTGTGTCAGACCGCCGTTTGGGGCGGCATGTAACGTCTGTGGGCGACATGTCAGAGGCTCCTTAAATGCTCATGCCGTACTCCCAAAGTCCTCTGGGCGAGGTCGTCCTTTGGTATGGATGCCCTTCTTCGGCAGTTATGCTCGTAGTTCGGGGAGTCCTTTAGTTCGGTGGTTCTGCCTTCGAAGGATTCTCTCCTGCTCATAAGGGGTAGGCCTTTGGTTCGATGGTTCTGCCTTCGGAGGATTCTCTCCTGCTCGTAAGAGGTAGGCCTTTGGTCCCCCGAAGGAGCCGGCCATACCTTTGGATTTCCTGGCGTAATAGCCGAAGTCCTGACTTCGTGGTGCTCGACTTCACTCCTGCCGAGGTCCATGACAGTGCTTCTTTTCGAGCTATGCCAGGCTTCTCGAACACAACTTCGGTGGGAAGTACGTACTGGGAGAGGTGGAAGCCCTTCAGCTATCACAGGCCCCCCTCGAAAAAGCCGAAGTGGAAACTTTGGTTTGTCAGCTTTCGGAGGGTGCCTTTTTGGGTCTTGGGTGTAGTACCTGTGCCGAAGACGGACTTTTCGTCCGAAGACGTAGGCTGTTCGACCATAGCCTGTCCTTTGGTGTCTTCGAGGTAACCTACTTTTTTCCTTTTTGCAGGTCTGTGTGACGTCGTGTCTCGTAACCAGACGTGTCAGTCTAGAGCGGTGCGCCCAGGATTTAGGGGTGTCAGAAAGCGTGTCCCCCTTTTGGCGCGATTGCTGACACATGGCACGTCTGTCAGTGGCGAGGGCTGCATCGGATACAACAGGCGCGTCTTTTCACGCGCAGTAATCAGTTACGGCGACTGTTCACCTTTGTGGGGTATTTGTGACGCCGGTTCGCCTACTCCCCTCGGCCTATATATACCCTTGTTCCTTCATAACCTCATTTTGCTTCTGTTTTTGCTCTCTTCTGCCTTTCAACTGTTTTTGCATTTTCTCCTGCTTTTCGCGGCGGTGCTGTTAACAGAGTTTTTTCCGGCCACCTCTCACGACGGCGTCTTCAAACCTAGATTTTGGTAAAGCATTTGGTGGGTTTTAACTTCCCAAGTCTTCTGTTTTTCGAGCTTTTTTCCCGAAGTCTTTTTTGCCTTTTTCCGAACTCGTTTTTCAGCCGACATGCCTATTCCTGAGAGTTGGCAACCTCTTTTGTCTCACCCTTGCTGCACCACTCCTAAGAAATTAGCAAGATGGAAGACTAAATTTTTTCTTCCTTCGTATGCCATTACGAGGTTTCCATGTTCTGACCAATTTAGCTTTTTAAACCATAGTAACGAGGTTACTGTTTTCCGAGCCCAACTGAAGGCCGGACTTCGGTACCCTCCTCCGAAGATGATTTGTGACTTCTGCCAATTCCATGGCAATGCCGTAAATCAACTTCTGCCGAAGTCGTACTGTTATTTTAACGTCTTCCTCTGTATGTGTGGCGTCTTCAAAATAGAACCCCACTTCATTATCTTTATGCAATACTATAAGCTCTTCATGGTCTCGAAGGGTGGCTTTTACCTTATGCTACCTTGGGGATCAGGGAGCAAAAAGTACATGTTCACTTTTGCCACTAAGGACAGCTGGCGAGGGTGGCAACAAAATTTTTTCTTTATGAAGATGGAGGAGGCCTGGTCGCATGTTCCGACCAAGTGGGCTCGGGGAAGGCTGGAGATGGACGTCGTAGATCCGAGGATAATGCTGACTCCCGGGTTGGCTCCCGTATTCGTGGACTTCGACAGACGTATCCGAGCCGTCTCCGACTGGGATTCCGAGGTCCCTTCGCGCTCTCTCTACCCCTTCCCTATCAATTGGAGGCTGATGACCGAGGAGGTTCTTCGAGAGCTAGGGGTAGTGAAGGAGCACAAGACGGACCTTGGGATGCCGGCTCCTGCCATCGCTGGGAAAGACTCCTGGCTGGTGCAACTCCTTCGGGAGGAAGTTACTTACGAAACTTTTTATAAGCGTAAGTTATCTTCGAGTCCCTTTGTTATAATTTCATCTTGGACTCACACTGATGTCTTCTTTCTTTTCCAGAGATGGCCGACGACACTGCTGCCTTCTACAAATCCCTTTTCCTCGATCAATCCGAGAAAGGTGAGCAGACGAAGAAGGCCGTCTCCCAAAGGCGAAAAATGACTAGGGCTGGGCCTTCTTCCAAACGGGCAAAGAAGACTATTCCACCTCTTCAGCCGGAAGTTCTTGAGGAGGCAAGCGGAGAGCCCGAAGCTGCCATCGCTCCGCCGCTCGAGGTTGCTGCCGACGTCCCTCCGACCGATGTCCCTTCTAGGAGTCCTACTTCATCGCAGGCTCTTCTGGATGCCTTGGTAGAGGCCCCTTCTCCCGAGAAGCGGCGCAAGAGCAAAGTTAAGGGGATTTCTACCGAGGAAGTTCTGGATTCTGACGACGACGTGGCCGAAGTGCCACCCGGTTCGTTTTCTAGCAAACTGTGATGCCTTCACTTTTTTTCAGATTTACTTGCCTTGAGCAGCTTTTTATTTTGTCGTGCAGGGGAGTTACAATTTCCGGGTTGGGCAGACAAGCATGCCCGGAAGCGAGCCCTTCGGGATGCCCGTATCCCGAAGGGGAAGATCCCGAAGGAGCCTTTCTGGTCGTTTACGGAGGACATGAATTTGTACTCCAGAGACTGCCAGCAAATGGCCAAAAAGATCTCGAAAGGGATCCTTACCGAGGCCTCCTTCAGGGCCATTGCGGAGGCTCACCCGGGCGACGACTCCGTCGCCGCGAAAGTTTCCGAGCACGCTGCTCAGGTATGCTTTGCGCCTTTCTTTTTCCCTTTGAGTTCTTCTACGTACTTGGCTCTCTTTTTTGCCTTACTGACTTTGCCTTTATTTCTTTGCAGCTGCTGGGGTACGCTGGCTTCCTCAGAGTTTGGGTAGCGAGGCAGGCGGCGTTCCGAGTCTCGGCCTTAGAATTCATAGAAAAAACTAAGGCCACGTGCTCGGAATTGGCTGCCAAGAACACGCAGCTAGCTCAAGCTGCCGAGAAGGAAATTGCTGTCGTTCGAGAGGAGTTCCTAAAAGAAAAGTAGGAACTTTTGAAGGACTCCTCCCAGAAAATTTCTGACCTCGGCTCCCAGGTGGCGGAGCTGATCTCGGCGAACGAGGCGCATCAAAAGGAAAAGTCAGAGGCTGAGGTTCTCCTGGCGAAGGCGCTTGCTGAGAAGGCTGCGCTTCAAGCCGAGGTTGATTCTTTGAAGAAGGAGCCGAAGAAGAAGAAGATGAAGGCACTGAAGAAGGAGGTCGCGGATCTGAAGAAGGACCTTGTGGTCGAGAAGGATAAATCCGACCAGATGACCAAGGTTGGTTTCCAGGACGGGTTTTGCCTCGCTTGGCACCAAGTTCTTCAGAGGTTCCCAGATCTGGACCTCTATTTCTTGGAGGCCCTAAACATTCCCGAAGGGCCTCGGTGGTCTTGGTCCAAGATTGAGCACCTGAACTTGCCTTTTTCTTTCCCGGTGCCAAAGGTGGTGGAAAAGGATGCAGGAGCTGGTGGCTCCCGGCACGCCGAGATTCCTTAGTTTGTTCTAGGGTCATTTGCCTTCCTTTCCTTTTTTTTTGTACTTCTTCCTCTCTGTAAGCAAATTCATTTCAATAAAGATTTTTCTTTTTAGAAAACTTGGCTAAGTCTTTTTGCGAGATTTTTCATTTCCCATTTTCCCGAACACGTTCGCTCAAAAGACTTCGGGAAATCATATCTGCGCTCGTTTTGGCAATCACCTTAGGGGAATTCTGACTTGTTGCAATTTATGCTTAGGAACTTTTCTGAGAAACTTTTGTACTTAGAATATTTTTTCTAATTTGTACAATACCATCTTCCCATCGAAATCCTAAGCATAGGACGTTTTCAAGGTGTTTGAATGCCACGTATTTTTCAATTCTACGCCTTCGGGATCGTCGAGCTTGTACACCCCTTTTCGCACTTCGGCAAGTACCAGGTAAGGTCCTTCCCAATTTGCGCGAAGTACCCCGTGGGATGGCCTTCGGGGTGCAAATTCAGCCTTTCGGAGAATGAGGTCTCCTTTCTTGATTCCCTTTGGCCTGGCCCGTAAGTTTATGGCCGCGGCCACTCTTTGCTGAAAAGCTTTTCTTCTTAGCTCAGCTATTTCTCTGTGTTCGCCGACGAGGTCGAGCTTGGTCCTCATGCCGAGGTCATTTCCCCTTTCATCAAACACTTGCACCCGTACTGATGGTCGTACTATCTCGATTAGGATGATGGCCTCTGTACCTAAAACAAGTGAAAAAGGTGTCTCCCCTATGGCTCTTCGGGGTGTTGTTCGGTAACCCCATAACACGCTTTGGAGCTCTCCTGGCCATTTCCCTTTTGCTTCCCCAAGTCTCTTTTTCAGACCATCTTTTATGGTCCTATTAGATATTTCTACCTGCCCATTGCTTTGGGGGTGAGCTACTGGGGCGAAGTGCATTTTTGTTCCGAGGTCACTGATAAATTCCTGGAATCCCTTGTCTATAAACTGGGACCCATCATCAGCTACTAGTATCCTCGGTATGCCAAATCTACATACAATGTTCTTCCATACGAACTTTTGCACCTCTTTTGAAGAGATAGTCGCCAGGGGTTCTGCCTCAACCCATTTGGAGAAATAGTCTACTGCTACCACGCAGAATTTTACGCCTCCAGGCGCTGTTGGGAGCCACCCAATGAGGTCTATACCCCAAACTGCGAAGGGCCAGGGATAGTCAGCCGAAGTTACCAATTCCGAGGGTGTCATCTGGATATTCGCGTGCCTTTGGCAATTACCACATTTCTGGACGAACTGCCTAGCGTCCTTTCTCAGGGTAGGCCAAAAGTATCCTTCGCGAAGTATTACTACTGCCAAGGCGTTGGTTCCGATGTATGAACCACAAGCGCCTTCGTGTACTTCCTCGAGGATCATTTCAGTATCCTCTTCGCGAACACACCTCTGTAATGGATTTGCATATCCCTGGCGATATAATTCTTTGCCAATTAGGAAGAATCGACAGGAGCGTCTTCGCACTTTTGCAGCTTCGCTGGGGTCTTCGGGGAGCGCATTATCTGCGAGATATCTTTTTATCGGGTCTTTCCAACCTTTTCCCGAAGTTGCTATGCTCAGCACTGTGACGCTTGGGTGGTTTAGCACCTCGGAGCATGTTTTTTATTTTGCCAAGCAATCTGCCTCGGCATTATCTCGTTGAGGTACATTTTCGATTCATACGGTGTCGAACTCCCGGATGAGTTTTGCTACCAATTCATGGTATTTTGCCAAGGTTGGGTCCTTTGCCCCGTAGTCTCCTGCCATTTGCCGAACTACCAGCTGGAAATTGCTGTGGGCTTTCAAGTTTCTTATGCCAATTTTTCTGGCTAGGCGCAATCCTGCTATGAGGGCTTTATATTCAGCCATATTGTTGGTGACGTTAAAGCCGAACTTGATAGCCTTCATTACTTCTAGGCCTTCGGGACCTCTAATAATTACCCCAGCTCCCTGGTGTTCGGACCCTGAGACTCCGTCAACATACAAAGTCTATTCGGGCTCACCTTCGCCAGGATCCGGATGGCTATCCTCGATGGTGGGTACTTTGGTGATGAATTCTGCCAGTGCTTGAGCTTTTATGGCTTTCTGAGGTTCATAAGTGATGTCGTGTTCGCCAAGCTCTATACACCACTTGGAAAGCCTTCCCGAATGATCAACTTTCCTCATCACATCCCGTAGTGGTAGACTACTTCGGACGATGATAGGGTGAGCCTGAAAGTATGGTCGTAGCCTTCTTCCTGCTAGTACCAGAGCAAATATAGCTTTCTGCAGCAAGGGATACCTGACTTCGGCACCGTGTAGGGACTTGCTTACATAATAGACCGGCCATTGCTTCGGCCCCTCCTCTTTCACAAGGACCGAGCTCACAGCTTTTTCTGTGACGGCGAGGTACAACACGAGGGGCTCTCCCTCACGAGGTTGTCGCAGAGTAGGAAGTCTGGCTAAGTAGATTTTGAGCTCTTTCCAGGCCTTTCGGCAGTCTTCATCCCAAGGATGATCATCATTTCCAAGGTTGTCCTCCTTTTTTGTTGCCTTAGTGATGACTTTGAAGAATGCTCGACACCGGTCTCCATATCTGGAAATAAACCTACTAAGAGAGGTTATCCTTCCAATGAGTCTCTGCACATTTTTATTGTGGCGGGAGTTCGGAATTCGAGCAGAGCCTTAATTTTTTCTGGGTTAGCATCAATGCCTCTTTCTGATACTATATACCCGAGAAACTTTCCCGAGGTCACTCCGAAGATACACTTTTCGGGATTAAGGCGGATCCCGAAGGTTCTGAGCTGGTGGAAAGTTTGCTTTAGATCCGTGACGTGGTCACTAGGCAGCTTGCTCTTAACTATCATGTTGTCTATATAGACTTCCATAGTTCTCCCTATTTGATCACTAAAGACCTTGCTCATCAACCTCTGGTAGGTGGCTCCTGCATTTTTTAGGCCGAAGGGCATCCTGACGTAACAGTACGTTCCCCCATCGGTGATGAAAGAGGTTTTCTCCTCATCTTTGGGGTCCATCTTTATTTGATGATACCCACTGAAGGCGTCTAGGAAACTTAGGAACCCGTACTCGGCAGTTGAGTCTACCAATTGGTCTATCGGTGGGAGAGGGTATGAGTCTTTAGGGCAAGCATTGTTCAAGTTCCTGAAGTCGATGCACATTCGGAGCTTCTTGCTTCCTTCTTTTATGGCAATTACCACGTTGCTTAACCATTCGGGGTATTTGACCTCCCTGACGATACCAGTGTCTAACAAGCGCTGGACTTCAGTTTTGACAAAGTTACTTTTATGGACCGAGATGCTCCGTTTCTTTTGCCGGACAAGTTTTGCCTCCGGACTTACTTTAAGGCTATGCTGTATTATGCCAGGGTTTACCCCTGGCATATCTTTCGGCGAGTAGGCAAATAGATCTTTATTTGTCAGCAGAAAAGATACAAGTTTTTTCTTGTCACCTTCGGCCAAGTTTTTCCCTATTCGGGTATTTTGGCCTGGGACAAGTTCCACTTCCTCTATTTCCGCCTTCGCAGGATCTTCTGCCTCGCCCTTCTTTGGTGCCTTTGCCTCCATCGTTTGTGCGAAGTTGTTTGCTGGAGCTTTTCGTGCCTTGACGAACACCTTCCTTACTTCGCTCTGATCGATGAAGATTTCCGCGTCTCCATCCTTGCTGGCGAAAGTGACAGTTAAGTATTTCACATCAGGGCGAATGTGCAGATTTCCCTGTGTCTGTCTTCCAAGGATGGCGTTGTATGATGAAGGGACATCCATGATGATGAACCTTGTCATTGTGGAGGCAAATAACTCAACAGTCCTGTCTACCGAAGTCCCTTTCATCATTAGGGGAAGATCGATCCATCCGAGGACGGGTAGCTCGGATGGTCCCACCCCGAAGGTAGGCGAGGTGATAGGCTTGAGGTCGCTGCCGGATATGCCCAAGCTCGGCAGCAAATGCGAAAATAGGACGTCGGCATTTGATCCATCGTCAAGTAACACTCTCTTTACGTCCCAGTTTCCTATCCTTGCCATGACCAACAGTGGGTCGTCATGGGGGAATATGACGGCGGAACCATCCTTTCGGGCCAGCTTCTTCGTTGGACTCTGATATTCCATGACTGCTATCTCTCTGGTCTTCCTATTTCTTTCCGAGGATGGAAGTCCCGTCGTGATTGTTTGTATTACCCCTGCCAGAGGTGGAGGATGCCTCTTTGGACTTCGGTTCCTCCTTCTGGCGGAGTCGTAATCCTCGTCATCTGCCTTTCCTTCCTCCTCTTTTCTCCCTTTCGGGGAAGGCATTCGCAGATAATGCCGAAGTTGACCCAGTTTGATCAGTGATTCTATGTACTTCTTCAGTTGGGAGCAGTCTTCGGTGTTGTGGCCGTGGTCGCGGTGGAACTGGCAGAACTTCTTTATGTTCTTTTTGTTATCAGCAGTCATGGCCCTTGGCCGCTGAATTTGGGTCCCCTGTCTTTCCATTGTCATGAGGATGCTGGTCCTTGTGGTGTTCAGGGGTGTGAAGGTTGGGAGTTTTCTTCCCCGCATTCTCCGAGGCCGTCCAGCCTGTTCGGCTGGATATCGGCTTTGCTGGGTGGATCCTTCGGCCCAGTTGTGATCAGACTTCGGTCTACCCATTCTTAGCTCTTCGACCGTCATATGCTGTTCGGCCCTTCGGTAGAACTCACCAAGTGTGTCCGGGGGCTCTTTGGAGAATTCATAAAATAGCTGTGAATCCCTCCGAAGGCCCCGTGTCATCGCGAGGATGCGTATTTTGGGCCGAAAGTCTGGGACATTCAAAGCTTCTCTATTAAACCTTTCGACATAGTCGCGGATGGTTTATCCACTTCTTTGCGCTATGTCGAACATCTGGACGGGCATCTTCACCGTCGGCCGACTTCCAATGAATTGTTGTGTGAAGGCCGTAGATAACTCCTGAAACTCTATGATGGTTCCTGGGGCTAATGAATTGTACCAGGCTGTTGCTGGTCCCGTGAGGGTGACCTCAAAACATTTGCACAAGGTGGCGTTGTCGGCACCGTGCATCATCATGCTGCGTCTATACTTGGTCAGATGAGCCTGTGGATCAATTCGGCCATCGTATGTTTCCAGCCGAGGTACTCAAAAGTCACCTGGCATGGCTACTTCAACTACAGCTTGGGTGAATGGGGACTTTTCCCCACAAAAGGTCCCAGATAGCCTGGCCCAGACGGGCTTACGGGTTACCTGTTTTTCCACCCTGTCCAACCTCGCTAATATCTTCTCCAAAAGGAGCGTGGCGCTAGGCTCTTCCTCCTGGTGCTTGTAGGCTTTGTTGCAAGGAGATTGTCTGTGCCTCTTCGGGGAGTGACTTCGACGCCGAGGGGATGGAGACTTCGCCTCGGGTGATGAGTTCTTTTGGTATGGGACCTTAGGTCGCTTAGACCCCACTTGTCCGCAAGCCGTGCCCCGAGGGGCATGTTTTCTATCAAAGACTCTTCACGGGGGTCCCCACTTCCCGAACTATGGTAGGTTGGCTTGGCGCTTTTCTCCCAAGGGCATACTGGTGAGGGAGGCCTTTGGGTCTGAGTTGGTTGCGGCCACCTTCGATCTATCTGTTGCGTCATTTCAGCCACGACAGACCGTTGAAAGTCGCACAGAAAACTCATGGTGATGACAAAAGGACACTCCTCCTCCAGCAAAGAAGTCCCTGGAATGGTTTGCTCAATAGCCGGTTGAACTTCAAGCGCGGACGGGGACCTCGGGAGTCCCTTGTCCTTGGAACGCCGAGTCTCAACGACGGCAACCCGAGGGTGGGTTCCCACAGATGGCGCCAAATGATGCCCAGCAGCATCTTCGTCGGGAGACATTGTGACTCCGGGAGGGACTTTCTGAGGGGGAGAACTTCTGGAGCTCAAATTTCCCAGGGGAGTATGCCTGAAAATATTCAGAAAAGAGGGTTAGGAGGTCCCCGGGGACGAACCTCCGACGCCCTAGTCAATGTCCTGAGAGGTGAAAGAGGGGGAGCACTAAAAAGTTTAGTGGCCTTGCCTGTTTGTGTTTTCTCAAGGAGGAGGAGTCGAACCGTTTGCCAGGGTCTATTCCCTGGTATTTTTAGGAGTGCCCAACCCGTTCAGATGGCGACACGTGTTCGGTCGGATGTTCTCTGAGTTTCTGGGTGTAGGGGTCAAGTAGCCGGTGGCAGGCTCCTTGAGCCTTGAACCGAGACAGGTCGTGACAAGACCTGGACGGCGTTGGTGTGTCAGACCACCGTTTGGGGCAGCATGTAACGTCTGTGGGCGACATGTCAGAGGCTCCTTAAATGCTCATGCCGTACTCCTGAAGTCCTCTAGGCGAGGTCGTCCTTTGGTATGGATGCCCTTCTTCGGCAGTTATGCTCGTAGTTCGGGGAGTCCTTTAGTTCGGTGATTCTGCCTTCGGAGGATTCTCTCCTGCTCATAAGGGGTAGGCCTTTGGTTCGGTGGTTTTGCCTTCGGAGGATTCTCTCCTGCTCGTAAGGGGTAGGCCTTTGGTCCCCCGAAGGAACCGGCCATACCTTTGGATTTCCTGGCATAATAGCCAAAGTCCTGACTTCGTGGTGCTCGACTTCGCTCCTGCCGAGGTCCATGACAGTGCTTCTTTTCGAGCTATGCCAGGCTTCCCGAACACAACTTCGGTGGGAAGTACGTACTGGGAGAGGCGGAAGCCCTTCGGCTATCAGGTACAATTAATTTAAGGTCTTAAAATATACCTGATAGAAGTCACTGAGGTGTAGAGCTTTGACTAATCATCCCAGACCAGCTACCTTACTTTAAGCATTTGCATCAAACTGAAAACAGTTGGCTGGATTAGAGTACATTTGAATGATCCGCTCGACATACGACTCACACAATCAAATATAATTAAAAAATTTCAAAAATTTTATGTAAAACAATAGAGGTGTTAAAAATGATAATGCCAAAAATGATTAATAGGTAAAGTGTTTGTGGAATTACCCAATTTGGTCTACAACCAGGTTTAAACTCCTACATCATTTCTGTATTTTACAATTCACTCCTACATCTTCAAATACTACATTGATTAAAGTTGACATTTTGTCATTGTTTGCAATTAAGTTCCTACAATTGTACATGTTTAACAATTATTTCCCTATATATTCAAATATGTTAGAAATATGTCATTAACAGATCTTATCAACATATACTAAAAAAATGTTTAATTAAGATGCTAAACTTATATTAATTAACATATTTACCTATAAATCAACAAATATGTCACTAACTCATCCATACCAATATTTACTCAAAAAGATTGAATGATATGGCATGAAACATGAAACTTGGTGAACAAAGGTTGGATGATAATGAAATGGACTAGTGATAGCAATGACAGACAACAACAATGGTAGCAACAAGAAGTATATAGAGAAGCAAAAACATCTTAGGTGAGTTTTAGGACTAATGTTTGGGGTGAGAAGATGAGTGGGACATGGGAGAAAGTGATTCAATTAAAGTCAAATATGGATAATCTTGACAATTTTAGTCACTGCTGATTTTAGCAATGATTTTGCCTCAATTTTTAAGGAAAATTGTCATAATTATGTGGCAAAACTATTATAGTCATCTTAGTGGAAAGTTTGACTAAGGGAGTTAAAATAAATTAAATCCTTGTTTGGAACCTTATTTTAAGTTCACATGGCAAGATTAAGTGAGTTAGTCAAGGTTTACTAAGTTCCAAGGAGTTTATGACACCAAAAGACTATTTATTGCCCTCATCTATTGGTGAAATTTTAAGACCCAAAGGGTATACAAGCCTTAAATAGCTGATTTCAAACTTGGTTTATGGTCTTTGAAGTGTTTTTCATGTTTTTCCTTATGTTAGCTGGGTTTGTGCGAAGGTAACTAAGATTTCTTATTGATTTTTCATTTAATTGATGTTTTATGGCTTGGGTTTTTCTTAGTTAGTGTTATTTGGTGTCATTTGCTTTGGTTTACCTGGAACGTAGGTAAAACCTTATGGAACATTGTTCTTAGTGAAGTGTTACTTAATTCTTGCTTGTGACCTGAAATTAAGGTAAGGGATTTCAAGTTTCAAGCTTAATTGATGCTATTGGAGTGTTGTTGCTTGTTGGAAACAAATAGTTTTGGCAATAGCATTGATTAGTGGCCAAGGTTGTTCATGGTGGACTAGGTATTTTAATTGAGCTTGACAGGATGTTTTAATGCATCATAGTTGTGTTTATAATGGTGCATTATGGCCTACGTAACATGTTTTATAAGTATGAGGAGTTGGAGCCATTCCAAGCATGTTTGGTATGCTTGAGAGGCTTTCCAAGATGCATATAGCAAAATTTAACATTTTTGGGCATGAAGGGCTTGGCGATGTGTCATCAAGGTCGAGGAAAAGTCACCAAGCCTTCATGAAACAACCATAGGGTTGTATACTGTGGTGACGCATCGCCACAGTTATAAGGGCTAGCAAAACCAACTTTTGCCGAGTCCAAAGGGGTGCTTAAGGTACCTAAAGGTTGAGGTGTCACGGTGGTACCTTAAGACTTCTAAAACTCCTCCAAGTCATAGGAGTTTTCTTGAGTTTTATGGTTGTTTATGCCATAAGCAAAGAAACTAGGTTAGAAAAGGCCACAACGTAGTACCATTAGCTTGGGTGTAAGATTTAAAACCATCGATGACCTAACCGTACCTTTGGGTATAAGGTTCTTTTATGGAGACCTTAGTACAACCAGTTGGTTCCTCGAAACATAATTGAAATTGGTCTAACCATAGTGCTCCTGTACAACATAAAGGAGGTTCAACTAGTGATGAACTTCACTAGTTAGACTAGTAAGTATTGCTTGCTAGTAGACAAGACTTTGCCTTGTAGTTTAAGGACTAAGTAGAGGACAAGTCCAAAGAACTAAAACGTATGCTCTTAGGTTTAGCCTCACACTACATGAGCTTACAATATATTACACATGCTTATATGTGTATTTTCTTTAGAATTTTTCCTTGCAGGTAAAGATCCCTTACTGAGAATTCTCGAATTCTCACTCCCTAGTTTATGTTGTGCATATTCTAACACTGTTGAGCTCGATAACTGTTGAGGGTTGTCAATATAGTCTTTTGTAGCAAGTACTTTATTATAAGAATCTTTATGATTCTAGTTCTTATAGTTACCTGTTGGTTAGGTCAAGGTACTAACTATAGTTTTCTTAGCTGCAATAGCCAGTAGAATGCGTGGAGGACTTTTGAAGCTCACTACCGGGATTGCATCTAAGGTGGGAGTTAGATGGAAAGTTCTTAGTAGAAAATCCTTGCATACATTACAGGCACTGGTTACTCCATTTGTTTATGAATAAAGTAAAGGACTCTAGGTTTACTTTTAGGTGAAAAGTATTAGTTTTCTTTTGTTGAATGCTCTTACATGGTTATTATGTGTTGTTATGATGATACAAATGTTGATTGTATATGCTTTGACTATTTGAATTTTGGTTTCCATGGAAAAATGCCTATGCAATGTGAATGTTTTATGGTTTTTAATTTACTCAAGTCAAAGCAAAATTGCATGCATGCTTGCATTTCTATGTTAACTAACTAGTGACGTAAAGTTTTAACATGAACATATATAAATAACTAGCCAATTGCAACCAAAGTCAGACCCGTTCTCATAAGTTTGACGTGCAGGGCCAATATGGGTCATGTCAAAAACTCTATGACAATTACATAATCATTGCAAAGTTTGCAAAGTTTTCATCTCCCATGTTGTTTGCAAAGTTTCTACCCTCTATTTTTTATGCTTCATGTCATTGGCAATGATTTTGCTATGATTATAATCTGTTATGATCTTGTGGTGACTTATAATGGTTATGTTTTTTGAATGGTAGTTATGGTATTAATTATTATATTGTATAAATTAAAATTATGAAAATAAATTTCAAATAAATAAGAATTAATTAACTGATTAATACACACACACACACACATATGAATAAAAATATTTTAATTTAATTATAAATTATAAAAAATAGTATAATTTTTATAAAATTCTAAAATGCACTTGAAAATGAAATAACAATTGAACACTACCACCCACAATCAAATTAGGAGCCAAAAATATAAAAAAGAGGTAGAGGAAGGAAAAAAAAGGAGAAGCGAGGAAAAAAAGAGTCAAAATGGTTTTATCACATAACAACAGTGGTAAAGTCATAGCAAACACGTAACAATTAAGGAAAAGTAATAGCAAACACAAAATTCTCACAAAATTGTAGAAAAATATACTACAATTTTTCCCATGAATTACGACTCATAAAGTCATCTCGCACTTGTAACAGTTTTTTTTGCCTAATTTCCTCATGCTTTTTATTAGAGGATATTGTGATAATTAGATTTGTTGCAAAATTGATCATCGTAATCATGTTGTTGACTAGTCAATGACATATTTTATGACATTTCCATGAAAATTATGTTTTGTAACATAAAAGATCATTGTAGTATGGCGTTGTATTTTTCTTATTCTCTTATAGTGAATGTTATCTTTTATAGGTGCACAAGTCTCTAATTTTTCTTGCATATAACTTTAAATAGTACAAGACTAACTCATTGTTTCTTCTCATGTTTCTATTTAAGAGATATCTATTAGAAGATTAATGCATTGCTTCACTTTGGTCATACTATTTGATTTCCTTTTAAAATTAAAAATCATATATGCTCATAAGTCAATTATTTGTGCTTCACATTGGCCTTAAATCTATTAACAAACATTCTTTTCTTTAGATGAAGAATCAATTGCCGTAAATACTTTGTACTGTTGCATGTTTGACCGTTAAATGCAACATAATCAGAGGCTACCTGGAAATACTCAAAGACATCATATTGGTATTGTACGTGAGAATGTCTTATCCTACCACAAGTCATAGATACTCTGAAGATTTCTTATATTTCAATTAAATCTATGAAATAACTCTATTGTTGTCATACAAGAAAAACCTGGGGCATAAAGGTTTTGTTATATCTAATTAAACTTTAATTCTCAAGTACAAGCCTAACTTCTAACCAAGAGACATGACACCTAATTGCATCATATATAATGGAAGCGTGCAATGAGTGAAATGAACTTAGATAAAGGCATACTATAATTGTGAGCGACATATGTTAGATAGGGTTGTAAATGAATAAAATATTGGGTGAACCTTTAGTGAACTATTCAACGAGAGTTATTTATGTTCATCCATTTTATTAAATAAACAAAGAACAGAATTTTATATTCATTTAAACTAAACAAATAAACATAAATAAAGTCTCATTCATTCATTTATGTTCATGAATAGTTCATTTAATATCATTTATTTATTTGTCAATTTATTTGTTTGTTCATTCATTTACATGTTTTTACTTATTTTTTGTAAGTTTATTTATTCCTAAAATTTTGCTCTTATTCATTCATTTGTTTATGTTTGTTTATGTTCTTCATGAACCCATTTATTCTGATTTTTCACAAACATGCTTATTTAATGGTGTTCACGAACACATTTGTTTGTTCAATTCATATGATTCACAATGATGTTATTGTTAACAAACAAACACAAACAAGTGTATTTATAAATGAACATGAACAAAGAAAATATGTTAATTTATTGTTCATAGCTGTGTTCATGCTCTTTTGGGGTTAAATGAATGAATATGAATAAGGTGCCATCATGTTCATTCGATGCATTTACAACTCTAATGGGCTGCAGTTATAATGGTTGAAAATATACTAATGCATGATTGAAAGACTATGATGAAAAAATCACACAATATTATGAGATAAGCCCTATATATGATGAAGCCAAATAAAAGTATCTAGGTGGGGTACAAACCTCACTTCACTCTTTGAACTTTTCAAAATAGTATAGTCTAACTCCTAGTGTTTAACAAACTCCTAATTAAACTGCTCCACTGCACCTATAGTACCTATATTTTGTAATTTAACCAATTGAACCTGAGAGCCCTCAGTATGGCCAATTAAGCCATTAAACCCCTTGATAACCCAAGACACGATAAAGTCTAATGAAGAACTGGGCTTTTTCCCTATTTAACCTAAAAGTATCAACCCTTCTAATAGAACTACTAAGGCCTCATTTATACCTCTACTAATGCTCATTAAGCTGTGTCGTTATCCAAGGTATGTCCTTGATTCTTACATATGACAATAGGTAGCAGAACTTGTTTTAGTTTCACAATCTGTGTTACAATTTCTGTTGTAGTTTATGTTCCCACGGAACTTGGTTTAAATGGCAAGTTTTTTTTTTCTATTTAGGAACACAGTTTGAAGGTTCCAACACGTTTCTAACATGATCTCAGACATGTGGCTCAAGTCTTAGACCAAACTATTAACTTTAGTTAAAACTCAATCCCTTAGGTTAAATGTTTAGCCACGAAACTATTTTATTGCAACAAATATGTTAGACTACATTTACAGGCCCTAAACTTAACTAGTTTTACTACATTAAGGTATTGTTCAATTAAACTAAATGTTTTAGACTTTTAATTTGTACTTATAATACCTAGGCCTACCATGTTTGAGAATTAAGATGACTGCAACAAAATATCAGGTAATCGAGGCCTAAGTAAACATTTTCATCAATCAACCAATCAACAACGTGGAATAAAGTTGCAAATGAACACGGATTGAGCATGTTTATATTTGTTCATTTAACTTTAAATGAACACACATAATAAGAAAACACATTTTCTCTATTCATATTTATTTATTTGTAAATAAACATATTCATGTTCATTTATTAAACAGTAACATAGCCATAAGCTAAATGAACTAAACAAACATATATACTCATGAACACCATTAAATGGACATATTTGTAAACAATGCGAATAAATGTGTTCATCAATATTATAAATAAACATATATGAATAAACATGTAAGGACAAAATATTAAAAAATAAATGAACTTAAAAAATTAAATAAATGAACAAACAAACAAATCAATAAATAGGCAAACATTAACTATTGCACCTATTTGTTACCTGATTGTTTAAACTATTAAGTTACCTAGTGGATTAATTGACTGTTTGATGAGGCTGAGGATTTTTGTGCCAAGTTTTATGAGAATTTTGGAAAGTCAATGGATGAATTACAAGAATATAAAAAGTCTAGGTTAGCTTTGTTTAAAAAGAATGAACAAAATGGAGGGTTTAAAAGATATTAGACAAATAGATATGGCTAAATTGAATAATTAAAAAATGAAGGGCATGGTAGTGAACAAGGAGATATACAATAAAAAATAAAGGCCAAGAACCTAATGGAAAATAACTGAGAAGTTAAAGGACTAAACATAGAACTAATCCCCCATCAACCAAAAGAGAAAGTTAGATGTTTTTCTCTCATTTGAACAGCCTAAGATTAACTAGTATTACTTCCACAAGTTTTAGAGTTTGGTTTTGATTAAGGGGACTTACCTTATTGAGATTTTGTAATCCCATCCAACCACTATTTTTCAATGCTTAGGAAGGTGTCAAATGTAATGCCTTCAAAATCCTAAGTAATTAAGCCTTGGGCTATAAGGATTTAAGGCTTAAGAATTTTTCCTAAATTGGGAATTAAGCTTGATAGCCGAGGTGCCCATCACTGGCCGAGCTCCCAGACTTGACGGAGTACCGACTTCGCCAGAGGGAAACAGCCAGCCGAGGTCGGAAGGATGAACGATCCCCCTGGCCTAATGTAGGGAATTCGTTCCTTAGGAAATGGTAGGACCAACCTCGGTAGAGCGGTCAGACCCTCTTCGGAAACAGAAGTATCCCTCAGAGGACCCATCCTCGGGAAATACATTCCCCGAGACGTTAGAGTAACCTCGGAAAGTACGAACAAAGCATTTAAGGAGCCTCTGACACCTCCCCATAAAAGTCGTCCCCCAAGTACATTCTGACACACTATCACTGGAGCACGCCATCAGACGGACGCCTCGATATGACACTTTTGGAATGCCTAGGCTGTCAACCAGGCGACTTTTGCTGAGATAAACGTCCCTTCGATTCCCGGAAAAGCAAGGATCGCATCCCACCGGACACGTGTCGTGATCTGGAATGACCACAAGAGGAAAATGGCTTCTGTACGCCTCCTTTATAAAACACCTAGAAAGCATCCTAGCGGGGTAAGGAAAAAAGTTCTCTTTGAATACACAAAAGAGCACATAATCCAGTTATCTGAAAATACTGACTTGGGCGTCGGAGACTCCTCCCCGGGAATACACACCGGGGACCTCCTGACCTGTGTTTTCTGGAGTATTTCAGGTACATTCCACTGGGGAATCTCCTCCAAAAATGCTCTCCTCCATCAGAAGTTTTCCCCACCCGTACAATGACACCTGATGAAGCCGCCGCAGGCCACCATTTGGCGCCGTCTGTGGGAACTCTATCCCATGTCGCCGTCGTGGAGACTCGGCGCTCGAAGGACAAAGGGATTTCAAGATCCCCCCTCGCACCTGAGACTCAACAGGCGACCACTCTGCCTGTGGCAAAGACTTCTATGATGGAGGATGATCGTCCTGTAACGGTAACGATGAGCTTCCTACGGGATTTCCAGCGTTCTATCGTTGCCGAAATCACTCAGCAGCTTGATCAGAGGTTGCCCCAACCTCCACCCACTCAAAGAGCCTCACCCCCGACCATTCATCGGGAAAGGAGCTCGCGATCTACTCACCGGAGTTCAGGGAGTGGAGACTCCCTTGACACATATTCAACAGATGGTGAACCCGTTGAAGCGCGCCCCGCCAGAGGGGAGCCCCAAAAGAGGCCAGGGCCTCCTGTCAACAGAGCGCATCCCCTTACCAGAGGTCCCCCTCTCCCCCTCGCCGGAGTCATTCCCCAAGGCGAAGAAGAAATTCGCCACTATCAGCAAGCACACGATGGCAGGAAGGAACCAGCACTGCCGCCCTTATGGAAAGGATCCTGGAAAGGCTGGAAAAGGTTGAGAAACAGATTTCCCGAAAACCAGTCTGGTCTCGGTTGTCCGACTTCTACACCGGATAGGAGTCGCCTTTCGTACGTGAGGTAGTAGAGACGCCTATGCCCAGTGATTTCAGGGTCCCTCGCCTGGAAACATATGACGGGCGAAGTGACCCCTAGGCACACCTGACAAAATATAAGCGAAGTATGGTGCTCCATGGCACGGACGACGCCACGCTCTGTAAATGCTTTGAGGTGACGCTCTCAAGACCAGCAACAGCGTGGTATGGCTCTTTGCCCCAGGGAAGTTTGTTGAGCTTCCAAGAACTATCTACTGCTTTCACCCAACAATTTATTGGTAGTAGGCCAACTGCCAAAATGCCAGTGCAAATGTTTGACATAGCTCAGAAAGGAGGGAAGACCATCCGCGACTATGTTGAAAGATTCAATCGAGAAGCACTGAGCGTACCAGATTTTCGGCCGGAAATTCGCATCCTGGTAATGGTCAGAGGACTGTGGAGGGACTCCCAGTTGTTCTACGAGTTCTCCAAAGACCCTCCAGAAACTCTGGGGGAATTTTACAGAAGAGCCGAGCAACACATGACGGCTGAAGAACTCAGAATGAGAAGACCTAAGGGCGAACACCCTCGCACCGAAGGGCCTGGCCATCAGCCGCGCCAGCACAACGAGGGAGAGTGGCCCCGAAGGCAAAGAGGAAAGAGGCCCGCAGCATTCACTCCCTTAAACACCACAAGAGCTAGCATTCTAATGGCGCTAGAAAGGCAAGGGACTACAGTCCTAAGGCCAAAGGCCATGACCCCGGAGAATAAAAGGAATATGAAAAAATTCTGTCAATTTCACCGGGATCATGGCCATGACACTGAAGCCTGTTACTAGTTGAAGAAGTACATCGAGTCGCTGATCAAACAGGGTCAACTTCGGTGATATCTGCGGATGCCCTCTCCAAAATGGAGAAAGGAAGAGCAGAGGAGAGCAGACGATGAAGAATATGACTCAGATAGACGGCAGGACCGAAGTCCCAGGAAAAGTCTGCCACCCTCGACAAGGATTATCCAAACCATCACTATTGGGATACCCTCGGCCGAGAGAAAAAGAAAGATGAGAGAAGTCTCCATCATGGAGTACGGGAGCTCCCCGCGAAGGCTCACCCATAGGGATGGGTCTGTAATAAAGTTCCCTCACGACGACCCCCTCCTTGTGATGGCAAGGATAGGGAACTGGGACGTCAAGAAAGTGCTCCTCGATGACGGCTCGAACACCGACGTCATTTTTTTCTCATCTGCTGAGTAAATTAGACATCTCAAAAAGTGATCTTAGCCCAGTCAGTTCCCCCACCTTCAGCGTCGGACCATCTGAACTTCCAATCCTTGGGTACATCGACCTGCCTGTAATGCTGAAAGGGGTCTCACCCAAGAGCAAAGAAGAGTTAATCGCCTCCGACAGGACAAGATTTATAGTCATTGATGTGCCGACAGCATATAACGCCATTCTGGGAAGACAGACTCAAGGCAATTTTCACATTCGGCCAGACGTAAGGTACCTGACGGTCACCTTCGCCACCGAAGACGGAGATGTTGAAATCTTCATAAATTAGGCCGAGGTTAGGAAAGTCTTCACAAGGGCTAGGCAAAGCCCGACCAAGATCCAGGTACAGACTTCGGCAGAAGGAAAAAAGGTCTTGATGGATGAAAAGGCAATGGCAGAAGAAACGGAAAGCCTCGAAAAAATAGAAACAGAAGATATAGAATTGATCCCCGGCCGGAACACCCGAATTGGGAAGAAACTGGCCGAAGGGGACAAAAAGAGGCTTGTATCCTTCTTGTGCATGAACAAACATCTATTTGCTTATTCGCCGAAAGATATGCCTGGGGTTGACCCCAGCATAATCCAGCACAATCTTAGAGTACAACCACATGTCAGACCAGTTCGACAGAAAAAACGGAATCTATCAGCTCACAAAAAGTCCTTCGTCAAGGCCAAAGTTAGTCGCCTCATTGAGGCCGGGGTAATAAGGGAAGTAAAATACCCCGAATGGCTCAGCAATGTGGTTATAGCCACAAAAGAGCGTAGTGAAAAGCTCCGAATGTGCATCGACTTCCGAAACTTAAACGATGCCTGTCCAAAAGAATCCTACCCATTACCGGCCATAGATCAACTGGTAGACGCAACTGCCGAGTACGGACTGCTTAGCTTCTTTGATGCCTTTAGCAGGTATCATCATATCCGAATGAACCCCGAGGATGAAGAAAAAACGGCTTCATCACAGAGATAGGTACTTACTGCTATGTCAGAATGCCCTTCGGGCTCAAAAACGCAGGAGCCACCTACCAAAGACTGATGAACAAGGTATTCGACGCACAGATCGGTAGGAACATGGAAGTGTACGTCGACGATATGATAGTCAAGAGCAAAGTACCCAAAAATCATATCACTGACTTAACCGAAACCTTCCAACGACTTTGAGAGTTCGGCATTCGCCTTAATCCCGAAAAGTGTGTGTTCGGGGTAAACGCAGGAAAATTTCTCGAGTTTATGGTGTCAGAAAGGGGAATAGACGCTAACCCTGAGAAAGTGAAAGCCCTGCTGAATTTCCGGACACCTACGTCTATCAAAGACATACAGAGGCTTGCCGGGAGGATCACCTCCCTAAGTAGATTCATCTCCAGGTATGGTGACCAATGTCGCCCGTTTTTCAAAGTACTCACCAAAGTCTCCAAGGAAGGTGGTACCTCCGAAATCCAGGAACATCCATGGAATACAGAATGCCAAGAAGCCTGGGGAGAGCTCAAAAGTTATCTAACTCGCCTCCCAACACTTCGGCAACCTCGGGAGGGGGAACCTCTCATTCTTTACCTCGCAGTCACTGAAAAGACGGTGAGTTCCGTCTTAGTGAAAGAAGAGGGTGGGAAATAATGGTCGGTGTATTACGTAAGCAAGTCCCTGCATGGCACCGAGACAAGGTACCCGTTGCTTCAAAAAGCTATCTACGCGTTAGTATTGGCGGGTAGGAGATTGCGACCCTACTTCCAAGGACACGCCATCACCGTACGAAGCAATTTTCCCCTGCAAGATGTGATGAAAAAAGTGGAGCATTCGGGAAGACTCTCAAAATGATGCATTGAGCTCGGTGAATATGACATTACATACGAGCCTAGAAGGGCAATAAAGGCTCAGGCACTTGCAGACTTCATTGCCGAGAACCCCGAGATTGAAAAAACCGAAGCACTCGTGGGAGGTAAAACAGAGACTGATCCAGAATGGAAACTCTTCGTCGATGAAGCGTCAGGCGCAGAGCATCAAGGAGCTGGAATAGTCCTTCAGGGTCCCAAAGGCATGGAAGCTTCTAAAGCAGTCAAATTCAGTTTTAATGTTACCAATAACATTGCTGAATATGAAGCCCTCATAGCCGGACTGAAAATGGCTAGAAAAGTAGGCGTGAAGAACCTTGTGGCCCACAGTGATTCACAGTTAATAGTCCGACAGACAAAGGGAGAATATGTGGCAAAGGACCCAATTTTGGCTAAGTATCACGACCTCGTTCAGAAACTCATTGAGGATTTCGACTCGGTGTACATAAAGAACGTGCCCCGAAGGGATAATACCCAAGCGGATGCCTTGGCCAAGGCTAAGGAACCCACCGAAGTGCTAAAACATCACAGCACAGAGTTAATGTGCATAGAAACCTTGATGGAGGGATGGCAAAGCTCCCTCAAGAGATATTTGGCAACTTCAAAGCTTCCCGAGGATCCTAAAGAAGCCGCAAAGATACGAAAGCATGCAGGAAGGTACTTCCTTATTGGGGAAGAGCTGTACAGACAAGGGTACGCAAGTCCCCTGCAAAGATGTATAGGCGAGGACGACGCCAAAGTAATACTTGAAGAAGTACATGAAGGAGTGTGTGGCTCCTATATAGGAACACACGCCCTCGCAGGAGTAATACTCTGCCAAGGTTACTTTTGGCCTACCCTAAGGAAGGATGCAAGGCAATTCGTCCGAAGATGCGACAACTGCCAAAGGCATGCCAATATCCAAAAGCTACCCTCGGAAAGAATAAATGCAACAGACTATCCCTGCCCCTTCGCCGTATGGGGCACTGATCTCATCGGACCTCTCCCAAACGCCCCCGGCGGAGTAAAATTTTGCATCGTCGCAGTGGACTATTTCACTAAGTGGATAGAGGCAGAACCGCTAGCATCAATCTCGGCAAAGGACGCTCAAAGATTCGTATGGAAGAACATTATATGCCGATTTGGCATTCCGAGGGTAATAGTGGCCGATAACGGGACTCAATTCACGGATAGGGGGTTCCAGGAATTCATGAAGGACCTTGGCGTCAAGATACATTTTGCCCCAGTGGCTCACCCTCAGAGCAATGGGCAGGTTGAGGTATCTAACAGAACAATAAAAGATGGCCTGAAGAAAAGGCTAAAAGAGGCAAAAGGGAAATGGCCAGGAGAGCTCCCAAGTGTGCTGTGGAGCTACCGAACGACTCCCCGAAAAGCCACGGGAGAGACTCCTTTTTTGCTCGTATACGGGACTGAGGCCATTATTCCTATTGAAGTCATGCAGCCCTTGGTAAGAGTACAGGTGTTCGATGAAGGAGGAAATGATCTTGGACTGAGAGCAAAACTGGACCTCCTCGAAGAACACCGTGAAATGGCCAAGTTAAGGAGAAAAGCCTTCCAGCAACGGATAGCACGCACAGCCAATTTACATGTAAGAAAAAAGGAGATAAAAAAGGGAGACCCCGTTCTCCGAAAGGCCGAGTTCGAACAGCGAAGGCCATTAGAAGGGGTACTTTAGGCAAATTGGAGTGGACCCTATTTGGTTCTCGACGAAGTCCACCCAGGGGTCTTTAAGTTGGGTAATATTGAAGGAGTGGAGTTGAAGAATACTTGGCATTCAGACTCTCTGAAAAAATTTTATACTTAGACATTTTTTCGAAGAAAGCCGGTAAGATACTCCTCCCCGAAGTCGTCAGTAAAATACATGATGAATTTGCCCTCGTTATCGAAAGAGTGCGCCTTGATGATTCTGCCTTACAAAATTCCTTGCTAAGCTTAAAAACTCGTCCGAACACGAAAGAAGTTCAAAAAGGTTCCCTCCGAAAGATAAGGTGCAGGTGTTTGCCAAAAGTGCACAACTAAAATCGTACCAGCTTCTGATAAGGCATATTCGGGAGAAAGAACGGAGAATGGAGGAAAAAATTATTCATTAAAAAATCCTAAGCAAAAAATACAAAGAAGGAAGAAGAAAGCCTATGACTGAGCAGGGGTATCCGACGTTTCGCCAACGTTATCATCTCCAGAGGGCTCAGTCAAAGATGTAGGCCGAGCCGGAGGAAGATTGAGGAACTCGACTTTGGACCATGAAGATCTGGGCTCTTTGGGAAAATCCAAAGCAGACAAGTAAGAAAGGTCAAGCCCAGGGTGTCGAGCGAGGACCTGTTGACGAGCCAAGCAAAAACCATCTTGGTAAAACGTCTTCGACATTTGCTCGCTACAGTCCTTCTCGTCGCCAAGAGCCGCCAGCTCAGCTTTTAGCGCGACAATCTTCTCCTCCAGCTTCCTCTTCTTCCTGCCTTTCGACTTCTTCTTCTTCAGCGACGCAATCTCAGCCTGGAGATCCGCATTCAAAGCGAGTGCCTTCACAAGCTCCTCGCCGTCTTGAACGGTCTTCTTTCGAAGGGCCTCATTTTGTAAAGAAAGAGACACGCACTTTGAGCTGAGGTCTCCAACCTTGGCTGAGAAGTCGATAAGAAGCTCCTGCCTGCTGGACACAACCGCGGCCCGAAGACTCCCAAGGTCCTCCTTCGTGATTTTGTTTAACTCGCCATATTTTAGGGCATATTGGGCGAGAGACTCCTTCGTCTTCCACAGGGAATCTTCGGACCGAGAGCGGGTCTCCGTTTATTTCGCTGACCAGGCGCGGAAGTACCTGCTATATGCCAAAAGCTGCGGAAGACAGAGGCACCAAATAAGTATCGGAAGGCAGTGATGGCTTAAATGAACAATTTTCTAAGATACAAAAAAAAGAAAGGATCACCTGAGCAGCGTACTCGGTCATCCTCACCGCGAGGATCTCTTCGCTGGGACATTCGGTGGTAAGGGACTGAAAAGTGGCATTAGTCAGCAGCCCCGCCGCCATTTGCGGAGCCATCAGCTGGCTATCGTCAGAGAACAAATCCATGTCCTCTGTGAATGTCCAGAAGGGCTCCCGTGGCACCTTGTCCCGCGGAATCCGTCGGTCCCGAAGAGCCCTCTGACGGGCATGAGCTTCCACCCAGGAAGCAGTAGGGGTGTTCTCTGCAAGGTCACGCCGAAGTTCCATCAAGACATCATCCCTTAGCCATTCATCCAAAAAATCGTAGATACGAAAAATACTGAGGTTGGTAGCGGAATGGCTAAGGAACCAACCTAATGGAACTTCGGGGACGCAGTCCTCAGAACCGACCTCCCAAACATCCTCAGTGACATTATTTCCCTTCCTCCTTCTGCCCTCTTCAAACTCCTGGGCAGACATTCGCTCTACTAGGATCTCGGTAGCAGGGGCAGGACTCAGTGTCCCCCCGAGGATGTCAGGGTCCGAAGAAGGGTTCTCGGCGGTCGGAAGTTGAGCAGAGGACTGATCTTCCACCTCAACTACGTTCTCGGGTTGAGGAGGAGTGGTAGCCTTGGCCTTCTTGGACTTAGAAGGGCCGGCAGTCGACTTCTTCCTCTTACCAGAAGTCTTCATGCGTACTTGCTCTCCCCGCTTAGCCTGACTGTCGAAGAGTGATTTATAAAACTCGGCAGACTGATCGCCCATCTCTGCAGAAAGGTAAAATATCAGTGTAAGTCCAAAAGGAAAGCAGATAACAAACCCTGGAAGGTGACTTACTCTCGAAAAAAAACTGAGAAGAAATTTCACGCCGAAGGAGCATGAATATCCAGGCTTTCTTCCCCGGAAGAACAGGCACGGGCATGCCGGGGTCACTCTTGTGGGCAGTTATCACTCCCAGTTCCCGAAGAACTTCCTCTGACATAAGATCCCACTTAATGGGAAAAGGGTAGGGTGAATGTGACGGAGCTCCGGAATCCTAGTCCGCTACTGACCGAATGCGTTTGTCGAAGTTATCAAAATCGGCAAGTAATACTGGAGTAAAGAGCCTCCGGGGATCGACAACATTGACCTTCAAAGTCCCCGAAGCCCATCTAATAGGCACATGTCTCCAAGACTCGGGGACCCGAAAAAAGAAAAACTTCTTCTACCACCCTCGCCAACTATCCTTATTGTCAAAGGTAAACATAAACTTCTTGCTCCCGGACCCTCGGGGAAGGAGGTAGTAAAAACCACCCTTTGGGACCGGGTGGTGTTTGTAGTATTGCATGAAGAAGAGGAAGTGGGGGTTTATGCCGAACACCCCGCACATGCAGAGGAAAGCATTAAAGTAAGAGTAAGAATTTGGGGGGAGTTGGTTCACAGCAATGCCGTGGAATTTGCAGAATTCGTATATCACACGATGAGGGGGATACCGAAGACCGGCTTTCAGCTGAGCTCGGTAAACGGTAACCTCCCCCGAAGAAGCTGCGTAACCGTAAAATCCCAGGAGAGGTAACCTCGGTGTGATATAAGAATGGAGGTAGTACTTGGCCACCCACTTTTTCATCTTTTTCAAAATAGTGGAACAAGGATAAGCCTCAAGGGAAGCAAGGTTCGCAGAAAAAGGGCGCACAGTCATCAATGGAGTCGGACTTAATGGAGTCGGATTTGACATTTTTCAAAAAATAAGAAAAAGATAGATGACTTTGGGAGAAATAGAGGAACAACGACAAACCACAAAAAGGGAACACCCACCAAAGACTTTGCTAAAACCTGGGCTGCAAAACACTGCTGCAAGGAATCGCTGGAGGTCACTCTGCCGTAAGAACCGCCGCTGGAAAAAGAAAAAGGGCAAGAAAAGGCTCTAGGACAGACGATAGCTAAAACAAAAAAGTGAGACAAAATGGGACGGAAGGTCCTTATATTGACCGAAGAAGGATAAGTGAAACGTCATCATAATCATCCTTTGAAGATATAACCGCCTCATTATTACTCCTTGAAGGCAAAGAGGTGCGGTTGACGTAACCAGCATAGTTGTTTCGCCATCCAACAGCGTCCACGTGTCACACAGCGCGAAGAACCAGGCCACGTCCCTCTAACATCGCGAAAACCCAGGCACGGTTACCCATGACTGACACGCCTGGCCAAAGGACGCGACGATTCACAGACTCATGGCAGAAAAAGCAAAAAAGAAAAAAAGTAACGTGCATTCCGAGGACATCAAGAAAACTAGAGGAGGGTACCTCGGCTCCGAGGAGACACCTTCTGAAGCAAGGCAACTTTCCAAGAAAAGTTTCAGCCGCCAGGTCGGCAAAGGAACCTCCTCGAAAAGATAGCCGAAGCCCCCGCTCCGGCTCTCCAGGAGGGGGCATGTGATAACCGAGGTGCCCATCACTGGCTGAGCTCCCAGACCTGACGGAGTACCGACTTCGCCAGAGGGAAACAACCAGCCGAGGTCGGAAGGATGAACGATCCCCCTAGCCTAATGTAAGGAATTCGCTTCCTTAGGAAATGGTAGGACCAACCTCGGTAGAGCGGTCAGACCCTCTTCAGAAACAGAAGTATCCCTCAGAGGACCCATCCTCGGGGAATACATTCCCCGAGACGTTAAAGTAACCTCGGAAAGTACGAACAAAGCATTTAAGGAGCCTCTGACACCTCCCCATAAAAGTCGTCCCCCAAGAACATTCTAACACGCTATCACTGGAGCACGCCATCAGAGGGACACCTCGATACGACACTCTCGGAATGCCTAGGCTGTCAACCAGGCGACTTTTGCTGAGATAAACGTCCCTTCGATTCCCGGAAAAGCAGGGATCGCATCCCACCGGACACGTGTCGTGATCTGGAACGACCACAAGAGGAAAATGGCTTCTGTACGCCTCCTTTATAAAACACCTAGAAAGCATCCTAGCGGGGTAAGGAAAAAAGTTCTCTTTGAATACACAAAAGAGCACATAATCCAGTTATCTGAAAATACTGACTTGGGCGTCGGAGGCTCCTCCCCGGGAATACACACCGAGGACCTCCTGACCTGTGTTTTCTGGAGTATTTCAGGAACATTCCACTAGGGAATCTCCTCCAAAAGTGCTCTCCTCCATCAGAAGTTTTCCCCACCCGTACAATGACACCTGATGAAGCCGCCGCAGGCCACCAAAGCTCATTGAGTTTGGGAGAAACTAAATTAAGTGGGAACCGAGAGTATGATGAGTGTTGGACACTCTCAGAATTTAAACTTGGCTTAGCCCAAGTAAAATGATGAAAATTTAAGGTGAGAGACTCAATTAGACAAAGGAGACTTTTGGTGGTTGGGCTTAATTGCCCAAATGTGAGTAATTGAGGGACTAAAAGGGGGATTAGTCAATTTTAAAGGCATTGGATGCCATGGCTGCCACCTCCCTCCATTTTCCATTATTTTAATCCACCTCCCCTCTAACTTATCACTTAGGATTCCTTCCTCCACCTACTTGTCCCCCACTTTTGATAAATTCTCCCAACTTTTACCAAAGTCTTCCAATTTGTCTCCCACTTACCACATGTGCCTCAATTAACTCTTCTCCATCTCTCTCTACAATCTCTCACTAAAACTCCTTCATTTTCTCTCTCAAATTCTGCCTTAAATTCTAAAACACTCTTTCAAACTTCTTCTTCCTTCTAAATTTATCCAAGGCTCATTCTTGAGCATCCTTGATCTTGTACCAAGTGTTCTTGGTGTCTATAAACTTTTAAGAACACCCCGAACAAGAATCAAGAAGCAGATTGAAGAAATGAGACATTTTCTGAAGTCATCAACCAGAAGAAGTTTTGGCCAAGTATTGTTCTTGGCATTCTTGAGTGTAAAGCAAGCTTTCTTGTTGGGAATAAGCTTCTAAGGCCTTCAAAGGTAAGGAATCAAATGGTGGATTCAAGAAAAGACATGCAGGAGTTTCAAAGAAATCAAGCCAAAGGATTTGACCATACCTCCTTTGGTTGAGGTGTTATGTGTTCTACCAAGTGTTCTTGGTATTTCCATGTTTTTAAGTTATATTAAGCAAGAATGTGGCTTGCTAACTTTTTGCCCTTATAGGAGCTTAAGCTAGGACACAAGCCTTAGTTACAACGAGCAAGGAAAAATAAAGAGCTAAGCTTCTAAAAGCTTTCGGGCAATAAGAGTTGCAAAAGGTTTTGGTAAGGATTCTTATACTCTTTGAGTATTCAATGCCTTTAGGTGATGGATGAAGAATGCCATGTGATCCTAAAGATCTACAGAGGGCTATGTTTTGTTGCTTAGACAACTCTATACTAGCTAGCTCCATGCAAGCATTACAGTTAGGAATTGGGTCGGCCAACTCAATTCCTAAGCATAAAGAGATCTCAGATTAATACAGACTAATAAATGGTTAACCAAAATTAAAGAAAATATGTTCATGCCTGTTCAGCCCTTCTTGGGAATATGGTGTTAAATGGTCTGTATGTTTGTGTGCTTCTATGTTTGGTTGTGCTTGTTGACCCCGATTATTATTATATGCATATATGTATTTTCTTTATCTTAGTATTTTTTTTGCATGAGCTTGGATTATATTTTTGTTAGCGTTGTGCCCAAAAGCCAATCATGAGATGATTGTATTTTTGCACATTGAGACATGATATTTTATTAAAGCATTAATCCAGCAATTATGTTTGTTGTTTTGTTTCTACGTAATATAATAAACATAATTGTAACACTAGAATAATGATATTCTCAAATGTCCCTAGTTTAGTATTATTGTGGAGCGGGTTACAATAATACATAACGACTAGCATATGTTAAGACTAATATGAGATATGTAGTCTGCATATAGGTACAAGTTGGAGAACTTGTGTACTAGACCTACCCACCATGAGAACGCTACATGGATCGTTATATGAGTGTCATAAGTGATTCTCATAGTGATCATAGTATATGTAGTCCTTTGACCTAAGGTCATCAAGGTTCCCTACATTTGAGTCATATACTTTGATACTTTCCTTTGTTGTTCGTAACTCAGTGAACTTGAAAGAGGTCATTGGGTATGTCACATATCATGCGAAGGGATTTGTATGATCAAGATGAGATTTGTCCCTCCTATGTAATGGGAGTGATATCTTCGGGCCCCTTGATAGAGTGAGACTTAGAAAGTGCATAGCCATGCTTGGACGAGTTAATGTACGATATCAATGTCATCAGTTTAAGTTAGTCTACTCGGTTATCAAGAAACCAAAGATTGGGCTATACAAGAGTGACACATTTCATGTCTTTGCCTAGTCTTGATATCTTGGACAAAGGGACAACGGCATATATGGGTAATGATAATAAAGGTTTAGTCGAATCACCGACAATCTTGTCACTTGGGTAGTAATGATGTGTTGCTAGACACCACTCATTGCTTATGATCATAAATGTGATTTATGATCATTGCCAACGTGATAAGAGCCTATTGGGTCGCACACATATAGCTATTTGGATTATTAAAGTGCATGGGCTAATTATTTAGGTTATGGTACCATAATAATTTCATGTTAATAATGGGCCCAAAAGTTGAGCCATTATTAAGCCCAAAATTAAAGCCTAATTGGATTAGGGCTTTGAAACTCATTAGGCCTAGAAGTTGAGTCTCACTATAAATACAACTTTTAGTGAGAAATTCGCAGCTTTTTGCCCTAGCCTCCCAAAGAGGACAACTACGCTATTCTCTTGCAATTCCTTGGAAGACGCAAGCTAGCACTGCGAGCGCAAGAGAAACACATCTGTCGAGACGTGGTGGAAGTGTGGTGATCCCAAGAAGCTCGTATGGATACCATAGAGAGCTTGAACACGTTAACTGTTCAGGTTTTTGTGATTCGACTCTATAGTTGGGCGAAATACCTCAACCGAATTAGGTATGAAAATTTTTGAACAACCGGTTTACCCCATTTCACTTGGGTCTTGGAAGGTTTCGGTTAAATTACACTGCACTTGTTTGGCTCCCAAAACCCTATAGTGGTATCAGAGCTACTGGTGAAACCTTAAATAAGGGTTGAATGTCGAATCGCTTGATGTTGTGTGTTCGGTTGCTTTCAGCCATGATTAATTAGATTAATTCATGATGCATGAAATTGGAACTCGTAATGAACATATGAGATATATGAAGAAACGACACAAATTGGTTAATGAGATTAACCCGAAATTGATTGGTATGAGATACTTAAATGGATTAGGACTCTCGCAATAATTGCAAAACCCTAGCATGGTTCGAATTCGGCCTGTTCGGACACCGAAAGTAAAGTACTTTTGGTGGCTCGAATGAAGGTGTCTCGGATGCCTACTTTTGCCAGTAAGACCGCCGTATGCGAAGTGCCACATTAATAAAAACTAGTTAATCAATGCGCATTAATTGGCATGTGTTTTTGTTGAATGAGATTTGATATGATATGCTGATTGCTGTTTGAAGCATAGTGCATGGTTATAGCCTTTGATTGGTTGTACTTGTAAATATGGCTTGTGAGTCGTGCCTTTCTTATCACTCTCATTGTACATTCTCTTCTCACCTTACTCCCCTCAAATGTAACTTGAGGTTTCTATTATTGATGTAATGGTACATTATGGGATCATCCAATGTGGTATGCCCAAGAAGGTGACAACAAAAGGGCCAACCAAGAAAGAAGGAGAAGGAGCTTGTGAAGACCCTTTTCTTTTCTTAGGCTTTTATGATATTCTCATTGGCTTAAGAATATCGTATAGTTTGGGCTATAATCATGTCACGTTTACTTTCTTGTTAGCATTAGATGCATGTTTTATATTTGTATGTGATGCATGTATAAGACAATTGGAGATAACAAATTGGTGAAATCAAAAGAGAAATCCCTTAAACAAATATTAAGTCATTAAATATAATGTCTTCCAAATGTTGGCACTCGTCAAGACTTTGATCAACATTGGGTGGGTTTGCCAAAGCAGAGCACCTATGTTCATCTTGGTAAAGCACGATGGGATAATAGTGATATTCAAATTGCTAACTTTGGGTCCGACTTAACTAAGTCATCCTAATAGGATTGGGGACTTAAAGGCATAGAGTTGGGCTTAAGTTCATGAGATGAGCTTGGACAAGTGTTGTTCACCCAACTATCCAAGAGTTGCATGAGATGTAATTGCCAAGGTGTTGCCTACCTAAATAACTGTAACTTAAGAGAAAAGCCAAAGCTGACACAAGTTGTGGTCAAATATGGATCTTGGCCCACTAGAATACTTTATCACCGAGGTGTTCCAAAATAATATCGAGGGTTATTATTTTGAGGAAAATAGTGGGAGTATCATTTAATAAAAGTCCTTATTAAATAAATTAAAATACATGAATCTTACACTGCATATTTACTGTTGTAAATAACCATGGCACAAAACACATCGACACTTTCGTTGCGATTGATCCTTGAGAAGGAAAAACTGAATGAGACTAATTTTCTCAAATGGTACCGAAACTTGAGGATAGTCCTTAAGCAAGAGAGAAAGGCTTATGTCTTAGAGCAGCCCATTCCGAATGAGCCTGCTGCCACTGCTCCAAGAGTTGAAAAAAATGCTCACAAGAGGCATTCTGATAATGCTTTGGATATTGCATGCCTCATGCTTATTACCATGGAATCTGAGCTTCAGAAGCAACATAAGAACATGGGAGCGTTCGATATGATTGAACATCTCAAGGTGCTCTTCCAAGAACAAGCTAGGCATGAAAGGTTTGAGACCTCTAAGGTATTGTTTCAGTGCAAAATGTCTGAAGGAAGTCCCATAGGTCCTCATGTGCTCAAGATGATTGGGTACATTGAGAATCTTGAGAGTTTGGGATTTGCTCTTCAGAAAGAGTTAGCTTTGATGTAGTCTTTCAATCATTACCTCAAAGCTATAGTCAGTTCATCATGAACTATAACATGAATAACCTTGACAAGTCCCTCCTTGAATTGCTCAACATTTTGAGAACTGCTGAGCAAAACCTTAAGAAGGCTAAGCCCATTTTGATGGTTCAAAAGGGCAAAGGAAAGGGAAAAACCAACAATAAGAAGGATAAAGCTAAAAGAAAGTCTAATGCTAATTCTTCTTCAGCTGCACCGAAACTAAAAGGTGGTGTGGCAAAGGAAGGGGAGTGTTTCCATTGTAAGCAACTTGGACACTGGAAGTACAACTGCAAGCTCTATCTTGAAGAACTTGCTAAGGAGAAGGAAAGTAAGACTTCCACTTCAGGTATTCTTGTTATAGAGGCTAACTTTTCTACTTCCTCATCTTGGGTATTGGATATTGGATGTGGATCTCACATTTGTGCAAATGTGCAGGATCTAACTAGGAGTAGAAGATTGGCCTAAGGTGAAGTGGACCTATGTGTTAGAAATGGAGCAAGGGTTGCTGCCTTTGCCGTAGGGACTTATGTTCTCACTTTACCAAGTGGATTAGTTTTAGAATTAGACAACTGCTACTTTGTGCCTACTATTAGTAAAAATTTGATTTCTGTTTCTTGCTTGGACAAAAAAGGTTTTTCATTTATAATAAAGGGCAAATGTTGTTATATTTATTTGAATGAAATCTTTCATGGTAATGCTCAACTTAGCAATGGGTTGTATGTTCTAGAACTCGAAGATCTAATCTATAATGTGAATACCAAGAAGGTCAGATTGAATAATTCGAACCCGACCTATCTCTAGCACTGTCGCTTGGGCCATATAAACAAGACCCGCATATCCAAGCTCCATAAGGATGGACTCTTGGACTCATTTGATTTTGAACCATATGAGACATGTGAGTCGTGTTTCTTGGGCAAGATGACCAAAGCCCCATTCACAGGGCAAAGTGAAAGGGCTAATGACTTACTAGGACTCATACATAGTGATGTATGTGGCCCTGTATCTACACATGCTAAAGGAGGCTTCCAATACTTCATTACCTTTACCGATGACTTCAGTAAATATGGCTATGTGTATCTCATAAGACACAAGTCAGATTCCTTTGAAAAGTTCAAAGAATTCAAGAATGAAGTAGAGAATCAACTCGAAAAGAGTATCAAAGTACTTCAATCAAATCGAGGTAGAGAGTACTTGGATCGAGAATTCCTTGACTATCTAAATGAATGTGGTATAGTATCACAACTTACTCCACCTGGTACACCTTAATGGAATGGTGTATTTGAAAGGAGAAATCAAACTCTGTTAGACATGGTTCGATCCATGATGAATCAAGCTGACTTTTTAAACTCCTTTTGGGGACATGCTCTAGAGACAGTTGCATTTACACTAAACCGAGTTCCATCTAAATTGGTTCAAAAGACACCATTGGAGATATGGAGTGAGAGGCATCCCAGTTTGTCTTTTATGAAGATTTGGGGCTATGACGCTTATGTGAAACATCAATCCTCTGACAAACTAGGGCCCAAATTTCATAAATGTCTCTTTGTTGGGTATCCCAAAGAAACAAAGGGTTACTATTTCTACAATCCTTCTAAGCAAAAAGTGTTTGTTGCTCGAACTGATGTCTTTCTAGAGAAAGAGTTTATCTCTAAAGGAACTAGTGGGAGGAAAGTAGAACTTGAAGAAATTCAAAAACAACAAAGGGACATTGAACCTGAAATAGAACTTGAACAGACACCACAAGATGTTGTGGTTCAAGAGTCTGTTCCTGCAGCACAAAGCCCACGTAGGTCTGGTAGGATACGGTGTGAGCCCGAGAGATATGGATTTCTCGTGACTCACACTGGCGATGTGATGCTCATAGATCAGGATGAGCCCATAACCTACCAACAGGCTATGTCGGGGCCTGACTCTGAGAAGTGGCTAGTGGCCATGAAATCCAAGATGGAATCCATGTATGAAAAACAAGTATGGACTTTGGTTGACCCACCTGAAGGGGTAAAACACATAGGGTGCAAATGGTTTTTCAAGAAGAAAACTGACATGGATGGTAATGTGATTGCCTTTAAGAGACGATTGGTTGCAAAAAGTTTCAAGCAAATTCATGGTATTGACTATAATGAAACTTTTTCACCAGTTGCCATGCTTAAATCCATCCAATTTTTGTTGGCTATTGCTGCACACTATGATTATGAGATATGGCAAATGGATGTCAAAATTGCATTCCTAAATGGAAAGTTACTTAAGGATGTGTACATGACACAACCTAAGGGTTTTGTCACTCCTGAGAATGCCAATAAAATGTGCAAGTTGCAAATTTCCATTTATGGACTGAAGCAAGCTTCTCAAAGTTAGAATCTTCTTTTTGATGAAGAAATCAAAGAGTTTGGTTTTATAAAAAATGAAGATGAACCTTGTGTCTATAAGAAAGTTAGTAGGAGTGCTATTGTCTTCTTAGTGTTGTATGTAGATGACATACTACTCATCAGGAATGACGTTCCCGAGCTACAGTCCGTAAAGACTTGGCTGGGGAAATGTTTCTCTATGAAGGACTTGGGTGAAGCCGCCTATGTGTTAGGCATCAAGATCTATAGAGATCTAGAAAGCTTCTTGGCCTAAGTCAAAGTACATACATTGATAAGGTGCTAAAGAGATTTAGCATTCAAGATTCCAAGAAATTATTCTTGCCCATGTCACATGGTATAACTCTTTCTAGATCTTAGTGTCCAAGTACACCCAAGGAGAGAGAACGAATGAGTAAGATTCCATATACCTTAGTAATTGCATCTATCATGTATGCCATGATATGCACTCATCCTGATCTCTCGTATGCCTTGAGCATGACGAGTAGGTACCAATCAAACCCTGGTGAAAGTCACTAGATAGTTGTTAAGAACATCATTAAGTACTTACGAAGGACTAAGGATGCATTCTTGGTCTTTGGAGGTGAAGATGAGCTTGTTGTAAGGGGTTACACCGATGCTAGCTTCTAATCTAATAAGAATGATTTTAGGTCGCAATCTGGTTTTGTGTTTTGTATTGGTGGTGGTGCTGTGAGCTGGAAGAGTTCAAAACAAGATACAGTAGCCGACTCTACAACAGAATCTGAGTACATTGCCGCCTCTGATGCTGCGAAGGAGACAGTTTAGACCAAGAAGTCTATCACTGAACTTGGAGTCGTTCCAAGCATTGCCGACCCGATAGAGCTCTATTCTGACAATAATGGAGCAATTGCATAGGCTAAAGAACCTCGATCTCACCAGTGATCCAAACATATACTTTGACGCTATCATCTCATCAAGGAGATCATTAAGAAGGGTGATGTGAAGATATGCAGGACTTCGACAGACAGCAATATTGTTGATCCGCTAACAAAACCCCTTACGCAGCAGAAGCATGATAGCCATTCTAGATTGATCGATATTAGATACATGGATGACTGGCTTTAGTGCAAGTGGGAAATTGTTAGTGTTGTGCCCAAAAGCCAATTATGAGATTATTATATTTTTACACATTGAGTCATGATATTTTATTAAGGCATTAATCCAGCAATTATGTTCGCTGTTTTATTTCTGCGTAACGTAATAAACATAATTGTAACCCTAGAATAATGATATTATCAAATGTCCCTGGTCTAGTATTATTGTGGAGCGGGTTACAATAATACATAACGACTAGCATATGTAGGGACTAATATGAGATATGTAGTTTACATATGGGTACAAGTTGGAGAACTTGTGTACTGAACCGACCCACCATGAGAACGCTATATAGATCGTTATATGAGTGTCATAAGTGATTCTCATAGTGATTATGGTATATGTAGTCCTTTGACCTAAGGTCATCAAGGTTCCTTATATGTGAGTCACATACTTTGATACTTTCCTTTGTTGTTCGTAACTGAGTGAACTTGAAGGAGGTCATTGGGTATGTCACATATCATGCGGAGGGATTTGTATGATCAAGATGAGATTTGTCCCTCCTATGTAATGGGAGTGATATCTTCGGGCCCCTTGATAGAGTGAGACTTAGAAAGTGCATGGCTATGCTTGGATGAGTTGATGTACGATATCAATGTCATCAGTTTAAGTTAGTCTACTTGGTAATCAAGAAACCAAATATTGGGCTATACGAGAGGGACACATTCTATGTCTCGTGCTTAGTCTTGATATCTTGAACAAATGGACAATGGCATATATGGGTAATTATCATAAAGGTTTAGTCAAATCACCGACAATCTTGTCACTTGGGTAGTAATGATATGTTGCTAGACACCGCTCATTGCTTATGATCATAAATGTGATTTATGATCATTGCCAAGTGACAAGAGCCTATTGGGTCACAAACATAGAACTATTTGGATTATTAGAATGCATGGGCTAATTATTTGGGTTATGGTTTCATAATAATTTCGTGTTAATAATGGGCCTAAAATTTGAGCCATTATTAAGCCCGAAATTAAAGCCTAATTGGATTAGGGCTTTGAAACCCATTAGGCCTAGAAGTTGAGTTTCACTATAAATACAACTTTTAGTGAGAAATTCACAGCTTTTTATCCTAACCTCCCAAAGAGGACAGCCGCACTCTTCATTTGCAATTCCTTGGAGGACGCAAGCTAGCACTACGAGCGCAAGATAAACACATCTGCCGGGACGTGGTGGAAGCGTGGTGATCCCGAGAAGCTCGTGTGGATACTATAGAGAGCTTGAACACATCAACTGTTCAGGTTTTTGTGATTCGACTCTATAGTTGGGCGAAATATCTATACCGAATTAAGTATGAAAATTTTCGAACACCCGATTTACCCTGTTTCACTTAGATCCTGAAGGGTTTCGGTTAAATTCTGTTGTGCTTGTTTGGCTCCCAAAACCCTAAAATTTTGCTAAGATATACTTGTGCTATGTTAGGCTCTATGAGCTGTATGGAATCCTTACTGATTTTTACTCACTCCCTTATCTACTTAATGTAGGAAAAGGAACACTAAAATGGAACGAAGATCAAGAGTATTTTATACTATTTCTATTGATAAAAAGGTTTGTGTATGTACATATGGGTTTGCTCAATATTCTAAGTATTCTAAGTGTTATGGGTTGCTTGTGTAACAAGCTAATAAGTGTGGACTTTATGTGCAAGACTTGGAGTCTGGATTGTGGAAACAAGGTCTAATAAGGTGGTTATGTGTGTTCTATGTCATATGTGCATTCAGCCTTGTCTTGAAAGACTAAGAATATATTTTTAATGAACTTGTTAAATTCGGCCATGTTGTGTTATTGGCATATTTGATGGACTTTTGAACTTTTGTATGTTGTACATAATTTTGGCCCTAAGTTATAAAGTTGATGGATATGCATGATTATATGGTTATAAGCCTATATTTGAAATATGGAAACATGTATATTTAGCCTTGAATGTGCATTAATAACAAACACTAAAGTGAACATGAATTGGTATGGAAAAGCATGTCTTTAATGTGTTAAGTTGGTAACCAAATAGATAAAGTGCATGTATCTAATAACATGTACCTTTGGATTGAACTTGAGCATACAAAACATGTGCATCATAAACAAGTTTTCAAAACTTGAGATGCTGTTTTGGTTGCCATGCATGTATTTGGCTAGTTGAGTAATGAAATGAACACACAAGTTCCACATAAGTATTAGCTTGTCTCCGAGAGCATGAAGAATGAGCCTTAAATAAGTAAGTAACGAGCTAATACTGGTAGTGTCCTGGGAACATGCCCATATGTTTTAAGTTAAGTCCAAGTGCCCCTAATATGTTTATTAGCTGCGCTTAGTGATAATGGGCTCAAGCCCATATAAAATAAGTTAATGGAATAATATGATTAATGGACTGAGCTACCAAACCTCTCCAGGTGGGCTAGGGGCTAAATTGGGCATGACATCAAAGGCTAGTAACTAGCTAAGGAAGACCTTTAATAGTAAACAAGTACCTTCAGAGGTACTTGCTATAGCCTTAAAGTTTTCAAGTAGTGTTATAGTGAAATTGACAAAATTGCTACTTTGCTTTGCTATAACTAGTGGATATCAAGAATGAGCAAGTTTGTACTCTTGGAAAGAGTTTTATTTTGTAATGCCCCTAGACTGCTACTATTATGTATTTCCTATTTGAATAAAAGTGTTAATCAACACATATTATGTTATGTATCTAAATGAACGTTTGTAGTTACTAGTTTCAATAATAAAATGTATTTGTTCCAAATCTACAACCATTGTTGAGTTTCTGCTACAGTTTTGTTTTCTACATAAATTGAGTTGGATGGCAAAACTCTTGGTTTCTATATAGAGCTTAGTTTATACGGTTAATACATATTCCTTTTTTTAGGTATCGACAAGTATTTTTTTTTTAGTTTTACATATTGTGCTGCAAGTTTTACTATAGTTTCTATTGCCCACAAAATCTAGTTTTAAACATAAAGTTTTTTATTCATGCAAAGAACTATGACTTAAAGCTTTAACATGTTTCTATTATACATTCAAACTTGTTCTCAAAGTTTCAACTCCATATGTCGTGGCTAACTAAAAATCAATTTTTCAATCATACAATTCATGGAGATGGTGTTCTCTACAAAAATTAAATTTGAATGTCTTTACAGGCTCTGGTTTTAAGTTATTTCACCTAAGAAAGCTTCTATTTTATTAAAAATAAATGTTTTAAAATTGTGTTTTCAATTTTGGGACCTAAACCTACCATGTGTGAGAACAAAGGTGGCGATAGTATTAATCAAACAATTTGTGAACGTAAACACATGGAAGCCCCTTTATTTGTGTTCATTTGTTTAAGTTTAATGAATATAAAATTTTGTTCATCTATGTATGTTTAACTAAATAAATAAAAATAAATGAATTCTCATCGAACCATTCATGACAATTCACTGAATGTTCAATACAACCCTAACACAAAACATAGAGTTAGCCAAATTAATTGTGTTGACAATGAAATGTGAACAATCTTACATAAGGGTGAAAGAAAAACCAAGTCCCAAATTACAACCTGAACCCAAACAAAAAAATGTCAAATTCGGATTGATTTTGTATGCTAGAAAATGTTATATTTAGGTCAAACTGAACTTGAATGAAAAATAAGTATATTTTATGTTAGGGTCAGGTCAACCAAAACAACCTAAACCCAAGTTGAAGTATTAGTAGCCAGCCTAACTCACTTGTTCATTTTTTAACCACATTTGAAAGGTCCAATGTTTTTAAGCTCATATGTTTCATTAAAATGACTATTCAGCCCAATCCAAATACAAACATAACCCTACCTGTACCTAAACTAAATGCACGCAGCCACCTATCCATCTTACATGCATTATTGTGCATTCAGTTTCCCACCTCCATTGAGATCATTCATGTTCATCATCCACCTTTATCAATGTTCACCATTTAATTTCTTGGGCTTCCTTCTTCTTTATTTTCCTCAAAGTGATAATCTGTCTTCATTCCCATGTTGTGATTATCAAACTACCTATCACATTGGTCTTGAGCCTCGACATCATTTCCAGCCTCTTTACTCAATTCAGACCACCATAATCATCACCCATGGTCGAACTGCCCATGATATAATGCTTTTCATGTAGTACTTCATTTAAGGAGCACAGATGGTCCTTCACCCTATTCTCCCTCATCCTTCATCCTCAACATTTCCCTTCACTCCATCTTCATCACTCTTGCTCATGTGTTTCATTAAAACAACTATTTAGCCCAATCCAAATACAAACATAACCCTACCTATACCTAAACTAAATGCACGTAGCCACCTATCCATCTTACAAGCACTATTGCGCATTCAGTTGCCCACCTTCATCGAGATCATTCATGTTCATCATCCACCTTCATTAATGTTCAACATTTAATTTCTTGGGCTTTCTTCTTCTTTATTTTCCTCAAAGTGATAATCTGTCTTCATTCCCATGTTATGATTATCAAACTACCAATCACTTTGGTCTCGAGCCTCGGCATCATTTCCAGCCTTTTTACTCAATTCAGACCACCATAATCATCACCTATGGTCGAACTGCCCATGATATAATGTTTTTCATGTAGTAATTCATTTAAGGAGCACAGATGGTCCTTTACCATATTCCCCCCTCGCCTTCCATCCTCAACATTTCCCTTTACTCCATCTTCATCACTCTTGCTCATTTGTTGTCACTAGTCAAAGACAATAATGCTCACCCTCTAAGGCTCTTTGTCATCCTTCCAATCTCGCTTGTACAGTCTCACCCCCCTCGCTCATCTATCGCAAGTCATTAATTTGGGTAAACCTAAAATTTTACATTATGAACCTGAATAATTAGGTTCGCATCAATTTGGCTCTAGCAATATTGCGATTTAGGTTCAGGTTGAGACTTGAAAGTGAAATAGGTCACCTATATTTTGGGCTTAACTCGAACCTAAGGTTGATCTTTTGGTCATTTTGATTATAACCTAAACTAAACTACCAAAATAATTATGTTTTCAGTTGCAAATGCAGGTAACCAAATAACTAAATTGTACAAAAAAAAAAACAAAATAACCAAAACCAAAATAAAATTTAGTGTTTTGGTTTTATGACGAAACTAACCAAATTTTTTTCCCAAACAAGTTCATAGAAACAATAGAGCAATTTCTTCACCATGAAAAAGTACTATTTTCATGCGTATAGGATAGATTTCTAATAATTTGGATCCAACATGGTTGAGATGAATTATGATGGGTGTAAGCTATGTCAACATTGAACTATTCTTTTGCTTAAATCTATAGCACCATCAAACCAATAATTTTTGCAGGAAAAGAATATATATATTTTTTAACATTGCAGAACTTGAATCATTTTCTTTCATCTTGAGTTGCTATGCTATTTCCTAGACTGAAATTGAGATGATGATAACTTTCATTGCCTCACTCTCTCACCTCTCCAGAACAATCATCATCACCTTACTTGCCTAAACTGACTCACTTTAGTCCAGTCTCGAATAATTGACTATGAACTCAACCTTGATGAAGACGGAAGAAAAAGGTAACTATGTTTTTGTTTTATTCTTTAGTTTGGGCTAGAACATTAAAATTCATTTGGGCTTATGAATTTGGGGGAGATAATAGGCCAATACATAACAAATAACAAAGGCTTGTTACTTCTTAGAAAAATACCTGTTATTTCGGTCATAGAACCTTCTATAAATGAAACAAAAAATCCAACCAACTACTGAATAAAAATTTTAGTTATAACTAAAACCAAATTGATAACTAAATAGTGCTAACAAAAAATTTTTTACTTTCTTATTTTTTTAATTAAAACCAATAGTTTTCCACCTATACCCAAACCTGAAATTTTAAAGCTAGTTCATACTTGATGAATGCCTTCCAAGAATGTGTTATGATTACTCAAACGTGCAAGTCACATTTCCTAACGATGGTGGCTGAACAAGAGTGGGTATGTTTTTAAGAGATAATATGTTCAAGGCTACTGAACCTTTTTGATTGATTGACTTTTACTCTCCCTAGTTGAGCAATATGAGATAGCTTTAAATTGCTCAAGCTAGGCTTATCAACATCTACTCCGCCCATTGTCGAAGTTGTAGATGACACCCTTGCTGTGACCAATTTTGCTTCATGGAGCTAGCTCCTGCTCCCAAGTGTCACGCCTCTCTCGGTCCAAACCTGAAGACCCAGTGCAACAACTCTAATCTCTACTCTACCAAATCTAAAAGTATCAACCTTCAGTGAAGCAAACGTCCACTACGTTACCTTCTAAGGTCAACTACACGCTTCCCATGTCTTTTCATGCCCGATTTGATTTCAACATAGGACTAGTTGAATACTTTTTGAATTAGTGCACTAGAGGGGGCCATGAGGTCCAAAGGGTTTGAATTTGTGCAGAGCCATCTGTGGGAACGAGGAATAAACAAATTAAAATAAACAATACCAAACCCATCAGTTAAGAAGTAACGAATTTCATATAGGATGAGCCGGCAATATAAAAGAAAATATTTATACTACAATATTATATTAAAATATTTATAACATAAAAAACAATAATGCTTACAATTTAAACCATTCACGACGCAATTTCACACCAACAAAATCTTTTAGAATAGAGTCTAGACTAAAAGTTTCTATAATATTCGGTTCATTGTAAATAACCAAACTATCAACAAGAAACTCATCATTCATTTTGTTGTGTAGCCAAGTTTCCACAATTTTCATAATTGAAAATGTACATTTGGAAGTAGGAGTAAATACTAAAAGAGTTAAGATAAAAAAAAATTAACTTATCAACAAGATAATATTGGCTTGAGTTTCCTGTCTCTACTAAACCTTAACATAATTCAACAATATGACAATTTCCCCCCAACGAATCAAGATTGAGTACACATCAACCCAAAAAATGCTTTAACTAGAATTGCAATGCCTCTAGTTCTTGTTTTGTAAAATAAAGAGAATAATATCTTCTTGCAATGCCACAAATAACATCATTATCAAAGGCTTTATAACCATTTTTTGGATCCAAACTCACACTAAGCTTTAAAAGTTCAACTACTTTATTATCAAATTTAGAATGTATTTTCTCTGACTAAAAATCTATGGCTTCATTAAATACATCAAAATGATAGTAATGTTCATTTGTAATGTCATCTTATTGTCAACTATATCAACCTTCAAAATACGGAGTACTAAGATCAGGTGGAGACTCCAATGAATTTTCTAGCATAAGTTAGTATTGCAAAAATGGGAGATGGATAAGGTGAAGTTTTTCTTTTGTTGCGTAATAAATTAAAGCACTAGGAACTAAAAAAATTAATAAATAAAGTTAACTTCAATTAATTATATAAAAATAAATAGGCCAGTAAAAATGTAACACAGATAGTGAAAAAGGGGCCTAATTTTTTATAACATGTAAAATTTAATACTACATATTATATATAGGAAAATATCAAACTTTTAGGACAGGTCATGGTCTACCCTGATAATAATATAGCTACGCCACTGAGACCCATAAATCTAGTTTTGTCTAGTTCTAGATTCTTCAATTAAAAAAAAACTTTTTAAAATCATTATTATTGTAAATTAGTTTAATTTACTAACCCTGTTTCACAACACAAATTGGCTATTTAGACTAGAACTTCAACCCTAGCTTCTGCAACCAGAGTCCGCCACCCAATATTAGTGAATCATAGTTTCACACGTGTCTTGTAAGGGATTTACGACTTACCCCACCACGTATGATATTATAGCCAATAAAAATGGCAACTTTTTGCTCATTCCAAAGCCTCACCTTCTTCGTAGACAAACAAATATCTCTTTCGCCCACTTCCCATCCCAACATGGAGAGACCATCATAGCCACTACTGCTCCAATTTATCCGAAAGCCCATGATTTTAACTTGTTAGATCTGGTCTTTTAGATTCCATATCTTGACTTTTAGCTGATCTCTGTTTAGCAGGTGAACGTCGATTTTATGTATTATTTTGATTGCTTCTCTATCAGATATGTTGGTCTTTTAAGTGAATACAATTTCATATTTCCATCTATCGATTATGTTCCTTAGATGAAATTATTTCGTATTTTTGTGAATTTGATTATATTTGTTTGACCCGATATGTAGTCAAAGCATTTGAAAATTTCATGTTTAACTCAGTAGATGAGTTAGTGCAGCTCGTTTCTAATCGAGAATTGTTGTTGTCAAACCTTAGATTGGCAGTATAGATCTGTTTATAGAGGAAAACAACTTTTTTATAAACATTTTGAATTGTTTAGTTGGATTCTGCAAGTATCGTGCTTTTAAGTAGTATAAAAGTTCATTGATTGTCTAGATGATTATTTTTCATCTCAAGCTGCTTTGAACTGGTCCCCAGTTAAAGAAGTTGTTGAAAGAAAAGTTCATGTGGGTTGAAGAATATATTCTTTAGGAGTTTGTTTCACCTTGATTTGCATCATCTTTAATAGATTCCCTTGTGATGTTTGGGGTTGTAGCTGAAATCTTTTGGTGTCCTACATTTAGATTTGCATCATCTCCAATTATTGTATTTATGACCAAGCCAAGTGCTCTTCTATCTTCTGCTTGTTAAGGAATTTTAAAGTCTGCAGTGTTGGATTTAATTAGATTTTCTTCAATACCATCTAGTTTGTGTGCACCTTTAATGTGTTGTGTTCAAGAATACTAATGGAAGGAATATTTGTCTAGATGTACATTCAATTTGATTATGTTGTTGATAATTTTAAGTTATTTGTTTATAGAGTCAACATCCAACTGTTATGCAGAAATTAGGCAACCGGCTTCTTCATTTTAGCCTGTCCTAAGATGTGAGAAGATATGATGCGCTTTACAAAAGGTCTTTGTTTAGGAATTACTCCAATGCCACGTTGCAGTATCAAATAGTATCACCTTGTCACACTACCAATGACCTATCTACAATTACCTTTGCTGTAACCCCTGTTTTTGTGCAAGCTCCTTCTGAGAAAGGGCCGGGTAGCTTTGTCATTAACTTCCTCATGGGTGGAGTATCTGCTGCTGCGCCAAAAACAACTGCTATTCCAACTAAGCGTGTTAAGCTACTAATCCAAAACCAAGATTAAATGATTATGAGTGGAAAGTTCTCTGAATCATACAAAGGAATTTGTGACTATTTCAGGAGTACAATCAGGGATGAGGGAGTTGTTTCCTTGTGGCGGGAAAACATTACCAATGTCATCCATTACTTTCCCACGCGAGTTGGCAACTGGCTTTTGTTTTATTCTGTTAGTTATTTTTTTATGTAATTTATTCTTAACAATAATGGTTTGGAGTTTTGCCACAAGCTTTGAACTTTGCCTTTAAAGATTACTTCAAGAGACTTTTCAATTTTAAGAATGATAAGGATGGCTATGGGTGGTGGTTTGGTGGTAACTTGGCATCAGGTGGTGCAGCTGGTGCTATCTCCCTCATCTTTGTCCACTTATTAGATTATGCTCGGACCCATCTTGCCAATGATGCCAAAACTACAAAGAGGGAAGGTAAGAGGTAGTTTAATGACCTAATAGATGTCTAAGAGAAAATACTAAAGTCTGACGGCACTGCTTGATTGTACCGTGGATTCAATATTTCTTGTGTTGGAATCATTATGTACCATGGTCTCTACTTTGGACTATATGACTCCTTAAAGCTAGTTATCCTTACTAGAAAGCTGTAGGTCAATATTTGTCTTTATTTGCTAGTTTGTTTTATTTATTCAAACTTGATTCAAGATTTCTCTTCTTGCCATTGGCATGTATAATATTTGAATAGTATTTGAAAGTTGACATTTTGGTATTCTCTTGGGATCATTGAATCTCCTACATGAAGAAAATCATGTCACTTGATCATTATTTCAGTTAGAGAGAAATTTTAACTTTATTTTTATTTATTTATTTATTCGGGCTTTAAAGTCTCTCTTTTAAAGACAATTAGGTAGTTATAAAGTAATAGTAATAGGGTGATTTAAGGATGAGGCCAATATTCTGGAAGTTATAGCACTTTTTGCAGGTTTTGTAAACAGAAATTCTTGTTTGTAGTAGTTGATAAGATAAAAAGCTCGTTCCTTCATAGTGTGCATATGCTTTATCAAATTGTAGATTGATCAATTTGATTGACACAGTTGGCTAGTTAAAATTGTAGAATTTTGGGAGCCAAACAAACGCAACAGAAACTAACTAAAAACCTCCAAGATCCAAGTGAAACAAAGTAAATCAAGTGTTTGAAATTTTTATATCTAGTTGGCTGGGATCTTTCGCCCAACTGTTGAGTTAAATTACAAACTTGAACAGTTGACGTGTTCAAGCTCTCTACAGTATCCATACGAACCTCTCAGATCATCATGCTTCTACTACGTTTCAACAAGTGCATTCCATTTTATGCCTATAATGATAACTTGCGTCCTCCAAGGAAAGGTAAAAAGAGAGTGCAGCTGGAACTTTTCAGAACCTTTCTAATTTTATCCTTTGGGAGACTAGGGCTGGGGCTGTAAAAATTCTCACTATATGAGGTATATATAGTAAGGCTCAACTCCCAAGTCTAATGAGTTTCAAAACTCTAATTTAATAAGGTTTAATTTCGGGCTTTATAATGATTCAACCTTTGAGCCAATTATTAATCTAAAATTATCATGAAACCAAAATCAAACAATTTGGCCCATGCACTTAAACAATCTAATTGGTTCTAAGTGTGTGACCCAATAGGCTCCTATCACATTGGTAACAATCATAAATCAAATTTATGATCATAAATAATAAGCGGTGTCTAGCAACACATCATTGCTACCTAAGTAACAAGATAGTTGGTGATTTGACTAAACCTCTATAATTATTATTCGTATATATCTTTGTCCCTTTGTCCAAGACATCAAAACCGAGCACGAGGCATGGAATGTATCACTATTGTACAGCCCAATCTAACGTTTCTTGATTTTTTATTAAACTGACTAAAACTGATGACATTGAAATCCCTTACCAACTTATCCGAGTATGGTTATGCATTTTCTCAGTCTTACTCAATCAAAGGGCCCAAAGATATCACTCCCATTACATAAGAGAGACAAATCTCATCTTGATCATACAAAACCCTCCACATGATATGTGGCATACCCAATGACCACTTACATATTCACTCAGTTACGAGCAACAAAAGAAAGTATCAAAGTATATGACTCACATGTACGGAACCTTGATGACCTTAGGTCAAAGGACTACATATACCATGATCACTATAAGAATTACTTATGATACTCATATAACAATCCATGTAGCGTTCTCATGGTGGGTCAGTCCAGTACACAAGTTCTCCAACTTATACCCATATTTAGATTACATATCTCATATTAGTCCTCACACATGCTAGTCTTTTATGTATTATTGCAACTCATTCTATAATAATACTAGACCAGGGACATTTAAGAATACTATTATTGTAGAGTTATAATTATATTTGATTATGTCATCTAGAAACAAAACAACAAACACAATTACTAAATTAATGCCTTAATGAAATATCATAACTTACAAAATACAATTATCTCATGATTGGCTTTTAGGCACAACACTAACAAAAATCTCTTGAATAAATGATGCATAATGTTAGATCATTATATGGCGTATTGTTTCCATAATTTTAGGATAGTTTCTTCGCTAGTTTTACCCTCACAAAGGGGGCTGGCCTTGCTTCCTACCCAATTGACACTGTGCGCAGAAGAATGATGATGACTTTCGGTGAAGTAGTGAAGTACAAGAGCTAGTTTGATACATTCTCTCAAATCTTGAAGAACGAGGGTGCCAAGTCCCTCTTTAAGGTGCTAGAGCCAACATTTTCCATGCTATTGTTGGCACTGGTGTGCTTGCTGGTTTTGATAAGTTGTAGCTGATTGTGTTTGGTAAAAAGTATGGATCTATGGGTGCTTAAACCAGTTTTTCTTGGTAGATTTAGATATCGATGAAAAAATTTGATTACAACATAAGAATTTCATCAAATAATCTAGCTTCTATGGGGATTCACTCCTCCAGAACAGTTTACTTTTGTTGACAGAATTATTGTTTCCTAAGAACTTGTTGAGAAATGTAACAAATTACCGCCTTCAATTCTAGGAGATTTAATGAATTAAAGGTTATTCAAAATTACCAGTTTATTTTCCCCGTTCCCAAAGTATTACAACCTTGTTAAAAAATTTTGTTTGTAGGAGAAGACAAATGCAACAAAACCACATATTTAATCAAAGAAAGGCAAAAAGTGTATATTTGAAAAGATATGGATTAACTAATTCTTTATAAAGAGGAAATTGAAATTGAACACCTGTAAGTCAAAAAAATTTGTCCTTGGACATTATTGACTATATCTAAAAATTCAAGTACAGCCAATAACACTACTTTAATTATTCTTTTCTTCATGTGGTATTACAAATAATCATAGTTTTATTATTAGTTCCCTAATTTTAATATTTTTGAAATTTTTTTATTTTAATTTGTTTGGTGGACGAGTTGAACACGTGAAAAAGTTATTTTTGGATTTTAATTATAGCTTGTTCGGTGGGTTTGCATTTCAATGTTATTGTGTTCATTTTACACGTTTTGTATATGAAATGTTTTATTTATGGAAAAAGTTGAAATTCAGTTATACTGAACCAAACTGAACCATTTGATATGCCGATTAGGTTCAATCAGGTTTCAGAGCTATATGGGTAGGATTTGGTTTCAAAGCGTGAAACCCGCAATTTATGCACGTGGGATAGGGTCAGGTTTTGGTGCTAATGGAATCTGCCCTACAAACACCCCTAATTAGTAATACTCCAACTATCTTAAAAAGCATGAGCTATATTTTTTTTAGGTTATCCCTAAAATGTTGAATTATTTCAATTTTTAGAAAGTCCTGAATATCCAATTTATTTCACTAACATCATTTAAACTTTTACTACAAAATATGAAAGAAATCTTTTCTCTATTTAATTCTCATTTAAATTTTCTTAGATCGTATGAGATTTTTTCACTTAATCCACCCCCTAATGTAGATTGATTTCATTTTATCACGTAAGTTATTACCACAATGATTAGAATAGTAGTAACTCTTGAGTTATGATACCATGAAAAGCATTTAACACAAAATAGTGGAGAAACCTCAATTACAATATAAAACATATCTAACCATTTTACTTGGATCATGTGAGATTTTCCATTTAATAGGTTATTTATTGTATTTCTTACAATTAAATGGTAGCCCACCATAGATCAAGCATGATTTACCAAAACATTAGTTAGAAGTAATTATCATTTTACATTCATTTATTTGAATGATTTACATTTAGTATGTTATTCCAGCAAATTATGAATGATGGTTTGCCAGTCTTGGGAAAGCTTCAAAAATGGGGGATTTCTTTGGCTAATAGGTGTGTTTTATGTCAAAATGATACTAAAACCATATAGCAAATTTTCTTCTCTTGTGCCATATCAAAGCAAATTTTGGACAAAGTAGCAGTGTGTTTGGAGATGCAAGTGGATGAAAGTGTCTAGAATTGGAGAAGGTTTGCCAAAGAGACTCAAGGGAAGCATGTTATTAGGAAGATTAAATGTACAGGTACTTTTGTTATGGCATATCATATTTGGAAAGAAAAAAATAACATGAGCCATGACAACAAACCAAAAAATATTGATAAGGTTATGTGCTGTATTAAAACCAACATTTGTATTTGGGCTTCTATGATCCCTTTTTGTCATCTTCTAGCTTCTAGTTAGTGTAAAAAGATTTTACGTTTGTAAGGTTTTGTTTGTGTCCTTTAGGATGCCTAGGAATATTGTGTAATTGAGGTTTTTGCATAAAATGATATTTTGCTTTGGCCTCAAAGGATATAATATATTTTTTATATATTGACCATTTTAACTTATGATATTTTGCTTTGGCCTCAAAGGATATAATATATTTTTTATATATTGACCATTTTAACTTACATTTTTTTTAATTATTTTTCCTTATTTATTTATCATTCATTTCTTATTTTTTTTTGCAATTTCTTTATTTATTTTTTTCTTATATATTTTCAAATTTTTAGTTCCTTTTAATTAAGAACACCATTTTTGTTTTTAAAATTGGCTTTTATTCTACTTTTCTCTTTATCCTCACAATTTTGAAAATTTATTAGAGTAACTACTAAAGCCACAAACCATGATACAATGAATTTTCTAATGCTAAAGCAAAAGAAATTATAAGTGTGGCAACGTGCAGGTTTTCGGGAGTCGTCACCAATCGGTTTTCACTCAGGTCGATTGGATACCTTAAAAATAGTCTGCGAGAGTTCAAGGGTTCGGGAGTACGGTTACGTTAAAACAACTATGTTATAGTGCCCAAAAATTGATACCTTAGTTGATTTCAATTCTGTTTTGCTTGCTTTTTTTTAAATAAATTTAGTTAATTTTTGAAACCAGGAATTTTAACTGAATTATTTAGTTATGGATTTTGAATTAATGTGGATTTCAAGATTTCGGTAATTAGTTTACGTAATTTTGTAATAAATTCGATATTTCCGAACCATGAATTCTACCGAATCACCTAAACACGGAATTTGACAAAATTTTAGTTAATTACTAAATATTTTAAGTAAATATTTAATAATCCATATTATAAATTCTGCCGAATTATCAGAATATGGATTTTTATTTTTATATTTAATTTTATTTATTTAAAATTTTTATGCTTCTCCAAGCCATGAATCCTATCGGATCACCTCGACATGGGTTTTTAATTTAAAATTTTAATTCTTGATTTTTTCATAAATTTTTGTGAATTTTTTTTGGATTTTTTTAGTAACTTTAATGTTAATCTTATTAAAAATTATTATAGAAGTCTAAACATGAGTCTAAAAATATGTCTTTTTAAAAAAATAAATTTATTTCTTTGGTAGAATCATTTGTTTATTATTTTTTTTGGATATTTTATTTTATTTACTTAAAAGTAAAAATTTCTTCCCAAACCGTGCATCCTGCCGGATCATTTGGATATGGAATTTAATTTAAATTTTTATTTATTTAATTAATTATTAATTTTGATAATAATTTTAATATTTTATTATTATTTTTTTCTATTTTTCTTGAATTTTTAATTATTATTACTTTAAAGATATATTTAAAAAGAATTTATTTTTATTTTTAGAATTATTTAATTATGATTTTTTAATAATTTTAATAAAAAAGCAATAAATGGTTAATTTTTTTTGCTGTTTTTTTTTATTTTTGAAAGAAATAAAATAAAAATATGTGTTCCAAAATAATAAAAGATGGTTGGCTTTTGTTAAAAATTGATTTTTTTGTTAGCCCTAAAAATAAATGGAATAAAGTTAATCATTCACATAAAAAAATTCTTCTTTTAATTTGTTATTATTTACTTATTTATTTTATTTATTTTTTTATGGCTAAAGGTGAAATAAATGAAATAAGTTTAACTATAAAATAAAATTTGCATAAAGTAAATAAAGGAAAATTAAATGACAATAAATAAATAAAGTAAAGTGGAGATTTTCTTTTTTTTGGTTTGGACATCTATTTAAAATAAAAGGTGCATAAATTAAATAACACATGCAAATAAATAAAGAGAAAGCACATAAAGTAAATAAAGGAATATTAAAAGATAATAAATAAATAAATAAAGTGGGGCTTTTTGGCCATCCACTTAAAAAAATAAATAAATAGGAGGTATAACCTTCCATGAATTATAATAATAATAATAATAATAATAATAATAAAAGTTAGTTGTTATACTGGAATAATAATAATAATAATAAAAGTTAGTTGTTAGTAAAGTTAGTTGTTAATAATAATAATAATAATAAAAGTTAGTTGTTAGTAAAGTTAGTTGTTAATAATAACAATAATAATAATAAAAGTTAGTTGTTAGTAAAGTTAGTTCTTAATAATAATAATAATAATAATAATAATAATAATAAAAGTTAGTTGTTAGTAATTAGTTCTGCAAAAATTAAAAGGTTAGTGACCAAAATGAATAATCATGGAAAGATGAAGGATTAAACCAGGATTTTACCTAGAGAGATAAAATTTTGAATTTTCTGTTACAGGAGCGACGCGACTGGCTGGGCGCCGGCGGCGTGCAAGGGCGGGGCGAAAGGCGGCCAGGCGAGTAGGCGACGGCGTACCGGGAAGGGGACGGCGGCGACGGGTAGAGAGAGAGGGCGTGACGGAGGACAAGAGGGATGACGGGGCGAGAGAGAGGGGAGGAGAGGAGGAGCAAGACGACAGCAACGATGGCGACGCGGTAGGACGGCGTGAGGCGGCGACGACGCAACAGGGGGGCCAGGCGCGGCGGAGCAGGAAAGGCGACAGAGGACAGGGTGGCAAGCTGGGGAGGAAGAAACGGACGGCGGGACGGAGGAGGAGAGAGAGAGAGACGAAACGTGCAGAGAAAATGGAAGGTGGACGGAGAAAAGGGGTGGTCTCAACAGAAGTTTATGATTTTTCTGAGTGAAGGGGGAGAGGCCAGGGACTATTTCTACAGTTTTTCCCTTTTTTTAAATGGAGCTCTAATCTTGATTTTTTTTTCTCCTCTTTCTTTACAGATTTGGACCCCTATTTATAGGGGAAGGAGTGCTTGACTGTTCATAATTAAAAAATAATTAAAATCAAACTTATCTCTTAATTTGGTAAAATGATAGTTTCAGTCCCTTCCGTCTCTTTTGACTTTGGGGATGTTCCTGAAACTTCTGATTGAGACAATTTTGTCTTTTTCTGTCAATTTGGGCCAGAACCGTCAGTCTGGCCCAAAATTCATGTGACAAACTACCAAATGCTCCTGGAACTTTCATATTTTGTCAAATTTTCCCAAAACTTCTTAATTTTATCATTTTTACCCCAAACTTTTCAATTTTGTTTTGTTTTGTTTTTTTTTATGGAGTTTTCTTTTGTAATTCCTACATACATACATACACACATATATTATTTTTAACTAAACCCTTATAAAACAAAATATATTTTAAACTAATTAATTAAAATTTTTTAGTAATAATAATTAATTAGTTAATAATAATAATTTTTTAATTATTTTTTTTTTTAATTTTAATTTCTTTGGATATACACACATAGATATTAACTTAACAAAATGCCCCTTCACCAAAACTATTTAATTTAATTTTCTCTTTGTATAATTAATTAATAATTATTTTTATATAATTATTTTTTTTAATTTTTAACTAATTTTTTTTAATTATTATTTTAAAAAAAAGAAGGGGTCAGACGAAATTGGGTGTCAACAGCTGCCCCCTTTTGCATACTTCATGGGACATGATTTATGCAAAGTCGTTATCAAATTTTGTTCGACTTAGCTAGGCATTGAGAACCTTCTCGCCGCCTAAATCGTGAGGTTAAGGAATCCTCCTCAGAACCTCGGCGATAGGAGCTGTCCTATCATTGAATGAAAATTGATTGATTGAAATTGAGGCTCAAGGCCCTACCTTTGAACCTCTGCAATAGGAACCTTCCTATCATTGAAGAAAAATTGATTGATTGAAATTGAGGCTAAGGGCCCTACTTTAGAACCTCTGCGATAGGAACCTTCCTATCATTGAAGAAAAATATGATGGATTGAAATTGAGGCTAAGGGCCCTACTTTAGAACCTCTGCGATAAGAACTCTCTTATCGTTGAAGAAAAATTGATTGCTTGAAATTGAGGCTAAGGGCCCTACCTTAGAACCTCTGCGATAGGAACCTTCCTATCGTTGAAGAAAAATATGATGGATTGAAATTGAGGCTAAGGGCCCTACCTTAGAACCTCTGCGATAAGAACTCTCTTATCGTTGAAGAAAAATTGATTGATTGATGGTTTGAGGTTAAGGAACTCTCCTTAGAACCTCGACGATAGGAATTCTCCTATCGTTGAAAGTTTAAGGTTAAGGGCCCTACCTTAGAACCTCTGCGATAAGAACTTTCTTATTGTTGAAGAAAAATTGATGATTGATTGTTTGAGGTTTAAGGAACTCTCCTTAGAACCTCGACGATAGGAACTCTCCTATCGTTGAAAGTTTGAGGTTAAGGGCCCTACCTTAGAACCTCTGCGATAAGAACTCTCTTATCGTTGAAGAAAAATTGATGATTGATTGTTTGAGGTTTAAGGAACTCTCCTTAGAACCTTGACGATAGGAACTCTCCTATCGTTGAAAGTTTGATTGATTTCGAGGCAAAGGTTCTATCCTTAGAACCCCGGCGATAGGAGCAGTCCTACCGTTGAATGAAAATTGATTGATTTTGAGGCTAATGAGCTTTCCTTAGGACCTCGAGCGAAATTTATATGAAAACAATTGAAATTGGAATAATTTTCTTCGAAAGTGTGGATCTTCATAATAGGCGAGTGCAAAAATTTAGACTTCGATAAGATGAGTAAATCTTGATGATGTGAAATAAACAGACAAATTATGTAAGGGTACGGATGTTTGGAATTAATACCCAATGTTTCATCTAATATTTTCTTCAGAAAATATAGATTCCCTTGTGAGATATGTCATCCAAATAATGTTGAAGCTTAGCTACCAAAAAATGTCCTGACTAGTGGACCTAATAGGATGCGTCTCAAGAGCAATAAAAATTACTCTTTACTTAGCCATTCCAACCTAAAGGCATTGTCTTATGGTTTTAATATCAGCATGCACGAAACTATCTTATAAGATAAAGAAATTCCCTGAAAAGAAAAACTGAAACACGAAAGAAAATGCTGATAATAAAACTAAAGGACAAGAAAAACGAATCAGATCGCTTCTTCTTCCACAATACTTCAACAGGGTGAGTAGAGGATAATTATGGGACGGAACTGGTTGGGAAAGACTGTCGGGTCCAGTCTATCTGGATCATCGCTGGATCTGGTTCAGGAACAAAAGCTTGCATTTTATCTAACAATTCTTCAGCAGTTGTTGCGGATATTATGATTCGTCGTGCCACTCTTGATATGAAATTCTTCTGCATAATATAATCCACAAAAGCTATCAGACCTATAAAGAAATTGTTAACATTCAACAACCCAATGGGTTTCTTATGCAAATTAAGTTGGGCCATGGAAGCAATTTGAAAGACTTTTCCCAATGTGCCAAAACCACCTGGTAGAGCAATAAAAGCATCAGCATTTAAAAGCATTTGTAACACAGGTTCTTGCAAATTTTTAACCACTAATTCTTCTCCAATCGTGCCCCCAGAAACAAATTTCAAAGGTCCAGGGATAATGCCCAGAACTTGGCTTCCTCCTAGAGATGCTGCTGATGCTACACCTCCCATTAATCCGACACTACCTCCTCCATAAACTAAGTGTATTTTTCGCTCAGCTAATACCCTACCTAAATGGTTGGCTGCTTTTAAGTACTTTTCATCTTTTCCAGGAAAAGCTCCAGAAAATACACAAATACTACGGGATTTACGAGTTAAGGTTTTCTCCATTCCTATCCTTACCCTTGTGAGAAAAGAAGAAAAGAAGATATATTTATAGAGATGAAGAGATAAAGCAATAATTTTATTTTCAAGAGTGGATACATTATTGTCGAAAATGGAGAAAATTTCCAAAATGACAGCTATACACAGTAGTCACGACTGTGGCTCGGGTTAGGAATAAGTACATTATCGTCAAAAGGGGAAGAAAGTTTTCAAAATAGCTACTAGCATGTACAGTAGTCGCGATTGTAGCTTATGTCAGGAGTAGGTACGTGATTGTCGGAAGAGAAGGAAAATTTTCAAAAGCGACAGCTTGCATGTACAGTAGTCGTGACTGTGGCTCACGTCAGGAATAGGTATATTATTCTTGTAAGAGAAGGAAAATTTTCAAAAGCGACAGCTAGCGTGTACAGTAGTCGTGACTTTGGTTCACGTCTTCCACTGACTTTACGTCTAGTAACGGCTTCAATGCCTTCTATGAATTGGCGATTTGCATCCCTTCCAGTTTTCTTACAAACTGGCAAACAGGGTCGTTTAAAGTCAGATTTCCAAGACTGTAATGATCTCGTTCTTTTTGGAAAGTCATTCATAAACCGACAATCTCAAATTGCACCATTTCACAAGAGTGCGCTTCAAGAGTCTCTTGGATATCCTCCAGAGATTCCTTACGCAGGCCATTCTTAATGAATTTTCTTCTATCTTCACGATTTCTAGTGATTATCCCTGAAGAACGACATTTAGTGCCGCAAATCCACCATCCACAATTATGACAGACGCCTAGCTTCCTTGCTCTTCTCTTTTTGGCATAAGCGCTTTTTCCAAAGCCGGGCATACGGGGGAAGAATGCATCTGGAACTTCACCAGCCGACCGAACCTTAGCTTCGATTAGCCACCGCACATTATCAGGAATGTCTTTCTGCATAAATACTCTAAATCGTTCACATCTAGCTTGATAAATCTTTTTAAGAACATTTATTGGGAGGGAAGGAAAATACTTTCGTAGGGCGGAAAGAGAAGACTCCATTGATGAAGGAGGCATTTAAGAGAAAAAAGGAAGAAATTAGTGATTGTAAGAAACGGAAATAACTGACTTTGAGAGTCACGGAGTACCGTATCCAAAAAGAAGAACACGCATTTATAGCGATGAAAGGATAATGTGTTTATTACGCTTACAGAAACCAGTACATTATTGTCAAAAGAAAAGACAAATGACAGCTTATATGTACAGTAATTGTGACTGTGGCTCACATCTTCCACTGGTTTTACGTCCAGTAACGGCTTCTATAAGTTGAGGATTTACTTCCCATCCAGTTTTCTTACAAACTGGCAAACAGGGTCGTTTAAAGTCAGATTCCCAAGACTGTAACGGTCTCATTCTTTATGGTAAGTCCTCCATAAACCGATAATTTCACCTTGCACTCCTCCACAAGAATGCGTTTCAAGAGTCTCTCGGATATCTTCCAGAGATTCCTTACGCAGGCCATTCTTAATGAATTTTCTTTTATCTTCACAATTTTTCGAGATTTATCCTAAAGAGCGACATTTAGTATCGCAATTCCATCGTCCACATTTATGGCAGACACCTAGCCTCTTTGCTCTTCGCTTTTTGGCATAAGCGCTTTTACCTAAGCCAGACATACGGGACATAAATGCATCTGAAACTTCACCAGCCGAACGGACCTTAGCTTCAATTAACCACCGCACATCGTCAGGAATGCCATTGTGTATAAAAACTCTGATTCTTTCAGATCTAGCTTGGTAAATCCTTCTAAGAATATTTATTGGGAGGAAAGGAAAGTACTTTCGCAGGGCGAAAAGAGTAGAATCCATTGATGAGAGAAGAGAGGAAGAAATCAGTTATTGTAGGAAACTGAAATAACCGACTATGAGAGTCACGGAGTACCGTATCCGCTACTTAACCGGGAAGAAGAACACGCATTTATAGTGATGAAAAGATAACGTGTTAATTACGCTTGTGTGAGCAAGTACATTATTGTCAAAAGAAAAATGTAAATTTTCAAATATGACAAATTGTATGTACAGTGATTGTGATTGTGGCTCATATCTTCCACTGGTTTTATGTCCAGTAACGGCTTCAACGCCTTCTATGAGTCAGAGATTTGCTTCCCATCCAGTTTTCTTACAAACTGGCAAACAGGGTCTTTTAAAGTCAGATTCCCAAGACTGTAACGGTCTCGTTCTTTATGGTAAGTCCTCCACAAATTGACAATTTGACATTGCACTCGTGCACAAGAATGCGTTTCAAGAGTTTCTCAGATATCCTCCAGAGATTCCTTACGCAGGCCATTCTTAATGAATTTTCTTTTATCTTCACGATTTGTGGAGATGTGTCCTAAGGAGCGACATTTAGTATTGCAATTCCATCGTCCGCATTTATAACAGACGCCTAGCCTCTTTGCTCTTCTCTTTTTGGCATAAGCGCTTTTACCTAAGCCGGGCATACGGGGCATAAATGCATCTAAAACTTCACCAGTCGAACGGACCTTAGCTTCAATTAACCACCGCACATCGTCAGGAATGCCCTTGTGTATAAAAACTCTGATTCTTTCACATCTAACTTGGTAAATCCTTCTAAGAACGTTTATTGGGAGGGAAGGAAAGTACTTTCGCAGGGCGGAAAGAATAGAATCCATTGATGATAGAAGAGAGGAAGAAATCAGTTATTGTAGGAAACTGAAATAACTGACTATGAGAGTCATGGAGTACCGTATCTGCTACTTAACCGGAAAGAAGAACACGCATTTATAGCGATGAAAGGATAACATGTTCATTACGCTTACGGGAGCAAGTACATTATTGTCAAAAGAAAAATGTAAATTTTCAAATATGACAAATTGTATGTACAGTGATTATGATTGCGGCTCACATCTTCCACTGGTTTTACGTCCAGTAACGGCTTCAACGCCTTCTATGAGTCGGGGATTTGCTTCCCATCCAGTTTTCTTACAAACTGGCAAACAGGGTCTTTTAAAGTCAGATTCCCGGGACTGTAACGCTCTCGTTCTTCATGAAAAATACTCCATAAACCAAGAAGTTCGCGTTGCACTGATCCACAAGAATGCATCTCAAGAGTCAATCGGATATCATCCAACGAATCCTTACTCAGGCCATTCTTGATAAATCGTATTTTATCTTCTCGATTATTGGAGATCATTCCTAAAGAACGACATTTAGTATTACAAGTCCATCGACCACATTTATGACAGACTTGTAACCTTTTCGCTCTTCGTTTTTTGGCATAAGAGCTTTTGCCTATACCAGGCATGTGAGACGTAAATGCATCTGGGGCTTCGCCTGCCAGACGAGCCTTAGCTTCGATTAACCACCGTACATCTTCAGGGATTCCTTTGTGTATTAAAACTCTTAATCGTTCACAGCGAACTCGGTAGATCTTTTGAGAATGTTCATTGGGAGAGAAGGAAAATATTTTCACAAGGGAGAAAGAGTAGGATCTATTTTCTAGCGGGAGGTAAAAGAAAGTAGAGAGGAAGGAATCAGTTATTATGGGCAACTGAGAGAACCGACTTGAGAGTCACGGAGTACCGTATCCGCCACTTAACCGAAAAAATGGAGCCAACTTTTTGACAATATTTCTTATCTTTGATATTCCGTCGTGCTGTCGTCGATCCTGTCCTTGTGCATGAAGCCTCGATTATCGAATCCATTGTTAGCTTTTGACAAATTGTCAACGACAATATTTCTTGACATCTGCCTTATCCTTGGCCATAGCTATCTCTTATCGTCGATCCTGTCCTTTCAGGTGTAGCCTCGATTATTGAATCCATTACGAAGCTTTTGACAAATTGTCAACGACAATATTTCTTGATATCTGCCTTATCCTTGGCTATAGTTATCTATTATCTTGGATACTACTAGCTGACGTCAATCCTGTCCTTCCAGGTGTAGTCTCGATTATTGAATCGATTGCCAGGCTTTTGACATATTGTCTACCTTATCCTTGAATTCCTGATGCGGGTTGGTCCAGCGTATTAGCTGTGCATCCAGTGATAGACTGGTAAAAGCTGATGTCATTGAGATCTCAGCTTATACTGCTGTAACTATGTCATGAATGTGCTTCCCGTTTGGTCCCTGTTATGCAAAGGCCGTGCATGCATGATGTGAAATGCATGAATGCAGAGCATGTGTAACTGATGGTTTTTTTTTTTTTTTGGATTTTTGGATGGATCTAGTTCTTCATGTCTTTGCTTTACTGGATCTTCTTTGTGATTGCCTTCTTGGACTATCATTGAATCTCTTTATGCTTCCCAGCTCTTGTCCATTGCCTCAAAAGCCCAACTCTTTTCAAAATCCCTTTTCCTTGACTTGTTCTTGAATTTTGGCCTCAATTTCTTTAATGTTCGCCCGCCTCATACTTTATGCCTCTCTGGATAATTGTCCCTGTTGAAATATTCGTGAGTATGGTTCTTTTTTGCTTACATGAACATGCTAAGGGTTCTGAAGCGATCATCCAGGCAACTACTAAGGCTATCTCCCGAAGATTTGTTACTCCTTCTTCTTTGTTAGCCTATGTTCTGTGCCGTTCGCAAAGCAGGACCTCAATTTTACCTGTTTTAATTCACAAAGCTTATCAAAGTAATCTACGGTCTTTGCTTTTTCTGAGTTTTAAATATTACTATTCTTCCTACAAATGTCACAATTTATTGCACACTTAAGGCTAGTAGGAATGTGAGATTTGAAGGAAAAGAACTGGATAGAAATGACTTCATTATTATTTCTTTTGAGCAAGGAAAATTAGACGTGAGAATCAAAGGAAGGCTAAAGAGAATTCACTTTTTATTTATGGGTAAAAGAATATAAAAATCTTGGGTACAGATGAATAACAATGAAAGTGTGAGGGAAGAACGCTCTTTTTGACAACTTTGATCAAATAGACTTTGGTAACCCTGTATCCACTTCTTCCCTTATGTCCGAAAATTTCTTCATTATGCAAAGTATTTCTTTACTGAATCTGAATTTATTGGCTTTGGTAACTCTTGTCCATCTTCTGTCAGAATTAGAGCCCTTCCTGAAAATGCTTTCTTCACGACATATGGCCCATCATAATTTGGTGTCCATTTTCCTCAAGAATCATGCTGAATGGGTAGAATTTTCTTGAGCACTATGTCACCCTCGTGAAATTACCGTGGGCGAACCTTTTTATTGTAAGCGCGAATCATCCTCCTTTGATAAAGCTACCCATGGCAGAGGGCTATCATTCTTCTTTCATCAATTAGGTTTAATTGCTCGTATCTATCCTTGACCCATTCTGCTTCTCTTAATTGAGTATCCATTAGTACCCTTAATGAAGAAATTTCAACTTCAATGGGCAATACAGCCTCCATGCCATATACCAGAGAAAAAGGTGTTGCTCCAGTAGAAGTACGAGTAGAAGTTCTATAAGCATGTAGTGCAAAAGGTAACATCTCATGCCAGTCCTTGTAAGTGACGATCATCTTTTCAATAATTCTCTTGATATTTTTATTGGCCGCTTCTACTGCACCATTCATCATCGGTCGATAAGGTGCCGAATTGAGATGCTTGATCTTGAACTGTCGGCACAAAGTCTGCATCATTGTATTGTTCAAGTTCGTGGAATTGTCTGAGATGATACACTCTGGCAGCCCATAGCGACAAATAATTTCTTTCTTAATGAACCGGCATACCACATTTTGAGTTACATTTGTATAAGACACAGCTTCTACCCATTTAGTGAAGTAGTCTATTGCCACTAGGATGAATTTGTGACCATTATAAGCTTTGGGGGTAATGGCTCCAATGACGTCAATTCCCCACATGGCAAAAGGCCAAGGTATTGCTGTTACATTAAGATGAGCAGGTGGAGCCTGGATCTTGTTGGCATATATTTGACATTTGTGACATTTTCTTACGTGATTGATGCAATCACTTTCCAATGTGAGCCAATAGTAGGCAGCCCTCATTATTTGTCTTGCCATGGTATGACCACTAGTGTGTGTTCCACACATTCCAAAATGAATTTCTTGCATGATCTTTCGTGCTTCATGAGCATCTACACAGCGAAGTAGCATCGAGTTTGGGGTTTTCTTATAAAGTGTGTCTAGGTTTAAAATAAAACTCATTGACAGTTTTCGTAGAAATTTCTTGTCATTTTCTGATGTTTCTGGTGGATACACTCGTTGTTAGAGGTATTTCTTGATATCGTGATACCAAGGTTTCCCATCCAATTCTTCTTTGATGTTCATGCAATAAGCTGGGGAATCTATTATTTTCATTTCGAACACAGAAGTATGCTCAAGGTCGCTTATCTTGTACATAGCAGCTAAAGTAGCTAAAGCGTCCGGAACTTGATTATCTTCCCTTGGAAGATGATGGAAGCTTATACTGTTAAATTTTCGAGCCAAATCTAATATGAGCTTTTGGTAAGGGATCAATTTTGAATCCCTTGTCTCCCATTCTCCATTGATTTGATATATGACTAATGCGGAATCCCCATAAACTCGGAGATTTTGTACTTTCAATTCCAGTGCCATTTGGAGCCCATAGCACATGCCTCATATTCTACTATATTGTTGGTACAAGGAAATGTAATTTTTGCTGTGAGGGGAAACTGCTCTCCGCTTGGAAAGATGAGTATAGCTCCAATCCCTTGTCCCAAAGCATTAGATGCTCCATCGAATGCCATTTTCCATGTTTCATCATCTTCAGAGACTTCTTGTTCTATCGTCATTATATCTTCATCAGGAAAGTCCATTCTCATTGGCTCATAATCATCCAATGCTCTATCAGCCAGATATTCAGCAATCACACTCCCTTTTACAGCCTTTTGGGTGACATACTGTACGTCGTATTCAGACAACAGCATTTGCCATTTTGCGATCCTGCCTGATAAAGCAGGTTTCTAAAAAATGTACTTAATGGGATCAGTTTTGGAGATCAGCAATGTGGTGTTGTTGAACATGTAGTGTCGTAGTCGGTGTGCTGCCCATGCAAGGGCACAACAGGACTTTTCTACTATTGAGTATTTCGCTTCATACATGGTAAGCTTCTTGCTCAAATAGTAAATTGCATGCTCTTTCTTGCCTGTCTCATCACATTGACCCAATACGGATCCTAATGAAGAATCTTGTATGGATAAATATAGAATCAACGGTTTTCCAGATCGGGGTGGTACCAAGACTGGCGGGTTTGATAGATATTGCTTGATTTTCTCGAATGATTCTTGGCATTCGTTATTCCACTCAATCGGATTGTTCTTCTTTAGTGATTTGAAAAGAGGTTCACACTTGGACGTTAATTGTGAAATGAACCTTGCTATGAAGTTGATTCTTGTCTCGCCTTAACTTTACTTGAGTCAACTCGAATCCCATCTTTGCTTACCATGAAACCCAATAACTTTCCTGAAGAGGCTCCGAAAGTACATTTGGCAGGATTCAAATTTAGTTGATATTTACAAAGTCTATCAAATAGTTTTCTTAGCACTTTTAGATGCCCCCCAGTAGTGAAAGTTTTGGCGATCATGTCGTCTACATATACTTCAATATCTTTATGCATCATGTCATGGAATAACGCGACCATGGCTCTTTGATATGTAGCACCAGCATTCTTTAACCCAAAAGGCATCACCTTATAGTAGAAGGTACCCCAAAGGGTAATAAAAGCAGTTTTTATCATATCATCTGGATCAAGTTTGATTTGATTGTACCCAGAAAAGCCATCCATGAAGGAAAAGTAGGAGTTTCATGCGGTATTGTCCACCAGCGTATCAATGTGAGGAAGTGGGAAGTTATCTTTAGGACTGGCATAGTTCAAGGGCCGGTCGTCCTGACAAACTCTTAGTTTTCCACTTTCTTTCTTTTCGACTAGAACTATGTTAACAACCCATTCTATATATTCAGCGACCCCAAGGAATTCTGCATCCCATAGCTTTCGAATCTCATCTTTTACTCTCAAGATTAGATCCGGCTTTAATCTTCGTAACTTCTGTCTGACAGGCTTTACCCAGGTTTCAAGGGTATTTTGTGTAGCACTATGTCTGAGCTTAAGCCGGGCATATCTTGGTATGACCAAGCAAATACATCCACATATTCCTTCAATAAGTGGACTAATTCTTCTTTGTCTTCAGGAGGAAATAGAGTGTCAATCCTGACTGTCTCCCAAGTTGGATGCCTCAATTGGTTCCTGACTTGTTGCTCTTTCTTTTTCATCTCGCTCGATCATTTTTAATAGCTCAGGAGATATTTGAAGATCTTCGTCATCCGAGTCGGTAGTGTTTACAGGATTATCAAAGTTCATTCTTTCATTGTCATCAAAGAGAGTTTCAGGTCTACATTAACCAGAAAGAAAAGAGAGAGAAGAGAAAATGGCAAGAATGAGATGGATGCAAACTGGTACTTTATTTATAATGTGCATAAATCACAACTTTATTGGAATGAAAAGCAATAACTAAAAGGTTCACTTAAGCAAAGACTACACCCTATTGATTGAACATTTCTTTAGGAGGTTTTTATTATTAGATTACTTTGAAAAACTCTCGATTATAACAGGCAGTTCTATCGCCTCCCAATTGTTCAGCACATCTCGTGGGCTACAGGGTTGAACGAGCTCCTCATCTTCAGGTGAATCACTGATTATTGCCTGAATAGAAAAACTTTCAAAAGGCTTGTTGATGTTGATGGTCAGCGCGCCTTCATTGTCATTTTTCGGAATTAAGCCACCACTGACGAATGTTTCAGTGATGTCAGGGATATCCAGATTTCTTTCCTGTAGAGGATGCCCTGTTAATCGTGCAATCCTCTTTTCTCTCTTTTCAGCTATCGCCTTCATTTTGTCTTGCCTTGTCAGTGTGAAACCTAGGCCATATTTCCCTTCATTTGCAGAGATTTTCAATGGCTCTGGTATTCCTGGTAAATCTTGTCCCAGACCTAACCCCGGTGAGTATCCTCCTTTCATCATGAGTTTGGCGATCATGCGACTTGTTTTGAAGATGCTTGGCACGAGTTCTTCTCCATCGACATAGGTAGCATTAACAATTTCAAATGACCTGAAAGAGCAATCAGGCACATCTTCATTGACCTCGACATATTGAGCATCTGCAGGTCTAGATAGCAGAATGTCTTTTTCAGCAAAGACTGTGATTAACTTTCCTTCAATAATGAATTTCATTTTTTGGTGTAACGAAGAAGGAATTGCTCCAGCCATATGGATCCATGGTCTTCCCAACAGACAAGTATAAGAAGGATTAATATCCATAACTTGGAATGTGATGTTGAAGACACAAGGGCCAATCTCTATTGGCAGCTCTATTTCTCCAACAACATCTCTCTTCGTCCCATCAAATGCTCAAACGACGATATGACAGTAGTTGAGGGATGATGGGTCGATACCAAGTTTGTGTAAGGTTTCAAGTGGCATTACATTTAGAGCTGACCCATTATCAATAAGAACTTTAGCCATAATTCGATCTTTGTATTTAACCGAAATATGTAAAGCCTTAGAGTGAACCCTTCCTTCTGCCGGTATCTCATCGTCAGTGAATGTGACGAGATTCTGTGCCGTGATGTTGTTGACGAGGTGGTCAAAATTATTCACAAAAATATCTTGCTCAACATAAGCCTTATTCAAGACTTTGAGAAGGGCTTCTCGATGAGCATCAGACCTTAAGAGTAATGAAAGTATGGAAATCTATGCTGGCAGGCGGTTTAACTGCTCAATGATACTATACTCACTTTGCTTTATGAGTTTGAGAAACTCAGTAGCTTGTTCATCTGTTACCGCTCGAGGCATCTTTTGCTCTTTGGATGTATTTGTATCAAGAGGTCCACTTGTTGGATCTGTAACGTTCTTATCTTATTGGGGCTTGTTCATTTGCTCCGGAGAATAACACCGACCACTTCTAGTCATGCTCCCAACTTCTAATGGGGTTGATGTGATGTTGGAAGTGTAATTATAACCCCATGGAACAACTTTGTCTGATTTGTAGGGGAATGGCCTCGGGACTTGAATTCTTAAAGGCTTAAGAGCAGGTTTTGAAATTGGTATGACTAGTGGTCTTGGCATAGCATTGACTTCTTGTTCTTTAATGATCACATTCACATCATCATCTTTGTCTGACATAAAAATGATGAGTTGGGATGAGTCTATGAGTTTTTGTAGATTCTCACGGAATTCTAAGCATTCCTGGATAGAATGACTCTTACTGTCATGAAAATCGCACCATTCTTCATCTTCGACTTCTTCATGTTTAAAAGAAGACTTCCGAATGATGGCCCCTTCTTTCAGAAGGCATGAATATACATGCTTAAAAGGTGTTATGATATCATTGACTGACTTCTTTATCAGCCGATGTTCTTCTATCATATTGACTGGTTTAGCCTGATGAGGTGGCAATGGGTTTTGAGTGACGTTTGGTTCATCAGAAAAGTCCAACCATTTTGACTGGATTAATTGTTGGACTATGCGTTTCAATGCTATGCAATTTTCCAAGCCGTGGCCTACAGCGCCCTCATGATATGGGCAAGTTATGTTGGGGTCATACCACATTGGATACGGGGGTTCCAATGGCCTTGTAGGAATTGGGCGAATAAGTTGACTTTCGATGAGTTTTGGAAACAATTCAGTGTAAGTCATGGGAATTGGCGCAAAAACTTCTCTTGGTCTTTGTGCAGGTACTAGAGGAGTCGGAACAGGTGGCCGTAACTGATTAGGCCTGTTGAGAGGATAATTGTTGGGCCTATTAGAAGGATAATCATTGGGCCTATTGGGAGGATAATCATTGGGCCTATTGGCAGAATAGGATAGACGAGGCCCGGTAGCCACAGCACCCACGAGGGGAATCCCTCTTCCGCGTCCTATTTGTTGTACTTCGTCATCCTTTCTTCTGGATGGTCCTCCTCTTTTCATAGGATCATTAAAGGACTCAGCAATCTTCCTAGTCCTAATCCCATGCTCGATCCTTTCTCCAGACATGACAACGTCGGAGAAATTAGTTGCCGAATTGTTAATGAGCTTGTCATAATATGGGTACTTCAGTGTCTGAACAAATAAAGTAACCATTTCTCTCTCCGTCATGGGTGGCTAAACTTGTGCGGCTAAGTCCCTCCACCTTTGAGCATATTCCTTGAAGGTTTCTTGCTTTTTCCTCTCCATATTCTGGAGAGTTTGGCGATCCGGGGCCAAGTCCATAACATGTTTGTAATTGCTGATGAAGGCTTGAGCAAGATCATTCCATGTTTTAATGTTTCTTGGACCTTGACTTAGATACCATTGTAATGCTGATTTTGTAAGGCTTTCTTGAAAAAGTGCAATCCACACCTTTTCGTCTTTTGTGAGTGGTTGTAGTCTTCTTAGAAACAACGTGATGTGAGTGATGGGATCACTCGTTCCATCGTATTTCACAAAGTCTGGCACCTTAAAGTCTGAAGGGATTACGACATCTAGCACTAAGCAGAGGTCATCCACTGAGAGAGATCCGAATATAGTGCCTCCTTCAATGGCTCGAAGTCTCTTCTCTATTGTTTCGAACTTTTGAGATTCTCCTTCTTCCTTTGGTAATGTCTTCTTCTCTTCATGTATAGTGTCTTGTTTCAGGTGAATGCTAGCGGACGGACCTGGTTCCAAAAACAGATTTTCTTGAATTGAGATCCGTTGTGGGGTGAATCCCAGAGGATAAGTAGGATCTTGTGGTTCTTTGATAGGAACTTGAGTTGCTTTCCCCTTGATTAGCTCCATCAATTGTCTCATTTGTTCGGCCATGCTTTCTATCTTGGACTCCATATCTATGAGACGTCCTTCAGTTTGTTCTGCCATTAATCTTGTTTGGAGCCGAGTTGAATATTGGTGTTGAGGTCCAATTTTACCTTTTTAAAGTAAGATTTATTTTATTAGATTCTATGTGTATGTGATTGATGCAATGGATGCATGCATGCAATGAGTGAGTTTGATTATCCACTATCGTGGAACTTCAAGACTTTTAGTTATTATTATAAAGACTAAAAAGTTAGCATAGTTTGATGTGTGGTTTTGATGCATGAAGAATAATTGCACAAAACAGAAGTATAAGAAAAGAAAAATAAGGTTATTAATAAGTTAAATAGCAATTAACAACTCATGAACTATTATGGAAAAATGAGTTAAAACCATAAATATAAGACACGAAGAAAATAAAAGTGTAGAGCAACAACATAGCATAATAACGACATACTTATAGCGTTGGTAAATGGTAGGAATTCTACGGTCAATTCTATGTTTAAGTGGGGAATTCTATATGCATAAGGTGGTTTATAAAAAAGGCAAGGGATAGTTCCCGAATCCCATCACTAAATTATAGTGACAGCCCAATTCCTTACCCTCTAGGGTTTATGTAAGGAAAGGATTAATTCGAGTCGTAGCTTTTCGTGGGCCCGTGCAGAGACTAACCGTCTCAAGAGGCAATACACTACTTTGCTACTTTGAAACCGGTGAAGGCTTGGAGACCATGGCCTCACAAGGACAACAACACCAATTCCGCTTAGAAAGAACGTGTTCGATTTGAGGAAGCTCGGGTATAGAGCTTCATGTCGTAAATGCATTATGCATGTTTACTTAAGTAGATATAACATATAAATCCACATAAAAATAAGCAAAGTAAATCAAAACAAATCAACTTCTAGGCTTGACTCACTAACATAAACCTCCCTAGTGGAGTCGCCAAACTGTGGCAATGTGCGGGTTTTCGGGAGTCGCCACCAATTGGTTTTCGCTCAGGTCGACTGGATACCTTAAAAAATAGTCTGCGAGAGTTCAAGGGTTCGGGAGTATGGTTACGTTAAAACAACTATGTTATAGCGCCAAAAAATTGGTACCTTAGTTGATTTCAATTTTGTTTTGCTTGTTTTTTTTTAAATAAATTCAGTTAATTTTCAAAACCAGGAATTTTAACTGAATTATTTAGTTATGGATTTTGAATGAATGTGGATTTCAAGATTTCGGTAATTAGTTTACGTAATTTTGTAATAAATTCGATATTTCCGAACCATGGATTCTACCGAATCACCCGGACACGGAATTTGATGAAATTTTAGTTAATTACTAAATATTTTAAGTAAATATTTAATAATCCATATTATAAATTCTGCCGAATTATCAGAATATGGATTTTTATTTTTATATTTAATTTTATTTATTTAAAATTTTTATGCTTCTTCAAGCCATGAATCCTATCGGATCACCCGGACATGGGTTTTTAATTTAAAATTTTAATTCTTGATTTTTTCATAAATTTTTGTGAATTTTTTTTGGATTTTTTTAGTAACTTTAATGTTAATCTTATTAAAAATTATTATAGAAGTCTAAACATGAGTCTAAAAATATGTTTTTTTTTAAAAATAAATTTATTTTTTTGGTAGAATCATTTGTTTATTATTTTTTTTGGATATTTTATTTTATTTACTTAAAAGTAAAAATTTGTTTCCAAACCGTGGATCCTGCCGGATCATTTGGATATGGAATTTAATTTAAATTTTTGTTTATTTAATTAATTATTAATTTTGATAATAATTTTTAATATTTTATTATTATTTTTTCTATTTTTCTTGAATTTTTAATTATTATTAATTTAAATATATATTTAAAAAAATTGATTTTTATTTTTGGAATTATTTAATTATGATTTTTTAAAAATTTTAATAAAAAAAGAATAAATGGTTAATTTTTTTTTTTGCTATTTTTTTTTATTTTTGAAAGAAATAAAATAAAAATATGTGTTCCAAAAAAATAAAAGATGGTTGGCTTTTGTTAAAAATTGATTTTTTTTGTTAGCCCTAAAAATAAATGGAATAAAGTTAATCATTCACATAAAAAAATTCTTCTTTTAATTTGTTATTATTTACTTATTTATTTTATTTATTTTTTTATGCTAAAGGTGAAATAAATGAATTAATTTTAACTATAAAATAAAATTTGCATAAAGTAAATAAAGGAAAATTAAATGACAATAAATAAATAAAGTAAAGTGGAGATTTTCTTTTTTTTGGTTTGGACATCTATTTAAAATAAAAGGTGCATAAATTAAATAACACATGCAAATAAATAAAGAAAAAGCACATAAAGTAAATAAAGGAATATTAAAAGATAATAAATAAATAAATAAAGTGGGGCTTTTTGGCCATCCACTTAAAAAAATAAATAAATAGGAGGTATAACCTTCTATGAATTATAATAATAATAATAATAATAATAATAATAATAATAATAATAATAATAATAAAAGTTAGTTGTTAGTAATTAGTTGTGCAAAAAAATTAAAAGGTTAGTAACTTATACTGGAATAATAATAATAATAATAATAAAATTAGTTGTTAGTAAAGTTAGTTGTTAATAATAATAATAATAACAATAAAAGTTAGTTGTTAGTAAAGTTAGTTGTTAATAATAATAATAATAATAAAAGTTAGTTGTTAGTAATTAGTTCTGCAAAAATTAAAAGGTTAGTGACCAAAATGAATAATCATGGAAAGATGAAGGATTAAACCAGGATTTTACCTAGAGAGATAAAATTTTGAATTTTCTGTTACAGGAGCGACGCGACTGGCTAGGCGCCGGTAGCGTGCAGGGGCGAGGCGAACGGCGGCCAGGCGAGTAGGCGACGGCGGCAGCGTACCGGGAAAGGGACGGCGGCGACGGGTAGAGAGAGAGGGTGTGACGGAGGACGAGAGGGATGACGGGGCGAGAGAGAGGGGAGGAGAGGAAGAGCAAGACGACGGCCACGATGGTGACGCGGCAGGACGGCGTGAGGCGGCGACGGCGCAACAGGGGGGGGCAAGCGCGGCGGAGCAAAAAAGGCGACAGAGGGCAGGGTGGCAAGCTGGGGAGGAAGAAACGGACGGCGGGACGGAGTAGGAGAGAGAGAGACGAAACACGCAGAGAAAACGGAAGGTGGACGGAGAAAGGGGGTGGTCTCATCAGAAGTTTAGGATTTTTCTGAGTGAAGGGGGAGAGGCCAGGGACTATTTCTACAGTTTTTCCCTTTTTTTAAATGGAGCTCTAATCTTGATTTTTCTTCTCTCCTCTTTCTTTACAGATTTGGACCCCTATTTATAGGGGAAGGAGTGCTTGACTGTTCATAATTAAAAAATAATTAAAATCAAACTTATCTCTTAATTTGGTAAGATGACAGTTTCAGTCCTTTCCGTCTCTTTTGACTTTGGGGATGTTCCTGAAACTTCTGATTGAGACAATTTTGTCTTTTTCTGTCAATTTGGGCCAGAACCGTCGGTCTGGCCCAAAATTCATGTGACAAACTACCAAATGCTCCTGGAACTTTCATATTTTGTCAAATTTTCCCAAAACTTCTTAATTTTGTCATTTTTAACCCAAACTTTTCAATTTTGTTTTGTTTTTTTTTTTTTGGAGTTTTCTTTTGTAATTCCTACATACATACATACACACATATATTATTTTTAACTAAACCCTTATAAAACAGAATATATTTTAAACTAATTAATTAAATTTTTTTTAGTAATAATAATTAATTAGTTAATAATAATAATTTTTTAATTAATTTTTTTTTGAATTTTAATTTCTTTGGATATACACACATAGATATTAACTTAACAAAATGCCCCTTCCCCAAAACTATTTAATTTAATTTTCTCTTTGTATAATTATTTTTATATAATTATTTTTTTTTAATTTTTAACTAATTTTTTTAATTATTATTTTTAAAAAAAGAAGTGGTCGGACGAAATTGGGTGTCAACAATAAGGATCATTTCTAAAATAAGATAAAAACTTTAAAATACTTCTCCTTTGAATTAATATATGATTAGTGATTTTCTCATAATTTTCTATTTATATATTCTATTATTAATTACTCATTATTTAAGATGTCTTATATAACAAAATGCTTATTAATTTCCTTAAATTGAAAAATGCACTAAATTTTTTTATTTGTTGAACTAATAGATAAAAATGCTAAAACGAATAATTCCTTGCTTATGCTTTCAAATTTTTGTTATGCCTAATATGTGACTTGTACATTAGAATTGAATATTGGAATCTCACACACACACACACATAAACCGGTACATTCGAGATGATACAATATTGTCCCAGTATTGTACCATATCGTTTAAAAAAGAGTACGTTGTCCGGTATGAGATTTAAAAAATTACTAAAAGCTACAAATTTTGTTAATTATTTTACAATTATAACTTGCAAATTAAAGCAATATATTTCTCTTTTCAAATCAACATCAAATTTACAAAATTAACTATTATTGATTTTACATATTTTAGTGCTAGCATTTACCTCAAAAAATTATATGATTTTTTCATTAATTTAATTTCAACAAAAATTGGGCAAGTAACTATCTTTCACATTTATTAATTTAAAGATAAAGAAAAACCTTGATTCCTACTTAAACATTAATAAGAAAAAACTATAATCGTTATTATAAGTTTATTACAAATATCTTATAATTATTTTTATTTAAATACAACAATATTTAAAAAATAGAATGATTTCTAATGCATTCTTCAATTAAGGAAATTAATAATCTTAAATACCCATTAATAAATGAATAATTATATAAACTTAATATTACGGCATAATGACCAATGGTCCACTAATTCAAATCAGAAGGATTTAATAATAACTTTGAGAAAAGTATTTTAAAAATAAAAATAATGTTCTTAATTGGAGGTTAATAAAAAATGAAAATGTAAAAATAAAAAATGTGCACAAACAATGAAAAGTATGTAGAAATTAAACCATAAGGAAAAATCATTGAAAAAGTAAGTTAAAAGGAACTATATATAAAAATATACTATGTCAGTTGGAAAACTACAATCTATGAAGCAACTTATACGTTAAGGAGAAGTCTTACACAATAGCTAAAAGCTAGGCCTCAAAGTGCAATTAATCCATTGGTTACAACCTTCAAAATAGACATTAGGAAGTAACTGTACGTTTATTGAAACCCCAGGGAGTGTTTAAGAGATTTTTGAATAAGAGTGGCATAAGTGTAATTTTCACTAAACCTCAGGGAGCATTTTGTAATTCTCCCAAATTTTCAAGCCTATGATGCATTGAACATAGACTTCTAAGCAAGGGTCGCATTAAGATACAGGAATTCGTGAGGCCGGAAACCGTTATAGTTGATGGCAAAAGTTGAATATGACATATAGCCTACCCTAAAAAAACTTTAGTTAAGTGATCCGAATGAAAGAAAGTAAAGTTTGCTATTTATACTGACAATATTTTTTAAGGTAAACCACGTCTTGGATAATTAACACCCTAGTTTTGTGGACTGCGTAAGTGCGGATAAGGGTGGTAACGAGGTGGATCGGGCGCGGAGCCACCACACCTGCCACCCACCTGGCAAGCTTGACGGGTAAGAAATGACACCCGTGCCCATTAACCGCAGGTCACGGGCACCCTACGGATTATCCACCAATGATTAGCAACATGGACTTGCTCTTCTTACTTTTAACAACATCATAAACAACGACAAATGACAGATCGACGACTGGGAGCAACGTGAGTCAACTTGGCAGGGGAACTGAGGTGGAGGTTGTGAGTGGATCTGAGGAAAAAAGAAGTAGAGGGGATGAGAGGGCAGTTGTGAGAGGCGAAGACAGGGCTGGGACGAAGGTGGGTAGTAGAAGAAATGGCGGCGCCTATTGATGTCGGCCTAGAAGCTTGAGAAAAAAAATGGTGGAGGAGCGAAAATGGGGGAACATAATAAATAGGAAATTTGGGGGGAGGAAACGAGGGAGGTGGCTGTTTGGAAGAATCGCCATAGAAAGACCAGGCAAAGAAGAAAGAGTAGATGAGTAAAAAGAAGGAACATGGGACATCGTAGCTTTTAGGGCTATATATTTGTTAAATTACACTTTAATCACTTGATTTATTTATTTGTTTTATCTTAGTCTTTTATTTTAACAAGTTACAATTAAATTATCTACAAACAAAAAAAAATTGTGATGAATTACGAGTGTCATAGATCAACTATTGGGCCAAAATCAAATTCCATGACTTATGTAAAAGTGCAATTATCATCAAATATCTCCAAATCCTTTATCCATGACTTATATATCCACAAGTTGCGGATTTTATCGTAACCTATGTCATCCTAACTGCGGAGCAAGCATCCTCAATAAAATGGACCAAGTGCGTACTTTTCGAAGTCCAACCTCTCCGCCGTCTCTCCTACGAGCTTCCTCTCGAACCATAGCGAGACGCGGAGACGTCCGAAGAACCACCACAGCTGCCGCCGGTCGTCTTTTTGCGGTAAGAACTCTGATGAAACATTCAAGCGCCATAGTTATGAGAATACTATTCCTTGATCTGATGTCTTGGTCTTTTGTTTTTGTTTTTGTTTTCCTTTTGTAATCGTTTTCTTGTATTCTTCTGATCTACTCCGATCTTGTCTGTGGAGTTTTAGCATGTCTGTTTCTCTATCAGATCTGGTGGTTTACTATCTCTTTTGTTTATCTGTAGAGAAGTGAAGTGACTTGCTTTGGAATGGTTTGGATTCATTTTGTTGTATATGATCTGTTGTTCAGAGGTTTATCGGTTGTAGATCTGGTGCTTGGTTTGGTAGATCTGTCAGTATAACATTATTCTGTTCGAAGAAGATCACTGTGGACAGCTGGTTTGATTTTAGGCACATTCTTCTATTTTCCATAATAAACCAAAAAAAAAGTTTTTGACTGATATGGTTGAATGATTTTCCTTTTTACAAGTGTGCGGTGAGTTTGATTATGCTTGGATAGGTGGGTAAGGACTTATGATGTCAGTATGCATGAAACTGTTCTGGAGTTCTGTTCAGAGATTTTTTGGTTAAAACGAAGTTATTGAAAGAAAAGTTTCGTGGGTTTATGCCTGAAGCTTTTTCTGATTAGATTCTCTTTAAAAGCTCTGTACTTTGATTTGGAACATCTTAACACAGTTCCCTTGTCAGGTTTGTCATTGAAAATGAAATCATAAACCATTTGATGAGCTCATTTTCTCTATTTATCGTTTTTTTTTGGGAGGGGGGGGGGGGGGGGGGGGTTGGAGAAATGTTTGTACATAATTCTGTTAGAACTGTTTTACTGAGTACTATGCTATTTCTCACCATTTTTTGGCTGAACTCTAGCATGTCTTCCTTAATTGGCTATGAAGAATTGATACTCAGCTTTTGGCTCATTTAAACCTTGTCACTGGCCGCCTCAATTTTGTTCATCTGCTTTCCATGTATTAAAATCTTGTATGCTACATATGTCTCAGATTAATGTTTAGCTTGGTTTGGCTGTTGGCCGTTCAGAAGTACCCCGCAAACTTATCTCTCACATTATTGCATTGTTTATGGGCCTTTGCAGAAAAGTTGCCATGGATCAGGAGCGACATCCAACAGTTATGCAGAAGATGGGCAGCCATCTCCATCAGTTCAGTCTGTCCCAAGATGTGAGGGGGATTACTGCACCTCTTAGGAGGTCTTACGGGAATTACTCCAATGCTGCTTTGCAGTACCCACTGGTGCAAGCTTGCCGTGCTACCACTGACCTATCTATGGTTACATCAACTGCATCCCCTGTTTTTGTGCAAGCCCCTTCTGAGAAGGGGTTGGGCGGCTTTGCAATCGATTTTCTTATGGGTGGAGTCTCAGCTGCTGTGTCAAAAACAGCTGCTGCTCCAATTGAGCGTGTCAAGCTGCTAATCCAAAACCAAGATGAAATGATTAAGAGCGGAAGGCTGTCTGAACCATACAAAGGAATTGGTGACTGTTTCAGGCGTACAATGAAGGATGAGGGAGTTGTTTCCTTGTGGCGGGGAAACACTGCCAATGTCATCCGTTACTTTCCCACACAGGTTGGCAACTGGTTTTTCTGTTTTTTCTTTTTTTTGTAATTTTTTTTATGATGTAATTTATCAGTGGCACTTATTGTTGTGTGTTTTGCCGCAGGCCTTGAACTTTGCCTTCAAAGATTACTTCAAGAGACTTTTCAACTTTAAGAAAGATAGGGATGGGTACTGGTGGTGGTTTGGTGGTAACTTGGCATCAGGTGGTGCAGCTGGTGCTACCTCCCTCCTCTTTGTCTACTCCTTGGATTATGCTCGGACCCGTCTTGCCAATGATGCCAAAGCTGCAAAGAAGGGAGGTGAGAGGCAGTTTAATGGCCTGATAGATGTCTACAGGAAAACATTGAAGTCTGATGGCATTGCTGGATTGTACCGTGGGTTCAATATTTCTTGTGTTGGAATCATTGTCTACCGTGGTCTCTACTTTGGACTCTATGACTCCCTGAAGCCAGTTGTCCTTACTGGGAAGTTGCAGGTCACCCTTTCGCCCCATTCTATAGTTTGTGTTATTATTTTAGTTGGTTTTGTGTTTACCTATCGTTGGCATTGATGATATTCAGGTCATGTTCTTGAAGCTGACATCTTGATTTTCTTTTTCGACCTTTCTAATCTCATACATGTAGAAAATTCATGATGTTTGATGAGCATTTTGGCTAGATAGTATTTGCAGCTACATTTTTCGTTCAAATTGCCTCTTTCACATAGAGTTGCGTGAAAGTAGTAGAGGTGATTAGTAATGAGTATTACTGTGTTGGTAGTTGTAACAAAACTATAACTCTTAGAAACTGAAATTGCTTGTTTGAGAGAGTTGAAAGATAAAAGCTAATTGCCTCTTAATGGTATATGTGTGCCATCCTATCAAGGTAAACTCTTTCTAGGCACTCTTAGATTTTATAAATTTGATTCACGGTTACTGGGTGAGATGACTCTTGATTAAGTAATACATAGCATCTTTCACATTGGAATGCTTTGTAACATATTTTTTTCTGTAATTTCAGGATAGTTTCTTTGCTAGTTTTGCCCTTGGTTGGCTCATCACAAATGGTGCTGGCCTTGCTTCCTACCCAATTGACACTGTGCGCAGAAGAATGATGATGACTTCTGGTGAAGCAGTGAAGTACAAGAGCTCATTAGATGCATTCTCTCAGATCTTGAAGAATGAGGGTGCCAAGTCTCTCTTTAAGGGTGCTGGAGCCAACATCCTCCGTGCTGTTGCTGGTGCTGGTGTGCTTGCTGGTTATGACAAGTTGCAGGTGATTGTTTTCGGGAAGAAGTATGGATCCGGTGGTGGTTAATTGTAGGTTTCTTTACCATTTGCTATAGATGTTGATGAAAAATATTGATTATGAGTTGAGTTTTTCTTCAAATAATTCAGATTTTGTGGGGAGCCACTCCCCAGAACAAGCTAGTTTTTTTGGAAGCTTTTCTTTACAAGAACACGTTGAGATTGGTGAATTCCATCTAACCGATGGTTGGAGTTTTGATGAATTCAGGCTATTTAATAATTCCTAGTCCTTTCATTTTCCGTGCTTGTTAAGACAGTTGGGCTGATGCTAGATGGTAGTAGGTTTCTACTGGTATGGCCTATCTTCGGAGGTTGGCTGTTTAGGTTGGGGTTGGCCTGCGTTTCTGATTATTCTGTCGTTGCACTTTGATGGGAGCCCGCCACTAGGGCGCTTGTGTAAGACTCAAGTCATTTGCTCTCTTCTATAAATGATATATAATACATAGTTTTGAAGCTGCCATCAATTATCGTACCATGAGAATGGCATTAAGAAAACCCTATTTTCACATGGATGGACGGCCTTGATGGGTTTGTCGTGTTCTGTCATTTGTGACGTAACTGTAACCCATGGTGCTTGGATGGATCTGTTGCGTCTGTCATCTGTGACGTAACTGTAACATAACTATAATCCATGGCATTAAAACACCTGTTCCTGTTCACGGATTGGTAAAGGTGGAGGCTAGATGCTATTTGATCAATACTATCTCACGGCATCTAGATGAGTCCGTCTCATATGTCATCTGCGGTGTAATTATAATACATGACATTGATCCATCTATTCAAGGTTGATAAAGGAAGAGATTATACACTATTTGATTAGTACTATTTAAAGCTTCTGTGGTTAGACTTAGATAAAGTTGTCGGCCATAGAACTTGATTAAGATGGCACTTACAAGAGCCGGTTCTCCTAAAATAGTAAAATATCTGTAATTTTCTTCAAAATATGACTATATTCTTTAAGACTTCATCAAGATTTTCTTATGAAGATGGTAATTTAATGAAACATATATTTTGACCCCTCCTGATAAAAAAATTTGATCTACCCTGGGCCACGATGGTAAAAGAAAATGGTGCAAGTTCCTGAGGAAGCGACATGTATTGACGGTTTGGAGAGCGAGATATTGTCCTTTTTAATAATCGAAAACTCTTTGAATTGCTAGTTAAAGAGCATGACTCGCACTTCTTACACGAACAATGGATGCAAATTGCAGTTGCCGAGTAGGATAGAGACCAGCGATGATGGCAGCCACTATGGCTTCGGAACAAAATACTCAATATATCAGATGGAAAAATAATTAGAGAAATTAGAATTGATGAAGAAATTTATAAAAAAAAAAAATTTATTGTTACTTTCTCGCTTTCAAAATGTTTGTAAGTTTTTATTTTTTAAAAAAAAAATATTAGTGTTAGGACACATGAGCATTTGTTTCTCCAAAGTTATCATTTTGACAAATAACACTCTTATTTTTAATTTCTTTTGAAAATTGAGGAATGATTATACTAAATTTGGATGAGAGGCCAAAGTTAAACCTAATAAAGAATGAATTAGAAGAAATTTTCAACTTGTTTTAACTTCAGAGAGCTAAACTATTTCTATTCTTCTTTGAATTGCCTACTTCCTCTCTTTTTTGTGCCTCCGATCAGATTTAAATATCATTCAAAGGCTGATCGATTGATTTACTGTTATTATTCCACCTGATCAACCATCATCATCTCTTTGTTTGCCATCTCTTCCTCCGCATCCTCCTCCTCCTCCATAAAACTCTATAATTACCATTAATAGGAGTATCTTTTGGTTTATCTGGTGCTTAATAGAGGACAGATTCAGATGATCCGTTTTGGTGTTAGTGGATCAAGCAAAACATGAAAAGTGGTAAAATATAGGTGGGTGAGACATTTCTGGATAATGGATAGCGTGATAATGCCCTTTTATTTTTTTTGTCTGTCCAAGTCATCATCTACAATTTGTACTTGAATGGTTTGTTATTGCAACAAAGTGTTGGTATGCTAGTCTAACAGAGTTTATTCTCTATTTGGATTTTTTTCTAACTATTTTTGAGTTACCATCCCCAAATTTATTCTAATTTATATAAAAAGTTCAACTTGATCCGATTTTCTTCTTCTAATTCATTATCGCGTAAATGAGTAGCCATTTTGATGGCCAATATGTTGTCTTTCTTGTTTTTTAAAGTCTTATTCTGTTGGTTTGTAAGATGTTGTTTGACTTATTTTTCACTTGAATTGAGTGTTTTTTTCATCAAATAAAAAAAATAAAGAAAGAAATTTTTAGTTGCTTCGAAATCAGGACTCGAGTCCAAGTTTTTATGTATCTTTTCTCCTATTTTAGAACACATTCATATACATTAAGCGCAAATTTGGGAAAAAATTCTATAACTAGACAAAAATGACAAACATTTTAGGACCAAAATAAATAAGAAAATGGATAAATATTTTAAGATGGAAATAGTATTAATTTGGTTTTGACATTTTAGCTGAACTGACTAGGGGTGAGTATTATTATTATTATTATTATTATTTAAGCAAAACTAAATTTCATGTTTGATTATTGGATCATACATTTGAAACTAAATAAACTGAATAGTAATAAGCATTTTACTATTATCCATAATGAACCTACATAAATAAAATTATTTTTGACCAATTTTTATCATTATTCATATTAACCTACATATATAAAGTTATTTTTTGCTAATTTTGAACTATATGTTGTCTATTTTTTAGTATGAGAGGTAAAAATTTTAATATTTATCTAATTTTTTTCATTTACTATGTGCCTAGGCATTAGCAAGAGAAATCGAATAAACTAAACTGAATAAACTGAAATGTAATTTGAATGATTTGGATATATTATAACATGTAGTTCAGATAATTGGGATACACTTTATAAAACTTGAAACTAATCAAATCATTATATTTAGATCGGTTTCAAATCAAATCAGCTAAATTCTCACCCCTCCAAGTGCCTCTAGAATAGATTTAAGGGATAATTACAATTTACTCCCCTGAGGTTTATGTGAAATTACACTTTGCCCCCTTCTGTTTTAGAAATATATATTTTACCCCCTTATTTTTCAATACAGTCTGATAGTAACTTTTGAAATCTTAATTTAGACATTACAATAGCTATTTTTCAGTAATTTCAATTTATATGGTATTGTTTTTACAGTTAATGGACATTTTAAATTATTAGTTTTTCTTTCTGTATTTTTTTAAGTTTTTAAAATAGTAATTTTTAAGTGTCAATTAATTATAAAAAAAATACTATATAGATTGAAATTACTTGAAGATGCCAACCATACAGTCTAAATTAAGATTTCAGAAGTTACTACTGGATTGTATTAAAAATGTAAGAGATAATGTGTATATTTTTAAAACAGGAAAAGTAAAGTGTAATTTCACCTAAACCTTAAGAAGCAAATTGTAATTAACCATAGATTTAATGCCCAATACAAGGGTGCTTTTGGACTTGCTCCTATTTGAGCACCCAAATAGCTCATCTTTCTTGTAGCAAAACTAGTTTTAGATGGGGTCCTTGCCTCCAATTTAGAGAAATATCTATCTCATATTATTAATTTGTATGAGAGTGTGTTTGTAAAGGGTAAATAAGTTATTGATAATATGTTGATTTGTAAAAAGTTATTGAGGTTCATAAGTTGACATTTAATATTTAGAATAAATACGAGGTATAAAAGGCCTGCGCGTTGCGTCAATCACATAATATCACAATATTAAGCAAAATAATAATGAAGAAAAACAATAAAAATATTATGAGGACTCAGAGAGAAAATGTAAAAACCTTATGTAATAAGAGTTTAACAATTAACTTAGGAAAATTTAAGAAAAAAAGCTCTATTCCACTAAAAAAATAAATAAACCATAGTGACCAATGTTTTAGTTTAGAAAACAACACACCATAAAAAGAAAAAAAGAACCAAGAGATAAAACAAAAATACTATAATTAAGTAGTTACTAAGTTTAGGGCCCTAAACATCAAGCTGATCAAACTCAGGATCTAACATGGGAAACAGAAGCAATGCAGGGATTGGAAACCCGTTTAACAAAAAAGAAACATGAAACAAAATGAAGGTGGGAGAATATTAAGATAGGCCCTCAAAATGCTATTGTCTTTCAAAAATCTACTCAAACTTTTAAAAAAAACAATCACATAAAAAAAAAAGAATCAAGTGAAAGAGCGGGCCGCAGCCTAGCCAACACCAAGGGCAAAATAAAAAATGCAATGTAGCTTATTGTAGAAATGAACAGTGATCAGTAAACAGGTTTTAGAATATAGTATAATTCGGTGCACTCATTATATAGCACTACACCTCTACTTTTATGATATTTATGAAATTACTACTGCGCCTTAAATAATATATCTTAGAAAATAAACAATACACCATATAAAACTGTCATCTAGACTCAAACAATATATTTTACAAAATGAAGTGTACCTTTGCAAGATTACCATTGTGTAATGAATAGCACATCATAGTCAATGAACAACACTTTGCAGAACAATGCATTTATCAAAATGAAACAACATTTCTTACAAAATGAACATTACTATTGTGTATTGAATTGCATATCTTACAAAATGAATAACACTTTATAAAACAACAAATTTATCTAAATGAAACAACATTCTTATGAAATGAATAACACTATTGTGTATTAAACAATATATCATACGAAATGAACAATACTTTACTGAATAACACATTTGTTTGAATGAAACAATATTTTTTATTGAATCAAACAACATTATTTATAAACAATATTTTACAAAACATTACTTTTATATGAATTGAACAACACTTATTAGGAAATAAACAACTTTTTACAAAATAACACATTTTATATAATAGACAGTACTTTTTACCGAGTGGAATAACATATTACAGAACAGTATAATTTTATAAATGAAACAACACTTCTTATTGAACAAAACAACATTATTTACAAACAATACATCGTAGGAAATGAAGCAAATTTTTTATATATAATGGTGGATTTATAAACTATCGGCTTAGGTTTTATAGTTTAAACAAGATTAAACACCATTTTTTTTATGCTTAATTGGTTGGACTTCATTGCCATCTATTTGCCAACAAGTGATATCAAAACAAGAATTTTGTTAGATAAGTGATCAACGCTAAGTGTGTTCTTATGACTCAACTCAACCTATGGTTGAGGAAGGACTAAAAAGTGCAGACTCAAATGCTACTTTTCCTATGATTTAATAGGCTCTTGGTAGGCCAGGTGGACTTTGGAATAAGTTGAAATAGAAGACATTATGCATTTCGAGGGTGGGTAAAAAAGACAACAAAATACAAAAATCTTGAAAAGGTCATTGATGGAAAAATAAAAGATTATGATAACGTAACAGTTTGTCATGCCTATTTGATGGAGACACATACATGACTTCGCATCATTATTTCCCCAGAATAAAATTTGTGGTAGTTTTTACCTGATAATGCTATTATCTGCATTTTCAATTAGGTTCTTAAACGGGGACACTACTATGAATGATGTTCCTTTTTCTTTCTTTAACACAAAACTATTACTATTATTTTGTATTGAAAAGGATTGCTTGACACGGCCTATTGCGGGCCTGCCTAGTAAGCCTATGAGAACTTGTTCTACACTAGTCACAATTGATTAATTGATTACATGCACATTAGGTGAAACCTTTATGCTTCTAGTTAATTAACCTACTATGCAATCATGCATGGATAAATGCTTTGACTTGAATGATTAAATAGGTAATAAAAACATAAAGCATTGCCATGGCATTTCATTAAAACCAAATATCAAAACTGTCAAAGTATACAGAGCATTTATATGATTAACTACACATAATCAACCGCGTATGAACATCCAAACAAAAGTATAATATATTCATACCCAAGAGCGACTCTAAAGTACATTAATCATACATTAACATTGGAGGCAAACTAGTGTATGAAAACTATACACTGAACAACACTACTGAAACCCCATAACTAGCTCCCACCTTAGAGCAACTCCCGGTGGCAAGCTCCAAAACCTTCCTTTGTGCTTTACTAGCCTTTGTCAGCCAAATAAACAATTGTAGTTAATACCGTCATGTAACCAATAATAAAACCACAAACTAGAATCATAAAGATTCAAATAAACTAAATACTTACTCGTGAGCCTAGCTCAACAACCCTTAATGGTTGTCGGCTTTATAGAGCATATCTACACAACAAAGACTAAGGGGGAGTGAGAATCAATGATTCTTAGTAAGAGATATTTCAACCTACAAGAAAAATACCGAGGACACATATATATATAATATATGAAGTCTACTGTGTGTGCTTGCACTCTGAGGGCCAACATATGCGCATATATTCAACTCCTTTAAAACCCTTCCTTATTCTAGTCCTCTCACGGACGTCACTCCGTGCCTAGCAAGTTCTGGCCCATAACTCGCTCCTAGTAAGCCTTTGATTACCGACGTAGTAACTTTAACCTTCCTTTAATTATTATGCAGGTCAACATAGTGGATGCACCTCGCTTGAGTCTCAAAGAACTCACTATGTATACTAAGCCTCCACATAGTGCCTCAAGTCTTTAGACTTGCCTAGGTCACTTGTGTACTAATTTTTCACCGTAAATCCCTGCCAATAGTTCTCTAGGCTTTCACTTGTGCCTCAAGTAAACTCACCATCCTCGACAGGGGAAACCAACCTCCGAAGGGGATCCTCTGTGCCGAGGGGTGTTTCGAATGACTGGGGCAAACTCGGCAAAAAGCTTTCATATCCCGAAGAAGTCTTTTTATGCCAAAGGGGTCCTGTCGACAACAAAAATGGTTAAGGAGCCTCTGACACAGAAACCTTGCACACGTCCCTGACACACAGGCCTCCCACGGCCTTGACTTCTAGCTAAAACTACCTACGGCCAACTGGAGATCCCCATCCCAAAAGGTACATACCACATCTGGCCGAACACGTGTCATGATCTGAGTAGGCTGTGTCAAACGGACTTCTCCTAATGCCCTCTTATAAATACTTGGGGAACGACCTTGGTAAGGGGACATGCTGAACTCTTAAGAGAATTCTACCCTTTACTTTCCAATCACTACTCCTTACTTGCCAAATACTAATTTGGGCGTCGGAGGCTCCTTCCCCGGAAACACACTCCGGGGACCTCCTAACCCCTGTTCTTTTGAGCATTTCAGACAATCTCACACTGGAAGTCTCTTCTACCAGCATCTCTATACTAGAAGTCCCTCTCAGACCTACAATGTCGTACAACGAAGATGCTGTCGGGCATCACTACGTATGACACTTAATTAGGTGGGAGATTACTTCACCTTGTGGTTATATATGAGCCATCTTTTGACTGGTTATAGTAAAATCTCCTTTACGGGCACTCCTCAGATACTACCCCATAGGGCTGAGGCAAACATCTTCATTCTGGCATCACTTGGTCATTTTCGACCTAATAGTTCAATTTTGCACTAACTTACTAGCACTAACATAAACATCAAATGATCATCACAGTGTTCTCAGTCTCACTTAGGACTTAGTCCTTTACCTACTTGGCTAGTTTTACTAGTTGAGTCTCTCTTCTTCTACAAGTAAACTTGGTGGCCCTTGACTCCACTTAACCTTGAGATGATGACCTTAGGTCACCAAATATACCTGGGGTTTAAAGCTAGTAGATGAATAAATCTATCCATCCACTTATCCCTAGATGAGTTCCTTACTTCATAGTTCTTCTGTGGTCTCACTTGCATTCCACGGTTAGAAATAAAACTTAAAACCTACCTAATTACTTTTGTAGGATCTAACTGAACTACTCCATTGCTCAGCTACTCTAAATAACTCATCCATTCAACTTCCAATCATTCGTTATCAACTAGGCCATTGAACTAACTCACGCAAGAAGACAACCTATGAAACTCTAGAACATTTCTAATCTAAGGCATTTAGGCTTCTACTTATGTGATTTCAAACACTAGCAAATGGGTCCTAGGGTGCCGGGTATTAACCCAATACTTGGTGCATCATTAGGTTATTAGTGCACTTGGGTTAGCCCTTAACCCTACTCAAAACTACTACCCAAGAAGCCAAAATAAAACTATGCCAATAAACTGATGCCAGAACTTACCAACAAAGTAACTAGACTACTAGTGAAAGGTTAAAGACTTACCTTACACTAGCCATGCACTGCCCGAGAGTTTACTACGGCTACTTGTCACACCCAGTTAATGGCTGCCTACTTCAACCACTTGACTAAGTGAAGCAAAACCTGAACCACTGTTCTGATGCATTAGGTCAACTCTTTGTGGCAACAGCTATTGGGGATAAACTATCTAGGTTGGTCTTAACTTAACCAAGCCCAAATATGAGACTAGTTCAGTGACCATTCGGACCGTTGGCAACACGTCCTAGGTACATCTTAAGAACCATGTACTTTTTGCACTCGAGGAGTAAGCCCCTTCTCCTACATGATCCGTTATTGTTCCTTGATTTTAGGTCAACTTTCACACTATGGGCATGTCACCCATGCTCCTACTAGGTTGGATAAGCCAACCACCACCTCGCAGGCTTGTGTCTTTAGCTCGTCTAACTCTCTTTTGAAAGCTACTGTATCCTGCACCATTTGCCAGTTCCCACCTCGACAATTGTCAAGCACCTTTACATGCTAGCTCAAGGCCTTGGGGAACTCATCTTCAAGCTCCTACTTTTGATAGTAAGTACAAGAGCTTGTCATTTTGTAGCTTACATGACCAAGTGTTTATCACTTAGGTCAGCATCCTTGGGTCCTATTGATGTTGCCTAACCCATTCCAAGTTAGTGGGTTTGAGTTCTAATATTTCTGGAGTAATTGACTCGACATTGTAGTAATCCCCCCCTAGAGGTTTCCATATCCTCTTAGTCTTATGGATCACGTAATCTACCTCATGTTTGAGGTGTAAAATAACTTCCTAAGATGGTGGTCATATCCCAACTACTTGCATTAAGGTGTTGCTATGCCTTGGAGCAAGCCAAACTAACTGCCCCCAATGTTTCCACACTATACTGCTAGGATCCATTCCTGGACTTTAGCATCTGAAAGCACACCTAACTTAGTTTCACCATTGCAACCTGCAGCCAAAGCCATATGACAACTCATAGACATTGGTTAGTGCTAACTACCCTAGCACAAGGATAATCCACTATATCTCAGTTCTTAGTCTCCAATGACCATGACCGAGCTCTGATACCAAACTAACATGGCCCCTCGTGGGCCTGCCTAGGAAGCTTATGGAAACTTGTCTCACACTAGTTATAATTAGCCAATTGATTACGTGCACGTTAGTTAAAACCTTTATACTTTTAGTTAATTAACCTACTATGCAATCATGCATGGATAAATGCTTTGACTTGAATAATTAAATAGGTAATTAAAACATAAAATATTGCCATGGCATTTCATTAAAACCAAACATAAAAAATGTCAAAGCATACAGAGCATTTATATGATTAACTACACATAATGAATCGCATGTAAACATTCAAACAAAAGTAGACTATGTTCACGCCCAATAGTAACTCTAGAGTACATTACTTATACATGAACATCAGAGGCAAACTAGTGTATGAAAATTATACACTGAACAACACTACTGAGATCCATAACTAGCTCCCACCTTAGAGCAACTCCCAGTGGCAAGTTCCAAAACTCTCCCTTATGCTTTACTAGCCTCTATCAATCAAATAAATAACTATAGTTAATACCATCATGTAACCAACAATAGGACCACAAACTAGAATCATAAAGATTCAAATAAACCAAATACTTGCTCGTGAGCCTAGCTCAATAACCCTTAATGGTTACTGGTCATATAAAGCATATCTGCACAACAAAGACCAAGAGAATGAGAATATATGATTCTTAGTAAGAGATACTTCAACCTGCAAAAAAAAAAATATCAAGGGCATACATATATATAATATATGAAATCTACTACGCGCGCTTGTAGTTTGAGACCTAACATATGCACATAAAGTCAAGTCCTTTGGGACCCCTCATCATCCTAGTCCTCTTATGGGCGTTACTCCATGCCTAACGAGTTCTGGCCCCTAACTCGCTTCTAGTAAGCCTTTGATTACCGACACAGTAACTTTAATGGTTTAACCTTCTCTTAATTGTTGTGCAGGTGAACATGGTGGATGCACCTTAGCCCCAAAGAACTCACTAGGTGTACTAAGCCCCCACATAGTGCCTTAAGTCCTTAAATTTACCTAGGTTACTTCTATACTAAGTTTCTACCTTAAATCCTTACCAGGAGTTCACTAGGCTTTTACTTGTACTTCAAGTAACCTTGCCTAGTCTACAAGTGCACTAAACCTTCACTCAAGGCACATACCTATCCACCATTACTTGGTTCACCTTAATGGAGTGGCAATGACCATGGTTGGACTCATTTACTTGGTTCTTTGACCCATTTAGGTGCACTAAGGTTCTTGCATTGAAGCCTCAAATCAAAAGGCCCAACTAGGTTTTTGATGGTACTAAACCTTGCACCCGACTAATGGTGCTCATTTGTGGCCAAACATGCAAACAGTTTACTAGGTTTTCACTTGTGCCTCAAGTAACCTTGCCTAAGCTACAAGGCCCAACTAACGATGCACATTCATGGCCAAACATGCCTTCACTTTGAATTAAACTACATCTAAACTTGGAAAATTTTAGGCTTAGTAAAGGCATGGAAATGATAATACTCATTCTTAGCTTCTTGTGGAATCTTGACTTGCCTCAATCAGACAAGCAAGCGAAACATTATGGCGAAAACACTACAACATGTCAATACTATCGAGTGCTAGCGCCTAGGTACCGGGACAAGTGTTGTAACGCCAGAGGCCATTTTTATTTTGGGTTCTAAATGGGGTCTTGGGCACTGCAGCGCCACCTGATGCCTAGGTGCCAGGCCCCCAAGGCATAAACCTTCTCCTACATGCCTAAGGCTTTCTGGGAGTTTCCAATGCCTTGCAATGGCCGTAAGAACGCCTCCACTTGCCTCAAACATACATGTACACATGCACGAGGCCCTAATTCACCATTCCTACCAAGCTTATGATGCATCAAAACACCACAATAAGCAAGGCAACAACACTAGTCCGCCATAACCTATACCATCTACCAACAACTACCATTCACAAAACTACTTGAATTCTACCACAAGCAAGCTATAAATAGTATAAAACAAGCATGAATTATTAATCCCTTACCTCAATTACACATGAATTAGCAAGCATCAGGCATCACAAGCCAAGAATTCTAAGTTCCAAGGCTCCACTAAGGATTTTCTTAGGTTCTAAGCAACACAAGGCATATGGCACCAAATTAACACTAACCCAATAAAACCTAAGCTTGATTAAGCTCAATAAACATGAAAACTTCAAGAACAATGACTTACCTCATGAATTCATGCAAGCCCAAGTTTGAAAACACCCCAACAAGCTTTAAAATCACAAAACAAGACCAAGAAAAGCCTCTATCCACTTGGGCATAGAGGTGGGAGGTGGGCCGGGTCAACCCGGCCCAAACGGGGACTGGACCGGTCAAACTCGCCCCGGAAAAAGCCCGTTATATTATGGGCCTAGTATGGGCCTAATAGGAGGAGGAAACGCAAAAAGAACCGCCCTGGACCAGTCCAAGCCAACAAAACCGGCCCGGCTCGGACTTGACCGCCCCGCCTGATGCCTAACGGCTCTCTGCCAGCAACGTAAACCTGCAAAAAATTTTTTTTAAAAGGGCTAATTACACAGCAGGTCCTCCAACAGCTTTCTGCTCCATTTCAACCCTCAAATTTTCATTTTTACCTCTCCCAACAACTAAATTTCAGGGACTTTTTGGTCAAACTAATTTTTTCTCTCCCCCTATAAATACCAATGCCATTTTCACTCAATCCTCACACAGTCACTCAATCTCTCTTCTTCATCTACTATATTCTCTCAAGCATTCTCTCATTATTTTCTTAATCTCTTCCAAATTTCTTACTAATCTCTTCCTAATATCTTCATAATCCCCTCTTGATTTTGCATTAATCACTACTATTAGTACATGAGGCATGGCTTCAAAAGGAAAGGGCAAGTCAATAGAGAGTTCATCTTCTCGCAACACCGGCCTCCAAGCCTTGTTCCGTCGCCAATCTCGGCCCGCCGATAAAGGCATTTCAATTCAAGAGTTTCACGACAATGATGCCAAAATCGATATGACGAATTACGATTTGGGTCTCGACAATCAATTATCCGATGATGAAGTGGAAGAGTTGGATGCGATGGCGTCCGGGAATCTGTCAACAGAACCGACACCTACAAGTCATGAACCCGCTGTGGAGGAAATTCAAACACAAGGTAAATCCACGAGACTAACTGCTTGGGTTTGGGAGCATTATGAGGTTATACATGAAGGGGAGTCGAGGTACAGGAAATGCAAACATTGCGGTAAAAAATTGGTGCATAGAAAGAATTCCGGCACTGGAACGCTGAAGCGGCATATTGAAAATCAACATCCTAACGTTTGCCCCAGTGCCGGGACTAGTTCTGGAGGACAAACACAACTTGGGTCTACAACTGGCGTCAGCGGGCCAGGTATATTTCGTTTTAACCAACAATCTTGTAGAGAAGGTATGGTAAATTGGATGTTGCTTACCAAAAAACCTTTTTTCACAAGCTGAAGATGTCTATCTAGAATCTTGGACAAAATCATAATTAAATCCTGCATTTAGAAAAGTATCTAGAAAAACTGCTAAGAAAGAAAGCTTTAGACAATTTGAAGCCGAAAAATCAGATTTGCAAGCATATTTTTATGCTCTTGATCATTGTGTGACATTTACTTTTGATATGTGGACATCACCTATAGGTCAATAATTCTATTGTGTTACTTCTCATTGGATTGATTCTGATTGGATAATGCAAAAATGAATTTTGTCATTTAAGGTTATTGAAACAGATCATACTGGTTATCAAATATTTAATTGCATCTTAGAAACTTTACGCGATTATTTTTGTACTGATAAAGTTCTGTGCATTTCATTTGATAATGCTTCAAATAATGATATTGCCGCTTGTCTTTTGAGTCAAAACTTAAAACCACCTCTTAACGGTGCATTTTTTCACGTTAGATGCATGTACCATATTTTGAACATTTGTGTGCAAAAGGGTTTAGAAGTTCTCCAAAATGAGATTTTGCCTATTCAAAACTCATTAAAATATTTGATGTCCAGACCTGCTGTTTTTCTTGAATTTAAAAGTTTTTATATTGAAAATCAAAAACAATTTTCTTGGAAACGGTTTAAATTAGATTGCCCAACCCGCTGGAACTCCACATATTTAATGTTGCAAGATGCATTACTGTATGCAAATTTGTTGTCACATTTCATGAATTTAAAAATGGGTTGTGAATTTTTTACAATTGAAATTTGGGAGAAATGTTCCAAAACCGGTGAATTGCTTAAGTTTTTTTACAAGACAACTGAATTTTTCTCTGGTGTTTACTACCCAACAAGTCATCAAGTTTTGTTTCATTTAGTTAACATCATATATGCTTTACATCAGTTTAAAGATGATGAGTTGTTAAAATTGACTGTAGAAGCCATGCGGGCTAAATGGCTTCAATATTTTGAAAACATTCCACCTATCTTTTTAGTCGCTTCTTTACTTGACTCGTATATCAAATTAACGGGTACAACAACACTGCTTGAAGGAATTTTTCATACTTATTTAGAAATGTCTCATATAAATGTTTTGGCTATGTCTGCTTCTGCTTCCGAGTACTTACATTCTTTATACAAGTTATATTGTGAGCGGTATTCGGATAAGGTAAGATCCAAAGCTCCTCAAACCGAGCCTCCAAGGAGATCAATCTCTTCAAGATTCAACTCGGCCCTCCAAATGCTCAAACGACCCCGACCAATGACATCGGGATTAACTGAGGTTGATGACTATCTCAACACATCGTTCGAGGCAAGCGACCTCGACATCTTGGAGTGGTGGAAACAAAAAAGATCAAGTTTCCGATCTTGTCGATAATCGCATAGGAAATTCTTGCCGTTCCAGTATCAACCATTTCATCCGAGGCAGCGTTTAGTGTCGGAAAATGGATGATAACAGAAAAAGGGTCAAGATTGATACCCGACGCGGTAGAAGTATGCGTGTGCAACCGAGAGTGAGGCCTCACAGAACTCCGGCAGCAAGACCAAAAGAGTTCGAATGAGGAGATAATATCCGATACCAAGACTTGAATTTTTTTTTTTAATCATACATGTAGTTTGTATTTGATCTGATTATGCTATTCAGCACAGATCATAGGTTTCTATTATTAATCATTTCCGGAATGTTTTTGCCATTTCAAAATTTAAGGCCCGTTTCGATTATTTGTAAGTGCCATTTGGTTTTTTAACTTAATAAAACTTACACCGAATGTGGTGTTTTTTCTTAAAAATATTTATGACTTATATAATTAATAATGAATCTATTTTTTTTATATATATGTATTTTTTTTTTTAAATGAAACTCACCCCGCCCCGCCCCGCCCTGCCCCGGGACCGGCCCACCTACAACCGGGCCGAGCCCGGTCCTCAAGACCCAAGACTAGGACCGGCCGGTCCCGGGCCGGTCCTACCCGGTTCCTACCTCTACTTAGGCACCAAGAAAAGCTTCCAATTTTGGCAAGAAACCAAGAAATTGAAGTGGATTGAGTAGGAGATAGAAAGGGGAAGAGAAAGCTACGAATTTTAGGGCTAAAATGGGTGAATAGTGGCCATATCAACCCCTCCAACAAGTTTATAAACCAATAAACATCCCCCCTCCCCAAACTTTTTATGTTTTTGCAAAAGAACCCCTTCCCCAAATAGTAACTAACGTAATTAAAAACTTAAGCAAAACTTTCTAACCTAAGCTTTAGGTTTTAAAAACATCTATTTTTACTGACGAGACTTATCCCGACCATTTGAGGTGCAAAATGACCATTTTGGCCCCAGGCAAACCTAGTGCCATAAACCACTTAGAACTAACTAAACCTTTAATAACTTACTTGACATTGCTAATTCATCTTTAATTAAGGTATTTAAGCTAGGGATTTATAAACTTACCCTGCTCATTGAGTATTCCGCTAAGAGGGCTATAACATTATTAACGTCCAAAGCCAGTTCCAAAAGGTATGGGCACTAAAAGAGTTATTGGCAAATATATAGGGTAACTTGAGTGAGAAGATGTCATCTATAGTAAAGTTCCAGGTTTCAAAATCAGGATAGTTGGTTAGTTTGTTAATAAAAACAGGTTTTATTTTGTAAAGGAGCTGTGAAGGTAAAACCATGGATAAGTGATCCAGATGCCAAGAGTTGGTTCAAATAAATTGGCATATTTACTAAACAACTCATGTTCTCATTGATTTTTTAGAGAATTCATTTTAATTGATTTATCAGAAAATAACAAAAATCCATCTTTTTGTTTACCACTTTTTATTTAGATTCTTTGTTTTTCATATAGGATGATTTCTCCCTCATATCCTCTTTCCAAATCACAAACATTGAGCAAACTCTTTAATACCAACTAGTTTAAATAACCGGCATTGTCATAAGATTCCAAGTTATATCAAGTATCAAATAATAATATATATTTTAAAATTATGATAATATCATTATGTAAATTATTGCTATCAAAATAACAATTTAAAAAGTATAGTATCAACAACAAAACATAACTACTTAGCATTGGCACTTGAAACAATAAGTTTGAACGCTAATTTGTTTGCAAGGTAAAAATTTGAACTAAATGGCCATGTTTGACTTCAAGCAAACAAATCCCTTACAACTGCGTTAAAAAATTCTGTTTTTAGGAAAAGACAAATGCAACAAAACTATATATTTAATCAAATAAGGGAAAAAAGTGTATATTTGAAAAGATATGGATTAACTAATGCTTTATAAAGAGAAAATTGAAATAGAACACTTGTAAGTCAGAAAAATCTGTCCTCGGACACTATTGACTATATTTAGAAATTCAAGTATAGCCAATGACACTACTTTAATTATTCATTTTTTTTCATGTGGTATTACAAATAATCATAGTTTTATTATTAGTTCCTTAATTTTAATAGTTTTGAACTTTTTTCATTTTAGTTTGTTTGGTGGACGAGTTGACCAAGTGAAAAAGTTATTTTGGGATTTTAATTGTAGCTTATTTGGTGGGTTTGCATTTTAATGTTATTGTGTTCTTTTTACACATTTTGCATATGAGCATGTTTTGTTTATGGAAGAAGTTGAAATTCGGTTATACTGAACCGAAACGTACAATTTGATATATAGGTTGGGTTCGATTAGGTCTCAAAGCTATATGGGTAGAATTTGGTTTCAAAGTGTGAAACCCACAGTTTATGCACATGGATAGGGTCAGGTTTTGGTGCCAGTGGAATCTGCCCTACTAACACCCCTAATTAGTAATATTCCATCTATCTTAAAAAGGATGAGCTATATTCTTTTTTAGGTTGTCTCTAAAATGTTGAATTATTTCACTTTTTAGAAAGTCCTTAATATCCAATTTATTTCACTAACATCTTTTAAACTTTTATTACAAAATCTAAAAGAAATCTTTTCTCCATTTAATTATGACTCAAATTTTCTTAGATCGTATGAGATTTTTTTCACTTAATAAGCCTCTTAATGTAGACTGATTTCATTTTATCGCATGAGTTATTACCGCAATGATTAGAATAGTAGTAAATCTTGAGTTCTGATACCATGAAAAACATTTAACACAAAATAGTGGAGAAACCTCAATTACAATATAAAACATACCTAACCATTTTACTTGGATCATGTGAGATTTTCCACGTAATAGGCTATTTACTGTACTTCATACAAGTAAATGGTAGCTCACCATAGATCTACTATGGTTTACCAAAACATTAGTTAGAAGTAATTATCATTTTACATCCATTTACTTGAATGATTTACATTTAATATACTGTTCTAGCAAATTATGAATGATGGCTTGCCAATCTTGGGAAAACTTTAGAAACGGGGGATTTCTTTGGCTAATAGATGTGTTTTGTGTCAAAATGATGCTGAAACCATAAAGCACATTTTCTTCTCTTGTGGCATCTCAAAGCAAATTTTGGGTAAAGTGGCAGTGCGTTTGGAGTTGCAAATGGATGGAAATGTCTAGAATTGAAGAAGGTTTGTCAATGAGACTCAAGGGAGGCACGTTATTAGGAAGATTAAATGTGTAGGCATTCTTGCTGTGGCATATCATATTTGAAAAGAAAGAAATAACAGGAGTCATGGCAATAAATCGAAAAATATTAATGAGGTTGTGCATTCCATTGAAACCAATGTTTGTATTTGGGCTTCTATGATCCCTTTCCATCGTCTTCTAGCTTCTAGTTAGTGTAAAAAGATTTTAGGTTTGTAAGGTTTTGTTTTTGGCCCTTGGGATGCCTAGGAGTATTATGTAATTATGATTTTTGCATATAATGAAAATTTTCCTTACGCCTCAAAGGATATAATATATTTTTTATATACTGACCCTTTTAACTTACCTTTTTTTTTTAATTATTTTTGCTTATTTATTTACCATTCATTTCTTATTTATTTTTGCAATCTCTTTACTTATTTTTTTCTTATATATTTTCAAATTTTAGTTCCCTTTAATTAAGAACACCGTTTTTATTTTTGAAATTGGCTTTTATTCTTTTTTTTTTTTATCCTCACAATTTTGAAAATTTATTAGAGTAACTGCTAAAGCCAAGGACCATGATACAATGACTTTTCTAATGCTAAAGCACAATAAATTATAAAGGTCATTTCTAAAATAGCATAAAAATTTTAAAATACTTCTAATTAATATATGATTGGTGATTTTATTGTAGTTTTATATTTATATATTCAGTTATTAATTACTCATTGTTTAATATGTCTTATTTAACAAAATGCTTATTAATTTCCTTAAATTGAAAAATGCATTATGTTTTTTTATTGGTTGAACTAATAGATAAAATTGTTAAAATGAATAATTTCTTGCTTATGCTTTTCAAATTTTTTGTTATGTCTAATATGTGACTTGTACCTTGGAGTTGAATATAGGAATCACACACACACACACATATATACATTAGTATATCTGAGATGATACAATACGGTCCCTATATTGTACCATACTATTGAAAAAATGGTATGCTGTCTGGCACGGTGTTTTAAACCTTGCTAAAAACCACAAATTTTGTTATTTCTTTTACAATTATAACTTGCAAACTTAAGCAATATATTTTTTTTTTCAAATCAACATTAAATTTACAAAATTAACTATTATTGATTTTGCATATTTTAGTGCTAGCATTTACCTCAAAAAATTATATGATTTTTTTCATTAATTTAATTTCAATAAAAATTGGGCAAGTAACTATCTTTTCACATTTTTTAATTTAAAGATAGAGAAATACCTTGATTCCTAAATAAACATTAATAAGAAAAAACAATAATCATTATTATAAGTTTATTAAAAGTATCTTATAATTATTTTTTTTATATACTACAATATTTTAAAAATAGAATGATTTCTGATGCATTATTCAATTAAGGAAATTAATAATCCTACATACCTTGAATAAATATATAAATTTAATATTACAACATAATGACCAATGTTCCATTAATTCAAATTAGAAGGATTTAATAATAAGCTTTGAGAAAAGTATTTTAAAAATAAAAATAACGTTCTTAATTGGAGGTTAATAAAAGATGAAAATTTAAAAATAAAAAACGTGCATAAACAATGAAAAGTAAGTAGAAATTGAACCATAAGGAAAAATCATTGGAAAGGTAAGTTAAAAGGAACTATAAATAAAAATATACTATGTCATTGGAAAACTACAATCTATGAAGCAATTTATACGTTAAGGATAAGTCTTACATAATAGCTAAAAGCTAGGGCTCAAAGTGCAACTAATCCATTGGTTACAACTAGGGGAGAGCATGGGTTGGGTAAACCCGAAACCGAAACCGAACCACCCCCATTGGGTTGGGTTGGGTTGGGTAAAAATTGATCATGGTTCTCGGGTTGGTTCCATATATAGAAGAACCGACAGTTTTTGGGTTGGTTCTGGTTCCATATGAAACCAACCCGAGGTGGAACCGAACCCGAGATATATATATAATTATATAATAAAAATTATAGTATTACTAATATATCCATACACACACATACATATATTTCTTTGAAGTATTATGATAGTTATTTTGTATTTTTATATTAAACCCTTAAACTGATATTCTAAATTGAAACAGTATAGAAGTTGTGGGATCATTTACGAAATTTCTCCATATTTACTTAAATTGCTTTGCTTCATAGACCCACAACTCGTAAGTCATTTTGCTTTCGATCTTTCATTCCAGACTACTCTTTACGACATAATTATGATATTTTTTTCATTTAAGTCATGCAAAAGTAAAAATTTATGACATCAACATATTTTAGGTTTTAATACTGAAGAAGATGGTCTTAAAGGCTCAATTTTTCATATTGAATATCATACCAATATTGGATTTACTGGAATGAAGTAAACTAGTTGAGATAAAACATGCCCTACAAGCAACTCTTTTGAACCATTTTTGTAAGAACAACATTTTAAACTCTTTTGAATGTATCTAAGTACATATATTTAAATATTAATTTAATTGTATATTATGTTGAATATGTCATAAAACTGATTATGGATATAGATTTATTGAATTTTGGTGTTGTTATAGGTATATGATATAAACCGAAAAACCCGAGAACCAGAACCGAAAAACCCAGAACCATGGTTCTGGTTCTGTTCGGTTCTCAGTGCTGGGTTGGGTAGAAAAATTTTGGAACCGAGGCCATTTCGGGTTGGTTCGGTTCCACCAAAAAACCGAACCAACCCGACCCATGCTCACCCCTAGTTACAACCTTCAAAATGGACTTTAGGAGACAACCGTAGGTTTATTGAATCCTCAGGGAGTTTTTAAGATATTTTTGAACATGAGTAGGATAAGTGTAATTTTAATTAAATCTCAAGGAGCCTTTTGTAATTTTCCCAAATTTTCAAGACTAAGATGCGTTGAACGTGGACTTCTAAGCGAGGGTCGCATCAGGATACAGGAATTCCTGAGGCCGGCAGCCGTTGTGGCTGATGGCGGAAGTTGAATACGACATACAGCCTACCCTAAAAAAGCTTTAGCTGAGTGATCCGAATGATAGAAAGTAAAGTTTTCAATTCCTGCTGACAATACTTTATAAGGTAAACTACGTCTTGGATAATTAACCCCCCAGTTTCGCGGCCTGCGTATGTGCGGAGCAAACATCCTCAATAAAATGGACCAAGTTCCTCCTTTTCGAAGTCCTACCTCTCCGCTGTCTCTCCTACGCGCTTCCTCTCGACCCATAGCGAGACGCGGAGACGTCCGAAGAACCACCACAGCCGCCGCTGGTCGTCTTTTTGCTGTAAGAACTCTGATGAAACTTTCAAGCGCCATAGTTATGAGAATACTATTCCTTGATCTGATGTCTTGGTCTTTTGTTTTTGTTTCTGTTTTCTTTTTGTAATCGTTTTCGTGTATTCTTCAGATCTACTCCGATCTTGTCTTTGGAGTTTTAGCATGTCTTTCTCTATCAGATCTGGTGGTTTACTATCTCTTTTGTTTATCTGTAGAGAAGTGAAGTGACTTGCTTTTGGAATGGTTTGGATTCATTTTGTTGTATATGATCTGTTGTTCAGAGGTTTATCGCTTGTAGATCTGGTGTTTGGTTTGGTAGATCTGTCAGTATAACATTATTCTGTTCGAAGAAGATCCATGTGGACAGCTGGTTTGATTTTAGGCACATTCTTCTATTTTTTGTAATAAACAAAAAAAAAAAGTTTTTGACTGATATGGTTGAATGATTTTTCCTTTTTTCAAGTGTGCGGTGAGTTTGATTGTGCTTGGATAGGTGGGTAAGGACTTGTGATGTCAATATGCATGAAACTGTTCTGCAGTTCTGTTCAGAGATTTTGTGGTTAAAACCAAGTTATTGAAGAAAAGTTTCGTGGGTTTATGCCTGAAGCTCTTTCTGATTAGGTTCTTTTTAAAAGCTCTGTACGTTCATTTGGAACATCTTAACACAGTTCCCTTGTCAAGTTTGGCATTGAACATGAAATAATAAACCATTTGATGAGCTCATTTTCTCTATTTATCATTTTAACTCTAGCATGTTTTCCTTAATTGGCTATGAAGAATTGATACTCAGTGTTTGGCTCATTTAAATCCTGTCACTGGCCGCCTCAATTTTGTTCATCTGCTTTCCATGTATTAAAATCTTGTATGCTACATATATCTCAGCTTGATGTTTAGCTTGGTTTGGCTGTTGGCCGTTCAGAAGTACCCCGCAAACTTATCTCTCACATTATTGCATTGTTTATGGGCCTTTGCAGAAAAGTTGCCATGGATCAGGAGCGACATCCAACAGTTATGCAGAAGATGGGCAGCCATCTCCATCAGTTCAGTCTGTCCCAAGATGTGAGGGGGATTGCTGCACCTCTTAGGAGGTCTTACGGGAATTACTCCAATGCTGCTTTGCAGTACCCACTGGTGCAAGCTTGCCGTGCTGCCACTGACCTATCTATGGTTACATCAACTGCATCCCCTGTTTTTGTGCAAGCCCCTTCTGAGAAGGGGTTGGGTGGCTTTGCAATCGATTTTCTTATGGGTGGAGTCTCAGCTGCTGTGTCAAAAACAGCTGCTGCTCCAATTGAGCGTGTCAAGCTGCTAATCCAAAATCAAGATGAAATGATTAAGAGCGGAAGGCTGTCTGAACCATACAAAGGAATTGGTGACTGTTTCAGGCGTACAATGAAGGATGAGGGAGTTGTTTCCTTGTGGCGGGGAAACACTGCCAATGTCATCCGTTACTTTCCCACACAGGTTGGCAACTGGTTTTTCTGTTTTTTCTTTTTTTTGTAATTTTTTTTATGATGTAATTTATCAGTAGCACTTATTGTTGTGTGTTTTGCCACAGGCCTTGAACTTTGCCTTCAAAGATTACTTCAAGAGACTTTTCAACTTTAAGAAAGATAGGGATGGGTACTGGTGGTGGTTTGGTGGTAACTTGGCATCAGGTGGTGCAGCTGGTGCTACCTCCCTCCTCTTTGTCTACTCCTTGGATTATGCTCGGACCCGTCTTGCCAATGATGCCAAAGCTGCAAAGAAGGGAGGTGAGAGGCAGTTTAATGGCCTGATAGATGTCTACAGGAAAACATTGAAGTCTGATGGCATTGCTGGATTGTACCGTGGGTTCAATATTTCTTGTGTTGGAATCATTGTCTACCGTGGTCTCTACTTTGGACTCTATGACTCCCTGAAGCCAGTTGTCCTTACTGGGAAGTTGCAGGTCACCCTTTGGCCCCATTCTATAGTTTGTGTTATTATTTTAGTTGGTTTCGTGTTTACCTATTGTTGGCATTGATGATTTTCAGGTCATGTTCTTGAAGCTGACATCTTGATTTTCTTTTTTGACCTTTCTAATCTCATACATGTAGAAAATTCATGATGTTTGATGAGCATTTTGGCTAGATAGTATTTGCAGCTACATTTTTCGTTCAAATTGCCTCTTTCACATAGAGTTGTGTGAAAGTAGTAGAGGTGATTAGTAATGAGTATTACTGTGTTGGTAGTTGTAACAAAACTGTAACTCTTAGAAACTGAAATTGCTTGTTTGAGAGAGTTGAAAGATAAAAGCTAATTGCCTCTTAATGGTATATGTGTGCCATCCTATCAAGGTAAACTCTTTCTAGGCACTCTTAGATTTTATAAATTTGATTCACGGTTACTGAGTGAGATGACTCTTGATTAAGTAATACATAGCATCGTTCACATTGGAATGCTTTGTAACATATTTTTTTCTGTAATTTCAGGATAGTTTCTTTGCTAGTTTTGCCCTTGGTTGGCTCATCACAAATGGTGCTGGCCTTGCTTCCTACCCAATTGACACTGTGCGCAGAAGAATGATGATGACTTCTGGTGAAGCAGTGAAGTACAAGAGCTCATTAGATGCATTCTCTCAGATCTTGAAGAATGAGGGTGCCAAGTCTCTCTTTAAGGGTGCTGGAGCCAACATCCTCCGTGCCGTTGCTGGTGCTGGTGTGCTTGCTGGTTATGACAAGTTGCAGGTGATTGTTTTCGGGAAGAAGTATGGATCCGGTGGTGGTTAATTGTAGGTTTCTTTACCATTAGCTATAGATGTTGATGAACAATATTGATTATGAGTTGAGGTTTTCTTCAAATAATTCAGATTTTGTGGGGAGCCACTCCTCAGAACAGGCTAGTTTTTTCGGAAGCTTTTCTTTACAAGAACACGTTGAGATTGGTGAATTCCATCTGACCGGTGGTTGGAGTTTTGATGAATTCAGGCTATTTAATAATTCGTAGTCCTGTCATTTTCCGTGCTTGTTAGGGCAATTGGGTTGGTGCTAGATGGTAGTCGGTTTCTGCTGGTATGGCTAATCGTAGCAGGTTGCGTGTTTAGGTTGGGAGTCCGCCACTAGGGCGCTTGGGTAAGGCTCATGTCGTTAATTTGATTGGTCTCTTCTATAAATGATCAATAAAACATATTTTTGAAGCTTACCATCAATTATCGTACTATGAGAATGGCATTATGAAAACCCTGTTTTCACATGGATGGGCGGCAACTGTTCAGGGTTGATAAAGGAAGAAATTATATATTATTTGATTAGTGCTATTTAAAGCTTCTGTGGATAGATAAAGTTGTAGGCCATAGAACTTGATTCAAAAGGGCGTTTGCAAGAGTCGGTTCTCCTAAAATAGTAAAATATCTGTAATTCTCTTCGAAACGTGACTATATTCTGACTTCTCTTTAAAACTTGATTAAGATTTTCTTATAGAGGCGGTAATTTAATGAAACTTATATGTTGACCCCTCCTAATAAAAAATTTGATCTGCCCCAGGCCACGATGGTAAAAGAAAATGGTGCAAGTTCTTGTGGAAGCGGCTTGTATCGACTGCTTGGAGAGCGAGAAATCGTCCTTCTTAAGAATCTAAAACTCTTTGAATCGCTAGTTAAAGAGCGTGACTAGCACTTCTTACACGAACAATGGAAGCAAATTGAAGTTGCAGAGTGGGGTAAAGATCAGCGATGATGGGTGCCACTATGGCTTCAGAACAGAATATTCAATATATCAAATAGAAAAATAATTAGAGAAATTAGAATTGATGAAGAAATAAAAAAAAATTATTGTTACTTTCTCGCTTTCAAAATGTTTGTAAGTTTTAAATTTTTTTTAAAAAAATTAGTGTTAGGACACAAGCATTTGTTTCTCCAAAGTTATCATTTTGACAAATAACACAATTATTTTTAGTTTCTTCTGAAAATTGAGGAATGATCATACTAAATTTGGATGAGAGCCAAAAATTACTGATAAAGAATGAATTAGAATAAATTTTCAACTAACTCTTTCAAAGTATGACTGTTTTAACTTTAGAGAGCTAACCAGTCTCTATTCTTCTTTGAATCGCCTTCTTCTTCTCTTTTCAGCGCCTCCAACCAAATTTGTATATCAATCCAACATTGGTTGATTGATTTATTGTCATTATTTCATCTGATCAACTATCATCACCTCTTTATTCACCATTTTTTCCTCCTCCTCCTCCTCCATAAAACTCTATAATTACCACTAATAAGAATATCATTTGGTTCATCCAATGCTCAATAGAGGACAAATCTGGATGAGCCATTTTGGTGTTAGTGGATCAAGCAAAACATGAAAAATTGGAAAACATAGGTAGGTGAGGTGTTTCCAGACAATAGATAGCGTGATTATGTCATTTTTTTTTTATCTGTTTAAGTCATTGTCCACAATTTGTACTTGAATGGTTTGTTAGTACAACCAAGTGTTGGTATGCTAGTCTAATAGCGTGATATTCTTATTAATGGTAATTATAGAGTTTTTTTGTATGATGTTGTTTGACTTATTTTTCACTTGAATTAAGTGTTTTTTATCAAATAAAAAAAGAAAGAAAGAAATTTTTAGTTGCATCAAAATCAGGACTCGATTCCAAGTTTTTATGCGCCTTTTCTCCTATTTTAGAACACATTCGCATACATTAAGCACAAATTTGGGAAAAAAATTCTATAACTAGACAAAAATGACAAACCTTTTTAGGACAAAAATAGATAAGAAAATGGATAAATATTTTAAGATGGAAATAGTATTAATTTGGTTTTGAGATTTTAGCTCAAGTGACTACGAGTGAATAGTATTTAGATAAAACTAAAAAAATCGAAAAGACAGATTACATTCAAATAAAATGGTTAAGTTCTTTTTTTCTAGTTTGGTCTATTCGGAGCAAAACCAAATTTCATGTTCGATTATTGGATTATATACTTGGAACTAAATAGACTGAATAGTAATAAGCATTTTACCATTATCAATAATGAACCTACATATATAAAATTTTTTCCGATAAATTTTACAATTATTCAAATTGACACTACGTATATAAAATTATTTTCTACTAATTATGGACTATTTGTTGTCTGTTTTTCTTTAATTTTAGGTATGAAAGGTAAAAATTTTAATCTTGATCTTATTTTTTTTATTTACTATGTGCCTAGATCTTAGCAAGAGAAATCAAATAAACTAAACTGAACAAATTGAAATGTAATTCAGACGATTTGGATATGTTTTAACATGTAGTTCAGATAATTTAGATACATTTTCTAAAACTTGAAACTAATTGAATTATTATATTTGGATCGATTTCAAATCGAATCAACTGAATGTTCACCCCTCCAAGTGCCTCTAGAATAGATTTAAGGGATAATTACAATTTAATCCCCTGAGGTTTATGTAAAATTATACTTTGCCCCTTCTGTTTCAAAAATATATACTTTGCCTTGTGCTTTTTCAATACAATCTGAGAACAACTTTTGAAATCTTAATTTAGATATTATAATAGCCATCTTCTAATAATTTCAATCTGTATGATATTTCATCCGTCCTAATTTAAATGAAACATTTATCTGGACACGAAGAGTAAAGAGTGTAGGGTTTATGAATTTTTTTTTCCAAATTTGCCCCTCTAAATTAAAAAACAAAATAATAAATTGATGCTTGTTGGCAACTTGTTATTGTGGCAGCATTGTCCAAATTGGATTGGATTTAAATTAAAATGTGAAATTGTTCCTGGATTCGATTTGTTGTAGTTGTAAACAATTGTTAAAACTAAGAATGGTGGATTGGATTTCAAATGAACAAGAAACAAACATTTCCAAAGCATGAAGCTTTGTTTCTTGTGAATTGGTAAGACTGCCTCACTTCTTTCTTGCGAATTCGTCAATCACTTTGCTCTAGACCTGTTTTATCAGCTTGTCTCACTTCTTTCTTTTCAACTAATTTCTAAAATTCAATTCTACAATCATTTGCAGAAGATTAAGGAAGTTACATTGCATGTAATGGGGCGTGAATTAAGTAAGGAAGAAAGACAATCAATCTGTGTTGCTTTATTGAAAGAATGTAAGGCAAATGAAAAATAAAGAAGGGAACCATGTCAACCATATGTACTTAATTCAACATTACTTGAGCCACTGTTTAGAGATTATGGAAGAAGGCACAGGTTCCAATTTCCAACAACAAAGGTATTGAGGTTAACACAAAAAAAGCTGGTAATGTTAAGCGTAAACAAATAGAGATTGATCCATCCATAGTGCTTCAACTCCCTCTTCATCGGGGAACCAAAATCAGGACAATGGGAAAATAGATTGGGATGGAAAAATCTACCTTTGGACTCGTATAAAAGAATGGGTTATTAGGCGATACACAAACGCTATAAAGCCTCACTTGACAAATGAAAATAAGAAAGGTAAACTGAGATGGTGTCTGTCTATAATTGATAAAAACTCTCCAATGCATGATCCTCTATTTAGTGACATGTATGATTATATTCGTATTGATAAAAAATGGTTCTATCTATCAAAAGAAGCAGAGAAGTATTACCTGTTGCCTGATGAATTGGAGCCATTATGCAGCTGTAAAAGTAAAAGATTCATAACAAAAGTGATGTTCTTGGCTGCTATTGCTAAACCAAGGTTTGATCCAATGGGAGGCACAACATTTCTAGGGAAGCTACAAAGAGAAATAGCAAAAATAGACTAGCTGAAACTTTGGAAACTAAGGCTATAGTTTTTGTGACAAAGGAAGTTGTTAAAGCCTACTTGATTGAAAAGATGTTACCAGCAATTTGTCAAAATGGCCAAAAATAACTTTTAATAGGACAATTTACTTTCAAAAAGACAATGCAAAACCACATATAAAGGTTGATGATGCTGATTTCGAAGAAGCTGCAGCAAGTTATGGACAAAATGTTCAATTGGTTTGCCAACCTCCTAATAGCCCTGACATGAATGTGTTGGATTTATGATTTCTTTTTTTTTAGCAATTCAATTGCTACTATAACAAGAATCCATGAGAAACATTGATCAATTGGTTGCGGCTGTAGAGAAAGCATTCGAGGAATTACCATATGAGAGTTTGAATGATGTCTTTGTTATTTATCAGCTATGTATGCTAGAAGTTATGAAATCACAGGGCTGTAATGGGTATAAAATACCATATGTCAATAGAAGTCGGATGATGCATGAAGGTAACATCCCAACTTAAGTTCATGTGCCTCCTCAATGGGTCAATACAATAAAGGCATATTTACAGGATTGAAAGTCTGAAAGTTCAAGGTCCATGATTGTATTTTGAAATTTTGTTTGTTTATAGTCAGTGTGAGTTGCAATCCAATAGCAATCCAATAGAAACTCTTGTGTTTTTCTATATGTCAGCTTATATAACTTTTGTTTGTAAGGGCAAATGATGTACAATGATCAAGCTTTAAACTTTTTGCACAAGCATGCTATTGAAAGTCTGAAAGTTCCAACAAATTAGAATTGTTTAGGGCTGACTTAGTGCAAGGTTGTAGGACAAAATTCATTCATTTGTTAAGAAGTCAAATTTGGGTCAAACATGCCAAGTTTCTGTTGTACACTTTAAAGCAATAGGGCTAAAAACACTAGTCTAGATCCAATAACTATTTTTAAAGCTTTAGCAAGTCCAAAATATAGGAACAAACATGCATGTAAAGTTCCAGTTCAGACCATTCCTTCTAACTTAAAGTCAAACCTAAAGCCAAATAGGGTAAAGGAAAAACAATGATGTGCAGCATTTCTCACATTGATGCAAAATAAACTAGTTTCATGTTTCAGTAATGTTTAGGTTTGAATGCCAACCTGTTTGACTTCTTTAGTTCCAAAAAAATATAATGAGAATAAAGTCTAGTTGAGCCTGAAAATTCTACAGCAAAATAACATGGAAATCACAAACAAAGCTATGGTCCTGTGCTTGAAAAAAGCTAACAGTAATTTCTACAGTTGTTTATGTAGCAAGGTTGCAATATTGGGCCTAAAAAAATCAAACTTTGTTCCTGAAAAATCTGCATCAAAACAATGTGCAAAACTGCAAAAAAAGTTATGGACTTTTGCTTCAAAAAAAACTAGCAGTAGTTAAAGCAGTTGTTTATATAGCACATTTGCAACATCTAGCCTAAAAAAAACCAAATTTGTGGCTAAAAAAATCTGTAATAGTTTCTGTAGAAGTTTTTACATGTTTAATAGGACAGAAGCTGTTTAAGTCTGTTGAATAAGTAGTTCCATAAATAGAAATAGAAGCCAACAACAAAGGGAAGCCAAAATAAGCCAGAAACTTGAAATTTTTATAACCATAAAGAGGAATATTCACATACATAGGTCATCCAATAGTTCAGGATGATCTATTAACATTCCCATACACTATAAAAGACAGTTACATAATTAGACAATTTTTCCCATTCTATATACAAATGCATCAATATGCATAAAAAAAAAAACCAAAGCTAACATCTAGGTTCCTACACTTAAACTCCGTTGAACACTAGACAACAACAAGAACCATGCCTACTTGTTGAAATTTTCCATTTCAACTTATAGAAACTTTTCCTTTAGATGTTCACTCATTTCGTCATGCACCAACATGTCTGTTGCACTCTTTGATGTTAGCAAATATCTCGCAGCCTCCATCCAGAAATCATCTCCCTCAACTACACCTGAGAGTCTAGAGACAATCTTCATAACATTGCCCATGTTGGTTGGCTTCACGGGTGGTGGACCAAAATGAATTTATAGTGAAGTACTAGTAGGGAACTCTAGCAATGAAGGAGGGAGGAAGCCCATTTGTAGTGAATAGTGCTGTGAAGAAATATTAAGAATCTCTGTCTTTGTTTGTGGACTTTGGCCCTTGGTTTTCGCTTCTTGACTAGAAGCTGAGAACTTTTTCTAGTTATTTATAACGGAACCAAACCTATCATTACATCCCCATGGATAAAAACAAAAAAAAAAAAAGAAGCTGTCAAATGTTAATACCGTGACATATCCAATAAAAATAATAATGGAAGTTAAAAGAATAGTTTTATAAATTAAATAGACAGTAGTTTCTTTGAGTAGACCTTAATATCCAGTAGATCAATTTTTTTTTTAAAGCCCAATGCAACTAAAGATGAGTTTAAAGGCAGTATGAAGTAGGTTCATACTTCAAGTCCATATCAATTAAACTTGAATAAGAAACATTAAGCTTAAGATACAACAAAAACATGAAAAACCCAGAGTGGCAACGTGGGGGTTTTTGGGAGTCGCCACCAATCGGTTTCGCCTAAGTTGATTGGACACCTAAAAATGGTCTACAATAGTTCGAGGGTTCGGGAGTACGGTTACGTTAAAATAATTCTATTCTAACGCCCAAAATTGGTACCTCAGTTGATTTTAATTTTGTTTTGCTTGCTTTTAAATAACTTCAGTTAATTTTCGTCCCAGAAATTTTAACTGAATCATCCAGATATGTTTTTTTTTTTAAATTAATATGGACATTCAAATTTTGGTAATTAATTTGTATAATTTTTTTTAATAAATTTGATATCTCCATACCATAGATTCTATCGAATCACTCGGATATGGAATTTAATGAAAATTTAGTTTTCTTATTATTATTTATTATTAAATATTAATCCATATCATAAATTCTGTCGAATTATCCGAAAATGGATTTTTTCTTAAATCTTGGTAACTTAATTTTATTCATTTTTATTAAAAATTTGATATTTTCCAAACCATAGATCATATCGAATCACCCGGATATGGAATTTAATGAAAATTTTAATTTTTAATTTATTATTAATTATTCAATTAATTATTAATTTTTGTCATAAATTTTTACCGAATTATGGATTTTTAATGATCTTAATATTATTTTCCTTTTTATTATTTTTTTAAATTTTATTTTTTTCTTTTCATCTAGTCCATAGATCTAAAAAAAATATACTTATAAAAAATTTTGATTTTTGTCGAATTGTCTGGTTATGATTTTTTATATAAAAAATTTTTTTGATGAAAGGAATAAAAGGTTAAATTTTTTTATTTAAAGGAAATAAAAAAAAAGATATGTGTTCCAAATAATAAAGGATGGGGGCTTTGTTGTAATAGAAATAATAAAAAAAAATAAAATGGGGAAGTAAGATGGGACTTTAAGCTAGCCATAAAAAATGATAAATAAATAAAATAAGGTTAATCATCCACATAAAGAAAAATAAAATTGCGGAAAAGTAAATAAATAATAAAAAAATAAAGAAAGTGGGGTGCTTAACCATTCACGTAAAAAAATAAAGTGCAGAAAAAGTAACTAAAGAAAGAAATAAGTAAAGTGCAGAAATTAAATAAATAAATAAATAAATAAAGTGCAAAAAAATAAATAAATAAATAAAAGTGGGGTGTTTAGCCATCCACAAAAAAAAAAAAATAAAAGTGCATAAAGTAAACAAAACGCAAAAAATTAAATAAATAAATAAAGTGGGGTGTTTAGCCATCCACTTAAAAAAAATAAAAAAAGTACATAAAGTAAATAAATACAGAAAATTAAATAACTAAAGAAAGTGGAGCGTTTAGCCATCCACTTTAAAATAAAAGTGCATAAAGTAAACTACAGAAAAATAAATAAATAAAGAAAAATAGGGCTTTTAGCCGTCTACGTAAAAAATAAGAGTGCATAAAGTAAATAATTGCAGAAAAGTAAATAAATAAAGAAAAGTGGGGCTTTTAGCCGTCTATGTAAAAAAAAATAAAAGTGCATAAAGTAAATAAATAAAGAAAAGTTGAGCTTTTAGCCGTCCACGTAAAAAAAAAATAAAAGTGCATAAAGTAAATAAATGCATAAAAGTAAATAAATAAAGAAAATTGGGGCTTTTAGCCATCTACATAAAAAAATAAAAGTGCATAAAGTAAATAAATGCATAAAAGTAAATAAATAAAGAAAATTGGGGCTTTTAGCCGTCCACATAAAAAAATAAAAGTGCATAAAGTAGATAAATGCATAAAAGTAAATAAATAAAGAAAATTTGGGCTTTTAGCCGTCCACATAAAAAAATAAAAGTGCATAAAGTAAATAAATGCATAAAAGTAAATAAATAAAAAAAAGTCAAGCTTTTAGCCGTCCATAGAAAAAAATAAAAGTGCATAAAGTAAATAAATATATAAAAATAAATAAATAAAGAAAAGTGAAACTTTTAGCCTTCCACGTAAAAAAATAAAAGTGCATAAAGTAAATAAATGCATAAAAGTAGATAAATAAAGAAACGTTGGGCTTTTGGCCGTCCACATAAAAAAGAATAAAAGTGTATAAAGTAAATAAATGCATAAAAGTAAATAAATAAAGAAAAGTGGGGCTTTTAGCCATCCACATAAAAGTAGGAGGTATAACCTTTCATAAAAAAAATTAACAATAAAGAAGAAAAGAGAAAAAAAAAACAAATAAATAAACACATAAAAATTTATTGTTAGTTTCTGCAAAGAAAAAAAAAAGATTAGTGACTTGAATGAAAGAAAATGAGAAGATGAAGAGTTAAACAAGGGTTTTACCAAAAATATGAAACTTTTGAATTTTGACGGGTCGGGTTCGTTCCCTTCTCCGTTCGCCGGCGACGATGGAGGGGGAGCGGCGACGGCGGTGGATGGCTGAACGGTGGAGCGTAGTCAGCTGGAACGGCGGCCGGAAGGAGGCGGCGTCGGGTGAAGAGAGTGCAAGGGAGAGCTGGCGACAGGGGCGTCCGGGCGGAGAGAGAGAGGAGGAGAGAGAGAGGGAGAACGGAGAGGGAGAGAGGAGGGCAGGCGGAGGAGGGAGAGAGAGGGAGAGGAGCAGCACGGCTGGGGAAGGAGAGGGAGAGAGGTGGCGTCTGGCAGGGAAGGAGGGAGGAGGAGCACGGCGGCGAGGTGGAAGAGAGGAGGAAAAAGCAAGGAAGAGGAGGGTGACGCGGCGTTGGACGGAGATGACGGTGACGGCGGAGGAGAAACGCCGGCGAAAAAAAATGAGTAAAACGGACGAAAGGCGGACGGAAGGACAAACGGAGAGAGGGGGAAAGTTTTGGTTTTCTGGGAAAAAGGGAGGAGTAACAGGCACTAAAGCTACATTTTTACCTTTTTTAATTTAGGGGCTAAACTCTTAAATTTTTTTCCTCTTTCTTTGCAGGTTTGGACCCCTATTTATAATGGGAGGAGCATTGGATTCCTTTTATTTTTAAAAAAAATCGAAATTTAATTAAAAACAAATTTATCTCATAATTTGGTAAAAATGACAGTTTTAGTCCTTCAGCTTTCTTTGACTACTGGTATGGTCCCATATTTTGTACGAAATTACTGATTGGCCCAAATTTGTCTGTTCTGTCAGTTTGGCCCAAAACTGTCTGTTTGGCCCAAAAATGACGCGGAAAATTACCAAAATTTCCTGGAATTCCCAGATTTCGTCAGATTCTTCCCAAACTTATCATTTTTGTCATATTTACCCTAAACTTCTTATTTTTGTCAATTTTTTTTTAAATTTTCTTTTATATTTTATACACACACACACACACACAGATATATATATATATATATTATTTTTAACTAACCCTATAAAACAAAATGCCCCCATAAACTATTCAATTTAATTCTTTTTCTTCTTTTTTTTTTTTAATAATAATAATTAATTTAGTTTTTAATTTAATTTTTTTTAAATATATTTTTTAAGGGGTCGGATGAAATTGGGTGTCAACACCCAGCCATCTAGCAAAATTACATAGATTGCACAATTGAATAAAAGATTTCCAGTTACGAATCTGCAGCATATATTTTCACTAGAAAAGCAAACTAGAATTTTGAGAAGTAAACCAGAAGATTAGAGAAGCAAGAAAAGAAAACCAGATAAGCAAACTACTTAACCAATCTTAAGAAGCAAACCATAACAACAATCTAGAGAAGCAAACATAAGAGACGCAAACCACATAAGCAAACACATTTTGTAGCCGAACAAAAGAAGGAAACACTTAATTATGTTCGAGGATATGTTTCAGGTAGTGAAATTCATTTGATACATTTATTCACCTCTTTTGCTTCACTACTTTCTCCATCTTCCTCCAACTCTATTTATATCCTAGCCTTTGTAGAGTTCAAAGTACTCTCCCAACTCGAATGTTTAAATTAAATGAGAACAACTACCTAGTTAACACTTTAATAGCTATGGTCTTCTCATAAATGAAAAATAGATGGAATAAGTCAATTACATGAGCTTGACATAGAGCTGCTATCTAGAAGAATATTTTTTTTTCTTTTTTGATCAAATGCGTAAGAGTGCAAGAATCTCATGTGCTTCATAAAAAAATAGAGTGTCAAGAGGACAAGATCAAAGGATCAGAAAACAGTAGATATCGATTTTTATTCTACTTTTCATAGTCGTAAACAAAAGGGTGCAAACTCTGGTGGAAGGAGCATGAATGAAGATGCACTTATAAGGAGCATAAACAACAGGTTGTAACCAAACCACGGAAGTAAACACAAAGAAGGACCAGATGATGATGAGTTGCGTTACCTCAATTGGAAAAGATGATGATAAGTGGGATTTCTGTTCAATGTCGTTGTCGATACTAAAATTTGTAGACGGTGACCTTGATCAGGGCTTTGAAAGACCAAATTGATGTCGCTATTTGCGTTCCTTGTTTATTTGCGCAACAGGGAGATAGGGATTTGTCTAAAGAAGGATAATAGCATATCTGTGAAAAACTTCGAATTCATGGACTATTGTACATATGTTAATTTTACAAAGTGAGTTTAAATGAGGATAAAAGAGTAAATTGATTGTTTAAAACTTTCCAAAATAGGACATGTTTCAACTTTTTTTAGACATCTAAAAAATAAATATGTTTCATCTAAATTGGGACGGAGGGAGTAGTTTTTTTTACAATTGATGGATATTTTAAATTATCAATTTTTTCTTTCTATATTTTTTTCAACTTTTAAAACAATAATTTTTAATGTCAATTAATTAAAAAAGATACCATACAGATTAAATAATTGAAGATTATAATCGTACAGTCTAAATTAAAATTTCAGAAGTTGCTGTTGAACTGTATTAAAAAGGCTGGAGATAAAATGTATATTTTTTAAACAAGAGGGGAAAAGTGTAATTTTTATCTAAACCTTAGGGGCATTGTAATTAACCCTAATTTAATGCCCAATACAGGGGTGCTTTTGGACTTGCTCCTATTTGAGCACCCAAATAGCTCATCTTTCTTGTAGCAAAATTAGTTTTAGATGGGTTCTTGCCTCCAATTTAGAGAAATACCTACCTCATATTATTAATTTGTATGAGAGTGCATTTGTAAAGGGTAAATGACTTATTGATAATTTCTTGATCTGTAAAAAGTTATTGAGGTTCATAAGTTGACATTTAATATTTAGAATACATATTCGGTTCACTTATTATATAGCACTACACCTATATTTTTATGATATTTATAAAATTATCACTGTGTTTTGAATAATACATCTTAGAAAATAAGCAATACGCCATATAAAATTGTCATCAAGACTCAAACAACATATTTTACAAAATGAAGAGTACTTTTTGCAAGATTATGATTGTGTGTTGAACAATACATCTTACATAATGAACAATATTTTACAAAACAACATATTTGTCTGAATTAAACAACATTTCTTACGAAATGAACATTATCATTATGTGTTGGACAACATATCTTATGAAATAAATAACATTTTACAGAACCGCACACTTGTTTGAATGGAACAATATTTCTTACTGAATCGAGCAACATTATTTATAAACAATATTTCTTATAAGATGAATAATATTTTATAGAATATCACATTTGTACGAATTAAACAACACTTATTATGAAATAAACAACATTTTACAGGACAATATATTTTATGAAATGAATAGTACTTTTTACTGAATGGAATAACATATTATAAAACAGTACAATTTTATGAATAAAACAACACTTCTTATTGAATGAAATAACATTATTTACAAACAGCACATCTTATGAAATGAAGCAAGCTATTTATATATAATGGTGGATTTATAAACTATTAACTTAATTTTTATAGTTCAAACAAGGATAAACACCATTTATTTTGATGCTTAATTGGTTGGACTCTATTGTCATCTATTTGCTAACAAGTGATATCAAAACCAAGAATTTTGTTAGATACGTGATTGATGCTAAGTGTGTTCTTATGACTCAACTCAACCCATGGTTAAGGAATGACCAAAAGTAATGGCATACTCAAATGCTACTTCACCTATGGTTGAATAGACTTTTGGTGGGCTAGGTGGACTCTGGATTAAGCTGAAATACAAGGCATTTATGCATTAGAGGATGGATAAGAAAGACAACAAAATGTGAAAATCATGAAAAGTTCATTGATGGCGGAATAAAAGACTATGATAATGTGACAGCCCATCATGCCCATCTGATGGAGGCACATACATGATGTTGGGTCATCATTTACCCAGTATAAAATTTGTGGTAGTTTTTACTTGATAATGCTATTATTTGCATTTTCAGTTGCGTTCTTAAATGGGGACACTACTATGAATAATGTTCCTTTTTTTTATTTAACACAAAATTATTACTACTATTTAGAATCTAAGACTTAAAGAAAGAGTTTAAGGGTTAAATTAGTCACAAGTTAGGTAGCTGTAGTTGACTTGAGCTTGAGATATTGGATTGCTCACTATTAAAAAAAAGCATTTACCAATGACCACGCGTTGGTAATTTTAAAATTATGAATACGTAACCATTGGTAGCAGCCATTGCCATTGGTAATGAACGCGTTGAAAAATGTTTTACCAATGGCTTAATATTGAGCCATTAGTAATTTCTAATGGTCAGCCATTAGAAAAACGGCCGATAGAAATTACTAATAGTTTAAGTTCACATGTTCTTTATCAACAATTTAACATTTACCAATGTGCTAGGCTATTGGTACTCACCAATGGTTTAAGCCGTCAATAAATATCAACATGTTTGGCTGTTGGTAATATTTCTAACGAGCCAAACTGTTGGCAAATATTTGCAAAATAAAAAAAAAACAGTTTCCAACGGGGAGCCAGACCGTTGGAAACTACCACGTATTTTTTAAAAAAAATGAAAAAAAACTAAATTAATTAATATTAATTTTTGTGTTAAATTTAAAAAAAATTTAAAATTAATTTTAACAAAATCAAGAAATTAATATTAACAACATTGATAAAATTATATTTAGTACAATTATATGTTATATTAACTAAAAATTATACTTATTAAAATTATATAACAAAGATTTTATTAGTACCCAAAAATTCACAAAAAATAATAAAAATTACAAAAAATTATAATAATATTTCAAAAATTGAAAACATTTTGAAAAACATAAAAAAATTCATAAAATTTTGCCAATAAAAATTTAAAAATTCAAAAAAATTGGAAAAATTCAGAATAAATTAAAAAATATCACAAATATTAACAAAAAATTCATAAAATTTGACAAAATTCACCCAATTTCATATTAGTTTACTCAAATTAATAAAAAATTAAAAATTCACCCAAATTTCAAAATCTTAGAATAAATTAAAAAAATCAAACACAACAATAAATAAAAATTCACAAAATCAAAATCTAATCTACAAAATTGAAACCACACAACCAGATCTGCAAGTTCATACACAAAATGCAAAACCAAATCTACAAAATCAAATATCAAATTAAATAGAAAATCAAAACCAAAATCAGTAAAGAAACAAGGAGGTCCATCGTGACATAGGAGGTGGGGAGGCGAGGCGAGGAGACCCATCATGTCTGTGAGGTGACGAGGCATTGGCAAGGCAAGGAGGAAAGAGGCGATCTGATGATGGGGGAGGCGGTTATGTGATGAGGCTAGGGTGAAAGGGATAAGCGAGAGTAGAGAGGGACGAGCAAGGCAGAGAGAGGAGAGACGAACGAGAGTAGAGAGGGAGGGGAAGGTGAGAGTCGGCTAGAGATGAGGGTAAATGGGATATGAGAGATAGGTTATGGTATTTATATGGGCTAGATTAGGGGTATGGGTTTTTTGGGCTTTATGGGCTTTTACACACACACACATACATATGGGCTTTTAATATAATATGTATCATAATATATCATAACATATAATATATCATATAATATAATGTATGATATGTATCATCTAATATATTTATGTATATTGATGGTATTTTATAGAAACGCCTTTTTTGAGGAATTATAGAAATAGTTAAAAACTTATTACAACTAAAGAGTTATAAAATAAGAAAAATTATTATCATTAATTCTTCAATTAAAAAAATGAACCAATTGACTTGCAAACATTAGTTAATTAATCAGTTTGATACTCAGTATATTGGTATTATAATAACTATTATTTAAATTTGTTATTTGAGTAATTATTATATTGTTGATAATATTTTACAAAATTTCACTATATACATATTAACCATAATTTTGAAATTTCACTATATGAATATGTTCATATATATGTTCATACACATTATAAATTGTATGCATATATCATTCTAAAATTGTAAAATAAGTATGATAAATATGATATAAAAAAAAACACACACACACACACAATATATATATATATATATCTGTTATGAACATATTAGATGATACATATGATATATTATATATTATGATACATTATGATTCATATATGGTACAATATGATACTAATTTATGATACATTATATTAGACAACACACACACACATGTATATAGTAGATGCTATACTATGTTAGATGATATATTATATTTTATAAAACATAATAATAATAATAATAATAATAATAATAATAATAATAATAATAATTTCCAACAAGTAAATTACCAACGGCCTGACTGTTAATAAATTACTAACGCATTAGGTCATTGGTACAAAAATTTATCAACAGCCAAACGCATTGGTAATTTGTCTGTTGGAAAATTCGTAAATTACCAATGTATTTGACCGTTGATAAATTTTAAATTTTTTACCAATGGTCTGGTTGTTAGTAATTTGCCTATTGGAAAAACAAGTTTTTTTAGTAGTGGTTGCTACCTATCCACTAAGAAAGCACACTTATTATAATTTTTGGGAGTTAAGCTCATAATATTGAGATTAAGTGGGTTTAAATTTTCTTAGTTTTAGTTTACAGGTGCTGCTATGAGTGATTTTGACATGTAATCGACGCCAAGTGCGATTTCCATGGGTTGAGCAAGGACTAAGAGTAGGCAATGACTACTGCACCACTTTCACTTGTGGTTGTGTGGGCTGTTGGTGTACGTTAATGATGGATGGATGACAAAGATAACAAAAATAAGATATCTTGAAATTGCTATTTGTAGCAAATAAAGAAAAGTGATACTCTCTTCGTTTCACAAAGGTTAATCCTTTTAGTTTTTTTATTAAAGTTTGACTTAAATATATTCATATTAATTTGTATTGTAAAAAATTTTAAAAAATATATATTTATAAATTAAAGTATTTAAGGTACTATTTTTATATAAAAAATTTATATTTGTATGAGAAATCTTAAAAGAAAGAAATTTATAAATTAATTACTATAAGTAATAAAAAGGACAAGTTTTACCAGACAGAGATAATATTAAAATTGCCGTTATGGAGACAGATGCATCACACCCATCTCAATTAAACGTGCACACACTGTCACATATTATTTCTCTAGTGTATGGTGGTGGTAGTTTGTACTTGATATTGATATTATATGCATTTTTAGTTGAGTTCACAAGTTAAACAACTATAAGTATCATTATTTCACAAGGGAGACAACTATGGGCCTTTATTTTCTTTCGGGTACAAAAAAGCATTATCTACAATATAAGGATTGAGGAGAGAGTCTAAGAATTGAAGTAATAAGCCAAATAGCGCTATTGGACTTAGCCTCAGGATATTGGACTACCAGCTATATCTACCAAGAAATTATTAGAAAGTAAGATTGTAGGGACGTAATATTCATAGAAAGTAAGTAAATTATAATCCTAATTTTTCTATTTTTGGTTCACACCTCACAAAGAATGTTCATTTCAACTTTCTCATATTTGGCTGATGTATTTTATGTTTCTTTAAACTTTGAGCACAATGACTAAAATGTAATCTAAAATCTTAAGGTGCGTTTGTGAATTTTATAAAAGTTTAGGGATTAACTGTGTAAATTTTTAGGTACTTTTGTAAAAATCTTTCAAAACTTCGGCCTTTGGGGACTAAAAATTTAGTTTTTAGGATTGTTTTGTAAAATTTTGAAAGTTCAGGGATTGAAATGTAAATATTTGAAGTTATATTTAGAATTAATCTGGAATAAGGAGAACGAATCTTATAAACTTGTGAAAGATGAGGGTTTCTTGGAAAATGAAAATGATAAACAATTATTCTATAAATTGAACCAAACGGAATTATTAGGATTTTAACTTTCACAACAATCCGAATTGTCATAATCGTTCAACTAAACATTTCCTTCAAGTTAAGATTTGAGTTGAAGCTAAGTATTACTATCAACAATGTTGACACGTATTTCCTAGTGTGGAAGAGAGAGGCCTCTCTGCGGACGCACCTGCTTGTATGAGATGCTTCCTTGGCCATTAGCTTTAGCGTGGTCCATTTTTGACTAGCTTTCCGAAGCTCTCTTTCTCCTGTCTAAGATTAGAATACTACAACAAATGCCAAAAACAAGTGGTGCTAGCAAATCAATTCCTTGCTTGCAGACAAGACCTTCGCTGGTCCCACCCTCCTCATCACTCGATCACACTTTTCTTTCCAAAATAGGAGCACAATCTTGAATACTTATTTTAGATCTCTGGACTTTTGGAATGATTTTGGCCATTTACTTTCAAATAAATTATGGATTATGTATATTATTAATGGTGGACAGAGTTTGGAATCAGATTAAATATGTGAATTGCATGTGAAATTAAGTTCGTAAGAATTGGTTTGATGAACCATGCATAGAACTTAAAAACTTACTATATAACAGAATCTTCTTGTGATTTCAGATATGATTAAAGTTAAAATACACCAGAATCACACGAAACACTCTTACTTTTAGGTTATTTATAATTTTTGCTACTCAATTCTTCATTCTCCAGTTCTTCTATTCACTTTTTCCTACTTCAATTCTTTTCTTTCAATTCTTTCTTCACTTCTTTCTTCTCCAAAACCACAAGCTTATCCTGTTTCTCCTTGTACTTTTCAGTTTGTTCTCTTTAAATCTCATGACTTCGGTTCTTCATCATCAACATTGGAGATGGGAGGATGCTGTTTGTTGATGGATCTATTTCAGTCGGAGACGATTCTGACAATGATAACAATGAAGGTGAAGCTGTGGAGAAATCTAACCTCCTCTGTTGACCTGCCCCCCATCGTTTGTCCCTGCCTTCGGCAGTGTTTATGCCTTATTAGATGAAGAACCAGTGTTCATGTCTTTAGTGGCATCCATGATGTTCCATTAAGTAAAAAATATTATTCTATTCATATAAATGTGTTATTATGTAATACGTTCCATCATTCGTCCCCGCCTCTAGCAGCTTTGTGCCCTATTGGAATAAGAACCGGTGTCCCTGCCTCTAGCATCATTTATGTTATTTCACTCAGTAAAAAATGTTATTTTATTTATACAAATATGCTATTCTGTAATATACTGTTCATTTCATAAAATTTGTTATTTGCAAATAGTGTTGTTTCATTCAGTAAGACTTGATATTTCTTCTTACAATTGTATTTTTCTATAATATACTGTTTGTAAATAATTTTATTTTGTTCAATAAGAAATATTGTTTCATTTATATAAATATGATGTTCTGTATTATGTTGTTCATTTCGTAAGATGTATTGTTTGTAAATAATATTATTTCATTTAGTAGAAGTATTGTTCCAATATTCATACAAATGTACTACTCCCTCCGTCGCAGAAGTTTTGATATATTTGACTTTTTGTTGTATTTTGACTCAATTTTATTCATATTATTGTTAGTTAAAAAAAATCAAAAACATATATATTTAGAAACTACATATTTTGAATTATCATTCATATATAAAGATTTTTTATTTATATATTAGAATGTCAAAAATAAAAAATTCTAGATTAATTACCAAAAACAAATTGAGTAAAACTTTTGGAACGGAGGAAGTATTTATTTGGCAAGATGTGTTGCTTATGAATATTACTGTTCTATTCAGTAAGAAATGTGTCTAATTCATACAATTATGTTATTCAATAATATGTTGTTCCCTTCAAGAAAAAAATATTGTTTATATTAGTATGATATGTTGTTCAGATGTGATGGCATTTTTGTAAATAATATGAAAGTGCGAGTGTGCGATGATACGCCATGTGTATGCTATAGCTACTCTTTATGTAAGGTTGTCATTTGCAATTATAATAATAAACATTTGTGAGTTATGCTTGAAGAGATGCGTACACTCGAGAGAGAATGTATCAATACAGAATGAGACACATTTTGGGATGAAGAGAATATCAACAATTTGAAAAATTGTATGAATTCATTTTTTATTCCAAAATAAGGGCTGTTTTTGTGCATAATCTTATTACAGGATGTCAAAGTTAAAGAATAGAGATGTATTGCATTATAGGTAGGAAGAAACTCCTATTACTTTTCATATGTGAAAGAACCTGAACCACATAATCTAAAAATTAATTTTATTCAAATTTCAAGTAAAAGTATTTCTTTTACCTGCTCTAATCATAAAGTAACACATATGCATGCGGTTCCTTGTAAAATAGCCAAAGAATCACAATCTTAAATTTCCGGATGTGTATCCTTTGATGCATCTGCCCTTTAGTTGCTTCGTTGGAAAAGTTTGTCTTACTTTCCTTTTTTTTTTTTTTCTTCCAAAAATAGAGTTTTTGGCTTAATCTCTTTTTTTAATACACAGAAAAAAAAAGGAGATTAAGAGAAAAAGGAAGAGACAAGCTGGTGTACTAGAGCAACACACTATTGCGGTACTACTGTCAAGGCGCAGCAATTCAAAGTCTCCATCAGAATCCGTATGAACTGATTCTTTTGTTGAAACTTAAAAAGGTTTTAAGCTGGTCTTTGTCTAGGACGGTACTCCCAAGCAAAAACTGGCCATCAAGTTGTTAAAATGCAATTCGGCATTCTCTTGGTTTCGTAACGCAGACAAATCACTCCCTAACTTTCCTAGCAACTCCTGTTCACTTAAATATATACTTGTAACATGCTTTTAATTACAAAAAAAAAAAAAAAAAAATCAATCTGAGTTTCTGAGTACATAAAAAAGGCTCAAACGCGCCCACCAACCACAACACAATCACAACAAACATTAACCTACAAATTGCCCAGCCAGTGACCTAATAATTCTAGACTTCTTCAATGGCCTGGTTTTCTATTACCCTCTTGTCTACCCATAAATCACTTCCATGAAGAAGTCAAATGTTTTGGCCATCTACATTCAATTACGCCACTCACATATACATATTAAAGCTTCAAAGGGGAAAAAAATACTGGTCTGACAGGGAGATTCGGTTAAGGAAAATTAATTGTTGGCGTAATTAATGTTTGGAACAAATTAATTAGTCATCTACCACAACAAAGCCAGCCACCAACACCCAAGAACTTTGGAATGGAAAGGGTTAAAAACAAAAACAAAAACAAAAACAAAATCAAGGTAATGTGATAGTGATGGACACATGTTTGTTCACCGGAAGGACTTAAAGTTTCTGATGGGGCAGCCAAACCAAAACTCTTTTATTGGGGTGGAGATTGGGACAAACTGAAACCGAAGAGGGATTAGCTGTCTCACCTAAATCGGGTTGGCTTCTTTGAAGACATTTGACATGGGTGATGATGTGGAACAACTAAGCTGCTTTGGAACAACGGATTACAGGCTCAAAAAAATTGCCCATCTTCATTTCATCCCCACCCCTTTGCATGTGAATTGCTACTTTATCATTAATGGGTGTGTGCCCCTTAAAATTATCAAACCGAACATAGATAGAGCTAAAAATGCGCAAAGCTGAATAATAGACTAATTATGTTTGGCTTAAAATATCCATTGAGATTGACATTTTGTTCATACTTAGATAAAAAAACAATATGAATAAGCTATGAATGAGTTTTTAGTCAATTGAATTCAAGTTGTTCGCTTGAATTAAGAGAAAAAACTAAAACAGAGAAAGTTGAGCTGGGTAATAAGTATCAAGTTTTGTTTAAATTATGTACCGAGCTTGAAATTTTATTGATGCTTGACTCAATAACATTTTGAATGAGGTATGAACGAGCCTTAAATCGAGCCAAATTCGAGGCAAACTTGACTTGTTTGTTCATGTTTCGCCTCTAAACACAAACACCACTTAACGTATCTCTTATTCTTACACGGTAAACTTACTAGAAACTATATATAGAAGTCTCACTAAATTCTAGATATCAATGTATTATTAAATTTAGAGATTTCACTCAGAAACCATTAAACTATGATATGAAAGACTTTAAAGAACTTCTATAAGGAAGTTTTAATACATAACATTACTCTATTATGCTTATTATGTTTAGATTTATCAAACACATTCTAAAGCCTAAAAAGCTATAATTAATTGTATACATATATGCCCCCCCTCCCCCCCAAAGCAATCCTCTTTTTTTTTTTTAATTACTATGATATATACACACAGACACACTCCACTGAACAAATTAATGCAAACGGTTCAAAAAACTTATTAAAAAAATTTAGAAATGCGATATTTAGATTTCGTGCTAAAACATTAGCAGATCCTACTCCACTTATTTTTCGACCCGCAATTAAAATATATTATGCATAACTTTTAGAAATTTTTTTTTTTTAAATCGTATATCTAATACTACCCCGCTTCATGACTGGCAAAAGAAATGTGAGATTTTAATTTTTGAAGAAACTGGTTAAAAAAAAGTAGATGCAGTAATCATGTTTAAGGCCCTTTTGAAAATAACTTTTATAGTTAGTATTAAAATTTTAAATAATTTATTTAATAGTGAAGATGAAACAACTAAAATTAAAAGTTAAAAATTATATTTTAGATAATTTTTCCAGAACTCTAACTCTAATCACTAACACTAACCAAATATGATCTTGAACCGACTAAGTAGCTGTTACTGTCATACCTACGTCAAACACTGTAACTATGGATATTTCATTGTTTCTTTTTTCCTTGAGTTTATTAGCTGGTCTTGTTTGGGACCAAAACTTTGAAACCATGGCATAGACGAAGGATTTTAGGCGCTGTTATTTTTCTACTTAAATTTTCTAGTGGAAAAAAATGGGAAAAAAAAAAACAGAAAAGGTAAATAGCGTGAAAAGTCTAAAAATTATGTCTCATATTGCACTTTAATCCTCAAACTATTACACACTACATAATTGGTCCTAGACTCTGTGAGATGTTGTAAGGTTAATTAATTAGTCCAATGTTACAATTTAATACCACAAAGAGATCGCCCCAGACCCCGAACAATAATCAGGTTAATGAAAAATAGTTACAAGTTGTGAATGAAACCATTCTATTCTGCTGCTAGAAGCCTAGAAAAGAATGTGAAAATAACATATATTAATTAAATATGGTATGTGATGGACAGCCAGCCAACAAGGATCATGAAGCTTAAAGAGTGAAGAAGGATCCATTGGAGCTCAATGTTGGACCTCTTACAAGAAAGAAAGCTCGAAAGATGCAAAGTGTACTTAATTTGTTCATTCTAGAGGATTTTGAGTAAAGAACAGCAAAAAAAGCTTGGAATTCATTCCAATGGATCTATCATGGTGAGAGATGAAGAATTGGTGCATTTGCTGGAGGTGAGCCCCTTGGAGCCCCATGAGCACGAGAGGGCAAACCTAGGACCCCCATCCAAACTCCTCACGGGCTCCAGTCTTAATTTCAAGTGTGCTGCCAAATTTATCACTATTTTTATGTACTATTTGCATGTTTGTAGCATTAGGACTGAATTTGTCATATGTCATAAGCTTGGGACACGGTTTGCACACCAAAGAGTGTCCAATGCGTGTTTTAGTGTCTTAGTGCAACAATACTTAGTGTCATTCTTACTTAAGAACTGCTATTGCCTTTAGACATGTACATTCAAGACAAATTACAAAGAAAATAAGTTGCTTTTGCAAACTTAATAATTCTCTCGTGTTCTTTTCTAGACTTCTTGGTACTTTGGTGCTTTCTTCTCCTTTTCCTACTCAATTCCTCTTCTAAATTGTTCTAATTCTTCTTCTCCTTGACTCTTCTATCTTTCTTGACCCTTCCTTACTCAATTTCTATCATTGGCTCTGCTAAAGAGTGCTTGAAGGTCTTAGCTTGGAGCTTGTGTGCGTCTTGGGTTGCAAGAGGGCCATCAGTATGGCTAAGAATTATATATGTGTTTCGTGCATTATGGATATTCTCCATGCTAGGTAAATTGCCACATTGGAGATAATGTCGTATTTCATCTGCAGTGGGTGAAAATTTTAGCATAGGATTGACAATGTAACATTGCACGAAGTTTATGACCAAGCGGGAAACCTTTTATACTTTAGGGGTAAGGTTGCATCATTGATCATAGTTTTGGGACTTAGCATGCGATTATCCTGCAAACAGAGAGAGGAAAACGACGCCGTGTGGTTGCTTTTCAGTTGCAGCCACATCGCCAACGTGTTAGAGAGTTAGCGAGCCTTGTGAGCCGTTATGACCACCGGAAAGCAGAAAGCAGGCAAGCAACAAATATAACGCAAAAGAAAAAAGAAAAAAGAAAAAACAGGGGAGCAAGAAAACCGAGAGAGTGCGAGAGAAAGAGCCCATTCGCATATTTCACTTTCGCCTGCCGTCGCTCTCCTCAAAGTCTTACGTCCAGGGACGAACCTCCATCGTCTCTCTTCGCCTTCTCTCTCTCTCTCTCTCTCTCTCTCCCCACCCCCCTTCTGCCGGCCCCGTATTTCCGTTTTCGATTCTTCGGAGCAAAGAGTGGATCGAAGAATTCGCACGTCAGTTCGAAAATTATGTAATTAAGGTACTAATAAGCTTCGTAATCTCCTGATTTGTTAGTACATTTTTCGTTTTAGAGTTGGATTAATCACTACAAATTGTCCCTCATTTGTCCATAATCCGATGAATGTGACTCAAATTTCTCCTCAAAACAGAGCTCAGACAACACTTGCATTTCAATTTATTTTGATATTATATTGTTTGCGGGAAGGTTAGAAGAACCGTGATCAATGCTGGTTCGATAATGGTGAGTTAGCTGATTTTTTAGTTTGCATAGCATTTACCTTTTTTTTTTTTTTTTGGTTTGCTTTTCTTTGAAATCGGCCATTCTCTCCTGCAACTGTTCTGAATCAGTTTTTTCTGCATTCGGTCTTTTTGTTTGCCAATCTGATCCGGTGTCATGTTACACCTGTAAGAAATTCAAGATAACTTGAAATTGTTTCTCAATTTCGTGCGTAATTCTTTTATTTTTCATTTCAGTTTATTTATTTTGCCTGTGGAATTGTCTGATTCTCGAGTTACCTGTAGTTTCAGAACAGTTAATTTGGAGTTGATAAAAAAAAAAAAAAAAAGAAAATGAACGGAAGCAGACAAATGGAGGTGCACTACATAGACACAGGTTTTCCTTACACTGCAACTGAAAGCTTGATGGACTTTTTCGAAGGTCTAACACAGGAGCCGGTGAATTATCCTCTTGTCGGACCAATGCATGACCAGGTAGTTTCCTTTTCCACTCTGGTCTCACTGGGGAAAAGGAAAACTTAAGAAAATAAGAAAAAGGAAATGGAGTCTGTCTTCTATGATTTTGACAAGACCAAGGTGTTTGGCTGTTAGATCTATAGTCCTGTTGGTTAGTGTAGCAGTCACCAAAGTTGCTTTTCGACAGCTGATAGGATGAGAAACTGACCAATTCTGGAAGGATGTTATGGATTTAGTTGTTCGCCATGATGTTTCTTTGGGTTTTTAACATTGCTGGTTTTATGTTGTGAGGTCTTCCTCTCAAATTGTTGGAAATGGAGTAAATAAAAAATTTATGTTTTGCTTTATCAGTGTCATAGTTCACTTCTCATCAATATGCTCACTCCCAAATGTTTCCATTGCATGTACAGACAACACCTACTTATTTACAAGTTAAGATACAGTGCAACCTTTCCGATTGATACTCCGTCTTCTATTTTCGTAGAATAATGCATACTGGTCAATGAATATGAATGCATACAAATATGGATTTTCTGGCCCGGAGAGCAGTTATTTCAGTCCTTATGAGGCAAGTGATCACTTGTCCAGAATGGATATCAGCACAAGGACTTGGGATTACTTTTCAGCTATGAACCAAGATGTACCAGCAGGAACAGATGCACAGTCTAGAGGAGATGCTGTCCCTGGTGTCCCAGCTGTACCTGAAGAATGTTAGTCCAACAATACTCCTATATCATAAAGAAACCGAGGCTGAATTTGGTCACCTTCCTTTTCATAAAGCTTTTCGGAAAAACTACTCCTATATCATTGCTGTTATCTTCTAGAAACCCCTAATAACTGTTTGGTGCTACCGAGCCAAATTGTCTATACAATTATTCGTGTTCTTTGATTGATTGTCAATCACACGATTATGTATATCTTAATACTCATCTCAGGATTTTTCTGTTGTTTCTACAGGTATTACAAGTCATCAAAGTGATGCCAGCTCTCAGGTAATGAACTTTCTTGCTGATGAGTCCTTCCTCAACCTAAACTCCTTTTCTTTTCATTTCAATGATTTATATGCACAGACAATGGTCAATTAACATGAAAACTTCAGATGATTGAATAATTGTTGCAAAGGACTTGATCAAATTCATCAATCATGTCTGTTATTAGATTCTAACTCTAGGAATCTTTCTATGAGAATAGACAGAATTTGTGTTATAGTGAATTTGCAGAAGCTAAACTAGGTATAAGAAACTTCCAGTTTATTGCACTGTACAAAAGGTTGAATCAGCTGTTTTGCCAGTTTGACTCTTCCATTGAACTCCCCACATTCTCAGTTCAGAATGCACCTTAAAGCATCTTAAACTCAGTTGCAACCCTGGAGTTGGGCTCAGTGTCTACTATACTGAGAGAATTACTGATTGTGAATGTCACAGGTTGCTTGGCAAGATGGCATTGATCTGGATAATATGACATATGAGGTTCGTCTATTATACTATGCTCCATTCTCACTTTTATACTCAAGCTGATCTCTATACAAGGGGCTGAATATGTTGTCTGCAAATTCCTGAATCAGATAAATTTAGTGATATATTCATACCTCAACATTTTGTGATGCTAGAATACTTTTTGGTAGTGAAAAAAAAAGCTTTTGTTTTTTCTACCTCTTTTCTCTCTTTTATGTTAGGAAATCGCATGAATTGAATGCCTTGGAATGTAATGCACATGCATTCGCACAACTTGCTCAATGTTTCATTTATTTCCAATAAAACTACAATATATACTTGCATAGTTCTCTTCCCTTTTCAGGTAATATAATGGACTAAAATACGAATTCTAGGAGAATTATTGCTTATTGGTGGTTGAAGAGCATAAAGCATTACAAATACTGTGCTATAATAAGGAAATTCAGTACTTTTTGTTTTACTACCAGAAATGAGTTGGCACAATTTGACTTTATGTGGATGATATTGTTCTCATTTCTTAGTATATTTTTTTCTTCTATTCCCATTAGCAAACTTCCATCAAAAGCTAATTCTCAATCTGATTTAAAAAAATTGATGTTGGTTTAGAAAGGGGAACAGAATGCCACCTGACAAGGGAGAAAGTATTATGAGAGTCCTTTCTTCAGCAAGGCAATGTGTTCTTTTGCTCATTCATAACTCAAATGAAAAATAATCTTGATCTTGGACCCTCCTATTTCATTGATATTCATTTAGATTATCTTGATTTTCTGGTGCACAAGTAAACGGTCACTTTTAAGTTCTCTTGTATAGCAGACTCACTGATTGTCTTTCAAGTAAAATCTTTTGATATATGAAAGTCTGATATATCAAAACCATCTTTAGACGTTTGTCTCTTGCACTAAGTTAGTTTTGAATGTTATATGGTCTTTTCAAGTGTTTTCATTATAAAATGATGAATTTTCATGTTACAGGAGTTACTTGACTTAGGTGAAGCAGTAGGAGCACAGAGTCGGGGTTTGTCCCAGGAACTTATTGATTTGCTTCCGACCTCAAAACGCAAATTTGGAAGCTTCTTCCACCGAAAAAAATCAAGGGAGAGGTAACAGTCCTGTTTGTTGAGATGCTTTATTCAGAAGTAGGGTTTCCATAGCCTTGTTGTTGCAAGGGGTGAAAATGAGAATTTGTGATTGCAGTGGTTGAATTGGTGCAACTGCTTTAAAATAACACATTATCATTACACAAGGTTTCCAACAGTCTTAGTTGGATAGACACAGATGCACTTTATGGATTACTGTTAACCTTATCTGATTGGAACATTTCGAGTAAATTTCTCAATGGCACAGAATTGGCTTTTCACCAAGCAAACCAATATTTAATCCCTGTGCCGCTGTTCCCTGTATGGCTGAAGAATAGCTATTTGTATGTGAGCTTCCTGAACAATATTTTGATGGAAAAAATATAATCATTACATGAAATACCTGAATATGTGTACATAAACAGACAAATATGAAATTCAACTTAAAAAAAAAAAAAACAGATGAAAAGGCTTACTTATTTGACCACAGTAAACTAAAAGTTAAGGGGTTAATAGCTCGTACACTCACGGCTGGTATTGAAGAGACATAAACCAATTATAAGAGTGCCCAAAGCTTTTAAAACATAGAACACCACCCTTTAGAACGAAACAAGTCCTAGGGCCTTACCTGCCTGCCACCAAGCTTCCCTATTGATGTACCTTCCTTCAACTATGGTTGTTAACCTGTTGCTCTGTAGAAGCAAACCTCTTAGAAAAATAAGATTAGTGGGCTATGTGAGGACTTGTATCACAGATTCTATGGGTTTTATGGTTCTGATTTGTGCTTTGGGCTTCTCTAACCAGTGGCTTTGTGAGAAAAACTGCAACATTGCATTCTTGTCTTTGAAAGGGTTTAGAACATTGTGGGTTACAATTTTCTGCATTAGTGCGCAAGTGGAAAGTTCTCCTTTGTTTAGTTCTCAGGCTTTGATTTTGTTTGCGAGACAGATGCGTGATCTGCCAGATGCGGTATAAACTAGGGGAGAAGCAAATGAAGCTGCCATGCAAGCATGTTTACCATTCTGAATGCATCACAAAGTGGCTTAGTATCAACAAGGTCATTCTGCAAGTTGCCTGTTTTTAAGTTATAAATTGATACATTTTATTGGTGACTGACCTAACTCGCTCTGCAGATCTGCCCGGTTTGCAACTGTGAAGTATTTGGGGACGAGTCACAGTAACACATTCAGCTGAGTCTAAAAAGTACAATCACCCTTAGCCCTCAAGCTTTCTCGGCTTCTTTCACTTCAGTATTCACTGTACACGTAAGGCTAGTTGAGGACTGTGTTAGTTTCTTTCCTGTTTTCCTTTTTCTTCAAAGGTTTTGGCTTTGTTAATTAGAATGATATGATCGCTAATTTTATAGGCTCTACAGCAATAGAAAATGGTTCTGATCCATTGCATGTTCTGTGTTTGCCGGTACTTGCATTCGAAAGATAGGTGCCTCACTGTTTCATCGTTAGATCTGGAGTCCGGCGGCAACATTTCGGAAAGGTAGAAGGAGAAAGGTAATGGGATCTTTACGAGACGAAATTCAGTCTTACGATCTTGGTGCCAATACGTAAAATCATGGCAAAAATAATGAATAAACCACTGGCTTTTTTGGGTTGACCCAAATTAGTCACTAATGTTTTTTCAAGCCAAACAAACTATTGATGTTTTTAAATCAACTCAAATAGACCATTGATAGTTAAATAAGCGAATATACTATCATAAATAAATAATATTAAAATAATGATTGTGACTAAAAGGAAATCCATTTAATAGGTGATGTGGATAGTGGCTGAAATGACGAATAGGATGTGAAGACCCAGGTCAAAATTGATGGAGGAAAGGGGGAAACTAGGGTTCACAATTCTAATAGAAAGCTTTGGCGAGAATGAGTGAAAAATGAGTGAATGAAGTGGAAATTGAGCAATAAACAAGCATCAGATAAAGCAAATAGGGGAAGAAACAGGCCTCAATGGACAAGCAAAAATGCTTGGAATGGCTGGACGCATGGCTTGAGGGTTCTATGATTTATTCCTGTCTAGGTACCCTCTGTCATCTAGCGCCAAAGTAGCTGTTGGGAGCGGAGGAGAGAATTCAAACCACAAATGGCTGAAAATAAAGCGGGGGATAGAATTAGAGGAAGTGGGCTTACAATCTGAGGATTGGCGACACAGATATTGATATTGTCTCATCTTGCCATAGGAGGATTCCTGACACATTGTGGATGGAACTTAGTGATGGAAGCCATTTGTGCCGTAGTGCCGATGATGACATGGCCGCTGCCGGCAGAGCAATGCTCTAATACAGGACTGGGGAAATGGTTGGGGCAGAAAGTCCCTTGAGGTGGGGGGAGGGGGATAAATATGCGGTAATGGTAAAGAGGAAGCCACGTCAGCTCTATTCTGTAGTTGTGGGGAAATCAGTCTGACTGAGAAACATTAATACTAGTTTATTTGGCCTGAAGCAAAGCACTAGTGGGTGAATAAAGCCACATAGAGAACATTAGTGGTTTTTTTTAATTATTTTTGCCTAAAATCATTATGAATTTGTGTTAGTCCGATTCCAGCCTCTTTCCAAGTAATTTCTTCATCATATGCTTCCTTGAAAAGTACGACTTTAATGGGATCTTTTATGAAAATAAAATAAAATGCATGAGACTAATCCAATTACCAAGAGATGAGGGGACCCTGAAAAACAATTTTAGACTATGCTTAATAAGGAAAAGTACGATGTAATGAGGGAAAATCTTGGTTCATTGAGATTGTAGAAATGTAGTAGTAATATTTTCAAGGACAAGCATTAGATTGAGAATCTTTGTCTTTGCTTCTGTTTTTGTTCTTATTTTTTTGTTTTTTCTTTTGATTTTTGTTTTTGTTTTTTTAGCTCCTCCCAATTCATCCTCTCGCCGAACGGCGAATGAAACGAAAAGCTGGAGATAAAAGTCCAACGGAGGCCCAAGTAGTAAAGTACGGATTTAACAAAAACGAAAGCTTAACTAATCGAAAATGTAAAACACACTGTTTGGTCTCTCCATTAAATCCATAAAATACTCCATAAAAAATACTCTGTTTAGATTGTCCACAACAAATTTCTCTTCTTTTCAAAAGGATACAAAAAGTTACACTGATCGCAACAAGCTCACAGCAATCGATGACCTCATCAAGTAGGTCGATGAACCTCTGACACCGCTATTGAATATGTCATCGTGAACCTCTGGCACTTCTTCCATCTTTATCTCCTTCAACTGATTCTCCCTCACAATCTCCTCTAAAGCCCTCTCCTTCCCCCTTCATCGTCTTTTGCAAGCTAGATTTTTCCCATTCTTCAATAGATCGATGGACACCAAGCCCACCATTAGAGCAGGGGCCTCAGAATCGCGAGACACTAGTTGACATCCTCAAAGAGATGGCCGCACTGGTGGTATCAAACTTGAGCATCAAAGCCGGCGCCTGAGAGGAAACATCACCACCAGCATCTTTGTCTATCAAATTAGCATCCTCTAGTTAAAAATTCAACGCTTCTGTGTTGCCTTGCCATGTCATTGATCACAAACGCCTTTGAAGTTGCAAATGGAAAATCCTAACAAAGAGAGACTGAACTTGGAAGAAGGTTGTCGGCTTGTTCATAATTTTTTTGAATTTGTAAAGTCCCAAAAGGTAGAGGAAGGAAGCTTATTTGTATCATTTTAAACTAAAATGGTCTATTATGTCAAATGTAAAAAGATAATGGGCGCTTTTGTAAAATTTCAACCAAATCTTAACAGATGATGGGTGAGTCGGGTAAACTAAAAAATGTTAGTGGTCTATCTTACCTAAAAAATATTAGTGGCTGAATCGGGCTAACCCAAGGAAATTAGTGGTGTATTTGTTTATTTATTTTTGCCGGTTGAAAAATATACACGTCTCCAACGGTCGGAAGAGAAGGGCACATGAGAAGAAAGAAGAGGCAGCTGGCAGCGGGCACTAACGTTCACTTTCCCTGCCCTCCGAGAGACCGTTACACTTGTGTTTTTTGTCGCTCGTTCAACTCCACAGTTTTTGACAATTTCTTGACTCCGGTTCCCTTCTCGCCTTGTCAAGATTCCCAATCTTCCCCTCCCACTGCCTCTGCCTCTTCTTCTTCTTCTTCCTCGCCATGGAACCCGCCAAGATCGACTGGAAGCGGATCGAGTCCCGATTCGTGGAAGACCATGTTTATGAGCGCATCAACGCACCCAAGTGGGTCAATTTCTTGGACCCCGAGGATGACTCTCCCGACGATGTCGCCTGGTTCTGCCGACCCGGTTACGCTCCGTCTCCCTTCCTTTGTCCTCTTATTTTATTTTCTTTCCTTTTTTTGGCAACTTTCCTTTGGTTCTTCAGTATGTTTAACTCTCGATTTTTGTTGTTTCAGATTGTAACCATCCACAGTCAGTTGAGGATTTCCTTAAGACGACGCCGACTTCGAAGGTTCCAATCTCCTTCCTTCCTTATTTGGAGCATTTTCCCTTCTCGCCTGCAAATTACTTCTATTTTTGTTGGGGTTCACTACGTTACACAATCAATGGAGAGGATGATGAAATTCATCAAGTTTGCCAGAAATTCCATACCCAAGTTCTTCAAGTTTTCCTTTCCACTATTTGTTTTTCTATAATTTACGAGCTGGATCTTGTTTTTGCCTTTCCTGAGCTAGAGAATTCACAAAAGTTCTTGATGCTTTGATGGTTACAAGTGATACTACCATTTTTGGAGCAACTAACCTCTTGTCTAATTTATTTCCTTTACAAGGTTCGAAGCTCTGCCGGTGGCAATCAGACCCCATCCCATGGTGATTTGGCTCATAGGTACTCGACTCTACGAAGTTCAAGATACTACAGTTTTTGGGTCATCATTATAGTTTAGGCTTCATTGTCTTGTAATTTTCTGCATTTTAGAGCTCCCAGTTTAAAGAGAAGAGGGCAAGGTCAGCTCAAGGAAGATGTGGAAAACCTAAATCCAAATATGTCAACGCCGCCATGTCGCCAGGCCAAGGCGACCAAAGCTGCATTTAAGTGCAGCAGTGAAAAGAAGCAACCTTCTAGAGATGATAATGATATGGCTCCGAAGGAAGACGTGCCACGGTTGAGGAGTACCTTGTCTGCAAGGAACCTGTTTGCTGGAAGGGACATCCTAAATCACATAACTGAATTCTGCAATGAGTTGAAGAAACTGACCACGAGAGCAAAACAGAGGGAGAACAACGAGGAGAAGACGAATGAAAAGAGGAAGAACAACCAAGAGACTGCCCCGCTGAAGCAGGTTTCCGGTTCAGTTCTGAGGGATTTGAATGATAAACAGAGGAAGTCACGGATTGAAGCTGGTAAAGAGAACTCACAAAATATAGAATTAGGAAAAGATGGGGGAAATCGGAGTCAGAAGTAAGTTTAGTCGCTTATCATCTTAGAGAATGAAGCTAATTGTAGCGTGGTTGTTGATACATATACTGACTCAACCAGAATTGATTTCTCTGTCATGCAGGCTAGCTGATGAGGCAGAAAACATTCCACTCTCGTTGAATTTGGAGAATATAAAGCACAAAGGAGGGGAACAGTTGTTGCAAATACGTACAATGCCACCAACTCCCCAGTGCTTTTCGGATACTCACGCATCAATCAAAACAACCCCTCCAAAGGCTTCCCGATCAAGACTTGCGGTATATAATTAGCCGTGTGCTGCCTCACTTGCTCTCGCTTTCGTTCTTTGTCTGCTCAACAATGCAAAGTTCATCTGATAAACATAGTGCCAATCCTACTTTCTTGCTTCCGTGCTTAGGGACAAATGAGTGTAATAAGGGACAATTAGTGATATGCCTCACTTGCTCTTGCTTTCATTCTTATCTGCTCAATAGTGCCAATGTTCATCTGATAAATATAGTGCCAATTCTACTTTCTTTCTTCTATGCTTAGTGAGAAATGAGGGTAGTAAGGGACAATTAGTTATATGCCCTATAGGTTTTGTTGTTAGGAAAGCAAGGTACTTTTTTAATGCAAGACCTGCCTCACATGCTATGAGCAATGTGATGAGAGACAGACAGAGGAAGAACAAACTAAGGCAGCAAGTTTGAGCATTGGTTTGGTCTGTCTTATGGCAAGCAAGTAGAGGTTTCTCACTTGATTGTGGTTGGGCAGGAGAGGGGAGTCCTTCAAGAACTAAAGCCAACCCAAGAGGTGAAGAAGGATGATCCGGCTTGTGGTGCTGGCAAAGCTGCAAATGGAGGTGTTTCTGTTGCTGCTGGAAGAGAAGCAGGAGCACTGGACATGTTTTGGTTTCTAAAGCCTTGTACGGTGTCAGACTAAACTTTGGTTGAACTATTATAATTCTTCCGATTCTTTCATTCTTTATACTACCTGAGAAACTTTAGAATATATATATTTCAATAATACATTCTTTTGTTGCCGATAAGCAAACTGCATCAAGGAATATTCCGTACTGAAAAACATTTCAGTTAATAAATGTAAACAGCCCTGAAGAGAAGGCATGTTTGGTTACCGGCCCCTTTGACTGAACTCTATATATCTTTCGACCTCACGTTAAAACTTAAAATCATGTCGTTTGAAGAAAAAAATTGGGTCCCTGAAGGAATCTCCAACACTAATAAATGCCTGAATCAATCTGAATTTGTCTGTTACTGTAATGAACCTATCTTGTACCGTTTGTAATCAAGCATTCGATAAAGGACCATGATTATGTGACGAACACATCAAAATTATTATTGTTGGTTACAGATACTTCTGTCAGATCTGTCATCCATCACACCGTCAAACAGAAGTTTTTTACAGAAGTTTTCCTTTGATAAAACGAGGACTGAGGTGTTGCGTACAACCAAATTTGGAGATACATCCCCTGAGAGATGTCCTCTGGATCATCGAAACCTTTTTTGTCTAATAAACCAAAGGTTTTATTATGTAGCAGGCAAACAGCCAAATAACAGCTCAAAACAACAAACCTTTGTTTTCTCCTCCCTCTTATAGGATTCTCGCCGGCATGCGACACTTGGAGCCCAAATTATTAGATAAGGATCCAACTTCGGCTTTTTAAAGATAAGATTTAATTAAACCGGTTGCTGCTGCAATCAGCGGCCACACAAACAGCCAAATCCCCACATCATAATTGCTATAAAGCCAAAACTTGCATAACCATTATAGAAAAGAAAAGAAAGAAAGAAAAAACTTGTTCTGATTTAATTAATGAGTTGTTTTACCAAAATAATTCTATTTAAATTAATCCCAATGCAATTTAAAACTCGAGAACAACAACTAATATTATTACATAAGTAACAGCTCTTGCCAATTGGGTGCAGCATATTGGCAATCAAGTTATGAATCAGGTATCGTCACAGCAAAGAACAAGTGGAAAAATCAAAGCTCATCAAGAAAAACCCTAAAAAAATTCATCACTGGTATATCTCAACGAGACATGAATTGTAAGCCCAAAGTGGTATACAAAATCCCTCAGCGGAGAAGAACAAGGCTGCCGGAAAACATCTAATGGACTATAGAACAAGTTCAACTTATTGTCTGTCACAGGCAGGTGGCCAGGAGGAGCAAGAAGAGGAAAATTGAAACAGAACCCAGATCGCCTATGTACATTGAGATGCGATCGAACGCTGTGAAAACCCAAATCTAATCTAACCTCAAGTTGCAGAGCATACAATCCAGTATCCTCGACCAAACCAGGCGAGCACGCGGGTAGATTCTGGTGGTGTAGATTCTCGATTCCCTTACGATTCCTTCCATCGTCTCCACGAAGAGGCTTAAGCTCCTCACCGGAGGGATGTACAGGGTCAACGGCACCGCGGAGAATGCCACGGTGAAGAAAATCTGCAACATGCCGTGCCGTCCGAGAGAATCACCGGCGGGGTCCGAATTCTGCAGAAAAGTCGGGGCCTTGTGGGAGAAGGAGCGGGTAGGAATCGAATCGGAGGAAGAAAAGTTGAAATTGAAAAGGAGGGAAGTTCTGGAAAGATGGGAGAGATTTGGGTCAGGTGAAGATAATGGATGGAAAGACTGGTAGGTAGGTGGTGATGTGGTGTGTTTCTTGGGGACTACTTTATAGTTTGACACAGTACATTCCAGGGAAGTAGAGAGAGTCTCAGGACACGAGAGAACTAAGCTGCGCATAATTCTTTTATTTTGGATAACAACTGTTTTTGCTCTTAACAACTGTTTTTATTTTCATTTTTATAATTTTTTTATTTATTTAAATTTTAAAATATAATATTTTTTTTCTGCTCTTACTTTCAAGATGTTTTATGCAACTTAGGAAGGAAATATATAAAAAAAGATCTGATATTTTTTAATTTAAAAGTCATTAAAATTTTTAGAAATTAATTATTTTTGTGATTCTTTTTCATCCAGCTTTGTTTCTTAAAAAAACAGACAAAATTTAATTAAAACAACTAACTTTTTGAGAAAACATACGAACTTTTGAATAGGTTGCCAAAAGTGTCATTTAATTAATGAACTTATTTCCGTCTTGGTATTTTTTTTGTTGTTAGGGGCATAAAAAATACTAGAACCATAATATCACGACACGCAGTTCAGTTAAGAACGTTTCATTGATCTAGAATATTAGGTCGACTTCGCTTTTAACTTAAGTCATTTAATCTAAAATAACTTATATTTTCTATTTTTTGCCAAAAACCTATCTCATTTAAAAGTAAATATTATGTAAATGTAATAATTTATTGAAAGTAAAAAATTTTATGATGTTATTAATTTTTTTAGGTATTAAAAAATAAAAATTTATAGAAATTAATAAAATTATAAAAAATTTTACTTTTAATGAATTATTGCACCTACATAGTATTAGTTATCAAATAAAATTATTTTTTAATAAAAAAATATGAAAATAAAAATAGTTTGTTTTTATTAAATTAATTTAAGCTAAAATAAATTATGTATTGATATTCATTAGACCCACCATTTAATCCGATGAATTATGAAACATTTGCCACATAAAAATGACAAAAAAAAAAAAAAAAGGAGAAGAAGAAAATGTCCAGCCGGTATGGATGAGGACGCATTATTAAAGCCTAAAGGCACAGGAGACTTAACGATGTTCATCAGGAGTCCAGACTAGCAAGGAAGCGGAATAGAAGTAGAACTTATCGGGCCATGGGAACAAAATTAAGCAAACTAATGAGAGGGTTTTGGTCCTTTTGGAGTTCAATTTATTGGAGGGCCTGGAAATAATATTTGTGTAACACATTTAGCGATCAATCGATCATGCACGTTCGTTTGCAATTAACCCATATCAATTAACGCATTTTGTGGAAGTTGCCATGGGTGCCATTATATCTTTTGTCTTATTTGCCCCTTCAATTAAAAGTATATTGCAATTGCACTTCCACCTCTAAGCATGTGTCTGTTTGTTCCCAACCACTTCGCCTACTGTTCTGATTAATTCAAGGGTGGGCTAACCTTCTCTATCATCATACAAAATGGCTTATGGCACAAATCTCGCCATTAACACTGTAGATACTTCTTCTTCGTGCTAGACCAAGTAGTTATATTCAATTGAAACGTGGGCAACGAGATAAAGGTGGAGGTAATTTTTTCGCGTCTCTATTCCCAGAGAGCTCAACGGCACCAGAGGCAAGGAGGGTAGCATACTTGTAAGTCTATGATGCTGCGAAGTTAGATCGACTATACAGGATGGGGAGAGCCGTTGATGTGGTGGGATGGTGAGATAAGGCCGATGCAGTGTCAAGGCAGCCGAGCTAAAGATCTGCTTGGCGCCACCATAGGGACAAAGATTTGCCAACCTATTGAAACTAAGCTCCACCAAGATCCTACTGGCTGGTCCGTACGAGGACGGGCCGGAGGTGCGAGCGGATCAAAAACAAGATGGGTTAAGTGGCAAGGTTAGGAAAAAGAAGATAGATGTAAGCTATGGGGTGACATCAACCCTGAAGAATGGAGGATGAAGACTGACAATGGGAGAGAACCAGTTTCAGGTTTGCTGTAGTGTGATTAGGTGGATAGATGAGAAAGTTTTAATGTGTGGCAAAATTGTGATATATAATAGCTTTAAGGACAAAGAAAAGTGGGACCGAAGCTGACTGTGCAATAGCGTGTTAATGCAAAACCTTTTGTATGAAATGAATTGGCCTGCACTTGCCTTATGGCTACAAGTTAGGGTACCCATTGCCCTAACTAGAAATTAAATTTATCATATACATTATGTACTAACAATGTCAGACAGATTTTCCTCTAACTTTAACGGATAATATATCATACCTTAATATACTTATACAAATGCGTATTAGTAAAAAAAACATGTTAATTAAGAATATAAGTTGGTATGAACTCTTGCAGCTCAAGAAGCCCACATTATAATTAGAGAACTCATGAAAAAAAAAACATCTTTTATATAAAGAAAGGAAGCCAATGGATTGAGTGGCTTAGCTCACAAAGTGAGAGAACTTCACTTGGCTATCTACCAAAACTCAATCAGTTCAAGGGGAACAAAACAATAAAACTTGGAGGAGAACGTTTGTCTTAGAGAGAAAGACCTCCCTCTTTCATCATAATTTCTCTAAATTAAATAAATATATATTCTTTCTGTTCCATCAATCTTACTGTTAGCGATTCCACCAATCTTACACCATTTTCTTATGTGTTAAGTTTTTTTACATGCAATTTATTATATTGCCCCCGTTTCAACCTCTACTTTCAAACTTTAAAATACAAAGCAAGAAAATTTTGAATGCCAATTTCATGTCCATGGTTTGCCCCTAATTCTTTATCAGTCAACAAACAGGCAATTGGACCTCACCGGTGCAAATTCAAGTGAGCATCTGGATGCGATTGGAGGAGAGGATCTCAATGGAGGAAATCCAATAGAGTTTGGACCAGTGGTCGTCGTAGGATTAAAGCATACCTCATCAATAAAGGGGAAAAGAGAATCGAGAAAAGAAGGACAAAGGTCGATGAGAGTGTTGGAAGCGATATGGTTTTGGGATGACGGGGGGTTCCACGGCAGCTAATAGTACTTGATTGCCACATGAAGTGCCCGTATTGGAAGCATCCCCCATAGAAATTCCTCTCTTGTTATCCATCGCTTGTTTCCCATGATTATTTTTCCACTATCGTTTCTTTTTTCCTTCATGTTTCCCAACGAGTAGGTGTTAAGGGAGTTACAATGAGGGGATGGGAGCCAAAGTTTGACTATGCAAAATATTGTGGCGTACGTGTTGCAAATTGATAGAATATGAAAACATTTATATCATATACTAGTAATAAGCAATTTCCCACAGAACAAACTGTGGTTAACCACAGTATTTGATTTATTGTCTATAGTATAAGAAAATACCAACTTAGATAACAGACAATCATTATTTTTTTTAAGGGTAAAATCCAAATTTAGTCCTCTAACTTTAAGGGTCTTTCTAATGTGATCTCTTAACTCAAAAAGTGACTATTAAAGTCCCTTAACTCAACTTGCGTGTTCTATTCTGGTCCCTACCATCAGTTCAGGCATTAGTTCGGATGAAAATTGCTTATGTGGCACCCCCAACTGCCACATGACATCTTCTTTTATGACAATAAGTGACAAGATTGAAAGGATAATAAATCTTAGGATAGAATAGACACAGACAAATAATTTTCAAGAGTTAAAAGGTTGATTAATCTAAAATTTACCCTCTTTTCACCTTTTCATAGTGCGCCACGCACCATGCCTGCCCACCCATGCCGATAACCATCTCACTGCCCCACTCCCAATGCTGCTCGCGTCCTCTTCTATGCCGATCCTTGCCTTATCATCTCCTTTATATCTCCCGCCCGCCCATGCCCGTCCCCATCCCGATCCCGATCCCCTCTTCTCCTTAGGAGAAAAAGATTAGGTTAATGTACATTTTATGTCCTTAGGATTATATCTTTATGCCTATTTTACCCTCAGATTTATTATTCTTCTAGTCTTGTCACTTATTGTCATAAAATATGATGTCACGTAGCAGTTGTGGTGCCATGTGGCAGTTGTAGTGCCACGTAGGCAGTTTATGTATGAACTAATGCTTGAACTAACGGTAGGGACCAGAATAGGACACACGAGTTGAGTTAGAGGACTTTAGTAGTTACTTTTTAAGTTAAGGGACCGCATGAGGATGACCCTTAAAGTTAGGAGACTAAATTTGGATTTTACCTTTTTTTTGAACTTACAAATAAATTTGGGTTTTTCATACAGATGGAGTTTGTCTTGGGACTTAAATGGTAAGATTAGCTATCATTATAAACAAGAAGAAACTTACAACTATCCCCTAAGGTTTTCCTTAACATACAATTTGCCCCTCAATTTTTAAAAACCTTTACTCTTCCCATTATTTCTTCTACATTTTCGGGTAACAACTTTTGAAATTGTATTTAAACTATACAATTGTTATCTTAAAGTAATTTCAATCTCTTAATATTTTTTATAGTTAATAGATATTTTAGATTATTAGTTTTTTTTGTAAATACATTTTCCTCCTTGTAAATTACTGGAACATGGTTATCAGATAATTTAAATTAGAGTTTTAAAAATTGTTGTAAGACACTGTAAACAAAATAGAGGTAAAGTGTAGAATTTTAAAAATAGAAAGGTAAAATGTAGGTTAAACCAAACTACATGGGATCTTTGTAATTTTTCCTTATAAACAACGATGAAATATGTATTTTCCTATAACAACAATAAAGAAGCACGCAAAGGATGCGGTTCTCCATTAGCTTTCTATAGATTGGTAGTAAGCCCCTTTGTCGGGAAAGAGCCAAAGCAGCAAACATCCGCAAGAGCAATTGTGAACGGCTAATTCTTGTGTGCGCCTGGCCATGTATGTCTGGCTTATTTACATCCGTGCTATTATGACATTCTTCCTTTATAATTACAAGTTTTCCATTATTTATACCTATTCCCTTTTTCTTTTTTTTCGTTTCTTGGTCAAGCTTTACCTCAAGAATTAGTTGCTCTGTTCCTTCCTCTAGCTTTGCCTTGAGACTTGTGGGTTGTATCGATCGTTCTTCAGTTTTTTAAATTTTATGTAGTGCGTGTAGCTTTTTTTGTTTCTTGTTTTTAGTTTTGGAACTCTTGTTTTGTCAGATTATGATTTTTGTGTATAGATTTCGATCTTAGTTTTCTTTTTTCTCTGCTGTTGAAGAAGATGTTTGCTTGTAGGGTGTAATGGATCTAGATCTGAATGTTTCTTCTGCTTAATCGTCTGACGTTCTTTGCTCTGTTAACTTAGGTACAAATGAGTTATTGGTATTTATTTTTTCTTTGTTTGTGTATATCATATTTGGGTTATTTTTTCATATTAGATTTATTTTTTTAATATTTGGGGTTATTTGATATTATCTGCATTAGCTTATGAACTTGGAATGCAGAGCACCTAGGTGTAAGAGATGACCTGCAAACAATAAAATAAAGATTTACTCTAAGAGAACAAACAAGTAAGAAAAAAGAACAAAGACGAAGGAAAAAAAACAAACAATGTTTTTTAAAAGAACAAACATTCACTTCTAAAAGAACAAATATACCATTCTGACAAAAACAAATACCAGAAGACAAAAGAACAAGAAGTTTACAGAAATAGGGTCATGTATAAGAACAAATAGTGTCTTCTATAAAAATAAATATTTAAGTAATAAAAAATAAACATGTAAAAGAAAGAACAAATATTGCCTTCTAAAAAAATAAAGATATCCTTCTAAATGAACAAACATATCCTTTTGAAAAAATAAATACCAGAAGACGAAAAATAAGAAGTTTACAGAAACAGGGTCATGTATAAGAACAAACAGTGCTTTTTATAAGACAAACACTCAAGTAACAAAAAATAAACATGTAAAAAAAAGAACAAACATTGTCTTCTAAAAGAACAAATATGTTATTCTAAATGAACAAACATATCATTCTGAAAGATCAAATACCAGAAGAAAAAAAAACAAGAAGTTTATAGAAATAGGGTCATGTATAAGAATAAACACTGTCTTCTATAAGAATAAACACTTTCGTAACAAAAAATAAACATGCAAAAGAAAGAACAAACATTACCTTCTAAAATAACAAAGATGTCTTTCTAAAAGAACAAACATATCATTCTGAAAGAACAAATACTAGAAAACAAAAGAATAAGAAATTTACAGAAACAGGTTCATATATAAGAACAAACAGTACCTTCTATAAGAACAAATACTTAAGTAACAAAAAAATAAACATGTAAAAGAAAGAACAACCATTGCTTTATAAAAGAACAAAGATGTCCTTTTAGAAGAATAAACATATCCTTTTGAAAGAACAAACACCAGAAGACAAAAGAATAAGAAGTTTATAGAAACAAGGTCATGTATAAGAACAAACAGTGCTTTCTATAAGAATAAACACTTAAGTAACAAAAAATAAATATATAAAAGAAAGAACAAACATTACCTTCTAAAAGAACAAATAGACCCATAAGTATAAACACTAAAACACAAAATAACAAGTAATGCATGAAAGTGTAAAAGAACAAACAAGACTTTCTAAAAGAACAGAAAACAAGCACATCACAAAAGAAGACAAACAGTACCTCATCAAAAGAACAAACACTTAAGTAACAAAGAACAAACAATGCATTCTAAAAGAACAAACACGAAGACAAAAAAGAACAATCAATGTCTTCTAAAAGAACAAACATACCTCTCTAAAAAAGCAAACACAAAGGGACAAAAGAACAAATGGTGCTTTCTAAAAGAACAAATACATGAGAAACAAAGAACAAACAGGCACTTCTAAAAAACCAAACACAAAAGACCAAACAAACACTTATAAAAAAAAACAAGATCTAAGGAAAACAAACAGTACATCCTCAAAAGAACAAACACATTCACTTTTGAAGAACATAGAAGAACATACGAATATCGTTAAAAGAACAAAAATGAGAGATAGCTTTGATGTGTGATTTCTTCTGGTTTCTTTCCAATTCTTTTGTTCATCATAAATGCTTCTAGTTCATCTTAGGCAACCAGTGTGATTTTCTTTTCTTTTTTTTTTTCTTGTTTTCCTTGTTCATGAGCTTTTCTCTTATTTCTTGCTTTGATTATCGACATTTTGTAGGGATTAAATATGTTTATGGTGCGGAAGAACGAACATCTATGATGGAACAGGTTAGAGGGACAGGTGTGGAAGATGATAAGTACTTACAGTTGCTCGCTAAGCGTTTTTACATCCTGCGGTTTCTTCATCGTTGTGATTCTCCGATTTACACCGGAAATCAGTTTATCGTTGGCTAAGTTTTTCATGATGGAAGTTTAGCGGCTGGAACAGAGATTCTATCTGGTGTTTCAACAAAAAACGAAGTTGAGTAGCTGAAGGCAACAATTCGTCGAAGATAGTTATTGGAACATAAGCTTCTCGGAGAAGTTGAATAGTTTCAGGTTGCTGAAAATATTTATCGGATGGAATAAACTATGATTTCATGAGTTTTGGACACGGTGGCATGTTCATAATTTCATAGAAATCATAGCACTTCTGCCAGATGATAGTATTTAATAGGTAGGGGTTGAAGTGACAGTAGTTATATAGTAGAAGAAAGGCTTATGGCATAAGCCAGGTTTATGCAATCAGTACTCATTGTGAACCACAATACAAAGTAGAGATAAGACTTTAGTTGACGGCGATGGTCCTTTCTCACATTAGTAATAGTAGGAGTTATACTTACGTCTTGTTAAATTTAATTAAGGAGTGGCAGGGATGAATTGTGAGGCAACATTATTTCTATAAATAGAAATTAAATTTTAGTTTTATTCTTCATTTGTACATAAAAATTGATAAATTTAAATTTTAATTATTTACTCGAGAGTTTTAAAGTTTAGGCTCTTTGTGAAATATTGATATACGTAATACATGAACAATACAAAAGAAAAGAACTACACTAATATATCTTCCCACATAATAATCTTCACTATAATAGTACATAGATAGATACAAATCAAAGTCATGTACCAAACCTCATTCTCATTGATATTGAGATGTACACCGTTGTAGCTATATTCCTGATTTGACATTGTGGTTAAAAACTTCAAAACTTCATTCCTTGTGTTCAAATCATTATAATGTTGTTTGTTTAATCAAAGCAAAAACCATCATAGAATTTTTTTTTTTTAACATCCTAGTTATATTTTCCCATTTAACAAACTGATAGTATTAACCACTAGTTAAAAAGTGAAATAAAAATTAGACGCTGATATTATAATTATATCCATATTAATAATTTTATTTTCTTCAGTAGCAAACCGTTTAGGAAATATCAAGCCATTTTCTTTTAATAACTTTAGTCTACTGATTTGAACAAAATAATAATTTCATAAGTAGGAAACAACTTTATGATAGATGTTAATTTTGTGGTCAAACATGTTAACTTTTTGTCAACATTGACCACCGTTTCTACCTCACCACCTAACATTTTCGGCCAATTCTTGCTTTGTTCCTTCATTTTATAGGTTGGAGAAGCGGACCGTAGCATTGGAATGGCACCAGGACAAGTGAAATGAAAAACGGGCATACAGAAGTCAAAGTGAATTTATAATTGTAAAGCCTAGGCCCCATGAGTGAGGCCTAGGTGCCGCAGTTCAAAGTGTTCCTGCCTGAAAAATCACCTCCTGAGGTATAGGCACCAAAAGACCCAATCTTGAGGCCTAGGTGCTCATATACCCGAGAAAGTGGTCCCCTACCTTAATTTTAAACCAAAGCTTGCTATTGGCCAAGAGTTTTTATCCAAATTGGTAGGTGGGATGAAAATGACATCTCCAATAGTAGAAAAACCTGGAACCTAGCTAAGAATTTTATATTTCATCTTCATCCTCCCATCTTAGACTTAGGTTTTTCATTACCATTTCTTGTATGTTTTCATTTTCCTTGGGAGCACTTGTGGATTTTTACTTAAAGAAGGCTTAGAGGACTTAAAGACTTGTAGGAGCCTCGAGGAATCAAGCATTTAGAGTCTCTTGGGTTCATTTTTCCTTCATTCTTCGTGTATTTAGACATGGATGTTTTTTTATGTATTTTCATGTTTATGTTTAATTTGATTATGGAGTAATTTTCTCTACATTTTCTATTGTTGTAGCTACTTGAATTGGTTATGTTGGTTGGATTAATAGCTATTTGACTTTGGTTTTCTTTTATTGCCTATTTACTCTTCTCCTTGAGCTTATTGTTGTGTTGATTGATTAAGGCTCTAGTCAATTGCACCTCAGGTTACTTTTAAACTCTTGGAAAAGATTAAAAGGAATTAGAATTAGGAGAGAGTGTAGTGGTCATTAGCTTACTAAGAGACTAGTCTAGGACACTAGGTGAAGGTAAATTGAACTTGTAATTCCCCTCTTGAACTAGCAATTTGGATAGGAGTCCTTTCACTTGGAAGAATAAGAACCCAATTAGTTAATGATGAATACTCATAAGTGTATTGTTATTAAGGGTTTAAATCATTATTATACACTTTGAGTATGATTAATTTCTATATTTTGAGCATTTTTCCACCGGGTTACTATTCACACATTTTTACTATTTACACGCTTTTTTACTATTCATAGTTACTATTCACCGACTTGCTGTTCATACGCGTATTCACTGTACATACATGATTTAATATTAATATATATATATTAAATAATTATTTTTTATGTAGGTAAAAATCATCACTTGAGCTATGGATGTCCGATTTGAATGAGCAAGCTATCAATTTGAAGCTAAAGAGGAGATCTACAACTTCCGTACTTTGAGGAAAAGCTGATCTGATGTCTACAATGGCTGAAAAATTAAAAGAAGTTGCGGCTTGCCATTGTTGATTTGTATTTACTTACATTTGACCATTTTATTTTTACCATTTCATCCACCCCAAAACTCTATAAATAGGCACCTTGGGGGGATGGTGAAGGAGGTCATTTTTCTTAGGCCTTATTTATGTTGTTGTTTCATTTTCAGCTTTTCTCCTTTAGTTTTGTTCTAGTTTTCAATACCGAAGCTCTGTCCAAGTGTTTGCTCGTTCTTCTTCTTCTTTGTTCTTTGATCTTTTAATCTATGTTCATTTCATCTTTCTACATGTTGTTTACTTTTATTATGTCTAACTAATCTTTCTTTTGCTAAGGTGAAAGGGTGAAGCTTTTGGTATGGAGGTTATGATCGATTTGAATGGATCACAACGTTAACGGTATTTTCTTCCTTAATCTATTTAACCTCCCTAATTGTTAAGTAGGAGTCTTGATTCATCATAGTTAAATCATTGACACAAAAGCTGCTTGATTCCCTCTGTAGAACATGGCTCTGCCGGCTATATTGGAATCTTGAGTTATTGTCGACAAAGGTTGGCATGATGGATACTTGAACCCATTAGCAAGTGTCGGCGTTTTAAGATCAATGAAAGTTAATACTAACTAAATTCCCCGATTGGGACCTCCTTTATGTGTGGATCTCAATTGAGTGGTAAGATAGGCTAAAATTAATTATAACTGATATACTAAAAGTGGATCTCATAACCTTAGCTATTTTATTTGAATTTAATTTTTAATTTACACCTGTTCACACCTTACACCAAATACTTTTTTTCTTAAAAACTCATAATTTGTATTTCTAATTCACTTCCCTGTGGTTCGACACTCGGACTCCCGAGAATTTATTACTTGCGACAACCTACACTTGGATTACAACTGCTAAAGTGCAGCAAGTTTTTGGCGTCATTGTCAGGGAAGTAAAATTAGAGTACAAGTTTAATTTTTTTTCTTTTTGTTCTTTTTATTTTATTTTTTTGTTTTGTTCTTTATATGGCAGGCTGAGCCTCCTACCTCTTAATTTGTATTAATCTTATTTTTCTTTATTTTTCTTTATTGTTAAATGGCAGGTTGAGCCTCTTACCCTTTTATTTTCTATTTATTTTGTGTTATTTTTCTTTTTTTTTTTTTGTTCATTCTTTTTAGGTTGTTCAAACATGGCTTAACACATTAATAAACAAGAAGATAATCATTCTCTTCATAATGACCAAGATCGACCTAGGACACTTAGAGAACACATGAACCCCATAAGAAATAGCACACCATCAGGTTTAATTTTTCCTGCTGATGCATGTCACTTGAACTTTAAGCCAGGTATTATTCAGCTTTTACCACCTTTTCATGGCTTTAATTTTGAAAATCCATACTTGCATTTAAGAGAATTTGAGGAAGTCTGCCACACATATAACAACCTAAACTGTAGCATGAACATCATCAAGCTTAAGCTTTTTCCTTTTTCTTTAAAAGATAAAGCTAAAACTTGGCTATAGTATCTTAGGTTAAGCTCCATTAATTCATGGGATGAACTGCAACAACAATTTTTGAAAAAAAAAATTCATGCCCATATAACAAATTCTTTTAAAAGACAAATCACCACTTTCATGCAAAAACCAGGTGAAACTTTTTACCAGTGTTGGGATAGATACAAATATTTACTTAACATATGCCCACACAATCGTTTTGAAATTTGGAGATTATTCTCACATTTTTATGAAGGTTTAACACATAGGGAAAAACAAATGGTGTAAATAATGTGTAATGGAACATTTGAGGATAAAGATCCTGACGGGGCAATGAATTTTCTAGACATGTTAGCAAAGAATGCACATAATTAGGACACCGCTGGTACTTATGAGGCCCCAGGTAAGACTCAATCGCTTGCATCTAGTGAAGGCATATATCATCTTAAAAAAGATAATGATCTTCAAGCAAAATTTACATCTCTAGCTAGAAAGGTTGAGGCATTAGAAATGAAGAAAATTGGTCATTTAAAATTTGTTGAAGAAATTGTTTGTCACATTTGTGAGACCAATAACCATTCCACTAGCAAATGTCCAACATTGCCTACTTTCAAAGAATGACTCCATGAACAAGTCAATGCATTGAACAACTTTGAGAGACCAACCCAAAATCCATACTCGCAAACTTACAATCCTGGTTGGAGGAATCATATAAATTTCAGTTGGAAAGGTGATAATTATGCTCAAAAGTCACAACCACCTTTGCACACCGAACAAAATTTTCAAACATCTCAAGGGTATGCATTATATGTTCCTCATTTTAGAAAAAATCTTGAAAATACATTGCATTCATTCATTGAAAAGCAAGAGTCCATCAATGCTCAAACAAGTCAAACTATGATTGATTTGAAAGATACTCTTGTAAAATTTGCATCTGTACTCAACATTCAGGAGAAAGGAAAATTTCCTTCTCAACCACAAGCGAATCCTAAAGGTCAAACCATGGATCAAGTGAAGTCAATCATTACACTCTGTAACGGTAAGGTTGTTGAAAAATTCATTCCTGATCCTTGTGAAGAAGACGATAAGTCAACTTCTAATAGTAAAGAATGGGTTGAACCTTTACCAAGCGAAGAACAAATTGAATCTCCACCAGCACCTCCATTTCCACAAGCATTAACTGTTCCTAAGAATGTGAACTGAAATCCTAAAATTTTGGAAATTTTCAAGCAGATAAAGATCAATATCCCTTTGTTGAATGCGATCAAACAGGTACCCTCTTATGCCAAAATTTTAAAGGATTTGTGCGCTGTTAAAAGAAAATTAAATGTAAAAAAGAAAGTCTTCTTGGCCGAACATGTATGTTCTATTATTCAAAATAACACTCTTTTGAAATATAATGATCCTGGTTGTCCAACAATTTCATGTTTCATTGGAGAACATAAAATTGAGTAAGCATTACTTGATCTTGGGGCTAGTGTAAACTTACTTCCATATTCAGTTTACCAAAAACTAAATTTGGATGAGTTAAAACCAACCAAAGTAACTCTTTTTGCTTGCTGACAGATCAGTGAAAGTGCCTAGAGGAGTCATTGAAGATGTGTTAGTCCAAGTTGATAAATTTATTTATCCTATGGATTTTATTATTTTGGATACACCACCAGTGGAAATCAAGAATTCAATACTTGTTATCTTGGGACATCCATTTTTAGCAACTTCTAATGCCTTAATTAATTGCAGGAATGGATTGATGAAGCTGACATTTGGAAATATGACGTTGGAGTTAAATATTTTCAACTTACTTAAGCAGCCACCTGAAAAAGAATATGAAAGTGAAGAACTTTGCCTCATTGATACTATTGGGAAAAACCACATCGAAGAAGGGAGTATTTTTTATCCTCAAAAAAATTATCTGGTTAATTCATTTGAATTGATTATACAAATGGATTAGGATACATCTAACGTGTGTTCATTGCTTGATTCTTCACAAGTGAAGCGAAACACATGTTGGAAACTGAAAATTGAAGAGCAAAATAAAATTCACACAATTGAGTTAAAGCTTTTATCCAAACAATTGAAGTACCTAATGTCAGAGAAAGATGCTAAATCAAGGCTGATACGCTAGATCATATTACTCTAAGAATTCAACATTGTGGTCAAGGATAAAATAGACACCGAAAATATTGTCGTTGACAATTTGTCAATGCTGACAACAGATTCAACAATTGAGGCTATACCCATAAATTATTGTTTTCCTGACAAATTTCTATTTTCTGTCACTACAGTACCTTGGTTTGTTAATATTATCAATTTTTTGGTAACAGGACGGATGCCAGCTCAATGGAGTATCCAAGATAAGAAGAAATTTCTACATAAGGTGACAAATTTTTATTGGGATGACTTTTATTTTTTCAAATATTATCTTGACCACATATTTACGAGATGCATACTTGAGGATAAGGTAAAAAGTGTCATTGAATTTTCTCATTTTGAAAAGTGCGGAGGACATTTTTTGTCAAAGAAAACAGCTATAAAGATTTTGCAGTCTGGATTCCACTGACCTTCTTTTTTTAAAGACGCACATGCATTCTGTAAAGCCTTTGAAAATTTTCAAAAATTAGGATCCATTTCTTCCCGGTTAAGTGGTAGATACGGTACTCCGTGACTCTCAAGTCGGTTATCTCAGTTTCCCATAATAACTGATTTCTTGCTCTCTTTTCTCAATTTTTTCTCACCAATGGATTATGTTCTTTCTGCTTTGCGAAAATACTTTCTTTCTCTCCCAATAAATGTTCGTAAAAGAATTTATCAACCTAGATGTGAAAGATTCAGAGTTTTTATGCACAAAGGCATTCCTAAAAAAGTGCGTTGGTTAATTGAAGCTAAGGTCCGTTTGGTTGGTGAAGTTCCAGATGCATTTATGCCTCGCATGCCTGGCTTAGGCAAAAGCTCTTATACCAAAAAGTGAAGAACAAAAAGGTTACGCGTCTGTCACAATTGCGATTGATGGAATTGTGATACTAAATGTCGTTCTTTAGGGATGATGTCTGATAATCGAGAAAATAAAAAAAAATTCATTAAGAATGACCTGCATAAGGAATATTTGGATGATATCTGATTGATTCTTGAAACACATTCTTGTGGAATAGTGCAACATGAAATTCTTGGTTTATGGAAAGCTTTTCATAAAGAACGAGAGCGCTACAGTCTTGGGAATCTGACTTTAAACGACCCTGTTTGCCAGTTTGTAAGAAAACTTGATGGGAAGCATATCCTCGACTCATAGAAGGCGTTGAAGTCGTTACTGGACGTAAAACCAGTGGAAGATGTGAACCACAATCACAACTACTGTACATTAATGTCATTTTATTTTTATTATTTTTTTTCTTTATAGGTTGTCAATCCTTAATAAGTGATGAAACACTATGAAAGAGAGCAATCAGACTTGTGGATCTGTTTACCTTGTTTTTTAGTTTTACTATCAGCATTTTCTTTATTTTGGTTTAAGTTATTTCAGGTTTTTCATTTTCAACAACCACCATTTCAGATAATTTCTTCTTCATTCTTCTTCTCTATATTTTGACATTGGGGACAATGTCTTAATCTGGTTGGGGGGAGGGATAGTTGATATTTGATTTTTTTTTTTACCTTAGTTTCTCTAATGCTGATATTAAAACCATTTGATAAAGCACTTAGTTTATGATGACTGAGTAAAGAGTAATTTTTCACTCTTGAGACGCATCCTATTTTATGTGACATGCCTAACATTTTTTTCTTGCAAGCATAAATAGTTGCATGTAAGAACATTTAGTGTGAATTTAGGTTGTTTGTTTGCATTTAGGAACCCAACTCATGGAAATATCATCATTGGATGCATACCTTGTAAATTTGAAATGGTTGTTAATTTTTAAAAAAAGTTAAAGTATGTTATTTGTTACCTAAGGAAAATAAATAACTGGTGAGCAGTTTTGAGTCTTTAGTATTTATTAGGATGTGTGAATTTCTTTGTTAAGAGTACTTACTTTGTGTTTTGAGCTAGACCTTGCTTGGATGGGTAACCTTAAGGACCCACGCAACCTCACTTCTTGTATGTAAATTTAAGGAAGAAGATGGCATTTTAGGGCCAACCACTTACCAAAAGGCTAATCTTGTACATTATCCCTTAGTGAACCCCTTTGAGCCTTATAGCCTTATTCTTTGTTTGAACCCTATATGTTTAAACACTTCCACTTCATTTTGATCCTTTATTGTCCTTGGAACTAGTGATGCTTATATGATTATGGGCTTAAAGAATTAAAATGAATGTGTTGTTTTTATAAAATAAAGAATAAGTGTGGGGTGTACTTCAGAATATGTTAAGTTACTTTGAGCTTAATTTTTCATAGTGGAAAAATTGGGTGAGTTGAGTTTAAATCATAAAAATTGAGTGTATATCATTGGATGGTTGAGTTTTAAACAAATTTTGATTTATGGTAGAAAAAGGCAAAAGCAAATCATAAGAAAAAGCCATCGCAAAATAAAGTATATATATATATATAGATAAAAAAAAACTCTTCGTTTCATAATACTTAGTCTCTTTTTCTTTTATGGAAGTAAAAAAATATTTGTTCTCTCTCTTTTTCAAATAAAATTATATATGCTCATACCCATATGGAATCCTTACTAAAGCAAAGATGAAAGATATCTTCTTTTATTTTGAAACGGAGAAAGCTGGGAGACAATTAAAAAAAAAATTAGCTTCACCCTTAATATTTGTTCAAGTCAAATGAGGCCAGCTATTTTGAAACGAAGAAAGGTAAAAAAAAAAAAGAAAAAAAAATGTTAAATTCAATAAGTTTAAAACTCAACCATATTTAATTTTTTTTAAACTCATGTGTTGATAAGGAATTGTGTTTTGGAGAGGACTTGGAGACTAGGGTTGATTTGGGTATTTAGTGTTTTAGGTGCCCATATTTATTGTTTATTATATTACTAGTTCTTTTAAACCTCACCATTAAAATGCCTCCATTCGATTCCCGCTTTCACCAAACCTAACCTCATTACAACATTGTATAAAGACCATTGGACTTAAATTTACATGCAGTCCCTTTTGGGAATTTATTGAGGGTGAAGTTGGATTCCCTTGCAATCTCCGGATTAAGAAACATAAAGTAAGCTGTTCACAAACTCACCTTAAAATAAATGCAAATACTTAAAGAGTGATTCTCTGCCTATGGTAACAAAGACTAAACTTTTTCTCCTTTCATTAATTACTTGCAAGTCAAGTTTACAAGTGTTATATATTTATAGCATGATTTGTCATGAGTTGTTAGATTATATATTTTGTTTATTTTCTTAGGTTATACTTGCTAGGGACTAGCAAGAACCTGGTTGGGGGATGTGATGAATACTCATAAGTATATTGTTATTAAGAGTTTAAATCATCATTATATACTTTGAGTATGAATAATTTCTATATTCTGAGCATTTTTTCCACTGGGTTACTATTCACGAATTTTTACTATTCACACACATTTTTACTATTCATAGTTACTATTCACCGACTTACTGTTAATACGTGTATTTGCTGTACATGCTCGATTTACTGTTCATTAATATTAAAATATATATATTAAATAATTATTTTTTATGTAGATAAAAATCATCATTTGAGCTACGGATGTCCGATTTGAATGAGCAAGCTATCGATTCGAAGCTAAAGAGGAGATCTACAACTTCCGTGCTTTGAGGAAAAGCTGATCTGATGTCTACGATGGCCAAAAAATTAAAAGAAGTTGCAGCCTGCCATTGTTGATTTGTATTTACCTACATTTGACCATTTTATTTTTACCATTTCACCCACCCCAAAACTCTATAAATAGGCACCTTAGGGGGAGGGTGAAGGAGGTCATTTTTCTTAGGCCTCATTTATGTTATTGTTTCATTTTTAGCTTTTCTCCTTTAGTTTTGTTCTAGTTTTCAATACAAAAGTTCTGTTCAAGTGTTTTCTCGTTCTTTTTCTTCTTTGTTCTTTGATCTTTTAATCTATGTTCATTTCATCTTTCTACATGTTGTTTACTTTTATTATGTCTAACTAATCTTTCTTTTGCTAAGGTGAAAGGGTGAAGCTTTTGGTATATAGGTTATGATCGATTTGAATGGATCACAACGTTAACGGTATTTTTTTCCTTAATCTATTTAACTTCCCTCCTTGTTAAGTAAGAGTTTTGATTCATCATAATCAAATCATTGGCACAAAATCTGCTTGATTCCCTCTATAGAACATGACTCTGCCGGCTATATTGGAATCTTGAATTATTGTCGACAAATGTTGGCATAATGGATACTTAAACCCATTAGCAAGTGTCGGCGTTTTAAGATCAATGAAAGTTAATACTAACTAAATTCCCCGATTGGGACCTCCTTTATGTGTGGATCTCAATTGAGTGGTAAGATGGGTTAAAATTAATCATAACCAATATACTAAAAATGGATCTCCTAACCTTAGCTATTTTATTTGAATTTGAATTTTTAATTTACATCTGTTCACACCTTACACCAAATACTTTTTTTCTTAAAAACCCGTAATTTGTATTTCTAATTCACTTCCCTGTGGTTTGACACTCAGACTCCCAAGAATTTATTACTTGCGACAACTTACACTTGAGTTACAACTGCTAAAGTGCAGCAATTAACTTCACCAACAAGTAGGAAAATCAAACCATTAGCCTTAATTCACTAGCTAACCAAGTCAAATAATGAAAATCATAGGAAGTGTGTTTCATTAATTCACTAGAAAACCCATAATTTACATTCTATTTGTTGTTTTTGTTTAGTAGTGATTTAAGTAGAGTTGCAAACTTAGATATTTTCATAGTGAGTAAATCATCAATTGTTGCTTGTTTAGCTAAAGTGAGTCTCAAGGTAGTGGCAATTGGCATACAATACAAATCAATCCTTGTGAAAAATGATATTTTATTCACTCTATCTACACACGTCCCGTGCACTCATAGCTAATAAAGACTTCCTACATCCCATATTCTTTGAAACAATTTTCTTTTTGGGTTATCCTAAAGTCTTTGCAATCTTTTCTTATTTGGTAAGTTTTATTAATCCAAATGAAATCATGCCCCTGTTTCCAAATCTCCCAAAAACCAAAAATCAAACTAATTTGATTTCCTGTCCCTAATCCCAGAACGAATAAGAAACAAAGCAAATCAGGAGATTGGAGGGGCAAGAGTTTGTTGAGATTAAGTGCTTGATGTGTGACATTATAGGGCTCGCCATTTTAATGCTCAATAGGAGGACAGAAGCTTGATCTCGCCTTTGGTTGAAAACAGAGAAAAAGGTGACAAATCGATGTGTTGGAATGAAGAAAAATACAACAGATTGAGGTGACGAATTAAAATGGAGAGGGAGACAGTAGATCGAGGTGATGGAGTCAGAGATGAAAATGGCAGATTGAGGCAATGGAGTTGGAGATGAAAATGGTAGGTTAAGGTGACCGAGATGGAGAAGGAGACTATAGATCGAAGCAACATAGTCAAAGATGGAAAAAATAGATTGAGGTGACAGAGTTGGAGACATAAATGACATATCAAGGTGACAGAGTTAAAGATGGAAGTTGCAATTAAGGTGACAAGGTTACGAATCTCCATCGAGGAAAGGATGCAACAGATCGAGGCAAGGTGACGATGGAGATAAGGTGATGACGTCGGAGAAAGAAGCAAGGAGGTCAGTTAGGGTAAGGCTAGTCGACGGTGGAAATTTGAAAGGGCAGGGTATAGGGGTAAATTTGAAAACCAAGAGTCATTTTTGCCTTTACCTTGGTCTACGTGAAAAACCAAATGTTTAAAATATAACAGGACAAAATTATTATTATTATTATTTCATGTATTTTTTTAAAAAATTTTACAAAATAAAATTACTTGACATCTATTTATTTTTGCAATCTCATTATTGCACTTGCCATGCATGCTTATAACAAACTTTACTAAATAAGTTTTTTGTTTAATTCTTGATTTTCAAATGTCTACATAATAAACCTATGTTGAATCTTATAACAAATAAATATATATATTTTTCATTTTTCTACAAAAAGATAAGGAAAAAAGGATAAAATGAAAGAAAAAAATGAAACAAAATGATACTTTTGCAATTATGAAATGAAATTAAGAGTACATTATGACTTTTATTTTGATTAACAATACAACTGTCATAATTTAAATAAAAATTAATATTTCTATTGGTTAAAAAATTAATAACTCACAATATATTAAGTGAAATCTACAATTAACAATACAATTTATTTAAATTATACTATGAACAAACTTTCTTTTTATACAATAATTAACTAGTTAGATGAGTAATTTCATATTTACAAATTTTTTATGATTAGAAATGGATGAACTAGTTTCTAAAAAAGGAAAATTTGGAGGAACCTAAAATTTTATCATTTATTATAGAATTATTTTCTATGGTCAAAATATAAATTTAGGAAGTGGTCAAAATTGAATAAAAAAAGTAACGCATAAAATTGGGATTTCATATAAAAGTTTGAGGTGGTGTTTAATTAGCATACTAATTAACTGTACAATTACTAAATTACTCTCAGCTTTTGCTTTATAATGCATAGAATACAGATTATTATTGTTGTTGTTGTTATTGTTATTATTATTGTTATCATTACTAATTCCTTCATCCCACAAAGATTGCTCCATTTTAATATGGCATGGAGTTTAAAAAATACTATTGTTTCTCTCTTCTTTTTGGTATTATCGTTCCCCTCTTTGGCGAAGTTATCTGTGTGAACCTTTAGTTCACTAATCTTCTACCCACCAAAGCCTCAGCCTCCCCAATCTCATTAGCTTGTGTTGTAAGCCGCCATGGCAACAAGAGATGATACTCCATCACTGTTGACCTCCAGAGCTTCGCCCTCCCTTATCCACTCATTAGCTTTACAAGGACAGGTTCAATGATTTCAAAATCTGTCATGCTTCCATTAGGGGTGCCGATATGAGTGGCAGAGTTCAGTGGCAACACTTATGAGAAATCACACGCGTGTAATTCTTAGCTAGCTTCACTTCGGTCACTAGGATGAATCCGATGAAAATAGTTGGGGAATCAGAATCCCTTATTTGGATTCTGAGAAAACATGAGGGACACCATTCCTGGTCTTGATTCTAAAATCGACTGGCAATTTAGGAGACACAATTGGACAAACATAAAGGATCTCAACTCTTAGTTCATTCCGAATAAACCCCATTTGTTGGATTTGAAAGCAACGTCCTTTTCATCTTCAGCGAGTCTATTATCGGAGAGAGCGTCTATGAGGGTAAGGTCAATTCTTTTCAAATGGGTCTGTTGGATTTGTTCCAAGCAAATATTTAATTTTGATGATGACAAGTGTATTGTGTTATTGTGTTTAATCTCATTTTATTGGGTCAACATAGATTTGTTAAAGTTGTGCTTAAATTCCAAGTTTTTCAAGTGTTATTTCAAAAAATATGTTTTAAGTTTGATGATAAAACTTGTTTTTGAAGAGAAGTTAGTAGGTCATCAAAATATATTAATGTTTGAATCAAAGTTTGTTTTACAAATGACAAGTGTTTCTAAGTTGCTTCCAAGTCTTTACTTTAATGCGTTAAACTGGCTTAATTCATAGTCTGAGTTTCCTGTAAGTTTTCAAAACCATCAGTTAACATGTTAAACTTTGGTTTTAACCTGTTAAGTCGAAACCTGAAAATTTCGTTCAAATTTTACGAGTGGACCGATTTCAGTCAAAGATTCAAATGACACTTGGACGAACCAGAGGACGCCACCTGGACTAACTGGCAGAGCTTTTAATGAGCTGTCTCTAGCTGTTTTTGACCGTTAGAGGACGAAATCGAGTTTAACCTGTTAAACTCAAAACTTAACACGAAGTCTGGAACTTTTTCTCTTTTGCACAAAAAAACAAAGCAACGGTCACCAGAATTTGTGGAGCTTTTCCAGACGTCTCCAGCAGGTTTTCAACGTCTCTTTGGCTCCCAAATGAGTATAAAAATATGGAGAAACACTTTGGGAACTAACTTGGCAATAAGATTAAAGATTCATCATCAAATGCTCATTAAGGTGTTCATCATTTGAGAAAAGAGCCAAGTTTTTTGCGTTCACTTATATATCTAGGAAAGAGTGCTGTTGTGTGAGCTTGTGAGTTTGTAAACATTCTAAGTCTTAGAATTTCTTGAGTGTGGAGTGGTTTCTAGTGAGCCTTGAAGAAAACTAGAGAGTGGTTTCTAGTGAGCTTTGGGGAAAACTAGAGATTGGTTAGGTGTGAACCTTGAAGAAAACACAATTGTAATCTTGATCAAAAGATAGTGGAGGAAATCTCAAGTGGGCAAGTTTGAGGAGAGGACGTAGACTCCGGTTGGTGGAGTTGAACCTCTATAAATCCTGGTGCATTCTTTCCTTGTCTCTCTTTATATTTTGCTTTATATTTTCCTTATACTTGCTTAGTTTGTTCTTGATTTTTGGTTAAGTAAATTTAGTTGTAAAATTTGATTTTGCTAAAGTTTTTAATACAACCAATTCACCCCCCCTCTTAGTTGCACTTGGGCCAACAGGGTTTGTCTGGGGGGCAACAAGAGAGAAAAAGGAGGTATAAGGGAACTGGAAAGGAGAGAGAGATGTACTAAAATGGGGTGTTATGGTAAATAAGATGTGTAAAATTTACCAAATAAGAAAATGATGCAATCTAATTTAGGACAATCCAAAAAGAAAAATAGAGTAACCTTTGTAGGACGAGGGAAGTATCGTTATTCTTCTTGTTGTTGTCGTCATTATTATTATTATTATTATTATTATTATTATTATTATTATTATTATTTCATGCATCTTTTAAAAAATTACAAATAAAATGCAATCAACCAAACATTTTTTTTTAAAAATTTTTTAACATTTTTATATGGTTAACAACTACTTTTGATATTTGTGTTTGAAAAATTATATTTAACCACTATTTTTTCACATGTACCACAATGCAAAACTAAGCAATAATTTTATATGCTTGTACTATATATAGTTAATTGTTCAATTACTCATCAATAAAAGTAATAAAACATCTTAATCAAATATGTATGAAATATATAATATTTTTGTTCCATATATATTGAAAAAATATATTTTTTATTGTAATATCATGTAAATAATTTATTGAGATATATTCAATTCATTTATATTTAAAATATAATTAATTGCAACTATGATCATGCAATATTGATAATATAGTTGTCATGTATTTCCTAATTCCTTGACTTCTATTTTTTTTTTGGCAATCTCATCACTACACTTGTCATGTATGTTTGTTGTAAACTTCATTAAATAAATTTTTTTATTTTTATTTTCAAATAGCTACATAATAAGCTTGAGTTAACTTTTAAAAATAGATAATTTTCTTGAAAATGACAAAGAAAAAAGGGAAAATAAAAAAAAATGAAAGAAATGTGAAAAAAAAAGAAAGAACAAATAAGGGCTAGCTGAGATTCAAATCCACACTCCACCGCATCCTCCCACAATTTTAGCCACTCCATCAAATCTAGGAACATGTCTAAATCTAGTGGCAGATCAAGGCTTACATCTTAGAACTATGCTTAAATAAATGGTATATCCCCATTATATGATCTAGTAGAGCACACACTAAATTATACAAGACAACTTTTCCCTAAAAAAAGTATACAAAACCAAATTATTCTCAAAATAAATAAACTATGTAAATGCAATAATTTAAAAGAAGTATTGAACTAATCTCTTCTCAAAAGGTAATTTTACAATTAAGCTTTTTGTTCACAAATATCATTTTAACTATAATACTTAAATAAGTAATTTTAGGGTTTTGTTGACATGAGTTGAGAGACAAGAGAAGATGAAGGCGACAGGGACAAAGGAATTAGTTATGTGGAGTTAAAACTTAGAAAGGGACTCACTTTTTTTTTTTTTTGTAAAAAGGTTTTTCTTCTTCTGTGAGATGAACAAGAAATTTGAAGTAATTATTGATGTTCCTTTTTTTAGAATGGTGAAAAATTAAATGATTCACCACTTTCTTCTTTCAACTTTTACTAACTTTTATATTATTTTAATATTAGTGGAGCTCAATAAAAAATAAAAGTGAGTTCCAAGTAATATTTTACAAGTCTTTTGCACACATTTTATTAAAAAAAAAAAAAGTGATGTCCAAGAAACCTGTGATCCTGCACGGTCTAAATTCACCAAATCTATTAAGTAAAAGTATTAGCGCCTATCCAGATATATGACTGCACCCAGTCCACCGTACACAAATTTTTTCCAAAAAGAAAAGCACTGTTCATGAACAATATTCTTATTTGGCAATTAATATATCGTTATAGCACGTTTCTACAAACTGAGATAAGTTTAAGGCGCTAATTCTGGAGAACTCAGAACTACGCCATGCTTTAGGGGAGCAATTTTAGCGTGGAAAAGACATGACAACTGGTGAGGTGTGATATGGTTGTGGTTGGGTTTGGGTGGGCCATAAGCAATGGAAGGTAATTGGGCTGATTTGAGTTAACATTGGGGCCTGGAGTAGCTGGCCGAGATGAGCGACAAAACCCAGCCCAGGATCTCCCCCTCGCGATTCCCTCGAGGCCTAAACTTCATCCTCTCGCCCTCCAGCTACTCTCATCGGCTCTGACTTCTCTCAATCTCCGGGGAGCTCAACGCAAATTTTAAGGTTTTTGTCGAGAAATGGCTATGGCTGGGCGCATCAGATCGGCTCTTCCTCTGCTGAATAGGGTCTTGAGATCCGAACCTTTCTCCGTCACCAATCGATCCTTGCTCTGCTCTGAGGTAACCCTAATACAGATAGAGCCTTCGTTTATTTGATTGGTTTCCGTCCTGTACTATTGTATGATTTGCTTGATCTTGTTAGTAGTTCGTTTAATGCCCTTCTCATCCACATAAAATGTTAACATTTGCGGGAATTTGGAACGTGAAATTTGTGGAATCCACTGTGCTGGTCCTTTGTTAATTGGCAGAAGATGGCGGTTGTTAATAGGACGAAATTCCTTTTCATGTATTTTCCCTGAGCGTTCCTTTCGTGGGTTATTCCGTATACCAGAAAAGAAAGGGAGCATATTGGTTTTAGAAATTTGCTAATCAGTATATTGAAATTTCTGGGTTTCTCAGTTTGCACCTTCTCATTGATTATCTTGATGATAAAAATATGATCTGATTCTTTAATGGAATTGTTGTTGGTCGTTTATATTTGTATGATTGTTGTGATGGAGTGCTCCTTGTATGTATTAGCCTTTCTTGCATCCTCACACAGTATTTCAATTGTGATTGCTGCAGCTCTCAAGGAATTATTCTACTGCTGCTCCAAAGAATGAAGAGAAGATTAAGGTAGTTGAACATGTTGGGTTTTCGGATAACACTTTAATTCTTAAATTTTTTTGTATGAATCATGATGCCAGCTTGTTGATGACGTGTCAAATGGTGCTATAGTTTCGAGGCTCATTTCTATTTTTCGGTACCATTTCAGCCTCCTCTTGTATTATATGGAGTATCTGGAAACTATGCTTCAGCTCTGTACATTGCTGCTGTCAGAGCAAATACTCTGGAGAAGGTTGATTCTGAACTTTCTAGCCTTCTAGAGGCTTTGAAAAACAGTCCTGCATTTTCTCAGTTCACAAAGGATTTATCAGTACCTGCTGCTACAAGAGTCAAGGCCATTGAAGAAGTTTGCACTGAGGCAAAGTTTTCAGATATAACGAAGAACTTCTTGAGTATGTTAGAGAATAATGCTGACATTGAAATTGATATCATACTATTGCAAAATTAGTATTAATTTCTTTTGAATGCCACTTGGTTGCATTTTTTATAAACCATTACGTTGGCTCTGTCAATGGGACCTTTATCTGCATTGGATGTCAAATTACCAAACATTTAGCATTTCCTCATGCTTGGTGATCTCAACCTAACATCAACTATATGGTGATCTCAACTATGGATGAGAACTTGAAAAGTGGGATGCTTTATTATATCTTCTGGCTGTTCTTTTGATGTTCCAGTCCAGGGCACTAGTGATTTTTTTCACCTGTTGCTCTGCACAAATTTGTTGTAGAATTGAAACTTCTTAAGAATTCAGAAATTGGTGCTCGGATTCCTTATATGTTTGAGTATGTGTATGAATTTTGAAGTTCTGAAGTTTCTTCTGAACTGAATTTCTTCATATTGGCTGTATTGCTGTTGCGTTTTTTTTTTTTTTTGGGTAGAAATGGCACACACACACACAGAGACACGTGTTGAGTAATTGTTGGTGCAGCAGATGCTATACCATGCAGCGCGCATGTTATTTCTGTTTTCTAATTGTTTGTAATACATTCTATGTTAGTGCTCTTAGCTGAGAAGGGAAGGCTAAAGCAAATAGACAGCATTCTCAAAAGATTTGCAGAGTTGACAATGGCACACAAGGGAGAGCTTAGAGCTGTAGTAACCACTGTCATTGTAAGTACAGTGTTCATAAATTTTATTTATTAAAGGACCAATGTGCACAAATCACAACTGTTTTGTCTCAGTAACTAACACAGTATAATTTTTAATAAGTTGCTGTTTTGCGCCAGCCCTCTTGGAAGTGTAGGGAAAGATGCTTTTTGCCAGGAGAACTGCTCTCTCTCTCTCTCTCTCTCTCTCTCTCTCACACACACACACACACACACACACACACACACAAACACACATGCAAAATGATTTATGGTCATGTCCGTAGTAAAATCTGATTGAAATGCTCTAAAAGCTAGGAGTACTGGATTGCCGTTGAGCTATGTAACAGCTGTTAAAAAGATTGTGAGATTTGATAGTTTTGATTCTCTTTATCTTTTGGTACTCAAATCTTACAATGGGAGGTACAAGAGTCAATCTACTATCTATTCTACCCTGTAACCCAGCCTGCTCTATGGTAACCCTCCTTTTGGCTGAAAGTGGACAAACCTCTTACACACCCCAGGAATTGAACCTTGGTCGGCCATAAGAAGTTGTGGCCATCTTGCCAATGAACAGGCACCTCATCAGCAGTTTTGAGTCTTGATTCAATTAGACCAAAAATTCCTGTATTGTTCTGCAATATGGATGCCTCTTGCTATGTGTAGAATACATTTTGTTGGGGTCTTGTGGCTTCCTAAACTAGCATGACCATGTGCTATCTTATACTGACCTGAGCCCAATTGTTGTGCTAGCCCCTTCCACCACAGGAGGAGAAAGAGTTAAATGAAACTTTGGTAGAAGTATTTGGAAAAGGAAAGAATGTCATAATTGAACAGAAGGTATGCGTTGAATCATTATGGCTATTTTTCATATTTAAATACTTGCTCTGTTGCGACAGTGGAAGTAAATCTATTTTCTCTGTTCCTACCAGATTGAAAATCTATTTTCTCTGTTCTTACCAGATTGACCCGAGTATTCTTGGAGGGCTTGTGGTAGAGTTTGGTCAAAAGGTTTTTGACATGTCAATTAGGACTAGGGCACAGCAGATGGAAAGGTTCCTGAGTGACCCTGTCAATGCTCTGTGAACGGATCCGTAAGAGCTTAAACGACCTATGGATTCCAGTTGTTTCTTCCAGCAATCTGATATTTCTGGAATTGTAAGAGGAGCTTTTATTGGGTTTTTGGTTATGTTTTTAACCTATCCGAAGATGGGGTAATCCATTTGCAAATAAGAGAAACTCATGCTTGATGTTCTTTTATTCATGAAAAGAACCGAATCAAAGTTTATTGGTCAGTGGCAATTACAACTCCTAAAGTCTCATAAAATTGCTGGTAAATTATATATACAGGCGTGTTTATAGTTTTCAGAGTTCAAACGCATATTGCACATTTGTAGCTATTCACTCGTGCCTCTTCAGGTTGGATCATGAATGTGCTTCTATCTCCTCTGCAATGTCACGGAAGTGATAAGGATGCGTGCGTGTTTTATGAAGACAGAAGACTTGCTTCTTTAGAAATGTATCCAGGAAAGCAGATTTCTGCCATCTGTTTACATTCTCCGGCAAGGTCATTGGTATTTATTTTTTCTTTTTACCGGATATGGTCTCAGGCGTACTCTTTAGCTCAGGAATCCATCTAAACATTGTGTTAGGGCTTTTAGATGTGTATCGATTTGGTGGGCGCAAGATATAGGAGTGGAAGGGCAGCTGGCTAAAAGAACTAGGTCTAGGCCTAGCCACTAGCCAGGTGGGTTTTGAGCTTGTCTTGGGAACAAAGCAGCCATGTTGCTTGGGGCTGTCTTGCAAGTTACAGGACATGGGTATGAAAAAGAACACAAAAACATAGATCACTGGACAGCTGTTGGTATAAAACAGAACGCACCTTTGAGTAGCTTCAGAGCTCTGCTACTCGTCACTTTTCCACCATGAAATCCCGGCTGTCCTGTCCCTGTCCCTTGCCCTGTCAATTTAACCAAAGTAACACAAATTTGAATAGAATATATATATAAGCAGCTATATGTGCATGTATATATTTATTATATGCCCAGTTTTACGTTACCGGAATACGACCAAGGCAACCATGTAATTGCAGACAATGACCCTGTTGGAATTTAGTTGTTTCAGGTGTCGGCATGTCATAGGAGATGTGGGTTATTAGAATTAGGTGAGAAAGAGAGATCACTGGATCAAGATAACTGTGACAGCGCATTACGACAGTGAAATTAATTAAGTGGATTCTTGTGTGTTTTTTACATGACCAATTCCACTGCTCCAGTTTTCCAAACTTTAGACTTACGAAAATTGTTGTATTTGCTTACTATTTTCTGATTACCATCATGGGACAAGTGGATAGGAACTAATGGCGGCTTCCCGTTCAATGGGAACATTTCAAGCGAAGTCCGAAAACTAACAGAAAGATTGAGAGAAAAAAAATCAAAGCGCCGGCAGGCAGGCGGTTCCTGGTTCCGTCTTCTTCCAACCCAAACCAATTGCTTTTGCTTGGTTATATTTTTTGTGATATTTCTATGGGAAAAAACAATGTCACAATCTCTTTCTACCTAAAAAGATGATGCATTTCTCTGGATATAGAGATTAAAGTGTACGTAGTTTGTGATATATTTTTTTTATTTTTTTGCTCCTAAAAAAATCCTTCTCGGTATCTACATGATAAAAGCTTAAATGATGATAAAAAAAGCATTAGTTTTGAGGTTTTGTGTTATAAGAGTTTTAATGAAAGTAAAAAAAAAAAAAAGAGATTACATTTTGGTTTTATGCATTAAAAGTTTAAATAAGGTCTTGCACTGCCAACTCAACTGGTGAAAGTATAAGGACGTGGGCTCTTACAACTCTTTAGTCCTAGGTTCGAGCCTACCCTCACCTTTTTCCCCTCTTAATACTCTTAAACCTATAGAATAGAGATTATGAGTACAAAAAAAAAAATATTAAATGAAGGTGTCAAGGTAAATTAGATATTAAATTTTTTTTTTAAAACTGAAACACTTAATCCATTTTGGAACAAACCAAAGAAAAATAGATTTAATCCTTTTTGAAATGGAGAAAGTATATAATTGTATGATCGAGGTACATGATTACCTCCTTTTCATTATTTTCTATGGTAGATTATTATATATATATATATATCGAGTATTTTATAAAATTGGTTAATAGTAATGGATAAAAAAGGGGAAGGATATCATGATAGCCCTAAAAATTAAAGGCACTTATATAAGAGAAATGGAATTAAAAATGAGGTAGTTGTCTCTGGCCCACGGTTGGTAGAATTGGACCGGACCATCAAGGTTTAATCGTGAATCGTCACCCTCACCAGTTTGACTAACAGCTAGACTATGAAAAAGTCAGAACCGGTCTGAAATAGTAAGAACTGCTTAAAACTGTTAAAACTTAAAAACCGGTGACCCATAAACCGTTTTGAACCTTGGTTTCTTCTATTTCCATAAATAGTGTATAAAAACTTAGACTAACCTTTAAAATTCGGCTATATTTTTTTTTAAAAAATAAAGAAATTACAAGAAAAAAAATTCCACAAAAGAAAAAACTCTAACGAGTAAGGGTTGTAGAAAAAGGAAACAAAGCATTAAATCAAAAGAAAAAGAAATAAAAAGGAAAGTAGGTGCAAGGAAAAGAAGAATTAAGTCAGAAAAAAGGAACAAAATAAGTGTTGAAGCAGTTTGTGAGCGGTGGCGCAGCTGAAAAGAAACAAGAGGGAAGGAATTAGGTTTTGCGTTTTGTATTTATTAGGAAAAGTGAGAAACGCCAAAAAATAATCCTCTTATTTTCTTATGCTTGTTATTTCAGTCCTACAATTTTACAGTAAGCAATAAAGTACCTCCCTGCCCCCAATCTTTAGACATGAGCAAACACCACTATGAAAATGCTTTGACCCAACGGTTCAACCGATTAAACCAGTTAGACTTTGACCCAGACACTATAATGGTTAAGTGAACGGTTTTTTAAACTGATTGGTTCTTATCCAAAAATTAGTGTCCATTTGTGTGTTGGGGCTGGAAAAACTACAGTAGGTTAATTAGGGTATACGTAAGTGGAGTATTTTTAATTAGTATTTGTACTTTCCAGTTTCCCTTTGCAATTCCTTGTGCGTTCCGACGACTGCAACCGCTGCCTCTCCATGTCTGATCTCATTTGCATGGAAACTAATATTAATGCATCCAGTTTCTTCTAATCACCTCATACTAGCCATCATCTCTTCAAATTCCTCGCTTCACATTAATAATTTTGCAAGCAAGCACCCTTCCTATATATAAAAAATTAATTAGCTAGCAAACTAGCTATATATATATATATATATATATATATATATATATATATATATATATCGTCCCTCTGTTCATTAATTACCCTTAACAGAACAATGCCTTTAACGATAAGAATACTTTTCAATGAGACGAGAATGTGCATGTCTGGCAGCAAATTATTAATTATTTTATTATTCATTTTCTTTTCAAATATTCATCTCCGTACGTATATTTATGATGGAAATAATTGAATCATAATACTACTTGCACCTCAATGTATATGAAATATTCAATAAATTTGAATTCATAAATTTATATATGAAACGGTTATCAAACAGTTTAAACATATATAATAGTAAATTTATGCATCACTGCCATATCGTTTTTAACTTACAATAGAGGTAGTTTTGTAAATTGATTGTGGTTTGCTTTCATTTCTATCATTCTTGCAAGTACTCCTTGACTTGGGAGGTCTTTTTAAAATTGTCATTTTATCAATACGAAATTATTGGTTCAAGTACAAAGTGACAGGGGAAATTGTACTAATTAAAGAGGACTTATGGGGTACTTATTTCTAGTAGATCTTGTCTCCTCTCACTAGCTGGCTATAATTCCCAAGGTTTATTTTTTTTTTCTTTTTCGTTTTTCCTTTGGGACTTTTCTTCAATTTTTCACGTAAGAGGACTTAGAACAGTGAACACTGTCAAAATAGCAAGAACTTTAACAGTTAAGTTTTACCTTAATTAATTAGTCTTTTAGTGTAACGGAATAAATCTCACATGGAAGAAAACATGAGCCATATGCATCTTATGCCATTTACAATTATAATTTTCCGAGGTTGCCATATGGTACTTGTCATTTTTATAAGTGAAGATAGCTCATATGATCGATGTAGATAAGTGTTATGTAAATTGGTGCTAGATTTGGATTGCAGTATTTAGAGTATAACTTTCATAATTAGAGATTTAGGTATTGTAGTAGATTTAAAATTTTAGCAGTAAGTTCTTCGACTAACTCAATTAAGTTGGAAGGCTGCCACTAGTATTGAGATTTGGGATTGTAAACGAACCAAACAAATTAAAGAGGTCATATTTATGCTCATTCATTTAATTTTTAATGAATACAAACAATAAACGAACACATTTGCAACATAACATAACTATAACTAAACTTTTTGTAAATATAAATGAATGAATGATCCCTTGTTCACATTCATTCGTTTAACTAATTGAATAGAAAAATATGTGTGTTCATTCATTTATGTAAATAAATGAATATAAACAAACTCCTGCGAATAATTCTTGGATGGTTCATCCAACACTTTGTTCGTTTACAAGCCTAGCTAGCTTAGTTCAGTTGGCAATGTGGACACTGCTTGGCCTTGGCCTGGGTTTGAAATCCACAGCTACCTTACTCGAAAGCAAGACATTATTACAAAATGTTAAATGTGGCTTAACGAGCTCTAAATTTCAAAAAAATATACATTTCACCTTTATTACTCACAAATATTTCTAAATGCCGCTACCTAATATCTATTATAAAGATGTTTCTAGGTATAAGAAAAAAATCTGGATGGTTTTGTAATTAAGTTCATAGACTAAAGTATGGCGGCAAAGGTTAATCTATTGGTTAAGCTTGAGAAACACGTGTATGTGGGTAGAGATGATAAGGGAGGAGGGAGGGAGGGAGAGATGTTGTGAAGTGGAAGCAAAATGGGTGATTTTGTGTCATATAGAAACATGATGGCTCCCGTGAGAGTGAAGAAAAATGAAACGAAAAAGACAAGATGGAGTCAAACATACACAATACGACCAATCCACCCCTCCCTTGGGTCCCCTTCCAATCCGTTTTGCCCCCCCTCTAGCAACCCTTCTACATCCCCCTCTCCCTAAATTAATCAACTAATAATTAATTACCTCATGGTTCCACACTAAGCAAATTATCCCGGCCCACTCCTGTCACCCTCATCATCACCATTACCACCCCACCAAGCTTCTTTTTCTTCTCTCTCCCTCCTCACATAGAAACAAAGAATAAACAAAGGAAAGTTAAACCTAGCTAGCTATATATCTTTCTCATCCCCATCAACACCTTCCACTTGGACATCTTCCGTTGTAGAGGATCATGCGGAAGCCAGAGCAGACCCCAACAATGGGCAAATCAGAGGGCAAGGTGATGATGAAGCTGAGGAAAGGGCTGTGGTCGCCGGAGGAGGACGAGAAGCTGATGAAGTACATGCTCACCAACGGGCAGGGGTGTTGGAGCGACATTGCCCGCAACGCCGGCCTCCAGAGGTGCGGCAAGAGCTGCCGTCTGCGGTGGATCAATTATCTGAGGCCTGATCTTAAGCGCGGGGCTTTCTCCCCTCAGGAGGAAGACCTCATTGTTCACTTGCATTCCATCCTCGGCAACAGGTTCTCTCTCCCTCTTTCCCTTTCTCAATCTCTTTCTCCATTTGAAACTGCCCAAAAGAAAAAAAAAACTCCTTTCTAAGATTTCACATGAATTGCAGATACATATATACATACTAGAAATGCTGAATATTAATGGTAAATTAATATTCCTACGTTTTAACTTAAAATTTATGATGATGCCTATATATAGATTTCATAGCTATTGCATTGTTTTAATTTATTTACTTGGTTGTATCACATTACGTTACGATTTCTATAGTTTATTTTCAAACAAAAAGCAAGTTAATTAACTATGTATGAATGTTCATAAGGAGAAAAGTATCCACGAATACTTGTAATGCAATTGAATATATTCAAAGCAAACATACGCCATTGGCATTAAAAAAAAACAACCATGTTTCAGTATAACTATGTTTTGAGGTTAAATCGCATCTCACCCCTCTCAACTCATTGCCCTCATATACTTTACCAAAATTAAGTGGCACAAGGAAGCATGTTTTAGGTAAACCCTTCCATTCATTTCAAGATAATTAGGGCTTATAATGTACATGATCCCCTTGAAGTGCAATAAAAGTTTCTTTGGCCTTTGGCAGAAACTACTATAGTAACTACACAAATAAATAAAATAATAGAACCAGGCCTTGGTCTAGTGGTATTAAAGTTTAAATGTAGTTGTTACTATAAGTCAAAAGCTCCAATATCAAATTCCATATCTACTTCTCTTGCCCTTCTTCTTTTGTAAAAAAGAAAAGATTAATTAATTAATTAATTGATTAACGGAACAACAAAAGGTTTGATCTCGAAATAATAATTATAATAATAACAATAATAATAATAATAATAATAAAGGGAAGAAAATTCAAAGTATAATACTTCTTTTTTAACTCAAAACATGTAATTTTTCTCAACGTTTTATGCATGGCAAAACACCCTAACATTTTACTTTCAGAAAACACCCTTTAACGTTGTTCTTTTAGTTCATGAATTAGTAAGTTTCTTAGGGTTTCAGGTAACCAAGGGTTAAGGATTTAGTTAATTTTGATAATAGTCCCTGCACTTGTCACTACTATATATACCTTAGCGCCTACGCGTCCATGCAAAGCATGCATTAATTGTTAATCAAATTCTTGCAAGTAAGAAAATAAAAACGTTGTCTAATTAAAGTTTATATATATATATATAAATCTAGTGCTGTCTAATTTCTTTGTTTGATTGATAATGTCAGGTGGTCTCAAATAGCGGCTCGTCTGCCAGGAAGGACCGACAACGAAATCAAGAATTTCTGGAACTCCACTTTGAAGAAAAGACTTAAGAACAACTGCAACAACAACAACAACATGAACATGTCCAACTCATCCTCCTCCCCCAACGAAAGCGACTCGTCGGACCGCCTCACCGCAGCAGCGGCCACCATCCTGCAGCCCATGCACGACCACGACATGATGACCATGTGCATGGACTCCTCCTCATCCTCCTCATCCACATCCATCCGCACCATGTTCAGCACCGCCAACCAGTTCAACCCCTTCCCCGCCCTCCTAGATGGCTTCGAAATGACAGCAGGTGCACCCATGAACTGTCTCTTCAACCTGCCAAAGTCGACCATAGGTCAAGGAGGGACCCTGGAGGGGCTCAATGGTCATTTCGGCGATTACGGGTTGCCGGGGAATGTAGGGTTGGATGTGGAGGTGGAAGTGGGAGGGGAGCTGTGCATGCCGCCATTGGAGAGCCATAACATGAACGGTAACGGCATTGATGTGAAAGGGAATGATAACCACCACAATAACACTATTGGTAATGATCATAATAACGAAGTTAATGGTTGCTTGAAGGAGAATAATAATAGTACTACAGGTGAAGGATTTAATAATAAAGTGTTTGGAGGAGAAAATCATCACCATCATTGGCATGGAGAAAACTTGAAGATGGGAGAATGGGATTTAGAGGGTCTAATGGACAATATTTGTTCCTTCCCTTTACTTGATTTCCAAGTTGAATAACTCTCTCTTCCTCTCTCTCTCTTATTTGAATCCCTCAAATCCATCCAAAGTTTAAGCAATTTCTTTCTAGGAATTCTTAGGCAGAACAAATATACATCCTTATCATTCTTTCCCCAAACCTTTCTTTCTGTTCTGTTCTTGTCTGTTTCTCTTCTGTTCTTTGTCTGTTACCCAACCTTAAATGACCTGAACCTCCCACCTATTCCCAGATCATTTTTTTTTCCTTTTCTTTTTTGAAACAAAATTACATTTTTCTTCCCCGATTTTAAGTCCAGCTGCAGAGAGTTTCAGCAGATTAATAATAAGCAGGTGAAGTGAGGAAGGGGATTGATCCGTCCAGTGGCCTGGTAGATATTTTCTGGTTTTGTAATATTGCGGTTGGTGAAATAAGCCGAGCTAGTTGTTGTTGGTTTTAATGAGAAAAATGTGAATAGTGATACAGAGGAGAGAAGATAGATTACAGAATAAGGATGTCGTTGGTGGAATATTTGTAGTTTCATCATGTAAAGCGAAACACAGGGAATAATAATTGAGAGGTTAGACATGAAATGTACACACACACATTGTAAAGATATTGCTTAATAAGAAGCAAACACAGGATTTCAGCCTCCGGCCCATAGGATACTCTTGTTCAAGTTATCATTTGGATGTTTCTTTTTTGTTGGCAAAAAAGAGCATGGTAGGGGTGAAAATAAACAAACAGCTCAAACCCGGATCAAATTTAACTTGGTTTAGAGTTCATTCTTAACTCAGTCAAATTATTATATATTAAATCATAACTGAAATAAAATTTTAATTAAGCTCTATAAGAAATTCAAACCAACTTGATTTACTTATTACTCGATATGCTTAACTTGATTTTATTTTTTTCTTTTAATTTAAATAATAGCTTATTTATAATTCATTTGTATTCTTTTTAATTTAAACATAAACAAAATAACAAACTCGATAGATGTTTTAAACCAAACTTGATCAACCTGTTATGTAGCTCTTCTCAGCTCATTTCAGCCCTAATAATATTAGCATTTCTGGTTCAATCAGGTAACTAACCCTTCTCTCTTGCCAAATGGGATTTGGATCACAACCCTAATGAGTAGACTTAAACTACAACTGAATTATTGCGGAACTGCACCGAGCTGAAATGCTGAATTATGATTTAGACTCAATTGAGTCATTTTACTATGATGGATTATTTGATAAAATATTAAGTGATTTAATTACTATGATGGATTATGAGACAAAATATTATAGTCATTGTGGTCTTGTTGTTATTGAGACATCAATTTCTTGATATATAAGTAGTTTATTTTTTTCATATTTAAACGATTAACAGTTTATTCAGTCAAATAAAAAGATGAGTAGCCAAATTGAGGCAGATGAAGGAAAAATTAGTAGTTTTTTCCAATCCCATGTTTTCTTGGTGTCATTTCGATGTGTGGTTTATGTTTTTGTCCTTATTCCTCCAAAACCTCTGGCAGGATATTTCTTCTCTTGGAGCGGAAACCGATAATCGAACGGAGAGCAAAAAAGACAAAAACGAACCGTCGCCTGAGAGATTCGAACTCTCGCGGGGAAACCCCATGTACTTAGCAGGCACACGCCTTAACCACTCGGCCAAAGCGACTTGATGTTTTTCGGAGCCTAAGGAAATATATATAAATTTATCAGTCTTGATCAGTGTACTTGGGCTTTGAAGAAATGGGCCGTTTTAGTGATAAAAATTAAAAATAGCATTGATAAAATTCCTTCGCAACCAAGCAAGCAAATTCTTGTTCATCTCAACCCAGCAACAACTCCAGATTAATTAAGTGCTTAACCACAATTAACAATCGGTCGAGCGATTATATAAAGGCTGCCTGTTTCCAATACCCCTACCGCTTGTGCATTTATTTTGTTCACCAAGCTGTTTTCGCTAGCTTCTACATTTTAATAAAACTGTATACTACTATCGATCTGTACGAATACTTTAAATTACATGGACCTATTTTTACACCCAATGATGATGATGATGATGGTGATTATTATTACTAGGTATATACGTCCAATGAATATTATATCAAATGATGTGCACTTCTTTCACTTTAAGTTAAACGTATTGTTACCCGAACATAATTTTGATTGCACACATAAAAAAATATTGAGTAAAAAATAAAACAGGAAAGGTGATTAAAAGAATCTTAGGTTCAAAAATTTTTACTTAAATATTTTTTAATAAAAATTAAATTAAATCCTAAAACAACCATCAAATTTCTTCATTTCAAAGGGTTAATCTACGCGGAAATTAAGAAACTTCTTTTTCTATATAAACGTAACCCAATTGCATATATCTCTTTGTTCAATCTTTTGTACTCTTACCTCATTTGCAATCCTACTTGAATTTCATCAATAAAGCTTTTCTTTGGATGATAATGATGATGATAATAATTAATTAATTAATTAATTGCTACACCTTTTGCTATCTTGATTTAAAATGATGGCAGCAAGCATGCACTTATCGCTACATAATTAATGTAAAGGGGCACTAATCGCTATGTACATACTTAATGTGTAAGGGCTGACACTTACCACTTTGACATTACGACATCCTTCGATACCATCCACTTCTTATTGGGTTAATTCAGTCCATTAATTCTTAATTCGAAAGCTTTTTCTTGTGGTGAACCGAGTGAGATAAGATCTTTATGTTTAAAATTAGGTACATGCAAAATTATATCATAAAAATTAGGGAAAACTACCTAGATCCCCTGAGGTTTAGACAAACTTACACTTGTATCATCTTTATTTTAAGTACAACACTTACCCTTTAGGAAAGTTAACTGCATTATCTACTGTTGTGATAAAGAAGAAAAGATACCTATTTTTGCCCTCCTACAATTCTAATCTAAAAATTTTGCTCCATCAACTTCTGGATCTGATAAAATAGGCCCATCTGCCTCCATCCATCTCCGCTCCCTTCCACCGAGACCTTACCTTCGCCACCATCCACCGCTCTATAGACTGCGCCCACCGATCATCAACATTGTTGACATCTCCCTGTCATCATTCTCAAGTGTTGCTAGCCACCGATAACATTGTATTGAGGATGGCAAAGGAGCATATCTTGTCCCTGCCATACTTGGTACATGATCTGCCTTTTTCCTCCACCTTTGACCATCATTACAAGAAAGAAGTAATAAAACAACTGAAACTAGCAACTGAATTTTAGTCGCTAGTCAATTCAGTCGTTAGCTTGTGGGCAATGTAATTATTGCGAATGATTGACAATTGAAATTTTCAGTCGCTAATTTAAAATTTTTAGTCGCTAGTTAGTCACAAATTTTATATAATTTTTTGAAGTCAGTCGCTATTCAATTACTAATATGCTTTAGTTGTTATTTTAGTCGCTAAAACAAATTAAAAACTTCAGCTCCAGCCTCTCCTTCCTCATTTCTACTTTTTCTTCCTCCTTCATTTCTCCTTCTTCATCTTCTTCCTCAACTCCGACCTCCCCTTTTTTTTTTTCCTCCTTCTTCTTCCTCTCATTCCATATTTCTCCTTCTTCTTCCTCAGCTTCAGTCTCTCCTTCTTCATTTCTCCTTCTTCTGCCTCATTTATTTCTTCTTTCTCTTCTTTTTCCTTCAACTCCGGCCTCATTTTCCTCATTTCTCCTCCTCCTTCTTCTTCTTCCTTCATTTCTCCTTCTTCTTCCTAAGCTCTAGCCTCTCCTTCATTTTTCCTTCTTCTTCCTTCTCATTGTCAAATTAATAATATTATGTTTAGATTCTATATTTATTTTAATTGAACTTTTTTATTATTACAATTCATTACTGCATTTAGTGTATTTCATTTATATATAAACACATACATAAACATCTTAACAATTTTTTTTAAATAAATTGGTACTAGCGACTAAAATTTCAGTTGCTAATTTCAGTCGTTAGCACCTAGCGGCTTAGGTTTTTGCAACTAACACATTTAGTCACTAGTCAGTCGCAACTAACGACTAAAAGCGACTGTTTTCTTAGTTACTATCCAACATTTATGTTGTATTGCATTGTTCGCTCATATGGAAGGCTGCCCCTTCCATCACAGTTGAAACTTAAGCCACCACACCCTAGTTTCACTGTCCGACCCTCAAATTGAGGAGTTAAAATAGTGACCCAATCACAACTTGCACTTGAACAAATAAAGCTTTGCCTTCGTTTAAAAAGCAACATATGCACAATAATCAACAAGGAGTAAATTAGCAAAACCCTAGATACAGGGATTAGATCAAACAAGACAAATGACAAAACATAGTAGGGAGCAATGCCAGGAAGTCATTTAGGTACTGCTTATTTAGGATGTCCTTGACACCTTTGATGGTGAGGTAAAAGGCCACCAAAATTACACTACACAACCGGGATTCACATATGATATTGAAAGCCTTGAACCAAAAAAGTTTGCCTTGCTTGTGGATGAACTAGTAGTGAAGCCATGTCTTGATGTACTTGCCTTGCTTACGAGCCACCTAGTCCTCTCCGAATTTAACTAGAACTCGACATCATCAGAATCAATCAACTCCTCCATTATGATCGTCACCGTCAACTAGAGGCTTACTGACATTGCTGGTGATCGAGGAAGACAACCTGGGCTCCAGTGTCATTGTCCTCATCATTTGCATACCCGGTATGTTATCTTTTTCCTCATAGTTGTGTTCCTCTAGATAGGTGATCGTGATACTCACCATTGTTGCTGGTGGGCTGGAGTTCCATTTATAGTTGAAGAGATGGATGAAAGTGAGAAATTTTTTGTTGTTGGTGGGCTGGAGTTTCGCTACCATTGCATTGAATTTTAGCAATACATTTCACATATTGTCACCTAGGCTAGGTTGTTAACTTGTGATACAGAAGTTGATGGGGGAATTTTTTAGGGAAGAAAGGTGGAAGGGTAAAAACAGGTATTTCCTCTTTCTATTATAATGGTGGGTGATAGAATTAACTATTTAGTGGGCAAATATAGGTATTTGGAACACTGATGACACAAGTATAGGTTTATCTATACGTAGGACATGGCAATTTTTCCTAAAAATTAAACAATTGAAATCTTGATCTAATAGTTAAAACTACTTACAATCTATAGTCTTTATTGGAAGAATAGTTTAATCCTTTACTTCTCATTGATTTTTCTTCCATGTAACAAAAAAAGAAAAGTTGCTACCATTATAGGCCAACACTTGGGCTACTAATGTCAATTCACTTCTCCCATTAACTTATTCAAATGGATGAAGCCGTTATGTTTTCTTTTTTCCCGAGCGACTAAAGGATTGGTGTTAATTATACTTTTATCTCCCAGGCAATGGCAGAGCCAATGTATAACCTAGAGGGCCATGGTGCTCCCAAATCTCAATTAAATTAGGATTTGATGCATATTGAGGTGAAATGTTGATATATATCTTTAACTTTTATGCTATTTCCATCCAAGTTCCTAAAACTAAAAGTTTACCTATTCAATCAAATTTTCAAAATAGAAAAAAATTCTAAAGAAAGAGTATGTATACTAATGCATTTTTTTCTTTGAAAGTTTTCTTACTACCACCATCTCGTTTTACCTTGCATTTATTCCATTTTTTAAAGTTTCAAGTTACTTGTCAAAGAAAAAGATATCACTCTTACTCATTTGTCTTTTCTACAAACTTATTAAAAGCGTAACGTTCTTAAATTAAACTCTATTGAAAGTTAAAGAGATCATTTTATGAAACAAGAAGAGTAGTAAATAGTTAAACAAAGTTAAAATTATATAATGTAGTCATATAAAAGTTCATAATTAATAAATTCAAGAATTTGTTAATTGAACGACTTGTCCATCATTAAGTTACCTAGAGACCTAAGGTTCCAATGTCTATGCGCTTGAATAAGCTTATTTCAACAAAATGGCAAATAATTTTGCCAAATAGTTAAAGATGTCTTTGAGAAACATTGTCTAATTTAAAATGGGTATTTTAAAGCATAGGTTGATTAGTTTATTCAATTAGTAAGTAATTAAAAGATTTACTCTATGTATCCAAAAAGTTAATCCTTTATATTGATCTATCATAGAATATTGTTTCAATATAAAACTTATAGTTTCGTGTCTTTTACATATTTTGTTGAATTGTTCTTATATTATCTAATTAAATACTATTTAATATTTTCATAAGTCTACAAGATCAAACCCAAAATAATCATGGTTATTAGTGCACTACTCTTTTCGTAGGATACTAATACCTTTAAATTAAGTTTCTTTAGAAATCCATATCTTTGAGCATCTTCTTTGAATTATATGTGAACTATTTTTCACTTAAAAAGTTCATCTTCAAGAAAAAAATAGCTTTATGTTGGCCACAAAATTTTGGCTCCACCACTGCTCTTAAATATATTAACAGAAAGACCGTTTTGTTGTAAATTAGAGCGAGAAGAAATTTTGATAATTAAATTTATTTGTTCATTTTCAAAAACTTATTAGACGCTAGAATTTACTGATAGACTATATTATCAATATCCAAAGGAAAACTGATAAAACAGATTTACTGCTTAACTTTGGCCGTATGATCAATCCTAAGCGGCTTCCTCTCATTGAAGGGCGCTGCGCATGTGTACCTTTCCCATTAAAAATATTTCATTATTATTTTTGCTGATTTTTTTAATCTAAAATTAATACTATTTGAAAGCTTTAACTTTATTTAATTAATAATTATTTGAATAATTTTTTTTAAAATAATTAATTTATTTTATAAATTTGTTTTTCATACTAACCAGCAAAAGAGAAAAAAATCAAGAATTCCTTGTTAAAAATCACTACCAACACATAAAATTGGTCAAGGCAAAGAGTTTCTGACATTGTCTTCATTTGAAGACATAATTTTGTTAATTACGCGTTTATCGGAAAAGAAAAAGAAGTGGAAAAACAATGTATGAAAACACGTGGCCAGCACACGAAAGTGGAATCCCTCTTAAATTGGCTAATCATGGGAGGGAACATTGTGACTTCCACTCCAACCTCCATTTTACACATCTTCAAACATGTACCTCTGTGTACGTTGATTGAGAAAATCGTAAATATATGTACTACCCATATATACCTATCAGCATGAGAATATTAATTTATTTGTATTAACAAAAACATTAAGGATTTCTTTGTTTTGTTATTTTGTAAACCCATACCATACGTACTTTTCTTTCTCTTAAAAAAAAAATCTTGTTAGTCTAGTAAATAATTTATCAGAAAAGGTTATAAAATGACCTCACCAAACAAAATGGTTTAAGCATATGAGGTTGATCTAAAGATCAGTTTGAAGCGGACCTAGGATTTCTGCAAAATGGAGATGAAAAAACAATGATAAACTTATATTTATTATATTTATTTCTCTTATATTTAGTAAGTTTTAATATGTTTTGGACCTTAAAGATATATTTTGAGTATGTTTTGTAGCTTACAGTATATCTGTACTTAATCAATTAAAAGTGAATTTAATTTTCCATTTTACAAGTTTTAATAAAGGTTGTATTCTTTCAGGATTTTGATATATTAGTAATATTCCGGTAGAAAACTCATATCTTGAGCCACAGAGATCAGAATCAAGTGATTCTTGATTCATTGGAAAGCTAACATCAAGAGCTACAAATCACATTCAGACCATGGAACCCAGTTTTGCACGTTAAGAGAGTCAAATTCAGCTTCAAATTCACAATTTGCGAGTCATCTCTGGTTCAGAAGTAGTTGCGGTATTTTGGGCATATCTTTGGCTGTAGATGTACGTTTTATGCGATTCAGGTGTCGTTTCAAAGATAAGAAAGAGCTCTACAACTTTTATGCTTTGCATTTTGAGAAATAGTGACTGCATCAAGGTCGAATCTCACCTTAAAGTTGCTGCTACTGTTCTGGAGCATTGTTTGGAGTACTTTTATAAAAATATAGAAAGTTTAAGGAGATTTTATGAGTTTAGCACACAAGGTTAATTTTTTTTAAGGTATTTAAAGTGGCAGGCGCCACAGCAGTAGAACCCCCCCTCTCTCCCCCTCTTCGCCAACTCTTTTTCTTTTCTTTCTTCTTTTATTTTCTTTAGTGTTCTTTTTATTATTAGTTGAAGAAAACTGAAACCCCGAATTCTTTAGCACTGTGAGATCAAAGTTATTTTTATTCATCAATTAATATTTTGAGTATTGGATGTTCTTCTATGATTAATTTCATGATTGTTTTGTTTATATACTAGGAGGCCTACCAGTTGTTATTCGAATTCAATTTACTGCTAGATTAGAAATCAAATCCGTAATTGTTTGGTTTCTCTAATCTGTGAAGCAACTGAGATTTAATGATTTACTGCATCAGAAATCATTAGGTCTTAGGAAGAATATTCAAATAAATTAAATGCAGCCGCTTGTGTTTGTGTCATTTAGTTTCATCGATCTCTCTAATTTTAAAAGCAATTGTTAAATTAAATCAAAGCACTTGTCTTAGGTTGTTTAACAGTTAGGGTTAATTAGATCGCTTGTTTTTTATTAACTACGATTAAGGGGAGGTAGGAAGATAGCTGCAACGATGAATATTCAAAGTTTTGATTGATTTATCTATGCATCAATGATCAGTTATAGGAATTCGGTGATGGATGTTGAATGATGCCAATGTTTAAATTTTTATTGTTTTGTTGGTTTCTTACTTGATAGGTTTATTAATTTTTGTTCTCTGATCATTTTTTTTATTTTACCTTTTTTTTTATTGCAAACAATCCCCCCCCCCCCAATATTTTATTTCAATTTTCTTTTGTCAGGAAGCTTTTAGATAAAGAATTTCTCTTGGGATTCGACCTGGTTTCCACTGCTATACTACAATTTATTTATTCTGAGTTGTTACTGATACCAGAATTATTTTTGGCGGTTTCAACGACCGACCAAACAACTTCCTTCGTCTCGCATTATTTGCTTCATTTTCCTTTAGACCAAGATTAAATAATGTTTTCCTCTTCATTTCCATCATTGCCTTTCTCCTTTTTGTCTCCCCACTTTGATCCAATCCATCTACGTAGCTCTTTGCCTCCTACCAAACATCCTTGTTGCCCAGACCTTCTTGCCACCCCAATCTCCTTATGGCCGCACCTCACCTTGACCCAACCTCACCAATGCCCTGACCTTACCCTCCATCTCCCTCAGAGAGACCCTACCTTCACTGTTTCCCTCGCTTTTCCCTTGAATTCCAACCACAACTCGTAGACCTAGACTAATTCAAGGCCCATGTAGAAGATCAACTTCCCTAAACTTGATCAAATAAATCTGATCGACAATGGCCATGTGAAGGTAATCTACAGGAACCATGGGGACTTTTTCCATTACTAGATGTGTCACAATATTTAGATTCTCTATGATGTGGACCACCCCAATGTCGTGAAGTGCCATTATATATTTGACCAGAATAGCGAAATCCAATTGCTTTTAGAGTTCATGGATAGCGGATTTGTCGAGGGAGACTCATATCACTAATGAATTTCATCTCTCGGATCTAGCTCATTAAATCCTAAGTGGCCCTTCAACCTCCTCATCAATCCGAGAAAGAAGGTCAAGATTGTTGAATTTGGGTTCAGCCAGATTCTAACGCAAACACTAGACCCCTCCAACCTCCTCATCAATTTATGTTGATTCTAGATTTTGGAAAGCTTTAGAAGTAAGGGCATAATTATTTTTTGGGTTGATAAAACTTACCAAATAAAGAAATGGTGAAAAGACCTTGGGATGACCCAAAAGAGATATGGTCAAAGAATATGAGAGGGGGTATATATCTTCCTAATTAATGTTAGTCTATATAAGAGATCAATTAGAAAATTTTAGTTAATGATGTGTCATGATAAGTTTATAGAAATTAACATTGATGATCTATACTTATCCTTCTAGGTCTCCACCCCTAGGTTAGTTAATGCAACCTCAATCTCCATTTGTCAGAAAAGTTATTGGTTGAAATCATGGTTATCAAAAATGTGTTTTAAGTTTTAAAAATGTATTTTTTTATGACTGTCGGTAAGGAAACCTATTGGAATGTTATAGAAACACAAATTATGATGGAAACGGGTAGAAACGCATTTTAAATTGTAAAAATGTAGAAATATAAAGACTAAGACTTTATGTTATTGGGTCAATTGGGTTAAAAAATGATATGGGAAAAAAAAAATTTAACCCCATTCTCACTTAAGCACCAAACATTATAAAGTTTTCAAAGGACCACATAAACCATCTTCAAAAGTATTTTAGGCTTCCAACTGAATTGATAATATATTTAAATCCTAGTGTATATGGTGTGACATTTTCTTTATACTATTAAATTATTAGTAATAAAAAATATTATGAACTATGTCTTTTAAACATAATTAGATACTTATAATTTTTTCATATTTTTTAAGAGCTTTATATAGAGTCTTAATGACTCTATGACTTTTTACAACTCTAACACTATAAGAAAAGCAAAATAAGTCTAGATAGAAACCCAACTTTAATAACTTTGGTTGGAATAGACGAAGACTATTGTCCATATAATCAATCATATTTTTTGCTTGGATTTTCAACGATGCCAAAATCAAGTTAGCACTTAGCACGTCATGTTTACCTCTAATAACATCAATGCAAGGACTTTAATACGTCTATTGTAAAATATACCACATTTTGCATTTATGAATACTCCCTTCATTCAAAAAATGATGACAAGTAACTTTTTTTGGGTTGTTTAAAAAAAAATGAACCGGTTTCCTTTTTGGAAAGTTTTTAAAATCTAATTTACTTCACTACCATCATTTAAGCTCTCTTTACACAAAATCTAAAAACTACACAAAACCCAAAAAATATATATATTCTTTTTCTATCCTTATTTAAACTATCATTACACAAATCCCAATTTTTTTTTTTGTGTATTTTAGCTTTAAGGGTAAAAATAGATAGAATAACATAAATTATATACATTTTAATCTTCGTACCCAAAGAAACAAATCATTCAAAATGAAACAGAGAGAGTATTTTACATGGTATATTATACCATACAAATACTACATATTAAAATGTCATTTTAAGATACAAAAATATAAAATATAATTCTTTGTCACATTTTTATTTGTATCCTAATTAGTTTCATCATAATTTTCTAATATAAATTACAAAAAAAAAACTGAATTATAGCAATTTTTAAATCTCAATCATGTTAACATTAATTACTAATGTAATTTTATTTTTAAATAAAAATAAAAATGATAATATTTATATTAAAATATGGTGCATTAATTATATTTTATCATTATATGTGTGTGTGGTATATTGATGTAAATTCTAAAAAAAAAAATACTTAACTAGCGGTATGCGAGATAATGCAGGCGTATGCGATGTGCCACAATATATTGAAAAAAAATGGGAAAGCATGATGCAAGTAAATATTTGACGTAGTATATGCACGGTATTTGAGACACAGACGGTTTATATATTTTATATGTGATCGTGCTCGTGCATTGGTACATAAGAATTCTTTGCAATAATCGTGTTAACGATGAACTCTTTTAATTTCACCAAGTACGTAGATGAGGTACATTAATTGCTAGACATATATAGCTCACTAACGGCATGCACAAGTAGAATATTATATTAGTGCACGCTTAGTGACCATTAATATCTGCGTTTTATCATAAAGCAATTATTCTTGTGCGCGCGAGACCAAAAAATAAGACTAGTGCTATATGTTACAATTTAATTGGTTGTTGGGGAAATAAGTGGCATCAGTTAGGTTTTTTTTACATCTGTAAATTTCTGTCCCCTAAAATTACGTATAAGTTTTTAATTTATAGAAGTTTTGACACAATTTTTGTTATAAATTCTTTGTATCATTTAATTTTTTTTATTTAACTTTAACTTAAGTTTCTTGATATTAATCTTTACGAAAATTTTTAATAAATTTAAGTTAAGTTTAAGGAGAAAAAAATTAATTGATATAAAGAATTTAAGAGGGAAGAAGTATATTTTAGTAAAATTTAAAAAATAATTAGGTCACGATTTAGAGAGCTAGCTAGATGTTATACATACAAATGCGCCTAGGGAGCTAGCTATTGGGATTCCAACGTAGCGTCCACCTCCAAGGAAAGTCCAAAAACATACTTATTTCTATTGCCGTCTACCAACTTTCGCTTACGTGGCGCTGCCATATGATATTGGTCTGATTTTGGACATGGTGGCCCGTCGGACCTATCAAATAATTTGTTCTGATTCCGTCCGTGACATGTGCTTTGCACGCATGTTAAGTTTGTTTATGTGCTTGAAATAAACTCCATCCTTTCTAAATCTTTTATACCGCTTACTGTTTGTATTTTTGATGTTTTAAAGTCAGGAAGAGCCATTAAGTGAAATACTACATACGATAATAACTTCACATAAGTTTTTAAAAGTTTAAATTAATTTGATAAGAGTCTGTTATCATCACCTTGTTTTATTAAATGAATATCAAACTCTAGCACACTAGTATTGAATACTACATATGATAATTGTCTCATATATGTTCCTAAAAATTTAAGTCAATGAGACAAGATACAACTACTATACATATATGCATCTCACTTTGAACAACTTTCGACCATGTAGGATAAATTTTTCTATAATTAGTTTATCATTTTGAATTTAGTATAGTACCATTATTTCATCTCTGGTTTTAAATTACAATATCCATATGTGTTCTTTTCCAAAAAGAAAAGACGTTCTAAATGCATTAATTTGGAATAATTTTAATTTCTTTTGAGCATAAAAAAAAGTAGGAAAATAGAAATATTGAAATATTGCATTTTAGAATGTATATATATAATTTTTTTTTTTTTTGGGAAAAGAAACTGCAATTTTGGCCCTTTACTTTTTCTAAAATATCTTTTAGTCCTTATAATTTAAAAAAAATTTCAAAGTGACCCACAACTTTTATGAAATTTTCAAGTAACTTAGTAAGTTTAAAAAGTGACAACGTACTTACTGACATTTTCATACAAAATAAAAAAAAAAATAAGAAATCTTATCGCACCTTAATCTCCATATCAGATCTGAGGCAAATGCCTCAAAAAATGAGGGTCTAAGGGAATGAAACGTAAAGGATTATAAAAAAAGGATTGATTATAACTAACTCTGAGAAAGAGACAACGATATGAAAATAGAGAAAGGAACATGCACCCGTCAAGAGAAAATCAACAACAACCCGAGGAAAGAGAAAGAAGGACAAGAAGCAGCTTCAAAAAACAGAGTCCGATAACCAAAGAGTACTTAAATGAGAAGGGGCAAAACGAATCTAGGTTCCTAAAGTTTATTTTTCATTCCATTCTTGTACCTAACCTCCAAACCGTTTCATCATGGTTCCTAACCTTTGATAAAAGTTTATTTTAGTCTTTTTTTTTTTAATGGAAGACGTTAGGCACGATGAAAAATTCTACATCAGGCCCAATTTTTAGGGAAATTGTGTTATTAGTCATCAATCTTATACCTTTTTCATAACCAAGTCCTCAACTTCAATATTTACTTATCCAATAGCTCAGTTCTTTTTATTTCCTTCCCCCCTCCTCTTGAGCTTTAGCACTCCGTCCCCTGCTTTACGTCTATCCCTAATTTCAATAATTTTTCGTTTCTTCTTTTCTGTGCAATATCCTTCCTACATTGTACTTATCTACTCCCACAACACGTTTGCTAATTCATGATCTGCTTCAATTGCAGATAAAATACTAATTGTTATCTATGACGAGCTCCACTCCACCGGCCAACCTTCATTATTTCTGTGGGCAAAATGTTATTCTAGTGACTAAACTAACATTTTCAATATTTAATTATTTATTGAAAATTCTATCAAATTTTAAGGGTTATTTTAGTAATTTTATAAACAATTGAAGACTAAATTGAAAAGTTTTCAAAAATATAAGGAATGAATTGTAGTTTTATGAAAAATAGGGACTATATATTGTATTTTACCCAAATTTGGGAATAAAGCAATTTAAATCTCTACATAGCATGGGGAGGTTTCGTTTCCTCCAGTATTCAAAATGTTAAAACATAATTCTACCTACTCCCTATCTCTAGGGAATCAGTAAATTGAAAAAAAAAAAAAACTTAGGATATTTAATTCTATCAGTTGAATTTATTATTGAGTTGTATGCTTTTGTCATATTGGTGGCGGGGGAAGGAGTGCAAAGCCATAGAGGAATGAGAAAAAAAAAAATAAAGGAATAAAACAGTGAGAAACCTAAGAAATAAAGGATTTTAAGAGGAAAAAACTGAAGCAGGGGACAGGGACTTTTATAGACTAGTTGGGCTCAGGATGATTTTTAGCTGCGTTTTTCTGCAGTAGTTGGGATTGCAAGGATTTTTTGCTGCACGGTTGTTGAACTTGTTGGGCTTCAAAGGTGCTTTAGCCACTTTTTTCTGAACATGCCGGTGATGATGCGTATTTCGCGAGGCTATTTAAAAAAATATTAGCAAACTTACGTCGCCTATATACCATTTGTTGTAGTGTTAGGGGTGACAAATGAATCTTACGAATTCTTTAAAATTGAATGAATTGTCTTCGTTATTATTTGTTGACACCCAATTTCGTCCGGGTTTTTTTTAAAAATTTTTTTTTTAAAAAAAAAAAAAAAACTAACTAATTAAAAAAATTATCATTATTATTATTATTATTGCTAAAAAATTTTAATTATGTTAATTAGTTTAAAATATATTTTTATTTTGAGAAGATTTGATTTAAAATAATATATGTGTGAATATGTATGTGTTTGAAATAAAAATAAAATTTCAGGAAAAAATGACAAAAAAATTAAAAGTTTGAGGTAAAAATGACAAAATTGAGAAGTTTCGGACAAAATTGACAAATTCTGAAAGTTTCAGGAGCTTTGGGTAATTTTTCGCGTCAATTTTGGGCCTAAACGGACGTTTCTGGCCCAAATTGACAGAAAACGTTAAAATTGTCAAAATCAGAAGCTTCTGAGCTTATCCAGAGCTGGAGTAACGTAAAGGACTGAAACTGTCATTTTACCAATTTAAAAGATAAGTTTGATATTTTTTATTAATTTATCCGTCCACAGTTCAGCTAAGCTCCTTCTATAAATACCCCCCCAAATTCAGTGCTGAACACAGAAAAAAAATAGAAAAAAATCTAGAGCTCCGTTTTAAAAAAAGGAGAAAAATTACAGCCACAGTCCCTGACCTCTTTCTCTCTTCCCAGAAGCCTAAGAACATCTCTTTCTCTTCGTTTTAGCCCCTGTTCCCGTTTGCTCTCTCTCTCTCTCTCCTCTCGTGCGTTCTCTCTCTCTCTCTTCTGCTTCTTTCCTCCGTCGCCGTCCCGCCACCGCCAGCCCACGCCCCGCCGTCGCCGTCACTTCCCTGCCGTCGCCCCGGCCGTCCCGCGCCGCCGTCGTCCCGCCGCCGCCGTCCTTTTTCTTTTTTCCTCCTCCTTTCTCCTCGCCTCGCGCCGTCCACCGCCTCCACCGTCACGCTGCCGTCGCTCCGGCCGTCCCGCGCCGCCGTACCCCCCTCCGCCTCGCCACCCCGCACCCGTGCCGCCGCGCCAGCGCCGCCAGCCCAACCCCCTGCCCCTCGCGCGCGTCGTTTTCCTGTTTCCAGAAATTCAAATTTTAATTTGAAGGGTACAACTCTCATTTAATCCTTCATCTTTTCAATTTCTTTCACTTTAGTCACTAACCTTTTATTTTGTTCTTGCAGAATTAATTACTAACCTTTTTAATTTTTACTTGTTTGTTTATTATTTGTTTATTACTAACCCTTCTTTTATTGTTGTTATTAACAACTAACAACTAACAACTAACTTACTAACTTTTTTATTGTTGTTAATTAATTAATTTAATTAACTTGGTTAATTAACTTAATTAACTTGGCTAACTCTTTTATTATTGTTGTTAATTAATTAACTTAATTAAACTTGGCTAACTTTTATTATTGTTGTTAACAATTAATTTAATTAAACTTGGCTAATTTTTATTATTGTTGTTAATTAATTTAATCTAACTTTTACTAACCTTTTTTATTGTTATTAACTAACTAATCCAACTAATCTAACTATATTAATTGTGCTAACTTTTATTATTATTGTGTTATTAAAGTGGATGGCCAAAAAGCCCCACTTTATTAATTGAATTTTTTTTATGATTAAAAGATAAAAAAAGGAATTTTATGTGAATAATTTTCTAAAGGCTAATAAAAATTACTTTTTTTTATTTTGAAACAAAGTTTTTATTCCTTTTAATAAACAAACATAATGAAATAATTCAAAAATAAAATAAATAAATAAATAAACATAAAATCATTATTTTAATACATCTTTAAAATTAATAATTAATGAAATAAAAAAAAAATTAAAACTCCATGACCAAATGATCCGCCAGGATCCATGGCTCGGAAATATTTTTAAATAAAATATATAAATAACTTTTTCTTTATAAAAAATAAAAACTTTAGACTAATATATTAATTATCTATTAATATATAATTTTTTTAGTTTTATTTATTAATAAAAAGAATAAAAAGCGTAAAATTTTGGGTTAATATTTTTCAGTAATATTTTATTTATTTCTTTTAAAATATAACTTTTTTTTAGTTTTCTTTATTAATAAAAAGAATAAAAAGAGTAAATTTTGAGTTAATATTTTTCAATAATATTTATTTCTTTTAAAATATAATTTTTTTTTTAGTTTTTCTTTATTAATAAAAAGAAGGAAAGGAATAAAAATTTTGGGTTAATATTTTATTCAAGTAATATTTTGCTTATTAAAAGATATAACTTTTTGTTTCCTTTATAAAAATCTTAATCAAATAATTTCAAAATAATACAAAATAAAACAAAAATAATTGAATTTTCTCTTAAATATTTTTGACTTATTGATTAGATATATTTTCAGAAATATAAATTAAAATTAAAAAAAAATCTTTCATCAAACAAAGAAGAATATAAAAAAATAAAAATATCAAGACTTTTGTTTTAAAATACATATAAGTTTTCAGTTAAATAATCTTTTATTCCAAAATAAATTAAATAAATATCAAAAATTTTCTTCTTTTGTTTAAAATATACATATAAATTTTTGATTCTCTTAATAAAACAATTACTTTTGGTTAATCTTTTATAAAAAAAAAATAATAAAAAAATAAAAAAAAATAATAATAAAAAAATAAAAAAATTTTAGTTCATGGTATATTGGCTGGAAACTGTCTCGTGCCCGCTTTTGAGCTGCTTCACCTGGTGAAGAGGGTCTGGCTGAGTAACAACGCCCCGTACCATGATCAAAATTTTTATTTTTAAACTCTTTAATTCTTTTAAATTAACTTCTTATTAAATAAAAATTAATTATTATTATTTTTTTTAATTATTTTATAAATTGAGTAATCCTTTAAAATAATAAATATCTTTCATTAAACAAGAAAACAAAAAAAGTAAACAAAAAAAAAAAGAAAGAAAAGACAAGAAAAATAAAAGAAAGATAAGATAAAAATAAAAGAAAGAAATAAAAGATAAAAAAAGAAAGAAATAAAAGAAAAGATAAGAAAAATAAAAGAAAAGATAAAGAAAGATAAAAGAAAAAAAAAAAAAAAAAAAAAAAGAAAGATAAGATAAAGATAAAGAAAGATAAAAGAAAGAAAATTAAAAAAAAAAAAAGAAAGTAAAAATAAATAAATAAAAAAGAAAAAGAAAGAAAGTTAAAAAAAAAAAGATAAATTTTTAATTTGTATTAAAAATCATTCATGAACAAAATTATCATTTAAAAATTAATTTCATGATAATAAGAATTAAATAATTACGATAAATTAAATCAATTTCTATATCCGGATGATCCGGCAGGATCTACGGTTTGGAAAATATTAAACTTTTTTTTAAAAAAATAAATAAATAAATTAAATAAAAAGATAAAAATCCATATTTTTACAATATGGATAAAATTGTTTAAAATTTCACCAAAATTCCGTGTCCAAATGACTCGGCAGAGTCCATGGTTCGGAATCAAAATCTTCCGTGTCCAAATGACTCGGCAGAGTCCATGGTTCGGAAGTATAAAATTTTACCCGAATTAATTACCAAAATCCACATTTTTGACTAATTCAGTTAAAATATCTAAATTAACTGAAAATTTTTAAAAAGCAAAGTAAAACAAAATTAAAATCAACTAAGGTGCCAATTTTGGGCGCTATAACAATATTGTTTTAGCGTAACCGTACTCCCGATTCCCGAACTCTCGCAGACCAATTTTAAGGTGACCAATCGACCTAAGTAAACCGATTGGTGGCGACTCCAGAAAACCCGACGTTGCCACAGCTTGGCGACTCCGCTGGGGAGTCAATATTAGTGAGTCGAGCTTAAAGTTGATTTGTTTTGATTTACTTTGCTTTACTATTATGTGGATTTATATATTATATTTACTTAAGTAAACATGCATAATGCATTCACAAAATGAAGCTCTATACCCGAGCTTCCTTAAATCAAACACGATTCTTTCTAAGCGGAATTGGTGTTGCTGTCCTTGTGAGGCCACGGTCTCCAAGCCTTCACCGGTTTCAAAGTAGCAAAGTAGTGTATTGCCTTCTGAGACGGTTAGTCTCTGCATGGGCCCACGAAAAGCTACGACTCGAATTAATCCATTCCTTACATAAACCCTAGAGGGTAAGGAATCGGGCCGTCACTATGATTTAGTGACGGGATTCGGGAACTATCCCTTGCCTTTTTGATAAACCACCTTCTGCATATAGAATTCCTTACTTTACCTTAGAACCAGCCATTAAGAATTTTCTATACCTCGGTTCCCATTTCCATAGGTTTTGTTTTATCTATATGTTTGTATGATCTTATGTGTTACCTTTTTACTAACTCTGTTTTTCCTTATTTTTCCGGCATACACATTTCATCATTAAAGATAAATATTTGGTGAAAGAACCATTATCATGGATATTCTCGATTATCTTCCCACGGCTGTTACTGCATCATGGAATGACACTGTAATCGAAACTCAGCCTGAAGCTATGGAATATTCCGAAACAGCTCAAAAGCTTCACGGAGATGCTCTGACATCCCACTCTCACATACAGCTTAAGGACCAGGTATCGGTCCGGATAAATCAGAACGACACCACGGAATTATTGCAAGTCTGGAATAGTTGGAATTCTGCTGATCGGGAAGCTTTTACGGCAAAATATGGTCACATCACTTGCCTACTAAAGGTTACCGTTGATGCATCACTTGTCCGGGCTCTAATACAATTTTGGGATCCATTTTATCGATGCTTTTCTTTCGATAAGATGGATCTGGTTCCAACCATTGAAGAATACAACAGCCTCTTGGGTTGGTCCTCCGACTATCCAATCGAGACTTATCAACATGATAGAAGAACGGAGCCTCATCGAGCCCTAGCAAAATTATTGGACATGCCAGCTTCCAGTCTTCAACCCAAATTTGCAACAAAAGGGTGTCGGAAATTTATCAGCTGGACCGATCTAAAACAACTAAGTCACACCCTCCCTCAGAAGAATCAACGACGCAAGTTGTTCGCCTTGGCAATATATGGCCTGGTAGTCTTCCCAAGAATTGTCGGATTTATTGAAGGAGACGTCATCACATTATTTGAGCAAGTCTGCAATGCCCAAGTAAATCCGACCTCAGTGATATTATGTGAAACTATCAGGGCATTAAACTTTTGTCGCCAAAGAGGAGGCAAATTCATAGGATGTTCACATCTCCTCAACGTTTGGATCAAAAGCCACCTTCCTTGTGAGAAGCAACATTTTGGAAATCGCTTTTCAAAGGACTTCATCCCAATTGAAGCCTTTTTGAAAAGTGAAACCACTAATCATGATAGCAAGGAAGCATGGGTTGACTACTTCAAGAACATCAGCGAATTCCAAATTGAATGGAGAGCACCCTGGTCCACCACCACCCGCATAGTTTACCGTTGCGGCAATTGCCCGTGGGTTCCTCTCTTAGGCATATCGGGAGGAACAAGCTATGCTCCAGCCCAAGTACGTAAACAATTTGGGTCCATGCAATTTATACCCATGACACATAACCTGAGCAAGTTGGAGTTTTCACATGAAGATCCAAATTCAAATAAGCTTGCAATGGGTATTTCAGTTGCATGGAAAAGACTTTTCATATTAAAGTCAGGCCCTATTATTTCTCCTACTGCGTATTATGAATGGAGAAATAATCGGAAAGAAGGAATAGTTCTTCCCGAAGAGGTCATCAGAAAATTGGCAAAAAGAGAGTTGGAGAAAGAGCTAGAGGAAGAAAAGGAGAAGAACAAAAAGATGCTCTTCGACATACAACAGCTCAGTCACAAAACACAACTCCTCGAAGAAAAGATCGAAAGCCAAAAACAAGTCATCACCGAATTAGTTGATGAAACCGATCAAACAGAGATGAGAGCAAGATATTGGGAAGATCAATACAGATTTTCTCAAGAACAGCTTCAAATATTTTTGGCAGAAGTCAGAAAAGTGACTGAGCAAGCCCAACTAATGGGCGAAGAAGCCAAGGAGTTAGAAGAATTGAGCTGCCCTACTCCATCGGTGAATATTCAAAAAATGATGGAGTTTATTTCAAAGGCCAGAAAGCAATACTGTACTTTGGGCCGTTTCTTTTGAAAATAATAAGCTTTTGGTGAATGTAATTGAGAAATTCCACTATAATTCTTCTTTCACCAAGTATTTACAATATTCATGCATGCATCCATCACATCAATCATACACACATAGAATCTAATAAAATAAATATTTCCTTTAGAAGGGGTAAAATTGGACCTCAACACCGATATTCAACTCGACTCCAAACAAGATTAATGGCAGAACAAGCCGAAGGACGTCTCATGGAGATGGAGTCCAAGATTGAAAGTATGTCAGAACAGATGAAACAATTGATGGAATTAATCAAAGGGAAAGCAACTCAAGTCCCCATCAAAGAAGTACAAGATCCCACTTATCCCCCGGGATTCACCCCGCAACGAGTCTCAGTCCAAGAAAACCTGTTTCAAGAATCAGGACCCTCTGCTAGTGTTCACCTGAAACAAGACACTGTACAGGAAGAGAAGAAGACATTACCAAAAGATGAAGCAGAATCTCAAAAAATCGAGACAATAGAGAAAAGACTGAGAGCCATTGAAGGAGGCACTATATTCGGATCCCTTTCAGTGGATGACCTCTGCTTAGTGCCAGACGTCGTAATCCCTTCAGATTTTAAGGTGCCAGATTTCGTAAAATACGATGGAACGAGTGATCCCATCACTCACATCACTTTGTTTCTCAGAAGACTACAACCACTTACCAAAGATGAGAAGGTGTGGATCGCACTTTTTCAGGAAAGTCTCACAAAATCAGCATTACAGTGGTATCTAAGCCAAGGTCCAAGAAACATAAAAACTTGGAATGACCTTGCTCAGGCCTTCATCGGCAACTATAAACATGTTATGGACTTAGCTTCGGATCGCCAAACTCTCCAAAACATGGAGAAGAAAAAAACAGAAACTTTTAAGGAATACGCCCAACGATGGAGGGACTTAGCTGCACAAGTACAGCCACCCATGACAGAAAGAGAAATGGTCACTTTGTTTGTCCAGACACTGAAATACCCATATTATGACAAACTTATTGGCAATGCGGCAACTAACTTCTCCGACGTAGTCATGTCTGGAGAAAGGATCGAGCATGGTATCAGGACCGGGAAGATTACTGAGTCCTTTAGTGATCCTATGAAAAGAGGAGGACCATCCAGAAGAAAAGATGAAGAAATACAACAAATCGGACGAGGAAGAGGGATTCCCCTCGTGGGTACCGTGGCTACCGGACCTCGCCTATCCTATTCTGCCAACAGGCCCAATTATTATCCTACCAATAGGCCCAATGATTATCCTCCAAATAGGCCCAGTGATTATCTTCCCAATAGACCCAACAATTATCCTCTCAACAGGCCTAATCAGTTACGACCACCTGTTCCGACTCCTCCAATGCCTGCACCAAGACCAAGAGAAATTTTCGCACCGATTCCCATGACTTATACTGAGTTATATCCAAAACTCATCCAGAGCCAACTCATTCACCCAATTCCCACAAGGCCATTCGAACCCCCATATCCAACATGGTATGACCCTAAACTAAATTGCCCATATCATGATGGTGCCGTGGGCCACGGACTCGAAAATTGCATAGCATTGAAGCGTATAGTCCAACAATTAATTGAGTCAAAGTGGTTGGACTTTTCCGATGAACCAAACGTCACTCATAATCCATTGCCTCCTCATCAAGCCAAACCAGTCAATATGATGGAAGAATACTGGCCGATGAAGAAAACAGTCAATGATATCATAACCCCTCTTAAGCATGTATATTCATGCCTTGTGAAAGAAGGGATTATCATAGGAAAGTCTTCTGGAAATAAAGAAGTCGAGCATGAGGAATGGTGCAACTTTCATAACAGTAAGAGTCATTCTATCCAAGAATGCCCAGAATTCCGTAAAAGTCTACAAAGTCTCATGGACTCCTCCCAAATCATCGTTTTTATGTCAGATAAAGAGGATGACGTGAATGTGATAATTAAAGAACAAGAAGTCAATATCATGCCAAGGCCACTAGTCATTCCAATCTCAAAATCTGCTCTCAAGCCTTTAAGAATTCAAGTTCCAAAGCCATTCCCGTACAAATCAGACAAAACTGTTCCATGGAACTATGGCTATACTTCTAACATCACATCAACTCCGTTAGAAGTTGGGGGCATGACTAGAAGTGGTCGGTGTTATTCTCCCGAGCAAATGAACAAGCTCCAATAAGAGAAGAATGTTACGGATCCAGCAAATGGACCTATTAACACATCTAAAGAGCAAGAGATGCCTCGAGCAGTAACAGATGAACAAGCTACTGAGTTTCTCAAACTCATAAAGCAAAGTGAATACAGCATCGTGGAGCAGTTGAACCGTCTGCCAGCAAAGATCTCCATACTTTCATTGCTCTTAAGTTCTGATGCCCATCGAGAAGCTCTTCTCAAAGTCCTGAATAAGGCTTATGTTGAACAAGATATCTCCGTGAACAACTTTGACCACCTTGTCAACAACATCACGGCACAAAATCTCATCACATTCACTGACGATGAGATACCAGCAGAAGGAAGGGGTCACTCTAAGGCTCTACATATTTTGATTAAATACAAAGATCGGATTATGGCTAGAGTTCTGATCGACAATGGATCAGCTCTAAATGTAATGCCATTAGAAACTTTACATAAGATCGGTTTAGACCCATCACACCTCAACAACAGTCATATTGTTGTTCGAGCATTTGACGGAACAAAGAGAGATGTGGTTGGAGAAATAGAGCTACCAATTGGGATTGGTCCCTGTCTTTTCCATATCACATTCCAAGTCATGGACATTTCTCCATCTTATACTTGTCTACTGGGAAGACCATGGATCCATATGGCTGGAGCAATTCCTTCCTCATTACATCAAAAAATGAAATTCATCATTGAAGGAAAGATAATCACAGTCTTTGCTGAAGAAGACATTCTGCTATCTAGACCTGCGGATGCTCAATATGTTGAGGTCAATGAAAATATACCTGATTGCTCCTTCAGGTCTTTTGAGATTGTCAATGCTGCTTATGTCAGTGAATATGGAGAAGAACCCATTCCTAACATCTCTAAAACAAGTCGCATGGTCGCCAAACTCATGATAAAAGGAGGATACTCACCGGGGTTAGGTTTGGGACAAGATTTACAAGGAATCCCAGAGCCATTGAAAATATCCGCAAATGAAGGGAAATACGGCCTAGGCTTCACACCGACAAGACATGATAAAATGAAGGCAATAGCTGAAAAAAGAGAAAAGAGGATTGCACGATTAACAGGGCATCCTCTCCAGGAAAGAAATCTGGATATCCCTGAAATCACCGAAACGTTCGTGAGTGGTGGTCTCATTCCGAAAAATGACAATGAAGGCAAGCTGACTATCAACATCAACAAGTCTTTTGAAAGTCTTTCTATTCAGGCAATCATCAGCGATTCACCTGAAGAGGAGGAGCTCATTCAACCTTGTGGCCCACGGGATGTGCTGAACAATTGGGAGGCGATAGAACTGCCTGTTATAATCGAAAGCTTTCCAAAGTAATCTAATAGTAAAAACCTCCTAAAGAAAGGTTCAATCAATAGGGTGTAGTCTTTGTTTAAGTGAACCTTTTAGTTATTGCTTTTTATTCCAATAAAGTTGTGATTTATGCACATTGTAAATAAAGTACCAGTTTGCATCCATCTCATTCGTGCCATTTTTTTTTCTCTTCTCTTTCTTTTCTCTCTGGATAATGCAGACCCAAAACTCTCTTTGATGACAATGAAAGAATGAACTTTGATAATCCTGTAAACACTACCGACTCGGACGACGAAGATCTTCAAGTATCTCCTGAGCTATTAAAAATGATTGAGCGAGATGAAAAAGAAAGAGCAACAAGTCAAGAACCAACTGAGGTATTCAACCTGGGAGACAGTCAGGATGTAAAAGAAGTCAAGATTGGCACTTTATTCCCTCCTGAAGAAAAAGAAGAATTAGTCCATTTATTGAAAGAATATGTGGATGTATTCGCTTGGTCATACCAAGATATGCCTGGCTTAAGCTCAGACATAGTACTACACAAAATACCTTTGAAGCCTGGGGCGAAGCCTGTCAGACAGAAGTTACGAAGACTAAAGCCGGAGTTAATCTTAAGAGTAAAAGACGAGATTCGAAAGCTGTGGGATGCAGGATTTCTTGGGGTCGCTGAATATACAGAATGGGTGGTTAACATTGTCCCAGTCGAAAAGAAAGAAAGTGGGAAACTAAGAGTTTGTCAGGACTACCGGCCTTTGAACGAAGCCAGTCCTAAAGATAACTTCCCACTTCCTCATATTGATACACTGGTGGATAATACCGCAGGAAACTCCTACTTTTCCTTCATGGATGGTTTTTCTGGATACAATCAAATCAAACTTGATCCAGATGACATGATAAAAACTGCTTTTATTACCCTTTGGGGTACCTTCTACTATAAGGTGATGCCTTTCGGGTTAAAGAATGCTGGTGCTACATATCAAAGAGCCATGGTCACGTTGTTCCATGACATGATGCATAAAGAAATTGAAGTATATGTGGATGACATGATCGCCAAAACTTTCACTGCTGGGGGGCATCTAAAAGTGCTAAGAAAACTATTCGATAGACTTCGCAAATATCAATTGAAGTTGAATCCTGCCAAATGTACTTTTGGAGCCTCTTCAGGAAAGTTATTGGGTTTCATAGTCAGCAAGGACGGGATTCGAGTTGACCCGAGTAAAGTCAAAGCGATACAAGAAATGCAACCCCCGAAGACTCCAAAACAAGTAAGAAGTTTTCTGGGTAGAATCAACTTCATATCAAGGTTCATATCACAATTGACGTCCAAGTGTGAACCGCTTTTCAAATCACTAAAGAAGAACAATCCGATTGAGTGGAATAACGAATGCCAAGAAGCATTCGAGAAAATCAAACGTTATTTATCAAATCCACCAGTCTTGATACCACCTCGATCCGGAGAACCATTGATTCTATATTTATCCATACAGGATTCTTCATTAGGATCCGTATTGGGTCAACGTGATGAGACAAGCAAGAAGGAGCATGCAATTTACTATTTGAGCAAAAAGCTTACCACATATGAAGCTAAATACTCAATAGTAGAAAAGTCCTGTTGTGCCCTTGCATGGGTAGCACATCGACTACGACACTACATGCTCAACAACACAACATTACTGATCTCCAAGACTGACCCCATTAAGTACATTTTCGAGAAACCCGCTTTATCAGGCAGGATTGCAAAATGGCAAATGCTGTTATCTGAATACGACATACAGTATGTCACCCAAAAGGCCGTAAAAGGAAGTGTGATCGCTGAATATCTGGCTGATAGAGCATTGGAGGATTACGAGCCCATGAGAATGGACTTTCCTGATGGAGATATAATGACTATAGAACAGGAAGTCGATGAAGAAAATGAAACATGGAAAATGGCATTCGATGGAGCATCTAATGCTTTGGGACAAGGGATTGGAGCTATACTCATCTCTCCAAGCGGAAAACAGTTTCCCCTCACAGCAAAAATTACATTTCCTTGTACCAACAATATAGTAGAGTATGAAGCATGTGCTATGGGACTCCAAATGGCATTGGATTTGAAAGTGCGAGATCTCCGAGTCTATGGGGATTCCGCATTAGTCATATATCAAATCAATGGAGAATGGGAGACAAGAGATTCAAAATTAATCCCTTACCAAAAGCTTATACTAGACATGACTCGAAGATTTAACAGTATAAGTTTTCATCATCTTCCAAGGGAAGATAATCAAATCCCAGACGCTTTAGCTACTTTGGCTGCTATGTACAAGATAAGCGACCCTAAGCATACTCCTGTCTTCGAAATGAAAATAATAGATTCTCCAGCTTATTGCATGAGCATCGAAGAAGAATTGGATGGAAAGCCTTGGTATCATGATATCAAGAAATACCTCCAAGAACGAACATATCCACTAGAAGCATCAGAAAATGACAAGAAATTTCTACGAAGATTGTCAATGGGTTTTCTTTTAAACCTAGACATACTCTATAAGAAAACCCCAGACTCGATACTACTTCGCTGTGTAGATACTCATGAAGCACGAAAGATTATGGAAGAAGTTCATTCTGGAATATGTGGAGCACACACTAGTGGTCATACCATGGCAAGACAAATAATGAGGGCTGGCTACTATTGGCTCACATTGGAAAGTGATTGTATTAATCACGTGAGAAAATGTCACAAATGTCAAATATATGCCAACAAGATCCAAGCTCCACCCACCCCTCTTAATGTAACAGCAATACCTTGGCCTTTTGCCATGTGGGGAATTGACGTCATTGGAGCCATTACCCCTAAAGCTTCCAATGGTCACAAATTCATCCTAGTGGCAATTGATTACTTCACTAAATGGGTAGAAGCTATGTCATATGCAAGTGTGACTCAAAAGGTGGTATGCCGGTTCATTAAGAAAGAAATCATTTGTCGTTATGGGCCGCCGGAATGTATCATCTCAGACAATGCCACGAACCTGAACAATGCAATGATGCAGACTTTGTGCCGGCAGTTCAAAATCAAACATCTCAATTCGGCACCTTATCGACCAATGATGAATGGTGCAGTAGAAGCAGCCAATAAAAATATCAAGAGAATTGTTGAAAAGATGATCGTCACTTACAAGGACTGGCATGAGATGTTACCTTTTGCACTACATGCTTATAGAACTTCTACCCGTACTTCTACTGGAGCAACACCTTTTTCTCTGGTATACGGTATGGAGGCTGTATTGCCCATCGAAGTTGAAATTCCTTCATTAAGGGTACTAATGGATACTCAATTAAGAGAAGCAGAATGGGTCAAAGCTAGATACGAGCAATTAAATCTAATTGATGAAAGAAGAATGATAGCCCTCTGCCATGGACAACTTTATCAAAGAAGGATGATTCGTTCTTACAACAAAAAGGTTCGCCCACGACAATTTCACGATGGTGACATAGTGCTCAAGAAAATTTTACCCATGCAACATGATTCAAGAGGAAAATGGACACCAAATTATGACGGGCCATATGTCGTGAAGAAAGCATTTTCAGGAGGGGCACTAATTCTGACAGAAATGGATGGACGAGAATTACCGAAGCCAGTAAATTCGGATGCAGTAAAGAAATACTTTGCATAATGAAGAAATTTTCAAACAGAAGGGGAGAAGTGGATACAGGGTTACCAAAGTTTATTTGATCAAAGTTGTCAAAGAGAGCTTTCTTCTCTTACACTTTCATTATCTATCTGTACCCAAGATTTTCATATTACTCATAAATAAAAAGCCAATTTTCTTTAACTTACCTTAGATTCTCACGTTCAAAATGCTAAAGTCGCTTCTATCCAGTTCTTTTCCTTCAAATCTCACATTCTTACTAGCCTTAAGTGTGCAATAAATTATGACTTTTGAAGGAAGAATAGTAATAATTAAAACTTAGAAAAAACAAAAACCGTAGATTACTTTGATAAGCTTTATGAATTAAAACAGGTAAGATTGAGGTCCTGCTTTGCGAGCGGCACAGAACATAGGCTAACAAAGAAGAAGGAGTAACAAATCTTTGGGAGATAGCCTTGGTGGTAGCCTGAATGATCGCTTCAGAAGTCTTAACACGTCCATGTCAGCAAGAAAGAATCATACTCACGAATATCTCAACAGGGACAATTATCCAGAGAGGCATAAAGTACGAGGCGGACATTAAGGAAATTAAAGCCAAAATTTAAGAACAAATCAAGGAAAGAAGATTTTTGAAAAGAGTTAGGCTTTTGAGACAATGGACAATAGCTGGAAAGCGAGACAATGAACAACAGCTGGAAAGCAAGACAATGAACAACAGCTGGAAAGTGAAACAATGGACAACAGTTGGAAAGCATAAAGAGATTCAACGATAGAAGGCAATTACAAAGAGGATCCAGTAAAGCAAAGATATAAAAAAATAATAAATCCATCAGTTACACATGCTCTGCATTCATGCATTTCACATCATGCATGCATGGCATACAGAACAAGGATCAAATGGGAAGCGTATCCACCGCACAGTCACAGCAGTATAAGCTGACGTCTCAGTGACATCCGTTTTTACCAATCTACCGCTGGATGCACAGCTGATATAGTGGACCCAGCCCCATCAGCAATTCAAGGATAAAGTAGACAATATTGTCAAAATCCTGGTAATCAATTCAATAATCGAGGCTACACCGGGATGGACAGAATTGATGCCAGCTTAGCAGTATCCAAGATAAGAAATAGCTATGGTCAAAGATAAGCGTGGATATCGAGAAATATTGTCGTCGAAAGCAGACAATGGATTTAATAATCAAGGACTGGATCAATGTCATGCCTGATGAGATATCAAAGATAAGAAATATCTATGATACTAAAATAAAGTAGGATCCACTTTTCCGGTTAAACGGCGGATACGGTACTCCGTGACTCTCAAGTCGGTTCTCTCAGTTGCCCATAATAACTGATTCCTTCACCCCTTCTTTCTTTTACTTCCTCCTAGAAAATGGATCCTACTTTTTCCGCCTTGCGAAAGTATTTCCCTTCTCTCCCAATGAACATCCTCAAAAAGATCTACCAAGTTCGCTGTGAACGATTAAGAGCTCTGATGCATAAAGGAATCCCTGAAGATGTGCGGTGGTTAATTGAAGCTAAGGTTCGTCTGGCAGGTGAAATCCCAGAGGCATTTGTGTCTTACATGCCTGGTGTTGGCAAAAGTTCTTATGCCAGAAAAAGAAGAGCGAAAAGATTACAAGTCTGCCATAAATGTGGTAGGTGGACTTGTAAGACTAGGTGTCGTTCTTTAGGAATGATCTCCAATAATCGAGAAGATAAAATACGGTTCATCAAGAATGGCTTGAGTAAGGACTCATTGGATGATATCCAATTGACTCTTGAGACGCATTCTTGTGGATCTGTGCAACGTGAAATTCTTGATTTATGGAGTATTTTTCATGAAGAACGAGACCGTTACAGTCCCGGGAATCTGACTTTAAACGACCCTGTTTGCCGGCTTGTAAGAAAGCTAGATGGGAAGCAGATCCTCGACTCATAGAAGCCGTTAATGCCGTTACTGGACGTAAAACCAGTGGAAGATGTAAGCCACAGTCACAATTACTGTACATACAGTTTGTTATATTTGGAAAAATTTGCATTTTCTTTTGACAGATGTACATGCTCCCCTAAGTGTAATCGACACGTTATCCCTTTTCATCACTATAAATGCGTGTTCTTCCTTCTGATTAAACAACAGATAAGATACCCCGTGACTTCTAAAGTCGATTATTCCAGTTTCCTGCAATAACTGATTCATTTCCCTCTTCTCTCAAATTCTTCTCTCATCAATGGATTCTACTCTTTCTGTACTGCGAAAATACTTTCCTTCCCTCCCACTAAAAGTCCTTAAAAAGATCTACCTTGCTAGATGTGAAAGAATCAGAGTTTTTACACGCAAAGGCATTCCCGACAATGTGCAGTGGATAATTGAAGCTAAGGTCCGTTTGGCGGGTGAAGTTCCAGATGCATTTATGCCCCGCATGCCCGGTTTAGGTAAAAGCCGTTATGCCAAAAGGCGAAGAGCAAAGAGACTAGGCGTGTGTTATAAATGTGGGCGATGGAATTGTAATACTAAATGTCGCTCTTTAGGATACATCTCCATAAATCGTGAAGATAAAAGAAAATTCATTAAGAATGGCCTGCGTAAGGAGTCTCTGAAAGATATCCGAGAGACTCTTGAAACGCATTCTTGTGGAAAAGTGCAAGGTGAAATTATCGGTTTATGGAGGACTTACCATAAAGAACGAAACCGTTACAGTCTTGGGAATGTGATTTTAAACGACCCCGTTTGTCAGTTTGTAAGAAAACTAGATGGGAAGCAAATCCCCGACTTATAGAAGGCATTGAAGCCATTACTGGACATGAATTAGTGGAAGATGAGAGCCACAGTCATGATTGCTGTACATATAAGCTGTCATTTGTCTTTTCTTTTGGCAATAATGTACTTACTTCCGTAAGTGTAATAAACGCATTATCCTTTCATCACTATAAATGCGTGTTCTTCCTTCTGGATACGGTACTCCATAACTCCCAAATTCAGTTATTTCCATTTCCTACAATCACTAATTTCTTTCTTTTTCTCTTAAATGCCTCATTCATCAATGGAGCCTTCTCTTTCCGCTCTACGAAAATATTTCCCTTCTTTCCCAATAAATGTTCTTAAAAAGGTTTATCAAGCTAGATGTGAACGATTCCGACTATTTATGCACAAAGGCATTCCTGATAATGTGCGGTGGCTAATCGAAGCTAAAGTTCGTTCGGCTGGTGAAGTTCCAGATGCGTTCTTTCCCCGTATGCCCGGCTTTGGTAAAAGCGTTTATGCCAAAAAGAGAAGAGCAAAGAGGCTAGGCGTCTGTCACAATTGTGGATGGTGGATTTGCGGCAATAAATGTCGTTCTCCAGGAGTGATCACCAGAAATCGTAATGATAGAATAAAATTCATCAAGAATGGCTTGCGTAAGGAATCTCTGGAAGATATCCGAGAGGTTCTTGAAGCGCATTCTTGCGGAATAGTGCAATTTGAGGTTGTTGGATTATGGATAATTCTCCAAAAAGAACGAGAACGTTACAGTCTTGGGAATCTGACCCTAAACGACCCTGTTTGCCAGTTTGTGAAAAAGCTAGATGAGATGCAAATCACTGATTCATAGAAAGCATTGAAGCCGTTACTGGACGCAAAGCCAGTAGAAGACGGAACAAGGTCACGATTACTGTACGTGCTAGCTGTCGCTTTTGAAATTTTCCTCCCCTTTTAGTAATAATGTATCCACTCCTGACATGAACCAAAGTCACGATTACTGTACGTGCTAGCTGCGCTTTTGAAATTTTCCTCCTCTTTCAGCAATAATGTATCCACTCTTGACATAAGCCATAGTCACGATACTGTACATGCTAGCTGACGCTTTTGAAATTTTCCTCCCATAATGTACCCACTCCTGACATGAGCTATAATTATGACTACTGTATATACCTGCCACTTTTGAAATTTTCCTTCTCATCCGACAATCATGTACCTACTCCTGACATAAGCTACAGTCGCAACTACTGTACATGCTAGCAGCTGTTTTGAAAATTTTCCTCCTCTTTTAACGATAGTGTACCCATACCTGACCAGAGTCATACCCGTGACTACTATGAATAGCTGGCAATAATGTATCCATTCTTGAAAAATAAAATTATTGCCTTATCTCTTCATCTCTATAAATATATCCTCTTTTCTCACAAGGGTAAGGATAGGAATGGAGAAAACCCCAACTCGTAAATCCCGAAGTATTTGTGTATTTTCTGGGGCTTTTCCTGGAAAAGATGAAGAGTATTTAAAAGCAGCCAACCATTTGGGTAGAGTATTAGCTGAGCGAAAAATACATTTAGTTTATGGAGGAGGTAGTGTCGGATTAATGGGAGGTGTAGCATCAGCAGCATCTCTAGGAGGAAGTCAAGTTCTGGGCATTATCCCTGGACCTCTGAAATTTATTTCTGGGGGCACAATTGGAGAAGAATTAGTGGTTAAAAATTTACAAGAGCGTGTGTTACAAATGCTTTTAAATGCTGATGCTTTTATCGCTCTACCAGGTGGTTTTGGCACATTGGGAGAAGTCTTTCAAATTGCTTCCATGGCCCAACTTAATTTGCATAAGAAACCCATTGGGCTTTTAAATGTTAACAATTTCTTTACAGGTCTGATAGCTTTTATGGATTATGCTATGCAGAAGAATTTTATATCAAGAGTGGCACGGCGAATCATAATATCCGCAACAACTGCTGAAGAATTGCTAGATAAAATACAAGCTTTTGTTCCTGAACCAGATCCAGCAATGATTCAGATAGACTGGACGCGACAGTCTTTCCCGAACAGTTCGATCCCATAATAGTCCTCTACTAACCCTGTTGAAATATTGTGGAAGAAGAAGTGATCCGATCCGTTTTGCTTGTCCTTTAGTTTTATTATCAGCATTTTCTTTCGTGTTTTAGTTTTTCTTTCAGGGAATTTCTTTTTTTATCTTATAAGATAGTCTCGTCCATGCTGATATTAAAACCATAGGACAATGCCTTTAGGTTGGAATGGCTGAGTAAAGAGTAATTTTTATTGCTCTTGAGACGCATCCTATTAGGTCTACTAGGCATAACATTTTAGGATAGTTAAGCTTCAACCTTATTTGGATGACATATCTCTCAAGCGAATCTATATTTACTAAAGAAAATATTAGATAAACCTTGGATATTGATTCCAAACATCCGTTCCCTTTACATAATTTGTTAGCGATATTGTCATCATCAAGATTCACTCATTTTATCGAAGTCTAAAATTTCGCACTCGCCTATTATGCAAATTCACACTTTCGAAGAAAATTATTCCAATTCTAATTGCTTTCATATAAATTTCGCTCGAGGTTCAAGGAGATTTCCTTAACCTCATTCCATCAATTTTCCTTCAAACGATAGGAGAGTTCCTATCGTCGAGGTTCTAAGGTAGGACCCTTAACCTCAAAATCATCAATTTTCCTTCAAACGATAGGAGAGTTCCTATCGTCGAGGTTCTAAGGTAGGACCCTTAACCTCAAAACAATCAATTTTACTTCAAACGATAGGAGAGTTCCTATCGTCGAGGTTCTAAGGTAGGGCCCTTAACCTCAAAATCATCAATTTTCCTTCAAACGATAGGAGAGTTCCTATCGTCGAGGTTCTAAGGTAGGACCCTTAACCTCAAAATCATCAATTTTCCTTCAAACGATAGGAGAGTTCCTATCGTCGAGGTTCTAAGGTAGGACCCTTAACCTCAAAACAATCAATTTTACTTCAAACGATAGAAGAGTTCCTATCGTCGAGGTTCTAAGGTAGGACCCTTAACCTCAAAATCATCAATTTTCCTTCAAACGATAGGAGAGTTCCTATCGTCGAGGTTCTAAGGTAGGACCCTTAACCTCAAAACAATCAATTTTCCTTCAAACGATAGGAGAGTTCCTATTGTCGAGGTTCTAAGGTAGGACCCTTAACCTCAAAATCATCAATTTTCCTTCAAACGATAGGAGAGTTCCTATCGTCGAGGTTCTAAGGTAGGACCCTTAACCTCAAAACAATCAATTTTACTTCAAACGATAGGAGAGTTCCTATTGTCGAGGTTCTAAGGTAGGACCCTTAACCTCAAAATCATCAATTTTCCTTCAAACGATAGGAGAGTTCCTATCGTCGAGGTTCTAAGGTAGGACCCTTAACCTCAAAACAATCAATTTTACTTCAAACGATAGGAGAGTTCCTATTGTCGAGGTTCTAAGGTAGGACCCTTAACCTCAAAATCATCAATTTTCCTTCAAACGATAGGAGAGTTCCTATCATCGAGGTTCTAAGGTAGGACCCTTAACCTCAAAACAATCAATTTTACTTCAAACGATAGGAGAGTTCCTATTGTCGAGGTTCTAAGGTAGGACCCTTAACCTCAAAATCATCAATTTTCCTTCAAACGATAGGAGAGTTCCTATCGTCGAGGTTCTAAGGTAGGACCCTTAACCTCAAAACAATCAATTTTACTTCAAACGATAGGAGAGTTCCTATCGTCGAGGTTCTAAGGTAGGACCCTTAACCTCATTCAAACAATTTTCCTTCAAACAATAGGAGAGTTCCTATCGTCGAGGTTCTAAGGTAGGACCCTTAACCTCATTCAAACAATTTTCCTTCAAACGATAGGAGAGTTCCTATCGTCGAGGTTCTAAGGTAGGATCCTTAACCTCATTCAAACAATTTTCCTTCAAACGATAGGAGAGTTCCTATCGTCGAGGTTCTAAGGTAGGACCCTTAACCTCAAAATTATCAAATTTTCCCTTCAACGATAGGAGAGTTCTTATCGCAGAGGCTCTAAAAATTTTCCTTAACCACATAGTTTAGGCGGCGAGAAGGTTCTCAATGGCTAGCTAAGACGGACGAAATTTGGTAACTACTTTGCATACATCATATCCCATGAAGCATGCAAAGGGGGGCAGCTGTTGACACCCAATTTCGTCCGGGTTTTTTTTAAAAATTTTTTTTTAAAAAAAAAAAAAAAAACTAACTAATTAAAAAAATTATCATTATTATTATTATTATTGCTAAAAAATTTTAATTATGTTAATTAGTTTAAAATATATTTTTATTTTGAGAAGATTTGATTTAAAATAATATATGTGTGAATATGTATGTGTTTGAAATAAAAATAAAATTTCAGGAAAAAATGACAAAAAAATTAAAAGTTTGAGGTAAAAATGACAAAATTGAGAAGTTTCGGACAAAATTGACAAATTCTGAAAGTTTCAGGAGCTTTGGGTAATTTTTCGCGTCAATTTTGGGCCTAAACGGACGTTTCTGGCCCAAATTGACAGAAAACGTTAAAATTGTCAAAATCAGAAGCTTCTGAGCTTATCCAGAGCTGGAGTAACGTAAAGGACTGAAACTGTCATTTTACCAATTTAAAAGATAAGTTTGATATTTTTTATTAATTTATCCGTCCACAGTTCAGCTAAGCTCCTTCTATAAATACCCCCCCAAATTCAGTGCTGAACACAGAAAAAAAATAGAAAAAAATCTAGAGCTCCGTTTTAAAAAAAGGAGAAAAATTACAGCCACAGTCCCTGACCTCTTTCTCTCTTCCCAGAAGCCTAAGAACATCTCTTTCTCTTCGTTTTAGCCCCTGTTCCCGTTTGCTCTCTCTCTCTCTCTCCTCTCGTGCGTTCTCTCTCTCTCTCTTCTGCTTCTTTCCTCCGTCGCCGTCCCGCCACCGCCAGCCCACGCCCCGCCGTCGCCGTCACTTCCCTGCCGTCGCCCCGGCCGTCCCGCGCCGCCGTCGTCCCGCCGCCGCCGTCCTTTTTCTTTTTTCCTCCTCCTTTCTCCTCGCCTCGCGCCGTCCACCGCCTCCACCGTCACGCTGCCGTCGCTCCAGCCGTCCCGCGCCGCCGTACCCCCCTCCGCCTCGCCACCCCGCACCCGTGCCGCCGCGCCAGCGCCGCCAGCCCAACCCCCTGCCCCTCGCGCGCGTCGTTTTCCTGTTTCCAGAAATTCAAATTTTAATTTGAAGGGTACAACTCTCATTTAATCCTTCATCTTTTCAATTTCTTTCACTTTAGTCACTAACCTTTTATTTTGTTCTTGCAGAATTAATTACTAACCTTTTTAATTTTTACTTGTTTGTTTATTATTTGTTTATTACTAACCCTTCTTTTATTGTTGTTATTAACAACTAACAACTAACAACTAACTTACTAACTTTTTTATTGTTGTTAATTAATTAATTTAATTAACTTGGTTAATTAACTTAATTAACTTGGCTAACTCTTTTATTATTGTTGTTAATTAATTAACTTAATTAAACTTGGCTAACTTTTATTATTGTTGTTAACAATTAATTTAATTAAACTTGGCTAATTTTTATTATTGTTGTTAATTAATTTAATCTAACTTTTACTAACCTTTTTTATTGTTATTAACTAACTAATCCAACTAATCTAACTATATTAATTGTGCTAACTTTTATTATTATTGTGTTATTAAAGTGGATGGCCAAAAAGCCCCACTTTATTAATTGAATTTTTTTTATGATTAAAAGATAAAAAAAGGAATTTTATGTGAATAATTTTCTAAAGGCTAATAAAAATTACTTTTTTTTATTTTGAAACAAAGTTTTTATTCCTTTTAATAAACAAACATAATGAAATAATTCAAAAATAAAATAAATAAATAAATAAACATAAAATCATTATTTTAATACATCTTTAAAATTAATAATTAATGAAATAAAAAAAAAATTAAAACTCCATGACCAAATGATCCGCCAGGATCCATGGCTCGGAAATATTTTTAAATAAAATATATAAATAACTTTTTCTTTATAAAAAATAAAAACTTTAGACTAATATATTAATTATCTATTAATATATAATTTTTTTAGTTTTATTTATTAATAAAAAGAATAAAAAGCGTAAAATTTTGGGTTAATATTTTTCAGTAATATTTTATTTATTTCTTTTAAAATATAACTTTTTTTTAGTTTTCTTTATTAATAAAAAGAATAAAAAGAGTAAATTTTGAGTTAATATTTTTCAATAATATTTATTTCTTTTAAAATATAATTTTTTTTTTAGTTTTTCTTTATTAATAAAAAGAAGGAAAGGAATAAAAATTTTGGGTTAATATTTTATTCAAGTAATATTTTGCTTATTAAAAGATATAACTTTTTGTTTCCTTTATAAAAATCTTAATCAAATAATTTCAAAATAATACAAAATAAAACAAAAATAATTGAATTTTCTCTTAAATATTTTTGACTTATTGATTAGATATATTTTCAGAAATATAAATTAAAATTAAAAAAAAATCTTTCATCAAACAAAGAAGAATATAAAAAAATAAAAATATCAAGACTTTTGTTTTAAAATACATATAAGTTTTCAGTTAAATAATCTTTTATTCCAAAATAAATTAAATAAATATCAAAAATTTTCTTCTTTTGTTTAAAATATACATATAAATTTTTGATTCTCTTAATAAAACAATTACTTTTGGTTAATCTTTTATAAAAAAAAAATAATAAAAAAATAAAAAAAAATAATAATAAAAAAATAAAAAAATTTTAGTTCATGGTATATTGGCTGGAAACTGTCTCGTGCCCGCTTTTGAGCTGCTTCACCTGGTGAAGAGGGTCTGGCTGAGTAACAACGCCCCGTACCATGATCAAAATTTTTATTTTTAAACTCTTTAATTCTTTTAAATTAACTTCTTATTAAATAAAAATTAATTATTATTATTTTTTTTAATTATTTTATAAATTGAGTAATCCTTTAAAATAATAAATATCTTTCATTAAACAAGAAAACAAAAAAAGTAAACAAAAAAAAAAAGAAAGAAAAGACAAGAAAAATAAAAGAAAGATAAGATAAAAATAAAAGAAAGAAATAAAAGATAAAAAAAGAAAGAAATAAAAGAAAAGATAAGAAAAATAAAAGAAAAGATAAAGAAAGATAAAAGAAAAAAAAAAAAAAAAGAAAGATAAGATAAAGATAAAGAAAGATAAAAGAAAGAAAATTAAAAAAAAAAAAAGAAAGTAAAAATAAATAAATAAAAAAGAAAAAGAAAGAAAGTTAAAAAAAAAAAGATAAATTTTTAATTTGTATTAAAAATCATTCATGAACAAAATTATCATTTAAAAATTAATTTCATGATAATAAGAATTAAATAATTACGATAAATTAAATCAATTTCTATATCCGGATGATCCGGCAGGATCTACGGTTTGGAAAATATTAAACTTTTTTTTAAAAAAATAAATAAATAAATTAAATAAAAAGATAAAAATCCATATTTTTACAATATGGATAAAATTGTTTAAAATTTCACCAAAATTCCGTGTCCAAATGACTCGGCAGAGTCCATGGTTCGGAATCAAAATCTTCCGTGTCCAAATGACTCGGCAGAGTCCATGGTTCGGAAGTATAAAATTTTACCCGAATTAATTACCAAAATCCACATTTTTGACTAATTCAGTTAAAATATCTAAATTAACTGAAAATTTTTAAAAAGCAAAGTAAAACAAAATTAAAATCAACTAAGGTGCCAATTTTGGGCGCTATAACAATATTGTTTTAGCGTAACCGTACTCCCGATTCCCGAACTCTCGCAGACCAATTTTAAGGTGACCAATCGACCTAAGTAAACCGATTGGTGGCGACTCCAGAAAACCCGACGTTGCCACATTATTATACTGAACGAGTGTTGAAAATGTACGAATTTTGTTCAATTAATGTGTAAACAGTACAATATTAGAAATAAAAACTAAACCAAAGAATGATGTTAATCATGAATTGGATAAAACGTAAGGATTCTTCAAAAAATAAAAAAAGAATAAATTTTTTTTTATCTTTTTTTAGTAAGCATAAAAAGAAAAAAAAATAAGGTCATGATTGGAATCTTTTGATCAACAAGAAAAAAAAAAGCAAAAAAAAAAAAAAAATACATTTTCCTTGGTATATGATGTGGAGCAAGGTTTTCAACATTGTGACTACATATACCACATATTGTAAATTATAGGTACCCATTATGATATATCGCACCAAATTCCATTGTTAATTTTACAAAATAATATATGCTAAAATATTATTTTAAAAGGAAAAGTAACAAATATAATATATATGAAAATATTATTTTTTACTCTTAAAAACATCAAATATAATTTTTCACACATTCTTATATGCATTCTAATTATTTTTATCATAATTTCTCTAACATAAATAAACTATATGTGAAAGATATATATTTTTTTATATTGAAACACATAAAAAATGAAATATATGGAACAAAATAAATTTATTCAATGAGAAATCTAGTTTACTGATATATGAGGAAAAAAAGTATATGATGGATCAGAAAAAACTAATCTACTTATACATAAGCAAAATAAATTATTATTTGTGCCAAAATATTTGTGTGAATTATATTTTACTATTTTATATATGCTTCTGTGGCAACGTCGGGTTTTCTGGAGTCGCCACCAATCGGTTTTCGCTCAGGTCGATTGGATACCTTAAAATATGGTCTGCGAGAGTTCGGGGATCGGGAGTACGGTTACGCTAAAACAATATTGTTATAGCGCCCAAAATTGGCACCTTAGTTGATTTTAATTTTGTTTTACTTTGCTTAAAAAAAATTCAGTTAATTTTCAAACTAGAAATTTTAACTGAATTAGTTGAATGCGGATTTTTGGAAATTAATTTGTATAGAATTTTATACTTCCGAACCATGGACTCTGCCGAGTCATTTGGACACGGAAGATTTTGATTCCGAACCATGGACTCTGCCGAGTCATTTGGACACGGAATTTGATGAAATTTTAAACAATTTTATCCATATTGTAAAAATATGGATTTTTATCTGTTTATTTAATTTGTTTATTTTAAAAAGTTTGATATTTTCCAAACCGTAGATCCTACCGGATCATCCGGATATGGAAATTGATTTATCGTAATTATTTAATTCTTATTATTATGAAATTAATTTTTAAATGGTAATTCTTTTTGTTTATGAATGATTTTTAATACTAACTAAAAAATTTATCTTTATATTTTTTACTTCTTTTTTTACTTTCTTTCTTTTTCTTCTTTTTTTACTTATTTTTACTTCTTTTTTTTAATTTCTTTTAATTTCTTTTCTTTTCTTTCTTTTTTATTCTTTTCTTTCTTTCTTTTTTATTCTTTTCTTTCTTTCTTTGCTTTTTCTTTTTCTTTCTTTTATCTTTCTTTTCTTTTTCTTATATTTCCTTTTTTTCTTTATCTTATCTTTCTTTTATTTTTCTTTCTTATCTTTTTTTTATTTTTCTTGTCTTTTCTTTCTTTCTTTTCTTATCTTATCTTTTCTTTTATATTTTTTTATCTTCCTTTTCTTTCTTATCTTTCTTTTATTTTTGTTTCTTATCTTTCTTTTATTTTTCTTATCTTTCTTTTTTTTCTTGTTTACTTTTTTTGTTTTTCTTGTTTAATGAAAGATATTTATTATTTTAAAGGATTACTCAATTTATAAAAGAATTAAAAAAAATAATAATTAATTTTTATTTAATAAGAAGTTAATTTAAAAGAATTAAAGAGTTTAAAAATAAAAATTTTGATCATGGTACGGGGCGTTGTTACTCAGCCAGACCCTCTTCACCAGGTGAAGCAGCTCAAAAGCGGGCACGAGACAGTTTCCAGCCAATATACCATGAACTAAAAAAAATTTTATTTTTTATTATTTTTTTATTATTATTTTTTTTTATTAAGAGAATCAAAAATTTTAAACAAAAGAAGAAAAGTTTTGATATTTATTTAATTTATTTTTGGAATAAAAGATTATTTAACCGAAAACTTATATGTATTTTAAAACAAAAGTCTTGATATTTTTATTTTTATATTCTTCTTTGTTTGATGAAAGATTTTTTTTTTTAATTTTAATTTATATTTCTGAAAATATATCTAATCAATAAGTCAAAAATATTTAAGAGAAAATTCAATTATTTTTGTTTTATTTTGTATTATTTTGAAATTATTTGATTAAGATTTTTATAAAGGAAACAAAAAGTTATATCTTTTAATAAGTAAAATATTACTGAATAACATATTAACCCAAAATTTTTATTCTTTTCATTCTTTTTATTAATAAAGAAAACTAAAAAAAATTATATTTTTAAAAGAAATAAATAAAATATTATTGAAAAATATTAACTAAAAAATTTTACGCTTTTTATTCTTTTTAATAAGAAAACTAAAAAAAATTATATATTAATAGATAATTAATATATTAGTCTAAAGTTTTTTTTTTTTATTTTTTATAAAGAAAAAAAAAAAATTTATTTATATATTTTATTTTAAAAATATTTCCGAGCCATGGATCCTGGCGGATCATTTGGTCATGGAGTTTTAATTAAATTTTTTTATTTCATTAATTATTAATTTTAAAGATGTATTAAAAGAATGGTTTTATGTTTATTTATTTATTTATTTTATTTTTGAATTATTTCATTATGTTTGTTTATTAAAAGGAATAAAAACTTTGTTTCAAAATAAAAAAAAAAGTAATTTTTATTAGCCTTTAGAAAATTATTCACATAAAATTCCTTTTTTTATCTTTTAATCATAAAAAAAATTCAATTAATAAAGTGGGGCTTTTTGGCCATCCACTTTAATAACACAATAATAATAAAAGTTAGCACAATTAATATAGTTAGATTAGTTGGATTAGTTAGTTAATAACAATAAAAAAGGTTAGTAAAAGTTAGATTAAATTAATTAACAACAATAATAAAAATTAGCCAAGTTTAATTAAATTAATGGTTAACAACAATAATAAAAAGTTAGTCAAGTTAATTAAGTTAATTAATTACAACAAAAATAAAAGTTAGACAATTTAATTAATTTAATTAATTAACAACAATAATAAAAGTTAGCCAAGTTTAATTAAGTTAATTAATTAACAACAATAAATAAAAATTAACCAAGTTTAATTAAGTTAATTAATTAACAACAATAAATAAAAGTTAGCCAAGTTTAATTAAGTTAATTAATTAACAACAATAAATAAAAATTAGCCAAGTTTAATTAAGTTAATTAATTAACAACAATAAATAAAAGTTAGCCAAGTTTAATTAAGTTAATTAATTAACAACAATAAATAAAAATTAGCCAAGTTTAATTAAGTTAATTAATTAACAACAATAAATAAAAATTAGCCAAGTTTAATTAAGTTAATTAATTAACAACAATAAATAAAAATTAGCCAAGTTTAATTAAGTTAATTAATTAACAACAATAAATAAAAATTAGCCAAGTTTAATTAAGTTAATTAATTAACAACAATAAATAAAAGTTAGCCAAGTTTAATTAAGTTAATTAATTACAACAAAAATAAAAGTTAGACAATTTAATTAATTATTAACAACAATAATAATAAAGGTTAGTAAAAATTAGCAAGTTAGTTGTTAGTTGCTAATAACAAAAAAAAAAAAAAAAAAAAGGTTAGTAATAATAACAATAATAAACAAATAAATAAACAAGTAAAAAAATAAATGAGTTAGTTAATTAATTTTCTGCAAAGACAAAATAAAAAGGTTAGTGACCTAATAGAAAGAAATTGAAAAGATGATGGGTGAAACAAGAGTTATACCCTTTAGTTTTTGTTTTTGAATCCCAGGAAAGAGGCGCGACACGGACGGCGTGGGGGGAGGGAGGGGCAGCCAGGCGAGCGGCGGCGAGGGCACGGGGCGCAAGGGCGTGGGGGCGGAAGCGCAGGGCGACGGCGAGCACGGGCGGAGGGGCAACGGCGCGAAGCGGAGGGCGGTGGAGGAGCGGCGGGCAGCAGCCGGCGCAGGGAGAGAAGAAGAAAAGGGGAACGGCGCGGCGGCGGACGTCAGGCTGGGTACGACGGCGACGGCGGCGGGACGGCCGGACGACGGCGGCAGGACGGCTGGGCGGAGGCGTGGTGGCCGGCGGACGGCGGTGGTGGGCACGGCGAGAGAGAGAGAGAGAGAGAGACGGAACAGAGAAAAGAAAAAAAAAAGTTTTGGCTTTCTGGGGAAGAAGGGAAGAGGGCTGGGGCTAAGGGCTGTAATTTTATTTTTTTTAAAACGGAGCTCTAAGTTTTTTTGCTATTTTTTTCTGTGTTCAGCACTGAATTTGGAGGGGTATTTATAGAAGGAGTTTGGCTGAACTGTGGACGGATAAATTAATAAAAATTTCAAACTTATCTCTTAAATTGGTAAAATGACAATTTTAGTCCTTTACGTCTCTCAGCCTCTGGATAAGTTCCTGAAGCTTCTGATTTTGACAATTTTGTCGTTTTCTGTCAATTTGAGCCAAAAACGTCGGCAGGCTCAAAATTTTATGTGACAAACTGCCAAATGCTCCTGGAACTTTCAGAATTTGTCAATTTTGCCTGAAACTTCTTAATTTTGTCATTTTTACCTCAAACTTTTAAATTTTGTCATTTTTATGGAGTTTTCTTTTTTTCTTTCAAACATACACATATACACACATATATCAAATCTTAAAAAAAATATATATATTTTAAACTAATTAAAAAAAATTTAGTAATAATAATAACAATAATAATAATAATACATTTTTTTATTTAATTTTTTTTATTTAATTTTTTTTTTAAAATTATTTTAATGGCCGGACGAAATTGGGTGTCAACAGCTGCCCCCCTTTGCATGCTTCATGGGACATGATGTATGCAAAGTTAGTTACCAAATTTCGTCCAGCTTAGCTAGGCATTGAAAACCTTCTCGCCGCCTAAACTCTGAGGTTTAAGGAAAGGTCCTTAGAACCTCTAACGATAGGAAAGGTTCTATCGTTGTAAGATGGACTGAATGATTGATTGTTTGTTTGAGGTTTAAGGAAAGGTCCTTAGAACCTCTAACGATAGGAAAGGTTCTATCGTTGTAAGATGGACTGAATGATTGATTGTTTGTTTGAGGTTTAAGGAAAGGTCCTTAGAACCTCTAACGATAGGAAAGGTTCTATCGTTGTAAGATGGACTGAATGATTGATTGTTTGTTTGAGGTTTAAGGAAAGGTCCTTGGAACCTCTAACGATAGGAAAGGTTCTATCGTTGTAAGATGGACTGAATGATTGATTGTTTGTTTGAGGTTTAAGGAAAGGTCCTTAGAACCTCTAACGATAGGAAAGGTTCTATCGTTGTAAGATGGACTGAATGATTGATTGTTTGTTTGAGGTTTAAGGAAAGATCCTTAGAACCTCTAACGATAGGAAAGGTTCTATCGTTGTAAGATGGACTGAATGATTGATTGTTTGTTTGAGGTTAAGGAAAGATCCTTAGAACCTCTAACGATAGGAAAGGTTCTATCGTTGTAAGATGGACTGAATGATTGATTGTTTGTTTGAGGTTTAAGGAAAGGTCCTTAGAACCTCTAACGATAGGAAAGGTTCTATCGTTGTAAGATGGACTGAATGATTGATTGTTTGTTTGAGGTTTAAGGAAAGATCCTTAGAACCTCTAACGATAGGAAAGGTTCTATCGTTGTAAGATGGACTGAATGATTGATTGTTTGTTTGAGGTTTAAGGAAAGATCCTTAGAACCTCTAACGATAGGAAAGGTTCTATCGTTGTAAGATGGACTGAATGATTGATTGTTTGTTTGAGGTTAAGGAAAGATCCTTAGAACCTCTAACGATAGGAAAGGTTCTATCGTTGTAAGATGGACTGAATGATTGATTGTTTGTTTGAGGTTTAAGGAAAGGTCCTTAGAACCTCTAACGATAGGAAAGGTTCTATCGTTGTAAGATGGACTGAATGATTGATTGTTTGTTTGAGGTTTAAGGAAAGATCCTTAGAACCTCTAACGATAGGAAAGGTTCTATCGTTGTAAGATGGACTGAATGATTGATTGTTTGTTTGAGGTTAAGGAAAGATCCTTAGAACCTCTAACGATAGGAAAGGTTCTATCGTTGTAAGATGGACTGAATGATTGATTGTTTGTTTGAGGTTTAAGGAAAGGTCCTTAGAACCTCTAACGATAGGAAAGGTTCTATCGTTGTAAGATGGACTGAATGATTGATTGTTTGTTTGAGGTTTAAGGAAAGGTCCTTAGAACCTCTAACGATAGGAAAGGTTCTATCGTTGTAAGATAGACTGAATGATTGATTGTTTGTTTGAGGTTTAAGGAAAGGTCCTTGGAACCTCTAACGATAGAAAAGGTTCTATCGTTGTAAGATGGACTGAATGATTGATTGTTTGTTTGAGGTTTAAGGAAAGGTCCTTGGAACCTCTAACGATAGGAAAGGTTCTATCGTTGTAAGATGGACTGAATGATTGATTGTTTGTTTGAGGTTTAAGGAAAGGTCCTTAGAACCTCTAACGATAGGAAAGGTTCTATCGTTGTAAGATGGACTGAATGATTGATTGTTTGTTTGAGGTTTAAGGAAAGGTCCTTAGAACCTCTAACGATAGGAAAGGTTCTATCGTTGTAAGATGGACTGAATGATTGATTGTTTGTTTGAGGTTTAAGGAAAGGTCCTTGGAACCTCTAACGATAGAAAAGGTTCTATCGTTGTAAGATGGACTGAATGATTGATTGTTTGTTTGAGGTTTAAGGAAAGGTCCTTGGAACCTCTAACGATAGGAAAGGTTCTATCGTTGTAAGATGGACTGAATGATTGATTGTTTGTTTGAGGTTTAAGGAAAGGTCCTTGGAACCTCTAACGATAGAAAAGGTTCTATCGTTGTAAGATGGACTGAATGATTGATTGTTTGTTTGAGGTTTAAGGAAAGGTCCTTGGAACCTCTAACGATAGGAAAGGTTCTATCGTTGTAAGATGGACTGAATGATTGATTGTTTGTTTGAGGTTTAAGGAAAGGTCCTTAGAACCTCTAACGATAGGAAAGGTTCTATCGTTGTAAGATGGACTGAATGATTGATTGTTTGTTTGAGGTTTAAGGAAAGGTCCTTAGAACCTCTAACGATAGGAAAGGTTCTATCGTTGTAAGATGGACTGAATGATTGATTGTTTGTTTGAGGTTTAAGGAAAGGTCCTTGGAACCTCTAACGATAGAAAAGGTTCTATCGTTGTAAGATGGACTGAATGATTGATTGTTTGTTTGAGGTTTAAGGAAAGGTCCTTGGAACCTCTAACGATAGGAAAGGTTCTATCGTTGTAAGATGGACTGAATGATTGATTGTTTGTTTGAGGTTTAAGGAAAGGTCCTTGGAACCTCTAACGATAGAAAAGGTTCTATCGTTGTAAGATGGACTGAATGATTGATTGTTTGTTTGAGGTTTAAGGAAAGGTCCTTGGAACCTCTAACGATAGGAAAGGTTCTATCGTTGTAAGATGGACTGAATGATTGATTGTTTGTTTGAGGTTTAAGGAAAGGTCCTTAGAACCTCTAACGATAGGAAAGGTTCTATCGTTGTAAGATGGACTGAATGATTGATTGTTTGTTTGAGGTTTAAGGAAAGGTCCTTAGAACCTCTAACGATAGGAAAGGTTCTATCGTTGTAAGATGGACTGAATGATTGATTGTTTGTTTGAGGTTTAAGGAAAGGTCCTTGGAACCTCTAACGATAGAAAAGGTTCTATCGTTGTAAGATGGACTGAATGATTGATTGTTTGTTTGAGGTTTAAGGAAAGGTCCTTGGAACCTCTAACGATAGGAAAGGTTCTATCGTTGTAAGATGGACTGAATGATTGATTGTTTGTTTGAGGTTAAGGAAAGGTCCTTAGAACCTCTAACGATAGGAAAGGTTCTATCGTTGTAAGATGGACTGAATGATTGATTGTTTGTTTGAGGTTAAGGAAAGGTCCTTAGAACCTCTAACGATAGGAAAGGTTCTATCGTTGTAAGATGGACTGAATGATTGATTGTTTGTTTGAGGTTAAGGAAAGGTCCTTAGAACCTCTAACGATAGGAAAGGTTCTATCGTTGTAAGATGGACTGAATGATTGATGTCGAGGCAAAGGTTCCATCCTTAAAACCTCAAATTGATTGATTGATCTCGAGGCAAAGGTTCCATCCTTAAAACCCCGGATTGTTTGATTTTGAGGCTAAAGAGCTTTCCTTAGGACCTCGAGCGAAATTTATATGAAAGCAATTGAAATTGGAATAATTTTCTTCGAAAGTGTGAATTTTCATAATAGGTGAGTGCAAAAATTTAAACTTCGATAAGATGAGTGAATCTTGATGATGACAATAACACTGACAAATTATGTAAAGGGAACGGATGTTTGGAATCAATATCCAAGGTTCATCTAATATTTTCTTCAGTAAATATAGATTCCCTTGTGAGATATGTCATCCAAATAAGGTTAAAGCTTAACTACCCCAAAATGTTATGCCTAGTAGACCTAATAGGATGCGTCTCAAGAGTAATAAAAATTACTCTTTACTCAGCCATTCCAACCTAAAGGCATTGTCGCATGGTTTTAATATCAGCATGGACGAAACTATCTTATATATAAAAAAAAGAAATTCCCTGAAAAAAAAAACTGAAACGCGAAAGAAAATGCTGATAATAAAACTAAAGGACAAGAAAAACGGATCAGATAGCTTCTTTCTTCCACAATACTTCAACAGGGTGAGTAGAGGACCATTATGGGAGTGAACTGGTCGGGAAAGACTGTCGTGTCCAGTCTATCTGAATCATTGCTGGATCTGGTTCAGGAACAAAAGCTTGTATTTTATCTAGCAATTCTTCAGCAGTTGTTGCGGATATTATGATTCGCCGTGCCACTCTTGATATGAAATTCTTCTGCATAGCATAATCCATAAAAGCTATCAGACCTGTAAAGAAATTGTTAACATTTAAAAGCCCAATGGGTTTCTTATGCAAATTAAGTTGGGCCATGGAAGCAATTTGAAAGACTTCTCCCAACGTGCCAAAACCACCTGGTAGAGCGATAAAAGCATCAGCATTTAAAAGCATTTGTAACACACGCTCTTGCAAATTTTTAACCACTAATTCTTCTCCAATCGTGCCCCCAGAAACAAATTTCAAAGGTCCAGGGATGATGCCCAAAACTTGACTTCCTCCTAAAGATGCTGCTGATGCTACACCTCCCATTAATCCGACACTACCTCCTCCATAAACTAAATGTATTTTTCGCTCAGCTAATACTCTACCCAAATGGTTGGCTGCCTTTAAATACTCTTCATCTTTTCCAGGAAAAGCCCCAGAAAATACACAAATACTTCGGGATTTACGAGTTGGGGTTTTCTCCATTCCTATCCTTATCCTTGTGAGAAAAGAGGATATATTTATAGAGATGAAGAGATAAGGCAATAATTTTATTTTCAAGAGTGGATACATTATTGCCAGCTATACACAGTAGTCACGAGTATGACTCTGGTCAGGTATGGGTACACTATCGTTAAAAGAGGAGGAAAATTTTCAAAATAGCTGCTAGCATGTACAGTAGTCACTACTGTAGCTTACGTCAGGAGTAGGTACGTGATTGTTGGAAGAGAAGGAAAATTTCAAAAGTGGCAGCTATATACAGTAGTCCGTGTCAGGAGTGGGTACATTATTGCCAAAGGGGAGGAAAATTTCAAAAGCGACAGCTAGCACGTACAGTAATCGTAACTATGGCTCATGTCAGGAGTGGATACATTATCGCTGAAAGGGGAGGAAAATTTCAAAAGCGACAGCTAGTACGTACAGTAATCGTGACTTTGGTTCACGTCAGGAGTGGATACATTATTACCAAAAGGGGAGGAAAATTTCAAAAGCGACAGCTAGTACGTACAGTAATCGTGACTTTGGTTCACGTCAGGAGTGGATACATTATTACCAAAAGGGGAGGAAAATTTCAAAAGCGACAGCTAGCACGTACAGTAATCGTGACTTTGATCCTCGTCTTCCACTGGCTTTGCGTCCAGTAATGGCTTCAATGCTTTCTATGAATCGGTGATTTGCATCTCATCTAGCTTTCTCACAAACTGGCAAACAGGGTCGTTTAGGGTCAGATTCCCAAGACTGTAACGATCTCGTTCTTTTTGGAAAATTATCCATAATCCAACAACCTCAAATTGCACTATTCCACAAGAATGCGCTTCAAGAACCTCTCGAATATCTTCTAGAGATTCCTTACGCAAGCCATTCTTAATGAATCTTATTCTATCATTACGATTTCTGGTGATCACTCCTGGAGCACGACATTTATTGCCGCAAATCCACCATCCACAATTATGACAAACGCCTAGCCTCTTTGCTCTTCTTTTTTTGGCATAAGCGCTTTTACCAAAGCCGGGCATACGGGGAAAGAACGCTTCGGGAACTTCACCAGCTGAACGAACCTTAGCTTCAATTAGCCACCGCACATTATCAGGAATGCCTTTGTGCATAAATACTCTGAATCGTTCACATCTAGCTTGATAAATCTTTTTAAGAACATTTATTGGGAAGGAAGGAAAATACTTTCGTAGGGCGGAAAGAGAAGACTCCATTGATGAAGGAGGCAAAGAAAGAAATTAGTGATTGTAGGAAACGAACATAACTAACACATATTTATAGTGATGAAAGGGATGATGCGTTTATTACACTTACAGAAGCAAGTACATTATTGTCAAAAGAAAAGACAAATGACAGCTTATATGTACAGCAATCATGACTGTGGCTCTCATCTTCCACTGATTTATGTCTAGTAACGGCTTCAATGCCTTCTATAAGTCGGGGATTTGCTTCCCATCCAGTTTTCTCACAAACTGGCAAACAGGGTCATTAAAAGTTAGATTTCCAAGACTGTAACGATCCTGTTCTTTACGGAAAGTCCACCATAAATCCATAATTTCCCATTGCACTATTTCACAAGAATGTGTTTCAAAAGTTAATAGGATATCATCCAAAGATTCCTTACGCAGGCCATTCTTGATGAATTTTCTTTTATCTTCATGATTTCTGGAGATGTATCCTAAAAAGCGACATTTAGTATTACAATTCCATCGTCCACATTTATGACAGACACCTAGCCTCTTTGCTCTTCGCTTTTTGGCATAAGCGCTTTTACCAAAGCCGGGCATACGGGGAAAGAACGCTTCTGGAACTTCACCAGCTGAACGAACCTTAGCTTCAATTAGCCACCGCACATTGTCAGGAATGCCTTTGTGCATAAAGACTCTAATCCTTTCACATCTAGCTTGGTAAATCATTTTAAGAACATTTATTGGGATGGAAGGAAAGTATTTTCGCATGGCGGAAAGAGTAGAATCCATTGATAAAAGAAGAATTTGAGAGAAGAGATGAAGAAATCAGTTATTGTAGGAAACTGAGAGTCAGAGAGTATTGCATCCGCTACTTAACCGGAAAGAAGAACACGCATTTATAGCGATGAAAGGATAACGTGTTAATTACGCTTACAGGAACAAGTATATTAAAAGAAAAGACAAATGACAGCTTATATGTACAGGAATCATGACCGTGGCTCTCATCTTCCCCTGATTTATGTCCAGTAATGGCTTCAATGCCATTTATAAGTCGGGGATTTGCTTCCCATCCAGTTTTCTTACAAACTGACAAACAGGATCGTTTAAAGTCACATTCCCAAGACTGTAACGGTTTCGTTCTTTATGGTAAGTCCTCCATAAACTGATAATTTCACCTTGCACTTTTCCACAAGAATGCGTTTCAAGAGTCTCTCGGATATCTTCCAGAGATTCCTTACGCAGGCCATTCTTAATGAATTTTCTTTTATCTTCACGATTTATGGAGATGTATCCTAAAGAGCGACATTTAGTAATACAATTCCATCGCCCACATTTATAACACACGCCTAGTCTCTTTGCTCTTCGCCTTTTGGCATAACGGCTTTTACCTAAACCGGGCATGCGGGGCATAAATGCATCTGGAACTTCACCCGCCAGACGGACCTTAGCTTCAATTATCCACTGCACATTATCGGGAATGCCTTTGCGTGTAAAAACTCTGATTCTTTCACATCTAGCAAGGTAGATCTTTTTAAGGACTTTTATTGGAAAGGAAGGAAAGTATTTTCGCAGTGCAGAAAGAGTAGAATCCATTGATGAGAGAAGAATTTGAGAGAAGAGGGAAATGAATCAGTTATTGAAGGAAACTTAGATAACCGACTGGAAGAACATGCATTTATAGCGATGAAATGGATAACGTGTCGATTACACTTACGGGAGCAAATACATTATTAAAAGAAAAATGGAAAATTTTAAATATGATAAATTGTATGTACAGTGATTGTGACTGTGGCTCACATCTTCCACTGGTTTTACGTCCAGTAACGGGATTAATGGCTTCTATGAGTCGAGGATTTGCTTCCCATCCAGTTTTCTTACAAGCTGACAAATAGGGTCGTTTAATGTCAGATTCCCGGGACTGTATCGTTCTCGTTCTTCATGAAAAATGCTCCATAAATCGAGAAGTTCACGTTGCACGGATCCACAAGAATGCGTCTCAAGAGTCAATTGGAGATCATCCAATGAGTCCTTACTCAGGCCATTCTTAATGAATCGTATTTTATCTTCTCGATTATCAGAGATCATCCCTAAAGAACGACATTTAGTATTACAGGTCCAGCGTCCGCATTTATGACAGACGCCTAGTCTCCTCGCTCTTCGTTTTTTGGCATAAGAGCTTTTGCCTACACCAGGCATGTGAGACACAAATGCCTCTGGGATTTCACCTGCCAGACGAACCTTAGCTTCAATTAACCACCGCACATCTTCAGGGATTCCTTTATGCATCAGAGCTCTTAATCGTTCACAGCGAACTTGGTAGATCTTTTTGAGGATGTTCATTGGAAGAGAAGGAAAATATTTTCGCAAGGCAGAAAAAGTAGGATCCATTTTCTAGGAGAAAGTAAAAGAAAGGAGGGAGGAAATGATCAGTTATTATGGGCAACTGAGAGAACCGACTTGAGAGTCACGGAGTACCGTATCCGCCGCTTAACCGGAAAAGTGAATCCTACTTTATTTTGATGTGATAGATATTCCATCCAGCTGACGTCGATTCAGTCCTTGATTATTGAATCCATTGTCCGCTTTTGACGAATTTTCAACGACAATATTTCTTGATGTCTGCCTTATCTTTGACGATAGCTATCACTCATCTTGGATGCTGCTAAGCTGGCATCAATTCTGTTCTTTTAGGTGTAGCCTCAATTGCCAGGCTTTTGACGATATTGTATGCTTTATCCTTGGATTCCTGATGGGGCTGGGTCCAGCGTATTAGCTATGCGTCCAATTAGTAAGAGCTGATGTCATTAAGATCTCAGCTTATACTGCTGCAATCATGCTGCGGACATGCTTTTCATTTGATCCCTGTTATGTAAAAGCCATGCATGCATGATGTGAAATGCATGAATGCAAGGCATGTGTAGTTGATGTTTTTTTTTTTTTTTTGAATCTAGCTCTTCATGTCTTTGCTTTACTTTACTGGATCTTCTTTGTGATTTCCTTCTCGGACTATTATTGAGTCTCTTTATGCTTTCCAGCTGTTGTCCATTGTCTCAAAAGCCCAACTCTGTTCAAAAATCCTCTTTCCTTGCCTTATTTTTGAATTTTGACCTCAATTTTCTTTAATGCCCGCCTCATATTTTATGCTTCTCTGGATAATTGTCCCTGTTGAAATATTCGTGAGCATGATTCTTTCCTGCTGACATAGACATGTTAAGACTTCTGAAATGATCATTCAGGCTACCACCAAGGCTATCTCCCAAAGATTTGTTACTCCTTCTTCTTTGTTAGCCTATGTTCTGTGCTGCTCGCAAAGCAGGACCTCAATCTTACCTGTTTTAATTCACAAAGCTTATCAAAGTAATCTACGGTCTTTGTTTTTTTTCTAAGTTTTAATTATTACTATTCTTCCTTCAAAAGTCACAATTTATTGCACACTTAAGGCTAGTAGGAATGTGAGATTTGAAGGAAAAGAACTGGATAGAAGCGACTTTAGCATTTTGAACGTGAGAATCTAAGGTAAGTTAAAGAGAATTGGCTTTTATTTATGGGTAAAAGAATATGAAAATCTTAGGTACAGATAGATAATGAAAGTGTAAGGGAAGAAAGCTCTCTTTGACAACTTTGATCAAATAAACTTTGGTAACCCTGTATCCACTTCTCCCCTTCTGTTCGAAAATTTCTTCATTATGCAAAGTATTTCTTTACTGCATCCGAATTTACTGGCTTCGGTAATTCTCGTCCATCCATTTCTGTCAGAATTAGTGCCCCTCCTGAAAATGCTTTCTTCACGACATATGGCCCGTCATAATTTGGTGTCCATTTTCCTCTTGAATCATGTTGCATGGGTAAAATTTTCTTGAGCACTATGTCACCTTCATGAAATTGTCGTGTGCGAACCTTTTTGTTGTAAGCACGAATCATCCTTCTTTGATAAAGTTGCCCATGGCAGAGGGCTATCATTCTTCTTTCATCAATTAGATTTAATTGCTCGTATCTAGCTTTGACCCATTCTGCTTCTCCTAATTGAGTATCCATTAGTACCCTTAATGAAGGAATTTCAACTTCGATAGGCAATACAGCCTCCATACCGTATACCAGAGAAAAAGGTGTTGCTCCAGTAGAAGTACGGGTAGAAGTTCTATAAGCATGCAGTGCAAAAGGTAACATCTCATGCCAGTCCTTGTAAGTGACGATCATCTTTTCAACAATTCTCTTGATATTTTTATTGGCCGCTTCTACTGCACCATTCATCATCGGTCGATAAGGGGCTGAATTGAGATGCTTGATTTTGAATTGCCGGCACAAAGTCTGCATCATTGCATTATTCAGGTTCGTGGCATTGTCTGAGATGATACACTCTGGCGGTCCATAGCGACAAATGATTTCTTTCTTAATGAACCGGCATACCACCTTTTGAGTTACGCTTGCATAAGACACAGCTTCTACCCATTTAGTAAAGTAGTCAATTGCAACTAGGATGAATTTGTGACCATTGGAAGCTTTAGGGGTAATCGCTCCAATAACATCGATTCCCCACATGGCAAAAGGCCAAGGTATTGCTGTTACATTAAGAGGAACAGGTGGAGCTTGGATCTTGTTGGCATATATTTGGCATTTGTGACATTTTCTTACGTGATTGACGCAATCACTTTCCAATGTGAGCCAATAGTAACCAGCCCTCATTATTTGTCTTGCCATAGTATGACCACTAGTGTGTGCTCCACATATTCCAGAATGAACTTCTTCCATGATCTTTCGTGCTTCATGAGTATCTACACAGCGAAGTAGCATCGAGTCTGGGGTTTTCTTGTAAAGTATGTCTAGGTTTAAAAGAAAACCCATTGACAATCTTCGTAGAAATTTCTTGTCATTTTCTGATACTTCTGGTGGATATACTCTTTCTTGGAGGTATTTCTTGATATCGTGATACCAAGGCTTTCCATCCAATTCTTCTTCGATGCTCATGCAATAAGCTGGAGAATCTATTATTCTCATCTCGAACACAGGAGTATGCTCGGGGTCACTGATCTTGTACATAGCAGCCAAAGTAGCTAAAGCATCCGGTATTTGATTATCTTCCCTTGGAAGATGATGGAAGCTTATACTGTTGAATTTTCGAGCCAAGTCTAGTATGAGCTTTTGGTAAGGGATCAATTTTGAATCCCTTGTCTCCCATTCTCCGTTGATTTGATATATGACTAATGCGGAATCCCCATAAACTCGGAGATCTCGCACTTTCAATTCCAGTGCCATTTGGAGTCCCATAGCACATGCCTCATACTCTACTATATTGTTGGTACAAGGAAATGTAATTTTTGCTGTAAGAGGGAATTGCTCTCCACTTGGAGAGATGAGTATGGCTCCAATCCCTTGTCCCAAAGCATTAGATGCTCCATCGAATGCCATTTTCCATGTTTCATCATCTTTAGAGACTTCCTGTTCTATCGTCATTATATCTCCATCAGGAAACTCCATTTTCATTGGCTCATAATCATCCAATGCTCTATCAGCCAGATATTCAGCAATCACACTCCCTTTTACAGCCTTTTGGGTGACATACTGTATGTCGTATTCAGACAACAGCATTTGCCATTTTGCGATCCTGCCTGATAAAGCTGGTTTCTCAAAAATGTACTTAATGGGATCAGTCTTGGAGATTAGCAATGTGGTGTTGTTGAGCATGTAGTGTCGTAGTCGGTGTGCTACCCATGCAAGGGCACAACAGGACTTTTCTACTATTGAGTATTTCGCTTCATATGTGGTAAGCTTCTTGCTCAAATAGTAAATTGCGTGCTCTTTCTTGCCTGTCTCATCACGTTGACCCAATACGGATCCTAATGAAGAATCCTGTATGGATAAATATAGAATCAACGATTCTCCAGATCGGGGTGGTACCAAGACTGGTGGATTTGATAGATATTGCTTGATTTTCTCGAATGCTTCTTGGCATTCGTTATTCCACTCGATCGGATTGTTCTTCTTCAGTGATTTGAAAAGAGGTTCACACTTGGATGTCAATTGTGAAATGAACCTTGCTATGAAGTTGATTCTGCCCAGGAAACTTCTTACTTGTTTTGGAGTCTTCGGGGGTTGCATTTCTTGTATTGCTTTGACTTTACTCGGGTCAACTCGAATCCCATCCTTGCTGACCATGAAACCCAATAACTTTCCTGAAGAGGCTCCAAAAATACATTTGGCAGGATTCAACTTCAGTTGATATTTGCGAAGTCTATCGAATAGTTTTCTTAGCACTTTTAGATGCCCCTTAGCAGTGAAAGTTTTGGCGATCATGTCGTCTACATATACTTCAATTTCTTTATGCATCATGTCATGGAATAATGCAACCATGGCTCTTTGATATGTAGCACCAGCATTCTTTAACCCAAAAGGCATCACCTTGTAGTAGAAGGTACCCCAAAGGGTTATAAAGGCAGTTTTTATCATATCATCTGGATCAAGTTTGATTTGATTGTATCCAGAGAAGCCATCCATGAAGGAAAAATAGGAGTTTCCTGCGGTATTATCCACCAGCGTATCAATGTGAGGAAGTGGGAAGTTATCTTTAGGACTGGCTTCGTTCAATGGCCGGTAGTCCTGACAAACTCTTAGTTTCCCGCTTTCTTTCTTTTCGACTGGAACAATGTGATGTGAGTGATGGGATCACTCGTTCCATCGTATTTCACGAAATCTGGCACCTTAAAATCTGAAGGGATTACGACATCTGGCACTAAGCAGAGGTCATCTACCGAGAGAGATCCGAATATAGTGCCTCCTTCAATGGCTCGTAGTCGCTTTTCTATTGTTTCGAGTTTTTGAGATTCTGCTTCTTCTTTTGGTAATGTCTTCTTCTCTTCCTGTACAGTGTCCTGTTTCAGGTGAACACTAGCAGACGGTCCTGATTCTTGAAACAGGTTTTCTTGGACTGAGACTCGTTGCGGGGTGAATCCCGGGGGATAAGTGGGATCTTGCACTTCTTTGATGGGGACTTGAGTTGCTTTCCCTTTGATTAATTCCATCAATTGTCTCATCTGTTCTGACATACTTTCAATCTTGGACTCCATCTCCATGAGACGTCCTTCGGCTTGTTCTGCCATTAATCTTGTTTGGAGTCGAGTTGAATATCGGTGTTGAGGTCCAATTTTACCCTTTTAAAGGAATATTTATTTTATTAGATTCTATGTGTGTATGATTGATGTGATGGATGCATGCATGAATATTGTAAATACTTGGTGAAAGAAGAACTATAATGGAATTTCTCAATTACATTCAGCAAAAGGTTTGTTTAAAAGAAACGACCCAAAGTACAATACTGCTTTCTGGCCTTAGATATGAACTCCATCATTCTTTGAACATTTACTGATGGAGTAGGACAGCTCAGTTCTTCTAACTCCTTGGCTTCTTCGCCCATTAGTTGGGCTTGTTCTGTAACTTTTCTGACTTCTACCAAAAATGTTTGCAATTGATCTTGAGAAAATCTGTATTGATCTTCCCAGTATCTGACTCTCATCTCTTTTTGATCGGTTTCATCAACCAATTGGGAGATGACTTGTTTTTGGTATTCAACTTTCTCTTCGAGGAGTTGTGTTTTGTGACCGAGCTGTTGCATGTCAAGGAGCATCCTCTTGTTCTTCTCCTTTTCTTCCTCTAGTTCTTTCTCCAACTCTCTTTTCGCCAATTTTCTGATGACCTCTTCAGATAGAACTATTCCTTCCTTCCGGTTATTTCTCCATTCATAATAAGCAGTGGGAGAAATAATAGGCCCCGACTTCAATATGAAAATTCTTTTCCAGGCAACTGAAATACCCATTGCGAGCTTATTTGAATTTGGATCTTCGTGTGAAAATTCCAACTTACTCAGATTATGCGTCATGGGTATAAATTGCATGGACCCAAATTGTTTTCGTACTTGAGCTGGGGCATAACTTGTTCCTCCCCATATACCTAAGAGAGGAACCCACGGGCAATTGCCGCATCGGTAGACAACGCGGGTGGAGGTAGACCAGGGGGCTCTCCATTCAATTTGGAATTCGGTGATGTTCTTGAAATAATCAACCCATGCTTCCTTGCTGTCGTGATGAATGGTTTCACTTTTCAAAAAGGCTTCGATTGGGATGAAGTCCTTTGAAAAGCGATTTCCAAAATGTTGCTTCTCACAAGGAAGGTGGCTTTTGATCCAAATGTTGAGGAGATGTGAACATCCTATGAATTTGCCCCCTCTTTGGCGACAAAAGTTTAATGCCCTGATAGTTTCACATAATATTACTGAGGTCGGATTTATTTGAGCATTGCAGATTTGCTCAAATAGTGTAATGATGTCTCCTTCAATGAATCCGACGATTCTTGGGAAGACTACCAGGCCATATATCGCCAAGGCGAAAAGCTTGCGTCGTTGATTTTTCTGAGGGAGAACGTGACTTAATTGTTTTAAGTCGATCCAACTGATAAATTTTCGAGATCCTTTTGTTGCAAACTTGGTTTGAAGACTGGAAGCTGGCATATCCAATAATTTTGCTAGGGCTCGATGAGGCTCCGTTCTTCTATCATGTTGATAAGTCTCGATTGGATAGTCGGAGGACCAACCCAAGAGGCTGTTGTATTCTTCAATGGTTGGAACCAGATCCATCTTATCGAAAGAAAAGCATCGATAAAATGGATCCCAAAATTGTATTAGAGCCCGGACAAGTGATGCATCAACGGTAACCTTTAGTAGGCAAGTGATGTGACCATATTTTGCCGTAAAAGCTTCCCGATCAGCAGAATTCCAACTATTCCAGACTTGCAATAATTCCGTGGTGTCGTTCTGATTTATCCGGACCGATACCTGGTCCTTAAGCTGTACGTGAGAATGGGATGTCAGAGCATCTCCGTGAAGCTTTTGAGCCGTTTCGGAATATTCCATAGCTTCAGGCTGAGTTTCGATTACCGTGTCATTCCATGATCCAGTAACAGCCGTGGGAAGATAATCGAGAATATCCATGATAATAGTTCTTTCACCAAATACTTATCTTTAATGATGAAATGTATATGCCGGAAAAATAAGGAAAAATAGAGTTAGTAAAAAATAACACATAGGATCATACAAACATATAGATAAAACAAAACCTATGGAAATGGGAACCGAGGTATGGGAAATTCTTAATGGCTGGTTCTAAGGTGGAGTAAGGAATTCTACATGCAGAAGGTGGTTTATCAAAAAGGCAAGGGATAGTTCCCGAATCCCGTCACTGAATCATAGTGACGGCCCGATTCCTTACCCTCTAGGGTTTATGTAAGGAATGGATTAATTCGAGTCGTAGCTTTTCGTGGGCCCATGCAGAGACTAACCGTCTCAGAAGGCAATACACTACTTTGCTACTTTGAAACCGGTGAAGGCTTGGAGACCGTGGCCTCACAAGGACAGCAACACCAATTCCGCTTAGAAAGAATCGTGTTTGATTTAAGGAAGCTCGGGTATAGAGCTTCATTTTGTGAATGCATTATGCATGTTTACTTAAGTAAATATAATATATAAATCCACATAATAGTAAAGCAAAGTAAATAAAAACAAATCAACTTTAGGCTCGACTCACTAACGTCGACTCCCCAGCGGAGTCGCCAAGCTGTGGCAACGTCGGGTTTTCTGGAGTCGCCACCAATCGGTTTTCGCTCAGGTCGATTGGATACCTTAAAATATGGTCTGCGAGAGTTCGGGGATCGGGAGTACGGTTACGCTAAAACAATATTGTTATAGCGCCCAAAATTGGCACCTTAGTTGATTTTAATTTTGTTTTACTTTGCTTAAAAAAAATTCAGTTAATTTTCAAACTAGAAATTTTAACTGAATTAGTTGAATGCGGATTTTTGGAAATTAATTTGTATAGAATTTTATACTTCCGAACCATGGACTCTGCCGAGTCATTTGGACACGGAAGATTTTGATTCCGAACCATGGACTCTGCCGAGTCATTTGGACACGGAATTTGATGAAATTTTAAACAATTTTATCCATATTGTAAAAATATGGATTTTTATCTGTTTATTTAATTTGTTTATTTTAAAAAGTTTGATATTTTCCAAACCGTAGATCCTACCGGATCATCCGGATATGGAAATTGATTTATCGTAATTATTTAATTCTTATTATTATGAAATTAATTTTTAAATGGTAATTCTTTTTGTTTATGAATGATTTTTAATACTAACTAAAAAATTTATCTTTATATTTTTTACTTCTTTTTTTACTTTCTTTCTTTTTCTTCTTTTTTTACTTATTTTTACTTCTTTTTTTTAATTTCTTTTAATTTCTTTTCTTTTCTTTCTTTTTTATTCTTTTCTTTCTTTCTTTTTTATTCTTTTCTTTCTTTCTTTGCTTTTTCTTTTTCTTTCTTTTATCTTTCTTTTCTTTTTCTTATATTTCCTTTTTTTCTTTATCTTATCTTTCTTTTATTTTTCTTTCTTATCTTTTTTTTATTTTTCTTGTCTTTTCTTTCTTTCTTTTCTTATCTTATCTTTTCTTTTATATTTTTTTATCTTCCTTTTCTTTCTTATCTTTCTTTTATTTTTGTTTCTTATCTTTCTTTTATTTTTCTTATCTTTCTTTTTTTTCTTGTTTACTTTTTTTGTTTTTCTTGTTTAATGAAAGATATTTATTATTTTAAAGGATTACTCAATTTATAAAAGAATTAAAAAAAATAATAATTAATTTTTATTTAATAAGAAGTTAATTTAAAAGAATTAAAGAGTTTAAAAATAAAAATTTTGATCATGGTACGGGGCGTTGTTACTCAGCCAGACCCTCTTCACCAGGTGAAGCAGCTCAAAAGCGGGCACGAGACAGTTTCCAGCCAATATACCATGAACTAAAAAAAATTTTATTTTTTATTATTTTTTTATTATTATTTTTTTTTATTAAGAGAATCAAAAATTTTAAACAAAAGAAGAAAAGTTTTGATATTTATTTAATTTATTTTTTGAATAAAAGATTATTTAACCGAAAACTTATATGTATTTTAAAACAAAAGTCTTGATATTTTTATTTTTATATTCTTCTTTGTTTGATGAAAGATTTTTTTTTTTAATTTTAATTTATATTTCTGAAAATATATCTAATCAATAAGTCAAAAATATTTAAGAGAAAATTCAATTATTTTTGTTTTATTTTGTATTATTTTGAAATTATTTGATTAAGATTTTTATAAAGGAAACAAAAAGTTATATCTTTTAATAAGTAAAATATTACTGAATAACATATTAACCCAAAATTTTTATTCTTTTCATTCTTTTTATTAATAAAGAAAACTAAAAAAAATTATATTTTTAAAAGAAATAAATAAAATATTATTGAAAAATATTAACTAAAAAATTTTACGCTTTTTATTCTTTTTAATAAAGAAAACTAAAAAAAATTATATATTAATAGATAATTAATATATTAGTCTAAAGTTTTTTTTTTTATTTTTTATAAAGAAAAAAAAAAAAATTTATTTATATATTTTATTTTAAAAATATTTCCGAGCCATGGATCCTGGCGGATCATTTGGTCATGGAGTTTTAATTAAATTTTTTTATTTCATTAATTATTAATTTTAAAGATGTATTAAAAGAATGGTTTTATGTTTATTTATTTATTTATTTTATTTTTGAATTATTTCATTATGTTTGTTTATTAAAAGGAATAAAAACTTTGTTTCAAAATAAAAAAAAAAGTAATTTTTATTAGCCTTTAGAAAATTATTCACATAAAATTCCTTTTTTTATCTTTTAATCATAAAAAAAATTCAATTAATAAAGTGGGGCTTTTTGGCCATCCACTTTAATAACACAATAATAATAAAAGTTAGCACAATTAATATAGTTAGATTAGTTGGATTAGTTAGTTAATAACAATAAAAAAGGTTAGTAAAAGTTAGATTAAATTAATTAACAACAATAATAAAAATTAGCCAAGTTTAATTAAATTAATGGTTAACAACAATAATAAAAAGTTAGTCAAGTTAATTAAGTTAATTAATTACAACAAAAATAAAAGTTAGACAATTTAATTAATTTAATTAATTAACAACAATAATAAAAGTTAGCCAAGTTTAATTAAGTTAATTAATTAACAACAATAAATAAAAATTAACCAAGTTTAATTAAGTTAATTAATTAACAACAATAAATAAAAGTTAGCCAAGTTTAATTAAGTTAATTAATTAACAACAATAAATAAAAATTAGCCAAGTTTAATTAAGTTAATTAATTAACAACAATAAATAAAAGTTAGCCAAGTTTAATTAAGTTAATTAATTAACAACAATAAATAAAAATTAGCCAAGTTTAATTAAGTTAATTAATTAACAACAATAAATAAAAATTAGCCAAGTTTAATTAAGTTAATTAATTAACAACAATAAATAAAAATTAGCCAAGTTTAATTAAGTTAATTAATTAACAACAATAAATAAAAATTAGCCAAGTTTAATTAAGTTAATTAATTAACAACAATAAATAAAAGTTAGCCAAGTTTAATTAAGTTAATTAATTACAACAAAAATAAAAGTTAGACAATTTAATTAATTATTAACAACAATAATAATAAAGGTTAGTAAAAATTAGCAAGTTAGTTGTTAGTTGCTAATAACAAAAAAAAAAAAAAAAAAAAGGTTAGTAATAATAACAATAATAAACAAATAAATAAACAAGTAAAAAAATAAATGAGTTAGTTAATTAATTTTCTGCAAAGACAAAATAAAAAGGTTAGTGACCTAATAGAAAGAAATTGAAAAGATGATGGGTGAAACAAGAGTTATACCCTTTAGTTTTTGTTTTTGAATCCCAGGAAAGAGGCGCGACACGGACGGCGTGGGGGGAGGGAGGGGCAGCCAGGCGAGCGGCGGCGAGGGCACAGGGCGCAAGGGCGTGGGGGCGGAAGCGCAGGGCGACGGCGAGCACGGGCGGAGGGGCAACGGCGCGAAGCGGAGGGCGGTGGAGGAGCGGCGGGCAGCAGCCGGCGCAGGGAGAGAAGAAGAAAAGGGGAACGGCGCGGCGGCGGACGTCAGGCTGGGTACGACGGCGACGGCGGCGGGACGGCCGGACGACGGCGGCAGGACGGCTGGGCGGAGGCGTGGTGGCCGGCGGACGGCGGTGGTGGGCACGGCGAGAGAGAGAGAGAGAGAGAGACGGAACAGAGAAAAGAAAAAAAAAAGTTTTGGCTTTCTGGGGAAGAAGGGAAGAGGGCTGGGGCTAAGGGCTGTAATTTTATTTTTTTTAAAACGGAGCTCTAAGTTTTTTTGCTATTTTTTTCTGTGTTCAGCACTGAATTTGGAGGGGTATTTATAGAAGGAGTTTGGCTGAACTGTGGACGGATAAATTAATAAAAATTTCAAACTTATCTCTTAAATTGGTAAAATGACAATTTTAGTCCTTTACGTCTCTCAGCCTCTGGATAAGTTCCTGAAGCTTCTGATTTTGACAATTTTGTCGTTTTCTGTCAATTTGAGCCAAAAACGTCGGCAGGCTCAAAATTTTATGTGACAAACTGCCAAATGCTCCTGGAACTTTCAGAATTTGTCAATTTTGCCTGAAACTTCTTAATTTTGTCATTTTTACCTCAAACTTTTAAATTTTGTCATTTTTATGGAGTTTTCTTTTTTTCTTTCAAACATACACATATACACACATATATCAAATCTTAAAAAAAATATATATATTTTAAACTAATTAAAAAAAATTTAGTAATAATAATAACAATAATAATAATAATACATTTTTTTATTTAATTTTTTTTATTTAATTTTTTTTTTAAAATTATTTTAATGGCCGGACGAAATTGGGTGTCAACAGCTTCTATATGGCATATTGGTGTAAAATTAAAAATCTGCCTAACTGCAATATGAGGTATACCATGGGCTTACTACATGGCACACTATGGCAAACCATGGTGAATTGGAAAAAAAAAACACATAAAAAATGTCAAGGAAACTTGTATACTACATATTGCATATCACATATATGTGTAAGCGATAGTTCACACAGTATACTGTGACATTTGAGGCACTAATGTGAACAATATATGAGAAGTCAAACAGTTATAGGTACTTTTTTTTGTTTACATTAAAATATACGTAATGCTTTTTATATGGAAAAATGAAAATGATTATTTTATACTCCATCACAAAAAAGATGAAATGTATTTATTTTTTAGTTATCCCAACAAGATTGAAACATTTCACCTTTTTGGAAGGTTTTTAACTTTCAATTTACTTTGTTACCCTCATTTAAATCTTCATTTATACTTTCATTACACAAAACCTAAATAAGGGATCTTTTTTTTAATCATTATTTGAACTCTAATTACACAAAATCTAATCAATTTTTTTTCTTTTTCTAGCCATTATTTAAACTCTTATTACATAAAACTCAAAAGCAATTCTTTTTCTAATTTTAATTTCATGAGTAAAATTAAAAAAAAAAAACATAAATTACCTTAATTAACCTCCATATTCAGAAAAACGTTTCATTCTTTCTATGATGAAGGGAGTATTAATCTTTCTACTTTCGAGCTTTTAACACATTCACAATTAGGTAACCATTATACACATTTACATTAAGAGTTTATTTCGCCTCAAAATTTCGCAGCCCTGGTGGAACCTGCACTTTCGAAAACTGCGGCCTAAAACAAGCAACACAATTTGTCCCAATTTTTTCGGGGTCCATTCGAGAACAGAAAACGAACGAAACATTAGCTGAAAAAACTTAATTGGAGCAAAAGTATTACTTTATAATGTCAACTAGCAGTGGCGTTTTGTGGGAAAAGAAGATTATTGGTTAATCCCACTTATCGTCTGATCTTCTTCGGTTTCTTTCACCTTTTTTCTGCTCCAAGCAATAATTACAAGAAAGTTCTGTGTATATATATAAGGGCCGCCAGTCTCCTGGAGCAACTCATAACTTGCTCAGTTTTGTAGTAATAAAAAGCTCTCTGTGTACTCCATTTAACCAAGAAAAAAGTTGGTGCAACTTAGCAATGGAGGATACTTTGCCGGCCTTTTGCTGCGGATGCATGACAAGTACCACCTAAAGGTTAGCTGATTATTCCACTGTCATTTCTAATTACTTTTTACGTTATCAGATAAGTTATGAACTGTGAAGATAATGTTTCTCGGGGTCTCTAACATTATAAATGTTATCTTGTATCATGGTCTGTAATTGATTATATTCCAAGGTTCAGTCAATTAGAAAGAACATTAACAAATTTGTTCTAATGAACTTGAGCTAGTGTTTGATCTCTATCCATAAGTTTTGTCTCTGTTTCTTTGATAGAGGATTAGGTGTTTTCAGAAGACATGATCAAATGACCGGAGACAATTTAGCGGGCAATATCAGAACCTAGCTAGAATATCCAGTTAATTTTCCTCCATATTTGTACTTAATTTGCGAAATCATGACTAATTGGACTTTTTTTCCCGTCCCTATTGGTAAAAATATTCCTTGTGGCCCAAGTTTGATTTGGTGACTTACTAAAGGTAAAAGATAGTCATCATGCTGACTAGCTAAAAGATTTTTGGGCTAGATAAATGAATGAATACTAAATCTCTTTATGACCCTTAATTTTAAGAAATTAAAAGTATGTGACATGATTTTGCATTTTCCTGTACGTTATAGGATGCATCAAGAGTAATTATAAAAATATGACATGTTGAAGAAATTTGCCTTTATAATTTAACTTTTTGAAAGTAATCCTCATGATAGACAAATATGCTGACTGTGATTTTTACACCCGCACTCAGATATAACTGGACAACTAAAACTTCTTCATGTTAGCGTGAAACTACTAATTTATTATTTTTTTTCTCTGATAAAAAAATAAATAATAAGAAGCAAACTGATTAATTGAAGATGTTGGGTTTTTTTTTTGTTTTTTTGCTGACAGATATGTAGTTTTGAGACCACAGAAATAATCAAGTCATCTAAAATAATGTCATATTTAATTGAGAAGGGAAAGAAAGAAGATATTTCCTCAATAATTTTACCGAGTTTTTTAGGGATGATAAACAAAATTTTTACATTATAAATCTGAAAAGGGAATAAAATGTAATTTTAACTGTCTATCCAACTCTTCTGGCCCAAAAGAAAAAAAATCCGTCTATCCAACTCGGAACTGAGTTTGGCATCCCGGTCAGCCACACTCAATCGACTCACTCCACTAATAATCATTTAAAAATATGCAGATTTTGTAATCTTATCGAGGATATTTTGTTTTTTCCCAACTTTTTATATTCTCCTTTTGTCTGCTCTCCAATCAGTTTTGCCCCTCGCCGGGAGTTACATAGATCAGGTTTTGGAATTGGCATTATCTCATTAATGCTTTCACACACGATAATTATATAACTTAATTAACAAATGTATATATTCATTCAAATATGAATAATCAACCATTTTGAGAACAGATCACATGTTCAATATTTTGATTCACCCGTCTCATAATATTTTTCATTTTTCTACTTTTAAAAAAATCGGGGTTGATCCATTTTTTTATATTAACTACTGTTTAAAATATTTAAAAACAGTACTCAGAAATTGCAAAATTTTATCTAATATTTCCAAGTGTATGTCACTGCAAGAGAAATTTCAAAAACGACCGAAAGAGATGATTAAAAGTTAATTATAAGATTGTCTCAATCGCCTCTCAACCGCTTGCTTGTGGGGTTATTTTTTGGAGATTGACTGAAGAGCAACTGAAGCTCTCAATCACCAAGTCAGCAGTTACTCTTCAATCACTCATATTGTAAAAATTTAAAATGTCTTTCGCTCTTTAGTCGTCAAGTAGAGAAAAGCACATCCTTCCTTTCATTCTTTTGTTCTTTTTAGGTTTGAGTCTCTTTCTTCTTCTTATTCTTACCTAGCTATCTTTCTTGATTTTTATTTTTATTTTTTACAAATTCCTTTTTCGATCGCTTGATGTTGATTTTTGTCTGTTTAATTATTCTGGGCTAGCTTTATTACTTTGGGATCTAGCAAGAAATTGATAGAAGTAGAGGCACCTAGATCTAGCAAAAGAGGCAAACAAGTTGGTTGGCGGTCTTGTGGGTTGTGGTGGAGTTGGCGACACTGCAATGCTAGCGCCTTGTACTTGAGGCAAATATTCAGCTGTCCCTCTCTTATGGTCCTCTGCTCCTCCCCGATTTCTGCCATGTCCTCCTTGACCCTCTTTCATTCTCTATGCAATTTCCTTAATCTCTATTCCTCTTTTTGCCTGCTTCTTCTTCCTCAACTATTTCATCAAACATTTTCTTGCTCTTAACATCGATTGGTATTTTCCCCATTTTACGCCCATTACATCTGTTTTTGGAGCAACACCACTGTTTTTGGATCTACCTCCTCCTGGCTGGGTTGTCTCTATTAATTAAAATAAATAAATAAAAATAAAGTAATGGAGGATGAAGTGATTGGCCAAATCAGTCGCTCATGCTAGGACTATATCCAACTAGAGCGATTGAGCTTTTTAGTCGCTCACAAATAGTGATTAGGATAAAAGAGGTTTAGCTTATTCAGTGCCTTTTTACAACCGATTACAAGTAAGACTTTAGTCTCCTTCATGCATGTCCCTTGTAGTGTGTGCTTGTTAATTTAAAAGTCATAAAATCAATCTCAGTTTTAGAAATTAAAACAATGACCAAAACTGGAGGCGAAGTAAATACTGCCTCATCATAAAATATTTATTATCTCCATTTCGTATTAATTGATTATTTTACTTTTTCTTATTAAAGTTTGACTTGAACATATTCATATTAATATGTATTGAAAAAAATTCTTAAAAATAATATTTAAAAACTATAATCTTTAAATTTTCATTTTCATATAAAATATTTATATTTTATAACACATTTTGAAAGAAATAAAATTATAAATTAATTATTATAAATATTAAAAAGGTCAACTTTTATGAAACGGAAGGAGTATATCTTTTTCTATTATTTTGTCTCTAAAAAATGTTTTCACTTTTCTCTAAATATATATGTTATTAAAAAATACCATTGTTGTTATGTAAAGTTTATAAATGTTTGTGCCTTCTTTCTAATTATGTATTTCTACCAAATACATCATTTTATTATGAAAAGTTTATAAATTTCATACATTCATTATTAGAATGATACTAACTGGAAAAATGGTAACATGGGATAAACATATCTCATCTGCTTATGTTATAAAATCATCAATAATATGTATAAAAAGTAGAAACTGGGAAACAATATTTTAGAATGAATGTGGCATATATTATGCAACTATAATTCTTTTTTCTCTCTTTTTCACCCTTTTAATGTAATGATCCCCTGTTCCGTTGTGATTGATGCGCTACAATCAAACCTATCATTTCTCAATCTGGGAAGAGATCTTGATCAGGAAATTAATTAATACGTTTATATCCAATTCGTTTTAATTTAAATTGACTTAATTTAAAATAATTTATTTTTATTTTTACATTTTTTTTACCCAAAATCAATTTCATTTGAAATCAATTTTTCTTTTTTTGAGGCATAGAAAAAGAAAATTTTATAACAATTCAGTAAAATTATAAAAATTATATTTTAAATGAATTATTAAACCTACATAATATTGAATTTAAAAAAAAAATTGGTTAGGGAGAAAAATATATAAAAATAAAAATAAACTATTTTAAATTAAATTGACTTAATTTAAAACATATTAGCTCTTTTTTTTCAACTATTTTTTACCTACCTATTTTTTTTTATATTCAAAATCAAGTATACAAGAATATAGTTTGAGTATAGAAAATAGGGTAAATGTCTACATTGTTAGGACCCAAAAACAACCGAAACTATCATTTAAATAACATTATTTGAAAATAGGTAAGAAGGTGAGTAACAAACACTGGCATTGGCCAGGGCCAGTTCTGCTCACCCCGCGGGACTTTATGTACCTAATTAATTACAGTAAGCTCGGTTCACGCTTGACCCTAAGCCTAAGAGAGTTGTCTGAGCTCTATCTGTTTGATAAAGGAATCGTGCACGAGTTCCCATCATCGGTTGTTTCCTTAGTGATTTCACCATTTAATTGAAAATACTGTCTAAAATTAGTGTTGGCGGCTAAAAAAATTATCAACAGTTGCGAAAGATTTTCCTAAAATTTTGATATTAAAAAATATTATTGGATAACTTTTTTACTTTTCAACCTTTAACATTAAAAGTTGATATTATTTCTTAACAAAGTCTTATTAGCAACAGGCAAAAATAATGAATAAATTAATAATATTTTGCACTTAGCTTGAATTGGTCACAAATATATTTTTTTTACCGAATAAACCACTAATGTTATTCAAACTAGCCAAATAAACCATTAAGGTTATTCAAATAGGCCAATTTACTCACTCAGCTCTTGAAATATGACAAAACTTTATCATTAAAATTTTAAAATTAACAAAAATAGCTCTACTTAGTTTAAAACAATTCAAATAGGTTACCTTCACCATTTATAAAATCCCATAACCACCTTCCACATTTACATTTTTTGAGCACAATCTATTCATTATCGCTTCTAGCTCCTTCACAATGTAACACCTTTGTTGCTCAAGATGAGATGCCTCTGGCCCGACACTATCACTCCCAAATGATGTTTCGCTCATATTATTGCTTAATGTAAAATTATTATGCAATATGAGGTAGAGTAAGAGGAAGAAACATCGTGACCACTATCAGTAAGCTCAAGAGGATCTCAATTACTATCCATAAATGGAGTCCAAAGATCAATGTCGGTTTTAAGAAAGTGATTCAAATGTTATATTAATAAACTTTAGAGCCGCTGGGAGCAGAAGTATAAAATAAAGAGACTAAACTTGGTATTTTATGTTAAGATTCCATTAGATTTAATGAAAAAAGTTACAAAAAATGTCGATTTGAGCCGACTTAGAAACGGCAGTAATTTATTTAGCAAAAAAAAAAATATTAGTGGGTGAATCTAGCTAACACAAAAATATTAGTTGTTTATTCATTAATTTTACCTTAGAAAAACACAGTGAATGCATTGTGTCTTGGTTCTTGTGAAGCGTGTCTCCGTACCGGCCCACCGCACTTAGGCGCGATGTTGGCTCATGTTATTACCTAATTATTAACTTGTCCGAGGCATGGTTGATTTTTTCTACTTTTGTTTTATTTTTCACTTGGGTCTCAGATTGATTCTACAACAATTACGGTCTTTTCAAGCCTTCAAAGTTGAGCTAAAGTTGATACATTTTGTCCGGGAAAACAAAGTGTACGGACATACATGAACCACGTCTGCAATATACCACAAAAGCTATTATTTTTACTATTTACAGTAATTAATTTATAATTTTATTTTTTTTTAAATTTATTATAAAAATATAAATTTTTTACATGAAAATGAAACTTTAAATATTATAGTTTCTAAATATCATTTTTTTAGAATTTTTGTAATTCATATTAATATAAATATATTTAAGTCAAACTTTAGTTAAAAAAGATAAAAGAGATAGCTAATATAAAATAAAGAGAGTATTTATAACCTTAAGACAACAATATAATTTTAAGTAAGGGAAACTTACAATTACCCAGGTGTGTTCTAACTTATAATTTGTCCCTTCTATTTTAAAAAATCTACATTTTGCATCTTGTATTTTCTACACCGTCTGATAACAGCTTCTGAAACTATATTTAAACTACACGATATTCATCTTCTAGTAATTTCAATATCTCTAATATTTTTTTATAGTTAATAGACATTTTAAATTATTAGTTTTTTCTTTCTATACATGTATTTTTCTCCTTGTAAATACATATAAGTATTTTTTAAAGGTCAATTAGCTATGAAAAAAATATCAAAAATCTTAAAATTACTGAAACATTATTATTAGACAGTTTCAATTAGGATTTCAGAAATTGTTGTGAAACACTGTAAAGAAAATAATGGATAAAGTGTAAATTTCTAAAATAGAGGAGGTAAAGTTTAAGTTAGACCAAACTATAAGGGAGTTTTGTAATTGTCCATTTTATGTAATTATCAGAAAGGAAAGTGTGGAAGGCACATACTAGAAGATCGATCTTTACTCACTATGTAGACAACTTTTAGTTTGACCATATGAGGCTACACCAAGTAGTGCCTTCACATCCAAGCCTGTTTAGGGCACCAATTGGCCACCTCGAGGGCAATTTTAATATAACTTAGTAGCTTATCAGACTATAAAACAGTATAGTCTTGCCCTCACTATGATAATATCGAGTTCATGCTCGGTTTTACACACATACATGTATATACATATATTAAAAATTACTATTAGGTGATGAAATAATTTAACTTTTAACACTAAAAGTTATCATTTGATAATTTTTAAACCTATCATGCTAGACGCTAATATTGTTCCAAGTAAAGCCATAATACAGATCACAATCTTTCCTTGGGCTTACACATCCTGATATTTGGATTTTGGGAAAAAGGTCATTTTTGTTCTAAACTTTTACTTACTTCTCTATTTCAATCCCAAAACTTTTAATTTTTTTTCTAAATGAGTTTTGAAACATTGCAAAAGAGTTAGCTCTATAACATTTCACTTTTCTAAATGAGTCTTAAAACTTTTAAATTATATAAATGTTTAATCCTAAGACCGATCACTTTTTTGCAATAATTTTTTTTTTAAATTACAATTTAAACTGTCAAGTATTTTAATAGTTAATAAACTATTTAAATTACTATTTTTTCCTCTGTATAAATCATACGTTTTTTTAATAATTGTCTTTCAGTAAAATATATGACTAACTGTTAACATTTTAACAAAGTTTTAGGCTTATTTTAAAAAAGTTAAAAGTTTTAGGATTTAAAGACAAATTTTAAATGGATCCTCTGACTCATTTTCTACCATCGCGCGAGCCCAATTCTCTATATATGTTTATGAAGAATATTCAGTCCCCATCGCACAAATATACAACGAATTACAGGTAATTTTAGCGTTGGTGCCCAAGTTTTTCTTTATTCCCCCCCCCCCCCCCCCCCTCTTTAATTAAACATAAGTTTTAAATATATGTGGTTCTTTATATCAAATAGGAGTATTATAGTTCTGCCCCTATTTAAGGTAAATTTTACTAGTGCGTTAATTGTTTAAGAGATTGAACATATGTACGTGTCATGTTTCGGATGAGGAGGTGAATTTGTTTATGTAGCTCTGCTTTTGATGAAATAGTTTATGGAATTTACCCTAAAAAAGAAAGGAAAAAGAAATTGTTTATGGAATTCAAAGAAATCACAGGCATGGGAATTATATACTACTTTTAAAAAAAACAAGAATTGTTGGAAGAAAATGGCAGATTAAGGAATGGGATTTCATGGGGTCCGTGAGTGAGTGAGAAATATAAAAAAGGGTGGGTTAGAGGATTATCTGAGGAAGAATCTTCTGTGCCTCCCACCATTGATGTGGGCAAAGACAGAGAGGTCATAAAGAGCGTCGTCCCTCTTCAACGTGAGCTTGCTTTTTGACTCTTGCCCACATATTATTCTTGTGTGTGTGTGTGTGTGGTGTGTGTATGAAAGATTCAGAAATTCCTTAGTTTTTTTCACTTCCTCTGGGGACAGGCACATCTGAGATAGGTGGACCTGTCTTCTTCACTAGGCTTCTTCGTGTCAAAACCAACGGAATTGATTTCCAATAATCCGGCGAACCTTGTCTTATTTTACGTATCGTTACTAGCGAGTAGTACCTTTTGTCTTAAGTTCTTTTCTTAATTTATGTTTTTTTTATTTAAATATATTTTTATTTTTATTTCTTAATTTTTTTAAATTTTTTTTATCAAATAATAATTTAAATAAATTTAAGTCAAATTTAAATTAAAAAAAATTAAAATAGAGTAAAGAATTTAAGACTCAGGAATTACTTAAGAGTGTCCCTCTCAATTTCCTTGAAAATGTACCAGAATATTTGACTTGATAACTACGTTAAGTGTGTGAGCGCCAGGACTCAGGATACAAGTCTATCTGGAGGTTAAAAAACTCACATTTTTATTAGGTTTTCTCTTTTCCCTTCTCTAATATTGTAATGCCTTGTTTTGTATTTTAAGTATAAAAAACAGAAGAAAATTTCTTAAGCATATATAGGTATATGTAATAAAATGAGATTTTATATCTCAAGTTTGACATTGAATGGTAGGGGGACCTTTCACTTAATTTTGTGATAAATGGTTCATAAATGCATGATTATTACGGAGCATGAGAAAAAGGTTAAAAGAAAAAAAAGGATTATAAGATCAATTTATTAATAACAGAACTTTATGACTTCCCGTACATCCATGGTTTATTAGTTTTGACTCAGAAATTTCATTCTAACTGGAGAAGGTCACAACTCACCTGCGAAAACATAACAAAATAATCTTTATATACGACTGATTAATGGATCTTGCCCTGTTTTCTTATTTATATTCTCGCAAACAAAATTGAGACCCCAAAAAAAGAAAAAAATCGAAATACAATAATCTCCACTGATTTTTCTTGGTTGTTTCGTGAAGCGATATAAGTCTTTTATGCCATGGCCATGCCCTGACTCTAACTGCAGTTTATGATCATACATTTCGCAGAGATCACGAGGCGTAGCCAAGTGCTCAAGCTATATATAACTGCTAAACAGAAATTTGCAGGAGCACAAGTCCAAGCCAGAGAGAGCACCTGGCTAGCTTCTACCTATATACCTTAATTATTATTACCATATACCCTACTACTTACTACTCGGGACTGAGCAACTATTCATCCATCAATGGCCGAATCTGAGACTTCAGTTGTTCCTCACCCGCCAAAGGGCAGGTCGTTGAAATATCCTGTCTTCGTCTTCTTCAACGATATAAGGTAAGCTAGCCGTTTTGCTTTACGTGCATGCATTAACGTTGTTTTGAAATATTTATGCTTATGTATCACAAAAATGGTGACACAGGCATCTGTTCAAGTTGGATTCACTTGGTCGGGAGATTCTGACGATTGCGCTTCCTGCTGCTCTGGCTTTAGCTGCTGACCCTGTTGCTTCTCTCATCGACACAGCCTTCATCGGCCACCTTGGTCCGGTTGAGCTGGCTGCTGTGGGAGTTTCCATTGCTATATTCAACCAAGCTTCTAGGATAACCATCTTCCCTCTTGTTAGCATCACCACTTCTTTTGTTGCTGAAGAAGACACCATTAAAAAGATCAGTGATGAATCCAAAAAGTGCAAGGATGTTGAGACGGGTGAGGTTCCAGAGGAAGAGAGCGGGGAAGAAGCAGAGGAAGATCAGGAGAAGCCCGAGGAGGAAAAGTTAGAAAATGGTGAACAAACTGCTGCTACTACAACCAAGGAGCCAGAGAATGGTATACATTATTGATTTCCTCTAATCCATTCCTTTCTAGACTCATCAAATAATGTATCATCCTGAGTCTCACTTGAGGATTGGCAGATGTTTTATTGACCGGTTTTAGGCTTTTTCATAATCCAAGTTCATTAATGTTACTGACCCGTAACTAATTCCATTGCTCAGATTCGTGCGAGACAGAGAAGGAACAGGCGGTTAAAAGGGAGAAAAGAACCATTCCTTCTGCTTCAACAGCACTGATTTTTGGAGCTATTCTGGGGCTTCTGCAAGCTATTCTCCTTGTTTTTGCTGCCAAACCTCTGCTGCGAATAATGGGGGTCAAATCGGTAAATATAAATATTTAATTTTTATCACCAGATTCCTTACTTTTACATACGTCCCAATTGATCTCCATAAACTAAACACAAGTTGGTGGTTCTAATTGAAACAGAATTCTCCAATGATGACGCCGGCACGAAAGTATTTGACGCTGAGATCCTTGGGATCTCCAGCTGTTCTTCTTTCTTTAGCCATGCAAGGGATTTTTAGAGGATTTAAAGACACAAAGACACCTTTATATGCAACTGGTACTTAACCTGTTCTTCTCCAGCTATTTTTCTCTGTTAACGAATCAAGTACTGAACTAATTTCTCTTCTTGTTGCATTAACAGTTATAGGAGATGCCATGAACATCGTATTGGATCCGATATTTATTTATGTCTTGAAGATGGGAGTGACCGGAGCAGCCATTGCACATGTTCTGTCTCAGTAAGCTCCATACTCGAACATCCTCACAACACTTCTCTGCTACAAATATGGACAGTACAATGTAACTGATCACAAATGTTTTGTCTTTTCAGATACCTGATTTCTTTGATCCTTCTAGTGAGATTGAGAAAGCAAGTCAACCTGTTACCTCCCAGCATTGGAGATCTCCAGTTCAGCCGGTTCCTTAAGAATGGTAATCGATCAGTACAAAAGATCAGCTAAAGAACTAAACTTGTTATGTTCTGAGTTCTGAAGGGGAAATCCTCACATGGGTATTTCTGTATAGGCCTTATGTTGCTAGCAAGAGTTGTGGCAGCCACATTCTGCGTGACCTTGTCGGCTTCAATGGCTGCTCGTCTCGGTTCCACTCCCATGGCTGCTTTCCAGACCTGCTTACAGGTCTGGATGACATCTTCTCTTCTTGCTGATGGTCTTGCTGTTGCTGGGCAGGTAAAAGAAAATTGTCACTTGATTTATAACCTAAGGTTATTGGTTAAATCTTTGCGGTGTAGAAACATTTTAAGAGTGACTAACTTGTGGTTCTATATATGTCTATTATTTTATCAGGCAATTCTAGCGTGTGCATTTGCTGAGAAGGACTACAAGAAGGTGACAGCAGCAGCTGCTAGGGTTCTTCAAATGAGCTTCGTTTTAGGGGTTGGCCTAGCTCTTGTGGTTGGACTTGGCTTGTACTTTGGTTCGGGAATTTTTTCTAAGGACCCTAGCGTTATTCACCTCATAGCCATTGGTATCCCGGTAAATATATATCCCTTTGGACCCTTTCTACAAGCTTCAAAAGATTTTTTTTTTTTAATCTGAACTGAGACTAATAATCTCTTTTTGTTGTCAGTTTGTGGCAGCTACCCAACCCATAAATTCTTTGGCCTTTGTTTTTGATGGCATCAATTTTGGTGCATCCGACTTTGCCTACGCCGCCTATTCCATGGTATGTTTGTTGATCCCCCATTTTTCAAAAAGTTTTCACTAGTGGCCCTAACCTTTTAGTTGTAACAGTTTACGAACCGAATCTCTGATCAAATCCATTATCTTCATCTTTATACAGGTAATGGTGGCCATAGTGAGCATCGTGGCCGTATTCCTTCTCGCCCAGAGCAACGGCTTCATCGGAATCTGGATCGCTCTTACTATTTACATGTTTCTACGTACTTTCGCCGGCACATGGAGGTATCAAATGCTCTAAGCACTATTAAATTAAAGTAAGTTTAGAAAAATAAAATGTAATTAACTGATTGGTTTTTTTCTTTTTTTGGGGTAGGATGGGAACTGGAACTGGACCCTGGCGCTATCTCGGAGGATAATTCATGATTTTGGGCTTTCGTGCGGCCGAATAAAACTCGTTTCTTGCTCCAATCCAACGTTATTCCCTCGTATTTAATTATTACCTTTTTTTTTGTCTTTTTTCTTTTCTTTAAACTCTTTTACATAGATTGTACTCTAGTTGTATTGTTCATAGTTTTGTTCCAAAGACGTGTATTCCTTCCGATACTTATAGGTTATCGACACACGGTATTATGTATACGTTGTATTTTCTCTCAATTCCATTTTATAAGAATTGAGGTTTTTGTTTTAAACTCACTCTTTGGAATTGAAGGAAGCCCAATCACCAAAGTTTATAAAGAAGGACGGAAAAATTAAATCTCCAAAGCCGATTTTATATCATTGAGCAAAATGTAAGATAAATAATTATATTGTTAACCGTTTAATAAGACCATAAAGACTGTTATTTTCATTCATTGATATTTTAAGTAAATAAAAAACAACCATTATGTAACCCGCTTATTGTTGCATCTCTAAGGATTTTTCTATAACTGATGGCAAAAGGGACTTAAAGGTTTAGTGTATACTAGATTACGATGAGCACTTCGTTGCAACATGATCAATGAAGATACAATTGTTTTATGTTGATTATATTAAGGAAAAAGCACTAAAAAAGTTCTGAATTAAAAATTAAGTTATGTGTGATTCAAAAGAGATAAAAGGTATTTAAATGATTGAAAAGTGTTGGTAACAAAATTGGGTAAATAGAAAATATACGACATAAGACTAATGTAATTAATTTTAGATTTCAGGAGAAATTGGGGCCGGTATCAAGTCTCAATCATAAAAGTTTGGGGGCCTAAAGTACAAAACAAAAGAATAGGACCAAGTGGTAATTAAAAATGCCTTTTTATGAAGTTTGAGGACCAAAAGATATCACCGTGGACAAATAAAGGACTAATGTATAATTTACCTTTTTTTCGGCCCAAAATAACCAACCCAACAAAAAGCAATTTCGGGCCTAACAGAAAATATATAAAACACCTGGAAAAGAAATAAAAAAGTATTACCGAGCAAAAGAACTTTTTATAAGTACAGTGCCACCCCTTTCGTAATTAGAACTAACTAGTTTCATAAACCGTTTAATGGATGGAAGGGTAGATCATATGAAAATGTATATTCAAGTTAATGTATAAGTAGAAATTTTAAGAAAATTTGAGAAAGAAAATATAAATTGTTGAATATTAGTCTATGTGTAGAGATGTTAAAAAAATACCATACCTTCCCCAAACTAAGTTACCGAAACTTGAACCCAACCCAATCCACAAATTCATGAGACGATACGAGTTTAACAAATTCCACCCAACCCTATCCAGACCTCTACTATATTAGTATATTTTATTTCAAAATAAAATTATAATTTAACATAAATCATCATATATTTCTTTAATTTATGAATTTTTAGATATTAATTAATTATAAATATATAAGTTCTTTTGAAAATATATGTAAATGTATAAAAAACAAGTATAAAAAAAAATCAAACAAATGTCTTAAAATGGGATGGCCTTGTAAGGAAGCTTTAAGATTAACTATACCCAGCCTAAACTCAGCTTGTTAACATCTTGATCCATGTGAGAAAGCATATGACTCATGTATGGTAAGGATAATATATTTTTAGGAATTCAGCTACAACATCATAATCTTCTACAAGTTCAATCATGTTAAAAAAGATATTGTGAGTTAAATATATAATCATTTAGATGTTTGATAAAGTTTAATTAGAAGATGAGTATATGGAGTCAAAGAAGTAGTAAATTGAGAGGAAAAAAAAAATCACCATTCATTTGCTACAAGCATGTTGCATACAAATTGAAGATGAATGCTTGAAGGATGGGAAGTGGGAGAGTTATATTGAGGTTTCAACTTATGGGAGGTTTGAGTTACAAATTTAGGAGGCAAATATATGAGTTAAACAGTGAAAAGTGTAATTTAAATATAGTATTCTACATACAATTTTAACCTTAATAACCGATGATGTTGCTAAACATGAGGTTTGACTAGAAGAATAGTATAACGTACTTGGCTACTTGCAAAACAATAATAAATGTTACCGGGAAGCTATATGTGTGTTTTGAGAAAAAAAAATCTTTTTGCCCAAGTACAATAAAATATTACTTTAATGGCCAAAAAAATGTTGGACTAAGCAGTAAAAGAAATGTGGCCCTACATAAAAGGGCAGGACAAAAAGGACAAATGAGTAAATACAAGTGGGCCAAAAAATTAAAGCAAAAAAAATTTTGTTTTTACATCAAAAAAATTAAAGCCCTTGTTTCAAAAACACTAAAAAGGAAAAAAACTAAAATGGCAAAAATACAAAATGGAAGGAGGGGAAAAGAAAAAAAATTTTGGACCATAATAGTTTTTTAGAGAAGCCCAAATACATATCATGGTAATAAAGAAAGAAGGGTCAATAATTTTTTTACATGCCCAAAAAGAAATAAGCCCCTATGAAATTAAGCAATACTCAGCTGAATTAAAACTACCAATAATATTGAACAAATTCTAATAGCCCAAAAGATATTTAATCTTAGACCAATAACCAAAATATAAATTTCGGCCCAAAAATTTTACAATAGATTGCCCTTCTGATTGAAAGAAAAAATAAAAAGAAATTAAATGGTGTGTGCTTCGTATAAACGAACAGTTGAGAGAAAATTGAGAATGACACGAATTAAAGAGTTGGGGCTAAAGTGGCATACGCACAAGAGTTTGAAGACTAATGGATGTAATTTGATCCAAAATACCTATAAATGGATGGTTTCTCCAAACACTAGTAGCCGTTTCACACTGTCGCTCATTTCTCGCCACCACTCAAAACTAATATCCTGATTCTTGTTTGCTCTAAGGAAGACGCCCCTTGGTCACCACTCACCGTCGTCCGTTCCCTTCCTTCGACAGCGGCGTGACTTATAAGGTGAATAAATTTGGCTAGTTTTTTTTTTCATTTAATCACCTGTTTTCCGTCCTCCATGTGTTTCTCTCCAAATGATTTCCTCAAAAAACAATTCGATTTTGTAGATCTATAACTAAACCTTTAGATGAGTTTTTTTTTCCTGTTGTTGTTGAACTTGTTTCGCAAAGCCGTCTGTTGAGCCCAACACCAAAGTGCTTCCATTCACCGTTGGTAGGGCCACCTTGGACAGCAGAGATACCTTCTTATTTACTTTTGAAGGTGACAGCCACCATCATTTTCATCCCATGGTGGGGGCAACACCTTATAATACAAAATGAAGCCATTTCACTATGATCTTAGTATACATTATTTTTTTGTACAAAACCATGTGTCTTTTCATATGTATGTTTTCCTCTTCCCCAAAACGAAGTCATTTAAACAAAAATGGCCCAAGTTAAATGAAAACATGCCAAAAAAAAAAAAGTCTGATTTGGCCCAATCCATGTCCAAAACATTTAAACATAAAGAGTACAAAAATTGCCAATTTTGTAAAGAAGTTAATGTGAAAGGTGCTGAAGAGAGTAAGGGCTTTAGCCCTATACGGCACAGAAGTGAGGGACTAGAGATGCAATTTCGCATACTCTTCCCTTTCTGGAGCTCTCCCTTCTCCCTAAAATAAGTTGTCAGTTTCTGGGTTTGGTGGTAGTGCCGACCTCCAATTGAATTTTCTGGCTATTGTGTAACGCTGTGGGGGGAATTTTATGGCCCGCCGCCACTGTGCCTATAAGTTTTCTACCACCGACGCTGTGTGGTGTTTTTTCTTTCCAGCTTTTTTCAAACCCTACATTTTTAGGTTCCCTTTTCTCCCATCTATAACTTTCTCTAAACCAGTTCTATCAATTTCACCAGGGTTTTTTTTGTAGATCTGGCTTTTAATGTTAAGAAATTTTCGTATAAGTTCGATGAAATGTTTTGCATATGTTTGGGAAAAATTCATGACATTTCGTTCCACACATACAATATTTTCCATATTCCCACTTTTGAAAATGGGACCACCACTACCATTATGGGTTTTAGCTTCATCTTTTAAAACCCTAGCTGATTATGTTAGTCTTACATATGTGTTTAAGTAGATTAAAACCGTTTTTGGCCAAGAACTCCATAGGTTTTTGTAGATATACTTTCTGTGAAAATTTGTGTTCTAAGAACGATGATAGGTTTCTTGGTATTCTGATTGAGAGGATCGGAAAAACTTCCATATGTTGTCCCTTTTTGACGTTCTGTTTACGACTTAGTTGGGAGGCGTTCTGCCCCATATACGACGATTGCCCATTTTCCAGAAGAGTGCGGTTCCATGATGCGTCACCTTCAGAGTAGGGACTTCTTGGAAAAAGTGATTTACGATAGTTCTTCAACTTGTGTTTTTTTTTTTTTTAAGTTTGTGTGACATCTACATCGGACTAACTAATTTTGTCCTTGTGAGGCGTGCAAAATTGGATGGGTAGAATGGTCTACTCAGAAAAACAAACTAATGGGAAAGTGCTGCAGCAATTTACACATAATAACATTTTCATAATTAAATCACGGTATCTAGAAAGACAAGTTGAAAGTGTAGGAAAATCTCCACAGTAAGGTAAATCTCTTCATAAACACAGTACTGCATAAGAATGGTAGTTCTGAAATTTGAATTTCCTTATAGAAGTACTTTATTCCTGTCATGAAAAACAATAATTTTCATCAAATATACAGAATCTACCATTCAAATATATACAGAAACATGCATGAGTAGGAAAGAAAAGACTTTGCTTGCATGAAACAAATGAATCTTTAAGAAAGAGTCAATATTTATTTGCGATTATGTGTGCAATGAGTTGTGTTTAATTATTTGTTTAGTAAAAGTCCTGAAAAATATGAGATTGATGGTCAATATGAAACAGAGTCATGAATACCTGCTATGAACAGGGTATTAAAATGGACCCGGGTAGTGTACGCATCTCTTCCAAAAATCCTAATGACTTCACAGTTTTGTGTATCTCTAAGTCCATATGACTCCTTTATTGACTGTCCTGCCATCAATCCATAGTAAAGCATTGTAAATAAGAGTACTTAAAAGGTTGATTACGAAAAAAAAAAAAAAGAAATTCATACTTGTTTTCATATTTCCTTGTCCTTATTGCTGCACTTGCATTTGTCACTTTAAAATTGGTATTTCTGTGTGAATTACAGAATTAAGATAGATATCTAACTGTACTTTAAAGTTGATTAGGAAAAAAAAACATCATACGTGAGTTAGATTTGCTCATCTTTCCTGTTGCTTTGGAATTGGTATTTTTGTGTGAATTGTAAAACTAAGTTGGATATCTAACTGTAGTTAAAAGGTTAGTTAGAAAATAAGAACATTCCTTTCTCCTGCACTTGCCTCTGTCACTTTAAATATGGTATTTGTGTGTAAATTACAAAACTGAGTTAGATATCTAGCTGTAGTTTAAACGTTGATTAGGAAAACAAGAAGAACATTCATACGTGAGTTAGATTTGCTCATCCTTCCTGTTGCATTTCCCTCTATTGTTTTGGAATTGGTATTTTTATTTGAATTGCAAAACTAAGTTAGATATCTAACCGTATGTAAAGGTTGGTTAGGAAAAAAGAACATTCATATTTGAATTTCCTGGTTCTTCTTGCTACACTTGCCTCTTATCATTTCAAAATTGCTATCTCTGTGTGATTTAAAAAACTGAGTTAGATATCACTTCAAAAGGCCGGTTAGGAAAAAAGAACATTCATACATGATTGGGATTTACCCGTCCTTCCTCCTGTACTTGCCTATGTCACTTCAAAATTGGTATTTTTATGTCAATTGCAAAACTGAGATATCTTGTTGATCTTATGATGATAATAACTAAAACTAAAATTGAATGCCCTGTTGCTGCTGCAGGTGAGTGGTGTAGAACCAAGATTTGAGGTGGTTATGTGTGGTACATGGTGGAAAACCAAAAAATATTGCTTTAGATTGTCTACCGGTGGAGGAGGAAATGTACTAACAATTTTTTGAAGGGAAAAAAAAATTGAAACCCTTGTGAAATATATATTGCTTACTGTGCCCGATAGTTAATGGAAGGTAACTTCTTAGTGTATAGGGTAATGGTGGACACTGGGCCGGGTCGACCCGGGCCCGTCTCGGACCTGGCTCTGGTCAAATCCGGACTCGGCCTAGCACGGAGTGGACCTAGACAAAGGTGGGGTGAATTTGGGCCTAGAATAGGAGGAAAGCCCAAAACTGACGGCCTGGCCCATTAGCACGCTCAAACCTGGACCGGACAAGACTGGCCCACTACCCCGCGAGCCGGGTCGGGCCGGGTCAGCCGTTTTTTACCGTTGCTACTGCGCCAAAAAATTTCAAAAAAAATTGGGAAAATTACACCCTGACCCCCCCAATGGCTCCAGATAATTTTTTTGACCCCTAGACTTTTTTACCCTCAGTCAATATCCAATAACGGCTAGCTTTTAAGGGCTTTTTTGGGGAAAACGAATTTTTTCTTCTCCTATAAATAGGCAACCTGCTTCCCACACTTCCTTACACCAATCTTCTCTTCTCCAATCTTCTCCTATAATATTCTCTCATTCTCTCTAATATCTTTTTCTAAGTTTATTAATCTTTTACTAATATTTTCTTAATTGTCTCTTAATCATCTTTTCATTTCTTCAATTTTTTTTTTCTATTAATGGCTTCACGAGGGAAGAACTCCGGCAAGGGCAAAGGTGTTGCCTCCTCCTCATCCGGAACAGGGGTCGGTTCATTTTTCCAAGGACGTATGTTCCAGAAAAATCGAGACTCACATTCACAAGAAGTTCCCGACAATGATCCAAACATTGACATAGCGGCATACGACCTTGGCCTTGACGATCAACTCTCTGATGATGATGTTGAGGAAATTTCACCTACTCAAGTCGGTGCCGAGGGGTCCCAACCGACGCCACAAAGCGAGCTACCTGAGCAGAGTCAAGTAAAAAGTAGGAATTTGAAGGCTTTCATTTGGGAGCATTTCGATCAAGTTTAGGAAAGCGAAACGAGGTATGCCAAGTGTAAACATTGCGACAACAAATTTGCACACAAATTGAACTCCAGGACGGGCACGCTCACAAGGCACTTAAGCAAAATCCATGGAAACATCGGCGGCATTTTCGGTGGACAAACACAACTAACGGGTGTTGGCAGCTCCGGCGGTCCAAGTATTTTTCGATTTAATCCAAAAATTGTTAGGCAAGGTTTAATTAATTGGATGATGATTACTGAAAAAGCATTTAGACAAGTTGAGGATGAACACCTAGAAAGATTCATCTAAGAAAATCTAAATCCTGTTTATAAAAAAACGTCTAGGCAAGCGACTAAAAGAGAAAGCTTTAAATTATATGAAGCTAGGATATGTAATTTACAAGCATATTTTTCTACTGTTAATCATTGTCTGTCATTTACGTCTGATATGTGGACATCCCCAATAGGACAAAATTATTATTGTGTAACTGTTCATTGGATAGATGATGAATGAGTCATTTAAAAACGGATAATTGCATTCAAATGTATGAAATCTGATCATACGGGTTAGAATATTTTTAACTATATTATTGAAAGTTTGCGTGAATTTTTTGTTGCCAATAAAGTTTTATCTATTTCTTTTGACAATGCTTCAAACAATGATGCGGCGGTGAGAGAATTGATAAAAGAAATAAAACAACTGCTTGATGGAAAATTTTTTCATGTTCATTGCTTGTGCCACATTTTGAATTTATGTGTCCAAAATGATTTACAGCAACTGCAAAACCAAATTGAGCCAATTCGAAATGCTTTACTTTTTGTTAAACAATGAACAAATTGGCTCATGAATTTAAAATGCTTTGTATTGAAAATGAGGTGAATTTTTCTTGGAAAAGGGTTAAAATTGATTGCCCCACTAGATGGAACTCCACATTTGAAATGTTAAATGACGCTCAATCATGGGCAAATCTTTTGACTCGCTTTGTTAACTCAAAAGTTCAAGGCGACTGGCTAATGGACGAGGTTTGGGAAAAATGTTTTAAGTTAGTTGAGTTACTTATATATTTTTATGAGGCAAGAAATGTTTTCTCTAGAGTTTATTACCCAACAGTGCACCAAGCAATGTTATATTTTGTAAACATCGTTTATGTTTTCCACTAATACAAGGACAATGAGTTTTTGAAACCAACTGTTGAAGCAATGCAACAGAAATGACTTGATTATTTTCAACAAATCCTACAAATTTATCTTGTTGCATGTGCATTAGATCCAAATGTCAAAATCACGGATTGTCTGCAATTGTTAGAAGCATACTATCACACATATTTAGGTCAACCACAAGTTTCTGCACTTGCTATTTCTGCTGAAGCTGACCATAATTTGAGAGAGTTATACAAACTCTACTTTATTAAGCATTCTGATAAGGTTAGGTTATTCGAGCGAACACCCGCCTGACATTTCACTTCCTTATCATCATCATCAAGGTTCAACCCAGCGGCCAGTATCCTTAAACAACCGAGACCTATAAACCTGGGATTGGCGGAATGAGATGATTACCTCCGCACTTCATCTGAAAACAATGAGGAAGACATCCTCGAGTGGTGGAAGAACAAAAGAAAAAGATTCCTGATCTTATCCATACTGGTGTAAGAGATTTTGGCAGTTCTGGTTTCAACTGTCACCTCCGAGGCTGCCTTTAGTGCAGGGAAACTAGTCATCTCGGAGAAACGAGCAAGGGTCACACCTGAAGCTGTTGAGGTTTGCGTCTGTAACCGGGATTGGGCGCTTGCTGCTCTAAGGAAACAAGATATTAAAAGCTCTGATGATGAGGTCCCTTCTGATGATGACCAAAAAGAGTAGATTCTAGGTTTTCATTAGAATTTAAAGAATGTAGTTGATCTGATTATGCTGTTAAGCACAAATCTTAAGTTTTACCTTTGCATTTTTTTCCATGGAACGTTTTGTCATTTTCAAGTGTAAGGCACGTTTCAAATTATGTAAGTGTCGTTTGGCTTTTTTATTAATAAAATTTGCACCAGCGGCAGTGTTTCTTTTAAAAAAATATATATTTCATAAAATTACTATCAAATAACAATTGAAAACATATTAAAATGGTGTTTTTTAAAATCGGATAAACTCGGCCCAGTTCGAACCCGCCCCGGCCCTGCCCGGGTCGGCCCACCAGCCACCATTAGTAAAGGGCCGATGGATTGTTACGTAGTGTAGGATGTGGATTGACACATCAACCTATAGTTTCGTACAATAACTGCAAAACATAAGTGAAAAAAGGCACGTAGAAATAATTTGTTTAAGCAGAAAAAACGTGGACTCAAAACTCAAAGCTATATAATTCGCGAACACGTGTCAGGTAAAAAATCGAAAATGGAAAAAGTGAAAACATTTAATCCTGCTTAAAGTCAAACGAACAGCCAGTCCAAGACTAACACGTGTATGACCGTAGGGGTAAAATGGGAAATCGCCATGTGTCAGGTCCGTATCAACTGCGAATAACACGTGTTAAATTACAAATAATTGGTAAATTTTTTAGCAATGTGAAAAGACAATTAAGCCAATGTACCTGCTTTCATATCTATTTATAGATTTATAGATTATAGATTCGTTTTAATTTGAATCAACTTAATTTAAAATTATTTATTTTTATTTTTACATTATTTTTATTCAAAACCAATTGCATTTAAAAGTAAATATTATATAGATATAATAATCCTTTTGAAATATAATTTTTATGTTCTAATTAAGTTTTTATAATTTTTTTAATATCCTAAAATAAAAAATTCATAAAAATTTACTTTCAAATAGATTATTATATCAACTTGATATTGACTTTTCAAATGAAATTGATTTTAGATAAAAAAAGATATAAAAATAAAAATAAGTTATTTTATATTAAGTTGATTTAAATTAAAATGAATTGATAGGAGTGTTGTAATTGAGCATAAAATTGAAATATAGGTAATTATTGATTTTTAATGGCCACTTGGACGTGATTGGGTTTCGGATTTAATTAGATACTTGAGGTGAGATTTGAGGGATGGAGACCGGGGTTTAGATCTTCTGCCACGACCGGACGAAGCAATGCTTGCCACGTCATTTGCTACGGCCATTTGTTCCACGTCTACTTCCACTATAAGAAAGATTCTTTCGGTCACGAATTTTTAGTAATCTTTAAATTTCTCCTAAATTTTACAACCGAAAGTGGTAATTTTAATGACTTTGGTCACAAATATTCAAGTAGTAATAATAGAGTGGTGAATCAGATAATCATCGCTCTTATTTAGATATTCAAAGTGACATATTTTTTATTAATAAATAATTTTGTGATAATTAATATTATTTACTAGTAACAATCAAATTTTTTGTCACATCAAGTGTTATAGGTGATGATCACAAAGATGTAACTAAAATTGCAACACTGGAAAATCAAATGTGTCACAATCTATGGGTTTTTTTTGTGATGAAATACGTGCTTATATGTTGTTCAATTTGCTTATATATCCTTGAGAAAATATTTTCAAAAATAAAGTTCTACGAACGTACAAGTATATAGCAGTAGATTATATTCAAATAATGCTTATAATGTTAATGTTACTATCTCCTTTGTTCCCTTATAAGCACATGTTTAGTGTGGCAACAATCTATTGCAAAAATGGTGTAAGGAGTCTTTACTATAAAAAGATCAAACTCAAAGACTATTGGAAGGATGTAAATGTTCTGTGCAAGCATTGTGGAAAAACTAGCCATGAAACAGAGAGGTGCTTTGAAATTATAAGGTATCTTAATTGGTGGCAAGGCAAAAGGAAGATTGCTAGCAATCAATTAAAGCAAAGCAAGAATGTGCCTCAATCCACTATCAACAAGGTTTTTGTAAGTCATGGAGCTAAAACGTTGAGTAGTTTTCCTTTTACTCAGTTTAAAGTTGATTGGCTACTGAATCTATCACCGATGTAGAAGCAAGACACCTTCACAAACTTTGTTGTTAAGATTTCAACTAAAAAATTAAATTGGATTCTTAATATAGGAGCATCCGAGCACATGACAAGTAACACGGAAGTTTGACCAATTTTCAAATAGTAAGAAATCTTTCAGTAGTTAAATTACCCAATGTAGGGATTTTTTTGTCATTTTTTAAAGAAACACACCCTAAGTGTTGCTTTTTCTTTGCATTAGGCTTTAATCAATTTCCCATGCATTATATGTTTAAGGGTTAATTATTTTCTCTATTGGAGTGAGATTTCAAGATAAAATTTAAGGGCGAGGAAGTTCCTGAAATGAGGTATTCTTTTGAATGCATCAATTGTCTCTTATGGCCATCTTTTGCTTAGTGTGTTAACAATAACCATTTAACATTGCAGGTTCAACAGTACAACTGTTGGTCTTGGAGGAAATAAATCAAGTGGATGGACTAATTTTGACTGGAGATCTCTGAAGGTTAATATAGTTTGTGCTTCATATTTTTCTTCTTGGATTCAAACATTTTATTATTGGATTTCTAGATTTCCCTCATGAAATATTATTTGTTTTATTGTTGTGAGTGAGGGTTATTTGTGGAAGAGAGCAAAGTGTTACACACAAAGGGGAAATGAGATGATTAGGGATTGACAGGAAGGAGGACCAAGTAACCTGGTAAGCTCAGAGGACTACAAGGAGAAAAATTTCAAGAAAAATAAGAAAGAATAGCATAGATAAAAATGAAAAGTCAGGTAAAACAAAATATTAACTTATATCAAATGAAAAGCCCAGTGGAAGCAAATATGAGTATATGAGAGAAATGAAATAACATGAGAGTTCTAAATTTTATTTATTTTGAGTTGTAAAATTTATATATGGTTTTGAATTTCAAGACAATGTAAAGCCTAAAATCTTAAGAGTGAAATTTATGTTGAAATTTTTATTCTCTATTTATTTCTTTTTTTATGATCTTACTTAGGAGTGAAAAAGGATCTGGCTTTTTTTGGGAAACTCGAACTTGAGTTGAGATTTTTTAAGTCGGGCCCAATCAAGTTTAAGCCTTAAAAGGAGCATGATTTTTTTTTTGGCCGGACTCAAGCCTATCACTACTTAGCTCTATACATAAACAGGCTAATAGGCCAAGAAATATTTTGAAATTTTTCTCTAGTTCTAGTCCACAGACCCCCAATCCTAAATCACAATCATCTTCCTCAGACCCTCAATGCTTCACGACAATCTCATCTTCCTCAACGGAATATCTCGAGCCTATCATTTTGAAAACAGAAATACAATATATAAAATACATAGGGATCAAGCAGAAAATAATTCTTGTAAAAATAATAACATAAACTTTAGCAGAAGATATTTGAATAGTCAGAACATAATCAATGAAATAACAATTTTGTGAGCTGAGCAAATAATATTTGTAAATAAAATCATTAACCAAAACAGAGCAGTTCAGAGCAGAATAGCAGAACAGAAATTCAGAGCAGAGTGGGTAGGGTGATCACTGTGACTACACTAAAACCGCTGTAGTGCGTCCAGAATCGTCTAAGAATCGCCAACGATCGAGCGCCCTGAAGGACTAGTCCTAAAAACAGTGCACTGCGTAACAGAACGGAACAAAATACCCTACATGGAGGGTCCAAAACTACACTTTCCCAGTAGTACGGGCACAGAACCAACACCCACCAAAACGGAGTCAGAACAAAAATTCAGAGCATTACGATTGTTATAAAATTTCAGTACAAAACCTCATACTCAAAACATACCTGATCCCAGCTTATTTAATCAAACATGATATATTGCATAAATAAGATAAAATTCAAATAAGTAGATAAACAAGTAAATTAATCAAATACTTGGAAAAACAATTCCAGAATAAAAATTGTAATTGAAAACTCTTATTCTGATTAAAAATTTATTTACTACAAAATAACTTTAAATCGAAATATTGAAAAATTACTAAATTGGAAAACTTAGCACTTTGAAGAAATAATATATATATATATATATATATATATATATATATAATTTAATTTTTAGAATAGTAGTAGCCACTTACCTCAAAATGCAACGTTCAAACTCCTGAAATAATTCTTTAGCCGCCTAAAATAATTATGTGAAAGTTTATGTCAAAACATAATCAATTCAAGAAATAACTCAAATTCATTTGCTGACAGTGACCCAAACGAATGCTTCTGGAATCTAAGAATCCAATGAAGTAGTGTTAGAAGCCTTAGGGACTGATACTGTGATTAACCCGATCATATCCTTCAGCATTTTACTTCTAGTGACTAAGTTGTAGCATTTTAGACTATTAGGTGTCGATGAACCCGTCTCCAAAAATTAAGGACCTAAACTGTCATTATCCCAATTTTTTTTCCAGAATCACGATTCTTCGTCTTCTCCGATTCGCCCTTCTGTTACTCTATGATTTTAACCATCCCGGCCAAAATCTACCCAACCTTATTTCTAATCCATCCGAAACAATCCTAATAATTGATTGATACTTTCAATCATTGAAATAAATTATAAATCAACCATAACCTTTACTTAAATCTCTCTTTAATTTCAAAGAAAAGCTAACATAAGTATTAAAAAATAACTTATAATCACTCACCAAAGATTCTTCTTTTGCTGGAAAAATTCATAAATTGCTTTCACTGGATTCTCAATTGATGATCTCTTCTTCCACTTCTTCAATACAAAGAAATAGGTAGACGAAAAAGTAAGAAAAATACCCAACCCTAACTTTTCTTATTTCCCTCTTTTTTTTTTATTATAACCTTTGGGTCGTTCTCTTTTTTTTCTCCTTTTCGTACCTCCTCCCCCCCCTTTTTTTTTTTCCTTGCTCCTTTAATTTTTTATTATTATTTTATTTATTTTTTCTTCTCTTGACCTTAACCTAAATACCCAAAATAATAAAATGGACTAAATTTAGTTGGGTCATTACACATGGCTGTTGTTTTAGCTCATGACTTATCCATTGCTTTCTGAAGATCATTTCCATTTTAGCAATGAATTAACAAAACCTATTTTCTTGTTTTTTTATACGAAAAAACGAATTTGCAATGAGTTTACCTTTTTTTTTTTTTATTTTGTGTTGTAGCGAAGTCCATAACAAAAAGAAAAGTAATTGTATATATGTAGGGTTTACAGAATCAATTACAAAATGAATATTACACTCTGTAAAGGACAAAATGCCACTGGCACGCGTCGAAACTGCCGCCGACTGAAGTTACTCTTTTACCCATCAAAACCCTTCAAATTTCCAACTCGAACCAATAAACCAGGATAAACAAGAAAAAAAAAAATTCTAGGCAAACATTCCTCCTATACAAATTAAAGCTTAAAACAACACTTACCATTGGCAAACCCGGTATCTGAACAAGAGCAAGCCAGAAAGAGGAGACATTAGCTGAAGTTGGATGGCTGGGCAAATTGTAAGCGACATGTTGTAGCAATGCCATTGGCCAGGGTGAGCTCAGAATTTGGGCAGATAATTAGGACTTGCTCAGAGTTTGTGCAGATAATTACTGGGTTGGGAGAGGTTATATTGCTAGTAGAAACCTACAAAGTGGGGGATGCAACAACAGATATACACATTTGCCTCCACCTCCTCATCTCCCTCTGTCACGTATGAGCACTGGTCAAAAATGTGCAACTGAATGAAGTCATCATCGTTCTCAGGCAAGTAGTCGTCGGACTCGTCCATATTAACATCACTCCCAGGCCCAGGCTCAGGCTCAGGCACAGGCTCAGTATTGGAAGTCTCTTCAAAATGCAGCTCGTTCTCAGAATTAGAATCAGTGCCATCCTCCTCCATTAGTACCGTTTCCTCGAAGCATCTTCCCCTGCACCAGTTAAGACATGCATCATTTATTTCACCGTCATCATTGATGAGAGTTATCCGGTTTCCGTCGTCATCTTGAACGATACGTTCAGTAATCTTCAACAGCTGTTCACATTTTTTTATCTTCCATTCTGGGTATTGAGTTGTTGCAGTGAATGCTCCTGCACGTGGACATTTAAAACAACACACACACACATATATATAATGAGTAGATGGATTGCTTCATCAAACTAAGTAAAATAAGACAGGTGCAAGGAGACTGCTAGCTTTAATTTGCCATCCCCGGGCCCAGCCCCAGTAAAGGAGACTTCTATTTAACGGCTGGCTGGCGCTGGACCCTTTTGTACTCAAAACCAAAGACACATCCATTAATTCCTACCAAATCAAAGCCTCTCCTCATACATACATACATACATACATACATATGTGCCCCATTCCATGTAGCTCTTCTTCTCCTACAGGCTTAATCACCTAGCTTCTGGGTCTTATAAGCCTCAATCTGCAGCTTATCCATTAATCTACCTATCTCACACCCCTTAATTTGCAAATCAAGTATTTCCACGGCCTCTTGCATATGCCATCTGCGGTGCCGAAGCTACTGTCGCCTTCTTCGCCCTTCGCTCATGCCTTCTCTAATCCTCTCGGACTGGGTCCTTCCTTTAACCTGTACAAGACATTTTCTAATGCAACTACAGCAATTCTAAACACAAACAATTATAATCTATCTGCCCGAACGTGGGAAGAGATCCAGAGGTAATTCTTTTTTTTTTTTTTCCTCTCAATATATATATATAGAGAAGATGAATTGAAAACCGGAAACAATATGTAAAAGAAAGATATATATACGTAGAAAAGTATAATGAGCTCACCACAGAAGCGGAGACGATACATGAGCCACATGATTCCCACAAAAACGATGATAAACTTATGCATAAAAGCCATACCTTATTTTTTTTTTCGTTTTTCCGTGTATTTGATTAAGAATGTCGTTCTCCCGTCCTTGAGTCTTGACCATGATTACGAGCTTATCCATATAAATAATTATATCGGCTCAAATGCGACAATCTTGATTGTTTGTTTTTTCCGTTGTATATTACTACTATTATTTAATGATGTTAAGGATAATTCCTTCTCACGATCCAAAAATTCGCGTAATTAATTTCTTCTTGAGTTGTCTTTGATCGAACAATACCATTGAAGGAACAATTTCTAAAATTTTCACCAACAACTTTCTTTTCTCTTTTTTTGTTTGATTTGTATGATTTAGATCCAGGAGTGTATGCTAGCCAGCCTAACACCAAATTATGCCGGCACCTTTTTCAGAAGCATGTGATAATCATTTGTTGTTATTTAGGCTTTTGACGGATTATTTCACATGTCCAGCTTGCTTGAAAAGGATATGCTCAGAATCTTACAAGAAAATCAGCTAGAAACTAATCAACGGAAACCCATAAGTTAAAAAGGTAGCTCTATGGATATTTCACACGTATGAACGGTTTACATATAAACTTCATCGTTTTGAATTTCATATCATACCGATCGGTATTGGCAATACATATTGATATCGGCACAAAAATGGTCTAGGACAATTGAGACAATTACCATAGGATGGCATCACTTACTCTTACCCCAAATGTGGCATAAAGGGTTAGTGGGTCAACATAAGACAACAAGGCATGAAGAAGGTAATTTCTGGATGAAGCAAGAAGATTTATGAGGGTATTTCTTCTATTGATGATAGAATAAGCATTGACCTAAACACTCTAAAATACCACCTCATTTTGCCCTAACCAAATGGTCCAGAAAGTTGATGCTAGGATGTATAGCCATTCCAATTATAATTTGTCTATAGATGTTAGCAAATCCGGGAGCCTTCAAAGCTAATATCTGGAGCAGTTGAGGGGTAACACAAAGTTGACCCCAAACTTCCTTAATATCCTAACATCCCCAGTATAAATGAAAAGTTGTTTCTTCTTACAATCAACATCAATGAAATGTAAGATCAACCACGCCCCCATGACACACTAGATTTGAAGTTGTTGGGAGAACATTAAGAAAATGACATTTCCAAATTAAAGCCTTAAATTTCTAGGGAAGGCTCGAGGCCCAAAGTCTTTTAAGAATCTTAAAGAATCGTGGGTTTCTAGAAAGCCGATTATTGCTATAGGCAACTTCATTAGAAGGGTTAGCATATTTTAGAAGCTGAATAGCATAACCCTTCTTCAAGGTATACTGACTAGAAAAACTAGAGTCCCAGTGAACAAAGTCACATCCCGTGGACGGTGAAGAAGGGGGAAATGTAATAATAAAGTACATAATTTGTTGAGGAAAAAGATAAATGAGCAAGTCCTAATTCCAATCTTTGGGTTACTCATTGGCAAAATTGGAAACTTTCAGCCTTTTATTATCCTAGAATGTCAGGCATACAGAGTAAATTCAGGGGAATGCCCGGGACCCAATGATCATACCATACCCAAGTAGAATTACCGTCCCTGATAATGTAGGTATGAGAAGAATCCAAAATTTTGTGCCCATAAAGTAGGCCATGCCAAATCGCAGAGGAATTATTACTCTTTTGAAAGGCCAAATAAACTCTGAAGCTCCATATTTAGTCATGAACACCCTACAGACAAGTTCATCCTGGTCACCAGAAAAAGCCACCAAACCATCCTAGCTAGGAGCACCGGATTAAAGAGTCTCATGCCTTTAAGGCCTAAACCCCCCAACCCCTTAGGTAAGATCAAAAGGTTTTTATGTTTAAAATGAAAACCCTGCTTGTCTAGAGAGCCTGACCACCAAAACCTAATATATCTACTAGAGAGCTTGCCCCCTTAGATACCAGGACCTTAAACAAAGACATAGTATAAATCAGAAATGAAGTTAAAGTGGAATTGATCAAAGTTAATCAACCTGCATAATTCAATAGTTTTTGTTTCCATCTTTCCAATCGAACAAAAACCTTATCAACTAGGAATTGGAATGATGAAGACTTTGATAATTGCTGACACAATGGAGCCCCCAAATAATTAAGAATCCCAGGATTCACCAACAAATGAAACAAATGATAAAACTCTTGAATCCAAACACTAGGAACATTAGGATTGAACATCCATTCAGACTTAAAGTAATTTATCTCCTGTCCTGCCGAATGGTAAAATAACTACAGAGAATCACAAATTACTCTGATCGAGTCTTTAAAAGGATAAAAAAAATGAGGCAATCATAAAAAAAGCAAAGATGGTTTATGGGTAGTCCATTCCAACTAGCTTTTATACCTAATAATGTATTAGATGATTGTAATCTTACCAAGTGGCTAGAAAATGCTTTCGCACAAAAGATGAATAGGTAAGGCAATAAGGGGTCACCCTGACGTAAGCCTGCTCAGGAGTTCAACCACTCAGTTGTGTATCCATTAACTAAGACAAAGTATGAAACAGTCGAGATGCATTGCATTAAAATGTTAATCCAAGAATTTGGGAACTCCATACATTGTTTAAACTTTCTTCAAGAAAAATGACTACAGTTTATCATAGGCCTTGCGAATATCCAACTTTAGAATCGCCTTGTAGCCTCAAGAACCACTAGTTCTATTAGTAGTTTTAACTACGTTGAGGATCTCATGTGCAATTTTGATATTGGCCTATATACTTATACTAGGAACAAAGGCATTTTGAAAATCAGAAATCAATGACGGAATGATGAGTTTCAATCTGTTCACCAAAGCTTTAGTAATTACTTTATAAATTGCATTGCAAAGGCTAATTAGATGAAAATCTTCAACCCTCGATGAGCTTCTTGAATTTTAGGTATAAAAGTTATAAAAATGGGATTAATCTGCCTTTGTAAGTGCCCGTCATTTGGAAATGCGAAAGCAGCTTCACAAATAGAATCCCCCATAATATTCCAATATTTCTTAAAGACTATTGGAGGAAGACCATTTAGACCTGTGGTTTTGAGGTTACTTTATTCAAATGTTGCCTTTTTTGTTTCTTCCCTGGAAAAGGGTGTTAGAAGATCTCTTTTCTGCTGGTTAGTCAGCTTACTAGAAATGGAGGAACAAAGCCCAGATTGGGCTGTCTTATAAACTAGTTGAAGATCATTGTTTAAATTATGAAAGAAACTATGAAGTTTCTCCATGATTTCTTCTTCATCATAAATACAGACATCATCTTCTAATTGTAAGGCTGAAATTCTGTCCCTAACACATTATGTTTTAGTTGTGAGTTAGAAGAATCGGGTATTGTTGTCCCCAAGAGCCAACCATTTAATCCTTGATTTCTATGCCCAAAGCATATCTTCATCCGCTAGCAGAGTAGTATGTTTCCTATGAAGGACCATCACCTCAAGATGAGATCAAGAATCTTATACAAGGACTGAGCTTATTCCAGCAATTTTTCAATTTTCTCTATTTCTTGACTTAAATGCCCAACTGAGGACTTACTCCACTTCCTTAAAGATGGAACTAGTTGGGACCATTTGGAGGCTACCTAAAACATTTTAGAACTTGGAATCGATATAGACCAGATAGTTCTAACTATTTCTTCGCATTGATAATACCTCAACAAAATGCTTCAAACCTTCAAGGTCTATGATAAAACTAAGTAATAGGTGTGGTATCTAAAACTAGGGGAGCATGATCTCACCTCTGAATAGATAGATTAACTAGCTGGACAAAAGGGAAAATACAAAACCAAGCCTCATTGCTATAAACTTTATCCAGTATTTCATAAACAACATCCTCACCTTCTCAGAAATTAGACCGGGTAAAGGTTAAATCACTACAGGGAATTTGAATAAGGTCTAATTAATTGAGGAAGGCCTACAAGTGCTCTGCTCCTGTGCAAATATGGTCATTCCTACTAGACTTCTTAAAAGAATTCAGGACCTGGTTAAAATATCTGATCAATGCTAGAGGTCTGGGACATTGTTTTATGATAGACCAAATATTATGCCAAGTTGACTACTTGATTTGCACATTTGGATTCCCGTAGCCACATCTTAAGAACCAAAGGCAACTGGTGTTATTGGCAACTTGGAGAAGGAACATATTAGCAGACTTAAAGATAACTGAACAACAAACTTGAGAAGAACATCCCACCCAAAGTCCACCTCTCCATCCTTGGGGATTTACAGAGTCATAACTATCAAATCCCAACCTTTCAAGCTTATTAGAAATCAAGCCACCTACCATTCAAGTCTCCATTAAAAAAATCAAAGCGGTTCATTTATTCATTAGTAGTATACAAATATGGTGAATTATCGAAGGATAACCTAGCCCTTGACAATTGAAGCTTAGGGCCTTCATTGTTCACCGTGAGTTTGATGAGATTCAAACCCAGAAAGACCTTGTTTCATTTGTAGAAGCTGATTGGAAACTCACATATATAAGTCTAGTGATGGGCAAGGAACAAGAGTGCCAGTACTAGCTTTTATCATAGAGACATTCTTTATAGAAGCAAATTACAAATCAGGCATTAATCAATAATGGACCTTAGAGATAGAATAAAACCTCTTAAGAGGGCGATCATCTACATAGTTTGACACCTCAACCTAAATCCCAAATCTTTTTTTATCTTCTTATCCAAATTCCTTTTTAGCTTTTTGAACAGTTGTCTTAAATCAGAAAAGAATGGCCTACATGGACATTTTCAACCAAAAAGGGAACATTTTTTAGCACATTGATGACAAACTGCAAAGAATTTCCTGTATGTAGTCCCCCTAGATCATGCACAGTAAGCCAGGAGCTTCTGCTTTTTTCTAGGCCACTCCCACAACTGAACTGAAGTGTTTACCGAGCCCACCCAACAAATTCGAAGGCGTCTCTTAGAACTCTAGGAGACAGACAAACAAAAACAACTGTGTTGTTAAAGTTTAGTGGTCCCATGAAGAGTTTCGCAGCAGAGTCCAAGGAGGAAGTATTCAACTCTGGAGGAAGGGGAGGCAATTGAACCCCTTTAGCCTCCACTGCATCTGATTCAGAATCACTGACAGACTCTAGGACCCTTTGACGGCCTAAGTCAGGGATTCAGGGGCCTTCTTCCTCAGCTGGAATTTTACTCGAAGCACTATCCTTATCCATGTTAGGCTCAACATCCTGGAAGAGATCATTCTTACGATCTAAACTTTGTTGATGATCACCAATCAGTTGTTCCAGACCTTGGCAAACTAAAAGGGTCGCATCATTTGCCTCTACTTACTTTCCTCCTTTGAGCAGAGTGCCTGGTCAAAAAGGTTTGTCAATCAAAAAAATATTAGCAATGCCAACAAACGAGGGCTGGTAACAAAAAAACTCATTCTCCAAATAGTTAAGATGATGGAAAAATTATTGTTGTTGGTTCGCTCGATTAACATTACTTGATCTTTGAAAGGGTCCAAATTATTGCATATTACCAGTGAAACACGGCTCATAATAATCCACCCTAACATAGTTAGCCTTAGACAAATGCATCAAGCATAACCTTTCATTGACAGCCAAAGCAACTTGAGGAAGATATTTGCTACAGTAAGGTTTTAAGTGGCCTATACACCTGTAATGTTTTCATAATTTGTATATTTTCTCATAGCGAAAAGACGCCTAGTGAGTCTAGCCATTAGTTGTTTCCAAGAAGAACCCAGAGAAAAGAGGTTCATTAACGCTTATAATAGTCTTAAATCAGAGTTAATTCCACCAATGAAGACTAAACTCTTCCATATCTACTTCCAAGATAGGACCAACTCGATGAGCAATTTCCTTAGCAGTTTCAAAGTTAAGATACATAAGTGGAAGCCCATGCACTTGCACCCACACAGCAGTAGATGAGAAATTATAATCATCTGCCCTCATATGTGGCTGCAACCGTTGCACAGGAATTAAGGCCCTATCCATGTTCCATGGGGCCTTAGCTTCCAAATGAAGTAAATCATTCCAACTTTTGAAACAGAGGATAAACCGATTCAATCCCACACTTCCCATAACTGAGACATAATCCTCCGTCTGCCATGCAAACTAAATAAATGATTGAATAAAAGCAGCAGTAAATCTTCGTCAGTCAACCATTTGAAATAATTAGAGACTAAGAAAGGAAATCCCCTGATTTGTTTCGGGGGATCAATGCCCATACCAAAAACAACTGCATATCAAGGAAGATAGTTCGGGGAAAAGTGGCCATTGAGTTAGACCATTGTTGCTTTCGAATATACTGCTGTTTTTGAGGTACTATATACTTTGGAGCATAGTGTTAAAATACCGCAATATACTGTTTATTGCAAGTACGCGGTACGCAATATAAATATTTTTACGTTTTATCATTTTACCATACAGTATACCGTAGTATATTGTTGTATTTTACGATACATTATATACCGCTCACTTTTTGTATGTATTTTATCAAAAAAACCATATAGTATGTATTGTAGTATTTTATTTTTTGCGGTTATTTTTTTTTTCATTTTACACCAAAAATATCATAAATATATGAAACATTAAAATATAAATAATACACATATCATAAAATAAATATTTACTTTTATTTTTTTTTTGTTACTTTTCTTAATTAATATAAAAATTTAATGGGCAGTAGCAACTTGAAGGTCCCTGTGGTGTTGAACAATATCCCTTAATTAGATTTCTGGTGCATGATATCTCAACTGAATATCTTCTATCATATATATTTTATTTATATTTGATAAATTATGATGAGAAAAATTAGATTACATATAAGATGTGTAAAAATAAATTATTAAATAAATTATATTATCTTAAAATAATATTCTAACATTTACACTACTAAAAAAATTCTTTTTTCCAACGGCTCATTTTCCAACGTGCAAGGCCATTGGAAACTATAAAAAAATTGTAAACCATGAAAAAAAATTTCCAACGGCCAAGTGCAAAATTTACAATGGAAAATTTTCCAACGGTCAAAGCCGTTGGAAAATATGGAAGTCAAATGGTTCATTTTTCGTATTTACTATGCCGTTGGAAAAATTTGATGAATTTTTTGTGGCTTTTCCAACAGCCTATGATATATGATGTATATCATAATAACATATACATAGTATATGATATATGATGTATATGCCATTTATATATATGTTTTCTTTTTCTTTTACCTTTATTATATTAATGGTTAAACCATTCATTGATTAACATAAATTCAACACAATTTTATATTTTTTTCATGATATGTTATTTTCTAAAGTAAAACATTGGTTACCATTAACATAGTAAAGGTAAAAAGAAAAGCTCTATGATTTAATGAAGTGATTTGGTCAATAATTTCTAAAATTAAAAGTTAATTTTTTAAAATAAACTTTTCATCTATATTAAAAATTGTAATTTAAATTGATAAAAGATAAATATTTTTAGTCAATTATTCTTTAATCAACAAAAAAATATCTATCATTTCAAATAATATACAATATTATGTATCACAGTTTTATGTTTTGATTATAATTGATGGTTTTAATGATAAGAACATAACATTCAAAAATCTTAACTCAAAATTGGGATAAAATAAAATTTTAATCAATGAACATAAATTTATGACTTAGAATTTTTAAATTATTATTATTTATATTTATTTTAATTATAAATTTATTGAAAAAATTACCTGCTACAACGTGCGAGTCAAATATAACTCGTATATTATACTATAAGGATAGCAAAATCGGACCCGACCCAATGACCTGGACCAACTCACCCGAATTCAAGCTCGACTTGACCCGATTTGACTAAAAAAGTCAACGACTTGAACCCGACTATGCCCAACCCGACCTGAACCCGAACCCGATTAAAGGGAAACCCGAGAAAACCCGAACCCAAATGACCCAAACCTGAAACGCCCGAGCCCGAAATGACCCGAACCCGAAATTACCCAAACCTGAGACTGACCTGATCTGAACTCGAGATAACCCAATAATACCCGATTTTAACCCTCACCATAAACCTTTAACTTTCCTCTTTCATTATTTTTCATATTAAGTCACTCCTAAATATGGAGGTTTCCATGTTTAGTAACTTCCAGTTTTTAAGTCTTTCATATTTAGTATGTCTTATATTTAGGAATGGTGATTTCCGTTATTAATAACTTCCATTTTTTGGTACTTTCATATTTAGTAGTTTCATTTCTTTTTTTAAGATATTCATATTTAATAATTTTCATATTTTGAGAAAGAATTTCCATATTTAGTAACTTCTATTTTTTTAGGACTTTTATATATTACAAGTATCTTATTTGGGGAAAAAACATCTATATTTAGTGAATCTCAAATTTGGATTTTTCCAACAGAAGTAATTTTTATATTTAGTAAGTTTAATGATCTTAATAGGCAATTATTAAAATTACAACATTCATCCCTAAAATTTTAAGTATAATGCAATAAGGTACCTAAATTTTAAAAACTTTTATTTTAGTCACCCATAATAATTACAACGTGGATCCTAAAATTTTTAAAATCTTTGCACTTTCACCCAAAATTTTTTAAAATTTACAATTTAGTCACTGATAATGAACTTGATTTGCATTTCGTTGTAATTTCAAAGAAAATTCATTGAAACATAAACGTAACAAAAATGTCGTTGTGTATGTCTGAGTAATAACTAGGTGAAGATGTGAATAATCTATACAATGATTGTTAAAGGGTATGGGTTTAGAAAAATAATCAAATATTACTATCAATGTTAAATTACTTAAATATGTACTAAACTATAATTAAGAAGATTTTTATGAATATTTCAATTAAATATACTAAAAATGAAATTTTAATTTAAATTAAATCACACAAAAAATTGAATTATTTGATTTAAATTTTAAAAAAATTGAATAGATTAAATCGTTTTGACTTCACACCAGTAACCCACATGAACACAAAGGTTGACCCGAATTTGACCTGAAAGTTGGCCTGAAGTTACCCGAGACTAAAATTACCCAACCTGAAGTGAACCCGAACCCAAATAAACCTGGCCCAACCCAACCCGAACCTGAAATCAACCCGAACCCAAATGACCTGACCTGAACCCAACCTAAACTCAAATTCATGCTAACCCGAGTAGACCTGAACCTGAATGACCTGACCTGACCCACCCAATTGCCATCCCTATTATACTATAATATAACTTAGCTCATATATATTACAAGCCAACCTAAATATTAAAGCCAGCCCTTATAACTCCTATATATACATCTTAACCTAGCTCTACCAAACCTGCTCCTCTCCCTCACCGTTCACTCTCACTCTCTCCCTTTGCCGCTCACTCTCATTCACAGTCTTGCCTCACCATTCCCTCCATCGCTTCGCCGTCTTTAGGCCTTCTTCGTCTCCGTCCATCGTTTGGCTCGCACTCGTCCTCTGCCGTTCACAATCTCTCTCACTCCCTCTGCCGCCTCATCTCTCTCACTCCCTCTACCTTTCACCTTACCGTTCCCTCCATCGCTTCACCGTCTCTAGGCCCTCTCCGTCGCCGTCCATCGCCAGGCTCGCTCTCATCCTTCGGTAATCCTTGCGTGTTGCATCGCTGGCCCTTGTCCTTTCCGGTAGTCTCTCGGTGCTCACCGTTGTCCGTCGCCCCATCGCCAATGAATCGATGATGTAGATGAGCAGATCTGATCGGCAGTCCTCTCCATCAGCCGCGAGCGTCGTTGTCTGCCGTCGTTGGTCATCCATGCACGTCTTCCTTCTCGCCCTCCTCGTACGCCGTTCTCCCTGCCCTCCTGGGATGCCTCATTTTCCGGCCGGCAAATGATATAGGTGATAGCCGAAGTGCTATCGCCCTGTCCACTGACTTCGGAGAAAAAGGGACCCAAACACATGAGGTATACGACCTCGGAAGCCCCATCGTACCAACCTCGGGAAATTACCATATCGCCTTTCCATCAGAGGACGAATGAACCGACTTCGGAAGAATAAGAACACCCCAAAAAAACAGTATCACCCCGGGGAAAGGTCCTTGTTCGTTCCCCCTAAAATATAACGTCAGCCGAAGGGACCTCGGAGGAGCGATGGGTGCCACGAAGAAGTCTCTGACATATTCGCCCGTACGCACTAGACGTCGACCTCAAGCACTCTGATAGGCCACTACAGTCTGCACTCTGACACGCTGTGACACACTTCTCGATAAGCCACTGCCCGAGAAAGCCTGCAAGCGGCTGGCCACTCTTTGGGTCAGAGGTACGGGCGGCATCCGTCCATACACGTGTCACGATCCGAGGGGCTCATTTTCTCCTATTTATAGTATGGGAGTTTTTTGGGCTCCGGGGGCGCTGGCTCCCCCCCTTTTTTCTCCTCCAGACTTGCCGGAAAAACGCCTCCGGCGAGATTCTTTCCCTTCTGAGCATATCTATGTCAAGTCTATTTTGTGCTTACTCTTTGTCACCATTTAGAGGCACTGACTTGGGCGTCGGAGGCTCCTCCCCGGAAACCCACTCCGGGGACCTCCTAACCCCTGTTTCCTGCGCGTTTCAGGTGATGACTACTTGGGGACACCCCCGTTTCAGGCTCTTTCCAGCACTGGAAAGCTTTCTCGGCTACTACTATCCATCACCGGACGGCCCCGCGCGACACTCCTCAGGAGGTCCCTGTTACTCCCGTCGTGGAGCCACGGCGGGAACATCTACGATGGCCACCCAACGCCATCAATAGGTTATTTGTAAGTAAATCTGAGTTTTTCGATCTTGGATCTATATTTTTTAATTGATTATTGATTGTTGGATGTGATTCGAATTAGATCTGATTGTTGGATTAGATCAACTTGTTAGATGCGCGTGTTCGAATCGATGGAGTTGTTGGATTTGAAACAAATATTTTGAATTTTTTTGATTTTGAATTTTTATTGTTTTGAATTTGTAATTTTATTTATTATAATTCGGGGTTTTTTTGTTGTGATTTTGTTATTGAGGGTTGAATTTTTACATTTTTAAATTTTTTGAATTTTGTAATGTTTGGGATTTTCTATAATTATAGTGAATTTATTTTTGTAATATTATAAAATATAGTAGTATTTCATAAATAAAAATATAATTTTTATGAATATAACAATAAAATTGATAATATATTAAAAAATTATTTTTTGGAGGTTTTGTAATTTTTTTTATTTTCCGAAACGCAGCTTCCAACAGCTATTGGAAACAGCCAAATACAATTACAAATACACGTGAAAGGTTAGGCGTTGGAAATTATCAACGGCTAGATGTTGGAAATTCCAACGGCCTTAAGTTAGCCTGTTGGAAATTTTTTTACCAATGAGTCATTTTCCAACACGCCTCTTTCCAACGTGAGACCGTTTGAAATAGCCTTTGAAAATTGACCTTTTTTTAGTAGTTTTATTTTTTTTGGCATAAACGGTAATGGATTCGATGCGATATATCTTAAAAATTCAGAGTGTAGTATATTTAATAGTAACGATATTTAATAACTTGCTTTAGAGAACCCATTGATATGAGCGCATAAAGAGAGAAGAAAATGCCAGCAGAAATAGCAAATCAAGTAAAGCAGCAAATACAGCAGAATGCTAAAAAATCTCCCAGAAGCAAGGCACCAACTAACCAGCGAACTTTGAGGCCTGGTACAATTTTAGACAATCTAAAGGTACTGAATCAAAACAAAATACCAACAAAAACCAGGATAGAGCCCCAACCTCATGGACTGATTTATAGACGAAATCACCAATATGGAATAACAGTAAAGGTAGCAATTCACAAGACCAGCGGTAACGAAGATGAAGCTGAAGTAAAGCCAGGAAAATCACATAGAACTTTGCAGATAACAAACTAACGAGCAATAATGAACCTGAGCGGCAAACTCCAATTTTGATGCACAAGTAATAGGTTCACAGCAAATAGAAAGGAAATCATAAATAGATGGGTACAAAAGTGGAACGCAAACCCAAAATCAGTAGGAACAGAGGAAAGCCGACTGATTTTTTCCGTTGTTGGTAAGGAGGAATCCGTCAAGAATGGCAAGCAGCTGAACACCAGACGAGGGCAGAGATGAGGATGTCTTCGACCAGTGCAAATCCAGAAATTTTATAAAGGAGAGTCTGAATGCATAAATAAATATTAAACTCAGCATTACACAATAAAAATTATAAATTCACATATATAATATAAATTTTAAATTCATGTATTATATAATGATGATTTTTTTTATAAAATCTGAAAAATGCACAAATTTAGCATTTATTTTTTTATTTCATTGGTCGAATGACAATAACATAAATTATAAAATTACATATGACTTGTGGAGATAATGAGTGAGATGTGCATGCCAATTAGAATGTAAAAAAAAAAAATATCCTTTCTAACCATTAAACTTATATGTTTCTTTCAATTAAGCCCCTACATTTTATTTTGTGTCCGACTAGCTCCTTAATTTTTCATATGTTTGAACAAAAATGAGAGTAAGAAAATGTTCAAGGTCTTGGTGGAAAAATGTATGAAAGTTTAGGACTAGTATAGACTTTTTCCATTAGAAAATAAGTTGTACATAGAAGAGATGACCCATTTTTTGTATTTCTTAAAGTAATAGATACTCATTCTTTTGTTCCAACAGATATTATTAAAATTATGAGGCTTCATCAAAAAATTTAAAGGGGTTCAATCATTAGATTATGTATTCCTTATTAATATTTTTTCTTAGAAAATGGGGGTATGTGGACTCCCATATACAACACATGAATCCGCCACTGTGTTTGACCGAATAGGATGGTTGCTATAAGAAGGGGGTGGAGGATGAAGATATGTGGACGGGGAAGGCGATAGTGCTGCCGCAGCCTAAATTCCAACGGAGTGAATAGAATTGCCACGAACAGCTCTGGCAATCTGTGATTTCAAGTTACGAACAGTTTTGGTAGCAATTGGGGAAAAGGGCCAAGAAGTGATTTTGGGAAGAGGCAAGAATTTTGGCACAAATGGTGGATTTTGGGATGAAAAAACTGGACGATGAAAGTGCTCTCCTGTTAGAAAGAAGAAGGCCTCGCGAGCGAGTTTTACAACTCAAATATATAGGTTACGTTCATGAAAGACGAGGTTTGCTGCAATATGCAAGGTTGCCTGGTTGTTGCAAAAATAACTGACGAGGTTGCGAGTGCATGATAGTGAGCTCGACTATATATAGCAGAAGCCATGGATCTATATTTGGCTTCAGTGAGGGAATTGGCTAACAATAACTTGTTTCTTTGTTCTCCAAGAGATTGGTGTCTGGTCCGGTCATAGAAAGATACACCACCTTGCCAATTAACCTTCAATATGGAGAAAGGTCTTCGACTTCGAGGAAGGCATCAGTGGAACACCCATGATTGTGTTGCTCATGTTTGGGAGTTTTGCTTGCTTTGTTCCACTCAATCTTGCGTCTAATAAGATGTCAAGGGCATACTTTCTCTAGCTTGCAAAAATTCCTTTTGGTCCATGTGCGAATTAACACCACGAAATACTTTAGATATATGCCCCAAGTCCTATATGCCCAGGTAGTCGAAAGTGAGCAAGAATAAAAAATGAAGATTGGAACCGGATTGATCTGGTTGGCTAGGTGACCAAGTTTATCTGGGTTGAGCGGGTCAAGCGAGTTTGACCAAGTTTTAACTGCTACCAACTTGACCAATATGCACCGACCCAGTGGAAACTATAGGTCGCAATTGAACTGGCCTGACCGGCCAAGCCGGGCTAGATTTAACAACAATTAACGATGCATTTTTTATTTTTTATTACATAAAGATTAAGATATGTGTGATATATGTTGTTCTTTTCAGTTTTATCCCTAAAGTAAACTTTTTTTTTTTTTAACTTTGTGTATGGAGAATTTAGATAAGTATTAAAAAAGAATTTTTTTTTTTTTTTTGTTTTGCACAGAGATAGTTTAAATAAGATAGTAAGGTAACTTAAGTATTAAAAATTTTCCAAAAGGGGAAAGTACATATCCTTTTGGAGATAATCCAAAATGAATACATATCATATTTTTTGAGATAGAAAAAGTATTATTTAATGGATGTTAAGAGTAATTATTTTTCACGATTTAAAAATTCACATAATTAATTTCTTCTCGGGTTGTCATTGATCGAATAGTACATTGTAGGAACAATTTCTAAATTTTCTCAAACAACTTTCATTTCTTTTTTTTTTTTAAATCTCAGCTCAAGTGGTTGAGGCTTAGGACACCAAAATAAATGTCAGAGGTACGAACCTTACAGCTTCAAACTTTCATAAAATACCAATTATGTGGATTTTGTGGTCTTCTAAATCCTGCAAAAGCAAGTATTTTCCCCTTCATTTAACTATATACTACCCCCTACACTCATGCAAGATACTTTCTGATTGCCAAAAAAAAATATTTTTCTTTTTTGGTTTCATTTGTATGATTTAGATCCAGGAGTGTATGCTAGCCAGCTTAACGCAAAAATTATGCCGGCACTTTTTCAGAAACATGTGATATTCATTTGTTATTATTTTGACTTTTGACTGATTATGTTATATATCCACCTTGCTTGAAAAACATATTCTCATAATCCTACAAGAAAAGTAGCTAGAAACTAATCAACGCATAACCATATGTTAAAAAGGTGTTGTATGGATCTTTCACACATATTATCTGTTTATATATAAATTTTATAGTTTTTGGATTTCGCAACGTACCATAAGGATTTAAATAAACAAAACATTTGGTGAATTATTTGTGAACCGTTCAATGGGAGTTTGTTTTTGTTCGTTTATTAAGCTAAATAAACACGAACAAGTCTATGTTCATTCATTATTCGTTTGTTTATTCATTAATATGTGTGTGTGCATGTGTGTGTGTGTTCGTTTAAATCGTTCACAAACATAATATATGCATTGTTTGTGAACATGTTCGTATTTGAGTATTGCCGTTCATAAACGAGTTCATTCATTTGGTTCGTTTATTGATATTCACGAATATAAACGAACAAACACGAATAACCATTTTACATTAAATGAATGAACGAACACGAACAAAACTGTTCGTGTTCATTAAAAACCTAAATGAGCAAACACAAACAACTCTCATTCATGTTTGTTCTGTTCATTTACAGCTCTACCATACTAGTCAGTACAAGTGGTACATACCGCTACTGGTGTAGAAATGATACAAGACAGCTGAGACAATGACTATCCTCTATGCTAATGTGTATCATCCATCTTCCACTATACTAGCCATATCATCATGGTGACGGCTAAATAAAATTTTTTACTTTTCAATTTTTGATATTTTAGGTAATATATATTATAAATATGTAATTGATTAATTTTATAACAAATATTTACTGACATTTAAAAAGAAAACTTGTACTTATATACATGAGAAAAATTCATAATTAATCCATATACATGTAACCTACACTTCATACTCTTACAATCTCAAATTTTGGTATGCTCTATGTGTTGAAATATATATATGATAAGGTATTGTATCATTATGTTAGAAAAACGATACACCATATAGTTCGAGATTTAAAACTTTGATAACCTTACAAGAAAATTAGCTAAAAACTTAATATACCTAAGAACTAGTTAACACATAAGCGTGATCCAAAAAAGTAGTTATATTGACACAATCGCTTTAGAAGTTGGCAAAGGAACATCAAGGAGACTCCTGTCTCCCTCACTTTCCCATATAATATCATTTAAAGTTTATTCAAGTAACTTTTACTTCTGTGTTCCAAAATAGTAGTCATTTTTTTCTATATTATAAAATATATCTTACTTTATCTAGAGTTGTAAAGATGGTTGTATAAAAAAAATATTTATATTGATCTTTCACACGTAAATTTTTTTTTATATATAACCTTGCAAAAAAAATTAGCTGGAAACCAAATATATCTTGTTGAAAATTAGTTGACGCATAAGCATGAGCCACTTTCCAGGCCAAATAATTTTTATTCAAGTTCATCTGATTCTGAATACGACTCAGGTTCAGATTCAATGTTGTAGATTTCTGAACCCATTTTTGGTGATGATGATAAGGAAGATGAACAGGTGAAAGGATTTGGGACCAACGAGTTTGAAAATATTTATAATATACTGGAGAAGGTTGTTGAATTAGAAACTAAAAATGTTGTTGGGCTGAACATTATTGGGTCAGTCAAGGGGAATGATTGCGATAATCGGCATGATGTGGAGGGTTAGAATTTGTTTGGACCTTCGATGATTCCTGGTGGTGTTGACACATATCGAGCCCAGACAAGTAGAGAGGCTTTGAAGCCCAAAAGAAAGTGTAAAAAAGCAGATCTGTTGTGGACATTCTTAGTGGATTAGGGGAGCACTTATGTGCCCATGCATGAGACAAAATAGGAGCTTCCCATTGCAAAAATCATCTCTATTTGGGGGTTATCTAATTTCGATTATGTGCAAAGAAGTGCAGCGGGATTAGCATGAGACCTTCTATATGTTTAGGATAAGAGAGTTTTCAAAAAGTCTAGTAGATTTTCCAGCAAAGGATTCATAGGGGTTGTAGGAGTTTTGGAAGGAAGCAATGACCCTATTGTTATGGTCCATGTTCAAAGAGAATTATATGTTGCTTTCAACTCCTTCATAGTCCAATCGGCCCTTCATGATTTGCAAATTGGCGGGTGAAAATATACTTGGTTCAATAAGGATGGCGCAAAGATGAGTGGGATTTATCAGGGGTGGACCTAGGCATTTTTTTATATATAAAGAATGAATCAAAACAAATATTTTCTTAAACTATAATCTTTATAAGGGCACTTGACCAATTTTAAGAAGAGTCAAGAATATATTTACTTTAAATTATAAAGGAAATTACTGGTATGTTAAAATATTAGGGGGTCAGCCTCTGCTAGCCCATTTTAGTTCTGCCCCTGGCTTGATCGCGTCAACCAATTTCTTGGATCATTGATCGAGCATTTCGATGGTGGCATTGAAGAGATACGTTTTAGATCATTGCTCATTATTTTAAAGCCTAATTATGCAAACTCCGATCCTGTTCCATTCAGAATTTTGATAATTGGATGGAGCACAAGGAATTTGAGGATATTGTAAACAAAAAAAAAAAAATAGAAGAGTGGGAGAAGGTGAATATTCAGGGTAGGCCAAGTTAATTCTTCAAAGACAAATTGAAATATTTTTAAAAAAAGTGTTAAAAGAGTGAGGAAGCAAAGCATTTGGACAGATTAACAAGGAAATTGATGATTTAAAAGCTGAAATTAGCACATGGAACCAATTGGTTGAAGAAACAAATTAAGGATAAATGCAGTTCTGAAAAGCATTGTTGAAGCAGAAATCTCGTTGTCTCTTGGGCTAGAAAGGGTGATGAAGATACCAGGTTCATTCATGATATGGTTGATCACCGTGTTACGAAAAATTCTAGTAATGGACTAATCGCAAACTGGATTGGAAGAACGATCTGAAGAGGATCAAAGAAGAAGTATTCAAATAATCTAAATCTATTTTTCAAGAGAATATACGAGCAGGCCTAAGTTTTTAGCAACAAATTCATTAAATTATGCAACCGGATGAGGAATTATCTTCGGTCTCCTATTTCTTAAGAAGCAGCCAAAGTTGCAGTTTAGAAGTATGCAGGATCTAAAGCACCGGGCACTAACGGTTTCACTTTCAATTTTACTAAACATAACCGGTATCAATTTTTCAAGAGCATATACTGAGCAGACATAAGTTTATTAGCAAGAAATTCAAAAAAGTATGCAACCAGATGAGGGATTATTTTGAGTCTTCTATTTCTGAAGAAGCAGTCAAAGTTGCATTTTGGAAGTGTGGAGGATCTAAAGCACCGGGCACCGACAGTTTCACTTTCAATTTTAGTAGACCCTGAAGGAATATATTTTGAACTATGTGGCTTACTTTTAAAAATTTGGAAGGCTTGAATAAGGTTGCAATGCTTCCTTCGTAACTCTTATTCCTCAAAAGAGCAATATTGTGAATCTTTGAGAATATCGTCCGATAAGCCTCAAGAGTGAGAGCCTAAGTGCTGAGATCCATGCACTAAACTCCCACCTGAGTCTTAAGCCCCAAGAGTCCTCCATTGTGCCACACTAGCCTCTGTTGGCTAGAGACTACTACAATCCATAACTAGAATCATGAAGATTCAATTAGCAATGTACTTGCACAAAATACACTAGTACAATAACCCTCAATGGTATTCAGGCTCTACATACTCAATATCTACATGACAAATCTAAAAGGGGTGAGAATTAAATATTTTCGGTAAGGGATTATTCAATTTACAAGAAAAACACTAAAGATAAAACACATATAAACAATATATGAATTAATCTACTGTGAGTCTAGCAGCCTAAGGCTAAACATGTCGTAGCTCCAATCCCTTGGGACTTTCCCCACAACCTAGTCCTTATTATAGGACTTAGTCCTGTTGACTAGCAAGTTTGCCTTACTAGCCTACTAGTGAGCTTGGCTCACTAGCCTCAAGTTCCCTTTGGTGTTGTAAAAGAGTACCATGTTTAGACTATAGTTCTCTAGGTTCCAAGAAACCCACTTTAAGTGCACTAAGATTTCACATCGGTACCTCAAGCTATAAGACTCAACTAGGCCACCAATGGTTCTAAATCTTTCACCTAACCTAATTGCACCTATTGTAGTCATTGTAGCTAATCAAACCCTTAAGGTCAAACTTGCACCCATGTAGCCAATGAAATTCCTAGCACATTGGACATAAGCATGGTTTTTAAATTTGTACTATACCATCTAGTAGGGTACGATACTAAATAGATGAAATAAAGGTTATCCTCTGTACCAAATTATACCAATCGGTACCAGGTGTACCAACTGTCTTGTCTTATATCGGCCATAACATCTCATTACAAGCCAAATATAATTTTTTTGGATAATTACAATTTACTTCCTGAGATTTATGTAAAATTATACTTTGCCCCTCCCCTTTTAGAAATATACACTTTACCTAATTCTTTTTTAATACAATCCAAAAGTAACTTTTAAAATTTTAATTTAGACTGTACAGTACTCATCTTCAAGTAATTTCAATCTATGTGATACTTTTTTTTACAGTTGATTAAAATTAAAAAATTATTTTCCATTTATAGAAAGAAAAAATTAATAATTTAAAATATCTATTAACTGTAAAAAAATACTATACAGATTGAAATTATCAGAAAATGACTATTTTAATATTTAAATTAAGATTTCAAACATTGCTATTAGACTATATTAAAAAGGTAAGAGACAAAGTGTATATTTTTAAAATAAGAATGGATAAAGTGTAATTTCACCTGAATCTCATGGGTAAACTGTAATAAACCCTAATTTTTTTATTTTTATAGTTTTTTTTATATTTTTAGGTAAAATATACTATAAATATATGTAATTGATTAGTTTTATAATAAACATTTATTATTATTTGAAAGAAAATTTGTACTTTTATTTTTTTTCATATCTTAAAAAATATAGTTTTAATCTATATAATGGAATATTTACATAAGAAAAACTTTTAATTAATCCATATACATAAAACCTACACTTTATAATCTTACAAACTCAAATTTTGGTATGTTCTATGTATTAAGATATTATATATATATTAATTTTCATCTATTTCTATATACATAAAATATTTAGAACCGGTGCATCCAATGTGATAGATATGATACTGATATTGTACCGTACCATTAGAAAATATTATACTTTTGACAAGATTTAAAATCTTGCTACTAAGAGATCCTTGGGTACCTTCCACCTCAGGGAAACCAACGTCTGAGATGGATCTTTTCTGTGATAATAGGTCCGCCATTGCTACTACAAACAATCCCATACAGCTTGATCGAACTAAATATGTGGAGATTGATAGGCACTTTATCAAGGAAAATTTGAAAAGATAATTCAGTTTCTGTTTGTGAGATCCAAAGATCAATTGGCAAACATTCTGAAAAAGGCTGTATTAGGCAAGGATTTCTACAACTCACTGGACAAGCTGCACGTTGTAGACGAGTCTGCTTGGGAGGAGTGTTGGATTGAGTTGTAAGTCATATTTCTTATTTTCCACGGTTTCTATTCTAGCTTTCTTATTTACTAAGTGTCTTGCATTTTGATAAAAGTAAACTTGTTGTTGTACTAGTAGTTAGATAAGTCTAGGACTCTTGTTAGAAGCTAGCTAGTGAAGTGCATTTATGCACATTGTTTTTAATAAAAAAAAAACTGCACTGCCGTGTACATATTCCACCATGAACTCATGTTGACATGAATCACATTGCTTCCCTCTACAATGTGGTTGTTTTGCATTTCTTTTGGTTCCTTGGGTGTTTGTTGAATTGCCTAGCTTAAGAGAGAATTGCGGCTTTCACTTTGGTTACTTCATTTTTGGGACCGATTCTATTTGCATCTTCACACTTAGTTTGGCCATCCTTTTACTATTTGAAAAGACGTCCGGTGCTAATGATGGATGTGGCCGGTGTGGTCAAGGATTGGCTACTGATTGCCTTCTTGTGGCCAGTGATAAAGGACATTGTCACACCCATCAATTTGCTCAAATATGGGCTTGCATTTTTGGGCACGGCCTATTACAATCACTGAAATTGCAAGATGTGAAGGAGAAGGAGACCCAAAGGAAAGCTGATAATGAAGAGAGTGGAAACTCTTTGGCGGGGCCTACCATGCTAACGGGAGAATAGACGGAGCTTATGAATGGCCGAATAAAGTGTATATTTTTCAAATAGAATGAGCTAAAGTATAATTTTAATTAAATTTTCAAGATAATTTTAATTCCATTATTCGTGATCGGCCTCAGAAAAAATTCTTTTGGTGTCCATTTTTTCCTTCCAAATTCTTGTTATTAATGAAATTTTACAGTTCAAAACGGAAGCTGCCTATAAATAGCCGTGGTAGATGAACCAACTCGTTTGCGTGGGATTTTGGGTTTAATTTAATTCAAATAAATTCAAATCATTTGAAGTTTGAATATTTTTCTTGCCTCGACATCTTTTTGTAAATAGAAGAAGCCGTAAATGATAACAAAAAAAAAATCATGAATCACAAGTACAAAACATGAAACCAGATAATGAAACAAGAGCACATGTAAACTTCAAATATATGTGGGCAGATATCGGAACAAACTATAATACCCACCCCTGAAAAGCGGTACCGATGCCCCCCCGATCTTAACCGTTCATCTCGGTTTCGCGGAGAAACGGGAAACCGTATGACTAGGGTAACAGGTGAGGGAGGGGAAAAAAAAAGTGATAAAAAATTTTAAAATGTAATAAATATTTTTAAAAAGTAAAAAAAAAAATTAAAAAGTGAAATTTCTTTTAAAAAAATGATTAACTGTAAAAAAAAGTGATAAAATTTAAAAAAATGAGAAATGTTAAAAAATTGGTAAATTTTTTTAAAAAGCTATTAAAAACAAAAAAAAGTGATAAATAATTATAAAATGAAATAAATAATTTTTTATTTGCCTTTTAAACATATTTGCCAATTTTTTAACATTTATCACATTTTCTTTATTTTATCGCTTTTTTATACATTTAATCGTCTTTTTTTAAAATTTTATCGCTTTTTTTTACATTTAATCGCTTTTCTTATATTTTATCGTTGAAGTTACCTTCGTTGTGACCGGGTCACGTTGAAGGTAACTTAGATATAACCGGGCCACTTTTAAAGTAACCTAAAAAAGTGACCAGGTCACCTCGAAGGTACTTTCGTTATGACCGGGTCACGTTTAAGATAACCTTCAATGTGACCCGGTTACATTTTTACATTACCTTCAATGTGACCCAGTCACATTTTTAGGTTACCTTCAATGTGACCCGGTCACAACGAAGGTACCTTCGATGTGACCTGGTCACTTTTTTAGGTTACCTTAAACGTGACCCGGTCACAACAAAGGTACCTTCGACATGACCTGGTCACATTTTTAGGTTACCTTCAAAGTGACCCGGTCACAACGAAGGTACCTTCGATGTGACCCGGTCACATTTTTAGGTTACCTTCAAAGTGACCCGGTCACAACGAAGGTACCTTCGACGTGACCTGGTCACATTTTTAGGTTACCTTAAACGTGACCCGGTCACAACAAAGTTACCTTCGTTGTGACCGGGTCACTTTTTTAGGTTACCTTCAAAGTGACCCGGTCACAACGAAGGTACCTTCGACGTGACCCGGTCACATTTTTAGGTTACCTTCAAAGTGACCCGGTCACAACGAAGTTACCTTCGACGTGACCCGGTCACATTTTTAGGTTAACTTAAACGTGACCCGGTCACAATGAAGGTACCTTCGAGATGACCCGGTCACTTTTTTAGGTTACCTTCAAAGTGACCCGGTTACAACGAAGTTACCTTCCACGTGACCCGATCATATTTTTAGGTTACCTTTTTGAAATTTTTTTTTCACTTTCCCCATTACTAAGCGCTTTGTTTCTAATTTCATTCACTTTTTTTAATTTCAAGCATTTTTTAATTTTTAATCACTTTTTTTGTTTTCCAAACGCTTTTCTTACTTTTTTATCATTTTTTTTATTTTCTTATATTTAATAACATTTTTAATCACTTTTTTAAATTTTTAATCATTTTTTTTTCAAACACTTTTTTTTTCCAAACGTTTTTTTACTTTTTTTTTTTTTGCTTTTTTAATTTTCATATATTTAATAACATTTTTAATCGTTTTCTTTTAATTTTAATCACTTTTTAAAATTTTTAATCATTTTTTAAAATTTTTAATCACTTTTCTGAATTTTTAATCACTTTTTTAAATTTTTAATCGCTTTTCTGAATTTTTAATCGCTTTTCTAAATTTTTAATCGCTTTTCTGAATTTTTAATCATTTTTTTTTTGAAACGCTTTTTCCACTTTTTAATCACTTTTTTTCTTATATTTAATCCCATTTTTAATCACTTTTTTTAATTTTAATAATTTTATTATTTTTATCACTTTTTTAAAATTTTAATCGCTTTTTTTAATGTCCAAACGCTTTTTTCACTTTTCCAAACGCTTTTTTTGTTTTCCAAACGCTTATTTTACTTTTTTTTGCTTTTTTTATTTTTTCATATTTAATAATATTTTTAATATTTGATCGCTTTTCAAATTTTTTTTTTGAACTTTCCCAATTAGTAATCCTATGTTTTTTAATCTTAATCATTTTTTAAACCATTTTTTAATCACTTTTTCTTATTTTTAATAGCTTTTTTATTATTTTATCGCTTTTTTTTTAGGTTTATCGCTTTTGTATTTTTTTCAAACGCTTTTTTGTTTTTTTAATCACCTTTTTTTTTTAAATTTTTACAATTTTTGTTTGTAAGTGATTTTCTATTTAATCGATTCGTTTTTATTTATTGCAATTTATAATTATTTATCAATTTTTCGTCTTTTGTTAGCTTCTTAAAAAATTTCCGTATCAGGTTTTTAATACTTTATCACTTTTTTAAATATTTATTCCCTTCTTTTATAATAGTATCGCTTTTTTTATTATGTAATCGCTTTTTTCTAAAATTTTATCGCTTTTTTTAGTCCTTTATCGCTTTTGTTTAACAATGATAACTTTTTAATTTTTTATCTAATTTTTTATTACATTGATAAGTCTAGTTACCGCTTTTTCCAAAATACCCTAACAGACTTTGTGTTTCTCTCACTTCATACATATACATTCCCCCGAAATATAAACTATCCAAAATATTTACCACTAAATTTATCATTTAAAATGTAGAAAAAATATTTTATTAAGTATATTATTCAGCAATTAATATTTTTTTCCACAGATAATTTGTTAAAAATTTATTTAACTTTTGTATTTTTCTAATATTTTATTTAACTTGACAACTTTACCTGTATGTTTAAAAACTTATATGTAAGTCATGGTTATTCCCTCTGATATCGAAAATAATATTGTTATTATTCGCTGTAATAATATTTTTTTTCAAAAATATTACTTTTTTTTAAGGCCTAAAATTGGGTCACGTTTAAGGTAACCTAAAAATGTGACCGGGTCACGTCGAAGGTAACCTAAAAATTTAACCGGGTCACGTTTAAGGTAACCTAAAAATGTGACCGGGTCACGTCGAAGGTGCCTTCGTTGTGACCGGGTCACTTTGAAGGTAACCTAAAAATGTGACCGGGTCACATCGAAGGTACCTTCGTTGTGACCGGGTCACTTTGAAGGTAACCTAAAAATGTGACCGAGTCACGTGGAAGGTACCTTCGTTATAACCGGGTCACTTTTTCAAAGTGACCCGGTTACAACGAAGGTAACTTCGTTGTGACCGGGTCACGTTTAAGGTAACCTAAAAATGTGACCGGGTCACGTCGAAGGTACCTTCGTTGTGACCGGGTCACGTTTAAGGTAACCTAAAAATGTGACCAGATCACGTCGAAGGTACCTTCGTTGTGACCGGGTCACTTTGAAGGTAACCTAAAAATGTGACCGGGTCACATTGAAGGTACACTTTGAAGGTAACCTAAAAATGTGACCAGGTCATGTCGAAGGTACCTTTATTGTGACCGGGTCACGTTTAAGGTAACCTAAAAAAGTGACCAGGTCACATCGAAGGTACCTTCGTTGTGACCGGGTCACATTGAAGGTAACCTAAAAATGTGACCGGGTCACATTGAAGGTAATGTAAAAATGTAACCGGGTCACATTGAAGGTTATCTTAAACGTGACCCGGTCATAACGAAAGTACCTTCGAGGTGACCTGGTCACTTTTTTAGGTTACCTTAAAAGTGGCCCGGTTATATCTAAGTTACCTTCAACGTGACCCGGTCACAACGAAGGTAACTTCAACGATAAAATATAAGAAAAGCGATTAAATGTAAAAAAAAGCGATAAAATTTTAAAAAAAGGCGATTAAATGTATAAAAAAGCGATAAAATAAAGAAAATGTGATAAATGTTAAAAAATTGGCAAATATGTTTAAAAGGCAAATAAAAAATTATTTATTTCATTTTATAATTATTTATCACTTTTTTTTGTTTTTAATAGCTTTTTAAAAAAATTTACCAATTTTTTAACATTTCTCACTTTTTTAAATTTTATCACTTTTTTTTACAGTTAATCATTTTTTTAAAAGAAATTTCACTTTTTAATTTTTTTTTTACTTTTTAAAAATATTTATTACATTTTAAAATTTTTTATCACTTTTTTTTTCCCCTCCCTCACCTGTTACCCCAGTCATACGGTTTCCCGTTTCTCCGCGAAACCGAGATGAACGGTTAAGATCGGGGGGACATCGGTACCCGCTTTTCAGGGGTGGGTATTATAGTTTGTTCCGGCAGATATCTATTAGTATTAGCAAAAATCGGCGGTCAGAATTATCCACCTGAATCACGAAATATTCCTTTTGTTTGCCATTATCGCGGTCACTTTACTCCAATTCAAAATATTGTGCATCTTTGCACAATATTCAAACCAGGATATTCAAGTAAGCCATAACAATTTATGGTGACATATTTGGTACAATAAACACCATTTTTGCCAATTTAGTCTATGAAAACTCATAACGATGAATACTCTCTCTTTTGTTTAAAAAAACTATGCTTTACCCTGAACAATATAGCAAATACTTGTTCAATATCTAGATAAATAAAGAAATTGATAATTTAATTTGTTAACTAACTATTAAACTATTTAAAAATGGTCTGAATTTGCTTGGAGATAGATACTATACAGTTTAAATTAGAATTTAAAAAGTTAATATCAAATACTAAAAAAACTATTACATCCAAGGGGTAAAATGTATATTTGGAACAAAGGGGGATAAACTACAATTTCAATTGAAAATGTAAGGGGCAAAGTGTACTTAGCCCTAAACATACTATGGGCTTCACCTTTTCAACAAGTAAATTGCACCCATGGCCCATAACCTTTTATTATTGTCCTATTTTAGACCCTAATCTCAAAATTTAGCATGGGCCGTCCTCAACCTCAATTTTTTATTCTATTTTAGACCTTTAGAAGATGGAAAGTGCTAAAAATAATGGAACTTGACACATGACATACCAGCTTGGGGCAATTGGCCACGTGGCACAATGAATCACCAGCTATAGATGTCTGAAATTAGCCACATAAAAAATTTAAGGCCTATGTTACAAAAAATGAAGAAATTTGAGGCATGTATAGAGTTAGTCCAAATCTCTCCTTTCTCCTCCCTTCCCCGCCACCTCCGACTTCAACAGTCGTTCATCCTCCCCTTATTCCCAATTTCACTGCAAGCTATCCATGCTTCGCCGCAAGCCTGCCGTCCCTTCATGCGACCCCACGATGATCATGAAAATAGTGAGAATTCGGAGAACAAAATCAAAGATGGGCCTAAGAGATTCGTAAAGGTAAGAGGGCAAACGAAAATAGCAATCCTCATTATTCCCACCACAATTGCTCGCCTTCCATGGCCATCACCACCACTTCCCTCTTTTTTTTACCTCTTCCTAATCACCACTCCCCCGCCTAATCTCCAAGTTTGACGATTCATCGATCAACGCATCCTCCGCCTAAGAGATTCACAGATGGCATTTTTTATCGTGCGTCCGATTTCACTGGGTTAGACCATGTTTTTGTGGCAACAATTGAGATGAAGAAAACGAGAAATCAGCGAATAATGGGAGGAAGGGAAGAGGGGAGAATGAGTGGCGGCTATAGAGGATGCTACAACAGCGGCAAATCAACGGCTTGACAGTGGGGATGATTTGTAAATTGCTCCTTCCTCCGATTTATGTCGTCTGCAGTATAAGGGAGCGACGGATAGGGTGAGATGAGGTGAATTGACAAAAAATCATCGAATTGACGGTTGCAATTGAACAAAATCTCACTAGATTGACGAATGAGGGAACAGGGGAACGAAATGAGGATGGGTGGTGGATGAAGCCAAGGCCAGAGGCGGAGAAGGAAGGCTGGAGGCGACGGGGGAGGGAGGAAGAATGAAAGATGTGGGCTAACCCTAAATAGGCCCTAATTTTCTTAATTTTTTGTAACATAGGCCCTAAATTTTTTATGTGGCCAATTGCCCCAAGCTGGCATGCCATATGTCAAGTTCCGTTATTTTTAACACTTTCCATCTTCCAAAAGTCCAAAATGGAACAAAAAGTTAAGATTGAGGACGGCCTATGTAGGATTTCGAAGTTATGGTCCAAAATAGGACAATAATAAAATGTTATGGGCTACAGGTGCAATTTACCCCCTTTTCAGCCCGTGTCTATTTGTTGGGGTTAACTGTGTCCACGCCCCTAACCTTTTTATTATTGTTATATTTTGGACCTTAATCTCAAAATCTTGAATGGGAAGTCTTCGACCTCAATTTATTGTTCCATTTTAGACATTTAGAGGATGGAAAATGTTAAATTGATAGAATTGGCCATGTGGCACTCCAACGTGGGGCAATTTGCCACAATGGCATGCAATGTCATAATGAATCGCTTCATCTCTTTCATTATCCCCACCCCTAAAGCCACCATAACTCACTCTCACCTCCGAGTCGTCATTCTCGACTCACTCGTTTCAGCTGATGGCCTACTGCCCCAAGTGGCCACCACATTCTACCCAAGAACTGTGAAATTGACTGGATATTCTCCACATAATCCAACCATCTAGAGCTCCTTCTCTCTTTCCCAAACTTCCAACATCGTATTTGGATTGAAGAAGAACACATCACTGTTCCTGGTTCAAGTCCTCCTACAATCTACCCTCGCCCAATTGATGCCCAACTACCAAAGAGTTTCCAGGAGAGCAAAAAGTCACCTCTTTAGCTCCTTTTCGCTTACCTTTGATGCTTCAGATGGAAAAATTGGTTTTGCAATTTTTTGGCAATTTCGTAATGAGTTCTCATCAATTGTGCAATTTCATGATGGGTTTTCATCTTCATTGCCTTTGATGCGTCTGATGCTTTTATTGTGAATGGAATAGAGAGATCGAGCAAAAAGATTAAGCAAATAGATGTTATGGCATATGCCTCAAGATGCTGAGCACAAAGAACAACATCCTTAGGAAAGGCAGTGAGAGAGCGTTGGGCTGGATGGGGAAAGAAGGAGGATGCAGCAACGTGGCAAAAGGTAGCATGAGGATGGAGAATGATGGCTTGGAAGGAAGCTAAAAATGTGAGGTTAGAGAAGGGTTTCAATTTTTTTTATTCTTTTTCTTCCATTTCCACATCATTGCTAAAGTTGATTCATTGTGCCACTATGACCAATCACCCCAACCTAGCATGCCACGTGGCTAATTTCATCCATTTTAACACCAAAATGGAACATTTCGAGGTTAGGGTCTAAATTAGAACAATAATAAAATGTTATGGCCCATGGACAAAACTAACCCCTATTTGTTGAGCAAAAATTATTTACTAGTCTTTTGACCATACTACCCCATAAAAGTGTGACATTAAATCTTTGCAACATAACACACAATTTCAATTCTTTTTACTATTCCATTTGTCTAAAAAAAAATTAAGCGTATTCCTTTTTTGAAGCCAAAAAGCATGAATTCTTTCCTTTTCTAGAAAGTTTTTAATATCTAATTTATCTTATTATCCTCATTTAAACTCCACAACACAAAATTATAGAAAAAAATATTTTGTTTTTTAATCTTCATTAAAACTCTTACTATGCAAAACCTGAAAGGGAATTTTTCTTTTTAAATCAACATTTAAACTCTCACAACACATAATCCAAAATTTTTTTAATTTTATTTTTAGTGACAAAAATGGAAAAGACATCATAATTTTCTTATCTAGCGAAACGCATCATTTTTTATGGGACAGAGTACAATTTTGCCAACATAATCACTCGAAAGCTTACAATGTATATATTTAATGCCTAAATTCGATATTTGCTCTCTTAGTTTATTTTTCTATCCTAAATTGTTATCTTATCTTTAAGTTGTCCTATAAAAGTCATTTACCTCATATTACGTGTCCCAATTGAATCATTCCCATCAATTATACCATTAAATTTAATAGACATCACTGATGCAGTATTAATTAACACTAAAATAAATTTAAAATGAAAATTTTGATTCTCAAACTTTTCTGGTCAACATTTCTAATCCTTCCAAATTTCATAAACATCAAGAATGAACTCAAACTTTTGATTTTTCCTTCCAACCACAAAAAAAAAAAAGATCAAGAATAAACTCAAATTTCCTCCAGAAGCTCAAGTGCTAAAAATAACTACAACCAAATGGAAGGAGATTCACTGGCCATGAATCGGTGTCAGCGACAGTTGGCCAAGTCCTCTTCTCCTTTTCTTGGCTCAACTCCCTCGAAATAGATGTGGGAATCGAGTCAGCCCGACCCGGGACAGGCTGGTCCCAATCCTGGGTCATGAGGACCTGGCTAGGCCCAGTTGCAGGCAGGGCTGTCCCAAGCCGAGTCTGGGGCTGTGTGGGGTTGGTTTGGAGTTTTTTTCTAAAAAAAATTAGAAACATAATTAATTATATATGTTATAAATATTTTTAAGAAAAATCACCACCTCCAATGTAAGTTTTATTAAGTTAAAAAACCAAACGGCACTTACAAATAATTGAAATGGGCCTTATATTTTGACATGGCAAAAATGTTCCAGAAATGGTGAATAATAGAAACCTATGATTTGTACTGAGCAGCATAATCAGATTAAATACAAACTACATGTATGATTAAAAAAAAAAATTCAAGTCTCCGTATCATATATTACCTCCTCACCTGAACTCTTTTGGTCTTACTACTGGAGTGCTGTAAGGCTTCAATCTCGGTTGCACATGCATACTTCTACCATATCGGGTGTCAATCTTGATCGTTTCTCTGATATCACCCGTTTTCTGACACTAAATACTGCCTCGGATGAGACGGTCGATATTGGAACGGCAAGAATATCCTGTGCGATTATCGACAAGATCGGAAACCTTGATCTTTTTTGTTTCCACCACTCCAAGATGTCGAGGTCGCTTGCCTCGAATGATATATTGAGATAGTCATTGACCTCAGCTAATCTCATTTTCGTCGGTCAAGGTCGTTTGAGCATTTGGAGGGCCAGGTTGAATCTTGAGGAGATTGATCTCCTTGGAAGCTCATTTTGAGGAGCTTCAAATCTTATCTTATCCGAATGCCACTCACAATATAATTTATATAAAGAATGTAAGTACTCGAAGCAGTAGCAGACATAGTCAAAACATTTATATAAGACATTTCTAAATAAGTATGAAAAATTCCTTCAAGCAATGTTGTTGTGCCCATTAATTTGACATATAGGTCAAGTAAAGAAACGACTAAAAAAATAGGTGGAATGTTTTCAAAATACTGAAACCACTTAGCCTGCATGGCTTCGACAGTTAGTTTTAACAACTCATCATCTTTAAACTGATGTGAAGCATATGTAATGTTCACTAAATGAAACAAAACTTGATGAATGGTTAGGTAGTAAACACCATAGAAAAATTCAGTTGTCTCGTAAAAAAACTTAAGCAATTCACCGGTTTTGGAACATTTTTCCCAAACTTCAGTCGTAAAAAATTCACAACCCATTTTTAAATTCATGACATATGATAACAAATTTGCATACGGGAATGCATATTGCAACATCAAATATGTGGAGTTCCAACAGATTAGGCAATCTAATTTAAACTGTTTCCAAGAAATTCCTTTTTGATTTTCAAAACAAAAGCTTTTAAATTCACGAAACACAGCAGGTCTGGACATCAAATATGTCAATGAGTTCCGGATAGACAGAATCTCATTTTGAAAAACTTCTAAACCCTTTTGCACACAAAGGTTCAAAATATGACACATGCATCTAATGTGAAAAAATGCACCGTTGAGAGGTGGTTTCAATGTTTGACTCAAAAGACGAGCAGCAACATCATTGTTTGAAGCATTATCAAATGAAATGCATAGGACTTTATCAGTACAAAAATAATCACGTAAACTTTCTAAGATGCAATTGAATATTTGATAACCAGTATAATCTGTTTCAATAACCTTAAATGACAAAATTCATTTTTGCATTATCCAATCAAAATCAATCCAATGAGAAGTAACGCAATAGAATGATTGACCTATAGGTGATGTCCACATATTAGAAGTAAATGCCACACAATGATCAAGAGCAGAAAAATATGCTTGCAAATCTGATTTTTCGGCTTCAAATAATCTAAATCTTTCTTTCCTAGCAATTCTCCTAGATACTTTTCTAAATACAGGATTTAATTGTGATTTTATCCAAGACTTTAGGTGGACATCTTCAAATTGTGAGAAAGGTTTTTCGGTAAGCATCATCCCATTTACCATACATTCTCTACAAGATTATTGGTTAAAACGAAATATACCTAGCCCACCAGCGCCAGTTGTAGGCCCAAGTTGTGTTTCTCCTCCAGAACTAGTCCCGGCATTGGGGAGGATATTAGGATATTGATTTTCAATATGCCACTTTAGCATTCCAATACCGGATTTCTTTTTATGCACCAAATTTTTCCCGCAATGTTTGCATTTCCCGTATCTCAACTTCCCTTCGTGTATGAGCTCATAATGCTCCCAAACCCAAGCAGTTACTCTAGAGGATTTATCTTGTGCTTGGGTTTCCTCCACAGTGGGTTCATGACTTGTAGGCGTCGGTTCTGTTAATGGATTCCCGGATGCCATCACATCCAACTCTTCCACTTCATCATCGGATAATTGATCATCGAGACCCAAATCATAATTCATCATATCGACTCCGGCATCATCGTCGTGCAACTCTTGAATTGAGATGTCTTTATTGGGGGGCCGAGAATGGCAACGGAACAAGGCTCGGAGGCCAGTGGTGCGAGAAGATGAACTCTCTGTCGACTTGCCCTTTCCTTTTGAAGCCATGACTCACGAACTAATAGTAGTGGTTAATGCAAAATTAAAAGGAGATTATAAAGATATTAGGGGGGAGATTAGAAAGAAATTTGGAAGAGATTAAAAAAATAAGGGAAATGCTTGAGAGAATATAGTAGAGGAAGGAGAGAGATTGAGTGATTGTGTGAGGATAGAGTGAAAATGGCGTTGGTATTTATAAGGGAAGGCAAGGAATTATTTTGACCAAAAAGTCCTTAAAATTTAGTTGTTGGGATAGGTGAAAATGGAATTTTGGGGGCTAAAATGGAGCAAAAAACCATTTGAGGGTCTGCTGTGTAATTAACCCATTTTAAAATTTTTTTTTGCAGGTTTACATTGTGCACAGAAGACGTTAGGCGCCAGGCCCGATTCGGTCTGCTAGGCGTGGGTCAGGTCTTGGTCCAGGTCGGTCCGTTTTACACCTCCTTCTCCTCTCGGGCCCATATTTGGCCCATATCTTAGCGGGTTTTTGCCGAGGCGGGTTTGACCGGGTCATGCCGGGCTTAACTTCTAGTCTGGTCCTAGTTTGGGCCAGGTTAACCCAGCCCAAGTCCCACCTCTACCTCGAAATCCTCTTCTTCTTCTTCGACAATCTCTAAAATAACCAAATCGAGGAATGTGCGGCTAAGGAACTCAACAACAGATTCAACAAAATCGCGAGGGGAATGAGCCAGATTCAACAAAATCGAGGCAGGGATGAGCCAGATTCAACCAAGTCGATCTTGCCGACGACAGGAAGGCAGGTGATAGAGGAACTGAGAACGATGTCGGGCTGATGGTTCACCATCTCCTGGTAGTTCTCGACTTGCTAAACGAGCATCACCATCCGAAACCCAAAAAACCCAATGATTTCAAATCCAAATCCCCTCAACAGCCCAATTCTAATTCCACCTTTCCTTTTTGCATCGAACACGAGCATGAAGGCATCGAACACAAGCATGAATCTTGATCCCCACTGAGTGGGAAGCTCAATCGCCCTATAAACAAGATATTTTTATTGCTTATAAGAGAATGATAGAGCAGTCTATGCCAAAGTTTGGTTTTTATAAGATAAACATTCGTGGAGTTAGAAACTTTTTTTTGTCATTTTTTGGGGTTTTACTAACTAAGTTTAGGTTTAAAATTATTGATTGGAAAAATTTAATAACCAAAATTGTTATTTTTCACTTATTTTAATATTAAATTAATGTTACGTCAATATTTTTCATTAGATTTAATGTTGAAATTAATAAAAATGATCGAATTGAGACCAAAAAATGAGATAAGAGATGTTAATAAGATAACTTTAAGTTAGGATACTACTTTAAGACATAAAAATAAGTTAAGAGACCTAACGTGAAGTTTATCCTATATATAAGTGTAAGAGAAGAATTTTAGAAAAATTGTGAGAAGATATGCATATTTCTTAAAATACGAAATAATTCAAACCACTAAGAATATTTGAGCACTTTGCTACTTTACCAAATACTGTGTCCAACAACAACACATTGAACTGGGGTTGATCACCTAATTTGGATTTTAGTATTTACTTCGTCCTATAACAATTACTCTATTTTCAACCGCACACAAACTAAGAAAAGCCCACCAATTTACACTTTTTCCCCTCCATCACCTTACTTCTCCTCAGGTCCCTCATCCATCCATTAATTCTGGATTTACATCCGTTCGTCTGTCTGTCACATCCATTTTTTCGTTCATCCCTTCCAGCCTTGATTCACATCACCTCTCCGCCTCTAGCCTTGATTCACATTGCCTCCTAGATTTGCCTTCTCCTCACATTGCCCCCTCGTAATCCATCTCACTAGAGGCTATCCTTGTTCACATTAGCCACTAGCACGTCTAGTAGACGGGAGAAACCTCACGCAAAAGGAGAGAGATGAGTTGAAATGAGGGAAAGTGAGAAAAAAAGTGGGGCTTAAAAAGGAGAAATGGATGAGTTAAAATAGGTATTCCGGTAGATGAGATGTGAAAAAATTACTGAAAAAAATAGTGGAAAATTATAGAACTACCCAAAAAAATAAATAAAGCATAAGTTACGTGACATAGATAGTATTATTTCACTGACAATCTGTGTGAAGTGAAGTATGGAAAATATATAACCGCAAAAACCAATACAACAATAAACCAAAAAAATAGTCATAAAGGAAGGGAGGGAAGTAATAAAAGAACTCGATAATATTCGAAAACACTGTTGATTTTCTTTTACATCAGTGAACGTTTAGCGACACTAAAACATGATATTTAAATATTCAAAGACATTTCTTTCCCCTACAATACAACAAAAACCTAGAAGAAACCAAAACCACTTTCTTTCTCCTCTTTCGCGTTGCTGTTTCAAACCCCAAGCTTTTAATCTCCCGACAAGATACATAACCTGAAAGAAATGAATAGCTGCTGCTGCTGCTGCTAGGCTACTGCTTCCAAGTAGATACAGTAAAGAATCAGAATGTGCCCAAAAACAGACAATAAGAAAAACCTATACCAAGGCTGTTTTCTGTAGTAATTATCAAGCCCTCAGCAAGGCCTTTCTCTTGCATTTGCCTGAACCTCTGCTGTGATGTGAACCATAGATCATGTAAATTTTCTGAAAAAGATCAAAACAAATAAAAATTTTCCTGAAAATCTCCCAGCCATTTTAGGGCTTCCACCAATTTTCAACAGCTTCACCGTTGCTTCCTACTTTCCCACGAGCCAAAAAAGAACCCCAGATATGTACCTTTGAGAAATCTACTTATTACCTATCTTGATGAATGAAACCCAATTCATGTTCTCTACACTACAAGCTGGTCAAGCTGCATCTGTTCAAGCCAGGCCCCGATCACTGATTGATCGACTGAATCAAGCTGAATATTTGCATTCTTCAAACCTTCACCAGATGCCACCCCAGCAGCAGCAGACACTGCAAACTGTTCCCTCAGCATTTCAGGCGGTGATTCCTTGACAAGGGATTGCACCCACGACACATCTGGCTCCTCACCAGTGTTGCCATGCTCAAACGAACAGGACCTCCGCAATTGATCTGTTCCATCTCCATTAACTGACCAGTCTACTTTTCCATTTGGTGAGCCCCATTTGGTCCAAGGAGTCACAGGTGATCCAGCAACAGAAACAGAATTATTGGTTCCTAGATCCCTTGAGCTGAGGCTATGTAACTGCTTCTCACGCTGAGAAAAAGAAGATAGCCTTCCTCCCATTGGGGAAATCGGCTCTACACTTCTAGGTGACATCCTTCCAGAAGACCCAGCACCAAAAGATGCCTGCAGCAATGGATGTTCAACATTTTTTGGTGAGAAAACATTAGCAGTATTAATGGGTGATAGCATGCTCTGCTGCTGTTGGAATTGATTGAGAACAGCAGACTTATGAGTTGGTGAGAACATAGCAGAAGCATTCTGCTCATTAAATCTTGGAGAAGGGGGGAATTCTGCAGAGAACAAATCTTTGAGGTTTGAAGAAGTCATCGTCTTGGACCGACCGGATCGACTCACAGACATAGGGCTGTTATGGGACTGAGAAAAACAAGTTAGGTCATTCAGGATTTGTTGCTGAGCATCAAGCTCAGCCAACAAGTCCATATCTTCTGGTTGAATGTCTCGGGCACTGAATGAGGTTCTCAAACGACTTGACTGAAAATTGCTCCCAGGAAGATGAAGTGTGGGTACATTTGGCTGGGGCCATCCCGCAGCTGAGTGTGAAACACCACCTGCTGAAGGAGACATGGGCTGATTAAAAGGAGAGGGGGGCATGCCCGACACTGATGAAGGTGACCCAGGCAAGAGGCTCATGGCAGTAGCCATGTCCATCACACAAACACCAGATGCCGATGACCGTGGTGAAGGCACAGCAGAACCAGTAGATACATAGAGTGGACGAAGTTCCTCAGCTGTATGAGCAAAAAAGCAGACTCGTCTGTTGCAACTTGTGCCATCCTTACAAAGCCTGGTTCTGTATTGGGCAGGGTGTAGCCAACACTCAAAAACCCCATGAGCATATTCACACATATCCCCACGTCTGCAAGAACCCTTGCGAAAATCAGGGCAGGGTACGCAGCTATAGTGATACTTACGGGGGTCCCTTCGCCGAGCATTCTCACCTGGGTGCACAAATGGGCACTCAGTCCAGTCATGAGAATATGCCCTAGAGCATGGACGGATCTTAAAAGAGAACATGCGAAACTCATCAGTTGCATACATGCTATTCTTTATGTCTGGCAGTGATGGATCAATCGGGTATTCTTTCTTCTCTGCCACAGAGCTAAGAGCAGCATCATTGAACTTTGAAGCTAACGGAGAGGATCCTAGCTCCGAAGGAGATGGTGGTGTCCCGTTGTCCAGTGATGAAGAAAGGGTAGGTGATGTACAATTTGATCCTTCAGAAGCATTACACGATAGGAGTTGTTCAACAACAGCTCTCATGCCACGGAGCTTTGGATGTATAACAATAGCATCAGCAGGGCGATGCCCGCTGGCATCTGTGATATTTGGATCAGCTCCAGCTGATATAAGCAGCTTGACCACTTCAATAACCCCTAGAGATCCACCAGAGGCAGCACAATGAAGGGCAGTGCTATGATCCAATCCACATGAGAGATTGACATCAGCATCAGAACAAGATAGTATGAGCTTGACAACATCAATGCTACCATATATAGCAGCAACCATTAATGGTGTTCTGTGCAACGCAACTACATGCTTTGAACCTTTTTTCCGACAATACCACAGTCCACCTTCAACCAAAGAAGCAGCGTCCTGCTCTATCAACCATTTGATCCCTTCAACATCATTATTGGAAGCAAGTTCAAGGAGCTTTGAAAAAGAATCCTCAGCCCCAAATGTTAACTGGTGCATATTTTCTGTGTCAGAATCCATTTGCACAGGAGTAGTCGAGTCAGCTTTCGAATCACTTGAACCCTCACACATCCTTTAATCAATTGCAACATCAAAGAACAAGGACAAAATTACAATTAGCACACATATTAAGATACTATACACAAAATTAAGTGCAGACCTTGCATCAAATCAAACGGGGATAAAATATCAAACTGGAATTTGGGAAGGTCATCCAAAACAATGGAGGGGCAGAGAGATTCATACAATGGAAAACATTCAACACAAAAACCTCTGCCTCAGCCAAAAACCAAAAAATCCAAACACGCAGTCCATAGCTTTGTAAAATGAGCTTACAACCTAAAATATTAAAGACCACTCGTAAACCCTGGAACTTAAATACTACTACATAAAGACTATTGCTTGAAATCAGAACTAGAGATGGTTAAAGAATAGAATCGTCCTAAATCATCACCATTAAAAAATTTGGAAACCAAGAGAATCTCTTCTCCTATCACATGGCAGATCTGATGATAAGATCACGATTACTTATTCTAAGAATAAAAGCACGATTATTATTCCCCAGATTAAGAATGTTTATCCATCGTGAAGAACCCAACCACAAAGGGAAATATTCAGTTCGGGCATTATTTAGGTTGGAAAAGAACTCCGGAAAGCATCCTCCTAAGAGAATCTAACGACAGCCTGATCAAGAATAAAATTCAAAAGAGATCTAACAGATGTTCATCAGTCACTGCGTGATCACCTATAACGAACAACGACGTTGAAATTCGACAGTTTTTTTTCCGCAAATTCGAAAGCAGTAAATAGCAACAGATCAGATGAGGACAAGAGCTTATAAGGCCAAAGAAATGCCCAGGAGAACAAAACATCAAAAGATTCTTCCCCCATTATTCTCCTCCATTCTTTCCTCGGACACTGACAGGAAAATTTACTAAAGGTAGGTGCTAGCTATCTCCGGCCGGTCATCACAATCAAAAGCCGGAACCTTTGTTCAATCTAACCACATGACTAAGAAAACTTACACAGCAAGCAGAAGACTCAAAACAAAAATGCAGGAGAAACAACAAGTCATCCCAAATTCAACGCGAACAGAAATTCCAAAAAAAATGAAAGAAGCCAAGTCAAAACAGCTGGTAAAAATGGTAGTACAAACTACCGATGATTGGTGAAAGTAACAAGACGTTTCGCCGGCGAAGACAAGAACTCACCGACCAGACCCAAACGGGAGCCGAGAAACAGATGAACCGGAACAGATCTAGAGACAGAAAGAGAGAAAGATAGTGATACTTCAAACTGGAGCAAGCATTTGAGTTCTGTTCAAGAGTCCAAAAGGAAGACAACGAAGGCCGATGTAGCCTTTAATGGACAAGAAATGGATCCGTCTTGGAAGATCGCCTCCATCGATGCTAACGAGAAGACAGAAGAAAGTGAGGTTTTTTTTTTCTTTTTATTGACTCAGTTTTCCGTTTTTTGGGAGAAAAAGAGGGAGGGAAGGAGGAGTAACCTCTGGAAATTGAAATTAAATGGCAACGAAATGAGAAGGAAATGCGAATTCGAGTTCCTGGTTTTTAAAGTCAAGGATCAGAGCAGGGGTAGCAAAAGGTAGGAGAGATGAAATGATTTCGAAATCTACCCCAAATGAGATTTAAATGCGAGTCAAATCTCAAATGACGGTGACTTTCTGGGCCGATAATCTCGAGCCCGCAGGCCTGGAATAAAAAGGCCCATCGTTCAATTTCTAGCGAAATATATGAACGCGCGTTTTTCCGATTGGGAAGCTTTAAAAAGAAAATAATAATAATTGGAAAATAATTGTGGTGTTTATATAGGTGAAATTAGAAGAAAAAATAAATCACTAATTTTTTTTGTTGGAACAATTGAGTCACTAATATTTTTTTGGTTAAATCAACCAATGAAGTTATTGAGTTAGCTCAAGTTAGCCCAATTCATCAGAATATTTTTTTTTTAGATGAGACATTATGTTTGTACTAAAGTAAAAAGAAAAAAAAAATACCGAGTAGACCACTAATTTTTTTGTTAACCCAATTAGGCCACTTATGTTTGTTTTTGTCCTGAATAAACCAATAATATTTTTAAATGAGTCAAATTGTTCATTCTTCGTTAAACGTAGTATTTTCTATACATTTTACAGCGATCAAAGTTAGCATTTTCTAAAAACAAAAAAGGAAATATTACTAGAAAAATTTGTCTGTTTACGAAGAGAACTACAAACATTAATGGTTTATTTCATTATTTTTTGTCTATTATTAAAATATGAGATATTTTGTATAAATGGTTTCCAATGAATTCCTTCTCTTTTCAAAACAACACAAAAGTTATATGAATAATACTTATAATAGGATTACTGTAGCTAACTGAGACTAAAAAATCATCATCCTCAATCACCACTATTATCTACAAAGACGACTTCAATTTTGGGTTTACTTTCTAGTTTCTGGAAACTCAATACCATTATTGATGTAAGATGTTGTGTATTTAAGGATGGAGGGAATGTTGGATAACAAAATTTCATATACTGACTTAAAATATAGAGAGAGGGGGTAGAGGGATTGTTCTTGGGTGTTTAATCAAAATGTAAGTAGATTTCCAATTGTGGTAATGATTTTAATGTATTTGAACTATTTTAAACTAAAAGTATCTACCGTATCAAATTTTAAAAAGATAGTGGTGATTTTTCTAATATTTTCATTGGATTTAAACATCTAGTAAGTGAATTAGGTCATTTGTATAATATTAGGGGCTTATGTCACTATTTAAGTAACATTAATAGTTTATTTGACATAAAAATAATATTAGTGACCAATTCCAAAAGGGTAGTGGTTTTTTGTTATTTTTGTTGATGAAAATTGACATTCCAAAAGGAAATTGTAGACATAAGATTGGGGTGGTGGCCTCTAAGGATGAGCAAAATTTTGGTTATATCCAAAATAACTAAATAATAAAAAAAGATTTCAGTTTTTGATTATCAATTTTAGATATAAAAAAAAACTGATATAAAAATTCAGTTTAGTTTTCGATTTGTCCCAACTAAAATTTAGTTAACTAAAATAACCGAATTTTTAATGGATATTTGTTATGTGTATGTATGTAATGTTTGGGTTTGGAATGAATTATAGATACTTGTCATGTGATTAGAATATATGTTTAGATTGAAATATGTGATGAATATTTGAAGTTTGTAATGTATATGTATATAATTCGGTTATTCTGTATAATTTGGTTATTTTGAATGAAAACCGAATAACCAAATTTTTTTCAATTATTTCTATTTTTGATTATTTTAATTTTCTCTCATAATTCAATATATTTAGTTATTAGTATATAAGATCAAAAATCAAATAAATTTAATTATTTAATTTCGGTTAAAACCAAAAAAATCGAATAAGCACCCCTAAATTTATTTACTACTGACGCTTTCCCGGTTGGGCTGGCTGGGAAAAGGAATTTGGTAAGCAAAGGTAAAACCGGCCAAAAAGGCAGACGTGAACGAGAGATTTCGGAGGATTAGAAAGAGAAGATTTGGAGTCCGCCAATAAGCGTATGGTGGAGGACGGGTGTCAGAAATTCAGAGGCAGTGGTCAATTTTGGTTAATTGTAGAGTCAAATCGGAGTGGGGAAACAGAGCTGAAAATCAATTTCAATTTCGACGCCTAAAGTAACATTCTCATACCGTACTGATCGGGCGGTATGGGTCAAAAAATGGCATGAGATAAGGAAAATGGTACAAGACGGAAAATACACCTTTTTATTTTTATTTTTATTTTTATTTTTATTTTTTAATATTTTTGAGTAAAATATATAATTATTATGATTAATTAAATGCATGTATAATAATTTTTTAAATTTAAAATAATTATCTATTTTATTATTTTCTACCATTTAAAGTGATATTTTTATTTCATAAATATATATTTATATTTTTACAAAATATAGATATGTGCCATATGTACTTTAAATCCACACATTTTCAATGCTTGCTATGTTTTATATATTCATATTGTTGACACCCAATTTCATCCGACTTTCATTAATAATAATAATAAATTAATTAAAAATTTATTAAATTAAAAAAAACTAAGAAAATATATTATATATATATTGATAACAATTAGCTTAGAAGGGTGGCATTTTTTTTTTGTTTTAAAAAAAGGAAAATAATAATAATAAAAAAATAAAATAAAATAATGATAATAATAATAGATAAATAAATAATAAATAATAAAAATAAAATAATAAAAAAATGGGGTTCTAGCATCTTCTTATCCCATTATTAAAAAAATTATTAATTAAAATTAAAATTAAAATTAATTATTTACATATTTCACTCCCACACGCCTCTCTCTTCTCGCCCTCTCCAGAATCTTCTTTTCCCCCCTTCTTATCTGCTCTCAATCTGCTCTCACAGAAAGGGAGCTAGCCTTCCATCTCTCTCTTCTCCCTCCACTAACTTCTTCTTCCTCTATCAGCTTCTCTCTCATCCTCTCTCTCATTCACGCTCTCCCTCTCTCTCTCTCCCCCTTTCTGAGTGATCTTTCTCCTTCTCCCTCTCTGTTTCTTCTCCCTCTCTGTTTCTATTCTCTCTCTCAGACAACGAACACACACACAGAAAAAAAAAAAAAAAAAAAAACGTTCTCTCTCTCTCCCTCGCAACAGCTCTCCTTCTCTCACGCTCAGCACCCCTCCTTCTCTCTCTGCTCTCTTCCCTCCGCGTCGCTCCCTTGCTGCTCGCCAGCCGCCGCCTCCCAGACCACCGTCGGCTCCAGCTCCAGCGCCCCCTAGCTGTCGTCCTCTGCCGTGCTCCCTCCACTCCGTGGACGCCTTCGCCCTCCTTCCCCACTCGCCCTCCGCTCAGCGCCGCATCTGCCGCCCGCCTGCTGCTCTCACTCCAGTCACCGTCTCCAGCCACCTCCCCCTGTGCTCCTTTGCTGCTGTGCAACAGAGGAAGAAGAAGACGCGTTTTTTTTTTCTCGATTTGACCAAGTCAAAATTTAAAAATTTGGAGTAAAATTCTCATTTAATCCTTAGTAATCTTTATTTATCCATCCAAGTCATTAACTTTCTTTTATTTTGCAGATCAGTCACCGACAACAAGCTTTTTGTTTCTTTATTTGTTTGTTTTGCTATGCCTCAAACTTAGCTATTAAATTTATTTGTTTAAGACGGTTTGATATACGAACTGATCAGAGTTGTTTTCTGTTGTTGATGAGCCGAGACACAGGGGGTGGATACGTATGGCTAATATGCATCTTACTTGGTAGTGCTTCATGAGTTGAATTTTGATATAGAAATTTGATACCTGGATGCAATTATATCAGTTTATTGTACCCTTTAAAATCAGTAGATCAGTTTCAGAATTACGGGTGTTTATTAAAAAAAAATTATGAATGATAAAATTCTGAGATTTCGAGGATGTCTATATCCATGACCGGGTGATCTGGTAAGATCCATGGCTTGGATAATTATTCAAAAATATTTTAAAACAATAAAAAATATATAAAAGGGGATTTATGAAAATCCTCAGAAGATAATCACCGCACCACTCGACAAGCCCAGCACTGATCGCTGATCAATCGCCCACTGTCGAACGATATCAAAACAGGACAAAAATCTGTTCTGGAATCCATAGCTCGGTTAAAAGTCGACTCAAATCTCGGTACAATTCCTCTTATATTCTTCAACTTTTCTATTTCACATAAGTTACTAACTTTATTAACAATTAACTGTTATTATTATTATTATCATTATTGGTTGTATCTCTTATTTTTTAAGTGGATAGCCGAAAAGCCCCACTTTATTTATTTATATATCATCTTTTGATATTCTTTTGTTTACTTTATGTGTTTTCCCTTTATCTATTTGCATGTGATATTTAATTTATGCATCTCTTTTTTTAATGGATGTTCAAAACAAAAAAAATAAAAATAAAAAAATAAAAAGAGAAGAAAACCTCCACTTTATTTATTGTTATTTAATTTTTCTTTATTTTATGGTTAAACTCATTTCATTTAAAGAAATTAGCCATAAAAAAATATATATGTAAAATAAATCTGAACCATGTTGTTAAGTAAAAAAAAAAGAATTTTTAGTTCATGGTATATTGGCTGGAAACTGTCTCGTGCCCGCTTTTGAGCTGCTTCACCTGGTGAAGAGGGTCTGGCTGAGTAACAACGCCCCGTATCATGATCAAAGATTTTTATTTTTAAACTCTTTGATTCCTTTAAATTAACTTCTTATTAAATAAAAAAATTAATTATTTTTTTTAATTCTTTTATAAATTGAGTAATTCTTTGAATAATAAATATCCTTCATTAAACAAGAAAAATCAGATAAGAAAAAGAAAAGAGAGATAAGAGAAAGATAAAAATCAAAAAGATAAAGAAAAGAAAGAAAAGAATAATAAGATATAAAAAAGAAAGATTTTTTTTAAAATCATTAACAAATTTAATAAAAAAGACTTATAAGTTAAACTAATAATTAATTTCATAAAATAATAATTAAATAATTAACTTTAAATTAATTTTCATATCCGGATGATCCGGCAGGATCTACGGTTTGGAAATATCAACCTTTGTTTAACTAAATAAATTAAATAAATACAAAGATAAAAATCCATGTTTACAATATGGATTAAATTATTTAAAATTTCACCAAATTCCGTGTCCAAATGACTCGGCAGAGTCCATGGTTCGGAATCAAATCTTCCGTGTCCAAATGACTCGGCAGAGTCCATGGTTCGGAAGTATAAAATTCTATACAAATTAATTACCAAAAATCCAAATCCGACTAATTCAGTTAAAATTTCTGTTTAGAACATTAACTGAATTTTTTTAAAGCAAAGCAAGACAAAATTGAAATCAACTAAGGTACCAATTTTTGGGCGTTTTAACAAAGTTGTTTTAACGTAACCGTACTCCCGAACCCCCGAACTCTCGCAGACCAATTTTAAGGTGTCCAATCGACCTAGGTGAAACAGATTGGTGGCGACTCCAGAAAACCCGACGTTGCCACAGCTTGGTGACTCCACTGGGGACCCTGGTTAGTGAGTCAAGCCTAAAAATTGATTTATTTTGTTCTGTTTTGTTTATTTTTATGTGGATTTATATGTTATATTTACTTATTCTAAACATGCATAATGCATTCACAAAATGAAGCTCTATACCCGAGCTTCCTCAAATCGAACACAATTCTTTCTAAGCGGAATTGGTGTTGTTGTCCTTGTGAGGCCATGGTCTCCAAGCCTTCACTGGTTTCAAAGTAGTAAAGTAGTGTATTGCCTCCTGAGACGGTTAGTCTCTGCATGGGCCCACGAGAAGCTACAACTCGAATTAATCCATTCCTTACATAAACCATAGAGGGTAAGGAATCGGGCTATCACTATAATTTAGTGACGGGATTCGGGAACTATCCCTTGCCTTTTTGATAAGCCACCTTATGCATATAGAACTCCCCACTTAACCATAGAACTGGCTATAGAATTCCTACCATTTACCAACGCCATAAGCATGCCATTGTTATGTCATTTTGTGTCTTACCTTTTATTTTCTTCGTGTTTTATATTTATGGCTTTAACTTCTTTTCTCATAATAGTTCATGAGTTGTTAATTGCTATTTAACTTATTAATAACCTTATCTTTCTTTTCTTGTACTTCTGTTTTGTGCAATTTTCTCTATGCATCAAAACCACGCATCAAACTATAATAATTTTTTGTCTTTCTAATGGCAACTAAAAGTTTTGAAGTTCCACGATAATGGATAAGCAAACTCACTCATCGCATGCATGCATTACATTAATCACGTGCATATAAAGTCTGATAAAAATAATCTCATTGCATGTATTCCATTACATCAATCACGTGCATATAAATTTTGATAAAAAACATAATCTCATTATGTATTGCATGCATCCATTGCATCAATCATATACATGTAAAATCTAATAAAATGAATCTCACTTTAAAAAGGTAAAATTGGATCTCAACACCAATATCCAACTCGACTCCAAACAAGACTAATGGCAGAGCAAACCGAAGGATGCCTCACAAATATTGAGTCCAAGATAGAAAATATGGCCGGAGCAATTCCCTCCTCATTACACAAAAAAATGAAATTCATTTTTGAAGGAAAGTTAATCACAGTCTTTGCTGAAGAAGGCATTCTGCTATCATCTATATCAATAGTAGCAAAGACCAAGTGACCTTCTCTTCCAAGTTGGTGTGACCCAAATCCCAAATGTAACTGAAAATTCTGTCATATTGAAACTCAAGGTCCAACAGTTGGTCGAGTCCAAGTTGCTAGGCCCGATGTGATTGGTAATTGAAAGTGAAGATTTTGAGCTGGAATTACATTAATTTTGGAAGGGCTCCAAGTCAGATCTGACCTAATAGTCCGCACAGACTTTTGAATGACAAGGAATCCTTTGAATAAACTTGTATCTTTGAAAGCTTGCAAAAGTAATCTAATAGTAAAAATCTCCTAGATTTAGTCCAGAATCTAGAGTGTAGTCTTTGTTAGATGGACACCTGGTATTCTTTTTCTGGTACAACAAAAAGATGTGATGCGTGCATTCTACTACTTTCCATTTTTACACTCTTTGCCATTATACTATCCATTATTGCCATCACACTTTACTTTTCGACAACCGGTAATTTTTTTTGTTCTCTAACAAAAAGATGTTGCGTGTGCATTCTACCACTTTTTAATCCCATTATTACTTCTACACATTCTACCAATTTTTACCAAAAATTCAATTATTACACCTACACATTCCACCACTTCTTACCAAAAATTTCATTTTTACATCCATCTCTCACTCATTTCCATTATACTATCCATTATTGCTATCATACTTTGCTTTCTAAATGATATTACTCGTGGGTGAAAATAAAAAGTTAAGGGAGATTTAATAGTGGCGATCTTGAAAGTGTTGTCAAATCTAGTAAGAAGGATTTCATATGTTGCACCCCAACTCTCAAAAAAAGAATTCATAGTGGTTAACGTCCTTGCAAGAAGTCTGGGGTTAGCTTCCAAACAAGGTAGCTCTCATATTAAATGACTTCAGTGGCCTCCCAATTCTCACAATTGCTCAATACAAAAAAAAAAAAAAGAGATTCTCAGTTTTTCGCAACACAAATTCCAACAAAGGAAAGAAGTTCATCCCTTCCATCAAAAGCCATTAAAGAGAAAATTCAAAACCAAAAAGGACTGAGAGCAAACACAAGCAACTAAGGCCACTTGAATCATTTCACTTCAAGAGGGCTATGATCTCAGTTCTTTGCAACACAAACTCGGAAAAGAGAAATTCATCCTTTCCATCAAAAGACAACAAGGGAAAATTCAAAACCAAAAAGGATTGAGAACAAGCACGAGCAAGCAAGGCCACTTGAGTCATCTCACTTCAAGAGAGTTATCAAGTATGTCATCACCATAGCTCACAAAAAAAAAAGGGAAACAAAAAAAAAACAAAACAAAAAAAAAGCAAAAAAAAAAAGGGCTCAAACTAGAGCAAAAGAAAAAAAAGAAAACAAGTGAGCTATGGATTCTAAACTGAAAACCTGCAAATGTGGTCTAGAAGACAAAAGCAACTTTCAAGCCAAGCATACATAAAGACCACGATAGTTGGGGGGCAACAGATGAGGTTTAACTTTCTGGAAAGAGTGGCAAGTTCGAGGTCATCACTATTGAGTTTTTCACCATAATCAAATTTCCTCACGAGTAGTATTAAAAGACCCTTCTTTCAAACCACTTAAACTTAACTTTCCTCAGACTTATCATCCTCATTCAGCTAAAAGACTATCATTGTGAAACATGTTTCTACCTTATTTAATACTGCTCACGAGTAGTATTAAAAGACCATTCTTTCACACCACTTAAATTTAACTTTCCTCAGACCTAACATCCTCATTCAGTTAAAAGACTATTATTGTGAATCATGTTTCTACCTTATTTAATACTGCTCACAAGTAGTACTAAAATACCCTTCTTTCACACCACTCAAACTTAACTTTACTCAGACCTAATATTTACCTCTTAATATTATTCTCATTCAGCTAAAAAACTGCCACAAAAAAAAAACATTCAAACTTAACTTTCCTCACACCTAACAGTTACCTCTCGATAACATCCTCATTCAGCTAAAAGGCTATCCTTGTGAATCATGTTTATACCTTATTGCCTTGCACAGTTTATGTCTTCGAGTTGGAAAGGGAAGAATGGCAGGATATTTTAATTGAAAACAAAGACCGTAAATTACTTTGTCAAGCTTTGCAAATTGATGAAAGTTTTTCTTTAAGGCCAAACCATTATTCATTAATGTGTGTAGATTTAAAAGTGAGGAGATAGCTTGAGACTTTCTTTAAGAAGATGTGGTTCTTGTAAGAGAAATTCATGATCAAGGACCATCACAAAGGTCTAGAAATGCTCGACCTTCTGTTAAAGGCGAGGTGATACCTTTTATCCACATAAATACCATATTCAGGGGGCAAAGTAGTCTCTACAAAGCGTAAGAGGAGTACTGCCAACAAAGAAGTTCAATAGACAAGGGGGCAAGTCTTATGGATCAAAACATGAGTTCAAGGAAGAGCAATCATTCAGATTATAACATGGGGATAAGTATGTGTCAGCCCGGACACAAGAAAAAGGACAGACATTGAAAGTAAAGCCTTTGATGCTATGAAATCCATGACAAGGGATGAGTACCCAAAGAGACATAAAGTATGAGGCGGGCAAACATTAAAGAAATTGAAGCCAAAATTCAAGAACAAGTCAAGAAAATGGGATTTTGAAAAGAGCCGGGCTTTTGAGGCAATGGACAAGAGCTGGGAAGCATAAAGAGATTTAATGATAGTCCAAGAAGGCCATCACAAAGAGGATCCAGTAAAACAAAGACATAAAGAACTAGATCCATACAAAAAAAAGAACCATCAATTACACATGCTTTGCATTCATGCATTTCACATCATGCATGCATGACTTTTACATGATAGGAATCAAATGGGAAACACATCCACCGCACCGTTACAGCAGTATAAGCTGAGATCTCAATAACATCAGCTCTTACCAATCTATCACTGGATACACAGCTAATATGCGGGACCAACCCGCATTAGGAATTCAAGGATAAGGTAGACAATATGTCAAAAGCCTGGCAATCGATTCAATAATCGAGACTACACCTGGAAGGACAGGATTGACGTCAGCTAGTAGTATCCAAGATAAGAGATAGCTATAGCCAAGGATAAGGCAGATATCAAAAAAAAAAATATATAAAGTAGACAATATTGTCAAAATTCTGGCAATTGATTCAATAATCGAGGCTACACCTGGAAGGACGATTGATGCCAGCTTAGCAGCATCCAAGATAAGAGATAGTTGTGGTCAAAGATAAGGCAGACATCAAGAAATATTGTCGTTGAATCTTTGTCAAAAGCGGACAAAAGATTCAATAATCAAGGACTCGATCGACGTCAGCTGGATGGAATATCAAAGATAAGAAATATCTATGATACCAAAATAAAGTAGGATCCACTTTTCCGGTTAAACGGCGGATACGGTACTCCGTGACTCTCAAGTCGGTTCTCTCAGTTGCCCATAATAACTGATTCCTTCACCCCTTCTTTCTTTTACTTCCTCCTAGAAAATGGATCCTACTTTTTCTGCCTTGCGAAAGTATTTCCCTTCTATCCCAAAGAACATCCTCAAAAAGATCTACCAAGTTTGCTGTGAACAATTAAGAGTTCTGATGCACAAAGGAATCCCTGAAGATGTGCGGTGGTTAATCGAAGCCAAGGTTCGTCTGGCAGGTGAAATCCCAGAGGCATTTGTGTCTCACATGCCTGGTATAGGCAAAAGCTCTTATGCCAAAAAGCGAAGAGCGAAAAGGTTACAAGTCTGCCATAAATGTGGACGGTGGACTTGTAATACTAAATGTCGTTCTTTAGGGATGATCTCTGATAATCGAGAAGATAAAATACGATTCATTAAGAATGGCCTGAGTAAGGACTCGTTGGATGATATCCAATTGACTCTTGAGACGCATTCTTGTGGATCTGTGCAACGTGAACTTCTTGGTTTATGGAGCATTTTTCATGAAGAACGAAACCGTTACAGTCTTGGGAATCTGACTGTAAATGACCCTGTTTGCCAGCTTATAAGAAAACTGGATGGGAAGCAAATCCTCGACTCATAGAAGCCGTTAATGCCATTACTAGACGTAAAGCCAGTGGAAGATGTGAGTCACAGTCACAATTACTATACATACAGTTTGTTATATTTGGAAAAGTTTGCATTTTCTTTTGACAGATGTACATGCTCCCCTAAGTGTAATCGACACGTTATCCCTTTTCATCACTATAAATGCGTGTTCTTCCTTCTGATTAAGCAGCGGATAAGATACCCCGTGACTTCTAAATTCGGTTATTCCAGTCTCTTACAATAACTGATTCATTTCCCTCTTCTCTCAAATTCTTCTCTCATCAATGGATTCTACTCTTTCTGCACTGCGAAAATACTTTCCTTCCTTTCCAATAAAAGTCCTTAAAAAGATCTACCTTGCTAGATGTGAAAGAATCAGAGTTTTTACACGCAAAGGCATTCCCGATAATGTGCAGTGGATAATTGAAGCTAAGGTCCGTCTGGCGGGTAAAGTTCCAGATGCATTTATGCCCCGCATGCCCGGTTTAGGTAAAAGCCGTTATGCCAAAAGGCGAAGAGCAAAGAGACTAGGCGTGTGTTATAAATGTGGGCGATGGAATTGTAATACTAAATGTCGCTCTTTAGGATACATCTCCACAAATCGTGAAGATAAAAGAAAATTCATTAAGAATGGCCTGCGTAAGGAATCTCTGGAAGATATCCGAGAGACTCTTGAAACGCATTCTTGTGGAAAAGTGCAAGGTCAAATTGTCAAATTGTGGAGGACTTACCATAAAGAACGAGATCGTTACAGTCTTGGGAATGTGACTTTAAACGACCCTGTCTGCCAGTTTGTAAGAAAACTGGATGGGAAGCAAGTCCTCAACTCATAGAAAGCATTGAAGCCATTACTAGATATAAATCAGAGGAAGATGAAAGCCACAGTCATGATTGCTGTACATATAAGCTGTCATTTGTCTATTCTTTTGACAATAATGTACTTGCTTCTGTAAGTGTAATTAACGCATTATCCCTTTCATCACTATAAATATGTGTTAGTTATTTTCGTTTCCTACAATCACTAATTTCTTTCTTTGCCTCATTCATCAATGGAGTCTTCTCTTTCCGCCCTACGAAAGTATTTTCCTTCCTTCCCAATAAATGTTCTTAAAAAGATTTATGAAGCTAGATGTGAACGATTCAGAGTATTTATGCACAAAGACATTCCTGATAATGTGCGGTGGCTAATTGAAGCTAAGGTTCGTTCAGCTGGTGAAGTTCCCGAAGCGTTCTTTCCCCGTATGCCCGGCTTTGGTAAAAACGCTTATGCCAAAAAAAGAAGAGCAAAGAGGCTAGGCGTTTGTCATAATTGTGGATGGTGGATTTGCGGCAATAAATGTCATTCTCCAGGAGTGATCACCAGAAATCGTAATGATAGAATAAGATTCATCAAGAATGGCCTGCGTAAGGAATCTTTGGATGATATCCTATTAACTTTTGAAACACATTCTTGTGAAATAGTGCAATGGGAAATTATGGATTTATGGTGGACTTTCCGTAAAGAACAAGATCGTTACAGTCTTGGAAATCTGACTTTTAATGACCTAGTTTGCCAGTTTGTGAGAAAACTGGATAGGATGCAAATCGCCGATTCATAGAAGGCATTGAAGTCGTTACTGGATGCAAAATCAGTGGAAACGTGAACCAAAGTCACGATTACTGTACGTGCTAGCTATCGCTTTTGAAATTTTCCTCCCCTTTTTGCAATAATGTACCCACTTCTGACATGAAATACAGTTATGACTACTGTATATAGCTGCCACTTTTGAAATTTTCCTTCTCTTCCAATAATCACGTACCTACTCCTGACGTAAGCTACAGTAGTGACTACTGTACATGCTAGCAGCTATTTTGAAAATTTTCCTCCTCTTTTAACGATAGTGTACCCATACCTGACCAGAGTCATACTCGTGACTACTGTGAATAGCTGGCAATAATGTATCCATTCTTAAGAATAAAATTATTACTTTATCTTTTCATCTCTATAAATATATTTTCTTTTCTTCTTTCCTCACATGGGTAAGGATAGGAATGGAGAAAACCTCCACTCGTAAATCCCGAAGTATTTGTGTATTTTCTGGAGCTTTTCCTGGAGAAGATGAAGAGTACTTAAAGGCAGCCAACCATATGGGTAGTGTATTAGCTGAGCGAAAAATACACTTAGTTTATGGAGGAGGTAGTCTCGGATTAATGGGAGCTGTAGCATCAGCAGTATATTTAGGAGGAAGCCAGGTTCTGGGTATTATCCCTACATCTCTGAAATCGGTTTCTGAGGGCACGATTGGAGAAGAGCTAGCGGTTAAAAATCTGCAAGAGCGCTTGTTACAAATGTTTTTTAATGCTGATGCTTTTATCGCTTTACCAGGTGGCTTTGGCACGTTAGGAGAAGTCTTCCAAATTGCTTCCATGGCCCAACTTAATTTGCATCAAAAACCCATTGGGCTGTTAAATGTTAACTATTTCTTCGCAGGTCTATTATCTTTTATGAATCGTGCTGTGAAGCAGAAGTTTATCCCTGAGGTGGCACGACGAATCATAATATCCACAACAACTGCTGAAGAATTACTAGATAAAATACGAGCTTTTGTTCCTGAACCAGATCCAGCAATGATTCAGATAGACTGGACACGACAGTCTTTCCCGACCAGTTCACTCCCATAATTGTCCTTTACCCGGCCTGTTGAAGCATTGTGGAAGAAGAAGCGATCTGATCCGTTTTTCTTGTCCTTTCGTTTTAATTATCAGCATTTTCTTTCGTATTTCAGTTTTTCTTTTCAGGGAATTTCGTTATCTTATAAGATAGTTTCGTCCATGCTGATATTAAAACCATGCGACAATGCCTTTAGGTTGGAATGGCTGAGTAAAGAATAATTTTTATTACTCTTGAGACGCATCCTATTAGGTCTACTAGGCATAACATTTTGGGGTAGTTAAGCTTTGACCTTATTTGGATGACATATCTCACAAGGGAATCTATATTTACTGAAAAACATATTAGATGAACCTTGGATATTGATTCCAAACATCCGTTCCCTTTACATAATTTGTCAGTGTTATTGTCATCATCAAGATTCACTCATCTTATCGAAGTTTAAATTTCTGCACTCACCTATTATGAAAATTCACACTTCCGAATAGAACATTCCAACTTCGATTGTCTGAGGTACTTAAAAAGGAGGAAAGAGTTTTTCTCCACAATCAATTTCAATTTCAACGAGGATCTAAGGACGGAACCTTTGCCTCGTAATCAATCAATTTCAATTTCAACGAGGTTCTAAGGACGGAACCTTTGCCTCGTGATCAATCAACTTTCCTTCAAACGATAGGAGAGTTCCTATCGTCGAGGTTCTAAGGTAGGACCCTTAACCTCAAAACAATCAATTTTACTTTAAACGATAGGAGAGTTCCTATCGTCGAGGTTCTAAGGTAGGACCCTTAACCTCATTCAAACAATTTTCCTTCAAACAATAGGAGAGTTCCTATCGTCGAGGTTCTAAGGTAGGACCCTTAACCTCAAAACAATCAATTTTACTTCAAACGATAGGAGAGTTCCTATCGTCGAGGTTCTAAGGTAGGACCCTTAACATCAAAATCATCAATTTTCCTTCAAACGATAGGAGAGTTCCTATCGTCGAGGTTCTAAGGTAGGACCCTTAACCTCAAAATAATCAATTTTACTTCAAACGATAGGAGAGTTCCTATCGACGAGGTTCTAAGGTAAGACCCTTAACCTCATTCAAACAATTTTCCTTCAAACGATAGGAGAGTTCCTATCGTCGAGGTTCTAAGGTAGGACCCTTAACCTCAAAACAATCAATTTTCCTTCAAACGATAGAAGAGTTCCTATCGTCGAGGTTCTAAGGTAGGACCCTTAACCTCAAAACAATCAATTTTACTTCAAACGATAGGAAAGTTCCTATCGTTGAGGTTCTAAGGTAGGACCCTTAACCTCAAAATCATCAATTTTCCTTCAAACGATAGGAGAGTTCCTATCGTCGAGGTTCTAAGGTAGGACCCTTAACCTCAAAACAATCAATTTTACTTCAAACGATAGGAGAGTTCCTATCGTCGAGGTTCTAAGGTAGGACCCTTAACCTCATTCAAACAATTTTCCTTCAAACAATAGGAGAGTTCCTATCGTCGAGGTTCTAAGGTAGGACCCTTAACCTCAAAACAATCAATTTTACTTCAAACGATAGGAGAGTTCCTATCGTCGAGGTTCTAAGGTAGGACCCTTAACCTCAAAATCATCAATTTTCCTTCAAACGATAGGAGAGTTCTTATCGTCGAGGTTCTAAGGTAGGACCCTTAACCTCAAAACAATCAATTTTACTTCAAACGATAGGAGAGTTCCTATCGTCGAGGTTCTAAGGTAGGACCTTTAACCTCATTCAAACAATTTTCCTTCAAACAATAGGAGAGTTCCTATCGTCGAGGTTCTAAGGTAGGACCCTTAACCTCAAAACAATCAATTTTACATCAAACGATAGGAGGGTTCCTATCGTCGAGGTTCTAAGGTAGGACCCTTAACCTCAAAATCATCAATTTTCCTTCAAACGATAGAAGAGTTCCTATCGTCGAGGTTCTAAGGTAGGACCCTTAACCTCAAAACAATCAATTTTACTTCAAACGATAGGAGAGTTCCTATCGTCGAGGTTCTAAGGTAGGACCCTTAACCTCATTCAAACAATTTTCCTTCAAACAATAGGAGAGTTCCTGTCGTCGAGGTTTTAAGGTAGGACCCTTAACCTCAAAACAATCAATTTTACTTCAAACGATAGGAGAGTTCCTATCGTCAAGGTTCTAAGGTAGGACCCTTAACCTCAAAATCATCAATTTTCCTTCAAACGATAGGAGAGTTCCTATCGTCGAGGTTCTAAGGTAGGACCCTTAACGTAAAAACAATCAATTTTACTTCAAACGATAGGAGAGTTCCTATCGTCGAGGTTCTAAGGTAGGACCCTTAACCTCATTCAAACAATTTTCCTTCAAACGATAGGAGAGTTCCTATCGTCGAGGTTCTAAGGTAGGGCCCTTAACCTCAAAACAATCAATTTTCCTTCAAACGATAGAAGAGTTCCTATCGTCGAGGTTCTAAGGTAGGACCCTTAACCTCAAAACAATCAATTTTACTTCAAACGATAGGAGAGTTCCTATCGTCGAGGTTCTAAGGTAGGACCCTTAACCCCAAAATCATCAATTTTCCTTCAAACGATAGGAGAGTTCCTATCGTCGAGGTTCTAAGGTAGGACCCTTAACCTCAAAACAATCAATTTTACTTCAAACGATAGGAGAGTTCCTATCGTCGAGGTTCTAAGGTAGGACCCTTAACCTCATTCAAACAATTTTCCTTCAAACAATAGGAGAGTTCCTGTCGTCGAGGTTTTAAGGTAGGACCCTTAACCTCAAAACAATCAATTTTACTTCAAACGATAGGAGAGTTCCTATCGTCGAGGTTCTAAGGTAGGACCCTTAACCTCAAAATCATCAATTTTCCTTCAAACGATAGGAGAGTTCCTATCGTCGAGGTTCTAAGGTAGGACCCTTAACGTAAAAACAATCAATTTTACTTCAAACGATAGGAGAGTTCCTATCGTCGAGGTTCTAAGGTAGGACCCTTAACCTCATTCAAACAATTTTCCTTCAAACGATAGGAGAGTTCCTATCGTCGAGGTTCTAAGGTAGGGCCCTTAACCTCAAAACAATCAATTTTCTTTCAAACGATAGAAGAGTTCCTATCGTCGAGGTTCTAAGGTAGGACCCTTAACCTCAAAACAATCAATTTTACTTCAAACGATAGGAGAGTTCCTATCGTCGAGGTTCTAAGGTAGGACCCTTAACCTCAAAATCATCAATTTTTCTTCAAACGATAGGAGAGTTCCTATCGTCGAGGTTCTAAGGTAGGACCCTTAACCTCAAAACAATCAATTTTACTTCAAACGATAGGAGAGTTCCTATCGTCGAGGTTCTAAGGTAGGACCCTTAACCTCATTCAAACAATTTTCCTTCAAATGATAGGAGAGTTCCTATCGTCGAGGTTCTAAGGTAGGACCCTTAACCTCAAAACAATCAATTTTCCTTCAAACGATAGAAGAGTTCCTATTGTCGAGGTTCTAAGGTAGGACCCTTAACCTCAAAACAATCAATTTTACTTCAAACGATAGGAGAGTTCCTATCGTCGAGGTTCTAATGTAGGACCCTTAACCTCAAAATCATCAATTTTCCTTCAAACGATAGGAGAGTTCCTATCGTCGAGGTTCTAAGGTAGGACCCTTAACCTCAAAACAATCAATTTTACTTCAAACGATAGGAGAGTTCCTATCGTCGAGGTTCTAAGGTAGGACCTTTAACCTCATTCAAACAATTTTCCTTCAAACAATAGGAGAATTTCTATCGTCGAGGTTCTAAGGTAGGACCCTTAACCTCAAAACAATCAATTTTCCTTCAAACGATAGGAGAGTTCCTATCGTCGAGGTTCTAAGGTAGGACCCTTAACCTCAAAACAATCAATTTTACTTCAAACGATAGGAGAGTTCCTATCGTCGAGGTTCTAAGGTAGGACCCTTAACCTCAAAATCATCAATTTTCCTTCAAACGATAGGAGAGTTCCTATCGTCGAGGTTCTAAGGTAGGACCCTTAACCTCAAAATAATCAATTTTCTTTCAAACGATAGAAGAGTTCCTATTGTCGAGGTTCTAAGGTAGGACCCTTAACCTCAAAATTATCAAATTTTCCCTTCAACGATAGGAGAGTTCTTATCGCAGAGGCTCTAAAAAAATTTTCCTTAACCACATAGTTTAGGCGGAGGGAAGGTTCTCAATGGCTAGCTAAGACGGACGAAATTTGGTAACTACTTTGCATACATCATGTCCTATGAAGCATGCAAAGGGGGGCAGCTGTTGACACCCAATTTCGTCCGACTTTCATTAATAATAATAATAAATTAATTAAAATTTTATTAAATTAAAAAAAACTAAGAAAATATATTATATATATATTGATAACGATTAGCTTAGAAGGGTGGCATTTTTTTTTGTTTTAAAAAAAGGAAAATAATAATAATAAAAAAATAAAATAAAATAATGATAATAATAATAGATAAATAAATAATAAATAATAAAAATAAAATAATAAAAAAATGGGGTTCTAGCATCTTCTTATCCCATTATTAAAAAAATTATTAATTAAAATTAAAATTAAAATTAATTATTTACATATTTCACTCCCACACGCCTCTCTCTTCTCGCCCTCTCCAGAATCTTCTTTTCCCCCCTTCTTATCTGCTCTCAATCTGCTCTCACAGAAAGGGAGCTAGCCTTCCATCTCTCTCTTCTCCCTCCACTAACTTCTTCTTCCTCTATCAGCTTCTCTCTCATCCTCTCTCTCATTCACGCTCTCCCTCTCTCTCTCTCCCCCTTTCTGAGTGATCTTTCTCCTTCTCCCTCTCTGTTTCTTCTCCCTCTCTGTTTCTATTCTTTCTCTCAGACAACGAACACACACACAGAAAAAAAAAAAAAAAAAACGTTCTCTCTCTCTCCCTCGCAACAGCTCTCCTTCTCTCACGCTCAGCACCCCTCCTTCTCTCTCTGCTCTCTTCCCTCCGCGTCGCTCCCTTGCTGCTCGCCAGCCGCCGCCTCCCAGACCACCGTCGGCTCCAGCTCCAGCGCCCCCTAGCTGTCGTCCTCTGCCGTGCTCCCTCCACTCCGTGGACGCCTTCGCCCTCCTTCCCCACTCGCCCTCCGCTCAGCGCCGCATCTGCCGCCCGCCTGCTGCTCTCACTCCAGTCACCGTCTCCAGCCACCTCCCCCTGTGCTCCTTTGCTGCTGTGCAACAGAGGAAGAAGAAGACGCGTTTTTTTTTTTTCGATTTGACCAAGTCAAAATTTAAAAATTTGGAGTAAAATTCTCATTTAATCCTTAGTAATCTTTATTTATCCATCCAAGTCATTAACTTTCTTTTATTTTGCAGATCAGTCACCGACAACAAGCTTTTTGTTTCTTTATTTGTTTGTTTTGCTATGCCTCAAACTTAGCTATTAAATTTATTTGTTTAAGACGGTTTGATATACGAACTGATCAGAGTTGTTTTCTGTTGTTGATGAGCCGAGACACAGGGGGTGGATACGTATGGCTAATATGCATCTTACTTGGTAGTGCTTCATGAGTTGAATTTTGATATAGAAATTTGATACCTGGATGCAATTATATCAGTTTATTGTACCCTTTAAAATCAGTAGATCAGTTTCAGAATTACGGGTGTTTATTAAAAAAAAATTATGAATGATAAAATTCTGAGATTTCGAGGATGTCTATATCCATGACCGGGTGATCTGGTAAGATCCATGGCTTGGATAATTATTCAAAAATATTTTAAAACAATAAAAAATATATAAAAGGGGATTTATGAAAATCCTCAGAAGATAATCACCGCACCACTCGACAAGCCCAGCACTGATCGCTGATCAATCGCCCACTGTCGAACGATATCAAAACAGGACAAAAATCTGTTCTGGAATCCATAGCTCGGTTAAAAGTCGACTCAAATCTCGGTACAATTCCTCTTATATTCTTCAACTTTTCTATTTCACATAAGTTACTAACTTTATTAACAATTAACTGTTATTATTATTATTATCATTATTGGTTGTATCTCTTATTTTTTAAGTGGATAGCCGAAAAGCCTCACTTTATTTATTTATATATCATCTTTTGATATTCTTTTGTTTACTTTATGTGTTTTCCCTTTATCTATTTGCATGTGATATTTAATTTATGCATCTCTTTTTTTAATGGATGTTCAAAACAAAAAAAATAAAAATAAAAAAATAAAAAGAGAAGAAAACCTCCACTTTATTTATTGTTATTTAATTTTTCTTTATTTTATGGTTAAACTCATTTCATTTAAAGAAATTAGCCATAAAAAAATATATATGTAAAATAAATCTGAACCATGTTGTTAAGTAAAAAAAAAAAGAATTTTTAGTTCATGGTATATTGGCTGGAAACTGTCTCGTGCCCGCTTTTGAGCTGCTTCACCTGGTGAAGAGGGTCTGGCTGAGTAACAACGCCCCGTACCATGATCAAAGATTTTTATTTTTAAACTCTTTGATTCCTTTAAATTAACTTCTTATTAAATAAAAAAATTAATTATTGTTTTTAATTCTTTTATAAATTGAGTAATTCTTTGAATAATAAATATCCTTCATTAAACAAGAAAAATCAGATAAGAAAAAGAAAAGAGAGATAAGAGAAAGATAAAAATCAAAAAGATAAAGAAAAGAAAGAAAAGAATAATAAGATATAAAAAAGAAAGATTTTTTTTAAAATCATTAACAAATTTAATAAAAAAGACTTATAAGTTAAACTAATAATTAATTTCCTAAAATAATAATTAAATAATTAACTTTAAATTAATTTCCATATCCGGATGATCCGGCAGGATCTACGGTTTGGAAATATCAACCTTTGTTTAACTAAATAAATTAAATAAATACAAAGATAAAAATCCATGTTTACAATATGGATTAAATTATTTAAAATTTCACCAAATTCCGTGTCCAAATGACTCGGCAGAGTCCATGGTTCGGAAGTATAAAATTCTATACAAATTAATTACCAAAAATCCAAATCCGACTAATTCAGTTAAAATTTCTGTTTAGAACATTAACTGAATTTTTTTAAAGCAAAGCAAGACAAAATTGAAATCAACTAAGGTACCAATTTTTGGGCGTTTTAACAAAGTTGTTTTAACGTAACCGTACTCCCGAACCCCCGAACTCTCGCAGACCAATTTTAAGGTGTCCAATCGACCTAGGTGAAACAGATTGGTGGCGACTCCAGAAAACCCGACGTTGCCACACATATGTATATATATAAAATATATAGTATATAACCAAACAACCAAGTCACAATGATATGATACCAATATGATAATATACTGCTGGAAAAAGGATATAATATCCAATATAAGATTTAAAACCATGCATCTAATCCTTTCCGCCATAATTTGGCAAGTAATTACAAAATATTTGGATCTGACATGAATATTAAGAAATAAAAAAATGTTCATTTATTATTTTAATTTTATCTTTCAATTTTCACATTAATTAAGAAAAGTAGAAAAATAAATATTCAAATGATATTCTAACTAGTAGTATGATAAATTAATTTATTAAATATAAAAATATTATAAATATATCTGATGGTCTAAAGTAGTAAATTCGTAAAGAATGTGGGATAAAAAAAGTAATATTTAGGATGAGTTCGTTTGACATTAGTTTTAATACATTGTTGTACATTATTCTTATATAAAGTAATTATTTAATCAAATTGTCAATTTATTGAAACTTTGCACTTTAAAAAGCCTACAAAATAATTTTAAAATTTCCTTAAAAATCAGTAATTTGTTATTATTTTTACTTGGCAAACATGGAGAAATAAAAGTTAATAAAAATATTTTAGTTTAACAAAAATATTCTAAAATTATAGTCGACTTCTTAAAATGTATAATTTGAATTAATTGATCATTCTACAAATAATTACTTTGATGTTTTTTATCATTTGGAAATTTGACGCTTAATTTGAAGTAATACGCTATTATACCGAACTGCACGACACGTAAACGTTGATGTTTTTTATCATTTGGAAATTTTCAGCTGTTAGCTAAATTATTGAAACCACTATTTTTTAAGGGAAACATAAAAATAGCATTAAACAGTATACACCATATTGATTGCTAAATTGATGGCTTAAATCGTCCACTATTTAATAGTAAGTTAAAGGGAAAGTTACAAAAAGCCCCCTGTGGTTTGGTCTAACCTACAGTTTATCCCCTCTATTTTGAGAAACCTACACTTTACCCTGTATATTTTTTACACTGCCTGATAACAATTTCTAAAACTATATTTAAACTATACGATAATCATCTTCCGATAATTTTAATCTCCTCAATATTTTTTTGTATAGTTAATAGACATTTTAAACTTTTAGTTTTTCCTTTCTGTAAATGTATTTTCCTACACGTAATTATTTATCAATATTTTTTAAAGGTCGGTTAACTGTGAAAAAGATATCAAAAATCTTAAAATTACTAGAACATTATTATCATACAATTTAAATACAATTTCAGAAGTTATTATCAGGCAGTATAAAAAATATATGGTCAAAGTATATGTTTCTCAAAATAAAGGGGGCAAACTGTAGGTTAGACCAAACTACAGGGGCATTTTTATAATTTTTCCTAAGTTAGGAGAAAAAATGTCTGACCAGAGTCAATATCAATTTTAGACTAACAGAGAACTTGAAACATCCAAACAAAAAGGGAAATGTCAAAAACAATCCCCAAGGTTTAGTGAAAACTTCACTTGCACTCATTTTGTTTGGGATTCCTTCACTTTATCCCTTGAGGTTTAATTAATTCTTCACTTACCCCCACTCCATAATAGTGAGAACTGAAAATGTCTTTTCCTTGTCTCCTTAGATAGACTGAATTGACCATAATACCCTTCAAAGTTAATAACACTTTGCTAAATTAACGAAAAACTTGTACAAAATTATATTGTACTTTCAAATGGATATTGTATCTACATAATATTAGCTTTTAAATGAAATTGGTTCAAGGTAAAAAAGATGTAAAAATAAAAATAAACTATTTTGGATTAAGTTAACTTAAGTTAAAATGAATTAACTCTTAAATCTAGTAGCTAGACATAGCATGTAATTAAATGTAGAATATAAAAAAAGGGATTTGTTAATGTTAGTGTATGACCTTATATCATTATAACAAATACATCACATCTACCTAATCACATCCATCTTTTTATATTTCATAATTCATTTTCCACTAAAAATCTCAAAAAGTTTTTCTTTGTTCTTATTTTTTATTGAATCGATTTATATTATTATTATTATTATTATTATTATTATTATTATTATTATTATGCTCTTAATGGTCGATTTACTCCCCACTTAATGGAACAACAATTTTACTAAAAACACTTTTAATTATTAATAAAATATATTTAATTGTTAAGTTGTTAAACATATTTCACATTCAATTATATACTGTGTCTAGCTACTATATTTCAAACGCTACAAGTGAGACACAATTTTAGTGTTATATATACTAAGTTTGTCCAACAAAGTTTGATTGAGAATTGAAAAAAAAAAAAGATTTTTGCCACATATAATCTTGTACAAGTTTTTGGTTAATTTGGCAAAATGTTATTGCGTCCTAGGGGCATTATGGTCAAGTCAGCTTATCTAAGGAGACAAGGAAAAAGCATTTTCACTTCTCACTATTATGGGAGGGGACTAAGTGAATGATTAATTAAATATCAAAGGGTAAAGTGAAAGATCCCCAAGTAAGAAATGATAAGCGAAGTTTTCATTAAACCTCGAGGGGTTTTTTGAAAATTTTTCAAAGAAAAACTAAAATTCAGAAAAATGCATTCATTTTAAATAAGAAATAACAAAATTATTTTCTTAAGGAAAGAATAGAAATGGCAGGAAAACAACCTTTCCAAGCATATCCATTTAACTAAAATGATATTTGCAAAACATCCTACTAAAATAGTGATAAGTACAGGTGTTCAGTAGACCAGCTCCAGCTCAGCTCGGGGTCAAACCTAACCCAACCTAGTTAAGGCCCAGCTTGACCCAGCCTAGGGAGGGACACAGTGAAGGTGGGGCAATTATGGACTTGGGGGAAGAGGGGGTTTTGTGTGAGCCTAGTTCAGCCTAGCCCATATTGGAGCCCGATCGTGACTAGGTTAACCTAAACGACAAAATTCAAATTTTGCCAAAAAATGGGCAAATTGTGCCCTAAAACCCTCCAATGGGCCTAGCTTACTTTTTTTTCTTTTTATCTCAAATTATCATTTTATCCACTCCAACTAGTTTTTGAGACCTTTTTTGTAAAAAAAAAACTCATATAAATAGATTTGTTGGAGTAGAAGAAGAGTATTACCATAAGGACTTTTCATGCTAAATGAGATACAAAAATGAAATTACCATATGATGTCAGGGCTAGAGATGCCATAATTCAAATTTTGAACTTTCCAAATGTCCACCCAATACTTCTGCCATTATAACAAAAGTCAAAGCTGAAACATTTCTAAAAATTGGAACCACAAATATTTATTGTACATTTTATATTTTACTGGAGGATTTATTTTTACCCGTGAACATGGTATTAACAAAGATGATAAAAACAAGAGAAAGGTAAAATTGGTAAAAGTTACCATGTTGCGTATGGTACTGGATCACATTCAACAGATCCTTAGGACTTACTTTGTTGCCACTTGGCTTTTTATTAATAAAAATGGCACCGGTGATAGTGTTTTTCTTTAAAACCATAATTTAGCAAATACTTTAGAAAAAACAAAAAAAAAGTCTAGCCCAAGTCCACATATATAGGCCCTGCCTAAGCCTAGTATAAATTTTATGTGTCATGCCAATGCATGACCTAACCAGGCCCACATTGACCGAGCAGGGCCAGTCAAGTCAGCTGTGCACCATCAGTGATAGATGTAGTAATGAGTTTCCTCCAAAACATTTTATGAATAAGTTCTATTAGTACTATAAATTAATTACCCCCTCTTTTTCCTTGTTTTTATCTATGCCATATATAAAGACAACCGTGATTATCAAGTACATATATCTAATTAGATATACTGCATGACATTACTAAGTTACCCCTTCTCTACTTATGTAATTACCATTATGTTGCTTGACCAAATTGTGTCTTCATCTTCTCCTGTCATTGAGAGCAGGAGACCACAAGCCTTCATCTTCCCATTCGGCTGCTTCCACCTCCAACAATATCTCTGATGACAACAAACCTTTACACTAGAGAAAACAACAGATTTAATTATTTGTTGTGATTTTTCATCTTCTTCAAATTGTGAACTTTACTTTTGTTGGATTGCAAAACTTCTTTTCTCGTTGCCAAAACTATTTGCGATTAAAAATTCTGGCAGTTTGCATGATGTTCTATCGATCAAAGCTAGTGGTTGTCTTGCCACACAATTTCTATGAGATTTTATAGACGATGATCGGCGAAATGTGACGATGGTGAAGACAATGTAATCTAGAACCAAATTTTGGAAAACCAATAAAAAGACCATGTGGTTACAATCTATTACACTTGGAAAAACAAGTTTTATATATTGTTCTAAACACTTTTACATTTTTCTGGACACATTTGCACATTTTTGTAGACATTTATACACACTTTAGCTTATTGCTTCAAACCTTTTTTTTCTAAATGAACTAAATTTCTTGTATATTGCTTCATATGCTTATTCATATTGCTACAAATACTTTTATATATTCCTTTGGACATTTTTACAAATTTCCTCGGTCACTTTTATACTTTACATATTGTCCAAAGAAAATAAAATATCTACATATTACTTTAAATACTTTTACTTATTTGATTAGATGCTTCTATATATCCTTTGATATACTTCTTCATATTGTCCTAAACAATCATCTAGATTGTTGTTGTGCATAAACTAATGGCAAAGATGATGGAGGTGAGTGACAACTGACATGATTTGAGGCAACGACGATGTGATCTAAAGTAGAGCAATGGCCAACATGATTTTGAGACTTTAATGACAATTCAACACAATTTGGAGACATTTGGAAATGTTGATGACGTGATTCAACAAGTGTGATCTAGACCGAGAAATGACAACATGATTAGTAAAGAGTCAGCAGTGGTGTGATCTAAAGGTAATGATGAAAAACAGAATTTGAAGTGACAATTATTTGAAAAGAAACAATTTGATAAGACAATCATCAAAGATCTAAGGTGATTCGATGTGATGATCAATGGAGAAACTCCAATTTGGAGGTCACAAGTGACTAGAGGCACTCTGATATGATGGCTATGACCATTAGAGTGAAAGGAACGAACTACAGGAGGCAAAAACAATGACAGTAAAGGCTAAGGTTTCCAGAGAAAGAGAGGAAAAGATTTTGTATAAAGATAATTTTATCAAATTTTAGGATAATTAGTGGTTTATATGTGGAAGATTGACTATAGATTAGTGTATCTAATTAGTCATATGTGTATAATATAATAACTAGTATAAAAACTTCTTATAAATTTTCTCTTACTAAATAACATAACACATTGAGATTACATGCAAGGTTCTACATTGTTACTTATTGCCTCATTGGTGATATCTCAAAGGTCTTAACATTACAAGTTTCATCAAACTCCAAATCTATGGTGCAGTCAACTCTAACTACATCCATGTGCATAAGATCTAAACATTCATTGCTACTGCTGACAGCCGAATCAAGAGGTTTAAACGACAGTGATAGTAATGAGCTTTAAATGATCAAGTCAGGTATGTATATCAATTGGTGTGCCAAATTAATTGTGCTTTGGTTTGCCTATCATTTTATTCTATTGATCTCTCTTTCTCTTTCTCTTTCTCTCTCTCTCTCTCTTTCTCTCTTTCTCTTTCTCTCTCTCTATATATATATAAATATATATAAAAGTAGTTTTTGGCACATTTTGGATAGATTTTATTCTTCTACCTATTAACTGTTCTGCTTTGATCCTCAACTTATTAACATGTTTATTTTGATTCATTACCAGATGAAATTCATTAACTTAGAATAAATATCTTATACAACTTTTTGAAATTTTTATTTAAAATATTCAACAATAGTCTTTCAATAAATTAAATTGTATAATATTTTTCAAAACAATCAATAGATAATTTAAATTATTAGTTTTTCTCCTTGAATGAAATAAGTATGATTTATAGAGGGCAAAAACTAGTGATTTGAATTGTCTATTAACTACAAAAAAATATTGCAAAGATTAATTTTTTTGGAAGATAATTTTTTAATAGTTTAATTACAATCCAAAAGGCCACTATCAAATATCTATTATGACTGAACAAATTTCATCTAATAATGGACCAATGCAAAAACTTTTTTAATAAGTATAGGGCAAAACAACATTTTTAATTGATTTAGAACCAAAATAAAATAATTATAAAAGATTATGGACTATGGTTGTCATTTACCTAATTTTGCTTAAAAGAAAAGGTTATAAAGAGTTATAGTGAATTCCTAAATGTCTGATTGCCTATCCAAGTATTTGTATGTTTTCAAGTATCCTAAATGTCAACAATTCCTAAATGTTTTATTTTATTTTATTTTTGTAAAAAATATTTTAGAGATGGGATATTTCATGTAAAAAAGTAACTCTTACCTAAGCCAAGCACACAAACACAACATTTGCTATTGTTCTTTCATCAGTTCTATTTGTTCTTTTATCAAGTTTGTTCTTTGATAAGTATTATATGTTCTTTTATTATATTTGTTTTTTTTTTATGAATACTACCTGTTCTTTTATAAGTTTTTTCATATAATTTTTTTTTGGGAATGGTAAATAATATGTCAATGAATAAGAAATTACAAAATCACTTGGCATACCAGAGCAAGAATTTAACAGTTAGAAATTAAAAATACAAAATTCCATCCTACAGTTTTCGCTAGATCGAAATGATTTACTCAGACACAAATATCAAAGCAAAACCTATCCACCACTTGTTGCACCATACTATAAGTCTCCTGATGGCAACAGCTATTCCATTCTCTTCAAATATGATAAATTATCGATATGAAGGCAATCTTGCAAATCTTCCCCACATGTGATTTCTTCTTAAAATTCTTTCTAAGCCAATATACTTTTCTTAATCTTCTCACTTGATGATACATTCCTATCCACTTCATCATTTCAACAACAATAACTCAAGAATAAAAGCAACCAAAAAATAAATGATTTTGGGTTTCCTCCATTTTTCCACAAAGGCAGCATTGAGTTAGGACATTCCTGACCTATTTGTCTCCAGTTGTCCTGAGTGTATAAGCCTTTTGGAAGTAACAAGCAGAGTATAAATTTATGTTTTGGCATCATGCTTGCGTTCCATGTGACATCCGCCCATTGCGCCTTCTCCTCTTTAGGCCTAACAATGTCATATAAATTCTGCTCTTTCGTAGCTTGTAGAACCTTGTCCTTATTTGCACACTTTTTGATTAGCCAATCCCTACATTTGATCACATTGCTCTATACCCAGGATGTAATAAACACCTCCCCTATTGTCCAAAGGTTGCGCCCTTTCAAGTAAGACGCATGTATCCAGTGAATCCATAGCCTATTTGCCTTTGAATGAATATCCCAAAAAAGCTTTGCCATGAGGGAATAATTCTAAAAGGCAACATCCCTCAAGTTCAACCCCTCTTCACTCTTTGGTTTACAAACTAACTCCTATGTGACTAATGCTTTTCGCTTCCCTTCTACCTTCCCCAACCAGAAGAACTTTTGACATATGGCATTGATCTTCTTAAGAATTTTTTTGGGAATTATGAACATGCTACTCCAGTACACATGGATAAAAAAAAGCATTGACCTTATTAACTGAAGCTTCCCAGCATAAGAGATGAGCTTCTTCGACCACCTATCCATTCTCTGTTGCACCTTTAAAACCAACGGTTGGAAGTCCTTTGCTAGCAACGTTTTAGAATAAAAGGGTACACATAAATACTTCATTGGAAGATATTCACCTAAGAATGCAAATACCCATACAATTTGTTTATTTATTATTATTATTTTTTATTTTTTATATAAAAAATAACTATTTTTATTAGCAATTTGTTCTTTTGGCTCAATTTATTATTCTTTTATAAGTTTTTACTTATTTTTTAGATAAAATAATTATTTTTTATTTTATTATATATATATTTTTTATTATGAGTAGTTGTTAGTTTTCTTAGAGAAATTAATTGTTCATTTATCAAAATTTGTTTGTTTTTTAGAAAAATTAGCTACTCATTTACTAGTAACTATTTATTTATTTTTTTGCTCAACTAATTGTTTGGTCTTATTAGATTATAAATTTGAAATAAAAAGATTAAAAAAATAGATAATTTTTTTTAAAAAAATAAAAAATAAAAATGAAGTAAACCAGAAGGAAAAAGAGAATAAATTAAAAAATGGAAAAACGCAGAATAGGAAATTAAATACAAAATGAGAGATAGAAGTTGCAAATCCTTTTATTTTATGGATATATTTTTTAATCTAAAAAAATTATTACTTTTGTATTCCAATTTATTCTTTTTATCTAATAGAAAGTTTACACTATATTATTTTAAATTTAATGTAAGATGTCTTTCTTATTTTATGTCATTAATATGTTCTTTTGAAAATGCCAAAAAATGAGATAGTAATAGTAACAATTAAGAAGGAAAAAATGAAAAAAGTAGACATTTTTTAAGACAATGAGAATAATAAAAATAAGTAATAAAATTGTGAAAAAAAATGGTAAACAATGAAAAATAGATTAGAATGGGAATGATACAAAAATGAAAAGAAAAGGACCAAAAAATGAAATTGAGAAAAAATGAATAGAAGATAGTTGGGAATCAAACCCGCTCCATGGGTAGCTTACTCCAACATAGGGGTGGAAATGAGCTGAAATGAGCCTGAACACTTCAGTCTCAAAATTCAGCTTGTTAAGGATTGACTTGGCTTGAGGTTGAGCTTGAGTTTGATAAGCTTGGGAAATGGGGCTTGAACCTCGACTCGAAGTGATTCAGGCTCAGCTTAGTGGCTCGATAGGCTTGAAGCTCAATTTAATATTTGAGCTCGATTCAAGGTTCGAGCTCGATCTAAGAAATAAAAATTAGAAATTTAGGATATAGGTATATTAAAAATAAAATTAATTAAGTTTTTATATTAAAAAATATTAGGCTCATTAGATTCAATAAGAGTTCGAGCTGAAAACTACCGTGCTCGAAACTCAGCTCATTAAGAATTCGAACTTAAAATAAAACTCAAAACTTGGCTCTATAAAAAAAAACCGAGTTCAAATTTGAACTGTTCAATAAGAGACTCAGCTCGTTTTCATTTCTACTCCAACATTAGCCATTCTAGCAAACTTGGACACCTAGACATATATAAGTATCAATACATATCCCAATGCACGTACACCAGATACATGCAAATATGATCCCAAGTAAAAATATGAATCCAAAACCCCTATCATTTGTCTTTCGAAAAAAATCCATATATATAGTCTTTTAGAATAGGGTCATCCTAATATGATATCTTAATTCAACTAGTGCAGTACGCTAACTCATATATTGTCCTCTATCTTAATCTATTATATCAATTTCTCCGTTATTTTTAATAAAAATTGATTATGTGACGCTTTCTACCAATATAGTTGGTCCCAAACTACCATATGAATAACTATACTAGAAGAATAAGAAACTTCAAATTAAAATTGACATAAATAAATAATCATAAGGACTTAAAATATAAGTTAACCCAAAATCATCTTCTTCCTTCTTCCCCAAATTTTCTCCCGGTTCTTTTGAACGTCGAATTCAATCTGCTCTGATTCATTGCCGGTGATGGGCTGTGCCTTCTTCTGTGCATTACCGGCCTCCAGACTTGCCAAAACAGTCAAGAATGTCCGTGTAGTTCACCTAAATGGCTTCGTCAAAGTTTTTGACTACCCAATTTCCGTTTGCAACGTCACTGGGGGCAAACCAAATTCGTACAAATTGAAATCCGATTGAATGATTTTTCCCTAATCGTGTTACGAATGGGCCTCCACTGTGACCTCCCTACCCTGTATGAAGTCAACATCACCAACGCCAGATCAATCACCCGCCAAATATCTCCTATCAATCACCCGCCAAATCTCTCCTATTCTTGGGATTACTGGGAAGGGAGCTCGCTACTGTGTTTTTCAGTTAAGAATTCTTCCAATGCAGATCTCAAGCCAGTGATTAGGAGGAAGAAGTCTCAGCATCGCAGTTTGACGAGGTTGAAGCGCTTCAGTGATGCGGGCAGGAATTTCGTACTTTATTATTTTTACCATGATTTTTGTAATTATTTTTAGGGGTAATTTATTTTCTTAGTTTACTATTTTTTTCAGGTTTTATTAGATTAATTAGAGTCTTTATTGATTATGGTATCAAGTAGGATTTCCCTAGAAATCTTTTATTGGAAAAAGATATCAATTAGGATTAGATTTCCTAGCTAGAGTTAATTTTAATTTTACCTTTCATAGCTAGTTTAGGACTTTAATAGTGGTCTGATTTTTGCCTATATAAAGATTTGTGTATGTGTGCAAAAGATATAACTTTTGATTAATACAATTAATGAGATTTTCTCTTTAAATTTGGGTTTCTTGATTGAAACTCTTTAATTTATTTTGGGCTAGATGTGTTCTACCCTAGTACACATAACTCGTTGCATTAGGTGGTATCAGAGCTGGTGGAATCACCACTTTCTCTTAGCAATTGTCACATTCGAAGAAGCGGCGGTTCTTATGACGTTGGTTGAGGGACTGAGACCCTAAGATCACATGATCAAAGGGTATGTTGAGAGCTTAGGAACAACAAATGCATTGTGGATCTCGGTGTTTTGATGAATGCTCTGCAAATTAATTTGATGCTTGAAGTTGTTAAGCAAACAGGATTTAGAGTAATGATAAGTTATGAGTTAGGGAGGATGTTGCCCTTGACAAGCCTATTAGAAGACCCTTTCTTATGTATTAGCATAGGCATCAGACTTACGTTGAGGATGAGTTGTCGAACAAAGATGGCTATTTTTTTAAATCAAAGTGGTATGTGGAGGATTTTGAATCAGATGAAGATGACTATCTCATTGAGCTTAAATGACATACCAAACGTGGGTGGCGGGCTAGAGAATTATTAAAGGTAGACATCCTTTTCTTTCATAGTGATTTAGATAAAGAAGATTTTTTAAAATGGATTGCCAAAGTAGAAATTTTTTTCAAGTATGATATCATGCATGAAAATAAAAAGTGTAGTATGTTGCTCGAAGATAAAAGGGACGAGCTTTAGCTTGGTAGAAGAGATTATAGGTCGGAAGGTATCATCAAGGGAAATATCTAATTGAATTATGGCATAAAATGAAGTGGTTGTTGCAGGAATATTTTCTTCATTTGAATTATGAGAAGATCTTGTTCCAAAAATATCAAAATTGTCACCAAGTTAAAGATTATACTCGTGTACTCTTGAGAATTATAATAGAGAAATTTATGAAATTTATAATGACAAGAACAATTTAGTTTCCAATGACTTTACATGTAGTAGTCCATGTAAAAAAGAAGATGAAAGGCATGAGGAAAGTAATGAGGCAACATGACCAAATCATTGATGACGAGCATTACAAGCCAAGGAAATATCATGTGAGTGACACAATTAAAGACATACCTAAAGAAAAGGAGGAAATCAAAGAGGCCTTGAGCCATAATGTCCAATTAGTGCAAATTGACATGGAAGATGAAGAACCAAATTCGGACTTGCCAACTAAGAAAAAGAAGGAATTGAAAGTGGAGAAATTCAGGCAATTGAATTAGCAGTCGATGAGGTTCTTTTCAAGTTAAAATTTCTATTTGTGGGCTTTTTTTGTGTTGAAGATTTTTTCTCAAGCCAAAGCAACTTAGTTTGTGTTTGGATAAGTTTGTAAATTGAAAAAACATTAACATTGTTCGGCACATGTGAAAATGGAAAGAGGTTTGCTTCATTCTAAGTATTCTTAGGAACTTGAAGGCAAGTTTTTTTCAAGAGGAGGATGCCACATACAGAAGTTTTGCACTTTATTATTGTACCATGATATTTGTAATTATTTTTAGGGCTATTTTATTTCCTTAGTTTAAGAGTTATTTTTTTTTGTTTTATTAGGTTAATTAAAGTCCTTATCAATTATGGTATCAAGTAGGATTTCCTTAGAGATCTTTTATTGGAAAAAGAAATCAATTCATATTAGATTGCCTAACTAGAGTTAATTTTAAATTTTCCTTTTCTAGTTGCTTTAGGACTTTAATAGTGGTTCATTTTTTGCCTATATAAAGGCTTGTGCATGTGTGCAAGAGATACAATTTTTTATTAATACAATTGTTGGGATTTTTCCTTTAAATTTGGGTTTCTCGATTGAAACTCCTTATTTTATTTTGGGGTTAATGTGTTCTATCCTGGTTCACGTAACTCGCAGTATTACTCGGGGCGCTGGGGGATAGACAGCCAACCTAAGGCCCCTTTGATCAAGTGGAAGATGGGAGATGACAAGGGGGGGATAGGTAGATTAGAGGTGCCTGTGGATGTGGAGGATGGGGAAGCTGGTCCTATGTGGCCGAGAACAACAGCTCCATCGTTATCAGCGAGCAAGCTCCCAGCTAGGCTATGGGGGTTGCTATAGAGGTTGCAATAACGCAAAGAAGATTTAGGGGAAGAAGAAGAATAGTCTAACTACGTTTAAGTCCCTAAATTATGTGTTTTAAAGTTTATTATTCTTCCAATATAATTATTTATTGTTGTGAAAGAAGATGTCAAGTGACAATGTGGATACTACATAAACAATTTTCATCCAAAATAACTGAGAAGCTAATGAAAGTAACAAAAATAAAACAGTATATATGAATTAGGGGGTTTTAAGATTACACTAGTTAAGATAAGGTACCACAATAAGATGATCTCTATATTAAGAAGACCATATATCAATTTTACCCTTTCTTTTCACACAAAAGCACCGCAATAATTGTGGTATGATTATGAGATCTTATTGTGCTAATGCCTTCAACGCAAGGTACTCCTTTTTCCCCCTCTAGGCTGGCAGTTGTTCATGACAAAGCTTGGCCCATAAACAAAACAAGCAAAAAATTGAAACCAGAAATTTACGATTGAAAATCCATCCGAACAACCTTGGACGGAGCAACCAAATCCGTGAACCCACATCCACGTGCTCCTAACCACTGAAACTGTCCCCAATCCTGGAGGCCGTCGACTTTTGTTATTATTTTTTGGATATTTCAAGTGGTGGGCTTTGTTTCCTTCATATGGCGTGTCACTTTGATGGCGACGCCATGATTTTGGCTTGGCTCACTTATCGCCATCTCCTAGGAACCCTACTCTTTCCTGCTTTTGCGTTTGGTCTTCTCTCTGTCACCGACCCAGCAACGTGGCTTTGGTGGCTCCGGTCAATTTTGGGGACGCGATCCATCCAAACAAAATCCGGACCCGACCCGGAATGGCCGATGAAACGTAACAGCAAGTCAGATATGAGGTACATACATGTCAGGACATTAATTTTGTAGAGTCCCCATTTCATTTATTCCCACGGGGGCCCCCGTCGGTGTCCCACATGAGATGAATTGAGCTCCCCGACATCTCAACCATGGCTGGCGATGTACGTACTAAAACGGGGTCTGATCATTTTTAAATTGGGCCTATCTTGATGAGAGGTGAGCCCGTCTATGGATTGGGCCATGAAGAACAAGGAAACATGACAAAATCAAAATAATAGTACTAACAAAATGGAAAAGTTGGATTCGAACGATCTTATTTGTGGACAGGAAAACTGATCATTAGCAGTGGAAATCAACGTAGGGGCATGTAAGGAGGACTAATAATCGGTGCGAGGTTTGTGCTTGGAGTGGTGTTTGGGGTTGACAACCCTCTTAACGAGGCTTTTGATCCAGCTTTCTTGTAGGGCTTTTCCGGCGACTTGTCGGTCTCCTCGCGCTGCTTCTCTGCCTCCACCTCCTCCTCCATCTGGACACACAGCTGCAATTCCAATCCAACCGGTTAAACCAGAATAAGCTTAATTAAGTTCACCAGTTTAATTAACTATATAGTAATAGCATGGTTTTTAATGCCACCTTGAGAAGTCGGTCCTCGAGGTGGTCAAGCCTTTGGAGCAAGGTCCCCTTGAGCTCGGTTTCCATGACGACACGGTCAAGCGGACGGCAGAGCTTCTCCAGACTCTTGGGGGAGAAGTCCAGGGACGAGGGTTGGCCCTCGCTCGTCAGGGTCCCGCTCGAAGGACTGGATGCGGACGAGCTCTTGGGTGACGGCCTGCTGCACCCTCTGATTTCCTCCAGCTGCCGAAGCTGCATGAACACAGTTAAATTATTACTACCACCAGTTAATTAGCAACGGGATTAATTAATAAATCATGTAATTAGCTGGACTATATCGAAAATTATAATTACTATGTTGTCCAGACTATCCAGTCTTGAGAGAATCGGTTCTTCTGTCCCGATGGCCATATTCTTTTACCGCAACCGGAGGACTACTGTCGGTTTTTTTCTAGCTCACTTGTGGGTGTGTGGCTGAGAAGCCCAAGAACAGGATCACGAGCAGAGCAGGGAGAAGAAGAACAAGATAACTAAAACAAATTAATGCAGAGAGACGTCGTGCCCTTCGATTATTAATTAACGAACGAGAGGCGGCAGCACAGAATGGATGAAGCATGGGGCGCCGTAACATAGAAATTAATAAAGTGCAGCCACGTGTTGACAGGGAGCCACGTGTCTCACTCCCTCGCAACACGTGTTCGGTATTGGGCTACGACTTCACCCCAGTCTTGTCGTAACTTTAATCCAGATAAAGCTTTGGGTGTTCTGAACCATCTGTTCTTCACCCAAGTCCCACTGTTTCATGGTTTAATGCAAGGGTAAAGACACGTCGACTTCAAACCCTCAGCCGGGGCTTTCCAACTGTAACCTCTGATCTTCGATCTCAATGCCCTTCCCTCTCCAAAAATACTTGCCCTCCCTTCTCAATTGCGAGCATTCTTCTTTTCCCCAAATTTAATTTTATTGAAAAATTTTCCCTATTTTTTTTTTCCCAATAGCAGTTATTTAGGTGGTTGGATGACCACTGATCACAAATAAGCACGGCTGGGAGTGAATTACCTTGAGTTGCCGTGATGAAAAAAGCTCCTCAATTAAATGACTCGAATCAACAGAGGTCAAAGGACCAACTTGTGCAGGTTTATAAAGTTGGAGAGCCATTCATGCACACAGCCGTAGAACAAACGTCCAAATGGAAATGGTTTGACGGAACGCCGGATTGCTATCGATTGGAGACATTGGGTGTAATATCAAATTGAATAAAATAATACACTCGGTAACTTTATCCATAAGTTACACCATAGATACACCTTAACATTCACTGAAAACACGTAGGTTTCTCGCCGCCTATATTCTTCTTTCTGCACATGATTGCTGACATAACAAATCACTGTAACTGGTTAACAAAAAACACAAGGGAGAATGACGTGGTCCCACTTCTATCGGCCTCGCTTGGGGACTGGGCAGAGGAAAACGAATTTCAGCCCTTCTACCACACTAGCAGTTGATTCCACACACTTCCACATCTGGACCGGTAACTCTGGTGGTGAAAGGATCAATCCGCACCCATAACAAGGAGAAGATGGAAGCAAGGAGGATCGACCACACCACAACGATGGTGGGCGTCCGGTTCTGGCGCCCCATCAAACCTTTGAGGAAGGGGTAGAGATGGATGATCACCCAGAAAGCGAAGAAGAGCTTACCAAAGAGAGGGCCCCATGATTGATAACCGCTGTTGATGGCATAAGAGATCCCAGCAACAACTCCAACCAAGTTTATGATGAGAAGAGTGGTTGGCGGGATGAGAAGGGTTGTCCACTTGAACATGTAAAGTTCTGCGAAATCACCTTCTTCATCAGACGCCTTGGATGTCACAGTGAAATTGGTGTCAATGCCAGCCAGTACTTTGAGAAGCCCTTGGAACACAGCAAAAAGGTGGGCGGAAACACCACCAATAACCCAAAACTGTTCATTTCTCCACCACTCATCTATACCAACACCGCTCCACCTCATCTCCAGAATACCAGTTGCAAAGATGGAAAGAAAGAGCGAGATGAACCATATACTTGCAATGTTACTGATCTGCACCACAAGAAGTCAGAGATAAGAAACTTCTTAGCCAACTTCATGGTTGCAATTATAAGAAAAGGATGAGGTCAAACTATTGAACCTGTGGGATAATGAACTTGTTGGTAAGCAAACAGACTGCAGGCAGTGTGCAGTACATTAGAAGTGGAATGGCAGTGATCGGATAGATGGTAGTGTTAACATAAGCAAACCTCTCCAGCCATTTCAGCCTACCACCATAGCCATACCAGATCGGACAATGCCTACTGAGAAGAATTTCCACTGACCCAAGAGCCCACCGAAGCACTTGGTTAAGACGATCGGAAAGATTAATAGGGGCAGACCCTTTGAAGGCAGGCAGCTTGGGCATGCAATATATTGACCGCCAACCCCGAGCATGCATCTTAAATCCTGTAAGAATATCCTCTGTGACAGAACCATAGATCCAACCAATCTACAAGAGGAGAAAAGGGAATTCAGCTCTACTTATGTGTCGAAAGTACGTTTCAGGGACATGCACAAAACCAAGGAAACCACAAAAAAAACTACAGAAGAAAACACAGAATTCCTTTTCATGATGAGGCGCACTTTACTGAAATACATTTGGGCATCAACTTAAGGACACCATGGTGGTATGCAAAGCCAAAAGCAGTAACAACACAGCTCTTTTGCTCATAAGGGAGTATTGTTTCTTTAAATGAACCACTGTAATCGGATCCTGAATTCTTTATAACCTCCTTGCTTTGAATTCTGACTTCTTTATGACAAACTTGCTTATGTTTTACCTCTTTCAAAATTGAAACTAACACAAAAGGCAACCTACCTCACTTCCCCACTCTGTTTTGTCCTCATAACCACAGCTGATCACATGGATAGCTTCCTTAAGAAGAGTTTCTGGAGTTGCAGACTGAGGAACACCACCATTTTCCATAAGTGTTGAGGCAACAAAAACAGCAGACTGGCCAAAACGTTTCTCTAGACTCATTTGTGACATGAGAAGGGACTTCTCATCATCAAATCCAGTTCCTGTTTCGGAAAATCAACAAGTTTAACACATTCATCATCCGGTAAATAGCATTCAATTGAAGTAAATGCCAGTAGAATTAAATGAAGAGCAAAGGGTTACCCTCAACGCCCTCTTCAATATCCTCTAGATTGAATACTGGCACAGTAGGGTCAACATGCTTGCTAGATTTCTTCTTGTCTGAGCCCTTTTGACCAGATTTTGAACTCTTCTTTCGAGAACCTCCACAAAGGGAAGAGAGCATCCCAGGTTTCCTATGCTTGGGTTTGAGGGGAGGCTCATAGCCATATAATGCTGTTCTATTGAAGACACATCCTGTGCCGACATAAACAGGTCCTTGAATGCCATCTAGACCTCGCAAGTTTATCTGAATACAAGAACATAAAGCACAACATGCAAGTGATAAGTAAGTGGAAAACTTGTGCAATAACTACCAACATTCATGACCATGGAAAAAATGAAACACCAAGCACCTAAAATATAATCCCACTGCGGAAACTACTCAGCAGCTCAATTACAAATTACTAAGCACATTGCTAAGTTGATAAGGATAAGATACATACGTCAAAGAAGACAGTGTTACGGTTAGCATATCGATCATTCCTATCAATACCATCAAATCTCTGAGGAAACTGGACATAGCAAACTTGTTTTCCAAGGTTTGGATCCATCAGAAAACACATAGCTTCCCTTAAGGCCTTGCTGTTATTGATATAGTGATCACAATCAAGATTCAACAAGAATGGTCCATTGGTAAGGACTGCAGATACCCGAACCTGAAAAAAAAAAAAATGCATTCAACAGTCTACACTTAAAGTGAGTTGCTGTAAAAGGTCTGTTGATCTAAACATAGGAAAATTTTCTTGTTGGTGGGGAAGGGGGGAACAGATGAAGAAAGATAGTCACTTACAAGTGCATTCATAGCACCAGCTTTTTTGTGATGTTGGAAGCCTGGACGCTTTTCTCGAGAAACATAAACCAACCTAGGCAGCTCATTGCCCTCGGCATCAAGTCCTCCACTTTGGCCTAAGAAAACCTATCAAGCATAGTACCAGAGATATTTTCATGACCAAACAAAATACATATTAAAGAATAGACACAGAACCTTGATAATACCTACAATACACATAAAACAGAGACACCAAGACTTAGACTGAGGAGATAAAGACATTGAAGAAGACGAGAGAGGGAAACACATAGACAATAGCACATGCTAGACATGGCAAGTAAATCAACCAAAGTGTACAAGATGGTCAAAAGGAAGGAGGCAATATTAATAAATCGAAAATTATGCAACTGAAACATGATAGCTATTTCCAGGACTAGTAGATATTGGGGAAGATTTATATTTTTTTTAAAAATGCTAACCTGGATCATGCCTGGATGATCCCTGGTATTATTACCAGGCCATGGTGTACCATCTTGCATTAACCAACCCTCTTCTGGAACTTTTTGTGCCTTTGCCACAAGACCATTAACTCGAATTTTAAATTCTTCATATTCTCTCTGCAACCGAAGCATGTGACGTTATAAAAATACAAACATGAAGCGCAAGGAAGCAAAGTTATTTTCACATCAAAGTCTCACCTTCATGGCTCTACGATCTTTAACAAATGATGGCTGGACTTTATCTTTCAAGTAATCAATCTTCTGTGCAAAATACCATTCTGGAGCTCGAGGCTCAATATTATACTTCTTGCAGAAAGGTACCCACTTCCTAGCAAATTCTGACGTTTCAGATAGTGCTTCAAATGTTAGCATAGCAGCACCATCATCAGATACATAGCATGAGACTTTGTCAACTGGGTAGTCAACAGCAAGAATGGATAACACAGTGTTTGCTGTTACAAGTGGAGGCTCCTTTAATGGATCCACAGTACTCACGAAGATATCAACAGCAGCTAATTGTGAGGGTTCCCCTTCATGGTCATATCTACATTCGTTACAAATATGAATAAACATGAGAACATGAAAACATAGGAACAGAGATTACCAAACAACTTCTACATATCATCTGGATGTTATTTGCACCACCAGTGCCAAGATTAATTTTCAATTTATGAAGAAATCAACAAAACATTGCAATCGTCCAGCATTACTTCCAGGTATTGATAGGTAAGTGATGCCAAGAGCATCAACAAATGTTCTCTGTTGAGAATGTCATTATTAAGATAGCCAGTATACAAGAGACAAGAAACATAGCCTACCTCAGAGCAAGTCTGTCAAGATATGTTTCACGATTTATAGGGAACCACTTTTGGAGCTGATCCAATATCCATGAAATTGCAAACCATATCTCACATAGTACAGATATCAACCACAGAGCATATGCATTAGGGACTGGATTTGTTATTCGATAGTGCAGGAAAATGCAGAGGATAACAAGCCGCAGGACAATAACCATCCGATAGGGGTTTATCTTAGATGATGGAATTGACACCTTTCTTGATAAAGGCTGTCGAGCTTCATCGTTCCTACAAATTGCAAAAGGTATAAGCATGAACAGAGGATTACCAGTAAGCAAATAAAACAAACGAGAACTAGAACCAAATGATTAAACTGTAGATAGAGAGCCAGAAGACTCAAGTTAGCAACCCCTACTTGACACACAGGCGACAGCACTATGTTAACACATTGCCAACATCAGGTTTTCCATTTACCAGACCAGAACATTGAGAAATCACCTTAAATAGGAACAACAATGACAAAACTTTCTTTAGTCAACACTAGCCAAAAGCTGACAGTGCAGCCAAGTATCAGGAACTCACAGCAAAGAATCGTCAAAAAGGACATCAGTGCTAGCATCAATATCTCCAGCACCTCTCTCAGAAGTAGCTTGGCCAATGCTCATAGGAGGAGCAACAGGCTTCTCTTGCTTCATTTTCCAGCCATCAACTCTCTCCTTCCAGGCCACATTTCCCAATCCTGGAGAGCCAAACTCCCTAACTGGATCAACAACCCGAATGTTGGCTGTAAAAATAAATAAATAAATAAGTGAAGTCCAAATTCTGAGTCAATTATTGAAACCAAAATATGGAATGGAAATATGTGCTACAAAGGACACAGACACGCACGTGATTGGTTGATATCAGTTGCATATGGAAGAGAATGCACACGTTTTCCCCCAGGAGCTCCAGCAGATGCCATAGAAAAGCGATCAGGTGATTGAGCAGATAACTCTCCAGAAACCTGTATCTCATGGTTAGAATAAATGTTGTCCTAATTCATGGTTCAGTCCTATAAAGAACAATTAAGCAAATTGTATCACATTAACTTACCTCCTGGCCATTGGTGAGTAGGGGAATATGGTTATCAGACACCTTCTTTTCATAATTTTGAGCACTAGCATCTTCTCTTCCATATGTCATATGCCAACTCAACATCCTCTCTGAAACTTTCTGCTTCTGATCTTGATTTTCAAAATCACTGGCTCCATCATCAGTATTTAAGTCCTCTTCTCTGTCTCCAAGAATAGCTGGGGTACCTAAGTTTGGAGGGAAAAAAAAATAATCAAGTGCAATGTTCAGTAATCACATATACGAGCTCATTTTCCTTTGATGCAGAACAAAATGTATGGCAAGGGCAGAATATGAATAGCTCCCGACTACTGATTTAACACAGCAGTAGCAATAAAACAAAGGACACACTTGGAAACTTAAACTCAACAATCCAGAAGGAAAAAGGAAAGCGTTGTAGGAAAAAAATATAATAACAGAGTAATTAGAAAACGTATAAAAAATGAATGAGAGCTTCATTATGGGGAGGGGGGGGGGGGTTTGGGTTGAAAAACCCAAAAACTCTTCACTAATAAACAAGTTAGATGGGTCATGATGTCTACTTAAAGTGGCAATATCTAAAGCACAGTTTTCTTAAACCTTTCTGTCTCTTGTATCTAGTTTTGCATTGAGGACAAGATTGATTCCCATCCTTTCGCTCATATTCATAGCATGCCCTGCAGACGGGAAATGCACACACATCACAGGCCACAAATGGCTCGCCTTCCACAGTCGTTCCAACACCATCGCCACATATCTGGCAGACCTGACCACCAAGATTCTTCATGACTTTTGGCTGAAAGCAATTAACAGCCAAAGTTCCCAGATTAGCTACTCAATCCGCAGTAAAATTAAAATAAAATAGCAGACATGCTCAGCTGCCCATATCTGAGCATACATAGACAATTCAAGCAAAGTAAACTGGCTGCTTCTAGAACCAAAAGTTCGAAAACTTTCCACTCTGCTCAAACACATTCAAGGAAAACATTTCAATTTGAAAGAATCCGTCCAGTTAAAAGAGGACAAGATATCCACATTTCAAGTTCCAAAGTAAACCAAAAGCATAACAAATCACATCAAAGCTGAAAAGAAGAATTTATGCGCACCCCAACTTGTTCCTCCAACTCCATTGCTATCTCCTGCACTCAATTCAGAGGAGAACAATGGACAGGAATAGCCGTTTCAGTATCAAAGAGATCCACGCATTCCTAGCAACGACAGGAAGTAAGATCTCCCAGTACAATTCGCAATTTCAACAGATCTGCACAAAGAGACTGAGAATCAGATTGCATTTACAACAAGAGCAGACCGCCAAGTACCCAGTATCAGCGACAGTGGATAAGGTCTCGTAGTGTTCTAATTCTATACGCGAATAGACAAAAAAATCACACAATTGTCTGAAAAAAAATAAATCACAGTCACTGATTCTATCCACACCCAAAACCGAACTCTTCGGAAGTGTAAGATACTAGAAATCACTCGATTGGACCGACGAATGTCAACTAAATTACAGCGCAGAAACTTGAATCGGACTGAACCGAGAAAGCTCAAATCAGATCAATAGAAAGGAACGAGAAAAGCAAAATCTGAACGCGGAAAGCAGAAGACGAACCTTGGAACGGGAGATCCAGGGCGAGCGACGAGGCGAAAGAACAATCTCTGGGCCTATCACTTTGTTGATGTTAGAGATTTATCTTTTTATTGATCACACTTGTTCTAGTCTAACTAATTGATAGCTGTAATGAGAGAAAAAAATATTAGTTTAGTTGAGCGATGGCTTAAAGAGAAGAAAGGGACAGAGTAACGCACAAAAGTCCGAGCCTAGTCCACCGACACTAGATGATCGGCTCGCCCCTCTTTTTCTACTGCCCCTCTACGAATAGTTTTTAGACGCAAGAAAGAAATTACATTAATCCAAACGCAACACAGAGTACCAGTTCGGCAAGAATTAATATGCGAATGTTAACACACGGAAGTTGGGTTTTACTCTCTTAGTCATCTTTTCATGCCTCTTGTTCCCGATGCTTACATCTGCTAGGACGTCTCATCTAGTTCAATGCAGAGCGATCCCACGGCCTCTTCTTCTCAGACCCGTCCTCTTCCCTTCCCATTGCCTCTTCTTCTTGGAAACCTCCAAGCCCATTCACCGCCACAGTTGTACTTAAGGCCTGGAGCGATAGGATGCTTTCTAGAGCTAGTTGGAGCTTAAGGTGCAGCCTAAAGTATGATAATGTTGCCAAATTTGATATCACTATAACGTCTTCCAGCTGGGCTGAGTGTTCCATAATTATTGTTCAACCGGAGGAGTTACCGGAGGACATTGTTTCACATAATTCTATTCACCGGATCTAGTTCTCCAAAGTACATTGGGTCGGTTAACCCGTAGCTTCACCTGATCTAGTAATTAGATCCAAAGAGAATTTCGCATTGGGATTTCGGTGTCTTAGCTGAAGATTGTACTTTGAGGATGCACCCCAACTGTCTGACATCGTTGTGTACTTGGAAATTGCAGCTCGATGACGACTCCTCCAAGTTCATGTCCGTATCGCCATATCTTCTTCCTCTTGTATGCAGCAGTGGTGAAGCACTTCGTAGGATCTGCATTGTTGGTGGATAAAAGAAGACACACGTGGAATTAGGTGACCAATGGCAAATACGTGAAAAACTGGGAATTGGTAACCAGTTATATGCAACAATTGTTGGACCTACTGACACCATTGGCTGAAAGAAGAAACAATGCGTTAACATGACCTCATTAACCCCAGTCAAACAAGCAGTATAACCAATATGGAAATGGTGGTTTCAAGACCTCCTACCTAAGGAATGAAAGCCTTTTTTAGTAAGTATACGGGGTGTTCTGCAAGCATTCTAGTAAAAGAAAATAAGCAAAAATCAAAGGTTTTACCTAAGGCTCTAACTTCATCTAACAAAACACTAAAATGAAATATACAAGGGGAATCCCCCTCTTGGAGATTAGAAATTAAACACAAAGAATTTGATTCTAAAACTAGGGAAACTGGACCTAACTGGCAAGCCTCTTTCAGGCCTCATAAGATTGGTAGTACTTCCAAGTATAAGGCATATCCTCCATTGTACTCAAGCACATATGAAATGACAACACTCACTGTACCTGGCACATTTCAACAAATGACTCCAACATTACCTTTATTATCCTCCTGTGATAAAGTTGCATCAATGTTATTCTTGCATTACCCTTTTCTCGGGGAGCACTAATGCACTGGCTCATGGATGCATGCATGAGCTACTGTAACTCATGGCTCGCCATGCTATACCTAACTATCTATTCAAATTATGATGACATGGACTACTTGTCAGGTAGTTGGGCAAACTGAGTCATGCACCATCCTATTCCAATTATACAACATAAACCAATTATAGATTGCATTCAAAAGCATCCGTTTCTCTTCGTGTTCCAGGAAAGAACGCAGTCCTTCCCTCCACATATTTGGGATGAAAAGAAGCTTTAGGTCCAATACTCATAAAACCCGAACTAAGAAAAGAAAATTGAACAAGAGATGAACTATAGGCTCCTTCTGTTGCTTGTTAACTAGGCACACTAGCAATAGTTCCAACCCACAATGAATAAGAATATCTCTTATTGGCAGTGCATCATGTCAAAAAAATAATTGAACTCTAGGCAGCAGCGAGAGACTTTATAACCAGGACCAAAACTCTGACCTGGGCAATGGATCCCTGACATATAACATCGCATAGGCTACATAGTATTCCGATTTCACTATGAAGATATGGTTATCGTTCATACCTCCAATAAGAATGTCATCCATAAACCGGGGAGGGAGTGGGATCTTTTTCACAATCGAAGCATATTATGGATAAAGCAATGCATCTATAACTCTATAATTCCAATGAAAACTCTCATGGTAAATAAACTGCCACACCTACCAATCTTCTGTACCCAAAACATGGCATTGGTTTTGGGCACTATTCAGAAAACCAATTATCTTGCCATATAGATATACTTGCACCCTTTCCCACCATTTAGAAAGCTCTAGCCTTAACTATAACATAACCTGCCAACAATACTTCATAGATAATAGATAAAGTATTAGGTTTAAGGGCCTTTAAGAATGAGGTAAGATGATAGTACCTTTCTTTCAACACCTTAGCAACAAGTCTTGATGTGTTATGTGCCAACCAACATGCTTGTTTAGCTAACAGTTAAGACTTGAGCTTTAACGGTTACACTCCCTCAAGACTTGGCCTACACGACTTACTCACCCGTCTCACCCTTTTATTAGTGTTATCATAGAAGAAACCTAGAGATAATCAAATAAGTTACTAGGTTACAATCCAACCAGTTGAATCAGTTGGACTACCGGTCCAAAACCTTTCTCCAAAAAACAAAAACCTCTGCCAGGCTACCAATGTCCATGAGTACTTTTTTTCATCATCTATTGTAACTTAAAAGGCAGAACAAGTAAACCAAACAACAAAAAGTTTAATGAACCAAAGGTCCTAAACTTAACATATAAAACAAGTAAAAGATTAAAGTCAATTAAAGCAAGAAATCTATCAAGACAAGGCAAGCAAACAATTTGATAGTTTTGAATGGTTTTGTCCAATTTATTCTGGGTTAACAGTTTAGTGGTTTAGTAGTTTTTAACAGTTTTGTCTGGCTGTGACAAATTCTTGAGCCTTTTTAATTGAGTTGATACCCAAACTGACAAGGCCAACTATTCGTCGTTGAACTGGTTCGACTTCAGATTCAATTTAGTTATTACAACAATGCCTTTGTCACAACAACTTATCCAAGGCTTTCCCTTCTACAACATCTCTCAATGGTGATTGGTTAGGAATGATTAGGGTTTATTAGCGAGACAAGTATCGAAGGATGAATAAAGGTAGGTAAACTGGGAGGCATGTAAAAACAAGGAAATCAAGGACCTTTTTTCGATGCATTTAAGTCAGGCCACATATGACTCACATGTTGCCTTGATTTGGACACATTAAGGTTACCTTTTTTTTTTTCCAAATTAAGACCCAATTTCTTTAGCATTAAGTCAAATTAACACCTAATTATTTAATTTTATTTTACTTATTTCCTATTTGAAACTAATGTATTTTAAAAACTAATACTAAATAAGTATAAAATTATTAGTTTTAAGACCAAATTAAATTTAAAATTGAAAGGTTCATAAGAAAATAATTACTCACTCTATCCCAGGTTTTCTACTCCATTTATTATTTTGGGTTGGCCAAAATTCATTGTATCATTTCCTTTTTTAGTAAGTTTTACAAAGTAACTTTACAATTATACCCCTTTCATTCCACTCTCTGCTCTGGTTCAATATAAGACAATTTCTTTTGCTATTATGTTCTGTTCGTCATTTCTTTGATCTCTGTTGGACGTCACTTGTTTGGTCATGAATCCATCTATTTTGCTCTTTGTATATCAGATCTCATTGCAACTGGAATGGTCACGTGCTTATTTTCTTGTCTGATTTGAGGTCATATGTAAGTCGGCATAAATGAAGGCGGTGGTTGGAGGAGAGAAGGCAAGGAAAAGTGAGTAGGGCAAGGAGATCGAAGCGTTGAAAAGGTTAGGCAGGCTGGGATGATGGGTGATAGGCAATTAGATGGCGAGTTCAAGATTGAAGCATCAAGGAGGCCAGGGCGATGGGGACAATGGGTGAAGGGAAATTAAACAACGAATTTGAAATCGGATGGAGAGTTCAAGGTGGAGGGACAAGGCCAGGGAAAAAGGCGACGAATTGAGGAGGTGAAAGAAGAGAGGAGGTGACAATTAGACTTACAAGGAGATGAAGAGTAGGCAAATGACATAAAGAAGGGACAGAGGTAGTCAATGTGGTTGCCGGTGGCTGCCGAACAAGGTGGGTCGAACAATGGCAGACAAGGAAGGAAATGGGAGGACCGAGATAAAATTGTCCAAAAATACATAATTTCATTGTTTCTTAAACTCGTCACAAACACAAATGGAGCAGAAAACCCAGGACGGAGGAATTAAATTATTAAAAGATGTTATTGAATGGATTATTATACCTATATAGTATTAGCTTTTAAATGATATTGATTTTGGATAAAAAATTATAAAATAATAAATAAATTATTTTAAACGAAGCTAGACACTTGCCATGTCATAAGGACACAGAACAAAGTTCACGGTGTTCTCTATAGTTCTCCCATTTCAGACAAGGAAATTTCTCTTGCAAATGATTACTTCCAATGAATTCTAATGATCCATTATAGTGGGTAGATTTTTTAGGGCTCCTTAACTTTTACTCCATCCATCCCATATTCTTTAAACCATTTACTTTTCAGTAATTAATCTATAATTTTTTATTTTGAATATTTTAGTATATAAATAAAAAAATTTTATATAAGAATGATAAATCAAGATATATAGTTTCTAAATATATTTTTTAAAATTTGTTTGAACAAATACTGATATGAATAAATTCAAGTCAAATTAAGTGAAAAAGTCAAATGGTGCAAAGAATATGAGATATTCTATTTTTACCCTAAGCTTATTAATTGTTTTGTTTTGATCCTTGTATTTTTTAGAATATTTCATACTTGTCTCATAATTGAATAGAATCTGTTAACCTGAAGAAATACCAGTGAAAAATTATGAGTGATGAGGTATTGCTATAGCAAATGAATCGAGAATCGAAATCTTAATTTTATGAATTGAGAATTAAATCCAATTGTATAATTTAATTATATTTTATTATGTGGTTGCCAACAGGGTCACTCATTTGCTTGCCCAGAAGGGCTCCATCTTTCAGATTTCCAGCTTTGCAAGATAATTTCCTCTTGATATTACTTTTGTTGTACACATGGAGTCTGATATGTGACTGGTTTTTCGTTTATAAAAACCAATTCTTTCATGAAAAAATAAAGACAAAATTTTTAAGTTTCAATGTCTTTAGAATCTATGCATGTTAACCCTCATTTAATAACACTATCATATATTCTTCCATATATATAAACATTTATAACCCTAATTTTGTACTTATATATGATTCATGTCATTTAAAAGCACAAAATTATCATAGTTTTCAATTTAATATGTTAATTTAAATAAAATGTTGAATTTCAGTATTTAATGATTCATAAATAGATAGCAAACCATGTGATCTTAATCAAGAATCGATTGATTCATTTGTCTACTTGTTTAAATTCACCTATAGATTTTATTTAAAAAGATTATCAATCAAATTGAATCGAATTGTAGAATTCAAATCGAGAATCATATGATTCTGGTAACTATTGCTATTGCCTATTAGTTTAACAAAAAATTAAAAACAAATAAAACTTTGATTTGGTTAAACACAATTAATGATAAGGGGACACATAAGAAAATAGATTTGAAAAGGATGGGTAGAATAAAAGTTTCCACTAGCACAATCGTGTTAACCTAGCTGTACCTTTGGATAAGTGGTCCTAAACCTTTTTAGAAATATTCGATATTAATCCCTTAATTGGATTAAGTCTGTTTACCCAGACTAATGGTTTTACTTCAAATTTTCAAATTCTAATTATATAGTTTGGGAACTAACTTCAAACAAATTAATATGTCAAATAATTTTTTGATCATTAACAAATAATTTAAATTATTAAAAGTTCCTTTCTCTAAATGTAAAACAATCTTTATCCTTATGAAAGATTTAAGTTTATGTGTTGCGTCTTCACTCACGTCACATGGTAGTGATACCTATACACTGCTTTAGAACTAACTACTTTGGCTTTGGTTACGTGTTTTAAGCGATGGGCCCATTTTTAGCTTAATGTTTGGTAAGACATTATTATAACCTATCAAAATGCATAATAATGGCCCATCAATATTGTAGCATATTGTGGATTGAGCCTAATCATATACATGTCCCTTGATATAATGTCCCTCCTAAGGTAATACACCACCTACAAGGCTTATAATTCTATATAAGGCCATCTACTTTCACTAGAATGATATGTTACTATTTATTTCAAAGCTAGAAACAATTTTAGCACAAACTTACCTGTGCATGGGAGTGTCCGTTACATGTACATTACCTTGTCTCTCCAAAGCCTGCATCCTCTTGACCTACAAAGATAACTTGTGAGATTTTGCATCATCACATTTTATCTTCCATATACTTCAACAGATTATTTTAATCAAGGGAGTGAAATAAAAATTTTTAGAAAGATTTAAACCAAAAGAGAACAACTAAATATGAAAACAAAATATGAATTAAATGCCTTGCAAAATTTACCCTTCGTTATAGTATTTTTGTTAGTTTCAATCTTATGATAAAACTAGTATAAATTCATGTATATAAATTGGTGGAAATGAAAAATATAAAATTTGGGACCTAATATTCATACAAACATCCATGATACATATAAATGGTGTATGTATAATGTATACATATCTAAAGCAAAGGTTAAGATTTGAATAAAAATTGCCATATACTATCTCTGTTTTAGAAACATTGAAATATTTTTATGGGCAGAGATATTTTTTATGGAATGGGCAAAGATATTAAAGTGTGAGGGAAATTTGCTTCATTCTTCCAATTTTGCCCTTCTTAAATCCATCCACTCTGTCTCTTGTAAATTAACACCTTCAGCCTACTTGGTGTGACAGCGTTGTCCTTATCACAAAAAAACCCAGTGAGAGAGGCAATGATAAATCAAATAAGAGGAGACAACATCACCACTCAAAATTGTTATCACCTTTGTACACGAGAGATTGAAGGAGATGAGCAACAAGTAAATTGACCCTCAACCCACCTTACTTCTATTTTCAATATTATGCAAACCACTAAATCCTAAACTCTAAATTGAGACTATAATAAATTGTTTATTTCTAAATGACCAAAATACATAATTCACCACCAAACTTTGTTTTATCAGACACTTAATCCATTCAACTATGACTAGGGGAACTTAGCCCTTAAACTTTGTAAACTCGGACACATAACCCCCTCTACTAATGAAAAGTCATCATGTGCAATCATGTCTGAAATTTCATTACAAAAATGTTCTTTTTGATTTCTCAAGGGCATAAATGACAATAACATTGAACATGGAAGCCATACTTGGCATTTTAATATACAAATCTGCTTTTTCAAATTTATTTAGCTTCATCAACACATATAAAGCAATCAAGTGACCCATACCAACTCTTAACCTAGTGCCTCATCCTTTACCTATCCATGTCATAAAATGACATTGATAATAGCTTCTACCATTGGATCTCGCATTACCAATATAAGGGATGTCGGTTGTAGGTCACTGATGAAGTCCAAGCTATCAAAGTCAGCTACTGATGCTTCACCACTCATTAACTACCACAAACATTTATTGTTGAAAATTAATATTCTTGTAAGATTTTTACCCATAACAATATTTGGCTTCATTGCAAAGAATTGTAATAAAGAAATGACATGCTTATATTGTGTGTGTGTGGGGGGGGGGGATTTGTATGCTTAATATTCAAAAAAGCAGACTTGTATGCTAAAACACCAAGTTTGGCCTTTATGTTCAATGCTATTGTCATTTAACTCTATGAGAAACCAAAAAGAATCATAATAGAATTTCAATATATGACCATACATGTTTTATCAATAAGAAGGGTTCCTAATTTACAAAATTCGAGGGCTAAGTTGCCCCGAGTCATAGTTAAAGGAGTTAAGTATCTGAGTGAATAAAGTCTAAGGGTGAATTATGGATTTGAATCCAAACCCTCTATGACTAGCCGTTCATGCACTGCTGATGAAAATGTAAGACCTGATGAATTTTGAGCCTATTGCTTAGCTGGGGCATATAATCGTATTTGATTGCGAGGCACCTTTTAAGGCTCTCTCATACATCTTATCCTTGTACAGGGATGACTCTAAAAGTTCAATGCTTATGGCAAATAGTCAATACTAAAAGTAAAAAACTTGCCTTTAATACACTATATAATGGCAGAATTTGATAATTTCTATTTATTTATTTATTTATTCATTCATTGTTTAATATTTGTTGATTAAAGTTTACTGATTGTTTGTTTGTTCTAATGAGAGACAATGTCAAATATAAAATTATTGGCAGAAAGTAAAAGGATAATTTCAGGAAGTTTTGGCATGGTGTGCTTGTCCAAAGGTCCGTTGAAAATTTCTAACCAACTTAGTAGACTCAAAATCTAATCATGGATCTAAGTACATATGATGCAATCTTATGCGTTAGTATTCTCTATAAATATCCTATGGTTTCCTTAATTAGTGGGAGATTTTTTAGAGTCATTTTCAATTTCTTCACCATAATAAGATTCTTTTTTTAATTCACTTGCCCTGTTCGTATTTGCTTCCACAAGACTTTCATTTGGCCTAAGCTTACAGTCTATTTTGCTTGATATTTCTTTTTACCTAGGCCAACATTCTTATTTTTTCTAGGCTAAAGTTTGGCCTCATTGGTGTTTCATTCACTAGACAATTGTTTTGCTTGAAGTCTATTCCCCTATTAATCCCTTGAGTTTGTTGGGTTGTTTTCTCCGCCTTTTTATCGGTTCCTAATTAGCTTTTTTTTTTTCCTTTTCTATACAATACTTTGGTCTTTCCCACAAATAACCCTCACTTACTCCCTACATAAATGCTTAAGGCTTTTAGTAGTATTTCGTAATTTTTAATGTCAGATTTGATTTTCTCTCTTATTAAGATTTATTCACAACCCTATTTGACTTTAAAACAATGGAATTGCTTTTCACTTGCCTAGAAATCAATGGACCATTAACCGGAATGCTGAATAAAAAGGATTAGATTTTTTTTTCTTGTTTTTTTTCTATTGAATTTGTCTCTCATTAGGTAATAAATTAAAGTATTTTTTTCATTTCTCTGTGAAGAAAGGGCACACCGAAGTTACAAGGCAACAAAGAAGGCTACAACTATATCAAAGAGGATCTTTTTAATTTGGATTCAATGAAATGAGAGGAACAATGATCGAATTTAAATTGCACGGAAATGATTGCTTTTTTTTTTTCATATGCTAATACCAAATACAAGAATGGAAAATCAATAGATGCATACAATTATGGAAAATTAGTAAAAGCATTCTTTGATTTTGTTTAAGTTACACCTTTAGCATTGATAATGAAAGATTTTTTATAAGTTGACAATTATCTTTCTTTCAAATTTTTACAAGTTAAACATTTTGAAAAGGGACAGCAAAAATATGATAAAGGAAATAATATCCTGTTTAAAAAAATCCTTTGAATTATTATCTTTTATACTTATTATCTGTCATGTTATCTAATATGTGAAAATTTTAAGTACATTTGTTAGTATGTTTTATAGTACTTATCTCTAGACATTAATTTTTTGCATTTTCAATTATATAACTTTAAACAAAATCTAATTTTCTTAACACAATAGGATGCTAGAGCAGGGTCTTTATCTTGAGGACCTTAGTCAATTTACTCCCTTTAGTATGGATCAAGAAAGGTTAGGAACTCAAATGGGAAACACCGTCTTGGAAAAATATCCTATGTATTTGAACAGTGACCTAAAGGCTATTCTTGCCAAGGGCCTACATTATTGATGATGCTTATATACCATTAAATCCATTGGTAGAAACCTTTGTGGAGGATAATAACTCAAACAACAAAATGTCTAATCCTTGTGCTAGTGGATTCTACATTCATATTACTATAATGGGAATCGCTAGTTCCTATGGACCATTTCATTGTGTATGTCTCTGTACAAGTTTAGCATCTATAGGGCAGTGGTTGTGAAGTACCTTGAAAGAGATTATACAAGGTGAAGATTTCAAGGAAGTTCTAAGGAATAAGGTAGAACAAAAGCCTCAATTTTAACCTTTATCTTTAAGTCCTTGGCAATGAATACTCTGCAAATAAGTTCACTTTAGGATCTAATGAAATATGTGATATAATAACAAGTTTAAACTTCTGTTTGTACATATTAGCTAGTGATAATAGTAGTAGTAGTTCTTTTTCCTGAAGATGCCTCATTGAAGCTATTATATACTAGGATTATTTATATGTTTTGTTTAAAGGACAAATTTGAAGTTGAATTTTCAATTCCTATTTCTCATAACACCACAAAAGCCAAAACCATTCCAGTCAACTAGCCAAATGGTGTATTAAATTGGGCAAATTCGATATATAGTATGAAAGTTGGAAGAGTATTACGGCACATGTACTAGTAGACTTTGAAGTCGAGATGACACTAGTTGAAGAAGACCTCATAACAGGGGAAACATTGGGTAACCCATCATGGGAAATGTATGTTGACGAGGTTTCTGACCATGATCATTAGGGAGTAAAAGTCATCTTAAAAGGTCTTCTAGGTGTGGAAGCAACCCTCAATATTAGGTTCATATTCCCAATAATCAACAACATAGTAGAATACGAGACCATGATAGTAGGACTAAAGATGGCTGACCGAGTAGGGGTGCAACGCTTAGTGGTCTATAGTGATTAATAGTTAATTATTAACCAAGAAAATGGGACGCCAATGGTGATGAAAAACACCCAACTCTATATAAGACCAAGATAGAGGAGCTGCTACAGCCCTTGATACAATTTCTAGAACAATAAGCCCCTTGAGATGATGATTGGAGAAAACCGATACAACTTTTCTTAGAAATAGGGAATTTGTATAGAACGCCAAAAGAGCAAAGGAAGATAAAGGTCCGATCTAGGACATTCACCCTTATTGGCAGTCATCTTTATTAGATGATTTTCCACACCTCTACAAAAATGGTTGGCCACCAATAAGGGCCTGGAAGCCCTTAAAGAACTCCACATAGGATATTATAGTGACGACATTGGGTTTAACTCCTTAGCGCAAAGGCCTTGAAGCAAGGATATTTCTGGCCAACCATTCGAAAAAAAGCCCAATACCTAGTACAACGATGTCATTTTTGTTAGCTTAACTCTCGCATCCAAATACTACCCTTATCTAGGTCAACATTAACTACATATCCCTATCTTTTTGCTATGTAGGGCATGGACTTAATCGGGGGCATTACCTACGGCAGCCAGAGAGGTAAAATACTATATAGTGGCCATGGACTACTTTACCAAATCAGTGGAACCTGAACCCTTGGCAATCACTGTAGCCCCATAAGTGATAAAATTTTCTTTGGAAGAACATTGTTTGCCACTTTGGATGGCCACAAGCTATCGTCACCAATAATGCAAACACTTCAATAATTCCCAGGTGTAAAGGTTTGTAGAAGAAAAGGGAATCTGCCTCTGCATTGCCCTTGTACCTTATCCTCAATCCAATAGCTAAGTAGAGGTAACGAATTATACTATTAAAGAAGGCTTAAAAAATAGGTTGGATAAGGCCAAGGGAAGGTGGAATAAGGAATTGTTGAGCACGCTGTAGGACAATTGAACAACACCTAGAAGGCCGATAGAAGAAAATTTCTTCACCCTCGTCTATGGAACAAAGGCGTTCATCCCTGTAGAGGTCACCCAACCTACAGTTTATGTCCAAATATTTGAATCCCATGCTAACAAGGATGGATTAAAAGCCAAACTGGACTTCGTTGAGGAGCTTAGAGAGGAAGCTAGGCTCTGAATGAGAGCATTTAGACAAAGAGTGGCCAAAGCTCATAATGCCAAAGTCAAAGTGAAACTTATTAGCTTAAGAGGAATGGTGCTCATAAAATCAAAGCTGATGGGAAAAAAATATAGTTCACAGTGTGCTTAGACCTAATTGGGATAGACCATACATTGTAAAGTATGTGAACAGGCCAAGGGTCTATGAGTTGTTAAATGCCCTTGGTAGGATATTACCTAAAACTTATCACTTGAATGATTTATGGCCTTATTTTGCCTAAGATTTAATTATTATATATGAATTATTAAAAAACTCAATGTGTGCCTGCTTTTTAAATGGGCTCCTCACTCTAGAGTTTTTGCATGGTAGTTGACGTAATCTCCCTCCTAACTATGAATATTGAGGATTTGACAAATTGGGGTATGTATGTTAAGACTCTCTTAGACTAAAGTTAAGAAATGCAAGGTAAGTTTAAGTTTTAAACTTAGAAATTTTATTTTTACATTAAGCAATTTGATTAGTAAATTAATATAGCATAGAATTAATGATATGGTCATTTGAGCAAAATTGAGTCATGAAGGGCAAAATGATAATTTTGCTAAGAAAACCCCAATTTTAAGTCATGAATGTGTTTGAATCATGGAATTAAATATTTTGAAGAATACTTATAGTTTTTAGTTCAAATTACATTGGTGAAATGGAAGAAAAGGGCTTTGTGATGTATTAGGATCTAGTTAGCACAATTAGAAGAGTTAGGGGGTCAAAGGGTGGTTAGAGATGGATAAGTAGCAATAGAGGCTTCTTCTTGCCCATTTCACTCATTCATCCATGTTTCTAGTAGACCCTAAGCTCCCAAGTCTCCTTCCAATATATTTCTTGATCAATTGAAGCTTTCATGCGTGCTTTCTTGGTGGAACAAGTTAGCTTGAGCTCAAAGAGGCAAGTAATCACATTTTTATTCTTGGTAAGCCTCAATTGTTGGATTTGCATTAAGGTTTAGATGTTTACCAACTGAATTAAGGCTTGGGTGAGTTATATGATTGATCCCTAAGCTCAAATTTGGTTTATGAAAGTATAATAGCAAGTTACAAGTGTGATTATGCTAAAGTGGTTCATGTGATCTGGTTTGTGTTTAAAAAATGGGGTAAGGTTATGTGAATGAAGTTTACAAGTATTTTGCTCATAATATGATCATATTTTATATGGTTTATGCTTGGGCAATTTATTTTTCTAGGCTAGAACAATGGCCACATTGATTTGCAAGGAATTGGTACAAGTATGCTTATGTGTGCATAGGAAGTTTGAAGCTTATGATCTTGTAAATGGTATAGGATTCTTATGTTTCTAAGTGTTTAACTATTGCATGTGCTTGTGTTCTAGCATGTATGAAAGTATGAGAGTTAGTTATTATGTGGATGGTTCAAGTTTGATTGCAAAAAGAAGCAAAACAAGCATTGAAGTGTGACAACAGGGGGTTGCAGAACAAGTGTTGGCGACGCGTCGGTGCCAAGCATTTGTTCAAGGACCATACAGTTCTAGTTGTTGGCAATACGGCCCTGAGCTTTAGCGACATAGTGTTATCATGCCTTCCTCCCCATGTTAAGGCAATTCTAAAAGTACCCCAATGTATCAGTTTTAAAGTCTAGACCATTCTAAGATGTTTTAAACCTTTGATTGAGTTTTAAAACTACTCTTAAGGTAATAAAAATGCATCTGTTAAGCAATTAAGAAATGGTTAAGTGATAACTTAAGCACTGAGAAAAATTGTTGGTACCTTAAGAAAGCATAAGGTGCTAAGTACCCATAACAAGTTTTTAAACCACAAGGGCACCTTAACTAAGCTACCTAACTTAGTAAGTGTAACCACCAAGTTGGAATAAACTCTTTTGCAATGTGATAGGGGAAATAAGGTGGCAAGCTAGGTTTGCTAAGACAAGATTAAATTCCTGTAAGATTAGGACTAGGATGAGGATGGGTACCCACCATAGGACTCAACTAGTAACCATTAGTTAAGGCCCCATGATATTTTCAAGCTTGCATCAAGAAGCATTATATACTATTATGTATATAATTGCATGTCCAAAATATTTATTTTGCATGTATTAATCCATTACTAAAAATTATTAAATCCTCACCATTCTAAGTATCATATTGTGCAGATTTTACTAATGTGAATCATGGCACCTAGTGAACAGGTTGTTGAGGAAATTCTTATTGTAGGTATGAAGTAAATTGAACCACATTTGATTCTAAGTTATTTGGTTGGCTAATTTATATACTAACTAAGTATTTAATTGTGGCCTTTTAAGTTGTAGGCTAAGTACATGAAAAGGTTGAGTTCTCATCTTTGAAGATACAAGCTCAGATGGGAAATTCATTTTGAGGTCTCAAACTAGGTCTATATGAAAATGTGGTACTTGTGTACTAAATCACCTTTAGTATAGACTATTTTTGCCTAAACTTTGGTGATTGTACACACTAGTTGTTGTTTTTGGATGTACATGAAAGTAGAAAATGTACATAAAATTGATGCTTAAAGCTTAAGCAACCTTATTTTATAACTTCGGTACTTAGCTTTATGTTTTTTTCCTTTTTACCATGCCATGGCAATTACTTGAAAGTTTTATTTTATACAAATTGAAATTACCAAGTTAAACTTGCATGATGCATATGCTAGGATAACGAACTAGTAGCATATGGGCTTTAATCTATACAAGCATTGACTGCAACTAAGAGCGGGGCCACTAAATCCTGATTAAATTATTGATCCCGGGTTAGCCCATATTGGGGTAAGTCAAGTACCTTTACAATGCAACGCCTATGGACGCCGACAAAGATTAAGAGTCGCAATCCTTTAACTAAGCCTAAATTGGCTTAAGGTTCTAACCTAGACCAAAGAAAAAGAGGGAAGATACCTTTGTACGAGCATAAAATAACTTAAGGCCTTAAGTCTGGGCCACGAAATAAGATGGCTGTCCCTAAAGGTATTATCTCGGAATAGCTAAAAGCCTTGAAAAATTACTCCACAAACTGGGAGTCAAACCATAATAGGTAATAACTAACTTAAACCTCTAGGATGTGGGGGCAAATGAATAATGAAAGAAGCCAAAATAAGACAAAAAATAAACATAAAGTTTAAGTTAGGAAAAGTTGAGGCCCAACAAAAGGTCTCACCAAGCCTACACCGTAATAAAAAGCTACATCACAATAAAAGGTCCTTAAAAGTTACAGGATATAATTTCTATGTTCCCTCTCACCAACACTAAGAGACAAAAGATTAGGGTAAAGGGATGAACATATATAGGGATGACGATGTCAAAATGCACATAAGAGTAATATAAGTAAGTAAGATCAAATACTTTATTTCATTAAGTAATTTACAAAATTAGAAAGGAGCAAAGAGGTAGAAGTACAAAAAAACAAAGGGATGACACCTAAAATTCATCTACCTTATTCTACTCTTTAGCCGGGTCTACAACAATGACATCTTCAACTGAGGAAATAGCACCAAGCTTACTATACATGTTCTAGTCATCAAAGTCCTCACCAGGAGGCTCAATGGCACTCACAAAAGAGAGATCCCACCTAAGGTGCTTATGCACAACCTAGTATCGGCACATAAGAATGCCATCAAAATATGCCTCAACAGATCACCTATCAAAGGCCCCCTGAAGATAGGTGTTAGCCATATTGAGCTCCTTAATGTGCCAGTTTGCCCATTTTTGAAGATTCTCATAACTAAATGAATGGGCTTAGAGCCTCCCCTTCATGGCCTCTTTTATGCATAGAGCCTTATCGAGGAGCAAAGCCGAACTTAGGCAAACACTATGCCCTACCTCCTTCTTTGGGCCTTCTACCTCCAATTGGAGTTTAGCCTTGATATTTGCTAGTTTCTTGCTAAAGGCCTCAGACTGCCCTTTAAGGGACTTGATCTCATCCCTCTATTCTTTTTTTTTCTCCATGTACTTATTGGGAACATCTGTTGCCTCGTGGAGGTTGACGACCTGGTCATTAATGATCTTTTACTTCATATAGAGAGGCAACTCTTGGTCCTCCACTTTATTTTCTAGCAAATCACTCTCCATTGTCACAGAGGACCAAGTCATTTTCTTTAGTGCAAGTTTGTTTTTTAAGACTAGCCTGATCCTATTTTAGATTGGTAAATTGTTACAACATCTTTCAGGTTTTCCCTTCATTAATGGCCAACTTATCTCTAAGAGAATGACAAAAGCATTAGTACAACTACTGCAAAAAAGTTCCAAAGGAAAGAAAAGCACAAGTTACCTAGAAAAGGCCGCCAATTACTAACATCAAGGTAGTCCTATCACAGGCCTTTACCTATAATCCCATCTAAATCATATGGGACCTCAGGAACCTTACACTAAATTAGTGCTAGGCATGCACAAATAGCTTCTTAGTGGGCCTGTTAATTAATTAAATCTTTAATGCAATACTATTTTATACTATACCTTACTATGGCTATAGGTTAATGATCATAAAAATAAATATACTCAGTGCAATTGGCCAGCATTTCAAAACATGCATTCATATAAAATATACAGTTATGCATGATAAGTCCATACAAGCTACTAGGGAACACAACCAACAGTTCCATAGCATTTACCAGAGGCAGAAGTTTCACACACATATATACATCATACACAAAAGTGTCATACATATGTTATACACTGAGAATCTTGGGATCTGATCCCACCTAAGTTACACTTCCAAAAAGGGGTCACTACAGTGTTCAGGTACCCCTATTCCTTGCCTCTGTATAACAAAGGCCAGTAAGCTAGTATTCCAAGTAATTAGAAACCTATAAGAAAGAAACTTAACAACAATGTACAATAGTAATTAACTTCTGCAAACCTGGTATCAAAATACTAATAACCAATTCTTTTATTGGTTATTAGCCCTCGGTCCACCAGTATCTGCACACAAAATATGTAAGGGATGTGAGAATCAAATGTTCCTAGTAAGGGTTGTAAGCCTGCGAGAAAAACATTCATATAGGACCATGTATATTATCTATAAAGATATTAATATATGCCTCATGCACTTAAGCTTAAATCATAGAGCTATAAACTCATATTATTGGCCAATAATTATAGGACTAGCTAATTCCCACAATTCCTTTACCCATTTGTCTTGCAGTTGACAAGTCCAACTTGTCCATACAAATACTGCTTTGAAAGCTTCTTAGTATTTGCTAATATCCTTTATTTTATGTACAGCAATAAACTATTTGCTTATTTAGTGCATGTGTTAGTGTTAGCTTTGTGAGGTTCAATGGGTGGTTAAGGACACTTCCCTCTCTTAAGTTCACCTAGGCCTTAGCCCATCATGGTGACCTTAGGTATCTTAGGTTCCTAACCCATCATACTCACCGTAAATTAGACTATATTAAAGTTTTTTTTGCCCATAGATACAAGTTTACAAATGTGCACTTACACACTTCATATGCACTTCATAGTTTGGCTTCCTACCAAACCCAATCATATAAGCTTCTTAAATAGCCATCAGTACTCAAATCATATGCTTGTTAAATTTATCAATAATTAGGCCACTTGATATACAAGTATCATAGCTAAATTTATTTAACACATAAGCATGCAAATTAAATAACCCTTACCTTAGATAACTTAATTTGCAAGCTTCAAGTATTTAGCCTTTTGTATCGGTTCTAATCTCTTTTAGGGTCTTCCTATAATAGCTTGAGTAATTACCTATAATTGACCATTTAACAATAAGACAAACCATTCCTTAGGCCAATAATTAACAATTTCCACTGGGATTTAAATGATTAATTTAACCATTTTTCATGAATTTATTCAACTGGCCCTTAATTCCCTTTTTATGCAACAAATCATTTGCTCTTCTTTGCTAGCTAATGGAAATCAGTTTAAATACACTCAATTCAATCCAAAAAAACCAATTAAAAGCTAGAATTAAATGAAGAACCAATAGATCCTATTATTCCAAAATCAACCGTACCTAAGGCTCTTTCTTTTACAAGCTTAATTTCTAAGCTTCTTTTGCTTGTTTTCTCTTAACTAGCATCAAGGAACCCAATGTAATAACCATTTCCAACAACTACAGGATTGAAATGAAGCTTGAAAATAGGGAGATAAAAATTAGAACTTACTTGAATAATAAAGAGGAAGTTCTAGCTTTGGGTAGCATAAAACTTGGTTTTTATCTACAAATTTTGCTTCATTTGTGGTTAATTTGGCTTGGCGAAAGCTTCATCCCTTTATCCATGGCATTTTCCTGGTGGTTTGGCAGCGAGGTGTAGAGTCTCGGGTGGTTAAATGAAGATGAAAGTGGCCGGGTGGGGTTAATTATCACCCACAGCCTCACTTTAAAAAGTCACGTGCTTAGTGCTCTCTTTGTACTAACCAGTAAATTATTTGTAACACACTTAAAAACTTCAGGACCAAAGTTGGTATTATGCCATGCCTGGTTTCTTCACAGATATAATTACACGGCCAATCCCAGCCTTTCAGTTATATCCGGTTTCATGCCTCTTTTCCCAAGGTTACACTTAAACTACTTATGGACAATCTAGTCAATCCAAAATTTCATGATAATAGTGCGAAAATTACAAAAAATCGTACTACCTCAAATTTAATATTTTTTCATGCTCTATCCAACCGTGCAATCAAATATGTCACTATTATTAAATGACTAAAATGCCCCTCTTGGCCCGGCTTGCTTAAATGATTAATTTTATTCATTTTTAGCTACTACACCCTACTAAACCAAGACTCTAGCTTACAAATAAATTATCTAAAATATTAATTTATTAAATTAATTAATTATTTGACTGATTAAACTTATAGCTCCGAGGGCCGTCACAGGTACTGCCTTGAAAGGTGATTTTGCAGTGATTCGCAACCTAGAATTTGACTTTAGCTTGTTGCCCCATATGGTTTGGTTCACCTCCAGCTTGAAAGAGATAGTGCTTGACCAAGAAAACCAGTTGTGAGAATAAAGAAACTTGAAAAATAAAAATAAAAACAAAAATAATAAATCCTAATTATTCGTGGCATAAAACCACGCTTAGGTTACCTCCCAAAAGCACCTTTCTTTATTGTCTTTTGCTAGACAACCTGCTTTCTACATCAGCCTGACACGTAGGTAGGAGCAACCAAGTGAATGTCCTCAATGTAAAAGACAACAACATTTACAAGAAAAGGTTTCAGCCTGTGACCATTCAATTTAAAAAAATTGTTAGTCTCCATACTCTCAATTTTCAACAACACCATGAGGAAAAGTATTCACTACAACAAATGGACCAATCCATCGAGATCTCAACTTACCTAGCATGAGCTTCAACCTTGAATTAAAAAGTAATACCTTCTGACCTTTAAAAAATTGCTTATAGTTCAACTGCTTGTCATGAAGGTATTTTGTGCGCTCCTTGTGCATGCTAAAATTGTCATATGCTTCCAACCTGATTTCTTCCAGCTCCTAAAGTTGTAACTTTCTTTCCTTTCCATCTTTTTTCAAATCTCAATTGAACTGCTTAACTACCCAAAAAGCACGATGTTCAATCTCCATAGGTAAATGACACAACTTACTATACACTAACCAATACGGTGACATTCCAATTAGTGTTTTGTAGGCTATCCGGTATGCCCATAGTCCATCCTCCAAGCACAGGCTCCAGTCTTTTCGGTTAGAATTAATTGTTTTCTCCAAAATGCTTTTTATTTCCTGGTTTAAAACTTCAGCTTGCCCGTTGGTTTGTGGGTGGTAGGCAGTGGCTACTCGATAGTGCACTCCATATTTCCTCATTAATTCTTCAACAGTTCGATTACAAAAGTGGTACCTTGATCACTAATAATTGCTCTAGGAATCCCAAAGCTACTGAAAATGTTAGACTTGAGAAATCCTACAATAAACTTAAAATCATTAATATGGGTAGCCTTTGCTTCTACCCATTTCAAAACATAATCCATAGCAAACAATATATAAATAAATCTAAAAGAGTTAGGAAAGGGTCCCATAAAATCCATTCTCTATACATCAAAAAGTTCACAGTATAACATAGGGCTTTGGGGCATTTCATTTTGGTGGGATAAATTTCCAACTCTTTGACATTCTTCACAAGTCTTACAGAACTGGTAGGAATCCTTAAACAATGTTTCCCAATAAAACCCGCTGTCCAAAAATTTTCTAGCTGTCCTTTTAGGGCCAAAATGTCCTCCACATGCATAACTATGACAATAAGCAAGAATGGAATGAATTTCATTATCAGGCACACATCTACAAATAATCTGATCATAACCGATTTTCCAAAGATATGGTTCATCGTATATATAATACTTAGAGTCATTTTTAATCATGTTCCTCTTTGCTTTACTCAAGTCATTTGGTAAAATTTCAGCAGCTAGGAAATTAACAATATCAGCAAACCAAGGTTCCTTACCTTGCACCTATAGTAGCTACTCATTGGGAAACAACTCTGAAATTGGCAAAGCCTCTTCTTCATGCACCAGTTGGCTTAAGTGGTCAGCGACAGAATTATCCGCTCATATCTTATCCTTGATCTCCAAGTCAAACTCTTGTAATAATAGAATCCAGCGTATTAGTCTCGGCTTAGATTCCTTCTTTGCCAGTAAGTACTTAAGAGCTGTATGATAAAAAAAACAATTACTTTAGATCCCAGTAAATATGATCGAAATTTATCTAAAGCAAAAACAATTGCTAAAAGCTCATTTTCTGTGGTTGAATAGTTGTATTGGGTAAGATTCAGCGTCCTTGATGCATAGTAAATGACATGGCTGTTCCTCCCAATTATTTGCCCAAGTACAGCTCCTACAGTATATTTATTGGCTTCGCACATGATCTAAAAAAGAATATCCCAATTAAGAGGCTGAATAATTGGTGCAGATGTGAGTAACCCCTTCAGCTTGTCCAAGGCAGCTTTACAGTCCTCTCCGAAATCAAAAGACACATCCTTTTGCAGTAACCAGGTTAAAGGTTGTGTAATCTTTGAGAAGTCCCGAATGAAATGCCTATAAAAACCTACATGGCCAAGGAAACTACAAATCTCTTGCTTATTAATAGGATAAGGTAAATTCCCAATTAAATCCACCTTGGCTTTGTCAACTTCAACACCTTTTGCAGAAACTACATGACCCAAAAATATTCCCTACTAAACCATAAAATGACATTTTTTATAATTTAGGACCAAGTTTGTGTCAATGCAACATTTCAAAACAAGAATCAATTTATCCAAACATTGATAAAAAAAATTGCCATAAATAGTAAAGTCATCCATGAAGATCTCAATGTAATTTTCAAGCAATTCAGAAAAAATACTCATCATGCATCTTTGAAACATCTCAGGGGTATTACACAATCCAAAGGGCATTCTACGATAAGTAAAAGTTCCATAGGGACAGGTAAATGTTGTTTTCTCTTGGTCCTCAGGAGCTACAGCTATTTGGTAGTAACCAGAAAATCCATCTAAGAAACAGAAGAAAGACTTACTTGCTAACCTTTCAAGCATTTGGTCGATGAACGGAAGTGGGAAATGATATTTCCTTGTGGCTAAATTCAACTTCCTAAAATTGATGCACATTCTCCACCCGTTCTGAACTTTCATAGGAATAAACTCATTCAGCGCATTTAGAACAAGAGTTAGACCAGTTTTCTTAGGAACAATATGTACTGGACTTACCTACTGACTATCGAAGATAGGATAAATGGTCCTTTTGTCCAAAAATTTCAGAATCTTATTTAAAACAACCTCTTTCATTGCTGGGTTTAGTTTCCACTGCAGCTCTCTTACTGGTTTAGCATATTTTTCAAGGAGAATACGGTGCATACAAATTGAAGGACTGATTCCCTTGATGTCAGCCAATGTCCAACTAATTGCTATTTTGTGTTTTTTCAATACTCGTAACAGCTTCTTTTCCTGATCTTTGGTCAAATCACTTGTGATAATTACCGGTAAAGTTTCAACCTCTCCCAATTGGCATACTTGAGATTCTTTGGCAAAGACTTCAACTCCAACTGCGGAGCCTATTCAACAGAGGGTAAAACTCTTTCATAAATACCTGGCAATTGCAGAAATGAATCAACTAACCTATTGGGAAACACGGCAGCGACTGTAATGACATAATGGCTTGCTTCATCCCATCACTAATTTCCAGCTTTGCATCGCTCTCAGTTTTTCTATTCGTCGACACAAAATCTAACTCATCTCCTACAAAATTCAGCTCAAAACAATCTTGGGCAATTGGGTCAATGATATCCATAAGACAAACAGATCCAAAATTTTCTAGGTATTTCATAGCTTCAAAAATATTGAAAGTTACTATTTTCCCATCAAATTCAAAAGATAAAGTCCCTTCATGCACATCTCTTTTAGTCTTGCCCGTTTTTATAAACGGTTTACCCAGAAAAATGTGAGCTGAATTCGAAGCAAACTTATCATCCATATCAATAATATAAAAATCAGCATGAAAAATAAGCTCATTTACTCGAACTAGAACATCCTCAACTACCCCTTCAGGATATGAATTAGACTTATCTGCTAGTTGAATGACCACCCCTATATTTTTCAAAGGTCTTAAGTTCGAAGCCTTGTAAACTGATAGTGGCATAACATTAATCAATGCTCCTAGATCAAACATAGCTTTTTCCACTTTAAAATTGCCTATTACATATGGTATAGTAAACATACCAAGATCCTTACACTTCTGAGGCAACTTTCTTTGGATTATTGCTTACACATTTTCCCCAACTTTGATTGCCTCATCAGCCTTCAGCTTTTTTTTGTTAGTGCACAACTCCAACTTGGCATACCGAGGCACCTATTTGATTACATCCAGTAAGGGTATGTTGATTTCGACCTTCTTAAAAGTTTCAAGAATTTCCTGCCCGATCTCATCTTTCTTTGATTTAGCCAACCTACCAGGAAAAGAAGGTGGGATAAGAATTTTAGATTTTTGAAAAAATTGGCTTGTTACTTACCTCCTCAGTTGGTGCATTAGAAGTTGCTGGTTTCAAACCATCTTGTTCATTTCTAGGTGATGTCATTTCTGATGCAGTGGTTTGCAGTTCTTTGCCACTTTGAAGGGTCACAACATTAGCATGCTCTTTTGGGTTGATTTCAACTTGAGATGGCAGCCTCCCATTTTTCAGCTTCAATTTTATTCAATGAGGCTGCCAGTTGTGAAATTTGGTTTCCCAAGTCTTTAATGCTCGCCTTTGTTTCCTGTTGAAACATTTGAGTGTTAGTTGCTAAAATTTTCACAATATCCTCTAAAGCCATACTTGAATTTGGTGCTTGGTTCTGTAATGAAGAAGTTGGTTTGTTGTAATCGGCAGGTGGATATGGTGGCTGGTTGTTTGGCTACTCATATCTTAGATTTGGGTGGTCGCTCCAACCAGGGTTGTATTGATTGGCATATGGGTTATACCTTCTTGGTTGGTTAACAAACCCACTTACCGTATTCACTTAAGGTGTTGTATCCTCTTGTAGTTATGGGCACAAGTCAATAAGGTGTCCTTGAGTAGAGCAAATGCCACAAACTCTAGAATTTTGAACCCATCCCAAGGCAGCTTGTCTAACAAGAGAGGTTAGTTCAGAAAGTTAAGAGTCAATACTTGAAGTTCCTACCTCATTTACCTTCTTTCATCACATGGTCTACCCATGCCCCAAACTGCTGCGAGTTGGCTGCCATTTTAGAAATCAAGTCATTTACTTCTTCGGGCGCCTTTTCTACAAGTGTTCCTTCACTTGCAGCATCTAACATACTTCGATTCCTGAACAGTAGCCCTTCATAAAAGTACTACAACAGCAACTAGTCAAAAATCTGATGGTGTGGATAGCTCGCACATAGCTGGTTGAACCTCTCCTAGTATTCATAGAGACTTTCTTTGTTGTATTGATGAATCCCACTGATTTTCTTCTAAATTATTCTAGCCTTTGAAGCTAGAAAAAAAATTTCCAAAAATTTCCTTTTCAGGTCATTCCAAGTTCAGATCAAACCACAGGGAATGTAGTACAACTAGTATTTTGCCTTGTCCGCCAATGAGAACGGGAAAGCTCTCAGTTTAATCTGTTCCTCTGTAACTCCATGTTGTTTCACGGTCGAGCGGACAACATGAAATTCCTTCAAGTGTTTGTGGGGGTCCTCGCCTGCAAGACCGCAAAAAGTAAGCAATAAATGAATTAATCCATATTTTAATCTAAATGCTACCTCAATATTAGGAAAATCGATGCACAAAGGTTATTGAATAATGTCGGGAGTTGCCAACTCCCTTAGTGTTCTTTGTGCCGCTATCTCTACAATAACAACTGCTTTTTTTCACTTTTAGAGTCGTTATTCGCAGATGTTGAAGTTGTAAAATTGACCGCTTGCCTTTTTACTTTCTTGTTCGTTTTTGCTGTCTTCTTGATCTTTGGATCAAACACTAGTTCACTTATACGAGAAGATCTTGGCATAAGTCAGTTTACTGAGAAAGAAAGAAAGGAAAAATAAATAAATAAATAAATAATAAATTTTCACAGAAAAAGAAATCTCCCTGCAACAGCACCAAATTTTGGGTTAGTCGTTAAAACCGCAAAAAATAATTCTAGTCTCACTAACAACTTAGAATAAATAAATTTATAGTTTAGCAGTAAAAACCAGGTTGAATCCCAAGGGAATTTTTTTCCTGAAATCTTCTTGTTAGAAAATTGAAATAAAAGATTGACGGGTTTCCTTGAATTAAAAGCTGAAATAAATTGACTATAGAATTAAAATAAAAGTAACTAATATTAAAAACTCTTAGTTCAGGGTTAATTATCCATTCCAATCACGCAGTTGATTATCAAAGAATAGTACTTCTTCAATCCAAGCAAATAAACAGGACTCTTTTTAAAGCTAAAAAGAACCCAAGGAATTCAGCAATAAAATTAACCAGAAAAAAATTCATATTAATTTCTTAATTTTGAATAACCAGATATTGAAAAGCAATTTCTAATTATTTCAAAATCAGCATTAAGAACAATGAACCAAAAATTATCTCCAGTCAATTCACTTGCTTCTAAATCGAATTCTTCACCTAAGCAGTTCAAAGAAAATCAAGCAAATTTTGCAATCGCAGAACCAATCCAACAAGCGAGAATAGAAAAATTAATTGCAATAAATCCAAACAAGTTATTGATCTTGAAATCATAGTTGATACCACAGCTAAGATCAAGTTAATCCAAAAATGGATTAAGGTAGCCAATGACAGGTAAACTAAGTATGCTAATTTGAGAAAAAGAGAATTGATTTTCGAAGTTGGGGATAAAGTACTTCTTAAAGTGTCTCCAATGAAAGGAGTTACCCGTTTTAGGCAGAAGGGTAAGTTGGCCCCTAGGTACATTGGACCCTATGAAGTATTGGAACGAATAAGGAAAGTTGCTTATCGGTTGGCGTTACCACCTAACCTATCTTAAATGCATAATGTGTTTCACGTTAGTCTACTTAAAAAATGCATAGTGGATCTGAGATAGGTAGTTAATGCTTCAATAGTACCCATTCAGGAAGACTTAACCTATGAAGAGAAACCCATTTAAATGCTTGATAGGCAAGTCAAGAAACTTCAAACTAAGTGGATTTCTATGGTTAAGATCCTTTGGTCTAACCATAGTGAGGAGGAAGCTACCTGGGAAACGGAGTAGGATATGCTGAAAAGATATCCTAGTGTTTTTCTAGAGTTACAGCAAAATTTGGAGGACCAAATTCTAGAAGAAGGGGAGAATGTTATGGCTCTCCTAGTGGGAAACACGTCTGAAGGAAGGTAAAGTACTCTAAATTAAGTTTGGAACCTTAATTCAAGTTAGATAGCAAAAATAGAAAAGTTTAGGAAAGTTCACTAAGTTCCAAGAAAATTAAGGCACTAAATGAGGTTTAGGCGCAAAATGGTAATTTTGCATCCTGAATAGCCGGGTTAGGTCCCAAGTGGTTAAAATGAAGTTTTATAACTTAACTTTTAACTTTAACCCAAACTTGATGAAATAAACAAGGATTAATCAATGATAGCTAAGGTTACCAAAAGATTGGGGCTTAAGTGTATCAAGTCTAATACTTTGATGGCTTTTTGTGTTAAGCAAATGTTATAAGAGGGTAAAGTGAAGGGTGGCTGCCATAAACCCGAGTTCATTCTCTCCATCCTCATTTTTCCATCCAATTGAGCTTGAAATCAAAGTTTCTTGGTGAAAAGAGAAGCCATCATAAGTATATAGGTCATTGGGAGCTCATTTCAAGCATAAAACCATGATTTTGGAGCTTGGAAGCATGTTTTCTCCCATCCCTTATTTTTAATATGAGGTAACCAATGTGTTCTTGATTGAATTCATATTTATTGGTTAGTTAGGAGCTTGGGTTTGTTTTTGTTAGAAAGCAAGAATTTGATGTTAGGTTCATATGTTTTGCTTGGAACTTAGGTGGTGCTTTGGTGAGCTTAGTGGATTGGAAGAGTGCTTGATTCTTGCTTGTTACTTGGAGTTGAGGTAAAGGAGTTGTGTTTTTAAGTTCAATTAATGCTATTGGAATGAGTTTGCTTGAAGAATTTGAGTAATTCTAGTAATAGCATTAGTTAGTGAACAAGGTTGAATCATGGTGGACTATAAGGTTTGTGATGATTGGAATGATGTTATAATGCATCATAGATTGGCTTGTGATAGTTGGTTGTGATCTATGCAACATGTTTTACTTGTATGTGAAGTTTGGAGGCTAACCAAGCATGTTTGATATGTTTGATAAGTGTCCAAAGTTCACAGCAGCAAAATCTGTAAAAATTCTGTAGATTCACAGATTGGTGACGCATCGCTAGTTTGGTACCATTGTCCATGACGCATCACCAATACCAGAAAAGTTGGCAGAACGTTACCAACTGTGACGACGCGTCGCCATAGGCAGGTTGGCTGAATTTCCCAAGTTTTGCTAGGAAGGTCAAGAGGAGACCTAAGGGGGTTCTTAGGGTACCTTAGGGTCTAAGTATTTCAAGGGTACTCCGAGACTTTCAAAAGTCCTTCAAGACTTAGGAGTTTTCTTGAGTTTTATAAAATTTTATGGTGACTTGTACCATAAGCAAGAAAACTAGTTTACTAAGGATCACAACTAAATACCACTAGCTTGGGTGGAAGGTTTAGAACCCTTGGCAACCTAACCGTGTCGTTAGCCACGAGGTTGCAAGGTGAAACCTTAGTGCACCTAGTCTACAAGGTCTTTATGGCCTAATCTACAATAGTCTCACCATAATTCCTCTGTACAATATAAATGGGAAAAGTTCAACTAGTGATTTATCACTAGTTAGGCTGGTAAGCTAAGCTTGCTAAATAACAAGGCTATGCCTTGTGGTTCAAGGACTAGGTGAGGAGAGGTCTTAAGGGACCTAGTTATATGTGCATATATACCAAACCCTCAAGTTGTAAAAGCTCACAGCAGGTTACATATGTTATCAGATGTAGAGTCCTTAGTAATTTTCTTGTAGGTACAATGAAGACTCTTACTGAAAATGTTTATGTTCTCACTCCCTAGTTATGTTGTGCAGATTCTGAAGTTGTTGGACCGGGTAACCGTTGAGGGTTATTACAGTAGTTAGTTTTTGTTGCAGGTATTTCCCTTGAGAATTTTTATGATTCTAGCTTACTAGGATTACTTGTTGGTCAAGTAACAGTACTAACTAGAGTCTTACTTTGGCTGCAGAGCCTAGTAGTACTTGGACAAGGACTTTTGTGACTCACCACTGGGACTTGCATCCAAGGTGGGAGTTAGTTTAAGAAGATCTCAGTTGTGGCTTGTATATATAGTACTTTTAGCTGCCTCCATTGTCTATGTTTTGAGGAGTCCTAGACTCTAGGGTTGCTCTTGGGTGATGGCATTAGTCTACTTATGTATGAATGCTCCCACATAGTTGTTATGTGTAGTAAACTCACATAAAGTTGATTTTGTATGCTTTGGCTATTTGAACTTATTTTCTATGAAAATCTCTTGGTCAAATCAATGTTTTATGGTTTTTGTTAATCTAAGTCAAAGCATGAAGAGCATGCATCCAGCATATTCTAAGTTAATCAACTAGCATCACGGAGTTTTAATTCGCATGCATACATAATTAGCCAATTGCAATCCACCATGAGACCAGCTCTCACAGGTCTCCTGGGCATCGGACAAGGGCAATCGTGTCATCCTTCTAGGTTAACCCTGAACCCTACCCTGGGTCCTAGTCTTCATTGCTCCCAGTGTTCACCATTTTACACCTGACAAATCCAGAAGATATCCACAAATACAATTCTCAGAAAATATAATAACATATTACTTACTATCATCATACATGGATTATATAGATTCTCAATGCCTATGCCTCTGGTAACCTGCTCTGATACCACTGTCACGGGCATTTACCCATAATCCCATTTAAATCGTATGGGACCCCAGGAACCTTACACTAAATTAGTGTTAGGCCTGTGCAAATAGCTCCTTAGTGGGCCTACTAATTGATTAAATCTTTAATGCAATACTGTTTTATACTACGCCTTACTATGGCTGTAGGTCAATGATCATAAAAATAAAATATACTCAGTGCAGCTGGCCAGCATTTCAAAACATGCATTCATATAAAATATACAGTTATGCATTATAAGTCCATATAAGCTACTAGGGAACACAACCAACAGTTCCATAGCATTTACCAGATGCAAAAGTTTCACACACATATATACATCATACACAAAAGTGTCATACATATGTTATACATTGAGAATCTTGGGATCCGATCTCACCTAAGTTACACTTCCAAAAAGGGGTCACTATAGTGTTCAGGTACCCCTATTCCTTGCCTCTGTATAACAAAGGCCAGTTAGCTAGTATTCCAAGTAATTAAGAACCTATAAAAAAGAAACGTAATGACAATGTACAATAGTAACTAACTTCTGCACACTTGGTATTAAAATACTAATAACTAGTTTTTATTGGTTATTAGCCTTAGGTCCACTAGTATCTGCACACAAAATATGTAAGGGATGTGAGAACCAAAGGTTCCTAGTAAGGGTTGTAAACCTGCAAGAAAAACATTCATATAGGACCATGCATATTTTCTATAACGATATTAATATATGCCTCATGCACTTGAGCTAAAATTATAGTGCTAGGAACTCATATTATTAGCCAATAATTATAGGACTAGCTAATTCCCACAATTCTTTTACCCATTTGTCCTGCATTTGACAAGTCCAACTTGTCCTGCAATTGACAAGTCCAACTTGTCCATACAAATACTGCTTTGAAAGCTTCTTAGTATTTGCAAATATCCCTTATTTTATGTACAGGAGTAAACTATTTACTTATTTAGTGCATGTGTTAGTGTTAGCTTTGTGAGGTTCCATGGGTGGTTAAGGACACCTCCTCCTCTTAGGTTCACCCAGGCCTTAGCCCATCATGGTAACCTTAGGTATCTTAGGTTTCTAACCCATCATACTCACTGTAAATTAGACTATATTAAGGTTTTTTTTGCCCATAGATACAAGTTTACAAATATGCACTTACACACTTTATATGCACTTCATAGTTTGGCTTCCTGCCAAACCCAATCATATAAGCTTCTTAAATAGCCATCAGTATTCAAATCATATGCTTGTTAAATTTATCAATAATTAGGCCACTTGATATACAAGTATCATAGCTAAATTTATTTAACACATAAGCATGCAAATTAAATAACCCTTACCTTAGATAACTTAATTTGCAAGCTTCAAGTATTTAGCCTTTTGTATCGGTTCTAATCTCTTTTAGGGTCTTCCTATAGTAGCTTGAGTAATTACCTATAATTGACCATTTAACAATAAGACAAACCATTCCTTAGGCCAATAATTAACAATTTCCACTGGGATTTAAATGATTAATTTAACCATTTTTCATGAATTTATTCAACTGGCCCTTAATTCCCTTTTTATGCAACAAATCATTTGCTCTTCTTTGCTAGCTAATGGAAATCAGTTTAAATACACTCAATTCAATCCAAAAAAACCAATTAAAAGCTAGAATTAAATGAAGAACCAATAGATCCTATTATTCCAAAATCAACCGTACCTAAGGCTCTTTCTTTTACAAGCTTGATTTCCAAGCTTCTCTTGCTTGTTTTCTTTTAACAAGCATCAAGGAACCCAACATTATAACCATTTCCAACAACTACAGGATTGAAATAAAGCTTGCAAACAGGGAGATAAAAATTAGAACTTACTTGAACAATAAAGAAGAAATTCTAGTTCTTGCGTAGCATAAAACTTGGTTTCTGTCCACAAATTTTGCTTTATTTGTGGTTAATTTGGCTTGGTGAAAGCTTCATCCCTTCATCCATGGCATTTTCTTAATGGTTTGGCAAAGAAGGACAGAGTCTTGGCTGGTTTAATGAAGAAGAAAGTGGTCGGGTGGGATTAATTATCATGCACGGCCTCACTTTAAAAAGTCACGTGCTCAATGCTCTTTTTGTACTGTCTAGTAAATTTGGGTTTATTTGTAAGACACTTAAAAATTCATGACCAAAGTTGATATTACGCTGTGCCTTGTTTCTTCACCGATATAATTACATGGCTAGTCCCAGCCTTTCAGTTATATCCGGTTTCATCCCTCTTTTCTCAAGGTTACACTTAAACTACCTATGGACAATCTAGTCAATCCAAAATTTCACGATAATAGAGAGAAAATTACAAAAAATCATAATACCTCAAATTTAATATATTTTTATGCTCTATCCAACCATGCAACCAAATATGTCACTGTGTGAAATGACTAAAATGGCCCTCTTGGCCCGACTTGCTTAAATGGTCAATTTTATTCATTTTTAGCTACTACACCCTACTAAATCAAGACTCTAGCTTGCAAATAAATTATCTAAAGTATTAATTTGTTAAATTAATTAATTACCTGACTAATTAGACTTCTAGCTCTGATGGCAGTCATAGGTCCCATTTTCCCTAAACGGGTGAGCTAGGTGTTTGTAGTCCCAGAGGAAATATGGCTTTTAGAACTTGCTGTGAGAGGTCCATCTTGTCCTTTTAAAATCTATTCCCCTTAACCAACAACCCATTAGGGGTCAAATAATTGATCAAGGGTGGTCCCCTTCTCTTCCATCACCTTCTTCTGCCTTTGTGCTTGCTCCAACACGAATACCTTAAGTTGGAAATAAAGGTCCAACTTGCTTACAGGTATAAAGGCATGGCAAGTAAAGGGGCCATAGGCTTCTTCCTTTGCCCAATCATGGCAGGGCTTGTAATGGCGACCGTTACCCTTAAAAGGGTCACCTCCATTAAGGTAGGGACCGGTAGAGGCAAAAGGAGGACCTGGGGGTTCGTCCCCTGAGAGGTCGGGGTAGGAAAAGGATCCTTCCCCTTGGACTTCTTCGTGGGAGCTACTAAAAATAATCCTTTACAAAGGTAAAATAATGTCAGGTCAACCTTGTGAAGCTTGTAGGAAAATTCCTAGTCTCTTTTCTTCAATTGTTGGTGGCCAGCTTCAGGGTACCCTTTAACCTCAACATCTCCGTGGTCATAGATAGAGGTTGGGGTATCACCAGATGAGACCCCACAGCAGGAGGAACATGTGCAGTTGCTGCAGGTACGCATTGAAGCCTTTGGGCATTGGTGATCTTATTGTCAAGGCTTTTCTTTTGCCTTAGTACATCCTAAGCATAACCCGTGCCTGTAAAAAAAAACAAAAAAAGCAAAGTTGTGTAATAACTAAAGAAATGATTAGAGGGGCATCAAACATCAGAACTTTATTAATCTCAGTTAGCCCTTAAGGTCTTATGGAAGGCATCAATCAAGCACCCTTGCTCAGCCAACACCCAATTGGCAGGTTGTTGAACCCCATTGTACGACAGTTGGTGTTTGCTAATCCCACCCACCAAAGGGTCATCTTGTTGGTGTCAATGTAGTAGAGGGGGAAGAGCTTTAAGTAGTGCTCATTGGTGGTCATAAGCTTTAACCATGTCATGAGTTCATTGTTGGTCTTGTTCCCCTCAGAGTCCTCGAACAATGGAGGGTGTTTGTACATGTCATGGACAAGATTCTTCATAAACTCGCAAGAAAATGCCCATTCTAGATCATTACAGATGAAAAACAAACTGATCCTTCCATGACCCCTAGGAGTCCTTGTAGGCAACGAAAGTGAAAGACTTGTTGCCCCCACCAGAACAGAGGCAATGTAAAAGAATGTTGACCCCTCCTCCAAGGCCAGTTTGTATACTTGTAGAAAGTTGTTAATCAAAGGCTCGGCTTCTGCCAATCTATAGTAGATGATGAATGCCTTAATATGCATGAAGGAGTTGGGAGTGAACTACACCATCAAGATATGGTAGCACTCATATATTTAAGTCACCAAAAAATAAAGAGAGAATCAAAGCCTCACTTAAAGTTGAGCCACAAAAATGATAAATAGTTATTTACTCTATCAGGGGTATTGTTCCTTTGAGGGCAATCTAGACATCAGTTGGCCAGTACCACCTTTTACGGTTTACTTGTAAGGGTGGTATAAAGAGAGATATTTGTATATTCATAAGCTCCTCCAAGTTAAAGCAAACAGGCTCTTTGGCAACCACAGCGGGGGCATCCATGGTGGTGGTAAAACTCTTGGCAGTATGAGCTGCCCTTCCCAGCATTATTTTATGGGGCACCATCTAACGCAAAAAAAAAAAAAAAGAGATAGATTATAAAAGGAAAATCACTAGGAAGGGGAACTGGCCATCGTGGATGCAAATCAATAAATAAAGAAATAGAATAAAAGTAAACACAAAACACAAAGAGGTGTAATATCAGTTCACTTGATGTTGAGAAAGAAGATGTCAGAGACAATAGAATTGATGGTTGTGAAAACTCCAAAGAAGTAGTCGAAAACAAAGAAAACAAAGAAGTAAGGCCACACTAAGAGAGCAAAAGACTTTAGTAGAAGAAGTAACAAATGGTGAAGAGAGAATTATGAAAAACCCTAACCCTTTTATAAGGCTCAAAAGACTTCTTCACCTCACTGTCTTGGAAACTTCCAACCATCATGTCTCTTTAGGCAAACCAATAATTGAATGACACATGGCCTTGGAAAGTAGCAAACACCACTCATCCAGTCACACCTTTAATGTGCATTAATTAGACGTCATTTCACCTCCTAATCAATTGTTTGGAAATGTCCACTAAAGGATATAGTTGGCTTCAACATTCTCCTAAGAGTTGTCTTTCTATCTTTTAGAAAGCATCCCAATAACTCTATTTTCCAATAAAGGTCTTAGTTGGCCAAAATAGGCATCAACCTCCTCCTGACTTAGAATCATCATCACATATCCATGAATGGTACCATATTCCCAACAGAGAGAACCAATTTATGAACAACGTGCCCAACAAAATATGGGACCCTCAACCAACATTTTTAAGAAATGGATATACTGGTACCATATCGGCCTTGTATGCCTATACCGAGGCTCAGACCACTTGAACTGGCTAAAAGGGGGACTCTCATTATTATTCCAAAGTATGCCATACTTTTTACAACACTAGTACTCTTGCTTCCTCATACTACTACAAGAAACTGATTTGACCATTGGAGAGTTCTACTCAAGCATACACCCCAGGGCTCAATGGTGTCTTTGAATGTAGCTAATTAGATTCATGCTATCCAAGCTTCATAACCTGTCCTTTCAGTTTGGTTGGTAGGCCTCTACCTTTATCACTATTAATTCAAATGGGTCAAATTTATTTGCTTGGTCAATCAAGGGTGATTGGTAGGACATATAAATGGAGCTAGTGATGGGCCAATTTATGAGATAATGCCACTGAGTGGATTTTTGTCCATATCAACGTTTGTCTCTCCTTAGTTTTAAACAAACAGATGACCATCTCTTGTAGATTCCTCTACTCCCATCCTCCATGATGGTGCAGCCTAGTGCCTATGCCTATTCGCTGGTCACCATCTGGGTTGGATCTGATTCCCCACAGTTGGAATCATCCGTTGGTGATTTCTACGCAACCACATGCGCTTAATCAAGCTGTTTGCCAGATTTATTTTGACCTTCATCATTCGACATCGATGTTGTGTGTTGAGTTAACACCACCTAACGTTTCTATTCAGGTATGTTTTTTTTTCTTTTGTCTGTGTGTTAAGGTAACATCACACAATGGTTCTGGATAATTTTATTTTTCCCTTGACTATTGTTAAATAGTATTTAAGAATATTCAAGTCTAAATTATTGTTAATCAGTAATACAAATTTATGCCTGTAACTTAATTAGAAGCCTACAAAAGATGGTATTATGTGTTTGTATGAGACTGAGGAAATAAAAACACTGATTTGGACAAAAATCCAATTAATGGTATAGTCATGCAAATTGGGCCATCACCAACCCCATTTACATATCCCATCCAATCACCCCCAATTGACTAAGCAAATAAATTTAACCTATTAATTAAATTAATGAAAATGGAATTGCCCCTAAAAGTCTCTGGGAGACTGCAAAAATAAAAAATAAAACCCTTCCACATATAAACGAAACCTCAACATTGTTTTAGCAGTTTGTGGCAACATGTGCAATTCACTTATTGGTAAAAGTAGCACAAATTTATAGATAAGAAAACATAGATTCATTATGTTAAGTTGTTAACACTTCCTATCTCCAACCCATTAGCCTAATACTAGTTTGGGTGCCTGCTAGACCCATAAAAAGATGGTGTTCCCCCCTGTCGTTACATACGAGTACTTCCTAATTTTTATATATTGTATAGATGCTTCTGATTACTAAAAAGAAATTGTGTTAACACTTCCTAAGTTAAATAGAGAAGATGAGGTTATGTTAGCCTGAAAAACTTTTAGGCTAAAAAATGGTCAATTGAGGGGCTAATTTTAACTAAGAAAAGTCTAAGAACAAAAAAAATCATAGTACATTAGATGCACTTATCTTGGTCATACAATTTTTCTTCTCTTTTGGGCATGCTCCTAGAAAAATGATAATGACCATCTATAATATAAAATATATTTTTTACTTTTTTTTAAATTTTTTATGGATAGGATAAAAAAGTAGCTATCAAAATCATAAAAATTAAATTAACTAAATATTTCAAAAAAAAAATGTAGGTTAAAAATAGTTCAGTGATTGTTGGTTCTTATGAAAATTTTCACAAATATATAGTTTCATATTTTTAATCAGTCTACCATATTTTTTTTCTCATTATGAACAATGCATTTTTCAAATTTTACCTTTCTTTTTTCGGAACCAATGTTATTTTAAGGTTAATAAAATATTGCCTAATATTCACTTGTATAATATTTTCCATGAGTTAATTAATTTTACGCTTTTTTCTTCACCTAGTCTGAAAAAAATTAATAAAAACTATTTATTTTTGAAAAAATATTTTAGAATTGGTTTTAAGATTTTCAAATTGCAAAAAGGGTACTCTTGTCCCATATTGTCTCCATTCAATTATTTATATTGGATATTTATCACTCTTTTTTTTATTGCAAAGTTTAAGGGTTGGTGTTGTTTGAGGATATTTTCAGGTGGTTACCAAATTGTTAGGGCTCCTACTGTATTTAAAAAGAAAGTTACATTAGAAAGTTAGACTAAAATGCAATGAGTTAGAAAGTTGGAAGGTTTCTGCCATATGAATTTTAATTCAAGGACCAGCTTGTGTGAATTAGTAAAATTCAGGGTCTAGTGTACTTTGGCCAAGATTTTAATCCGCACAAAATTTGTTAGTCCATCCATATGGGAAACAAATTTATTTGTCCTTTAAATTAGTATAGGTGACAAATTAATAGCTTCTACATATTTTAAGCAACAAAAAAAAAAAAAAAAGCTTAAGTGGAATAAGAAACACATACAATGTTTTTTGCTAGAGGAGATGTTATTTCTACCAAAAACATTTGTTATCGTTTGGAGGGTTTATTCTCAATTTACTAGCCTCATGATTAATTATGTTAAGAGACATGTTTTCTTTGGTGGGGTTGCTGCTAAAGTTAAGCAAGAGATCTTGTTGACCTTAAAAAGGGCTAAAGGTTCTTTACCTATCAAATACATGGGTGTCCCTTTGGTGGACCAGAGGCTTAATATTAAGCATTATAAACCTCTAAAAGAAAAGATCTTAAAAAATTTGAATGGCCGGTCTATTAAATATCTCTCTTATGCTGGTTGGCTACAATTTGCTAATTCTATGATTTTTAACATTCAAGTTTATTAGGCTGCTATCTTCTCTATTCCTAAAGGTGTTCTAAATCATTTAGAGCAATGTTATAGAGTTTTATTTGGACTGGCTCCATTTTAGGCAAGAAATATATTGTTACTTGGAAGAGAGTATATGTGCCTAAGTCTCTGGAGGGCTTGGGTATTTTCAATCTGCATGCGTGGAATACTGCTTTAAATGATAAGAAATTGTAAAGGTTACTGGTTGATAAGGAAAGACTTTGAGTTAAATAGGACCATGCTTATTATTTGCGTGATTCAAACATTTAGGAAATCCCTTGCTTTGGTAATGTTTTTGTGTATATTGGAGGCATATTCTTAAGGTCAGGTCTACTTTTGCTAATTATGTTCATGGAAGACTTGAGATTGTGTGAAGAATGACCATTTTTTTCATATAGCTTGCTTTATTGTCATGTGGTGGAAAACTTTAATGCGGTTCCTTAGTATAGAATGGTGTGGAACTTAGTTCCCAAATTTTCTTTCATATGCCAGTTTGCCATGTTGGATAGGTTATATACCCTTGATAGATTGAAGCAATAGTTTCCTTTAAACTCTTTTTTTTGCCCCTTATGTTTGGTGATGGAGGAATCCAAAAATCATATATTCTTTGAATGTTCTTATTCTTTGTTGGTTTGGCAATAGCTCATGTTCAAAATTAAATTAAGGGATGCTTTTAATGAACTCGGTTTTGTTGGTGGTTTAGTAGAATGGTGAAGGGGAAGACTATAAAAGCTAAAATCAGGATAGCTTTTTTTACGTGTTTGGTTTTTTTTTTCTTGCAGGAGCAGAATAGGAGACTTTATCATAGTGGCTGCAGGGGTGCCAAGATATTCTTGTTTTGATTGAAAATTCTATTATGACTAGAAACTAGATTTGGTATTTCTATTAATAAGATTTTTTAGATCTTTGTATTGCTCTTGATTTTGCTGGTTGGTACAGGGGTTAGCCTTGTTTTCTTTTCTTTTTGGTTAGGTTTTGTTGTTTCTTGATGTAGACTAGGGGTGAAAATGAGCCGAGTCGAGCCCGAACACCCCTAAGCTCGAAGCTCGGCTCATTAAAATTGGCTTGGCTCGAAACTCGACTCGAGTTTGAAGAGCTCAAAAAAATAGGGCTCGAAGCTCGGCTCGAACATGTTTGGATTCAACTCAATAGCTCGATAAGCTTGAAGCTCGAATCAAGCTCGATAAATTCGAATCTCGAATCAAGTGACGAACAAAGCTAGAACGATGGCAGGTGGTAGGTGCCCGAATTGCAAAACCGAATCATCGTTTCCAGCAGGTGGCACCGTGGCAGGTGCCTGAACGAAGCTCAAATGATGGGGAGCGCTAGGGCTCGTGCAACGATGCCGGCTGGTGGGAGCAACGGTGTCGGGCTTGGCGGGTGCGCGTGCGATAATGCTAGCCAGTGGGAGCAATGATGTTGACCCTGGCGGGTGAGCGTGCTACAATGGGCTGGTGCCGCTAGCTAGTGGGATAAAGGATCCAGCGATTTAGAGTCTTAGACTTTGACACGAAGAGGCAGGGGCAGGGCGCAGACAGGAAGCGAAGGGCAACTGGGCGACAGAACTGATAATTCCTGGTGTACCCCGTGTAGGAGTTTTAGGGAACTAGGTAATAGGGGTGGGTAAATTATATTATATTATATTAATTTGTTACTAGGCTTGTTAGGCTCGATAAGGATTCGAATCAAATACTGCCCGGCTCAAAGCTCGGCTCGTTAACGATTCGAACTTATCTAACAGCTTGAAGTTCGACTTGAGGCTAATTAAGCTCAGCTTGAAAACAAAAAAATTGAGCTCGAGCCCAAACCGTTTGATAAGCGGCTCAACTCGATTTGCACTTTTAATGTAGACCCTTGTAAGTGTTGCTGGGCTTTTTGTTGGAATGAAATTTGTACCCACCGAAGTGTTTCCTAAAAAAAACCACATATATTTTGCTTCTAATTTATTTTTTGAAGGACATAATTAATTGTCTTTTATTTGTCTCTAAACAGTATTGGCAACACCTATTATAGGGGACAATAATTTATTTATCCCTAAAACTTTTGGAGGCAAATATATGGCCCTTAAAAGCAATTATTTGTAACTTTAATGCAGCTTTTATGTTGTAGTGCACACGATTAAGGATGTATTCATGTGAATTTTTCAAATAGATGATGCACAATCCCCGATAACAAATCTTGGTAACAATAAATTGAGCTGTCTGGCTTGAGCATTGAAAAGAGATGATATGAATAGTATAAAAGATATTCAAATATTTAAGAAAGTAACGATTTCATGGTATCTATACAAATCAAAAGATGTAATCTCCTGCTTTATACATAAACAACAATGGCCTTTATATAAGCCTTCAAGCTGGTAATCCTTTATGGCCCATTGGATCAATCAGTAATTATCCGTAGCTTGGTGATTATTTGATTAAATGATACCTATAACTTAGCAGGACTCGTTTTATACTTATTTTCTTATCAATGTATGCTAGGTCTTTTACTGGGCTATGAGGTTAGGCCATATAGGGTTTTGATGGACTTGAATTCTTCAATATAAATATCACGTGTTAATATGAATTTCAAAAGCTCTTTGGAGTAGTACCATAACTAGGATTTTTGCCTTGGGGCAATGGCAAGACGAATTTTCAAATTGTACAATCACCCACAGTTGGATCATATAAAAATGGATAAACAAATATAAATTTGCGCCAATATATGTATCGGGACAAAAACATATATAATGCAACACTACAAAAGCAAAAGACTATAAGTATATAGAGAGTATAACATATTATGAATAAAATTTACAATAAGAAAAAAAAAGAAAGATCAAAGAAAAATACAGTTACAAAATACAAATAAATTAAATGGAAAAGGAGGAATAGAGATGAAAGATCAATGCAAGTGAACTATTGGAGGGTGGATGGAGGAGAGTGGACGGAGAGATGTGATGAACGGTGATGGGATGAGATGAGATGAGAACAATTGAGGGGAGCAGACGATGAGATGGTGATGAGGCCAAGCGATACAAATTATTGGATGAGATGGACGTACTGCATATATATGTTTGCTAACTGCAATTTTGGGTTTGGAGGGTTTTGCCTGCAAGATATTGAGGGAATAAGAGATGAACATATGATACTATTTAGAGGGAAAGGACAGATTTTAAAAAAGTAACATTCTACTTTGAGCACTTGGAGTTTTCCATTAAGAAAATGAGAAGATAGAATGTACAAACATTGTGTAGGTACTCGTCTTGATTTATGCAAACCATACAAGAAAACCTTGTGTCAAATCTATGGCACATTATTTTGATTTGGGTCGGGTCACATACAGGTTTAGAAAAGATTTAAATGGCCCTAAAATATGTTAATCCAAAAACTTATAACATTTAAGAGATTTAATTCTTATTTAAAATTGAGTCACATGTGTGAGCTATGAGTGCAACCTGACCCACATTAAAACATGTTAATGAGGAAGAGTTAATGCGTTTTGAATTGGCCATGATACTTCCTTTGACTTGTAAAACTTGGTTTTTTTTAAATAAAGTTTGATTTGAATATTTTCATATTAATTCATATCACAAAAAATTTTAAAAATTATATTTATAAACTATAATATTTAATGTACCATTTTTATATAAGAAGTTTATATTTCTATAAGAAACTTAGTAAAAAATAAAATTATAAATTAATTATTGCCAATAATAAAAGATAAATTTTACAAGACGGAATAAGTATATTCTATATCACAATATCTTTACATGCTCATTCTAAATCATTTGAAAGTATCGGAAAACCAAAATCCACCTTCAAAAGAACAAAAGAAAGTTCTTCACACTGGAAACAAGGAGGTGGGATCCCAAAAGTTGAATTGACTTGTAATTGATAATCCCACAAGGAGGTTTGACAGGAACAAGGCAACTAATTTTCATGATTCAGAAGTAACGCGTAAGCTAAGCTTTTCAAAAATTATGAAAAAACAAAACAAAACAAAACAAAGAAGAGGGAGACCCATAGCTGTAGGAAGATTTTGATGATGACGGATGCCTACCACCTTGAACTTTCCCCAAGTGGTAAGTGCTCGTACATGCCAAAACAACGTACAGAAGAAAGGCAACTTTTGTTTATTTGTTTATTTCGTTTTTGTTTATAGTTTACGTATTTTGTGAGTTTTTGTCATAGTCCATTTGTTAATGGGCATGAATTAAAAAGTTTTTTTTTTTAATTTCCATCAATATGGTACTCGCTCTGTTTAAAAATTATTACAACATATTCTATAATTTTGGATAGTTCCAAATCTTTGTAATGTATTCATATTTACTACTACCTCCGTTTCAAATTCTCAACTCTATTTCAATTTTTAACTTAATTTTGACTTAAATTTAAATAAAAATTAAAACTATATATATTAGAAACTATGAGATTTCTAGTTTTAAATATAATTTTTAAATAAAAATTATTAAATAATAATATAAATGATTTCAAGTCAAATGTAAGTCAAAAAGCTGAAATGGGGTAAAGAATTTGGGACAGAGAAATAACTTATTTTTCATACTATCATTTCTATAATTTTAATATCCATATTTTCCAGTTTTTTTTTATTTATGTGCAAAAGGCTTAATGTAAAAGTGGAACAATACACATAATTTTTTCCCTCTTTCTTAAATTTTGGATCAAATCAAATGAAGTAGCATTGTTGTGACCAAGGTGTTAAATACCGTTACCGTTAGGTATACTGCACCTCAAATTTTTAAGGTATACCGCGTCGCATACTGTTACCATTTTCATAAAAAAATAAATATTAGAATATTATTTTAAGATGACATAATTTGTTTAATAATTTATTTTTATACATTTTTTATGTACTCTAATTCTTCTCATCATAATTTGTCACATATAAATAAAATATATGTGATAGAAGATATTCAATTGGGGTAACATGTACTAAAAATCCAATTTGGAGATATTGTTCAACACCACAAGAACCATCAAGCTGCTACCATCCATTAAATTGTTATATTAATTAGGAAAAGTAACAAAAAAATAAAAGTAAATATTTATTTTATGATATGTGTATTATTTATATTTTAATGTTTTATATATTTATGATATTTTTATGTAAAATGAAAAAAATAGCAGCGAAAAATAAAATACCGTTGTACATACTACATAGTATTTTACGGTATACAATAATTTTTTGACAAAATACATACAAAAAGTTAGCGGTATGCGGTATATCACGGTATACCGTTTACCGCTCACATTTTGTCATTTGTACTGCATGCAGGTACGCAGTACAAATGACAAAACGTGTAAACATTTATACAGAGTACTGTGTACCCACAGTACAATGGTGGACCCAGGTTTCGAGGCTCAGGGAGGCTAAGGGCTAGGCGGATGCGAGACAAGCGGCAACCAAAACCTAAAAAAAATAAATTATTTATAGAAATTAAATTTTATAAAAGATTATTTAAATAATTATTAGGTGTATATAGTATTAAAGTAATATCTATTTTAAATAAAAAATATTAAAAAATTACTTTGTTTTGATTAATCATTACTTAAAGTAGACCAGAGGAGAGAGAAAGACAGAAAGACGTTGAGAGAGAATGGTTTAAGATGGATATGCAATGTTTCAGAGGTTAGGGGCAAATTCACAATGACAGGTAAAGATTTATCACTCTTGGTGCTATTTACCCTTTGTATGTTCTTCAACCTTTTGGGGGGAAAAATTCTTATCCGGTCCTTAATTTATCAAAAAATAGCTAAGTTAGTACCTTATATTTACAAATTTTAGAAATTTTTGGGGGGCAACAGCACCTCGCCACCCCCATGGTGGTTCCGCCACTGCCACGGTAAACGGTATACCACGGTATTTAACACTATGATTGGGACAGAGAGTATAGTTATGTTTTGAGAAGAAAGGAAACATTGCACTCCGTGAGGAGATGCTGGGCAAAAATGCCTTAGAAACTTTTTTGACTCTGCCTATTTGTACATCTTCAAGATGGGAGAGAGAGAGAGAGAGAGAGAAGAAAATAGAAAGACAAAAATATCAAATGTGTCACTAATATTTTGGGTATGGAGCAGATATGCTATTATAGTTTTTTTTCCTGATCTCCCACTAATGTTTTAAAATGGTCCGAATATACCATTGCCAGTTAGAAAAATAACAGAAAATGATAAAATAGCAAGTTTTGAAATCTTTAGGTTATTATGCATATTTCAAAAAAATATTATGAACTTCGAGATTTTTGGTAAAAGAGGGTCTAATCTCTACTATCAACACTTCAGCCCTGTTGCTGCCTCTGTCACCAGTACCCTAACCCCATTACCGCCCTCGCTGTCTCTTTACTATCTAATCTCCTTGCTAACATTCTTGAGAGAGAAAGAGTTTAATTACAAAAAGTCTTTGAGGTTTGTTAAACTTGTATTATCACCATAAAATTTCAAAATATGTTACTTTTAACATTTTTTGTTGGCTTTTTAACTTTTTTTGTTAGATTTTTAACTGCCAATGACATATCCATTTTTAATTTAAAACTTCAGTAATATATCTGGCTCATTTTAAAATATTAGTGGGAGATTGGAAAAAAAAAAACTATAATGACATATTCACTCCCTACCCAAAACTTTAGTGGTAAATTTTATATTTTTACCAAAAAAAAAATTAAAATTTTAGTATTTGAGTTAAACCTCTAATGTCATTCCTTTCCCTCTTCTTCTGGCTTTGCTGGCCACTTGATAGAAATAAACTTGGCAGAAAGTAGCAAACTCCGGTGACCCTGCAAGGTGTAGACCACAAGTTGCGACAGATAAGATACTAAAGATAATTACTAGTAAAGTATTCGCTCTAATTGGTCTGATCTAATGCCGTCTTTATTAGTGGAAGATAATGAGTAAATTTCATGAATGACCCCTAACCTCTAGTTATTGTTTGCTCTTAGTCCCTAATTTATTAAATGTTTTGTTTGCTCACGTGAGACACATGGCAATGGACGGCCCATATTTGTTTGTCGTGACTGTGATCTGTGACAATATAATTTTCTTAAAAATATTTTATTTTGGTCTCATTCTAATAAAATCTGTTAACTCAAAGTATTTGTTTGATAACAACTTTTTAGCTCATAATTTAAACTATTCGGTAACTATCTTACAATAAATTTAATATGTATAACAATTTTTTTACAGTTAATGAAAAATTCAAATCACTTTTTTTTTTCTCTCTATAAATTGAACTTATTTCACTTAAAAATAAAAAAAAACTATTTTAAATTGCCTATTTACTATCAAAAAAATATTAAATTGTTTAAATTTACTAAAAGACAGTTACCGAATATTTAAATTAGAAATTTAAAAATTTATGTTAGATGATTATTCTAAGTTAATGAATTTCTTCTAGTGAGGGACCAAAATGAAATAATTTTAATATGTTTAGGACCAAAACAAAACATTCAATAGGTTAGGGACTAAAAGAAAACAATCATTAAAAGTTAGGGACTATTTACACAATTTATTCTAAAGATAATGGAACAATCTTTGTGTGTTTTTTTCTTTAGAAGTATCTTAATAAGATATAAAGGTTGGAAAGTACTTATAATTAAAAGAAGATGGTTCCACACAATTAGCCTAGCTGATAAAGTGCAATGAACACCATAGGAATGACTAGAGTTCGAGCAGCGATAGCGTTGCATTCTTGTGCAACTTTGGCTTCCTCTAGTGGCAAAATGCGGCAAAGGTCCTCCAACTTTCATGCAATACCTACTTTCCCCCTAACTTCCTTAATGTACTTTCTAGATCTATATACTTGCAATGCTTTTAAATACAAAACAAAAAAAAAAAAAAAAAAAAAAAAGATGAGAATGCTCATTTTTCAGAATCTAAAATACACCAAAATCAGCATTATATGGAGAAAATGGGGATATCGGGTTCAAACCTCAAACCTCTCTGAAATTTAGATGTTTCCTTAACCACTCGGTGTTGCTAGACCAAGAATATCTCTTGGTGTGTGTTATTTTGTGTAGGGCATAGGATGAATCTTTGCATATATGCCCCTGATACTATAATTAAAAATCAATGTTATTTTCGGCCCTTCAGCTAGATCATATACATTTTGCCCCTTGAAGCCAAAAAGCAGCATGTTGCTCTTTTCAACTTGGCTAAAGCGATATTTTATTTTATTGACTCAATAAAGACTCGTGAATAATGACACTTCTAGCCCTTTGTTAATTTCAAAATGGTAATTCGAAACATTGAGTTGTTGTTTTGGTGCGGATTAGGCTTTGTGATAGATTATTTTATTCCATCAGTTGTCATTGCCTAATAATCTGCAAACTTGTTTTGTCTTCATTTTTCCATCCCCATTAATCTATATAATCTTCCACGTGCCGTAAATCTCTTCAAAGAAGAATCAAGGGCAGATAATTTCATATTCAATTTTCCTTATAAGTAGACTAGTATATATTCTACTTCCATTAATCTCCTGCCACATTCTAAGCTCCTCCATCATAGAAGCAAAGTAAAAGCTTAATAGCAAATTCGTTTTAACTAAAATCAACTTAATTTAAAATGATTTATTTTTATTTTTACATCATTTTTACCTGAAATCAATTTCATTTGAAAGCTAAAATTTTGTAGATATAATAATATATTCAAAATAAAAACTTTTATCATATTATTAGATTTTTATGAATTTTTTATTTTTAATACATAAAAAAAATAAAAATTCATAAAAATTTATTAATATCATAAAATTTTTACAATAAATAGATTATTGAACCTAAATAATACTCCCTCTGTCCCATAAATTTTGTTACATTTGACTTTTTGTTGTATTTTGACTCAATTTTATTCATATTATTGTTTATTAAAAAAAATCAAAAAAAATATATTTAGAAACTACATATATTGAATTATCATTCATATACAAAGATTTTATATTTATATATTAAAATGTTGAAAAAAATTCATAGATTAATTGCCAAAAATAAATGGAGCAAAACTTTTGGGATGAAGGGAGTATTACATTTCAAATGAAATTGGTACCATGTTAAAAGGATGTAAAAATAAAAATAAATCATTTTGGGACTAAGCTAAAACGAAGCCTTTCTACACACTCTCAATATGATTGAAAGAAATACCCCATTCAATATGTATCTTAAAAGGTCTTTAACCCAAGATGAAAAATAAAAAAAAATTGCATCTAGAAGTGCTTATAATATATTTTCATATAAATGCATGAAAATGCATATAGTATTAATATTAAATTAGTAAAATAAATTAAAATTATAAATTATGGACAATATGATAGTTGAATAATTTCTCTGAAGTGGTTGCTTATAAAGAAAAAAGTGATATTATTACCCGCTTCATCCCTGAACATAAAAAATTTTCTTAATTGTTTGTCTTTCAATTGCTACTCGCTTTTACTCTAAGAATTGTGAAGAATTGACTCCAAGCACTTTTTAGGTCAATTAACCTTAATCAAACTTAATATAAATTTTAGCTAAATTATACTCTCTCCACACCAATTTGGTTGACACATTTGAGTTTCACATGATGATTAAGGGACATTAAAAAAATTATGTACTCTTTTACTTTTATCTTTCACCTTTTACAAATAAATTTACATGATAAAAATGGAAAAAATATAAATATTAAAAAAATATTTTGAAGGATAATATAATAAAATAATTTACTAAATATGAAAATATTACAAAAATTCAAAATAACCCAAAATAATATATATTACAAATAATTTGAGATAGTAGCAGCAACTACTTATGAATACGAAACTTAATCCAATTAATCATAAGAGATAGTACTAATTAAATTACATAAAAATAAAAATCCCTTAGTCACCCGCAAAATAAACCTAACCAGCGTAAAAAAGGAACAAAATTGCGACTATTATCTTGAAATAAATAAAAGGAACAAAGTTATTATTATTCACGAATCTTATAATTTGTTCCGACCAACCAAGTTTGGGATAAAAATGTGTAATATTTTTCAGTTCAACCAGTAAAATATGATAACGCAATGTGTACGCTAAAATTCTCAGAAAACAAAAGAGAGAAAAAAAATAAAAGGAAAAAGATCTTCATAGCTGGATGTTTCCCTGTGCACCAAAACAGAAGGAAAAAAAAAACCAGAGAAAAATTTTAAATTTTTTTTGGGAAACTTACAAAAACCCCCTAGGATTTAGCCTAACCTACACTTACCCCCATCTATTTTTAAAAACATACACTTTGCCCCCTAATAGTAACCTCCATATTTGGGTAAAATCCAAATTTGGTCCCTTAACTTTTACGTTTGTCCTAAACGGATCCCCTAACTATAAAAGTGACTATTACGGTCCCCTAACTATCAAATCGAATTCAATGTTAGTCCCTCCAGTCGTTTTGGCCGTTATCCAGGGCCGAAAATGCATACGTGGCAATTGCTAATCCCACAATACCATGGTGGCATCGTCTAACTGACCCACAATACCACGGTGGCATCGTCCAGCTGACAAAAGGGGTATTTGGGCAAGGTGGGAACAGATTTGGTTGGTGGGGGGAAAGAAACAGGGGAAGAAGGGATATGTTAGATGAGAGAGAAAAAGGGGAAATAGAGGAATGAGTAAAGAGAAATTTAAGAAGACTTATTGTGGGGAGACATGGCGAGGGTGGACGACGACAATGAGATACCACACTGCTACTGTGGCTTGCCTGCAGAGTTAAAGATGGCGTGGACTGACCAAAATGCTGGAAGGAGGTTCTATGGCTACCGAAATTATGGGGCAGATTTTCTTTTTTATTTTTGTTTTACTTCGGGCATGCTTGGCTAAGATTTTCTTTAGTTTTTTTTTACTAGTTGTTTATTTGCTTGAGACACAGGGCAATCGGTATTGTCGATTTAGGCAGTGGTATGATGACTCGACGCCTGGACATTGTAAAGTTGTGATAAGGGGGCTACTGAGAAGAGTGGATGAAGCTGAGACAGAAATAAAGAAAAGCATGGCTAGAGTAGATGAAGTGGAGACAGAGATTAAGCGAATGCGTGGGAAAAAGCGGAAAAAGAAGATTGCAGTGCAATTAAAAGAAGTTGAAGTAAGGAAACTGAGAGGAAGGAATAGAAGAATGTTAACACTGTTGCTAGTCTATTGGGTATTGTTCATTTGGTACCTGTACGTGTAGATGGGTAAGAGATGGGTAGGCATCGATTTAGGGAAATGGGGGGTTATGATAGTTGTTGGGTGCGATGTATGGCGAGGAAATAGGGAGGGTTGGGGTAGTAATGGTTGTTGTAGGTGTGTGACGTTTATATTGGATGAATGGTAGATATTAGGTAGCCTTTGGGGTATGACAGAGGTAGAATCACCTCAATTGTGTACTTACTCGAATGTAATGAAAAGAACTTTGTGTCATTTGGAAGTAAGTATAGTTTGAGAAATGCAACTTCTGTGCTTAAAACATAGTATAATGTTTATCAATTTTGCAACTTCTGTTCCATTCATTATAGGTCAAAAGTGTCATCATTTCTCTACATCCATTGTCCATGAAGAGTATTACAAAGATCCACAAAAAATAGCCAACATCCAACATCCAAAAGCATAAATCCAATTACAAAAAACTACACAAAAAACATCAAGTTTGGCTTTCATTGCTGCCAGTTGCCTATATCAAACTTGTGTGAATCCCTCATTTTGAAAATGAGTGCCCCCTGCCACTTGCACGACTCCTTACCCCTTTGCCACCACTACCTTGTGATCCAGCGTCCTCTAAATTCATAGACCTCTGAGATTGTCTTTGCAACAAAAGCAGAACCTTGTTGTGAAACTGATGTCTGTTTACATGTAGGGACCTGTCCATGTTGGCCAACAGTTAGTGTAAATATCTGATTGTAGCATAATGTACACTAATCTCATTAATACTTACATTTTGCTTTATCTGTGATGGCTGCTGCCTCTGTGAAGGCTGTCCTCCTTTTTTTCTTGTTTTCTTTGCTGAACTTGCACTTCCAGCTGAAGTTGGCCTTAATTTGCAAGTGCTTTTATTATGCCTTTTTTGCTTGCATATAGAACAGTGAATGATAACTCCTGTTTTCCTCATTTTTGAACTACTTTCAGGCTCACCAAGTTCTCTTCTTCTATTCTTCTTACTCCTTCCTCTATTGACCAGCCCATTGTTTGGAGGTTTAATGGGATTATGTTTCATGTCCTCCCATTGCTCTACACTCCTAATTGGGTTTATTACATTGGCATACATTTCCTTGTGTGTTTCAGTCCAATAACATTGGTCAACATATTCCTTAACGTTGCTATGATTTAGGGCAAGGGCAGAACATGCATGGTTGCATGGAATTCCAGTGAGCTGCCACTTCCTACAACTACATGTCCTCTGCTCTATGTCAACTACATGCTGTGACGTAGGAGTTGCAACTTGAAAGCTTGTCCCCCTGACTCCATTGCCCAATAGTTCCTAGAGTTATCTATGTTCTTGTTCAGTTTCTTTGTAATCTTAGGGCATAATTTACCGGTCCACTTTTCCTCAGCAGATCTTTTCCTAGCTATTCTAACCATGATCTTACATCTAATTACTTCTAACATGGTCAAAATAGGTTTATCACTAGCATCAAGGATGCATCTGTTGAAGCATTCACACAAATTGTTCAAGAGGATATCACATTTAGAGAACTCCCTAAAAGAAGACCTAGTCCAATGTTCAGGGGGTATACCATTCAACCATGCCCATGCATTTGCATCAAGACCCTTAATTACCTCAATGTTCTTCTTGAATTCCCTTTCATATGAGCTCATTGCTGTTTGTCAAACATAGTCTCTTAACCCCACTCCTGGAAAGCAACATTTGAAGTTTGTGTACAGATGTCTGATGCAAAATTTGTACTCAGCATCTGGGAACAAGTTCTGAACTGCTGGTATTAAACCCTGTATCATCAAAGCATCATTAGTAACACTAATTAAAATGTTAATATTACAAAATAAGGTAAATAACCTACCTTCTGTCTGTCTGACATAAATGTCCAGAACTTGGACTCAACAATACCAAGTTCTTTTGCTAAATGTACCAAAAACCAAGCCCAAGAGTCATATGATTCAACCTCAACAACTATATAGGCAATCGGCCATGTATAGTCATTGGCATCTATTCCAACTGCTACAAGTAATTGGCCTTCATATCTCTCTTTTGAAAAACACCCATCTAAACTTATGATGGGCCTGCCCCCAGCAAGAAAACCTTTCTTACATCCAGCCATGCAGATGAAAACCCTCTGAAAGAGTAAATTCTCCAACCCCAATCAAAACTGTGTTCCAGGATTCCTTGCCCTCAATTCTCCACCATAGTCTACAAGCTTGGCATATTGCTCAGCCTCATCACCCCTAAGCATCATCAATGCTAAAGTTTTCCCTCTTCCAACCTTAGACCTATGAATTTTTATGTTGTGGTCCCTTCTGATTAGGTCAAAAAGGGCAGCCAGGGGTATTTCAGGGTTTGATCTAATAACCTCCAGGTATTCCTCTACTATCCACTTGTAGTTTGCAAACTTATTGGTAACCTGCCTTGCACATGTATACATGTCCTCAAACCTTTTTATTTGTGCTCTAGGCCCATCTTTGTATTTTCCAGCAACCAATAGCCAAGGGCAACCTGCCTTGCACACTATCAACAGGCTATCTTTGTACAACAAGTATGCTCTCACAGCTTTCTTGAACAAATCAAAGGAGGGGAAAACCATTTTTACCTTGAACTTAAGGTCTCCCATATCTGTTATGGGGTTGAATACAAGGACCTTCTTACCTTCATCATCACTGGACTCGTGCACACTAAGCAATTCACCATCTGAATCCTCAGACTTAGTTTGAACCTCTTTAAAATTATACCCCATAACCCTTCCATTACTGCCTACAGTAGGACCTGCCTCTTGTTGATTTTTTTGGGTTAGAGTTGCCTTTTGTTGACTGTTTTGAGTAGGAACATTAACCTTCATCATCTACTCTAGCCTAGTATCAACTTGCACTTCAACATTTATCCCATCATCATCATTCTCAATTTCATTATTCGCCTCATCGAACTCTGTGTCACAGCTCTCACTCTCTGTGTCAGGGGGTGCCTTATAGTCCTCATCATCACTGTTATCAAATTCAGAATCTAATCCATCTTCCTCCCCAAAATCCTTCTCATTTTCTTCTTCTTTGCCTAACTCTACTGCATCAGCAACTTCTGGAGACAACCTCTCCCTCATACACACAGACTCTTCTCTGATTGAATCTAAGTTATGCAGTGTCTCCCTAACTCCCTGATGCCCATCCTCCCTAACAGGTTCAGCCTCCTTTAGGTGCCTTCCTTCATCTATCACTTGTTCTGTCCTGTTTGATGATGAAACCTCACAACCGGAGATAAGAAGTCTCATAACTGGCATACTTTTTCTTATAGGTGCCTTGCCACCACTTACCCCACCTACTACCTTCCTACATGCCTCATCAAAACCATCTTCCGGCTCAATCTCAATAATCTTAGCCTTTGGTGGTGTTAATGTAGCCTTAATGTTCTCCACATAGGCCAACTCCTGTTTGTCATTTCCTCAGGAGTCATTTTTACAATGTAAACCACAATCTTGTGCTCGTGTGGGAGATTGGTATAAACCATGTCCATCACGTCCTTGTCTGTTTTCAACTCCCTTACCATATCCTCTAATGGCATTGTGTGAAAAGGAAAAGTCCAATAGTAGTTCATGAATCCACTGTATCCCAACTCCTCCACCATTTGATCAATGTCAACCATACTAATCTTGTCCATGTTATAGGCATAAAAATGATCCACCAAACCTTCCATATATGTCTTCCATGGAAAATTGGCAAAGTAACCCCCATGATGCATTTGGATTGTAAACCAAGTATCATTAGGAACTACATGATAACAAAGGAAAGAATAAATAAACACAATAAAAATACTCGAATAAAATACCCATCACTAACCCACATTCTTCTTTCAATGGACCCCTGGTCTACTGGTCCCCCCCTAACAACTGACCCAGTGCCTTACTACAACATACACACCTACCTTTTTTTATGCACTTTCAACAACTGATAAATACACAACACAATAGAAAACAAACCTATTTTCATTTAAGTACAAAACTTACGGTAGTGCCAATCCCCTTCGCCCCTTTTCCTTCGTCTCCACTCCGTCAATCGGACTTTTGCCTTCATCTTCGCCTTCTCATTCATCGTATTTCTGCCACCCCAACCACCAAAACAACCGCTGATTACACAGAATTTTCCTTCACCTTATCGCTAAGGTTAACAGTTACTAGAACACTAGCAGGGAGAAGAACAAAACTTCGAAAACCAGGGAGGAAGAGTGAAGGCAGTTGGCGGTACTAAATGACTCGCCTATCCACCGTGTATTAATTGCCACGTTTGCATTTTTCGTCCTGGATAACGGCCAAAATGATTGGAGGGACTAACATTGAACTCGATTTGATAGTTAGGGGATCGTAATAGTCACTTTTATAGTTAGAGGACCTGTTTAGGACAAACGTGAAAGTTAAGGGACCAAATTTGGATTTTACCCTAATTGCCCAAAAGGCTTTCAAATCATTCAGATCAACCACAAGGTTCATCTCATGCCAACTCCAATCCAATTTTCCCTACATATATATATAAATTTTCTACTTCCAACTAATATCTATATTTTTAGATTTACTAATAATTTTTAATCTATAATTTATTTCTATTTTTATAAATCAAGTTTACATTTTTTATTAATATCAATATTTACTTCATATTCATTCATTCTGGTTAGTGAATAAAAATCCATGTTCATTTTAGCCAAATTAATAAAACTTGAATAACGTATTATTCGATTCAATCATAAACATCTAATTTGGTGTTCGGTTTAGGTTGATTTATGTTTTTTTTTTCATGTCTATATCATTTTTATACTTGTGATTAATTCATTCAATAATTAATTACGAGCAAAAATTCATTTACACTTACCTCCATCTATTTTAAAAAACCTACATTTTACCCTGATGATAGTAAGTTTATATGGTAAATTCCACCGATCGTCTTTAAATTATATCTAATATTGCTTATTTGTTTCTAAACTATTAAATGTTACTTAATCGTCCCTAAACTATATACAGTGTTGTTTAATCATCCTACAGTGTATCATACCGTTAAAGATTGATGGAAAAGTAATGTCATATCAGCAATTACGTCATTTTTCCTTACCACATCAGTAATCACATCATTTTTTCGTCTATCCTTAATGGCTGTGATAGATAGCAGAATGATTAAGCAACACTGGATATAGTTTATGGATGATTAAGTAACATTTGATAATTTAGGGATGAATAAGTAACATTGGATATAGTTTAGAAACGATTAGTGGAGTTTACCCTAACTCTATATGTCATATTAGTGAGCTCAAATGCTTTGATTGCCTAATGAGACTTGCAAACCTTGCAAATCAACTATAAGGTTCATTTCATGCCACCTCAATCCAATTTTTTCTAAATATATAATATATTCCTAATATTTTTTTTTTGCTTTTGAATAGTTTATATATTTATAAATTTACTAATAATTTTTAAATCTATAATATATTTTCATTTTTATAGATCAAGTTTATGTTTGTGATTAATATTAATATTTATTTTTCAACATCTTATTCACTTCTCAATTAGTTCAAATATTGAAGTATCATTTTTTAAGGACAAATATATTTCAAAAACTAATATATATCATCTTTCAAGGACAAATATATTTTGGCTAATCTCATTTTATTTTCTAATTCTCACCTATATGAAATAAATTTACCTTCTATAATTTTTTAGCAACACATGATATAAATTATATATTAATATTATTATATCATTATACTATTAATTAAGCACATTTCTAGCCAAACGGTAATTAATATTCTCTAAATTTTTAGCCTACTTAATGAAAAATATTAGTAAATTATACTTACTTTTAGCCTACAAAATGATTAATATATATTAATACTGAATTTATAGAACATACTTTACAAACAATCTAGTTATTAAAATGATTATATATAAGTTACTTAAAAAATTATTATAAGATAGTGTAAGAGTAAGTGTAAATGATTTTTTGCTTCTAACTAACTATTGAATGAACTAATCACAAGTACAAAATTGATATAAACATGAAAAATATAAACCAACCTTAATCAAACATCAAATCAGAAGTTTATAAATTTATAAGATAATACATTATTCAAGTTTTATTAATTTGGTTAAAATGAACATGAATTTTTATTCACTAACCAAGATGAATGAATATGAAATAAATATTAATATTAATAAAAAAAATTAAACTTGATTTATAAAAATGGAAATATATTATAGATTAAAAATTATTAGTAAATTTATAAATATAGATTTTATTTGGAAGTAGAAAGTTTATTAGAAGTATATTATATATTTAGGAAAAATTGGATTGGAGGTGGCATGGGATAAACCTTGTGGTTGATTTGAATGATTTGGAAACCTTTTGACTCCACTAGCATAAAATATGGAAGTTACTATTAGCGGGTAAAGTGTAGGCTTTTAAAAATATTGGGGGTAAGTGTAGGTTAGGTAAAACCATTGGGGGGTGGTTTGGTAAGTTTCCCAAGTTTAAATGCCAGCCTGTGTCTCTCTTAAGGTTGCAGAGACGGACAGGACACACAACAGTGAACAGAAGAGAGAGAGAGAGAGGAAATAAGCCAACCTCTGTAACCGTCAAACCAAACCTTAAGGTTCTGTTCTCTGTTCCCTATCCTACTCTAAACTTGTTTCTCCATAATCGAACCATCACTTTTTCTCTTCTATTATTCTTACTATAGTTATGTTTTTATCTTTCATAACTATTTCTCTGGGATTTTAATTCCATATTTTCTGAGATTCGTATCTAGGATTTTGATTCGGCATTTCTTCGTATGTTTGAGCTGTGTATTGTTGCTGCTGGATAGTTTTGCTGCATGGTCGCGGAGGAATGAGGATGTTGAGGGAATTGGAAGGGAAATTTGAGCTTCTTTTGCTCTTATTTTATAGTTAGCTTCTTGTCACTATCGAATTGCGATTGTTCACATATGCGCAGCGATTGAAGAACGTGATTGAAGCCATAAAAGAATTGGTTAAATTGATAAGTTGGGACAGGTTTCTACTTGATTTGATATGAGCAGCTTTGTTCCAGGAGTTCATGTTGTCTTTTGAAGATTGGTTTCTGGTTATGTTCATCTTGGGTCTATAGATGACTTGAAGGGGGTGGACTAATCTTTTGTGTTCTTTTTTATTGGGGTGGGTCCTTATATAATTTTGGCCCCTCTGTCTGCTCCTTGGTCTTTATCTTCGCCAGTTTGGTTGTTGGGCTATTTTCTCTAGGATAAGCTCTCAATAATGCCAGCAAGGCCAGAGACCGAAGATCTGCCTACTGAAGCTCAAAGCACCTTGCAACCGAATATCTTTGCTGACCCTTGGTGGCGTGGATTTGGATCAAAGGTACCCTTAGCCTTAGGTGAGGCCATTTCAAAGTCATCTTCAGTTGATAAACTCAACCGCTTGGTGGCCAATGAAGCTGAGGACAGTACTGGAGATGGAGGTAATTGACAAACGAACTTGCATCGTATAGCTTCATGAGTTGCTTTGATTCTTTTAGCTAAGCAGATGGAAGTGTCAGTTTAGTCTTAAGCAGATGGAAGTGTCAGTTTAGTCTTTTCATACACCATAATCAGTGAGCTGAATCTGTTTTTGTTTTTGATGGTGGGAAATCTCTAAGCCAGAGAGAAGATTGGTTGCAGACTATGAATCTGATGCTTATTTCCGTTTTGTATGTTCTGTGTTCTGATTTTCTGAGCCTGTTTCTTCTGAAACGTTATGATTCCTCTACAACCATAGGACACAAATTGCTGCTGCAAGTGCAGCCCTGTTTACCCTGCCTTGAATCTATCTGTTTATAACATTTTATATAATCCATTCCTGTGCCCTGGCACTTCTTTGGTCATGTAACCATGCAACAATAGAACTAAACATTTTAGCTGTAATGGGGCAAGCAATGTACACTTTAACAGCTTCTCAGTACAGAAACTGGCATCTTGCTTCACTAGCCACTGTATCATTTTGTGCTTTGATTTGGAAAGAAGCTGCCAGGCAGGTTTCCATCAACTTCATTCTTCATTTTCTATTGGTCTTATATTCTCCTGTTTTATATGGTCCAGGCATGTTTTGATTAGGAAGACATGTTTATCTGGGAATATATCATTTTGTGCATGCTGTTAGAGAATAATCAGCTAAAAATCTGATTGAGCCAGGCCTAAAAAATTGTACTCTTGAAATGGAATGTCTGATCAATTTGAATGGCATCAGATCCCTTTTTAATTATTTTTCCTCTTTGAAAAATGTCATGGATTATGCTCTTCACTTTACTGCCGCTTGCCAATTTATGCTTGTGTTGGAACAATTATGAGTCCTACTGTATGTTTTAAAAGTCAGATGCATTGCTTTCAGATCCACTAAATTATAAGAGAACCAGAAACCATAGGTACAAATTATCAGGGTTGGTAAGTAGTTATCCTATTTCTTACTCAGAAACCCAGTTGAATGCTTTATTTATTGCCTTTGGATCAACATGAAAGCAAGTAGTTCTCTATCAACAGGGAAATGAGACAGATATGCATGGTATAGCTTCTATAATAATGATGCGATTTTAATGTTATTGAAGGTCCTAGGAATGGTGAAAGTGAACAACAACTCAAGCACTCTGATCGAAATTCTCAAATGGAACTAGTTGGTCACTCGATTGTGAGACATCTCTTTCAGATACTTGAAGTTGCATAGAGTGCATTATGTATCCAGCGTTTATAGCAGCCAACTGATGATATTCATTCTGAATTTTTACCCGATAACTTCTCTTAGGCTAAGAATTCTTTTTTTGTTTCTCTATATTCTTCAGGTTTTACGATCATATCTCTATTCAGATTTTCAATATGGTGCAACAATGAGCTCCTTTGGACCACAAGCAATGGTATGGTTCTCTGCTTTTTGTTTGACATTTAGTTTATAATCCTGCTATGATGATTCAGAGAACAGCCTATGTAGGGGGAAGTTGCCTTTTGATGCTGGACAAGATCTTTGTTGGGGAAAGGTGCCTTTTGATGTGGGACAAGATCATTACTTTTAATAATAGTGAGGCCTTAAGAACAGTATCAGGATTCGGTAGTATGCCTTATCTTGCCTTGTGGAATTGTCAACCTGTCAAGCAGTTCACTTGGTTGAATTTGCCCTGAAATTTTTGTTCACCACATAGCATCGTTTGTGTTAAAAGGGTAAATTACATTGAATTTCAATTCCACCCCCACTCAATCAAGTAAACATGCCTTTTAGCTTCCTACAATAGGAAATTCTGCAACCACGATTTCTGCTTTTGCCCTTCTGAAAAACAACTCTAATATTCCTACATTCCTACTTATATTATCTCAGGTGGCTCCCCAATTATATGGTATACAACATGCTAGAATGCCTTTGCCTCTTCAAATGGAAGAGGAGCCTGTTTTTGTAAATGCAAAGCAGTACCATGGGATTTTGCGAAGAAGGCAGATCCGTGCGAAGGCTGAGCTTGAAAACAAAATGATAAAAGTTAGGAAGGTGGGCTTAATCACCTTCTAGTTTTTTGGAGTAGTAATTTTCATAGGGAATGTTCAGAAGGTCTTAAAATTGGAATTTATTGATAAATTTTGCAGCCATATCTTCATGAGTCTCGACACTTGCATGCCATGAGAAGAGCAAGGGGTTGTGGAGGCCGCTTTATCAATACGAAAAAGCTTGATAGTGATGTCACCAATTCCACTTCCGGAAGGATTATGCATTCTGGTGCAAATCATTCAGCGAAACCATCTTCAAATGCTTCCCAATTTTCAAACTCCATTAGCACTGGAAATTTGAATCCCGCTGGTGATTGGCAAGAAGGGAACATGTTGCTTATTCAGGACTTGCTTGAACCACACACTCCAACCACCGGTAGCGCTAAATCCCATGGGTTTTTATCCATGTACCATTGTTCACCAGGTGATCACTATGATCAGCACGGAGAAAATAGACAAGGGCATGTGGCAGCACAGATAGCCCCTTCCCCTTAAATGGCATCTCGAGGTGGGCAAGTGTTCCAGTTCACAGTTTCTTTTGCAGGTTTTCCATTTCTTGATTGTGATTTGCATCTTATAGGTGTGGTCACCATTTCAATTTTTTTGGACATCTCACTAACCTTAAGTTTACTAAAATGAAGGTTGAAGCTGCGGCTATATTCCTCAGGCAACTCATTCTTGGCTTGGTTACTCATGTTCGTGTGCCCGAGGACAAGAAATGGTATTGGGAACAACATCTTAGCTGCCAATAGTTCCATGTCTTGTCCAAGGGGCCCTCCTGTAAAAAGATATGGTTAGCATCTTTATATACCAAATCAGGACACTGTTGTGAAAGTTGGTGTGTTAAACAATGTAGGTCAAAGTCTCATGAAGTGTTGATATGCTCTGCACTTTCTAACTAGAGCGTGTTTTTGTTTGGTGATGTGTATGGAGTTGGTTCTCCCCTCTATAACATGAACTGATGATCTTACATGACAAAAGATCCGAGTCTTCGATGATACTGTTTTCCTGTTGCTTGAATAGGAAGTAACAATGGAGCAGTGAAATTAAATCGTGACTCGTAAAGATCGTCAGCAACGTGATAAAACAGTACGACCAACTACGAATAAGAATAAGAATTAATTTATTTTTATTGTTTATAAAATTATCTTGTATTTAAGTCTAAGTAATTGATGTTTGTATGTATAATTTTATGTATCAAATATTTATAATATATGAAACAGAACTATTACAATCGGATGGTACTCATCAGTTAATTTGTGATTTGATCATCCCATCTTTAGATATAGCTCCATCGTTCAAAGCCAAACTCATTTTTTATTTTTCAGTATAGCAGATTTCTTCACAGATATAGCTCTAGTATCCACCGGGCCACACAGACACACACACACACATCAGCCCTGTTCAAGCAAAATGCATCAAGAAAACCACAATTTCATACCAGCAAAGGATTCTGAACTGACCGTCCGCCATCCCAGACGAGAGAACCGCATGCACTCAGAGGTACCATTCCAACTCTCAATCTTTGTTGAAGAGCAAGTCGCAAATAATGATGATAGATATGAAATTGGAACAAAGAAAGAGAATCACATGGTTGCATTCAACATAATTTAGCTATAGGCTGCAAATTGTAGCATCGTTATCATTACATGTTGAAGTTCATTTTGTTGTATGTGTGAAGTAGGCGTTCTTCAAAGCAACTAAGTGACAGTTGGGCTGCATCTCAAACGGATCCTATTGACAAGGTTTCTGTCACCACATGCCGGCAATTCACAATGTTGCTTGTTCCTGAAGTTGCTCCTGTTCAACAAGTAAAACGGGCTAAGGGACAAAATTGTCAACAAAATACCCCAGATTTAAACTTTAGGCTTCGTTTGGGAATAGAGTTTAAAATTTGCGTTAGAGGTTGGAATAAATTATCAATAGTTGTGATAACTTTTCCAAACCTCTAATGCTAACAGCTACTATCAGATAGCTTCTCTAACCTCTAATGCTAAACACTAACACTATTCCCCAATGAAGTCGGAATATAATTTGTATTCGTGTGTCAGCTGTCGATACTGTCAATCGGGTTATGAGAATTCCTTCTCACGCAAGGATTATATAATTTTCCACCACTATCTAGACCTTTATCATACTACAGAGACTCAACTAGCGTATTTGCAAGTTCAGCAGCAACGAACGGGAAATTCTTGCATTGGAATGGAGCAGACACCAGTTAAAGCTATTCTAACCTCTGTCACAAAGAAGGCATGGAAACCATATGGAACCCTGTGGGGCAATTCAACAACTGCAACAGGATCATCTGACATAGTTTTTGCATCGATTACATTTACTGATGATTTCCTGCAACCAATAAAAAAATCAAAATGTATTCTTGTTCCATGCTATCAATCATGGAGCACTTCTGTGATTCATCTCTCGAAACGACCTTAATCATGAAATGCTGACAAAAACTGGTCTGGGAATCTTATGCATGGAGCTTCAAAAGGAAACATGTAAACATTTGAAGAAACTAAACTCATGCACAAATTCATGTTACTCTGGATAGCATGAGGTAGGAGGAAATATTTACCCAGTGTTCTCGTCATGTACAAAGAATATCAAATAGCCATCATCTTCTTCAGAAGAACCACCAGGTTCACGCGGCACGAAAACAGCCTCCGAACCAAATCTGCCAGGACCCAGGTCAAAGAGACCTTTGACATTTCCTCCAACTTCAATCTTGGTTTTCCCTGCCTCTGGTTCCTCATGCAGATCAAATTTGACAATTCCAGTGACCTTAGCTATGCTAGCCATAATGGTTCCATAGACATATCTTTGTTTCCTAAATTCAAGCAAAAAAACTGATAAGGTTAAGTGCATTAAAACGTTAAATTAGAAAAACTGAAAAGAATAGTGCTGTCCGAGCAAAAGAAGTCCAGTTTTTAGTAAACAAACATAAGATAAATAAGTATATCGTGCACCTTAACATATCCTCACTATTTGTAAGGCATCAGAAACTTACCTGCCAGTGTAGGTCTCATTCACCCTAGGGAAATCAACTGCAGGAGCAGAGAGTCTCCTTTGAGAAGCTACACCAGTTTTCATGTTGAATCTCATCTCATATCTGGCACAGTAAATTGGAGTGAGAAATACAAACAGTTTTGGGCATATTTCAGAAATTCAGGGAAATGACCATATCATACAGTTGATTCATGAAATTTTCAAGCCTATCTTTGCCAGCTCCATTCACCATATCCAAATCAGGATTCTCAACCCGGCAAGTAATGAGAACGACTTCCTCCTCCTCCTCCCAAGCATTGGCTGGTGAGAAAAGGTAATAAGGGAACCAAATAATCAAGATGGAGCAAAGATTAGGTTACAGACGTGTGTTTGCTCAGGGTTCTGAAAGGCAGATATTCGTGATACCAAAATCAGGACAACTCTCTTTAATGAAACACCATGATTTTGCACCACTTTATTTTTTAAAGCTACCTCATTGGCATGTACTTCGGTTAGATTTCTCATAGTTGATACATTACTGATCCTAATGATAAGCTTTGCTTAAATAAGATACAATAACATGTCTTTGCTCAGGGCTCTGAAAGGCAGATATTCTTGATGCCAAAATCAGGACAACTCTCTTTTACTGAAACACCATGATTTTGCACAACTTTATTTTTTAAAGCGATATCTCATTGGCATGTTCTTCAGTTAGATTTCTCGTAGTTCATACATTACAGATCCTAATGATAATCTTTATTTTGAGCTGATGATAAAAGAACTTGAGACAATATCAATAGTTATTCAAGATAGAGGCTCACCATTGTGGAATATAAAGCAGTTTGGAAGCTCAAACCACTTGATTAGAAGGTCATCCTTCGCATAACGTGGAAGTACACCGAAACGTGCCTTTTTTGTAGCATCAAACATGAAGACCATTTTCTTTTCTTTGACCATTTCCTGAAAATAAAAAAAACTTTCTGATTGTACTAGTTGAAAAATGTGTAATCAGGACAGATTATCAGTGTAATACTAAACACTCATATAAAGCTAACAGGCTAAGTTTCCCACACACAAAACTGACAATAGTTCGCAGGTTAATTCTAGGAAAAAGTGATTGGCATCTCATGCTCAATTCCATGACATGTAAAGCAATTGGTTTCATAAAAATATGCATAAACTTCCATATTCCCGTAATTGTCATAATTCTTCAGTTGAATCAGTTACAAGAACTCTATATGAAATATTATACAACTAAATTGCAGCACACCTTTGGTCTGAAGTACAAAGGGAGATCCATGATTATTGCATAATTCTCAGTGATGGCAAAGTCATGCATCATGATAGGGGCTGATATTGTTATTGGCACAGGATCATGCATGAAACCATCCTTTGATATTACTCGGTAGGTGATGTATGGTGGTTCATGAGAATAGCCAAATGTAAACATTTCACCTGCATCAATAATCTCATGAAACAAATTTTGGCCTCATACAAAGCAATAACATACAACACTTCATCTGACATGCCTTACCTGAGACTGGATCAACCTTTGGATGAGCAGTGAAAGAATGTACCAATCTTTTGTCATAATCAAGCATGCCCAGAGTTTGTAGATCTCCGTCTTCTAAAATTTTCAAGACATCTGGAGAAACAAAAAATTAGAAAAGGATTAATTTGTACTCCAAGCACAACCTAGTTCCTCGGTGAGCATACATGTTCATGAAAAATTTCTGCTTTCAGGGCATTCAAACTCACACTCAAACAGAGAGAGGTAAACTTACAAGGCTTGTCTGCTTCTTGAAGTGCAAGAAGCTTCCCGTCGTGATATACAAGATTTGTGTTACCTGTAAGGAAGAATACATACTTAATTCACCTTATCTGTCAATATAGGATGTCAGATATCAGGAATAATTAACAATAAGATATCAAAGTGAAGAGTGCCAAGTAACTTTCAGACCAACTTAAAATGTTGAGTTAGAATATATCCCATCTAACCCACACACAATAAAAGCTCATTTTTTTCATGACTCCAAAGAAAAACTGAGACCTAAATCCATCAGCCATGCTCATTTTCCAGTAAATCTGAATAGCAGAAATATACAGTTATGCCAAAACCCAACACTGATCAATGCTTTTGCGTTATGGATATTAAGCATTGGACTATCCGATCTTGTGCTTCTCAAACTGCTCAAAACTAGAGTATAACAAACTAGTGGAAGTAACGTCTTGTATTCACCTGTTCCTGTTCCATAGGAAACATCTAAGACTTTAGTTTTTGCTCTCAGCATTTGTATGTTAACCATGAGCAATCCAAAAAATCCTTTGAGATCTCCAACCTGCACAACAGAAAAATATGAAACAAATGCATTTTCTGTGTCCTGTTCGACACTTTACTCAGTGAATCATTCATTTGAACTTCGCATCTAATTAATAAGCACAAAAGGCAAATCATTTTGAGACCCAATTGACCTAGTTGGCCTCCTTGGTGCAAGTGGGATTTAAAGCGAGGACCTATGTTTCAACAACAATGGTCTTTCGCAGCTTACTTACAAACACCTTCAATCAAATTGCGACTAACCTTCATAAATTTCGCACTACCATAAAACTCTTCTTGCTTAAGCCGAGATGTCCTGACAAAACGGGATACATATGTTGCCTTTCCATCTTTGATTCTCAAGCCATGGATCATCCTGGAAATTTAGTCATTCAATACTACACTCAACCGTGAGGCCCTATTCAAACCATGCAACTGAGCTAAATTACGTTGGAGGTAAAGATAAGTAATCAGTAATCTCAATCCTTGTATTCCAAGAAAAAAAACAGCAAACTACACTAGAACAAGAAGCTCAACAGCAGTCAGAAAGGGTCTGGGCAAGTGCTACATCAATGGTCACTGCTAGATGCTTTTGGTCCCAAATCTTTGGGTTGCTTTTCCAGTAAATGTAGTGAAACAACGAATAGCTAAATGATAAAATTGGTCTTCTTTCCCTCTTCTTTAAAGCAATAAATTTGAAACACTCAAAAGCCAAATTTACATACCCATCGCCATCAAACCTGCAAAACAAAGTAGTTGGGAATTAGCAACACCATTGAATATTTCAAAAATGAAAAGAAACAATCAAGTTATGAATAAAATATGAAAATTGTGGAAATAAATTATACCAGTGGTATCCAGCCACAGGGGAGAACTTCGGGTTTGGACCAACCCGAACAAATTCACCATTCAAGCAATCCTGAAACACATTGAACACTTGCTGTAAAAAACTCAATCTAAAATTCACAGGGAACGGGAAAGAAAAGGCAAACAACCAGGGCATACGATGTTTCTGATGTTTCATTCAAATTTTATTCTTTAGAATATTACATGTTTGCAGTTTGCACTATCAGCTTGATTAATTTGAAGACTTAATTCTCTAAACTACAGAAAATTCTTTGAAACTGGCAATTAAGTCAGTTGGTAGAGAGGCCGTTGAGAAAAGGTTTCTGTATGGGAACTAAACTCCACCAAATAAAGAGGGCCAAAAAGAGGAAACAAAAAACACATGCAGGAAGAAATTCACTCCTCCAAACTCCTCCGATTCACATTCCATCGTTTCCTTTCTCGAAAATTAATATCCCTTTCATCAGTCAGGACTCAGAAGTCACCATGACAATCATAACTAAATTTCATGAAAACGAAAATGAAAAAGGGAAAAAGAACAGGCGATTAGTAGCTCACCGGGAGAAAGCCTTTCAAAGGAAGCTCCTTGGTCGGAGGAATCTCGTCAGGAACCGGAGTAAAGTTACCGGAAAGATAATGCAGCGGCTGAGAGGAATCGTGCATAAGCTTAACGAAGAGCTTCTCTAGCCAGTCGATGAGCTTGGAAGCGATGAGACCTTTCTGCGGCTTAGGATTCACTGCCACAATCCCCCGCCGCGCTGCGCCAACACCGTCGAGCAGTTTCTTCTTCTCATCCTCCTCCTCCATTTTCTACCAATCGATCAGCTCCTCTCAAGTCTGAACCCAGCTCAGCTCAGCTCTCCCTCGGACGGGTCTTATATTTGGCCGTTTCAATCAATCCTTCTGGACAGAAACCGGGAACGACGTCACGTCACTCGAAGGCGTTGGTGAAAGTAGAGCCACGTCATCCACTAATTTTTATGTGATAATTTGTGGAATATTCCGAGTTATGTAATTTTGACAAAAGACAAATGTTAAATACAATAAAGTCCTCATTTATTTTGTTGCAGACACAGTTCGCCTCCCTTATTTGGAAACCCTACACCTTACCCCCTTACATGTGAACACTTTTTTAGCCCGTGTTTAATTGTTAATATCAACTTTTCAATTTATAATTAAAACTAAACAGAGCACCTATCTTTCCATAAATTTAAACTTGTTAAAAATGGTTTAACAATTGTTTGATAGTTTAACTTGTTAATTTTTTTTGTCTATTTAATGTAAAATAAGTTTTTTTTCCCTTATTGGTGTCGCTGATGGCACTTATCAATGGGGTAAGGTGCAAGTTTTCGAAGTAAGAGAGGTAACCTATATTTTCACCAAAATCTAAAGTTTTTTTTTTTTTTGTGAATTACTCTAAGACAAATTGATGAGTGTAGGAATTAATAGAAATTTTATAAAAATTTTTCAAGCATTAAATATAATTATCCGGTATAAAATTAGATGCAATATCCATTTAAATTTAAACAATCAATCAATATACATGAAGATTTTGAATCTTGTACTGGATAATGAACTGTTTTTCTAATAGTATAATACAATATAGGTATCATATCGTATCATTTCGGATGTACTAGTTTAAATATTTTAGATTTATAAACATATATGAAAATAATATATATATATATAGGGTGAATTACATTTTACCTCCTGACATGTATCCTAAATTACACTTTACCTCCTCATGTTTTAGAAACCTCTTAAAAATCCCCTGAGGTTTTAAGAAACCTACATTTATCCTCCTCCTACCCCTTTTCAAATTTAGAATCAATGGATTAATTACACTTTGACACCCCAACTTTTAGTTCTCATTTAAGTTTTCTCCCTAACATATAAATTGCTTCATTACTTTTTTTTTTTTCAAATGACATAATATATTTATATGTATTGTTCCTTTTTTACTAACCCTATTATTTTTTTCTTCTGATTCAGTTTTTATATACTTTTTATTGTTTGCACATACTTTTTTATATTTTTTATTTTCTAATCACCTCTAATTAATAATGTCATTTTGGTTTTTAAAATTGGCTGTTACTTTCTATCCCCCTTTCTTTTTTCAAAACTTATAATGGTAACTATTAAATCAAAAATTAAAGAATGGATAAGACTCATTTTATAATAATATGGAAACTTTAAAATTCTCTTTGTTCAACTTAATGGAATATTTGGTCATTTTAGTGTAAATTTATTTTTATGTACTTATTAATTGATTAATTATTTGTTAATAAATTTTCATTTAGAAAAATGTTTCTTGATATAAGCCTTATCATTTCTTTGATTTTGAATAAGTATATAACACTAAAATTATAACAAAATGACCGATTTTGTATTAATTGAAATGAAAGCTATTTTGAAGTTTTCTCCTTAACATATAAATTGCTTCATTACTTGTTTTTTTTTCAAATAAAATAATATACTTATATGTATAGCTCCTTTTTACTTATCCTATTATTTTTTTGTTATGATTCAGTTTTTGTTTACTTTTCATTTTTTGTATGTACTTTATTTTAGATTTTGAATTTTTAAAATATCTATAATTAAGGATATCATTTTTATTTTCAAAATTTATTATATTATATTATATATTTTTATTTATATTAGAAGCTTTACAAGTGTCCTCATTTTTTTCAAAACTTATTATGATAACTATTAAATCTAAAGTTGACGAAATGATCAAGCTTATATCTACAATAGTTACTTAATCAAAATAGAAGAAATGATAAGACTTATATTAAGAAACATTTTTCTAAATGAGAGTTTCTTAAAAAATAATTAATCAATTAATAAATGCATAGTTACATACAACTAAATTTACATTAAAATGATAAAATGTTCCATTATCTTGAACAAAGTGAATTTTAAAGTTTCCATATTATTATAAAATGAGTCTTATCTTTTCTTTGATTTTTTATTTAATAGTTGCCATTATAAGTTTTGAAAAAAGTGGCAGGGATAGAAAGTAACAACTAATTTTAAAAACCAAGATAATATTATTAATTAGAGGTGATTAAAAAATTAAAAATATAAAAAAGAACATGCAAACAATGAAAAGTAAATAAAATTGAATCATAAGAAAAAAATAATAAGGTAAGTAAAAAGAAATAATACATATAAATATATTATGTCATTTAAAAAATACAAGTAATGAAGAAATTTATATGTTAAGGAGAAAACTTAAATGAGAACTAAAAGTTGGGGTGCCAAAGTGTAATTAATCCATTGATTTTAAATTTTAAAAGGGATGGAAGAGGAATAAGTGTAGGTTTCTTAGAACCTTAGGAGACTTTTAAGAGATTTCTTGAACAAGAGAAGGAAAAATGTAATTTAGGGTAAACGTCAATGGGTCAAATGTAATTTACCTATAAATATTACATATCAACACATAGAATATACCAAAATTTGAGATTTTAAGAGTGAAGTATTGGTTATATGTATGTGGATTAATTAGGAGTTTTTATTATATAAATATTCCACTATATATATTAAAATAATAATTTTTAAGGTATGAAAAATAAAAAACCAAATTTTTTTCAAATAATAATAAATTTTTGTTATAAAACTAATCAATAACACATATTTATAATATATTTTGCCTAAAAATATAAAACAACTAAAAAAATAGAAAACACATATATATTTGGTCGGTACAAAGACGATACGTAGTGAGACGACATGTACACCCGGTACAGGCCAGTACAGTCTAATACAGAGGACAGTTTTTGTTTTTGTCCTATATCATTTTCTGGCCCAATACGTGTATGGTACGAATTTAAAAACCATAAGATTCTACATATAGACAAACATTTAAGTAGTATTCTCATATGAAGAGAGAGAAAAAAAAATGCTAGAGTCACAACATGTGGTACAAATATGATATGTCTAGAGTGTGAGCTTGTCATGGGAATTTAAGTTAATCCTCTAGGGCTAAATTATAATATATTTTAAAAGGGGAAAAGATTTTACTAGTCATCATTCATCAACAGTGATCACTATAGATAAATAGTTCTACAAGTTTTTTTTTTTTTTGCCTTTTTCAGATGTGATTTGCTCTTTTTTTAGTTCATCTCTCTTTTCGCAAGGCGTTTTCCTTTTTGAAGGCTTATGTTGCAATTTTCTCGGTTTTACTCTATTTTGTGTTTATTTTGGTTAAAACGTGGTTTTAGTCTCTAACTTTCTAATTTTTTTCATTTTAGCCTTTAGGCTCTTAGTTATGTCCATGTTATATTTTGGTTACCGAATTTTATAACTATTTAATTAGATATTCTATTTTCTTTTTTGGTCCCCAAGCTTTTTTTTGTTATTGTTTTATGTACTATCTTCTAAAGTAAGATATTGGCAACCATAATTTGTTTATTTTTTAGTTAAACTACTTTTTATCTTTATTAAGTCAATTATTAAATCCTTAATACCTAAAATTTTTCTTTTTTTTTTTTAACTTAATTCTAACTTTTTATTGATTTTTTTATTGTTTTTTTCTAAAATGAAACTTTAACATTATAATTTGTCTACTTTTGGCCTGGTATTGGTTGATTTGGTTTTATTCATTTTTTTTTTTACTTTCTTTTCTTTTTATCTTTATTAAGTTAATGTTTAGATTATTAATTGATTAACATATATTAAACATAGTTTTGTATTTCAGTCATTTTTTATCAATATCAATGAATTACATTTTTGTAGCATTAATTATTTATTTCAAGCTCTATAGTTTAATAAAGTAATTTGGCCAATAATTATTAAAATTAAATTAAAATTTTCTAGATAAGTTTTTCATCAATATTAAAAATTAGAGTTTGAGTTAATAAGAGATGCAAATTTTTAATGAATTTTTTTAATTAAAAAAAATATGCATTGCTTTCAAAGCATATGTCATGTTTTATTTCACAGTGTTATGTTTCAATAATAAGTACCCATTTTAATGATTTAATAAAATGAAGAGAGTCAAACTCAAATTTGAAATAACTAAAAATTTTAATTGATTAGCATGAATTTATTGATAAGAAATTTTTATTTAATTATTAAATTTTATTATAAAAAATATCCGCTATGATGTGTGAGTCACCAAACCTCTCCATTTATTCTCTTGGTTTGTATTTTTTAATTATTGTCTTCTAAAGAAAAATCTTGGTAACCATGATTTGCTTCTTTTATTTTTTTTAATCAATCATAATGATTTTGTTTAACCTTTTTTGTTGGTTTTTTTATTTTTATTTTTTAAAATAAAACTTTAGTCAATATGATTTGTATTTTTTTTTGTATGGTTTGTGCTAATTTTTTCATTTATTTTCTTTTCTTCCTTTATTAAGTTAATGGCTAAGCCTTTAATTCCTAAAATTTTTACATTTGTTCTCTTAGCATGAAGATCAATTTTTTTTATTTATTAATCATTAAACTCCACTTTTTCTCATTGAAATTATACCTTTTGTCTTATATTATTAACAATTTCATATTATTTCTCTATTATAAAACAAAATTTTAGCCAACACGATTTATCTTTTTATACTTAGAATCTTTTTTTTTGTTCACTTTCTTAATCCTAAAATTTTACCTTGACTTTTTTTTATCTCGATTCTTGCTTTTCTTTTCTCATTTTATGAAATTTTTTTCCTTTGTCAATGATCACAACTATTTATATTCATATTTAATGTTGACAATGATTAAATGGATGCAACGCATAGGCACCATAAACTCCGTTTTTGTCTAATTAAAATCTATTACATATTTAATGAAAAAAGGCTAAAATCATTTTTTGTCTCTTGAACTTAGTTGGCTCAGGCATTTTTATCCCTTAATTTTAGTACAGTGCCACTTGGTCATCCAACTATACACAATAGGGCATTTTACACCTTCTAACTTGTCAATATGGTCAACTATCATTAACTTTGTCAGAATTCTGCAAGATGTTATAGCTATGTCTTTTTTGTGGTTGATCAACAGGTGGAAAAAAGCTGAAATTTAATTGGGTGAAGTGAGTTATGAATCCAGCTCTTGATGTGAAAAGCTATGTCTAGCTCTTGTTCAGAGGGTTCTATTATGTATTCTAGTAACTTCCTAGATGATGATATAGTATCTTAGTCTATAGAATCAAAATTTCTTTGTTGGCTGTTCAAAACAAAACGTGCAAATGAGCCACTACTAGTGCACTTAGCCAAATTAAAAAGAAAATATAACTCTTATGTCACTAAAAAAGATGAACCATTTACTAAAAAAGATGAACCATTTTCCTTCTTTGCCTATTAAAAAAAAATAAATGGTTTCTCAATTTTATAAACCTTATACCCTTATTTAAATTTTCATTACACAAAACATAAATATATATTTTTTAATTCTCATTTAAACTCTCACCATATATAGTTCAAAGAACAATTTTTTTGAATTTTAGATTCAAGGGAAAAAATGAAAAAAAATAACATAAATTACACAACCTAGAGAAATGCTTCATCTATTATGGGAATGAAGGAGTATTATTATTATTATTATTATTATTATTATTATTATTATTATTATTTGTGATTTTTTTACTACTTCAAACTACTACTCTATTAATTGATATTTTTTTAAGAAATAGTTAATTTCTATAAAATTTTGCAGGTTTTTTCAAGTGCAAAAAAGCAAAAGATTGTGAAAACATTTTTCTTGGAAAAAGTAATTAAAAGTGCTTTATAATCATCTTAAAGTGTTGATTGCAATTTTACAAAAATAGATATATATGAACACTTTTAATCATTTAAAGTGATCTTGGCCAAAACCGTACTAAAAAATTTTCAATAATAATTTATCACATGAGTATGTAGATTTCAGATTTCACTTTTTAAAAAGGCTTTTGATGCGTTTTTGCAATCTCTATTTATCTCTCCTAACTTTGCTAATACTCCCTTCGTTCTATAATAAATGAAACGTTTATCTGGATACGGAGATTAAAATGTATGTAATTTGTGTTATTTTTTATGTAGTGATAGTTTAAATAATAACTAAAAAATAAAAAATTCTTTTTTTGGGTTTTGTACAGTGAAAGATTGAGTGAAAATTAAAAAAAAAATTCTTTGTTGGGTTTATGTAATGAGAGTTTAAATATGGGTAAAAAGATAAATTGATTGTTTAAAATTTTCCAAAAGAGGAAATGTTTCATCCTTTTTAGGATATCTCAAAAAAGAATACGTTTTATCTAAATTGGGATGGAGGAAGCACTATTATATATTTATATGGCCAAAATGCGCATTAACTTTGTTAACTTTAACGAGCTAGTTCTTTATCTTTGACTTAGTACGAGTTTTGACTTAGTATAAGTTAGTCCTTTAACTTTGAAAAAGTTAGCAAGTTAGTTCAAAATGGATGGTAAGCCAGACGGTTTTAGAATTTTTGTTGATGTGGCGGGGCATCGCTGTTTTCTTTTCCTCTCTTTCTCTCATCATCGTTTCCGCCTTTCTTCTCGTTACCACCACTTGCCATCTCTCAGACCTGACCGCTCGGGCATCGTTGATTCGTCGATTTTATAATGTGGAATAAGCGCTACAATCCCATCTCACCTCTCGCTGCTCGTCTCTCGCCACTTGAACAAACATTTTGCCAAAAGTTGAAGCCGATTTGCCAATTTACTTGCCAAAGTGGGATGTGATGCCAGAAGTGGGAGCTGATTGGAGCGATGGAAATGGAAGCATCGAGCCCGATTTTATGAACGGAGGAGAGAACGTTGGTTGCATGTTTGAGAATTGTCATCATCGGAGGGAAACAAAACTAGATTCATCAGAGGAAAGGAGGAGAAACCGTGGGTCACATCTCCTCCAAATCTGCCGCATCTTCTCTAAATTGGTCAATTCGCTAGCCTGGGTGGGAGCATCGGGGTCAATTTCATCAATTCACCAAGAGTTGCAGTCAATTCGTATCTCCGTCGAATGGCCAAGCCACCGCCCGCCCCAGAACTCTGTTTTTAAGCTGCTCAAACAAATGGTGTTAAGTCACAAGGTTCCAAGATGGATGCTTTCCATCAGACAATTGACTAAATCATTTAGTTTAGCAGATTTTAGGGACTAATACGCTTAATTTGAAAAGTTAGAGGACTAACTCACACTAAGTTAAACAAAAAAGACTAACTCCCTTGAGTTTGCCACGTTGGAGGACAAAATGCGTATTTTGGCCTATTTATATTGTTCTCGCTCTCTCTGTTTCTTTATCTTTTTGTTTTCCTATATTTTTAAGAGAAAATTACCAAAATCCCCCCTAAGGTTTTAGATAGCCTACAGTTATGTCTCCCATTTTTTGAAAACCTACACTTACCCCCTTAGCATTTAGCTCCGTCATTCACTGTTACAAAAAGAAAAGGAAAAACGTCTAACTTTGCCATTTTAACCTTGTTCCTTGGAAATTTTACCCCCAAATTATACATCTTACCGAGGAACGAGGAGATCCATTCAACAACGCCACCACGCTCACACCACCAGATCTGAAAACCCTCGGGTTTTCAATTTCTCAGACCCTTATATTGTCCGTCCTCTATCCTTCGATTTTTTTAATTTCTCAAACCATGCTCGCACCACCAGATCTGAAATCGGGTTTTCAATTTCTCAGACCCTTGTCCGTTCCCCTGTTCTTCGTTTTTTTCAATTTCTCATACCTCTGTCCTTCCCAATCGCTCTCGCATCAGGTCCTCTCTTATTGAATCAGCCACCGCTTTCGGCCGCCTCGAATCCTCGTCGCATGTCTGCCACCGTTTTGAGGAGAGAGCGATTTCGTGAATCAGACGAATCATAGGTGATTCCGATGAAGAGAGCGAAGATCGATAAGAGGGCGGCGGGGAGGAGATGAGGGGTAAGGAGGGCATCTCAATTGGACCTTCAAGACGAAGCTGCATCTTAATCAGACGGAGACGAATCTGCTTCTCAATGGGACGGCAACGAAGCCCCTGCACCTCGCCTCGCCTCGCCTCACCTTCAAGACGTCAGATATGGACACGGAGACGGAGGCGAAGATGAAGTAAACAGAGAATGAAGGTGAAGGGTCGTCGGAAGCGAGTTCGCGGGAGAGGAAGAAGAAGGGATGGAGAGCTGGAGGGGAGGGACGAGAGGAAGAAGAAGAGCTGAGGGGAAGAAGAAGGGCGGCGGCAAAGATGAATCTGGAGGATTAGGGATTGCAATTAAAATTATTAGAAACTTTCAAACTTCAATGAATTTTTTACCAAAAAGATTTCTTCCTTTAAGAATAATGCTTGAATCACTATAAATTTTTCAAATATACTTAAGAAATAAATTTCTTTCCAAAAATCAAAATTTTATCAATAAGAGACCAATGTATAAATTTTTAGGTAGAGTTTTAAAACATATAAAACAAATATGTTTTATTATCATTCAAAATTAAAATAAATGTAAGCCATGAATGGAAGAAATCCAACACATTTAAAGTTCATTGTTCATCACTAAATTCAACTGAATATCTTTAAATTTTATGTTCTAATAAATCAATAATTTTATAGTACTTTTTTGTGCTTAAATTTTGGGTGAAAGGAAATAGGAGGGAAAGGTTGATAAGAGATCAGACTCTTCCCCCCTTATCCTCTTTATCAACGTAACTAGCAATCCCTCCAAATCGGGGAGGAATCAGAGGGGAGGGGGAGATGGAATCTGAAGTATTTTTTGTTCTCAAATTTGCCCTTCTGTTATAATTGCCCTGTTCATTACATTTCTCAGTTTCTTCTTTTCGTTGCTCTGTTCATTCCGATTCCAGCAAATATGGGTATCGGGAGTGTGTTTGGTGATGAAGTCAAGCGGCGGAGGGTCGACGAGGTGACGGTAGGACTAGATGGTGAGGCTAGAGTTGTTGGATGCGGTGGTGAAATTAGAAGTAGAGATTGAGATGTTGTCGTCGCAGTTGGAAAAACTGGAATTAGGGAGCAGCCAAGCGACCAGGAGGAGAGATAGATGGCATGATGGTGGAGATCAGACCACCAGGTTGAGCGGCGTAGTGAAGGAAGTTGCCGACTTTTTTTTTTTTTTTTGTTGCTTTTCAGTAGGAGCTGGTATTGGTTGCTACGAATAATGAAACACAAGTCCCATGGGTTTTTTATTATATTCTCCAACTCAGTCATACCCCTTTTCCATACATGTTATATAATTACTTTTAAATTTTATATTTAATAAATATATAATACAAATGGGCTGATGTGGAACTATTATTACCACTCAGTGACTTGACAAAAGGTTAGATCATGTTAATGAAATAGTTCATGTCAATTGTCAATTTAATGTCAATAAAAAGGTCCTAACAATTTTATCTATTGCAACAAAATCTTTACCTATTTATCCCATAACATTTCTCTTTCTTCTATTTTTTTTTATGTCTTAAAGTATGTGTTATTTTTACATTTTTACATTTTTTTCCAAAATTTACTTCTCCTACTATAAAGTCCTTGAATTATATACTAATGCTTCTTGTTGAAATTATATTATTTTGGAAAGTGTGAGTTTGGTCCCATTATATATTAATGCTACTTGTTGTAATTATATTGTCCTTAGGAGAATAATTATAAAAAGTTCCCATACTTTATAAACTTTCACTTATTTTTTTAGTTCAACAATTTTGTTTTACAAAACTGTTTTACTTTCCCTTTTATTGGGTAAATATGTTCCTCAAATCAACCAACTTTATTAGATCTATATATGGAAATTTTATTAGTACAAGCAATTTATTGCATTATTAAAAAAAAGAATAAAATAGATTTACAAGCTAAACTAATGGTAAAATTGTAATAATAATTAAATTCTTTCCCTCTTCATTTTTTAATAAATGTATCCAAACAAGGGAGGTGGATTTCCCTTCTTTCCCTTTACTAACTCTATCCAAACAAGGATAAAGTCATAACACCCTTCCCTTCCCTCCCTTTCCCTCCCCTTCCCTTAATAATCATATCCAAACAAAGCCTTAGAGTCTGTTTGGATACGAGGGAGAGCGCGGAAGGGGGAGGACGCGCCCCTTCCTTTGTGCGTTTGGGTGAGAAGAAATACGAGGGAGAGGTTGAGAGGGGTCAGACTCTTCCCCCTTTATCCCCTTTATCAATGTAACAGGCAATTCTTCCAAATTGGGGGAAATCGGCGGAGAGGAGAGACCGAATGTAACACCCCCATGTCCCACATGGGTGAATTGTGGGAAGCCTTATGTGAATATATAGGCTCTAATTCCATAACATAAACACCTAGCGCTTATCCTTTTCTAAAGGATAGCCCATGTGGTGTGGGCAGGTGTTCCGTTGACCGGTTCTGGACTTGGGTCTGATACCATCTGTAACGATCCAAGTCCAGAACCGGTCAACGGAACACCTGCCCACACACCTGCCCACACCACATGGGCTATCCTTTGGAAAAGGGTAAGCGCTAGGTGTTTATGTTCTGGAATTAGAGCCTATATATTCACATAAGGCTTCCCACAATTCACCCATGTGGGACATGGGGGTGTTACAAACTCCCCCCCTTATGTACCCAACGTCCCCGTTGGGGTCAATCGGATTACTTGGTTCCCCGGACCAAGTAACCTCTCTAATCGGACTACTTAGCCCTTGGCCAAGTAGCCTCTCGAATCCAGGATCAGTCCCGGTAGACGATGCATGTGCATACCCACTATGCCACACCATCGTGGTCCCGGGTCAGCTCTGATACCATCTGTAACGATCCAAGTCCAGAACCGGTCAACGAAACACCTGCCCACACCACATGGGCTATCCTTTGGAAAAGGGTAAGCGCTAGGTGTTTATGTTCTGGAATTAGAGCCTATATATTCACATAAGGCTTCCCACAATTCACCCATGTGGGACATGGGGGTGTTACACCGAATCTGTCAAGTATTTTTTGTTCTCAAAATTGCCCTCTTACACTGTTATAAATCTGAGCCATCACATCTAGCGGAATCATGCATTCAAGAGCAATCTCATTCATCAATAGTGAAAAGCGGCAATCTCGACAGCGGCGTACAACATTCGCTCATCCATACCTTTTTTCCAGGTCGAGCTATAGTTATTGTTTTTATTTCTTCATCTGATACACTACTGATTCTCTCTTTCTGTTTCTCTGTTTTTTTGGCTATGTTTTGTTGCTGTGTTCATTCCGTTTCTCTATGTCTTCTTTTCTCTACTCTATTGATTCCAAGTCCGGCAAATATAGGCATCGTGAGCGTGTTTGGCAATGAAGTCGAGCGGCGGAAGGGCTGGATGGTGAGGCCAGACTGGTTGGGTAGTTTGCAAGTAAAGGCTTAACAGGGTAGTGTTGGGTCTGTGAAGTGAAACTGTGAGAAAGCTTGTTGCGGATGCATATGTAGCTTTTTTTATCTTTGGCAGGGCGAGTCAGAGGGGGCTATTAATCTTGACTTCTTGAGGAAAAGCCTGCAAGCTTGTTTACAGGGAACTTGAATAAAGAAAGTAGGATAAGACAGATGAGAAGGAAAAAGAGAACAAAAATATTGTATTTAAATAGAACATTCACCATTTTCCTGTGAAGAGAGAAAAGTAAAGGGATCTTGAAAATAGTAATAGCATTGTTGGCACTTGGGACAAAATAGGCATGGGATCAAACATTTGGATTGTTTTAATTTTATTTTATTTTTTATTTATTTTTTCGTTTGCCAATATCATGTAGTGCTATCAGTTCTACTAAAATTTTACTAAGCCTTAAAATTTGGTAATAACCTTTTTATAATTCTTCCTTTTTGGAAAAAAAATACTAAATTTTTAATAAAGAAATTGTATAAAATTTTAGATGGCAAAAATCATGAACAACCATATACTAGTTATTTTCTCATTTTTATGTAGCTCTTCACGAAAAAAATAAAAGAAAAATTATATACTAATGCTTCTTGTTGTAATTATATTATTTCGGAAAGTATGAGTTTGCTCCCTTTATATATTAATGCTACTTGTTGTGGTGATATCAACTTTAAAAAGAAAAAGTTCTCTTTCTTCATATGCTCCCAATGGTAGATACTAAGGAACTGGATGCAAGTTTCTTTCTTATGAATTTTGATGTGTACAAAATTTATATTTCTCATTGTAATTTTTCTAACACCGTCTTTTATTTATGAATGTTTAGGTTCTCATTTTTGAACTTATTTTTGGGGTTTACTAAAAAAGGATACAAGTGGAAAAGGTATTTACTATTAATTTTAATATAACTTATGGATGTATGTAATTAAGTTCTGTTTTGTATGCAAGTATGGTCATTTTTTTTTTTTTTGCTTATGATATGTTGTAGCTAGTTAAATGAAAACAAAAATCCAAGATTATATTGGAAAGTACTCATTGATAAAGTCATATATATGTCTTTGAGGTTATGTTTACTTTTGTATGCATGTTACTAATTGTATTTTATATTTAGATGGACAATGAGGAAAAAGATACAATCTTTGCAATACTTTGGTGGATGCACACTCATCGAATAAGAATGTCATATTTGTTAATGATTGTTGTTTATTGGTATTTCTCTAATAAATGAAAACATAGGTTATCAATAGGTAATAATAAAATTAACTTTGAAAGAAGAGAGAGGATTATAGCTCAAGTTATGCATGACATATTGGGACCGACAGATCATGATATAGTTAGAATGAGTCTTACGACTTTTGTACGATTATGTGAATTACTCAAAACGGAGGGTGGTCTTCGACCAACACGGCGTGCTAGTGTTGAAGAACAAGTTGCCAAGTCCCTATACATTTTGACCCATTATGCCAAAAATTGTGCGGTTAACTTTTGGTTCAAGTGTTCTAGAGAAACAACAAGTCGTCACTTTCATCGAGTTCTAAAAGCTATTATAGAGTTAGAGGAAAGATTCATCAAACAACCTAATGAATCTTTAACCCCACCAGAGATTGAGCAGAATAGTAAATTCTTTTCATATTTTAAGGTAAATTTTTTTAAGATTGCAATATTCATAACATGTTTACAAATAATGGTTGACTAACATTTAACTTTCTTGACTATAACATAATAGAATTGCATAGGGGCGATTGATGGTACACATATTCAAGCTAAAATGCCTACTCGAGTTGCTCAATGGTATCGTGGGAGAAAAGACTACCCAACAATGAATGTATTTTGTGCTTATTCTTTTGATTTGAAGTTTACTTACGTTCTCTCTAGATGAGGTTACTGCATATGACTCACGAATTCTGAAAGATGCATTATTTAGAGAAGATAAACTTGAGGTTCCAGAAGGTAATATATTTAGAAATATTAAATTCTTAATTATTTAATTATTTATTATTATTATTATTTCAATTTATAATAGGGTTTTTATTTTATTTTAGGAAAATATTATATTGCAGATGCTGGGTTCGGGCTGAAAGCTGAATTTATCACACCTTATAGAGGCATCCAATATCATCTGAATGAGTTCTCGAGTAACCCACCGAGGACCATACGAGAGTTATTTAACCATTGTCATGCATCTCTACGAAATACAATTGAATGAGCTTTTGGGCTATTAAAAAAAAGATTCCCCATTATATCAAGTGCCAATGAACCAACATATGAGGTTAAAACACATAAATTGATTGTTTTAGTATGTTGTATCTTGCATGATTATTTGTTGGGTATTGATCTAGATGAGAACCTTTTAGTAGAGGTTGACGAACGAATTAGGAATCAACGTCGACGTCGTTGTCCTATAACAGATGAAGCTGATGAATATAGGGGAGAGTTGATCAGAGATTCTTTAGCTAGTGCTATGTAGGGTGATTATAGTCGTCGTACCTAAATTATTTAGAATCAGATTTGATTTATGAGCTAGACTTTTCCAACTACGTAGTTGAATAAAGTATAGAATTGCTTGCCATCATATGAAAATTTATTTATTGTTTAAAATTGCTTGAAGTTTTTTACTATTATCACATAGATTAATTTGTTGAATTTTTGTAATTAATTGTTTTAATCATGCCACTAGAATGGAGGGGGGAAGTTCGAGTGGTGCTGAAAGTTATGGCAGAAGAAATGCAGTGGTATAGACACCTTTGATGGATGAAGCTTTGTTGGATGCATTAATGCGGCAACAAGAGAAAGGCTTTAAGCAGAATGAGAGTTTTATTTCACAAGTGTATGACAACATTGTCATAGAACTGAGAGAATAAATTGGGGAAGATATAACCAAGGATAAGGTCAAAAATCGGTGGAAGACCTTGAAAAATAATTTTGCAAAGTGCTATGATTTTTGGAGGAATGGTATGAGTGGATTTGCTTGGAACCCTACCACTAAGCTTTGGAGTGCAGAACATGAAGTTTGGGAGAGTCTAATCAAGGTTAGCATCTTCTAGTAACAAATACCAAAAAATTATTTTTAATTTATTATATATTTAAATAAAAGGTGTTGATATTTTTATGTTTGTTATTTGTTTTCTCAGGAAAAGCCTGCAGCTCGTGAATGGATGACAAAACCTGTTCCCCAATATGATAAGATGCTGATATTGTATGGAAATGATAGAGCTACGGATGATGAAAGTGAAACTGCGAAAGAAGTAAGGTGTCGTCAAACTTTTGAGCAGATAGAGACTATTGATGAGATTGATCATCTTGTCTCAGAAATGAAGTGAATTTGGAAAGTTGTGATCTGTCTGATGATGCAGAACAACATTTCTCTAATGCACGAGCTCGTAAAACTAAGAAGGCCAAGGGAGCAAAGAATGATAATGATGATGGGATATTAATTAAAGAAGCAATTAATAATGTTGCTCAAGTTATGGAATGAGGAAATTTAGTACTTGAGAAGGTGATGCAATGACTTTCAATTCCTGAAGAACAACTGTGGACTCTTTTGGAAGAAATATCGCTTGAGCCACACGTGCGAACTGACGCATATGTTCACTTAATTGCACATCCCGAGAAAATATGAGCATTGTTAAGATGTCTTCAACATAGGCGGAAGGACATTATCATGTGATTAGTCTTCGGACATTTTGGTCCATGATATTCCTAAATGGTTTATTTCGTAGTTAGAAGGAATAAGTTAGAACACTTTTATTATTACATGGATTCAACATCTGAAATTATGTTGGTTATGTTTTTCAATAAGTTCGTACTTATATGGTACTTAGGAGAATAATTATGAAAAGTTCCCGTACTTTACAAACTTTCACTTATTTTTTTAGTTCAACAATTTTGCTTCACAAAAATATTTTACTTTTCTTTTTATTGGATAAATATGTTCTTCAAATCAACCAACTTTATTGGATCTATATATGGAAATTTTGTTAGTACAAGAAATTTATCACATTATTAAGAAAAAAGAATAAAATGAATTTACAAGCTAAACAAAGGATAAAATTGTAATAATATTTAAATTCTTTCCCTCCCCCTCCTTTAATGAATGTATCCAAACAAGGAGGGGTACACTTTCCCCTTCCCTCCCTTCCCTTTACTAAGTCTATCAAAACAAGGGTAAGGTCATGACACTTTCCCCTTCCCTCCCTTCCCCTTAATGATAATATCCAAACAGACCCTTAAAGAAGGAAAGCAGGGAGGGCAAAGTTGAATATTTTCTCTTTTCTTTAATAACGGCCATTAACGAAGTTAAATATTGAAGGGGGCAAGTGTAGGCTTACGAAATATGGGTATACAAATGTAGGTTACCCCAAACCTTAGTGGGGTTTTGGTAATTGTCCCTTTTTTGTTTAAGTACTACCTACCAAGGTTGTTAAAGTCGGGTTTCTATTTAGAGTCGTTTTGATTTTTCTACAGTCATAAAATCGTAAAAAATTATAGAGTCGTAAGATTCTATAAAAAAACTTTTAGAAGAAGATAAAAAAATATAGTCATCTAAATTATTTCAGAAAGTTTATATTATATAATTTTTTCACTTACTAATATTTTAATACCATAAAAATGCCATGGCATAAACATATAATACAAAAAAAAAATCAAATTCCTAATTCATAAATGAAAAGTTAAAAACATCTCAGTTATCTAATGGAATACAAGAAATATTATGACCAATGATAGTATCAATATTATTATCTTCTAAATTTATATATTTTTCTTATTCTTTTTTAGTTTTATCATTTAATAGGATAAACTCATTTATGCAAATATTTGTATCATTATTGGCATTTTCTTTGCCTACCAATCTACAACCACATTTACATAAACTTGACAACCAGAATTATTAAAATCATAGTAAAGAAGAGTAATCAAGCGACACTAGGAGCCTGAGGGAAAAAACAATAAATGATTTATATTTCTTTTAGTTATCTTTATTTATTTATTTTAATCTAAATTAGTCTAGTTTGATTGTATAAAGATTTAATTGGGTAATAAATTAATATATTTTTTGCTTGCTTTCAATTTTTAGCTCAATTTCAAGAAATTTGATATAACAACATAGACATGTGAAGTTGTAAAATTTCTAAAAGTCTAAGACTAAAGTTAAAATTTTACCCATTTCTACCTACATATAAATTTCTACTAAGACTTATAATATTTTTTTTGTTCTATAATTTAAAAAACGTAAGTTTCTAAGGCTTAAGTTGGGATTTTAATAAGGTCTAAATACCTATTGCTCCCTTGAACTATGGTAACTCGGACAGTTTGCCTCCTGAACTATAAAATGGATCAATTCGAACCCTAAACTTTGATGAGTGGGGCAATTTGAACCCTGAACTATGGTGACTCGGACAGTTTGTCCCCTGAACTATAAAGTGGATCAATTTGAACCCTGAACTTTGATGAATCGGTCATTTTAGTCCATTGACTCAGCCTAATTCTCACGTCATCGATCTTTAATAGAGCAGCTACCGCCGTCGCCCCTTCCTCCGCCTGATCTCTGCCTTCCACAACCTTCTTAGCTTCTTCTTCACTTTCCTCTTCTCCTATCTCTGACACTGAAGCAGCTTCCTCCACAACCGAAGTAGCTTACTCCATCACCGCTCATTTGACAGCGCATCATGTCACTTTGAGATGGATGAATCGTGCCACTTGTCGGATGGAGAGTATTTGAATGAATCAGATAAATCATTAAGACGAAAACATGCTCGACTTCTAGGCCCTCTAATTTTCTTCACGTGCTTTGTTTGTTAGTGGTAGCATAGAATCGTGGCATATCCAATTCCGCTGATGTCATTCCACTGTTAGGTCTTCGATTGGAACTATGATGTCAATATGTTATTGGGTTTCTGCGATGTCAGGAAATCTAATCGAAACTCAGGTAGGCAGAAGGAATACAGAGGCGGTGTTGAATCGAGGCAGCGTCAAGAATGAATGAGAGAAAGGAGCAGACTACTTCGACTGTGGAGGAGACTGCTTCAGTGTCGGAGATAGGAAAAGAGGAAAGTGAAGAAGAAGCCAGAAAGGTTGTGGAAGGCAGAAATAGGGCGGAGAAGGGGGCAGCAGCAGCAGCTGCTCTGTTAAAGATGGATGACGTGAGAATTAGGCTGAGTCAAGGGACTAAAATGACCGATTCATCAAAGTCCAGGGTTTGAATTGCCCCACTCATCAAAGTTTAGGGTTTGAATTGATCCACTTTATAGTTCAAGGGGCAAACTGTCCGAGTCACCATAGTTCAGGGTTCGAATTGCCCCACTCATCAAAGTTTAGGGTTCGAATTGATCCATTTTATAGTTCAGGGGGTAAACTGTCCGAGTCACCATAGTTCAGGGGAGCAATAGGTATTTAGGCCTTTTAATAATCCTGCTACCGTCTGCTGAAAACATGGCGATGTACGGCGGCGAACAAAACGAATGCGGAATTTAAACCACTAAGGCGGCAGTGGCAGCCCTCGAAGGAAGAAAATTAGCTGCTAGAAGCTTCAGTAAAATGGTTTCCGGTCAGCCGCGTTGATGCCGGATTGAGCTTCATAAACAAACATTCGCTTTCGATAGCCATCGAGCGAGACGCTAGTTAGGGTTCCAGTTGCGGCAAATGGAGGCCGTCGTCATCGATGCTGGCTCCAAGCTCCTCAAGGCGGGACTGGCCGTGCCGGATCAAGCTCCTGCTATGGTATGTTAGCTCAACATCCACCTTTCATTCTTTCCTCCACCCTGTTTGCTCGTCTGAGTAAAAGAGGGGAAAGCAGTGGAAGAGGCAAAAATTTGAGAAGATAAGGCGCTTCTTTTCCCCATTTTTTTTTAATTTTTTCAATTGCAGCTGGATGTGGGGCTTAATTAGTCTCCGCCAAGCCAATGTAATTTAAGTGTACATTTTTTTTTTATTTTGTGCTTGTATCACTATGGGCGACAGCAATCTGAATTCTGTGAATTGTGGGCAGATAATCCCTACCCAAATGAGGCGGATGTTGGAAGATGGGTCCTCAGCTGATGGGTCTGTGGTTGAAGATATAACTATTGACCCAGTTGAACGAGGTTTTATAAGAGACTGGGAGGCCATGGAAGACTTGTTGCACCATGTTTTATATACTGGTCTCGGGTGGGAAGAAGGCAATGAAGGACAAATCTTGTTTACAGATCCGCTTTCGACTCCCAAGGTGTGGCTAGCCTTTCTTATCTACTTGATTGTGATATCTGGATTTAGTTTTCTGCCAAACTGAAGGGTCTACTTGATCCTGTTAGAAGTCAAAATTTTCTATGATACAGGGATTGGATCAGATAGTTTCCTTGTGAGTCAAATCCTGGTATTTCTGCAGCATGGTTGTAACGAATCAAAATAGTTTCAGTTCAATTAGACTTTAAGAACTGCATTTTAGGACTTTGGCTCTTCAACTCTTGAGTTACAGCTACTGTAGGATCTCAATTAAAATGATTATTTCCATGTAGTGAGTGAAAAACTTGAGATTACTGCATGTATGAATTGCCAATTTCCATTTTGCTTTGCTAAGTAAGTTTTGTTTTCCAGTCTCTCAGGGAGCAGCTTGTGCAATTGCTATTTGAAACATTTAACATATCAGGATTTTATGCATCAGAGCAAGCAGTATTATCGCTATATGCTGTTGGACGTATCTCTGGATGCTCTGTTGATATAGGTCATGGGAAAATAGGTATGTAAACTAGTTGCTTGAGATTAATGGTGGGTCTTGAGAGCACTTGGGAAATGTTTACTTCACTGTGTTGCATTGAATTGCAATACCTTGGTAGTTCATTGTAAAACAGAAATGAACTATGATGGAATTGTGATGCGGATGCCTTGCAATGCAGTCTAGTAAACATGTCTTTGCAATTCATACGTTCAACTCAAGCCATTTTACACTAGTAAAAGTAAGAGACAGTCAAGTTATTTAATTATGTCTCATTGAGGATTTGAATGAGGCTTAACCAAATATGATGTTAATCACTTATATTCCAATCCTGATGTGATTCAAGCATGTTGAACCTTGAGTTAGTAAAGCTTGAAGTGTTATATACTTCTCTACTTTGTTATGTTGTGAGATTTAGCTTTTGTTATTTTTGTCATAGTTCTGATTTGTGTTTGTCTCTGATCAATGAAGAAAGTTGCAGCTTTACTACCTGCCTTCTAATTTTCTATTTTTCACGAATAACAGATATAGCTCCAGTACTTGAAGGAGCAGTTCAGCACATTGCTTCAAGAAGATTTGAAATCGGAGGTATTGATTTGACAAATTTGCTAGCCCAGGAACTGCGAAAATCAAATCCTACAGTGAATCTCAGCATCTCTAATGTTGAGAAATTGAAAGAGCAATACTCATGTTGTGCTGAAGATGAAGCTGCTTATGCAAAAATCCTAGAATCATTTCAAACTGAGGAGCATATGCTGCCAGATGGACAGGTTTGCAGCATCCATGGCCTCCCTGAATTGCCAATTTCTTTTTGCATTACTTTTTCTTTGAAAAAGATTCTGATTGCGATCTTCTGTAGTTGTTTCTGTATCACTGTGGCCCAACTGTTTCAGATGTTCCAAGATATCAGAACTCAGATACCTTTAAGTTTAATTGATGTGTTCCCAGTTAAGTCATTAAGGTAATCTTGTTAGAGGCTTTAGAATTTGCAGCATCTTCTATGCCAATTTTCAGCCTCCACACCTAGTAGGCGTTTATGCTTTAGTTCATAGAATACAAAGTCCAGTGTACCTCTTGTTCTTTTTCCCCGTTTTAGATTTACTGCAAGAATCCGGTAGACCAATTTGCATGTGTGCTGCATGCATTAAGAGATATCATGTATGAGTTTCACTAAGCTAAGATATAATCCTTAATAAAAGGTAAGATAAACTTCCCAACTGCCTGAAGGCAAGCCCCAAGAGATCCATGCAATGCTTCTCCATCATTTCCGTCTTTTCCCTTCTAATTAGCATTATTGTTTATATGGGATTCAGGTAATGAGGATTGGAAGAGAAAAGTATGCTGTTGGTGAAGCATTGTTTCAACCATCTATATTAGGTTTAGAAGCACATGGTATTGTTGAGCAGCTTGTTCGTTGTACTTCAACCGTATCATCTGATAACCATAAGCAGCTGCTAGAAAATACTGTCCTATGTGGAGGCATCACTTCTATGCCTGGTGAGAACTACCCTATGATCTGTGACATTGTATATAAAACCCTGTATTTTTTGAAGTTAATTTGCATATGGTGGGAGTGTTAGACATGCTCACATACATGCATGTATAAATGTATAGGTACAACCATGCAGTCACACTTCGTTGTCAAGTTTTTATTTGCAAGAAGCTTTCTCATAAATTCTAGTCACTATTACTGGCCTGCTATTGAAATCTCTACTGCTGTCTCATTCAGAAACCTGTTGTTCTCGTTTGATGCATTTCCCTTCCCTGATTTAGAGTTATTAAATTCAAGGTACTGACACTCTGTTCTGCTGACACAGGTTTTGAAGACAGGTTCCAGAAAGAGGCAGGCCTCTGTACGTCAGCTATTCGTCCTGCGTTGGTAAAGGTAATCTATTTCACCAAGGGTGTACCTTCCCAAGTAGTCTAGAAGAATGGATGCAAGCTTTCATGCTGTATTGGCTAACTAAATTAAGTAAATTATTTGTTATCAAGACATCCATACGGATTGTTGGAGACCTTGCTGTTTAACATCTGAAATTATTTGATTTCAGTGTTCTGTACCTTTTTTGGTAGAACGAATCCTTATGATATTCTCTTCCACACAGGCTCCAGAGTATATGCCAGAGAATCTGGGCATGTATTCAGCATGGGTGGGAGGTGCTATACTTGCTAAAGTTGTGTTCCCCCAAAATCAGCATGTAACCAAGGCAGACTATGATGAAACTGGACCTTCTGTTGTTCATCGAAAGTGCTTCTGATTACACTCTTCCAAGTGAGGTGTTTTCGTTATTGCAAGATCCTGTTTGGTGTATAATAGGATTGGGGCAGTGGTAGAGAGGTTATTACATGTTTACCTGTTGACATGGACAGAATATTGGATGCTAACTTTGTAGCTTCAGTGACTTCAATTCCCTTCTGACTTGGTCTGGAGGAATGAGCATTTTGTATTTCCGTCAGAATATTAACAGGTCTACTGAAGTCCTTATGCTGCATCATATACATGATCAAGTTGGTTAATTTTCATGCTTTATTACAAGATCTCTTCTGTTGTCCTACACTAGGTGATATAAACCTTCTATTTTGGGTCTATGCTTCTGCTTTTGCTCTCATTTTTAGAACACTTTTGTTTACTTTGAGTTTGAAGAAGAAACGTTTTTCCTCTTTCGCTCTCGCTTTTTGGTCCTACTCTGGGGAGGGTACATCACTAACACTCAGAGTTGACATGTTCCCGTATTTTCGGCCATAAAAACGAAAAAAAAAAGGTTTAGGTGTTTTAGTCGGTTCTTGTGACTGCAGAACAAGCAATAGTACCTCATTTCAATTGAAGTCGTCGACTCATTGATTGCTTTCTCAGCAGGCTGAAATAATTTGGTAGCTCCCATTTCGATATGATAGGTTGACAGCCATTGGAGTCATCCAATGAAGCAAGTCTAAAGTTGTCTGCGAATCGATTCTCCTTTCATGCCCTTTACTAGAATTGGCAGCATTACCCAGGCTGGATGTGCCCTATTGTCCCCTAACTTCTGTGGCACAAAATTTGTTCAATTGCAATTTTCTTTATTTTTTAGCCTCAAGCCATAAATAGCCCCTGAACTTTGGTAACTCAGACAGATAACCCGTTGAACTTTCACTCGGGTCAACTTACCCCTCCAACTTTGTTATGTGGGACACTTTAGCCCCTTAAATGACAGAAATGAGGCACGTGCTCGTGTGTAATTAAATTTTGCTATAGAATTGATGGAATGGTTGTACAATGATTGAAATAAAAATTAGCAAAAACTCAAAGGACCTGAGTTTGGCTTTTTTTTTCAAAGAATGCAAAAAAATGTGCAGCTCTATAGTAAAGGTTTGTCGGAATGCTTCTGGTTTTACATGTGCATTGTGCAACATAAACAAGCCATTGAGAAAAGTCTGATGAAATCATCAAACCTTCTTAGTCATCATCTTCATCTTCTTCTTCGTTATCCGTGGGATAAGCTGAACTCATTATGTCATACATACAATTCCTTATTCTCTTCATCTTTAACTTTGTAACTTTCAGATCTTGGTTTCTCCACTCTTGCTAGCAAGACTGAAACATGCTTCGCAAGGGCCTAAAGTAGGCAGGCCCATGTAGGTGTCACTTTTCTGAATGCAGTGCCTCCAACTCAAACTGAGAACTCTTCTACTTCTGAATATCAAATCCCTTCGTTGCACAATATCATATCAGCAAGATACTAACATTCAAGTGCATCAAATAGAGGAATTCATAGTCCCAAAGAATATTAGATGAGATCTAGCATAGAATTACTCAAATAGAACCATTAAAATCACTTTTTTTCACTGTCATAAGAGAAATTAAGTTTCTAGTCCTAGCATACAATCATTGGACTTCACATTCTCCTACTTGCTCCAGTCACTCACGTATGCTGAAGCCCTCCCCTGCAACTTATTCTTGAACTCGGCTTATGCCTAATACTTGTAATGGTTCACGACAGCCACCTTCACTCTAACCTCCGTCCATGTCAATCCCCCATTCACCCCGAAATGATGCACCACGTTCACTAGCGAGGACTCCACCACCTCCAGCTACACAATTGACTTGTGCCTCCACCTCCGCCATCTATACCCTCGCATCACCCCCTTAGTTGGGTGCTCCCTCTACTTTGAAGGCCTGAATTCGTAACACTTGATTGACACCTGCCCCACCGAATTCCCACTTGCCAGCAATATTAAGGATTTCAACATCCCCTTGATGGCTCTAGGGTGTAGACCCAACAAAAGGAGAATACAAATTCGTCCACATCAAGATGTCGGCCACCCCGGCATCTAGCTATGTGAGTGCTCTCACCGATGTGGCAAAGAGCAACAACAAGGTCAATTCCACCAGTGTCAACCTCAAGAAGGTCGACGAGGTCTTATTCAACCCAGCAGTACTCGATTTCTTTACTAACCCAATGATCGGGTCCAAGAAGATGGAGGTGCTCGACGAGATCTTCAAGTTGTCGGAGTTGTTGCCACACACAGCCAACTTCTTGAACATCCTGGTGGACGCCAGTTGGATGGATTGTTAGGGCCTAATTCCTATTTGTGTCTTCATTAGTTTGGAAATGTTTAACATTGACCAGTTTTATCAATTCATTTCAACTAGGTCACTCACCATGACAAAAGTTGGTGATTCCATTAGATGGAGGGGTCATGTGTCCTATTTTGCTAAGTTCAAGGGGTGAGTTTGATTGAGTTAAAGTTAACGGGGTTATGTGTCTGAGTTGTCAAAGTTTAGGGGCTAAAGAATGGATTTAGGCCTTATTTTATTGTAGGGTAAATTTGTTATAGGAAATTTTACTATACTGTGGATACAGTAACTTGTAGCTATGTTATATCATAGGATATGTACATTGGTGATGTGACACATTCTGCATTATGACCCTAATTACTTCACTGTCTATTACTATAACAAATAAGTCTGAGCTCTTTTTTTATTCACGTGGATCCTAAAAGTTACCATATAGTGATGAAGATATTAGTTGGAATGACTCATGAACCTTTTGCATTGGAAAATGCTAGAGAAATACATATTCCAAAGTAAAGGTCATAAGCTTACATAATAGGAAATGGTAAAAGTTGGGTTACAAGAAACATTTATGCTAGCAGATTTAACATAGTGGTTAAGATGATCGCTCTAACTTTTATACAGTATAATCAAGGTAAAAATATCTCACCTTATAGATGTTTAAGAGCCAATTTGTTTTAACTTAAATTAATTGACTTATTTTTACTTTTACATTTTTTTTTTGCTTGAAACCAATTTTATTTGAAAGTCAATATTATATAGATACAATAATCCATTTGAAAATAAATTTTCATGATGATGTTAAATTTTTATGAAGTTTTCTTTTTAAATGCTTAAAACTAAAAAAAAATCATAAAAAATTAGTAAAATTACAAAAATTATATTTTCAATAAATTATTGCACCCATATAATGTTGACTTTTAAATTAGTTTAAGACAAAAAAAATGTAAGAATAAAAATAAGCCATTTGAAATTCCTCTAACATAAGTTACAATGAACTGGATGTTACAAATCTTATCTCCTGATTGCTAAGTAAAGATGGTTTTAACTCTCTCCTCCCTGGAATATCTATTCAGTAAAATGTTAGAGATTGATGTTAACTTTCAAGAGTATCTAGTAACTTTCAGCTTTAGTGGTTGGAAATAATATCCGTTGTTAACAAAGTATCCTAATTATTGAAATTAATCTAAATATTGTGATAAAAAGGACTTCACATTTTTCCTCTAACTTAGGTTTTTATTATATTTAAATTCCTGAAGTTGTTGGAAAATATACACTTTCCCTGTTTGATAGTAATTTCTGAAATTTAAAGAGTATTAGTAATTAATTATGTTCTAATTATTTCAATTTGGTTTTTTTTTGTTGGATATTTTGATTTGAATTTGAAATGTATTAGTTGTATACTTGGGGAGCAAGGTTTTGTGTAACGATTGCAGTGTGGTTATGTTTTCAGTTATTAGCTATTGTTTTAATTTAGTTTTTCTATTTATTTTAGGTTTATGTGTACTATATGAAAAGTAATGTTATGATAGGGTTTTTAATATGAGAGAAAAGCCAATAAGGTGAAAAGGCAAGATATGAGAATTTTCAAAATGGAGAGATGTCCAAAAGTGAGGCAGAGCTGAATGAGAAACCTTTTGTGCTACTTATATTTTGTAATTTTGTAAAGACAAGATATTAAAGTTGTTAGTAGTGTGTAGGGAATTCACATGCCAGCATGAACACTAAATGTATACTTCTACTATAGTCTCTATATTTGTTCTTAGTGAAGATCTTTTTATATATAGATATAGGCCAATTAAGTGACGAACCATGTTAAATTTTTGTGTGCTTGTTTGATCCTGTTTGTTGTTTCTTACGCATGATGAGTGCATAGCTAATGGTTTGGTCTTAGCATGGGGAAGCATTTGGATTGGTAAGGGCATGTAGTTGACATTGATTTGAAGTTTGAAGAATATTCGTGGTGTGGTGAAACCTAAGGAATTGTGCTAAGTGGATTAGTTTGTTCTTTTGTGTTGTAATGAAGTGTTGTGTGTTTGCAGTGTAGTGGACCTTGTGCGATCATCCTATAGATGTTTGGTAGTGGTTGTGGTGTGACATCGATGCCTCGATGTGTGATGTGGTAGTAGTGTGGCATTGATGACTTAACACAACTTTGAAAATTGAAGATTTTGTTCATATATGTTGATGTTCGTGATGTTAGGGTTTGGAGTCATGTTCATGTTGTTTGTAGTCATTTTTGTTTGTTGCTTCGTTCATGTGTTAGCGATCTTTATGGCATTCATGTTTTTTATTGTGTTTGCTTGTTCATAGTGGTCATGTTTGAGTTGTTATTCATCGTGTTCATATTCATGGTGAAAGATTTTAGCGAAAATGGAGACTGTTGGATGTTTTGGCTTAAATTTGAAAAGTATTAGTTATATTCTTAGGGCTGGGGAGAAAGGTTTTTAGTATTAATTGAAGCATGATTATGTTTCCTAGTTAGATATTGTTTAGGTTTAGGTTTCCTATTTATTCAGGGTTTTTGAGTAGTTTATATAAAATGGCATGTTATGATAGGATTTTGAGTTTGAAAGAAATACCGACATGGTAAAGAGACAAGATGTGAGGATTTTTAAAAGGAAGAGAAATCTAAAAATGGGAGGACTAGAATGATAAACTTTTTGTGATTCTCATATTTGTGATTATATGAGGATGAAATATTGAAGTTCTTAATAGTATGTAGAGGATTCATAAGCCATCATGAGTATTAAGGACATACTTCTAGTGTGCAGGGGATTTATAAGCCATCGTAAGCATTAAGGGTATACTTATATTATAATCTCTAAATTTTTCCAAGTGGATTTTTCTTATTCATGGATATGGGCTAGTTATGAGTTAACGTTTGTGCTTGTTTGATCCAGTTTGTTGTTTTATTACGTGTAATGGGTATTGCTTCTAGACATTTTTTAAAGTTAATTGACATCTAAAAGATATTATTTTGCATTAAATGAGAGAAAAATTAACAATTTAAAATATTCATTAGCTGTAAAAAAATATTGACAAATTAAAATTACTAGTAGATAATTACCTACAGCTTAAATTAGGATTTAAAATTTTTTTTCATACAATGTAAAAAAAAAAGTAAAATTTTCAAACATTATAAGTGTAAGTTCAATATTAATTTGTCTATAGATAACTGTAAATCACCCTAACCGGCAAAGTTACAGGCAGGCAGAAAAAAGATGGAGCTTGTGCATGGAATAAAATTGACAGAGTAGGGTCCTTGCCTTGAATTTCAATTTAGAAAAGTTGACTTAGCCATCATTTCAGAATCACGTGTGAGTGAGTAAAATCTTAAAGCAAAGATTCCAGCTTTTCAGCTTTCAAAACTTTGAGGAAGGTTAGTAATCAAGATGAGCAAATTAAAGGGTTGGATAGGGAAAGCAGCAAACAATTCAATTATGCTGGAGGACACACTGTTAAAAGAAATCCAAAAGCTCCCATCCAGGCATTAGTCTCTGCCAATCTACTCCACGGACCACACACAAAACCCTTTTTTTCTTCAATAAATAAATAAATAAAGCAAGTGGGCTCTTTCCATGCCAGCCCTACAAAATTATCTTCTCCAATCCCAAGCAAACTTCCATCCACGCCCAGTGCCCTACTACTGACCCCTAATGCATTTTTAATTTAGTCAATGAGCAAGAGAGAGAGAGAGAGAGAGAGAGAGAGAGAGAGCAATTAAAAAATTAATCACATAATTGATTGAGATGCATTTGCTGCTTACATGTGATCATGATGAATATACAAATGGATGATTAGGATTTGTGATAATCATAAAATGTGCCACTAGAGAGAGAGAGAGACAGAGAGAGAGAGGAGTTAGGTGGGAATAGGATGGCTCTTTGCTTGATTTAAAATGAAAATAATTAAACCATGCATTAATTTTTGTTTAGACTATAATTAATCATATATATAAAACTATAGTTTAATAAATAGATATATATATGAATATGACTTGTATATATTGTTGGGATCATAGCTAGGCTGACTAAGATCTATGATTTTAGGGCTTCCCCATTGGCTGTAGCTTGTAGGCTTTCATAATTGGTCCACTTCCCAACTTTGTCGGGGTGCAACCTTGCTATGAACTGGTGCATATTCCTGCAAAACAATATTCCAACAGACAAAAACTCATAAGTCTGACTCCCACTCCCACTCCCCTCTCCTTTCTCTCTCACATTATTCACCGGAATTGGGATCCTTTCTGGTTCCAGTCTTATAACAATCTGCTTTCAAATCATTAATATTAATTAGTGTTATATATAAAGCAAATTGTACGTAAAACTGATGAGCAAATTAACTCTTCAATGGACTGGAGAGAAGTCAGGTTGGCTGACCTCCATCTTGTTGATGAGTTCTTCTGCTGTTTCTGCAACCACCACAATGTGTCTGGCCGAGCTGTCTATGAAACCTTCTTCTACTCCTTTGTCAAATAAGGCGATCAAGAAGTTGTAGTACCCATCCACATTCAGCAATCCTACCTGCCAGCAATTGATCAAACTAATAATTAACTCTACATTAATTATACACATTAAACTGAAAAACTAACAGACTATATATTTTTAAAGATAAAAGTGGACAAGGAACGGATTTAGATCAGATTTAGAGATACACATATATAGTAAGAAGTAAGAACCATAGCTATAGAAATTATTGGTGAAACCAAGCAGGATGGGGGGCTGCTGCCAAGAAAAGAGACTTGGTGCGTGGTGGCACGAGAAAAAAAAATATAGCTAGATGGGAATTAGGACAGGAAAGGGCATGCCACAAAAACCTTCCAAAGTGCCAAAGTGAGGAGACATTTGAAAGGCAAATAGTAGCAAGAAGGGACGTTTGAAAAAGAGATGAGTGAAGCCCGCTCAAATGTGGCCTTATGCGTACCATAAACTAGATAGAAAAGAAGAGAGAGAGAGAGAGAGAGAGAGAGAGAGAGAGAGAGAGAGAGAGAGAGAGAGATCTATAGGATGACAAAGCTATAAGAAAGCGGAACACAAGAGACTTAAACCAAGTAAGGTGCATTAATTATTTAATGATGAGATTAAAGAAAAGATGGAGAATCTACTTTGATAAAGTCATGAATTGAAGCCACAAACAAGAACTAAGAAACCTCAACACACTAGTAAGAGAGAGGATAGAAATGTGAAGTACATTAGCTAGAGAAATTCGAGTGTCAAAAGTTAGGAATATTACTCTCAGAAATTTTAACTAGCTAGGAGAAGTAATAAAACCAAATGGAATTTTGGTCCACGTACATCCTTGGATGGCATACGGATACTTTGGTAACTAACTTTAACCAAGTTATTTATGATCAATATCTTAAAGATCAAAATGGTGCGCATAGATTAATGAGTGGAGAAAAAGTGATATCATTGAGAGCAAAGTAGAGTATGAGGACCTTCTCTAATAATTGGGTATCGAACTATTGAATCGTATCATGAAATTATGGGAGAAGGTGATTGTGCATAGACTGGGACATGCCACAAGGATTATAGAAAAATAATTTGGCATGATGCTAGGGAGATCAATCTAGTAAGGGGGAAAATTTAGCATGACAAAGAAAAAGGGGTTAGTCAAGGCTTTTTATAGTAATAAGGTATCCATCTCCACTCATCGTCAATTGGTTTTGGATTATCTGCTTTAACATGCCATTAGAACATAATAACCTATGTGATAGAGGCGAGGTTGCCTACACGCAAGGTGGGGCAATGCATATTAAGTAAAAAATATCTCACATTGCCAAACCGATTGATCTTGTGTTGGATGTTTTAACACTATAATGAAGATCTTCTACTGACTATAGAGATATATAGTTGGAAAGGTTTAGGTAAAATATACAAGGATTACGTATGATTTTCATAGACCTAGAAAAAGTATATGATAAAGTATTCAGGGAATATATAGCACTACAGTGGGTGTCAAACAAGTTCTTGTTAGATGTATTTATTTTACTAGGTGATGGTTTCTAGTGTTACGGCTACGTACATGTGCCTATAGAACAAAGAAAAGGTTTGCACCAAGGCTTTGCTTTTAGCCCTTATGTTTTCACCTTGGTGATAGATTGATCAATACATATTAAACTGAAAGTACACAAAATTGCCAGCTAATTAATCTAACTGCTAAAGACCTTAATCAAGATTGTGGGGTTGAATCTCGACTTCAACAAGGAATGAATGGTCAAGGCTAGAAGAGGGCTGCTAGCTACCCGCTATAATGTAACTCAACAAAATCCATTTAATCTAATTAATGAACCAGAAAGAGAAACAAAAAAAAAAAAAAAAAAATTAGCCCTCATAAATTAAAAATTTTCAAAAGGGCTAATCTAGGCTAGGCTAGCTAGAAGGGTCCATGCATCTTACTGGTTTTTCATGGATGCCCAACTGAGACCAGGCTATCATCTCTAGCAGCTCCTCCATTGTTCCATACCCACCTGCATGCATGCAGAGTTTCACTTTTCCTTTTGTGTGACATACATACACACATATGTATGTACATACATACACAGACACATGTACAGGTATGCACTTGCGCGTGCGCACACACACACACACGAAAGAAAATTATGCCAATAAGTATTGTTGCTTCATATTAATGTACCTGGAAGTGCGATAAAGGCATCTGAGTTCTTTTCCATTTCTGACTTCCTCTGGTGCATGTCTGCAACTATTTTCAACTCCCCTACGGTCTGTCCTGATATCTGCTGTGCATGTAGTTTTATTAGTGTTATTTGAATTCCTCTTCAGAATGATCAACCTAATTATTATGAGCAAATTTGCTGAAATAATTTGTCAATATTTAAGACCAGAGGAAATTTGAGAACCTCGCGGGGCAAAAGAGCTCTAGGAATCACTCTACAAACACCCAAAAGGAGAAGATTAGAGAGGATATATATATGTCCCATGCAAAGAATCAGGCACATAAAATACCAGCCATGCATCAGTAATATTAGCAAAAGCAAAGGAACAAATTTTAAGATCATCATAAATAAAAAACCATAGGAATTATATTAGTAAAGATCAAATTACCCAAGAACATGGCAGCCACCATTAAAGACAGTCTGAGAGATCAAACCCATCAGGCCTACACTTCCTCCACCATAAACCAAACCAATCTTTCTCTCAACCTAACATGTTTATATATAATACCATTAAAACTCACTGCTTAATTTCCATGTTTAGAGGACATATATGTGTGTTTTGTGAGTCAGTGGATTATAATTGTATATATGAAACACGTGTTTTGATGTATAAGGAGTGGCAGTTTATATATATATACCAGTTGTTTGCCAAGCTCGAAAGCTGCATCACTGAAAGAGGGCTTGGATCCAGCTCTACTGCCACAGAAGACACAAATCTTTTTGAACCTTGTTTTCTTCTCAGCAGAAGTGGCTCCAGCTCCTTTTTCCTCCATAACACTTATCCTCAGAACATTACGCAGAGAGAAGTTGAAAGGGTGGATGGTGATTGTTTTTATTGATCAGAAAGGGAGAGGGGAGCTAGCGCCAGGGAGACAGAAACGGACAGGGCTGCCTTTAACTCTCTCATTTATATAACACATCTCCTTTTGTCTGGTTGCACAACTACTCCCCTTGTTGGGCAAGAGCCAAACAATATTCTTTTTTTCTCTGTCCAAATTTCCAACATTATGCATGATCTTTTCTCAAATGGTATCGATCGGGTAATTTTCACAAATCTCTTATACCTTATTGTTAAAAGTATTGACTATGACATTTAGGGATAAGAAAAATAATGAAATAGTAACTTTTAGGGCCAACAATTTAAGAATATTATATATATCTTTATGTTTATATAATAACATTTGTAATAATAATGAGAAAAAGGAAAAACACACACAATTGCCAGATAGGCTAAAAGGGTGTCACCAACAAACCCATCAACTGGATAGGACTTGTTGTATCAGAAAATGATTTTAAAAAATGATCAGGATCATGACATATTTGTTAATTATCTCCCGGTCAGATCATGGCGTATATATAATTTTGAAAAGTATAAAATATATAGATTTATGAAATAGGGAAGAGCTAGAGAATATTGAAGGCACAAACTGTGTCAAAATTAATCATGCTAATTTCTTAATGGATACTGTTCTGATTTTGTACGTTTCTTTTAATTACCTGGGTGTTAAATTATATGATTTCAGCCACGCCTCTACCCACTCTCTAATATTTATTAATCGTTTAAGCTTATTAATTTTGAAAAGTATAAGAGAATATTGAAGGCACAAACTGTATCAAAATTAATCATGCTAATTTCTTAATGGATACTGTTCTGATTTTGTACGTTTCTTTTAATTACCTGGGTGTTAAATTATATGATTTCAGCCACGCCTCTACCCACTCTCTAATATTTGCAGAAACGCCCCTGTTGTTTGGATAAATTTACAGTTTATTATAATTTGTTTCAGGAACCTGAATATTGTGAGATATGTGAGCAATTTTTTTTTGTAATTTCTTATATTAGCTTTCGAATTTTCATTTAAAATGTATAGTAAATGTCTCCCAATAAATTTAAAAATTTCTTATTAGTCTAAAATTTTAAATTACCAATTTTCTTCTATTTAAATGTAAAATAGTTTTTTCCTCTCTTATTTATGGCGTCAAAGTGTTGGTTTATGAAATAAAAACAAACAAAATATATATTTTTTGTAATGTGCCCTTATTAATTTATAGCAACCATCCAAGTCACATGCATGATAGGATATTCAATTTGATTCAACTAAAATTTTTCTTCAAAACAAATATTTTCTCAACAAAAAAAAAAGAAAAGAAAAGAAAAGGATTTGGCAGGCCATGCCGCGTTTTTGTTAATACTTGCCCCAATAATAAGTAGAATCTGCTAAGATTATGTTTGAAAAAAAAGTACATTTTTAGTCCTAAACTTTATCCTACTTTTTTATTTGATTATTTTTTATTTTAGTCCTAAGACTTTTAGAATAAGGATCTTTTAGACTAGTTTAACCGCTAGCTTATACCACCTTTAATTTAATAGTTTTATATAGAACCAAAATTATAATAACCAACAGTTGGATTTAAAAATTATCCATATCTAGATCATACCTGTTAATTTATAAATTAATTAAAATTTTCTAATATCTTTTTCGAGTAGAAACTTTTTTCTATTCATCTACACCTAAAACCACTAATACTAGTTATAGTTGAACGATGAAATAATTAAGTAATATTTTGTAGCAACTAATATAGGATGAACATGGGTTGAATAAACTCAAAATTTAATATAAATCACTCATATAAGGTTGTGTTGGGCCGGAAAAAATAGATGATGGGTTACAAGTTGATTCCTAAGTTGGAAAAATCATTGGGTTTTGAGTTGATTCTGGTTTCACATGAATCCAACCCAAGTTAGAAGATATGTATAAATATTATATGATAATACTGAACTACCCATGTATTTACGTATTGACAATTATATTGTGAGCGTTTTTATGATTTTTGGATGGAAATTTAATACTAACTTTCTTGAGTCCACATAGGTAACCCCAGTCTGGCTTCAATGGCCATGCTCCCCATCAGAGCTGATAAACCGGTTGGGAATGATGGGGCAAGTGTTGGAGCCGAAGGAGGTGGAGGCGGCGATGGAGGTGCTGGACTCGGACGAGAAGTGGCTACTCTTCAAATTATGGCTTGGGAGTGGGATTGAGACTAAAACCGATGCCATTGCAATAAATAATTGCATGGTAAGGAGGATGGGTCATTGGACATTAGCGTGATGAGCTACTATCTCAGAAAATAGTGAGGATGGGTGTGCATGAGAGAGTGAAATAGACTGTGCCACCACCAGTGCATTACTACTAAACCAGAGGACGGGGATAGAAATTCATCGGGCAACAAACTGGCCAATGAGATTTTTTTTTCTTTTTTGATCGGTAAGCGAATAGAAAATTCATTGAGAAAACCAGGAAAAACAGGTTATAGATTGCCAAAAAAAAAAAAAAAGGGGAGCCCAAAGAAGCAAACATCATTAAGCCCCAAAGCAGCAGTTTAGAAACACAGCCTAGGATTGTGATCAAAAGAGAAGTTACCTTGCGGTCACAAAACGAGCTTTGGGAAAGTTAAGGTGGCGTGGATGCAATTTCATCTGTGGTGGCTCTGATTGGAGTTGGTAAGAAACATTATGTATATTTTCCATTCAATGGAATTGCATATGCCTCTAAAATCATTTGATACAATGATGAAATCTCTTGATCTACTAGCTGATAGTTAGGCTTTAATTGGCTGTGGCTTGTTTTATCTTCTCTCTTGTTATTTTCTTTTCCTCTTAAAACCATTCAAATCAGGCTGATCGTCTCACTTGACTATTAGATGTTCCCTGGCCCTTGCCTGCAACTAGCCTAAGGAATTTTCCTGGTTCCTGACATCCTACAACTTCCCCTTTATGCTTGTCTTTTCTGATCTTGAGGGGTTACGGTTAGTACAAGGGCAGATGAAGGTGGACCTACAATTTATTTCTAACTTAATCTCTTTAAAGGTTCTGTATCATACCTTTGTATCATTAAATGATTGTTGACTGTGATTCCTGTGCTCAGATCCTCTTGCTGGAGTTGTTGTCCCTGGAATGATCTTAAAGGCTGGCCTGGAAACCGGGTAATCTTCCTTCTCATGCAATCTATTGATTTCATTCTGTTGGTAGTGATTCAGATGACTGTTTAGGCTATTGAGCTTCCCAACTATTAACTCAATATTGAAAATTCGAAGAACTGAAGAACAAAAGCTTGAACCCTGCAAGGTATAGAGCTGAAAAGGCATGAATGATGCGGGTATAATTTAAGTGCATGCAAATTTTTTGGTTTTGCTACTGAATCTGCATCAGTGCTTCTGTAGGAAGATCTTCTCCAATGAATGGAATGGAGTCACAAAGTTAATTCACCTTCCCTAACAAGTTAGGGGCAAAGGTTTTGTTAATTATTGTGGAAATTAAGCTCAGCATTGAACATGGGCTGTTTTAAACAATTTGCAAATTCTTCAGAAACTTTTGTTCAAACAATTGAAGTAGGTTCACAAGAACTATTAATAACAATGATCCACACAATGTGGGTACCCTGATGCAGGGCCTTCTCTACTCTTGAAATTATGGATTTTTAAGTTGTTTTGTGATTTATTTTGCTACTAGCATTATGTTTTAGGATTTCATTTCTGAGGAGGGTGCAAACAAAAAGCATCCTTGCTTTTAATTTATTATGGTAGTGAGATTCTTTACATGAAACTCAAATTTTTTTTTTTTTTTTTATACACAGAAGTAACTTTACAGATATGGAAAAGTGAGGGAGACAAGAGTCGAACTCCTGATCTCCAACTTCACTTGGTGTCCCTTTACTACTTTGCTAGAGTGACTAGGACACGAAATGCAAAATTGAATTTGAGTCAACATTTGATTTCTTTCATTACTCTTTTTCAATTTGTATTGCTACCTTTTCATTAATCTTTTCTTGAATCATTTCTGCTATTCATCACGCTCAGACATTCAAGAAAATAGATGGTGTTCCTAATATGATCTCAAGTTAAAAATAAAATCATCATCAATTGCTAGAAATGGACTCCATGATAACCTTACTTCTTGCCACTGAATAACTTTTCTTGCTGTTTTTTCATGTACTTCTATACTCTGGTATCAAACCTAAAATTCACAATGTACATTGGTTTATAGGGGATCGTTGGAGATGTAGTCAGTTATCCCTAAACATCTTTAGTTGTATTTTTTTTCCCTTTGTTAGTTGATTGAGTCAGAATAGGAAAAATAAATTGGAGAGATTTGTAGGTTTGACATTTATTTTAAGAATAGTTTCCTGTTTTTAATTGTTAGATTTATGGGCTCTCAAGTGTATATAGTCTATGATGTCTCGGTGAGAAAATTATCCGAGAATTATTCAAAAAAATTATTGTTTCAGGGATGTCATCGCTTGAGAGGAAGACGAGCTTGTTCATCTTTATACCTTGATGTACACATTGTGGTAAGTAATTGCCTGCATGGCTAATATTTAATGCTGCCAGGAGGTTTTTTCTTGGTAAGATTAAGCTCAGAAATAGTCACTCCTGAAGAATTGAAATGCATCTTCATGAGGTTTTTTATGCCACTAGATGAAGAAGCAAGAAAGTATGGAAAGGACAGAAGATTATGGAAATGTTTCCGTTGAGAATAAAAACATTCAACCCATTGTTTTAAAGATATTCGCTTCAAGGTTTCAAGAGGTCTCTTATGTTTTTACTTTCGAAGTTTTTTTATGTAGACATCAGACCAGAGACTGCTTGAATAACTGTAAGATGAGGTACTTAGAGTGATACAAAAGGCAGTTTAAATTAAGCTTATTATTAAAGTAGCCAAACTGCTTTGAAGCTTAATAGGATGAGTCACCTGTTACAAACTAGTGGTTCTGATTAAAGTACCACATTCTTGTTTGTTAGGTTCTCGCTTGGTTCTTGCCGTCATCTGTAGAAGCTGCATCATGCAGAGGTTTCTTACATAAATAGGTTGACACCGTGAAAAGACCGCAATACCTCGGTGATTACGGTAACGAACAAGCCCGATGTTGTGTTCTTTTGTTTTTTTGTTGTATTTCAAGCCTTTTGATGGGCTGAAGCAAAAGTTACAAATGAGATGAATGATCAGAAAAATGTCAGACAGAAGTTTCTTCAAGTTAAAGTTAGCATGCCGCCAGATCATGATGATAGGGTAAGTTGATGTTACAATTTCAATCATCACACAGGAAGGCCATCGTTAAAACTTCATTGTGCTTAATTTGTTCGATCCAGGGAGGCCATGAGAATGGCAAGAAAGGCAGAAAAGGAGATCTTTCGGGCAGTCCATAAAGTTGTGCAAGTTAGTATTCAGATAAGACTTAGGGGAACCCATTGCCTCGGTCGGAACAAGTGAAAGCAGAGCAGCCATTGGGAAGTAGGAAATCGGCTTGTTTCTTTATACAATTTGGAGGTTCATTCTTCCGCGGGAGGGAGAAAATAGTGTCAGGTCATTTTTGCCATAGGCAGCCAGCTAACCATCTAAGAAAGGGGATGCAGATGGTAACAGGCAGCAGGAGATGCTCAGTGTAATCCTCTGAACTGTCTCCTGCTTGATTTGCTGAATAATAACGGCAGTCACAAAAGCATCACAGAAGTTGGTAAGCACTTGATTTAGAGTTCTGTAAGGTACCATCATCCTGTGCAAATTAGATAACACGCACTATAATGTAAAATAAGATGCAGAGAATACCATGAAATTGGTATGATGATTAGAACAATAATGATTACCAAGGTTGAATTGGTAGACGCTCAGCAGTGATTGATTAGACCAAATAAGAATTCTGCAGTATATGTAGCCTTTTCTTTGAGCAAAGGATATTGAGCTTCAAAACCTGTGCATCAGGTTGTTCTGTTTTGGTTTTGCGCAGCTGGTACTCCTGTTATTGAGCTTCATGACTCTTCCTCCTCATCCACTGCTTGAGCACCATCCCACCATGAAACAGGCCCCAAGCCTTCCATGTTTAGAGCACCCTGAAAATAGGATAAACGCATGCTAGCTAGAATAACTCATCTGAAGAGAATCATACTCCTAGACCATGTATTTGCTTTTTCCCACATTCATTTCTAGAAAGATAATTATAAGAAATTTGCACAACAAACTTACTGTAATCACCATAGGAGCAAATGGCTTGGCATTTTCGGGTTGCTCAAGTGGAACTGATGGATAGGTAACATTTTGAACTCGAAATCTAATCTGCCATATACATGTATGTGTTTGTGCGCCGTTTTAGAACACGTGCGCATGACAAAAATAGGGATGACTAGTGCACAAATGACAAAAGAAACCTGGTCTTCACCATCAATAGGAAATTGGCTCTCCTCATAAGTCCATATCCATGTGCCTTTGTTACTGTCCAAGTGCAAAAATCAAGGTATATTTATAAGCTCCACATGGATATGGAAAAAAAAAATGTAAGATGAAACAGGTACTCATAAAAGTGGTCGTCACCATGAGGTTTTGCCTCCTCTTTACCTGCTGTTAGCATCAGCCTCAAAGTGTGTGTTTTCTAGGAAAAGATGGTCAGGCACATAGATGTCATCAAAGAATCCAAGAGATACTGCAGTTGTAATCCAAAGATTCGTTTCGATAAATTACATACACCTAGCTCTTCAAGTATCAAATGGCAACAAAAGGAAAAGACTAAATCTAATAGAGTAACATGCCAGTCAAATAAGCAGAAATACACAAGCTGAGAACAATATTTGTTATCTTTCAGAAAAGACCAAAATGACGAGGTCTACTTGGTTGTCAGCCAAGGAAAGGATGTAACTGAAACAAAAATACACATCATCTAAAATGATTTAGCTCAATGGTTCCAGAATATGGTTTGCCACTCCCAGCCCCCCCACCCCAAAAAAATAAATAAATATATAAATAAATAAAAATCCTGCATAACAGGTGTATCCTAAGAAATTGGAAATACGTGTTCTACAAAAGCACATGAAATAAGAAGTGTTTCTAAACTTTCTTAACATCTAGTTTTAAAGCATTACTGAAAAAAAGAAATAAAGAAAGAATGCTCACATTTTAGTCAGGCCTTAAGCATCCAAATCTCAAGAGAATTTCACAAAGCACAAACAAATAAGTACCAAGTGATAACTGAGGCCTTAAATCATGTAAATCCACAATATGTAATTAATGGATATATGAGAAATAGATAGAGTCCTCATTGCACATATTCCTTATAAAATGAAATGCTACTTTTCTCTGAATCTAATTGGCCCTTTTGTCCTTGCCAAGGTCAGCAGCATGTTTTGAAACAAACACAAAAGATCAAAACTAGCTTGCAAAACAAGCTACTATAAATTGGTTAATCAGCTAGCTAGAGAAAGAATTTTGGCCTCAACCAAAGGAAATACAGGCTATGTATAGATATAGAGAATAATATGTGCCATAACATACAGAAACTGCTGCTAAGACATACAGCGCAAACCATTGCGATCAGATTCTTTAAGTTTTGCAGTAATGCATTCACCTACAAATGGACGAAACATAACCATCCTGAACTCAACCTGTAACAATAACAAAACGAAAATGTCAGTCACTTCTACATGTTAAAAATTTGAAGGATGTGACCATGAGCAAAGGCATGTAAGAATCATCGCACAAGCACATCACAGCTCTTAGAAATTACTAACATCACAAGAACAAGCGGCAAAACAAAACATGTTGCTTATGCACATTTAGTAATGAGCAGTCCCCGCAATGACCAAAAACAAGACTGACTAACTAATTAATTGCAATATGAAAACAAAGAGTCTAGTTGATCTGTTTTAAAAGTCCCATCACAGATTTTTTTGTTTTTTCCTCAACTGGAATTGCTCAATACAAGAGACATAAGAATATCTGAAATGCCCAAACAAATAGCGCAAGAAACTGAGCAAATGTAGTCTGCCGTTTATCATCAGAAGGAGAATGCTAATACCAGTGTCTTAAGACATGCTCTTGTAGGAAGAACCAATCACAGTAGAACCAATCACAGTTGGGCGAAAGGAACTGGAGAGAACAGGGGAATACATAATTCTCCTATCAGTCAGGGAAAAATAACTAAAAAACCAACTACAAATCATGCTAATCATAGAAAGAAAATCAAAGATAAAAGCTAGTGCCTTCATAGCATTGAGGAGATCAATTAAAAATCAATTAATTCTTTTGAATGTGTTATATGAAGAATGCTAATCCACCAATTGATAAATCAATGATTCCCCAAAAATACTACTTGCCTATGTACTGTGAGACCATAAATATAAATCTGATGCTCAAAAAATATGAGCAGGTATACCGTGTAGGTCGAGGAACCATCTCCAGGCATAACAAAACCACCATTTATGGACCTGATGTCATATATTGAAATACAAAGTCCCAAGTTCACAATAACTTTATCCAGGAAAAGCCTCTCAAGCTCCATCTTAATTGCTTCATCAAGAGGGAGACCAAGAAGATGAGGAGGTAAACCGAATGTATGCTCTATCAGGCTAAGATAGAACATTTTGGACCATACCAAAGTTTGAACTTCAGTATCTGAAAAATCTGCTGAACATTAGTGTCACTATACAGAAATTTACGTAAAAACGAAATTAGATATCACTCAAACAAAATTAAACTTGTGATTTAATTTAACAAGTTCCTTTTCGAAGTAATATCTATTGTTGTTTCTTTTGCTCCTACAAACTAAATAAACTCTATGACTAAAACATTCTTTGCTCAAACATGTGCCTAAGATTCTTAGACAATTTCCATTATTAATGTTACTGAGTGCTGCTCTAATTGCTTTCCTATACTTCTTTGTTCTTCATTTCACAAATGACTCTAAAGGAAATATCAGATCTATTGCAAAAGTAATTTTCTGAGTTCTTCACTCAGAGATTTCATCTTTCCCTAAGCTATCCCCCCCCCCCAACTTTTTTTCTCCATTGAATGATTCCCTAAATGTATAGTTGACACAAAAAAGTTTAAATAGATATTCCTATTTAAACTATCCATGATGATCATTTCATGAATTAAGAAATGATCAAATCAGAAATTATTAAAAATTACAAAAAGTACAGGAATTTTTTTTTATTTTTAAAAAGGGACAATTTACAACAGCTCAAATGTCACGATCCTAGAAAACTCTTCAAAGCAAGATTACTAGAATCTATAATCTACCTTGAATAGGTTTCTGCATTCTGTTAACAGTATCATAGTATGGATCCTTAATTATTAGTTCTTAAAAAAATTTAGAAACCTTATTACCATTATCCAAATATTAGAATCCATGATCAAACTATAAAACTCAACAACTTTAAGTAACTTCTTCTTAATAATCATATGAAAACATAATCAAATAACACACCACCAAAAAGACAACCATGTTGTCAAAATGGAAAGTGAAAAACGGGGAAGAAAACTGAAAAGTTCCAACTTCTGTTTTCATGTTCACAGTATGATATACTTAATTGATCATATAAAGGTTCATGAAACCTTGTGATTTTGACTAAATTTACAAGATGAGCTAGAGACCGTCCACAGTATGTTATGCCACAGTAACAGATACATGACACACACACAATTCATCTCATAAATTCAATGAAATTCATTAGATAGCACGCGTCACATTAAAAAACCCTCCCCATTGGGCAAATGAAAACTGGGGCATGAAGCTTGCTTCTCGACCTTATTTAGGTCTCAGACACACATCTAGACCAAAACAAAGACACCCAGCCCCCTCTAATTCTGCACAACCCAGAACTATTTTGTAGTTTTTCTTTGCCACAGAGATGAAGATATCGTAGCAGTTTCCCTTCTCAGTTTTAGCACTAAACTCGCAAAAGCACCCTGGATATAGCTGACAGATTAAGCCCTCAGGCCACTCGGTAATTCAATACTTAACAAGTAGCTTAACTCAATACTAAATTTTCAGAACCCAACACAAAGCCTCTCCAAAATCAAGACTTGTCTTAACAAAGGCGCAGGCATTTTCACAGCAGACATGAAACCCACAACATTCCCAGTCCTGAACTAGAATTTTCAAACGCCTAGAGGTTTTGGCGCCGATTTTTCATGAGAACTATGGGAATTCGTAGTAGGTTTCACGCTAGGTTCCAAACGAAGATGAAGGCATCATTTGCGTGATTTCCGAAAAAAAAAAAAAGGTACGGAAAACACCACCGATTCCACCAATCCAACAAATTCCTTTCTCGTAACCCAGCTCCAATATTGTACTTTCTTTCCATTCAGAAGAAGAAGAGCGACAGCAGTCGAGACTGAGATGAGAGAGGCGATACCTGGATACAATGGACGATTGCATGCACACGCTCAAACTCTCCGCCTTCTGCAAAAAATCCTTTCGATCGAAGCCCTTCGATCTCTGAAAAATCAAAGCCTATGTGACCCTTGTCGCCGTCCCCCTTGCTTAATGCTACTGCCCTCTCATTAAGTTGAAAGAAGTCAACCGGAGCAAATCCGAACGTCTTGATGTTGCCGCCGTCGCCGGAAGTCAGAGAGAGGAGATCGCGCCGCGACTGGCTAAAACTCCGGTCCCGCCTATCTAATAAGTGTACAGTATATATTATTAAAGGCCAAAATCCCTTTTGGTCCCTCGAACTATAGTGACTCAGTCACTTTAGTCCCTGCCACATGACTCGGTCAATTTGGTCCCTCAAACTATAAAATGTTGGACACTTTTCCCCTTTGACTCAGAAACTCGGTCAACTTGACGTTAAGAACGTTTGACTTTTAACGGTTTAGTGGCCTTATTGTAAAATTTTAAAATATTAGCAACTAAATCACAAAAATATATAACTTCAAGCATTTGATAATAATTAATCCTAAACCTAAACTCATATATTTTCACCACCACCTCCGCTGACTCCTCCCCGCCGCCATCCCCAACTCCGTCCCTACCTCCGCCCTCCAAATCTACCCCTCCTCCGTCCTCACCTCCGCCCTCCAGTATCCTCCCTGCCACCTCTGCCATCTTCCACCACCACTCCCACCCGAAAAGATTGCGGTCCTTCATCCTCCATCCCGTCATTCGTCCTCCACCCCTGCCCGTCCTTCATCCTCCACCCCATCGCCAACACCACCACCAACAAGCAAGCTCGGGTCGCCATCGTCGCCACTACCTCTAGTGGCCGGTCGCCATCGTCGCCAACTTCAAGCTCGAAAGATTGGATCGAGCATACGGCGGTGTTGGCTAGAATGATATGGAGCTGCGAATAGAAGAAAGACAAGAGACACCGCAAAAGATGATAGAGTGCAGCGAATTGGAAAAGATACCAGCCGAATCGATTGCCCAGACCACGACGCCACCATCTCCTCATTCGAACAGGAAGATAAACAAAAATTGTGTTTTTGTAATTGAATATTTTTTTGTTCATTAATTATATTTGTAATATTGCTTACCTTTTAGTTTTTAGTATTTTCTGTAAAAAATTAAATTTTATTTTTTAATTAATTATATTATTTTAACTAATCAAAGAATATATTTTTGTTAATAAAATATATTTTTAATATTGTTTACCATATTTTTTTGTGAAAAATAAAAATTATTTTGTAATTAATCATATTTTTTAATTAATTATATTTTTATGGGTTTTCATTCAAACTTTAGGAAAATTAAAAATTAAAATGTTTCATATTTGGGGCCTAGATTTGTAGATGTGAAAGTATAAGGTATAGAATAGAGAAATAAAAAAGATGGCTGACTAGACACACAATGGTCTCTTTTTTTATAGGTTAGTCAACTAACAGAGTTTTGGTGAAAGAGGTAAAATGTACTACTATTCATTGTTGAGGGACTGCGTTGCACCGTGCCAAATTGCAAGGTCTCTTCTCACCAAGTCAATATAGTTCGAGGGACTAAATTAAATTTTGGTCATTATTAAAGCAAGATACACTCAGGGTTATATGATCTTTTCACTTAACAGACTTAATAAAGCGATGACATATAGCAGTTTTTTCAATTTTAGAAAGAAATCTAATAGTATTATTGATACTAATGTTCTAATAATACTTATGACTCAATTTAGCAGGTTAAAACAAATTCAAATTTTAAATTTTAAACTTAAAAGGAAACCTTTGAAGTGCCATATTTTTCAATTGTGAATGGCCAACAGTAATTTTACATTCAAATAGGTCAAACAAAAAAAAAAAAAGGAAGTCAATATTCCTAGAAAAAAAATGTCCTTCTCCTCTAATCTTTTTCGTTCCCTCCTTTAATTTTTCAAAAAGTAGGATCTTACCATTACATGCAATTCAGGTGAAGGTGTTGCGAAGATCATGATGGACGAGAGCAAAAGGACTTTCTTGTTGATCCAATCCTTCTTGATTGAGATTGAACATCGGGCATGTTCCTTAATGTGTTGCTTTTGGGTTGCTGCATCGAGGAAGGGCATCTATCCAATTTTTAATTTCCCTGAAGCCAGATGGCTTTTCTTTTCTTTGGTCAGTTTTACATTTTCCTTCCTCATTTGGTTTTATTTTATGGGTTTGAAATTTTAAAGATGTTCTTATGGATGGGTCAATTGTTTTAGTGCTTCAGATGCAGCTTGCCTCCGATGGATTGTAAAACCAGGTGCAAATTGACTTGAGTTTGAACAAAGTGTCAATCCTTAACCCACATTCTAACAAATTGGCAGTTAGATATGCAAATTTGCCTCTAATACTTCGTCCAGTTAAAGATTGAGTGTGAGACATGTATGAAGTTGCAGCAGCAACACCTATCCGTGATGGCTGAGAGGCAATGTTTAGTAAAGCATGTAAACCATATATCCTAGCTGTTGGTTGGAGTTGCCAAACATATTATCTAATAAAATGGGTGAGTTGCTTTGCTAGTGTCAATTGTAAATGCACCGTTTTAGTTTTTAATTAGTTTGCAACTCTAAATGTATAGAACTCTGGATTGATTTTTCCCATCTTTAGGTTTTTTTTTTTTGTCCTTTTCTACCTCTATCTTAAATATTAATGCTTTTGATTTTAAGTCTTGATATACAAATTTTTGTGGATATTGGTTATGGAATCACAGAAATTTGATTCACATTGAATGGATTATCAAGCATGGAGATGATTAAAACAAAATCACTCAGTTTTATATTCCTTTTCAATTTCAGATATAATGTTAATTGCTTATTCTTTCTTTGTTCAAGGAAGTAAGGAATAAGCTGGCAATCAAGTAGGAGGAATATAGAAGAAAATTGATTATCTTATTTTTATTTAGTAGTTGTTGTTGAAATACTTTCTTAGGTTAGTCATGACTGGATAAAGATATTGTGTCGATGCGAGGTAAGAATTGACATGTTTAACTACTTGATATAGTATGTGCTAAAGCTAGAAACAATAGGAATAGAAATATCAAATTTCACATTAAAATTTCTTGCCATTTAGTTCTCTTGCTTATTTACGTGTTTAATTGCTCTTCCTCCATGTTTTGTAGAATCATGATATATTTAAGAAAAAAAAAATAATGCTCATAGGCATGTGATAGAAGTTAGGCAAGATGGAATTGGTACACCAAAGGTTAACTAAGTCAATTACATGCATTAGTCCTCTAGAAAATATAAGAGATTTATAGCCAGTCTTAAGCTATATTTGATTGTCTTTGAAGTCTTTCTTATTGATTATGTAGCTTTTTCTAAATCATCAAGGAGAAATCTTCAAAATTCTCAGATCCTTTTATTTTGATCATTGCATTGCACCTTCATTTGGCTATTGAGTGGGGAAATGATCGTTAGTTTTTAGTTTATCAACATTTAATGGAAAGTAGTAACTGTTCACTGGAGTTGTTATTTAGATAATTGTTTGCTGGAATTGCCTTTTCCATTTTATGCTTGTAGGACTCTCATCCACCCTACTTTTCCATTTTAATTCTATAACATTCTGTACATTTTACAGATTGAAAGCCCTTATAGAGGCATGGTGGCAGTCTTAAGCACAATGAAGAATATTGTAGGTCATGTTTTTGTGCAAAAATAGTATATCAAATTTGCCCTATGGCGTATTTTCTTTAGTTTGGTTGTCTACTGGTTTTCTTTTAGGTTATGTATTAGCATATCTTTTTTACTAGCATAGAAGAACTGTTGAAGTGCTCTAAGTAGAAATAGTTTGGAAATATGTCCTGTTCAACTGAACATGTGATTTTATTTTTTTCTAAAATCTTGCAATGTAAAATTAAAATATTAATTTTATAAGATTGAAAGTATGTTGGTATTTGAATTTTTCATTCTTCCTGTAATATATTGGAAGTTATTGGAAGTTTCTTCTAATAGGAAGGAATTGTGTTTCATAGTCAATTTGCAGTGATTTTGTTGACAAAGTGAAATTGTAAGTGTTCTTCTAAAATCATACGATTTTATGCGTTTTGTTAGTTTGTTTCTATTGCTTTGTGTGTATTCTAACTTCTTGCATCATTTGATGTTCTACAGTTTAATTGGCTTGACCTATTTTTCTCACCTTTTGTGTTGTTTTTGAATAATTCTTTTATGTATCTGACCTTGCTTGTTAAACAATGAGAGGATTATGTGCAATTATGGTGATTTGCTTTTTCATTTGTGATTCTTAAGCTGAGTTAGGATTCTTTGGCATTTTGTTGCCTGACTCTTGCTATTCCAATGCCATGATTTTGGTAATATTTTCTTTTTTACATTACTATTCTATTTTTTTGCTTTACTGTGATTTGTTATGGTTCTAATTTTGATTGTGTATTACGTGCTTTTGTGCTTTTACAGGTTTTTGTTTTTCTTATATTCTATTTTGTGGACCTTTCCCCTGTCAACCAATCAAATTATTGTAAGTTCTTGTTGTTATTTTTGTGGTATCTTCCAATTTGATTTGACCAGGGAGCAAAAGGAAATGCAGGTTTCTCCCCTCTGCCCTTATAGCCGCCCATGCTATTGTTCCTTCCCATCGACATTCTTGTCCTCATCATGTGTGAAGAGAGTAGAGGACATGGCAGAATAGGCAAAGAGGAAGGAGATGAAGGAGGATGTGGGGTTATTGGAGGAGGATAAATCGTTGTTGAAGGGGTGAAGGGTGAAGAAGGAAACAACAAGAAGTGGCAGCATTTGTTTCCATCCATCACATGGGTTGCACAAGTGCCATAAAGGGGCAAAGTGTCCCATTTTTACAAGTTCAGGGGAAGAGTTAGACCGATTCATAGTTTAGGGGTTAAAGGGTCCAAGTCATACAAGTTTAGGGACCAAAATTGTAAATGAATCTTTTTAGTCTATGTAGACAAATCTTTAATAAAATTAATTTTTTGTAAGTTGACATGTTAAAACACATCTAGTAAATTGTGCATACACATCCTTGTGGTCTATTTTGACACATCTTTAATTTTACAATATTTTTAGGTTAACATGTTATTTTTCAGTTTTAGGTGTAATTAAACATATATTAGCAAAATATGAGACACATTGTAAGGAGAGGATAAACAGTTCTTAGGTTATTGGTAAATACTTCTTTAATAGATAGTCCTTAAGTTATTAGTAGACATTTCTTAAGTTATCAGTAGACACTTCTTTAGTAGATAGTTTTTAGGGTTTTTTTTTTTGTACTCAGAATATTCTACTTACTAAAGTTAAGGGTTTTTTAGGATTTAGGAAGGGAAATGGTGTCTCGAATTTGGGCTAGCAGCATGAGAGAGGAACTCCCTTGCCAACTTGGCTAAAATGCAGAGACAAATTTTAGGTTATTAGTAGACACTTATTAAGTTATTGGTTGACACTTCTTTAATAGATAGTTCTTAGATTATTAATAGACACTTTTTAGTTTATTAGTAGACACTTCTTAGGTAGACAATTCATAGGTTATTAGTAGACTATTTTGTTTTCTTAAAAGAATATAAAACTATTTGTTCTCTTCCAAAATGACATGTAAAAACATAAAAGTATTTGAATAAATATGTTAAAGTGTCTACATCAATATGTAAAAATGTTTAAAGTAATATGCAAACAATTCATCTTTAAAAATTAAAGTGTCTAAAGCAATGAAAGTGACTTAATGTATATGAAAATGTATCTGACCCAAAATGTAAAAGTGACTATGACAATATACAAAAAATATATACATATAAATCTACAAATTTAAAGGTGTTTAAAAAATAAATCAATGTATCTAAATGAATATATAAAACTATCTTAATAAATATATAAAATAGAAAAATATTGAATAAGGAGAAGGAATAGTTATGCCCATTGTTATTTCGTGGCTTCCATATATATCCAACAAACAAGCAATTTCTGATATTATCCAAAAATGAGAAACCAAGAAAAAAAAATCAATGTAACAGAAGCCTAACAGTAACATATCCAGAAAGAGAGAATATGACGATTCATGAAGAAAAAGGCAAGACAACTCTCGTAAACGCCAAAGCTTGAACCTTCCAAATAACTTTTATTGACTTTCTAAGGCCTTCAGATCCTCGACTTTCTTCGTCTGCTTGTCTACATGCTTCATTTGCCTTGCTATGCAACGTTCTTGCTTCTGCTTCCTTGATTACCATGTCCTTCAAGCTGTCGAATCCAGCAAAGAGAACGATATGCTGGAAGATTAGCGGCGGAAGACAGGGCGCAGTAGCAAAGATGAGCAAGTCCAGTTCGGCAAGATGCGGTGGCAGAGACGAGGAAGTCTGGTACGCTGACCAAGCAGTGCTCCCAAACCTGAAATTTGTATATATTTAATTATTATAGAAATATTATTTTAAAGTGAAGATAATTTTATCAGTTATAAAGATAAATATAATGTTTCGCTCAATTACACTATAATGATTAGAATATTTACATCATATACTACTTTTTTTTATGCATTTTCACTTAAATTCATCGACCATGCACGCAGCCAAACTAATGGAAGTCAAATTGAAAACCAATATTCATGCATTAGGCAGCCAGCTAGCTAATGAGATGGTGTGGTTAGGAGGTTCCAATGATTGGTTTATGAGGTTCTTAATACCTTAATTTACTAGAGTAATATGTCTTATATTGAAACTATGAGCTGAAAAAATTGAAAACTAAAACAAAAAGCCAAGGCCCATGGTTCTAATTTTGTTCAATTCTTAGTTTTTAGTTCAAAAGTTAGGTTGGACTTTTCTAAAACCACGACTATTTAGGGTTAGTTCAACTCCATTAAAATTTCAACCTAACCTAACCCATTATCACTCTTAGACCAATGTGTAGGCCACATATAGTTTGAAGATGAACTATGTCATTTTGAGCAAATCTGAGGATGTCAGATTTACATACATGTACAAATATTTTGAGAGCATATTAAGTAATTGACACAAATCAACATATGTATTGAAGTGAAAGAATATTGATCTAATGGTTGACTGTTTGAGTTCAACTCCCCAATTCAGGAAACTTACAATTACCCCTTTAAGGTATGCCTTAACTTATAGTTTGTTATTTCTATTTTTAGAAACTTACACTTTGCCCCATGTATTTTTTACTTTGTCTAATAACAACTTCTGAAACTGTATTTAAAATATACAATAGTCATCTTCCAGTAATTTCAATCTCTCTAATATTTTTTTTATAGTAAATAGATATTTTAAATTATCATTTTTTCCTATCTGTAAATGTATTTTTCTCCTTGTAAAGACATATCAATATTTTTTAAAGGTCAGCTAGCTGTGAAAAGAATATTAAAAATCTTGAAATTACTGGAACATTATTATCAGATAGTTTAAATTAGGTTTTTAGAAGTTGTTGTCGAACACTATAAAGCAAATAGGGGGTAAAGTGTAGGTTTTTTAAATTAGAAAGGACAAAGTATAGGTTAGGTCAAACCATAGGAGGATTTTTGTTATTTTCCCATTTAATTCTATAGTTTTCCATTAGCCATTCATTCTTCCAATATATTAAAAGGCGTAGGGTGTTTTACTCTTCATCAAAAGTAACCACAGTTTTCTTTTTTCACTTTTTTTCAAATGAATAGGTATTTTTTTTGAGTCCTTAAATATGTTGTTTCTCCTTTTTTAGACCCTGAACTTCTCCGGTTGATGATTATATCCCCAGTTTTTTTTTTTTTTTGCTTTCCCTAGTGAATGGTTTATTTTATTTTATTTTTAGTACTAGGTATGTTCTTTCTGCCCTTTTGATCTCTGAATTTCTCAATTTGATGATCAAATTTTTTTTTTCAGCCACATTTATCTTGTAAACAGCATCATTTTGCACTTTTTGGTTTTTGTGTATGATATTGAATGGGTAAATTCTTTTTTCAATTCCTAAGTATGTTCTTTCTACCATTTTGGTCTCCAAATCCATCTAATGATCAGATTCCAGGTTCTGCAATACCCTTTTTTACTGTTTATAAACCTTAAACTTAACACTCGTTTTTTTTTTTCCTATTTTTTCCTTTGAATGGTTAAATTTCTTTTTCAATCTCTAAGTATGTTCTCACTTCCCTTTTGGGCCCTGAAATCCTCTATCTGATAGTCAAATCCTCAGTTTCGACTACATTTATCTTGTAAGTGATGTCATTTTGCACTCTTTGGTTTATGTTTCTGCCCAATTTGTCCAAATTTATGCAGAAAAAAAATCCAAATCTCTTTTCTCACCCTCTTTTTCCTTTTTCTTCTTAATTTATTTGCTCTTTCTTACATAAATTTGTGATTTATTTGTCATGGGTTGAATGTGAAATTAGTGCTTTATAAAAAGATTCTACATTTTTCATTTTTTTTGTGATCTATGCAGAGAGGCGAATCTATGTTTTAAATATGGACCCCCTTTTTTTAAACAAAGTGTCAATAGACATACATAATTTAATAATTGAACCCCTTAAAATTTTTAATAGACCCTCATAATTTTTATAACATTTATTAGAATAAAATAATATGCATCTATTGCTTTAAGAAAGATTAAAAAATGGGTTATTAACAATTTTCTAATGGAAAAAGTCTATACTAGACCCTAAAATTTCATAAATTTTCCCAACCAGACCTTAAAGATTTTTTTTTACTCTCTTTTATGTTTAAACATATGCAAAAATTAAGTAGATAGTTGGACACAGAATAAAACTAAGGACTAAAAAGGACCTTTTTTTTACATTCTATAAAACATGTTCATCTCGCTTATCTTCTCTATAATTCATATATTATTTTATAGTAGCTATTATTGTTGCTCAACAATAATAGAAAAAATAGATGCTAAATTCAAGCATTTTTTGAATTTTATTAAAAAAAATTATTTTATATATGAGTTTAAATTTTATGTTACATATGCAAATTTATAAGTTTTATTATTTAATCTTGAGTTTGATATTTGTATATGTTTACGGACCCCATTTTATAAAATTTCTGGATACGCCACTGCCTATACAAATTTTAAAATGATACTATCTTTTACCATCAGTATCCAGTGCTAAAAGTGTACGTAATCCCGTAGCAATGTGCGAGCTCGCACAACTAGAGGTGGGAACCGAGTCGGCCCGGCCGGGCCTGGGCCTGGGTCCTGAGGCCCGGGCACGGACCGGGTGTAGGCGGGGCGGTCCCAGGGTGTGGCGGGGCGAGTTTCATTTTTTTTGTTAATATATATATATATATATATATATAGAACAATTATTAATTATATAAGTCATAAATATTTTTAAGAAAAAACACCACCTCCGGTGTAAGTTTTATTAAGTTAAAAAGCCAAACGACACTTACAAATAATCGGAACGTGCCTTACATTTTGAAACGGCAAAAACGTTCCGGAAATGATAAATAATAGAAACTTATGATCTGTGCTGAACAGCATAATCAGATCAAATACAAACTACATGTATGATTGGAAAAAAAAAATTCAACTCTCGGTATCGGATATTACCTCATCATCTAAACTCTTTTGGTCTTGATGCCTGAGTGCTGTGAGGCCCCAATCTCGGTTGCACACGCATACTTCTACCGCGTCGGGTGTCAATCTTGACCGTTTTTCTGTTATCACCCATTTTCCGGCACTAAACGCTGCCTTAGATGAGACGGTCGATACTGGAACGGCAAGGATTTCTTGTGCGATTATCGACAAGATCGGAAATCTTGATCTCTTTTGTTTCCACCACTCCAAGATGTCGAGGTCGCTTGTCTCGAATGATGTGTTGAGATAGTCATCGACCTCAGCTAATTCCGATGTCATCGGTCGAGGTCGTTTGAGCATTTGGAGCACCAGGTTGAATCTTGAGGAGATTGATCTCCTTGGAGGCTCGGTTTGAGGAGCTTCAGATCTTACCTTATCCGAATGCCGCTCACAATATAACTTGTATAAAGAATGCAAGTACTCGGAAGTAGAAGCAGACATAGCCAAAACATTTATATGAGTCATTTCTAAATAAGTATGAAAAATTCCTTCAAGCAGTGTTGTTGTGCCTGTTAATTTTACATACGGGTCAAATAAAGAAGCGACTAAAAAGATAGGTGGAATGTTTGAGAAATATTGAAGCCACTTAGCCCGCATGGCTTCGACAGTCGATTTTAACAACTCATCATTTTTAAACTGATGTAAAGCATATGTGATGTTCACTAAATGAAACAAAACTTGATGACTTGTTGGGTAGTAAACACTAGAGAAAAATTCAGTTGCCTCGTAAAAAAACTTAAGCAATTCACCGGTTTTGGAACATTTCTCCCAAATTTCAGTCGTAAGAAATTCAAAACTTATTTTTAAATTCATGAAATGTGACAACAAATTTGCATACGGTAATATATCTTGCAACATAAAAAATGTGGAGTTCCAGCGGGTTGTCAATCCAATTTAAACCGTTTCCAAGAAAATGGTTTTTGATTTTCAATACAAAAGCTTTTAAATTCACGAAAAATAGAAGGTCTGGACATCAAATATTTTAATGAGTTTCGAATAGGCAAAATCTCATTTTGGAGAACTTCTAAACCCTTTTGCACACAAATGTTCAAAATATGGCACATGCATCTAACGTGAAAAAATGCACCGTTGAGCGGTGGTTTTAAGTTTTGACTCAAAAGGCGAGCGGCAACATCATTATTTAAAGCATTATTAAATGAAATGCACAGAACTTTATCAGTACAAAAATAATCACGTAAAGTTTCTAAGATACAATTAAATATTTGAAAACCAGTATGATCTGTTTCAATAACCTTAAATGACAAAATTCATTTTTGCATTATCCAATCAGAATCAATCCAATGAGAAGTAACACAATAGAATGATTGACCTATAGGTGATGTCCACATATCAGAAGTAAATGCCACATAATGATCAAGAGCAGAAAAATATGCTTGCAAATCTGATTTTCCGGTTTCAAATTGTCTAAAGCTTTCTTTCCTAGCAGTTTTCCTAGATACTTTTCTAAATGCAGGATTTAATTGTGATTTTATCCAAGATTCTAGGTGGACATCTTCAACTTGTGAAAAAAGTTTTTCGGTAAGTATCATCCAATTTACCATACTTTCTCTACAAGATTGTTCGTTAAAACGAAATATACCTGGTCTGCCGGCACCGGTTGTAGACCCAAGTTGTGTTTGTCCTCCAGAACTAGTCCCGGTACTAGGGAGGACGTTAGCATGTTGATTTTCAAGATGCCGCTTCAGCGTTCCAGTACCGGAATTCTTTCTATGCACAAAATTTTTCCCGCAATGTTTGCATTTTCTGTACCTCGACTCCCCTTCGTTTATGAGCTCATAATGCTCCCAAACCCAAGCAGTTAGTCTCGTGGATTTACCTTGTGCTTGAGTTCCCTCCACGCCAGGTTCATGACTTGTAGACGTCGGTTCTGTTGACGGATTCCCAGATGCCATCGCATCCAACTCTTCCACTTTATCATCAGATAATTGATCGTTGAGACCCAAATCGTAATTCGTCATATCAATTCCGACATCATCGTCGTGAAACTCTTGAATTGAAATGCCTTTATCGGCAAGCCGAGATCGGCGACAGAACAAGGCTCGGAGGCCGGTGTTGGGGGAAAATGAACTATCTGTTGACTTGCCCTTTCCTTTTGAAGCCATGACTCACGCACTAATAGTAGTGATTAATGCAAAATCAAGAGAGGATTATGAAGATATTAGGGAGAGATTAATAAGAAATTTGGAAGAGATTAAGAAAATAAGGAGAATGGTTGAGAGAATATAATATATGAAGAAGAGAGGTTGAGTGATTGTGTGAGGATTGAGTGAAAATGGCATTGGTATTTATAGGGGGAGGGGAAATTTTAGTTTGACCAAAAAGTCATTGAAATTTAGTTGTTAGGAGGGGCAAAAATGAAATTTTGGGAGCTGAAATGGAGCAGAAAGCTATTGGAGGGTCTGCTGTGTAATTAGCCCTTTTTCAAAAAAAATTTCGCAGGTTAACGCTATATAGCAGGGAGCTGTTGCGGCGGGTCGGCGGGGCGGGGCGGGTCGACGGTCCAGTCCGGTCTGGCATGTTCGTCTGGTCCAGGCCGGTCTTTTTTGCGTCCCCCTCCTCCTATTGGGCTCATACTCGGCCCATAATATTGTGGGCTTCTCACGGGCCGGGGCGGGGCAGATTTGACCGGCGGGGCGGTCCCGGTTCAATCCGGGCCAACCCGGCCTACCTCCCACCTTTACACACAACTGGTTTATATTAAAAGAAAAACAAAATGATCGATACGTCATACATGCCAATTTTATAGAAGTGTTGGTAAATTGGAGAAGCTCAACATGCATGCCGTCGACATTATATTATCTAAAGCTCCTAGAACTTTTATTGTTCGTAAAAAATAAAGCAAAGCTACTACAGTAATCAAACTTTGGCATCCTCATTGTTTTTTCATTTTAATCAAGGATTATGCAAAGAAAATAATGGAAAAATTAGATGACTAAGACACCAGTCAGCACATCACTTGGCTGAAAAAATAAAAAGTAAAATCAGTTTTAGCATTAAATAGAAAAGTAAAATAAGTTTTAGGATTGAAAGCGTCGCTTCCCCTCTTATAATTAGACCCTTTCTCACTATAGCCAAATGTACATCTCTTACATAATGTCCTACTTAGCATACACAGATTACCCTCTTTAATGAAGAATCGGGTGCTAAAGTTGAGAACTCTTTCAGGTGAGTATTTTCTATACATGAAGTCCTATATCAAACTTTGAGCCTCTTCCACTCGTACCAACTCTTGTTGGTAGCTATATCGGGTGCGTTAATTGGCACAATCTAAACTCTTGAATCCGTTCGTATTTCCTTGGGAACTTAAAGGATGAGGTTTGACACCTCTTTCTTGTTTCTACGAAACGACGGCACTTTGACGGGGATTCTTATCAAAGCTCCAACCTCCTAAAACTTCCCTTTGTGAGCTCGATTAGTAGCGATTGGCTTTCTGTTTTGCCGTAACAGCGGCTTTTCGACTGATCGGGCGAAAGAGCGGCACGGCTGGAATTCTGTCGGTGGACTGAATTGTGGCGCTAGGCGAGCGTGGAGCAGGCTCGGCCTGGGTCGGACAGGCTTAAGCAGTGACGAAACTGGGACTTTGGTTTGGTGGTGGCAAAAAATTGGCGGCGACATAGGGTCGGCTTGAGCGGTGTAGGCGGTCCTGATATTCGTTAGCTAGAGACGTACCTCTGGGGGGGGGGGGGGGGGGGGGTTGAGGAATCCTCTCTTGAGCACGGTGCCTAGGCTTGCTTCTAGTTTGTTTGTTGTTGATGGGTTCTTCGTTTTCGTTTTCAGTTTGGTTAGTCTATTTTCACTGTCGAATTATTTTATGCTCTCAAAATATTTGATCAAATTCGTTAACAAGAACGTGTAGAAGGCTGCTTATTGCCCAGGAGCTAGTGGTCGATTTTGATTTGAGTAAGCTAGTTTTAACTGTTCGACGAAATGTCTCAAAGAGGATACTTGCATAACTGTAGATCTCTTATAAGTTGACATCAATGTCATTTTAATGAACTTATTTCATGTAATTTATTGTTTGCAGAAAAATTGATCAGAGTGAAGTAGAGTTTAGTTCTGAAAATGGGCTCCCAGGTATTGGAGGCAGCTACTGTGTACCGCAACCTTCTCAAAGCAGTCAACAAACATATAGGGAAAGAGGACTACAAGAAGCATTTCAAGGAATATATAGTGCAAGAGTTTAGAAAATATTCTGGACTTTCTGACCCTTCATTGGTGAAACAGAAGATCAAGCTTGCTAATGATTACACTTACCTTCTTAACAGTGTGCATCATCAGAAGGTGCGACTCTCTCTCATATTTTCTAACCTTACATATTCCATTCGTGCCTCATATTTCAGTTCTGTTTTCTGTCAAGAAGACAAAATAAGCTGAAAATTTTGGTTCTTTTTCAATAAATGGTCTGGTGTGGTACTATGGTTTTTATTTTTTTAAATTTGACTTGGCGTGACTTAGTCCCTCAACTTTGAATATTGAGCGAGTTATACTACACCAACGCACCAGAAGTCAAGTGCGACTTCATCAACTTGTCAGCCTAGGAGCAGCGTAGTCATGCCTCGCCACTATCGCTCACCCCTCACAGTTGTCCAATTGCTCTCAAATTGAGAAGATAGCAGTTTCGTGATTTGGGTCAAAGCCCTTTATCGATCAACTAAGGGACTAAGTCTCAAAGTGTATCAAAGGTTGAGAACTGAGTCATATAGTTTATCAAAGTTTGAGGACTAAGTCACACCGAGTGAAAGTTAAAGGATTAACTCGTGTGAGTTTGCATAGTTGAGGGACTAAACTAAATGTGCATTTTGGCCCCCTTTTTTAATGGTGTGGTTTTGATGAAGGATGGACAAATTCGTTCTTGATTTGGTTTGTAAAGAAAAGGAAACGTGAAATGAAGTTCTCTTCTAAATCTCTAATGTTAAAGCAACAAGGGGCCTAGATGTCAAACAGTCAAAGTAATCTTACTCTAGCAGGGTCTTGGGCATCTAGCATTTGCTCATCATCATCATGCTTTATTGTTCATTATATTGCACCTTAATTCAGAGATCCTTAGGATTGGTTTCATGGGAAATGTTTAAATTAATTTTGTGTTTTTGCTCAGAGTATCTCAAAAACAAAATCCCATATTCATCACTCTCTCTCTCTCTCTCTCTCTCTCTCTCTCCCCCCCCCCCCCCCCCCCCCCCCGGGGAAAATGACATTTATTTATTTGTCATTCATTCTCTCCCAGAAAAATGACATTTATTTATTTGTTGTTTATTTCTGCTTTTGGAAATTCCTCTTTCAGGACTTATTGTTCTCTTACAACATAGCTGTCGATAGATCTGAGGAAATGAAAAGAGTACTTGGGAAGTCTGCTGCAAGTGTGGGCCTTAGGCTGCCAGATGTTTATCAGCCATGATACTCATAATGTGATGAAATTGGGTCTGTCTTTTTGCTGGTGAGGATTTTAGTATTACGCTGTGTAAGGAACTCGTTTTGGAAAGGTATTACTTTATCTTTGGCAAACAATACATGTAAAAGTGAATTGGTGGTTTTCTGAGTTGAAGCAACTTAAGTTGCTTGAAAAGTTGCATTGCTACATTATTTGCAATTTTTTAATGAAATAAGTTTCTTTAGCATTTTTTATTTAATTATAATGACTTTTAACTTATACCTTAGCATCTAGCACACAGTGCAAGTAGATCCGCTAACCAAACCGGCCCAGAGTTGTCTCATAGAACGTTTGAGTTGATCTCATGAACAACCATATGATATGCTAACATCGTATCCCCTTTTTGTGGCACATGGGATAGAAGCCAAGGGGGGAGTGGGGGATTGAACCTTGAACCTAACCTCCTAGTAACAATCATAAAGTCTTAACCACCAGGCTAAGGCTTTGGTTGCTAACATCGTATTCCCTTGCTTCTTTTTATTTTCCTCTCATGATTTAGACTATAGTTTGATCTACCCTCCGGAAAGCATTATGATAAATGGAATGAGGTCAGTCAACTTGAGTCTTACATGCACTTAGGGTTAATGTTGAGCCAATTTGGTTGGGTTAAGACTTTTAACAAGCAAACGCTTCAAACTCTTAACAAGAATACTAGTACCATACAAAATCCAGACCACTAAGACAGTTAAGAGAAACTTGTAACATGGAACATGGTTAGTCCAACAGCTGTTATTGTTGATGTTTCCATTCTGAGCAGAAATATTTTTAACACAGGCTTCACAGGAGGATATCATAGAGTTGGCAGGTAACATTTGCCTTGAGTGGTTTGAACTTTGAAGTTTGAACACCAGCCACGTTAACCATACAAGATTGCTGCAAAAAGATGCTAAATAGGTTTAGCAAAGGGTTGTTCGACATGACCCCCATGGCCACCTAATTTTGGTTACCACTTGTGTTAAATGCTGCAACAACGTTTGCAATCAGGATAGAAGTTAATAGACCAATTTGGCATAGCATACTGCTTATTGTGCTACACTTGTAGCGGACTTGTAATACTAAGTTGACATGCTTGCTGGTAGTTCCAAGTGTAGTTCCTCTTTAAGTTCTTGTAAACGCTAACCAGATACCACAAGAGTTCTTAAGAGTACCCAACTTGACGTGCTTGCTGGTAGTTGCAAGCGGAGCAATGGATCGGAGTAGCTAAAGCAGGTTCGCATAACTTAATTGCCTACGGAAGCTCTTGCTAGTTTAGATGACCATATTAAGGGGGCTGCTGAAGATCACCGATGGCTGATTTTGAGTGAAGGCCTGAAGGCCGAGGCAGGCACAAGCGATGTCACCCAGTAGGAGACTGGGGAACTTTAAGCCGATTGAGAGGACCGTGCCTGATCGTGGAATAAGAGAGAAACTGAAATTGTTCGTCTAAATAGTATAAATGGGTTGTTGTGAAGAACAAACCTATTAAGAACATTTTATTTCTTCAGTCACCGATTCAAACGACATGCCCATTTGAAAACTCAAATGAAACCGAAGGTTAAATTTTGGTTTTTAACAATTACCAATCTGTATAACTGAACTAGTTAGTTTGGCTTTAGAATTAGAAGAACAGTGATTCCCTCATATGCCTGATGCTTCTTTGGTGCATCAGAATTCATTTCATGTTATTTGATAATGCACATGTAACTGTTCTTGTTTAACAATGAAATGTTCAAGGCGAGACCCAGCTTGAAGCGATACACCAGTTTGTATCCGATGCAGATACATATGATCTTTAATCTAATCCATGCATAAGCCAATACAACATTCATAACCTTGCATACTCGTACAGATTATCAGGACCCGGTTTTTCTCCCCAGGATCCTCTTCAGCTACACTATGGAGTTTAACCTCCATTTGCAGATTACCAAAACTTAAGAGGAAAAGTTACCATAACCTTACTTTCCCGGTCAACATTTATATAAACCGACGCAGAAAAAAGTAAGCAGCGCTAAGATGCCTGATGATTTTTGTTGCAGGTTCCTGGGTTCAAGTACCGCAATGTGGAGCGACAGTGCCAATGTAGTTGGGTCGGACATTAGAGCAGGAAGCTGTGGCGGCTTCATCTTCTCCCTGAGCCAAGTTAACATCTTGCATGAAAATCTGCTGACAAGGGAAGCTGTCGCTACAATCGTACTTGATGGCCACGCTTGAAGCGCTTGAGCCCTTTATGTTTTGGTACAACACATTGCTCACTTGCACCGCTGACCCCTGCAAATTCATTGCTGCTAAATCTTAACCTTTACTTGAAGGGCAAGTTACCCTTGATTAAAGGAAACCAATTTAGGCTCTGAATGGATTAGTGATCAATTAATTACCTGTTTTTTGCAAGGTTTGTCCTGATCACAGTAGTTTTGATCGATGATTATTGGGTTGCTTACATTGTGCATCACCACATTTTGAAATTTGATGTTTTTGGCGTATCCAGAGCCTCCCTACAAGTCCAGAGCATGTTGGATGTAATTGTCAAGCATGGGTCTTTAATGTTTTTCAATTTTTTATTTAAACTCCCGAAGTTTTTTAAAATCCAAGTTACCCTGGCCTACCTGCCATGTCTTTATTCTGACTCCGTTAGCGGTGCCGAAAAGGGTTGCTTTGTTAACCATTACATCCGAAACATAAGCCGCCGAATTATCAGCTCCCAAGCTTCCAATGCTGCAACCCACCAAATCAATAAAAAATACGATTAATTATTACAGAAGAGTACATAGATTTTTTTAAGTAAAATTTGTGCCTAATTAACTTAATTAAATTTATTTTTCCAACCTTATTCCGTGCCCTGGTCCGCAAGTGATAGAAGACGCCATAACATTTCTAGAACCACTCACTATGGAAATACAATCATCACCTTAAAAAAACACAAAAAGAAAAAAAATGAATTAGTTCGAGGTTAGTTTAACGAAGTTGGAGCTAAATTGATATCTAAATCTTACCAGTTCGAATGATGGAATTGGAAATCTGAACATTCTGACTTTCAGTAACATGAATACCATCAGTATTTGGGCTATCTTTCGGTGCCGTTACTAGAAGGTTAATAGCTCTTACATTGACACATTTTTGAAGCACTAGGTGCATCTTTTGTGCATTTTGGAACCACAGATTGTTCACCATCAAATTATTGCACTCATTAAATGTTACAGCCTGCCAAAAATTGGAATAAAAAAATATATATATTTACGAGAAAATCACAACTTGATGAGGACATAATACTAATTTCTATTATATATGAAAGGAAAATAATTTCGGAAAACTACAGAAAAATAATCATATAATATAGCTTACATGTGGTATATCTGTCATGCAGCTCTGTAAAAAAAATTACAAATGAAAGTTAGTGACTCAATTAGTAATTAATTATATGAAAATGCTATGTTATGAATTGTGAATGATAAATCATGACGTGTATTTAATTTTAAAATTATAATTAGATGACAAGCTAAAGGGCTTAAGACCCAATCCATAAGTGTCATAGTCTGTCAAGTACAATCCTAATTATCTATATGAAGAAAAAGCACAAATTGTCTACTCTAGGAAAAGGATAAATAATATTAACATTAAAAAGGGAAAAAAAAATTGGCATTACCTGATGTTTGCTGACTTTGCAGGAATTTTGCCACCAAGTCTTGCCATTCCCGTCAAATACCCCACCACCTTCCACGTTGAGGTTGTCCACCCCATGAAAAACCAGCCAATGTTTTCTGTCCTTGGCGTAATCCGATGGATTGTCCGTGGCTTTAATTTCCCCATATATCTTTTTTTTTTTTTTCATAAGCATTATTACATGTAACAATAAAAAGAAGTTAAATAAAACAATGTTCTTCTTTTTTTTTTTTTTTAATTTGTATGTGTGGACGCACGTGTTAATTTGTCATAATGGAATGTTGGTGCAAAACAAAATACCTGCAATGTGAGGTCAGATTGGCAAGGCCCAGAAAAAACAGCTGGTTTAAGATAATAAATCTTGTTCTTTGGAACCACTAAAACGCCATGAGGAGTAGAACAAGCTTTCCTCCAAGCATTTTGAAACGCCTAAAAACGAAGATTAATTATTAATATCTACGTTCATCAATAGTAACATCAATTCCATGCATTTGAACAGACGACAATAAAAAAAAGAAAAGGAAACAGAAACTAAAAAGATCACCTCAGAGTCGTCTCTTCCATCAGCTTTAGCGCCAAAATCATCCACATTGACCTCGGCGGGGGAGTTCCCGACCGGCGACCTTGCTCGGCTCCGGCTGCGCTTAGTCAGAACTCCATTGTAATAGTAATGCTGTTGTTGGCCAAATTGATGAGAAGGTGTCTTATAATATGGAAGACGGTAATCTCTTGTTGGGTTGTAGTTATAGGCACCAAATGTGTCATAGGCAAGACATGGTGAGAGGTTAGAGAAGAAGGAAGAAGAGAGAAGAAGAGGGAGACAAATGAGGCTCAAGTACATTTTTTGATCGGTTTCGTTCCCTTTTGTTGGAAATACAACAAAAAGGAAATCTAAAGCACGTTTGCTAGCTGCTCCTCTCTAACTCTAACCTGGTAAGTTTTAGTTTGTCATGCAGTGGGTAGATATTTATAGGAGGTGAAGTGGGAGGACTGTTACAAGAATGGGAGTTTGTCATGTAGATGATGAAGTTACTGCAAATTCAGAGGTGAAAAACAGAGAGAGAGAGACTTTTGGGAAGTGTTGCGGCTTGATTGAAGAAATTGCCTTAGAAAGATAAGTCTAAAGCCTCAAAGAACAAGTAAAGAGGTATGGATCAAATGCAGAAAAGGCCGAGACGGAAAGGCTGCTTTGGCAGGTATCCCCTCTTTCTTTTCATGTTACTCTTCCTCTCCAAATGTTAATTTGTCTTTTTGACATGTTTTTTTTTTTATTATATATACGTACGTTGCACGTCATAAATAATACCCATAAAAATACTCAAAGAAACAAATATTAGTGATTTTGTGCTAACTCTCGTCGTTCAGTGTAATCACATGCATACCATTATATCATCTAATTGATCACAGTTTGAAGTCTGGGTTAAAATGAACTTTTCCTTTTACAATATAGGCGGGTGTAAAGTAGTTTAGTTTTACCACATTGTATTTTATAATGATTTGGTGCGTAAAAAAAAAAAAAAGAATTTCTCTCTAAGTCTCATTCAATTCACAAAGTGAATAAGAATATTAAATTAACAGTATTCTTGGTAATTAATTCGTTAATCAGCACTTATAAGTCATATGGTTTACCAACGGTGCATTAATTATTTATCATAGAATATATAAATTACATTATATTTCTATATATATGTGAATATAGATGGACGTTAGGTATACTAATCGTTTTTCAACAACGGTTAGTGTGTGTTGGTATTAGTCCACCAATTGTGTGGAAAACGCCTGGTGAGTTTTGGTATTTTGACTTTCTTTTTTCCTGCCCTACCTGGGCCTAAATAATGAACTAGTAAGTCCACGATCTTGACCTTTTCTTTTGATGTCAGCAGAAATTTGTAGTATTTATTAATTTCCTCCATCTAAGACCATCTAAAATGGCTGGTAAGTAAAATTGAAAAATATATATATACACGTAATATAGAAAAGTGTAAACATATTAATAATTTGAAAAAAATTGCTCATTATGAAACTTCTAAAAACCATTTACCACTAATTATTTATTATGTAGACACAATTTATCCATACATATAATCACAGTCCAAATAATTGATTTGCAGATTTTATTTTTTTTTTGGACGGTGATTTTAAGAACATTTTTTTAGTAGTTTACATATGAGTCTACCACAAAGATGACTTTGGGTCGTTTGTTATTGAAAATTTTCTGAGGTGGAAGAAAAGTTAATATGCCTCTGCGCCAGTTTAGCCATAACTTAGGCGCCAACAAATTAATTCCGTTGCTTATAATCAAGTGTGCGTGTGTGTGTACACCTGCTATTAATTCCTTAAATATAATAGCAATATTCCAATGATTAATTAATTAATTAAACTCTGTTAAAAAAATTCTGTTATTTATTTATTTTTTGGATGATGATGAGAGACATATGGGTTGGGTAGGAGTAAGTTGGAGAAGTTAGAAGTTAGCAAAGGGCTTAGGTAACAATATGTTGGAAGAGAAGCAACTGGTAATTAAGTGTTTTAATCAGGAAAAGAATATGGGCCAACAAAAACAATATTACCGTAGCTCTTTTCCTTTTTAGTGGAATTTTATTCGAAAGAGGTTTAATCCAAACACATAATCTATCATACTTCCAATCACATCTCTTTTTTCTTTTTAATCTCCAGCATAAGAAAATACAAAAAGAAGGAATTTGTTATGTGTGAATTAAGTTATACAAAACGTCCTAAAAGCTAGAGCGAGAGAATGAAGATGTCATTTTTTAAAATTTAAATAAGTAAAATATTATAAAAATAAAAGCAAAAACAAAAATACGAGAGCAAAAGCGGTGATCTAAAATAAGAAAGATTGTATAACTTAGCATGTGAGTCGATTTTGGGCTGAAACTACAATATAATGAGCTAATGATGAGGGAGTTTGGCACTTGTGTAAAATTTTTCTTCATCGCCTTTCTTTTGTTTTTTTCTTCTACGCTAGCAAGTCTACACTTCCGTGCTGTGTTGGGAAACTGGATCCTAGGAATGGAGACTTATAAAAAGTGATTATTAGTGTATAATAAAAATTAATATTTTTCAGCTATTGATTAAAGAGCATTGGCCTCCTTAATACTTCCACATTAATTTTTGGTGTATTTCGTACGGTGTCCGTTATTATTTTCATTTAGTATTTAGAATTAGTTTTCATTTAAAAAGCATAATTAAGTCCCTTCTAATATATTTCAAATGCAAGATTAACTCCATTATCACTTTGCTTTATTAATTCTTGGTCTATTTAAGTCTAAAGTACGTGGTTCTCTTCTTCTTCTTCTTCTTCTTCTTCTTCTTCTTTAATGGAGTCTAATATGGTTTCTTGTCAGATCGACGAACCACTAAGTGGATTGCTCAGTGGACAACGGTCATGCAATAGAAAATGCTTTCCCATCGGAATGCCGCAAAACTAAACAAGTCATATAACGCTGTATATGTTTTTATTATACTCTACATTGAATTTTCAATTTTGGCTTAAATCCTCAAGTTTAGGTCAATAAATATTCAATCCTCAAGTTTATAATGATTGCTTCCAACCTTGGGGTTTAAAGTTTAAATCTTTACAAAGGTGAAGCTCGATCCATTTTTTTGTTGTAGAGATTTCATCCTAACTCAGCCATCTCGTTATAAATTAACAATCTAAATACCCAAAAAAAAAAAAAAGAAAAAAAAAAAAGGGACAAAGTTCTAAAATTGACCGCGAATTACATGCTCCTGATTCCATGCATTGGAAAGTTAGCGATGTTGCAAATATTGTGTTTGGTTTTTTAGAAAGCATTATAATGTAGTAAAATGTAAGTTGCAACCTTTTAGACGTCAATATTACGCATGCAGATCTGGCGCTAAAATACATAAAATAAATAAATCTTGCTCAGGAAACATGATTTGGTTTTTAATTTAATTAAGATTAGGATTAGCCACTTAAGAACATCGTCAGTGCGTCAGGGTTTTCAAATTTCAACAAAAAACGTTGGCATTCATGCGATTGGTAAACTAAGTAGAGATGTAAAAGGGGATTGGCCAATCACGGATCATGAAGGTTAACGAAACATGATCAGGTAATTATATATAATAATTCACCGCAAAAGGCGGATCGATTTACTAAAGCATGTTAATTACATGCATGTATTTTGCATTCTCCTGCGGTGTTGATTTTCAACTTCACTTTTTCCCAAACTTCGTCGCTCCTGGGCAACAAACTGAAGAATTTCAAACTCTGAACCCGCTGCAGACCTAATTTTTGGGACAATGGTATATGGCAATGCAATCATGAACAAATAATTCCAACTTTAGTTTGAACTTCATTTGATGATTCTTTGCTTGTGTATGACTTGTTTCTTTTTTTTAGAGTACGAAACTAAATAAATTAACCAAGCTTGACTCGATTTCAGCCTTAATTTAATGGGAGTTAAGTTAACCTTCTACTAGCTTTTTTTTTTTATCTTTTTCTTTTTGACAAAAAAAAAAAAAAAGGACGAGGACGTTGTGAAGTTTGACCCTTTCTGTGATTCACATAGTGGAAACCGAGCTATATATGGTTCTTTGACCGCAATAATAATGTCCAATTGTTTTTTTCAGGAATTTGTTAATTTTCTTCCTTTGGGGGAGATAAGTTGGCTAATAGCTACTGATTTTGGTTATTAAATATAAAGAAGCTCACAATATAAACATTGGGCTACTGTTTGGAAGCGGGACATGCCATTAAGCGTATGCATATGGGTAGCAGGCTACGTGGTCATTTAAAGGTTCTCCTTTCTGTTTAGGATAGATTAGGCCCTCACTTGTCTGTTTGATCAGCTAAGCGTTACCTACATTTGCTTTCATCTATTTGATTTATAGAATTACTCATTCCCCCAAATCGATGAATATTCGCCTATGTACAGCCACTTCGCCAACCAATTTCAATTGTCAAGGTTTCTTTTAATTCTTCTTAGGTACCAAAAAACCAATATACACTTAGACTTTTAGCTACTGACATTGGACGTGTTCCGGGTATGGAGCTTAAGCCTGACGGAAAATTGTTTCATTCCTTAGTTAATGTGTTCGTTGCGCCTCTCGATCTTGTACTTTGACATCATGGTATACAATCAAGCATCCATGACAGTCACTGTATCAAGATCCTTTGTTTTTATTCTTATTCTCCTGGTAGCTCTTGATGGAAGTCCACATCGGACGGATCTGTGTTTCTTTTTTCTCAGCAGCTGATTTTTTTTTTTTTCCAATTCATATCAGTACAACAGAAAGACATTCTTTTTGCAGTATAATAAATTCAACTCAAACTGAGGTGAGACCGGGACCTATATGTTGGCACTTGGCACATGACACAATAGAACTATGCACACAGTACTACTGCTTCTTCCTCTCTGGCATCGTAAGGAGGTGGCAGTAGGCAATCTAACTCATCAAAGAGATCTTCACGGCCAGATGATATCCCGGAAATAGGCGCATCCAATACGAAGTCAGGTATGGCTGGAAGGGTTTCCTCTAGGAAAGCTTTCACTGTCTGCAAAACACAACAGCACTTACTTCAGGTCTGTTCCTTCCAATGGATATGCCCAGCCTGCATGTTTCATGTGGGTGTGCATGTACGTGTTCCTCAAGTACAAGAAAACAAGAGAAACTAAAACTGTATTTCTGCTTTACATTTTCCTGATGTAGCTTCCACAACTCCAATCTATGAGTTCCATGACGTAAAAGGAAACTTTATCATCATGCCAAAGCTCATGAGTTCTTGTTTGCTAAAAACTTAAAACAGGTGGGAAAAGTTATCCAACCTAGACCGCTACCCTGTGGAGATACTTTGAGGTCTTCATATGGAAGATTGTTGTCATTTCCCTAGTTTTGCTTATTATGACTATTACCACTGTCGGCTGCTGAGTTCAAGATAAATATGATTTGTGGTTCTTCCGTCATGACATGTAGAATCTACAATTTTCCCTCTTCAGTGCGACTGCGTTAATTCATCTAATGTTTGGAAACAAACTACTGCTCTATGCTAAGTCCACGTACCTTACACTCTCTGAAGGCCACATCAGCTTTGCGCTTCCACAGACTATTTCCAGGTTCAGAATGGAACAGGTTAAGTAAAGGCTGCAGGAGGTCAAAATCACGTCAGAACGTCATAGTTGCAAGGGCAAAACCAGCTACGTTTCAACAATTGCAAAACCAAGAAGCACATCTACGAACTTGCATAATAATAGACAAAGAAAAAAATTTCTCCAACATATCATTATTATTAACTTTTAATGAGCCCCCCTTTTTGTCGTTTTCTCTGTTATTTTCTTCAATTAAAACCACTACATATAGAAATTGATTACCACTAAAATCTTAATTATCTTACTTATCTACAAAAGATCAAATCCAAAAATTTCACATTTGCCGCTTAGAAGAAGTCAAGACATAATAGTTGTGAAGGCAAGGCCAGCCACGTTTCACATATGTTAGTCCTTGCATCACCAAGAAGCGTATCTGCAAACTCACATAATAATTTTATTCTGCCCAAGAACTTGTTGGAGATCTAATCATTTATTTGTAAATATCTTTAGTTGTATTTTTCCCTTTATTGGTTGATTGAGTCAGAATAGGAGAATATAAATTAGAGAGATTTTGTAGGGTTTACTTTTATTTTAGGAATAGTTTTCCAATTTTTAATTGCTAGATTTATGTACTCTCAGGTGTATATTATGTAAGATGGCTCAATGAGAAAATTATCCAAAGATTTATTCACAACTAGAGGACTGGCGGAGCTTTGCCACGGGCCTCACGGACATATGAAAGACACATACACCTTAAGAACACTGAACTCTACAAACAGAAGGGATCCATGGCAATGATGATGCTGGAGAGCCAATCACTGCGTTTCCATGCAATGCCACATGTCAAGCCAGCTTCCTCCCTCTGCCAACTTCCATTCGACGGTACCAACTGTGACAAACTACACACTTCGAAAATTTATAGCCTCCATGGCAAAGACAAAAACTTTTGAATACTTTCAACAACATTTAACCAATAAACACAACTCTTCACACACATCAGCCCCAAATAGTTTCCAACTAGCATACAGATCCATCTAACATGCGGAAAAAAACACATAACAATGACCAAGCCTCCACAGGCACAAGTTCCTATGATACAACTCTAACACCCAATAATTCACAAATGAAAAACCCCAAACGAAAAAAACCACAACATGATAATTTCACAGAAGGACAAAAATGCAAGAAAGTGCAAAATAATGGTCTGAATGCAACAATCCAAGAGACATGAGGATATCATTCAAATAAGAACACCCAAATAGGGACAGGTGGCGTCCAACTGGCGCTGACCCAAATGGGCTTCTCAAAACTCCAGTCACGAACCTGCAACCTTAAGAGGACCATGAGGATTATTCCCTCGGCCTAAGACCACGTGTCGAACACGTCTCCAGGAGGATCGCTCTGAGTGGCAGCCCTAGAGACGATGACGGGATCTTCGTCAACAATCTCATTTGACAGCCACCCTCTACAAATCATTCAATACACGTTGAACGGACTGAATTTTCGGACTGAATTTTCGAAAATGGTTTCAGTCCGTCATCCTAGTGATCAGGGGAAGAGGGAAAGCTGGATATTTAACAGGAGCAGGAACAGCCCCACCGAACACAGCCAAAATTACAGCACTTGAGAAGCAGGGAATTCAATTGTCATGGCCTGGCGTATTAATTCTATGGAGCCAAGTGTTGGAAGAACCTATTTGTTTTAAAAGACAGCTGTGGAGATTCGGAAAGCAGTTCAAGAAATTTACTCACACCTCGACAACACATCTCCATGCTTTGAGATTAGATAAAAAATTCGCAACACTAGACAAGGAACCCTCACAGTTAATAATTACTACAATACCCTGATGGAGTTGTGGCAGGAAATGGATCTCTTTTATGAAGGGTGGGAGTGTACTACTGATGCACCAAAGTATAAGAAGATGCTCGAAAAGGAGCATACGTTCGCCTTCTTGTAAAGATTGAACCCAGAGCTAGACGAAGTGCGTGGAAGCTTGCTTAGGATGAAGCCGTTTCCAACTCTCCGAGAATCGTTTACAGAGGTGAGGAGAGAGAAAAGTAGGAAATGGGTGATGATGAATCCAATCAATCCTAATGCATGTCCACCCATGGAATAATGAAGTTCTGCACTAGTGGCAAGCAAAGGGAATGGTGCTCATGGTCCTCAGACCAAAAAACATAAGGCTGGTACAATTACTGTAACAAACAATTTCACACTCGTGAGACCCCTGGGACTTATATGGGAAGCCTCCTAATTGGAAGCCAAGAAAGCAGTGTGGACGGCTAGAAGCAACCCACCTAGTGGAATCTGACTTAAGAGAAGCCACTGGTGTGAGTTTCTCAGTAGATTTCTCAATCAATCCAAGATTGCAACGGGTTCTGAGAATCAAAACTCAAAGAACCCTACAGCAGCTATGGTACAATCAGGTAAAACAAGTCAAACTCTCCCTTCTAAGTCATAACAGACAGATTATTGGATTGTGGATACAGGGGCATCTGATAATATCAGAGGATCACTAGATGTATTTGAAAAATATGACAAGTGCAACAATCAGATCATGTATGGGTTGCTGATAGGAAGATGTCACCTGCAGTGGGAAGGGGCACAGTTTGTTTAACAAACATGACACTGAAATTAGTTTTGCATGTGCGTAAGTTGACTCGTAATCTTTTGTTGATCAATAAGTTAACAGAGGATATGAATTGTCATCTGACATTTTTGTTTACTAATTGTGAATTCCAGGACCATTCTTTGGGAAAGATGATTGACATTGCTGAGAAGAAAGATGGTTTGTTCTACCTCAAAGGATCCGGGCTTCCAATAGAGATAAGTCAAAAATGAAAGATAAATCTGAGGCACTTTATTGGCACAAACAGTTCCATAAACTTGTGCAAAATGTATTTCAATCTAATATCCAGATCCTTCCAACAGAGAATGGCGGGAATATTTTTCAAATGAATTTAGCCAATATTTGAGGGAAATTGGGATACAAAACCAAAGTTTTGTATTGACACACCTAAACAAAATGGGGAGTCCGACTTGTCATTTGTTGGAAGTTGCTCGGTCAATGATGCCAGTTCTGTTCCTATTTCTTATTGGGCGGAAGCTATTCTTACATCAGCCTACTTAATCAATCACTTACCTTAAAGATTCTTAAGCTCAGGACTCCCCTAAGTATCCTTCGAGATGATTTTCCAAATATCAATCTGTTTAATCCTTTGCCACAAAAAAATATTTGGCTGCATAGTTTTTACCATAACAAGCAAAAAAACCGAAGCAAACTTGATACGAAGACTTTTAAATGTGTGTTTGTTGGATATTCTCCAACTCAAAAAGGTTAGAAGTGTTATTCTCCTATTCTTAAAAAATTCTTTGCCTTGTGTTGTGACCTTTTCGGAAAACCAACTTTACTACCCAATGAACCTTCTCAAGGGGGAAGAATTCAGGTGATGGAGGTCATTGGGACCCTACTGTATCTCTCCAATATCTCAAGATGTCTCACCTTTTTTACCTATGAACACTGTTGTCACAAAACCAGAAAGTGTCAGTGTCCAAAAGCCATTGAGAGGTCAGACCCTAGCCCCATCCCCAATTCCCAGTCCTATTCCATAAGGGTCCTTTTTATCTCTTGCAACAAATCTTGATTGGAAATTGCACCAACTTGATATCAAAAACACCTTTATACATGGCAATCTTGATCAAAAAGTACATACGAATACTCCACCGGGATTTGAGTCAATGGGAGAAAGAGGTAAAGTCTGCAAACTTAAAAAATCACTCTATGGCTTGAAGCGTCCCCTCATGCATGGTTCACTAGATTCAGCTCAACCCTTACTCAGCTGGGGTACCTCCAAGGGAAGGCAGATCATACTACGTTCAAAACTGGAAAGCTGGAAGAAGAGTTGTTCTTATTGTGTATGGGATGAGATAATACTTACCAGTGACGATGAAGAGGAGGTTCATCAGCTCAAGAGTAAATTGAAGGAGTTGAAGTTAAAGATCTTGGTCCCCTAAAGTATTTCCTTGGTATTGAAGTTGCTAGAAGCAAACAGGATATTTTCATTTCTCAGAGGAAATACACTTTAACTTGCTGGAAGAAACTGAAAATTGGATGCAAACCAGTAGGAACACTAAAGAAGGCCTGGATAAGCAAAGATCACAGGAAAAGAAATTCCTGTAGATGTGAAGAGATACCAACGTTTAGTTGAAAGACTGATTTATTTGTCACAAACACAGCCTGAAATTGCATATTCCGTGAGCATGGTAAGTCAGTATATGCATACCCACCTAAAGACATTTAGAGGCTGTGAATCACATCTTGCGATATCTCAAGGAACACCAGGAAGGGTCTAACGTTTTTTAGTGAAAAAAGGAGCATTGAAGGATATATTGACGCAGTCTGGGCTGGAAGTGAAGATTACAAGTCAACCTCAGGGTATTGTACCAAGTTATTGGGGTAACTTGGTTACATGGATAAGTAAAAAACAGAGTTTTGGTAAGAAGCGGTGCTGAGGAAGAATTTCAGGCAATTGCACAAGGAATTTGTGAAGTGATATGGATGGAGAGACTTTTGCGAGACTTCCAACTCACTACTTGCTCGCCCACCAAGGTGTATAGCAAATCTGCCATTAGCATGATTGCATGAAGCATGTTGGAATCGATCAAAGTTTTATCAAGAATGAGATTGAAGAAGGAAGTATCGATCTCTGCTGCATTTCCACACATGAACAAGAAGCAGATATCCTAACCAAGAGCCTATCCAAGTCAAGCCATTAAAGTCTTCTTAGCAAGCTTAGAATGCAAAATATCTATTTCTAAGCTTGAAAAGGAGTATTGGAGATCTAGTCATTTATTTGTAAACATCTTTAGTTCTATTTTTCCCTTTATTAGTTGATTGAATCTGAACAGGAAAATATAAATTAGATAAATTTTGTAGGTTTGACTTTTATTTTAGGAATAGTTTCATGTTTTTAATTGCTAGATTTATGGACTCTCAAATATGATGGCTCAATGAGAAAATTATCCAAGAATTATTCACAAAAATTTTTGTTTTAGAACTCACATAATAATTGACCTAAACACTTTTTCGTAGACATTATTAGCTTTTAATGAGGTCCACTTTTGTCATTTTTCCTATGATAAGAATTTTTGTCAATTCAAAACCACCAACTATAGAAATTAATTACAACTAAAATCTAAATTACTCACTTACTCACGTACAAAAGAAGAAGAAGAAGAAGAATACTTGGAATTGATCCAAGAAAAGCCTGCCTAGCGCCCCATCCCTCCCATGTCAAATAATAATAATAATAATAATAATTGTTGAGATTTAGTATCTACGGTTTTGGAACTCTTACCCCTCCTCTTCTCATTCCATGTGAAGCATGCTTTGTTTTTTTTTTTTAACTTTCTACAATTTTGCCCTTTCTGATTTTGTCTACCTTTTTTACTTTTGTCTTTCTTAGCATAACTTACCTAGACCCTTTGATTCTGTTTAAACTAAGCTTTTTGAAAAATGTTTGAATGAAAAGGATTCAAGTAAATTCATAGTATGGATCAATTATATGCCTCCACTTTCAAGCCAAAATTATCATTACTTGTTTCCTACTCTTTAATCTAACATGTCAGGAAGCAGGATTATGCACATATTCACTTTGTGAAATATCCAATATTATAATTGACCTTCTTAATATGGAAAGGAGAAGATCAAATATCAATACTAGACTCAGTGCCCACCTTCACCACATCTCGCACATTTGGTCTGTCATTTCCATGTCTCCAAAGGACAGAGTCCCCATATTCTTTATACTTCTCAAGGATCTATATGGTAACAGAGAAAACAAACAAAATTAGTAATTGGCAATAATTTAAACAAAGAGATCCATTACAGGATTGATCCCTCAGTACCTCACGGCGTGTAAGGCCACTACTTGCCATACCATAAATCTCCGCATCAACACGTCCCAAAGTTTGCCAAGGGCTGTTGAAGATGCAATCAGTCAACTACTACCAAGTATCAACCCAAAAAAATTGCTGAAGAAAAGGTTCAACAAATGGAAAAATAATCTCCTCGAGTAATACCCAAAAAGATGACAAATTGACACAATGCCTTCTCAAGTTACATGCAATACAACAAACTAACGGACAACAGAATAAACTAGAAGTGAAGAACATAGCAAGCTTCCCATGATTAAAAAAAAAAAAAAGAACAAAAAAAACAGTCTAGTCAGGGAAAATTTGGACCTGCTCTACCTAGAAGCATAGTACATTGCAAGCAAAGCATGTTATCACTTGTAGGTAATACAAACACTGATCCCTTCATACATTTACAGCTTTGGACTTCCAGTATTGCCTCTCACTTCCTCTATTATATTTAGTTTCTATTACAATAATGGATAATAATGGATATAACCAAGTTGAGCAGTAATGCAGGTGCATATTACACATCTCCAAGGGCAATAATGGATATAAGGTGGCAATGCACAACTGACATAGAACTCCCATTTAGGAAGACTTCGAACTCATGATAATGGGAGTTTTCCATGAAAAACTAAAATAGTGAATCAATGAGAAAGAAAACTTCATATACTTATTATATGCAGCACGACCAACCATGACACCATGGGCTCCTTTTTCCAAGGCTGCATTAGCCTACAATTTAAAGTTTCCACAGATAAATCATCGAACTGAACACATGAAAGGCCAAACACAAGATTACAGATGAACAGTTAGCTTCAACAGTTAGTAAAACATGCACCAAAACAAAGATCCAGGCATTGTGGTTAATGTCTTTTTTACTCATTCTTTTACCATTGAAAGATGATGGAATATTTAGATTCAATTTTATTGATGAAACAAAAAAATCCCATGCTTCCCATAAATTCTCCCATTAAAGAAAATGATGTATGACAGTGCTTTTTCAAATGTCCAAAATGAAAATATGTGCATATATAACTAAATCGAAAGCTAGCAAAAAGGTTTACCTCCACAACTGAAGTTATGCCTCCATTTATCGTGAATTTTATATCTGGAAAGTCACGCAAGAGGGCATAATAGTACTCATATCTGCACAATAACCAAAACAGGCAAAAAGACAATGAAGGGATTTTATTTTTCTGTAGAAGATTAAGAATATTGACATTTGATGTTGTCAGCCTCTCAGAATTTGTCAACATGACAAAACAAAAATTTTGAAACAAAGCAAAATTCAGGTATTTTATGATTTTATCAGTAATCTGAAGTTCAATCATGCAGTAAAGCTATAATCTGCATACTTCAATGGGGGTATTCTTCGATTATCAGCAGGACTGATGCCATTTAGCAGAGCCTTTCGTGAATGAATAATGAAATGCCTGGTCGGAGACAGGGATGAAACCTTATAGACAAAATCACCTGTATAATCACCAGTAGCTTACAAAATCAGATGGAACTGTATTAAAATAATTTTAAAAAATGTTGCCAGGCAATCCAAGTTTAATTCCCTCATGCATTCAAATAAGACATACTAAAAGAGATAGAGACCTTACAGAGCTCATTGTATGAATCATGATCATCAACACCAATTCGACATTTGACACTAACAGGAACATCTGTATTAGCAGCAATCACTGACATGGCTTCTCCAACAAACTTTCCTTGGAAAAATTAAATAGGTATATCAGAACACAACAACCAATAAAACTATTCCCTAATCTGCAGAATACACTCAGTCTAGCGATAAAACCTTTGGATCCAGCATAAGTCGGACACCAAAGCACCCACGCCCAGCAACCTTTGGACTAGGACATCCACAACTGGATTTCCAAAAAAAAAAGAATTTGGGAAAAAAAATTAAAATAAGAAAAATACATCTGAATGGAGCCTAAAGACAATAGAAGGAAATTTCAGCCCAAGAACTCATTAAAATGAGAGATACGAACTTGAAATTAATCTCATCATAGCTGTAAGTGTTAGCAAGTTCTGTAGCTTTTGCTATATTCTCTAAGTTACTCCCACCAATTTGAAGGACAATAGGATGTTGTTCTGAAGAATATGCTAAGAATCTGTCCTGAGAATGAGAAATGTAGACGAAGTTACAAAATCAATAGTTGTTGAAAGCATTACTTCTTCAAGTTTCAAAATATGAATAGTTTAGAATATCATACAAGGTTTCCCTTTTGATGAACAATTGTTTCAGCTGTAATCATCTCTGTGTAAAGCCATGCATGCTTTGATATGAGCCGTGCAAGAGTCCGATAATGATCATCTGTCCATTCCATCATTGGAGCTACACTGAAATCCATGCAAGCAAAACATCTTTAAGTTCATAAAGCAAGCTGAAGCCCACCATTTTACAAGCAGATGAAACTGAATTCGAACAAGTACCTAAACAAAGGAGGGGGATAGCGTGCAGCAACCATGCTTTCTTTAATACGTACTTGAACTTTCTGGGAATAAGTACATAACCTCCTCAATACGGTTGAATGCTTGAAACATACATCTAGAGACAATCTCCCGATATTTCTTGGGATAGTAGAATAGAATGGTGTAAACGAAGAAACAACAGCATATCCATAAAAGTTCGCCATCCTTGAACACACATTTCCTTCGCGTTCAGGCACCTATTCAAGAAAACTCCACCAAATATTACGCTCATTAAATTCGTGGTTACATGAACTGTATTTTCATCTTCTTCGCTTTGACTGGCTCATTTCTTGACATTATACGTATTACTAAAAGCAGGATTCTACACAAAACGCGGAAACTCATAGCTCTTCTCCATCAATTGGAACAACTTTCCTCAAATACTAAATCGAGTCTAAGAGGCATTTAATCAAACAGGAGAGTCGCAAAGCAGCAGAGCGAACATTTGAAGAAGCATATCAGGTAATTAAAGCAATGATAGCCTAAACTTACGAGTAGATTGGCAAGTAATAATAGCTGCTTGATAGTTGAACCTCGACGTCTCAGCCTCTCATGAGCGCTCGCTTGGAGCCGCCTCTCTCTCTCTCTCTCCCTCTCTCTCGAAATTTTAGCTTACCACCCGCGGAGATGCTCTGCTTTTCAATTTATTGGCTTTATCCAAACGCTCTAAATTCTCCTGTTTTTTGCAAGGAAAAATTGCAGTTTTCCACGTAGGTTTCCAAATCTACACTATGCCCACTCGCCTGCACCATCCAGGACTGAAAAAAATGTTACCCTAATTCTTCAAATTAATAGTACAACGAGCATTATTTACTATTATTGTTCAATCACACTTGATTTTCAAAGTTTAACAGCTTCCATGTCATACATAAATTACATGATTCTTTTTTGTTATAAAACAATCAGTCTTAAGTTCCAAGGAATTGTTGAAGTCTCAACATGCTCATGCCCAATAAATATGGCATTCAATCTGCTTGCAAAATTGCTTTCAACCACGTAAATGGGCGAGTCACTACTCACTACATTGGGAGTTTTGTAGCTCATTTCAAGTTCTTAAACGAGTTCAGATGACAAAAACGCTCACCTTATCATTGATATCCTTCGATAAATTTATTTAACTTAAATTGATATGGTAGAGAACCAATGTATTTGAAAAGATTGAAAGAAAATATGACACCCTATCAAAAAAGAAAGAAAGATACAGAAGTATTAATAAATGGGCTAAATAGCTCCATTCTTGTTGCCCGGAGAATGGACTAGAGAACCTATCCCTTCGGTTGACCATAACCTTCCTCTAGCTCTGCTCGGCAAAGGTAGACCGATGTAAGCTTGGAACCCATACTGAATACTTCTAGATTTCTATCCAAGAAAGAAAAATATATGCTAACAGGAGTATAATACAAAAGGAGACAATCCCATCTAGAACGGGCGATAGTGAAATTTTACAGTGAGGCCTAGAGGGTGAGCATGGCCATCATCTCAAGGTGCGGTGGCTACACTTCAAATATCAAATGGGCATCCATATGCAGGTTGTGAGAGCCAAGAACAGAGAATACAAAAAGTAGAACTGGAGCGGCCTTTTCCAGTAGCCCTGCTCAGACAAGAGATCCTGGATCAGTAGATTGAGTCCAACTTGATCTATGTACTTTGTATGCAGCAGCTCTACATGCACAAATGATGCGTATTGCAAATATTTAGGTGCTCAACATCTGAGAACTGCCTTAGCTGTCACAGAAATTGATCTCCAGCTGTCACGTTCAGATTTTTGATCTCTTTTGCTTCTGGAGAACAAACCGGACGCTTTCCTTTCCTAGTTCTAATGTCTTCACTCTTCCATCATCAAGCATGACAGACACTTGTGATGTCCTGTCAATAACATCAGTGACAGTCCCCTTGTGCCTGGATATTGAATGGGCAGAGAAATGGGGAAGTCACAAGAAGGATTAGTTTTTGACCTTGAAGCAATAACTTGCTCTCATAAAGAATAAACTGTAATATTAGCAGGGAGTTAAGAGCCTGATTTTAACACACATTAATCAACCAAACAAAGAGATGCCAAAATTTACCACGTATTATCAGAAGCTTGATGAACTTCAACTCTCTTCCCAGCTGCATCCTTACCCAGCTTTTTCAAAATCCAACTGGCATCCATCATTCCATCCATTAAACTGTCTTGATGCGATTGTGTAGCATCAACATCAGAATCTTCATTAACAGACGATTTCTCAATGAAGGGTGATGGTCTCTTTCTTTTTGACCTTTGGCCCTTTATAGAACTCCTTTCTTCCTCAAAAAGTGGTAATTGAGAATTCTGATTCTCAGGATTAGGCTTCTTAAATTTAAACTTGAGCAAAGGTTTGGAGTCCTTTGGTAAGAGATTTGAGGTAGGCGTACGCCTTTGATCCTCATCGTTCTCGTTAGATGTATTAGCTCTGCCTTCCAGATTCTTCTCACCAATTAACTTACCCCCTCTTAGAGGAGGCCCACCAGTGGCAGGTCCAGTAGCAACCTTGCTTCCTTCGTTATTTCTCTTCCCAGGCACAACAAGTGATTCTTCTGGAGGAGAAGCCTCATTTGCATCACCATTATTTGCCCTGCCAAATTTGTGGTTTGCCTCTGGGGTTCCTATCTTAACTTTTCCCAACTTTATCAAGTTTCCTTCTTTTCCCGCAATTCTCAAATTCCTTGATTGACTCGATTGTTCAGCTTTGTCCCCTGCAAGCAGCATTAAGCATAAGGACACAGGTCCACAATTTCACAAAGTTGTGCACCTACCTTCTCATGATTTGTTGCTATTCATTAATTTTTTTCCTTTTTTCTACAAAAATCCTTTAAAAAAACAATAAATAAATAAATAAAATAGCCTTCCCAAGCTAAACCAGGTATTGCTTCTATTTATGACCATAAGAATGTGTCAAGAGCTAAATAGCATACATCATTCAGTTGGAATTTGAAACCATGAAAACTGTGTATTTTGACAGGACAATGTGTTTAAATGAGATAGATATATGTTTGACTGAGCCTGAACACAGAGAATGTAAGCTGATCAATAACTGCAGCAGGTAAATGAATGAAATACCATTTGAGGAAATGAGCTCTTGTTCCCTTGGCACACTTGCATCAGACTTTGGAGGGTTCGTTACATTTATTTTCCGGGCACCTAGATTTATGACGAGCTTTTTTGCTTTCAAGGACTTTGACTTGCTGGCATCTTTACCATTATCATCTCCATTGTCCATGTCAGGTAATTTGCCACTCTTGATTTTAAGAATTCGTGATGTTCTATCTTCACCGCCCACCATTACATCATCTACAAATCTGTGTTTTAAAACACCTGGTTCATTGGTTGCGCATATTCCAGCAACGGAAGAAACATCTTGGCATTCAGTTCTTTTAGAAAACATAACCTTGCTCTTGTCTTCATCAAAGTTGTATCCTAGAGAATGGATACTCTGACTATCATCAAAACTCTGGCGTGATTCATCTTTGCCAGTACCAGATGATTCATATAGCTTTTTCTTGGGATGTTTCTTACTTGGTTTTTTGCTGTATTCCTTTGACTTCTTAGGTGACTTATCAACCCACCCTTTGAGAGAGAATTTCAGGGAACGCCCGAAGTCATTCTTTGACATCATAGGCCCATTCTCTTCATCGTCTGAATATGGACTGATTGAAAATATTTCTTCTTGGGTTGGCAAGCCTGCAGCAGCCCTTAAACTAGCAATTAGATCTTTATCAGATTTGTCTCTTCTCCTCCAAAGCTCTTGAACAGCATCCTCTAGGTCCTTTACCTGGCAATGGAATTCAAAATTAGAATACAAGGGGCAACTTTAATATCCCACTCTCCTCCCTCTCATCTTCCTGCAGGCTCCAGCATCAGAAATACAGGGATAAAGGAAATACAGCTAACTTTAAACAACCTGATAGCATTCGCCACGGCATGTTGCACACTTGTACTGGAGATTTCCATCCACTTGAAACTGCAAATATTTCTCATCACTGCAAAACATTTCATTTGCTTATAAGATATCTATCACCAAGAAGCAGCCATACAGATAAAGCAGCTAGAGAACAGCAAGCAAACACTTCTTTTTGACACTAAAATACATTTAGAAAACGCAAGTCATGTAGACAGAATTCATTTATCAATTTGGATATTGAATTACGGCCATGCTTCCTGTCAAGAAAATAGCTAGTAGATGTAGCCCTTCACGCAGTCTTTCAGCAAAATAGAATAAAACAAACAAATTGCAAGCCTTCTTCATAAAGCTCAGATGACAAAATATTTTGGAAATGGATTTTTCTTACACCATGCAAAGAACAAGAAGAAAAGAAATATTTTAATATTCTCAATTATTTAAAACATGAGCATATCAAATTAAACCTATCAAGCAACAGAAAAGTAAAAAAAAACAATAAACATATCAAATTGCAGTGCATAGAAACAATTTCCATTTCTAATACAACCCACTCATCCAATCCCTACAGAAAAACGTAATAAAGGGAGTTATTAACCTGATACCATCACACTGGCAGTGCACCCAACGCTGGCAAACATCACAGCAGACCATGGGTGTTGATTCTGAATCTCTATAAACCTACAAGACAGTAGTGTCCCAACACTTGTTAGTTCAGATCGTAAAAAGAACTAAAAATAAAATAAAGAACAAGATTTTTTATTAGACTGCGCAACTGGTATAAAAAATAACCAACATTATAGTGAAAAGCCAAAGAGTATTTGGTATGGTCTACAGAAGGTAGGTACGCTCAAGTAAATAAAACTTCAAAAGATCCATCTATGAGAGGCAGCCATACCTTCAAACACACAGGACAATAATTCCCCTTCACAAACAACCTCCCACATGCATCACAACAAGTGTATCCCAAAAACCACCTAGAGGTCCCACATAATCAAGATTAGTGCTTGAAAAGAATGAAATACAATGGAAAGTTGCGCTTTCAAAATCTTAAGCATTCTGGAACCATCTGGAAAACTTGTAATATCAACATGCATAGGAAAAACCAGCAGCATGGACAAACTAAAGCTTCTGCATTCACGTCTATAATCCTACCGCACACTTAAACCATTCCCCGGGACAGTGGATCCACAGCTGTGACACCTGGTATGCTTCGGGCACAAATAAGGTCCAGAGGTGACATTCTGCATAACACATAGACAACTATATGAAGCATTGATCAATCTACAAATGGGAGTAAAGCCTCATCAATATGAAAACCTAGCCACCTACCTTGTGTGACGGGTGTTGACAGTAACAATGATATGCATCATCACATCTTTTGCAGAACATAAGCCTGGTTGGATCTCCAGTACTTCGACATACCTAATGAACAGAAAAACATTAGACATCTATGAATACTCTAAAGCAGGAATCTTTGATAAGGATGATGCTAAACCCGTCATCTCTCAAAAGCACTTCCAGCTCACAGAACATTTATAATTAGCATTTCAGAACCGGCTTCCAATCATCAAACTTTTCCAAAACAATTACTTCTAGAAAGAACAGAAGGGTGATAGCAACAATGACCCCGTTTGGGAACAGCTTTTGTGATTAGCATGAGTTTTTGATAATTTATTAACGGTCGAGATGAAATTGCTGAAACTAAAAGCTAAAAGCTACCATTAGATAGCTTTTTTGAAACACTAGTGCTAATTGCTAATGCTAATACCAAACTGGGCGAATATTTCCTATAGGATAAAGATGCAGAGAAATTTTATTCACAGAGCTAAAACCCAACCAGTCAAAGATTACAGTCCGAGAGAGTTCAGTTGATTTCAGTACCTCACATGTTCGACAATAAGGGCATGTCCAGGAACTCCAATGAAACAGATCTGCAAAGGATGGCAGTAATAAGAATTCAGAGCACCAACTATCTAACAAAAATTGAAGGATGTAATGATGCAGTACCTCGATATTGGGCCCATGATTTCAGGCAGCTCCTGTGGTACTTCTTGCCACAGGTTCGGCAAGACAGCATCCTTCTCGCTCTCTCACTTCCTTCGCTTTCACCCAAAAAGCACATTCTGCATATAGCATTTGCATTTGATTGGCCATGCTCTTCTCCAGCAGGACTTTTTGAGGCAACCTGTCAATGAAAGAAAACTGTTGGATGTGTAGAAAAGAGCAAGAGGCATATGAAATCCATGAAAATGAAGGATGCGAAATTCCTAATTGAACTATTTTCCCTTCTCCTTCTCGATTCCCTTTCAAGCTCAAGATAATTTTTTTCTAGCTTCTTGTGGCCATAAATAGAGAAGAATCTCGAAACAAACGCTGAAAGAAATGAACACCTAGACAGCCTACAGAGTCCAGACTGAAAGTAAGTAGTAACATTCAATCCAACTTAACGTTAAGAAAGCAGCGACGGAAAAAAGAAAAAAAAACTAGACCAATCATCATCAATGTACAAAAAGATTGCTTAGTCCAAAACTTAGGTTACAGAAACAATCTCAAACTAACAATAATTATACGACCAGGTAACTTACTATCAAGCTGAAACTAAACAAAGAAGCACATTTCGAAAGAAGTGCAAGAATCTACCCCAATATCTCCAGATTCGACCCTCCTGGCATAATCCTCAGCAGCGACCATTGCAGCAGTAGCCTTCCTTTGAAGAGCGAGGCGCTTGGCCTGAGCGGAGAGCGCAGCCACATCGTCAACCGCATCGGCGCCGCCGCCATCTCCGGCCGGTACGGGAACAACTTTGGGCACGGGAACCTGCACAGTCCCGTCTGTAGAAACCCTAGCACCCCAAGGATCGTTCAAGAACTCCTCGACTCGAATCACTTCATCCCAAAACCCAATCCTGGACCGGGACGCCTGGAGATTCCGAGGAAACCCTAGCGAACAGAAGCAAATCCGGCGACTGCAAAACAAAGCGAACCCAGAAAAAAACCACTAAGAGAAGCGCAAAAAAAGAAGAGGCTTCTTCTAAGAGCGGGAGAGGTTGAAATATTACTATACCATGTAATTGGGCAAGCTACGTGAAAGGCCATAGTGAGGGATTTTGGGATTTTGAATTTTTTGAGTTTTTAGGAGAGATTAACAGACCCGAAGGCTTCTGAAAATTAAAATTAAACATAAAAATAAAGGAAATAAAAAGATTGAGGGACCTCGGAGGGATTTTAATTTTGTAATTTTCTTTTTCTTTTTTCTTTACGCGATTTGATTTAGGGAAAAGGGAAATAAAAAAACAAAAATCGGCGGACTCGTACTCGTGGTTCGGGGGGTTCTCGACGAGACTTGAGCTTTGGTCGGGGGATGGTGTTGGATCTGGTTTCTATTCAACATGGGGGATGAGGGCTGCTCTATTGTGCGACAACGTACTGTGAGCCTACAGCTTACGCGAATGGAAATATGCCACTTAGGAAGAGTATATTCTGTGATCTTGTCCAAACAAAATTTAATGCGTCAAACAGTCCTAAAACTTTTATAAATTTACCAATTAAGCCCTTCAAGTTTGATTCAGATCCATTGACTAAAGCCGTCGAATGGCCTTTGGGTGACTACTTAAGCCTTAAACTTTGACTCCTAACAATCTTTTTTAAAATTTTTACTACAACTCTAGCTATGAATGGTTGTATTATAGCGAGCACATTCGAACTATGGTTTCCTACGAGCAATGATTTAGCTTTCTAGTGTCATGGCCGTTCTTCAAAAACGTCATTGTACAGAATTGGTTTTATCAAATGCCAAGATTTTATATGGATTTCAAAAAATTGAAAATCTTAGGGTTTGAAAGGATAGAATCATAATTGCACAGGCTTCGAGCTAATTTTAGGGGCATGGGATGCCATGGACCATGGTGAAAATCACCACATCAAGGTTGGTCAGGTCCATCAAATGGTAGCAAGCAAAGCATGTGGTGTTGAAGACCGAAGGTGAAAGCCGATTTGACTTGATTAGTCAGAATTTAGCCATGCACGATTTTTAACTCCTTATGAATGCATGGCAGAATTGATGATTACAAGACATATATGAGATCGACATGTATCATCCACTTAGCTAAATCACAATTGTCCAATTATTCTTAGCCTGTTACAAAAGAAATTAGATTAATCAATATGTTTTGATAATTATATCAAATGGGCATGAGCCAAAATAACCATCAATTAGGCTTAGTCTAAGATAGAGTGGACTAGCTCAGGTGGATTCTGCACTCAGGGAATGAATCCTCTAGAGGATAACAACCAATCAAGGTGGGATTTCTATAATCAAGGAAAATCCTAGCACTGATAACATTCCTACGAAGCCACAACAAAAGCACCCAATGTGTATAAAAAGAGACTCCTATGACTTGTTGAGGTACTTTTTTCTCTTTGAAAAAAACCCTAGCTACTACTCTCAATAAAAGTACTAACTTCACCATCGAATGGTTCCTACAGAGAAACTGTCCCCGGGCCCTAACGATTGTCTTTTATTACAAATTTTGATCCTGGTTTAGCCTGGCTTGCTTACCATCTAGTTCAGCCTAGCTTGCTTACCACCTAGTTCAGCCATCCTCATTGGCAGTTTGACTATTAGATAGTTTTCACTGATCAAGATTAATAAGACTAAGATTCATTTATAGATAATCATCCTAAGGTGATCTTTTATCTCAAACTTTGTCCACATAAAATCCCTTAACTCCATTTTGTCCTAATAATAGCATTTCCATCAATTTTATTATTATATTTGACATAAGTTATTGATGTGGCAATTTCATAGACTTTACCGTAGCCCACCCTACTATCGTGGATCCCTCTTTAATTACAATGAATTACCATATTGTACGAATATCAAACATGAGATAAAAATGGCACAAATACTTAATTTTGGTGACTTGAAATGCAAATTCACTTCCTCCCATCTAACTTTATTGGAAACGTATCCAAAATCCCCAAAAATAATTTTTAGAAAGTTTTTTTAAATTCTTTAGTTAGTGCCTATCTAACTAATTTAAATCAAAAACAAAGAAATTAAGAACACCTTAAAATATGCATCGATTGAATGGATTCAAAAAAATATAATAAGGGTAAGGATAGATTACCCAAATGGAACATAAGCATGTGAAAGCGTGCTAGCCGGGTCAATTGGATTGGAGAGACAAATAGGCATCTGCATTGAGAAAATTGAAAGCATTTGAAGTCAATTTAAACCTTTCATAATGCTTATGTTACAAGATGGTGTCCATGCTGTTTTCACTCCAAACAACTCATTTGACAATAGCACCTCATCCAACTAGTAAACTGTGGCGGGCAGTTGTTGCCTCAAGGGATTATAAACCTGTATCTGAAAAAATCCAACAGAAATTAACCTGATTGTTATGGGTGGAAGAAAGGTGAGTGTGAATCACATGGTTGGTGAGCAAATCAACGATGACATATATGGAATTTTGGGGTTGTTTCCAAAGATTTAACAATGGAATTCGATGGAAAAATAAATAATATGTCACCAATCGGAAACCGTCATGTTTTGCTTGATTTTGGTAGCCAATTCAGATTGACTATTTTGGGTCAACTGGCATTTCAATAAAAAACAAAGGGGAAGATGATGAAGTTTTTAGTTTGCACTTCAAGTCACCAAGATTATATGTTTGTATCATTTTTTTGCCTCAAATTTGACTTTCATATAATATGACCATCCATTGTGATTAAAAAAAAAAAAAGCCATGGTGGCAATGCATGTAACAGTAAGGTCATTAAGCCACATCAGTAACATCTATCAAAGATAGCATTGAAATTGATGAGGTGAATCGCACATATGGCTCCAAAGTTTTAATTCTCATTACAAATCAGCCATTAACCTTCATTTTATTGGTCTCAAACCTTTATCATTCATTTTATATTGGTCTCTAACCCTAAGTAAGCATAAAAACTTGATTTATAGAGAAGAAAAACTGATAGATTAAATTGTCCATTAATAATAAAAAAATTATGAAACGGTTTGAATTTATTATAAGACAACCACCAAATAGTTTGAATTCGTTAACTCTCACAATTTATTTGACACTAACTTTAAAATTCTAATTGAAATTATTTGGTAATTATTTTTCTATAGATTCAAATTGCGCTATAATTTTCTAACATTTAATAGACAATTTAAACTATTTATTTTTCCTTTTTGTAAATCGTGTTTCTGTACTTGTCTAGGGCTAATGATCAATATGCAATGAATTATAAAGGTTTGGGACCAATTTGCAATGAAATAAATGTTGGGGATTGATTTGCAATGGGAATTAAAAATGTGGGAATAACGATGCTTTTTACCCAAATTGATGGAATGACTATGATCATGACAAAATATGGACTTAAAAGACCTTAGGATAACAAATTTTGAAGTAAAAGACTACCTTAGGATGACCATAAAAGCTAGAAGATCGTAAATGGATTTGACCTGCCTAATTTTTGTTTATAGGTTGAGATGTCTAACTTTTCAAGGGATTACTGATGTACACAGTTGATTGAAAAAGTTTTGTGAAAAGTTGTGGACCTTGGTCAAAATGAGCCATTAATTAGATGTTTTTAGGTTATGTTTGTAATAAGCCTAAGGCTATGTTTTTTACGCAAATATGGGTTGGAAAAAAAGGTGTTAATTCAAAAAAGGCGGCGGAATGTGTTGACCAACCGGGTAAGGGTAGCCGGGTCGGGTGAAAAGTGTCGGTGATTAACAAAGGTTATTACTTGTGTATTATTTACAACTCTGCCACTCAGTCTGATCGAAACTCGTCTTCTTCCTTTTGGTTCCAAAGTTTCGTCCCTCTCGGCCGCCATTCGTCCTGGCAAACCACCCTGCTCCTCCGCCTCCACTACGTCGCTTCCCTCTTCCCAGTGTAGGTGACCATTCGTGGAGCTCTCGCATTGGGTCCGATTGCTAATCTCGTCACCTAAGGTCAAAAATCCCCCTCATAATTAGCCTATGATTTCTTCTCTTCTCTCCGTTTCTGATATCAACTTAACCTGCAGGCAATCGATCTATTGCGTACTGCCATTCTGTTCCCACTGCGTCGCCATCCTTGGTATCTTCGCCGGTTCCATCCTCTGTCGAGCTTCCTTGCACTATTACAAAAGGGCAAAACACAAAGGCGAGCTACTGTTGTGTACTTGGTGTTGGTCAGTCTGTCTTCCATTGTACTGTACGACGTCTCCCTGTCCCAGCTCTACCGCCAATCTCCCTTGCGCCTTCAGCTTTGCTCCACTTCTTTCTCCAGCTTCGCGCAGCTGCCACGGCATCCCCGCCGCCGCGCCTCCAGGTTTTTCCTTTCTCTATCCACTATTTGTTCAAATTGGGTTCACCTTTTTTTGTCTTTGTCGAAATTTTATCATTCAGTTGAGATGAAGCCATTGTTCTGAAGATTAAGTTACCATGTTATGCTAATCACCGACACTTTTCACCCGACCCGGCTACCCTTACCCGGTTGGTCAACACATTCTGCCGCCTTTTTTGAATTAACACCTTTTTTTCCAACCCATATCTGCGTAAAAAACACAGCCTAAATTTGTATTTACCCCCTCAACTTTGTCAACTTGAACACATAATTAACTTTAACTTGGCCTAACTCAGCCCTTAAACTTTACAAAAATGGGACACTTAGCCCCTTCAAGGGATGATGTAACTTTTTTTTTTTTGTTACTGAGAGTGACCCCATTGAAATGGGTTAACTGAAATTGGTCTAGACTTAGTAAGCAATTAACCCACCAACCCTCCATGTCCACTACCAATTAAGGTCATCTAAGAAAGCCTAGCTCCTTACATTATTGCATTAATTTCTGATTCAATGAATTGGATTACAAGGGAAATTAAAATAATTAAATAGGAGAAATTTTTTTTCTTTTTATTTTACTACTTGGCTTATCATTCAGGCTAGGCACAAACGGAACCACAAGCCATGAAGAACACCACAACTTCTCTTCTTCATGTAACTTTCATCGCTATTTCTCCACTATCGACCACCACATCATTACTTCTCTTCCTAAAGCCTACAATCTCTGCTTTAGATTATCACTTATTTTTACTACTGCTACTTGATCCACCATCAATGTTGTTGTTACTGCTACAGCTGTTGTTGCGTCTATTAACATCTTATCTTCTCATTTCTTTTATTTATCCCCATAAATTTCATCTCTTCTTTCTACTTGTGGTTCCACATGCATTACATAACGACTACGGCAAGGGGAACTTTGAGTCGGATTGAGCATCAGGGGTTTTGATTCACAATATTAATTAGATTCAAAATTAAGGAAACAAATCAAATGATACCTATCTACCTTTGGGCCAGCTGGGTTGCCTCTCTGTATAGGGGTTTTCTAGGTACCATAATCCACACAAGTTTTCTTGCTTTGCTATTGGCTTTATTTAGGGTTTTGCTCTGCTAATGCAATCCTTGTAGAAAAGAGAATCAGACACCAAACATGTTAGACTCGAAGCAAAGTTAAAACCCCTAAATGATTTGAGCACTAAAGTTGGGGCTTGGTGCTAAAAAAGATGAGCACAAAAAAACTCACTTATGGATTTAATTACTTACCAAGTCTGTATCCATCTTGCATGTTCAATCTGGACTAGTTTTAGCTAACTTATTTCAATTGGATCATTCTCAATAACAGAGAAAAATTACACTGTAACTTGAGGGGGTTAAGTGTCCCATTTTTGTAAAGTTTAAGTGCTGAGTTTGACCAAGTTAAAGTTGAAGGGGTTATGTGTCCAAATTAAGAAAGTTGAGGGGGTAAATATAGATTGACTGTTTGTAATATATGCTAAATTTATGGTTTGCATTGCAACTTAACTATCACATTACTTTGGAAAAGACTATTTTCTATCACTGATGTAATAAATGCGCTCTTGTTAATCATTGGTTGATTAATTTTGTTTGCATGCAATTACATTCTTTGCATGTAAACCATAAGTTCTATTCGTTTTTTTTTGCATTTTCTGAAGCATCTTGTGCTACACTTGTTATTCTGGTTGCTGGAAATACTTTTCACTAAATAGACACATCTTAAGAACAATGAAATGCCTAAGATATGCAGGATAGTTTAGAAGGTATAAGTTGCAAACCTTGTGAGATGTTGTGTAAATTGATTGGGCCACATAAAAGAAAAAAAAATGTGTTCACGGGTTAACTTGATGAATGGTTTAATACTCCAAGTATGTATTGCAGTTAATCTTGAGGTTTCATTCTTAATTCTGGAGTTTTACTATTCTTGTTTTTTTTCTCATACTATTAAAGCATCTGATTTTAGCATTCGGGTCATGTCACTTCTCAATTTGCATCTCAATTTCATCGTGCTAAATTGAATTAGTTTTCTGAATGAATAAAAAAGCATATGATTAAAGCCTTAACTATTATTTTTCTATGCTATAAGGCAAAACACGATGTGACACACACTTAGTAATGTGTGTGCACGCATAACACTAGACATAACATATATACATATCTAGTCATAACACATGTACATATGTAGTTGAATTAATGTGCATATCAATGTGAGTTTATTTTGAGTGAAATAAATTTTTTATTTTTTAAGTAAGAGATTTTAAATTTGATTCATAATATTGTGTGTCAAAAAAATCATTGGAGAGATGTTTCATGTTAGTGTCTAATTGTAACTCAAAGAGATTAATTTTTTTGCTATACATTAGAGAATACTCCACTTACATTACATAAGTGAGGCACACTTGAAAAAAAATGAGACTCCACTAGTTTGGCCTAATAGCTTAAAAGCCTTGAGGATAATATGGTAAGGTCCAAAGTTTAACTGTGGTCTCCATTCTCTTTATCCAAAAAATGTCATACAAAATTGGTTTAATTGCCTTTCGAGTCCCAAAAATGTTGTCATTCCTCTTTTCTTACTTAGAATATGAATACGTCTTCCCGTATATACTTGTAAACATACTTTTGAATATTAAAAAAATGGAGGTAGGAATATGGGAAAATGTGAAAATTTTAAAAAATTTTACATAACCTTGTAACCTGTAAAAATCTTATATATTTATTTTTAAATGCCTATATGGGTTTTTACCTTTTATCCTTCATGAATACGATAACATGATCCATTTTTGAACTAAAATGAGAATATGGACAATGGTCAATAACGTAAACAACGATCACATTTTTTAATTTTTTTTGTTAAGCAAGTTAAAACAACAAACATAAAAAGGAAGGTGTGAGAAGAGGGTATAAATTCAAAAAAAAAAAAAAAGGAATGCACCAAATTGTGATAGGTGGGGAGAGAATGATGCAGAGAAGCGAAAGATAGAATAAAAAGAATTCTTACCCTTTCTTCTCTTCTCCGGTGATTTCCCTTTTTCGCCTTTTTTCTCCACTTTCTTGCTTTCTCCCATCCACATTTCATCTCAAAAATTAAGAAACCTAAAGGACAAAAAAAACATTCTTCTTTGGTTGGCAATCAATGTAATTAGAGAAAGATGTCGACCGGTGTGACACCCATTGTTGATAGCTTGTGCTACTTTTGTCCTTCATTACGGGCTAGGTCACGGCATCCAATCAAGCGCTACAAGAAACTGATTGCCGACATCTTCCTTCGAAATCCAGTATATTGGTTTTTCATTTAATTTTGTTTTTTATTCTTGTAGTTCCTTGGGAATTTTTATGTGTGTATTTTCAATTTATTACGTTGCAGGAGGAAATAAATGTGAATGATCGTCAAATTGGCAAGCTTTGTGAATATGCCGCCAAGAATCCTCTTCGAATTCCCAAGGTACTTATTGTCCATTTCCTTGCGTCCTTTATAATTGGTATGATTATATTTTCAACCTTGTTGTTTATGTTTTCAGATTACAAGTTCATTAGAGCAGAGATTTTACAAGGAGTTGAGAATAGAGCAGTTTCAATATGTTACAGTTATTGTGTGCATTTACAAAAAGCTCTTGGTCTCTTGTAGAGATCAAATGTGAGTTTTTCTCATAATTTATTTCTTTGAAATTTATGTATCTATGACTGCTAATCACCTATTCAGTTTATCAGACACCTGGGGTAATTATATCTGTGAAACCTGAACTTCATGAGAAGTTATTAACTTGTTGATAAGAGTGATAAACTCTTTAGATAAAATATGAAAATCATTGTTTGGATATGTCTTGAAGATAAATTCTTCATTAGAGTGGCTATCTAAATGTGGGAGATCCTTCTGCATTTGGAAATCTTAAAGATGAAGGTCAAGTTCAATGTGAAAGGCAAAATTTGAATTATTAACAATCATGTATTTCTCTATACGTTCAATATTTCAGGCCTTTGTTCGCTAGTAGCTTTCTTACAATCATACAAATCCTTCTAGATCAATCAGGGAAAGATGAAGTATGTCAATTGGGATGTCAAGCTCTTTTTGATTTTGTGAATAGTCAGGTAGGAAATGTTTTTGGATTATCATGTTTCTAAGGTTCTAAATCACTCATTAAAAAAAAATTGTTACAAATTTAAAGGTTTTCTTATAGATATTTGCCATACTAATTTTTATTTATTTTGGCTAGCCAGAGGGATGGTACTTATATGTTCAACTTAGATGCCTTAATTCCTAAACTTTGTGCATTAGCCGAAGAAATGGGAGATGATGCTAGGGTCCAGAGGTTTCATTCTGCTGGGCTTCAATCACTTGCGGCTATGGTACTAGTTCTCTAACTTCATATCTTATATGCTAAAAAACACAAAGATATATTGTGTCGTGATAAATGAAGAAATTTAAAAAGAAAATCCTCTATCCTAAAATTATTGTTGTTTTCTTCATTTTTATAGATATTGAGGTTCCCACCTAAATTCTAATCATATTTAATGCTATGTTCCAAACAATCCATCCACTCATTGCATGTATACTCTCATCATTGGTCTAGTATTGTAAGATTAAACTTTTATGTTTCAACCATTATTTTTGGCATGAAACCTTTTTTAAAAAAATTGACATAATTTATAGGACAAAGGTTATAAAATCCAATTTAGTAATTTCCTTTACTTTACTAGGTGACATAAAACATATTAAGTTATGTCATTGTGATTTCATTAGGCACTTTATTTTTGAAATATTTAACTATGACAAAATATCACCATAAGTTAAGAGTTAATTCATTTTAACTTAAAGTCAACTTAATGCAAAATTACTTATTTTTATTTTTGCATATTTTTTTCTCTAGAACTAATTTCATTTAAAAATCAATATTATGTAGTTAAACATATAATTTTTATAATCTATTAATTTTTCATGAATTTTTCCTTTTTAATGCCTAAAAATAGAAAAAATTATAAAAGTTTAATAGCATCATGAAAATTTACTTTCAAATAGATTATTACATTAACATTATATTAGCCTTCAAATGAAATTAGTTCTAGACAAAAAAAAAATGTAAAAATAAAATAAGGTATTTTGGATTAAGATGACTTAAATTAAAATAAATTGACTGTAATATAATTTCATGCACTTCTTCAAGATAACATAATTTTGCAACATTGATAATCTAATATTGACTTCTAATTATTATTCAAACTTGAAACAACTCCCAATTGAAAGCATTCCTCTTATTCTTTTATCAATCATATTTTAATGTAATGATTTCCATTATTTTTATTTTTTTCCCTTTGGTCTTATGTACTTTTTTATTTTTTTTCTTTCATCCAAAAGGATTTTTTTGGATTGTTGTGATATTCATCTTTATTTGTCTATCTTAGCTAAATTTCCCTCCATAGAGGATAAATGTTAGAGAAGGGTTAACTTGACTTGAGTAAACATTTTTACTAATTGTTTTGCAGGTTTGGTTTATGGGTGAATTTTCACATATTTCTGCCGACTTTGATCATGTATATTTCTTCCATAACTACTAATTTATGTTTTTTGGGTTCTTTTAAATTAGTTTTGTATCATCACACCCATTGGTGACCAAAATGCTTGAAGATGAAGGAATAAATGTTAATTGTAGGACATTCAACTACTTAAAATATGATAGCTTGCAGAAGAAAAATGAATGGTGGAATGATATAAAATATCAATATGAAATATATTTGGAATAGTTTAGTTGAAGAATCTATTAACTTGTAAGAGTCCAATTAGTTCGTTGAGCAATTGAACCATGATGAGGATTATGATAAAAATGTCCCCAATAAAACCCAATAGTTTCATACTTGCTTAAAGCATGATTATTATGCCATGACAATGACATGATTTCAAAAAATATTTAGCCATAGTTTTATTGAATTTAGAAGAAAAACAAAAAGAAGTTCATATAAAATCTTATAAAAGAAAATAAAAGATATTTTATAAATTCTAATGGGGTTGAATTTTAGGACAATCCAATTTCTCTGAAGGGGCTAAAAATGTTTTTTTTTTGTCTTGGTGTCTCCAATAGCTCCTATAATCTGTAGTTTTTACCATAGTAATACTAGCCCTTATTGCAGCCAGCTCTATAGAATCTATTGTTTTATTTTGAGAAATCAGTAAAAAATTGTTTACCTGACTTGCTGCATTAAAACCTTAAACATGATACATACACACACAAACACACACACATAACTATAGGTTTAGCGACTTGCATAGGAACATAAGTTTAGAGATTATAATTTCTCATATGCCATAGTTGAATGTATCTTATTGTTTAACCATATTGTCTATTGTTGTTTTCTTCATTTTTCCCCCAATTTTATATATTTTTCTTTAGTTACAACGTAGAAACTTCATATGATTGTTTAAATTTTCATTTAAAAATCAGGTTGTTACTGTAGTATTGGAAAACTATAAATATATATCTGAAATAATGGATGAGAAACAAAAGAACACTTCAGGCGAAAAAAATGTCCTTTTGGAAGAAGAAATAACGAAGCTATCATGGAGGAGCATTGTGAGTGAGAAAGGAGAAGTTTATCTATCTATGTAATTACTCTCTCTTCATTCTTCAATTACTACAATTTAATAGTCTAATGAATGCGGTCGAGTAATAACACAAACCATCCTTTTCCTTTATTATGACAGGGAAGATGTTGCGAATCCCAAATTTTGGTCAAGTGTTTGCTTGTACAATATGGCCAAATTAGCAAAAGAAGCAACAACTGTACGACGTGTGCTGGAATCTTTATTTCGCTTTTTTGATAACAAGGACCTTTGGTCTCCTGAGCATGGTGTGGCCATTGGTATATTGCAGAAAATGCAATTTGTAATAGAGAAATCTGGTAATACAGAACTTACAAGTATTTCTTGAGGTTTACATCGTTTAGAAAATAAGTTTTCTTTATTCCTATATAATTTGTCATCTTCCAATAGAATCTGATATAATGTTAATTATGGTTTTATTTATTTGTAGGAGAAAACACACACTTTTTGCTGTCCATTTTAATAAAGCACCTTGATCATAAGAATGTTTTAAAGAAGCCTGCAATGCAACTACATATTGTGGGTGTTGCTACCTCTCTAGCTAGACAAACAAAGGTTCAAGCATCTGTTGCTATAATTGGTGCATTAACTGATATGACACGTCACCTTAGAAAAAGCATTCATTGCTCCCTCGATGATTCCAACCTGGGAAATGAGATGGTCCAATATAATCAAAAGTTTCAAGATGATGTTGATAAGTGCCTTGTAGAATTATCACACAAGGTGACTCCTGCTTGTACGGTTATTGATATTTACTATATCACCTTGTCTTTTAATGATTTGTATCAAATAAGGGCAGTTAATGCTTGGAGTTATTTTTTGATAATTCAATTATGGAAGCAAAATGATAATCAACTATCCTTTTACAGCCAAAAACATCTTGTGTACTATTATGTGTTATTAGATCATTGTTTTCTAAAAAAAATGTTATTAAAATGTCATTTAATTACAGGTTGGAGATGCTGGTCCTGTACTTGACATGATGGCTGTAATGTTGGAAAATATACCAAACATTACTATAATGGCTAGGACCTTGATTTCTGCTGTTTACCGTACTGCTCAAATAATGGCATCAGTACCAAATTTATCTTATCAAAACAAGGCAAGAACAAGTTTACCATGCAATGTTATTTTTATGATTTTTTTTTTTAATTTCTTAGCTTTTCTTCCTCATGCCCATAGCATTTCATCTATTTATAACCATGAAATTTTTATATAGGCTTTTCCTGAGGCACTGTTTCACCAACTGCTATTGGCTATGATCTCTACAGACCATGAAACTAGAATTGGTGCACACCGTATTTTCTCAGTCGTTCTTGTCCCAACTTCTGTTTGTCCATGTTCTAATTTAGATACTTCAAATGCAAAGAAAGCTTCTTTACAAAAAACTCTATCAAGAGCTGTATCGGTGTTTTCTTCCTCAGCTGCACTCTTTGAGAAGTTGGGTAGGGAACCTGAAGAACCTAGTATCAAAACTCGTAATGCTAATAACATTACTATGCAAAGCGGCACAAATGTTACCCATAATCGAGGTTATAGTTTAAAAAAACAACTATCAAATATGACTCCAAATAGTGATGGTACAAACGTTCGAAGCCCTTCAATTTTAAACAGGTTGAAGTCAAATTATAGTGGATCTAATGTTGTCAGCAGCCAATTGCCAGCTACAACAGAAAATCAAATATCAGTAAGTAATTTAATTTATGTTTAACACTAGTGTGCATCACTGCTCATTGAAATTTAAGTTATTGTTCAACTTAAGCCGCCAATGTTTCTTTCTTTTCGTTTGTTTTGTTTTCTATTTTCAAAATTGGCTGAATTTTGATAAGTTTACAAATACATCACTATTTTCCTTATTTTTTTTTTGTTTCTCATTTGCTAAAATTTTCCAACATGTCGCTCACCTTTTTTTGACATATTAGATTTTTATGGTCTTAAGGCTCTAGTTTAACATTTAAGAAGAAATGTGAAGAAAGTTATGACATTTATTCTAAGAAAAAGGATAAAGTAAAACAACCATGATTGATTTGTTAGTTTCTATGACAAATAAGACCTGAAGTAAAGACAAAGAGAAAGGTCTAATTATAGTACTATCAATTCAATGAATCAAATGTTACTGATCCAATCAAGAGTTTATTATAAACTTAAGCGTGCAATGGTGGACTTTAGTAGAATTTTTAGTATTTATTTTTTCTTTTATTCAACATATATAACGAAGAAGCAACACATTGATGATTTATACTACATTGCTAGATCTAACTAGTTATGTTTGCCAGATGATACCACTTCGACTGAGCAGTCATCAGATTTCACTTATACTTTCATCTATTTGGGCACAATCTATCTTTCCTGCTAATGTGCCAGAAAATTTTGAAGCAATTGCGCATACTTACAGTCTAGTGTTGCTATTTGCACGGACCAAGGTATCTTTTCTTAATTAATAGAGAATAAGAGTAGTTTATGATGGATTCTTATGTGTTTTTGTTTTCTAAAAGAATTAAATTTAGTTCTCTTTTATCCTCCTTTTTGTACTCTGCATTTTATTTTATCATTTTTTCAGTTTCTTGGCAAACAGTAGCTGTTTATCAATGAACATACTGAAATAAACATAAGTAAGAAGGAACATACCACATAAAAAGGTTTTATATTGTATATGATGCATATAAGGTAATAAGGGAGAGAGAAAGAGAGTGTGTGTGTGTGTGTACGCGTAGAAGAAAGACGATAGTAGCAAACAACTATTTTCACATTAGGTCAAAAGTTTAGAAATGTACTATGTTGTTAGCAACAATGAAAATATATTCCTTTTAATTCAAGTAAAATGATTAATGGATTGTTGTAGAACAATGGTTTTTTTTATTCAGCTACAATAGTTTATGCAACTTCATAGTTTTTGAAATAGCTCTAGTGCTACTGTTAGTCAAATTCTAAATGAATTTAATAATATTTTGTGAATGAACCTAATTACACAAAAATTATCAACAATTGAAATCTTCAGCTAATAAATCAACAGTTGTGTTTTAACATCAAACTCTGGTAAGTTGCAATAGTGTTTTCATGTTTACAAATAGAACTTATCTAGTTTTTCTTTGTTGCATTATTAAGCTGTAATTTACTTCAACTTGTTTATTAAGTATGACCATATATTGCAACATTGTGTACAACTTGGCACTTATCAAAGTATTTTTTTTTTGTTTCAAAATTTCTCGATGAAACTGTTGATCTTCTTACTTCTAAATGTATTCATACAAATTTCTTATTATATTGATTCTCAGTCAATCATCATATTAACTTCTCTTCTTATCCATTCTTGTGTTTAACTGTATTCTCAATGACATCGTATTTTCTTCCATTATATTTACAATGTTTCATGAATTTTGTAGAACTCTTGTAATGAGGCTTTGGCTCGAAGTTTTCAACTAGCCTTTTCCTTAAGAAGCCTCTCTATGCGAGAAGAAGGTAGGTTTTATGGCTAAACTTTTCTAGATGTTGTATGCGCTTATAGAAGTCCTATTAGTAACTATTTTTCTTTGACACGCTGCCTGAGTTTCATGCATTTGTAAATTAATTTAAATTAGGATGAAAAATAGAAATCATCTAAGAGTTAATTTAAGATTATACATTAAAGGTTTCAAACTCTCATCTCTAGCACCTACATTAATAAAATAAAAAATGTTTGACATTATAAACATATGGGCTTATATCAGAAAATCTTTTCTATACCTTTGGTGGACAAAAAATCTTAATATTTTACAATTGTTAGATTTTATATTCCATTAGAAAATACTAAAACTAAAGTAGAGTTTCAAAAGTACAATTTTATAAAGTTAATCACCAACAAGGTACGATTACTCCTAAATCTATGAACATATCAGTTAGACCATGAAAATACAAGATTAGAAAATTTATTATCTAGACAATGCTAAATGAAGTATGCCTTAGGTGAGTGTACTGATTTAAAAACTTCATTTTACTTAGATTGAGATGTAGCCATGGGTTTTTTTCATTGTGTTGTTTATGTTTATGTTTATGTTGTTGAAGTTCGAAACTAATGACAGAGGTGGAAAGGGAAAGGGGGGAAAGTTAGATAATGATAAAAACTTAGTAGCCCAAAATTGATAGCCGCGACAGTAAAGGAACTATGTATATAAAAATGAAGAGGGAAGCCGAGGGGGGTATTAACTAAGTCTTTCTTTCAGTTTACTAAGTGGAAAAATCCTATGTGACTAAGTTAAGGGGTTAATTAATACTTAATATTGTGGTGAGATTTCTTCACGCATTGCGAATTAGTTTTGGATGCTTTAACAAAATAGTCATTTCATATCTCAAGAATATTAATGCATTCCAGGAGAGTTGGTGTTACATATTTATAGTTCATTTATAGTTTCTAATAGAAAATTAGAGAAAAATTAATATATATTTGTTAATTGTTAACCTAGCTGTAATCCTAAACTAGTTGCATGAAACCTATTTTTAAATTCTACTTCATTAAATGTAAATTCCTCTCCACACTCTAAAAGCACTAGTTATTTTTTTCACTTTCTGCCCAAACAAAATTTGATCTAACATTGCCTCTTGTCACTTGGAGGTGACCAATCGATCTATATTCAATTTTAACTGAAACTGATTAGCTAAAATTTTTTAATTTTTGGGTCTTATACACTAATGACCGAATAGACTGAATTAAATGTGAAAACTAAATTGACCAAAAACCGATTTAACCGAAAACTAAATTTTAGTTTTCAGTTTTTAACCAAATAACTAAATTGTACATGCACTAAAATGACTGAAAAAAGAGAAATAACACCGTCCGTCCCCGTATCACCTTTCTTTCTCATCATCATCGAGCCTTTTAGATTATGCTAGTTCAATAATACAACTCACTGGTAAAAAGGTACAAATACATACAAAGGATTGTACCTATTAAACCCACTAGTAAAAAAATCAAATTTTTTTTCAATTAATTGAATTTTAATTGAGCAAACCAAAAACTGAACCAAATTTGTATTTCGATTTTCGGTTATAAGCGATAATCAAAGTAGCACAAAAATGGTGACTGAAAACTGAAAATTTTTTCAGTTATTCGGTTACTACAAATAAAACCAAAATTTTGTTCATCCCTACTTTCCCCACTACCTTTTATTTCTATGCCTACTGCCACTATGTACCAACATGCTTATTATTCTGAGTTGGGTATGCCTAAACTATCTAAATTACCTTCCTTAGTTTTATTCCTAGTAAAGCTATTTATCTTGCACCTCCTAATTTCTATTTCTATTTTTACTGCGTTTTTTTTCATTGATGTAGTATCCTAATCTTTGCTAGTCAATCATTTGCATTAAATAGATATTTTTAAATAAGTAAAGACAAATCACACTGCCACTTCTAGTTAGCAAGTTGACATTTTGTTAGGTAAGTATGCTTTTACTTATGTACATGTGTTTATAATGCACTCACTGACTCACACACACACAAAAGTACAAAGTTTGTTAATGTGGTTTTTGAATGAATAGTGTTGAAATATGAAATAAAATAAGGGGATAAAGGGAAAAAAATAAAAGGAATGAGAAGAGTGGATATGGGATTACATCTTATATTTCTTCTTAATGATCAATAGAACAATTATAGTGCATATACATGGAGAAATAATCACATGTTACTCCAATCAATCTCAATTAATCACTCCTCAAATTAATCACCTATGTGGTCACTCTTAATCAAATCAATCACCTAAATTACTCATAATTGGCATAATTAGTCAATCAATCAGATTTTTTTCCATAATTCTCTAATAAATACTCAACCTTTTTTTTTATCATATACTTCATAGAAGATAGCCTTGTTTTTAACTTAATCTTAAATTTCTAATAAATAATATTGATCAGAATATCAAACTGGAATATGGTTGGCAATAACTGTCATTTCATTTGTTAAATCAAATTCATCTCTTAAAGTGGAATAAACTTTTTAATTCGATAGGATCATTAAAGCCATCACGGCGGAGATCCCTTTTTACTCTGGCAACAGGAATGATCATCTTCTGTTCCAAAGCCTACAATGTTCCCCCTATTATTCCTTTTGCAAAAATCGCTCTCACAGATAGAACAGTAAGTGCACCATTTCATTTCCTTTTTCTTCATTGCATGAACTAGGTCTGTTTTCTTAATTTCTTTACAGGAGCTTGTTTGTGTGCCACCCATAATAGGCAGTTAGGAACAGGTTTGAATTACATAAGACACTACAATATTTGAAATTGGGATCTGTTGATTTTCTTTTTAAACTCAATTTAGGTGGACCCATTTCTTGAGCTGGTTGATGATTCCAAACTACAAGTTGTTGATACTGGATTTAGTTCTATACAAACTTATGGATCAAAAGAAGATGATGAAGATGCTTTGAAGTCTCTTTCAGCAATAAGAATTACAGAGAACCAAACAAAAGAATCATTTTCAAACATGATATTGAAGTTTGTTGGCAACTTATCTGATGTATGTCTATCATTAATTTTTTGCTTACTGTACGGCATTATCAGCTTGATCATAATGGACTTCAGTTCTAAGTGACATGGGTTTTTTTGGTAGCAAGAGACATCAACAATGAAAGCTCAAATGCTTAGTGATTTCTTCCCCGATGATGGATGTCCGCTAAGAATTCCTTCTACCATGGGAACACCAGGACAAATTTACAAGCATAAGACAGAAGAAAAAGCATCACAGGCAATTATCGTGTGAAACTATGTTTCCTTTCTCTAGTTCTTTCTAGCCCTTAAACTTATTTTCTCTTTAGATCTTGAACCTAGAACATGATGTTCTATATTATGTAGGGTAATGCTCCATTATCTGGAAGAGCTGATGATATCTCAAGTGATATATTTGAATTTCCAATTAGTCCCATGAAGAATTCAGTTCCTGATCCTCCAAATCTCCTTAGCATTGATGAACTTCTAAATGCAGTAAGTTGGCATACATTCTAATTTATAGATCAAGAAGGAACATGGCACATGACCTACTTCCATCTCCATGCATGAAGATTTAGTTAACTTGATGTTTTATTTTCTATTATAGTTAATGGACATTTGAAAGAATGCACAAATATAATCCAAGTAGGCCTACCTCTAGTTAGAGATTCAAACAGGAATTGCATTAGAGAAAATATAATCCATCGTGATATTAGTGAATATGATTGGTTTGATAACTTGGCTCTTAGCCCAAGTGTTATATTTTGCTATTTACTAAAATCCTCTAAGGAAAAGTAGATTCTTATTTTGGACGATTTGAAATATATAATTAGAGCACATGTATTGTTACACTTCATATGTAGATTTGGTAGAAGATGCCATATTCATGGTAAGAGACCAATATTGAAAAAAAAGTAAGAAATGGAGAAGTGAAAATGCACATAAAAGAAAAAAAAATAAAATAGGTGATTTGTATGGAAAAAGAACCATATGCCTTAAAATGGGTTAGCGAGTAGTACCTGCTTACCTGCGGGGCGGGTACTACCTAAACCCAATTAATCGAGAGGAAGGTTGGGATTAACTATACCTAATCCAAACCCGGCCCATTAGCATCTCTAGTTAATTTTGCACTATACTCAATAACTTAATATAGCAAGTCAACTATAATGTCTTTTCATTTTTAGTGTGTTCAACTTTTATAAATAATATATTTTCTCAACTTCAAGATTCTAATATAACCTTCATATTTTTTATCATGTTCACAATTGGCTAAGATGGTAACATGTATGTAGGTTTCAGATACAACACATCATGTTGGAAGATTGTCTATCACAGCTCCACCCAACATGCCTTATAGTGAAATAGCTGGTCACTGTGAAGCCCTTCAAGAAGGAAAGCAGCAGAAAATGTCTGCTTTCATGAGTGGCCATTACTCCCAAGAAAATATAGTTGGCATTTCTGCAAAGGAGATGCAATCTCATTCCCATTATGATTTAGTTTCATCCAAGGTTTGCATCATACTTCTTGTGATCAGGGTTTATGATAGGATTTAAAATCTCAGGTTTTTGTTGTTTGTTCATTGGACTTTATAAATGATAACTGCAAAGTTAGCCTTATTTTTGTCTTTTTGAATTTAGTTTTTGGAAGAGCTCTTTTGCTAGATTGTTTTGTGAAGTAGATGCAAGAAACATGCCAGTGAAGGTGCTTTATGGACAAGGAAAACTCAAATAGTTAGCTATTATTTTGCTTACTACTGTGTGGTAGCCAAGTTATAGAGTATAGCTAAGTTACGGTCAATTATTATGAGGCACAAAATAAATATATAGGTTTGAGTTAGTATAAAAAAAGGGAAAAAAAAACATATTTTCATCCTTGTGTTTTTGGCTATTTGAAACAAATTATATAAAAGAGCCCCAAACAAAAATAGTCAAACTCTTGGCATCTTAAAGCAAAATGATTGAACCTATCAATTAATAGCATGAAATTTCCAAGTTCTTTAGGTGCTTTTACTTCTAACTTTGATGTACAAGAGCTCATAAGTTAACTACTTTCTTCATCTTTTTTATTTGCTGGATTTTATAGGCTGTGTTTTATTTAGATACATTAACTTTAATTATATTATAACTCTAAAGGACTTTTAAATTGCAGAGTGGAAATCCATTTGCATCTGATTATCAATTAGTAGATGCAAGTTCATTACATTGTGGAGCTGAGTACCACTTTCATCCTCATCTCTACAACCTTCCCGCGTCGAGCCCATATGATAATTTTCTCAAGGCTGCCGGATGTTGATGCCCATAGCAACAAAATTTGGTATTGCATACTTGCATTACAAGTTATATAGTACTCTTAGCACTCTTTTTGTTTCCTAAATTTGTATATATTGGCCCCAATCTTGATAACAATTCCATTTTGTTCTATTTTTCCAGGTGCCTTCCTACATATCTCTTAAAGATACAGTTGTCTTCATCCAAAACCAATTAACATTTGTAAAGTTCACTTAAAACTCTTTGTCTTGTCCTTTTGTGGGGTAAAACAAGAAATTGTAAAAACGTTGAAATTTTGGATCATAAAGGTTATGTAAATGGGAGAGCAAGATTATCCTAAATTTATAACATTTTTATGTTCTAGTCTTAACCCTATTGTTAAGTAGCTATGATAATTAGCTTGCAAGCAGTTTTGATTTTGAGTCAATTTCATATAATGTATAGTGGGGAAGATAAATTACCTTCTAATTCACGATTGAATTATTCTATGCATATTGCATGTTCTAAAACATTAAAATTATAATTTAGGCAAAAAAATTGATAATGGTATATTGTTATATTTTTTCATATATTCTATTCGAATAAATTTCATTTGTCATCCTTAACATTTTCACGTCATCCTAAACAAATCCCTAATTTCTATTTTGTCATCTTAAAATCCCCAATCTTCCTATTTTTGTTCCAACCGTAGTCCTTCTGTTAATTTTATAATTAAAGTTAACAGAATCTCAGGAAAAATGCCAACTTCAGTCCCTAAAATTTCTTCTTCCAACTCAAAACACCTCAATCCTGTAAATTTAACATTCTCTCTCTCTCTCTCTCTCTCTCTCTCATCCATTCTAACTTTCTAGAAAAAAATCAATTCCCCTTTACCCTCCCCAAGTTCTCATCCTTTCTTTATGCCTCCCTCAAATCCTTTTCCTCTGGTGCCTCTCCCTAAGTGTCCACCTTCTTTACCCTCCACCCTCTACCACAAGCTCCCCAAACACTACCTCTATCCCCTCTACTGCTGCCAGCCTGAAATAGAATCCTAGACAAATCTCGCTCTGTCTACACAATTTAGATTGATTTAGAAAACTCATTATTGCTTTCCCTTTGTTGGTAAACTTGCAATTATTTTAAGTCAAACTGAGCCTTACTAAATTACATTTGCCACCTAATTAATGCAATTTATCATTGACAGTGGATGAACATTCTTCTTTAAAACTCAGGAAGCATGTCTAAATTTTGGACAATTATACATTGTGTTCTTGATTGAATCAATGGTAGAGATGGACTTAAGAACATTGCCAAATAGGCAACAAATCTAGAAGGGAAAATTGGAAATGGTAGTGGGAAAGTGGTGGAGGTTAGGTTGTTTAAATGGTCTGCTCAGTGACACTCTTCTAGATCTTTGAATATGTTTTGCGTTAAAGTGACTAGAGGATTTGAACCATCAAGATTGCCTACTTGATAAGATTAGGGTGGTTGTTGTGGCCATCAGGTGTGGTGGTGGTGGTGCATCAGAGTCTAGACAAGAAGTGGCGAAGACATGAGAACCATTAGAATCTCCATTACCACACTTCTCACACCCCTACACATTTGTCTGTGAACTTGCTGCAAATATAATCGGCTACAGCGATGGCATTAAAGTTACCTTCAATGAGTTGTAGAAGTGGAAACCGTTGGGGGGAGAGGGAGAAAAAAAGAAGAGGATGCTGGGGAAAGGCGGTGAAAATCAAGGGAGAGTTAAAATCCGTAATGGGTGCTACAGAAGGCTTGTAAAGATCAAGGGAGGAGAAGGTCGCGGTGATGGAGGAAGGAATCGATAGTAAATAAAGTTAGTAGCTTAAAGAGTTAAAATGTTAAATTTACAAGATTGAAAGTGCTTTGAGTGAGAGAAAGAAATTATACAGACCAAAGTTGGCATTTTTCCTAATGTTTCATTAACTCTAACTATAGAATTGACTGAATGACCACGCTTGGGACATGTGCCAACGGGCGGGTCGTTTTCGGGAGTCGCCACCAATCGGTTTTCGCTCAAGTTGATTGGACACCTAAAATATGGTTTGCGAGAGTTCAGGAGTTCTGGAGTACGGTTACGTTAAAACAATTTTGTTAAAAAGCCAAAAATTGGTACCTTAGTTGATTTTAATTTTGTTTTGCTTTGCTTTTAAAAAAATATTCAGTTAATTTTCGAAATTAGAAATTTTAAATGAATTATTTAGTCGAATGTGGATTTTTGGTAATTAATTTGTATAAATTTTGATATTTCCGAACCATGGACTCTGCGGAGTCACCCGGACACGGAAGTTTTAATTTCAAACCATGGACTCTGCCGAGTCACCCAGACACGGAATTTAACGAAATTTTAAATAATTTAATTCATATCGTAAATATGGATTTTTATCTTTGTATTTATTTAATTTATTTAATTAAAAAAGTAGATGCTTTCCAAACTGTAGATCCTGCCGGATCATCCGGATATGGAAATTATTTAATTCTTATTATTATTATGGAATTAATTATTAATTTAATTACTAATTTATAAGTCTTTTTATTAAATTTTAGATTTGTTAATGATCTTTAATGTTAACTAAAAACATTTTTTTATTTTTTTATATTTTTTATATTTTTACTTCTTTTCTTTCTTTCTTTTCATTTTCGTTATTCTTTTCTTTTATTTTCTTTTACTTTACTTTTCTTTCTTTTCTTTCTTTTCTTTCTTTTCTTTCTTTTTTTTTATTTATTTTCTTTTACTTTTAGTTTTCTTGTTTAATGAATATATATTTATTATTTATTTTTTAAGTAATTACTCAATTTATAAAGGATCCAAAAAGTTTTTTTTTTCAAATATTTAATATCAAAATTATTTATTTAATAAAGAAATTAAAGAGTTAACAAAAATCTTGACATTTATTTTATGTTTATTCTATTTATTTGATAAAAGAAGAACCAAAAAGAAATTATTTAATTAAAATTTTATTCAAAGAAACTAAGGATTTATATGTATAAAAGAAATAAAAGAAAAATTTATATATTTTATGTTATGTTTATTTTTTTTATTTAATAAAAGATGAACTAAAAAAGTGATTATTTAATCAGGATTTTATTCATTTAATAAAGAAACCAAAAAAAATTTATATGTATAAAGAAAAGTCTTAATATTTTATTTGATAAAAAGGTGAATCAAAAAGTAATTATCTAATAATGAAATCAAAAGTTTATGTGTATATTTCAAAAATAAAAGAAAAGTCTTGATATTTATTTGTTTTATTTTTGATAAAAAAATTGACCAAAAGTGATTATTTAATAAAGAAACTAAAAATTTATATGTATATTTTAAACAAAAAGAAGAGTCTTGATATTTATTTAATTTTTTTTTAATAAAGATTAACCAAAAGTAATTATTTAATTTATAAGAAACCAAAAATTTATATGTATATTTTAAACAAAAAGAAGAGTCTTGATATTTATTTAATTTTTTTGAATAAAGATTAACCAAAAGTAATTATTTAATTTATAAGTCTAAAAAAAATACATCTAATTAATAAGTCTAAAATATTTTTTTTAAAAAAATTAGTTCTTTTTTTTATTTATTTTTATTACCTTTATTTGAAATCATTTGGTTAAAATTTTTATTTTGTTTAATAAAGGAAACAAAAAGTTACATCTTTTTATTATTTTAAAAGAAATAAGTAAAATATTACTGGATAAAAAAAATAAGTAAAATATTAGCTCAAAAATTTTTACTCTTTTATTCTTTTTATTAATAAAGAAACTAAAAAGTTATATTTTATTATTTTAAAATAAATAAGTAATATATTGCTGGATAAAGAGATAAGTAAAAATATTAGCCCAAAGTTTTTCTTTTTTAAATAATAATAAAAAAATTTATTTATATACTTTATTAAAAATATTTTATATACTTTATTTAAAATATTTTCCAAGCCATGGATCCTGGCGGATCATTTGGACATGGAATTAATTTTTATTAATTTTTATTTTTTAATTAATTAATTAATTATTAATTTTAATCATAATTTTATTATTATTTTTCTTGAATTTTTAAATTTTGAATATCATTACTTTAAAGATATGTTAAAAAAAGAATTGATTTATATATTTTTAGTATTATTTAATTATGTTTGTTTATTAATTTTTAACAAAAGGAATAAAAAGTTAAATAATAAAAACATGTATTCCAAAATAATAAAAGATAATTGGCTTTTAAAAATGATTTTTATTAGCCTTAGTAATTCTTTTTTTTTATAATAATTTATTATTATTATTTATAATAATTAAGAGTGAAATAAATTTAACCGAAAAAAAAAGACAATTAATAATAATAAAGTGGGGCTTTTTGGCCATCCACTTTAATAACACAATAATAATAACAACAATAATAAAAGTTAGCAAAGTTAGTAAAGTTAGTTGTTAATAACAATAAAAATAAAAGTTAGTAAAGTTAGTAAGTTAGTAAGTTAGTAATAATAATAACAATAATAAAAAGTTAGTAACGTTAGTAAGTTAATAATAATAACAATAATAAAGGTTAGTGAAGTTAATAAAGTTAATTATGTTAGTTGTGAATAATAATAACAACAATAACAAAAGTTAGTAATAATAACAACAATAAATAATAAATAAACAAGTAAAGATTAAAAGAGTTAGTAATTAGTTTTTTCTTTCTGCAAGAACAAAATAAAAGGTTAGTAACCAAAGAGAAAGAAATTGAAAAGATAAAGGACTAAAGATGAGTTTTACCCTTAAAATCAAAATTTTGAATTTTCTGAAACGGAGCAACAGAGCACGACGCGAGGGGAAGGGGGCGACGGGCCACGGGGCGGCAGCGCGGCCAGGGACAAAGGGGGAATCGGCGGCGAAGGCGGCCAGGGAGCTGGGCACGGCGAGCGGCGGCGATAGGTGGGGAGGTGGCGCGACGGAACGGGAGGGAGAAGGGAGAGAGTAGGAGGAAAGGAGGCGGGGCCGGAGGGGAGCGCACGGCGGGCCGGCGACGCGACGGGTGTGGGAAGGCGACGGACGGCGGTGGACGGCGGCGGGCTGGTTTTGAGCGAAGGTGGACACGGCGGAGAAGGGAGGAACGGCAGCGAACTAAGAGAGAGAAACGGTGTGACCGGAGGAAGACGGGGGCCAAAACGAAACAACAGGAAGTTTTTGATCTTCTAGGAAGAGAGAAGAGAGGCCAGTGACAAGGTCTGTAATTTTTTATTTTTTTTAAAAATGAGCTCTAAGCTTTATTTTTTTTCTCTCTCCCCTATTCACATATTTTGGACCCCTATTTATAGGGGAATGGGTTCTGGACAGTTCAAAATTAAAAATTAATTAAATTTAAACTTATCTTTTAATTTGGTAAAATGACAGTTTCAGTCCTTTACGTCTCTCAGACTCTGGATAAGCTTCAGAAGCTTCTGATTTTGACAATTTTGTCGTTTTCTGTTAATTTGGGCCAGAGACGTTAGTCTGGCCCAAAATTGACTCGAAAAATTACCAAATGCTCCTGGAACTTTTAGAATTTGTCAATTTTTCCCAAAACTTCTCAATTTTGTCTTTTTTACCTCAAACTTTTTAATTTTGTCATTTTTATGGAGTTTTCTTTTTTCTTTCAAACATACACATATACACACATATATCATTTTAAATCAAATCTTCACAAAACAAAACAAAAAAAAATGTATTTTAAACTAATTAAAAAATTTTAGTAATAATAATAATAATTTTTTTTAATTAATTTTTTAATGGCCGGACGAAATTGAGTGTCAACAGGACAAAAATATGGAGTTTATGGATTTTAAGAGGACAAAATAAAGGTTAGAGAACCATTTAGGACAACATGAAAAGGGTAGGGATGACAAATGAATTTTATCCTATTCTATTCCTTAAAAGATGTTGTTTAAATAATGTAAGCAGTATACAAAAACCTTTGCTACATCTTGGGTAAACATATAATTGATGCTAAAAGTTAATTGGTTTTACTTGTTTTCTTAGGAATCGGCCATGCTATGATATCTAGAATTTTTTAGAGTTTTTTTTATTTTTGGTTGTAAAATCTTATTTTTTTGCTAAACAAAATCAAATTAAAAGGAGTAATAAGAGAAAAGAAAGTTAGCGATGTCGTGAGCTAGAGTAACACATTGCCTAGGAACTATAACCAAAGAATAGCGATCGAAGGTCTCCATGGATGGCCAAAGTTGAACCAAGCTTGCCATCGGAAGTCGTAATGCCACCTTATCCCTAAGAGCTACCAAAGCTTGAGAGCAATTCGACAAAATAGTTATAATCTGAAATCCTGATCTTAAGGCTATTGATACTGCTCCCTGAATTGTGAAAATTTTCATTTCCAAATAGATGTATAGCCTTAATAAATATGGTCTTCCATTAGTCTTGGCGGCACACTGGAACCCATCCATAACCATGCTACCATTCTTAAACCTGAGCTATATCACCAAGCTCCATCTACTAGAAATAAATGAGGTAAGCCTAATTTCCTCTACCACTTATACAAACCCTAGGTATGATATAAAAGATTAGAAGGATTTGTTAAGAAGACCAAGAAAGCCACTGAAATGCCCTTGTTATGAGAAATGTCTGAAATTGGGTATCCTTTCTTAACGATAAGGATTGGACATCAAAAGTTGCACTTTAAAATACAAACTCATTCCTGCCGAGCCAAATGGTCTAAAGAGTGGAAATTAAGAAGAACAACCAGTCTAAATGCCATTTTCTCTATGAGCGAAGTAGGTTAAACAAGCAAACTTGGAATGACGAGATGTTTGCTGTAAAAGGTTAACATAGAAACCACCCCATAAGTCACTAGAACCTTGGAAACCCTAAAAAGATGGAAGAGAAATTCTTCTATAGAGTTGCACCTCAAACATGTAAGGTTTACATTACTTCCATAAGCTGCAAAGTTGGACACCATAGAATTTTATAGATGTTAGGAGATAGTTATTATCTCACCTCTACAAATATGTAAATGCCAAAGTGAGAATTCTTCTTGTGTTGTTATGAACAAAAGATGTTGGATTAGTATAGGCCCCTAGATTGTAAAGGCTCATGTCAATCTGACAACCTTTATTCATAATAAGCTATGATGAACCATCACATAAGTAGAGCCTTTAAATTAAAAAACAAAATAAAGAAAAATGCTAAAGTACAGTATGCACAACTTTATTTAATCCTAAGTTTCAGGATATGATTACTTATATGCATGGGTGTAACTTTCGGGTTTTGGGTCGGGTTTCAGCCTAAACCTAAATTGACCCTAACCTATTTGGATTTACCTGACATCTGTCGCCATTTGCCATTTTCCTCCACCAATTCGTATCCAATAACCCTATGTTTTTTTCTCCTCCACCATCTCTTATACCATAGATGAAAAATGGGGTGGAGCTGAACAAACAAATGCTAGATGAACCATAACAAATGAGGACAAACTAACCAATCGACTAGGGCAGAGCTAATGAGGACAAACTAGACAATGAAGGCCAGGGTAATGAGGTGGGGCGACGAAGGATGGGACGACAAATGGTGGGGCAATGAAAGACGGTGTGATGCAAGCCATGGGAGTACCGATGAAGGAGGAAGAACAACAAGAGAGAGAAACGTAAAAGATTAAAATGATGGCTGAGAGTGAGGGAATTAGGTTAGGGAGGTTAAGGATTTATATCATAGGTACATAGGTGGGGTTGGGATGGAAATGGGTTGAGAATGGAATGGGCTGGGAATGGATTAATGGACTAGAAATTAGGTTAAATCGGGGGTGATTCAGGTTTAACCCGAACCAACCTAATTTTGGCTTCTAAGAATCGGTTCGGTTTTGAGATAACTTTAATCCCACTAACTCTATATACTGACCCAACCCAGCCTAATATTTAAGGTCGGGTTTAAGGGTTAGAGTTAATTCCTTTCACCCCTACTTATAGGTAGAAAATAAAAAGGAAATGCAAATGTGTCCGTTATGAATTCATATGGAGCATCGATTGGGCTAATTGGACATAAATAAACACAATTAGATAGATCATGTGTCCACAATGGCCATAAATTGTCACGGTATCACAATCTAAAATGTACTTTGTCTGTCTCACAAAGCCTATTCTGTTTGCTATTTATAACAAGTAATATAATTTTATATAATTTTTATAGAAATATAAACTTTTTTATGAAAATGATATATTAAAAACTCTAGTTTGGAAATATAACTTTTAATAATTTTTTTCAATACAAATTAATATAAAATGTATTTAAGTGAAACTTTGGTTAAAAAAATGTAAAAGGATCAACTTTTACAACACAGAAGGATAATAAGATCATTTGTTTTTTCAAAAACCAGTTTAAAGAGTGACATGAGATTTCGAGTTTCTTTTTCCACTAGAAAAACAGGTATCATTTCTTGCAATGTAACATAACTATAATAACTATCTCTGCTTATTTCCGACATGTGATATTTTCCATGTAAGGGGGAAAAATATATGATACTGATGGTTTTTTAAATTGCATGTCATTACTCTCGTATAAGGAAGGACATCTGCTTTAAAATTTTATCATTTTAATTTTGTATGAACTTGTAATATTAATTAAATTCAAACTGACATTAAGAAATTCATACTACCATCCACCCTAATATAGTTGGAGTTAAAGTTTCGGGGTAAAAAGTAACCTCTATACCAAATCTTTAATTCCCATTTTAAATTGGTTTTTAACCTTATTCCCTTGTATCCTTAATCTTTACAGATTGCTACATTTTGGTTCTTGACACTTGGGTAAGACCAAATTGGCACAAAAACATGCACTACTAACAAAACCTGTTTTTCCAACTGCCTTATTTCCAACGGTAAAGCAGTTGGAAATTTCCAACTGCCAAAACCGTTGGAATTAAGAAAAAATATTTTCCAACTGCCCAGCAGTTAGAAATTGTGGAAATTTTGTATATATATAACTTCCAACGGCTTGAACCGTTGGAAAATGGGCCAAGTAATAGGTAAATTAATGGATTTTCCATGCAATTTGGATTTATTTTAGTTCCAACAGCTTTAGCCGTTGGAAAATGAAGAAATTATGTATATATATTACTTCCAACGGCTTATGCCGTTGGAAAATGGGTAAATTAATGCAGTTTTTTGTGAAATTTGGATTTATTATAGTTCCAACGGCTAGCCGTTGGAAAATGAAGAAATTATTTATATATATTACTTCCAACAGCTTATGCCGTTGGAAAATGTGTAAATTAATTGATTTTTCCAGGGAAATTTGGATTTAGCATAGTTCCAACGGCTTTAGCCGTTGGAAATTGAAGAAATTATATATATTACTTCCAACGGCTTATGCCATTGGAAAATGGGTAAATTAATAGATTTTCTACAAAATTTGGATTTATTTCGCAAAAATTATGTATAGATATTATTTCCAACGGCTTATGCCGTTGGAAAATGGGTAAATTAATGCATTTTTTATGAAATTTGGATTTATTATAGTTCCAACGGCTTTAGCCGTTGGAAAATGAAGAAATTATTTATGTATATTACTTCCAACGGCTTATACCGTTGGAAAATGGGTAAATTAATAGATTTTCTGCAAAATTTTGGATTTATTAGACTTCCAACGGCTTAAAAATAAAATGGTTTGTATTTCTTTCTTTCAACGGCTATAACAGTTGGAAAATTAAGTTATGCAATTTTTAGTTTGAAAGTTTTCCAACGGCTGAGACCATTGGAAATAGAAAGGAATTTTGTTTTGTGCGTTTAATGAAACGATGCGTTTTAGTTTAGGATTTCCGACGGTCCTAGCCGTTGGAAAAAAAGTTTTTAAATCTCCCCCCTCCCCAACGCGAGTCGTCTTCTCCGGCGAGCCTTTTTTCGCGTCTCTCTCTCCTAGCTTCTCTCTTCATCACACAACATACACATTCACGTTTTGGTTCCGATTAAGCCGTGAAACAGCTTCATCTAGCTCAGTTGTACGTGGATCTGGTGTCATTTGGGGAGATCTGAAGGTTAGTTTCGTTTTATTTCCAATTTCGTTGATTTGTTTTTTTTCGATTTTTGCCTCGTTTAACTGTTTTGGTTGATAATGGATTGAATATTTTGGGTTTTATTGCATGATTGCAGTTCTTTGCGGCCATTCGAAGGAAGATAGAGCGTGATTTAAGGTAAGTTTGTTTATTTTATATTTTTTAAATTTTTATACCAATAAATACGCATAATCCGGATTTTTAGTTGTTTATTTCGTTTGAAATATATGCAATATTTGTGATTTTGTGTTGTTGATGGTTGGATGTGAATTTTTTAGGTTACCCATTGGAAATATATACAATTGGAAATTTATGTGTATTTTCTTACAATTTTTTATTTATTTTCGTGATGAATTATAAAAATATGAAATTATTAGTGTTAATTGAATTATTTATGTACTATATTTATGTGTGAAGTTAGTTAAGATAATTAAAATTAGTAAATTATTATTTATACGTAAATTGTTTAGGTACTAAAGTTATGTATGAAATTAGTTATTATATTTCAAAATATGAAATAATTTTGATTTTAATAAAGTGTTTAGGTAGTATAATTATCTCTCAAATTAGTTGGAATAATTAAAAATATTAAATAAATAGTTTAAAGTACATTGTTTAGGTAGTATATTTTACGTTTGAAATTAGTTTTTATGGGTTTGTTTAGGTAGTACTTTTATGTGTAAAAGTAGTTAGTATATTTACTAAAAAAATTTAATTACTAAGTAATTAAATATTTACAAATAGAAAATTCTTTGTTTTCTGTAAATGGTTTACGAAATATTTTTAAAAATATTTAAGTACTAAGTATTAGTATATTTCCAAGTAGAAAATAAAATTGTTTTCCGTAAATTGTTTACGTATTTTTTTTAAAAATTGTTTAGTTAGTCTATTTATGTCTCAAGTTAGTTAGTATATTTAAAAATAATAATTAATGGTGGGATGTAAATTATTTAGGTAGTATATTTATGTGTCAAACGTAGTTTGTATATTTAAGAACATAAAATAATTAGTTGGATGCTAACTTTTTGTAATTAGTATATTTGTGTGTTAAATTATTTAGTATATTTCTAAAATACCAATGGATTTGGTTTGAAGTCAATTGTTTGGGTAATATATTTTTATGCCACGTACAATGGTTAATTGGAATTTTGAGCACAATGTTTTCATAATTGGCATTAATATAAATTTCGAGAGTATTTCTAGTGAGTTAATTTTATTTGATTAAGTTTGACCTTGAATAATAATATATGTCAATATTAATAATATTAGTAATCATTTGTAATACTTGTAAGAATAAATATGGGATTATGAATGTAGTAGTAAAGTCATAGTACGTAAGAATAATATTAATAATATTAAGTATTGTTATTTCTGATCTACCAAATCATTTATGAGTAATATCAATTATAATAATATTAATAGGAATAATAATAATATAATTTCTAGTATTTGGAACAATAAATAACTTTTTCTAACATTAGTAGTAAAGTAATAGTAGTAATACTGTTACTACTATTGGCAATCTATATGCCAATAATAAATCCAATAAGACAAGTAATAATTTTAACTACCATTAATCACAGAATAATAATAATAATAATAATAATAATAATAATAATAATAATTTATTATAAGAATAAGAAGAAGAATAATAATAAGAATATTAATAATAATAATAATAATAATAATAATAATAATTGTATATTGAAATAGTACTAATAGTAATAGTAATAATAATAATAATAAGTATTATTATTATTATAATAATAAGCAATCCATTCAGAGTAATAATAATTAGAAAAAAAATACTAATAATATATAATTATTGAAACAATAATTTTTATGAGACGAGTTGTTGTAAAGTAATAGTAATAATAAGAGTACTCGCAAAAAGTAAATATATGGATAAAATATTTATATGTTAAAGTAAAAGCATTAACCCCACACGTTACATAAAATGTATTAAGTAACCCCTAAACCCATCAACGGGGTACCATTAACACTTATATGGATATCATATTATGAATTTCTTCCTATTATGTAGTAACAGTAAACCTTAAATAAAATTCCAACTGCCTGGGCACCTTACGTAAACCGTAACTTAGTAATTACAGTTTCTGTGTTTTAAATGACATGGTTTAGATTAACTAAAAAAATAAATCTATTGGTAGGACTCCATGGAACGTAGTTGGATGTATAGTAGTCGGTATTTACCGGGTCGAGTTGGGTACACAGAGGAGTGGGAGACAGGGATTGAGCAGTTCATAACATTCGCCTGTAGTAACCCAGCTCACATGGATGGAAACAAAATACGTTGCCCGTGTAAGAGGTGTAAAAATTTGAGGTTTAAGTATTGTGATGACGTGCGAGTGTATCTATACAGAGTGGGTTTCATGCCTCATTACACCAACTGGACAGCTCATGAGGAGGCATTTACAGAGCCTCCGCAGCAGTCGTTTCATAATTCTGATGTGTATGAGCAGTCTGAGTACAGTTCAAATATAAACCCATATGCTCAAATGATATTTGATGCAGCGGGTCCAAGTATGCATCAGAATTCCACTGAACAGGATCAACAACCTAATGAAGGGTTTAGAAAATTTTCTGAGTTACTGGACTCCGCTAGTACACCTCTTTAGGATGGATGTGAGAAGCATTCTGAACTTTCTGCTGTAGTTCGGTTGTTAAACATAAAAGCAGAATATCATATACCAAGAGGGTGTTATGATGGTATCGCAGCGTTGATGAAAGAGACACAGCCAAGTGACAGCAAGATGCCATCCAATTGGTATGAGACGAAGAAATTAGTTTCACAACTAGGTCTTGCCCATTTTAAAATTGATGCTTGTGTAAACGACTGCATGTTGTTTTGGAATACTGATGAAGCTGCTTTAGAATGCAAGTTTTGTGGTGAATCTCGGTTTAAGCCGAGGACATATGGGCGAGGTAAGGATAGAGCAAGGAAGACTATGCACTATTTACCACTCACTCCTCGGCTTCAGCGACTATATGCTTCACTGTCAACTGCAGAGCACATGCGATGGCATAGTGAGCATCGATCTGACCCAAATGTTTTAAAACATCCTTCAGATGGGGAAGCATGGAAACATTTTGATTCCACGTACCCGTGGTTTGGGGCGGAAACCCGAAATGTTCGCCTTGGAGTTTGTTCTGATGGGTTTACGCCTTTCGGGTACTCTGGTAAACAATACTCATGTTGGCCTGTCATTGTTACACCCTATAATTTGCCTCCGTGGATGTGTATGAAGAAGCCATATATGTTTTTAACTGCATTGATACCCTCGGAGTCCACGTCAGAATATTGATGTCTATTTACAACCACTTATTCATGAATTGAAGCAGCTATGGGAGGATGGGGTCGAAACATGGGATGTTTCACTGAAACAAAATTTTCAGCTCCGCGCTTCGGTTTTGTGGACCGTAAATGACTTCCCGGCTTATGGGATGTTGTCCGGATGGATGACTCATGGAAGGTTATTGTGCCCTATTTGCATGGATTATAGTAAAGCTTTCCAACTTGAGCATGGAAGGAAAACGTCGTTCTTCGATTGTCATTGACAATTTCTAGAGTTGGATCACCCATACAGAAGGAACAGAGTCTCCTTTAAGAGAGGAAAAGTTGAGAAATCGTTGCCTCCTGAGCGTTTACCACCAGCAGCAATATTTGAACGTATCTCACATTTGCCTTCTGTAGTTCGCAATGGACAGGTTGTAACCATACCAGGTTATGGCAGAACCCATAATTGGACAAAACGAAGTATTTTCTGGGAGTTACCGTATTGGAAGACTAATTTGATCCGCCATAATTTGGATGTTATGCATATAGAGAAGAATGTGTTTGACAATATATGGAATACAGTGATGGATGTGACCAATAAAACTAAGGACAACGTGAAGGTGCGTAAAGACCTTGAGATTCTGTGCAGTCGATTAGAGCTACATTTAATTCCTCAGGGTGACGGCCGAGCAGTTAAACCTAAAGCCACATTTGCACTAAACAGAGAGCACAGAACTGATGTGCTTAATTGGGTTAAAACACTTAGACTCCCAGACGGGTATGCATCGAACCTTGCGAGGTGTGTTGACAGTAATGTAAGTCAACTGTCAGGTCTGAAAAGCCATGACTATCATGTAATGATGCAGAGGCTCCTCCCAATTGCACTTGAAGCAATGCCTGATAATATATGGAAACCGTTGACCGAGTTAAGCCAATTCTTCAGAGATTTATGCTCCCCAGAGTTAGATGTGAATCACATGGTCGAGTTGGAAGCAAATATACCTGTCATACTTTGTAAGTTGGAAAAAATTTTCCCACCGCCTTTTTTCGACTTGATGGAACATTTGCCGGTTCACCTACCTTACGAAGCAAGAGTTGGAGGCCCCGTTCAATATAGGTGGATGTACAAGTTTGAGCGTTGTATACATGACCTCAAAATGAAGTTTTCAAATAAGGCTTATGTAGAGGGTTCAATTTGTGAAGCATATCTAATTGAAGAGACCTCTACATTTTGCTCTCACTACTTTGAATCCCATATCCCACATATGGCTACTCGAGTACCTCGTAATGATGATGGGGGCGAAGGACCATTTGATGAATCAGTGTGGTCTATATTTAGATACCCGGGTCGACCATATGGGGCATCAAGGTATCGCTATCTTGATGACAATGAATTGAGGGTGGCAGCTGCATATGTGTTACTGAATTGTAAGGAGGTGAAGCCGTACCTCGAGTAAGTGAAACAATACCCATTGCTAAATACTTGAGTGTTTCTCTGAAACAAAACTTTTCTTCTTTTCTACTAAACTCATCCAGTTTATGCTCCATCGTCTTCTTATGCCATCTTGTAGTTTGTTCGTTGATGAGGTGCGCATGCATGCCCCAATATATGGATGGCAGACCTGGATGTCTACATTGAGAATAACTTTGAGACATGGCTTAGAAACTATGTAAGTTACTTACACTTCCAATTACCCATATTTTGATAAATAACCAAAATACATATTTATATTATGACTTTCTGAAACTAGGTGAATGATGTAAGGAACACTATCACGGACCGCTTCCTGTGGGATGTTGCATACGGGCCATCTCGTCGTGTTGAGAGTTGGCCTGTTTACTTCATAAATGGGTACAAGTTCCACATTAGCGACTGGGGTCGCGACAAATCAACATTTAACAGTGGAGTATGTATTAGGACTTCAGGATCAAGTGAGGTTGAATGTGATTTTTATGGGGTGTTAGAAGAAATTATCCAACTGGAATATCCTGGGTGGCCACATAAAAAAGTAGTATTGTTTAAGTGTGCTTGGTTTGACCCTACTCCAAATCGTGGCATTCGGGTTCACCAACAATATGGGATAGTTGAGGTTCGTGATGGTCGTCGATATGGGAAGTTTGACCTGTTCATTCTTGCATCCCAAGCTGATCAAGTTTACTACACCCATTATCCCACGAAGTCACGTGACAAAACGGGTTGGTTGGCGGTGTTGAAAATCAAACCTAGACGCATTGTTCATAATAATGTAGCTGATGTCGAAGATGCATATCAGGAAGAATTGCAGGCCGGTGTGAACAGGTCTCCTATAATTATGGATGACCCAATCGACAATTTAGCTGAAACAGGTGTATGGGAAGCTGTGGAGGAAGACATGGCATTGAGGGATGAAACTTTGGGAGATGACGATTTCTCTGACAATGAGGAGTCCCTTGAAGGAAGTGATGATGAAAATGATTTTGAATCAGGGGATACTGATAGTGGCAGAGAAATCAAATTCAGATGAACTTGGAAACTCAGAATAATGTAAACGTGCATATGTTATTGTGTTATGTAATGTTCTCGTTTAATAATTAACTTTTAATATATATGTAAAGAGCAACTGAAACTTCAACTTGAAGCCTACAATATGATTGAGCAAGTTTTATTTCAATGTTTGAATGTACGTTATGTAAACTTTTGTATGGGATTTCATAATAATGTAGATGCCACCTAAAGGAGATGCGACATATACACGTCGCCCAGGGAAAGGGCTATTTCAGCAAATGAAAGAAGTTTTAGCAGAACCAATAGCTAGACATGATCGGGCAGGCCAATCGCACTCCCATCATTCGGATGCACAGCCATCAACAGAACAAACACCTATTCATCATCCTCACCCTCCCAGAGGTGGTATTCGCATTGGTCCTACATGTGGTAGTGGTAGTCGGTCTACCCCGACCCCTGTAGTGTCACCGGATGGTGGGAGTTCACATGGTCAGTCCGCGGTATCCCAAGCCCCGCTACAGGCTCGTTTATGGATAGTACCTCACGGGAACACGTAAGTAATGCACCCGCTTGTACCAAATTAGTTTATTTAACATGTAGTATCTGAAGTCCCAGTAAGAGTAATTTCATGAATTCTGTGAAACATCCACTTCATGTAGCTTCCTTCCATCACGAGCAACAAGGTTGGTCACTAGATGCTTCACCACACACTTCAGGGGACATCATGACTAGACGAGTGCGAGTCCAGCAGATATTCAGGCGTGGTGGCGCGTATTTGAGGTTAGATACTTGTTATAACTATTTCGTCTTTATCATCTATGTTGGAATCTATAGATCCGCTATATAGTTTTTATAAATAATAACGTGCAGGGATTATGTGAGTGGGATCCAGCCCACCATAATGAGGTCTACCGCGTCTGGCATATGTTGGCGGCTAGTCATTACCGACATATGCTGGGGGACATCCGCCGAGAAAAGAATCCAGAGAAACGGCGAACAAGGGCATCTTTTATGACCGATGCGCAGTATGCAGAAATGGAAGCATGGTGGGTTACCGCGGAGTTTAACGAGCGATCGGCAAGGGGTAAGACGATGCGAACTTCATCATCGGACTCATCTAACTCCACAGGTGCATGCAGTGCTACATATGCAGGAGGTTCGGTTTCCATTACTGAACACCGAGAACGAATGGTAAAATAATCATAATCTTTTACATATAATTCAAGTAACTTTATTTGGAGAATCAATTAATGTGACTATGTTTCAAATGTAGCGTGATAAAGATCCGGAGAAGATGGACCCAGGATTGTTCAAGGTGATGCAGCAAACTCATAAGAAAAAGAGCGGGGATTACGTTAACAGGCGGACTGAAGAAGTTGCGGTAAGTAATTGTTACATAATGCTTAAGTATAATTTCTGATCTTGTTACTAATAAATTTTCTGTACTTTTATATGCAAGCAATAGTGGCTGCTGAGATCGAGGAAGCAACGCAGCAAACGGATGATTCAGGTGGCGCAGCTGACATAGATGAGGTTGCGATCATAAGTGCCGCTGCTGGGGGTAGGAAGAAAGGGCGTGTATTTGGCCTTGGATCAGAACAACATGTCCTGCCTGGACGACGGCGACCAGGGCTTACTCATCCAGCACATGTTGATGTGATGCAGACTCCGGAGTTCGCTGAACAAGTACAGCAAGTCGTAGCGGAGCAAACTGCACAACAAGCATCACATTATGAGCGGAAGCTACAACGTCTGAAGAGGAGACAACGAGCTGAGATGGAGTACATATGCAATTCAATTGGCATTCTCCCGCCCGCACCACCTGCAGATGATGATGATGACTCGGGATCGGATGACGCATAGATCAGGTATATCATGTTACTAGATGTATTTATTAACAAACATTCACTTAGTTGGATTATGTAAGCATGTAATTTAAACTCTACTGGAGCTCATGTGGATTTAGTAGTAAATTTCCAACTTGACTTAGTAATTTTAATTCTGTATGTTTGTTTTAACAAACATTCACTTAGTAATTTTAATTTATGAAATTTTGTGAGTTTTAAAAATTGACTACAAACGATATCAGTATCGGCAGCATATGAGGTTAACGTTTAAACAAAACATTCGATTGGAAATGGACAGTATAGAGATAAATAATATAAAGGAAAAAATAATTCGCAGCTAAAAATAAAATCTGGAAAATTTTCCAACTGCCTAGGCAGTTGGAAATGTTTCCAATGGCTTAAAAAATTTCCAACTGTCAGGCAGTTGGAAACCTGGGTAGTTGGAAATTTTCCAACTGGCTAGTGTATTTTCCAACTGCCTTCATTTCCAACTGCTCAAGCAGTTGGAAATGGTTCCAACTGCCCTGGGAAATTTCCCAACTGCCAAGGCAGTTGGAAAACCAAAAAATAAAAAAATTAATAAAGCCGTTGGAAAATTCTCCAACTGCTTAATTTCCAACGGCTGACAGTTGGAAGTTCCAACTGCTCACTTCTGGGCAATTGGAAAATTAACTTCCAACGGACTATTTTCCAACTGCCTGCCGTTGGAAACAGTCCATTTCCAACGGCTGGCAGTTGGAAACAGTCCATTTCCAACGGCTGGCAGTTGGAAATGGCAGTTGGAAAATCTAATTTTTTTAGTAGTGATGATTTACAAACATAAAAAACTAATAATTCAAACTATCCATTAATTATCAAAAGATTATGGTATAAAATTAATTTATTAGAAGATAGTTAGTGAACAATTTAAACAATTCATGTTAGATGATTAGGTGAAAGTTAACGAATTAAAATTTTTGGTATTTGTCTTTCAATAAATTTAAACTATCATAATTTTTTTTTACAATTAATAGGCCATTTAAAGTTTAAAATATCAGTTTTTGCTCTCTATAATTCAATTTTTCTGTGCCAACTCAATCTTACCTTAATTTTTTGTATATGAAGATGACAGAATTCTAGGTGCCCTAAAGCAGAATGACAGTGGGAGCAGAACCAACGGTATATTTAAGAGTGTCTCAAAAGCAGCAATATATAGTTTTCATGTTGTGATTATTTGCATAGAAATTTATGAAAAAAGTACAAAACTTGAGATATAAATCAATTCAAAATAATAATTTATTATATTCTATAATGTATAGTAGTGCTAACACAATTAAAAGTAACATGGAATGAATGAAAAAAAAACTAAAATCACTTTATAATACAACACCAGCCAAAGAAATGTGACATCATAGATTAATGAAATTTAACTGCAGAAATAAAACAACAAAAAAGCATAAGGAACCATGTCGTTAATATATATATATATAAGTATAAAGAACAAATACATGAAAGAAAAGCTTATAGCCATAGGTACGTTAAAAGAGAGAACATTAATCCTTTCAAAAAGAAGAAAAGACACAATAATATATTAGGTTCAGCATTACTAAAAAAAGAAAACAAAAAATAGCACAAGTTACAATTGACACTAACCCTGTTTAGCGACCAAAACCAAGTTAAGTTAAATTTGGAAAGAGTTACAATTTGCCCATGTGATTACCCTAAATTACAATTTACCTAATTCTGTTTTAGAAACTTTTAAAAGTCTCGTTTCAAAAATATTTTAAAAGCCCCCTGAAATTTTAAGAAACGTACCCTTATCCTTACAATCATTTTTTAATATTAAAATTAATGAATTAATTACATTTTAAGACTCAAACTCTAATTCTTATCTAAGTTTTCTCCTTAACATATAAATTATTTCATTACTTGTCTTTTTCAAATAATATAATATAATACATCTTTATATATATTATTCCTTTGAACTTATTATCTCCCAATTATTTTTTTCCTTATGATTATATTTTTATTTATTTTTCCTTATCAAATCTGAGAGTTTATTTAAGCTTATTATTTTTTAGGGAAAAAAATGAATAAGTCGAGTTCCGAATGTATCATTTTTGAGCTCTTTCGTTAAATCAATGGAACAACTTGTATAAAACTAAGCCCAATAGTTGATAAACCGCACTAGATTTGAATAGTGCATCATAGCTAATTTTTATTTTTAACTTAAGTCAATTTAATTTAAAATAATTTATTTTTATTTTTATATTTTTTTACACAGAACTAATTTTAGCTGAAAATCAATATTACATAATTGTAATAATCTATTTAAAATACAATTTTTATAATTTTATGAACAAACGACAGCACTGTAGATGAATGGGTATAAGTCTGGGCTGAAATGAACAGTGTACTTCTTGGCTCAATAACACTTCTTGGACAAAAATTGGAGAAATTTCAGAAAATGTCTCCAAGATCTCACCCTCGACTTTAATGGTCCTTAAACTTTCCTTTCCCCTTTCTGAACCCCTTCTTTGTGGTAGCAAAGTTTTGGGCTAGAGATGAGCAACGCCCATCTTGTTTAGATTGGAAAACTTGAACAAAGGTCCCCAGAATCTTATACTTTATTTTAATGGTCCTCAAATATTTTTTTCTTTTACTTGAGCCCCCATTTTTTGGTAGTAGCTCTTTGTACTTTAGCCTCACTTGACAAGGTGCAAATTCTCTGTAAAAATGATTAAATCCAGACTATTGAGTGCAAGTAGTTTTTTGTCATACTAATTCTTGAACATTATTTGTTGATGAACGACCCCCTATTTCAATCAAATTACCTTCTTGCTTTTTTTGATCAATGGTTGAATCAACTTTTAGTTACTAAATTCTGCTATTTGGCCTTTTCATTCCTAAATTTTATATTTTGAAGAATAGGCTCCAATTTTGTATGCATTAGAATTTCATGAAAAGGTTTTTATGATCGTCAGTTGTTGATTATATTTACATGTAATGCTAGAGCAGAATGAATATGGCATTACGTGTGGGCATTTTTATTACCAACTTGTAAAACATGATGTTGTTCTATAAATAAGCAATGACAAATATTCTCTACACATTGGTTTGTCTGATTTTGAGTTTGGGTTAGCTTACTTTTAGTCTTCGATCTACTTTGTGTTTAGAGTTTGTTTTTTAATTAGCTCGCCTTTTTTCTCTTTTCTTTTCTTTTTTCCTCTCTTCTTTGTTTTTATTAAGTTAATTATTAAACTATATTTTAGTTCCTAAAACCTTTTGACTTTGTCTTTTGATTCCCAAACTTTAATGACTGACGATTGCGCCCTTATTGTTCGGTATATGGTTGAGCTATACCTTTAATTCATGAGGACTGATAGCTACCTTCTCTCCCACATTCTCTTTTACGCATTCGTGCTGATAAGCTCCCATGTGTTTCTTAAATTGTGTGCCTCATCTGGTAACTGGGTATTGGAGGTGTTGAGCTAAAATTGCAAAATTTGTTCAACTTAAGGAATATTTTGATTGTTATGTGCCCAATGAGTAACAACAGTACTTTAATTTTTTAATAAAGAAAATTCACTTTGATTGCTGCTTTTTTTCCCAAGAATTCATTGAGGAACTAAATACTCTTTTTTTCTTCTTCTTATTTTATTTTTTATTACATTTTTTTCTTATATTGCATATTTATACATAAATACTACCACTGACCCAATTTGGATGATGCATTCTTTTGTAAGGATTTCAAAACACACTCAACCTGGCCTTACCCTCCTCGAACCTGGCTACCCAAACTTGAACCCAACCATACCTACACCCCCTTCTAAATTAGAATATTTATATTCAAAATATGATTTTATTTTAAAATAAAATTGTAATTTAACATAAGTTATCATATATAAATTCAATTAATAAAATAAATTTATAATTTAACATAAGTTATTATATGTTACTTTAATTTATGATTTTTTAGGTATTAGTTAATTGTAAATATACACATTGTTTTGAAAATATATGCAAATATATAAAAACAAAAGTGTAAAAAATCAAATATATGTCTTAAAATGGGTTGATGGGTAGTACCTACTTGCCCACAAGGCGGGTACTACTTGAACTCAATTACTCCTGAAAAGGGTTAAAGATTAGCTATACTTTGCCCAATCCTGGCATATTGACATATCTGTCTCTTTAGGTAAAGTAAATTACTCCCTCCATCCCAATTTGGATGATGTGTTCCTTTGGGTATGGAGATTAAGATATGCGTAATTTTTTTATCCTTTTCATTTTTACCCTTAAAACTAAAATAAATAAATAATTTTTTTTATTTGTATAGTGAGAGTTTAATGGGGATTAGAAAGAGAATATATTCTTTTTTGAGTTTTGTACAGTTCTTGGATTTTGTATGGAAAGAGTTTAAATGAGGGCAGCAAGATAAATTAAATATTAAAAACTTTTTAGAAAGGGAAATAGCTCATTTTTTTTTGGACAGTCTAAAAAGAAATATCTGTCATCCTTTTTTGGGCGAATTGAGCAAATGCTAAAAAAATTTCAAAAAAGCGAAACAACTAATTATTTTTAGGACAACATAAAATAAATATTTGTTATGTTTTTTTTTATAGAGAGAGCATAAATGATGAACGCTATATATCCTCTTGATGTATTATGAATTGAGAAACTATATTGAAGCACATTACCCCCCTCATACTGCATATCATAGAAATTAGTATATTTTGCACTTGTTTTTGTACCATGAACTTTATTGTATCTCATATCAGGTAATTATGGTGATATCATGGTTTACTAAGAAAATTATAATTTTTTTTTTAAGTATAGGTAAAAAATTATTATAATTTTGGCAATATTGAAAAAAAAATCCTTAGATTCATGACTAAGAAAAATTTAAGTTAAAAAAGGGTTAAGACTTGGAAGTGAAAATGTGATATTTGAATAAGTATTATTTCTCCTGGAAATTTATGTAAATATCGAACGGATGTTTGTTTGCTTTAGCTTTTTTTCTAAATAGATGTTTGTTTGTTTTAGTTTACCAAAAAAATAATTTTTTGGTATTTTGAGCAAATAAAATGATTTTTGAATAACCGAAAGTGTAAAAAAGCAATAAAAAAATATTCAGTTTTTCAAATTCTTCCCTAAAAAGGCAACAATTAAAGTAGATTTTCTTATGAAAAAAAATAATAAAGTAATGTCGTTATTCATTGGACGCATAGCAAGTAAAATCTTCTTTAGTTGAACAAAAATTTGATTTTAGTCCAATAAATTCTATGCCTAGTTATCAATTATGGCACAAAATTTGAGGTACACATGGGAGGTTATTAGTGTGAAGGTACAGAAGAGAAGCTGGGAGAGAAGATAGGTGTCGGTCCTCTTAATTCATTATTCTTATGGGTCTTCAAGCATTATGTTCCGTGAATCCATTTAAACGCTACTCCCTCCATTCTGCATTAATTAATTATTTTATTAAAATTTGACTTGAAAATATTAATATTAATATATATTAAAAAAAATTCTTCAAAATAATATTTAGGAACTATAATTTTCAAAGTTTCATTTTCATATAAAATATTCATATTTTATAATAAATTTTAAAAAATAAAATTACAAATTAATTGTTGTGAATAGTAAAAGGGTCAGCTTTTATGAAACGGAAAGAATACTGTGGAATGAACCTGAAGCAATTTGCAGTTCTTTGCACATTGTAATTTATTTAAACTTTTATTGGAATGATGTTAATTAAACATAAACAAATATTTTAAACCAAGTCTGAGCCAATTAGTTATTATATTGTAGACCTATGTCTAATTAGACATGCTAATCTAGCTCTAATTCTCTATATATAACTCACAAATCAATAAATAAATTGATTAATTTGCCCATGGACCAACACTCGCCCTTACTCTTAAAAACTCACCTTTATCGCCCCTTCTGCTGCCGTTGTCTCCTCTTCTGATGAACCGTCACCACCTCCAAATATTATAGTTATCATCCGCCTCCAGATCTCGCAACTGCTCGGCTTCAAATCTCGTCATCATTCGTCGGATCTCGTCGTCACCCGCCGGATCTCATCAATCACCCGCCAGATCTCATCATCACCCGTCGGATTTGGTCGATCACCCGCTGGATCTCGTCAATCACCCGATGAATCTTGGTTCTGATCATTTCCTCCAAGCGCATCCTTGTTGCTTCCAAACAACAAAAGTGTTTGCAATAAAACGTAAATGTGTCTAATATAGTATGTGAAAGTGTCTACAAAGTAGTATAAAATAAATTATTATAAGGTTAAATTAAAAGTGTCTAAAGCTATAAGAAGAAGTGTCTGATTGAATATTGTAAAATATCTAAATAAACATGTAAAAGTGTCTGAACAAAAAATGACTGAATTGCTGAACAAAAAATAACAGAATCAACTTGTGAATAATTTATTACATTTAAAATATAATAAAAAATGTCTGAATCAATAAGTAAAATTGTCTAATTAAATATTGAAAAATGTCTAAAGAAATATATAAAAGTGTCTGACTAAATAACTTCTGAAAAATTTGTTACCTTTAAAAAATAAATATATGAAATAATTAAAATAAGTGTTTGACTAAATATATAAAAGTGTTTAAATCAACATGTAAAAGTGTCTAAATATTTAAAGAAATGTTCAAATAAAGGTATATGATTTAATGTCTAAAAAAGTGTCTAAATAAAAATTTTAAAATGTCTAAAATACAATAGAAAAGTGTCTAAACAATAATAACTAACAAAAAAAATATTTTTGTTTTGGAAAATCAAACGTCATCTCTCATCAGCAACCCACCTTCCACGCCGCAACCCTTGTTCCATAACCCCTAGCCACCACAGACCGCCTTCCCTCCCGCTCAAACTTCGGCTCATCGCTCGCGCTGTCGTGCCTCGCCTCGCACCGCCACGCCTTAGCCCTTGCCTCACACCGTCGTGCCTTTGCCTTTGCCTCACACTACCGCGCCTTGCCCCTCGCCTCTCCTCACGCCTGGCTTCGCCTCGCCCCACTGCGCCGATCTAGCTCCTTGCACCACTACGCCTCTCCTCACTCCTAGCCGTGCCGATCTGCCTTCACCGTAGTCTTGTTCATCATCGTCGCCTTCATCACTCTCTCAGATCTCCCTTGATTGAAGCATTGTCACAGGCCGCCGTCGGCGTCGAGCGTAGAGATCGAAGAGGACGAAGGTTATGAAACTTTTTGAATTTTGGTTTTATCTCACGATCTAATCTATGAAATATGACAATAATTAAATACAATAGTTAGTGGTAAAAATATCATTTACCTATTATGTTTAAATGAACATATTCACACGGTATCCGTAGTATGAGCCAACTTTGAATTTTTATCTATATTTCACCCCTTAAATAAAGCGAAAATGAAAAGTAAAAAAACTTAGCATCTTCTCTTCCATTACCAATTTGGCATTGACTCTTATCACTTAAACAGGCTCTCGCTGCTGCTTCTCTCGATCCATTCCGGAACACTCGAGAAGCTGTGGCTTTCGCAATCCACTGTCCAGAGGACTTCAGATTCACAGAACTCTTCTTCCCTGACGCCGCACCTCCTACACCTCCACCGCCGCCGTGCGACCAAGATTTGTACCTGAATTTCTTAAATCTTGTAGTTATCGGAGCAAGTTATTCTTTCTCTATTGGTTTTCAATTTCTCTATTCAAACATCTCTGTTCTTTGTGATTTTCTGGATTGCTGCCATTTGTTATTCTTCCTCTATTGGTTGCCACCTTCTCTACTCAAACATCTCCGTTCTTTGTGATTTTCTGGATTGCTGCCATTTGAATTTGTGTTTCGCACTTTTGGTGTTTCATTAGGTTCGATTTGGAAGGCCGAGCTGTGGCTGAGATGGCGTTAGCCGAAGATCAAGACGACGAGAACGAGATAGTTGCGGAGAGTGCTGCGGTTGTGAGAGGTGAGCCCCCTCAAGATGGTGATGGACCTCCCAGAGTTGATTCTGCTGTGGAGATGATTCACGAGAAAGTTTCGAAGCAGATCATTAAGGAAGGCCATGGTCAAAAGCCATCCAAATACTCTACATGCTTCTGTAAGTACCTTTTATTTTGTTTCTGAACGTTTTCACACTGCTGACTTTTTGGATTCTTTATCACTAATCTTACGCTTAAGCACCTGGTTAATGATCCTTAAACACACTTCATGAATGTTCTGTCGCTGCGTTTGTTCATGTTAATCGTGTGGGTGTCTTTGCAGTAATTACCCTATTCAAGTGGATGACTATGTCTATGTGTCATTTCGTATGGGTTTAGATTAGTTAGCTGATGGCCAACAAGTTTCATTGGGATGCCCCATCCTTGGGGATCTATCTTAAGGTTTGGGTTATATTCAGATTAGCTAGCTGATTAGCTAGCTGATGAGTGATGGGCACCATTGTTATGAACTTGGTATGGTCCTCTGTCCTCGTTAATTCCTGTCTGTCAATGTCCTCAAGTAGGATTTCCATTGTGTGTTCATTTCATCTGAAGAGTGTTTTTGCTCATAACTGTATGAGCTTTTGGTTGAATAGAGTCCATCCTAGTCCATATAGTTATGCATCACCATTGATCATCTCCTTCAGGTGACTGCACCTGTGCCTTATTCATGATGATTTATTACAACCACTAGGGCGGAAAAGACAGCCTTGATATGCACTGGCTAGTCAACATCATTTAGGGTCTAGGTAGAGATTATCACTTTGAACTGCATCCTGAAACGCATATTGGCTTTCATAACATGGAGAACTGCTTATACGGGGTTTGGGTGTGAAGAAGACTAGATGCTCCACTGAATGAACAACCATTTCCTTTACTTGGTTGATGACTATGAGCACATCTGGTGCCCATTGAAAATCGAGGATATTGTTGCGGTTCTATCTAAAATTTTACACCCAAGTAACTCTTTATATACGACAGTGCACTACAAGGCATGGGCCAAAACCAGCCAGCACAAGTTTGAGGACACATGGAATGAACGGCAACCACTTGAAATGGTTTTAGGAAAAGGTATCTGGCCAAACTGCTGGAGCTTTCACTATCTTTCAATTTCTAATTTGTTTTTCTTTTTCCTATTTGTATCAATGTTCATGCCTGACTTGGAAAGATTTTGACAGTTCAATCTTTTTTTTTTTCATTTGTACAGAAAAGAAAGAAATGAGTGGTTTGGCAATTGGTGTCTCGAGCATGAAATCTGGTGAACGTGCCCTATTGGGTGTGGGGTGGGAGTTAGGTTATGGGGAAGAAGGAAGCTTTTCTTTCCCAAATGTTCCACCCATGGCAGACTTATTGTATGAGGTTGAGCTTATAGGATTTGATGAAACCAAGGAAGTGAGTTACTCCTTTATGGCTGTACAATTACTTGCTTATCATTCTCCACGTGTGTTTTATAATGGTAATAGCATTCATTTTGTTGTTAGGGTAAAGCTCGTAGTGACATGACTGTGGAGGAAAGGATAAGTGCAGCGGATAGAAGAAAGATGAACGGAAATGATCTGTTCAAGGAGGAGAAATTAGAGGAGGCCATGCAACAGTATGAAATGGTTACACACTATTTTCCTGAAATGTTACAGTTCATCTCATGCTAGCATATGCCTCTTGTTCTACCTGCATAGGCTTTCACTAGTAAAAAGTTTTGATGCATTGTCTTCATTTCAGGCCATTGCGTACATGGGTGATGACTTTATGTTCCAGTTGTTTGGGAAGTATCGTGACATGGCATTAGCTGTCAAAAATCCTTGCCACCTTAACATGGCAGCAGGTCTTATAAAACTCGAGCGCTATGGAGAAGCCATTGGCCACTGCACAATGGTCAGCATATGATATAGTTGACTATCCTTGAGGAAGAAAATTATCTGAAAAGAATTGTTATTGTGCTTGCAGGTGCTAGCGGAGGATGAAAACAATGCAAAAGCACTCTTCAGAAGAGGTAAAGCCAGAGCAGAACTCGGGCAAACAGAAGCTGCGCGGGAAGATTTTCTGAAGGCACGGAAGTTTGCACCTGACGACAAAGCAATTGCTAGAGAGCTGCGGTTGCTTGCCGAACAGGACAAAGCTCTCTACCAGAAGCAGAAGGAGATCTACAAGGGCCTTTTTGGACCCAGACCTGAACCCAAACCCAAGAGAACTAATTTGCTAATCCTCTTATGGCACTGGCTTGTGTCTCTGTTCTATCGGCTGATTAGACGCGAAAGAATCAAGGCTGAATGATTGAATGGAGAATGAAAGTGCATTTGAAGCCAGTTATGTTGAACAACCAGTACTTTTGAGATGTTGTCCCTTGGACTAATAGACCTTGAAACATTAATATGCTGGAATTCCGGAGCTGAGCTCTCTCAGCGATGTTCTTGTTGATTTGTTACCAACTATCCCACTTAATATCAATATCTTCTTGGTTAAATTACATTGCAATTAAATTCATGAAACCTGTTTCAGGTTGGGAACAGTATTGAACTCGAATTTACGCAAATATCAAAACCATATAAAAAGCTAGGAAACGAGTAATATTTCGTATGTACAGCCGTTGTATATGCTTCTATTGAAAAATATGGAGTCTAGTTTTATTTCATGAATATCAAACTTCAGGTGGACGAAATGTGAGATTACATGTACAGTGGGTGCAAGTTACATATCTGAGGTATGGGGTTTGGGGAAGGCAAATCTCTACCATGATTGATTAGGCATGGACATCCAAGCAAAGTAAGCGCAAACAATCTTCTGCGAAACATAAACATAAACGGCAAATGACAAGCTCATCAAGGTCAAGTCCTTCCAGTCTCCCTTCCTCTGTGGGCTCAAATTCTCCTTCAAATCTGTGCCCATCTTGTTTACATGTGTAAGAATCTGAGAAAAGGGCTCCCTCTCCCTCCTCTTCCCTTTCTGTGTCTCTGGAGTCGATTCTTCAGCTGGCTCACTGTCTTGGCTAGATGAGACCATTACAACCCTTGGGCTGCTTCTGTTTCTGCTAGGATCCATACCTCGTATCGCCGACTTCCCTATAAGGAAACGGTAAGAAACAGAGAGAGCTGCCATGGAAGCGGTTCAAGAGATCCTGGCAAGTAATGAAAACTGGAAACTGGAAAGGCGAGTTTTTTCATCAATTATCTTTGACCCGAACTGAGTTTTGTCAAATCGATGTCGACGTAAGATATTTTCTTAGCATCAGAAATCAAAATAAACGTTTCCTTGCCTTACGATTTGCAACGGGGAATGGATAAGCGGGTTCTCCAAGTCAAAAAAGGACCAATCGTACCCTACCTTGTTGAGTTATGGAGTCAATTACGTAAATGGTCTCTAACCTTTAATTATTGTTTGTTTTAGCTCATATTCTATTGAATGTTTTGTTTTGATTCTAAAACTATTAAATATGTTTCATTTTAGTCCTAAATTTATTAAAAACGTTTTATTTTGATCCCATTTGATGAAATTTATTAACTCAAAGCATTTGTCTAATAATGAGTTTTTAGATTATAATTTAAACTATTTGGTAGCTATCTTATAATAAATTTAATTTATATAATAATTTTTTAAGCTAATTGAAAATTTAATATTAATTTAAATTATCTATTTAATTTGTTGTCAGAAAATGTTAAACAATTTAAATTTATTGTATGACAGTTACCAAATATCCAACTTAGAACTTCAAAATTTTATGTGATAGTTATTCTGAGTTAATGAAGTCCATATGTTGAAGGACCAAAATAAAACAATTTTAATAGGTTTAGGATAAAAAAAATTCAATAGGTTAGGGACTAAAATAGAATGATATTTAAAATTTAGGGACCATGCATGCAATTTACCCTTAAATCATGTCATTATATATATTGAGTAAGTCTAATGTGCACCACACCTTTTATGTTTATATATATTTGTATTTCAATACTACCATTTATATCATAAAACAAGTATCAACATATCAAATTTCATGTCCTTCCAAAATTTAAAATATGTACAATTAAATGTCAGATATGTATAAACTCAATAAATAAATAAAGTGAGAGATCTATATCAATAATGCGTAACATATGTATTAACGAAATCAAAGATACGTATTCAACCTCTTATAAAAAAAACATGTGTGAAAGCGTTAAATCCCACTTCTCTCCAAAATTTGAGATATGTACAAGTCGAATAATAGGTATGTATAAAATTTTATGTATAAAAAAAGTGATGAATATGTACAAATCGATTCATATATGTATAAATTCAATATACAAAGAATGTGGTGGATCAAACCAACACCAAACCCTCTAAGACAGTATACATTATGATTCCAAAATACTCATCACCTTATCAGATAAGAGAAAATGAAAAAAAAAATGAATAAACGCGCTCACAAAGAATGTAAAATATGTGCACCAATTTTGTGAGATATGTGTACAAATAAAATTATTTTATTTATTTCATTTTAAGAAGTTTTTTTATTTGTCCTATAAGCTCATATATACGATGTGAATAAACTTTTGTATATATAAGCATTATATGTAAAAGTGAAATAAAATTTTGTTTATAAAAAAAATAATATAATGTGACATTATTTGTACAAATGAGTTTACTCATCTATACATATGTGATTACATGTTTATACACATCTATTTATGTAGTTGCGTATGTTATAATTTAATACTAAAATGGTCAAACAATTATTTTTGTATTCATATAATTTTATGACTTTGTATACATCATTTTTCATATATATACATATGCGTATCTATGAAAACATAATGAGCTCATTTGAAGAAAGGTAAAACATCAAGGGATAAAACAGGATTTGACCCAAAACAATTTAACAATTAATTCCACTATCTTAATTATCACCATTCACTTTTAAACAATTAATCTATAATTTTTTATTTTAATTATGATAATATATAAATAAAAAAATATATATATAAATGATAAATTAAAATCAACAGTTTAATTTTTTTAATAAATAATAATATAAACAAATTTAAATCAAATTGTTCAAATAAGGCGAATGAAGTAAAAATATTGACACAGAGGAAGTATCACATAACCTAGCTCCCCGGGCCCCGCCCTCGCTACTCGCATCTCGTATCTCTTCTCATTCCCCAGTCGTTGGAACTTCTAAGAGCATCTCCAACAGCTTCCCTATTTTACAGTTTTTCTTCATTTTAGGGAATATGAAGCCATTTTTCACTTCAACAGTTTCCCCATACTATTCTCTAAAATGGGGAATGGGATGAAAGAGAAGATCTCATTCCCTATTTTTGCAGAAACTCCAAAAAAATTTTGGGAATGAAAAATAACATTCTCTCTTTCTTGTAAATGTTGTCTCATTTATTATTCATAATAATTAATTCATAATTTTATTTTCTTCAAAATTTCTTATAGAAATATAAAATTTTTATATGAAAATGGCATTTTAAAGACTCTATTTTATAAATTTAATTTTTTTAAACAAATTATAGTACAAATTAATATGAATATTTTTAAGTCAGACTTTAGTTAAAAAAGTTAAAATAGTCATTTTTTGTGAAACAAAGGTAGTAAATTTTTATATTTTGCACAATATTTAATTATACAACAATTATTTCATATTTTTTTTCAAAATTTCTTATAGAATTATAATTTTTTTTATGAAAATCGAACCTATAGACTCTATTTTATAAACATAATTTTTAAAATTTTTTATAATATAAATTAATATAAATATATTTAAGTCAAATTTTAGTAAAAAAGGTAAAAGAGTCATTCTTTGTAAAACGGAAGGAGTAATTTTTTTACATTTTTAAAAATATTTAATTATATAATAATTAATGTAGTCATTAATTTGAATTTACTTTAAATAAATCCATAATATTTAATTGCTATGTAATAAATATAAAATTTTACAAAATAGAAAAACTGTTGGAGTTTGAGCAAAAAAATTATAGAGATTTTACTTTTTACTTCTCCATCTTATAAAAATTTTGGGAAAACTGTTGGAGATACTCTAACATCGCTGTCCGCCGCCCTCATTCTCTCCAATTCCCACGATGAACGCACCTCCCACACCATCGCACCGCTATCGCCTGGCGCGCCTCTTCCACCGGACTCATCGTCTTCGTTACCAGCTCGAGTATTTTGGAGATGCGCTCTTATGGACCCGGTTGCAAAAGGCTGGAACATCTCTTGGACTATGCTACTAAAAGCAAATTTAATCGAAGTGAGTTGGTGTGCTCTCTAGATTTTGAATGCCTCTTCCTCACGAACATCTCTTGGACCAACTCACCAAGCCATACCAAAATTTGCTACCTGGGATTTTCTCGCTTGGACTTTCTAATGTTTTTGTCTTATTTTATATCTTGGAATCATTTGATTCCAGGGTGGTCATATTTGGACCGAGAAACAGAGGGGAATCCGGTTATGCGTTGATGAGAGGAGAAACGATGAGCAGGGAAGGGACAGGGTAGGGATAAGTAGATTTAATTGAGGGTGGAAGGGTAATTATAATGGTAGGGTGCACATATCTGGGTCATTCCAATTTAATTTGTGTAATTTGAGTTAATCAAATATGAATGATCCAATGTTTGTTATACGAAATTTGAATTCCTCATTAATGGAAAGGGGACAAAATGTGAGATATATCTCTTCCTGTTGCTTTCTTCCTTAAGCCAGACAATGAAATGAATCAAGGCTGTCCTTCCCTTTTGTCCCTTTTCTCTAATGCAAGGAAATTATTGGGCTTGATTTTCCCTTATATGTTTTTGTGTCTAGAGGTGTAAATTTATCATGTCACATTTATTATTACATACAATGTCATTAAATATCATGGTTTATTATAAATGGATACATATTTTCACGTTTTATTAGTTTACCTCACAATATATTATGATATTATAATAGTAATTTATGTACAGTTAGATTTTGTAACTTTTTTGTGCAATTATCATGTGATATGCCGCATTATTTGGGTGTTATTGAAATTTGTTTTCTTATTTTATTTTAAATCATATATATCAATCTAGTATGCATACTTGGACCATAAACGTGATGATTTACTTCATGGGTGAGGGTTTCTGGTTTAAGTTTAGAATGACCCAAATGAAAAACTATAATTGATGCACATGTTTTGTTGGAGTATTGTTTTTTTGCTTATGTATCAATAAATTAGTTTTTTTTAATGATATTTATTTATTATATATAATATTAGTTTTGTATATATTTTATTTATATTATATAAATTATTAAAATAAAAATTTTAACATTTAATATTTTTAATCTTAAAAATAATATTTTAATTTTTTGTTTGGAAAATAGTTAATGACACGCAACATAGTATACCATATAATATAATTATGATTTAAAAGGTATGATACACACAAACACACACATACGTACATACATATACATCTAACAATAATTGAATTAAAAAAACATCAGCCATGACCATATAATAGATGACACGGCATTCCCATCTATGTAAAGAATTGCATGAATGGTCATTAACATTTAATTATTATTTTGTTTTAGTCCCCAATATATTAATTGTTTTGCTTTGGTGATAGACATATTAAAAACATTTCGTTTTAGTCATAAATATTTCATTTTTGCCCTCATTGGACAAAATTTGTTAACTCAAAGTATTTATTTGATAACAAATTTCTAGATCATAATTTAAGCCATCCGATAACTATCTTATAATAAATTTAATTTATATAATAATTTTTTATAATTAATAGACAATTAAACCCTACTAATTTAAATTATCTATTGAATGTAAAAAAATTATTAATAATAGTTTAAATTTACTAAAAGACAATTACTAGATATTTAAATTAAAATTTTAAAAATTTGTATAAGACAGTTATTCTAAGTTAATAGGTTTCTTTTAGTGAAGGACCAAAATGAAACAATTTTAATAGGTTCATGACTAAACTATAATATTAAATAAGTTAAGGACTAAAATAGAATGATAATTAAATGTTAAGGATAATCCAAACAATTTACTCAATTCATATAATTCCCACATAAATCAATGGCACCAATGAGCCTATTATATCTGTCTTCTGACACAAAATAGTTTTGTTTTCAGTTACACGCTCAAATTTTTTTTGCTAGAGCATAATAGTTGTGTTCAATGAGCCAACACTGCCCAACCAGGCCCAGGATGAGTATGACTAGGCCCAAGCATGACGTAGGGTAAAGTGGCTTGCACTAGGCTTGTTTTTTTTCTTTGTTTTTTAAATAAAATAGAAATTAAGTATAAAAAATATTATAGTTAGTATTTATAAGTATTTTTTTAAAGAAGAAAACACCACCATGCAAATTTTATTACTTTATAATCCTAACAACATTTACAATAATTGAAATATACCTTACAAGAGAAAACGACCAAAACATTAAAAAAAATGAATAGGAAAATAAGAATCAACCTAATATCTATATTTAACAGCATATTTAGATCTTCATCTATTCAATTTGCGGTAACATAATAGTAATCTTAGCCAGTTGGAGATGTCCACATATTACTAGTGAATGCAACAAAATGGTCTAAACATGAAAAATATGTTTACAAGTTGGATTTCCTACTTTCAAATAATTTAAAGTCTTCTCTCATAGCAGTATTCCTAGATGTCTTCTTAAAAATTGGATTTAAGTATTCACCAATTCAATTTTCTAAATGTGGATCCTTTGCTTGGTTAAATGGTTGTTCAGTTAAGATCATTCAATGAATCATGCCTTTTCTACATGTTTTTTTATTAAATCTAAAAATACCTGGATCAGCATTACTCCCTCCACCTATAATTTATGTTTGGCCAGCGGAACTTGTGGCTGCACTGGGATACAGATCTTTATGGTTATTCTCCATATGGTGCTTCAACATTCCTATGGTATTGAGTTTATGTGCCAACCTCTAACTACAATGCTTGTACTTTCCATACCGTGTCTGATGAATACTTATAAGTGTATTATTATTAAGGGTTTAAATCATCATTATATACTTTGAGTATGATTAATTTCTATATTCTGAGCATTTTTCCACCCGGTTACTATTCACGCATTTTTACTATTCACATGTCACTATTCACCGACTTACTGTTCATACGTGTACTCACTGTACATACGCGGTTTACTGTTCATTAATATTAAAATATACTCCCTTCGTCTCATAAAACCTGTCCTCTTTGGTAATGCACGCAAATTAAGACTTCTCTACTTTTTACTTCTTTCTTTTAATATAAAACTATTAGTTTATTTATTTTTATATAAAGTACATGTACTTATCTACTTTTTAATGGGCCCTACGTACTTTCACTCATTAACATTCTCAACTTTCTCTCCTTTCAATAAATGATATATATATAAAATAATAAAAAAGTTACCTTATTTCGAAAGATAGAAATGGGACAACTATTTTGAAACTGCCAAAAAAGGAATAGAGACCAATTATTGTGAAACGGAGGGAGTATATATTAAATAATTATTTTATTTATGTAGGTAAAAATCATCATTTGGTGGCCCTTCACGAGAAAAATCATATATGGAGCTGTAGACATCGAAACTGAGTAATTCTAAATTCATCTAAAAGCCAACACATAGATCTTCAACTCTGCTTCATTCCGCAAGCTAGTTTGATCTTTTTCATTGCCGAAATCTGATTATAGATGACACCCTTCGTTATTTCGTATGCTGAAGAGCAGTTTCGGTAGAAAAATCATAACTTTAGCTACGGATATCCGATTTGAATGAGCAAGCTATCGATTCGAAGCTAAAGAGGAGATCTACAACTTCTGTGCTTTGAGGAAGAGCTAATCTGATGTCTATGATGGCCGAAAAATTAAAAGAAGTTGTGGCCTGCCATTGTTGATTTGTATTTACCTGCATTTTACCATTTTATTTTTACCATTTCACCCACCCCCAAAACTCTATAAATAGGCACCTTGGGGGGAGGGTGAAAGTTGCCATTTCTTAGGCCATTTCCATGTTCTTGTTTCATCTTTAGTTTTTCCTTTGTTCTTGTTCTAGTTTTCAATACCGAAGCTCTGTCCAAGTGTTTTCTCGTTCTTCTTCTTCTTTGTTCTTTGATCTTTTAATCTATGTTCATTTCATCTTTCTACATGTTGTTTACTTTTATTATGTCTAACTAATATTTTTTTTGCTAAGGTGAAAGGGTGAAGCTTTTGGTATAGAGGTTATGATCGATTTGAATGGATCATAACGTTAACAGTATTTTCTTTTTTAATCTATTTAACTTTCTTCCTTGTTAAGTGGGAGTCTTGATTCATCATAGTCAATCATTGGCATAAAAGCTACTTGATTCCCACTTTAGAACATGGCTCTGCCGGCTATATTGGAATCTTGAGTTATTGTCGACAAAGGATGGCATGATGGATACTTGAAACCATTAGCAAGTGTTGGCGTTTTAAGATCAATAAATGTTAATACTAACTAAATTCCCCGATTGGGACCTCCTTTATGTGTGGATCTCAATTGAGTAGTAAGATGAGCTAAAATTAATCATAACCGATATACTAAAAGTTGATCCCCCTAACCTTAGCTATTTTATTTGAATTTGAATTTTTAATCAACACTTGTTCACACATTTCTCGAAAACCTTCCTTCATTTTTATAATTTGTATTTCTTAATTCGCTTCCCTGTGGTTCGACACTCGGACTCCCGAGATTTTATTACTTGCGACAACCTACACTTGGGTTACAACTGCTAGAGTGCAGCAGTGTATTTCACCCCCACATGACATCGTGCTCCCACACCCACAGTAGCGGAGATAGGTTATTACTAAAATAAGGTCCATATATAAACTTACTTTACAATTAATCCTACAATTTGAATTGAACAAAATCTAAACTTTAAACTATAATACACCTATTTAAAATGAATATATATCCTATAACCATACTCTTATAAATTTCTGAGTATTAAAAAGAATAGGATTATTTAAACAAAAATTCTTTGAGTTAATTCCTAAAAGCATACATAGAAATAAATATTATTTTGGGTAACCTTTAATTTTAAGTTGAAGTAAGTTATTAAATTTTATTTATTTTTAAAATAAAGTACTTCTATAGTCATTAAATATAAATGATTTATATTTAACTTCAAATTGAATAAGCCTTTAAAATTATTTAGAAAATTTAAAAATGAATTTCAAAGAGAAATTAGTATTGTTATTTTTATGGGTAAAGTATTAGATATTCAATTAATTTTTTAAACAAATTAAAGGGTGGTTTTTTACTTTCCAATGTGGATTCCGTATAATACTATTTCTATATTTTAGAATAAAATAATCTAAATATAAAAAGGTTTATAATTTCACAATAAGAATAAGTAGGAAATAACTTATTTCTTTGATCACACTAACACTTCTATTGAAGATTAACATAATTTATTTGAAACTTTAAGCTTATTTTGATTTGTGAAGTTTAGTGACTATAGGTTGACTCATAAATTATGGGATAACTAAATCAATTAAGTAAAATACAAGAGATAATGTTGCATTTAAACAATGATTTCAAGATAAGAAAGAAGGATGACAAAAAAATAAATTGTAACGGGTGACTCAAATTTTTATTTTAATAATTTACTATGAAGATATTAATGTACTTTTGTTTTCCTAAATTTTTATTTGAAATATTGGGGTCCAATAAAAAATTAAAATGGGGTCCATACTGAATTTTACACACTTTTTACTCATATTTTTCAAATAAAAATGGGGTCCGTGGACACCACTTTGGTGTACATGAGTCCGCCTTTCAACAACTAGGATGAGAGTTTGCCAGATCTACCTTGTGTTTGCTTGCATCCTAGTAGGTTGGCTTTGAGATGTCAGTTGTGATATGTCTTCTCCATCCTGCTCGGCAATCAGTTTGAACTCTACTTCTTCAATGTCCTTGTCATATAACTACTCATCCAGCTCTAAATTGATATTCATTATATCAATATTGGCATTGTCATCAAACTCTTGGGTACGGACCCCTCTTTCATGGCAGTTGCAACATTGGAAAAATATTCCACTCCGATACAGGAAAAGGAGCTACCAACCTGATTGCTAGAAGTATTCTTTTTTTATGCCATTGGTGGAGATTAGTTCAAGAGAATATTTAGAGATTAAGAAAAGATTAAGAAGAGACCTGTCTGAGCCTAGATCTTTCGATCTGCCTCCTAAGTGCACATATGACCCTCCCTCCTACTCTTCCCCAGGCTATGCCAAATATAGCCTTGATCAGGCTGGGCTGGTTCGCCCACTTCTACAAAAGAGCATACCATATAAAGAAGTAGGTGGATGTGTCTTGTCATACCATATGCTTAATGGGTCTTAGAGGAATGAATGGCCCAAATGGGCTTAATAGGCATGTCATCCATGTCACATACTTAGGATATTATGTACACAACAAATAGCCATAATTTTTTTTTTCTAATAAAGGGCCTAAGCAAAAGCATAGAATAACAGTGTTTGTTTTACCACTTGTGTGGCCAACTTGATTTTCCAACCAAAAAAATTGAAGCATTTGTATTATGAATTGTAGCATCTACCATGTGAGAGAGGAGGTAGTGAGATGAGTCAACTGAACAAGAATACAACCAGAGTTTTAGTTTAGTTATTAAGACTTATAATCGCTAGCAATAGGTTCAGGGTTCAATTTTTCAATTTTCATTATATACTAGAAAAAGAGATAATTATAATTTATCCCCTGAGATTTAGGTGGAATTATACTTTGCCCTTTTATTTCAGAAATATATATTTTGTCCCTATTTTTTTATTACAGTCCAACAGTAATTTCTGAAATCTTTGATTTAAACATTATGATAGTCATCTTCTAGTAATTTCTTAGTATTTTTTTTACAGTTAATGGATATTTTAAATTATCATTTTTTTATTTTTGTATTTCTTCTAGTTTTTAAATAGTATTTTTTAAATGTCAATTAATTATAAAAAAATTAATATATAGATTGTAATTACTTGAAGATAACTGACATATAGTCTAAATTAAGTTTTAAAAGTTGTTGTCAAATTGTATTAAAAATGTAGGAGAAAAGTGTATATTTTTTAAACAAGAGGAAAAAAATGTAATTCCACTTAAATCTTAGGAGGCAAATTGTAATTAATCCCTAAAAAAATTGAAAAGAAAAAAAAATCAAAGGACCGGTGAGAGCAACACCTCCAGTGCACATGGCTTAAAGGCTTATACGTTTGAACAGAACTGGCTGACAAATGTGGGTCCCATAGGAAATCGAAAGGTTACTTATGGCATTCTACCATAAAATAAATCCCCCAATACTGAATGGAGTTGATGATAATCGGTTAGCGACATTCTTTGACTTCATTTTCTCCACACCAATGTCCTAACCATATTGAGCATAAAAAAAAAAACAAAAGAACAAAGCCAACCATATTACCCTTCATAAAAATATAGAAAAAAATAATAGTAAAATTAAGAAAACCAACATATAGAGAATGGAATGAACAAGGTACATTAGGCCATGTGTTACAATGAGTTCATTTTATAGTAGCATCGGTAGTAAATACAGCCAATATAAGCATTTAGAGAAAAAAAATTAATAGAATATAAATTTTAAATAGCCATTAAACCAAATTTACATACAAAATCTACTTGAATCTACCAATAACAAACATGTGTGGAAAAATCTAAATTTCATGGGGCTTTATTTTGTCCTTCCAAGTTGGTGAATCATTATTTGTTCACCAAAACTTGTAGCTTAAATTATCCATTTGTCTTAAAAAAGGGTTAATTACACGTGTATCTCTAACATTTAATTATTATTCCTATTATAACATCAACCTGTATTTTGTTTGTAGCATGTCCCTAAACCCATTAAAATGTTCCATTTTGGCTTTTTTTGGACAGAAGTCATAATGTTGGATGGAAAATGTCAAGTAAACATAGGATTTGTAAGGAAAAAAGTTAGATATAACCCCTGAGATTTTTTCCCTTTAACAAAAAGCCTTAAAACTTCCTCGATTAAACGTAAGAGGACTAGGTCGGGTTGATCGTGGCCAAAATCTGGGTCGCAATTGGTGGTTTCTCTAATTTGATTGACGATGGCAGCTTCAAGGTGAACAGGGGGCTAGGTTGTGACAGTGGTGGATGGGGTGACCTGTTGCACGGGTGGAAGGTAGTTGGAGGTGAAGGATGACAATGAATTGTCGAAGAGAACATGATGGGGATAAGATGCATTGGGGGTTTGCCAAATGGCTCATCAAGGATGGTGAAGAAGGTGAAAAAGGGTGAGAGAGGTTGCCTAGGAGTAATGGTAGCCCCGAAAAGGGAAGTGCTGAATCTGCTCCCTTTGTTTGAAGGCTTCTTCTATCCTATATGACATCTTTTGTAGTTGGAGGTGCTAGGAACAACGGCATGGGGTGACAGTAAGAGGGTGGAGTGACGGTAGGAGGGTGCGATTAGAGAGAATCAGAAGTGGGATTCATGGCGGCTAGAGAGGGTGATCAGATCATTAGATAGAAAAATTTCAATGTCTTTTTTTTGGCAAAAAGAAAAGTTTTCAATAGTTAAATCTAGTTTTTTCCTTTACAATTCTGTGACAACGTGACATTTTCTGTCCAATATAATGACTTTTATCCAAAAAATGGGTATAAATGGAACATTTTAATGGGATTAGAGACACATTACAAACAAAATGCAGGTTGGATCAAAACATGAACAATAATTGTATGTTAGAGATAATGTATGTAATTAACTAAAAAAAGATGAAACATAATCATTTTTTACTCATCCCAAAAAGGATGAAATATTTTTCTTTTTGAAAATTTTTTAACATTTAATTTAACTTACTGTCTTCATTTAAACTCTCATTGCATAAAATGCATAAAAGATTTTTTTTTCTTTTCTTATATTCATTAAAACTCTCATAACAAAAAATCCTAAAAAGAATATTTTCTTTTTTAATTATCATTTAAACTCCCACTACATATAACCTAAAAAGATTTTTTAAAAAGTTTAGTTTCAGGGGCAAAAATGAAAAAAACATCATATGCTATATACACCTTAATTTTCATGTCCAAATAAACGTATTATTCTTTACGGGACTGAGTGAGTATAATTCATTCCGTATGGCTACTAATTTTTTTTCTACTATCTTGGACACTAAAAAAAAGGAAAGAAAAAGCAAAAGAAATAAATGCCAAAAAAATTCCAAGGAGTTGATGAGTAAAGTATATAGTTATCTGGTAAAATAAAAAAGAAAAGGAAAGAATAAAGAATAGAAAAAAAGGACAAATGGAGCAAATCAAAATGTAGATCAAACCCAAGGAAAGTTCTTGTACTTTTTATCTTTAATAGCTGCAGCTCCCAAAGTTGCAGATCTGTTGATCCTATCACTGCCTTTATAGTGTTTCTAAATGCTTGGTCATCAGATGAAAAAAGTATTGGGATCAAAATAAAAACAAAATAAAATCTAAAGGGTTAGAAGAGGGGTTAGACTAATACATAAGAAAAAGGCAAAAAAAAAAAAAAAGAAGGGGGGGAAAAGCCGGGCTAAACCACAACCAAATCTACATTACTACTAGGCCAAACCGGTTGGACCAAACTAGACTACAACTTGGACACTATTCATCAACAATAAGTAATATTGATATTCAAAATATAGGGCCAATTTTGGTCCCATTAATTAGATTACTTGGTTAAAGGGCACAACCACATCAAAAGGGAGCATGTATGAGTGAAATGAAAAGAAGGCCAAACTTTGGCAAATTTACACTCTTATGCCACTAGTAATTTTGATAGGTCTACTTTCTCCTCATTTTCCATTTATTCCATGTAACAACAGCCCCTAGTTTTTACGTCCTTGTCATTTGCCCTTCATGAAGCTGCTGCCCACCACGCAGCCTCCTTCACTGGCCACCAACAGTGACCCAATATGGTTCTAGTAACTGGGGTTTTCACTCATTTTCATCTTTGCCATCATCATCCTCGATTATTTTGTCTTTTTCAACTCAAGCAAATGACTTTCGTGCTTCGCCATTTTTGATAGGAGTATAGCCGTGGCTGTGGTAACTTATAGTAATTAGAATGATTGTATGTGAACAAAAGCAGATTGTCATGGCCGGATTCAAGCGAGGAAGGGTTTGAGTAGAAGAAGAGAGAAAATACATGGAAGAACGTGAGGAGATTGCAAATGCTGGCGTTCAAGTGGCCGGGTCAATCAATAAATGTTGGATCTAGCATCGACGAACCCACTTCGATGCTGGATAGCACCATCAGACCTGAGAGTGTCAAGGAAGAACCAAATTAGATTGGTACAACCTATCATCTACACCCGTGCCCCTCTGTTTGGCTCAAAAAAAAATCTCTCTTCCTTTATTAGTGGCACAATCTTATAAATACTGCAAATCATGACCTATTGTTTTATCCAAATTCACAGGCCAAGTAAGAGGTGCCATTGACCCGTATTGACCATGGGATAATGAGATCCAATTAATTGAATTAATTCCATTTGAACTCGCCCATAGTTATAATGAGAGTTAGAAAAGTTGAATTTTCTCAAATTTATTTTTCTTTTAAACTAATGGGAATATGTTTTTTCCCCCAAATGTATCTTAAAATGTATTAATTCAAAATACTTATTTTTCCACTTTTTTTAACACTTGCAAAAAAATTTAAAATATTCTAAATTAATGCATAGAATGCATTAAGGTGGAAAAGTACATTTTCGAAGTTTTTACGCCGAGTGGAAACACAAAAAAAGTGACCTGCTAGTCTCACAGCCATTCATGTTCATGTAAAACGGACTATATAACTTGTTAACTTAAAATCTTGAGAATGTTATGTCTAGCCAACATGCTGGTTATGCCAATGAAGAGCTAGTGTATTTTAATTTAAGTTAATAGATTTTAAAATAATTTATTTTTATTTTTATATTTTAAATTAATTTTAATTAAAAGCTAATATTATGTAGGTATAATAATCCATTGAAAATATAATTTTTATAATCTTACTAAATTTTTATGAATTTTTATAGTTTAAAGAATTAAAAAAAATTTATAAAAATTTGACAATATTATAAAAATTTATCTTCAAATAGATTATTGCATCTACATAATATTAATTTTTAAATAAAATTAATTTTAGATAAAAAATATAAAAATAAAAATAAAACAATTAACTTAAATTAAAATGAATTGACCAAAACTTTTCAACTTTACTAATAATTGCTGCTGTATTTTACGGGCATAACTGAAGGCTTCTTTAAATTGTATTGTGTGACCAGCAAATAACCTGACGCACTTTCTTTTTAATTAATCTTTTATCGAATGATTGTTAATTGATTTAAAGCGGGCCCATTCTTATTTCATAAATTTAAAAGTTAATATTTTTTATAGAAAATAATGAAAATTTTACATATTTCATATTTTCCAAAAATTTATTAAAAATATAAATCACACTTAATTCATTTAAATTTAAGTTAATAATTTTTTATTTTTTACTTCTTTTTTTTCTTGAAACCAGAATCATTTAAAAAATTAATATTTTTTAGATGTAATAATATACTAATTCTAAAATTTTTATCACATTATTAATTTTGATTTTTAAATAAAATTTATTTTAAGTAAAAATATATAAATAAAAATAAATTATTTTTTTCTTACGTTACAAAGGATTTTGAATCTTGGCGCATAATTTTTTTGTTTGATCAAAAGTACATGTTTTTCTTTCGGAATGTTGAAAACTGATAAACCTTGCGGTTACGTGTTCCAATTCTCTCCCGCTTTGACGACGACAGTAGTTAAACTGCGTTGACCTGGAAAAAATGCCCTTTCTTCGCTATCATATTTCCCAATTTTACCCCTACTTAAACCACCAATTTGCCATTCCCCCTTTGTTTCTTTCCTCTTTCCGAAGCTTCTCTTCTCTGCCCGAAAATGAAAAATCAAACCTCATCTCTGACAAAAATTAGGGCTTCCAAAACCGGGAATTTCGTGTCCCTCGCCTCTTCTCCTTCTACTCGTTCTCAGTAGCAGCAGCCTCCCGGTGAAGCTCGCTCTCGCTACTTATTCTTCATCTGCTTGCAGATTCCAGGGTTCGGGTTTCTTAAGCTTCGGAGCTCAATCGTTTTTCTTGGATCGTTCTTCTTCCAACTGTTGGGTGAGTTCTCTCCGATGAAGCGACTCAAATCCTCCGAAGATCTTGATTCGTATGAGAAAAGTGCTGCAAAGGAGTCTAATCTGACACACTGTCCGAGTCGACCGTCTTCTCACCGGACCAGCAGTAGCGTCGGTTTCTACTACAAGCCGTCGGCCACCTCTGATGGGATCGCGCGCTCCAAGAGTACTGCAGTTTCTTCTTCTTCCTCCTCGCGCTATGATCGGGGCCGATCCGTTGCTGGGGATGATGGTTGCAGGGAGAGGGACAGCTCACGGCTAGCGAGGAAGAGACCAGAGCACGAGTTCGAGGGTTTTGACCGATGGAAATCGGGGTTTGACCGGTACAGAGATACTGGGAGTGGCAGTATTCATCGGTCTGAGAGCTTCTCTGGTACTCGGAGGGAGTTCCCGAAAGGTTTTAGGTCAGAAAGGGATCGGATGCGCCGAGAAAATGGGAGCAGCGGCTCGTGGAGAAGGTTTATTGCTGAAGATGGTAGAGTGGCTAGCAAGTTGCCGTTGAGGGAGGTGAGGGACGTTAAGTCGCCGACTTGGTCAAGAGAGTCTCTTGGGTCGGCCAAAGCTGTTGGCGAGGGCCGAGAGAGGGAGGAGTTGAGAATAAGGAAGTCCGAGTCCAATTCAAAATCGAGGTCGCCGACATGGTCCAGGGATTCAGGCAGCGAACAGTCGAAGAGTGTTGGGGGTGGCGGTGTCGAAAAAAAGAGTGAGGAACTGCCGTTAGAAAGTTCGAGTACTAGTGAGATGGAGGAAGGTGAGCTTGAGCCAGAACCACAGGTGGATAGTGGTGCTAAAGCTGGGATCGATGAGAGGAAGGAGTTAAATTGTAGAGAAATGGATATTGATGGAGGTGATTCGAATGTGCATGCAAAGGATAAGGAGAGAGGGACTGATATTGAGACGGCCAGTGCAGGAAATGACGGAATTAGGGTTGTTGATGGACCTCAAGATTCTGGGAGCAATCCGAGTGATAGTGGCAATGACATTGGGAGTGCTCCTGACAATGTGGTTGGTAATGTAGGTTGCGAGGTAGAGGGTAGTGTCAAGGAGGGTGGTGGTTGTAATAAGGAGGAGAATTTGAAGAACGAAATTGTGGATGAATCATTGTGTTTGAAAGAGGATAAACAGATTCATCTTGAGAAGAAGGTGGATGAGATTGAAGCGATGCAGGATACTGCTGATAAGAACAAAGGCAATGACATGAATAGAAATGTGATTGAGGAAGGAATAAGCTTTGGTTTCAAAGATAAAGGGAAAGGTATTGCTATGGCATCAACAAATATCGATGCATCTGCAATAAATAGTGCATGGATCGAAAGGAGCTTGAGAGATGTGGAGGATGACATGGAAGGACCTAGTACTAGGGGCTTTGAGTTATTCTCTAATTCTCCTGTTAGGAGAGTGGAGAAAGTTGAGCAATTAGGTCTCGGTAAGCAGAAAGATGAGAAACTCACACTTGAACCTCTTGATCTTTCTCTTAGCTTGCCAAGTGTTTTGTTGCCCATTGGCGCCAAAGATGTAAGCGCACCACCTGGTTCCCCTAGCCATGGAAGGAGTGTGCAGTCATTAAGCAACACAGTTTTTACCAACTCAGATGGTTTTACTGCATCTATGTCTTTTTCTGGTTCTCAGTCATTTTACCATAACCCAAGCTGTTCGTTGACTCAAAACTCAATGGACTATGAACATTCAGTTCACAGTCGGCCTTTGTTTCAAGGAGTTGATCAGGCCTCACAGGGAGCTTGGCAGTCTCAGAATGAGTCTAGGCACAAAGATGTTCCTATATATCAGAAAGTTTTGATGAATGGAAGTGGCTCTCTTCAGCATTCTCAACCTTTGCCAGGTATTGCAAATGGCACAGCTGCACAAGGAATAACTATTTGCTCTCTTGAAGGAGCTTCCCAAATGAGTAATGGACTTGTACGGCAAATGAGTGTTCACAAACAGGCTGATGTCAGGGCACCTGCACAAAGTGTTGGATCTCATGAAATAGGTTCCAACTATAGCTTAGAGAAGAAGAGGACAATGAGAGAGAAGAGTGGTGGCAGCTTGTACAGGAGTAGTAGCCAGAAAGAACGTGAACAGCTTTTGATTGGGGGTGCTGATTTTGTTGAGACAATAATCAGCAGGATTGTTTCTGATCCTATACATGTAATGGCTCGGAAGTTCCATGAAATGACAGGACAATCTATTTTATGCATGAAGGAGAGCATTCGCGAGGTCATGGTAAATGCAGAAAAGCAGTCATATTTTAATGAATCTAAGAGAGTGCTACAAAACAGATCCGATTTGACCCTGGAAATGCTGCTAAAATCTCATCAGACTCAACTGGAAATATTGGTTGCTTTGAGAACAGGTTTACCAGAGTATCTTCAGGTAGATAACAATGTGCCGTCTTCTAATTTGGCAGAGGTATTTTTGAACTTAAGGTGCAGAAATCTTATTTGTCAGAATGCTTTGCCTGTAGATGAATGTGAGTGCAAGTTTTGCTCAAAGAAGAATGGTTTTTGCAGTGCATGTATGTGCCTAGTATGTTCAAAATTTGACATGGCATCTAAGACATGTAGTTGGGTTGGTTGTGATGTATGTCTTCATTGGTGCCATGTGGATTGTGCGTTAGGTGAGTCTCTCATTCGAAATGGACATAATGTGACTGGCTCTCAGGGGAATACTGAGATGCAGTTTCATTGTGTTGCATGCAGTCATCCATCTGAGATGTTTGGATTTGTGAAAGAAGTCTTTCTGAATTTTGCCAAGGATTGGACAGTTGAAGTATTTGCTAGAGAACTTGAATATGTGGAGAGGATCTTCTCAAGGAGTGAGGATGTTAGGGGAAAGCGACTTTATGAAATTGCTAGTAAAATGATTGTAAGATTGGCGAACAAGCCAAACGTTTTTGAGGTTTACAATCACATAATGGCTTTCTTGACTGGTAAGTTGCTCAACAATTCCAAGACATACAATATTGCTTTATGCGTACGTTTTTTCAGCTTTGCTGTTGCTGTTTCAGTGCCGATAGGCTATTGGTCACAGAAATTTATTAAATAATGTTACAAGATTTAGAGAGATTGCATTCGATTTTTTTTTTTTATGCAACTTCCGTTACAGTTTATCTCATTTTTTTTTTTAATCTCTTTTTCCCCCCTAAAAAGGTTCAAGTTAGCACTACTGAGCAAGGCCTTAATGCAAAGTTTGTTTGGGATAAAGCCTAAGGGCTGATATCTTTAAATAAAAGTTAGAAAAAAAAGGTGTAAGTACTGATTAATTATCAATGGCTAGTAAGTGCAACATGTGGCATGTGTGGTACATGGCCTGAGGGCAAGGTTTTTCTTATTGTATTGTATCTTATTAGAATAATGTCTTATTATCGACTTGTGTTTTCATTTGTTCATTTTACAATGCTCAAAATAGATATATAGCCTAGGGAATGAGATAATATTTGTTTCACTTTTCTGACTCTATTATATGACAAAATTTTCGTTCTTTTGCTGGATAAATTTTCTATAGGGTTTGTTTAATTGTGTTGTACACGATGATGAATCTTGTTAGTAAAGTTTTCAGTACGGGAGTGAGCATCTTACTCTGGAAATCATTTATTTCAACCATTAATGGAATGTTCTATTTATTTTTTTAAATCTATAAATACCAAGTATTATATTTTGAGCCAGTGAAAGCTTTAAGAGAACATATATATATATTTTTTAAATCCTATCTTTTAACTTTTAACTAATGAATTAATTATAAGTTTTTCAATGATATATTTATGCTACCATATGTGATTAGTGAACTGGGTTGGTGGGCATTAGTTTATTTTATTTCACTTATTTGCAGCCCATACTTAGGTGATTGTAGCCTTAGGAAACTCCTACTAAAACCAAACGAGTCATCTAGTGGCTAAACCAGCATCATCTTCTTTGACTGATACTTTGCTGATGCTGCATCTGTTCTATGCTCCGTCATCTGAGCTCATAATCTATATCTTTTTCTGTTATCTGTCTCTAATTGGTCTATGTTTCTTCTCACATCTCTTTTACTATGGTAAAATTGGAGTAAATAAGACCGTTCCAGCAGGTTTTTTTTTGTTTGTGTTGTTCATGTTTTCCATTGAACCGATTCTTCAAAAGGTCAATCTTTTTCTTATAGACTGTATCATGTATATGTTGGCTCTATTTTGTACCTTGTTCCCTAACCGCCATCCTTTTCTGCCAGTGGGACAACACCTTTGGTTATTGTGTAATTCATTTTTTATTTTGCACCTGTACAAGATGGTAGGTCACATTTACTTGATTGCAGCTCATTGAGATGCAATTCTTGAAAAATTTTCTTACTTCCAAAATGAAATAGGAAAGAATTAGAATACAATGATTTGCTATCTAATACAATTAAGTAAACCTGACAATGATGATCTTTGCCAACTTGGAATATACTTTGTTTGAAGGTGTCTGATATAATGTAATATTGAGCATCTCAGGCCATTTGCCTTTGAGAGGGAATTGTGTATGGTGATGTTTATAGTGGAAATGCAATTAAAAGCTTTCCAGGACAAAAAGCAATAATTCCTCCGTCCATATAAGAATGACACTTACCTTTTCTTTCGCTTAAGGCAAACTTGGTAAATTTGTATGCAAAGATGTATAAATACATGGGTTTTATGTTAAAAATAAAGTCTTGTAGTTCTGAAATGCTATGTTATAAATTTTTTTAGCAGACATAATGTACAGGAAAATCTTGGTCAAACCTAAAAAAGTCGATCATAAGTGCCAATTCTTTTTAGTTGGAGGGAGAACTAAGGGAGACATTTCTGTGTGGTACAGATCCTTCTAGGCACATGCATCATGGGTTATGCAAGGAAATGTGGATTTGCTGTGATGTATCTTTGGTTTGTGCTCAAATAATTATGGCTTTTGGGCTTTCATACCTGATTGAGGACTCTATTTTTAGTGTTTGCTGGGAAATGCTAGGAACATGTGGGTGGACAGTGGCATGTTTGTGCTTTTGAAGGATTTGTAGGACTTGATGTCGTTTTTCATCTATATCATCCTTCAAGAACAAAAATGCATTCCTTCAGCATGCTACCTGCCTGTAGTCAAAGTTTTGATTCAGCATATGCCAGGAATTTCTCCTCTCTTATATCCTTCAGTATCTGATATGGTCTGATGATTATGAGACACATGTTCCTTGGCAATTGCTTTGAAACCCATATCAGTTTGTTTAATTTATTGGCCCAGTTCTGCTGTTGTTTTTCTGGATACTAGTTAAAGCATATCCATATGCTAATTTTGCCCATCCTTATTACAGGTAGTGATTCTTCAAAGCCTTGTGACCCTTCTGCCTTCTCTGGAAAGGAAAGGGATAAGGAGAAGGAAAAGGAAAAGGAAAGCAATGGGGTTGCTGGGCCTAGTCAAGAAGCTAAATGGCTCAGATCTCTGTACCCTGAAAAGTCCTCTCCATTGGAAACTTCAACAAGCCTGCTTCCTCGTTTGCAAGGAAATTCAAGCCTGCTTCCTAGTTTGCCTGTTGAACGCACCGGAAAATTTGCCCCAGAAGTAGGAATTCAAAGGAATACTCAAAAGGAACCACTTTTGCCTGAACTGGAAAGCTTTGTGAATCTCAAGCTGGAAGAGGCCAAAATGTATCAATCACGTGCTGATGATGCAAGAAGAGATGCCGAGGGACTGAAACGGATCATAATTGCGAAGAGTGAGAAAATTGAAGAAGAGTTTATGCAGAGAATCAGAAAACTACGACTGGCCGAGGCTGAGGAAATGCGTAAGCTAAGGTTTGAAGAACTCCAGGCTCTAGAAAGGGCGCGCCGGGAATATTTCAACTTGAAGATGAGGATGGAAGCCGATATTAAAGATCTGTTGTTGAAAATGGAAGCAACACGACGAAACCTTGCTATGTGATTCAAAAATTCTGAGTTCCTTTGCCAGCTCTTCATTCCCTAGTATCTGGTGACCTTTAATCTTAAGTCCATAATTCAGTACAAACTTCGGCGTTCCTGGTCTGCGTGCGGTCTCAGGTGATTTGGAGCCTCAGCACCAGAATGTGTATTACAAGGTGTGCAATATGATACAACTGAATGTAGCTTTCTGAGCTTTTAGGTGTATTGTCTGTTTAGATCAGAGTCTCCGTTCCTCCAAGCTGACATGTACAGTAACCAAAGCAGCTCCTTATGGTATGAGTAGGACAGCTTCCTATGATGTAAGGAAATATGAAAGAGGTGTAGATCAACTGTTTCTCCTCTCCACCGGGGAGTTGAATCCCTAGAATATTGATTGGTTCGGGCTTTGCTCGAGTCACCTAGATGTATTTCACTCTGCTGTTTTTCATGTTTCATGTAATCGAAATTCCAAACTATTGCAGCAAAGGGCAACGTTGATCGTCTCACTTGTCAGTCATAGTGCTCTGTTTTTCATATGTTGCGTTGTACAAAACGTTTGGCCTTTCCATTTCCAGTTGTGTATTGGCGTGTCCAGCGAGTAGAGGATGGCAATTTCAATGAATGTGCATTGGTTAGTCCGAAGGAGGCTTACCCCGAGCTTGCCTTTGCTTCAACCAAGCTCGTAGATGACCACACAAAAGATCAATTGGATAACCAGTTATGATTTGCATCATTTTGGGCTTTATCTATATCTGATGGAACTGTTCCCCACCCCGCAAGGTTGATCCTACCATTTACGTAGATATTTGAACTTGAGAGGATAGATGGGAAAATGGAACTTGGTTGGAAGAGGTTGGGATAATCAATCAGTAGGTTTATTTGTGATGCCCCATGCTTAGACGGAATCTATGTGGACAAAGAACAAATGGGATTTCAACAACCACATGACAAATGGGATTTCAACAACCACATGGTTCTTGTTGGTTGCAAGAAGCTACAGATTTGTTTAATAGCGGTCCTGATGACCGCGAGGCTCTTGCTTGCAGCAAAAGTATGCTTGCACTTACACATCCTCATGTAAACATAACAGTTAGTCGGTTCTTATTTGATGCATCGCTATCCATGAAACAGGGCCCATCAATCAATGATCAACCCAACAGGATGATGAGTTCATCATGCATGGCAATCTTGACCACGATATTGGGGGTCAAAAACTGAAGCCCTTCTGGGGCCTTCTGTAGCAGGTACCTTAAAGCTTAAGCCAATTGTTACTAAAAAAACTTTCATAAGTTTTCTGTTGCTTGGTACTGAAAGTTACTAGCTTCTTTTCATTTTGGTTTAGTTACGTGCAATGCGGAGAAGTAAGGCTTATGGAGAAGCAAGTAAATGATGGAGCAGAAACAGCATCTACCCTACAAGAAATTTGGATGATTTCTCACTGTTGATAACAAGGAAGGGAGGAAGATTGTTCTCGCCCTTAGTTGCTGGAATGAGCAACTGGGAGGAACACCCTCGGCTCGATTGGTGGTCTATTAGCCTCTAAATGCATAAACACTGATGATGCCATTTTGGTCATTCAACAGAGCCTTCAGAAAATATAGGAGCTTAACAGGCAATTAGTTGCTGGAGCGATGTATATAACATATGCATTATGGTATATTAGATGTAGCTGGCTGGATGATTAGAGTTTATATGCTTGTTTCAACGTTTACTGGTTCCGGAAAGCTTTTTTAATTGAAATTTCTTTTCTCAAGATAGACGGTATAAATGTGAAGTAAGAAATTGTCTTAAAACAGACGTCAACTCCCCTCATTGCAGCCAAATTGGCAAAGCATCAGAGGCACTGAACCAGACATGCAAAGTTTGATTCTCCTCTTCCATAGCAATGTCTTGGGTGCTGCTTTCATTGTCTTTCGAGGTGTCAAATACACACCAAACATCTCTCCTATTTGGTATAAATACCAGCATTCAACACTGTAGGATTGTATAGTTTATTCAATGTAGCAAAAAAATAAATAAATAAATAAAATAAGAAACCCATGTAAAAAACCATATGCCCAGCATTACCCCTTTTCAACTTCCAAGTGGGCCATCAATAGGGCTCATGGGACCATGCATGCTTTTCTACAGTCAATTGCTACTCACATGCTTCACTCACACCAAATAACTTGTTTCCTATGAGTATAGGAGCCTAGGCATTGCGGCATTTGAAACAAATATAAGCGCATGTGGGATCATATTTTGTGATTAGTATTAGAATTTTGGATAATTTACTAATAATGAAAATCAAACAGCTAAACCTAAAAATAATTTTTTAAGTAGCTTTTTCAAAACTCTAACACTAACATCAAAGGAAACCTTATATCACTAAATAATATAAGCAACCAAATAGTAAAGACAGCAAGTAAAGGTTGATAATCATGTTTGATGCAAGACAGCAGTAAAAAGCCTGGGTGTTGCGGCTGCATATATGAAATGGTTTCCACACGTTTCCTTGATACATACATTATAGAGGTAAGTGTGTTAAAAGTAGCAATTACATGACCCATCAACGGTTTAGCAGGAGATAATAGATAATAACATGAGAGGAAAATTAGAAAAGGCAGGACAACAGACCAGGTCATGAATATGTGATGGTCTTAAATGCCTTTTGATTACAAAAGAAGCAGCCTCATCTCGCTAGATTGAACATTAACTTGGAGTTGAAAATATAGAATAAGACCAGTTACTGACCTTGTTGCTTTGTTGCCGGTGCTTGATGTTCATTTTTTTCCCCACTCCAAAATCAGGGGGTACACTTGCTGGTCCTCTAGCAGTGTAAGAGGTTGCAGCAACTGCTATCAGCAGGAAATTCTGAAAGACAAATAGGAAGGCTGGAAGAAAATGGAGCATGTATAATTGAGGTACAAAATCTTCATCATGTACATGCAAATAGCTTGCAAAGACTAAAAGAGCATTTATCTATATATATATAAGAGCAGTGCGTAGTGACGACTCCAAACTAAAACCAACGGGGAAAAAAATCACTTTAACAGGTGAATGCGAATGTAAAGTTTGAAAAATGAAAGAAAAATGAAGGAAAAAAAAAACAACCAGATTTTTCAAAAGTAATAGAAGTATCCATTGTGTAAGATGACTTAACTTTATTTTGACGATAAAAATTAAAATTTCAAACCAAGAAGAAAACTTAAGGGAGACGGGATCAAATGTAAAACCAATGCCTCCTTCAGTTGATGCCAACAGACAACTCCATAGAACAATTTATACTTCATTTTACTTTGCTCAATCTCCTTAAAATGAAAAAACCAAACTAACCACAACTTAGGCTTCAAAAAATTATAAAAAGAATGATGGTCAAACCCGAAATAGAAAGGAACTCACTGAACCTGCAAAATAGAAGGAACTAACTGGGCTTGCGAAATGGAGAATATAAAAGCATTCAATAAAAGCAAGAGGTTGGGAAGAACCAACCAATTTAGAAGAAACTCCTCATTCAATTAACATAAGGAATCAAAACTTGAACCCTTTTTTTCATTATTAAAAAATGAACTTGAATGGTTGAAAGGAATAATAAAACAACAACAAAAATTTATGAAGAAAACAAAAAAGAACAGAACTCCTCACACAAGGCTCTAGAATATCACATACGGACTCACATTGGGAAGTCCCCAAAAAACATACCTAGAAGAACATGTTCCAGAGAAGAAGCAAGATTTTAAAATGCCCGCACAAACACACAAAACACACAACATGGGCACACTCATGAAAGGACTCACAGTAGCAGAAAGTTGGTCCTGCAAAAGGAGAGTAGCAACTGATGGCTGACTAATAAATCTAGTAAAGAGGGTAACAACATCAAGCCAGTATACACATTAAAGCAGACAACAACCTCGAGAACACATTTGAAGTAGCTTTCATCCTCTTATAAACTTTTGCCGGAACAAATATGGGTAAAACAAAAGCAACCTGCCAACCTCACCCTTGTTGAAGAAAAAGAAAAGACTGATGAAAAGGCTGATCACCCCCGCATATGAACCAGATCTTTTTCAAGGAAGTCAGAATTATCACACCTTCAAATAAAATCTCATAAAACTATCATAATGTATCAAAATGTCAGTTCCTCTTAATTTGAAAACATCATCCATCAGAAAGATGACATCAACCAAGACAAAAGAAAAACATTTCCGATCTCTGATAGCCTCCAAGTTCTACGTCATACATCTCACTAGGACTAGGAAGTGCATTTTTCAATCTATCTTAACAATTTATTCAATCTAAATAAGGATTCAGTAAAGCCAGAAGAACAGAAATTCATGGCTTTGAATATAAATTGAAGGCTCGCACACCCTTCAAAGAAGTGTTACACTATTATTGCAGCAAACCATTAGGTCAAAAAATGATATTTCATATTTCTAACATTCAATTGTTATTGAAAATTAGCCATGCATCTTGATCTTTAAGTATAGAGCAAACACAACAAAATTTAGAAACTCAGAAACAACTGCAAAGATAACTCCTCATGCATTCCCTCATGCAAAGATGAATAGCTAACAGAACAGTACCTGCAGCTCCCTAAGAGTAAGCAAATGGATCTCAATGAACGTACATTTTCCGAAAGGGCAAAGAGTAACAAATTAAAATTGGCACAACTATACTTAAACCACAAAAATATCCACTCGAACAAATATCTAGAGCAAAACAAAATGTCTTACCTCTATAATGTTGGGTAAATCATCCTCTATCCTGAAAAGGAAGCTTACTTCCAGCATATGAAAACAAAGTTGGAGAAAAAACCTAAGACTGCTTGAAACAAAAATGAGAAAATTTCAGTTGTTAGTCATTGATTCATGAAATCTTGTAAAATCAGATGCTATAAAAGAGAACTAAAAAAAGGGAAATGAAAGCAGATAAACAAAAAGGGACATGAAAAAACACATAAAAAAACCCAAAAAGGAGGAAAATAATTGAAATACCTTGTAACGAAACCAGCACAGAAAAGAATCAACGCTAATGGAACCCACATGTAATAAGGCTTGAAAGGAAGGGAAGGGCTACATATAGATAGAAAATATACCAAGACACTAAAAGATGACCGTATAAAAAGAAGGAAACCTGAGGCAATAGACATAGCAACATAAATGCAACATGGTAAGCACCCACCTACCAAATAGGAAGAGCAAAAAAATCCTTTTAAAAAAAATGGCATGAGAAGATGAGAGAATCAAACTTAAATTTGTATGAAACCAACAGAGGAGGATGCTGAATGATAGGGATATTGTTCAACTCAATCAAGAGAACTTTGCTGCAATGGCCATAGCAAAAGGAACTCCGACCAAGCCTCACACAGACAAAAGAAAAAGGAGAAAAAGGCTCGTTAAAATTAGGGGTGAGCAGAAGTTTGGCCACACTTGAAATAACTGAATAACAGCGAAAAATGTTCAATTTTTCAGTTAAAATTTGTAGGTCATATATCGGTTTTCAGTTTTAACAGAAAAAAAGGTATGTAAGTTCAGTTCAGTTATTGAATTTCCTTTCCTTCAATAAAAACTTATTCACCAAAAAAACTGAATTTTTCATCTACTAGTGGGCCTTGGTTGTTGATAAGTTCAATCCTAAATTTTTTGTATTATATTTGTATATGGATTTATACTATATAACATAGTGGGCCTTATTGTTGTTCAGAAACCCAATCCTAAAGGCTAAAATTATTAATGCATTGTACATTTGTATATGGATCAAAATTGGTGAGTCCCAATTTGAAGAGAAAGAAAGGGGAGGAGGTAAAAATTTGGTTATCCAAACTAAAAACCGAAATATCGAAATATTATTAAGTTTTTGGTTACTTTCCTTTGAAATCAGCATATTTGGTTATTAATACATAAGACTAAAACTGAAAAGTTTTGGCCATTCGATTTTGGTTAAAAGCGAAATAACCGATTGCAAACCCCTAGTTACAATCCCAAGAAAATGAGAGCAATACCAACCATAACCAAACCTCACCATCCATCCATCCTCTCCTCAATTTCGTAACTCTCTCTCTACCTAAAACATACTCCTAATATCTTTAACTGACTAAGGGTGGAATAGGAAACAAAATAATAAAAAATAATTCCACATGAAATAAGAAAAAAAAATATGAAGCCAAAAAAAACATAGAGAAGTGACCAAAATTGTTGCAAACCATCCAACACACAAACCCACATGCTGAACAACACTAACATAAAGATGATGCATGATGTCACTCATGACTCAGACTCAGCATATATACCACCATCAACATACCAAAGAGAAGCTACAGTTGTAGATACAAAAAAAAATCAATGTAAAACAAAGGAATGAAAGAACGACAATACCTCAGCAGAAGAACTGTGGATGTCATCCAAATTCCAATCCTGTACAGTGAACATAGGTGCCCATCGACAGTAAGGGTACAAGCAAGCATCCCTAAAATCAAAAATGAAGAATGGGGAATAATGAAAACAGGATCAGAGAGAGAACAAAAGGTGCCGTCTAGAGAAATCAAAAGAGTGGTCTAAGAGAAGTAGAGAAAGATCAAGCGGATCGATTCCTATAATTGCAATACCAGAGCAGAAGATAGAAGCAAAAAAAAACTAACCCTCGAAACGAAGAGGGGCCGACTTACAGATGGAACATCACAACGATAATAAAAGCCACCGTCAATCACCAGCAACAACAAATCGAGCAGAGCAAGTGAAATCAGAAACCCACGCGAAAGAAGAGCGATGGAGCAGAGAATGGGACAACGCGCGGGAGCAGGTGAAAATTAAAGGACTCGGTCGGACAGCTCATTAGTATTAGTATTGGCAAATTGAGTAATTTTGTCACTAAAGTATAGGACAGAGCTTAATTTTGCCACTAAAGTATTTTTCCCGATAAATTTGCCACTAATTTTTTTGAAATGGACATATTTGTCATCGATGTTTTGAAATAAGGGGATAATTACCACTATGACAGTTAGGCCCTGTTTTTCAACTAAAATGGCGTAAAAAAATTAACGTGATAATTCAAAATCAAATGCGGGCTGGGGCAGAAACGGTTTCGGGCAAATTTTTACGGGTCGGGTCGGGACGCGGGTCATTGGTTTATGGCATAATTACAAATTTGCCACTCTAGATTAACCTACCAGTTCCCCTCCCCAACCTGGAAAATCATCTCGCGTCCGCCATCGTTGCTGTGCCGCCATGCCAACGACGCTTTAATCTCGGTCTCCCGTCGCAAGTCCTTCCGCCCGCCGGTTGCAATATGCGCTGACATCGCCGTTCCCCTCACCAACGGTGAGTTCTCAACCGAGTTCGCTTCTTCTTTTTCCGTATTTCGGTGCAAATTGGCCTTAAATCCCAACCTTCTCTGCTCCTCCGCCTCTACTCCAGCGCCGCCGTCTTCCCAGTGTGTCGGTCGTTCGTGGAAAGAAACAGATCAGTCCCGAGTGCTCATCGTCGGATCTCTCGGCCGCCAATCTTCTTCCCCAAACGTTTCTGCTCCTCCGCGTCGACAAAAGCTGTTTGTTTCGCTTTCAGCTCTTGCTTAGGTTACTGTATGAACAGTGACAATTGGGGGTAAATGTCGGGCATAAGTCCTAAACCCAGTCCGACCCGCTACTTGACCCGGCCAGAAGCGCTTCACCCGACTTCCCCCCAGCCCGCCTTCTTTTTGAATTAACGCGAAATCATTTTTGGGTTATTGCTTCTGGAAAATAGGCCCTTAATGGTGAGAATCTTCCACTATTACAAAGAGTATGCCATCAGGGTGGAGGTGAGTTGGAAATTCCACTAGCCATGTCAGTTAATATGTGATACATTTGGCATCATTGTTTTTGAAACGAGCATATTTTCCATCAATATTTTGAAATAGGCATATTCATCATTAAGTTTTAACACTGATAACAGTGGCAACATCTAAAAGGGGCATGACACACAACAAGCAATAATTGCCTAGTAATTATGGCCTGCAAGTAATAATTGCCTAGTAATTATAGCCACTAAAGTTGAGTAAATCCATCAGTTTGGGTTGTTGTAGTTGGGGCTAAGGTTGGGGCTAAGACTATAGCAGTTATGTGAGTGAGTTAAACAGAAATCATGGTGGAAGAATTTATCGGTGTACTTCTCTAGTCTTCCATTTCCAGTGGGTTAAAGAAGACAAGTTAAATATGGTGGCTTTAGTGTTGGAGATGAAAGATTGAGATGAAAAATAGGGAAAAAAAATACAACTTGAATGACTATGAAATAATTTTTCCTTTTTATTATTTCCACCTATGCCTCTATGTTGACTCCATGTCGACAAAATGCTGTCATGTCATCACTTTGTCAACATGTCTTAACATGTCACTAACAACAATAACAAATATGTCAATTTCAAAAATGTTAGTGGTAAATTTCTATGGAAAAATACTTTAGTGGAAAAATTAATCTCTGCCCTATGTTTTAATGTCAAAATTTCCCATTTTGCCCATTTGTATTGTATAAAGGAAAGTTAAACAGCAAAAGTATCAAAATTGCCACAAATGTTTAGGTTAGGACTCGAATCTGCCACTATATTTTTTTTTTCCAATCTCCCACTAATTTTTCAAAATGGACTCAAATATGCCACAGCCGTTAAAAAATAATGGAAAACATAAATAGTAAGAATTTTTGAAATTTTAGGATGATAATATAACTTTTAAAAAACTATAAGAGTCATAGGTAATTAGACTTATTTCCAATGTTAGAAATTTCTCCAGCCTCATCTCTAGTGACATCGCGTTCGATCTAGCCTCACCTTTGGCAACATCGCATCAAATCGAGGAAGGAGCACCAACAGAGGGCTCCAGGCAAAGCATCTAGCCAGCCATTCCTTTGGATTGATTTTGGAATCAAAACTGACAAAATTTTGAGCATTTCTCCTGATTTAGTCTCTAGTATAACAATTGAAGTTTTCAGGAGCATTAGCTTTGTATTTTGTGCTGAAGATTCTAGAAGATTGGTTTTCACCTCTGGTGGAGTGACAAAAAAGAAACGGAGGAGAAAAAGCATTGGAAACGACGAAGGGAAGAATTGAAAATGATGGAGGAAGTGCTTTTGTGCAAAAGAAAGACAGTTCTTCCTTTCGAATCTCACCGGTGGCAATGGAAAGAGAAAAAGTTTAAAATTTTTTTTATCATTGGTCACCGTGAACGATGGTTGGAGAAGCTTTAGAAGGCGGCAGCAGGAGACGCCGTTTGAGAGATAGAGACTAATTACATAAGATATTTGAAGTTTTTTAAAACTTACATTATCACACTAAAGTTTCAAAACTTATTATTTTTAACGTTTTCTGTTAACCTTTTTAATGGCTAAAGTACGACAAAAGCCTTCAAAATTTACTAACTCGGTCAAGTTGATCCTAGAACTTTAGCCCGAACGGGGGTAGTCCTTGAACTTCCAGAATCGGCCCATTTCAGTCTAGCAACTAATAGAACTAGGCACGTGCTTGCACGTGAGTGTAACACCATTTTGGATTTGGTTTCTAATAATGTGTGTGGCTGAGTTATGCCTTGACAATGTTGGAAAAAGGCAGAGGAATGAGTTTCTTATTTGTTAGTGATGGGAAAATTAAAGTAACTGGCGCCCTAAAAAACCTAAGTAGAAGATAAGAATATTTAGTCATATGAAAAATAGAAATTAAAAATACAGAAAAAAGAGAAGAATTGAAATCTATAGGGGCAAAAATAAAGGCAACCATTGACAAGGATTGTTGGATTGTTGACAAGGGAAAAAAGGTACTTATGTTTGTTTCTTACGCCATAATCAATTGGCATGGGGTTATTTACAATTGTTTTGTTTCATGGTGGTAAGTTTAAAGGAATAAAAAAGAATGAATATGTTAGACATAAGACATGGGCTAAACAATTCGATAATGACATGATATCATATTGGTGCTTAGTGGATGCATTAAAGGATTTAGGTTACCAGGAGATGCATATCAAGAATATCTTTTATAGGGTGCTTAAAATGTGTCTTAGTCGTGGCTTACATGCAATAGATGATGATAAAAACATAAGACACATGATAGTTCATACATTGAGACATGGAAATGTTGAGATTTACGTTGAACACAATGATGAGGCCATTGACACCGATGGGGATGAGTATCCAAAGGAAGATAAAAATGAGAGCGATGATGGTGTGGATCTTGATGTCAAGTGCAATGAGGAACTAAGCAGACTGGAGCCTTCACTTCAATCTGATGAAGATGAGGAGATTATGAAGGCAACTAAAAAGGTGAATGAGCATTTTAAGGCTGGTTATGTGGGTGTGAGTAGTGAACCTATGCCTAATGCTAATGGAATAGGTGATCAAAGTGGTGCTGAAGCTGAGGAACGAAATGATGCAGAATGTGAGCAAATTGATTTTATTGAGGACTCTAATTCAGGAAGTTACTGCGTATATTCAGAGAATGAAAATGAGGAGAAGCGTTACTTGAGACATAAGCCTATATGTCCAAAGTATGATGAAAATGCTAGGATATGTGACATTTCACTTGGCATGAAATTTAAAGATCATATCTAATTTAAAAAAGCTCTTGTGAAATTTGCAATCCAGAATAGAAGAAATTTCAAATATATGAAAAATGAAGCTACATGGGTTAGGGCACATTGCAAAATAGAAAGGTGTCTGTGGAGAATTTTTGGTTCATATGACAAGAAAAAGACATATTTCCAAATGTAAATGTTTGAGAATATGCATGAATGCTATAAAATAAATAAAATTTCAAGGGCAACATTTGTTTGGATGGTTGATTATTTTAAAGAGTTGATAGTTGCACATCCTGGTATCAAATCAAGTTTTATTCAAGCAGCTATAACTGAACAATTAGAGCTAGACTTGCCAATCAACCAGTGCAAAAGAATGAAGTTAAAGATTGTGAATGAACTTGAGAAAGATGTCAAGGAGGAATATGCTAGACTTGGAGATTATGCACAAGCACTAAGGCTATCAAACCTAGGTAGTTTAGTTCCTCTTGAAGTATATCCACCAACTCCGAGATGTGAACCATACTTTAAACGGGTTTATATTTGTTTCGATGCATTAAAAAGAGGCTTTATCGAAGGGTGCATGCCATATTTGGGTATTGACGGCTATTTCCTCAAAGGAGTTATAAAAGACCAACTCCCCACTGTTGTAGGGAAAGATGGAAATAATTAGATATTCCCAGTGGCATGGACAGTAGTTGAAGTGAAGAATAGTAATTCCTGGATATGGTTTCTTCAGCTACTAAAGATTGACGTACAAACTCAAGATGGTGCAGGATTCACAATCATGTCAGACTAGTAAAAAGTGAGTATCCAAAGTTATAAATATTGTGTTCTAACTGTTATATAATTATAAATGTTGTGTTCTAAATGTATGTTTCAAATGTTCCATTACAGGGTTTAATAAATTGAACAAACCTAGCCAGCAGCTAAACACAGGCTTTGTGCTAGACACATCTACACCAATTGGTATATTAACCACAAAGGTGAAGTATTGAAAAATGCATTTTATGCATATGCAAAATCCACTATTGAATAGTCGTTTAAGAGAAACCTAGAGGAGTTAGAGAAGCTGAAATCAGGAGCTAAAATAGCAACCAAAATGAACCTGAAAAGCTGGTGTAATGCTTACTTTTCCACCATTTTAAAATGTGACTCTGTAGAAAATAACTGTTGTGAGATATTTAATTTTGTATTGGTGAGGGCTAGAAACAAACCAATAATATCTATGCCTAAGGATATCCATTTGTTTGTTACGAAAAGACAAGCTGATAGAAGAATGTTTTGTTTGGGTTATAAGGCTTATTATTGGAAAAGAATAATGGACAAACTCCAAAAAAATATTAATGAGAGTTATAGGTGGCATGTTGATGGAAATGGGAATTAGTCATATAAAGTCAGTTGTGGAAGAGAAAAGTTTGATGCGCATTTAAGAATCAAATGTTACGACTGTAGAGCTTGGCAATTATCTGGAATATCTTGTGTTTATGCATGTCGTGCCATTATATAATTACAAGATAGGCTAGAAAATTCCTAGCACAGTAGTATAATAAGGAAATGTTCTTTAAAGCTTATGCGCACTAAATTAAGTTATGGTTGGTGAAAAGATGTGGGAAGACAGTGGGGTTAGTCCAAGTAAACCCCCAAGACAGAGGGTTATGCCTGGTACGCTAGTGAAAAATAGGAAGAAATCAAAAAATGAGCCTAAGAAGAATAAAAACAAACTTTCAACAGTTGAAACTTTTATGACTTGTTCTAAATGGAAGCAACCTGGGCACAATTACAGAACTTGCAAATAAGGTCCAACTGAACCACAGAATAAAAGGACATTTCTTGTAAGTAAAGTTAGCTTTAACAATTTATTAATGTTCTAATGATATTGGTTTAATTTTGTTCAAATGATGCTGCCTTATTAAAGTTTTAATGCTGCTAGTGAAATTGACTTATAATGATGCTTTTTAATTGTTTTTAGATGGATGAGTCATCTATACCAACTGACCAAATCAGTGGAGATACAATTTCTCTTACCTAACAATCTGTTAATAGGCCACTCGTCCATTCTGCAAACCAGTCACACAAACGACCAACAAAAAATGGGCATGGAATAAGTGTTTATACCAACCCATATACTAAAAGAATTGTTGTGGTTGTAAGTTTAATAAGTGCTTTTTATTTTAGACTAATTTCAACTTGATCATTGCTTGATGCTAATAATAGTTATAATGATGTTATGCAGCCTGGACTTCCAACAGAGATGGAATTTCACAGCACTTTATGAATTTAGATGCAGGTGGTCAATTTTGTTCATGTTAGATAATACGCATGAAAGCTAGTAAATCAGTTGATGCTGTTAGATTTTGAAGCAATTGGTGAATTTTGAAGTAGCTAGTGAATTTTGTTACAATTGTATGTTGGTGAAGTTAGGTGCAACTGTTGAATTATGTTACTGGAAAGTTGATAGTTGATAGGTGGCTTATTTTTGTTGTTTTGGGAACATACTCTTTGGATATCACTCTTAATAGTAAATTGTGTATGTATGATACTTCAGGGCTTTGGATTATGTAGGGTTTAAGTCAGTATAATAGTTAATGGTTTATGTCAGGATGATGGTTGATTATGCACACTCAGGTTATTAGAAGTCATCTTTGCATGTACACACTTGATTGTGCAAAATCATGTCAAATTAGAAAGAATCACTTATGTTTGCTCAGTACAGCAATTACAAGCAACTTATAATCCATCCAATTTGTTTTATACTTCACTTTTGTTTTTTACAGTATCTGTAAAAAACAATTTGTTTATAGAACTTTAGTTTTTGGCACTTGTAATGTCAAACCAGAAAATTGACACATACTAGTATTACCTAAAACATAAGCAAGCTACAAAAAATCCAATTTGTCTTTTCCATTACTTCATCCATAAACATTACACCTAATCAGACAACAACAAAGATAGCAGCTAAATTGTCTTTGGAACAGCAAAATGCAGAGAATTCACTACTTCACATAAACCCAACAACCTAAATTACAAAGAAACTACCTAAATCACCAAGCCATTTTCCTTATGCTCACCAAAACAATCTAAATAGCAACAAACAACACCATTTTAAACCAATAAGCCAAATGTGCACTCTTTTTTTTTGCCGTTTCCATCTTTATTGTCCCAATTAGCTCATTCACCTTATTCAAAACCTCACTTATTTGAACATCAACAACACTTTCTATTGAAGCCACACAATTTCTTGCCAATTGCCTTCTCAAAATCTCATTATCTTGTTTTGGTCTCCTTACTCGAATCAATAGCTCCTTTATGGCTTCTCTTTTAGGCGTATCAAATTGGGTATCAATCCATTTATAAAAACCGCACCCATGTCTGTTTACCTGAATTCAGATAACACAAATTGCAGTAGATCAAGATGAACTCAAGCATCTAACCTCAACCTAAATAAAAAAATTCCTTATATTTTATATGCCCAAGATACTTTCTGCTAACATTTTCTAGCTTTGTCCATGTCCTATCATAGATGACAGGTAATTTACATCTACATTGACGAGGAACCCCTTCTTCACTTGCCAATTTCAAATTGCAACTCAGCCTTGAACCATCTGATGAAGTCGACATCTTCTCGAACCCAGAATAGTGTGAACTCATGCCCTAAACCGTAATCAATCCCAACTTCAGATTTCCCACCTTTTTCACGAACAACTTTCTCTTACAAAATTGCATAAGTGGCAACAAGGTTTGCTGGCTGGAGTGAATGTTAGGGATTTAAGGACTCAAAGCAGATCTCACTCAGCAAATGACCAATGGCATTATACTCATGTGCATACACGTGCCCAGTTCCATTAGTTGTAGAACTGAAATGGGCCGATTCTAGAAGTTTGAGGGCTGCTGCCGTCCGGGTTAAAGTTCTAGGACCGACTCGACCGAGTTAATAAAGTTTGAGGGCTTCTTCCGCACTTTGGCCTTTGGGGTTAGTTTTGGCTCTCGGGCTGTGCTTTTTCCCTGTCATCCCTATCAGCGCCGACCTCTCCCGCCTTTGGAATGTTCTGGTCCTCCCAACGGATCCTAAGTTCCAAACCAATGAGTCATGCCCATGTGTGTCAGTTATGCGATGACCCAATAAAATATTCGTTAAAGGGTCAGCAAGTAAAAATATAAGCTTATCTCCTAATACTCCCTTAATTTAAAAGTTTTTTATAAATTTTTCAAATTTTGGACATTAAAAAAATTTATAAAAATTTAATAAGATTATAAAAATATTATTTTTTAATTAATTATTACATATACATAACATTAACTTTTAATAAAATTAGTTTTGAATAAAAAATTAAAAAAATAAATCATTTTAAATTAAGTTAACTTAAATTAAAATGAACTAACTCTTAAATTTACCATTAAGTGTCTTAGGTTAAAGAGAAAGAAAAAGGTTTAAATAAAATTAATTTAAACTGATAATTAATTATTAAAATATTTTTAAAAATTTAAATTTATTTAAAAAATATATAATTTGAGTTAGAGTTTGAAAATTTAATATCTAATACTAAAAAATAAGAAATATGCCACATCTGAAAAATAAAGTGTATGTTTTTTAAATAAGAGGGTAAAATATAGTTTCACTTTAGGACTAATTTCTAGTTTGTCCTAAAAGAATGATGCAAAAATTAGAAATAGTTTTATGAAAAAATAATTATGCAAAAACAATATGATGAATAACTTAATAATATCATAAAAATTTATTTTTAAATAAATTGTTATATCTACATAATATTAATTTTTAAATAAAATTTATTTTAAACCAAAAAAATATAAAAATAATTTTTTTAAATTAAATTGATTTTTATTAATTAACGCTTTTTTATTAGTACAGACAAACTTGGAAATAAGTTATTGAGAGCAACAATTGGCGTGATATGCGTATATTGGATTGACATCGGAGAAAAATAATATGGGAAATGCACGTGGACGTGTTGAGGCAGACGGGCCAGTACTGCACATGGAGACATGTTTGCTGACCAATTTGATTGATTGACCCCTGTCCACGTGTTACTCTTTAATCTGTAGTTGGTACAGCGTACACATTGGTAATGGGAAAGGGCCTCAGAATGGAGGGTGGTTTTATTACTCATTACTAATGTAGGAATGTTTTATTTGTTCAGATAATATTTCATTACATAAATTTTAAATTAGTTTGTGGAAGTTTTCTCATTAAATCATAACTATCAAAACCTTTTATATTATCAAAATGAGTCAAATTTTAATCAATCTTACGCTTTTATTGTTGAGTTTTCTCATTTTTACATTCTTTATTATCACCAAACAATCCTCTAGCGCTATTATCGTCGATCCTTAATTCTAGAACTGCAATATTTATAGATTGAATCCCACTTACATTAATCAGACCCTATTTGATCAGGATTTATTATAATGAGTATTACTTGGATGTGTAGAAAAGTGGAAATAGCTCTGATGGCTGAAAGAGTGAAGAGTGGCAAGAGATACAGGCCTATAAGGAGTTGTTGGAACGAAGATTGATGTTAAAATAATAGATTCAGAAACTTTGGGGTCAAGGTATTAGGTAAAGACGACGTGAAATTGAAAATTGCATTTTTCTCATTTTTTTCACATTTGCTGCATTAAACAATTTTAACAGCTGGTGACAGGTTTACTTCCAACACAAAATATTAATGAAAAATTTTACAATTTTAAAAAAGATTAATGATAAAATTATCCATTAAAAAATTCAGTGATAAAAGTACTCTAACTTATAAACTTTAGTGGTAAACCTGCTAATTTTGCCCATCGCTAATACAGTAATTTATAGCTTTGGAACCCCGGGACAAACATCGCACATGTCACAGGAGGACGGGGACAAACAGTGAATTCAAAAAGTTGTGTGCATGTACTGCTTTCGTAATTTCAGCTAATCTTCCACAGATATGTAATCTTATCTTCGCAATACATTGACATTTACTATTCCTAATTTTCGGTAATATTGTAAATTATTGTATCATATTGCCAACCAAGTTGTTACTTTAATATTTATTTATTTTTTGTGTATTTTGATTTATATGTAAGAAGTGAATAATAAAAATAAATATTTTCTTACTTTTTAATTTGTTTCAAACTCACATGTTTGAGAGAATTTAAGAAATATGGATTACATCATGTCACTCGGTCCAAGTGGTATAGGGGACACTCAGCCTTGACAATAACCAAGGTTTAAAACCCTTAACCTCTTCTAATAAAAAAAATATTATTAAATGCTGGTTTAATTACCTCTAGATCATAAAAGCATGTATTTTCCTTGTCCTCTATTAAATAAATATACCTTATTCTGAATGAAAATAAAAGGGGCAGCATAGATTGCTTGCTATTTACTTGCACTTCTCCCCTGAATTGCACATTATCTGTGACACAACACAAGCAATCTCCCACAGTCTATATGTAATCAAATTTAGAATACTCTTTATCTAAGATATTTGAGCTAATTTTTACTCAATCCCAACTCAGTGAAACAGAATACTCAAATTGAAGAGCATCATTAACAATTTTTCAAGAGAAAATTCACATAGCTTTTATCTCATCATATGCGTTCTCTGTTTTTTTTTTTTTGGGGTAAAAGTCTTAATATTTGTAATATAAACATATTAGTAACAGGTGTGTTTCTTAGAGTTTCCTATGGTCAAATAACATAATTACAATGGGTAAGTCAAATATGCTTCTCGCCCCTTATATCTATATATATTAATATTCCAATATAGCTTTTATATAATAAAATAAAGATGAATACATCAAATCTTGTGTTCCTCTAAAATTAAAGATATGCACAGGTCAGATACCGGATATAAACAAACTCAATTTACAGAAAGAAATGAGGGATTTGTACAAATAGCATGTGACATATGTATATATGAAATTACAGATATCTTACCAATATATTCAACAATATGTACATGTTTGGCCTCACATAAAAAAAAAGATATGAAAGCATTAAATCCTACTTCCTACTAAAATTTGAAATGTGTATAAATTGGATGATAGATATATATAAAACTCAATATATAAAGAAAGTGATGAATATGTATAAAAACATGTATCATATATGTACCGATGAGATTAAATATATGTTACAGATATATTTAATTGTATACATGAGATTTATATTTTTGTAAATGAAAAGAAAATTAGGATAAAAATTCAATTAATAAAAATATGATAGTGATATATCCAAATTAGATGTTGATATGTACAAATTAAATAATTAATATGTATATTTATAATGAAAGATTTGTATGAATTATGTGAGACGTGAAAGATTTGTTGTGCTCATCAAAGCCAACTTATCTCCTACTGTGATAAACCCATAAGAACTATATTACATATGAATTGATGGATGATGGAGATCATGTCACATGAGACTTAATTCATCTTTGTAGTTCTTTAAAAAGGTGTTCACAATCTATGAGTATATACATGGGTTGATTACTCATAAAAGATTGCACATATGACATTACTATATGAGATAGAGTGATTTGTCTCAATCACTGGAATATTGGTTCCTAATGCGTATGTGGATATTTATGGAGATAAATATTTGAACAGGACCAAAACAATTACTCTTAGACCTTCAACTGTTGAGAAAGAGTAAATGTTATTTATTCCGTAGACTTGAGAATAATATGAATTTAAATGTATACTTTATGTGATTTTGATATGTCAACCAATGATGCCTACTATAGGATATACTTGGACATGTTGGATCACATAAATGTAACATGTTAAGTTCATGATTATTCAGCATAGAATTCACCGCTCTTGAAATAAGAGTGAATATTGTGGAGTAAGTCTTTTGGTTTTTCGGATTAAGAAATCCACGTGGTCGATTTAGAAAAATATTGTTTTGGAAATATTATTTTCTATATATAAAATTATATATATGGTATATATAGATTTTATAAATGTTTTTCTAAATTGTTTAGAGTCCGAATAAACTTGAAGAGACGTGCACATATTTAATTCCGTATTGACAGTACCACGTTTTGGATGTGGTTGGTCTAGTCCGGATTATGTGCAACAATATTGGACGGTGAACGGAATAGAATAAAATGGGTACTTGTGAATTGTCTCTGAAATCCTGGGAGATTTTACAAGGTCGTACAAAATGTTGTACTGACTTGTAAACAATAAATTAGTTGGGACTAATTTGACAGGATTAAGAGATCCCAAGGGTCCCACGCCACATTCTAAACTCTACCCGGTCAAACTTTTAAAAGAAGTTGTACTTCAGCTTCTGAGAGAAGCTATTGTACTTAACTTCTAAGAGAAGTTGTACTTTAGCTTCTGAGAGAAGCTACTGTACCTTTTTGCCTATAAAAGGAGTGGTTGTGTATTATTGAACGATAGAGAAAATTAGTCCAGAAACAATAATAGCACAAACACTCATATAGTGCAACCGGAAGAGAAGGAATTCGAGCGTGTTAAGCTTGGAGAATTCTGCATTTGTGGAATTTCGAAAACAAGGTACCCGTGTGATTATTTCTGCAATCCGATCCTGGTGCATGCTAATTTAATAGCGTGAAACTCGTTCGGATTCCCAACAGTGGTATCAGAGCATGTTTATGATTGTGGAATAATATTTTGTGTGTTTTTCACGAATTTAATTTCTTGATTTTCGTGTACTGTTCATGTGATGAACACAAACACACAAAACCCACACGGATCTGAATCCTTGCTTGTTTTGAATGATCTTGTTGTTTTCGATGTTATTGGATTTTTGTTGAGAACAAGAATACTCCGAAAACAATTCTGGTTTTTGAGAAAAGAAGATCTGGTTGAGTTTTTGGAACTAACCAAAATTGCCCGTTTTGATCCCGACGCTCCCCGGCCACCACCGTCCGTGAAAGTCGTTGACGGATGACTCGGTTTTGAAGTATCAAGGCCGAAGGTCAATAGCCCCATGGTTTGGAGGCCTGATTTCGCTTCAATCGGATTGAATTTTGATTCGTTTTGAATCTGGGTTTATGAAAAGTTCAAGAACCCTAACCTTAATTTTCGAAATTAAGTATTGTGTGTGCGAAATTGATCAAAAGGAATTGTTCCATTGTGATCATTGGCCTTCAAGGAACAAATCCCATATAAATTTGTAGTCGTTTGACGGCGTTTTCGTCTCCGGAAAAAGTCGCGTTTCCGGGGAAGCTATCGCGCTGAAACGCGGCGGTCGGCTGTGTTTTTAATCGCCGGGGAAGGGTCGCCGGCCCCTGGGGGAGCGCCGCCTCAGCTGGCGGCGTCTGGAGGCTGCAACGGTGCTTCGACGGCTGCTGCCGGCGGCTGGCGGGGGAGCTCCTCCCTGCTGCTGGTGCGTCGCGTATGCGACGAAGAAGAAGAGGAGATGGGGCTGGTGGGCCTCGCAGCAACAGGCCAAATGGTTGGGCTGTATCCAGCAGGCCCAATAGCTGGGCTAAGCCCAGCAGACCTTTTGAAAACTTGGGCTGGAGCAAGTCCAGCAAACCCAATAAAAAAAAAAAAAAACGGGTTTTCGGGCCTATTTTGAAAAAGGCCCAATTGGGCCATTTCTTTAAAAACGTTTTATTGGCCCATAAGCATTTGTTTTCTTGATTTATTCCAAGTTCCCAATTTTATTTATTAATTTCAGAAATTAAATATTTTGAATATTTATTTTTCTGGAATGATTTATTTCTGAATAATTGGATGATTTATTCAGTGGGAGCTTATTTGCATGATTATTTCATTTATTGAAATTTTGCAAATATGGATGAATGCATGATAATTGCTTGAATTTATTGTTAAGAATTATTATGCATGCTTGTGCAAGTGTTGCAATATATTTTACAGTTATGGTGATAATTGTGAAAATGAATTTATGTTTTTGAATTGTTCAAAATACAAAAATAAATTCCCTCAGTATTTAAATATCAAGTGTGAGAGATAGAAAATTATATCTTTAGAAGATTAATTTTCTAAAGGCTTTCCATTGTCGTAAATAATAAGTATGGATATTGTTGGCTTAGTTTGATACCAAAAGGAGATGACTAGGTTGATGATAATTTGTGCTTATTGATTTACTTTATGGTGATAATGGATGTGTTATAGCCAAGTGGGGGCTTAATTAAAATGATTTAGTTTCTCACAGCAATATGATACATCTAGACAATGGGTGTACACTTGACTAAAGAGATATGCCGATCTAAAATGGATGGCGGGTATATTGTCTTTAGAAGCCAAAATTAAAAATAAGAATCTTATAAATGTTATAAGATAAATATAGCATGATATTTGCTTCATTATTGTTAGATTAATGCCAAAAGGAGTAGTCTTGCAATTAAATGAAGTTCTTGTTTTTCTAATTGCTCATATGTGATATGATATGGTCATGAGGGTGACTTTGAATACAATTAGTACTTTCTTGTATATGATACATTTAAAGAAAATATTGATTTTCTCCGCTATGCCTTATGTATTTTGTTTGTGTGCTCTTTTATAGAACCATGAACAACATTAGTCCTCAGTTTGCTAAGAATCTGGAAGAGAACCGCCTTAATGGGGCAAACTATTGTGATTGGAAGAGAAACCTTGACATTGCGCTCACTGCAGGGAAGTTGGCACACGTTTTGAACGAGTTGCCACCTGAACTTCCCCCTCTTGATAATGATCATAAAGAGGAAAAGAAAGCATATGATGTTTGGCATGAGCATGATTCCTTGGCTAAGTGCTATATCTTGGCATCTCTCGAGAATAGGCTTCAGCAGCAGTATGAAAAGATGCCAACTGCTAAGGAAATTATGAATAGCCTAAAAGAGATGTTTGAGATGCAGAATCGTTCTGCTAGGATGAATGCCATGCAAGGGCTTATGTCCACCAAAATGGTTGAGGGAACACCTATTCATGATCATGTGATGACCATGATTGGGTATATCAATGTGTTGGATTCCCTTGGCGCTGAAATGGACCATACGACCAAGATAGACATTATCTTGTGCTCGTTGCCTAAGTCATTCAATAACTTTGTTTTGAACTTTCATATGAATGACAAGGTAGTGACACTTCCTGAACTGCGCAATATGTTGCAAAGAGCGGAAGAGTTGCTTAAGAAGGATAAGCCCATCATGGTCATGGAAGGACAGTCCTCCACGACCAGGCGCAAGAATAACAATAAAAAGAACAAGGGCAAGAACCCTCTTCAAGTTAGGAATGAGCCTAAAAAGAAGGGGAAGGACAAGTCCAGAGATGAATGTCATTTCTGTGGAAAGAAAGGTCACTGGAAGCGTAATTGTAAACATTACATTGCTACAGTGAACAAGAAACCATCAGATGGTAAGTCTTCTGTCTTTATCATTGAGACAAACTTAATGCATGGAATTACGAATTCCTGGTGTCTTGATTCCGGGGCAACCACTCATGTGTGTAACACATGGCAGGGGTTCCAGGAAACAAGAAGGCTGAGTGAAGGAGAGATCTCACTGTTGATGGGATCAGATGCAAGAGTTGCAGCCATCTCTTTAGGAACTTTTAAATTAGTTCTTTTAGATGGAACCACTCTTTATTTGAAAGATTGTCTTTATGTACCGCAAGTTAGAAGAAATTTGATTTCTATTTCGAAGTTGGATGATATGGGATATTCATTCCTATTTCGTAGTAAAGTTACGATTAAATTTCGTAACAAATTTGTGGCAAGTGGTTTCAAAAATGATGGTCTTTATTTCTTGCATACCCTTCATGAAAGCAGCATGAATGTTGAATCTGAACCATGTGATGGAAATGGTTCAACAAAGCGAAAAAGGGAAGAGATAGTTCCCACTTATCTTTGGCATTTGAGACTTGGTCATATTAACGCCAAAAGAATTCAAAGGTTGGTTAAGGATGGTCCTTTGAGTTTCTTAACATTAGAAACTTATCCAACCTGTGAATCTTGCGTTCAGGGAAAGATGACTAGATTACCTTTTTCTGGAAAAGGTGAAAGAAGCTCAAATGTATTAGATCTCATACATACTGATGTATGTGGACCTATGAACCACATGGGAAGAGGTGGTATCTATTATTTCATCACTTTCACTGATGACTATTCTAGATACGGGTACATCTACCTGTTACATCATAAATCGGAAGCCTTTGAAAAGTTCAAAGAATTTCGAAATGAAGTTGAGAAACAGAAAGGTAGAAGTATCAAGTGCCTTCGCTCCGATAGAGGAGGCGAGTACCTCTCCGATGAGTTCAGAGGTTATCTTAAAGATAATGGAATTCTCTCACAATTGACACCACCGGGAACACCACAACTCAATGGTGTTTCTGAGAGAAGAAATCGTACCTTATTGGATATGGTGCGCTCAATGATAAACATGGCCGATCTGCCAGTGTCTTTTTGGGGATATGCGTTAGAGACCGCTGTCTATCTGTTGAATAGAGTTCCAACTAAATCGGTCCCAAAAACTCCATACGAGTTATGGACTAACAAAAGACCGAGTGTGAGACACTTGAAAATTTGGGGCTGTCCTGCACATGTCAGGAAGCAAAAAATTTACAAAGTTGGAATCTAGAACAGAAAGATGCCTATTTGTAGGATACCCAAAAGACACTATGGGTTATTATTTCTATAATCCAAATGAACAAAAGGTGTTCATTAGTAGAGATGCGGTCTTCTTGGAAGAAGATTTTGTGGTTGACTCTAGGAAAGATAATGGGATTATCTTACAATAGTTAACTGAAACATCTGATAGTACTGCTTCTGATGATAGTACTCGAGTTAATATTCCTTTAGAGCCTATTCGAAGAAGTTCAAGGATCATTCGTCCGCCTCAAAAGTTGACACTTCTGAATGAATCATTCATGATGATTTCAGAAAATTGTGAACAAGATCCTAGAACATATGATGAGGCAATGAAGGATATTGACAGGGATAGATGGATTGATGCTATGAATTCAGAAATGGATTCTATGCATAAGAATCAGGTCTGGACTCTTGTAGATCCACCAATCAATATTGAGACTATTGGTTGTAAATGGCTTTATAAGAGAAAACGAGGACCTGATGGAAAGGTGGAAACCTTTAAAGCAAGATTAGTGGCAAAGGGGTATAATCAAAAGGAAGGAATTGATTATGAGGAAACCTTTTCGCCAGTGGTCATGCTTAAATCCATCAGAATTCTGTTAGCCGTAGCTGCATACTATGACTACGAGATATGGCAGATGGATGTAAAAACTGCCTTCTTGAATGGGTATCTTGATGAAGATATCTATATGAACCAACCTGCAGGATTTGTATCTAGTGGGGAGGAACAGTCAGTATGTAAGCTGAATAGGTCCATTTATGGACTTAAACAGGCTTCCAGAAGTTGGAACATCCGTTTTGATGAGACAGTTAAACAATTTGGCTTCTCACAAAATCCGGATGAAGCTTGTGTCTATAAGAAGACACAAGGGAGTGCTATCACATTCCTTGTCCTATATGTTGATGATATTCTACTCATTGGGAATGATGTAGAAATGTTATCAGCAGTGAAACTATGGTTGTCCACTCATTTTTCTATGAAGGATTTGGGTGAGGCATCATATGTCCTTGGTCTTAAGCTCTATAGAGATAGAAGCCGAAGATTGTTGGGGTTATCTCAATCTACTTACATTGATAAGATCGTGGCTAAGTACAACATGCAAGATTCCAAGAAAGGCTTCGTGCCTTCTCGTCATGGAATCATCCTTTCCGAAAAGATGTCTCCTAAGACTGATGAGGAATTGGATAAAATGAAACGCTGCCCTTATGCTTCTGCTGTTGGCAGTATCATGTATGCAATGTTGTGTACTAGGCCCGATATAGCACAAGCAGTGAGTGTTGTAAGTAGGTACCAATCCAACCCTGGGGAAGGTCATTGGACCGCTGTTAAGCATATTTTGAAATATCTTAACAGGACAAAGCATTATTGCTTAGTCTATGGTGGTGGTTCATTGGAAGTAAAAGGATATGTTGATTCTGACTTCCAATCTGATCCAGATGATGGTAAATCGAATTCTGGATTCATTTATGGACTAAATGGTGGGGCTTTCAGTTGGAGGAGCTTTAAGCAAAGTACTGTAGCTGACTCTACAACTGAAGCCGAATACATTGCCGCTTCTGAAGCAGCAAAAGAGGCTGTTTGGATCAAGAAGTTCATTCAGGAACTTGGAGTTGTTCCAAACATAGAATCTCCAATTACTCTGTACTGTGATAACACTGGGGCTGTTGCTCAAGTCAAAGAGCCCCGTGCTCATCAACGCATGAAGCACGTACAAAGGAAATTTCACTTGATAAGAGAAATTGTCAAAAGAGGAGATGTAAGCATCATAAAGATTGCTTCAGCGGAGAACGTGGCAGACCCACTGACTAAACCGTTGTCTCAAAAGGTTTTTGAGAAACATGTAAAGGAAATGGGTCTTAGAATAGTTGCTGATTGGCTTTGAATCGCAAGTGGGAGATTGAAAGATTTGTTGTGCTCATCAAAGCCAACTTATCTCCTACTGTGATAAACCCATAAGAACTATATTACATATGAATTGATGGATGATGGAGATCATGTCACATGAGACTTAATTCATCTTTGTAGTTCTTTAAAAAGGTGTTCACAATCTATGAGTATATACATGGGTTGATTACTCATAAAAGATTGCACATATGACATTACTATATGAGATAGAGTGATTTGTCTCAATCACTGGAATATTGGTTCCTAATGCGTATGTGGATATTTATGGAGATAAATATTTGAACAGGACCAAAACAATTACTCTTAGACCTTCAACTGTTGAGAAAGAGTAAATGTTATTTATTCCGTAGACTTGAGAATAATATGAATTTAAATGTATACTTTATGTGATTTTGATATGTCAACCAATGATGCCTACTATAGGATATACTTGGACATGTTGGATCACATAAATGTAACATGTTAAGTTCATGATTATTCAGCATAGAATTCACCGCTCTTGAAATAAGAGTGAATATTGTGGAGTAAGTCTTTTGGTTTTTCGGATTAAGAAATCCACGTGGTCGATTTAGAAAAATATTGTTTTGGAAATATTATTTTCTATATATAAAATTATATATATGGTATATATAGATTTTATAAATGTTTTTCTAAATTGTTTAGAGTCCGAATAAACTTGAAGAGACGTGCACATATTTAATTCCGTATTGACAGTACCACGTTTTGGATGTGGTTGGTCTAGTCCGGATTATGTGCAACAATATTGGACGGTGAACGGAATAGAATAAAATGGGTACTTGTGAATTGTCTCTGAAATCCTGGGAGATTTTACAAGGTCGTACAAAATGTTGTACTGACTTGTAAACAATAAATTAGTTGGGACTAATTTGACAGGATTAAGAGATCCCAAGGGTCCCACGCCACATTCTAAACTCTACCCGGTCAAACTTTTAAAAGAAGTTGTACTTCAGCTTCTGAGAGAAGCTATTGTACTTAACTTCTAAGAGAAGTTGTACTTTAGCTTCTGAGAGAAGCTACTGTACCTTTTTGCCTATAAAAGGAGTGGTTGTGTATTATTGAACGATAGAGAAAATTAGTCCAGAAACAATAATAGCACAAACACTCATATAGTGCAACCGGAAGAGAAGGAATTCGAGCGTGTTAAGCTTGGAGAATTCTGCATTTGTGGAATTTCGAAAACAAGGTACCCGTGTGATTATTTCTGCAATCCGATCCTGGTGCATGCTAATTTAATAGCGTGAAACTCGTTCGGATTCCCAACAAGACGTGCGTACAAATAAAATTATGAGAATTTTAATAGTATTTATGTACATTTACTTTTTGATACTATAATTTATACATATCTAACTCCTTGGTTCAACATATCTTTATCATTGTCTCTTTTTAAGGATTTTTTAAACTAAAAAAACTTTGCCTGTTTTTACACTAAAGTAAACTCTTTTTTAAAAGTAAAAAAAACTTTGTTTTCTTCTTCCATCTCGTTCATCGCCAACAACCGAGTCATGACTCATGAGCAGGAAAATACTTCCAAATTGACGCCATTCCACAAACATGGATCTATACTTGAACAAGAAGACAATACGATCTTTTGAAATAGGTGCAGTCACTCTTACGAGGATCGTCCAAATCAAAATGACTCGTCAAACCAAACCAAACCAAACGATTTTATCAATCGAATTCCTTCAAAATCCTTTGAAATCCTTGGTTGTGGTGGTTAACTGGATCCTTCGAAATCCTTGGTCACAACACCCTCCGCTTCTCTCGCAGTATGCCTCTTTCAGTTCATCAGAGAATTCACCATCATGCCTTCACAAGCTCCATCTTCGGTCTCGATTTAGGATTGGTTTTATCACAAGGATATCGAAATTGATAAAGAGAAAAGAGAATAGTGGATATGATACAAGAAGATCTAAAAGAGTGGATTTGGTAAAGTAGATTAAAGATAAGAAGACAAAAAAACAAAAGACCATGCTTGAAATTGACAAATTCAGCAAGGATAGAAATGTATAATTACCCGTACGGTGCACATAATACTGGCGTATTTTTAACTGACACTAATTATAATAATAGTCTTTTTTGTACTTTACATAATTGGAATCCTGCTTTTGAAATATGATGTCTGAATATATGAAAAATATACATATTATAGAATACAAACAATTGATAACTAGACATATATCAAGAAATGAATAAAATAAATGAATTGTCTTTTTTTTTTTACTCATGATGTATATACTATAAAGGTTGAAGATAGGAAAAACTTTGGCCATTTTACCATGTAACATTTATGGATTTAGACCCAATTGGTCTGCCTGATGCATCCACCAGTAAATTGCATTCCATGATACTTCCTAGAACTCAAAATCTTAGCTTTGTTTAAAAGATATACTCAATATCTTAACCAATTGAGTTGGACTCTAAATGACATCTCTTTAAATTGTAACCATTTCTTACTTTATGGATGAACCCAGATCGACTGACATTCATAATTAGGTATGGTTATACATGAGATGATGTAATGTTAAGTATTTTTATTTAAAAAATAAAATATTATCCATACAAATTAAGATATGATTTTTTACAGTTAAAAATTTGTGCACGATTGATATGGAATAAATGGATTTATATGTTGTAAGGCACCAATGGGAAGAGGATTGCGCCATTCTCAGCCAAATTCTGTTTAGGGGAAACACAATACGTCAATTATTCACAACACAAACCAAGCTGAATCTGACACAATTGCTTGTTCAAGACAAACCAGATAACGCTAAATATTCATAAAATATACTGACAATAATTATGAATTAACCATTCATATGTTAGCGGGTTAATTACAATATGCTCCCCCAGATTCAGCTGATATTATACTTGACTTCCTTATGTTAAACCAGACACTTTTATATATTGTTTCAAACATTTTTTGATATTTATTTAGAAATTTTTACTTATATGTTCACTTATTTTTATTTCTAAGGAAAAAAAAATTATCTATATATTACTTTAAACACTTTTACATATTTGTTTGGACACTTGATGTGGACACTTTCATATATTCATTTAGAAAATTTTAATTATTATTTCAGATATTTAATTTATTTTTAAGAGAACAATTGTTTACATATTGGTTTAAAAACTTTTACATATTCTTTAGATACTTTTAAATATTCATTTATATATTTTTACTAATTGCTTCAGACACTTTTATTTTTCTCAAAATAATAAATTGTTTATATATCACTCCATACACTTTTACATATTTCATCAACTATTCTTATATTTTAATTAAGACACTTTCACTTATTGCTTTATACACTTTTATTTTTGTATATTGCTTAATACACTTTAACATATTTCTTTAGATACTTTTACATTTTACATGTTGTCTAAAGGAAAAAAAATGTTTATATTTTGTATCATACACTTTTACATACATCTTTAGACAATATATTCCTTTAGCCACTTTTGCACGTGACATATTGTCAGAAGAAAACAAGATATCTACATATTGTGTTGTACATTTTCATATACTTCTTCAAACACTTTCACCTTTTATTTTAGACAGTTTAGCATATTGTCTTTGACACTTTTTCAGTTTATTTCAGCACATAGTTCATTGGTGGGGGAGACTAAGGTGAATACTCGAGGGGATAATCGGTACAATTTAGATATTATAGCCGGTAGATCTAGAGGTAATTAACAACGTCACACCTTGGAGACGAACAACGATCGCATACAATCGTAGAGGTGAGCATACAATCCGAAAGTAAGGTGAGCGGTGATGGCCTGATCACGTTAGGCGAATGACAATCTAGAGGCGAAGTGTTACGGGGCGATTTGGAGATGAGATTTGGGAGTTAGCGGTGAAATCCGGATGCTAGCATTAACAAAATCCAAATGTGATTGGCTGTGAGATCCAAAGCCGATGGGTGGTGAGGTCTGGAGGTGAGCAACGACGGTGAGATCTTGGGATGATGACTGTTTATTAGAGGCAATTGCGGCGAAAGCGGTGAGGTAATGTTTCTAGGAGGTGAGGGTGAGTTTTGGTTTAGAGACAAATTAATCAAATTTTATACTGGATTGTTAATCATATATAAGGACATTAAGGATAGATTAGTATATGTAATTAGACATAAGTCCATAATATAATAACTACTTATAGCCACGCCAATGCCTTTATCGCAACCATCTTGTGCCTTAATTAATTTTACTAAAATGATAATTAGATAATTAACAAATTAAATTAATTATAAAATTAAATGGTAATTAAAAATGTAAGGAAATTTTTTTAAAAAGACCTAGATTATCCAATAACACATATTTTGGTTAATTTTTCTAGAGAATCTATTTCAGTTGATTTATTAGAAAGTTAAAAAAAAACCATGATTTTATTTACTCAACTTTTACTTGTCTCATTTGCTTTTCGTATAGGATAGTTGTTCCCGCAAATCTTGTTGCTAAATGACAAATCCTTATGAGGAAATAACAACTCGATTTTACCGTAAGACCAAAATTTTATTTTCATTGAATTTCAATTAAAAAGCGAACAAATCCGATTGCAATCTCATTAATCTCCCAAAAATCATCCTTACTTCTTGACAATAAAGGACGTTAGAAAACAACTTTTATAATTAACATTAGAATTTTTGATAATTTATTCAACGGTTGACATGAAAACGTTGAAATTAAAAGTTAAGAGTTATTTTTAAATAATTTTTTTAAAACTCTAGTTTCAATTGCTGATCCTAATACAAAACGAGCCAAAAGTGCACAACAAATATTATCTTTTGTTGCATTTACCCACCTTATATAAAATAAAAAAGCACACTAAACCCACATTGAATCCCAGTTGACGGTGGAGAGACCAAGTTGTAAGAGTTGATCGAGCCGAGGGAGCAGTCGTGCACTTAAACCAAAATTTAAACAAAAGTTTGAAACCTGAGAATGTCCACCATGGTGGACGTACGCGACTAACGAACAAATTAACGTCGTTAATATCCAATGATATATAAATAGTGTCTATTTTTTAGTGTCTAAATTTGGATTGTGAGTGTCTATGTCTGGTGTTTTAGTGTCTGCCTTTAGTATATAAATGTCTATAAGTTGTTTTCGTAGTGTTGAAGATAAAATACTTTGATTATTCAAATTTTACCTTTAATTCAGAGTATAATAATATTATTTTAAAGGATATTTAATTAAAAAATTATATTATAATTTTACCTTTAATTCTAGTAAATGAATGTCTGCAATTTGTTTGAGTATGATGTCCCATGTGTTGAATTGAAGTATCAAAATGTCTGATAAAAATGGTCGAATGTCTAGTATGATGGGTTAAGTGTCTAAATCTGATGAGGAAATGTACAATTTACATGATTGTGATATCTAAATATTTAATTATGACGCTTTACATGTTTTCTTCATTCTATATAAAACTAGACACTATATAGATATAATTGGATACTAAAAAAAAAGCAAACATATTTAAGGGAAAACAAAAAATTTATATTTTTATGCAAACATGTTATGTACTGGTATATAATATAATCTATAGGAGTGTCTAATTTTACTTATGGTGATGTCCAATATCACATATTATAGTGTCTAATTTCTAATGAAAAATAAAAATGTAGATACCATTTTTTCCTTTTACATTATCTCATTCTGTGTGTTGGTTAGAATATTAATATTTTAGTGTGAAAATATGAAAATTTGTAACCAATTTGGATCTCAACAATAGAAATAATAAAAGAGATTTATAAAATAAGAAAATTATTTGATGTTAAAAATAAAAAATGGTAATTGATTTCATTCCGTAAAATATGAAAGAACACTATCAAGAATAATTTTTTTAATAAAAATATACTTATAAAAAGAAATATAATTATTTTTAATTAAATATGAAATTAAAAAAATTGGATTTACAAAAAAAAAAAAGGGGCAAACGGACGTTTGCGTTCCGTCCCTGGCGTACGTCCATCAGGGCGGACGCGAGAATTGCCCAAAGTTTTGTGTCTACCGAGAATTTGAAAATTCAAAGAAAAAGGAAACCACAGACACAGAGCTTAGAGTGTTAGACCGGTGCTGGGCTGGTGAATTGGAAATTACAAAAGCTGCCATTGGCATGAATTATGGAGAAAAGTGGGTTTGAAATAAGTGAGGCAACTTCTTTCAGCGACAAAGAATGCTTCACAGGCACCGCTGGGTAGAAGTCAGCAATCTTTTCTCAGTTTAACGCGATTTCAGCTACCCCTCTCTCTCTCTTCAATTTTCAATTATAAATTACCAGCTCATTTCCCATATTATAGTACAACCATTCATCTCCTCTCTCTCCCTCTCTCTCTCGTTTTCCTCTGCCAAAAAATGGCTACTGCAGCTGCTTCACTACTCCTTGTTTCTGCCCTGCTAGTTACCTGCTGTGCTCTTGGAGCTAAACCTTTTGAAGGTAACTTTTTTTTTTTGTGGAGCTTTCTTTTTTGTATGGCATTGGTGGTGTTCATTTTTGAGTTAACCTTACTTTCGGCGATTTCTGTTCAAATCTGTAGGGTACTTGGCCAATGGCAACTTTGAGGAGAAGCCAACACCAACAGACTTGAACAAAACGGTTCTAATTGGAAAACATGCTCTGCCCAAGTGGGAGATCAACGGTCTGGTCGAGTACATCTCCGGCGGTCCACAGCCCGGCGGCATGTTCTTCTCCGTCGCTCACGGTGTCCACGCCGTGAGGCTCGGCAACGAGGCCTCCATCTCCCAGACCATCCCGGTGAAGCCCGGGGTCCTCTACGCCCTCACCTTCGGCGCCTCCAGAACCTGCGCTCAAGATGAGGTTTTGAGGGTCTCTGTCCCTCCTCTCTCAGGCGATCTTCCCCTGCAAACCTTGTACAGCAGTAATGGCGGTGACACCTATGCCTGGGGGTTTGTGGCGAAATCTCGCTTCGCCAGAGTGACATTCCACAACCCTGGGGTTCAAGAGGATCCTACTTGTGGTCCTCTGTTGGATGCGGTTGCCATTAAGGAGCTCATCCGGCCGATGCCCACCAGAGGTAATGATTAGAATGTAAAAAAATATGAACTTTGAGTACCTAGATGACCAGAATCTGATAGTTAGAGGACTTTGTGTGCAATTTACGGTAGGGCTTTTGTTAAGGACATGAAGTTTATTTAACTTGTCAAGTTGCTCCACGAACTTACATTTCTTTCTTCCGGAAGTACCACATGACAGAGCTGTTTTTAACTGATGAGTATGAAATCGGATAATGTCAGGCAATTTGGTGAAGAATCCAGGGTACGAGGAGGGGCCTTATCGCCTGTTGAACACGACGAACGGCGTCCTATTACCGCCACGGCAGCAGGATCTTACTTCCCCTCTCCCTGGGTGGATAATTGAATCACTAAAGGCTGTCAAGTTCATCAACAAAAAACACTTCAATGTCCCCGTTGGAGATTCTGCAATCGAGCTTGTTGCGGGGAGAGAAAGTGCCATTGCCCAAATCCTCAGAACAGTTACTAACAAAGTCTACAACATGACATTCATTATTGGCGACGCTAGGAACGGTTGCCACGGGACAATGATGGTGGAGGCCTTCGCCGGCAAGGACACACTCAAAGTTCCCTTCGGATCACGAGGGAAGGGTGAATTCAAGACCGTGAGCTTCCGGTTCAAAGCAATTGCAGACAGGACGAGGATCACCTTCTTCAGCTCCTTCTACCACACCAGGGTAGATGACTTCGGATCTCTCTGTGGTCCTGTCCTCGATGAGGTCCGGGTGTTTCCTGTTGCTGCTTAAACTACTTGTCCCATTTTGGTCTTTGATAGGAGCTTAAACTACTTATTTCAAACAACTTTGATATGAGGTTGCATTACTCGGTTGAACATTGTGCTCGGGCAGTCGCTCTGCATTTGAATTTGGATCCTCTGCTTCACCACCATTTGCAGTTTTGTTTCTCGACACTGATTCGTCTCTGAAGATGAATATTTGCAGGATTCAAACATCAACTGCAGTTGTGAATAACATGATAATATAACAGAACATCGTAAAGTACACATTTATGCACTACTTCACCTAAACTGTTCTCTACAAAATCAAATGCCAACAATCGCATAGACTAAAATATTATTATGTGATTCATGTTGCAAGGCTACATATAGAAAGCTATCTGGTGCTTTGTCATTGATTATCGTTGAACAAAATGGACAGCTAAAATAAGAATTTCAAGCTCCAACTTTTATGTCATAACAAGAATCCTGCTCCCGCAGAAAATAATTGAGCTTTGATGCATTGGCTTTGAAGAGAGCCATCTCACAAGGAGGTGATCACAAGGAAATTTCATTTGCGGCCTTCACTCTCATCCAAGATACCAACAAGACATTTCTCCAGTAAGAATTCAGCATTCACCCAAGCATGGTATTTGTCTGAAAGGTTAAGGACTAAACAAATTATATGCTAAACCTACAACATTTAGTACAAGAATGAGTTTAACGAAGTAGATGTAACAGAATTTTATGACAGGTCATGCACAATTCACAGGAATTGAATACTCAAATTGTGTTCTCTTCGTTTATGTTTGTAAAATTCAGTTGAAAGCAAAATGGTTCTAGAGGTAGTGTCAATCTTGAAATACAAGGGAATCGAAGCATACCTATGATATGAACTTTAGAGTTGTCACTAATTACGTACCATCATCAACAAACGTTAAAACTGAAAGATTTACTATAAGGCCGACCTTCAGTTCACACCCAGCTCAAAATGACAAGCCAGGTGATTTTAGCCATCCATTTCCCATAGTGGAGTAAAACATGATAAAAATGCAGAGCCAAGGTGAAATTAAATCATAAGGCCATTATTAGACTTTCGTTTCTAAGAAGGAATCTGCACCATACTAAGATGAGGAACTAGATGATATAAAATCCACTTGTATTGCAAAGTATAACATAGAAAATATAGAAATAGAAAATATAGCTCCAATTGTGAAGTAATGAAACAGATAAATCAAATAAGTTTCTTGAAAGGATACTGAAAAGAGCTGTACAGTCCTTCCCTACTCCCTTCATCAACATATCAACACCTGCAGGTAAAAAAAAGTTTGATTGAACTTGCTAAGCAACATGTATGGAGATAAATACAAGTTCAACAAGTTCTAAAGTTTTAGAAATTTTACTGTGAATTAGACAGAAATCCTACAGCTCAATAAATCTCATAATAATTTTCCACCAATACAAATCAACAATCACATATGCTAGCTAAGTATGGTTTCATTCTGGCATCCTCTACTTTCACGCACAATTCACTGCAATTCCAACACTGAACAGGTAAGGAGAAGTGTATCCTACAGTAAGAAAAAGTGTAATCTAACCAATGCTCGAACACAAACTTCAAAGAACTCAGGTACTAACTCAGAGCTGTCAGTTAGGGAAAATGCGTCAACAGCGCTAGGACAGACATATGAATTCATATCATCTGGAGTAACTTCTGGACAGATAGATCTCACAGGTTATCAAAGAATGAAAAATCTCCTCCTGCAAGGATAATACATCTTCCGCACAAGATCAAATACATACCTCCTGGGTGAAACTTCATGTAAGGAGATATATTGTACACTCGTCCTTTTAAAACAGTCCACACGGAGCCTTCACTCTGGTGTTGCTTCACTTCACTCATTGAAATGAGTCTCCTACTGGACTGTCCTTTCAAACCTGGAACACATGATTTATGAAGTCAATGAGTCAAAGAACAGGCAAAATTAGCAAGGACAACATCGAAACTGGAACAACTTCAATGAATATGAAACAGTTGTGCAATCTACCGGCAAGATCAGGGTGCGTCCTAGTAAGCTTAAGCCAGTCCATTTGACTATACCCCTTTTCAAAAGGAACTTTGGCTCGTGTTGCCGGCTTCTTCGAAGAAATCTTGGGTTCTTCAACATTCTTCACTGAAGCTCCAGGATCTCTAGGAGCAACCTGTGTGGATTTTTGCCTTGGAGATGATGTGTCAATAACATTAAAAGTCAATGAACCAACTGCCGCTTCCTTCTTTGAAATGGAACTACTCTGCAACTTATCTCTCCATGGAAAGCCCCCATTCTGATTGCTAGACGAATCATCCCTAACAGTTACACCGTCCATATCTGCCACAAGTTTCTTTATATGGAGACCATTTTGGTATGTAGAGACACCAACCTGTTTTTTTCCCCCAATTCCAATTCCAATCAGAATGAATTGCTTAAAAACGAAAATTTACCCAGATCACAGCAATCAAGCGTTTAAATTAATCAACCAAAACACAGACAGCTGAGGCAATCATCAGACATAATTCAAAAATTAAAAGCAACCTAGATGAGGAAATTACAGAATCAGAAAGTTACCGATATATGTTCGGCTTTTACCTGACAGAAGGTGAAGTCATCTTCGTTTTCCATCTCATCCAAATTTCTGTTCAAAGGTGCTCCGTTAGGCTTGATCTTCGGAAGAACATCGAAGCCAAAAAAACAAAAAAGAAAAGAAAAGAAGAAACAGTAGAAGCACAAAAGAATCTTCCCAATATGCGAATTCAAAACCAAGAAACACAAAATCCCAATTGACAATAGAAGATTGAGAATCACGCCAGCGACTTTTCTGTGGGATTTTTCTTTTCTTTTCGAAGGTTTCTTTTAGGCCTAAAGCCCTTTTACCTCCTCAACTTTTTCAACTCGGACATTTTACCTCTTCCACTTTGACTCGGTTCGACTCATCTCTCAAACTTTGTAAACTAGGGCCTTTTACCTCTTAACTTTGTAGAATGTGTACTAAAATAAAAGGCCTAAATGCACCATTAGTCCTCCAACTTTGCCAACTTGCATGAGTTAGTCCCTTAACTTTGACTCAGTATGATGTAGTCCTCAGACTTTGTAAAATCATGCGATTTAGTCCTTAAACTTTTTAAATGATGCAACTTAGTCCTTCTGCTATCAAGATAAACTACAAGTTTTTGTTCTAACTTCTAAGGGCCAGTTTGGTATAAATTAATTAGATTAATGAGTCAACTTTTTCATAAAGGTCAAAAGTGTGTAAGTGGGATAGGGATGAGTTTCACCTTGGTCTTTTAAAAAAATTACTAAAATGCCACGCTTTAATTTGTTTTTCTCTCAGCTAGGTTTTGTTGATCACATTCGGATAGAATAGTCTGGCAGTTCTTCTCGCTGTGTGTCATGGCCTGAGTACCTCCCACTGTGTTTCGCGTCCTCCAACAGAGCTAATTGTCGGATTTGGTTCCCCTTAGCGCTGTAAATTTTTCCCAGCTACATTCAATGCCAGATGCCTCTATCTTCCACCTTCAGCATCTTCCCAAATCACCCTCCGCCGTCGTCCGTCTTCAACCCCCCTCCAGTAAGTTCTTCATATTTTTCCGACCACGTACCTTCGCCATTGCATAATATATACCCTATTTTATTACCGATTTACTTACTGATAATCTTAATTAATTTAATACATACAACTCCAGTACGCAGAAAAAAAAGCCACACCCGGAAGTTGAATGAAAGACATTTTTTACAGAAAAATTGGCAGATTGTTTTGTCTAAACGTGACCAGCAAAACTCAGTTGAGAGAAAAACAAATTAATGCGTGGCATTTTAGTAATTTTTTTAAAAGACCAAGGTGAAACTCATCTCTGCCCTACTTACACGTTTTGACCTTTACGAAAAGTTGACTCATTAATCTAATTAATTTATATCAAACTGGCCATAATATTTTAGTAAAACGACCCTTCTATTTAAGAACTTTCATCATCACCAAACTCTTGAATTAATAAACTTTACTAAATTGTTAAATACATAATTAACTAATTAAATAACTTATAAAATGATGATTAAAAAATATACAATAATTTGATAAATTTCTAATTATTTAATAATTTATATTTTACTTATTTTTTTAAAAAATACTTTGGTTGGCTTATTGGAAAGAAAAAAAATGTTTTTATGCATTTCACTATTATGTTGATCAATTATTTTTATAAATATTTTTTCTCACTTTTTTTTGTACAAAATATGCAATATTAGGGATTTATGAATTTAAAGATCATTTTATAGGAGTTTTTCTTTAAGTATATTTAGTTTTCATACAATTCTCCAAATTAATCTTTTTGGTATTAATATCTTGTGATGTATAATTAGTATACCACATGATCTTGAAACTAATTCATCCATCACAATTCTCATGCTAATGAAGATGGTATGTATTATAACTTCCTTGGCTTTTTCTCATTTGTTTTTGAAGAAAAATTTGGGAAAAAAACTAATGAAAATGGTACGTACTATCATTTGTTATAAACTTTGGCTAGATATAAATAAGAGTAGGGAATTTGGGAAAAAATAAAAAAAATTAATTTAACCAATTAATTAGAATATTGACTACTTTTTTTCTTTTGATGGATTCTAACTAGTATTTATATTTGAAAACAAAATTCAAATTAAACATAAAGAAGCCATTAATATGCAAGAAATTGAAGAAATAAAGAATGTAAAGAAGATGAATCATCCCAAAGTTAAAAGTTGGATTGTTTCTCTTTTTGCATTTCCCCCCAAATTTTCTTTGGAAACAAATGATAAAAAGCCAAGGAAGTTATAGAATGTACCATATTCATTAGCATGAAAGTTGCAAGGGATGAATTAGTTTCAAGATGATGTGGTATACTAATTCTAAATCATGAAATATTAATACAAAAAATATTAATTTGAAAATTGTTTGAAAACTAAATCTACTTAAAGCAAAACTCTTTAGAATGATTTCTAAATTCATAAGACCCTAATGTTGCATATTTTGTATGAAAAAAGTGGGAAACAAATATTTAGAAAAAAATAATTGATCAACATAATAGTAGAGTGCATAAAAAATATTTTTTTTTCCAATAAGTCAACCAAAGTAGTTTTTTTAAAAAAATAAGCAAAATATAAATTATTGAATAATTAGTGTTGACACTCAATTTCGTCCGACTCTTAAAAAATAAAGTAAATAAAATTATTAATTTATAAAAAAAAAGAGATTAATTAATTAAATTAATTATTATTGTTAATTAATTAATTAATATTATTAAATAGCTTATGGGGACATTTTAAGGTTAGTTAAAAATAATATATAAATATCTATATGTATGTAATTAAAAAAAAAAAAAAAAATCTTCTTTCACTCCCACACGTCTCTCTCTTCTCGCCCTCTCCAGAATCTTCTCTCCCCCCTTCTTATCTGCTCTCGATCTCACTCTCTGGGAGACACAAAAAAAAAGCTAACCCCTCTCTCCTCTCTCCCCTGGCCTTGAATCTAGCTCTCTCACCACCAACAGAAGCTCTCCCTTACTCTTCCTCTTCACCTCTCTCTCGCCTCAACTCTCCCAGCTCCCGGCCTCTCTCTCTCTCAAGAATCACGAGCTCTCCCACTCCCTCTATCTCTCTCAGCCCTCGCTCTCTCTCCTCTCCCTCGGACTCCCAGCTCTCGGCTCTCTCTCTCTCCTCTCAAACCCAGGCCTCCATCTCTGGCCGCCCGCTTCCATCGCGACCTCTCACCGTCGCGTCGCTCCGAGTCCATCGTGCACACCTCCTTCCTTTGTCCAGCCGCTCAAGCCACCGTGCCTAGCCCTCCCTCCGACGTCGCTCTAGCCCCTGCCGATACACCACCGTCTCCTCGCCTCACCGTCACGCCGCCTCGCCGTCTTCCCCCTCCTCGCCGTCGCGTCGCTCACCAGCCAGCTCGCCACGCCGCCCGACGCCGGAGGATTCGAACCCAGAAACGAAGTTGAAGACGAAGACGACTGAAAAAAAAACACAGACGCGTTTACGCGTTTTCGTTTTTTTGTTGACCGAAGTCAAAATTTATTTTTGGGTAAAACCCTCGTTTAATCCTTGATCTTTCTTATTTTATCCATCCAAGTCACTATCGTTGTTTTCTTTGCAGATTAAGCATGGACAGCAAGGTTTTTTTTGTTTATATTTATTGTTTGCCCTTTCTTTGTTTATCCTTGGTTTGTTTCGATCCTCTAATAATCGGAATTATTTTTATATGGTTTTAATGCATGACTGGAATGATATCAGCATTGATATAAATAAAAAAAATATCTCTCTTTATAAACTTGGATGATTCAGAATATCAAAATAAATAAATAAATAAATATTTATATTGTTGTGAAACATACATACTTGTATACTAATATGGACCATCTACATACGTACATTGCAATATACTTATACATCAAAAGAACTGCGTGGTGAAATCTTTCCATATGTGATTTTTAGTAACTAAATATTGATAAGGCTATAATTGTAAATATCTATATAATTTTTTTTTTTTCGTTCTTGTACATATTTTATTGCAGTAATTACAATTTATTCTTAAGGTTTTATGTAAAATTACATTTTCTCCCCTCTTATTTTAAAAATATATAGTTTGCCGCTAAATCTTTTTAATACATTTTGATAACAACCTCTAAAATTTTAATTTAGATTGTATTATCTATTTTCAGTTAATTTCAATCTTTGTGGTATTTTTGGTTAATTGACATAAACAATAATACTGTAGTTTTCATATTAAAAAATTAATAATTTGAAATGTCCCTTAACTAAAAATTGATTGAAATTAAAAAATATAGCTACCGTAACATTAAAATTAAAATTTTAAAAAAGCTACTATCAGTTTGTCTTAAAAAGCAAAGAGGTAAAGTTTATATTTCTGAAATATGAGGGTAAAAATGTAATTTTATCTAATTATTATGGGACAAATTGTGATTAACCAATTTTGGTAACTAATTATCTTGCTGCACTATGTCTGGTCTATTAATATATTATTTTTTTATTTTATTTTATTTTTATTTTCTTATTTGTTTGTTTTGCTCATTCTACCTTTACGTGAACCATATGTTATTGCAGGAATTTAATTATATAAATCTAGCATTAAAATAACTTTTTATTATAAGTAATAAAATTTTTTATTTTAATTTTGAGTTGGATTTTTCTTTTACGTTATATTATTAAAAAGAAATATATGTGCTTTGAACTTATACATATTTTCTTCGTTATAAAAAAATAATAATTTATTAAAATTTTTAATCTCTTATTAAACTCTAATTTTTTTTAATATCAATAAAAAAATTTTATCTAAAGAATTGCTCTAAATTTTAGAAATTATGGATCAAATTATTTTAGTTAACCGTAGACTTTAAAATATTGATGCTATAAAAATTTAATAATTAAATTAAATTTTATTAATTTCCATATCCGGATGATCCGGCAGGATCTACGGTTTGGAAAATATAAACTTTTTTTTTAATTGAATATAAATAAACACAAAGATAAAAATTCATATTTACGATATGGATTAAGTTATTTAAAATTTCGTCAAATTCCGTGTCCGGGTGACTCGGCAGAGTCCATGGTTCGGAATCAAATCTTCCGTGTCCAAATGACTCGGCAGAGTCCATGGTTCGGAAGTATAAAATTCTATACAAATTAATTACCAAAAATCCACATCCGATTAATTCAGTTAAAAATTCTAGATTGAAAATTAACTGAAATTTATTTAAAAGCAAAGCAAAACAAAATTAAAATCAACTAAGGTGCCAATTTTGGGCGCTATAACAATATTGTTTTAGCGTAACCGCACTCCCGATCCCCGAACTCTCGCAGACCAATTATAAGGTGACCAATCGACCTAAGAAAACTGATTGGTGGCGACTCCCGAAAACCCGACGTTGCCACAGCTTGGCGACTCCACTGGGGAGTCAATATTAGTGAGTCGAGCTTAAAGTTGATTTGTTTTGATTTACTTTGCTTTACTATTATGTGGATTTATATATTATATTTACTTAAGTAAACATGCATAATGCATTCACAAAATGAAGCTCTATACCCGAGCTTCCTTAAATCAAACACGATTCTTTCTAAGCGGAATTGGTGTTGCTGTCCTTGTGAGGCCACGGTCTCCAAGCCTTCACCGGTTTCAAAGTAGCAAAGTAGTGTATTGCCTTCTGAGACGGTTAGTCTCTGCATGGGCCCACGAAAAGCTACGACTCGAATTAATCCATTCCTTACATAAACCCTAGAGGGTAAGGAATCGGGCCGTCACTATGATTCAGTGACGGGATTCGGGAACTATCCCTTGCCTTTTTGATAAACCACCTTCTGCATATAGAATTCCTTACTCTACCTTAGAACCAGCCATTAAGAATTTTCTATACCTCGGTTCCCATTTCCATAGGTTTTGTTTTATCTATATGTTTGTATGATCTTATGTGTTACCTTTTTACTAACTCTGTTTTTCCTTATTTTTCCGGCATACACATTTCATCATTAAAGATAAATATTTGGTGAAAGAACCATTATCATGGATATTCTCGATTATCTTCCCACGGCTGTTACTGCATCATGGAATGACACTGTAATCGAAACTCAGCCTGAAGCTATGGAATATTCCGAAACAGCTCAAAAGCTTCACGGAGATGCTCTGACATCCCACTCTCACATACAGCTTAAGGACCAGGTATCGGTTCGGATAAACCATAATGACACCATAGAATTATTACAAGTCTGGAATAGTTGGAACTCTGCTGATCGGGAAGCTTTTACGGCAAAATATGGTCACATCGCTTGCCTACTAAAGGTTACCGTTGATGCATCACTTGTCCGGGCTCTAACACAATTTTGGGATCCATTTTATCGATGCTTTTCTTTCGATAAGATGGATCTGGTTCCAACCATTGAAGAATACAACAGCCTCTTGGGTTGGTCCTCCGACTATCCAATCGAGACTTATCAACATGATAGAAGAACGGAGCCTCATCGAGCCCTAGCAAAATTATTGGACATGCCAGCTTCCAGTCTTCAACCCAAATTTGCAACAAAAGGGTGTCGGAAATTTATCAGCTGGACCGATCTAAAACAACTAAGTCACACCCTCCCTCAGAAGAATCAACGACGCAAGTTGTTCGCCTTGGCAATATATGGCCTGGTAGTCTTCCCAAGAATTGTCGGATTTATTGAAGGAGACGTCATCACATTATTTGAGCAAGTCTGCAATGCCCAAGTAAATCCGACCTCAGTGATATTATGTGAAACTATCAGGGCATTAAACTTTTGTCGCCAAAGAGGAGGCAAATTCATAGGATGTTCACATCTCCTCAACGTTTGGATCAAAAGCCACCTTCCTTGTGAGAAGCAACATTTTGGAAATCGCTTTTCAAAGGACTTCATCCCAATTGAAGCCTTTTTGAAAAGTGAAACCACTAATCATGATAGCAAGGAAGCATGGGTTGACTACTTCAAGAACATCAGCGAATTCCAAATTGAATGGAGAGCACCCTGGTCCACCACCACCCGCATAGTTTACCGTTGCGGCAATTGCCCGTGGGTTCCTCTCTTAGGCATATGGGGAGGAACAAGCTATGCTCCAGCCCAAGTACGTAAACAATTTGGGTCCATGCAATTTATACCCATGACACATAACCTGAGCAAGTTGGAGTTTTCACATGAAGATCCAAATTCAAATAAGCTTGCAATGGGTATTTCAGTTGCATGGAAAAGACTTTTCATATTAAAGTCAGGCCCTATTATTTCTCCTACTGCGTATTATGAATGGAGAAATAATCGGAAAGAAGGAATAGTTCTTCCCGAAGAGGTCATCAGAAAATTGGCAAAAAGAGAGTTGGAGAAAGAGCTAGAGGAAGAAAAGGAGAAGAACAAAAAGATGCTCTTCGACATACAACAGCTCAGTCACAAAACACAACTCCTCGAAGAAAAGATCGAAAGCCAAAAACAAGTCATCACCGAATTAGTTGATGAAACCGATCAAACAGAGATGAGAGCAAGATATTGGGAAGATCAATACAGATTTTCTCAAGAACAGCTTCAAATATTTTTGGCAGAAGTCAGAAAAGTGACTGAGCAAGCCCAACTAATGGGCGAAGAAGCCAAGGAGTTAGAAGAATTGAGCTGCCCTACTCCATCGGTGAATATTCAAAAAATGATGGAGTTTATTTCAAAGGCCAGAAAGCAATACTGTACTTTGGGCCGTTTCTTTTGAAAATAATAAGCTTTTGGTGAATGTAATTGAGAAATTCCACTATAATTCTTCTTTCACCAAGTATTTACAATATTCATGCATGCATTCATCACATCAATCATACACACATAGAATCTAATAAAATAAATATTTCCTTTAGAAGGGGTAAAATTGGACCTCAACACCGATATTCAACTCGACTCCAAACAAGATTAATGGCAGAACAAGCCGAAGGACGTCTCATGGAGATGGAGTCCAAGATTGAAAGTATGTCAGAACAGATGAAACAATTGATGGAATTAATCAAAGGGAAAGCAACTCAAGTCCCCATCAAAGAAGTACAAGATCCCACTTATCCCCCGGGATTCACCCCGCAACGAGTCTCAGTCCAAGAAAACCTGTTTCAAGAATCAGGACCCTCTGCTAGTGTTCACCTGAAACAAGACACTGTACAGGAAGAGAAGAAGACATTACCAAAAGATGAAGCAGAATCTCAAAAAATTGAGACAATAGAGAAAAGACTGAGAGCCATTGAAGGAGGCACTATATTCGGATCCCTTTCAGTGGATGACCTCTGCTTAGTGCCAGACGTCGTAATCCCTTCAGATTTTAAGGTGCCAGATTTCGTAAAATACGATGGAACGAGTGATCCCATCACTCACATCACTTTGTTTCTCAGAAGACTACAACCACTTACCAAAGATGAGAAGGTGTGGATCGCACTTTTTCAGGAAAGTCTCACAAAATCAGCATTACAGTGGTATCTAAGCCAAGGTCCAAGAAACATAAAAACTTGGAATGACCTTGCTCAGGCCTTCATCGGCAACTATAAACATGTTATGGACTTAGCTCCGGATCGCCAAACTCTCCAAAACATGGAGAAGAAAAAAACAGAAACTTTTAAGGAATATGCCCAACGATGGAGGGACTTAGCTGCACAAGTACAGCCACCCATGACAGAAAGAGAAATGGTCACTTTATTTGTCCAGACACTGAAATACCCATATTATGACAAACTTATTGGCAATGCGGCAACTAACTTCTCCGACGTAGTCATGTCTGGAGAAAGGATCGAGCATGGTATCAGAACCGGGAAGATTACTGAGTCCTTTAGTGATCCTATGAAAAGAGGAGGACCATCCAGAAGAAAAGATGAAGAAATACAACAAATCGGACGAGGAAGAGGGATTCCCCTCGTGGGTACCGTGGCTACCGGACCTCGCCTATCCTATTCTGCCAACAGGCCCAATTATTATCCTACCAATAGGCCCAATGATTATCCTCCAAATAGGCCCAGTGATTATCTTCCCAATAGACCCAACAATTATCCTCTCAACAGGCCTAATCAGTTACGGCCACCTGTTCCGACTCCTCCAATGCCTGCACCAAGACCAAGAGAAATTTTCGCACCGATTCCCATGACTTATACTGAGTTATATCCAAAACTCATCCAGAGCCAACTCATTCACCCAATTCCCACAAGGCCATTCGAACCCCCATATCCAACATGGTATAACCCTAAACTAAATTGCCCATATCATGATGGTGCCGTGGGCCACGGACTCGAAAATTGCATAGCATTGAAGCGTATAGTCCAACAATTAATTGAGTCAAAGTGGTTGGACTTCTCCGATGAACCAAACGTCACTCATAATCCATTGCCTCCTCATCAAGCCAAACCAGTCAATATGATGGAAGAATACTGGCCGATGAAGAAAACAGTCAATGATATCATAACCCCTCTTAAGCATGTATATTCATGCCTTGTGAAAGAAGGGATTATCATAGGAAAGTCTTCTGGAAATAAAGAAGTCGAGCATGAGGAATGGTGCAACTTTCATAACAGTAAGAGTCATTCTATCCAAGAATGCCCAGAATTCCGTAAAAGTCTACAAAGTCTCATGGACTCCTCCCAAATCATCGTTTTTATGTCAGATAAAGAGGATGACGTGAATGTGATAATTAAAGAACAAGAAGTCAATATCATGCCAAGGCCACTAGTCATTCCAATCTCAAAATCTGCTCTCAAGCCTTTAAGAATTCAAGTTCCAAAGCCATTCCCGTACAAATCAGACAAAACTGTTCCATGGAACTATGGCTATACTTCTAACATCACATCAACTCCGTTAGAAGTTGGGGGCATGACTAGAAGTGGTCGGTGTTATTCTCCCGAGCAAATGAACAAGCTCCAACAAGAGAAGAATGTTACGGATCCAGCAAATGGACCTATTAACACATCTAAAGAGCAAGAGATGCCTCGAGCAGTAACAGATGAACAAGCTACTGAGTTTCTCAAACTCATAAAGCAAAGTGAATACAGCATCGTGGAGCAGTTGAACCGTCTGCCAGCAAAGATCTCCATACTTTCATTGCTCTTAAGTTCTGATGCCCATCGAGAAGCTCTTCTCAAAGTCCTGAATAAGGCTTATGTTGAACAAGATATCTCCGTGAACAACTTTGACCACCTTGTCAACAACATCACGGCACAAAATCTCATCACATTCACTGACGATGAGATACCAGCAGAAGGAAGGGGTCACTCTAAGGCTCTACATATTTCGATTAAATACAAAGATCGGATTATGGCTAGAGTTCTGATCGACAATGGATCAGCTCTAAATGTAATGCCATTAGAAACTTTACATAAGATCGGTTTAGACCCATCACACCTCAACAACAGTCATATTGTTGTTCGAGCATTTGACGGAACAAAGAGAGATGTGGTTGGAGAAATAGAGCTACCAATTGGGATTGGTCCCTGTCTTTTCCATATCACATTCCAAGTCATGGACATTTCTCCATCTTATACTTGTCTACTGGGAAGACCATGGATCCATATGGCTGGAGCAATTCCTTCCTCATTACATCAAAAAATGAAATTCATCATTGAAGGAAAGATAATCACAGTCTTTGCTGAAGAAGACATTCTGCTATCTAGACCTGCGGATGCTCAATATGTTGAGGTCAATGAAAATATACCTGATTGCTCCTTCAGGTCTTTTGAGATTGTCAATGCTGCTTATGTCAGTGAATATGGAGAAGAACCCATTCCTAACATCTCTAAAACAAGTCGCATGGTCGCCAAACTCATGATAAAAGGAGGATACTCACCGGGGTTAGGTTTGGGACAAGATTTACAAGGAATCCCAGAGCCATTGAAAATATCCGCAAATGAAGGGAAATACGGCCTAGGCTTCACACCGACAAGACATGATAAAATGAAGGCAATAGCTGAAAAAAGAGAAAAGAGGATTGCACGATTAACAGGGCATCCTCTCCAGGAAAGAAATCTGGATATCCCTGAAATCACCGAAACGTTCGTGAGTGGTGGTCTCATTCCGAAAAATGACAATGAAGGCAAGCTGACTATCAACATCAACAAGTCTTTTGAAAGTCTTTCTATTCAGGCAATCATCAGCGATTCACCTGAAGAGGAGGAGCTCATTCAACCTTGTGGCCCACGGGATGTGCTGAACAATTGGGAGGCGATAGAACTGCCTGTTATAATCGAAAGCTTTCCAAAGTAATCTAATAGTAAAAACCTCCTAAAGAAAGGTTCAATCAATAGGGTGTAGTCTTTGTTTAAGTGAACCTTTTAGTTATTGCTTTTTATTCCAATAAAGTTGTGATTTATGCACATTGTAAATAAAGTACCAGTTTGCATCCATCTCATTCGTGCCATTTTTTTTTTTTTTCTTTCTCTCTTCTCTTTCTTTTCTCTCTGGATAATGCAGACCCAAAACTCTCTTTGATGACAATGAAAGAATGAACTTTGATAATCCTGTAAACACTACCGACTCGGATGACGAAGATCTTCAAGTATCTCCTGAGCTATTAAAAATGATTGAGCGAGATGAAAAAGAAAGAGCAACAAGTCAAGAACCAACTGAGGTATTCAACCTGGGAGATAGTCAGGATGTAAAAGAAGTCAAGATTGGCACTTTATTCCCTCCTGAAGAAAAAGAAGAATTAGTCCATTTATTGAAAGAATATGTGGATGTATTCGCTTGGTCATACCAAGATATGCCTGGCTTAAGCTCAGACATAGTACTACACAAAATACCCTTGAAGCCTGGGGCGAAGCCTGTCAGACAGAAGTTACGAAGATTAAAGCCGGAGTTAATCTTAAGAGTAAAAGACGAGATTCGAAAGCTGTGGGATGCAGGATTTCTTGGGGTCGCTGAATATACAGAATGGGTGGTTAACATTGTCCCAGTCGAAAAGAAAGAAAGTGGGAAACTAAGAGTTTGTCAGGACTACCGGCCTTTGAACGAAGCCAGTCCTAAAGATAACTTCCCACTTCCTCATATTGATACACTGGTGGATAATACCGCAGGAAACTCCTACTTTTCCTTCATGGATGGTTTTTCTGGATACAATCAAATCAAACTTGATCCAGATGACATGATAAAAACTGCTTTTATTACCCTTTGGGGTACCTTCTACTATAAGGTGATGCCTTTCGGGTTAAAGAATGCTGGTGCTACATATCAAAGAGCCATGGTCACGTTGTTCCATGACATGATGCATAAAGAAATTGAAGTATATGTGGACGACATGATCGCCAAAACTTTCACTGCTGGGGGGCATCTAAAAGTGCTAAGAAAACTATTCGATAGACTTCGCAAATATCAATTGAAGTTGAATCCTGCCAAATGTACTTTTGGAGCCTCTTCAGGAAAGTTATTGGGTTTCATAGTCAGCAAGGACGGGATTCGAGTTGACCCGAGTAAAGTCAAAGCGATACAAGAAATGCAACCCCCGAAGACTCCAAAACAAGTAAGAAGTTTTCTGGGTAGAATCAACTTCATAGCAAGGTTCATATCACAATTGACGTCCAAGTGTGAACCGCTTTTCAAATCACTAAAGAAGAACAATCCGATTGAGTGGAATAACGAATGCCAAGAAGCGTTCGAGAAAATCAAACGATATCTATCAAATCCACCAGTCTTGATACCACCTCGATCCGGAGAACCGTTGATTCTATATTTATCCATACAGGATTCTTCATTAGGATCCGTATTGGGTCAACGTGATGAGACAAGCAAGAAGGAGCATGCAATTTACTATTTGAGCAAAAAGCTTACCACATATGAAGCTAAATACTCAATAGTAGAAAAGTCCTGTTGTGCCCTTGCATGGGTAGCACATCGACTACGACACTACATGCTCAACAACACAACATTACTGATCTCCAAGACTGACCCCATTAAGTACATTTTCGAGAAACCCGCTTTATCAGGCAGGATTGCAAAATGGCAAATGCTGTTATCTGAATATGACATACAGTATGTCACCCAAAAGGCCGTAAAAGGAAGTGTGATCGCTGAATATCTGGCTGATAGAGCATTGGAGGATTATGAGCCCATGAGAATGGACTTTCCTGATGGAGATATAATGACGATAGAACAGGAAGTCGATGAAGAAAATGAAACATGGAAAATGGCATTCGATGGAGCATCTAATGCTTTGGGACAAGGGATCGGAGCTATACTCATCTCTCCAAGCGGAGAGCAGTTTCCCCTCACAGCAAAAATTACATTTCCTTGTACCAACAATATAGTAGAGTATGAAGCATGTGCTATGGGACTCCAAATGGCATTGGATTTGAAAGTGCGAGATCTCCGAGTCTATGGGGATTCCGCATTAGTCATATATCAAATCAATGGAGAATGGGAGACAAGAGATTCAAAATTGATCCCTTACCAAAAGCTTATACTAGACATGACTCGAAGATTTAACAGTATAAGTTTCCATCATCTTCCAAGGGAAGATAATCAAATCCCAGACGCTTTAGCTACTTTGGCTGCTATGTACAAGATAAGCGACCCTGAGCATACTCTTGTGTTCGAGATGAAAATAATAGATTCTCCAGCTTATTGCATGAGCATCGAAGAAGAATTGGATGGAAAGCCTTGGTATCATGATATCAAGAAATACCTCCAAGAACGAACATATCCACTAGAAGCATCAGAAAATGACAAGAAATTTCTACGAAGATTGTCAATGGGTTTTCTTTTAAACCTAGACATACTCTACAAGAAAACCGCAGACTCGATGCTACTTCGCTGTGTAGATACTCATGAAGCACGAAAGATCATGGAAGAAGTTCATTCTGGAATATGTGGAGCACACACTAGTGGTCATACCATGGCAAGACAAATAATGAGGGCTGGCTACTATTGGCTCACATTGGAAAGTGATTGTATTAATCACGTGAGAAAATGTCACAAATGTCAAATATATGCCAACAAGATCCAAGCTCCACCCACCCCTCTTAATGTAACAGCAATACCTTGGCCTTTTGCCATGTGGGGAATTGACGTCATTGGAGCCATTACCCCTAAAGCTTCCAATGGTCACAAATTCATCCTAGTGGCAATTGACTACTTCACTAAATGGGTAGAAGCTATGTCATATGCAAGTGTGACTCAAAAGGTGGTATGCCGGTTCATTAAGAAAGAAATCATTTGTCGTTATGGGCCGCCGGAATGTGTCATCTCAGACAATGCCACGAACCTGAACAATGCAATGATGCAGACTTTGTGCCGGCAGTTCAAAATCAAACATCTCAATTCGGCACCTTATCGACCAATGATGAATGGTGCAGTAGAAGCGGCCAATAAAAATATCAAGAGAATTGTTGAAAAGATGATCGTCACTTACAAGGACTGGCATGAGATGTTACCTTTTGCACTACATGCTTATAGAACTTCTACCCGTACTTCTACTGGAGCAACACCTTTTTCTCTGGTATACGGTATGGAGGCTGTATTGCCCATCGAAGTTGAAATACCTTCATTAAGGGTACTAATGGATACTCAATTAAGAGAAGCAGAATGGGTCAAAGCTAGATACGAGCAATTAAATCTAATTGATGAAAGAAGAATGATAGCCCTCTGCCATGGGCAACTTTATCAAAGAAGGATGATTCGTTCTTACAACAAAAAGGTTCGCCCACGACAATTTCACGAGGGTGACATAGTGCTCAAGAAAATTTTACCCATGCAACATGATTCAAGAGGAAAATGGACACCAAATTATGACGGGCCATATGTCGTGAAGAAAGCATTTTCAGGAGGGGCACTAATTCTGACAGAAATGGATGGACGAGAATTACCGAAGCCAGTAAATTCGGATGCAGTAAAGAAATACTTTGCATAATGAAGAAATTTTCAAACAGAAGGGGAGAAGTGGATACAAGGTTACCAAAGTTTATTTGATCAAAGTTGTCAAAGAGAGCTTTCTTCTCTTACACTTTCATTATCTATCTGTACCCAAGATTTTCATATTACTCATAAATAAAAAGCCAATTTTCTTTAACTTACCTTAGATTCTCACGTTCAAAATGCTAAAGTCGCTTCTATCCAGTTCTTTTCCTTCAAATCTCACATTCTTACTAGCCTTAAGTGTGCAATAAATTATGACTTTTGAAGGAAGAATAGTAATAATTAAAACTTAGAAAAAACAAAGACCGTAGATTACTTTGATAAGCTTTATGAATTAAAACAGGTAAGATTGAGGTCCTGCTTTGCGAGCGGCACAGAACATAGGCTAACAAAGAAGAAGGAGTAACAAATCTTTGGGAGATAGCCTTGGTGGTAGCCTGAATGATCGCTTCAGAAGTCTTAACACGTCCATGTCAGCAAGAAAGAATCATACTCACGAATATCTCAACAGGGACAATTATCCAGAGAGGCATAAAGTACGAGGCGGACATTAAGGAAATTGAAGCCAAAATTTAAGAACAAATCAAGGAAAGAAGATTTTTGAAAAGAGTTAGGCTTTTGAGACAATGGACAATAGCTGGAAAGCGAGACAATGAACAACAGCTGGAAAGCAAGACAAGGAACAACAGCTGGAAAGCAAGACAATGAACAACAGCTGGAAAGTGAAACAATGGACAACAGTTGGAAAGCATAAAGAGATTCAACGATAGAAGGCAATTACAAAGAGGATCCAGTAAAGCAAAGATATAAAAAATAAATCCATCAGTTACACATGCTCTGCATTCATGCATTTCACATCATGCATGCATGGCATACAGAACAAGGATCAAATGGGAAGCGTATCCACCGCACAGTCACAGCAGTATAAGCTGACGTCTCAGTGACATCCGTTTTTACCAATCTACCGCTGGATGCACAGTTGATATAGTGGACCCAGCCCCATCAGCAATTCAAGGATAAAGTAGACAATATTGTCAAAATCCTGGTAATCAATTCAATAATCGAGGCTACACCGGGATGGACAGAATTGACGCCAGCTTAGCGGTATCCAAGATAAGAAATAGCTATGGTCAAAGATAAGCGTGGATATCGAGAAATATTGTCGTCGAAAGCAGACAATGGATTCAATAATCAAGGACTGGATCAATGTCATGCCTGATGAGATATCAAAGATAAGAAATATCTATGATACTAAAATAAAGTAGGATCCACTTTTCCGGTTAAACGGCGGATACGGTACTCCGTGACTCTCAAGTCGGTTCTCTCAGTTGCCCATAATAACTGATTCCTTCACCCCTTCTTTCTTTTACTTCCTCCTAGAAAATGGATCCTACTTTTTCCGCCTTGCGAAAGTATTTCCCTTCTCTCCCAATGAACATCCTAAAAAAGATCTACCAAGTTCGCTGTGAACGATTAAGAGCTCTGATGCATAAAGGAATCCCTGAAGATGTGCGGTGGTTAATTGAAGCTAAGGTTCGTCTGGCAGGTGAAATCCCAGAGGCATTTGTGTCTTACATGCCTGGTGTTGGCAAAAGTTCTTATGCCAGAAAAAGAAGAGCGAAAAGATTACAAGTCTGCCATAAATGTGGTAGGTGGACTTGTAAGACTAGGTGTCGTTCTTTAGGAATGATCTCCAATAATCGAGAAGATAAAATACGGTTCATCAAGAATGGCTTGAGTAAGGACTCATTGGATGATATCCAATTGACTCTTGAGACGCATTCTTGTGGATCTGTGCAACGTGAAATTCTTGATTTATGGAGTATTTTTCATGAAGAACGAGACCGTTACAGTCCCGGGAATCTGACTTTAAACGACCCTGTTTGCCGGCTTGTAAGAAAGCTAGATGGGTAGCAGATCCTCGACTCATAGAAGCCGTTAATGCCGTTACTGGACGTAAAACCAGTGGAAGATGTAAGCCACAGTCACAATTACTGTACATACAGTTTGTTATATTTGGAAAAATTTGCATTTTCTTTTGACAGATGTACATGCTCCCCTAAGTGTAATCGACACGTTATCCCTTTTCATCACTATAAATGCGTGTTCTTCCTTCTGATTAAACAACAGATAAGATACCCCGTGACTTCTAAAGTCGATTATTCCAGTTTCCTGCAATAACTGATTCATTTCCCTCTTCTCTCAAATTCTTCTCTCATCAATGGATTCTACTCTTTCTGTACTGCGAAAATACTTTCCTTCCCTCCCACTAAAAGTCCTTAAAAAGATCTACCTTGCTAGATGTGAAAGAATCAGAGTTTTTACACGCAAAGGCATTCCCGATAATGTGCAGTGGATAATTGAAGCTAAGGTCCGTTTGGCGGGTGAAGTTCCAGATGCATTTATGCCCCGCATGCCCGGTTTAGGTAAAAGCCGTTATGCCAAAAGGCGAAGAGCAAAGAGACTAGGCGTGTGTTATAAATGTGGGCGATGGAATTGTAATACTAAATGTCGCTCTTTAGGATACATCTCCATAAATCGTGAAGATAAAAGAAAATTCATTAAGAATGGCCTGCGTAAGGAGTCTCTGAAAGATATCCGAGAGACTCTTGAAACGCATTCTTGTGGAAAGGTGCAAGGTGAAATTATCGGTTTATGGAGGACTTACCATAAAGAACGAAACCGTTACAGTCTTGGGAATGTGATTTTAAACGACCCCGTTTGTCAGTTTGTAAGAAAACTAGATGGGAAGCAAATCCCCGACTTATAGAAGGCATTGAAGCCATTACTGGACATGAATTAGTGGAAGATGAGAGCCACAGTCATGATTGCTGTACATATAAGCTGTCATTTGTCTTTTCTTTTGGCAATAATGTACTTACTTCCGTAAGTGTAATAAACGCATTATCCTTTCATCACTATAAATGCGTGTTCTTCCTTCTGGATACGGTACTCCATAACTCCCAAATTCAGTTATTTCCATTTCCTACAATCACTAATTTCTTTCTTTTTCTCTTAAATGCCTCATTCATCAATGGAGCCTTCTCTTTCCGCTCTACGAAAATATTTCCCTTCTTTCCCAATAAATGTTCTTAAAAAGGTTTATCAAGCTAGATGTGAACGATTCCGACTATTTATGCACAAAGGCATTCCTGATAATGTGCGATGGCTAATCGAAGCTAAAGTTCGTTCGGCTGGTGAAGTTCCAGATGCGTTCTTTCCCCGTATGCCCGGCTTTGGTAAAAGCGTTTATGCCAAAAAGAGAAGAGCAAAGAGGCTAGGCGTCTGTCACAATTGTGGATGGTGGATTTGCGGCAATAAATGTCGTTCTCCAGGAGTGATCACCAGAAATCGTAATGATAGAATAAAATTCATCAAGAATGGCTTGCGTAAGGAATCTCTGGAAGATATCCGAGAGGTTCTTGAAGCGCATTCTTGCGGAATAGTGCAATTTGAGGTTGTTGGATTATGGATAATTCTCCAAAAAGAACGAGAACGTTACAGTCTTGGGAATCTGACCCTAAACGACCCTGTTTGCCAGTTTGTGAAAAAGCTAGATGAGATGCAAATCACTGATTCATAGAAAGCATTGAAGCCGTTACTGGACGCAAAGCCAGTAGAAGACGGAACAAGGTCACGATTACTGTACGTGCTAGCTGTCGCTTTTGAAATTTTCCTCCCCTTTTGGTAATAATGTATCCACTCCTGACATGAACCAAAGTCACGATTACTGTACGTGCTAGCTGTCGCTTTTGAAATTTTCCTCCTCTTTCAGCAATAATGTATCCACTCTTGACATAAGCCATAGTCACGATACTGTACATGCTAGCTGACGCTTTTGAAATTTTCCTCCCATAATGTACCCACTCCTGACATGAGCTATAATTATGACTACTGTATATACCTGCCACTTTTGAAATTTTCCTTCTCATCCGACAATCATGTACCTACTCCTGACATAAGCTACAGTCGCGACTACTGTACATGCTAGCAGCTATTTTGAAAATTTTCCTCCTCTTTTAACGATAGTGTACCCATACCTGACCAGAGTCATACCCGTGACTACTATGAATAGCTGGCAATAATGTATCCATTCTTGAAAAATAAAATTATTACCTTATCTCTTCATCTCTATAAATATATCCTCTTTTCTCACAAGGGTAAGGATAGGAATGGAGAAAACCCCAACTCGTAAATCCCGAAGTATTTGTGTATTTTCTGGGGCTTTTCCTGGAAAAGATGAAGAGTATTTAAAAGCAGCCAACCATTTGGGAAGAGTATTAGCTGAGCGAAAAATACATTTAGTTTATGGAGGAGGTAGTGTCGGATTAATGGGAGGTGTAGCATCAGCAGCATCTCTAGGAGGAAGTCAAGTTCTGGGTATTATCCCTGGACCTCTGAAATTTATTTCTGGGGGCACGATTGGAGAAGAATTAGTGGTTAAAAATTTGCAAGAGCGTGTGTTACAAATGCTTTTAAATGCTGATGCTTTTATCGCTCTACCAGGTGGTTTTGGCACATTGGGAGAAGTCTTTCAAATTGCTTCCATGGCCCAACTTAATTTGCATAAGAAACCCATTGGGCTTTTGAATGTTAACAATTTCTTTACAGGTCTGATAGCTTTTATGGATTATGCTATGCAGAAGAATTTCATATCAAGAGTGGCACGGCGAATCATAATATCCGCAACAACTGCTGAAGAATTGCTAGATAAAATACAAGCTTTTGTTCCTGAACCAGATCCAGCAATGATTCAGATAGACTGAACACGACAGTCTTTCCCGACCAGTTCACTCCCATAATGGTCCTCTACTCACCCTGTTGAAGTATTGTGGAAGAAAGAAGCTATCTGATCCGTTTTTCTTGTCCTTTAGTTTTATTATCAGCATTTTCTTTCGCGTTTCAGTTTTTCTTTTTAGGGAATTTCTTTTTTTATAATATAGCTTCATCCATGCTGATATTAAAACCATAGGACAACGCCTTTAGGATGGAATGGCTGAGTAAAGAGTAATTTTTATTACTCTTGAAACGCATCCTATTAGGTCTACTAGGCATGACATTTTGGGGTAGTTAAGCTTTAACCTTATTGGGATGACATATCTCTCAAGCGAATCTATATTTACTGAAGGAAATATTAGATAAACCTTGGATATTGATTCCAAACATCCGTTCCCTTTACATAATTTGTCAGTGTTATTGTCATCATCAAGATTCACTCGATCTATCGAAGCCTAATTCTTTGCACTCGCCTATTATGAAAATTCACACTTTCGAAGAAAATTACTCCAATTTCAATTGTTTTCATATAAATTTCGCTCGAGGTCCTAAGGAAAGCTCCTTAGCCTCACAATCAATTTTCATCATCGGGTTTAAGGATGGAACCTTGGCCTCGAAAACAATCAATTTTCATCCGAGGTTTTAAGGATGGAACCTTTGCCTCGACATCAATCAATCAATTCGAGGCTTTAAGGATGGAACCTTTACCTCGACATCAATCAATCAATCCGAGGTTTTAAGGATGGAACCTTTGCCTCGAAATCAACCAATCAATCTGAGGTTTTAAGGATGAAACCTTTACCTCGAAAACAATCAATTTTCATCCAAGGTTTTAAGGATGGAACCTTTGCCTCGAGATCAATTATCAATCCGAGGTTTTAAGGATGGAACCTTTGCCTCGACATCAATCAATCAATCTGAGGTTTTAAGGATGAAACCTTTGCCTCAAAATCAATTTTCATCATCGGGGTTTTAAGGATGGAACCTTTGCCTCGAAATCAATCAATCAATCCGAGGTTTTAAGGATGGAACCTTTGCCTCGAGATCAATCAATCAATTCGAGGTTTTAAGGATGGAACCTTTACCTCGACATCCATCAATTTTCCTTCAAACGATAGGAGAGTTCCTATCGTTGAGGTTCTAAGGTAGGACCCTTAACCTCAAAACAATCAATTTTCCTTCAAACGATAGGAGAGTTCCTATCGTCGAGGTTCTAAGGTAGGACCCTTAACCTCAAAATCATCAATTTTCCTTCAAACGATAGGAGAGTTCCTATCGTCGAGGTTCTAAGGCAGGACCCTTAACCTCATTCAAACAATTTTCCTTCAAACGATATGAGAGTTCCTATCGTCGAGGTTCTAAGGTAGGACCCTTAACCTCAAAATCATCAATTTTCCTTCAAACGATAGGAGAGTTCCTATCGTCGAGGTTCTAAGGTAGGGCCCTTAACCTTAAAATCATCAATTTTCCTTCAAACGATAGGAGAGTTCCTATCGTCGAGGTTCTAAGGTAGGACCCTTAACCTCATTCAAACAATTTTCCTTCAAACGATAGGAGAGTTCCTGTCGTCGAGGTTCTAAGGTAGGACCCTTAACCTCAAAATCATCAATTTTCCTTCAAACGATAGGAGAGTTCCTATCGTCGAGGTTCTAAGGTAGGACCCTTAACCTCAAAATCATCAATTTTTCCTTCAAACGATAGGAGAGTTCCTATCGTCGAGGTTCTAAGGTAGGACCCTTAACCTCAAAACAATCAATTTTCCTTCAAACGATAGGAGAGTTCCTATCGTCGAGGTTCTAAGGTAGGGCCCTTAACCTCAAAATCATCAATTTTCCTTCAAACGATAGGAGAGTTCCTATCGTCGAGGTTCTAAGGTAGGACCCTTAACCTCATTCAAACAATTTTTGTTCAAACGATAGGAGAGTTCCTATCGTCGAGGTTCTAAGGTAGGACCCTTAACCTCAAAACAATCAATTTTCCTTCAAACGATAGGAGAGTTCCTATCGTCAAGGTTCTAAGGTAGGGCCCTTAACCTCAAAATCATCAATTTTCCTTCAAACGATAGGAGAGTTCCTATCGTCGAGGTTCTAAGGTAGGACCCTTAACCTCATTCAAACAATTTTCCTTCAAACGATAGGAGAGTTCCTGTCGTCGAGGTTCTAAGGTAGGACCCTTAACCTCAAAATCATCAATTTTCCTTCAAACGATAGGAGAGTTCCTATCGTCGAGGTTCTAAGGTAGGACCCTTAACCTCAAAATCATCAATTTTTCCTTCAAACGATAGGAGAGTTCCTATCGTCGAGGTTCTAAGGTAGGACCCTTAACCTCAAAACAATCAATTTTCCTTCAAACGATAGGAGAGTTCCTATCGTCAAGGTTCTAAGGTAGGGCCCTTAACCTCAAAATCATCAATTTTCCTTCAAACGATAGGAGAGTTCCTATCGTCGAGGTTCTAAGGTAGGACCCTTAACCTCAAAATCATCAATTTTCCTTCAAACGATAGGAGAGTTCCTATCGTCGAGGTTCTCAGGTAGGACCCTTAACCTCAAAACAATCAATTTTACTTCAAACGGTAGGAGAGTTCCTATCGTCGAGGTTCTAAGGTAGGACCCTTAACCTCAAAATCATCAATTTTCCTTCAAACGATAGGAGAGTTCCTATCGTCGAGATTCTAAGGTAGGACCCTTAACCTCATTCAATCAAATTTTCCCTTCAACGATAGGAGAGAGTTCTTATCGCAGAGGCTCTAAAAAAATTTTCCTTAACCACATGATTTAGGCGGCGAGAAGGTTCTCAATGCCTAGCTAAGTCGGACGAAATTTGATAACAACTTTGCATGCATCATGTCCCATGAAGCATGCAAAGGGGGGCAGCTGTTGACACTCAATTTCGTCCGACTCTTAAAAAATAAAGTAAATAAAATTATTAATTTATAAAAAAAAAGAGATTAATTAATTAAATTAATTATTATTGTTAATTAATTAATTAATATTATTAAATAGCTTATGGGGACATTTTAAGGTTAGTTAAAAATAATATATAAATATCTATATGTATGTAATTAAAAAAAAAAAAAAAAATCTTCTTTCACTCCCACACGTCTCTCTCTTCTCGCCCTCTCCAGAATCTTCTCTCCCCCCTTCTTATCTGCTCTCGATCTCACTCTCTGGGAGACACAAAAAAAAAGCTAACCCCTCTCTCCTCTCTCCCCTGGCCTTGAATCTAGCTCTCTCACCACCAACAGAAGCTCTCCCTTACTCTTCCTCTTCACCTCTCTCTCGCCTCAACTCTCCCAGCTCCCGGCCTCTCTCTCTCTCAAGAATCACGAGCTCTCCCACTCCCTCTATCTCTCTCAGCCCTCGCTCTCTCTCCTCTCCCTCGGACTCCCAGCTCTCGGCTCTCTCTCTCTCCTCTCAAACCCAGGCCTCCATCTCTGGCCGCCCGCTTCCATCGCGACCTCTCACCGTCGCGTCGCTCCGAGTCCATCGTGCACACCTCCTTCCTTTGTCCAGCCGCTCAAGCCACCGTGCCTAGCCCTCCCTCCGACGTCGCTCTAGCCCCTGCCGATACACCACCGTCTCCTCGCCTCACCGTCACGCCGCCTCGCCGTCTTCCCCCTCCTCGCCGTCGCGTCGCTCACCAGCCAGCTCGCCACGCCGCCCGACGCCGGAGGATTCGAACCCAGAAACGAAGTTGAAGACGAAGACGACTGAAAAAAAAACACAGACGCGTTTACGCGTTTTCGTTTTTTTGTTGACCGAAGTCAAAATTTATTTTTGGGTAAAACCCTCGTTTAATCCTTGATCTTTCTTATTTTATCCATCCAAGTCACTATCGTTGTTTTCTTTGCAGATTAAGCATGGACAGCAAGGTTTTTTTTGTTTATATTTATTGTTTGCCCTTTCTTTGTTTATCCTTGGTTTGTTTCGATCCTCTAATAATCGGAATTATTTTTATATGGTTTTAATGCATGACTGGAATGATATCAGCATTGATATAAATAAAAAAAATATCTCTCTTTATAAACTTGGATGATTCAGAATATCAAAATAAATAAATAAATAAATATTTATATTGTTGTGAAACATACATACTTGTATACTAATATGGACCATCTACATACGTACATTGCAATATACTTATACATCAAAAGAACTGCGTGGTGAAATCTTTCCATATGTGATTTTTAGTAACTAAATATTGATAAGGCTATAATTGTAAATATCTATATAATTTTTTTTTTTTCGTTCTTGTACATATTTTATTGCAGTAATTACAATTTATTCTTAAGGTTTTATGTAAAATTACATTTTCTCCCCTCTTATTTTAAAAATATATAGTTTGCCGCTAAATCTTTTTAATACATTTTGATAACAACCTCTAAAATTTTAATTTAGATTGTATTATCTATTTTCAGTTAATTTCAATCTTTGTGGTATTTTTGGTTAATTGACATAAACAATAATACTGTAGTTTTCATATTAAAAAATTAATAATTTGAAATGTCCCTTAACTAAAAATTGATTGAAATTAAAAAATATAGCTACCGTAACATTAAAATTAAAATTTTAAAAAAGCTACTATCAGTTTGTCTTAAAAAGCAAAGAGGTAAAGTTTATATTTCTGAAATATGAGGGTAAAAATGTAATTTTATCTAATTATTATGGGACAAATTGTGATTAACCAATTTTGGTAACTAATTATCTTGCTGCACTATGTCTGGTCTATTAATATATTATTTTTTTATTTTATTTTATTTTTATTTTCTTATTTGTTTGTTTTGCTCATTCTACCTTTACGTGAACCATATGTTATTGCAGGAATTTAATTATATAAATCTAGCATTAAAATAACTTTTTATTATAAGTAATAAAATTTTTTATTTTAATTTTGAGTTGGATTTTTCTTTTACGTTATATTATTAAAAAGAAATATATGTGCTTTGAACTTATACATATTTTCTTCGTTATAAAAAAATAATAATTTATTAAAATTTTTAATCTCTTATTAAACTCTAATTTTTTTTAATATCAATAAAAAAATTTTATCTAAAGAATTGCTCTAAATTTTAGAAATTATGGATCAAATTATTTTAGTTAACCGTAGACTTTAAAATATTGATGCTATAAAAATTTAATAATTAAATTAAATTTTATTAATTTCCATATCCGGATGATCCGGCAGGATCTACGGTTTGGAAAATATAAACTTTTTTTTTAATTGAATATAAATAAACACAAAGATAAAAATTCATATTTACGATATGGATTAAGTTATTTAAAATTTCGTCAAATTCCGTGTCCGGGTGACTCGGCAGAGTCCATGGTTCGGAATCAAATCTTCCGTGTCCAAATGACTCGGCAGAGTCCATGGTTCGGAAGTATAAAATTCTATACAAATTAATTACCAAAAATCCACATCCGATTAATTCAGTTAAAAATTCTAGATTGAAAATTAACTGAAATTTATTTAAAAGCAAAGCAAAACAAAATTAAAATCAACTAAGGTGCCAATTTTGGGCGCTATAACAATATTGTTTTAGCGTAACCGCACTCCCGATCCCCGAACTCTCGCAGACCAATTATAAGGTGACCAATCGACCTAAGAAAACTGATTGGTGGCGACTCCCGAAAACCCGACGTTGCCACAATTAGAAAATTTTAAATTATTGTATATAATTTTTTGAATTATCATTTTGTAAGTCATTTAATTAGCTAATTGTGTATTTAGAAATTTAGTAAAATTTATTAACTCATAAGTTTAGTGATAATGGAAGTTTTTAAATAGAAGGGTCATTTTACTGAAACATTGGAAGTTAGAACTTAAAGTTGTAGTTTATCCTCAGGGCTAAAGGACTAAGTCGCACTATTTAAAAAGTTTATGGACTAAGTTGCATGATTTCGTAAAGTTTGAGGACTAAGTTATACTGAGTCAAAGTTGAGGGACTAACTCGTGTGAGCTGGCAAAGTTGGAGGACTAATGGTGTATTTAGGCCAAAATAAAAATAAAAGGGGAACTGAAGGACTAACTAAATTATTTTTCTAATGGTTAATCTTTGTGAGCAAAACAATAAGCATAAAGGCTTTAGTTTCACATATAAGATTATTCATTTTTTCCTTATTTTCATCTATAAATTTGTGTTAAGACTTTTATTATTTGTTCACTAGAGTCAATAATTGGACAAATAATTTAGTTAGCTCTTCATTTTTTTTTTATTTTCATTTTAGTATACATTCTTCATTTAATTGGATCAAAGAGGTAAAAAGTCCTAGTTTGTAAAGTTTGAAGGGTGCGTCGAACCGAGTCGAATCTCAGAAGGGAAAAGATCCGACTTAATAAAGTTTAAGGGAAAAAGGGGCTTTAAGCCAATTCTTTTACTTATAGGGTAAAAGGTTCAAATCTTCCCACTCAAGAAAATCACCTATTATTATTTTTTTCCAATTAAATTCATCATCTAAATATTTTTTTGAAGTTGTATTGGCCACTAATGATTATGATTGGAGTTATGTATATATATCAGTTGAAACTTTATAGTTAAAGAAGCAAAAAAAAAGTTAAGAAATTTTTTTAGAAAAATTAATAATTTTAATTAAAATTTTCTTTTTCTAAGTTGAATACAACAAAAATTCACAAAAAAGTAATTACTTTATAAATCTTTTTTATTCAATTGATTATTAAATAGATATATTGTTAGCTTTTATATGATATTAGTTTTAAATAAAAAATTAAAAAATTGAAAATAATTAGTTTTAAATGAGTTTTCAAATTGAAAAAGAAAGGAGCTAAGCTTAAAGTTGTCATAAGATCTTATAAAATGCATCTTTAAATTTGTTTTTTATTCATAAGTCTCTCTCTCTCTCTCATATATAAAGCCCATAAACTTGCAAAGCCCATATAAAATCTCCAACCTCATGGCCCTCTTATTTTTCCTTGCTGCCACGCCACATCTTCTTATCCTTCTTTGTTCTCATCTCTGAACCCTCGTTGTTCTCCCTCCATCAGCCGTTCTTCACCTCGCCATTCCTCCTCCTTCACCTGGCCCTTGTCGTCATATCTTCTCCGTCGACCTTCCCCTGCCGTATCTCCGCCTCGCTATTCCTCTTTCTTCGTCCGGTTATTCGCCTTACCTTCGTCGTCCATCATTCGCCTCCGTCGTCCGTCGTTCGCCGTTTCGCCATTCTGTCGTTCCTTAGTTTCGCCACCTCAGCCTTTTCGCCTCCTCGGCCATTGTTGCTTCCTTGCCTTGCGATTTGTTGCCATAGGTCATCGTTCCTTGCCATCGTTTTCCTCGGCCGTCGATCCTTGCCGTCGTTCGTCGTTTTTCCTCACCTCAGTCTTTTTGGTCCACCTTGCAGATCTAATTTTGATCTGCTTTTTGTTATCTTATTTTAATTTGGTTGTTGTGATCTAGTTTTTGTGATTTATGTGCATTGATTTTGTAATTTTGTAATATAATCTAGGGATTTTGTGGATTTTTTGGATTTTTGTTGGTAATGGGGTGATTTTGTGAATCAGATCTGATGTTTAAATTTTTGTTATTTTTGTGATTTTTTAAATCTTGTAATTTTATTTGTATTTTTATTTTTCTTATAATTAAGTTATTTGTGTAATTTTTTATTATTTGTAATTTTATGCAACCCAATTGTTACAAAGCTGTTTCAAATTCTCGTAATATTTTTTAAATAAATTATTTTAATTATTTTTTATTTTTTTTAAAAAAATGGTAGATTCCAATGATTTAATATTGAAAACTATTTTACTTTTTTTTTAAATATATTTACAATTTTAAAAACAGCTAGTTCCGTTTGTAGTTACTTAAGAATGTTAATATAAAGCTCTTTAGTTTAAATAGTTGGTAATTTTCAACTATTTCTTTACCAATGGTCAAGTATTGGAAACTTCCAATGATTTAGTATTCAATTGTTGGTAAAAGAATTTTTAACGCGTTAATTAACAATGGCCCGCAACCAATGGTTTTGCGTTGATAATTTTAAAATTACCAATACAAGACTGTTGGTAATGGACATTGATAAATGACCTTTTTTTAGTAGTGTTTGTATTAGTCTATACAGGATATCTTGGCATACCAGTGACTTAGTTGTACATGTTCTCATGCCGTATAGGCTTTAAGAAAAATAAAAATAAAGGATGAAAAATATAAGAAAGTTAAATTCCCAAATTATTTACATTTTGTTGTTTTGCAATTTCAACTTGTGAGAGGGTAGCCGAGCAGCTTCTGCATCTGCTGAAGAGCGCTCCTCCTCTTTTATTTTGCTCCACCATTATAGCCCCCACTCGTCCACCGCCACCTCTACTCCACTTTCATCAGCCTCTTTTGCGATTTGAGCTTTTAAAAGCCGAGAGGGCAATAGAGCAGCAAGTAGCCTACCAAAGCTCTTCATCCCTGTTTGTTCAGCTCCACCACCATAGTCTCCACCATCCACCAGCACCTCCACTCTACCGCAGCAACAAAACCCCTTAACTGAGGGTTTGTTCTATTGCTTTTTTTATTTTATTTTAAGTTTGGTTTGGTTTAGTGTAATTGATTTGTATTCAAGTGGTTGTAATGTTATTGCTTTGGAATTGTGAGTGCAAACTAGTTTTATTTTCGTTCTACTGGCCGTTGTTCTGATCAGTATGATTTATTGATAACTAAACATTGCAAACAGGAAATTATTGAATTGGTGGTGCCAAATGATTTGTACGTTTTACACTTCTTTAATATAATTTCAAAAAGAAAAGAGTTAAATGAATTTACAACTAGAACAGCAAAAGTAAAGTGCTTTAACTGCAATATCTTGTCCACCGTAGCTATAATTTGTCAAAGTTAATTCCCTTCCTATAGTTCTGTGATTTGTTTCCGCTTGAGCTCTCATCTTTTATTTGTGAATGGATGTAACCAGAATAAAAACTTGGGTTCATTTATTGCTTAATTACCAATGTTTAACTACTAATGTTATTGCTTTTGTATATTCCAGCTTTTGTGTTCTACTTCTAAGCGTACCTCATAGTCTAACTAAAACTACAAAACCTTATTTGTTTTCTATAATCAGATGGCAATGTATAGTGTTGTAGCATCTAATAGTCATCCACAGAGTTCTGACAATGCAACTCCTACTCTAAATTCAAGTTCTACACGAAATGATGATCTTACTTGGGCACATTGTAAAAAGGTGGCAGGAAGAAAAAACCAATGCATTTGTTTATATTGTTAGAAGCTCATTAAAGGTGGAGGAATTACTCATCTCAAGGAGCATTTAGTTAAAGTTGTAGGAAATGTTTCCAAATGTCCCAAAGTATCTAGGGATGTACAATGGCAAATGAAGCAACTCTTAGATGATGGCAAATAAGAAAAAATGAGATTAAGGACAATCAATAAAAAGATAGGATGTCCAATAATCCTTGACCTTGCTGATCAATCTTTAATGAAGATGATGGAGAGGATAACTTGTTAAACCAACCAATAGTAGGCAGAAAACGGCTGAGTAACAGTCAAAGTATGACTGATTCTTTAAAGAAAATAAAAGGAGTCAAGAGTTTTTGCTTTAGGAGTAATTGTCAGTATCCAATTTACTATCAAAAGTGCATTACAGTCCAAGCAATGTTGTAAAAGTCGAATCGGGGATAGAACCATCCAAATCAAAGGTTCATGGTTCAATCGGTTAAACTACCCGTTCAATCAACACAAGGATTTTGCTTCACTAACATGTGCTCATGCAGGATCACTCTTCAACCATGCTACTTGGTTGTGGATGTTTGCTTCATTGGAAGAAACAGTTGGATTATGTTACTCATAATTCTACAAATTATGGAAAAAAGAAGCACATTATTTAATATAATTAGGAAACAAGAAATAGATGGCTTTTTCAAATGTTTCTTTTCATTGTTGGGTATGGTTACTTGAAAAAAAACTATGCATGAAATGAAAGCAATATTAAGGGAAATAAACAAGGGAATAAATTGTTTACAATATATCGAATTTATAATTAATTTTCTTATTGTTTCATGTTCCCCTGCATATATATTGTAAAGAATACTTACATTTTATTGCTAGAGTCATGTTCTAGCAACTTAGCAAGCATATGTATTCACATGCTCAAAATAATTGGTCTAAGTTATTTGTAATGGATCTAGATTGATATAAAATTGATCATGCTGGTGACTGTTTCCTCTTGGCTGGAGATTGGTATAAAACTGATCATGTTGTAAGGGCCAAGAACTAATTAACCATTTTGTATTCTTTTTTATTTTTTCGTTGGGAATGTAGAAATGGCAAACAATATCCATCTCCCTTACGTAAAAAAGATAGAAAATGTAAAAAAAAAAAGAGATTAAAACAATGTACAGAAGATAAAAACAAAAGTAAAATAAGTACAAAAAAAAACGTACAAAAATTGCCACAAACAAAGCTAGTCAAATTTGTGATAAACTAGTCAAAGGCTGCAACAAAAATAGATAGCAAAAGCAAAAGAAAAAAGAGTACAGTTAAAAAATGCAAAAGTAAAAGAAAAGGACAAAGAAACCAAACAAAAACAATGAAACAAAGACTGACCCTGACTATGTATAAACTTCTAGTCGATAAAGTATAAAATTAGTCCAGAGCATCAGAATTGAGAAACAGTGGCTATGTATAGCAATGATGAAACCGTATAGAGTAGCAATGATGAGGTGAGTAGAAACAAAAGGCTGTATGTAGTACTCACTAGGGTCATTGGCGGGGCTACAGGGGCAGCGGCGGAAGGCTAGAAACACAAGGCAAGATTGATGACGATGAGAGAAGAGCCTCGGTGAGTGGCGATCGATGAGGAAGGAGGCTTGCGACTATCAGGCTTCTCCCATAAAAAAATAAAATTTTTTCTCTCACTACTTTCTCCCTTTCTTACACGCAATTGAATCAGAACGGAGGCCTGTTTTCCTTTTTTTTTTTTTTTTTTTCCAGTTTTTTTATTGTTATTGCTAATGTTAGATCATCGGTTCATATGGTTCAACGGTTCGACAGTTTCAAGCGATTTTTCCCGGTTTTGACTGATTTTTAACCAAAGTCTATGTGGGTAGTTAGCCGGACTGGAAGGATTCACGCGCAGTCAAACCGGTTGAGCCAACCAGTCCGTACTTGCTTTTACAACACTGAGTCCAAGAGCATTGTGCATCGAGCGAAGTTGAGTATGGCTAGATGGTGGTATAATACTAATATTCCTTTCAATACTGCGAACTCAAATTTTTATTAGCCAATGATTAATCTAATTGTAAGTATGAGAAGTGATTTCAAAGGCCCAAATGTCTATGAGCTTAGAGGTATGATTCTTAGAGACTGTATGAATGAAGTTCAACAATATCTCTTTGATGTTAAAATAACATGGAAAACTTATGGCTATTCTATTATGGTTGATGGTTGAACAAATCAAATGCAGGAACCAATTATTAATTTTTTGGTTTATAGCCCAAAAGGTACAATGTTTGTGAAATCTACTAGTATTTTTGAACTTACAAAGGAGTTGAGACTTTGTTTAAGATATTTGATGAAGTTGTTTAACAAGTAGGTCCTAAAAATGTTATGCAATTCATTACTAATAATGATGCATCATACAAAAGTGTTGGAAAAAAAATTGCAAGACAAGTATTGTACTCTCTTTTGGACTCCTTATGTTGCACATTACATTGACTTAATGTTAGAGAACTTTGTTAACCTAAATAGCTTCTCTTGTATTGATGAGTGTGTACAAAAAACTAAAAAAATCACAAAGTTCATTTATAATTACTCATAAGTGCTTGTTTTGATGAAAAGAGAATATACTTGTGGTAGAGATCTTTGTTGCCCTGATATTACAAGGTTTGCCAACAATTTCGTTAGTATACAGTATATTTTAACATTCAATGGAGCACTTATGTAAATATTTGCAAGTCCTACTTGGATGAATTCAAGCTTTGCAAAGCCAATGGAGGAAGAGAGATTTTGTCAATTATTCTTGGGGATAGAGATTTTTGGGTATGTGTCAGTACATAGTGAAAGTAAGTGAACCACTTGTTAAGGTACTTTGACTTGTTGATGGTGATGAGAAACCAACTATGAGCTATTTATGTGAAGCCGTGGATAAAGCAAAAGAGATAATTAGAAAAAAGTTCAAGAACAGAATGTCTTCATACAAGCCATATATAGATGTTATTAATGCAATGTGGGATAGGCAAATGTAATCCCCATTACATACAACTGGTTGCTTTCTTAATCCTATAATTTATTTCAAGCATGACTTTAATAGGAAGGTATTGTGTGTCGAAACTTGATCTTGACTATTCAAGAAAAACTTATAGTTCAACTTGAAGATTATAAGAATAATGTTAGTCAATTTGGATCATCAATTACTATTCGTATAAGACAGAAATTAAATCTAGGTATATATTGTATCATTTTATTTCTTTTGGTTATTATTTTTTTGGTCACTTTAGTTTGTTAATAGGTCATAATATTTTTTTATGTTTATTTTCCTAATAAATAATTGCATGGTGGGATTCATTTGGAAATAGAACTCCGGAGTTGCAAAGCTTTGCTAAGTGACTACTCAATCAATGTACAAGTGCAATCAGATGCGAGAGGAATTAGAGTGTGTATGAGTTTATTCATTCAAAATGCTAAAACAGACTAGAGCACAAAAAGTTCAAATGATTTAGTTTTTGTTCGTTACAACTTCAAGCTTTAAGAAAGGTAAGTTTTCAATATACTATAGTTTATACAAATTTTGGTTATTTTGCTTTTTGTATTAATTATAATAATTTTATACTAGTAGGATAATGAGTATGACATCAAGATTATTGGATCCAATAAGCCTTGATAATATTGATGTGATGGATGATTAGGTCACTAAGAAACCGACATTGCTAAATGAAAATGGTGTTACTGTTGATTGGGTTTGTTTGGAGGAGCCTTTTGCTAATTTAGGAACAATGAAATTGACATTGAAATGGAATTTCCTCCTCTTAATGAAGAAGATGAACATGAGGCTAAGCCTCTACATGTGTCAGCAATAGCACAATATGATTATGTAGAACTTAATAATGGTTAAATATTTTGTTTTTCTATATTGAACTTGAATTGGACATTGAGACCTTTAATGTGTTATGTTTTTTTGTGTTATTTGAGATCTTATATGTTGAATATTGGGACTTTAAATATGTTGGTGTATCATGTGTTGATATGTTCTATTTATATGTATGTGATATATATATGTATGTATGTATGTATGTATGTATAAAATTTATTATAAATCGGCACATTTAAGACGTACCACCGAGATGATACCGGTACTCGAGACCGTACTGTACCATTGAGAAAATAGTACAACATCCGGTACAAGATTTAAAACATTGCTCAACACAACCATTTATCCAGCGATAAAAAATATTAATATAACTTAATTTCCTTGATGTTTTGAGAAACATGCAAATAACACTCTATCTTTTATAGACTATCATAAATGACCTTCATTTAAAATTTATAAAGATGTTTCTGAATGTAGAAAAAAAAATCAAAACTGTATACAACCACTGTCAAGTAACTTTTCAAAAACCTAAATTCAAGGAATATACTTATCACTCCCTCGGTGTCCAATTATTTACAATATATTATATTTTAGATCATCTTAAATACTACAAGTAAATTAATTTACTATGTTATTTTTCAAACTATCATTTCAATATTTATTCTTTTCATCTTTCTTATTTTTTGTTCAAAAAGTGAAAGGTAAAAGTATAAATAGCACACAAACATTTTATTTTATCTTATCTTTGTGCCAAATCTGATTATTTTAAACAATTTGGGGACATAGGGAGTAATAAAATCTTTTGATGACATATTTCTATACCGTAATTGTATTACTACAATACTATGAGTAAATTACACCTGTGGCCTTTAATCTTTTATTATTGTGCCATTTTTGAACCTAATTTGCATAGGACATCCATAATCTCATTTAAGTATTCCATTTTAAACATTTTGTAGACATAAAATGTTAAGATGGATGGAAAATGCTATAAGGCATGCGAGTGTGGACAATTTGTTAGAATGACGCAATAAATCAATTACCATAGACGATGTAAAAAAGGAAGAAAAAATTAAAAAAAAGATTTGAATCCAAATTGATACCTCTAGCCACCATGTTTGACTAAAGATATGGCTTCCATTTGCTTTGCGATGACGCCGTCCGACCTAAGCAAGATCAAAGGCACGAAAAGTCAGTGAGATTGTTGTTCAAAATCATTGTTCGAAGTTTCCAAACAAAATTATCGTTCGAAGCCTGGTTTCGTCTCATAATCAGTGCTCTTATCGGGGAGAACATGATCCATCGCCTTGGTTTCACCATCAGATCTCGGTCACAGATCCACCGATATAGCAGTTTTGTTGCTACACTTTTTGTCTCCCATGGACCTAACTTCTCGACCCGTCGATTATTCTCTGATTTTACAAACCTCACTGGACAATGGCGGCGGTGAGTGGAGGCATCAAGTGGAGGAAGCGGCTCCTGATTTTTAGAGATATGACGGCAATGAGTAGAGTGACAGCGGCCTTTAGGTTGTTGTTGATGGTTGATGTTAGGGATGGAGGGGACAGACAGTGGGATGTAGGCGATGGGAGAGATGGGAGAGACAGGGGAGGCAGCTTGGGTGGTGACTGAGGAGATTGGCATAGGCGGCTAGGTGGTGATGAAGGGGATTTGTTAGGCGCCCGCAATTTTTTTTTTTATTTCAATTTTTTTTTACAATTTACGTTTTTTTTTATTATTGTTCTTTCTTTTCACATTATCATCAGTAGTTGGTTATTGCGCCAATGTGGCAAATCGCGCATGCCACAGTGGCATTTTCTGTTCACATTAATGGTTTCCATAACACGGCCACTCTCGGCCATGCCCAGTAAACCCGTGAGAATGGATCTCACGGTGGTTACAATTGACTAGCTATATATGTGTGTGAATTAAAATTTTATAAAACTAATTGATTAACCTAAAAAATGCAAGGTGCATGCTTATTTAGCTTTGACTTGAGTACATGGAAACTAAAAAACATTCACATGACCAAGGCACTTTTTCATAAAAATCAAGTTCAAAAAGTTAAAGCATACATAATCAACATCTGTATTATCATTACTATACATAATATCCATGTGAGGGCATTCTACAAAAGTAGACTAATGCCCCTCACCCAAGAGTAACCCTAAAGCTTTAAGCTCCAAAGATAGACATGAGAGGCAACTAGGCATACAACATATACAAGCCTCTACTGAGATCCTCCAAACTAATTCCCACCTTGGAGATGAGTCCCAGGGGTGAGTCACAAAAGTCATCCACGTACTGCTAGCCTCTGCAGCCAAGAAAAATGTTATAGTTAGTACTATTTCTTCACCCATAAGTAACTAAGAAAATTAGAATCATAAAGATTCTTATTGCAAAATATCTGCGACAAAAGACTACCACGAAAACCTTCAGCGGTTATCGGGCTTAACATGGTCAAAATCTACACAACATAAGATAAGGGAGTGAAATTTTGTAATTCTCAGTAAGGGATCTTCACCTGCAAGGAAAATGCTAAGGACAACAAATATATTAATATATGTAATATGTTGTGAGCTCATACAGCATGAGGCTAAACCTATGCGTATAAGTTTCAGTCCATTGGGACTTGTTCTCTACCTAGTTCTTAAACTACAAGGCAAAGCCTTGTCTACTAGCAAGCATTGCTTACTAGCCTAACTAGTGAAATTCATCACTGGTTGAACTTCCCTTATGTTGTATAGGGGCACTATGGTTAGACTGATCTTTTCCAAGTCCCAAAGAACCCACTAGGTGTATGAAGGTTTTCTCATTGAGGCCTTGAACTTGAAGGTACAACTAAGGTTTCGATGGTGCTAAACCTTCCACCTCATCTAATGGTGTATTTATTATGACCTATTAACTAGTTTTCTCATGAGGTGTATTTACCATTCAAAAACTATGAGAAAACTCCTAGATTATGAGAGAGTTTTTGGATATTTCGGAGTGCCATTGTACCATTATAACCTTTAGGCATCCCTAGGACCATCTCAGCCCTCCCCCGGATCCTTTTTTAAAAAGGTTAAAATTTTTTGAAAAAGGCCTTTGGGACTTAAGCGCCAAGAGAGGTGCCTCTGAGGATTAGGCACTAGAAGCACCCTACTCTGCGGGCAGAAAAATGCACCTTCGGCGCTGTAGTGCCGGATGGCATTATGACCCTATGTCTTGAACCTAAAAAACACCCTCCTAAGCCTTTTTGGAGGCTTCCTATGAGTTCAAGGCAAACAAGGGATGCCTAAACTCACCATAACTAATGCTATTGTCAAAATCATTTGTTTCCAACAAGCAACAACACTCTAATAGCATCAAATAAGCTTGAAACTATAAATCCCTTACCTCAATTTTGTCTACCAGGCAAGGATTAGCCAATTATTCAACAAGAGCAAAGCTCCACAAAGTTTAACCTAAGTTCTAAGCAAACCAAGCCAAATGGCACATAATCAACAACAACCAAGCAAAACCCAAGCTTCAATTTATCAAATAAACAAGAAACACTTAAGAAATTAATGTTACCTCTCTCCAAAAATAAGAACCTAGCTGGAAAACATGGAAAACACTTCCAAAAACAAGAAACAAGCTTGAAACAAGTTGCCTAAAGCTTATATACCCTTTGGGCCTTTAAATTCCACCAAAAGCACTTGATTTTGGGCAAGAATTTAAGGAAAAATAGAGAGGGGAAGGAGGAACTCGAACTTGGCTGGGAAAATGGGAATAGTAGTAGCTAGAAACACTTTACCAAGTTTATAAACTCCATTTCCAGTAAGTCCCCAAAGTTTCTTAAGTTTGTCAAAATAAACCCCTTCCTAAAATAGTAGTTTTAGTCAACCTTTAGTCAAATCTTTAACACTTAAGCAAATCTTTGGGTTTTAAGCAAGGTTTATGCTTTAAAACTTATTTTTAACTCTCAGGTCTTGGCTCAATACCTTGGGATGCAAAATTATCATTTTACCCCTAACATTTTTAGTGCTATAAACTATTCGGAACTTAGTAAACTTTATCCAACGTACTAATCCTTGCCTAGTTAACTCGAAATAAGGTATTAAACTAGAAATTTAATTAATTTACCTCCCTCAGTTGAGTTTTCCGCTTGGAGGGCCGTAACATTCTCCTCTTTTTCTAGAATTTGGTCATCCAAATTCTGCTACAACTGAGGAAATTCACTGGGATACCTTTTCAGCATATCCTGCTCCATTTCCTAAGTAGCTTCCTCTTCACTATGGTTTGACCAAAGGGTCTTAACAATTGGCATCCATTTGGTCCAAAGTTTCCTAACTTGCCTATTGAGGATTTTGATGGGCCACTTTTTGTAGGTCAAGTCTTCCTGAATGGGAACCACTGATGGGTTAACTACTTGTCCCAGATCAACTATGCACTTCCTTAGAAGACTAACGTGAAACACGTTATGCACTTGGGATAAGCTGGGTGCTAACGCCAACCGATATACAATTTTCCCTACTTTTTCCAAGATCTCGTAGGGTCCAATATACCTAGGGGCTAGCTTACCCTTTTGCCCAAATCGGGCTATTCCTTTCATAGGAGATACTTTGAGAAGTATTTTATCATTAACTTCAAAAGTTAAATCTTGTCTCCTCAAATTTGCATACTTAGTCTGTTGGTCGTTTGCTGCTCTAATCCATTTTTGGATTAATTTAATCTTAGCCGTGGTGTCAGCTATGATCTCAGGGCTGACGGCTACCTTATCTGTAAGGTCAGCCCAACAATGGGGTGTCATGTATCACCTACCATATAAAGCCTCGTATGGTGCTATACTTATAAAAATTTGATAACTGTTATTGTAAGCAAACTCAATAAGTGGCAAGTGTTAATCCCATTTACCTCTGAAGTTTGTGGCACATATACATAACATGTTTTCTAAGGTTTGCATCACTCTCTCAGACTATCCGTCGGTTTAGGGATGGAAGGCAGTACTAAGACTAATCTTACTTCCTAACACATCTTGGAAAGTGGTCCAAAACCTTGATATAAACCGAGGATCCCTATTAGATATAATTTGATCCGGTATGCCATGCAACCTTACAATCTCCTTAATATACAACTGAGACAACCTCTCCAATGCATAGATAATCTTTATGGGTATGAAATGCATTGATTTGGTCAACCTATTGACCACCACCAACATCTAATCGTGTTGGCTCCTGGTATTTGGTAATCTCACTAGGAAGTCCATTGTGATGGATCCTCACGTCTTCTCTTAGAGAGGTAAACTCTGAAGTGTGCTTGCTGGTTTCTGATGTTTTGCCTTAACCATTTGGCATGTTAAACATTTAGTTACGTGCCCAGTTACATCCCTCTTCAGTCCCGGCCACCAAAAGTGTGTCCTCAAGTCATGGTACATCTTACTAACACCGAGATGAATACTTAGCCTACTACTATGTGCCTCATGTAAGACTTGCCGCCTAAGTCCATCTACATTCAGCATATAGAGTCGATCCCCATGGTGTAGTACCCCATCCTTGTATCTAAACTCTTCCCTCATTGAAATAAATGTCTCATCTCTTGAAATCTTTTTCAATAATGGATCCTTACTTTGAGCCTCATTGACCTTAGCCAGTTAGGCTGACTGAATCTCCAAAGTGTGGACTAGGGCCCTTTCTCGGTCTTGCCAAAACTTATGCAAGGTCGAGAAATAATTCCCCAATGTTCTTCTCGAAGAACTTGTAGCCTGATCCTTAAATAGGACCACGCTTATGTATTTTCGACTAAGAGCATCTGCCATCACATTTCTTTTCCCCGCACATAACTCAGTTTAGCAATCATAATCCTTTATGTATTCAATCCACTAACGTTGCCTCATGTTTATCTCCTTATGAGTGAACAAGTATTTCAAACTTTTGTGGTCGATGAAAATCTTAAATGATCTCCTCATCAAGTAATGCTACCAAAGCTTAAGAGCAAAGACTATTGCCGCTAGCTCAAGGTCATAAACTGGGTAGTTCAACTCATTAGGCCTCAATTACCTTGTGCCATAAGCAATCACTTGATTTTCCTACATTAATACACACACCAGACCAGAACCTGATGCATCTGTGTAAGCCTTGTTTGGGTCTGGCAGAATGACTATCGGTGCGCTCGTCAACCTTTTCTTCAACTCCAAGTAAGCTTCCTCACACTTCTGTGTCCAATCAAACTTTTGAGCTTTCTTGGTCAAGGCTGTTAACGGTGTTGCGATCATAGAGAATTTTTCTATGAACCTCTTGTAATAGCCTACTAAGCCCAAGAAGCTCTATATTTCCATAACTGTAGTCGGCCTTTTCCACTCGACCACCGCTTGAGCCTTCATGGGGTCAACCGACAACCCTTGGGAACTAATGATGTATCCCAAAAACTATATCCTTTTGGACCAAAACTCACACTTGAATAACTTTGCATAATACTAATTATCCTTTAGCACTTGTAAAGCTGTCCTAAGGTGCTCCTTATGCTTCTAGGAAGATTGCGAGTATACTAAGATATCATTAATAAAGACTTCAATAAACTGATCCAAGAACAGTTTAAAGATCCTATTCATGGCTTCCATGAAAACTGCCGGGGCGTTGGTCACACCAAATGACATAACTGTATACTCGTAGTGCCCATATCTTGTTTTGAAGGCGGTCTTCAGGATATCTTCCTCCTTAACTCTAATCTGGAAGTATTTAGACTGAAGGTCAATCCTGGAGAACACTTTCGCTCCACTCAGTCTATCAAATAGATCATCGATCCTAGGAAGTGGATACTTATTCTTAACTGTTACTGCATTCAACTTTTTATAGTCGAGGCATAGCCTCAAAGTTTCGTCCTTCTTCTTTACAAACAGGATTGGGGTTCCCTACGGCCTTATAAAGCCTTTCTCTAGCAGTTCCTCCAACTATTTCTTTAGTTAATCCATTTCAGGAGCTGACATTCGATAAAGAAGTATTGAAATTGGTTCTAGTCCAGGCTAAAGGTGAATGGAAAACTTGGTGTCCCGCTTGGGTGGTAACCCAGGCAAATCCACTAGGAACACCTCAGGAAATTGATTGGCTATAGGAATTTCCTTAAGTTCATCCTCTATAGCCACCCCATTCAAGGTATAATATACTTCCTCATCGACTATGAGGATGAAGTCCATAAGTCTAAGGTGCAAACTTCTAGCACTAGTTGCTAACCCTCCTATGTAAGTCACTCTAGCTCCCTGAGCATTAGTAATGTCGACTGAGTGATTAGCATAGTCAATTTGTACCTTATGCTTACTCAGCCAATCAATTCCCAACACTAGGTCATATGACCTCAATTCTATAACCCATAATTCACAAGCAAAGTCATGGTTGCTTAACTGCAAGGGATACCTAGTAACCAATTCGTTGGTTATAATAAAACTCCTTCCTACAGTTCTAATGAGTTTTAACTCATTGGAGATATCACGCTGCAATTTTAATCTATCTACCAAGGCAGATAATATTACAAAAAGAGTAGCACTAGTATCAAATAGTACTCTAACGCTACTATTTTGAAATGTAAAGTTATTGATGTCCGGGGACATCTTCACTGGAAGGCATGGTGACTTTCGGGAGGACTTCCTGTGAAGGAGAGCATCTGGAGTTGAGGTTTCCCAGGGGAATGTGCCTGCAAAGCTCAGAGAAGAGGGTTAGGAGGTCCCCGGGGTGCTTTTCCGGGGAGGAGCCTCCGACGCCCAAGTCAGTTTCCTGAGAAGGTAAGGGGGAAGCACTAGAGTTTTTAGTGGGCTTGCCTGTGTTTTCTCAAGGGGGAGGAGTCCAACCTTTTGCCAGGGTTTGTTTCCTGGTATTTATAGGAATGTCCAGCCCGTTCAGATCGTGACACGTGTTCGGTCGGATGTTCTCTGAATTTCTGGGCGTAGGGGACAAGTAGCCGGTGGCAGGCTCCTTGAGTCTCGAACCGAGACAGGTCGTGACAAGACCTGGACGGCGTCGGCGTGTCAAATCGCTGTTTGAGGTGACATGTAGCGTCTGTGGGCGGCATGTCAGAGGCTCCTTAAATGCTCCTGCCGTACTCCCGAAGTCCCTGGCCGAGGTCGTCCTTTGGTACGGACGATGCCCCTTCGGGAAATATGCCCGCAATTCGGGGAGTTCCCTGATTCAGGGTTCCACCTTCGGGGAGATCCTCTTCGGCTTGCAATAGCTGATTCTCTGTTTCCCAAGGTGATCTGTTTAGTACCTCGGGGGGGCTAACAGCTTCCTCGCGTTCCCTGACGCTCCGAGTTCGGGTCAGATAGAGGGGATAGCCCTTCGGCTATCAGTTATCTCGAATGACAGCTGGTTCATTGGTCACTTGTTAGCCAAAGTGAAAACCATCGGCTCAACTGCTGCTGTGGCTACACCAGGTCGATTTCCTATGGCAAAGGGTGTAGGAGGCGGATTACTAGGTGAACCCGACAAGGGTTGAGCCCGTTGACATTCCCTCACCCAATGACCATTCTATCCACAGTTGTTGCAAATGTTAGTTCCCAAAGTACATGGCTTGGAGCCATAAAATCTCTTGCAGCTGGGGCACAAGCCTCATTTCTTCCTCTTGGTCGACCATTGAGTCTTGGCCTATTTTTCTTCCATTGGACGCTTCCCAGTACTCTTTCCTAGGTTAGATAGCCCAACCTCCACCTTCTTACTTTGAATCCTTGAGTCTTCAAACTCCCTCTGAAGAGTTAATGCTTTTTGAACCATTTAGTGATAGTTCCGAATGTCCATCATTGTTATGTATCTCTAAAGCACAAGCTTAAAGCCTTGGAGGAATTTCTTGGCCTTGAGCTCATCATTTTCGGCCAAGTATGGAGCATACCGGATGAGCGAATTGTAGCGTTGCTTATAATCTCTTACAAACATCTCTCATTGAGTGAGATTTTCAAATTGAATCCTCCTTCGTTCTTGAGCCACGTTGCTAATATACTATTGTTGGAGCTTCTTCTCAAAGTTTAGGATATCATCTCACCATAAGCTAACCTTCCATCTAAAAAAGAAAGGTACTAAGGCGATCCTCTACTCCAACTCGTAACCTTCACAAGTAAAGAGTCGATTCATTCTATTCAACCAATCCTTTGCCTTATCAGGGTCACCTAACCCATCAAAGCTTGGTGGGTCAACCGTTTTGTACTTTTCAAGTAATCTCATTTGATATAGAGTTTCTCCCCTCCTCAAAGCCTCTATAACTTCCTACTACTCCTCATGCTCATAAGCACGATCATGCCTCTCATGAGCGCTAGGCACTTGCTAGTAGTTGACATGCCTCTTATGACCTTGGGGTGGGTTATTTCCTTGGTCATCATCTTCCTATGCAACCCTTCTATTCTTCTGGTCATGAAATAATTCGTTAATTGATGAATTCTCATAAGTGTATTGTTATTAAGGGTTTAAATCATCATTATACACTTTGATTATGATTAATTTCTATATTCTAAGTATTTTTCCACCGAGTTACTATTCACATGCATTTATACTATTCACTGAGTCACTATTCACCGATTACTATTCACCGACTACTATTCATATGCATATTTCATTGTTCACACACGTATTTTACTGTTTATATGCATTTTACTATTCATCAATGTTAAATAATTATTTTTTACGTAGGTAAAATCATCACTTGGTGACCATTCACGAGAAAATCATATCTGGAGCTATAGATGTTGGAACTAAGTGATTCCAAATTCATTTGAAAGCTAACACATAGATCTTCACCTCTACTTCATTTTGTGAGCTAATTTGATTATTTTCATTGCTGAAATCTGATTATAGATGAGAACCTTCGTTATTTCGTGTGCTGAAGAGCAGTTTCGGTAGAAAAATCATAACTTGAGCTACGGATGTACGATTTGAATAAGCAAGCTATCAATTAGAAGCTAAAGAGGAGATCTACAACTTCCATGCTTTGAGGAAGAGCTGATCTAATGTCTACAATGGTAAAAAAATTAAAAGAAGTTGTGGCCCGCCATTATTGATTTGTATTTACCTATATTTTACCATTTTATTTTTACTATTTTACCCACCCCAAAACTCTATAAATAGGCACCTTGGGGGGAGGTGAAGGATGCCATTTTCTTAGGTCATTTCCATGTTGTTGTATCATTTTTAGATTTTCTCCTTTGTTCTTGTTCTTGTTTTCAATACCGAAGCTCTGTTCAAGTGTTTTCTCATTCTTCTTCTTGTTCTTCCTTTGATCTTTCAATCCATGTTCATTTCATCTTTCTACATATTGTTTACTTTTATGATGGCTAACTAGTATTCTTTTTGTTAAGGTGAAAGGGTGAAGCTTTTGGTATAGAGGTTATGATTGATTTGAATGGATCGCAATGTTAACGGTATTTTCTTCCTTACTTTATTTAACTTCCCTCCATGTTAAGTGGGAGTCTTGATTCATCATAGTCAATCATTGGCACAAAAGCTACTTGATTCCCTCTGTAGAACATGGTGATGCCCGGCGGCATCTTTGTCAGGTGACATGGTGTGACCGGGAGGGACTCCTGATGTGGAGGAACGCCCGAAGTGTATGTTTCCCAGGGAGGTGCACCTAAAATGCCCAGAAAATAGGGGTTAGGAGGTCCCCGGTGTCTTTTTCCGGGGAGGAGCCTCCGACACCTAAGTTAGTGTTTTGAAGGTGGAGAGGGAATGCAAAGGGCTAGAGATTCTTGCCTTTGGCGTTTCCATTTTCTTGGGGAGGAAAGAAGGAATCCCCTGTTAGGACCATTTCCCTGGTATATATAGGGAGAGGGGGCCCGTTCAGATTGTGACACTTGTTCGGTCAGATATGATTCGTCCTTCTTGGGCGTGGGGGCCTCCAGCCGCTTATAGGCTCCTCGCGCTATGGGCTAGGGCTAGCCCTACATGACAAGATATAGGCGGCGTCAGCATGTCAGAGCGCATACGGGGGCGGTGTGTAGCGTGTGCGGGCGACATGTCAGAGACACCTTAAATGCTTCTGCCGTACCCCCCGAGGTCCCTTTGGTTGAAATCACCCTTCGGGGTGAGGGGCCTTTTCTCGGGGTCGTAATGGTAGTTCGGGGGATCCCCTAGCTCTGAAATTACTCCTTCGGGGGGATTCTCTCCTGCCGAGAGCGGCTGCTCTTTCTCCCCCGAAGCCAGTTCGGTCACCTTCCCGAGGGAGGTAACATGCTAGTTCTTGAGGTTGGTATTGTCATTCTCGGGGCTGCTATCGGACTTCCGAGGTCATGTTCTCATGGAGTCGGAATCCTTCCTTTCCAAGGTTGGTGTTGGCGTCCTTCATCAGTGATGCCAAATTTTCCCAAGCATAGTGCTTGGTTGAGGTCCTTAGGCGATGAGAGCGATAGCACTTCGGCTATCACATGCCCCCCCTTGGAAAGCCAGAGTGTAGACTTCGGCTAGTGGTTAATAACGGAGACGTTTATCACGACTTCGGCATGCGATGTTTGTAGAGAAAACACCTCATTACTAGGAGACGAGCTTCATTTGGACAGGTGTCACCTGTCTGCACTTTGGTGTTCTCGAGATACCCACTTTCTTAACTTTCCCTGCTGTAGGTCAGTGGACTGTCGCGTCTCGAAACCAGGCGTGTCAGTCTGGGGCAGCGTGCCTGGATTTTCGGGATGTCAGAAAATGCGTCCTGGTTTCTCGCAACGGGTGACACGTGGCAGGCGCTGGTTGGGGACGGTCACATCGGTTGCAGCAGGCACGCCTTTTTGCACGCGAAGGGTAATTATGGCGGCGCTTCGCCTTCGCGGGACAATTATGACGTCTTTTCGGCTACTCTTCCTCGGGCTATATATAAGCCTCCCTCCGCCATAACCCTCATTTGCTTTTACTTTGCTCTCACTTCGCTCTCATCTGCTTTTGTGCCTTTCTTCTTTGCGGCGGCGTTAATGGCGGTGCGATGATTTCCGGCCAGTTTTGACGATGGCGTCCTCAAACCCAGATTTTGGCAAGACTTTTGGTGGGTTGTAGTTCTAGAAATCCTTCGGTTCCTTCCCTTTTCTGCTTTCCCTATCTTTCCCGAAGTCCCTTCATTCTTTTTCTGGGGTCATTTTTCTTTGTCTGACCATGTCTTCACCTGTCCCTCTTATGTCTGTCGATTCTTTCCCCGAGAGCTGGCAACCTCTCACGTCTCACCCTTGTTGCTCCACCTCGGCGAAGTTAAAGAGGTGGACGACAAAATTTTTTCTCCCCTCTTATGCCGTTACGAGGTTACCTCGTCTCGGCCATTTCAGTTTTATGAACCGTCGTGATGAGGTTACCATTTTTTGAGCCCAACTGAAGGTTGGACTTCGGTTTCTTCCCCCGAGGATGATTTGCGACTTTTTCCAATTCCATGGCATAGCCGTGAATCAGCTTCCTCCTAATTCCTATTGCTATTTCAACGCCTTCCTCTACATGTGCGGGGTCTTCGGGATAGAACCCCATTTTATCCTGTTCATGCAGTACTACAAGCTCTATCCGATTCCGAAGGGTGGCTTCTATTTCATGCTACCTCGGGGATCGGGGAGCAAAAAGTTCATGTTCACCTTCGTTACTAAGGATAGTTGGCGAGGGTGGCAAAGGAAGTTCTTCTTCCTAAAGGTAGCGGAGGCCTAGTCGTACGTCTTGACCAAGTGGGCTCGGGGAAAGCTGGAGACGGATGTCATGGACCCCAAAAAGCTGCTAACTCCCGAGTTGGCGGCGAAGTTTGGGGACTTCGACAGACGTATCCGTGCCGTCGCCGACTGGGATGCCGAGTTCCCTCCACGCTCCCTCTACCCCTTCCCCATAAATTGGAGGCTTATGACCGAGGAAGTCCTTCAAGAGTTGGGGGTGGTTAAGGAGCACAAGATGGACCTCGACATGCCACCTCCTGCCATCGAGGGGAAGGACTATTGGCTGGTGAAGCTCCTTCGGGGGAAGCTCACTTACGAGGCCTTTTTTGAAAGTAAGTTTCCTTTCAAAGTTTTCAATATAAGTATCTGTCTGGACTCACACTGATGTTTTCCTTCCTTTTCAGAGATGGGCGACTATTCTGCTGCCTACTATAAGTCCCTCTTTCTTGGCCAAGCCGAGAAGGGGGGACAAACGAAGAAGGGCGCTTCTCGAAAGTGCAAGACTACTGGGAGCGGACAGTCTTTGGCCAAGAAGGCGAAGAAGGCCAACCTTCCTCTACTCCCGGAAGACGTGGCGAAGGTCAGCGGTGAACCTGAAACTCCCGCGAAGCCTGAAACTGTTAGTGTTGTGCCCAAAAAGCCAATCATGAGATGATTGTATTTTTGCACATTGAGTCATGATATTTTATTGAGACATTAATCCAGCAATTTTGTTTGTTGTTTTGTTTCTGCATAACGTAATAAACATAATTGTAACCCTAGAATAATGATATTCTTAAACATCCCTAGTCTAGTATTATTGTGGAGTGGGTTGCAATAATACATAATGACTAGTATATGTGGAGACTAATATGAGATATGTAGTCTACATATGGGTACAAGTTGGAGAACTTGTGTACTGGACCGACCTACCATGAGAACACTTCATGGATCGTTATATGAGTGTCATAAGTAATTCTCATAGTGATCATGGTATATGTAGTCCTTCAACCTAAGATCATCAAGGTTCCCTACATGTGAGTCATATACTTTGATACTTTCCTTTGTTGGTCGTAACTGAGTGAACTTGAAGGAGGTCATTGGGTATGTCACATTTCATGAGGAGGGATTTGTATGATCAAGATGGGATTTGTCCCTCCTATGTAACGGGAGTGATATCTTCGGGCCCCTTGATAGAGTGAGACTTGAAAATGCATGGCCATGCTTCGATGAGTTGATATACGATATCAATGTCATCGGTTTAAGTTGGTCTACTCGGTAATCAAGAAACCAAAGATTGGGCTATACGAGAGTGACACATTCCATGTCTCGTGCTTAGTCTTGATATCTTGGACAAAGGGACAATGGCATATATCGGTGATGATCATAAGGGTTTAGTCGATTCACCGACAATCTTGTCACTTGGGTAGCAATGATGTGTTGCTAGACACCGCTCATTGCTTATGATCATAAATGTGATTTATGATCATTGCCAACATGGCAAGAGCCTATTGGGTCGCACACATAGAGCTATTTGGATCATTAGAGTGCATGGGCTAATTATTTGGGTTATGGTTTCACTTTAATTTCATATTAATAATGGGCCAAGGAGTTGAACCATTATTAAGCCTGAAATTAAATCCTAATTAGATTAGGGCTTTGAAACCTATTAGGCCTGGACGTTGAGTCTCACTATAAATACAACTTTTAAGTGAGAACTTCGCAGGTCTCCTTGCCGTAGCCTCCCAAAAGGACAATCGCACTCTTCTCTTGCAATTCATTGGAGGACGCAAGCTAGCACTGCGAGCGCAAGAGAAATGCATCTGCCGGGACCTGGTGGAAGCGTGGTGATCCCGAGAGGCTCGTGTGGATACCATAGAGAGCCTGAACACGTCAACTGTTCAGGTTTTGTGATTCGACTCTACAGTTGAGTGAGAGATCTCAACCGAAAATTAGGTATGAAAATTTTCGAACACCCGGTTTACCCCGTTTCACTTGGATCCTAGAGGGTTTCGGTTAAATTCCGCTGCGCTGTTTGGCTCCCGAAACCCAACAGAAACTGCCATCGAGGTTCCTTCCGAGGTGGCTGCTGTTGCTGCTTCTCTGAGCCCCACCACGTCGGTAGATCTTTTGGGCTCCGTGGCAGGAGGTCTCTTTGCCGAGGAGTTGGAAAGACGCCGAAGGGACAAAGGCAAACATATCCCTGCCGACGTGGAGGACGTTCGAGACTCCGATGACGACGTCGCTGATGTGGCGCCAGGTTTGTCCTTTATCCTCTTTTTAGCACTTGTAGTCTTATGGTCCTTCATACTTAAGGAGTTTCGCTTGATAAGACATGCTTTTTATTTTTGCAGAGGAACTGGCGCCCTTAGGGTGGATGGTTGAGCATGCCCGAAAGTGGGCTCTTTGGGACTTCCACGTCCCGAAGGACAAGGTTCCAAGGGAGCCATTCTGGTCTTTTACGGAGGACATGAATTTGTTCTCCAGGGATTGCCGGGAAATGGCTCCCCAGATGGCGAAGGGTGTGCTTACTCAGGCTTCCTTCAAGGGCATCGCTGAGGAATGCCCTACCGAGGATGCCCTTGCCGCCAAGGTGTCCGAGCATGCTGCCCAGGTAGTTTTTCAGGTCTAATGATTTTCTCCTCCGTTTTTTTGTTTAAGTATTTTGGCTTTCCTTAGGCGAATTTGATTAAATACCCTTTCTTTGTTTGCAGCTTTTGGGGTATAGTGGATACCTCCGAGCTCGGGTGGCGAAGCTGTCTTCAGGCAGGGCTTGGGCTGAAGGTAAATTGGAGAAGGCCAGGGTCTTCTGTGCTAGCTCGGTTGTGAAGAATGCCGAGTTAAGCCAAATAGCCAAGGAGGAGGTCGCCAAACTTTGGGAAGAATTCTTGAAGGGCCAGGAAGAGCTCTTGAAGGATTTCTCTTAGAAGATGTCCGACCTCGGGGAGAAGGTCGTGAGTCTGACTTCGGCCAATGAGGCCATTCAAAAGGAGAAGGAAGAAAGTTCTGCTCTTCTGGCGAAGGCGCTTGATGACAAAGGTAAGCTTCAAGCCGAGGTCGATTCGCTGAAGAAGGATTCAAAGAAGAAGAAGAAGATAAAGGAGCTAGAGAAAGAGGTTGCCAATCTCCAAAGCGAGGTAGAGGATTTGGACGTCGAGAAAGACAAGGCCGTTCAGGCGACCAAGGTTGCCTTTCAGGATGGTTTTTGCCTAGTGATAGCCAAAGGCTATTGCCTCCTCGGTAGTAACTCCCTGCCAGAATATTGGCCGAGGAGTCTGACGTCACCCAAGAGAGGATCTTTTTACTGACCTCGGAAGGTGCGAAGTCAAGCACTATGAGCTCGAGACTTCGGTTAGCTCGTCAGGAATTCTGAGGATAACACCGTCTCCATCGAGGGGCCAAACTGACCGTCTTGGGGTAAGAAAGCCATCTCTCTGAAGCAAGGAAGAATCTCCCCGAAGGCAGAAGCCCCGAAAAGGATTTTCCCCGAACAAGAAACACCTGAACAAGGGAATCACCGGACTATGGGTGTAAGTCCCGAAGAAGGTGTTCATCAAGGGAACTCCCAGAACTATGGGATAGTTCCCGAAAGAGGTGCTCGCACCGAAAGACGGATAGAATCCGAAGAGGGTGCACGCACCGAAGGGCGATCTCGCCCAGGGGACCTCGGGAGTACGATATGAACATTTAAGGAGCCTTTGACATGTCGCCCACAAGCCCTACACGTCACATCCGAACGGCGAACTGACACGCCGCAGCCGCCCCGGTCCTGACACAATCTGTCTGGGTCCAGGGCTAAAGGAGGCTGCAAACGGCTGCCTGTCCCCTAGGTCCAAAAGTACAGATCAAATCTGACCGAACACGTGTCATGATCTGAACGGACCAGCTATTCCTATAAATACTAGGAAGTGGGACTGGGCAAAGGATGGGGCATTTTCCTCCCTCTGAGAAAACACAAAACAGGCAAGACACTTGATCCCTTAGTGTTCTTCCTCCACTTTCACTCAGAAAACTGACTTGGGCGTCGGAGGGTCCTCCCCGGAAAAGCAAACCGGGGACCTCCTAACCTCTTCTTTGAGCTTTTCAGGCACGCTCAGCTGGGAAACCAGAGCTCCAGGCGCACGCCTCCTCAGGAAGTCTCTCCACCTGTCAACATGACAGCAAACGAAGATGCTTTGGGGCATCACCTAGCTCATCACCAAGTTCTGAAGAAATACCTAGACCTCGACGTCTCCTTTCTCGCTGGCCTGGACATTCCCCAGGAACCTCGGTGGACTTGGTCAAAGATTGAACATCTTAACCTGCCATTCGCCCCTCCTTCAGCACTGAAAGTGCCGGCCAAGGACGCAGGAGGGGGAGCTTCCAAAGACGCCAGGGTTCCTTAGGTGTTCTAGGACTTTTGTCTTCTTCTTTTTCGTTGTAATTTTTCTTGTTGTAACTTTCTCCTTGCTCCAAGGCCTTCTTCAATACACTTTCCTTCCTTCATAATTTGGTTGAGTCTTTTGAGCAATATTTTTGTTTCATAACTGTCCTGACCACTTTCGGTCGAGGGACTTCGGAACGTATATTTTACTTGTTTCTTCGGCCAACCCTCGGGCAAACGTTCGTTGTTGATGAACTCCCTTAGGCAAATTTTAGCTTGTCTTCGTCGGCCATACTCGCTAAGCTTCACCTTTTCTAAGGAGATGACTCCATCGACTTCGGAAGGAAAATATGACATTTGGGCGCGTTTCAGCTTTGTTCGGTCGAGTACTCTCAGATGGGAGAAAACTTTTTTACTTAGAAAAAATTTCTAACTTGTACATCTTTCCATAAAAAATTCTAAGTATAGAATTTCTTTAAAGCATCCGAGTGCCATGTATTTTTCAGTTCTCCCCCTTCGGTATCGCTAAGCTTGTATACTCCCTTGTGAACCTCGTTGAGGACCAAATAAGGCCCTTCCCAATTTGCCCGAAGCACCCATTGGGAAGGTCTTCTGGGTTCAAATTCAGCTCTTCGGAGAATGAGGTCTCCTTTCCCTACACCTTTCGGCCTCACGCGCAGGTTCACGGATGTGACCACCCTTTGCTGAAAAGCTTTCGTTCTGAGTTCGGCCACCTCTCTATGTTCGTCAATCAGGTTGAGCTTAGTTCTCAACCCGAGGTCATTTCCTCTTTCGTCGAACACTTGTACTCTGATTGATGGCTGCACTACTTCGACAGGGATAATGGCCTCTGTGCCGAAAATGAGTGAAAAAGGTGTTGCCCCTGTGGCCTTTCGGGGTGTTGTTCGGTAACTCCAGAGCACACTAGGAAGTTCTCCTGGCCACTTTCCCTTTGCTTCTCCCAACCTCTTTTTCAGACCCTCTTTTATGGTTATGTTGGACACCTCTACTTGTCCGTTGCTCTGGGGATGAGCTACTGGGGCGAAGTGCATTTTTACTTCAAGGTTGGTGATGAATTCTTGGAACCCCTTATCTGTAAACTGGGAACTATTATCGGCCACTATCATCCTCGATATGCCGAACCTGCATATAATGTTTTTCCAGATGAACTTTTGTATATCCTTTGCCGTGATAGTTGTTAGGGGTTCTGCCTCGATCCACTTAGTGAAGTAATCCACTGCCACTACGTAGAACTTCACTTCTCCGGGTGTTATTGGGAGCGGCCCAATGAGATCTATGCCCCATACTGCAAAGGGACAAGGGTAATCAGCCGAGGTTACTAACTCCGAGGGGAGTATTTGGATGCTGGCGTGCCTTTGGCTATTGTCACACTTTTAGACGAACTGCTTTGCATCCTTTCTCAAGGTGGGCCAGAAGTACCCTTGGCGGAGTATCACTCCCGCCAAGGCGTCAGTTCCGATATGGGAGCCACAAGCCCCATCATGGACCTATTCGAGGACCATTCTAGTGTCTTCTTCGCTAACACACCTTTGCAATGGATTCGCGTACGCTTACCGGTATAATTCTTCCCCGATTAGAAAGTATTGTCCGGAACGCGTTCGCACCTTCGCCGCCTCGTGAGGGTCTTCGGGGAGTTCTTCGGTCGCAAGATACCTCTTTATGGGATCTTTCCACCCTTGGTCCGAGGTTGCTACGGTTAGTGTTGCTATGCTCGGGTGGCTTAATATTTCAGTGAACCTTTTTGATTTGGCCAAGCTGTCTACTTCGGCATTGTTTCGGCGAGGTACATTTTCAATATGTACTGTGTCGAACTCTCGGATGAGCTTCGATACGCACTCGTGATATTTTGCCAAAGTTGGGTATTTTGCACTATAGTCTCCTGCTATATGCTGTACCACCAGTTGGGAGTCACTGTGGGCTTTTAGATTTCTCACACCAATCTTCCTGGCTAGCCGTAACCCTGCTATGAGAGCTTCGTATTTTGCCATATTGTTGGTGACGTTAAACCCAAATTTGATGGATTTCATGACTTCTAGGCCTTCGGGGCCACGAATGATTACCCCAGCTCCTTGGTGTTCAGAACCGGAGGCCCCATCTACAAACAAGGTCCATTCTGGCTCAGTTTTGCCGAGGTCTGATTGTTCTTCTTCGGCAATAGACACTTCAGCAATGAAGTCTATTAGGGCTTCAGCTTTTATTGTTTTCCTTGGTTCATAAGTAATATCATACTCGCCAAGCTTTATGCACCACTTGGAAAGTCTTCCCGAATGGTCTACTCTCTTCATGACGTCCCGAAGAGGTAGATTACTTCGGATAACAATGGGATGTGCCTGAAAATATGGGCGTAGTCTCCTGCTTGCTAATACTATGGTGTAAATAGCCTTTTGTAGCAGGGAATTCCTGACCTTGGCGCCATGTAGGGATGTTGACACCCAATTTCGTCCGACTATAAAAAATTTTAAAAGAAATTAAATAAAAAAAATTATTATTTTTATTATTATTATTATTACTAAAAATTTTAATTAGTTTAAAATACATTTTTTTTTTGTGAAGATTTGATTTAAAATGATATATGTGTGTATTTGAAAGAAAAAAGAAAACTCCAAAAAAATGGCAAAATTTAAAAGTTTGAGGTAAAAATGACAACATTAAGAAGTTTCGGGAAAAATTGACAAATTCTGATAGTTTCAGGAGCATTTGGTAGTTTGTCACATAAAATTTTGGGCCTGCCGACGTTTCTGGCGCAAATTGACAGAAAACGACAAAATTGTCAAAATCAGAAGCTTCAAGAACTTATCCAGAGGCTGAGAGACGTAAAGGACTAAAATTGTCATTTTACCAATTTAAAAGATAAGTTTGAAATTTTTTATTAATTTATCCATCAACAGTTCAGCCAAACTTCCTCTATAAATAGCCCCCCAAATTTTGTGCTGAACACAGAGAAAAATAGAAAGAAAAGCTTAGAGCTCCGTTTTTAAAATAGAAAAAATTACAGCCTTAGTCCCTAGCTCTCCTTCCTTTCCTCAGAAAATCTCAAAACTTTTCATTTTGACGATTAAGCCATCTTCTTTCCCCCGTCGCGCGTCCTCTGTTTCCGTTTCTCAGAATTCAGAATTTAAAATCAAGGGTACAACTCTCATTTAATCCTTCATCTTTTCAATTTCTTTCACTTTGGTCACTAACTTTGTATTTTATTCTTGCAGAATTAATTACTAACCCTTTTAATTTTTACTTGTTTGTTTATTATTTGTTTATTACTAACCCCTTTTTTTATTGTTGTTATTAACTTACTAACAACTAACTTTTAATACTATTATTGTTACTAACCTTTTAATTTTTGCATTATTACTAACTTTTATAATTGTTGTTAACAATTAATTAACTTTTATTATTGTTGTTAATTAATTAATTTAATTAACTTGGCTAACTTTTATTATTGTTGTTAATTAATTAATTTAATTAACTTGGCTAGCTTTTTATTATTGTTGTTAATTAATTAATTTAATTAATTTGGCTAACTTTTTATTTATTGTTGTTAATTAATTTAATTAATTTGGCTAACTTTTTATTTATTGTTGTTAATTAATTTAATTAATTTGGCTAACTTTTTATTATTGTTGTTAATTAATTAATTTAATTAACTTGGCTAACTTTTTACTGTTGTTAATTAATTAATTTAATTAACTTGGCTAACTTTTTATTATTGTTGTTAATTAATTAATTTAATTAACTTGACTAACTTTTTATTATTGTTGTTTAACAATCAATTTAATTAACTTTGCTAACATTTATTATTATTTTTAAAGTGGATGGCCAAAAAGCCCCACTTTATTATTATTAATTTTTTTATTTAATTCACCTTTACCCTTTACTAATTAATAAATAAATGAAAATTAAAAGAAGATTATTTTGTAATTAATTATTAAGGCTAATAAAAATCATTTTTAAAAAAGCCAATTATTTTTATTTTTATATACATGTTTTTAATTCTTTAAAGATAACAAAAAGTTAAAATTAATTTTAATAGTTATTTTTATCCAGTAAAAATAATAAAAAAATAAAAATAAAACCTGTTTAAAAAAAAATACATGAAAATTAAGACTTTATATTTTACTGATTTATTTAAAATATAAATTTTAAATCCACTAAAATAATAAATATTTTTCATTAAACAAGAAAACAAAAAGAAAACTAAAACAAGATAAGAAAAAGATAAGAAAGACAAGAAAAAGAAAAGAAAAGAAAGATAAGAAAGATAAGAAAAAGAAAGAAAAGAAAGAAAAGAAAGGAAAGATTAAATCAAAAAGAAAAGAAAAATATAAGAAAGAAAAGAGAGAAAAGAAAAGAAAGAAAATAAAAAATAAAATTTTTTTATCTAAAAATTCTATAACAAAAAGAATTACGAATTAGTAATTAAACTAATAATTAATTCCATAAAAGTAATAATTATATAACTAACAATAAATTAAATTTAATTTCCATATCCGGATGATCCGGCAGGATCTACGGTTTGGAAAATATCAAACTTTTTAAAATAAATAAATTAAATAAAAAGATAAAAAAATCCATATTTTTACAATATGGATAAAATTGTTTAAAATTTCACTAAATTCCGTGTCCAAATGACTCGGCAGAGTCCATGGTTCGGAATCAAAATCTTCCGTGTCCAAATGACTCGGCAGAGTCCATGGTTCGGAAGTATAAAATTTTATACAAATTAACTTAAAAATCCACATTTCGACTAATTCAGTTAAAATCTCTAAATTAACTGAAAATTATTTAAAAGCAAAGCGAAACAAAATTAAAATCAACTAAGGTGCCAATTTTTGGGCGTTTTAACAAAGTTGTTTTAACGTAACCGTACTCCCGAACCCCCGAACTCTCGCAGACCAATATTTAAGGTGACCAATCGACCTAGGTAAACAGATTGGTGGCGACTCCAGAAAACCCGACGTTGCCACAGCTTGGCGACTCCACTGGGGACCCTGGTTAGTGAGTCAAGCCTAAAAGTTGATTTATTTTGTTCTGTTTTGTTTATTTTTATGTGGATTTATATGTTATATTTACTTATTCTAAACATGCATAATGCATTCACAAAATGAAGCTCTATACCCGAGCTTCCTCAAATCGAACACAATTCTTTCTAAGCGGAATTGGTGTTGTTGTCCTTGTGAGGCCATGGTCTCCAAGCCTTCACCGGTTTCAAAGTAGCAAAGTAGTGTATTGCCTCCTGAGACGGTTAGTCTCTGCATGGGCCCACGAAAAGCTATGACTCGAATTAATCCATTCCTTACATTAACCCTAGAGGGTAAGGAATCGGGCCATCACTATGATTTAGTGACGGGATTCGGGAACTATCCCTTGACTTTTTGATAAACCACCTTATGCATATAGAACTCCCCACTTAACCATAGAACTGACCATAGAATTTCTACCATTTTACCAACGCCATAAGTATATCCTTGTTATGCTGTGTTGTTGCTCTACACTTTTATTTTCTTCGTGTCTTATATTTATGGTTTTAACTTGTTTATCCATAATACTTCATGAGTTGTTAATTGCTATTTAACTTGTTAATAACCTTATTTTTCTTTTGTTATACTTCCGTTCTGTGCAATTATTCTTCATGCATCAAAACCACGCATCAAATTATGCTAACTTTTTGGTCTTTTTAATAATAACTAGAAGTCTTGAAGTTTCACAATAGTTGATAATCAAGCTCACTCATTGCATACATCCATTACATCAATCACATGCATATAAAATCTGATAAAAATAATCTCATTGCATGTATTCCATTACATGAATCACGTGCATATAAATTTTGATAAAAAAACATAATCTCATTATGTATTGCATGCATCCATTGCATCAATCATATACATGTAAAATCTAGTAAACTGAATCTCACTTTAAAAAGGTAAAATTGGACCTCAACACCGATATCCAACTCGGCTCCAAACAAGACTAATGGCAGAACAAACCGAAGGACGTCTCATAGATATAGAGTCCAAGATAAAAAATATGGCCGGAGCAATTCCCTCCTCATTACACCAAAAAATGAAATTCATTATTGACAGAAAGTTAATCACAGTTTTGGCTGAAGAAAGCATTCTGCTATCACCTATATCAACGGTAGCAAAGACCAAGTAGCCTCATCTTCCAAGTTGGAATGACCCAAATGCCAAATATGATTATCAAAAAGGTTCAATTGGACATTCAACTGAAAATTCTGTCATATTGAAACTCAAGGTCCAACAGTTGGTCGAGTCCAAGTTGCTAGGCCCGATGTGATTGGTAATTGAAAGTGAAGATTTTGAGCTGGAATTACATTGATTTTGGAAGGGCTCCAAGTCAGATCTGACCTAACAGTCCGCACACACTTTTGAATGACTGGGAATCCTTTGAATAAACTTGTATCTTTGAAAGCTTGCAAAAGTAATTTAATAGTAAAAATCTCCTAGATTTAGTCCAGAATCTAGGGTGTAGTCTTTGTTAAATAGACACCTGCTATTCTTTTTCTGGTACAACAAAAAGATGTGATGCGTGCATTCTATTACTTTCCATTTTTACACTCTTTGCTATTATACTATCCATTATTGCCATCACACTTAACTTTTCGACAACCGGTAATTCTTTTTGTTCTCTAACAAAAAGATGTTGCGTGTGCATTCTACCACTTTTTAATTCCATTATTACTTCTACACATTCTACCAATTTTTATCAAAAATTCAATTATTACACCTACACATTCTACCACTTCTTACCAAAATTCCGTTTTTATATCCATCTCTCACTCCTTTCCATTATACTATCCATTATTACTATCACACTTTACTTTGAAAACGATACTACTCGTGGGTGAAAATAAAAAGTTAAGGGAGATTTAATAGTGGCGATCTTGAAAGTGCTGTCAAATCTAGTAAGAAGGGTTTCATATGTTGCACCCCAACTCTCAAAAAAAAGAATTCATAGTGGTTATCAACATCCTTGCAAGAAGTCTGGGGTTAGCTTCCAAACAAGGTAGCTCTCATATTAAATGACTTCAGTGGCCTCCCAATTCTCACAAACGCTCAATACAACAAGAAAAGGTTCTCAGTTTTTCCGCAACACAAACTCCGAAAAGAAAAAGTTCATCCCTTCCATCAAAAAGCCAACAAGGGAAAATTCAAAACCAAAAAAAAGAGAGACTGAGAGCAAACATAAGCAAGTAAGGCCACTTGAATCATCTCATTTCAAGAAGGCTATGATCTCGGTTCTCTGTAACAAAAACTCTGAAAAGGAAAAAGTTCATCCCTTCCACCAAAAAGCCAACATGGGAAAATTCAAAACCAAAAAGAACTGAGAACAAGCACGAGCAAGCAAGGCCACTTGAGTCATCTCACTTCAAGAGAGTTATCAAGTATATTATCACCATAGCTCACACAAAAAAAAAAATAAATAAATAAAATAAAAAAAAACAAGAAAAGAAAAGAAACGAAGCTCAAGTTAGAGCCAAAGAAAGAAAAAGAAAAAAAGTGAGCTATGGATTCTAGACTGAAAACCTGCAAAGGCGGTTTAGAAGACAAAAGCAACCCTTAAGACAAGCGTACATAAAGATTACGATAGTTGGGGGGCAACAGATGAAGTCCAACTTTCTAGAAAACGTGGCAAGTTTGAGGTCATCACTATTAAGTTTTTTTTACCATAATCAAATTTGCTCACGAGTAGTATTAAAAGACCCTTCTTTCACACTATTAAAACTTAACTTCCTTCAGACTTAATATCCTCATTCAGCTAAAAGACTATTATTGTGAATCATGTTTCTACCTTATTGCCTTGCACAGTTTATGTTTTCGAGTTGGAAAGGGAAGAATGGCAGGATATTTTAATTAAAAACAAAGACCGTAAATTACTTTGTCAAGCTTTGCAAATTGATGAAAGTTTTTCTTTAAGGCCAAACCATTATTCATTAATGTATGTAGACTTAAAAGTGAGGAGATAGCTTGAGTCTTTCTTTAATAAGATGTGGTTCTTGTAAGAGAAATTTACGATCAAGTGCCATCACAAAGGTCTAGAAATGCTCGACCTTCTGTTAAAGGCGAGGTGATACCTTTTATCCACATAAATACCATATTCAGGGGGGCAAAGTAGTCTCTACTAGGCGTAAGAAGAATACTGCCAAGAAAGAAGCTCAATAGACAAGGGGGCAAGTCTTATGGATCAAAACATGAGTTCAAGAAAGAACAATCATTCAGATTATAACATGGGGATAAGTAAGTGTCGGCACGGTCACAAGAAAAGGGGCAAAGCAGACATTGAAAATAAAGCCTTTGATGGTATCAAATCCATGACAATGGATGAGTACCCGAAAGAGATATAAATTATGAGGCGGGCCAACTTTAAAGAAATTGAGGCCAAAATTCAAGAACAAGTCAAGGAAAGAGAATTTTGAAAAGAGTTGGGCTTTTGAGGCAGTGAACAAAAGCTGGAAAGCATAAAGAGATTCAATGATAGTCCAAGAAGGCAATCACAAAGAAGATCCAGTAAAGCAAAGACATGAAGAACTAGATCCATTAAAAAAAAAAAACATCAATTCCACATGCTCTGCATTCATGCATTTCACATCATGCATGCATGACTTTTACATAACAAGGACCAAACGGGAATCATATTCACAGCACAGTTACAGCAGTATAAGCTGAGATCTCAATGTCATCAGCTCTTACCAATCTATCACTGGATACACAGCTAATATGCGGAACCAACCCGCATCAGGAATTCAAGGATAAGGTAGACAATATGTCAAAAGCCTGGCAATCGATTCAATAATCGAGACTACACCTGGAAGGACAAGATTGACGTCAGCTAGTAGTATCCAAGATAAGAGATAGCTATAGCCAAGGATAAGGCAGATATCAAAAAGGATAAAGTAGACAATATTGTCAAAAGCCTGGCAATTGATTCAATAATCGAGGCTATACCTGGAAGGATAGGATTGATGCCAGCTTAGCAGCATCCAAGATAAGAGATAGCGATCAAAGATAAGGCAGACATCAAGAAATATTGTCGTTGAAAATTTGTCAAAAGCGGACAATGGATTCAATAATCGAGGACTGGATCGACGTCAGCTCGATGGAATATCCAAGATAAAAAATATCTATCACATGAAAATGAAGTAGGATCCACTTTTTCGGTTAAGTGGTAGATACGGTACTCCGTGACTCTCAAGCCGGTTATCTCAGTTGCCCATAATAACTGATTCTTTCCTCTCTTCTTTCTTTTACTTCCCTCTAGAAAATGGATCCTACTCTTTCTGTCTTACGAAAATATTTTCCTTCTCTCCCAATGAACATTCTTAAAAAGATCTACCAAGTTCGCTGTGAACGATTAAGAGTTCTGATGCACAAAGGAATCCCTGAAGATGTACGATGGTTAATTGAAGCTAAGGTTCGTCTGGCAGGTGAAGTTCCAGATGCATTTATGCCCCGCATGCCCGGTTTAGGTAAAAGCCGTTATGCCAAAAGGCGAAGAGCAAAGAGACTAGGGGTGTGTTATAAATGTGGGCGATGGAATTGTAATACTAAATGTCGCTCTTTAGGATACATCTCCATAAATCGTGAAGATAAAAGAAAATTCATTAAGAATGGCCTGCGTAAGGAATCTCTGGAAGATATCCGAGAGACTCTTGAAACGCATTCTTGTGGAAAAGTGCAAGGTCAAATTGTCAAATTGTGGAGGACTTACCATAAAGAACGAGACCGTTACAGTCTTGGGAATGTGACTGTAAACGACCCTGTCTGCCAGCTTGTAAGAAAACTGGATGGGAAGCAAGTCCTCGACTCATAGAAGGCATTGAAGCCAGTACTAGATATAAATCAGTGGAAGATGAGAGCCACAGTCATGATTGCTGTACATATAAGCTGTCATTTGTCTTTTCTTTTGACAATAATGTACTTGCTTCTGTAAGTGTAATTAACGCATTATCCCTTTCATCACTATAAATATGTGTTAGTTATTTCCGTTTCCTACAATCACTAATTTCTTTTTTTGCCTCCTTCATCAATGAAGTCTTCTCTTTCCGCCCTACGAAAGTATTTTCCTTCCTTCCCAATAAATGTTCTTAAAAAGATTTATCAAGCTAGATGTGAACGATTCAGAGTATTTATGCACAAAGGCATTCCTGATAATGTGCGATGGCTAATCGAAGCTAAGGTTCGTTCGGCTGGTGAAGTTCCAGATGCGTTCTTTCCCCGTATGCCCGACTTTGGTAAAAGCGCTTATGCCAAAAAAAGAAGAGCAAAGAGGCTAGGCGTTTGTCATAATTGTGGATGGTGGATTTGCGGCAATAAATGTCGTTCTCCATGAGTGATCACCAGAAATCGTAATGATAGAATAAGATTCATTAAGAATGGCTTGCGTAAGGAATCTCTAGAAGATATTCGAGAGGTTCTTGAAGCGCATTCTTGCGGAATAGTGCAATTTGAGGTTGTTGGATTATGGATAATTTTCCAAAAAGAACGAGATCATTACAGTCTTGGGAATCTGACCCTAAACGACCCTGTTTGCCAGTTTGTGAGAAAGTTAGATAAGATGCAAATCACCGATTCATAGAAAGCATTGAAGCCATTACTGGACGCAAAGCCAGTGGAAGACGAGGATCAAAGTCACGATTACTGTACGTGCTAGCTGTCGCTTTTGAAATTTTCCTCCCCTTTTGGTAATAATATATCCACTCCTGACGTGAACCAAAGTCACGATTACTGTACGTGCTAGCTGTCGCTTTTGAAATTTTCCTCCCTTGTCGGTAATAATGTATCCACTCCTGACATGAACCAAAGTCACGATTACTGTACGTGCTAGCTGTCGCTTTTGAAATTTTTCTCCCCTTTCGGCGATAATGTATCCACTCCTGACATGAGCCATAGTCACGATACTGTACATGCTAGCTGTCGCTTTTGAAATTTTCCTTCTCCTTTGGCAATAATGTACCCACTCCTGACATGAGATACAGTTATGATTACTGTATATAGCTGCCACTTTTTAAAATTTTCCTTCTCTTCCAACAATCACGTACCTATTCCTGACGTAAGCTACAGTAGTGACTACTGTACATGCTAGCAGCTATTTTGAAAATTTTCCTCCTCTTTTAACGATAGTGTACCCATACCTGACCAAAGTCATACTCGTGACTACTGTGAATAGCTGGCAATAATGTATCCATTCTTGAAAATAAAATTATTGCCTTATCTCTTCATCTCTATAAATATATCCTCTTTTCTCACAAGGGTAAGGATAGGAATGGAGAAAACCCCAACTCGTAAATCCCGAAGTGTTTGTGTATTTTCTGGGGCTTTTCCTGGAAAAGATGAAGAGTATTTAAAAGCAGCCAACCATTTGGGAAGAGTATTAGCTGAGCGAAAAATACATTTAGTTTATGGAGGAGGTAGTGTCGGATTAATGGGAGGTGTAGCATCAGCAGCATCTCTAGGAGGAAGTCAAGTTCTGGGTATTATCCCTGGACCTCTGAAATTTATTTCTGGGGGCACGATTGGAGAAGAATTAGTGGTTAAAAATTTGCAAGAACGTGTGTTACAAATGCTTTTAAATGCGGATGCTTTTATCGCTTTACCAGGTGGTTTTGGCACATTGGGAGAAGTCTTTCAAATTGCTTCCGTGACCCAACTTAATTTGCATAAGAAACCCATTGGGCTTTTAAATGTTAACAATTTCTTTACAGGTCTGATAGCTTTTATGGATTATGCTATGCAGAAGAATTTTATATCAAGAGTGGCACGGCGAATCATAATATCCGCAACAACTGCTGAAGAATTGCTAGATAAAATACAAGCTTTTGTTCCTGAACCATATCCAGCAATGATTTAGATAGACTGGACACGACAGTCTTTCCCGACCAGTTCACTCCCATAATGGTCCTCTACTCACCCTGTTGAAGTATTGTGGAAGAAAGAAGCGATCTGATCCGTTTTTCTTGTCCTTTAGTTTTATTATCAGCATTTTCTTTCGCGTTTCAGTTTTTCCTTTCAGGGAATTTCTTTTTTTTTTTTATAATATAGTTTCGTCCAGGCTGATATTAAAACCATAGGACAATGCCTTTAGGTTGGAATGGCTGAGTAAAGAGTAATTTTTGTTACTCTTGAGACGCATCCTATTAGGTCTACTAGGCATAACATTTTGGGGTAGTTAAGCTTTAACCTTATTCGGATGACATATCTCACAAGGGAATCTATATTTACTGAAGAAAATATTAGATGAACCTTGAATATTGATTCCAAACATCCGTTCCCTTTACATAATTTGTCAGTGTTATTGTCATCATCAAGATTCACTCGTTTTATCGAAGCCTAATTCTTTGCACTCGCCTATTATGAAAATTCACACTTTCGAAGAAAATTATTCCAATTTCAATTGCTTTCATATAAATTTCGCTCGAGGTCCTAAGGAAAGCTCCTTAGCCTCAAAATCAATTTTCATCATCAGGGTTTTAAGGATGGAACCTTTGCCTCGAAAAGAATCAATTTTCATCATCGGGGTTTTAAGGATGGAACCTTTGCCTCGAAAATAATCAATTTTCATCATCGGGGTTTTAAGGATGGAACCTTTGCCTCGAAAATAATCAATTTTCATCATCGGGGTTTTAAGGATGGAACCTTTGCCTCGAAAACAATCAATTTTCATCATCGGGGTTTTAAGGATGGAACCTTTGCCTCGAAAACAATCAATCAATTCAAGGTTTTAAGGATGGAACCTTTGCCTCGAAAATAATCAATTTTCATCATCGGGGTTTTAAGGATGGAACCTTTGCCTCGAAAACAATCAATTTTCATCATCGGGGTTTTAAGGATGGAACCTTTGCCTCGAAAATAATCAATTTTCATCATCGGGGTTTTAAGGATGGAACCTTTGCCTCGAAAATAATCAATTTTCATCATCGGGGTTTTAAGGATGGAACCTTTGCCTCGAAAACAATCAATTTTCATCATCGGGGTTTTAAGGATGGAACCTTTGCCTCGAAAATAATCAATTTCCTATCGTCGAGGTTTTAAAGATGGAACCTTTGCCTCGAAAACAATCAATTTTCATCATCGGGGTTTTAAGGATGGAACCTTTGCCTCGAAATCAATCAATCAATCCGAGGTTTTAAGGATGGAACCTTTGCCTCGAGATCAATCAATCAATTCGAGGTTTTAAGGATGGAACCTTTACCTCGACATCAATCAATCAATCCGAGGTTTTAAGGATGGAACCTTTGCCTCGAAATCAATCAATCAATCCGAGGTTTTAAGGATGGAACCTTTACCTCGATATCAATCAATCAATCCGAGGTTTTAAGGATGGAACCTTTGCCTCGAAATCAACCAATCAATCTGAGGTTTTAAGGATGGAACCTTTGCCTCGAAATCAATCAATCAATCTGAGGTTTTAAGGATGAAATCTTTGCCTCGAGATCAATCAATCAATTCAAGGTTTTAAGGATGGAACCTTTGCCTCGAAATCAATCAATCAATTCGAGGTTTTAAGGATGAAACCTTTGCTTCGAAATCAATCAATCAATCCGAGGTTTTAAGGATGGAACCTTTGCCTCAGAAACAATCAATTTTCCTTCAACGATAGGAGAGCTCTTATCGCCGGGGTTCTAAGGAGAGTTCCTTAACCTCAGGATTTAGGCGGCGAAAAGGTTTTCAATGCCTAGCTAAGCCGGACGAAATTTGGTAACGACTTTGCATACATCATGTCTCATGAAGCATGCAAAGGGGGGCAGCTGTTGACACCCAATTTCGTCCGACTATAAAAAATTTTAAAAGAAATTAAATAAAAAAATTATTATTTTTATTATTATTATTATTACTAAAAATTTTAATTAGTTTAAAATACATTTTTTTTTGTGAAGATTTGATTTAAAATGATATATGTGTGTATTTGAAAGAAAAAAGAAAACTCCAAAAAAATGGCAAAATTTAAAAGTTTGAGGTAAAAATGACAACATTAAGAAGTTTCGGGAAAAATTGACAAATTCTGATAGTTTCAGGAGCATTTGGTAGTTTGTCACATAAAATTTTGGGCCTGCCGACGTTTCTGGCGCAAATTGACAGAAAACGACAAAATTGTCAAAATCAGAAGCTTCAAGAACTTATCCAGAGGCTGAGAGACGTAAAGGACTAAAATTGTCATTTTACCAATTTAAAAGATAAGTTTGAAATTTTTTATTAATTTATCCATCAACAGTTCAGCCAAACTTCCTCTATAAATAGCCCCCCAAATTTTGTGCTGAACACAGAGAAAAATAGAAAGAAAAGCTTAGAGCTCCGTTTTTAAAATAGAAAAAATTACAGCCTTAGTCCCTAGCTCTCCTTCCTTTCCTCAGAAAATCTCAAAACTTTTCATTTTGACGATTAAGCCATCTTCTTTCCCCCGTCGCGCGTCCTCTGTTTCCGTTTCTCAGAATTCAGAATTTAAAATCAAGGGTACAACTCTAATTTAATCCTTCATCTTTTCAATTTCTTTCACTTTGGTCACTAACTTTGTATTTTATTCTTGCAGAATTAATTACTAACCCTTTTAATTTTTACTTGTTTGTTTATTATTTGTTTATTACTAACCCCTTTTTTTATTGTTGTTATTAACTTACTAACAACTAACTTTTAATACTATTATTGTTACTAACCTTTTAATTTTTGCATTATTACTAACTTTTATAATTGTTGTTAACAATTAATTAACTTTTATTATTGTTGTTAATTAATTAATTTAATTAACTTGGCTAACTTTTATTATTGTTGTTAATTAATTAATTTAATTAACTTGGCTAGCTTTTTATTATTGTTGTTAATTAATTAATTTAATTAATTTGGCTAACTTTTTATTTATTGTTGTTAATTAATTTAATTAATTTGGCTAACTTTTTATTTATTGTTGTTAATTAATTTAATTAATTTGGCTAACTTTTTATTATTGTTGTTAATTAATTAATTTAATTAACTTGGCTAACTTTTTACTGTTGTTAATTAATTAATTTAATTAACTTGGCTAACTTTTTATTATTGTTGTTAATTAATTAATTTAATTAACTTGACTAACTTTTTATTATTGTTGTTTAACAATTAATTTAATTAACTTTGCTAACATTTATTATTATTTTTAAAGTGGATGGCCAAAAAGCCCCACTTTATTATTATTAATTTTTTTTTTCTTTATATAATTTTTTTATTTAATTCACCTTTACCCTTTACTAATTAATAAATAAATGAAAATTAAAAGAAGATTATTTTGTAATTAATTATTAAGGCTAATAAAAATCATTTTTAAAAAAGCCAATTATTTTTATTTTTATATACATGTTTTTAATTCTTTAAAGATAACAAAAAGTTAAAATTAATTTTAATAGTTATTTTTATCCAGTAAAAATAATAAAAAAATAAAAATAAAACCTGTTTAAAAAAAAATACATGAAAATTAAGACTTTATATTTTACTGATTTATTTAAAATATAACTTTTAAATCCACTAAAATAATAAATATTTTTCATTAAACAAGAAAACAAAAAGAAAACTAAAACAAGATAAGAAAAAGATAAGAAAGACAAGAAAAAGAAAAGAAAAGAAAGATAAGAAAGATAAGAAAAAGAAAGAAAAGAAAGAAAAGAAAGGAAAGATTAAATAAAAAAGAAAAGAAAAATATAAGAAAGAAAAGAGAGAAAAGAAAAGAAAGAAAATAAAAAATAAAATTTTTTTATCTAAAAATTCTATAACAAAAAGAATTACGAATTAGTAATTAAACTAATAATTAATTCCATAAAAGTAATAATTATATAACTAACAATAAATTAAATTTAATTTCCATATCCGGATGATCCGGCAGGATCTACGGTTTGGAAAATATCAAACTTTTTAAAATAAATAAATTAAATAAAAAGATAAAAAAATCCATATTTTTACAATATGGATAAAATTGTTTAAAATTTCACTAAATTCCGTGTCCAAATGACTCGGTAGAGTCCATGGTTCGGAATCAAAATCTTCCGTGTCCAAATGACTCGGCAGAGTCCATGGTTCGGAAGTATAAAATTTTATACAAATTAACTTAAAAATCCACATTTCGACTAATTCAGTTAAAATCTCTAAATTAACTGAAAATTATTTAAAAGCAAAGCGAAACAAAATTAAAATCAACTAAGGTGCCAATTTTTGGGCGTTTTAACAAAGTTGTTTTAACGTAACCGTACTCCCGAACCCCCGAACTCTCGCAGACCAATATTTAAGGTGACCAATTGACCTAGGTAAACAGATTGGTGGCGACTCCAGAAAACCCGACGTTGCCACAAGGGACTTGCTCACGTAGTATACTGGCCATTGCTCCGCCTTCTCTTATTTTACGAGAACCGAACTTAGTGCTTTTTCGGTAACTGTAAGGTACAACACAAGAGGTTCTCCCTCTTGTGGTTGCCGAAGAGTGGGCAGGCGAGATAGATAGACTTTAAGCTCTTCCCAGGCTTTTTGGCAATCCTCGTTCCAAGGACGGTCATCGTCACCGAGGTTGCCATCATTTTTTGCTGCCTTTGTAAGGACTTTAAAGAATGCTTGACAACGATCCCCATACCTGGAAATGAATATGCTAAGGGACGTTATTCTTCCTGTGAGTCTTTGGACGTCCTCTGTTGTGACGGGAGTTCGGAATCCGAGTAGTGCTTTGACTTTTTCCGGGTTGGCATCGATACCTATTTCTGACACCATAAATCTGAGGAACATGCTTGAACTTACGCTGAAGACGCACTTTTCCGGATTAAGGCGTATTCCAAATGCCCTAAGCTTGTGGAAAGTTTCCTCCAAATCTGCGATATGACTGACGGGCTGCTTGCTTTTGACTATCATGTCATTGACGTAGACTTCCATGTTTCTTCCTATTTGGTCTCTGAAGACCTTGTTTATCAGCCTCTGGTAGGTAGCTCATGCGTTTTTAAGCCCGAAGGGCATTCTGACATAGCAGTACGTACCAACTTTGGTGATGAAGGTGGTTTTTTTCTCGTCTTGGGGATCCATCGTAATTTGATGGTAGCCACTAAAGGCATCGAGGAAGCTCAGGAGTCCGTACTCAGCAGTTGAATCTACCAACTGGTCTATTGGCGGGAGAGGGTACGAATCTTTAGGGCAAGCATCATTTAAGTTTCGGAAGTCAATGCAAATTTGGAGTTTGTTGCTCCTTTCTTTTGTAGCGATGACCACATTGCTTAACCATTCGGGGTACTTGACTTCCTTGATTACGCCCGCATCTATTAAGTGTTGGACTTCGGTTTTTATGAAGTTGTTTTTGTGTCCGGAGAGGTGTCGCTTTTTCTGTCGAACGGGCTTCGCTTCTGGGCTTACTTTGAGGCTATGCTAAATTATGCGAGGGTCTACCCCAGGCATGTCTCTTGGCGAGTATGCACACAGATTTTTATTCATTAGTAGGAAAGATACAAGCTTTTCCTTGTCACTTTCGGCCAGTTTTTTCCCTATTCGGGTGTTTCGGCCTGGAACAAGCTTTATTTCTTCCGTTTCTATTTTCTCGGGATCTTTTGCTCCTTCTACTTTCGACTCTTCTGCGGGCAGGTTCTTAGTTTCCGTAGTCTGAGCGCAGTTCGTCACTGGGGTTTTCTTCGCCTTGACGAACACTTTCCTCACCTCCCCCTGGTCGATGAAGATCTCAGCATCTCCATCCTTGGTGGCAAAGATGACCATTAGGTACTTCACATCTGGGCGGATGTGGAGGTTTCCTTGTGTTTGCCTTCCGAGGATGGCGTTGTACGAAGAAGGGACATCAATGACGATGAACCTTGTCATTACTGAGGCAAACAGCTCATCCTTGTTACTCGCCAAGGTTCCTCTTAACATCAAGGGGAGATCAATCCAGCCAAGGACAGGGAGTTCGGATGGTCCTACTCCAAATGTAGAGGATGTGATGGATTTGAGGTCACTTCTCGATATACCCAAACTTGGCAGCAGGTGGGAGAACAGGGCATCTGCATTTGAACCATCATCCAGCAGCACTCTCTTGACATCCCAACTTTTGATCCTTGCCATAATCAGCAATGGATCATCATGGGGAAATATGACGGTGGATCCATCTCTCCGAAGCAGCTTTTTGGATGGGTTCCCATGTTCCATTACCGAAATCTCCCTTGCTTTTCTCTTCCTTTCTGCCGATAGCAGCCCTGTTGTGATCATTTGTATCACTCCTGCCGGGGGTAGCGGGCGCCTTTTCGGACTTCGGTTCCGATGCTTGTCGGAGTCGTATTCCTCGTCATCTCCTTTCCCTTCCTCGTATCTTCTCCCCTTCAGGGAGGGTATCCACAGGTAACGCCAAAGCTGACCCTGCTTTATCAGGGATTCAATGTACTTCTTTAGATGGAAGCAATCCTTGGTATCATGGCCATGGTCCCGGTGAAACTGGCAGAACTTCTTCATATTCTTTTTATTGTTCGAGGTCATGGCCTTCGGTATTTGGATTTGAGTTCTTTGCCTTTCCATTGTCATGAGGATGCTCGTCCTTGAGGTGTTCAGTGGGGTGAAAGGCAATGGCTTTCTTCCCCTAGGCCTCCGAGGTCGTCCCTCTGGTTCGCTCGGGTAGCGAGGTTGCTAGCTTGGCCCTTCAGTGCGAGTGTGGTCGAGCTTCGGGCCGCCCATTCTTAATTCTTCAGCGGTCATGTGCTGCTCGGCCCTTTGGTAAAACTCGCCGAACGTGTCGGGGGGATCCTTGGAAAACTCATAGAACAATGGGAGTCCCTCCGAAGTTCTCGTATCATGGCCAAGATACATTTTTTTGGCCTGAAGCCTGGAACGCTCAAGGCTTCCCTGTTGAACCTTTCGACATAGTCACGGATGGTTTTCCCATTTTTCTGCGCTATGTCGAACATCTGAACTAGCATCTTCGCCGTTGGTCGGCTCCTAATAAATTGCTGCATGAAGGCAGTAGACAACTCTTAGAACTCCATGATAGTTCCTGGGGCCAATGAGTTGTACCACGCCGTTGCTGGTCCGGCGAGGGTGACCTCAAAACATTTGTACAAGGTGGCGTCATCAGCACCGTGCAATACCATGCTGCATTTGTATTTCGTCAGATGAGCCTGAGGGTCAGTTCAGCCATCGTAGGTTTCCAGCCGAGGTACCCGAAAATCGCTCGGCATGGGTGCTTCGACCACTGCTCGGCTGAATGGTGATTCGTCCCCATTAAAAGTTTCCGACAGCCTTGCCCAGACAGGCTTCCGAGCTACCTGCTTCTCCACTCTTTCTAACCTCTTTAATATTTTCGCCATAAGGAGTGCCGCACTGGGCTCTTCTTCCTGGTGTTTATAAGTCTCCGGGAACGGAAACTGACGTCTTCTCTTTGGGGATTGACTTGGGCGCCGAGGAGATGGTGATTCTTCCTCGGGTAAAGAGCTCATTCGGCGAGGAGTTTGGGGCGTTTTGACGTTGTTTCTCCCGTAGGTCGCGTCCCGAGGGGTATGTTCTCCGTGGAGGATTCATCTCATTGTTCTCCGCTTCCCGAACTCCGGTGAGTCGACCTGGGGCTCTTCTCTCGACGAGGCACCGATAAGGAGGGCCTTTGCGCCAGAGTTGGCTGCGGCCATCAGCAATCTAACTGCCGCGTCATTTTGGCCACGATAGAGCGTTGGAACTCACGTAGAAAGCCCACTATAATAGTCAAAGGGCGTTCGTCCTCAGGCAGGGAAGTCCCTGCTGCAGCTTGCTCGGTTGCCGGTTATCGGTTGAATCTCGGGTGCGGACGGGGACTTCAGAAGTCCCTTGTCCTTAGAACACCGAGTCTCAACGACGGTGACCTGGGAATGGGTTCCCACAGATGGCGTCATGTGATGCCCGTCGGCATCTTTGTCAGGTGACATGGTGTGACCGGGAGGGACTTCTGATGTGGAGGAACGCCCGAAGTGTATGTTTCCCAGGGAGGTGCACCTGAAATGCCCAGAAAATAGGGGTTAGGAGGTCCCCGGTGTCTTTTTCCGGGGAGGAGCCTCCGACGCCCAAGTTAGTGTTTTGAAGGTGGAGAGGGAATGCAAAGGGCCAGAGATTCTTGCCTGTGGCGTTTCCTTTTTTTTTTGGAGGAAGGAAGGAATCCCCTGTTAGGACCATTTCCTTGGTATATATATGGAGAGGGGGCCCGTTTAGATTGTGACACGTGTTCGGTCAAATGTGATTTGTCCTTCCTGGGCGTGGGGGCCTCTAGCCGCTTATAGGCTCCTCGGGCCATGGGCTAGGGCTAGCCCTAAATGACAAGATGTAGGCGATGCCGGCGTGTCAGAGTGCATACGGGGGCGGCGTGTAGCGTGTGCGGGCGACATGTCAGAGACTCCTTAAATGCTTCTGCTGTACCCCCCGAGGTTCCTTTGGTTGAAATCACCCTTTGGGGTGAGGGGCCTTTTCCCGGGGTCGTACTGGTAGTTCGGGGGATCCCCTAGCTCTGAAATTACTCATTCGAGGGGATTCTCTCCTACCAAGGGTGGCTGGTCCTTCTCCCCACCTTCCCGAGGGAGGTAACATGCTAGTTCCTGAGGTTGGTACTGTCATTCTCGGGGCTGCTATCGGACTTCCGAGGTCATGTTTTCATGGAGTCGGAATCCCTCCTTTCCAAGGTCAGTGTTGGCGTCCCTCGTCAGTGATGCCAGATTTTCCCGAGCATAGTGCTTGGTTGAGGTCCTCGGGCGATGAGAGCGATAGCACTTCGGCTATCACATGGCTCTACCGGCTATATTGGAATCTTGAGTTATTGTCGACAAAGGTTGGCATGATGGATACTTGAACCCATTAACAAGCGTTGGCGTTTTAAGATCAATGAAAGTTAATACTAACTAAATTCCCAGATTGGGACCTCCTCTATGTGTGGATTCCAATTGAGTGGCAAGATAGGCTAAAATTAATCATAACCAATATACTAAAAGTGTATCCCTAACCTTAGCTATTTATTTGAATTTTAGTTTTATAATCAACACCTGTTCACACCTTGGACCAAAACTTTCTTTATTAAAAATCTGTAATTTGTATTTCTCAATTCACTTCCTTGTGGTTCGACACTCGGACTCCCAAGATTTTATTACTTGCAACAACCTACACTTGTGTTACAACTACTAGAGTGCAGCAAATTTTTGGCGCCGTTGCTGGGGAAGTAAAATTAGAGTATAAGTTTAATTTTTTTTTCTTTTTGTTCTTGATATGGCAGGTTGAGCCTCCTACCTCTTTTTTTTGTTATTTTGTGTTTTTTTATTGTTGAATGGCAGGCTGAGTCTCCTATCTTTTATTTTTTATTCATATTACTTCCTTTTTATTTATTTTCTTATTATTATTGTATGGAAAGGTAAGCCTCCTACCTAACTTGTTGTTGATATTTGCTTTTTCTTGTTTTTATTTTGTTAATGTATGAAAGCTTGGTCACATACATCAAGTAGTAGACTGGTAAGAGAATATTCATCTTCTTTAAACATGGCTGAACACATTAATGAAGAAGAAGATAACCATTTTCTTCATAATGACCAAGATCGACCTAGGACATTTAGAGAATACATGAACCCCATAAGAAATAGCACTCAATCATGTCTAATATTTTCTGTTGATGCATGTAACTTCAATTTCAAGCCAGGTATTATTAAAGTTTTACCAACTTTTCATGGCTTTGATTCTGAAAATTCTTACTTGTATTTGAGAGAATTTGAGAAAGTTTGTCACACATATAAGAACCTAAACTGTAGCATGAACATCATCAGACTTAAGCTTTTTCCTTTTTCTTTAAAAGATAAAGCTAAAACTTAGCTACAGTATCTTTGGTCCGGCTCTATTAATTCATGGGATGAACTGTAACAACAATTTTTGAAAATTTTTTTCTCTTGCCCACAAAATAAATTTTTTCAAAAGGCAAATCACAACTTTCATACAAAAATTAGGTGAAACTTTTTACCAGTGTTGGGATAGATGCAACGATTTACTTAACACGAGCCCACACCATGGTTTTGAAACTTGGAGATTAGTATCATATTTTTATAAAGGTTTGACACCTAGGGAAAGACAAATGGTAGAAATGATGTGCAATGGAACATTTGAGGATAAAGATCCTGATGAGGCAATGAATTACCTAGACTTGCTAGCAAAGAATACACAGAATTAGGACACCGTTGGTACTTATAAGGCCCCAGGTAGGACTCAATTCCCTGCATCTAGTGGAGGCATATATATTATCTTAAGGAAGATAATGACATTCAAGAAAAATTTGCATTTCTAGCTAGAAAGGTTGAGGCATTATAAATGAAGAAAACTGGTCATTTAAAATTTGTTTAAAAAATTGTTAGTCACATTTGTGAGACCAATAACCATCCCACTAGCAATTGCCCAACCTTGCCCTCTTTCAAAGAATGTCTCCAGGAACAAGTCAATCGATTGAACAACTTTAAGAAGCCAACCCAAAATCCATACTCGCAAACGTACAATCCTGGTTGGAGGAATCATCCAAATTTCAGTTGAAGAAATGATAATCATGCTCAACCGTCACAACCACCTTTGCACACCCAACAAAATTTTCAACAATCTCAAGGGTATGCACCATATATTCCCCCTTTTAGGAAAAATTTTGAAGATACATTGCATCCATTCATTGAGAAGCAAGAGTCTATCAATGCTCAAACAAGTCAAACTATGATTGATTTGAAAGATATTAATGCTTAAACAAGTCAAACCATGATTGATTTGAAAGATACTCTTGTAAAATTTGCATCTGCACTCAACATTCAGGAGAAAGGAAAATTTCCTTCTCAACCACAAGAAAATTCCAAAGGTCAAATCATGAATCAAGTAAAGTCAATCATTAAACTCCGTAGCGGTAAGGTTGTTAAAAAATCCATTCTTGATCCTTGCAAAGAAGACGATGAGTCAATTTCTAAAAGTAAAGAAGGGGTTGCACCTTTGCCAAGCGAAGAACAAGTTGAATCTCTACCGGCACCTCTGTTTCCTCAGGCGTTAACTGTTCCTAAGAAGGTGAATCAAAATCCTGAAATTTTGGATATTTTCTAGCAGGTAAATATCAATATCCCTTTGTTGAATGTGATCAAACAGGTACCTTCTTATGCCAAATTTTTAAAGGATTTGTGCACTGTTAAAAGAAAACTAAATGTGAAAAAGAAAGCCTTCTTGGCTGAACAGGTAAGTTTTGTTATTCAAAATAACACTGCTTTGAAATCCAAAGATCCTAGCTATCCAACAATCTCATGTTTTATTGGAGAACATAAAATTGAGGAAGCATTACTTGATATTAGGGCTAGTGTAAACTTACATCCGTATTCAGTTTACAAAAAACTAAATTTGGGTGAGTTAAAACCAACCGAGGTAACTCTTTTGCTTGCTGACAGATCAATGAAAGTGCCTAGAGAAGTCATTGAAGATGTGTTAGTCGAAGTTGATAAATTTATATATCCTGTGGATTTTATTGTTTTGGACACACCACCAGTGGAAATTAAGAATTTAATACCTGTTATTTTGGGACGTCCATTTTTAGCAACTTCTAACGCTTTGATTAATTGCAGGAATGGACTGATGAAGTTGTCATTTGGAAATATGACATTAAAGCTAAATGTTTTCAACTTGCTTAAGTAGCCACCTGAAAAAGAAGATGAAAATGAAGATGCCTATATCATTAGTGAAATTGTAGAAAACTATATCCAAGAAGGGAGTATCTCTGATCCTCTTGAAAAGTGTTTAGTTAATTCATTAGAATCAAGAATGCAAATGGATCAGGATACTTCTAACATATGTGCATTACTTGATTCTTCACAGGTGGAAGGAAACACACATTGGAAACCAAAAAATGAGGAGTTGGAAAAATCTAAAGTTGAAGAGCAAGATGAAATACCTACACCACAGTTAAAGCCATTGCCCAAAGAACTGAAATATGCATTCTTTGGAGAAAATTCTTCTTATTCGGTGGTAATTTCATCTACTTTCACATTTGAGTAAGAAGATAAGTTGATTGAGTTACTTAAGATGCATAAAAGTGCAATTGGATGGACAATAAAGGACATAAAGGGCATTAATCCCTTAATTTGTTCACATAGAATAAATTTAGAGGATAATGCTAAATTTTATCGACAACCTCAAAGAAGACTCAATCCACAAATGAAAGAGGTTGTAAGATCTGAAGTTCTCAAATTACTTAATGTGGGAATTATTTACCCTATCTCTGACAGCAAATGGGTTAGTCCAACCCAAGTGGTTCTAAAGAAGTCTAGCATCATAGTGGTGATAAATGAAAAAGGTGAGTCTTTACCAACTTGAATAACATTTTGTTGGAGAATGTGTATTTATTATAGGAAATTAAATCTTGCCACTAGAAAAGATCGTTTTCCATTACCTTTCTTGGACCAAATTTTAAAAAGAGTAGCAGGACATCCATTTTATTGCTTTCTTGATGGCTACTTAGGTTATTATCAAATTCCAATAGCTCTTGAGGACCAAGAAAAGACAACATTCACATGTCCTTTTAGAACCTTTGCATTTAGACGCATGCCTTTTGGAGTTTGTAATGCCCCAACAACATTTCAAAGATGTATGCTGAGTATTTTTAGTGACATGATTGAAAATTTTCTTGAAGTTTTCATGGATGATTTAACCGTTTATGGAAATTATTTTGATAATTGTCTTGAAAAATTGGAAAAGGTTTTAAAAAGATGTGAAGAAAGAGATTTGGTACTAAATTGGAAAAAATGTCATTACATGGTCACCTCTGGAATTGTTTGGGTCATGTTGTATCTTTCAAAGGAATCGAAGTTGATAAAGCAAAAGTGGAAGTCATTGCTCAGTTACCTTCACCCAAAACTGTTAGAGAAATTCGCTCATTTATGGGACATGCAGGCTTTTTATCGAAGGTTCATTAAAGGATTTAGTGAAATTTCTAGACCTCTTTGCAACATCCTTGTGAAAGATGTTTCATTTGAATGGACTCAAGATTGCCAAAATTCTTTTGATAAGTTAATCGGCCTTCTAACATGTTCTCCAATCATGTAACCCCCGGACTGGTCTTTGCCTTTTGAGGTAATATGTGATGCTAGTGATTATGTCGTTGGTGCTATTTTAGGACAAAGAAAGGAAGGTAAGCCATATGTAATTTATTATGCAAGTAGAACTTTGAATAGTGCACAAATGAACTACACTACAACTGAGAAAGAACTACTTGCAGTAATATTTGCATTGAATAATTTTCTTTCTTATCTAATTGGTTTAAAAATCATTGTTTACACCGACCATTCTACTGTCAGGTACCTAATGTCAAAGTACGATGTTAAACCAAGGCTAATACGCTAGATCTTATTACTTCAAGAATTCAACATTGTGATCAAGGATAAGAAGCGCACCGAAATTGTTGTCACTAACCATTTGTAGGGATGGCAATGGAGCGAGCGAAAATCGTGAAACGTGGATATCCACCCATGACAGACGGGTAAACGGGTGAAAATACCCGTGATGGGGCGGGCATGGGTAAAAAATTTCACCCATCTGGCGAGCGCGGGCGGGTGACGGGTAGGGGGTATCCATCGCGAATAAATCCGTGCCCGCCTACCCGTGAAAACCGCGAAGTTGGATGTGATGTGATGTGGTCGGTATGATGTTCCTTACTCTTATCCTTTTGAGCTGGCAACCTCACCTTCATGCATACAAACACGTACACCTCCCATAGCAAGCAGTTGGCATGTCCGGCAATATAATCTCACCACCTAAGCCTTTTGAACAATAAAATTAACAAAATAACAAATAGGAAAAACTGCCACATAAATCACATTTAAAGATATTAATATTATTTGTGTTAATGAATGTTTCTTGTTTTATTGGATGTGATGTGGATATGTGTAATTTATGACTTAATGATGAATATTTCATGTTTCTTTTATGAAATTTAAAAAACTAGCGTAAACTGCGGATTACCTGCGAACATGGATTATCCGCGGGTTGTGGGCGCGAATGCTATTTTCTGCCCGTTAGCAGATATCCGCGAGCTGGCGGATATGAAAAAACCTGCGGGCATGGATGGCGGATAGGAGGTATCCGCGCCCGATCCGCCCCGTTGCCATCCCTAACCATCTGTCAAGGCTAACAACGGATTCAACAATTGAGGCTGCACCCATAAATGATTGTTTCCTGATGAATTTTTATTCTCTGTCACTACAGTACCTTGGTTTGCTAATATTGTTAATTTTTTGGTTATAGGACGGATGCCAGCTTAATGAAGAGCCCAAGATAAGAAGAAATTTCTGCATGAGGTGAAAAACTTTTACTGGGATGATCCTTATCTTTTTAAATATTGTCCTGATCAGATATTTCAAAGATGCATACCTGAAAATGAGGCAAAAAGTGTCATTGAATTTTGTCATTCAGAAGTAAGCGGGGAGCATTTTTCGTCAAAGAAAACAGCTGCAAAGATTTTGCAGTCTGGATTTCACTGGCCCTCTTTGTTCAAAGACGCACATGTATTCTGCAAAGCATGTGAAAATTGTCAGAAATTGGGATCAATTTCAAAAAGAAACATGATGCCTTTGACTTATATCCTTGTCATTGAAATTTTTGACTGTTGGGGAATAGATTTCATGGGACCATTTCCACTATCATTTATCTTAGTGTACATTTTAGTTGCAGTAGATTGTGTTTCAAAATGGGTAGAGGCAATTCCGTGTAGAAATAATGATCACAAAACTGTAATTAAATTTTTGAAGAAAAATATTTCGAGTCGAATTGGGATTCCTCGGGCCATAATAAGTGATGAGGTAACACATTTTTGTAACAGACCATTTGAATCCTTGTTGAAGAAGTATGGTATCACACATAAGGTTGCCACCCCTTATCACCCACAAACAAGTGGACAAGTAGAATTAGCAAACAGGGAGATAAAACAAATCCTTGGAAAAATAGTCAACCCAAATTGAAAGGATTGATCTTTGAAACTAATCGATGCACTTTGGGCTTATCGCATTGCTTTTAAAACATCACTTGGCATGTCTCCTTATAGGTTAGTTTATGGAAAACATTATCATTTGCCTGTGGAACTTGAACATAAAGCTTATTGGGCTATTAAAGCTTTCAATTCAAATCTCAATGATGCTGGTGTTTTGCGCAGGTTGCAACTAAATGAGCTTGAAGAGTTGAGAAATGATGCATATGAGAATTCGAAAACATATAAAGCTAGAACCAAAGCTTTTCAAGACAAAACAATCTTAAGAAAAACACTTGAGGTTGGTTAAAAAGTTTTGCTTTATAATTCTCGACTTCATAGATTTCCTGGAAAATTGAGATCTAGATGGAGTAGACCTTTTATTGTGAAACATGTTTATCCTTATGGGGCCATTGACATTGAAAATCCTAACAATGGTAATGTGTTTAAAGTAAATGGACAAAAAGTTAAATCATTTTTGGAGAATCATGATTTTTAGGAAGAAGTAGTTCATCTCAGTGACCCTCACAATGGTCATGGTAAGTAAAAGTAAATATATTTTCTCTTCCTAGATAGTTTTCTTTTATTGCTTTTCATCTTTTCCCGGTTAAGTGGCGAATACGGTACTCCGTGGCTCTCAAGTTGGTTGTTTCAGTTTCCCATAATGACTGATTTCTTTCTCGTTCCTTTCTTTCAATTTCTTCTAAAAAAAAAATGGATTCTACTTTTTCTGCTTTGTGAAAATACTTTCCTTCTCTCCCAATGAATGTTCTTAAAAGTATTTACCAAGCTAGATGTGAACGATTAAGAGTTTTGATGCACAAAGGCATTCCTGAAGATGTGCATTGGTTAATTGAAGCTAAGGTCTGTTTGACTGGTGAAACCCCATATGCATTTGTGTCTCACATGCCTGGTTTAGGCAAAAGCTTTTATGCCAAAAAGTGAAGAGTGAAAAGGTTACGAGTCTGTTACAAATGTGGTCTATGGACTTGTGATACTAGATGTCATTCTTTAGGAATGGTGTCCGATAATCAAGAAGATAAAATACAATTCATCAAGAATGGCCTGAGTAAGGGTTTTTTGGATAATATCCAATTGACTCTTGAGACGCATTCTTGTGGATTAGTGCAATATGAACTTCTTGGTTTATGGAGTGTTTTTCATAAAGAACGAGAGTGTTATAGTCTTGGGAATATGACTTTAGAAGACCCTATTTGCCAATTTGTAAGAAAACTAGATGGGAAGCAAATCCCTGACTCAAAGAAGGCGTTGAAGCCGTTACTAGACGTAAAACCAGTGGAAGATGTGAGCCATAGTCACAACTACTGTATATACAAGCTGTTATTTTTTAAAATGTTCATTTTCTTCTGAAAATAATCTACCTACTCCTGTAGGTGTAATCATTGCATTATCCTTTAATCTCTATAAATGCATGTTCGTCTTTTCATTTTTCACAGGGTTAAGGATAGAAATGAAGGGAACCTCAACTCACAAATTCTAAAATATTTGTGTATTTTGTGGATCTTTTCCTGGAAAGGATGAAGAGTTCTTGAGGGCAGCCAACCATCTGGGTAGAGTCCTAGCTGAGCGAAAAATACATTTGGTATATGGTGGAGGTAGTGTCGGATTGATGGGAGGTGTAGCAATAGCAGCATCTGTAGGGGGTAGCCAAGTTTTGGGTATCATTCCTACACCTTTGAAATTGATTTCTGAAGGCACGATTGGAGAAGAATTAGTGGTTAAAAACTTGCAAGAACGTTTGTTGCAAATGTTCTGTAATTCTGATGCCTTTATTGCTCTACTAGGAGGGTTTGGCACATTGGGAAATTTTTCAAGTTGCTTCCATAGCCCAACTTAATTTGCACCAGAAACCCATTGGGATGTTGAATGTTAACAATTTCTTTGCAGGTCTGATTTCTTTTATGGATCATGTTATGCAGAAGAAATTTATCTCAGAGACGGCATGATGAATACTAATATCCGCATCAACTGTTGAGGAATTGTTAGACAAAATGTAAGCTTTCGTTCCTAAACCAGATCTAGCAGTGATTCACATATATTGGACACGATAGTCTTTCTCAACTAGTTCTATCTCATAAGTATCTTTTACCCTGCTTGTCATTTTTATTTTTGTTAATAAGTGATGAAGCACTGTGGAAAAAAGCAAGCGGACTTCTGGATTTTATCTTGTCTTTTAGTTTTTCTATCAGCATTTTCTTTATTTTGGTTTAAGTTATTTCAGGTTTTTCATTTTCAATAACTGCCATTTCAGGCAATCTCTTCTTCACTCTTATTATCTATATTTTGACATTAGGGACAATGTCTTAATCTAGTTGGGGGGAAGGATAGTTGTGACAATTTTTTTTCTTTTTTTAGGATAGTTTTCTCATGCTGATATTAAAACTATTAGACAAAGCACTTAGTTTATGATGGTTGAGTATAGAGTAATTTTTCACTCTTAAGACACATCCTATTTTGAGTGACATGCATAAATTTTTTTTTCTTGCAAGCATAAATAGTTGCATGTAGGAACATTTAGTATGAATTTAGGTTGTTGTTTGCATTTAGGAACCCAATTCATGGAAATATCATCATTGGATGTATACCTTGTAAATTCGAAATGGTTGTTAATTTTTGAAAGTAGTTAAAGTATGTTGCTTGTTAACTATGGAAAATAAATTACCGGTAATCACTTTTGAGCCCTTAGTGTTTATTGGGATGTGTGAATTTCTTTGTTGAGAATGCTTATTTTGTGTTTTGAGCTAGACCTTACTTGGATGGGTGACCTTAAGGACCAATGCAACCTCACTTCTTGTATGTAAATTTAAGGAAGAAGATGGCATTTTAGGGCCAACCACTTACCAAAAAGCTAACCTTGTATATTATCTCCTAGTGAGCCCCTTTGAGCCTTATAGCCTTATTCTTTGTTTGAACCTTATATATTTAACCACTTCCACTTCATTTTAATCTTTTATTTTCCTTGGAACTAGTAATGATTATGTGATTATGGGTTTAGAGAATTAAAATGAATATGTTATTTTTAGTAAAATAAAGGATAAGCGTGGAGTGTACTTTGGAATATATTGGGTTACCTTGTGCTTAATTTGTCATAGTGGAAAAAATTGAGGTAAGTAGAACTTGAATCATAAAAATTGAGTATGTATCATTAGATGGTTGAGTTTTAAACAAATGTTGATTTGTTATTTATGATAGAAAAAGGCAAAAGCGAGACCATAAGAAAAAGCCATCACAAAATAACGTTAATATATATATATATATATATATATATATATATATATATATATATATATATATATATATATATATATATATATACACAAACTCTTTCGTTTCTAATACTTGGCCTTCTTTTCTTTTATGACAGTCTAAAAAAAAAAGTTATTCTCCTTCCCTTTCAAATAAAGTTATATATGCTCATACCCATGTGAATCAATACTAAAGTAAAGATGAAAGATATCTTATTTTATCTTTTTCGGATAAATAAATGCATAATCATGGGGGACAATTTAATAAAAAAAAACACAACTTCAGCCTTAATAATTGTGCAAGTCAAATGAGGCCAGCTATTTTAAAACAAATAGAGGTAAAAAAAAAAGAAAAAAGAAAAAAATGTTAAATAAGTTTAAAACTCAACCATATTTGTTTTCTAAACTCATGTGTTGATAAGGAATTATGTTTTGGAGAGGACTGAGAGACTAGAGTTGATTTGGGAGACTTCGTGTATTTAGTGTTTTAGGTGCCCATATTTATTCTTCATTGTATTACTAGTTCTCTTAAACTCCACCATTAAAAAGCTTCCATTCAATTCCCGCTTTCACCAAACCCAGCCTCATTACAATCTTGTATAAAAACTATTGGACTTAAATTTACATACAATCCCGTTTGGGAATCTAGTGAGGGTTGAGTTGGATTCCCTTACAAGCTCCGGATTGAGAAACACAAAGTAAGCTATTCACAAACCCACCTTAAAATAATTGTAAATACTTAGGGAGTGATCTTCTACCTCTGATAGCAATGACTTAACTTTTTCTCCTTTCATTAATTACTTGCAAGTCAAGTTTACAAGTGTTATATATTCATAGCATGATTTGTCATGAGTTGTTAGATTATGTATTTTGTTTATTTTCTTAGGTTACACTTGATAGGGACTAGAAAGAACCTGGTTGGGTGGTGTGATGAATACTTATAAGTGTATTGTTATTAAGAGTTTAAATCATTTTTATACACTTTGAATATGATTAATTTCTATATTTTGAGCATTTTTCCATCGAGTTACTATTCATGTATTTTTACTATTCATAATTACTATTCACCTATAACTATTCATACGCATATTTCACTGTTCGCACGCGTATTTTACTGTTTATATGCGTTTTACTATTCATTAAATATTAAATAATTATTTTTTACATAGGTAAAATCATTATTTGGCGACCATTCATGAGAAAAATCATATCTGGAGCTGTAGATGTTGGAACTGAGTGATTCCAAATTCATTTGAAAGCTAACACATAAATTTTCAGCTCTGCTTCATTTTGTGAGCTAATTTGATCATTTTCATTGCCAAAATCTGATTATAGATGAGACCTTTCGTTATTTCATGTGCTGAAGAGCAGTTTTGGTAGAAAATTCATAACTTGAGCTACGGATGTCCGATTTGAATAAGCAAGCTATCAATTCGAAGCTACAAAGGAGATCTACAACTTCTATGCTTTGAGGAAGAGCTGATCTGATGTCTACAATGGTTGAAAAATTAAAAGAAGTTGCGGCCCGCCATTATTGATTTGTATTTACCTACATTTTACCATTTTATTTTTACTATTTCATCCACGCCAAAACTCTATAAATAGGCACCTTTGGGGGAGGGTGAAGGATGCCATTTTATTAGGCCATTTCCATGTTCTTGTATCATTTTTAGATTTTCTCCTTTGTTCTTGTTCTTGTTTTCAATACCGAAGCTCTGTCCAAGTATTTTCTCGTTCTTTTTCTTGTTCTTCCTTTGATTTTTCAATCCATGTTCATTTCATCTTTCTACATGTTGTTTACTTTGATGATGGCTAACTAATCTTCTTTTTGCTAAGGTGAAGGGGTGAAGCTTTTAGTATAGAGGTTATGATTGATTTGAATGGATCGCAACGTTAACGGTATTTTCTTCCTGAATCTATTTAACTTCCCTCCTTGTTTAGTGGGAGTCTTGATTTATCATAGTCAATCATTGAGACAAAAGCTGCTTGATTCCCTCTGTAGAGCATGGTTCTGCCGGCTATATTAGAATCTTGAGTTATTGTCGACAAAGGTTGGCATGATAGATACTTGAACCCATTAACAAGCGTTGGCATTTTAAGGTCAATGCAAGTTAATACTAACTAAATTCCCCGATTGGGACCTCCTCTATGTGTGGATTCCAATTGAATGGCAAGATGGGCTAAAATTAATCATAACCGATATACTAAAAGTGGATCCCCTAACCTTAGCTATTTATTTGAATTTTAGTTTTGTAATCAACACCTGTTCACACCTTGCACCAAAAATTTCTTTATTAAAAATCTGTAATTTGTATTTCTTAATTCACTTCCCTGTGGTTTGACACTCGGACTCCCGAGATTTTATTACTTGTGACAACCTACACTTGGGTTACAACTGCTAGAGTGCAGCATTCATTATGGTGGTCATGCCTTGTGCCATTTACACCAAGGTCTGTGTCATCCCCTGAAGCACTCTGGATATCTCATCCAACTTTGCCACAAGTAGATCACTAGAACATTCACCAGGTTCCTTAGCTTTTCTAGAAGCTCCTGACCTTGTGTCAACCATAGAAACCTACAACCAAAGCCAGACGACATTCCACAGATGTTGGTTAGTACTAACTATCCTAGCACATAGACCTGAAACTAGATATCAGTCCTAGCCTTCAATGTTTATGAACTGTGCTCTAATACCAAACAGACACGACTGCCCTCGATCTTGCCCAGGAAGTCTGTGAGAACGGATCTCATGGTGGTTGCAATTGACTAGCTATAAATGTGTGCGAATTAAAATTTCATGAAACTAGTTGATTAACCTATAAAATGCAAAGTGCATGCTTATTTGTATATGGAAGCTATAAAACATTCACATGGTCAAGGCATTTTTTTCATAAAAATTAAGTTCAAAAAGTCAAAGCATATATAATTAATATTTGTATTATCATTACTACACATAATAACCATGTGAGGGCATTTAACAAAGGTAGACTAATGCCCCCTCACCCAAGAGCAACCCTAAAGTCTAAAGCTTCAAACATAAACATGGGAGGCAACTAGGCATACAACATATAGAAGCCCTTATTGAGATCTTCCCAACTAACTTCCACCTTGGAGATGAGTCTTAGTGACGAGTCACAAAAGTCCATCCATGTACTGCTAGCCTCTACGACCAAGAAAAATACCATAGTTAGTACTGTTGTTTCACCGATAAGTAACTAAGAAAAATAGAATCCTAAAGATTCTTATAGCAAAATACCTGCAACAAAAGACTACCGCGACAACCCTAAGTCGTTATCGAACCCAACATGGTTAGAATTTGCACAATATAAGATAAGGTAGTAAGAATTTGTAATTCTCAGCAAGGGATCTTCACCTACAAGGAAAATGCTAAAGACAGCACATATGTTAGCATATGTAATCTGCTATGAACTCATACAACGTGAGGCTAAACCTATGCATATAAGTTTTACTCCCTTGGGACTTGTCCTCTACCTAGTCCTTATGTTGTACAGGGGCACTATGGTTGGATTGATATTTCCTAGGTCTCAAAGAACCCACTAGGTGTACTAAGGTTTCCTCATCAAGGCCTTGAACCTGAAGGTACAACTAAGGTCTCAATGGTACTATACCTTCCACCTCATCTAATGGTGTATTTGTTATGGCCTATTAAATAGTTTTCTCATATGGTGCATTTACCATTCACAAACTATGAGAAAACTCTTAGATCATGAGAGAGTTTTTTGATGTTCTGAAGTGCCATTGTACCATTACAACCCTTAGGCAACCCTTAGAACCATTCTGGTTGTCCCCTAGATCTTTTTTTTTTAAAAGATTTAAATTTGTTGAAAAAGGCCTCTAGGGCCTAGGTGCCAACAAAGGTGCCTTTAAGGCCTAGGCGTCAGTAGCACCCTGCTATGTGGATAGAAAAATGCACCCTGGGTGCTACAGCACCGGATGGCGTCTAGATGCCAGGACCCCGTGTCTTGAACCTCAAAAACACCTTCCTAAGAGGCTTTCTATGAGTTCATGGCAAATAAGGGACACCTAAACTCACTATAAACTTGTAAAGCAACTTGCATAGGCCATAAATGCACCATCATAAACATCCTATGATGCATCAAAATATCACACAAACCACAATTCCAAGCCTAGTCCACCATGAACACACTTGCCCATAACTAATGCTATTGTCAAAATCACTTATTTCCAACAAGTAACAACGCTCCAATAGCATCAAATAAGCTTGAAACTATAAATCCCTTACCTCAATTTCATCTATTAAGTAAGGATTATCCAACTATTCAACATGAACAAAGCTCAACAAAGTTTAACCTAAGTTTCAAGCAAACCAATCACAATCAACAACAACCAAGTAAAACCCAAGCTTCAATTCATCAAATAAACAAGAAACAAGTAAGAAATCAATGATACATCTCGCCAAAAATAAGAACCCAGCTATAAAATGTGGCAAACACTTCCAAAAACAACAAACACGCTTGAAACAAGTTGCCCAAAGCATATATACCGCTTGGGCCTTCAAATTCCACTAAAAGCACATGATTTTGGGCAAGAATTCAAGGAGAAATAGAGAGGGTCAAGAGGAACTAGGGCTTGGTTGGGAAAATGGGAATAGTAAAACTAGAAACACTTTACCAAGTTTATAAACTCTATTTCCAAAAAGTCCCCAAAGATTCTTAAGTTTGTCAAAATAAACCCTTTCCCAAAATAATAGTTCTAGCAAACCTTTAGTCAAATCTTTGGTGTTTTAAGCAAGGTTTATGCTTCAAAACATATTTTTAACTCTCGGGTCTTAACCCAGTACCTTGGGATGCAAAATTATCACTTTGCCGCTGACCTCTTTTGGTGCCATAAACTTCTTGGAAATTAGTAAACTTTGTCCAACTTACTAATCCTTGCCTAGTTAACTTTAAATATAATATTAAATTAGGAATTTAATTAATTTACCTCCCTCAGTTGAGTTTCCGCTAGGAAGGCTGTAACATTCCATTTACATAAGGTGCAAAATGACACACTTTTAGGGGGGCAAGGGACGTCATATGTAAAAAAAAATGTAGAATAGGGTCCAAAATGGTACATAATAAAAAGTTAGGGCCACAGGTGCAATTTATTCACAACACTACTAAAGATTTTAAGGCTTAAAGTGCACTAATAGCCCTTAGGCTTGACCAACTTGCATAAGTTGGTCCCTCAACTTTGACTCAACATGATTTCATTGTCAAATTTGTATAAAAGGTGCAAATTAGTCCATTTGCAAATGGGAGAAGTAATGTTGTTAATCTTTTTTTTTCTTTTTTTTATTGTAAAATCCTGCTTTTGGTTATTGTTTTTTCTTTTTTTATTGTAGAATCCTACTTTTGGTTATTGTTTTTGGTTTACTAGTTTGTTTACCTTGAACTTATAATTTAGCCAATTTTAAATGATGTTTATTTTTTAATTATCTAATAACCTCTCAATGTTAATAATTTGGCTAAAAAAATTGAAATATAGTGAGTTGTTTTATTTGTACGAGATAAAATGTATACTTTAATGGTTTGACACATACTGTTATTCATTATTGTGCATATTGTGGGCATAACTATACTAGTTTTTTTTAATGTCATAATGTTTTCATTTTCTTAGTATGTGTTTCTAAATTTGTTTTGCCCTTTTCTTTTTATGTTTCTAAAGTGAAAAACATTATTTAGTGAATCATGTAATTCTACAAAGGAAACTGTGAACATATGTTTAATTAGACATAGAAGATGATTTACAAATTTACCCCTTACCCTAAATTCCATTCCCTCTTCCATCCTTCTCTTCTCACACCACCTTATTTCTTATCTCAACTTCAACAATTTCACCATTTTGACTCCATCGTTAGACTCCGTCTAGGTGTCCTTTATGAACACATCATCCTCGTCCATTGATTATCTCTAAAAGCTATTTGATGGCTTCACTGACCTTCAGCCTTCTACAGTAGTTATTCTCAGTAACGCAGGGGATCGAGCGAAAAAGGAAGTAGTTACGACAGAGGCAAATCCAAGAGCTGCAACTAGTGGAGGAGAAAAAGGAAGTGGCTATGGCAGAGGTGGATCAAGGAATGGTGAGCATTGATCGACGGAGGAGAAAGATGAAATGGTTGCGGTGGAGCAAATCCACGAGCCGCAGAGGAAGCGGCTTTGGCAAAGCCAGATGCAAAAGCGATGAGTGGCGATCGGAAGAGAAGAAAGAGGAAATGGTGAGAAATCGCTGGCTAAAAAGCTTCTAGAAAAAGACAAGCATAATTTTTTACTTTTACATCATCATTTACATTTTTGTATTTTTATTAAGACACATTTATAAATTTATTTAGATACTCTGTCTTATTCTTTTAGACATTTTTAAATTTGAAAATAATAAATTTTTTACATGTTGTTGTAGTCTTTTTTATATATATCATCAAACACTTTTACATATTTATTTAGATACTTTTTATGATAAAATAAATATTGTCAACCGCACAAAGATGAAAGACAACTTGCATTTTATGCCATCTATATGAGAAGCAAGAAAATATTAGTTCAACCCTTCATGGCCATCATGCCATCATTTACATATCTTTTTGTCATTTATAATTGAGGTCAGAGATCTTGAGAAAGGTGATGATGTGCAATGAGCAAGCATGACCTTTGGTGGTGGTGGTGGTAGGTTATCGATTTGGTTGCAGCATAAACATGAGAGCTTTGCCAGGAGAAGTTAGAGCACCAAGATGGTGTGATTTGGGAGAAATTTTGCAAGATGGGTTTGGGGATTATGCTATGTTTAAACACTAGTGTCATTGGATCTCGTGGGAGTTTGGGGTTGGATAATGGGGGTTTCACGAGTTTTACACATATAAACAGGCAATGTGAAGGTGTAACATCATGTGAGTACATGTGCTTCTCTTTCATCCAAGTTGGACTAACTCACCTGAGTTTTGAAAGTTCACGGTTTTCTTTTAGGACTGAACTTTTTTTTTTGGATAAAAATGAAAAAATTGAAAAAACTAATTGTAATAGGAATAAATGGTTCAGTTTTTTCTTTAATCCATTAGTTTAAATCAAAACCAAGTTTCATGTCTGGTTATTAGATCAATTATTGTTTCTTGTTTTTGAAATAGAATAAACCAAATAGACCGAATAATAATAAATATTTTACTATTATCCACATTAACCTTACCTATATGAGCTATTGCCATATAATATTGGACAATACATTGTTGGTGCTTGTCTAACTTTAGGTATGAAATTTAAAATTATAATTTTTTATCTTATATTTTTTTATTTATAATATACTTATGGTCTTAGAAAAAGAAATTGAATAAATCAAACTGAATAAATTGAAATATAGTTTGAATAGTTTGGATCGTATCTGATACATAATTTGGATAGTTTGGACTTTCTATTTAGAGTAATTTTAAATTGAACCAATCGAAAGCTCATTAGTAGTTTCTTTGCACTAAGTCCAAGTTTATGGGCTAACTTGTCTGTTTTAGGTATATTTGAGGATCAGTAGTGCACTTTGGCCAAAATTTTAGGTATCATCAAATAGAACAATACCAAACCAAAGTGAGGTCCAGATGTGTATAAATAGTCCCTCCCAGCAGCAACTTGAAGGCTGTTCTATTCCGTCCTCTACTCTCTCCCATCATTTGTCTCCTACATTTTGTTCTCCGATCAGAGTATGTTGTCACCACCAGATCTGCATTTGGTTGCAGAGCTTTATTTCTAGCTATTACATGTCAATTTTGCTACTTACTAGTCTCTGATCTCAATTCTGACCTCATTTAATCTTTGTTGGATTTGTTCCAAGCTAATATTTAATTTTGATGATAACAAGTGTATTGTGTTAGTGTGTTTAATCTTATTTTATTAGATCAAAATAGATTTGTTAAAGTTGTGTTTTATTTCCAAGTATTTTAACTATTGTTTAAAAAAACTATGTTTTAAGTTTAAAGATAAAACTTGTTTTTGAAGAGAAGTTAGTAGGTCATCAAAATATGTTGGTGTTTGAATCAAGTTCGATTTCCAAATGACAAGTTTTTCTAAGTTGTTTCATGCTTAATCCATTAAAAAAACAGTTGAACATGTCTTTTTATCACCTAAGTTTACCCAGCTCCCAAGTTTATGTTTTAATATATTAAAAGGCCTTTAATTTGAAGTCTGGAGCTGTTGTCTATTTTTTGAGATATCAAGTAACATCTTACACTTTGATTTTAACCCATTATTCACATGCCTGAAGACTTTCATCCAAATTTCTCAACTAGTACGATTTCAGCCCACATTTGAAATATGAGTTAGACGAATTAGAGGATGCCACCTGGACAATATGACAAAGCGTTTAATGACTTGTCTTTAGCTATTTTTCACCGTTGGAGGACGAAATCGAGTTTAACGTGTTAAACCCAGAACTTAACATGAAATCTGGAACTTTTTTGTATAAAAAATATAGCAATAGTCACCAATTTTTCAAACATCTCCAGCAGGATTTCAACATCTCTTTGGCTCCCAAATGAGTATAAAAACATAAAGAAATACTTTGAAAAGAACTCTTGGCAACTAGAAAAGAGATTTCATCTTCACAGAGCTTGAGTTTGAAAAATGTCAAGAGATTGAGCTATCACTTGCTTACCTAGCTTTGAGTGCTTCTATTGTTCTTACCACTTTGTAACCTTGTAAACATCATTTGGTGAGATTGATTTGGTGAGGTTTCTAGTTAGCTTATAGGAAAACTAGTGAGGGAAAGAGTGTTGGTGAGGTTTCTAGTTAGCCTCTAGGAAAACTAGTGTGTGGTTATAGTAGAGAGAACTACTAAAGGAATGTGTAATTTTGTGATTTATAGTGGAGAAGAAAACTCTCAAGTGCTGAACTTGAGGAGAGGAGTATGCTTTCAAGAAGTGAGACTGAGCCTCTATAAAAATCCTTATGTGTAAGCTTCTCTCCTTCTACTTGTTTGATTATTGCTTGGTGATTTGTCTTTATTCATTGGTTGAAGTTGTTTGTTTTCAAAAACACTTTAAAATAAGCTTTTAAAGAAAAATTTAGGATCATTGTGGTAGTCATTTTCTAGTTAGAATAAGTTTATTTGAGCTCCCTAAATTGCATTTTAGTTTAAGAGATTAAAAACTCATTTTTGATGATTTTTGGAATTCAATCAATTCACCTCCTCTTTTGGTTGTATTTAGGCCAACAATTGGTATCAAAGCTAGTGGCTGTATTTGATAAAATCTAGTGATTTTTAATCTTAAAGATCCATTACAACCACTAGTATACATCTTGAGGGGCAAAACCCATCTAGGCCACCTTTGTTTGACTCTACAAACTTTAATTGGTAGAAAACTAGATTGGAGATTCATATCCAAACTATTGATCATTCTCTTTAGAGGATCATTGTGGATGGTCCTAGGATTCCTACAAAAATGTTTGATGGAAACCAAGTGCCAAAAGATCGAACGGAATATAAACCGGGGGATTATCTTATGTGCACTATGAATGCAAGGGCAATGAATATTATTTATTGTGCACTAACCTCGAATTTATTCAATTTGGTTTCTTCATGTGAAAATGTTAAGGACATATGGAACAAGTTATTGGTCACATATGAGGGAACCACACAAATGAAAGACACCAAGATGCACATGCTTGTGAAAGCTTATGAATTGTTCACCATGGAGCCAAATGAAAGCATACAAGAAATGTTTATGAGATTCAATGAGATTTTAACACCAGTCAAGTTACTTGGGAATGAATATGCAAATAAAGAATTGGTGAGGAAAATCTTGGGGGAGTCTACCTCCATCATGGAAGAGTATAGTTGAAGCCATCAATGAAGGAGGAAGCATCTAAGCCCTGCATGTGGATGAGCTCTTTGGAAAGTTGTTGACTTATAAAATGAAGGAGCAAGTTGAGGAAAGATTCATCAAGAAGAATAAGTCATTGGCTTTGAAGACTCAAGAAGACTGCACATCAACAAGTGAAGATGGAGAGATTGATAAGGCTTTCTTAGCAAAGAAGTTTAGTAAAATGTTTAAGAAATCAAGAAACAAGAAATTCAAGATAGAAAAAGATGAGAAGAAGAATAAGAATGATATGATTTGCTACAATTGCAAAAAGGCCAGGTATCTACAATTTGATTGTCCATTGAACCAAAAAAAAAAAAGAAGTACAAGAAGCAAAAGAAAGGAAGTAAGAAGAAAAATGGAAATGCCATGAGGACATTGAGTGATAGTGACCAATCTTCAAGTAAAAGTTCAACTTTAAGTGATTCAAGTGAAGATGTCAACTTGTGCTTAATGATAAATAAAGATGAAGCCTCCTTAACAAATCAAAGCCATTCCTATCTATGTCTTATGGCAAAAGACGAAGATGAAGTAATGGGTTATTGAAGTGACTTTTCTAGCTCATACGTATCCATAGGCAGTGAATACTTAGAATTGCAAAATGCTTTCAATGCTCTTTACAAGGATTCCTAAAAACTTGCTAAACATCAAGGTGAATTAAAAGCATTAAATGCTTCCTTGACTAAAGAAAGAGATGAACTAAAAAAGAAGAACCTTGATCTCACCCAATCTTTGTCTAAATTTGTTAAAGGTAAAGAAAACCTTGATTTATTGCTTAGTGCTCAAAAAGGTATTTATGACAAAGTGGGTATAGGCTATGATCTTTTACTTAAGGAAAAAAAATTTGGGAATAAGTTTATTAATGCATCTTCATCATCCATGAGTAGTTCATTTATAACATGCTATGCTTGTGGTAGAAAAAGACGTTATTCTTATGAATGCATACTTAGAAGAGGAAAAGTTTTTATTGGCTATAAATTGGTATAGGTTCCTAAAGGAACTAAAATTATTAGGGCTAACCCTCAAGGACCTAAAGAAATTTCGGTACCAAAAATCAAAACTTGAAATCTCATGTAGGGTGCTAAAACATGGAGTAATCAAAGAATGATTCTATATGAAGCTCCAAGGACAAGGGAATTGGGACTTGGAGCACAATGACAAATGCTTGAGATTAAATCTTTATTGTGGTAACATTGTTAATTTTTTATTGGTTAATGGTAATTATTGGTGCATTGAGCTATTTGGTTGTGGTATATTGCTTAATCAGTATATATGAGTTATTCATAATTCTTGAAAGATATGTGATGTGTTTTATGTTACCATGATCGTTGTGGATTTGTTCCAATAGTTTGATGATATGATATTTTGTTAATAATGTTGCTAGTTAATACTTGGCTACTTTTTTTATTTAGAAAGGGGGAGAAAATTTTTATATACTGGGACTAAGGGGGGCTTGTGTTTCTTATAAAAACACCTTAGAGTTTATATACCTTAATTAATGAGGAGCTTATTGCATGTTGTGGTAACCTTGTTTGAGAATTTTTCATGATTTATTTTGGTGATATATATATCTTTTTGATAATAACAAAAAGGAAGAGAGATAAAATTGAAGAATACTTAATGAATGGGGAGAATTATTGTTTATGTTTATTGTTTGGAAGTTATATATATTTTTTGAAAGGTAAATCATTGTTGTTTGGATGTTATATGTGTTTTTTGAAAGGTTGTTTTGTCATCATAAAAAAGAGGGAGATTGTTGGATTTGTTCCAAGCAAATATTTAATTTTGATGATGATAAGTGTATTGTGTTAGTGTGTTTAATCTCATTTTATTGGATCAAAATAGATTTGTTAAAGTTGTGTTTGATTTCCAAGTATTTTAAGTGTTGTTTCAAAAAAATATGTTTTAAGTTTAAAGATAAAACTTGTTTTTAAAGAGAAGTTAGTAGGCCATCAAAATATGTTGGTGTTTGAATCAAGTTTGATTTTCAAATGACAAGTTTTTCTAAGTTGTTTCATGCTTAATCCATTAAAAAAACAATTGAACGTGTCTTTTTATCACCTAACTCTACCCAGCTCCCAAGTTTATGTTTTAATGCATTAAAAGGCTTTAATTTAAAGTCTGGAGCTACTGTATATTTTCTGAGATATCAGGTAACGTGTTAAACTCTGAGTTTAATCTATTATTCGCAAGTCTGAAGACTTCCGTCCAAATTTTTCAGCTGATGCGATTTCAGCCCAAATTTGAAATATGAGTTGGACGAATTAAAGGATGCCACCTGGACAATATGACAAAGCATTTAATGTCCTGTCTCTAGCTGGTTATGACTGTTGGAGGACGAAATCGAGTTTAACGTGTTAAACTCATAACTTAACACGAAATCTAGAACTTTCTTATATAAAAAGCAGAACAACAATCACCAGTTTTTCAGAATCTTTTCCAAACATCTTCAACAGGATTTCAACGTCTCTTTGGCTCCCAAATGAGTATAAAAACATGAAGAAATATTTTGGAAAGAACTCTTGGCAACTAGAAAAGAGATTTCATCTTCAAAGAGCTTGAGTTTTAGAAATGTCAAGAGATTGAGCTATTACTTGCTTATCTAGCTTTGAGTGCTTGTATTGTTCTTACCACTTTGTAACATTGTAAACACCATTTGGTGAGATTGAGTTGGTGAGGTTTCTAGTTAGTTTCTAGGAAAACTAGTGAGAGAAAGGGTTTTGGTGAGATTTCTAGTTAGCCTCTAGAAAAACTAGTGAGTGATTATGGTAGAGAGAATTATCAAAGGAGGATGTACTCTTGTGATTCATAGTAAAAAAGAAAACTCTTAAGTGGTGAACTTAAAGAGATGCGTATGCTTTCAAGATGAGAGATCGAGCCTTTATAAAAATCCTTGTGTGTAAGCTTCTCTTCTTCTACTTATTTGATTATTGCTTGGTGATTTGCCTTCATTCATTGGTTGAAGTTGTTTGTTTTCAAAAACACTTTAAAGCAAACTTTTAAAGCAAAATTTAGGATCATTGTGGTAGTTATTTTTTGGTTAGAATAAGTTTATATAAGCTTCCTAAATTACATTTTGGTTTAAGAGATTAAAAACTTATTTTCGATAATATTAAACCAATTTATCCACTCCTGGTTGCATTTAGGCCAATAATCTCTTTCTCTTGCCGTTTTCTTTTGGCAAGCTTGTAAGAATGTCGAAGACTACTGCGTTTGATCTGGCGTCAAGTGTCGGTGGCAAGATCGACAAAGCTGAAGTCCTTTCTGCCGTTGAAAATTATTGGGAAAATTACAAAACCCCCTATGGTTTGGTCTAACCTACAGTTTGCACATTCTATTTTGAGAAACCTACACTTTGCCCCTTATGTTTTTTACACTACCTAATAACAACTTCTGAAACTGTATTTAAACTATATGATAATAATGTTCTAGTAATTTCAAGATTTTTGATATTTTTTTTATAGTCAACTGACCTTTAAAACATACTGATATATAATTACAGGTGGGAAAGTACATTTACAGAAAGGAGAAACTGATAGTTTAAAATGTCTATTAACTATAAAAAACAAACTGGATAAATTGAAATTACTGAAAAATGATTATCGTATAGTTTAAATACAGTTTCATAAGTTATTATCTGGCAACGTAAAAAATCTAGGAGCAAAGTGTAGGTTTCTCAAAATAGAGAGGGCAAACTGTAAGTTAGACCAAACCACAGGGGGCTTTTTGTAACTTTCCCAAAATTAATCCCTTTGATTCTTTTCCTTTTGTTTTTGTTCTTTTTCCTTTCTTTTTTGATCCAGATTACCTTTGTTGTTCCTACACCGTAAAACCATTAGAAAATTCACAGATAATAAAATATAAAATTTAGGCCAAACTTTTTATCTCACCAATGGCTTGAAAATAGACAGTTAAATAATATAAAATTAGTAGATAATAGAGAATAAAATTTGTAGAGAATAGGAAAAATATCACCTATATATCAAGAATAATAGGGATGAGTCGTGAGTCTACCCACTCTCTTTTGGACGTTTTGTGTCATACCGGTGCATCGGTCTCGGTCACGCCGCTCTTAGGATAAAACAGCTCAACTATTTTGTTGTAACTTCACATACACATGCACTGCTGTGAAGTGAAGCTCTATCCACATATTTCTTTACCCAATATAATATGGAGATATATAGAAAATAATTTTTATGAAATAATCTAAGAAATTGGAAAGGTGGAGAGGCCAAGAATGTGTATATCAAATGAAGATAAAACAAAACACATATATATACATCCATGTTTAAGAGCCATAATCACACCATTAAACTCCTGACCATTTGGACTCTTAATTTCTACATTTATAAGCTTTAAAAGGTAAGTAAATGAGAGTTAAATGGCACTAATGAGACAAACAGCTAGTGTTTTAATAATATTTATTATTAATAAGTAGTATTATTTTTTTATTGAAATAAAATCTCCAACAATTCCCTCTCCATTTCAATAAAACCCAAAATGATATATGGATGGGTAAAGATAGATTATTATGCATAGTAAAGGTGGTGATACCTTGAACCTTTATTTAGTGAGTCGACTCCCTTGTTTCATAACCAATAGTGGTGCGACCTTGAACTATGGTTGTTTGCGGGTACAAGTTTACCTAACACACATAATAAACTAGGTGTCCATTGAGCTTATAAGCTTGCACTATTAATGGCCATGTGCATATCCTGATTTTTTTCATGAGCGATTTTAATAATAGCCCACGGAACGGCCTTACTCCAATGCTCATATAGGTGAAAATCCACCAAGGGTGCTTCTGTAACTCTAACACCCCACTCAACCCTCAATCATTACAGGATAGATGCATCTACACCATAGGGATGGGGGCGAGAAATAAATCTCTAAAATGATGTATCTCTTAACGGCTTCTCTATGATTCGTTTTTCCCATTCAAAACTAAAGCCTCAGGATCTCTGATTTTAGGTTGGGTATCCTCATAGGAAGTTCCATTCAATTTGGACTTAACCTATCCCGCTCGATGTAACCCTTTTAACCTTTGACTTCGATCAAGAAATAAATAACAAAGGTTAGGGTGTATTGACCACATGCCACACGTTGCTAGCAATGACGTTAATGATTGTAGGTGGTGATAAGCATTGAGCTAAAATTCTATTTCCTACAATTTTATTTTCAACCAACCTACATCATGTGGCCATAAATTTATCATATATTCAAATTTGTGATTCTCATCTCATGGGTATTTTGATATGCTTCAATGATAATGCATACTTTCATGATTTCCCATTTTATGGGATACTTGTATATGCTTCCATGAGTATGCACACAAGTGAATTGGGGTCCATCTTATTTTGTATATTTGTTTGGGTCGGTGTGCATTTCTCAAAGAGCATAACTAGGGGGTCCATCTTTTTTTTTCTTTGTATTTTCCTTCACGTTGTGTGCATTTCTCAATTGAGCATAAATCAGGGTCCATCTATTTTTCACATTTACTTGCGACATGAGTATGTCATACAAGACAACTCTTTTAGGGTTTTTGTACCTCATAAAAAGGCTATGCCATCAATTCAATATATGCTGCAATATCCCACAATAGTATTTCATGATCGCCACATTGATGCCCTGATTTAGACTCATGATCGCCATATTGATGCCCTGATTTAGACTTATATATAGTCTAAATCTTTAATCGATTTTTTCTCACAATTTTTTTTCCCGAGGCACCAAAATTTATGTTCCCACAACTTGAATTCGAGGCAGGCAATTTTTTTTTTTCCCACAACCAAAATCCGAGTCAACAAGTTTTTGTTTTTCAATGAGCCTTTTTCAATTTCTGTGGTGCAAGTCAACAAATTATTCTCTTTCTCAAAAGAGATATTTTCGGCTACTGAAGGCATCAAATCAAAAAATGAGGAGATTTCAAAAACTTTTTTATAACTTTCAGAAGGCAACTAGGATAGATTCAAAACAATAAGATTTCAGGAACCTTTTTTTTTTTTTTCAAATAATTTTCACTTCCTTTCCTCCAACAAAAAAAAATTTTCTCCTTCTTTTGAAAAATAGTTGGTGGCACCAAACAAGTTTATTCCAAACTTTGGAATTTCTATTTTCACAAATTCATCAACTCATTTGTTTTTATACCAAACTAAATACACATGAGATTCAAAATAAATTTCCTCCTCATATCGAATAAGCAAATGAATGATAGAAAAAGTTATAAAAATCTCTGTAGAATAACCGTAAAAATCACCATGAAATATTTGATACATATAGTAGGTGACTAGTCTTTCCTTCAAATAATTTTATCTTGTGAAATTAAAGAAATAACCAATTATTTGGTTTCATGCAAAAATCATAGTAACTCATCTTTCAAAACCTATATATGGTTGTCACAAATCAAAATTTTTCTTTTTTTTCTTCAAAAAAAAATGTTCCATTTTGCACGCAGAATAAAGCATACAACCTTTTATTGCTTCTCATGTAAAGTTCAATCAGCAGTGCATTTTCCAAATTCAATCCAGTTATGAAATATATATATTTTTTCTTTCATGTACCAAATATAAAAAATTTGATAATAACACTTGTCGATATGAGATCAAACACAAACTGATTGTAAGCAAAAGAAGAAATCAATTTGTTTTTCTTTTCTTTTTCAACACTTATATAAACTCAGCCAACAATTTTGATCAAAATTTTAATGATTTAACCTTGATTTCAGTAATAAATCCAACCAAAAAATGAATTCACAAGCTAAAATAAATTGATTTCATTTTTTTTCTTTCTCACAAAACTTGGTAAAATAGATTCAAAATTTTTTTTTCTCCACTAGTTGAAAGCAATGAAAATATTTGCAGTAAACCACAAAAGCTCTTGACAACAAATTCAAGTAACTATTAACTAAAAGCAATTTTTTTCATGCATAAACAATATCACATGCTCCAAGCGCAATGATAAACCATTCAGTCTACATTTTCATAAAAACCAATTAGCCGCTAAAAATATTGGTTCCAAATATAGTGAATATCTCTAAATGAAAATGTAATTCGAAGCTATCGAAGCTATCATAGGCAATTATTTCTATAAGATTAGAAAATCCATTGAGTAAATCTAAAACATGATCAAGTGTAATACGGCTCAATATAAATGCAAATACAAAATCATTTTTTACATATTTTTCAAATAAGTCAAAATATCCAAAAGTTGTTGTTCCTACACCATAAAACCATTAGAAAATTCATAAATAATAAAATATAGAATTTAGGCCAAATTTTTTATCTCACCAATGGCACGAAAATAGACAGTTAAGTAATATAAAATTAGTAGATAATAGAGAATAAAATTTGTAGAGAATAGGAAAAATATCATCTATAGATCAAGAATAATTGGGATGAGTCGTGACTCTATCCATTCTCTTTTGGACGTTTCATGCCATACCAGTGCAGCGGTCCTGGTCACGCCGCCGTCAAGATAAAACAGCGCAATTATCTTGTTGTAACTTCACAAACACATGTACTATTATGAAGTGAAGTTCTACCCATACTTTTCTTTACCCAATATAATTTGGAGATATATAGAAAATAATTTTTATGAAACAATCTAAGAAATTGGAGAGGTGGCGAGGCCAAGAATGTGTATATCAAATGAAGATAAAACAAAACATATATATATACATCCATGTTTAAGAGCCATAATCACACCATTAAACTCCTAACTGTTTGAACTCTTAATTTATATATTTATAAGCTTTAAAAAGTAAGTAAATGAGAGTTAAAATACACTAATGAGAAAAACAGTTAGTGTCTTAAAAATATTTATTATTAATAAGTATTATTATTTTTTATTAAAATAAAATCTCCAACACCTTTCTCTACGGCATTCTCTACTAACTCCTTCTGTTTAATTTTCCTTTTAGTTATTTAATTACATATTCTTACGCTTGCCCCGAAGAATAGAGTAATGAACAATCATGCATGCATATATTAAGTTCACACGTAAGCAGGTGTTTTCAAAACGAAAGACGACCAGACCATGTTTTGTTTCTGAAACTTGTCTGTCAGATTTCTTCCTGGGTTTTGCTGAATCAGACCGCCGATCCAGCGTTTTCCTTCCGATCCGAACTAATTTTGCTCTAATCACACCCTTTTCTGGCCTTTATCATACACCTTTCATCCCAACAAAATGTACTTTTAATACTGTTTAAAAAATAATGAAACATTTTCTTTTTTTTGAAAGTTTTCAACTTCTAATTTATCTTATTACCATCATTTAAATTTTCACTACACAAAACCAAATAAAGATTTTCTTTTAATCTTCATTTAAACTCTTATTGTACAAAATCCAAAAAAAAAAAAATTCTTTTCTAATCATTATTTAAACTCTCACTACACAAAATTTAATTTTGTTTTAATTTTAGTTTCATGTGAAAAATTAAAAAAAAATAACACAGATTATATACACATTAATCTCTGTACCTAGAGAAACATTTTACTTATTATAGGACGAAGTGAGTAATTTATTGAGAATTCTACTGGTGTGACATGACACGATTGTGTGGTGTCAGTTGATTGATAAACAAGTTGTAGTATGTGGCCAGCTGAAGTGTTGTGGTCCCCAAACGAATGATTTTCTGGTGTTATCAAGCCAATTCGTTTTAACTTATGTCAACTAACTTATTTTAACTTTCATATTTTTTTCGCTTGAAACCAATTTTATTTGAAAGTCAATATTATGTAGATACAATAATCCATTTGAAAGTAAATTTTTACGATGTTGTTAAATTTTTATGAATTTTTTTAATACCTTAAACTATAAAAATTTATAAAAATTTAGTAAGTTTACAAAAATTATATTTTTAATGGATTATTACAACTGCATAGTATTAATTTTTAAATATAATTAATTCTAAGTATAAAGAACATAAAAAAAAATAAATTATTTTGAAATCAAATGACTTATGTTAAAATAAACTGAGTAATAACATATGGTGCTATTTTCCGGTGTTAATGTTGATATAGCGCACATCTGAACCAGGCCCATGAACAAGCCGACCGCCACTAGTCCATCTAATTGTGTTTATAACACTTGCACGGTATCTAGAACTTCTCTTGATTTTGCTATTATTCTGTTAAGAGCATTAATGACGATTTTCATGCCCCAATTTTTGTGCCTACTTGGCATGATAGTTGCATGTGTGGAATTGCATCATTTGGGCCCAAAACTCTTGACAATTTAGCACACCAATTTTTCAGTCGTGCTCGATATGTCAAATTTGGGATGCTGATGGAGACCCAGAAAGGGCCATTTGGTTGGGAGTTGAGGAGGAGTTACTTCACAAATAAATACAGAGGTCAACGATAAATTCCATGTATTGCAGCAGATTTCTGATTTTTTTAAATAATTTAAAAAAAATAATTAAAGAGAATTGGGCTTAGTTGTTTAACAGAGGAACACAGTAACAGTAGTTTCATGTGGTTCAGTTGGGAGTAACATTTTCCTTATAAAATAAAAGGTTCTCCCTAATACGCCATGGTTCTCTGCCATACTTTCCTAACTTTAACGTCATAGAAGTGGTTCCAATGTATAGCCACCTGTAAATTTTTGTTCTTGGAATTCAAGATGTAACATTTTCCACCTTAGTTAAGCAGTAATAATTGTATCGATTGTTATTTTCTAATTTCTGTATAGTTTTGGTGGTGGTTGCTGCTGCTGGCAATTTCAAGAAGCAAAACAATGCTTCTGTTAAGGCTCTCTTCATTTCCATGCACGTGTGACCTTTGGTGGTGGTGGTGGGTTGTCGATTTGGTCGTAGTCATCAACATTAGAGCTTTACCAGGAGAAGTTAGAGCACCATGATGGTGTGATTTGGGAGAAATTTTGCAAGATCGGTTTGGGGATTATGCTATGTTTAAACCCTAGCTTCATTTGACCTCGTGGGAGTTTGGGGTTTCATGAGTTTCACATATATAAACAGGCAATGTGATGGTGTTAGGTCATGTAAGTGCATTTGCATCTCTTTCATCCAAATTGGACTAACTTACTTGAATTTTGACAATTCAAGGTTTTCTTTTAAGTGTGAAATTTTTTTTGGATAAAGTGAAAAAATTTAAAAAAAAAAAAAGAGATTGTATTGGGATAAAATGATTCAGTTTTTTTTTTTAAATCCATTAGTTTAGATGGTAACCAAATTTTATGTTTAGTTATCAATCAATTATTGTTTCCTATTTTCGAAATTGAATAAACTGAATAGACCGGATAATAATAAATATTTTACTATTATCCATATTGACCTTATCTATGTAAGGCTATTGCCCTCTAATATTGGACTATACATTGTTGGTGCTTATCTAATTTTGGGTATGAAATATTAAATTATGAATATTTATCTTATATATTTGGCCTAAATACCTATTGCTTTCTTGAACTATGGTGACTTGGACAGTTTGTCCCCTGAACTATAAAATGGATCAACTCGAACCATGAAATTTGATGAATGGATCAATTCAAACCATGAACTTTTATGAATTAGTCACTTTAGTCTCTTGACTCAGCCTAATCGTCACGCCATCCATCTTTAATGGAGCAGCCACAGCCGCTTCTCCCTATCTCTATCCTCCACAACCTCTCCAGTTTTTCATCCACTTTCCTCTTCTCTTACCTCCAACGCCAAAACAACCTCCTCGACAACCGAAGCAGCCTTCTCCCCTGCCCCACCTTTGCCTAAAGCCTCCACCGCTCCTTCAATAACGTGTCGCGTCACTTCAAGATGGATGAATAGTGCGAGTTGTCAAGTGCGATTAAGAGCATCCGAACAAATCAAATGAATTATTGAGATAAAAAACATACTCGACTTCCAAGCCCTCTTATATTCTTCGCGTGCTTCGTTCGTCAATGGCGGTGGAGAATCATGGCATCTCCGATTCCACGGATATCAATATGTTATTAGGTCTCTGATTGGGACACTAAGATCAATCCGTTATTGGGTCTCCGTGATGTCAGTAAATCCAATCAAAACCCAAGTGGGCAAAGGGAAGATAAAGGCAACATCAGGAATGAAGGAGAGAAGGAGGCACCATTTGTCTCTTTAATGGCGTTGTTGTCATGCTCGTCCACATGAGCGCATAAGTGAGTTAAAGGAGTAAACTGGCCGATTTTCTAAAGATCAGGGTTCAAGTTGATCCATTTTAAAGTTCATGGGGCAAATTATCCGAGTCACCATAGTTCAGGGGAGCTATAAGTGTTTAGGCCTATATTTTTTTATTTGTTATATATATCCTTATGGTCTTAGAAAAAGGAACTGAATAAATTGAACTAAATAAATTGAAATGTAGTTCGAATAGTTTGGATCGAATTTGATATGTAATTCGAACAGTTTGGATACATCTTATAAAAATAAAACTGATTAGATCTTAGTGTTCAGAGTAATTTCAAACTGAACCAATCGAATGCTCATCAATAGTTTCTCTACATTGAGTCCAAGTTTAGGGGCTAACTTTTCTGTTTTAGGTACATTTGAGGGATCAATAGTGCATTTTGCCAAGATTTCAGATATCAAATTTAGCATTGGCAAATCAAAGTTAGATCCAGAATATATAAGTAGGGGTGCTTATTTGGTTTTTTCGGTTTTAACTAAAACCGAATAACCAAATTTATTGGGTTTTTGATTTTATGTACTAATAATTGAATATACCGAATTATAGAAGAAAACCAAAATAGCCGAAAACCGAAATTACCAAAAAAAAAATTCGGTTATTTGGTTTTCATTTGAAATAATCGAATTATATGCATACACATTTCAAACTTTAAACATCTATCACATATTTCAATCTAAATATATATTCTAATCATATGACAAACATCTATAATTCATTCCAAATTTAAATATCACATCTGTACACATAATAAACATCTATCACACACATAATCATTTCTGAATCTCAAATATAAATACTAGTAAAATAAAAATTCGATAATTTTGATTAACCGAATTTTAGTTTGGACAAATTAAAAGCCAAACTGAATTTCTATATCGGTTTTCAGTTATCTTTTGGTTATAACAAAAAACTGAAATCATTTCTACAATCGATAACCAAAAACTGAAATTTTTTTTTATTATTTGGTTTTTTTTAATATAATTAAAATTTTGCTCACCCTATATATAAGCCCTCCAAGCAGCAACTTGAAGGTTGTTCTGTTCAGTCATCTGCTCTCTCCCATCACTTCTCTCTTACATTCAGTTCTCCGGTCAGAGTATGTTGTCACCACCTGATCTGCATTTGGTCGCAGAGCTTTATTTCTCGCTATTGCATGTCGATTTTGCTACGTACTAGTCTCCGATCTCAATTCTGACCTCGTTTCATGTCTATCTCTCTTGCTGTTTTCTTTTGTCAGGCTTGCGAGAATGTCGAAGACTGGTGCGTTCGATCTGGCGTCAGGCGTCGGCGGCGAAATGGACAAAGCCGAAGTCCTTTCTGTCGTCGAAAAGTAATCCCTCTGATTCTTTTCCTTTTTTTTTTCTTTTTCCTTTCGTTTTTGATCCAGACAACCTTTTTCTACGGCATTCTCTACCAAGTCCTTTTGTTTAATTTTATTTTTAGTTATTTAATCACATATTCTGACGCTTGCCCAGAAGAATAGAGTAATGAACAAGCATGCATATATTAAGTTCACACGTAAGCAGGTGTTTTCAAAAGGAAAGACGGCCAGACCAACATAGTGTTTCTGAAACTTGTCTGTGAGATTTCTTCCTGGGTTTTGTTGAATCAGAACGCCGATCTAGCGTTTTCCTTCCGATCCGAACTAATTTTGCTCTAATCACATTGCACATCTTTCCTTTTCTAGCCTTTATTGTACTCCATTCGTTAAAAAGAAAAAATGTTCTTTTTTTTGCTGTTTAAAAAAGAATGAAACATTTCTCATTTTTTAAAAATTTTCAACTTCTAATTTACTTTACTATTATCATTTAAAATTTTATTGTACAAAACCCAAAGAAAAATATTTTTTTAATCATTATTTAAACTTTCACTATATAAAATTAAAAAGGAATTTTTTTATTTTAGTTTCATTTGCAAAATTGGAAAAAATAACACAAATAACTTATACTTTAATCTTTGTGCCCAGAGAAACATTTCAATTATTATGAGACGGATTAAGTAATTTATTAGAAATTCTCCTGGCTTGACATGACGTGATTGTGTGGAGTTAGTTGATTGATAGATAAGTCGTACACCCAATTTGTTTTAACTTAAGTCAATTGACTTCAAAATGACATATTTTCATTCTTACACTTTTTTCACCCGAAACTAATTTTAATTAAAAGTCAATATTATGTAGTTGCAATAATTCATTAAAAATATATTTTTTGTAATCTTACTAAATTTTTTATGAATTTTTCTAGTTTAAGACATTAAAAAAATTATAAGAATTTAATAACATCATAAAAATTTACTTTCAAGTGAATTGTTCTATCTATATAATATTAATTTTCAAATAAAATTAATTTTAGGCAAAAAACTGTAAAAGTAAAAATAAGTGAATTAATTTAAGTTAAAATGAATTGGCCCGTAGTGTGTGGCTAGCCAAAGTGTTGTGGTCCCCAAACGAATGATTTTCTGGTGTTGTTGTGCCAATTTATTTTAATTTTAGTCAACTGACTTATTTTTATATTTTCATGTTTTTTGCCAAAAATCAATTTCATTTGAAAACCAATATTATGTAGATGTAATAATCCATATAAAAGTAAATTTTCATGTTGCTCTTAAATTTTTATAAATTTTTTTTTTAGTGTCTTAAACTAGAAAAATTTATAAAACTTTAGTAAGATTACAAAAATTATATTTTTAATGGAGTATTACAGCTACTTAATATTAGTTTTTAATTAAAATTAATTTCAGATAAAAAAGACATAAGAATAAAAATAAGTAATTTTGAAGTTAATTGATTTAAGTTAAAAAAAATTTGGTGTATCGTGTACTGGAGTCTAATTCCCCTATCCCCATTTTCTATGTCCTCCCTCTATCCTCGTATATTATTTTTATGCCACGTGGATTAATTAACTGAAGTTTAACAGTACAATTAAGGGGGCAACGCGTGTAGACGGAGCATCCACTCCCATATGGCCACAACCTGCTCTTGAGCTTAAAACGAACGCTTGTCCTTAGCCCTTTTCTGCTTTTCCTCGACTTTTCTTCACTCTTCCTTGGCCTTCCTCCGCTCCTCCGCCTCTTGGCGTTGCCACAATTGCTCAATCTCATCACAAAGAGATGCGTTCTCAGCAGACAGTTGTGCTTGATACCTTATATATCGAAACAACTGCTCTTCCATCTTCTTGATGGGATCATCTAATAAGCCCTGCAGCAAAGGTGTGCTAAGATATTCAGTGGAAAGTTTAATTAGTCTGGAAATGAAATTAAGAAATAAAGTACCGCTAATCAGAACACTTAGTTGTAGTAAGATCAATTAGGGCGGATGGGACCTTAACACGTTCTCCATTTCTTAGACCACCGTAGAAAACTACTGTTGATGAATAGTAGAAACGTTTCCTTCTTTAGAATATAGTATGATATAATTATTTATAGTGAAGCATGTCTTACTGATTCAGGTATGAGAAGTACCATGCCTTCCACGGGGGTGAGGAAGAAGATAGAAAAGCCAATTATGCTGACATGGTAAGAGAGGCTCTTATTAATTGTTCATTGCTAGCTTCTGTGTAAAAGAGTACTTTACTGCTGCATCACCATCATTGTCATCGTCATTCTTCACATTAATCCCAACTACATTGAGATTGTCAGGCATGAAGTTAATAGCACAACCAGCTTTCGGAAGTCTCAAATAGGCTCTATAAGTTCCTAAGTTGATGCAAAAGCACTTTATGTTGGATTCCCTCGTTAATGCAACTTGCCTGTGAGGGAATAATGTGATGGTACACCAAAACTGGTTGTCACTGAATCATCATAGGTTTTCTCCACCTAAGTGTCTTGAGACATCATTTCATAAAGATAGTTACTGTAATCATGTGCTATGTGAAACATAATATCCTTTTTTGTTGAAGCTTTGCATCTATTTTCAGAAGCAGATAGTTCTCTAGTGCAATATTTTAAAGCACATGGTTTTTCAATTTTTTTTCTCATGCGAGGTCTTGCAAATGACGGTTTTTGCTACCTTAAATGCTTTTCTCCTGTCTAGGAACTCACTTCCCTATAACATGCTATAAAACAAGATTTTTTTTTTAATTTGGCCATATATATGCCTAACGAAGGGGTTGTTCATTTCAGGCTAACAAGTATTATGATCTTGCTACCAGCTTTTATGAGTTTGGATGGGGAGAGTGTTTCCATTTTGCTCCAAGGTATCCAGTTGTCATCATCTATTCTTTGAATCAGTGAGGCTGAGCAATTGCTTTTTCAGTTGCTACTGGGAATCTTTATTTTCGATTTTTTATTGTTCCAGGTGGAAGGGAGAGTCCCTTCGCGAGAGCATGAAGCGGTATGAACATTTTATTGCTCTACAACTTGGTCTGAAGCCAGGACAAAAGGTTAATCTGGTTCCTATAAAGCATTGTTGAAAATGTGTTAATCTGAAATTCTGAAGCTTCAAGTCATTAATGTTATTGTTTTCCATATTAGGTATTGGATGTAGGATGTGGAATTGGAGGTCCTTTGAGGGAAATTGCCAGATTCAGGTGGCAACAGTTCATTCTCAATGCTGTTTAACTGCTAAAATTTTGGCCTTATCTTCGGTCCTAAATAAAATTTTTATTCTCACAAAAGATGCACATAGTGGAGTCAACGGGTCTGTGTTTGTCCCCATGCGCAGGTCCATATGTGCATGTCGTAGCGATTGAAGAACCAAGTTCTTTCCCCCATAAAAGATCAATTTATTACTAGTTTCATTACCGTGTTAAGAAAACATTGCTTTCTTTTTGTCAAAAGTAAATTTTTTATGGTATAATTTGTGCCCTCACCACTTCCCTGAAAAGAAAATGGGAATAGCTTATTTTTTTCTGAAAGGAAAAAAGGTTCCTTAAAATACCCCTAACAGTGGCTGTGATATGGTAATTTTTCAGTTCAACATCAGTGACAGGGTTGAATAACAGTGAATATCAAATAACTAGAGGAAAGGTGTGTATTTTTTGCTACTAAAGTTTCAGCTTTTTCCTTTGTTATCAATGAAGTTAGATATAAATGGCTTTGGCTATTATAATATCTCAAGTTTCTTTTATGAGGGCAACTTCTGGACAATATTATAGCCTTCTGACTTCCATGATAGACCTCTATTGACATTCTTAAGATGAATACATGAGTACTGAAACAGAACATGCTTAATTGCTTCTTAACATTTGCTCTTCTTCAGACACTGAATCGTATTGCTGGAGTAGACAAGACTTGCAACGTCATAAAGGTCTGGAACCTTCCAAAGAAGTTCAATTTCTTCCTCTTATAATATTCTTCAAAGTTCTTATGATATTTTCCCCACTCAAGCCACCCTGTTGTAAAATTTGTAATGTACTTCGGGACTGCAGTTTAAGATAATATTAACTAATTTCTAATTGTTTCTTTTTTTTTTTCATTATGTAGGGTGACTTCATGAAAATGCCATTTGATGACAATAGCTTTGATGCAGTCTATGCAATTGAAGCTACATGCCATGCGCCAGACGCTGTATGTTGGTTGATTATGGAAGATAATTTCTGACTTTTTCTGCTAAGTCAGTTGTAAAGGTTTAACCATTGATACTGATTTGTGCTAGTAATGTTCCTTCTATATGTATCTCTGGTTAGATGGAATGCTACAAGGAGATTTGCAGAGTATTGAAGCCTGGCCAATATTTTGCTGCATATGAGTGGTGCATAACAGAAGCTTTTGATCCCAATAACCAAGAACACCAAAAAATAAAGGTTCTTCATGCATTAAACAAAAAAGGTTCTTATTGTATAATAACTTGATGGAGCGTAAAGGTTGAAATCCTGTGACACAGGCACAAATTGAGATTGGTGGTGGCCTTCCAGATATTAGATTGACCAAAAAATGCATAGAAGCTCTAAAGCAAGCTGGTTTCGAGGTGACAACTTTTTTTTCCCCTTCTGGACCATAATTTGAATGGATGATGGCTTGAGTCGTTGTATAACTTTGCCTTTTCCCCATTGTTAAGGTAATATGGGAGAAAAATCTTGCTGTGGATTCACCTGTTCCATGGTACCTGCCATTGGATAAAAGTAATTTCTCGATCAATAGCTTCCGTCACACAGCAGTTGGACGTTTCGTCACCAGAAATATGGTAACATAGAATTCTCTTTTCTATTCCTATTATCCACCTTGGTGAAAAGTGAAACTTTGGAAGTAGTGTGTTTTCATTGGGAAGCAATTCTCAAGTTCGTGCTCATATTTGATAGGTAAAGGCTCTAGAGTTCGTGGGACTCGCTCCAAAGGGAAGCCAAAGGGTTTTAGCTTTTCTGGAGAATGCAGCTGAAGGATTGCTTGAAGGTGGAAGGTACATTATTACGTTATCCTGAATTCATGCCAACCTAGAAGAAAACCAGAAAACAGATATTCTGGGGGGAAAGCCATAGAAATAAATGCAGAAAGTAACAAAGAATAGGATAACAGGCATCATCTTACCTTTTATATATTTGCTCCTACATAGTGTAGTTGACTCCATCCTTTGCGTATTTAACAAAATAGTTTTGTCAACTGTTGTGGATTAATGTTTTGGCCATTTAATTTTCAGGAGGGAGATAGTTACGCCTATGTATTTCTTCCTAGCTCGGAAACCGCATGCAGAGCAGCAGTAAACCCATGGCCGAGTTAGCGGCCTACTACTTTGTAAATATGCTTGGAAACTGGTAGAATCTTGTAGTAATTTGTAGATTCTGAGACTTGCTTTTCTTTTCTTTTGTTTGGTAGTTGCCTGTGTTTGAAAAATAAAGTGGCCTGCATTTAGGGTCTGTTTGGAAACGAGGGAGAGCGTGGAAGGGGGAGGACGCGCCCCTTCCTTTGCGCGTTTGGGTGAGAGGAAATAGGAGGGAGAGGTTGAGAAGGGGTGAGACTCTTCCCCCCTTATCCCCTTTATTAACGTAACAGGCAATCCCTCCAAATCGAGGGGAATCGGAGGGGAGGAAGAGACCGAATCTGTCAAGTGTTTTTGGTTCTCAAAATTGCCCTCTTACACTATTATAAATCTGAGCTAACGCATCTAGCCGAATCATGCATTCAAGAGCAATCTCGTTCATCAATAGTGAGAAGCGGCGGCCACGACGGCGGCGACAGCGGCGTGCACCATTCTCCAGGTCTAAGCTATAATTATTGTTTCTATTTCATCTGATTCACTGTGATTCTCAGTTTCTGGTTCTCTGTTTTTTTGGCTTTGATTTGTTGCTCTGTTGATTCCGTTTTGTTGTATCTTCTTTTCTCTGCTCTGTTGATTTTGATTCCGGAAAATATGGGTATTGGGAGGAGTTACGATGTCAGGTCGGGCGGCGTAGAAACGGCTAAGGAGTCTGTCGTGAATCCGTTCGACTAAGGAGTCTCCTCCCTCCTCTCCCTACTCTCCCTTCTTTCTGCCTTCCTCGGCTCTCCGGCTAAGGAGTCTGATGGTGGCAATTTCCTCGTGATCCCGTCCGTCGCGATTCCATCTGACACTTTCGATTTCATCTGTCGTGAATCCATTCGACGCTCTTAATTCCGTCACGATTCCGTCTGTGCACTGTCGTCCTCCTCGCCACCACGATTCGACTGGGAAGCTCAATTCGCCTGGCAAACGAATCGGAAAACAAATCACCTGGGAAATGAATCGTCTCTCTCTTTCTCTCCACCGTCGACTTCTCCCAGGAGCCACCTTTCTCCGTTTCAAATCCATTCAAATCCAGAAATTCTTTTTTCGATCTCGATTGGAGAAGACAACAGTTCGTGGTCGTCATTCTCCAATGTCCACCATGACAGAGGAGCAACGAAGTGAATAACCTTCCACCGTCGGCTGGAATGCATCTGGCGCGATGCTTCATTCAACGCCATTTTGAAGTTCCAACTTGTTTGTTTCTTGATCGGCTCGAATTTGAGAAGACGGTGCCATCAATTAACTGGTAACAACCTACAGCAAGATTTCCCATTTTCATGCTTCAGCCGGCTCTCTCTTGTCTCGCCTGTTTCAACTTTACTGCTTCTTTCCGTCCTCTTTTCATTCAAGAATGTACTTTCAAATTTGATTGCTCAAAGGTGAGTCTGAGGCAGTACACAGGGGCAAGTTAACGGCAGTGTGAAGTCCAACTCAGCTTTGCTGTTCGTCACGCAGCAGGTATCAAATAGAGGACTAACAGGAGTCACGTTTCTAAAGTTTTAAGACTTCAATGGAATGTACTTGAAGTTTTATGCAACTCTTCACGAAAAAAAAATTATATACTAATGATTCTTGTTGTAATTATATTATTCTGGAAAGTGTGAGTTTGCTCGCTTTATATATTAATGCTACTTGTGGTGATATCAACTTTAAAAAGAAAATGTTTTCTTCCTTTAATTTTTCTAACACTGTTTTTTATTTGTGAATGTTTAGGTTGTCATTTTTGAACTTATTTTTGGGGTTTGCTAAAAAAGGATACAAGAAAAAAAGGTATTTACTATTAATTTTAATCTTACTTATGGATGTATGTAATTAAGTTTTGTTTTGTATGCATGTGTGGTCTCTTTTTTGACTTTTTTTTTTTTGCTTATGATACGTCATAGTTAGTTAAATGAAAACAAAAATCTAAAATTATATTGGAAAGTGCTCATTGATAAAGTCATATATATGTCTTTGAGGTTATGTTTACTTTTGTATGCATGTTACTAATTGTATTTTATTATTTAGATGGACAATGAGGGAAAAGATACAATCTTTGCAATATTTTGGTGGATGCACACTCGCCGAATAGGAATGTCATATTTGTTAATGATTGTTGTTTATTGGTATTTCTCTAAGAAACGAAAACATAGGTTATCAATAGGTAATAATAGAATTAACTTTGAAAGAAGAGAGAGAATTAGAGCTCAAGTTATGCATGACATATTAGGACCGACAGGTCGTGATATAGTTAGAATGAGCCCTACGGCTTTTATACAATTATGTGAATTACTCAAAATGGAGGGTGGTCTTCGACCAACACGGCGTGCTAGTGTTGAAGAACAAGTTGCTAAGTCCTTATACATTTTGACCCATCATGCCAAAAATCGTGCGGTTAACTTTTGGTTCAAGCGTTCTGGAGAAACAACAAGCCGTCACTTTCATCGGGTTTTAAAAGCTATTATAGAGTTAGAGGAAAGATTCATCAAGCAGCCTAATGGATCTGTAACCCCACCAGAGATTGAGCAGAACAGTAAATTCTTCCCATATTTTAAGGTAAAATATGTTAAGATTGCAGTAGTCATAACATGTTTATAACTAACGGTTGGCTGACATATAACCTTCTTGACTATAACATAATAGGATTGCATAGGGGCGATTGATGGCACACATATTCGAGCTAAAGTGCCTACTCGAGTTGCTCCACGATACCGTGGAAGAAAAGACTGCCCAACAATGAACGTACTATGTGCTTGTTCGTTTGATTTGAAGTTCACTTACGTTCTCTCTGGGTGGGAGGGTACTGCATCTGACTCACGAATTCTGAAAGATGCACTATCTAGAGAAGATAAACTTGAGGTTCCGGAAGGTAACATATTTACAAATATTAAACTGTTAATTATTTAATTATTTATTATTTCCAATATTTCAATTTATAATAGGGTTTTATTTTATTTTAGGAAAATATTATATTGCGGATGCTGGGTTCGGGCTGAAAGCTGAATTTATCACATCTTACAGAGGTGTCCGATATCATTTGAATGAGTTCTCGAGTAATCCGCCGAGAACCATACGAGAGTTATTTAACCATCGTCATGCATCTTTACGAAATGCAGTTGAACGAGCTTTTGGGCTATTAAAAAAAAGATTTCCCATCATATCAAGTGCCAATGAACCAACATATGAGGTTAAAACACATAAGTTAATTGTTTTAGCATGTTGTATCTTGCATAATTATTTGTTGGGTATTGATCCAGATGAGAGCCTTTTAGCAGAGGTTGACGAACGAATTAGGAATCGACGTCACCGTCGTTGTCCTACAACAGATGAAGATGACGAACATAGGGGAGAGTTGGTCAGAGATTCTTTAGCTGGTGCTATGTGGATTGATTATAGTCGTCGTACCTAAACTGTTTAGCATTAGATTTGATTTGTGAGATTGATTTCTATGACTACGTTGTCGAATAAAGTCCAGAATTGCTTGCCATCATATGAAAATTTATTTATTGTTTAAAATTGCTTGAAGTTCTTTAATATTATCACATAGATTAATTTAATAAATTTTGTAATTAATTGGTTTGATCATGTCACTAGAATGGAGGGAGGAAGTTCAAGTGGTGCTGAAAATTATGGCAGAAGAAATACAGTGGTGTGGACACCTTTGATGGATGAAGCTTTATTGGATGCATTAATGCTGCAACAGGAGAAAGGCTTCAAGCAGAATGGGAGTTTTATCTCACAAGCGTATGACAATATTGTCATAGAACTGAAAGAAAAAATTGGAGACGATATAACTAAGGACAAGGTCAAAAATAGGTGGAAGACCTTGAAAAGTAATTTTGCGAAGTGCTATGATTTTTGGAGGAATGGTATGAGTGGATTTGCTTGGAATCCTACCACTAAGCTTTGGAGTGCTGAACCTGAAGTTTGGGAGAGTCTAATCAAGGTTAGCATCTTCTAGTAACAAATACCAAAAAATTATTTTTAATTTATTATTTTTTTATATGAGATATGTTTATATTTTTTTGTTTGTTTTTTGTTTTCTCAGGATAAGCCTGCAGCTCGTGAATGGATGACAAAACCTATTCCCCATTATGATAAGATGCTGATATTGTATGGAAATGATAGAGCTACGGGTGATGAAAGTGGAACTGCGAAAGAAGTAAGGCGCCGTCAAGCTTTTGAGCAGATGGAGACTATTGATGAGATTGATCATCTTGTCTCAGAAAATGAAGTGAATTTGGAAAGTTGTGATCCGTCTGATGATGCAGAACAACATTTCTCTTAGGCACGAGCTCGTAAAACTAAGAAGGCCAAGGGAGCAAAGAATGATAACGATGATGGGATATTAATTAAAGAAGCAATTGATAATGTTGCTCAAGTGATGGAACGAGGAAATCTAGTACTTGAGAAGGTGATGCAACGACTTCCAATTCCTGAAGAACAACTGTGGACTCTTTTGGAAGAAATATCGCTTGAGCCGCACGTGCTAACTGACGCATATGTTCACTTAATTGCACATCCCGAGAAAATACGAGCTTTGTTAGGATGTCCTCAACATAGGCGGAAGGACATTGTCATGCGATTAGTCTTCGGACATTTTGGTCCATGATATTCCTAAATGGTTTATTTCGTAGTTAGATGGAATAAGTTAGAACACTTTTATTATTACATGGATTCAACATATGAAATTATGTTGGTTATGTTTTTCAATAAGTTCGTACTTATATTGTACTTAGGAGAATAATTATGAAAAGTTCCCACACTTTACAAACTTTGACTTATTTTTTTAGTTCAACAATTTTGCTTCACAAAAATGTTTTACTTTTCTTTTTATTGGATAAATATGTTCTTCAAATCAACCAATTTTATTGGATCTATATATGAAAATTTTGTTAGTACAAGCAATTTATCACATTATTAAGAAAGAAGAATAAAATGAATTTACAAGCTAAGTAAAGGGTAAAATTGTAATAATATTTAAATTCTTTCACTCCCCCTCCTTTAATGAATGTATCCAAACAAGGAGGGGTAAACTTCCCTTTCTTCCCCTTACTAAGTCTATCCAAACAAGGGTAAGGTCATGACACCTTCCCCTTCCCTCCCCTTCCCTCCCCTTCCCTTAATGATAATATCCAAACAAAGCCTTAAGCTTGAATGGATGCTTAATTTGGTTAATTACCCTCAGGTCTTTAGTTTTGGGCGCGAGCCTCCAGTCAAGTTGGTGTAAGCAGTGGTGGGCAGTGGTCTGGTTCGGCTGGGCTTAGACTTGGGTTGGCTAGGCCCGGGATAAACATAACCCGGATACTGCTGGTGCAAGTTTTGTTAATTTAAAAGCGAAAAAATATTTACAATTAACTAGAACATGCCTCATAGGCGGGCGAAAATGATGAAATGTTAAAAAAATAACTGAAAATTAAAACATCATATCTATGCTTAACAGTATATTTAGATAAAATACAAACAAAAGAACACAAAATCCCAAGTGACAACAGAAGATTGAGAGTCATGCCAATGACTTTTCTGTAAGCTTTCCCCCCCTTCTTTTCAAAGGTTTTCTGTAAAATTCTTTTACTTAGGGGGTAAACGGTTCAAATCTTCACACTCATGAATATCACTTCTTCTTTTTTTTTTTCTTGCCAATTAAATCTATCATTTAAATACTTTTTTGAAGTAGTATTGACCACTAATGATTATGATATTGACAAATTAGCCACTGTAAAACTAATGACTAGAATATTTCACTGTCTCATGAAATATTCTGTGAAATGTAGTGATGACATAGTTGATTGTAATGATAAATTACATAATTTATCTTTGAATTATATGTTTTTCTCCACACTAATCACTAAAATAAAAAGATAAATCATAAACCCTTTCTCTCTTATCCTTTGTATATGTTATATGGCTCTTTTTCTCATGCGTTTCACCACCTCAAGGGCCTCAAACTCAAACATTGTGACCACTAAGCTACAGCTTCAAAACAAATCTTTGCAATTCAAGCATGAGCCACAGATAATAAAGGAGAAGAACAATGGGGATTTGAGAGAAATTGCAGCTAGGGTTTCCTCAATGTTATATATATATATATATATAATTGCTTAGAAAGAGTTACAAATTTAGTGTATGAGAGAGTACTTATAAAGGATGGGGATTAATCTGTTTGTTTCTTAAAATTTAGAGGACTTCTAGTCACAATTAGATTGTGCAGGCACCTGTTGCTCTGTTGATGGGTGTTAAATAGTTGGAGAATTGGAGGTGCCTACGTTTTTGGCCACTTTGTTGAAAGGTTGTGGACAACTTTTAAAATATTTAAAGACATAGTTAAGCCATTTGGAGCATGGTATCACCATAACTGGAGTGTTAATCATAGGAAATTAAACTTACATAAAACTCAATTAGTTGCTTATAATTGCGTTGTTTTATTTTCCCTGATATTGGGAACCTACTTTGTCACTTTTGTGGTTTGATGATAATTGTGGTATCCCATAACAACATCTAACATACAAAGGGGGTCAGAGTATATTTTTCACAACTTGGGATAATGTTAATGTCAACCCTTGCTCGGGGAATTTAGTATTTTATATTTTTCTTCTTTGTATAATCATATTACTAGTCAAAGTTAATAGAAAGAAGAAGTGAATTGTAAATGGAGAAGTTATGAAAATGTTTCTGACAGATTTTAAACCTTTATCATTAGGTTGATCAAAGCTGTATGAACATCTGATTTGGTCAATGTAGCAAGGCCTAATGTTTTAAAGACATTTTTTTTAGCTCAAGTCAATTAGCTTAAATGATTTGTGTTTGAAAGCGGTCAAACAATAATTTGATTTTGTTGATTTGAGAAGCTTATATTTATTATATTTATTTCTCTCATATTTAGTATGTTTTAATATATTTTGAACCTTAAATATATATTTTGAGTATGTTTTATAGCTTAGAGCATATCTGGACTTAATTGATTGAAAGTGAATTTAATTTGCCATTTTACAAGTTTTAATTTGGTTGTGCTCTTTCAGGATATTGACAGATTGGTGATGTTCTGGTAGAAAAATTATATCTTGAGCTAAAGAGATCGGAATAAAGTGATTCTTGATTCATTGAAAAGCTAACATCTGGAGCTACAAATCACATTCAGACCATGAAACCCAGTTTGCACGTTAAGAGGGTCAAATTCAGCTTCAAAAGTCGCGATTTACGAGTCACTGCTGGTTCAAAAGCAATTGCGGTATTTTGGGCATATCTTTGGCTGTAGATGTCCGTTTTATACGATTCAGATGTCGTTTCGAATATAAGAAAGAGATATAAAACTTTTATGCTTTGAGTTTTGAGAAATAATGGCTGAATCAAGGTCGAATATCAGCTTGAAGTTGCTATTGCTGTTCTGGAGTATTGCTTGGCTGACAACTTTGAAACCTTCTAGTTATTTTGAATCTTTTTATTTGTTTTGGGTACTTTTGTAACAATATAGAAAGTTTATGGAGTTTTTATGAGTTTAGCCATAAGTTTTAATTTCTTTGGTTTTTAAGCGTGGCTGCCGCCGCCAGGCCCCCATCTCCAGCTCTCCGTTTTTCGTAATTCCAGATTTATTTCTTTTATTCTTCTTTGTTTTTCTTTTGATGATGGCTGAGTAATTTTTTGGTTCAGTTCTAGGGACGATTTTCATCGCCAACACCGGTTGTGAGGATTGATTTTTCTTGCTTAAACTTTCTTTAATTTCAAGTATTTACTTCTTTATTGTTCAGATTTATTGCAATTAATTTTCCTGTTCTCGCTTGTTGAATTGGTTCTGCAATTGCAAATCTGCTTGATTTTCTTTCAACCGCTTAAGTGAAAAATTCAATTAGAAGCTAGTGAATTAATTGGAGATTACTTTTATTTCTGGTTAGTTCATATGAAGAAATAAGATAGGTTAAATTGTTCAAGCTTTTAGATTGTTGCCTGGAATAAACTTTTTGGTTCATTGATCTTAATGCTGATTTTGAAATAATTAGAAATTGCTTTTCAATATTTGGTTACTCAAAATTAAGAAATTAATCTGAAGCTTTTTTTGGTTAATTTTACTGCTGAATTCTTAGGGTTCTTTTTAGCTTTAAAGAGAATCCTGTTTATTTGCTTGAAATGAAAAAATATTTTCTTTTTATGATCAACTGCGTGATTGGAATGGATAATCAACCTTGAACTGAGCTTTTTTAGTATTGGTTAATTTCGATTTGATTCTACAGTTAATTTGTTTCAGCTTTTAATTGAAGAAACCCCCTAATCTTTTATTTCAGTTTTCTGACAGGAAGCTTTCAGTAAAAAAATCTCTCTTGGGATTCGACTTGGTTTTCACTGCTAGACTATAAATTTATTTATTCTGAGTTGTTAGGGATACCATAATTATTTTTTGCGGTTTCGACGACCGGCCATGATTGGAGTTATGTATATCAGTTGAAACTTTAAAATTAAAGAAACCAAATATATATATATGTGTGTGTGTGTGTGTGTGGAAAAATTAATAATTTTAATTAAATTTTTTTCTCTAAGTTGGGTACAACAAAAATTCACAACAAAGTAATTACTTTATAAAAAATTCTATTCAATTGATTATTAAATAGATATATTGTTAGCTTTCAAATGACATTAGTTTTGAATAAAAATTAAAAATTGAAAATAATGAGTTTTTAATGAGTTTTGAAATTGGAAAAGAAAGGAGCTAAGGTTCAAGTTATCATAAGATCTTATAAAATGCATCTGTAAATTTGTTTTTTATTCATAGGAGAGAGACAAGGGGTGAGTAGGAATTCAACATTAGATATTTTAGTAATTACAAGTTTTAATTACTAAGTCAAAGCTTAAAAGTTGTTATACATCTTTAACATTTATTGAGGCAATGGCGGATCAGTCAAGGATCATTACAAACGTTATCTTCATCCCATATTCTTTGAAATATTTGGGTTTGGTATAGAGATTAAGAAAAGGGAAAAAAAATGTTGTTTCCACTTTCAGCATTACTATTTACACATAAATTAAGAAAGATGAAATAAAGTAATGATAAAGTAATTTAATATATATAAGAACAGTGCAAAGATCTAAGACAACCCAAAATAATAAACATTGCAAAAATCTGAGAGAAATTGAGTATAAGTTTCTTTTAAAATTTAAAAGTATCATTAAGTGCTCTTTTCAAAATTATACATCAATATACCTATTTTATTTGTATGATATGTTTTTTGTATAATACTTTTTGTGCTTATATAAAAACATTTTTGCAAAGATGATATAGTAGGTAGCGATCAAATCAAAATTATACATCCTCACCATTAGGTGGTGGAAATGAGGGGCATTCTCTGGGCATGGCCTGGAGAACTCAACACTTGGTTTTTAATATCATACCGTACTGGCCGGTACAACTGGTACATATCAATATTGAAGCAAAAACCATACGATATGGGCTTAAAATGTCTCGGATTGTATACCGGTTTATATCAATCTGTATAGGATATCTCGGCATACCGATGACTCAGTTATACCAATTTTCATGCGATACAGGCTTTAAAAAAAATGAAAAATGAAAAGTCTAAGAATGCTAAAATTTGAAATCATTTACATTTTGCCGCTTTGCAATTTCAGCTTGCAAAAGGGTAGCCGAACAGTGTTTGCATCTGCTGGAGAGAGCTCTTCTTCTTCGTCTATTTTACTCCACCACCACAGCCTCCACCCATCCACCACCACCTCCACTCCACCTTCATCTGCCTATTTTACAATTTAAGCTTGCAAGAGCAGAGAGGGCAACAAAGCAGTGAGCAGCCTATCGAAGCTTTCCCTTCCTATTTGTTTAACTTCGCCACCGTAGCCTCTACCATCCACTAGCACCTCCACTTTACCACTACAACAGAGCTCCTCAATTGAAGGTTTGTTCTATTGCTTTTTTTCATTTTAAGTTTGGTTTGGTTTAGTGTAATTGATTTGTATTCACATGGTTTTAATGTTATTGCTTTATGAATTGTGAGTGCAAACTAGTTTTATTTTTGTTCTACTGGCCATCATTTTAGTCAATATAATTTCTTGATAACAGAACATTTCAAACACAAAATTATAGAATTAATGGTGTCAAATGATATGTTTGTTTTACTCTTTTTTAGTGTTATTTCTTTAGTATAATTTCAAAAAGAAAAAAGTTAAAAGGATTTACAACTAGAGCAACAAAAGTTAAGTGTTTTAGTTTTAATATCTTGTCCACTGTAGGAAAGAGAAACCAAAGCATTTGTCTATACTATTAGAAGCTCATTAAAGGTGGAGGAATCACTCATCTTAAGAAGCATTTAGCTAGAATTGTAGGAAATGTTTTCGAATGCTCAATGACAAATGAAACAACTCTTAGATGATAGCAAACAAGAAAAAAGGAGATGAAGGACAATCAATAAAGAGATAGGAGGTCCAATAATCCCTAACTTTGCTGATCAATCTTTCAGTAAAGATGATGAAGATGACATCTTGTTAAACTAACCAATAACAAGGGAGAAACGACAAATAACAGTTAAAGTACGGTTGATTCTTCAAAGAAAATGAAATGAGTCAAAAGTTTTTGCTCTAGGAGAAATTGTTAGTGCCCAACTTACTATCAAAAGTACATTACAATGCAAAAGTGTTGTGTATCAAGTAAGGCTGAGTATGGCTAGATGGTGGTATAATGCTAATATTTTTTTTAATACTGTGAACTCAAAGTTTTATCAGCCAATGATTGTTGTAATTGCAAGTATAAGAAATGGTTTTAAAGGCCCAAATGTCTATGAGCTTAAAGGTACATTGCATAGAGATAGTGTGAATAAAGTTTAACAATATCTCTTTGATGTTAAAATAATATGAAAAACTTATGGCTGTTCTATATTCATTGATGGATGGACAAACCAAAGGCAAGAACCAATTATTAATTTTTTTGGTTTATAGCCTAAAAGGTACCATGTTCTTGAAATCTACTAATACTTCTAGACTTATAAAAGATGCTGAGACTTTGTTTAAAATGTTTGATGAAGTTGTTCAACAAGTAGGTCTTGAAAATGTTGTGCAATTCATTATTGTTAATGATACATCATACAAAAGCGCTGGAAAAAAGTTTTAAGACAAGTATGGTACTTTCTTTTGGACACCTTGTGTTGCACATTATATTGACTTACTATTAAAGAACTTTGCTAACCCCGAATAGCTTCCCTCACCTTGATGAGTGCAAAAAGCTAAAAAAAAAATCAAAAAGTTCATTTATAATCACTCATGGTTGCTTGCTTTGATGAGAAGAGAATATACATGTGGCAGAGATTTTTGCCGCCCCGGTATTACAAGGTTTGCCACCAATTTCCTTAGCATACAATGCATTTTAACATTTAAGATAGCACTTATGTAAATGTTTGCAAGTCTTACTTGGATGAATTCAAGGTTTGTAAAACCCAATGGAGGAATAGAGATTTCGCCAGTTATTCTTGATGATATAGATTTTTAGATTATGTGTCAGCACATAGTGAAAGTAAGTAAACCACTTGTTAAGGTGCTTTGACTTGTTGATGGTGATGCCAAGCCAAGTATGAGTTATTTTTTTGAAGCCATGGACTAAGTAAATGAGACAATTAGAAAAAAGTCCAAAAACCAAGTGGCTTCATACCAGCCATAGATAGATGTTATTGATGCAAGGTGGGATAAGCAAATACAATCTCCATTGCATGCAACTAGTTGCTTCCTTAATCCTGAAAATTATTTCAAGTATGACTTTAATAGGAAGATGCAGGTTTCTATAGACTTCTTTCATTGTGTGTCGAAATATGTTCCTGACTATACTGTTCAACAGAAAATCACAGTTCAATTTGAAGATTATAAAAATAATATTGGTCAGTTTAGATCATCAATTGCTATTCATATAAGACAAAAATTAAATTCAGGTATATATTGTATCATTTTATTTATTTGGTTATTATTTTTTTTGACTTTAGTTTGTTAATAGTTTATAATATTTTTTTTGTTGATTTTCCTAATAAATAGTTACAGGTGGGATTCATTTGAAAATGAAACTCCAACACCCAATTCGTTTTAACTTTAGTCAATTGACTACAAAATGACTTATTTTTATTTTTACATCTTTTTTACTTGAAACTAAATTTAATTAAAAGGCAATATTAAGTAGCTGCAATAATCAATTGAAAATACAATTTTTATCATCTTACTAAATTTTTATGAATTTTTCTAGTTTCAAGCCTTAAAAAAGAAAAATTCATAAAAATTTAACAACATCCTAAAAATTTACTGTCAAATTGATTATTGCATCTACATAACATTGGCTTTTGAATGAAATTGGTTTTAGGTAAAAAAGATGTAAAAGTTAAAAAAAGTTAGTTGACTTTAGACAAAACGAATTGGTCCCAAAGTTGCAAAGTTTTGCTAAGCGACTACTCAGTCAATGTACAAATGCAATGGGATGCTAGAGGAATTAGAGTATGTTCGAGTTCATACATACAAAGCGCCAAGACAAACTAGAGTACAAAAGGTTAAATATTTAATTTTTGTTCGTTATAACTTCAAGATTTGATAGAGGTAATTTTTCAATATACTATAGCCTTTACAACTTTTGGTTATTTTGTTATTGTATTAATTATAATAATTTTTTATTGATAGGATAATGAATATGACCTCATGATTATTGGATTCTATAAGCCTTGATAATATTGATGTGATGGATGATTAGGTTACTGAGGAACCACATTGCTAAATGAAAATGATATTGCTGTTGATTAGATTAGTTTGAAAAAGCCTTTTGCTAAGTAAAGAGCAACGAACATTGACCTTGCAATTGAAATTCCTCCTCTTAATGAAAAGATGAACTTAAGGTTGAGCCTCCACATGTGTCAGCAATAGCATGATATGACTATGTAGAACTTCATGATAGTTAAAACTTTTGTTTTCCTATATTGAAATTGAATTGGAAGTTGAGACATTTTAATGTATTGTTATGTTTTATGTGCTATTTGAGATCTTATGTGTTGAATATTGGGACTTTCAATATATTTTTGTATCATGTGTTGATATGTTCTATTTATATATATGTGATACACACACACACACACACACATACATACATATATACGTACATATATATATATATATATATATATATATATATATATATATATATATATATATATATATATATATATATATATATAGACATTTTAATGTATAGACATTTATAGTGTATTGTTATGTTTTATGTGCTATTTGAGATCTTATGTGTTGAATATTGGGACTTTTAGTATATTTGTGTATCTTGTGTTGATATGTTCTATTTATATATATATATATATATATATATATATATATGTGTGTGTGTGTGTGTGTGTGTGTGTGTGTGTGTGTGTGTGTGTGATTTAGACACACACACACACATACACGCATATAATTTATTGTAAATCAGTACATCCGAGATGTACCACTGAGATGATACCGGTACCCTAGACCATACTATACAATTGAAAAAATGCTATAACTTTCGATACGAAATTTAAAACCTTGCTTAACACAACCATTTATCTGTTCATAAAAAACATTAATATAACTTAATTTCCTCAATATTTTGAAAAACATGCAAATGACTCTCTATCTTTTACAGACTACCATAAATACCCTTCACTTAAAATTCATAAAGATGTTTCTAAATGTAGAAAAAAATCAAAACTATATGCAATCCACTAAACTGTCAAGTAACTATTCAAAAACATAAATTCAAGGAACATATTTATCATTCCCTCCATGTCAAATTATTTACAATATATTATATTTTAGATTTTCTTAAATATTACAAGTAAATTAATTTACTATATTAACTTTCAAACTATCATTTCAGTATTCATTTTTTTCATCTTTCTTATTTTTTGTTTAAAAAGTGAAGGGTTAAAGTATAAATAGCACACAAACATTTCATTTTATCTTATGTCTATGCCAAATTCGAGTATTTTAAACAATTGGTGACCGACGCGGAGAGGAACAGTAGAGGAGGCGGCTTCAGTGAAGGTAAATGCAGGAGCGATAAGCGGCGACTGAAGAAGGAGAAAGAGGAAATGGCCGGAAATCTCCAAGAAAAGCTTTCAGGAAATGGCGAGAAATCGTCGGCTTCTTCTAGGAAAAAGACAAGCACAATTTTTTACTTTTAAATCTTCATTTACTCTTTTGTAGTTTTGTTAAGATAAATTTACAAATTCATTTAAACACCTTGTCTTATTCTTGCAAACATTTTTAAATTTGAAAATAACAATTTTTTTACATATTTATCCAGCCACTTTTATTTTTTGTTTCAGACACTTTTGTTTTTAAGATAATAAATTATTTACATATTACTTTAGATACTTTTAACTATTATTATAGATGCTTTAATATATTTATTCAAACACTTTTACATTTTATTTTGGAAAATAACAATTTTTTTTTATATTATGTGAAGAGATCAGATTATTTGCATATTATTTCAAATGTTTTGTACATACTTGTTAGCACACTTTTCCTAATTGCTCTAGCAATGGAATTGTGCTAACCGTTGATGCCTTTACTAGTCAATTTCGCACCCCCTAGCAATGGAATTGAGCTATCACCTTACTTTTTTTTTTTCTATGGTGAACCTACCTATTGCCTCATTCAATGCCTATGAACTTGATCTCTATCACCAAATTTCTCACATGATATAACAAATTTAGAAAATTAGATTTGGGTTGTTGAAGAAGGGCATTGAGGTTAAGCATGGTTGTTGACTGCACAAAGATGGGAGACAACATGTGTTTTATGCCATTCATATAACAAGCAAGAAGATAATGGTTCAACCCTTCATGACCATCATACTATCATCTATATATCTTGTTGTCATCTAGAATTGAGGTTGGAGTTATTAAGAACGGTGATGATGTGCAATGAGCAAGCGTGACCTTTGGAGTTGGTGGGTTGTCGATTTGCTCACAATCATCAACATGAGAGCTTTGGTAAGAGAAGTTAGAGCACCAAGATGGTGTGATTTGGGAGAAATTTTACAAGATGGGTTTGGGGATTATGCTATGTTTAAACCCTGGTTTCATTTGACCTCGTGGGAGTTTGGGGTTTGATGATGAGGGCTTCACGAGTTTCACACATATAAACAAGCAATGTGATGGTGTTAGGTCATGTGAGTGCATGTGCATCTCTTTCATCCAAATTGGACTAACTCACCTGAGTTTTGAAAGTTCAAGGTTTTTTTTTAGGTGTGAACTTTTTTTGTGTGGATAAAAACAAGAAAATTAAAAAAACTGATTATATCGAGATAAGATGGTTCAATTATTCTTTTTGAAGATTCATTAGTTTATATTAAAACCAAATTTCATGTTTAATTATTGGATCAATTATTGTTTCCTATTTTTGAAATAGAATAAACTGAATAGATCAAATAGTAACAAATATTTTACTATTATCCATATTGACCTTACCTATATAAAGTTATTGCCCTTTAATATTGGACTATACGTTGTTGGTGCTTTTCTAATTTTAGGTATGAAATATAAAATTATGAATGTTTATCTTATATTTTTTATTTATAATATGCTTATGGTCTTAGAAAAAGAAATTGAATAAATCAAACTGAATAAACTAAAATGTAGTTCGAATAGTTTAATAGTTTAGATTGGATCCGATATGTAATTCGGACTGTTTGGGTACATCTTATAAAAATAAAAACTGATTAGATCTTTGTGTTCAGAATAATTTCAAACTGAACCAATCGAATGCTTATCAGTAGTTTTTCTACGCTAAGTTCAAGTTTAGGGGCTAACTCGTTTGTTTTAGGTACATTTGAGGATCAATACTGCACTTTGGCCAAGATTTCATGTATCAAATAGAACACTACCAAACCAAAGTGAGATCCAGGTGTGTATATATAAGGGAAGATTCTAAAATACGGGGGGTGGTACCATACAGGCTGCATCTCCACTGTCCATGATGTTAAATGGAGTTTTGGTCTAACTACTTCTACAAACTACATTTTTATTCTTATTTCGTCCTGGTCCCAACAGTTTATCTCCTCCTTATTGTGCCATCAGATTGTGGTGAAGTAAGAGCGAGTTTGGTGGCAACCCATTTCTACCTATTATAGGTGGTCTCTCTTCTTCTAATCTTCCTCAAATATCATCCTCTCTTCGTTTACTCGAATCAATCTCGTTCACATCACTTATTTGCGTGATCCCAGGTTTCGTTCTCTCCATCATCGAATCGTCAGTTCAGCGCGGAGCTGTCTTTCCATCTTTCCATCTGTTCGGCAGTTGAGAGAGATAAGAGATCGTGATTTTGGTTGTTTTGGAAAGAAGACGAGCGAGTGTTGTGGTGAAGGAAGTTGTGCAGGGCTTCCCGCATCGACCCAGCCGAAGCGTCTCCCTTGGTGGCCCCAATATCACCTTCTCGCTTCGCTTCACTGATCTCATTCAGGTAGTTGATCGCTCTTCAACTCCACCATTTAATTTATCTATGTTTGAAATTCTCTTTAAACTATCCATGGACCACTTTTTGCTTATGTAGTCGTCGTTAACTAGTTAGGGATTGTTGTTTGGCCACTTCAGTTCACGAGAAAGTCAATCTGATTTGTGGGTTTTTGGGGTTGGCAAATTTGTCTTAATATTTTATGGGTTCCAAAAGAATTTGGTTTAACTTAATTAATTTGTATTAACCTGTTATGAAAATTGTTGGGTATCAAGAAAGCATATACATGAGTAAGAATTCAATATTTTGAGTAGCGCCATGCCCTGGTCTGTAATAATCTAGCCGGATGTTGAAAATTAGGAGAATAGGTTTTGGGCAAGAATTCCACTAAAAGCACATGATTTTGGGTAAGAATTCAAGGAGAAATAGAGAGGGTCAAGAGGAACTAGGGCTTGGTTGGGAAAATAGGAATAGTAAAACTAGAAACACTTCACCAAGTTTATAAACTCTATTTCCAACAAGTCCCCATAGTTTCTTAAGTTTGTCAAAATAAACCCTTTCCCAAAATAGTAGTTCTAGTAAACCTTTAGTCAAATCTTTAACACTTAAGCAAATCTTTGGGTTTTAAGCAAGGTTTATGCTTCAAAACATATTTTTAACTTTCAGGTCTCAACCCGATACCTTGGGATGCAAAATTATCACTTTGCCCCTGACCTCTTTTGGTGCCATAAACTTCTTGGAAATTAGTAAACTTTGTCCAACTTATTAATCCTTGCCTAGTTAACTCAAAATATGATATTAAATTAGGAATTTAATTAATTTACCTCCCTCAGTTAAGTTTCTGCTAGGAAGGCTGTAACATTCCCTCTACATAAGGTGCAAAATGACACACTTTTAGGAGGCTAGGGACGTCATATGTAAAAAAAATGTAGAATAGGGTCCAAAATGGTACATAATAAAAAGTTAGGGCCATAGGTGCAATTTATTCACAACACTACTAAAGATTTTAAGGCTTAAAGTGCACTAATAGCCCTTAGGCTTAACCAACTTGCATGAGTTGGTCCCTCAACTTTGGCTCAACATGATTTCATTGTCAAATTTGTATAAAAGGTGCAAATTAGTCCATTTGCAAACGGGAGAAGTAATGTTGTTAATCTTTTTTTTTTTATTGTAGAATCCTGCTTTTGGTTACTTTTTTTTCTTTTTTTATTGTAGAATCCTGCTTTTGGTTATTGTTTTTGGTTTACTAGTTTGTTTACCTTGAACTTATAATTTAGCCAATTTTAAATGATGTTTATTTTTTAATTATCTAAAAACATCTCAATGTTAATAATTTGGCTAAAAAAATTGAAATATAATGAGTTGTTTTATTTGTACGATATAAAATGTATACTTTAATGCTTTGACACATACTGTTATTCATTATTGTGCATATTGTGGGCATAACTATACTAGTTTTTTTTAATGTAATGTTTTCATTTTCTTAGTATGTGTTTCTAAATTTTTTTTGCCCTTTTCTTTTTATGTTTCTAGAGTGAAAAACATTATTTAGTGAACCATGTAATTCTACAAAGGAAACTGTCAACATATGTTTAATTAGACATAGAAGATGATTTACAAATTTACCCTTTACCCTAAATTCCATTCCCTCTTCCATGCTTCTTTTCTCACGCCACCTTATTTCTCATCTCAACTTCAACAATTTCGCCATTTTGACTCCATCGTTAGACTTATTCTAGGTCTCATTTATGAACACATCATCCTCGTCCATTGACTATCTCTAAAAGCTATTTGATGGCTTTGCTAACCTTCAACCTTCTACAGTAGTTATTCTCAGTAGCGCAGGGGATCGGGCGAAAGAAGAAGTAGTTACGACAGATGCAAATTCAAGAGCTGTAACTAGAGGAGGAGAAAAAGAAAGCGGCTATGGCAGAGGCGGATCTAGGAATGGTGAGCGTTGATCGGCGGAGGAGAAAGATGAAATGGTTGCGGTGGAGCAAATCCATGAGCCGCAGAGGAAGTGGCTTTGGCAAAGGTAGATGCAGAAGCAATCAGTGGCGATCGAAGGAGAAGAAAGAGGAAATGGTGAGAAATCGCTGGCTAAAAAGCTTCTAGAAAAAGACAAGCATAATTTTTTACTTTTACATCATCATTTACATTTTTGTATTTTTATTAAGACACATTTATAAATTTATTTAGATACTCTGTCTTATTCTTTCAGACATTTTTAAATTTGAAAATAACAAATTTTTTACATGTTGTTGTAGTCTTTTTTTATATATATCATCAAACACTTTTACATATTTATTTAGATACTTTTTATGATAAAATAAATATTGTCGACCGCACAAAGATGAGAGACAACTTACATTTATGCCATATATATGAGAAGGAAGAAAATAACGGTTCAACCCTTCATGGCCATCATGCCATCATTTACATATCTTGTTGTCATCTATAATTGAGGTCAGAGATCTTGAGAAAGGTGATGATGTGCAATGAGCAAGCATGACCTTTGGTGGTGGTGGTAGGTTATCGATTTGGTCACAGCATAAACATGAGAGCTTTGCCAAAAAAAGTTAGAGCACCAAGATGGTGTGCTTTGGGAAAAATTTTGCAAGATGGGTTTGGGGATTATGCTATGTTTAAACCCTAGTTTCATTGGATCTCGTGGAAGTTTGGGGTTTGATAATGGGGGTTTCATGAGTTTTACACATATAAACAGGCAATGTGAGGGTGTTATGTCAAATGAGTACATGTGCTTCTCTTTCATCTAAGTTGGACTAACTCACCTGAGTTTTGAAAGTTCACGGTTTTTTTTTAGGAGTGAACTTTTTTTTTTGGATAAAAAAGAAAAATTAAAAAAAAACTAATTGTATTAGGAATAAATGGTTCAGTTTTTTTTTATCCATTAGTTTAAATCAAAACCAAATTTCATGTTTGGTTATTAGAGCAATTATTGTGTTTTATTTTTGAAATAGAATAAACCAAATAGACCGAATAATAACAAATATTTTCCTATTATCCATATTAACCTTACCTATATGAGCTATTGCCATATAATATTGGACAATACATTGTTGGTGCTTCTCTAACTTTAGGTATGAAATTTAAAATTATAAATTTTTATCTTATATTTTTTATTTATAATATGCTTATGGTCTCAGAAAAAGAAACTGAATAAATCAAACTAAATAAATTGAAATATAGTTTGAATAGTTCGAATCGGATCTAATATGTAATTCAGATAGTTTGGACTTTCTATTTAGAGTAATTTTAAATTGAACCAATCGAAAGCTCATTAGTAGTTTATCTGCACTAAGTCCAAGTTTATGGGCTAACTTGTTGTTTTAGGTCTATTTGAAGATCAGTAGTGCGCTTGGGCCAAGATTTTAGGTATCATCAAATAGAACAATACCAAACTAAAGTGAGATCCAGATGTGTATAAATAGCCCCTCCCTACAGCAACTTGAAGGTTGTTCTGTTCAGTCCTCTACTCTCTCCCATCACTTGTCTCCTACATTTTGTTCTCCGATCAGAGTATGTTGTCACCACCAAATCTGCATTTGGTCGTAGAGCTTTATTTCTCGCTATTACATGTCAATTTTGCTACTTACTAGTCTCTGATCTCAATTCTGACCTTGTTTAATCTTTGTTGGATTTGTTCCAAGCTAATATTTAATTTTGATGATGACAAGTGTATTGTGTTAGTGTGTTTAATCTCATTTTATTGGATCAAAATAGATTTGTTAAAGTTGTGTTTTATTTCCAAGTATTTTAACTGTTGTTTCAAAAAAATATGTTTTAAGTTTAAAGATAAAACTTGTTTCTGAAGAGAAGTTAGTAGGTCATCAAAATATGTTGGTGTTTGAATCAAGTTTGATTTCCAAATGACAAGTTTTTCTAAGTTGTTTCATGCTTAATCCATTAAAAAAATAGTTGAACATGTCTTTTTATCACCTAAGTTTACCCAGCGCCCAAGTTTATGTTTTAATACATTAAAAGGCCTTTAATTTGAAGTCTAGAGTTGCTGTCTATTTTCTGAGATATCAAGTAACGTGTTACACTCTGATTTTAACCTATTATTCACAAGTCTGAAGACTTTCATCCAAATTTCTCAACTGGTGAGATTTCAGCACAAATTTGAAATATGAGTTGGACGAATTAAAGGATGCCACCTGGACAATATGACAGAGCATTTAATGACCTGTCTTTAGCTATTTTTGACTGTTGGAGGACGAACTCGAGTTTAACGTGTTAAACCCAGAACTTAACATGAAATCTGAAACTTTTCTTGTATAAAAAATAGAACAATAGTCACCAGTTTTTCAAACATCTCCAGCAGGATTTCAACGTCTCTTTTAGCTCCCAAATGAGTATAAAAACATAAAGAAATACTTTGAAAAGAACTCTTAGCAACTAGAAAAGAGATTTCATCTTCACAGAGCTTGAGTTTGAAAAATGTCAAGAGATTGAGCTATCACTTGCTTATCTAGCTTTGAGTGCTTCTATTGTTGTTACCACTTTATAACCTTTTAAACACCATTTGGTGAGATTGAGTTAGTGAGGTTTCTAGTTAGCTTATAGGAAAACTAGTGAGGAAAAGAGTGTTGGTGAGGTTTCTAGTTAGTCTCTAGGAAAACTAGTGAGTGGTTATGGTAGAGGGAACTACAAAAAGAGTATCTACTTTTGTGATTCATAGTGGAAAAGAAAACTCTCAAGTGCTGAACTTGAGGAGAGGAGTATGCTCTCAAGAGGAGAGACTTAGCATCTATAAAAATACTTGTGTGCAAGCTTCTCTCCTTCTACTTGTTTGATTATTCCTGGTGATTTGTCTTTACTCATTGTTTGAAGTTGTTTGTTTTCAAAAACACTTTAAAACAAGCTTTTAAAGCAAAGTTTAGGATCATTGTGGTAGTCATTTTCTGGTTAAAATAAGTTTATTTGAGCTCCCTAAATTGCATTTTAGTTTAAGAGATTAAAAACTCATTTTCTATGATTTTTGGAATTCAATCAATATACCTCACTTTTTTATTATATTTGGGCCAACAATTGGTATCAAAGATAGTGGCTATGTTTGATAAAATCTAGTGATTTTTAAGCTTAAAGATCCATTACAACCACTAGCATACATCTTGAGGGGCAAAACCTATCTAGGCCACCTTTGTTTGACTCTACAAACTTTAATTGGTGGAAAACTGGAATGCAGATTCATATCCTAGCTATTGATCATTCTCTTTGGAGGATCATTATGGATGGCCCTAGGATTTCTACAAAAACGGTTGATGGAAACCAAGTGCCAAAAGATCGAACGGAATATAAACCGGAGGATGATCTTATGTGCACTATGAATGCAAGGGCAATGAATATTATTTATTGTGCACTAACCTCGGATTTATTCAATTTGGTTTCTTCATGTGAAAATGCTAAGGACATATGGAACAAGTTATTGGTCACATATGAGGGAACCACACAAATGAAAGACACCAAGATGCACATGCTTATGAAGGATTATGAGTTGTTCACCATGGAGCCAAATAAAAGCATACAAGAAATGTTTAAGAGATTCAATGAGATCCTAACACCATTCAAGTTACTTGGGAAGGAATATACAAATGAAAAATTAGTAAGGAAAATCTTGTGGAGTTTACCTCCATCAATGAAAGAGGAAGCATCTAAACCATGCATATGGATGAGCTCTTTGGAAAGTTGTTGACTTATAAGATGAAGGAGCAAGTTGAGGAAAGATTCATCAAGAAGAATAAGTCAATGGCTTTGAAGACTTAAGAAGACTGCACATCAACAAGTGAAGATGGAGAGATTGATAAGGCTTTCTTAGCAAAGAAGTTTAGCAAGGTGTTTAAGAAATTCAAGAGAGAAAAAGATGAGAAGAAGAATAAGAATGATATGATTTGCTACAATTGCAAGAAGCCCGGGTTTCTACAATTTGAGACAAAAAAAAAAGTACAAGAAGCTAAAAAAAAGGAAGCAAGAAGAAAAATGGAAATGCCATGAGGACATGGAGTGATAGTGACCAATCTTCAAGTAAAATTTCAACTTTAAATGATTCAAGTGAAGATGTCAACTTGTGCTTAATGATAAATAAAGATGCAGCATTCTTAACAAATCAAAGCCATTCCTATCTATGTCTTATGGCAAAAGAAGAAGATGAAGTAATGGGTTATTCAAGTGACTCTTCTAGCTTATACATATCTATAGGTAGTGAATACTTAGAATTGTAAAATGTTTTCAATGCTCTTTACAAAGATTCCCAAAAACTTGCTAAACATCAAGGTGAATTAAAAGCATTAAATGCTTCCTTGACTAAAGAAATAGATGAACTAAAAAAGAAGAACCTTGATCTCACCCAATCTTTGTCTAAATTTGTTAAAGGTAAAGAAAACCTTGATTTATTGCTTAGTGCTCTTGACAACAAATTAGTCACTGTAAAACTAATGACTAGAATATTTCATTATCTCATGAAATATTCTGTGAAATGTAGTGATGACATAGTTGATTGTAATGATAAATTACATAATTTATCTTTGAATTATATGTTTTTCTCCACACTAATCACTAAAATAAAAAGATAAATCATAAACCCTTTCTCTCTTATCCTTTGTATATGTTATATGGCTCTTTTTCTCATGCGTTTCACCACCTCAAGGGCCTCAAACTCAAACATTGTGACCACTAAGCTACAGCTTCAAAACAAATCTTTGCAATTCAAGCTTGGCATCAGATAATAAAGGAGAAGAACAACTGGGATTTGAGAGAAATTACAGCTAGGGTTTCCTCAGTGTTATATATATATATATATATATATATATATATATATATATATAATTACTTAGAAAAAGTTACAAATTTAGTGTATGAGAGAGTACTTATAAAGGATGGGGATTAATCTGTTTGTTTCTTAAAATTTAGAGGACTTCTAGTCACAATTAGATTGTGCAGGCACCTGTTGCTCTGTTGATGGGTGTTAAATAGTTGGAGAATTGGAGGTGCCTGCGTTTTTTGTCACTTTGTTGAGAGGTTGTAGACAACTTTTAAAATATTTAAAGACATAGTTAAGCCGTTTGGAGCATGGTATCACCACAACTGAAGTGTTAATCATAGGAAATTAAACTTACATAAAACTCAATTAGTTGCTTATAATTGCGTTGTTTTATTTTCCCTGATATTGGGAACCTACTCTGTCACTTTTGTGGTTTGATGATAATTGTGGTATCCCATAACAACATCTAACATACAAAGGGGGTCAGAGTATATTTTTCACAACTTGGGATAATGTGCTGTACTCTAGCAGTTGTAAACCAAGTGTAGGTTATTGCAAGTAATAAAATCTCAGGAGTTTGAGTGTCGAACCACAGGGAAATGAATTAAGAAATACAAGTTGAATTTTTAATAAAGAAAGTTTTGGTGAAAGGTGCGAATAAGTGTGAATTAAAATTGAAATTCAAATAAAATAACTAAGGTTAGAGGATCCACTTTTAGTATATCGGTTATGATTAATTTTAGCCCATCTTTCCACTCAATTGGAATCCACACATAGAGGAGGTCCCAATCGAGGAATTTAGTTAGTATTAACTTTCATTGATCTTAAAATGTCAACGCTTGCTAATGGGTTCAAGTATCCATTATGTCAAATTTTGTCGACAATAATTCAAGATTCCAATATAACCAGTAGAGCCATGTTCTACAGAGGGAATTAAGCAGCTTTTGTGCCAATGATTTGAGTATGATGAATCAAGACTCCTACTTAACAAGGAAGGAAGTTAAATAGATTAAGGAAGAAAATACCGTTAACGTTATGATCCATTCAAATCAATCATAACTTCTACACCAAAAGCTTCACTCTTTTACCTTAGCAAAAAGAAGATTAGTTAGACATAATAAAAGTAAACAACATTTAGAAAGATGAAATGAACATGGATTGAAAGATCAAAGGAAAGAACAAGAAAACACTTGGACAGAGCTTCGGTATTGAAAACAAGAACAAGAACAAAGAAGAAAAACTAAAGAAAATACAAGAACATAAAGGAGGCCTAAGAAAATGGCCTAAGAAAGTGGCAACCTTCACCCTCCCCCCAAGGTGCCTATTTATAGAGCTTTGGGGTGGGTGAAATGGTAAAAATAAAATGGTAAAATGTAGGTAAATACAAATCAATAATGGCAGGCTGTAACTTTATTTTATTTTTTCAACCATCGTAGACATCATATCAGCTCTTCCTCAAAGAATAGAAGTTGTAGATCTCCTCTTTAGCTTCAAATTGATAGCTTGCACATTCAAATCGGACATCCGCAGCTCAAGTTATGATTTTTCTACCGAAACTGCTCTTCAGCATACGAAAATAACGAATGGTCTCATCTATAATCAGATTTCAGCAATGAAAACGATCAAATTAGCTCGCGGAATGAAGCAGAGTTGAAGATTTATGTGTTGGCTTTCAGATGAATTTGGAATCACTTAGTTCCAACATCTACAGCTCCAGATATGATTTTTCTCGTGAATGGCCACCAAGTGATGATTTTACCTACGTAAAAAATAATTATTTAATATATATATTTTAATATTAATGAACAGTAAACCACGTATGTACAGTGAATATGCATATGAACAGTAATTCGGTGAATAGTGACATGTGAATAGTAAAAAAATGCGTGAATAGTAACCTGGTGGAAAAAATGCGTAGAATATAGGAATTAATCATACTCAAAGTGTATAATGATGATTTAAACCCTTAATAACAATACACTTATGAGTATTTATCATAATGTTAATGTCAACCCTTGCTTGGGGAATTTAGTATTTTATATTTTTCTTCTTTGTATAATCATATTACAAGTCAAAATTAATAGAAAGAAGAAGTGAATTGTAAATGGAAGAGCTATGAAAATGTTTCTGACAGATTTTAAACCTTTATCATTAGCTTGATCAAAGCTATATGAACATCTGATTTGGTCAATGTAGCAAGGCCTAATGTTTTAAAGACATTTTTTTTAGCTCAGGTCAATTAGCTTAAATGATTTGTGTTTGAAAGATGTCAAATAATAATTTGATTTTGTTGATTGAAGTTATGTATATTAGTTGAAACTTTAAAATTAAAGAAACCAAAAAACAAATATATATTTTTTTTGGAAAAATTAATAATTTTAATTAAAATTTTTTTCTCTAAGTTGGGTACAACAAAAATTCAAAACAAAGTAATTACTTTATAAAAAATTTTATTCAATTGATTATTAAATAGATATATTGTTAGCTTTCAAATGACATTAGTTTTGAATAAAAATTAAAAATTGAAAATAATGAGTTTTTAATGAGTTTTGAAATTGGAAAAGAAAGGAGCTAAGGTTCAAGTTATCATAAGATCTTATAAAATGCATCTTTAAATTTGTTTTTTATTCATAGGAGAAAGACATTAGATCTTTTAGCAATTACAAGTTTTAATTACGAAGTCAAAGCTTAAAAGTTGTTATGCATCTTTAACATTTATTGAGTCAATGGTGGATCAGTCAAGGATAATTACAAACGTTATCTTCATCCCATATTCTTTGAAATATTTGGGTTTGGTATAAAGATTAAGAAAAGGACAAAAAATGTTGTTTCCACTTTCAGCATTACTATTTACACATAAATTAAGAAAGATGAAATAAAGTAATGATAAAGTAATTTAATATATATAAGAACAGTGCAAAGATCTAAGACAACCCAAAATAATAAACATTGCATTTAATCTGAGAGAAATTGAGTATAATTTTCTTTTAAAATTTAAAAGTATCATTAAGTGCTCTTTTCAAAATTATACATCAATATACCTATTTTATTTGTATGATATGCTTTTTGTATAATACTTTTTGTGCTTATATAAAAACATTTTTGCAAAGATGATATAGTAGGTAGTGATCAAATCAAAATTATACATCCTCACCATTAGGTGGTGGAAATATGGGGCATTCTCTGGGCATGGCCTGGAGAACTCAACACCTTGGTTTTTAATATCATACCATACTGGCCGGTACGACTGGTACATACTAATTGTTGACACCCAATTTCATCCGACCCTTTTTTTTTTTTAAATAATAATTAAAAAAAATAATTAAAAATTAAAAAATAATAATTATATAAAAATTATTATTAATTAATTATACAAAGAGAGAATTAAATTAAATAGTTTTGGGGAAGGGGCATTTTGTTAAGTTAATATCTATGTGTGTATATCCAAAGAAATTAAAATTCAAAAAAAAAATTAATTAAAAATATTATTATTATTAACTAATTAATTATTATTACTGAAAAAATTTTAATTAATTAGTTTAAAATATATTTTGTTTTATAAGGGTTTAGTTAAAAATAATATATGTGTGTATGTATGTATGTAGGAATTACAAAAGAAAACTCCATAAAAAAAAATAAGAAAGTTTGGGGTAAAAATGACAAAATTAAGAAGTTTTGGGAAATTTTGATAAAATCTGAAAGTTCCAGGAGCATTTGATAGTTTGTCACATGAATTTTGGGCCAGACCGACGGTTCTGGCCCAAATTGACAGAAAAAGACAAAATTGTCTCAATCAGAAGTTTCAGGAACATCCCCAAAGTTAAAGAGACGGAAAGGACTGAAACTGTCATTTTACCAAATTAAGAGATAAGCTTGATTTTAATTATTTTTTAATTATGAACAGTCCAGCACTCCTTCCCCTATAAATAGGGGTCCAAATCTGTAAAGAAAGGAGAGAAAAAAGAAATCAAGATTAGAGCTCCATTTTTAAAAAACGGAAAACTTTAGAAACAGTCTCTGGCCTCTCCTTCCTTTTTTTCCAAAAACCAAAAACTTCTCTGTTCTCTCTTTCAGGCCACCCCCTTTGAGTTGCCGTCACCCCGTCCGTTTTCTTTTCCTCCCGTTTGTTTGCCCCCGCCGTCACCTCACCTCCTCGCCGTCGCCCCCAATCGTCGCCGTTTCGTCCAAAGCCGTCATTTTTTTTTGCCCTTTTTTTCATTTTTCTCTCTTCTCCGTCGTGTCCCGTCGCCCCCGAGTCACTCTCCGACGTCGCCGCCCCCTTCTCGGCCGCCGTCCTCGCTACCTCCGTCGACCCAACCGACGCCGTAGCCACCCCGTCGTCGCCCCACCGCCACGCTCAGCTGTCCTTCCACCGTCGCCGGAGAAAACGAAAATCAAAAGGGCAAAACGTTTGCAAACCGCGAACCCGACCCAGAAATTCAAAAAAATTTACTTTTTTGGTATAATCCCCATTTTAGTCCTTGATATTTTTATTTCATCCATTTTAGTTACTAATTTTGTTATTCTTGCAGAAAGGCCATTAACAACTAACTTTACTAAGAACTAACTTTTATTATTATTATTATTATTAACGACTAACTTTACTAACAACTAACTTTTATTATTATTATTATTATTATTATTAACAACTAACTTTACTAACAACTAACTTTTATTATTATTATTATTATTAACAACTAACTTTACTAACAATTAACTTTTATTATTATTATTAACAACTAACTTTACTAACAATTAACTTTTATTATTATTATTAACAACTAATTACTAACAACTAACTATTATTATTATTATTATTATTATAATTCATGGAAGGTTATACCTCCTATTTATTTATTTTTAAAGTGGATGGCCAAAAAGCCCCACTTTATTTATTTATTATCTTTTAATATTCCTTTATTTACTTTATATGCTTTCTCTTTATTTATTTGCATCTGTTATTTAATTTATGCACCTTTTTTTTAATGGATGTCCAAACCAAAAAAAAAAAAAAAGAAAAACCTCCACTTTACTTTATTTATTTATTGTCATTTAATTTTCCTTTATTTACTTTATGCAAAAATCTTATTTTATGGTTAAACTTATTTCACTTATTTCACCTTTAGCCATAAAAAAAATAAATAAAATAAAATAAGTAAATAATAACAAATTCAAAGAGAAGAGTTTTTTTTTATGTGAATAATTAACTTTATTCCATTTTATTTTTAGTGCCAACAAAAATTTTTTTTTTACAAAAGCCCCCATCCTTTATTATTTTGGAATACATATATTTTAAAAAAATAAAAAATAAAAAATTAACCTTTTATTCCTTTTATTAAAAATAAAAACTAAAAAAAATCATAACCAGACAATAAAATAAAAATCAATTTTTAAGTATATCTTTTTTTAAAAAAAAATCTTTCATCAAACAAAAAAGAAAAGAATAAGAAAGAAAAGAGTAAAAAGAAAAAGAAGAAAAAAAAAAGAAAATAAAAGAACAAAATAATTTTTTTAAAAAAAATTAAAATTAGTTAACATTAAGGTTATTAAAAATCCAAAAGTTCACAAAAATTTATGACAAATTAAGAATTAAGTTTTTTTTAAGTTAAAATCCATGTCCGGGTGATCCGATAGGATTTATGGCTTGGAGAAAACATAAATTTTTCAAATGAATAAAATTAAGTATCAGAATAAAATCTATATTCTGATAATTCGGCAGAATTTATGATATGGATTATTAATTAATAATTAACTAAAATTTTGTTAAATTCCGTGTCCGGGTGATTCGACAGAATCCATGGTTCGGAAATATCAAGTTTGTTATAAAATTGCGCAAATTAATTATCAAGATTTTTTTTTAAATCCACATTAATGCATTAATCCACATCTGGACGATTTCATTTAAAATTTCTAGTTTTGAAAATTAACTGAATTTATTGAAAAGCAAAGCAAAACAAAATTGAAATCAACTAAGGTACTAATTTTTTGGCGCTATAACAAAGTTGTTTTAATGTAATCATACTCCCGAACCTTTGAACTCTCGCAGACCATTTTTAGGTATCTAATTGACCTAAGCGAAAACCGATTGGTAGTGACTCCCGAAAACCCGCACGTTGCCACACCAATACTGAAGCAAAAACCATACGATATGGGCTTAAAATGTCTCCGATTGTATACCAGTTTGTACCAATCTGTATAGGATATCTCGGCATACCAATGACTCAGTTATACCAGTTTTCATGCAGTACAGGCTTTAAAAAAATTAAAATGAAAAATGAAAAGTCTAAGAAAGCTATATTTTGATTTACATTTTGCCGCTTTGCAATTTTAGCTTGCAAAAGGGTAGCCGAACAGTGTTTGCATCTGTCGGAGAGAGCTATTCCTCTTCGTCTATTCTACTCCACCACCACCTCTATTCCACCTTCATCTGCCTCTTTTACAATTTAAGCTTGCAAGAGTAGAGAGGGCAACAAAGCAGCGAGCAGCCTATCGAAGCTTTTACTCCCCGTTTGTTTAACTTCGCCATCATAGCCTTTACCATCCACTAGCACCTCCATTTTACCACTACAATAGAGCTACTTAACTAAAGGTTTCTTCTACTGCTTTTTTTTCATTTTAAGTTTAGTTTCGTTTAGTGTAATTGATTTGTATTCACATGGTTTTAATGTTATTGCTTTATGAATTGTGAGTGCAAACTAGTTCTATTTTTGTTCTACTGGCCATCATTTTAGTCAATATAATTTCTTGATAACAGAACATTTCAAACACAAAATTATAGAATTAATGGCGTCAAATGATATGTTTTTTTTACTTTTCTTTAGTGTTACTTTTTTAGTATAATTTCAAAAAGAAAAAAGTTAAAAGGATTTACAACTAGAAAACAAAAGTTAAGTGTTTTAGTTTTAATATCTTGTCCACTGTAGGAAGGAAAAACCAATGCATTTGTCTATACTATTAGAAGCTCATTAAAGGTGGAGGAATCATTCATTTTAAGAAGCATTTAGCTAGAGTTGTAGGAAATGTTTCCAAATGCTCAATGACAAATGAAGCAACTCTTAGATGATAGCAAACAAGAAAAAATGAGATGAAGGACAACCAATAAAGAGATAAGAGGTCCAATAATCCCTAACTTTGCTGATCAATCTTTCAGTAAAGACGATAAAGATGACATCTTGTTAAACCAACCAATAACATAGGAGAAACAACCAAGTAACAGTTAAAGTATGGTTGATTCTTCAAAGAAAATGAAATGAGTCAAAAGTTTTTGCTCAAGGAGAAATTGTTGGTGCCCAACTTACTATCAAAAGTACATTACAATGCAAAAGCGTTGTGTATCGAGTAAGGCTGAGTATGGCTATATGGTGGTATAATGCTAATATTTTTTTAATACTGCGAACTCAAAGTTTTATCGGCCATTGATTGTTGTAATTGCAAGTATAAGAAGTGGTTTTAAAAGCCCAAATGTTTATAAGCTTAAAGGTACATTGCATAGAGACAGTGTGAATAAAGTTTAACAATATCTCTTTGATGTTAAAATAAGGTGAAAAACTTATGGTTGTTCTATATTCGCTAATGGATGGACAAACCAAAGGCAAGAACCAATTATTAATTTTTTTGGTTTATAGCTTAAAAGGTACCATGTTCTTAAAATCTACTAATACTTCTAGACTTATTATAAAAGATGCTGAGACTTTGTTTAAAATGTTTGATGAAGTTGTTCAATAAGTAGGTCTTGAAAATGTTGCGCAATCCATTATTGTTAATGATACATCATACAAAAGTGCTAAAAAAAATGCAAGACAAGTATGGTACTCTCTTTTGGACACCTTGTGTTGCACATTACATTGACTTACTATTAAAGAACTTTGCTAACCCTGAATAACTTCCCTCACCTTGATGAGTGTGTACAAAAAGCTAAAAAAAATCAAAAAGTTCATTTATAATCACTCATGGGTACTTGCTTTGATGAGAAGAGAATATACATATGGCAGAGATCTTTGCCACCCCTGTATTACAAGGTTTACCACCAATTTCCTTAGCATACAGTGCATTTTAACATTTAAGATAGCACTTATGTAAATGTTTACAAGTCTTACTTGGATGAATTCAAGGTTTGTAAAACCCAATGGAGGAAGAAAGATTTCGCCAGTTATTCTTGAGGATATAGATTTTTAGATTATGTGTCAGCACATAGTGAAAGTAAGTAAACCACTTGTTAAGGTGTTTTGACTTGTTGATGGTGATACGAAGCCAAGTATGAGTTATTTTTTTGAAGCCATGGACCACGTAAATGAGACAATTAGAAAAAAGTTCCAAAACCAAGTGTCTTCATACCAGCCATAGATAGATGTTATTAATGCAATATGGGATAGGCAAATGCAATCTCCATTGCATGCAACTAGTTGCTTTCTTAATCCTGAAAATTAGTTCAAGTATGACTTTAATAGGAAGATACAGGTTTCTATAGACTTCTTTCATTGTGTGTCGAAACATGTTCCTAACTATACTGTTCAACAGAAAATCACAATTTAATTTGAAGATTATAAAAATAATGTTGGTCAGTTTAGATCATCAATTTCTATTCATACAAGACAAAAATTAAATTCAGGTATATATTGTATCATTTTATTTATTTGGTTATTATTTTTTTGGTCTTTAGTTTGTTAATAGTTTATAATATTTTTTTTTGTTGATTTTCCTAATAAATAGTTACAGGTGGGATTCATTTGAAAATGAAACTCCGAAGTTGCAAAGTTTTGCTAAGCGACTACTCAGTCAATGTACAAATGCAATGGAATGCTAGATGAATTAGAGTATGTTCGAGTTCATTCATACAAAGTGCCACGACAGACTAGAGTACAAAAGGTTAAATGATTTAATTTTTGTTCGTTATAACTTCAAGCTTTAAGAAAGGTAATTTTTCAATATACTATAGCCTTTACAACTTTTGGTTATTTTGTTATTGTATTAATTATAATAATTTTTTATTGATAGAATAATGAATATGACCTCATGATTATTGGATTCTATAAGCCTTGATAATATTGATGTGATAGATGATTGGGCTACTGAGGAACCACATTGCTAAATAAAAATGATATTGCTGTTGATTGGATTAGTTTGAAAAAGCCTATTGCTAATTTAGGAGCAACGAACATTGACCTTGCAATTGAAATTCCTCTTTTTAATGAAAAAGATGAACCTAAGGCTGAGCCTCCACATGTGTCAACAATAGCACAATATGACTATGTAGAACTTAATGATGGTTAAAACTTTTGTTTTCCCATATTGAACTTGAATTGGAAGTTGAGATATTTTAATGTATTGTTATGTTTTATGTGCTATTTGAGATCTTATGTGTTGAATACTGGGACTTTCAATATATTTGTGTATCATGTGTTGATATGTTCTATTTATATATATGTGATATATACACACACACACACACATACATGCATGCATACATACATACATACATACATATATATATATATATATATATAGACATTTATAATGTATTGTTATGTTTTATGTGTTATTTGAGATCTTATGTGTTGAATATTGGGACTTTCAATATATTTGTGTATCATGTGTTGATATGTTCTATTTATATATATGTGTGTGATATAGACACACACACACACACACACACATAATTTATTATAAATCAGTACATCCGAGATGTATCACTGAGATGATACCGGTACCCCAGACCATACTATACAATTTTAAAAAAGATATAACTTTCGATACAAAATTTAAAACCTTGCTTAACACAACCATTTATTTGTTGATAAAAAACATTAATATAACTTAATTTCCTCAATATTTTGAAAAACATGCAAATGACTCTCTATCTTTTATAGACTACCATAAATACCCTCACTTAAAATTTATAAAGATGTTTCTAAATGTAAAAAAATAAAAATAAAAACTATATGCAATCCACTAAACTGTCAAGTAACTATTCAAAAAAATAAATTCAAGGAACATATTTATCACTCCCTCCATATCAAATTATTTACAATATATTATATTTTAGATTTTCTTAAATATTACAAGTAAATTAATTTACTATATTAACTTTCAAACTATCATTTCAGTATTCATTTTTTTCATCTTTCTTATTTTTTGTGTAAAAAGTGAAGGGTTAAAGTATAAATAGCACACAAGCATTTTATTTTATCTTATCTCTATGCCAAATCCGAGTATTTTAAACAATTTGAGGACATAAGGAATAATAAAATCTTTTGATGACATACTTCTGTATCATAATTGATGACCGAAGCGGAGAGAAGCAGTAGAGGAGGTGGCTTCAGTGAAGGTAGATGCAGGAGCAATAAGCGGTGACTGAAGAAGGAGAAAGAGGAAATGACGAGAAATCTCCAAGAAAAGCTTTCAGGAAATGGCGAGAAATCGCCAGCTTTTTCTAGGAAAAAGACAAGCACAATTTTTTACTTTTACATCTTCATTTACTCTTGTTAAGACACACTTACAAATTCATTTAGACACTTTATCTTGTTCTTGCAAATATTTTTAAATTTGAAAATAACAAATTTTTTACATATTTATCCAGTCACGTTTATTTTTTTGTTTCAGACACTTTTATTTTTAAGATAATAAATTATTTACATATTATTTTAGATACTTTTACCTATTATTATAGATGCTTTAATATATTTATTCAAACACTTTTACATTTTATTTTGGAAAAGAACAAATTTTTTTATATTATGTGAAGAGATCAGATTATTTGCATATTTTTTAAATGTTTTGTACATACTTGTTAGCAAACTTTTTCTAATTGCTTTAGACATTTTTCATCTTTATCTTTGACACTTATACAGATGCGAGTAATGATGAAAGATTCAGAGGTAGCGATGGCGGTGATGGCGGGAATGAGGATTTCTGAAGGGATCGAAAGAGTTTTGGTGGGGGCAATTTTGTCAAATTTTTTTATGGTGGTGGATTATATATAAAAAGTTAATGATGAGTTAGTATGTCTAATTAGACATATGTACATAGTATAATAATTAATGTAATTATTTTTGTTTGTAAGTTTTAGGAAGAAATATATTCACTAACTTGAAAGTTACAAAAATTAAAAAAAAAGAAAGAAAGAAAGGAGAGGCACCTCCAAATTTTATTACAAAAGAATTGTCAGCTAGTACTCATAAGTCCCCAAATTAATGACAATTTTATTTTGTGATAAAGATCTCTTGCCTCAAATCAATAGAATCCTTCACAATTTCACACCAAGCACATCATCTAGCAATGGAATTGTGCTGACTGTTGATGCCTTTAGTAGTCAATTTCTCACCCTCTAGCAATGGACTTGAGCTGTCACCTTACTTTTTTTTTTCTATGGTGAACCTACCTATTGCCTCATTCAATGCCAATGAACTTGATCTCCATCACCAAATTTCTCACATGATCTAACAAATTTAGAAAATTAGATTTGGGTTGTTGAAGAAGGGCATTGAGGTTAAGCGTGGTTGTTGACCACACAAAGATGGGAGACAACATGTGTTTTATGCCATTCATATGACAAGCAAGAAGATAATGGTTCAACCCTTCATGACCATCATACTATCATCTGTATATCTTGCTGTCATCTAGAATTGAGGTCGGAGTTCTTAAGAACAGTGATTATGTGCAATGAACAAGTGTGACCTTTGGAGGTGGTGGGTTGTCGATTTGCTCACAGTCATCAACATGAGAGCTTTGGTAGGAGAAGTTAGAGCACCATGATGGTGTGATTTAGGAGAAATTTTACAAGATGGGTTTGGGGATTATGCTATGTTTAAACCCTGGTTTCATTTGACCTCGTGGGAGTTTGGGGTTTGATGATGAGGGCTTCACGAGTTTCACACATATAAACAAATAATGTGATGGTGTTAGGTCATGTGAGTGTATGTGCATTTCTTTCATCCAAATTGGACTAACTCACCTGAGTTTTGAAAGTTCAAGGTTTTTTTTAGGTGTGAACTTTTTTTGTGTGGATAAAAACAAGAAAATTAAAAAAACTGATTTTATCGGGATAAGATGGTTCAATTATTCTTTTTGAAGATCCATTAGTTTAGATCTTTGTGTTCATAATAATTTCAAACTGAACCAATCGAATGCTTATCACTTATTAGTAGTTTCTCTACGCTAAGTTCAAGTTTAGGGGCTAACTCGTCTGCTTTAGGTACATTTGAGGATCAATAGTGCACTTTGGCCAAGATTTCAATAGAACACTACCAGACCAAAGTGAGATCCAAGTGTGTATATATAAGCCCTCCAAGCAGCGACTTGAAGGCTGTTCTGTTCAGTTCTGAGCTCTCTCCCATCACTTGTCTCTTACATTCTGTTCACGGTCAGAGTATGTTGTCACCACCAGATCTGCATTTGGTCGCAGAGCTTTATTTCTCGCTATTACATGTCCATTTTGCTGCTTACTAGTCTCCGATCTCAATTCTGACCTCGTTTCATCTGACTCTCTTTTGCCGTTTTCTTTTGTCAGGCTTGCGAGAATGTCGAAGACTGGTGCGTTCGATCTGGCGTCAGGCGTCGGCGGCAAGATCGACAAAGCCGAAGTCCTTTCTGCCGTCGAAAAGTAATCCCTTTGATTCTTTTCCTTTTTTTTTTTTTTCTCTTTTTCCTTTCTTTTTTGATCCAGACTACCTTTTTCTACGGCATTCTCTACCGAGTCCTTTTGTTTAATTTTCTTTTTAGTTATTTAATTACATATTCTTACGCTTGCCCCGAAGAATAGAGTAATGAACAAGCATGCATATATTAACTTCACACGTAAGCAGGTGTTTTCAAAACGAAAGACGACCAGGCCAACATAGATTTTGTGTTTCTGAAACTTGTCTGTGAGATTTCTTCCTGGGTTTTGTTGAATCAGAACGCCGATCTAGCGTTTTCCTTCCGAGCCGAACTAATTTTGCTCTAATCACATTGCTCATCTTTCCTTTTCTGGCCTATATTATAATTCATTGGGAATTCTTCTGGCTTGACATGACGCGATTGTGTGGAGTCAGTTGATTGATAGACAAGTCCTAGTGTGTGGCCGGCCAAGTTGTTGCCGTCCCCAAACGAAATATTTTCCGGTGTTAATGTTAATGTAGCCCACATCTGAACCAGGCCCGTGAACAAGCCGACCACCACCAGTCCATCTCTTGTGTTTATAACGTTGCATGGCATCTAGAACGTCTCTTGATGTTGCTATTATTCTGTTAACAGCATTAATTGTATCGATTGTTATTTTCTAATTTCTGTGGTAATAGTTCTGGTGGTGGTTGTGGTGGTTGCTGCTGTTGGAAATTTCAAGAAGCAAAATAATGCTTCTGTTAGGCTTTCTTCATTTGCATGCACGTGTGTGTGTTATTGTGGGGGAGGGGGGTCCACCTCTTAGTTAAGCAGTAATAATTGTATCGATTGTTATTTTCTAATTTCTGTAGTAATAGTTTTGGTGGTGGTTGCAGCTGTTGGCAATATCAAGAAGCAAAACAATGTTTCTGTCAGGCTTTCTTCATTTGCCTGCACGTTTGTGTGTTATTGTGTGTGTGTGTGGGGGGGGGGGGGGGGGGGGGGGTTAGGGTTCATTATTGGCTGGTAAGAGATCTTCGGCAGCACATGATGGAACATAAATGAGAGTTTGAAGTAAAAGGTTAATACTTGTTAAGGTTCTTGTGTTGAAGAAGGTTTTGATGCATAGTGATGAATAATGTTGCATTTCCTGCGAGCTTATCTTCTATTTCAAGACATAGCTTTTTGTTTTGAATTATTTATAGTCAAGCATGTCTTACTGATTCAGGTATGAGAAGTATCATGTTTTCTACGGGGGTGAGGAAGAAGATAGAAAAGCCAATTATGCTGACATGGTAAGAGAGGCCCTTATTAAGTGTTTATTGCTAGCTTCTGTATAAAAGAGTACTTTACTGCTGCATCACCATCATTGTCATCATCATTCTTCACATTAATCCTAACTACATTGAGATCGTCAGGCATGAAGTTAATATCACAACAAGCTTTCGGAAGTCTCAAATAGGCTCTATAAGTTCCTAAGTTCATGCAAAAGCACTTTATGTTGGATTCCCTCGTTAATGCAACTTGCCTGTGAGGGAATAATGTGATGGTATACCAAAACTGGTTGTCACTGAATCATCATAGGTTTTCTCCGCCTAAGTTTCTTGAGACATTATTTCATAAAGATAGTTACTGTAATCATGTGCTATGTGAAACATAATATCCTTTTTTGTTGAAGCTTTGCATCTATTTTCAGAAGCAGATAGTTCTCTAGTGCAATATTTTAAAGCACATGGTTTTTCAATTTTTTTTCTCATGCCAGGTCTTGCAGATGACGGTTTTTGCTACCTTAATTGCATTTCTCCTGTCTAGGAAATCACTTCTCTGTAACATGCTATAAAACAAGATTTTTTTTTTAATTAGGCCGTATATATGCCTAATGAAGGGGTTGTTCATTTCAGGTTAACAAGTATTATGATCTTGTTACCAGCTTTTATGAGTTTGGATGGGGAGAGTCTTTCCATTTTGCTCATAGGTATCCAGTTGCCATCGTCTATTCTTTGAATCAGTGAGGCTGAGCAATTGCTTTTTCAGTTGCTACTGGGAATCCTGATTTTCAATTTTTTATTATTCCAGGTGGAACAGAGAGTCCCTTCGCGAGAGCATTAAGCGCCATGAACATTTTCTTGCTCTACAACTTGGTCTGAAGCCTGGACAAAAGGTTGATCTGGTTCTTATGAAGCATTGTTGAAAATGTGTTAATCTGACATTCTGAATCTTCAAGTCATTAATATTATTGTTTTCCATATTAGGTATTGGATGTAGGATGTGGAATTGGAGGTCCTTTGAGGGAAATTGCTAGATTCAGGTAGCAACAGATCATTCTCAGTGCTGTTTAACTGCTAAAATTTTGTTCCTTGTTCAGTATGACATGATTCACGTTGTGGAGTCAATTTTGGCTTTATCTGCGGTCCTTAATAAAGTTTCTATTACCAAAAAAGATACACATAGTGGAGTCAACGGGTCTGTGTTTGCCCCCGTGAGCAGGCCCATATGTGCATGTCGTAGTGATTGAAGAACCAAGTTGTTTCCCCTATAAAGGATCAATTTATTATTAGTTTCATTACCGTGTTAAGAAAACATTGCTTTCTTTTTGTCAAATGTAAATTTTGTATGGTATAATTGGTGCCCTCACCACTTCCCTAAAGGGAAAATGGGAATAGTTTATTGTTGCTAGTGTTAACTTCCACTATCCCTGAAGGGTATAATGAGGAAGGAACATACTATGTACCTAGAGTAGAGCTTTGGACACCCATTTGTGTGATTTATAACTTCTTTCTGGATAATTGGCATTAACATTTCACTTCTGACATAAAAATATAAAGTTCATAGATTTTTTCTGAAATCTCTCTCGTTTGGTAGGATTTTTTTTTTCTTGAAGGGAAAAGGTTCCTTAAAATACCCTAACAGTGACTGTGATGGTAATTTTTCAGTTCAACGTCAGTGACAGGGTTGAATAACAATGAATATCAGATAACTAGAGGAAAGGTGTGTATTTTTTACTTTATCCCTTGCTACTGAAGTTTCAGTTTTTTGCTTTGTTATCAATGAAGTTAGATATAAATGGCTTTGGCTATTATAATATAAGTTTCTTTTCTGAAGGCAACTTCTGGACAATATTATAGCCTTCTGACTTCCATGATAGACCTCTATTGACATTCTTAAGGTGAATACATGAGTACTGAAACAGAACATGCTTAATTGCTTCTTAACATTTGCTGTTCTTCAGACACTGAATCGTATTGCTGGAGTAGACAAGACTTGCAACTTCATAAAGGTCTGGAACCTTCCCAAGAAGTTCAATTTCTTCCTTTTATAATATTCTTCAAAGCTCTTATGATAGTTTCCCCACTCAAGCCTGTTGCAAAATTTGTAACGTACTTCAGGACTGCAATATAAGATAACGTTAACTAATTTCTAATTGTTTCTTTTTTCTTCATTATGCAGGCTGACTTCATGAAAATGCCATTTGATGACAATAGCTTTGATGCAGTCTATGCAATTGAAGCTACATGCCATGCGCCAGACGCTGTATGTTGGTTGATTATAGAAGATAATTTCTGACTTTTTCTGCTAAGTCAGTTGTAAAGGTTTAACCATTGATACTGATTTGTGCTAGTAATGTTCCTTCTATATGTATCTCTGGATAGGTGGGATGCTACGAGGAGATTTACAGAGTATTGAAGCCTGGCCAATGTTTCGCTGCATATGAGTGGTGCATGACAGAAGCTTTTGATCCCAATAACCAAGAACACCAAAAAATAAAGGTTTGTCATGCATGAACCGAAAATGACTTTTTACTATAATAACTTGATGGAGTGTAAAAGTTGAAATCGTGTGACACAGGCCGAAATTGAGATTGGTGATGGCCTTCCAGATATCAGATTGACCAAAAAATGCATAGAAGCTCTAAAGCAAGCTGGCTTTGAGGTGGTAACTTTTTTTTTCCCCTTCTGGACCAGAATTTGAATGGATGATGGCTTGAACTGTTGTGTGACCTTGCCTTTTTCACCATTGTTAAGGTAATATGGGAGAAAGATCTTGCTGTGGATTCATCTGTTCCATGGTACTTGCCATTGGACAAAAATAATTTCTCGATCAGTAGCTTCCGTCTAACAACAGCTGGACGTTTCATCACCAGAAATATGGTAACATAGAATTATCTTTTCTATTCCTATTATTTCTTTTTTTTTTCTTTTTACCTTTTCTCTCTTTTCCACCTTGGCGAAAGGTGAAACTTTGGAAGTAGTGCGTTTTCATTGGGAAGCAATTCTCAGGTACGTGCTCATATTTGATAGGTAAAGGCTCTAGAGTTCGTGGGACTCGCACCAAAGGGAAGCCAAAGGGTTCAAGCTTTTCTGGAGAATGCAGCTGAAGGATTGGTTGAAGGTGGAAGGTACATTATTACATTATCCTGAATTCATGCCAACCTAGAAGAAAACCAGAAACCGGATATTCTGGGGGGAAAGCCATAGAAATAAATGCAGAAAGTAACAAAGAATAGGATAACAGGCATCATCTTGCCTTTTCTATATTTGCTCCTACATCGTTCTTTGAGATAAGCTTTCTGGCTGCGTCCCAAAAAGAAACTTTGCCAAATCCCAAATTCCTCACCTTTTGCTTCATTTAGGGTAGAAGCTAAGGATGCTGTCACTCTTTAAACCAGTAAACGAAGCCGGACAACGATTAAAAGACACATAAAGACACTCTGATGCATTCCTAGTGTAGTTGAGACTCGATCCTTTGCGTATTTCTCAGAATAGTTGCTTCTTGCTAGCACTCCCACTCCCCCTTTCTCCCAGTTTTGTCAACTGTTGTGGATTAATGTTTTGGCTATTTAATTTTCAGGAGGGAGATATTTACGCCCATGTATTTCTTCCTAGCACGGAAACCGCATGCAGAGCAGCTGTCTCGGCCTGCTACTTTGTAGATTTACTTGGCAACTGGTAGACCCTTGTTGGCATTTGGAGATTCTGAGACTTGCTTTTCCTTTCCTTTGTTTGGTAGTTGCCTGTGTTTTGAAAAATTAAGTGGCCTGCATTTAGCTTGAACCCATGCTTAATTTGGTTAATTAGCCTCGGGTTATTTTTTGGGCGCGAGCCTCCAGTCAAGTTGGTGTAAGCGGTGGTGGGCAGTGGGCCAACTCGGACGGGCCTGGGCTTGTATTGGTTAGGCCTTGGACAAACATAATCTGGGCACGGCCGAAGTAAATTTTCTTAATTTAAAAGTAAAACGATATTTACAATTAGGAGAAAATGATGAAACGTTTCAAAAATAACTGACAATTAAAACCTAAGGTATATGTTTAATATTATATTTAGATCAAATATAAACTAAAGTTTAAAAATGATAAAGAAAACAAATCAAGCATTGTCATTTGATATCACCTTATCATTGGGTGTCATTTTTAATTGCTTTTTTGATATTATGCATTTACCTACACTGAAAGTTACCTAGGAAGGCACAAGTGAGATTGATGCTATTAGAATCTTGAGTAATGATGGATAATATTGGAAATCTTTACTTTTTTTTTTTGTTTCCATCACTCTAATATTTCAATTTCTCTTGACTTAAATGATATGTTAGGATAGTTATCCACTTCAGCTAGACTCAAAGTAGTTAGCCGATAATGTTTTAGTGTTTGGAATATGAGATTGAACCTTAATGAGTCAGACATTCTTGAATTTACCGTTTGAAGAGTTTTGGACCCTACTTTATCTTAATGCTGCTCATAATACAACTTGTATAAAAACTTGCAAATAATTGTCAACAGTAGTATATATAGCTAGAACATTAACATGCTTCATGTTTAAATAAGTGTGAAAAAGGCTCTCAAGCAATGTGTTTGTGCTAGACATTTGGCATATGGGTCAAACAAAGACGCAACTAAAAAGTTTGGGGGAATTTTTTTGAAATATTAAAGTCATTTCTCTTTTATGGCTTTCACAGTGGGTTTCAAAAACTCATCATCTTTAAATTAATATAAAACATAAGTAATGTTTATCAGATGTAACAAAATTTGACAAATGGTGCGGTAATAAACACAAGAGAAAAATTTGGTTGTCTTATAAAAAAAACTTAGCAATTCACATGCTTTGAAACATTTCTCCCACATTTCTACTATAAGAAATTCATAATTCAACCTCATATTTAAGAAAATGGACAATAAATTTGTAAATGAATATGCATCTATCTATATCAAATAAGTTGAGTTCCACCGGATTGGACAATTCAATTTAAACTGTTTTAAACTAAAATCCTTATGTGTTCAAGACAAAACTTTTTGAACTCATGATATTCTCTAGGCCTTGATATCAAATACTGTAATGAATTTCAACGAGAAACAATTTCAGTTTACAAAACTTCTGACCCCTTTTGGATACATAGGTTTAAAATATAACACATGTATCTTCTAGATGTGGTTTCAATTGTTGACTCAAAAGTTGAGTGGATTGTTTGAGGTATTGTCAAATGAAATCCACAAAATTTTATTTGCACAAAAAAAATTGATGCAAAGTTTTGAAGATACAATTGTAGATATAATAATCAATATGATCAGATTCTATGCACCTAAATGAGAGAATTCATTTTGGCATCACCAAATCATTATTAATCTAATAAGCAGTCACACAATAAAATGATTGTCCTATAGGAGATCTTCACATATCATTAGTGAATGCCACACAATAATCTAGACTTGAGAAATATGCTTGCAAGTTAGATTTCCTGGCTTCAAATAATTTAAATATCTCCCTTCTAGTGGTACTCCTAGATATTTTTCTAAATGTAGGGTTCAATTGATATCTAATCCAAGATTCTAAATAAGGATCCTACACTTGTGAGAAGGGTTTCTCAATAAGTATCATCTAATTAATCATGTCTTCTTTATAAGCTTATTGGTTAAATCTAAAAATACCTGGTTCACTGGCGGCACTCCCAAATTGTGCTTGTCAACTGGAACTGTTGGTCATATTAGGGTAGAGATTTGTATGGGGATTCTCCATATGGCGCTTTAGCGTTCCCGTGTCAGAGTTCTTTTTGTGTGTCAACTTTTTGTTGCAATGTTTGCACTTCTCATACCTTGATTCTCATTCCCAGATAAGGTCAAAATGCTCTCACACCCATGCCATTAGCCTTTATGATTTAGCTTGTGCTTATGGATCCTTGGCCTTAGGGTGACGTCTTGTTGGCGTTGGTTAGGTCATCTCCCTTCCATCTAGATTCTTGATAGGGGTGGCCTCCATCTCTTCAGCATTGTTGTCGAATAATTGATCATTAAGCCCTAAATCATAATTTGCCATGCCTAATTGGTCGTCATCAGCCACATTTTGGATATGGACGCCTCAATCAGCCGACTTGGATTAATGACGGAACAAACCTTTTAGCCCAGTGGTGTGGGATGAGGAGCTATCCACACCCTTGTTGGCGGCTTGACCGTTTTCTCTTGATGCCATTGGTGAGAAAAAAATAATAGAAATGAAGAAGAGATTTGGAATAGAGTAGGAAAAGATTAAGAAAATATTAGTAAAAATGCTTGAGAGCTTTAACAAACTAAGAGAGAATGTAGTATTTGAGGAAGAGAGATTGCAATTGTTGGTTTGAGAAAGTGTGAAAAATGGGACTCTTTATTTATATTTTTTTGGACTAAAAAGCCCTAAAAAAAGTAGTTGTTGTAATGGACAAAATAAAAATTTAGGGTTAAAAAGCATGCTTGAGCCGTTTTGGGGGGGAGGGGGGATAAAGTGTAGTTTTGTCATATTTTGCAAATTTTAAAAAGGGAGCCATTGGAGGAGTAACTACTGGCCCAGCCTAACATGGGATCGGTGTGCCTAAGCTTGAGCCTTGACTCAGGCTAGGCCATGCTAGGAACCTGTCACACCCTCTTCCCCAGGCTCACGAATAGCCCACCACTTCCCGTGCCTGCCCTCAGGTTAGGTCTAGCCATGCCTTGACCGAGTTAAGCCAGGTCCACCTGTAGGTGTAGGCAGACTCATGACATCTAAATGAGAGTAGGTTGAAATATCTCGTAGAAGTACCAAAAAAAAAAAAAAAAAACACACACACACACACACACACAAAATGAGAGAGTTAATGTCCTATTATGATTATTGTGCATTAATTATCCTTTATAAGTTAAAATATTAAATTTATAATAAATGCCGTACTTAATGGATCAAAATGAGTATTTTTCTAATCATATCCTTTATTTAATAGTTCTATATTTTTGTGATTTAACTTTTATACATTAAAATAAGAATATAATAGTAAAAAAAATTTAATTTTTATTTTCTAATCTACAAAGTGAACAATAAATTGGGATATTTTAAAGGATGGTGATAGGAGAACAAATAATAGATGTCACAGACAAATCTGAATTGTCTGTGACAATGGGTCTCATATGAGACTAACATGGATGACCTAGGTTTATCCATTATATCTATGATTTTCATTGTAATGTCTGTGCCTATTGCAATATATTTTTCTCATTTTAAAATAAAAACATTAGATTAGCTATTGAATATGGTACTTTAGCCCCACTTTTTGGCGTTTGGCTAACTTGGCTAATTTGGAATTTTTGTAACTTATAATCTCTTAAAATATTTTCAACAGCTTTCTCATCGAAAATTTTCTCTATTTTAGAGAATATTGAGTGATTTTTCACTCTTATAGCTTTCTCATCTCATTCTCTAAATAATGAATAAGATAAAAGAGGTGTTAATTTCATATATCTACGAAAAGGCAACACTACTAAAAATGAAGGTTTCCCAACGGTTTCGCGTTGAAAATTTGAGAATTTCCAATGCAAAGTCGTTGGAAACAGGGCCATTGGAAAACAATGCGTTGGAAAAATTTTTCCAACAACCTAACAGATAGTCGTTAGAAATTTCAATGGTCAACTGTTGGAAATTGGGCTGTTGCAAATTTCCAATGACTGAAGTTCACATACATATTTGGCCTATATAATAGGTTTTTCCAACGGCTAAGGCCGTTGGAAACTTTTTAAACGAAAACAAAAAAATATTTATATATATAAAACATATATTTTATATAGTCCAAAATTATATTTTATATTTTATAAGATGACAAAAAAATAAAAAAATTATATCTTATATTACACAAAAAAAATCAAAATGAGAAGGCAAAAAACCACAAAATTATAAAAAAATACATAAAAATACAGAAATAACAAATCAGAAAAATTACATAAACAACAAAAAATAAGAAAAATTATACTAAAAACAAATATGCACTAATATAAAATAAAACAGAACAAATACAACAAAAGCACAATAACGAGATCCCCAAAATTGAAAAAACAATGAACAAAAATTGAAACGGCAGATCTGCAAAAGCGGCGGTTGAAAAGGGTGGCAGAGCAAGGAGCCAAGGTTGATGGTGAGCAGAAGAGAGACACGGCGAATGATGAACATCGAGCAACAGAGAGAGCAGAGAAATGGGAGAGGCAAAGGAGAGGTCTGAGACGAAGAAGAGAGCAGATGAGGCGAGAGGGTAAGGGTAAGCGTGAGGGAGAGGGATAATGTATGTATATATAGCTAGGTTAGTTTTGGGCCAATTTGGGCCTAATAAGTTGGGTTATATAGTGATATAGTTATTATTATATTTTCATAATAATAATAATCATAATTATTATTAACAAAACATTAATATGTGTGTGTATGACGTATATACATAAAATATAAACACATATGATAAATATCAATATCAATATATATATATATTTGGTTATAAAAATATTTATAAATACTTGACTATATGATATATTATGATACATTTTAACATATGATATATTATATTATGATAAATTATATATTATACTAATATATTATGATACATACATATTATGACATATAAATACGTAGTAATATGTTCATAAGTATTTACATTATTATTATTATTATTATTATAAAAAACCACATGTGACAATTATCATTTAATTATCTATTATATTTATTTTAAGAAATAATTATAAATATAATTATCAATTATATGGGCTGGGCTTTAATATTTGGGCTGGGTTATAATATATATGGGTTAAGTTATATTATAGTATAATATATATGTTATATGCATTATATATATGAAACATTGTAGTATAATATATATCACATATTAATATATGTGATATATATGTTAATATATATCATGTATATGATACATATAGTTATAATATTAATAATAGTTATATATGTATTATATATCATGTATTATATATATATATATATATAATCATATAATAATAATAATAATAATATTAATAATAATTATATATGTATGGCATATACATCATATATCATATACTATGTATATGTTATTATGATATGTATTATAATATGTTTAAAATATACTATGTATAAATATAATAATAATGTGTAAGATATATATACGTATTAATATATATGTATTATGATAAATATTTATTATGATATATTATATAAATATCAATATCAATGTAATATAAATATGCATATATATAAATGTGTGTGTGTGTATGTGACATATATATATATATATCAAAATATTTAAATTTTTTGTTTTCAACGGCTTAAAATTCACCAAAATAGTTTCCAATGGCCTAGGCTATTGGAGAAATTCACCAAATGTTTCCAATGGCCTAGGCCGTTGGAAAAATTCACAAAGTATTTTTAATGGCTTAAATTGTCAGAAAAATTCACCAAATGTTTCTGTTGGAAAAATTCACAAAATATTTCCAACGGCTTAGGCCATTGGAAAAATTCACCAAGAAAGTTTCCAACGGCTTAGGCTGTTAGAGAAATTCACCAAACGTTTCCAATGGCCAGGGCCGCTGGAAACAATAAATGAGAAAAGGGACTGCTTGACCTACATATTTTCCAATGACTTTGACCGTTAGAAAATTTTTTTTACATCTTACAATTTTTTTTCATAGTTTTTAACGGCCTTGCACATTTAAAGTTTCCAACAAATTGGCCATTGGAAAATGGGCCGTTGGAAAAAAGGGGTTTTTTAGTAGTGCAAAAAGGACAAATATTCCACCCATGCTTGTGAAATAGGCATATTGGCCACCATAATTTTTTAGCAATTAAATCAATCATCCAAGTTATCTTTTTTTACAAATTTGCCCATTATCGTCACGTTGATCACGTGGGATAAAGACATGGCAAATGTTGTCCACATGTCAAGCCTAAGTAAATGATGGTATGACACATTTTTATCCTAACTTAGCTCCATGACTTTTATTATTTCTCCTCATTTTCTCTTCTTTTCTTGTTCTTCCTTTTGGGAACACATGCTAAAACTTTTCGGGGAGATGTCATGGTGTTAAAGGAACTAAAAAATGAACTGACCCCCAACTCAGTCAACCTAGTCGTTTATTAGCCACATGACTTGTTCAACACAAAGCCCTGTGGAAACTAATTTTGGTTATACTTTGAGTTTGTCCTTTTGAACCTTTAATTATTGAAGTCGAGCCATTTCCCTTTGAATTACTCCCATATTAAGGTTTCAATTAGATTAGGCAAACATTATCTAAAGCTCTAATTGATATTTAAAACACATGGTTAGCTTTTAACTAGCCAAGGGCCATCAGGTTTGTGTTAAGATTCACCACTAAAAAAAAAGACATTTACCAACGGCCATTACCAACTGTCCTGTGATGGTAATTTCAAAATTACTGGTAGATAACACCTTCCACATCTCAGTTTCCTACCTTTACTTTTAATGTTCCAGTTAAACAAGTGCCTTATACAATTAAATTACCAAGGGATCATCTGCATATGAAGATTGTAGGTAGCATTTCAAGTATTATGTTTTCTAATATGGTAGTTTTTCAAGTTTCCATGATAGCAATTTTATGCGTGGTCTGGTTGATAATGATGATGCTTGATTTGGTAGTCATCCCTTCTTCAAGTTTGTATTTTGAGGAATTAATTTTTATTTTTAGGGATATATACATGGGGAACTAGCCAAACAAGATGTTTATTTTACTTTTCGTATCTGGTAATCAATTTTGGTAGAGAGATGTTAATCACACTAAAAAATTAAAACGATTATTTTATTTGGTGGAACTTGTTCGCTGTAATATTTTTCTTCAACTCTATATGAATTTTAATTTGATCTCATATCTCTTTTGTATATCTGCAATAAAAAATATATGAAATTTGTATAGTTTTTCAGACAAGGTTGTAAACCCCTGTTATTCACACTTATAGAGGAAGAAGAAGTGAAAGATAAAACTGATCAATGTTGATGCTGGCAAGGTAAGGGAGGAACAAAAGAGAGAGTTGTGTCGAGATGGCGAGTCAGGAAGTGGGGAGAAAATTGAGGCTTTTTTTTCCTATGAAAATTAATTAGAAAAGTTACCAAGTTAGATGACTAATTTTGATATTTTTTTTCTTGTTTTTAACATTGTTATATGTCACATAGGATTTCCATTGAGGCCATCCAATAAATATAGGACGAACAATGCAAATGTTTTCAAATGTATAGGACTCAAACAGAAACTTATGTAGTTAGAGGATTGAATGAGAAAAGTTGTGAAAGTTATAGGAATTTTTTTGACCTTCGCCCGGAATCTCATTGATCCATATTTCCATTTCTCAACTTCAAAATCTATAGATGAAGGATAAGAGAGAAAAAATAATTTTATGCTTTATTTTTCAGTTTAGGAATTGATGTGCATAAGTGTATTTAATTAAAGGATGAATTGTGCAATTTTACCTTTTCAATCAGCCATGTTATTATCGTATTTGATGAAATATTGATTGAGATAATGGAATATTTCGGTCATTAGTTTCCTTGATGGCTAATTTACCCTAATTGTAGACATTAGTGGCCAATATTCCTAAAAAATATACTTGGATGAAGAACTTAATGGTAAAAAAAAAAAAACAATAGTGGGTGATCTAGGCTATAACGAAAACTTAGATGAGGGATTTGCCCCTTTTGCCTCTATTGAAACTCTAAAATTTATTGTTCTTCTTTTTCCTTCCAATTCATTTTTTATTTCTTTTTCCCTTTCACACTTTGATTTTTCTAACTTGTCCTCAATAATATAGAATATTATTATTTTAAATATATAATATTTAATTATTGTAATAACTAAACTAGTCTTTAATTTGAATTTGCCTTAAATGCATAATATTCAATTGTTGTATAATAAATGCAAGATTGTACATAATAGGGAAGTTGTTAAAGTCAGAGTAGAAAATTCTAGAGATTTTGGTTTTTGTTTCACTATTTTGTAGAAATTGTACGAAAACTATTGAAGATGCTTTTAAAGTGCTAACGTTGGAACTTGAAATAGTATGAGCTATTTCTTTGTGGATTTGTTGGCAACTAGTACTTCTAAATTGATAGCCTCAAATTTCCACAAATTGTATAAACTTGAAAAGTTGTGCATTTGGTTAGAGGTTTTTTTGAATGGCTCAAATTCATTTATCATCCGTAACCTTTTCAATTTTTCCTAAAAAGAACCCTAACCTTCATTTTGTCTTCCTAAAGACCCCAACCTTCGATTTCATGTCCTAATTAATATCCTTCTATTAATTTCTCTATTTATCTAACGAAAATCATCGACATGGTAAATGCACATGGATTAAAGATTTAAACATGTGTCCAAGTTGGCTTCAGAAAATAAGTTAAGTTAAGAGACAATTGGAGTTACCATGGTATAACATAAAGTGACATGGGAAGGCTTTTGCTCTAGTATCCTTGGGCCTACAAAGGCAAAAGATTTAAATTACCCTATGAAAAGTGACCAAATTTTTGCAATTGTCCTCCATAATCTATCTTGTATGTGACCTAAGTAAAAGATTCAAAAATGGTAGATGGATGCAATAGCCACTGCGGCGGCAATGGCCCATCATATGGTGAGTTATTTGGATATGTGAATAGGCGATTTCAATGTTTGATGGCTTCATTAATGAAGCTTTTTAAATCCAAAAGTAGGCTATGTCACAGTTTTTAAATGGTAGTTTTCTAGTGGGCAAAATGTGCCTATGGAGGAGCATTCCCATTTTTTTTTTTGTTTTTTAGTACTGCTTAGTAGTTTTTAGGTGACATAAACAATTGTCATTGATATTTTGTTATCTTCTGATTTTCCATACATTTGTAGCCAAAGGTTCAGGATATTTCACATTGAAGTTTTACCATGGGGGTTCTTTTGCAGAGTTGCCATAGCAAGCATATGTTGATGGTAAAGTGAGCTATGTTAATTTTTTCCATGAGGGACAAGATGGCCTTAGTTGTAATTGATCAAATTATGCAAGAATTTGGGTACAATGGGTTTATAAGGTACTTCTGGAGGTTAGGAACAAGAAGCCTATCTAATGAAGATGCATTGCACGCTATGAAAAGTAAAAAAGATGTTCTGAAGATGCTTGCAAGGAATTTACCGGATAATACTGTGATTGAGGTTTATCTTATATTCAAGACAGTAGAGGAAGTAGTTGAAGAATAAAGAAAATTTATAGAGAAGATGGCAAAATTGTGTAGTCCTTCGGTTGCTAAAATAGTTAGTCTTAATAATTCAGATGATGAAAATCAGGATAGGGTGAAGGGAGTATGCATTCAAAAGGAAAGGCTAAAAAGAAGCCCAAAAGATTATATGTGTGTAGGAATTTGTTCTTGCCATCATCAACAAGTAATCATGGAGCAGTTCAATCTCCTGGTTCTATAGTTGCAACAAGACATGTGGGTGAGGATGATGTTTTAGGGGAAAATCAGGATATGGCCAATATGGAATAGGAAAATCATTCAGATAATGGTCCTGCTTTTAGGGGGATTGGGTTGGTAATTAGGAAAGTGATCATATTGATAAGGTAGTTGTAGTAGGAAGTGAGGAAGGTAATCACATGGATGCTAGTGTAAGGGAGGACCATGTATATAAGGCTGTTGGTTAGGTTGAGGTTGGCGCAGGGGAGGAATCTTCATTTACAGATGATAGTAAAGATGACAATTATAGGGTTGGTAATAATGCTAATGATTATGACTATGGGAGTTGTGATACTGAATTTAAGGAATCTGACAATGAAACTGAAAATGAGGATGATAAACTAGAGTTGAATATGAATATCAATCAAGGCGGGCCATCTAATGCCAAAGAGGCAGTATAGAATAGTATGCATTCAGATAATGATAGTGGAACATCTCGATTTCTAGTTTTTAATCTAAAAATTGATACAAAAGCCCCAAATTCAAAACTGTCATGGTTTTCCCCTCATTTGATAGTTTGAAAAAAACTGTTAAAGCATAATCTGTTAAGAATACTTGCTGTTGAATTTGTTAAAAATGACAAGAGAAGTGTTGGGGCATATTGCAAACCTAGTTGTCCATGGGTTTTATATGCAACACCCATGGGATAAGGAGGAAGAGCCCAGATAAAGACCTACATTGCTGAACACTGGTGCAGTAGGGAGTTCAAGAACAAGTCCACAAACTATGGATGAATTTTTTACTAGTATTTAGATGTAATAAGATCTAATCCTAAGATCCCCCTGTCTCTATTAATAGACCATATGAGAAGGGGCATTACTCTTAATGTGTATAGGTCAAAGGGGCATAGGGCAAAACAATTGGCACTAAATAGACTAAGAGGATATGGAAATGAACAATATGGGAAGCTAGCTGACTATGGAGGAAAGTTTAGAAGAACCAATCTTGGAACTAGAGTGTTTTTTTACATTAGATGTAGGGGTTGTATTTCAGAGAATGTTTGTGTACTGATGGTTGTAAAAGAGGTTTCTTGGCTAGTTGTAAACCCATGATAGGTATTGATAGGGCGAGCTACTAATAGTTGTAGGACTTGATGCAAACGACTGTATTTGGGCAATAACATATGTTGTTGCGGAAGTGGAATCAATAGGGACTTGGACTTGGTTCCTGATGCTCTTTCAAGTACGCTTGGCATTGTGCATTCCAAAGACCAGTGATTAATGTCTGACAGACAAAAGGTATCATTAGAGACTCATGTTTGTCATAACAATTATGTTATAGTTATATTCTTGCTAACATAGTATTGTTTTACGTGATGCACGGTCTTATTCTAACTGTCCAGAATTTGTTTCCAGATGTTGAATATCATTTTTGTGTAAAACATTTATATACAAATTTCAAAAAAAGTTATCCTGATGGAGTTTTAAGGGATACCATATGGGGGGCTGTAAGAAATACATATTCTTGTGAGTGTAGAAAATATATGGATAAACTTAGTTTAATTAGTGCTGATGCATAGGCTTGGGTGGAACAAATTCTGGCTTCATATTGGTCTAGGTCTCAGTTTAGGGAGCACTGTAAATGTGATATCTTATTGAACAACACATCTAAGTGTTTCAATAGGTTTATTCTTGAAGTAAGAGATAAGCCTATCCTAACAATGATGAAGATCATTAGATGCAAACTTACAGTTAGGATAGCCAAAAAAAGAAAGGCAATGCAATTTTGGACTAAGGCTCTCCATCCAAAAATTCAAAAGAAGTTGGAGAATATTAAAGATAAAAGTAGGCATTGTTGGCCATTATCTTTTGAAGGTCATGAGTATCAAATAAGTTGCCCAAGTCATCAATTTGTAGTTGATTTAAGTTTTTGGACTTACTCTTGCAAAAAGTGGCAACTCACTGGCATACCTTACTCCCATGTTTATGCTGCCTTAGCTCACAATATGATGAATCCAGATGAATATGTTCATGATAGTTACAAGTTGTCCACATACAAGAAAATTTATGAGCATATTGTAAGGTCAGTGACAAGCATGAACCAATAGGAAGACACTGGACACACTCCAATTAAACCTCAAAACCACACTCCAATAAAGAGAGGGAGGTAAAACAAAAAGTGGATTAAGGAGGCACAAAAGGCAGCCCCCAGTGGGAAAGTGAGGAGGTTTGGGATGGTTATGCATTGTAGAATATTTAAGCAACCTGGACATAACTCCAAGACTTATCCAACATGTTCTAGAAATGTACAAATTTAAAGATAAAGATCCAGAAGTGCAAGTCAGAATGTTTTTAATGTAAGTATAGTTACAAGTTGATTTGTGTTTAAACTGGTACTTGGTTACAATGTTTTAAGTTATTAATAATGAGATTTCAAGGAAGTTCTTAAATTGAAGAACAACGTCATAACTTTTAAGTCAAAAATACTAGAGGAATAGAAGTCTTGAAATATACTAATGATTTCAGCTATTTTTTACTTTTTATTTTCATCATAAACCATGCACTAAACATGACCACTTCCAACATGTAGACCTCTCAAGTCGAGAATAAACCACATCAATTGATGTTACTAGAGCTAGGGGCCCTAGGCGAGGAAAAGGTGTTGGTAAGACTAAGGGTAGAGGGAAGTTGTTAGCTCCTAGCAGATACATGAATATTCCTTAGTTTATGATAGTGGAACATTTTTTGGCCTCACTAGTTATCAAAATGATCATAGTTTGTTGATGAAATTTTTTTTGTTGTATGTTCTTAATAGTGGACAGATTAGAGCCTAGTTATTTGTCAAAAGTGATATTCTTTTGTATGTTCTGTATAGACCTTAGATGGTTGATGCTGAAGTAGAGCGTGTACAAGTTATGGATGACTGATTTTGGAAATCAATGCATTAGTTGACCACTTTTCTTTATACTATGGCCACTTTTCTTTGTACTACGGTTCTTTGTCATTTTGTTCTTTTGAAATGAGATTGGATAAGTATTTTTGTGTAAAAAATGAAATACAATTCCAAAGGAACCTTGGTTACATTATATTAGCACAAAAAAGTGCAGTGGGACAATGATACAAAAGGCAATTCAATTTCCATACATCTTTGAAAATCAAAAGCAAGGCATTTCCAACCAAAAATAGGGCTGCCTTCACACTATTTAATTGCATCCATATTTGGAGGTTCTACATTCACTATCACCTATACACTTAAATAACAACCATATATAATTACTTGCCTTAACAACCCCACCTGCACCTTCTACATGACCATTACCACCCACCCAACAACCATATAAAGAACATGCATAAACCATGAAATCAGCATCCAATACCATAATTGACATGGCCATCCTTGGCCCCTGCCCAGGAAGCCTGTGAGAGCCAATCTCACGGTGGTTGCAATTGGTTAGCTGTATATGTGCGCAGATTAAAACTTTGTGATGCTAGTTGATTAACCTAGATTATGCAAAATGCATGCTCTTCATACTTTGAATTGGATTAACAAAATCCATAAAAACATTGACTTGGCCAAAAGATTTCCATGAAAATAAGTTCAAATAGTCAAAGTATACAAAATCAACATTTATATGAGTTTACTACACATAACAACTGTGTGGGAGCATTCATACATAAAGTAGACTAATGCCCTCACCTAAGAGCAACCATAAAGTGTAGGACTCCTCAAAACATAGACAATTGAGGCAACTAAGAGTACTATGTATACAAGCTTCAATTGAGATCTTCTTGAACTAACTCTCACCTTGGATGCAAGTCCCAGTGGCAAGTCACAAAAGTCTTTATCCACGTGTTGCTAGGCTCTATGGCCAAAGGAAGACTATAGTTAACACTGTGACTTAACCAACAAGTAACCTTAGTAACTAGAATCATAAAGATCCTTAAGTAAAATACCTGCAACAAAAGCTAACTACTATGATAACCCTCAGCGGTTACCCAGCCCGACAACTTAAACATTCTCAGTAAGGGTCTTCACTATACCTGCAAGAAAATTACTAAGGACTCCACAGATGAGAACATATGTAACTTGCTATGAGCTTATACAGTCTAAGGGTCTAATATATGCATATACCTAGGTCCCTTGGGACCTCTCCTCATCCTGGCCCTTGAACTACAAGGCATAGTTTTGTCTTTTAGCAAGCTTAGCTTGCCAGTCTAACTAGTGATAAGTCACTAGTTGAACCTCTCCCGATTATGTTGTACAGGGGCATTATGGTGGGACTATTGTAAACTAGGCTATAAAGACCTTGTAGACTAGGTGCATTAAGGTTTCACCGTGCAACCTCGTGGCTAACGGCATGGCTAGGTTGCCAAAGGTTCTAAACTTCTCATCCAAGCTAGTGATACTTAGTTGTGATCCTTAGTAAACTAGTTTTCTTGCTTATGGTAGAAGTAACCATAAAACTTTATAAAACTCAAGAAAACTCTTAGGCCTCAAAGGACTTTTGAAAGTCTTAGAGTACCCCCTGGAATGCTTAGACCCCAAGGTACCCTAAGAACCCCCTTAGGTTTCCCCTCGACCCTTCTAGCAAAATTTAATTCAGCAAACATGCCTGTGGCCACACATTGCCACAGTTGTCGATGAAATGTCTGTTTTACAGCATTGGCGACGCGTCATGGGAAATGGTAAGGGTTGGTGACGCGTTGCCAATCTGCGAAACCCAGAAAACTTTTCCAATTTTGCTACTATGAATTTTGGACACTTACCAAACATATTAAACATGCTTGGTTAGCCTCCAAACTTCACATATACATAAAACATGTTGCATAGATCACAACCAATTATCACAAGCCAATCTATGACGCATTATAACATCATTCCAATCATCACAAATCTCATAGTCCGCTATGATTCAACCTTACCCACTAACTAATGCTATGGCTAGAACTACTTGAATTTATCAAGCAAACTCATTCCAATAGCATTAATTGAACTTGAAAACACAATTCCCCTACCTCAATTCCAAGTAACAAGTAAGAATTATGCAACTCTTCCTCAAGAACTCAAATTCTACAAAGCTCTACCTAGTTCTAAGTAAATATGGGCGCAAAACATGAAGTTACTGACTTCCAACCAAAACCTAATCTCCCAATCAACTAATAAACATGAAATCAATCAAGAACACATTGATTACCTTGTATAAAAAACAGGGGATAGTGGAAAACATAGCTCCAAGCTTCAAAACCATGATTTTACGTTTGAAATGAGCTTCCAATAGCCTAAATACTTATGGTAACTTCTCTTTTCACCAAAAACTCTTGATTTTGGGCTCCAATGGACGAAGAAATGATGGTGTGAAGCATGAACTCGGGTTATGGCAACCATCCCCCACTTTACCATCTTATAAACCAAGTTTAAAACTCAAGTCACCAAAGTATTAGACATGGAACACTTAAACCCCATTCTTTTGGTAACCTTAGTCATTCTTGGTCAATTTTTGTTTATTTCAATTAAGTTTGGGTTAAAGTTAAAAGTTAGGTTATAAAAACTCATTTTTAACTACTCGGGACCTAACCTGACTATTCAAGATACAAAATTACCATTTTATCCCTGAATCTTATTTAGTGTCTTAACCTCCTTAGAACTTAGTGAACTTTCATAAACTTGCTCATTCTTGCTATGTAAACTTGAATTAAGGTTTCAAACTTGATTTACAGTACTTTTCCTTCCTCAGGCATGCTTTATACTAGGAGGGCTATAATAATAATGCTCTAATCTTTCTCTTCGCTTCTTCCACTTTTGCCTTTGTCTTTGCCCTATTCCTCAGAAGCCCATTGATTACTACCCTTGCCCTTTATTTGGTTAAGGAATCATGCCACTCAAAAAACTCACACAATCTATATTTGTTTGTAGAATACAAAACACCCCAGTTTCATTCCTTGACCAAGTAAGTTAATGTGTTACTTCCCAGCAAAACCAAACAACTTCGAACCTAGTACTTACCCCGTAATATCTGCAATTGTAGAAGTGAGGACTTGGGTTGACATTAGTCCAAAATGTTTGAACTGCAGTAAGAACTCCACAATCATAGTGAGTTTTTTCAGTTCTAGTTGCCATCTTTTTCAACTTTCAGATTTGCACGCGTATGTCTTTTGCTTCCTTTTAGTTCTGCCTCCTTCATTTCCTTATTTTGTTGGCTTAAGCCTACCTTTATTCAATAACCACCAATTGTAAAAGTGATGGCTTGGGTTGACATTAGTCCAAGATGCCTGAGCTACAACGAGGGCTCCATAGTCACACTAAGTTCTTTCAGTTCTAGTTGCCATTTGCTTCAGCTTTCAGATTTGCATGCGTATATCTTTTGCCTCCTCTCAGTTCTACCTCCTTCATCTCCTTCTTTTGTTGAGTTGAGCCTACCTTTATTCAGCAATCACCTGCATTTGCCACTTAGCCATTTCCATTTTCCCGCCCTTTAACCCTGACTAATAGCTTGAAGGCAACGTGGACACATGCTTGAACCTTTAAACCATGTGGTAACACTACATTTGCCATGTTGGCTGATTTTGTCAATTAACAAAGAAATTAAACGAGGACATTGATTGGGACATGATTCATGAAATCAAAGGCCGGAGATTTTAAGAGAACAAAATAAAGGTAGAGACCCATTTAGAACAATTTGAAAAGGTTAGAGATGATAAATAAATTTTACCTTTTTTAGGGTAGGAGATGTTCAGGGGAGGGGTAATTTTCAGTCAAATTCAGGACTGCCTCCATTAGCTTACCATTTCGCCATCGAATATGACCGCCAACAGTTTGGTCCGGTTGAGCTTCAAAACGTTCGCCCCTCGGCTATCGTAATCCGCGACTCGCACCCAAATGCAGCAAAATGCTTTTGTCATTACTGGCCTGGGGTGTCCAGTGCCTGCTTCTATCACCTGCTCGACGAAAGTCCCCAGAGAAATCACTCCCCATCCAGGCCCATCTCGGCGGAGCTTCAAACCGGTTACGACGGGGCTGCAAAGAGAATCCAAGAAGTCATTGTCGCGGTTACTGAGAAGAGAGGCCGCCATTGAAGGCATTCCGAGGAAGGCAAAGTCCAAGAGGCAGAAAACTCAGCTCTGGCCAAAGGCTGTCTTGGAAGCTCTTGATGCGGCAATCAGAGATAATAGATGGCAGTCTGCCCTCGAGGTACGCCACCTCTCTCAAATCTACGTTTCTTGGGTTTTCTATTTTCATTGCGATTTTCTTGCGCAGTTCAATTAGTTTAACAACAATAACAATTTATTCCCTGTTGGTAGATTTTTGGGCTTCTTCGTAAGCAACATTGGTATGAGCCAAGATGCCAGACGTACACTAAACTGCTAATGATGCTAGGCAAGTGCAAGCAGCCTGAGAAGGCAAGCTTGCTCTTTGAGGTATTGCTTTCTGAAGGGCTCAAGCCCTCTGTTGATGTGTACACTGCTCTTATCAGCGCATATGGTAACAGTAACCTGATTGACAAGGCATTCTCAGTTGTGGACGAGATGAAATCGGTTTCTGACTGCACCAGACGTATACACTTTTTCTGTTCTTATTAGTTGTTGCATTAAAGTATGCCGATTTGATCTGGTAAGAGGAATCTTTGCTGATATGTCCTATTTGGGAATCGAGTGTAGTACTGTGACATACAATATTATTATTAATGGCTATGGCAAGGCTGAAATGTTTGAGCAAATGGAGTGCATGCTGAGTGATATGGTTGAAAGTGGTAATTCCGTTCCTGATATTTTCACCTTCAACTCAATTATTGGGGCGTATGGGAATATTGGGCATATTGGGAAGATGGAGCAGTGGTATGATGAGTTTCAGATTATGGGATTACAGCCAGATATAAAAACCTTTAATATCCTTATCAAATCCTACGGAAGAGCCGGCATGTATGAGAAAATTACATCTGTGATGAAGTACATGGACGGAAGATTTTTCTCTCCTTTGTTGTAACTTATAATATTGGGATTGAAATATTTGGAAAAGCAGGAAATATAGAGAAGATGGACGAGTATTTTAAGGATATGAAGAATAAGGGAATGAAGCCGAATTCTATAACATATTGCTCACTTGTTAGTGCTTATAGTAAAGCTGGGCTTCTCAACAAAGTTGATTCCATTTTGAGGCAGGTAGAAAATTCAGAAGTGATACTAGATACTCCATTCTTCAACTGTATCATCAGTGCCTATGGCCAGGCTGGTAAACTAAAGAAAATGGATGAGCTATTCTTGGCAATGGAAGATAAGAACTGCACACCTGACCAAATCACCTTCGCTACAATGATCCAAGCATACAATGCGCAAGGAATGATGAAGGCTGCTCAAGATCTTGAGCGTAAGATGATTAACACAAAGGAGAATCCAGGTATCTTATATTGCCTTCCCCAGTTCTGATATATGATTTGCTGATAAATTGTTTCTTAATTGGTACAATAATTTTGCAATTCACAGCTTATAAATTATTTAGTTAATTAGTTTTTTTGGTTAAAACATGCTTACCCTTTCAATTCCGTATTACCATGCCGAACTATGTTCCTTGATGATACGCAACTAAGCAAGTATAAATCTTATGATTGTTTGGTAAATGATATAAACAAACATGTTGCTTCTCTGATGGAATTATATCACTAAGGGGATCATAGTCCAATTCGTCTAAGCAACTATCCTTCACTAAGGTCTTGATTAAGTATACAGTAGTAGTTTCTGTCCAAACTAAAACATTTAGAGAACCTTCTTTTTCTTTCATGTAGTGTTCAGGGTTTGGGAAATTCCTTATCAAGTAGAAAAAGGCTCTCCAGTGCAAGGTCTCTATGACAGTAGGGGAAGTGTCTTCTCCCAAACCCATACTCTAGGTTCTAAGTTGTAAAGTAGCGAACTCTCCTTTTGGCCATGATTCCCCTTCAGGAAATTCTGTGAAGAATTGCCCACCAAAATATAAATATTGAATCCCAATTTTCAGAAGTGTCTTTTACTAAATGTTTCTAACGCTTAGAGTATTGATCTTGTAAATAATCTTCTTTTGGGATTTTCTTGATTCTGTAATCAATGGTTTTCCTATTTCTTTTTTTTCCCCCCTCTTTTTGGGTGCAAGAAGATGAGTTTCATGCTCAATAGGATTCTTTGTTGCATCTTTTAATCAATGATTCTTTGTTGCCTTCTTGAATTTCTTAAATTTTTAGGCACAAGGCTACTTGAATGCTAGCATAGATTTGCTAATTGCTATGAAGGCAATCATATGACACTCCATACTGAAGCAACTTATTTCTTGCTTAGGCCGTCTTGTATAGTAGGTAAGCTTTCCATTATTGTTATTGCATATTGCCCAAATCTAATAACTGCAGAGACACTAAAGGTCTCGAGACCTCCAATATTGTTGGGACAAACTTTTCCATCTATGTTGTTATACGCTTGCAAATGCCTTCCTACCCCAATATGTTTCCCATGTGCACTTTGTTCCCCTAGAAAAAAGTTGGGTCAAGAGATAGATGTTCTGCACTTCTGCTTCCCAACTTTCAATTTGAACATTGAGCCTATGTCCTCATACCATGTCAAGATCTTACATAATTATTTTCTTGTTGAATGCATCGTATCTTTTGATTATCTATACTTGTTCAATTTTAGAGTTAAACATGTAATTCTTCAAAGAAAATTGGCTGTTCTGGTGGAGAAGGTGGTAGATAAGGTGGATGAATCGTGCGACAACTTATTGGAGACTGACAATAATGATGGTTGTTAAAGCGTCCAACTAGGTGGATGATAGTATATTATGTGTGAGGTGGCACTTAATTTTTGAATATTTTCCTCACGCCCTTTTGATTGATGTTGGGATCTGTGATCTATCTCCATTCCATTTTCTGGAATGCATCATTAATTTTGTGTTGATTACTTGAGTCAACTTCATGTAATGGTCTATCCTCATCGGTTTTACTCTGTAGTTCTGGTCCAAAGTTGTCACCATCCTTCACAGTTTCTTTAGCTTCCACCAGCAAAGGGTGTCCTAAGTTATCCTCAGTGGACTTGCAACTTGTTGAGGGGATGCTATCGTAGTAGCACTAATTCATCGGATCAGAAGTTAAGTTGGTGATGTGATGGGAAGTCCTCATATTGCATCCCCTCAACAAGTTGCAAGACTACTACAGAAAACTTAGTGCACCCTCAACTGGGGAAAACTAAAGAAACTGTGAAGGATAGTAACAAGCTTGGACCAGAACTATAGAGCGAAACTGATGAAAATATGAAGGATAAACCATTACATGAAGTTGACTCAAATAAGCAGCGCAAAATTGATGATGCATTCTACAAAAATGAGGTCAAGATAGATCATAGATACCAACATCGATCGGAAGGGCATGAGGAAAATCTTCAAAAATAAAGTGATGAGGTAATTGGCTTTATACATCCTATACCATTATCCACCTAGTTGGACGCTTTAACATGGTATCAGAGCTCAAGTTTCGGTTCCCAATTTGTCTAAGTTCTATCATTTGTTACTCAGTTCAGGTTTGCTTCCGATCTGTTTCAAGTTTCGGTTTCACATGCAAGCTGGCTGAGGCTTGCATGTGTGGGGAGTGTTAAATCCCACATGGCTTAATAAAGGAGTTACTTGTGATTTTATATTGTGGCAAAACACCTCCACTTATCACAAATTAGTTTTAAGTTGGATGCTTTAACAATGGTGAACAGTAAGGCATTTTCTTTTTGGAACTCTTTCTCTATGTAAAATCGCTGCTCTGGAAAACATAGAATTTTATGGAAAAGATTGTATCAGTGTACCACAGTTTGTACGGGGTGGTTCATCAATATCATCTAGAGTGCATTGATCCGTGGAGAGCATGGGGTGCCAAGTTCCATAACATATATATGAACAAGTTTCTGGGCGATATTATAAGACTTGCATTTGGCTGCAAAGCATTTCCATATGAGGAGAGCTAGAACAAGCTGCAATGATGCAGGAAGCTAAGTGTTAGCTTCACCCCGTGTGTGCAAGTAGGATATGCAACATGCTATCAAAAGCATGCGGTGCTGAAGTTAAGAGTTTCAGTTCTTTTGAAACAATCTTCGTTAACTTACATAATGTTTTTGTTACTAAAATGATATACCATTCTGTCTCTGCTGCATAATGAGAGGGTTAATGAATGGAAGTAATAGAATTAAAATTCTGTGTTCTGTTGGATCGTCTTCAGTCCAACCATCCATCCTGGCTAAGCTAGCTTTGCTAGGCGCACTTGTCAACATGTTTGATTTGCATCATCTTCATGGAAGAGGTAGCTAAGTAGGAGTTTTCAATTCTTTTAGCTCAACACCTAGTTCCTCAAAAGTCAAGGTAGTTACTTTGGAAAGAATATATGAAGAATTTCATTTTGAACAGGTTATGCCATTGTTTGAACATCAAACAGTGCGAACACTTGCGGGTTTTAGATTTGCAGGTGAAGATATTAGTTTTTGATGCAAAGGTTTTGTGAATGAATTGGGTATGGCATCGAACTTGGTGCAGAGAAGTTGCAACATGAATCTTAACAATATGAAGAGGGTTGAAACATCATTATGCCTCAGGTTATCCTTTTGTTGGGTCATGCTTTCATTCTCGAGTTTTGATAGCTATCCTTTATAGAGGATGAGATAGTTGTTGTTTTGGTTGGCTGTGCTCTTTTGCTTAGTACATGTGGAACACGATGGTGTTGAAGGATCTTTGGCCCTAATCCTTGGTTGGTTCTTGTTAGTTGGACCTTTTAAATCAAGCGGTGGATTTCAAATCAAATCAACACTGGTTTGAACGTTGTTTCTAAGGACTGGTGTTTTGTCTTCGGAATGAATTGTTGTCTGTACATGATGTGTGGCAAAAGTCCTGGCACAATGTAGTGGTTTTGGCACTGCAATGCTTCGCCATCAAGGCTCTCCTTTGGAGCTTCTTCAATGTAAGGCCTTTTCCATATGTTATGATTAGCTCAGGTCTTACTGTAGAATTACAAGTCATCTATGGAACTCCTCCATTGGCAACGTACCCTTTGGTTGCACTAGATTTTCTCGCTGCATTTGCATTTAATTTCTTTTTCTTTTGGTCTGTGCATGAGGAGAAGGTAGGATTTGGTCCCTGGCGTTGGACAAAGGTGCGCTGGCCACTTGACCATAGACCAGAGCGCCAAGTTCGGATTTTTATTTTATTTGGGGCTGGTTCAAGCTTATGAAGTTAAACCGGCGGTGAAGTAAACTGATATTTTACTGATTTTTTAATAAAAATTTTCCTTTTTGTTTGGCTTTCTATTAAAATGTGCGTGCTTTTCCCCCATTTTATTGCTCTTCTGCGAGCATCTTATTTGATAACCAGCATTCTAGTATCGTAAATAATTGTCGTTACCTATTATTTTGTGTTTTTTTTTCTTTTTCCGGGCTTAGGAAAGGAAAAATCTCTAGAAAATAAGTGTTAGGAAAAATATGCAGGTACTTATTAAGCGGACAACTATATAATTTCAAATTGTGTTTTGCATCTCCAGCTCTGTTCTAGTGGCTAGGGGCTTTGAGAGATATGAGGAAGGTCTAGGATTTGAATTTTGCCTCTCAATTTTTTACAATTTGTCTTACATAAGTTGACTTGATTATCATTCTTATCCTAAAAAAAATAGTATGCTCCTTTTTTCTAAAACATGTCTTACACAAGCTGATTTGATTGTCATTCTGGTAAAACAAAAACAGCATGCCCCTTTTTCCTAATTATTATAATAGTATATCTATTTACTTATAAACTTGTAAGATGCTTCTGTGTATAAAAATAAAATGGTGTTTTGCTGACAGATGAAAATAAAATGCTAGAATTATTAAGATCCCTCAAGATGTGAAAATTTTCGCTTTCGTTTTCCAAATTTCTTAAAATGCAGAAGTTTGGTTCGTGGAATGGAAATGGTGTAAAAAATAAAGCCATTCAATGTGGAATTGAAATTTTTTTCCCAGTTTATGATTTTTTGTTAATGTGGAATTCAAAGGAATTGGCTGATGATTACCTAAGAAATATATATGTTTTTCTTTTAATTTTTGGCGCATATGTTTATTTTCTTTAAAGTTGAACGGTGAATATGAAAAGGATTTTTTTTAAATCCTTTTTGGTTGTTTTAGAATTATAGTTTTGTTTGCTCTTCCTGATGAAAAGAAGAAAGCTTTGGCTGGAATTCTAATTCTATTCTAGTTGCCAAAAGAAAAAGTCACAAATACTTTTGTGAGATATTTTCACCTACACATTTTCTAGCTGTCAAAGGAGTTCATATAATTTGTGGAGATTTTGGGAAAAAAAGGAATAAAAATGATTATTTTTTTAAATTGTGTACCAACTAAACTTATGGTTTAAAAGGGCAAATTCATTTCAAAACATTTTTTCATAAGTATTATATTTTTTTTAAGCAACATGAGAGACAATTATACTCTTTTTTGTTCCATATTTATTGACATATTTGGTTTGGTATAAAAATTAAGAATGTGGAGAAAGTTTGTGTTATTTCTAGGGGTGGAAACGAGCCGAGCTTAACCTGAAAACCATAGACTAAAAGCTAGGCTTGTTAAGCTAGTTAAGGATTTTGCTTGGCTAGGCCTTGAGCTTTAAAAATGGGACTCCAGGCTCAACTTGAAAAGGTTCATGCTTGACTCAATATCTTGATAGGTTTGAAGCTCGATTCAAGAAATAAAAATTAAAATTTTAAGGTTTAAGGATATTAAAAATAAAATTATTTAGTTTTTATAGTAAACAAAATATTAGACTCATTAGGCTCGATAAGAACTCGAGCATAACAGCACCAAACTTGAAGCTTAGGTCGTTGAGAGTTTGAACTGAAAATGAAGCTTGACGCTCAATTCGAAACTTGTTAAGGTTAGCTAGATAACAAATAAAAAACAAGCTCAAGCTTGAATTGTTTGATAAAAGCCTCGGTTCATTTTTACCCTTAATTTTTTCTATTTTTGTGTATAACTTTTTACACTTAAATTGAGAAAGTTGAAAAAAGTAAATATCAAAATGATAGTTTAAACAATAGTATGGTAAAATAATTTACTAATATAAAAATGTTGTAGAAATTTGAGATAATTTAAAATAGAATATGTTGGAATAGTTTTGAGATGAAAAGAGTAATGATTAATTGCTTTATGAAAGTTCTTAATAATAAACAGGTAAAACAAAAACACAGGCGAATTTTGAAAATAAGAAATGAATGCATAACATAGATTGGGAGTATGACAAAAATCTTGTTTTCTAAATCTGAGAAACTCTTAAATATCTTTTGCTTGCTTCTCATTTTATAAAGGGGGTTTGTGAAATATTTAAAAATAATGTTCACAACACCACCTACAAAATGCTATATGTGTATGTATGTGTCTCTGTGATAGTCAGAAGTATTCTATAAGTATACAATATATATTTATGACAGTAGTATTAGGTGAGGACTTGCATGTTGCAGAAAACTCGAAGAATTTCATGCCACATTGGTTGTTTAATTTTTTCGTGCAAGTCAAACCTAGGACCTTACCTCCGAGCCAAAGTATCCGTTGCCAACCGGATTGGGTTGGCGAGACAATTGATGCTATATTTATATACTCCACAATTTCATTGGTGTAAATTGTAACCTCCAAAAAGTAAAAAAAGAAAAAGAAAAAGAAAATGATCAAAGAAACGAAAAAAAAAAAACTATATCAATATAGTTAGAGGAACTAATTTTTGCAACCCTAGCCATCAACTCTCCTCCATCTCCATAAAAATAAACCCCTCTAACCTAGGCCTATTTAGCTAAATCTGAATTGTTTTTTTGGCTAGATTTGGTCATCCATGTCAATTCGTTTCAACTTAACTTCAAATTGTTTATTTTTATTTTTACATATTTTTTTATTTGAAATTAATTTTATTTAGAAGTCAATATTTTGTAAGTGTAACAGTACATTGAAAATACAATATTCATAATCTCACTAAATTTTTATGAATTTTTCTAACTTAAGACATTAAAAAAAGAAAAAAATCATTAAAATTTAATAACTTCATGAAAATTTACTTTCAAATGGATTATTGTATTTATATAATATTGGCTTTTAAATTAAATTAGTTCGAGTTAACAAAAATGTAAAAATAAATATCAGTCATTTTAAATTAATTTGATTTAAATTAAAACGAATTTGCTACGGTTTCTTCAAATAATCATTTCTGTTAGTAGAGATTTTTACACTACTCAAAAAAACCATTTTTCCAATAGTCTAATTACCAATTATTTGACCATTGGTAAATACCAACTTAAATAACTGTTGGTAAATATTTGCAACATGTTGGTAAGGTATACTCTAGTTCGATTCAGGTTGAGGTGGTTCAATTATCAACGACTTAACTGTTGGTAAATATTTAAGTAAAGTGCATCGTTTCAGTTAAACAGTTACAAGCGGTTAGGTTATTGGTAACCAAATTTTAAATTAAAACCAACTCTTTCTTTCTCTAGATTCTCAGGCTTCTCCTCTTTCTCTCTCCATTCTTTCTTCTCACTTGTGAAAGTTCGTCCATATGCCGCCGCTGGAGCTCAACAACCACAGTCCCAAGTTGGAAATCACTAGATTTCAGTAAATCTGGTGCCAATCTTGAAGTGTATGTTGGTATTTTGTCAAGTTTCTTCTTACATTGTTAGATATTATCATTTTATTTTATTTTATTTTTCATATTTTGCTTTATGAGCTCGAGCTTCTTGTTTTTATACTTCTTCTCTCAGTGCTTGAGCTGCAAAGAAGTGTTCCCTCAGTTGTTGTTAACTTGGTAGGTACGATTTTTATTTTTTTGAATTTTTGCATAATAAAATTTGAAAATTAATTAGGGTATTTTGTGGAAAATGATAAATGTGATAATTTATTTTGTAAGAAAATTAGATAAATGCGTAGTACATTTCTATGGAAATTTGCGTTTGTTGTATTTTAAAATTTGATGTATGATTTTTATTTATTTTGGGTTTGTTTAGATATATATGTAATTAAATTGTTTTGATATATTTTTAACTGTAGGGTTTTATTACGTTTAATTGCAAAAATTATTCAAGGCAATTTTAGATTTTTTCTTATAACAATCTTCTTATATTCATCTGTTTTATATTTTGTATATAAATTTTTGGAATTTAGGGTTTAATTAAATATGGAGAAGTTTAGTGATGGAGTATTAATTGTTATAATTAATTATGTTATATGGTGTTGTGATATTATCAATTGTTATGTTATTGTTTGTTAAGATAAATGATTAAAGAAACTAATTATTTACAATGAACTTATTGTGTCTCTATTTTATGTTAGTGTGCAGAATATTAATTAAGTGTTTAGCTATTGTTAATGTTAATGAGTCTATTGTTTATGTGTCTCTTATTAATGTTAGTTATGCGTCTCTTTTTAAAGTTAGTGAGTCTACTGTTAATTAAAGAAATTAATTATTTATAATTCTTGTTAATGTTTAATTATGTGTCAAGTTATTAATGTTATGGTCTACGTGATATTAATTGGCAATTGGATATACCATAGTTTAACGAGCAAGTACAAAAGATAATGGTAGAGGAGATTGCGTGAAGGGACGCGAAGTATGAGAAAAAGCTGGAGCGGCTCAAAAGGAGACAACGAGTAAAGATGAAGGCAAATAGGGTTGCCATGGAGGCCAACCAAGCTTAGTTGGAGTTGATTTGTCGATCATTGAACCTTCCTTGCTCGCCACCACAGACTATGCCACATTATACTGATGCATCCGATTCAGATAATGACGAGATAGGGTCTGTTTGATGATCGTGATCATGTATAGGTAAATCATCTTGTGATTCATGTACTGAGAAACTTGGATGAAATTTCATAGGCATGGTATTGAGATGAATTTTCTGAAAAGTTGCATTACGGTGGCCTAGATGAATTGTTGATGACTTATTATTATTTTACTATGATGTATAACTGAACATAAGACACATTGACCTTCTATTAGTATTTGTGTGGACCTCTCAAACAATGGATATGTACATTGCATGTGCATACTATAATAGGGCCATATTGAATTTTGAATTTCGAGAATAGGCAAAATCAGGAAAAAATGGGATTGAAAAGTCCATGGCAGTGTACCAACAGTCAGAACCATTTGTAACTACCAACAGTTTGAGCAGTTAGTAGTTTCTAATAGCTTAACTATTGGTACATACCAACGGCAAAAACTTTTGGTTACCAAAGGTTTAGCTGTTGGAAACTACCAACGGTTGAAGTTGTTGGTGATTTTCTAATGGTTTAAATTGCCGCTAATTTACCAATACTTTGCGTGTTGGAAACCCTGCAAACTGTTGGAAAAATTGGTTCACATATAGATCGTTAGTAATTATCAACAGTTCACTTACCAATAGCTGTAAGTTGGAAACTATCAACGGTCTAAAATTGAACCGTTGGTAAAGTTGTTTCCAACAAATGAAATACCAATGGTCATGATCCAATGGTCAGGCATTGGTAAATTCAAATTTACCTGGTGAAGGTAATTGGAAAAAGCCCCTATTTTAGTATTGTTATTTGCTCTTGCTAAATCCATTTTCTTCTCTCTCAAACGAGGAGAATAAGTTGCAAATTGAAAAGGCAATAGTGGGGTGCTGTATTCAATAAGGTTGACTGATATGCTTTCCTATGGTGGATTAAGTATTAGCATTCATTAGTTTGTTTGTTAATACAAACATTATGTTAAATCTGTGTGATTTATCTTTGAGGGTTTTTTTCTTGTATTAGTCTATAGGTTTGAATGTGTTGGGTTTCGAGAGCCAAACAGCACAGCGGAATTTAACCGAAACCCTCTAGGATCCAAGTGAAACGAGGTAAACCGGGTGTTCGAAAATTTTCATACCTAATTTTCGGTTGAGATCTCTCACCCAACTGTAAAGTCAAATCACAAAACCTGAACAGTTGACGTGTTTAAACTCTCTATGATATCCACACGAGCCTCTTGGGATCACAAAAATGGTATGATATGGGCTTGAAATGTCTTAGATTGTATATTAGTTTCATTACTAAAAATTTGGTGATTTTCAATGATAATTTACTAACAGTCAGATCGTTGGTAATTACGAAGTAATTATCAACCCGAACAACTGTTTATACGGCCTAAGCCGTTAGAAAGTGAAAAGTAGGGACTATTTTAAAATAATCATCAAAGATGTGGGACTATTTGTATTTTTATTTTTCTTGTAATTTAGTTATTTGTGTAATTTTTTATTATTTGTAATTTTATGCAACCCAATTGTTACAAGGCTGTTTCAAATTTTTGAAATATTTTTCAAATAAATTATTTTAATTATTTTTATTTTTATTTTTGAAAAAATGGTAGATTCCAATGCCTTCATATTGAAAATTATTTTACTTTTTTTTATATATTTACAAATTTACCAACTGCTAGTATTGTTTATAGTTACCGATGGTTAAGAATGTTAGTATAAAGCTCTTTAGTTTAAACAGTTGGTAATTTTCAACTACTTCTTTACCAATGGTCAAGTATTGGAAACTTCCAATGATTTAGTATTCAATCGTTGGTAAAAAAATTTCTAACGCGTTGATTAACAATGGCTCGCTATCAATGGTTTTGCGTTGGTAATTTCAAAATTACCAATACAAGACTGTTGGTGATGGACGTTGGTAAATAGCCTTTTTTTAGTAGTGTTTGTATCAGTCTATACAGGATATCTCGGCATACCAGTGACTCAGTTGTACATGTTCTCATGCGGTATAGGCTTTAAGAAAAATAAAAATAAAGAATGAAAAATATAAGAAAGTTAAATTCCCAAATCATTTACATTTTGTTGTTTTGCAATTTCAGCTTGTGAGAGGGTAGCTGATCAGCTTCTGTATCTGCTGGAGAATGCTCCTCCTCCTCATCTATTTTGCTCCACCATTACAGCCTCTACTCGTCCACCACCACCTCTACTCCACCTTCATCTGCCTCTTTTACGATTTGAGCTTTTAAAAGCCAAGAGGGCAATAGAGTAGCAAACAACCTACCAAAGCTCTTCCTCCCCGTTTGTTCAGCTCCACCACCATAGTCTCCACTATCCGCCAACACCTCTACTTTACCGCAGCAACAGAGCCCCTTAACTGGGGGTTTGTTCTATTGCTTTTTTATTTTATTTTAAGTTTGGTTTGGTTTAGTGTAATTGATTTGTATTCAAGTGGTTGTAATGTTATTGCTTTGGAATTTTGAGTGCAAACTAGTTTTATTTTCGTTCTACTGGCCGTCATTCTGATTAGTATGATTTATTGATAACTAAACATTGCAAACAGGAAATTATTGAATTGGTGGTGCCAAATGATTTGTACGTTTTACTCTTCTTTAATATAATTTAAAAAAGAAAAGAGTTAAATGAATTTACAACTAGAACAGCAAAAGTAAAGTGCTTTAATTGCAATATCTTGTCCACCATAGCTATAATTTGTCAAAGTTAATTCCTTTCTTATAGTTCTGTGATTTGTTTTGGCTTGAGCTCTCATATTTTATTTGTGAATGGATGTAACTAGAATAAAAACTTGGGTTCAATTATTGCTTAATTACCAATGTTTAACTACTAATGTTATCACTTTTGTATATTCCAGCTTTTGTGTTCTACTTCTAAGCGTACCTCATAGTCCAACTGAAACTACAAAACCTTATTTGTTTTCTGTAAACAGATGACAACGTCTAGTGCTGTAGCATCTAATAGTCCTACATAGAGTTCTGACAATGCAACTCCTACTCAAAATTCAACTTCTACATGAAATGATGATCTTACTTGGGCACATTGTAAAAAAGTAGCAGGAAGAAAAAACCAATGCATTTGTATATATTGTTAGAAGCTCATTGAAGGTGGAGGAATTACTCATCTCAAGGAGCATTTAGTTAAAGTTGTAGAAAATGTTTCCAAATATCCCAAAGTGTCTAAGGATGTTCAATGGCAAATAAAGTAACTCTTAGATGATGGCAAACAAGAAAAATTGAGATTAAGGAAAATCAATAAAAAGATAGGATGTCCAATAATCCTTGACCTTGCCGATCAATCTTTAATGAAGATGATGGAGAGGCCAACTTGTTAAACCAACCAATAGCAGGCGGAAAACGACTGAGTAACAATCAAAGTATGACTGATTCTTTAAAGAAAATAAAATGAGTCAAGAGTTTTTGTTTTAAGAGTAACTGTCAGTTCCCAATTTACTATCAAAAGTGCATTACAGTCCAAGCAATGTTATAAAAGTTGAATCGGGGATAGAACCATCCAAATCAAAGGTTCATGGTTCAACCGGTTAAACTACCCGTTCAATCAACACAAGAATGTTTGCTTCACTGACATGTGCTCATGCAGGATCACTCTTCAACCATGCTGCTTGGTTGTGGATGTTTGCTTCATTGGAAGAAACAGTTGGATTATGTTGGCTCATAATTCTACAAATTATGGAAAAAAGAATAACATTATTTAATATAATTGGGAAACAAGAAATAGATAACTTTTCAAATGTTTCTTTTCATTGTTGGGTATGGTTACTTGAAAAAAACTATGCATCAAATGAAAGCAATATTAAGGGAAATAAACAAGGGAATAAATTGTTTACAATATATCAAATTTATAATTAATTTTCTTATTGTTTCATGTTCCCCTGCATATATATTGTAAAGAATACTTACATTTTATTGCTAGAGTCATGTCCTAGCAACTTAGCAAGCATATGTATTCACATGCTCAAAATAATTAGTGTAAGTTAATTGTAATGGATCTAGATTGGTATAAAATTGATCATGCTGGCAACTATTTCCTCTTGGCTAGAGATTGGTATAAAATTGATCATGTTGTAAGGGCCAAGAACTAACTAACCATTTTGTATTCTTTTTTTTTTTTCATTGGGAATGTAAAAATGGCAAACAATATCCATCTCCCTTACGTAAAAAAATAGAAAATGTAAAAAAAGATTAAAACAATGTACAGAAGAAAAAAATAAAAGTAAAATAAGTACAAAAAAACGTACAAAAATTGCCACAAACAAAACTAGTCAAATTTATGACAGATAAGTCAAAGGCTGCAACAAAAATAAATAGCAAAAGCAAAAGCAAAAAGAGTACAGTTAAAAAATGCAAAAGTAAAAGAAAAGGGCAAAAAAACCAAACAAAAACAATAACTATATATAAACTTCTAGTCTATAAAGTCTAAAATTAGTTCAGAGCATCAGAATTGAGAAACAGTGGCTGTGTATAGCAATGATGAAACTGTAGAGAGCAGCAATGATGAGGTGAGTAGAAACAAAAGGCTGTATGTAGTATGCACTAGGGTCACTGGAGGGGCTACAAGGGTAGCGGTGGAAGGCCGGAAACACAAGGCAAGATTGATGGCGATAAGAGCAGACCCGCGGCGAGTGGCGATCGATGAGGAAGGAGGCCTGCAACTATCAGGCTTCTCCCATAAAAAATCAAAATTTTTCTCTCACTATTTTCTCCCTTTCTCACACGCAATTGAATCGGAACGAACCTAGGCCTGCTTTCCTTTTTTTTTCCCGGTTTTTTTTATTGTTATTGCTAATGTTAGATCGTCGGTTCATATGGTTCAACGGTTCGATAGTTTCATGCGATTTTTCCCGGTTTTAATCGGTTTTTAACCAAAGTCTATATGGGTAGGTAGCTGGACCGGAAGGATTCACGATTCGCAGTCAAACTGGTTGAGCCAACCGGTCTAGTCTTGCTTTTACAACACTGAGTCCAAGAGCATTGTGCATCGGGCGAAGTTGAGCATGGCTAGATGGTGGTATAATGCTAATATTCCTTTCAATACTGCAAACTCAAATTTTTATTAGCCAATGATTAATCTAATTGTAAGTATAATAAGTGATTTCAAAGGCCCAAATGTCTATGAGCTTAGAGGTATGCTTCTTAGAGATTGTATGAATGAAGTTCAACAATATCTCTTTGATGTTAAAATAACATGGAAAACTTATGGCTATTCTATTATGGTTGATTGTTGAACAAACCAAAGGCAGAAACCAATTATTAATTTTTGGTTTATAGCCTAAAAGTTACCATGTTTGTGAAATCTACTAGTATTTTTGAACTTACAAAGGAGTTAAGACTTTGTTTAAGATATTTGATGAAGTTGTTTAACAAGTAGGTTCTAGAAATGTTGTGCAATTCATTATTAATAATGATGCATCATACAAAAGTGTTGGAAAAAAAATTGCAAGACAAGTATGGTACTATTTTTTGGACTCCTTATGTTGCACATTACATTGACTTAATGTTAGAGAACTTTGCTAACCCGAATAGCTTCTCTCGTATTGATGAGTGTGTACAAAAGACTAAAAAAATCACAAAGTTCATTTATAATTACTCATAAGTGCTTGTTTTGATGAAAAGAGAATATAGATATGGTAGAGATCTTTGTTGCCCTTATATTACAAGGTTTGCCAACAATTTTGTTAGCATACAGTATATTTTAACATTCAATGGAGCACTTATGTAAATATTTGCAAGTCCTACTTGGATGAATTCAAGCTTTGCAAAGCCAATGGAGGAAGAGAGATTTCGTTAATTATTATTGAAGATAGAGATTTTTGGGTTATGTGTCAGTACATAGTGAAAGTAAGTGAACCACTTGTTAAGGTACTTTGACTTGTTGATGGTGATGAGAAGCCAACTATGAGCTATTTATTTAAAGCTGTGGATAAAGCAAAAGAGATAATTAGAAAAAAGTTAAAAAATAGAGTGTCTTCATACAAGCAATATATAGATGTTATTAATGCAATGTGGGATAGGCAAATATAATCCCCATTATATACAACTAGTTGTTTTCTTAAAGTGTCTTCATACAAGCAATATATAGATGTTATTAATGCAATGTGGGATAGGCAAATATAATCCCCATTATATACAACTAGTTGTTTTCTTAATCCTATAATTTATTTCAAGCATGAATTTAATAGGAAGGTATTGTGTGTCAAAACTTGTTCTTGACTATAAAAAAAAACTTATAGTTCAACTTGAAGATTATAAGACTAATGTTAGTTAATTTGGATCATCAATTGCTATTCGTATAAGACAGAAATTAAATCTAGGTATATATTGTATCATTTTATTTCTTTTGGTTATTATTTTTGTGGTCACTTTAGTTTGTTAATAGGTCATAATATTTTTTTTGTTTATTTTCCTAATAAATAATTGCATGGTGGGATTCATTTGGAAATGGAACTCCAGAGTTGCAAAGCTTTGCTAAGTGACTACTTAGTCAATGCACAAGTGCAATGAGATGCGAAAGGAATTAGAGTGTGTATGAGTTTATTCATTCAAAATGTTGAAACAGACTATAGCACAAAAGATCAAATGATTTAATTTTTGTTCATTACAACTTCAAGCTTTGAGAAAGGTAATTTTTCAATATACTATAGTTTATACAACTTTTGGTTATTTTGCTTTTGTATTAATTATAATAATTTTATACTAGTAGGATAATGAGTATGACATCAAGATTATTGGATCCCATAAGCCTTGATAATATTGATGTGATGGATGATTGGGTCACTAAGGAACCGACATTGCTAAATGAAAATGATGTTACTGTTGATTTGGTTTGTTTGGAAGAGCCTCTTGCTAATTTAGGAACAATGAACATTGACATTGAAATGAAAGTTCCTTCTCTTAATGAAGAAGATGAACTTGAGGCTAAGCCTCTACATGTGTCAGCAATAGCACAATATGACTATGTAGAACTTAATAATGGTTAAATCTTTTGTTTTTCTATATTGAACTTGAATTGGACATTGAGACATTTAATGTGTTATTTTTTTTTGTGTTATTTGAGATCTTATATGTTGAATATTGAGACTTTCAATATGTTGGTGCCAATATATATATATATATGTGTGTGTGTGTGTGTGTGTGTGTGTGTGTGTGTGTAATGTATGTATGTATGTATAAAATTTATTATAAATTGGCACATTCAAGATGTACCACCGAGATGATACTGGTACTCGAGACCATACTGTATCATTGAGAAAATAGTACAGCTTCTGGTTCAAAATTTAAAACATTGCTCAACACAACCATTTATCCAGCAATAAAAAATATTAATATAACTTAATTTCCTTGATGTTTTGAGAAACATGCAAATGACACTCTATCTTTTATAGACTATCATAAATGTTTTTCATTTAAATTTTATAAAGATGTTTCTGAATGTAGAAAAAAAAATCAAAATTGTATGCAATCCATTGTCAAGTAACTATTCAAAATCCTAAATTCAAGGAATATATTTATCACTCCCTCGGTGTCCAATTATTTACAATATATTATATATTACATCATCTTAAATACTACGAGTAAATTAATTTACTATGTTATTTTTCAAACTATCATTTCAGTATTTATTCTTTTCATCTTTCTTATTTTTTGTTCAAAAAGTGAAAGGTAAAAGTATAAATAGCACACAAACATTTATTTTATCTTATCTTTGTGCCAAATCCGAGTATTTTACACAATTTGGGGACATAGGGAGTAATAAAATCTTTTGACGACATACTTCTGTACCGTAATTGTATTACTATAATACTATGAGTAAATTGCACCCGTGGCTCTTAATCTTTTATTATTGTACCATTTTTTAACTTAACTTGCATTCTTGCATAGAATATCCCTAATCTCATTTAAGTGTTCCATTTTAAATATTTTGTAGACAAAAAATGTTAAGATGGATGGAAAATGCCATAAGGCATGCGAGTGTAGACAATTTGCTAGAATGACACAATAAATCAATTGCCATAGACGATGTGAAAAAGGAAGAAAAAAATATTTAAAAAAATTTGAACCCAAATTGATACCTCTGGCCACCATGTTTGACTAAAGATATGGCTTCCATCTGCTTTGCGAAGACGCCGTCCGACGTAAGCGAAATCAAAGGCATGAAAAGTCAGTGAGATTGTTGCTCAAAATCATTGTTCAAAGTTGCCAATCAAAATTATCATTCAAAGCCTGGTTTCGTCTCATAATCAGTGCTCTTATCGGGGAGAACATGATCCATCGCCTTGGTTTCACCATCAGATCTCAGTCACAGATCCACCGATATAGCAGTTTTGTTGCTACACTTTCTGTCTCCCATGGACCTAACTTCTCGACCCGCCGATTCTTCTCTGATTTTACAAACCTCGCTGGACAATGGCGGCGGTGAGTGGAGGCATCAAGTGGAGGAAGCGGCTCCTGATTTTTAGAGACATGACGGCAATAAATAGAGTGACAGCGGCCTTTGGGTTGTTGTTGATGGTTGATGTTAGGGACGGAGGGGACAAACAATGGGATGGAGGCGATGGGAAAGATAGGAGAGACAGGGAAGGCAGCTTGGGTGATGACTAAGGAGATTGGCGTAGGCGGTAGGTGGTGATGAAGGGGATTTGCTAGGTGCCCCCAAATTCTTTTTCTTTTTTTATTATTTAACTTTTTTTTTCATATTTTATTTTATTTTGTATTATTGTTCCTCTTTTTCACATTATCATCAGCAGTTGATTATTGTGCCAATGTGACAAATCGCGCAAATCACAGTGGCATTTTCTATTCACATTAATGATTTCCATAACACGGCCACCCTCGGCCCTGCCCAGGAAACCCGTGAGAATGGATATCACGGTGGTTACAATTAACTAGCCATATATGTATGCAAATTAAAATTTTATAAAACTAATTGATTAACCTAGAAAATGCAAGGTGCATGCTTATTTAGCTTTGACTTAAGTACATCAAAACTAAAAAACATTCACATGACTAAGGCACTTTTTCATAAAAATCAAATTCAAAAAGTCAAAGCATACATAATCAACATTTGTATTATCATTACTATACATAATATCCAAGTGAGGGCATTTAGCAAAAGAAGACTAATGCCCCTCACCCAAGAGTAACCCTAAAGTTTAAAGCTCCAAACATAGACATGGGAGGCAACTAGGCATACAACATATACAAGCCTCTACTGAGATCCTCACAACTAACTCCCACCTTGAAGATGAGTCCCAGGGGTGAGTCACAAAAGTCATCCACGTACTGTTAGCCTCTGCGGCCAAGAAAAATATTATAGTTAGTAATGTTTCTTCACCGACAAGTAACTAAGAAAATTAGAATCATAAAGATTCTTATTGCAAAATATCTGCAACAAAAGACTACCATGACAAGCTTTAGCGGTTATCGGGCTCAACATGGTCAGAATCTGCACAACATAAGATAAGGGAGTGAGATTTTGTAATTCTCAGTAAGGGATCTTCACCTGCGAGGAAAATGGTAAAGACAACACATATATTAACATATGTAATTTGTTGTGAGCTTATATAGCATGAGGCTAAACCTATGTGCATAAATTTCAGTCCATTGGGACTTGTTCTCTACCTAGTTCTGAAACTACAAGGCAAAGCCTTGTCTACTAGCAAGCATTGCTTACTAGCCTAACTAGTGAAGTTCATCACTAGTTGAACTCCCCTTATGTTGTACAAGGGCACTATGGTTAGACTGAACTCCCCTTACGAAGGTTTCCTCATCGAGGCCTTGAACTTGAAGGTACAACTAAGGTTTCGATGGTGCTAAACCTTCCACCTCATCTAATGGTGTATTTATTATGACCTATTAACTAGTTTTCTCATGAGGTGCATTTACCATTCACAAACTATGAGAAAATTCCTAGATTATGAGAGAGTTTTTGGATGTTTCGGAGTGCCATTGTACCATTATAACCCTTAGGCATCCCTAGGACCATCTCAGCCCTCCCCCGGATCCTTTTTTAAAAAAGTTGAAATTTGCTAAAAAAGGCCTTTGGGGCTTAAGCCCCAGGAGAGGTGCCTCTAAGGCCTAGGCACTAAGAGGACCCTACTTTGTGGATAGAAAAATGCACCTTAGGCGCTACAGCGCCAGATGGAGCTAGGACCCTATGTCCTAAACCTTAAAAGCACCCTCCTAAGCCTCTTTGGAGGCGTCCTATGAGTTCAAGGCAAACAAAGGATGCCTAAACTCACCATAAACTTGTAAAGCAACTTGCATAGACCACAAATGTACCATCACAAACATCCTATAATGCATCAAAATATCACACAAACCACAATTAAAAGCCTAGTCAACCATGAACGCACTTGCCCATAACTAATGCTATTGTCAAAATCACTTGTTTCCAACAAGCAACAACACTCCAATAGCATCAAATAAGCTTGAAACTATAAATCCCTTACCTCAATTTTGCCTACCAAGCAACGATTAGCTAGCTATTCAACAAGAGCAAAGCTCCACAAAGTTTAACCTAAGTTCTAAGCAAACCAAGCCAAATGGCATATAATCAACAACAACCAAGCAAAACCCAAGCTTCAATTCATCAAATAAACAAGAAACATTCAATAAATCAATGTTACCTCTTGTAAAAAATAAGAACCTAGCTGGAAAACATGGCAAAGACTTCCAAAAACAAGAAACAAGCTTGAAACAAGTTGCCCAAAGCTTATATACCTCTTGGGCCTTTAAATTCCACCAAAAGCACTTGATTTTGGGCAAGAATTTAAGGAAAAATAGAGTGGGGAAGGAGGAACTCGAGCTTGGTTCGTAAAATGGGAATAGTAGCAGCTAGAAACACTTTACCAAGTTTATAAACTCCATTTCCAGTAAGTCCCCAAAGTTTTTTAAGTTTGTCAAAATAAACCCCTTCCCAAAATAGTAGTTCTAGTCAACCTTTAGTCAAATCTTTAACACTTAAGCAAATCTTTAGGTTTTAAGCAAGGTTTATGCTTTAAAACTTATTTTTAACTCTCAAGTCTTGGCTCAATACCTTGGGACGCAAAATTACCATTTTACCCCTAACATTTTTAGTGCTGTAAACTACTCAAAACTTAGTAAACTTTATCCAACTTACTAATCCTTGCCTAGTTAACTCGAAATAAGGTATTAAACTAGGAATTTACTTAATTTACCTCCCTCAGTTGAGTTTTCCGCTGAGGAGGACTGTAACATTCTCCTCTCCTTCTAGAATTTGGTCATCCAAATTTTGCTACAACTGAGGAAATTCACTGGGATACCTTTTTAGCATATCCTGCTCCGTTTCCTAAGTAGCTTCCTCTTCACTATGGTTTGGCCAAAGGGTTTTAACAATTGGCATCCATTTGGTCCAAAGTTTCCTAACTTGCCTATCGAGGATTTTGATGGGGCCCTCTTTGTAGGTCAAGTCTTCATGAATGGGAACCACCGATGGGTTAACTACTTGTCCTGGATCAACTATGCACTTCCTTAGAAGACTAACGTGAAACACGTTGTGCACTTGGGACAGGTTGAGCTTAGAAGACTAACGTGAAACACGTTGTGCACTTGGGACAGGTTGAGTGGTAACGCCAACCGATATGCAATTTTCCCTACTTTTTCCAAGATCTAGTAGGGTCTTATATACCTAGGGGCTAGCTCACCCCTCTGCCCAAATCAGGCTACTCCTTTCATATGAGATATTTTGAGAAGTATTCTATCATTAACTTCAAAAGTCAAATCTTGTCTCCTCAGATTTGCATACTTAGTCTATCGGTCGTTTGCTGCTCTCATCCATTTCTAGATTAATCTAATCTTAGCCGTGGTGTTAGCTATGATCTCAAGACTAATGGCTACCCTATCTATAAGGTCAGCCCAACAATGGGGTATCATGTATCACCTACCATATACAGCTTCATATGGTGCTATACTTATAATAGTTTGATGACTATTATTGTAAGCAAACTCAATAAGTGGCAAGTGTTGATCCCATTCACTTCTGAAGTCTGTGACACATATTCATAACATGTTTTCTAAGGTTTACATCACTTTCTTAGACTACCCGTCAGTCTAAGGATGGAAGGCAGTACTAAGACTAACCTTACTTCCTAACACATCTTGGAAAGTGTTCCAAAACCTTGATATAAATTGGGGATCCCTATCAGATATAATTTGATCTGGTATGCCATGCAACCTTACGATCTCCTTGATATACAACTGAGTCAACCTCTCTAATGCATAGATAATCTTTATGGCTATGAAATGCATCGATTTGGTCAACCTATTGACCACCACCCACACCTAATCGTGTTGGCTCTTGGTATTTGGTAATCCCACTAGGAAGTTTATTGTGATGAATCCCCACGTCTTCTCTTGGAGAGGTAAACTCTGAAGTGTGCTTGCTGGTTTCTGATGTTCTGCCTTAACCAGATGGCATGTCAAACATTTAGCTACGTGCCTAGTTGCATCCCTTTTCAATCCCCGCCACCAAAAGTATGTCCTCAAGTCATGGTACATCTTACTAACACAGGGATGAATACTTAGCCTACTACTATGTGCCTTCTGTAAGACTTGCTGCCTAACTCCATCTACATTCAACACATAGAGTCGATCCCCATGGTGTAGTACCCCATCCTTGTATCTAAACTCTTTCCTTATGGAACCAAGTGTCTCATCTCTTGAAATCTTTTTCAATAATGGATCCTTATTTTGAGCCTCCTTTACCTTAGCCAGCTAGGCTGACTGAATCTCCAAAGTGTAGACTAGGGCCTTTTCTCGGCCTTGCCAAAACTCATGCAAGGTCGAGAAATAATCCCCAAATGTTCTTCTCGAGGAACTTGTAGCCTGATCCTTAAATAGGACCACTCTCGTGTACTTTCGACTGAGAGCATCTGCCACCACATTTCCTTTCCCCGCATAGAACTCAGTTGAGCAATCATAATCTTTTATGTATTCAATCCACTAACGTTGCCTCATGCTTATCTCCTTCTGAGTGAACAAGTATTTCAAACTTTTGTGGTCAGTGAAAATCTTGAATGATCTCCTCATTAAGTAATGCTTCCAAAGCTTAAGAGCAAAGACTACTGCCACTAGGTCAAGGTCATAAACTGGGTAGTTCAACTCATTAAGCCTTAATTACCTTGTTCCATAAGCGATCACTTGATTTTCCTGAATTAATACACATACCAGACCAGAACCTGATGCATCTGTGTATAGTGTAAAAGCCTTGTTCGGGTCTGGCAGAATGAGTATTGGTGCACTTGTCAACCTTTTCTTCAACTCCAAGTAAGCCTCCTCACACTTCTGTGTCCAATTAAACTTTTGAGCTTTCTTGGTCAAGGCTGTCAATGGTGTTACTATCATAGAGAATTTTTCTATGAACCTCCTGTAGTAGCCTACCAAGCCCAAAAAGCTCTGTATTTCCATAACTGTAGTCGGCCTTTTCCACTTGACTACCACCTGAGCCTTCTTGGGGTCAACCAACAACCCTTGGGAACTAATGATGTATCCCAAAAACTATATCCTCTCGAACCAAAACTCATACTTAAATAACTTTGCATAATACTAATTATCCTTTAGCACTTGTAAAACTGTCCTAAGGTGCTTCTTATGCTTCTAGGCATATTGCGAGTATACTACGATATCATAAATAAAAACTTCAACAAACTGATCCAAGAACAGTTTGAAGATCCTATTCATGGCTTCCATGAAAACTGTCAGGGCGTTGGTCACACCAAATGACATAACTGTATACTTATAGTGCCCTTATCTTGTTCTGAAGGCACTCTTCGGGATATCTTCCTCCTTAACTCTAATCTGGAAGTATTTAGACTAAAGATCAATCCTGGAGAACACTTTCGGTCCACTTAGTCTAGCAAATAAATCATCAATTCTAGGAAGCAGATACTTATTCTTAACTGTTACTGCATTCAACTTTCTATAGTCGATGCATAGCCTCAAAGTTCCGTCCTTCTTCTTTACAAATAGCATTGGGGTTCCCCACGGCCTTATAAAGCCTTTTTCTAGCAGTTCCTCCAACTGTTTCTTCAGTTCATCCATTTCAGGAGTTGATATTCGATAAAGAGGTATTGAAATTGGTTCTGCTCCAAGCTAAAGGTGAATGGAAAACTCGGTGTCCCGCTTGGGTGGTAACCCAGGCAAATCCACTAGGAACACCTTAGGAAATTTATTGGCTATAAGAATTTTCTTAAGTTCATCCTCTATAGCCACCCTATTCAAGGTATAATATACTTCCTCGTCGACTATGGGGATGAAGTCCGTAAGTCTAAGGTGCAAACTTTTAACATTAGTTGCTAACCCTCCTGTGCAAGTCACTCTAGCTCCTTGAGCATTAGTAACGTCGATTGAGTGAGTAGCATAGTCAATTTGTACCTTATGCTTACTCAGCCAATCAATTTCCAACACTAGGTCATATGACCTCAATTCTATAACCCATAATTCACAAGCAAAGTCATGGTTGCCTAACTACAAGGGATACCTAGTAACCAACTTGTTGGTCACAATAAAACTCCTTTCTACAGTTCTAATGAGTTTCAACTCATTGGAGATATCACACTGCAATTTCAATCTAGCTACCAAGGCAGATGATATCATAGAAAGAGTAGCACCAGTATTAAATAGTACTATAACGCTACCATTTTGAAATGTAAAGCTATCTCGACTGGTTCCTTGGTCACCTGCTAGCCAAGGTGAAGACCCTTGGCTCAACTATTGCTGCGGCTACACCAGGTCGATTTCCTATGGCAAAGGCTGTAGAAGGCAGATTCCTAGGCGAACCCACCAAGGGTCGAGCCCGTTGGCATTCCTTCACCCAATGACCACTCTATCCACAGTTGCTGTAAATGTTAGTTCCCAAAGTACATGGCTTGGAGCCATAAATCTCCTACACCTGGGGCACAAGCCCCATTTCTTCCTCTTGGTCAACCATTGAGTTTTGGCCTCTTTTTCCTCCATTGGATGCTTCCCAGTAATCTTTCCTAGGTTGGATGCCCTAACCTCCACCTTCTTACTTTGAATCCTTAAGTCTTTAAACTCCCTCTTAAGAGTTGATGCTTTTTGAACCATTTAGTGATAGTTTCGAATGTCCATCATTGCTATGTATCTCTGAAGCACAAGCTTAAAGCCTTGGAGGAATTTCTTGGCCTTGAGCTCATCATTTCCAGCCATGTATGGAGCAACCCAGATGAGCGAATTGTAGCACTGCTTATAATCCCTTATAGACATCTCTCATTAAGTGAGATTTTCAAATTGAATCCTCCTTTGTTCTTGAGTCACCTTGCTAATATACTCTTGTCGGAGCTTCTTCTCAAAGTTTAGGATATCATCTCACCACATGCTAACCCTCCATCTAAAAAAGAAATGTACTAAGGCCATCCTCTACTCCAACTCTTAACCTTCACAAGTAAAGAGTTGATTCATCCTATTCAACTAATCCTTTGCCTTATTAGGGTCACTTAACCCATCAAAGCTTGGTAGGTCAACCGTTTTGAACTTTTCAAGTAATCTCATTTAATATGGAGTATCTCCCCTCTTCAGAGCCTTCATAAATTCCTACTGCTCCTTATGCTCATAAGCACGATCATGCCTCTCATGAGCCCTAGGCACTTGCTGGTAGTCGGCATGTCTCTTATGACCTTAGGGTGGGTCATTTCCTTGGTCATTATCTTCCTATGCAACCCCTTTATTCTTCTGGTCTTGAAATAACTTGTTCATTATGGTGGTCATACATTGTGCCACTTGCACCAAGGTCTGTGTCATCCTCTGAAGCACTATGGATATCTCATCCAACCTTGCCATAACTAGATCACTAGAACATTCACCAAGTTTCTTAGCTTTTCTAAAAGCTCCTGACCTTGTGTCAACCATAACAACCTACAACCAAAGCCAGACGACATTCCACAGATGTTGGTTAGTACTAACTATCCTAGCACATGGACCTGAAACTAGATATCAGTCCTAGCCTCCAATACTTATGAACTGTGGTCTAATACCAAACAGACACGACTGCCCTCGACCTTGCCTAGGAAGCCTGTGAGAACAGATCTCACGGTGGTTGCAATTGACCAGCTATATATGTGTGAGAATTAAAATTTCATGAAACTAGTTGATTAACCTATAAAATGCAAGGTGCATGCTTATTTGTATATGGAAGCCATAAAACTTTCACATGGTCAAGGCAATTTTTCATAAAAATCAAGTTAAAAAAGTCAAAGCATATATAATTAATATTTGTATTATCATTACTACACATAATAACCATGTGAGAGCATTCAACAAAGGTAGACTAATGCCCCTCACCCAAGAGCAACCCTATAGTCTAAAGCTTCAAACAGAAACATGGGAGGTAACTAGGCATACAGCATATACAAGCCTTTATTGAGATCTTCCTAACTAACTCCCACCTTGGAGATAAGTCTCAGTGGCAAGTCACAAAAGTCCATCCATGTACTGCTAGCCTCTATTGTTACACCCGGAAAGTGATGAATGAGAATGATTAATTATCGGGTTAAGTGGATTAGTTGCATAAATAGTTTCCTAATTTGGAAACTTAGCGAAATTATTTGTAGACTTTGAATTATTTATGGAATGGGCATTAATGAGTGTTGGACACTCTGAGAATTATGCTTGGCTAAGGCCAAGAGTTTGGGTGATAAAAAAATGGCAAGTTTGGAAGTTGAGGGACTTAATTGCACAAAGAAAAGTTGGGTGGGAGGACTCAATTGCAAAGTTGGAGAAAGATGGAGGACCAAGTGAGTAATTTGGCCATTTTCATGAAAAATATATGCATGGCCAGCCACCCCATATTACCAATTTAAAATTGGCCTACTACACATTCCACTCATAATTATTTAATCCCTCCACTACATCCTCCACTCACCAATTAAATATTACTCCACTTACTTTTGTCCCCCACTTTCCCAATTTGACTATTCTATTACCCATGCCTTGTCTCCCACTACAAATCCCACTCACCATATTTTAATCACCCACTTACATTGTCTCCCACTTACATTAAAATATTGGCCCATCATTTTTGACTTATTCTCCCACCTTTTTCATTCAAAATTCGTCCATACCTCCAAATTATGCATTTGATATGCATTTTGGGTGCATTTCACTTCATTTAGCACCATGACCACCCACCTTCTTTGAATATACGTTTAATGCACATTTAGAATGCATTTGAGTTTCATTTCTCTTTCATTTGCAAGTGCATAACTAGCCATCACTCCCACTTTCATTTCATTTTCATTTCCACTCTCTCTCTAGCACCAAAAGCTCTCCCTTCTCTCTAAGTTCCAGCCATGGTGTTCTTCAAACTCCATCTCCTTCTTTCTTCATCCAAGATTCGGCCATAGCTAGAAATGCATGTTCTTGCACATGCAAACACATTTTCTTGAAGCTTTCAAGCTCCTAAACCCATCTAGACCAAGAACAAAGTGAGAAATCAAAGAAAACCCATGAAGAAATGCTTGTGAAGTTTCGGCCATATGGATAAAATGGTGTTCTTGAGCTCACCTCAAGAGCTCCTTACAGGCATGGCATTTCTAAGCCATGAAGAGCAAGAAGATGAAGACGAACTCCAAGAAAGTGAAGCTCAAATTTCAGCCATTTAAAGGTTGTAAGTGAACAAAGTTTTTCTTGGTAGTTTCATGTATTTTGAGCTAGATGCTACTCTCTAATGACTTGGCCATGTTGGATTTTTGCAAGGAAATCAAGTGGATATTTCGGCCATGGAAGGATATTGTTGTTCTTGAGCTCAACTCAAGAGCTCTTTACATGCATGGCACTTTTAAGCCATGGAAAGCAAGGATGGAGGTTTCGGCCATGAGTATACATGGCATTTGGAGGCATGAAACCAAGTGTTCTTGGTGCCTCGAGGCTTGTATGGCCATTCCAAGGAAGGAATCAAGCAAAAGATGAAAGAAAAGCAAGAAAAAGAAATGATGGGGCTATTTGGGCCAAAAGTTAAATTTGAAGACCCAAATTGAAAACCAAGTGTTCTTGGTCCATAAATTATGAAATGGGCTATTTTGGGCCATAATGGCATTATTGGCAAATGGGCTAAATCCTGAAAATGTTAATATAGGCCCAAGTTCTGAAAAGGTTAAATTGGGCTAAAAATCCTGAAAAGGTAAAATTGGGCCTAAATGATAAGTTGGGCCAGAATTCCAGAAAAGGCCAATGTAGGCCTGAGTTCACAGAAAATTGGGTCTCAGTTCACAAAAAGGCTAAGTGGGCCTTTACCTCCTTAAGTGAGGTCCATTAAGGAAATGGCAAAGTTCCAACAACAAACAAAGCAAAGCAAAGGCAATGAGCAAAAGGTTACACCAATGGTGGTAAGGATCCTTTACTCACTTATTGCATGGTGTACTTCCATGATATTGTTTGTGAGTATAAATGCCCCTATGTGATGGTCATAGAACCAAGTGACCATAGGTGTGCAGTGGGTTAGTTGTTCTTTGTGTGAGGGCTCATGTTACTTTCTTAGTTTAATAATTGGGCACGTAAGTGCATAATTGATGAGGTATCGTTGCTTCGGCAACTTTGGGCACGTAAGTGCATATTGGACGAGGATTGTTGCTTCGGCAACTATGGATATGAATAATGGGCAGTTGTGGATATATATGGTTTGATTAGCTAATCAATATAAAGGCAAGTGTTAGAGTTTATAGTAAGAATGGCCAACTTACTATGTAACTCGGAGCTCTAGGGGAACGGGTGGTATGATTAAGAAGGAGAATTGAGGTTTAAAGCCTTGCACACTTGCCAGGGGTGCCAGTGGTGCCAGGGGTGCCATTGGTGCCAGTACTGCCAGTCTGGCCAGGAGTGCCAGTAGTGGGTGGCAGTAGTGATTGCCCAGGAAAACTTGTGGTTGAGTGCGTGTGTTGTGTGCTTCTCTGAACCGTTGTTGTTTGTGCATGCTGACCCAAATTATTATTATTATTGTTGTTGCTGCTATTGTGCTGTATCTTGTGTTTTCTTTGTTTTAGTGTTTTCCTTTGCAGGAACAGGATTATTTGCCATGATATTCTTGGCTTGGATTTATTTGCCATGGTATTCTTGGCATGGGATTTAATTGCCATGACATTCTTGGCTTAAGAATAGGCTTTGGAAGCCATATATGACTACGAAAGTCACGAGAGATTACCTCATTCTGATTTGGCATTGCCATTACGTTCTTGGCACAATTTTGGCTTTTTAAGCCGGATATGACTACGAAAGTCATGAGTTACTTACCTCACACCTGGATCCTTACTGAGTTTTATAACTCACCCGCCCTTCTTTACTTTTTTCAGGAAGTGGATTGGATAGCTTGATAGATCAAGTAGGGAGTACTAGAGTACTCGTTATGTTTTGCTAAAGGGTTGGGTATGAGTTTAGTGTTGCTTAATATATTCATTTGACTCTAAGTGACTTATGTGGTATATTTTACTTGTGGAACAAGCTAATGGTTTGGACTTCCTTGTGCAGGCTTGTGGAGTCTAGAAGTTGTAGGAACAAGGTCTATTAAGCTGGAATGAGTTCCAGGTTATGAGTTAAAGTTTGGGTAGGCATAAGAACTTGGTCTGTAAAACCTAAACTTAACTAGTTATGGACATATAGCATCCTTGGTATGTTTTCCAAGTAGGAGATGCTTGTTAGATGCACATTGTGATCATGATTATCTTAGGATGAATTTTGATGAAATGCCATAATGGATATTCATGTTATGTGTACTAGACTTGGCCAATGCTCATGGATATATAAATGTGGTTTTCAAAGTTGAAAATGAGATGGGCTTCTTTGTTGCCATGCATTGGATTAGTACACTTGATGGACACACATCCTATGCACTTAATGGATTAAGTGTATGCTTTGCTTGAATTGCAAGTATGATTTGCTGATTATGTGTATAACTAAGGGAAGACTTCCAGTGAATCTGGATTTATTAGATTTTGTTGAAATGGCATCTAAAGACTTGTGTGTGTAACCGGCTAAGTGGTAAAATCCATAAATGGAACACTAGAATTCCACATAGGTATTAGCTCGTTCCTGGAGAGCACCCTGACAACACATTGAAAGTATTTAAGTAACAAGTTAGTACCAGAATAGATCCTGGAGTCACGCCGTAGGTGCTCATAATTAGCTAATAAAGCCCCTTCAGTATGAATAACTTCCGCTGCATTAATCTGATACTCGGACCCAGATGGGCCAGGGGCAGTTTGGGGCGTGACATCTATGGCCAAGAAAAATACCATAGTTAGTACTGTTACTTCACCGACAAGTAACTAAGAAAAATAGAATCATAAAGATTCTTATAGCAAAATACCTACAACCAAAAACTACCGTGACAACCCTAAGCGGTTATCGAACCCAACCTGGTTAGAATTTGCACAATATAAGATAAGGGAGTAAGAATTTATAATTCTTAGTAATGGATTTTCACCTACAAGGAAAATGCTAAAGACAACACATATATTAGCATATGTAATCTGCTATGAGCTCATACAGCGTGAGGCTAAACCTATGCGTATAAGTTTTAGTCCCTTGAGACTTGTCCTCTACCTAGTCCTTATGTTGTACAGAGGCACTATGGTTGGACTGATATTTCTTGCGTCCCGAAGAACCTACTAGGTGTACTAAAGTTTCCTCATCAAGGCCTTAAACCTGAAGGTACAACTAAGGTGTCGATGGTACTAAACCTTCCACCTCATCTAATGGTGTATTTGTTATGGCTTATTAACTAGTTTTTTCATAAAGTGCACTTACCATTCACAAACTATGAGAAAACTCCTAGATCATGAGAGAGTTTTTAAATGTTCCGAAGTACCATTGTACCATTACAACCCTTAGGCACCCCTTAGGACCATCCCAGCCCTCCCCTAGATCCTTTTTTAAAAAGACTTAAATTTGTTGAAAAAGGCCTCTAGGGCCTAGTTGCCAGTGGCACCCTGCCATGTGGATAGAAAAATGCACCCTAGGCACTACAGCACCGAATGGCTACTGGATGCTAGGACCCCGTGTCTTGAACCTCAAAACCACCTTCCTAAGAGGGTTTTTATGAGTTCAAGGCAAATAAGGGACACCTAAACTCACTATAAACTTGTAAAGCAACTTGCATAGGCCATAAATACATCATCATAAACATCCTATGATACATCAAAATATCACACAAACCATAATTCCAAGCCTAGTCCACCATGAACACACTTGCCCATTACTAATGCTATTGTCAAAATCACTTATTTCCGACAAGCAACAACACTCCAATAGCATCAAATAAGCTTGAAACTATAAATCCCTTACCTCAATTTCATCTACCAAGCAAGGATTATCCAACTATTCAACATGAACAAAGCTGCACAAAGTTTAACCTTAGTTCCAAGCAAACCAAGCACAATCAACAACAACCAAGTAAAACCCAAGCTTCAATTCATCAAATAAACAAGAAACAAGCAAGAAATCAATGATACATCTCACCAAAAATAAGAACCCAGCTGGAAAGCAAACACTTCCAAAAACAAAAAACAAGCTTGAAACAAGTTGCCCAAAGCATATATACCGCTTAGGCCTTCAAATTCCACTAAAAGTATATGATTTTGGGCAAGAATTCAAGGAGAAAGAGAGACGGTCAGGAGGAACTAGGGCTTGGTTTGGAAAATGGGAATAGTAAAAACTAGAAACACTTTACCAAGTTTATAAACTCCATTTCCAGCAAGTCCCCAAAGTTTCTTAAGTTTGTCAAAATAAACCCTTTCCCAAAATAGTAGTTCTAGTAAACCTTCAGTCAAATCTTTAACACTTAAGCAAATCTTTGGGTTTTAAGCAAGGTTTATGCTTCAAAACATATTTTTAATTCCCGGGTCTCAACCCGATACCTTGGGATGCAAAATTATCACTTTGCCCTTGACCTCTTTTGGTGCCATAAACTACTTGGAAATTAGTAAAGTTTGTCCAACTTACTAATCCTTGCCTAGTTAACTCAAAATAAGATATTAAATTAGGAATTTAATTAATTTACCTTCCTCAGTTGAGTTTCTGCTAGGAGGGCTGTAACATTCCATCTACATAATGTGCAAAACGACACATTTTTAGGAGGTTAAGGACGTCATATGTAAAAAAATGTAGAATAGGGTTCAAAATGGTACATAATAAAAAGTTAGGGCCACAGGTGCAATTTATTCACAACACTACTAAAGATTTTAAGGCTTAAAGTGCACTAATAGCCCTTAGGCTTGACTAACTTGCATGAGTTAGTCCTTCAACTCTGACTCAACATGACTTCATTGTCAAATTTGTATAAAAGGTGCAAATTAGTCCATTTGCAAACAGGAGAAATAATGTTGTTAATCTTTTTTTTTCTTTTTTTATTGTAGAATCTTGCTTTTGGTTATTGTTTTTGGTTTACTAGTTTGTTTACCTTGAACTTATAATTTAGTCAATTTTAAATGATGTTTATTTTTGAATTATCTAATAACCTCTCAATGTTAATAATTTGGCTAAAAAAATTGAAATATAGTGAGTTGTTTTATTTGTACGATATAAAATGTATACTTTAATGCTTTGACACATACTGTTATTCATTATTGTGCATATTAAGGGCATAACTATATTAGTTTTTTTTTAATGTCATAACGTTTTCATTTTCTTAGTATGTGTTTCTAAATTTTTTTTCCCCTTTTCTTTTTATGTTTCTAGAGTGAAAAACATTATTTAGTAAACCATGTAATTCTACAAAGGAAACTATGAACATATGTTTAATTAGACATAGAAGATGATTTACAAATTTACCTCTTACCCTAAATTCCATTCCTTCTTTCATGCTTTTCTTCTCACGACACCTTATTGCTCTTCTCAACTTTAACAATTTCACCATTTTGACTCCATCGTCAGACTCCATCTATGTCTCCTTTATGAACACATTGTCCTCATCTATTGACTATCTCTAAAAGCTATTTGATGGCTTCACTGACCTTTAGCCTTCTATAGTAGGTATTCTCAATAGCGCAGGGGATTGGGCAAAAGAGGAAGTAGTTGCGACAGAGGCAAATCCAAGAGCTGCAACTAGAGGAGGAGAAAAAGGAAGTGGTTGTGGCAGAGGCAGATCCAGGACTGGTGAGTGTTGATCGGCGGAGGAGAAAGATGAAATGGTTGCGGTGGAGCAAATCTACGAGCCACAGAGGAAGCGGCTTTCGCAAAGGCAGATGCAGAAACGATGAGTGGGGATCAGAGGAAAGGAAAGAGGAAATGGTGAGAAATCGCTAGCTAAAAAGCTTCTAGAAAAATACAAGCATAATTTTTAACTTTTACATCACATTTATATTTTTGTATTTTTATTAAGACAACTTTATAAATTTATTTAGATACTCTGTCTTATTCTTTCAGACATTTTTAAATTTGAAAATAACAAATTTTTTACTTGTTGTTGTAGTCATTTTTATATATATCATCAAACACTTTTACATATTTATTTAGATATTTTTTATGATTAAATAAATATTGTCGACAGCACAAAGATGAGAGACAACTTGCATTTTATGCCATCTATATGAGAAGCAAGAAAATAATGGTTTAACCGTTCATGGCCATCATGCCATCATCTACATATCTTCTTGTCATCTATAATTGAGGTCAGAAATCTTGAGAAAGGTGATGATGTGCAATGAGCAAGCATGACCTTTGGTGGTGGTGGTGGTGGTAGGTTATCACTTTGGTCGCAGTCATAAACATGAGAGCTTTGCCAAGAGAAGTTAGAGCACCATGATGGTGTGATTTGGGAGAAAATTTGCAAGATGGGTTTGGGGATTATGCTATGTTTAAACCCTAGTTTCATTGGATTTTGTGGGAGTTTGGGGTTTGATAATGGGGGTTTCATGAGTTTTACACATATAAACAGGCAATGTGAAGGTGTTACATCATATGAGTACATGCGCTTCTCTTTCATCCAAGTTGGACTAACTCACCTGAGTTTTGAAAGTTCACGGTTTTCTTTTAGGAGTGAACTTTTTTTTTTTAGATAAAAATGAAAAATTTGAAAAAAAACTAATTGTATTAGGAATAAATGGTTCAGTTTTTTTTATCCATTAGTTTAAATAAAACCAAATTTCATGTTCGGTTATTAGATCAATTATTGTTTCCTATTTTTGAAATAGAATAAACCAAATAAATCGGATAGTAACAAATATTTTACTATTATCCATATTAACCTTACCTATATGAGCTATTGCCATCTAATATTGGACAATACCTTGTTGGTGCTTCTCTAACTTTAGGTATGAAATATAAAATTATAAATTTTTATCTTATATTTTTTATTTAAATGCTTATGGTCTTAGAAAAAGAAACTGAATAAATCAAATTGAATAAATTGAAATATAGTTTGAATAGTTTGGATCGGATCCGATATGTAATTCGGATAGTTTGGACTTTCTGTTTAGAGTAATTTTAAATTGAACCAATCGAAAGCTCATTAGTAGTTTCTTTGCACTAAGTCCATGTTTATGGGCTAACTTGTTTGTTTTAGGTATATTTGAGGATCAGTAGTGCACTTTAGCCAAGATTTTAGGTGTCATCAAATAGAACAATACCAAACCAAAGTGAGATCCAGATGTGTATAAATAACCCCTCTCAGCAGCAACTTGAAGGTTGTTCTGTTCAGTCCCCTACTCTCTCCCATCACTTGTCTGCTACATTCTATTCTCTGGTTAGAGTATGTTGTCACCACCATATTTGCATTTGGTCACAGAGCTTTATTTCTCTCTATTACATGTCAATTTTGCTACTTACTAGTCTCTGATATCAATTCTGACCTCGTTTAATCTTTGTTGGATTTGTTCCAAGCTAATATTTAATTTTGATGATGACAAGTGTATTGTGTTAGTGTGTTTAATATCATTTTATTGGATCAAAATATATTTGTTAAAGTTGTGTTTGATTTCCGAGTATTTTAACTATTATTTCAAAAAAATATGTTTTAAGTTTAAAGATAAAACTTGTTTTTGAAGAAAAGTTAGTGGGTCATCAAAATATGTTGGTGTTTAAATCAAGTTTGATTTCTAAATGACAAGTTTTTCTAAGTTGTTTCATGCTTAATCTATTAAAAAAATAGTTGAACATGTCTTTTTATCACCTAAGTTTACCCAGCTCCCAAGTTTATGTTTTAATACATTAAAAGGCCTTAATTTGAAATTTGGAGTTGCTGTCTATTTTTTGAGATATCAAGTAACGTGTTACACTCTGATTTTAACCTATTATTCACAAGTCTGAAGACTTTCATCCAAATTTCTCAATTGGTGCGATTTCAGCCCAAATTTGAAATATAAGTTGGACGAATTAGAGGATGCCACCTGGACAATATGATAAAACATTTAATAACCTGTCTTTAGCTATTTTTGACCGTTGAAGGACGAAATCGAGTTTAACATATTAAACCCAGAACTTAACATGAAATCTAGAACTTTTCTTGTATAAAAAACAGAGCAACAGTCACCAGCTTTTCAAACATCTCCAGTAGGATTTCAATGTCTCTTTGGCTCCTAAATGAATATAAAAACATGAAGAAATACTTTGAAAATAACTCTTGGCAACTAGAAAAGAGATTTCATCTTCAAAGAGCTTAAGTTTAAGAAATGTTAAGAGATTGAGCTATCCCTTGCTTATCTAGCTTTGAGTGCTTCTATTGTTCTTACCACTTTGTAACCTTGTAAATATCATTTGGTGAGATTGAGTTGGTGAGGTTTCTAGTTAGCTTATAGGAAAACTAGTGAGGGAAAGAATGTTGGTGAGGTTTCTAGTTAGCCTGTAGGAAAACTAGTGAGTGGTTATGGTAGAGAGAACTACCAAAGGAGTGTGTACTTTTGTGATTTACAATGGAGAAGAAAACTCTCAAGTGCTGAACTTGAAGAGAGGAGTATGCTCTCAAGAGGAGAGACTGAACCTCTATAAAAATCCTTGTATGCAAGCTTCTCTACTTCTACTTGTTTGATTATTGCTTGGTGATTTATCTTTATTCATTGGTTGAAGTTGTTTGTTTTCAAAAACACTTTAAACCAAGTTTTTAAAGGAAAATTTAGGATCATTGTAGTAGTCATTTTCTAGTTAGAATAAGTTTATTTGAGCTCCCTAAATTGAATTTTAGTTTAAGAGATTAAAAACTCATTTTTGATGATTTTTGGAATTCAACCAATTCACCTCCCCTTTTGGTTGCATTTGGGTCAACAATTGGTATCAAAGCTAGTGGCTGTGTTTGATAAAATCTAGTGATTTTTAAGCTTAAAGATCCATGACAACCACTAGTATACATCTTGAGGGGCAAAACCTATCTAGGCCACCTTTGTTTGACTCTACAAACTTTAATTGGTGGAAAACTGGAATGGAGATTCATATCCAAGCTATTGATCATTATTTTTGGAGGATCATTAAGGATGGTCCTAGGATTCCTACAAAAATGGTTGATGGAAACCAAGTGCCAAAAGATCGAACGGAATATAAACCGGAGGATGATCTTATGTGCACTATGAATGCAAAGGCAATGAGTATTATTTATTGTGCACTAACCTCAGATTTATTCAATTTGGTTTCTTCATGTGAAAATGCTAAGGACATATGGAACAAGTTATTGGTCACATATGAGGGAACTACACAAATGAAAGACACCAAGATGCACATGCTTGTGAAGTCTTATGAGTTGTTCACCATGGAGCCAAATGAAAGCATACAAGAAATGTTTAGGAGATTCAATAAGATCCTAACACCATTCAAGTTATTTGGGAAAGAATATACAAATGAAGAATTGGTGAGAAAAATCTTGTGGTGTTTATCTCCATCATGGAAGAGTATAGTTAAAGCCATCAATGAAGGAAGAAGCATCTAAACCATGCATATGGAGGAGCTCTTTAGAAAGTTGTTGACTTATAAGATGAATGAGCAAGTTGAGGAAAAATTCACAAGAAGAATAAGTCAATGGCTTTGAAGACTCAAGAAAACTGCACATCAACAAGTGAAGATGGAGAGTTGATAAGGCTTTCTTAGCAAAGAAGTTTAGCAAGATGTTTAAGAAATCAAGAAACAAGAAATTCAAGAGAGAAAAAGATAAGAAGAAGAATAAGAATGATATGATTTGCTACAATTGCAAGAAGCCCGGGCATCTACAATTTGATTGTCCATTGAACAAAAAAAAAGTACAAGAAGCAAAAGAAAGGAAGTAAGAAGAAAAATGGAAATGCCATGAGGACATAGAGTGATAGTGACCAATCTTCAAGTAAAAGTTCAACTTTAAGTGATTCAAGTAAAGATGTCAACTTGTGCTTAATGATAAATGAAGATGAAGCTTCCTTAACAAATCAAAGCCATTCCTATCTATGTCTTATGGCAAAAGAAGAAGATGAAGTAATGGGTTATTCAAGTAACTCTTCTAGCTCATACATATCCATAGGTAATGAATACTTAAAATTGCAAAATGCTTTCAATGCTTTTTACAGGGATTTCCAAAAACTTGCTAAACATCAAGGTGAATTAAAAGCATTAAATGCTTCCTTGACTAAAGAAAGAGATGAACTAAAAAAGAAGAACCTTCATCTCACCCAATCTTTGTCTAAATTTGTTAAAGGTAAAGAAAACCTTGATTTATTGCTTAGTGCTCAAAAAGGTGTTTATGAAAAAGTGGGTATAGGCTATGATCCTTTACTTAAGTAAAAGAAATTTGGGAATAAGTTTATTAATGTATCGTCATCATCCATGAGTAGTTCATTTATAACATGCTATGCATGTGGTAGAAAAAGACATTATTCTTATGAATGCATACTTAGAAGAGGAAAAGTTTCTATTGGCTATAAATTGGTATAGGTTCATAAATGAACTAAAATTATTGGCAAGGACCCAAAGAAATTTGGGTACCAGAAACCAAAGCTTGAAATCTCATGTAGGGTACTAAAACATGGAGTAATCAAAGAATGATTCTATATGAAGCTCCAAGGACAAGGGAATTGGGACTTGGAGCACAATGACAAATGGTTGAGATTAAATCTTTATTGTGGTAACATTGTTAATTTTTTATTGATTAATGGTAATTATTGGTGCATTGAACTATTTGGTTGTGGTATATTGCTTAATAAGTATATATGAGTTATTCAAATTTCTTGAAAGATATGTGATGTGTTTTATGTTACCATGATCGTTGTGGTTTTATTCTAATAGTTTGATGATATGATATTTTGTTAATAACGTTACTAGTATATTAGTTAATACTTGGCTACTTTTTTTATTTAGAAAGAGGGAAAATTTTTTTATATGCTTAGACTAAGGGGGGCATGTGTTTCTTATAAAAACACCTTAGAGTTTGTATACCTTGATTAAGGAGGAGCTTATTGCATGTTGTGGTAACCTTGTTTGATAATTTTTCATGATTTATTTTGGTGATATATATATCTTTTTGATAATGACAAAAAGGGGGAGAGATCAAATTGAAGAATATTTAATGAATGGGAAGAATTATTGTTTATGTTTATTGTTTGGATGTTATATATATATATTGAAAGGTAAATCATTGTTGTTTGGATGTTATATGTGTTTTTTGAAAGGTTGTTTTGTCATCATCAAAAAGAGGGAGATTGTTGGATTTGTTCCAAGCAAACATTTAATTTTGATGATGACAAGTGTATTGTGTTAGTGTGTTTAATCTCATTTTATTACATCAAAATAGATTTCTTAAAGTTGTATTTGATTTCCAAGTATTTTAACTGTTGTTTCAAAAAAATATGTTTTAAGTTTAAAGATAAAACTTGTTTTTGAAGAGAAGTTAGTAGGTCATCAAAATATGTTGGTGTTTAAATCAAGTTTGATTTTCAAATGACAAGTTTTTCTAAATTGTTTCATGCTTAATCCATTAAAAAAATAATTGAACGTGTCTTTTTATCACCTAAGTTTACCCAGCTCCCAAGTTTATGTTTTAATGTATTAAAAGGCTTTAATTTAAAGTCTGGAGCTATTGTCTATTTATGAGATATCAGGTGTGGCAACGTCGGGTTTTCTGGAGTCGCCACCAATCAGTTTACTTAGGTCGATTGGTCACCTAAAATATGGTCTGCGAGAGTTCGGGGGTTCGGGAGTACGGTTACGTTAAAACAACTTTGTTAAAACGCCCAAAAATTGGCACCTTAGTTGATTTTAATTTTGTTTTACTTTGCTTTTAAAAAAATTTCAGTTAATTTAGATATTTTAACTGAATTAGTCGAAAATGTGGATTTTTGGTAATTAAGTTGGATAAAATTTGATACTTCCGAACCATGGACTCTGCCGAGTCATTTGGACACGGAAGATTTTTGATTCCGAACCATGGACTCTGCCGAGTCATTTGGACACGGAAGATTTTTGATTCCGAACCATGGACTCTGCCGAGTCATTTGGACACGGAATTTGGTGAAATTTTAAACAATTTTATCCATATTGTAAAAATATGGATTTTTATCTTTTTATTTAATTTATTTATTTTAAAAAAATTGATATTTTCCAAACCGTAGATCCTGCCGGATCATCCGGATATGGAAATTGATTTACTTAATCGTAATTATTTAATTCCTGAAATTAATTTTTTAAAAAGGTAATGATTTTTAATACTAACTAAAAATTTGTCTTTATATTTTTACTTCTTTTTTTTTTCTTTCTTTTCTTTTCTTTTTTTTTTTATCTTTTATCTTATTTTTCTTATCTTCTTTTTTTTTTATTTCTTTTTTTATCTTTCTTTTATTTCTTTTTTTTATCTTTCTTTTATTTTTATCTGATTTTTTTTCTTAATTTATAAAAGAATTCAAAAGCAATTAATTTTTTTATTTAATAAGAAGTTAATTTAAAGGAATCAAAGAGTTTAAAAAAATAAAATAAAAAAAAAATCTTTGATCATGGTACGGGGCGTTGTTACTCAGCCAGACCCTCTTCACCAGGTGAAGCAGCTCAAAAGCGGGCACGAGACAGTTTCCAGCCAATATACCATGAACTAATTTTTTATAAAAATAATTATTTAATACCAGAATTTTATTTATTTACCAAAGAAAACAAAAGAGTTGAAAATAAAATCTTAATTCTCATGTATTTGATTTTTTATTTAAAAGATTAACCAAAATTAATTATTCAATAAAATAATAAAGAAAAGATTTATATAAAGAAAGTCTTGATATTTATACATATTTATTTTTTTAAGCTTATTTTTTTTGATTTGATAAAAGATGAACCAAGAAAGTAATTATTTAATCAAGGTTTTTGTTTATTTAATGAAGAAAACTAAAGATTTATATGTATATTTTAAAAATAAAAGTGAAGCCTTAATATTTTATTTAATAAAAGGTGAATCAAAAAGTAAACAAAACTTTATTTATTTAATGATGAAACCGGAAATTTATATATATATTTCAAAAATAAAATAAAAATCTTAATATTTGTTTGTTTTATTTTTGATAAAAAAATTAAGCAAAAATGATTATTTAATAAGGAAAATAAAGGTAAAGTTTTGATATTTATATAATTTATTTTAAAAAAAGATTAAAGAAATCAAAGATTTATATGTATAAAAAGTTTTTGATATTTATATGATTTTTTTTATGTTCTTTTTGTTTGCTAAAAGATTTTTATTATTACCTTTATTTGAAATCATTTGAATAAAATTTTATTTAATAAAGGAAACAAAAAAAAATGTTATATCTTTTTTTTTATTATTTTGAAAGAAATAAGTAAAATATTAGCCCAAGAAAATTTTTACTCCTTTATTCTTTTTATTAATAAAGAAACCAAAAAAATTATATTTTATTATTTTGCTGGATAAAGAGATAAATAAAAATATTAGTCCAAAGTTTTTTTTTTTTATTTTTTTAATAATAAAGGAAAATTTATTTATATACTTTATTTAAAAAATATTTTCCAAGCCATGGATCCTGGCGGATCATTTGGACATGGAATTTAATTTCTTTTTTATATTTCATTATTAATTATTAATTAGAAAAAAAACATCACTTTTAAAGATGTATTTAAAAAAAATTTGTATTTATTTATTTATTTATTTCATTATGTTTGTTTATTAAAAGGAATAAAAACTTTGTTTCAAAATAAAAAAAATAATTTTTATTAGCCTTTAGGAAATTATTCACATAAAATTCCTTTTTTTTAATCTTTTAGTTAAAAAAAAAAAAAAAAATTAATAAAGTGGGGCTTATTGGCCATCCACTTTAATAACACAATAATAAAAGTTAGCACAATTAATATAGTTAGTTGTTAATAACAATAAAACAAGTTAGTAAAGTTAGATTAACAATTAACAACAATAATAAAAATTAGCCAAGTTTAATTAAGTCAATTAATTAATAACAATAATAAAAGTTAGCCAAGTTTAATTAAGTTGATTAATTAACAACAATAAATAAAAGTTAGCCAAGTTTAATTAAGTTAATTAATTAACAACAATAATAAAAAGAAATTAGTCAAGTTAATTAAATTAATTAATTAACAACAATAATAAAAAGTTAGTCAAGTTAATTAAATTAATTAATTAATTAACAACAATAATAAAAAGTTAATTAATTGTTAACAACAATTATAAAAGTTAATAATAATGCAAAAATTAAAAGGTTAGTAACAATAATAATATTAAAAGTTAGTTGTTAGTAAGTTAATAACAACCAAAAAAAAAAAGGGTTAGTAATAATAACAAATAAGTAAACAAGTAAAAATTAAAATAGTTAGGAATTAATTCTCTGCAAGGATAAAATAAAAGTTAGTGACTTAAATGAACGAATATAGAAACATAAAGGATTAAAACAGGGTTTGACCTTGAGAATTGAAATTTTGAATTCTCGTTTACGGGAAACAGAGTATCGCGAGGGGCTGGCGAAGGGGGGGCTGGCTGGGGCAGCTGGCGGCTGGCGGCGAGGGCGAGCGCGGCGGCGGCAGGTGCGGCGAGGGGAGGGCACGGCGGCGGCGAACGGCGTAGGGCGGCGGCGGCGGGCGGCGAGGGGCACGGCAGAGAGAGAGAGAGAGAGAGAGAGAGAGAGAGAGAGGGAACAGCAGTAAAAAAAAAAAATTTTGGCTTTCTGGGGAAGAAGGGAAGAGGGCTGGGGCTAAGGGCTGTAATTTTCTCTTTTTTTGAAACGGAGCTCTAAGTTTTTTTGCTATTTTTTTCTGTGTTCAGAACTGAATTTGGGGGGTATTTATAGAAGGAGCTTAGCTGAACTGTGGACGGATAAATTAATAAAAAATTTCAAACTTATCTCTTAAATTGGTAAAATGACAATTTTAGTCCTTTACGTCTCTCAGCCTCTGGATAAGTTCCTGAAGCTTTTGATTTTGACAATTTTGTCGTTTTCTGTCAATTTGAGCCAAAAACGTCGGCAGGCTCAAAATTTTATGTGACAAACTGCCAAATGCTCCTGGAACTTTCAGAATTTGTCAATTTTGCCTGAAACTTCTTAATTTTGTCATTTTTACCTCAAACTTTTAAATTTTGTCATTTTTATGGAGTTTTCTTTTTTCTTTCAAACATACACATATACACACATATATCAAATCTTCACAAAACAAAACAAAAAAAAATATATATATTTTAAACTAATTAAAAAAAATTAGTAATAATAATAACAATAATAATAATAATACATTTTTTTATTTAATTTTTTTTATTTAATTTTTTTAAAATTATTTTAATGGCCGGACGAAATTGGGTGTCAACAGCTGCCCCCCTTTGCATGCTTCATGGGACATGATGTATGCAAAGTTAGTTACCAAATTTCGTCCAGCTTAGCTAGGCATTGAAAACCTTCTCGCCGCCTAAACTATGTGGTTAAGGAAATTTTTTTTTTTAGAGCCTCTGCGATAAGAACTCTCCTATCGTTGAAGGGAAAATTTGATAATTTTGAGGTTAAGGGTCCTACCTTAGAACCTCGACGATAGGAACTCTCCTATCGTTTGAAGTAAAATTGATTGTTTTGAGGTTAAGGGTCCTACCTTAGAACCTCGACGATAGGAACTCTTCTATCGTTTGAAGGAAAATTGATGATTTTGAGGTTAAGGGCCCTACCTTAGAACCTCGACGATAGGAACTCTCCTATCGTTTGAAGGAAAATTGTTTGAATGAGGTTAAGGGTCCTACCTTAGAACCTCGACGATAGGAACTCTCCTATCGCTTGAAGTAAAATTGATTGTTTTGAGGTTAAGGGTCCTACCTTAGAACCTCGATGATAGGAACTCTCCTATCGTTTGAAGTAAAATTGATTGTTTTGAGGTTAAGGGTCCTACCTTAGAACCTCGACGATAGGAACTCTCCTATCGTTTGAAGTAAAATTGATTGTTTTGAGGTTAAGGGTCCTACCTTAGAACCTCGATGATAGGAACTCTCCTATCGTTTGAAGGAAAATTGATGATTTTGAGGTTAAGGGTCCTACCTTAGAACCTCGACGATAGGAACTCTCCTATCGTTTGAAGTAAAATTGATGATTTTGAGGTTAAGGGTCCTACCTTAGAACCTCGACGATAGGAACTCTCCTATCGTTTGAAGGAAAATTGATGATTTTGAGGTTAAGGGTCCTACCTTAGAACCTCGACGATAGGAACTCTCCTATCGCTTGAAGTAAAATTGATGATTTTGAGGTTAAGGGTCCTACCTTAGAACCTTGACGATAGGAACTCTCCTATCGCTTGAAGTAAAATTGATGATTTTGAGGTTAAGGGTCCTACCTTAGAACCTCGACGACAGGAACTCTCCTATCGCTTGAAGTAAAATTGATTGTTTTGAGGTTAAGGGTCCTACCTTAGAACCTCGACGATAGGAACTCTCCTATCGTTTGAAGTAAAATTGATGATTTTGAGGTTAAGGGTCCTACCTTAGAACCTCGACGATAGGAACTCTCCTATCGTTTGAAGTAAAATTGATTGTTTTGAGGTTAAGGGTCCTACCTTAGAACCTCGACGATAGGAACTCTTCTATCGTTTGAAGGAGAATTGATGATTTTGAGGTTAAGGGCCCTACCTTAGAACCTCGACGATAGGAACTCTCCTATCGTTTGAAGGAAAATTGTTTGAATGAGGTTAAGGGTCCTACCTTAGAACCTCGACGATAGGAACTCTCCTATCGCTTGAAGTAAAATTGATTGTTTTGAGGTTAAGGGTCCTACCTTAGAACCTCGATGATAGGAACTCTCCTATCGTTTGAAGGAAAATTGATGATTTTGAGGTTAAGGGCCCTACCTTAGAACCTCGACGATAGGAACTCTCCTATCGTTTGAAGGAAAATTGATGGAATGAGGTTAAGGAAATCTCCTTGAACCTTGAGCGAAATTTATATGAAAGCAATTAGAATTGGAATAATTTTCTTCGAAAGTGTGAATTTGCATAATAGGCGAGTGCGAAATTTTAGACTTCGATAAAATGAGTGAATCTTGATGATGACAATATCGCTAACAAATTATGTAAAGGGAACGGATGTTTGGAATCAATATCCAAGGTTCATCTAATATTTTCTTTAGTAAATATAGATTCGCTTGAGAGATATGTCATCCAAATAAGGTTGAAGCTTAACTATCCTAAAATGTTATGCCTAGTAGACCTAATAGGATGCGTCTCAAGAGCAATAAAAATTACTCTTTACTCAGCCATTCCAACCTAAAGGCATTGTCCTATGGTTTTAATATCAGCATGGACGAGACTATCTTATAAGATAAAAAAAGAAATTCCCTGAAAGAAAAACTAAAACACGAAAGAAAATGCTGATAATAAAACTAAAGGACAAGCAAAACGGATCGGATCACTTCTTCTTCCACAATATTTCAACAGGGTTAGTAGAGGACTATTATGGGATCGAACTGTTCGGGAAAGACTGTCGCGTCCAGTCTATCTGAATCATTGCTGGATCTGGTTCAGGAACAAAAGCTTGTATTTTATCTAGCAATTCTTCAGCAGTTGTTGCGGATATTATGATTCGCCGTGCCACTCTTGATATAAAATTCTTCTGCATAGCATAATCCATAAAAGCTATCAGACCTGTAAAGAAATTGTTAACATTTAAAAGCCCAATGGGTTTCTTATGCAAATTAAGTTGGGCCATGGAAGCAATTTGAAAGACTTCTCCCAATGTGCCAAAACCACCTGGTAGAGCGATAAAAGCATCAGCATTTAAAAGCATTTGTAACACACGCTCTTGTAAATTTTTAACCACTAATTCTTCTCCAATCGTGCCCCCAGAAATAAATTTCAGAGGTCCAGGGATAATGCCCAGAACTTGACTTCCTCCTAGAGATGCTGCTGATGCTACACCTCCCATTAATCCGACACTACCTCCTCCATAAACTAAATGTATTTTTCGCTCAGCTAATACTCTACCCAAATGGTTGGCTGCTTTTAAATACTCTTCATCTTTTCCAGGAAAAGCCCCAGAAAATACACAAATACTTCGGGATTTACGAGTTGGGGTTTTCTCCATTCCTATCCTTACCCTTGTGAGAAAAGAGGATATATTTATAGAGATGAAGAGATAAGGCAATAATTTTATTTTCAAGAATGGATACATTATTGCCAGCTATTCACAGTAGTCACGAGTATGATTTTGGTCAGGTATGGGTACACTATCGTTAAAAGAGGAGGAAAATTTTCAAAATAGCTGCTAGCATGTACAGTAGTCGCGGCTGTAGCTTATGTCAGGAGTAGGTACATGATTGTCGGATGAGAAGGAAAATTTCAAAAGTGGCAGGTATATACAGTAGTCATAATTATAGCTCATGTCAGGAGTGGGTACATTATGGGAGGAAAATTTCAAAAGCGTTAGCTAGCATGTACAGTATCGTGACTATGGCTTATGTCAAGAGTGGATACATTATTGCTGAAAGAGGAGGAAAATTTCAAAAGCGACAGCTAGCACGTACAGTAATCGTGACTTTGGTTCATGTCAGGAGTGGATACATTATTATCAAAAGGGGAGGAAAATTTCAAAAGCGACAGCTAGCACGTACAGTAATCGTGACCTTGTTCTGTCTTCTACTGGCTTTGCGTCCAGTAACGGCTTCAATGCTTTCTATGAATCAGTGATTTGCATCTCATCTAGCTTTTTCACAAACTGGCAAACAGGGTCGTTTAGGGTCAGATTCCCAAGACTGTAACGTTCTCGTTCTTTTTGGAGAATTATCCATAATCCAACAACCTCAAATTGCACTATTCCGCAAGAATGCGCTTCAAGAACCTCTCGGATATCTTCCAGAGATTCCTTACGCAAGCCATTCTTGATGAATTTTATTCTATCATTACGATTTCTGGTGATCACTCCTGGAGAACGACATTTATTGCCGCAAATCCACCATCCACAATTGTGACAGACGCCTAGCCTCTTTGCTCTTCTCTTTTTGGCATAAACGCTTTTACCAAAGCCGGGCATACGGGGAAAGAACGCATCTGGAACTTCACCAGCCGAACGAACTTTAGCTTCGATTAGCCATCGCACATTATCAGGAATGCCTTTGTGCATAAATAGTCGGAATCGTTCACATCTAGCTTGATAAACCTTTTTAAGAACATTTATTGGGAAAGAAGGGAAATATTTTCGTAGAGCGGAAAGAGAAGGCTCCATTGATGAATGAGGCATTTAAGAGAAAAAGAAAGAAATTAGTGATTGTAGGAAATGGAAATAACTGAATTTGGGAGTTATGGAGTACCGTATCCAGAAGGAAGAACACGCATTTATAGTGATGAAAGGATAATGCGTTTATTACACTTACGGAAGTAAGTACATTATTGCCAAAAGAAAAGACAAATGACAGCTTATATGTACAGCAATCATGACTGTGGCTCTCATCTTCCACTAATTCATGTCCAGTAATGGCTTCAATGCCTTCTATAAGTCGGGGATTTGCTTCCCATCTAGTTTTCTTACAAACTGACAAACGGGGTCGTTTAAAATCACATTCCCAAGACTGTAACGGTTTCGTTCTTTATGGTAAGTCCTCCATAAACCGATAATTTCACCTTGCACTTTTCCACAAGAATGCGTTTCAAGAGTCTCTCGGATATCTTTCAGAGACTCCTTACGCAGGCCATTCTTAATGAATTTTCTTTTATCTTCACGATTTATGGAGATGTATCCTAAAGAGCGACATTTAGTATTACAATTCCATCGCCCACATTTATAACACACGCCTAGTCTCTTTGCTCTTCGCCTTTTGGCATAACGGCTTTTACCTAAACCGGGCATGCGGGGCATAAATGCATCTGGAACTTCACCCGCCAAACGGACCTTAGCTTCAATTATCCACTGCACATTATCGGGAATGCCTTTGCGTGTAAAAACTCTGATTCTTTCACATCTAGCAAGGTAGATCTTTTTAAGGACTTTTAGTGGGAGGGAAGGAAAGTATTTTCGCAGTACAGAAAGAGTAGAATCCATTGATGAGAGAAGAATTTGAAAGAAGAGGGAAATGAATCAGTTATTACAGGAAACTGGAATAATCGACTTTAGAAGTCACGGGGTATCTTATCTGTTGTTTAATCAGAAGGAAGAACACGCATTTATAGTGATGAAAAGGGATAACGTGTCGATTACACTTAGGGGAGCATGTACATCTGTCAAAAGAAAATGCAAATTTTTCCAAATATAACAAACTGTATGTACAGTAATTGTGACTGTGGCTCACATCTTCCACTGGTTTTACGTCCAGTAACGGCATTAACGGCTTCTATGAGTCGAGGATCTGCTTCCCATCCAGCTTTCTTACAAACCGGCAAACAGGGTCGTTTAAAGTCAGATTCCCGGGACTGTAACGGTCTCGTTCTTCATGAAAAATACTCCATAAATCAAGAATTTCACGTTGCACAGATCCACAAGAATGCGTCTCAAGAGTCAATTGGATATCATCCAATGAGTCCTTACTCAAGCCATTCTTGATGAACCGTATTTTATCTTCTCGATTATTGGAGATCATTCCTAAAGAACGACACCTAGTCTTACAAGTCCACCTACCACATTTATGGCAGACTTGTAATCTTTTCGCTCTTCTTTTTCTGGCATAAGAACTTTTGCCAACACCAGGCATGTAAGACACAAATGCCTCTGGGATTTCGCCTGCCAGACGAACCTTAGCTTCAATTAACCACCGCACATCTTCAGGGATTCCTTTATGCATCAGAGCTCTTAATCGTTCACAGCGAACTCGGTAGATCTTTTTTAGGATGTTCATTGGGAGAGAAGGGAAATACTTTCGCAAGGCAGAAAAAGTAGGATCCATTTTCTAGGAGGAAGTAAAAGAAAGAAGGGGTGAAGGTATCAGTTATTATGGGCAACTGAGAGAACCGACTTGAGAGTCACGGAGTACCGTATCCGCCGTTTAACCGGAAAAGTGGATTCTGCTTTATTTTAGTATCATAGATATTTCTTATCTTTGATATCTCATCAGGCATGACATTGATCCAGTCCTTGATTATTGAATCCATTGTCTGCTTTGGACGACAATATTTCTCGATATCCGCACTTATCTTTGACCATAGTTATTTCTTATCTTGGATACCGCTAAGCTGGCGTCAATTCTGTCCATCCCGGTGTAGCCTCGATTATTGAATTGATTACCAGGATTTTGACAATATTGTCTACTTTATCCTTGAATTGCTGATGGGGCTGGGTCCACTATATCAGCTGTGCATCCAGCGGTAGATTGGTAAAAACGGATGTCACTGAGACGTCAGCTTATACTGCTGTGACTGTGCGGTGGATACGCTTCCCATTTGATCCTTGTTCTGTATGCCATGCATGCATGATGTGAAATGCATGAATGCAGAGCATGTGTAACTGATGGATTTATTTTTTATATCTTTGCTTTACTGGATCCTCTTTGTAATTGCCTTCTATCGTTGAATCTCTTTATGCTTTCCAACTGTTGTCCATTGTTTCACTTTCCAGCTGTTGTTCATTGTCTTGCTTTCCAGCTGTTGTTCATTGTCTCGCTTTCCAGCTATTGTCCATTGTCTCAAAAGCCTAACTCTTTTCAAAAATCTTCTTTCCTTGATTTGTTCTTAAATTTTGGCTTCAATTTCCTTAATGTCCGCCTCGTACTTTATGCCTCTCTGGATAATTGTCCCTGTTGAGATATTCGTGAGTATGATTCTTTCTTGCTGACATGGACGTGTTAAGACTTCTGAAGCGATCATTCAGGCTACCACCAAGGCTATCTCCCAAAGATTTGTTACTCCTTCTTCTTTGTTAGCCTATGTTCTGTGCCGCTCGCAAAGCAGGACCTCAATCTTACCTGTTTTAATTCATAAAGCTTATCAAAGTAATCTACGGTCTTTGTTTTTTCTAAGTTTTAATTATTACTATTCTTCCTTCAAAAGTCACAATTTATTGCACACTTAAAGGCTAGTAGGAATGTGAGATTCGAAGGAAAAGAACTGGATAGAAGCGACTTTAGCATTTTGAACGTGAGAATCTAAGGTAAGTTAAAGAGAATTGGCTTTTATTTATGGGTAAAAGAATATGAAAATCTTGGGTATAGATAGATAATGAAAGTGTAAGGGAAGAAAGCTCTCTTTGATAACTTTGATCAAATAAACTTTGGTAACCCTGTATCCACTTCTCCCCTTCTGTTCGAAAATTTCTTCATTATGCAAAGTATTTCTTTACTGCATCCGAATTTACTGGCTTCGGTAATTCTCGTCCATCCATTTCTGTCAGAATTAGTGCCCCTCCTGAAAATGCTTTCTTCACGACATATGGCCCGTCATAATTTGGTGTCCATTTTCCTCTTGAATCATGTTGCATGGGTAAAATTTTCTTGAGCACTATGTCACCTTCGTGAAATTGTCGTGGGCGAACCTTTTTGTTGTAAGCACGAATCATCCTTCTTTGATAAAGTTGCCCATGGCAGAGGGCTATCATTCTTCTTTCATCAATTAGATTTAATTGCTCGTATCTAGCTTTGACCCATTCTGCTTCTCCTAATTGAGTATCCATTAGTACCCTTAATGAAGGAATTTCAACTTCGATAGGCAATACAGCCTCCATACCGTATACCAGAGAAAAAGGTGTTGCTCCAGTAGAAGTACGGGTAGAAGTTCTATAAGCATGCAGTGCAAAAGGTAACATCTCATGCCAGTCCTTGTAAGTGACGATCATCTTTTCAACAATTCTCTTGATATTTTTATTGGCCGCTTCTACTGCACCATTCATCATCGGTCGATAAGGTGCTGAATTGAGATGCTTGATTTTGAATTGCCGGCACAAAGTCTGCATCATTGCATTATTCAGGTTCGTGGCATTGTCTGAGATGATACACTCTGGCGGTCCATAGCGACAAATGATTTCTTTCTTAATGAACCGGCATACCACCTTTTGAGTTACGCTTGCATAAGACACAGCTTCTACCCATTTAGTAAAGTAGTCAATTGCAACTAGGATGAATTTGTGACCATTGGAAGCTTTAGGGGTAATCGCTCCAATAACATCGATTCCCCACATGGCAAAAGGCCAAGGTATTGCTGTTACATTAAGAGGAACAGGTGGAGCTTGGATCTTGTTGGCATATATTTGGCATTTGTGACATTTTCTTACGTGATTGACGCAATCACTTTCCAATGTGAGCCAATAGTAACCAGCCCTCATTATTTGTCTTGCCATAGTATGACCACTAGTGTGTGCTCCACATATTCCAGAATGAACTTCTTCCATGATCTTTCGTGCTTCATGAGTATCTACACAGCGAAGTAGCATCGAGTCTGGGGTTTTCTTGTAAAGTATGTCTAGGTTTAAAAGAAAACCCATTGACAATCTTCGTAGAAATTTCTTGTCATTTTCTGATACTTCTGGTGGATATACTCTTTCTTGGAGGTATTTCTTGATATCGTGATACCAAGGCTTTCCATCCAATTCTTCTTCGATGCTCATGCAATAAGCTGGAGAATCTATTATTCTCATCTCGAATATAGGAGTATGCTCGGGGTCACTGATCTTGTACATAACAGCCAAAGTAGCTAAAGCATCCGGTATTTGATTATCTTCCCTTGGAAGATGATGGAAGCTTATACTGTTGAATTTTCGAGCCAAGTTTAGTATGAGCTTTTGGTAAGGGATCAATTTTGAATCTCTTGTCTCCCATTCTCCATTGATTTGATATATGACTAATGCGGAATCCCCATAGACTCGGAGATCTCGCACTTTCAAATCCAATGCCATTTGGAGTCCCATAGCACATGCTTCATACTCTACTATATTGTTGGTACAAGGAAATGTAATTTTTGCTGTGAGGGGAAACTGCTCTCCGCTTGGAGAGATGAGTATAGCTCCGATCCCTTGTCCCAAAGCATTAGATGCTCCATCGAATGCCATTTTCCATGTTTCATTTTCTTCATCGACTTCCTGTTCTATCGTCATTATATCTCCATCAGGAAAGTCCATTCTCATGGGCTCATAATCCTCCAATGCTCTATCAGCCAGATATTCAGCGATCACACTTCCTTTTACGGCCTTTTGGGTGACATACTGTATGTCGTATTCAGATAACAGCATTTGCCATTTTGCAATCCTGCCTGATAAAGCGGGTTTCTCGAAAATGTACTTAATGGGGTCAGTCTTGGAGATCAGTAATGTTGTGTTGTTGAGCATGTAGTGTCGTAGTCGATGTGCTACCCATGCAAGGGCACAACAGGACTTTTCTACTATTGAGTATTTAGCTTCATATGTGGTAAGCTTTTTGCTCAAATAGTAAATTGCATGCTCCTTCTTGCTTGTCTCATCACGTTGACCCAATACGGATCCTAATGAAGAATCCTGTATGGATAAATATAGAATCAACGGTTCTCCGGATCGAGGTGGTATCAAGACTGGTGGATTTGATAGATATCGTTTGATTTTCTCGAACGCTTCTTGGCATTCGTTATTCCACTCAATCGGATTGTTCTTCTTTAGTGATTTGAAAAGCGGTTCACACTTGGACGTCAATTGTGATATGAACCTTGCTATGAAGTTGATTCTACCCAGAAAACTTCTTACTTGTTTTGGAGTCTTCGGGGGTTGCATTTCTTGTATCGCTTTGACTTTACTCGGGTCAACTCGAATCCCGTCCTTGCTGACTATGAAACCCAATAACTTTCCTGAAGAGGCTCCAAAAGTACATTTGGCAGGATTCAACTTCAATTGATATTTGCGAAGTCTATCGAATAGTTTTCTTAGCACTTTTAGATGCCCCCCAGCAGTGAAAGTTTTGGCAATCATGTCGTCCACATATACTTCAATTTCTTTATGCATCATGTCATGGAACAACGTGACCATGGCTCTTTGATATGTAGCACCAGCATTCTTTAACCCGAAAGGCATCACCTTATAGTAGAAGGTACCCCAAAGGGTAATAAAAGCAGTTTTTATCATGTCATCTGGATCAAGTTTGATTTGATTGTATCCAGAAAAACCATCCATGAAGGAAAAGTAGGAGTTTCCTGCGGTATTATCCACCAGTGTATCAATATGAGGAAGTGGGAAGTTATCTTTAGGACTGGCTTCGTTCAAAGGCCGGTAGTCCTGACAAACTCTTAGTTTCCCACTTTCTTTCTTTTCGACTGGGACAATGTTAACCACCCATTCTGTATATTCAGCGACCCCAAGAAATCCTGCATCCCACAGCTTTCGAATCTCGTCTTTTACTCTTAAGATTAACTCCGGCTTTAATCTTCGTAACTTCTGTCTGACAGGCTTCGCCCCAGGCTTCAAAGGTATTTTGTGTAGTACTATGTCTGAGCTTAAGCCAGGCATATCTTGGTATGACCAAGCGAATACATCCACATATTCTTTCAATAAATGGACTAATTCTTCTTTTTCTTCAGGAGGGAATAAAGTGCCAATCTTGACTTCTTTTACATCCTGACTGTCTCCCAGGTTGAATACCTCAGTTGGTTCTTGACTTGTTGCTCTTTCTTTTTCATCTCGCTCAATCATTTTTAATAGCTCAGGAGATACTTGAAGATCTTCGTCATCCGAGTCGGTAGTGTTTACAGGATTATCAAAGTTCATTCTTTCATTGTCATCAAAGAGAGTTTTGGGTCTGCATTATCCAGAGAGGAAAGAAAGAGAAGAGAGAAAAAAAAAATGGCACGAATGAGATGGATGCAAACTGGTACTTTATTTACAATGTGCATAAATCACAACTTTATTGGAATAAAAAGCAATAACTAAAAGGTTCACTTAAACAAAGACTACACCCTATTGATTGAACCTTTCTTTAGGAGGTTTTTACTATTAGATTACTTTGGAAAGCTTTCAATTATAACAGGCAGTTCTATCGCCTCCCAATTGTTCAGCACATCCCGTGGGCCACAAGGTTGAATGAGCTCCTCCTCTTCAGGTGAATCGCTGATGATTGCCTGAATAGAAAGACTTTCAAAAGACTTGTTGATGTTGATAGTCAGCTTGCCTTCATTGTCATTTTTTGGAATGAGACCACCACTCACGAACGTTTCGGTGATTTCAGGGATATCCAGATTTCTTTCCTGGAGAGGATGCCCTGTTAATCGTGCAATCCTCTTTTCTCTCTTTTCAGCTATTGCCTTCATTTTATCATGTCTTGTCGGTGTGAAGCCTAGGCCGTATTTCCCTTCATTTGTGGTGATTTTCAATGGTTCTGTGATTCCTTGTAAATCTTGTCCCAGTCCTAACCCTGGTGAGTATCCTCCTTTTATCATGAGTTTGGCAACCATGCGACTTGTTTTAGAGATGCTAGGAATGGGTTCTTCTTCATATTCGCTGACATAAGCAGCATTGACAATTTCAAAAGACCTGAAGGAGCAATCAGGTACATTTTCATTGACTTCGACATATTGAGCATCCGCAGGTCTTGATAGCAGGATGTCTTCTTCAGCGAAGACCGTGATTATCTTTCCTTCAATAATGAATTTCATTTTCTGGTGTAATGAAGAAGGAATTGCTCCGGCCATATGGATCCATGGTCTTCCCAGCAGGCAGGTATAAGATGGACAAATATCCATGACTTGGAATGTGATGTGGAAAAGACAGGGACCAATCCCTATTGGTAGCTCTATTTCTCCAACAACATCTCTCTTCGTTCCGTCAAATGCTCGAACAACAATATGACTGTTGTTGAGGTGTGATGGGTCTAAACCGATCTTATGTAAAGTTTCTAATGGCATTACATTTAGAGCTGATCCATTGTCGATCAGAACTCTAGCCATAATCCGATCTTTGTATTTAATCGAAATATGTAGAGCCTTAGAGTGACCCCTTCCTTCTGCTGGTATCTCATCGTCAGTGAATGTGATGAGATTTTGTGCCGTGATGTTGTTGACAAGGTGGTCAAAGTTGTTCACGGAGATATCTTGTTCAACATAAGCCTTATTCAGGACTTTGAGAAGAGCTTCTCGATGGGCATCAGAACTTAAGAGCAATGAAAGTATGGAGATCTTTGCTGGCAGACGGTTCAACTGCTCTACGATGCTGTATTCACTTTGCTTTATGAGTTTGAGAAACTCAGTAGCTTGTTCATCTGTTACTGCTCGAGGCATCTCTTGCTCTTTAGATGTGTTAATAGGTCCATTTGCTGGATCCGTGACATTCTTCTCTTGTTGGAGCTTGTTCATTTGCTCGGGAGAATAACACCGACCACTTCTAGTCATGCCCCCAACTTCTAACGGAGTTGATGTGATGTTAGAAGTATAGCCATAGTTCCATGGAACAGTTTTGTCTGATTTGTATGGGAATGGCTTTGGAACTTGAATTCTTAAAGGCTTGAGAGCAGATTTTGAGATTGGAATGACTAGTGGCCTTGGCATGATATTGACTTCTTGTTCTTTAATTATCACATTCACGTCATCCTCTTTATCTGACATAAAAACGATGATTTGGGAGGAGTCCATGAGACTTTGTAGACTTTTACGGAATTCTGGGCATTCTTGGATAGAATGATTCTTACTGTTATGAAAGTTGCACCATTCCTCATGCTCGACTTCTTTATTTCCAGAAGACTTTCCTGTGATAATCCCTTCTTTCACAAGGCATGAATATACATGCTTAAGAGGGGTTATGATATCATTGACTGTTTTCTTCATCGGCCAGTATTCTTCCATCATATTGACTGGTTTGGCTTGATGAGGAGGCAATGGATTATGAGTGACGTTTGGTTCATCGGAAAAGTCCAACCACTTTGACTCAATTAATTGTTGGACTATACGCTTCAATGCTATGCAATTTTCGAGTCCGTGGCCCACGGCACCATCATGATATGGGCAATTTAGTTTAGGGTCATACCATGTTGGATATGGGGGTTCGAATGGCCTTGTGGGAATTGGGTGAATGAGTTGGCTCTGGATGAGTTTTGGATATAACTCAGTATAAGTCATGGGAATCGGTGCGAAAATTTCTCTTGGTCTTGGTGCAGGCATTGGAGGAGTCGGAACAGGTGGCCGTAACTGATTAGGCCTGTTGAGAGGATAATTGTTGGGTCTATTGGGAAGATAATCACTGGGCCTATTTGGAGGATAATCATTGGGCCTATTGGTAGGATAATAATTGGGCCTGTTGGCAGAATAGGATAGGCGAGGTCCGGTAGCCACGGTACCCACGAGGGGAATCCCTCTTCCTCGTCCGATTTGTTGTATTTCTTCATCTTTTCTTCTAGAAGGTCCTCCTCTTTTCATAGGATCGCTAAAGGATTCAGTAATCTTCCCGGTCCTGATACCATGCTCGATCCTTTCTCCAGACATGACTACGTCGGAGAAGTTAGTTGCCGCATTGCCAATAAGTTTGTCATAATATGGGTATTTCAGTGTCTGGACAAACAAAGTGACCATTTCTCTTTCTGTCATGGGTGGCTGTACTTGTGCAGCTAAGTCCCTCCATCGTTGGGCGTATTCCTTAAAAGTTTCTGTTTTTTTCTTCTCCATGTTTTGGAGAGTTTGGCGATCCGGAGCTAAGTCCATAACATGTTTATAGTTACCGATGAAGGCCTGAGCAAGGTCATTCCAAGTTTTTATGTTTCTTGGACCTTGGCTTAGATACCACTGTAATGCTGATTTTGTGAGACTTTCCTGAAAAAGTGCGATCCACACCTTCTCATCTTTGGTAAGTGGTTGTAGTCTTCTGAGAAACAAAGTGATGTGAGTGATGGGATCACTCGTTCCATCGTATTTTACGAAATCTGGCACCTTAAAATCTGAAGGGATTACGACGTCTGGCACTAAGCAGAGGTCATCCACTGAAAGGGATCCGAATATAGTGCCTCCTTCAATGGCTCTCAGTCTTTTTTCTATTGTCTCGATTTTTTGAGATTCTGCTTCATCTTTTGGTAATGTCTTCTTCTCTTCCTGTACAGTGTCTTGTTTCAGGTGAACACTAGCAGAGGGTCCTGATTCTTGAAACAGGTTTTCTTGGACTGAGACTCGTTGCGGGGTGAATCCCGGGGGATAAGTGGGATCTTGTACTTCTTTGATGGGGACTTGAGTTGCTTTCCCTTTGATTAATTCCATCAATTGTTTCATCTGTTCTGACATACTTTCAATCTTGGACTCCATCTCCATGAGACGTCCTTCGGCTTGTTCTGCCATTAATCTTGTTTGGAGTCGAGTTGAATATCGGTGTTGAGGTCCAATTTTACCCTTTTAAAGGAAATATTTATTTTATTAGATTCTATGTGTGTATGATTGATGTGATGGATGCATGCATGAATATTGTAAATACTTGGTGAAAGAAGAATTATAGTGGAATTTCTCAATTACATTCACCAAAAGCTTATTATTTTCAAAAGAAACGGCCCAAAGTACAGTATTGCTTTCTGGCCTTTGAAATAAACTCCATCATTTTTTGAATATTCACTGATGGAGTAGGGCAGCTCAATTCTTCTAACTCCTTGGCTTCTTCGCCCATTAGTTGGGCTTGCTCAGTCACTTTTCTGACTTCTGCCAAAAATATTTGAAGCTGTTCTTGAGAAAATCTGTATTGATCTTCCCAATATCTTGCTCTCATCTCTGTTTGATCGGTTTCATCAACTAATTCGGTGATGACTTGTTTTTGGCTTTCGATCTTTTCTTCGAGGAGTTGTGTTTTGTGACTGAGCTGTTGTATGTCGAAGAGCATCTTCTTGTTCTTCTCCTTTTCTTCCTCTAGCTCTTTCTCCAACTCTCTTTTTGCCAATTTTCTGATGACCTCTTCGGGAAGAACTGTTCCTTCTTTCCGATTATTTCTCCATTCATAATACGCAGTAGGAGAAATAATAGGGCCTGACTTTAATATGAAAAGTCTTTTCCATGCAACTGAAATACCCATTGCAAGCTTATTTGAATTTGGATCTTCATGTGAAAACTCCAACTTGCTCAGGTTATGTGTCATGGGTATAAATTGCATGGACCCAAATTGTTTACGTACTTGGGCTGGAGCATAGCTTGTTCCTCCCCATATGCCTAAGAGAGGAACCCACGGGCAATTGCCGCAACGGTAAACTATGCGGGTGGTGGTGGACCAGGGTGCTCTCCATTCAATTTGGAATTCGCTGATGTTCTTGAAGTAGTCAACCCATGCTTCCTTGCTATCATGATTAGTGGTTTCACTTTTCAAAAAGGCTTCAATTGGGATGAAGTCCTTTGAAAAGCGATTTCCAAAATGTTGCTTCTCACAAGGAAGGTGGCTTTTGATCCAAACGTTGAGGAGATGTGAACATCCTATGAATTTGCCTCCTCTTTGGCGACAAAAGTTTAATGCCCTGATAGTTTCACATAATATCACTGAGGTCGGATTTACTTGGGCATTGCAGACTTGCTCAAATAATGTGATGACGTCTCCTTCAATAAATCCGACAATTCTTGGGAAGACTACCAGGCCATATATTGCCAAGGCGAACAACTTGCGTCGTTGATTCTTCTGAGGGAGGGTGTGACTTAGTTGTTTTAGATCGGTCCAGCTGATAAATTTCCGACACCCTTTTGTTGCAAATTTGGGTTGAAGACTGGAAGCTGGCATGTCCAATAATTTTGCTAGGGCTCGATGAGGCTCCGTTCTTCTATCATGTTGATAAGTCTCGATTGGATAGTCGGAGGACCAACCCAAGAGGCTGTTGTATTCTTCAATGGTTGGAACCAGATCCATCTTATCGAAAGAAAAGCATCGATAAAATGGATCCCAAAATTGTATTAGAGCCCGGACAAGTGATGCATCAACGGTAACCTTTAGTAGGCAAGTGATGTGACCATATTTTGCCGTAAAAGCTTCCCGATCAGCAGAATTCCAACTATTCCAGACTTGCAATAATTCCGTGGTGTCGTTCTGATTTATCCGGACCGATACCTGGTCCTTAAGCTGTACGTGAGAATGGGATGTCAGAGCATCTCCGTGAAGCTTTTGAGCCGTTTCGGAATATTCCATAGCTTCAGGCTGAGTTTCGATTACCGTGTCATTCCATGATCCAGTAACAGCCGTGGGAAGATAATCGAGAATATCCATGATAATAGTTCTTTCACCAAATACTTATCTTTAATGATGAAATGTATATGCCGGAAAAATAAGGAAAAATAGAGTTAGTAAAAAAAATAACACATAGGATCATACAAACATATAGATAAAACAAAACCTATGGAAATGGGAACCGAGGTATGGGAAATTCTTAATGGCTGGTTCTAAGGTAGAGTAAGGAATTCTACATGCAGAAGGTGGTTTATCAAAAAGGCAAGGGATAGTTCCCGAATCCCGTCACTGAATCATAGTGACGGCCCGATTCCTTACCCTCTAGGGTTTATGTAAGGAATGGATTAATTCGAGTCATAGCTTTTCGTGGGCCCATGCAGAGACTAACCGTCTCAGAAGGCAATACACTACTTTGCTACTTTGAAACCGGTGAAGGCTTGGAGACCGTGGCCTCACAAGGACAGCAACACCAATTCCGCTTAGAAAGAATCGTGTTTGATTTAAGGAAGCTCGGGTATAGAGCTTCATATTGTGAATGTATAATGCATGTTTTCGCTAAGTAAATATAGCATATAAAAATCCACATAATAAGCAAAGTAAATTAAAACAAATCAACTTTAGGCTCGACTCACTAACGTCGCCTCCCCAGTAGGGTCGCCAAGCTGTGGCAACGTCGGGTTTTCTGGAGTCGCCACCAATCAGTTTACTTAGGTCGATTGGTCACCTAAAATATGGTCTGCGAGAGTTCGGGGGTTCGGGAGTACGGTTACGTTAAAACAACTTTGTTAAAACGCCCAAAAATTGGCACCTTAGTTGATTTTAATTTTGTTTTACTTTGCTTTTAAAAAAATTTCAGTTAATTTAGATATTTTAACTGAATTAGTCGAAAATGTGGATTTTTGGTAATTAAGTTGGATAAAATTTGATACTTCCGAACCATGGACTCTGCCGAGTCATTTGGACACGGAAGATTTTTGATTCCGAACCATGGACTCTGCCGAGTCATTTGGACACGGAAGATTTTTGATTCCGAACCATGGACTCTGCCGAGTCATTTGGACACGGAATTTGGTGAAATTTTAAACAATTTTATCCATATTGTAAAAATATGGATTTTTATCTTTTTATTTAATTTATTTATTTTAAAAAAATTGATATTTTCCAAACCGTAGATCCTGCCGGATCATCCGGATATGGAAATTGATTTACTTAATCGTAATTATTTAATTCCTGAAATTAATTTTTTAAAAAGGTAATGATTTTTAATACTAACTAAAAATTTGTCTTTATATTTTTACTTCTTTTTTTTTTCTTTCTTTTCTTTTCTTTTTTTTTTTATCTTTTATCTTATTTTTCTTATCTTCTTTTTTTTTTATTTCTTTTTTTATCTTTCTTTTATTTCTTTTTTTTATCTTTCTTTTATTTTTATCTGATTTTTTTTCTTAATTTATAAAAGAATTCAAAAGCAATTAATTTTTTTATTTAATAAGAAGTTAATTTAAAGGAATCAAAGAGTTTAAAAAAATAAAATAAAAAAAAAATCTTTGATCATGGTACGGGGCGTTGTTACTCAGCCAGACCCTCTTCACCAGGTGAAGCAGCTCAAAAGCGGGCACGAGACAGTTTCCAGCCAATATACCATGAACTAATTTTTTATAAAAATAATTATTTAATACCAGAATTTTATTTATTTACCAAAGAAAACAAAAGAGTTGAAAATAAAATCTTAATTCTCATGTATTTGATTTTTTATTTAAAAGATTAACCAAAATTAATTATTCAATAAAATAATAAAGAAAAGATTTATATAAAGAAAGTCTTGATATTTATACATATTTATTTTTTTAAGCTTATTTTTTTTGATTTGATAAAAGATGAACCAAGAAAGTAATTATTTAATCAAGGTTTTTGTTTATTTAATGAAGAAAACTAAAGATTTATATGTATATTTTAAAAATAAAAGTGAAGCCTTAATATTTTATTTAATAAAAGGTGAATCAAAAAGTAAACAAAACTTTATTTATTTAATGATGAAACCGGAAATTTATATATATATTTCAAAAATAAAATAAAAATCTTAATATTTGTTTGTTTTATTTTTGATAAAAAAATTAAGCAAAAATGATTATTTAATAAGGAAAATAAAGGTAAAGTTTTGATATTTATATAATTTATTTTAAAAAAAGATTAAAGAAATCAAAGATTTATATGTATAAAAAGTTTTTGATATTTATATGATTTTTTTTATGTTCTTTTTGTTTGCTAAAAGATTTTTATTATTACCTTTATTTGAAATCATTTGAATAAAATTTTATTTAATAAAGGAAACAAAAAAAAATGTTATATCTTTTTTTTTATTATTTTGAAAGAAATAAGTAAAATATTAGCCCAAGAAAATTTTTACTCCTTTATTCTTTTTATTAATAAAGAAACCAAAAAAATTATATTTTATTATTTTGCTGGATAAAGAGATAAATAAAAATATTAGTCCAAAGTTTTTTTTTTTATTTTTTTAATAATAAAGGAAAATTTATTTATATACTTTATTTAAAAAATATTTTCCAAGCCATGGATCCTGGCGGATCATTTGGACATGGAATTTAATTTCTTTTTTATATTTCATTATTAATTATTAATTAGAAAAAAAACATCACTTTTAAAGATGTATTTAAAAAAAATTTGTATTTATTTATTTATTTATTTCATTATGTTTGTTTATTAAAAGGAATAAAAACTTTGTTTCAAAATAAAAAAAATAATTTTTATTAGCCTTTAGGAAATTATTCACATAAAATTCCTTTTTTTTAATCTTTTAGTTAAAAAAAAAAAAAAAAAAAATTAATAAAGTGGGGCTTATTGGCCATCCACTTTAATAACACAATAATAAAAGTTAGCACAATTAATATAGTTAGTTGTTAATAACAATAAAACAAGTTAGTAAAGTTAGATTAACAATTAACAACAATAATAAAAATTAGCCAAGTTTAATTAAGTCAATTAATTAATAACAATAATAAAAGTTAGCCAAGTTTAATTAAGTTGATTAATTAACAACAATAAATAAAAGTTAGCCAAGTTTAATTAAGTTAATTAATTAACAACAATAATAAAAAGAAATTAGTCAAGTTAATTAAATTAATTAATTAACAACAATAATAAAAAGTTAGTCAAGTTAATTAAATTAATTAATTAATTAACAACAATAATAAAAAGTTAATTAATTGTTAACAACAATTATAAAAGTTAATAATAATGCAAAAATTAAAAGGTTAGTAACAATAATAATATTAAAAGTTAGTTGTTAGTAAGTTAATAACAACCAAAAAAAAAAAGGGTTAGTAATAATAACAAATAAGTAAACAAGTAAAAATTAAAATAGTTAGGAATTAATTCTCTGCAAGGATAAAATAAAAGTTAGTGACTTAAATGAACGAATATAGAAACATAAAGGATTAAAACAGGGTTTGACCTTGAGAATTGAAATTTTGAATTCTCGTTTACGGGAAACAGAGTATCGCGAGGGGCTGGCGAAGGGGGGGCTGGCTGGGGCAGCTGGCGGCTGGCGGCGAGGGCGAGCGCGGCGGCGGCAGGTGCGGCGAGGGGAGGGCACGGCGGCGGCGAACGGCGTAGGGCGGCGGCGGCGGGCGGCGAGGGGCACGGCAGAGAGAGAGAGAGAGAGAGAGAGAGAGAGAGAGAGAGAGAGAGAGAGAGAGAGAGGGAACAGCAGTAAAAAAAAAAAATTTTGGCTTTCTGGGGAAGAAGGGAAGAGGGCTAGGGCTAAGGGCTGTAATTTTCTCTTTTTTTGAAACGGAGCTCTAAGTTTTTTTGCTATTTTTTTCTGTGTTCAGAACTGAATTTGGGGGGTATTTATAGAAGGAGCTTAGCTGAACTGTGGACGGATAAATTAATAAAAAATTTCAAACTTATCTCTTAAATTGGTAAAATGACAATTTTAGTCCTTTACGTCTCTCAGCCTCTGGATAAGTTCCTGAAGCTTCTGATTTTGACAATTTTGTCGTTTTCTGTCAATTTGAGCCAAAAACGTCGGCAGGCTCAAAATTTTATGTGACAAACTGCCAAATGCTCCTGGAACTTTCAGAATTTGTCAATTTTGCCTGAAACTTCTTAATTTTGTCATTTTTACCTCAAACTTTTAAATTTTGTCATTTTTATGGAGTTTTCTTTTTTCTTTCAAACATACACATATACACACATATATCAAATCTTCACAAAACAAAACAAAAAAATATATATATATTTTAAACTAATTAAAAAAAATTAGTAATAATAATAACAATAATAATAATAATACATTTTTTTATTTAATTTTTTTTATTTAATTTTTTTAAAATTATTTTAATGGCCGGACGAAATTGGGTGTCAACATCAGGTAACGTGTTAAACTCTGAGTTTAATCTATTATTCGCAAGTCTGAAGACTTCCGTCCAAATTTCTCAGCTGGTGCAATTTCAGCCTAAATCTGAAATATGAGTTAGACGAATTAGAGGATGCCACTTAGACAGTATGACAGAGCATTTAATGACCTGTCTCTAGCTGGTTTTGACTATTGGAGGATGAAATCGAGTTTAACATGTTAAACCCATAACTTAGCACGAAATCTGAACTTTTCTTGTATAAAAAACATAGCAACAGTCACCAGTTTTTTAGAACCTTTTCCAAACATCTTCAGTAGGATTTCAACGTCTCTTTGGCTCCCAAATAAATATAAAAACATGAAGAAATATTTTGGAAAGAACTCTTGGCAACTAGAAAAGAGATTTCATCTTCAAAGAGCTTGAGTTTAAAAAATGTCAAGAGATTGAGCTATCAGTTGCTTATCTAACTTTGAGTGCTTCTATTGTTCTTACTACTTTGTAACCTTGTAAACACCATTTGGTGAGGTTTCTAGTTAATTTCTAAGAAAACTAGTGAGAGAAAGAGTGTTTGTGAGATTTTTAGTTAGCCTCTAGAAAAACTAATGAGTGATTGTAGTAGAGAAAATTACCAAAGAAGTGTGTACTCTTGTGATTCATAGTAAAGAAGAAAACTCTCAAGTGGTGAACTTAAAGAAAAAAGTATACTCTCAAGATAAGAGACCTAACCTCTATAAAAATTATTGTGTGTAATCTTCTCTTCTTCTACTTATTTGATTATTACTTGGTGATTTGTCTTTATTCATTTGTTGAAGTTGTTTGTTTTCAATAACATTTTAAAAAAAGCTTTTAAAGCAAAATTTAGGATTATTGTGGTAGTTATTTTCTGGTTAGAATAAGTTTATTTAAGCTTCCTAAATTACATTTTAATTTAAGAGATTAAAAACTCATTTATGATAATATTAAACCAATTTATCCCCTCTTGGTTTCATTTAGGTCAATAATCTCTTTCTCTTGCCGTCTTCTTTTGCCAAGCTTGCGATAATGTTGAAGACTGCTGCGTCTGATCTGGCGTCAGGCGTCGGCGGCAAGATCGACAAAGCTGAAGTCCTTTCTGCCGTCGAAAATTATTGGAAAAATTAAAAGAACCCCCTGTGATTTAGTCTAACCTACAGTTTACCCTCTCTATTTTGATAAACCTACACTTTGTCCCCTATATTTTTTACATTGCCTGATAACAGCTTCTAAAACTATATTCAAAATATATAATAATAATTTTCTAGTAATTTCAATATTTTTAATATTTTTTTTATAGCCAACTGACCTTTAAAAAATATTGATATATAATTATAGGTGGGAAAGTACATTTACGGAAAGGAAAAAATGATAATTTAAAATGTCTATTAACTTTAAAAAAATACTGAAAAAATTGAAATTATTGGAAGATGATTATCATATAGTTTAAATACAGTTTCATAAGTTGTTACCCATTAGTGTAAAAAATATAGGGGCAAAGTGTAGGTTTCTCAAAATAGAGGGGTAAACTGTAAGTTAGACCAAACCACAGGGGGCTTTTTGTAACTTTCGCAAAACACGTAAGCAGGTGTTTTCAAAATGAAAGACGACCAGACGTTTTGTTTCTGAAACTTGCCTGTCAGATTTCTTCCTGGGTATTGCTGAATCAGAACGCCGATCTAGCGTTTTTCTTCCGATCCGAACTAATTTTGCTCTAATCACACCCTTTTCTGGCCTTTATCATACTCCTTTCATCCCAACAAAATGTACTTTTTTTACTGTTTAAAAAATAATGAAACATTTTCTTTTTTTTAGAAGTTTTCAACTTCTAATTTACCTTATTACCATCATTTAAATTTTCACTATGCAAAACCCAATAAAGATTTTCTCTTAATCTTCATTTTAACTTTCATTATACAAAACCTAAAAAAAGAATTTTTTTAATTATTATTTAAAGTCTCACTACACAAAATTTAATTTTGTTTTAATTTTAGTTTCATGTGAAACATTAGAAAAAATAACACAAATTATATACACATTAATCTCCGTATCCAGAGAAACATTTTACTTATTATGGGACGAAGAGAGTAATCTATTGGGAATTCTGTTGGCCTGACATGATGTGATTGTGTGGCGTCAGTTGATTGATAGACAAGTTGTAGTATGTGGCCAGCTGAAGTGTTGTGGTCCCCAAATAAATGATTTTCTAGTGTTATCGAGCCAATTCATTTTAACTTATGTCAACTAACTTATTTTTACTTTCACATTTTTTTCACCTAAAATCAATTTCATTTGAAATTCAATATTATGTAAATATAATAATCTATTTGAAAGTAAATTTTTATGATGTTGTTAAATTTTTATAAATTTTTTAATGCCTTAAACTAGAAAAATTTATAAAAATTTAGTAAGTTTACAAAAATCATATTTTCAATGGATTATTACAACTGCATAATATTAATTTTTAATTATAATTAATTCTAAGTAAAAAAATATAAAAATAAAAATAAATTATTTTAAAATCAAATGACTTAAGTTAAAATAAATTGACTAATAACATACGGTGCTATTTTCCGGCGTTAATGTTGATATAGCGCACATCTGAACCAGGCCCATGAACAAACCGACCGCCACCAGTCCATCTCTTGTGTATATAGCACTTGCACGGCATCTAGAAGTTCTCTTGATGTTGCTATTATTCTGTTACGAGCATTAATGACGATTTTCATGCCCCAATTTTTGTGCCTACTTTTGGCATGATAGTTGCATGTGTGGAATTGCATCATTTGGGCCCAAAACTCTTGACAATTTAGCACACCAATTTTTCGGTCGTACTCGATATGTCAAATTTGGGATGCTGATGGAGACCCAGAAAGGGCCATTTGGTTGGGAGTTTAAGAGGCGTTACTTCACAAATAAATACAGAGGTCAACGATAAATTCCATGTATCGCAGCAGATTTCTGATTTTTTTAAATAATCTTTTTGTTAAAATAATTAAAGAGAATTTGGCTTAGTTGTTTAACACAGGAACACAGTAACAGTAGTTTCATGTGGTTCAGTTGGAGTAACATTTTCCTTATAAAATAAAAGGTTCTCCCTAATACGCCATGGTTCTCTGCCATACTTTCCTAACTTCTTTTATTGGCATTAACATTCAACGTCATAGAAGTGGTTCCAATGTATAGCCACCTGTAAATTTTTGTTCTTGGAATTCAAGATGTAACATTTTCCACCTCTTAGTTAAGCAGTAATAATTGTATCGATTGTTATTTTCTAATTTCTGTATAGTTTTGGTGGTGGTTGCTGCTGTTGGCAATTTCAAGAAGCAAAACAATGCTTCTGTTAAGGCTGTCTTCATTTCCATGCACGTGTGCCCTTTGGTGGTGGTGGTGGGTTGTCGATTTGGTCGTAGTCATCAACATTAGAGCTTTACCAGGAGAAGTTAGAGCACCAAGATGGTGTGATTTGGGAGAAATTTTGCAAGATGGGTTTGGGGATTATACTATGTTTAAACCCTAATTTCATTTGACCTCGTGGGAGTTTGGGGTTTGATGATTGGGGTTTCATGAGTTTCACATATATAAACAGGCAATGTGATGGTGTTAGGTCATGTAAGTGCATGTGCATCTCTTTCATCCAAATTGAACTAACTTACCTGAATTTTGAAAGTTCAAGGTTTTCTTTTAAGTGTGAATTTTTTTTGGATAAAGTGAGAAAATTAAAAAAAAGAAGATTGTATTGGGATAAAATGATTTAGTTTTTTTTAAATCCATTAGTTTAGATGGAAACCAAATTTTATGTTTAGTTATCAATCAATTATTGTTTCCTACTTTTGAAATTGAATAAACCGAATAGACCGGATAATAACAAATATTTTACTATTATCCATATTGACCTTATCTATGTAAGGCTATTGCCCTCTAATATTGGACTATATGTTGTTGGTGCTTATCTAATTTTGGGTATGAAATATTAAATTATAAATGTTTATCTTATATATTTAGCCTAAATACCTATTGCTTTCGTGAACTATGGTAACTCAGACAATTTGTCCTTTGAACTATAAAATGGATCAACTCGAACCATGAAATTTGATGAATGGATCAATTCAAACCCTGAACTTTGATGAATTAGTCACTTTAGTCTCTTGACTCAACCTAATCCTCATGCCATCCATTTTTAACGGAGCAGCCGCAACCACTCCTCCCTATCTCTATCCTCCACAACCTCTCCAGCTTTTCATTCACCTTCCTCTTTTCCTACCTCCAACGCCAAAACAACCTCTTCAACAACTGAAGTAGCCTTCTCCCTTGCCCCACCTTTGCCTAAAGCCTCCACCGCTCCTTCGATAATGTGTCGCGTCACTTCAAGATGGATGGATAATGCGAGTTGTCAAGTGCAATTAAGAGCACCCGAACGAATCAAATGAATTATTGAGATAAAAAAACATACTCGACTTCCAAGCTCTCTTATCTTTTTTGCGTGCTTCGTTCGTCAGTGGCAGTGGAGAATCATGGCATCTCCGATTCCACGGATATCAATCTGCTATTAGGTCTCTGATTGGGACACTGAGATCAATCCGTTATTGGGTCTCCGTGATGTCAGGAAATCCAATTGAAACCCAGGTGGGCAAAGGGAAGATAGAGGCGACATCAGGAACGAAGGAGAGAAAGAGGCTCCATTTGTCTCTTTAATGGCGTTGTTGTCATGCACGTCCACATGAGCGCATAAGTGAGTTAAGGGAGTAAACATACTGATTTTTTAAAGATCGGGGTTCAAGTTGATCCATTTTATAGTTTATGGGGCAAATTATCCGAGTCACCATAGTTCAGGGAAGTAATAAGTGTTTAAGACTATATTTTTTTATTTATTATATGCTTATGGTCTTAGAAAAAGGAACTGAATAAATTGAACTAAATAAATTGAAATGTAGTTTGAATAGTTTGGATCGAATTTGATATATAATTCAAACAGTTTGGATACATATTATAAAAATAAAAACTGATTAGATCTTAGTGTTCAGAGTAATTTCAAACTGAACCAATCGAATGCTCATTAATAGTTTCTCTACATTATGTCCAAGTTTAGGGGCTAACTCGTCTCTTTTAGGTACATTTGAGGGATTAATAGTGCATTTTGCCAAGATTTCAGATATCAAATATAGCATTGGCAAATCAAAGTTAGATCCAAAATATATAAGTATGGGTGCTTATTTGGTTTTTTCGGTTTTAACCAAAACCGAATAACCGAATTTATTCAGTTTTCGATTTTATATACTTATAATTGAATATACCGAATTATAGAAGAAAACTAAAATAGCCGAAAACTGAAATTACCAAAAAAAAAATTCGGTTATTTGGTTTTCATTCGAAATAATCAAATTACATGCATACACATTTCAAACTTTAAACATCTATCACATATTTTAATCTAAACATATATTCTAATCATATAACAAACATCTATAATTCATTCCAAATTCAAATATCACATCTATACACATAACAAACATCTATCACACACATAATCATTTCCAAATCTTAAACATAAATACTAGCTGATAGCCGAAGTGCTATCGCCCTGACCACCCACCGACCACGGGAAAGAGGGAGCCAGACACCTGAGGCATACGACCTCGAAAAGGACTCCGGAGTGAAGGAAGTCATACACCTAAGGCACACGACCTCAGTAACTCACCAAACTCCAACTTCGGGAGCCAGCGTAGCGCCTCCTTCGGGAGGGTGACCAAACCAGCTTCGGGCGAGAAAGACCAACCACCCCCTGCGGGAGAAAGCCCCCTGAAGACATAGACACCAAAGTTCCAGCTCGACTTCGGGAAAGGGCCCCTCACCCCGAAATGAGACATCAACCAAAGGGACCTCGGTTGTACGGTAAAAGCCATCAAGGAATCTCTGACACTCCGCTCATATACGTCTACGACACGCCACCCCCAGACACGCTTTGACACTCCACCGCAGTCTAACGTCCTGTCACACAGGGCTACACCTACTACAGCTCGCGGCCCGAGGAGCCTGTAGATGGCTAGAGGCCCCCACACCCGAAAATACGAACACCATCCGTCCATACACGTGCCACAATCTGAAAGGATCACCCCCTCCCTTATATACCAGGGAAATGGTCACAGACCGGGGGCTCCCCCAGAAAGAGAGAGAGGCTGGAAAACTGAGGACGCTCTCCTCCCTCCGCCTGAATACTCTCCCTTCGGCCCTTAGAAACGCACGCCAAGCAAGAACTTGGTGCTTGTTACTATGTCCCCTTCTCTCTAAAACCACTGACTTGGGCATCGGAGGTTCCCCCCCGGAAAACCACCCCGGGGGCCTCCTAACCCCTGTTTTCTGAGTGTTTCAGCCAGGTCTCCCTGAAGAATCTCCCATCCGGGCTTTCTCCCATACTGGAGGTCCTTCCCGTCATCACCCTGTCACGGGACCAAGAAGCTGCCGGCCACCACTTAAGGTGATCCACCCAGGACACTAGTCTTCCTTCCGAACTAGCCTGCACCTCTAGGACCCCCTACTGCCCTCGCCACTACACACAGTGGAGATGCTGGCTCTGCCAATTGGACCCGCATCAGATGGCGCCGTCTGTGGGAACACACCCAGGTTGCCAAAGTTGAAGCTCGGCGTTTTAAGGAGAAGGGACCCCCGAGGTCCCCGTCCGCGCCAGAGATTCAAACAGGCAACCGAATAATGGCAGTAGGGACTTCCCTGGCCGAGGGCGAGCGCCCTTTGATTATTACCATAGGCTAGTCTGCGCGAATCCCCACGTCTTGTCGTGGCCGAAATGACACGGCAGTTAAGCCGAAGATGGCCGCAGCAAAATTCGGGCCGAAGGCCCCCTACTCAGTACCTCGTTGGGATGAGAGTCTCATATCAATTCACAGGAATTTGGGAAACGGAGATCAACGAGATGAGTCCTCAGTGGAAAGTGTGCTCCCCGGAGTATGACCTATGGGAAAAGCAGGGTCGGGATGACCTAGACCTCCCCGCCGAAAGCGTTCTGCACCCGAGGAAAAAATCGCCATCTCCTCGGCAACAAAGTCAAAACCCATTCTCCCGAGAGGTCGTCTATGACTTGACTTACGAGCAGAAGGTGCCAACTCTACTTCCTAGGACACGACTGCTGTCCGAAGTGACCCGCCTCCGCGCAACGCCTCAAAAAAGAGTAGAGCATTCGAAAAAGACTATCAAAATGGTGCATTGAACTCAAAGAGTACTACATTGCGTATGAGACTAGAAGGGAAGTGAACGCCCAGGTACTGGCAAACTGCATTGCCGAAGTCCCAGAAGAAGAGAAGGCTGAAACCAACAAAGAAGACAGAGCGAAAGCAGATCCAGAGTGGAAACTCCTTGTCAGTGGAACCCCAAGCGCAGGACATCAGAGCGTTGGGATACCCCCCTGGGGGCCCGTAGGCAGGGAGGCCACCAAAACGATCAAATTTGATTACCAAAAAGTGTTGGGCCGTCCGAGCATGGCAACGCTAGGTATAATAACCTCGCACAAAAGGCGGAAAGATCCTACAAAGAGGAGTCTCACAGCCAAAGAGTCCCGAAAATCCTTATAAAGAGGCAGAAAGTGCAAAGACGTTCCGGACGATATTTCCTGATTAAGGAAAAACTATGCAGGCAAAGGTACGCAACTCCGTTATAAAAGTATATATATCGGTAAAAAGGGTGCAGGACAATTCGTCCAAGAGGTGTGAAAATAGCCAGAGACACGCCAACACCCGAAGACTGCATTCGGAGCGAATAACTTCAGAAAGATTGCACCGAGCCACTCCAGACAACACCCGAAGATGTGAAATTCTGCGTGATAGCAGAGGACTACTTCACTGAGTGGGGTAAGGCAGAACTCCTAGCAACCATGCCGGCAAAAGGCGCACAAAAAGTTCGTTTGGAAGAACATAGTATGCTGATTTGGCATACCGACGGTGACACCGGCCAGTAATGATTTCCAGTCTATGGATAGAGGATTTCAAGAATTCGTCACCGACCTCGGAATAAAAAGGCACTTCAGCCCACTAGCTCAGCCCTCGAGCAACAGACAAGTTGAGGTAGCCAAAAGAGGGACTATAAGAGATGCAAAGGGAAAGTGGCCAGGAGAGCTTCCTATGGTACTAAGGAGTTATCAGACAACTCCCCGAGGGGCCAACGCGGAGACACGTTTCTCACTTATCTCCAGTGCAGAAGCCACTATCCATTTGAAGTAGTTCAGCCATCATACAGATGTTTGACGAAAGAGGAAATGACCTCAGGTTGAGAACTAACCTCGACTTAGTTGTCAAACACCAAGAAAATGCCGAACTCGAAAGCAGGCCTTTTCGACAAAAGGTGGCCATAAGTGCAAACCTGCATGATAGGCCAAAAGGAATAAGGAAAAGGAGACCTCGCCCCCGAATGACCAAATTAGAACCCCGAAAGCCGTCCTATAGGGTACTTCGGCCAAATGGGAAAGGACCTTATTTGGTCCTAAACGAGGTCCGAAAGGGAGTATACAGGCTCGGCAACACCAAAGAAGGAAAACTGAAAAATACAAGGCACTCGGGCGCTTTAAAGAAATTCTACATTTAGAATTTTTAGACAAGAAATGGTGAAAGCCAGAAATTTGTCTAAGTACAGAAAATTTTCCCCTATATGAGAATGTTCACTGAACAAAGCTGAAGTACGGACTCCCGAAAGTCTCCTATTCCTTCCGAAGTTGGTTGGGTTATATGCCCAAAAGAGGGCAAGTCTACCGAACACTGCCAACAAAGGGCAGGCTAAAATTTTCCTGAAAAGGAACTTCGCCAACTGCGAAAGACCGCACGAAGAATGGCCGATGAAACAAGCAAAAAAAGTACCGAAGTCCCTTGACCGAAAGTGGTCGGAACAATTGGGAAACAAAAATTGCTCAAAAATACTTAGCCAAAATATTGAAGGAGAATTCATTGAAGAAGGTCTTGATACAAGGAGAAGATTACAAGAAGAAGAGTACAAAGAAAAAGAAGAAGGCAAAGGTCCTAGAATATCTAAGGTACCCCGGCGTCATGGGAAGCTTCAGCTCCTAAATCTTTCGCCGCCACCTTCAGTGCAGGAGGAGGAAACGGCAGGTTAAGGAACTCGACTCTTGACCACATCCACCGAGGCCCCCCGGGAATATCCAGGGCAGCCAGAAAGGAATGATCGAGGTCCGGATACTTCTTCAGAAACTGGTGACGAGCTAGGCAGAAGCCGTCCTGAAAAGCAACCTTGGACGTCTGGACGGCTTTGTCTTTTTCAACGTCCAACTCGTCCGCCTCATGTTGAAGATCCGAAACCTCTTGCCGAAGGTCAAAAATCTCCTTCTCCAGCTCCTCGGTTTTCTTCTTCTTCTTTGAACCCTCCTTCAGCAAGTCGACCTTGGCCTGGAGTTCGGCATTTTCAGCCATTGCCTTCACCAGGAGGGCAGACTCCCCTTCCTTTTCCTTTTGAAGGGTCTCGTTGGCCGAAGTCAGGCTGATTAATTTGTCGCCAAGGTCGGACATCTTCTTGGAAAAATCCTTCAAGAGCCCCTCTTGGCCCTTCAAAAACTCCTCCCGAAGACTGGCAATCTTCTCCTTACATATTTGGCTCAACTTGGTGTTTGTCAGCACCGAGTTGGCATAAAAGGCTTTGGCCTTCTCCAATTTGTCTTCAGCCCAGGCTCGAGCCGAAGACTGCTTTGCTGCCCAAGCTCGGAGGTATCCGCTATACCCCAAAAGCTGCAAAAAAAAAAAGGTACTTAGTGAAATTTGTGCAAGAAAAGCGAAAACACTTAGACGAAAAAGTGGGGAGGAAAAGTGAAGAGCCTGAAGAATTACCTCAGCAGCATGCTCGAAAACTTTTGCAGTAAGGGCATCCTCGGAGGCACACTTCTCGACGACTGCCTTGAAGGATGCCTGAGTAAGCACGCCCCTCACCATTTAGGGAGCCATCTCCTGGCAATCCTCGGAGAACAAGTTCATGTCCTCCGTGAAAGACCAGAATAGCTCCCTTGGGACTTTGTCCTTCGGGACATGAGAATCCAGAAGAGCCCGCCTTTGGGCATGCTCAACCATCCAAGCTGAGGGCGCCAGATCCTCTGCAAAAAGAAACATACATCTTGTCAAGTAAAAGTTCTTTGGTTATAAAAGATGTAAGATTGCAGGAGAAAAGAGACAAACCTGGCGCGACCTCAGCAACATCGTCATCAGAGTCACCGACCTCCTCCACATTGGCAGGAGTATGTTTGCCTTTAGCCCTTCGGCGTTTCTCAAACTCTTCGGCAGAAGGCTCCTCGAAAGAGCCTAACAAGTCCACCGACGTGGTGAGACTCGGAAGGGCAGGAACGACGACCACCCTGGCAAGAACCCCCCCGGGAGTTTCAGGCTTGGAAAAAGTTGCAACCTTGGTGGAAGTTGCAATGACATCGCCAGCCTTAGTGGAAGTAGCAATAACATCGCCGATCTCCGAAACCTCCTCCGAGGGGGGAAGAAGGGTGTCCTTCTTTGCCTTCTTGACCGAAGACGGTCCACTCCCAGAAGTCTTACGCCTCTTCTTTGTTTGTTCTCCCTTTTCGGCCTGACCAAGGAAGAAAGACTTGTAGTAGGCAGCAGACTCGTCGCCCATCTCTGAAAAAAAGGGAAAAAATCAGTGTAAGTCCACAGGCACTTATGCTGAAAAAACCTTGAAAGAAACTTACTTTCAGAAAAGGCTTCATAAGTGAGCTCGCTCCGAATGAGCTTCACCAGCCAGGAGCTCTTCCCTTCGGTAGTAGGAGCTGGAATGCCGACATCCGTCTTATGCTCCGTAACCACCCCCAACTCCCGAAGGACATCCTCGGTCATGAGTTTCCACATGATCGGGAAAGGGTAGAGAGAGCGTGTAGGGACCTCAGCATCCCAGTCGGCGACAACACGGATTCATCTGTCAAAGTCCCCAAACCTCGCCGCCAACTCGGGAGTTAGCAACTTTCTAGGATCCATGCCATCCGCCTCCAGCTTTCCCCACGCCCACTTAGTCGGGACGTGCGACCAGGCCTCCGCCACCTTCAGGAAGAAGAACTTCCCTTGCCACCCTCACCAGCTATCCTTGGTAGCGAAGGTGAACATAAATTTCTTGCTCCCAGATCCTAGAGACAGCATGAAATAAAAGCCACCCTTCAGAACCGGATAGAGCTTATAATACTGCATGAACAGGATGAAATGGGGTTCTACCCCGAAGATCCCGCACATGCAGAGAAAAGCATTGAAATAGCAGTATGAGTTGGGAGGAAGCTTATTCACGGCTATGCCATGAAATTGGCAAAAGTCACAAATCATCTTCGCAGGAGGAAACCGAAGTCCGGCCTTCAGTTGGGCTCAGAAAACAGTAACCTCGTCACCTCGATTCATAAAGCTAAACTGGCCAAGGCGAGGTAACCTTGTGATGGTATACGATGGAAGGAAAAATTTGGTCTTCCACTTTTCTAATTTTTCAGGAGTGGTGCAACAAGGGTGAGACATAAGAGGTTGCCAGCTCTCGGGAATAGGCATGGCTGACTGAAAAACGACTTCAGAAAAAGGTAGAAAAATGATTTCAGAAAGAGGAAAAATGACTTCGGGAAACGAAAAGAAAAGCAGAAATCGAAGGAACTCTAGAAATTAGAACCCACCAAAAGTCTTGCCGAAGTCTGGGTTTGAGGACGGTGTCGTGAAAGTTTGCTGGAAATCACTCCGCCGCTAAAACCGCTGCAAAAGAGGAGAAAAAGGCACAGAGCAAAATGAGAGCAAAGAAACACAAATAAAGAGTATGACAGGAGGAAGGCTTATATAGATCGAGGGAGGGCAGCTAAAAGGGCATCATAAATGTTGCGCGAAGGTGAAACGTCGCCATAATGGCCCCTCGCGCACAAAAAGGCGTGCCCATCCCAGCTGATGCCTACCACGTGTCACCCGTCACAAGAAACTAAGACACGTTTTCTGACATCCAGAAAACCCAGGCACGCTGCTCGAGACTGGCACAACTAGTTTCAAGACATGACGATTCACTAACCTATGGCGGGAAAAATAAAAAAGTTGGGTATCTCGAGGACATCGAAGGATGGATAGGTGACATCTGTCCGAACAAGGCATATTACCTAGGAGGCGAAGTGCCTCCCCAACCGACGTCATACTTCGAGTGTAAATCCATAAGGTCTAGGGTTCAAGGCTCCGTGCCGCCCTGTTCGACCGAAATGGACATACTTCCACGTGGGCCTCCGGGAGTCCACGAGGTCGTCTTGACAAAACTGCCAATTGGGCGATAGACGGACACCAAAAGGACTACTTGCCGAAGCCTCCACTTCGGCCTTTCCAAGGAGGGCATGTGATAGCCGAAGTGCTATCGCCCTGACCACCCACCGACCATGGGAAAGAGGGAGCCAGACACCTGAGGCATACGACCTCGGAAAGGACTCCGGAGTGAAGGAAGTCATACACCTAAGGCGCACGACCTCGGTAACTCACCAAACTCCAACTTCGGGAGCCAGCGTAGCGCCTCTTTTGAGAGGGCGACCGAACTAGCTTCGGGGGAGAAAGACCAACCACCCCCTGCGGGAGAAAGCCCCCTGAAGACATAGACACCGAAGTTCCAGCCCGACTCCGGGAAAGGGCCCCTCACCCCGAAGTGAGACATCAACCAAAGGGACCTCGGTTGTATGGCAAGAGCCATCAAGGAGTCTCTGACACTCCGCTCATATACGTCTATGACACGCCACCCCCATATACGCTTTGACACGCCACCGCAGTCTAACGTCCTGTCACACAGAGCTACACCTACTACAGCTCGCGGACCAAGGAGCCTGTAGATGGCTAGAGGCCCCCACGCCCGAAAATACGAACACCATCCGTCCATACACGTGCCACAATCTGAAAGGATCACCCCCTCCCTTATATACCAAGGAAATGGTCACAGACCGGGGGCTCCCCCCGAAAGAAAGAGAAGAAAGAGAGAGAGAGGCCGGAAAACTGAGGACGCTCTCCTTCCTCCACCTGAATACTCTCCCTTCGGCCCTTAGAAAGGCACGCCAGGCAAGAACTTTTGGTGCTTGCTGCTATGTCCCCTTCTCTCTAAAACGACTGACTTGGGCGTCGGAGGTTCCCCCCCAAAAAACCACCCCGGGGGCCTCCTAACCCCTGTTTTCTGAGTGTTTCAACCAGGTCTCCCCAAAGAATTTCCCATCCGGGCTCTCTCCCATACCGGAGGTCCTTCCCGTCATCACCCTGTCACGGGACCAAGAAGCTGCCGGCCACCACTTAAGGTGATCCACCCAGGACACCAGTCTTCCTTCTGGACTAGCCTGCACCTCCAGGACCCCCTGCTGTCCTCGCCACTGCACACAGTGGAGATGCTAGCTTCGCCAATCGGACCCGCATCACAAGTAAAATAAAAATTCGATAATTTTGGTTAATCGAATTTTAGTTCGGGCAAACTGAAAGTCGAATTGAATTTCTATATCGGTTTTCAGTTATCTTTTGGTTATAACAAAAAACCAAAATCATTTCTAAAATCAATTACCAAAAACTGCATTTTTTTTTTTTATTATTTAGTTTTTTTTTAATATAATTAAAATTTTGCTCACCCTATATATAAGCCCTCCAAGCAGCAACTTGAAGGTTGTTCTGTTCAGTCATCTGCTCTCTCCCATCACTTCTCTCTTACATTCAGTTCTCCGGTCAGAGTATGTTGTCACCACCTGATCTGCATTTGGTCGCAGAGCTTTATTTCTCGCTATTGCATGTCGATTTTGCTACGTACTAGTCTCCGATCTCAATTCTGACCTCGTTTCATGTCTATCTCTCTTGCTGTTTTCTTTTGTCAGGCTTGCGAGAATGTCGAAGACTGGTGCGTTCGATCTGGCGTCAGGCGTCGGCGGCGAAATGGACAAAGCCGAAGTCCTTTCTGTCGTCGAAAAGTAATCCCTCTGATTCTTTTCCTTTTTTTTTTCTTTTTCCTTTCGTTTTTTATCCAGACAACCTTTTTCTACGGCATTCTCTACCAAGTCCTTTTGTTTAATTTTATTTTTAGTTATTTAATCACATATTCTGACGCTTGCCCAGAAGAATAGAGTAATGAACAAGCATGCATATATTAAGTTCACACGTAAGCAGGTGTTTTCAAAAGGAAAGACGGCCAGACCAACATAGTGTTTCTGAAACTTGTCTGTGAGATTTCTTCCTGGGTTTTGTTGAATCAGAACGCCGATCTAGCGTTTTCCTTCCGATCCGAACTAATTTTGCTCTAATCACATTGCACATCTTTCCTTTTCTAGCCTTTATTGTACTCCATTCGTTAAAAAGAAAAAATGTTCTTTTTTTTGCTGTTAAAAAAAGAATGAAACATTTCTCATTTTTAAAAAATTTTCAACTTCTAATTTACTTTACTATTATCATTTAAAATTTTATTGTACAAAACCCAAAGAAAAACATTTTTTTTAATCATTATTTAAACTTTCACTATATAAAATTAAAAAGAAATTTTTTTTATTTTAGTTTTATTTGTAAAATTGGAAAAAATAACACAAATAACTTATACTTTAATCTTTGTGCCCAGAGAAACATTTCAATTATTATGAGACGGATTGAGTAATTCATTAGAAATTCTGATGGCTTGACATGACGCGATTGTGTGGAGTTAGTTGATTGATAGATAAGTCGTACACCCAATTCGTTTTAACTTAAGTTAATTGACTTCAAAATGACATATTTTCATTCTTACACTTTTTTCACCCGAAACTAATTTTAATTAAAAGTCAATATTATGTAGTTACAATAATCCATTAAAAATATATTTTTTGTAATCTTACTAAATTTTTTATGACTTTTTCTAGTTTAAGACATTAAAAAAAATTATAAGAATTTAATAACATCATAAAAATTTACTTTCAAGTGAATTGTTCTATCTATATAATATTAATTTTCGAATAAAATTAATTTTAGGTAAAAAACTGTAAAAGTAAAAATAAGTCAGTTAATTTAAGTTAAAATGAATTGGCCCGTAGTGTGTGGCTAGCCAAAGTGTTGTGGTCTCCAAACGAATGATTTTCTGGTGTTGTTGTGCCAATTTATTTTAATTTTAGTCAACTGACTTATTTTTATATTTTCATGTTTTTTGCCAAAAATCAATTTCATTTGAAAACCAATATTATGTAGATGTAATAATCCATATAAAAGTAAATTTTCATGTTGCTCTTAAATTTTTATAAATTTTTTTTTTAGTGTCTTAAACTAGAAAAATTTATAAAACTTTAGTAAGATTACAAAAATTATATTTTTAATGGAGTATTACAGCTACTTAATATTAATTTTTAATTAAAATTAATTTCAGATAAAAAAGACATAAGAATAAAAATAAGTAATTTTGAAGTTAATTGATTTAAGTTAAAAAAAATTTGGTGTATCGTGTACTGGAGTCTAATTCCCCTATCCCCATTTTCTATGTCCTCCCTCTATCCTCGTATATTATTTTTATGCCACGTGGATTAATTAACTGAAGTTTAACAGTACAATTAAGGGGGCAACGCGTGTAGACGGAGCATCCACTCCCATATGGCCACAACCTGCTCTTGAGCTTAAAACGAACGCTTGTCCTTAGCCCTTTTCTGCTTTTCCTCGACTTTTCTTCACTCTTCCTTGGCCTGCCTCCGCTCCTCCGCCTCTTGGCGTTGCCACAATTGCTCAATCTCATCACAAAGAGATGCGTTCTCAGCAGACAGTTGTGCTTGATACCTTATATATCGAAACAACTGCTCTTCCATCTTCTTGATGGGATCATCTAATAAGCCCTGCAGCAAAGGTGTGCTAAGATATTCAGTGGAAAGTTTAATTAGTCTGGAAATGAAATTAAGAAATAAAGTACCGCTAATCAGAACACTTAGTTGTAGTAAGATCAATTAGGGCGGATGGGACCTTAACACGTTCTCCATTTCTTAGACCACCGTAGAAAACTACTGTTGATGAATAGTAGAAACGTTTCCTTCTTTAGAATATAGTATGATATAATTATTTATAGTGAAGCATGTCTTACTGATTCAGGTATTAGAAGTACCATGCCTTCCACGGGGGTGAGGAAGAAGATAGAAAAGCCAATTATGCTGACATGGTAAGAGAGGCTCTTATTAATTGTTCATTGCTAGCTTCTGTGTAAAAGAGTACTTTACTGCTGCATCACCATCATTGTCATCGTCATTCTTCACATTAATCCCAACTACATTGAGATTGTCAGGCATGAAGTTAATAGCACAACCAGCTTTCGGAAGTCTCAAATAGGCTCTATAAGTTCCTAAGTTGATGCAAAAGCACTTTATGTTGGATTCCCTCGTTAATGCAACTTGCCTGTGAGGGAATAATGTGATGGTACACCAAAACTGGTTGTCACTGAATCATCATAGGTTTTCTCCACCTAAGTGTCTTGAGACATCATTTCATAAAGATAGTTACTGTAATCATGTGCTATGTGAAACATAATATCCTTTTTTGTTGAAGCTTTGCATCTATTTTCAGAAGCAGATAGTTCTCTAGTGCAATATTTTAAAGCACATGGTTTTTCAATTTTTTTTCTCATGCGAGGTCTTGCAAATGACGGTTTTTGCTACCTTAAATGCTTTTCTCCTGTCTAGGAACTCACTTCCCTATAACATGCTATAAAACAAGATTTTTTTTTTAATTTGGCCATATATATGCCTAACGAAGGGGTTGTTCATTTCAGGCTAACAAGTATTATGATCTTGCTACCAGCTTTTATGAGTTTGGATGGGGAGAGTGTTTCCATTTTGCTCCAAGGTATCCAGTTGTCATCATCTATTCTTTGAATCAGTGAGGCTGAGCAATTGCTTTTTCAGTTGCTACTGGGAATCTTTATTTTCGATTTTTTATTGTTCCAGGTGGAAGGGAGAGTCCCTTCGCGAGAGCATGAAGCGGTATGAACATTTTATTGCTCTACAACTTGGTCTGAAGCCAGGACAAAAGGTTAATCTGGTTCCTATAAAGCATTGTTGAAAATGTGTTAATCTGAAATTCTGAAGCTTCAAGTCATTAATGTTATTGTTTTCCATATTAGGTATTGGATGTAGGATGTGGAATTGGAGGTCCTTTGAGGGAAATTGCCAGATTCAGGTGGCAACAGTTCATTCTCAATGCTGTTTAACTGCTAAAATTTTGGCCTTATCTTCGGTCCTAAATAAAATTTTTATTCTCACAAAAGATGCACATAGTGGAGTCAACGGGTCTGTGTTTGTCCCCATGCGCAGGTCCATATGTGCATGTCGTAGCGATTGAAGAACCAAGTTCTTTCCCCCATAAAAGATCAATTTATTACTAGTTTCATTACCGTGTTAAGAAAACATTGCTTTCTTTTTGTCAAAAGTAAATTTTTTATGGTATAATTTGTGCCCTCACCACTTCCCTGAAAAGAAAATGGGAATAGCTTATTTTTTTCTGAAAGGAAAAAAGGTTCCTTAAAATACCCCTAACAGTGGCTGTGATATGGTAATTTTTCAGTTCAACATCAGTGACAGGGTTGAATAACAGTGAATATCAAATAACTAGAGGAAAGGTGTGTATTTTTTGCTACTAAAGTTTCAGCTTTTTCCTTTGTTATCAATGAAGTTAGATATAAATGGCTTTGGCTATTATAATATCTCAAGTTTCTTTTATGAGGGCAACTTCTGGACAATATTATAGCCTTCTGACTTCCATGATAGACCTCTATTGACATTCTTAAGATGAATACATGAGTACTGAAACAGAACATGCTTAATTGCTTCTTAACATTTGCTCTTCTTCAGACACTGAATCGTATTGCTGGAGTAGACAAGACTTGCAACGTCATAAAGGTCTGGAACCTTCCAAAGAAGTTCAATTTCTTCCTCTTATAATATTCTTCAAAGTTCTTATGATATTTTCCCCACTCAAGCCACCCTGTTGTAAAATTTGTAATGTACTTCGGGACTGCAGTTTAAGATAATATTAACTAATTTCTAATTGTTTCTTTTTTTTTTTCATTATGTAGGGTGACTTCATGAAAATGCCATTTGATGACAATAGCTTTGATGCAGTCTATGCAATTGAAGCTACATGCCATGCGCCAGACGCTGTATGTTGGTTGATTATGGAAGATAATTTCTGACTTTTTCTGCTAAGTCAGTTGTAAAGGTTTAACCATTGATACTGATTTGTGCTAGTAATGTTCCTTCTATATGTATCTCTGGTTAGATGGAATGCTACAAGGAGATTTGCAGAGTATTGAAGCCTGGCCAATATTTTGCTGCATATGAGTGGTGCATAACAGAAGCTTTTGATCCCAATAACCAAGAACACCAAAAAATAAAGGTTCTTCATGCATTAAACAAAAAAGGTTCTTATTGTATAATAACTTGATGGAGCGTAAAGGTTGAAATCCTGTGACACAGGCACAAATTGAGATTGGTGGTGGCCTTCCAGATATTAGATTGACCAAAAAATGCATAGAAGCTCTAAAGCAAGCTGGTTTCGAGGTGACAACTTTTTTTTCCCCTTCTGGACCATAATTTGAATGGATGATGGCTTGAGTCGTTGTATAACTTTGCCTTTTCCCCATTGTTAAGGTAATATGGGAGAAAAATCTTGCTGTGGATTCACCTGTTCCATGGTACCTGCCATTGGATAAAAGTAATTTCTCGATCAATAGCTTCCGTCACACAGCAGTTGGACGTTTCGTCACCAGAAATATGGTAACATAGAATTCTCTTTTCTATTCCTATTATCCACCTTGGTGAAAAGTGAAACTTTGGAAGTAGTGTGTTTTCATTGGGAAGCAATTCTCAAGTTCGTGCTCATATTTGATAGGTAAAGGCTCTAGAGTTCGTGGGACTCGCTCCAAAGGGAAGCCAAAGGGTTTTAGCTTTTCTGGAGAATGCAGCTGAAGGATTGCTTGAAGGTGGAAGGTACATTATTACGTTATCCTGAATTCATGCCAACCTAGAAGAAAACCAGAAAACAGATATTCTGGGGGGAAAGCCATAGAAATAAATGCAGAAAGTAACAAAGAATAGGATAACAGGCATCATCTTACCTTTTATATATTTGCTCCTACATAGTGTAGTTGACTCCATCCTTTGCGTATTTAACAAAATAGTTTTGTCAACTGTTGTGGATTAATGTTTTGGCCATTTAATTTTCAGGAGGGAGATAGTTACGCCTATGTATTTCTTCCTAGCTCGGAAACCGCATGCAGAGCAGCAGTAAAACCATGGCCGAGTTAGCGGCCTACTACTTTGTAGATATGCTTGGAAACTGGTAGAATCTTGTAGTAATTTGTAGATTCTGAGACTTGCTTTTCTTTTCTTTTGTTTGGTAGTTGCCTGTGTTTGAAAAATAAAGTGGCCTGCATTTAAGCTTGAATGGATGCTTAATTTGGTTAATTACCCTCAGGTCTTTAGTTTTGGGCGCGAGCCTCCAGTCAAGTTGGTGTAAGCAGTGGTGGGCAGTGGTCTGGTTCGGCTGGGCTTAGACTTGGGTTGGCTAGGCCCGGGATAAACATAACCCGGATACCGCTGGTGCAAGTTTTATTAATTTAAAAGCCAAAAAATATTTACAATTAACTAGAACATGCCTCATAGGCGGGCGAAAATGATGAAATGTTAAAAAAATAACTGAAAATTAAAACATCATATCTATGCTTAACAGTATATTTAGATAAAATACAAACAAAAGAACACAAAATCCCAAGTGACAACAGAAGATTGAGAGTCACGCCAATGACTTTTCTGTAAGCTTTCCCCCCCTTCTTTTCAAAGGTTTTCTGTAGAATTCTTTTACTTAGGGGGTAAACGGTTCAAATCTTCACACTCATGAATATCACTTCTTTTTTTTTTTTTTTGCCAATTAAATCCATCATTTAAATACTTTTTTGAAGTAGTATTGACCACTAATGATTATGATATTGACAAATTAGTCACTGTAAAACTAATGACTAGAATATTTTATTATCTCATGAATTATTCCGTGAAATGTAGTAATGACATAGTTAATTGTAATGATAAATTACCTAATTTATCTTTGAATTATATGTTTTTCTCCACACTAATCACTAAAATAAAAAGATAAATCATAAACCCTTTCTCTCCTATCCTTCGTATATGTTATATGGCTCTTTTTCTCATGCGTTTCACCACCTCAAGGGCCTCAAACTCAAACATTGTGACCACTAAGCTACAGCTTCAAAACAAATCTTTGCAATTCAAGCTTGGCATGAGCCACAGATAATAAAGGAGAAGAACAATGGGGATTTGAGAGAAATTGCAGCTAGGGTTTCCTCAGTGTTATATACATATATATATATATATATAATTGCTTAGAAAGAGTTACAAATTTAGTGTATGAGAGAGTACTTATAAAGGATGGGGATTAATCTGTTTGTTTCTTAAAATTTAGAGGACTTCTAGTCACAATTAGATTGTGCAGGCACCTGTTGCTCTGTTGATGGGTGTTAAATAGTTGGAGAATTGGAGGTGCCTGCGTTTTTTGTCACTTTGTTGAAAGGTTGTGGACAACTTTTAAAATATTTAAAGACATAGTTAAGCCATTTGGAGCATGGTATCACCATAACTGGAGTGTTAATAATAGGAAATTAAACTTACATAAAACTCAATTAGTTGCTTATAATTGCGTTGTTTTATTTTCCCTGATATTGGGAACCTACTTTGTCACTTTTGTGGTTTGATGATAATTGTGGTATCCCATAACAACATCTAACATACAAAGGGGGTCAGAGTATATTTTTCACAACTTAGGATAATGTTAATGTCAACCCTTGCTCGGGGAATTTAGTATTTTATATTTTTCTTCTTTGTATAATCATATTACTAGTCAAAGTTAATAGAAAGAAGAAGTGAATTGTAAATGGAGGAGTTATGAAAATGTTTCTGACAGATTTTAAACCTTTATCATTAGGTTGATCAAAGCTGTATGAACATCTGATTTGGTCAATGTAGCAAGGCCTAATGTTTTGAAGACATTTTTTTTAGCTCAAGTCAATTAGCTTAAATGATTTGTGTTTGAAAGCGGTCAAACAATAATTTGATTTTGTTGATTTGATAAGCTTATATTTATTATATTTATTTCTCTCATATTTTGTATGTTTTAATATATTTTGAACCTTAAATATATATTTTGAGTATGTTTTGTAGCTTAGAGCATATCTGAACATAATTGATTGAAAGTGAATTTAATTTGCCATTTTACAAGTTTTAATTTGGTTGTGCTCTTTCAGGATATTGACAGATTGGTGATGTTCTGGTAGAAAAATTATATCTTGAGCTAAAGAGATCGGAATGAAGTGATTCTTGATTCATTGAAAAGCTAACATCTGGAGCTACAAATCACATTCAGACCATGAAACCCAGTTTGCACGTTAAGAGGGTCAAATTCAGCTTCAAAAGGCGCGATTTACGAGTCACCGCTGGTTCAAAAGCAGCTGCGGTATTTTAGGCATATCTTTGGCTGTAGATGTCCGTTTTATACGATTCAGATGTCGTTTCGAAGATAAGAAAGAGATATACAACTTTTATGCTTTGAGTTTTGAGAAATAATGGCTGAATCAAGGTCGAATATCAGCTTGAAGTTGCTATTGCTGTTCTGGAGCATTGCTTGGCTAACAACTTTGAAACCTTCTAGTTATTTTGAATCTTTTTATTTGTTTTGGGTACTTTTGTAACAATATAGAAAGTTTATGGAGTTTTTATGAGTTTAGCTATAGGTTTTAATTTTCTTTGGCTTTTAAGCGTGGCTGCCGCCGCCAGGCCCCCATCTCCAGCTCTCCGTTTTTCGTAATTCCAGATTTATTTTTTTTATTTTTCTTTTGATGATGGCCGAGTAATTTTTTGGTTCAGTTCTAGGGACGATTTTCATCGCCAACATTGGTTATGGGGATTGATTTTTCTTGCTTAAACTTTCTTTAATTTCAAGTATTTACTTCTTTGTTTTCAGATTTATTGCAATTAATTTTTCTGTTCTCGCTTGTTGAATTGGTTCTGCAATTACAAATCTGCTTGATTTTCTTTCAACCGCTTAAATGAAAAATTCAATTAGAAGCTAGTGAATTGATTGGAGATTACTTTTATTTCTGGTTAGTTCATATGAAGAAGTAAGACAGGTTAAATTGTTCAAGCTTTTAGATTGTTGTCTGGAATAAACTTTTTGGTTCATTGATCTTAATGCTGATTTTGAAATAATTAGAAATTGCTTTTCAATATCTGGTTACTCAAAATTAAGAAATTAATTTGAAGCTTTTTCTGGTTAATTTTACTGCTGAATTCTTAAGGTTCTTTTTAGCTTTAAAGAGAATCCTGTTTATTTGCTTGAATTGAAAAAATATTTTCTTTCTATGATCAACTGCGTGATTGGAATGGATAATCAACCTTGAACTGAGCTTTTTTAGTATTGGTTAATTTCGATTTGATTCTACAGTTAATTTGTTTCAACTTTTAATTGAAGAAACCCCCCTAATCTTTTATTTCAGTTTTCTGACAGGAAGCTTTCAGTAAAAAAATCTCCCTTGGGATTCGACCTGGTTTTCATTGCTAGACTATAAATTTATTTATTTTGAGTTGTTAGGGATACCAGAATTATTTTTTGCGGTTTCGACGACCGGCCATGATTGGAGTTATGTATATCAGTTGAAACTTTAAAATTAAAGAAACCAAATATATATATATATATATATGTGGAAAAATTAATAATTTTAATTAAATTTTTTTCTCTAAGTTGGGTACAACAAAAATTCACAACAAAGTAATTACTTTATAAAAAATTCTATTCAATTGATTATTAAATAGATATATTGTTGGCTTTCAAATGACATTAGTTTTGAATAAAAATTAAAAATTGAAAATAATGAGTTTTTAATGAGTTTTGAAATTGGAAAAGAAAGGAGCTAAGGTTCAAGTTATCATAAGATCTTATAAAATGCATCTTTAAATTTGTTTTTTATTCATAGGAGAGAGACAAGGGGTGAGTAGGAATTCAACATTAGATATTTTAGTAATTACAAGTTTTAATTACTAAGTCAAAGCTTAAAAATTGTTATACATCTTTAACATTTATTGAGGCAATGGTGGATGTCAAGGATCATTACAAACGTTATCTTCATCCCATATTCTTTGAAATATTTGGGTTTGGTATAGAGATTAAGAAAAGGGAAAAAAATGTTGTTTCCACTTTCAGCATTACTATTTACACATAAATTAAGAAAGATGAAATAAAGTAATGATAAAGTAATTTAATATATATAAGAACAGTGCAAAGATCTAAGACAACCCAAAATAATAAACATTGCAAAAATCTGAGAGAAATTGAGTATAAGTTTCTTTTAAAATTTAAAAGTATCATTAAGTGCTCTTTTCAAAATTATACATCAATATACCTATTTTATTTGTATGATATGTTTTTTGTATAATACTTTTTGTGCTTATATAAAAACATTTTTGCAAAGATGATATAGTAGGTAGCGATCAAATCAAAATTATACATCCTCACCATTAGGTGGTGGAAATGAGGGGCATTCTCTGGGCATGGCCTGGAGAACTCACCACTTGGTTTTTAATATCATACCGTACTGGCCGGTACAGCTGGTACATATCAATATTGAAGCAAAAACCATACGATATGGGCTTAAAATGTCTCGGATTGTATACCGGTTTATATCAATCTGTATAGGATATCTCGGCATACCGATGACTCAGTTATACCAATTTTCATGCGATACAGGCTTTAAAAAAAATGAAAAATGAAAAGTCTAAGAATGCTAAAATTTGAAATCATTTACATTTTGCCGCTTTGCAATTTCAGCTTGCAAAAGGGTAGCCGAACAGTGTTTGCATCTGCTGGAGAGAGCTCTTCTTCTTCGTCTATTTTACTCCACCACCACAGCCTCCACCCATCCACCACCACCTCCACTCCACCTTCATCTGCCTATTTTACAATTTAAGCTTGCAAGAGCAGAGAGGGCAACAAAGCAGTGAGCAGCCTATCGAAGCTTTCCCTCCCTATTTGTTTAACTTCGCCACCGTAGCCTCTACCATCCACTAGCACCTCCACTTTACCACTACAATAGAGCTCCTCAACTGAAGGTTTGTTCTATTGCTTTTTTTTTTTCATTTTAAGTTTGGTTTGGTTTAGTGTAATTGATTTGTATTCACATGGTTTTAATGTTATTGCTTTATGAATTGTGAGTGCAAACTAGTTTTATTTTTGTTCTACTGGCCATCATTTTAGTCAATATAATTTCTTGATAACAGAACATTTCAAACACAAAATTATAGAATTAATGGTGTCAAATGATATGTTTGTTTTACTCTTTTTTAGTGTTATTTCTTTAGTATAATTTCAAAAAGAAAAAAGTTAAAAGGATTTACAACTAGAGCAACAAAAGTTAAGTGTTTTAGTTTTAATATCTTGTCCATTGTAGGAAGGAGAAACCAAAGCATTTGTCTATACTATTAGAAGCTCATTAAAGGTGAAGGAATCACTCATCTTAAGAAGCATTTAGCTAGAATTGTAGGAAATGTTTTCGAATGCTCAATGACAAATGAAACAACTCTTAGATGATAGCAAACAAGAAAAAAGGAGATGAAGGACAATCAATAAAGAGATAGGAGGTCCAATAATCCCTAACTTTGCTGATCAATCTTTCAGTAAAGATGATGAAGATGACATCTTGTTAAACTAACCAATAACAAGGGAGAAACGACAAATAACAGTTAAAGTACGGTTGATTCTTCAAAGAAAATGAAATAAGTCAAAAGTTTTTGCTCTAGGAGAAATTGTTAGTGCCCAACTTACTATCAAAAGTACATTACAATGCAAAAGTGTTGTGTATCAAGTAAGGCTGAGTATGGCTAGATGGTGGTATAATGCTAATATTTTTTTTAATACTGCGAACTCAAAGTTTTATCAGCCAATGATTGTTGTAATTGCAAGTATAAGAAATGGTTTTAAAGGCCCAAATGTCTATGAGCTTAAAGGTACATTGCATAGAGATAGTGTGAATAAAGTTTAACAATATCTCTTTGATGTTAAAATAATATGAAAAACTTATGGCTGTTCTATATTCATTGATGGATGGACAAACCAAAGGCAAGAACCAATTATTAATTTTTTTGGTTTATAGCCTAAAAGGTACCATGTTCTTGAAATCTACTAATACTTCTAGACTTATAAAAGATGCTGAGACTTTGTTTAAAATGTTTGATGAAGTTGTTCAACAAGTAGGTCTTGAAAATGTTGTGCAATTCATTATTGTTAATGATACATCATACAAAAGCGCTGGAAAAAAGTTTTAAGACAAGTATGGTACTCTCTTTTGGACACCTTGTGTTGCACATTATATTGACTTACTATTAAAGAACTTTGCTAACCCCGAATAGCTTCCCTCACCTTGATGAGTGCAAAAAGCTAAAAAAAAATCAAAAAGTTCATTTATAATCACTCATGGTTGCTTGCTTTGATGAGAAGAGAATATACATGTGGCAGAGATTTTTGCCGCCCCGGTATTACAAGGTTTGCCACCAATTTCCTTAGCATACAGTGCACTTTAACATTTAAGATAGCACTTATGTAAATGTTTGCAAGTCTTACTTGGATGAATTCAAGGTTTGTAAAACCCAATAGAGGAAGAGAGATTTCGCCAGTTATTCTTGAGGATATAGATTTTTAGATTATGTGTTAGCACATAGTGAAAGTAAGTAAACCACTTGTTAAGGTGCTTTGACTTGTTGATGGTGATGCCAAGCCAAGTATGAGTTATTTTTTTGAAGCCATGGACTAAGTAAATGAGACAATTAGAAAAAAGTTCAAAAACCAAGTGGCTTCATACCAGCCATAGATAGATGTTATTGATGCAAGGTGGGATAAGCAAATACAATCTCCATTGCATGCAACTAGTTGCTTCCTTAATCCTGAAAATTATTTCAAGTATGACTTTAATAGGAAGATACAGGTTTCTATAGACTTCTTTCATTGTGTGTCGAAATATATTCCTTACTATACTGTTCAACAGAAAATCACAGTTCAATTTGAAGATTATAAAAATAATATTGGTCAGTTTAGATCATCAATTGCTATTCATATAAGACAAAAATTAAATTCAGGTATATATTGTATCATTTTATTTATTTGGTTATTATTTTTTTGGTCTTTAGTTTGTTAATAGTTTATAAAAATTTTTTTGTTGATTTTCCTAATAAATAGTTACAGGTGGGATTCATTTGAAAATGAAACTCCAACACCCAATTCGTTTTAACTTTAGTCAATTGACTACAAAATGACTTATTTTTATTTTTACATCTTTTTTACTTGAAACTAATTTTAATTAAAAGGCAATATTAAGTAGCTGCAATAATCAATTGAAAATACAATTTTTATCATCTTACTAAATTTTTATGAATTTTTCTAGTTTCAAGCCTTAAAAAAGAAAAATTCATAAAAATTTAACAACATCCTAAAAATTTACTTTCAAATTGATTATTGCATCTACATAACATTGGCTTTTGAATGAAATTGGTTTCAGGTAAAAAAGATGTAAAAGTTAAAAAAAGTTAGTTGACTTTAGACAAAACGAATTGGCCCCAAAGTTGCAAAGTTTTGCTAAGCGACTACTCAGTCAATGTACAAATGCAATGGGATGCTAGAGGAATTAGAGTATGTTCGAGTTCATTGATACAGAGCGCCAAGACAAACTAGAGTACAAAAGGTTAAATATTTAATTTTTGTTCGTTATAACTTCAAGATTTGATAGAGGTAATTTTTCAATATACTATAGCCTTTACAACTTTTGGTTATTTTGTTATTGTATTAATTATAATAATTTTTTATTGATAGGATAATGAATATGACCTCATGATTATTGGATTCTATAAGCCTTGATAATATTGATGTGATGGATGATTGGGTTACTGAGGAACCACATTGCTAAATGAAAATGATATTGCTGTTGATTAGATTAGTTTGAAAAAGCCTTTTGCTAAGTAAAGAGCAACGAACATTGACCTTGCAATTGAAATTCCTCCTCTTAATGAAAAGATGAACTTAAGGCTGAGCCTCCACATGTGTCAACAATAGCATGATATGACTATGTAGAACTTAATGATAGTTAAAAATTTTGTTTTCCTATATTGAACTTGAATTGGAAGTTGAGACATTTTAATGCATTGTTATGTTTTATGTGCTATTTGAGATCTTATGTGTTGAATATTGAGACTTTCAATATATTTTTGTATCATGTGTTGATATGTTCTATTTATATATATGTGATACACACACACACACATACATACATACATACATACATATATACGTACATATATATATATATATAGACATTTTAATGTATAGACATTTATAGTGTATTGTTATGTTTTATGTGCTATTTGAGATCTTATGTGTTGAATATTGGGACTTTCAGTATATTTGTGTATCATGTGTTGATATGTTCTATTTATATATATATATATATATGTGATTTAGACACACACACACACATACACACATATAATTTATTGTAAATCAGTACATCCGAGATGAACCACCGAGATGATACCGGTACCCTAGACCATACTATACAATTGAAAAAATGGTATAACTTTCGATACGAAATTTAAAACCTTGCTTAACACAACCATTTATCTGTTGATAAAAAACATTAATATAACTTAATTTCCTCAATATTTTGAAAAACATGCAAATGACTCTCTATCTTTTATAGACTACCATAAATACCCTTCACTTAAAATTTATAAAGATCTTTCTAAATGTAGAAAAAAATCAAAACTGTATGCAATCCACTAAACTGTCAAGTAACTATTCAAAAACATAAATTCAAGGAACATATTTATCATTCCCTCCATGTCAAATTATTTACAATATATTATATTTTAGATTTTCTTAAATATTACAAGTAAATTAATGTACTATATTAACTTTCAAACTATCATTTCAGTATTCATTTTTTTCATCTTTCTTATTTTTTGTTTAAAAAGTGAAGGGTTAAAGTATAAATAGCACACAAACATTTTATTTTATCTTATCTCTATGCCAAATTCGAGTATTTTAAACAATTGGTGACCGACGCGGAGAGGAACAGTAGAGGAGGCGGCTTCGGTGAAGGTAAATGCAGGAGTGATAAGCGGCGACTGAAGAAGGAGAAAGAGGAAATGGCCGGAAATCTCCAAGAAAAGCTTTCAGGAAATGGCGAGAAATCGTTGGCTTCTTCTAGGAAAAAGACAAGCACAATTTTTTACTTTTACATCTTCATTTACTCTTTTGTAGTTTTGTTAAGATAAATTTACAAATTCATTTAAACAACTTGTCTTATTCTTGCAAACATTTTTAAATTTGAAAATAACAAATTTTTTACATATTTATCCAGCCACTTTTATTTTTTGTTTCAGACACTTTTGTTTTTAAGATAATAAATTATTTACATATTACTTTAGATACTTTTAACTATTATTATAGATGCTTTAATATATTTATTCAAACACTTTTACATTTTATTTTGGAAAAGAACAATTTTTTTTTTATATTATGTGAAGAGATCAGATTATTTGCATATTATTTCAAATGTTTTGTACATACTTGTTAGCACACTTTTCCTAATTGCTCTAGCAATGGAATTGTGCTAACCATTGATGCCTTTAGTAGTCAATTTCGCACCCCCTAGCAATGGAATTGAGCTATCACCTTACTTTTTTTTTTTCTATGGTGAACCTACCTATTGCCTCATTCAATGCCTATGAACTTGATCTCCATCACCAAATTTCTCACATGATTTAACAAATTTAGAAAATTAGATTTGGGTTGTTGAAGAAGGGCATTGAGGTTAAGCATGGTTGTTGACTACACAAAGATGGGAGACAACATGTGTTTTATGCCATTCATATAACAAGCAAGAAGATAATGGTTCAACCCTTCATGACCATCATACTATCATCTATATATCTTGTTGTCATCTAGAATTGAGGTTGGAGTTATTAAGAACGGTGATGATGTGCAATGAGCAAGCGTGACCTTTGGAGTTGGTGGGTTGTCGATTTGCTCACAGTCATCAACATGAGGGCTTTGGTAAGAGAAGTTAGAGCACCAAGATGGTGTGATTTGGGAGAAATTTTACAAGATGGGTTTGGGGATTATGCTATGTTTAAACCCTGGTTTCATTTGACCTCGTGGGAGTTTGGGGTTTGATGATGAGGGCTTCACGAGTTTCACACATATAACAAGCAATGTGATGGTGTTAGGTCATGTGAATGCATGTGCATCTCTTTCATCCAAATTGGACTAACTCACCTGAGTTTTGAAAGTTCAAGGTTTTTTTTTAGGTGTGAACTTTTTTTGTGTGGATAAAAACAAGAAAATTAAAAAAACTGATTATATCGGGATAAGATGGTTCAATTATTCTTTTTGAAGATCCATTAGTTTATATTAAAACCAAATTTCATGTTTAATTATTGGATCAATTATTGTTTCCTATTTTTGAAATAGAATAAACTGAATAGATCAAATAGTAACAAATATTTTACTATTATCCATATTGACCTTACCTATATAAAGTTATTGCCCTTTAATATTGGACTATACGTTGTTGGTGCTTTTCTAATTTTGGGTATGAAATATAAAATTATGAATGTTTATCTTATATTTTTTATTTATAATATGCTTATGGTCTTAGAAAAAGAAATTGAATAAATCAAACTGAATAAATTAAAATGTAGTTCGAATAGTTTAATAGTTTAGATCATATCCGATATGTAATTCGGACTGTTTGGGTACATCTTATAAAAATAAAAACTGATTAGATCTTTGTGTTCAGAATAATTTCAAACTGAACCAATCGAATGCTTATCAGTAGTTTTTCTACGCTAAGTTCAAGTTTAGGGGCTAACTCGTTTGTTTTAGGTACATTTGAGGATCAAGACTGCACTTTGGCCAAGATTTCATGTATCAAATAGAACACTACCAAACCAAAGTGAGATCCAGGTGTGTATATATAAGGGAAGATTCTAAAATACGGGGGGTGGTACCATACAGGCTGTATCTCCACTGTCCATGATGTTAGATGGAGTTTTGGTCTAACTACTTCTACCAACTACATTTTTATTCTTATTTCGTCCTGGTCTCAACAGTTTATCTCCTCCTTATTATGCCATCAGATTGTGGTGAAGTAAGAGCGAGTTTGGTGGCAACCCATTTCTACCTGTTATAGGTGGTCTCTCTTCTTCTAATCTTCCTCAAATATCATCCTCTCTTCGTTTACTTGAATCAATCTCGTTCACATCACTTATTTGCGTGATCCCAAGTTTCATTCTCTCCATCATCGAATCGTCAGTTCAGCGCGGAGCTGTCTTTCCATCTTTCCAACTGTTCGGCAGTTGAGAGAGATAAGAGATCGTGATTTTGGTTGTTTCAGAAAGAAGACGAGCGAGTGTTGTGGTGAAGGAAGTTGTGCAGGGCTTCCCGCATCGACCCAGCCGAAACGTCTCCCTTGGTGGCCTCAATATCACCTTCTCGCTTCGCTTCACCTATCTCATTCAGGTAGTTGATCGCTCTTCACCTCCACCATTTAATTTATCTATGTTTGAAATTCTCTTTAAACTATCCATGGACCACTTTTTGCTTCTGTAGTCGTCGTTAACTAGTTAGGGATTGTTGTTTGGCCACTTCAGTTCACGAGAAAGTCAATCTGATTTGTGGGTTTTTGGGGTTGGCAAATTTGTCTTAATATTTTATGGGTTCCAAAAGAATTTGGTTTAACTTAATTAATTTGTATTAACCTGTTATGAAAATTGTTGGGTATCAAGAAAGCATATACATGAGTAAGAATTCAATATTTTGAGTAGCGCCATGCCCTGGTCTGTAATAATCTAGCCGGATGTTGAAAATTAGGAGAATAGGTTTTGGGCAAGAATTCCACTAAAAGCACATGATTTTGGGTAAGAATTCAAGGAGAAATAGAGAGGGTCAAGAGGAACTAGGGCTTGGTTGGGAAAATAGGAATAGTAAAACTAGAAACACTTCACCAAGTTTATAAACTCCATTTCCAACAAGTCCCCAAAGTTTCTTAAGTTTGTCAAAATAAACCCTTTCCCAAAATAGTAGTTCTAGTAAACCTTTAGTCAAATCTTTAACACTTAAGCAAATCTTTGGGTTTTAAGCAAGGTTTATGCTTCAAAACATATTTTTAACTCTCAGGTCTCAACCCGATACCTTGGGATGCAAAATTATCACTTTGCCCCTGACCTCTTTTGGTGCCATAAACTTCTTGGAAATTAGTAAACTTTGTCCAACTTATTAATCCTTGCCTAGTTAACTCAAAATATGATATTAAATTAGGAATTTAATTAATTTACCTCCCTCAGTTAAGTTTCTGCTAGGAAGGCTGTAACATTCCTTCTACATAAGGTGCAAAATGACACACTTTTAGGAGGCTAGGGACGTCATATGTAAAAAAAATGTAGAATAGGGTCCAAAATGGTACATAATAAAAAGTTAGGGCCATAGGTGCAATTTATTGACAACACTACTAAAGATTTTAAGGCTTAAAGTGCACTAATAGCCCTTAGGCTTAACCAACTTGCATGAGTTGGTCCCTCAACTTTTGGCTCAACATGATTTCATTGTCAAATTTGTATAAAAGGTGCAAATTAGTCCATTTGCAAACGGGAGAAGTAATGTTGTTAATCTTTTTTTTTTATTGTAGAATCCTGCTTTTGGTTATTTTTTTTCTTTTTTTATTGTAGAATCCTGCTTTTGGTTATTGTTTTTGGTTTACTAGTTTGTTTACCTTGAACTTATAATTTAGCCAATTTTAAATGATGTTTATTTTTTAATTATCTAAACACATCTCAATGTTAATAATTTGGCTAAAAAAATTGAAATATAATGAGTTGTTTTATTTGTATGATATAAAATGTATACTTTAATGCTTTGACACATACTGTTATTCATTATTGTGCATATTGTGGGCATAACTATACTAGTTTTTTTTAATGTCATAATGTTTTCATTTTCTTAGTATGTGTTTCTAAATTTTTTTGCCCTTTTCTTTTTATGTTTCTAGAGTGAAAAACATTATTTAGTGAACCATGTAATTCTACAAAGGAAACTGTCAACATATGTTTAATTAGACATAGAAGATGATTTACAAATTTACCCTTTACCCTAAATTCCATTCCCTCTTCCATGCTTCTTTTCTCACGTCACCTTATTTCTCATCTCAACTTCAACAATTTCGCCATTTTGACTCCATCGTTAGACTCCTTCTAGGTCTCATTTATGAACACATCATCCTCGTCCATTGACTATCTCTAAAAGCTATTTGATGGCTTTGCTAACCTTCAGCCTTCTACAGTAGTTATTCTCAGTAGCGTAGGGGATCGGACGAAAGAAGAAGTAGTTACGACAGAGGCAAATCCAAGAGCTGCAACTAGAGGAGGAGAAAAAGAAAGCGGCTATGGCAGAGGCGGATCTAAGAATGGTGAGCGTTGATCGGCGGAGGAGAAAGATGAAATGGTTGCGGTGGAGCAAATCCATGAGCCGCAGAGGAAGCGGCTTTGGCAAAGGTAGATGCAAAAGCGATGAGTGGCGATCGAAGGAGAAGAAAGAGGAAATGGTGAGAAATCGCTGGCTAAAAAGCTTCTAGAAAAATACAAGCATAATTTTTTACTTTTACATCATCATTTACATTTTTGTATTTTTATTAAGACACATTTATAAATTTATTTAGATACTCTGTCTTATTCTTTCAGACATTTTTAAATTTGAAAATAACAAATTTTTTACATGTTGTTTTAGTCTTTTTTTATATATATCATCAAACACTTTTACATATTTATTTAGATACTTTTTATGATAAAATAAATATTTTCAACCGCACAAAGATGAGAGACAACTTACATTTATGCCATATATATGAGAAGGAAGAAAATAATGGTTCAACCCTTCATGGCCATCATGCCATCATTTACATATCTTGTTGTCATCTATAATTGAGGTCAGAGATCTTGAGAAAGGTGATGATGTGCAATGAGCAAGCATGACCTTTGGTGGTGGTAGTGGTGGTGGTGGTAGGTTATCGATTTGGTCGCAGCATAAACATGAGAGCTTTGCCAAAAAAAGTTAGAGCACCAAGATGGTGTGATTTGGGAGAAATTTTGCAAGATGGGTTTGGGGATTATGCTATGTTTAAACCCTAGTTTCATTGGATCTCGTGGAAGTTTGGGGTTTGATAATGGGGGTTTCATGAGTTTTACACATATAAACAGGCAATGTGAGGGTGTTATATCAAATGAGTACATGTGCTTCTCTTTCATCCAAGTTGGACTAACTTACCTGAGTTTTGAAAGTTCACAGTTTTTTTTTAGGAGTGAACTTTTTTTTTGGATAAAAAAGAAAAATAAAAAAAAACTAATTGTATTAGGAATAAATGGTTCAGTTTTTTTTTATCCATTAGTTTAAATCAAAACCAAATTTCATGTTTGGTTATTAGATCAATTATTGTGTTTTATTTTTGAAATAGAATAAACCAAATAGACCGAATAATAACAAATATTTTCCTATTATCCATATTAACCTTACCTATATGAGCTATTGCCATATAATATTGGACAATACATTGTTGGTGCTTCTCTAACTTTAGGTATGAAATTTAAAATTATAAATTTTTATCTTATATTTTTTATTTATAATATGCTTATGGTCTCAGAAAAAGAAACTGAATAAATCAAACTAAATAAATTGAAATATAGTTTGAATAGTTCGAATCGGATCTAATATGTAATTCAGATAGTTTGGACTTTCTATTTAGAGTAATTTTAAATTGAACCAATCGAAAGCTCATTAGTAGTTTCTCTGCACTAAGTCCAAGTTTATGGGCTAACTTGTTGTTTTAGGTCTATTTGAAGATCAGTAGTGCGCTTGGGCCAAGATTTTAGGTATCATCAAATAGAACAATACCAAAATAAAGTGAGATCCAGATGTGTATAAATAGCCCCTCCCTGCAGCAACTTGAAGGTTGTTCTGTTCAGTCCTCTACTCTCTCCCATCACTTGTCTCCTACATTTTGTTCTCCGATCAGAGTATGTTGTCACCACCAAATCTGCATTTGGTCGTAGAGCTTTATTTCTAGCTATTACATGTCAATTTTGCTACTTACTAGTCTCTGATCTCAATTCTGACCTCGTTTAATCTTTGTTGGATTTGTTCCAAGCTAATATTTAATTTTGATGATGACAAGTGTATTGTGTTAGTGTGTTTAATCTCATTTTATTGGATCAAAATAGATTTGTTAAAGTTGTGTTTTATTTCCAAGTATTTTAACTGTTGTTTCAAAAAAATATGTTTTAAGTTTAAAGATAAAACTTGTTTTTGAAGAGAAGTTAGTAGGTCATCAAAATATGTTGGTGTTTGAATCAAGTTTGATTTCCAAATGACAAGTTTTTCTAAGTTGTTTCTTGCTTAATCCATTAAAAAAATAGTTGAACATGTCTTTTTATCACCTAAGTTTACCCAGCGCCCAAGTTTATGTTTTAATACATTAAAAGGCCTTTAATTTGAAGTCTAGAGTTGCTGTCTATTTTCTGAGATATCAAGTAACGTGTTACACTCTGATTTTAACCTATTATTCACAAGTCTGAAGACTTTCATCCAAATTTCTCAACTGGTGCGATTTCAGCACAAATTTGAAATATGAGTTGGACGAATTAAAGGATGCCACTTGGACAATATGACAGAGCATTTAATGACCTGTCTTTAGCTATTTTTGACCGTTGGAGGACGAACTCAAGTTTAACGTGTTAAACCCAAAACTTAACATGAAATCTGAAACTTTTCTTGTATAAAAAATAGAACAATAGTCACCAGTTTTTCAAACATCTCCAGCAGGATTTCAACGTCTCTTTTAGCTCCCAAATGAGTATAAAAACATAAAGAAATACTTTGAAAAGAACTTTTGGCAACTAGAAAAGAGATTTCATCTTCACAGAGCTTAAGTTTGAAAAATGTCAAGAGATTGAGCTAGCACTTGCTTATCTAGCTTTGAGTGCTTCTATTGTTCTTACCACTTTATAACCTTTTAAACACCATTTGGTGAGATTGAGTTGGTGAGGTTTCTAGTTAGCTTATAGGAAAACTAGTGAGGAAAAGAGTGTTGGTGAGGTTTCTAGTTAGCCTCTAGGAAAACTAGTGAGTGGTTATGGTAGAGGGAACTACAAAAAGAGTATCTACTTTTGTGATTCATAGTGGAAAAGAAAACTCTCAAGTGCTGAACTTGAGGAGAGGAGTATGCTCTCAAGAGGAGAGACTTAGCATCTATAAAAATCCTTGTGTGCAAGCTTCTCTCCTTCTACTTGTTTGATTATTCTTGGTGATTTGTCTTTACTCATTGTTTGAAGTTGTTTGTTTTCAAAAACACTTTAAAACAAGCTTTTAAAGCAAAATTTAGGATCATTGTGGTAGTCATTTTCTAGTTAAAATAAGTTTATTTGAGCTCCCTAAATTGCATTTTAGTTTAAGAGATTAAAAACTCATTTTCTATGATTTTTGGAATTCAATCAATATACCTCCCTTTTTTATTATATTTGGGCCAACAATTGGTATCAAAGATAGTGGCTATGTTTGATAAAATCTAGTGATTTTTAAGCTTAAAGATCCATTACAACCACTAGCATACATCTTGAGGGGCAAAACCTATCTAGGCCACCTTTGTTTAACTCTACAAACTTTAATTGCTGGAAAACTGGAATGCAGATTCATATCCTAGCTATTGATCATTCTCTTTGGAGGATCATTATGGATGGCCCTAGGATTTCTACAAAAACGGTTGATGGAAACCAAGTGCCAAAAGATCGAACGGAATATAAACCGGAGGATGATCTTATGTGCACTATGAATGCAAGGGCAATGAATATTATTTATTGTGCACTAACCTCGGATTTATTCAATTTGGTTTCTTCATGTGAAAATGCTAAAGACATATGGAACAAGTTATTGGTCACATATGAGGGAACCACACAAATGAAAGACACCAAGATGCACATGCTTATGAAGGATTATGAGTTGTTCACCATGGAGCCAAATGAAAGCATACAAGAAATGTTTAAGAGATTCAATGAGATCCTAACACCATTCAAGTTACTTGGGAAGGAATATATAAATGAAAAATTAGTAAGGAAAATCTTGTGGAGTTTACCTCCATCAATGAAAGATGAAGCATCTAAACCATGCATGTAGATGAGCTTTTTGGAAAGTTGTTGACTTATAAGATGAAGGAGCAAGTTGAGGAAAGATTCATCAAGTAGAATAAGTCAATGGCTTTGAAGACTCAAGAAGACTGCACATCAACAAGTGAAGATGGAGAGATTGATAAGGCTTTCTTAGCAAAGAAGTTTAGCAAGGTGTTTAAGAAATTCAAGAGAGAAAAAGATGAGAAGAAGAATAAGAATGATATGATTTGCTACAATTGCAAGAAGCCCGGGTTTCTACAATTTGAGACAAAAAAAAAAGTACAAGAAGCAAAAAAAAAGAAAGCAAGAAGAAAAATGGAAATGCCATGAGGACATGGAGTGATAGTGACCAATCTTCAAGTAAAAGTTCAACTTTAAATGATTCAAGTGAAGATGTCAACTTGTGCTTAATGATAAATAAAGATGCAGCCTTCTTAACAAATCAAAGCCATTCCTATCTATGTCTTATGGCAAAAGAAGAAGATGAAGTAATGGGTTATTCAAGTGACTCTTCTAGCTTATACATAGCATTAAATGCTTCCTTGACTAAAGAAATAGATGAACTAAAAAAGAAGAACCTTGATCTTACCCAATCTTTGTCTAAATTTGTTAAAGGTAAAGAAAACCTTGATTTATTGCTTAATGCTCAAAAAGGTATTTATGACAAAGTGGGTATAGGCTATGATCCTTTACTTAAGGAAAAGAAATTTGGGAATAAGTTTATTAATACATCTTCATCATCCATGAGTAGTTCATTTATAACATGCTATGCTTGTGGTAGAAAAGGACATTATTCTTATGAATGCATACTTAGAAGAGGAAAAGTTTCTATTGGCTATAAATTGGTATAGGTTCCTAAAGGAACTAAAATTATTGGGGCTAACCCTCAAGAACCTAAAAAAATTTGGGTACCAAAAATCAAAGCTTGAAATCTCATGTAGGGTGCTAAAACATGGAGTAATCAAAGAATGATTCTATATGAAGCTCCAAGGACAAGGGAATTGGGACTTGGAGCACAATGAAAAATGCTTGAGATTAAATCTTTATTGTGGTAACATTGTTAATTTTTTATTGGTTAATGGTAATTATTGGTGCATTGAGCTATTTGGTTGTGGTATATTGCTTAATCAGTATATATGAGTTATTCATAATTTTTGAAAGATATGTGATGTGTTTTATGTTACCATAGTCGTTGTGGATTTGTTCCAATAGTTTGATGATATGATAATTTGTTAATAATGTTGCTAGTCTATTAGTTAATACTTGGCTACTTTTTTTTATTTAGAAAGGGGGAGAAAATTTCTATATGCTTGGACTAAAGGGGGCATGTGTTTCTTATAAAAACACCTTAGAGTTTGTATACCTTGATTAAGGAGGAGCTTATTGCATGTTGTGGTAACCTTGTTTGAGAATTTTTCATGATTTATTTTGGTGATATATATATCTTTTTGATAATAACAAAAAGGGAGAGAGATAAAATTGAAGAATATTTAATGAATGGGGAGAATTATTGTTTATGTTTATTGTTTGGATGTTATATATATTTTTTGAAAGGTAAATCATTGTTGTTTGAATGTTATATGTGTTTTTTGAAAGGTTATTTTGTCATCATCAAAAAGAGGGAGATTGTTGGATTTGTTCCAAGCAAATATTTAATTTTGATGATGACAAGTGTATTGTGTTAGTGTGTTTAATCTCATTTTATTTTCTCAAAATAGATTTGTTAAAGTTGTGTTTGATTTCCAAGTATTTTAAGTGTTGTTTCAAAAAAATATGTTTTAAGTTTAAAGATAAAACTTGTTTTTAAAGAGAAGTTAGTAGGCCATCAAAATATGTTGGTGTTTGAATCAATTTTGATTTTCAAATGACAAGTTTTTCTAAGTTGTTTCATGCTTAATCCATTAAAAAAACAATTGAACGTGTCTTTTTATCACCAAAGTCTACCCAGCTCCCAAGTTTATGTTTTAATGCATTAAAAGGCTTTAATTTAAAGTCTGGAGCTGCTGTCTATTTTCTGATATATCAGGTAACGTGTTAAACTCTGAGTTTAATCTATTATTCGCAAGTATGAAGACTTCCGTCCAAATTTCTCAGCTGATGCGATTTTACCCCAAATTTGAAATATGAGTTGGTCGAATTAGAGGATGCTACCTGGACAGTATGACAGAGCATTTAATGACCTGTCTCTAGCTAGTTTTGATTGTTGGAGGAAGAAATCGAGTTTAACGTGTTAAACCCATAACTTAGCATGAAATCTGGAACTTTTCTTGTATAAAAAACAGAGCAATAGTCACCAATTTTTCAGAACCTTTTCCCGACATCTTCAGCAGGATTTCAACGTCTCTTTGGCTCCCAAATGAGTATAAAAACATGAAGAAATATTTTGGAAAGAACTCTTGGCAACTACAAAAGAGATTTCATCTTCAAAGAGCTTGAGTTTGAGAAATGTCAAGAGATTCAGCTATCACTTGCTTATCTAGCTTTGAGTGTTTCTATTATTCTTACCACTTTGTAACCTTGTAAACACCATTTTGTGAGATTGAGTTGGTGAGGTTTCTAGTTAGTTTCAAGGAAAACTAGTGAGAGAAAGGGTGTTGGTGAGATTTCTAGTTAGCCTCTAGAAAAACTAGTGAGTGATTGTGATAGAGAGAATTATCAAAGGAGTATGTACTCTTGTGATTCATAGTGAAGAAGAAAATTCTCAACTAGTGAATTTAAGAAAAGGAGTATGCTCTCAAGATGAGAGACCGAACCTCTATAAAAATCCTTTTGTGTAAGCTTCTCTTCTTCTACTTATTTGATTATTACTAGGTGATTTGTCTTCATTTATTGGTTGAAGTTGTTTGTTTTTTAAAAACACTTTGAAGCAAGTTTTTAAAGCAAAATTTAGGATCATTGTGGTAGTTATTTTCTGGTTAGAATAAGTTTATTTGAGCTTCCTAAATTACATTTTGGTTTAAGAGATTAAAAACTCATTTTCGATAATATTAAACCAATTTATCCCCTCTTGGTTGCATTTAGGCCAATAATCTCTTTCTCTTGCCGTTTTCTTTTGCCAAGCTTGCAAGAATGTCGAAGACTACTGCGTCTGATCTGGCGTCAGGCGTCAATGGCAAGATCGACACAGCTGAAGTCCTTTCTGCCGTAAAAAATTATTGGGAAAATTACAAAACCCCTTTATGGTTTGGTCTAACCTACAGTTTGCCCACTCTATTTTGAGAAACCTACACTTTTCCCCCTATATTTTTTACACTGTCTGATAACAACTTCTGAAACTGTATTTAAACTATATGGTAATAATGTCCTAGTAATTTCAAGATTTTTAATATTTTTTTCATAGGCAACCGACATTTAAAAAATACTGATATATAATTACAGGTGGGAAAGTACATTTACAGAAAGGAAAAACTGATAGTTTAAAATGTCTATTAACTATAAAAAAAATACTGGACAAATTGAAATACTGGAAAATGATTATCGTATAGTTTAAATACAGTTTCATAAGTTGTTATCCGACAGTGTAAAAAATATAGGGGGCAAAGTGTAGGTTTCTCAAAATAGATGGGGTAAACTGTAAGTTAGACGAAACCATAGGGGGCTTTTTATAACTTTCCCAAAATTAATCCCTCTGATTCTTTTCCTTTTATTTTTGTTCTTTTTCCTTTCTTTTTTGATCCAGATTCCCTTTTGTTGTTTCTACACCGTAAAACCATTAGAAAATTCACAAATAATAAAATATAAAATTTAATCCAAATTTTTTATCTCACCAATGACACGAAAATAGACAGTTAAGTAATATAAAACTAGTAGATAATAGAGAATAAAATTTGTAGAGAATAGGAAAAATATCACCTATATATCAAGAATAATTGGATGAGTTGTGAGTCTACTCACTCTGTTTTGGGCATTTCGTGTCATACCGGTGCAGCGGTCTCGGTCACGCCTCCCTCAAGATAAACAGCCCAACTATCTTGTTGTAACTTCACATACACATGCACTGTTGTGAAGTGAAGCTCTACCCACACTTTTCTTTACCCAATATAATTTGGAGATATATAGGAAATAATTTTTATGAAACAATCTAAGAAATTGGAGAGGTGGAGAGGCCAAGAATGTGTATATCAAATGAAGATAAAACAAAACATATATATATATATATATATATATATATATATATATATATATATATATATATATATATATATATATATATACATACATACATGTTTAAGAGCCATAATCACACCATTAAACTCCTAGCCGTTTGGACTCTTAATTTCTACATTTATAAGCTTTAAAAGGTAAGTAAATGAGAGTTAAAATGCACTAATGAGACAAACGGCTAGTGTCTTAAATATATTTATTATTAATAAGTATTATTATTTTTTATTGAAATAAAATCTCCAACAATTCCCTCTCCATTTCAATAAAACCCAAAATGATATATAGATGGGTAAAGACAGATTATTATGCATAGTAAAGGTGGTGATACCTTAAACCTTTATTTAGTGAGTCTGCTCCCTTGTTCCATAACCAATAGTGGTGCGACCTTGAACTATGGTTGTTTGTGGGTACAAGTTTACCTAACACACATAATAAACTAGGTGTCCATTAAGCTTATAAGCTTGCACTATTAATGGCCATGTGCATATCCTAATTTTTTTCATGAGCGATTTTAATAATAGCCCACGAAACGGCCTCACTCCGATGCTCATATAGGTAAAAATCCACCAAGGGTGCTCCTATAACTCTAACACCCCACTCAATAAAGAGCTACAGATTCTCATTAAGAGTAAGCACTCAACCCTCAATCATTATAGGATAGATGCATCTACACCATAGGGATGGGGGCGAGAAATAAATCTCTAAAATGATGCATCTCTTAACGGCTTCTCTACGATTCATTTTTCCCATTTAAAACCAAAGCCTCAGGATCTCTGATTTTTAGGTTGGGTATCCTTATAGGAAGCTCCATTCAATTTGGGCTTAACCCATTCCCCTCGATGTAACCCTTTTAACCTTTGACTTTGATCAAGAAATAAATAACAAAGGTTATGGTGTATTGACCACATGCCATACGTTGCTAGCAATGATGTCAATGATTGTAGGTGGTGATAAGCATTGAGCTAAAATTCCATTTCCCACAATTTTATTTTCAACCAACCTACATCATGTGGCCATAAATTTATCATATATTCAAATTTGTGATTCTCATCACATGGGTATTTTGATATGCTTCAATGATAATGCACACTTTCATGATTTCCCATTTTATGGGATACTTGTATATGCTTCCATGAGCATGCACACATGGAGTTCAGTGGCTACTTTTGAGACAAGAGGTGAGACTGAGGTGAGAAAAGAAGCCCGAATTTGAGGAAAAAGAAGAGTGGCACGGATTGTAAATCTACATAAATTTTAACCCATTTTTGTTTCTCATTCTTGTTATCTTCTTTAACCGGGCCAAAACAATTGACCCATTAATAAGATTAACCATATTCGTTTTAACTTAAATCAATTGACTTTAAAATGATTGGGGTCCATCTTATTTTGCATATTTGTTTGGGTCGGTGTGCATTTCTCAAAGAGCATAACTAGGGGGTGCATTTTTTTTTCTTTGTATTTTTTCTTCACATTGTGTGCATTTCTTAATTGAGCATAAATCGGGGTCCATCTCTTTTTCACATTTACTTCGGACATGAGTATGTCATGCAAGACAACTCTTTTAGGGTCTTTGTGCCTCATAAAAAGGCTATCCCATCAATTCAATATATGCTGCAATATCCCATAATAGTATTTTATGATCGCCACATTGATGCCCTGATTTAGACTCATGATCGCCACATTGATGCCCTGATTTAGACTTATATATAGTCTAAATCTTTAATTGATTTTTTCTCACAATTTTTTTTTCCGAGGCACCAAAATTTCTGTTCCCACAACTTGAATCCGAGGCAGGCAAATTTTTTTTTATTCCCACAACCAAAATCCGAGGCAACGAGTTTTTGTTTTTTAATGAGCCTTTTTCGATTTCCGAGGTGCAAGTCAACAAATTATTCTCTTTCTCAAAAGAGATATTTTCGGCTACTGAAGGCACCAAATAAAAAAATGAGGAGATTTCAAAAAAAAATTCATAACTTTTAGAAGGCAACTAGGATAGATCCAAAACAATGAGATTTCAGGAACAATTTTTTTTTTCAAATAATTTTCACTTCCTTTCCTCTAACAAAAAAATTTTTTCTCCTTCTTCTGAAAAATTGTTGGTGGCACCAAACAAGTTTATTCCAAACTTTGGAATTTCTATTTTCACAAATTCATCAACTCGTTTGTTTTTATACCAAACTAAACACACATGAGATTCAAAATAAATTTCCTCCCCATATCAAATAAGCAAACCAATGACAGAAAAAGGTTATAAAAATCTCCATAAAATAACCGTAAAAATCACCATGAAATATTTGATACATATAGTAGGTGACTAGTCTTTCCTTCAAATAAATTTATCTTGTGAAATTAAAGAAATAACCAATTATTTAGTTTCATGCAAAAATCATAGTAACTCATCTTTCAAAACCTGTATATGGTTGTCACGAATCAAAATTTTCTTTTTTTTTTCAAAAAAAAATGTTCCATTTTGCACGCAGAATAAAACATACAACCTTTTATTGCTTCTCATGTAAAGTTCAATCTAACGGTGCATTTTTCAAATTCAATCCAGTCATGAAATATATATTTTTTTTCTTTCATGTACCAAATATAAAAAACTTGATAATAGCACCAGTCGATATGAGATCAAACACAAACTGATTGTGGGTAAAAGAAGAAATCAGTTTGTTTTTCTTTTCTTTTTCAACGCTTATATAAACTCAGCCAACAATTTAGATCAAAATTTTAATGATTTAATCTTGATTTCAGTAATAAATCCAACTAGAAAAATGGATTCACAAGCTAAAATAAATTGATCTCATCTTTTTTCTTTCTCACAAAACTTGGTAAAATAGATTCAAATTTTTTTTTCTCCATCAGTCGAAAGCAATGAAAATATTTGCAGTAAACCATAAAAGCTCTTGACAACAAATTTAAGTAACTATTAACTAAAAGTAATTTTTTTCATGCATAAACAATATCACATGCTCCAAGCGCAATGATAAACCATTCAGTCTACATTTTCATAAAAACCAATTAGCCGCTAAAAATATTGGTTCCAAACACCTTGAATATCTCTAAATCAAAATGTAATTCGAAGCTATCGAAGCTATTATAGGCAATTATTTCTATAAGATTAGAAAATCCACTGAGTAAATCTAAAACATGATCAAGTGTAATACGGCTCAATATAAATGCGAATACAAAATCATTTTTTACATTTTTCAAATAAGTCAAAACGGCCAAAAATTGTTGTTCCTACACCGTAAAACCATTAGAAAATTTACAAATAATAAAATATAGAATTTAGGCCAAATTTTTTATCCCACCAATGGCACGAAAATAGACAGTTAAGTAATATAAAATTAGTAGATAATAGAGAATAAAATTTGTAGAGAATAGGAAAAATATCACCTATATATCAGAAATAATTGGGATGAGTCGTGAGTCTACCCACTCTCTTTTGGACGTTTTGTGCCATACCGGTGCAGCGGTCTCGGTCACGCCGCCCTCAGAATAAAACAGACCAACTATCTTGTTGTAACTTCACATACACATGTACTGTTGTGAAATGAAGCTCTACCCACACATTTCTTTACCCAATATAATTTGGAGATATATAGAAAATAATTTTTATGAAACAATCTAAGAAATTGGAGAGGTGGAGAGGCCAAGAATGTGTATATTAAATGAAGATAAAACAAAACATATATATATACATCCATGTTTAAGAGCCATAATCACACCATTAAACTCTTAGCCGTTTTGACTCTTAATTTCTACATTTATAAGCTTTAAAAGGTAAGTAAATAAGAGTTAAAAGGCACTAATGAGACAAATGGCTAGTGTCTTAAAAATATTTATTATTAATAAGTATTATTATTTTTTATTGAAATAAAATCTCCAACACCTTTCTCTACGGCATTCTCTACTAAGTCCTTCTGTTTAATTTTCTTTTTAGTTATTTAATTACATATTCTTACCCTTGCCCCGAAAAATAGAGTAATGAACAATCATGCATGCATATATTAAGTTCACACGTAAGCAGGTGTTTTCAAAACGAAAGACGACCAGACCATGTTTTGTTTCTGAAACTTGTCTGTCAGATTCCTTCCTGGGTTTTGCTGAATCAGAACGCCGGTCTAGTGTTTTCCTTCCGATCCGAACTAATTTTGCTCTAATCACACCCTTTTCTGGCCTTTATCATACACCTTTCATCCCAACAAAATGTACTTTTAATACTGTTTAAAAAATAATGAAACATTTTCTTTTTTTTAAAAGTTTTCAACTTCTAATTTATCTTATTACCATCATTTAAATTTTCACTACACAAAACCAAATAAAGATTTTCTTTTAATCTTCATTTAAACTCTTATTGTACAAAATCCAAAAAAAAAAAAATTCTTTTCTAATCATTATTTAAACTCTCACTACACAAAATTTAATTTTGTTTTAATTTTAGTTTCATGTGAAAAATTAAAAAAAAATAACACAGATTATATACACATTAATCTCTGTACCTAGAGAAACATTTTACTTATTATGGGACGAAGTGAGTAATTTATTGAGAATTCTACTGGTGTGACATGACACGATTGTGTGGTGTCAGTTGATTGATAAACAAGTTGTAGTATGTGGCCAGCTGAAGTGTTGTGGTCCCCAAACGAATGATTTTCTGGTGTTATCAAGCCAATTCGTTTTAACTTATGTCAACTAACTTATTTTAACTTTCATATTTTTTTCGCTTGAAACCAATTTTATTTGAAAGTCAATATTATGTAGATACAATAATCCATTTGAAAGTAAATTTTTACGATGTTTTTAAATTTTTATGAATTTTTTTAATACCTTAAACTATAAAAATTTATAAAAATTTAGTAAGTTTACAAAAATTATATTTTTAATGGATTATTACAACTGCATAGTATTAATTTTTAAATATAATTAATTCTAAGTATAAAGAACATAAAAAAAAATAAATTATTTTGAAATCAAATGACTTATGTTAAAATAAACTGAGTAATAACATATGGTGCTATTTTCCGGTGTTAATGTTGATATAGCGCACATCTGAACCAGGCCCATGAACAAGCCGACCGCCACTAGTCCATCTAATTGTGTTTATAACACTTGCACGGTATCTAGAACTTCTCTTGATTTTGCTATTATTCTGTTAAGAGCATTAATGACGATTTTCAGGCCCCAATTTTTGTGCCTACTTGGCATGATAGTTGCATGTGTGGAATTGCATCATTTGGGCCCAAAACTCTTGACAATTTAGCACACCAATTTTTCAGTCGTGCTCGATATGTCAAATTTGGGATGCTGATGGAGACCCAGAAAGGGCCATTTGGTTGGGAGTTGAGGAGGAGTTACTTCACAAATAAATACAGAGGTCAACGATAAATTCCATGTATTGCAGCAGATTTCTGATTTTTTTAAATAATTTAAAAAAAATAATTAAAGAGAATTGGGCTTAGTTGTTTAACAGAGGAACACAGTAACAGTAGTTTCATGTGGTTCAGTTGGGAGTAACATTTTCCTTATAAAATAAAAGGTTCTCCCTAATACGCCATGGTTCTCTGCCATACTTTCCTAACTTTAACGTCATAGAAGTGGTTCCAATGTATAGCCACCTGTAAATTTTTGTTCTTGGAATTCAAGATGTAACATTTTCCACCTTAGTTAAGCAGTAATAATTGTATCGATTGTTATTTTCTAATTTCTGTATAGTTTTGGTGGTGGTTGCTGCTGCTGGCAATTTCAAGAAGCAAAACAATGCTTCTGTTAAGGCTCTCTTCATTTCCATGCACGTGTGACCTTTGGTGGTGGTGGTGGGTTGTCGATTTGGTCGTAGTCATCAACATTAGAGCTTTACCAGGAGAAGTTAGAGCACCATGATGGTGTGATTTGGGAGAAATTTTGCAAGATCGGTTTGGGGATTATGCTATGTTTAAACCCTAGCTTCATTTGACCTCGTGGGAGTTTGGGGTTTGATGATTGGGGTTTCATGAGTTTCACATATATAAACAGGCAATGTGATGGTGTTAGGTCATGTAAGTGCATTTGCATCTCTTTCATCCAAATTGGACTAACTTACTTGAATTTTGACAATTCAAGGTTTTCTTTTAAGTGTGAAATTTTTTTTGGATAAAGTGAAAAAATTTAAAAGAAAAAAAAGAGATTGTATTGGGATAAAATGATTCAGTTTTTTTTTTAAATCCATTAGTTTAGATGGTAACCAAATTTTATGTTTAGTTATCAATCAATTATTGTTTCCTATTTTCGAAATTGAATAAACTGAATAGACCGGATAATAATAAATATTTTACTATTATCCATATTGACCTTATCTATGTAAGGCTATTGCCCTCTAATATTGGACTATACATTGTTGGTGCTTATCTAATTTTGGGTATGAAATATTAAATTATGAATATTTATCTTATATATTTGGCCTAAATACCTATTGCTTTCTTGAACTATGGTGACTTGGACAGTTTGTCCCCTGAACTATAAAATGGATCAACTCGAACCATGAAATTTGATGAATGGATCAATTCAAACCATGAACTTTTATGAATTAGTCACTTTAGTCTCTTGACTCAGCCTAATCGTCACGCCATCCATCTTTAATGGAGCAGCCACAGCCGCTTCTCCCTATCTCTATCCTCCACAACCTCTCCAGTTTTTCATCCACTTTCCTCTTCTCTTACCTCCAACGCCAAAACAACCTCCTCGACAACCGAAGCAGCCTTCTCCCCTGCCCCACCTTTGCCTAAAGCCTCCACCGCTCCTTCAATAACGTGTCGCGTCACTTCAAGATGGATGAATAGTGCGAGTTGTCAAGTGCGATTAAGAGCATCCGAACAAATCAAATGAATTATTGAGATAAAAAACATACTCGACTTCCAAGCCCTCTTATATTCTTCGCGTGCTTCGTTCGTCAATGGCGGTGGAGAATCATGGCATCTCCGATTCCACGGATATCAATATGTTATTAGGTCTCTGATTGGGACACTAAGATCAATCCGTTATTGGGTCTCCGTGATGTCAGTAAATCCAATCAAAACCCAAGTGGGCAAAGGGAAGATAAAGGCAACATCAGGAATGAAGGAGAGAAGGAGGCACCATTTGTCTCTTTAATGGCGTTGTTGTCATGCTCGTCCACATGAGCGCATAAGTGAGTTAAAGGAGTAAACTGGCCGATTTTCTAAAGATCAGGGTTCAAGTTGATCCATTTTAAAGTTCATGGGGCAAATTATCCGAGTCACCATAGTTCAGGGGAGCTATAAGTGTTTAGGCCTATATTTTTTTATTTGTTATATATATCCTTATGGTCTTAGAAAAAGGAACTGAATAAATTGAACTAAATAAATTGAAATGTAGTTCGAATAGTTTGGATCGAATTTGATATGTAATTCGAACAGTTTGGATACATCTTATAAAAATAAAACTGATTAGATCTTAGTGTTCAGAGTAATTTCAAACTGAACCAATCGAATGCTCATCAATAGTTTCTCTACATTGAGTCCAAGTTTAGGGGCTAACTTTTCTGTTTTAGGTACATTTGAGGGATCAATAGTGCATTTTGCCAAGATTTCAGATATCAAATTTAGCATTGGCAAATCAAAGTTAGATCCAGAATATATAAGTAGGGGTGCTTATTTGGTTTTTTCGGTTTTAACTAAAACCGAATAACCAAATTTATTGGGTTTTTGATTTTATGTACTAATAATTGAATATACCGAATTATAGAAGAAAACCAAAATAGCCGAAAACCGAAATTACCAAAAAAAAAATTCGGTTATTTGGTTTTCATTTGAAATAATCGAATTATATGCATACACATTTCAAACTTTAAACATCTATCACATATTTCAATCTAAATATATATTCTAATCATATGACAAACATCTATAATTCATTCCAAATTTAAATATCACATCTGTACACATAATAAACATCTATCACACACATAATCATTTCTGAATCTCAAATATAAATACTAGTAAAATAAAAATTCGATAATTTTGGTTAACCGAATTTTAGTTTGGACAAATTAAAAGCCGAACTGAATTTCTATATCGGTTTTCAGTTATCTTTTGGTTATAACAAAAAACTGAAATCATTTCTACAATCGATAACCAAAAACTGAATTTTTTTTTATTATTTGGTTTTTTTTAATATAATTAAAATTTTGCTCACCCTATATATAAGCCCTCCAAGCAGCAACTTGAAGGTTGTTCTGTTCAGTCATCTGCTCTCTCCCATCACTTCTCTCTTACATTCAGTTCTCCGGTCAGAGTATGTTGTCACCACCTGATCTGCATTTGGTCGCAGAGCTTTATTTCTCGCCATTGCATGTCGATTTTGCTACGTACTAGTCTCCGATCTCAATTCTGACCTCGTTTCATGTCTATCTCTCTTGCTGTTTTCTTTTGTCAGGCTTGCGAGAATGTCGAAGACTGGTGCGTTCGATCTGGCGTCAGGCGTCGGCGGCGAAATGGACAAAGCCGAAGTCCTTTCTGTCGTCGAAAAGTAATCCCTCTGATTCTTTTCCTTTTTTTTTTCTTTTCCCTTTCGTTTTTGATCCAGACAACCTTTTTCTACGGCATTCTCTACCAAGTCCTTTTGTTTAATTTTATTTTTAGTTATTTAATCACATATTCTGACGCTTGCCCAGAAGAATAGAGTAATGAACAAGCATGCATATATTAAGTTCACACGTAAGCAGGTGTTTTCAAAAGGAAAGACGGCCAGACCAACATAGTGTTTCTGAAACTTGTCTGTGAGATTTCTTCCTGGGTTTTGTTGAATCAGAACGCCGATCTAGCGTTTTCCTTCCGATCCGAACTAATTTTGCTCTAATCACATTGCACATCTTTCCTTTTCTAGCCTTTATTGTACTCCATTCGTTAAAAAGAAAAAATGTTCTTTTTTTTGCTGTTAAAAAAAGAATGAAACATTTCTCATTTTTAAAAAATTTTCAACTTCTAATTTACTTTACTATTATCATTTAAAATTTTATTATACAAAACCCAAAGAAAAACATTTTTTTTAATCATTATTTAAACTTTCACTATATAAAATTAAAAAGGAATTTTTTTATTTTAGTTTCATTTGCAAAATTGGAAAAAATAACACAAATAACTTATACTTTAATCTTTGTGCCCAGAGAAACATTTCAATTATTATGAGACGGATTGAGTAATTCATTAGAAATTCTGCTGGCTTGACATGACGCGATTGTGTGGAGTTAGTTGATTGATAGATAAGTCGTACACCCAATTTATTTTAACTTAAGTCAATTGATTTCAAAATGACATATTTTCATTCTTACACTTTTTTCACCCGAAACTAATTTTAATTAAAAGTCAATATTATGTAGTTGCAATAATCCATTAAAAATATATTTTTTGTAATCTTACTAAATTTTTTATGAATTTTTCTAGTTTAAGACATTAAAAAAATTATAAGAATTTAATAACATCATAAAAATTTACTTTCAAGTGAATTGTTCTATCTATATAATATTAATTTTCAAATAAAATTAAATTTAGGCAAAAAACTGTAAAAGTAAAAATAAGTCAATTAATTTAAGTTAAAATGAATTGGCCCGTAGTGTGTGGCTAGCCAAAGTGTTGTGGTCCCCAAACGAATGATTTTCTGGTGTTATTGTGCCAATTTATTTTAATTTTAATTAACTGACTTATTTTTATATTTTCATGTTTTTTGCCAAAAACCAATTTCATTTGAAAGCCAATATTATGTAGATGTAATAATCCATATGAAAGTAAATTTTCATGTTGCTGTTAAATTTTTATAAATTTTTCTTTTTTAATGTATTAAACAAGAAAAATTTATAAAACTTTAATAAAATTATAAAAATTATATTTTCAATGGAGTATTACAGCTACTTAATATTAGTTTTTAATTAAAATTATTTTCAGATAAAAAAGACATAAAAATAAAAATAAGTAATTTTGAAGTTAATTAATTTAAGTTAAAATGAATTTGGTGTATCGTGTACCGGAGTCTAATTCCCCTATCCCCATTTTCTATGTCCTCCCTCTATCCTCGTATATTATTTTTATGCCACGTGGATTAATTAACTGAAGTTTAACAGTACAATTAAGGGGGCAACGCGTGTAGACGGAGCATCCACTCCCATATGGCCACAACCTGCTCTTGAGCTTAAAACGAACGCTTGTCCTTAGCCCTTTTCTGCTTTTCCTCGACTTTTCTTCACTCTTCCTTGGCCTTCCTCCGCTCCTCCGCCTCTTGGCGTTGCCACAATTGCTCAATCTCATCACAAAGAGATGCGTTCTCAGCAGACAGTTGTGCTTGATACCTTATATATCGAAACAACTGCTCTTCCATCTTCTTGATGGGATCATCTAATAAGCCCTGCAGCAAAGGTGTGCTAAGATATTCAGTGGAAAGTTTAATTAGTCTGGAAATGAAATTAAGAAATAAAGTACCGCTAATCAGAACACTTAGTTGTAGTAAGATCAATTAGGGCGGATGGGACCTTAACACGTTCTCCATTTCTTAGACCACCGTAGAAAACTACTGTTGATGAATAGTAGAAACGTTTCCTTCTTTAGAATATAGTATGATATAATTATTTATAGTGAAGCATGTCTTACTGATTCAGGTATGAGAAGTACCATGCCTTCCACGGGGGTGAGGAAGAAGATAGAAAAGCCAATTATGCTGACATGGTAAGAGAGGCTCTTATTAATTGTTCATTGCTAGCTTCTGTGTAAAAGAGTACTTTACTGCTGCATCACCATCATTGTCATCGTCATTCTTCACATTAATCCCAACTACATTGAGATTGTCAGGCATGAAGTTAATAGCACAACCAGCTTTCGGAAGTCTCAAATAGGCTCTATAAGTTCCTAAGTTGATGCAAAAGCACTTTATGTTGGATTCCCTCGTTAATGCAACTTGCCTGTGAGGGAATAATGTGATGGTACACCAAAACTGGTTGTCACTGAATCATCATAGGTTTTCTCCACCTAAGTGTCTTGAGACATCATTTCATAAAGATAGTTACTGTAATCATGTGCTATGTGAAACATAATATCCTTTTTTGTTGAAGCTTTGCATCTATTTTCAGAAGCAGATAGTTCTCTAGTGCAATATTTTAAAGCACATGGTTTTTCAATTTTTTTTCTCATGCGAGGTCTTGCAAATGACGGTTTTTGCTACCTTAAATGCTTTTCTCCTGTCTAGGAACTCACTTCCCTATAACATGCTATAAAACAAGATTTTTTTTTTAATTTGGCCATATATATGCCTAACGAAGGGGTTGTTCATTTCAGGCTAACAAGTATTATGATCTTGCTACCAGCTTTTATGAGTTTGGATGGGGAGAGTGTTTCCATTTTGCTCCAAGGTATCCAGTTGTCATCATCTATTCTTTGAATCAGTGAGGCTGAGCAATTGCTTTTTCAGTTGCTACTGGGAATCTTTATTTTCGATTTTTTATTGTTCCAGGTGGAAGGGAGAGTCCCTTCGCGAGAGCATGAAGCGGTATGAACATTTTATTGCTCTACAACTTGGTCTGAAGCCAGGACAAAAGGTTAATCTGGTTCCTATAAAGCATTGTTGAAAATGTGTTAATCTGAAATTCTGAAGCTTCAAGTCATTAATGTTATTGTTTTCCATATTAGGTATTGGATGTAGGATGTGGAATTGGAGGTCCTTTGAGGGAAATTGCCAGATTCAGGTGGCAACAGTTCATTCTCAATGCTGTTTAACTGCTAAAATTTTGGCCTTATCTTCGGTCCTAAATAAAATTTTTATTCTCACAAAAGATGCACATAGTGGAGTCAACGGGTCTGTGTTTGTCCCCATGCGCAGGTCCATATGTGCATGTCGTAGCGATTGAAGAACCAAGTTCTTTCCCCCATAAAAGATCAATTTATTACTAGTTTCATTACCGTGTTAAGAAAACATTGCTTTCTTTTTGTCAAAAGTAAATTTTTTATGGTATAATTTGTGCCCTCACCACTTCCCTGAAAAGAAAATGGGAATAGCTTATTTTTTTCTGAAAGGAAAAAAGGTTCCTTAAAATACCCCTAACAGTGGCTGTGATATGGTAATTTTTCAGTTCAACATCAGTGACAGGGTTGAATAACAGTGAATATCAAATAACTAGAGGAAAGGTGTGTATTTTTTGCTACTAAAGTTTCAGCTTTTTCCTTTGTTATCAATGAAGTTAGATATAAATGGCTTTGGCTATTATAATATCTCAAGTTTCTTTTATGAGGGCAACTTCTGGACAATATTATAGCCTTCTGACTTCCATGATAGACCTCTATTGACATTCTTAAGATGAATACATGAGTACTGAAACAGAACATGCTTAATTGCTTCTTAACATTTGCTCTTCTTCAGACACTGAATCGTATTGCTGGAGTAGACAAGACTTGCAACGTCATAAAGGTCTGGAACCTTCCAAAGAAGTTCAATTTCTTCCTCTTATAATATTCTTCAAAGTTCTTATGATATTTTCCCCACTCAAGCCACCCTGTTGTAAAATTTGTAATGTACTTCGGGACTGCAGTTTAAGATAATATTAACTAATTTCTAATTGTTTCTTTTTTTTTTTCATTATGTAGGGTGACTTCATGAAAATGCCATTTGATGACAATAGCTTTGATGCAGTCTATGCAATTGAAGCTACATGCCATGCGCCAGACGCTGTATGTTGGTTGATTATGGAAGATAATTTCTGACTTTTTCTGCTAAGTCAGTTGTAAAGGTTTAACCATTGATACTGATTTGTGCTAGTAATGTTCCTTCTATATGTATCTCTGGTTAGATGGAATGCTACAAGGAGATTTGCAGAGTATTGAAGCCTGGCCAATATTTTGCTGCATATGAGTGGTGCATAACAGAAGCTTTTGATCCCAATAACCAAGAACACCAAAAAATAAAGGTTCTTCATGCATTAAACAAAAAAGGTTCTTATTGTATAATAACTTGATGGAGCGTAAAGGTTGAAATCCTGTGACACAGGCACAAATTGAGATTGGTGGTGGCCTTCCAGATATTAGATTGACCAAAAAATGCATAGAAGCTCTAAAGCAAGCTGGTTTCGAGGTGACAACTTTTTTTTCCCCTTCTGGACCATAATTTGAATGGATGATGGCTTGAGTCGTTGTATAACTTTGCCTTTTCCCCATTGTTAAGGTAATATGGGAGAAAAATCTTGCTGTGGATTCACCTGTTCCATGGTACCTGCCATTGGATAAAAGTAATTTCTCGATCAATAGCTTCCGTCACACAGCAGTTGGACGTTTCGTCACCAGAAATATGGTAACATAGAATTCTCTTTTCTATTCCTATTATCCACCTTGGTGAAAAGTGAAACTTTGGAAGTAGTGTGTTTTCATTGGGAAGCAATTCTCAAGTTCGTGCTCATATTTGATAGGTAAAGGCTCTAGAGTTCGTGGGACTCGCTCCAAAGGGAAGCCAAAGGGTTTTAGCTTTTCTGGAGAATGCAGCTGAAGGATTGCTTGAAGGTGGAAGGTACATTATTACGTTATCCTGAATTCATGCCAACCTAGAAGAAAACCAGAAAACAGATATTCTGGGGGGAAAGCCATAGAAATAAATGCAGAAAGTAACAAAGAATAGGATAACAGGCATCATCTTACCTTTTATATATTTGCTCCTACATAGTGTAGTTGACTCCATCCTTTGCGTATTTAACAAAATAGTTTTGTCAACTGTTGTGGATTAATGTTTTGGCCATTTAATTTTCAGGAGGGAGATAGTTACGCCTATGTATTTCTTCCTAGCTCGGAAACCGCATGCAGAGCAGCAGTAAACCCATGGCCGAGTTAGCGGCCTACTACTTTGTAGATATGCTTGGAAACTGGTAGAATCTTGTAGTAATTTGTAGATTCTGAGACTTGCTTTTCTTTTCTTTTGTTTGGTAGTTGCCTGTGTTTGAAAAATAAAGTGACCTGCATTTAAGCTTGAATGGATGCTTAATTTGGTTAATTACCCTCAGGTCTTTAGTTTTGGGCGCGAGCCTCCAGTCAAGTTGGTGTAAGCAGTGGTGGGCAGTGGTCTGGTTCGGCTGGGCTTAGACTTGGGTTGGCTAGGCCCGGGACAAACATAACCCCGATACCGCCGGTGCAAGTTTTATTAATTTAAAAGCCAAAAAATATTTACAATTAACTAGAACATGCCTCATAGGCGGGCGAAAATGATGAAATGTTAAAAAAATAACTGAAAATTAAAACATCATATCTATGCTTAACAGTATATTTAGATAAAATACAAACAAAAGAACACAAAATCCCAAGTGACAACAGAAGATTGAGAGTCACGCCAATGACTTTTCTGTAAGCTTTCCCCCCCTTCTTTTCAAAGGTTTTTTTGTAGAATTCTTTTACTTAGGGGGTAAACGGTTCAAATCTTCACACTCATGAATATCACTTCTTTTTTCTTTTTTTTTTTTGCCAATTAAATCCATCATTTAAATACTTTTTTGAAGTAGTATTGACCACTAATGATTATGATATTGACAAATTAGTCACTGTAAAACTAATGACTAGAATATTTTATTATCTCATGAAATATTCTGTGAAATGTAGTAATGACATAGTTGATTGTAATGATAAATTACCTAATTTATCTTTGAATTATATGTTTTTCTCCACACTAATCACTAAAATAAAAAGATAAATCATAAACCCTTTCTCTCTTATCCTTCGTATATGTTATATGGCTCTTTTTCTCATGCGTTTCACCACCTCAAGGGCCTCAAACTCAAACATTGTGACCACTAAGCTACAGCTTCAAAACAAATCTTTGCAATTCAAGCTTGGCATCAGATAATAAAGGAGAAGAACAACGGGGATTTGAGAGAAATTGCAGCTAGGGTTTCCTCAGTGTTATATATATATATATATATATATATATAATTGCTTAGAAAGAGTTACAAATTTAGTGTATGAGAGAGTACTTATAAAGGATGGGAATTAATCTGTTTGTTTCTTAAAATTTGGAGGACTTCTAGTCACAATTAGATTGTCCAGGCACCTATTGCTCTGTTGATGGATGTAAATAGTTGGAGAATTGGAGGTGCCTGCGTTTTTTGTCACTTTGTTGAGAGGTTGTGGACAACTTTTAAAATGTTTAAAGACATAGTTAAGCCGTTTGGAGCATGGTATCACCACAACTGAAGTGTTAATCATAGGAAATTAAACTTACATAAAACTCAATTAGTTGCTTATAATTGCGTTGTTTTATTTTCCCTGATATCGGGAACCTACTCAGTCACTTTTGTGGTTTGATGATAATTGTAGTATCCCATAACAACATCTAACATACAAAGGGAGTCAGAGTATATTTTTCACAACTTGGGATAATGTGTTGCACTCTAATAGTTGTAACTCAAGTGTAAGTTGTTGCAAATAATAAAATCTTAGGAGTCCGAGTGTCGAACCACAGGGAAGTGAATTAAGAAATACAAGTTGAATTTTTAATAAAGAAAGTTTTGGTGGAAGGTGTGAATAAGTGTGAATTAAAATTGAAATTCAAATAAAATAACTAAGGTTAGGGGGATTCACTTTTAGTAATCGATTATGATTAATTTTAGCTCATCTTTCCACTCAATTGGAATCCACACATAGAGGAGGTCCCAATCGAGGAATTTAGTTAGTATTAACTTTCTTTGATTTTAAAACGCCAACGCTTGCTAATGGGTTCAAGTATCCATCATGCCAACTTTTGTCAACAATAACTCAAGATTCCAATATAGCCGGCAGAGCCATGTTCTAAAGAGGGAATCAAGCAGCTTTTGTGCCAATAATTTGACTATGATGAATCAAGACTCCTACTTAACAAGGAAGGAAGTTAAATAGATTAAGGAAGAAAATACCGTTAACGTTGTGATCCATTCAAATCAATCATAACCTCTACACCAAAAGTTTCACCCTTTCACCTTAGCAAAAAGAAGATTAGTTAGACATAATAAAAGTAAACAACATTTAGAAAGATGAAATGAACATGGATTGAAAGATCAAAGGAAAGAACAAGAACAAGAACAAGAACAAGAAAACACTTGGACAGAGCTTCGGTATTGAAAACAAGAACAAGAACAAAGAAGAAAAGCTAAAGAAAATACAAAAACATAAAGGAGGCCTAAGAAAATGGCAACCTTCACCCTCCCCCCAAGGTGCCTATTTATAGAGTTTTGGGGTGGGTAAAATGGTAAAAATAAAATGGTAAAATGTAGGTAAATACAAATCAATAATGGCAGATAGTAACTTCTTTTAATTTTTTGACCATCGTAGACATCAGATCAGCTCTTCCTCAAAGCATAGAAGTTGTAGATCTCCTTTTTAGCTTCAAATCAATATCTTGCTCATTCAAATTGGATATCCGTAGCTTAAGTTATGATTTTTCTACCAAAACTGCTCTTTAGCATACGAAAATAACGAATGGTCTCATCTATAATCAGATTTCAGCAATGAAAATGATCAAATTAGCTCACAAAATGAAGCAGAGTTGAAGATCTATGTGTTTGCTTTCAGATGAATTTGGAATCACTTAGTTCCGACATCTACAGCTCCAGATATGATTTTTCTCGTGAAGGGCCGCCAAGTGATGATTTTACCTACGTAAAAAATAATTATTTAATATATATATATTAATATTAATGAACAGTAAACCGCGTATGTACAATGAATACGCGTATGAACAGTGAGTCAGTGAATAGTAAAATGTGTGTGAATAGTAAAAAATGTGTGAATAGTAACCTGGTGGAAAAAATGCTCAGAATATAGAAATTAATCATACTCAAAGTGTATAATGGTGATTTAAACCCTTAATAACAATACACTTATGAGTATTTATCATAATGTTAATGTCAACCCTTGCTTGGGAAATTTAGTATTTTATATTTTTCTTCTTTGTATAATCATATTACAAGTCAAAATTAATAGAAAGAAGAAGTGAATTGTAAATGGAAGAGCTATGAAAATGTTTCTGACAGATTTTAAACCTTTATCATTAGGTTGATCAAAGCTATATGAACATCTGATTTGGTCAATGTAGCAAGGCCTAATGTTTTGAAGACATTTTTTTTAGCTCAGGTCAATTAGCTTAAATGATTTGTGTTTGAAAGAGGTCAAATAATAATTTGATTTTGTTGATTGGAGTTATGTATATCAGTTGAAACTTTAAAATTAAAGAAACTTGGAAAAATTAATAATTTTAATTAAAATTTTTTTCTCTAAGTTGGGTACAACAAAAATTCAAAACAAAGTAATTACTTTATAAAAAATTTTATTCAATTGATTATTAAATAGATATATTGTTAGCTTTCAAATGACATTAGTTTTGAATAAAAATTAAAAATTGAAAATAATGAGTTTTTAATGAGTTTTGAAATTGGAAAAGAAAGGAGCTAAGGTTCAAGTTATCATAAGATCTTATAAAATGCATTTTTAAATTTGTTTTTTATTCATAAGAGAGAGACAATGAGTGAGTAGGAATTCAACATTAGATCTTTTAGCAATTACAAGTTTTAATTACTAAGTCAAAGCTTAAAAGTTGTTATGCATCTTTAACATTTATTGAGGCAATGGTGAATCAGTCAAGGATCATTATAAACGTTATCTTCATCCCATATTCTTTGAAATATTTGGGTTTGGTATAGAGATTAAGAAAAGGAAAAAAAAATGTTGTTTCCACTTTCAGCATTACTATTTACACATAAATTAAGAAAGATGAAATAAAGTAATGATAAAGTAATTTAATATATATAAGAACAGTGCAAGATCTAAGACAACCCAAAATAATAAACATTGCAATAAATTTGAGAGAAATTAAGTATAGTTTTCTTTTAAAATTTAAAAGTATCATTAAGTGCTCTTTTCAAAATTATACATCAATATACCTATTTTATTTGTATGATATGCTTTTTGTATAATACTTTTTGTGCTTATATAAAAACATTTTTGCAAAGATGATATAGTAGGTAGTGATCAAATCAAAATTATACATCCTCACCATTACGTGGTGGAAATATGGGGCATTCTCTGGGCATGGTCTGGAGAACTCAACACCTTGGTTTTTAATATCATACCGTACTAGACGGTACAGCTGGTACATACCAATACTGAAGCAAAAACCATACAATATGGGCTTAAAATGTCTCGAATTGTATACCAGTTTGTACCAATCTGTATAGGATATCTCAGCATACCGATGACTCAGTTATACCAGTTTTCATGTGGTACAGGCTTTAAAAAAATAAAAATGAAAAATGAAAAGTCTAAGAAAGCTAAATTTTGAAATCAGTTACATTTTGCCGCTTTGCAATTTCAACTTGCAAAAGGGTAGCCGAACAGTGTTTGCATCTGTTGGATAGAGCTATTCCTCTTCATCTATTCTACTCCACCACCACCTCCATTCCACCTTCATCTACCTCTTTTACAATTTAAGCTTGCAAGAGTAGAGAGGGCAACAAAGCAGTGAGCAGCCTATCGAAGCTTTTACTCCCCATTTGTTTAACTTCGCCACCATAGCCTCTACCATCCACTAGCACCTCCACTTTACCACTACAACAAAGCTCCTTAACTGAAGGTTTCTTCTATTGTTTTTTTTTTTCATTTTAAGTTTGGTTTGGTTTAATGTAATTGATTTGTATTCACGTGGTTTTAATGTTATTGCTTTATGAATTGTGAGTGCAAACTAGTTCTATTTTTATTCTACTGGCCATCATTTTAGTCAATATAATTTCTTGATAACAAAACATTTCAAACACAAAATTTTAGAATTAATGGCGTCAAATGATATGTTTGTTTTACTCTTCTTTAGTGTTATTTCTTTAGTATAATTTCAAAAAGAAAAAAATTAAAAAGGATTTACAACTAGAAAACAAAAGTTAAGTGTTTTAGTTTTAATATCTTGTCCATTATAGGAAGGAGAAACCAATGCATTTGTCTATACTATTAGAAGCTCATTAAAGGTGGAGGGATCATTCATCTTAAGAAGCATTTAGCTAGAGTTGTAGGAAATGTTTCCAAATGCTCAATGACAAATGAAGCAACTCTTAGATGATAGAAAACAAGAAAAGTGGAGATGAAGGACAATCAATAAAGAGATAAGAGGTCCAATAGTCCCTAACTTTGCTGATCAATCTTTCAGTAAAGATGATGAAGATGACATCTTGTTAAACCAACCAATAACAAGGGAGAAACAACCAAGTAACAGTTAAAGTACGGTTGATTCTTCAGAGAAAATGAAATGAGTCAAAAGTTTTTGCTCTAGGAGAAATTGCTGGTGCCCAACTTACTATCAAAAGTACATTACAATGCAAAAGCGTTGTGTATCAAGTAAGGCTAAGTATGGCTAGATGGTGGTATAATGCCAATATTTGTTTTAATACTTCGAACTCAAAGTTTTATCGGCCATTGATTGTTGTAATTGCAAGTATAAGAAGTGGTTTTAAAGGCCCAAATGTCTATGAGCTTAAAGGTACATTGCATAGAGACAGTGTGAATAAAGTTTAACAATATCTCTTTGATGTTAAAATAATATAAAAAACTTATGATTGTTCTATTTTCGCTGATGGATGGACAAACCAAAGGCAAGAACCAATTATTAATTTTTTTGGTTTATAGCTTCAAAGGTACCATGTTCTTGAAATTTACTAATACTTCTAGACTTATAAAAGATGCTGAGACTTTGTTTAAAATGTTTGATGAAGTTGTTCAACAAGTAGGTCTTGAAAATGTTGTGCAAATCATTATTGTTAATGATACATCATACAAAAGTGCTAGAAAAAAATTGCAAGACAAGTATGGTACTCTCTTTTGGACACCTTGTGTTGCACATTACATTGACTTACTATTAAAGAACTTTGCTAACCCTGAATAGCTTCCCTCACCTTGATGACTGTGTACAAAAAGCTAAAAAAAATCAAAAAGTTCATTTATAATCACTCATGGGTACTTGCTTTGATGAGAAGAGAATATACATATGGCAGAGATCTTTGCCACCCCTGTATTACAAGGTTTACCACCAATTTCCTTAGCATACAGTGCATTTTAACATTTAAGATAGCACTTATGTAAATGTTTACAAGTCTTACTTGGATGAATTCAAGGTTTGTAAAACCCAATGGAGGAAGAAAGATTTCGCCAATTATTCTTGAGGATATAGATTTTTAGATTATGTGTCAGCACATAGTGAAAGTAAGTAAACCACTTGTTAAGGTGTTTTGACTTGTTGATGGTGATACGAAGCCAAGCATGAGTTTTTTTTTTTGAAGCCATGGACCACGTAAATGAGACAATTAGAAAAAAGTTCCAAAACCAAGTGTCTTCATACCAGCCATAGATAGATGTTATTAATGCAATGTGGGATAGGCAAATGCAATCTCCATTGCATGCAACTAGTTGCTTTCTTAATCCTGAAAATTAGTTCAAGTATGACTTTAATAGGAAGATACAGGTTTCTATAGACTTCTTTCATTGTGTGTCGAAACATGTTCCTAACTATACTGTTCAACAGAAAATCACAATTTAATTTGAAGATTATAAAAATAATGTTGGTCAGTTTAGATCATCAATTTCTATTCATACAAGACAAAAATTAAATTCAGGTATATATTGTATCATTTTATTTATTTGGTTATTATTTTTTTGGTCTTTAGTTTGTTAATAGTTTATAATATTTTTTTTTTTATTTTCCTAATAAATAGTTACAGATGGGATTCATTTGAAAATGAAACTCTGAAGTTGCAAAGTTTTGCTAAGCGACTACTCAGTCAATGTACAAATGCAATGGGATGCTAGACGAATTAGAGTATGTTCGAGTTCATTCATACAAAGTGCCGCGACAGACTATAGTACAAAAGGTTAAATGATTTAATTTTTGTTCGTTATAACTTCAAGCTTTGAGAAAGGTAATTTTTCAATATACTATAGCTTTTACAACTTTTGGTTATTTTGTTATTGTATTAATTATAATTTTTTTTATCGATAGGATAATGAATATGACCTCATGATTATTGGATTCTATAAGCCTTGATAATATTGATGTGATAGATGATTGGGTTACTGAGGAACCACATTGCTAAATAAAAATGATATTGCTGTTGATTGGATTAGTTTGAAAAAGCCTATTGCTAATTTAGGAGCAACGAACATTAACCTTGCAATTGAAATTCCTCCTTTTAATGAAAAAGATGAACCTAAGGCTGAGCCTCCACATGTGTCAGCAATATCACAATATGACTATGTAGAACTTAATGATGGTTAAAACTTTTTTTTTCCTATATTGAACTTGAATTGGAAGTTGAGACATTTTAATGCATTGTTATGTTTTATGTGCTATTTGAGATCTTATGTGTTGAATATATATATATATAATGTATTGTTATGTTTTATGTGTTATTTGAGATCTTATGTGTTGAATATTGGGACTTTCAATATATTTGTGTATCATGTGTTGATATGTTCTATTTATATATATGTGTGATATAGACACACACACACACACACACACACACACACACACACACACACATATAATTTATTATAAATCAGTATATCCGAGATGTATCACTGAGATGATACCGGTACCCCAGACCATACTTTATAATTTTAAAAACGGTATAACTTTTGATACAAAATTTAAAACCTTGCTTAACACAACCATTTATCTGTTGATAAAAAACATTAATATAACTTAATTTCCTCAATATTTTGAAAAACATGCAAATGACTCTCTATCTTTTATAGACTACCATAAATACCCTCACTTAAAATTTATAAAGATGTTTCTAAATGTAGAAAAAAAATCAAAACTATGTGCAATCCACTAAACTGTCAAGTAACTATTCAAAAACATAAATTCAAGGAACATATTTATCACTCCCTCCATGTCAAATTATTTACAATATATTATATTTTAGATTTTCTTAAATATTACAAGTAAATTAATTTACTATATTAACTTTCAAACTATCATTTCAGTATTCATTTTTTTCATCTTTCTTATTTTTTGTGTAAAAAGTGAAGGGTTAAAGTATAAATAGCACACAAGCATTTTATTTTATCTTATCTATATGCCAAATCCGAGTATTTTAAACAATTTGGAGGCATAAGGAATAATAAAATCTTTTGATGTCATACTTCTGTATCATAATTGGTGACCGAAGCGAAAAGGAGCAGTAGAAGAGGCGGTTTCAGTGAAGGTAGATGCAGGAGCGATAAGTGGCGACTGAAGAAGGAGAAAGAGGAAATGATGAGAAATCTCCAAGAAAAGCTTTTAGGAAATGGCGAGAAATTGCCGGCTTCTTCTAGGAAAAAGACAAGCACAATTTTTTACTTTTACATCTTCATTTACTCTTTTGTAATTTTGTTAAAACAAATTTACAAATTCATTTAGACACCTTGTCTTATTCTTGCAAACATTTTTAAATTTGAAAATAACAAATTTTTTACATATTTATCCAGTCACGTTTATTTTTTGTTTTAGACACTTTTATTTTTAAGATAATAAATTCTTTACATATTACTTTAGATACTTTTACCTATTATTATAGATGCTTTAATATATTTATTCAAACACTTTTACATTTTATTTTTGAAAAGAACAAATGTTTTTTATATTATGTGAAGAGATCAGATTATTTGCATATTTTTTCAAATGTTTTGTACATACTTGTTAGCAAACTTTTTCTAATTGCTTTAGACATTTTTCATCTTTATCTTTGACACTTATACAGATGCGAGTAATGACGAAAGATTCAGAGGTAACGATGGCGGTGACGGCGGGAATGAGGTAGGATTTCTGAAGGGATAAAAAGAGTTTTGGTGGGGGCAATTTTGTCAAATTTTTTTATGGTGGTGGATTATATATGAAGAGTTAATGATGAGTTAGTATGTCTAATTAGACATATGTACGTAGTATAATAATTAATGTAATTATTTTTGTTTGTAAGTTTTAGGAAGAAATATATTTACTAACTTGAACGTTACCAAAAAAAAAAAAAAGAAAGAAAGGAGAGGCACCTCCAAATTTTATTACAAAAGAATTGTCAGCTAGTACTCATAAGCGCCCAAATTAATGACAAATTTATTTTGTGATAAAGATCTCTTACCTCAAATCAATAGAATCCTTTACAATTTCACACCAAACACATCCTCTAGCAATGAAATTGTGCTGACTGTTGATGCCTTTAGTAGTCAATTTCTCACCCTCTAGCAATGGACTTGAGCTGTCACCTTACTTTTTTTTTTTTTTTCTATGGTGAACCTACCTATTGCTTCATTCAATGCCAATGAACTTGATCTCCATCACCAAATTTCTCACATGATCTAAAAAATTTAGAAAATTAGATTTGGGTTGTTGAAGAAGGGCATTAAGGTTAAGCGTGGTTGTTGACCGCACAAAGATGGGAGACAACATGTGTTTTATGCCATTCATATGACAAGCAAGAAGATAATAGTTCAACCTTTCATGACCATCATACTATCATCTGTATATCTTGCTGTCATCTAGAATTGAGGTCGGAGTTCTTAAGAACGGTGATGATGTGCAATGAGCAAGCATGACTTTTGGAGGTGGTGGGTTTGGGGATTATGCTATGCTTAAACCCTGGTTTCATTTGACCTCGTGGGAGTTTGGGGTTTGATGATGAGGGCTTCACGAGTTTCACACATATAAACAAGCAATGTGATGGTGTTAGGTCATGTGAGTGTATGTGCATCTCTTTCATCCAAAATGGACTAACTCACATGAGTTTTGAAAATTCAAGGTTTTTTTTAGGTGTGAACTTTTTTTATGTGGATAAAAACAAGAAAATTAAAAAAGCTGATTATATCGGGATAAGATGGTTCAATTATTCTTTTTGAAGATCCATTAGTTTAGATCAAAACCAAATTTTATGTTTAATTATTGGATCAATTATTGTTTCCTATTTTTGAAATAGAATAAACTAAATAGACCAAATAGTAACAAATATTTTACTATTATCCATATTGACCTTACCTATATAAAGTTATTGCCCTATAATATTGGACTATACGTTGGTGGTGGTTTTCTAATTTTGGGTATGAAATATAAAATTATGAATGTTTATTTTATATTTTTTTATTTATAATATGCTTATGGTCTTAAAAAAAGAAATTGAATAAATCAAACTGAATAAATTAAAATGTAGTTCGAATAGTTTAGATCGGATCTGATGTGCAATTCGGACAATTTGGGTACATCGTATAAAAATAAAAACTGATTAGATCTTTGTGTTCATAATAATTTCAAACTGAACCAATCGAATGCTTATTAGTAGTTTTTCTGCGCTAAGTTCAAGTTTAGGGGCTAACTCGTCTGCTGTAGGTACATTTGAGGATCAATAGTGCACTTTGGCCAAGATTTCAATAGAACACTACCAAACCAAAGTGAGATCCAAGTGTGTATTAGGGGTGAGTATGGGTCGGGTTGGTTCGGTTTTATGGTGGAACTGAACCAACCCAAAATGGCATCGGTTCCAAAATTTTTCTACCCAATCCAGAATAGAGAACCGAACAGAACCAAAACCATGGTTCTGGGTTTCTCGGTTCTGGTTCTCGGGTTTTTCGGTTTATACCATATACCTATAACAAAACCAAAATTCAATAAATCTATATCCATAATCAGTTTTATGACATATTCAACATAATATACAATTAAATTAATATTTAAATATACGTACTTAGATACATTCAAAAGAGTTTAAAATATTGTTCTTACAAAAATGGTTCAAAGAGTAAAAGAGTTGCTTGTGGGGCATCTTTTATCTTAATTAGTTTACTTCATTCCAGTAATTCCAATATTGATATGACATTCAATATAAAAAACTGAGCCTTTAAGACCATCTCCTTCAGTATTAAAACTTAAAATATGTCGATGTCATAAATTTTTAATTTTGCATGAATCAAATGAAAAAAATATTATAATTGTGTCATAAAAAGTATTCTAGAATAAAAGATCAAAAGCAAAATGATTTAGGAGTGGTGGGTCTATGAAGCAAAGTAATTTAAGTGAATATGGAGAAATTTCGTAAATGATCTCACAACTTCCATACTGTTTCAATTTGGAACATCAGTTTAAGAGTTTAATATAAAAACACAAAATAACCATCATAATATTTCAAAGAAATATGTGTGTATAGATATATTAGTAATATTATAATTTTTATTATATATATATATATATCTCGGGTTCGGTTCCATCTTAGGTTGGTTTCATATGGAACCAGAACCAACCCAAAAATCGTCGGTTCTCCTATATATGAAACCAAGCCAAGAATCATGATCAATTTTTACCCAACCCAACACAACCCAATGAAAGAGGTTCAGTTTCAGTTTCAGTTTCAGTTTCGGATTTAGTATAAGCCCTCCAAGCAGCGACTTGAAGGCTGTTCTGTTCAGTCCTCAGCTCTCTCCCATCACTTGTCTCTTACATTCTGATCACCGGTCAGAGTATGTTGTCACCAGATCTGCATTTGGTCGCAGAGCTTTATTTCTCGCTATTACATGTCCATTTTGCTGCTTACTAGTCTCCGATCTCAATTCTGACCTCGTTTCATCTGACTCTCTTTTGCCGTTTTCTTTTGTCAGGCTTGCGAGAATGTCGAAGACTGGTGCGTTAGATCTGGCGTCAGGCGTCGGCGGCAAGATCGACAAAGCCGAAGTCCTTTCTGCCGTCGAAAAGTAATCCCTTTGATTCTTTTCCTTTTTTTTTTTCTCTTTTTCCTTTCTTTTTTGATCCGGACGACCTTTTTCTACGGCATTCTCTACCGAGTCCTTTTGTTTAATTTTCTTTTTAGTTATTTAATTACATATTCTTACGCTTGCCCCGAAGAATAGAGTAATGAACAAGCATGCATATATTAACTTCACACGTAAGCAGGTGTTTTCAAAACGAAAGACGACCAGGCCAACATAGATTTTGTGTTTCTGAAACTTGTCTGTGAGATTTCTTCCTGGGTTTTGTTGAATCAGAACGCCGATCTAGCGTTTTCCTTCCGATCCGAACTAATTTTGCTCTAATCACATTGCACATCTTTCCTTTTCTGGCCTATATTATAATTCATTGGGAATTCTTCTGGCTTGACATGACGCGATTGTGTGGAGTCAGTTGATTGATAGACAAGTCCTAGTGTGTGGCCGGCCAAGTTGTTGACGTCCCCAAACGAAATATTTTCCGGTGTTAATGTTAATGTAGCCCACATCTGAACCAGGCCCGTGAGCAAGCCGACCACCACCAGTCCATCTCTTGTGTTTATAACGTTGCATGGCATCTAGAACTTTTCTTGATGTTGCTATTATTCTGTTAACAGCATTAATTGTATCGATTGTTATTTTCTAATTTCTGTGGTAATAGTTCTGGTGGTGGTTGTGGTGGTTGCTGCTGTTGGAAATTTCAAGAAGCAAAATAATGCTTCTGTTAGGCTTTCTTCATTTGCATGCACGTGTGTGTGTTATTGTGGGGGAGGGGGGTCCACCTCTTAGTTAAGCAGTAATAATTGTATCGATTGTTATTTTCTAATTTCTGTAGTAATAGTTTTGGTGGTGGTTGCAGCTGTTGGCAATTTCGAGAAGCAAAACAATGTTTCTGTCAGGCTTTCTTCATTTGCATGCACGTTTGTGTGTTATTGTGTGTGTGGGGGGGGGGGGGGTGTGGGTTCATTGATTGGCTGGTAAGAGATCTTCGGCAGCACATGATGGAACATAAATGAGAGTTTGAAGTAAAAGGTTAATACTTGTTAAGGTTCTTGTGTTGAAGAAGGTTTTGATGCATACTCTGATGAGCTCATTGCATAGTGATGAATAATGTTGCATTTCCTGTGCGCTTATCTTCTATTTCCATATATAGCTTTTTGTTTTGAATTATTTATAGTCAAGCATGTCTTACTGATTCAGGTATGAGAAGTATCATGTTTTCTACGGGGGTGAGGAGGAAGATAGAAAAGCCAATTATGCTGACATGGTAAGAGAGGCTCTTATTAAGTGTTTATTGCTAGCTTCTGTATAAAAGAGTACTTTACTGCTGCATCACCATCATTGTCATCATCATTCTTCACATTAATCCCAACTACATTGAGATTGTCAGGCATGAAGTTAATAGCACAACAAGCTTTCGGAAGTCTCAGATAAGCTCTATAAGTTCCTAAGTTCATGCAAAAGCACTTTATGTTGGATTCCCTCGTTAATGCAACTTGCCTGTGAGGGAATAATGTGATGGTATACCAAAACTGGTTGTCACTGAATCATCATAGGTTTTCTCCGCCTAAGTGTCTTGAGGCATTATTTCATAAAGATAGTTACTGTAATCATGTGCTATGTGAAACATAATATCCTTTTTTGTTGAAGCTTTGCATCTATTTTCAGAAGCAGATAGTTCTCTAGTGCAATATTTTAAAGCACATGGTTTTTCAATTTTTTTTCTCATGCCAGGTCTTGCAGATGACGGTTTTTGCTACCTTAATTGCATTTCTCCTGTCTAGGAAATCACTTCTCTGTAACATGCTATAAAACAAGATTTTTTTTTTAATGAGGCCGTATATATGCCTAATGAAGGGGTTGTTCATTTCAGGTTAACAAGTATTATGATCTTGTTACCAGCTTTTATGAGTTTGGATGGGGAGAGTCTTTCCATTTTGCTCATAGGTATCCAGTTGCCATCGTCTATTCTTTGAATCAGTGATGCTGAGCAATTGCTTTTTCAGTTGCTACTGGGAATCCTGAGTTTCAATTTTTTATTGTTCCAGGTGGAACAGAGAGTCCCTTCATGAGAGCATCAAGCGGCATGAACATTTTCTTGCTCTACAACTTGGTCTGAAGCCTGGACAAAAGGTTGATCTGGTTCTTATGAAGCATTGTTGAGAATGTGTTAATCTGAAATTCTGAATCTTCAAGTCATTAATATTATTGTTTTCCATATTAGGTATTGGATGTAGGATGTGGAATTGGAGGTCCTTTGAGGGAAATTGCCAGATTCAGGTAGCAACAGATCATTCTCAGTGCTGTTTAACTGCTAAAATTTTGTTCCTTGTTCAGTATGACATGATTCACGTTGTGGAGTCAATTTTGGCTTTATCTGCGGTCCTTAATAAAGTTTCTATTACCAAAAAAGATACACATAGTGGAGTCAACGGGTCTGTGTTTGTCCCCGTGAGCAGGCCCATATGTGCATGTCGTAGTGATTGAAGAACCAAGTTGTTTCCCCTATAAAGGATCAATTTATTATTAGTTTCATTACCGTGTTAAGAAAACATTGCTTTCTTTTTGTCAAATGTAAATTTTGTATGGTATAATTGGTGCCCTCACCACTTCCCTAAAGGGAAAATGGGAATAGTTTATTGTTGCTAGTGTTAACTTCCACTATCCCTTAAGGGCATAATGAGGAAGGAACATACTATGTACCTAGCGTAGAGCTTTGGACACCCATTTGTGTGATTTATAACTTCTTTCTGGATAATTGGCATTAACATTTCACTTCTGATATAAAAATATAAAGTTAATAGATTTTTTCTGAAATCTCTCTCGTTTGGTAGGATTTTTTTTTTCTTGAAGGGAAAAGGTTCCTTAAAATACCCTAACAGTGACTGTGATGGTAATTTTTCAGTTCTACGTCAGTGACAGGGTTGAATAACAATGAATATCAGATAACTAGAGGAAAGGTGTGTATTTTTTACTTTATCCCTTGCTACTGAAGTTTCAGTTTTTTGCTTTGTTATCAATGAAGTTAGATATAAATGGCTTTGGCTATTATAATATAAGTTTCTTTTCTGAAGGCAACTTCTGGACAATATTATAGCCTTCTGACTTCCCTGATAGACCTCTATTGACATTCTTAAGGTGAATACATGAGTACTGAAACAGAACATGCTTAATTGCTTCTTAACATTTGCTGTTCTTCAGACACTGAATCGTATTGCTGGAGTAGACAAGACTTGCAACTTCATAAAGGTCTGGAACCTTCCCAAGAAGTTCAATTGCTTCCTTTTGTAATATTCTTCAAAGCTCTTATGATACTTTCCCCACTCAAGCCTGTTGCAAAATTTGTAACGTACTTCAGGACTGCAATATAAGTTAACATTAACTAATTTCTAATTGTTTCTTTTTTCTTTATTATGCAGGCTGACTTCATGAAAATGCCATTTGATGACAATAGCTTTGATGCAGTCTATGCAATTGAAGCTACATGCCATGCGCCAGATGCTGTATGTTGGTTGATTATAGAAGATAATTTCTGACTTTTTCTGCTAAGTCAGTTGTAAAAGTTTAACCATTGATACTGATTTGTGCTAGTAATGTTCCTTCTATATGTATCTCTGGATAGGTGGGATGCTACAAGGAGATTTACAGAGTATTGAAGCCTGGCCAATGTTTCGCTGCATATGAGTGGTGCATGACAGAAGCTTTTGATCCCAATAACCAAGAACACCAAAAAATAAAGGTTTGTCATGCATGAACCGAAAATGACTTTTTACTATAATAACTTGATGGAGCGTAAAGGTTGAAATCCTGTGACACAGGCCGAAATTGAGATTGGTGATGGCCTTCCAGATATCAGATTGACCAAAAAATGCATAGAAGCTCTAAAGCAAGCTGGCTTTGAGGTGGTAACTTTTTTTTTCCCCTTCTGGACCAGAATTTGGATGGATGATGGCTTGAACTGTTTTGTGACCTTGCCTTTTTCACCATTGTTAAGGTAATATGGGAGAAAGATCTTGCTGTGGATTCATCTGTTCCATGGTACTTGCCATTGGACAAAAATAATTTCTCGATCAGTAGCTTCCGTCTAACAACAGCTGGACGTTTCATCACCAGAAATATGGTAACATAGAATTATCTTTTCTATTCCTATTATTTCTTTTTTTTTTCTTTTTACCTTTTCTCTCTTTTCCACCTTGGCGAAAGGTGAAACTTTGGAAGTAGTGCGTTTTCATTGGGAAGCAATTCTCAGGTACGTGCTCATATTTGATAGGTAAAGGCTCTAGAGTTCGTGGGACTCGCACCAAAGGGAAGCCAAAGGGTTCAAGCTTTTCTGGAGAATGCAGCTGAAGGATTGGTTGAAGGTGGAAGGTACATTATTACATTATCCTGAATTCATGCCAACCTAGAAGAAAACCAGAAACCGGATATTCTGGGGGGAAAGCCATAGAAATAAATGCAGAAAGTAACAAAGAATAGGATAACAGGCATCATCTTGCCTTTTCTATATTTGCTCCTACATCGTTCTTTGAGATAAGCTTTCTGGCTGCGTCCCAAAAAGAAACTTTGCCAAATCCCAAATTCCTCACCTTTTGCTTCATTTAGGGTAGAAGCTAAGGATGCTGTCACTCTTTAAACCAGTAAACGAAGCCGGACAACGATTAAAAGACACATAAAGACACTCTGATGCATTCCTAGTGTAGTTGAGACTCGATCCTTTGCGTATTTCTCAGAATAGTTGCTTCTTGCTAGCACTCCCACTCCCCCTTTCTCCCAGTTTTGTCAACTGTTGTGGATTAATGTTTTGGCTATTTAATTTTCAGGAGGGAGATATTTACGCCCATGTATTTCTTCCTAGCACGGAAACCGCATGCAGAGCAGCTGTCTCGGCCTGCTACTTTGTAGATTTACTTGGCAACTGGTAGACCCTTGTTGGCATTTGGAGATTCTGAGACTTGCTTTTCCTTTCCTTTGTTTGGTAGTTGCCTGTGTTTTGAAAAATTAAGTGGCCTGCATTTAGCTTGAACCCATGCTTAATTTGGTTAATTAGCCTCGGGTTATTTTTTGGGCGCGAGCCTCCAGTCAAGTTGGTGTAAGCGGTGGTGGGCAGTGGGCCAACTCGGACGGGCCTGGGCTTGTATTGGTTAGGCCTTGGACAAACATAATCTGGGCACCGCCAAAGTAAATTTTCTTAATTTAAAAGTAAAACGATATTTACAATTAGAAGAAAATGATGAAACGTTCTAAAAATAACTGAAAATTAAAACCTAAGGTATATGTTTAACGTTATATTCAGATTAAATATAAACTAAAGTTTAAAAATGATAAAGAAAACAAATCAAGCATTGTCATTTGATATCACCTTATCATCGGGGGCTTCTTTTGTCTCGTGAATTACGGTGAGACCCTAATCTTGATTTCATACGCATACTTCAATTACCTCTTATGTCATTCTTAATTGTTTTTTTTGATATTATGCATTTACCTACACTGAAAGTTACCTAGGAAGGCACAATTGAGATTGATGCTATTAGAATCTTGAGTAATGATGGATAATATTGGAAATCTTGACTGTTTTTTGTTTCCATCACTCCAATATTTCAATATCTCTTGACTCAAATGATATGTTAGGATACTTATTCTCTTCAGCTAGATTCAAAGTAGTTAGCCGATAATGTTTTAGTGTTTGGAATACGAGATTGAACCTTAATGAGGCAGACATTTTCGGACTTACCGTTTGAGGAGTTTTGGACCCTACTTTATCTGAATGCTGCTCTTAATATAACTTGTACAAAAACTTGCAAATAATTATCAACAGTATTTTATATAGCTAGAACATTAACATGCTTCATGTCTAAATAAGTGTGAAAAAGGCTCTCAAGCAATGTGTTTGTGCTAGACAATTTGGCATATGGGTCAAACAAAGACGCAACTAAAAAGTTTGGGGGAATTTTTTTTGAAATATTGAAGCCATTTCTCTTTTATGGCTTTTATAGTGGGTTTCAAAAACTCATCATCTTTAAACTAATATAAAACATAAGTAATGTTTATCAGATGTAACAAAATTTGACGAATAGTGCGGTAATAAACACAAGACAAAAATTCGGTTGTCTTATAAAAAAACTTAGCAATTCACATGCTTTGAAACATTTCTCCCACATTTCTACTATAAGAAATTCATAATTCAACTTCATACTTAAGAAAATGGACAATAAATTTGTAAATGAATATGCATCTATCTACATCAAATAAGTTGAGTTCCACCAGATTGGACAATTTAATTTAAACTGTTTCAAACTAAAATCCTTATGTGTTCAAGACAAAACTTTTTGAACTCATGATATTCTTTGGGCCTTGATATCAAATACTGTAATGAATTTCAACGAGGAACAATTTCAGTTTACAAAACTTCCAACCCCTTTTAGATACATAGGTTTAAAATATAACACATGTATCTTCTAGATGTGATTTCAATTGTTGACTCAAAAGTTGAGCAGTGACATTATTGTTTGAGGTATTGTCAAATGAAATCCACAAAATTTTAGTCGCACAAAAAAAATTGATGCAAAGTTTTGAAGATGCAATTGTAGATATAATGATCAATATTATCAGATTCTATGCACCTAAATGAGAGAATTCATTTTTGCATCACCAAATCATTATTAATCTAATAAGTAGTCAAATAATAAAATAATTGTCCTATAGGAGATATTCACATATCATTAGTGAATGCCACACAATAATCTAGACTTGAGAAATATGCTTGCAAGTTAGATTTTCTGGCTTCAAATAATTTAAAGATCTCCCTTTTAGTGGTACTCCTAGATATTTTTCTAAATGTAGGGTTTAATTGATATCTAATCCAAGATTCTAAATAAGGATCCTCCACTTATGAGAAGGGTTTCTCAGTAAGTATCATCTAATTAATCATGTCTTCTTTATAAGCTTATTGGTTAAATATAAAATTACCTGGTTCACTGGCGGCACTCCCAAATTGTGCTTGTCCACTGAAACTGTTGGTTGTATTAGGGTAGAGATTTGTATGGGGATTCTCCATATGGCGCTTGAGCGTTCCCGTGTCAGAGTTCTTTTTATGTGTCAACTTTTTGTTGCAATGTTTGCACTTCTCATACCTTGATTCTCATTCCCAGATAAGGTCAAAATGCTCTCACACCCATGCCGTTAGCCTCTAAGATTTACCTTGTGCTTGTGGATCCTTGGCCTTAGGGTTACGTCTTGTTGGTGTTGGTTAGGTCATCTCCCTTCCATCTGGATTCTTGACAGGGGTGGCCTCCACCTCTTCAGCGTTGTTGCCGAATAATTGATCATTAAGCCCCAAATCATAATTTGTCATGCCTAATTGGTCGTCATCAGCCACATTTTGGATATGGACACCTTAGTCGGCCGATTTGGATTAATGACGGAACAAACCTTTTAGCCCAGTGGTGTGGGATGAGGAGCTATCCACACCCTTTTTAGCGGCTTGGCCTTTTTCTCTTGATGCCATTGGTGAGAAAAAAATAATAGAAATGAAGAAGAGATTTGGAATAGATTAGGAAAAGATTAATAAAATATTAGTAAAAATGCTTGAGAGCTTTAACAAACTAAGAGAGAATGTAGTATTGGAAGAAGAGAGATTGCAATTGTTGGTTTGAGAAAGTGTGAAAAATGGGACTCTTTATTTATATATTTTTGGACTAAAAAACCTTAAAAAACTAGTTGTTGTAATAGAAAAAATAAAAATTTAGGGTTAAAAAGCATGCTTGAGCAGTTTTGGGGGGGAGGGGGATAAAGTGTAATTTTGTCATTTTTTGCAAATTTTAAAAAGGGAGCCATTGGAGGAGTAACTGCTGGCCCAGCCTAACACGGGGTTGGTGTGCCTAAGCTTGAGCCTTGACTCAGGCTGAGCCATGCCAAGAACTTGTCACACCCTCTTCCCCAGGCTCACGAATAGCCCACCACTTCTCGTGCCTGCCCTCAGGTTAGGTTTAGCCATACTTTGACCGAGTTAAGCCAGGTCCACCTGTAGGTGTAAGCAGACTCATGACATCTAAATGAGAGTAGGTTGAAAGGTCTTGTAGAAGTACAAAAAACACTAAATGAGAGAGTTAATGTCTCATTATGATTATTGTGCATTAATTATCCCCTATAATTTAAAATATTAAAGTTATAATAAATGCGGTACTTAATGGATCAAACTGAGTATTTTGCTAATTATATCCTTTATTTAATAGTTCTATATTTTTTTGATTTAACTTTTATACATTAAAATAAGAATATAATAGTAAAAAAAATTCAATTTTTATTTTCTAATCAACAAAGTGAACAATAAATTGGGATATTTTAAAGGATGGTGATAGGAGAACAAATAATAGATGTCACAGACGAATCTGAATTGTCTGTGACAATGGGTCTCACATGAGACTAATATGGATGACCTAGGTTTATCCATGATATCTATGATTTTCATTGTGATGTCTGTGCCTGTTGCAATATAATTTTCTTATTTTAAAATAAAAACATTAGATTAGCTATTTAATATGGTACTTTAGTCCCACCTTTTGGCGTTTGGCTAACTTGGCTAATTTGGAATTTTTGTAACTTATAATCTCTTAAAATATTTCCAACAACTTTATCATCGAAAATTTTCTCTATTTTAGAGAATATTGAGTGATTTTTCACTCTAATAGCTTTATCATCCTATTCTCTAAATAATGAATAAGATAAAAAGAGGTGTTAATTTCATATATCTATAGAAAGGCAACACTACTAAAAATGAAGGTTTCCCAATGGCTTCGCGTTGAAAATTTGAGAATTTCCAACGCAAAGCCGTTGGAAATAGGGCCATTGGAAAACAATGTGTTGGAAAATTTTTTGCCAACGACCTAGCAGATAGTCATTGGAAATTTCAACGGTCAGCCGTTGGAAATAGGGTTGTTGCAAATTTCCAACGGCTGAAGTTCACATACATATTTGACCTATATAATAGATTTTTCCAACGGCTAAAGCCGTTCGAAACTTTTTAAACGAAAATATATATATATATATATATATATATAATATATTTTATATAGTCCTAAATTAAATTTTATATTTTATAAGATGACAAAAAAAAAATTCTATCTTATATTACACAACAAAATTCAAAATGAGAAGGCAAAAAACAACAAAATTATAAAAAATACATAAAAATAAAGAAATAAAAATATCAGAAAAATTACATAAACAACAAAAAAATAAGAAAAATTATACTGAAAACAAATATGCACTAATATAAAATAAAACAGAACAAATACAATAAAAGCACAAAATATAACGAGATCCCCAAAATTGAAAAAACAAAGAACAAAAATTGAAACGGCAGATCTGCAAATGCGGCGGTCGAAAAGGGTGGCAGAGCAAGGAGCCAAGGTTGATGGCGAGCAGGAGAGAGACATGGCGAACGATGAACATTGAGCGACAGAGAGCATAGAGGAAAATGATGGTGATGAACGGATCTAGAACAGATCTGGGCGAGAAACGACGAGCAGAGAGGAGAACGACGGATCTTGTGCAGATTTGGGCGATGACTAGCGAGCGGAGCGCAGCGACGAGGGGGAGACAGACGAACAGGCGGAGAGCTGAGACGGAGCAGAGCGATGAGAAAGAGACAGGTAAGCAGGTCAGGAGCACAGATGAAGAGAGCGAAGAAAGCAAAGGGAGAGGGAGAGAGCAGAGAAATGAGAGAGGCGAGGGAGAGGTATGAGACGGAGAAGAGCGTAGAGGAGGCGAGAGGGTGAGGGTGAGGGAGAGGGATAATGTATGTATATATAGCTAGGTTAGTTTTAGGCCAATTTGGGCCTAATAAGTTGGGTTATATAGTGATATAGTTATTATTATATTTTTCTAATAATAATATTAACAAAACATTAATATGTGTGTGTATGAAATATATACATACAACATAAATACATATGATAAATATCAATATCAATAATATATATATATATATATATATATATATATATATATATATATATATATATATATATATATATATATATATATATATATATATATATATGTATGTATGTATGTATGTATGTATGTATGTATGTATATTATTTTTATTTTAACATATGATATATTATATTATGATAAATTATATATTATACTAATGTATTATGATAAATACATATTATGACATATAAATACGTAGTAATATGTTCATAAGTATTTACATTATTATTATTATTATTATCATCAATAAAACCACACGTGACAATTATCATTTAATTATCTATTATATTTATCTTAAGAAATAATTATAAATATAATTATCAATTATATGGGTTGGGCTTTAATATTTGGGTTAGGTTATAATATATATGGGTTAAGTTATATTATAGTATAATATATATGTTATATACATTATATATATGTTACATACATTATAATATATGAAACATTGTAGTATAATGTATATGACAGATTAATATATGTGATATATATGTTAATATATATCATATATATGATACATATAGTTATAATATATATATATATATATATAATATGTTTAAAATAAACTATGTATAAATATAATAATAATGTGTAAGATATATATACGTATTAATATATATGTATTATGATAAATATATATTATGATATATTATATAAATATATATAAATATCAATATCAATGTAATATAAATATGCATATATATAAATGTGTGTGTGTGTGTATGTGACATATATATATCAAAATATTTAAATTTTTTGTTTTCAACGGCTTAAAATTCACCAAAATAGTTTCCAATGGCCTAGGCTATTGGAGAAATTCACCAAATGTCTCCAACGGCCTAGGCCATTGGAAAAATTCATAAAATATTTTCAATGGCCTAGGCTGTTGGAAAAATTCACAAAATGTTTCTAACGGCTTAAACTGTTGGAAAAATTCACCAAATGTTTTTGTTGGAAAAATCCACAAAATATTTAGCCGTTGGAAAAATTCACCAAGAAAGTTTCCAACGGCTAGGCTATTAGAGAAATTCACCAAATGTTTCCAACGGCCAGGGCCGCTGGAAACAATAAATAAGAAAAGGGACCGTTTAACCTACATATTTTCCAATGACTTTGACTGTTGAAATTTTTTTTTTACATCTTACAATTTTTTTTCATAGTTTTTAACGGCCTTGTACGTTTGAAGTTTCCAACATATTGGCTATTCGAAAATGGGCCGTTGGAAAAAAAGGGTTTTTTTAGTAGTGCAAAAAGGACAAATATTCCACCCATGCTTGTAAAATGGGCAGATTGGCCACCATAATTTTTTAGCAATTAAATCAATCATCCAAGTTATCTTTTTTTACAAATTTGCCCATTATCGCCGCGTTGATCACGTGGGATAAAGACATGGCAAATGTTGTCCACATGTCAAGCCTAAGTAAATGATGATATGACACATTTTTTTCCTAACTTAGCTCCATGACTTTTATTAATTTCTCCTCATTTTCTCTTCTTCTCTTGTTCTTCCTTTTGGGAACACATGCTAAAACTTTTCAGGGAGATGTCATGGTGTTGACGGAACTAAAAAATGAACTGACACCCAACTCAGTCAACCTAGTCGTTTATTAGCCACATGACTTGTTCAACACAAAGCCCTATGGAAACTAATTCTAGTTATACTCTGAGTTTGTCCTTCTGAACCTTTAATTACTGAAGTCGAGGCATTTCCCTTTGAATTATTCCCATATTAAGGTTTCAATTAGATTAGGCAAACATTATCTAAAGCTCTAATTGATATTTACGACACATGGTTAGCTTTTAACTAGCCAAAGGCCATCAGGTTTGTGCTAAGATTCATCACTAAAAAAAAGACATTTACCAACGGCCATTATCAACTATCCTGTGATGGTAATTTCAAAATTACTGGTAGATAACACCTTCCACATCTCAGTTTCCTGCCTTTGCTTTTAATGTTCCAGTTAAACAAGTGCCTTATACAATTAAATTACCAAGGGATCATCTGCATATGAAGATTGTAGGTAGCATTTCAAGTATTATGTTTTCTAATATGGTAGTTTTTCAAGTTTCCATGATAGCAATTTTATGTGTGGTCTGGTTGATAATGATGATGCCTGATTTGGTAGTCATCCCTTCTTCAAGTTTGTATTTTTAGGAATTAATTTTTATTTTTAGGGATATATACATGGGGAACTAGCCAAAAAAGATGTTCATTTTACTGTTCATATCTGGTAATCAATTTTGGTGGAGAGATGTTAATCACACTAAAAAATTAAAATGATTCTTTTATCTGGTGGAACTTGTTTGCTGTAATATTGTTCTTCAACTCCATATGAATTTTAATTTGATATCATATCTCTTTTGTATATCTGCAATAAAAAAATATATGAAATTTGTATAGTTTTTTTGACAAGCTTGTAAACCCCTGTTATTCACACTTATAGAGGAAGAAAAAGGGAAAGATAAAACTGATCAATGTTGGTGGTGGCAAGGTTATGGAGGAACAAAAGAGGGAGTTGTGCCGAGATGGCGAGTCAGGCAGTGGGGAGAAAATTGAGCCTTTTTTTTCCTATGAAAATTAATTAGAAAAGTTACCAAGTTAGATGACTAATTTTGATATTTTTTTTCTTGTTTTTAACATTGTTATATGTCACATAGGATTTCCATTGAGGCCATCCAATAAATATAGGACAAACAATGCAAATGTTTTCGAATGTATAGGACTCAAACAGAAACTTGTGTAGTTAGAGGATTGAATGAGAAAACTTGTGAAAGTTATAGGAATTTTTTTGACCTTCGCCCGGAATCTCACTGATCCACATTCCCGTTGCTCAACTTCAAAATCTACAGATGAAGGATAAGAGAGAAAAACTATTTTTATGCTTTATTTTTCAGTTTAGGAATTGATGTGCATAAGTGTATTTAATTAAGGGATGAATTATGCAATTTTACCTTTCAATTAGCCATGTTATTATCATATTTGATGAAATATTGATTGAGATAACGGAATATTTCGGTCATTAGTTTCCTTGATGGCTAATTTACCCTAATTGTAGACATTAGTGGCCAATATTCCTAAAAAATATACTTGGATGACGAACTTAATGGTAAAAAAAAAAAAACAATAGTGGGTGATCTAGGCTATAATGGAAACTTGGATAACGGATTTGCCCCTTTTGCCTCTGCTGAAACTCTAAAATTTATTTTTCTTCTTTTTCCTTCCAATTCATTTTTTTATTTCTTTTTCCCTTTCACACTTTGATTTTTCTAACTTGTCTTCAATAATATAGAATATTATTATTTTAAATATATAATATTTAATTATTGTAATAACTAAACTAGTCTTTAATTTGAATTTGCCTTAAATGCATAATATTCAATTTTGTAGAATAGGGAAGTTGTTAAAGTCAGAGTAGAAAATTATAGAGATTTTGGTTTTTGTTTCACTATTTTGTAGAAATTGTAGGAAAATTGTTGAAGATGCTTTTAAAGTGCTAACGTTGGAACTTGAAATAGTATGAGTTATTTCTTTGTGGATTTGTTGGCAACCAGTACTTCTAAACTAATAGCCTCAAATTTCTGCAAATTGTATAAACTTGCCTTTGGTTAGATTTTTTTTTAATGGCTAAAATTCATTTATCATCAGTAACCTTTTCAATTTGTCCTAAAAAAAAACCTTAACCTTCATTTTGTCTTCCTAAAGACCCCAACCTTCGATTTCATGTCCCAATCAATATCCTTATATTAATTTCTCTATTTATCTAACGAAAATCATTGACGTGGTAAATGCACATGGATTAAAGGTTTAAACATGTGTCCAAGTTGGCTTCAGAAAATAAGTTAAGTTAAGAGACAGTTGGAGTTACCATGGTATAACATAAAGTGACATGAGAAGGCTTTTGCTCTAGTATCCCTGAGTCTACAAAGGCAAAAGATTTAAATTACCCTATGAAAAGCGACCAAATTTTTGCAATTGTCCTCCATAATCTATCTTGTATGTGACCTAAGTAAAAGATTCAAAAAAGGCAAATGGATGCAGTAGCCACTGTGGCGGCGATGGCCCATCATATGGTGAGTTATTTGGATATTTGAATAGGCGATTTCAATGTTTGAATGGGTTCATTAATGAAGCTTTTTAAATCCAAAAGTAGGCTATGTCACAGTTTTAAATGGTAGTTTTCTAGTGGGCAAAATGTGCCTATGGAGGAGCATTCCCATTTTTTTTTTGTTTTTTAGTACTGCTTGGTAGTTGTTAGGTGACATAAACAATTGTCATTGATATTTTTTTATCTTCTAATTTTCCATACATTTGTAGCCAAAGGTTCAGGATATTTCACATTGAAGTTTTAGCATGATATTTCTTTTGCAGAGTTGCCATAACAAGTATATGTTGATGGTAAATTGAGCTATGTTAATTTTTTCCATGAGGGACAATATGGCCTTAGTTGTAATTGATCAAATTATGCAAGAATTTGGGTACAATGGGTTTATAAGGTACTTCTGGAGGTTAGGAACAAGAAGCCTATCTAATGAAGATGCATTGCATGTTCTGAAAAGTAAAAAAGATGTTCTGAAGATGCTTGCAAGGAATTTACCGGATAATACTGTGATTGAGGTTTATCTTGTATTCAAGACAGTAGAGGAAGTAGTTGAAGAATAAAGAAAGTTTATAGAGAAGATGGAAAAATTGTGTAGTCCTTCGGTTGCTAAAATAGTTAGTCTTAATGATTCAGATGATGAAAATCAGGATAGGGTGAAGGGGAGTATGCATTTAAAAGGAAAGGCTAAAGAGAAACCCAAAAGATTATATGTGTGTAGGAATTTGTTCTTGCCATCATCAACAAGTAATCACGGAGCAGTTCAATCTCCTGGTTCTACAGTTGCAACAAGACATGTGGGTGAGGATGATGTTTTAGGGGAAAATTAGGATATGGCCAATATGGAATAGGAAAATCATTCAGATAATGGTCCTACTTTTAGGGGGGATCGGGTTGGTAATTAGGAAAGTGATCATATTGATAAGGCAGTTGTAGTAGGAAGTGAGAAAGGTAATCACATGGCTTCTAGTGTAAGAAAGGACCATGTATATAAGGCTGCTGGTTAGGTTGAGGTTGACGCAGGGGAGGAATCTTCATTTACAGATGATAGTAAAGATGACGATTATAGGGTTGGTAATAATGCTAGTGATTATGACTATGAGAGTTGTGATACCGAATTTAAGGAATCTGACAATGAAATTGAAAATGAGGAGGATGAACTGGAGTTGAATGTGAATATCAATCAAGGTGGGCCATCTAATGCCAAAGGTGCAGTATAGAATAGGAATGTGGGGTTAGAAGGTGAAGCTACTACTGTGAACAGGTGTATGGGTCATTCTTTTAAGGTTGACTTAGACTATTCTGACTCAAATGAACTTAATAGTATGCATTTAGATAATGATAGTGGAACATCTCGGTTTCTAGTTTTTAATCTTAAAATTGATACAAAAGACCCCAAATTCAAAACTATCATGGTTTTTCCCTTATTTGATAGTCTGAAAAAAACTGTTAAAGCATAATCTGTTAAGAATATACTTGCTGTTGAATTTGTTAAAAATGACAAGATAAGTGTTAGGGCATATTGCAAACCTAGTTGTCCATGGGTTTTATATGCAACACCCATGGGATAAGGAGGAAGAGCCCAGATAAATGTTGGGTTTTGGGAGCTAAGCAAATGCAACGGAATTTAATCAAAACCCTCCAGGATCCAAGTGAAACGGGGTAAACCGGGTGTTCAAAAATTTTCATACCTAATTTTCGGTTGAGATCTCTCACCCAACTGTAGAGTCGAATCACAAAACATGAACAGTTGACGTGTTTAAGCTCTCTATGGTATCCAAACAAGCATCTCAGGATCACCACGCTTCCACCACGTCCCGGCAGTTGTGTTTTTCTTGCGTTCGCAGTGCTAGCTTGCATCTTCCAAGGAATTGCAAGAGAAGAGTGCGGTTGTCCTTTTGGGAGACTAGGGCAAGAAAGCTGTGAATTTCTCACTAAAAGTTGTATTTATAGTGAGACTCAACTTCCAAGCTTAATGGGTTTCAAGGCCCTAATCCAATTAGGCTTTAATTTCAGGTTTAATAATGGCTCAACTATTGGGCCCATTATTAATATGAAATTATTGAAAAACCAAAACCTAAATTATTAGCGCATGCACTCCAATGATGCAAATAGCTCTATGTGTGCGACCAAATAGACTCTTACCACGTTGGCAATGATCATAAATTACATTTATGATCATAAGCAGTGAGCGGTGTCTAGCAACACATTATTGCTACCCAAGTGACAAGATTGTCAGTGATTCGACTAAACCTTTATAATCATTATCGATATATGCCATTGTCCTTTTGTCCAATATATCAAGACTAAGCACGAGACATGGAATGTGTCACTCTTGTATAGCCCAATCTTTGATTTCTTGATTATCAAGTAGACCAACTTAAACTGATGACATTGATATCGTATATCAACTCATCCGAGCATGGCCATGCATTTTTCTAAGTCTTACTCTATCAAGGGGCCTAAAGATATCACTCCCGTTACATAGGAGGGACAAATCTCATCTTGATCATACAAATCCCTCCGCATGATATGTGACATACCCAATGACCTCCTTCAAGTTCACTCAGTTAGGAGCAACAAAGGAATGTATCAAAGTATGTGACTCACATGTAGGGAACCTTGATGACCTTAGGTCAAAGGACTACATATACCATGATCACTATGAGAATCACTTTTGACACTCATATAATGATCCATGTAGTGTTCTCATGGTGGGTCAGTCCAATACACAAGTTTTCCAACTTGTACCCATATGTAGATTACATATCTTATATTAGTCTCCATATATGCTAGTCGTTATGTATTATTGCAACCTGCTCCACAATAATACTAGACCAAGTACGTTTAAGAATATCATTATTCTAGGGTTACAATTATGTTTATTACGTTACGCAGAAACAAAACAACAAACATAATTGCTGGATTAATGCCTTAATAAAATATCATGACTCAATGTGCAAAAAATACAATCATCTCATGATTGGCTTTTGGGTACAACATTAACAATAAAGACCTACGTTGCTGAACACTGGTGCAGTAGGGAGTTTAAGAACAAGTTCTCAAACTATGGATGAATTTTTTACTAGTATTTAGACGTAATAAGATCTAATCCTAAGATCCCCCTGTCTCTATGAATAGACCACATAAGAAGGGGCATTACTCTTAATGTGTATAGGTCAAAGGGGCATGGGGCAAAACAATTGGCACTGGATAGGCTAAGAAGAGATGAAAATGAACAATATGGGAAACTAGCTTACTATGGAGGAAAGTTTAGAAGAACCAATCCTAGAACTGGAGTGTTTTTTTACATTAGATGTAGGGGTTGTATTTCAAAGGATGTTTGTGTACTGATGGTTGTAAAAGAGGTTTCTTGGCTAATTGCAAACCCATGATAGGTATTGATAGGGCAAGCTACTAATAGTTGTAGGACTTCATGCAAACGATTGTATTTGGGCAATAACATATGTTGTCGTGGAAGTGGAATCAATAGGGACTTGGACTTGGTTCCTGATGCTCTTTCAAGTACGCTTGGCATTGTGCATTCCAAAGACCAGTGATTAATGTTTGACAGACAAAAGGTATCATTAAAGACTCATGTTTGTCATAATAATTATGTTATAATTCTGTTTTTGCTAACATAGTACTGTTTTACATGATGTATGGTCTTATTCCAGCTATCCAGAATTTGTTTCCAGATGTTGAATGTCATTTTTGTATGAAACATTTATATACAAATTTCAAAAAAAGTTATCCTGATGGAGTTTTGAGGGATACCGTATAGGGTGCTATAAAAAATACATATTCTTGTGAGTGTAGAAAATATATGGATAAACTTAGTTCAATGAGTGCTGATGCATAGGCTTGGGTGGAACAAATTTTGGCTTAATATTGGTCTAGGTCTAGGTTTAGAGAGCACTGTAAATGTGATATCTTATTGAACAACGCATCTAAGTGTTTCAATAGGTTTATTCTTGAAGTAAGAGATAAGCCTATCCCAACAATGATGAAGATCATTAGATGCAAACTTACAGTTAGGATAGCCAAAAAAAGAAAGGCAATGCAATTTTGGACTAAGGCTCTCCATCCAAAAATTTAAAAGAAGTTGGAGAAGATTAAAGATAAAAGTAGGCATTGTTGGCCATTATCTTTTGAAGGTCATGAGTATCAAATAAGTTGCCCAAGTCATCAATTTAGTTGATTTAAGTTTTTGGACTTGCTCTTGCAAAAAGTGGCAACTCACTGGCATACCTTACTCCCATGTTTATGCTACCTTAGCTCACAATATGATGAATCCAGATGAATATGTTCACGATAGTTACAAGTTGTCCACATACAAGAAAATTTATTAGCATATTGTAAGGTCAGTGATAAGCATGGACCAATAGGAAGACACTGGATACACTCCAATAAAACCTCCAAACCACACTCCAGTAAAGAAAGAGAGGTAAAACAAAAAGTGGATTAAGGAGGCACAAAAGGCAACCCCCAGTGGGAAAGTGAGGAGGTTTGGAATGGTTATGCATTGTAGAATATTTAAGCAACTTGGACATAACTCCAAGACTTAACCAACATGTTCTAGAAATGTACAAATTTAAAGATCCAGAAGTGCAAGTCAAAATGTATTTTATGTAAGTATGGTTACAAGTTGATTTGTGTTTAAACTGGCACTTGGTTACAATGTTTTAAGTTATTAATAATGAGATTTCAAGGAAGTTCTTAAATCGAAGAACAGCGTCATAACTTTCAAGTCAGAAATACTAGAAGAACACAAGTCTTGAAATATACTAATGATTTCAGTTATTTTTACTTTTTATTTTTATCATATACCATGCACTAAACATGACCACTTCCAACATGTAGACCCTTCAAGTCGAGAACAAACCACATCAATTAATGTTACTAGAGCTAGGGGCCTTAGGCGAGGAAGAGGTATTGGTAAGACTAAGGGCAAAGGGATGTTGTTAGCTCCTAGCAGATACATGAATATTCCATAGTTTATGATAGTGGAACATTTTTGGGCCTCTCTAGTTATCAAAATGATCCTAGTTTGTTGATGGAATTTTTTTTGCTGTATGTTCTTAATAGTGGAACAGTTTAGAGCCTAGTTATTTGTCAAAACTGATATTCTTTTGTATGTTCTGTATAGACCTTAGATGGTTGATGCTGAAGTAGAGCATGTACAAGCTATGGATGATTGATTTTGGAAATCAATGCATTAGTTGACCACTTTTCTTTATCCTATGGCCACTTTTCTTTGTACTACGGTTCTTTGTCATTTTGTTCTTTTGAAATGAGATTGGATAAGTAGTTTTGTGTAAAAAATGAAACACAATTCCAAAGGAAACTTGGTTACGTTATATTAGCACAAACAAGTGCAGTGGGACAATGATACAAAAGGCAATTCAATTTCCATCCATCTTCGAAAATCAAAAGCAGGGCATTTTTAACCAAAAATAGGGCAGCTTTCACACTATTTAATTGCATCCATATTTGGAGTTTCTACATTCACTATCACCTATACACTTAAATAACGACCATCTATAATTACTTGCCCTAACAACCCCACCTGCACCTTCTACATGACCATTACCACCCACCCAACAACCATATAAAGAACATGCATAAACCATGAAATCAGCATCCAACACCATAATTGACATGGCCGTCCTTGGCCCCTGCCCAGGAAGTCTATGAGAGCCGGTCTCACGGTGGTTGCAATTAGCTAGCTGTATATGTGCGCAGATTAAAACTTCATGATACTAGTTGATTAACCTAGATTATGCAAAATGCATGCTCTTTATGCTTTGACTTAGATTAACAAAATCCATAAAAACATTGACTTGGCCAAAATATTTCCATAGAAAATAAGTTCAAATAGTCAAAGCATACAAAATCAACATTTATATGAGTTTACTACACATAACAACTGTGTGGGAGCATTCATACATAAAGTAGACTAATGCCCTCACCCAAGAGCAACCCTAGAGTGTAGGACTCCTCAAAACATAGACAATTGAGGAAACTAGGAGTACTATGTATACAAGCCTCAACTGAGATCTTCTTGAACTAACTCTCACCTTGGATGCAAGTGTCACACCTCACACAGGCCCTGGCCCAAGCTCTAGGGGTTAACTCCCAAAACTGAAGTTTAATCTCAAACCTTTCAATTCGGCCAATTAACAGAACCTACCCTTAAGTCTTATTTTCTTAAGGTATTTAGCCTGGGAGGTGGCCCAGGAGGCTTATAGGTAAGTCCAATTGTTTAATTGCAGCAGAAGTAAGGCCCAATACCAGTTTCTTGCAGAACAAACAAGGCTTTAACAAGTTACTTGCAAGACAAGCAAGGCAACACTTAATGAACTTTAAGTGCTTAAGTTGTGTGCAATCAAGTGTGCTATGTTAGAATGGCAACCAAAAAGCCCAAGTTATCCTTTGGTTTGAAAACACATGTTTGAGTGCACATGTACATTAGGCCATACTAAGTACAAGGAGGTTCACAACAAAACATAACTTCCATTCACATAAACATGCAATCCATTGAACCATAACATCCATCATATGTGTACAAGTCCAAAACCCAAACCATAAGTGCAAACATAACTTGGCTACAAAGGTACTCCATGTACCACAAAAATAACTATGCAACCAAGACTACACAATATGTACATACAAAAGTAGTCTACCTAGTACACATACATGGCTTTATGCCATGATTCCAAAGTCTTCCAATCCAAGTTATGTTACAACCCAAGTACTTAGTGATCAAATAGAACCTTCAGTATGCCATACAACAAGACACACTGCAGAACCAAACCTATGGCCATGTTCATGGTCATGAAAGTAAAAACTATGATCAGAGCTAAAGTCCACATGTCCATAGCTGCCCACCTAGACAAGTCCAAACTCTACAAGCCTGCACAACTTAACACATAAGTCTCGGCCAACTTCAAAATAAGACTTGTAATGTACAAAACATTAAGCCAAACACACATTGGCACATACCTTGATAAATAAGCAAGCTACCATAACACACAAGCACAAACTCAAGCAATACTACTCAGGCCGAATATCCTTTCCTGAAAAACAATTTGATGGGCAATGAGCATATAACTCAGTAGGGATTCACTAACATATACCAACTTATTAAGAGTCTATTTAGTTAAGCCGAGAGTACATCTTAAGGCTTAACCTCCATTAGCTCAAGTATACCTGCAAAATAAGACACAAAGACAAGGAAAACATAACATACACATATACATGCTAACATACCCGAAACATATAAGCACAATAAGCAAGTAATTGGTTAGCAAGCACAAGGAATCACTCAAGCACACAATGAACACACACACACACACACCACCATGACCATTCGGCCAAGTTCCATAACATGTGCCATTGTGCACTTTTGCACACAAAACTTCACCATAATGTCCACTTCCACTAGAGCTCCGAGATGCCTAGCAAACTGGCCACATTCACTAGCATTTCTAGCACATGTCCATAGTTAATTAGCTAATTAACAACCATAGCCGAAACAATCTCAATAGCCCATCAAGTAACTAAGGTCATTTAGCAAATTTAACCATCACTTAGCTACTTTAATACTTGAATCATGGTATACTACCAAGCAATCAAGCATAAGTGAAACCCTACCTCAATCAAGCTTTCGGCCAAATTCTAGCTTCCAAACCGAAACGTTCCTCACGCAATTAGCCTAATATAATCACCAATTAAACATCGCTACTCCTTGTTCATGGAACATAGACCATGTATTCAAGGAAAAACACAAAGATTACCTCAAACCCTAGCTTGATATGCCTCGGCCTTTCTTGCTCCTTCAAATCCAAGCTTGATCTTGAGTTGCTAAGTGCCTAAACCAAAGCCTCCTAGCTAGTCCTCTTCACTCTAGCTCCAATTGTCTTCTTAACGCCCTTAATCTGAGACCAATTGGTGTGAGCTCAAGAACAAAACCAAGAGCACAAGGGAGAGCAAGTCTCGGTCAAGGAAGAACAAGCCCGAAATGAAGACAAAATGGCTTAAATGGACTTAGGCAATCCGATTACAAGCCACATGTGCTTAAAATGGCACTAAGGCTAGTTTTTGGCCTTCATTAATTTGCATGGCTCAATGGAGCCCTCACATCTTCACGGTCACATTTCCATCACCAAAACACATGTTCACTTAGGCACTTAGGTCACTTCATGGCGTTCATTGCCAAGCACACAAAACAAAATGTCTAATGTGTCCATTAAACCCATGTGCAACCGGCCAAGTAACTAGCATAAGTACTAGTTAGGCTAACTAAGGTAATGATGCTTAACACCTTAGTGGGGAACATGATTGGACTAGTCATCATGGTTTTCTACCATATTTTGGCCTAGTATGCCATAAATCCTTACATAATTTTGCATGGCCGAAAGTTAACATTTAAACTTAGTAGTTCCACTAGTACCACTCATTTAAATGTACATTTTTGTCCTCCAACTTTGTTTCCTGCCAAGTTCAGCATAGTCTTCCTTTTTAGTGCACCTAAGGCACATAGTTCTGTAATTTTGCATTCTCATCACTACCACTTTGCTCAATTGAGTCCCCCTTTGTATTTTAATAGTATATTTCTCATTTTTCTTGGCCTTAGCCAAGCTCAAAAGGGTGGTCCTAACAGCAAGTCCCAGTGGCGAGTCACAAAAGTCCTTATCCACGTGCTGCTAGGCTCTGGGGCCAAAGGAAGACTATAGTTAACACTGTGACTTAACCAACAAGTGACCTTAGTAACTAGAATCATAAAGATCCTCAAGTAAAATACCTACAACAAAAGCTAACTACTGCGATAACCCTCATCGGTTACCCAGCCCGACAACTTTAGAATCTGCACAACATAACTAAGGAGTGAGAACTTAAACATTCTCAGTAAGGGTTTTCATTGTACCTGTAAGGAAATTACTAAGGACTCCACATATGAGAACATATATAACCTACTATGAGCCCATACAGCCCAAGGGTCTAATATATGCATATACTTAGATCCCTTGGGACCTCTCCTCATCCTAGTCCTTGAATTATAAGGCATAGTCTTGTTTTTTAGCAAGCTTGACTTGCCAGTCTAACTAGTGATAAATCACCAGTTGAACCTCTCCCGGTTATGTTGTACAGGGGCACTAAGGTGGGACTATTGTAAACTAGGCCATAAAGACCTTGTAGACTAGGTGCATTAAGGTTTCACCGTGCAACCTCGTGGCTAACGGCATGGCTAGGTCACCAAAGGTTCTAAACCTCTCATCCAAGCTAGTGATACTTAGTTGTGATCCTTAGTAAACTAGTTTTCTTGCTTATGGTAGAAGTAACTATAAAACTTTATAAAACTCAATAAAACTTTTAGGCCTCAAAGGACTTTTGAAAGTCTCAGAGTACCCTTGGAATCTTTAGACCCCAAGGTACCCTAAGAACCCCATTAGGTTTCCCCTCAACCCTTCTAGAAAAATTTGGAAAATTCAGCCAACATGCTTATGGTGACACGTTGCCACAGTTATCAACGAACTGTCTGTTTTGCAGCATTGGCAACGCATCGTGGCAAATGGTAAGGGTTGGTGATGCGTCGCCAATCTACGAAACCCAGAAAACTTTTCCATTTTTGCTACTATGAATTTTGGACACTTACCAAACATATCAAACATTTTTGGTTAGCCTCTAAACTTTATATATACATAAAACATGTTGCATAGATCACAACCAACTATCACAAGCTAATCTATGATGCATTATAACATCATTCCAATCATCACAAATCTCATAGTCCACCATGATTCAACCTTGCCCACTAACAAATGCTATGGCTAGAACTACTTGAATTTATCAAGTAAACTCATTCCAATAGCATTAATTGAACTTAAAAACACAATTCCCTTACCTCAACTCCAAGTAACAAGCAAGAATTATGCAACTCTTCCTCAAGAACTCAAATTCTACAAAGCTCTACCTAGTTCTAAGTAAATATGAGCGCAAAACATCAAGTTACTAACTTCCAACCAAAACCCAATCTCCCAATCAACTAATAAACATGAAATTAATCAAGAACACATTGATTACCTTGTATAAAAAACAGGGGATAGTGGAAAACATAGCTCCAAACTTTAAAACCATGATTTTATGTTTGAAATGAGCTTCCAATGGCCTATATACTTATGGTAACTTCTCTTTTCACCAAAAACTCTTGATTTTGGGCTCCAATGGATGAAGAAATGATGGTGTGAGGGATGAACTCAGGTTATGGCAACCATCCCCCACTTGACCATCTTATAAACCAAGTTTAAAACCCAAGTCACCAAAGTATTAGACATGGAACACTTAAACCCCTTCTTTTGGTAACCTTAGTCATTCTTGGTCAATTTTAATTTATTTCAGTTAAGTTTGGGTTAAAATTAAAAGTTAGGTTATAAAAACTCATTTTTAACTACTCGGGACCTAGCCTGATTATTCAAGATACAAAATTACCATTTTACCCCTGAATCTTATTTAGTGACTTAACCTCCTTAGAACTTAGTGAACTTTGATAAACTTACTTATTCTTGCTATGTAAACTTGAATTAAGGTTTCAAACTTGATTTACAGTACTTTTCCTTCCTCAAGAATGCTTCCTACCATAAGGGCCATAACAATAATGCTCTAATCTTTTTCTTCGCTTTCTCCATTTTTGCCTTTGTCTTTGCCCTATTCCTCGGAAGCCCATTGATTACTACCCTTGCCCTCTATTTGGTTAGGGAATCATGCCACTCAAAAAACTCAAACAATCTATATTTGTTTGTAGAATACAAAAAAATCCAGTTTTATTCCTTGACCAAATAGGTTGATGTGTTACTTCCCAACAAAACCAAACAACTTTGAACCTAGTACTTACCCCGTAATATATGCAATTGTAGAAGTGAGGACTCGGGTTGACATTAGTCCAAGATGTTTGAACTGTAGTAAGAACTCCACAATCATAGTGAGTTTTTTCAGTTCCAGTTGCCATTTTCTTCAACTTTCAAATTTGCACGCGTATGTCTTTTGCTTCCTTTTAGTTCTGCCTCCTTCATTTCCTTCTTTTGTTGAGTTGAGCCTACCTTTATTCAATAGCCACCAATTGTAAAAGTGACGGCTCGGCCAAGATGTTTGAGCTACAACAAGGGCTCCATAGTCATACTGAGTTCTTTCAGTTCTAGTTGCCATCCGCTTCAGCTTTCAAATTTGCATGTATATATCTTTTGCTTCCTCTCAGTTCTGCCTCCTTCATCTCCTTCTTTTGTTGAGTTGAGCCTACCTTTATTCAGCAACCACCTGCATTTGCCACTTAACCCTTTCCATTTTCCCGCCCTTTAACCCTGACTAATAACTTGAAGCCAACGTGGACACATGCTTGAACCTTTAAACCATGTGGTAGCACTACATTCGCCATGTTGGCTGATTTTTGTCAAATTAACAGAGAAATTAAAAGAGGACATTGATTGGGACATGATTCATGAAATTAAAGGCCGGAGATTTTAAGAGAACAAAATAAAGGTTAGGGACCAATTAGAACAATTTGATAAGGTTAGAGATGATAAATAAATTTTACCTTTCTTAGGGGTAGGAGATGTTCAGGGGAGGGGTAATTTTCAGTCAAATTCAGGACTGCCTCCATTAGCTTACCATTTCGCCATCGAATATGAACGCCAACAGTTTGGTCCAGTTGAACTCCAAAACGTTCGCCCCTCGGCTATCGTAATCCGCGAATCGCACCCAAATGCAGCAAAATGCTTTTGTCATTACTGGCCTGGGGTGTCCAGTGCCTGCTTCTATCACCTGCTCGACGAAAGTCCCCAGAGAAATCACTCCCCATCCAGGCCCATCTCGGCGGAGCTTCAAACCGGTTACGACGGGGCTGCAAAGAGAATCCAAGAAGTCATTGTCGCGGTTACTGAGAAGAGAGGCCGCCATTGAAGGCATTCCGAGGAAGGCAAAGTCCAAGAGGCAGAAAACTCAGCTCTGGCCAAAGGCTGTCTTGGAAGCTCTTGATGCGGCAATCAGAGATAATAGATGGCAGTCTGCCCTCGAGGTACGCCACCTCTCTCAAATCTACGTTTCTTGGGTTTTCTATTTTCATTGCGATTTTCTTGCGCAGTTCAATTAGTTTAACAACAATAACAATTTATTCCCTGTTGGTAGATTTTTGGGCTTCTTCGTAAGCAACATTGGTATGAGCCAAGATGCCAGACGTACACTAAACTGCTAATGATGCTAGGCAAGTGCAAGCAGCCTGAGAAGGCAAGCTTGCTCTTTGAGGTATTGCTTTCTGAAGGGCTCAAGCCCTCTGTTGATGTGTACACTGCTCTTATCAGCGCATATGGTAACAGTAACCTGATTGACAAGGCATTCTCAGTTGTGGACGAGATGAAATCGGTTTCTGACTGCAAACCAGATGGATACACTTTTTCTGTTCTTATTAGCTGTTGCGTGAAAGTATGCCGATTTGATCTGGTAAGAGGAATCTTTGCTGATATGTCCTATTTGGGAATCGAGTGTAGTACTGTGACATACAATATTATTATTAATGGCTATGGCAAGGCTGAAATGTTTGAGCAAATGGAGTGCATGCTGAGTGATATGGTTGAAAGTGGTAATTCCGTTCCTGATATTTTCACCTTCAACTCAATTATTGGGGCGTATGGGAATATTGGGCATATTGGGAAGATGGAGCAGTGGTATGATGAGTTTCAGATTATGGGATTACGGCCAGATATAAAAACCTTTAATATCCTTATCAAATCCTACGGAAGAGCCGGCATGTATGAGAAAATGACATCTGTGATGAAGTACATGGACAGAAGATTTTTCTCTCCTTCGGTTGTAACTTATAATATTGTGATTGAAATATTTGGAAAAGCAGGAAATATAGAGAAGATGGACGAGTATTTTAAGGATATGAAGAATAAGGGAATGAAGCCGAATTCTATAACATTTTGCTCACTTGTTAGTGCTTATAGTAAAGCTGGGCTTCTCAACAAAGTTGATTCCATTTTGAGGCAGGTAGAAAATTCAGAAGTGATACTAGATACTCCATTCTTCAACTGTATCATCAGTGCCTATGGCCAGGCTGGTAAACTAAAGAAAATGGATGAGCTATTCTTGGCAATGGAAGATAAGAACTGCACACCTGACCAAATCACCTTTGCTACAATGATCCAAGCATACAATGCGCAAGGAATGATGAAGGCTGCTCAAGATCTTGAGCGTAAGATGATTAACACAAAGGAGAATCCAGGTATCTTGTATTGCCTTCCCCAGTTCTGATATATGATTTGCTGATAAATTGTTTCTTAATTGGTTCAATAATTTTGCAATTCACAGCTTATAAATTATTGAGTTAATTAGTTTTTTTGGTTAAAACATGATTACCCTTTCAATTCCGTATTACCATGCCGAACTATGTTCCTTGATGATACGCAACTAAGCAAGTATAAATCTTATGATTGTTTGGTAAATGATATAAACAAACATGTTGCTTCTCTGATGGAATTATATCACTAAGGGGATCATAGTCCGATTCGTCTAAGCAACTATCCTTCACTAAGGTCTTGATTAAGTATACGGTAGTAGTTTCTGTCCAAACTAAAACATTTAGAGAACCTTCTTTTTCTTTCATGTAGTGTTCAGGGTTTGGGAAATTCCTTATCAAGTATAAAAAGGCTCTCCAGTGCAAGGTCTCTATGACAGTAGGGGAAGTGTCTTCTCCCAAACCCATACTCTAGGTTCTAAGTTGCAAAGTAGCGAACTCACCTTTTGGCCATGATTCCCCTTCAGGAAATTCTGTGAAGAATTGCCCACCAAAATATAAATATTGAATCCCAATTTTCAGAAGCGTCTTTTACTAAATGTTTCTAATGCTTAGAGTATTGATCTTGTAAATAATCTTCTTTTGGGATTTTCTTGATTCTGTAATCAATGGTTTTCCTATTTCTTTCCCCCCCCCCCCCCCCCCCTCTCTTTTTGGGTGCAAGAAGATGAGTTTCATGCTCAATAGGATTCTTTGTTGCATCTTTTAATCAATGATTCTTTGTTGCCTTCTTGAATTTCTTAAATTTTTAGGCACAAGGCTACTTGAATGCTAGCATAGATTTGCTAATTGCTATGAAGGCAATCATATGACACTCCATACTGAAGCAACTTATTTCTTGCTTAGGATGTCTTGTATAGTAGGTAAGCTTTCCATTATTGTTATTACATATTGCCCAAACCTAATAACTGCAGAGACACTAAAGGTCTCGAGACCTCCAATATTGTTGAGGCAAACTTTTCCATCTATGTTGTTATATGCTTGTAAATGCCTTCCTACCCCAATATGTTTCCCATGTGCATTCTGTTCCCTTAGAAAAAAGTTGGGTCAAGAGATAGATGTTCTGCACTTCTGCTTCCCAACTTTCAATGTGAACATTGAGCCTATGTCCTCATACCATGTCAAGATCTTACATAATTATTTTCTTGTTGAATGCATCGTATCTTTTGATTATCTATACTTGTTCAATTTTAGAGTTAAACATGTAATTCTTCAAAGAAAATTGGCTGTTCTGGTGGAGAAGGTGGTAGATAAGGTGGATGAATCGTGCGACAACTTATTGGAGACTGACAATAATGATGGTTGTTAAAGCGTCCAACTAGGTGGATAATAGTATATTATGTGTGAGGTGGCACTTAATTTTTGAATATTTTCCTCACGCCCTTTTGATTGATGTTGGGATCTGTGATCTATCTCCATTCCATTTTCTGGAATGCATCATTAATTTTGTGTTGATTACTTGAGTCAACTTCATGTAATGGTCTATCCTCATCGGTTTTACTCTGTAGTTCTGGTCCAAAGTTGTCACTATCCTTCACAGTTTCTTTAGCTTCCACCAGCAAAGGGTGTCCTAAGTTATCCTCAGTGGACTTGCAACTTGTTGAGGGGATGCTATCGTAGTAGCACTAATTCATCGGATCAGAAGTTAAGTTGGTGATGTGATGGGAAGTCCTCATATTGCATCCCCTCAACAAGTTGCAAGACCACTATGGAAAACTTGGTACACCCTCAACTGGGGAAAACTAAAGAAACTGTGAAGGATAGTAACAAGCTTGGACCAGAACTATAGAGCGAAACTGATGAAAATATGAAGGATAAACCATTACATGAAGTTGACTCAAGTAAGTAGCGCAAAATTGATGATGCATTCTACAAAAATGAGGTCAAGATAGATCATAGATACCAACATCGATCAGAAGGGCATGAGGAAAATCTTCAAAAATAAAGTGATGAGGTAATTGACTTTATACATACTATACCATTATCCACCTAGTTGGATGCTTTTACATGGTATCAGAGCTCAAGTTTCGGTTCCCCAATTTGTCTAAGTTCTATCATTTGTTACTCGGTTCAGATTTGCTTCCGATCTGTGTCAAGTTTCGGTTTCACATGCAAGCTGGTTGAGGCTTGCATGTGTGGGGAGTGTTAAATCCCACATGGCTTAATAAAGGAGTTACTTGTGATTTTATATTGTGGCAAAACACCTCCACTTATCACAAATTAGTTTTAAGTTGGATGCTTTAACAATGGTGAACAGTAAGGCATTTTCTTTTTGGAACTCTTTCTCTATGTAAAATCGCTGCGCTGGAAAACATAGAATTTTATGGAAAAGATTGTATCAGTGTACCACAGTTTGTACGGGGTGGTTCATCAATATCATCTAGAGTGCATTGATCCGTGGAGAGCATGGGGTGCCAAGTTCCATAACATATATATGAACAAGTTTCTGGGCGATATTATAAGACTTGCATTTGGCTGCAAAGCATTTCCATATGAGGAGAGCTAGAACAAGCTGCAATGATGCAGGAAGCTAAGTGTTAGCTTCACCCCGTGTGTGCAAGTAGGATATGCAACATGCTATCAAAAGCATGCGGTGCTGAAGTTAAGAGTTTCAGTTCTTTTGAAACAATCTTCGTTAACTTACATAATGTTTTTGTTACTAAAATGATATACCATTCTGTCTCTGCTGCATAATGAGAGGGTTAATGAATGGAAGTAATAGAATTAAAATTCTGTGTTCTGTTGGATCGTCTTCAGTCCAACCATCCATCCTGGCTAAGCTAGCTTTGCTAGGCGCACTTGTCAACATGTTTGATTTGCATCATCTTCATGGAAGAGGTAGCTAAGTAGGAGTTTTCAATTCTTTTAGCTCAACACCTAGTTCCTCAAAAGTCAAGGTAGTTACTTTGGAAAGAATATATGAAGAATTTCATTTTGAAACAGGTTATGCCATTGTTTGAACATCAAACAGTGCGAACACTTGCGGGTTTTAGATTTGCAGGTGAAGATATTAGTTTTTGATGCAAAGGTTTTGTGAATGAATTGGGTATGGCATTGAACTTGGTGCAGAGAAGTTGCAACATGAATCTTAACAATATGAAGAGGGTTGAAACATCATTATGCCTCAGGTTATCCTTTTGTTGGGTCATGCTTTCATTCTCGAGTTTTGATAGCTATCCTTTATAGAGGATGAGATAGTTGTTGTTTTGGTTGGCTGTGCTCTTTTGCTTAGTACATGTGGAACACGATGGTGTTGAAGGATCTTTGGCCCTAATCCTTCGTTGGTTCTTGTTAGTTGGACCTTTTAAATCAAGCGGTGGATTTCAAATCAAATCAACACTGGTTTGAACGTTGTTTCTAAGGACTGGTGTTTTGTCTTCGGAATGGATTGTTGTCTGTACATGATGTGGCAAAAGTCCTGGCACAATGTAGTGGTTTTGGCACTGCAATGCTTCGCCATCAAGGCTCTCCTTTGGAGCTTCTTCAATGTAAGGCCTTTTCCATATGTTATGATTAGCTCAGGTCTTACTGTAGAATTACAAGTCATCTATGGAACTCCTCCATTGGCAACGTACCCTTGGTTGCACTAGATTTTCTCGCTGCATTTGCATTTAATTTCTTTTTCTTTTGGTCTGTGCATGAGGAGAAGGTAGGATTTGGTCCCTGGCGTTGGACAAGGTGAGCTGGCCACTTGACCATAGACCAGAGCGCAAGTTCTGATTTTTATTTTATTTGGGGTTTGTTCAAGCTTATGAAGTTAAACCGGCGGTGAAGTAAACTGATATTTTACTGATTTTTTAATAAATTTTTTCCTTTTTGTTTGGCTTTCTATTAAAATGTGCGTGCTTTTCCCCCATTTTATTGCTCTTCTGCGAGCATCTTATTTGATAACCAGCATTCTACTATCGTAAAAAATTGTCGTTACCTATTATTTTGTGTTTTTTTTTTCTTTTTCCAGGCGTAGGAAAGGAAAAATTTCTAGAAAATAAGTGTTAGGAAAAATATGCAGGTACTTATTAAGCGGACAACTATATAATTTCAAATTGTGTTTTGCATCTCAAGCTCTTTGTTCTAGTGGCTAGGGGCTTTGAGAGATACAAAGAAGGTCTAGGATTTGAATTTTGCCTCCCTACTTTTTACAATGTCTTACATAAGTTGACTTGGTTATCATTTTGGTCCTAAAAAAAATAGTATGCGCTTTTTTCTAAAACATGCCTTACACAAGCTGATTTGATTATCATTCTAGTCCAAAAAAAAAAAAAACGGTTTGTCCCTTTTTTCTAATTATTATAATTGTATATCTATTTCCTTATAAACTTGTAAGATGCTTATGTGTATAAAAATAAAATGGTGTTTTGCTGACAAATGAAAATAAAATGCTAGAATTATTAAGATCCCTCAAGATGTGAAACATTTTGCTTTCGTTTTCCAAATTTCTTTAAATGCAGAAGTTTGGTTCGTGGAATGGAAATGGTGTAAAAAATAAAGCCATTCAATGTGGAATTGAAATTTTATTCCCAGTTTATGATAATGTGGAATTCAAAGGAATTGGCTGATGATTTCCTAAGAAATATATATGTTTTTCTTTTACTTTTTGGCGCATATATTTATTTTCTTTAAAGTTGAAGGGTGAATATGAAAAGGGTTTTTTTATTTATCCTGTTTGGTTGTTTTAGAATTATAGTTTTGTTTGCTCTTCCTGATGAAAAGAAGAAAGCTTTGGCTGGAATTCTAATTCTATTCTAGTTGCCAAAAGAAAAAGTCACAAATACTTTTGTAAGATATTTTCACCTACACATTTTCTAGCTGTCAAAGGAGTTCATATAATTTGTGGAGATTTTGGGAAAAAAGGAATAAAAATGATTATTTTTTTAAATTGTATACCAACTAAACTTATGGTTTAAAAGGTCAAACATTCATTTCAAAACATTTTTTCATAAGTATTATATGTTTTTTTAAGCAGCATGAGAGACGAGTATACTATTTGTTCCATATTTATAGACATATTTGGTTTGATATGAAAATTAAGAAAGTGGAGAAAGTTTGTGTTATTTCTAGGGGTGGAAATAAGCTGAGCCTAACCTGAACACCATAGACTAAAAGCTCGGCTTGTTAGGCTAGTTAAGGATTTGCTTGGCTAGGCCTTGAGCTTTAAAAATGGGACTCAAAGCTCTGCTTGAAAAGGTTCATGCTTGACTCAATGTCTCAATAGGTTTGAAGCTCGATTCAAGAAATTAAAATTAAAATTTTAAGATTTAGGGATATTAAAAATCAAATTATTTAGTTTTTATAGTAAACAAAATATTAGACTCATTAGAATCGATAAGAACTCGAGCATAACAGTACCAGACTTGAAGCTTAGATCGTTAAGAGTTCGAACTGAAAATGAAGCTTTACGCTCAGTTCAAAACTTGTTAGGGTTAGCTAGATCACAAATAAAAAAACGAGCTCAAGCTTGAATTGTTTGATAAGAGCCTCGGCTCATTTTCACCCATAATTTTTTTTATTATTTTTATGCATAACTTTTTACACTTAAATTGAGAAAGTTGGAAAAAGTAAATATCAAAATGATAGTTTAAACGATAGTATGATAAAGTAATTTACTAAATATAAAAATGTTGCAGAGATTTGAGATAATTTAAAATAGAATATGTTACAATAGTTTTGAGATGAAAAGAGTAATGATTAATTACTTTATGAAAGTTCTTAATAATAAACAGGTAAAACAAAAACACAAGCGGATTTTGAAAATGAGAAATGAATGCATAACATAGATTGGGAGTATGACAAAAATCTTGTTTTAAACTCTTAAATATCTTTTGCTTGCTTCTCATTTTATAAAGGGGGTTCGTGAAATATTTAAAAATAATGTTCACAACACCACCTACAAAATGCTATATGTGTATGTATGTGTCTCTGTGGTAGTCAGAAGTATTCTATGAGTATACAATATATATATTTATGACAGTAGTATTAGGTGAGGACTTGCATGTTGCAGAAAACTTGAAGAATTTCATGCCACATTGGTTGTTTAATTTTGTCGTGCAAGTCAAACCTAGGACCTTACCTCCGAGCCAAAGTATCCGTTGCCAACCGGATTGGGTTGGCGAGACAATTGATGCTATATTTATATACTCCACAATTTCATTGGTGTAAATTGTAACCTCCAAAAAATAAAAAAAGAGAAAAAGAAAATGATCAAAGAAATGAAAAAACAAAACTATATCAATATAGTTAGAGGAACTAATTTTTGCAACCCTAGCCATCAACTCCCCTCCATCTCCATAAAAATAAGCCCCTCTAACCTAGCCCTATTTAGCTAAATCTAAATCATTTTTTGGCCGGATTTGGCCATTGATGTCAATTCGTTTCAACTTAATTTAAAATAGTTTATTTTTATTTTTACATATTTTTTTACTTGAAATTAATTTTATTTATAAGTCAATATTTTGTAAGTTTAACAGTACATTGAAGATATTAAAAAAATAAAAAATTATTAAAATTTAATAACTTCATGAAAACTTACTTTCAAATGGATTATTGTATCTATATAATATTGGCTTTTAAATTAAATTAGTTTGAGTTAAAAAAGATGTAAAAATAAAAATAAGTCATTTTGGATTAAGTTGATTTAAATTAAAATGAATTGGCTACTGTTTCTTCAAATAATCATTTCCGTTAGTAGAGATTTTTACACCACTCAAAAAAACCGTTTTTCCAATAGTTTAATTACCAATGGTTTAACCGTTGGTAAATACCAACTTAAATAACTGTTGGTAAATATTTACAACATGTTGGTAAGGTATAACTCTAGTTCGATTCAGGTTGAGGCGGTTCAATTATCAACAACTTAACCGTTGGTAAATATTTAAGTAAAATGCATTGTTTCAGTTAAACAGTTACCAGCGGTTAGGTTATTGGTAACCAAATTTTAAATTAAAACCAACTCTTTCTTTCTCCATATTCTCAGGCTTCACCTCTTTCTCTCTCCATTCTTTCTTCTCACTTGTGAAAGTTCGTCCATATGCCGCCGCCGGAGCTCAGCAACCATGGTCCCAAGCTGGAAATCACTAAATTTCAGTAGATTTGGTGCCGATCTTGAAGTGTATGTAGGTATTTTGTCAAGTTTCTTCTTACATTGTTAGATATTATAATTTTATTTTATTTTTTTTCATATTTTGCTTTCTGAGCGCGAGCTTCTTGTTTTTATGCTTCTTCTCTCAGTGCTTGAGCTGCAAAGAAGTGTTCCCTTAGTTGTTGTTCACTTGGTAGGTACGATTTTAATTTTTTTGAATTTTTGTATAATAAAATTTGAAAATTAATGAGGGTATTTTGTGGAAAATGATGAATGAGATAATTTATTTTGTAAGAAAATTAGATAAATGCGTAGTACATTTCTATGGAAATTTGCGTTTGTTGTATTTTAAAAGTTGATGTATGATTTTTTTTGTTTTGGGTTTGTTTAAATATATATGTAATTAAATTGTTTTGATATATTTTTAACTGTAGGGTTTTATTACGTTTAATTGCAAAAATTATTCAAGGCAATTTTAGATTTTTTCTTAAAACAATCTTCTTATATTCAGCTGTTTTATATTTTGTATATAAATTTTTGGAATTTAGGGTTTAATTAAATATGGAGAAGTTTAGTGATGGAGTATTAATTGTTATAATTAATTATGTTATATGGTGTTGTGATATTATCAATTGTTATGTTATTGTTTGTTAAGATAAATGATTAAAGAAACTAATTATTTACAGTGAACTTATTGTGTCTCTATTTTATGTTAGTGTGCAAAATATTAATTAAGTGTTTAGCTATTGTTAATGTTAATGAGTCTATTGTTTATGTGTCTCTTATTAATGTTAATTATGCGTCTCTTTTTAAAGTTAGTGAGTCTACTGTTAATTAAAGAAATTAATTATTTATAATTCTTGTTACTATTTAATTATGTGTCAAGTTATTAATGTTATGGTCTATGTGATATTAATTGGCAGTTGGATATACCAAAGTTTAACAAGCAAGTACAAAAGATGATGGTAGAGGAGATTGCATGAAAGGACGCGGAGTATGAGAAAAAGCTGGAGCGGTTCAAAAGGAGACAATGAGTAAAGATGGAGGCAAATATGGTTGCCATGGAGGCCAATCGAGCTCAGTTGAAGTTGATTTGTCGATCATTGAACCTTCCTTGTTCGCTACCTCAAACTATGCCACATTATACTGATGCATCTGATTCAGATAATGACGAGATAAGGTATGTTTGATGATCATGATCATGTATAAGTAAATCATCTTGTGATTCATATACTGGGAAACTTGGATGAAATTTCATAGGCATGATATTGAGATGAATTTTCTGAAAAGTTTCATTACGGTGGCTTAGATGAATTGTTGTTAACTTATTATTATTTTACTATGATGTATGACTGAACATAAGACACATTGAACGTCTATTAGTATTTGTGTGGACCTCTCAAACAATGGATATGTACATTGCATGTGCATACTATAATAGGGCCATATTGAATTTCGAATTTCGAGAATAGGCAAAATCAAGAAAAAATAGGATTGAAAAGTCCATGGCAGCGTACCAACAATCAGAACCATTTGTAACTACCAACGGTTTGAGCAGTTAGTAGTTTCTAATAGCTTAACTATTGGTACATACCAACGGCAAAAACCATTGGTTACCAAAGGTTTAGCCGTTGGAAACTACCAACGGTTGAAGTTGTTGGTGATTTTCCAATGGTTTCAATTGCTGCTAATTTACCAATAGTTTGCGTGTTGGAAACCCTGCAAATTGTTGGAAAAACCGGTTCACATATAGACCGTTATTAATTACCAAAAGTTCACTTACCAATAGCTGTAAGTTGAAAACTACCAACGGTCTAAAATTGAACCGTTGGTAAAGTTGTTTCCAACAAATGAAATACCAATGATCATGATCCAATGGTTAGGCATTGGTAAATTCAAATTTACCTGGTGAAGGCGATTGGAAAAAGCCCGTATTTTAGTAGTGTTATTTGCTCTTGCTAGATCCATTTTCTTCTATCTCAAATGAAGAGAATGAATTGCAAATTGAAAAGGCAATAGTGGGGTGCTCTATTCAATAAGGTTGACCGATATGCTTTCCCAGTCGACCGATATGCTTTCCTATAGTGAATTAAGTATTAGCATTCATTAGTTTGTTTGTTAATACAAACATTATGTTAAATCTGTGTGATTTATCTTTGAAGGTTTTTTCTTGTATTAGTCTGTAGGTTTGAATGTTGAATATACTTGTATATTCTCTATAGTTTTTCAGTGTAATATGGTATCACAAAGACACTATGAAGAAAAAATACATTAAACCTACTATCTCTGTGTTGCGGAACAGGACCTCAGTGCCCTAAATTGCTAACACTGGTAGGCTTTTTGGGAACTATGATCCCACTTAGGTTACAATTGGCTAGTTATTACTCGAAAAATATCTTAAATGATTACATGCAACTAGTTACTTAGCCTACCCTGCATAGGAAAAATGCATGCATTGTCCTGGCTATGCGATAACAATTAAATTAAAATATCATTGAAAACAATGTTGCGGCAGTTAATAAAAACATAATTCAAACCAAGCCAAGACATAAAACTTTAGTTGCTTTAACTTCAAGTAACAACTATGTACATACATCTCAAACTTATATGCACCCAAATGTAACCCCGGTGTTATACACACCAATGGACACTAGTAAAGGCAATCTTTTGTATGAAAATAACATACATTTAGAAGAAGCAACTTATATCTACTAAGATCCATCTTTAGCTCTTCACTCAAGCAAGCTAGCTTTAAGTGGTGAGCCATACTTTCCTTGTACTCACTTAACCTCAAATTGTAAGACAAACACTTTGGTCAGTACTAGCTTATGCCATAAGTAACCTAGAAACGTAAAGTTTTCTACTTAAAGAATACCTTCAATCCAATAAAACTTAGCCTTAACAACTACCTCTTACCAACTGTTAAACCCGACTAGCCCGTTTAACCTGCACGACACTTAAGGGGTGAGTACTCTAAAGCACTCAGTAAGAGATTCGGTACCTACAGGAGGAAAGATATACAAGCATACAAAGCACAACAAGTATATGTATATAGCATACAAAACAAAACAAGCAACCAACTACATAACTAGAGTCAAGAATAAAACAACAACCAATGCAAATAATTGATGAATGGATGGATGAATAAATGAAATATGCACATGCAAATACACTTAGGACTTCCTTAAACCCGTTGATGCTAGACTTATCGTGAGCTCATACGGTTGGGGTACTTGGATATTGGCCCTCGTATCCTATGCTAGCTCTTAACTAACCCCATAAAGTCCTCTTATAGGCGCCTTAGAGTATGTTGTCACTTACTCAACCCTTGCTCGCATCTGACGAGTTACTTAGAGTAAGTCACCGCTTACTCCTTCCTTACTCGTCTCTTCCCTTAACTTATTGTGCAGGGTAGTTACCTTATGTGGTTCAACTTGCCAAATCTTATGGTTTGGTTGGGATCCTCTTAGGTTTCCTTTGATTGCCCAAAGGTCTAAGACCTCTCACTTAGGACAACAAAGAGTCTGAAACCCACCTTAATCCCCATAATGCTCCCTTAGGAACTTAAGCACTTTAACTTCCTTAGCCACCATTCCTTACCCTACATTAACTACACCACATAGCTACCACCTAAGTAATTCATAATTCCTAACTTAGGAATGATTTCTTGACCCAATTGAGGCTATGAAACATCTTAAATTAGCCTAAGGATGATAACCAAGGTTTGAGACATTCTTAGGATGCCCTGAGCTTAAAGGACTAATGCCTTGGCGATACCATCGGCGACGCGTCGCCAAAGGCATGAACGCTCTGGAATCTTGACATCTAACGGAAACACACCTCCATGTCACATCACCATCGCCAATTCACATCGCGAACAGTGACAAGTCGCCAAAGCACTACAGCATTACGCGACAGCGTGCAAACTTACACGAAACTTGCTCAAACTTTCCCATCCTAAAGCTAATTCACATGGGTCTTGTTTCTAATTGATTCCCACACGTAATACTACATTTCTATGCATTATTTGAGCTGAATTTACTTAAATCCCTTGCCTCAAATCATCCTTAAAGCAAAAAACAAGCAACAAGCACACTTGAGCTCCATAGAGTTCCTTTGAGTTTCAAGCTTAAATTCAACCAAATTGGACACCAAGAGCATGAAGTTAAGACCATTTCTAACCATTTAACAAGCTTAAAACTGAGTAATAAGGATCAAAGACGGTTACGTTTGGGTTTAAACCAAAACCTTGCAAAAACAACTCCAAATGCCCTAAATTCACCAAAAACGAGCTAAGGACTTGTTGGGATGGCTTTGAGACCTTCAATTTCATAGAATTTTTTGCTAGAATAAGAGCTTTGAAGGTGGTGAGCTATGGAGGAAAGAGAGCCACGAAAACGGCAAATGGGGGAAATGATGAATAGTGTCATCTCCTCCACTTATATAGCCAACCTCTCTTTTATTTGACACTTTGGCCCTCAAATTTAGCTTTGCATCACTTATGCCACTTAAACACTTCCCACACCATCACTCCTTGGTCCAATTGAAAGGTTTTTCTTAATCAAACACTTGCCCTTAAGTCACTTAAGCTATTATAAGGCATAATAGCTTAATTTCTCACTTAGTGCATTTTTCACCCTTAACTTTTGCTTTTGGTTCAAATGGCTAAAAACACTTATAGTCTTAAAATCAATTAGCTCAAAACACTTGCATGACCCTAATTTTACTGAAATTACGGTCATGCCACCGACTTAGGCCAAAATTACCATTTTACCCTTCTTGCCCTTTAGGTGCCAAATACTTTGGAACTCAATTTAACCCTACTTAGCTTGCTTTCCTTGGTTAATAAAACTTATTTGAGGGAAATAACTTGAGATTTACTTACCTCAACATTCAAAGTAGAGGAAACACTAGGAAAGCCTTTACACTCTATGGAGTTTAGTGTTGTTCCTTATTGGTAGATACCATATGTTTTTATAGTTAATGGAAAAGAACTCCATAAAAAAAAAAAAAAAAAGAAGAGAAGAAATTTCTACTTATTTATGGAAGTCCTAAACATCCTGAATTGAGAGAATTAATGCTTGGATGAAGAAAAGGGGAGAGTAGTGGGAAAGGAATAGGAGGAAGCGGGAAGGGAATTAAGAGTTGAAAATAAAGTGGGAACAAGCAAGCACCATTGCCATTGGTGTGGTGGCAGTAGTAGGCCGGAAGGTTCGAAGTGGAGTGGAGCGAGCAGGTGTCCAATCCAAAGGCAACCGATGGACCGACCTAACCAATCGTCTCTAAGATCGAATGAAATAGGATGGGCCAATCATCCATACATAAGTGAACCAATTTTCCAAAAGACAAAAAGGCGGTTAATTAGAACATCATTAGGTCTCTGAAAAACACCATCACTTCAATTAGCTCCTCTTTCCAAGTCCACTGGTCTCGGGCGGCCACCAACGCTAGTGAAGCAGGCTCGTCCATTGCTTGGAAGGCTACGATCTCACTCGTTTTTCAAACACTTCTACATCATCAACTCGCCACTTTCATATGAAAAAGCCCTTTCCAAAAACAAGTCCCCCCATCTGGAATTGTAAGCTAAGTAAGAGATTGTGCGCGACAAACTTACTTCATCATTTTGCAAATATATTATAACTTTAACGTCTCACTTTATTCTAAGCCAATGTTATTTGGCATTTGGGACCATTGACAAACTTGAAAAATATATAACTTATGGGAGAAAAAAACATTAATATAATTGTATCCATTTCTTATGTCTAAGTATCAGTTTTACGATTTCTCTAGGCTTAATTTTAATTCCCCGCTGTGAAGTCCTAGCTGCATCCCCTTTTCTCTCCCACATTGTTTTTTCTCCTTTGTTCTCTGTATATTCGGCCAAACTTTAATGTCAATCTAGGTCTGGCTAGTTAATTTTTTATCATTATTTCACCTGATTACTCCCAATCACATTCACCGTTATTTTTCCCCCACAAAATTCCTTCACCACCATCGATAGGAGTTTCATCTAGTTTATCCGACATTTTATGATAGACAGATATAGTTAACCCATTTTTTAAATTGGTAGCTACAAGAAGATCGAGTGGGATACACAAAGCGGCTAAGACTTGGATAATGAGGTGTTTGCAAATAATAGATTAGGATGATCGTATGTCATTTTTTTTTATTTATCTTACCTTTTATTTGGTCTTTTTTTTTTTACGAATTACTTATGAGCTACTTCTCCAGGATTATTCTAATTTACTTAGAAAGTTTCAGTTCAATCTTTTTCATTTATTCAGTATCACAGGGATTCATAGCATTTTATTGCTCAATTTATATGTCCTTGTTGTTTTTTAATGTCATACATCATTAATTTGTAAGATGTTATTTAACTTACTGATAATTGAAATGAAGTACATTTCTATAAAAAAATATATATCAATTTTATGACACCAACAAACATGATAAATTTAATACAAACAGATGAGAGTAACGAAAAGAGATGAAGTACAACGAAATTTTGTGCACCATAAGAGGTTGCATATAAACAGAATATCTCTACCTCATTGTGTGGATCCCATTCTGGGCAAGTACCATATGGCAATTGTGAATTTGTGCTCCACTTGACAAAGCAAGAATATAATCATTCTCGAAAGTGATGGTACTATATATATAAATATGTGCATATCAAATATTGCGGAAGTTATTGCCAGCTAGATAGAAAAATGTTTGAGGTTGAAACCAATATCGAGATTTCGAGTCTCAACTTCCCTAAAGCGAAAAGTGGTTAAGAGCAGTGGCGGAATGTGTGGGGGTAGATCCCCAGGAATTTTAAAAATGCTTAGAATAAGGATAAAAATCATAAATACTCTTGAACTTTGGTAACTCATACATATAAATTCCCTTGGACTTTGATTTGGGTTAACTCGCCGCTCCAACTTTGATAAGTGGGATACTTAAACCTCTTAAGTGACAGAAAATGAAGCACGTAATTTATTTCTGTTACAGAATTGATCCAATTAGTTGTATGAGGATAGAAACAAAAATAAGAGAAAACTCAAAGGACCTGACTTTGGTTTTCCCACCATCCATATATAAATTGACGCAAATCGAGGGATTCGATTGAATTGTATCTCCCTCCTCCTTCTCTCTGTGATACCCATGGTTTTTATGATTCAAGTTGTCAAACGATTCTACCAATTGGATAATGAAAATTGATTTGGATCAATAGGGAAGATTGTATGTATTCATGATTGGGAGGTCTAAGCTTGTAGGAACCGAATGAACTGGATGGAAAACAAGACCTTCTAAGAACAAAAGATTCTCCTATCAGGGCAACAATTAACCCAATTGGCCCAACTCGCTTCAATATTTCCGTTTTATCGAAATGAGGTTTACAGCAAAAATAATCATTTTATCTTCTAGCAAAGCATTACTATGATCTCAAAGCATTCGCAACCGGCCGATGTCTAACCCATTTGTAGTATATTAGGCGCACTAGAACTTGAACTCAGATAGCCATCAAATGAATGGACGGAACTCATTAGATCTACGAGAAAGAAGTGATGGACCATCTTCAAACTCCAGATCCAGCTGAGGTGAGAGAAATCCAATTAGAAGATTCAACATGTGGATGCCGAGGCCGTAGGTGATGATGTAGAAGCCATGGATGAAATAGACACCAATAGGGACGATGAGGGGGATGTTGCCAATAAAGAAGATGGTGTAGGAGGCGGTGGGGATTTGGAAGGATTTGCTAATGTGGCAGTCTATGCTGGTGGCTTGGGAGACGGATCGGGGGTGGTCATTTAGGCATAGAGAAGATGATGTTGGTAGCCAGATGGAAAGCATTTAAGAGAGGAAAAACAATTACGTTCATGAGAGGAAAACCAAAGTCAGGTCTTTAGAGTTTTCTATGATTTTCATTTCAGTTATCTTACAACCAATTGCATCAATTTTGTAATTGAAACAAGTTCCATTACTAATTTCTGTTATTCAAGGGGCTTAAGTGTCCCACTTAACAAAGTTGGAAGGACGAGTTAGCCTAAGTCAAAGTTCAAAGGGTTATGTGTCTGAGTCATCAAAGTTCAGGGGCTATTTATGATTTTGGACCTTAGAATAAAGGTAATATTTTGATTATTTTTGTAAAAAGTTAGAGATGGGGTGTGAAATTCCGCTCCCAAAATTTGGTAGAAGAAGATAAAAATGGGGCAATGTGGCTTGTGGCATGCATAATTCTCTCCCAAATAGCTGAAGTGCACCTTTCCCTTGAGTAGAACATTGTCATTTTTTTTGCCTTGTCATTTTTTTTGCCTCACTCCTTCCTTCTTTAAATGTCATTTTCTCCTCCAATCTCTTAACCCTCTCCATCAATTTCTCACAAAAACCCTCCTGCCCTCCCCTGCCCATGGAATTAAATGCTGCGCGGTATAACGGTATATCGTGTAGTATACCGTTTATTGCCAGTAAGCAGTATGTGATACAATTTTTTTTACATTTTATCATTTTAATGCGCGGTATTTCACAGTATTTCAAGATATTTCACATACCGCTCACTTTTTATGTAAAATTTGTCCAAAAACAGTGGTATACCACAAATACCATGAGGTATATATCACGATATTTTATTTTTCACGAATGTGTATAAGATGTTTTTTTTTGTCATTTTACATTAAAAATTATAAATATATAAAACATTAAAATATAATTAATATACATATCATAAAATAAATATTTTATTATTTTTTTGGTCATTTTTCTTAGTTAACATAAAAATAATTCTTTTTCTATAACATTTTGTATTAAAAAATATCTTATAACACATATATTTTATTTATATTTGATAAAATATGATGAAAAAAATTAGAATACATATAAAATGTGTAAAAAAATATTGAATTTATATCATCTTAAAATAATATTCTAATATTCATTTTTTTTTTATAAAAACGGCAATTATATGCAATGTGATATACCAAACAGTATACTTTAAAAATTTAGGGTATGGTATACCAAGTAGTAACAGTATTTAACAGCTGCCGCTGCCCCAGACTCCGTAAATCCCCAAACGCCTCTTGAGTGCAACCATCTGTGTCCTACGCTCCACGTCTCCACCACACAGCTGACGCTCGGCGTCGCTTCGTTAATCGCCACCCGCTTTCACCCCTGGGCCAAAATCCTAATTTCTCCATTGGTTAAGAGAGCGAGAGGGTTGCCTCTTATTATGTAGTCTTTTCTTTTTCCTATCAACGACGTATACATATAGTTCAATTAAACTCATGATCAAATCTCCGATGTAAAAGAAAAGAGAAAACATGTATATATGTGGAATATTATGGAATCTGTAAACTTTTCAAGAAAACATGGATTGTGTTGCTCGTATAGTTCTTCATTCCACTTCCCACTTCTTCAAGCCACCACAATTAAATATATGCTTCCAATACACTTGGCAGTCGGCATCCGATCGATCAAGAGGCACATATCCTCAAATAATTGAAACAGAATAATTAAGTTTTGAAGGATCCCAAAAAAAGCTTCAATAATGGCTTTGGATTGCGTTTTCAGTTGAAACCGGATATGCTAATTAATTGGAAAGAATTTATAAAAGTGAAATCTCTACGTTCATATTTTTTTTTAATGAGAAACATTGTGTACAAGGGTTAGGACACATTTATACGAGGACATGGAGGAATGCTTGCTTTTACACGACTCAAAAAATAATCAAATCAGCATTTTAGAATATTATGTGGAGAAGTAGGAGGAGACTAGTTAAAGTCAAACCCTATACCTCCCCCATTCCCTTGGTATCCCTCAATCAACTCACCTGAGTACTTGGAATTCTAACTGTATATGTTCAAACTATGAGAAAACTCCATCGATCGTCCATAAACTATACTCCATGTTACTTAATTATTCTAGAACTATTAGTTATTGCATCAATTGCCCTCAAATTATTTAATTACTTACAACTAAAAAAAGTTTAATTATCAACTGCTTGCTTACTAACGGTCAAACCCTTGGTAAATACCAACATCCTTAGCCGTTGGTCTAGTCCCAATATAATATACCAATGGTCAACTATTGGCTAAAGGATTGGTCGGTTTAGGGGGCGGTCTGGTCAAGCCCATTATCGTGTATGCAGGAACTCAAATTAGAGGAACCAATGGTAGAACTGTTGGTAACTCCCTTTGGTGAAACGATGTGTTTCATTTTAGGGTTACCAATGGTTTGATCGTTGGTACCCTTTATTTAATATCCCCCATCCTCCTCTAGCCATTTCAACCTGCAGCTCACATCCCTCTCCCTCTTCGCATGTCTACCACCCCAACCTTGACCATTTCTTCGCCAGAGCTCATTTCCGCCAGAGCTCATTTCCAACCTACCCAAGCTTTGAAGCAACTTATATGAGTAGATCTAGTACCAAAATGGAGAGGATGTGACGTATTTTTGTGATTCCTCAAGCATTTTTGTGAGATTTGTAGTTTTATTTTTATTTTTTTGGTTATGTGAGTTCATTACATGATTTTTTATGCTTTTTTATTTTTCTTGCAGTGTTTGAGCTACCACATTGCAAATCTTAAGTTGTTCTTGAGCTTGGAAGTAAGCTTTTTAATTTTCTTATTTTTCTCTACAAAATTTTGAAAACAATATTATGTTTTGTTGGTAATTTTGCTTGATCTATTAATGTTTTGTTAGAAATGGTTAGGTAGTTGTAATGTCTGCCATGCATTTTTTTAAGTTGGCTTTTTTATTTTTGGATTTATTTAAAAATTTATACAAAATTGCTAATTATTTTTCCATTAGGTGTCATTATATGGAAAGGAAGACATTTTAGATTATTAGTAGCTAACAATTACAGGATGTAACGATCATGGATGTAATGATCAACAATAACAAAAAAAAAGAGGCTGTTGATTAATGCAATCATGAGACAAAGGATGAGGATGAGTTTGAATCTGAGGGGATCGAGAGTGATCCAAGTGACATCAACACATATTATAAGGAAAGTGACGAAAATGAGGGCACCAATCTAGTGACTAAATATGGGGGACATAATGTCAAAGTTTCTCATTTTGAATTCTAAATATGCCATCGTAATAAAGGTAGCTTTGTGAAACTTGGCATTATTTATATTAGTTACATTTTTACCTTAGATATAGAGCTTACGTATGGATATCTAAACCACTTTGTCATTGCCAATCGTCTACAGATGTTGCCCAAATGAGATAACACATATAAATGCCAACCATGCAATGAGCCATTTGCACAGTTCAAGGAGGTCTTTCAAATAGAGCTTCCTTGTGCGCAGATGACCAAGGCATCTCCTCGACCACAGGTTGATGTAGAACCAGATAGACAGGAGACACCAGTTTAAGACACAGGAACACTAGACATTAAGACATATAGGTGATGCAGGATTTGCACATGGCCCCCAAAATGCACATGTCAATCACCTAGTTATGACTTCTTACGCTTTAGATGATGAAGTTGGAGCCGAGGTCCCATCCTTAATATCGCAAACATTGGCCCAACCTCGGTTGAGGATATATGCTCATAGTAACACTAAGTATCTATCAATCTATATTTTAATATTTTATATGATACAACTAATCAAACATATAGGTTCCCTATACAGATTCCTTCCACCTGCTGCGACACGATTGGTGATCCTGTGCTTCACAATACACTTTAAGCTGAATCCTGACTGGTCGCATGTTTCTACATTAGACATTTAACTCCAGTGGCACATGTTTAAGGTGGTTAATCCAAATTTTACGTATTTCTCAAAGTTAACATCCTTATTAGAATTTCATGTCATCCACACCTAATGGGGTTCAATTTATTTAATTATAGAGCACTTTGTGAGTGGGACCCAATACACCATAATAAAGGTGTATTAGATATGACAAATGTTAGGGGCTTAGCACTAACATTATCTCATGGAAGACATCCGATGTATAACGAATCTTGCCAAATGGCAAGCCAAGGCCAATTTCATGAGTGATGTTGCGTATGCAAAAATGGAGGCATATTGGGCCACCTTGAAGTTTAAGGAGAAATTCACAGAGTTCAAGGTGATTAGAGCATCATCAACTGAGGAGGGTTCACATTCCAACTCATGTAGTGCTGCATATACAAAGGGTCCCTTTCGATGTTTGCCCACGGAGAACGAATGATATGCTAATCATTTTTTAAACTTATTTATATTTAATAAATTTATTTACAAATGTTCATCATGCTGAATGTGTAATACTATAGAGAGGAAGATACTTGGAAAAGAAATACCCTAACCTGTTCAAGGTCCTCCAGGTAATACATAAGAAGAAGAGTAGCCAATATGTTAGCAAACATTTTGAGGACTTTACTATAAGTGTCCTTCAAGTTGTATCCCCCAAATATTGAGCCTTATGTTATATACAACTGAACATGAAGCCGTTGGTTAAATGTGTTTAGTGTAGGCCCTGGTATCCGTTGAGATTGAGGAGCTAGTGCAGTAGGAGGACAATATAGGGTCCTTACAGGAGGTTGATGAGACTGCAATTAATAGTTCATCTATTGGTGGAAGAAGGCGAGGATGGGTTTTCTGCCTTGGGTCTTAGCAGTGTGTTGTGGCAGGATACCAACGGTCGACATTTGCTAGTACGCTTCCATAAGTTGCTATTACTTAGATGCCCTAGTTCAACGAACAAATATGAAAGGTAATAATAAAAGAGAATGCATGAAGTGATGTTGAGTTTAAGAAGAAGCTAGAGTGACTTAAAATGAGACAACGCACTAAGATGAAGGCAAACCGGGCCACCTTAGATGGCTCAGACTTTAATATTAAGGAGATGGGATCAGTTTGATGACCACATGGAACAGGTATATCAATCTGTGTCTCCTAAACTATTGAATTGCTAAAGTTATATGAGATGATGCATTTAGACTCATGTGATAAGACCTATTTGAATTGTTTAGGACTTATTTGAATCAGACATATATGTTGTATGAACCTATATCAGTTTTTCTATGAATGTGTTTATTGGTGCATACAATATTTTTGGATATGTATATTGGATATGGAAAAGATAATAGATAGGTCAAAATTGTAATTGGGAACCATTTTTCGATTTGAGATTGTGCAAACCAACTTTCAAAACCATTGTTACACCAAAATTAGGTTGGGCAGTTATTAGATTACGAACGGCTAAGCTGTTGGAAGATTACCAGTGGTTCAACTATTGGTACATTACCAACTGCTTAAGCCATTAGTAGTTTACCAATAGCTTATCCATTGGTAATTTACCAATGGCTTTAGTAATTGGTAATTAAGCAATGGTTAGAACCATTGGTAAGTTTCGAACAACTAGATTGTTGGTAATCTACCAATGATTTGAACTGTTGGCAAACAACTAACAGTTGGAATCATTAATAGTTTACCAACGGTTTAAACAATTAGTACAAGGCTTGGCCATTGCTTTACTTGATTTGGGCATGTGACATTGGTAAGTTACCAACAATCCTACATTGCAATTTTCCAGCGATTTACATTTTTGCCGTTGGTATTTTTTCTTCCAATGTAGGGTAAATTGCATGAGCTACTCTAAACCTTTAATTATTGTTCCCGTTTTAACCCTAACCTTCACTTTATTCGTAGCGTATCCTTAACGTGGTTAAAATGTTCCATTTTTTAACCTTTTTGTGACAAAAGTCATTATTTCACACGGAAAAAGACACGTCAGCATATTATTGTTGGGAAAACTTCTAATTTTGACCCCCAAAAATCTTCATTTTAACAAATAATCCTTAAAACTTTAAAACCTCATTCACCCGCCATCATTCACCTGTCTCCGCCGTCGTTCACCCTCACCCACCACCATTCACCCCTCTCCAGCATCCCCTGCCTGCGAGTCCGTGTGCGATTGCTCTCCTCCGCCTTCGATTCCGTCATGATTCCTCTTTTCCGCCCCCGATTCCGATTCTTCTCCTTCGCCTCCGATTTCGTGCTTGATTCTTCCCCTCCACCTCCAATTTCTCTTATCCTCCTCAGATTCGGTGCATGATTCATCATGATTCATACTCGATTTGGGTGAAATGAGGATGGGAGAGAGGAAGTGGGAGAAACTGCTAACGCTATGGGTTTAGCCGAGCTCAGGCATGAAGAAGATTTGGGTTTCAGGCGTGAAGAGGATTTTGGGTTTCAGGCGTGATGAGGATTTGGGTTTTGGGCATGAGGGTGTTGGCGAAAGTGGTGATTAATGAAAAAGATCAGAAAAAGGGAGGCAGCGGCAAGCAAATCATTGGGCTTTGGAGATTGACAAGCAAAGGAAACACCATGGTAGGGTGGTCTCAGCACCAAAAGGGAGGCAGTCGACGGCGAGTACGGTGATGGAAAAATGAGGTTTGGGTGGTGATCATAACGACAGCTGGCATGGTCGGGTCGAATAAAAGGGGCAAATGGTGGCGGGTGAGGGTGAGCGACGGTGGAGACAGGTGAATGGTGGCAGGTGAGGGAGGTTTTAAAGTTTTAAGGATTATTTGTTAAAAGAAAGATTTTTTGGGGTCAAAATTAGGAGTTTTCCCAACAATAATATGCTGACGTATCTTTTTTCGTTTGAAATAACGACTTCCATAACAAAAAGGTCAAAAATGGAACGTTTAAACCATGTTAGGAATACGCTACAAACAAAGTGAAGGTTAGGATTAAAACATGAATAATAATTAAATGTTAGGGGTAGTGCATGCAACTTACCCTTCCAATGTGTGATTTGCCAATGCTTGTTTACCAACTGGCCAATCGTTAGTAAATTCCAAATTTTCAACACGTAGATATTGAAAGTGTCAGTTAGAAACCACCCTTATTTTAGTAATAGTTGCTGTCTCATCCTATCATCCATCACAGTCGTTAAGAATTATTGGAAACATGATATGATTGCTGATGTGGCTTTGAAAGTTTATGTATCTATTGATGTAGCTACAACCATGTCACTTTTCCATTTATCCTTAACAATTATGATGGACGGCAAAACGAGACAACAATAATTAGGAAGTTTGAGGACAATTAATACAACACTTAATAATTTTGGTATGATTAAGTAACATGAGGCATAGTTTAAAGACAATTGGTGGAATTTAACCTAAAACTATTCTGCTTCAATTTCGACTTGTGATGACATCATCTAGATTCTAGATAGAAACATATTTTGTAAAAATATAAGGCCATGCCTTTTTATATTAAAACAATAAGTCTAAACTTTAATTATTTTTTTAAAAAAGTCAATTTACTAATGACACATAAAGTAAAGTAGAAGGAAAACGACGGTGAACAAGCCCATTTCAAGGGATTGGATAGTATGCATTTCTCCCTAGCTGGTGTCCACTGTTGACGACACACGAGATGTAGGCCAATAGCCATTAACGACATCTATAAAGAATCGGTTCAAATTCGTTATTTCATATTTCTATTTGACGCTTGTTCCACTTTATCTGGGTTTCTACTCCAACTACCACTTCTTTTATATACAGAATCAATTATTTTAAAAGGTAGGTGAGCCATTCTTTTAAGCCTCAAGAGCAATTTTTGGTGCACTTAAAAATTACCAACAAGAAATAAGATAAAATTTCTGATGAAATTAATCACTTTAATTTTGTTAATTTTGCATGGATTCCTACCATATGAGTGCAATTTGAAAATAACTTTTTTTACTGACATTAAAATTTTGAAGAATTTATTTAATTGTGGAGATGAAACTGCTGAAATTAAAAATTAAAAAGTAAAAATCACCGCTAAATAAATTTTTAAAAACTCTACTGTTAATTGTTGACATTAATACTAAACAGGGTCATACTGTCTAACCTATTCTCCTTATGAGGACAAGAAAAAACCTAATTATCTATTGATTCTTGAATGGCATTTCACTCTCAAATGAAACAGCTATGTGCTTCAAGAAAATCTGCTCTTAAATTATTCCTGAAAATTCACACTTAAATGACGAGGAAATAATACCTCAACATTCATCATCCGTTTAATTTGAACCCCGCCCAGTCGGTAAAAAAATAAAAAATAAGAAAGTAAAAACCTCGCTGCCGGCCTAGGTGATCATTTTCCTTTCTTGATCTTAAAGTTTAAGCTTTGAATAGATAACTCAACTAAACATTTGCGTTTTCCCTCCACTCACCACCGCCCCACCCTGCTCCCGCTTTCCCATTCATCTCAGATGACGTTTTTCAATGATAATATTATATTTATCTCATAATCACTAAATAATATTTGATCCGTATCATAAGATTCATAACTATTGCAACATATTTTAGTTTAAATAATTTTAAATTTTTATAATATTTTTATATTTAATAAATTACTATATTATATTACATCTGAAACTATTATATCAATATTTACTTATTTCCAACTTTCTTGATTTGTGTAAAAGGTTGAGAACAAAGGTGGAAACAATATATAAATTTTTTTTTTCACATTCTTGATCTCAATGCCAAAAAAAGTGGTTCAATAGATATGAGATATAAAAAATATATTTTAGAAAATTAATTTTTATGCTACACAATCTAAGAAAGAAGAAACATATAACAAAAATGATTTTTACAAAAATTCTATAAAAATGATTTTTAAACTCCCTAAAGTGTAAGATTTTAGTTAGTGTATAATTCAAAAAAATAATCACTATACACAGAAAATTACCTTTTTAAAGCCCTTCACCGATTTGCATTGAAATCAAAGCTATTCTTTCCGCTGTAAGGGTTGCTCTCTCCTCAAATATGACTAACGTCATAATTTTGATGGATTATTTGTTAGGGTTTCTTCAAATTGCAGATTATGCTCTACTCCATCTAGATGCCAAATCAGATATCCAGGAAAGCCGATAGCTCATAAGCCACTTTAGGAATGCAAGCATTTTGGTAGTTTGCCGATTGGTAGTTCATAAAGCTCAATATATGGCCACTATGGCCCTTAGATCATCTTATCCTTCCTAGTTTTCTATTTCCTTTCTGTTTACCAAAAATATTAATAATAATTCTTTACTGTTAGCCTAATAATTAAAATTTTAGTTCTCACTAGGAAATCCAAAGTTTAAATTTCCACTTACTTATTCTTAGGCCCCATTTGGTATTTAGTGTTAGCGATTAATGTTAGAGTTTGAAAAAAAAACTATTTATAGATAAATTTTAATTTTTAGTTTTATTGGTTTAATTCTTATGTTAATGACCTTATTTGGTATTAGCATTAAATTTTTTTGAAAAAGTTATCAATGGGTAGCTTTTAACATTAGTTATTTGATTTCTTCTGTTAATAAATTATCCAAAACTTGAATACTAATAACAAAAAGCTATTCCTAAACAAGGTAAATAAATCATTAAAAACTCTAATACTAATACTAAACCCCTTCTTAAAAGCACTCTTAATTTGGTGGGCTTGATGCACTTCAAAATCTGAGGAGAGTAACAAAAAATAAAAATAAAAAGCCTGAGAAGAGGCGCTACTGATTTTCTTTTTTCTTATTTTTTTGTTAAATTCACTTTCAAGTTTCACCCGGGAGATTTTGTTCCAAATGCACTTCCACAACTAGGCTTGGAACCCACTGCTACCTTTTTTTTGCCCCATTTGACATTAATTTCGAAAAATATAATCCAAACTATTTATCACTGTTTTTTAGTAAATCTAGTTAGTCTATTATTTTACAATTAATGATAGTTTGAATGACTAATTTTTATTCTCTAGAAACCTAAAATCAATTTATTTTAATTTAAGTTAACTGAATCCAAAATGACTTATTTTTTTTACATCTTCTTTATTTGGAACCAATTTCATTTAAAAATCAATATTATTTAGGTGTAATAATACAATGATTGTAAAATTTTTATGATATTATTAAATTTCTATAAATTTTTATTTTTCTAGGCATTAAAAAAATCATAAAAATTTGATAATATAATAAAAAAATTTATTTTGAATGGATTTTCACAGCTACATAATATTTGATTCCAAATGAAATTAGTCCTAGATCAAAACAGATATAAAAATAAAAAAATTTATTTTCAGTTAAGTTGATTTAAGTTTAAATAAATTGGATCATAAGATATTATCTTTCTCTACAATATCTGATTTCAATTTTTCAAATTATAATCTCAACTGTACACTACTATTCTGTTAGTGTTTTTAGATTATTTAGTGATAACTTTGAAGTTAGTTAATAGTTTAAATTATTAATTGTCCTTCAACATAAATGCAAATTAAAATTGTCCTTTCTTTTCTTTCTTTTCTCTTACTTCCGGGGACAAAATATAGATTCCTAAAGTAGAGGGGGTAAATTGTAGTTTCACTCAAACTTTAGGGGTTTCTTCCAATAGTCCTAAAATGTTTTATACTATATTCAATAAATTTCTATTTTTGGAATTAAATCAAATTAGCATTTTTTACGAAAGATCATATTTCCTATATATATGCGATAAACTTTTTATACTTTACAGGATGAAATACAATAACGAACTTTGTGATGAATAGTGGGTGAATTTATTAGTAATAACAACTACTCCCTATGTCTGCAATTTTCGTTAACATTCTTCTATTCCAAAAGTAAATCTTACATATCTCAAGATGCATTTTTTTAATAAAAATTCTACCATTATGTTTTTTTTTTTTCAGTTTCCTAACTCATTATTTTATTAAATTTAGCTCTCCTGTAGTGTTTGAAGTAACTATAAAAAATAGAGTTGTAAGGCATATATTTGAAGTGTTATTGGGGTCTCCTTTTATAGGATCGTGGGTGATCTGAATGCTTAAGGAAGTATGGTTAATGTTGGATCCCATTCCATGTAGGACTCTTACTACTTAATTACCTCTTTTGTCTAGTGTCAGTCCACCTGGCCAAATTTCATAAAAACCAGGTCCTAACAGGCACATTTCTTGGTCTTAGCCCTGGTATTGGGCTCCAAGCCTAGTATAGTATCAATATCTTTTCCAGTTGAACTTGTGCTCGCATTTCTTTTATTGAGTATGAATCATCTAGCATCTTATTTGTTGAAAAAGTTTGAACTATTTCATTTTCAATATAACAAATCAAGTATGTATACTTTATATTTGATTTTAATAATGTTTATTTTTTTCATTAAAAAATTAAGTAAGCCTTCAAAAATTATCTAGGTCTTAACTCAATTGACATGAAAAGTATCATATCACATGACCGGCTATGGTTCAAATTTTTTGACTTGTGTACGTGCTTTCTTATCTTTGCAGTCAGTGGGTTGGGTAACGTGGGATATCAGATAAGTTAGATTATATATGTACTATTTCTTGTAACCTTTCCTTATAAAGCTTCTAAGAAAAACCAAAAAAAAAAATCATTAAAACATCATAATTTATTCTAGTTTCACTTTTCAACATAGCAGGCATAAGGGTCTAAGAGAGAAAGAAAGAGAGACGATGTGCTTTTTGTGAGTCTTAAAGTATCTCAAGAAATGTAAGAAACAAATATTTTTAAATATTTGTAGGCACTTTTATACACGTAAAAACACAAACTTTTAAATGGAAAAAACAAGTTACACATGAACATACATACATATATACATACATATATGTATGTATGTATTACTATTTAACTTTTTAATATAGTTCATAAAACATACATCATATATATTAAAAATGTACGGGGTGGGGCGGGGGGGTAAATCTCTCCCATCGATTACATATAGAATCCTATAGGCCTTTCCCAGAGCTTATCTAGTCATATATAATATGCTTTTAGGCCTTACTGTGAGACTTGTGAACCCGTATTGTTTTTGAGGGCTCTCCTCTAATTTTCTTTTTTCTCCCGCATGGGTATCATTAGTTTCCAATTGCACACTGAATTTCTAAGTAGAGGCTTAATTGACCCTTGAGTGTGGCTATATATTTGGCAGATGAGTTTCGTGTCTTGGGGGGTAAGGAAATAGAAGTCACATTGTATGGGGAGAACTAGTTACTAGCTACCCTATGAGTTCCATGTTTCATTTCAAGGGACAATTATTGGATTTATTCAATTGGTGCCAATAACCACAAATTAAAGTAAGACATATGATCACGAGGCTTAAGATCAAGTAGGTGTGGACGTCGAAAGCTCATTCGAGTGCCATCATCGATGGCCACTTAATTAATCACGAGCTAATTATAATTAGGGATATATATTCAAGCTAGCGATCGAGCAGGAATCAGTTTTCATTTAAAACTAAATTAGTTTACTAAATTCATGAAACTTCAAGTAGCAAGTTAGGTTGTTAGAAAGCAATATATTTCCAATGGAACAGAAAAAAAAAACAATGTAACAAAAAACCAAAGAACACATTTAGGTATATGTTAATTAGTTCTCGAAACAGAACCAGCTGCAAAGCACGTCAAGTGATAATACAAATGAATTTAGTGACACAACTGGAATCTAGTGTTGGGGGATTATTTTAAGAATTCATCACATGCAGGTAACGGAAATAACGAAGATTGATTAATATATATGCCAGAATCAAAATCATGAAATAATTAAATAATGATGGCGAGAGATCAATGTTGGAGTTTTAGTTTGGTTCAGAGAATGTACACAAAACTATTTTGCGTGACATATATATATATATATATATATATATATATTTAGGATTATGTTCTACTTATTATGCTAAAATCTTAAAATCATTAGCCTAGCCAAATTTCAAATTCACCTATGTGCACATTATTTCATACAACTACGAAACCCCGCAAAACCAGAAGCAGAAGAAACAGAAACCGAGAGGTAAATATACAAGTAGAGCTGTAGAGGCACAAAGGTTTGTCTCATCTAGGTTAAAACAAAAACATTGGGAAGATTAAACGGATTTCCTTTTACCCTTCTCGAGTTCGAAGCTGTCTCATCTAGGGTACTTGAAAGTTGAAACAATGAAAACTTGCCTCTGTTTACAAAAGAAAAAAAAAAAAGAAAAACAAGTATGTTCTAGGCTTCTTGCTTCTTGCACAATCCTAATCTTTTCATGCTTTTCTTGATATTGCAAGTAGGAGTAAGTAAAATTTCAATTATATCTAAAATAGGAATAAGTAAAATTTCAGTTATATCTAAAATAACCGAAAAAATGAAAAAAAAAATCAGTTTTTGGTTTTCACTTGTAGTTGTAATTTCAATTTTCTGTTATAACAAAAAATTAATATAGAAATTTAGTTTGGTTTTTAGTTTATTTCAATTAAAATTCAGTTAACTGAAATAACTAAATTTTATTTTACTAGTATTTATGTTTGAGTCTTATAAAGGATTATGTATTTAATGGATGCTTGTTATGTGTCTTTATATGATGTTTGGATCCAGAATGGATTATAAATGTTTGTTATGTGATTGGAATGTGTCTTTAGATTAGAATATTTGATGGATATGTGGGATTTGAATTGTGTATGTATACAATTCGGTTATTTCAATTGAAAATCAAATAACTATTTTTAGGTTTTTAGTTATTTCAGATTTCTCCTATAATTCTATCTATTTGGTTATTAATACATAATATTGAAAATCGAATAAATTCAATTATTCTGTTTTGATTAAAACTGAAAAAACCAATTGACAATCCCCTAATTGCAAGTGCTCAAATTGCGGATAACCAAATATTTTAAGTGCATGTCCTAATTGTTCTTGACTTCAAATCCGACCATTTGTGATGGATAGATCCTCAACAATTTTTTCCTTGTAACAATTTTTTTGTAATTGAAGAATTTTGTATGTTGGGTTTGAAGATAAGGAAGCAAGTATAGGAGAACAATAGAAGGCTAGAAACCACACATTTTATTGATTCATAGAGCAGTAATTTATGCAGCCATGAAAGCAATAAAAATGCTGAAAATTAGCTAACAAACTTTATAAAATCTTCAGAAAATTTTGTAATAACAAAAAAGCTTAACTTTCAGCTTAATGATGAAACTAATTGTAACAACTAGTTTATTCAAGTCCTTGTAAGCAATTCCATGGTCATAAAATTGACACTCCTCCTTGACTTTGGAGCTGTATACTTTTGAGCTTTTGCCTCAAGAATTCATAATGGGTTTTAGGAAGTGCCTTTATGAAAATGTCAACATTTTGAATTTTTACTTGACAATAGACAAACTTCACTTCTCCTTCCTTTTGTACTTCTTTCAAAAAGTAAAGCTTAATCTTGAAATGTTTGGTTTTGCCATGAAAAACTGGAACATTGGTAACAGAAATTGTAGTTGGATTGTCAACAAATATTTGTGTGCTTTCTTCTTGCTCCATATGCAAATTTGCTATGAGTTTCCTTATCCAAAGTGCTTTATTCACAGTTGCAGCAATATCTACATATTCTGCCTTTACTATAGATTGAGCCATGACATTCTATTTCTTGGAACACCATGATAAAATGCCAGAAACAAAGCTAAAACAATAGCTTGAGGTGCTTCTCATATCATCAACACATCCTGCCCCATCACTATCGGAATGCCCCTAGAGACTAGAATTTTTAACTTGATAGAACCTATTCCAAAATCAGATGCCCTTTTTAGATATCTTAGTACTCTTTTTGCTGCTTGAAAATGAACCTCATTAACACAGTTCATATATCTAGATAAAGGACTTACAACATGCATGATATCTGGTTTGGTTATAGTTAAGTACATCAGGCAACCTATTATACTTCTGTATGATCTTTCATCAACTTTTCTAACTCTATCTTTTCTGCAAAACTTTTCCTTTTGGTTCATTGGAGCTATTGTTGCCTTGTAACCTTCCATCTTAAATTTTTTGAGGACTTGCTTTGCATATTTTACTAGAATATGAAAATTTCATTTTGGCTTTGTTTTACCTGTATACCAAGGAAAAATGTCATCTTACCAAGATCAGTCATTTCAAACACATTTTGCATTTCTTTTTTAAATTTGTAGATCTACTAATGACTACTTCTTATAACTAACAAACCATCAACATACAAAGATACCGCAAGTAATTCATCATTAAATTTCCTAGTATATAAAGTAAATTCACTAAGACTCTTTTTAAAGCCCAAGTTCAGCAAGTGTCATTAATTTGGTTGTACCATGCCCTTGGTGCCTGCTCTAAATCATAGAGAGCCTTTTTCAACAGATATACCTTCTCCTCCTATTCATCAACAATGAATCTTCGGGCTATTCTACAAGGATTTCTTACTCCAAATACCCATTCAAAAAAGTAAACTTAACATCTAACTGATGTATAATCTAACTCTTTTTTGCAGCAAGAGTTGGAAGCATCCTTATGGTATCCAATATTGCAACCGGGGCAAAAGTTTCAGAAAAATCAACTCCAAACACTTGAGCGTATCCCTTGATAACAAGCTTTGCTTTGTTCTTGTTTGCTGAACCAACATAACTTAGTCTGTAAACCCATTTGACTCCTATGGCATTCTTGTATGTAAATCTGTCCCCTAGCTCCCAAGTTTGATTCTTTACAATCATTTTGAGCTCTTCCTTCATTGCATCCACCCCTTTCTGGTCTGTTATATCTTCTTTGTATTCAACAAGCTCCAATATAGCAACATTGCACCTCTTATAAAATTCAGCAAGTGGTTTGGTACATCTAATAGGGACATCATCAATATTAGCATTGTCATTTTGAAGCTCAATTAGCTTGTCTTCTTCAAAATTCTAGTTTTCCGTTTCAAAACTGAACATTTCTACTAATAATCACTTTATTGTTTTGTGACAAGTAAACTTTATAGCTTCAAAAATTGCATTATAGCCTACAAAGATTCTTGGTTATGCTTTTCTGTCAAGCTTGTATTTCTTAACCTGAGGAACATAAGAGAAACACAAGCAACCAAATGTCTTCAAATTAAGCAATCTTGGTTTTACAACCATACCAGGCTTCAAAATGAGACTTTTTCAAAACAGCCTTGGTTGGTAATTTGTTCAATAGAAACACAACTGCGCATGTAACTTCAGCCTATAATTTTTTTGGCAATCCTTTGTCATGAAGTAGGCATTTTGTTATTTTTATGATTGTTCTATTTTTCCTTTCCACAACATCATTTTACTGAGGCATATATGGTGTTGTCAATTGATGTTCTATGTCTGCTTCTTCACAAAACTTGTTAAAATTGGAAGAAGTATATTATACTCCATTATCAAACCTTATCATTTGCATTTTACAGCTGCTTTGAGTTTTAAAACTCAAGCTTTAAACTTCCAGAAAATATAAACAACCTTATATTTTTGTTTCAAGAAATAAATCCTGCGTATTCTAGAGTAGTCATCAATGAAAGTAAGACAATACTTACTACCATTCAAAGATGGTGTAATCTGAGGTCCACTAACATTAGTGTAAACTAATTACAGCTTTCGCGTAGCTCTCCATGCTTTGTTTTAAGGGAAAGAAAACCTTATTTACTTCTCATATTGACAGGTAGCACATGTAGGAGGCTCCGTCTCAAGTTCAGACAAACTCTCTGCCAAATTATCTTTCTTCATGTATAATAGAGCACTAGGATGGAAGTGCCCCAATCTCTTACGCCATAGAATGATATCTGAATCTTCTTTGTGTACAGAAAGCTTGCTCCTCTCCCATAAAGTCCAACGAAAAACTTTTGGTCTTGATTTTGATTTTGAACAACTTCACATCTATTGCTTTTTTAATTATGCAATTCTTGTCTTAAAAAATTACCTTAAAGCCTTTCTCAACCAGCTAGCCAACACTTGATAAGTTCTGATTAATTTCAAGCACATATAACACATTAAAAATTAATTTCAAACAAGAGTGTCCAATGATTACTTTAAGGACAAAAATAATTGCTTCTATAAGTCATTTATTTATCTCCAAAATTTTTAGAGACAAATATGATAATTGTCCTAGATAATGGTATTGCCAAAAGTTTTTAGGACAAATGCAAGAAAATTAATTATGGCCTCCTAAAAAAATAGAAACAAATACAAGAGTCACCTATTAGATTTATGTAAACAACAAAAATGTAAAAAAAAAAAAAAAAGAAAAAGAAAAAAGAAGTAGATATGTAGCTCTACAACTCCTTATTTAAATTTTTATGAACTTGTCCACTCTTTGTTACAATTTGAACCTTTGATCTGAAGGCCTTCTAACTACCTAACCACTGTGCCAAAACTAGCAAATTTGTCAAGAGGAGTAAAATAATCTATTTATTTTCTTTGCTTCTATACTTATTTTTTCATGTTTGCGCTAAAATTTTATTATTTCAATTTTTTATACAATAACCTATCTCTACTTAAATCCAATATATATAAATTAATTTTTTTGAAATAAATTCATTAGTATTAAATATTTTTTATAATTTTTATATTATTTTTATGTTTGTTAAATAAAATTCCTTAATAAGTTTTTCCTTCCTAATTCCTGAAGAATATGAACAATATAAAGTTCCCAAGTCTTACTAGTAAAAAGATCTCTTCATATATAAAAATAATAAAAAGTACCTAATAATGATATCAATATAAAAAAAATCATAAAGTTCATGAAATTATCTAAAAGTTTGCAAAACATTCCTACCCATATTAGTGACAAATACAATATTAGTCTCTAATTATTTATCTTTGATTTTGAATTTAATTATTGAAGATAAATATTTTAGTTGAATTTTTTATTTGTCCCCAATGTATTCTAATTAGTGACAAATATAATATTTATTTCCAATTATTTGCCTCCAATTTTAAATATAATTATTGGAGACAAATACTCTATTTGCCCTCTATTTGCCTTCTTTTATTTGTCTCCAAAGCTAGTTCTTGTTATAGTGTATCCCCCCCCCCCCCCAAATTTTAACTTCAATTTTAATCTCCATTCCTAATTTTGACTTTAGAAATGTTTATGTTGTTAAGTTCTCTAAAGAGCTCATAATCATATGTCATATGGTTTGTATAATCATTGTCAATTAGCCAATCTTCAGTTGAGTAGTAGGTGACTAAACAAGCTGTAGTGAACAACTGTTCATCCCAGATTGATATTCAGCTAGTTTCGCTTGTCCTATGTGTTGTTGAGACTTGCAGATCCTTTCAATGTGCCATAATTGGCCACACTTATTACATTTTGCATTAGGTTTCCATTAGCATCTATCTTGTGGTTATGGATGATTAGTCTTCTTGCAATAGATACATGGTGGAAATTTATGAGAACGGCAGTTATTTGTTTTGCTATTGCTTGAACTTTTGGGCCTACTAAAATTCTGTTTCTTTATCCTATGCTTGCTATTGTTGTTGTTTTGTGTTTTAACTTGAAGGGCACTTTCAAGGAGTTCTTCTTGCCTTATAAGCGTCATTTGCTCTTAAATCTGTAATGCACTTAACAATTGTGCCAAGGTAATACTTGATAGATCTTAGTATTCTCGATAGATGAAAGAATAGTTTCAAACCTTTCTAGGATAGTAACTACAATCTTTTGCACAATTCTAGTCTTTAAATTTAGAACAAAGAAGCCTTACTTTATTAGCAATACTAAGAAGTTTGTCAAAGTAATCTTTGATTATTTTTTATTCCTTCATCATTTGCAGCTCAAACTCTCAAATCAGATTCAACACATGCATCCCTTTGATTCTTTCATTGCCTTCATATTCTGGCTTCAAGAAATCCCAAACTTCCCTACTTGTCTTTAGTGCCATTATTTTTTTTATGAAAATGACAGAAGAAATAGCTACAAACAAACATGCTTTGGCCTTTGACTTTATATGCTTCTTATCTGTTTGACTTTTGATTTGAGCAATTGTAGGATTGGCCGGCAAATGAGGGACATCATAGTCTTTTTTTACAGCTTCCGACAAGTCATTTGCTTCGAGGAAGACCTTTATTCGAATAACCCATCTTTGATAATTTGTGCCATCAAACTCTAGTAGTGCTAGTATAATGAATGATGGTTTTGAATTTATGGTTGTGAGGCTTTGTTGTTATTTTTTTTTTTTTTTGTAAGAAAGGTGTATGGGCAAGTTTATAGGCCCGTCAAAATCAAGAGGCCTTTGATACCACTTTACTGGGTATTAAGGTAAGAAAGCAAGTACAAGGGAGCAAGAAATATTAGCTATTTTTATATGGGGTAATATGTGAATAAATTGTGTATTATATTTACTACCATAATATTTGACCCAATTGAAAGTGATCTAATAAGGTTTAGGTTTGGCTCTGTACATTTTGTAAAGTGGGGATAATTTTAATGTATAGAGGCCAAAGTGTGACTTTTATTTTTAGGATTAACATCACAAAGCATCTTGGAAGTATGTCATATATTGCATTTTGGTCCTGAAAGTACAAAATGTTGCATTATTCGTCTTGAAAGTATGCAATTGTAACATAATTCATCATTCCCTCAACTCTTCTATTGGAAAACATGTCTTATGTTATGTCATTTGTCCCTGAAGTATGTATTATGTTGCATCATTCGTCCTGGAAGTATGCAATTGTAGTACAATTCATCCTTCCGTCAACTCTTTTATTGGAAAGCATGTCTTATGTTACGTCATTCGTCCTGGGAGTATGTCTTATGTTGCACAATTTGTCTTAGAAGCATGTCTTATGTTACACTATTCATCTCACCAAGTCAGCTTTCTGTTACTTTCCAGCAATAAGACTTGACGGAAGAATGAATGGTGCAATAACTACATGCTTGCGAGACAAATTGTGCAACATTTTGTACTTTTTTGGACGAATGTGCAACATATGACATACTTCTAAGATGTTTGGTGACGTTTACCTTTATTTTTATGATGAAAAGGTATACAAAACTGATATGATCAGTCTATATAAGAAGACTATGACCCCTAAATCATACATACTAATATTTTCTCTCTTTAGTTTTTTTGTTTCTCTGAGTCTCCATTGTTGGAAAGAGTAAAGAGAAACTCTTACATATTGATTTGGAAGACAAGCTGTAAGATACTTACTCTAGAATTCTATAATGGGTCCACGTACTAGTTCTACTTGCAGATTGCTCTTGATAATTCAACATAAGTAAACTTGCATATAATTATTTTGATTAAAAGAATCAAATTTTTAACAAGTGGTATCAAAGCCTTTTTCATATCGAATTGTTGCGAATAATTTTCTTTTGGTATCAAAATCGATTCGTAATGGCTATTTCTTTTTTGTTTCGTTTATTTGCCATTCCCGATTTATTGATTGAATTTGGATACATACTCAAACAACATTGGATTTGGAATGGTGTTTTTCCGTTTCTTACTTGCGGCATTGACCAATGGGGAATTATATGTATATATAAGTTTTTGTTTTTGGTTTGGGACTTCTATATATATATATATGGATTATGATCCAATTTAATTTGTTTGTCGCAAAGCATGTTATTTACCCTTTGATATTTTTTTTTTTTGCCGCAAAGTAGGAGCAAAACAATTCCTTGGTGTTTCCACAATTTGCGTTTTTCACATCTTTAAGATAATATAAGTTATTTAAGAAAAAAAATAAGAAAATTGATTATATCCAAAGACCGCGCAAAGGATTCTCGTAAACATCGACAGTGAATCGAGTCGTTGCAAACTGAACCAAGAAATGCTGATAAAAAAGAAGCAAAATTAATTTTTTTTTTTTCTAAAGGGAAGGCAGAATTGCCGACCCGGAAATTTCAGAGAAGATACAAACTTTCTGCGTTACCGTTCGTGGGTCGTCAAATGGCAGCGGTGCGCATCACGCGTCCTCGAATAGGAATCCATTGCTAGCTCTCAGTGTTCCTCTTAAATATGGAGACGAACCAGTAACCACCAGTAAATTACTCTTTTTTTTTAATTCTTCTTTTTTCAAAATCCCATAGCCGTATTAATTTATAAATAAATGAGTCCACAAAAAAAAAAAAAAAAAACAAAGTGAAAAAATCTATATAAACCGCCTCCCGCTATTTCAGCTTTTCTCACAACAACAACTAATTAAAAACACAGCTGAGTCCCGGTCTCCTCAAAACACAACTCTAGAGTCTCGCTCTGTCTCCCTCCCTCCCTCCCTCCCTCTCTCTCTCTCTCTCAATGGATTCACCGAGTCGCTCCTCCGTCATCGTCATCGGCGCCGGAATCTCTGGTAAAGTCGAGCTCAAAAATCCGTAAACGAAGAAAATATTAAAGAACTGATTTGTACTAGCCGCGCGAGATAATCGTCCGTTTCCTAATTAAATATGGACTACGTGGTTTGTAGGTATATCGGCGGCCAAGGTGCTGGCGGAGAACGGGTTAGAGGATTTGGTTATTCTGGAAGCGTCGGATCGCATCGGCGGTAGGATCCGGAAAGAGCACTTCGGAGGTGTGTCGGTGGAGCTCGGGGCGGGTTGGATCGCCGGTGTCGGTGGAAAACAGCCGAATCCTGTTTGGGAGCTCGCCTCCAAGACTGGCCTCCGCACCTGCTTCTCCGACTACAGCAATGCTCGCTACAATATTTACGACCGCAGGTCCGAATCCTACACCTGAATTTTACTCTTATTCCTGTTCTTCTTCTCCCGCATTCTCGCTTCGGTTACGGACATTAGCAATTATTTGAATTTTCTCCTCCAAATTCTGTTTCAGTGGCAAAATTTTTCCCAGTGGAATCGCGGCCGACTCGTACAGGAAGGCGGTCGAATCAGCTATCGATAAACTGAAGAGCCAAGAGCCCAACCATGCCGATTGCGGCTCTAAAGTAATTGAACCGCCTTGGTAATCATTGATTTTGTTTCCTACTAATGCTTTGATTTTCTCTTCGTGGCACAAATATTCACCAGATTTTTCTTCCAAATTGATGATTAGTGCCGCGAAGACACCGATAGAGCTGGCAATTGACTTCATATTGCATGATTTTGAGATGGCCGGTAAGTTGGTCGGTGCATTTGACTCTCTTCCTTTAGAAAGCAAATGAATCGATCATCAAGGAATTAATATTTTACTGTGCGCGCGCAGAAGTAGAGCCCATATCGACATACCTGGATTTTGGGGAGAGAGAATTTCTAGTAGCCGATGAAAGGGGTTACGAGCATTTACTCCACAAGATGGCCCAGGATTTTCTTCTGACATCAGACGGTGAAATCTTGGATTCTCGTCTCAAACTGAACAAGGTACGGACCTACACACAGGCAACAGGAACATATATATATAGTAATCTCAATAGTTTTTTATTTCCTTTCCTTTTTTCTATCTGTTTGCTTTTCTGCTCCGTACGGTTTTATGATTTTCTTCTTTTGTTTCTTTGTCGCTCAATCATGGATGATGACGAAATAAAAACATAAGCTTGCAGATAGAGAAGAAAAATGGATGAATATAATAGTAGTATGTGAAACATCCAAAGCACACTTTTTGGTATGCATGCACTGGTTTCCTTTTGTTTCCAAGATTGATTGACCACTTTTGGGGTTTGCAGACAATGACGTTTGCTGAACGCTGGTTCATCTTTCTTTATTTTATTGCTTATTATTCGTATGATGTTTTTGGAGAACTTCTTTCTAAACCGTCAACTCTTCCTGGCCTTCGATTTTGGTTTTTTACATTTATTTCTGAAGTGGGGTTGCAGTTATCAGTATCACTACTTGCATCATCTTCATCAAATAGTCAAATTCAAAACCAATATGCTTAGCCTTGGAAGCAAGAACAACTTAATAAGAGTTCTGAGGCAAGCAATTGTATATGTTCAAGGTCATCGTGGTGGACTTTATTTTCCTTCAAGATCGTCATTTTATTGTTGTTTGAAATTGAAAAATTACTAGTAGTCAGCTCCATTGTGTGGGTCTAAATATTCTTCTTTTTTAACTACTTCAATGATAACAAGGAACAACTTTTCAATGTTGGGACTGAGCAATAAACGGTCATAATTTGACCTACTAGAAGTTGTAATGGCATATCAGTACGATGGGCATTATCTTTGTTCTTTGAAAAGCAGTAGGCCCCAAACTCTCAAATTTTCACCTCTTTGCACACTGTCCATCATGACGAAAGAACAACACCCCAGGAGTTGATATGTCTTGTCAAACTCATATATAGACATACAAATAGCTAGACTTGTCATTTTCTTCATTTAATGGACCTGCCGTCTTCGTATCATCACAATTGAATCTCTGATCTTGTGCCGAATTCAGCTTCAAAAATACCTGTTTCCTTGGCGCTTTCTACTGTTTTGAGGTTTGAACTTCAATGGGGTTTGCTGCTTTCGCAAAATCATCATAAATGGGCATTGGCATTAGGGCTCTATATTTTGTGGGAAAATTACAAAAAATTTTCTATAGTTTGGTCTGATTTACACATTGCTCATTTATTTTTAGAAATCTACACTTTATTCTATTATTTTTTTATAGTGTCTGATAATAACTTCTAAAATTTTAATTTAAACTGGCTAATATTTATGTTCCAATAATTTTAAGAATTTTAATTTTTTTTTACAGCTAAATTGATATTTAAAAAATATTGATATATATTTACAGGAAAAAAATTACATCTTTTTAAAGAGTTGATAATTGATAATGTCTTTTAATGATAAAAAAATATTGAATAGATTTAAATTACTAAAGAATGACTATTATATAATTTAAATTATAATTTTAAAAATTATTATTAAATAATATAAAAAAAAGTTAAAATTTTAAAAATAAAGAGACCAGCTGTAGATGTTGGTAATAACAAACTTCAAGCTTATTGTTAGTTTTCCATATTTTGTAACTTTTCCACTGCTTTCCGCTTTCTGCCCCCATGACCAAGGGCGGGATTCTGAAGTCTGACGTAAGAGTTGGACGCTCTGACACACTTGCCAAGTTGCTGAGTAGAATTTAGACGCTTCCGCTGACCACTGGTCCACTATTACTTTTGATTATTACGCGTATCACTGAACCATAATGAAGTCGTTTCTTATGTGCATGTATTTGGGCAGGTTGTCAGGGAATTACAGCACTCGAGAAACGGCGTTGTGGTGAAAACGGAGGATGGTTGCGTCTATGAAGCCAACTACGTTATTTTGTCTGTTAGCATCGGTGTTCTTCAGAGCGACCTCATTTCCTTTAGGCCGCCGTTGCCCGTACGTCTCTCTAGCTTTATTTTATACTTGCATTTCATTTTCAATACCTGGTAAATTTCTTTTGATTGAGCTTATTATGTCTTCTGACGATGTGCCGATTATCACTAGTTCGTTTATATCTTTCATCGCTCAAATAATTTAAGGAAAATTAAATATTTTTTATGTGGTTTGATCTAATATGTATTTTTTCTGCTTTTTTCTTAGAAAGCTACACTTTATTCTCTCATTTCTTTATAGTGTCTGACAATAAATTTTGAAATGATAATTTAAGCTAGCTAATATTCATATTCTAGAAATTTCAAGATTTTTAATACTTTTTGACAGCTAATTAACTTTTAAAAAATATTGATATATATTTATAGAAAGAAAAATATATTTAAAAAAAATTAATAATTTATAATATTTATTAACTATAAAAACTATTAAAAAGATTAATATTACTAGAAAATGACTATCATATAATTTAAATTATAATTTTAGAATTTTCTATTGGACAATGTAAAAAAAATAAGGCTAAAGTGTAGATTTTTAAAAATAAAAATGGTAAAATCTTAAATGAATAATTATAATTTTTCTAATAATTTATGGTCCTAATAGAAAACTGGGTCCCGGTGTTGAGTAGTTGCCCATCTCTTTACGTATTTGGTTAGCCAGTTAAATGATAAATCCTGAAGGTAATATATTTTCTATAATTCTATAAGAAGCTAGTTCTTACGTAATTAATTCAAATATAAAAAGAATTACTTCCTCTTCCGACATTTTTTCAAATTCTTACTGTTTAAATTTTTTTATAATTTAAAATTTTCGTTTTTAATAAATTAATTTATTATAATATTAATATTCAATTTCTTTCACTTTTTAATTTATGTATAACAAAAATAAAAATAGAAATAAAATATATAAACGTTTCCTTTCTCTCTTGCATGGTTATACGCAAAAATTCAGATACGACTAGCATTTGTAGCTTCTTTTATCTATAGAGATGTGGCCCACAATATTTAATCCCATAAAGTTGAATTTATGGTGGCGACTTAGCTGGATGACCTATTTATTAAAGTTCGCTTTTGACTGACGGAAATTGCAATAGAGTATCCTATATTTTCGAGATGTCTTTATTATAATACAAATACCGTGGGTTGCTCGATAAAAATCCACAGTTTTGTCAACTTGGGTCTCATACGGAAAAATGACATAAATTTCAGGACCAACTGCTTTTTCATGTTTAAGAAAAATGGATGCTCACAAAAATATATTAGCCATTATATTAAATTACAGCAGATGCAGATGAAAAAATTATTGAAATACATAGTATGCTATACAATAGTCAGTATATTAATTGGAATGTCTAATAATACTCGATTCGATTTGATTTATTATTATTTTACAAGTTTCTACTTTATTACTTTTTCTGCCTCTGGTTGTTTGTTTGAAATATTTGGGTCTGGTGTGGAAATTTAAAAAAATTATATATTTTTTCACCTCTACCCTTAAAACTTTTACACTAAATCAGAAAAAATAAAAAAAAAATGAATATGAAATAGTAGTTTAAAAGATAATATGGTAAAGTAGTTTATTGAATATGAAAATTGTATAAAGATTTGGAACTGCTAAAACTAATAAATGTTGTAAAGGATGTATAACGGAGGAAAGTATATATTAATGGTGGACGCATGGACAAGACTGATTATCTTCATGCACGGTAACCATGACCGAGTAATTTTCCATGAAGAAAACAATACTAAACCAATGCTTGTATGCTGTCCACAGAGGTGGAAAACGGAAGCTATTGAGAAATGTGATGTGATGGTGTACACCAAGATCTTCCTCAGGTTTCCATCTAGGTTCTGGCCTTGTGGACCTGAGAAGGAGTTCTTCATCTATGCCCACGAGCGGAGAGGGTACTACACGTTCTGGCAGGTTAGTTTACTGCTATTAATGTAATAATAATATTATTACGCTTCACTGTTCAGTCTTGTGATTTAGTCGGGGGATGAAAATTGAACAGAAGTGTGCGTCCCTGTAACCTCAATATAGATTATCTGAAAAAAGCTGGTAATTGGATTTTGGGACTCGCACACTTCACCAGGGGCCGGGGCTCTGAATCCTTCCTAGCTATAGAACCACCAAAAGTTAATAGTATAATACAGATCGCTAGCTAGTCACTTTCTTAATGGTATAGCTGGCATTGGTTGGACTGTAGCGTGACCAGTCCCAATCTTCGCCATCTTGCCTTGTATACGGAGGAGAGAAGTTGGGATCTGATAATAGTTCTTTAATCGGTATGCGATAAGGTTTGAAATCATAGTGGTAGTAATTAATTTGTTTCCTTTATTATTTCCAACGAGGGATAATTAAGGGGAGTATTATAGTGATCACACGTGGCCACACTGTCGCTTAACTAACGTATATGCAATTTTCCAATGAAGATTATATTCCCTGCCCATGTTATTGATAAACCAAAGAGTAATTGATAGAGAATCAATTCCGTTTTTTCTATGTTGTGTTGTGTTTTATTGATCATCCAATGGGATTGGTGATGTATTGCCATGTCATCAGCACATGGAGAACGCGTATCCTGGTTCCAACATCCTGGTGGTAACTTTGACCAATGGAGAATCGAAGCGTGTGGAGGCTCAGTCCGATGAAGAGACTCTAAAAGAAGCCATGCAGGTCCTGAGGGACATGTTCGGCCCCAACATACCTAATGCCACCCATATTCTAGTTCCCCGCTGGTGGAATAACAGGTTCCAGCGTGGTAGCTACAGTAACTATCCCATCATTTCCAACAATGAAATGGTTCGCAGTATTCAGGTAATCAGGCTTCTGTTTGTTTACATCTAATCTTGAAATATCACAATCAGGAACGAACGTACCTAATTGATAACCCTGCTTTGCTTGCTTGCTTGCTTGATGCCTTGATGCAACTTGTTTGCAGTACTTCGTATTGAGTGATGACGGTTTACTGAACTGAACTTTGTTTGGTGAGCCAAATGTAAAATTAACTGAAAGAAAGCTTGGAATAGTAATAGGTTGGATATCGGATACGTACGAACCATTAATCGTGATTTCACAAGCACTGCTTTACTTTTTGTTTGCTTGTGCTTATCCAGGCCCCAGTTGGACGCGTCTTTTTCACCGGCGAACATACAAGCGAGAGATTTAATGGTTATGTCCACGGTGGATACCTTGCAGGTCAGTGGGAAAACCTTTCTTTCTTTTCCTATCTTTTCCTGTTGAGACTATTAATTCGAGACATTAATTTTGTTTGGTGATCAATTTCATATAGGCATAGATACAAGTAAAGCTCTATTAGAAGAGATACGAAGGGAGAAGGAAATAATAAGCGAGAAGCAGAACTTATTGTTAGAGCCTTTACTAGCATTGACGGGCTCCTTAACACTGACTCAGGCTGAAGCAGTCTCAGGTCTCCACAAATACGACACTCCTGCACAATTATATCTGACTCGCAAGATTGGCATTCCAGAAGCCATTTCATGACTATATGGACCCCAACCTGCCGATATTTACAGTCCCAGCAGCGATGATGATGAAGATCAAAATATGAAGCTCCAAGAGGGTTGCATTGGCGGTGCAGGTCTCAGAACAAATTTTGTCCCGTTTACTACCAAGAACAATTGTTAATCCCTCAAAGGAAAGCAGGAGATGAGGCCCTAAGGAAGAATCAGCATTCACAGAGGCTTCTTCTCACCATCTTATCCTGGGTTCTAGTCCACAAGAGCAACTGGTTTTTCTCGAGACCCGCAAATACTAACTTCTTCAATAGCTTTTTGACCCTCCAAATATTGCCGCATCCACATGCTGTATTCCTAGGTGTTAATACAAGAGCTGTTTAACCCTCCTAATACTGACATCCCGAGCTTCTAGGGCTGACAAGTTCCTAACTAAGAGCGATGTGGTTGCCCAAAACAATTAAAAGCACTTGTATAGGCTGAATATTTAATCACTTGATGACTGAGAAGCAATGCAACGTTTATTACCGATCCCAAAGAAAATAAATGAACATTTGAAAAGTAAAACCCGGAACTACCATGCTTTAGAGAGTGGTGGCATTACTAAAATTTACCGAGGCATTATCAGCATCCAAATGATTAAAGACAATGATGATCAGCCAAAATACTTTTCAAACAATGACTTGGAAATGGCCAGGTAATCTCCATTTGCACTCACCGGATACAGCTCTGTACCAGCTAGCCATTGGTTTGAGAAAGAAATCCATTCTTCTCTCCAATTGTCTAATTTGAAATTTTTCTTCTCTTCTAAGCTCTTTGACAATTGCCTGAAATAGCTTTCAGCTCGCGGCAGATAGTAGCCTTTAAGTAACCCGCTCCAGAATTTGTTCGCTGATCAGAAGTTAAGAGCAAAAAAAAGATTGAATGTTATATAAGCTTATATACATATAGCTGTGTCTCCCATAACCGCAAATGCACAATAAAAACAATACCATAATCATGAAGCTTGCTTTGATTTGTTTTTGTCGTGTCAAACCACATTGAAACTTGTGTTCTGGCGTTCCACTCATACTACAAAAGATAGCAACTCCAAATAATTAAAACCAGCTGCTTTTACTGGGAAGCATTTTGGAGGGGACTTGTTTTCTAATTTAGACAAATTCACTGGTTGATTCAACAGTTGAACGACACCACATCCTCACCATATATATCCGCTTGGTACTCTACTCTTTGTTTCAGTTTCAATGAAAATAAGAATGCCCTAGAAGAACCTCCAATTGTAAGCAGGCCCTAAACTAAAACATCACAGGAAGAGAAAGAACAACGCAGAGCTGTTCAGCAAAGGCTTCTTCAGCTTATGGAACTGTAATAGTTCAAGTGATCAAAGTGGTTCCAACTTCCAAGCTATATAAAGTACAAGCATAAGCATAAGCGATCTTATAAATAATTTATGCGATCCAATTAAAGCACCTGTGAGAGAGATGTGTCCTCACCTGTTTCCTCTCACTTGGATTTAAAGCTAACTTTTTTGCACTCTCAAGCCATGTTCCAAGCAGAAAATTGTCATCAGATGCAAGAAGCACGTCAATATCCTTAATAAGTTGAACAAACTTTTGGATGTGGGCATTCAACGCCTCAAGGTCTTTCTTTCTGAAAGCAATCACAGCATCAATATACACTTTGTTTGCTAGCTTTGACAGTACTTGCCGAGTTAAGTCAACCAAGTCATATCTGTAAATAACATGTGTCATCAGATATGGAATTCCATAACTTTTTCCCACCCAATTAATGTCATAAAAAAATATTACAAACAAATTAAATCAATCAAGAACAGAATATATCCAGTGCAACTACGGTACGAAGTTCTAATCCAGAGAGGCACCTCTGCACAATTTATTACAGGAAGAAAGATTCAAATCATTGATGTAATGTTTAGACCAGGTCCCCTTTCAGGAATGATTTGGGAGTAAAGGTAAAAGCTCAAGAACTCGCAGACAAAACCAACATGCAGTTGCTAAAGGGAACATGTGTTGGCAACTTAAGCATGTATCACATGGTCCAGTATGAACCCAATTTTCACCGATTTAAATGGAAATGCTTCAGTATTTTGGTTTTGGACTAGAACCAATCAGGGTGGACCTTACAGATCAGAGAAAGTCTTGGATGCTAGCACATTAGGAGGGGCATGGTTGGAAATTCTGCCTCTTTTAGTAGTTTTGTTTTTTAATTATTCATTTATTTTTATATAAGCCTCCTCAAGTAGTTCCATCAAAATTAGCAGAAACAAAGAAACAGCTGCATATTCTTGAATTACATTTTAAAAGCAAGAAACTTGGAGAGGAATAGCATAGAAAGTTACCTATATGTAAGGCTCCCAGAAGTATCATTTCCAGCTGAAAGGAATAGTCTTAAAGCATTGACCAGTCCCTCAGGTGAATACCACAAATGTGCCCGAGGAAGATCAGTGCCGGTTTGTTCAGGTAAGAATCTTCTTGTTCTAGGTAAGCTCAGAATCGTAGTCATATTGTCTCGTCCAAATGCAGAATTAAGTGATGGATCCCAGTCAGGAAATTTGACAATGAAATCAATGTTATGGTCCTGAAACAAGAGAAACCAAATCAGCAACTCATTTCGTATGCAAATCCTTAAATAGAGAGGTCAATTAGCTTCTGCTCACAACCTTCCTTCAAGAACTAATCTAGATATCTTCGTTTAGAAAGGAAACACTAAGATATGCAACTGACATTCAAGAATTTCACTTGGGAATCGGAAACGTTTTCAGACAAAAAATGTGGACAAAAATAAGCCACTGAAACCCCAACTGAAATAACATTGGCTTCAATGAACATTTATCCATCAGAATAGTGGGTCTGTTCCATGTAACACTGCAACATGGATATACCTCTATCCAAGATTCTTCACAAAATGGAAAATTAAAAGACAGAAATTAAAACATTGTGACAGAGAATACTTGAATGAGCCATCTTTCAAATAACCAAAAAGTTTAAAACATACAGCAATTCCATCTGTACAGTTGTAAACCGTGTGATACATTATTTACCAAGCATCTTCAACTTGTTGAAGTGATTTACCATAGCGCCTATGGGCGTATGTCTTCAACCATTCCTACAAAAAGAAGAAATAATAGATTCTAGCCATGTAGCATCAAACTTCAGACAGAAAAATTAATAAAGGACCTGCATCTCAATTATATGGGACGGGAGGGGTAAACAATGCCACATTGCTATTGCTAAATAACAGCACTTGCGGCACCACAAAGAAACTAGAATGCTTATTTACCTGAACCTGAACCTTTTCACTTCGAAATGCCATTTCAGATGTCAACTCATAAACAATGGGATTTTGCTCTATCCCTTCCATGCACATGCCAACACCGACCTGCATGAGAACTTTTCTGTAAGTTCAAAGGCTGCTAGCCCAAAAGTGGGAAAATGTTATATACCATAAAAGAATATAGAAATACAAGCATCCTTGATGTTTAAGAGCAACACAGACTAAAATGGACAGCAAAGGCATCACAGACATCAGTGTGAAACTGTATGAAGTCTGATCAATCATCCAATATGAAATATATGTGGTATTTTATAGTAATTAAACTTTTATACAGCAGAAAAGTTAAATTTATCTCGTGGTAATAGTCATGAAATATTAAAAAAAAAAAAAGAGTTAAATCCTACCATGGTTGAGTTTTCACTGATTCGAGCATCAACTGGCCCTGAAGAAATAGAATCCAGTATGCCATACATTTCAATGTTTCCCCCAAAGTTGTGCAACAGACACCTGACATGATAATAGGTCAGCCGAAAGGGGAAAAACTGGAAGAAAAAGGGAGTTCGCAAAACATAAACATCTGGTTGAAAGTTAAGACTTAAGAAGCTCACAACTACGTTCCTGGAGAAGAATATACTGAAGTAAAATTACCAGATATAAGGGGTTCCATAGAATTGAGAGGAAGTTGTCCATATTGGTTTGACGTCAGCAAATAAATCTAGAACGATCATTTTACCAAGAGGAACAGAATGTAAAAGTGCCTGCAGAAACCACATGGAAAATGATTAATTCATGGACCAACGAATGAGAAAAAATGATAAGCTAGAAAACCACAGAAATCACTTTGTAAATTGATTATACTATCCTTTTCAGATGCTTAGCAAGTGAAGATTTTTTATGAGTTTTCAACCACAGTAGCATCTTATTTGCCAAATAACTAGCAAACCGTGTGGGCTGGTTCCTGCACATCAGTCTCATCATAGAGGACAATCTTTCTAATCTGTGTATCATGTCAAAGTTCTATCTCACGCATCTTTAGTATGGCTAGCCTGTAACACAGGGCTTTTGGAAATAATCATTTGTTTGTTAATCAACTTATTATATAATTCCTTCTGTTGCTAATCTGGGGAAGAGATCATGATCAGATAGTTCTTCACTAAAAATTTGAAAAGCAAGCGGTGGTAGTATCAGAATCAAACTCAGATAGACATATGCAGTTGCAAAATTCTAACCATAAATGATTTGAAAGCAACAGATATTGTTTTTGGATGCTTACTTTCATTTGTGGTGGCTTCCAGAAAGTCGAATCTGAGTAGAAAAGCCAACCCTGCACATAGTAAAAATGTCAACTTAAATGAAAAAAAAAAAAGTTGCTACTGGACGAGAGAGCCATGAGAGGAAAAGAAAATTGTGCACAAAAAATGTCTCTTTCATTAGCCAGCATAGAAAAGCTTGCCATTAGAGGATTCCATATATTAACGTGTCCGACTCCCTAAAAAGATGAAGTTTACAAGTTGCTACATATTGAGGACAATTTAACCATGATGGCAGACATAGGGTCATATCCAACACAATCCAGTGACATCAAGTTAGTCAAAAAATTCTATATATTACAGCTTGAGGAAACCTACGATGAAAGCAATGTTGCTACAGACTTTGGCATTGCAGATATCAATGATCTCAAAATTTTCAAGCTTTTCAAGTTCTCTAAAAGGGTGATTCACCAGGATCCTTAGATAAAGTACATAAATGATTTCAAGGAGATAAATCAATCTCCAGCCAAAACATCCTCAAGACAAGTCATAGAAACATTAGTCTCTCCTGTTTTCCCTTCACTTCCCTGTTGCTTGAGAAAAAGAAAGAGAGGAGATAGGAAGCATACTTGCATTAACCAAACAGCATCTTTGTCACCATGGGACATTGCTTTATAAACAGCAGCACCAAGGGTAGATATATATGTAGTATCATTTGTAGGCGGGGAGTTTTCATTAAATGTATCACTGCAGCAAAGTTAAGTTGCAACAAATAAGTCCAGGCTACAAGCAGTTTTGAGGACATCAATATATGTAGGTTCCAGGAACTGAAGATCGAAACAATCACTTATTAATATTCATATGTAGAAGTGATGGAACTTACCAGTTGTAGATGTCTGTCACATCCCCATATTCTGAAGTATGAACACACAATGAAAACACAACACGATTCAGTAAATGGATAAAAGAAGAACAAACACACATTATCAGTTTAGCCATGAAAAGTTTATGAGCATGTCTCATACGAAACAAAGCAGGTAAGACTAAACTTTTGCAGACACAGTGATACCATTAAATTCACTGAAATAAAAGGGCACTAGTTGATCTTAGAAAAAGTTATGTTGCTAGCAGTCCGAGAGCCTAATGATTGTGTACTAGGGCAGTTACTTTTTCAATTCTCCACCTTTAGCAAGCTAGAGGATTGACTGGCTATTAACTATTAGAGCAATTTAGTGTCACTTCATTGGCCTACTGAAAAAGAAATTCAGCAAACAACTATCAGGCATCCAAGGAATTGCAAGGCTTCACTAATGCCAACGCTTAAAAACTGAAAATTTGGAACTTCTATGTCTAGGATCACCTTGAATTTGTTTCTTGATAAAAGCCTCCCCAATCTCAACAAATAGTGGATCAGATGGATCCAGAAGGTAGGTGCAGCACCAGCGGGGATCACCATCCACTGTGTTCCTAAAAGGAGTAATAAATGGTTTCCAAGTCATCTGCCATAGAAATGTGCAGAGGTGAAGGGTAGGAAATGGTCATTGTTGAGATAATTGTTTTATTTAACTGAGATATTTTGCAGACCAACTCTGACAATGTCATTCACAATGCAATGACAACATATGAGATGCTGCAAAACATGCTTATAAAGACAGAAAGATGTACCAGTCTCCCAGCCTAGTTATTTTTGCTGATGGGAAGATAGACTTCAAAGCTGCTGGGACATTGCCTGAGAATGACGGAAGCACTAGAAGAGACAGAAAATACATTTCATCAATAAACTGTACATCTAGATTCCAGCCAAATAACATTACTTAATGTTAAAGCGTCCAACCTAAAACCAATTGGCAATAGGTGGAGAGGCCTCATCACTATATAAAGCATTGACTTAACCCCTTTTCTTGGCCATGTGGGATTTTCCCACTTAACACGCTCCCTCACGTGTAGGCCACTTCGGCTCTATCACGTGGGTTATTTTCGGCAATGGCTGAGGCAATTTTAAACCTGCTCTGATACCATACAATGCTTTCTTCAACTTGCACACTTTGTTCCCCTTAATGCCTTCTCCAAAACCTGGTGGAATGTCCATGTATATCTCGTCTTCTAAATCACCATGGAGGAATGCATTTTTTACATCAAACTGTTGCAAATCTCAACTGTAATTGGCAGCCAAAGACAGTAGCACCCTTACTGTGTTCATTTTTGCTACGGGAGCAAAAGTCTCCTGATAGTCTACCCCATAAGTTTGTGTATATCCCTTGGCAACTAGCCTCGCCTTGTACCTTTCTACTGACCCATCAGATTTGTATTTAATTGTAAATACCCATTTACAGCCAACTGCCTTCTTATTTTTGGGCAGATCCACAAGTTCCCATGTTCTGTTTTTTTCCAGCGCCTTCATTTCCACTCTCATGGCTTCTCTCCACTCCTTATTGGACAGTGCCTTGGCTAGTGTTTCAGGAATTGGAATGGTGTCAAGGCTGGCTAGAAAACTCCTATGAGATTGGGAGAATCTTTGGAATGTTACTGATTTTGCTAGGGGATAGAGTGGATGTTTAGTACATTCTCTGGTTCCCTTTCTCAGGGCAATAGGCAGTTCATCTTTATCAATAGAAGAAATAGGTTCTAAACGTACCTCAGTTCCAGGATTAAGAGCTGAATCTTGGACTTGCTTAAGTTCAGAATCTGGATTTTTTCTCCTTGAGTAAACCTGCATATATCTCATATTATCATGCACATCACTTGAATTTTTTTGAGGTTCGGAAGTGCAAGATTCTGAGGCATCAGAAGTTTGTGATTACTGGTGGTTAGGCGGTGGTAAAGAGGGTAATACTTCCAGAGGAAGTAGATTTGGAATGGTGTCCCTCGGAAAAGAAGGTTGAGAAAAAAAGGATAGTCCTTCCTCAAATGTGACATCAACAGAGGTGTAGAATTTTTTTGTGACTGGATGATAACATTTATAACCTTTTTGGGTTGGAGAATATCCCAAGAAAACACATTTTATTGCTCGTGGGTCTAATTTTCCCTTATTGTGAACATGAACAAAGGCAGGGCAACCAAAGATTCTTGGTGTGAGATTATTTGAGGTTCAAATATCAGGGTAAAACTGAGAGAGAGTTTGCATTGGGGTTTGATTGTCAAGGACTTTAGATGGCAGTCTATTTATTGTGTATGCAGCGGTAAGGACAGCTTCTCCCCAATACTGTTTTGGAACCTGGTTTTGAAAGAGAAAGGCTCGTGTGGTCTGCAGTAAATGACCATTCTTCCTTTCAGCCACCCCATTTTGTTGGGGTGTGTTAACACAGGAAGATTCATGCACAATTCCTTCTTTTTGGAAAAATGATGAGAAGGTCTGATTGAAATAATCTGTTGCATTATCAGACCTAAACCTTTTGATTCTCACACCAAACTGATTTTTGATCATATTGTGAAAGCTGGGAAGAATGTTGCTTAAATCTGATTTCGATTTAAGAAGAAAAACCCATGTAACCCTTGTGCAGTCATCAATAAATGTGACAAACCATCTAGAACCAGTAATGTTGGGAATTCGAGAAGGGCCCCAAATATCTGAATGAATCAAATAAAAAGGAATTGAAGATTTTTTATTGCTGGATGGAAATGACACTCTTTTGTGTTTAGCAAACTCACAAACATCACAATGAAAGGTCTCAATATCAATACTCTTAAATAGGGAAGGAAACATAGTTTTCAAAACAGAAAAAGAAGGGTGGCCAAAACGAAAATGCTGATGCCAAATTAAATCTTTATTGGAGGCAGTAAGGAATGACTCATGTGTGACATGCATAATATTCTGAGATGGTTTGCTGGTTTCTTCAAGATAGTAAAGTCCATTCCTTTCCTTAGCAAGTCCAATCTTCTTCCCCAAAACCTGGTCCTGAAATACACAGTAAGAAGGGAAGAACAAAGCATGATAATTCATGTCTTGGGTAAGTTTGTTTATAGAAATAAGGCTAGCAGATAACTTGGGAACATGAAGGACATTTTTAAGCAACAGTGATGGAGTAATCTGTATATTTCCAATTCCTGCTACTGTGATGAGAGAACCATCAGCAACAGAAATTTTCTTGTTGCTAGGACAGGGTGTATATGTAGTGAAGTGTAGTGAAGAGGGTGTCATGTGATCAGTGGCTCCAGAGTCAAGAATCCATGGAAAAACACTAGCTGAGGCATGTAATCCTAGGGATAGAGATGCACCTGAGAGAGCAATAGAGGCAGATCCACTTTCTGGTTTCAGGGTTCCCAACAAACCTCTCAGCCTTTCAATTTCTTCTTCATTGAATGGCCCCTGACTTTGCTGTGAAATTGTGGAGACATTGTTGGCCTGTTGAATTGCTCTTGGATCTCCTCGATTGCCCCATTCCTTGCTGGATGTAGAAGGCTTCCCATGGAGTTTCCAGCAGCGATCTCTTGTGTGTCTAGGTTTCTTGCAATAGGTGCACCAAAGGTTGTCTTTAGAGTCTCTACCTTTTGGGGCACTATAATTTCCTTCCCTTGCCACCATAGCTGATCCTTCGAGATCTTTAGGCTCAAGCATGATCCCACGGCGGCTTTCCTCAGCTCTAACAAGAGCTATAACTTCGTTCAATGGAGGCACATCTTCTTTGCCAAGGATTTGTATTTGGACTTGATCAAACTCAGTATTCAGCCCGACCAAAAAATCATACACCCTATCCCTTTCAATGAAGTTCTTCAAGATCACAGCATCATCTGGACACTTAGGCTCAAGAACTCGATAATGATCAAGTTCATGCCATAGGTTCTGCAACAGATTTGCATACTCAGTAACACTCCTGCTCCCTTGTTTGGCTGCTAGTGTCTTTACTTTGACTTCATAGACACGAGCAGCATCATGGGCTCTGGAATATGTTTGTTGGACAGCATCCCAGATGCCCCTTGCAGAAGGGAGGAACATGCAAGTGTCACTGATTTCTGGTGTCATTGAACTCCACAACCATGACATAATCATGGAGTCCTCTTCATCCCAGGCATCAAAACCTGGGTCATCCAACTCAGGTCCTGATCCAAGAATATGACTGATTTTTCCTTTTCCCTTCGAGTAAGTATGCACCAGTTGTGACCACTTCAAATACTTCTGGCCATTTGAGTCTGTAGGCGGCCTGAATAGTCTGCAGGTCGCTTGTGTGCAGATGAGAATCAACTTGGGCAGGAGCGCTTGTCACAGTCTCGCCAAACATTGTCAGGATAGTGGGTAAGGAAGATAAAGAATGAGGAACTAGTACTGGTTATAGATCAGCACTAGAGGCCAGAAGAAAAGAAGACTTGGCAATGAAGGCCAGGAAAAAACAGAGCAATGATTCGGCAATGAAGGCCAGAAGAAAAGACAATCTCAAGACAAACCTAAAGCTCTGATACCATGTTAAAGCGTCCAACCTAAAACCAATTGGCAATAGGTGGAGAGGCCTCATCACTATATAAAGCATTGACTTAACCCCTTTTCTTGGCCATGTGGGATTTTCCCACTTAACACTTAACCAATTTAATGATTGCAGATTCTTTCCTAGGGATAAAAAGAAAATGCTTCTTGCCAATTTTTCACAATACCTGGAGTCATGCCTAGCTCTAGCATCCGTGCTAAAATCTTCTTTTGCAAAGTTAATTGCTGATTCATCCAGTTCTCTGACAAAGGCCCACCCCATCTGTAATTTGGCGGGATAGGCAAAGCAGATAGTTGGGGACAAAAAGGAAGTCATAACATGTGTATAAATAGCAGCAGAATAGTCAAAGACTGCTCCTACATACAACTAAAATTTGATATAGGCTCTCCATTTTCTGTACAGTTTCATCATCATGCTCCTTGAATTATTTTGCAAGCAAATAAGTTGAATGTGATAAGTTTTTTTTCTTCATTTTTTGCCCCTTCTCCATTAAAAAGGCTAAATAATTTATTTTATAGTGAAGTTGATACTACTCTAAGATATCTCGCCATATAAATCTTCCATAGATACTTTGAAGAGAATCAGCTAAGGGTAATAAGAAGAAAATTTGTCTTCGGCAGCTCAGCTCTACTAGCACCCAAAGATGCTGCCCAGGCTTCAGCCCAAGTTGGCCCCCTGCCCTCCCACTCGCATAGCAAAGGAAAGTTTAATTTGGCCAATGTCGCGTGATACTCTCTAGGTTTTGAGAAATAGGCAAACTAACCTGCAACCCCACAAACACATGCAAATACCCTTCCTTGGAATTGCTTTCGAGTACCCCCCCCCAAAAAAAAAAGCCAATAAAGAGCTGAAATGCATTACTAAAAAGATAATATATTTTTTTCTAAACTTATAGAAGCTTCTATCATTTGTTGTCTTCTACCATTAAATTCCAGAAGCCCTACAATAAGTGGATTACAGTAGACATAGTAACCTCAGTAGGAGTCAGGATTAGCCAGGCCAGTATCAGTTTATAATGTACGAGGAAAAAATCAATTTCGCTTACCCATGTAAATTTCCCATGCGAGCCCATGCAAGGAAAGCTGGCCCCCCAAAGAAGCCATCTAAATCTTCCTTGCTAGTATTGAAACCCTGAAACAGAAATCATTGGTCAAGAAATAGTATATTATCTCAGAATACATGACATTATGCATGAAAAGAAAGCATTAACCCTCATGACCAAAAGAAATACACACGCTAAACTGAAAAGGAGGAAAAGAGAAACAACATAGTCTCATATTATGGGCATCTAAAGTAAAAGTCTTTAGATGGCCTTTTTATTGTCTTCACCATGAAAACTTTCTGCCAAATGGCTTCTTGCCCGGTGAATGCCAGAGGAAGGTTGATTCCTTGGAGAGCCATCCAATCTAGTTCTTTCTCCCATCTTTCCCAATCCCACCAAACAAAAGAGTCTGCATAGGAAATTGTTAAAGATCAATTTAAATTAAAAATCTGCATTAACTCATCAATTTTTCCACCTGAAATATGGATTCTTGTGATAACATATTTCAGGCACAAAACACAAGTATAACAGGGATCCAGAGATAGATCAGTGTTTTGTCTTTAGGCATATTAGGCCCTTGGTGTATGGTTACAGTTGGTCACACCATAATAACTTACAACTGGATGTAACGACATTTTGGTAGTAGTTCCATGGCACTGGCCGCCGAATTATGACACCCTCATCATTTACAAGAGGCAGTGATCCTGGGTGAGGAACAGAGGCTATCTGACTGCCACCAGTTTTCTCCCAAGAAATGTGAGCACCGCACCAGTATTTAATATACCAGTGGAGGCCAGATGCAATTTCAACTGCTGTAGTACCTTTAATCCTGAGAAAAACAACAGCCAAAATGCCATTGGCAATTTAATTGAACTTCATTCTCTAGTTAAAATTAAAAGAAAAGCCCATATCTTAAGTCGCTTGGAATCCTATATAAGGCTAAAAATAAATCTCTGAAACAGAACAATTAAAGTCCAAAGCGACTATCTTATTATGAAAATTTCTAGATATGCATAGACTTGATGAAAGAAGTCGACAAACAGCATAAGAATTCATGATAGAGTGATAAATTGCAGGAAATGTTTCTGATGAAAACACACAAGACAAGCACCTGAGTTAGCAAAAAACGAATATTCTACTGCATCAACATGCCTATGCAAGAATTAGAAACCACATACACTATCTCAGGCTCACTGCGGCTCGAGCGATTGTAATTTTCTATCAGGAAGCAGCTCTGTCCTCCACAAACATCCTGCAATAGAAGAACAAACACGAAGCATCAAAGATAATGAGTAGATGTGCAAAAGGAAGGTAAAAAAAAACAGCCTTGATGGGACGGACCTTGGAGACAATGTTAAGCTGAAAGCTTTGTAAATGGGTAGGAAGCAGTCTGTTTAATACAGCTTTGGCTGCTGATTCTTGCTCTGAAGCGGAAGGGCGTTTAGAATCCAAACGAGTGAGTAGTTCGTTGATTGCTTTGGCTCCAGAAAAAGAGTGGGAGACTTGGGCAAGCATTAGGATGAAGAAAAGAAAAATGAAGCCTTTGGCCATGGCGATACGTCTTTGTGACTCCGCAGGTTGCAATTCAGAACCGAGCCAAGAACTGGGATGCAATCAAAAACCTTTCTTTGTTCATGAGTTCGCGGGCTCAAAGTCAATTGCAAAAAGAGACAAGTAATGAAAACAGCTTTTTTTTTTTTAATTAATGAAAAATGTTTCCTTTTATCCTGAACCGTCCTAAATATTCTTATTCCGGTCACCCCCTCCAACCCAACGGCCACTTCACTGCACCCTCAATAGCCGAAGCTAACACAGCTCTGCCTCTAGCCCTCTGCCCCTTCGTTGAGACCCTTGCCGTCCTGCTCTGGTACATTTGTTATCTATATTGTCGTTATCTTTGGCTTTTGTCTTTTGGGTGTTTGTTGGTGCTTTTGATGAATTCCAGGGTTTGATCTTTTGACTGTGTTCCTACAGGAACTTGGTTTTGCCGTTAGCAAACAATCTAAAAACTCACATGGACACCAGTCATCGGTCCCCTGGTAAGATTTCCAAATTTGCCGTTACTCTCTCTTCTCAAAGCAATTGTATGAAGAAGTTAGTGTTGAAATTGGCATGTAATTTTTCTCCAATCCTCTCTACTTTTTGCTATTTGTTATTTAGCTAGTGTTGTATTAGACATCAGTACTTCTGTATAGGAGTATTTTGAACTAGAGGTGTTGTTTAGTCATCATCCAACTCAGTAGCGAATAACATAAAGTGGTAATGGATAACAGAAAGTTCATGCAAGGCTTGTTTGCCCAAGGGGTATTTGATACAAGACATAATTAGTTAAGCTCCATGCTTTCCTATGATGTGTGTGCTCTGTTGAGGCAATTCTCACTCTGACTGCAACAGAAATTTGCATAATGTTAGTACACAGATTGAAAAGTATGAATTCAAGGGAGATTCTACAGGAACCAACAGTGGAGTTAGTTGCCCTAGTGCTGAGTAGATGTTGGGTAAAGTAGGGTTTTGCTAGTGCTGAATGGTCCTCTCTTCTTTCTAGATTAGAACATCTTAAAAGATGGTCGCTAAAGCTCCTTAGCTAACAGTGAGATCAGTGACAATTTGTATCATCTTGCTTATTAATTTGAGAGTTGCTCCGAAGAAACCGGAGTGACAGTAACAACTCCACTTCATGTCTACTAGTTTGCTACTATGATCGTTTAGAATAGGACAACATTAAACATCATATTTTTCATGATTGATAGCTTCATTCAGGTGATCAAGTTGTGACTTGCAGTATAGGCATGTTTTATTTGGATCTAAGCAGGATTCAGGGCAACACTTGGGGGAGAAACTAGTAGAGGATGAAACTAAACAGCGTTCTTCACTGTAGGATGCACATCTCTTTCAAGCTTTCGGTAGCATCCTTCGTGCTTTTCTCTGCAGGCATGAAATCTACTCCTAAAGCTTTCGCTCTCTCCTTGGAAACTTGGTAAACAATTGATGCTTGACTGGTATTTCACAGGGCTTGACATCTTATTTAGTTTTCGGATGCCAAAGCAGGGACTTATGCTAAGCAAATTTTTGTCATTCATAAGAATTTAGATTGAATTCAAGATCTCTTATTTAAAATGTATCAGTTACACATCTTCTACTTAGACCAACTCATGTTAACTGGAAGGATTATAACATCGCATGATATTTCCTTTTTTTTCCACACATGACATGTGATGCTTGTTTTTTCTTTTCAAAATAAGAGCAAACCAAAATTGGACAGATTGAGGAAGCAAAACTTGAGCTTGAATACCAAATTAAAGTATCCAACTTAAAACCAATTAGTAATAAGTGAAGAGACTTTACCACAATATAAAGCCACGAGTATCTCCTAACTAAGCCATGTTGGATTTAATAGATGAATTTTGGGATATGATCATTTCAACAAGTTAAGATGGTAGAAGTTTCCAAATTGGTGCTACTTTATTTTTACTTTTGACTGCTATATTATTATACAATGTACAAGTTGTTGACCCTTGCGCACTTGTGATTGGCATGTGATTTTTCTCTCTTCTCCTTCCAATTCACTTTGTTATTATTGTTATTGAACTAGTACTGAGTCAGGCTTTTGAGGACAAATGTATCAAGGTATTTGACTTAGGGCAACTAATATTTGAGCCTCATGCTTCCTCGTGATGCATTTTCTAGTGAAGCAATTCTCACAACTGTTGTCAACTAGTATAACATTAAAAATTTTGAATTCTTGGTAGCTTCTAGCTACTGAACACTAAAAAGTAGAGGTGCCATTACCTGATACCCTTAAACCAGGTACCAATGTTTGTATATTTTGGTAGAAGTAGAGATTTGATCCATGAAGTACTTTGGTTTTCACCATGAGACCAATGACAATCTAGATATGATCTTGCTTATTGAGAAGCATTTGGTTTGAAGAAACAAGAATGGCAGAAAAAAGAACCCCAATTTGTAGGCAACTTCCATGCTACTAGCATCTTTAAGAGTAGGACTACATTAAACATAAAGCTTTGTTAGAAAATATTAGGAGGAGAAATTTGAGGACTTAATGATATAAGACCCTCACAAGACCTTTATATAATAGATAAGAGAAGAATACAAGGAAAGAAAATCTCTAGTAATAAAGAGAGTAAATTCCTAAGAATAAAGAGAGACTATTGTCTTTCCTAAAATATAAATAACATTCTGTAACACTCCCCCTCAGGCTGGAGCATACACATCATAAGATCCAAGCTTGTCACATATAGACTTTACTTTAGACCCTCCTAAAGCTTTAGTAAATAAGTCAACAACTTGATCTTCTGATTTGACATACAGGGTCTTGATCAAGCCTTTCTGAAGCTTCTCATGAACAAAATGGCAGTCAACTTTGATATGTTTAGTTCTCTCATGGAAGATAGAATTTGATACAATATAAATGGCTGCTTGATTATCACACATTAAATCCATAGAAGATGAGTGTGTGAAACTAAGCTCCATGAAAAGATACCTCAACCAAACTAGTTCACATGTAATGTATGTCATTGCCTTATACTTGGATTCAGAACTTGATATTGCAACAATACTCTGTTTCTTGCTTTTCCATGACACCAAGTTTCCTCCCATAAATATACAGTAATTTGAAGTAGACCGTCGATCATAAGAGCCTGTTCAATCAGTATCTGTATATCCTTGAATCTGAGTATGACCATAATTTTAGTAAAAAGGACCTTGTATCGGTACTCCTTTAAGATATCTAAAAATTCTGACTACAGCATCTCAGTGGCTAGTATGAGGAGAGTCCATGACTTGCCTTACTGCACTCACAGCAAATGAAATATTTGAACGAATAACAGTTAGATAATTTAATTTGTCAACAAGTCTTCGATACTTGGTAGGATCCTCCAAGTATTCTCCTTTATGTACATCAAGCTTGACATTAGGCTCCATAGGACTGTCAACCGGTTTGGTTTCTAACAAGCCAGTTTCTTCTAGAAGGTCAAAAACATATTTTCTCTGAAACAAACATATTCCCATTTTGAACCGCGCTACCTTAATCCCCAGGAAATATCTCAATGGACCAAGGTCTTTTGTTTGAAACTTGGTTTGCCAAAAAGCTTTCAATAATAAAATACCAACTGCATCATCACCAGTGATAACAATATCATCAACATAGACGATTAAGAGGATTTTGTCAACTTCAGAGTGGCGATAAAAAACAAAGTGATCCACGCCACATTGGTACAACCAAATTCCATAACGACTGAACTGAAATGACTAAACTATGCTCGTAACGACTATTTCAAACCATACAACGAGTTGTTTAACCGACATACACAATCAACCTCCCTTTAAGCAACAAATCCCGGTGGTTGCTCTATGTAGATAATTTTCTCAAGATCTCCATGAAGAAAGGTGCTTTTAATGTCCAGCTGATGTAAAGGCCACGCATATGTAGCAGCCAATGTAATGAGAACGTGAACAAATGTCTTTTTGGCTACTGGAGAAAAAGTTTCCAAGTAGTCCATGCTATATACTTGAGTATATCCTTTTGCTACCAGACGGGACTTTTAATCAATCAACTGTACCATTAGGATGGACCTTTACAACGAAGACCTAACGACAACCTACAGTAGTTTGACTATACGGAAGAAAACCAAATCCCACGTGTTATTAGCCTGCAAAGCTGACATTTCTTCTTCCATAGCTTGCTTACATCCAAGATGAGAAATGGCTTCTGAAATAGACTTAGGCAAGGGTATAGAGGATAAGGTGAATACAAAGACAAAATATGACGGTGATAGAGAATCATAAAAAACAAAGTTGGAGATAGGGTGAAAAGTATAGGATCTTTTCCCTTTGCGAAGTGCAATTGGAAGATCCAAATCATCACTCTTTGGATTTGAAGATGAAGAGGACAGTGGTGATGAATGTGAATCTTCTTGCGGTACTTCAACTCGAGGACGCCGAGTATAAGCCTATAGGTTAAGACGATATAGACGCTCTGAAGGTGGAGGATCAATATCAGGGATGTGTTCTAAAGGTGTAGGACTAGCATTGTTTTCAAGAACTGTTTGAGTTAGTACAAAAGGTAAAGGAAGACAGTCATTGGTATAAGCAGACACACAGGTTGACTACCATAAAAATAAGGTGTGTTTTCAAAGAACGTAACATCGTTAGAAACAAAGAATCGATTCAATGACAAATAGAAGCATTTGTACCCTTTCTGCAGACGGGAGTATCCAAGGAAAACACATTTTAAGGCTCTGAGATCTAACTTGTTTATACCAAGTTGATGCTGATGAACAATGCAAACACATCAAAATATTCGAAGTACAATAGAAAATGGAGCTTGAGAAGGAAAAAGAACAAAGAATGAGGTTTTAACAGACAAAATAGAGCAAGCCATCCGATTTATAAGAAAATAAGTAGTAAGGACAGCATCGCCCTAAAAACTTTTGAGAACATTCATGTGAATTAAAAGGATATGAGTTGTTTCAACAATATGTTAGATTTTTCTCTTAGCCACTCCATTTTGTTAAGATGTTTTTAGACAGGAAAATTGATGTATAATTCTCTGTTGCTGCATATAGCTAGACATTAAGTTATAGAAATACTATTTAGCATTGTCACTGCGAAGAATATTAATTCGAAAATTGAACTGATTCTAAATTTTAGCATAAAAGGAACAAAAAATAGAGAATAACTCGGAACAATCTTTCATTAAAAATAGCTAAATAATTGGAGAAAAATCAACAAAAATTACAAAATACTGAAAACCTAACTTGGACTTGGCACGACTTGGTTCCCAAATGTCTGTATGAACTAGCATAAATAGTTTTTCAACTATTTTATTGACTCGAGAAAAGTAGGGAGCACAATGATGTTTCCCTGGTTGACATGATTCACAATCTAAAGTGGAGACTAAGCCCAAATCTGGGACAAGTTTCTTAAGATTTCCCAAAGATGGTTGACCCAAACGACTATGAATTAAGTGAGGTGAGATTGATGCATGACAAGCAACTGACTACTATAATTTATTGAAGTAGTACATTCTATTTGATTCATGCTCGCTCCTCAAATCCTAGATAATGACATGATTAAAAAAGAAATAAACTGAGCAATTTAGTTGTTTGGTTAACTTACTTATAGACATAAGGTTAAAAGGAAAATTTGGAACAAACAGAGTAGATGGTAGAGTGAGAGAGTGACAAGGATGGGTGCGTCCAACATTTTTTATGGTAGTGATGGATCCATCTGTGATAGTGAGTTTATCATGAGATAAAGGTAAATGAGAGATATGGTCAAAATTGATTATTTTACTTGAAATGTGGTTTGTGGTACCAAAATCCAATACTCAGAGTTGATTTTTAGAAAGGTTAGAGGAATAACAAGCTGTTGGGTTACCTCAATGAACAACAGAAGCTATAGAAAAAGCAGAAGCCTGTTGTGCAAACTGATGCTGTAAGTACTTAGTGTACTCTTCTCGAGATATCGTGACAAACTGTTGTGGGGCTGTAGCTGAAGATGACTCATCATATGATGCGATATGTGCTACCCGCAAAGCTGGATACTTGTCCCAACTAGTCTCTTCCTCATGTCCATCTTTTTCACAATTAGTGTAGTGTAAATGTGAACCTCTACAACGTCCACCTCTACCACTATAACCACCACAACTACTACGTCCTCCACGACCATTTGCATGACCACTCTTCGCTTGTGAACTAGGATGTATTGCTTGCTGAGCTTTCCTTGATCATAGTGCAAGAGAGTCTTGCGAAAACTTCAGGTAATGAAGGAAGCTCCGTCCCTCCAAGAATCTGTGAACGAACTGGTTCAAATTCCTGCTTTAGCCTGGCCAAAAATGTCATAAGCACCAATTGTTCCTTTCTGGCGTTGCATTTCCTTGACAATAGGCAGCAAATAATTCATCTCCTCTAATACATGTTTCACCTTTGCAAAATATTTGAGGAAACTGCCTTTCTGCTTAGACTAAAACACTTAAACTGAAACCTCATATATACGGAGAATATTACTAGAATATAAAAGCTTGGCATACTCACAAGCTTGCTTACAGGTTCGGACATAAGAAAATAAAGTAGAGACTTCAGGTTCTATAGAATGAAAAAGTATATGAAGTAATTGTGCATCATCGGCTTTCCAACTTTTGGATGTCTGAGGATCATCAATAAGATGAGACATCTTTCTTTAACCTATGAAATACAATTCCACATTCTTGCCTCAAAATGAGTAGCTATTATCGTTCAGACATTGTTTGGCAATCCGCAAATTGCTGAATTGTGTAGGGGGACCTGCCGGTGGGATGATGACCATTGGAAGATTTCCCTGAAGACTTTTATCGTCAAACCTGGACATGTATTTGATTGTTGAAGACTAATAATATCATAAACTAATAGAAAATTGAGCTGATGACGTACTGCAGTAGATGATGGCTGAAACTGACTGGAGAATGAAAAAACTCAATTTCTGGTCATAATTAATGCAAAAAGAAGACTAAAAACTTGTTCAGGACAGAAAACCGATCGGAACCATCAAGCTGCCGTCATTGGACTTCGCTGGATGGTGGCATGTGATGCCCATGCGCCGGCGCGTGGGTGGTTTTCCGGCGACACTGCCAGTGCTATTCTGGTCGCTGGCGCTTCTAAGTGTTTCTGTGTTATTAGTTTTTGATTTGATTGGGTGGTTGTTATGGTTTTGAAGAGGGTAACAACTAAAAGGTGGTTGTGGAAAGAGTTTTAGGAGAAGGAGAGGATGGAACTAGGGTTTTGGCTTTGATATCATATTAGAGAATATTAGGAGAAGAAAGCTGAGGGCTTAATGATAGAAAACCCTCACAAGACCTTTATATAATAGATAAGAGAAGAATACAAGGAAAAAAAATCCCTAGGAATAAAGAGAGTAAATCTCTAAAAATAAAGAGAGATTATTATCTTTCCTAATAAAATTCCGTAACAGGCTTATTCATGATTGACAGGTCTGCTTGTGACCTGCAACTGAGGCATGCTTTATATGGAAATGGAATTCACAGCAGCACTTGGGTGGAACTTGCTGTGCAAGAAACTAAATGGTGTGCTTCACTTTAGGACACGCATCTTCTTCAGACTTTCGACAGCATCCTTCATGCTTATCTCTGCAGGGATGAAGTCAGCTTCTAAAGCTTTGGCCCTTTCCTTCGACACTTGGTAAGCAACTGAACTCTGGACTATCTCACGAGGCTTCGCATCTTCTTTGCATCTGTCATGCATGAATCACGAGGAAGAACACTAGTAATCTCATCAGAGTCAACTATATCGCTTGTTAACATGGATGAAACATGTACCTCAACTAACTTACGTTTTGGGCCACAAAGTAGGATCTAGGTCATCTAAGATCTTCAAAACCTCTGATAAAGGCATGACTCTTTCAACTAGCAAATATCTGCCATTAGCTGAGGGAAGCTTGGCAGCTTGGATATGAGCATGGGCAACATCTCGAACGTCAATGAAGCAATAGGTTTCATATGTATTTTCTCCTGCATAGTTTTGGTCATGAGGCAAATCACCCATTGCTGGAAACTTTGTTAATAACAGGAACTTTTCTGAAGAGAATTAGTCATGATTAGGTTATAAGAAGAGTACCATTAATGAGACCCAGGATCAAGTCCATTGAGAAATTAGGAGCAGACTGTAGGAAAGGGCCTATAACCATTCCAGGGTTTATTGCTACCAAGTCAATTCCATTTTCTTTTGCAAACTCCCAAGCAGCTTCCTCTGCTAAGGTTTTTGATAACATGTACCAAAGCTGGAAGACAATTCAGAAAGTTATGTGATTTGGTCAAGTTAACAATAATGAAATGTCCACCTACTTACGATAAAAATAGATTGGCAGAGAGACAAATAGTAGTATTAGTTATGACACACTGTAAAGGCCTTAAACTTCGAAGCAAAGCATGCTACAATGGACAAGGTTGGAAACAACCATCGAGAGCTCCTTGAGGTACTAATAAAAGGTTAAAAATAACGCTGCCGCAAAAGGCTTAGCAAAGTGATTCTATAAAAATGAGGATCAAGTGGCCAAGAGGGAAGCAGCATCGACTGAGGAGGGCACCATAGATGCCCATATTTCATTTCTACTTTTGTGCAAACTGATGCTATTGGGGTTACTTGTTTCTCTAGGTTATGTAATGCCCGCTATGTTGATCCGGGCCAACTGTTTTCTACATGTGTAAACTTTTGGAATGTTTTCATTCTTAATGCATTCCTATTTGCCAAAAAAAAAAATCTATAAAATTGGTGTTGCAGACAATGATTGAAACACAATTTGTGTAGGACTGCTTAATCCCTATTTGGCACATATGTTGGTAGAATTTTTTACAGTTACATCAGTATTGATCAAAGATTTACATGATGCACTTTCATTGTTTGAGACATACCTTTAGAAGCTCATGCATGACAAATACTAATGCAAATGAGATTAATAATTTAATTAGGAGCAAGAGATGATGAACAAACCTGGGAATCCTTGCAGAACTGTGGATCAGAAAACCAAGTCTCATCAACAATACAATCGGAGGCCAAAGGTTTCCCGGTGAATACAACAGCGGCGATGGAGGAAGTGAGTACAACTCTCTTGACTGAAGGGGCTTTCGTGCAGGCTCTTAGAACGTTAAGGGTTCCTTTCACAGCAGGATCTATTACCTCTGCCTGGAATAATCACTCAAAAAAATCAAACTAGTAATAGAGGAGAAAGGCTTGTACACATCTTAATTTATAAAGACTTTTGAAGTCGAACATTGCAATTCTTTATGTTTTCTTGTCCAGTTCTTAAACTTTACGGTGGATAAGTATATGAAAGATGTGTGGAATTTTGTTAGGAACACGAAACCTGAGGGTTAGAACAATGAAAAAGGACAGGGCTTGCTGCGTGGAAAACAAAATGACATCCATCAACAACCGAGTCAAAGCATCCTTCATCAAGCAACTCTGCTTTGAACAACTGAAGTCGATCGTTGGCTCCGTCAAGGGCAAGCAAGTGTTCCGTCTTCCTCGGATCGCCTTCCAATGGTTGAAATCAAATTCGTGTCAGCTAGTGAAGGACACATAAACACACAAAAGAGGGGGGTGTTGGGAGTAAAGCAGAGAGGGATGAAGAAAGAAATATCGAGAAAACAAGACAAAACTGACTTGGGTCTCGGACGGTGGCTCGGACAGTGTACCCACGTTGCAGCAAGAGCTTAACAATCCATGAAGCCAAGTAACCAGAAGCTCCTGTTACACAAACTGTTGTTCCTTCTCGACTCATCTCTCTCTCTCTATCCCCTGCTTCACAAACTGTCGTTTCCTCTCCAGTTTGCTATCTCTTACCTCTCTCACTCTCTCTTCCTGGTGGGAAAAACAAGGTCTTAAATGCTTGGCAATTTTGCTTGATCCTATGGACTTCTTTCACATTTCCTTGTCCCCTTCTCTTGTCGCACTCTGTCATTTAATAGAAAACAAAGGAGGTTGCGTCTTGCCCGGCAGAAAAAAAAAAAAGGGTCTTAATCCTTCAGATTGGGGAGGTTGTTTTGGCATCTGCGAGGTCTCATTTGAATATAGCATTTAAAACTAGTATTAAATATTGAAATAAATTACCAGCATTTGTAATAATTTTTCTCAACATCTAACATTGAAAGCTATCGATGAATAGCTTTTTTAATTTTTAACACTAAATGTTGAGGTTTTTCCAAAATTAACTATTTGTAACGGAAACTCAAATCTTATGTCTCATTTCCTTGTCCGATTCTCTTGATTGGGAATTTTCAACTCGGTAATAACATAATCAGTCCTAAAACTTTTTCATTTCTTCAAGTTAGTCCTAAAATATTAAAATCATCAAAAGCACTAAAACTCTAGCTTCTAACAAGAACACTGGTATGACATTTAATATTGTTATTTCCAACAACTAAATTGACATTTTCAAACTTTTATCAAAATGGTTGTCCCACATAAGACTTTTTCTAGTAGTGCTGTTTCGTGGTCAATATTCCTAGGGAACGAAATGAAAAAGCTGTTAAGCTTGCAAAGAATGGTGTCCGGCCATCATCTGCCCTTCTGTTCTGCTCCTAATTCGATGAATGAAGTTCTTCTCTGTTTTGAGTTTGGTTAGCATGCCTGGCAGTAGCTTCCCTGTTTCTGTTTGTTGTCTTTTATGTGTAAAAATAAAATATTTTTCCCCTAGAATAGTAAGAATACCAAATGAAATCATGCATGTTCAGAGTTTTTAACTTCAGTCAATTAGAAGAACTTGGTCCACTTGATTCATTAAGAGTTACAGCCTTTTCGTGATTGCTTGATCCATTCTTCCCGGCCAATTTATGACTTGCAGTGGAGGCAACAGGCACCCATTATTTGAAAATGGGAATTCACAGCAGCACTTGGGGCTAACTTGTAGAGGAAGAAACTTAAAAAAATGGTGCCCTTCACTTCAGGACACCCAACTCCTTCAAGCTTTCAATAGAATCCTTCATACTTGTCTCCGCAGGGATGAAGCCGACTCCTAAAGTTTTCGCTCTCTCCTTGGAAACCCGGTAAACAACCGCATTCTTGACTGTTTCATGAGGCTTCACATCTTCTTTGCATCTGCAAATGCATGAACCGAGAAGAAGGGCAATATCAAAATCATGATCAACGTACCATGGACAGAAAATGAACCAAAACCAACCACTTACGTTTTGGGACACAAGGAAGGATCTAGGTCATGTAAGATCTTCAGAACCTCTGATAAGGGCATAACTCTTTCAGCTAACAAGTATCTGCCACTGGCTGAGGGAAGCTCCGCAGCTTGGATATGTGCATATGCCACATCTCGAACGTCAATGAAGCAATAGATTTCATGTGTATTTTCTCCTTCATATATAGTAATTTAGTGATGAGGAAGATCACCTATTTGCTCCGAACTTTGTTAGTAGCATGTTGAGGTCATCCTTACAGCTTAATTTGACAACTTAGTGAGGAAGTTAATCTTGATTAGGGGTAGGTTATTAGAAAAGTACCATTTATGAGATCCAGGATCAGGTCCAGTGAGAAATTGGAAGCAGGTTGTAGAAAGGGGCCTATAACCATTCCAGGGTGTATTGTAATCAAGTCAATTCCATTTTCTTTTGCAAACTCTCGACCAGCTTCCTCGGCTAAGGTTTTTGACAAAATGTACCAAAACTGGAAACAATTCAGAATCCATATAGTTAACTAGTCAGTACAGTGATAAAAATAAGCAATGTCCAATTTATCTTAAAAATTGGCTTAGTATTTTGCTAGAGAAAGACACAACCCTAATGGACTAATGGTTTATTCTAGTCCAATTACTAAGGGAGAGAAAGGAGAAGCGCGAACAGGATATAGGGGATGAGTTATTATCCCAAAGTTGGAGGAATAAAAAAAAAATGCTTGGAAGTGTGAGGAATAATGAACCCTTGTCTCTTCCCACCAAAACAAATAAGTCATATTAATTATTCTCCATCTCCCTTCGTCTTTTCTCAGTCCAAACACACCAGTAATCCGCACTCCCTCCATCTTAAAATTGTTAGTACAATTTACTTTTTTTTTTATAAAATTAGGGATGCGTTACATAATATAGTGTATGTTTTATCATAATTATTTTTAGATAAATCACATAATTAAAATAAAAAAATAATTTTAAATTGGTATATGACTTCATGATATTGGTAAAATCGAAAAGAGCGCTATAAATACAAAAAATTATACTCTTTATCTCAAATTCTGTATAACATTCATTATTCATAGTAATTAATTTATGATTTTTTTTATTTTCAAAGTTTAGTATATAAATAAAAATATTTATATATAAATTATTTATAAGGATCTATAGTTTCCAAATATATATTTTATAATATTTTTAATAAATAGTAATATGAATAAATTGAAGTGAAATTTAAGTTAAAAAAACGTAAAATGTTTCAAATAATACATGACGGAAGCAGTAATTTATTTTGGACCTAAATGCACATTCAGTCCCTTAACGTTACAAACTCATACAAGTTAGTCCCTAAACTATTAATCAATGCTAGGTAGTCCCTCAAGTTTGCTTAATTAAGTGACTTAGTCCTTCAGCTTGGCTAAAGTAATTGATTTAGTCCCTTGTGGGATGGAACACATGCACGTGCGAACACATGACCCAGACGCCGTCTGTGACTTGCTTATGTGGATTAAAACCATAGGTGCCAGCGAATTTCCTTTTTTCTGCCATTCAAGAAACTCACCAAAGATGCCGAAGATCGGTAGCTCGTCCTTAGTTCCTTTGCCTCTGCCTCTATTGGAAGGCAACAAGGATGTCGGATTGGTAATGCTCGTCGTGGTGGTAGGACCCATTGGTGATCAAGTGTTTGTTGCCACTGTGGGCGCCAACGTTGTCCAAAATGGCCTACAACACGTCGATGAAATACACCACAAGTCATTCCATGTTGCTCCGTACAACTGGGGAAACCAATACCTTGAGCCTAACCAATCAAAGTTCAAGTCAGTTTGTGGCTTTTGTTGGTGTTGATGAGCGCCTCCGTCATCGCCATTAGGAGGTGGATGAGCCTCAGCCCCTTGAAATCCTCACTGTTGGCGAATTCGTCATCCATTAACATCATGTCTGCGAATGATGCTGTAGATGCAGAGTTGTTGGTGCTATCATGGAGGGCCACATCGGAAAAGTCTAGCCATCGACGTTCATCATTGACTCAATTAATTCACGAAAGTCAACGTGTCTGTGAGGCAAGACATCCCAATTGATGACCGGAGACCAATCGTTCTAGTTGCAAACCTAGTCATCTTTTGTAGCAGTGGTGGTGCTATAGTTGGAGAAGTCAAAGCCGTGTTGTTCCCCAAAGGCCATAGCCATTGCTAATAACTTTTTAGGGTTAATTAGTTGATGGATTAGTACCAATCAGAGTTGTGTGCAGTGTGATTAATTGGCGTGGATTTAAAAGAGGAAGAAGAGATTGCTAAATTGTTAGAATAGACAAGAACAATAAGAGAGACGAGACAAGATGATGTGGAAAAACATAGGCTACTATGGGAGGGCTAGAATCAAGTCAATGAGAGGGCAGTGTTCCAATTTCGGCTCAATATAACCCATGTCACATCAGTAATAGATGTAACCTCATTTACCCGGACCCTTCTACAATACCCTCCCCCCAAGAAAGAGGGTAAGAAAACTCCCCCATTTATAGTCGTTTGATAGGCCCAAACCAACCTCAACCATTGGATCTCTTACCTGTAACCGGTTGAACAGGTTAAAGAAGAGAGATTTCAAAATTTATGGGTCACAAACTAGGTCACATTCGGGTCGTGAAATTAGCCGGTTGATTTTCAACCTTCTTCTTCTCGATTGCGATCATTGGCGACAAAATTGGTGAAGCCTTTGGCATGGGCATGTTGCAACGGTTATGGGAGATGCCCGATCTTGGTTGTTGGACAGCGATAGTAGACGAACGCTAGAGATTCCGATCGAGAAGTCCGGCAGCCTCTTTCACATTTTTGGTGGTTGGTGAAGCATGACATAGGTTCTAACGGTTCTGGTGACATGGCGGCAAACGTCTAAAAGGGTTCGTGACGAATAAACGGCGGCAACGGTGGAGTTAGTGAGGTTGGCAGTGGTGAACAACCCAAAGGAAAATATGAGGTGTTAACGGTATAATTTGTAACGATTTAGGGACTAAAACGCTGATTTCTACCTTTTTTTAAGAAGTTATCAATCAAGTCCCTAAATTTTTCAAGGTTTGTCATACTGACAAAAACTTTTGTGAACATGTCAACTTTGACCCCAAACTCACAAAGATGTCAAACTTTTGTGAACATGTCGACTTTGACCCTAAACTCAGAAAGACCCTAAATTTTTAAAATTTTTATATTTTCACCCAAAAATTTTAAAATCTAAGAATTTTGTACCATAGACAACAGTGAATTAGAGTTGCAATTCATAGAAAAAGTTGGAAATTGTAGTAAATTCACCATAACATAATTAAGAATTTTTTTAATTAAACATACTAAAAGACAAAAAAATACCCTAAATTAAATTGCATAAAAATTGAACTCTTTAAGAATAATTTTTACAAAAAATCATATAAAAATAGACACATTAATTAGGGTTTGTATTTAGTGTTTTAGGTTTAATTAGGGTTTAGTGTTTAATTAGAGTTTTTTTTAGGGTGTAGGGTTTAATTAGGCATTGTGTTTAAGGTTTAAGATTTAATTAAACTTTGTATTTAGGGTTTAGGTTTTAAGGCTAACGGTAGTTAGGTTTAGGCTTTATTAGGGTTTGTATTTAAGGTTTAGGGTTAATGGTAGTTAGGTTTAGTGTTTAGGTTTTAACTAGGGTTTGTATTCGGGATTTAAGATGGGTTTGTATTTAGAGTTTAGAGTTTATGATTAATGGTAGTTAGGGTTAAGGTTTAGGGTTTAATTACTAGGGTTTTTATTTAGGGTTTAGGTTTAATGGTAGTTGGGTTTAAGGTTTAGGGTTTAGGTTTTAATTAGGGTTTTGGGTTTAGGGTTTAATTGGAGTTTAAGTGTCAATCAGGGTTTAGGGTTTAGGCTTAAATTAGGGCTTAGGTTTTAATTAGGGTTGTATTAAGTGTTTAGGGTTTAAGGGTACAAAATTAGAGTTTAGAGTTTAATTATGGTTTAAGATTTAAGGTTTAAGGTTTTTGTGTATGTATGTAGTTAGGATATGCAGCTATTTTAGGGTTTATTATGGTTTAGGATTTAGGGTTTAGGGTTTTAGTATTTGTATTTAGGGTTTAGGGATTAGGGTTAATGGTATATAATTAGGTTTAATGTTTACGATTTAGGGATGTAGAATTGATAAGGTTACATTTGTTATATTTATTTCTCTCATATTTAGTATGTACACACACACACACACATATTTATACACATATTTATGATTGTACTATATATATGTATATATGAAAATATAAAGTAAAAAAACTGGAAAAATGATAAACATAGCAACTGAATTTTAACTAAACTCATGTATAGAGCGACTGTATTCATGTCTTTCACAACTGAACTTTGACTATAACCCGACTAAACCTTGACTGACAAAATTCAGTCACTCTAGCTACTTCCTTTCTACTTCCATTTTTCTTTACACGGTTGTCTTTCATCTCTTTCAACCCTCTCGCTCTCATCTCATTCTCGTCTCTCACTTTAATCTCTCATCTCTGTCCGCCAATCCATCATGCTTATCCGTGTCGCCGTCCGTTCACCCTAATCTCAAAACCTATATACTAACCCTAAACCCTAAATCGTATCTTTAAACCATAGCCTAAACCCTAAACCAATCTTTAAACCAAAAGCTAAACCCTAAATCATATCTTTAAACCTTTGGGTATGTAAGAGACTTCATAAAATTGAATACATATAAGTAGATATATAAAACCATAATTAGTCACACCGTGTCACTTTTTAAGTAACCTAAAAATGTGACTAAGTCACATTTTAAAGAACCTAAAAATATGCACAACTCATTTGAAAAATAATTGAAAAGAAATAGCCTTTTACAATTTTATGAATTTTTTTGTTAAAATAATTAAAGAGAAAATAAAATTATTGTAGTGTCCATTGCATCAAAAATCAAATTCTTTACTTTAAATTTTTTTGTAAAAAAAGAATTATATATGATTTGTAAACGTAGCTCTTTGATGAGGAGATTATTAATAATTCAAGTGCCTAAATCTTAATTCTGTAATTAATTTAAGTACCTTAGAGCAAGACTATCTACACATAAATCATGTTTCAAACTTTTAAGACATTTACATATATTTTGTAATACTACAAATAAAGTAGGGAAAAGGATATTTTTTAAATAATACATTTATTAAAATATTATTTTATAAATACACCAATGATACTCAAAAGATAAAATTCGTGTATACTGATCAACTTAGTAAAGCAAATGAAAAGTAATTTACAAGTAATAGTAACATAGGAAGGAATTTAAAGTACAGTTTGTTACGTAGTAATTTTAATACATTATCATACATTAATCTTATATAAAATAATTATTTATAAAAAAACCAATTTACTGAGATTTTAAACTTAAAGAAGTCCAAAAAATTATTTACACTTTCTATGAAAATAAAATATTTGTAAAATTTGTCATCATTTTAAATTATTTAAGTTAAAAATTTATAAAAAAATAATTAATTTGGACAAAAAGAATGTAAAAATTACTTTTTAGACTTGTTAAAGCGCAAATTATCAATTAAATTATAATTTGGGCAAATAATCTCATCCTATAAAAATAATATACAATAATACATTAAATTAATGCTAAATGTCCAAAACCCAAGATTGAGTAACAGTAGTGTAACCGAGTCTACATGTATCTTGTATATGCTTCCATGTATAATAATAATAATAATAATAATAATAATAACCCAACGATCTATTCTCTTTATGTACTTACAAAGTAGAACCCAAAAGACTTTCAAGTTCAAATATCGAAGCGACTGTATATCCCTAGTAGTAACCAACAACAATTTTCATTGCTCATCTAAGGTATGATCGGGTCACATTAAAGATAACAAAAAAAAGTGACCGGGTCACATTGAAGGTACTTAAAGTGTAACCGGGTCATATTAAAGGTAACCGAAAAATGTAACCGGAACACATTGAAGGTACCTTAAGTATGACCGCATAACAATTAAGGTAACCTACAAAGTTGACCGAGTCACGTTGAAGATACCTTAAGTGTGACCGGGTCACATTGAAGGCAACTTAAAAATGTGACCGGCTCACGTTGAAGGTACCTTAAGTGTGACCAGATCACATTGAAGGTAACCTAAAAATGTGACCGGCTCACGTTGAAGGTACCTCAAGTGTGACTGGGTCACATTGAAGGTAACCTAAAAGTATGACCGGCTCACGTTGAAGGTACCTCAAGTATGATCGGATCACGTTGAAGGTACCTAAAGTGTGACCGGGTTATCTTGAAGGTAACATAAAAATGTGACCGGGTCACATTGAAGGTTACCTTCAACGTGACCCAATCATATTTTTGGGTTACCTTCAATGTAACCCAGTCACACTTAAGGTATTTTCAAATTGACCCGGTTACATTTTTAGGTTACCTTCAATGTGACCCAGTTACACTTTAGGTACGTTTAACGTGACCCAGTCACATTTTTAGGTTACCTTAAATGTGACCCAGTCACACTTAAAATACCTTCAACATGACCCAGTCACTTTTTTAGGTTGTCTTCAATGTGACCCGGTCACACTTTAGGTACCTTCAATGTGAGCCGGTCACCTTTTTAGGTTTCCTTCCATGTGACCGGGTCACATTTAAAGTTCGTTCAACGTGACCGGTTACCTTCAATGTGACCTAGTCAGACTTTAGGTACCTTTAACGTGATTTGATCAACTTTTTAGGTTACCTTGAATTTGACCCGATCACACTTTAAGTACCTTCAACGTGACCTGGTCACCTTTTTAGGTTACCTTCAATCTGATCCGGTCACATTTAAGGTACCTTCAACATGACCCAGTCACCTTTTTAAGTGTAGTGCAATAAAGTACCTAATTTTTTAAAAAATTTCTTTTTAAACAAGTATAATAATTACACGATGAGTCCCTAAGTTTTTAAAATTTTTACATTTTCACCAAAAAATTTTGAAATTTAACAATTTAGTACAATAGACACCAGTGAATTGGACTTGCGTTTCATAGTAATGTTAGAAATTATAGCAAATTCACAGGAACATAATTAACAATTTTTTAATGAATTTTTTAATTAAACATACTAAAAGAAGGAAAATTAACGTACGTTAAATTGCCTAAAAATTGAATTCTTTAAAATTAAGTTTTACAAAAATCATATAAAAATAGACATATTAATTTTAAAATCAAATAAGTATGATTTAAAATAAAATTTTTAGAACTCCACAAAAAATTGTTAAAGGAAGTTGGCCAAATCGGCCTAAATAATAAACATTTTAAAATTAAAAAAAATTGGCACAAAATAACTATTTTACAGAGAATTAAGTTTTGGGATGATGAAAAAATTGTAAAATGATACAAAAATGTAAGTTGGACTTGGCCCAAAAGAACCCTAAATAATTAACATAATATGCTTTCAACAATAGATACATTTTTTTTTTGTTTTTATCGGAATAAAAACACTCAAATTGCTTTCCAAGCCAAGCAAAGAAAACTGAATTTTGTGCCGGTTCACAAAAAATTTGAAATAACAAAAATTGGGCTAGATAAGAAAAATGAAAAAAAAAAAGGGCACTTTTTTTATTTTGATCCAAAATTAAGACTGTTCCGCTTGTAATATGTTTTACAACCCGTCTCAAAAACTCAATATATCTTCTGACTACATCTTAAATTCTAGGTACTGATTTGAAATAAAATAAAAAAGATGTACGACTGTTGGCAACCAAACTCCTAAAACTAATGACTAATTTGTAAATAATCTATAAAACCACTATAAGTATCTCTAACCCAAATTTTATTTTTTCCTGTACATTTCTTGCTTTAGTGACCTAACTTAAATAACCAAACCTTTGACCTAGTAGTTAAGGTTTTTACTTGTATTGAGGAGATTCAAGATTCAATGTCATTTAGCTCCCTCTTTATGTACCATAAAAATGTGTAAATTATTTTTCATTTGTGCAACATTCATATATTTATGTTCCACTCATTTTAAATTATATTTTTATAAATAATTAAATAATTTTTTTAAATAGTTAGAAGTTTTTATTTATACGCTACTTTTTTAAAAATATATCTTCCCAATTTTTATAATTTTTGGATAATATAATACTTTCTCTCATTTTCCCCCTCATTTCCTTCTCTCTCCCCTCTCCTTTCCGTTTTCTTTTCCTCTCAATTTTCATTCACAGGTTTTTTCTTTTTTCTTTTTTCTCTTCCCTCTCCTTACCCGCAGCCTAAGTTATTCGGTCACACTAGCTGGAATCAACGGTGGGTATTGGTGCCCCCCTTTTCAGGGTGGGTATTGTAGAAACTTCTTCATTCACCCTTCCAATCTATTTGGTCTAACTAGCTAAAATTTATAAAGTTGATAGATTAACTCGCACTCAGTCAAAAATAAAGAACTAACACATTAAAGTTGTCCAAGTTGGGGGACCGAATGTGCATTTGAGCCCCAAAACTGAAAAGTGTTGAATCATCATATTACATAGCTGACTAGTCTCTACTACCTACGTTTAAGAAAATGACGAAAGAATCCAACTTTTGTCTTTGGATTTATTAGCTAGGAAAGCTTATCCTTCTACTATTTGCAATAATTACTTCATTATTTCTTTTAAATTTTTTTTTATATAAATATAAACTTTTTATATAAAAATAGTACTTTAAATATTTTAATTTATAAATAAAAATTTTAAACTTTTTTTATAATATAAATATATTTAAATTAAACTTTAATAAAAAAGATAAAATGATTATGAGTACTTTGAATTAAGATCCACTGAAAACAAAACGAAAAAAAAAAAAAGCTGGAAAAATGGCATCTAAGAATATCTTTGGGAAAGCAAAATTTCTTACCTTGGAAGCTATTATTGTTAAATGAGTGCATCAGCTGCAGATTCTCAGCAGGAAAATCTGTTCTTTTCAGTTTTCTTCAGATCTTTTTTTTTTTTTTTTTAAGTTTTCTTCAGATCTTTGAACAAATCAGTTTAGATTTCTGTTTTTCTGTTTTGATTTACAGATAAGGAGTATTTCTTGCTACTGTTTCTCAAGTTTGTAGTTACAAGTCTTTGTATTTAAGTTGCTGATCATTCAATATTCAGTTCTAGCAGTTATATTTACTTCCCGTTCTTGGGTTTCTTTGCTTTATCAGTTATCACTTAGTCTTGGTTAAGTTTAATCATATCAGAATATGGATAATTGTAACTAATAAGATTGGGCACTGTTAATAATTAGTGGAGAGGTCTAATAATCATATAAAGCTTTCACTAACTTTTTTTTCTTGGTCATCTAATATTTCCCACTTAACAGAGACAACATGCATGCAGCCATAGAATAAGAACAACAGGGCTCGCAGGAAACGATCAAACCTGGGATTCCTCACAGAACTGTGGATCAGAAAAACAAGTCTCATCAATCACATCACCAGAGGCCAGAGGTCTTGAGGAAAATAAAGCAGTGGCCAAGGAGGAAGTGAGAACAACTCTCCTGATCGAAGGGGCTTCCGCGCACGCTTTTAGAATGCTCAGGGTACCTTTCACAGCAGGATCTATTATCTCTGCCTGGAATATATATATCTTATATTTCAGTAGACATTGATGGAGGTAGCAGCTTAATTGGGTCAAGACTTATGATGTCGACTTCGAAACCTGAGGGTCAGAAGATTGAAACAAGACTGGGCTTGCAACGTGGAAAACAACTTGACATCCATGGACAACAGGGTCCCAGGATCCTTCATCGCCCAAATCTGCTTTGAACAAGTGAAGTTTCTCCTTGGCTCCGGCGAGGGCGAACAAGTGTCCGGTCTTCCTCGGATCGTCTTTCACATATTGAAAATTTATTAAACTTGTATCAGCTGGTTAATTTGAGAAGAAAACAGAGAGAAATTATATAGGTGGAGGAGGAAAGAACAAGGCAAGAGTGGCACTGACTTGGGTCACGGAGGGTGGCTCTGACGGTGTAGCCACGTTCCAGCAAGAGCTTAATAATCCATGAAGCTATGTAGCCAGAAGCTCCTGTTACACACACTGTTGTTCCTTCTCCACTCATCTTTCTTTCTCGCTCGCTACCTCTTCCCTGCTTGAGGAAGACAAGGTTATAAACGCAAGCAATTTGTTTCTTTCTGTTGAAGACATGCGTGGACCACAAATCTCTGTTCCCTTATCTTGTCTCACTGTGCTAAGTGGTGGGTTAGTTAGAATTTGCCGGGTGCATGCGTAAGCACTTATAGGTTTGTATTGTTGGGCACAAAATTAAAAACTTTTTACAGGGCATGGGCTAATTCTGGATATCTTACCTGTACGAATTCAGCTCGCGTGACAAGGTGCATCTGATCGACTATCTGACTGGAGATATATATACACACACACAGAGGTGAGGTGAGTCAATAATTACATAATTAATTGATAAATTAATTAAAAGTCACCTTCAAATTTTATCCCTTAATTAGTTAAATCAATTTTGACCACTTTATGAGTTTATATTTTAACTACAAAACAATAATTCTATAATAAATGACAAAATTTTATGTTCTTACCAATTTTTTTTAGCAACGGATTCCTCAAGTTCTAATAATAATATTTTTTCAAATATTAAATTACTAATTTACTTGATTGATTATTGTATATAAAGAAAATTAACTCATAGTATAATACAAACAAATTGTACTATTAATTGTAGATTTTACTTAATATATTGGTAATTTATTACTTTTAACCAATAACAAAATATGTAATTTTCTTTAAATTATGATAGTTGCATTGTTACCCAAAATAAAAAATCCATAATGTTACTAGAAGAGAGATACCAAATTATACTATATACTGAAACCCGCTTTTAGTACTGTTTATTTAAACATTAAAAAAATAGTGTCCTTATGGTTTTACCCTGGGTTACTTTGGTGCGGCCGCCTTTTTTTTTTTTTTGCTTTTTCGAGTTTTGTGGTAGAACCTCACTTTTGGTCCTTGAATATTTTACGTTTGCCATGTTGATCCCTCACTTTCTCCTTCTGTCACGAGATAGCGTGAAGACAATTTGTTAACAATGATAAGATCGGTAGATAATAAAGTATGAAGCCTGTTACTTGCAGAAACCAATGATTTAGGAAATGAAGGCATATTTTTCCATTTTGTTGCAAGCCCCTGTGTCCATTTATGTGTTTGAGAGTGCTCCTGAAGACTTTCCCCCTCTGACATTCAATTATCCTTCTACATCAACAAAGCATACCTGGAAGGTACCTCAACCCTCAACGGTTGATTCAGAAGGAAGACGACGGGAAACCTCAGCTGCTGAACAAGTTCTCAATTGGCAATCTGAGAACATGGTATCTCAGAACAAAGTCCTCAGCAGAATCGAGCACAACCAAGTCCGCTTGGAGCAAAAGATGGATCAAATGATACCAAATGGGTTCCGAGGTAGCCCAGTAACTAATCTTTCTTAAAATCTTTTGAAAACAAGGTTTAATCCTGGTACGTGGCATTGTTATTCAGCCAGACCCTCCATAGAGATTTCCGAAGAATTGCTCTATGGTACGTTTTACCATGGCACGAGACAGTTTCCAGCCCAATATACCAAGGATAAGTAGAACTGCGAAAAACGCAGGATTCTGGAAATCAACAGGAAAGATTAACTGTGATATAGTCCAAGAACACACAATGAACTCATAAGCTCTAGCCAACTTTTCCATAAGCATCAGGCCCCGAGCACCAGAGTTCCAGGAGGCATTCTCCAGGACTTTTCCACACAAATAAATCTTTTCTGAAGATCATTTGAAAAACCTTTTAAAAAACATATTTGAAAAACACGTTACTGGATTATCCGGACATATCACCGGGGATCGAGGCCGGTAGATTACAACAATTATGATTGAAGGCAGAGGACGACTTGAAGAGAGGATCCACAGAGTGGCAACTCCTAAGTCATCATTTGCCTTCAAGCTTAATTATTATAAGCTTGAAGATGATCTGAACCTGAGAGGATCCACGAAAGTGGCAACTCAGATTATCGGACAGAGTTGAGAAAGTAAGTGCTTCTGCCTCACCCTTTAGCCAGAATTTTCTAGTGAGAGAATGAGAACATAGAGAGAAAAATAAGAAAGGAGTTCTATATTAGCTCCAAGATATCTTACAAGAGAAACAAGGCCTCCTTATATAGGCGGAGGAAGGAGGAAGCAAACAAACTGAGTGACGTAAGGGCTTACGTCTAAGACTAATAATACTAGACCGGAAGTGACAGGCCACTATCCGGAATCTTATTATTACAAGCACTAACAGGCCAGCTATTATAGTACGGTGCCAGCTGGAAAACACTAGTACCATTTTTTGTTGTCTCTGAAGGCAGGCTCTGGGAAAGCATATGGGTCCAGGGGCCAGTTATGGTTTGAATCTTCAGAGTCACTTTGGGTCTGTCTTTCACGCCAAAAATATGGGTCATCAATACGTGGGTCATCCATTGATGGGTCATCCGGATCAGGTCCATTGAGACGCTTCCAGTGAATGCAAATGAAACCGCAACCACAGTCAGGCATGATAAGGTGTTCGCTTGTCTGGGTCAACGGAAGATCTTCGTCTTCTTCTTCAATGGTCAGTGGAGAAGAAGGAGTCGGAGCAGGGCAGTTGATCTGGTTAATAGCCTTTTGTGTGGCTATAGCTTTTTCTCGACGCTCTTTGTGACGGCGGAGTCGCTGAAGATCATCAAAGGACTGGAGAGCTTCATGGATCATTTCTTGATAGTCCATTGGATAGGATGGCCATTCAGGAGAGTCATGAGGCCAGAGCTCCATAGAGAACACAGTGTGGTTGTATCGATAAGCTTCCCGCATAAAGGCACGGTATTCAGAATGTCGTTGCCATGGAACTTGGGCTAGGTTGAAGTCTAGGTTCTTATAATGGAAATAGGAGGGAGAAGGGATAAATTTAAGGGCAGAGGGAGACTTGGTAAAGGTGATAGGCCTATGGAAGAAATAAATAACATGGCTAACCCCATAATTCATACAGGAGTTAGCGGGAGAAATATTATTTAGCTGATAGCCTATTCGGCGGTCTGGGATAGCAGGGTTGAGGGCTTTGTAGGATTTATGAAGGTGGTCAATCCATGTGCAGATTGGATCAAACCAGGAGAGGAAAACAGAGAGGTCAGAAGAGAATTAAGAATGGAAATTTGTGGAATAGGAGAGAAGCTGGTGGAGTTCTGAAATATTAAAAATAATACCTATGGTATGAACAGAGCATAGGTACCAGAAAAAGCAGAGGGCTAATGGAGGGAAGGTGAAGACATCAGGGATGGAGAAGATATGAGCAAAAGGAAACTGGGGATGAATCCCGACAGGTTTAACAGGGCAGTCGTCGAAACCATACCTCTCAATGAGGGAGACATGATAGTGGAAGACTCGGTGTCTCTGGGTGAAGGTGAAGGACTGATGCTCATATCTTTCAACATCAACCGGGAGATTTTCATGCCCAGCTTATTCTCAAAAGCCCATCAAGAACCAAGAACCTTCACACCAGACATGGATGGTTCAATTCAATCCTATTCTTGGATTCCTTGACCAGCAGATACAGCAGCCTAGTTCCCCATCTGCCTATGCGGCCCAACAAGACTTAAGTTCTACCTCATCAAGCGAATATGAAGAAGATGATTCGTTCTCAACTTCTTCCTCAGAAGCTCAAGTCTACATGGCCCAAGGAGCTACTAGCCATGCCCAACCGGCTGAGTCAACTACAACTGATGCTGGAACTCAACAAGCTCAGCCTCCGCCTCAGCAACAACCACCTCCGGCTCTACCGCCAGGACCTCCTCCTGGACCACCACTTGGTCCTCCCCATCAACCCTTTGTCCAGATGGATGAAGATCCTCCGGTGATAAACCTTGACTCTGTTTGGCAACCTCCTTCACTAAATGTCACATTATCTCTTGAAGGAATTCCAACAGCCAAGTGGCATGAAAAGTTTCTTGAATTTCATGCCTGGTGTCTTACTCAATTACAACGAGAAGGTGCTACCCATCTGAAGGTCAACTGTGCCTTCATTGCTGGTATGTCAGGTATCCTCAAACATTGGTTCATGAGTATTGGAGAATACCGCCAGCTCGAATTAGCCCAGACACCAACAACTACAGAGTTCGTTCTCAAGCTATACAAAGAATTCATTGGTGAACTAGAAGCTCTTCTGGATATAGCTAGAGAAGAATTCTTCAAAATGAAGTGCTGCTCATATAACCGAAAAGATCTTGAGAAGCACTATGAAAGTATGCTCAGACGCTTCTATCTTATCTGTACCGGCTATGAAGCAGACAACAACCTGAAGTAGGCATACTTAAATTCTGTGCCAGACACAATTGGCCAGGAAGCTCTTCGCATCATACAGTAGAGTGGACTTGCTCTTAAAGATTATTCTTTTGGAAAGCTCCACCAAGTCCTTATGATGGCCCTCAGGAAGCTGTGCAATACTCACTCCTTCTTCAAGGATTTCAACCAGTCCCAGAGCCTGTTTGATAAAGCCTGTCAGCAACCTGAGTTAACAATCAAGTGCAAAGACAAAAGTGCTTGCAACTGCAATACTCCTCGAAAGAAGCACCACAGACGAAGAATCTATTCTCCTGATCGCCCTCGACGATTCAGAAGGAAAAAGAAAAGATTCTTCCGGTACAAAAAGAATAGCGGCAAATTCAAACGCTGTTTCATCTGCCGACAACCAGGACACTTTGCCAAAGACTGTCCTAAGAAGAACAACAAGTCAAAGAAGAAAATGACGCACACCGTTTCCCAAGTCACTGGAGCTGATCTTTCCAATGACGACATGGAATCCATTTTCTCGGAAACAGAAGACGAGGCGTCTAGCCTCTTTGCTATTGAAGCTTACTCCTCAGAGTCTGGTTCTGATCCAGAGAAAGCCTCAATCTACACAGTACAGATCTCCCCGATGCAGTCCTCTCTTTTTGCTGCTCAAATCATACCCCAAGCCAAGATCAACATTCTCCTGGATAAGTATGCAAAACCAATCCCGGTGATTGCTCTGTTTGATACTGGTGCCACAAACACCATTGTCAACCCTTCCCTCCTTCCAGACAGAATGTGGCGACCTTGCAATGAAAGATTCCGAGCTGCAAATGGTGTCTTCTATGTCACCAAGATTAGTAAGCCAATTCGGATCAAGTTCTCTCCTACAAAGTACGTAGTTACTACTGTATTTGGTTATAACCATGGCAGAGATATGATCCTTGGCTTCGACATCATCAAGAAGATATCAGTTCACAGATGGACTGATAAAGGTCTGCAGCTACACAAGTTTTTCCTTCCATGGACAACAACTCCAAGACTTTACTCAACTGAAGGAGAAGCTCTCTCAGCAAGTTAGATACAATCTGAAAGTGACCCAGTGTACGGCACAATCATGCAAGCTCTCATCCAGCAATCTTATGCTGAGTCACATGCTGAGTTCGAACAGAAGCATCCTCTTCCTCTTTGGAAGAATCCCAAATTCTTCATCGAAATTCCATTCAAGAAGAATGAGGATGTCAACCCAACAAAGGCTACCCATTTGGGAATGAGCCCAGAAGAGAAAAAGATGGCGATCCAAGAGCTGTAAGAGCTCAAGGCCCAAAACCTCATTGAGCCCACAACCTCTTCGTGGGCCTGCCAGGCCTTCTACGTCAACAAGCATTCAGAACAAAAAAGAAAGAAGCCCAGGCTTGTTATTGATTACAAGCCCCTGAATGAGTTCATTGCTGACGTCAAGTTTCCGTTACCACGGAAAAACACTCTCTTCGCCAATCTGACGAATGCCAAGGTCTTCTCCAAGTTTGACCTTAAATCTGGCTTCTGGCAATTGTCAATCTCTCCTCCAGACAAATACAAAACTGCCTTCTGCATCCCAGACCACCATTACCAATGGACGGTGCTTCCTTTTGGTCTGAAGACGGCACCCTCATTGTTCCAGAAGGCCATGATCCGAATCTTCGAGCCGATACTGCAGTCGGCCCTTGTTTATATTGACGATATTTTATTGTTTTCCCCTTGTACAGGTACCCATTTGAAGTTATTAGCTCAGTTTACCCAGATAGTTAAAGAAAATTGAGTAATGCTCTCCCAGAGTAAGATGATCCTTGGTCAGACTTCCATTGAATTCCTTGGAGTTCATATCAAAGATAGCAAGTACCATCCTCAGCCGCACATTGCTACCAAGATCATGAACTTCCCGGATGATCATCTCACGAGACGACAAGTCCAACAAATTCTCGGCCTTGTCAACTATATCCGCGAGTTCATCCCGAAGCTGTCTTCCATTCTCCATCCTTTACACGTGTACCTCAAAAAGAACTCTCCGCCTTGGTCCGACCTGCACCGACGAGCTATCCTCAAGCTTAAAGAAGTGGTTCAGAACCTGCCACCGCTCAAGATTCCCGACAAAGGAAAAAGGATACTCCAGACGGACGCCTCAGACGACTATTGGGGAGCGGTCCTCCTTGAAGAAATCAATGGTGTTCGACACGTGTGCTGCTACAATAGTGGAGAATTCAAAGAGTCAGAGAAGCACTACCACTCCACCTACAAAGAAATCTTGGCCGTTAAATGTGGGATTGAGAAGTTTCAGTTCCACCTCATTGGTCACCATTTCCTTGTCAAGATGGACATGTCAGCATTCCCTCGTATGCTGAACTATAGGCAGAAACAACTTCCTAATTATCTGCTGCTTCGCTGGCAACAGTGGTTCGTCCGCTTCAGCTTCGACGTCAAGTATATAAAGGGCACCTTCAACACTCTTGCCGATATCCTGAGCAAACCTTCAAAATCCTTCCTCAAACCTCCGAAGCCTCCAAAACCAAAAAACTAAGATGGCCTCTTCCTCCTCTTCCAGTCCCCCAGTTTTTAACAAGGATGAAAATCTCCCGGTTAATGTTGAAAGATATGAGCATCAGTCCTTCACCTTTACCCAGAGACACCGAGTCTTCCACTATCATGTCTCCCTCATTGAGAGGTATGGTTTCGACGACTGCCCTGTTAAACCTGTCGGGATTCATCCCCAGTTTCCTTTTGCTCATCTCTTCTCCATCCCTGATGTCTTCACCTTCCCTCCATTAGCCCTCTGCTTTTTCTGGTACCTATGCTCTGTTCATACCATAGGTATTATTTTTAATATTTCAGAACTCCACCAGCTTCTCTCCTATTCCACAAATTTCCATTCTGAATTCTCTTCTGACCTCTCTGTTTTCCTCTCCTGGTTTGATCCAATCTGCACATGGATTGACCACCTTCATAAATCCTACAAAGCCCTCAACCCTACTATCCCAGACCGCCGAATAGGCTATCAGCTAAATAATATTTCTCCCGCTAACTCCTGTATGAATTATGGGGTTAGCCATGTTATTTATTTCTTCCATAGGCCTATCACCTTTACCAAGTCTCCCTCTGCCCTTAAATTTATCCCTTCTCCCTCCTATTTCCATTATAAGAACCTAGACTTCAACCTAGCCCAAGTTCCATGGCAACGACATTCTGAATACCGTGCCTTTATGCGGGAAGCTTATCGATACAACCACACTGTGTTCTCTATGGAGCTCTGGCCTCATGACTCTCCTGAATGGCCATCCTATCCAATGGACTATCAAGAAATGATCCATGAAGCTCTCCAGTCCTTTGATGATCTTCAACGACTCCGCCATCACAAAGAGCGTCGAGAAAGAGCTATAGCCACACAAAAGGCTATTAACCAGATCAACTGCCCTGCTCCGACTCCTTCTTCTCCACTGACCATTGAAGAAGAAGATGAAGATCTTCCGTTGACCCAGACAAGCGAACACCTTATCATGCCTGACTGTGGTTGCGGTTTCATTTGCATTCACTGGAAGCGTCTCAATGGACCTGATCCGGATGACCCATCAATGGATGACCCACGTATTGATGACCCATATTTTTGGCGCAAAAGACAGACCCAAAGTGACTCTGAAGATTCAAACCATAACTGGCCCCTGGACCCATATGCTTTCCTAGAGCCTGCCTTCAGAGACAACAAAAAATGGTACTAGTGTTTTCCAGCTGGCACCGTACTATAACAGCTGGCCTGTTAGTGCTTGTAATAATAAGATTCCGGATAGTGGCCTGTCACTTCCGGTCTAGTATTATTAGTCTTAGACGTAAGCCCTTACGTCACTCAGTTTGTTTGCTTCCTCCTTCCTCCGCCTATATAAGGAGGCCTTGCTTCTCTTGTAAGATATCTCGGAGCTAATATAGAACTCCTTTCTTATTTTTCTCTCTATGTTCTCATTCTCTCACTAGAAAATTCTGGCTAAAGGGTGAGGCAGAAGCTCTTACTTTCTCAACTCTGTCCGATAATCTGAGTTGCCACTTTCGTGGATCCTCTCAGGTTCAGATCATCTTCAAGCTTATAATAATTAAGCTTGAAGGCAAATGATGACTTAGGAGTTGCCACTCTGTGGATCCTCTCTTCAAGTCGTCCTCTGCCTTCAATCATAATTGTTGTAATCTACCGGCCTCGATCCCCGGTGATATGTCCGGATAATCCAGTAACGTGTTTTTCAAATATGTTTTTTAAAAGGTTTTTCAAATGATCTTCAGAAAAGATTTATTTGTGTGGAAAAGTCCTGGAGAATGCCTCCTGGAACTCTGGTGCTCGGGGCCTGATGCTTATGGAAAAGTTGGCTAGAGCTTATGAGTTCATTGTGTGTTCTTGGACTATATCACAGTTAATCTTTCCTGTTGATTTCCAGAATCCTGCGTTTTTCGCAGTTCTACTTATCCTTGGTATATTGGGCTGGAAACTGTCTCGTGCCATGGTAAAACGTACCATAGAGCAATTCTTCGGAAATCTCTATGGAGGGTCTGGCTGAATAACAATGCCACGTACCAAGATTAAACCTTGTTTTCAAAAGATTTTAAGAAAGATTAGTTACTGGGCTACCTCGGAACCCATTTGCTCTAATACCAAATGGGTTCCGAGGTAGCCCAGTAACTAATCTTTCTTAAAATCTTTTGAAAACAAGGTTTAATCCTGGTACGTGGCATTGTTATTCAGCCAGACCCTCCATAGAGATTTTCGAAGAATTGCTCTATGGTACGTTTTACCGTGGCACGAGACAGTTTCCAGCCCAATATACCAAGGATAAGTAGAACTGCGAAAAACGCAGGATTCTGGAAATCAACAGGAAAGATTAACTGTGATATAGTTCAAGAACACACAATGAACTCATAAGCTCTAGCCAACTTTTCCATAAGCATCAGGCCCCGAGCACCAGAGTTCCAGGAGGCATTCTCTAGGACTTTTCCACACAAATAAATCTTTTCTGAAGATCATTTGAAAAACCTTTTAAAAAAGGGAATGTTCAAATCCCCCTTTTGGTCCCTCAATATAACAATTTTGCAATAGTGGTCTCCAACTTTTGCAACCGGTTGGAAAATTTAGAAAAAAAATTTGGGTGGTTTATTTAAATTTAAAATAATAAAGCATTAAATGAAAATAAAAGACATGCTTTTATTAACTATATTAAATATAAAAAAAAAATTCTTCTACATGATTTTATTCAAAGGTTTTGTTAGATAGGTCAGATTCAAAATTTTTTATTAATGCATGAGTGCTTTACATGAGGTTTGATTCAAAGTTTTGATTAGTTAAACTAATGCACAATTTGCATTACGTATAGGTTATTGATTGTTAAAAGATTTTATTTTATCGTTGATTCATTAGTGAGTAAAAATATGGAAAAATTTATGCATATATATTGTGTAATGTTATCCTACATTATAAATACTCTAGTTTTTGTTTTATGGTTTCATTTGAATTGGTTAATGAAATTACTTTGACACTTTTCGTCTGTTATCTTTAATGCCCTTTTGACAATACGTAAACACATATTCATTTAGCTATTCAATGTATATATCATCTATCCATCATAGACCAATGCAACATTTATCGTTTCTTATAAACCATAATGCACCGCCGCAACGCACGAGCTTTCCCAACCTTGTAGCCACTAAATGAAGTGACTAACTTTCAGCCGCTTTAGGAAGTTAGTCATTTCTCAATAGCTTTTTATTGAGCCCCACAAAATAGCGATTGAAGAGACTCAATCACCCCTTGACAGGCGCTCTTTGGGTCAAATTTTCAAACCTTAATCAATCACCTTTTTTTTCTTTTTTGCATTAGTTGCTCATAGGGCACAAAAACACGTACCCCTCCCTTTCTCTCTCATTCTCTCTCATTCTCTCATTGTGCTAAGTTGCTTTTACTGCCTCTGCGCCCTCATCTTCTGCTGCATCTTCACCTCATCTCTTTGTTCTGCGCTTTTGCTCTAGGTTATTAGTAGATAGTTTGCTTTGGAGGCAAAGGTATAAATTTTATTTAAGTTAATTTATTTTTTTGTAAATAATATTATTAGTATGAAAAAAATGATATTTTTGTACATATGCACATAGGAAAACCATAGAATGACTGTCAATGATTTTCGATCTTTGAGAAATAGTATGTATCTTGAGTAATTGCAATGACATGCAATTATTTTATATGCATAATAGGTTTTTATTCGGAAATCATTGATTATCCAAGATGGACAGTTTTAAAATGAACTTATCTGGATTGTATGTTATTGATTGTGTTTTATCTTAATGATAAATAAATTTTAGTTGTATTAAATTTTATTCCTCAATTACCAGATATGAGATCCATGTTCCAAAAAAATGGTGTATTCCAGATAACTGAGGTAAGATGTTGCCAAAATTTGTTCAAGCTATTAAGATAAATGACAATGTAAAAATACGATCTTGATTTTTCATTTGTAAATAGGCTAGGATCATTCTATTTAGGGCATAGGTGGACAATTATCTTATTTATGAAAATTGTTGAATTGAGCTTGTAAATATTGTTGAATTGTAATGTTTGTTATTTGTCTTTGAATAAATGAAAATTTCAATTGTAGGAAATAAGAGCATGGCAGAGAGACATGAATGTTTATATTAGCGATTAATGATGGATAGAGATATGAACCCATATTTCATAACAGGTGTAGAAAACTTTACAAAAACTGTTTACGCTAGTGGTATTAAACTGATTAAATGACTATGTTGACAATGTTAAAAAAGATGTTATTGAGAAAAAAATAAAGTTAAAATGCACTTGTATCAATATAGGTTTGTAGATAATTGTTACGTATGGTACTTTCAATATTAGCGACTAAGGTGGCAGTCGTTTTTTTTCCAAGTCTTTATACAAAAAAGCGACTGCCAACATTAGTGACTTTTAGTAGTCGCTTTTTATTAGTGACTAAGGAAATTGCAATTAAGCCATTTAGTTGCTTTTCAGTCTCCTTTTGTGACTAACTACGACTGGAATGATAGTTGCTTTTCTGCTTTTGTCGTCTGCTTTGTACTCAATTTTGATTTACAGTTGCAAAAAATATATATAATTGTTTCATTTTGTGGTTTTTGTCTTTATCTTTTTTTCCTTTATTTTTTATATAAAAATGGAAAAAATATTTATTTTCTAATTAAGAGAACTTAAACTTATTATGTAGCCATTTGAAACTAGAAAAATAAAAAAAAATTATTTAATAAAGTCTATAATAAGCATGCATGACACGTGTGGTGTGAGGTTGCAAAATAAACAAAAGTAAAGTAATTAAGATAATTAAAATAAAATAACAATAGCTGCATCATCAAAATCTCATAACTCCAGCTACAATTAATTATATTTTTATGTTAAAAGAATTGAACATATCCCAATAAATTATTTACATAGTATTACAATAAAAAATATATTATTTTCAATATATATGAGGTAAACAATATTATATATTTCATAAGTATTTGATTAATATGTTTCTACGGGAAAAGTACAATAAAAAATTCCTTCATTATTTTTTGTGGTTAAGAAATTGAAAATTTAATTATATATAGTGCAAGCATGTATTTAATTATGGCTTATTAATAAAATAGTGGTTAAACAGAGTGATCAAACACAGTTGTTAACCATACACAAATAGTTTTGAAAAATTTAAAAATGAAAGGTCATGTTGATTGCATTTTATTTATAAAATATATAAAAAGTACATGAACTAATAATAATAATAATAATAAATAAATAAATAATCTTATTTATTAGTATTGAGTTATCACTTATAAAGCTATTTTCTACTTATGGAATCTATTATTGTATTTAAATAAGTAGAAAAGTGTTATTAAAATAAAGTAGCTGGATATTTCCTACACGGTTTGCTGTTGGAAAACAAAAAATGTATTAGTATAGATAAAACTATGATAATTGTATCCAATCTCTGTTCCACTTTTCAACTAGTGATTCTTACTATGAGTCTGTTAGATGGGAAAATATTACTAGGATGTCAAATAGAGTTTTTAAAAGCAATGTTTGTTTAGACTAGTTAAATGATATTATCACAATTTGAACATAAATAAATGAAGTTTAAAAATTTTTAACTACAATGCAAAACTAGGCATATATATGTCTACAAGGATGCACCTGAATGTCATGAAAATGAGGTTTTGTTCATGGCTTATATATATGGGTGTATTAATTTTTTTGTTTTCTATTGTTCATGGTGTTATGCATATCAATATTTAGCTAAAAGATTAGACTTCAAATCTCCAAATGAAGAATTAAAATTTAAATGTATCAATTTTCAAGTATAAATAAAGAAAAAAAATTAAAATTAACTTCATTTATGTTAGTTCAATATTGAGATGCTGTATTTTCACTTGTGAGTTTGATCTACTCTTTCGTGTACAAATTATTTGCAATCTTTCCCTGATGAGTTTGACTTAGATTTGCCAATTCCATTCCTCTTTGCTGATTCCTGAGACGTTGGTCATAATTTTCATGCTAATATAACTCTGTTATAGTGTTTGTCCTTTTTAAAGCTGTGTGAGTAGTTAAAAATAAACTCTCGCGTAAGTTTTTGTGATCCTAAGGACTCTTAACTTGAAATTGTAGAATAGAAAAATAGAACAAATTTATTGCAAGACAACAAAAATAGGTAAATAATTTACATTTTTAAACATGCATGAGACAAAAATTACAAAAAACTATAATAATTGAAACTTTTTGAAAGTTCAATCGTACAATGAAACAAAAACAAATCAGCAGTGACGAAGTTCGAAATTGACTCAAATGATGACATTGATTCATTGCAAATAATATACAAACAGTTTGAATAGCAAATATATTGATTCATATACTTTTTATTTTATACTCTCTGATCTGTTTCTTCGTTCATAAGACTCAATCGCAATAAAAAATAAAATGTTTCTTCCCGCTCCATCTCGCAGGTCGTTGGTATAAGAAAACAGTATGTGTTTTAACAGTTTCACAGGCTCAGAAGCTTAGAAAGCCCTTCTCCTTCAAGCTTTCTATGGTGTCCCTTACACTTACCTCTAAAGGCATTAAGTTTATTCCTAAACTCTCAGCCCTTTCCTTTGATATCTTGTACACTGGTGCTGGAGGAATATCGGCCGTCAATCTGACACATGAAAACAGAAAACAGAAAATCCTAAGTCTTATATGTTTTTAATGTCCTCTATGTCACTATAGATTTCAGCAACTATATATGGAAGCTTACTCTAGTGTAGGATAAAGATTTTTCAGTATCTTCAGAACTTCAGAGATATGAACAACTCTGTCAGCCATGCAATATCTGCCATTAGCTGAAGGTGTCTCAAAAGCTTGGATATGTGCATTACCCACATCTCGAACATCCACAAACATATAACCCGAACTGAAACCTGGGTTTTCCACACCTAAGAGAAACAGAGAATTAATCTATCAAGCAAATGGAGCAGAAAACTATCGCTAAGAGTCTACGAATTATGTTAGACTTATCTACCTTTTGTTTTTTAAAGTAGATAATATTTAGAAACGAAAGGATTATGAAAACTGAAGAAGGGGTTGAAGTTGTTCAGATTGGTTTAGGAAGAAGAGTACCATTTACAATGTTTAAAAGCAGCTCCACTGAGAAATTAAGTATTGGCCGCAAAAGAGGACCTATCACTATTACAGGATTTAGGAACACCAAATCAAGCCCATTTTCCTTTGCGAAATTCCAAGCAACCTGCTCTGCCAAGGTTTTCCCTAGTATATACCAACTCTGCCAAAAGCATCAGGTAGAAATATATAAATATATATATAAAAACTAAACTACGAGCAAGAAGAACCTCTACTAATTAATTCGCCACTTATTATAGAACCGTTGAGGAAAGTGTACTGGCAGGGCAGGACTCACCTCAGAATCCTTGCAAATTTTAGGATCGGAAAACCAAGTTTCATCCACTACTACGTCAGGAGTTAAAGGTCTTTCGTTCAAAAACATGGACCCTATGGAAGACGTGAGCACTACCCTTTTAACTGAAGCAACTTTTGAGCAAGCTTGCAGAACATTTAAAGTTCCTTTGACTGCTGGATCGATCAGCTCCGCCTGCGGGTTGGTGGATGCATATGAAGCAAAAAGAGGAGATGCTGCATGAAAAACACCTTCACAACCTTCCACAACGGGGTCAAAAGATCCTTCATCCAGTAAGTCTGCTTTGAACAACTGAAGTCTTTCCTTTGCTCCTTCTAGTGCAAGCAAGTGCTCTGTCTTTTTTGGGTCCTCTATCACACACATAAAGTTCAACAAAATCTGATGTTGAGGTAGTAATATAAAAGCGCGGAACCACGAATTGTATCCAATAGATTCAGAGGAAAGCATATATTTGTTCCTAGTAGGTTTGAAACAGGATCCAGAAAAAAAAATTAATAAAAGAGAAGAGATGGATCACTGACTTGAATCACGAACGGTGCCTTTGACGGTATAGCCTCGTTGGAGCAAAAGCTTAACAAGCCAAGAAGCGATGAAACCCGAAGCTCCGGTCACACACACCACCTTTCCTTCTCCACTCATCTTTACTTTAATGATCTGCTCTCCATCTTTTTATTATATGCATCTTCAGAGCAATCGAAACTGATCCTTGGCCTAGCAGTGGCTTTGCCCTTCTCATATGCCTGCTTCCCTTTCCTGTTGCAAGTATCGCTTCTTAATCGGTGGTCCAAAGTAGCGGGGAGCCGCTGATCTTCCTTTTTTTTTTTTTTTTTCTCTATGCATCAAAAAAGTCTTTTTTTTTTTTTTATCTTTCTTATCCGGCTCTCGTAGTTACGTCAGGAGTGACGTTAAATTATGAAAATTAAAAACATATCGAGGTAACAATAATGTTTAAGCCACTAATTTTTCCGAGTCAGCCCAAATCAGTCACTAATGTAATTCTTTCAGCCAAATAAATCTCAGACGTTGCAGAAGAACTGATTCAACTGAATCAGTCCAAATATTCCACTCATGGGGTTTTTACTTATTTTAGGATTCAAATAACAGAAACAGCTAACATAGAGACCAAGTCGTCATCCTTACTCCTCTGGCACAATTTCACTAGAATCACTACCACATGCGCCAATAGTCAATAGCTTCCGACAAAGTTCCACCAACGCTAGCCTTCGGTCATTGACCACTGGCCTCAGAAACGACGTGATTACGTAGTATTGGACCTGCCAAGCCCTCGATCATCAACCATTCTTTGATTGTGGCATTTTGCCAATTTTTATAAAATTTTAGTAAAATGACTAAAATGTCACTTTTCAAAATTTTGTTGCATATTTGTAAATTTTATATAAGTTTAGGGAATAAACATGTATATTTAAGGGACTATTTTGTACAGTGTGGGAATTTTTAAGGACTATTTTATGCATTTTTCAAAAGTTTAGGATTGAATAGTAAACATTTAAAAGTTAAAGGGTTACATTGTAATTATTCAATAGACAAATAATTTTGGTCTTTATTTTATTTTTATTATTTTTTTTATATTCAGAAACATGTACAAAGTATATAGGGTATTAAAGAGATGCCAAGAAAAATTTAGAGGAAATCTACATGCTTCTTGAAACCTGGAGGGCATCAAGTTACAGATTGACTGAGAATGGTGTACAATGCACTCGGAACGACTCGAATCCTGTTTAGTGTGGTGAATGTCAGAGCATGCTGCCATCTTGGCTGCATGCTGTGGACTTTTGGTCTTAAATTGAATCTTAGACCTCATAGTTTTGAGTTTGTTTCAATTGAGTCTCAACTTTCATATTAATGCAAAAATTAACAAAAGATCTCATATATATTGAAATGCAATATCTTATTTAATTAACGGTGAGTAACCAATTTGAGCCAATTTAGAAACATTAGTAGTTTATTTAGCCTAAAAAACTATTAATAGCCAATTTGACCAAAACGAAAACATTAGTAATTTATACATTATTTTTTTTCATATATCTACTACTCGTATTTTGTTTACATTAAGAGTGACGTTGATGATGATAATACTGACTTTTTGAGACTCATATTTTTTTTTTAATTTTATATTAAACTATTTATTTTGAATGGTTACTCTAAGCTAATAGATTCAACTTAGGAGTGAATTAACACAGAAAATTTAGAAAAGTTAAATAACTAAAAAAATAATTAACAATTTAAGGATAAAAATGAAATTTGAATTATAAAAGTCAAAGATCCATTGAAAATTATTCATGCTGATTTTGATAAACTGAGTCTACCATTATAGACAATAAATACTACTCCTTCTATCCCAAATTTTTTGTATCATTTACTTTTCAGCAATTAATCTATATATAGTTTTTTTAATTTCAAATTTTAGTATATAAATGTGTTGACACCTAAGTTTGTTCGGGCACCAACTATTGTTTAGTTCTAGGTTTAGAAAATTAGTTTATGGGGCTTTTTTTGTTTTTAGAGGCAATTTGGCCTTTTTGGTCATTTTATAGCTTAGGAAGTTAGTAGGATTATGTGTGTTTAGATTATGTTTTCATTTTGTGTTATGAATTTTTAGAAATTTATAAAGGTCATCTAGGGTAGAAATACAAATTACCTTAGTTTAGGTACCAATTTGGAGTCCTAACGGTTTTGGAGAGTCAATTTAGGCAAAAGGGAACAGTTTGGGTGGAAACTGAGGTTTTCTTTTAGATTCTAGGCAAAATTGAAAAGTTTGGGGAAAATCTGGCAATTTTATAGCCAAATCTGGCGATTCTACGAAATTCTGGGAAAATCAGGTTATTTTTATAAAGCTTTAGGCTAATTAGACAAATCCGGCAAAGGTTAGGCCAAACTGCAATTTCACACAAAAATGGGGACCAAATCACTAGCCTAAGAGTTTTATTGGACTAAAATTGATATTTTGACCAGATTATATCCTAACAGATATTAACCACTTCAAATTGGACTTAGATGAGTTTTAAACTCTCAAAAACCTTGTTAACCACGTTTTCAACTCTCCTACTATAAGTATGGGTCATTAATTGAGAGAAAGGGGACGAAAAAGCTGAAGAATTTCGCAACTGCCAGGGAAAGGTCAAACTACAGCTTTGGTCCTTGGTCTCACCTCCCTCAACCTTAGAAACCCTAAACTTCACTAACTGTCGCCGCCACCCCTGGAGTGTTGCTGCTGCCGCTCGACGCTTCAAACCTCCAGACGCCTCCTCCAGCCGCCGCCAACGGCACAAGGCCGCCACCCTAGCCTCGCCCCACACCGTACCAACGACCCATTCGTATGAGAGAGGCAGGTTCGCGCCCGTTCCGCCATTGGATCCACCTCCGTTAGCTGCCGTCGATCATCTTCGTGCTCCGCCTGCCACAGCTTGAGGTAGCGGTCGCCAAAGACGCTCCCAAGCCATCGCTCACCGGAATTGATCATTGCCATTGAGGACAGAACACGCAACCCCCTTACAACCCATACCCGACCCGGATTCATTCGGAATTGATCCGCCAGCCATATCCAATTTCGGTATAACTCCTCTTTAACCCTTGATTTTTATTTTCATTCGTATGAGTCACTAACTTTCTTTTATTTGACATATCGGTCACTGACATCAAACCTTTTAGTATTGGTTTTTTTTCTTCTTGCTTTCTTTTATTGTTTTTATTTATTTGTTTGTTTGGGCCATGCATTAAATTTGACAACTAAATTCACATAGGAATATAACTTAAGATATTTAGTTGCTTGTCTGTTTAATTTTTTAGAAATTGTTTGATTTTATTTTTATTTAAAATTCATGATGTTCATTATATTAATAACACACAAATTATTGGTTAGGCAAATTCTTGAATGGTTTAGATAACTTAAAATTTTGCTATCTTTTTAGAAATTAGAAAGAGATGAAATGAGGTAACTTTTAAATACTTAACAATTTTTTGGGAATCTATTCTTGGTAATTTAATAAAATCCCTAGACGGATTATTTGTTTGAATCTGATTGGTTTGATAAGATTCACGGTCTGAACAACATATTCTTTTCAAATTGTAGGTGAATTTGGTAAAGTCCCAATATTTTAAGGACATCCAAGACTCAATATCTGGTTGGTCTAGTAAAATTCACGGTTTGAAATTAATTAAATTAAAAATAATTAAATACAATTCATAAAAATTATTTTCATTGAAGGTTAAGTAAATAAACAAGAATTTTAGGAAAAGAATAATCGAACCCCTACGGTACCAATTTTTAGGCTCTATAATAAGGTTATTTTAACTGACTCATAATCTCAGAATCTCTCATAAACCATAACAGATATCCAATCGACCTTTTAAAAAATACGTTGTTACAAAATGAAAATTTTTTATATATGAATGATAAATAAAGATATATAGTTTCTAAATATATTTTTTAAGTTTTTTAATAAATAATAATATAAATAAACTCAAGTTAAATTATTCAAAAGAGTCAAATGTTCCAAAGAATATAGGATAGATAGAGTATTATCTCTCAGTAACTTGATGACAAACAAGTGAATCCAACAAGTACCCAACATTCACTAATCACTACCAATGTTGTAACCAATAGGGGTGAGCATGGGTTGGGTTGGTTCGGTTTTATGGTGGAATCGAACAAACCCAAAATGGCCTCGGTTCCAAAATTTTTCTACTCAACCCAGAACCGAGAACCGAACAAAACCAGAACCATGATTCTGGGTTTCTCGGTTCTGGTTCTCGGGTTTTTCGGTTTATACCATATACCTATAACAACACCAAAATTCAATAAATCTGCATCCATAATTAGTTTTATGACATATTCAACATAATATATAATTAAATTAATATTTAAATATATGTACTTAGATACATTCAAAAGAGTTTAAAATGTTGTTCTTACAAAGATGGTTCAAAAGAGTTGCTTGTGGGGTATCTTTTATCTCAACTAGTTTACTTCATTCCAGTAATTCTAATATTGGTATGACATTCAATATGAAAAATTGAGCCTTTAAGACCATCTTCTTTAATATCAAAACCTAAAATATGTTGATGTAATAAATTTTTAATTTTACATGACTCAAATGAAAAAAAATATCATAATTGTGTCATAAAGAGTAGTCTGGAATGAAAGATCGAAAGCAAAATGACTTAGAAGTTGTGGGTCTATGAAGCAAAGTGATTTAAGTAAATATGGAGAAATTTCGTAAATGATCCCACAACTTTCATACTGTTTCAATTTGGAACATCAGTTTAAGAGTTTAATATAAAAACACAAAATAACCATCATAATACTTCAAAGAAATGTGTGTGTGTGTGTGTGTGTGTGGATAATTAGTAATACTATAATTTTTATTATATAATTATATATATATCTCGAGTTCGGTTCCACCTCGGGTTGGTTCTATAAAGAACCAGAACCAACCAAAAAACCGTCGGTTCTCCTATATGTGGAACCAATCCGAGAACCATGATCAATTTTTACCCAACCCAACCCAACCCAATGGGGGTGGTTCGGTTTCGGTTTCGGGTTTACCCAACTCATGCTCACCCCTAGTAACCAATAAGCACAAAATGTATCACTAGAATAACACAAATTACCTACAATAGCCCTCCAACTCTTAACTGTGTGACTTTAAGTCCTTTTAGTTTCCTATGATACATTTAGGCCATCATTTGTAAATTAAATGATCGAATGTTGTCCATACACTGTTCAACTAATGAATGAAATGACAACTAAACCATTATCTTAATCGTTCAATTAAAGCTGTAGTTATTACCACGATGTTCACAAAGACCCTACAAAAATTAGAGCAACTCTAGTAGTTTTCCTATAATCTCGTAAAATAAGGAAGTAAAAGCCTTTGGGCCAATTTGGTTTGAGTTAACAAACGAACGTTAACAAGTTAAATGCCGTTTGGGTGTGTCTTGGCTTCAGGCAAACGGTGAAGCCAGCCTGAAATTCATAATAATTACCATCCACCCAAAGACGCTAAAAAACGTGTTCGTGGTAAAAGTGAAGTAACACGAGGCACCACCACAAAGCCCATCCCCACTCCTTCCAGCCGTCGCCGACTAGATCTGTGCTTGTCCTATTTTTAGGCACAGATATTGTGGCTAAGAGAGCAGATTTGACAAACCATGCCCTAACTTAGCCTCCGAGTTTGCTAGAGAGATTCATCGCCTTGGGCATCAAAATCGCCATTTATTCAGATCTGTTGCCGAGGCTACATGCGAGGGAGAAACAAGGGCAGGTTGCGGGTTAGGAGCAAGGGTATGGTGTAAGAAGCAGGCACACAAGCAAGCGGCCATGAAGCAAGGCTGTGCTAACTGGGGGCTTCACTAGGGTTAGGGGCAGTGGGTGGGGTAACCGAACAGGGGAGCTTGAGGCAAGGCATTAAGGTGAAGAGTCGCAGTATTGAGAAGAAGTAAAATACATGTACATTGAGAGACTTTATCATTGGAATTTGATGGGAAAATAGTAATTTTCAACATTTTTGAAGCTATGACCATTGTGGGGATTTCAATATTCCTTTGCCAACAATAAGTTCTCCATAAGTATAGACCAATGGTTATAATAACCATCGAATCTAGGTATGTCAGTTTGAACAAAATTGTTCTTTATCGTCATATTAGACTCACCCTCTAACCCTGAGTGTCTCCCTCTCACTATAACTAGTCTCTGTGTTCTACACTCTAACTCTCTAAGGGAATTGCGGTCCTTTAGCCTACAAACCCCTTTGATCAGGCTTTGATACCAGAAATTGTTGCATGAAAAGATTAGCACACAACAACATTTGGGAGATTCGACTGCAACTAGTTGGCTTTTTACAAGCCTTACATGTAAGGACCTGAAAAACAAATTGCACCCCACGTGTAGCACTAACTAATCAACGTGGATCAAGGAGAGGAATAATTCAAACTTATTGATACTTCCCCATTAAGTAGGGACTATTATCTTGCAACAAAACAAACAAATCTTAACGGACTCAACTTGAAATTAGATCAGTCTAAGACATTATCCATATCATACTGGCTAACAAGTGACAATTCACAAATAAGTATATCAGGCAAATTAAAAGAAATGAAGTACCATAAAAGAGTAAGACTTCCAATGATTCAAAAGCTTATGAAGCCCTTCTCCTTCATGCTCTCGATAGTGTCCTTAACACTGACCTCTAGAGGAATAAAGTTTAATCCCAAACTTTCAGCCTTCTTCCTTGATATCTGGAACATCGGCTCTGGAAGAACATCATCCTTCAATCTGCCACACATAAAACCAAAAAAACCCTAATTAGTCATGTCCTTGATCATCCCCATTGTCAAAACACAGTATGAGAGACTATATTAGAAGCTCACTCTAATGTAGGGTAAAGATTTTTCAAAATCTTCAAGATATCTGCAAGATGAATTGCTCTTTCAGCTAAGCAATATCTCCCATTGGCTAAAGGATTCTCAAAAGCTTGAATATGTGCATTGCCCACATCTCGAACATCCACGAATCTGTAACTTGAACCAAAATTTGGGTCTTCACCACCTAATTATAGGAGCAAATTAACAGGGTATATTCATTAGCTAGGCTTGTTATGCTTTGCTTTTGAATACGCACAAGATTAAGAAAAGGATGGATTATTTTGTTCAAATTGGTCCGGGAAGAAGGGTACCATTTATGATGTTCAAGAGCACCTCTACTGAAAAATTAAGAGCTGGCTGCAAAAGAGGGCCTATCACTATTGCAGGGTGCAAGAACACCAAATCAAGCCCAGTTTCCTTAGCAAAGTCCCAAGCAGCCTGCTCTGCCAAGGTTTTGGATAACGCATACCAATGCTGTCACAAAACATAAAAAATAGAAAATATAAAGTTATGGAGAAGAAATAAAAGCTAAGCTCGATGAAAGGCTTTAGATTGTCCCCACACCTGTAATGTCACAATGGGACATTAGCCCTTTCACCCTCTTAACCAGGTTTCGAGGCCTGTTCTTCCCTTTCTCTCTCTTAACTACTAAATACTATTAAAGAATTGTGTTTGGGACAATCAGTTGAGGGAATTGTAGTGGCAGGAACTCACCTTAGAACCCTTGCAAATTTCAGGATCTGAGAACCAAGTCTCATCTACTACTACGTCAGGAGTCAAAGGTCGTCCATTCACTAGAATTGAAGCAATGGAAGATGTGAGCACTACTCTTTTTATTGAACCAACTTTTGCACATGCTTGGAGAACATTCAGAGTCCCCTTAACCGCTGGTTCGATCAATTCTGCCTCTGGGTTGGAGGATGAGAAAAAAACAGGTGATGCCGTATGGAAAACACCTTCACATCCTTCCACGATGGGCTCAAATGATCCTTCATCTAGTAAGTCTCCTTTGAACAAATGAAGCCTCTCCTTTGCTCCTTCCAGTGTAAGCAAATGCTCTGTCTTCTTCGGATCATCTGTCACACATTTCAGAACTTCTTTATTTGCCTTTTTCCAATTGATGTTATAAGCTAATTGATTCATAAAATGAAAAAGGTCATATCATCATTTGAAGAGAAAAACATAAATGAGACATATTAAAAAGGAAGACAATCGAACTTCTGTCTATATTGCTAGGCTCTAAGGATGGCACAGTTACTAATAAACCTATACAAAATTATGGATATGCTAATAAATTAATATCCTAAATGAACTCTTAATAAAATTAAACCTAGACAATCTAACTTAAGGTTTTAAATCTCGTACTAGATAATGTACTACTATTTTAATGGTATAATACAGTATCGGTATTGCATCGTATTATTATAGATATACTAATTTTAAATATTTTAGGTATGTGTGTGTGTGTGTGAAAATAAACTACATATAAATATAACATATCAACACATCAAATATACCAAAATTTGATATTGTAAGAATGTGAAGTGTATCTTCTATGCATATAAATTAACTAAGAGTTTTTTTTATATAAATATTCCACAAAATATAGTAAACCCATAATTTTTAAGGAATGAAAATAATAAATTATGAATTTTATTGCAAATAATAGCAAATGTTTGTTATAAAACTAATTAATTACACATACTTATATTATATTTTACCTATATATAAATATATATTGGCTGGAACTGAGACAATACGGATGGACAGCCCTCGTTCTGGTCATCCTATATTATTTTTTGCTTGATACTAATACGTACCAGCCATACCGGCCAATACGGCACAAAATTAGAAACTATGATCTAACTTCTCCGACGGGAAGTTTAGGAGTTATTAAACGGGCCCTTCTCCCTGCGCAATTTTACAAATTACACTTGCCTGTTTAAACATCGGAAATCAACTCTATTATAAGTTGGTTCTTAGACTATATTATTAACTCTATTATAAGTTGTCTATTTAAACATTGGAAATCAACGCCTTCACATCCTTCCACGACATGCTCAAATGATCCTTCATCCAGTAAGTCTACTTTGAACAATGAAGTCTTTCCTTTGCTCCTTCCAGTGCAAGCAAGTGCTCTGCCTTCTTCAGATCATCTGTCACACATTGCAGCAATTCTTTATTCACCTTTTTCCAATTGATGTTCTAATTAAGCTGCTTGCTCTATCCTACCAATTTTGCTTCATTTTTCATTTTGGGCGCCCCACCAATCTTGTACTACTTTCTTATTAGGTAAATTTTTCATTTACAATTTACTATACTACCCTCATTCTAACTTTACTTTAATTCAAAAATTAGATACACAAAACAAGAAAATCGGCCCTTGGTCAGTATCATGGCTACGACTTAGAGGAGAGGAGATCGGAGACAGAAAGAGACATGAGGAGATCGGAGCTTCGTGGCTGACAAGTAGACGAAGCGAAGAGCATGATAAAATCGGAGCATCGTGGTCGATGAGGTGAAATCGGGGCTACCATGAAGCGAAATCGGGGCAATGAGACAAAATCGGGCCAACCACAAGGTGAACTCATGAGCCCTAAGGAGGGATGGCGAGGAGCGACAGTGGCGAGGCAAAAAGCAACGGAGGGACAAAGGGTTAAGGTGACCATGCGGGCATATTGAACAATGAACAGATGAGGGAGAAAAAAGGTAGAATTGGAAAGAAGAAGAAAAATTACACTTTCCTTAATATGCGTACAAACACAAATGATGCACAATTCGTGAGATGGAGGGAGTGATTGATTGATGAAATGAAACAGATCATATCATCATTTGAAGAAAAAGGCATAAATGAGACATATTAACATAGGACACAATCGAACTTCTGTCTACATTGCTAGGCTTTAAGGCTGGCGTAGTTACCAATAAACATATACAAAATTACGGATATGCTAATACTTTAGTATTGTAAATGAACTCTTAATAAAGTTAAACCTAAACAAAGATTTTAAATGCCGTATTTGATAGTATATTGTTATTTTGACGGTGTAGTATAAAATAAGTACTATATTATATTGTCTCAGATGTACTAATTTTGAATATTTTAGATATATCAAAATTTAATATTGCAAGAATGTGAAGTGTATCTTCTATGCATATAGGTTAATTAAGAGTTTTTCTTATACAAATATCCCACAATATATATTAAAACCACAATTTTTAAGATATGAAAAAAATAAAGTATGAATTTTCTTTCAAATAATAGTAAATGTTTATTATAAAACTAATAAATTACACATACTTATATTATATTTTACCTAAAAATATCAGAAAAACTAACACACACGAGGCTAGAACCGAGATGATACAACCAATATAGGGGTGACACGGCCGGTGCATTCAGTATCACCCAGCATAGTCTAAGTACAAAGGATAGCCTTTATTCTGCCATCCTATACTATTTCCACCCCGGTACCAATATGTACTAGTTGGTACGGTATGAAATTAAAACCATAATCTAACTTTTCCCACAGGAAGTTTAGAAGTTATCAAACTGGTCCTTCTCCCTTCATAATTTAGAAACTACACTTGTCTGTTTAGCATAAAAAATTAACACCCAACTCATTTTAACTTTAGTCAATTAACTACAAAATGACTTATTTTTATTTTTACATATTTTTTACTTGAAACTAATTTTAATTAAAAACTAATATTATGTAGCTGCAATAATTAATTGAAAATACAATTTTTATAGTCTTACTAAAATTTTATGAAATTTTTTAGTTTCAAGCCTTAAAAAATAAAAATTCATAAAAATTTAACAAGATCCTAAAAATTTACTTTCAAATTGATTATTGCATCTACATAACATTGGCTTTCAAATGAAATTTATTTCAGGTAAAAAAGATGTAAAAGTAAAAAAAAGTTAGTTGACTTTAGATAAAACAAATTAGCCCTAACTCTTATTATAAGTTGGTTCTTAGACTATATTATTAACTAGTTTTTTCCGCCCGTGTGATGCAAAAAATAATTAATTTATATATTTTTACTAATAAAATAATAAATCTATTTTAAGAAATATATATTTAAAACAACTTTGTGTAAGAATAAATTCCTAAGATTGGGGTAAAAAGTAATTAAAACTAAACATCAAGTGTGAAAGTGTAATTAACTATTGGAAAAATTATAAGCACGATTTATATTTTTAATTCATGTTATGAAGTTGCTTGTTGTCATTTTTTATAGCTTTTAAAAAGTCTCAAACAATACTAAAGAACAATAAAACAAAAATGGAGAAATACTTCAAATAAAAAATAAAAAATAAGGGTGGTCTAAAAAAATAATAACAAAAAAATAAAGAACTACAACGGGGTTGTGTATGAAAATAGATCACAACTATCTTCTTTTTTTTGTGATTGGATCGAGTAAGTCGTGATTTGATTCGTTAACACTGGAGTTCCAAAGTATTATTGACTATCGTGAGCCGCTTCACCATTTTACACTCAAATTCACTATAGTTCGTCACCTAAGAGAGAAATTTGTGTAGACCTCATCTCATCCTTTTGCTTGACTTCCAAATTATGGGCTATGACAGCATCATCTGAATGATATTGAGATATTGTAGCATTTCGATTAATAGAGTGGCGGACATGTTTGTATTACTAAGTTGGCTTATGGAGAGCCATTGGGATAGTGGGTCAATAAGGATGTTGGACTAAAAGCTCTCTTCCAGTTTACTTCAGGACCACATTTATAAAGTGCAACTATTGTCAAAATTGGGCAAAACTAATTTTGATTAGGTTGGTTGTCTAAATAGGACTTGACTTGAATAGGAATTAGCCAAGTAAAACACACACACACACACATATATAGAAGCTTGAGTAGTAAAATGATTGCCAAAAGGAAATTTAATGAGATTTAATTAGGAAAGAGAGGTAAGTGATTTGGAATTGCAATTAAACTTTAGGTAACATTTGGTCTTAGTTTGATTTGGAGGCTATGTCATTTTTAATTGACATATAGCACTAAAATGGTTAAATATAGGCCTAAATCCACAATTCACCCCCCAACTTTGCTAACTCGGACACTTAACCCCTTCAACTAGTAATCAGGTCAACTCAGCCCCCAAACTTTGTAAACTGGGACACATAACCCCTCTAACTGATAAAAATATTCTTTTTCATTTTTTAGGGGCTTAAATGATAATAACACTGAACAAGGAAGTTGAATTTGGCATGTTAGCAATTACTGTTTGACAGTTCATCTTCTTTCACAATTTTAATTAGCATGTTGAGGATGCTCCCAATTTTTCAAGGAACTCTCTGATCTCCTGTATGTGAAGCTGCGGAGGAAGACAATCTCTCAAACAGTAATATGTTAAAATGCCAAGTTCGGCCATCATATTCAATCTTATTGTCATATAAGTCCCTTGGAAACCAAAAAGAAATGCATGTGCTTCAGTTTACAAAGTTTGGGGGTTGAGTTGCCCCGATTCATAGCTGAAGGGGTTAAGTGTCTGAGTCAACAAAGTTCAAGGGCGAATTGTGAATTTAAGCCTTAAATATAATAAATTACATTAGTGTAGGTTATGGTTTATTCATAAATTATATTAGTTTAATTTAATTTATCAGTTACAAAAATTAAATGCATGTAGTATAAAAATTTCAATGTTTGTTAACATTTGGATCCATCTATTCCTCTTAAGTTTGTTAATACAGATCATTATATTAAAGGAATGAAAAATAAGAGACAAATTTAGAAAAAATAAAGAAATCGAGGCTTTATATTGTAATACTATCATTAGTAAGATAAGAAATTAAAAGTAACAGACTACTTTACCTAATTCATTTGGGTGTATAAGTTTAAAAAATTACAAATGTGCTAAAAATAAATATCCCCAAGAATATTATCAAGATTTTTCCTTTATATAAAAGGTCATAATTTGTGTATATAAAAGATGAAAGTTAGAGACATGTAAAATAAAACATATAAGAGTATGAAAAAATTGTTACTCAGCTATTAATTTATATTAATATTAATACCGATGTACAAAACTCTAAAATACTGCAAATGAAATACCAAATTAATATTAATAAGAAATAATTAAAATTAATAAAGAGAAATTAATGTTAATAGAAGTGGTTTAGAGGAATAAAGAGATTATATAAATAAGAATACCAACACAAAATTACTTTTGATAATAAATAGTGCACCAAACGCCAGAAGAGATCCTGAGATATGACTCTATGATTTTTTTGGTTCTTAGACTTTTCCTACTGACAATTAGACCCTCAATTTGCTATTTTGTGTTTTTTGGGCTAAAATAACTATTTAGCTTCAAAGTCAAAAACTATATTACAATTTTAACCAAGAATTGTATCCAGTAGATTCAGAGGAAAAGAAATTTATGTTCCTGGTAGGTTTGAAACAGATCCAGAAAAAAATTACTAATAAGGAGAAGAGATGGATCACTGACTCGGATCACGAACAGTGGCCTTGACGGTGTAGCCTCGTTGGAGCAAAAGCTTAACAAGCCAGGAAGCAATGTAGCCGGAAGCTCCGGTTACACAGACCACCTTCCCTTCTCCACTCATCCTTGCTTTAGTGATCTGTTCAGAGGAATCGCAGGCTGGACTGTTGGGTGGGTGAAGCAGAGACTGGCCATTAGCTTAGCTGGCCTGCTCTGCTCTTCCTAATTATATATCGGCCTCTCTTTATCTTATTACATCACCACTTCAATTTCTGGCCCTGCGCTACGATTATTTTAACGGAGCCGCCTCTCTTTTATCGTATACATCTTTATCTTATTACATCACCACTGACGTTGCTTATGAAAAGGTTTTTTGTTTTTCGGTGAATGGAGGCTACCATTATTCTATTTACAGGCGATTAATGTGATACAATAAGTTCACGCGCATCCAAATGCTGGTAATTGCAAAGAAAAGTAATAAAAAAGAACGAAGTCTGCACCAAGTTTGGAAAATATAAAAAAAATTAAAAAAAAACATTTGAATAATTTTTTTCCTTTCTATTTAAAAATTACTTATCAATGGAAAGGTTAATAGTATGATCACTTGGGTTATTTGTATAATCATTTTTTTTATAACCGCAATGAAAAAGATTATATTAAAAAGAAAGTGGCACATACAAATGAAGACATTTTGTAATCACTAATAATTCATTAATATTATTGTTATTCTTAATTTTTCAATTTTCTTCTTAATTGATATTTAATTGAATCATAAATTGCATTAATTTATTTTCTGAACTCTCTATATTATTGTAAGTATATATTCACTTTGCATTCCAAGGACACCAAATTAGATTACCATTTGTTTCTTTGTAGATAACTTGATTTCCTACCTCTTTATATTCTTTATCAAAACAAGACACGGATTTTTTAGCTGAAGTAATATATTAAAATATTTCTTTTCTCATTTCTCATTTGCTTTTATAATTCGGGGACCAACTTTATATACCGATGCAAGCTAACATTGTTAGCATGTGTCTTGCAATTACTATAGTAGAAGCTGATAATTAAATCTTGGTTTATCATTTTCTTACATTTACTTTTATATTCAAATTATGTACTACGTATATATATTAATGCTTTTAAAATATCCAAAATTACTATTTATTCATATGATTAATTTTTTTCATATTATATTTTATAAATTGTCTTTTTCTATTTGAAAACTACTACCCAATTAGCTAACCTATAGAAGAAAATGAGAATTTTGTGCTCGAACGAATGGAAGAATGAAAATTCTTCCCTGCCAAGCCAATTGTACTCTGCCTTCAATAAGCATATGGTTCTCAATTCAACAAAATTTGCTTGGAACAACTATTCAACTAGTAGTAGCTATACAATGAAACCAACAAAAAAGGCTTCAATAACGACCGAGTGATTTATTGTCTTAATTTCATAAAAACAATATTTCAAACTACTGTCTCTTATAGGTATGAATCTGTTTCTTTTTTTTTTTTACTCTTATTTTGTTGGGTTTTATTGCTCAATATCATTATAAAGATAAACAAGGTTATCATCATCATCTTTTTATTATTATTAGTGTCAAAATAATTTTATTATTATCAGTTTGTTATGAAGGCTATATATAGTCATTGGGAACAAAGTAACAGGTTTAACCTTAATATATTTTACTTCTTATTGGCATGCACTCCAATCTCCTCTATTAACCGTGTGCCTTTATATACATTCCCAATTTCTTTATTTGTTTCACAAATATTTTCTTTCAACACATATCAAATCAAATAAAAGTATTATAGCTAATAAAAAAGAGCTTAGAGTACATAATACAAAAGCTTACAATAAACAAAGAGACCAGTGCAACACAATTAGTTGAATAGAAAAGTAACACTCCCATATTCCAAGTCCTTTACAGCATTAACTATTCAAAACAATTAATCTTTGATTTTTTATTTTCAAAATTTTAGAATATAAATGAACAATATTTCTATAAAAATGACAAACAATGATTTATAGTTTCTAAATATTTTTTTTTATTTTTTTAACAAATAATAAAATGAACAAATTAAAATTAAACTTAAATCAGAAAAGTGAAATGTTTTAAACAATATGAAATGGATGTTGTAGAAAACAACAAAGTCCACACCATCTTTGGAAAATATAAAAAATTAAAAAAATAAATAATTTGTTCCTATCTATTTAAAAATTACTTATCAATGGAAAGGTTAATCGTATTATCATTTGGGTTATTTGTATGATCACTTTGTTGTTTAACTGCAATGAAAAAGATTAAATTAAAATAGTTGTACAAGCTTAATTTAATTAGGGATGTCAACAGATGTCCGCCTCAACGTAGATCCTGGTGCATCCTACCCGACGGGTCGGTTTTTTATTTACAATTAAATAAATATGGGATGGATATGAGTTTTGTTTTTTTTTTCACCAGCCAAATATAGGTAGGGTGCGGGTTTGGAGTCCATCCGCCCCATATATGTATGCTATTACATATTTGCTTGGCATAAGTAGTCATCTCTTCTAATTAGAATAGGGATAATTTGGTATGTTGGTATATTTGGAGTGTGAATTTATGTGTCCTGCTTCTTTCTGATCTCTTTTATTTTTTTACATATTAATAATGTTTTTGACGTCTTTGATTGATATAATTTATAGCTTCTTGCTAGTTTTCTTTTTTTGTGTCTAATTATAGAAATGTGGTGGATGGACAGGTGTTTACCTGATCCTACCCACCTAAAAATGGGTAGGATATGAGTGACAAAATTGTTCACTTGATGGGTGATAGGTAGGATGAGGGTAGGGCGTCCAACGTAGCGGATAGGATGTGATATTGTCCTCATCTTACCTAATCCGACCCATCGACATCCCTACATCTAATAGGTAGAAATGAAGACATTTTATAATCACTAATAATCGACATGTTTTACCTTAAAAAATGACTTATATTACAATTAATTACTCATCAATGAAACTCATCGGATCACTTGACTGCTCCAGTTTTAATCAATATTTTCAAATTTTGAAAGTAAATCAAACCAATTTGCTAGCATATTCTACTTTGCTTTGATAATCATACCACAAAATGTTATTTGACTTGAAATTTTTCTTATTGATAGTGAGCATAATGAAACAGAAGATGTGGGTACAATTCTTTTAATTGAATGAAATTTTCCACATGCTTAAAAGAATATTTAGTCCCGAGGGAAGCAGCAAAATGGCCACGAGGGACACCGTGATGAGATCCTATAAAGCAGCAACATAAGCATTTTGAAGGGTTCTAAGGAACTTGAGGCTAGGGAGCTCAAATTGGCATATTTGGGGATCTTTTGCAGCTCAAGCACACTACTTTCAAGAGGAGCTAAGGGACCAACAGCTAAGGTTAACTAAGTCAAGGATTTTGCCACAACAAAGGATGCCTTAGCCCGCCCCATGCCTAAACCACCGTGGAGTGCTTGGGAGTACCTACAAGCCTCTATGGTGCCTACCTTTGTTGCATATGCCTATGACCGAGCCTATGGATCATGTTTGAGCCAACAAGCACTTCCCATGCCAAGGATGCCACATTCAAGTTGGTTTCAATGCCTATTGTGACGGCCCTTGGAGCTATAAGTCTAATCAGCTAAGTAATTAGTTAATTTAATAAATTACACTTTAGATAATTTATTTGCAAGCTAAGTTTCTGTAATTTAGGGTTCAGTAATTAAAAATGAATAAAATTGATCATTTAAGCAAGCCGGGCCAAGAAGGGTATTTTGGTCATTTCACATAATGACCTGTTTTTATTTCACGGTTGAATAGAGCATGAGAAAATATTAAATTTGAGGTATCACGGTTTTTTGTGATTCCCGCTCTATCATCGTGAATTTGTGAATTGACTAGATTGTCTATAAGTGGTTTATGTGTAATTATGAGAAAGGTAGGAACAAAATTGAATATAAATGAAAGTGTGATACTGGCCATGTAATTATATCTGTTAAGGAACCGGGCGCGAAGTAATACCAACTTTTGTCCTCAAGTTCTAAGCGTGTTACGAATAAACCCATATTTCTTAGAGAGTACAAAGACAGCACCATGTGCATGGCATGTGCAATTAAAGCCTACATAAGTTGACCTCCCACCAATTGCTCGGCCATCTTCTTCCACCTTCGTCTCCAGACCACCAAAACCTCTATGTCTCTCCAAACACCACAGCTAACACAAAATCCAAGCTTAATCCATCAAATTCAAGCACAATTAATCAAGACTTTGCAGAAAAATCAAGTTTTGTGATATCCTAAGCTAGGATTTCTTGCTTCTTGTCCGAGTAAGTTTGGTTCTATTATTTCCCATGTTTTTGAGCTACAGTTTAGGTCTATAAATTCTGGGAATTAATTAGACTTGGTTGTTAAGAGAAATCAAAGGTGCTCAACATGTTTATAGGCATTCATGAGCTCATCCATGGTTAGTTTTGTTCCTATGGTGTATATTTCATCACCTTTGGATATTTGGTACTGTTCATACGATTTTTATGGCAAAACTCATGGTTGGAATAATTGTTTGATGTGTTTCCTAGCTGTAATATGTGAATTGAGATGCAAATGAGCTAAAAACCCAAGAGAACTAAGGCTAGAATTTTGGTGTAGCTGAAACCGTGAGTGTTGAGTTAGGTGTGGTTTAATTCTTTTACAGCCAGCCACAATTTCTTGCTCTAGGGATTTTAGTAGCTCACCAAGGGTGTTATCTTGTTTATGAACTAGTTTTTGAAGGCTAAGAAGCAAAGGAACGTTTATTTGGAAGTGAATTACAAATGAATGCCATGAATGTGCATTATATGGCCGCTGTAATTGTAGTTACTTCCAAGAATAAATTGTATTATTACAGTAATTTTGGTGGCTTTTGGTGGTGATAATCTTGCTTATACATGAGTATACAAGGTATAAAAAATAAGAGAGCAAGATTTAGGCTGCATTTATACTATTAAAAGTGTAAAGAACCACAAGATAGGCAAATCGGAGACAGAAAATTCTGGGTAGTTGGTGGTTGTTTCAGGGGTTGTTTTCAAGTGTTAAAATTGATAAATTGTGCTTAAAATGATCAATATAGGTGCTGGGAATAAGCCACTAAAAGATTACCTAAGCTTGGGTTGAAACCGAGACAAAAAGGCTAAGTGCTTGAAGCTTGCAAACTAAGTTATCTAAGGTAAGGGTTATTTAATTTATATGCTTATGTGCTAAATAAATTTGGCTAAGATACTTGTATATCAAGTGGCTGAATTATTGATGAATTTAACAAGCATATAAATTGAGTATTGATGACTATTAAAAAGCTTATATGATTGGGTTTAGTAAGAAACTAAACTATGAAGTGTGTAAGTGCATATTTGTAAACTTGTACCTATAGGCAAAAAGGACCTTAATATGGTCTAAGTTACGGTGAGTATGACGGGTTAGGAACCTACGATACCTAAGGTCACAATGATGGGCTAAGACCTGGATGGACCTAAGAGGGAGATGTGCGCTTAACCACTCACGAAACCTTATAAAGGTAGCACTAACACATGCACTACATAAGCAAATAGTTCGCTCATGTACATAAAATAAGGGATATTGGCAAATACTAATAAGCTATCAAAGCAGTATTTGTATGGACAAGTTGGACTTGTCAAATGTTTGACAAATGGGTAAAGGAATTATGGGAATTAGCTACTCCCATGATTATTGGCCAATAATACGAATTCCTAGCACTACAATTTGAGCTCAAATGCACTAGGCATACATCGACATCCTTATGGATAATATGTACGGTCCTATATTGTTGTTTTTCTTGCAGGCTATAACCCTTACTGGGAACTTTTGGTTCTCACATCCCTTACATATTATGTATATAGATACTAGTGGACCTGGGGCTAACAACCAATAAAAGAACTGGTTGTTAGTATTTTAATACTAGGTGTGCAAAAGTTAATTAATATCGTACATTGTTGTTAAGTTTCTTTCTTGCAGGTTCCTAATTACTGGAATACTGACTTACTGGCCTTTATTGTACAAAGGTAATGAATAGGGAATACCTAAACACTGTAGTGATTCCTTTTTGGCAGTGTAACTCAGGTGGGATCGAATTCCCAGATTCTCAGTGTGTAGCATATGTATAACACTTTTGTGTATGATGTACATATATGTGTGCAGAAGTTATGCCTCTGGTAAATGCTATGAAACTAGTGGTTGTGTTCCCTAGTAGCTTGTATGGATTCACAATCCATAATAGTATGTTTTATATAAATGCATGTTTGAAGTGCTGGCCAACTACATCGATTATATATTCTTTTTATGGTCATTGACCTACAGCCATAGTAAGGCATAGTATAAATAGTATTGCATTAAGGATTTAATCAATTGGCAAGCCCACTAAGGACAAATTTACATAGACCTAACACTGAATGAGTGTAAAGTTCCTGAGGTCCTATATGACTAAGATGGGATTAAGGTTCAAGGCCTGTGACACCTATACCCAAAAGGAGCTTTAATGGGCAAGCATTTGTTCTATATATCATGCCCATTTAAAGGCTTTCATTACCAATCTTTGGAGGAGCAATGTGGGATGTGTTTATTATCAATTTCCTAAGTCCAGCAGTGTGTTCAAGTATCCAAAAATTCATATCAAGGTGCATTTTAAGCCAAGACATCTGATTGGAGCAATGTATGCATAACCGAGCTTTATGGAGTCTATAATGTGCCAATTTATGACGATGGAGCCTAAATTCGTGATTCTTGCCACATTCATTTATTTCCAGCATATGTCACATGTTTTTTTGGCAAGGAACACAAGGAAAATCATTCAGGAGCTAAGACATATTTTGTGATAACATGAAGACAAGCATTACACACAAACATAGGGCTATTTGCGTGTTTCTTGCCCTATTGCACTAGGATTCGTATTTTACAGCTATATTATTTTACTAGATGTGTTAAGTGGGAAAGTCTCAAATGGCTAAAAAAATAGGTTAAGTCAATGCTTTATAGTGATGAGGCCTCTTCACCTATCGCCAATTGGTTTTAAGTTGGACGATTTAACATGGTATCAGACCAAGGTTCAAAACTGCCTTAGCCATTGTCAAAAATAACCTACATGATTGAGCCAAAACGGCTTACATGTGAGGGGGCATGTTAAGTGGGAAAGTCCCACATGACTAAGAAAATGGGTTAAGTCAATGCTTTATAGTGATGATGTCTCTCCACCTATTGCCAATTGGTTTTAGGTTGGATGTTTTAATAAGTTGAAAACCCCTGCAATGCGTGGAATCATTCTTTGAATTAAAATTGGGTTAATATGTTAAAATGCAAGTTGTGTGTTCATTTGTTTGTATATGTAGTCTAATTGTGTAATACAAAACTTGTCTTGCTTTCTTTTTCTTTTTTTCATTACTATTATTCTTCTCATCAATAAACAAACTTCGTATTCGGTATTCTGGATGTTTAGCACTACATTTGAATATATGATATAAAATCATGAGTGGTAAATTATCAATTAATGTAAGACATGTACTGTAAACCAACAAATTGGTTTTAAAAACCTACATAAAATCACCTCTTATAGTGCCAACCTCAGAAATTTGAAGGGTTAAGTAAATCTTACTTGATCTTGAAGTTTCTAAGCTTGGTAGACTAATATAGTTAATAAGTTTACATTATAGTAGAATGAGAAATAAAGCTAAATGTAGATGAGAGAAGGTACAGTATGTTATAAACCATGAAAAGTCTTCATGACTAAATAAGTGAAAACTCCTACTACATAACTTGATTCATTTTCTCCATTATTCACAAAAAAAAAATTGGAAGAACTCTGACCATAATATAAGTAGAATTTTATTCCTACTGTTTAGAAAAAATGAAAATTATTAGAAAAATATACAAAAATGATCGAAGGGAAAACATTAAATATCATTATGTAGAAAATACCCTAACTTCTATAATTTGATGGTTAGGGCGTCAATTGAATCACACTTAACAATTTTTTGCTCAATTGTACCAACTTCAACAATAACTCCCATAACATCTAACATGAAAAAAAAAATGGTAATTATAATGTATAGATAGTACAAGCAGCATCCAATTATATTTTTGAAAATGTTTAGAGAAACTTGTAAAGAGTAGGGTGTGTTAAGTTAATCGAAAGTAACAAACTCAAATTTGTGCATGGGAAAATCATGAAACTTGTGGTTCATATCATAGATTTGTGTAATATGAGTAATGTGGATTATAAGTGTGTGTGTATGTATCTATAATTCGATAAGCCTTTTTTTTTTTGGAAGAACGGTGAAATTATTAAAGATATATATACTTTCTTTATGAAGCTTTTCTTTAAACTTGTATGCCAAAAATTTTTTGATAGACCCATGAATTGCCACACCTTTCATATGTAAACAAAAAATATAATAGCCAATAATAAATCATGAATGTATATTTATAGTAGGGATGAAAAAATAAATTGTAAAATTCAGCAAAATAGAGAAAAAAAAATAATACATTCTCATCCACAAGAACAAAATCAGCACTAATGAATTGGTCTTCTTTTCAAAAATTAAAAACATCCCATAAATGACATAGCCTTATTTGAATAGTTATGTCAGTCATTTTAGGAGACAATTCCTCCAATGTAATATGTTCCATTGGGAAACTATAAAAATAAGAAAAGATTCATAAAAAAGCATATTTGTTCATTGTAGGAATTCATAGACAAAGAAATAAAAAAAATATAAAAAGTACATTAGTATTTTTAGGCAACTATATCATATTTGGAATTGGTGAAAATCTGAAAATATAAATTAGTGAAGAAACGAAGATAGGTAGTAAAAGAGGATAGGAAGAAATGAAAGGGAGAATTGATAATATGAAGTTTGTGTTGAAAGCAAATGTTAGAACCTATACACATATATATATGAGTGAATGAGTGAATTTTGGAAGGGAGGGCTATATAGGGACTTCTAAGTATTAATTATTACAAATGAATTCTAAAATGAATGCTATAAATATACTATGAAGTTAATGCTAAAGGAAATAGTCTTGGGAAAGTTGGATGGACAATATTAATGCCATTCAAGTGAAAAGAATTTTAATCAGAATACTCTAATAAAAATTAAAGCTACTAAATTGGTAAGAGAAATGAAATTTATTTAGAACAAGTGATTAAGGGACAATAGTATTAATGAGCCATTAAGAAAGAAACGTAATGGTGTTTTAATATACTAAGAGGATATAAATTTAAATTCAATCACTAAAATGTATAAAAAAAAAAAAGATTTTAAGGGCTTTCTACTATGACACAAATAGCCAACCAAGAATTACAATTCAAAATCTAAAATTTGAAGTTATGACTATATGGGGGCCTAAGATTCTAAACAATACAAATACATTATGCAATTAATGGTAAAAGAAGTAGGAGATAAGTGAATTTTGGAATGAAGACTATATAAGGACCTAACTATTAATTATAACAAATGAATTCTAAAATTAATACTACAAATATATTATGAAGTAAATGCTAAAGGGATTTGTCTTGGGGAATGGGTGGGTTGGTAAAAAAAGTAGTAAAATGGATGAATTTTGGAGTAAGGGTTATATAAGGACCTAACTATTAATTATAACAAATAAATTTTGATATTAATGCTACAAATGTATTATAAAGTAAATGCTAAAGTAATTAATCTTGGGAAATAAGTGGGTTTCTTCTAAAATTAATGCTACAAATGTACTATGAAGTAAATGATAAAGCAATTAGTCTTAGGGAATGGGTGGCGAGCATAATGTTAAATACCGTGGTATACCGTTTACCATGGGTACGTACAAATATTTTCACTTTTTGTCATTTTACCGCGTAGTATACCGCTGTAGTTTGTGGTATATCGCATACCGCTTATTTTTTGTATGCATTTTGTCAAAAAGCCATGGTATACCACAAATACCATGTAGCACGTACCACAGTATTTTATTTTTTTCGGCTATTTTTTTCAGTTTACATAAAAAATATCATAAATATATAAAACATTAAAATATAAATAATACAAATATCATAGAATAAACATTTATTTTAGTTTTTTAAATTTTTCTTCATTAATATAAAAATTTAATGTATGGTAGTAGCTTGAAGATCATTGTGGTGTTGAACAATATCCCCTAATTGGATTTCTACTGCATGCTACCCCAACTGAATATCTTCTATCTTAAAATAATATTCTAACATTTATTTTTTTGTGAAAACGGTAACGGTATGCAGCACGGTATACCATGCGATATACCTTAAAAATTTGGAGTGCAGTATGCCTATTAGTAATGATATTTAATACCTTGGTTATGAGTATATAAGGGCTTAAGGTATTAAACAATACAAACACACTATGCAATTAACGGTAAAAGAAAGAGGGGAATGGGTGAATTTTGGAGTGAAGGGTATACAATGACCTAACTATTAATTATAACAAATGAATTTTGAAATTAATACTACAATATATATATATATATATAGAGAGAGAGAGAAAGAAAGAAAGAAAGAAAGAAAAAGAGCGAGTGAGAGAGATAAAAAGATTTGCAGCATGTTTATTTAGGAATTATTTTATTTCAAGTAGGGGTGTTTACTATTTGGATAAAAATGAATAATCCAAATGGATTATTTGGATTGGACAAAACAGTTCGGTTGTTTGGTTATTTGGATCGGATTGGATTCAAACCGAATTTCTTATTTGGTTATTGGATCTGTTATTGGTTCTTAAGTTTAAAACCGTCCAAACCGAATAAACCGAAAAGTAATATAAATTTTATAATTACATCCGTTAACTCCATATATGTAAGGTCAATTTTGTTAATTTTGAACTATATGTTATGAATCAAATCTTAAGTTTAGGTATAAATGGAATATTATCAAAATTCATCATATATTTTTCAAGTTTTATTTTACTTTTTCAATTTTCATGTGTTTAATTCTAATACAAAGGAATTGAATTATAAAATTAAATAAATTGAATTACAATTTGGATGGTTCGGGTGAAAACCAAAAAAACTAAATTATAACTTGGATGGTTCAGATCGGTTTTAATATGTAATTTGGATGACTTGGATTAAATTTATCTTTTTGTTTCTAGCCACAATTTATCTTTCCCTTGTTCTTTTATTCTAGTTTTTTAAAATTCTTGCTTCCAACTGCACTTTACTTATCCCGATTCCGTTGTTGCTTCGTCCTCTTTTTTGCTGTTAGCTATCCCAAATTTTTTCTTGTTTTCCACTAAGGATTTCAACTTGGTTTTCTTTGAGTGGTTGAGTTCTACAGCATATAAAAAGTTGTCTCACAAATTTTCAGAATTTATACTAACAAAAATATAATGGTAAGGAGGAATAAATACATCAAGATGGAAGTATCACACCACGATTTATTCCATACAAGTGTCGTTGTCCAAAGTCATGAACTCAGCATGATTATAGATAAAGTATACCATGCAAACATGGTAAGCCTAAATGTGGTTAAGAGGCTCCATCTAATAATCTCTCGACATTCGAAGCTCTACTGGTTAGAGTAGAGCCATAAACGTGATGTGTTTGTATCTAAGCAAATGATGGTTCCGGTGTCTATTGGCAAGTAACGAGATTGGATACCTTATGATGTTGTCAATATGTCATGGGCACACATTATACTTGGCCAGCCATGGTTGGAAGAGAATGAGGCCATTCTTGATGAAGGTACAAGCGAGCTATCTATATTTCATTTTGAGAATGAGATCATAATTGTTCCATTAAGTCCAAGCCAAGTTGCTAAGGATAAAAAAAGGTTCTTTAGTGAAGCCAAGAGGAAAAAGAAAATTAAGATGAAAGTTGAGGGCCTGAGAGAAAATCAAGAGAGAAAAGTTGAAGGAAACATAAAGAGATGTGAGATAAGCGAAACTAAGTGGGAAATGAATGGTAGAAAGTTCTCGAGAGAAGAAATTGAGAGGAAGGCTGAGAGAAAACAAGAGTGTACCCTTGATCCTAAACTGAGTAAAGAAAGGTTGTCCTATCAAGATGCTTTGTTATCTAACTTGACAACTTCTTCTTTTGGTGTTGTGCTATCTTCTTTTCAAGAACTAAATGGAGATGAGTCAAGCTCAAAGGAAAAGGAAGTTCAATCTAAGGAAAAAGTGGAGAAGTCACCCATTCAAGTTGAACCCAAGGAAGTATAACAACCAAGTGTGCCCACACTTTGTGAGTCTGAGGCTTTAAGCATTGATGTGTCCATTCTTAAAAATGATATACTTGGAGCTTCTCATTCCCCACTGAATTTACCAAAGAGTAAGATTCGAGGATAAATCTTTTTGAAGATGAAGGGAGTGATAAGATCCTAGAAAGCACCAACACAAGCATTTTGAACGGTTCTAAGGAACTCGAGGCGGGGAAGATAAAATTGGCAAATTCAGGGATCTTTTGGAGCTCAAGCTCATGCTACTTTCAGGAGTAGTTAGGGGACTAGCAGGTAAGGTTGACAAAGTCAAGGATTTTGCCACAATAAAGGGTGCCTTAGCCTTCCCCATGCCTAAACCACCTTAGGGTGGCACTTGGGAGTCCTTACCTTGCACTCGGGAGTACAAACAAGCCCCTACGGTGTCTTCCTTTCACTACTAAAAAATGGGTTTTTTTCCAACAGCTTTGCATTGGAAAATCTAGTTTTCCAACGTGAAGCCATTGGAAATATGTTTGTTGGCAAAACATGTGTTGGAAAAAAAATTTTCAACAACTTATTTTTTGGCTGTTAGCATTTCAAATGGCTAGCAGTTGGAAAATGAGCCGTTACAAATTTCCGACGGCCAAACCTCACATAGTTATTTGGCCTGTGTAATTAGTTTTCCAGTGGCTTAGCCGTTGGAAATTTCCAATGGCTTTTAATATGAATATATATATATATATATATATATATATATATATATATATATATATATATATATATTACTATATAATATTTTATATTTTATAATATGACAAAAAAAATTTAAAAATTATATCTTATATTTAGAAAAAAAAATTAAAAAGCATAAACTATGAATAATAAAAAAAATTACAAAAATACAAAAAAAAACCCCAGATCCTCAAAATAGTGGACGGTGAAGAATGGTGGATGATGAAGCCAAGGTGGCGATGAGAAGCAGTGAATGGATCTGGTGCGATAGAGAGCGGATCTGGTGCGACAGATAGAGCAACGGAAAGTGGATGGTCGGCGAACGAATCTAGTGCAATGGAGAGCAGACAATCTGCGAGCGCATCTGGTGTAACAGAGAGAACGACGAAGAGCAAAAAGGAGAAGAAATGAAGAGAGAAAAGAGAGAGAAAGCAGATGGACAGCGAGAGGTGAAGAGAGTAGAGGGAGAAAGTAGACGAAGAGGCGAAGAGAGGCAGAAAGGCGAGGGGGTGAGAGATGAGAGTATGAAGAGATGACATATAACTATATATAGCTAGGGTTAGATTAGGTTTGGGTTAATTTTGGGTCAACTAGTTGGGCCTAATAATTTGGGTTAACTTGATACTTTTATATGGGTTTTATATATGATATATATTATTATTAGTTTATATATATTAAACAGATCATTAAACATTATGATATATGATATATTATATATTATTAAATATATTAATTATATCATTATTTTTATTATTATTATAAATATATGCATGCAATTATTGTTATTATTATATATCTTATATTATTATTATCACATATCATTATTGTTATTATCATATATCACATATTATAAACATTATTACATCACATATCATATTTGTATGACATATACATCATATACATTATTACATCATATATATATATTATGATATATTTATAGTTATAAATATGTTTTTATACATTATAAATATGTTAATAAATATGTATTTTATTGATATTATTTATTATAAAATATTTTTAAAATACTGCTTTATTTTTTAAATTTGTGAAATTTATTTGTGTACTTGAATAGTATAGCAATAATAATATATATAAAGATACAAAATATTTTTATTATAATATTTTTTAACAAATTATTTTCAAAATACTACTTTACTTTCTAAAATTGTATAATAAATATGATATATATATATATATGTATGTATGTATGTATGTATGTATGTATGTATCAATATATACAAATATATAAACACTATATAAACATATATAAATATATGGATATATATAAATATAAATATCAATGTAATATAAATATACATATTATAATTGTTTTTATTTCTAATAATGTGTGTGTGTGTGCATTTATATTATTATTATTATTATTATTATTATTATTATTATTATTATTATTTATAACAAAATTGTAAAATTCATTCCATATTCCAACAGCCTAGTATACATACATACATACATACATACATACATATATATATATATATATATATGATTTACATGATATATAAATACATATATATGATATATACGTATAAATATATTCATATACATTATAAATATCTTTATGAATATAAATTTCCAACGTAAGAATTTCCAACGGCCTTGCATTGGAAATTGAATTTTTGAAAAAGCTGGTTTCCAATGGCTAAACACATTGGAAAATATGGTCTTCAAATTTTCCAACACCTAGGCCGTTCTGGCAGTTGGAAATTCATCTTTTCTTTTTCCAACGACTCATCACGTTAGAATTTTTCTACGGCTTGGCAGTTGGAAAAATGTATTTTTTTAGTAGTGTTTGTTACCTATGCCTCTGACAAGGTCTATGGATCATTTTTTAGCCAACAAGCACTTCCCATGCTGAGGATGCCATGTTCAAGTTAGTTTCATTGCCTATACCCAAGATGAGCCTTAATGGGCAAGCATTTGTTCCATCATGCCCATTTGTTGCCTTTCATTACCAAACTTTGGAGGAGCAATGTGGGATGTGCTTATTATCAATTTCCTAAGTCTAACAGGTAACAGCGTGTTCAAGTGTCCAAAATTTCATATCAAGGTGCATTTGAGGCCAAGACATCCAATTGGAGCAATATGTGCATAACCGAGCTTCATGGAATCTATAATGTGCCAATTTATGTCTATGGAGCCTAAATTCGTGATTCTTGCCACATTCACTTATTTCCAGCATATGTCGCATGTTTTCTTGGCAAGGAACACAAGGAAAACCATTCAGGAGCTAAGACACATTTTGGGATAACATGAAGACACGCATTACACACAAACATGGGCTATTTGCGTGTTTCTTGCCTATTTGCACTAGGATTCGTATTTTGCAGCTATATTATTTTATTTCCGGCATGTTTATTTAGGAATTATGTTATTTCAAGTATTTTTAAGTATTTTAGCATTAGAACTCCTAAATAGCTAACAACCAATTCTTTTTAACTTAAGTCAATTTAATCTAAAATGACTTATTTTTATTCTTATATTTTTTTATCTGGTACTAATTTTATTTAAAAGCTAATATTATATAAATGTAATAATCCATTGAAAATATAGTATTTATAATCTTATTAACATTTTTATGAATTTTCTAGTTTTAGGCATTAAAAAATAAAAATTCATAAAATTTTTATAATATCATAAAAATTTACTTTCAAATGGATTATTATATCTACATAGTATTGGCTTTCAAATGAAATTAGTTTCAAGAAAAACAAATGAAAAAATAAAAATAAGTCATTTTGAATTAAGTTAACTTAAGTTAAAACAAATTGGCTGTAAGTCTTTTATTTCTTTCATACTTAGAACTTCTAGTTCTAGTAGGACTAGTCTTTATGTGTTGATACAGCCTATTTAAGGCCATTCTCCTCATGTAAAACATACAACCTACAGATTAGTCAGATTATTTCAACAGAAAACAATGAGATTTTACACACAAACTTAAGTTTTTTGTAAGCTTAATTATTTGGGAGAAACTAAAGTGGATTCCTTAGCTTAGTTCATTCTATATCTTCCGTTTCAAGCCACAAGTTGACTTGAGGTGAGGATTTTTTATCCGGAATAGACGTTCCTGGATTTGTGCAACTTTCTTCAGGAGTTTCTTGGTCTTATACAAATGCGGTTCCCATCACACTGACTCTGGCTTCAGCCAGGGTGTGATCCCTCCCTTCCCCTTTCCTCCCTATCCCAAACAATATATGTCATTTAAATATTAGTTCAGTTGCCTTTGGATAATAAAAAAACGAGCATTACCCCTATTATCTGTACTTCTTGAAACCCTATACTTATATCTTGATTCTGATTAAAACAAATATTTAGAGTTTTCTTAAAAAAAAATAATAAGCTACAGAATCCAATTGTGATATATAACATTTGGGGCCATTAGGTGCATGATCCATCCATATATGTGAGATTGGTCATAGAAATAATTTCCTCCCTTCACATATGCTGGAATGGTTAGTTTGCCTTGAGCATTAGAAGACCAAAGTCAGCTTTGAACAAGAGGAACAAAAAATTTGTTTCGACATATATAGGTTATGGCTGCCACTTGTTGCAAATAAAAAACACCTGAAACGCAGAAAGTACAAAAAGATCTTGCTAAATATCCATCATTGAGCACTAAACTCGAAAATGGGGAAGAACAAAAAACAGTCTGAATTGATATATGGTTTTGTTCTTCCACAAGGTCTTGTATTTTCCAAGTTCATCCACTCCTTGCCAGACTCAAAACGTTTATCGAGCATCAATTTGCGACGGCTATACCCTTCACATGCTGCCCAACACTTAGGTTTTAAAAATACAGCTGAACTGTGATTTTCAACTATCTACAGCCATGTTCAAATTCCATCTTCCATACATCTTCGGTTTTAACCGGAAGCTCCGGTTACACAGAGCGCCTACTCTTCTCCACTCATCATTGCTTTAGTGATCTATTCAGAGGAATCGCAGCCTGGACGGTTGGGTGGGTGAAGCAGAGGCTGACCCGTAGCTTAGCTGGCCTGCTCTACCTTATTATATGTCTTCACTCGTATCTGGGCCTGCGAGGCTGCGCTGCGATTATTTTAACGGAGCCGCCTCGCTTTATCTTATTACATCACCACTGACGTTGCTTATGAAAACCACACTGCTTTCTAGTTTTTGGTGAATGAAGGCTACCATTATTTTATTTACAGGCGATTAATAAAAAAGTAATAAAAAGTAATAAAAAAGAACGAAGTCCGCACCAAGTTTGGAAAATATAAAAAATTTTAAAAAAAACATTTGAATAATTTTTTTCCTTTCTATTTAAAAATTACTTATCAATGGAAAGGTTAATCGTATGATCACTTGGGTTATTTGTATAATCATTTTTTTTTTACCGCAATGAAAAATATTATATTAAAAAGAAAGTGGCACATACAAATGAAGACATTTTGTAATCACTAATAATTCATTAATACTATTGTTATTCTTAATTTTTCAATTTTTTTCTTAATTAATATTCAATTGAATCATAAATTGCATTAATTTATTTTCTAAACTATCTATATTATGAATAAATTTGATTGATACTGATTCAGTCAAAATTACTCATTTTTTTGATTAAAAAAATTCCTAAAAAATTGCTTATTCATAATTTAGAATTTTAAAAGTATTAAGTCCATGTGACTTCCAACAACCTATATGGTCCTATAAGAAATTTTTAGTTGAATCAAAACCACAATCTTTTACTTATATTGATTATACTAAAGCATGGTATAATGCCTTTTATATGAGGAATTATACTCATTTGTGGTTTTTCTCTTTCAATAAAAATCTATCCCATAATTTTCCCAACTGGTTTTGGTTTTGGTGAGACTTCTTTGGTTTCATCAAAGAGGCCTTATCTCAAGAAATTAAACTTGATTTTAATGAATATTTGAAAAAATACCCTGATTCCATAAAGAATTATGACCGATTGTTAAACTTTTGTTTAACTTTTAGTATTTCTTGGATTGTTTCATGGACTTTTTTCATTGACATAGACGATATTGGGTTCTCCAAATTATCAAGAGAGTTCAAAATAAAATGGTGGGATGGTTTCCCACTCAAGCTAATCAAGAAACAATTATATAATGGCTTAAAAATGGACCCACCAATACAATGATTCAAAATGCCCTTTATATTCTTTATCAAAACAAGACACAAATTTTTCATCTCAAGTAATATATTAAAATATTTCTTTTCGTATTTCTCTTTTGCTTTTATAATTTGGGGACCCAACTTTATATACTAATGCAAGCTAGCATTGTTAGCAGGTGTCTTGCAATTACTATTGGAGAAGCTGAAAATTAAATCTTGGTTTATCATTTTCTCATATTTACTTTTATATTCAAATTATGTACTACATATATATTAATGCTTTTAAAATAGCCAAAATTACTATTTATTCATATGATTAAATTTTTTCATATTATATTCTATAAATTGTCTTTTTTCTATTTGAAAACTACTAACCAATTTTTATTGTAACTAACCTATAGAAGAAAATGAGAATTTGGTGTTTGAATGAATGGAACAATGAAAAATCTTCCTTGCCAATTATACTTCGTCTTCAATAAGCACATGGTTCTCAATTCAACAAAAATTGCGTCGAACAAATATTCAACTAATCGTAGCTATACAATGAAGCCAACAAAAAAGGCCTCAGTAACAACTGAGTGATTTATTGTCTTAATTTCATAAAAACATTATTTCAAACTTCTGTCTCTTATAGGTATGTATCTGTCTCTTTTTCTTACTCTCATTTTGTCGGGTTTTATTGCTCAATATCATTATAAAGATAAACAAGTTTATCATCATCATCATCTTTTTATTATGGGTAAATATCGTCAGTTGTTCCTAAACTATACTCATGTTGCTTAATTATCCCGAAACTATCAAGTATTACACCAATCATCCTCAAACTATTTAACAATTGCACTTTCATTCTGTCATCAACTAAACTGTTAAATATGGATAGAAAAATAACGTGGCTACTGATATATCATAGAAAAATGACATGATTGCTGATGTGGCAAAACTTTTTTATCTTTAACGGTTTAATGAATGGTAGGACGAAAGTGCAACAATTAAATAATTTAAGGATGATTAGTGCAACACCTGATAGTTCAGGATAATTAAGCTACATGGGCATAGTTTAAGGACAACTAAGGATATTTACCCTTTTATTATTATCAGTGTCAAAATAATTTTATTATTATCAATTTGTTATGAAGGCTATATAGTCATTGGGAACAAAGTAATAGGTTTTAGCTTAATATATGTTACTTCTTATCTGCATGCACTCTAATCTCTTCTATTAACCGTGTGCCATTATATACATTCCCAATTTCTTTTTTTTTTTTCACAAATATTTTCTTTCAACACATATCAAATACAATAAAAGTATTATAACTAATAAAAAAGAGCTTAGATAAATAATACATAATATAAAAGCTTACAATAAACAAAGAGACCCGTGCAACACAATTAGTTGAATAGAAAAAGTAACACTTCCATATTCCAAGTCCTTTACAACATTCACTATTCAAAACAATTAATCTTTGATTTTTTATTTTCAACATTTTAGTATATAAATGAAAAATATTTATATATAAATGACAAACAATGATCTATAGTTTCTAAATATATATATTTTTTATTTTTTTAACAAACAATAAAATGAAAAAATTAAAATTAAACTTAAATCAGAAAAGTGAAATCTTTTAAACAATATGAAATGTGTAGAAAACAACAAAGTCCGCACCAAGTTTGGAAACTATAAAAATAAATAAATAAATAAATAATTTTTTCCTATCTATTTAAAAATTACTTATCAATGGAAAGGTTTATCGTATGGTCATTTGGGTTATTTGTATGATCACTTTGTTTTAATTTTAACCGCAATGAAAAAGATTATATTAAAGTAGTTGTACATGCTTCATCTAATAGGTAGAAATGAAGACATTTTTATAATCGCTAATAATCGACATATTTTACTTTAAAAAAATGGCATATATTACAATTACTCATCAATGAAACGCATGCATCGGATCACTTGACTGCTCCATTTGTAATCCATATTTTCAAATTTCTAAAGTAAACCAAACCAATTTGCCAGCATATTCTACTTTGCTTTGATAATCATACCACGAAATGTTATTTGACTTGAAATTTTTCTTATTGATAGCGAGCACAACGAAAAAGAAGATGTGGGCATAATTCTTTTAATTGAAGGAACTTTTCCACATGCTTAAAAGAATATTTTGTCCCGAGGGCTGCAGCAAAATGGTCGTGATTGACACCGTGATGGGATCCTATGGAGCACCAACACAAGCATTTTGAAGGGTCCTAAAGAACTCGAGGCTAGGGACCTGAAATTGGCATATTTGGAGATCTTTTGCAGTTCAAGCATGCTACTTTTAAGGGGAGCTAAGGGACAAACAGCTAAGGTTGACCACGTTAAGGATTTTGTCAAAACAAGGGATGCCTTAGCCCGCCCCATGCCTAAACCACCTTAGGGTAATTGAGAGTACCTACAAGCCCCTACGGCCTTTGTTGCCTATGCCTATGACTGAGCCTATGGATCATGTTTAAGCCAACAAGCACTTCTCATGGCGAGGATGCCATATTCAAGTTGGTTTCAATGCCTATACCTGAGAAGAGCTTTAATGGGCAAGCATTTGTTCCATCATGCTCATTTGGAGGCTTTCATTACCAAACTTTGGTGGAGTAGTGTGGGATGTGTTTATTATCAATTTCCTAAGTCTAGCAGCATGTTCAAGTATCCAAGAATTCATATAAAGGTGCATTTGAGGCCGAGACATCCGATTGGAGCAATATGTGCACAACCGAGCTTCATAGAGTCTATAATGTGCCAATTTATGACAATGGAGCCTAAATTCGTGATTCTTGCCACATTCACTTATTTCCAACATATGTCGCATGTTTTCTTGGCAAGGAACACAAGGAAAATCATTTAGGAGCTAAGACACATTTTGGGATAACATGAAGACAAGCATTACACACAAACATAGGGCTATTTGCGTGTTTCTTGCCCTATTTGCACTAGGATTTGTATTTTACAGCTATATTATTTTACTAGTTGAACAACCTGTGTGATTCATGGGAATTATTCTTTGAATTAAAATTGGGTTAATATGTTAAAATGCAAGTTGTGTTTTCATTTGTTCGTATATGTAGTTTGGTTGTGTAATATAAAACTTATCTTGTTTTCTCTTTCTTTCTATTCATTACTATTATTCTTCCCATCAATAAACAAACTTCGTATTCAGAATTCTATATTTTTTGCACTACATTTGAATATATGATATAAAATCATGAGTGGTAGGATACCAATTAATGTAAGACATGTACTATAAACAAATAAATTAGTTTTAGAAACCTGCATAAAATCACCGCTTATAGTAACGACCTCATAAATTTGAAGATTTAAGTAAATCTTACTTGATCTTGAAGTTCCTAAGCTTGGACGACCAATGTAATTAATAAGTTTACATTATAGTAGAATGAGAAATAAAGATAAATGTGGATGAGAGAAGGTACATGATAAATGTTAATTTTGTGGTCAAATATGTTGACTTTTTGTCAACTTTGACCACAATTTTCTACCTTATCACTCAATATTTTTTACCGATTCTTGCTTTGATCATTCATTTTGTAGGTTGGAGAAGCAGACCATAGCATTGGAATGGCAGTGGGTTAAGCGGAACGAAAAAACTGGAACACAAAAGTCAACGGAAATTATAACTGTGGCGCCAGGAGCGAGGCCTAGGCGCTACAGTACAAAGTCCTCTGCCAAAAAAAATGCACTCTGGCGCCTAGGCGCCCAGCCACCCCCTTCTGGCACCTAGGCGCCAGACACCCTCGAGCTCTGGCGCCTAGGCGCCCAGGCACCCCCTCCTGAGGCCTAGGCGCCAGTCACCCGGTCCCCTACCTCAAATTTGAACTCAAGCTTGCGATTGGCCAAGGATTTCTATCCAATTGGTTTGGTGAGTGAAAGAGACATCCTCAAGAGTAGAAGAACCTGGAACCTAGCAAGAGAGAGGATCTTCTTCATCTTCATCTTGGCTTCCTAGAACTAGTTTTGGGTTTTTTATCCACCATAGTTAGATTTTTAGCTTTTCTTAGTTTTTTTTTCTTGGTCACCTTTGGAGCTAGCTTGGAGATTGCTTGGAGTGCTCAAGGAGACTAGCTTGGAGACTTTGGATTCAAGACCTTCTAGCCATCTTGGGTTTATTCTTTCATCTTCCTTGTAGTTCTTCATGGATGTTATTATGTTTACTTTCATGATTATGTTTTATTTAGTTATGGAGTAGTCTTCTTTTGCACTTTCTATGGATGTAGCTACTTGGATTGATTATGTTGGATGAATTTATGGTTATGTGATGTTAGTCTTCTACTAAATGTATGTTTATTCTTCTCTTGAGCTTAATGTTGTGCTAGCTAGTTGATGGCCATAATTGGTTGTACTATAAATTGCCTCTAAACTCTTGGAAAAGATTAGAAGTAATTAGACCTAGGAGGAGAATTTAATGGCTATGGACTTGTTGGAAAATTAGTCTAAGTCATTAGTTAAAATTAGTCTAAGTCATTAGGTAAAGGTAAATTGAGCTTTAATGCCTCTTTCTAATCTTGTAATCGGATGAAAATCCTTATTAAGTTTAGATTAGAGAGATTAATTCTTTGACTTGGAAAAGTAAGAATTTAGTTGAATAACTTTATCAACATACATTGGAAATTAACCCACTCACCTAAGTTCTCCAACAAATCAAGACAAGTAGTGAACCCATAGAAAGTGTTCTTTCATGATTTGATAAAAACTACAATTTTTACATTGCATACTTGCATTCTAGGTTAATAGTATTCTATTTAGCTAAGGTTAGTCACTTGTTTAAGTTGCCTACATTTTCATCCAACTTTGGTTGTTTAGCTAAAGTTTACTTTGAGTAGTGGTACTTGGTAATCAATTTAATCAATCTTCGTGGGAACGATACCCACTCACCCCATCTACACGTCTACCGTGCACTTGCGGAATAGTGGTTTCAAAATTTCACTACAAGTTTTTGGTGCCGTTGCCGGGGATTGATTGTATTGATTTGTTCAATATCATTGCTAGAAGATTGACTCTAGACTAAACCTTTATTTCTTTACTTATTTGTTGCCTATGTGCTTAGATATTTCTTTGATAGGTACCATTGGTGTATGACCCGTTCCCAACACTCTACTTTGTTGCCATTTATTCCGGAGATTGAAAGACATCTTAGAGAGCTTAGAGCAATATCACACTTGGGAGAATCAAGCTCCACCCCTACATCCATGGAATGTGGAGGTGATAATCTTAATGGTAATGGGTATAATGGTGGCAATGGAGGAAATGGAGGGATGGATCATCAAGATGGAGTCTATCCAAGAAATCCACAAAGGCCTATTAGGGAGTACATCCAACCCTTGGTGATGAAGAATTATTTGGGTATTATGAGGCCACTGGTTCAAGCCAACAACTTTGAATTGAAGCCATCTTTGATTTCTCTCATCCAACAAAACCAATTTGGAGGTTTGGCTTCGGAGGATCCCAATACTCATATAGCGGATTTCTTGGAAGCTTGTGACACATTCAAGGCTAATGGAGTCTCCACCGATGCTATTAGACTCCGATTGTTTCCTTTCTCACTCCGGGACAAAGCTAAAGGGTGGTATCAATCACTTCAACCGGGGAGCATTGCTATATGGAATGAAATGGCTGAAAAATTCTTGAGCAAGTTTTTCCCTCCATCCAAGGCCGCCCACTTGAGAGCTTTAATTGTGACATTCAAGCAACATGAAATAAAGTCTATTTCGGAGGCTTGTGAGAGGTTCAAAGAGTTGATTAGGAAGTTCCCACAACATGGATTCTTGGATTGGCAACAAATCCAACTTTTCTATGAAGGCTTAGTACCCACTTCAAGATTTATGATTGATGCTTCGGGCGGAGGATCCTTGATGTCAAAGACGGCTGGTGATCCTTTCCAAATTCTAGAGCAATTGGCACTAAATGGAGAGCAATGGCCAGGAGAAAGAGCTCAACCATGAAGAGGGGTACTTGAAGTTGATCAATTGACCGCCTTGTTGGCACAAATGGTTTCTTTCATGAATCAAGTGTCAAAGTTGACCAATAAAAAGGAGCCAATTATTGAGCAAGTCGCCGCCTCTACCTATAACACATATGGTGGACATATGGATATGGAGCTTGAAGAAGCGAATTTCATGGGCAACCGTAATTTTGGGTTTAGAGGCAACCAAACGGGAAATCAATATAACCCAAGTTGGAGGAACCATGAAAATTTCTTCTATGGTAACACAAGGAATGTGCAACAACCGCCACCACCTCCCAGTTTCAACCAAGTCTCAATGGAGAAAAAGCCCTCTATGGAAGAAATTATGTTACAATTCATGAAGGAGACAAGAGATAGAATGGAGAAGAATGAAGCCAAGACGGTTAGCTTGAGTGCTAACTTAGCTAGTATGGAGGCAAATGTGAGTGCAAGCATCAAGAACATGGAGAATCAAATTGGGCAATTGGCTTTGGCGGTGAAGACATCTCAGAAAAGGAAATTTCCTAGTGACACCGAGATAAATCCAAGAAAACATTGTCAAGCCATTAAACTTAGAGGAGGCAAGCAACTTGAAGATCCTTACAAGAATAGACCTTCTCAAGTCACTCCTATGGTTGAGAATGAAGAGCAAATGGGAAAGGAACAAGTGGTGGAGTTGCCTCAAGAGCAACCATCTAAGGTTCAACAAGCCCCACCCAACCCACCTTTGCCTTTCCCACAAAGATTTCAAAAGAAGAAGCTTGAAGAGCAATATGGGAAATTCTTGGAGAATTTCAAGAAGCTTCACATAAATATTCCTCTCTTGGAAGCATTAACTCAAATGCCCAACTATGCCAAATTCTTGAAGGACATCATTGCAAAGAAGAGAAAATTTGAAGATTATGAGACCGTTAAGCTTAGTGAAGAGTGTAGTGCGGTGCTCCAAAGGAAACTTCCTCAAAAGCTCAAAGACCCGGGAAGTTTCGTAGTACCTTGTTCTATTGGCCCATCTTCTCATAATATGGCATTGTGTGATCTTGGTGCAAGCATTAATCTTATGCCATTGTCATTTTTTAGGAAATTGGAGTTGGGTGAAGTTAAGCCATCCATCATATGTCTTCAACTCGTCGATCGATCATTGACATATCCAAGAGGAGTGGTGGAGGATGTGCTTGTAAAGGTTGGAAATTTTGTATTTCCGGTGGATTTTGTGGTATTTGATATGGAAGAGGACCGGGACATTCCTTTAATCCTTGGAAGACCTTTCTTGGCTATCGTCAAGGCATTGATTGATGTTGAGCAAGGCAAGCTAACATTGAGGGTCAATGAAGAGAGCATGGACTTCAATATCTCCCAAGCTATTAAAGCTCCGGATGAGGTTAGTGCTTGTTTTCTCCTTGATGTGGTGGATACTTGCATTGGTGAAGTGAGGAAAGAAATTCTATATGATGATTCACTCTTGATGACTTTGTTGAGTTATGATAATGCTATTGGGAACGATGTTGATGATATATCTATTGCTTTGAATGCATTAGTGGATGATAGGACTGTGGTGAATACATGTGAGAATTTATGCATGCTTGATGTGAATGAGAAAGGTGCACCAAAGTTGGATTTGAAAGTGTTGCCTAGTGATTTGAAATATGTGCTCTTGGGTCCTAGTAATTCTTATCCAGTGATTATCTCTTCATGCTTAACCTTGTTGGAGGAAGAAAAGTTGTTAAGGGTACTAAGGGAGCACAAAGATGCACTTGCATGGTCTATAAGTGATATCAAGGGCATTAGCCCTTCCATTTGCATGAATAAGAATAGAATGAAGGACACATACACACCCTCGGTTGAACACCAAAGAAGGTTAAATCCCGCCATGAAAGAAGTGGTGAATGCGGAGATTTTGAAACTCTTGAATGCCGGTATAATTTATCCCATCTCCGATAGCCAATAGGTTAGCCCCGTTCAAGTAGTACCTAAGAAAGGAGGGATAACCATAGTGACGGACCAAAACTTGGATATCATTGCCACTAGAACCGTCACTGGTTGGAGAATGTGTATGGATTACCGGAAGCTCAACAAGACCATAAGAAAGGACCATTTCCCTTTACCTTTCATTGATCAAATGTTGGATAGGTTAGCCGGTCATGAATTCTATTGTTTTCTTGATGGATATTCCGGATATAACCAAATAGCCATTGCACCGGAGGACCAAGAAAGGACAACCTTCACTTGTCCTTATGGCACTTATGCATTTAGAAGGATGCCATTTGGGTTGTGCAATGCACCAGCCACATTTCAAAGGTGCATGATGGCCATCTTTGCCGATATGGTAGAGAAGATTATGGAGGTATTCATGGATGACTTCTCGGTTTTTGGCTCTTCCTTTGATGATTGTTTGGAAAATTTAGTGAAGGTATTGAAAAGATGTGAAGAGACCAACCTTGCTCTTAATTGGGAGAAATGCCATTTTATGGTAAAATCCGGCATAGTTCTTGGACACAAAATTTCTTCCAAGGGTATTGAGGTAGACAAAGAAAAAATTGTGGCCATAGAAAAATTGCCTCCACCAAAGAATGTGAAAGGTGTGAGAAGCTTCCTTGGACATGCAGGTTTTTATAGAAGATTCATTAAGGATTTCTCCAAGATTGTGAAGCCTCTTTGTTCATTATTGGAGAAGGATGCCGAGTTTGAGTTTGATAATTGTTGCTTGGAGGCATTTGAGTTGATTAAAAAGAAGCTTGTGGAAGCACCCATTGTTGTCTCACCGGATTGGAGTTAACCATTCGAGATTATGTGTGATGCAAGTGACTTTGCGGTGGGAGCGATGCTTGGCCAAAGAAGAGAGAAGATTTTTCGGGCCATCTACTATGCAAGTAAGACCTTGGACCCGGCATAACAAAACTATACCACCACGGAGAAAGAGATGTTGGCGGTGGTGTTTTCTCTTACATCATTAGCACAAAAGTGGTAGTGTTCACCGACCATGCGGCTATTCGGTATCTCTTCACCAAGAAGGACGCTAAACCAAGGTTGATTCGGTGGATTTTGCTTTTACAAGAGTTTGATGTTGAGATTAGAGATAAGAAAGGAAGCGAGAATGTAGTAGCGGATCACCTTTCAAGACTTGAGTTGGAGAATGAGCAACATTCATTGCCCATTAAGGAGTCATTCCCGGATGAACATCTTCCAGAGGTAAAAGCAAGCACTCCTTGGTTTGCCGATTATGTGAATTATTTGGTATGTGGAGTGTTACTTCCGGAGTTGAGTTCCCAATAAAAGAAGAAGTTCTTAGTGGATGTGAAATACTATTTATGGGATGAGCCCTTGTTATTCAAGAGATGTGTCGATCAAGTCATTAGGAGGTGTGTTCCTAAGGAGGAAGTGCCAGATATTATCCGCCATTGCCATTCATCTCCTTATGGTGGGCATTTTGGACCAACAAGAACCGCCACTAAGGTACTCCAATCGGGTTTCTATTGGCCTTCTATTTTCAAGGATTGTTATGCTTTTGTGAAGACTTGTGATAATTGTCAAAGAGTGTGAAATATCTCTAAAAGACATGAGTTGCCACTTACTAATATCTTGGAGGTTGAGATATTTGATGTGTGGGGTATCGACTTCATGGGACTGTTCCCACCTTCTTTTGGTTGCTCCTACATATTATTGGCGGTAGATTACGTCTCTAAGTGGGTTGAAGCCATTGCCACACCTACAAATGATGCCAAGGTAGTGGTCAAATTTCTTCAAAAGAACATATTCTCCTACTTTGGTACTCCAAGAGCCATAGTGAGTGATGGAGGGTCTCATTTTTGCAACAAGATCTTTGCACAATTGATGGCTAAGTATGGTATAAGACACAAGATGGCTCTTCCTTATCACCCACAATCAAATGGCCAAGCGGAGGTTTCCAACCGAGAAGTCAAGCAAATTCTTGAGAAGATGGTCAATGGAACAAGAAAGGATTGGGCAAAGAAGTTGGATGATGCTCTTTGGGCTTATCGGACCGCCTACAAGACACCGATTAGAATGTCTCCTTATAGGCTTGTGTTTGGCAAGCCTTGTCACTTACCGGTGGAGCTTGAACATCGTGCATATTGGGCAATCAAGAAGCTCAACTTTGATTTGAAGAAAGCTGGTGAAAAATGACTTCTCTAATTGAATGAGCTTGATGAGTTTCGTTGGGAAGCTTATGAGAGTGCCAAGTTGTACAAGGAGAAGACAAAGATGTGGCATGACAAGCTTATTATGAGAAGAGAATTTGTTCCGGGACAAAAGGTGCTTTTATTTAATTCAAGGCTTAAATTATTTCTGGGCAAATTGAAATCAAGATGGTCGGGCCCATTTGTGGTGGAGAAGGTCTCATCTTATGGAGCTATTGAGTTGAGGACGGATGATGGAAGAACATTTCAAGTGAACGGGCAAAGATTGAAGCACTATTATGGAGAGGAACCTCAAATTTCCGACAAGCTTCGCTTGGCGAATCCAACCACTTGATTCACCACAAAAAGGGAAGTTGTCTAGCTAAAGACATTAAATTTAGCGCTTTCGGGAGGCATTTAGCGCTTTCGGGAGGCACCCCGATATTTCATTGGATTTAGATAATGTTTTGTTAATTTAAGAGTTGTTGCATTTTTATCTTAAATAATGGGAAGCAAATTTATGATTTTTGTAGGTGGAAAGAAGAGTGAAAGAATCAACACTTTGGAAATTTTTCGTGTACAAATTTTGGTCAAAGGTAAACTTGAGTGTAAGATTTAACAAAACTTTGAAAATTGGAGGGCAAAAGGACAATTTTTATGCGAATGTGGGCGCCGCAGCACCGTCCGGAGCCTAGGCGCCAAGATGCGAAAAAACACACAGAGCCAAAACTTTTATGGGCGCCGTGGCGCCAGAGAAGCCACTTTCAGCGCCTAGGCGCCAGATGCTCAACTTGCGCTTTTAAGCCCATTCTTCCCCAATTCACCTGCACACACAAAACACTCCCTCATCTAAACCTTTCCACCTTCGAACCCTAACCTTTCCGTACACTCCACGGCTCAATTTTCTTGTCGATTTCTGCACAAACAAGGATCAAGTAAGTGATTTACATCATTCTCTCTTCAATTTTCTTGCTTGAAATTCTTGAAATCATGTGGATTGGTGTATGTGCGAATTTGGGCAAAAATGGCGGTTTGTGTTGATTTTGTATGGATTCTTGCTTGTTGCTGAATTGTTGTTGATGGGTAAGTAATTTTATGCTTAAAAACAACAATTTAGCACGAAAATCATGACTTGAAAACCCCACCCATGGAGACCCACGAAATTTTAATGGTGAATCTTGTCTAATGCATGTTCTTGATGATTTGGTTGTTGTAATTGCCTGCTTCTATCTTATAATGAATGGGTCTAACAAGAATTATGAGTAATTTGAGCTACATTATAAGAATTTGAGCTTGTAAGTTTTCCGGAAAATCAAGAACATGAATGTGGGTGATTTCACCACATGGGTCTTTGAAGCATAATGTAGTTTTATGTGAGTGTTCTTGGCATTAGTTCTTTGCTTCTGTTGCATCTAGGTATTGCATAGTATATGATTGAACCTTCCATTTGCATCCAGATGCTTGTTTATTTGATGAAAAATCATGGAACTTTTGCTATGCCATCATGACTTGTTTTGTTCATACCATGTTCATGGACTTACCTCTTCACATGTGAGCTTAATTGGCTAGACATATTAGTTCAAGTTGCATCTAGGTAGTGCATAGATAATGGTTTAAGCCCCCATATTTGATAGATGCACATTTGTTAGTGCCGGTAGCTTTGTGAAGTTGGTATGCCATATTTTGTAACAAGTTCATGATAAGCCTTTTTGCCTAAATAAATTCATGCCTTAAGTTGTATAATTTGTCCAAGGTGATTGATTGCAGATGTGTGTAGTGATGTAGACTTTTATCTTGGAGGGTGGAGGTATTTGATTGATTATATGTGCCTTTCATTTTAGTTATGAGATTTTTAGTTATGAGACTTTTATGATTGTTGCTTGGTGTAGGAACAATGGCACCCAGAATTTTCAAAGGGAGGAATACTGACAAAGGAAAGGGCAAGAGGGCACGGGAGGAGCATGCCCAAGAGCCGGCCATGGAGTACCCCCACTTTGTCAACAAGAAAGCCGAAGAACTATTTGAGGGCTTTGTAAAAAGGAAATTCACCATTGAGAGAGGATTTGATCTTAGAGCACCGGAGAATGCCGGAATCTTAGCGGTGGTGGAGCGGAGAGCTTGGAGGACATGGTGCACTACACCACACACCATGATCTCCCGAACACTTGTGGCGGAGTTCTATGCCAACTTGAGCACCACCCAACTCCAACACCATTCGGCCAAGACGGTAACTGTTCGAGGGAGGACCATGAACATTGCACCAAGCGACATCAACAACCACCTTCAGATCAATCCCGAGATCAGAAACCCCCCTAAGGATGGCAGCCTTGATTGGATGACGACTTTGATATGTGGGCGGGTTGTGCCTTGGACTCATAGCAAGGATGACCCCAAGAGGAAGATCCATTTTGCCTCATCCTTCCTCAAGCCAGAGATGAAGGTGTGGCATTACTTCATCAACTTTAGGCTTATACCATCCACTCATCTGTTTCATGTGACTCCAGATCGGGGTCAAGTCCTCTTTTGGATTGCCGCCAACCAACAAATTGACGTGGGAGCACACATAGCACAAAACATAAGTAGGGCAGCAAAAACAAAGAGAGGTAACCTCACGTTCCCACAATTGATCATGGAGCTTTTGGTGGAGGCCGGAGTTCATTACCCGGAGGACCCACTCATCTTTGCTCCTACACCCATGGACATCTCCTTAAGCAAGCTACATGGTTATGAGTTGGTGGGGGGTGAAGCGGTTGAGGAACACCAAGAAGAAGATGAAAAGGCCCATGACCCGCTAGGCCCGGAGGGAGAAGCGCCACCACAGGAGGAACCACTCATTGATCCTACTCATGCTTCTAACGAAGCCCTCGCCACCGCCCTCAACAAGATCCATCTTGCTATTGGCGGGTTTTGGGATGAGGTAATTTCCCATGTTGATCACTTGGAAGAGCGATTCACTTCCTTTGCTATTGAGGCTCGGGAAGGATATTCACTTTTGGCCGGGTGCATAGAGATGATTTCGGCCCAAGTCAAGTGGGGGGCCATGCAACAAAACCCCAACCTTCCTCCTGACTATCCACCTTTCCCACAAATCCCGTCTCACCTCCATCCTTCCGCCCACCCGTGGTATACCCCTCACCCACTAAACCATCCTCCCCCTTTTTACCTTCACTTCTCTCAGTCTGCCCCACAGGACACATCCACCATTCCTCCTTCTCATCCACCGGCCGGAGAGTCATCCGGCGCACCTGACATGCCTGAGGATTAGTCCCGCCTCCCTGGGTACGATTCTTCATGCTCCCTCTCTAGCTTTTCCTTTCTTTTCACTTTGAGGACAATGTTTGGTTTAAGTTGGGGGGATTGCTTGTGGATGAGTACTTGTCTAGTTCTTTGCATGATAGTTGCTTAGTTGATTTTGTTGTTTCCTTTGCATGGCATTTAGCTTAGTCATTTGCACATTTTAATTCCAAGCATTCATTAGAGTTGAATGTAGAAACATGTAGTTGCATTTAGGTTGTGTGCATTTAGGGACCCAATGCATGCTCTTTATCATGATTAGAAGAATTCATTTACAAGTTCAACTTGATTGTAAATTTTCTTAAGTAAAGAAAGATTTTCACTTGTCATTAATGGTAGAAACCATACCTGGTGAGTCTTTGGACCTTGAGTGGCACACTTGCATTATAAATTATTTCATTCATTGGAGTGGTACTTGTTTTGCTTGTTTTGCTTTTGGATTCCTTAATTTTCTTTTGGACCCCTTCATATCCAAATTGATGCATGCAAATAAAGGATGAAAATGACAACTTAGGGCTAACTACATACCTAAATGGCTAACCCTTCATTATAATCCTTAGTGGACCCCTTTGAGCCTTTAAGCCATTTTTGTTGTTTAACCCACATAATTGAGCCATATCCATTGTTATTTATCCTCTCTTGTCCTTGAAGTAAGTTGAGCATTGCATATATGGGCTTGGGAAGGGTAAAAATTTGTGAGTTGTGTGAGTGAGCAATAAATAAGTTTGGGGGAAAAATGTTGGGTTATGAACTTATTGTTGAGTTTATGTAGCTATGGTTTGAATATACTTTGGATAAATCATGCACATTTGTTTGAACTTTAAAGATTAGGTGAATTTCTAGTTGCTAAAAAAAAACTATCTTTCCCTTAATAAAAAGGCAAAACGAGTCAACATGAAAAAGCCATCGTTAAAACAAAAAAACAAAAAAAATAAAAAACAAAACAAAAAAAAAACAAAAAGAATAAATAAAGGAAGGGAAAGGTAGAAGTACTTTATTAATTTAAAAAGAAGTTCACTCATGTGTTTTGTCAAAATTGTGCATATGGGGGTTACTTGATTTGTTGCTTGGAAATCAAGAAAAGCATTTTTAAATCAAAATAACTTGGGTGGGACTTTAGATTTAATTACTAGGATTGCCCATGGTGTTTATGCTTAACTTACTTCTTTAGCCTCACCTCAAAAGGCCTCCATCTGAGTCCCGTCCATACCAAACCTGGCTACGGTACAACCTTATATACATGTCATTGGACTTAAATTTGCATGCATACTCCTTAAGGACAATTCTTGGGTAGTTTGGGTCCTTTTGCAAATTTGTGGATGAAGTGGCATTATAAGCCTTAGATACACTAGGCAACCATAGATTAGGGAGTGAAACACTTAGCGAGCAATTACCTACCGTTAATAACAAAACTCTTCTTTCATTACTTATCTTAATTTCTCTTGAGTTGAGCTTGTACTTTGAATGACTTTATGATATGAGATCGAGTATGTGTTGTTAGCTTCTATGTTTGATTGCTTTATGTTTTTAGGTTAATAAATGCTAGGGACTAGCATTCTTCTAAGTTTGGGGGAGTTTGATAAATGTTAATTTTGTGGTCAAATATGTTGACTTTTTGTCAACTTTGACCACAATTTTCTACCTTATCACTCAATATTTTTTGCCGATTCTTGCTTTGATCCTTCATTTTGTAGGTTGGAGAAGTGGACCATACCATTGGAATGGCAGTGGGTCAAGCGGAACGAAAAAATTGGAACGCAAAAGTCAACGGAAATTATAACTGTAGCGCCTAGGCGCCAGGAGCGAGGCCTAGGCGCCACAGTACAAAGTCCTCTGCAAAAAAAAATGCACTCTGGCGCCTAGGTGCCCAGCCACCCCCTTCTGGCACCTAGGCGCCAGACACCCTCGAGCTCTGGCGCCTAGGAGCCCAAGCACCCCCTCCTGAGGCCTAGGCGCCAGTCACCCGGTCCCCCACCTCAAATTTGAACTCAAGCTTGCTATTGGCCAAGGATTTCTATCCAATTGGTTTGGTGAGTGAAAGAGACATCCTCAAGAGTAGAAGAACCTGGAACTTAGCAAGAGAGAGAGGATCTTCTTCATCTTCTTCATCTTCATCTTGGCTTCCTAGAACTAGTTTTGGGTTTTTTATCCACCATAGTTAGATTTTTAGCTTTTCTTAGTTTTTTTTCTTGGTCACCTTTGGAGCTAGCTTGGAGATTGCTTGGAGTGCTTAAGGAGACTAGCTTGGAGACTTTGGATTCAAGACCTTCTAGCCATCTTGGGTTTATTCTTTCATCTTCCTTGTAGTTCTTCATGGATGTTATTATGTTTACTTTCATGATTATGTTTTATTTAGTTATGGAGTAGTCTTCTTTTGCACTTTCTATGAATGTAGCTACTTGGATTGATTATGTTGGATGAATTTATGGTTATGTGATGTTAGTCTTCTACTAAATGTATGTTTATTCTTCTCTTGAGCTTAATGTTGTGCTAGCTAGTTGATGGCCACAATTGGTTGTACTATAAATTGCCTCTAAACTCTTGGAAAAGATTAGAAGTAATTAGACCTAGGAGGAGAATTTAATGGCTATGGACTTGTTGGAAAATTAGTCTAAGTCATTAGGTAAAGGTAAATTGAGCTTTAATGCCTCTTTCTAATCTTGTAATCGGATGAAAATCCTTATTAAGTTTAGATTAGATAGATTAATTCTTTCACTTGGAAAAGTAAGAATTTAGTTGAATAACTTTATCAACATACATTAGAAATTAACCCACTCACCTAAGTTCTCCAATAAATCAAGACAAGTAGTGAACCCATAGGAAGTGTTCTTTCATGATTTGATAAAAACTACAATTTTTACATTGCATACTTGCATTCTAGGTTAATAGTATTCCATTTAGCTAAGGTTAGTCACTTGTTTAAGTTGCCTACATTTTCATCCAACTTTGGTTGTTTAGCTAAAGTTTACTTTGAGTAGTGGTACTTGGCAATCAATTTAATCAATCTTCATGGGAACGATACTCACTCACCCCATCTACACGTCTACCGTGCACTTGCGGAATAGTGGTTTCAAAATTTCACTACAGTACAAATATGTTATAAACCATGAAAAGTCTTCATGACCAAAGAAGTGAAAACTCCTACAACACAACTTGATTCATTTTCTCCCTAATTCACCAAAAAAAATTGGGAGAACTCTGGCCATAATACAAGTAAAGTTTTATTCCCGCTATTTTCTAAAATTTTATTCCTGCTGTTTAGAAAAAAATAAAAATTAGTAGAAAAATATACACAAATGATTGAAGGGAATACATTGTATATCATTGTGTAGAAAATACTCCAACTCCTATAATTTGATGGTCAGGGTGTCAATTGAATCACCCTTACCAATTTTTTGCTTAATTGTTCCAGCTTCAACAACTCTCACAACACCTGGCATGGAAAAACAAATGGTAATTATAATGTATAGATAGTACACGCAACATCCAATTATATTTTGAAAAATGTTTATAGAAACCTGTAAGGAGTTGTTCTTAGTCAACGCATGTGCTACGTTAATCGAAAGCAACAAACTCAAATTTGTGCATGAGAAAATCATGAGGCTTGTGGTTCATACTATATATTTGTGTAGTATGAGTAATGTGGATAATAAGTGGGTGTGTATCTACAATTCGATGAGCCTTTTTCTTTGGAAGAATGGTGAAATTCTTGAAGATATACATACTTCCTTCATGAAGCTTTTCTTTAAACTTGTATGCCAAAAATTTTTTGATAAACCCATGAATTACCACACTCTTTATATGTAAACAAAAAACATAATAGTCAATAATAGATCATCAATGTATATTTATAGTAAGGATGAAAAAATAAATTGCAAAATTCAGCAAAATGGAGAAAAAGAAGAATATATTCTCATTCACAAGAACAAAATGAATACTAATAAATTGGTTACCTTTTTTAAAATTAAAAACATCCCATAAATTACATACCTTTATTTAAATAGTCCAATCGGTCTTTTTAGGAAACAATTCCTCTAATATAATATATTCCGTTTGGAGACTATAAAAATAAGAAAAGATTCATAAAAGAGCATATTCGTTCACTGTAGGAATTCATAGACAAAAAAATATATAAAAATATAAGAAAATATTTTAGTATTTTTTGGCAATTACCTCATCTTTGGAATTGGTGAAAATCTGAAAATAAAAATTAATAAAGAAATGAAGATAGGTAGTAAAAAAGAACAGGGAGAAATGAAAGGGAGAATTGATAATATGGAGTTTGTGTTGAAAGCAAATGTTAGAACCTATACATATATATAGGAGTGAATGAGTGAATTTTGGAGGAAGGAGTATGTAGGGACTTTAAGTATTAATTATTATAAATGAATTCTAAAATTAATGCTACAAATGTACTATGAAGTTAATACTAAAGGAAATAGTCTTAGGAAAGTTGGATAGACAAAATTAATGCCATTCAAGTGAATAAAATTGTAATCAGAACACTCTATTAGAAATTAAAGCTACTAAATTGGTAAGAGAGATGAAATTTATTTAAAACAAGTAATTAAGGGACAATAATATTAATGAGCCATTAAGAAAAAAAAATATAATGGTGTTTTAATATACTAAAAAGATAGGATAATTCAATCACTAAAATGCATAAAAATAGAATTTTAAGGGCTCTCTACTGTGACACAAAGAGCCAACCAAGAATTATAATTCAAAATCTAAAATTTGAAGTTATGATTATATGGAGGCCTAAGGTACTAAACAATACAAACACACTATGCAATTAATGGTAAAAAAAGTATGGGGATGGGTGAATTTTAGAGTAAAAACTATATAAGGACCTAACTATTGATTATAACAAATGAATTCTGAAATTAATACTACAAATATATTATGAAGTAAATACTAAATGGATTAGTCTTGAGGAATGGGTGGGTTGGAAAAAATAGTAGTGAATGGGTGAATTTTGGAGTGAGGGCTATCTAAGGGGTAGTTTCTTAGGTACACCCATGTCTTCAAAGACCCAATTAATTTGGACCAGATTGCCCTTTAGGTAATTAGAAGATTTAAATTTACTTTACATGTTGGTAGCGCATAATACTCACTTTAAAGGAATGTAGGATTAAGTATTATCATTAAATTAATTGAATGACAAACACTTTCAAAGCTAATATTTATTATACTATATACTAAAAGCCGTTTTTGGCTACTGTTCAAATGAACAGTAAACTACAGTCTCTTTTTGGTTTTGCCCCTCAGTTTTAGGCTGGGCTACGGCCCTCCCTTTCACCTTCTTTTTTTTTTTGACGCAATTGCTTATTTCAAAAGTTTGGATAGATTTTTGAAAGACAGTAGCTTTTTTAGGACTTATCTTGCTATTCTTCCACTTTTTTTCTTTTTTGTGAAATACGTTTCCAGTCCCTGTATTATTTCGATTTCCTATATTAGACCTTGAGTTTCATCAGCTTGGCATTTTAGACCCTAAACTTTGTAACTACTTAATTATAGTGTTTTTGTTTGATCCCTTGTTTCTTTTTTTTTTTTATTTATGGTGTGTTGTTTTCTAAACTAAAACATTGGTCACCATGGTTTATTTATTTTTTTTAATGAAATGGAGCTTTTTTTTCTTTAACTTTTCCTAAGTCAATTATTAAACTTTTAATACATAAGGTTTTTACATTTTCTTTATGAGTCCCCAAACTATTTTTATTATTTTTTTTTTCATTATTATTTTACTTAATATTGTGACATTATGTGACCCTCATATTGCGTGGGCCTTTTAAACCTTGTTAATGCTATTAAAGGACAAGGAGCATATTATGGCGATTTCTATTCTGCCAATAATTGCACATGTATCTTGAGCAATTATATATATAATTGAAAAATAATTTTATTTTTAATTATATATGTGTGGATATTATTGTAAAAAAATATATATGTGACTATATGAATTGGTAAAAGAAATGCAAATGGAGATTTTTTATGTACTAGTATGTATATAATTGTACATATTAATAAATTGAAAAATATATATTCAATGATTTTGTATTTTATAATTTTAAAAATAATTTCATTTGAATTATATATGCCCACAAATAGACAAATGTACCTATCAGTACAAGCTTATACATTACAAAAATATTACTACATGTATACATTTTAATTTAACTATATTGTATTACTTGATTTTTAAGTGTTAGTTATGAGTACAAGAATTGTACATATCAAGGTATAGAATTGTACTCATTCGTACACTAGAACAATTGTTTTGTTAATAATTATATATTGTAATTGTCATTAAGTGTACAAATTCTGTCCTGCAAATTAAGTTTTACACTTCAGTTTTGATTCGTACAAATTATCCCCATGTATAAAATTGTACACTTGAGTTTTAATGTGTATACGAATGTGTACAACTTGGTTTTTAAATGTACAAAATTGTACATCACAAATAGGTACATGGTTATTTAGTGATTTAGAACTTTAGTTTAGAATCATTAAACGTACATTTATGTACAAAGAAATATATGCATCATAAACAAAACAAGAGGAATTTGATAAATTTGGATATATATATCACTAGAAGACTATACCAAAAAAAAAAACCAAAAATAAAAACAAATCATTTTAAGAAATCGCTTTCCTAATTTTAAAAGATCAAAAGTTTAACTCCTAAACTCTTGTGCTCTTGCCATGATTGAATTTCCACTTTCTAATTAATTATAATTCCTAGACTCTCGAATTTTTGGAGGGAAAATAATGTTTTGCTTTTAAATTTTTTTTCAAACCCCTTTAATTGATGCACAATAAAATCACATCCAACACTTTTCATTTTCTTATTTATTGCAACTTACAATTAATAAGGGGTAATTCTGTCACATTAGCACCGGGCCTATGAAGATCCGTGTCTAGGGTTGATGGCCTCTATATAAAGACCTAACTATTAATTATAACAAATGAATTCTAAAATTAATGCTACAAATGTATTATAAAGTAAATGATAAAGGAATTAGTCTTGGAAAATAAGTGGGTTTCTTCTAAAATTAATGCTACAACTGTACTATGAAGTAAATGTTAAAACAATTAGTCTTGGGGAATAGGTTATAACTATATGAGGGCCTAAAGTATTAAACAATACAAACACACCATGCAATTAATGGTAAAAGAAATAGGGGAATGAGTGAATTTTGGAGTGAATGATATATATGGACCTAACTATTAATTATAACAAATGAATTCTAAAATTAATCCTACAAATATATTATAAAGTAAATGCGAAAGAAGAGAGAGAGAGAGAGAGAGAGAGAGAGAGAGAGAGAGAGAGAGAGAGAGAGAGAGAATTAATGCCACAAATATATTATAAAGTAAATGCGAAAGAAGAGAGAGAGAGAGATTTATAGCATGTTTATTTAGGAATTATGTTATTTCAAGTATAGGTGTTCACTATTTAGATAAAACCGAATAATCCAAATGAATTATTTGGATTAGACAAAATAGTTCGGTTATTTGGTTATTTGGTTCAGAATGGATTAAAACTAAATTTCTTATTTGGTTATTAGATCGGTTATTTGTTCTTAAGTTTAAAACTGTACAAACTGAATAAACTAAAAAGTAATATAAATTTTATAATTACATCATTCAACTCCATATATGAAAGGTCAGTTTTGTTAATTTTAGACTATATGTTATAAATCAAATCTTAAGTTTAGGTATAAATGGAATATTATCAAAATTTATCATATCTTTTTCAAGTTTTTTTTTACTTTTTCTATTATCATGTTCTAATACAAAGGAATTGAATTATAAAATTGGATAAATTGAATTACAATTTGGATGGTTCGAGTAAAAACTAAAAAAACTGAATTATAATTTGAATGGTTCAGATTGATTTTGATATGTAATTCAGATGACTTAAATTAAATTTAAAAAAATAAAAAATTAATTGGATTGTTCTATTCTGATCAGTTCTAAACTGATCCAATCAAATGAACACCTCTAATTGCAAGGATTTCTAAGGGGTAAAATCTACCAGGACCTTCATTTCTTTTTGTCCTAATGAGGTACCCTACCTTCAAATTGTCCTAGTGAGGTATATTTCCTCTTATCGTGTATTCTATCTAAGTACTTTATATTAATTTCACAGTTATATTTGAAAAAAAATGTTGATGTGGCATAAAAAACATTAAAATAAATCATAAAATAATACACTTATGGTGCTTTAATTTGTGGGAAAATTATAAAAAAAAACCCCAAAACTACTAAAATGCTTTAAAATCAAACCAAATAATCTGAAAACCCATAAACAAGAACAAGGGAAACGAAATCAAAATTAGGGAAACGAAATCAGAACAAAAGCAAAAATGAAATCTGGGCAAAGTTGGTTGGCAAGATGGGAGAGGCAATGACCTTAGTGACGGATGCGACAAAGACAATGATAGATGCGATGGCGGCAAGGAAACGAATCAGGAAAAAACAATCAAAAATGGAAAAAAAAAAAAAACAATCAGAGAAAGAGATCGATGATCGAAGCAAGAATCGGCCACACAAGAGGGTCAAGAAGGGTCGATGCCCATCAGCATCGTCACCCCGCTGCCCTATATCCCGCTGCTCCCCCACCGCCCCATTTTTCGACATCAATCTCATTAAATCTGCTTTGTTTCTGACCAGAATTACTTGTCTTTGATTGGAATTCCTCGAGATCAACAGTGCCTCGTGGTCATTGTTGAAGTGGCTGAAGAGGAAGTTCGAAGCGGCCCTCGCCATTGACCATAACGTCATCGGCTTCACGACAGCCTCCATATCTTTATTTGTATGTGAGATCGACACCATCACCCTCGCCGATGGATGGGATGATGCGATCAACACGGGTTAAACTTACCCGCATCCCATGGAAGATTGAAAATTGAACACAGATTGATGCCATTTGGGTTTTTTTTGTGCTTGAACGAGGCAGAGATAAGTGGTTCCTGAGGCTGGTGGCAAGGAGGGTGGCTTGGCTTGAGCATTGGATGCGCGAATGATGGTTGGAGGTGGAGATAAGTTGGTTCCGACAAGCACTGACAGCGAACTAAGAGCAAGAAGCGAGCAATAGCAGCTGTGGTAACAAAAGAGAATCGAGCAGCAGCAGCGGTGGCGGCGATGAGCCAAGATCAAGCAGCAGTGGTGGCGGTGGCAAGCGAGGATTGAGCAGCGGTGGTGTCGTGATGAGCAAGGATCGCACAGTGGCGACGAGCAAGATGAGGCGGCAATGAAGCAGAGGAATTAGAAATCGAGGGTTAGATTTAAAATGTTATGGTTTAAAATTGTTGATAGAAAAAATTAAAGGACCATATATATTATTTTATGATTTATTTTAATATTTTTATGTCATGCCAGCATTTTTTGTCATGCATAACTCTGAAATTAACGAAAAATACTTAAATAGGACACGCGATAAAAGATAAAGTGCCTCACTAGAACAGCTTGAAAGTAGGATACTCAATTAGAACAAAAAAAAAAGTTATGGTACCATGGTAGATTTTACGCTATTTCTAAGTATTTTAGCATTAGAACTCCTAAATAGGTAAGTTTTTATTTCTTTCATACTTAGAACTTCTAGTTCTAGTAGGACTAGTCTTTATGTGTTGCTACAGCCTATTTAAGATCGTTCCCCACATGTCAAACGTACAATCACCGGATTATTCAAATTATTTCAATGGAAAATAGTGAGACTTTATCCACAAACTTAAGTTGTTTATAAACTTAATTATCCGAGTGAAACCAAGGTAGATCCTTTAGTATAGTTCATTCTGTGTCTTCTATTTCAAGCCATAGGCTAACTTGGGGTGTGGATTTCTTATCAGAAATAGACGTTCCTGGATTTATGTAACTTTGTTCAGCAGTTTTTAAGTTTTATACCAACAGGATTCTCTTAAAATTATGGCATCAGAGCTTGGGGTTCTATTCAGATTATCTATCCTTTATCAAGTTCCATTCTTGTTTCTGTTCAGTTTTCTCATTTCTATTTTTTTTTGTCTTTTTCGTGTTGTTGTTTTCTCGTTTGCTGCATGTTAATGTACTCTTTGCAGCAAGTCCATCATTGTCTTCCTCATTCGTTAGATCCGTGTTCGTTCGCCTTTTTCCTTTGTCTCCATATCTTTACGTGTTCTCCAAGTCTTTTTCACATTGTTCCCGTTTTGTTTCTCTGTCCTTTTGTTTCTATCATTCAAAATTTGTTCTTCTTTTTATTGCTGCAATTAATTGCTTTGTTCCTTGCAGCCAGCCAAACAAAAAAATTAAAAACTAAAAAGGGAAAAGAAGTTCGTTGGCACTCCTATTTGCTTTATGTGGCTGCAAGTGTAATCGTTTGTCTTCTTGTCCTGTTTAAGCCAGGTTTTCTCGTGTACAAGCAAGACAAAGAAAATCAGAAATAGACTTGAGAAAGTTCACATGATATTTCCACGGTTCTATTTCTTACGTACTATGCAATTCAAGGCCCTTTGATATTTGTCTTATGTGTCTTAATGGTCCGTAACTCACTTATTTTCATGGATCGGGAGAAGAAAGTCTCGTTTGTTTTGTTAACCATTGATTCTTATTTCTTTTTGTTTCCAGCCACAATTTATCTTTCCCTCGTTCTTTTATTCTGGTTCTTTAAAATTCTTGCTTCCAGCCGCACCTTCCTTGTCCTTGTTCCGTTGTTGCTTCGTCCCCTTCTTTGCTGTTAGCTATCCCAAATTTTTTCTTGTTTTCACTAAGGATTTCAACTTGGTTTTCTTTGGGTGGTTGAGTTCGACAGCACATAAAAAGTTGTCTAAAAAATTTTCAGACCTTATACTAACAAAAGTATAATGGTAAGGAGAAATAAATACATCGAGATGGAAGTATCACACCATAATCTATTCCATACAAGTGCCGTTATCCAAAATCATGAACTCGGCGTGATTATAAATAGAGTATCCCATGCAAACATGGTAAGCCTAGATGTGATGAAGAGGCTCCATCTAATAATCTCTCGACATCTGAAGCCCTACTAGTAATTGGAGTAGAGCCATAAATGTGAGGAGTTTGTATCTAAGCAAGTGATGGTTCCGGTGTCTATTGGCAAGTACCGAGATTGGACACCTTGTGATGTTGTCAATATGTCATGGACACACATCATACTTGGCCAACCATAGTTGGAAGATAAGGAGGCTATTTTTTATGAAGATACAAGCTAGCTATCTATATTTCCTTATGAGAAGGAGATCATAATTGTTCCATTAAGTCTAAGCCAAGTTGCTAAGGATCGAAAGAGGTTCTTTGGTGAGGCCAAGAGGAAAAAGAAAATTGAGAGGAAAGTTGAGGGCCTGATAGAAAATAAGAGAGAAAGGTTGAAGGAAATGTAAAGAGATGTGAGTGAAACTAAATGGGAAGTGAATGGTGGAGAGTTCTCAAGAGAAGAAATCGAGAGGGAAACTGAGAGAAAACAAGAGTGCACCCTTGATCCCAAACCGAGTGAAGAAAGGTTGTCTTGCCAAGATGCTTTGTTATCTAACTTGACAACTTCTTCTTTTGGTGTTGTGATGTCTTTTTTTAAAGAACTAAATGGAGATGAGTCAAGCTCAAAGGAAAGCGAAGTTCAATCTATGGAGAAAGTGGAGGAGTCACCCATTCAAGTTGAACTTGAGGAGGTAGTACAACCAAGTGTGCCCACACTTTGTGAGTCTAAGGCTTTAAGCATTGATGTCTCCATTCTTAAAAATGAGATACTTAGAGCATCCCATTCCCCATTGAATTTACCAAAGATCAAGATTCGAGGACGAATATTTTCGAAGAGGAAGGGAATGATGGGATCCTAGGAAGCACCAACACAAGCATTTTGAAAGGTTCGAAGGAACTAGAGGCTGGGAGCTAAAATTGGCAAATTCAGGAATCTTTTGGAGCTCAAGCACACACTACTTTTAGTAAGAGCTAGGGGACCAGCAGTTGAGCTCAAGCACATGCTACTTTTAGGAAAAGCTAGGGGACGAGCAACTAAGGTTGACAAAATCGAGGATTTTGCCACAATAAAGGGTGCCTTAGCCCTCCCCATGCCTAAACCACCTTGGGGCGGCACTCGGGAGTCCTTGCCTTGCACTTGGGAGTACCTAGAAGCCCTACGGTGTCTTCCTATGTTGCCTATGTCTATGACCAAGCCTATGGATCATTTTTTAGCCAACAAGCACTTCCCATGCCAAGGATGCCGTATGCAAGTTGGTTTCATTGCCTATACCCAAGATGAGTCTTCATGGGCAAGCATTTGTTTCATCATGCCCATTTGTTGCCTTTCATTACCCAACTTTGGAGGAGCAGTGTGGGATGTGCTTATTATCAATTTCCTAAGTCTAACAGGTAACAGCGTGTTCAAGTGTCCAAAATTTCATATCAAGGTGCATTTGAGGCCAAGACATCCAATTGGAGCAATATGTGCATAACCGAGCTTCATGGAATCTATAATGTGCCAATTTATGTCTATGGAGCCTAAATTCGTGATTCTTGCCACATTCACTTATTTCCAGCATATGTCGCATGTTTTCTTGGCAAGGAACACAAGGAAAACCATTCAGGAGCTAAGACACATTTTGGGATAACATGAAGACACGCATTACACACAAACATGGGCTATTTGCGTGTTTCTTGCCTATTTGCACTAGGATTCGTATTTTGCAGCTATATTATTTTATTTCCGGCATGTTTATTTAGGAATTATGTTATTTCAAGTATTTTTAAGTATTTTAGCATTAGAACTCCTAAATAGCTAACAACCAATTCTTTTTAATTTAAGTCAACTTAATCTAAAATGACTTATTTTTATTCTTATATTTTTTTATCTGATACTAATTTAATTTAAAAGTCAATATTATGAAGATGTAATAATCCATTGAAAATATAGTATTTATAATCTTATTAATATTTTTATGAATTTTTTAGTTTTAAGCATTAAAAAAGAAACATTCATAAAAATTTTATAATATCATAAAAATTTACTTTCAAATGGATTATTACATCTACATAGTATTGGCTTTCAAATGAAATTATTTTCAAGAAAAACAAATGAAAAAATTAAAATAAATCATTTTCAATTAAGTTAATTTAAGTTAAAACTAATTGGTTGTACACCTTTTATTTCTTTCATACTTAGAACTTCTAGTTCTTGTAGGATTAGTCTTTAGGTGTTGATACAGCCTATTTAAGGCCATTCTCCTCATGTAAAATTTACAGCCTACAGATTATTCAAATTATTTCAATGGAAAACAGTGAGATTTTATCTACAAACTTAAGTTCTATGTGAGTTTAATTATCCCGGCAAAACTAGAGCGAATTCCTTAGCATAATTCATTCTATATCTTTCATTTCAAGCCACAAGTTGACTTGGGATGAGGATTTTTTATCTGAAATAGATATTCTTGGATTTGTGCAACTTTGTTGAGGAGTTTCTTGATCTTATACCAACGAGGTTCCCATCACACCGACTCTGGCTTCAACTAGGGTTTGAACCCTACTCCCTTCCCCCCTATCCCAAACAATGTCATTTAAATATTAGATCAGTTGCCTTTAGGTCCCAAACAAGCAAACATTACACTTATTATCTATACTCTTTGAAACCCTATACTTGTACTTTGATTTTGATTAAAAAAAATATTTAGAGTTTTCTTAAAAATAAAAATAATAAGCTACAGAATCCAATTGTTATATGTAACATTAGGGGCCATTAGGTGCATGATCCATCCATGTATGTGAGATCCGTCATGGAAATAATTTCCTCCCTTCACATACGCTGGAATGGTTAGTTTGCCTAGAGCATTAGAGGACCAAAGTCAGCTTTGAACAAGAGGAGCAAAAAATTTGTTTCGACATATATTGGTTATGGCTGCCACTTGTTGCAAATAAAAAACAAATCCTGGCCTCAAAACCTTGAACGTACAAAAGATCTTGCTAAATATCCATCATTGAGCACTAAACTCGAAAATGGGGAAGAACGAAAGACAGTCTGAATTGATATATGGTTTTGTTCTTCCACAAGGCCTTGTATTTTCTAAGTACATCCACTCCTTGCCAGACTCAAAACTTTTACCGAGCATCAATTTGTGACGGCTATACCCTTCACATGCTGCCCAACACTTCGGTTTTAAAAATACAGCTGAACTGTGATTTTCCACTATCTACAGCCATGTTCAAATTCCGTCTTCCAACATTTTATTGCAAAAACCTTATCATGGCACTAAAATATATCTCCGGACCATTGACTTTTTCAAAGGAAATCTTCAACTTTTCTAATTGCCAGTGACCTTATATGGCTTTCCGCAAATCCCACTTCCTTGCATAGATCTAGTGGATCGAGTTGATTGTTCACAGCTTCTCCCTCACTCACAGCTATTAATAATGGAAATATATTCTCTTCTTGGAAGATTGTTCATAATTTTCTTTATCATTATTACTGGACATGTTGGCAATTGTGAAGTTCAACGATCAAACTGCTCGAAAGCTGACCTGGAAGCTCTACTGGACTTAAAAAATGGCCTTCATGATCCTGAAAATAGGCTCTCTTCATGGCGAGGAAGCAACTGCTGCCGATGGCGAGGGATTGGTTGCAGCAATAGAACTGGAGACATTACCATAATAGATCTTCATAACCCAAACCCTTTAAACTCCGAGAATTCAAGCAGCAGGTACGGCCTCTGGAACTTGAGTGGGGATATCAGCCATTCACTGCTCAAACTCAACTCCCTGGAATACTTTGATTTGAGCTATAACACCTTCAACGACAACCCGATTCCAAAATTCTTGGGATCATTGAAAACTCTGAGATATCTGAATTTATCAACAGCTGGGTTTAGTGGGCTAATTCCAGCAAGTTTAGGAAAGCTTTCTAACCTGCAGGTTCTTGATGTTTCTTCTCAGTTCTTTGGTGTGAGTGCTAGTAATCTAGACTGGCTAACTGGCCTTGTTCTTCTGGAATATCTTGGCATGGATGGGGTTGACCTTTCAATGGTTGGACCAGGATGGGGAGGAGTACTGAATCAGCTATCCCGGTTAGAGGAGTTGCATCTTTCAAACAGTGGTTTATCTGGTTCGCTTGTGTCTTCCGGGCTGTTAAATTTAACTTCTCTCACTGTTCTAGACCTTAGTTTAAACAGCTTTAACTCAAGGTTCCCTGGCTGGGTTGGGAATATCAGGAGCCTTGTGTATGTGGATTTAAGCAACTGTGGTCTTTATGGAAGAATTCCTCTTAGTTTTCATGAATTCCCGAATCTTAAGTATCTGAGTCTCTCTGGAAATGCCAATCTTTCCGCTAGTTGCTCACAACTATTAAAGGGAAGTTGGAACAAAATAGAGGTTCTTAATTTAGCTTCAAATAAGCTACATGGTAAACTCCCTGATTCCTTGGGCAACATGACATCGTTAAGAAATCTTGATCTGTCGATTAATAACATCGAGGGTGGGATCCCAAGCTCTATAGGCAAACTCTGTTGGTTAGAGAATCTCTATCTGTTCGGAAATAACTTGACCGGTGGTATGCCACAGTCTCTTGAAGGATTTCAAGATTGTGTTTCAGGCAGCCCTTTGGCTGGTTTGAGGAACTTGAAATTAAGTAGCAACCGTTTACTGGGGCACATTACCAGAATGGCTGGGGCAGCTTCAAAATCTTGTGGAGCTAGATCTCAGTTACAACTTGCTTGAAGGATCAGTCCCAGTTTCTTTAGGGCAGTTGCAAAATATAACCAATTTGAGCCTTCGAAAAAATAGATTGAATGGGACTCTCCCGAATGGTATTGGACTGCTCTCTCAATTGTATATTCTCGATATATCATCCAACCGTCTAACAGGTGTGATTACTGAAGCTCACTTTTCGAAGACAAATAAGCTCAAGATAGTGGATCTTTCTGGCAACTCATTCATCATTAACGTCAGTTCTACATGGATCCCTCCATTCCAGGTGCAGAATCTTGACGTGGGCTCCTGCCATTTAGGTCCTTCCTTCCCGAAGTGGCTTAGTTATGAGAAGGAGATCCAGTTTCTGGACATGTCAAATGCTAGCATTTCAGGTTTCATACCGGACTGGTTTTGGGATATTTCAAGCAATCTCTCATTACTGAATGTTTCTTTCAATCAGTTCCAAGGTCAGCTCCCAAGTCCTCTAAAGATCGCTCCCTATGCAGATGTTGATTTCAGCTCCAACCTTTTCGAAGGACCTGTTCCACTTCCATCTGCAGAAATTGAGCTGTTTGACCTGTCTAACAACCAGCTCTCAGGTTCCATCCCACCAACACTAGCCCAATCCATGCCAGACTTGATTTTCTTCTCTTTAGCCAGTAACAATTTAACTGGAGCAATCCCACACTTCATAGGAGAAATGCAGCTTCTTCAAGTCATTCACCTGTCCAGAAACCAATTCACGGGTTGCATTCCTTCAAGCATAAGCAACTGCTCTTACCTAAAGGTTCTAGACCTTGCAATCAACAATCTGTCAGGCCAAATGCCAGAGTCTTTGGGCCAACTTTCCCAGCTCCAATCCTTGCACCTAAGCAACAACAACCTCCATGGAAACATCCCACCATCTTTCACAAACTTATCCAGCCTCGAAACATTATACCTTCGAAACAACAACTTATCTGGCAACATTCCAGAATGGCTAGAAACTGGCTTATCAGCTCTTAGAATTCTCGACCTAAGCTCAAACAGATTCACAGGTGAAATCCCCTCTAACTTATCAAACCTAAGCTCCCTACAAATCCTAGACCTCTCCCAGAACAATCTAACAGGCGAAATTCCAGAGAGCCTCGGTGACCTTAAAGCCATGGCTCAAGAACAAAGAATAATCCAGTACCTGCTCTATGGAAAATACAGGGGCCTCTATTATGAAGAAAGCTTGGCCATCGACATGAAAGGCCAAACCCCAACATTCATCAAAACACTTTCTCTGGTCACAAGCATTGATCTTTCTGGGAACAATTTAGCCGGAGATTTCCCGCCAGCAATGACGAAACTCACAGGCTTGGTTGCTTTGAACCTATCAAGAAACCAACTAGCAGGACAAGTCCCAGAGAACATCTCGGTTCTGCAACAGCTGTCATCACTGGATCTATCAAGAAACAAGCTCTCTGGAACAATCCCTTCAAGCTTGACTTCAATATCGTTCCTGGGGTATCTGAATCTGTCCGAGAACAACTTCACCGGCAAGATCCCGTACATGGGTCAGCTGACAACATTCGACGAATCATCGTTTGTCGGGAATCCGGATCTTTGCGGAGCTCCACTTGCGATCGCGTGTAATGATCAGATCAATCCTGATGTTCAGGAAGCAGGGAACGGAGAAGTAGTGGGTGAGTGGTTTTATCCGAGCCTTGGAATTGGATTTGGAACTGGTTTGCTTCTTCCTCTGCTCCTCGCATCGGTTAGAAAATCCTGGGCCGATGCGTATTTTGGGTTGGTGGATAGCTTTGTCGACAAATTTGTCGGTTACAGGACATAAAAGACGGTTAAATTGCACGCGTTAATCTCATCCATTTAATTCTGTGTCTGTTCTAACTCCACCACCGAATTTGTTATCTCTCTCTAATGTGATTAAATTGTTTTATTTTATATTAAATTTATTAATTTAGATAAAAAATATCACATTATCTTAGAATTATAGAAAAAAATATTTATTTTAATCCCTATAAAAATTTTCTTTGCTTAAAAAAAAGTATCAAAACTTTTAAATATAACAAAAATATCTTCTCCTACCTCTCGTCCCTTTCCAGCGGCCCTGTCTTTGGCCAACCCTCTCTTCTCTTCTCTAGCCAACTTTCTAACCAACTATTCGGCCTCCCCTTCCTTCCCCGCAAACTCTTTAGTCTCCATCTTAGGCCAATTCTTTCCTCTGTCCCTCACTTATCCCTGTCATTGCCTACCTGATTTCGTCACTTCTTTGCCTTTGATTCCATCTGATTTCGTCACTCCTTTGCGTGCAATTCTATCCGACTTTGTTGTGATTCATCATGATTCATTTGTGATTCATTAGAAGGAAGCTCAATTCATCCAAATTAAGGGTGATTCGTCACTCCTCCATCTCCGATTCGTCCAAATCTACCTGATTTATGAGAGAGAGAGAAGGCCAATTCGCCTAAGTCCCCCCGATTCGTCCAAGTCATCCTTATCGCGATGGTTGAAACAATGATTGAAATGATTCTGATTTTAATGTCCTCATCACGAAACTCAAGCTTTAATTCCGATTCCGATTCAGGCCTTTCTTCATCATGGCTGTTGGAATGGCATCGATGTGACTGGAGGGACAAGGAGGCAAACGAAGGAGAGCGTTGACCGGACCAGGGAAGGGAGGGTTGGCCGGAGATGGGGTCACCGAAGAGGGAGGAGATGTAGGAGGGAGTATTTTTATTAGATTTGAAAGTTTTAATACTTTTTTTGTCAAAGATAATTTTTGCAGGGGTTAAGACAAGTATTTTTCTCTACAATCATATGATGATGTGACATTTTACATCAAAGGATTCCATCAAAAAAGGATCTAACATAGAATATTTTAATCATGTTAGGGAGGCACTACGAACAAATTCGAGGTTAAAACTAGAATAGAAACAAAATTAAAAGATTGAGGTTAACACGTGCAATTTACTCCATAAAAGAAGGTCCTTTCATCGAGGATGACCTCTAGCTTCTTCTGATTTTTCTTTTTGGCCTAATTGCACTATTAGTCCTTCATCTTTTCCATCTCATAATAGTGATCCCTTAGCTTTGACTAGGAATAATTTAGTCCTTAAACTTAGCAAAATCACGCAACATGGTCTTCAAACTATGCAAAATTGTGTGATTTAGTCCCTCAGCTGTCTGAATAACCTACAACCTTAAGTCTTAACTTTTAGTTTTTCAGTAAATGACTCTTCCATTTTGAAACTTTTATTATCACCAAACTCGTGGATTAATGAAATTTACTAAACTGTTAACTACATGAATGATAATCTAAATATCTTTATATATAATACTAATACTTTAAAAAGTTTTAACTATCTTATAGTTTATATTTTACTTATTTTTTAGAAACTGCTTTGATTGATTTATTGGAAAGCAAAAAAATAAACTCTTTTATCTACTTTACTTTTACGTTGATTATTTATTTTTTCTAAATATTTTTCTCACTTGTTTTATATAAAATACATTGATATTAGGGATTTAGGAATTTAGAAATCATTTTTTTGGATTTTTTTTCCCTAATTCGACTAGTTTTTAGACAATTTTCCAAATTACTCATTTTGGTAGGCCTAAAACCTCTTTCACCCTCTAAACTTTGCTAACTTCAATTTTTTACCACCTAAACTTAAACTTGAGTTCACTCACATCTCAAATTTCAGAAATTGGTATATTTTATCCTTTCGGCGCATTTAAATGACTGTTTAGGTTATATGAAGGCTAAAATAAAGATAAAATGGAAGATGAAGAACTAACTAGCAATTTTCCCAAATATAGCTCTAGTTTTGTGAAATGAATTGGGTATTAGAATTAAATAAATCATATTTCGGTGCAAAATACTGGTTAAATTATGTAAATTATACAAGGTGGTGGTTCACTGAATTACTTGAATCAAGAAAGTTGAAGTGGATAATTGAAATAATGTAAAAGTCAAGTTAAATGGTTTGTTGGCCCTTCATCTGTTATTTTATCTTCATTTTAATTCTCATATAATTTAAACAGTTATTTAAGTGGGCCAAGGAGATAAGAGGTGTTAATTTCCAAAGTTTGAGAGACGAGTAAACTCAAGTCAAAGTTCAGATATAAAAGTCAGAGTTGACAAAGTTCAAGGGGTGGAACTATATTTAGGCCCATTTTGGTATTAATATTTTGTGATTTATACTTAATACTCCAAATTAATAACATCAAGAGAATTTTAATTTCAACGAATTACTATACTTCCATAATATTAGCTTTCAATCGACATTTGTTTTAGACCAAAAAAATGTAAAAAAAAATAAATTATTCTTAATTAATTTTACTTAAGGTAAAATGAATTAGATCTAATTCATCTCTCACATTTTTCTTACTAATTAAGATTGTACTATAATTTGCTTGGTTTTTTTATCATTTGTTTCTAATAAAAAAATGAAAAATAAATAATAAAATTTACCTGCTTTTATCTAAGTGTTAGCTAGACTTGTTACACTTAATCTTCAAACTTATTGATTTTCTAAATAACTATTATGTAAACCAAAAAAATAAAAATAAAACCAAATGGAAAAGCAATGTAAAGATATGTCCCTCCAAAGGAGTAACAGTTCAAAATTATTGTAGGTATTAAAAAGGCAAGAAATCTAATAATAATTACTACTATAAAATTAGCATTGAATCTCTAAAGCTAGCTTGCTTGCTTCTATTTTCCTTATGAAGAAAACCACTATTAATTAATATTAATCTACAGCTCTTTTTTGTTATCTGTGGCAACATGCGGGTCTTTTTCGGGAGTCGCCACCAATCGGTTTTCGCTCAGGTCGATTGGATACCTTAAAATATGGTCTGCGAGAGTTCGGGGATCGGGAGTACGGTTACGCTAAAACAATACTGTTATAGCGCCCAAAATTGGCACCTTAGTTGATTTTAATTTTGTTTTACTTTGCTTTAAAAAAAATTCAGTTAATTTTCAAACTAAAAATTTTAACTGAATTAGTCGAAAATGTTGATTTTGGTAATTAATTCGAGTAAAATTTTATACTTCCGAACCATGGACTCTGCCGAGTCATTTGGACACGGAAGATTTTGATTCCGAACCATGGACTCTGCCGAGTCATTTGGACACGGAATTTGGTGAAATTTTAAATAATTTTATCCATATTGTAAAAATATGGATTTTTATCTTTTTATTTAATTTATATAGTTTTTTTTTTAAAAAAACGGTTGATATTTCCAAACCGTAGATCCTGCCGGATCATCCGGATATGGAAATTAATTTAAAGTTAATTATTTAATTATTATTTTATGAAATTAATTATTAGTTTAACTTATAAGTCTTTTTTTATTAAATTTGTTAATGATTAAAAAAATCTTTCTTTTTTTATATCTTATTATTCTTTTCTTTCTTTTCTTTTCTTTATCTTTTTTATTTTTATCTTTCTCCTATCTTTCTTTTCTTTTTCTTATTTTTCTTATCTTTCTTATTTTTTATTTTCCTTTTGATTTTATCTTTCCTTTCTTTTCTTATCTTTCTTTTCTTTTTCTTATCTTTCTTTTCTTGTTTAATGAAGGATATTTATTATTTAAAGAATTACTCAATTTATAAAAGAATTAAAAAAATAATTAATTTTTTATTTAATAAGAAGTTAATTTAAAGGAATCAAAGAGTTTAAAAATAAAAATCGTTGATCATGGTACGGGGCGTTGTTACTCAGCCAGACCCTCTTCACCAGGTGAAGCAGCTCAAAAGCGGGCACGAGACAGTTTCCAGCCAATATACCATGAACTAAAAAATTTTTTTTTTTTTACTTAACAACATGGTTCAGATTTATTTTACATATATATTTTTTTATGACTAATTTCTTTAAATAAAATGAGTTTAACCATAAAATAAAAAAAAATTAAATAACAATAAATAAAGTGGAGGTTTTCATTTTTTTTTTATTTTTTTTATTTTTGTTTTGAACATCCATTAAAAAAAAGATGCATAAATTAAATAACACATGCAAATAGATAAAGGGAAAACACATAAAGTAAACAAAAGAATATCAAAAGATGATATATAAATAAATAAAGTGGGGCTTTTTTTTTTTTGGGCCTCCACTTTTTTAAAGAAATGAATAGGAGGGATAACCTTCCATTATAATAATAATAATAATAATAATAATAATAATAATAATAATAATAATAATAATAATAATTATGTTTAATTATGCCTAAGTTTAATGTTAATTTCTAAACGAATTTATGCCTTTAATTTGCTGAACAAAACAAATCCATAAAAGGAAATAAATGCCAATAAACCAATGGCCATATTACAAATTAGAACAACATAGGATCTCAATCAGACAAATCAAATAAATGCAGGGGTAAAAATTAAAATTATGCTGAAATTATGGACTTTCATAACTGGGTCAATAACGAGCCGATTCGCGATCCGGGTTTCATTATTTGATTTTTAATTTTTTGCTTTTTGTTTTCTTTAAATAATATCAATTAATATCCAAACCATGGATTCTAACCGAATCATCTGGATATGGATTTTTGATTTACTAGTTCTAAATTCATTATTGAATTTTCATTAAAATCTGCTCAGAATTAAATCTCGTAAATATGACCCCCTTTTTTTTTATACGTTATGTAAACATGAGTTTTAAATTTATGCTAACTATTAAAATTAAAATCAAATAAATAGGTAAAAATCTGACCTAACCTAAAATTGCAATTTTATGTAATATTGATCACAAACTAATTCATGATTCTCGAAATAATAAACCAACAACAAAAAAAGAAATAAAAACATAAAACAATACTGTCAGTGATGAATATGCAAAACAGGAGAACATTAATGACTTAAATGAATAAAAACAAAGAGAATCAAGGGCTAAATGAAAATTTTACCCAAAAATTTGATTGAGTCAAGAAACAAACGCGAGTCGCGACTGGCGGGCCTTCTTCTCCAGCGTATAATCATTCTCGATAGTGAAGAATTTCCTGACGTACTCGACGCTCTTGTTCTCGATCCTCTTGGCGATCGTTTGGTTGAGCAGCTCGAGAAGGTCCTTGATTTTGAAGTAGTTGGCGGTGCACGATTGGATTTTTGTTTTGCTATTTAATTTAATTTTATTTTTATTTTTATTTTTATTTTTATTTTTATTTTTTTTTAAATAATTTCAATTAATATCCAAGCCATGGATTCTAACCGAATCATCTGGACATGGATAGATGATCCATCTTAGGACGGATTTCTAATAAATTTAAATATTAATTAACCAATAATTTGATACAGATTAATATATTACAAAGATAAAAATTAAACTATTCTAAAATCCAATAAATATACATGAATATACATATCAAATCAAAATCCTATATTATTTTCCATGTCGATTCAATGATCAAATTTTAATGAAAGGGAAAACCAATAATAACAAATAAAACAAAGAAAAGAACATACAATAAAAAGGCTGCTGTCAGTCACTAATCTGCAAGATAAAATATGTTAGTGACTTAAATGAATAAAAAAAGAAAGCTAAGGACTAAACAATGATTTTACCCAGAAAAACGTAAAAGAACAGTCTTTGACTTTTGGTCAAAAATTAAAAACGCCTATGGCGTTTTCTTTACTGTCTTCTTCTTCCTTCAGGCGTCGTAGGACTGGCGCGAGGAGGGCGACGGACGGGGGACTAGAGGGGAGGAGGCGCTGCAGGGGAGGAGGCGATGTGGAGGAGCTCTGGAGGGAGGCGACGGAGCAGGAAGCTGGCAGCAAGGGCGAGGGGGCAACGCGGTGGCACGGGCGCGAACGGCAGGGAGGTTTTGTGCGTCGTAAGGCTGGAGATGACGGCAGGCGCGGCGGAGGGCTGCGATGGGGAGAAAGGGCAGAGAGGAGGGAGAAGAAATTTGAGGGGTGTCAAGAGAAAGGATGAGAGAGAAGCTGGGAGAGAGGTTGATCGTTTTTTTTTTTTTGGCGAGAGGGAGAGTGTGAGAGAAGGAGAGAGAAACCGAGAGGGAGAAGGAGAGCAGATGAGAGAGGGAGAGCGTGAGAGAAGGAGAGAGAAACCGAGAGGGAGAAGGAGAGCAGATGAGAGAGGGGAGAGCGTGAAGGAGAAGATGAAGAAGAAGAACGTGAAGGAGAGAAGATGAGAGAGAGAGAGAGCGTGAGAGAAGGAGAGAGAAACCGAGAGGGAGAAGGAGAGCAGATGAGAGAAGGGAGAGCGTGAAGGAGAAGGTGAAGAAGAAGAACGTGAAGGAGAGAAGATGAGAGAGAGAGAACGTGAGAGAAGGAGAGAGAAACCGAGAGGGAGAAGGAGAGCCGATGAAACCGGCGGCGCCGGTGACAAGGACGGAGAAGCCGTTGGGGCGGCGCGGGGTGGAGGAGTGCCGAACCTGCTTCTCCCAGGAGGCGCCGCCAAGCGAGGAGGTGAGGAAGGAAGTGGACAGAAAGGAGCGACGGTGGTGCGGCGGGCCGTGATGAGAGTCGTCGGAGAGGGGCGGGTAGTTGAGAGTGAAGAAGAGGATGAGGACGAGGGCAATGAGGAGGGTGACGCGGAAGTGGGCTAGAGGGAGGCTGGCGCGGAGAGAAAAGGGAGAAGAGAGAGAGAATTTTTTTTTTAGAGAGAGAAGAGAGAGCTCAGTGTCTTGTCTGTTTTTTTTCTGTGTGTGTGCGTTGTCTGCGTTGAGTGAGAGGGAGAGAATAGATGAAGATTCAGAGTGCCCGAGAAGAGAACTCAGAAAAAGAAGATAAGAAAGCGTAAGAGAAAGAGATAAGGGAGGAGCCTCTGTCGGCCACCCTTCCTATTTTTTATTATTATTTTTATTTTTTTCTTCTTTTTTTTAATTAATTAATTAATTAATTAATAATTTTTAATTTTAATTAATTTAGATTTAATTTATTATTATTAATATTTTTCTTCTTCTTCCCCCCCTTTTTTTTTTCTTTAACATACAAACTAAAAAAGAATGCCCCTAAAATAATATTGCCATTATTACTATTATTATTTTTTTAATTAAGTAATCAATTAATTAAATAATTTAATAAATTTTTTTTAAGTTTTAATTTTTAATATAATTAATTTTTTATTTTTAAGCCGGACGAAATTGAGTGTCAACAGCTGCCCCCCTTTGCATGCTTCATGGGACATGATGTATGCAAAGTTAGTTACCAAATTTTGTCCAGCTTAGCTAGGCATTGAAAATCTTCTCGCCGCCTAAACTCTGAGGTTTAAGGAAAGATCCTTAGAACCTCTAACGATAGAAAAGGTTCTATCGTTGTAAGATGGACTGAATGATGATTTTGATTGTTTGTTTGAGGTTTAAGGAAAGGTCCTTAGAACCTCTAACGATAGGAAAGGTTCTATCGTTGTAAGATGGACTGAATGATTGATTGTTTGTTTGAGGTTAAGGAAAGGTCCTTAGAACCTCTAACGATAGGAAAGGTTCTATCGTTGTAAGATGGACTGAATGATTGATTGTTTGTTTGAGGTTTAAGGAAAGGTCCTTAGAACCTCTAACGATAGGAAAGGTTCTATCGTTGTAAGATGGATTGAATGATTGATTGTTTGTTTGAGGTTAAGGAAAGGTCCTTAGAACCTCTAACGATAGGAAAGGTTCTATCGTTGTAAGATAGACTGAATGATTGATTGTTTGTTTGAGGTTTAAGGAAAGGTCCTTAGAACCTCTAATGATAGGAAATGTTCTATCGTTGTAAGATGGACTGAATGATTGATTGTTTGTTTGAGGTTAAGGAAAGGTCCTCAGAACCTCTAACGATAGGAAAGGTTCTATCGTTGTAAGATTGACTGAATGATTGATTGTTTGTTTGTTTGAGGTTAAGGAAAGGTCCTTAGAACCTCTAACGATAGGAAAGGTTCTATCGTTGTAAGATGGACTGAATGATTGATTGTTTGTTTGAGGTTAAGGAAAGGTCCTTAGAACCTCTAACGATAGAAAAGGTTCTATCGTTGTAAGATGGACTGAATGATTGATTGTTTGTTTGAGGTTTAAGGAAAGGTCCTTAGAACCTCTAACGATAGGAAAGGTTCTATCGTTGTAAGATGGACTGAATGATTGATTGTTTGTTTGAGGTTTAAGGAAAGGTCCTTAGAACCTCTAACGATAGGAAAGGTTCTATCGTTGTAAGATGGACTGAATGATTGATTGTTTGAGGTTAAGGAACTCTCCTTAGGACCTCGACGATAGGAACTCTTCTATCGTTGAAAATTTGAGGTTAAGGGCCCTACCTTAGAACCTCTGCGATAAGAACTCTCTTATCGTTTAAGAAAAATTGATGATTGATTGTTTGAGGTTTAAGGAACTCTCCTTAGAACCCTGACGATAGGAACTCTCCTATCGTTGCAAGTTTGAGGTTAAGGGCCCTACCTTAGAACCTCTACGATAAGAACTCTCTTATCGTTTAAGAAAAATTGATGATTGATTGTTTGAGGTTTAAGGAACTCTCCTTAGAACCTCGACGATAGGAACTCTTCTATCGTTGAAAGTTTGAGGTTAAGGGCCCTACCTTAGAACCTCTGCGATAAGAACTCTCTTATCGTTTGAAGAAAAATTGATGATTGAGGTTAAGGGTCCTACCTTAGAACCTCGATGATAGGAACTCTCCTATCGTTTGAAGGAAAATTGATGATTTTGAGGTTAAGGGTCCTACCTTAGAACCTCGATGATAGGAACTCTCCTATCGTTTAAGAAAAATTGATGATTGATCTCGAGGCAAAGGTTCCATCCTTAAAACCTCGGATTGATTGATTGATTTCGAGGCAAATGTTCCATCCTTAAAACCCCGATGATAAAAATTGATTGATGTCGAGGTAAAGGTTCCATCCTTAAAACCTCGAATTGATTGATTGATGTCGAGGCAAAGGTTCCATCCTTAAAACCTCGGATTGATTGATTGATTTCGAGGCAAAGGTTCCATCCTTAAAACCTCGGATTGATTGATTGATGTCGAGGTAAAGGTTCCATCCTTAAAACCTCGAATTGATTGATTGATCTCGAGGCAAAGGTTCCATCCTTAAAACCTCGGATTGATTGATTGATTTCGAGGCAAAGGTTCCATCCTTAAAACCTCGGATTGATTGATTGATGTCGAGGTAAAGGTTCCATCCTTAAAACCTCGAATTGATTGATTGATCTCGAGGCAAAGGTTCCATCCTTAAAACCTCGGATTGATTGATTGATTTCGAGGCAAAGGTTCCATCCTTAAAACCCTGATGATGAAAATTGATTGTTTTCGAGGCAAAGGTTCCATCCTTAAAACCCCGATGATGAAAATTGATTATTTTTTTTTTTTTAGGCAAAGGTTCCATCCTTAAAACCCCGATGATGAAAATTGATTGTTTTCGAGGCAAAGGTTCCATACTTACAACCCCGATGAAAATTGATTGTTTTCGAGGCAAAGGTTCCATCCTTAAAACCCCGATGATGAAAATTGTTTATTTTCGAGGCAAAGGTTCCATCCTTAAAACCCCGATGATGAAAATTGATTATTTTCGAGGCAAAGGTTCCATCCTTAAAACCCCGATGAAAATTGATTGTTTTCGAGGCAAAGGTTCCATCCTTACAACCCCGATGAAAATTGATTGTTTTCGAGGCAAGGGTTCCATCCTTAAAACCCCGATGATGAAAATTGATTGTTTTCGAGGCAAAGGTTCCATCCTTACAACCCCGATGAAAATTGATTGTTTTCGAGGCAAAGGTTCCATCCTTAAAACCCCAATGATGAAAATTGATTATTTTCGAGGCAAAGGTTCCATCCTTAAAACCCCGATGAAAATTGATTGTTTTCGAGGCAAAGGTTCCATCCTTACAACCCCGATGAAAATTGATTGTTTTCGAGGCAAGGGTTCCATCCTTAAAACCCCGATGATGAAAATTGATTGTTTTCGAGGCAAAGGTTCCATCCTTACAACCCCGATGAAAATTGATTGTTTTCGAGGCAAAGGTTCCATCCTTAAAACCCCAATGATGAAAATTGATTATTTTCGAGGCAAAGGTTCCATCCTTAAAACCCCGATGAAAATTGATTGTTTTCGAGGCAAAGGTTCCATCCTTAAAACCACAATGATGAAAATTGATTATTTTCGAGGCAAAGGTTCCATCCTTAAAACCCCGATGATGAAAATTGATTATGATTGTGGAGAAAAATTCTTTCCTCCTTTTTAAGTACCTCAGACAATCGAAGTTGAAATGTTCTATTCGGAAGTGTGAATTTTCATAATAGGTGAGTGCAGAAATTTAGACTTCGATAAGATGAGTGAATCTTGATGATGACAATAACACTAACAAATTATGTAGAGGGAACGGATGTTTGGAATCAATATCCAAGGTTCATCTAATATTTTCTTCAGTAAATATAGATTCCCTTGTGAGATATGTCATCCAAATAAGGTCAAAGCTTAATTACCCCAAAATGTTATGCCTAGTAGACCTAATAGGATGCGTCTCAAGAGTAATAAAAATTACTCTTTACTCAGCCATTCCAACCTAAAGGCATTGTCGCATGGTTTTAATATCAGCATGGACAAAACTATATTATAAGATAATGAAATTCCATGAAAAGAAAAACTGAAATACGAAAGAAAATGCTGATAATTAAAACGAAAGGACAAGAAAAACGAATCAGATCGCTTCTTCTTCCACAATGCTTCAACAGGCCGGGTAAAGGACAATTATGGGAGTGAACTGGTCGGGAAAGACTGTCGTGTCCAGTCTATTTGGATCATTGCTGGATCTGGTTCAGGAACAAAAGCTTGCATTTTATCTAGCAATTCTTCAGCAGTTGTTGCGGATATTATGATTCGTCGTGCCACCTCAGGGATAAACTTCTGCTTCACAGCACGATTCATAAAAGATAATAGACCTGCGAAGAAATAGTTAACATTTAACAGCCCAATGGGTTTTTGATGCAAATTAAGTTGGGCCATGGAAGCGATTTGGAAGACTTCTCCTAATGTGCCAAAGCCACCTGGTAGAATGATAAAAGCATCAGCATTAAAAAGCATTTGTAACAAACGCTCTTGCAGATTTTTAACCACTAGCTCTTCTCCAATTGTGCCCCCAGAAACCGATTTCAGAGATGCAGGGATAATACCCAGAACTTGGCTTCCTCCTAAAGATGCTGCTGATGCTACAGCTCCCATTAATCCGACACTACCTCCTCCATAAACTAAGTGTATTTTTCGCTCAGCTAATACACTACCCAAATGGTTGGCTGCCTTTAAGTACTCTTCATCTTCTCCAGGAAAAGCTCCAGAAAATACACAAATACTTCGGGATTTACGAGTGGAGGTTTTCTCCATTCCTATCCTTACCCATGTGAGAAAAGAAGAAAAGAGGATATATTTATAAAGATGAAGAGATAAGGCAATAATTTTATTTTCAAGAATGGATACATTATTGCTAGCTATTCACAGTAGTCACGAGTATGACTCTGGTCAGGTATTGGTACACTATCGTTAAAAGAGGAGGAAATTTTTCAAAATAGCTGCTAGCATGTGCAATAGTCACTACTGTAGCTTACGTCAGTAGTAGGTACGTGATTGTTGGAAGAGAAGGAAAATTTTAAAAAGTAGCAGCTATATACAGTAATCATAACTGTATCTCGTCAGGAGTGGGTATATTATTGCCAAAAGGGGAGGAAAATTTCGAAAGCGACAGTTAGCACGTACAGTAATCGTGACTTTGGTTTACGTTTCCACTGATTTTGCATCCAGTAACGGCTTCAATGCCTTCTATGAATCGGCGATTTGCATCCCATCCAGTTTTCTCACAAACTGGCAAACTGGGTCATTAAAAGTCAGATTTCCAAGACTGTAACGATCTTGTTCTTTACGGAAAGTCCACCATAAATCCATAATTTCCCATTGCACTATTTCACAAGAATGTGTTTCAAAAGTTAATAGGATATCATTCAAAGATTCCTTACGCAGGCCATTCTTGATAAATCTTATTCTATCATTACGATTTCTGGTGATCACTCCTGGAGAACGACATTTATTGCCGCAAATCCACCATCCATAATTATGACAAACGCCTAGCCTCTTTGCTCTTCTTTTTTGGCATAAGCGCTTTTACCAAAGCCGGGCATACGGGGAAAGAACGCTTCGGGAACTTCACCAGCTGAACGAACCTTAGCTTCAATTAGCCACCGCACATTATCAGGAATGCCTTTGTGCATAAATACTCTGAATCGTTCACATCTAGCTTGATAAATCTTTTTAAGAACATTTATTGGGAAGGAAGGAAAATACTTTCGTAGGGCGGAAAGAGAAGACTCCATTGATGAAGGAGGTATTTAAGAGAAGAAAGAAATTAGTGATTGTAGGAAATGGAAATAACTAACACATATTTATAGTGATGAAAGGGATAATGTGTTAATTACACTTGCAGAAGCAAGTTCTTTATTGTCAAAAGAAAAGACAAATGATAGCTTATATGTACAGCAATCATGACTGTGACTCTCATCCTCCACTGATTTATGTCCAGTAACGGCATTAACGGCTTCTATGAGTCGAGGATTTGCTTCCCATCCAGTTTTCTTACAAGCTGGCAAACAGGGTTATTTACAGTCAGATTCCCGGGACTGTAACGGTTTCGTTCTTCATGAAAAATGCTCCATAAACCAAGAAGTTCACGTTGCACGGATCCACAAGAATGCGTCTCAAGAGTCAATTGGATATCATCCAACGAGTCCTTACTCAGGCCATTCTTAATGAATCGTATTTTATCTTCTCGATTATCAGAGATCATCCCTAAAGAACGACATTTATTATTACAAGTCCACCGTCCACATTTATGGCAGACTTGTAACCTTTTCGCTCTTCACTTTTTGGCATAAGAGCTTTTGCCTATACCAGGCATGTGAGACACAAATGCCTCTGGGATTTCACCTGCCAGACGAACCTTGGCTTCGATTAACCACCGCACATCTTCAGGGATTCCTTTGTGCATCAGAACTCTTAATCGTTCACAGCGAACTTGGTAGATCTTTTTGAGAATGTTCATTGGGAGAGAAGGGAAATACTTTCGCAAGGCGGAAAAAGTAGGATCCATTTTCTAGGAGGAAGTAAAAGAAAGAAGGGGTGAAGGAATCAGTTATTATGGGCAACTGAGAGAACCGACTTGAGAGTCACGGAGTACCGTATCCGCCGTTTAACCGGAAAAGTGGATCCTACTTCATTTTGATGTGATAGATATTTTTTATATTCCATCGAGCTGACGTCGATCCAGTCCTCGATTATTGAATCCATTGTCCGCTTTTGACAAATTTTCAACGACAATATTTCTTGATGTCTGCCTTATCTTTGACTATCTCTTATCTTGGATGCTGCTAAGCTGGCATCAATCCTGTCCTTCCAGGTGTAGCCTCGATTATTGAATCAATTGCTAGGCTTTTGACAAATTTTCAACGACAATATTTCTTGATGTCTGCCTTATCTTTGACTATCTCTTATCTTGGATGCTGCTAAGCTGGCATCAATCCTGTCCTTCCAGGTGTAGCCTCGATTATTGAATCAATTGCTAGGCTTTTGACAATATTGTCTATTTTATATATTTTTTTTTTGATATCTGCCTTATCCTTGGCTATAGCTATCTCTTATCTTGGATACTACTAGCTGGCGTCAATCCGATCCTTCCAGGTGTAGCCTCGATTATTGAATCGGTAGCCAAGCTTTTGATAATATTGTCTACTTTATTCTTGAATTCCTGATGCGGGTTGGTCCCGCATATTAGCTGTGTATCCAGTGATAGATTGGTAAGAGCTGATGACATTGAGATCTCAGCTTATATTGCTGTAGCTGTGCCGTAGATGTGCTTCCCGTTTGGTCCTTGTTATGTAAAGGCTATGTATGCATGATATGAAATGCATGAATGCAGAGCATATGTAACTAATGGCTTTTTTTTTTTTATGGATCTAGTTCTTTATGTCTTTGTTTTTACTGGATCCTCTTTGTGATGGCCTTCTTGGACTATCATTGAATCTCTTTATGCTTTCCAGCTTTTGTTCGCTGCCTCAAAAGCCCAACTCTTTTCAAAATCCTCTTTCTTTGACTTGTTCTTTGAATTTTGGCCTCAATTTCTTTAAAGTTGGCCCGCCTCATAATTTATATCTCTTTCGGGTACTCATCCATTGTCATGGATTTGATACCATCAAAGGCTTTACTTTCAATGTCTGCTTTGCCCCTTTTCTTGTGACCGTGCCGACACTTACTTATTCCCATGTTATAATCTGAATGATTGCTCTTCCTTGAACTCATGTTTTCATCCATAAGACTTGCCCCCTTGTCTATTGAACTTCTTTGTTGGCGGTACTCCTCTTACGCTTCGTAGAGACTACTTTGCCCCCCTGAATATGGTGTTTATATGGAAAGAGATATCATCTCGCCTTTGATTTAACAGAAGGTCGAGCATTTCTAGACCTTTGTGATGGCACTTGATCGTAAATTTCTCTTACAAGAACCACATCTTATTAAAGAAAGACTCAAGCTATGTCCTCACTTTTAAGTCTACATACATTAATGAATAATGGTTTGGCCTTAAAGAAAAACTTTCATCAATTTGCAAAGCTTGACAAAGTAATTTACGGTCTTTGTTTTTAATTAAAATATCCTGCCATTCTTCCCTTTCCAACTCGAAGACATAAACTATGCAAGGCAATAAGGTAGAAACATGATTCACAATAATAGTCTTTTAACTGAATGAGGATGATATCGAGAGGTAAATGTTAGGTGTGAGGAAAGTTAAGTTTGAATGTTTTTTTTTTTTTTGTGGCAGTCTTTTAGCTGAATGAGGAAGATAAGTCTGAGGAAAGTTAAATTTAAGTGGTGTGAAAGAAGGGTCTTTTAATACTACTCGTGAGCAGTATTAAATAAGGTAGAAGCATGATTCACAATGATAGTCTTTTAACTGAATGAGGATGTTCAGTCTGAGGAAAGTTAAGTTTAAGTGGTGTGGAAGAAGGGTCTTTTAATACTACTCGTGAGCAAATTTGATTGTGGTGAAAAACTCAATAGTGATGACCTCAACTTGCCACTCTTTTCAGAAAGTTAGACCTCATCTGTTGCCCCCCAACTATTGTGATCTTTATGCATGCTTGGTTTGAGGGTTGCTTTTGTGTTCTAAACCACCTTTGCAGGTTTTCAGTCTAGAATCCATAGCTCACTTTTTTTTGTTTTCTTTCTTTTGCTCTAACTTGAGCCTCTTTTCTTTTCTTTTTTTTTTTTTTCTTTTTTTTTCTTTTTTTTTTTTTTTTGTGAGCTATGGTGATGACATACTTGATAACTCTCTTGAAGTGAGATGATTCAAGTGGCCTTGCTTGCTCGTGCTTGTTCTCAGTCCTTTTTTGTTTTGAATTTTCCATTGTTGTCTTTTGATGGAAGGGATGAATTTCTCTTTTCGGAGTTTGTGTTGCAAAGAACTGAGATCATAGCCCTCTTGAAGTGAAATGATTAAAGTGGCCTTAGTTGCTTGTGTTTGCTCTCAGTCTTTTTTTTTTGTTTTGGATTTTCCCTTTAATGGCTTTTGATGGAAGGGATAAACTTCTTTCCTTTGTTGGAACTTGTGTTGCGGAAAACTGAGAATTTTTTTTGTATTGAGCATTTGTGAGAATTGGGAGGCCACTGAAGTCATTTAATATGAGAGCTAACTTTTTTTGGAAGCTAACCCCAAACTTCTTGCAAGGATGTTGATAATCACTGTGAATTCTTTTTTAGGGTTGAGGTGCAACATATGAAATCCTTCTTACTAGATTTGGCAGCACTTTCAAGATCATTACTATCAAATTTCCCTTAACTTTTTAGTTTCACCCACGAGTAGTATCATTTTCAAAGTAAAGTGTGATAGCAATAATGGATAGTATAATGGCAAAGAGTGTAAAAATGGAAAGTAGTAGAATGCACACATTACATTTTTTTGTTGTACCAGAAAAAGAATACCAGGTGTCCATCTAACAAAGACTACACCCTAGATTCTGGACTAAATCTAGGAGATTTTTACTATTAGATTACTTTTGCAAGCTTTCAAAGATGCAAGTTTATTCAAAGGATTCCCTGTCATTCAAAAGTGTGTGCGGACTATTAGGTTAGATCTGACTTGGAGCCCTTCCAAAATTAATGTAATTCCAGCTCAAAATCTTCACTTTCAATTACCAATCACATCGGGCCTAGCAACTTGGACGCGACCAACTGTTGGACCTTGAGTTTCAATATGACAGAATTTTCAGTTACATGTCCAATTGAACCTTTTTGATAATCATATTTGGCATTTGGGTTATTCCAACTTGGAAGATGAGGCTACTTGGTCTTTGCTACCGTTGATATAGGTGATAGCAGAATGCTTTCTTCAGCCAAAACTGTGATTAACTTTCTGTCAATAATGAATTTCATTTTTTGGTGTAATGAGGAGGGAATTGCTCCGGCCATATTTTCTATCTTGGACTCTATATCTATGAGACGTCCTTCAGTTTGTTCTGCCATTAGTCTTGTTTGGAGCCGAGTTGGATATTGGTGTTGAGATCCAATTTTACTTTTTTTAAAGCGAGATTCATTTTATTAGATTTTACATGTATATGATTGATGCAATGGATGCATGCAATACATAATGAGATTATGTTTTTATCAAAATTTATATGCACGTGATTGATGTAATGGAATGCATGCAATGAGATTATTTTTATCAGATTTTATATGCATGTGATTGATGTAATGGATGTATGCAATGAGTGAGCTTGATTATCAACTATTGTGAAACTTCAAGACTTCTAGTTATCATTATAAAGACAAAAAAGTTAGCATAATTTGATGCGTGGTTTTGATGCATGAAGAATAATTGCACAGAACAGAAGTATAACAAAAGAAAAATAAGGTTATTAACAAGTTAAATAGTAATTAACAACTCATGAAGTATTATGGATAAATAAGTTAAAACCATACGAAGAAAAGTGTAGAGTAACAACACAGCATAACAAGGATATGCTTATGGCGTTGGTAAAATGGTAGAAATTCTATGGTCAGTTCTATGGTTAAGTGAGGAGTTCTATATGCATAAGGTGGCTTATCAAAAAGGCAAGAGATAGTTCCCGAATCCCGTCACTAAATCATAGTAACGGCCCGATTCCTTACCCTCTAGGGTTAATGTAAGGAATGGATTAATTCGAGTCGTAGCTTTTCGTGGGCCCATGCAGAGACTAACCATCTCAGGAGGCAATACACTACTTTGCTACTTTGAAACCGGTGAAGGCTTGGAGACCATGGCCTCTCAAGGACAACAACACCAATTCCGCTTAGAAAGAACGTGTTCGCTTTGAAGAAGCTCGGGTATAGAGCTTCATATTGTGAATGCATAATGCATGTTTACTTAAGTAGATATAGCACATAAATCCACATAAAAGTAAGCAAAGCAAAACAAAACAAATCAATGTTTTAGGCTCGACTCACTAACCGTGTCCCCAGTGGAGTCGCCAAGCTATGGCAACGTGCGGGTCTTTTTCGGGAGTCGCCACCAATCGGTTTTCGCTCAGGTCGATTGGATACCTTAAAATATGGTCTGCGAGAGTTCGGGGATCGGGAGTACGGTTACGCTAAAACAATATTGTTATAGCGCCCAAAATTGGCACCTTAGTTGATTTTAATTTTGTTTTACTTTGCTTTAAAAAAAATTCAGTTAATTTTCAAACTAAAAATTTTAACTGAATTAGTCAAAAATGTTGATTTTGGTAATTAATTCGGGTAAAATTTTATACTTCCGAACCATGGACTCTGCCGAGTCATTTGGACACGGAAGATTTTGATTCCGAACCATGGACTCTGCCGAGTCATTTGGACACGGAATTTGGTGAAATTTTAAATAATTTTATCCATATTGTAAAAATATGGATTTTTATCTTTTTATTTAATTTATATAGTTTTTTTTTAAAAAAAAGGTTGATATTTCCAAACCGTAGATCCTGCCGGATCATCCGGATATGGAAATTAATTTAAAGTTAATTATTTAATTATTATTTTATGAAATTAATTATTAGTTTAACTTATAAGTCTTTTTTTATTAAATTTGTTAATGATTAAAAAAATCTTTCTTTTTTTATATCTTATTATTCTTTTCTTTCTTTTCTTTTCTTTATCTTTTTTATTTTTATCTTTCTCTTATCTTTCTTTTCTTTTTCTTATTTTTCTTATCTTTCTTATTTTTTATTTTCCTTTTGATTTTATCTTTCCTTTCTTTTCTTATCTTTCTTTTCTTTTTCTTATCTTTCTTTTCTTGTTTAATGAAGGATATTTATTATTTAAAGAATTACTCAATTTATAAAAGAATTAAAAAAATAATTAATTTTTTATTTAATAAGAAGTTAATTTAAAGGAATCAAAGAGTTTAAAAATAAAAATCGTTGATCATGGTACGGGGCGTTGTTACTCAGCCAGACCCTCTTCACCAGGTGAAGCAGCTCAAAAGCGGGCACGAGACAGTTTCCAGCCAATATACCATGAACTAAAAAAATTTTTTTTTTTTACTTAACAACATGGTTCAGATTTATTTTACATATATATTTTTTTATGACTAATTTCTTTAAATAAAATGAGTTTAACCATAAAATAAAAAAAAATTAAATAACAATAAATAAAGTGGAGGTTTTCATTTTTTTTTTATTTTTTTTATTTTTGTTTTGAACATCCATTAAAAAAAAGATGCATAAATTAAATAACACATGCAAATAGATAAAGGGAAAACACATAAAGTAAACAAAAGAATATCAAAAGATGATATATAAATAAATAAAGTGGGGCTTTTTTTTTTTTGGGCCTCCACTTTTTTAAAGAAATGAATAGGAGGGATAACCTTCCATTATAATAATAATAATAATAATAATAATAATAATAATAATAATAATAATAATAATAATAATTATGTTTAATTATGCCTAAGTTTAATGTTAATTTCTAAACGAATTTATGCCTTTAATTTGCTGAACAAAACAAATCCATAAAAGGAAATAAATGCCAATAAACCAATGGCCATATTACAAATTAGAACAACATAGGATCTCAATCAGACAAATCAAATAAATGCAGGGGTAAAAATTAAAATTATGCTGAAATTATGGACTTTCATAACTGGGTCAATAACGAGCCGATTCGCGATCCGGGTTTCATTATTTGATTTTTAATTTTTTGCTTTTTGTTTTCTTTAAATAATATCAATTAATATCCAAACCATGGATTCTAACCGAATCATCTGGATATGGATTTTTGATTTACTAGTTCTAAATTCATTATTGAATTTTCATTAAAATCTGCTCAGAATTAAATCTCGTAAATATGACCCCCTTTTTTTTTATACGTTATGTAAACATGAGTTTTAAATTTATGCTAACTATTAAAATTAAAATCAAATAAATAGGTAAAAATCTGACCTAACCTAAAATTGCAATTTTATGTAATATTGATCACAAACTAATTCATGATTCTCGAAATAATAAACCAACAACAAAAAAAGAAATAAAAACATAAAACAATACTGTCAGTGATGAATATGCAAAACAGGAGAACATTAATGACTTAAATGAATAAAAACAAAGAGAATCAAGGGCTAAATGAAAATTTTACCCAAAAATTTGATTGAGTCAAGAAACAAACGCGAGTCGCGACTGGCGGGCCTTCTTCTCCAGCGTATAATCATTCTCGATAGTGAAGAATTTCCTGACGTACTCGACGCTCTTGTTCTCGATCCTCTTGGCGATCGTTTGGTTGAGCAGCTCGAGAAGGTCCTTGATTTTGAAGTAGTTGGCGGTGCACGATTGGATTTTTGTTTTGCTATTTAATTTAATTTTATTTTTATTTTTATTTTTTTTTAAATAATTTCAATTAATATCCAAGCCATGGATTCTAACCGAATCATCTGGACATGGATAGATGATCCATCTTAGGACGGATTTCTAATAAATTTAAATATTAATTAACCAATAATTTGATACAGATTAATATATTACAAAGATAAAAATTAAACTATTCTAAAATCCAATAAATATACATGAATATACATATCAAATCAAAATCCTATATTATTTTCCATGTCGATTCAATGATCAAATTTTAATGAAAGGGAAAACCAATAATAACAAATAAAACAAAGAAAAGAACATACAATAAAAAGGCTGCTGTCAGTCACTAATCTGCAAGATAAAATATGATAGTGACTTAAATGAATAAAAAAAGAAAGCTAAGGACTAAACAATGATTTTACCCAGAAAAACGTAAAAGAACAGTCTTTGACTTTTGGTCAAAAATTAAAAACGCCTATGGCGTTTTCTTTACTGTCTTCTTCTTCCTTCAGGCGTCGTCGGACTGGCGCGAGGAGGGCGACGGACGGGGGACTGGAGGGGAGGAGGCGCTGCAGGGGAGGAGGCGATGTGGAGGAGCTCTGGAGGGAGGCGACGGAGCAGGAAGCTGGCAGCAAGGGCGAGGGGGCAACGCGGTGGCACGGGCGCGAACGGAAGGGAGGTTTTGTGCGTCGTAAGGCTGGAGATGACGGCAGGCGCGGCGGAGGGCTGCGATGGGGAGAAAGGGCAGAGAGGAGGGAGAAGAAATTTGAGGGGTGTCAAGAGAAAGGATGAGAGAGAAGCTGGGAGAGAGGTTGATCGTTTTTTCTTTTTTGGCGAGAGGGAGAGTGTGAGAGAAGGAGAGAGAAACCGAGAGGGAGAAGGAGAGCAGATGAGAGAGGGAGAGCGTGAGAGAAGGAGAGAGAAACCGAGAGGGAGAAGGAGAGCAGATGAGAGAGGGGAGAGCGTGAAGGAGAAGATGAAGAAGAAGAACGTGAAGGAGAGAAGATGAGAGAGAGAGAGCGTGAGAGAAGGAGAGAGAAACCGAGAGGGAGAAGGAGAGCAGATGAGAGAAGGGAGAGCGTGAAGGAGAAGGTGAAGAAGAAGAACGTGAAGGAGAGAAGATGAGAGAGAGAGAGCGTGAGAGAAGGAGAGAGAAACCGAGAGGGAGAAGGAGAGCCGATGAAACCGGCGGCGCCGGTGACAAGGACGGAGAAGCCGTTGGGGCGGCGCGGGGTGGAGGAGTGCCGAACCTGCTTCTCCCAGGAGGCGCCGCCAAGCGAGGAGGTGAGGAAGGAAGTGGACAGAAAGGAGCGACGGTGGTGCGGCGGGCCGTGATGAGAGTCGTCGGAGAGGGGCGGGTAGTTGAGAGTGAAGAAGAGGATGAGGACGAGGGCAATGAGGAGGGTGACGCGGAAGTGGGCTAGAGGGAGGCCGGCGCGGAGAGAAAAGGGAGAAGAGAGAGAGAATTTTTTTTTGAGAGAGAGAAGAGAGAGCTCAGTGTCTTGTCTGTTTTTTTTCTGTGTGTGTGCGTTGTCTGCGTTGAGTGAGAGGGAGAGAATAGATGAAGATTCAGAGTGCCCGAGAAGAGAACTCAGAAAAAGAAGATAAGAAAGCGTAAGAGAAAGAGATAAGGGAGGAGCCTCTGTCGGCCACCCTTCCTATTTTTTATTATTATTTTTATTTTTTTCTTCTTTTTTTTAATTAATTAATTAATTAATTAATAATTTTTAATTTTAATTAATTTAGATTTAATTTATTATTATTAATATTTTTCTTCTTCTTCCCCCCCCTTTTTTTTCTTTCACATACAAACTAAAAAAGAATGCCCCTAAAATAATATTGCCATTATTACTATTATTATTTTTTTAATTAAGTAATCAATTAATTAAATAATTTAATAAATTTTTTTTAAGTTTTAATTTTTAATATAATTAATTTTTTATTTTTAAGCCGGACGAAATTGAGTGTCAACATTATCTTGATTTCTTTGGCTTCAATAACTTTTATATTTTATTAGGGCCTAGTTCGTTTCAAGTTAACACAGCCTAATTAACGCGTTTTTTGTGTTTTGGGCCGAGACACACCTGTTACCCGATTTAAAAAAAGACAAAATCACCCTTGGCAACCAAAGCCCAACAACTGAAATCGAAGAACTCAGAACATGAAGACTCGGATTTTCATCGACATCTCATTCTATCGAGCATCTGATGGGATCCAGATCCATAAAAATCATGCTCACCCAGAGCCATCCAGTCCTAATTACCTAGAATTTTGAGCACGATGACGAGGAATTGTGTCAATAGATTGAAAAATACTTGAATTGACGTTGCGTTTGATTTGGCATTGCATTTGAGTGTGCTCACCTAGTCAGAGATGGATATGTCCAAGTCAGCTACGGGCCAGACGGAGGCAATTGAATCGGCATTGCATTTGAATCATGCTCACCCGATCAGAGATAGACTTGTTTAGGTCGGCCGAGGGCCATACGGAAGATAGAGGTGCAGGGATTCGAGCTGTTCCAGTGATAACAGGGATAGAAGACTTTAAGTTGAAATTCCAAATATGGACTTAAAACTTTTCTCCCTAGTTTCAATTCCAAACGAGCAAAAGCTAGCGATAGAGAGAGATTAACACGTCTGGGTTAATGCTAAACAAATAGCCGGTAGATTTTATGAAAGATCAACTTATGTTTTTTTATTACTCATCCTGCTATTTTTGGTCTTTTTAGTTACAACTTTGTCAACTTTGACTTGATATAGAGAAAAGTAGAACATTTGGGTAAAATAATAGATTTAAATGCTTAATTAGAATATTGGTTACTAGAATATTGTTTTTATGGACTTCACCTAGTATTTAGATTTGAACAAACAAATCCAACTTAAACAAAAAGAAGACATTAATATACAAGAAATTAAACAATACAAATGAAGGTAAAGATAAATTGATGAAGAAGATAGGGGCAAAATCATAGTGAATTTAACAATAGGTTGTTTTCTTTCACATCAGTAAAAATAGTTTCTTTAAAAATAATCAAAATATAAATTATTAGATGATAAAAAAATTTTAAAATTTTGTGTGTGTGTGTGTGTGTGTGTGTATTGAATTTTCATTTGTACATAATTTAATTATTTAATTATTATAATTAGCAATTTAGCAAAGTTTGTTAATCCACAAGTTTGGTGCAAATGAAAGTTTCTAAACGTAAGGGCCATTTTTGCAGAAAGATTAAAAGTTAAGACTAAAGTTGTAGTTGGCCCAAACACTTCTTAAAAGTTTAGGGATTAAATTGTGTTGATTCATACTTGAATGACTAACTCACTTGAGTCAATAAAGTTAAGGGACCAATTGTGCATTTCAGCCTTCCAATTTCACCACTTAGTGCTTTTCCAAAAGAAAAAGAGAGAGAAAAAATAATTAGTTAGTACTGTGTTATTAGGGGTGATCATTCAGTTTATTCAGTTAAAACCGAACCAAAATTTTTTGGTATTTTTCAGTTTTTGGTTTTTTTATTATAACAAACTGAAATAACCGAATAGAATGAGGAAACCAAAGTAAAACTGAACTAAAATTTTTTATTTGGTTCGGTTTCAAACTGAAATACTAACTCTGATTAATTTTTGCTCTAGTGAATAAAATGTAAAATTAAGTATATGTGTACCTTGTTAAACTATTTAAAAAGAAATAGATGATCAATTTGCGTTTTAGCCAAAAACTGTTCCCTTTTCACATATTTGCGATTTCATCATATTTCAACATGACCAGACGGAACTTCTCCACAATTTCATCAAATTTCATTAGATTTTCTTGCAGGTATGAGCAGAATCCTTAGCTTTTCTTTCTGCTTTCACGGCGATACCTTGGCATTTTGTTTTCTCCAATTGCAGCATACTCTGGAGCCTTCTCAGCTTCGCCTCCTTGGCTGGCGGTTCTCCTCGGCAGGCTTTCTCTGTTTAGGAGTGGAGGAGGGCCATTCTTGGTAAAAATTGTTCCGACGGTTTGTCCCTGGCAATCTTCTCGACGATGGGCTTCACCACCATGACCTCCTCCGCCTCAAGAGTCGCTGTTGTGTTTTGCCAGCTTTCTTCTTTGCAATTTAAGATAGCCAAATCCCAATCAAAGCCTTCAACCTTATATTTCCCTTCTAGTTAACCCTTAATCCTTTCAAATTTGCCAACTTACCTCATATAAGGAATATAATTTCGGTTTATTTAGTTACCGAAATAACCGACTGCCTCAACTAAAACTGAACTAAAATCGATTTACACCTTATTCGGTTTCAATCGAAATCGAACAGAGAAACCGAATTTACCAAATCGAATTTTCAAACTAATTCAATTTTTTAGTTTTTTCGGTTTCAACCAAATAGTGATCACTCCTATGTGTTATACATGTCTATGGAGAATTAAGTTACCAAAAAAGAACCCACAACTAAAATAAATTGCAAAAACTCCCTAAAATTTCAGAGAATTGTGGAAATGTTGGATAAAGTTGTAAATTTCTAACAATAAATTTAGATGTATAGAAATTAAAAATAAATTTTGATGGCACATGACAAAGATCTTCAGCTTTTGATGCTGCCACATGAATATGGAAGATAAACCAATGCTCCTGCTGGGCTCAATGATGGTAAAGTTTGATCACAGTGTTTCTTCAGCTCTTGAAGCTGAGCTCCTAGCGATGTAATGAACGGTTACTATTGCTATATTCATCCTAATATTATATATCTATGCTAATAGACTATTCACAGATTTTGCCTATACTACGTGGAGGCATAGCTCTTAGTCCTTAGTTGGTAAGTTTGATGACTCAGATCATAAACTTCATGGAGAAGTTTGATCACTGCTCAACAGTTGTTGTTTCCCAACAACATGTTCCCCTTGTCCACTAGTTAGCCACATATTTGTTTCTTTAATTACTCTATATTTATGCTTGTGATTATTAAAAAATCAATTAATATAACATCAAGGAATATAATTATGATTTATAAAAAAAAATCACCTAGCTTGGCCTCCGGCTCATGGACAGAAGAATGCCATACATATAAAAGCAGACAAATATGGAACAAAGCACCAATTCTCCAAAAGCACTCGCAATCTCGCCAATATATATTGTAAATATATTATTGTATTTTGTTTTTTTTTTAACTCTCATACAACATCACGTAAATTATGTTGCGTTGATTATTTATTGACGCTATTTAAAAAAAAAAAACAACGCATTGTAAAAATGACTCTTATTATTAACTTGGGTCACTTTTTGATTTACTTTACTTAATTATACTTTTACCTCTTACGCCTACTTTATAAACTTATGCAAAATTGTGAGAGCAAATTTCTCAATTTTTTTTAACTATGGTAGAGAAAAAAAAGAAAAAAATGTAAATTCAGCTGTTTAAAAAATTATTAAGCAATTTAAATACACCAAAAGCCAGTTACCATACAATTCAAGTACAGGCTTGGTATTTTCCCGCTAATTATAAAAAAATTATGGTATAGATTAAATTTATATGAAGATTGTTATCGAATAATTTAAATTATAATTTAAAATCTTGATGTTAAATGGTTACATGAGTGTTAATAAATTTAAACTATTCAGTAATTATCTTATAATAAATTCAAGCTATACAATAATTTAAATAGATAATTTAAACTATCAATATTTCATATATGTAAATCAAGTTTCTATGTCAACTAAATCTTACCTAAAGTTAGGGACCAATATGTAACATATTATTAAAGTTTAGGATCAATATACAATAAAATAAAAGTTATAGACCAATTTATAACTAGTTTATATACTCAACGTTGCATCATAATTATATTTTTCCTTATTAGTTCTCAAAAGTAATATATATGAATTCAAATTATAGAGAGAACAAAAAACAAGTGTGAATAAAGAACTAAAAAATTGAACACTGGCATGGGCTTGTTTAGACTTACAATATATAAAAGAATACGAGGTACATGATGCCTGTGCATTGTGATAAATTCAATCAATGATAACATTTTAAGGTAAATTCTAGATATATCATTAGGTCAATTTTAAAGTACAAATATTTTTTAAATGGATAATTTGAATTTAATTTTAAGGTAACACACATATATTTTTTGAATCTCATTTAAAGTATAATTCATTTTAATTTAATCAACTTCATTTAAATTAATTTTTTTGCATTATATTTTTTAATCGAATACCATTGTCATGATCCTTGGTTTTTTTAATAAAAAAATGATCTAATGACCATATTTCTGCTATTTTGTGAAGATTTCTCACAATAACTTGATTCTATATTATCAACTTCAGTGTCACCTAAATTACTACCCATTAAGCCTCTTATATTTGGAAGAAATATGAAAGTGTATGGGGTAAATATGAAATTATAGCCTTTTATATATTAAGGCTTAATATTTTTTTTATAAAATATTTAATTTTTCTGAATTTTTTTCCTTACTCTGCCTAAAAAATAAAATAAATAATAATTATTATTATTATGAAAATATTTTAAAATTAAATAATCTTCTTGTACAAAATATAACTTAATTTTTAATCTCCACTAATTACAAAGTAAAATTTGACTCTAATTAGTTAGGATATACAAAAGGAAAACTTTTGTCATAGTGACTTGACGTGTTAAATTAAGTATCATGGATTTATTAAAAATTTCAGTGACATAAGGAAAATATAATGGATTTTAAATCAAAATATCTTAGGGTATTATCCATCAATTTATCCAAAAAACAATGGTAATTTTAAATTTAAAAACCTTGCTCTATTTATCATGTAGATATAGTTCAAATAAAATAGTATATATCTGGTTGCGTTATTTTTCCTTATGCCTCTGAAATTTCTAATAAAATTAATATTGGATAATGTTATATTCAAATTTTTTTGTATAAAATAATATCTATAAAATCACTTAAAAAAGATAATAGTATAATATTTAGTTCAAAATTTCTTTGTAAGCCAAAAATTGCAATTTTAAAGACTATGTATCATCATCATGTTACACTCAGATAGTTAAGGGTATGTGCGGTAAATCATGTGAAAAAATTTACAGTTAATTTACTAAAAAAAATATGCCACATGTTAACTCCAAAATCGCTTACATTAAAGAAAAGTCAAATTCACCTTTAGAATTATCATACTATATATAGATATAACTGTTTTATTTGGGCTGAAAAATATCAATAATACCCAATTTGTTTCAGCTGGTTTTTGTGTTTTTTTTATTCCTATGTAGTTCGTAATTATATTTTGATTAGGTCAAGGACAATTCTTATTTTCAGTACGAGATAATACTTATATAATCATTTAAAAAAAGATAATATCAATATAAAATTATCATAATTAAATTTCATTATAAAAAATTATGTAGGAAAATAATTTGATTATTTTTTACCACAGTAATTCAAAATTCAAGATTTAACAGAATTAGGATTAATCTAAATTTAATCTTGTATTTATCTATATAGATTTAAAATTTGGATGTAAATCAAAATTTTTGATTTTAACTACTATATGTCACTACCATATTACATCAAAAAGTCAGAGGTATATTCAGTAAACCATGTGCAATAAATTTATAGTTAACTTATTTAAAAAGGAAAACATGTCACGTGTTAATGCTACAATTGTTTTCACTAAGGAAAAGATAAAATCACCCTTAGATGTGTCCTATTATATATATATATATATATATATATATATATATATATATATATATATATATATATATATATATATATAGATAAATGAAAATTAAAGATAGGGACAGTTTACTCCTGCATCGGAGTGTAGGTCCAATTAAATTTTAAGTTGAAAAGCATGATTAACCATAAAAATTTTAATCCAAAACTTATGGAAGAAGCAACAATATAGTTACTGGTAATATTATATACAGTGTACATGTAGGCAATCAATCAATACATATATATGAAAGCGTAAGCCATGCAGAAGGTGGTGAAACCTGTTCTATTGTTTGGTGTCAAACGTTCATTTTGGTCCTTTGGCTGTTGGGAAGGCATATAGTTTGGCTGTTATGGTTGGGAGAGTTACACTTATGTTAGGTTTTGTTAGATGACACGTGGGTTGGGTTTTTGTGAGGAATGATGGTATTGGTTCTCCATTTTGTAGTTTTGTGTTGATAGGCCCTTCATGTGTTATTATGAGTAGTTGTGTCCAGGTGGAAGTTTGTGCTTTCTGATGACATAGTTTTGTTGGTGTTTTTCTGATTGTATGAACGTTTACATGATCTATTTCAGGCTTATTGATGGTAGTATGTGTAGTTTTATCTAGACTGGGGTTTTGCCATGGGGTTATGTGAAGTTCGGAAAGGTTGAGGGTTTGGAAATAGGGATGTAAACGAACAGAGCACTCGGTGAACTGTTCGGTAAAAGCTCATCTTTATTCATTTATTTAGTTAAACAAATAAATATGAACAAATTTTTTTGTTTGATTAATTAAACGAATGAACACGAATAAAATCTCGTTTATTTATTTATGTTCATGAACTGTTGCTTATTATTCATTTACATTCATTTATTTATATATTAGCCGTACATTTATTATTATAATTATAATTATATACATAACATATGGATATTTATTTTTTGGATTAAATTCATTTGTAGGACGGCAAATATTTTTATAATTTCATTTCGGTTATCGACAATTCTACGGTGTTTGGGCTGGTGTTTGGATGGCAATTTTGAGTGAATAAATAAATAAAATGTATTTTGTTTCATTTTAAACTATTGGTAATATAGTGTACGTGGGGGTATGTGATTGTAGGATGTGGGACTGTGTCGCCAAGTTACTTATACACGTGTTTTGGTGAGGTTTTAATGCATTCAATGTAGATGCAAGAGTGATGTGGAAAGTTTGTATTATTTAAATTATAGGGGGTGTTCGTTTTAGATTAAATAAATTAATGGGTCGTCATTATTTTTGTATTGAAAAGTGGGTCAAATTGATAAAATAAAATAAGAGTTGATATTTCTCTCATTTATAAACTGTTGGAATTCTTGGCGCACCAAGATCCTTTTAAGATAGGATTTGAGTTCATTGAGCTAACTCTAGCTTGAACAGCTATCTAAGGCAGCTAGAAGTAGCTTCCTTTAGCTCAAGTCAGCTCACTTCAGCTATAAGTAGCTCAAAGTAGCTGGACTTCAGCTCAAGTTAGCTCAAGTCACCTCTAGTCAGCTCACTTCAGCTTTTGGTAGCTGAATGTAGCTGGACTTCAGCTCAAGTTAGCTCAAGTCAGCTCAAGTCAGCTTACTTCAGCTTTTGGTAGCTGAGTGTAGCTGGACTTCAGTTCACTTCAGCCGAGAGCAGCTAACTCCAGCTCAAGGTCAACTCTAGGAGCTGGACCTCAGTTCATGGTGGTTGGTTGGAGCTTAAAGGAGCTCAATGGTGCATAAGTAGCATAGTGAGCTAGCTTTGTGCAAGCTCACCTTGCTTTTAGCTCAAAACCACCAAGAGACACATTTTTTGTGTAAAGGTATGTCTCTTCATCAAAAGAGATGACTATTGGCTAAAAGAACATGTCCTTTCATCCAAAGGAAGTGTTCCTTGAGTGAATAGACATGTATATTCAGCCATGGGGTGGTTGGGGTGGTTATTGCACCAAGAATGATGTCCTTTGACATCAAGAGACATATATATTCGGCCATGGGTTGGTTATAGCACCAAGAGATGTCTCTTGACCAAACGGACATGTTTCTTAGGCCAAAAGAAGTGTTCCTTGGCCAAATAGACATGTATTTTTGCCACCATAGATGACCCTTGGCCAAAGGAAGTGTTCTTTGGCTTAAAGAACACCTTGCTTGGTGTAAAGGTGTGCCTTTTGGTCATCTATAAATAGCCTTTAGTGGCTAGCCATTTAGAGCATTCCAAGGCATTCCATTTGCTCCATTTTTCTTGAGAGAAAAGTCTCCTCCTTCCTTTCTTTTAATGGCCAAAATATTAGACACCATTTTAGAGCATTGTGGGTGGAATTATATTGAGATTATTCATCTCAATTCAAGCTTCAAGGTGCTCCTCTAAGATCAAGTGCTTCATCAAGTTTTCGCCAAAGATAACCAAGAAGAAAAGTGCACACTTTTTCTTGGTTTAGTAGCATGCTAGGTTTTATTCATTATTTACATGAATGTTCTTAGTAGCATGCTAGGATTTGTTTGCCACAATATGTATGTAAAACTAACATGCTATATCAAATGCACAAAATATGTTAAACAAATTAGAATGATGCATGCTTGTACTCATATTGAACTCAAATGATCAAAAGGCATGTGGCATGTACATGAGTAAATAACATAAAGATATGTTATCATGAGATCTTGAAATCTTCATAAACTACTGGCATTGTTTAATTGCTTCTTGTCTTTTTCACTTTCAAACAAGAAAACTTGTGATTTGCCTCCAACCTCTTCTCTGTGACCAAATTTTCCGGCAATTCATAATACCTGCGACCGCCGACCTCAGATTCGGTTACTCATTCCTCTATTCATCTATCCCAGCTTGTGATTGGCATGCTTTTGAAATAGGACGAGCTCGAGCTTGCTACAAATCCCAACTTACAATTGAAATAGAACAAGGTCAGGCCTTTTGCTATAAGAATGGAGCGTGGATCCGGTGGAACAGGATGAGGTTAGGCCTACTGCGACAAGAACGGAGGTGGATCCTAGCTTACGATTGGAACAGGACGAGGTCAGGCCAGCTTGCAATCCGATCCGGTGGTCACACAAGAGATCAGAACTCGTGAGATGGCAGACGCAACTTTGGGTGGGTTGTCGGGCATCGAGTTGGGCTAATGTTGGTAAGCGGTGGGAAGGGGTGGTGGGTGTGGTAAAAGATGTAATAAATGCCAACTTAGGGGTTAATGAGCAAAGATCACACATGGGTTAAACTTACCTGTCCAAGACCTGCATTTGACCCGGGATTAATGGGCTCAAATTAAAGAGATTAATGGGAAACGAACTCCCCCATAATGTGGATGCCATGTGCTCTTTTATGTTTGTCTATGTATAGTGTTGGCTGTATTGGTTTTGGTGGCAGGAACAAAAGCGTTCTTTGCCCTCAGCAATCTGCTTCATATTTTCGGGTGCATAACAAAAAAAGATTGGCCATTCTCACATCTTTCAATGTTAAAGCACATAACCTAAAACCAATTGATAATAAATAGAGAGGCCTCATCATTTTATAAAGTATTAATTTAACCTCTTTTCTTAGTCATGTAGAATTTTTCCCACTTAACACTCCCCCTCACGTGTAGGTTATTTTTTGGCTCTATCACGTGGGTTATTTTTTTTCAATAACTAGGGCAATTTTGAAGTTGCTCTAATACAATGTTAAAACGTCTAACTTAAAATCAATTGGTAATAATTGGAGAGATCTCATCGTTATATAAAGTCTTGACTTAACCCATTTTTCTTGGCCATGAGAAATTTTTCCCGCTTAGCATTGAAGTTACTCTCAATTTATCCACAACAACTACAATTAACTTTAGAGTGTTAAAAATATTTGATTCTCCATACCCCACATTCCTCCCAACCATTTACACTATCCAAATGCCCTCTATACACAAGCTCCTCCACCAAATCTCCCATTACCATGGAAAACACTTCTGCAGGCTCCTACATTCAGCAAACAACCTTCAATAGCAAAGGAAAAAAGTATACAACTATATCATATAAGTCTATTCATTAAAATATCTTATACATATAACATGGCTTGCTAACATCATATCCTCTAACATGAAAACAGATTACACATTAGACACCTCTTCAACAGGTGAATAACAACAAACAATTCCCCCCCAAAACAAGCCGTAGAAAACTGTAAGTGATACTTAGCTTAAAACATCACTTACATCACAATCGTCCCCCACACTAACACTATAGTTTTTGTTACAACCAGAAAACTTGCCAACCCTCCAACGGATTGAGAAAAAGCATAGCTCCTGATGTAGTCTTAGCACTAGTTGTTACTTTGATCGTTTATGCAGCTCTTCATTTTCACATGCTTTCTGTCTTCCCTTCTAATTCCTTCATCCACAAACAGTTATATTTTCTCTAAGTTTTGTAAGACTATATAATTTCCATATCTGCATTTTTTTCTCTTTCTATTCGGATGTCAAAACAAAATGCCTACCCGCAGCGTAGCGCAGGCGGCCTCTTAGTCAAATAGGATAGTTCAATTTCTCAATTTTTCTGACTTATTCAAGGACAGTTGAAACTTCTAAAAAAATAATGATACACAATAACATTTTTAAATTTTGTGACAATAAACACTTAATTTATTTATTTTTATTCAAAGGATTGAAAATTATGGCGTTTGCAGGTTTGGATATGCACCGATGGGCTGCGAGTCAGATTAGGCCCAAACATGCTCATCAGCAATCAGACGGACGAGAATCTTTGTGGTATTATACGGCGCACAGATAAAGGTCTCATCCCCTCCCTCCTTCACTTTCGCGCCATTTTTCCTCTAATGGTTGTCCTGTCTCGCGACTCGCGACACACCTATCTGAAATCCTAGAGCTTCCACTGATCCACTCCCATTACTGACCCTGATCGCTGCTTACGATTTTACTGAAATTTCAAATTCTGCTCCTAAAACCTGTTGCTGACAGTGATTAGGGTTTAACCTGCTTCAATGTCTGAGCGCAGGGCTAAACGTCCCAAGATCCAAAGGTTAGTCCTTATATTTGAACATGTTGTAATAAATGGCTTATGTGGATTTTCCTCCTTGTTTGTGGGAGGGAGTTTTCAGGCTTCTTGCATCATTCAAAATTGCAGATGGTTCTTCTTGGTAGATTTCTGATAGTTTGTGTATTTCCGTTTGTTCAGTTTAGTTCTCCCAGAGAAATGTGTAAATGGTGCAATCTTTTTGAGTAATCAGTCCTCAATTCTGAAAAAAATTGAAAATTTGAGGATGGTTAAAAGTCAAGGAAGACTGGTTTTGCTATTGTTCTTTGGGTTTCTCAAGAAATAGCTTCAGACATAGAGACATATGATGCTTTAGGTCTATTTCCTTGTAAATGATCTTCTTAACATTTCTCATATTGCCTTCTAATAAATCTTTTTGTTCTTTCGTAGAAAAGGAAGAGCTGCTTTTCTTTTGTGTGTTTGTTATGAATAGAGTTGAGTGGGTAATACTAATGTAATGGTAATAAGGTTCGGATAGGGAGAAATTGATTTCATTCTGTAGCTCCCAGATCGAGTGCGAGTGCTGGTTGATAGGAGTTCTTGGTATCAACACCAAAGATGTAGTTAAGCTGCTCCCCACCTTAAACGAAAAGTTAATTTGTATGAAATGGATGAGTTCCTCTCTTTTCTTTCAGGTGTGAAGATGACTACTTACCTGGAAACATAACTGAAATCGAGCTCCATAACTTTATGACTTTTGATAACTTAACATGCAAACCGGGGTCACGGTTGAACCTTGTCATTGGGCCAAATGGTTCTGGCAAGAGTTCTCTTGTATGTGCCATTGCACTTTGCCTTGGTGGTGAGCCTCAGGTTAGTTTGTGTCCTACTCTGTTTCATATGCTTGCTAATATATTTTTGTAAAGATGGGACTTTTGAATCTTGCAGCTGCTTGGAAGAGCAAGCAGTATTGGAGCTTTTGTAAAGCGTGGTGAGGAATCAGGCTATGTAAAAATCTCCTTGCGAAGTCAAACTGTTGATGAGCAGATCATCATAATGCGTAAAATAGACACACGAAACAAGTCAGAGTGGTTGCTCAATGGTGGGACATTTTATTCTGAAATTCTGTTTCAATTTCTCAAGTTTATGTCGTCCATAATCGTAGTATTATGAAATGTGTTTGTTGGCTTTTTTTATGCTAGAATAAATCAAATCTTCTCCTCTTCTGGTAATACCGGTTGTCAGTGGTGGCTGAGCTAATAGTAGCATGGTAGTTTAGTTATACCAAATGTATGAACCTGTACTGACTACTGAGGGGTTGTGGGTATTTAAATCTCAAGGTGTGAGGAGAAAGAGAGAGAGGCTAAATTGTCCTAACAATTTTAATGACGTTTATTAGGAAGTACATGTGCGTTGATTAAGAAGTTGTTGGAACAATAGACTTCGTTTCTAGTAAAAAGTATCCTGTGCAGTAGTGAATTGATATGTAAACTACCATGTTAATCCAGCAATTATTAATGTTTAGACCAGGAGTAAAAAATAATTGATCAATCAAAATTTTTGTATACCGAGATGCTTTATTTGCTTCAGTGGGGCCAAATTTCTCTAACAATTAGGAAGTACAATGATGTTTATTAGGAAGTTGTTGAATGGTAGATTTCGTTTCTAGTAAGAGTATGCTTTGCAGCAGTGGATTGATGTGTATACTGCCATGTTAGTTCAGCAATTATTAATGCTTAGAGACCAGGAGTGAAAAGTAATTGATCTACCAAAATTTTTGTATACCAAGATGCTTTTTTCACTCTAGTGGATGACCCTGTTATTGGTACTTTTTTTAAAAAAAAAAATTATTTTGATTTCAGGGAAGGTAATTCCTAAAAGAGACGTAACAGAGGTAATTCAGAGATTCAACATACAAGTCAACAATTTGACTCAAGTAAGTTTCATGTGGACCATAAATAATGCATAATGTACCTGTTATTGTTAAGAAAATTTGGTTTTGTGTACATTCTATGTGACATGTGATCGATGCCCTTGTGATGGAACTGTAGTATGCTTAATTTTGATATTTACTGCATTAGAGGGCTGTGATTGTTAAACCTTATTTAAACACTTTTGCAGTATTATTAGAGTCATGGGTCAATGAACCATTGCTTTTTGTATGTAGTGGTAGAAGACAATGCTAGTGATTTCAGTTAGTATGCAGGAAATCTCATTTCAATAGTAATTAGGTTTAGGTGGTTGTAACTCTCTATCTATCTGGCACCATAACCATATGAGAATTTGTACCTCAACTACAGATTGTTATCTGTGTAATGATAATCAATTAATTTATCCATCTATCAGCTAAAGTCTTGGTACCAAACTTGGCTTTTATGTTTTAATTGGTTGATTCTATATGTATCTTCCTCCAGAGTGGGGGTTTCTTGAATTTAATACTAATCAGTTAGTCAATTCAGCTCTTGCATTATATCTGTATGTTTCAATCTCTATATTTTGATTTTCATTTCTTTTCTCCCAATCATTAATAAGTATATCTTCTTGTTTTTCCTTCCCTTTCTTTGGGTGTTTGGGGGGGGGGGGGGTCGGGGGAATTGGTATCAGTTTTTGCCTCAAGACAGGGTCTGCGAGTTCGCCAAGTTAAACCCAATACAGTTGCTAGAGGAAACTGAGAAGGCTGTTGGGGATCCTGAACTGCCTGTTAAGCACCGGGCTCTTGTAGAAAAAAGTTGTGAATTGAAGAAACATGAAAATGTGAGATAGAAATTTATACTTCTTGTTTGTCATCTTTCACTTCATGATCTCACAGCCTGCCTCTAAGGAACTCATCTAATCTGTTTTAGGCTGTCGAAAGAAATGGAGAAACTCTGAAGCAATTGATTGCTCTCAATGCTGAACAAGAAAAGGATGTTGAGCGTGTTCGCCAAAGAGCAGAACTTCTAAAAAAGGTTTGGTTTGATTATCACAGCTACTTCTATAGTGTTTGTTCATGTTATTGTTTATTTGACAAGGAGACAAAGTTATTAGGAGACTAGAAAGAAGTACAGAGGATGGAGGATGAGAATTCCTTTCTCAAGGAAGAGGAATAGAGCATTTATGTAATACAGCTTTCCAATACCTATGTCTAGAAGCCAAAAATACACCCAAAAGCTGATGTTCATTCAGAAGCTGGATAGACTTGCTTTGGTAAAAATGCTGGATATGCTAGCTTTGGGGAATAAAAAGTATAAGACTGCCTGAGCCCTGAAAACCATCCAAATGCACAATGGTGCATGATACACTAAAAATATCCGTGGCATATTAGCCTTCTTTTGTCTCCTAAATGCAAAAAATTTTCAGATAATCATTTATGGGATCAAGGCAGATCCAACTATCCTAAGCAAATACCCCATTAAGTCCAAGGATATGAACTATGTAAAAGGTATCCATTACATTAAGCACAAAACATTAGAAGGGAATCTTATATTGGTATAGGACAATAAGGGAACTTATATTTCCAGTGGAGAACTTGTCCTATAACCGACTGAAATAAGGTGTTTAAAGTAAACTTTGCAAGAAAAACACCAAAGAATCCAAGATCCAAAGCTGAAAAGTTGAGTCCTTTTTTCGTTGCTTCATGATCAGCTGCTTGGCAACATTATTGTGCTTTTTATATTTTTTCAACTCTAGGTTGATTCCATGAAAAAGAAGTTACCTTGGCTAAAGTATGACATGAAGAAAGCTGAATTCATGGATGCAAAGGCAAAAGCTGAAGAAGCTAAACAGAAGTTTGACGAAGCTGCAATTGCTTTGAATGAGCTGAAGAACCCGATTGAGTATGGTTTCTTTTTCATTCAGTTTTCTATTTTTCTCTTGTCATTCTAATGTTTAGAAGATATTGGTCTCCAATTGACTTAAGCCGCCTTACATGCATTACAGGCATGGCCTCCTGCTTCAATTTGTCTCTGACAATGATGTTGGAGCAGTGGGAAGGCAATCTTGCCATTCTTTCTACCTTTGTAAACTTGACGGAGTTATGGTTATGCTTTCATCATTTTTTTTTTCAGGGAACTTTTAATGGGATTTCTTCCCATTGTAAATGTGGCATTCCCGTTTTCTGCATATGGTGCATAGCCACTGTTCAGATGTAGATATATGTGCTTTGAATGCCATTCCACCTTGATTATCATGGAATATATCCACACATCTCAGGGTTCTTGTAATGCTGGGTTGTATCCACAATTGACTGAAAGGGCATGAGAATTAGATTCCTGAATTAAAAACATCTGCTGTCTGCCAGGGCTTTGTAAATCACATATTGAGGACTAATGATTTGTCATCTTCATAATCTAATTGCATTAATCTTTAAAATTCCTTCTTGCTGATAGATTCTGTCTATTGCTACCTTTTGATGCAATTAATAATTTGTTGACTGCAGAAAGCAAAAGAAGGAGAAGGCTCTGATGGAGAAAAAATGTAAGAAGATTAGTGGTCTCCTGAATGCTAATGCAAATGAGCGTATGAGTGTACTGAAGGAGGAAAGTCAAGCAGTATGTTAAGCTTCTTATCTTCTCTTTGCTTGTTGGTTCCGTACATACAGGTTCTTCGCCTGTGGATAAGTTAGTTAGCTATAAGGATTTTTCTTTTTGACTAATAGGTGGTGCAAGTTAACGGGACCAAGAAGGAAATGGAGGATTTGCAGAAAGAAGAAGCATCTCGGCAGCAAAGAATTTTAAAAGTTAAGGAGGAACTTCATGCTGCCCAACTAGACCTTGAAAATCTGCCACACTATGAATCTCCTAAAGATGAAATTGTAAGTTGTCATATGGAATCTTTTTCTCGATCATTTGTTGGAAACAAAGTATTTGATAGTCCATTACAGCATTCTTGAAATAAGCATGGTCGGGAATACTGTTTCTGTTATTGTTGTTATTATTATTATTATTATTTGAGTCTTGACATGGCTAGGATTTTTGTATCAATATGTACAATTGTAGCCCTCATCATTACCTATACTTATTTTTTTTATAGGAAAGATTACGTAGAGAAATTCTGGAGTTTGCAGTTCTTTTGAATAGTAAGAAGAACCAAAAGTTGGAGAAGGAGAAACTTCTGGTCCAGAAGAAGCAAAATCTCAGACATTCTGTGGACAGGTTGAGGATGAGTGCAAATTTGTCCTGAGTGCAAATTTGTCCATACAGCTTAAGTCCTGAAAATTTTTCCAATCCTTCTGATATTTTTCTTTCCTTCTATTCTTTTTACCTTTTCAAGGTTGAAGGATATGGAGAATGCTAGCACAAAGGTTTTGCATGCTTTACGAACTTCTGGAGCTGAAAAGATTCATGATGCTTATAACTGGTTGCAACAACATAGTCACCAGTTGAATAAGCAAGTTTATGGTCCTGTGCTGCTTGAGGTAACACTGATGCAGGTTGGTATACTTATTGGTGACTGTTTTTCGTACCCTAATGTGATTGTTATTGCAAAATCAGGTTAATGTCTCAGATCAGCTGCATGCAAGCTATCTGGAAGGTCATTTGCCTCACTATATCTGGAAGGTATCTAATAAGTTATTATCAGATTTTACTCGTTTTTCCTGTAAAAAAAAATTAATTTTTTAATAACAGGCAGATAGGCTTATGGTTTAGGTTTATGCCGGTTGGAAGTCAATGTCCTTGGGTAAAACTGTTTTTGAGTTCAGTTATGCCCAAGCACTGGTATTTGCTTTTTCTTTTGTCTTTCTTAGTACAGTATGTCACCCAAATATTCACTTGTCATCCCAGGATGTTACGTGGTAACTGAAACAAGAGATAGATTTAGTGGCTGAGACTGTTAAGTGGAGAAATTATACTATGTAAATGTTGAGCAAGTTTAGTGTTTTGTTGTAGAATTTATGGGTTTAAGGCTCAATATGATACTGTAGGGAAGCCTAGTGCTTGACAATTCTTTAAGAAAAACCTTGAATCAAACTAGGGTTTAAGCATCATAAATAAGAAGGCGTTGCCCATAATTGGGTTGTTTATTAAGTGAATGAATCATGCTATAACCAAACCAGTTTGTCTTGTAATACGCCAGTTTGCTTCATTTTTGACAAAAAACATTGGTTCTCATGCTTCACTAGTTAGTCTTTTAGTACATCACGAGCAGCTTTGAGGACATTAAAATTGGTTCCAGTGCAGCATTGAATTTTATGGAGAACAGTATCTCCAGCTTTACCCTTCTCGAGTTCAACTCCAAAGAAGAAAGAACTAATATAAAAAATGGTTTATGTTATACCAACTATTAGAGTAGGGACTGAAAAACTGGAAAACAACCCAGAAGCAATTACATAAACTCTACTTAACCTAGTAGCTGACAATTAGATCTTATGGAATTTTTGTCCCTCCAAACAGAAAGATGAGGGATGAATTGGATGATTACTCTCAAATGCTCAGAATTCTTAGAAATAGTTAGATTATCCTACTTTTATAATTTAACAAACCTAAGGGCAATCTTGACCAACCAAATAATACAAAAAACAAATGTGCTTTTATTTTTCTTCGGCAGTTTTGCTAATATTGCTGTGTATTGCTGGCTCTTTTCAAAAGCTTTTTTAATGGATGTTCTCATATGTCTTTCAGTATGGGTCCACTGGATAGTTGTGAGCTTCTCTGTTGTTACAGAAACATCATACGTAGGTCTAGATTGCATCACTTGATTCACATAAAGCATAATTCCCTGTTTTTTTTTTCTCTTAGACACTCAAGTCTCAGTAATGTTGAAGCAATTACACACTTAAATTGAGCTTTGCAAGCCCTATTCCTCCTAGGTTAAGAAAACCTATTCCTAGACTCAAAATCATAATAGGACTGGAAAACTAGTGAGCAATTAATAACTCCTAAACTAGGAAGGAACACAATAAATTGACACAAAATCAGATTCCCTAAGTAAATTCTGGACTTTCCAGCAGACGTGTAATTTACCAGAATACCCTTAATCTTTAAAATTGACAAAAGTAAGCTAACTTAGGCTCAATGACTCCTAAGAGCTTGATAATTATTACAGAAGGACAAACAATAACCAAGAATAATAATCTAAAGTTAGACCAATCTAATCTCATTATTCATTCCTATGCTTGTATTCTTCATGACCTTTTTTTTCGCTTGCTATTCTTTCCTTACTGAACCAATCCAAATTGTTAGGGTTGCAGTACCTTAATCTTAGCTTTCATGTAAGTTAATCATTGTCTGCCATCAACAATAACCACTTCCTTCTCTCATTCAGTCTTTCTTCACTTGTTGCAACTCAAAGTTATGCATTATACCTAATCACAATAAGATGATAGGCAGCTACTGGGATAGTTGTCCATTTGAAGTTTGGATGTGACTTTGACAGATAAGGAAATGGCATGCTACTTTCTCAAGTTCGTTCTTTCTTTTCTTCTCTTTTTAAATTGACATCAAGTTCATCATCTATATAATTTCTTCTTTGATGTGCAGTCTTTCATCACTCAGAATTCTTGTGATCGAGATTTTCTGGTTAAGAACATGAGTTCTTTTGGTGTTCCAATTTTAAATTATGTGGAAGGCGAAAGCAATGCCAAACCACCTTTCCAACTTTCTAATGAGGTATTTAGCACTGAGGCATCAATTCAGTGGTACGTCCACACACACCTTTACTCGAAGTGTTCATGCTAACCTTTTCTTATTGAGCAGATGAAAGAGCTTGGGATTTATTCACGGCTTGACCAGATCTTTGATGCTGCTCCTGTTGTTAAGGAGGTTTTGACCTCACAATTTGGTCTGGACTGTTCTGTATGTCTCCTGACTCCTGAGCATCTGCTTCTTGATTCTTGAATTTATAGTAGAAGTCCTGTCTTAAAACTTTTACCCATTGAGCATATGCTTCTCCCTCCTAAACCTTTTGCAAATGCCTCTCAGTATATTGGCCAGAAGGAAACCGATCAGAGTGCTGTTGATGTTTCCAAGTTGGGTATTTTAGATTTTTGGACTCCAGAGAGCCACTACAGGTGGTCCATCTCTCGATATGGTGGTCATATTTCTGCAAGTGTTGAGCCGGTGGGACCTGCACGGCTCCTGCTAAGTGGTATATTACAATTGTTCTCCTAGATTGGCAAAAAGCTGATTAAAATGATATTTTCAGGTTGATAAGTTCATTTTTTAATTCTATTTTTATTTTTCTATTAATTAGGTCCCGATATTGGGGAAATTGATAAACTGAGGTCCAGGAAGAATGATTTGGAAGAATCCATTGCTGATGATGAGGAATGCTTGAAATGTCTGCAGACTGAGCAAAGAGTTCTAGAAGATGAATATGCTAAACTTGAGAAGCAGCGAGTATGGCTTGAAGGATAATGCATTATGACTTTTTTTGTCAAATATTGTGTTTGCAATTTTATATATAAGGGGTTATCTTTGATTTTGATTATGTATACAAGATCCTCAATATGAAATATTTGGTAAATTTCATGGAATTTGCAGGAGGAGATTCTTGATGCTGTACGAACAGGAAAACTTAAAAGGCGTGAAATGCAGAACCGTGTTGGTAAGTGCTGCAGCTATATCACTTGCCCGACAAAATCTCAAGTCCCTTCATTATACTCATAGGAAAATGACTATTTTAGACCAAAGAAGAAAAAAGTTGCAGTCTTTGGAGAAAGAAGAGAATCTGGATGTTGTGATGGCAAAGCTCATTGAGCGAGCTGCAAGATTGAATGTTAAATGTTTTGAGTATGCAATCAAACTCAAGGTAAATTGCAGTTAAAACTGTTTTTTCTTTGTTTTATTATCATGCTAGTATCACTTCCTTTAAACTTGAGGAACATCGCCTTGATTGTTCTCTTTCTTCATTGGCATCTCCCCAATGTTTTCCATGTAAGTGGGAAACCATACAACAACACTGATTAGGTCAGTGTTACTAGAACTGTGCTTGAGGGCTATAGTTGCAAGGTGCTAATGCTAGTACCTGGGGTATGTTTTACACCTAGAGAAGCAACTTTTGGGAAGTGCCCATAGGAGTTGAATGCTCTAAACTAGCTCCTGGTGTGTCTCTGTAGTTTAGTTTATTGTATATTGATTTGGTGAAACAGAAAAAGACAGGACAATGGTGGCAGCTTTGAAAAGATGATTCAAGTAGCCATTGTTTTTTCATTTTGTGTCTTGCTTTCTTCCTCTGGTGCTGTTTCTTAGTATTTCTTGTTAGACTGTACTTTTCATTTTCTTTTGAGGAATATAATCTCTCTCTCTCTCTCTCTCTCTCTCTCTCTCTCTAATTGCATGGATGGTTTTTTCCCACCTTTTCTTGTGTGTGTGTTTGGGGGGGGGGGGGGGGGGGATGATATCTATACATATGATCTTCTTATTGACATTTCCTTGCTGCAATTCTTAAAAAGTTGTTTTCTTATTTTCATAAATGCCCACACTTTCGCATTTAGCTTAGTGCTTCATGCCTTCAAACACAGAATCCCCTTCAAATCATTTATCAATGGAGAGAATCATGGGTTGATACTCAATCTGTCTCGATATTCACGTAGAAGGGGCTTGCTCTGATTGTTGAAACTCAATGTCATATATTATCCTTCTTGATGGCTTGTTAGTTTCAGTGTAACTTTTAGAAGTTAGTGGCATGATATTGATTTCATGCTGCTGAGCCCCAGTTGGCTGCTACTAGCTTCTTCTGTGAATTTGCTGAGGCATTTAGAAAATTGTTACTTCCCACTTGTTCTCTACTCTTAGTTATTTATTTATTTTTTCTGGCTTATCCTTTTATGCCAACAGGAATTGATTATGGAAGCTGTTGCACTGAAATTGGATTTTGCTGGAAAGCATATGACATTCATTGAAAACGGGGCAAAGGTATCTCTTATGGGTGTTTGTCCATTAACTGTTAATTTTTATCCTGGAAACCATACCAACTTCATAGATATTGTATTGATATGGTTTGTATCCTTGAGCACAGATTCACAATTTAATTTATGGAATATGGATCTCATGAGCTTTTGGTGTCTCTGTGAATCTGTTTTATTTCTTGCTATTATCTTAAAATATTTCTCTGTGATCTATCAGTACTCCCTCTGTCCCAAAATGGTTGGCATATTTCCTTATTTGTACATATTGAGGATGTTGTGCCAGATAAACATAGTATATATGGGGAAAGACTCAAATGGAGTATCAGGTTTTCCAACTGGAAAGGGAAACAAAAGAAGCTATCTCCTTAATCCCTCCTCCTGCAGTTTTTTGGCTAATCTGGACGGAAAGAAACTAGAGAGCTTTTGAGGGTAAAGGAGGGCCTATATCCTTTCTGAGGTTAAAATGGCTAGATTTCCTCAGGTTCTAGGTGACAGGAAAGTTCTTTTGTGAAGATTCTGAAGTTGTAAATTTTGTAGAGCTATTTTTTATTATTCATTTTTTGTGAGACCTTGCTCCTCGTTGGTGCTCCTTTAGTCATATATGTTTTTATCATTTCATATAAATAAACATAAAAAAAGTACGTTTGTTATATCATGATTGCCCTTATCTAAATCACACAGTTACAACTAAAAGGTTATTCTAAATGGGAATATGACTTGATTGAATGGGTAAAATTGGAAAAAAAAGTTGTCTAGATATTAAAGTGTGTCATTCATTTTGGGAAGCAAATTTGAAATATGTAAATCATTATGGGATAGAGGAGTACTAGTTATTTATAACTGTTTTAACACTTTTTTTTTCCTGTCTGATTTTCTTCAAGGAAAAGTTTCACTATTGTTCTCACTGCCTAACCTCTTGTGCTTTTTAAATTTCATTTATTCTCTACGCATTTTATTTCTTAGATATATTTCCCCTTCTGTTATCTTCCACCATCTGCATTTTTTATTGATCCTCTAACCTCTTCCTTAAGTGGTCTACAGCTGATTTGATAAATTAGGTCAGATATTTTTCAGCTTTTTTTTCCTGACATGTGGGTTGTACTGATAAGTTAAAGCTATTTAGCTGATGGCACAGCAGTGACAATATAGAATTGTAACATGGGAATCAAGTGATTTATGGGAGCTCATTAGTGTTTGAACAGTTTTTTGGAACCAGAATGAGTATCTAGCTTTTGAAGGAAATTGTGTTACTGTTGACTATGAAGTTTTAGATGATGCGTAGAATTAAAAATATATGCAAGGAAATGAGACCTGATTTAACACTTACATGTGTAAGCTTTGCTCTTCCCTGTGCTTCATGGGGTGTAGGAGACAAAATCTGGAGTTGGAGTGAAATTATGCTTTGCTGTTAGTCGAGAGGCATGGTATATTTGGTTTGAGTCTGCTAATCCTATAGCAACCATGGTTGATGGCATATTCTTCAACCTGTTCTATATGGTTAAGTGGTACTCCCTCCATCCAAAACCTTTGCAACATATTCTATTTTGGCAGTCCCAAATCTTTGCAACATTTCCATACTTGAAATTACTTCACCATATCACCCTTTAAACTAACATTACAATAATCACTTTTTCCCACTTTCTTGATTTATGTGGAAAAAGTTAAGGGCAAAAGTGGAAGCAACACAACTTTTTCCTCTTTCTTGATCTCCGTGACAAATCAAATGCTTCAAAGGTTTTGGGACGGAGGGAGTATAATATGAAATATCAAAATTACTCGTATAAGATCCATTAAATAGAGCTTGACTTTTAGTTCTGATTTCCTATAATTGCTTGCAGTATTCAACATGTAGGTTGATTATTACAGGAGTGATGTTTTTCTCAGATTTTCAATGGTGATTGTTGCTAGCTTGAGAAGAAATATATCTTTACGGTTCAAACATATTAAAACATATTAAATATGAGAGAAATAAATATAAGCTTATCAAGGAGTAACCTAACGGGGAAGAATATAGGGAAGAGGATTGAAATCAGGGACCAGGAGACGAGAACAAATTAAAATTAGGTTGGATAGGGGGAAGGACATACTGAACTACAGAAAGAAAGGGGTGGAATGAGATCATAGCATAGAGATTGTAATATATATTGATGATAGATGACTTATAGCGTGGCAAGTTTCTTGAAAGTGTGTGCTTTTCTACAACAGGGTTAATGCTCCAAGCTGCTTTTTATTGCAAGATTAGAAAATGAAAATTTTAGCTTGTTATCCAAACATTTGCAATTTGGTGGACAAGCTTTTTTTTCTTATTTACAGCAAGTCAAGAAATTTCAGTTTGTCCTGTCCTAGGTGAACATTTATGTGCTGTAGACGATCCACTTCTTTGTGTATTCTTTCATTCTTTGTTGAATTGATTGGCCATTTTAACAAAAATTTCTTAGTTGTTGATTTCTGGTTTTTGTTGGATTTCATTGTTTCAGATTTGCGAAATGGAAAGCAGTCTCAAACAGCAGGAGAAATTTGCTCAGCAAGCAGCAATGCATTTTGAATATTGTTAGCTGTTAATAATTCTTAAAATTTCGCATTGGTTCTTATATATTACCAGAAATGTACCAGTTTGCTTTGGAATCTCAACTGGATGCGTGTCTGTTAATTTATCTTTTTGCTTGTTTTGGTACTCACAATATGGATTACTACGAGTTTAAGGGTTTTGAAGGAGGGGAAAGGGGGAGGGGAGACTCAATCTGGGTGAGGGGTGTGGGAGATGGGAGTCATGTCCATTTGTCAACCAAACTAGGAAGGTGGGATGTCTGTTAATTTATCTAGAAGTAAATACTTTTAAGGGTTCCTTATGATCCGGTACAAAGAGAATGTCATGCATTTACATTCTCTAGGAGTACTTCTGCGTCCTGCAGAGATTTGCCTCGACATGAAAAAATTATCTAAGTACTATAACAAAGTAGTAATGGGTTGGGCCATTAACTAACCATACCAGAACCCAACACTGTTTATTTTCCCTTGAAAATTCAGCTTGGCCTTTTTTCCCCCCTTTTCTTTAACTTAAGTTGGTAAAGTTATACCTTTTGTAGGCCAGTCTCTACTTGCTGCATGTTTCTTGTATTTGAAGGGCCATATGCTTAAGGCCAAACAAGAAGTCAGTCACCAAATTGAAGCCCGATGGACAAAATGGAGAAGTTCAGTTTGGGGTTATGTTAGATGAGGATGTGCCACTTAAGTTGAAGAAAAAATACTTGACTATTTTGCATGCTTTGCAGTGAGTGTTGGGCAGTGAAGAAGCAACACTCGATCAAAATGAATGTAGTAGATATGGTAATGTTGTGTTTGGGTGTACATATGCTAACGGAAACTAATCAAAAAGGAGGAAACAATGGGAGGGTAGCGGTAGCATTCAGGACAAACTTAGGAAAGAGTGATAAACTAGATTTTGAAGATAAAAGGGAAGTTTGTTGCTGTAACTGGGTAGAAATTGCACAAAAAGCTCATGCTCCTGTAAAACTTACCTAGGAGCTTGCCTTGAACTGAGCAAAATGGAAACCTAGGATTCATGAAGCCAATCTCAGTTAGTTGGGATATAGGCTTGGTTGATTGACTGGTACTGGAAAATTTTAAGTTTTTGTAAGTTTAGGTCCCAAAAGGTAATGGGTTTTTAATCAACATGATAAAGATGTATGGGGTGTATATGTTTGACAGTAATATCTTGCATTTTTCTGTTGTGGTGTAGTTTATAACTGCTGATATTTGTACATCCCTTTTCCCCAATCAGGTAAGAAAGAAGTGGAGGAATGTAGGGGACAACTTTCAGATGCCAAAAGGCATGCAGAATCAATAGCACTGATTACTCCTGAACTCGAAAAGGCATTTCTTGAGGTTTGATTTCTCTGTACGATGCTTTATCTTGATGGTTCTGCTGGGTTCTTTTGATACATTCTTCATGAACTCCCGATAGTTATACCAAACATTGGTGCATCAAATCTATAAAACAGTTCAAAATTGAATTTCTGTTAGATGACTTGGGTTTTTTCTTATCAGTAGTTTGGGGTTTTGGACTGATGCAGAATTACTTAGCTACAGGTTTGAGGGCAAGTTTTCTCTGATTTTGTGATCTAACATGAAATGATTGATGTCAATACAGCATTTTGGAAGTCAATAGTTTCATCTCATAAAATGAACCATGTTTTTCTCTTTCGTTTTATTTGTTTTTAAAAGGATGCTGATTGCTGAGCCATAACACCGTACTTAGTGTTTCTTCCTATTCACCCCAGAACGTTGTATATATGGAAATCATTGATTTTTGCATTTCAGGGTAAAGCTGAAAAGTTTGCTATGTATGTGTGTACATTAATTTTGGGACATTAACAAATAAAAGGAGCAGTGATTGCCTCACAGTACACCAACCCCAAAGGAGTGAGATTGATCTGGGGCATTGTTGGGTGTGCCCAGCTGAAATTCAAGGGGTTCACTTCCATTGGATGGCTTAGATTTGTCTGTCACTCCAGGCTGGAGTTTTCCACTGGAGATTTTCTGGGAGGAAGATGTACATTACTTGTTTCTTCTTACTGCCCTCAAATTGGCTGTGTTAACTTGAGGTTGATAATGCCTGTGGCCATTTGCGAAAAGCGTGGCTAAAACAAAATCACGCTTGTGCATGCTTTTGACCCTTTTCCATTTCTATTTGTTTACCTCATTGAAGTGATTAAGCTTGATAGAATAGGCTCGGAAGTCCAATAGCATTGAAGTGTAATGGTTGCTTTGATCATTTGTGTAGAAACATAGTCTTTTCCCTCTACCCTCCCTCTTTTTTCGTAGAGGCAAAGGACAAGATATCATGACATCTTTTGAGAAGTTAAGTTATTTAAATTTTAGAAGTCCCAAGATTTCAGAGAACCTTCTTTGTGCCTAGTTGGTAAGCAGGATTAGATTTTACTTGGATGATGCAAAATTTTGCATAGAATGTTGATACTGGCTTCTAGTATTCTGTTTCTGATTTCATCTGTTTGATCTACTTAGTCTCGAGTGCTGTCATACTTTTTTCATATATGTCAAGTTTCAATTGCTTTCTTGTTTTCCTGAAGATGCCAGGTACAATAGAGGAGCTGGAAGCTGCAATACAAGATAATGCATCTCAAGCCAATTCTATCTTTTTCCTAAATCAAAACATTTTGCAAGAATATGAACATAGACAAAATGAGGTATTACGTTACCATCTTTTGCATCTTTTTTCAAGAGCCTTTCACACTCATCTCTAATTTACTTAAATTACAGATAGAAGCCCTTTCTACAAAACTAGAAGCAGACAAAGAGAAAGTAAGAAGCTGTTTATCAGAAATAAACAATCTGAAGGTGAAATAATATTTCTTTTGATCATAAATTGTATGAACCTTATCGTATTCTGTCTTCGACCTGAGATTTTACAAGGAAACTGAGTATATGGTATTTCTAAAATCATAAACATTGTTGAAGACATCCATTTGGTTGGTAGGGTAATGTTTCTGAGAATATGAGCCTTGACTGACTGCTTCTAATCTAGAACCTTCTTCTAGTGGTAAGGATCTCGAGACTATATGACATTTATCACATCTTGCTCAGTTTGCGTGCAATTTACTTGGAGACAATAATCTAGTGCAATTTAAAGTTTTAGCCAATGTATGTGGATGTGACTAAAATTGTCGTAGTCTCTTGTATCTCTGACAATGTATGCTCCATGTTTAGTTTACACACACACACACACACACACACACACATATCAATCTGGCCTTCAAACATAAGATTTTATAAGTTTTATTAATTTTAAAATTAAATTAACTATTTTCATTAGAACTTAAATGTGCAATTTCATTGTTATATCTTTTATTTGCTAATTCAAATATGGTCAGTGGCAGACCTAGCATTTTTTGCAAAGTAGGGGCCAAAGTAAAGTATGATTAGAATTAACCACTTCAGCCACTAAACTTGATTAATTACAACAAATGTAACCTTCAGCTCTCTTTTTTCTTTTTTGTAGTGTTTGACTATTTTACCATTGAATTATGAGTTATTTGCTCATTTAATCAGACCCAGATATGCCATTATCGAATTAGTTAGAGTTATATATTAGTATTAGGACTCTTAAAGGAAAAAAATGCAAAAGAATACTCTTTTTTTTTTTTTTTTTGGGTACACAGAAGCATCTTTTTAAGTCTAATTACGGTAAGAGATATCCTATAGTATCAGTAAGGGGAAATGCCAGTTTTTTGGGGACACGGAAGGCACTTGGGCCAGCTTTGAATGACATTGAATGGGGAAGGGAGGGAGGCAAGAGTTGAACTCCTAACGTCCCACTTCACTTGGTGCCCCTTTACCACTTTGTTAGAGTGGCTTGGAATATTCTCAAGTTGTGTTCTGTGCATTAGTCTTACTTTTATGGTGAAAAACCATTAGTTGCCACTAAAGTTAAAGTTTTTCAACAAAAATGCTCTTACGTTTATATTCCTATCAGAAAATCCTGTTAAAACAAATTAAATATTTATCAATTTTGTTATTTTTTAACTTGAATGAAATATAAAGGCCAAAATGGTACTTAATATTTCAAAAAACCTTCATAGTCAAATCCTTTATTTAGATTACTTATTTAAATCTGGTTAGTTTATATTAGAGGCCTATGTAATAATTATATGAAGCTAAATAAAGTTCCTCAATCTTTTTACCCATATAAAATTCTATTCCATCTTTCAATGAAACTCAATTGTGACACGTTTTACCTTACTGTGATTTACAAAAGGGAGGACAACATGCCGTATTCGAGCTTTTGTTGCATCTTCTCGTGATAATATTGTCATGAGTCTCAATTAACCCTTGAATTTTATGTATTTAAGCAAATATACCTTAAACTTTAATTACTAAAACCAACCATTAGTTTCTCTCCAAAATGTAATTCTTAAATATTAAATGGTTAGAAGGTATGTTGATCACTGTATGAGTAATATATGGAATAATAATTTCAAAGTAGACCTTTTTAGATCATAACAATTTTTTATTAATTGAAAAGCTTTGAATATTCACAATATAATAGTATTGTATTTTTCAAACCAGTACGTTTTTTGTATAAAACAGCTAAAACTATTTATATCTTAATTTTTTTTTATTTTTCTTGATTTAAAAAATTGTCTTGATAGTTCATATAGTTGAGACATGGCATAACTATTTAAAATTAGATATTTATGTCATTCTCACTAACAAAGACGGGGTTCACTGTAAAAATTAAAATGTGCATGGAGAAACGTAGCATTCAATAACACATGACTTAGCTCTTAAAAAATTAATAGAAGTGTTTGTTTCTATAAAAGGATATTTTTACCTTAGTTCTATACCACTTGAAATTCTACCATTTGAAAAAACTTGAAAAATACTTTTAACATATTCCGTAAAAGATATTTTTATTAATTTTTGTTTTTATAAGCTAGGAATGGAAAAAAAAATTAATTTCCAGATAAATTATTCAAGTGATTAAAAGGTACATAAATTACTAGCTTTCAGTTGATTTTGAATTAAAAAAATTTAGAAAAGACTTAACACTTTTTATTAATCCGAAAGGATTGAACCTCAGAACACAATCAATGTCCAAAATTAAATATTTATTCTGTTGGGAAAAAAAATATTACAGATTACAATAAAAGTGCACAGGTGCAAAGTGTTTACTCCTTTTTCCTCAAAACACGAGAAAAAAATTATCTATCATTTTTCTATAAAATTTTTTATTTAAACGAAGATGCATAAAAATAAATGCATTAGAATTTTAATTTCCCTCTTATATAGGCTCAAATTTGGCACCTCCTTTTTATTTCCAGTTACATTAGCATTAGGAAAAGTCTTAAGTCTAAATGAAAGAATAAAGAAGTAACACACATCATACTAATGTCTTAAGAATTATATTATTCTAAAATATAAAATTTTGACATGTAAAATTAAATTTGCTTAAGGGAGTCATGAGTTAACTGAAGCCTTGTTCCTGTCAAACCTAAACCACCAAGAGCAAATATAGAAAACATTTCAAGGTTTGAAATTGTTGCACATAACCATATAAAATATTAAATTGTCACACGTAACATTATACTTTTATTATTTTTTTTTTGTAAGACTTCAAACTAACATCTATTCTGTGTACTGAATCATGATTCTAAGCAATTTTGCGCTAGATACAATTTTTTTGTGAGTTTTATCATTTTTTTTCTTTTTTGCTTTTGTCTTTGCTTTGTCTAACATAACTTTTATAATTTTTGTGTATTGTGCTTTCAAATTTAAGATTGATACACATAATGTTTCAAATTTGAAAACATATATTTGGAGATTTGTGATTTTGAGACATAGTATTTTTCTATTCAATATACTAAATTAATATTTTTCTTTGTTTCATTCAAAATTTTAACTCGTTTCTAATATTTGGAGAATGTTGAAATTTTTTTTGTAATTTACATACATTTTGTCCATGTTTGGATGTGTCAAAGGACTAGTCTCTCTGTGTGTGTATGTGTGTGTTTGTGTGCCACAAGTGTCATATTTGGTTGTTCCACCTAGCGGCATTTATGATTCGTGCAGGAAAGTTGGCTTCCAACGTTGAGAAACCTTGTTTCTCAGATTAATGAAACTTTCAGCCGTAACTTCCAGGAGATGGCTGTTGCTGGTGAAGTCTCATTAGGTATGGTATCTTATTGCTTCCTGGAAACAATCCTACATGCCTAGTTTTGGCTTCCCTTCTGAAATTATGCTTTTACTTACAGATGAGCATGATACTGAGTTTGATCAATTTGGCATACTTATAAAAGTGAAGTTCAGGTGATTGAATTATGAACTTTTCATCTCTACTAGCTGTCTCATGTAGCCATATATTTCTGCGTAAAATCAATTTGAGAAATATAAGTTAGCTGTTTGTTTTAAGAATGTTGTTTCTTATCGCTGGTCACTGAAGTGGCCTTCATGCCATTTCTTTTGGGTACTTTCCACCATGATCCCCTTTAATTTGAATATCAAAGAATTTGGATAAGTTCCAAGTTTGTCTTTAGTACAAAAGCAGTTAGAAAGCAATTTTCAGGAAAGGGGAGAATGTGGACGGATTATATTCAGTTCATGAAACTGCAATAAATTACAACTTTTTTATTTTCTCAGGTATTTTTGACTTTATGATGTCTGGTTCAATAGCTTATAAATTCTTTCTTCACGGCTGTATTCCAGGCTTTGATGACAATATTTCTGGCCTTAAATTGACCAATTAAAATCTCAGTTTGCTTGGAAGAGTTCCGAAGGGGATGTACCCTTTTCTTTGTTTCCTTCAGATTGAGACATATATGTTGGAATAACAAATGCATGGTACCTTAATAATCTTTGTTTTTCAATAGTGGAAAAGCCCTGCCCTTTTCTTTGAAGTTATTACTGGTATTATTTCCAGGTGGATGTATTTCTCTGTCTTTGTCCATATCTCATTTAAGTTTGCAGATGTTCAATTATTGTACCATCGTTATTGGTTGAACTCTTCCATTTTTTGGGGGATAATTGTTTAAGAGAATAGCTTAAGCTCTAGTAAGTGTCTATCTGTCTAGGAATTGTACTGCAAATGTTTCAGTCATCCAATCAAGTAATGAAACAGATGCAGTGTTCACTTTAAATGTTTTCTCAAGCTTTCAAATTCAGTGGATGGACTTTTCGTATTTCTGACCCGTGATTAAATTTTGTATCCACTTAGGCAAACGGGACAACTTCAAGTTCTAAGTGCCCATCATCAGTCTGGAGGGGTATGCCTGAAAGTATTGTTATGTTTCTCATTACAACTTGAAATTGTGTTCTAAAAAGTTTCTCTGGGATGTCCAACCAGGAACGGTCGGTATCAACCATACTTTATCTTGTTTCTCTTCAAGATCTCACGAACTGCCCATTCAGGGTAGTTGATGAGATTAACCAAGGTAAAGATTTTGTGAACTACTTGTAGATACTGATGTTATTCACAGTTTTGCTCTATTTCTGTGCTGTGCGAATTGCTTTATTTTATGGTTCTCAGGAATGGACCCCATTAATGAAAGGAAAATGTTTCAGCAACTGGTGAGGGCGGCCAGTCAACCGAATACTCCACAGTAAGTAACGGGAGACCCAATTGGGCAATTGTATCTATTGTCATTATCCATCCCAATTTAGCTTGGCCCTTTGACTTTTTATGAAATTTTAGAGAATTTTTACAGATAAGGAAGATGGAGAATAGTGATAATTTATACTTTTAAAGGACAGGGATCAAGAAAACTGGGACTACCTAAAAAGAAGCAAGGGTCAAGTAAAATGAGATGGAGGGAGTATGTTACAGTCCTAGCTGGTTATGGTTGTGGTATTGGCTTAGGGCAAGGGGACAATACGATCTCTAAGGCTCTTCAAGGGAAACCCTATGACCTTGAAGGCTCCTCCAAGAGATCCTTCGACCTCGGAAACTTATTTTTGTTTTCTTGAATTAGCTAAAACTTGGCCTTCTCTCATTTCTCATTTAATATATGGTAAGCATATCTGTAACCTCCACCTTAATAGCATCATGGAGGATAAAGATGACTTCTATCCTAACTCCTAATAACTACTCCTAACTCCTAATAATTCTTCTAATAACTTGCACCTAAATTACAATGAATGAAACAACTAGTTAAGTACGTTTTTCTGGGCACGCAACAGTGTGCTATTTTGTTTTGCTTGGTCCTTTATGTTCTTTAGTACTGCTGGGATCAAATGAAATTCCTTTGGTCAATGCTTACTGTATGTAGAGGATGTCTTTGTATTTAGTACTTCTTGCTAGAGTTTGATTTGGTTTGAATCAAGGGGGTTCTAGGTGGTAGAAAATCTTTTGTCAACATTTAGAAAGATTGATAGCTTGAATAGAACTTCTGCTTCCTAGTCGATGCATAAGAAGATGAAGCTGCATAGTGCAGAACTAAGAAGTGAAACCTTGGTAAGAAGCAAGTTGTTTCTGCTGTTTCATAACAGCGCTGTCCTTCAAAAGTTTTTAATGCTTCTACCAAGTTACATGGGAAGTTTCTATACTTCTACCCATAGATTACACATAAGCAGGAGTTTATTCCTTAAAAAGCTAATTGTTGAATTGAGTATGTAAATCCAGAGCTTCAAGTTGCTTTCCTTTTCCTCCTTTGAATGGTGAGACTGCTTTTCTGCGAAATACTCAATACCGAAAAATATGATATTCTTCTGAAAATTGAAACATATATGTCATAGGTTCTGTCTAATAACGTCATTTACTTTCCACATTTTGGGGAACTGTTGCTGTCGGGAGGAGGTTCTCCCAGTTAATTCAGTGGCATATCTTAAGCAAGCGACATGTGTTCATGTTTGCCCATCTTACAGGTGTTTCTTGCTCACACCCAAGTTGCTTCCAGATCTGGAATACAGCGAGGCTTGTAGCATTCTTAACATAATGAATGGACCTTGGATTGACCAGCCATCAAAAGGTAAACAAGCAGCCTAAACTCTCTTGACGCCAATGATAGATATCGATCTTCCTCATCGGAGAAGTGTTTGTGTTTGTTGCAGTTTGGAGCAGTGGTAAATCGTGGCGTAGCATAGCCGCCTTGGTAGAAGAAAGCCGATGCTGACTTTTGGCTGAGTTTATTTATTTATTTTCTGAAGATACAGTAAACTTGACTGCGTAAAATATAAGATCAGATCAATGCTTCAAAATGTTGTTTTCAGCGGAAGATAACTCTTCGAATCTTAGTCCTCAAAAGTTGAGGCGTTTCTGCCTTTCTTGGACCAAGTATAATTATTTCTATATTTGCTCTAAAAGGAAATTTTAGTTATTCCTTCGACGGTAATTAATTAACAACTACCGAAGCAAATGATATATTTTTATTATTCGTTTCGCAAAGGACTATCATTTTATCTTTTTTAACTGGAATTTGATTTAAATGTATTCATATTAATTTGTATTATAAAAAATTTTAAAAATTATATTTATAAATTAGTGTTATTAAGATGTTATTTTCATATAAAAAATTTATATTTCTATAAGAAATTTTAGAAGAAAAACAATCATGAATTAATTGCTGTATTATATTACAGACATAATATACGTTTAATTAGATATATTAATCCACTGTAGATTTTTCGTATATAACCTACTATTCAGCCTAAGATTTGACTAGTGTTCTTGGACTTACTCTCCCTCCTTCCATGAACCCTATCTTGTTGACGTCACCGCCTCTATCGGACCATCACCACTCCGGATCAAGGCTTTTTTCAATTTATTATTGTTGACTCCAGGTTGCGCCTTCATATTATTTGGTTGTTGCCTTAGGAAATGTCAACAAGATAGGGTTGTTCATCTTTGGATATTATCATCGCTGCTCGTCGTTGCCATTTGCTATGGTTTGCATTGTCATCGCTCGCCTTCATATTATTTGGTTGTTGCCTTCAGAAATGTGCTGGTTATTACCTCATGATCATGTCTTCTTCACCTCCCTTTTGCTTCTGTTGCCACCACACTAGGCCATAGTCATGCCGCTTCTCTATTGCCCTCGTTTTTGTTGCTGAATTATGCATAGAAACAAATTGCAAAAATATTTAAGACAAGATGTATAAGTGTCTAGAAAAAGTATGGCAGCTTCCCTAAATTTTATTTGAACATTCGCAGATGGTGGTGGCAGCAGGAAAAGAAGAAAGTTCTTGATTTGGTGAAGGAGCGTAAGCGATTTGGAGAAGGCAAAGAATCGCAACAAACAGCTAGATTTGTCAGCTTTTCTAGTGCGATATGTTAGAGATGATGGGATGGATCCATCGGAGCTAAGGTTGCTCCTTTGGAAACTAAGGACACATCCCTAGAAGCTGGGGACGCATCTTTAGCTGCCTTGTTTTTGTTCCACTCTGCTTTGTCTCTTATCCGACTACGGATGCATCCTTGGCTGTTTTAATTGTTTTGGCTCGTTTAAACTTTTGTCCAACCATGTACAGGTCCTTGGATGCTGGGGACGTGTCCTTGGCTACTCTAGAGGCAAACTTCTTGTCTATAGCTCCAATGCTACAACTTAAGGCTCCAAAGCCATGACCTTAGGTTTTCCTCCATACTTATACACCAAAATTTGTCCATGTAGCCTCTCTTTCAAGCTTTTTTCCTTCAAAAACACCCATGACTTAGTTTTCTACAAACCAATGAAGAAATATATAAGAAAACATGATAAATGCTTGAGAACTAGTTAAAATATCAAGTAAAATGTATTGAGAACTTCAATAACATCAAACAAGCTTATTGCTTATATCATGAGAAGCTCTATCTCGGTGTAGGATCTCAAGAAGCTAGGACTTAATGACATCTCTAGTGGTTCTGTTTAAGAGTTATCTCTAGAGTGGATAATGTACACATTCACTATACTAGGTTCATTTGATAACATTCAAGTATTCAATGAAAAGAATTGATCAATATATGAGACAATTTGAGTAACCACTAAATTGTGCATATGCAAATTAGTTCAGATATGTTATTAGGGCTCGATGTTGTTATGATGTTTGTGATGGAATTTTTCAATTGTTAAATTACCACAACTTAGGAGTTTATTATTCTCATTTGCTATTTTTCGATGAGGGATATTATGACCCATATAATGAATTTGATACTTTCTTCATATTAGCAAGTAGGGCTCACCACCACATAATGTTTTCTCTTTTTTGGTAAATACTATAAGGAGGTAGAGTATGTTGAACCCTATTACAATGTTCAAGGTATAGGGCAGATTGGGTGAGAGCATCCGGTAGCCCATCAAAACTAACATGGACTTTAATGATTTTAAATTTTGTTGCTTGATTAAAGAAAAACAATGCTTCACTACTTAATTCACATTTCAATTGTGGTGGGATTTTAAATTTTACAAATATTCTTTTTTCATTCGTAATTTTTTTAAAATTTTGAAAATGTAAATATTTCCAAAAATAATTTTTTTGAAATTTGGGCGTCACACTAACTACCTAAGAAGAAGAGAAATAATTAAAAAAAATACGAATTTCAAAAGGCAGATAAGAGGAAAAGGATTACTTGGTGTAGGTTTGGTTTTATGAGATTAGGATGTGCTAATATGTAGAGAAAAATTCAAAAGGAAAGAGATTATTTTTCAAAATATATAAAGTATAATAAATTTTCCTAACCTAGAACTAAATAAAAATTAGTGTCAGGATAAAATTGAATGTCAACAGTCTATAGTTAGTTATATAAATACAATTTAAAAAAGAAAAATAACATTTTGCAAACAAAAAGGGGAAAGAGGGGAAAAAAATAAGAAAAAGAAGGAGAAACAGGAGCAGTCGTGTCAGTAACCTATAAATTCACACTGCCTTATGTAAAGTGGCTATTAATTAGGACATTAGAACTTTGAAGGCATTGACCTGTTAACTGAATTCTTTCATTTCCTCGATTCCAGTTATTCCTTAGTTGTTGCTGCAACTGTGTTATTTTAAATGGATAATTAAGGGAGAAAGTTTCTTTGAGTAATTACAAAGGATATAAGCGTAATATTACAAATAACTTGTAGTGTTACTGCAGGCCTGAAAATTTTCTGGGGGAAAAAGGCCTAACATCAAAGGGTAGGTTTATATAGTTTCTCACACTATTATTAGTGAGTCACATGCTGTTAGTAAATTTTAAATATTGATACATTTTTGGGTCATGCACGTTGAAATAAGAAAAAAATATTAAGAAGGATTTTTTTTTCTCTTTCATGCACGTAATAAGAACTAGAAGAAGTATTGTTTTTGAATTAATGAGATAATTGATTAAATGTGGTGGAATCATTTTTCGGAAAAGTGGGGTGTTCTAATCTATAGTTTAGCCCTTCTGTCGATGTCACAGGTCATGTGTTTTAAATTTTGTTGCTTGATTAAAGAAAAACGATGCTTCATTATTTAATTCGCATTTCAATTGTATTGGGATTTTAAATTTTACAAATATTCTTTTTTCATTCGTAAATTTTTTAAAATTTTGAAAATGTAACTATTTCCAAAAATAATTTTTTTTAAAATTTGGGTGTTACACTAACGACCTAAGAAGAAGAAAAATAAAAAAAAAAGGAATTTCAAAAGGCAGATAAGAGGAAAAAATTACTTGGTGTAGGTTTGGTTTTACGAGATTAGGATGTGCTAATATATAGAGAAAAATTGAAAAGGAAAGAGATTATTGTCCAAAATATATGATGTGTTTGTGTGTGTGTATTAGAAATGTGTCTATAGAATGCGTGGTTTAGTTTAGGTAAAAACAAACATCGTAGGGTAAATATCTTTCGATATAGGGTCAAATATAAGTCCAAATTGAGAAAAATATTTGTGAAATACATTGTAATGTGAGGGTAATTTCACCGTTAATGAGAAGTTAAATATGACATGCTATTCAATTAGCCTGTAATAATTTGTACAATTACTAAAATATCCTTTTCTTCCCCTTTATAATAATATAATAGATCTTGTTGTTATCATTCGCCTTTGCAACTTTGGTTGACATCATCTTCTCATCTTGTTGTCATCATTGTAGTCATCTGCTTCAATAACATTCTTGACCTCATCGATAAGAATATTGATGGCCTCATTGCCATCTATAGGTTCAATGACGAGCTACGTTGACTTCTCTAGATTTGTTGGCTTCTCTAGATCAATGGTGTCATCATCACTGGAAACTTGGTGATCTAGAAAAGAATGCTACCGTCAACTGAAGAAGAAGAAGAAACAATTCATGAGCTGGGGAAGAGGAGGATGCAACCAAGTCAAGTGGCATGATCGTGACTACATGGGTAGAGAAGGGGTAACTTAGTAATTTCACATGGTTTGTCTAATTAGATGTAAGTGCATGATATCCGTATTATGATTTTGTGGGATTAGGATTTGTTAATATAATAGATATGGTTATGTTAACGAATGCCTTAAGGAAACTTGTTAAGGGTATTTTTGTTTCCTAATCACTAAAATATTTTTTACTTCCCCATTATAATTGTATAAGAGATATGGTTATGTTAACGGGTGCCTTAAGGACACTTGATAAGGGTGCTTTCCTTTCCTAATTTTTTCTTGGATAATTGATAAACATGTTACATTATTGGTACCCAAAATTAGGGGTGTAAGCTATGACCCTAAACCCAAATCTGAATCCGAACCTAATTTTCAGATTCAAATTAGGTTGACAAAGAGGAAAATAAGGATTCAAGTTAGCCTAACCCGACCCTACTTTGAAATTTAAATTTTTAGTTTGGCTCAAGTTGATCCGAATTGACCCTATTATACATTATATAAGAGCCCAACCTACCCTTATAACACATTATATAATATAAGAGCTTAGTTGAACCCAATATCAAAGCCCAAATAATTGACCCAATCTTAATTCTCTGAATCCTAATCTGTTCGTTCTAACCTTAGTCTTCTTACTATTTCCTAATTCTAATTCGTTCCTCTTCACCTCAACCAAGCAGAGACCGTCAGCGTTGACCTAGACTTTTTCAATGCCGTTTCACCAGCCTTTGGCCTCTGGCCTCCCTCCATCCCTTGTCGTCTCTCCCTTGATTTGGAATCACCTCCCAAATTGCCTCTTCTTAGCTGTGACTCATGAGCCACCATCCACTATGTTTGTCCTACCAACTGAGTTCGGGCATGCCTACTGCTTTCATCGTTGTCCAGACCAGTCACTGCTTTTTTTTCCGTTTTCTTCCTTATTAATCACCACCATTAACGAGCCATTCGCCATTCGTCAACAGTCATTGCCGCAAAACTTTCAAAGAGTCACTTCGCAGCATCACCATCCGCCAATACTGAATCAGGTCAACCCTACCCTAATCGAGTTAGGGTCAATACGGGTTATTACATAAATAGGGTCAAGTTAGAATTAGGGTTAATTGGGTTAAAGATAGTCTGCAAAAATCAGGTTTCAACCGGAACTTGACCTTATAACCCAAACTTTTAGCCCTACCCAAAATCCCCATCTTAATTATTTTCCCATAATGTCATTATCTCATTAGCTTTAAAAATAAATTAAACCATATTCTCTTACCTTCCCTATTTTTTGGTCAAAATTTCGCTCCCCTCCTCACTCCCACTCCGATGCTCCCACTTTTGCTCCTATTTATTTATTTGTTGTTTGTTCTAGTTTGTCAAGCAGGTTTTTTCCGATCCCCCATATTCTCCCCATCACTTGCCCTTCTCCGCCTCTCCAAATCAGAGTGAAACAACATTGTTGGACACTATTTAAGAATTATAGTTCAGTTTATATATATATTTTGAGATTTAGTTTATATATTTTTTTAAGTTTCGGAAATTGTGAATTGTTATCCTTAAACTTAACTTTTGAACACCATTTAAGAATTATATTTCAGTTTTCCTTTATTTTTTTATGCGTTAATTGACACGATCCCCCGTGCCCCTGCCCGGGATACCCTGTGAGCGTATGTCTCACGGTGGATTGTAATTGGCCAGCTGAGCATGTGTGCGGATTAAATCCAATGCTACTAGTTGATTAACCTAAAAATGCAATGTGTATGCTCTTATGCTCTGACTTGGTTTATTAAAACCATAAAAGATTAAAACAAGAACTCGGCCGAGAAATTTCTGCACAAATATATACAAACTGCCAAAGCATATCAAAATCAACAATTTGTGTGGTTAACTACACATAAACAACTCGTGAAAGCATTCATACAATGAAGTAACTAATGCTCCCACCCAAGAACAATCCTGAGTCAAGGACTCTTTATAACATAGATTATGGAGGCAAAAGAAAGTACTGTATCAAAATACAAGACTTTGCTGAGATCTCTTTACCCTAGCTCCCACTTTGGACACCCGTCCCAGTGGCGAGTCTCACAAATCCTCTGCCAAGTGCTACTAGGCTCTGCAGCCAAAGGAAGAAACAAGTTAGTACTGCTACATGACCAACAAACCAACTGAGCACTTAGGCAAACTAGAAACTCAAGGTTTCTCAACTACCTTACCTTTACACACCAAAAAGGTACTACCGTGATAATCCTCAACGATTATCCGGTCCAGCTACTTCAGGCTCTGCATAACAAACAGGGAGTGAGAATTCAATAATTCTCAGTAAGGGGTCTTCCAAGTACCTGCAAGAAAAACCTAGGACTCTGGCTGCGAGCTCACACAGCATGAGGGTACTAGTATATATGCATATAACCAGGTCCGTAGACCTCTCCTCAAGTAGTCCTCCTTACCAGGCCAAGCGCAACCACTTAGCAACCTGGCACTCGGCCCAAGGGCGAACCTTAGCAAGCCACAAACAATCATAAGACCTCTCACCTAGTTGTTATGCAGGGGAATTATGGTGGGACTTTGTAGACTAGGCCGCAGGGCCTCGTTGATGTAGACTAGATGAACAAGGTTTCGCCTCGTGGCCTCGTGGCTATGGCACGGCTAGGCCGACGAGGGTTCTAAACCTCTCACCTGAACTAGTGGTAGCTAATTATGTTCAAATGCAACATAGTTTCCTTAAAAACTTGCCTCCACTTCGAGTTAATATAAATCTAAAACTGGGACAATTTAAGTGTTTTTAAAACATTGAGGTGATCGTACTCCCTCTTAGCTTCGAGTGGAATCTTGAATCACCTCAATCGGACACCTGAGCGAAAAGTTATGCTGAAAACAAAATTGGGTGTCGGACGTTGTCTCGGCGACGCGTCGCCACAGTTGTCGACGTTCTGAGACAGTTTTACTGGATTGGCGACGCGTCGCTGGTTTCGACCTGAAATTGGCGACGCGTCTCCAATCTGCAGAAATGCAAAATTGGCGCGTTTTACTCTTATGAACTTTGGCAACCAATTACACATATCAAATATGCATAGAAAGCTACCAAATTTCATACCCACAAAGTACATGTTGCAAGGAACATAACCAACTATCAAAAGCTAAGCTATGATGTATCGTAACATCAAACAATTCCTCTCAATCCCGCTAGTCCACCATAATTCACCAAAACGTTTCCTTAATGCCTTAGCTAAAACCACTCGAATTTCTCAAGCAAATCCAAGCTAATGGCATTCCATGAACTTAAAAACACAACTCCCTTACCTTAACTCCAAGAACCAAGCAAGAATCAAGCTCCTCCTCCCTCAAACAGGCTCCCAAAGTTCTGCACAATTCCAAACCAAAAACAAAGCTCTAAACATCAAATTCTTGCCTCCTAACCAAAACCCAAGCTTCCAATCAACCAAATACCAAGAATTCAATCAAGAACACAACTCTTACCTCGTTAAAAAACAGGGGATGGAGAAAAACGCCTCTCCAAGCCTCAAAAACATGAATTCAAGGTTGAAAATGCATCCTCCAAGCTTATACACCCTTAATTGCACATCTTGACACCAAGATCACTTGATTCCAAGTTCAATTTGAGAGAGAAATGAGTGAGGGAAGCTTAAGAACGTGTTAATGGCAGCTTCTCCTCCTCTTTCCCTTCTTAAACCCTCACTTAACACCAAGATCACCAAGGTTTCAAGTTAAGTGCAATTAGGTCCCCCATCTTTGTAACTTAACAGTTCTTGATTCAATTCTTGTCTATTTGTCAAGTTTGAGTTATAGTTAAGAGTTAAGTTCTAAAAATTCATTTTAAAACACTCGGGACTCGTCCCGGCTACTCAGGATGCAAAATTATCATTTTGCCCCTGAACTTAGTTCAGAGCTTTATTCTTGTCGGAATTTAGTGAACTTCGGTAAACTCCTTTATTCTTGCTAAGTAAACTTAAATTAAACTTCTAAACTTAATTCAAAACTATTTACCTTCCTCAAGAACGGTCATAACATTAATAGCATGTCTTTACCTGATATTTCTGCGCAATGAACAACGTACAAACTTGGGTTTTGTCCCAAAAAAAAAAAAATCGTTGCAGCAACTTGAATGAAGACGAAGAGAAGGGCTAGTAATTTATGTAAAAGAAGAAATCACCCCCGGCGCGGGGTGGGTGGGGGTTGGGGGAGGGGGATGGGAATTCTGGCCCAAAAATAAATAAATAAATAAATGGAAGAGAATAATGGTGTTATTTATTTCTAATTAAAATTAAGGAAAATAATTAAGGTTCCCAATAATATAAGATATTGAGATTAATTATTACAAAGCAAAAATATTAGGAAAGAAAAACACGGTTAATAAGTGCCATTGGCAGTATATAATAATATAGATCAAGGATTCATATCTTCACGGTTGTGCCAATCAATTCTCTCATACAAAGGATGGATACAATTAGTCAGCTAATAAGGCTGCCACCAAATAGGAGCGATGTGTGGCCGTCGGAGAAGGGGGATTTATCTCCTACCGAGTCTCTTTCTGATGACTCGTTGAGTCATATCATTCTGAAACTGAGCTTTTGGGGCCGGCGAAAATGTTATTTAGTTTGCAAGGGATGGCGACGGCTCATCCGCGATCCCGGCCTTGGACCAAGTCCAACCCAAGAGCCGCCCTGGTCTCTACTGACCCACCCTCCCCGACTAGAAGAAGCAGCAATACATGAAGGGCTCAAACCTCCCCATGTAATCGACTGGCAACGGTACGATGATGATCTTCTCGACATTGGAGTTCTCTCATCCCGCCTACGGTTAAACGGTGCAAGTTTGGCTGGGTTCTTGTCGAAGCACATATATACCTCTAGTTCTCGGACGTGTCTTTGTCAGTCTTCTATCCTTTTTCTCGGGAAGCTTTATCCATCTTCCTGTGGTGCCTACGCCTGGCCCCATTACTGGCGCAACCCTCACATCTCCAACTCATGAATCAGGTTGATGGGTATATGCTAAAAAATCTATTTTTCAACTTCTGCCAACTTCGAAGACGTTCTGCCACCATTTCTAAAATTCTTCCGGCTGCCACCAACCAAGCTTCAATTTTGTTCATTTTGCTTCCTGTCTCAACATAGTTCAATTAATTTTAATTTGCTTGTCAAGTTTGCATTTCAACATCCCCTTAATTAAACTTGACTCTCCATGCTTTGTCATTCCAAGTATTGTCTTCAATTATAAAAGCGCAAGAAACCAATTCCACTTTATTGTTTTACATGCTCTCCGGTGAAATGATAACTCATATCAACATGCTTGCTTCTCTCATGAAATTCTTTGCTAATGCATCACAAATTGGTTGTCAATCACAAATGACCACACACGCCTGTGAGTACTAGCTAGAGCGGCCTAGCAGATCTCCAATCAGTTTGTTTGCCAAAACTATTTCTTTGTTGTTTGCTAAAAACACAGCTTCCACAAATCTGATTCGGATGTTGAATGTTGGGTAGAACCTTTCACCATCCTTTTTCTTCCTAACAACTTGAAACTTTCAAAGTTTAGGATGTTCGTATCAATCTTTATTGTTGATCATTGCACTTGTACATTTTGGTGTGTCATGAGAATGGACGAAGGAAACATCTGATTCTTTGTCATAGTTACTCGAGTAATCAGCTTTCCTCAAGTATATGAAATCATCATTTGTTTCCCTTTAAGGCTAATTTGTTAGCCTTTCTCCACAAGCTGTCCAAAATTCAAAATATGGGTTTCATGTTTGGTACATACTATACATTAGAGATATGCTTGACCTCCATCATTTTGCTTGATTTGTACATGTCCTCTTCCTTGTATTAATACCTTGGAGAGATTTTCAGATAATATTTCTCCTTAAAATTTCTCAAAGTTAGTAAAAAAATTCTTTTCACAAGTCATGTTTCCTCCAAAATTGAAGTACCAAACATTTTGGCTCTCTTAGGTAGAGCTATGTGCTACTAGCATCAAAGATTCTCTAATTACATGTTCAGCTTCTACAAGATTAGCTTTCTCACTAACCTTTTCTAACGGTTGCCTTGACCAACACTCATAGCTGTAATCACTACAACAGATAAACAAAACCGATTGACATCTCAGTTATAATCAATCACAAACAAGCAACTGAAAACCAATAAAAATGTTAGTCATGTTTATCCTAATTGCTAGTGGTGAATGATTGAAACACTTAGTTGCTCCAGTTGGGTATAGCCTTGATATGAGCAACTGATCAAGTCAGTCACTCCATCTGGCAATTGAAACTCAATTGTTCCATTGTTTTTTTGTTGTTTTTTTATTTTAATTGGTAGAGATAGCCAAGATTTTCCATTATTTTTTAAATCTATTTTAATTGTAAGTATTAAAATTAAATTAAATTAAATTATTTTAAATTGGTATAGATAAGAGGGTGAGAACTCCATGGCACCTTTCTATAGCTACATTGTTAGCCTGCTAAAACTCTTCCATACTCATCCAAAACGTGATTGAAAGGTGACTGAACATGCTTAGTGATTGAATGGCGACTGAACATGTTTAGCGATTGAATTTTAGTCGCCCCACTTTTAGTTACTTTCTTTTATTTCTCTTGTAGTGAATGACCAAACTTATGATAGTTGTAGAATTTGACATTGCTTTTCGTGAATAAATGCATGTGCTAGCCCATTAAGTAGCTTTATGTTTATAGTTCTGGTTATGAGCATATGTTTGTTAGTACATTGCTTTTCTTTGTCTTAATGTTTTTACAGGTATGCAAGACGGCCCAATGGTTGACCAAATGTTTATATGCATAGGCTACCTTTATTAAGCTCCTTGAACTTACAACTCTTTTGTTTACTTGTTGGAAAAAAGTTGGTAGACTAACCTTCTTTCCTTGTGCAGGGTTGGTTAAGTGTGTATCTAAGGTAATATTATTAACTTAGCTGTAATGTCCTTGTACATTGGCTATAGAGGCTTATGTTGGCTTAGAATTTTGGCTTATGCTGAAAATCAACTAGTGTAACTATTATGGAGAAATTGCTGAGGCTTGCTAGCTGTTAAAAGGTTGTTTGAAGTTGGATTTTAGTTCTTGGATTAGGCAACAAGGAACTTAGGGCGACCATGTCAAACTAGGGCTAGGCATTTTGCTGTGTGTTTTGTTATGTACATGTATATGGGTGTGTGGAACACTAGGCTTGTTAGCTGGACTATGCTAAAATTGTTAAGCTAAAACTGTATAGTGTTTTCACTAGTTTGACCATAAGTTTGACTTTCAATTACATTTGCATTTTTTCAAACTGTTTAATTTTCCCAAGTTCCCCATGATATATGTGACTTGCTTTACCAAGTTTGGGCTCAAATAAACAAGTGTTTTTTGACTTAAAATTTTATTACCAAAAACAACATTTCTTGTCAGAAAATGCCTATTATATTTTTGTTCACTGGATTTTGCCTAGTCACTACTCAGACTTCTTGTTATTAGTTTTATCTTGGATTAGTTCACATCAAAATGTCAATTATACTATAGGCAATTTGGGCTATGACACCATAGGGTATAGAAGATGATGTTGTCAATTGCTTAATAAATTTCTCCTTATTTGTGGTGAGCTTGGCCACTTGATTTGTTAATGAGGCAATTTGTGCTGACAAAGATGTAAGTGCATCAATTTCTAATGCTCTTCCTATTCTTGGAAGGAACACAATAATATGATTGATGATGATGCATCAAACAACCATATATTATAGAAAGTGAAATAATATACTATAGAATGCAGATGATAAAGAAGGAACACAAAGGAATATATTATAGAAAGCGAAATAGAGGTTTAAACACAAGTGACAGACCTCCAAATTCATTTAGCTTGAGGGAACTTAAGAATAAGAATCTAAAAACTGTTATCACAATGAATCAACTGTTATCAATGATGTGGAAAAGAAAGAAAAAATAAAAAAAATTAAAAAAGTCACTTTAGATGCAAACAGCCATCACCCCTGACTCGCTCTACCACTGCTTCCACCAATTCTAGCGTTTCCATCCCCGCAATCATCACTGCAGTCACCAAGCCACTCATATGCTTTTAAGCCACCATTTCACCATCTTCCATTGCCACCATTTTTTGCCATCTGCCCATCTATCTATTGCTTAATGTATCTAGATGCTAGCCCAGCCGTCGCTGATAGTCCTAACCCGATGCCCTCTTTTCGCTTCAAGTTAATGTCATGTAGGGTTTTGGGAGCCAAACATGCACAGTGGAAATTAATTGAAACTCAGCCGTCGCTGATAGTCCTAACCCGATGCCCTCTTTCCGCCTAAAATCAATGTCATGTAGGGTTTCGGGAGCCAAACACGCACAGTGGAAATTAATCAAAACTCTCCAAGATCTAAGTGAAACGAAGTAAATCGGGTATTTAAAAATTTTATACCTAATCGGTTAAAATCTTTCACTTAACTGTTGAGATGAATCACTAAAACTTAAATTGTTGACGTGTTCAAGTTCTCTACGGTATCCATATAAACCACTCAAATCACCACACCTTTACCACATTTTAGCAGGTGCATTTCTTTTGCTTCCGCAGTACTAGCTTGCATCAACCAAGGAAAGGTAAGAGGAGAATGTGGCTCCAACTTTTCAGAGCCTTTTTGATTTCATGCTTAGGAGGCAACAACTACAAAAATTCTCACTATATAATGTATATATAATAAGGGTTAACTCCCAAGCCTAAGAAATTTCAAAAATCTTAATCTTATTAGGCCTAATTCGCACTTAATAATGGCTCAACTATTGAGCCAATAATTCATATGAAATTATCATAAAACCAAAACCAAACATGTTGGCCCATGCACTTAAATGATTCAATTGGTTCTAATTATGCAATCCAACAGTCTCCTGTTACATTGTCAATGATCATAAATCATATTTATAATTATAAACAATGAGCGGTGTCTAGCAATACATCATTGTTGCTCAAGTGATAAGACAGTCGGGTGATTTAACTAAACCTCTATGATAATTATTCGTATATGTCATTGTCATTTTATTCAATATATCAAGATCAAGCATGAGACTAGGAATACATCACTCTCATATAGCCCAATTTTTGGTTTTTGGGTCATCGAGTAAACTAACTAAAATTAATGATATTGATATCTTATATCAATTCATTCGAGCATGACCATTCATTTCCTCAGTCTCACTCAATCAAGGGGCCTGAAAAAATCACTCCTATTACATAAGAGAGACAAATTTCATCTTAATCATATAAAATCCTTCACATGATATATGACATACCCAATGACCATCTTTATATTTACTTTGTTACAAGTAACAAAAAGAAGTATCAAAGTATGTGACTCACATGTAGGGAACCTTGATGACCTTAGGTTAAAGAACTAAATATACCATAATCACTTATGATACTCATATAACGATCCATGTAGAGTTCTCATGGTGGGTCGGTCCGGTACACAAGTTCTCCAACTTGTACCCATGTGTAAACAACATATCTCATATAAGTCATCACATATGCTAGTCTTAATGTATTATTGCAACCCACTTTCATAAGAATACTAGATCAGGGACGTTTAAGAATATTATTATTCTAGGGTTATAATTATGTTTGATTATGTTACGCATAAACAAACAACAAACACAATTATTAGAAAAATACCGTAATAAAATATCATGACTCAATGTGCAAAATACAATCACCTCATGATTGGCTTTTGAGCACACCATTAACATGTCGCCTCTCTTTCTGTCGTTCACCCTAACTTTAGCCATATGTTGCCCTCAAATTTGCTTAATCGAATGAAAGAAGAGGAGGTCGATTTACAGCCGCCCTCTCAAACTTCATGATTTAGCTCAATCAATTACTGGAGAACCATGTTTGCACTTACCTCATGATTTGGATGGTGACCAACTATAATAAGCATCTTTTACAAAAGCTTGCCATTTTTCCTTTATCTCGCGATGGCATGATACTTCAGAAAGATTTGAAATGCTAAAAGAAATGAAGAGGTTAAGAGCATGCTTTGCATTGCTCGGGCATCTACATGGTGACTTTTGGTTATCTAACAAAGTGTTAGATGGCTTACAATTCCATTGCACATGCTTAAGGGTTTTATCTTTGGGACATTATAAGATAAAGGGGATACTAGATTCAATAAGTAACTTGACCCAGCTGAGGTGTCTGGACTTGTTTGGTATTAATATCAAATCACTACTTGAATCAGTAATTTCCCAAGACTTAATAAAATATCATGACTCAATGTGCAAAATACAATTATCTCATGATTAGCTTTTGGGAACACCATTAACATGTCACCCCCTCTTTCTGTCACCCGCCCTAACTCTAGCCATATGTTGCCCCTAAATTTGCCTGATCAAATGAGAGAAGATGAGGTCAATTTGCAGCCAATCCCCACTTGAATCACTCATTTCATCACCGTCCTCTCAAACTTTGCCTTAGATCATTCCTCACCTTTCATTAGTTCCTCCCATTAACTGGGTGTGCCTGAGATTATCCAAATCACTCCCACTTCATCCTTAAATTCTTATTGGTTTCAAGTAGTTGATCGAGTGCACAATGAATGAAGGACGAAATCTTACCTTTGACCAAATTGGGATGCTGGAGAATAAAGAAGACACCAGCAACAGAGCCGCAGAGGTAGACAGCATCAAGGTCTTGGAGATGTGGATGATCGAGTGGTTGTGGGACGATGAAGCCCAGATGGTCTTGAGGCATTCTCAGTTGTTGGGGAAGGCTAAAGCTTCATGGAACAATGAGAAGTCGGTAGAGCAAATGAAGATTCGAGTTTTTTTTTTTTCATTTTTCCTTCCTTTTCCATGTCATCAATAGTAGTTTGTTGGAAAAAAAATTACTCCAATTACTCATCACGTACAGTGGGATAACAAACACAAACAAATTTAATGTGGTTCAACTTTTAACTAATCTACATCCACATATGAGAGAAATTCACTTAAATAAAATATAAAGATTACTGTAGAGGTATATCCTTAGTGTTCACGATAGCCTATAGATCTCCTACACACGACTGATAACATTAATATCTTACCCTCACATAATTACAAGATATGAGAATCACAAAAAGCTTATTATCCTAATCCTTTTTAGCCTTCAGAGGCAATACCCCTATCCCTATTGAAACCATCACATCTTATCTCTTTACCATATTTATTTTTCTCTCATACTCAAACCCTAACACGACAATCCTTTTTATAGGCCACACATAAACCCAAACTATATCAAAATAGGAAAACTACATCCTACATAAACTGAAAAATTAAAACAAAATCCTAAATAAAATCAAAATCTTTAAACTTCTTAGATTTGAGCTAACAAATCCAACATAGTTGACACATAGGTAGGTATTTATGATTTATTGTGCTATCATGGCATTTTTCATTGATATTATCATTTCCCATTCATATAAGATCTAAAACAACAAACTTATATAAAATTAAAAAAATTTTATACAAAAAATTAATGTTAAAATTTAAAATAATATAATAATTAAATGTTAGAGGGTTGCAACTAATCTTAGTTGTTGAACTTGATCCTTCTTTCGTGATCCCAGTCCTAACATCGTAGGCTGAGGGTAGGGTAGGCTTCACAAACCACCCTCGAAATTTCTGTCATTTGTTCCCACACACGATCCCATCAATCAAGACATCTGGCCATCCCTACTTGACTAGGAACACACAACGCATTTAATGAGTTCAACCTCAGTCAAAAGAAATTGAGTCAAAGTACCCCTCAAAGCTCTACTGTGTTAGACAATTCGCGCCTTCAACAACGAATGAGTAATTGACTATTGACTCAAGTGTCTCACCCCGTTCTTAGGCGATTATCGAAATTCTAATTCAAATCTTAGAATCTTATGATTTTACACTTTATAATAAAAAAAATTATTTAATTTAATATAAAATATTCGTTTGAGTAGAATATATTAAAATCTCAACTCAACTCCTAAAATTTTTATAATCTTAATAACTTTGATTAAGATTTCACACTACTTGTTGAAAAAATAGACTTTGTGTTTGAGTAGAATATATTAAAATCTCAACTCATCTCCTAAAATCTTTATAATCTTAAGGACTTTATTTACAATATCACACTACTCATTGAAAAAATAGACTTTGTGTTTAGTTGAACTTATTTGATTTTAGATCAAGTTAGATACTTAATAATCAATTACTGCAAGATAGATAAAAGTGATGAACTTAAATTATTACGCTAACACTTCCCACTTATGATTCAAAATGTTATGTTTGCATATATACTTTTGTACAATTGATGTTATATATACCTTTTATGTCATGCTTTATGTTTTTCTAAAATAGTACTCCCTCCGTCTCAAAACTTTTGATACATTTAATTTTTTTTTTATATTTTAACTTAATTTTATTCATATTATTGTTTGTTAGAAAAAATATATATTTAGAAACTACATATCTTGAATTATCATTCATATACAAAGATTTTTTATTTATATACTAGAATGTTGAAAATAAAAAATCTTAAATTAATTATTAAAACAAATGGGGCAAAACTTTTGGGATGGATGGAATAACAATTTTTAGATATTTAAGTATGGTAATAAGTGATTATTGATAAGAAATAACTTAAAAAGATTGTATCAAACACCCTTATTCATATTCATATGTTTAATGCCCATTTCACTTTTTAAATATATGTATTTCAAATCCTTTCCACTGCAATTTGAATATTGGATTTCAATTTATTCTTATCTATCAACAGTTCTCACTTACCAATTTGGTAAAAAATTGAAAATTTATGTGTGATTTAATAATCATTATTATTTTGATAAAAAAAAAAACTTAGATTTGTTAAGTTTTAATGTTTATGTCACGGTTATAGCTTTTTTATATTTTTTCAAAAGATTTTGGTAGAATCTTATTATTTGATTCCTTTACGATTTATAATTCATGAAAAATAAAAATCAATTTTAGATAAAATCCTGATTTCAATAACCTCACTCTGTTTCTTCATCTCTCACCGAAGTTTTTCTTCCCTCTTTGCATCCGAAACTTTCTTCTCAGCTAAGCAACTTTAGTCTATTTTCGGTTGCTTAGCTAGTGTAACTCTTCATTACTGAATTTAAACTATGGTCGAGTGTAACTCTTCATTACTGAATTTAAACTATGGTGATCTTAGTTCAACTTAGTTCAGTTCAATCTTTAACTCATTACTAAACTACTGTCTTTCAGCCCTTCCTCACCTATCACTTTTATAAAATCCCCCGTTTCCAATCCCAAAAAAAAAAAAAAAAAAAGGAACAGAATTCAGGATCAGCAGCAAGCAACTGCTTCCTTTCCAAGTTTTTTAGGAGCCAAGTTGCAAGGTATGGCTCTTTATTCCATTTTCCTGGTTCGACTTGCTTCAAGCTCCCCCTTTCTCACCTTGATTCTTAGGCAGATGGCTTTTTGTGTTTGTCTGTTTGATGAATCCTGTAGAAGGCAGGATGGACGTGGTGGGTGTCGTGGGAGGTGCTTTACTGTCTTCGTTGTTCTCCTGGATCTTCAGCAAATTCAATTCCTCTCGACTGCTGAGTTTCAACAAACAAAACAAAGTCCCTGCTGAGCTGCAAGATTGGAGGACCTTGCTTCCGCAAATCCAAGCCGTGCTCGAAGATGCCGAGGCGCAGCAGACGGCCCATGGTTCAGTCGAGACCTGGCTTTTTGACCTCAAAGACTTGGCTTACGACATGGAGGACATTCTTAATCAGTTCGAGTTTGTAGTGGAGACGAACAAGTTGCTGGCGGACTCTAGAGAGATCACCGGCCGAGCCAGTTGCTGGCCATCGCTTTGCAGTTCAAGGGGAAGTGATCCTGTGCATAATCTTGATGGGTTGCTTCCCAAGATAAATGAGGTCGCAACCAAACTACAGAATATTGACAGAAAGAAGATCATCTCTAACTTTCAGCAGTTCTTAAGACCAAAACCCAGCAATGCCAGAGCTAGGACACCTTCCACTAGCTTGGCTGAACCTCATGTTTATGGCAGAGAAAAAGACAAGGAGTCAATTACGGAATTGTTGCTGAGACATGAGTCTGCAGTTTGTGTTATTCCTATCACTGGAATGGGAGGGATTGGCAAGACAACTCTTGCTCAGCTTGTTTACAATGATGAAAAGGTAGAGAATCAGTTTGACCTCAGAGCATGGGCCTGCGTGTCTGAAGAATTCGATATTCTTAAGGTGACAAGATATATTCTGCAGGGAGTAACAGGGCAGAGTTTTGATCTTAAAGATGACTTGAATTTGCTTCAAACAAAGTTGAAAGAGGCACTGTGTAGGATGAAATTCTTGCTTGTTTTAGATGATGTATGGAATGAGAACTATGAAGAATGGGATATTTTACGGAGGCCTTTCATGGGAGGGGCAGCAGGAAGTAAAATAATCGTCACTACTCGTAGCCATCGCGTTGCATTAGCCATGGCCATGGGTCACATCCCTCCTTATGCACTTGAGACACTGCCAGATGATGAGTGCCTGCGATTGTTAGCCAAACATGCACTGGAGGCTGAAGACTTCAGGGCACACCCACATCTAGAAACAGTTGGAAGGCAAATTATGCTGAAATGTGATGGATTACCCCTAGCAGCGAAAACACTTGGTGGACTCCTGCGCGGCAGTTTGGATCTGCATTATTGGGAATATATATTGAATAGCAAAATATGGGACTTACCAAAGGAGAGGAGCAATATCCTTCCGGCTTTGAGATTGAGCTACCATCATCTTCCTTCTCATTTGAAGCGTTGTTTTGTTTATTGTGCAATGTTTCCCAAGGACTGGGAATTCGAAAAGGATCAACTAGTTTTGCTGTGGATGGCAGAAGGATTTTTGGATCCGCCCAATGCGATGAAGCGAATGGAAGACTTGTGTCTTGAGTCTTTCCATGAATTGTTATCAAGGGCCTTCTTCCAGAAGTCAAGTGCCAATGAGTCACGCTTTGTGATGCACGACCTCATTCATGATCTAGCTCAATCAATTGCTGGAGAATCATGCTTGCACTTACCTCATGATTTGGGTGGTGACCAATTACAGCAAGCATCATTTACAAAAGCTCGCCATTTTTCCTTTGTCTCGCGATGGTATGATACTGCAGAAAGATTTGAAATGCTGAAGGAAACGAAGAGGTTAAGAACGTGCTTTGCATTGCCCGGGCATCTGCAGGGTGACTTTTGGTTATCTAACAAAGTGTTAGATGACTTACTGTTCCATTGCACATGCTTAAGGGTTTTATCTTTGAGACGTTATAAGATAAAGTGGATACCAGATTCAATAAGTAACTTGACCCAGCTGAGGTATCTGGACTTGTCTGATACTAATATCGAATCACTACCTGAATCAGTAACTTCTCTCATCTACTTGCAGACACTAATATTACGAGCATGCCGTTTTCTCAAAATGCTACCACCTGCGCTTGGGAATCTGATAAAGCTCAAGTACCTCGACATTAGAGATACAGACGAGTTGGAAAACATACCGCTGGAAATACTGAAGATGAAACACCTCCAGGCATTCATTCTGAACAAAATTGAGGGATTAAGGCTAGCGGATTTGAAATATTTATCCCGTCTTAAAGGCCAGCTATCCATTAAAAATCTACAAAACCTACGGGATGTTCAAGACGCTAAGGAAGCAAACCTTGAAAGGATTCATCTTCATGAATTGTCCTTAGAGTGGGCTCATGAATCTGGCCTTGGGATAAGCAATGAAATGCAGGTACTGAAGCACCTTAAACCTCACAATAACTTGGAAATATTCAAAGTTAGAGGATATCGTGGTTTAGAGTTGCCCCCTTGGATTGGCAATCCATCATTTTCTAATTTGGCACACTTAGAGATTCGCAATTGTGAGTGCATTAGGTCATTGCCATCAGTAGGGCAGTTACGATCGCTCAAGAAACTGGTCATCACTGGCATGAAAAGCGTGCAAAAGGTGGGAATGGAGTTTTATGGGGTTAATGACTCTTATTCCCCTATCGACAGCGGCTTTCCGGCATTAGAAGAGTTAGAGTTTGTGAAGATGCCAACTTGGGAGGAGTGGTCATGCTTTGATACTACCGATCCTCAAAGTGCTCAGACGTTCCCACACCTTAAAAAGCTCACGCTCCAAGAATGCCCGAAGTTGAGAGAGAAGTTACCTGGATTCCTTCCGTCACTTCATGAATTGAAAATACGTGACTGTAGCAAGGCAATCGTCAATTGCATGGTTGATCTCACTTCTCTTCAGACCTTGAATATACAAAGAATTTCAGATTTAGATGAAATGGTTTGTATAAAGGATATGAAGCGTCTTCAAAAGTTGCATATCTCTAATTGCCCTGGTCTGGGATCTCTTGCAGGAGGCAAGCTGCCGACAACGCTCAAGCGGTTGGAGATAAATAATTGTGAAAATCTAAAATGGCTACCAGAGGAAGTCATGCATAATGACGGAAGGGACTCGGACATGTGTTTTGAAGAATTAGAAATCATACGCTGCCCTCGTCTTGAATCATTTCCAGCAGGTAAGTTGCCTGCAACTCTTAAAGAAATGGAACTACAAGATTGCCAGAGCCTACAGTCTCTACCTGAGTTGGCGGCCTATGAGGGTGGCAACATGCTGAAATCCATTTCCATCTTTGGCTGTCCTAAATTTATATTCTTACCTTTCCTGAGGATTCACAATCTTGCTGTGCTCAAACGGTTGCAAATTGATGGTTCAGGCTCAGAAGATGTGATAGAGTCTTTCCCAGAAAGCATCTTATTAAAACCAAAGATGGAGTTTCTCAGTATCCGCGGCTTTGAACATCTAAAGGCCCCACCAGTACTCCGCAGCCTCACATCTCTTACACGCTTGATGATGCAAGGTTGTCCGATGATTGAGTCTTTCCCAGAAGGCTGTTTTCCCCCAAACCTAAAATATCTCTACATCTGGGTTTTTAAGAATCTAAAGGCTCTACCAGTACTCCACAGCCTCACATCTCTTTCAGAAATGGTAATAAGTGATTGTCCAATGATTGAGTCTTTTCCAGAAGGCTGCTTTCCCCCAAACCTAAAATATCTTGACATTAGCCTTGAGAATGTGAAGCAGCCGATGGGTGAATGGGGCCTGGACTGCCTTGTCTCTCTTAAAGTCTTGAGCATTAACGGCTTGTGCCCTCCCGATGGCCTGCATGTTTCTTCGAGTCTGACTTCATTGACATTGGGTCGCTTGGAGGATCTGAAATCCATATCCAGAGGCCTCCTCCAAAGCTTCTCTTGCCTTCAAGAGCTCAAAATTTGGCGTTGCTCAAATCTCGAGTACTTGGCTAATGATTTATATTTGCCTCCCTCGCTCGGATATTTTGAACTGTGGAATTGTCCTCTTCTAGCACACAAGTGCAAAGAGGAGACAGGAGAATATTGGCCCGTCATTTCTCACATCCCTCGCATTCACATACTGACCAACTAGGTAGCCTTCTTAAGTCTTTTTATTTTCCCTTTTATTGCATGGAAAAGAAAATCGTATTAGTAATAACACAATATGGAATCTGCACAAGCTAGAGTCATATATATTATCGTTCACTAAGTACTTTCAATTCTCTTGTCATCTTGCCAATTCTCTAGGGAAAGCCTTAATTTGTGCAAATGATTTATATATTAATAGTCTTTTGTACATCGGACAAGCCTCATTCTTTCTCCTTGTGTTTGGCAAATTTCCCTTCGTTCGCACAAAAATTTTTGCACAAAAATTGTTGACCATTGCTGGTATTGGTGCTGGGTTTCTTATCATATCTTGGCATGCAGTGTAGAGGTGTAGGATTGTTAAGTGATGTAGAATGTAACTCTAATTGTCATTAATTGCCTGCAAAATAATTTGTCTGCTCGACATTTTCTGCGATCAGTCTGGTTAGACGAATTGAGTTTGGTGTTAGCTTCACTGATTGTTACATTGTAACTTAGGAAGCCTTGTTTAGGTCATGAATAATTGTCACTACGTCTCACTTTGAAAGGGTCTTCAATAATTGAATTAAGCTACTTAATTTGACCGTGTATGTGATCGTTGGGTCTCCAAAAACCACTGTTTTCCTTTGTTTTGTCTGAAGTTTAGTAATAAAGTCTGTCCTTAGTTTTATTCGCAAATTCTGTATAAATTGCTCCCCTAGAATTGCAAAATCTCATTGTCCATGAGATTTGAATTGCTTTCAGAAAACCGGGAGATTAGAGCTAGCAGTCTGTCAACCAATGCCTTTCTGAGAACTCGGGAGCTATAATGCTTGAAATTCTTTGCTTCGGCGGCTTATTGAGCAGGTGCACATGGGCAATGGCTTGCAGGAGCTAAGGACCACCACTGGCGTGACCTTCAAGAAATCTGTGGTATATATGATGAGTGTGACTTGTGTGTCAAGGAAGTCTGCAGAAGCTGTTCTTCCACAAAATTACTATGTTTGGTTGAGACTTTCCTATGAAAATTTGAACCTTTTATCTTTTGTCTTTGAAAATGGTTCTGGTTTGCAAGTAGTTCTCAACCTATTTCATGTTAGCTCTTTTGTTTGGTAAATAAATGAAATCACCGACAGGGAAAGCCTTACATGTGACTTGTGAGTAGCAGGCAATGCTTGTCTGTGGTTTATGCTGAAGTTTGCTTCTGAACAAGCCTGCATGATCGTCCTATTGGTTTGCTTCTGAAGGCTGCTCCTAGGATTGCAAAGTGTCTATGGTTTCCGTCAGGATCATCACATCTGTACATTGGTATTCAATGCGTTTATGAAAACTCTGGAACTTGATGCTTGAAATTGTTTGAATGTTATCGTGCAAGCGTGGATGGAGGGCTTAAAGGAGCTCTCGACTACCAATGTGACCTTCAACAAGGCTCTGTATATATCTTTGTGACTTGTGTATTGTACGAAGCAAATTGCACCGAAGCTGATTCTTATGGACCTCTCAGCCTCACTTGCTCCCATTTGTCTTCCTTGACTTGCACGTCGACCTCACAGCACAGTTTGATTTTCATTTGCAGATACATTCATCTGCAATTTTTTATGTAACTTCTGATGTAATTAAAACTTGACTAGGCACAATTTTTTACCAATAGAAAGCAACCTTTGATGATATGAACATAAAATTAAATATGCACATAATCTTTTAAAACCTGACTATACATGATCATCTTTAGTTTTCTTATTCTATGGTGTTTTTGCACAGGTGCATGCAAATCCTGGCAATTGCAACGTAACAGGGAAATAAATAATTTCGTAACACAATATGTTCTATAGTAATCCACATTAATTATGGAAAGTAGGATAAATGGATCAATTTTATTCCTTTTACTATACTAATAAACTAAATGCACACGTGCATTGTATATGAATCAAAATATTAAGTTATTTTTTACTCAAATAACTATAATTCTAATTATTTTTTTCAAAATAAATAGTAGCAATAATGATTTTACTTTTTTTAGTTTAGATGTACTTCATATTAGTTTCATTTTTCTATTTTTTACATAGCTTTTACTATAATAATTCATCATAAATATCCTCATTTGAGTCATCCATTATAAAATAGTGCTCATTGTCTTTGATTTCTATTTATTATAAATAATAATGATCTAATAATGATGATGATGATAATAATAATAATAATAATAATAATAATAATAATAATAATAATAATATAGAATGTGCTACAGGTAATACTGGTTGAAAAAAAACTAATAAAAGTTTTTTTTATTTGTGATAGTAAAGTACTTCTCATACTTTTAATATCTTATCAAAAATGTCAAATTTTCTTTTCTCAATAGAAAATTTAAAATTAATACTATATAATTTGTTAAGAAAAAAATCTTAATTTAATAAATTTAATGATATTATGTATTTATAAATTTTATTAAAAGTTGAGGTAATAAATTTTATCTTAATTTTTATACTTTAAATTAAAAAATAATGATTAAAATAAGGATCTTATATCAGTTGGCTCATATAATTAAGTAGATTTAGCATTAATGTATTAGTATAATTTTGACTTGTTAAAGACACATAAGCTAAATTAACTTTTAATAAATATTTTGAGGTTCTGTTTAAAATATAAAGGAAACATAAACTAAGTCCACAGGTGGGACATTCAATAAGAAACTTAAGAAAAATATTTTTTTTAATAAGTATGATATAAATATGGACCATGATGTCAAAATATAGACTCGGTAGGTAAATATTATGTTTTTCCAAAAATATATAACTATAAGTAACTATACATTACTAAGAGTCAACTCATTTTAACTATAGTCAACTTGATCTAAAATGACTTATTTTTATTTTTACATCTTTTTTTTATCAAAATTAATTTTATTTAAAATCCTATATTATCTAGGTATAATAGTCAATTGAAAAGATAATTTTTTTTAAATCTTATTAAATTTTATAAATTTTTCTAATGCCTAAAAATGAAAAAATTCATAAAAATTTAATACTATCATGAAAATTTACTTTCAAATAGGTTGTTACATCTATATGATATTAACTTTCAAATAAAATTAGTTCCACTAAAAAAATGCAAAAATAAATATAAGCTATTTAAAAGTTAACTTAAATTAAAATTAATTGGCTCTAAAAAAGCTTAATTACCTAACTCTTGACTTTTAATAAAAAATATGCTTACCTCCAAGGTTTCAAATATGCACTTACTCTATATTTTATAGCTGAGTCAATTTATAGTTCAAAATATGGAGGTCAAGTATTGTATAGTTTTTATTTATGGCCAATTCGTTTGAGCTAAAGTCCACTAACTTTTTTTAACTTTTATATCTTTTTTACTTGAAATCAATTTTATTTGAAAGTCAATGTTATGTAGATACAATAATCAATTTGAAAGTAAATTTTTAGAATGTTGTTAAATTTTTATGAATTTTTCTTTTTTAAGGCTTGAAACTAGAAAAATTCATAAATATTTAGTAAGATTATAAAAATTGTATTTTCAATTGATTATTATAACTACATAATATTAGCTTTTAATTAAAATTAGTTTCAGGTAAAAAAGATGTAAACATAAAAATAAGTCATTTTGTAATTAATTGACTAAAGTTAAAACGAATTGCGTGTTAATCTTTTTGGGTACTTAATGCTTACTCAGTGATTTAGAAATTATACTCATATCATTGAGATTTGAAAACCTAGTCTTATCTATTATTCTTATAATATAATTAGTCAAGTATGGGAAAATAGACTTCTTAAAGTAGAATAAATTCCTAGTACCTAAAATAACTTATAATTTAAGGTTTAGTCACTCTATATCTTTGCACTTTTTATTATATATAGATATAAATATAGATATATATAGATTTTAGTTTTCACTTTTAGGTTCTGATAAAAATATTTAAAATTTAAAAAGTAAATTAATTAAGAAACGTCATGCATTACATATGTTTAATAGTCATATAAATTAAAGACATGTTTTATCTGATATAAAGAATTTGTACATGGTACAAATGTGTTTAAAATTTTAAATATTAGAAATACATTGAAATTTTGATTAATCAAATAAATAAAAATGTTAACTTAGTAAACTCAATAGAACAATAATATTTTTCAAACAAATTAAAAATTTTCAAAATATATTTCATATTTGAAGAATTTTTTGTATCAATGTCAAATTTGAAAATGTAGGACCTCAATATTATGATAATTAAAAAAATGATAAAATCTCAATAAAATTATATTTTTTATAAAAATGACTAAAATTTTGATCCAATATGTAGAGTACATGTTGGAAATTTTTTTTGTTCTATTGAAACTTATTATATATTCTCCTAAGAATCCTACAATTTCTTCTGTTGCCATATAATCCTGTATGTGATCAAAACCTTCAGTCAGAACCTAAAAATATGTAATTTAATTATAATTTTTGAACATATAAATCTCTACACTTCTTTCTTATTTTACTTAATCTCAAGTAAAATAAAAACTTGCAATCACAATATAAAACTATTAACTTCATCTCTTAAAAATTCTAAAACTACTTTTAGGCTATGAGCCTCTACTATGAAATATAATATTCAAATAAGAATTACTTCTAATTTGATACAACTTGTAAGATTTGTTTGGCTCTAAAAAAAATTAACAATGAAAATAATATTTTAATATTATTTAGCATAGAAAAAGATTTAGTTGCTAAGTAGTCAGTCGTTGAAACTACAAAAAATAGTTCCAGTCTCACTAACGACTGAGAATAAATAAATTTGTAGTATAATAGTAAAAATCAAGTCAAATCCCAAGGGAAATACTTTTCTAAAAGCTTCATGTTAGAAAACTAAAATAAAAGATTGGGAGATTATTTTGAATCGAATGGTGAAACAAATTAACGGTAGAATTAAAAAAAATTAACCAATACTAAAAATGCTCAGTTTAGAATTGATTATCTATTCCAGTTATGCAGTTGATTATCAAAAGAAAATATTTCTTCAATCCAATCAAACAAATAGGACTCTTTTTAAAGCTAAAAAGAACCTAAAGAATTCAATAGTAAAATTAACTAATAAAAGCTTCAGATTAATTTCTTAATTAGAAGCAACTAGATATTGAAAGACAATTTCTAATTAACTCAAAATTGGTATTAAGAATAATGAACCAAAAGTTTGTTCCAGGCACTACCTAAAAGTTTGAACAATTTAATACATCTTATTTCTTCTGTATGAACTAACCAGAAATAAAAAAACTAATCTCCAATTAAATTCCCTTGTTTCTGAATTGAATTCTTTTCACCTAAGTGGTTTGAAAGAAAACCAAGCAAATTTGTAATCTCATAACCAATCCAACAAACGAGAATAAGGAAATTAATTGCAATAAATCTTAACTATGAAGAAATAAATATTTGAATTTAAAGAAATGTTAACAAGTAAAATCAATCCTCATAACCGGTATTGGAGATAGAAATCTTCCCTTTAAACCAAACTAGAAAACTACTCAGACATCTTTTGAATGAAAGGCAAGAAAAATAAAGATAAACCAAAGTGCGAAGAGAGAGAAGCCCCTAGTGGCAGCTGCTTGCATCTTTTTAAAAACCTAACAGAATTAACCTAGTATGGTAAAATTTTCAAAATCTCCATAAACTTTCTATATCATTATAAAATTACCCCAAAAAAATTAAAAAAGATTTAAAATAACTAGAATGCCTTAATACAACCAAGGGAATTATGTCCTTAAGCTAAAATTTACGCCCACATGGTTTAGAGGTCTTTGGAATTAATACACATAAAAAATGGTTTCAAAGTTATGAGCAATGAAATACTCCAAAACATCAGTAGCAACTTCGAGCTGAAATTCGACCTTGATGCAGCATGAAAGTTGTACAGCCCTTTCTTAACTTCCAGATAACACTTGAATCATATAAAATGGACATCTACAGCCAAATATATACCCAAAGTACCGCAACTGCTTTTAAACCAATGATGACGCACAAATTGCGACTTTGAAGATGAATTTAATCCCTTTAACGTGTGAACTGGGTTCATGGTCTGCATATGATTTACAGCTCCAAATGTTAGCTTTCCAATGAATCAATAATCACTCAATTCCGATATCTGTAGCTCGAGATATGATTTTTTTTCTAGAATATCGCTAATTTGCCAACATCCTGAAAAAGAAACAATAAAACTTGTAAAATTACAAATTAAATCCACTTTTAATCAATTTTAATTAATTGAGTCCAAATATGTTCTAAGTTATAAAACATGCTCAAAATAGATCTTTAAGGTTTAAAACACATTAAAATATACTAAATATAAGAGAAATAAATATAATAAATGTAAGCTTATCAAATTTCCCCACATTTAGCCTTTGCTCATCTTCTAGCAAAACTCAAAATAAAAGAAATCTAAAAAAGAAAGAAACATACTTTTGAGCTAAACAAAGTAAGATAATTTCAGATCTAAGGATCTTGAAAAACTTAACAAGATGAATTAAGCATACAATCTACTAGGCAATATCAACTCAAAACAAAATAAGATCATGAGAACAATTTCTTTAAAAGCTAGCAACAATCATCTCTCAAAACTTGAGAAAAACATCAAACTTATCTGCTAAGTAAAGAGAACAAACCAAGTAGATAAGAACTTAAAAAACACAACCAATCTTTCTACAAACCCATGAAAAATAAGAAATCAATTGAGAATTCATTTATTGTTCTAATTTTATTTGATTTCTCCTTCTTTCTCTCTCTTTTTCTTTTTTTTTTTTTTTTTTTTTTGTGTTCCACCATTTGGCAAGTGTATAACAGGGACTCTGCCATACCTAAGCTACTAACTCGACATAATCTCAAAATGGTCTTTGACCATACTCATGTTTCTAATACCTTTTCGAGCAATGATCGACTATTGCTTTAGGAGAAGGTCCCTACCTATTTCAATATTTAGAAACAGTAGAGTAACAACTTTCTATTCATTAGAACACAACAATTTAAACATTTTTTCTCAAGTGATTCAAATTATCTATCAACCGAATAAACCACATATCGAACTTAATAAGCTCATAATCTAACAAGGTTTAAATCAATGTACTAAGCACAAAAATTTGATGCAAAAAATTAGCTTTTCAAGATAATCATAAGCTACCTTGATAAAAAAAATTGTAAAAAAAAATTAAAAATAAGATTTGAGAGTTGCATAAAGACTAATAAATTACTAATCTTTCAAGCTAAGCATTCAAGAACCAAGAAGTGAAATTCTCCTAAAAAAAAATTAGTTCAAAAATTTTGAAAGCAGAAAACTAGGGTCCAAGTTACCCACTCCCCCACACTAAAATTGAACATTATACTCAATGTTCACAATAAAAACAAAAATGGGAAAAAGAAAAAGTACTGCCCTAAAACTTGTTTTCGTGGCCCGAAACTGGACTTTAGCTTGCTGCCCCTATGTTTTGCTTTTCTTCCTACTTGAAAAATTAATATCTAACTAAGGAAACCAGTGGTGAGAACAAAGAAACTTGAAAAATAGAAGTAGGAAAATAAAAACAAAAATAAGAAAATAAAATTCTTATTCTTTATGGCATAAAACCACATTTGGGTTGCATCCCAAAAGCTTTATTCTTTTTGTCTAGGCAACTTCTTCCGGTATCAACCTAACACATAGATAGAAGCAGCCAAGTGAATCTCCCCCATAAAAGAGACAACAATATTTAAAAAAAAAAGTTTCAACCTATTGATTAGCTTATAATTGTTAAATTTATTCCTTTCATATTTAGTATCTTTTAATGTGTTTTGAACCTTAAAGATCTATTTCGAGCATGTTTTATAGCTTAGAGCATATCTAAACTCAATTGATTAAAAGTTGATTTAATTTGCAATTTTACAAGGTTTATTGGTTTTCTTTTAGGATTCTGGCTTATTGGTGATGTTCCAGTAGAAAAATCATATATTAAGTTACAGATATCAAAATTAAGTGATTCTTGATTCATTGGAAAGCTAAGATCTAGAGCTACAAATCATATGCAGACATGAAACCCATTTCAGACATTAAGGGAGTCAAATTCATCTTCAAAATTGCAATTTGCACATCATCATTGGTTCAAAAGCAGTTGCGGTATTTTAGGTATATCTTTGGATGTAGATATCTATTTTATATGATTCAGGTGTCATATTTTATACTTCATATTTTCAGAGATAATGACCAAATCAAGGTCAAAGTTCAGCTTGAAGTTCCTGCTAATGTTTTGGAGCATTTCTTGGCTCACAACTTTGGAACCAGTTTTGAAGTGAATTAATTCCAAAGGCTTCTAAACTATGTGGGAAAAAATTTCAGCTTAAAGACACAATTTCCCTGGTCATATTAAGGCATTTTAGTTATTTTGTATCTTTTATATTTGTGTGGGGTAATTTTAGTATAATATCAAAAATTAGGGTGCTTTCATAGTTTTCTTTTAGTAGTTTATTTATGTTCCATGTCTACTAAACTAGGCCAGCAGCTGCAGTAGGCTCTCCCTTTTTTCTCCAACTCTCTTTCATCTTCTCTATTTTCTCCATGGCTGTGTCCGACTGATTTATTTTATTCTTGGTTAAAGGAAACTAAAATCCCAAATTCTTCAGCACTATGAGATCAAAGTTTTTTTTATTCATTCAATTAATACTTTGAGTACTGGATGTTCTTCTATGATTAATTTCATGATTATTTTATTTATATGCTAAGAGATTTACTAGCTATTATTCAAATTTAATCTACTACTGGGTTAGAAATCAAATCCATAATTATTTGGTCTATCTAATCTGTGAAGCAACTAATGTTTATTGATTTGCTGCGTAAAAAATCATTATATCTTAGGGTTAATATTTAACTAAATTAAATGTAACAATTTGTGTTTGTGTTAATTAGTTCCATCGATCTCTCTAATTTTTAATACAATTGTTAAATTAAATCGAAGCATTTGTCTTAGGTTGTTTAGCAGTTAGATTTAATTAGATCATCTGTTTTTTGATTAACTACGACTAAGAAGAGGTTTGAAGATAGCTCTAATGATAAATATTCAAAGTCTTAATTGATCCATCTTTGCATTGATGATCAGTTGTAGAAATTCGGTGGTAGATGTTGACTAATGCCAAGAAAAGCATTCTTAATTGTTTTGTTGATTTCTTACTTGATATGTTTCTTAATTTTTATTCTCTAATTATTTTTAATCCTATTGTTGATTGCAAACAATCTCCCTTTAATTTTTTATTTCAGTTTTTTATTGGGAAGCTTTCGGTTAAAAATATGCCTTGGAATTCAAATTTATTTATTGTGAGTTGTTAGTGAGGCCGAAATTATTTTTGGTGGTCTTTCTGACCAGCCAAAAATTTGGCACTACGGCCAAGGAAATTTCTTTTTTCGTTAAAGTTTCTGCTTACAGTTGACTGACTTATGTCAAGATCTTCTCGTATAGGTGAATTAGTGTTTGATCCAAAGATCGACAACAAAGGAAAACAAGAGAGCAAAGAGTCAAGTGGTCAATCTTATAGTTTCAACATCTGGGAACAGTGACTTTGAAAGCGAAGAAGAAGAAGTTGTTATTGTAGAGGTTGTGGCACAAAGAACACTTAAAAGATTCTGTAAATTCTGACATTGTCCAACAACCTCTATGAATTGATTTTCCTGATATTGAGGTAGCTTTTGAATTAAAATCTAGGTTAATTCATTTATTACCAACCTTTTGTGGACTTGCAGGCATGGACCTTCACAAATACTTTAAGGAATTTCATGTGGTCTGCTCGACTATGAAACCATAGGGAGTTACAAAATAATAGATTAAGTTGAGAGCCTTCCCATTCTCTTTGGCGGACAAGGCAAAGGACTAGCTGTTCTACCTTCCTTTTGGTTCCATCAGAACCTAGAACAACTTAAAGAGAAAATTTTTAGAGAAGTTCTTTCTAGCTTCAAAAGCTAGAACTATTTAGATGAAAATCAGCGAGATTTGTTAGTACAATGGAGAAAATCTATGTAAGTACTGGGAGTGATTCAACCAACTATGTGCTAGTTACCCACACCACTAAATTTTTGATCAATTGTTGCTACAGTACTTCTACAAAGGGCTACTGTTCTTGGATCGGAGTATGTTGGATGCTGCAAGTGGAAGAGCACTTGTAGCAAAGATGCCCGAAGAAGCAAAGGGCATGATTTCTAAAATGGAAACCAACTCACAGCAGTTTAGGATAGGGGTAGACCATGTGCCGAACAAGGTAAATAGGGTAGGAACTTCTAATATTGAGGCTCAACTTTCTGAACTAACCTCTCTTGTTAGACAAGTTGCTTTGGGACATGTTCAAAATCCTAGAGTTTGTGGCATTTGCTCTGTTCAAGGACACCTTATTGACTCATGTCCACAGCTTTAAGAGGATACAGCACCTCAAGTAAATGCTGTAAGTGGGTTTGTTAATTAACCAAAAAGGTATAACCCCTATGCCAATCAATATAACCCTAGTTAGAGAGGGCACTCAAACCTGATATATGGACAGCCAAACAACCAGTCACGGTACCCATCTGCCAGTCATAACAAACTAGCCCATTTACCATAGAACCAAGCATCAAGTTCAAGTATGGCTTTGGAGGATATTGTGAATGCTTTAGCCACTAACACTCAAATGTCTCAACAGGAAACAAGAGCTAGCATCAAAGACTTGCGGAACCAAATTTCATGATAAGCTTACATTTGTTATATTTATTTCTCTCATATTTAGTACTTTTTAATCTGTTTTGAACCTTAAAGATATATTTGAATATGTTTTATAGCTTACAGCATATTTGGACTTAATTGATTAAGAGTGGATTTAATTTGACATTTTACAAGTTTTAATTTGTTTGTGTTCTTTCAGGATTCTAACAGATTGGCACTGTTCCAATAGAAAAATCATATGTTGAGCTACAGAGATCAGAATTGAGTGATTCTTAATTCATTGGAAATATAAATCTAGAGCTACAAATCATATGTAGATGATAAGACCCAATTTGCATGTTAAGAGGGTCAAATTTAGCTTCAAATTTGTGATTTATAAGTCATCATTGGTTCGGAAGCAATTGTGGTATTTTGGGCATATCTTTGGTTGTAGATGTTCGTTTTATGTGATTTAGGTGTTGTTTCAAAGCTAAAAAAGAGCTCTACAACTTTCATGCGTTGAGTTTTGAGAGATAATAACTGAATCAAAGTCAAATTTTAGGTTAAAGTTACTGCTAATGTTCTAGAGCATTGTTTGGCTGATAACTTTGAAACCTTCTAGTTATTTTGAATCTTTTTATTTGTGTTAGGTAATTTTGTAACAATATAGAAAGTTTAGGAAAATTTTATGAATTTAGCACACTAGGTTACATTTTTTTAGGTATTAAAGGCAGGGGTTGCACCCCTTTTGGGGATTTTTTTTTATAGTTTTAGTTTTTTTTTTCATCTTTTTCTCGGTTTTTCTTCTAAGCATGGCTGAGTAATTTTTCTGGTTTAATTTTAAGGACGATTTCCATCACAAACATCAGCTGTGAGGATTGATTTTTCTTGTTAAAAGTTTCTTTAAATTCAAGTATTTACCTTTTTGTTGTTCAGATTTATTACAATTAATTTGCATGTTCTCGCTTGTTGAATTGGTTCTATGATTATAAATCTGCTTGATTTTCTTTTCAACTACTTAGGTTAAAAATTCAATTTAGAAGCAAGTGAATTGACTAGAGATTACTTTTATTTTTGGTTAGTTTATACAGAGAAGTAAAACAGGTTAAATTATTCAAGCTTTTGAATTGTTACCTGAAATAAACGTTTTGGTTCATTGTTCTTAATGCTAATTTTAAGTTTATTAGAAATTGCTTTTCAATATCTGGTTACTCGAAATTAAGAAATTAATCTGAAGCTTTTCCTGGTTAATTTTACTATTGAATTATTTAGGTTCTTTTTAGTTTTAAAGAGAGTTATGTTTATTTGTTTGGATTGAAAAAGTACTTTTTTTTTATGATCAACTGCGTGATTGGAATAGATAATCAACCCTGAACTGAGTGTTTTTAATATTGGTTAATTTTATTTTAATTCTACAGTCAATTTATTTCAGCTTTTAATTCAAGAAAACCCGTCAATCTTTTATTTCAGGTTTCTAACATGAAGCTTTTGGTAAAAAATTTTCCTTAGGATTTGACCTGGTTTTCACCACTAAACTACAAATTTATTTATTCTGAGCTGTTAGATAGGCCATAATTATTTTTGGCAATTTCAATGACCAACCATTTCACAACTGACAACCTCATTGAACAAAATTGAAGCTGAAAAAGAAGACTAGCATGTTAAGCTAAATTCAACCTGAGAGAACATACTAATGCATGACCATTTGAAGTGGCAAAGAAGTGCAACTTACCACATAAAAAATGACATCACCTAAAAAGGAACAAGGTAGTCCAAAACTAGCAACTTTTGATCCACCAAATAAGGAAGTAAGTAACAAGCCAATTTTTGCAAAGTCAAATTCTAATTTCACCTCATTTTCCTTGGTATGTTAAGTTTCTGAAAGAGCTGTGCGCCAACAAAAAAAAGCTGTAAAATGATGAGACGATCAAAATAGGTGAGAATGTGTCAGCGATAATTCAAACAAAGTTGCCTCAGAAATGTAAAGACCCTGGTATGTTTACTATATTATGTGTAATAGGCAATTTTAAGGTGGAAAAAGCTATGTTAGATTTAGGAGCTTCAATTAATATCATGCCATATTCTACATATGATTCTTTGAAACTTGGATCTTTGAATGAAGCTGGTATTGTGATTTAATTAGCTAATAGATCTAATGCCTATCCTATGGGCATATATGGGCATAGTTGAGGATGCTTTTGTGCAAGTAAATGATTTAATGTTTTCTTTTGATTTTTACGTACTTGATATAGAGAATAGTGACCTAACTGCTCTTTTGTTTTTTAGGAAGACCATTTTTAAAGACATCCAAAACCAAGATTGATGTGGATAATGGCACTCTCATAATGGAATTTGATGAAAAAATCACACAATTTGATATTTTTGGCACATTAAAGGAAACTAACAATGATAATTCTATTTCTTTTGTTGAAAAAATTGATACTTTGGTGCAAAATGAATCAAGAAGTTTTTTTGAAAACCAAGCAAAGTTGGCACAAAAAGGTAAGAAAGACATGATCAAGTTACAATAAGAGCAAGAGATGTCATTTGTGGTTGGACAAAAGGTATTGCTCAAACACAGAAAAAGATGAAAAGTGTTGCCTGGTAAGTCTGAGCATAACTGGATTGGACCATTTATTATTACTGATATTTCTACTCATGGCACAATCAGACTTAAAAGTTTGAAAATAGACAAAGTGTTCAATACTGAGATACATGGATTGAAACTCTTCCATGAGAAATTTTCAAAATACCTTGGTTGACGTAGAAAGAGGCTGTCTAGCCAAAGACAATAAAGAAGGCGCTTTTGGGAGGTAACAGAAACATGGTTTTGTGCCACGAACAATAAGAATTTCATTTTTTTTTATTTTTTTTTTATTTTCCTAGTTCCATTTTTCAAGTTTCTTTATTCTCACAATTGGTCTTCTTGATCAGGTAGTATCTCTTTCAAGCTGAAAGTGAAGCAACACATAGGAGCAGCAAATTGAAGTCTATTTCTGTGCTACAAATCGCTGCAAAAATAACTTTTGGGACAATACCTTTTCTTTTCCCCATCTGTGTTCTTATTGTGACTATTAAAGATAATGTTTGATTAAGTGTGCCGGAGTGCATAGCCTGGATTCTAATTTTTTTTTTTTCAAAATTTTTGAACTAAAATTTTTCAATTCATACTTTTCAACATTGATTTGAATTGTTAAGATAATTTGCTTTTTTGGTTCTTGAATGCTTAGCTTGAGTGTTAAGTTAGTAATTTATTAGTCTTTATGCAACTCTCAAATCCTTTTTTGAAATTGTTTTGGCAAATCTTTTTCAAGCTAGTTGATAATTATCTTGATAAGCTAGTTTTTGCATCAAATTTATGTGCTTAGTACATTGATTTAAACCTTGCTAGATTATGAGCTTATTAAGTTGAATATGTGGTTTGATCGGTTAATGGATGATTTGAGTCACTTGAAAAAAAAAGGTGAAATTGTTGTGTTCTGATGAATAAAAAGTTGCTACTCCGCTGTTTCTGGATATTGAAGTAGATAGGGGTGTTCTCCTAAGGTAAGAGTCAATCGCTGCTTGAAAAAGGTACTAGAAGCATGAGTACGGTCAAAGACCACTTTAAAGTTGTGTTGGGTGAGTAGCTTGGGTATGGTAGAGCCCCTATTATACACTCGTTAAATGGTAGAACACAAGAAAAAGGCAAAACAGAAAAAAGGAAACTAAAAAAAAGTCAATTAAAATCAAAACAACAAATAAATTCTCAATTGATTTTTTATTTTCCATGGGTTTGTGGTAAGATTGGTTGTGTTTTTTAACTTTTTATCTACTTGGTTTGCTCTCTTTACTTGGGACATAAGTTTGATATTATTTTTATCAAGTTTTGGAAGGTGATTGTTGCTTGCTTGTGAAGAAATTGTTTTCATAGACTTATTTTGTTTTAAGCTGCTATTGCCTAGTAGGTTGCATGCTTAATTCCCCTTTGTTGAGTTTTCAAAATCCTTGGGTGTGGAATTATCTTACTATCTCTTTAGGTCAAAATTATGTTTCTATCTTTTTAATATTACTTTTATTTTGAGTTTAAGGTTTAATTTACTCGAGGATGAGTAAAAGCTAAGTGTGGGAGAATTTGATTAGCCTATAATTATTATATTTATTTCTCTTATATTTACTATGTTTTAATGTATTTTGAACCTTAAAGTTTTATTTTGAGCATGTTTTATAACTTAGAGCATATCTAAACTCTGGTTGTCTTTCAACTTAGTTTTCAACTTTACAAGTTTTATTGGTTGTCTTTCAGGATTCTGGCAGATTAGCGATATTTCAGTAAAAAAATCATATTTTGAGTTACAGATATTGAAATTGAGTGACTATTGATTCATTGAAAAGCTAAAATCTGGAACTACAAATCCTATGCAAACATGAAACTAGTTCGCACATTAAAGGGGTCAAATTCATCTTCAAAGTCGTGATTTGCACGTTATCACTGGTTCATAGTGGTTGATGCATTTTAGGCATATATTTGGCTATAGATGTCTGTTTTATGTGATTCAGGTGTCATTTTGAAGCTAAGAAAGAGTTCTACTTTAATTCTTTGAGTCTTGAGAGATAATGACTGCATTAAGGTCAAATTTCAACTTGAAGTTGCTGTTGATGTTATCGAACATTTCTTGGCTCACAACTTTGAAATCAGTTTTGATGTGGATTAATTCTAAAAGCCTCTAGATCATGTGGGTGAAAATTTTAGTTTAATGACATAATTCCACTAGTCATATTAAGGCATTCCAGTTATTTTGAATCTTTTATATTTGTGTGGGGGTAGTTTTACAATAATACAAAATGTTTAGGGCTTTCATAGTTTTCTTTCATTAGGTTATTTATGTTTCATGTTTATTAGACTAGGCCAGCAACTATCACAGGCTCTCCGTCTTTTCTCCAACTCTCGTTCGTCTCCTTTATCTTCATTATGACCATATTTGGCTGATTTATTTTGTTCTTGGTTGAAAGAGACTGAAACCCCAAATTCTTCAGCACTATGAGATCAAAGTTATTTCTATTCAGTTAATTAATACTTTGAGTATTGGATGTTCTTCTATGATTTATTTAATAATTGTTTCATTTATATGCTAGGAGGCTTACTAGTTGTTATTCAAATTTAATCTACTGCTAGGTTAGAAATCAAATTTGTTTGGTCTCTCTAATCTATGAAACAATTAAGGTTTATTGATTTGCTATATCAGAAATCATTAGGTCTTAGGGTGAACATTCAACTAAATTAAATGTGACCGCTTGTGTTTGTGTTATTTGATTTCATCAATCTCTCTAATTTTTAATGAAATTGTTAAATTAAATTGAAGCACTTGTCTTAGGAGTTATGGTTAATTAGATCACTTGTTTTCTGATTAACTACGACGAAGGAGAGGTAGAAAGATAACTCCAATGATGAATATTCAAAATCTTGATTGATTCACTTATGCATCGATGATCAATTGTAGGAATTCAGTGGTAGATGTTAACTGATGCCAAAGTTTGCATTCTCGATTATTTTGTTAATTTCTTAGTTGATAGGTTTCTTAATTTTTGTTCTGTGATTATTTTTAATTATTGATTTCTTAGTTGATAAGTTTCTTAATTTTGTTTATGTGATTATTTTTAATTTTATTGTTGATTGCAAACAATTCCCCCTCTAATTTTTTATTTCAGTTTTCTATCGGGAAGCTTTTGGTTAAAAATTTCCCATGGGATTCAACTTGGTATTTACCGCTATAATACAAATTTATTTATTCTGAGTTATTAGTGAGACCGGAGTTATTTTTTTATGGTTTTGACGACTGACCACCTGTGATCATTCATTTTAAAAAATTTTGTTAGTCTCCATACTTTCAATTTCAACAACACCATGAGGAAAAGTATTCACGGACTAATCCATCTAGATCTCAACTTGCTTGACATGAGCTTCAACATTGAATTAAAAAACAATACTTTCTGACATTTAGAAAATTGCTTACGATTCAGTTGCTTGTCATGAAGGTACTTTGTGCGCTCCTTGTATATGCTAGGATTGTCATATATGTAATGCCCGCAAATTCCTAAGTGATTTAAGCCTCGGGCTATGAAGAGAATTTTTTCCTAATTTGGGAATTGAGCTCATTAAGCTCGGGCGATACTAAATTAAGTGGGACTGGGGAATTGAAGTCATCAATCGGGAAAAGTTTCAGCCAAGTCTTGTTCTTGGCATTTTTATGTTTGAAACTTGTGTTCTTGATACACATAAGTTTCTAAGGCCTTCGAAGACAAGGAATCAAGTGGTGGATTCAAGAAAAGACGAGCAAGAGCTCTACGAAAATCAAGCCAAAGGATTCGGCCATACCTCATTCGATTGAGGTATTGTGTGTTCTACCAAGTGTTCTTGGTATTTCCTATGTTTCTAAGTTATGTCAGGCAAGAATATGGCTTGCTAACTTTCTGCCCTTGTAGGATCTTAAGCTAGAACACAAGTTCTAGTTACAACAAGCAAGGGAAAACAAATAGCAAAGCTTCTAAAGCTTTCGGGCAACAAAAGTTGCTAACGGTTTTGGTAAGGATTCTTATACTTTGAGTATTCGGGCCCTTGGGTGATGGATATTGGATGCCATGTGATCCTAAGAAGGCTATAGAGGGCTATGTTTTGTTGCTTAGGCAATTCCGTGCTAGCTAGCTCCGTGCAAGCATTACGGCTAGGAATTAAGTCGGCCAACTCAATTCCCAAGCATAAAGAGCTCAGATTTTTAAAATGGATTAATAAAATGGTTAACCTAAGAAATGAGAAATATGGATCATGCTTGCTCTGCCCTTCAAGGGGATAAGGTGTTAAGTGGTGTGTGTGTTGTATGCTTCTATGTTTGGTTGTGTATGCTAACCCTCGATTATTATTATTGTTATATGCATGTACCTGTATCTTCTTTGTCTTAGTGTTTTCTTTGCAGGAGCATGGAATATTTGTTGCCATGTTATTCTTGGCTATGTTAGGCTTTAGAAGCCATATGTTAGGCTCTGGGAGCCATACAGAATCCTTACTGAGTTTTACTCACCCGCCCTTCTCTACTTTATGTAGGAAAAAGAGTACTTGAAAGGCACTAAGGTCAAGAGTATTTTATACTCTTTCTGTGGTAAAGGTATTATACATATGTGTGGTATTTGCTGAATATTCTAAGTATTCTAAGTGTTATTAGTTGCTTGTGTAACAAGCTAATAAATTTGGACTTTATGTGCAGGACTTGGAGTCTAGATTGTGGGAACAAAGTCTCTAAGGTGGAAATGTGTTCTATGTGTGATTTGCCATGTATAATCATGTGCTATGTATTTTGGTTTTTCTTAAAAACCAAATTTGTGTTTTTAAGTGTTTATGGACCCTTTATGGTACTTAAGTAAAATGGCATGCTAAATTCAATTCTAAGTATATTCAGCCGTGTAGTATGTTTATGGCATATATATGAACTCTTGGATATTCTGGTTGATAGTCATATTTGGGCTGAAGTAAAAAGTTGATAGATTTGCATGATTATGTTTTCTAAACACATATTGAAATATGGAATCATGTATGTCTCGGCCTTATATGTCTTTTTAAAGGTGAATATTAAGTAAACATGAACTAGAAAGGAAATGCATGCCTATAACGAGCTAAAATGGTAACCAATGAAATTAAAGACATGTATGTGTTTATGTGCAATAGTGGGTTACCAAGACACATATGAGTTTGCAAGAAGTATGCATCATAAACAAGTTTCTTTTTTTCAAAACTTGAATATGGTGTTTTGGTTGCCATGCATGTACTTGGCTATGCTAGATAACGAGTTTGAAATGAACACACAAGTTCTACATAAGTACTAGCTTATTTTTTTGAGAGCACAATATAAACCTTTAAGTAAATACTTAATGAGCTAGTACTAGTAATGCCCTGGGAACATGCCCATATGTTTTAGAAATGAATAATTGTCCCTTCTAGGAAATTCCGTTGCATGAACAACTAATTGGGCCTAAAATGGGATAGGGGCTAAGTTGGGCATGACAATATACTTCCAGCTTGATTTCCCCCAGCTTTTGAAGTTGCAATTTTCTTTCATTTCCAGCTTCTTTCAGATCCAAGTTGCAATGCTAACTGCCCAAAAAGCACGATGTTCAATATCTATAGGTAAATTACACAACTTACCATAAACTAATATGGTGATATTCCAATCAATGTTTTGTATGCTTTCCGATATACCCATAGTCCATCCTCCAACTGTAGACTTTAGTTCTTTCTGTTAAGGTTGACTGTTTTCTCCAAGATGCCTTTTATCTCCTGATTCAAAACTTTAGGTTACCCATTGGTTTGTAGGTGATAAGCAGTGGCTACTCAATGGTGCACTCCATATTTTCTCATTAATGCTTCAATGGTATGGTTGCATAAATGTGCACCCAGATCAGTAATAATTGCTTTAGAAATCCCAAACCTATTAAAAATGTTAGACTTGAGAAATCTTACAACAACCTTAGAATCATTAGTACAGGTAGCCTTTGCTTTTTCCCATTTTGAAACATAATCCACAACAAACAATATATAAACAAATCCAAGAGACTTAGGAAAGGGTCCCATAAAATCCATTTCCCATACATAAAAAAGCTCATAATCTAACATAGGGGTTTGGGGGCATTTCATTTCGGTGGTATAAATTTCAAGCTCTTGGACATTTTCACAAGTTTTACAAAACTGGTAAGAATCCTTAAACAAAGTTTCCTAATAAAATCCGTTGCTCAAAATTTTCCTAGCTTCCCTTTTAGAACCAAAATATCCTCCACAAGCATAACTATGACAATAAGTAAGAATGGAATGGATTTTATTATCAGGTACACACCTACGAATAATCTGATTAGAATCAATTTTCTAAAGATATGGTTCATCCCATGTATAATACTTAGAGTGATTTTTAATTTTGTCCCTCTTTGCCTTATTCAAGTCTTTCAGGAAAATTCTATCACCTAGGGAATTAATAATATCAGCAAACCAAGGTTCCTTACCTTACACCTGTAGCAGCTGCTCATTAGGAAACAATTCTAAAATTAGCAAAGTATCCTCTTTCATGTGTAAGTCGGCTCAAATGGTCAGCAATAGAATTATCAATTCCTTTCTTATCCTTGATTTCTAAGTCAAAATCTTGTAATAACAGAATCCAGTGCATTAGTCTCGGCTTGGATTCCTTCTTTGCCAATAAGTACATCAAAGTTGCATGATAAAAAAAAAACTACTTTAGATCGTAGTAAATATGACCGAAATTTATCTAGAACAAAAACAACAGCTAAAAGCTCATTTTCTGTGGTTGAAGAGTTGCATTGGGCAGGATTCAATGTCCTTGATGCGTAGTAGATAAGATGGCTATTCTTTGCAATTCTTTGTCCAAGTATAGCTCCTACAATGTATTTACTGGCGTCACACATGATTTCAAAAAGAATGTCCCAATTAGGAGGCTGTATAATCAGTTTAGAGATGAGCAGCTTCTTCAACCTGTCAAAAGCAACTTTAAGTCCTCTGCGAAGTTAAAAGGCACATCCTTTTGCAATAGTCTAGTTAAAAGTTGTGCAATATTTGAGAAATCCCTAATGAAACACCTGTAAAAACCTGCATGGCCAAGAAAAGAATGAATCTCTCGCTCATTAGTAAGATAAGGTAAATTGGCAATTAGGTCCACCTTGGCCTTGTCAACTTTAATGCCCCTAGCAGAAACTACATGACCTAAAACTATTTCCTACCAAACAATAAAATAAAACTTTTCATAATGTAGAACGAAATTTGTGTCAATGTAGCATTTCAAAACTAGAGTCAATTTATCCAGACATTGATAAAAAGAATTTCCATAAACAATAAATTCATCCATGAAGATGTCAATGCAATTTTTAAATAAGTAAAAAAAAATACTCATCATGCATCTTTAAAATGTTCCAAGGGCATTGCATAATCCAAAATGGCATTCTACAATAAGCAAAAGTTCCATAGGGATAGGTAAAAAAAAAAATTTCATGGTCTTTGGGAGCTACAACTGTTTGATAGTAATCGGAAAATCCACTTAAGAAGCAAAAGAAAGACTTACCTGCCAACCTTTCAAGCATTTGGTCGATGAATGAAAGTGGGAAGTGATCCTTCATTGTGGCTAAATTCAACTTCATAAAATCAATGTACATTCCCATTCTAAACTTTCATAGGAATAAACTCATTTTGCACATTAGGAACAAGACTTAAACTAGTTTTCTTAAGAACAATATGTACTAGACTTACCCACTAACTGTTAGAGATTGGATAGATGTGTAGGACTTCGAAAGCCAAACAAGCGCAGTGGAATATAACTGAAATCCTCTAAGATCCAAGTGAAACGGGGTAAACCAGGTGATAAAAAATTTTCATGCCTAATTCAGTTGAGATTTTTCACCCAACTGTTAAGTCGAATCACAAAAACCTGAACAGTTGACATGTTCAAGCTTTCTACGGTATCCACACGAGCTTATTGGGATCACCATGACTCCACCATGTTCTAGTAGATACGTTTTTCTTGTGTTCGCAGTAGTAGCTTGTGTCCTTAAAGGAATAGCAAGAGAAGAGTGCGATTGTCACTTTTGGGAGGCTAGGGCAAGACTGCGAATTTCTCACTATATGATGTATTTATAGTGATACTCAATTTCCAAACCTAATAGGTTTTAAAGCCCTAATCCAATTAGGTTTAATTTCAAGCTTAATAATAGCTCAACTTTTGTGCCAATTATCAGCACGAAATTATCATGAAACCATAACCTAAATAAATTAGCCCATGCACTCAAACAATCCAAATAGGTTTTATGTGTGCGACCCAATAGGCTTTTACCACATTGGCAATGATCATAAATCACATTTATGATCATAAGCAATAAGCGGCGTCTAGCAACATATCATTCCTACCTAAGTGACAAAATTGCCGATGATTCGACTAAACCTTTATGATCATTATCTGTATATATCATTGTCCCTTTGTCCAAGATATCAAGACTAAACTTGAGACATGGAATGTGTCACTTTGATATAGCCTAATCTTTGGTTTCTTAATTACCGAGCAAACTAACTTAAACTGATGACATTGATATCGTATATCAACTCATCTGAGCATGACCATGCATTTTCTAAGTCTCACTCTATTAAGGGGCCCGAAGATATCACTTCTATTACATAGGAGGGACAAATCTCATCTTGATCATACAAAACCCTCTGCATAATATGTGATACACCCAATGACCTCATTCAAGTTCATTTAGTTACAAGCAATAAAGGGAAGTATCAAAGTATGTGACTTACATGTAGGGAACCTTGATGACTTTAGGTCAAAGGACTACATATAACATGATCACTATAAGAATCACTTATGACATTCATATAACGATCCATGTAGCATTCTCATGGTGGGTTGGTACAGTACACAAGTTCTCCAACTTGTACCCATATGTAGACTAGATATCTAATATTAGTCTCCACATATGCTAGTTGTTATGTATTATTGTAACCCGCTCCGTTATAATACTAGACCAGGGACATTTAAGATTATCATTATTCTAGGGTTATAATTCTGTTTATTATGTTGCGCAGAAACAAAACAACAAATATAGTTACTAGATTAATTCTTCAATAAAATATCATGACTCAATGTATAAAATACAATCATCTCATGATTGACTTTTGGGCACAACACTAACAAAATAATCCATTGGTCTAAAAGCTTTAGAATCTATTTTAAAACAACTTCCTTCATTGTTGTATTCAGTTTCCATTGTGGTTCTTTTACTAGTTTAGTATCTTTTTCAAGGAGAATACAGTGCATACAAATTAACGGGCTAATTCCCTTAATGTCTACTACTGTCCAACAAATTGCTGTCTTATATTCCCTCCATACTCTCAAAAGTTTCCTTTCCTGATCTCTGGCCAAATCACTTGCAATAATCACTAGTAAAGTTTCATCCTCTCTCAAGTAGGCATAATTTAGATTCTTTGGCAAAGCTTCAACTCCAACTTCGGGGCCTATTTAATAGAGGGCAAAATCCTTTTGTGAGTACTCAGTAGTTGTAGAAATGAATCTACTAACCTATTGGGCAACACTGGTAGTGACTGTAATGACATAATGGCCCATTTCATGTTATCATTGATTTCCAGCCTTGCATCCATCTCTATTTTGCTGTTTGTCAACACAAAATCTAACTCATCTCCTACAAAATTTAGCTCAAAACTGTCTTGGGCAATTGGGTCAATGATATGCATAAGACAAATAGATTCAAATTTTTTTGGGTATTTTATAACTTCAAAAATATTGAAAGTTACTATTTCCCCCATCAAATTCAAAAGATAAAGTCTTTTCATGCATATCTATTTTAGCCTTGGCCGTTTTCATAAACTGTTTACCTAACAAAATATGAGCTGAATTCGAAGCAAACTTATCTTCCATATTGATAATATAAAAATTGGCAGGAAAAATAAGCTCATTTACTCAAACTAGAACATCCTCAATCACACTTTCAGGATACAAATTAGACTTATTAGCTAGTTGAATGACTACTCTTGTGCTTTTTAAAGGTCTTAAGTTCAAAGCCTTATAAACTGACAATGACATAACATTAATTGATGCTCTTAGATCCAGCATAGCTTTTTCCACCTTTAAATTGCATATTACACATGACATAATAAATATGCCAGGGTCCTTACACTTCTGAGGCAACTTTCTTTGAATTATTGTTGAAACATTCTTTTTAACTTTGATTGTCTCATTAACCTTTAGATTCTTTTTGTTGGTGCACAGCTCCTTCAGAAACTTGGTATACTGAGGCACTTGTTTGATTACATCTAGTAAAGGTATATTGATTTTAACTTTCCTAAAAGCCTTAAGAATTTCCTACTTGATCTTTTTTTTCTTTGATTTTTCTAACCTGCCAGGAAAAGGAAGTGGGATTAGAATTTTTAACGTTGACAAAATTGGCTTGTTACTTACCCCCTCAATTTGTGCATTAAATTGCTGGTTTCGAACCACTTTTGTCATTTTTAGTGGCTGTTATTTTTTATGTTGTGGTTTGCACTTCTTTGCCACTTCGAAGGGTCATGGTATTAGCATGCTTTCTCGGGTTGATTTCAACTTCAAATGACAGCCTGCCTTTTTCAGTTTTAATTTTGTTTAGTAAAGCTGCTGATTATGAAATTTGGTTCCTTAAGTCTTTGATTTTGGCTCTTGTTTCCTGCTGAAACATTTGAGTGTTAGTAGCTAAAGCTTTCACATTATCCTCCAAAGCTATTTACTGTGGCTGGTTTATTATAACCTGAAAATGGGTATAGTGGCTAGTTGTTTAGCTGCCCATATATCAGATTTGAGTGATCTCTCCAACCAAGGTTATATTGACTGGCAGAGGGGTCATACCTTCTTGTTTGGTTAACAAACCCATTTACTGCATTCAATTAAGGTATTGTATCTTCTTGTAGTTATGGGCAAAAGTTGGTAAAGTGTCTTTGAGTGGAGAAAATGTCATAAACTCTAGGATTTTGAACTTGTCCCAAGGCAACTTGTCTAATAAGAGACGTTTTTACCTTATTCGGTGCATGGTCTACTATTGTCCCAAACAACTACAAGTTTGCTACGATTCTAGAAATTAGGTCTTTTGTTTTTTCGGGCGTCTTTTCTACAAGTGCTCCTCCACTTGTAGCATCCAAAATACTCTGATCCATGAACAATAGCCCTTTGTAGAAGTTCTACAACAACAATTAATCAGAAATCTGGTTATATAAGTAGGTTGCACATAGATGGTTGAATCTCTCCCAGTATTCATATAGGCTTTCTCTGTTGTGTTGATGAATCCTAGTAATTTCCTTTTAAATTATTCTAGCCCTTGAAGCTAGAAGGAACTTCTTGAAAAAAATTTTCTTCAAGTCATTTCAGGTTCTAATTGAACTAGAGGGAAGGTAGAACAACCAGTGCTTTGCCTTGTTTGCCAATAAGAACGGGAAGGCTCTCAACTTAATCTGTTCTTTTGTAACTCCTTGTGGCTTCATGGTTGAACAGACAACATGAAATTCCTTTAAATGTTTTTGGGGGTCCCCGCTTGTAAGTCAATGAAAGGTAGGCTGTTACGGCCCTACTAGCGGAAAACTCAGCTAAGGGAGGTAAATTAGTTAAATTCCTTGTTTAATACCTTATTTTAAGTTAGCTAAGTGAGATTAAGTAAGTTAGTTAAGATTTACTAAGTTTTGAGGAGTTTATAGCACCAAAAGAGGTTAGGGCAAAATGGTAATTTTGTATCCCGAAGTATCAGGCTGAGTCCTGGAAGTTAAAAATGAGTTTTAAAACCCAAGCTTTGCTTACAACTCAAAAATTTCTCTAAGTATCAAATATTTGACTAAGTTTTGACTTGGGTTACTATTTAGGGAAGGGGGTGTTTTGTTAACTTAAAGAAAGTTTGGTGGCTAAGTTGTTTATTGGTTTAAAATATGGTAAAGTTAGTCCTTGGCAGCCATTTTTGTTCATTTCCACTTCTAAACCCGAGTCTAAGCTTTTCATCCCCATTTCATCTTCAATTCTTGCCCAAAATCAAAATTTCTTGGTAAAATATGAACGCTCCAAGGGTATGTAAACTTTGGGTGGCTTGATTCAAGACGATTTTGTGCTTTCCAAGCTTGGAATCACGTTTTTCTTGTGTGGGCTGGTTTTGTGCGAAGGTAACCAAGAATTCTTGATGATTTCTTGTTTGCTTGATATTTTATGGTATGGGTTTTGTTTAGTATGCTTTAATTTGGTGCCATTTGTCTTGGATTGCATGGAACCGAGGTAAATGTTAGAGGAACATAGGTAAATGTTAGAGAAATCTTGTTCTTGGTGAGGAATTGCTTGAACCTTACTTATTACTTGAAATTAAGGTAAGGGATTTATGGTTTCAAGCTTAATTGATGCTATTAGATTGTGGTTGCTTGTTGGAACAAGTAGTATTGGCAATAGCATGGGTTATAGGCATGTATGGTCATGGTTGACTAGGCTTGAATTTATGGCTTGCGTGATGTTTTGATGCGTCATAGGAAGGTTGTGTTGGCGTATTTGTGGCCTATGCAAGTCATTTTACAGGTATATGGTGATTGGAGGCATCCCAAGTTTGCTTAGAGGCCATAGGAAGCCTCACAAGAGGCTTAAGAGGCTTTTCTTGGATTCAAGGGACAAGGCCCTAACACCGCAACGCCGCTGACATTGAAATGCCCAGGACACCCTTCCAGCATACTTGAGTGAAAAACTTGTGGCACTGTAGCACCTGGGTGCCGCAGCCCTAATGCCCTGTTCCACTACTAAACTTCACTTTTTGTTTAAGGATTCGGGGGAGGGCTGGGAGGTCCAAGGGGTGCCTAAGGGTTGCAATTATACAATGGCACTCCGAGACTCCCAAAACTCTCTTATGATGAGTAAGTTGCACTTTATGAGAAAACTAGTTGATGGGACATAACAAATACACCATTGGATGAGGTGGAAGGTTTAGCACCGTCGAGGCCTTAGTTGTACCTTCGAGTTTAAGACCTCAATAAGGAATCCTTAGTACATTTAGTAGGTTCTTCGGGGCCTAGAAATTATTAGTCCAACCATAGTGTCCCTGTGCAACATAAGGGAAGTTTAACTAGTAATGAACTTCAGTAGTTAGGATAGTAAGCAATACTTGCTACTAGATAACACTTTACCTTGTAGTTTAATGACTACGTAGAGGACAAGTCTCAAGGGACTGAAATGTATGCGCGTAGGTTTAACCTTATGCTATATGAGCTCATAGCAGGTTACATATGATTATATATGTGTTGTCCTTAGTATTTTTCTTGCAGGTGAAGATCCCTTACTAAGAATTATAAGTTCTTACTCCCTTATCTTATGTTGTGCAGATTCTAACATGGTTGGGACCGATAACCACTGAGGGTTATCGTGGTAGTCTTTTATTACAAGTACAATATTATAAGAATCCTTGTGATTCTAGTTTTTATGTTTATATGTTGGTTAGGGTTTCTTACTAACTATATTTTTCCTTGGCCATAGTGGCTAGTGAAGCACGTGGAGGACTTTTGAGGCTTAGCACCAGGATTGCATCTAACATGGGAGTTAGATGGAAAGATCTCAATAGGAAAGTGGTCAGTCATCGAAACCGCTAAAAATAATTCTGGTATCCTTAACAACTCAAAATAAATAAATTTGTAGTCTAGCAGCGAAAACCAGGTCAAATCCCTAGAAAAATCTTTTTAACCAAAAGTTTCCTGTCAGAAAACTGAAATAAAATATTTAGGGGTTTTCTTAAATTAAAAGCTGAAATTAACTGTAAAATTAAAATAAAATTAACCAATACTAAAAACGCTCAGTTCAAGATTGATTATCCATTCCAATCACGTTGTTGGTGATCAAAAGAAAATATTTCTTCAATCCAAGCAAATAAACATGATTCTCTTTAAAGCTAAAAAGAACCTAAAGAATTCAACAGTAAAATTAACAAAAAAAAACTTCAAATTAATTTCTTAATTTTGAGTAACCAGATATTGAAAAGCAATTTCTAATAAACCCAAAATTAGCATTAGGAATAATGAATAAAAGTCTATTCCAGGCAATAATCTAAAAGCTTGAACAATTTAACTTGTCTTACTTCTCCATATGAACTAACCAAAAATAAAAGTAATCGCTAGTCAATTCACTTGCTTCAAAATCGAATTCTTCACCTAAGCAATTGAAAGAAAATCAAGTAGATTTACAATTGCAGAATCAATTCAACAAGTGAGAATAGAAAAATTAATTGCAATAAATCTGAATAACAAAAAAGTAAATACTTGAATTTAAAGAGAATTTAAGCAAGTAAAATCAATCCTTATAACCGGTGTTGGTGATGGAAATCGTCCCTAGAACTGAACAAGAAAGATTACTCGCTCATGATTTGAAGAAAAACAAAGAATAATAATAATAGAAAAAAAAACTAAAATTGCGAAAAAGAAAGTGGGAGAGACCACCAGGAGGCGTCCAGCCCTCCCTTTAAATACCTAAACATAGTGTGCTATATGCACAAACTCTCCATAAACTTTCTATATTTTTACAAAAGTACCAAAAAAAAAATAAAATAATTCAAACTAACTAGAACGTTTCAAAGTTGTCACCCGAGTAATGCTCTAGAACAGCAGTAGTAACTTCAAGCTAATATTCGACCTTGATACAGCCATGATTTCTCAAAATGCAAAGCATGAAGGTTGTAGAGCTCTTTCTTAGCTTTGAAACAACACTTGAATCGCATAAAACGGACATCTACAGCCAAAGATATGCCCAAAATACCGCAAATGCTTCTGAACCAATGATAACTCGCAAATCGATACTTTGAAGCTGAATTCGACCCTCTTAACGTGCAAAATGGGTTTCATGGTCTACATATGATTTGTATCTCCAGATGTTAGCTTTCCAATAAATTAAGAATCGCTCTATTATGATCTTTGTAGCTCAAGATATGATTTTTCTACCGTAACATCGTCAATCTGTCAAAATCCTAAAAGAACACAACCAAATTAAAATTTGTAAAATTGCAAATTAAATCCAATTTCAATCAATTGAGTCCATAAATACTCTAAGCTGCAAAACATACTAAAAAATATATTTTAAAGGTTCAAAACATATTAAAGCATACTAAATATGATATAAATAAATATAATAAATATAAGCTTATCAGAAAGCCTTGTGTATATTGTATGCATTAGTTGCCTCTTTTGTTTATAGATAGAGTAAAGGACTCCAGGGTTACTCTTGGGTGATGGGCATTAATCTTCTTTTTTGATGGTTTTTATGTATAGTATGATACAAATAATGGATTTATATGCTTTGACTATTTAAACTCTGATTTCTATGAAAAAATGCCTAGGCAAACATGGATGTTTATTGAATTCTTTTACTCAATTCAAAGAAAAAGTACATCCATACTTGCATTTCTAGGTTAATTAACTAGTGACATGAAGTTTTAATTTGGTGCATGTAAATAACTAGCCAATTATAACCAGCGTGAGACCCGTTCTCACAGGTTTCCTAGGCAAAGCCAAGGGTGGCCATGTCAGTTTGGTATCAAAGCCTGGTTCATAGACATTAGAGGATAGGACTGAGATCTAGTTTAAAGTTCACGTGCTAAGATAGTTAGTACTAATCAACATCTATGGAATGTCATCTGCCTTTGGTTGCAGGTTACTGTTGTTGACACTAGGTCAGGAGCTACTAGAGAAGCTAGGGAACCTACCAAAAGTTCTGGTGATCCGATTGTGGCAAGGTTGGATGAGATAACTAATCTGCTTTAGGGGATGACATAGACCTTGGTGCAAGTGGCATATGGCATGACCACCATTTTGAATGAGTTATTTCAAGACCAAGAGAACAAAAAGGCCACATAGAAAGATGATGGCCTAAGGAATGACCCACCCCAAGGTCATGAGAGGCACGGTGACTATCAGCAAATGCCTAAGGCTCATGAAAGGCAATACCGTGCTTGTGAGCATGAGGAAGAGCAGGAAGTTATGGAAGCCCCAAGGAGGGGAGAAACTCTATATCAAATGAGATTACTTTGGAAGTTCAAGACGGTTGACCTACCTAGCTTTGATGGGTTAGGCGACCCTAATAAGTCAAAGGATTGGTTGAATAGGATGAATCGACTATTTACTTATGGAGGTTACAAGTTGGAGTAGAGGATGAGCCTCAGTACCTTTCTTCTTAAGATGGAAGGCTAGCTTACGATGGGATAATGTCCTAGGAATGCTAAAGAAAAGCATTAAAAATTGACTAGGGCATAAGAAAAAGGTGTTCAAGTGGTTAGACTTTGAGAGAAAGTTCCGATAGAAGTATATCAGCGAGGTGGCTTAAGAACAAAAGAGGATTCGGTTTGAAAATCTTACCTATTAATAGATGTCTTAAAGAGAGTATGAGCAGGGTTATAATTCACTCATTCAGTATGCTCCATACATGGCCAAAAATGATGAGCTTAAGGCCAAAAATTTCCTCCAAGGCCTTAAGCCTTTGCTTCGGAGATACATGGTGACGGTGGACATTTAGTGCTATCACCAAATGGTTCAAAAGGCATTAACTCTAGAGAGGGAGTTTGAAGACTCAAGGATTCAAAGCAAGAAGGTGGAGGTTGGGTCATCCAACCTAGGGAAGAATGCTGGAAAGCATCTAATGGTAGGGAAAGAGGCCGAGACTCAATGGCTGATGAAGAGAAAAAAAATGGGGCTTGTGCCCTAGGTGTAGAAGATTTCATGGCTCCAAGCCATGTACTTTGGGAATCAATATTTGCAACAACTGTCAACAGAGTAGTCATTGGGCGAAAGAATGCCCATGGGTTTGATCCTTGCCAGGTCCGCCTAGGAATCCACCCCTTACACCCCTTGCCATAGGAAATCGATCTAGTGTGCCCGTAGCAGCAATTGAGCTAAGGGTTTTCACCTTAGCTAGTCAAGTGACCAAAGAGCCAGCCACCGTTCAAGGTAACTTTACATTTTAGAATATTAGCGTTAGAGTACTATTTGATATTGGTGCTACTCATTTTGTGATATCGTCTACCTGGGTAGATAGATTGAAATTGCAGCGTGATATCTCCGATGAGTTAAAACTCATTAGAACTGCAAGGATGAGTTTTATTATGAACTAGGTATCCTTTGCAGTTAGGCAATCATGACTTTGCTTATGAATTATAGGTTATAGAATTGAGGTCATGTGATCTAGTGTTAGAAATCAATTGGATAAGTAAAAGGCGCAAATTGACTATGCTAATAACTTAGTCAACATTATTGATGCTCAGGGAGCTAGAGTGACTTGTATAGAAGGGTTAACAACTAGTGCTAGAAGTTTGCACCTTAGGCTTATGGACTTCATCCCCATAGTTGACGATGAAGTGTATTATACCTTGAATGGGGTGGCCATAGAGAAGAAACTGAAGGAAATTCCTATATCCAATCAGTTTCCGAAGTTGTTCCTAGTGACCCAAGTAGGATACCGAGTTTTCTGCTCACCTCTAGCCTAGCGCAAAATTGATTTCAATACCTCTCTATTGAATGTCAGCTTTTAAATTGGATAAGTTAAAGAAGCAGTTGGAAGAGCTGCTAGAGAAAGGCTTTGTAAGGCTTAGTGTATCACTATGGGGAGCCCCGATGTTGTTTGTGAAGAAGAATGATGGAACTTTGAAACTGTGTATAAACTACAGAAAGCTGAATGCAGTAACAGTCAAGAACAAATATCCGTTTCCTAGGATCGATAATCTATTTGATAGGCTGAGGGGAACGAATATGCTCTCTAGGATTGATCTCCGATTTGGATACTTCTAGATCAGAGTTAAGGAGGAAGATATCCCGGAGAAAGCCTTCGGGACAAGATATGGGCACTACAAGTGTACAGTTATGCCATTTGGTGTGACCAACGCCTTGGCAATATTCATGGAAGCCATGAATATGATCTTCAGACTATTCTTGGATCGGTTTGTTGAAGTCTTCATCAATGATATTTTGGTATACTAGCAGTCTACCCAGGAGCATGATGAGCTCTTTAGGACAGTTTTGCAAGTGCTGAAGGATAATCAGTATTACGTAAAGTTGTCTAAGTGTGAGTTTTGGTCCAAAGGGATACAATTTTTGGGATACACCATAAGTGCTCAAGGTTTGTTGGTTGACCCTTAAAAGGTTCAGTAGTCGAGTGGAAGAAGCTGACTATAGTTATAGAAATATGGAGCTTCTTGGGCTTGACAAGCTACTATATAAGATTCATAGAAAAATTCTCTATGATAGCAACCTATTGACAGCCTTGACCAAAAAAGCTCAGAAATTTGATTGGACACAGAAGCGTGAGGGGGTTTACTTGGAACTGAAGAAGTGGTTGATGAGTATGCCGATAATAATCTCGCTAGACCCAAACAAGGCCTCATAGTGTCTCTAAATGTGTCGAGTTTTGGTTTGGGATGTGTGTTGATGCAGGAAAACCAAGTGATTGCCTATGGCTTAAGGCAATTGAGGCCTAATGAGTTGAACTATCCAGTTCATGACCTTGAGCTGGCAGCGGTAGTCTTTGCACTCAAGCTTTAGGGGCACTACTTGATGAGGGAGATTGTTCCGAATTTTCACCGACCACAAGAGTTTGAAATACTTGTTCACTTAGAAGGAGTTAAACGTGAGACAATGTTGGTGGATCGAGTATTATGATTATTCGATTGAGTATTATGCTAGGAAAAGAAATGTGGTGGTAGATGCTTTTAGTCAAAAATACACGGGAGTGGTCCTGTTTAAGGATCAAGCTACAAGTTCCTTGGGGGATTATTTATCGGCTGTTCATGAGCTCTGCCAAGACCTAAAAATGTCCCTAGTCTACATTTTAAAGATTCAGTCAGTATGGCTGGCTAAGGTGAAGGAATCCTAAAACAAGGACCCGTTGCTAAAAAAGATTTCAGGTGAGGAGACAATTGGTGCCACGAAGAAAGAGTTTTGGTACAAGGATGGAATACTACACCATGGGGATCGACTTTATGTGACGAATTTGGAAGGACATAGGTAGCAAATCTTACAAGAGGCACATAGTATTAGGCTAAATATTCATCCCACTGTTACTAAGATGTACCTTGACATGAAGACACACTTTTGGTGGCCGGGACTCAAAAAGGATGTAGTTGGATATGTAGCTAAGTGTTTGACATGACAAATGGTAAAAGCTGAGCATCAAAAGTTGGCAGGTACTCTCCAAAGTTTATCTCTACTAGAGAAGAAGTGGGGATCCATCATGATGGACTTCCTAGTTGGGCTACCAAATACCCGGAGCCAACACGATTCGGTGTGGTTAGTTATTGATAGGTTGACTAAGTCAGTGCATTTCATACCCATAAAGATTCCTTATACGTTGGAGAGGTTGGCTTAATTGCATATTAAGGATATCATAAGGTTGCATGGCATACCGAATCAGATCATATCTGATAGGGACCCCTGGTTTGTATCAAGGTTTTGGAATGTTGGGGGGGGGGGGCAGGGGGTTTTAGGGGTGTCTAAGGGTTGTAATTGTACAATGGCACAGGGTTTTAAGGGTTTTCTCATATTTCTTGGATTGAAGTTGTAATTTATGAGAAAACTAGTTGATGGGCCATAACAAATACACCATTGGATGAGGTGGAAGGTTTAGCATTATCGAGACCTTAGTTGTGCATTTGGGTTCAAGGCCTCGATGAGGAAACCTTAGTACACCTAGTGGGTTCTTTGGGACCTAGGAATTATCAGTCCAACTATAGTGCCCTTGTACAACATAAGAGAGGTTCAACTAGTGATGAACTTTACTAATTAGGCCAGTAGGCAATGTTTGTTAGTAGATAAGACTTTGCCTTATAGTTTAAGGACTAGGTAGAGGATAAGTCCCAAGGGACTGCAACATATGCGCATAGGTTTAGCCTTACACTGTATGAGCTCATAACAAATTGCATATGACTATATATGTGTTGTCCTTAGCATTTTATTCTTGCAGGTGAAGATCATTTACTGAAAATTATAAGTTCTCACATCCTTATCTTATGTTGTGCAAATTCTGACATTGTTGGGCTCGATAAACATTGAGGGTTGTCGTGATAGTCTTTTGTTGCGGGTATAATATTATGAGAATCCTTTTGATTCTAATTTTTATGTTTACATGTTGATTAAGGTTTCTTGCAAACTATAGTTTTCCTTAGCCGCAGTAGCTAGTAGAGCATGTGAAGGACTTTTGAGGCTTACCACAGAGATTGCATCTAAGGTGGGATTTAGATGGAAAGATCTTAGTAGGAAAGCCTTGTGTACATTGTATGCTCTATCTGCCTCATTTGTTTATGGATAGATTAAAGGACTTTAGGGTTGCTCTTGGGTGATGAGCATTAATCTTCTTTTATTGAATGCCCTCACATGATTTTTATGTGTAATAATGATACAAATGATAGATTTATGTGCTTTGACTTTTTGAACTTTGATTTCTATAAAAAAATGCATAGGCAAATGTGAATGTTTTATTGAATTCTGTTTATTCGTTAAAGCAAAAGTGCATGCATACTTTCATTTTTAGGTTAATTAACTAGTGACATAAAGTTTTAATTTGGCGCATGTAAATAACTAGCCAATTGCAACCAATGTGAGACCCGTTCTCACAGGTTTCCTGGGTAGGGCCAAGGGCGGCCATGTCATAGGCAATAAATGAATCAATCCATATTTTAATTCAAAAGCAACTTCAATATTAGCGAAATCAATGCATAGGGGTTGCTGGACAACATTGGGAGTTACCAACTCGCTTAGTGTTCTTTATGATGTCATCTCTACAATAATAACTGCTTCTTCTTCATTTTCAGAGTCGCTGTTCATAGATGTCAAAACTGAAAAATTGACTGTTTGCCTTTTTGCTTTTCTATTCACCTTTGCTGTTTTATCGATCTTTAGATCAAACACTAATTCATATGTATGAGAAAATCTTGGCATAAGTCAATTTACTGAAAAAAAAAACTTTAACAGAAAATGAAATTTCCCCAGCAACAATACCAAATTTTTAGTCGGTCATCGAAATAGCCAAAAATAGTTTTGGCCTCACTAACAACTCATGATAAGAAAATTTATAGTATAACAGTGAAACCAGGTCAAATCCTAAAAGAAATTTTTATCTGAAAGCATTCTATAAAAAAAAATGGAATAAAAAATTAGGGGATTTTCTAGAATTGAATGCTAAAATAAATTAACTATAAAATTAAAACAAAATTAACTAATACTGAAAATGCTCATTTCAATGTTGATTATTCATTCCAATTACGCAGTTGATTATTAAAAGAAAATATTTCTTTAATCCTAGCAAACAAACAGAACTCTCTTTAAAACTAAAAAAAACCTAAAGAATTCGGCAGTAAAATTAACTAGTAAAAGTTTCAGATTAATTTCTTAATTTCAAGCAACTAGATATTGAAATGTAATTTCTAATTAACTCAAAATTAGCATTAACATCAACGAACCAAAAGGTTATTCCAGACAATCATTTAAAAGCTTGAACATTTTAACCTAGCTAATTTCTCCTGTATGAACTAACTAGAAATAAAAAAATAATCTCCAGTTAAATTCACTTGCTTCTAAATTGAATCATTTTCACCCAAGCGGTTTGAAAGAAAACCAAACAAAATTGCAATCATATAACCAATCTAACAAGCGAGAATAGAGAAATTAATTGAAAAAAATCTGAACCATGAAGAAATAAATACTTGAATTTAGAAAAAATTAGCAAACAAAATCAATCCAAAAAAATTAAACTAATGTGGTAAAATTCACAAAATCTCCCTAAACTTTCTATATTATTATAAAAATTACCCCACAAAAATAAAAAAAGATTCAAAATAACTAGAATGCATTAATACAACCAGGAAAATTGTGTCTTTAAGCTGAAATTTTTGCCCACATGGTTTAGAGGCATTTGGAATTAATCCACATCAAAATTGGTTTCAAAGTTGTGAGCCAATAAATGCTTCAAAAAATCAGCAACAATTTTGAGAAAACATTTGACCTTAATTCATTCATTATCTATCAAAATGCAAACCATCAAAGTTATAGAGCTCTTTCTTCGCTTTGAAATGACACCTAAATCATGTAAAAAATACACCTACAACCAAAGATATGCCTAAAATACCACAACTGCTTATGAACTAGTGATGACGAGCAAATCACAATTTTGAAAATGAATTTGACCCCCTTAACGTGAGAACTAGGTTTCATGGCCTACATATGATTTGTAGCTCTAGATGATAGCTTTCCAATGAATTAGGAATCACTTAACTCTGATCTCTGTAGCTTAAGATATGATTTTTCTACTGAAATATCGCCAATCTGCCCGAATCCTGAAAGGCAACAATATAACTCGTGAAATTGAAAATTACATCCACTTTTAATCAATTGAGTCTAAATACGCTCTAAGCTATAAAAAATGCTCAAAATAGATCTTTAAGGTTCAAAACATATTAAAACATGCTAAATATGAGAGAAATAAATATAATAAATATAAGCTTATCACTAAGAATAAAAATTTGTGTTATGATAAAATGGATGATCATGTTTGAAAAGATAATTCTTCTAATTTTTCCAATATTTTTAAAAATTGAAAAATGCAAAAAACAAAAAATGTTGCTATCCCCTTGTTATGATATAAGCAACTAATTCTAATATTTCCCTAAAATTTTTCCTAATTATCTTTGGTACAATCATATTTTTTTTCCATAGTACTTGAATTATATTATTGCTTTAAAATGTGCCAAATAAGCTTTCATATAGTATATATTCATCTAAGTTGAAAAAAATTTTAATTGAAAAAAATTTTAGTTGATAAAAATTTTATTTTTAAAAACAGTGTTTATAGTAGACAAATTTGGGTCATACTTATTAAGTTGAAATTTTAAGTTTTATAAATATTTAGGGTGCTCAAGATATTATTTAATAGTAATGTGAAACCAAGGGCAGCATGTTTGATATAAAAAAATAGTGATAATCTGGGAGTTTTAGCCATTAATGATAAGATTAACATAAAATGATTGTATGTAATATTTGATTATGTAATATAGAATTAAGTGTCCTGTAAATTTGTAGTAAAAAATAAAATTTAGTAGTAACTTAAGGGTCTCTTTTATTGTTTCAGTGCTAATATAACTCAAATTAAATAGATAATAATAAAATTATTTTTCATTAAAAGAACAAAATAACATTATAATGTTAAACATTAATGAAACACAACTAAAACGCCCTAAATTTGCTTTCTTGCAACGTAGGCATAATATTTTTTGGTTAAGGGAGTTGAAATTCAGTGGTCAAGAGAAGCAAACTCAAGCTGCTTAGTGGAAGTTTCTACAATACCCACCCCCGAAAAGGGGGTACCCATGCCTCCCCGATCTTAACCGTTGATCTTGGTTTGGCGGAGAAAATGCAAACTGGCTAACTGGCGTAGCAGGTGAGGAGAGGAAAGAAATAAAAAATGGAGAGGAGGGAGGAGAGAGAAATAAATAGAGAGGAAAAAAAATAAAAAATTCATAGAAAGGTAACCGGAGAAAGGGGAAAAAGTATGGGAAAAAGAAAATTAGGGGGGGGGGGGGAGAAAGTAAGAGAAAAAAAAATATGAAAGAAAGTATTTTATTGAATAAAAATTTTTTAAAAAAAGGAAATTAATTTTTAACAAATTAGAGGTGTAAAAAAAATTAATTATGAAATAATACACTTAATAAAAAATTATTTTATATGGCAATGGAACTCATATATTGATCAACTTAGTAAAGCAAATGAAAAAAATGATTAATAGATAACCTTTTTGTATGATATTTCAAAAAATTTAAATTACATAATTCAATTTTTATGTGATTTATTTTTGGCTAACTTTCCATCTTGTAGTATGTTTAACTAAAAATATTCATAAAAAATTATTAAACTTACTTTTTAGACTTCTTGGCATGTGAATTATCAATAAAAGTATAATTTACGTGAATAATCACTTCATATAAGAATAATATGCAATAATATACTAAAACCCTCAACCCTTAACCTTCACCCTTAATCACTTCATATAAGAATAATATACAATTTTTTCATCATCTCAAGACTTCATTTTTTGTAAAATAGTTATTTTTTAAATAAAATGGATCATTATTTTATGTCCAATATTTGTTTTCATGTACGTTTTTTTTTTTGTAAATTTTTCAAATTCTGTTCGAAAAAAATTAGTAAAAATATATTTTACTGTCATAAAAATATTCACAAAAGTTTATGGGTTATTTTGATATTTAGTAAATTTAATGATATTAGCAGGTAAATGTTCAAATTACAACATTGATACCTAAACTTTTAAGTGAAGAACAAAAAATTAAGTTAAAATAAATTAATTTAGGAAAATGAATTTGGATTTTATTAAAAGCAATAAGTATAACTTAGATGTAATCAATTTTTTTTATAAATTTAATCACTTTTTTGAACAAAGTTTGGATTTTTCTAGTTTTAATCATTTTTTTTATTTAATCACTTTTTTTGAAAAAAGTTACACTTTTTATAGTTTTTTATCACTTTTTTTTAATCATTTGTTTACATTATTTAATGCATTTTAGAATTATTCATCACTTTTTTCATTTTTAATAGCTTTTTAAAAATATTTACCAATTTTTTAACATTTATCACTTATATATATATATATATTACAACTTTTTTTATATTTAATCACTTTTTTATTTATTTAATCACTTTTTTGAAAAAATTTCACTTTTTTTTTAGTTTTATATCACTTTTTTTTAATTTAATAATTTTTTCAAATTATTTATTCCATTGTAGAATTATTTATCACTTTTTCAGTTTTTAATAGCTTTTCAAAAATATTTACCAATTTTTTTTACATTTATCACTTTTTTTAATATTTTATCACTTTTTTATATATTTAATATCTTTTTTGAAAAAAAATTCACTTTTTTTTATTTTAATCGCTTTTTTAAAAAATTTCACATTTTTTTCTATCACTTTTTTTATTCAATCATTTTTTTAAAAATATTTACCGAGTCACATGGAAGTTACCTTTGTTGTGACCGAGTTACATTGAAGGTAACCTAAAAAAGTGACCGGGTCACTTTCAAGGTATACTAAAAATGTGACCGGGTCACGTCGAAGGTGCCTTCATTGTGACCGGGTTATTTTGAAGGTAACCTGAACAAGTGACCGGGTCATCTTGAAGGTAACCTGAACAAGTGACCGGGTCATCTTGAAGGTACCTTCGTTGTGACATGGTCACTGGTCGGTCGTCGAAACCGCCAAAAATAATTCTGGTATCCCCAACAACTCAGAATAAATAAATTTATAGTCTCGCAGTGAAAACTAGGTCGAATCCCAAAGGAAATTTTTTTACTAAAAGCTTCGTATCAGAAAACTGAAATAAAAGATTGGGGGGGGTTTCTTCAATTAAAAACTGAAATAAATTAACTGTAAAATCAAAACGAAATTAACCAATACTAAAAATGCTCAGTTCAGGTTGATTATCCATTCCAATCACGCAGTTGATCATCGAAAGAAAATATTTATTCAATTCAAGCAAATAAACAGCACTCTCTTTAAAGCTAAAAAGAACCCTAAGAATTCAGCAGTAAAATTAACCAGAAAAAGCTTCAGATTAATTTCTTAATTTTGATTAACCAGATATTGAAAAGCAATTTCTAATTATCTCAAAATCAGCATTAAGATCAATGAACCAAAAAGTTTATTCCAGGCAACAATCCAAAAGCTTAAACAATTTAACCTGTCTTACTTCTTCGTATGAACTAACCAGAAATAAAAGCAATCTCCAATCAATTCACTTGCTTCTAATTGAATTCTTCACCTAAGCTGTTGAAAGAAAATCAAGCAGATTTGTAATTGCAGAACCAATTCAACAAGCGAGAACAGGAAAATTAATTGCAATAAATCTGAACAACAAAGAAGTAAATACTTGAAATTAAAGAAAGTTTAAGCAAGAAAAATCAATCCTCACAACCGGTGTTGGCGATGAAAATCGTCCCTAAAACTGAACCAGAAAATTACTTAGCCATGATCAGAAAAGAAAACAAAGAACAATTGAAAAAAACACTAAAAAGCGAAAAAGAAAAGATCGGCCCCCTGGTGCGGCGGCAGCGCTTTTAAACCAAAAGAAAACTAAAACCTATGGCTAAACTCATAAAAACTCCCTAAACTTTATATATTGTTACAAAAGTATCCCAAACAAATAAAAAGATTCAAAGTAACTATAAGGTTTCAAAGTTGTCAGCCAAGCAATACTCCAGGACATCAGTAGACCTTGATGCAGCCATTATTTCTCAAAACTCAAAGCATAAAAGTTGTAGATCTCTTTCTTATCTTCGAAACGACACCTGAATCACATAAAAGGAACATCTACAGCCAAAGATACGCCCAAAATACCGCAACTGCTTCTGAACCGGCGGTTACTCATAAATCGCAACTTTGAAGCTGAATTTGACCCCGTTAACGTGCAAAATGGATTTCATGGTCTGAATGTGATTTGTAGCTCCAGATATTAGCTTTCCAATGAATCAAGAATCACTTCATTACGATCTCTGTAGCTCAAGATATAATTTTTCTACCGGAACATCACCAATCTGTCAACATCCTAAAAGAGCACAACCAAATTAAAACTTGTAAAATGACAAATTAAATTCACTTTCAATCAATTAAGTCCAAATATGCTCTAAGCTACAAAACATACTCAAAATATATATTTAAGGTTCAAAACATATTAAAACATACTAAATATGAGAGAAATAAATATAATAAATATAAGCTTATCAGTCACTTTGAAGGTAACCAAAAAATGTGACCGGGTCACGTGGAAGGTACCTTCATTATGACCGGGTCACTTTGAAGGTAACCTTAAAAAGTGACCGGGTCACCTCGAAGTTACCTTCGTTGTGACCAGGTCACTTTGAAGGTAACCTAAAATAGTGACCGGGTCACGTCGAATGTACCTTATTTATGACCGGGTCACATTGAAGGTAACCTAAAAAAGTAACTGGGTCACCTCGAAGGTACCTTCGTTGTGACCGGGTCACTTTGAAGGTATACTAAAAATATGACCGGGTCACGTCAAAGGTGCCTTCGTTGTGACAGGGTCACTTTGAAGGTAACCTAAAAAAGTGACCGAGTCTCTTTGAAGGTAACCTAAATATGTGACCGGGTCACCTCGAAGGTACCTTCGAAGTGACCCGGTCACATATTTAAGTTACCTTAAATGTGACCTGGTCACAACGAAGGTAAAGGTGACCCGGTCACTTTTTTAGGTTACCTTCAAAGTGACCCTATCACAACGAAGGTACCTTCGAAGTGACCCGATCACAACAAAGGTACCTTCAAGGTGACCCGGTCACATTTTTAGGTTACCTTCAAAGTGATCCGGTCACATATTTAGGTTACCTTCAAATTGACCCGGTCACAATGAAGGTACCTTCGAGGTGACCCAGTCACTTTTTTAGGTTACTTTCAATGTGACCCGGTCATAACGAAGGTACCTTCAAGGTGACCCGGTCACATTTTTAGGTTACCTTCAAAGTGATCCGGTCACAACGAAGGTACTTTCGCGATGACCCGGTCACTTTTTTAGGTTACCTTTAAAGTCACCCGGCCACAACGAAGGTACCTTTGACGTGACCCAGTCACATTTTTAGTATACCTTCAAAGTGACACGGTCACAACGAAGGTAATTTCGAGGTGACCCCCTCACTTTTTTAGGTTACCTTCAATGTGACCCGGTCACAACTAAGGTACCTTCCACGTGACCCGGTCAATTTTTTAGGTTACTTTTAATGTGACCTGGTCACAACTAAGGTACCTTCTACGTGACCCGGTTACTTTTTTAGGTTACCTTCAAAGTGACCCAGTCACAACGAAGGTCCCTTCGAGGTGACCCTGTCACTTTTCTATGTTACCTTCAAAGTGACCTGGTCACAACGAAGGTACCTTCAGGATAATCAGGTCACTTTTTTAGGTTACCTTCAATGTGATATGATTACAACTAACGTACCTTCCACGTGACCCGCTCACTTTTTTATGTTACCTTCAAAATGACCCGGTCACATTTTTAGGTTACCTTCAAAGTGACCCGGTCACAACGAAGGTACTTTCGCGGTGACCCGGTCACTTTTTTAGGTTACCTTCAAAGTCACCCGGTCACATTTTTAGTATACCTTCAAAGTGACCCGGTCACAACGAAGGTAATTTCGAGGTGACCCCCTCACTTTTTTAGGTTACCTTCAATGTGACCCGGTCCCAACTAAGTTACCGTCCACGTGACCCGGTCACTTTTTTAGGTTACCTGTAATGTGACCCGGTCACAACTAAGGTACCTTCCACATGACCCGGTCACTTTTTTAGGTTACCTTCAAAGTGACCCAGTCACAACGAAGGTACCTTCAGAGTAACCAGGTCACTTTTTAAGGTTACCTTCAATGTGACCTGGTCATAACTAACGTACCTTCCACGTGACCCGGTCACTTTTTTATGTTACCTTCAAAATGACCCGGTCACTAGGAAGGTACCTTCGAGGTGACCAGGTCACTTTTTTAGGTTACCTTGACCCGGTTACCTTCCACGTGACCCCCTCACTTTAAAAAAAAAATGATTGAATAAAAAAAAGCAATTAAAAAATATGTGAAATTTTTTTAAAAAAATGATTAAAAAAAAAGCAAATTTTTTTTCCAAAAAGTGATTAAATATATTAAAAAGTGAGAAAATATAAATAAAAAAAAAGTGATAAATGTAAAAAGGTGATAAAACACTAAAAAAAAGTGAAATATTTTTAAAAAAAGTGATTTTTTTTTCAAAAAAATGATTAAAACAAAAAAAAAAACAAACTTTTTTTTCAAAAAAATGATTAAATATTAAAAAAGTGATAAATGTAAAAAAAAAATTTAATATTTTTTGAAAGCTATTAAAAACTGAGAAAACTGATAAATAATTCTACAATGGAATAAAGAATTTTAAAAAATGATTAAATTAAAAAAAAGGCGATAAAAAACTAAAGAAAAGTGAAATTTTTCAAAAAAGTGATTAAATAAAGAAAAAAGTGATTAAAACTAAAAAAAAAGATAATTTATTCAAAAAAGTGATAATATATATATATATATATATAAGTGATAAATGTTAAAAAATTGGTAAATATTTTTAAAAAGCTATTAAAAACCAAAAAAGTGATAAATAATTCTAAAATGCAATAAATAATTTAAACAAATGATTAAAAAAAAAGTGTTTACCCTTTATAAATAATTTTGATGATACGGTGCGTTTTGTTTGTTTCCTCTTTTAGTTTCTACGGTCTAGAGACTCCAGACTCTAGAGCTCCCTTGAATCGCGAATCTAGGAGACTAGGAGTACGCTGTACGCCGACTCGGAGGCGAGGCAGTCGTCGATTGAGATTTGCGAGGAAGAAGGCAACCTAACTGCTAGCGTCTGCCGGCCGGCCACCCCCACCTGGCGTCTTTGAGACTTGGACTCTTTAGTCTTCGCTCTTCAGACTTCAGGCAATCAGGCTGTCGGCGTCTTCGGTGATCTGATTTTCCAATTACACGATTCCACTCCAGTAAGTGAATTTGAAGCTCTAAACTGAGGTACCTTCGTGTATCTTCTACTTCTCGAGTACTAATCGAGTCTCGACATTGTATATTTGACAGTACAAATTCAAATTTAATGTATTCATTGTATTGTAAAATTATTGATTTTGTTTAATTGATTTGTTAAATTGATTTTTGTAAGAGTGAAGAGATCGATTGTTATTGTTGTTGCCTATTGCAGGGCCCTGTTGGTGTTGCGGTGTTGGGTTTTAGGTTAGAGGTCCCCCAAATCCAATTCACTTTTTGCATTGCTCGACTGCTCTGATTTTCCAGCCTTCCAGGTAAGTGAAGCAGCTTGTCTCAATGGTTTTATTGTTCATTACATTGAATTGATTTAGTTAGTTGGTTTGTTGAAGAAGGAAGAGAAGAGTTGATTGTTGTTCATTGTTGATTTGTTGTTGGGTTAGACTAGAGTTCGTCACTTAGAGCTTATGAGTAGTGACTATATTAGTTGCTACTTGGTACGTGTTGAATTGTTTTAAGTGACTTAAAATTCATTTTAAGAGGAACAGTTTAGGCGCTCTAGGTTGATAACAAAATCATTTCATTTAATTGAAATTAAAAATATTTACAAATTACAAAGCAATAACACTAAATTTAGGACAGATATTTGTTAGTAATTATATGAAAGAGCATGACGTTTACTTTTGAAGGTAGACAGAAAATTGGCTAGCTGCAAAACCATGGCAAGCAACTCAAATACTGTAGTGGAGTGTTTAAAATGGACGAAGATGACCAATCAAAGGAGTCACATGGTAGGAAAGCTTCAAATAGGCATTCTTTGAAGCGAAAAAATGCCTATAACAGGTTCAAGTAAGTTTTGTTCTATATTATGTGAACTTTGGTATGACCATTTAATGGATATGGTAATGATTGAAAATATTTCCACTATTTTAATGCAATAGCAGGGAAAGGGCAAGATTTGAGGAAACTCATCGCCGTCCCATGACGCGAGATGTAAGTCTGAAGATTATACAGAATCTTTCATATGGTGTAAGTACTGTTTGAATATGGATAGGGAGATGCATTTTGATAAATTGCAGGAGTGGCCGGATATGAGTAAGCGGTGGAAATCTGAAGCTGATGAGCAGAGGGAAAGATTGGCTGAGTCTAAATTTAGTATTGAGGCCACAGTGGTTGAAGATGGTTGCTGGAATATATCATGTCGGCCTAGGTGCTTTAGTAAGCATGTTAAAGGGTTGAGTGAAGAGCAGAAAAGGCTAGCTTATGGAACTGGACTGGGGAGCTTATTAGAGAACCAAGTATGGAACTTGAAGACTGATCTCATTTGTTGGCTTGTGCGATCATGTGAGTTGGGAAGCATGACCCTATGTGTTCATGGTAAGAAATTTCACATTACTGCGGTTGATGTAACGGCTGTTATGGGAGTATCTGATGGATCGACAAAATTTGATCTAAAGAAGAAATCAACTTTGGTGCATAAATATTGTAAGTATGTGAGTCAGCATTGGGTGATTGATGAGAACGGAATCTCTCAAAAGTTGACAAGATCCAATGGTGTTGAATTCAAATGCTTGTACATACTTCTAGCCTTGGCAACAATATTATGTCTATCTAGTCGAAAATATCTTCGATCACAGTTTGTTAATTGTGTTGAAAATGAGAAGTCATTCAATGATGAGCAGTGGGGGACACTTATTTTTCAGCAGCTTGTGCTTGGTATGAAAAAAGTGTTGCAGGATGGTGTGAAATGTCTTGGTGGGTGTGCATTATTTTTACAGGTAAGTCACTTTGATCACATTAGGTACTGAAAACATATATATTATTAGTCAATTTCATAATAAAGTTATGTAATGTAAACTAAGCGAACATAAGAGGATCTTTTTATACTTGCAATGATTCATGAGGAATAACGTTTAGGCTAGTGGTCACATATATACATTTATCACTTGTGTTGGGGGGGGGATGAACTAAAACTGAAATTTTTGTCCTATATTCTTTGTTGTAATATCATTTGTCCTTCAATTTTAGACATTGCGTTGCTGGAATGCATTTGTTTGAAAGGCTGTGATTTGAAGAATTTTTTTTTATGTGATATTTTTGTCCTTAGGATGACTGAAGTCATCCAATTGGTTAAGTCAATTGTTGGTGACTTGTGCGGTCAAAAAATTTGTTGCTGAAATGATCTGGGTTAATATACAGTTTATATCGAATGCAACCTGTTTATTAAAGGCACATTTTTGTTTTCGAGTATAGAACGTGTTATGTCTGAGAAGACAATTACATCCAATTGTTGATGTTAGAAACCAAAAGTTGATGTTATATGCCCTTCATTATTTAACCTGAGACTTGCATACTATTTTGCCATTGATGTTTTAGGTTTTCTACATGCATCATGTATTACTTGGAGGACAAATGGTGGATGTAAGCATTCTTCCCATAGTTTATTTCACAGATAGCAAGATGAAATAGATTTGCAATGGCCGTGTATTAAATGAAGTTGATAAGGTTAGATAATAGTAAAATGTGAAAATATTTTCTTCTGTTATATATTGTTCCATGGTCTGAAAAGGGGCGTTTCTTCTAATAATCGGCTGTAGCTGTAGGTATGTGGCGATGAAGGAAATGAATTGAAGTAGCATGAACTTCAGTCATTGAAAGGAGAGCAGAGACATAAAGATGCGGATGGTACTCACGGTGTAAAAAATGAGTACAATAGTGATAGTGAAGAGTCAGATAGTCAATCTGAGGATAAAGGGACCTCACCAGTTTCAAGTGAGCAATTCGATAAGCTGGTGGCAGTTGTTGGTGCGTTGTGTACAAAAGTGTCGGATTTAGCATCAACAATTGAAGATGTTAAAGCAGAACAAGAGCGGCAACGCCGTCAAGTCACGGAAATTAATGGAAAGGTTGGGATATTTGATTGAGGCGTTGAAGAGCAAGCGGGTGAAGGATACTCCTCAACGACAGAAGATGTGGAGGGAGGATACTCATGCCTCAAATGCACTGTATGTTCCGACAATGTTCTGCACCCCTCAACCAGTCACTAGAGCCACTGAAAAAAATGTACTAGTTGAGAATGATGGAGTAGATGATGCAGTTGGGCAATTTGATTTTCTTAATGAATTGGGTGATGACAAGCCTATGAACAGATCACCAGTTGAGAAGGATGATCAACCACCTGAAGAGGAGGTGATCTCACCAAGTGAAGGCAAAGGTTAACGGGTAAGGGACATGCAGAGGTAGTAAATTTACATTTCCACAAACCCGATGTCGCAGTTATTGATCTATTTTCTGAGTCTCAACAAAATGTTCAGGGTAAAGGCGAGGTATGTGTCTTGGGTACCTTCACCCGTAGGATCTGTTAGTTTAAGCAGTAATTTCCTTTTCAGTTAAATTTTGTAATTGTGATTTCATGTTTCAGAGGAGGCGTGTGAAACGGAAGGGTGTTGATCCAATAATGGAAGACCGGCATCAACGAATTCCTTTGCTGTCGAAGCTACAGACCTCACCATTCATTATATATACGAAGTCTAGGAGGGGGCCGAAATGTCACCGGTTTGCTGCTGGACCCTATGGTATTCGCCATCCTTTTTCTCAACGTGAACTCCAAGTGCTTATGTATGTGTTTCGTGCATCAAACAATGACTGGTACGTGTAGTTTACTTAAATATCATATTTCTTTAATCGATGTGTGTAAGAACCTAAAATTAATTCGTTTCGACAGTGAGGTTCTTGTTCATCCAGGTGGCCCTTATCAGATTTGTCGTACTGAGATGCTAACATTGAACCCTAGTCAGTGGGTGATGAATGTTATTATCAATGTGCGCACTGTAATCCTTACTCTTAGAGCTCGTGCAAAGTCATCTTCTATCAGAAATTGGTGGCTACCCATTGACTTCACTGTATGTTGGGTTAGTTTTTTTACATTTTACTGTTATATGTCAATATAAACGTGTTGCATTTTGTTTAAATTTTATTGCCTATGTATATGACACGGTTTGTGCTTTTTGTGTGTTTGTTTATGTCTGAATCTAGCTATTTGGGTTCGTAGTCTAAGGACATGTTGTTTCAGTTCTGTGCCAGTTCCTAACATGCCTAAAATAGGTTTCCACCAATTTTTGGCAATACGGTCACGCGATGATTTGCTTCACTGGGTTAAAAACCATCATGTGGAGGAGCTGTTGTTTGATGACATATCAAACTGTGATAAGGTGTGTATCAAAATTTTTGTATATTGAAATGTAGAATAACTTTACAAGGTTATTTAGTCCAGTTACTGTAAGCTTCACGCTAGAATTGGATTAGATATTTTTACCCATTCTTGAAGAGGCGCACTTTTATTTGCTGGTTGTGGATACAACGCCGTTGACAATTTCAGTATGGGACACCCTTGGTAAAGGGAGAAGACTTGAGTCATATATGCCCTGCATGGAATTACAAGTACATTCTAATCCTAGTTGGATGACTACTTATTTGTACTTGTTATTGCCATTTTGATTGTGTATTAATTCATGCTTCAATGAATTTACATTACAAACTCATTTTTTTATAGTGTGCAGCACTTAATGTTGTCCTTAAGCCTGACAATTTTAACTTTACTGACTTCAAAAAAGTGAAACGTGAGCCGTTCCCAAAGCAGCCAAATGGTTTTGACTGTGGGATGTTTGTTTGCTACTTCATAGAAAATCCCACTAAAGTGACAATGTGGCCACATAAAGAGGTATTGCTCCCGACTTTCTCTCACATTTATTTCAATGTACTTGTATATTGTTTTTTTTCTGAAATATAGCATTCACTTTGTTTACAAGTGGGACTCGGACCAGGAAAGGTGCCGACTCCTCCTGGATCTAATTATGTGTGAAGAAAACCAGTTGAGTACAGTGGTGGAAGAACGTGCAAAGGTCTGGTTTGAGGCGGAGCAAGAACAAGTCCCTGGTATTGATGTCGGAAAGGATCTTATTCTCTCTATGGATGAGGTGGGTACGGATACGAAGATAACTGCTACTCCAAAAAGAGGCGCAAAGCGGAATAGGAAGTGAGGAGCAGTTGGATATACAGGTTTTGGTGTTTGACTAGGAAGGAGTATTTTTTTGTGTTCACATGAATTTTGTTTAGCGGTCATATATATCGTCATAGTCAGATTGTAAGCCGTCGGTTAGTGTCTTTGTTTTTTAGTAACTGTCAACGCGTGTACACATAGGTTGACTGACCAAACTTGTACATAAACTCATTTTGCAATGAAAATGTTGTTTGGAAGGAAGCAAGGAAAAGATATGGACCAGGTCTTGAACCGGAAAGAAACCAATTCATCTGTGCAATTACAAATGAGCACTTTTTTGAATGGATTGTGTAGTTGTTACTATCAAATTTGAGGAAAGTTGGTTAAGTTTGTGCACTCTTTACATTACTGATGGTACAATAAGAAATCTAATATGCAAATTATTTAGATAATTAAGCAGGAAAGTGAACAGGTCACAACGAAGGTACCTTCGTCGTGACCCGGTCACATTTTTTAAAAAAATGATTGAATAAAAAAAAGTGAAATTTTTTATAAAAAAAATGATTAAAACAAAGAAAAAGTGGATTTTTTTTCAAAAATGCAATTAAATATATAAAAAATCGATAAAATAAAAAAATTTCATAAATGTAAAAAGGTGATAAAACACTAAAAAAAACTGAAATATTTTAAAAAAAAGTGATTGAATAAAAAAAATTGATTTAAAAAAAAAAGTGAAATTACATATAAAAAATGAGATTAAAACAAAAAAAAAGTGAAATTTTTTTTAAAAAAGCAATTAAATATATAAAAAAGTGATAAATGTAAAATAAATTGGTAAATATTTTTAAAAAGCTATGAAAAACCGAAAAAAGTGATAAGTAATTCTACAATGGAATAAATAATTTTAAAAAATGATTAAATTAAAAAAAAACCAATAAAAAACTAAAAAAAAAAGTGATTCAATAAAGAAAAAAGTGATTAAAACTAAAAAAAAGTGATAATTTATTCAAAAAAGTGATTTAATATATTTAAAAAGTGATTAAATATAAAAAAAGTGATAAAATATATATATATATAAGTGATAAATGTTAAAAAATTGGTAAATATTTTTAAAAAGCTATTAAAAACCAAAAAAGTGATAAATAATTCTAAAATGTATTAAATAATGTAAATAAATGATTAAAAAAAGTGATAAAAAACTAAAAAAAGTGGAACTTTTTTCAAAAAAATGATTAAAACTACAAAAATAGTATGAACTATTATATGATCCTAATTTAACTTCCAAATGGATTGATTCAACTGGAAAATTATAACATCCATCTTAAACCCGCTACCAATAAAACTGACAGCACTGCGTACTCTCACGCCAATGACGATAACTTTTTGTAGAAAAATTGAAATGACAATCCATAAAATTCTTATTAAACTAGACTTCTCAATGTATAATATGTATTTTTTTCACAATTTTTGGTTTAGCGAATTGATATAGTTTATTATTCAACTTGCTATTTCAGTTCAATCCCTTCAATTCAACGATGCCCAGCAGGAATTAACTTAACTCTTCACTCACGCCTCCAACTCCAATATTTTTTCTTCTATTATAAAGTAAACTCATTGACCATTGAGATGATATATTATAAGCCTTGGTTTCAGTCACATTTTTAGTATATGAACAACCGCATATATTATAAGCCTACAACCTTTTCATGTTGTCTTTTAAAGTTAAAACAAACAGGCATATTACACATAATTTCAGATTCAGACATTGATTCCTTTCCAAGTACCTTTAATAGATTGGTACATATAGAAAATGTCCAAAAATTACACCAATTATGACATAATTTGACCTAGACGTATTTTTCAGTTCATACGGTTACAATGTACCCACCTCAAATGAAAAAACATCATACAAAAAGTCTGTATGCTTCGACAGTGACTTGTCTCCAACATCTTACTTATGAGAGTACTTTAGCTTGCTTGATGAGTGAATTCCCCTAACACAGGGTGACAGGCAATTATGGCCATTAATTGTCACTAAACATGTGGCTGGACTGAGGTAGGGTATGATTCAAATGGCCATGATGAAACATATGTAGCGGTTGTGTTTGTATCACACACTGAAATCAAAAAGCCAGGTATTTCCAACGGTTCCTTAAATGGCCATGCGGATGACGATGAAAAGGCCGGGGCTGAAGGCAGCTCAGTCTTCGATGACATAAAGCTATAACATCATGAAGGGTGGGGGGGAGATACTTTCTTATTCGGTGCATAACCCAAACCACCCATAGAATTTGCATATGGCCCTTTATCAACTAAATATTTATCTTTTACATTGGATGTTCCTTGCTTCAATGGACATGAACGACTTGTATGGCCATTCTTCTCGCACATTCTACATTTCCTTGCCCCAGGTGCTTTCTTGGTGGACCTTACCTCAACTTTTTTACCTCTAACTCTCACAGGATCACGTACAACATTTGGATGGACTGGGTGTGCAGCACTCTGATTATTGTCCTGTTTTACTCGGGCTTGGAACAACTCAGCAGCTCTCAATGTTAATCGCCCAATCTCCCCCTGCAATTCTGTGTCCCCTTCATTGTCACACCGAGATGCAAAATATGTTAACTTCTGGCATATGTTCCCAATTTGTGCACGCCTTGCAGCAAATGTCGCTTCCATTGGATCGGGACTCACTCGTGCAATGTATGATGGCTCCTGCTTAGCATTTTTCATCCACCTTTTGAGTATTAACTTATCAGGAATTTTCATCATATTCTCTACCTTCATCACAGAGAACATATGGCTACAGGGGAGGCCTGCATTGAACCAGCGACAAAGCAAATATTAAATCATACTATTCAATCGAATCAGTAGTACACACACCAGAAACCATAGTACCCAGAAATATTTTCCTGAATTAATGCTTAAAAAGAAATTGAAAAAGTGTCCGTGCCTTCTACGTTGAGTTTACCAGTGTAGGTTAGTAATGTGCATGTGCAATGCATGATACTGTGGTCACCATTGGAATGAACCACATAAGTTTTTGTGGGCAACGCATATTTGGAGACGAGATATCGATTTTTATCAGTCAGAGTATCATATCGAACCGCATTGTACAGGTGCTCATCATGAATTTGTTCCTGGACACGAACCAAGACATTCGGCGTGTACACATCACCTGCATGTTTCTCTAACAATTTTAGGTGTGTTAGCATTTGTGGTTCTGTGTGTGTACTGTTGAAGTTCTGATGCAGTTCTGCCTCACGTATACGATCAATGGCAACATCCACTCGGTGCACAAAGTCATACAACTTCATTTGGCTGCCCAGGAATCATTTTTGAAAGGAGTGCATGCCCTCTGCCCTCTGTGTACTTGTCATACCCATGAAGAAATTGCTTTTGAGGTGCGCAATGGCCCATGACTTGCGATTATCCCATGTCTCACACACCCACTGATTGTCCTGTAGTCCAAACTTTTCCACTGCTTCTTCCCATTTAGCTTTTAACTCATTAGGGTCTTTAACATGTAACATCATGTGTGCAAATGCACCCGCAAAATGTTCTGCCTTTTTCACATTGGTCTTGCAATTTCTCATTAGGTGCCATGAACAAATTCTATGTGTGGCACCTGGGAAGACAGACTCAATAGCTTTTTTCATGCCTAGGGTTGCATCTGTTATGACTGATTTGGGCAACTTGCCATACATACAATCCGTAAAACAGCTTAATAACCATCTATAGCATTCTTCAGACTCACTAGTTACAAGTGCACAACCAAATATGGAAGTCATATCATGGTTGTTGACCCCCAATATAACGACATATGGGAACCTATATCCATTACTGTTGTATGTAGCATCCATACATATGACATCACCGAAGATTGAATAATCCATGCACATCCCACCATCGGCCCAAAACATACCCCAAAGTGTATTTGAGTTATCTACGGCGTAACGACAATAAAACTTAGGGTCACATTGTGCAGTCTTCGTCAAATGTGCTATAGCTCCCTCCGAATTTGTTGACAGCTCATCCACTATAGTATCAGAGTCCACCCAATTGTAAAGATCTTTTCGAAGGAAACCGACATTACTGTATCCTCCATTTACAATAACCATGAAATCTATTATGCGAGTAGTCCCAACACCTACCCTCCTTATTAGTTCAGCTTGCTCTTTTGCAGAATCAACCACACATCTATGTGACCGTATAAAATGGACGTCACTTTCGGAAGCTAGCTTGTGGTTATGAATATGCTGGAATTCACCCACTTGGTACATATTCGATTTTGCCTTCATATGTACCCGAAACGCAACATGACACCCACACCTTGAAATGCGTCGAGGCTCCCTTTTCCGTTTTTCAGGAGTAAGCTGAAGCTTCATATGACCCTCTTTTGAACAAACCCACCTTCTTCGTTGTATTACATTTAACTTTGTATTCATCCTTATATCATCTCTTCTCACACCAAATCCTAGAACATATGCATATTTACGATAAAATTTTTCCGCCTCATCAATTGTCTGAAATTCTACTGATTTGAAGTCACTGAACACCCACTCAATTACAAGTTTTTTAATCTTCATCATTATCTCAGACCAATCATACTCTAGATCGATCTCACAACCTTTTAATGTACTGTCTGGTTTGTCACACAAAATAGCATCTATATTCTCACCAAGCCCAATGTGGACTGCGTTCTGGCTGTCCATTTCAACCTACGCAATTCGCCAAAGGGATCGGAAATGCCAATTTTCCATAATAAGACGACAAACATTGAAACCCATATGAAAAAGATGACACAGTAATGGAGGACCAGTACATTGATTTCTTCTAATAGAACGATTGCTATAGTTGATGTGTAGTGAGAGAAATAAAAGACATTTCCACCAACTAAAACCCTTCCCCTGAAATCGAAAAAGTAAACAAGAATGTACCTTCCTTCTGTATGCAACAAGGAATGCGGATTAGAGCCTTTGCACCCTACCGAACACAGCAATGCCCGGCTTTTTATGCTCTTGTGCTTGTACGTTTTATGCTTTGTTTTTCGTCACAAGCAATTTCCTTGGAAATGGGGTTGAAAGAAAACAATTTCCAATTCTTAACTACGAAATTGTGTTACGTCATATTCCCATAACCACGTAATTTTTTGATTATTAGTAATACCTTGAAAATATCGACATTAGTTTTCAGTAACTTGAAATACATAAGTGTTATCTTTTAGGGTAAATATATTTTATTTAATTTATTTTTATTTTGAAAACTAATTTTTACCATATGAAATAAATCAAAATATTCTAGAATTGATCAACCACACATAATATAAATAATATTGTATTTAACCAAATAATTAATTTTTATCATTATATGATTAATTATGTACATTTATTTGTGAAATGGAAATTTCTCCTTTTCAAAGCTTATAGCCTACCCAATGAGTAAATTAATAAGTTATACTTATTTATTTTAATAAAATCCAAATTCATTTTCCTAAATTAATTTAATATAACTTAATTTATTGTAAAACACTTAAAAGTTTATGTATCAATGTTGTAATTGTAACATTAACTTGCCAATATCATTAAACTTACTAAATATGAAAACAACCCATAAACTCAAAACTTAACTTTATCCCTAATTTACAATTTAAGTAGGAAAAAAGATGATTTCAGTTCAAAATTAATGATAACAGTAAAAAACAGACGCTAACATGTAAAGAAAGGCAATATTGGTAATTGATATTCTCTCTATGTTGATAAAACTATTTTTTTGTATACAAATACATATTAATGGAAACAAGAGGAAAGTAATAATAAGTATATCACACTTCAGTCTATATAAACATGCAGAGGAATAACATTTTAGCATCCACGATACATTGATATAACGTAAGATAGACAAAAACACGTGCATATTTTCTTCAAAGAAAATTCAAAACTATCATAGTTCCAACGCCATTTACCTTATCCTTCCCCTCTTAGCTGCAGGCCTATCTTCATTGTGCTTAGTACGACTCTCGGCGCATCCATCAGATGCAGGCTCATCTGACTCTGACCCAGGTTCATAATCCGACTCTGCATCTGAGACATCTTCCTCGTTTTCCTCATCCTCTTCAATCAAACCATAAGAATCTAAACCTTCATCACCAACAATGTCTTCATGCTGCACATCATCCTCCACATCATCTTCTTCTGATTGGGATTTGGTACTAACTTCATCGCTCTCATCTCCATCATTGATGGAACCTTCATCCTGCACCACTTTTTTCCCACAACGACGATGTTGCTTGTGTTCCAAGCCAGTGTCTCCAGTTGTTCCGCCACATGACACCTGCAATCAAATGAATATATCATTAATATGTCATACATGACAACAAAATTTTATATAGACTATAGACTTACACACTGTTTCAAAGAGAATTTCTTTGCATCCTTCTACATTTTGTCCGTTACAGCCTTTTTTAGACCTGCCACCAAATGTAGTAACTTCTCCACAGTGTCCCTTTTCACCTATACATAACATTTTTAAATCACGAGATCAGCGTGGAATGGGATTGAGTACAACAATGTATAAGATGACAAATTTACAGATTTTATCGAAGGATCAAGTGGTAAACCCTCGACATCCTCATCCTCAATGCTTGGAATTTTTAACAGTTTAGCCTCTCCTGTTTCGAGATCTGGGAGCAACATAGATGTACCTGGTAGCTGTATTTCAGAACCTTCTCTTATAGTGACTGTTTCTCGTGCAACAGTTGACATAGATGTCCCACCAAACCCATTGGTAAATGCACCTGGGTCCCTACCTTTCATGGCTTCGGCAAGCTCCTTCATCATGCCCTCCCACCACAACTGAAATGTACCAGAAAACAAAATTGTTGAATTATTATCCCATAATGATCCTGCAACTGCTGCTGTCAGTTCTGCACCATGCCACTTTTGGTTGAACATAGATGTTGGAAGCGGGTTTGGGATGATCTTGTCATGCACTTGCCGATAGCTAATGTTTTGTCTGAACACCCTCTCACCTAAAAACCAGGCTCGACCACATGGGCTTTCTAGTAAAATTCGACACCTTGTTGCCCCTAAACTTTCACTAACGTACTGTGGTAGGTCAACCATGTACTTCTCCCATGGCCACATTTTCACCACCACCCTGTGTACTGTTTTAAATAGCTTTATATACACTTCAGTATCATATGGCATGCCCCCAAAATGTCCCTCAGCATAGTACTTTGCTCTAGGGTATGTCCCATCTCCGCTCAAATTTAGGTTAGGTCCAATATCCATGAAATGCTCGCAGGCCCATGTTTGTGATTATAAATAATTCATATTGAACATGATCATTTAATAATCATTTTTAAACGTAACTGATGCACATAATGAAATAAAGTAATTCACGTATATAATAGTTACCTGCCATGACTGCCAAAACCCACCACTCCCTTGAGCACCCCTGCTCAGACCATCCATTTATAAATAAAGATTAGCCAATGCGGCACTTCTCCAATTATACTTTGCCAGTTGGGATGTATCTGCTACAGCTGAAATCCACCATGTGTAAAAACTACTCGTGCTTGTATCACTGAATATAGTTGTGCCAAGAAAAGTTGCTAGGAAAACACGAACCAAATGATTCTTTCTCTCCATGGTATTTGATCTGTAACCTCTATACGTGTCAAGTACTAACTTAAAAGTCACCTTCCTTTTTTTATGGAATATATCCCAACCATCACCGACTAATAGTTCCAGGCGGGAGGCATCTGAACATATTTCCATATCAATAGGAATCAGATCGCCACTGTAACGCAAGCCAGTTATTACCGCAAAATCTACAGGTGTCATGGTCATCTCTCCGATAGATGGGAAGTGAAATGTGTGTGTAGTATCCCACCAAAAGTGACTAAGTGCACGAATTAAGTGTTTGTTGTAGTATGTGAACTTCAATGCTTTGACTGCATTGAACATATCCGTTGTTCTTATTATATCTTTCACAGTTTTTGGAAACCCATCAAACCACTCAAACAATGGCTTCACGCTTCCATGTCCACGGTATGCACTTAGCCTATTCTATAAATATCAAATTAAAATTAAGATTATAAAATCTGAATATAAATTGAAATCTAACATAAAATAGCAAGTGTTTCATAGAGATATTCTTAAACAGAGTTTTGATAACATTATCGCTTTTAAAATTACATATTAAAATTATATAGTCGCTGTATTCGGTTACATATCACATATTCCCTGTATTAATTTACATATCGCATTATTTGAAGTTTTATCGCATTTTTATAATACTATCGCTTTTCATAGTTACTTCGCTATTTAAAATTATTGTCACTGTAGTTATATTTTACTGGCTTTTATAACATTCCTGTATTCTTTTCAATTATGTTACCACTTTCATAATGAATATTATAGCATTTTCTTACCTTTTTATTCTGTAATTTTTATAATTGTTTTCACATTTTTAGATGTTTTATGATATTTTTAAAATTTGTATCATTTTTTGTAAATATTATACCCTTTTGTAAATTAATAGTCATGTATTAATAATTATAATCACGTATTTAAAATTTGTAATTACTTATTATTTTTTCAATTATTTATCACTTTGTATATATGATCAATTTGCCTAATACTTTTTCCTTTTTTGTACGTTATTATCACTATATTTTGTTTAATGGTTTTATTAAAATATTTATTACATTTTATGCTTTTCACAAATATTTACAAATTTTTTTCCCACTCTGATCGCTTTTCTATATTTAGTCGCTTGTTTTGATAATTAATCAGTTTTATATCAATTATGTCGCTATTTTTATTTTTTACTGCCGTTTTTAAATATTTATTACATTTTATAGGTTTTGCATCAATTTTCTGTTGTCAATCGCAATAAAAAATATTTTAAATTTTTTCAAGATTTCTAATTTTTTTATTATTTTATCACTTTTTATATATTTGATCACTGTTTTTTATATTTGCTAAATTTTCTAAGAATTATTTCCCCTTTTTCCAATTTTACTCACTTTTTATTATATTTTTCAATTTTTTTATGTTATTTCGCTCCTTTTTTTTTACTCCATTTTTTTAATATTTATGGCATTTTATAGGTTTGGTATCAATTTTTAAACATTGATAAAATCTTTTATTTATATTTTATCGCTTTTTGTATATGTAATCACTTTTTTTATATTTTTTCACTTTTAAAATTTTTTTTTTCACTTTCCCCGTTAGTAATCACTTTGTTTCTAATTTAAATCATTTTTTTATTTTTAATCACTTTTTTGAATTTCCAAACGCTTTTTTTAATTTTTAATCACTTTTTTTATTTTCTTATATTTAATAACATTTTTAATCATTTTTTTAAATTTTTAATCACTTTTTTCTTTTCCAAACGCTTTTTTTACTTTTTTATCACTTTTTTTTTATTTTTTTCATATTTAATAACATTTTTATATTTGATCGGTTTTCAAAATTTTTTTTTTTCACTTTCCCAATTACTAATCGCTATGTTTTCTAATCTTAATCACTTTTTTTTTCAAACCATTTTTTTATTTTTAATCGGTTTTTTAACCAAATTATCGCTTTTTTTAGTCCTTTATCGCTTTTGTTTAATAATGATTACTTTTTTATTTTTTATCTAATGTTTTTATCACATTTTCGGTTTGTAATCATTTTTTCAAAATATCCTAACATACTTTTTCTTTCTCTCACTTCATACATATACATTCCCTTAAATATAAACTATCCAATATATTTACCAGTAAATTTATCAATTAACAACAAATTTAACTAACATAACAGTAAATTTGGCAGTTAAATTTGAAATAATAAAATTACAGTAAAATATAAACTCATTGGATGCTCTGAATGAGAAACGTGAGACTCTGGTTCAAAGTCGATACTTGTTGAAGGAAGATTTCTTGCGAGGAGATAGTCTCATGATCATTGATATCTTGAAATCGCATGGTAATTGCTTAATATAATCGCTGGCACCACCGTGAGATATTGTTTGTTTCTGTATGAAACGTAGGAATAAGGAAATTAAGGAGAGGGAAAAGATGTAACTTGCTGTAATTGTAAGAAATGAGGAAGATTAAATAATGTAGTTATAGGATACGTAATAAATGATGAAGTTACAGAGTTAGATGGTAAAATTTAAAAGAGTGGTTGGGGAAGTGAAAGTAAATGCTAAAATTTAAAATGGTGGTTGGAGAAGTGAAAATAATGGTGGTGGTCGGGGAATCGAAAATATGGTTGCTGAAAATTTAATATGTGGGACACATATTAATGGGATAATAACAATATCTCTCCAATATTTTATTTAACTTGACAACTTTACCCGTATGTTTAAAAACTTATATGTAACTCATGGTTATTCCCTCTGATGTCGAAAATAATATTGTTATTATTTTCTTTAATAACATTTTTTTCAAAAATATTACTTTTTTCAATTATTATCCAATTTATTAATTGTAAATCCTCTTTTCAAAACTATTATCGCTTTTTTCAATTATATCACTGTCTTGATTGTAATCACTTTTGTTTAAGATGTATCACTTTTTCTCAATTATTTTCACCTTTTTGTTATTTTTAATCGCCTTTATAATTATTATAAGTTTTAAACATACTAAATTATAAGCGACATTATGCACAGGCAATTAACACAAATAAAAAAGGGATAATAGTTTTACAAAAATGATAAAAATTTTAAAAAAATGATAATAAATTTATAAAAATGATAAAATTTTTAAAAAAGCATCAATAAATTTTATAACAATTATAAATCTGTTAAAAAAATTAAAAAAACTTAGAAAAATACCGGCATTATTGAATCTCATTCTACAATAACCATCCTAAGATGATGACATGAGGAGTGTATTTTATTAATTGCAGTAATAAATAATACACCTCAATTAAACAACAGCAGCTTATATATATTACTGTAAAATGTTAGTACAAATTAAGTTCACTCTAAAATGTAGATATAGCTTCCGTCTATCATATATACAAGTCCATAGTAACAAAAGTTATAACTATAAACTAAGTCGTGGTTATTATAGATGCTAAAAAAGATGGCAATCAATCCCTTAAAAAAAAATACGGGTTAACTCGACCAACACATTTTTAAAAAACCGGGAATAGCATGGCATCATATACACAAAAAAAATGATCGGGTCACTTGGAAGGTAACATAAAAATGTGACCGGGTTATATCAAAGGTACCTTCGTTGTGACCGGGTCACATTGAAGGTAACCTAAAAAAGTGACCGGGTCACGTGGAAGGTACCTTAGTTGTGACCGGGTCACATTGAAACTAACCTAAAAATGTGACCGGATCACCTCAAAAGGTACCTTCGTTGTTACCGGGTCACTTTGATTCGTTGTGATCGGGTCACGTTGAAAGTAACCTAAAAATGTGACCGGATCACCTCAAAAGGTACCTTCGTTGTTACCGGGTCACTTTGATTCGTTGTGACCGGGTCACGTTGAAAGTAACCTAAAAATGTGACCGGATCACCTCAAAAGGTACCTTTGTTGTTACCGGGTCACTTTGAAAGTAACCTAAAAATGTGACCGGGTCACATTGAAGGTACCTTTGTTGTAACCGGGTCAAATTTAAGGTAACCTAAATATGTGACCGGGTCACGTGGAAGGTACCTTTGTTGTGATCGGGTCATAGTTGAAGGTAACCTAAAATTGTGACCAGGTCACATCGTTGTGACCGGGTCACAGTTGAAGGTAACCTAAAATTGTGACCAGGTCACATCGAAGGTACCTTCATTGTGACCGGATCACTTTGAAGGTAACCTCAAAATGTGACCGTGTCACATCGAAGGTACCTTCGTTATGACCGGGTCACTTTGAAGGTAACCTAAATATGTGACCGGGTCTTCTCGAAGGTACTTTTGATGTGACCGGGTCACGTTGAAGGTAACCTAAAGATGTGATCGGGTCACGTGGAAGGTACCTTCGAAGTGACCGGGTCATATTGAAGGTAACCTAAAAATGTGAGTACCTTCGTTATGACCGGGTTACTTTGAAGGTAACCTAAAAATGTGACTGGGTTACCTCGAAGGTACCTTCGTTATGATCGGGTCACTGTGAAGGTAACCTTAAAAAGTGACCGGGTGACCTCGAAGGTACCTTCGTTGTGACCGGGTCATTTTGAAGGTAACCTAAAAAAGTGACCGAGTCACGTGGAAGGTACCTTCGATGTGACTGGGTCATGTTGAAGGTAACCTAAACATGTGACCGGGTCACGTCGAAGGTAACCTAAACATGTGACCGGGTCACGTCGAAGGTACCTTCATTGTGACCAGGTCACATTAAAGGTAACCTAAAAATGTGACCGGGTCACATCGAAGTTACCTTCGTTGTGACCAGGTCACTTTTAAGGTAACCTAAATATGTGACCGGGTCACCTCGAAGATACCTTGGGCGTGACCAGGTCACATTGAAGGTAACCTAAGAATGTGACGGGGTCACGTTGAAGGTAACTTCATTGTGACCGGGTCACGTTGAATGTAACCTAAAAATGTGACCGTGTCACGTGGAAGGTACCTTCGTTGTGACCGGGTCACTTTGAAGGTAACCTAAAAATGTGACTAGGTTACCTCCAAGATACCTTCATTGTGACCGGGTCACTTAAGGTAACCTTCTATGTGACCTGGTCACATTTTTAGGTTACTTTCAACGTGACCAGGTCACAACGAAGGTACTTTCAATGTGATCCGGTCACATTTTTAGGTTACCTTCAAAGTAACCCGGTCACACCTAAGTTACCTTCAACGTGACCCGGTCACACCCAAGGTATCTTCTACGTGACTCGGTCACTTTTTTAGGTTCCTTAAATGTGACCCGGTCACATCGAAGGTAACTTTAGCGATAAAATGTAAGAAAAAGTGATTAAATGTAAAAAAAGATGATTAAATGTATAAAAAAGTGATAAAATAAGGAAAATGTGATAAATGTTAAAAAATTGGTAAATATTTTTAAAAGGCAAATAAAAACTGAAAAAGTGATAAATAATTTTAAAATGCAATAAATAATTTAAAAAATTGATTAAACAAAAAAGTGATTAAAAAACTAAAAAAAGAAAACTGTTTTTTAGAAAATCAATTAAATAAATAAAAAGTGATTAAAACTACAAAAAGTGACTAAATATAAAAAAATGATAAAATATAAACAAACATGATAAATGTTAAAAAATGGGAAATATTTTTAAAAAGTGATAAAAATTCTAACATGCAATCAAATTTTTTTTTACTAAGTTGATCACTATACATAGATTTTATATTTTGAGAATCATTGACATGTGTACAAAAAAAAATTTATTAAGTATATTATTCAGCAATTAATATTTTTTTACCCAGATAATATTTTAAAATTTTTTTTACTTCTTTTTTAAAATTTGTACCCAATAATACTTTTTTTACATTTAATCATTTTTTTTAATTTTTTTATTGCTTTTTAAAAATATTTATTGCATTTTAGAATTTTTTATCACTTTTTAAAAATATTTACCATTTTTTAACATTTATCACTTTTTTTGTATTTAATCAATTTTTTTATATTTATTTTATTTTTTAGTTTAATCGCTTTTTTTTAAAAAAATTTCACTTTTTACATTTTTTATATCTTTTTTATTTAATCATTTTTAAAAATTATTTATTGTATTTTATAATTATTTATCACTTTTTTTGTTTTTAATAGCTTTTTAAAAAAATTTACCAATTTTTTAACATTTATCCCTTTTTTAAATTTTATCACTTTTTTTTACATTTAATTGCTTTTTTAAACGAAATTTCATTTTTAAAATTTTTTTTTCTTTTTAGAAATATTTATTGCATTTTTAAATTTTTTATCACTTTTTTTTCTTTCCCCTCCCTCACCTGTCACCCCAGTTAGCCGGTTTACCTTTTCTCCACTAAGCCAAGATCAACGATTAAGATGGAGGGCATGGGTACCCCCTTTTCGGGGTGGGTATTGTAGAAAGTTCCATGCTTAGCTAACTTTGTTTGTACAGTACTGCATAGAAAAGTCAAAGCTGCAAGTTTCTCTGAAGGGAAAATTACAAAAATCCCATGTGGTTTAGGTTAACTTATACTTTGCCCTTCTATTTTAAAAAACCTACACTTTACTCTCAATTTATTTTAACAATAACTTCTGAAACCTTAATTTAAAATATATAAAAATAATGTTCCAATAATTTCAAGATTTTTTATTATTTTTTCATAGCTAACCAACTTTTAAAAAATATTGATATATAATTATAGGAATAAAAATATATTTATAGAAAGGAAAAAGTAATAATTTAAAATGTCTATTAACTATAAAAAAATATTAGAGAGATTAAAATTATTAAAAGATAATTATTGTGTAATTTAAATATAGTTTTAGAAATCATTATCAGGCAGTGTAAAAAATATAAGGGGTAAAGTGTAGGTTTCTTAAAATTAAGAGAGCGAACTGTAGATTAGAGTGGGGTAATTGTAAATTTCGCTTCTCTGAACTGCTTACTTCCTGGAAGCTCCCACTTTTCTCAGAAAGCGGAACTTTTCATCATACTTTGCGTATAGTCTCTCTCCTGACTCCTTCGCATGTCTGTTCCACGCTGTAACTTCTCATCAATCATCCAGCTGGTTAACTGAAGCAAAAACACACCCCCCTGGAGAAGAAAAGACCATTTTTTTTCCTTACTTTGAACATTTTAAGGGAAAACAGAGGTAAAAGTTATGACCTTTGGATCCTTGGATTTTGCTTGTGAGATTCATTAAGAAACTGGTTGGTAGCTTCTTCAAAGCTAATGTATTGTTGCAGAAAGCTTGTTTCTTTTCAATGGAAGTGGTTGCTGCCATTGGAGGAGCTTTTCTCTCTGCTTCTCTTGAGTGGTTGTTCAAAAAGCTTACCTCCACCGAGCTTTTGAATTTCGGCAAGCAAAAGCAAGTTCGTCCTGACCTGGAGCAATGGATGACCTTGTTGCCCAAACTATATGCAGTTCTGGAGGATGCAGAGGAGAAGCAGATGACAAATCTTCTCATCAAGATGTGGCTTGATGAGCTCCGGAATCTGGCTTATGATATGGAGGATATCCTGGATGAATTCGAGTTCGAGGCCCAAACAAGCAAGCTGATTGGAAAGACCACATCCAGAGGCTTAAAGCCAAGAACCAGCAGTTCAAGTAAGAACGAGCTTGTGGCTAATCTAGACTCTATCCAAACTAAGATTAGAGATATGACTGCTAAATTACAAAGGATTGTTGCTCAGAAAAAGCACCTGAATTTGGCTGAGAATGTTGCTTACTTAGGACACAGGCCGATCAGACCACCTTCCTCTTCTTTGATTGAACCTAATGTTTATGGAAGAGATGAAGACAAGGAGGCAGTTATATCATTATTGCTCAACGCCCATAATGGAGTCTCTGTCATTCCTATTTTAGGAATGGGAGGAGTTGGTAAGACCACTGTGGCGCAACTTGTTTACAATGATGAAAGGGTAAAGGATCAATTTGATCTAAGAGCATGGGTTTGTGTATCTGAAGAATTTGATGTTGTTGAGTTGACAAAGACAATCTTGCAGTCGGTAACACTGTCAAAGTCTTATTTCAATGATTTCAATTTGCTGCAAACAAATTTGCAACAGGCGTTAGGTGGGAAAAAGTTCCTGCTTGTATTAGATGATGTCTGGAATGAGGACTATGGGCTATGGGATAAATTGTCCAGGCCTTTTCAAGCTGGAGCAACTGGAAGTAAAATAGTCATCACAACTCGTAACCATGGTGTTGCATCAACCATGAGCATGGGTAAGGTTCCTGCTTACGTGCTAAAACCATTGCCAGATGAGGACTGTTTGCAATTGTTTGCCATGCATTCATTGGAAGCGGAGAATTTTAAAATGCACCCAAATCTCAAGGGCATTGCAGAGGAAATTGTGAAGAAGTGTAGAGGAATACCTTTGGCTACAAAAGTGCTTGGAGGGCTTCTTCGTGGTAATTTGAATCAGAAACATTGGGAAAATGTGTTGAAGAGCAGAATATGGGATCTACCAAAAGAAAAAGGTGGTATTCTCCCAGCGTTGAGGTTGAGCTACAATCATCTTCCTCCTCATTTGAAGCGATGCTTTGTGTACTGTTCTATGTTTCCAAAGGACTATGAATTTCACAGGGATGAGTTAGTTCTTTTATGGATGGCTGAAGGGTTCTTAAAACTCTCTAACAGAACAAAGCAAGAGGAAGACTTAGGCTACAGATGCTTTGATGACTTATTCTCTAGATCTTTCTTTCAGCAGTCAAGTGCTAATGATTCAATGTTTGTGGTGCATGACCTTATTCATGATCTAGCTCAGTCAGTTGCTGGAAAATTATGCCATCATCTAGAGGATAAGTTGGAGGATGATCAATCTTATGCAACTTTTGAAGAGACTCGACATTTGTCCTTCACTTGTCACCAGTATGACATCTCAGAAAGATTTAAAATCATTAGCAGAACAAAGAGTTTGCGTACGCTCCTTGCCTTAGCAAACTCACCTATTGGCTGCTATTTATCTAAAGCAGTTCTTTATGATCTGTTGCCAAAGTTGACTTGCTTAAGGGTTCTCTCTTTCAATGGCTACTTAATTGAGGAGCTGCCACATTCAGTTAGAGACTTGAAGCTTTTGAGGTTTATTGATTTGTCATACAGTTTGATTAAGTCACTTCCTGATTCTGTTTGTTCTCTTGTCTTCTTGCAAACATTAATACTACGTGGGTGTGAGGAACTTACAGAGCTGCCAGAAGCAATTGGAAATCTGGTCAACCTCTTCTATCTTGACAATACTGATACATGGCTTTTAGAGAACATGCCATCAGGTATATGTAATTTAACAAGACTTGTGACTTTCCCCAGATTTGTCATCAGTAAAACTGGTGGATTAAGAGTTAAAGATTTGAAGAACTTGTCCCATCTTCGTGGTCAACTATCAATTCTGAAGCTGCACAATGTTCTAGATGCTCGAGATGCCTGTGATGCTAATTTAGACAAGAAGGAAGGCCTTGAGGTCTTGTCCTTGCAGTGGATTGATGATTTTTGTATTTCTCGAGATGAGAAAATGGAATGGCATGTTCTAAGCCACTTACAACCCCACTACAACTTGAGAGCCCTAAGTGTTGAATTTTATGGTGGTACAGAATTACCTTCTTGGTTAGGCAATCCTTTGTTCCAAAATTTAAATCAGTTGGAGCTTTGTAATTGTCGCAGAACTACTACCCTTCCATCACTTGGGCAATTGCCTGCACTTAAAGGTTTGGTCATTAGGGGCATGGATGCTATGAAAGTTCTTGATGTTGAGTTTCACGGGGATGGTCCACTCTCAGCTGGCAACTTTCCATCTCTGGAGAAGCTACAATTTGAGGACATGCCACATTGGGTGCACTGGTGCCCTCCAGCAGCCTCTCAAGATCAATGTGTTCAAATATTTCCACTTCTTCAAGAGCTTGAGATTAAAAATTGCCCCATGTTAAATGGGAAGTTACCCAACCATCTTCCTTCCCTGGTAAAGATTGAGATAACTCAATGCCCACTTTTGATTTATTCAAGTTCAACAACAAACCTACCATCACTTCAGGAATTGAATATTGAAGAATGTGGTGCATCAGTTTTGAGAAGTATGGTTAATCTTAGCTCGCTTACCACATTAAGAATCAAGGCAGTTTGGGGCCTAGCTTCCTTTCCCTTGAATGTTGTCCAGTCGGCAGTTTCACTTAATGATGTGGAGTTGGAAGATTTAGATTCACTCCCTGATGAAATGATGGACACTATGCATCTGCATAAGTTAATTGTCAAAAATTGTCCTTCTTTGTTGACCTTTCCAGAAGGGAAGCTTCCAATCACTTTGAAGACGCTAAAAATCGAAAATTGTGAAAATTTAAGATCTTTACCAGACGGCATCATGCATGATTATGGCACTGATGGTTTGAGGAACGTGCCAAGTCTTGAAGAGCTGGAAGTAAGTGGTTGTCCCCGCCTGCAATCTTTCCCAGGAGGCAAGCTTCCCTCAACGCTTAAATCATTAGAAATTAGGGAATGCAGCAACTTACTATCTCTTCCTGAGGGCATCATGAATGATGATGGTTGTGACAGTAGCAATCACAATATGCCTTGTCTTGAAACACTGGAGATTGTTGATTGCCCCTGTCTTAAATCTTTCCCAGGGGGCAGGCTACCTCCCATGCTCAATATATTGGTGATTAGAAATTGTGGAAATTTATGGTCTCTACCGAATGGAATCATGGGTGGTGATAATAGAAATGGCAGCAACATGCTTCGTCTTGAAAGGTTATGGTTAGGGAGGCTTTCTTCTCTAACAAGCTTTCAAGAAGGTCAATTTCCGACCACTCTTAAGAGTCTTATCATACTGGGTTGCCAGCAGCTGCAGTCACTACCCGAAACCATGCTAGAAAGCAATGAAGCACTTGAGATCCTTCAAATATCAGGTTGTGAGAAACTAAACAACTTAAATCTTCTCTGCACGAATGGCCTTACTCATCTCATTCATTTGAATGTTGTTGGTTGTGACAGTTTAGAGTCTTTCCCAGATACGAGATTTTCCATTCCAAATCTGAAAAGTTTCATGGTAGAAAGCTGCAAGAACCTCAGGAACCTACCTAAGAGTATTCACCTCCTCACTTCACTTAGATTTTTAAGTATTAAGGATTGCCCAAGTATTGAATTCTTTCCAGAGGAGGGTTTCCCACCATATCTACTTTCTCTTGAAATTGATTGCGAGAATATGAAGCAACCTATATCACAATGGGGCTTGGATAGACTTGCCTCCCTTCAAAGCTTCACTATTTTTTGGTTATGCCCTCCAGATTATGTGCTTCCCACTTCTATAACATTTCTTCGTGTGGTACAAGTGGAGGAACTCAGGTCCATATCAAGAGGGCTCCTCAAAAACCTCACTTGTCTTGAAGAATTAGAGCTTCAAGATTGCCCCCGTCTCAAGTCCTTGCCAAAGGAAGGGTTTCCAAAATCACTTGGGCGCCTTCTCATTGAGAACTGTCCTTTGCTACAGAAACGGTGCAACAATGAGAAAGGAGACTATTGGCACCTAAGAGAGCACATCCCTTGTGTCACTTTTGGATGGGTACACTTGTGTTTCTAATACATTACCATTTCAATGTCAGCAGATATTTATTATTCGGTTAGAAAAAGGAGGAATATGGATTGGACTGACTTCTTTATTACCTTTTTATGTTTTTTTAATTTTTGCTTGTGCAGAGTGAACATGAAGGGCTGGAAGGTGTCTACTTAGAGAAAGAAAATGTGATTCAAAAGGACATCTTCAACTTCAGAATTGAATGATTGGAAAATTACGGCTCAGATTGTCATGGTGTTATTGACTAAAACAAGCGCCATATGAGGAGGTCTGATTGATCTGGTTAATTCGTGCGTTAATTTTTATACCTATTTTAGGCTAGTAAAAGAGATTTATTGTTCTCACTTGTTTGGATTTTATTTTGTTTAGGTTAAGAAGCTTGTCACAAGAGTGGATCAGATTTTTGTGGAGCAAATCAGCAGAAGAGCTAAATTGCAATAAACTGTAACGTAAGAGGTGCAGCTTAAATTTGAAAGAATTTATGGTTTTTAGTTGGCTGAAACCTTTTATGTGATAGTGTGATGCATTTTAAATTAATGGTATTTTAATCATTTGGATTAAGGATCAAGAAACATGTGATAGATTAGAGGAGTTGCGAAATAGAGGAGAAGATTGAATTAGAGGAAAGGAATGAAACAGGAACAGGGGAGGCAAGAAACAGAACTTCAGTCGCCGACCCATATCTCTCTTTTTACCCAGTGAAGCAACACAATAGGCATAGGATTTAGGTACCAGATAGTCGAGACAAAGGTTGTCCTTTATATCAGGCTATACCAATTGGTATCGAGTGTACCGGCCATATTGGGCTATACTGGTCATACCGTTTTATTGTCAGCCAAATATTCTTTTTTTACTTTTCAGCTTTTTGATATTTTTAGGAAGTATATATTATATGTATGTGTGACAAAATAATTTTATAACAAATATCTATCTATATTTATAAGAAAATTTGAACTTTTATTTTTTTAATACCCTAAAAATTATGTTTTTTATTATACATAGTAGAATGTTTATATGAGAAAAAGTCTGTCTTAATCTACATGTATATAACCTAAACTTCATACTCTTAAAGAGCCAGAGACTGTCTCTGGTTTCCTTCGAGATCATAACATCTGTACATAGGGTATTCAATGCCTTCTCTGATAACTCTGGCACTTAATGCTTGAAATTGTTTGCTCTATCAGGTTATTATGCATGTGTGGATAGAGGGCTTAAAGGAGCTCAGGACTGCCAATGTGACCTTCAAGAAGGCTGTGTGAATATTTGTGTGACTTGTGTAAAAAGAAAGTCTGCAGAAGCAGTTTGACCACTAAAATTACTGTATTAACTTGCTGTTTACTTCAGAGTATGGGAACATGCAGTTCCATGGTTTTCTTTGAATTTGAATCAGACCATGAACTGTTGGAAGATCTACTTATGCTTGCTGCTGTTGATTGCTTGCCGAGCATCATCTCATGGTTCTCCTTTTGAACTGTTTGCGTTGGTGAAAGGTTCACTTTGGGGATGGGCTTATAAGTCTAAAACAAAAGGGCATCTTCAGCTTCAGATTTCAATGACTTGGAAAAGAGTACAGGTTAGATTGTCATGGCGTTGTTATGAGCAACTGAATATGAATTTGGTGCCAAGAGAAGCTGACTATGGGCAGACCTGGGTTCCACTTGGAATCTAGATTTTGCATATTGGATGCTGTTAACTAGTGTAGGTTACATGCGCTTTGGTCGACAATCACACAGGCTAAAACCAAGTTTGGTCCTACACTAAACATGAAATTAATTATATTACTTGTGAGTTTGTGGACACTCTGGTTGGGGCAGAAATTCTTTGCTCTTTGTTTTGTTTTTAATGTTCTCGGCTGCCATGATTTGGTGTCTTTTGCTCTGTGTTTGTGCTGCTGCAGCTGTGTCTGAACTTGAATGCTATGAATAAGACTACAAAATTCGGGAAAATTTGAAAGGAAAGCCCAGTTATGCTGCCATCAAGTAACTTTTATTTGTAAAGTTATCTTATTTAGGCAAATTCTGATCTTTTGTTTTGCTGGGTCCAACTCCGAGGCATGAACGTTTGATTATTTAAATCGTCTTACTTGAAAAACTTAGGATGCAGTTAACCAAGTAGCATCTGAAGAGTGATCATGTTCGTAATGGCTCCAGTACTACATATTCTTGGAAACCAATTCAGCAAGATTTCTACTAGGATGGACTCTTTCGACACTTTCCAGTCAACTCCATTGAAGATGAATTCTTGATTCTAGCTTCGACTTGTACACTACTACACTTTCCAGCTGTGTGATCAGCGTGGTTACCTTGATGGGAGGTCTCCCCATCTTCAACTCAAACATGGTTGCGCAGGTTAGTTGGTGTATTATGATGGATGTCAGTAATTGAGCATTTAGATAAATTTCTTATTTTACCTCAAAAGTTGAGCTCATTCAGTAAAGAAAGGGACCTTGGTTCAAAAAGATACAAAATGACCTAGTAGTACTCTGTCTTCAACTCACTAGTGGCTAAGTTCACTCTTCTGCTTGCCATTTTAGTTTCTTGAACAGAAGCAGAAATGTGGTTATGTTGTTTTTTTCTCCTTTTCCCAGAAGGTTATGAGAGATTCTGTGATAGGAAAAGCGGAAATGAAAATCTGAAAGTGATTAGGATCATTTGCAGTTGTTGTTTGATTACTAACTTGTAGGTTAACTACCTGGGATGAACTGAAAAGTATGAAGGCCACCACGATATCAGATTACTTGCTAGAATATAATTTCTTCATTCAGAAACACAAATCAAGCTTTTATTGGTTTTCTTTGTTTTGATTTGGTGTGGACAGGAGATATAAAGTTGTAGAGATGGAAGATATAGATATATAAATGCAGCTGACAAAGAAAGAGAATTGAGAAATTTTCCAGAAGAAGGCATCAAACAAGATTCATATGGTTGATCAGGAAACAACACAAGGCAGTATAGTATAGGAACTGAAATAGAGAGGTTTAAGCTCACGTGACAAATCTCCTGTATTTGAAAGTCTGTTGGAGGCCTTTTTGCAAGTTTCTCTATGAAATGTATTTCTTTCCTGTATTTGATCATCTGTATTACATAATTCTGCTCACCAAAAGAAAAAATATTTAAAAAAAAAAACAGGAAAGAAAAGAAAAGCCTTCCGGGTAGCAAGTGGTCAGGTCATGATCTGGATTTCTCAGTCTTACTCACCTGTTTTCTTTACCAGGCCAATGGTTGTTGAACTTGGCCTTTCTTTCATGATCCTTTGTCTAACCTCGTGCGATAGGGTAGGCTTCAGAAACCACCATTGAAATTTCTTTCATTTCTTTTACCATCCCATCCCCATCATTCAAGACCTATGGCTATCCCTATTTGACAAAATGCTCACAACACAATTGTTCAATGCCTTCTCTGAAAACTCTGGAACTTAATGCTTGAAATTGTTTGCTTGTTACCGTGCAAGTGTGGATAAAGGGCTTTTTGTTTTGTTTTAATGCTCTCGGCTGCCATGATTTGGAGTCTGTTTTGCTATGTGTGTTTGTTCTGCTGCAGCTGTGTCTGAACTTGGATGCTATGAGCAAGACTGTAAAATTTAAGACAATTTGAACGCAAAGCCCAGTTATGCTGCCATCAAGTAACTTGATTTGTAAAGTTCTCTTATTTATGAACGTATGACTCTTGATCTTTTGTTTTGCTCTGTTTTTATTTCTCCTGACGAAATTTTCTTAATATTTCAAATGATAAGCCAGGAGAGTATTGGAAAGGCAACAAATATAGGTGACTCTCCTGTTGTTCTTGCAATCACAGTGCCAAAACTGTTGAAGGCGGAAATATCACTGTTATTAACTGTTAATGAGACATATTTTTTTTTAGATCGATTTAATAGAGAAAATTTCTCATCCCATTACAATTTTGAGCAACACCCAAACTTTATACTTTTCCCCTTCTTCTATTTTCCGCGGAAAAAGTTTGAGCCGGACTAAAAGTTTTAACTTTATTATCAAACTCAGTTTTTCCCCTCCATGATCTCATGTTTCAAAAATATATTTTGTGATTAGTGTTGGAGTTTTGAATAATTTATAAATTATGGAAATCAAATTACTAAAATTAAAAGTCAAAAGCTACACTTAAATAATTTTTTTAAAATTTTAATGCTAACATCAAATGTAACACATAAATTATTATTATTATTATTATTAGGATTTAAGTCTATTTTTTGGTCAAATTTATTTTATGATGTTTTTGTTTGCTTGCTAGAGCTCTTGGGTTTTGCTCTGTTTTCCGTCCTTCTAGTTCATTATCCGTTATTTCATGCCACTACAAATCACTTATTATATGAAAGTGATGTGCTCATGGACGAACATTAAAATAGTATCATATGGCTCACTGTAACTTGTTAATCTGTTAAACAGGTAATGCATATGTAAAATACCTAAAAAAATTAAATAGTAAATAGAAAAAAATAAAAAGAATATAAAAATATAATAAAATGAGGAAAAATTAGTTGCATGAATAAAAAAGAAAATTTATGTTATATGATATAAAATAATACTTCTTCCATCCCAAATTTTTTGCACTATTCACTTTTAGCAATTAATCTATAATTTTTTAGTTTCAACATTTTAGTATATAAATGAAAAACCTTTACATATGAATGATAAATCAAGAACTATAATTTTTAAATATATATTTTTTAATTTTTTTTAATAAAAAATAATATAAATAAATTCAGGTCAAACTAGTCCAAAAAGTTAAATGGAGTAAAAAAAGTGGGACAGAGAGAGTATATATTTGTAAGTTAAAAAAAAAGAAAACATATTAAAAATATAAGAAAACAAAGTGATACATTACTTGGTTATATTATTGTATATCTAAGTATTTTAAATGCTAATAAAAAACATAGATGAAAATTTTAAAGGGTGGAGAATTGTAAAGTAAAGCACATATCGAAAAATAAGATTAAGAAAATAACAAAAAATATTATTAATTTGTAAAAAAGTATAACATAAGTATAAATTTTTTTTATAATAATGTGTAAATAAAAAGAGTAACATATGAAAACAATAAAATAATAAATTAGTGAAAGAATATTAGCCTTTTATAGTGGGTAGAATCCAAATGCAATGTGGTCAAATGTGTGAGTAACATATATAAGCCACTATATGACTACTTTAGTTGAAGCATTAGGCAATACATATAATTCATAATGCGAACACAATGTATTTGTACTCTCTCCATCCCATATTTTTTGCACAATTCAGTTTTCAGCAATTAATTTATAATTTTTTATTTTCAAAATTTTAGTATATAAATGAAGAACTTTTATATAAGAATAATAAATCAAAACATATAAGTTCTAAATATATTTTTTTAACATTTTTTCTAACAAATACTAATATAAATAAAGTTAAGTCAAACTATGTGAAAAAATCAAATGGTGCAAAAAATATAGTATAGAGGTAGTATTTTAAATCATGCACTGTGCATGATAAGCCAGGAGAGTATTGGAAAGGCAACAAATATAGGTGACTCTCCTATTGTTCTTGCAACCACAGTGCCAAAACTGTCGAAGGCCGAAATATCACTATTGTTAACTGTTAAAGAGACATATTTTTTTTTAAGATCAATTTAATAGAGAGAATTTCTCATCCCATTACAATTTTGAGCAACACTTAAACTTTATACTTTTCCCCTTCTTCTCTTCTCCGCGGAAAAAGTTTAAGCCGGACTAAAAGTCTTAACATTATCATCAAACTCAGTTTTTTCCCTCCATGATCTTATGTTCCAAAAATATACTTTGTGATTAGTGTTAGAATTTTGAATGATTTATAAATTATGGAAATTAAATTGCTAAAATTAAAAGTCAAAAGCTACACTTAAATAATTTTTTTAAAATTTTAATGCTAACTTCAAATGTAACCCATATATTATTATTATTATTATTATTATTATTAGGATTTAAGTCTATTTTTTAGTCAAATTTGTTTTATAATTTTTTTATTCGCTTGCTAGAACTCTTGGGTTTTAGCTCTGTTTTCCGTCCTTCTAGTTCATTATCCGCTATTCCATGCCACTACAAATCACTTATTAGTATGAAAGTGGTGTGCTCATAGACAAGCATTAAAGTAGTGTCATATGGCTCATTATAACTTGTTAATCTGTTAAATAGGTAATACATATGTTAAATACCTAAGAAATTAAATAATAAATAGAAAAATACAAAAGAATATAAAAATATAACAAAATGAGGAAAAGTTAGTTGCATGAACAAATAAGAAAATTTATGTTATATGATATAAAATAATATATATTTGTAAGTTAAAAAAAAAAAAGAAAACACAGAAAAAAATATAAGAAAACAAAGTGATGCATTACTTGGTTATATTGTTGTAAGTTTGAGTATTTCGAATGCTAATAAAAAACATAGATGAAAAGTTTAAAGGGTTGAGAATTGTAAACGAAAGCAAATGTCAAAAAATGAGATTAAGAAAATGATAAAAATATGTTATTAATGTATTAGAAAGTATAACATAAGTATGAATTATCTTATAATGATGTGTAAATGAAAAAAGCAACATATAATTCAAATGCAATACATATAATTTATAATGCGAACACAATGTATTTTTATTTTAAATCATGCACTGTACATGAATCCAACATAATGGGAATTCAAATGTGAATAATGTGTGAGAATTAGAATCATTAGCATATATAGGAAGAACAAATGTATAATACCATTTAATTCGAGTTAGAAATGATGAAAATAGGAAATAAAAAAACATTAATGTCTAATATATTGAACGTAAACTTACAATTATGTCCCTTGGGTTGGGCATAACTTACACTTTATCCTTGTTTCTTTTACATTATTTGATAATAATTTCTAAAATTATAATTTAAACTGTATGATAGTTATATTCCAATAATTTCAATTTCTTCAATTTTTTATATAATTAATAAACATTTTAAATTATTAGTTTTCCTTTCTATAAATGCATATTAGTTTTTCTTAAAGGTAAATTATCTATAAAAAAATTATAAAAAATTTTGAAACTGTTGGAACATAGTTACTAGACATCTTAAATTAGGATTTGAGAAATTATTGTTGGCCATTATGAAGGAAGCACAGATAAAGTTTAGTTTTTTGAAAATAGAGGGGCCAAGTATAGATTAGACCAAATTATAAGGGGGTTTTCGTAATTTGCCCTCATATTGAAATAAAAATAATAACACAATGAATGAAGCATGTAGAGTAGTAAAAGAATTTTTAAATTTAAGATTTAGAGATGCAAATAAAAAAAAATAGATATTGCCATTATTGAATGAAAATGCCATATCCACAATAGATAAGGCAATTGTTATGCAAAAAATGTCATTTATAATATTCAAATTTAACAAATAATATCATTATTCTTGAATTTGAAAATGTTAGATTGATGGTGAAAGTTATTATTATTCTGTACATAAATATCATTTTATCTCAAGTAACTGTCTTATATTTAACAGTGACTAAAATCATTTTTGAAAATTTATGATATATTTACAAATTTTAAAAAAGATTAAGGACTAATTTTGTAATTTTATAAAAGCTTGTAAACTTTTGAAAGGTTCAGGGACTACATATGTAATTTTCTAGGGATAATTTTCTCAACTTATATAAGTTTAGGGACTAAATATGTAATTTTTAAGGAGAATTCTGCAAGCTTTTAAAAAGTTTATGGACCAAGCATATAATTTTTGAAAAACTTTCATTCCAAGAGCCTCCTTTTACATATCTGTAAATATAGATTTCATACTGGCTATTTCTCTATATACCGGTGATTTTGAAATGTCAAAGAAACCTACAGTATAAAAACCCAACTCATTCAGAATGTAAATAAAATCACATAGTATGTGCTTATTTCTATACCAATACCCTTAATTTTACATACCCGGATCCTTAAATTACATACCAGCTATTCTTTCACATACTAATTTTTTTTTCAGTGTTATACCCCTTGTTTTCGCATACTAGTAACCTTAAATTATATACCAGTTATTGTTTTACACATTGTTTGTTTTCATGTAGTACCCTCATTTCATATATTAGAGGGCTCAAGTTACATATTAGCTATTTATTTACATACCAGTGATTTTCAGATGTATTATAATATGTAAAACTTTATCCCTTGGAATGTAAATAATGTCTCCTAGTATATGTTTATTTTCATACCATTACCCTCATGATACATGCCTGGAGTCTTCAATTACATAACATCTATTTTTTCACATACCAATGTTTTTCATTTTAGTATCCCTTGTTTTACATACTAAGAGCTTTATATTACATACAAGTTTTTTTTTTACATACTGGTTATTTGTATTTCAATACCCTCATTTTACATACTAACATACTAGGGGGTTCAAGTTACATATCAGTTATTTATTTATATACCGATGATTTTCAAATGTACTACGATAAGTAAAACTAGCTTATTCAGAATAAAAATAAGGCTTCTTGATATATGCCTATTTTCATACCATTACCCTCATTGTACATATTGGAAGCTTTAGATTATATACCAACTATTTTTTTATATACCAGTTTTTCTCATCCTAATACCCTTCATTTTACATAGTGGGAGCTTTAAATTGTATAGCAGTTACTATTTTACAAACTGGTTATTTTCATTCCACTAGCCCTCATTTTACATACTGGGGGTTCAAGTTATATACTAATTATTTCTTTATATACTAGTGATTTCAAAATGCCAAGAAAACCTCTTGTATATAAAATTACCCATCTCAGTATATAAATTCCATCTCCCTTAATATATAAATATGGTTGGTTGATATGTCATACGAGAAATTGTGATTTCCTAGTGTAGAATCACTTTATTTTCTTAATTGATTTCTATTGGGTCTTAAGAAAACGCTTTTCATCTAGCATATAATTTTTTTTTTACTTTCCTTGACATCATTTTTATTTATACTAGAATCACTATTTAGAATATAGGAAATGTTCTTCTTCAAATTAACATCAATTATTTTGCATATAATTACTTATACAGCCTTAGATCGCTTTAAGTTATATGGAAATTGTTATATAACATAAAGAAAGTATTGTTCTTTAGTTCTAAATCGCAAGTATTTCTTCAAAACATCATTAAATTTTCATTTAACCCCATTCTAAAACATTAAATTTTCATTTAACCCCATTCTAAAATCATACTTTAATAACTTCAATTATATATCGAATGAAAACTATGTACATCAGATCCAGGTAAGAAGTACATGAGACAAGTCACTTATGTTCATATCAATTCACTTCTTTGCCTCACCCTTCACTTGGCCCCTTGTTTGTTTCGCTCTTTTCTTTTCACCACCCATTTCATGGCCTCTATTTTTTTTTTTTGCTCTTTCTTCAGACCTTTTTTTCTCTAAACTTGATAATCAGCAGTACCAACATACAACAACCTCAGTGCTACATTACTTATTATTCATTTGTAACCACTTAAATCATGGTTGTATAAGGCTAAAACTAAAGAAATTGATCATAGATCACCAGGTTAGACCAATAATAGGGTCAAGGTTTAATTCATTTTCCTAATTTCCACAACAAGAATTATATCATAACTTTTCCCTTTTTTCTATTTTATGGAAGAATTTTGCCATTACTTGACTTGGGATCAAAACATTGTCAGGGGACCCTGGAGGTAGACCGCACATTAATGGAAAATAAGGTTGTCAAAATTGGAATTTCACATGAAATCATTTTTTGTTTTCTATGAATCGTGGTCGCAACATTGGATCATAATCATAATCATAACTGATCATAATTTTATAATTTAATCGAATCATTTTTTTTATTTCAAATCATAAAATTGAAAGATACTAGGATTTAAATTGGAATTTTCATATCCTACTGAAAGGCATCTTAGCATTCATTAGTTAAGACTGAAGAGGGAACATGCAGGGAAACAAATGTTGCTAATTTCTCATGAGTTGCCCTTTCAACGAATGTGTTATGTAAATAGAGGCATTGGTAATTTTGCACTCTCCAAAAAAAGATTGAACTTTGATTAGACGTTTATTGATATAGAGTATGATTTTTTGCTTCTCATTAAAGCACTAAATATAGACAACTCTATAAATTTTTATCCATTTGGAGTCATAGTTTCTTTTTGAAAGAAAGTCAAACTGCATTAATTAAAACTCAAAGCAACATATGACTAACCTAGGAAAGTCACTTTCTAAGACACTTTACCTAAGGAATGAAGGCTCCATCTAGCTAAGACATGGGTAGCCCCATTTGCCAAGTGCTTAGCAAGGGAAAAATTTTAGCTTCGTCCAACAAAACACTAAAATAAAAATAAAGAAATGGAGGTTCCATTTTAAAGCTCGAAAATTAAGCGAAGTTATCCGACTACAAAATCAGCAATGTGAGGCCAACCGTTTCGCTTCTTTCAATCCCTGGAGGAACGGCAACGCTTTTAGATAAAGGGCATCACCAACTTCGTACTGGATTCCACATGCTAAGGCAAAGTGAAAAATGGCCGCCTCATCCTTGCATACCACACTTCTAGAAAAAAGCCATTTAGCGATGACTAGCCTTCACTAAACATGAAATAGCGATGGCATACCGTCGCTGTTGACACCCAATTTCGTCCGACCATAAAAAATTTTTTAAAAGAAATTAAATAAAAGAAATTAAAAAAATTATTATTTTTATTATTATTATTACTAAAAATTTTAATTAGTTTAAAATACATTTTTGTTTTGTGAAGATTTGATTTAAAATGATATATGTGTGTATTTGAAAGAAAAAAAGAAAACTCCAAAAAAAAATGGCAAAATTTAAAAGTTTGAGGTAAAAATGACAAAATTAAGAAGTTTCAGGCAAAATTGACAAATTCTGAAAGTTTCAGGAGCATTTAGTAGTTTGTCACATAAAATTTTGAGCCTGCCGACGTTTCTGGCCCAAATTGACAGAAAACGACAAAATTGTCAAAATCAGAAGCTTCAGGAACTTATCCAGAGGCTGAGAGACGTAAAGGACTAAAATTGTCATTTTACCAATTTAAGAGATAAGTTTGAAATTTTTTATTAATTTATCCATCAACAGTTCAGCTAAACTTCCTCTATAAATAGCCTCCCAAATTTTATGCTGAACACAGAAAAAAATAGAAAAAAAACTTAGAGCTCCGTTTTAAAAAAAGAGAAAATTACAGCCCTTAGCCCCAGCCCTCTTCCCTTCTTCCGCCAAATTTTTTTTCACTGCTGTGTCCCTCTCTCTCTCTCTCTCTCTCTCTCTCTCTCTCTCTCCGCCCTACGCCGTTCGCCGCCGCCGCGCCCAGCCGTCCCGCCGCTGTCGCCCCTCCACCTCGCCGCCCCACGCCCGTGCCGCCGCGCCAGCTCCGCCAGCCCCACCCCTGCCCCCTTGCGCGCGTTTCTCTGTTTTCACGTTTCCAGGAAATTCAAATTTTAATTTGAAGGGTACAACTCTCATTTAATCCTTCATCTTTTCAATTTCTTTCACTTTGGTCACTGACTTTTTATTTTGTTCTTGCAGAATTGATTCCTAACCCTTTTAATTTTTACTTGTTTATTTATTTGTTTATTATTGTTATTATTACTAACCCTTCTTTTTATTGTTATTATTATAACTAACTTACTAACCTTATTATTATTATGACTAACCTTATTATTATTTATTATTATAACTAACTTACTAACCTTATTATTATTATTATTATGACTAACCTACTAACCTTATTATTGTTACCTCAACTAACTTACTAACTTTTATTTTTATTGTTATTAACATCTAACTTTACTAACTTTGCTAACTTTTATTATTGTTGTTAATAATTAATTTAGTTAACTTGGCTAACTTTTTATTATTGTTGTTAATTAATTAATTTAATTAACTTGATTAACTTTTTATTATTGTTGTTAATTAATTTAATTAACTTGGCTAAATTTTTATTATTGTTGTTAATTAATTAATTTAATTAACTTGACTAACTTTTTATTATTGTTGTTTAATAATTAATTTAATTAACTTTGCTAACATTTATTATTATTTATTTTTAAAGTGGATGGCCAAAAAGCCCCACTTTATTTTTATTAATTTTCCTTTATATAATTTATTTCATTTAATTCACCTTTAATAATAAATAAATAAGAACTAAAAAAGAAAATTCTTTTATAATTAATTATTAAAGCTAATAAAAATCATTTTAAAAAAAAACTAATCATTTTTATTTTGGAATACATGTTTTTATTATTTCTTTAAAGATAACAAAGTTAACTTTTTATTCCTTTTTGTTAAAATTAATAAACAAACATAATTAAATAATTCTAAAAATATACAAGTCAATTATTTTTAAACATATTTTTTAAAATAATGATATTTAAAATTAAAAAAAATCAAGAAAAATAACAATAAAAATTGTGATTAAAATTAATAAATAATTAAATGATTAAAATAAAATTTAATAAACAAAATTTAAACTCCATGTCCAAATGATCCGTCAGGATCCAATGGCTTGGAGAATAAAATTTTTTTTTAAAAAATATAAAATATAAAATTAATTTTAATAGTTATTTTAATTCAGTAAAAATAATAAAAAAACAAAAAAAAAAACAAAAATATGTTTAATAAAAGAAATACATGAAAATTAAGACTTTGTATTTAACTTATTTCTTTAAAATATAACTTTGGATTCTTTTATTGAACAAATAAAACTTTAGCCAAATGATTTCAAATAAAGGTAATAAAAATAAATAAATAAAAAAACAGATTAAATTTCTCTTAAATATTTTAAATTTATTAATTTTTAGACTTATAAATAGGAAAATCTTTTATCAAACAAAAAGAACATAAAAATGAAATATGTAAATATCAAAAACTTTTCTTTTATTTTTGAAATATACATATAAATTTTTTAGTATCTTAATTAAATAATCACTTTTTAGTTAATCTTTCATCAAAATAAATTATATAAATATTATGACTTTACTTTTATATTTTTAAAATATACATATGAATTTTTAGTTTCCTTATTAAATAATCATTTTTTGCTTAATTTTTTTATCAAAAATAAAAAAAATAAATATTAAGACTCTTCTTTTATTTTTGAAATATACATATGAATTTTTGGTTTCATCATTAAATAAATAAAGTTTTGATTACCTTTTGATTCACCTTTTATCAAATACAATATTAAGACTTTACTTTATTTTTAAAATATTAAATCTTTAGTTTTCTTCATTAAATAAAACCTTGATTAAATAATTTATTTTTTGGTTTATCTTTTATCAAATAAAAAAAATAAATATATAGATTTTTCAATATACATATAAATCCTTAGTTTTCTTGATTAATTTCATTTTTGTTATTCTTTTATCAAATAAATAGAATAAATATAAAATAAAATATTTTTTTAACTCTTTAATTTCTTTATCAAAAAAAATTAACCAATTAAAAATTAATTATTTTTCTTTTATAAATCAAGTAATTATTTAAGAAAAATAGATAATAAAATTTTTTTCATTAAATAAGAAAACTAAAAGAAAGAAAAGAAAGAAAAGAAAAGAAAAGAAAATATAAAATATAAAAAAATAAAATTTTTAGATTATTAATAAATCTAAAAATTTCATAAACAAAAAGAATTACGAATTAGTAATTAAACTAATAATTAATAAAAATAAGAATTAAATAATTAACTATAAATTAAATTAACTTCCATATCCGGATGATCCGTCAGGATCTACGGTTTGGAAAATATCAACCTTTTTTTTTTTTAAATTAAATAAATATAAAGATAAAAATCCATATTCACAATATGGATAAAATTATTTAAAATTTCACCAAATTCCGTGTCCAAATGACTCGGCAGAGTCCATGGTTCGGAATCAAATCTTCCGTGTCCAAATGACTCGGCAGAGTCCATGGTTCGGAAGTATAAAATTCTATACAAATTAATTACCAAAAATCCACATCCGATTAATTCAGTTAAAAATTCTAGATTGAAAATTAACTGAAATTTATTTAAAAGCAAAGTAAAACAAAATTAAAATCAACTAAGGTGCCAATTTTGGGCGCTATAACAATATTGTTTTAGCGTAACCGTACTCCCGATCCCCGAACTCTCGCAGACCAATTTTAAGGTGACCAATCGACCTAAGAAAAAAACTGATTGGTGGCGACTCCAGAAAACCCGACGTTGCCACAGCTTGGCGACTCCACTGGGGAGTCCACGTTAGTGAGTCGAGCCTAAAGTTGATTTGTTTTGATTTACTTTGCTTTACTATTATGTGGATTTATATATTATATTTACTTAAGTAAACATGCATAATGCATTCACAAAATGAAGCTCTATACCCGAGCTTCCTTAAATCAAACACGATTCTTTCTAAGCGAAATTGGTGTTGCTGTCCTTGTGAGGCCATGGTCTCCAAGCCTTCACCGGTTTCAAAGTAGCAAAGTAGTGTATTGCCTTCTGAGACGGTTAGTCTCTGCATGGGCCCATGAAAATCTACGACTCGAATTAATCCATTCCTTACATTAACCCTAGAGGGTAAGGAATCGGGCCGTCACTATGATTTAGTGACGGGATTCGGGAACTATCCCTTGCCTTTTTGATAAGCCACCTTATGCATATAGAACTCCCCACTTGACCATAGAACTGACCATAGAATTTCTACCATTTTACCAACGCCATAAGCATATCCTTGTTATGTTGTGTTGTTACTCTACACTTTTCTTCGTATGGTTTTAACTTGTTTATCCATAATACTTCATGAGTTGTTAATTGCTATTTAACTTATTAATAACCTTATCTTTCTTGTGCAATTATTCTTCATGCATCAAAACCACGCATCAAATTATGCTAACTTTTTTGTCTTTATAATGACAACTAAAAGTTTTGAAGTTCCACGATAATGGATAAGCAAACTCACTCATCGCATGCATGCATTACATTAATCACGTGCATATAAAGTCTGATAAAAACATAATCTCACTTTATGTTGCATGCATCTATTACATCAATCACGTGCATACAAAGTCTGATAAAAACATAATCTCACATTGCATACATGCATTCATCACATCAATCATATACGCATAGAATCTAATAAAATAAATATTCCTTTAAAAAGGTAAAATTGGACCTCAACACCGATATTCAACTCGGCTTCAAACAAGATTAATGGCAGAACAAGCCGAAGGACGTCTTATAGAGATAGAGTCCAAGATAGAAAGTATGGCAGAACAGATGAGACAATTCATGGAACTAATCAAGGAGAAAGTAACTCAAGTTCCCATCAAAGAAGCACAAGATCCCACTTACCCTCCGGGATTCACTCCGCAACGAGTCTCAGTCCAAGAAAACCTGTTTCAGGAATCAGGACAGTCTGCTAGTGTTCACCTGAAACAAGACACTGTGTATGAAGAGAAGAAGACACCACCAAAGGAAGAAGGAGAATCTCAAAAACTCGAAACAATAGAGAAGAGACTGCGAGCCATTGAAGGAGGTAATATATTCGGATCTCTCTCAGTGGATGACCTCTGCTTAGTGCCAGACGTCATAATCCCTACGGACTTTAAAGTACCGGATTTCGTAAAATACGACGGAACGAGTGATCCCATCACTCACATCACACTGTTCCTAAGGAGACTACAACCACTCACAAAAGATGAAAAGGTGTGGATTGCACTTTTTCAGGAAAGTCTCACAAAATCAGCATTGCAGTGGTATCTAAGTCAAGGACCAAGAAACATCAAAACTTGGAATGACCTTGCTCAGGCCTTCATCGGCAACTATAAACATGTTATGGACTTGGCTCCGGATCGCCAAACTCTCCAAAACATGGAGAAGAAAAAGCCAGAAACTTTCAAGGAATATGCCCAACGGTGGAGGGACTTAGCTGCACAAGTTCAGCCACCCATGACAGAAAAAGAAATGGTCACTTTGTTTGTCCAGACACTGAAATACCCATATTATGACAAACTCATTGGCAATTCGGCAACTAATTTCTCCGATGTTGTCATGTCTGGAGAAAGGATCGAGCATGGGATTAGGACTGGGAAGATTGCTGAGTCCTTTAGTGATCCTATGAAAAGAGGAGGACCATCCAGAACAAAAGATGAAGAAGTACAACAAATAGGACGCGAAAGAGGGATTCCCCTCGTAGGTACTGTGGCTACCGGTCCTCGCCTATCCTATTCTGCCAAAAGGCCCAATTATTATCCTACCAATAGGCCCAATGACTATCCTCCCAATATGCCCAATGATTATCCTTCCAATAGGCCTAATGATTATCCTCCCAATAGGCCCAACAATTATCCTCTCAACAGGCCTAATCAGTTACGGCCACCTGTTCCGACTCCTCCAGTACCCACACGAAGACCAAAAGAAGTTTTTGCACCAATTCCCATGACTTACACTGAGTTGTATCCAAAACTCATTGAAAGTCAACTTATCCGTCCAATTCCTACAAATCCATTTGGACCCCCATATCCAACGTGGTATGACCCCAACATAACTTGCCCATATCATGATGGCGTTCCAGGCCATGGCTTGGAAAATTGCACAGCATTGAAACGTATAGTCCAACAATTAATCGAATCAAAGTGGTTGGACTTTTCCGATGAACCGAACGTCACTCACAATCCATTGCCGCCTCATCAAGAAAAACCAATCAATATGATAGAAGAACACCGGCTGATGAAAAAGTCAGTCAATGATATCATAACCCCTCTTAAGCATGTATATTCATGCCTTGTGAAAGAAGGGATTATCATGGGAAAGCCTTCTTTTGGACATGAAGAAGTTGAAGATGAGGAATGGTGCAACTTTCATGACAGTAAGAGTCATTCTATCCAAGAATGCTCAGAATTCCGTAAGAATCTGCAAAGACTCATAGACTCATCCCAACTTATCGTTTTTATGATGATGTGAATGTGATCATTAAAGAACAAGAAGTCAATGCTATACCGATCTCAAAACCTACTCTTAAGCCGTCAAGTCCCGAGGCCATTCCTCTACAAATCAAACAAAACCAAGGTCAAGCTGCTAGGCCCGATGTGATTGGTAATTGAAATTGAAGATTTTGATCTTGAATTACATTGATTTCGGAAGGGCTCCAAGTCAAATCTGACCTAACAGTCCGCATACATTTTCGAATGACAGGGAATCCTTTGAATAACTTGTATCTTTGAAAGCTTGCAAAAGTAATCTAATAGTAAAAATCTCCTAGATTTAGTCCAGAATCTAGGGTGTAGTCTTTGTTAGATGGACACCTGGTATTCTTTTTCTGGTACAACAAAAAGATGTAATGCGTGCATTCTACTACTTTCCATTTTTACACTATTTGCCATTATACTATCTATTATTGCCATCACACTTTACTTTTTGACAACTGGTAATTCTTTTTGTTCTTTAACAAAAAGATGTTACGTGTACATTATACCACTTTTTAATTCCATTATTACATCTACATATTGTACCAATTTTTACCAAAAATTCAATTATTACACCTACACATTCTACCACTTCTTACCAAAAATTCTGTTTTTACATCCATCTCTCACTCCTTTCCATTATACTATCCATTATTGCTATCATACTTTGCTTTCTAAATGATACTACTCGTGGGTGAAAATAAAAAGTTAAGGAAAATTTGATAGTAATGATCTTGAAAGTGCTGCCAAATCTAGTAAGAAGGATTTCATATGTTGCACCTCAACCCTCAAAAAGAATTCACAGTGATTATCAACATCCTTGCAAGAAGTTTGGGGTTAGCTTCCAAAAAAAGTTAGCTCTCATATTAAATGACTTCAGTGGCCTCCCAATTCTCACAAATGCTCAATACAAAAAAAAATTCTCAGTTTTCCGCAACACAAGTTCCAACAAAGGAAAGAAGTTCATCCCTTCCATCAAAAGCCATTAAAGGGAAAAATCCAAAACAAAAAAAAGAGACTGAGAGCAAACACAAGCAGCTAAGGCCACTTGAATCATTTCACTTCAAGAGGGCTATGATCTCAGTTCTTTGCAACACAAACTCCGAAAAGAGAAATTCATCCCTTCCATCAAAAGACAACAAGGGAAAATTCAAAACCAAAAAAGACTGAGAACAAGCACGAGCAAGCAAGGCCACTTGAGTCATCTCACTTCAAGAAAGTTATCAAATATGTCATCACCATAGCTCACACAAAAAAAAAAGGAACAAAAAAAAAAACAAAACAAAAAAACAAAACAAAAACAAAAACAAAAACAAAAAAAAAAAAGAGAAAGGAAAAAAAGGGCTCAAACTAGAGCAAAAGAAAAAAAAGAAAACAAGTGAGCTATGGATTCTAAACTGAAAACCTGCAAAGGCGGTCTAGAATACAAAATCAACTTTCAAGCCAAGCATACATAAAGACCACGATAGTTGGGGGGGCAACAGATGGGGTTTAACTTTCTGGAAAGAGTGGCAAGTTTGAGGTCATCACTATTGAGTTTTTCATCATAATCAAATTTGCTCACGAGTAGTATTAAAAGACCCTTCTTTCAAACCACTTAAACTTAACTTTCCTCAGACTTATCATCCTCATTCAGCTAAAAGATTATCATTGTGAAACATGTTTCTACCTTATTTAATACTGCTCACGAGTAGTATTAAAAGACCATTCTTTCACACCACTTAAACTTAACTTTCCTCAGACCTAACATCCTCATTCAGTCAAAAGACTATCATTGTGAATCATGTTTCTACCTTATTTAATGCTGCTCACGAGTAGTATTAAAAGACCCTTTTTTTCACACCACTCAAACTTAACTTTACTTAGACCTAATATTTACCTCTTAATATTATTCTCATTCAGCTAAAAGACTGCCACAAAAAAAAAAAAACATTCAAACTTAACTTTCCTCACACCTAACATTTACCTCTCGATATCATCCTCAGTCAGTTAAAAGACTATTATTGTAAATTATGTTTCTACCTTATTGCCTTGCACAGTTTATGTCTTCGAGTTGGAAAGGGAAGAATGGCAGGATATTTTAATTAAAAACAAAGACCGTAAATTACTTTGTCAAGCTTTGCAAATTGATGAAAGTTTTTCTTTAAGGCCAAACCATTATTCATTAATGTATGTAGACTTAAAAGTGAGGGCATAACTTGAGTCTTTCTTTAATAAGATGTGGTTCTTGTAAGAGAAATTTACGATCAAGTGCCATCACAAAGGTCTAGAAATGCTCGACCTTCTGTTAAATCAAAGGCGAGATGATATCTCTTTCCACATAAACACCATATTCAGGGGGGCAAAGTAGTCTCTACGAAGCGTAAGAGGAGTACCGCCAACAAAGAAGTTCAATAGACAAGGGGGCAAGTCTTATGGATCAAAACATGAGTTTAAGGAAGAGCAATCATTCAGATTATAACATGGGAATAAGTAAGTGTCGGCACGGTCACAAGAAAAGGGGCAAAGCAGACATTGAAAGTAAAGCCTTTGATGGTATCAAATCCATGACAATGGATGAGTACCCGAAAGAGATATAAATTATGAGGCGGGCCAACTTTAAAGAAATTGAGGCCAAAATTCAAAGAACAAGTCAAAAAAAGAGGATTTTGAAAAGAGTTGGGCTTTTGAGGCAGCGAACAAAAGCTGGAAAGCATAAAGAGATTCAATGATAGTCCAAGAAGGCCATCACAAAGAGGATCCAGTAAAACAAAGACATAAAGAACTAGATCCATAAAAAAAAAAAAAGCCATTAGTTACACATGCTCTGCATTCATGCATTTCATATCATGCATACATAGCCTTTACATAACAAGGACCAAACGGGAAGCACATCTACGGCACAGCTACAGCAATATAAGCTGAGATCTCAATGTCATCAGCTCTTACCAATCTATCACTGGATACACAGCTAATATGCGGGACCAACCCGCATCAGGAATTCAAGAATAAAGTAGACAATATTGTCAAAAGCTTGGCTACCGATTCAATAATCGAGGCTACACCTGGAAGGATCGGATTGACGCCAGCTAGTAGTATCCAAGATAAGAGATAGCTATAACCAAGGATAAGGCAGATATAAAAAAAAATATAAAATAGACAATATTGTCAAAAGCCTGGCAATTGATTCAATAATCGAGGCTACACCTGGAAGGACAGGATTGATGCCAGCTTAGCAGCATCCAAGATAAGAGATAGTCAAAGATAAGGCAGACATCAAGAAATATTGTCGTTGAAAATTTGTCAAAAGCGGACAATGGATTCAATAATCGAGGACTGGATCGACGTCAGCTCGATAGAATATAAAAAAATGAAGTAGGATCCACTTTTCCGGTTAAACGGCGGATATGGTACTCCGTGACTCTCAAGTCGGTTCTCTCAGTTGCCCATAATAACTGATTCCTTCACCCCTTCTTTCTTTTACTTCCTCCTAGAAAATGGATCCTACTTTTTCCGCCTTGCGAAAGTATTTCCCTTCTCTCCCAATGAACATTCTCAAAAAGATCTACCAAGTTCGCTGTGAACGATTAAGAGTTCTGATGCACAAAGGAATCCCTGAAGATGTGCGGTGGTTAATCGAAGCCAAGGTTCGTCTGGCAGGTGAAATCCCAGAGGCATTTGTGTCTCACATGCCTGGTATAGGCAAAAGCTCTTATGCCAAAAAGCGAAGAGCGAAAAGGTTACAAGTCTGCCATAAATGTGGACGGTGGACTTGTAATACTAAATGTCGTTCTTTAGGGATGATCTCTGATAATCGAGAAGATAAAATACGATTCATTAAGAATGGCCTGAGTAAAGACTCGTTGGATGATATCCAATTGACTCTTGAGACGCATTCTTGTGGATCTGTGCAACGTGAACTACTTGGTTTGTGGAGCATTTTTCATGAAGAACAAAACCGTTACAGTCCCGGGAATCTGACTGTAAATGACCCTGTTTGCCAGCTTGTAAGAAAACTGGATGGGAAGCAAATCCTCGACTCATAGAAGCCGTTAATGCCGTTACTGGACGAAAAACCAGTGGAAGATGTGAGCCACAGTCACAATTACTGTACATACAGTTTGTTATATTTGGAAAAGTTTGCATTTTCTTTTGACAGATGTACACGCTCCCCTAAGTGTAATCGACACGTTATCCCTTTTCATCACTATAAATGCGTGTTCTTCCTTCTGATTAAGCAGCGGATAAGATACCCCGTGACTTCTAAAGTCGGTTATTCCAGTCTCCTACAATAACTGATTCATTTCCCTCTTCTCTCAAATTCTTCTCTCATCAATGGATTCTACTCTTTCTGCACTGCGAAAATACTTTCCTTTCCTTCCAATAAATGTTCTTAAAAAGATTTATCAAGCTAGATGTGAACGATTCAGAGTATTTATGCACAAAGGCATTCCTGATAATGTGCGGTGGCTAATTGAAGCTAAGGTTCGTTCAGCTGGTGAAGTTCCAGAAGCGTTCTTTCCCCGTATGCCCGGCTTTGGTAAAAGCGCTTATGCCAAAAAGCGAAGAGCAAAGAGGCTAGGTGTCTGTCATAAATGTGGACGATGGAATTGTAATACTAAATGTCGCTTTTTAGGATACATCTCCAGAAATCATGAAGATAAAAGAAAATTCATCAAGAATGGCCTGCGTAAGGAATCTTTGGATGATATCCTATTAACTTTTGAAACACATTCTTGTGAAATAGTGCAATGGGAAATTATGGATTTATGGTGGACTTTCCGTAAAGAACAGGATCGTTACAGTCTTGAAAATCTAACTTTTAATGACCCTGTTTGCCAGTTTGTGAAAAAACTGGATGGGAAGCAAATCCCCGACTTATAGAAGGCATTGAAGCCGTTACTAGACATAAACTAGTGGAAGATGGGAGCACAGTCATGATTGCTGTACATATAAGCTGTCATTTGTCTTTTCTTTTGACAATAATGTACTTGCTTCTGCAAGTGTAATTAACGCATTATCCCTTTCATCACTATAAATATGTGTTAGTTATTTTCATTTCCTACAATCACTAATTTCTTTCTTTGCCTCCTTCATCAATGGAGTCTTCTCTTTCCGCCCTACGAAAGTATTTTCCTTCCTTCCCAATAAATGTTCTTAAAAAGATTTATCAAGCTAGATGTGAACGATTCAGAGTATTTATGCACAAAGGCATTCCTGATAATGTGCGGTGGCTAATTGAAGCTAAGGTTCGTTCAGCTGGTGAAGTTCCAGAAGCGTTCTTTCCCCGTATGCCCGACTTTGGTAAAAGCGCTTATGCCAAAAAAAGAAGAGCAAATAGGCTAGGCGTTTGTCATAATTGTGGATGGTGGATTTGCGGCAATAAATGTCGTTCTCCAGGAGTGATCACCAGAAATCGTAATGATAGAATAAAATTCATCAAGAATGGCTTGCGTAAGGAATCTCTGGAAGATATTCGAGAGGTTCTTGAAGCGCATTCTTGCGGAATAGTGCAATTTGAGGTTGTTGGATTATGGATAATTTTCCAAAAAGAACGAGATCGTTATAGTCTTGGGAATCTGACTTTAAACGACCCAGTTTGCCAGTTTGTGAGAAAACTGGATGGGATGCAAATCACCGATTCATAGAAAGCATTAAAGCCATTACTGGACGCAAAGCCAGTGGAAGACGAGGATCAAAGTCACGATTACTGTACGTGCTAGCTGTCGCTTTTGAAATTTTCCTCCCCTTTTGGTAATAATGTATTCACTCCTGACGTGAACCAAAGTTACGATTACTGTACATGCTAGCTGTCGCTTTTGAAATTATCCTCCCAATAATGTACCCACTCCTGACATGAGATACAGTTATGATTACTGTATATAGCTGCCACTTTTTAAAATTTTCCTTCTCTTCCAACAATCACGTACCTACTCCTGATGTAAGCTACAGTAGTGACTACTGTACATGCTAGCAGTTATTTTGAAAATTTTCCTCCTCTTTTAACGATAGTGTACCCATACCTGACCAAAGTCATACTTGTGACTACTGTGAATAGCTGGCAATAATGTATCCATTCTTGAAAATAAAATTATTGCCTTATCTCTTCATCTCTATAAATATATCCTCTTTTCTCACAAGAGTAAGGATAGGAATGGAGAAAACCCCAACTCGTAAATCCCGAAGTATTTGTGTATTTTCTGGGGCTTTTCCTGGAAAATATGAAGAATATTTAAAAGCAGCCAACCATTTGGGTAGAGTATTAGCTGAGCGAAAAATACATTTAGTTTATGGAGGAGGTAGTGTCGGATTAATGGGAGGTGTAGCATCAGCAGCATCTCTAGGAGGAAGTCAAGTTCTGGGCATTATCCCTGGACCTCTGAAATTTATTTCTGGGGGCACGATTGAAGAAGAATTAGTGGTTAAAAATTTGCAAGAGCGTGTGTTACAAATGCTTTTAAATGCTGATGCTTTTATCACTTTACCAGGTGGTTTTGGCACATTGGGAGAAGTCTTTCAAATTGCTTCCATGGCCCAACTTAATTTGCATAAGAAACCCATTGGGCTTTTAAATGTTAACAATTTCTTTACAGGTCTGATAGCTTTTATGGATTATGCTATGCAGAAGAATTTCATATCAAGAGTGGCACGGCGAATCATAATATCCGCAACAACTGCTGAAGAATTGCTAGATAAAATACAAGCTTTTGTTCCTGAACCAGATCCAGCAATGATTCAGATAGACTGGACACGACAGTCTTTCCCGACCAGTTCACTCCCATAATGGTCCTCTACTCACCCGGTTGAAGTATTGTGGAAGAAAGAAGCGATCTAATCCGTTTTTCTTGTCCTTTAGTTTTATTATCAGCATTTTCTTTCGCGTTTCAATTTTTCTTTTCAGGGAATTTCTTTTTTTATAAGATAGTTTTGTCCATGCTGATATTAAAACCATAGGACAATGCCTTTGGGATTGAATGGCTGAGTAAAGAGTAATTTTTATTACTCTTGAGACGCATCCTATTAGGTCTACTAGGCATAACATTTTGGGGTAGTTAAGCTTTAACCTTATTTGGATGACATATCTCACAAGGGAATCTATATTTACTGAAGAAAATATTAGATGAACCTTGAATATTGATTCCAAACATCCGTTCCCTTTACATAATTTGTTAGGGTTATTGTCATCATTAAGATTCACTCGTTTTATCGAAGCCTAATTCTTTGCGCTCGCCTATTATGAAAATTCACACTTTCGAAGAAAATTATTCCAATTTCAATTGCTTTCATATAAATTTCGCTCGAGGTCCTAAGGAAAGCTCCTTAGCCTCAAAATCAATTTTCATCATCGGGGTTTTAAGGATGGAACCTTTGCCTCGAAAACAATCAATTTTCATCGGGGTTGTAAGGATGGAACCTTTGCCTCGAAAATAATCAATTTTCATCGGGGTTGTAAGGATGGAACCTTTGCCTCGAAAATAATCAATTTTCATCGGGGTTGTAAGGATGGAACCTTTGCCTCGAAAACAATCAATTTTCATCATCGGGGTTTTAAGGATGGAACCTTTGCCTCGAAAAAAATCAATTTTCACCATCGGGGTTTTAAGGATGGAACCTTTGCCTCGAAAAAAATCAATTTTCATCATCGGGGTTTTAAGGATAGAACCTTTGCCTCGAAAATAATCAATTTTCATCACCGGGGTTTTAAGGATGGAACCTTTGCCTCGAAAATAATCAATTTTCATCATCGGGGTTTTAAGGATGGAACCTTTGCCTCGAAAATAATCAATTTTCATCATCGAGGTTTTAAGGATGGAACCTTTGCCTCGAAAATAATCAATTTTCATCATCGGGGTTTTAAGGATGGAACCTTTGCCTCGAAAATAATCAATTTTCATCATCGGGGTTTTAAGGATGGAACCTTTGCCTCGAAAATAATCAATTTTCATCGTCGGGATTTTAAGGATGGAACCTTTGTCTCGAAAACAATCAACGGTAGGACTGCTCCTATCGTCGGGATTTTAAGGATGGAACCTTTGTCTCGAGAACAATCAACGGTAGGACTGCTCCTATCGTCGGGATTTTAAGGATGGAACCTTTGTCTCGAAAACAATCAATTTTCATCATCGGGGTTTTAAGGATGGAACCTTTGCCTCGAAATCAATCAATCAATCCGAGGTTTTAAGGATGGAACCTTTGCCTCGAGATCAATCAATCAATTCGAGGTTTTAAGGATGGAACCTTTACCTCGACATCAATCAATCAATCCGAGGTTTTAAGGATGGAACCTTTGCCTCGAAATCAATCAATCAATCTGAGGTTTTAAGGATGGAACCTTTGCCTCGAGATCAATCAATCAATTCAAGGTTTTAAGGATGGAACCTTTACTTCGACATCAATCAATCAATCCGAGGTTTTAAGGATGGAACCTTTGCCTCGAAATCAATCAATCAATCTGAGGTTTTAAGGATGAAATCTTTGCCTCGAGATCAATCAATCAATTCAAGGTTTTAAGGATGGAACCTTTGCCTCGAAATCAATCAATCAATTCGAGGTTTTAAGGATGGAACCTTTGCTTCGAAATCAATCAATCAATCCGAGGTTTTAAGGATGAAACCTTTGCCTCAGAAACAATCAATTTTCCTTCAACGATAGGAGAGCTCCTGTCGCCGGGGTTCTAAGGAGAGTTCCTTAACCTCAGGATTTAGGCGGCGAAAAGGTTTTCAATGCCTAGCTAAGCCGGACGAAATTTGGTAACTAACTTTGCATACATCATGTCCCATGAAGCATGCAAAGGGGGGCAGCTGTTGACACCCAATTTCGTCCGACCATAAAAATTTTTTTAAAAGAAATTAAATAAAAGAAATTAAAAAAATTATTATTTTTATTATTATTATTACTAAAAATTTTAATTAGTTTAAAATACATTTTTTTTTTGTGAAGATTTGATTTAAAATGATATATGTGTGTATTTGAAAGAAAAAAAGAAAACTCCAAAAAAAAATGGCAAAATTTAAAAGTTTGAGGTAAAAATGACAAAATTAAGAAGTTTCAGGCAAAATTGACAAATTCTGAAAGTTTCAGGAGCATTTAGTAGTTTGTCACATAAAATTTTGAGCCTGCCGACGTTTCTGGCCCAAATTGACAGAAAACGACAAAATTGTCAAAATCAGAAGCTTCAGGAACTTATCCAGAGGCTGAGAGACGTAAAGGACTAAAATTGTCATTTTACCAATTTAAGAGATAAGTTTGAAATTTTTTATTAATTTATCCATCAACAGTTCAGCTAAACTTCCTCTATAAATAGCCTCCCAAATTTTATGCTGAACACAGAAAAAAATAGAAAAAAAACTTAGAGCTCCGTTTTAAAAAAAGAGAAAATTACAGCCCTTAGCCCCAGCCCTCTTCCCTTCTTCCGCCAAATTTTTTTTCACTGCTGTGTCCCTCTCTCTCTCTCTCTCTCTCTCTCTCTCTCTCTCCGCCCTACGCCGTTCGCCGCCGCCGCGCCCAGCCGTCCCGCCGCTGTCGCCCCTCCACCTCGCCGCCCCACGCCCGTGCCGCTGCGCCAGCTCCGCCAGCCCCACCCCTGCCCCCTTGCGCGCGTTTCTCTGTTTTCACGTTTCCAGGAAATTCAAATTTTAATTTGAAGGGTACAACTCTCATTTAATCCTTCATCTTTTCAATTTCTTTCACTTTGGTCACTGACTTTTTATTTTGTTCTTGCAGAATTGATTCCTAACCCTTTTAATTTTTACTTGTTTATTTATTTGTTTATTATTGTTATTATTACTAACCCTTCTTTTTATTGTTATTATTATAACTAACTTACTAACCTTATTATTATTATGACTAACCTTATTATTATTTATTATTATAACTAACTTACTAACCTTATTATTATTATTATTATGACTAACCTACTAACCTTATTATTGTTACCTCAACTAACTTACTAACTTTTATTTTTATTGTTATTAACATCTAACTTTACTAACTTTGCTAACTTTTATTATTGTTGTTAATAATTAATTTAGTTAACTTGGCTAACTTTTTATTATTGTTGTTAATTAATTAATTTAATTAACTTGATTAACTTTTTATTATTGTTGTTAATTAATTTAATTAACTTGGCTAAATTTTTATTATTGTTGTTAATTAATTAATTTAATTAACTTAACTAACTTTTTATTATTGTTGTTTAATAATTAATTTAATTAACTTTGCTAACATTTATTATTATTTATTTTTAAAGTGGATGGCCAAAAAGCCCCACTTTATTTTTATTAATTTTCCTTTATATAATTTATTTCATTTAATTCACCTTTAATAATAAATAAATAAGAACTAAAAAAGAAAATTCTTTTATAATTAATTATTAAAGCTAATAAAAATCATTTTAAAAAAAAACTAATCATTTTTATTTTGGAATACATGTTTTTATTATTTCTTTAAAGATAACAAAGTTAACTTTTTATTCCTTTTTGTTAAAATTAATAAACAAACATAATTAAATAATTCTAAAAATATACAAGTCAATTATTTTTAAACATATTTTTTAAAATAATGATATTTAAAATTAAAAAAAATCAAGAAAAATAACAATAAAAATTGTGATTAAAATTAATAAATAATTAAATGATTAAAATAAAATTTAATAAACAAAATTTAAACTCCATGTCCAAATGATCCGTCAGGATCCAATGGCTTGGAGAATAAAATTTTTTTTTAAAAAATATAAAATATAAAATTAATTTTAATAGTTATTTTAATTCAGTAAAAATAATAAAAAAACAAAAAAAAAAACAAAAATATGTTTAATAAAAGAAATACATGAAAATTAAGACTTTGTATTTAACTTATTTCTTTAAAATATAACTTTGGATTCTTTTATTGAACAAATAAAACTTTAGCCAAATGATTTCAAATAAAGGTAATAAAAATAAATAAATAAAAAAACAGATTAAATTTCTCTTAAATATTTTAAATTTATTAATTTTTAGACTTATAAATAGGAAAATCTTTTATCAAACAAAAAGAACATAAAAATGAAATATGTAAATATCAAAAACTTTTCTTTTATTTTTGAAATATACATATAAATTTTTTAGTATCTTAATTAAATAATCACTTTTTAGTTAATCTTTCATCAAAATAAATTATATAAATATTATGACTTTACTTTTATATTTTTAAAATATACATATGAATTTTTAGTTTCCTTATTAAATAATCATTTTTTGCTTAATTTTTTTATCAAAAATAAAAAAAATAAATATTAAGACTCTTCTTTTATTTTTGAAATATACATATGAATTTTTGGTTTCATCATTAAATAAATAAAGTTTTGATTACCTTTTGATTCACCTTTTATCAAATACAATATTAAGACTTTACTTTATTTTTAAAATATTAAATCTTTAGTTTTCTTCATTAAATAAAACCTTGATTAAATAATTTATTTTTTGGTTTATCTTTTATCAAATAAAAAAAATAAATATATAGATTTTTCAATATACATATAAATCCTTAGTTTTCTTGATTAATTTCATTTTTGTTATTCTTTTATCAAATAAATAGAATAAATATAAAATAAAATATTTTTTTAACTCTTTAATTTCTTTATCAAAAAAAATTAACCAATTAAAAATTAATTATTTTTCTTTTATAAATCAAGTAATTATTTAAGAAAAATAGATAATAAAATTTTTTTCATTAAATAAGAAAACTAAAAGAAAGAAAAGAAAGAAAAGAAAAGAAAAGAAAATATAAAATATAAAAAAATAAAATTTTTAGATTATTAATAAATCTAAAAATTTCATAAACAAAAAGAATTACGAATTAGTAATTAAACTAATAATTAATAAAAATAAGAATTAAATAATTAACTATAAATTAAATTAACTTCCATATCCGGATGATCCGTCAGGATCTACGGTTTGGAAAATATCAACATTTTTTTTTTAAATTAAATAAATATAAAGATAAAAATCCATATTCACAATATGGATAAAATTATTTAAAATTTCACCAAATTCCGTGTCCAAATGACTCGGCAGAGTCCATGGTTCGGAATCAAATCTTCCGTGTCCAAATGACTCGGCAGAGTCCATGGTTCGGAAGTATAAAATTCTATACAAATTAATTACCAAAAATCCACATCCGATTAATTCAGTTAAAAATTCTAGATTGAAAATTAACTGAAATTTATTTAAAAGCAAAGTAAAACAAAATTAAAATCAACTAAGGTGCCAATTTTGGGCGCTATAACAATATTGTTTTAGCGTAACCGTACTCCCGATCCCCGAACTCTCGCAGACCAATTTTAAGGTGACCAATCGACCTAAGAAAACTGATTGGTGGCGACTCCCGAAAACCCGACGTTGCCACAGTCGCTAAAAGGTCCATTGCTTATTTACTCGCCGCTAATTTTTTAGTGACGGATACCGTCGCTAATTAGCGACAGCTAAATGTCATAAAACATACCGTCACAAATTTTCCGGTAACGATATCGGCTGGTGCGTTGCGACATTTTGCCGTCGTTAGTTAGTAACGCTATAGCAACGTGATTTTTAGGAGTTGCCACCAATCTGTTTACCTAGGTCGATTGGATACCTAAAAAATAGTCTGTGATGGATTCTAAGATCGTGAGTCGGTTACGCTAAAATAACCCTATTAAAGTGCCCAGGAATTGGTACCATGGGGTTTAGTTTTATCTTTTCCTAACTCTTTATTTCTTGACCTCATCTTTTGATTTAGAGTGATTTTTATGAATTTTATTTAATTTTAATTCCAAACAGGGAATCTTATAAGACCAACCGGATATGGAATCCTAAAACTTACTACTTGATTTTTATTTATTTTATGAAAATTTGTGATATTTCCAAATCATGGATCCTATCGGACCACTTGAATGCGGAACCTAAAGAACTTAACCTATTTTTTTTTTTTTTTTTTTATCTTTTGAATATTTTGATTGAGTATAATCCAAACCATGAATCCTATCGGATCACCCGGATGTGGATATTAAAAATTATTTTTCTTTACTTTCTTTATTGTTTTAAAAGATTTTTTTTAAATAATTGTCCAAACCATGGATCTTATCAGATCAGCTGGATGTGGAACAAATCATCCGTCTCGAGATTTTATCAAACCACCAAGAACGGATATTTTGAAAAATAAATGTTAAGTGCTAAAAGAAAAAGAAGTTGTCTTTATTTGATTTCTTGCTAATGTCTGGATAATGAGGAAAATAAATAAAATCTAAGCAATTAAAGAACTAATTATTATTTATTCTAAGACACATTATGAGATCCTAAAACTAAATTGCATAATCCTAAAGTTAGTTAATAAAAAATAAATGAAATAAAATATAACTGAAGTAATTTAAGAAAAAAAATAAAATAAATAAAACACACTAAGTTATATTTTTATGAAGATTTAACGGCTACTTTTAATGCATGACCAAAAACAAACAAACAAATAAGAAGAGAAACAAAGAAGAACAAAAAATAAAAAAAACTAAAAAAACCTTGCTGTTAGTAACTGATCTGAAAAAAGAAAGAGAGTTAGTGACTTATATGAGTAAAACAGAAAATCACAAGGACTAAAAGGGAGTTTTACCGAAAAAAGTAGTTTGGGTTAGAAACCGGTGGGTCGGATCCGGATCTGAAACGGGTCGCGATGGGTTTTCTTCAATTCTTCACTTTCTCAGGCGATTTGGGCGGCGATTGGCGTGGCTTGGTGCAGTGGACGGCGCAAAGGAGAGAAAGTGAAGCGTCGGCGAGGCCGGCGGAGACTGTGGAGGGCGACAGGGGCGGCGGATGCCCGACGTCGAGAGAGAGTTGGAGCTGTTGGCGGAGGGACGATGGCGTCAGGCTAGGAGGCTGGCGGTGATGGCGGCGCGAGCGTCGTCGATGAGGAGGACGATGACAGCGTCAGGCTAGGAGCGTCGGGGCTTTGAAGGCAGAGGAGAGAAAGGACAGGGGCGGCGGCGTTGTAGGGAGGAAGTTTAGGGTTCTTGGGAAGAAAGGAGGGGAGATAGGGATTGAAGGCTGCAGTTTTCCCTTTTTTCGAGACTAGAGCTTAGGGTTTCAAATTTCCTCTTCTTTTCTCTCGAAATTTGGACCTATATTTATACCAGTAGGGGTTTAAAACGTGATTAACACTGTTTTTAGGGTTTAAAATTCATCCAAATCAAATTTGAAGAAGTTTAGTTCAATTAGGATATAATCTGGTGAAATTACTAGTTTCAGTCCGATAAAACTCTCAATCTGCTGATCTGGCCCTAAATTATGTGCGAATGTCAATTTGACCCAAAACTTTCAGGAATTGTCAGATTAGCCCAAAACTTTGCAAAAATCCCCAGATTTTCCTAGAATTCCATAAAATTTCCAAATTTGGCTCAAATTTTCTAAAATTGACATATTTGCCCCAAATTTTTTGCATTTTGCTTAAAACTTTCTAAAAATCCCCCAGTTTCCTCCCAAACCTTTTCTTTTTGCCCAAATTGACCCCACAAGACTTTTAAAACTCCAAATTAGTACCTAAACTAAATTAACTCCTATTTCTACCCTAGATGACTACTTAAAAAATATCAATATATCCAAAATGTGACTAGATTAATTAATTGTGCAAAAACCTTAAAAATGATAAAAATGACCCAAATTTCTAACAAATGACCAAACAATCCTTAAAAATGCAAAATGCCCCCTAAGTTAGTGCCCGGACAAAATTGGGTGTCAACAGACGCGTAGCTGTCGCTAGTTATTGACTCGCAGCCGTCGCTAGTTAGTGACTCGCAGCCGTCGCTAGTTAGTGACGCACAACCGTCGCTAGTTAGTGACTCGTAGTCGTTGCTAGATAGTAACACATAACCATCACTAGTTTGTTTGTGACTTACAGCCGTCACTAGTTTGTGACAGTTGGCGTTCACTAGTTTTTGCAAACAATTCTCAATAACTCGCTCTATCCATTTCTTAATCCTCCTACATACATTCCAATATTGTCATCGATTTCACACAAATGCAACAACCAAGGTACATAATTATTTTTCATTAATACAAAATATGATTAACACAATGTCATGTCATGTCATTCGACAATTAAAACACATAAGGTTACAATTTCTTTTACAAGACAAACAAGCGTGCAGAATCCTTGGCTGCTGCTAATATTAACTCCTTGGCCGGCAGATTTGTGCTGAAACATGCAGATTGATCAACAGACATCTGAGCTACAGTTGCTTCTAGATGAGGAAATACTACTCCATTCCCCATCTCAAGCTCAAAATCCTCATAGCTTTCAAGAAGCTTTTTTGCAGGTTCACTTTCTGCCAGCAAGCATGCAGAATAAATAATGGACACCAAAGACCCAGTAGATGGGTACACACCAGAATCTGGACCGCTAATGGTAATGCTATTTACTTCATTTGGCAAATTGTATGCTAGACCTTGACCGCTATGAACACTAAGTATAGACTGACACAATATAAACTCTTTTAAAAAGTTATGAGGATATAGTATGATGTCAAAGTTTCTCGATGCCAGCCATGCCAATTGCAGATTGTCACCTTGCCAGCTTTTACCATTCACAAAAGCCCTCTCAGCTGATTGGCGTGATGTGAAACTAACAAGAGTTGAGCAGCTTCTTGGTGTTTCTGATCCATCACCTTGATCATGGCCCTCGCCATCTAGCTCAACAGAAGAAAGATCTCCATATTGCAAGAAGTGCTCCTTCAGAACAGCAACCTGATGCACTCAGGTGGTTCAGTTTGATGATTCAAATAGAGCTAAATACCCTTAACTATCCACCAAAACAAATCATGAGCTATTTAGGTTCTAGTATTTGGGTAGATGGTCTCCAGAGAATGATTTACGCCAGAAAACTCAGTGAAATGTGGAAAGCAAAAGCATGAATGTCCATATATATAAACTTGTGGAAATGAATGAATAGCTAAGGATCATAATGAAAGTCAACGAGGCAGTTAACTCACATATGCAAAACCACTTGGTAAAGGTCAAAAAACTCTAAAAGCAGTTGGCCGGTTATCCAGTTTGTACTTATTAGTTAAGAACGGATCACCTCCAGGTACAAATGGATGAATCAGCTGCTGCGAGCTTGTTGATATAGGGACAGTGGCTGGACTGACTTTTGGGCTACAAGAAACAAGATTATCTCCTGATTTGCTCTTTTCTACAGTTAACAAAGCTTGCTGTGATGTTGCAGCAGTCACAGCAGTACTAGAATCAAATTTTGGCATTCCAGCTTTTCCAGGATCAACTGCAATTCCTACCTTTGGCCTCTTTGCTACTGGTTCAGCTGGAGCCTCACCCTTAGCTCCAGTAGCCTGCAAAAGATGGTTGACAACTGTTGAGCTAAAGATGAATCATCACATTTAACAATTGATGGCTTAAACAACCATGCTTACATACATTTCCTCGTCCTTCCGCTTTAGGTAGTGCTGCATCAACGTTAACTTTTGGGAGCCTTTAAGCCATGGAACTGAGAGTGCCATGGGGAAGAGCACTGCACATAGGCTTGCTATATGTCGTCCAACACTCTATCCATGCCTTGATAGACTGAGCTATGCTCTATGGCACTTGGCATGCAAAGTCATGCACGACTTGGTTAAGGTTGTGCCAAAGGAACCAGGCTGAAACCAAAGTCAATTGTGTTTTCTCCTCCTCCCCTTTGAGGAACTCTCGAAATCCATCTTGCCATTTATGCATGACATAAGGGGGTCCAACCACAATATCCATCTGACCTAGACTGAGAGTGGGCACTTGAGAAGGAGATGGGCAGCAGTTTCATGGACATAATAATACACAGGAAAACCAGTTGGCACATCCATCCCCTTTTGTTGTAGATTGCCTCACGTGGATAGGATTTCAGCACAAAAATGCCACAGGAAAAGTTGGACTCGGGGAGGTAGTGAAAGGTTCCATAGCCAAGCCCAAAATTCTGAGTGAAGGAATGGATTTCTACCATAAGAAAGTGCATATGCCACATAATATGCGGACTTCACAGTAGAGTGACCACTGTCGTCATTCCCCAAGTTAGCTCGTCATATAAGAACCGAGGAGAGAGAGGTATATGTTTCATCCCTATTTGTCATTCCCTGCAAGTTAGCTCGTCATTTGGTTAGATTTTTTTTTTAAAAAAAATCGTGGCTGTAGTATAGTGGCTAATAAACTTGCTAAAGCATCGTCAAGTCAATTTGGAGCAAGTTTTTCTGTGGCTCATTTTCCTCGTTGGTTGTTGGTATTATGCAAACAATTTAGCCTCCAAATGGACAATGTTGTGGAGATACAGCTTCTGAGCACGCAGGGGATGCAAGGTTTGAACAAGCATTCATGTTCGGTGCAATGGTTCATTGGGCCAGAACATATAGGCAAGGCTTGCCTAGACTATAATAAAGGTGTGGGGATTGGGTATAAAGTTGTGAAGCGGCAGCGCATGCCCATGTGCCTTAACGTGGGCACTAGTGTACCGTAAGGCACATGGGCTGGTGTTGGGCAACAATGGCCAAGGTAAAGAGACATGAGAGCACTTGTTTGGGGTGCCATTCTAGGTGCGTAGCCAACATATAAAAAAATAGACCAAGGGTGCCAAATTTACGCTGGAAAGCTGAGCCTTAAAGACATATAGTATACTAATAGCAAATTTATTTTAATTTAAGTCAACTGACTTACTTTTTACTTTTATACATTTTCTTTGCTTGAAACTAATTTCACTTGAAAGTTAATATTATGTAGATGTAATAATTCATTTAAAAGTAAATTTTTATGATGTTGTTAAATTTTTATGAATTTTGTAATTGCCCAACCCTAAATTAATTCATTTATTATTTTGGATATTTATGGTAGGGCCCAAAGCAAAAAAAAAAAAAAGTGGAAGTACAAAAAAAAAGGACATAAAAGAGGACTAGGACATGGAGGTGAGTTAATAAAAGGGAGGAAATACGAAAACTTAGGATTTGAGTATTTCTCTCACTTTTTTCATGTTGTTATTGCTTTGTGTTAAAGAAGCAGAAGAAGAAATTATTAATTGAAGATCAAGTGAAAGTAATCTGTAAATTTTTTTAGCAAAAGAAGGATCTTTGGTGAGTGTTTGTTAGTTATTTTTAGTGCACAAATTAGTTATTTTTAGAGTTTAAAAAGAAATTTGAATTAGTGATTTGATTAAATATGACTTACTTTTGACGATTAAAGGGGATAATTGATTATTGGGATTATTTCGGATAAATTAGAAATAAGCTTGAGGAGATTTTGGCTGGGCATGGTGGAAGCGGGAGAGTAGCAGAAGGTTTCTGAATAGAGAAGATGGAGAATTGAGTTTTTGGGAACAAATTCAGCTAATGACGATTTAGGTTCCTAAGGCTTATAGACAGGCTCATGGGCATCCCATATTTTAAATGGTCATAGTTTGGTCACTGCAAAGCTAAGTTAATCGGGTTAATTACAATATTAGTCCTTGAAGCTTTTAACACCACTTTTGTGAATTTTTCTTAGATTTCAGAAGTGTTCATTTGAGTCACTGTCAGCTAGTGATTTTGGATTATTCCTTAAATTGACTATATTTTGACATAAACTTTTGTATAATTAGTTTAGGTGACTAAACAATTATTTTAGGAGTTGGAAAGTTACATTTTGAGGTTAATGGCTACTACTATTTCTAAAAATTAAATTGTTTTGATATTATGTGTGTGTGTGTGTGTGTGTGTGTGTGTGTGTATTATTTATTGAAAGTGTTAAGTTTTTCAACTTAGTAATTTTTTAATATTTGGATTTAAAGCTATTTTGAATTAAATTCATTTTCAATCAGGATGAGAGTTTTTAAATACATGCTTTATTTTGAAATTGTTTTCCAAGTATTTTATTAATTTACTTATTTATTTGCTTCTTCGAATTTTATCTTATTTATGCAATATATTATATTTGATTAAATATTCTAGGATTAGATATGTTTTGATTGTGATATTTTGTATTAAAATTTTATAACAATTGTAATGCTCTGAATTTCTATTACGACTCTATTTTGGTGAGTGTTAGTTCTGTGCCCGTACTACGGAGAAGGTATAATTCTAGACCCTTCATTTAAGGTATTATGTTCCATTCTGTTTCGCAGTGCACCATTTTAAAACTAGTCTTTTTAAGTGCTCGATCTTTGGCGATTCTTAGACGATTTTGGACGCACTACAGTGGTTTAAGTGTAGTCACAGTGATCACTTTACCTACTCCACTCTAAATTTCTATTCTGTTATTCTACTCTAAACTGCTCTATTTTGATTAATAATTTTTTATTGACAAATATTATTTGATTGGTTCTCAAAATTGCTATTACATTGATTTTGTTCTAACTCTTCAAATAATTTCTACTGAATTTTATGTTATTATTTTATAAAATTATTTCTGCTTGATTCCTATATATTTTGTATATCGTATTTTTATTTTTAAAATTCACCATTTCCTGGGCTTTTGTACTCACCCTGTTTTCACCTCCATTACACAGATAAGGAGTAGTTCAAGTTAGTTGGCAGGAGTGACTAAAAGACTAGTTGCAATTCAAGACAGTTACAACTTACAAATATTTTGTAAGTGCTACTGTTAGAAATTTACTTATGTTTAGAAAACTCGTTGGATTTCGTTTTGTTCCTTAGATCTCAGATATTTTATGGATTACGTTCCGATTTCAAGGATTGTAGTTGCTCTGTCACTTATTCTCAGAAGTTGAATTTTACAAGTTTGGAATTAATTGGAACATGTAGCCTTGCATGCTTAGAGAAATTATTTTTTTGAGTATGCGGCGTATCATCGTCCTAAAACTTCTAGGATAGGTTTTGAGGCATGACAAATTTTTTTTCTTTTTAATGCCTTAATCTAGAAAAATTCATAAAAATTTAGTAAGATTATAAAAAATTGTATTTGCAATGGATTATTGGAGCTACATAATATTGACTTTTAATTAAAATTAGTTCTAAGAAAAAAAAATAACGATAAAAATAAGTTATTTTAGAGTAAATTAACATAAGTTAAAACGAACTTATACCAGTTCTGCTAGATTTGAACAAGCATTCATGTTCAACACAATGGTTAGCACTTTTACTTGAAAATGGGTAAAATCCAGTCACCTAGCTTATTTTTTTGTCCTAAACGAATATATTACCTTTAAGTTGTCCAAATGAGATACCTTTCCTTCTATTGCATATTTCAATAAGCTACTTTCCATCAATTTTAGCGTTAAATCTAATGGGAAATACTGATGTGGCGGTAAATAATACTAAACTAAATTTAAAATACCAACTTTATTCCTTAGACTATTCAATCACCAATTCTAACCCACGTAACTGTATAAACCATCATTAATCCCCCCATATTTCTTATTTGACCAAAATCACCAACAAAACTCCTACAGGAATCAATTTTGTTTTTGATTTTCCTTTTGAGATCCTTGGTCAGGACTCCATCTCTAGGAGCATCTTTGTACTCATGATCCTTATCTTAGTCATGCTCGCTGTCACCCTTGTGCTCGGGATGGGATTGTCATCGGACGGTGGAGATGGGATTTCAGACAAGGCAACAGCACCTCAATTACGAAGGTGGTAGCGAAATAGAATTTAAGACGACAGAGATAGGATTGTCATTGGACGACGGAGATGGGATTTTAGATAAGCAAATGTCATTGCGTGCCTCAGATCTTTGTTGCTTAACCGATTTTGTCGTCCAAAAATCAAACCCCCAAAAGCAGCACACCTCCTTCACCTCTATCGGAAGAGGCTGCGGCCCGTGAGATGTCTACTACACTGCCGTGACATCTCTGCTACCCCGCCACGAAATCTTCGCCACAGTCCTGTCACTGCTCCACGCCTTGGCTCTATCTTGCATCGCCATCTTGCCATCCACAAATGACTTTGATTGCTGGAATAGGCAGATATCCTTTCTTTTGGCTCCTCCGTCTAATTGATCCGCTGTACCTCTATACCGCAACTTACTCTTCAGATCTCAAATCACACAAGACAAGGTCCTTATGCCGATGCCGATGTCGCCAACCTCTAATCGATCGTAGGGCTCAGAAACTGAAAATATGAACTGCTAGGAATCAGATCTTGCGAGCTCGGAGGCGGCCATGGCAAAGAAGAGCGTAGTCCAGCGGTGTGATGTACACTTGGGTCTGGTTTCGGTAGTTTGAATGAGGGCACAACAGATTCAGAATGTTAGGGTTTAAACTTGTTGATAGAAAAATTTAAAGAATAAAAAATGTTATTATATGATTTATTTTAATATTTTTTAATGCCACATCAGCATTTTTCATTATGTTTAATGCTGGAATTGACAGAAAGTAGCTTACTGGAATGCATAATAGGAGAAAAAATACATTGCTAAGATAACTTAAAGGTAAGTTACCTATTTAGGACAAAAAAAAAAATAAGCTAGGTGACCCCTCATAGATTTTACTCTACTTGAAAACCCCTTGTCAAGGGTTTGACTTACGATGACCATCCCTTTTTTTTTTTTTGACCTTTTTTGTTTGTTTCTGATATTTTTTTTTGTTGCATTTCTTCACAGATTTTCACTTTGAGTAGTTATTACGTACACCTGGGTTAAATTTTAGGCTAGGGATTTTAGTTTTCTTGTTTTTACAAAGAAGGACCTAAGGTTTTAAACATACAATAAAATAGCAAAACAACATGGAAACATCAACACATGGCTCTGACACCAACACGCCCACGTACATCCAATTAAAGCCTAAATTTAAGCATGATCATGAACTAGAAATGTATCCATAAGAATTATTAACTTAAAATTTAAACTTACAGAGAACTAGTGAAAACTAGTTTACCACACAAAAATAAAGAACACTAAAATGATTACAAGCTTGAACTGTTGAAGTAAAAATCCAAGCTTTAACAGGATTAACACTATTATAGTACAGGTACAAGTACACTACTTAAGTACTAAGTAATAAAACGTAAATTCTGGTGGAAAAAAAGACATCCAACACATGGACTAAGAAAAGAGAGATGAAAATTTTTTGATACCACAACTCTGTATGAAAACCCCCCCTTTTTATAGGCAGAAGTCCTTAGCCTTGATGATAAGGCTCAGCTACTCTTCATCAATTAGAGAAAAGGAGAATCTTGGACCACTAACTAGTGTCTGGATAGTGCTCTACAAGAATCACTTGATTCCGATCTCTTAGCTCAAGATATGAGTTTTCTATCGGAACATCACTAATCTGTCAAAATCCTAAAAAAATACAATCAAATTAAAACTTATAAAATGACAAATTAAATTCACCTTTAATTAATTGAGTCCAGATATGCTCTAAACAAGAAGACATACTCAAAATATATCTTTAAGATTCAAAATATATTAAAATATATTAAATATAAGAAAAATAAATATAATAAATATAACCTTTTCAAACTTGAATGACCAAACCCAAATATAACCCGAACGACCTAATTGACATTTGAAGCTTGCGGAATTTGATTGGATTTTGGTTTGGTCCCATTTTACCGTTAGTTACTTGGCTCGTGTGAACTTTCGGCCTTTTTTTTCCCGTACAGTTTACACTCCAAAAAAAAAAGAAAAATAGTGTTAATATCTAAACTGTAGTGTAATTACATCATCCACCGGCTACGGAGTACAAAAAACTTAAAAAAAAAAAAAGTAAAAGAAAGATTTGACCAGGCACAAGACAACTATTAAGGAACTAGTGATGTCAGCCGATGTCCAATTCAGCGGAAGTCTGATTATTTTCAATTCAATGAGTTAATTTTTTTTTTTTATAGTTGATTGAATTTAAGTTGGATGTAATCTTTTTTTTTTTTCAACCATTAGTAAATTTGGGTAGGATATGGGTTTAGGATTTCTCTGCTCCACATCTAACCCATATATATGTATAATTATTAGTATTAATTATGTGATAAAAATAAAAATGTAATAGATAAGTTATATAAAATTAAGAACAAGTAATAGTTGTTTTAATAGATAAGGTATAATGAATATTTTTAATGGCAACAAATATATGATCGAGCATGACATAATTTAACAAAATTATTTTTGTGAAAGTATGATAGATGGATGAAATTTACCTGACCTAATTCATCTATAAAAAGTAGGATATAGATGTAAAACTTATCTATTAAAATAGGGGTAGAGTATTTAAAGTAATGGGTAAAATATAGGATCACCCTCGTTCTAACCCGACCCGACCCGTTGACATCTGAGGAAACCTGGTGACAAATTTGGCCAAGTTTCCTCTGTTTCTCCCTCTCAACTTTGAGCCAAGTCTTTCTCTCTCTTTTGCGACTAAACGCTGTTTTCTTCTTTGCTGCTCTGGTTTTCTCTTACATCCACCCACCACAAATGGGGAAAAAAGACTGTTGATTTTAGTAGCATTGCTCCTTGTACCCTACTCTTGTTGCTCACTGCTAGCTCTGCAGGTATCCCTCTTTTCAAGAATCAGGTTGCAAGAGTGTGGCTCTTTACTGAAGTTTTTGGTTCAAGTTTCTTCAGGCTCTCCCTCTTTCTTACCGATTGCTTATAAGCAAATTAATCACTTTGCCTACTTGGTTGTTGAATATTCTTGTAGAAAACGAGATGGAAGCGGTGGCTTTTGTGGGGGGCGCTTTTCTCTCATCTTTGTTCGACTGGATGTTCAGCAAATTGGATTACTTTCAACTACCGAATTTCGACAAACCGAAAGAAGCTCCCGCTGAGTTAGAGGAGTGGAGGAGCTTGCTTCCCCAAATCCAGGCCGTGCTCGACCATGCTGAGGCACAACAAATCGCTGAAGTTTCAGTGGAGACCTGGCTCTCTGACCTCAAACACTTGGCTTATGACATGGAGGACATCCTTGACCTGTACGAGTTTCAGTTGAAGACCGGAAAGCTGGTAGCAGAGCCTCGAGCCAGCAGTAGCAGAGCATCCAAGAGGCCTAGACGGGATTCTGGGCCTCATTTCGACGCTTTGATTCCTAAGATAAACAAGGTAACCCGCAAACTACAACAAATTAATAGAGACAAAATTGTCTTTAATTTTCAGCAAATCTCACGACAAAAACCCAGAAGTGTTGGAGCTCGAACGCCTTCCACTAGTTTGGTTGAATGTTATGTTTATGGCAGACACAAAGATAGAGAGGCAATTGTTGAAATTCTCCTGAGAGATGAGGCTGGAGTTTGTGCTATTCCAATCATTGGAATGGGAGGTCTCGGCAAGACAACTTTGGCTCAGCTTGTTTATAATGATAAAAGGGTCAAAGATAGGTTTGTCCAAAGGGCATGGGTGTGCGTTTCTGAGGAATTCAGTATTCTCAAGTTGACAAGATTAATTCTGCAGGGAATGACAGGAGAAAGTTGTGATCTCAATGATGACTTGAATTTGCTTCAAACAAAGTTAAACAACGCATTGGGTGAGCCAAAGTTCTTACTTGTATTAGATGATGTGTGGAATGAAAATTATGAGCAATGGGATATTCTACGAAGGCCTTTCCTGGGAGCGGCAATAGGAGGTAAAATAATTGTCACTAGTCGTAGCCATGGCGTTGCAGCAACCATGGCCATGGGTTGTGTCCCTCCTTACACGCTTAAGACATTGTCAGATGATGAATGTTTCAAACTGTTTGCCCGACATGCATTGGAGGCTGAAAATTTTGAGACACACCCAGATCTTGAGTCAATCGGAAAGCAAATTGTGGCAAAATGTGATGGGCTACCCTTAGCAGCAAAAACACTTGGTGGACTCCTGCATAGCAATTTTGACTTGCATTATTAGGAATATATATTAAGCAGCAAAATATGGGATTTACCAAAGGAGAGAAGCAACATCCTTCCGGCTTTGAGATTGAGCTACCATTATCTTCCTTCTCATTTGAAGCGTTGCTTTGTTTATTGTGCTATGTTTCCCAAGGACTGGGAATTCGACAAGGATCAATTAGTTTTGTTGTGGATGGCAGAAGGGTTTTTGGATCTACCTAGAGCAACAAAGCGAATGGAAGCCCTTTGTCTTGAGTCTTTCCATGAATTGTTATCAAAGGCCTTCTTCTAGAAATCAAGTGCCAATGGGCCACGCTTTGTGATGCACGACCTCATTCATGATCTAGCTCAATCAATTGCTGGTGAATCATGCTTGCATCTGCCTCATGATTTGATGGCGACCAATTACAGCAAGCATCTTTTACAAAAGCTCGCCATTTTTCCTTTGTCTCATGACGGTATGATACTTCAAAAGGATTTGAAATGCTGAAGGAAATGAAGAGGTTAAGAACATGCTTTGTGTTGCCCAAGTATCTGCAGGATGACTTTTGGTTATCTAACAAAGTTTTAGATGACTTATTGTTCCATTGCACATGCTTAAGGGTTTTATCTTTGAGAGGTTATAAGATAAAGTGGATACCAGATTCAATAAGTAATTTGATCCAGCTGAGGTATCTGGATTTGTCTGGTACCAATATTGAATCACTACCTGAATCAGTAACTTCCCTCATCTACTTGCAGACACTAATATTACAAGCATGTCATTTTCTCAAAATGTTGCCTGCTGCACTTGGGAATCTGATAGAGCTCAAGTACCTCGACATTAGAGATACAGATGAGTTGGAAAACATACCATTGGAAATACTAAGCATGAAACATCAACAGATTTTCATTCTCAACAAAATTGAGGGATTGTGGTTAGCAAATTTGAAAAATTTATCGCATCTTTAAGGCCAGCTATCCATTAAAAATCTACAGAACATACAGGATGTTCAAGATGCTAAGGAAGCAAACCTTGAAAGGATTGATCTTCATGAATTGTCCTTAGAGTGGAATCATGAATTTGAAGTTGGGATGAGGAATGAAATGCAGGTATTCAATCACCTGAAGCCACACAACTACTTTAAAATATTCAAAGTTAGAGGATATGGTGGTTTAGAGTTCCCGCCCTGGATTGGCAATCCATCCTTTTCTAATTTGGCAGATCTAGAGATTTGCAACTGTGGGTGCCTTAGTTCATTACCATCAGTAGGGCAGTTACTATCGCTCAAGAAACTAGTCATCATTGGCATGAAAAGTGTTCAAAAGGTGGGAATAGAGTTTTATGGCATTAATGACTCTTCCCTTGTTAATAGTAGTTTTCCAACATTAGAAGAGTTAAAGTTTGTGAACATGCCAACTTGGGAGGAATGGTCATGCTTTGATAGTACCGATCCTCAAAGTGCTTGCATCTACCCATGGCTTAAAAAGCTCAAGCTTCAAGAATGCCCAAAGTTGAGAAGGAAGTTACTTGGATTCCTTCCATCACTTCATGAATTGGAAATAAGTTACTGTAGCAAGGCAATCGTCAATTGCATGGTTGATCTCACTTCTCTCCAGACCTTGAATGTACAAGGAATTTCAGATTTAGATGAAGTGGTTTATATGAAGGATATGAAGCGTCTTCAAAATTTGCTTATCTCCAATTGCCCTGGTCTGGAATCTCTTGATGAAGGCAAGCTACCGACAACTCTCAAGCGGTTGGAGATAAGTAATTGTGAAAAATTGAAATGGCTACCAGAGGAAATCATGCCTAGCGATGGAAGGGACTCAGACATGTGTTTTGAAGAATTGAAATCAAATGTTTCCCTCGTCTTGAATCATTTTTAGCAGGTAAGTTGCCTACAACTCTTAAAGAAATTGATCTACAAGATTGCCAGAACCTGCGGTTTCTACCTAAGCTGGCGGTCTATGAGGGCGGCAACATGTTGAAATCTATTTCCATCTTTGGTTGTCCTAAATTTAAAATCTTACCTACTTGAGGATTCACGAACTTCCTATGCTCAAAAGATTGCAAATTGATCATTCAGGCACAGAAGATGTGATAGAAGCTTTTCCAGAAAGCACCTTATTAAAACCATAGGTGAAGTTTCTCAATATCAGCGGGTTTGAATATCTGAAGGCCCTACCAGTACTCCACAGCCTCACATCTCTTACACGCTTGATGATTCAAAATTGTCCAATGATTAAGTCTTTCCCAGAAGGGTGTTTTCCCCCAAACCTAAAATATCTCTACATCTGGGGCTTTGAATATCTAAAGGCCCTACCTATTAGGTAACTCCTAAGTGCTTGGCTTAGGCCAAGAAAAACAAAGGAAAAACAAAGGAAAACAAAGAAAAGCATAAAGAAAGGATGAGGAGAACTATGGAGACTAGTACAGTGGTCTATGTGTAAAGCTGGAAATTTTCAGGGCTTAACTGCACATAGAAACTAGACTATGGAAAAACAGACAGAAAACAGAGAAAGGGGATCAAATTGTACACCTGAATGAGTGGTACAATTAAAACTATCAACTTTAAGTTGATCATTTCGGCCATGTAAGTTTATGGGATGACTAGTGCAAGACTAGACCAAAACTAGTAGACAATAATGATTACTAGTCAAGTCTTGTCTACCACTAAAGAACTATTCACTAGTTAACTAGTTAAACTAACTAGTTTTTATTCTAGTTACATGGCCAGTTACACATGGGTAATTATAGTACTTTGGTACTTGTGTTTGTGGTGTGCATGGCATTATAGGCCATGGAGTGACTTAAATGTCAAGTTGGACATAAGTTTTAGTGGCGGCCTTGTGATCATGTGAAGTTAAAGGCAACTTTGCACCATGCAAATTAATGGAAGGCAAAAGTTAGCATATTAGCCAACTATTATACTTGTATCTTTCGGCCGAAACTAAGTCAAGGCCATTTGTTCATTTCGGGTTTCATTGTTCTTGATGGCCGAGAGTTGTTCTTAAGAGCTCATCCAAGAATTGGTCATGAACTCAAGCAAATTGGACAGCATTTGAAGGGTTCAAGCTTGGAGGCAAGTTTCGGCTTTAGACTACTTGGAATCAAGCTTTGTTCTTGAGTTTTGGTGAAGGGCCAAGCCAAACCAAGCTAGGGTTCCAAGGTATTTTTTGTATCTTTTGATTTCCATGGTATTTCTTCCATGAACAAGGGATTTAGATGCTCAATTGATGTTGGATTGAGTTAATTCAAGCTTGGAGGCAAGTTTCGGCTTTAGACTACTTGGAATCAAGCTTTGTTCTTGAGTTTTGGTGAAGGGCCAAGCCAAACCAAGCTAGGGTTCCAAGGTATTTTTTGTATCTTTTGATTTCCATGGTATTTCTTCCATGAACAAGGGATTTAGATGCTCAATTGATGTTGGATTGAGTTAATTGAGCATGTATTAGGTTGGATTGCAAGTTCAATGTTGCCCGAAAATGATGGGTGACTTAACTTGATGTTCTTCTTTGTTTCCATGGAAAGTAATCCATGATTAAGGTGTTGGGTTTCGGGAGCCAAACAGCGCAGCGGAATTTAACCGAAACCCTCCAGGATCCAAGTGAAATGGGGTAAACCGGGTGTTCGAAAATTTCATACCTAATTTTCGGTTGAGATCTCTCACTCAACTGTAGAGTCGAATCACAAAACCTGAACAGTTGACGTGTTCAGGCTCTCTATGGTATCCACACGAGCCTCTCGGGATCACTACGCTACCACCACGTCCCGGCAGATGCGTTTCTCTTGTGCTCGCAGTGCTAGCTTGCGTCCTCCAAGGAATTGCAAGAGAAGAGTGCGGCTATCCTTTTGGGAGGCTAGGGCAAGGAGACCTGCGAATTTCTCACTTAAAAGTTGTATTTATAGTGAGATGCAACTTCCAGGCCTAATGGGTTTCAAAGCCCTAATCCAATTAGGATTTAATTTCGGGCTTAATAATGGCTCAACTCCTTGGCCCATTATTAATACGAAATTAAAGTGAAACCATAACCCAAATAATTAGCCCATGCACTCTAATGATCCAAATAGCTCTATGTGTGCGACCCAATAGGCTCTTGCCATGTTGGCAATGATCATAAATCACATTTATGATCATAAGCAATGAGCGGTGTCTAGCAACACATCATTGCTACCCAAGTGACAAGATTGTCGGTGAATCGACTAAACCTTTATGATCATCACCGATATATGCCATTATCCCTTTGTCCAAGATATCAAGACTAAGCACAAGACATGGAATGTGTCACTCTCGTATAGCCCAATCTTTGGTTTCTTGATTACCGAGTAGACCAAATTAAACTGACGACATTGATATCATATATCAACTCATCGGAGCATGGCTATGCATTTTCTAAATCTCACTCTATCAAGGGGCCCAAAGATATCACTCCCGTTACATAGGAGGGACAAATCCCATCTTGATCATACAAATCCCTCCGCATGATATGTGACATACCCAATGACCTCCTTCAAGTTCACTCAGTTACGAGCAACAAAGGAAAGTATCAAAGTATGTGACTCACATGTAGGGAACCTTGATGATCTTAGGTCGAAGGACTACATATACCATGATCACTATGAGAATCACTTATGACACTCATATAACGATCCATGAAGTGTTCTCATGGTGGGTCGGTCCAGTACACAAGTTCTCCAACTTGTACCCATATGTAGACTACATATCTCATATTAGTCTCCACATATGCTAGTCATTATGTATTATTGCAACCCGCTCCACAATAATACTAGACTAGGGACGTTTAAGAATATCATTATTCTAGGGTTACAATTATGTTTATTACTGATAGCCAAACGCTATCGCCTCTATTTGGCCGAACTCCCTGCCACAATGATGGCCAGAAGAAGCTGGCGCTACCCGAGAAAAGGTGTGATCAGGCACCTCGGGAGATAGCCGAAGAGCTCCGAGCCCGGCACGCCAGGAAACCCCGAGGACACTACTCGGCCCCCAAGGTTGTGAACAGATCGCCTTCGGAAAAGCGGCACCAGATATAGCGAGCCGAACATGATATCCCCGAAGGCGGAACTCCTTGAAACTGGGAACCCTCGAACTGAGGGCTTGTTTCCCGAAGAGGCTCTGTCCGAACTAAAGGACGGCCTCACCCAGGGACCTCGGGAGTACGGCAAGAGCATTTATGGAAGCATTTAAGGAAGCCTCTGACATGTCCTTTCACAGACGTCATAAAGCCGCCTGAATAGGCGCTCTGACACACGGACGCCATCAGAATCACATCATGGCCCATCTCAGCACGTGGCTCAAGGCAACCTGCTACCAGCTATCTGTCCCCTATGCCCAGAAATTCAGGAACATCCGACGGAACACGTGTCGCGATCTGAACGGGCTAGGCACTCCTATAAATACCAGGAATTAATACTTGGCAGGAGGCTGGTCGGTTGGCAAAACACTGCTCCCACACTCTGAGAAAACTACCAGGCAAGACTCTTCAGCCCTTTTTGCTATTTCCTCTGCCTTTTCTCAGCCACCATTGACTTGGGCGTCGGAGGCTCCCCCCCCAGGAAAAACACTCTGGGGGCCTCCTAACCCTTTGTTTCTGAGCTTTCAGGCACTCTCCTTTGGGCTATCCATTCTATCAGACGTTCTTCCTCCCAGAAGTCTCTCCACCAGTCACCATGACTATAAACGATACCCGCTCTGAGATCGCCGTCGTTGAGACTCGGCGTTCTAAGGACAAGGGGCTCCCGAAGTCCCCATCCGCGCCTGAGATACAACCGGCTGCTGAGCAAACACTCCCAGGGACTTCTGCGCCTGAGGAAGACCGCCATCTGGTAATCACCATGAGCTTCTTGAGGGACTTTCAGCGTTCGGTCGTGTCTGAGATGACCCAGCAGATCGACCGAAGGTGGCCACAGCAAGCACAGGCCCAGAGACCCCCCTCACCGACACGCCCTCGGGAGAAAAGCCCTAAGTCTACACATCGCAGTTCGGGGAGTGGAGACCTTCGCGAAGAATCATCCACAGAAGATATAGCCCTCGGGAAACGGCCTGTGGGACAAACCGGGTCCAAGCGACCGAGAGTTTCACAGCGAAGCAGTTCGTCGCCTAAGGCGAGGTCCTTGTCCCCTCAGCACCGAACTCGCCCCCCGAAGAGGCGCCGGCGATCTTCATTCCCTGAAGAAGGCCCTAGCGCCACAGTGCTGATGGAGAGGATACTAGCACGGCTGGACAGAGTGGAGAAACAAGTGGCCAGAAAACCCGTTTGGGCCAGACTCTCGGGAACATGCTGCGAAGATGACTCGCCATTTATTCAGGCCGTTGTTGAGGCAGTCATGCCAGGTGACTTCAGAGTACCTCGGTTGGAGATTTATGATGGCCGTACTGATCCACAGGCCCATCTGACGAAGTATAGACGCAGCATGATAATGCACGGTGCTGACGACGCTACCATGTGCAAGTGCTTCGAAGTCACCCTCACAGGGCCAGCCATGGCGTGGTACAATTCCTTGCCTTCAGGAACCATCACTGAGTTCCAGGAGTTGTCCACAGCCTTCACCCAGCAGTTCATTGGGAGCCGACCTACGGCGAAGATGTCTGTGCAGATGTTCGACATAGAGCAGAGGAATGGAGAAACCATCCGAGACTATGTCGAAAGATTCAACAGGGAAGCTCTGAGCGTCCCAGACTTCAGGCCCGAAATCCGCATTCTTGCCATGACACGAGGCCTTCGGCGAGACTCACAGCTGTTCTACGAGTTCTCAAAGGACCCCCCGGAGACCCTCGGAGAATTTTACCGAAGAGCAGAACAGCACATGACAGCCGAAGAACTAAGAATGGCTGGACCGAAGTCTGATCACCACCGCACCGAAGAGTCCAGTCAACAAGCTCGGCATCCTACCGAACACGCAGGACGACCTCGGAGGATGCGAGGAAGGAAACCTCAAAGTTTCACACCATTGAACACTTCACGGACCAACATTCTCATGGCGCTGGAAAGGCAAGGGACGCAGATTCGGCGACCAAGGGCCATGACCACCGATAACAAAAAGAATGTCAAGAAGTTCTGCCAGTTTCATCGCGACTACGGTCATGACACCGAAGATTGCTTCCAGCTGAAGAAGTACATAGAGTCGCTGATAAAACAGGGCCAACTTCGGAAATACCTGAGGATGCCATCCTCGAAAGGCAGAAAAATGGAGGAAGAAAGGGCCGAAGATGAGGACTATGACTCCGATAGGCGGAGAAATAGAAGTCCAAAAAGGTGCCCTCCACCTCCAGCAGGGGTTATCCAAACCATCACCACGGGGCTCCCATCCTCGGAAAGAAAGCGGAAAGCCAGAGAAATTGCAGTCATGGAGTATCAAAGTCCATCAAAGAAGCTGGCTCGCAAAGATGGCTCCACCGTCGTCTTCCCCCACGACGATCCGCTACTGATTATGGCGAGAGTAGGGAACTGGGACGTCAAAAGAGTGTTGCTTGATGATGGCTCAAATGCTGACGTCTTATTCTCGCACCTGCTGCTGAGCTTGGGCATCTCCAGCAGCGAACTGAAGCCTATCACCTCGCCCACTTTTGGGGTTGGACCATCCGAACTCCCCGTCCTCGGATGGATCGACCTCCCGCTGATGATGAAAGGGACTTCGGTGAACGGAGCAGCTGAGTTGTACGCCTCCACAATGGCGAGATTCATCGTCATGAACGTCCCGTCCTCGTACAACGCCATCCTTGGAAGGCAGACAATGGGGAATCTGCATATTCGCCCTGATGTGAAGTACTTGACTGTCACATTCGCCACCAAGGATGGAGATGCAGAGGTCTTCATAGACCAAGCCGAGGTAAGAAAGGTGTTTATAAAAGCACGAAAAGCTCCGGCAAGCAACCTTGCGCAAACGATGGAGGCAAGGGCACCAGAAAAAGGCAAAGAAGAAGATCTCGCCAAAACAGAAATGGAAGCAATAGAGCTTGTCCCAGGTCAATCTACCCGAATAGGGAAGAGCTTGGCCGAAGGTGACAAAGAAAAACTTGTATCCTTTCTGCTGGAAAATAAAGACCTGTTTGCCTACTCGCCAAAAGATATGCCGGGGGTGAACCCTGGCATAATACAGCACAGCCTCAAAGTAAGTCCGGAAGCAAGGCCTGTCCGGCAAAAGAAACGAAGCATCTCAGCCCACAAAAGCAACTTTGTCAAAACCGAAGTCCAGCGTCTCCTAGATGCTGAAGTTATCAGGGAGGTAAAGTACCCCGAGTGGTTAAGCAACGTGGTCATCGCCACAAAAGAAGGTAGCAGCAAACTCCGGATGTGCATCGACTTCAGAAACTTGAACGATGCTTGCCCGAAAGACTCATACCCTTTGCCGCCAATAGATCAACTGGTATATTCAACTGCTGAATATGGGCTCCTAAGTTTCCTAGACGCCTTCAGTGGCTACCATCAGATAAGGATGGACCCCGAAGATGAAGAGAAGACTGCCTTCATCACCGAGGGAGGAACATACTGCTATATCAGGATGCCATTCGGGCTAAAAAATGCAGGAGCCACCTACCAGAGGCTGATGAACAAGGTCTTCAAAGACCAAATGGGGAGAAACATGGAGGTGTATGTTGATGATATGATAGTCAAGAGCAAGTTGCCTGGCTACCACGTTGCAGATTTAGAGGAAACCTTCCAAAAGCTCAGAGCCTTCAGGATCCGCCTTAATCCTGAAAAGTGCATCTTCGAGGTGACCTCGGGAAAATTCCTTGGGTACATGGTATCCGAAAGAGGCATCGACGCTAACCCCGAGAAGATTAAGGCTCTGCTTGAGTTCCGAACTCCTGCCACAGTCAAAGATGTGCAGAGACTCACCGGAAGAATAACCTCTCTGAGCAGGTTTATTTCCAGGTACGGAGATAGGTGTAGACCTTTCTTCAAAGTCCTCACAAAGGCAACAAAAATGGAAGGCGACCTCGGAAGAAATGATCATCCTTGGGATGAAGATTGCCAAAAGGCTTGGAAAGAACTCAAAGTCTACCTGGACAGCCTGCCGACTCTGCGACAACCTCGGGAGGGAGAGCCCCTCGTACTGTACCTCGCCGTCACAGAAAAAGCTGTGAGCTCGGTCCTCGTGAAAGAAGAAGGGTCAAAGCAATGGCCGGTCTACTATGTCAGCAAGTCCCTGCATGGCGCCGAAGTCAGGTACCCTTCGCTTCAAAAAGCTATATATGCCTTGGTGCTTGCAGGGAGAAGACTGCGACCATACTTTCAGGCTCGCCCCATCATCGTCCGAAGTAGTCTGCCACTACGGGATGTCATGAAGAGAGTAGATCATTCGGGAAGGCTCTCCAAGTGGTGCATAGAGCTGGGCGAACACGAAATCACGTATGAGCCTCGGAAGGCCATAAAAGCTCAAGCACTGGCAGATTTTATCGCCGAAATACCCACCACTGAGGAGAGCCACTCAGATCCAAAAGAGGGTGAGCCAGAATGGACCTTGCACGTAGACGGAGCCTCGGGGTCCGAACACCAGGGAGCTGGAGTAATCATCAGGGGCCCCGAAGGCCTGGAGGTAATGAAGGCTATCAAGTTCAGCTTCAACGTCACCAACAATGTAGCTGAGTATGAAGCCCTCATAGCGGGATTACGCTTGGCCAGAAAGATTGGCGTGAGAAACTTAAAGGCTCACAGCGATTCCCAGCTGGTAGTTCGGCAGACGGCAGGAGATTATGGGGCGAAGGACCTAATCTTGGCAAAATATCATGAGCTAGTAGCAAAGCTCATCCAAGAGTTTGACGCCGTACGGATCGAAAATGTACCTCGGCGGAATAACACTGAGGCAGATTGCTTGGCGAAGTCGAAAACATATACCGAGGTGCTAGACCAACCGAGCATCTCAGTGATGAGCATGACGTCCTCGGGAACAGGGTGGAAAGACCCAATAAAAAGATACCTTGCAGAGAATTTGCTCCCCGAAGACCCCGGCGATGCTGCAAGACTGCGAAGGCGCGCCGGAAGATTCTTCCTGATTGGCGAAGAGTTATATCGGCAGGGATATGCGAATCCGCTGCAAAGATGTGTGGATGAAAAGGATACTGAAATGGTCCTTGAAGAAGTTCACGAAGGCATGTGTGGTTTACACATTGGAACTGATGCCTTGGCAGCAGTGATACTCCGCCAAGGATACTTCTGGCCTACCCTGAGAAAGGACACAAGACAGTTCGTCCGGAAATGTGGTAGCTGCCAGAGACACGCGAAAATCCAGAGGACACCCTCGGAAATGGTAACTTCGGCAGACTATCCTTGGCCTTTCGCAGTCTGGGGTATAGACCTTATTGGGCCACTCCCCACAGCACCCGGAGGCGTGAAATTCTGCGTGGTAGCAGTGGACTATTTCTCAAAGTGGGTGGAGGCAGAACCACTAGCAACTATCTCGGCAAAAGAAGTGCAGAAGTTCCTATGGAAGAACATCGTATGCAGATTTGGCATACCAAGGGTACTAGTAGCAGATAATGGATCCCAGTTCACAGACAAAGGCTTCCAAGAATTCATCAGCGACCTCGGAATAAAGATGCACTTCGCCCCAGTAGCTCACCCCCAAACCAACGGGCAGGTGAAAGTATCGAACAGGACCATAAAAGATGGCCTGTAAAAGAGACTAGGGGAAGCCAAGGGGAAATGGCCAGGAGAACTCCAAAGTGTATTATGGAGCTACCGAACGACGCCCCGAAGAGCCACAAGGGAGACTCCTTTCTCACTCGTCTTCGGAACAGAGGCCATTATCCCAATAGAGGTAGTTTAACCTTCAGTACGGGTGCAAGTATTTGATGAAGGTGGTAATGACCTCGGCCTGAGAACCAATCTCGATCTTGTGGCCGAACACAGAGAAATAGCTGAGCTGAGAAGAAAAGCTTTTCAGCAAATAGTAGCCGCGGCTGTAAACTTACGGGCCAGGCCAAAAGAAATCAAGAAGGGAGACCTCGTTCTCCGAAAGGTCGACTTCGCACCCCGAAGGCCATCCCATGACGTTCTTCGCACAAACTGGGAAGGACCCTATCTGGTTCTTGCCGAAGTACGAAAAGGCGTGTACAAGCTTGGCGACGCCGAAGGCGTAGAATTGAAGAACACTTGGCACTCAGACGCCTTGAAAAAATTCTACGCTTAAGGTTGAGCGGAGGAGTTATGTTGTACAGAATGGCCTTGAGAAAAATTCTTAAGTGTACAAAAATTGTGCAAAACAGAATTCCGCAAAGATGTTCGCCATGATAAAGCGTAGATATGACTTTTCGAAGTCCTTTGAGCCATCACGCTCGGGAAAGATGGAAAACAAAAATCTCGCAGAAGTATTCGCCATAGCCAGCGCAGAGATAATTTTCCGAACTCCCTTGAGCGAACATGCTCGGGAAAATGGGAAGTGAAAAATCTCGCGAAAGGTTTTCCGAAGTCCCTTGAGCAAACATGCTCGGGACAACTGGAAAAACAAAAAATTTGACTGAAGGTTTTCCGAAGTCCCTTGAGCAATCATGTTCGGGGTAAATTGGAAATGCAAAAGCTTGCAAAAAGACTTAGTCAAATTTTTTCAGGCCTTCCAGAAAGTCTTTCGAGCAAGCGCACTCAGGACAAAGGAAGGTAAAAAAGTTTCTCTAATCGCAGGTTTTCCGAAGTCTCTTGAGCGAACGTGTTCGGGACAATGGAAATGAAGAAACTTGCAAGAAAAGACTTAGCCAAAAAATCTTCATTAAGAGCAAAGCTGCTTTACAGTAAAGAACTGCCCGAAGAAGGATTACAAAATAGAAGGGAAGGAAAAGGGGCCCTAAAATAGCCTAAGGGTTCGCGGCGTCCCGAGAGCCACTCGTTTGCTCGCCCTTTTCTACCACCTTCGGCGCTGGAATTGAAGGAGGAAGTTTCAGATGTTCGACCTTGGACCATTTCCACCGAGGTCCCCCAAGAATGTTTAGACCCTCTAGAAAAGAGAGGTCCAGATCTGGGAACCTCTGGAGAACCTGGTGCCGAGCAAGGCAGAAGCCGTCCTGGAACGCGACCTTGTTCATTTGATCAGACTTGTTCTTCTCAAGCTCGAGGTCGTCAAGCTCGTCCTTCAGGTCCGCGATCTCCTCTTCCAGCGCCTTTATCTGCTCCTCCTCCTTCGGCTCCTTCTTTAATGACTCGACCTCGGCCCGGAGAGCGTTATTCTCACACGTCAACGACACTATACGGTTGTTAGAACCAGCCTTGTGCTGGAGAATATCTTCGTTGGCGGCGAGCATCCCCTTTATTTGATCACCGAGGTCAGCGATATTCCTGGAGGAGTCCTTTTGAAGTTCTTCTTTTTCCTTCCGGAACTCCTCCCGAAGGGCAGCTACTTCTTTCTCAGCAGCCTCTTTCAGCTGCTGGTTTTTGGTGACTGACTTCGTGAGTGCGGTCCTCGTCTCATTCATGGTTTGAGTGGCCGAAGTTCGAAAAACAACCTCCCTGGCCACCCGAACTCGGAGGAAGGCGGCGTACCCCATCAGCTGCAAAAAGATTAAACGCAAGGTCAGTAAGAGCCAAACACTTAGGAAAAAATTGAAGGGAAAGAGCTGTGAAGGATATACCTGAGCAGCGTGCTCGGTGATCTTTGCGGCGAGGGTGTTATCCCCCGGATGGGCCGCCGCTAGAGCCTTGAAGGAGGCCTCGGTGAGCACCCCCTTCGAAATTTCCTTAGCCATTTGAGGAACGTCCTCGGAGTACATATTCATGTCCTCCGTGAACGTCCAGAAAAGCTCCTTGGGTATCTTCCCTTGCGGGATTTTGGCATCCCGAAGAGCTCGTTTCCGAGCATGTTCGGCCACCCAGCCAGGGGTAGTCAACTCCCCTGCATGATAAGAATGAGAAGGAGATTAAAGACAAAGAAGCCAATCCAAAAAAAACAAAGGAAGTACACTTTGTCTGGAAACAAACCTGGCGGAACCTCGACAACAACGTCCTCGGAGTCTTCGGCCTCCTCGGCCGAAATGCCCTTGCCCTTCCACTTGCGCCGCTCCTCGGCAGAAGGTACTTCTACCACTACATCAAGGAGGGCCTGTGACGCGGTAGGACTCTGAGGAGGGACGTCGGTTGAAGGGACCTCGGAAGCAGCAGCCTGAGACTCCGGAATCTCGGCTGCCCCAGGCTCCTCGGCAGTCTCCTCGGGAATTTCCTCTAGAGGAGCCTGGGCAGCTCTCTTTGCCCGTTTCCTCGAAGGCCCCGCGCCAGTAGACTTCCGCCTTCGGGAAGACGCCTTCTTTGTCTGATCGCCCTTCTCCACCTGGCCGGTGAAAAGGGACTTGTAATAGGCGGCAGTCGCGTCGCCCATCTCTGAAAAAGGAGAGAAACATCAGCGTAAGTCCGAGGAAACAAGCAGTAAAGGAGTAGAAGATAACTCACTTTCGGCAAGCGCTTCGAAAGAAATTTCCTCCTTAAGAAGCTTGACCAACCAGGAATCCTTCCCGGCGATGGCAGGAGCTGGCATCTCGAGGTTAGCCTCGTGCTCCTTTACCACCTTTAGCTCCCGAAGGACCTCTTCGGTCATCAACCTCCAGTTGATTGGAAAAGGGTAAAGGGCGCGCGGAACGACCTCGGGATCCCAGTCAGAGACAGCCCGAATGCGGGCGTCGAAATCCGCGAACAAGGGAGCTAACTCTGGGGTCAGCAGCATCCTCGGATCAGCAACGTCCACATCCAGTGTTCCCTGAGCCCATTTGGTCGGAACGTACGACCAAGCCTCGTCCATCTTCATGAAGAAAAACTTCTGTTGCCACCCCCGCCAGCTATCTTTAGTGGCGAAGGTGAACATGAATTTCTTGCTCCCGGATCCCCGAGGTAGCATGAAATAGAAGCCACCATTCGGGACCACAGAGAGCTTGTAATACTGCATAAAGATTCTGAAATTGGGTTCTATCCCGAAGACGCCACACATGCAGAGGTAGGCGTTAAAATAGCAGAACGAGTTCGGGGGAAGCTGGTTCACAGCAATGCCATGAAATTTGCAGAACTCGCACACCATCTTCGGGGGAGGATACCGAAGACCGGCCTTCAGCTGGGCTCAGAAAACGGTAACCTCCTTACTGTGGTTTGAAAAAGCATAATGGCTAGGACGAGGCAGCCTAGTAATGGTGTAAGAGGGAAGCAAGAATTTTTTCTTCCACCTCTCTGATGGCCAGGGGCCTCATCGTTTATAGTCATGGTGACTGGTGGAGAGACTTCTCGGAGGAAGAAGGTCTGGTGGAATGGACAGCCCGAAGGGGAGTGCCTGAAAGCTCAGAAACAAAGGGTTAGGAGGCCCCCGGAGTGTTTTTCCCGGGGGGGGGGGGGGGAGCCTCCGACGCCCAAGTCAGTGGTGGCTGAGAAAAGGCAGAGGAAATAGCACAAAGGGCTGAAGGGTCTCGCCTGATAGCTTTCTCAGAGTGTGGGAGCCGTGTTTGGCCAACCAACCAGCCTCCTGCCCAGTATTGGTTCCTGGTATTTAAAGGAGTGACTAGCCCGTTCAGATCGCGACACGTGTTCGGTCGGATGTTTCCTGAGTTTCTGGGCGTAGGAGACAGATAACTGGTAGCAAGTTGTCCTGAGCCACGTGCTGAGATGGGCCATGATGTGATTCTGACGGCGTCCGTGTGTCAGAGCGCCTATTCAGGCGACTTTATGACGTCTGCGAAAGGACGTGTCAGAGGCTTCCTTAAATGCTGCCATAAATGCTCCTACCGTACTCCCGAGGTCCCTGGGTGAGGTCGTCCTCTAGTTCGGACAGGGCCTCTTCGGGAAACAAGCCCTCAGTTCGGGGGTTCCCAGTTTCAGGGAGTTCCGCCTTCGGGGATATCGTGTTCGGCTTGCTATGTCTGGTGCCGCTTTTCCGAAGGCGATATGTTCACAACCTTGGGGGGCGAATAGTGTCCTCGGGGCTTCCTGGCGTGCCGGGCTCGGAGCTCTTCGTCTATCTCCCGAGGTGCCTAATCGCATCTTTTCTCGGGTAGCGCCAGCTTCTTCTGGCCATCATTGTGGCAGGGAGTTCGGCCAGATAGAGGCGATAGCGTTTGGCTATCACATGCCCCCCTTTGGAAAGCCGAAGTGAAGACTTCGGTTTTGCATCTCTTTCTGAGGTTTGTGTATGGGAGTTTCTTTGGAAGCTTAACCTGTTCCGAGGATGCGCCTTTTGCCCGAAGATCACGGGTTCTTCGGCCTTGGCCTGTTCTTTGGTGTCTTCGAGGTGGAGCCTGTGCCGAAGATACACCTCTTGCCCGAAGGTCATGGGCTGTTCAGCCATAGCCTGTTTCTTGGCGTCCTCGAGGTGGCCTGCTCTTTGTTTCTGCAGGTCTGTTTGGCCAAGCGTGTCAGTCTGAGCGACGCGTCCCGGTTTCATCCCAATTTTCCAGGGATGTCAGAAGACGTGTTGATGCCCCAAGGCATCTTCGTTTGCTGTCATGTTGACAGGTGGAGAGACTTCCTGAGGAGGCGAGTGCCTGGAGCTCAGATTTCCCAGCTGAGTGTGCCTGAAAAGCTCAAAGAAGAGGTTAGGTGGTCCCCGGTTTGCTTTTCCGGGGAGGACCCTCCGACGCCCAAGTCAGTTTTCTGAGTGAAGGTGGAGGAAGAACACTAAGGGATCAAGTGTCTTGCCTGTTTTGTGTTTTCTCAGAGAGAGGGAAATGCCCATCCTTTGCCCAGTTCCATTTCCTAGTATTTATAGGAGTAGCTGGTCCGTTCAGATCATGACACGTGTTCGGTCGGATTTGATCTGTCTCTCTGGACCTAGGGGACAGGCAGCCATTTGCAGCCTCTTTTAGCCCTGGACCCGGACGGGTTGTGTCAGGACTGGGGCGGCTGCGGCGTGTCATTTCGCCGTTCAGATGTGACGTGTGGGGCTTGTGGGCGACATGTCAGAGGCTCCTTAAATGCTCATACCGTACTCCCGAGGTCCCCTGGGCGAGGTCGGCCTTCGGTGCGTGCACCCTCTTCGGATTCTATCCGTCCTTCGGTGCGAGCACCTCCTTCGGGATCTATCCCATAATTCTGGGAGCGCCCTTGATGAACACCTTCTTCGGGACTCACATCCATAGTTCGGGGATTCCCTTGTTCAGGTGTTTCTTCTTCGGGGAAGACCTCTTTGGGGCCTCTTCCTTCGGGGAGATTCTCCCTTGCTTCAGGGAGATGGCTCTCTTACCCGAAGACTGTCAGTTTAGCCCCTCGATGGAGACGGTGTTGTCCTCGGAATTCCTGACGAGCTACTGAAGTCTCGAGCTCATAGTGTTTGACTTCGCACCTTCCGAGGTCAGTAAAAAGATCCTCTCTTGGGTGACGTCAGACTCCTCGGCCAATATTCTGGCGCGGAGTTACTACCGAGGAGGCGTTAGCCTTTGGCTATCACAGGCCCCCCTCCGAAAAGCCGAAGTGAGAAACTTCGGTTCATCGGTTTTCGGGTCCTGTGGTTGTGATATCTGCGCCGAAGACGCCTTCTTCTGCCTGAAGCGATGGGCAGTCCTTTTTGCGTCCTCGAGGCGCGAGAAGATAGGCTGTCCGTGTGCCGAAGATACACCTTCTGCCCGAAGTCACAGGCTATCTCTTGGTGTCTTCGTGGCGAGGGAAAATAGGATAACCTTGTACCGAAGATAGACCTTTTGCCCGAAGTCACAGGCTGTCTTTTGGTGTCTTCGAGGTAACCTCCTTTTTGCCTTTATAGGTCTGCTCATGCGTCGCGTCCTGTATCGAGCAGAGTCAGTCTAGGGCGGCGCCTCTAGACCAAATGGTGTCAGAGGGCGTGCTCGACGTGATGGACGACACGTGGCACGTTTGCTGCGCGATGACCGACACATGTCACTTTTTTATTGGGTAAGAATGCACTGAGTACAGCAGGCGCGACTTTTCAGGTGCTCTTAGCAGTTATGACGACGCTTCGCCTTCCGAGGGGTACTAATGGCGACGGTTGTTCTGGCCTTCTCGGCCTATATATATCAGTTCTGTCATAACCCTCTTTCTTCTTCTGCTTTTGCTTTCTTTTGCCTTCTAATTCTCTCCCGATTTTTCGCGGCGGTTCTCCTTTTTCAGGCGTTTTTTCGACCACTTTTCACGACGGCTTCCAGGAATCCAGATTCCGGCAAGACCTTTGGTGGGTTTTAGTCCCTTTTGCTTTTTTTCAAAGCTTCTTCTTTGTTTTTCCCGAACTCGTTTTCATCATGCCTGTTCCCGAGAGTTGGCAACCTCTTCTTTCTCACCCCTGCTGCACTACTGCGGCAAAGCTAGCGAAGTGGAAGAAAAAGTTTTTCTTACCCTCTTACTCTGTGACGAGGTTGCCCCGTCCTGACCAATTTGCTTTCTCCAACCGTAGTGATGAAATCACCGTTTTCCGAGCCCAACTGAAGGCCAGACTTCGGTATCCCCCCCCGGAGATGGTTAGCGCGTTCTGCAACTTCCATGGCATTGCCGTTAACCAACTCCCACCGAACTCGTACTGCTATTTCAACGCCTTCCTCTGTATGTGCGGCGTTTTCAAAATAAAACCTCACTTTGTAGTTTTTCTTCAGTACTACAAGCTCTTCGTGGTCCCAAAGGGTGGCTTCTACTTTATGCTGCCTCGGGGATCCGGGAGCAAAAAAGTATACGTTCACCTTCGCCACCAAAGACAGCTGGCGAGGGTGGCAACAAAAATTCTTTTTCCTGAAGAAGTCGGAGGCTTGGTCGCGCGTCCCGACCAAGTGGGCTCAGGGGAGGCTCAAGATGGATGTTGTTGACCCGAAGATACTGCTAGACGCTGATGTAGCACCTATCTTTGAGGACTTCGACAGGCGCATCCGGGCCGTCTCTGACTGGGCTGCCGAGGTCCCTCCTCGTGCCCTTTACCCCTTTCCGATCAACTGGAGGCTCATGACCGAAGAGGTCCTTCGGGAACTCAAGGTGGTAAAGGAGCATGAGACAGACCTCAATATGCCGAAACCGGCTTCTTCGGGGAAGGACTCCTGGCTCGTAAAACTCCTTCGGGGGAAAGAGACTTATGAGTCTTTTTACGAGAGTAAGTTACTTTCTCATTTTTTCCTTCATAACTTCATCTTGGACTTACACTGATCTTCTTTTTCCTTTTGCAGAGATGGGTGACGACGCGGCTGCCTTTTACAAGGCTCTTTTTACCGGGCAGGCCGAGAGGGGCGAGCAGACAAAAAAGGCCGCCTCTCGGAGGCGGAAGCACACTTCGGCGGGCCCTCCTTCCAAACGGGCCAGGAAGGCTGGTCCTTCCTCTCTTCCGCAAATTCCGGAGGAGGCAGGCGAGGAAGCTGAAGACCGCGCTGTCCCTTTGCCCGAGGTTCCTTTTGCCGACGTCCCTTCTTCCGACATCCCACCTCAAAGCCCCACGCCTTCGCATGCTCTTCTGGAGGGCGATGGGGAGGAGACCCCTTCTGCCGAGGAGCGGCGCCAAATAAAAGGCAAGGGGATCTCTATTGAGGCGACGACGGTTCCTGACGACGACGTTACCGAGGTGCCAGCAGGTTTGCACTTTGTCAAACATCCTTTTGTCTCTTGCAAACCCTTAAGACTTTTCTGGCCTTAACCAATTTTTCTGCCTTGTTGTGCAGCGGAGGTGGCCTCTCCTGGCTGGGTGACCGAACATGCCCGCAAGAGGGCCCTTCGGGATGCCAAAATTCCTGAAGGGAAAGTGCCGAAAGAGCCCTTTTGGACGTTCACGGAGGACATGAATATGTACTCCGAGGACTGTCCCGAGATGGCCAGGCAAATGTGCAAAGGGGTGCTTACTGAGGCATCTTACAAGGCCATTACGGCGGCTTACCCAGGCGATAACTCCTTGGCCGCCAAAGTCACTGAGCATGCTGCCCAGGTGCTTAGCATTATTTTCGTCAGTGGCAAATTTGTCTTTGACTTTTTGTCCAAGTACTTAGCATTATTTTCCCTCTGTTTTTTGCAGCTGATGGGGTATGCTGCCGGGTGTCTCCGTGTTCGGGTGGCGCGAGAGGCAGAGAAGTGGGCGGCACTTTGGGATCATTATACCAAGGCGAAGGACAAGTGTTCGGCCCTGGTAGCCGAAAATGCTCATCTCAAGCAGTCTGCGGAGAAGGAGGTTGCTGAACTTCAGGAGGGGTTCAAAAAAGAGAAAGAGGAACTCCAGAAAGACACCTCCCAGAAGCTTTCCGACCTCGGCTCCCGAATGGCGGAGCTGACTTCGACCGTCGAGGTGATTCAAAAGGGTAAGTCAGAAAGTGACGCAATCCTTGCGAAGGCGCTCGAGGAGAAGGCTCAACTCGAAGCCGAGGTCGCATCTCTGAAGGAGCCTTCAGAAGAGAAGAAGAAGGTGAAGTCACTGAAGAAAAAGGTCAAGGATTTGGAGAAGGATTACGCTGATCTGGAGAAGGACTATGAGGATTTGGAGGTCAAGAAGCAGGAGGCCGATAATATGACAAAGTTGGGCTTTCAAGACGGCTTCTGCCTCGCTCGGCACCAGATTCTGCAGAAGTTCCCAGACTTCGACCTCTCCTTCCTGGAAGCAATGAACATCCCCAAGGAGCCTCGGTGGACTTGGTCCAAGATCGAGCATTTGAGACTGCCTCCTTCTCTCCCGGCGCCGAAGGCTACTGACAAAAGCACGGGGGCTGGCAGTTCTCAGGACGCCGAGGTTCCTTAGCTTGTACTAGGGCCTTTTGTCTTCATTTTCTTCTTCTTTTTTGTAGTCTTTCAGCAACTTTCTTCTCTGTAAGCGCTCTTTGGCTTAATAGATACAACTTCGGCTAAGTGTTTTTTGCCAGGTTCTTTTGTTTCTCCCTGTCCCGAACATAATTCGCTCGAGAGACTTCGGAGAACCATGCTGTTGCTTTCCTTTGTCCTGAACATATTCGCTCGAGAGACTTCGGAAAACCTTGCTCTTGCTTTCCTTTTGTCCCGAACATATTCGCTCAAGAGAGTTGGGAAAGCCTTACTCTTGCTTTCCTTTGTCCCGAACATATTCGCTCAAGAGACTTTGGAAAGCCTTACTCTTGCTTTCCTTTGTCCCGAACATATTCGCTCAAGAGACTTTGGAAAGCCTTACTCTTGCTTTACTCGGCGATTGCTTTCGTGAGACTCTTGCCTTGTGCTTCTTCAGAACTTTTTACTTAGACAAATTTTTCCAACTTGTGGAATACAACTTTCCCACCGAACTTTTTAGGCATAGAACTTTTTCAAGGCCTCTGAGTGCCAAGTATTTTTTAATTCTATGCCTTCGGCATCACCGAGCTTATATACTCCTTTTCGTACTTCGGCAAGTACCAGGTAGGGTCCTTCCCAATTTGCGCGAAGTACCCCGTGGGACGGCTTTCGGGGTGCAAATTCAGCCTTTCGGAGAACGAGGTCTCCCTGCTTTATTCCCTTTGGCCTGGCGCGTAGGTTTATGGCTGCTGCCACTCTTTGCTGGAAAGCTTTTCTTCTCAGCTCGGCTATTTCTCTGTGTTCGCTGACGAGGTCGAGCTTGGTTCTTAGGCCGAGGTCATTTCCTTTTTCATCGAACACTTGGACTCGTATTGACGGTTGTACTATCTCGACGGGGATGATAGCCTCTGTGCCGAAGACAAGTGAAAAGGGCGTTTCCCCTGTGGCTCTTCGGGGTGTCGTTCGGTAGCTCCATAACACGCTTTGGAGTTCTCCTGGCCATTTCCCTTTTGCTTCTCCCAATCTCTTTTTCAGACCATCTTTTATGGTCCTGTTAGATACTTCCACCTGCCCATTACTCTGGGGGTGAGCTACTGGGGCGAAGTGCATTTTTGTCCCGAGGTCGCTAATGAATTCTCGGAATCCTTTGTCTACAAACTGGGATCCATTGTCCGCTACGAGTACCCTCGGTATGCCAAATCTGCGTACGATGTTTTTCCATACGAACTTCTGCACTTCTTTTGCCGAGATAGTTGTCAGGGGTTCTGCCTCGACCCATTTAGAGAAATAGTCTACTGCTACCACGCAGAACCTTACGCCTCCAGGCGCCGTTGGGAGTGGCCCAATTAGATCTATGCCCCAAACTGCGAAGGGCCAAGGATAGTCTGCCGAACTCACGAACTCTGAGGGTGTTCTTTGGATGTTCGCATGTCTCTGGCAACTACCACATTTCTGGACGAACTGCTTGGCGTCCCTTCTCATGGTAGGCCAGAAGTATCCTTGGCGGAGTATCACTGCTGCTAGGGCGTCGGTTCCGATGTGCGAACCACAGGCACCTTCGTGAACTTCTTCGAGGATCATTTCAGTATCCTCTTCACTAACACACCTCTGTAGTGGATTTGCATATCCTTGCCGATATAGTTCTTCTCCAATTAAGAAGAAACGTTCGGAGCGCCTTCGCACTTTTGCGGCTTCGCTGGGGTCTTCGGGGAGTGTGTTGGTTGCGAGATACGTTTTGATTGGTTCTTTCCATCCTTTCCCCGAGGTCTCTATGCTTAACACCACGATGCTGGGGTGGCTTAGCACTTCGGTGCAAGTTTTGGACTTCGCCAGACAGTCTGCCTCAGCATTTTCTCGTCGGGGTACGTTCTCGATTTTCACGACGTCGAACTCCCGAATAAGCTTTGTTACCAACTCATGGTATTTTGCCAAGGTCGGGTCTTTCGCACCATAATCCCCTGCCATTTGTCGGACCACCAGCTGGGAATCACTATGGGCTTTCAAGTTTCTCACGCCAATTTTTCTGGCCAGGCGTAATCCTGCTATGAGGGCCTCATACTCAGCCATATTGTTGGTGGCATTGAAACTGAACTTGATGGCCTTCATCACTTCTAGGCCTTCGGGGCCTCTGATAATCACTCCAGCTCCCTGGTGTTCGGATCCTGAGGCCCCGTCAACGTGCAAGGTCCATTCTGGCTCACCCTCTTTTGGATCTGAATGGCTCTCCTCAGTGGTGGGTATTTCGGCGATAAAATCTGCCAGTGCTTGAGCTTTTATGGCTTTCTGAGGCTCATACGTGATCTCGTGTTCGCCCAGCTCTATGCACCACTTGGAGAGCCTTCCCGAATGATCAACTCTCTTCATGACATCCCGCAGTGGCAGACTACTTCGGACAATGATGGGGTGAGCCTGAAAGTATGGCCGCAGCCTTCTCCCTGCAAGCACTAAGGCATATATAGCTTTTTGAAGCAAAGGGTACCTGACTTCGGCGCCATGCAAGGACTTGCTGACATAGTAAACCGGCCACTGTTTCGGTCCTTCTTCTTTCACGAGGACCGAACTCACAGCTTTTTCCGTGACGGCGAGGTATAGTGCCAGGGGCTCTCCTTCCCGAGGTTGCCGCAGAGTCGGCAGTCTGGCCAAGTAGACTTTGAGTTCTTCCCAGGCTTTTTGGCAATCTTCAGCCCAAGGATGGCCATCCCTTCCGAGGTCGCCTTCCATTTTTGCCGCTTTTGTGAGGACTTTGAAGAAGGGTCGACACCTATCTCCGTACTTGGAAATAAACCTGCTCAGAGAAGTTATTCTTCCGGTGAGTCTCTGCACGTCTTTGACTGTGGTAGGTGTTCGGAATTCAAGCAGAGCCTTAATCTTCTCAGGGTTAGCGTCGATGCCTCTTTCGGACACCATGTACCCGAGGAACTTTCCCGAGGTCATCCCGAAGATGCACTTCTCTGGATTAAGGCGGATCCCGAAGGTTCTGAGCTTTTGGAAGGTTTCCCCTAAATCTGCAACGTGGTAGCCAGGCAGTTTGCTCTTGACTATCATATCATCAACATATACCTCCATGTTCCTCCCCATTTGGTCTTTGAAGACCTTGTTCATCAGCCTTTGGTAGGTGGCTCCTGCATTTTTTAGCCCGAAGGGCATTCTGATATAGCAATATGTTCCTCCCTCGGTGATGAAGGCAGTCTTCTCTTCGTCTCCAGGGTCCATCCTTATCTGATGGTAGCCACTGAAGACGTCTAGGAAACTTAAGAGCCCGTACTCGGCAGTTGAATCTACCAGTTGGTCTATTGGTGGAAGAGGATATGAATCTTTTGGGCAAGCATCGTTCAAATTTCTGAAGTCGATGCACATCCGAAGCTTGCCACTTCCTTCTTTTGTGGCAATTACCACGTTACTTAGCCATTCGGGGTAGTTTACCTCCCGGATAACGCTAGCGTCTATCAGACGCTGGACTTCGGTTTTGACGAATTCACTTTTGTGAGCTGAGATGCTCCGTTTCTTTTGCCGGACAGGTCTTACTTCCGGACTCACTTTAAGGCTATGCTGGATTATGCAAGGGTTTACCCCTGGCATGTCCTTCGGCGAGTAGGAGAACAGATCTTTATTTGCAAGCAGAAAAGGTACAAGTTTTTCCTTGTCTTCATCGGCCATATTTTTCCCTATTCGGGTACTATGGCCTGGGACAAGCTCTACTTCTTCTGTTTCCGCTTTTGTGGAATCTTCTGCCTCGCCCCTTTCCAGCTCTTTTGCTTCTACAGCATGTGCTAAGTTGCTTGCTGGAGCCTTTCGTGCTCTGACGAACACCTTTCTCACCTCGCCTTGATCAATGAAGATCTTTGTGTCTCCTTTTTTGGTGGCGAAGGAGACGGTCAAGTACTTTACATCAGGGCGAATGTGCAAATTTCCCTGTGTCTGTCTGCCGAGAATGGCGTTGTATGACGAAGGAACGTCCATGACTATGAATCTTGCCATGGTAGAGGCGAACAACTCAGCAGTTCCTTTCTCCGAAGTTCCTTTCATCATCAAGGGGAGGTCGATCCACCCGAGGACAGGTAGCTCAGATGGTCCTACGCCGAACGTGGGTGAAGTAACAGCCTTGAGGTCACCCCTGGATACGCCCAAGCTTGGCAGCAAGTGTGAGAACAAGACGTCTGCGTTTGACCCATCATCCAGCAGTACCCTTTTGACGTCCCAGTTTCCTATCCTCGCCATTATCAGCAATGGATCGTCATGGGGAAATACGATGGTGGAGCCATCCTCGCGGGCCAATTTTTTCGTTGGGCTCTGATATTCCATCACCGCTATCTCTCTGGCCCTTCTTTTTCTTTCCGAGGATGGAAGTCCGGTTGTGATCGTCTGTATTACTCCTGCCGAAGGTGGAGGACGCCTTCTCGGACTTCGGTTCCTTCGCCTGTCCGAATTGTAATCCTCGTCATCGGGCTTTCCTTCCTCCTCTTTTTTCCCTTTCGGGGAAGGCATTCTCAAATAACGCCGAAGCTGGCCCTGCTTTATCAGTGATTCAATGTACTTTTTCAACTGAAAGCAGTCTTCGGTATCATGACTGTGATCACGGTGGAACTGATAGAACTTCTTCATGTTCCTTCTGTTGTCAGCAGTCATGCCCCTTGGTCGTTGGATTTGAGCCCCCTGTTTTTCCAACGCCATAAGGACGTTAGCCCTCGTGGTGCTCAGAGGTGTAAAGTTTTAGGGCTTCCTTCCTCCTACTCGCATTCTCCGAGGTCGGCCTGACTGTTCGGTTGGACACCGGGCTTGCTGGCTGGACCCTTCGCCACGAGCTTGAATTTGGTCATGTTTCGGTCCAGTCATTCTCAGTTCTTCGGCTGTCATGTGTTGTTCAGCCCTTCGGTAGAATTCTCCCAGCGTGTCCGGGGGATCTTTGGAGAATTCGTAAAACAAGTGCGAATCCCTCCGGAGGCCCTTCGTCATGGCGAGGATGCGGATTTCGGGACGAAAGTCCGGAACACTGAGGGCCTCCCTGTTGAACCTCTCGACATAGTCACGGATGGTCTCCCCGTTTCTCTGTGCTATGTCAAACATCTGGACGGGCATCTTCGCCGTCGGCTTGCTCCCAATGAACTGTTGGGTGAACGCTGTGGACAGCTCCTAGAACCCCCTGATGTTTCCGGGAGGCAGGGAATTGTACCAGGCAGTTGCTGGTCCTGCGAGGGTGACTTCGAAGCACTTGCAGAGCGTAGCATCATCAGCCCCATGTAACACCATGCTGCGTTTGTACTTTGTTAGGTGGGCCTGGGGATCAGTCCGACCCTCATAGGTCTCCAGCCGAGGTAGCCTGAAGTCACTTGGCATGGCCGCCTCGACCACTGTTCGGGCGAAAGGAGTTTCATCTCCAGAAACCGTTTCAGTTAGCCTGGCCCAAACAGGCTTGCGTGCTACCTGCTGTTCCACTCTCTCCAGTCTTGCCAAGACTTTCTCCAGGAGGAGCGTAGCACTGGGCTCCTCTTCCTGGTTCCGTCCCTTCGGGGAGCGACTCCGGTACCGAGGTGAGGGGGACCCTGCCTCTGTTGATAAACTTCTTCTGGTCGGGACTTCGGGTCGTTTAGACCTTGCTCTTTCCGCCAGCCGTGCCCCCAGGGGCAAGTTATCTGTCGAGGACTCTTCTCGTGGCTCCCCACTTCCCGAGCTATGATGGGTTGCCCTCGGGCTTTTCTCCCGAGGTCGTGCTGACGAGGTGGGTTTTTGCGCCTGGGCTGGTTACGGCCATCTTCGGTCTATTTGTTGTGTCATTTCAGCCACAACAGACCTCTGAAAGTCTCTTAAAAAATCCATGGTGATGACAAGAGGGCGTTCCTCTTCAGGCAAGGAAGTCTCTGGGGGACTTTGTTTGGTAGCTGGTTGGGTCTCAGGCGCGGACGGGGACTTCGGAAGTCCTTTGTCCTTTGAACGCCGAGTTTCAACAACAGCTACCTGGGAGTAGTTTCCCACAGACGGCGCCAAATGATGCACCAAGGCATCTTCGTTTGCTGTCATGTTGACAGGTGGAGAGACTTCCTGAGGAGGCGAGTGCCTGGAGCTCAGATTTCCCAGCTGAGTGTGCCTGAAAAGCTCAAAGAAGAGGTTAGGAGGTCCCCGGTTTGCTTTTCCGGGGAGGACCCTCCGATGCCCAAGTCAGTTTTCTGAGTGAAGGTGGAGGAAGAACACTAAGGGATCAAGTGTCTTGCCTGTTTTGTGTTTTCTCAGAGAGAGGGAAATGCCCATCCTTTGCCCAGTCCCATTTCCTAGTATTTATAGGAGTAGCTGGTCCGTTCAGATCATGACACGTGTTCGGTCGGATTTGATCTGTCTCTCTGGACCTAGGGGACAGGCAGCCGTTTGCAGCCTCTTTTAGCCCTGGACCCGGACGGGTTGTGTCAGGACTGGGGCGGCTGCGGCGTGTCATTTCGCCGTTCAGATGTGACGTGTGGGGCTTGTGGGCGACATGTCAGAGGCTCCTTAAATGCTCATACCGTACTCCCGAGGTCCCCTGGGCGAGGTCGGCCTTCGGTGCGTGCACCCTCTTCGGATTCTATCCGTCCTTCGGTGCGAGCACCTCCTTCGGGATCTATCCCATAATTCTGGGAGCGCCCTTGATGAACACCTTCTTCGGGACTCACATCCATAGTTCGGAGATTCCCTTGTTCAGGTGTTTCTTCTTCGGGGAAGACCTCTTTGGGGCCTCTTCCTTCGGGGAGATTCTCCCTTGCTTCAGGGAGATGGCTCTCTTACCCGAAGACGGTCAGTTTAGCCCCTCGATGGAGACGGTGTTGTCCTCGGAATTCCTGACGAGCTACCGAAGTCTCGAGCTCATAGTGTTTGACTTCGCACCTTCCGAGGTCAGTAAAAAGATCCTCTCTTGGGTGACGTCAGACTCCTCGGCCAATATTCTGGCGCGGAGTTACTACCGAGGAGGCGTTAGCCTTTGGCTATCACGTGTCCCAGCTTTCTAGGGACGTTTGGAGGACGTGTCCCCTATTTGCGCGCAGAGGTTGACACGTGGCGCTTTGCCATTGGAGGAGAGTGGCGTCGGTTACAGAGGGCGTGCCTTTTCAGGTGCAGAGAGCAGTTACGGCGACGGTTCGCCTCCAAAGGGTACTTATGACGATTTTTCGGTTACCCATCTTTGGCTTATAAATAGCCCACTCTACCATAAGTTCCTTTTGCTTTCTCTTCTGCCCTCCTCTCTGCTGTGCCCCTGTTCTTGCAATTTCTTGCTTTCTGTGGCGGAGCTACCTTAATCAGAGCTTTTTTCCAGCCAGCTTTCACGACGGCGTCCTCAGATTTTGGCAAATCTTTCGGTGGGTTTTTGTTTTTCAGAGCGCTTTGATCCTTGTGTTCTTTTGAGTTTTTCTCTGGAAACTATTTTCTTCCATTTTTAAACTCGTTTTCTGTCAAAAAATGACCCTTCCTGAGAGCTGGCAGCCTCTTTTAGCCCATCCTTGTTGCACTACCCCTGAAAAGTTAGAGAGGTGGAAGAAAAAATTCTTTCTTCCCTCTTACGCCATTACTAGGCTGCCTCGTTCTAGCCATTATGCTTTTTCAAACCGCAGTAAGGAGGTTACCATTTTCCGAGCTCAGCTGAAGGCCGGTCTTCGGTATCCTCCCCCGAAGATGGTGTGCGAGTTCTGCAAATTTCATGGCATTGCTGTGAACCAGCTTCCCCCGAACTCGTTCTGCTATTTTAACGCCTACCTCTGCATGTGTGGCGTCTTCGGGATAGAACCCAATTTCAGAATTTTTATGCAGTAGTACAAGCTCTCTGTGGTCCCGAAGGGTGGCTTCTATTTCATGCTACCTCGGGGATCCGGGGGCAAGAAATTCATGTTCACCTTCGCCACTAAAGATAGCTGGCGGGGGTGGCAACAGAAGTTTTTCTTCATGAAGATGGACGAGGCCTGGTCGTACGTTCCGACCAAATGGGCTCAGGGAACACTGGATGTGGACGTTGCTGATCCGAGGATGCTGCTGACCCCAGAGTTAGCTTCCTTGTTTGCGGATTTCGACGCCCGCATTCGGGCTATCTCTGACTGGGATCCCGAGGTTGTTCCGCTCGCCCTTTACCCTTTTCCAATCAACTGGAGGTTGATGACCGAAGAGGTCCTTCGGGAGCTAAAGGTGGTAAAGGAGCACGAGACTGACCTCGGGATGCCAGCTCCTGCCATCGCCGGGAAGGATTCCTGGTTGGTCAAGCTTCTTAAGGAGGAAATTTCTTTCGAAACGCTTGCCGAAAGTGAGTTATCTTCTACTCTTTTACTGTTCTTTCCTTGGACTCACGCTGATGTTTCTCTCCTTTTTCAGAGATGGGCGACGCGACTGCCGCCTATTACAAGTCCCTTTTCACCGGCCAAGTGGAGGAGGGCGACCAAACGAACAAGGTGTCTTCCCGAAGGCGGAAGTCTACTGGCGCGGGGCCTTCGAGGAAACGGGCAAGGAGAGCTGTTCTAGAAGAAATCCCCGAGGAGACCGCCTAGGAGCCTGGGACAGCCGAAGTTCCGGCGTCTGAGGCTGCTGCTTCCGAGGTCCCTTCAACCGACCTTCCCCCTCAGAGTCCTACCGCGTCACAGGCCCTCCGTGCTGTAGTGGTAGAAGTATCTTCTGCCGAGGAGCGGCGCAAGCGGAAGGGTAAGGGCATTTTCGTCGAGGACTCCGAGGACGATGTTGTCGAGGTTCCGCCAGGTTTGTTTCCAGACAAAGTGTACTTCTTTTGTTTTTTCTGGATTGGCTTCTTTGTCTTTAATCTCCTTCTCATTCTTATCACGCAGGGGGGTTGACTACCCCAGACTGGGTGGCCGATCATGCTCGAAAACGAGCTCTTCGGGATGCCAAAATCCCGCAAGGGAAGATACCCAAGGAGCCTTTTTGGACGTTCACGGAGGACATGAATATGTACTCCGAGGACGTTCCTCAAATGGCTAAGGAAATTTCGAAGGGGGTGCTCACCGAGGCCTCCTTCAGGGCTATAGCGGCGGCCTACCCGGGGGATAACACCCTCGCCGCAAAGATTACCGAGCATGCTGCTCAGGTATATCCTTCACAGCTCTTTCCCTTCAATTCTTTCCTAAGTTTCTGGTTTTTACTGACCTTGCGTTTATTTTTTGCAGCTGATGGGGTACACCGCCTTTCTCCGAGTTCGGGTGGCCAGGGAGGCTGCTTTTCGAACTTCGGCCACTCGAACAATGAATGAGACAAGGACCGCACTGGCAGAGTCGGTCGCCAAGAACCATCAGCTGAAAGAGGCTGCTGAGAAAGAAATAGCTGCCCTTCGGGAGGAGTTCCGGAAGGAAAAAGAAGAACTTCAAAAGGACTCCTCCAGGAAGATCGCTGACCTCGGTGACCAAATAAAGGGGATGCTCGCCGCCAACGAGGATCTTCTTCGGCACAAGGCTGGTTCTGACGGCCGTATAGTGTCGTTGACGTGTGAGAATAACGCTCTCCGAGCCGAGGTCGAATCGTTGAAGAACGAGCCGAAGGGGGAGGAGCAGATAAAGGCGCTGGAAGAGGAGGTCGAGGATCTAAAGGACGAGCTTGACGACCTTGAGCTTGAGAAGAACAAGTCTGATCAGATGAGCAAGGTTGCGTTCCAGGACGGCTTCTGCCTTGCTCGGCACCAGGTTCTCCAGAGGTTCCCAAATCTGGACCTCTATTTCCTAGAGGGTCTAAACATTCCTGGGGGACCTCGGTGGAAATGGTCCAAGGTTGAACATCTGAAACTTCCTCCTTCAATTCCAGCGCCGAAGGTGATGGAAAAGGGCGGGCAGACGAGTGGCTCTCGGGATGCCGCGAACCCTTAGCCAATTTTTAGGGCCCCTTTTCCTTTCCTTCTATTTTGTAATCCTTTTTCGGACAGTTCTCTATTTTAAAGCAGCTTTGCTCTTAATGAGGATTTTTTGGCTAAGTCTTTTCTTGCGAGCTTCTTCATTTCCATTGTTCCGAACACGTTTGCTCAAGAGACTTCGGAAAACCTGCGAATAAAGAAACTTTTTTACCTTCCTTTGTCCCGAGTGCGCTTGCTCGTAAGACTTTCTGGAAGGCCTGAAAAAATTTGACTAAGTCTTTTTGCAGGCTTTTGCATTTCCATTTTACCCCGAACATGATTGCTCAAGGGACTTCGGAAACCTTCAGTCAAATTTTTTGTTTTTCCAGTTGTCCCGAGCATGTTTGCTCTAGGGACTTCGGAAACCTTCAGTCAAATTTTTTGTTTTTCCAGTTGTCCCGAGCATGTTTGCTCTAGGGACTTCGGAAACCTTCAGTCAAATTTTTTGTTTTCCAGTTGTCCCGAGCATGTTTGCTCTAGAGACTTCGGAAAACCTTTCGCGAGATTTTTCACTTCCCATTTTCCCGAGCATGTTCGCTCAAGGGAGTTCGGGAAATTATCTCTGCGCTGGTTATGGCGAGTACTTCTGCGAGATTTTTGTTTTCCATCTTTTCCGAGCGTGATGGCTCAAGGGACTTCTGAAAGTCATATCTACGCTTTATCATGGCGAGCACCTCTGCGGAATTCTGTTTTGCATAATTTCTGTACACTTAAGAATTCTTCTCAAGGCCATTCTGTACAACATAACTCCTCCGCCCAACCTCAAGCGTAGAATTTTTTTAAGGCGTCTGAGTGCCAAGTGTTCTTCAATTCTACGCCTTCGGCGTCGCCAAGCCTGTACACGCCTTTTCGTACTTCATCGAGAACCAGATATGGTCCTTGTCAATACGCGCGAAGTACAGCATGGGATGGCCTTTGGCGTGCGAAGTCGGCCTTTCGGAGAACAAGGTCTCCCTTCTTGATTTCTTTTGGCCTGGCCCGTAAGTTTTACAGCCGTGGCCACTCTTCGCTGAACAGCCTTTTTTCTTCTCAGCTTGGCTATTTCTCTGTGTTTGGCCATAAGATCGAGATTGGTTCTGAGGCCGAGGTCCTTACCACCTTCATCAAATACTTGCACCCGTACTGAAGGTTGAACTACCTCTAGTGGGATGATGGCCTCTGTTCCGAAGACGAGTGAAAAAGGGGTCTCCCCTGTGGCTCTTCGGGGCGTCGTTCGATAGCTCCATAATATACTTTGGAGTTCTCCTGGCCATTTCCCTTTGGCTTCCCCTAGTCTCTTTTTCAGGCCATCATTTGTGGTCCTGTTCGATATTTCTACCTGCCCGTTGCTTTGGGGGTGAGCTATTGGGTCGAAGTGCATCTTTATTCCGAGGTCGCTGATGAATTTTTGGAATCATTTGTCTATGCACTGGGATCCATTATCAGCTACTAGTACCCTCGGTATGCCAAGTCTGCATACGATGTTCTTCCATAGGAACTTCTGCACTTCTTTTGCCGAGATAGTTGTTAGTGGTTCTGCCTCCTCCCACTTTGAGAAATAGTCCACTACTACCACGCGGAATTTCATGCCTCCGGGTGCTGTGGGGAGTGGCCCAATAAGGTCTATACCTCAGACTGCGAAGGGCCAAGGATGGTCTGCCGAAGTTACCATTTCCGAGGGTGTCCTCTGGTTTTTCGCGTGCCTCTGGCAGCTGCCACATTTCCGGGCGAACTGCCTTGCGTCCTTTTTCAGGGAAGGCCAGAAGTATCCTTGGGGAAGTATCACCGCTGCCAGGGCATTAGTTCCAATGTGTCAACCACACATGCCTTCGTGAACTTCTTCAAGGACCATTTCAGTATCCTTTTCATCCACACATCTTTGCAGCGGATTCCCATATCCCTGCCGATATAACTCTTCATCAATCAGGAAGAAGCTTTCGGAGTGTCTTCGCAGTCTTGCAGCATCGCCGGGGTCTTCGGGGAGCAAATTCTCTGCGACTTATCTTTTTATTGGGTCTTTCCATCCCGTTCCCGAGGTCGTCATGCTCAGCACTGAGATGCTCGGATGATCTGGTACCTCGATATATGTTTTCGACTTCGCCAAGCAATCTGCCTCAGAGTTATTCCGCCGAAGTACGTTTTCGATCCGTACGGCGTCAATCTTGGATGAGCCTTGCCACTAGCTCATGATGTTTTCCCAAAATTGGGTCCTTCGCCCCATAATCTCCTGCCGTCTGCCGAACTTCGTATCCTTCATTACCTCTAGGCCTTTGGGGCCCCTGATAATACGCCTTGAGCTTTTATGGCCTTCCGTGGCTTATACGTAATTTCATGTTTGTCATGCTCTATGCACCATTTGGAGAGCCTTCCCGAATGATCGAAGCCTTCTCCCTGCAAGCACCAAGGCGTATATAGCTTTTTGAAGCAAAGGATACCTGACTTCGTCGCCATGCAGGGACTTGCTGACATAGTAAACCGGTCATTGCTTTGGCCCTTCTTCCTTCACGAGGACCGAGCTCACAGCTTTTTCTGTGACGGCGAGGTATAGTACGAGGGGCTCTCCCTCCCGAGGTTATCGCAGACTTTGAGTTCTTCCCAGGCCTTTTGGCAATCTTCATCCCAAGGATGATCATTTCTTCCGAGGTCGCCTTCCATTTTTGTTGCCTTTGTGAGGACTTTGGAGAAAGGTCTACACCTATCTCCGTACCTGGCAATAAACCTGCTCAGAGAGGTTATTCTTCCGGTGAGTCTCTGCGCATCTTTGACAGTGCCAGGAGTTCGGAATTCAAGCAGGGCCTTAATCTACTCGGGGTTAGCGTCGATGCCTCTTTCGGATACCATGTACCCAAGGAATTTTCCCGAAGTCTCCCCGAAGATGCACTTCTCAGGATTAAGGCGGTTCCCGGAGGCTCCGAGCTTTTGGAAGGTTTCCTCTAAATCTGCAATGCGGTAGCCAGGCAGCTTGGTCTTGACTAGCATATCATCAACGCACACCTCCATCTTTCTCCTTATTTGGTCTTTTGAAGACCTTGTTCATCAGCCTCTGGTAGGTGGCTCCTGCATTTTTTAGCCCGGATGGCATCCTGATATAGCAGTATGTTCCTCCCTCGGTGATGAAGGCAGTCTTCTCTTCATCTTCGGGGTCCATCCTTATCTGATGGTAGCCACTTAAGGCATTTAGGAAACTTAGGAGCCCATGTTCAGCAGTTGAATCTATTGGTGGCAGAGGGTATGAGTCTTTCGGGTAAGCATCGTTCAAGTTTCTGAGGTCGATGCACATCCGGAGTTTGCTGCTACCTTCTTTTGTGGCGATGACCACGTTGCTTAACCATTCGGGGTACTTGACCTCCCTGATAGCCTCAGCATCTAGGAGACGTTGGACTCGGTTTTGGCAAAGTTGCTTTTGTGGGCTGACATGCTTCGTTTCTTTTGCCGGGCAGGCCTTGCTTCCGGACTTACTTTGAGGCTATGCTGTATTATGCCAGGGTTCACCCCCGGCATATTTTTTGGCGAGTAGGCAAACAGATCTTTATTTTCCAGCAGAAAGGATACAAGATTTTCCTCATCACCTTTGGCCAAGCTCTTCCCTATTCGGGTAGATTGACCTGGAACAAGCTCTATTGCTTCCATTTCTGTCTTGGCGAGGTCTTCTTCTTTGCCCTTTTCTGGTGCCCTTGCCTCCATTGTTTGCGCGAGGTTGTTGCCGGAGCTTTTCGCGCTTTCATGAACACCTTTCTTACCTCGGGTTGGTCTATGAACACCTCTGCATCTCCATCCTTGGTGGCGAATGTGATAGTGAAGTACTTCACATCAGGGCGAATATGCAGCTTCTCCACTGTCTGCCTTCCAAGGATGGCGTTATACAAGGACGGGACGTTCACGCCGATGAATCTCGCCATTGTGGAGGCGTACAACTCAGCTGCTCCGTTCACCGAAGTCCCTTTCAACATCAGCCGGAGGCCGATCCATCCGAGGTCGGGGAGTTCGGATGGTCCAACCCCAAAAGTGGGCGAGGTAACATGCTTCACTTCGCTGCTGGAGATGCCCAACCTTGGCAACAGGTGCAAGGATAGGACGTCAGCATTTGAGCCATCATCAAGCAACACTCTTTTGACGTCCCAGTCCCCTACTCTCGCCATGACCAGTAGCGGATCGTCGTGGGGGAAGACGACGGTCGGACCACCTTTGCGAGCCAGCTTCTTTGATGGACTTTGATACTCTATGACTGCAATTTCTCTGGCTTTCCACTTTCTTTCCGAGGATGGGAGCCCCGTGGTGATGGTTTAGATAACCCCTGCTGGAGGTGGAGGGCGCTTTTTTGGACTTCTATTTCTCCGCCTGTCGGAGTCGTAGTCCTCATCTTCGGCCCCTTCTTCCTCCATTTTTCTGTCTTTCGGGGATGGCATCCTCAGATATTTCCGAAGTTGGCCATTTTTTATCAGCGACTCTATTTACTTCTTCAGCTGGAAGCAGTCTTCGGTGTCATGACCGTGGTCGCGATGAAACTGGCAGAACTCCTTTGCATTCTTCTTATTACCGGCGGCCATGGCCCTTGGTCGCCGAATCTGCGTCCCTTGCCTTTCCAGCGCCATGAGAATGTTGGTCCGTGAAGTGCTCAATGGTGTGAAACTTTGAGGTTTCTTTCCTCGCATCCTCCGAGGTCGTCCTGCGTATTCGGTAGGATGCCGAGCTTGTTGACTGGACTTTTCGGGGCGGTGGTGATCAGACTTCGGCCCAGCCATTCTTAGTTCTTCGGCGGTCATGTTCTGTTCTGATCTTCGGTAAAATTATCCGAGGGTTTCCGGGGGGTCCTTTGAGAACTCGTAGAACAGGTGTGAGTCTCGCCGAAGGCCTCGTGTCATGGCAAGAATGCGGATTTCGGGCCTGAAGTCTGGGACGCTCAGAGCTTCCCTGTTGAATCTTTCGACATAGTCTCGGATGGTTTCTCCATTCCTCTGCTCTATGTTGAACATCTACACAGGCATCTTCGCCGTAGGTTGGCTCCCGATGAACTGCTGGGCGAAGGCTGTGGACAACTCATGGAACTCAGTAATGGTTCCTGAAGGCAAGGAATTGTACCACGCCGTGGCTGGCCCTGTGAGGGTGACTTCGAAGCACTTGCACATGGTAGCGTCGTCAGCACCGTGTATTATCATGCTGCGTTTGTACTTCGTCAGATAGGCCTGTGGATCAGTACGGCCATCATAAATCTCCAACCGAGGTACTCTGAAGTCACCTGGCATGGCTGCCTCAACAACGGCCTGAATAAATGGCGAGTTATCTTCGCAGCCTGTTCCCGAGAGTCTGGCCCAAACGGGTTTTCTGGCCACTAGTTTCTCCACTCTGTCCAGCCGTAATAGTATCCTCTCCATCAGCACTGTGGCGCTAGGGCCTTCTTCAGGGAATGGAGATCGCCGGCGCCTCTTCGGGGGGCGAGTTCGGCGCTGAGGGGACAAGGACCTCGCCTTAGGTGACGAACTGCTTCGCTGTGAAACTCTCGGTCGCTTGGACCCGGTTTGTCCCACAGGCCGTTTCCCGATGGCCATATCTTCTGTGGATGATTCTTCGCGATGGTTTCCACTCCCTGAACTGCGATGTCTAGACTTGGGGCTTTTCCCCCAAGGGCATGTCGGTGATGGGGGTCTCTGGGCCTGTGTTTGCTGTGGCCACCTTCGGTTGATCTGCTGGGTCATTTCAGACACGACCGAACGCTGAAAGTCTCTCAAGAAGCTCATGGTGATTACCAGAGGGTGGTCTTCCTCAGGCGCAGAAGTCCCTGGGAGTGTTTGCTCAGCAGCCGGTTGTATCTCAGGCGCAGACGGGGACTTCGGGAGCCTCTTTTCCTTAGAACGCCGAGTCTCAACGACGGCGATCTCAGAGCGGGTTCCCACAGACGGCGCCAAATGATGGCCAGGGGCCTCATCGTTTATAGTCATGGTGACTGGTGGAGAGACTTCTGGGAGGAAGAACGTCTGGTGGAATGGACAGCCCGAAGGGGAGTGCCTGAAAGCTCAGAAACAAAGGGTTAGGAGGCCCCCGGAATGTTTTTCCGGGGGGGAGCCTCCGACGCCCAAGTCAGTGGTGGCTGAGAAAAGGCAGAGGAAATAGCACAAAGGGCTGAAGGGTCTCGCCTGATAGCTTTCTCAGAGTGTGGGAGCCGTGTTTGGCCAACCAACCAGCCTCCTGCCCAGTATTGGTTCCTGGTATTTAAAGGAGTGCCTAGCCCGTTCAGATCGCGACACGTGTTCGGTCGGATGTTTCCTGAGTTTCTGGGCGTAGGAGACAGATAACTGGTAGCAAGTTGTCCTGAGCCACGTGCTGAGATGGGCCATGATGTGATTCTGACGGCGTCCGTGTGTCAGAGGGCCTATTCAGGCGACTTTATGACGTCTGCGAAAGGACGTGTCAGAGGCTTCCTTAAATGCTTCCATAAATGCTCCTGCCGTACTCCCGAGGTCCCTGGGTGAGGTCATCCTCTAGTTCGGACAGGGCCTCTTCGGGAAACAAGCCCTCAGTTCGGGGGTTCCCAGTTTCAGGGAGTTCCGCCTTCGGGGATATCATGTTCGGCTCGCTATGTCTGGTGTCGCTTTTCCGAAGGTGATATGTTCACAACCTTGGGGGGCGAATAGTGTCCTCGGGGCTTCCTGGTGTGCCGGGCTCGGAGCTCTTCGGCTATCTCCCGAGGTGCCTGATCGCACCTTTTCTCGGGTAGCGCCAGCTTCTTCTGGCCATCATTGTGGCAGGGAGTTCGGCCAGATAGAGGCGATAGCGTTTGGCTATCACTCTCTAACTTTTCAGGGGTGGTGCAACAAGGATGGGCTAAAAGAGGCTACCAGCTCTCAGGAATGGGCATTTTCGACATGAAAACGAGTTTGAAAATGGAAGAAAACAGTTTCCAGAGAAAAACTCAAAAGAACACAGGGATCAAAGCGCTCTGAAAAACAAAAACCCACCGAAAGATTTGCCGAAATCTGAGGACACCGTCGTGAAAGCTGGCTGGAAAAAAGCTCTGATTAAGGTAGCTCCGCCACAGAAAGCAAGAAAGTGCAAGAACAGGGGCAAAGCAGAGAGAAAAGTAGAAGAGGAAGCAAAAGGAACTTATGATGGAGTGGGCTATTTATAAGCCAGAGGTGGGTAACCGAAATATCGTCATAAGTACCCTTTGGAGGCGAACCGTCGCCGTAACTGCTCTCTGCACCTGAAAAGGCGCGCCCTCTGTAACCGACGCGACTCTCCTCCAATGGCAAAGCGCCACGTGTCAACCGCTGCGCGAAAATGGGGGACACGTCCTCCAAACGTCCCTTGAAAGTTGGGACACATCTTCTGACATCCCTGGAAAACTGGGACGCGTCGCTCAGACTGACACGCTTGGCCAAACAGACCTGCAGAAACAAAGAGCAGGCCACCTCGAGGACGCCAAGAAACAGGCTATGGCCGAACAGCTCATGACCTTCGGGCAAGAGGTGTATCTTCGGCACAGGCTCCGCCTCGAAGACACCAAAGAACAGGCCAAGGCCGAAGAGCCCATGATCTTCGGGCAAAAGGCGCATCCTCGGAACAGGTTAAGCTTCCAAAGAAACTCCCATACACAACCTCGGAAAGAGATGCAAAACCGAAGTCTTCACTTCGGCTTTCCAAAGGGGGGCATGTGATAGCCAAACGCTATCGCCTCTATCTGGCCGAACTCCCTGCCACAATGATGGCCAGAAGAAGCTGGCGCTACCCGAGAAAAGGTGCAATCAGGTACCTCGGGAGATAGCCGAAGAGCTCCGAGCCCGGCACGCCAGGAAACCCCGAGGACACTACTCGGCCCCCCAAGGTTGTGAACAGATCGCCTTCGGAAAAGCGGCACCAGACATAGCGAGCCGAACATGATATCCCCGAAGGCGGAACTCCCTGAAATTGGGAACCCCCGAACTGAGGGCTTGTTTCCCGAAGAGGCTCTGTCCGAACTAAAGGACGGCCTCACCCAGGGACCTCGGGAGTACGACAGGAGCATTTATGGAAGCATTTAAGGAAGCCTCTGACACGTCCTTTCACAGACGTCATAAAGCCGCCTGAATAGGCGCTCTGACACACGGACGCCATCAGAATCACATCATGGCCCATCTCAGCACGTGGCTCAAGGAAACCTGCTACCAGCTATCTGTCCCCTATGCCCAGAAATTCAGGAACATCCGACCGAACACGTGTCGCGATCTGAACGGGCTAGGCACTCCTATAAATACCAGGAATTAATACTTGGCAGGAGGCTGGTCGGTTGGCAAAACACTGCTCCTACACTCTGAGAAAACTACCAGGCAAGACTCTTCAGCCCTTTGTGCTATTTCCTCTGCCTTTTCTCAGCCACCACTGACTTGGGTGTCGGAGGCTCCCCCCCCGGAAAAACACTCCGGGGGCCTCCTAACCCTTTGTTTCTGAGCTTTCAGGCACTCTCCTTTGGGCTATCCATTCCATCAGACGTTCTTCCTCCCAGAAGTCTCTCCACCAGTCACCATGACTATAAACGATGAGGCCCCTGGCCATCAATTACGTTACACAGAAACAAAACAACAAACAAAATTGCTGGATTAATGCCTCAATAAAATATCATGACTCAATGTGCAAAAATACAATCATTTCATGATTGGCTTTTTGGGCACAACACTAACATAAGGTGTATTAATGCCTATGTGATCTTATGCTAGGCAAGTTAGAGTGAAGAACATCAAGGTGAGCAAGTTGAAGTTTGGCCGAAAGGTGCAATTTGAGGTAATTCCATGTTCTTTGTTTAATTCCATGGTAATGGTGCCATGAACAATGTTTATTGATGATTTGGTGATTATATGTTGGATTAAATTGATGAAGAACATTAATGTGTGAAAATGGGCATTATGGCCGAGAGCTTGGATTAGTGTACTTAGGTGTTCTTCACTTGGTTACATGGTAATGGTGCCATGAGTAAAGTTTATTGATGGTTAGATGATCATGTATTGAGTTAGATTGATGAAGAACATAAATATATGGAATTGGGCATTTTGGCCGAGAGTTTGAGTTAGTGTAGCTTGATGTTCTTCATTGAATTCATGGTAGTTAATCCATGATCATGTGTTGTTAATGCCTATTTGTTGTTATGGTAGGCATTGTGTGTGAAGCACACTTGGACATTGGAAGTTTGTCTTGAGGCCAAAAGCATTTGAGGTAGGGTTCACTAACACTTGATATTGCTTGGTGAATTACCATGGTTCAAGTGTTTAGAGTGACTAAGTGATGGCCTGCGGCGGCTTTGTCGTGTGCCATTATGCAGGTAAAGAGGACTTCTGACGGAGGAGAGCACATTGGGAAGAGATTCCCCAGTGGAGGATACCTAAAATGCTCCAAAAACACAGGTTAGGAGGTCCCCGAGTGAATTTCCCGGGAGGAGCCTCCGACGCCCAAGTCAGCCCTTATAGGTGGCTAGATGATATGCTCTTTTATGTATTCCAAGAGAACTTTCTTCTTACCTGGCTGGGATGCTTGCTGGGCATTTATAAGGGGGGCATACATAAGCCATTCTCCTCACGTGGTTGTCCCAGATTACGACACGTGTTCGGTGGGATGCGATCCCGGTTTTTCGGGGAATGAAGGGACACTTATCTCAGTAAAAGTCGCCTGGCTAGAAGCCTAGGCATTCCGAGAGTGTCGTGTCGAGGTGTCCTTGTGATGGCGTGCTCCAGTGATAGTGTGTCAGAACGTACTTGGAGGGCGACTTTACGGGGAGGTGTCAGAGGCTCCTTAAATGCTCTATTCGTACTCCCTGAGGTTACTCTAACGTCTGCAGTAGTACATTCCCCAAGGATGGTCCCTCCGAGGTGATAGCCAAAGTCTATCGCCTCTATCTGGCTGAACTCCCTGCCACAAGAATGGCCAGAAGAAACTGGCGCTACCCAAGAAAAGGTGGGATCATACACCTCGGGAGATAGCCGAAGTGCTCCGAGCCCGGCACGCCAGGAAACTTGAGGATACTGCTAGCCCCCCCGAGGTTGAAAACAGATCGCCTTCAGAAAAGAGGCACCAGCTATTGCGGGCCGAACATGATCTCCCCGAAGGCGGAACTCCCTAAAGCTGGGAACCCCCGAACTGGGTGCGTGTTTCCCGAAGAGGCATTGTCTGTACCAAAGGACAACCTCGTCCAGGGACCTCGGGAGTACGGCAGGAGCATTTAAGGAAGCATTTAAGGAAGCCTCTGACACGTCCTTTCACAGACGTCATAAACCGCCTCAAAAGGCGCTCTGACACGCTGACGCCATCAGAATCACATCATGGCCCATCTCAGCACAAGGCTCAAGGCAACCTGCTACCAGCTATCTGTCCCCTACGCCCAGAAATTCAGGAAACATCCGACGGAACACGTGTCGCGATCTGAACGGGCTAGGCACTCCTATAAATACCAGGAAATAAATACTTGGCAGGAGGTTGGTGAGCAAGAGGCTTGACTCCCAGACTCTGAGAAAATCACCAGGCTAGACTCTTCAGCCCTTTGTGCTATTTCTTCTGCCTTTCTCAGCCACCACTGACTTGGGCGTCGGAGGCTACCCCCCCGGAAACACATCCGGGGGCCTCCTGACCCTTTATTTCTGGACTTTCAGGCACACTCCCAAGGGCGAACCATCATCCAGGCGTTCTTCCTCCCAGGAGTCTCTCCACCAGTCATCATGACTCTAAATGATGAGGCCCATGGCCATCATTTGGCGCCGTCTGTGGGAACCCGCTCTGAGATTGCCGTCGTTGAAACTCGGCGTTCTAAGGACAAGGGACTCCCGAGGTCTCCGTCCGCGCCTGAGACACAACCGGCTGCTGAGCAAACACTCCCGGGGACCTCTGCGTCTGAGGAAGATCGCCCTCTAGTAATCACTATGAGCTTTATGAGGCAGTTTCAGCGTTCGGTCGTGGCCGAAATGACACAGCAGATCGACCGAAGATGGTCACAGCAGACACAGGCCCAAAGACCTCCCTCACCAGCACGCCCTCGGGCAAGAAGCCCGAAGTCTACTCATTGCAGTCTGGGAAGCGGAGATCCGCGCGAAGAATCGTCCACAGAAAATACGCCCCTCGGGAAACAGCCTGTGGGGCAGAAGAGGTCTGGGCGACCGAGGGTCTTGCAGCAGAGAGGTTCGCTGCCTGAGGCGGGGTCCCTATCCCCTCAGCGCCGAACTCGCTCCCCGAAGAGACGCCGGCAGTCTCCCTTCCCTGAAGAAGGCCCTAGTGCCACAGTGCTTATGGAGAGGATATTAACACGGCTAGAAAGGGTGGAGAAACAAATGGCCAGAAAACCCGTTTGGGCCAGACTTTTGGGAACATTTTGCGAAGATAACTCCCCATTCATTCAGGCCGTTGTTGAGGCGGCCATGCCAGGTGACTTCAGAGTACCTCGGTTGGAGATTTATGATGGCCGTACTGATCCACAGGCCCATCTGACGAAGTACAGGCGCAGCATGATAATGCACGGTGCTGATGACGCTACCATGTGCAAATGCTTCGAAGGCACGCTACCATGTGCAACTGCATGGTACAATTCACTGCCTCCCGGAACCATCACTGAGTTCCAGGAGTTGTCCACGGCCTTCACACAACAATTCATTGGGAGTAGGCCTACCGCCAAGATGCCTGTCCAGATGTTCGACATAGAGCAGAGGAACGGAGAAACCATCCGAGACTATGTCGAAAGATTCAACAGGGAAGCTCTGAGCGTCCCAGACTTCCGGCCCGAAATTCGCATTCTCGCCATGACACGGGGCCTTCGGCGAGACTCACAGCTATTCTACGAGTTCTCAAAGGACCCCCCAGAGACCCTCGGAGAATTTTACCGGAGGGCACAACAGCATATGACTGCCGAAGAGCTACGAATGGCCGGGCCGAAGTCCGATGACCACCGCGCCGAAGGGTCCAGTCAGCAAGCTCGGCATCCAACCGAACAGGCAGGACGACCTCGGAGGATGCGGGGAAGGAAACCCCAGAGTTTCACACCGCTGAGCACTACACGGACCAACATCCTCATGGCGCTGGAAAGGCAAGGGACGCAGATTCGGCGGCCAAGGGCCATGACCGCCGATAATAAGAAGAATGCAAAGAAGTTCTGCCAGTTTCATCACGACCACGGTCATGACACCGAAGACTGCTTCCAGCTGAAGAAGTACATAGAGTCGCTGATAAAGCAGGGCCAACTTCGGAAATACCTGCGGATGCCTTCCCCGAAAGGCAGAAAAGTGGAGGAAGAAAGGGCTGAAGATGAGGACTATAATTCCGACAGGCAGAGAAACCGAAGTCCAAAAAGGCGCCCTCCACCTCCGTCAGGAGTTATCCAAAGAATCACAACGGGGCTCCCATCCTCGGAAAGAAAGCGGAAGGCCAGAGAAATTGCGGTCATGGAATATCAGAATCCAACAAAGAAGCTGGCCCGCAAAGATGGATCCACCGTCGTTTTTCCCCACGACGATCCGCTGCTGATCATGGCAAGGATAGGGAACTGGGACGTCAAAAGGGTGCTACTTGATGACGGATCAAATGCGGACGTCCTTTTCTCGCACTTACTGCCGAGCTTGGGCATCTCCAACAGCGAGCTTAAGCCAGTCACCTCACCAACTTTCGGGGTGGGACCATCCGAACTGCCCGTTCTCGGATGGATCGACCTCCCACTGATGATGAGAGGGACTTCGGTAGATGGAGCAGCTGAGTTGTACGCCTCCACAATGGCGAGGTTTATTGTCATGGACGTCCCATCCTCGTACAACGCCATCCTTGGAAGGCAGACACAGGGAAACCTGCACATTCACCCGGACGTGAAGTACTTGACTGTTACATTCGCTACCAAGGATGGGGATGCAGAGGTCTTCATAGATCAAGCCGAGGTAAGAAAAGTGTTTGTGAAAGCACGAAAGGCCCCGGCGAGCAACTTCGCACAAACGATGGAGGCAAAGGCGTCAGAAAAAGGCAAAGAAGAAGATTTCACAAAAGCGGAAATGGAAACAGTAGAACTTATCCCAGGACAATCTACCCGAATATGGAAGAGCTTGGCCGAAGGTGAGAAGGAAAACCTTGTGTCCTTTCTGCTAAAAAATAAAGATCTGTTTGCCTACTCGTCGAAAGATATGCCAGGGGTGCACCCTGGCATAATACAGCATAGCCTCAAAGTAAGTCCGGAAGCAAAGCCTGTCCGTCAAAAGAAGCGAAGCATCTCAGCCCATAAGAGTGACTTTGTGAAAACCGAGGTCCAGCGCCTGTTGGACGCTGAAGTCATCAGGGAAATCAAATACCCCGAATGGTTAAGCAACGTGGTCATTGCCACAAAAGAAGGTAGCAGCAAACTCCGGATGTGCATCGACTTCAGAAACTTGAACGATGCTTGCCCGAAAGACTCATACCCTCTGCCGCCAATAGATCAACTGGTAGATTCAACTGCCGAATATGGGCGCCTAAGTTTCTTGGACGCCTTCAGTGGCTACCATCAAATAAGGATGGACCCCAAAGATAAAGAAAAAACCGCCTTCATCACCGAGGGAGGAACATATTGTTATGTCAGGATGCCCTTCGGGCTCAAAAATGCAGGAGCCACCTACCAAAGGTTGATGAACAAGGTCTTTAAAGACCAGATGGGGAAAAACATGGAGGTGTACGTAGACGATAGGATAGTCAAAAGCAAGCTCCCTTACAACCACGTTGCAGATCTAAAGGAAACCTTCCAAAAGCTCAGAGCCTTCGGGATTAGGCTCAATCCTGAAAAGTGCACCTTCGGGGTAACCTCGGGAAAATTCCTTGGGTACATGGTATCTGAAAGAGGCATTGACGCTAACCCCGAGAAGATTAAGGTGCTGCTTGAGTTCCGAACTCCTGCCACAGTCAAAGACGTGCAGAGACTCACCGGAAGAATAACCTCTCTCAGCAGATTTATTTCCAGGTACGGAGATAGGTGTCGACCTTTCTTCAAAGTCCTCACAAAGGCAGCAAAAACGGAAGGTGACCTCGAAAAGAATGATCACCCTTGGGGTGAAGATTGCCAAAAGGCCTGGGAAGAACTCAAAGTCTACCTGGCTAGCCTGCCGACTCTGCGACAACCTCGGGAGGGAGAGCCCCTCATTTTGTACCTCGCCATCACGGAGAAAGCTGTAAGCTCGGTCCTCGTGAAAGAAGAAGGGCCAAAGCAATGGCCAGTCTATTACGTCAGCAAATCCCTGCATGGCGCCGAAATCAGGTACCCTTTGCTTCAAAAAGCTATATACGCCTTGGTGCTTGCAGGGAGAAGGCTGCGACCATACTTTCAGGCTCATCCCATCATCGTCCGAAGTAGTCTACCACTACGGGATGTTATGAAGAAAGTTGATCATTCGGGAAGGCTCTCCAAGTGGTGCATAGAGCTTGGCGAACACGAAATCATATATGAGCCTCGGAAGGCCATAAAAGCTCAAGCACTGGAGGATTTTATCGCCGAAATACCCACCACTAAGGAAAGCCATTTGGATCCGAATGGAGGTGAGCCAGAGTGGACCTTACATGTTGACGGAGCCTCGGGATCCAAACACCAGGGAGCTGGAGTAATTATCAGAGGACCCGAAGGCCTAGAGGTAAAGAAGGCTATTAAGTTCAGCTTCAGCATCACTAACAATGTGGCAGAGTATGAAGCCCTCATAGCGGGATTACGCCTGGCCAGAAGGATTGGCGTGAGAAACTTAAAGGCTCACAGCGATTCCCAGCTGGTAGTTCGGCAGGCGGCAGGGGATTATGGGGCGAAGGACCCAATCTTGGCAAAATACCACGAGCTGGTAGCAAAGCTCATCCAAGAGTTTGACGCCGTACGGATCGAAAATGTACCTCGGCGGAATAACACAGAGGCAGATTGCTTGGTGAAGTCAAAAACATACACCGAGGTGCTAGATCACCCGAGCATCTCAGTACTGAGCATAGCGACCTCGGGAAAAAGATGGAAAGATCCCATAAAAACATACCTCGCAGAAAATGTGCTCCCCGAAGACCCCGGCGACGCTGCAAAACTGCGAAGACGCTCAGGACAATTCTTCCTGATTGGCGAAGAATTATACCGACAGGGATATGCAAACCCGCTGCAAAGATGCGTGGATAAAGAGGATACTGAAATGGTCCTTGAAGAAGTCAACGAAGGCATGTGTGGTTCACATATTGGAACTGATGCCCTTGCAGCGGTGATACTTCGCCAAGGATACTTCTGGCCTACCCTGAGAAAGGACGCAAGGCAGTTCGTCCGAAAATGTGGAAGTTGCCAGAGACACGCGAACATCTAGAGGGCACCCTCGGAAATGGTATCCTCGGCTGACTATCCTTGGCCCTTCACAGTCTGGGGTATAGACCTTATTGGGCCACTCCCCTCAGCGCCCGGAGGCGTGAAATTCTGCGTGGTAGCAGTGGACTATTTCTCTAAATGGGTCAAGGCAGAACCCCTAGCAACTATCTCGGCAAAAAAAGTGCAAAAGTTCGTATGGAAGAACATAGTATGCAGATTCGGCATACCGAGGGTACTAGTGGCTGATAATGGATCCCAGTTCATAGACAAAGGATTCCAGGAATTTATCAGCGACCTCGGATTAAAAATGCACTTCGCCCCAGTAGCTCACCCCCAAAGCAACGGGCAGGTGGAAGTATCTAATAGGACCATAAAAGATGGCCTGAAAAAGAGACTGGGGGAAGCAAAAGGGAAATGGCCAGGAGAACTCCAAAGCGTGTTATGGAGTTACCGAACGACGCCCCGAAGAGCCACAGGGGAGACTCCCTTCTCACTCGTCTTCGGAACAGAGGCTATTATCCCAATAGAGATAGTTCAACCTTCAGTACGGGTGAAAATATTTGATGAAGGTGGAAACGACCTCGGCCTAAGAACGAAGCTCGACCTCGTTGGCGAACACAAAGAAGTAGCCGAGTTGAGGAGAAAAGCTTTTCAGCAAAGAATGGCCGCGGCTATAAACTTACGGGCCAGGCCAAAAGAAATCAAGAAGGGAGACCTCGTTCTCCGAAAGGCTGATTTTGCACCCCAAAGGCTGTCCCACGGAGTACTTCGCGCGAACTGGGAAGGACCATATGTGGTTCTTGCCGAAGTACGAAAAGGCGTGTACAAGCTTGGCAACGCCGAGGGCGTAGAATTGAAAAACACTTGGCACTTAGACGCCTTGAAAAAATTCTACGCCTAAGGTTGAGCGGAGGAATCGCGTTGTACGAAAAAAAAATACTAAGTACAGAAGTGTCTTGAGAAAATTTCTTAAGTGCAGAATTGTACAGGATTCTGCGAAGATGCTCGCCATAAGTGCAGATATGACTTTCCGAAGTCCCTTGAGCCATCACGCTCAGGAAAGATGGGAAAATCTCTCAGCAGTACTCGCCGTGATAAGCGCAGATATGACTTTCCGAAGTCCCTTGAGCCATCACACTCGGGAAAAATAAAAAACAAAAAATCTCGCAGAAGGTTTCTTAAGTCTCTTGAGCGAACATGCTCGGGACAAGGGGAAATGAAAAATTTTGACTAAGGGGTTTCCGAAGTCCCTTGAGCGAACGTGTTCGGGACAGAATGGGAATGCAAAAACTTGCAAAAAGGCTTAGTCAAATTTTTCAGACTTTCCAAAAAGCCTCTTGAGCGAACAGGCTCGGCCATTGGAAAGATCTTTCATACTTAGCCAAGTTTCTTTGATCGCAGGTTTCCCGAAGTCTCTTGAGCAAATGCGTTCGGGGCAGTGGAAATAAAAGAAACTTGCAAAAACACTTAGCCAAAAAAGATCTTCATTCAAAAAGTAAGCTGCTTTACAATGAAGAAGTGCCCGAAGAAGGAACACAAAAATTGAAGGGAAGGAAAAGGGGCCCTAAAATAGCCTAAGGGTTCGCAGCGTCTCGAGAGCCACTTGCTTGCCCACCCTTTTCCACCACCTTCGGCGCTGGAATTGAAGAAAGAAGGTTCAAATGTTCGACCTTGGACCATTCCCACCGAGGTCCCTCAGGAATGTTTAGAGCCTCTAGAAAAGAGAGGTCCAGATCTGGGAACCTCTGGAGGACTTGGTGCCGAGCAAGGCAGAAGCCGTCCTGAAAAGCGACCTTGGCCATCTGATCAGACTTGCTCTTGTCAAGCTCAAGGTCGTCAAGCTCGTCCTTCAGATCCGCGATCTCCTCCTCCAGCGCCTTTATCTGCTCCTTCCCCTTCGGATCCTTCTTCAAGGACTTGACCTCGGCTGCAAGGATGTTTTTCTCAGCTGTCAGTGCCAGTATGAGCTTGTCAGAATCTGACTTATCCTTTAGAAGCTCCTCGTTGGCGGCCAGTATTCCATTTATCTGCTCGCCGAGGTCAGCAATCTTCCGGGAGGAATCCTTCTCAAGTTCTTCTTTCTCCTTCCGGAACTCCTCCCGAAGGGCAGCAACTTCTTCATTTGCAGCATCTGACAGCTGCTGGTTCTTGGCGATCAATGCCAAGCGAGTGGCCTTCGCCTTCTCTAAGGTCTCTAAGGCCGTAGCTCGGAACTTCGCCTGCCTGGCCACCTGAACTCGGAGAAAGCCGGCGTACCCCAGCAGCTGCAAAAAAATGAACGCAAGGTCAGTAAGAGCCAAACACTTAGGCAAAAATTGAAGGAAGAAGGTGCGAAGAACCTACCTGAGCAGCATGCTCGGTGACTTTGGCGGCAAGGGTGTCATCATCCGGATGGGCCGCCGCAATAGCCTTGAAGGAGGCCTCTGTAAGCACCCCCTTCGAAATTTGCTTCGCCATTTCTGGACAGTCCTCGGAGTACAAGTTCATGTCCTCCGTGAACGTCCAGAAAGGCTCTTTGGGAACCTTCCCTTGCGGGACTTTGGCGTCGCGACGGGCCCGTGTCTCCGCGTGTTCGGCCGCCCAGTTCGGGGTAAGTAACTCCCCTGCGTGGCAAAAATGAGAAGGAGGTTAAAGACAAAGAAGAAAATCCAGAAAAGCAAAGGAACTGTACCGTACTTTATCTGAAGACTGACCTGGAGGGACCTCGACAACGACGTCCTTGGAGTCCTCAGCCTCCTCGGTCGAAATGCCCTTACCCTTCTGCCTGCGCCGCTCCTCGGCAGAAGGTGCCTCTACCACGACGTCCAGAAGGACTTGCGACGGGGTAGGACTTTGGGGAGGGACGTCTGTCTGAGGGACGTCGGTGGCGGAAGGAACCTCGGCCGAAGGATCGGGCAACAAAGCGACAGCGGCCTCAGCGTCCTCGCTTTCCTCCCCAATACTTTCCAAAGGGGAGGAAATAACAGTCTTCTTCGCCCGCTTAGCCGAAGGACCAGCACCGACAATCTTCCGCCTTCGGGAAGTTGCCTTCTTTGTCAGCTCCCCCTTCTCCACTTGGCCGGAGAAAAAGGACTTGTAGTAGGCGGCAGTCCCGTCGCCCATCTCTGAAAAAGAAGAGAAATATCAGCGTAAGTCCGAGGATAAAAAACAGCAAATGAGTAGAAGACAAACTCACTTTCGACAAGCGTTTCGAAAGAAATTTCCTCCTTAAGAAGCTTGACCAACCAGGAATCCTTCCCGGCGATGGCAGGAGCTGGCATCTTGAGGTCAGTCTTGTGCTCCTTCACCACCTTTAGTTCCCGAAGGACCTCTTCGGTCATCAACTTCCAGTTGATAGGAAAAGGGTAAAGGGCACACGGAGCGACCTCGGGAGTCCAGTCAGAGACAGCCCGAATGCGGGCGTCGAAATCCGCGAACACGGAAGCCAACTTGGAGTCAGCAACATCCTCGGATTAACGACGTCCACATCCAGTGTTCCCTGAGCCCATTTGGTCGGAACGTACGACCAGGCCTCCTCCATCTTCAGGAAGAAGAATTTCTGTTGCCACCCCCGCCAGCTGTCCTTGGTGGCGAAGGTGAACATGAATTTTTTGCTCTCGGATCCCCGAGGTAGCATAAAATAGAAGTCACCCTTCGGGACCACAAAGAGCTTGTAGTACTGCATGAAGATTATAAAATGGGGTTCTATCCCGAACATGCCACACATACAGAGGAAGGCGTTAAAATAGCAGTACGAGTTCGGGGGAAGCTGATTCACAGCAATGCCATGAAATTGGCAGAACTCGCAAACCATCTTCGGGGGAGGATACCGAAGTCCGGCCTTCAGCTGAGCTCGGAAAACGGTAACCTCGTTACTACGGTTTGAAAAAGCATAATGACTAGAGCGAGGCAGCCTAGTAACGGCGTAAGAGGGAAGAAAGAACTTTTTCTTCCACCTCTCTAGTTTTGCGGGGGTGGTACAACAAGGGTGGGCTAAAAGAGGCTGCCAGCTCTCAGGAATAGGCATGTCCGACATGAAAACGAGTTTTGGAAAAAGCAAGAAAACAGTTTCCAGAAAAAGCTCAGAAGAACAGAGGAATCAAAATACTCTGGAAAACAAAAACCCACCAAAAGATTTGCCAAAGTCTGAGGACGCCGTCGTGAAAGTTGGCTGAAAAAAGCTCTGAATTAAAGCATCTCCGCCACAGAAAGCAAGAAAGTGCAAGAACAGGGGCAAAGCAGAGAGAAGAGCAGAAGAAAAAACAAAAGGAACTTATGATGGAACGAGCCATTTATAGGCCAGGGGTGGGTAACCGAAACGTCGTCATAAGTACCTTTTGGAGGCGAACCGTCGCCGTAACTGCCCTCTGCACCTGAAAAGACGCGCCCTCTGTAACCGACACGACTCTCCTCCAATGGCAAAGCGCCACGTGTCAACCGCCGCGCCAAAACAGGGGACACGTCTTCTGACATCCCTAAAAAGCTGGGGCGCGTCGCTTAGACTGACACGCTTGGCCAGCAGACGCGACGTTACACAGACCTGCAAGAAGAAAAAAACAGGTTACCTCGAGGACACCAAGAGACAGGCTATGGCCGAACAGCCCATGATCTTCGGGCAAGAGGTGTATCTTCGGCATAGGCTCTGCCTCGAAGACACCAAAGAACAGGCCAAGGCCGAACAGCCCATACCTTCGGGCAAGAGGTGCATCCTCGGAACAGGTTGAGCTTCCTAAGAGACTCCCAAGAACAACCTCGGAAAGAGATGCAAAACCGAAATCTTCACTTCGGCTTTCCAAAGGGGGGCATGTGATAGCCAAAGTCTATCGCCTCTATCTGGCCGAACTCCCTGCCACAAGAATGGCCAGAAGAAACTGGCGCTACCCGAGAAAAGGTGGGATCATACACCTCGGGAGATAGCCGAAGAGCTCTGAGCCCGGCACGCCAGGAAACTTGAGGATACTGCTAGCCCCCCCGAGGTTGAAAACAGATCGCCTTCGGAAAAGAGGCACCAGCTATTGCGGGCCGAACATGATCTCCCTGAAGGCGGAACTCCCTGAAGCTGGGAACCCCCGAACTGGGTGCGTGTTTCCCGAAGAGGCATTGTCCGTACCAAAGGACGACCTCATCCAGGGACCTCGGGAGTACGGCAGGAGCATTTAAGGAAGCATTTAAGGAAGCCTCTAACACGTCCTTTCACAGACGTCATAAGCCGCCTCAAAAGGCGCTCTGACACGCTGACGCCATCAGAATCACATCATGGCCCATCTCAGCACAAGGCTCAAGGCAACCTGCTACCAGCTATCTGTCCCCTACGCCCAGAAATTCAGGAAACATCCGACCGAACACGTGTCGCGATCTGAACGGGCTAGGCACTCCTATAAATACCAGGAAATAAATACTTGGCAGGAGGTTGGTGAGCAAGAGGATTGACTCCCAGACTCTGAGAAAATCACCAGGCTAGACTCTTCAGCCCTTTGTGCTATTTCTTCTGCCTTTCTCAGCCACCACTGACTTGGGCGTCGGAGGCTCCCCCCCCGGAAACACATCCGGGGGCCTCCTGACCCTTTATTTCTGGACTTTCAGGCACACTCCCAAGGGCGAACCATCATCCAGGCGTTCTTCCTCCCAGGAGTCTCTCCACCAGTCATCATGACTCTAAACGATGAGGCCCATGGCCATCACGAGGGGTACTTCTGCTTCTGAAAAGGGTCTGATTGTTCTGCCGAGGTTGGTCCTACCTCTCCCTAAGGAGGTGAATTCCCGACATTAGGCCAGAGGGGTCGTTTTATCCTTCCGACCTCTGCTGATAGCTTTCCTCTGTCGAGGTCGGTACTCCGTCAAGTCTAGGAGCTCGGCCAGTGATGGGCACCTTGGCCATCACATGCCCCCTCCTGGAGAGCTGGAGCGGGGACTTCGGCTATGCTTTTCTCGGAAAGTTGCCTTTCTTCAGAAGGCGTCTCCTCGGGGCCAAGGTACCCTCATTTAGTTTTCTTAATGTCCTCGGGACGCATGTTACCTTTTTCTTTTTGCTTTTTCTGCCGCAAGTCTGCGAATCATCGCATCCTTTGGCCAGGCGTGTCAATTATGGATAACCGTGCCTGGGTTTTCGCGATGTCAGAGGGGCGTCCCCTGGTTCCTTGCGCTGTGCGACACATGGACACTATTGGATGGTGAAATAATTACACTGGTTACGTTAACTGTGCCCCTTCGCCTTCAAGGAGTAATAATGAGGCGGTTACATCTTCAAAGGATGATTATGACGACATTTCGCTTATCCTCCTTCGGTCTATATAAGCACCTTCCGCCCCATTTTGCCTTACTCTTTTGTTTTAGCTTTCATCTGTTCTAGAGTTTTTCCCCGTTCGTTCCCTTTTTCCGGCGGCTGTTCCTACGGCAAGGCGGTCTCCAGCGACTTCTCGCGGCGGTGTTTCATAGTTCAGATCTTAGCAAAATCTTTGGTGGGTGTTCCTTTTTGTGGTTTCTCTCCGTTGTTGTTCCTCTATTCCTCCCAAAGTCATCTATCTTTTTCTTTTGAAAGATGTCAAATCCGACTCCATTGATGACTGTGCGCCTTCTTCCTGAAAGCCTCGTTTCTCTTGAGTCTTACCCCTGTTCCACTACTTTGGAAAAGATGACAAAGTGGGTGGCTAAGTACTACCTTCCTTCTTATATCACACCGAGGTTACCTATCCCGGGATCTTATGGTTATGCAGCTTCTTCGGGGGAGGTTACCATTTACCGAGCTCAGCTGAAAGCCGGTCTTCGGTATCCCCCTCATCGCATGATATGTGAATTCTGCAAATTCCACGGTATTGCCGTGAACCAACTTCCCCCAAATTCTTATTCTTACTTCAATTCTTTCCTCTGCATGTGTGGGGTGTTCCACATAAACCCCCACTTTTTCTTCTTTATGCAATACTACAAACTTCACCCGGTCCCGAAGGGTGGTTTTTACTACCTCCTTCCCCGAGGGCCTGGGAGCAAGAATTTTATGTTTACCTTCGGCAACAAGGATAGTTGGCGAGGGTGGCAGAGGAAGTTTTTCTTTTTTCGGGTTCCCGAGTCTTGGAGCCATGTTCCTATTAGATGGGCTTCGGGGACTTTGAAGGTCGACGTCGTCGATCCCTGGAAGCTTCTAACGCCAGTATTGCTTGCTGAGTTCGACAACTTTGACAGGCGTATTCGGACAGTAGCGGACTGGGACTCCGAGGAACCCTCACGTTCACCTTACCATTTTCCCATTAAGTGGGATCTTATGTCAGAGGAGGTCCTTCGGGAACTGGGAGTGATAAATGCCTACAAAAGTGACCCCGGCATGCCTGTGCTTGTTCTTCTGGGGAAAAAAGCTTGGATAGTCATGCTCCTTCGGCGCGAGATTTCTTATGAAGCTTTTTCTGAGAGTGAGTCATCTTTCAGGGTTTGATATCTATTTTCCTTTCGGACTTACACTGATATTTTATCTTTTTGTAGAGATGGGCGATCAATCTGTCAACTTTTATAAGTCACTTTATGCCAGTCAAGCTGAGAGGGGGGAGCAAGTTCGCAAGAAAGCTCCTACTAAAAGAAGAAGACAACTGCCGGCTCTTCTAAGTTCAAGAAGGTCAAGGCTACCACTCCTTCTCTTCCCCTCGAGAACGTAGCTGAGATGGAAGATCAGTCTTCTACACAACTTCCGATCTCCGTGAACCCTCCCTTGGACCCTGCCCTCCACGGGGAGACACTGAGTCCTGCCATTAGGACCGAGATTTCACCAGAGCAAAGGGCTGCTCAAGAGTTTGAAGAGGGCAGAAGGAGGAAGGGAAAGAATATCCCTGAGGAAGTTCAGGAGGTCAGTTCTAAAGAGCACGTCCCCGAAGTTCCACCAGGTTGGTTCCTTAGCCATTCCACTACAAATGTCAGTATTTTTCGTATCTACGATTTTTTGGACGAATGGCTAAGGGATAATGTCTTGACGGAACTTTGGCGTGATCTTGTAGAGAACATAACCACTGCTCCCTGGGTGGAGACTCACGCCCGATGAAGGGCTCTTCGGGATCAGCGGATTCCTCAGGACAAGGTGCCACGGGAGCCTTTCTAGACGTTTACAGAGGACATGGATCTGTTCTCTAAGGATAGCCAGCTGATGGCTCAACAGATGGCGACGGGGGTTCTGACTAACGCCACCTTCCAGACCCTCACCACCGAGTGCCCTAGTGAAGAGATCTTCGCGGCAAGGATGACCGAGCATGCTGCTCAGGTGGTCCTTTTTTCTCTTATTTTTTAGAAAATTGCTCTTCTAAGCTGTCACTTCCTTCTGATACTCATTCAGGGCCTCTATTTTTTGCAGCTTTTGGCATACAGCGGGTACTTCCGCGCCTGGTCAGTGAAGCAAATGGAGACCCGTTCTCGGTCCGAAGACTCCTTGCATAAGACGAAGGAGTTCCTCGCCCAATATGTCCTCAAATATGGTGAATTGAACAAAATCGCGAAATAGGACCTTGGGAATCTTTGGACCGAGGTTGTGTCCAGCAGGCAGGAATTTCTTACAGACTTCTCAGCCAAGGTGGAAGACCTCGGCTCAAAGTGCGTGACTCTTTCTTCAGAGAATGAAGCCCTTTGGAAGAAGATCGCTAAAGACGGCGAAAATCTTACGAAGGCGCTCGCTTTGAATGCCGATCTCCAAGCTGAGGTTGCACCGTTGAAGAAGAAGGAGACGAAGAGCAAGAAGAAGAAGAAGCTGAAAGGGAAGATTGTCGCGCTAAAAGCTGAGCTCGTGGCTCTAAGAGCCGAGAAGGATCGTACCGAGCAAATGTCGAAGACGTCTTATCAAGACAGCTTCTGCTTGGCTTGTCACTAGGTCCTCGCTCGGCACCCTGGTCTTGACCTCTCTTACTTATCTGCTTTAGACTTTCCCAAAGAGCCCAGATCTTCATGGTCTAAAGTCGAGTTTCTCAATCTTCCTCCAGTTGGACCTGTGTCTCCGACTGAGCCATTCGGAGATAATGATGTTGAAGAGATGTCAGATACCCTGGCTCAGTCATAGGCTTTTTCTTCCTTCTTTGTATTCTTTGTCTTTGAATTTTTTAATGAAGAATTTTCCTCCATTCTTCGTTCTTTTTTCCGAATATGAGTTGTCAGAAGCTAGTATGATTCTAGGTGTGCATTTTTGGCGGACACCTATGCCTTCTCTTTCAGAAGGATCATTCTTAGACTGCTGACGGGTTTTTGAGCTTAGTAAGGAACTTCACCTCGAAAGAAGAATCATTAAGGCATATTCTTTTGGCAATGGGGCCTTATCATTGATGACTTCGGGGAGGAATAGCTACAAGCTTTCTTTGAAAAATGTCTAAGTGTAGAATTTTTTCAGAGAGTCTGAATGCCAAGTATTCTTCAACTCTCCTCCCTTGATATCACCCAACTTGTAGACCCCCGGGCGAACTTTGTCAAAGACCAAATAGGGTCCACTCCATTTTGCCCGAAGTACCCCTTCTGATGGCATTCGCTGTTCGAATTCGGTTTTTCAGAGAATGAGGTCTCATTTTTTGATGTTTTTTTTTCTTACTTGTGAATTGGCGGCGTGGGCTATTCTCTGCTGGAAGGCCCTTCTTCTCAACTCGGCCATTTCGCGGTGTTCCTCGAGGAGGTCCAGTTTTGCCCTTAGTCCAAGATCATTTCCTCCTTCATCGAACACCTGTACTCTTACTGAGGGCTGCATGAATTTAATAGGAATAATGGCCTCAGTCCCATATACGAGCGAGAAAGGAGTCTCTCCCGTGGCTCTTCGAAGAGTCGTTTGGTAGCTCCATAGCACACTTGGGAGTTCTCCTGGCCATTTTCCTTTTGCCTCTTTTAGCCTTTTCTTCAGGCCATCTTTTATTGTTCTGTTAGATACCTCGACCTGCCCATTACTCTGAGGATGGGCCACTGGAGCAAAATGCATTTTGACGCCGAGGTCCTCCATGAGCTCCTGGAACCCCTTGTCCGTGAACTGAGTCCCGTTATCGGCCACTATTACCCTCGGAATGCCAAATCGGCATATAATGTTCTTCCATACGAACTTTTGAGCGTCCTTTGTCGAGATTGATGCCAGCGGCTCTGCCTCTATCCACTTAGTGAAATAGTCTACCGCGACGATGCAAAACTTTACCCCCCCCCCCCCCCCCCCCCCGGGAGCGCTTGGGAGAGATCCGATGAGATAAATGCCCTATACGGCAAAGGGGCAAGGATAGTCCGTTGCGTTTATTTTTTCCGAGGGTAGCTTTTGGATGTTGGCATGCCTTTGGCAGTTGTCACATCTTCGGACGAACTACCTTGTGTCCTTCTTTAAAGTAGGCCAAAAGTATCCTTGGCGGAGTATTACCCCAGCGAGGGTGTCTGTTCCTATATGGGAACCACACACTCCTTCGTGGACCTCTTCAAGGATTACTCTAACATCATCCTCGCCTACACATTTTTGTAGGGGGCTTGCATACCCTTGTCTGTACAGTTCTTCCCCAATGAGGAAGTACCTTCCTGCACGCTTTCGTATTTTTGCCGCTTCTTTAGGATCCTTGGGAAGCTTCGAAGTTGCTAAATATTTCTTGAGGGAGCCTTGCCATCCCTCCCCCGAGGTTTCTATGCACATTGACTCTGTGCTGGGATGTTTTAGTACTTTGTTGGGTTCCCTGGATTTGGGCAAGGCATCAGCTTGGGCATTATCCTTTGGAGGCACGTTCTTGATGCGCACTGAGTCGAAATTTTCAATGAGTCTCTGAACAAGGTCGTGATACTTAGCCAAAATTGGGTCATTTGCCGCGTACTCTCCCTTCGTCTGTCGGACTATTAACTGTGAATCACTGTGGGCCATAAGGTTTTTTACGCCTACTTTTCTGGCCATTTTCAGTCCGGCTATGAGGGCTTCGTATTCGGCAATGTTATTAGTAACATTAAAACCGAATTTGATTGCTTTAGAAGCTTCCATGCCTTCGGGGCCCTGAAGGACTATTCCAGCTCCTTGATGTTCTGCGCCTGATGCCCCATCGACGAAGAGCTTCCATTCTGGATCAGTCTTTGTTTCACCTTTCGCGAGTGCTTCGGTTTCTTCGATCTCGGGGATTTCGGCAATGAAGTCTGCTAATGCCTGAACCTTTATCGCTCTTCTAGGCTCATAAGTAATATCGTATTCACTGAGCTCGATGCACCATTTTGACAGTCTTCCCGAATGCTCCACTTTTTTCGTTACATCTCGTAGAGGCAAGTTACTTCGGATGGTGATGGTGTGTCCTTGGAAGTAGGGTCGCAATCTCCTGCCCGCGAGTACTAATGCGTAGATAGCTTTTTGGAGCAACGGGTATCTCGTCTCGGTGCCATGTAAGGACTTGCTTACGTAATGCACTGGCCATTGTTTCCCACCTTTTTCTTTCACCAAGACGGAACTTACCGCCTTTTCAGTGACTGCGAGGTAGAGAATGAGAGGCTCTCCCTCCCGAGGTTGCCAGAGTGTTGGAAGGCGGGTCAAATAGCTTTTGAGCTCTTCCTAGGCTTTCTGACATTCTGTATCCCATGGATGCTCCTAGATTCCGAAGGTTCTACTGTCCTTGGAGACTTTGGTAAGCACTTTGAAAAATGGGCGACATCGGTCACCATATTTGGAGATCAATCTACTTAGGGAGGTGATCCTCCCGGTAAGCCTCTGTATGTCTTTGATAGACGTAGGTGTTCGAAAGTTTAGCAGGGCTTTCACTTTCTCAGGGTTAGAGTCTATTCCTCTTTCTGATACCATAAACCCGAGGAATTTTCCTGCGTTTACTCCGAACACACACTTTTCGGGATTAAGGCGTAGGCCGAACTCCCAAAGTTGTTGGAAAGTTTCGGTTAAGTCGATGATATGATTACTAGGTACTTTGCTCTTGGCTATCATATCATTGACGTACACTTCCATGTTCCTACCGATCTGTTCGTCAAATACCTTGTTCATCAGCCTTTGGTAGGTGGCCCCTGCGTTTTTGAGCCCGAAGGGCATTCTAACATAGCAGTAGGTACCTATTTCTGTGATGAAGGCCATTTTTTCCTCATCCTCGGGGTTCATTCGGATCTGATGATACCCGCTGAAGGCGTCGAGGAAGCTAAGCTGTCCGTACTTGGCAGTTGCATCTACCAGTTGATCTATGGCCGGCAATGGGTAGGAGTCTTTTGGGCAGGCATCATTCAAGTTTCAGAAGTCAATGCACATTTGGAGCTTTTCACTATCCTCTTTTGTGGCTATAACCACATTGCTGAGCCATTTGGGGTATTTTACTTCCCTTATTACCCCGGCCTCCACAAGGCGGTTAACTTCGGCTTTGACGAAGGAATTTTTGTGAGTTGATAGATTTCGTTTCTTCTGCCGAACAGGTCTGACGTGTGGTTGTACTCTAAGATTGTGGTGGATTATGCCGGGGTCAACCCCAGGCATATCCTTCGGCGAATAAGCAAACAGATCTTTGTTCATGCATAAAAAAGATACAAGCCTCTTTTTGTCCACTTCGGCCAGTTTTTTCCCAATTCGGGTGTTTCGGCCGGGGATCAATTCTACATCTTCCATTTTTACTTTTTCGAGGCTTTCCATTTCCTCTGCTGTTGTCTTTTTGTTTATCAAGACCATTTTTTCTTCTGCCGAAGTTTGTACCTGGATCTTGGCTGGGCTTTGCCTGGCCCTTGTGAAGACTTTTCTAACCTCGGCCTGGTCTATGAAGATTTCGGCATCTCCGCCTTCAATGGAGAAGGTGACCGTCAGGTATCTTACGTCTAGTCGTATGTGAAAATTGCCCTGAGTCTGCCTTCCAAGAATGGCGTTGTATGCTGATGGTACATCAATGACTATAAATCTTGTTCTGCCTGAGGCGATTAACTCTTCTTTGCTCTGGGGTAAGACCCCTTTCAGCATCACGGGCAAGTCGATGTACCCGAGGATTGGAAGTTCAGATGGTCCGACGCCAAAGGTGGGGGAATTGACTGGGCTAAGATCACTTTTTGAAATGTCCAATTTACCCAGCAGATGAGAAAAAATGACGTTGGTGTTTGAGCCGTCGTCGAGGAGCACTCTTTTGACATCCCAGTTTCCTATCCTTGCCATGACAAGGAGGGGATCATCATGAGGGAACTTTACTACAGACCCATCCCTACGAGTGAGCCTTCGCGGGGAGTTCCCGTACTCCATGACGGAGACTTCTCTCATTTTTCTTTTTCTTTTGGCCGAGGGTATCCCAGTGGTGATGGTTTGGATAACCCCTGCCGAGGGTGGCAGACTTTTTCGGGGACTCTGGTCCCGCCATCTATCAGAGTCATACTCTTCATCGTCTGCTCTCCTCTGCTCTTCCTTTCTCCCATTCGGAGAAGGCATCCGCAGGTATCGTCGGAGTTGACCCTGCTTGATCAGGGACTCTATGTACTCCTTCAACTGGAAACAAGCTTCAGTGTCATGGCCATGATCCCGGTGAAATTGACAGAATTTTTTCATATTCCTTTTATTCTCCGGGGCCATGGCCTTTGGCCTTGGGACTGTGGTCCCTTGCATTTCTAGCGCCATCAAAATACTAGCTCTTGTGGTGTTCAAGGGGGTGAATGGTACAGGCCTCTTTCCTCTTTGCCTCCGAGACCGCTTTGTGTCGCTCTGTTGGCGCGGCTGATGGCTAGGCCCTTCGGTGCGAGGGTGTTCGCCTTTAGGCCCTCCCATTCTGAGTTCTTCGGCCGTCATGTGTTGTTCGGCCCTTCTGTAAAACTCCCCAAGAGTTTTTGGGGGGTTCTTGGAGAACTTGTAGAACAGCTAGGAGTCTCTCCGCAGTCCCCTGACCATTGCGAGGATACGAATTTCTAGCCGGAAGTCTGGTACGCTCAGTGCTTCTCGATTGAATCTTTCCACATAATCGCAGATGGTCTCCCCTCCTCTCTGGGCTATGTCAAACATTTGCACTGGCATCTTGGCAGTTGGCCTACTACCAATAAACTGTTGGGTAAAGGCAGTAGATAGCTCTTGAAAGCTTATCAAACTTCCCTGGGGCAAAGAGCTATACCACGCTGTTGTTGGTCTTGAGAGTGTTACCTCAAAGCATTTACAGAGTGTGGCATCGTCCGTGCCGTGCAACGCCATACTTTGCTTATATTTTTTCAGGTGCGCCTAGGGGTCACTTCGCCCGTCATACGTTTCCAGGCGAGGTACCCTAAAATCACTGGGCATAGGCGCCTCTACTACCTCGCGTACAAAAGGCGACTCCTCTCCAGTGTAGGAGTCGGACAACCGGGACCACACTGGTTTCCAGGAGATCTGTTTCTCAAACTTTTCCAGCCTTCCTAGGATCCTTTCCATAAGGGCGGCAGTGCTGGTTCTTTCCTGCCACCGTGTGTTCGCTGGTAGCGGCGAATTTCTCCTTTGCCTTGGGGAACGACTTCGGCGAGGGGGAGAGGGGGACCTCTGGTAATGGGACGCGCTCCGTTGACAGGAGGCCCTGGTCTCTTTTGGGACTCCCCTTCTGGTGAGGCGTACCCCAACGGGTTCACTGCCTGTTGAATATGCATCAAGGGAGTCTCCACTCCCTGAACTCCGGTGAGTAGATCGCGAGCTCCTTTCCCGACGAATGGTCGGGGTGAGGCCCTTTGAGCGGGTGGAGGTTGCGGCAACCTCTGATCAAGTTGCTGAGTGATTTCGGCAACGATAGAATGCTGGAAATCCCGTAGAAAGCTCATCGTTACCGTTACAGGACGATCGTCCTTCGTCATAGAAGTTTCTCCCACAGGCAGAGTGGTCGCCTGCTGAGTCTCGAATGCGAATGGGGGTCTTGAAACCCCTTTTTCCTTCGCGCACCGAGTCTCCACGACGGTGATATGGGATAGAGTTCCCACAGACGGCGCCAATTGATGGCCTGCGGCGGCTTCGTCGTATGCCATTGTGCGGGTAAAGAGGACTTCTGACAGAGTAGAGCACCTTGGGAGGAGATTCCCCAATGGAGGATACCTGAAATGCTCTAAAAACACAGGTTATGAGGTCCCCGGAGTGAATTTCCCAGGAGGAGCCTCCGACGCCCAAGTCAGCCCTTATAAGTGACTAGATGATATGCTCTTTTATGTATTCCAAGAGAACTTTCTTCTTACCTGGCTGGGATGCTTCCTGGGCGTTTATAAAGGGGGCGTACAGAAGCCATTCTCCTCACGTGGTCATCCCAGATTACAACATGTGTTCGATGGGATGTGATCCCGGTTTTTCGGGGAATGAAGGGACACTTATCTCAGTAAAAGTCGCCTGGCTAGAAGCCTAGGCATTCCGAGAGTGTCGTGTTGAGGTGTCCTTATGATGGCGTGCTCCAGTGATAGCGTGTCAGAACGTACTTGGAGGGTGACTTTACGAGGAGGTGTCAGGGGCTCCTTAAATGCTCTGTTCGTACTCCCCGAGGTTACTCTAACGTCTGCAGTAGTACATTCCCCGAGGATGGTCCCTCCGAGGGGTACTTCTGCTTCTGAAGAGGGTCTGATTGTTCTGCCGAGGTTGGTCCTACCTCTCCCTAAGGAGGCGAATTCCCGACATTAGGCCTGGGGGGTCGTTTTATCCTTCCGATCTTGGCTGATTTTTTTCCTCTGTCGAGGTCGGTACTCCGTCAAGTCTGGGAGCTCGGCCAGTGATGGGCACCTTGGCCATCACTAAGTGATGGTTAAAATTTTCCAAATGACCTTAGTTGCTTGATAGGCTATTGAGTTATCACTCGATTGTTTTGTTGATTAGCTAATTAACTAATGTACATGTACTAGAAATGCAAGTAAACGTGGCCTATTTGCTTGGAATTTTGGAGCTCTAAGTGGAAATAGATTGTTTGATGGTGTTTTGTGTGCAATGTGCACATGGGTACATGTATGGTTTAATTGGCCGAGAGCAAAATGTGGAGTGTGTGTGTGTTCTTGTGTGCTTTGGTGCTTTCCATGTGCTTGCTAACCCAACTTATGGTATTGTGGATTATATGCCATGGTTATTTATCATGTATGTGTATATGTTTGGTTTTCCTTGTCTTTGTGTTTGTTTTGCAGGTTGAGCTAGCTAATGGGAGGTTAAGCTTTGAGTGAATACTTAGCTTAACTAAATAGACTCATAATTGAGTTGAATATATATATAAGTGAATCCTACTGAGTTTTACTCACTGGCCATCCTTTTATTTTCAGGCAAAGACATTCGGCCTGAGTAGTGCTAAGTTGCTTTATGTTAGTGCTTAGTGCTTGTTTGCTTGTTTTCCAAGGTATGTGCCAATGTGTGCTTGGCTTATTAATTTTAGTTCATTACAAGTCTTATTTGGTTGGCCGAGGCTTATGAGTTAAGTTTGCAGGCTTGTAGAGTGGGGAACCTGTCTAGGAAAGCATGGACACTTGGACCTTGGCTCTGATTGTAGTATTTACTTTTATGACCATGAATATGGCCATTGGGTTGGTGTTGCAGTGTGTACTTTTGTATGGTATTCTCAAAGTTCTGTTTGACCATTAATGGTCTTGGTATGTAATAACTTGGCATGTTTAGCTTTCGGGTTCATGGCATGTAGCCATGTTGGACACTAGGTAGACTACCCTTTTGTGTACATATGTGTAGTCCTTGATGCCTAGACTAGTGTTGGTTTTGTTGGGTTTGTATGCCAAGTTATGTATGGGCTTATGGATGGCTTTATGCTTGTACATGTATGCTTAATGTTTTGTGCCAGTGTATGGCACTTTTATGTGAATAGTTATGGGCCTAGTCCTGTTAAAATGTTGTGAACCATTGCATGTATGTGTGTTGGCCGAGAGCATCATGTGCATATTACTTGTGGTTTCAAAATCAAAACCAGTAATGTGGCTTCTTGGTTGTCATATAGATAGCACACTTGATTGCACACCAATTATGCACTTAAAACTTCATTAAGTGTTGCCTTGCTTGGTATGCAAGTAACCAATTAAAACCTTGCTTGTTGTGCAAGTTAGTGGTGATGGGCCTTGCCTTTGCTGCAAGTAATTGTTAGACTTGTTTTAAAGCCACCTGGGCCACCTCCCAGACCTCTCAACTTAAGAAAATAAGACTTAATGTTGCCATTGCTTGCTTGGCCGAATTAGAGAAAATTAGTTTTGGAGTTGGGCTTATGAGTTAATCTAGAAACTTATAGGCCAGGGCCTAAGTGAGGTGTGACACTACTAGTACTCCACAGCCTCACATCTATTAAAGAAATGATAATAAGTGATTGTCCAATGATTGAGTCTTTTCCCGAAGGCTGCTTTCCCCCAAATCTAAAATATTTTGACATTAGTCTTGAGAATATGAAGCAGTCGATGCGTGAATGGGGTCTGGACAACTTGTCCTCTCTTAAAGCTTTGACCATTCACGATGATGCCCCAAGGCATCTTCGTTTGCTGTCATGTTGACAGGTGGAGAGACTTCCTGAGGAGGCGAGCGCCTGGAGCTCTGGTTTCCCAGCTGAGCGTGCCTGAAAAGCTCAAAGAAGAGGTTAGGAGGTCCCCGGTTTGCTTTTCCGGGGAGGACCCTCCGACGCCCAAGTCAGTTTTCTGAGTAAAAGTGGAGGAAGAACACTAAGGGATCAAGTGTCTTGCCTGTTTTGTGTTTTCTCAGAGGGAGGAAAATGCCCATCCTTTGCCCAGTCCCATTTTCTAGTATTTATAGGAGTAGCTGGTCCGTTCAGATCATGACACGTGTTCGGTTGGTTTTGATCTGTAGTTTTGGACCTAGGGGACAGGCAGCCGTTTGCAGCCTCCTTAAGCCCTGGACCCGGACGGGTTGTGTCAGGACTGGGGCGGCTGCGGCGTGTCAGTTCGCCGTTCAGATGTGACGTGTAGGGCTTGTGGGCGACATGTCAGAGGCTCCTTAAATGCTCATACCGTACTCCCGAGGTCGCCCTTCGGTGCGAGCACCTCCTTCGGGATCTATCCCATAGTTCTGGGAGTTCCCTTGATGAACACCTTCTTCGGGACTCACACCCATAGTTAGGGGATTCCCTTGTTCAGGTGTTTCTTGTTCGGGGAAGACCTCTTCGGGGCCTCTGCCTTCGGGGAGATTCTCCCTTGCTTCAGAGAGATGGCTCTCTTACCCGAAGACGGTCAGTTTGGCCTCTCGATGGAGACGGTGTTGTCCTCGGAATTCCTGACGAGCTAACCAAAGTCTCGAGCTCTTAGTGTTTGACTTCGCACCTTCCGAGGTCAATGAAAAGATCCTCTCTTGGGTGACGTCAGACTCCTCGGCCAATATTCTGGCAGGGAGTTACTACCGAGGAGGCAATAGCCTTTGGCTATCACAGGCCCCCCTCCGAAAAGCTGAAGTGAGAAACTTCGGTTCATCGGTTTTCGGGTCCTGTGGTTGTGATATCTGCGCCGAAGACGCCTTCTTCTGCCTGGAGCGATGGGCAGCCCTTTTTGCGTCCTCGAGGCGCGAGAAGATAGGCTGTCCCTGTGCCGAAGATACACCTTCTGCCCGAAGTCACAGGCTGTCTCTTGGTGTCCTTGTGGCGAGGGGAAATAGGATAACCTTGTACGGAAGATAGACGTTTTGCCCGAAGTCACAGGCTGTCTTTTGGTGTCTTCGAGGTAACCTACTTTTTTGCCTTTATAGGTCTGCTCATGCGTCGCGTCCTGTATCCAGTAGAGTCAGTCTAGGGCGGCGCCTCTAGACCAAACGGTGTCAGAGGGTGTGCTCGACGTGATGGACGACACGTGGCACGTTTGCTGCACGATGACCGACACATGGCACACTTTTATTGGGTAAGAATGCACTGAGTACGGCTGGCGGGACTTTTCAGGCGCTCTTAGCAGTTATGGCGACGCTTCGCCTTCCGAGGAGTACTAATGACGACGGTTCTCCTGGCCTTCTCGGCCTATATATATCAGTCCTGTCATAACCCTCTTTCTTCTTCTGCTTTTGCTTTCTTTTGCCTTCTAATTCTCTCCCGATTTTCCACGGCGGTTCTCCTTTTTCAGGCGTTTTTCTGACCACTTTTCACGACGGCTTCCAGAAATCCAGATTCCGGCAAGACCTTTGGTGGGTTTTAGTCCTTCTGCTTTTTTCAAAGATTCTTCTTTGTTTTTCCCGAACTCGTTTTCCTTGTTTTTCCCGAACTCGTTTTCATCATGCCTGTTCCCGAGAGTTGGCAACCTCTTCTTTCTCACCCTTGCTGCACTACTGCGGTAAAACTAGCGAAGTGGAAGAAAAAGTTTTTCTTACCCTCTTACTCTGTGACGAGGTTGCCCCGTCCTGACCAATTTCCTTTCTCCAACCGAAGTGATGAAATCACCGTTTTCTGAGCCCAACTGAAGGCCGGACTTCGGTATCCCCCCCCGGAGATGGTTAGCGCGTTCTGCAACTTCCATGGCATTGCCATTAACCAACTCCCACCAAACTCGTACTGCTATTTCAACGCCTTCCTCTGTATGTGCGGCGTTTTCAAAATAAAACCTCACTTTGTAGTTTTTCTTCAGTACTACAAGCTCTTCGTGGTCCCGAAGGGTGGCTTCTACTTTATGCTACCTCGGGGATCCGGGAGCAAAAAGTATACGTTCACCTTCGCCACCAAAGACAGCTGGCGAGGGTGGCAACAAAAATTCTTTTTCCTGAAGAAGTCGGAGGCTTGGTCGCACGTCCCGACCAAGTGGGCTGAGGGGAGGCTCAAGATGGATGTTGTTGACCCGAAGATACTACTAGACGCCGACGTAGCACCTATCTTTGAGGACTTCGACAGGGGCATCCGGGCCGTCTCTGACTGGGCTGCCGAGGTCTCTCCTCCTGCCCTTTACCCCTTTCCGATCAACTGGAGGCTCATGACCGAAGAGGTCCTTCGGGAACTCAAGGTGGTAAAAGAGCATGTGACAGACCTCAATATGCCGAAACCGGCTTCTTCGGGGAAGGACTCCTGGCTCGTAAAACTCCTTCGGGGGAAAGAGACTTATGAGTCTTTTTACGAAAGTAAGTTACTTTCTCATTTTTTCCTTCATAACTTCATTTTGGATTACACTGATCTTCTTTTTCTTTTTTCAGAGATGGGCGACGACACGGCTGCCTTTTACAAGGCTCTTTTTACGGGGCAGGCCGAGAGGGGCGAACAGACAAAGAAGGCCGCCTCTCGGAGGCGGAAGCAGACTTCGGGCGGCCCTCCCTCAAAACGGGCAAAGAAAGCTGCTCCTTCCTCTCTTCCGCAAATTCCGGAGGAGGTAGGCGAGGAGCCCGAACACCCTGCTGCCCCTTTGCTCGAGGTTCCTTCTGTCGACGTCCCTTCTTCCGACGTCCTTCCTCAAAGCCCCACGCCTTCGCATGCTTTTCTGGAGGGCGATGGGGAGGAGACCCCTTCTGCCGAGGAACGGTGCCAAATAAAAGGCAAGGGGATCTCTACTGAGGCGACGTCGATTCTTGACGACGACGTTACCGAGGTGCCAGCAGGTTTGTACTTTGTCGAAGAACCCTTTTCTTCTCTTGTAAATCCTTAAGGGGTTTCTGGGCTTAACCAATTTTCCTGCCTTGTTGTGCAGCGGAGGTGGCCGCTCGTAACTGGGTTGCCGAACACGCCCGCAAGAGGGCCCTTCGGGATGCCCAAGTCCCAGCAGGGAAAGTGCCGAAGGAGCCCTTCTGGACATTCACGGAGGACATGAATATGTACTCCGAGGACTGTCTCGAGATGGCCAGGCAGATGTGCAAAGGGGTGTTTACTGAGGCCTCTTATAAGGCCCTTACGGAGGCTTACCCAGGCGACATCTCTTTGGCCGCCAAACTCACTGAACATGCCACCCAGGTATGCTTCACTGTTTCCTTAGTGCCAATTTCGCCTTTGCCTTTTACTTAGCGTCATTTTCCCTTTGTTTTGCCTTTTTTGCAGCTGATGGGGTATGCCGGGTTGCTCCGTGTTCGGGTGGCGCGAGAGACAGAACGGAGGGCGTCACTCTGGGACCTTTACACCAAGACGAAGGCCCAGTGTTCGGCGTTGGCTGCCGACAATGCTCAGCTGAAGCAGTCTTCGGAGAAGGAAATTGCTGAACTTCGGGAGGGGTTCATAAAAGAGAAAGAGGAACTTGAGAAAGGCACCTCCCAGAAACTTTCCGACCTCGACTCTCGGATGGCGGAGCTGACTTCGACCGTAGAAGCGATTCAAAAGGATAAGTCAGAAAGTGACGCAATCCTTGCGAAGACGCTCGAGGAAAAGGCCCAGCTCGAAGCCGAGGTCGCATCTCTAAAGAAGCCTTCAGAAGAAAAGAAGAAGATGAAGGCATTGAAGAGAAAGCTTAAGGATCTGGAGAAGGATTACGTGGATCTGGAGAAGGACTATGCAGATTTGGCGGTCAAGAAGCGGGAGTCCGATGATATGACGAAGTTGGGCTTTCAAGACGGCTTCTGTCTTGCTCGGCACCAAATTCTGCAGAAGTTCCCAGATTTTGACCTCTCCTTCCTGGAAGGCATGAACATCCCGAAGGAGCCTCGGTGGACTTGGTCCAAGATCGAGCACTTGAAACTGCCTCCTTCTTTCTCGGCGCCGAACGCTGCTGATAAAAACACAGAGGCTGGCAGTTCTCAAGACGCCGAGGTTCCTTAGTTTGTACTAGGGCCTTTTGTCTTCATTTTCTTCTTCTTTTTTGTAGTCTTTCAGCAACTTTCTTCTCTGTAAGCACTCTTTGGCTCAATAGATAAAAATTTGGCTAAATATTTTTTGCCAGATCCCTTTGTTGCCCTTTGTCCCGAACATAATTCGCTCGAGAGACTTCGGAAAACCATACTTTTGCTTTCCTTTGTCCCGAACATATTCACTCAAGGGACTTCGGAAAACCATACTCTTGCTTTCCTTTGTCCCGAACATATTCGCTCAAGGGACTTCGGAAAACCATACTTTTGCTTTCCTTTGTCCTGAACATATTCGCTCAAGGGACTTCGGAAAACCATACTCTTGCTTTCCTTTGTCCCGAACATATTCGCTCAAGGGACTTCGGAAAACCATACTTTTTGCTTTCCTCGGCGATTGCTTTCGTGAGACTCTTGTTTTGTACTTCTTCAGAACTTTTTACTTAGACAAATTTGTCCAACTTGTGCAATACAACCTTCCCACCAAACGTTTTAGGCATAGAATTTTTTCAAGGCCTCTGAGTGCCAAGTGTTTTTTAATTCTATGCCTTCGGCATCACCGAGCTTATAAACTCCTTTTCGTACTTCGGCAAGTACCAGGTGCGGTCCTTCCCAATTTGCGCGAAGTACCCCGTGGGATGGCTTTTGGGGTGCAAATTCAGCCTTTCGGAGAACGAGGTCTCCCTGTTTTATTCCCTTTGGCTTGGCGCGTAGGTTTATGGCTGCTGCTATTCTTTGCTGGAAAGGTTTTCTTCTCAGCTCGGCTACTTCTCTGTGTTCGCCGACGAGGTCAAGCTTGGTTCTCAGGCCGAGGTCATTTCCAGTTTCATCAAACACTTGGACTCGTATTGACGGTTGTACTACCTCGACAGGGATGATGGCCTCTGTGCCGAAGACGAGTGAAAAGGGCGTTTCCCCTGTGGCTCTTCGGGGTGTTGTTCGGTAACTCCATAACACGCTCTGGAGTTCTCCTGGCCATTTCCCTTTTGCTTCCCTCAGTCTCTTTTTCATACCATCTTTTATGGTCCTGTTAGATACTTCCACCTGCCCATTACTTTGGGGGTGAGCTACTGGGGCGAAGTGCATTTTTGTCCCGAGGTCGCTAATGAACTATTGGAATCCTTTGTCTATGAACTGGGATCCATTGTCCGCTACGAGTACCCTCGGTATGCCGAATCTGCATACGATGTTTTTCCATACGAACTTCTGCACTTCTTTTGCCGAGATAGTTGTCAGAGGTTCTGCCTCGACCCATTTAGAGAAATAGTCAACTGCTACTACGCAGAACTTTACGCCTCCAGGCGCCGTTGGGAGTGGCCCAATGAGATCTATGCCCCAAACTGCGAAGGGCCAAGGATAGTCTGCCGAAGTCACGAACTCCGAGGGTGTTCTTTGGATGTTCGCATGTCTCTGGCAACTACCACATTTCTGGACGAACTGCTTGGCGTCCTTTCTCAGGGTAGGCCAGAAGTATCCTTGGCGAAGTATCACTGCTGCGAGGGCGTCGGTTCCGATGTGCAAACCACAGGCCCCTTCGTGAACATCTTCGAGGATCATTTCAGTATCCTCTTCACTAACACACCTCTGTAGTGGATTTGCATATCCTTGCCGATATAGTTCTTCTCCAATTAAGAAGAAACGTCCGGAGCGCCTTCGCACTTTTGCGGCTTCGCTGGGGTCTTCGAGGAGTGTGTTAGTTGCTAGATACATTTTGATTGGTTCTTTCCATCCTTTCCCCGAGGTCTCTATGCTTAACACCGCGATGCTGGGTTGGCTTAGCACTTCGGTGCAAGTTTTGGACTTCGCCAAACAGTCTGCCTCAGCATTTTCTCGTCGGGGTACGTTCTCGATTTTCACGACGTCGAACTCCCGAATAAGCTTTGTTACCAACTCATGGTATTTCGCCAAGGTCGGGTCTTTCGCGCTATAGTCCCCTGCCATTTGCCGGACCACCAGCTGGGAATCACTATGGGCTTTCAAGTTTCTCACGCCAATTTTTCTGGCCAGGCGTAATCCTGCTATGAGGGCCTCATACTCGGCCATATTGTTGGTGGCGTTGAAACTGAACTTGATGGCCTTCATTACTTCTAGGCCTTCGGGGTCTCTGATAATCACTCCAGCTCCCTGGTATTCGGATCCTGAGGCCCCGTCAACATATAACGTCCATTCTGGCTCGTCTTCGCCCGAAAACGAATGTCCCTCCTCGGTGTTTGGTACTTCGGCAATGAAGTCTGCCAAAGCTTGAGCTTTTATAGCTTTCCGGGGTTCATACGTGATGTCGTGTTCGCCGAGCTCTATACACCACTTGGAAAGCCTTCCCGAGTAATCAACTTTCCTCATAACATCCCGTAGAGGCAGGGTACTTCGGACGATAATGGGGTGAGCCTGAAAATATGGCCGCAGCCTTCTCCCTGCAAGCACTAAGGCATATATAGCTTTTTGAAGCAAAGGGTACCTGACTTCAGCGCCATGCAAGGACTTGCTGACATAGTAGACCGGCCATTGCTTTAGCCCTTCTTCTTTCACGAGGACTGAGCTCACAGCTTTTTCTGTGACAGCGAGGTATAATACGAGGGGCTCTCCCTCCCCACGTTGCCGCAGGCTCGGCAGGCTGGCCAAGTAGACTTTGAGTTCTTCCCAGGCTTTTTGGCAATCTTCATCCCAAGGATGACCATTCCTTCCGAGGTCGCCTTCCATCTTTGCTGCCTTTGTGAGGACTTTGAAGAAGGGTCGACACCTATCTCCGTACCTAGAAATAAACCTGCTCAGAGAGGTTATTCTTTCGGTGAGTCTTTGCACGTCTTTGACTGTGGCAGGAGTTCGGAATTCAAGTAGAGCCTTAATCTTCTCGGGGTTAGCATCGATGCCTCTTTCGGATACCATGTACCCAAGGAACTTTCCCGAGGTCACCCCGAAGATGCATTTCTCAGGATTAAGGCGGATCCCGAAGGCTCTGAGTTTTTGGAAGGTTTCCTCTAAATCTTCAACGTGGTAGCCAGGCAGTTTGCTTTTGACTATCATATCATCAACATACACCTCCATGTTCCTCCCAATTTGGTCTTTGAAGACTTTGTTCATCAACCTCTGGTAGGTGGCTCCTGCATTTTTGAGTCCGAAGGGCATCCTGATATAGCAATATGTTCCTCCCTCAGTGATGAAGGCAGTCTTCTCTTCATCTTCGGGGTTCATCCTTATCTGATGATACCCACTGAAAGCGTCCAGGAAACTTAGGAGCCCGTACTCGGCAGTTGAGTCTACCAGTTGGTCTATTGGCGGAAGGGGATATGAATCTTTCGGGCAAGCATCGTTCAAATTTCTGAAGTCGATGCACATCCGGAGCTTACTACTTCCTTCTTTTGTGGCAATTACCACGTTGCTTAGCCATTCGGGGTAGTTTACCTCCCGGGTAATGCTAGCGTCTGTCAGACGCTGGACTTCGGTCTCGACGAAGTCACTTTTGTGAGCTGAGATGCTCCGTTTCTTTTGCCGGACAGGTTTTATTTCCGGACTCGCTTTGAGGCTATGCTGGATTACGCGAGGGTTTACCCCTGGCATGTCCTTCGGCGAGTAGGCTAACAGATCTTTATTTGCGAGCAGAAAAGATACAAGTTTTTCCTTGCCTCCTTCGGCCATGCTTTTCCCTATTCGGGTATTATGGCCTGGGACAAGCTCTACTTCTTCTGTTTCCGCTTTTGTGGGATCTTCTGCCTCGCCCCTTTCCAGCTCTTTTGCTTCTACAGCATGTGCTAAGTTGCTTGCTGGGGCCTTTCGTGCTCTGACGAACACCTTTCTCACCTCGCCTTGATCAATGAAGATCTTTGCGTCTCCTTCCTTGGTGGCGAAGGTAACGGTCAAGTACTTTACATCTGGACGAATGTGCAGATTTCCCTGTGTCTGTCTGCCGAGGATGGCGTTGTATGACGAAGGAACGTCCATGACTATGAATCTTGCCATGGTAGAGGTGAACAACTCAGCAGTTCCTTTCTCCGAAGTTCCTTTCATCATCAAGGGGAGGTCGATCCACCCGAGGACAGGTAGCTCAGATGGTCCTATGCCGAACGTGGGTGAAGTAACAGCCTTGAGGTCACTCCTGGATACGCCCAAGCTTGGCAGCAAATGTGAGAACAAGACGTCTGCGTTTGACCCATCGTCCAGCAGTACCCTCTTGACGTCCCAGTTTCCTATCCTCGCCATTATCAGCAATGGATCGTCATGGGGAAATATGATGGTGGAGCCATCCTCGCGGGCCAATTTTTTCGTTGGGCTCTGATATTCCATCACCGCTATCTCTCTGGCCCTTCTTTTTCTTTCCGAGGATGGAAGTCCGGTTGTGATCGTCTGTATTACTCCTGCCGAAGGTAGAGGACGCCTTCTCGGACTTCGGTTCCTTCGCCTGTCTGAATCGTAATCCTCGTCATCGGGCTTTCCTTCTTCCTCTTTTTTCCCCTTCGGGGAAGGCATTCTCAAATAACGCCGAAGCTGGCCCTGCTTTATCAGTGATTCGATGTACTTTTTCAGCTGAAAGCAGTCTTCGGTGTCATGACCGTGATCACGGTGGAACTGACAGAACTTCTTCATGTTCCTTCTGTTGTCAGCAGTCATGCCCCTCGGTCGTTGGATTTGAGCCCCCTGTTTTTCCAACGCCATGAGGACGTTAGCCCTCGTGGTGCTCAGAGGTGTAAAGTTTTGGGGCTTCCTTCCTCCTACTCGCGCTCTCCGAGGTCGGCCTAACTGTTCCGTTGGACACCGGGCTTGCTGGCTGGACCCTTCGCCACGAGCGTGAATATGGTCAGCCTTTGGTCCCGTCATTCTCAGCTCTTCGGCTGTCATATGTTGTTCAGCCCTTCGGTAGAATTCTCCCAGCGTGTCCGGGGGATCTTTGGAGAATTCATAAAACAAGTGCGAATCCCTCCGGAGGCCCCTCGTCATGGCGAGGATGCGGATTTCGGGGCGAAAGTCCGGAACACTGAGGGCCTCTCTGTTGAACCTCTCGACATAGTCACGGATGGTCTCCCCGTTTCTTTGTGCTATGTCAAACATCTGGACGGGCATCTTCGCCGTCGGCTTGCTCCCAATAAACTGTTGGGTGAACGCTGTGGACAGCTCCTGGAACCCCCTGATGTTTCCGGGAGGCAGGGAATTGTACCAGGCAGTTGCTGGTCCTGCGAGGGTGACTTCGAAGCACTTGCAGAGTGTAGCATCATCAGCCCCGTGTAGCACCATGCTTCGTTTGTACTTTGTTAGGTGGGCCTGGGGATCAGTCCGACCCTCATAGGTCTCTAGCCGAGGTAGCCTGAAGTCACTTGGCATGGCCGCCTCGACCACTGTTCGGGCGAATGGAGTTTCATCTCCAGAGACGGTTTTAGTTAGCCTGGCCCAAACAGGCTTTCGTGCCACCTGCTGTTCCACTCTCTCCAGTCTTGACAAGACTTTCTCCAGCAGGAGCGTAGCACTGGGCTCCTCTTCCTGGTGCTTGGAGGTTCTTTGGTAAAAGGACTGTTGCCGTCTCTTCAGGGAGCGACTTCGGTACCGAGTTGAGGGGGACCTTGCCTCTGGCGACAAACTTCTTCTGGACGGGACTTCAGGTCGTTCAGTCCTCGCTTTTTCTGCCAGCCGTGCTCCGAGGGGCAAGTTATCTGTCGAGGACTCTTCCCGTGGCTCCCCACTTCCCGAGCTATGATGGGTTGCCCTTGGGCTTTTCTCCCGAGGTCGTGCTGGCGAAGTGGGTTTTTGCGCCTGGGCTGGTTGCGGCTACCTTCAGTCTATCTATTGTGTCATTTCAACCACAACAGACCTCTGAAAGTCTCGTAAAAAACCCATGGTGATCACAAGAGGGCGTTCCTCTTCAGGCAAGGAAGTCTCTGGGGGACTTTGTTCGGTAGTTGGTTGGGTCTCAGGCGCGGACTGGGACTTCGGGAGTCCTTTGTCCTTCGAACGCCGAGTTTCGACAACAGCTACCTGGGAGTAGGTTCCCACAGACGGCGCCAAATGATGCCCCAAGGCATCTTCGTTTGCTGTCATGTTGACAGGTGGAGAGACTTCCTGAGGAGGCGAGCGCCTGGAGCTCTGGTTTCCCAGCTGAGCGTGCCTGAAAAGCTCAAAGAAGAGGTTAGGAGGTCCCCGGTTTGCTTTTCCGGGGAGGACCCTCCGACGCCCAAGTCAGTTTTCTGAGTGAAAGTGGAGGGAGAACACTAAGGGATCAAGTGTCTTGCCTGTTTTGTGTTTTCTCAAAGGGAGGAAAATGCCCATCCTTTGCCCAGTCCCATTTTCTAATATTTATAGGAGTAGCTGGTCCGTTCAGATCATGACACGTGTTCGGTCGGTTTTGATATGTAGTTTTGGACCTAGGGGACAGGCAGTTGTTTGTAGCCTCCTTAAGCCCTGGACCCGAACGGGTTGTGTCAGGACTGGGGCGGCTGCGGCGTGTCAGTTCACCGTTCAGATGTGACGTGTAGGGCTTGTGGGCGACATGTCAGAGGCTCCTTAAATGCTCATACCGTACTCCCGAGGTCCCCTGGGCGAGGTCGCCCTTCGGTGCGAGCACCTCCTTCGGGATCTATCCCATAGTTCTGGGAGTTCCCTTGATGAACACCTTCTTCGGGACTCACACCCATAGTTAGGGGATTCCCTTGTTCAGGTGTTTCTTGTTCGGGGAATACCTCTTCGGGGCCTCTGCCTTCGGGGAGATTCTCCCTTGCTTCAGAGAGATGACTCTCTTACCCGAAGACGGTCAGTTTGGCCTCTCGATGGAGACGGTGTTGTCCTCGGAATTCCTGACGAGCTAACCAAAGTCTCGAGCTCTTAGTGTTTGACTTCGCACCTTCCGAGGTCAATGAAAAGATCCTCTCTTGGGTGATGTCAGACTCCTCGGCCAATATTCTGGCAGGGAGTTACTACCGAGGAGGCAATAGCCTTTGGCTATCACACGGCTTCTGTCCTCCTGATGGCCTGCATCTTTCTTTGAGTCTAACTTCATTGACATTATGTCACTTGGAGGATCTGAAATCCATATCCAGAGGCCTGCTCCAAAACTTCACTTGCCTTCAAGAGTTCAAAATTTGGCATTGCTCAAAGCTAGAGTACTTGGCTAACAATTTATATTTTCCTCTCTCGCTTGGATATTTTGAGTTGTGGAATTGTCCTCTTCTAGAGCACAAGTGCAAAGAAGAGACATGAGAATATTGGCCCCTCATTTCTCACATCCCTTGCATTCACATACTGACCAACCAGGTAGCTCTGTTAAGTATTTTTATGTTCCCTTTTATTGCATAGAAAAGAAAATCGTATTAGTAATAACACAGCTGGAATCTGCACAAGCTAGAGTCATATATATTATCGTTCACTATTTTCAATTCTTTTGTCATCTTGCCAATTAATTTGGGACTGTATATAGCTCTGGGGAAGCCTTAATCTATGCAAATGATTTATATAATAGTCTTTTGTGCATTGAATAGGCCTCATTCCTTCTCCTTGTGGTTGGCATATTCTCTTCGTTTGCACAAAAATTGTCGCTTATTTATTCATTTGCACAAAAATTGTTGACCATTACTGTTGTTGGTACTTGCTTATCATATCTTGGCATGCAGTGTAAAGGTAGAGGATTGTTCAGTGATCTAGAATGTAACTCTAATTGTGATTGCCTGCAAAATAATTTGTCTGCTTGACATTTTTTGTCAGCAATCTGGTTAGGCAAATTTGGTGTTAGCTTCACTAATTGTTGCGTTCTAACTTAGGAAGCCTTGGTTAGGTCATGAATAATTGTGACTAAGTCTCAATTTGAAAGGGTTTTCAATGATTGACTTAAGCTACTTAATTGACCATACATTTCCATCAGAAAAAAAAAGACATGTGATCCTTGGGTCTGCAAAAACCACTGTTTTCCTTGGTTTTGTCTAAAGTTTAGTAATAAAGTTTGTCCTTAGTTTTATTTGCAAATTCTGAATAAAAGGCTCCCTAGGATTGCAAAATCTCATTGTTCATGAGATTTGAGTTGTTTTTAGAAACCCAGAGGATTAAGGGCTAGCAGTTTAATGGTCTCTATTGGGATCATCACATCCATAAATAGGCAGTCAATCAATGCCTTTCAGAGAACTCTGGATCTAATGCTTGAAATTTTTTGCTCTGGAGGGTTATTGAGCAGTGCAAATATTTGGCTTGCAGGAGCTGAGGACCACCACTGGTGGCACCTTCAAGAAATTTGTGGTATATATGAGTGTGACTTGTGATAGCGGAAGGCCTGTCGCCTCTATCTGGCCGAACTCCCTGCCGGGAAAACGGCCTGGAAACCTGGCGTTACCCAAGGAAAGGTAGAATCACGCACCTCGGAAGCAAAGCCGAAGATCCCGAGCTCGGGACGTCAGGAGACTTGAGGATACTATTAGCCCCCCCGAGGTACTAAACAGATCGCCTTCGGAGAAGAAATACCTGCTAGTGCAAGCCGAAGAAGATCCCTCGAAGGCGGAACCCCTGAATTAGGGAACCCCCGAACTGCGGGCATATTTCCCGAAGGGGCATCGTCCGTACCAGAGGACGACCTCGGCCAGGGACCTCGGGAGTACGGCAGGAGCATTTAAGGAGCCTCTGACGTGTCGCCCACAGACGCTACAGATCGCCTCAAACAGCGGTCTGACATGCCGACGCCATCCAGGTCACGTCACGGCCTGTCTCGGTTCAAGGCTCAAGGAGCCTGCCACCGGCTACTTGTCCCCTATGCCCAGAAATTCAGAGAACATCCGACCGAACACGTGTCACGATCTGAACGGGCTGGACATTCCTATAAATACCAGGAAACAAGCCCTGGCAAACGGTTGGCAAACAATCCAGCTCTCCCTCTCTGAGAAAATACAAACAGGCAAACCCGCCAAGCCTCTTAGTGCTATTCCTCCATTTTCTCTCAGCACCACTGACTTGGGCGTCGAAGGCTCCTCCCCGGAAATACACCCCGGGGACCTCCTAACCCTCTTTTCCTAAGCTTTTCAGGCACGCCCTCCTGGGCAATCTGGCCTCCCGGCGGTCTCCCTCTCAAGAGGTCCCTCCACAAGTCTCAATGTCACCCTACGAAGATGCCACTGGGCATCAACTTGTGTGCCAAGTAAGTTTGCAGAAGCAGTTCTGCACTAAAACTACTATGTTCTGTTGAGAGTTTCATATGTATATTTGAACCTTTATCTTTTGTCTTTGAAAATGGTTCTGGTTTGTAAGTAGTGCTCAACCTATTTCATGTTGGCTCTCTTGTTTGGTAAATAAATGAAATTACCGACAAGAAAATCCTTACATGTGACTTGTGAGTGGCAGGCGATGCTTGTCTGTGGTTCATGGTGAAGCTTGCTTCTGAGCACGCCGGCATGATCATCACATCTGTACATTGGTATTCAATGCCTTTTATGAAAACTGCGGAACTTAATGCTTGAAATTGTTTGAATGTTATCATGCAAGCGTGGATAGAGGGCTTAAAGGAGCTCACGACTAGCAACATGACCTTCAACAGAGCTGTGTGTCTATTTCTGTGACTTGTGCAGGAAGGAAGTCCGCAGAAGCAGTTTTACCACTAAAACTACTGTATATTTTTGTGACGAAATTTTCTTAGTACTCCTAATGATAAGCCGGAAGAGTATTGGAAAGGCAACAGATATAGGTGAATCTCCTGTTGTTCTTGCAGCCACTGTTGCTGATTCTGTGACAAGTGTTTTTACAGGTTTAGAAACGGGAAGCTGACGAATTTATGAAAGCAAATAGAGGCTGTAATGGAGAAATTGCACCCATTTGTCTTCCTTGGCTTGCACGTCGACTTCAGAGAGCAGATTGATTTTCTTTTGCAGATACATTCATCTGCCATTTTTATGTAACTTCTGATTTAATCAAAACTTGACTAGGCACAATTTTTTACCAATAGAAAGCAAACTTTGATGAAATAAACATAAAATTAAATTTGCACATAATCTTTTAAAACCTGACTAGACTTGATCATCTTTAGTTTTCTTATTTATGGTGTTTTTGCACAGATACATGGAAATCCTAGCAATGCAATGTAACAGGGAATTAAGTAATTTCGTAACACAATTTTTTCTATACTAAACCGCATTAATTATGGAAAGTAGGATAAATGGATCAATTTTATTCTTTTTACTGTACAAGTAAATGCACACGTGCATGTGAGTCAAAATGCTAAGTTATTTTTTACTCAAACAACTACAATTCTAATTACTTTTTTTCAAAATAAATAGTAGTAATAATGATTTTTCCTTTTTTTAGTTTAGATATATTTCTTATTAGTTTCATTTTTCTATTTTTTTACATAGTTTTTTATTATAATATTTCATCATAACTATCTTTGTTTGCATCATCCCCCATAAAAATTGCTCATTGTATTTGATTTCTACTTATTATAAATAATAATGATAAAATAATAATAAGAAAAATAATAATATAATATATAATATGCTATACCCAATACTGGTTACAAAAAAACTGATATTTTTTATTTGTGATAGTAGAGTACGCATGAAAATATTTTTATACTTTTAATATCTTATCAAAGATGTCGAATTTTCTCTTCTCACTTCCCAGTGTGAAATTTAAAATTAATAGTTTTCTATTTGTTAAGAAAATATATTAATTTAACGGACTTAATGATATCATGTATTTATAAATTTTCTTAAAATTTATGTTAGTAAATTTTATCTTAATTTTTATACTTCAGATTAAAAAAATTAATGATTAACATAAATATCTTATATTAATTGACTCAAACAATTAAGTAGATTTATCATTAATGTATTAGCAAAAATTTGACTTTTAAAGACACAAAAGCTAAATTAATTTTTAATAAAAATTTTGATGTTCTGTTTAAAATAGAGAAAAACATATATTAAATCCATAGATGGGAGATATTCAATAGAATCTCAAGTAAAAATAGTTTTATTTTAATAAGTATAATGCAAATATGGGCCATGATGTCAAAGTATAGACTTTGGAGTAGACACTATGCTTTTCCAAAGACATATAACCATAAGTAACTATACATTACTAAAAAGGTTTAATTGCCTCACTCTTAATTTTTAATGAAAAATATATTTAACCCGGAGGTTTTAAATCTGCAGTTACTCTCTATTTTATGACTAAGATAATTTGATAGTTCAAAATATCGAGGTTATGTATTGTATAGTTTTTTCTTTTTATCTTTTTGGGTACTTAATGTTTACCTATTGATTAAAAAAATTATACTCACATAATTGAGGTTTGAAAATATAATCTTATCTATTGTTCTTATAATATAATTAGTCAAGTATGGGAAAATACACTCCTTAAAATAGAATAAATTCCTAGTACCTAAAATAACTTATAATTTAATGTTTATTCAATTTATATCTTTGCATTTTTTATTATATATAGACATATATAGATTTTAAGTTGCACTTTTAGGTTCTGATAAAAATATTTAAAGTTCAAAAAGTAAATATATTAATAAACATCATGTGTTAAGCATGTTTAATAGTCATATAAATCAAATACATGTTTGTTACAAAATGTTAAATTTAGTGGCATTTTTCAGTTTTTTGCCATAAAACAAGAGTTATACAAATCAGAAAAAATAAATTTCCATTTTTTTCTTATATTTTCCTTTTCAAATAGTAATCTTATTTTCCTAATATAAAGAATTTGTAGATGGTACAAATATGTTTAGATTTTAAATATTAGAAATGCATTGAAGTTTTGATTAATCAAATAAAGAAAAATATTAAATTAGTAAACTCAATAAAACAATACTATTTTACAATAAAAAATAAAAAATTTTCAAAATATGTTTCATATTTGAAGAATTTTGTGTATCAATGTCAAATGATAAAATCACATTAAAATTATATTTTTGATAAATGAATAAAGTTTTCATCCAATATATAGAGTACATGTTGGGATTTTTTTTTGTTCTACTAAACTTATTATATGTTCTCCTAAGAATCCTACAATTTCTTCCTTTATCATATAGTCTTCTATGGTCAGGACCTGTAGTCAAGACCTAAAAATATGTAATTTGATTATAACTTTTGAATATATAAACCCTTACACTTATTTTCTTATTATATTATTTTCTTATTATACTTAATCTTTGGTAAAATAAAAACTTGCAATCACAATATAAAATTATTAACTACATCTCTTAACAATTCTAAAACTACTTCCAAATTATAAGTTTCTATCATGAAATATAATATTCAAATAAAAATTATTTCTAATTTGATACAATTTGTAATATTTGATTGGCTCTAAAAATAAAAATTGAAAAATATATTTTAATATTATTTAGAATAGAAAAAGAGTTAGTTGCTAAGAAATTTTTTTTGTCTTACAATAAAAAGGATGACCATGTTAAAAAGATAATTCTTCTAATCCAATATTTAAAAAATTTGAAAAATATAAAAATAAGTTGCTGCTAAAAGTCCCTTTATTATGATATAAACAACTAATTCTACTAGTGAAGAAATTTTTTTCCTAAATTTTTTCCTATTTACCTTTGGTACAGGGATAATAATTTTTTTTTTCATATTAAGTGCTTGAGTCATGATTGTATTATATTATTGCACTAAGATGGACCAGATAAACTATCATATAGTATACATTTATCCAAGTTGAAAAAAAAAACTTAGTTGATAAAAATTCTATATTTAAAGACATTTTTTAATATAATATATACTTTTTTTTTGTTTGAAAGAAAGCCAAATTGCATTAATTAAAACGTAAAGCAACATATGACTAATCTGGGAAAGGCACGTTCTAAGACACCACCTAAGGAATGAAGGCTCCTTCTAATTAAGACATTGGTAGCCCCATTTGCCAAACGCCTAGCAAAGGAAAAAAAAACAGCCAAAAAAAAAAAAAGAATCTCCCAAAATTCTAGCTTTATCTAACAAAACACCAAAATAAAATAAAGAAAAGAAGGTCCTGTTTTGAAGCCCAAAAATTAAGCGAAGGGATTCTGACTGCAAAATCAACAATTTGAGGCGACTAAGGACCGACGAGAGAGAGAGATACACGTTTCATCGCTATTTGTCATTCATTGCAAGTTAGCTCGTTATTTGGTTATATTTTTTTGTTTTTTTAGAAAAATCGTGGGTGTAGTATAGTGGCTAATAAACTTGTTAGAGCATCGTCAAGTCAAATAGGAGTAAGTTTTTCTATGGCTTCTCTTCCTTGTTGGTTGTTGGTATTATGCAAACAATTTGGCCTTCCAATGGACAATGTTATGGGGATAAAACTTCCGCGCATGCGGGGTACGCAAGATTACTTATACTAGTTTTGCTAAATTTGAACAAGCATTCATGTTAGGTGCACTGGTTAGCGTTTTTACTTGAAAACGCTTTATTAGCCCTGTTTGGTATTAACATTAGCGATTAGTATTAGGGTTTTGAAAAAGTTATCTAATAATAACTTTTAATTTTAGTATTTTCATCTCAACTGTTAAATAAATTATCCAAAACTTTAACACTAATGATAAAAGTTGTTCCCAAACAAGGCCATTAGGAGTTCAACTCAAGCTAAACATCCCTTCTCCCTATTTTTTCCTTTTTTTTAATTTTTTTTTATTCAAGAATCTCCAACGGTAGTGATAATAGTAGACTCTATCCCATTTCCCAAACAAAATAGATCAGGAAAATCTTGATGATGGAGCTGTGTTAGTGTTGATGAGCGTAAGTAGCCTCATCAAGTTGACAGGGACTGCAGCTTATTGTACTTTTGAGTTCGTCATCGTACATTAATTTAACAATTCTGATGCATGTCTATTTTGTCTGAGTAATCCAAATGCTAACATTTGGTCTTCTGTTTGATTCTAGCGCTAAAAGGTGACATGGAGATGTACATGATCAGTAACCTGCTTTGGAGGCTGTGGTTGATGATGAATATGAGAAGCTTGGGGGAGTGATGAGCTCTTAGCAATGTGTTTACTGGGTAATCCAAATCAAGGTATTGAGAAGTTTATTTTCTTACGATTGAGGCTTCCATTGTGGAAATTGAGTAGCATAGTATATATTCATCAAGAAATCAAAATTTCTTACTTTTGACAAAAATAATGAATAAACCATTAATGTTTTAGGCCCGGCTCGAATCAACAACCAATGTTTTTTTTTTTTGCTAAATAAGCCACGAACGTTATTTAAATAGGCTAATTCACCCACTTGACTCTTAAAATATGCCAAAACTCCCCCCCATTGACTTTTTAAAATTGTCAAAAATAGATCCACTCGGTCTTAAACACTCCAAATAGGCTACCTTCCTTAATTACAGAGTTTCATAACCACCTTCCTCAATTCCATTCTCTAGGTAAAGTATATTCTTTCCAGCTTTCCGGCTTCAACAAAGTGAACCATCTTCACTGCCCAGGATGAAATACCTCTGGCCCCACACTGCCGCTCGATGTTTTGCTTATATTAGCACTTAATGCCCCTCTATTTACCTCACCCGAGAGCACTACTTGCTACTTTATCTTTTTTATATTAACTTGAATCTCCACCACTGGTAGCATCGCATGGTGGTGATTAGCTATAGATGGGTTGTTGACAATTTTTTGAATCTTCTTTGAGATTGGCAGAGTGGGGTACAAGTGAGTTTCAAGGCCACCAATATTTGTGGCACAAGGTGAGACAGAGTATGGAGCAACATAACCACTATTAGTGAGCTTAGGAGGATCCAAATTTACTACCCACAAATAGAGTCCGAAGATTAATGTCAACTTCGAGAAGATGGTTAAAATGTTAGATTAATAAAATTTAGAAGCATTGAGTTTGACTCCCCATATCTCATATTAAAAGTCTATGTGATTTATAATGTGTATATATGACTCCAACATCTAGAGCTTGATCACCTAGCACATATGCTTTTCAGAAAAACAATAGCTCATATGTTGTGGGCAAGTGTTCTGTCAATCGGTTCTGGACCTAGGTCATCATAAATGGTATCAGAGCCAACCCGATTTTGTGATGCTGTGGGCCATACTTTTGATTTTGTACGGCGGAGGCTTGATTCTGTTCCGTGTACGGTACATATCTATCACCTACTAGGCTCACAATTCTAGATTTGTTGGTAGCCTAACGAGGACGTTGGGCATATAAGTCGGGGAAATTGTGACACCTCATATCCCACATGAGAAGGTTGTGTGATTTCTAAAGTGCATATATGACTACAAGGATCAGAACTTGATCATGTTAGTGTTGTACCCAAAAGCCAATCATGAGATGATTGTATTTTGGACATTGGGGCATGATATTTTATTGAGGCATTAATCCAGTAAATTATGCTTGTTGTTTTGTTTTTGTGTAACGTAATAAACATAATTCTAACCCTAGAATAATGATATTCTTAAATCTCTCTAGTCTAGTATTATCGTGGAGTGGATTGCAATAATACGTAAAGACTAACATATATGGAGTCTAATATAAGATATGCAGTCTACATATGGGTACAAGTTGGAGAACCTGTGTACTAGACCGACCCACCATGAGAACACTACATGGATTGCTACATGAGAACACTACATGGATTGCTACATGAGTATCATAAGTGATTCTCATAGTGATCATGTATATGTAGTCCTTTGACCTAAGGTCATCAAGGTTCTCTACATGTGAATCACATACTTTGATACTTCCCTTTGTTGCTCGTAACTGAGTGAACTTGAATGAAGTCATTGGGTATGCCACATATCATGCGGAGGGTTTTGTACGATCAAGATGGGATTTCTATGCAACGGGAGTGATATCTTCTGGCCCTCTGATAAAGTAAGACTAAGAAAATGCACGGTCATGCTCGGATGAGTTGATATACGATATCAATGACATCATTTTAAGTTAGTTTACTCGGTAATCAAGAAACCATAGATCAGACTATATGAGAGTGACCCATTCCATGTCTCATTTTTTGTCTTGATATCTTGGACAAAGAGACAATGGCATATACGGATAATGATCAGAAAGGTTTAGTTGAATCACTGACAATCTTGTTACTTGGGTAGCAATGATGTGTTGCGAGACACCACTCATTGTTTATGATCATAAATGTGATTTATGATCATTACCAATGTGACAGGAGCCTATTAGGTCACTCATATAGAGCCAATTAGATTATTTGAGTGCATGGGCTGAATTGTTTGGTCTTAGTTTCACGATAATTTCGTATTAATGATTGGCCCAAAGGTTGAGTCATTATTAGGCCCGAAATTAAAGCATAATTAGATTAGAGCTTTGAAACCCATTAGGATTGGGAGTTGAGTCTCATTATAAATATATCATATAGTGAGAATTTTGCAGCTCTTGCCCTAGCCTCATTAAGGACAAAATCAGAAGAGTTTTGAAAGTTCTAGCCGCTTTATTTTCTTGTCATTCCTTGAACGACGCAAGCTAACACTATGAGCGTAAGAGAAACGCATCTATTAGGATGTGGTGGAGGCGCGGTGATTCCAAGAGGCTCGTGTGGATATCATAGAGAGCTTGAATACATCAATGGTTCAAGTTTTGTGATTCGACTTAAAAGTTGGGTGAAAGATCCCAACCGAACTAGGTATAAAATTTTGAGCACCCGATTTATCCCATTTCACTTAGATCCTAGAGGGGTTCAGCAATATTCCGTTGTGCTTGCTTGGCTGCTGAAACCCTACAGTGGTATCAGAGCTATTGGTGAAACTGTAAATCAGGACTAAGAGCCAAATCACATGATATATTGTGTGTTCAGTTGCTTTCGATCATGATTGATTAAATTGATTCATGATGCATGAAATCGAAACTCGTAATGAATATATGAGATATATGAAGAAACGACACAAATATGTTAATGAGATTAATCGTAGATTGATTAGTATGAGATACCTACCTAAATTAAAATTGTTGCAATAGTTGCAAAACCATAGTAGGGATGGATTAGGGCTGTTCAGGCACCTTGAGTAGAGAACTTTTGGTGGCTCAGATGGAGGTGGTCTCGGGTGCTTAGTTGCTCCAAATAATAGATCTCGGGCAACATAATTGTAAGACAATTTTTGTGCCAGGGAGCACTGCCTCCTAGTAACCCCTCGTAAGGACGGCTCCCTTTGATCCCCCACTAATCTGCCAACAGGACCGCCGTATGTGAAGCGCCATATTAATAAAACTGGTTAATAAATACGTGTTAATTGACATGCATTTTTGTTGAATGAGATTTGACATGATATGCTGATTGGTGGTTGAAGCTTGATGCATGGTTATAGCCCTTGTTGGTTGTACTTATAAATACGGCCTACGAGTCGTGCCTTTTCTTGTTACTCTCATTATACCTTCTCTTCTCACCTTATGATAAGTTTATATTTATTATATTTATTTCTATCATATTTAGTATGCTTTAATATGTTTTGAACCTTAAAGATATATTTTGAGTATGTTTTGTAGCTTAGAGCATATTTGGACTCAATTGATTAAGAGTGGATTTAATTTGCCATTTTACAAGTTGCAATTTGGTTGTGTTCTTTCAGGATTTTGATAGATTGGCGATGTTCCGGTAGAAAAATCATATATTAAGCTAAAGAGATCGGAATCAAGTGATTCTTGATTCATTGGAAAGAAAGCATCTGGAACTACAAATCATATTTAGACCATGAAACCAATTTTGCACGTTAAGGGGTTCCAATTCAGCTTCAAACTCATGAATTTGCGAGTCATCGTTGGTTTAGAAGCAGTTGCGGTTTTTTGGGCATATCTTTGGCTGTAGATGTCCGTTTCATGTGATTCAGTTGTTGTTTTGAAGATAAGAAAGATCTCTACAACTTTAATGCTTTGAAATAATGACTGTATCAAGGTCAAATCTCAGCTTGAAGTTGCTGCTGCTATTCTGGAGCATTGCTTGGCTGACAGCTTTAAAACCTTCTAGTTAGTTTGAATCTTTTTATTTGTGTGGGGTACTTTTGTAACAATATATGAAGTTTAGGGAGTTTTGTGAATTTAACCACAGTAGGTTAACTTTATTAGAATAAAGGAGCAGCTGCTGCAGGTGGCTGCCTCCCCTCCTTCCCCAACTCTCTTTGTCTATTTTCTTGTTTGTTTTTCTTTTCATTTTAGTGATCTTTTTATTCTTGGTTGAAGGAGACTGAAATCCCGAATTCTTCAGCACTGTGAGATCAAAGTTGTTTTTATTCATTCAATTAATATTTTGAGTATTGGATGTTCTTTTATGATTAATTTCATGATTATTTCATTTATATATTAGGAGGCATACTAGTTGTTATTCGAATTCAATCTACAGCTGGGTTAGAAATTAAATCCGTAATTTTTTGGTTTCTTTAATCTGTGAAGCAATTAAGGTTTAGTGATTTGTTGTGTCAGAAATCATTAGGTCTTAGGAAGAACATTTAACTAAATTAAATGCAGCCGCTTGTGTTTGTGTTATTTAGTTTCATTGATCTCTCTAATTTTTAATGCAATTGTTAAATTAAATCAAACCGCTTGTCTTAGGTTGTTTAGCAGTTAAGGTTAATTAGATCGCTTGTTTTCTAATTAACTACGACTAATGAGAGGTAGGAAGATTGTTCCAACGATGAATATTCAAAGTCTTGATTGATCTATCTATGCATCGATGATCAGTTGTAGGAATTCAGTGGTGGATGTTGACTGATGCCAAAGTTTGAATTCTTGATTGTTTTGTTGGTTTCTTAATTGATAGGTTTTTTAATTTTTGTTCTCTAATCATTTTTTTATTTTATTTCATTTTTTTGATTTTATTGCAAACAATCCCCCCCAATCTTTTGTTTTAGTTTTCTATCAGGAAGCTTTTAGATAAAGAATTTTCCTTGGGATTCGAGATGGTTTCCACTGCTATACTGCAAATTTATTTATTTTAAGTTGTTAGTGATACTAGAATTATTTTTGGCTGTTTCAATGATCAACCACTTTACTCCCCTCGAATGTAACTCGAGGTTTTTGTTATTGATCTAATTGTACATTCTGGGATCGTCGGAGTTGGTGTGTCCAAGGAGGTAACTACAAAGAGACAACCAAGGAGGAAAAAGAAGGAGCTTATGGAGATCTTTTCTTTTCTTAAGCTTTTATGATATTCTCATTGACTTGAGAATATCGCATAGTTTGGGCTATAACCATGTCACGTTTATTTTGGTTTTAGCATAAGATGCATGTTTTATATTTGTATGTGATGCATGTATAAGACAGCCGGAGATAATAATTGGTGAGATCGAAAGGAAAAATCCTCAAACAAAATATTAAGTCATTAAATGTGATGCCTTCCAAATGTTGGCACTCATCAAGACTTTGATCAACATTGGCTGGGTTTTCCAAAGCAAAACACCTATGTTCATCTTGGTAAGACACAATGGGATAAAATTGATGTCCAAAATTGCTAACTTTAGGTCCGACTTAACTAAGTCATCCTAATAGGATTAGGGACTTAGAGGCATAGGGTTAGGCTTAAGTTCATGATATGAGCTTGGAAAAGTGTTGTTCACCCAACCACCCAAGAGTTGCATAAGATGCAATTGGCAATGAGTTGCCTACCTAAATAGTTGTAACTTGAGAGAAAAGCCAAAGCTGACTCAGGTTGTGGTGAAATATGGATATTGGCCCACTAGAACACCTTAGCACTAAGGTGTTTTGAAATAATATCAAGGGCTAGTATTTTGAGTAAAATAATGGGAGTATCATTTAATAAAAGTCCTTATTAAATGAATTAAAATGCATGACTCTTATACTACATATTTATTGTTGTAGATTACCATGGCACAAAACACATCGACACTTTATTGTGACTGATCCCTGAGAAGGAAAAACTGAATGGGACCAATTTTCTCAAATGGTACCGAAATTTGAGGATAGTCCTTAAGCAAGAGAGAAAGGCTTATGCTCCAAGAGCTGAAAAGAATGCTCACAAGAAGTATTCTGATGATGCTTTGGATGTTGCTTGCCTTATGTTGATAACCATAAAATCTGAGCTTTTGAAGCAACATGAAAACATGGGGGCATTCGATATGATTGAACATCTCAAAATGCTCTTCCAAGAGTAAGCTAAGTATGAGAGGTTTAAGAACTATAAGGCATTGTTTCAGTGCAAAATGTATGAGTGAAGTCCCGTGGGTCCTCAGGTGCTCAAGATGATTGGGTACATTGAGAATCTTGAGAGTTTGGGATTTGCTCTTCAGAAAGAGTCGATTGTTGATGTAGTCCTGCAATCATTGCCGGAAAGCTATAGCTTGTTCATCATGAACTATAACATGAATGACCTTGACAAGTCCCTCCCTGAATTGCTTAACATGTTCAGATCTGCTGAGCAAAACTTAAGAAGGCTAAGCCCATTATGATGGTACAAAAGGGCAAAGGAAAGGGAAAAACCAACAAGAAGAAGGATAGAGCTAAAGGAAAGTCCAATACTAATTCTTCTTCAGCTACATTGAAACCATCTGGTGGTGTGGCTAAGGAAAGAGAATGCTTCCATTGTAAGCAATCAAGACACTGGAAGCGCAACTAGAAGCGCAACTACAAGCTCTATCTTGAAGAACTTGGTAAGAAGAAGGGAAGTAAGACTTCCACTTCATGTATTTTTGTTATAGAGGCTAACTTTTCTACTTCCTCATCTTGGGTACTGGATACTGGATGTCTATCTCACATTTTTGCAAATGTGCAGGATCTAAGTAGGAGTAGAAGATTGGCTCGAGGTGAAGTGGATCTACATGTTGAAAATGGAGCAAGGGTTGCTGCCTTAGCAGTAGGGACTTATGTTCTCACTTTGCCTAGTGGGTTAGTTTTATAATTAGCCAACTGCTACTTTGTGCTTACTATTAGTAGAAATTTGATTTCTGTTTCTCGTTTGGACAAGAAATTTTCTCATTTATAATAAAGGACAAATGTTGTTCTATTTATTTGAATGAAATCTTTTATGGTAGTGCTCGACTTTGCAATGGTTTGTATGTTATAGAACTCAAAAATCCAATTTATAAATGTGAATACTAAGAAGGTCAGATTGAATGATTCGAACCCGACCTATCTCTGGCACTGTCGTCTGAGACATATAAATAAGACCCGCATACAATCATTACCAGAAAGCTATAGTCTGTTCGTCATGAACTATAACATGAATGACCTCGACAAGTCCCTCCGTGAATTGCTTAACATGTTGAGATCTACTGAGCAAAACCTTAAGAAGGCTAAGCCCATTATGATGGTACAAAAGGGCAAAAGAAAGGGAAAAACCAACAAGAAGAGGGATAATGCTAAATGAAAGTCTAATGCTAATTCTTCTTCAGCTGCACTGAAACCATCTAGTGGTGTGGCTAAGGAAAGAGAATGCTTCCATTGTAAGCAATCTGGACACTGGAAGCGTAACTGCAAGCTCTATCTTGAAGAACTTGGCAAGAAGAAGGGAAGTAAGACTTCCACTTCATGTATTTTTGTTATAGAGACTAACTTTTCTACTTCCTCATCTTAGGTATTGGATACTGGATGTCTATCTCACATTTTTGCAAATGTGCAAGATCTAAGTAGGAGTAGAAGATTGGCCCGAGGTGAAGTAGATCTACATGTTGAAAATGGAGCAAGGGTTGCTGCCTTAATCATAAGGGACTTATGTTCTCACTTTGCCTAGTGGGTTAGTTTTACAATTAGACAACTGCTACTTTGTGCTTACTATTAGTAGAAATTTGATTTCTGTTTCTTGTTTGAACAAGAAATTTTTTAATTTATAATAAAGGACAAATGTTGTTCTATTTATTTGAATGAAATCTTTTATGGTAGTGCTCAACTTAACAATGGTTTGTATGTTCTAGAACTCAAAAATCCAATTTATAATGTGAATAGTAAGAAGGTCAGATTGAATGATTCAAACCCGACCTATCTCTGGCACTATCGTCTGGGACATATAAATAAGACCTGCATACAATCATTACCGGAAAGCTATAGTCTGTTCGTCATGAACTATAACATGAATGACCTTGACAAGTCCCTCCTTGAATTGCTTAACATGTTGAGATCTGCTGAGCAAAACCTTAAGAAGGCTAAGCCGATTATGATGGTACAAAAGGGCAAAGGAAAGGGAAAAACCAACAAGAAGAAAGATAAAGGTAAAGGAAAGTCCAATGCTAATTCTTCTTCAGCTGCACTAAAACCATCTGGTGGTGTGGCTAAGGAAAAAGAATGCTTCCATTGTAAGCAATCTGGACACTGGAAGCACAACTGGAAGCTCTATCTTGAAGAACTTGGCAAGAAAAAGGGAAGTAAGACTTCCACTTCATGTATTTTTGTTATAGAGGCTATCTTTTCTACTTCCTCATCTTGGGTATTGGATACTGGATGTCTATCTCGCATTTTTACAAATGTGCAGGATCTAAGTAGGAGTAGAAGATTGGCCCAAGGTGAAGTGGATCTACATGTTGAAAATGGAACAAGGGTTGCTGCCTTAGCCGTCGGGACTTATGTTCTCACTTTGCCTAGTGGGTTAGTTTTACAATTAGACAACTGCTACTTTGTGCTTACTGTTAGTAGAAATTTGATTTCTGTTTCTTGTTTGAACAAGAAACTTTTTCATTTATAATAAAGGACAAATGTTGTTCTATTTATTTGAATGAAATCTTTTATGGTAGTGCTCGACTTAGCAATGGTTTGTATGTTCTAGAACTCAAAAATCCAATTTATAATGTGAATACTAAGAAGGTCAGATTGAATGATTCGAACCCGACTTATCTCTTTCGATGTCGTCTGGGACATATAAATAAGACTCGCATACAATCATTGTCAGAAAGCTATAGTCTGTTCGTCATGAACTATAACATGAATGACCTTGACAAGTCCTTCCGTGAATTACTTAACATCTTGAGATTTGCTGAGCAAAACCTTAAGAAGGCTAAGCCCATTATGATGGTACAAAAGGGCAAAGGAAAGGGAAAAACCAACAATAAGAGGGATAATGCTAAGGAAAAGTCCAATGCTAATTCTTCTTCAGCTGCACTGAAACCATCTGGTGGTGTGGCTAAAGAAAGAGAATGCTTCCATTGTAAGCAATCTAGACACTGGAAGCGCAACTGCAAGCTCTATATTTAAGAAATTGGTAAGAAGAAGGGAAGTAAGACTTCCACTTCAGGTATTTTTGTTATAGAGACTAACTTTTCTACTTTCTCATCTTGGGTATTGGATACTGGATGTCTATCTCACATTTTTGCAAATATGCAGGATCTAAGTAGGAGTAGAAGATTGGCCCGAGTTGAAGTGGATCTACATGTTGAAAATGGAGCAAGGGTTGCTGCCTTAGCCGTACGGACTTATGTTCTCACTTTGCCTAGTGGGTTAGTTTTACAATTAGACAACTGCTACTTTGTGCTTACTATTAGTAGAAATTTGATTTCTGTTTCTTGTTTGAACAAGAAATTTTTTCATTTATAATAAAAGACAAATTTTGTTCTATTTATTTGAATGAAATCTTTTATGGTAGTGCTCGACTTAGCAATGGTTTGTATGTTCTAGAACTCAAAAATCCAATTTATAATGTGAATACTAAGAAGGTCAGATTGAATGATTCAAACTCGAGCTATCTCTGACACTGTCATCTGGAACATATAGATAAGACCCGTATACAATCATTCCCGGAAAGCTATAGTCTGCTCATCATGAACTATAACATGAATGACCTTGACAAGTCCTTACGTGAATTACTTAACATCTTGAGATGTGCTGAGCAAAACCTTAAGAAGGCTAAGCCCATTATGATGGTACAAAAGGGCAAAGGAAAGGGAAAAACCAACAAGAAAAGGGATAATGCTGAATGAAAGTCCAATGCTAATTCTTCTTCAGCTGCACTGAAACCATCTGGTGGTGTGGCTAAGGAAAGAGAATGCTTCCATTGTAAGCAATCTGGACACTGGAAGCGCAATTGCAAGCTATATCTTGAAGAACTTGGTAAGAATAAGGGAAGTAAGACTTTCACTTCAGGTATTTTTTTTATAGAGGCTAACTTTTCTACTTTTCATCTTAGTTATTGGATACTAGATGTCTATCTCACATTTTTGAAAATTTGCAGGATCTAAGTAGGAGTAGAAGATTGGCCGAAAGTGAAGTGGATCTACATGTTGAAAGTGGAGCAAGGGTTGCTGCATTAGCCGTAGGGACTTATGTTCTTACTTTGCCTAGTGGGTTAGTTTTACAATTAGACAACTGCTACTTTGTGCTTATTATTAGTAGAAATTTGATTTCTGTTTCTTGTTTGGGCAAGAAATTTTTTCATTTATAATAAAAGACAAATGTTGTTCTATTTATTTGAATGAAATCTTTTATGGTAGTGCTTGACTTAGCAATGGTTTGTATGTTTTAGAACTCAAAAATCCAATTTATAATGTGAATACTAAGAAGGTCAGATTGAATGATTCAAACCCAACCTATCTCTGGCACTGTTGTATGGGACATATAAATAAGACCTGCATACAATCATTGCCGGAAAGCTATAGTCTGTTCGTCATGAACTATAACATGAATGACCTTGACAAGTCCCTCCGTGAATTGCTTAACATGTTGAGATCTACTGAACAAAACCTTAAGAAGGCTAAGCCCATTATGATGGTACAAAAGGGCAAAGGAAAGGAAAAAACCAACAAGATGAAGGATAAAGCTAAAGGAAAGTCCAATGCTAATTCTTCTTCAGCTGCACTAAAACCATCTGGTGGTGTGGCTAAGGAAAGAGAATGCTTCCATTTTAAGCAATCTGGACACTGGAAGCGCAACTGCAAGCTCTATCTTGAAGAACTTGGTAAGAAGAAGGGAAGTAAGACTTCCACTTCAGGTATTTTTGTTATAGAGACTAACTTTTCTACTTCCTCATCTTGGGTATTGGATACTGGATATCTATCTCACATTTTTGCAAATGTGCAGGATCAAAGTAGGAGTAGAAGATTGGCCCAAGGTGAAGCAAGATTCCTAGAAAGGAATCTTGCCTATGTCAGACGGTATAACTTTTTTTAGATCTCAGTGTCCAAGTACACCTCAGGAGAGAAAGTGCATGAGTAAGATTCCATATGTCGCGGCAATTGGATTTATCATATATGCCATGATATGTATTCATCCCGATGTCTCGTATACCTTGGGCATGACGAGCATGTACCAATCAAACCCCAGTGAAAGTCGCTGGACAACTGCTAAGAACATTTTTAGGTACTTACAAAGTACTAAGGATGCATTCTTGGTCTTTGGATATGAAGATGAGCTCATTGTAAGCGGTTACACCGATGCTAGCTTCCAATCTGATAAGGATGATTACATATCGCAATCTGGTTATGTGTTCTGCATTTGAGGTGGTGTTGTGAGTTGGAAGAGTTCAAAGCAAGAAATAGTAGCCGACTCTACAATAGAATCTGAGTACATTGCCGCCTCTGATGCTGCGAAGGAAGCAGTTGATCAAGAAGGTCATCACAGAACTTGGAGTAGTTTCAAGCATTACCGACCCGATAGAGCTTTGTTGTGACAACAATGGAGCAATCGCACAGGCTAAGGAACCTCTATCTCACTAACGATCCAAACACATACTTCAACACTATCATCTCATTAGGGAGGTCATCAAAAGGGGTGATGTAAGCATATGCAGGACTTCGACAGACAGCAATATTACTTATTTGCTGACAAAACTCCTTACACAGCAGAAGCATGATAGCCATTCTAGGTTTATCGGTATTAGATACATGGATTATTGGCTTTAGTGCAAGTGGGAGATTGTTAGTGTTGTGCCCAAAAGCCAATCATGAGATGATTGTATTTTGGACATTGAGACATGATATTTTATTGAGGCATTAATCCAGTAATTATGTTTGTTGTTTTGTTTCTGCGTAATGTAACAAACATAATTATAACCGTAAAATAATGATATTCTTAAATGTCCCTGGTTTAGTATTATTGTGGAGCAGTTGTAATAATACGTAAAGATTAGCATACAGAGACTAATATAAGATATGCAGTCTACATATGAGTACAAGTTGGAGAACTTGTGTACTAGACCAATCCACTATGAGAATGCTACATGGATCATTATATAAGTGTCATAAGTAATTCTCATAGTGATCACGCATATGTAGTCCTTTGACCTAAGGTCATCAAGGTTCCCTACATGTGAATCACATACTTTGATACTTCCCTTTGTTGCTCGTAACTGAGTGAACTTGAAGGAAGTCGTTGGGTATGTCACATATCATACAGAGGGTTTTGTATGATCAAGATGAGATTTGTCTCTCCTATGTAACGGGAGTGATATCTTCGGGTCCCTTAATAGAGTGAGACTAAAAAAATGCATGGCCATGCTCGGATCAGTTGATATCCGATATCAATGTTATCAGTTTAAGTTAGTCTACTCGGTAATTAAGAAACCATAGATCGAGCTATATGAGAGTGACACATTCCACGTCTCGTGCTTAGTCTTGATATCTTGGACAAAGGGACAATAGCATATACGGATAATGATCATAAAGGTTTAGTCGAATCACCGACAATCTTGTCACTTGGGTAGCAATGATGTGTTGCTAGACACTACTCATTGTTTATAATCATAAATGTGATTTATAATCATTGCCAACGTGATAGGAGCTTAGTGGGTCATACACATAGAGCCAATTGGATTATTTAAGTGCATGGGCCGAATTGTTTGGTCTTGGTTTCATGATAATTTCATATTAATGATTGGCCCAAAGGTTGTCATTATTAGGCCCAAAATTAAAGTCTAATTGGATTAGGGATTTGAAACTCATTAGGCTTGGGAGTTGAGTCTCACTATAAATACATTATATAGTGAAAAATTCACAGCTTTTACCCTAGCCTTCTTAAGGATGAAATCAGAAGTGGTCTGAAAGTTCCAGTTGCGCTCTTCTCTTGTCATTCATTGGAGGACACAAGCTAGCACTGCGAGCGCAAAAGGAACGCATCTACCAAGACATGGGGAGGGGCGGTGATCTAAAGAGGCTCATATGGATACCATAGACAGCTTGAACACATCAACTGTTCAAGTTTTGTGATTCGACTTAACAGTTAGGTGAAAGATCTCAACCGAACTAGGTATAAAATTTTAAGCACCTGATTTACCCTGTTTCACTTAGATCCTAGAGGGTTTCGGTTATATTTCGCTGCGCTTTCTTAGCTCCCAAAATCCTACAAATCAACTAGCAATTAGCCTTTGTGAATGATAGCCTATGTGGTACAAATAGGTGTTTTGTGGACCAGTTTTGGATTTGGGTAATCATAAACGGTATAAGAGCCAACCCAGTTTTGTGATGATGAGGGCTTTACTTCTGATTTTGTGTGAGCAAAGGTTCGATTCTATTTTTATCTATTCCATGTATGGGCTTACAATTCTAGATCTATTTGTCACCTAACTATGGTGTCACCTAGTGCTTATCTTTTTCATAAAAGATATCTCATGTGCTGTGAGTAGGTATTTCATTGACTGATTTTGGACCTTGGTCATCATGGATGGTATCGGAGATGACTTAGTTCCGTGATGGTGTAGGCTGCACTTCTAATTTTGTACAGGTTGAGGCCCAATTTTTTTTTTTGTCTATTCCATGTATGATTCATATCTATTACTTACTAAGCTCATGATTTTGGATTTATTTGTGGCTAGCAAGGACGTTGGGCATTAAGTGAGGGAGATTGTGGTACCCCATTTCTCACATGTGAAGTCTGTGTGATTTTTTATGTGTATATATGACTACTTTTAGAATTCAAGGTTATAACCTTACTTGATAAAGAAGGATCCAGAAGTATTTCTAAGCTAATAGATAGCATCCCAAGTTCCATAAGGAGGGAGGGGGAAGGTTAATGGATAGGATAAGTTGCAAAATTTATGGCGGGAAGAAATTCTGAAGAATTGACAATTTGCAACAGCATTCCTAAAAATCATAAAGATTTGTAATCCAGAGGTTGAGATCTTTTAACATATTTCCTGTGGTAAAACATAAGTGGTCAAGCGATACTCCTGGGATCTATGCATCCTTCCAGACTATCTCCAATATTCCATTGAAAATGATCATGAAGCAAAGCTCGGCCATGAGATAGACTTCTCCGAATAGTAGTGGATTCCCATTGGTTTAATTGACCAAATTCAGTGAGCATTCCCGTATTTGGCCATAAGGACTTGATAAACAAAAGAATCATAGGCCCTGTAAGTATTTGCCAAAAATTTTTTATAAGAAGGATTTGATTAAAGAGCTTGAAATCCTTGATCCCAAGACCTTTCAGAGGATGAAGTAGCTCTTTGGTGATAGATGTGAAGACCATGCTTACCAAAGGTGCTCAATCAGCAAAATCAAATAGAATGCTTGGAGAGATCATTAGAGATGGTTACCAGAACTTTAAGCAACAACATGACATAAATAGGAATGAAAGATAAGATAGATTGATTAAAGTGAGGCACTCTACTGGATTCAATAAGCTGCCCTTTTAGCTAGCTAGTTGCTGACAAATTGTGTCCACTAGGTATTGAAACAAAGAATGGCGTGATAGATCTTGAGTGAACAAAAGACCCAAATAACAAGGAATTGTGTCATTAGCCTGAAAATGAAGGATCCAAAAGATGTAATCCCAAGAGATCTTGATAATTTTGACTGAATAACCAGTCTGACTTGTGAATATTAACGTGTTAGCCTACAGAAATTTTAAAATCCTAGAGAGTTTGGTAAAGAGTCTGAACTATGATTATAGTAGGATGGAAGCAAATAAGGCAGTTGTCAGAAAAAAAATGGTTGATTTTTGAGCCACTTTTGCTAGCTTTGAGACCCTAGATAATACCTGAGGATTGGAGCTTTTGTAATTGACTAGATAAGTCTTCCACACACAAAATACAAATATACGAAGATAGAGGATCCCTTTTCCGAATACCTGTAGAATGGGTGAACTAGTCAATAATACAACAATTTACGAGCACAAAGTATGACACTATCGTTACACACTGCATGATTCAGTAAATCCATTTGTATGAAAATAGCATAGCATGAAGAAATTTTTCAATAAATGACCACTTTAAAGAATCATATGTTTTCTGAATATTTAGCTTCAAAATTGCCTTATCTCAAAATGGGGCAATAGCAGAAAGAGTACTAAAGACCACATGAAGAAACTTGTAGGTAATAATAATATCATCCTCAATATGACGTCCCAAGATAAATGCATTCTAAGAAGGTGAAACCAAAGACTATTAAAGTGGTTTTAAATGATTGATCATAAATTTAGCAATTACTTTATATAACATATTGAATAGGCTAATGGGCCTAAAATCCTCTACAATGTGAATATCATTAGACTTAGGAATTATGGTGATAAATGTATGATTCACCTGTTTAAGTATAAGGCCACCATTTAGAAATGATAATGTGGCATTTGTAATCTCTTGTCCCATAGTGCCTTAGATTTAAAAACTACTGGTTGTAGGCCATCCGGACTTAGGGCTTTAAAATTCCCCTGATCAAAAAAAGCTTTCCTGATTTTTGCTTTCATGAAGAGAGTAAGCAACAAATTACATTGTTGATTCGATATAGTCATGCTAATGTCAACACAAAAAGAATCATGATGGAGAGCTCGGTCTTCTGTAGGGGGATTATACTGAGAATAGAACTTGGATCAATTATGGGCACAAATGTCCTCTTCCTTATACAACTATTCATTATCATGAACTTGAAGCATATATATTCAGGTTCTCATACACTTATTTCTCATAGATTGATGAAATAAATGTGTGTTGGCATCACGCTAAGCAAGTCATTTTATCCTAAACTTTTAGGCCAACATATTATCTTTTGCCACTAATAATTTAATATGTTGTTTCTGAAGGTCCAAGATAGGGATGACAATTTGATGGATCAGGTCAGGTTTGGGTTAGGCTATTCAGATTTGCATAAATTTGTGTCTAGGTCAAGTTATTTGGGTTTGAGTTGATTTCAAGTTGAGTTGATTTTTGGTTTAGGTTGGGTTAGGCCGGGACTTACTAAATATAAAAGTCCCTTTCCCAAATATGAGATTTACTAAATATAGAAGTCTCTTGCACAAATATGAGACTTACTAAGCATAGAAGTTCTAAAAAAATAGAACTGACTAGATATGGAAATCCCTTCCTAAAATATGAAAATTATTAAACATGAAAGTATGAAAAAAAATGAAAATATGATAGTTCTTTCATCAAATATGAGACTTACTAAATATGGAAGTCTTAAAAAATGGAAGTCTTAAAAAATGGAAGTTACCAATTATAGAAGTTGCCTTCCCCAAATATGGGACTTACTAAATATGGAAGTCTAAAAAAAATAAAAGTTATTAAATATAGAAGCCCTTATATATCAGACTTACTAAATATAGAGGTTAGTGAAAAAGGAAAGTTAAGATTTAAGTTAAGGGTTAAAATTGGTTCTTGTTGAGTTTAGTTATTAGGTCATCTCAGGTTTGAGTCAGATCGGTCTTGGGTTTAAATTATTTTGGGTTTGGGTCATTTCGGGTTTGGATATTTTAATTTCGGGTCATTTGGGTTTAGGTTTTCTTAGGTTTTACTTTAATCGGATTCAAGTTCAGGTCAGGTTGGGTACAGTCGAGTTCGAGTCTTTGACGTTTTTGGTCAAATTGAGTCAGGTCATACTTAGGTTCAAATGGGTCGGACTAGGCTAGTGAGTCATGTTAGATTTTGCCATTCCTAGTCTAGGAGCCTAGATTGTTGGGCAGTAGTGTCGGAAGGAGTTGAATATTTTGAAGGCTTTGTTTAGTTTGACAAAATCATTGCAGAATGTTACCAATGGAAGACTTACTCCACCTTGCAGAAGATTGGAACTAAGGCATTTCATTTGCTGACCAACTAAAACATGGAAGAGCCATAGACCTTAGTGTTTTAGGATGATTTGATGAACTGATTACACTGAGCATAGTAAAGCTAAAAGACCAATTGCTGAATACGAAGACTAATGAGGATTGGATCTAGAATCAGATTAAACCATTTAGAATTAGCATAGGTCTTATCCAAAACTTCTATAGCCGGATCATCACCTTATTGGAAATTTGACTAGGTATAACAAGGGCCCTATATCGGAGCTACATAACATATAACGAATCCAAAAAAGAATGGAGATGCTCTGCCTTTAGGAATAAATGAGAATGTTTCCCCATTTTCTCTAATTCACGTAGGACCTGATCAAAATCCTCAATCAAAAAAAGCAGTCCTTAATACTCTAAAACAACTGCCACAATATTAGTCTAGGTTTCATCGTGGAATTGGACCTTAGTGTGGTCATAAATCCAACCCACATACCAATGGCGGCTTAGGTCATCACGAATGTATAACAAAATAAGGCGATGGTTGCCAAACAAAACCTGCTAGGTATAGAAAAAGGGTGTTGTAACTACCCAACCTAATTTAGTCTATTTTATTATTTTGGGTATTTAGGTTAAGGCTCAAGAAAAGGGGGGGAAGCAATACAAACCAAGGAATTTTTTTAGAAAAATAGAGATAGAAAATATGTACAAAAAAATGAAAAAATAAAACAAAAGAAGGTGTAGAAACAAGGGGGGACATGAAAGAGGTGAAAAAAATGAAGGAAATAAGAAAATAGTGTTTCAAGGTATTTGTCTCATTTTTTCATGTTACTATTGCTTTGTGTTGAAGTGGAAGAAGAAACAATCAATTGAGGATTAAAAGGGAAGCACTTGTGAACTTTCTCTTCAAAAGGAGAATAATTAATGGGTGGTTGTTAGTTATTTTGCAAGGCATATACTATTTATTCTTAGAATTTGAAGAGAGATTTGGATTAATAATTTGATTGAATTTCATTTATTTTTTATGACTGGAAGGGATAATTGATTATTGAGATTATTTAGAATGAATAGGAAATAAGTTTGTTGAAGTTTTGGATTGGTATTGGGAAGAATTGTGAATGGCAGAAGTTGCAAACGAAGAGAACGGACAAATTACATTCTGCAAGAAAATTTGGCTAATTATCCATTATGTCCTTCATATTTATGTTGGTTCATCGACACCCTAGTGTTTAAAATATTAAAATTTGATTACTACAAGTATGAGGCTAAAACATATAATCAGGTTAATTGCAATATCAGTCCCTGGATCTTTTAACACTCATTCAATGAGTAGGGATGGTAATTGGGTGGTCGGGTTGGGTTTAGGTCAGGTCATTCAAGTTTGGGTTTAGTTGGGTTAGCATCAATTCGGGTTTAGGTCGGGTTCAAATTAGTCAGGTCATTTGGGTTTGGGTTAAGTAGATTTCGGGCTCGGGTTGTGTTCGGGTCAGTCTTATTTGGGTCCAGGTTTAATTCAGGTCGGGTCAATTTTAGTATTAAGTAACTTTAGGCTGGGTTATTTAGGTTTCGGGTCAAATTCGTTTGATATTGGAGTCTAATTGGGTTATTGGTGTATAAGCTGGAATAATTGGATCAATTCAATTTTTATTTAGATTTTGCTAACATTTAAATTAAAGAATTTGATATTTGATGCAAATATTTGAAAATTTTAGAGACCCATGTTGCAATTTTTATAAGTGACTAAAATGAAATTTTCAAAATTTAGGTACCTCATAACTAAAAAATTACTAAATATAAAAAATAATCTAAAAAATTTAATTTAAGTAGATATAAATATATTAATATACAATTATTTTAATAAAGATACTTAATTCAAAACTTTGCAAATTTGATTTATGAAACTATAAACTCAGTCATTTTATAACTTAAGAAGTTGGTACGATCAGATAAATCTAAATTATATTGTCACCTAGATTTATAATATTTTAGGAATTTAGAATCATTATTTACGGTCTAAATAGGAATTAATTTAATTTAGGTATTAATTTAGAGCCCTAGAGGTCGTTTGAGGTCAGGTAGGCGAAATGGAAGAGTTTGGGTGTAAATTGAAGGTTTTTATAAAGTTTTAGGAAATTTTAAAAATTTTGGAGCAAATTTGTCAACTCTCGAGAGTTTGAGGTAAATATGGCAATTGTATGATGCAAAATTTGATGATCTCATAAAGTCATGGGCTAATTCAACAAATCCTAGTAATCGGGTCTTGTCGGGTTTAGACTCGGGTCTTTTCGGGTTTGGGTTAGGTTAGTCTTGGGTTTGGGTCATTTCGGGTTCAGACAAATTCAGGTTCAGTCTAATTTGGGTTCGGTTTATTCTATGTTTGAGTATTTTTTGTTTGGATTATTTGGGTTTAACTTTAATTAGGTTCGGTTTCAGGTCAGGTTGGGCACAATTGGGTTTAGGTCATTGACTTTCCCGGTCAAGTCGGGTCAAATCAGGTTTGTGTTCGGGTAGGTCGGTCCAGGTTTTTGGGGCGTGTCACATTTTGCCACCCTTATTAGCGAGTTCTTTGCCTCCAAAAATGCTCATTTGGGTTACTGTAAGACAATTATTTTGGGTTATTCCTTAAATTAATTATATTTTGACCTAAACTTTTGCATAATTATTTTAGGTGAACAAACAATTATTTTAGGAGTTGAAATGTTGAAATTTGAGGTTAGTGGCTACCACCATTTCTAAATTCAAATTGTTTTGATATTATGCACTCCCTTGGTCTCACTTTCTTTGTTTCATTTAATTTTTTTGATTAATTTGACTTAAATTTATTCATATTATTATTTGTTAGAAAAAATTATAGAAAATATAGTTCTTGATTATCAATCATATATAAAATTTTTTCATTTATATACTAAAATGTTGAAAATAAAAAAATTATAGATTAATTGCTGAAAAGAGAATGGTGCAAAGAATTTGGAACAGATTAAATATATATTATTTCTTCAAAGTGTGAGTTTTCCAACTTAGTAATCTTTCAATAAATCAATTTAAAATTATTTTTCATTAAATTGGTTTTCAATTAGAATAAGAGTTTTTAAACACATGTTTTACTCTAAAATTGTTTTTCAAGTATTTTATTTATTTACTTGTTTATTTACTTATTTGAATTCTACCTTATTTGTACAACATATTTGTGTTTGATTAATTAAGTTGGGATTAGGTTTGTTTTGATTGTGATATTTTTGCACTAAAACTTTATGACAATTATAATGCTCTAAATTTCTATTCTAACTCAGTTTTGGTGGTTGTTGGTTTTGTGCTCGTGCTATTGGGATAGTATAGTTCTATACCCTCTATGTAGGGTATTCTATTCAGTTCTGTTCTTTTTCACAGCATACTATTTTTAAGGCTAGTCATTCTAGGTGCTTGACCGATGGTGATTCTTAGTTGGTTCTAGACATAATACAGTGATTTAAGTGTGTTACAGTAATCATCGCACACACTCAACTATAAATTTTTGTTCTGTTAATTTGCTTTGAAATGCTCTATTTTGCTTAACTCTTTTTTTTGTCACAAATATTGTTTATTGCATTGATTATTTTTAACTTTTCAAATATTTTCTATGTGAGGCTTATGTTATTATTTTATTAGAATTATTTTTGCTTGATCCCCATATGTTTTGTATATTATATTTCTATTTTCAAAATCTATCATTAGCTAGGCATTTGTGCTCACCCGATTTTCACCCCATCACACACTTAGCAAATAGTTCGAGTTAGCTAGCAAGAATGACTCTAAAACAAGCTACTATTTGAGACAATTAGAAATATTTTGTTAGTACTGCTACTAAAAATTACTCATGTTTAGGAAAGACTTTGGATTTCATTTTGCTTCTTAGAGCTCTGATATTTTATTGATTATGTCCCAATTTTAAGGATTCTAGTTGTTCTGCATTTATTGTTAGATGTTAAATTTTATGAATTTGAAATTATTTGGAATAGTGTAGCCTTATATAGTTAGGGAAACTTATTTTCTTAAATATACGGTGTATCATTGTCTCGAAACTACAAGAATGGGCTTTGGGGCATGATAGGTGCCACCTTAGCCATAACCCACCACTTCGACCAGCGGTGTCTACCACCACTTGCTAAATAAACCCCAGACTGCTTAATGTACTATGAGCGGAACTAGAATCTATTTTCATTTCCATGATAAACAAAAGGTCAGGTTTATGATGTCTTACTAAAGATCAAAGGTGATGAACTGTTGTTACTCGACCTAGGCCCTGATAGTTGAAACTGATGATCTTCATGGGTATGTAGGGGTTTGTTTACGAATAAACCCCGAAAATCCATGTAATCCAATTGAATTTATGCCCAGAATGCCAGCTTGTGAATTGAAGACAAATAACTAGGTAGTAGCCTGATCCTCAGCAACTTGATTAAAGAAGGTAGCCTGTAAAGTAGCCAAAAACACTTTAGTAAATTGTTGAAGCTCTATTGGATGCCCATAGATCTAGAGGTTTCAGACAAGCAGGTTTAGATTTAGGGGCCAGCAAATGCAAGGACGCAATTAAATAGGAAACTTCATCGTCTCTACCATGTTTTATACCAGAAGCAATTCTAGAATAATAGGAAGGGAAATTTTTCTCATAATTCAAGAAGAAAAGGAATAGTGTTCCTTGAGTAGTGCTTCCAATCTCTCACCCTGAATGTGGTAATAGACTTACTTTTGCATCCGTGCACTTCCCAATGGTCGCTCAATAAGCATGTTATCCATGCATTTTTTATGCTTTATGTCAAGCCTAATAGAGTGTAACTATTGTTCTAAAGAAGATATCAAAATATCATCAAGAGATCTCTTTCGTGAAGCAAAGATGGTTTGACACTGGGACACATATCCATTCCAATCCTTTCGATAGACCTTAACCTTTTCCTAAGTCATTGCTTCATGATCTATTTCTAACTCAACAACACATGTACAAGTGACTGTTACATTTAGTTGGAATGGTTTGTCAGCCTTATCATGGTCTTGATTAAGTTCATAGTTGATCCCCTCAACCTTTATCAAAGATAAGCCTACTCAGTCAATTTTGATAGAGCCAGAGACACCATCAATATGGGCTATGCTCACTGGATCCAACTGGACAAACGAACTTAGTGTGTTCCATAATGAATCAAATTAGCCATTTGGACACGGGCCCATCATCACCTTAATTGTTCTGGTATCCTCTGATCTAGACTCAGTATTTGACTCCTCATCTAAGCTAAAGGTTTCCAAAATGCTCGAACCTATCTTTTCCTTATCTAGAGCCTTTACAAGATCTTCTTTCAGATCATCCTCAGGATTCAATTCAAGTCTTGTATCTAAACTAATAATAGGACTACAAAAGTTGCTACTACGGGAACCTATTCCAATGTGTCAGGCCTGTACCATTTGGACAAGGGTACCAAGCCAACCAGTTGACAAGGTAAAGTCTGCTTATTAACTTGACACCTAAAAAGGGTGTAAGTAGCATCCTTAGCTGATAGATCCCATTCTTGATCCATAAATTAATCATAAGTGTGATTAGTCGGGCAAACACAATATGGGTGAGAACGGCCAACACGGCTACATAACATACAAATCTTGGAAACCTTTTCATATTTAAAGAGAATCTTGTGAAGCTTCCCATGATGATCCCTGATAACACACTCTAACAACAAAGGTTTGGTAATAACTAAAGTAATCTTGACTCTTAGAAACTGCCATCTGTGATAAGTGTTGGCCCAAGTGCAACCAAGAGGGGGGTGAATTGGTTGTTTTAAAAACTTTAACAAAATCAAAATTTACAACTAAATTCACTCAACCAAAGATCAAGAACAACCAAGTAATGTTAAGCTCAAATAAAGCAAGTAAATAAATGAGGATAAAGAAAAGAGTGCACCGGGATTTATAGAGGTTCAACTCCACTAACCGGAGTCTACGTCCTCTCCTCAAGCTTGCTCACTTGAGATTTCCTCCACTATGTCTTGATCAAAATTACAATGGTGTTTTCTTCAAGGTTCACACCCAACCAATCTCTAGTTTTCTCCAAGGCTCACTAGAAACCACTCCCTAGTTTTCTTCAAGGCTCACTAGAAACCACTCTACACTCAAGAGATTCTAAGACTTGAAATGTTTGCAATCTTACAAGCTCACACAATAGCACTCAAGCTAGATATACAAGTGAAAGCACAACTACAATAATGAATTTCTCAAGATAAGCTTTTTTCTCTTGGATTTGATGATGAATCTTTGATCTTATGGCCAAGAGTTATCTCCAAGATGTTTCTCCATGTATTTATGCTCATTTGAGGGCCAAAGAGACGTTGAAGAATTGTTGGGAAGGTCAGAAATGTCTCCAAGAAAGCAGGTGACCGTTGCTGTCAAATTTGACAGGTTTTTGCGTCTGTCGCCCAATTTCACTTGGGTGAAATATTTTCACTCGGTTGAAAATTCTGTCTGATAACGAAAGTTAAGGTTTGACCTCCAACGGTTATATTTGTAATTAATGAGTTGTTAGCACTTTATACACGTGGAATCTGATGTGGCATAAATTTATAATTATTTTTCAAAGATTTTTCGAACCGGAAACTTGCGCGCAGGTCTGGAATCCAAGTTTCACCCGGTTGAAAATTATTCATTCGAATGATTTTCTTGTCTAGAAATAAAATCCTCTCGGGTGCAAAAACTGAGTCCAGTTTCACCCGGTTGAAAAAATTTCACTCGAATGATTTTCTTGTCCAGAAATAAAATCCTCTTGGGTGTGAAAACTGAGTCCAGTTTCACCCGGTTGAAAAAATTTCACTTGAATGATTTTCTTGTCCAGAAATAAAATTCTCTCGGGTTCGAAAACTGACTCCAGTTTCACTCGGTTGAAAACATTTCACTCGAATGAAAATGCAGTTCCAGGATTTTCTTACTTCCAAACTTTCAAACTTTAATAAATTTTTCTCCAAAATGATTTATTCCTTCAAAAGCAATGCTTGAATCAACATAAATACTTCAAATATACTTATGAAATAATTTTCCTTCCAAAGATCAAAACCTTATCAATAAAAGACCAATGTATAAATCTTTAGGTAAAGCTTTGAAACACATAAAACAAATATGTTTTGTTATCATCAAAATCAAATAAATGTAAGCCATGAATGGAACAAATCCAACAATAAGAATTTGGGTTAATATCAATAGTTTTAATTGTTCCCAATTTGGAGGCAATGACCTTTGCCATGGTAGTAAAAAAAAAGTGAAGCGGGAAACTGGCAAATTTGAACCCATATAGAGACAAATTGAATGTAAGTTGTTCATAAGGAATATTAGGCATAAGAGTTTGCATCAGCACAAGTGCCCCATCAATACTCTAGGGAGCTTGCAATTGAAAAGCTTCCATATCTTGCCTATTTGAGAATTTTAATAGAAAACAATTTGAACTAAACTCCTCTACCACATTTGGGGGTCCTTGCAAATTCCACAAAGACTTGATATGTCAATTAAAAATGTTGGAGAAAATTTACGTTGATCTTGCACTTTAAGCAACAAACAATTCTGCAGAACCTCATAGTTATGCTGACTCATTTTTGGACCTAGGTAGATGGCTCATTTGCTATATGGTGACCAACCATCAGGTCCTAGCATCATAGCAAAACAACAAAATTTAAAGCAAAAGTGAAACTTACAGAACCAAACGGAGGAAAAGAATCGGAGAGAGGTGAGTTATTGATGAACTAAAATAGTCTTATTTTCTTCTTTTTTGTTTTTCTTACTAATGGTTTTTATGCTAGATTAGCATCTGAGTCAATTAAGTCTTTCGTAAAATTTTTAAATTCATTTACATCTCATTTAAATTCTTATTATTATTTAATTTGATTTTACTTTTATTCTATTTTATTTAATACTAACCTGTTTTTATCTTCTCTTTTGTTTTAGAGTATTTATTGGGTTTTTTTAGATTGCACAAAAAATATTATCTATGTTCTGAGGTAACCCTGACCGTTTTGAATATTGAACTCTGTACTACAAGGCGGCCCTATTGCCCTTGTTGCCACCGCTTTGCTGACTATACAGGTACACACTTAACTAGTCACCTAAACCTTCCATTCACATGGGAGCAAATTACATAGGTTTTGATCCCACCTCATACAAGTCCAAGCCTAACAACTAAAACAACCTTATTTGTTATGTTTACCTTTTAACACATGTATGCATTCTTTTTATTACTAAAAATTGGTTTTTGCTTGTTTTAAGTTTGTTTCAAGTGCATTGAGTACCCAACACCTTCCTAACTAATGCCTGATCCCCCAACCTAAAATCTCTGGTTTTTAGCAAAATTCACCTTTTTCCTTGTTATGAAGTTAAATGGGGTTTTTTCTTAGTTTTTACCTGTTTTTCAAACTAAGGTATTGACTCTATTTTTATAAACCCTAGCCTTTTTCCTTATTATGAAGTTAATCAGGCCACTGAGGTTGAGGCTCCTCATAGTGGTGAAACCACTTGGGATTTTTTCAAAATAAAAAATAAGAGGATTGAACTCTAAAACTTGTTTAAAACAAGCATTAAAACCAATTCTTTGTGTGTTCCACACTGTGTTTGCTAAGCATGTTGTTCGATAACATGGTGATTGACATGCATGTGTTTGCATCACGGATATGTTGTTCATGCATGAGTGTGTACCCTTTTAACCCTAGAGACCATCAAGCCTAGAACTTTGGTCCTCCCAATGCATCTATGCTTAAGCTCTAACTCTACAATGCTTTAAAAGATAATGGTACCACATGACCAATGTGGTGCTCCTTTCACCCAATATTGAGAAGTATATACACGTAATAGTTGATGAAGGACTTTTGACCCACCTTTCTCACCCTTTTGTACATAGTTGCCATAGAACCAACGCACAAGTACCTTGTTGCTATCATGGTGTATTATTCATCTCAGTGTTAGGCTCACATGTTGTATTGTTTCACACGGTGTGTTGATGTTCATACATGCATGACACATCCACACACTCCACCTAAAAAAAATGTGTGCCTAAAGCTTGAAAACTTAGATATAAGCTTAAAATCAAGTGCTATAGTCTAGTTACTTCATGCTTGTTTAGGTTGCAATAATTCATTTTAAGTTAGGTGCTCTTAAAGTTACCTCGTGCTAGTTTTGCCTGGGTAGCTAACCTTAGAACTTCAGGATGCTTAAATTACTGGGGCAACACTATATTTTTCCTTAGGCTAACATAACCTCCTACTTTAGCTACCTGTTATGCCATACCATTAGCCACATACTTGCATGACTAGATTACACATACATACATACACCTCCTCATGATCATGCATACATGTCCATCTGTATATTTATGCATGATAAGCTTATATTTATTATATTTTTTTTCTCTTATATTTAGTATGTTTTAATATGTTTTGAACCTTAAAGATATATTTTGAGTATGTTTTGTAGCTTAGAGAATATGTAGACTCAATTGATTGATAATGGAATTAATTGCAATTTTACAAGTTTTAATTTTGGTTGTGTTCTTTTAGGATTTTACAGATTGGTGATGTTCCGGTAGAAAAATAATATCTTGAGCTATAAAGATCAGAATCAAGTGATTCTTGATTCATTAGAAAGCTAACATCTGGAGCTACAAATCACTCTCAGACCACGAAACACTTTGCATGTTAAGAGGGTCAAATTTAGCTTCAAACTCGTGATTTGCAAGTCATCCCTAGTTCTAAAGTAGTTGCGGTATTTTGGGCATATCTATAGCTATAGACGTTCATTTTATGCGATTCAAGTGTCATTTCAAAGCTAAGAAAGATATATACAACTTTCATTCTTTGAGTTTTGAGTGATAATGCCAGTATCAAGGCCGAATTTCATCTTGAAGCTTCTGCTGCTGTTCTAGAGCATTTCTTGGTTCACAACTTTGAAACCTTCTAGTTAGCTTGAATCTTTTTATTTGTGTGGGGTACTTTTGTAAAAATATAGGAAGTTTAGGGAGAGTTTGTGAATTTAGCACACTAGGTTAGCCTTATTAGAATTGGAGCACAGCAGCTCATGACTCTCTCTCTCGCGGCTGTTGCCAGCCCCTCTCCCTCTCTCTCTTTTTCGCAATTTTAGTTTTTTTTTCTATTATTATTGTTCTTTGTTTTCCTTCCAATCTTGAGTGAGTAATTTCTTTATTCAGTTCTGGGGACGATTTCCTTCGCCAACACCGGTAGTGAGAATTGATTTTACTTGCTTAAACTTTCTTTAAATTTAAGTATTTACTTCTTCATTGTTCAGATTTATTGCAATTAATTTTTGTATTCTCGTTTGCTGGATTGGTTCTGTGATTGCAAATCTGCTTAATCTTCTTTCAACCGCTTAAGTGAAGAATTTGATTTAGAAGCAAGTGAATTGATTGGAGATTATTTTTATTTCTGGTTAGTTCATTCAGGAGAAGCAAAACAGGTTAAATTGTTTAGGCTTTTGGATTGTTACCTGAAATAAACTTTTTGGTTCATTGTTCTTAATGCTAATTTGGGGTTTATTAAAAATTGATTTTCAATAACTGGTTACTCAAAATTAAGAAATTAATTTGAATTTTTTTCTGGTTAATTTTACTGCTGAATTCTTTGGGTTCTTTTTAGCTTTAAAGAGAGTCATGTTTATTTGCTTGGATTGAAAAAGTACTTTTCTTCGATGATCAACTACATGATTGGAATGGATAATCAATCCTGAACTGAGTGTTTTTAGTATTAGTTAATTTCATTTTAATTTTATAGTTATTTCAGCTTTTAATTCAAGAAAACCCCCCAATCTTTTATTTCAATTTTCTAACAGGAAGCTTTCGGTTAAAAGTTTTCCTTTGGATTCGACCTAGCTTTCACTGCTATACTATAAATTTATTTATTTTGAGTTGTTAGGGATACCAGAATTATTTTTGGCGGTTTCGACGACCGACCAAAAATTTGGCACCGTTGCCGGGGAGATTTATTTTTCTGTTAAAGTTTCTTTTTTTATTTATTTATTTTTTTTCCTTTTTTTCTTTCTCAGTAAACTGACTTATGCCAAGATCTTCTCGTACAGGTGAATTAGTATTTGATTCAGAGATTGGGAAGACAGCAAAGGCAAACAGGAAAGGAAAGAGGTAAACGGTCAATTTTACAGCTTTGACATCTGTGAACAGCAACTCAGGAAGCAAAGAGGAAGCAGTTGTTACTGTAGAGATGATAGCACAAAGAACACTAAGGGAGTTGGCAACTCCCGATGTTATCCAGCAACCCCTGTGCATCGATTTTCCTGATGTTGAGGTAGCATTTGAATTAAAATCTGGATTAATTCATTTATTGCCTACTTTTTGTGGTCTTACAGGCGAGGACCCCCACAAACACTTGAAAAAATTTCATGTAGTTTTCTCGACCATGAAGCCACAAGGAGTTACAAAAGAACAGATTAAGCTAAGAGCTTTCTCATTCTTTTTAGCAGATAAGGCGAAGGACTGGTTGTACTACGTTCCCCCCGGTTCGATCAGAACTTGGAATGACCTAAAAATAAAATTTTTGGAGAAGTTCTTTCCAACTGTGAGGGCTGGAATGATTAGGAAGGAAATCAGCGGATTCGGCAGTACAACAGAGAAAGTCTCTATGAGTACTGAGAGAGATTCAACCAGCTATGTGCGAGCTACCCACATTACTAGATTTTTGATCAACTGTTGCTGCAATACTTCTATGAAATGCTACTATGCATGGATTGAATATGTTGGATGCTGCAAGTAGAGGAGCACTTGTAGAAAAGATGCCGGAAGAAACAAAAGACCTGATTTCTAAAATGGCAGCCAATTCATAGCAATTTGAGACACGGGTAGACCATGTGCTGAAGAAGGTAAATAAGGTAGGAATTTCAAGTATTAAAGCTCATTTCTAAACTAACCTCTCTTATTAGACAGGTTGCCTTGATACAGGTCCAAAATTCTATAGTTTCTGGCATTTGCTCTACTCAAGGACACCTTACTGACTTGTGCCCACAATTGCAAGAGGATACAGCACCTCAAGTGAATGCAGTAGATGGGTTTGTTAACCAATCAAGAAGGTATGACCCCTATGCCAATCAATACAACCCTGGTTGGAGAGACTACCAAATCTGAGATATGGCCAGCCGAACAACCAGCCACCGTATCCATCTGCCGGTTACAACAACCAGCTCCTCCACCATAGAACCAAGCACCAAATTCAGGTATAGCTTTAGAGGATATTGTGAATGCTTTAGCCACTAACACTCAAATGTTTCAACAGGAAAGAAGGGCTAGCATTAAAGACTTAGGAAATCAAAATTTGCAACTGGTAGCCACATTGAACAAAATTAAAGCTGAAAAGGAAGACTGTCATCTAAAGATGAAATCAACCTGAGAGAGCATGTTAATGTTGTGACCCTTCAAAGTGGCAAAGAGGTGCAACCCATCACATAAAAAATGGCAGCACTTAAAAAGGAACAAGATAGCTTAAAACCAGCAACTTCTGGTACACCAAGAGGAGGTAATTAATAAGCCAAATTTTCCAAAACCAAAAAATATGATTCTACCTTTTTTTCCTGGCAGGTTGGCAAAATCGAAGAAATGAGAGACAGAGCAGGAAATTCTTGAGATTTTTAGAAAGGTTGAAATTAACATACCGCTGTTGGATGTAATCAAGCAAGTGCCTCGATATGCCAAATTTCTGAAGGAGCTATGCACCAACAAAAAGAAGTTGCCAACTGATGAGACAATCAAAGTTGGTGAGAATGTGTTAGCGATAAGTTAAAGAAAGTTGCCTCAAAAGTGTAAGGACCTTGGTATGTTTACTATACCATGTGTAATAGGCAATTTTAAGGAGGAAAAAGCTATGTTAGATTTAGAAGCCTTAATTAATGTCATGCCATATTCAATATATGCTTCTTTGAAACTTGGACCTTTGAATGAAATTGGTGTTGTGATGCAATTAGCTAATAAATCGAATGCAATCAACTTAGGACAAATAGGAGTATATGATGAAGTCAAGCTCAAAAAGTCACCTAACTTTCCAACATTAAAGGACGTAGAGGTCAATGTCATTAATACTTAGAAACAAGCTTGCTCACCTCATCAACTCACTGAGTTATACACACCATTGAGCAAAGTGCTAAACAAGTTTGAGAAGAAAGATCTTTTGAAGTCGCTTGCCTCTAGTCCTCCACTGAATCTAAACCAAGGCACTACAATCTTAGTCAATATTGTGTTTTCACCAAGGAGCAGGGGATTTTACTGATGAGTGTGCCACCTTCCGACATGCAATTCAAGACCTTATTGACAATGACATAGTCAATTCACCAACAAAGCCCCTTGTGGTCATTAATCCTCTTCCTGCACATCAAACTGGTAGTCAAGTGAATGCCATCATGATCAAAGAATGTGGTGGCTTGACAGAATGGATCCAAGTTCAACAAGCCACATCATTATGAAGACTTGTTAAGGCTAAGCTAAAAGATGATAAAAAAGAGTGCTATGTTAATTTGTTATTTTTCTCATCTTCCATTTATCCTTTTTGCACTTGAATGAATGATTTAGATTTTTATGCATTTTAGTACTATAAAATATGCATTATCTAGGGCTGGGAAACATCAAAATGCTTATGAATTATTTGAGAACTTGATCTTTATACTTGGTAAACAAACAAAAACTATGCTTTTAAGTCGTTGGAGCCTTTTTTCATTTTGGATGATCCGTACGAAAATGAGTCTTTTTGAATATATGGCCATGTTTCATAGCCCACATCATCCTTTCACCCTTATCATGTAATATACTTTGCAAACCACTTTGAGCCTCAAACACATTGAGCTTGTTTTTTTTTAAACTTATCATCCTAACTTGGGAAAAGGGTGCACAATTCTCAGGGCATAAAATTTAACTTCATGGAAGATATCGATTAACACTACCCATATTTAAGACAAAGCGGCCATACAAAGGGATATAATCTGATGCACAGTGTTAAATTCAAGCAAAAGCATGATTTCCATTAGTTGCCTAAAAAAAATAAAAAAGAAAAAAAGTAAATTATGCTTCATCATAAAATCAACTCAAGTGAAAAGTGATAAAATACTTCTTGCTAAAATTAAAAATGCCCAAGGGCGGCTTAGGCAAAAGTTTAGAGATTAAAAATAAAAAGAAAAAAAAGAAAAAAATTAGGCCTTATCTTTCAAAACAATGATATACTCTCAAAATGGAATTTAGGTCTTTGAACATCAAAGTAAACTTTCAAGGAGAAGTGACTAAATAAAGGTCCTCATTGTGAGTACTAGTCATTCGAGAAAAAATCTACCATTTTGCGTATGAGGCCTTACAACAAAATTCAAGCCCAATGATTAGTCTTAACGATTTTGAAGGTCTTTTCAACTTTTCCAAATGAGGTTACCCATGGTCAAATTTTGTGCTTCATGAGAAGCATACCCTCATGGCATGTTTGGGTATTTGAGCCTTTTATCCCATTCTTTCTTCACCTTTACCCAAGGCTACGTTATAATCCTATGAAAATTCCATACTTCAGGATGAAGTTGCTTTTGTGTGGATTGTCTTAATAAAGAGAGACATCAATCACTTAACTATTCTAGTTGTGTTTGGTTACAGCACATTCGCTTATAGTTCATTAGCATGTATGCTTTTGGTTGGGGAAATTTCATGGTTCTAAGTAGCTTAAAGGTCTTTCTCTTTCTAAATTTTACTTAGTCAAAAGAGACCTTATTACCAACCGTCACCTTTACTTAAGCACCTTCATCAGAGCACCTTTAAAATAAGACACCTTTATTATCCCACCTTCCAACAGGACATGTCATAAAGACACAATTGCAAAACCATCAAAACATCATCACTAAGAAGTTCAACCCCCTCAAATTCATACCCAAGGACTCCTCTAATCAAAAGAAAGCACATCACTATGTTTGTCATGCAAAAGCAAAAGATAAGGCACATAAAAGTTTCTTTATTGAATCAGGTATTCTACAAGGCCATGGTTCACAACAAGGTTGCACAATGGGGCATGAGAAGCACATTCCTTTCATGTTACGGCAAGTCATGTTCCAAAATATTAAGGACACTCAAAGGAAGTATAGTTCCTCACAAGGCTATAATGACATCTCTAGATGAACACAAGGGGGCAATTCATTTCTTAAGATCAATTAGTTAAAAAATCCCCATGGATTGTGCCCTTGACCTCTAGAATAAAAAGAGTCTTAAAGTCACACAATATCAAATTCATCAAGTCTTGTTTCATTTCTAGGGGCATATCATGCATCATGCCACTGCATTAATCTTGAAGTATTTTCAATAGGCATTACCCACAAAGCTCTTTTATAGGCATCCTGCTCTTCTCAAAGTCATCTATGTCAACATTCACTTTTAAGTCCACCTTGTAGGTACCCATTTTGAAGCCCTACCAATTAGGCAACCCATCTTTAAGTCTTACCAATGAGTACCTGATAAGCTTACATTTGTTACATTTATTTCTCACATATTTAGTATGTTTTAATGTGCTTTGAACCTTAAAGATCTATTTTGAGTATGGTTTGTAGCTTATAGTTTATCTTGACTTAATTGATTAAAAGTATATTTAATTTGGGATTTTACAAGTTTTAATTTCGTTGTGTTCTTTCAGGATTTTAGCAGATTGACGATGTTGCAGTAGAAAAATCATATCTTGAGCTATAGAGATTGGAATGAGTGATTCTTGATTCATTGCAAAGCTAACATCTAGAGCTACAAATCATATGCAGACCATAAAACCCAGTTTGCACATTAAGGGGGTCAAATTTAGATTCAAAGTTGTAATTTACGCATCATTGCTAGTTTAAAAGTAGTTACAGTATTTTGGGCAAATCTTTGGCTGTAAATTTTCATTTTATACGATTTAGTTGTCAATTAAAAGCTAAGCAAGAGCTCTACAACTTTCATGCCTTGAGTTTTAAGAGATAATGACTACATTAAGGTCGAATTTTACGTTGAAGTTGTTGCTGATGTTCTGGAGTTTGAAAGCTATTTTGAATCTTTTTATTTGTGTGGTAATTTTGTAACAATATAGAAAGTTTAGGGAGATTTTATGAATTTAGCATACTAGGTTAATTCTTTTAGGTGTTTAAAGTGGCAGTTACGCCACAGCCTCATACCCCCTCCCATTTGGTCCTTTGAATTATTTTTATTTTTCTTGTCTTTCATTCAAAACATGTATGAGTAGTTCTCTAGTTTGGTTCAAGGGGATAATTTTCATCGCCAACATTGGTTGTGAAGATTTATTTTTCTTGCTAAAACTTTCTTTAAATTCAAGTACTTACTTCTTCGTTGTTAAGATTTATTGCAATCAATTTACCTGTTCTCGCTATTGGATTAGTTCTCTGATTGGAAATTTGTTTAATTTTCTTTCAAACCGCTTGGGTGAAAAGAATTCGATTAGAAGCAAGTGAATTGATTAGAGATTATTTTTAATTCCTGGTTAGTTTATACTGAAAGAAGTACGACAGGTTAAATTGTTCAAGCTTTTGGATAGTTGCTATCTAGTTACTTAAAATTAAGAAATTAATCTAAAGATTTTTCTTATTAATTTTATTGCTGAATTTTTTGGGTTCTTTTTATCTTTAAAGAGAGTCTAGTTTATTTGCTTGAATTAAAGAATTATTTTTGTTCGATGATCAACGGCATAACTGGAATGAATAATCAACCCTAAACTAAGTGTTTTTAGTATTGGTTAATTTCATTTTAATTCTATAGTTAATTTATTTCATCATTAGATTTAAGAAAAACCCCCAATCTTTTATTTCAGCTATCTAACAAGAAGCTTTTGATTAAAAATTTTCCTTTTAGATTTGACTTGATTTTCACTGCTATACTACAAATTTATTTATTCTGAGTTCTTAGTAATACCAAAATTATTTTTTGCAGTTTCGATGACCGACCAAAAATTTGGTGCCGTTACCAGAAAGATTTATTTTTCTGTTAAAGTTTCTTTCTTTTTTCTTTCTTTGTCATTAAATTGACTTATGCCAAGATCTTCTAGTACAGGTGAACTAGTGTTTGATTTAGAGATCGAGAAGATAGCAAAGGCAAATAAGAAAGCAAAGAGGCAAGCATTCAATTTTACATTTTTGACATTTACGAACAATGACTTTGAAAGCGAAAAAGAAGTAGTTGTTATTGTAGAGATGACAATACAAAAAACACTAAGAGAGTTGGCAACTCCTGACATTATCCAGCAACCCTTGTGCATTGATTTTCCTGATATTGAGGTAGCTTTTGAGTTAAAATTTGGATTGATTCATTTATTGCCTACCTTTCATGGACTTGCAGGTAAGGGCCCTCATAAACACTTGAAGGAATTTCATGTAGTTTGCTTGAGCATGAAGCCACAGGGTGTTACAGAAGAACATATTAAGCTGAGAGCTTTTCCATTCTCTTTGGCGGACAAGCTAAAGGACTGGTTATACTACCTTCCCTCCGATTCAATCAGAACCTGGAATGACCTGAAGAGAATTTTTAGATAAGTTCTTTCCAGCTTTAAGAGCTGGAGCTATCCAGAAGGAAATCAGCGGGATTCGGTAGTACAACAAAGAAAGCCTCTATGAGTACTAGGAAAAATTCAACCAACTTTGTGTGAGTTGTCCACACTACTAAATTTTTTATCAACTATTGTTGCAGTACTTCTATGAATGGCTACTATTCATGGATCAGAGTATGTTGGATGCTGCACATATAGGAGTACTTGTAGAAAAGATGCCCAAAGAAGCAAATGACTTGATTTCTAAAATGGTAGCAAACTCACAACAGTTTGAGACAACGGTAAACCATGAGCTGAAGAAGGTAAATGATGTAGGAACTTCTAGTATTGAAGCTCAACTTTCTGAACTAACCTCTTTTGTTAGACAAGTTGCCTTGGGACAAGTTCAGAAGCCTTGAGTTTGTGGTATTTGCTCTGTTCAAGGACACCTTACTGACTCATGCCCATAACTGCAAGAGGATACAGCACTTCAAGTGAATGCGGTAAGCAGGTTTGTTAACCAACCAAAAAGGTATGACCTCTTTGCCAATCAATACGACCCTGGTTGGAAAGACCACCTGATTCTAAGATATGGGCAACCAAGCAACCAGCCACCGTACCCATCTACTGGTTACAACAAACTAGCCTTTTCCACCACAAAAACTAGGACCAAGTTCAGGTATGGCTTTAGAGGATATTGTGAAAGCTTTAGCCACTAACACAAAAATGTTTCAAAAGGAAACAAGGGCAAGAATCAAAGACTTGGGGAACTAAATTTCACAGCTTGTAGCCTTGTTGAACAAAATTGAAGCTGAAAAAGAGCGGCTGCCATCTCAAGCTGAAATTAACTTGAGAGAGCATGCTCATGCCATGACCCTTAAAAGTGGCAAAGAAGTGCAAATCACCATATAAAAAATGGCAACGCATAAAAATGACAAAGGTGGCCCCTAACTAGCAACTTCTGATGCATCAACTGAAGAGGTAAGTGACAAACAAATTTTTCCAAAGTCAAAAATTCTAATTCCACCTCTTTTTCCTGGCAGGTTGGCTAAATCAAATAAAGATGGGACCAAGCAGGAAATTCTTTAAACTTTTAAGAAGGTCAAAATTAACATACCCTTGCTAAATGCAATCAAGTAGGTGCCTCGGTATGCTAAGTTTTTAAAGAAACTGTGTACTAACAAAAAGAAGCTGAAGGCTGACAAGACAATCAAAGTTGGAGAAAATGTGTCAACAATAATCCAAAGAAAGTTGCCACATAAGTGTAAAGACCATGGTATGTTTACTATACCATGTGTAATAGGTAATTTTAAGGCGGAAAAAGCTATGCTTGATCTAGGAGCATCGATTAATGTTATGCCACTGTTAGTTTACAAGGCTTTGACTTTAGGACCTTCGAAAAATACAAGAATGGTCATTCAACTAGAAGATAGGTCTAATTCATATCCTAAATAGGTAGTTGAGGGTGTTCTAGTTCAAGTAAATGAGCTTGTTTTTCCTGCTGATTTTTATATTATTGATATAGATGATAAGTTTGATTCAAATTCAATTTACTTTTTACTAGGTAGATCATTTATAAAAACAACCAAGACTAAAATAGATGTGCATGAAGGGATTTTATCTTTTGAATTTAATGGGGAAATAGTAACTTTTAATATTTTTGAAGCAATGAAATACCTAGAAAATTTTAAATATGTTTGTCTTATGAATATCATTGACCCAATTGCCCAAGATTGTTTTGTACTAAATTTTGTAGGAGATGAGTTGGATTTTGTGTTAACGAATAGCAAAATTGAAAAGGATGTAAGCTAGAAATTAGTTATGGCCTAAAGCAGGCCATTATGTCATTACAGTCGCTACCCATGTTGTTCAATAGGTTAGTAGGTTCATTCTTGGATTTACTAGGTACTCATGAAAGAGTTTTGCCCTCTGTTGGATAGGTCTCGAAGTTGGAGTTAAAGTCTTTGCCGGAGAACCTGAAGTATGCCTACCTGGGAGAATATAAAACTTTACCGGTAATTATTGCAAGTGATTTAACCGAAAACCAGGAAGGTAGGTTGTTGCAAGTATAGAAGGAAAACAAAACAGCAATTGCTTGGACATTGGCAAACATTAAGGGAATCAGCCCCTCAATTTGTATGCATCGTATTTTCCTTGAAAATGATGTTAGACCAGTAAGAGAGCCACAACAGAAACTAAACCCACCAATGAATGAGGTTGTTTTAAAGGAGATTTTGAAACTTTTGGACCAAGGGATTATATACCCCATTTTTGACAGTCAATGCGTAAGTTTGGTACATATTGTACCTAAGAAAACTGGTCTAACTCTTGCTCGTAATGCGCAGAATGAGCTCATTCCTATGAAAGTTCAGAATGGTTGGAGAATGTGCATTGATTTTAGGAAGTTGAATTTAGACACGAGGAAAGATCACTTACCACTTCCGTTCATCGATTAGATGCTTGAAAGGTTGGTAGGTAAGTTTTTCTTCTGTTTCTTATATGGATTTTCTAGTTATTACCAAATAGCTGTAGCTCTTAAGAACCAACAGAAAACAACCTTTACCTATCCCTATGGAACTTTTGCTTATTGTAGAATTCCCTTTGGATTGTGTAATGCCCATGGAACATTTCAAAGATGCATGATGAGTATTTTTTCTAACTTGCTTGAAAATTGCATTGAGATCTTCATGGATGACTTTACTGTTTATGGCAATTCTTTTTATCAATGTCTGGATAAATTGATTCTAGTTTTGAAATGCTTCATTGACACAAGCTTGGTCGGAAATTATGGAACGTCATTTTATGGTTCAACAGAGAATAGTTTTGGGTCATGTAGTTTTTGCCATGGGTATTGAAGTTGACAAGGCCAAGGTGGATTTAATTGCAAATTTACCTCATCCTACTAATGAGCGAAAGATTTGTAGTTTTCTTGGCCACGCAGGTTTTTACAGGCATTTCATTCGGAACTTCTCAAAGATTGCACAACCTTTAAGCAAGTTGCTGCAAAAGGGTGTGTCTTTTGATTTCAAAGAGGACTGTAAAGCTGCCTTTGACAAGATGAAGAGGTTGCTTACATCTGCACCGATTATACAACCTCCTAATTAGGATATTCCTTTTAAGATCATGTGCGACACCAGTAAATATGCTATAGGAGCTATACTTGGCCAAAGAATTGTGAAGAACATCCATGTCATTTACTACATATCAAGGACATTGAATCCTACCCAATGCAACTATTCAACCACAGAAAAAATGAGTTTTTAGAAATTGTTTTTGCTTTAGATAAATTCTGATCATATTTATTAGGATCTAAAGAATTGTTTTTTCTGATCATACAACTCTCAAGTACTTACCGACAAAGCAGGAATCTAAGCCGAGACTTATACGCTGGGTTCTGTTATTGCAAGAGTTCGACTTGGAGATCAAGGATAAGAGAGGAACTGGTAATTTTGTGGTGGACCATTTGAGCCTACTTGTACACGAAGAAGAGGCTTCGCCAATTCCAGAATTGTTTCCTAATGAGCAGCTGCTACAGGTGCAAGGTAAGGAGACTTGGTTTGCTGATATTGTTAATTTCCTAGCTGCTAGAATTTCACTAAAATGACTCTAAGTATTATATATGGGGTGAACCATATCTTTGGAAAATCGGTTCTGATCAAATTATTCGTAGGTGTGTGCCTGATAATGAAATTCATTCTATTTTTGCTTATTGTCATAGTTATGCTTATGGAGGACATTTTTTGCCCTAAAAGGACAACTAGGAAAATTTTGGGCCGCGGGTTTTATTGGGAATCATTGTTTAAGGATTCTTACCAGTTTTGTAAAACTTGGGAAAAATGTTAAAGAGTTGGAAATTTATCCCACCGAAATAAAATGCCTCAAACCCTTATGTTATACTGTAAGCTTTTTGATGTATGGGGAATGGATTTTATTGGACATTTTCCTAACTGTTTTGGATTTGTTTATATATTGCTTGTTGTGGATTATGTTTCGAAATGGGTAGAAGTAAAAGCTACCCATACTAATGATTCTAAGGTTATTGTATAATTTTTCAAGTCTATCATTTTTAGTAGGTTTGGGATTCCTAGAGCAATTATTGGTGATCAGGGTACATACTTCTGTAACCGAACTATTGAAGCTTTGATGAGGAAATATGGAGTGCACCATTGAGTAGCCATTGCTTACAGCCCACAAACCAACAGGTAAGCTGAAGTTTTGAACCGGGAAATAAAAAGCATCTTAGAGAAAACAGTTAATCCTAACTGGAAAGATTGGAGCTTGCACTTGGAGGATGGACTATGGGCATACCAGACAACCTACAAAACACTGATTGGAATGTCACTGCATTAGTTAGTTTATGGTAAGTTGTGTCATTTACCTGTAGAGATTGAATATCACACTTTTTGGCAGTTAAGCACTACAATTTGGATTTGAAAGAAGCTGGAAAAGAAAGAAAGTTGCAACTTCAGGAGCTGGAAGCATATGACAATGCTAGCATATACAAAGAGTGCACAAAGTACCTTCATGACAAGCGGTTGAATCACAAGGAATTTTATAAAGGTCAGAAGGTATTACTTTTTAATTCAAGGTTAAAGCTCATGCCAGGTAAGTCAAGATCTAAATGGATTGGTCCGTTTGATGTAGTGAATACTTTTCCTCACGGTGCTGTTGAAATTGAAAGTATGGAAACTAATAAAGTTTTTAAAGTGAATGGTCACAGACTGAAACCCTTTCTTGAAAATGTTGTTGTCTCTTATAAAGAGGACATTCACTTGGTTGCTCTTACCTACAAGTCAGGCTGATGTAGAAAACAGGTTGTCTAGCGAAAGAAAATAAAGAAAGGTGCTTTTGGGAGGCAACCCAAGTGTGGTTTTAGGCCACAAACATTTAGGATTTCTTCTCATTTATTTTTATTTTTATTTCCCAGCTTTTATTTTTTTTACGTTTCTTTGTTCTCACAACTGGTTTTCCTAGTCAGATAGTATCTTTTTCAAGTTAGAGGTGAACCGAACCATATAGGGCAATGACCTGAAGTCTAATTCTGGGCTATGAATCATTGCAAAATCACATTTCAGGGCAATACCTTGTCTTTTTCCCATCTGTGTTTTTATTGTGAATATTGAAGACAATGTTCGATTTAAGTGTGGGGGAGTGGGTAGCTTCGGCCTTAATTTTCCGTTTTCAAAATTTTTGAACTAAAATTTTTTTACTCATACTTTTGGGCATTGATATGAATTGTTAGTGCCTAGCTTGAATATTAAGTTATCAAATTATTAGTCTTTATGGAACTCTTAAATCTTTATGCCCAGCTTACATTTGTTATATTTATTTCTCACATATTTAGTATATTTTAATGTGTTTTGAATCTTAAAGATCTATTTTGAGCATGGTTTATAGCTTAGAGCATATCTGAACTCAATTGATTAAAATTAGATTTAATTTGGGATTTTACAAGTTTTAATTTAGTTGCTTTCTTTCAGGATGTTAACAGATTAACGATATTCCAATAGAAAATCATATCTCGAGCTATAGAGATCAAAATTAAGTGATACTTGATTCATTGGAAATCTAACATCCGGGGCTACAAATCATATGCATACCATGAAACACAGTTTTGACGTTAAGGAGGTCAAATTTAGATTCAAAATTGTCACTTACGTGTCATTGCTGGTTTAGAAGTAGTTGCGCTATTTTAGGCATATCTTTTCCTGTAGATGCTCGTTTTATGCAATTTAGGTGTCATTTTAAAGCTAACGAATAGATATACAACTTTCATGTTTTAAATTTTGAGAGATAATGAATGTATCAAGGTCGAATTTCAGCTTGAAGTTGTTATTGATGCTGTGGAGTATTGTTTGGCTCACAACTTTGAAACCTTCTAGTATTTTGAATCTTTTATTTGTATGGGGTAATTTTGTAATAATATAGAAAGTTTATGGAGATTTTATGAATTTAGCACACTAGGTTAATTCTTTTAGGTGTTGAAAGTGGCAGCTACGCCACAGCCTTCTACCCCCTCCCCTTAGGTACTTTGAATTATTTTTATTTTTCTTGTCTTTCATTCAAGACATGTTTGAGTCATTTTCTAGTTCGGTTCAAGGGGATGATTTCCATCACCAACACTGGTTATAAGGATTGATTTTCTTGCTAAAACTTTCTTTAAATTCAAGTATTTACTTCTTTATTGTTAAAATTTATTGCAATCAATTTACTTGTTCTCGCTTGTTGGATTGGTTCTGCGATTGCAAATTTGTTTGATTTTCTTTCAAAATACTTGGTGAAAAGAATTCGATTAGAAGCAAGTGAATTGATTAGAGACTATTTTTCAATTTTGGTTAGTTCATACTGAGAGAAGTAAGACAAGTTAAATTGTTGAAGCTTTTATATAGTTACTTAGAATAAATGTTTTTGTTCATTGTTCGTCATGCTAATTTTGAGTTGATTATAAATTGCTTTTCAATATTTAGTTACTTAAAATTAATAAATTAATCTAAAGCTTTTTTTGATTAATTTTACTGCTTAATTCTTTGGGGGTTTTTTAGCTTTAAAGAGAATCTAGTTTATTAGCTTGAATTAAAGAATTATTTTTTTCGATGATCAACAGCTAGAATAGATAATCAACCCTAAACTAAGCATTTTTAGTATTGGTTAGTTTCATTTTAATTCTATAGTTAATTTATTTCAGCATTTGATTCAAGAAAATCCCCCAATCTTTTATTTCAGTTTTCTAACAAGAACTTTTCGGTTAAAAAATTTTCCTTGGGATTCGATCTGGTTTTCACTACTAAACTGTAAATTTATTTATTTTGAGTTGTTAGTAATACAAAAATTATTCTTGGCGGTTTCAACGACCGACCAGTACTCAAGCCCTACGCACTAAGCATTTTTCCTTGAGCCCTACACATTAAGCATCTTTTCTTACGCCCTACTAGTTAAGCGCTCAACTTTTTAAGCTCTACAAGTAAAGCACCGATCTAGGTATCCTTTAAGTCCTACATCTAGGCACCTAGGTGGCAAAGTCTTCACTGACTTTCTCATTTGACATGTGTGATATCTTATCTCACCTAGCCCATGATAATCCTTCTTATTTGACCCACAAGAATCCCTTACTTGACCCTTAAGGCTTTATCTTATCTCACTTGACCTATGAGATCCTTCTTGCTTGACTTGTAAGAACCCCTCACTTGATTCGTGAGAATTTTTCTTGCTTGGCCTACAAAAATCCCCCATTTGACCCATGAGAATCCTTCTTGATTAACTTGTAAGAACCCCTCAATTGACCTTGTCAAGTTTGCATCTCATCTCACTTGCTCCATGAGAATCCTTCTTGCTTGACCTGCAAAAATCTCTCAATTGACCAATGAGGTTCCCATCTTATCTCACTTGACCTTTGGGAATCCTTCTTTCTTGACCCGTAAAAAGTTCCTATCAACTTTTAAGACAAACTAGACCGTGCTTGAATGCCTCTGAAATAAATTAGATTATTCTTGGTAGCCTTTGGGACAAAATAGGGCATCCCATCAATCTTATGGGATAAACCAAACCATTCCCATCAAATTTTTAGACAAACCATATAGCTCTTGAAAGCCTTTACGATAAATCAGATCATTCTCAATAACCTTTGGGATGAATCAGACCACTTTCATTGACTTTTTTGGGATAAACCAGACCATTCTCATTAACTTTCAAGACAAACTAAATCATTATCGAAACAAATGAGATCACTCTCAGTAACCTTTGGGATGAACCAGACTGCTCTCATCAAACTTTTGGGACAAACCAGACTGATCCCATCAACCTCCATGATAATCAGACTATTCTTTCAAGACAATCAGACCACTCTAACAATCTTTAAGTGTGATCAAATCACTCCCGTCAACTTCCAAGATAGTCAGACCGCTCTCGGTGACCTTCAAGACAATTGGCGCATTTGAAAAAAAATTAAGGACAATCAGACTGCTCTCAATGAACTTTGAGACAATCAGATTACTCTAGAAAACCTTAAAGATGATCAAACTAGGCCCATCAACCTCCAAGATAATCAGACCACTTCCGGTGACCTTTGGGACAATCAGATAGCTCTTGAAACCCTTAGGGACAATCATACAATTTCCATCAACCTCTAAGACAATTAGATTGCTTTGGGTAACTTTTGAGATAACTAGACCACTCTTGAAAACCTTACAGATAATGAGATAGTGCCATCAACCTCCAAGACAATTAAACTGCTCTCGGTGACCTTTGAGACAATTAGACCACACTAAAAAACCTTAGGGACATTCAGACCACTCCCTTAAGGCAACCTGACTGCCTTATCCGCATAAGAGCAGGCGTTGCAAACTGACTATGCCATTTGCCTCACTACTTCTCCAACCATTTTCAAATCAACTTGATTGATTTCAACTTCTCATTCCACTACATCTAATGTCAGGGCAAAATGAGTATTTTCAACATCAACCCACTTTTATCCAACAAAAGTAAGTTGATAGGGGGCAAACTGTTAACATTCATTTTGACATTTCTTTAGGAGTCTTAGGCTACATTTGGCAAACATTTGTTAATTAGTGTCTAGGGGCATTTTGGTCTTTTTCTATCTAAAACTATTGTGTCATGTCACCAAATTTGTTTTTTTAAGTCTTTAACTTTTTTTAGGTCTTAATTAAATTATTTTTATTTTTAGAATCAAATTCAAGTCATTTGGGAAATTTGGGTTAAAATTTTGCTTACTTTTAAAAATTTTGGGCTTTAATTAAAATCTTGCAAAATTTTGGTTTTAATTGACAAGTTCATGGACCATTTGTACTCAATTAAAAATTCTTTAATAGGTTTGGGCTTAATTGTGGATTTTAGATCAGTTTAGGCCAAGCTGGAAGTTAGGAGAGAATAAAGGACTAAATTCATAATTATTGGATTTCCTGTTATTCTAGCCTAATTTGATTAAGATTCAGAAATTAGATGTTCTTTTAGGAATCAAGGATATGTTAGGACTATAAATAAGCCCTCCTTTGGCTAGAAAAGGCACAAATAAATTTGAAATCCTAAGCTCCTAGCTAAAAAGTGAAAAATTGGAGCCCTAGCCCCTGAATTTTCTCTCCTAGCCCATGGAAACCCTAGACTCATCTCTCTGTCGCCACCATCCTCAAGCCCTCATCACCACCTCAGCTGCCACACTAGCCACCATTGTCGGTTCCCATCCTTCCTCCGGAGTCGCCTTGTGAGTCGCTTGACCGTCAACGACACTCAATCGAGAGAAATAGGATAGCCTGTGACCCACCCCCACCATAATCCGCATCAAACTGGCTCTGCCCCACCATTTCTACTCGCCATACATCATTCAAAGGGCCACCCTCACCTTTGATGTCAACTTTTTTAGTCAATTTCACTAACAATTTCCATGTTTTCTTGGGTCTAGTTAGTTTTAACAATTTTTTAGCCAATTAAAGTTTATTTTGATTTTATTTATTTGATTTTTATGGTGCTTTGAACTAAAATAGTCTTGTTTTCTTCTTTGTTGGGTTTTTTTTAATAATTGTTTCACTAATTTTTTTTTTGCAGGATTAGCATTCGAGTCAATTGAGTCTTTCTTAGAATGTTGTTAAATTGATTTACTTCTACTTTTAATTCATATCTTTATTTAATTTAATTTACCTTTATCCTCTTTTATTTAATACTAACTTGATTTTATCTTCTTTTCTGTTTTAGCGTCTTTGTTGGATTTTTTTAGACCGTGTAAAAAATACCATCTCCATTTCAAGGCAACCCTAACCGTTCTTAATATCAAACTCCACACTACAAGGCGATCAGAATGCCTTTTTTACCACCACTTGGTTGACCAAACAGGTGTACACTTAACTGGTCACCTAAACCTCCCATTTGCACAGAAGTGAACTATGTAAGCTGTGATCCCGCCTCAAATTTAGGTACGTAAGAAGCTTGGGTTTTCAAACCAAGTCCAAGCCTAACAACTAAAAACAACCTTATTTCTTATGTTTGTCATTTAACACATGCATGCATTCTTTTTATTACTAAAACTTGGTTTTCACTTGTTTTAAGCTTGTTTCAGGTGAAATGGGTGCCTAACACCTTCCTAACTCGTACCTGATCCTTGACGCCAAGATCACTGATTTTTCACAAAATTTGCCCTTTTTCCTTTTATGGAGTCAAATTAGGTTTTTCCTTAATTTTTATCCATTTTTTAAACTAAGGTGGCTACCCTATTTTCCTAAAGCCTAACTTGAGGATCTATGTGAGTTTGTGCCAATAATTACACCCGTGCCTAAGGGGCCACCGAGGTTGAGGCTGCTCACACATGGGTATGGCTTTTGATCTTCAAAATTTTGGTTTTACCTCTTCATTACTGAATTTATACTTGTTGAGATGATAAGGCTAAAATACTTTTTTCAGTTACCTTTTTTTAGCCCATGTATAGTCTTTTTGTGTTTAGGGTTCTTATTGTTCCTTTTGTATCAGATTGCGTTATGATATTCCAATAAATACTTTTTTCTCCTTTTCTCTTTTATTTCTTTAGATTATTTCACATGGTTTAAGATCACTTTCTAGATGTTTTTTTTCCAATAGATGATGATTTTGGTGAATCCGTTGAAGTTCATGGCACAGTCAAGGGAGATGAACTTTTGTTCCAAAAGGTGCTTAAGATGGTTCATTTGAAAGTCATGATTATGTAGCAGATTTTAATCTAATTACCGAGAAACTTTATATGTCTCGTCATGTCTTTTTTCTTGAACATATACCTTTCTTTTCTCTTCCATCTACTACTCATGGCTTGACTATAGATCTGATCTTATTCGTATAGAACCTTTCTCTAACGATTATGATAGTTTGTCATCTCAGGTTCCTAGTACTTCAGATACCCCTTCTAATGTTCTTCCTCTATTTCCTTTATATTACACTCGACGGTGTTCATACTAATAGTTCTACAGATACTGGAACACAAGAAGCTCCTTATTCTTTTATGGTCCCTTATGCTCTATCTGAGATTGTGAATCTGCCTCTTTGTCAATCTACTAGCATTCATAAGTCCACAAAGTTACCAAATTTTGCCTATTCCTGTTATTCTTTATTTTTTTTTTCTTTTTTAGTTTCTATTCATTTTCTCTTTGAGCCCTGTTCCTATAAAGAGTCAATTCTTGATCCACATTGACAGTAGGCTATGGATGAGGAACTTTTTGCTTTGCATAAGACAGGTACTTGGGATTTGGGTCCTTTACCTCCTAGTAAAAGTGTTGTTGGTTGTTGATGGGTGTATAAGATTAAGACTAATTTTGATGGATCTATTGAGCAACACAAGGCTAGGGTGGTTACAAAAAGGTATTCTTAGTAGTATGGTATGGATTATGAGGAGACTTTTGCACCTATTGCCAAAATGACTACTGTTAGTACTCTTATTGTAGTAGCTTCAGTTTGACAGTGGTCCATTTCACAATTTGACGTTAAAAATGCCTTCTTAAATGGAGATCTTCAAGAAGAAGTTCATATGGAGCCTCCTCCTGGTGTTTCACATGGTTTTGTGTATGTTTGCAAGCTTAGGAAGGCATTATATGGTCTCAAACAAGCACCTCGTGCTTGGTTTGAGAAATTTTCTGATGTCATTTCTTCTCCTTGATATGCTTCTAGTAGTCATGATTCTGCTCTCTTTGTTAAGTGCACTGATGTTGGTTACATCATTCTTTCTTTATATGTTGATGACATAATTATTATTGGTGATAATGTTGATGGTATTTCTGTTTTGAAGACAGAGTTATCTAGACAGTTTGAAATAAAGGATTTAGGTCCTCTAAGATATTTCTTGGGCATTGAGGCTGCCTACTCGCCTAAAAGTCATCTTTTTTTCTCAGTTGAAGTATGTTGCAGATATTCTTGAGTGAGCTAAACTTTTCAATAATAAGATTATTGATACTCTCATTAAGGTTAACACAAAGTATTCTCCTTCTAATGGTATGCCTTTGTCAAATCCTACTTTATACCATTCTATTGTTGGGAGTTTCGTATATCTTACTATTACTCATCTAGATATTGCATATGTTATTCATATTGTTAGTCAGTTTGTTGCTTCTCCCATTACAGTTCATTGGGCAGCTATTGGTAAAGACCACAGGGGAAAAGGCTTGCTACTATCTTGAATATAGTAGGAATTCCAGATTTAGATGAAGTAGTTGATATGAAGGTATGAAGCGTCTCCAAAAGTTGCATATCTCCAAGTGCCCTCGTTTGGAATCGTTTGCAGTAGGCATGCTACCCACAATTCTCAAGTCATTGGAGATAGTCTATTGTAAAAAATTTCAAATGGCAACCACAAGAACTCATGCATAATGATCGAAGGGACTCAAACATGCATAATGAGTAAAGGGACTCAAGCATGCTTGGCTAATGATTTATATTTGCTTTCCTCTCTCGGACTCAATCAAACAGGTGAATATTGTTTCGTTCGGGATCATTACATTTGTACATAAGTATTCAATGCCTTCTCTGAAAACTCTGGAACTTAATGCTTGAAATTGTTTACTCTAGCTTATTATTGTACAAGAGTGGACAGAGGGTCTAAGGGAGCTAACAACTACCAATCTGACCTTTAACCAGGTTGTGTGTATATTTTTGTGACTTTTGTAGGAAAGAAGTTTGCAGAAGCAGTTGTACTATTAAAAGCTTGAATAGAAAGTAACTTGCAGTTTACTTCAAAGTTTAGAGCATGGCAAAATACTGTTGATTGCTTGCCAAGCACTATGTCATGATTCTTCTTTTCAATTGCTTTCCTAGGAGAAAAGTTAACTTTGGGGAGAAGTCCAGAACAAAAGGGCATCTTCGGATTCAAAGTTGGATGCTATATGTGTTCGTCTTTCCCGGCTAAATGAGGTGCATACCGAAAAAGAGAACTAAACTTCCTTTCGTACTCATGGACCGTTAACCTTCCCTGAACCAACTCATCAAATTCAATTCTTTTCTGATCCTGGGCAGCCTCACTATTGAATTCATTTCGAAATTCTTTCTCAAATTCAACCCAGTCAAGATCTTTAGGCCTTTGCCTGATCCTCCCTTCATTACAAGCATCAAGCCTTTCCATGACATTTTTCCATCACAATGAAGCCTTGCCTTCTAAAAAGAAAGGTACCAAATCCATCTTAGCTTTATCATCCAACTTCATGTTCTTGAAGATTTCATTGATTTGATACAACCACCCTTCTGCCATATCGGGATCTCCTATGCCATTAAACTTGGGAGTGTTAATATCCCGGCATAAGGAAACAAGTCCCATATGGTCTAGAATGACGGGTCTCCTCCGTCTCCTCCGGGGATGGATGTCCTCCTCATCTTCCTCCTCACTGTCCTCACTGGAATCCACTTGAACATGCTCATTTACTGGCTCCTGACCCTGCACTTGCCCTTGGGGCGGGGGATTTCTCCCCTGACCTTGGTGCATCGATGGGCCTTGATGCACTTCGGCCCTTACCCCATTAGGGTCCTCCAAGGTTTCCCCCTGAACTGGAGGTTGAGTACGCTCCTTAAGCAAAATGGCCATGCCATGCAACATCCGGTCCATGGATTCATTTAGTCTCCTCAGCAAGGAAACTACTTCCCTCATATCTGCTCCACTGGGGTCACTAGTGCCTGCACCAGAACCCTTAACCTCAGTAGCAGTACCTGCCCGTGTGTTCACCATACCTGCAACCACAGCCAGAAGACCGCACCCAGAGCAACTTATAAGCAGTACTAACCACACTTAACACAAGAACACTTAGATCTTAGTTCACTTATTGCCTCTACTAGGTACATTAACCCGCTCTGATACCAAAAACTGTCGCGGAACGGGGCCCCAGTGCCCCATAACCTTGTAGGCCTTAGGGATTTATGAATCCCACTAGTTACTATTGGCTAACTATTACTTGTCAATATAAATTAAACAATTTATATGCAACTAGTTTCTTAGCCTACTCAGTTTAAGTTATGCATGCTTCTGTCCTGGCAATGCAAACAAATTTTATAAGTCGCGGATTTAAAACATTGCTCGAGCATTTCACTAAAACATATGTAAAACGTGCCAAGACCTTGAAAATACTGGTTGCTTTAACTACAAGTAACAGTTTGTGCATACATTACACCTCTAGCATGCACCCAAAAGTAACAAGATGGATTTACATCACAATGTATCCTATTAGAGGCAACTTACTTAGTACACAAAGTACTATGTACAAGAGACAAAAACTACTGACTAAGATCAACTACTTGAGTCCCACCTTGAGCTATACCAAGCTCCAAGTGTAAACCCTTCACTAGATCTTGTTCTTGTGTACTCTTAGCCTCTACACTGTAAAGGCACAACTTGGTTAGCACATAACTTATTTTACAAGTAACTTAGAATCACTAGGATTCTCAAGAGAAATACCTGCAAAACAGAAAGCTTAGGCCTCGACTATCACTTAGTGATTAGGCCCGGAGTTAGAACCTGCACAATAAAACTTAAGGGAATGAGTACTTGAAAGTACTCAGTAAGGATCCCTTGAATACCTGCAAGGAAAAATGCAGCAACTATGCAATATGGCAAGCAAGCAATCAAACAAACAATTCAATCAACAAACAACTCAAACAATCAACAAAGTATAAAATATGCAATGTATGAATGTATGGTATGGAATGCACACAATATATGCACTTGGGACTTTCTGCACTCTAGGTGCCTTAAAACTTTGTCGTGAGCTCAAACGGCGGAGGTACTTGAGATACTGGCCCTCGTATCCCGGATACTTTACCTCACTTAAGTCCCACTTACGGGTTCTAGAGTAGGTCGTCACCTATCTCAAACTTACCCGCCTTTACCCTTAACTTATTGTACAGGGTAGTCTTCCTATGTGGCTTAACTAGCCAAACCCTCAAGGTTTAACTTAGAACACTACTAGTGGCTTACTTACCAAACCAAATGGTTCGGTTGGGATTGACTTAGGTTTTTCTCTTCATTGACCATATGTAAATGACGCTCTATACGGCCAATAAAGAGTCTAAAAACCCACTTAAATCCCCTTAATGTTCATCTAAAAGCTTAAGCACTATGAATAACTTAGCCACCAAGTCACACTTTTGTTCTTAACCACACAACTTGACTACCTCTTAAATAATGCACAATTCCCGCTCTAGGAACGAATTCTAGACCCAACCGAGGCTACGGAACACCTTAGAATAGCCTAGGAATAGAAACCGAGAGTCTAAGTTACTCTTAAGATGGCCGGAAAAATGGGCCAACATTTCATGAAGTTGCCTCTGGCGCTGCGGCGCCAGAGCCCCCTGACGCAGCGCCAAAGAACAAAACTTTCTGTGTGCAAAATCGCCCTCTGGCGCCGCGGCACCAATGTACATGCCTCTGGCGCTGCGGCGCCAACGCAGCTTTCTGCGTTGCGCGACAGCTGCATTCTTGCACACCAACTACTCAAACTCTCTCATTTCTAATCCAAACTAAATGGGTCTTGTTCCTAACTCATTCCCACACACAAAACTACCAAACCATGCATTATTTGAGCTTAATTACTTGAACCCTTACCTCAATTCAGCCACAAAAGCAAGCATTGATACATAATCATCCTTAGCTCAATCAAGCTTCCTTGAGTTCCACACCTAAAACCAATGCAATTTGGCACCCAACCCAATCAAACTAAGACCATTTCTAGCTCTAGAAACAACCTAGAATCAATCCAAATGAACCCAAGAAGCTTACCCACGAATTTTAAATCCAAACTAGCACCAAAGAGCAAACTTGAGCTAGAACAACAACAAATGAGCTTGATGATTCCTACCAACACCTCGGGCTTCCTTAATTTGATGGAAAATTGCTGGAAAATGGAAGTTTGGGCAGCCAATTTGGTGAGGGGAAAGGAGCTACGAAATTTGGAGCATGAAAGAAATGGCTAAGGGAAGAAGACTTAGCCAACTTAAACTAACTCTCCCCCCTACTAAGGTAAACTTCCCCCTTTCTTGCACTTAAGCCCACAAACTCTCATTTGGTTTAAATAGGTCACTAACTCACACTTAAAACCAACTTTCCTTTGCTCTAAAAGATGCTAAAAGCTTCTCAACTTGATTTTCTTGGACACTTTAGCCACTCAAGTTTTAAATGGCTCAAAAAGAACACTTAGTGCCACAAGTTCTCAAAACTCACAAGGATGGTTCTAAAAGCTAGAATAACTAATGGTCTTGATTTAACTATGCCAAATCACACTTAGGAACTCACTTACTTAATTAAGCTTACCTTACTTGCTTAACAAGGTGCTAACTTGAGGTACTTAATTTAATGAACACTTAATTAAAGTAAAATAAACGCTTACTTGATTAGTCAACTAGGAGAGCCATCATAGCTTCCCTATTAGGTATTGATGGCCAGGGGCCTCATCGTTTATAGTCATGGTGACTGGTGGAGAGACTTCTGGGAGGAAGAACGCCTGGTGGAATGGATAGCCCGAAGGAGAGTGCCTGAAAGCTCAGAAACAAAGGGTTAGGAGGCCCCCGGAGTGTCTTTCCGGGGGGGGAGCCTCCGACGCCCAAGTCAGTGGTGGCTGAGAAAAGGAAGAGGAAATAGTACAAAGGGCTGAAGAGTCTCGCCTGGTAGTTTTCTCAGAGTGTGGGAGCAGTGTTTGGCCAACCAACCAGCTTCCTGCCCAGTATTAATTCCTGGTATTTATAGGAGCGCCTAGCCTGTTCAGATCACGACACGTGTTCGGTCGGATGTTCCCTGAGTTTCTGGGAGTAAGAGACAGATAACTGGTATCAGGTTGTCCTGAGCCACGTGCTGAGATGGGCCATGATGTGATTCTGATGGCGTCCATATGTCAGAGCGCCTATTCAGGCGACTTTATGACGTCTGTGAAAGGACGTGTCAGAGGCTTCCTTAAATGCTTCCATAAATGCTCCTGCCGTACTCCCGAGGTCCCTGGGTGAGGTCGTCCTCTAGTTCGGACAGAGCCTCTTCGGGAAACAGGCCCTCAGTTCGGGGGTTCCCAGTTTCAGGGAATTCCGCCTTCGGGGATATCATGTTCGGCTCGCTATGTCTAGTGCCGCTTTTCCGAAGGCGATATGTTCACAACCTTGGGGGGCGAGTAGTGTTCTCGGGGTTTCCTGGCGTGCCGGGCTCGGAGCTCTTCGGCTATCTCCCGAGGTGTCTGATCGCACCTTTTCTCGGGTAGCGCCAGCTTCTTCTGGCCATCATTGTGGCAGGGAGTTCGGCCAGATAGAGGCGATAGCGTTTGGCTATCACATGCCCCCCTTTGGAAAGCCGAAGTGAAGACTTCGGTTTTGCATCTCTTTTTGAGGTTGTGTGTGGGAGTTTCTTTGGAAGCTTAACCTGTTCCGAGGATGCGCCTTTTGCCCGAAGATCATGGGCTCTTCAGCCTTGGCCTGTTCTTTGGTGTCTTCGAGGTGGAGCCTGTGCCGAAGATACACCTATTGCCCAAAGGTCATGGGCTGTTCGGCCATAGCCTGTTTCTTGGCGTCCTCGAGGTGACCTGCTCTTTGTTTCTGCAGGTCTGTTTGGCCGAGCGTGTCAGTCTGAGCGGCGCGTCCCAGTTTTCCAGGGATGTCAGAAGACGTGTCCCAGCTCTCAAGGGACGTTTGGAGGACGTGTCCCCCATTTGCGCGCAGCGGTTGACACGTGGCGCTTTGCCAATGGAGGAGAGTCGCGTCGGTTACAGAGGGCGTGCCTTTTCAGGTGCAGAGAGCAGTTACGGTGACGGTTCGCCTCCAAAGGGTACTTATGATGATGTTTCGGTTACCCATCTCTGGCTTATAAATAGCCCACTCCATCATAAGTTCCTTTTTCTTTCTCTTCTGCTCTTCTCTCTGCTTTGCCCCTGTTCTTGCACTTTCTTGCTTTCTGTGGCGGAGCTACCTTAATCAGAGCTTTTTTCCAGCCAGCTTTCACGACGGCGTCCTCAGATTTTGGCAAATCTTTCGGTGGGTTTTTGTTTTTCAGAGCGCTTTGATCCCTGTGTTCTTTTGAGTTTTTCTCTGGAAACTGTTTTCTTCCATTTTCAAACTCGTTTTTATGTCGAAAATGCCCCTTCCTAAGAGCTGGCAGCCTCTTTTAGCCCATCCTTGTTGCACCACCCCTGAAAAGTTAGAGAGGTGGAAGAAAAAATTATTTCTTCCCTCTTACGCCATTACTAGGCTGCCTCGTTCTAGACATTATGCTTTTTCAAACCACAGTAAGGAGGTTACCGTTTTCCGAGCCCAGCTGAAGGCGGGTCTTCGGTATCCTCCCCCGAAGATGGTGTGCGAGTTCTGCAAATTTCATGGCATTGCTGTGAACCAGCTTCCCCCGAACTCGTTCTGCTATTTTAACGCCTACCTCTGCATGTGTGGCGTCTTCAGGATAGAACCCAATTTCAGAATCTTTATGCAGTATTACAAGCTCTCTGTGGTCCCGAAGGGTGGCTTCTATTTCATGCTACCTCGGGGATCTGGGGGCAAGAAATTCATGTTCACCTTCGCCACTAAAGATAGCTGGCGGGGGTGGCAACAGAAGTTTTTCTTCATGAAGATGGACGAGGTCTGGTCGTACGTTCCGACCAAATGGGCTCAGGGAACACTGGATGTGGACGTTGCTGATCCGAGGATGCTGCTGACCCCAGAGTTAGCTTCCTTGTTCGCGGATTTCGACGCCCGCATTCGGGCTGTCTCTGACTGGGATCCCGAGGTCGTTCCGCTCGCCCTTTACCCTTTTCCAATCAACTAGAAGTTGATGACCAAAGAGGTCCTTCGGGAGCTAAAGGTGGTAAAGGAGCACGAGACTGACCTCGAGATGCCAGCTCCTGCCATCGCCGGGAAGGATTCCTGGTTGGTCAAGCTTCTTAAGGAAGAAATTTCTTTCGAAGCGCTTACCGAAAGTGAGTTATCTTCTACTCTTTTACTGTTCTTTCCTCGGACTCACGCTGATGTTTCTCTCATTTTTCAGAGATGGGCGACGCGACTGCCGCCTATTACAAGTCCCTTTTCACCGGCCAGGTGGAGAAGGGCGATCAGATGAACAAGGCGTCTTCCCGAAGGCGGAAGTCTACTGGCGCGGGACCTTCGAGGAAACGGGCAAAGAGAGCTGCCCAGGGTCCTTTAGAGGAAAATCCTGAGGAGACTGCCGAGGAGCCTGGGGCAGCCGAGATTCCGGAGTCTGAGGCTGCTGCTTCCGAGGTCCCTTCAACCGACGTCCCTCCTCAGAGTCCTACTGCATCACAGGCCCTCCTTGATGTAGTGGTAGAAGTACCTTCTGCCGAGGAGCGGCGCAAGCGGAAGGGCAAGGGTATTTCGGCCGAGGACTCCGAGGACGATGTTGTCGAGGTTCCGCCAGGTTTGTTTCCAGACAAAGTGTACTTCCTTTGTTTTTTCTGGATTGGCTTCTTTGTCTTTAATCCCCTTCTCATTCTTATCACGCAGGGGAGTTGACTACCCCTGGCTGGGTGGCTGATCACGCTCGGAAACGAGCTCTTCGGGATGCCAAAATCCCGCAAGGGAAGATACCCAAGGAGCCTTTTTGGACGTTTACGGAGGACATGAATATGTACTCCGAGGACGCTCCTCAAATGGCTAAGGAAATTTCGAAGGGGGTGCTCACCGAGGCCTCCTTCAAGGCTATAGCAGCGGCCCACCCGGGGGATAACACCCTCGCCGCAAAGATCACCGAGCATGCTGCTCAGGTATATCCTTCACAGCTTTTTCCCTTCAATTTTTTCCTAAGTGTTTGGCCCTTACTGACGTTGCTTTTATTTTTTTGCAGCTGATGGGGTACACCGCCTTTCTCCAAGTTCGGGTGGCCAGGGAGGTTGCTTTTCGAACTTCGGCCACTCGAACCATGAATGAGACGAGGACCGCACTCGCGGAGTCGGTCGCCAAAAACCAGCACCTGAAAGAGGCTGCTGAGAAAGAAGTAGCTGCCCTTCGGGAGGAGTTCCGGAAGGAAAAAGAAGAACTTCAAAAGGACTCCTCCAGGAAGATCGCTGACCTCGGTGACCAAATAAAGGGGATGCTCGCCGCCAACGAAGATCTTCTCCAGCACAAGGCTGGTTCTGACGGCCGTATAGTGTCGCTGACGTGTGAGAATAACGCTCTCCGGGCCGAGGTCGAGTCATTGAAGAAGGAGCCGAAAGGGGAGGAGCAGATAAAGGTGCTGGAGGAGGAGGTCGCGGATCTAAAGGACGAGCTTGACGACCTCAAGCTTGAGAAGAACAAGTCTGATCAGATGAGCAAGGTCGCGTTCCAGGACGGCTTCTGCCTTGCTCGGCACCAGGTTCTCCAGAGGTTCCCAGATCTGGACCTCTCTTTTCTAGAGGGTCTAAACATTCCTGGGGGACCTCGGTGGAAATGGTCCAAGGTCAAACATCTGAAACTTCCTCCTTCCATTCCAGCGCCGAAGGTGATGGAAAAGGGCGGGCAGACGAGTGGCTCTCGGGACGCCGCGAACCCTTAGCCAATTTTAGGGCCCCTTTTCCTTCCCTTCTATTTTTAATCCTTCTTCGGGCAGTTCTTTATTTTAAAGCAGCTTTGCTCTTAATGAGGATTTTTTGGCTAAGTATTTTCTTGCAAGTTTCTTCATTTCCATTGTTCCGAACACGTTCGCTCAAGAGACTTCGGAAAACCTGCGATTAAAGAAACTTTTTTACCTTCCTTTGTCCAGAGTGCGCTTGCTCGTAAGACTTTCTTGAAGGCCTGAAAAAATTTGACTAAGTCTTTTTGCAGGCTTTTGCATTTCCAGTTTACCCCGAACATGATTGCTCAAGGGACTTCGGAAACCTTCAGTCAAATTTTTTGTTTTTCCAGTTGTCCCGAGCATGTTTGCTCCAGGGACTTCGGAAAACCTTTCGCGAGATTTTTCACTTCCCATTTTCCCGAGCATGTTCGCTCAAGGGAGTTCGGAAAATTATCTCTGAGCTGGCTATGGCGAGTACTTCTGCGAGATTTTTGTTTTCCATCTTTCCCGAGCGTGATGGCTCAAGGGACTTCGGGAAGTCATATCTACGCTTTATCATGGCGAGCACCTTTGCGGAATTCTGTTTTGCATAATTTCTGTACACTTAAGAATTTTTCTCAAGAATTTTTCTCAAGGCCATTCTGTACAACATAACTCCTCCGCTCAACCTTAAGCGCAGAATTTTTTCAAGGCGTCTGAGTGCCAAGTGTTCTTCAATTCTACGCCTTCGGCGTCGCCAAGCTTGTACACGCCTTTTTCGTACTTCGTCGAGAACCAGATAGGGTCTTTCCCAGTTTGCGCGAAGTATGCCATGGGATGCCCTTTCGGAGAACAAGGTCTCCCTTCTTGATTTCTTTTGGCCTGGCCCGTAAGTTTACAGCCGCGGCCGCTCTTTGCTGAAAAGCTTTTCTTCTCAGCTCGGCTATTTCTCTGTGTTCGGCCACAAGATCGAGATTAGTTCTCAGGCCGAGGTCATTACCACCTTCATCAAATACTTGCACCCGTACTGAAGGTTGAACTACCTCTAGTGGGATAGTGGCCTCTGTTCCGAAGACGAGTGAGAAAGGAGTCTCCCCTGTGGCTCTTCGGGGCGTCGTTTGGTAGCTCCATAATACACTTTGGAGTTCTTCTGGCCATTTCCCTTTGGCTTCCCCTAGTCTCTTTTTCAGGCCATCTTTTATGGTCCTGTTCGATATTTCCACCTGCCCGTTTGCTTTGGGGGTGAGCTACTGGGGCGAAGTGCATCTTTATTCCGAGGTCGCTGATGAATTCTTGGAATCCTTTGTCTGTGAACTGGGACCCATTATCAGCTACTAGTACCCTCGGTATGTCAAATCTGCATACGATGTTCTTCCATAGGAACTTCTGCACTTCTTTTGCCGAGATAGTTGCTAGTGGTTCTGCCTCCACCCACTTTGAGAAATAGTCCACTGCTACAACGCCGAATTTCACGCCTCCGGGTGCTGTGGGGAGTGGCCCAATAAGGTCTATACCCCAGACTGCGAAGGGCCGAGGATAGTCTGCCGAAGTTACCATTTCCGAAGGTGTCCTTCTGGATTTTCGCGTGTCTCTGGCAGCTACCACATTTCCGGACGAACTGTCTTGCGTCCTTTCTCAGGGTAGGCCAGAAGTATCCTTGGCGGAGTATCACTGCTGCCAGGGCATCAGTTCCAATGTGTGAACCACACATGCCTTCGTGAACTTCTTCAAGGACCATTTCAGTATCCTTTTCATCCACATATCTTTGCAGCGGATTCGCATATCCCTGCCGATATAACTCTTCACCAATCAGGAAGAATCTTGCGAAGCGTCTTAGCAGTCTTGCAGCATCGCCGGGGTCTTCGGGGAGTAAATTCTCTGCGAGGTATCTTTTTATTGGGTCTTTCCATCCTGTTCCCGAGGTCGTCATGCTCAGCACTGACATGCTCGGATGGTCTAGCACCTCGGTATATGTTTTCGACTTCGCCAAGCAATCTGCGTCAGTGTTATTCCGCCGAGGTACATTTTCGATCCGTACGGTGTCAAACTCTTGGATGGGCTTTGCTACTAGCTCATGATATTTTGCCAAAATTGGGTCCTTCGTCCCATAATCTTCTGCCGTCTGCCGAACTACAAGCTGGGAATCGCTGTGAGCTTTTAAGTTTCTCACGCCGGTCTTTCTGGCCAAGCGCAATCCCGCTATGAGGGCTTCATACTCAGCTACATTGTTGGTGACGTTGAAGCTGAACTTGATAGCCTTCATTACCTCCAGGCCTTCGGGGCCCCTGATGATTATTCCAGCTCCCTGGTGTTCGGACCCCGAGGCTTCGTCTACGTGCAAGGTCCATTCTGACTCACCCTCTTTTGGATCCGAATGGCTCTCCTCAGTGGTGGGTATTTCGGCGATAAAATCTGCCAGTGCTTGAGCTTTCATGGCCTTCCGAGGCTCATACGTAATTTCGTGTTCGCCCAGCTCTATGCACCACTTGGAGAGCCTTCCCGAATGATCTACTCTCTTCATGACATCCTGTAGCGGCAGACTACTTCGGACGATGATGGGGTGAGCCTGAAAGTATGGTCGCAGCCTTCTCCCTGCAAGCACCAAGGCGTATATAGCTTTTTGAAGCAAAGGGTACCTGACTTCGGCACCATGCAGGGACTTGCTGACATAGTAGACCAGCCATTGCTTTGACCCTTCTTTCTTCACGAGGACCGAGCTCACAGCTTTTTCTGTGACGGCGAGGTACAGTACGAGGGGCTCTCCCTCCCGAGGTTGTCGCAGAGTTGGCAGGCTGGCCAGGTAGACTTTGAGTTCTTCCCAGGCCTTTTGGCAATCTTCATCCCAAGGATGATCATTTCTTCCGAGGTCGCCTTCCATTTTTGTTGCCTTTGTGAGGACTTTGAAGAAAGGTCTACACCTATCTCGGTACCTGGAAATAAACCTGCTCAGAGAGGTTATTCTTCCGGTGAGTATCTGCACATCTTTGACTGTGGCAGGAGTTCGGGACTCAAGCAGAGCCTTAATCTTCTCGGGGTTAGCGTCGATGCCTCTTTCGGATACCATGTACCCAAGGAATTTTCCCGAGGTCATCCCGAATATGCACTTCTCAGGATTAAGGCGGATCCCGAAGGCTCTGAGCTTTTGGAAGGTTTCCTCTAAATCTGCAACGTGGTAGCCAGGCAGCTTGCTCTTGACTATCATATCATCAACATACACCTCCATGTTTCTCCCCATTTGGTCTTTGAAGACCTTGTTCATCAGCCTCTGGTAGATGGCTCCTGCATTTTTGAGCCCGAATGGCATCCTGATATAGCAGTATGTTCCTCCCTTGGTGATGAAGGCAGTCTTCTCTTCATCTTCGGGGTCCATTCTTATCTGATGGTAGCCACTGAAGGCGTCTAGGAAACTTAGGAGCCCATATTCAGCAGTTGAATCTACCAGTTGATCTATTGGCGGCCGAGGGTATAAGTCTTTCGGGCAAGCATCGTTCAAGTTTCTGAAGTCGATGCACATCCGGAGTTTGCTGCTACCTTCTTTTGTGGTGATGACCACGTTGCTTAACCACTCGGGGTACTTGACCTCCCTGATGACTTCAGCATCTAGGAGACGCTGGACTTCGGTTTTGACAAAGTTGCTTTTGTGGGCTGAGATGCTTCGTTTCTTTTGCCGGACAGGCCTTGCTTCCGGACTTACTTTGAGGCTATGCTGTATTATGCCAGGGTTCACCCCCGGCATATCTTTTGGCGAGTAGGCAAACAGATCTTTATTTTCCAGCAGAAAGGATACAAGATTTTCCTTGTCACCTTCGGCCAAGCTCTTCCCTATTCGGGTAGATTGACCTGGGACAAGCTCTACTGCTTCCATTTCTGTTTTGGCGAGATCTTCTTCTTTGCCTTTTTCTGGTGCCCTTGCCTCCATCGTTTGCGCGAGGTTGCTTGCTGGAGCTTTTCGCGCTTTTACAAACACCTTTCTTACCTCGGCTTGGTCTATGAATACCTCTGCATCTCCATCCTTGGTGGCGAATGTGGCAGTCAAGTACTTCACATCAGGGCGAATATGCAGATTCCCCATTGTCTGCCTTCCAAGGATGGCGTTGTACGAGGACGGGACGTTCACGACGATGAATCTCGCCATTGTGGAGGCGTACAACTCAGCTGCTCCGTTCACCGAAGTCCTTTTCAACATCAGCCGGAGGTCGATCCATCCGAGGACGTGGAGTTCGGATGGTCCAACCCCAAAAGTGGGTGAGGTGACAGGCTTCAGTTCGCTGCTGAAGATGCCCAAGCTCGGCGGCAGGTGCGAGAATAGGAGGTCAGCATTTGAGCCATCATCAAGCAACACTCTTTTGACGTCCCAGTTCCCTACTCTTGCCATAATCAGTAGCGGATCTTCATGGGGGAAGACGACGATGGAGCCATCTTTGCGAGCCAGCTTCTTTGATGGACTTTGATACTCCATGACTGCAATTTCTCTGGCTTTCCGCTTTCTTTCCGTGGATGGGAGCCCCGTGGTGATAGTTTAGATAACCCCTGCTGGAGGTGGAGGGCGCTTTTTTGGACTTCTATTTCTCCGCCTGTCGGAGTCATAGTCCTCATCTTCGGCCCTTTCTTCCTCCATTTTTCTATCTTTCGGGGATGGCATCCTCAGGTACTTCCGAAGTTGGCCCTGTTTTATCAGCGACTCTATGTACTTCTTCAGCTGGAAACAGTCTTCGGTGTCATGACCGTGGTCGCGATGAAACTGGCAGAACTTCTTGGCATTCTTTTTGTTACCGGTGGTCATGGCCCTTGGTCGCCGAATCTGCGTCCCTTGCCTTTCCAGCGCCATGAGAATGTTGGTCCGTGAAGTGCTCAATGGTGTGAAACTTTGAGGTTTCCTTCCTTGCATCCTTCGAGGTTGTCCTGCGTGTTCGGTAGGATGCCGAGCTTGTTGACTGGACTCTTCGGCGCGGTGGTGATCAGACTTCGGCCCAGCCATTCTTAGTTCTTCGGCAGTCATGTGCTGTTCTGCTCTTCGGTAAAGTTCTCCGAGGGTCTCCGGGGGGTCCTTTGAGAACTCGTAGAACAGCTGTGAGTCTCGCCGAAGGCCTCGTGTCATGGCAAGAATGCGGATTTCGGGCCTGAAGTCTGGGACGCTCAGAGCTTCCCTGTTGAATCTCTCGACATAGTCTCGGATGGTTTCTCCATTCCTCTGCTCTATGTCGAACATCTGCACAGGCATCTTCGCCGTAGGTCGGCTCCCAATGAACTGCTGGGTGAAGGCTGTGGACAACTCCTGGAACTCAGTGATGGTTCCTGAAGGCAAGGAATTGTACCACGCCGTGGCTGGCCCTGTGAGGGTGACTTCGAAGCACTTGCACATGGTAGCGTCGTCAGCACCGTGCATTATCATGCTGCGTCTGTACTTCGTCAGATGGGCCTGTGGATCAGTACGGCCATCATAAATCTCCAACCGAGGTACTCTGAAGTCACCTGGCATGGCTGCCTCAACAACGGCCTGAATAAATGGCGAGTCATCTTCGCAGCATGTTCCCGAGAGTCTGGCCCAAACGGGTTTTCTGGCCACTTGTTTCTCCACTCTGTCCAGCCGTGCTAGTATCCTCTCCACCAGCACTGTGGCGCTAGGGCCTTCTTCAGGGGATGGAGATCGCCGGCGCCTCTTCGGGGGGCCAGTTCGGCGCTGAGGGGACAAGGACCTCGGCTCAGGCGACGAACTGCTTCGCTGTGAGACTCTCGGTCGCTTGGACCCGGTTTGTCCCACAAGCCGTTTCCTGAGGGCTGTATTTTCTGTGGATGATTCTTCGCGAGAGTCTCCACTCCCCGAACTGCGATGTGTAGACTTGGGGCTTTTCTCCCGAGGGTGTGTCGGTGAGGGGGGTCTCTGGGCCTGTGCTTGCTGTGGCCACCTTCGGTCGATCTGCTGGGTCATTTTAGACACGACCGAACGCTGAAAGTCCCTCAAGAAACTCATGGTGATTACCAGAGGGCGGTCTTCCTCAGGCGCAGAAGTCCCTGGGAGTGTTTGCTCAGCAGCCGGTTGTATCTCAGGCCCGGACGGGGACTTCGGGAGCCCCTTGTCCTTAGAACGCCGAGTCTCAACTACGGCGATCTCAGAGCGGGTTCCTACAGACGGCGCCAAATGATGGCCAGGGGCCTCATCATTTATAGTCATGGTGACTGGTGAAGAGACTTCTGGGAGGAAGAACACCTGGTGGAATGGATAGCCCGAAGGAAAGTGCCTGAAAGCTCAGAAACAAAGGGTTAGGAGGCCCCCGGAGTGTCTTTCCGGGGGGGAGCCTCCGACGCCCAAGTCAGTGGTGGCTGAGAAAAGGCAGAGGAAATAGCAAAAAGGGCTGAAGAGTCTCGCCTGGTAGTTTTCTCAGAGTGTGGGAGCAGTGTTTGGCCAACCAACCAGCCTCCTGCCCAGTATTAATTCCCGGTATTTATAGGAGCGCCTAGCCCGTTCAGATCACGACACGTGTTCGGTCGGATGTTCCCTGAGTTTCTGGGCGTAGGAGACAGATAACTGGTATCAGGTTGTCCTGAGCCACGTGCTGAGATGGGCCATGATGTGATTCTGATGGCGTCAGTATGTCAGAGCGCCTATTCAGGCGACTTTATGACGTCTGTGAAAGGACGTGTCAGAGGCTTCCTTAAATGCTTCCATAAATGCTCCTGCCGTACTCCCGAGGTCCCTGGGTGAGGTCGTCCTCTAGTTCGGACAGAGCCTCTTCGGGAAACAAGCCCTCAGTTCGGGGGTTCCCAGTTTCAGGGAGTTCCGCCTTCGAGGATATCATGTTCGGCTCGCTATGTCTGGTGCCGCTTTTCCGAAGGCGATATGTTCACAACCTTGGGGGGCGAGTAGTGTCCTCGGGGTTTCCTGGCGTGCCGGGCTCGGAGCTCTTCGGCTATCTCCCGATGTGTCTGATCGCACCTTTTCTCGGGTAGCGCCAGCTTCTCTGGCCATCATTGTGGCAGGGAGTTCGGCCAGATAGAGGCGATAGCGTTTGGCTATCAGGTATGATGAAACAAAAGATTAAGAGCAAAAGATGCCCGAAAGATATGAGGAGGCATTGACCAAAAGGAATCTTGTGGTCTTAAGACTTGAGCAGTAAAGAACATACGAATAAACCTACTTTACGAGCAAACAATGTTCTGGTGGGTGGTTGACCGGCATTGAATTGTTTAAAAACCGGAAGCTGACGAATTTATGAAAGCAAATAGTGGCTGTAATGGCTAATGAGAAATTGCACCGAAGCTGATTCAAATGGACCTCTCTCAGTCTCACCTGCTGCTTCTTTGTCCTGACTTGCTCCCATTTGTCTTCCTTGACTTGCACGTCGACTTCAAAGAGCAGTTTGATTTTCATTTGCAGATAAATTCATCCGCAATTTCCGTGTAATTTCTGATTTAATTAAAACTTGGCTAAGCACAATTTTTGACCAATAGAAACCAAACTTTGGTAAAATAAACATAAAATTGAATTTGCACAAAATATTTGAAAACTGACTATAGATGATCATCTTGAGTTTTCTTATCTTATGGTGTTCCTGCGCAGATGCATGGAAATCCTGGCAATTGCAATGTAACATGAAAATAAGTAATTTCGTAACACAATATCTTCTATAGTAAACTGCATTAATTATGGAAAGTAGGATAAATGGACAACTATTGAGCCAAATGAAAGTGAAATGAAATAGAGGAAACCCGGTGGTAAATTAGGACGAGTTTCCTCTGTTTCTTTGTCTCATCATCGAGTCCTTGAGCCAAGTTTTCCTCTCTTTTGCGACTGAACGCTGTTTTCTTCTTTGCGGCTCTGGTTTTCTCTTACATCGACCCACCACAAAGGGCGCAAAAAGACTGTTGATTTTAGTAGCATTTCTCCTTGTACCCTATTCTTGTTGCTCACTGCTAGCTCTGCAGGTATCCCTCTTTTCAAGAATCAACTTGCAGGAGTGTGGCTCTTTACTGAAGTTCTCGGTTCAAGTTTTTTCAGGCTCTCTCCTTCTTAACGATTGATTATAAGCAAATTAATCACTTTGCCTGCTTGGTTGTTGAATATTCTTGTAGAATACGAGATGGAAGCGGTGGCCTTCGTGGGCGGTGCTTTTCTCTCGTCCTTGTTCGACTGGATGTTCAGCAAATTGGATTACTTTCAACTACTGAATTTCGACAAACCGAAGGAAGCCCCCGCTGAGTTGGAGGAGTGGAGGAGCTTGCTGCCCCAAATCCAAGCCGTGCTCGACCATGCTGAGGCACAACAAATCGCTGAAGTTTCTGTAGAGGCCTGGCTCTCTGACCTCAAACACTTGGCTTATGACATGGAGGACATCCTTGACCAGTACGAGTTTCAGGTGAAGATCGGAAAGCTGGTAGCAGATCCTCGAGCCAGCACCAGCAGAGCATCCAAGAGGCCTAGACTGGATTCTGGACCTAAATTCGACGCCTTGATTCCTAAGATAAATGAGGTAACCCGCAAGCTACAACAAATTGATAGAGACAAAATTGTATTTAATTTTCAGCAAATCTCACAACAAAAACCCAGCAGCGTTGGAGCTCGAACGCCTTCCACTAGTTTGGTTGAATCTTATGTTTATGGCAGAGACGAAGACAGAGAGGCAATTGTCGAGTTGCTCCAGAGAGATGAGCCTGAAGTTTGTGTTATTCCAATCATTGGAATGGGTGGTCTCGGGAAGACAACACTTGCTCAGCTTGTTTATAATGATCCGAGTGTCGAAGATACATTTGTCAGAAGGGCATGGGTGTGCGTTTCTGAGGAATTCAATATTCTCAAGTTGACAAGATTAATTTTCCAAGAAATGACAGGAAAAAGTTGTGATCTCAATGATGACTTGAATTCGCTTCAAAAAAAGTTAAAAAACGCAATGGGTGAGGCAAAGTTCTTACTTGTATTAGATGATGTGTGGAATGAAAATTATGAGGAATGGGATATTCTACGAAGGCCTTTCCTTGGAGCGGCAGCAGGAAGTAAAATAATTGTCACTAGTCGCAGCTATAACGTTGCAGCAACCATGGCCATGGGTTGTATCCCTCCTTACCCGCTTAAGACATTGCCGGGTGATGAATGTTTGAAACTGTTTGCCCGACATGCATTGGAGGCTGAAAATTTTGAGACACACCCAGATCTCGAGTCTGTCGGAAAGCGAATTGTGGCAAAATGTGATGGACTACCCTTAGCGGCAAAAACGCTTGGTGGACTCTTGCGAAGCAATTTTGACTTGCATTATTGGGAATATATATTAAGGAGCAAAATATGGGATTTACCAAAGGAGAGAAGCAACATCCTTCCGGCTTTGAGGTTGAGCTACCACTATCTTCCTTCTCATTTGAAGCGTTGCTTTGTTTATTGTGCTATGTTTTCCAAGGGCTGGGAATTTGACAAGGATGAATTAGTTTTGTTGTGGATGGCAGAAGGATTTCTAAAGCAACCAAATGGCACGAAGCGAATGGAAGACCTATATCTTGAGTCTTTCCATGAACTGCTATCTAGAGCATTTTTCCAGAAGTCAAGGCCCAAAAGGTCTTCAAGCACCAAAAGGTCTTGCTTTGTGATGCATGATCTCATTCATGATCTAGCTCAATCAATTGCTGGAGAATCATGCTTGCATTTGCCTCGAGATTTGGAAGGGGACCAATTACAGCAAGCATGTTTTGAAAGGGCTCGACATTTTTCCTTTATCTCTCGACGCTACGATACTTCAAAAAGATTTGAAGTGATGAAGGAAGCAAAGAGATTGAGAACGTTCTTGGCATTGTCCAGCGGGAATTTGAATTGGTTATCTAACAAGGTGTTACATGAGGTACTTGCTAATTTCACATGCCTGAGAACTTTGTCTCTGAGTGGTTATCACATCAAGAAGATACCGGATGCAATAAGTAATTTGGTCCTATTGAAGTATCTCGACTTGTCTGACAATAGTTTCCAATCACTGCCTGATTCAGTAACTTCTCTGATCTTCTTGCAAACATTAATATTACGTGCATGCCGTTTACTGAAAATGCTACCAGCTACGATTGGAAATTTGATAGAGCTTCAGTATCTCGATATCAGAGATACAGATGAGTTGGAAAATGTGCCACTAGAGATACTAAATATGAAAAATCTCCAAGCAGTCGTTATGAATAGGATTGAGGGGTCAAAGTTAGTGGATTTGGGAAGTTTATTCCATCTTAAAGGCCAGCTATCCATAAAAAATCTACAGAACCTACAGGATGTTCAAGTTGCTAAGGAAGCAAACCTTGAAAGTATTGATCTTCATGAATTGTCCTTAGAGTGGACTTATGAATCTGGCATTGGGATAAGCAATGAAATGCAGGTACTGAATCACCTGAAACCGCACAACTACTTGGAAATATTCAAAGTTACAGGATATGGTGGTTTAGAGTTCCCGCCCTGGATTGGCAATCCATCATTTTCTAATTTGGCAGTTGTGAGTGCATTAGGTCATTACCACCAGTGGGGCAGTTACCATCGCTCAAGAAATTGGTCATCATTGGCATGAAAAGAGTGCAAAGGGTGGGCATAGAGTTTTATGGGGTTATTGACTCTTCCCCTGTCAATAGCTTTTTTCCAGCATTAGAAGAGTTACAGTTTGTGAACATGCCAACTTGGGAGGAGTGGTCATGCTCTGACACTGTCGATCCTCAAAGTGCTCGCACATTCCCATGCCTTAAAAGCCTCACGCTTCAAGAATGCCCAAAGTTGAGAGGGAAGTTACCGGGATTCCTTCCGTCACTTCATGAATTTCAAATTCGTGACTGTAGCAAGGCAATCGTCAATTGCATGGTTGGTCTCACTTCTCTTCAGACCTTAAGAATACGTGGAATTTCAGATTTAGATGAAGTGGTTTATATGAAGGATATGAAGCGTCTTCAGAATTTGTATATCTCTAATTGCCCTGGTCTGGAATCCCTTTCAGGAGGCAAGCTGCCAACGATGCTCAAGTCGCTGGGCATAATGGGTTGTAAAAATTTAAAATGGCTACCGGAGGAAATCATGCATAATGATGGGAGGGACTCGGAGTCTCAAATGTGTTTAAAAGTATTAGAAATCAACGGTTGCCCTCTTCTTGAATCATTTCCAGCAGGTAAGTTGCCTGCAACTCTTAAAGAAATGGAACTACAAGATTGCCAGAGCCTACAGTCTCCACCTGAGGTGGCGGTGTATGAAAGTGGCAACATGCTGGAATCCATTACCATCGGTGGCTGTCCCAAATTGAAAATCTTACCTCCCTTGAGGATTGACAAACTTCCTGTGCTCAAATGGTTGCAAATTGATGGTTTCGACTCAGAAGATATAATAGAGTTTTTCCCAGAAAGCATCTTATTAAAACCAAAGATGGAGCTTCTAAACATCTACGGCTTTGAATATCTAAAGGCCCTACCAGTGCTCCACAGCCTCACATCTCTTACAAATTTGGCGATACAAAATTGTCCAATGATTGAGTCTTTTTCAGACGGCTGCTTTCCCCCAAACCTAAAATATCTTGACATTAGCCTTGAGAATGTGAAGCAGCCGATGGATGAATGGGGCCTGGACCGCCTTCCCTCTCTTAAAATGTTGATCATTAACCACTTGTGTCCTCCCGATGGCCTGCATCTTTCTTCGAGTCTGACTTCATTGACATTGGGTCACTTGAAGGATCAGAAATCCATATCCAAAGGCCTCCTCCAACACTTCAATTGCCTTCAAGATTTCACAATCTGTGATTGCTCAAACCTGGAGTACTTGGCTAATGATTTATATTTGCCTCCCTCGCTCGGATGTTTTGGGTTGCAGAACTGTCCTCTTCTGGAGCACAAGTGCAAAGAGGAGGCAGGAGAATATTGGCCCCTCCTTTCTCACATCCCTCGCATCTGGATAACACAGTAGCCCTGTTCTCTGCAAGTCTTTGTAACTGCATCATCTTCTTTTTACTTTCCCTTTTATTGCATGGTAAAGAAAATCGTATTAGTGATAACGAAACAAGAAATTCTCATGTCATCTTGCCAATTAATTAGGAATCCTGATATTAGGACATGAATATTAGGAGACTCTGGTTTATGGTGAACTTTGCTTTTTGAACAAGCCTACTTGACGTTTTATGAGTTTGATTCGCAAATGCCGTATAAGCTGCTGGGGGTGCTCCCTAGGATTGCAAAATGTCTTTATTCTTATGAGTTAAATTGCTCTCAGAAACCCAGGAGAGTAAGAGCCTGTGGTTTCCTTCGGGATCATCGCATCTATTTTGTCAGACAATAAATCTTTCATATTGAAATATACAGATTCTTTGTATATACATTCCTTTTGTATTCCTGATTTGTAGCCAGTGATTCTAGGAGTATTCCTGATTTGTAGACAATAAATTCTGCATAAACTGCTACGGTGCTCTGCTCCCAGGATTGCAGAATCTCATTGTTCATGAGATTTGAATTGTTTTCAGAAACCCAGGAGATAAGAAGTTAGCCGTCTCTGGTTTCTATTGGGATCATCACATCCTTAATCATGCCTTTCTCAGAATTCTGGAGCCAATGCTTGAAATTCTTTGCTGTGGCGAGTTACTGAGCAGGTGCAAATGGCTTGCAGGAGCTGAGGACCACCACTGGTGTGACCTTCAACAAATCTATGGTATATATTAGTGTGACTTGTGTGCCAAGGAAGTCTGCAGAAGCAGTTCTACCACTAAAACTGGTATATTTTGTTGAGAGTTTCATATGAATATTTGAACCTTTTATCTTCTGTATTTGAAAATGGTTTTGACTTATAAGAAGTGCTCGACCTTGCTGGTTTCGAAGCATCTTTCAAGTGCCTTGATGGGGTTTTTATGAACACTGTGTCTGTGTTCTCCAGTTCCCCTGGTGCTTTAATTGTGTAGTGTCCCATTGCTAGCCTATTTCATTTTTCCTTTTTGGGCTTTTTGTGCATAATATTGCACATTAGTCCCCCAAAGTGCATAACTTTTCTTGTTCATCCCCTAATTAACTATTCTTGAGTTGCAATCTTTGGCTTCAACATTGGACATTAATAAATAATACTCCATCTATTCAAACGAATGATCTTCATTTTTATTCTATAAGAATTTTTTGTTCCAAAAAGTGTCACTTTTATATCTTGTGCACCTTCTTCAAAATAAAATTTGTATGACACGACTATCTAATATTATATACTTAGTTTTTTGAAAAATATTAGAAGTGCCAACAGTATGGGATGGAGAAAGTAATAACCAAACATTGGCATTCGTATCCTTGGATCCTTGCCATCAGTGGAATGATCTAGGGCAGGAGTAAATTGGTGCTTTTGGAAGCTAAACCAAAGGAAAAACGTAAAAACGAAAACTAATTTGGAGAAAATAATATGTGCTTCTGTTTGATCAAATTTGACTTCAAAAATCACTAATTTATTCGGTTCGGGGAGCATTTCATTGTTTTTGAAGATGCAAATGAGGATATTTGGGTGTCATTATGTTGATGAAACCTGTGCAAAGCAACATTAGTAAAGGCCAACATTTTAATGCTCTGAGGGACAAATTTAAAACATCGTAAGATAGTTGAGGATACGTATTGTATTTTTACACTACAATAAATTGCTAACTCAATTTGAAGAAAATAATAAGAATGTGTCTGTTTGCTTATTGACATGGCCCTAGTTGTGGCCGTGGTTGTCCTAAGTCTTAGTCATTAGTCCAAATGCTGCCGGCATGTGGATCTTCTTTTAATTTATTATGTAATGTGAACTTGAATCCTTGTCTAATTTTTGTTTGTTATATGCTTAGGTCTAATAAAGAAAGCCTAGATGTTACAAATTAAAAACTGGAACCGAATTTGGTCCAATTTGATTTTTTGGAAGCTGATCAAATTGTTGTAGTTAGATTGATTCTAAATCAAAACCGAACCAGCTAAACTTACAATTCAGGCCCGATTTAAGCAGGAAGCTCTTCAAAAAAAAAAAAAAATCTATTTCTCCTTTCTCTGATAAAACTTTGAACCTGACGGAAGAGAAATTCTTACAATTTCAGCACACAAGTATTTGATTTTTTTATTTTTTTTTTTGCTCCGAAACATTATTGAGAGTACATGTACATGTAAGAAATGAAAGATTCTTACTTTTTCAGATCTTAGAGGAGGCCACCGAACCAATATATGTCATTTAAGGAAAATTAGCAGATGCAGAGTTTGAACTCCTGATCTCCACTAGATGACAGTAAGATAGTCCTTAAAACAAGCCGAGTCGAATGGGTAATAGATTGATTATATTCAACTTCAAATTGCTATCGAGCTTGACATTTGGTTTATCTTTGGATTGAAAATAATATGAACAAGTCATAAATAAGCTTTTAACTAATTGAGCTTGAGCTGTTTACTTAAATTAAGGAAAAAGTTAAAATTGAATTGAGCCGAAAGGAGTAATAAGTAAATCGTGTTTCAGTTAAATCATGTATTGAGTTTAAAATTTTGTCCAGACTTGGCTTGATAACAAATTAGACGAGCCATGAACAAGACTTAACCCAAGCTAAACTCGAACAGAATTGGAGTTATTCGTTGAATTTTTCACCCTTACTACAAGACAAGTATTTTAATTATTACAATAAATCGTTATAGTAATAAAATATAGTTTTTAATAAATCGATATATCTTTTGTGACTTGTGTACGAAGCAAATAAAGGCTGAAATAGCTAATGAGAAATTGCACCGAAGGTGATTCCTGTGGACCTCTTAGTCTCACTTGCTCCCATTTGTCTTGCTTGACCTGCACGTCCACTTCACAGAGCAGTTTGATTTTCATTTGCAGAAACATTCATCAGCAATTTCTATGTAACTTCTGACTTAATTAAAACTTGACTAGGCACAAATTTTGACCAATAGAAAGCAAACTTTGATGAAATAAACATAAAATTAAATTTGCACATAATCTTTTAAAACTTGACTATACATGATCATCTTTGATTTTTCTTATTTTATGGTGCTTTTGCACCGATGCATGGAAATCCTGACAATTGCAATGTAACAGGGAAATAAGTAATTTCGTAACACAATATTTTTCTACAGTAAACCACATTAATTACGGAAAGTAGTATTAACGAGGTTCAAAAGCTCCGCGCGTTGCGGCGGTCACATAATATCAAAATATTAAGAAAAATAATAATCAAGAAAAATAATAAAATTAGTTTGAGGGCCCAAAGAGAAAATATAAAAATCTTATGCATTAAGAGTTTAACAATTAACTCAGAAAAAGTTAAGGAAAAAAAGCTCTATTTTACTAAAAAAAATAAATAAACCATAATGACCAATGTTTTAGTTTAGAAAACAACAAACCATTAAAAAAAAAGAACTAAGAGATTAAACAACAAACCAATGTCAAAATGGGCTCGTGAGAGAGGGAATTTCAAAATCGTGGGGTCTAATATTAAGTAGTTACTAAGTTTAGGGTCGAGAACGTCAAGATGATAAAAATTAGGGTCTAATATGAGAAATGGAAACAATACAGGGACTGGAAACGCAGTTCACCAAAAAGAAACGTGAAACAGAATGAAAGTGGGAGAATTTCAAGAAAGGACCTAAAAAAGAGAATTTATTTCGAAAAGCTAAACCAAACTTATAAACAAAGCAATCGCGTCAAAAAAAAAAGGTCAACCGAACCAGCCCAAAACCAATGGACAAAACCATTTGAGGGACAAAACCGATTGCAAAAGTTGGGGACCACTATGATAAAATTGTCATATTGAGGACCAAAAGGGGAATTTGAACATTCCCCTGGAAGTAAAAAACAAAAAAAAAATGGAAGCGAGGACTTGCAATAAAATGGACAAATATGCCTTCATTCCCTAAATTATTGGTTTCGGAAAGTAACATCTCCATACTTTATTATCTGCCGATCTCACCATCATCAACAAATAGTCTTCGTGCTATCTTGCAACAGAAGGAGAAAGTGAGGGATCAACATGGCAAACGTGAAATATTTAGGGACCAAATGTGAGGTTTTACCACAAAATGGGAAAAAGCAAAAAAAAAAGGCTGCGGTAGGGCAAAATCGTAAGGACACTGTTTTTTACTTTTCAAATGAACAGTAACACCCACGGGTTTTAGTATATAGTATAATGGATCTATTTTATTTCTTTATGAGAATCAAAATATTAAGTTATTTTTTACTTAAATAACTATAACTATAATTATTTTTTAAAAAATACATAGTAGCAATAATGATTTTACTTTTGTAATTTAGATATATTTCTTATTAGTTTCATTTTTCTATTTTTAACATAGTTTTCACTATAATATTTCATCATAAATATCCTCATTTATGTCATTCATTATAAAATATTACTCATTTTATTTGATTTCTATTTAATAATAATAATAATAATAATAATAATAATAATAATATAATGTAGAACATATTGCAGATAATACTGGTTCCAAAAAAATTGATAATTTTCTTTTATTTGTGATGATAGGGTATGTATAAAAATCTTCTCGTACTTTTAATATCTTATCAAAGATGTTAAATTTTCTCTTCTCACTTTTTACTGTGAAATTTAGAATTAAAAGTATGCAATTTGTTAAGAAAAAATATAATGGACATAATGATATTATGTATTTATAAATTTTATTAAAAGTTTAGTTAGTAAATTTTATCTTAAATTTTATGCTTTAGATTAAAAAAATTAATGATTAAAATAAAGATCTTATATTAGTTGGCTCATACAATTAAGTAGATCTACCATTAATATATTTGCATAATTTTTTGACCTTTTAAAGACACATAAGCTAAATTAATTTTTAATAAATATTTTTATGTTCTGTTTAAAATAGAAAAAAAAACATATACTAAGTCTACAGGTGAGACATTCAATAAAAAAATCAAACAAAAATTAATTTTCTTTTAATAAGTATGACACAAATATGAGTCATGATGTCAAAGTATCGACTTGGTAAGTAAACATTGTGTTTTCCAAAGACATATAACTGTAACTATACATTACTGAAAAAAGCTTAATTACCTGAATCTTGACTTTTAAAGAAAAATACACTTACCCCAAAGGCTTCAAATCTACACTTGCTCTCTATTTGATGACCAAGTCAATTTGATAGTTTAAAATATTAAAGTCAAGTAATGTATAACTTTTTTTTATCTTTTTGGGCAATTAATGCTTACTTATTGATTTAGAAATTATACTCAAATCATTGAGATTTAAAAATATAGTCTTATCTATTGTTCTTATAATATAATTAGTGAAGTATGGGAAAATAGACTCCTTAAGATAGAATAAATTCCTAGTACCTAAAATAAATTATAATTTAATGTTTAGTCACTTTATATCTTTGCACTTTTTATTGTACTGGTCATTGATATATTCTTCAAACATGAATAAAGTAAATGTAATTAATGTAAATTTATTTAATAATATATTTTAAAATAAATTTTTCTAATAATTTTATTTAAAAAAACAAAATAAGCATAAAAAATACATTGTAATGTAAATATACCCTTCGTTTTTATTTCAGATAAACTATATAGAATTATAGTTTTTCCAAGTTCTAAAAAACATTGGTCACATAAAACATAGAGTAAATTTTGCAGATAGTTCATAGCCTTTAATTTATTATTCCTTCTCATTCTTAACTTATTAAGTATTCTCTTTTTGTTCTAAATTTTTAAAATACTCTATATAAGTCCTCAATTCGATGAAATTTATTAATTCAAAATAACTATATTTATGTAACATCAATTTTTAAAATTATTTTAAACTATTTAATAATTGCTCTCCAAGGAATTTAAAATGAAAAATATTTTTCTACAATTAAAAAAAATTCATTATCAATTTTTCCCATATATAAAATATTTATTGTGCACAATGTATACACTTATTGTATAACAAGGTTTTGTTGGGTTAACAAATTGCACCAAGTGGGGACAAATTAAAATGTTTTTAAAATTTTTAGAATGAAAAAAATAATAAAAATTTTAGAATGAAATTTAGCTTACATAGGATATTGATCATGGATATTAACTTTTCCAGTATTAGTTGCATATTTTAATAGCATATTTTATCTAAGTAGAAAAAAAAAATGAAGATTATATTTGGGTTTCATGGGGCACCTTATATCTATTTTTTTTTGTTTTATCTTGAATATATTAGGTGTCATGTCCTCTTGGGAATAATTTTTATAATTAGCTCTTAATTTATTAAAATAGAAAATTAAGCTGCTAAAGCAAAAAGTTAAAAAATACCTTTTGATATATCTTTTCCAAATTCTAATTCTAATTGCTAACGCAAATGCCAAATGGGGTCCCTAGCAGATGAAAGAATAAAGCCCCACAAAATATAACTTTATACTTAGTGTAATAAATTACTTTAATTTTTCAAGTAGTTCTTTTCCCAAAAAAATATTAAAAGTATATTAAATTTATTTAATAATTAAATAAATAATAATTACTAATATGTTTAAAAAAATTTTAATAAAATTATCAAAAACACAATAGGCATAAGCAGAGAAAAGAAAAAAATAGACAACATACATATAAAAAGTATAACTTAATATTAAATATACCATTATTTTTATTTGAAATAAAAACATATACCGCTACATTTTATCCAAGAAAAATCACTAACATAAAGAATAGGGTAAATTTTGTTGACAGCCCTTAAGCTTCAATTATGCTTCGTTTTTGTTCTTAACCTATTAATATTCTCTTTTGGTTATAAAAATTTTAAAATATTTCATAGGAGTCCCTAATTAGAAGAAACCTATTAACTCAAAGTAACTGTGTCTATGTAATATCAATTTTTTAAAATTATTTTATTTTGTTTGATAATTTCTCTCTTATAAATTTTAATTGAGAAATAATTTTTTAACAATTAAATAAACTCTTGCATTATCAATTTTTTTTTCCATATATGAAATAGTTATTGTATACAATGTATGCACTTATTATGTAATAACTTTTGGTTTAGTTAACAAATCGAACCTACTCGAACAAATTAAAATGTTTTCATTTATTTTAGAATGAAAAGATAATAGAAAAAAAATTAGGATAAAATTTAGCTCAAATAAGCCATAGATATTGAAGGAGATTGATTTTTCAATAATTTGATTGCATATTTTAATAGTATATTTTATCTAAGTTAAAAGGCAAACAAATTGAACATTATATTTAGGGTAATTATCATAGGGGCATCTTACATCTAATTTTCTTTTTTGTTTCACCTTGAATGCAAGCATTAATTAAATAGACAAATAAAAGATTTATCTACGAATATACTTGTAATACCCTTATATCCCACACGGGTAAAACGTGGGAAACTTTATGTGGATATATAGGCTCAAGTTCCATATCCCATATGGTGGGGGTAGGTGTTCCATTATAGATTGTATCAGAGCCAACCTAGGACCGCGATGGTGTGGCATAGTGGATGTACACATGCATCGTTTATTGGGATTGATCTTGGGTTGAGAGGCGATTTGGCCAGGGGGGAACATGAGGGGGGAGTTTATAACACCCCCATATCCCACATAGGTGAATTGTGAGAAGCCTTATGTGGATATATTCTGTAACAACACAAGTACAGAATCGGTTTTCTTATGTGGATATATTCTGTAACAACCCAAGTACAGAATCGGTTAACGGAACATCTGTCTATACCACATAGGCTATCCTTTCGAAAAGGATAAGCGCTAGGTGTTTGTGCTCTGGAACTTGGAGCATATGTATCCACATAAGGCTTCGCACATTTCACCCATGTGGGATATGAGGGTGTTACAAACTTCCCCCCATATGTACACAACGTCCTCGTTAGGGTCAGTCAAATTACTTGGTCCCCCAGACCAGTAACCTCTCTAATCGGATTACTTTCCTCCCACTAAGTAATTTCTCTAATCTAGGATCAGCCTAGTAGATGATGTATATGCACACCCACTATGCCACATTATCATGGTCTTGGGTCAGCTTTGATACCATCTATAATGACCTAAGTCCAGAACCGAACAATGGAACACCTGCCCACATCACATGGGTTATCCTTTTTGAAAATGATAAGAGCTAGGTGCTTATGTTCTGGAACTATAGCTTATATATCAACATAAGGCTTCCCACAATTTAACCATGTGGGATATAGGGGTGTTACAGTACTTTTAAGTGTTAATAAAAATATTTCATTGAAGTTAAAGGGTAATGAAATTGATAAAATTTTTCAAACACAAAGAAAGCACATGTAATTAGAGAAAAAATTATTTAATAATATATTTCTAAATACAATTTTTAATAAGTTTATAAAAAAACACACAATAGGCATAAAAAATACAAATTAATGTAAATATACCCTTAGTTTTTATTTGGAATAAATTATATAGTATTATAGTTTATCTAAGTTTAAAAGAATTGGTAACATAAAAAATTGGGTAAATTTTATAGATAGTCCTTAACCTTTAATTTTTGTTTCCATGTCATTCTTAACATATTAAATATTTCCTTTTTGTTCTAAATTTTTTAAAATAATCTATATTAGCCCCCAATTGGATAAAATTTATTAATTCAAAGTAATTATGTTTGTAACGCCCCCAATTTTATAAATCTTAATTTTAAAAAAATATCTTAAATTCCCAGAGTTTTTAAGCAATTAATTAAAAATAATTCAAGAAATATGATGTAAAACATTTTCCTTGAATCTATTTTCCAAATAATAAGAGTATTAAATGAAATTAGAGTAATTAAGTGACAATCCAAGAAAAAAAAACATATGAATAATTTGCCAATTTAAACAAACCATATGTTTTTTTTTAAATGAAATAACAGAAAATAAAAATCCAGTCTCATCTAGTTTTATTTTCAAGGGGCTACAACGTACCCTTACTTAGGCTACTCCACACCTTGAACCTCATCAAATGGTTCAGTATACTTCGCCTCCTCACAGTACTCCACTAACGAAACACGTTAGAAAAGAGGGGTAAACAACACTTGCTCAATAAGAGGGAAGTATTAGGTCCATCACGTAAGTCCTAATATTCCCTCCACAGACAACAAACAAATAATAAACTTCAAGTAACAGCAATTTAACCAAAAAAACTTGGCTAGGCACAATTTTTGACCAATAGAAAGCAAACTTTGGTAAAATAAACATAAAATTGAATTTGCACAAACTATTATAAAACTGACTATACATGATCATCTTGAGTTTTCTTATCTTATGTTGTTCCTGCACAGATGCATGGAAATCCTGGCAATTGCAATGTAACATGAAAATAAGTAATTTCGTAACACAATATCTTCTATAGTAAACTGCATTAATTATGGAAAGAAGGATAAATGGACAACTATTGAGCCAAATGAAAGTGAAATGAAATAGAGGAAACCCGGTGGTAAATTAGGACGAGTTTCCTCTGTTTCTTCGTCTCATCATCGAGTCCTTGACCCAAGTTTTCCTCTCTTTTGCGACTGAACGCTGTTTTCTTCTTTGCTGCTCTGGTTTTCTCTTACATCCACCCACCACAAAGGGCGCAAAAAGACTGTTGATTTTAGTAGCATTTCTCCTTGTACCCTACTCTTGTTGCTCACTGCTAGCTCTGCATGTTGACTTTCTCGCCCCATGTGGGGCAGAGACAATTTTTTATTTTCTCTCTGCTTTTCTCTCTTCCCTTGTCTTCTTTTCTCCTCCCTTAGTCAAATATTATGGCTGGTGGCGCAGCAAAATTAGAAAACAGATACAGATACAGCTAAGGACGCGGTACCGATTTCGTTAAAATCGGAGGGAGCAACGCGGAGGTTTTGGCTATAAATAGCCATGCCATTCTCTCCTTCAGACTCACCCCAGACAAGTTTGCTCAATTATGAGAGCAAAGGAAATTGTGTGAAAGAGAGAGATTTATTTTTGGGGAGTGACAAAATAGTGAGATAATTTTTTGGAGTGTTTGGGAAACACTTGAGTGCCACTATTTTGGGTTTATCTCATACCTCTAAAATTTTTGTCTAGAGTAGATTCTCTCTCTGTAAGCCTACTATTTTTATAGTGGAAGAAAATCTCGGAGTTTGTCCCGTGGACGTAGCCCTAAAATTAAGGGTGAACCACGTAAATTTTCTGGTGCCATTTTTACTAATCATCTTGCTCCCGAAGTTATCACCTGCAACGCGGTCCCCAAAAACTGGTATCAGAGTAAGGCCCGGTGTTTATATCTACTTATCGTATGCTCTGTGGTTGCCGCTGAAAAGTGGATCCTCCACATCAGAAAATAAGTTAGATTATTATTCACCATTTTTGCTTGATACTGGGTATTTATTAGCATCATGGAGGCCAAGACCAGCAAGATGATTAGTCTGAACGGCTCGAATTACCATATATGGAGAAGCAAGATGAAGGATCTCTTATATGTGATGAAAATGCACTTGCCCGTGTTTGGTACAACCAAACCGGAAGACAGATCAGAAGAAGACTGGGCATTCGAGCATGAGCAAGTATGTGGTTTCATCCGACAATTTGTCGAAGATAATGTCTATAGCCACATATCTGCAGAAACTCATGCACGGACACTGGAATAAGCTTGAGGAGCTGTACGCTTAAAAAACCGGCAACAAAAAATTATTTTATCTGACAAGATTACTTCAGATAAAATACCGAGAAGGCTCATCCATGGCAGATCACCTGAATGATTTACAAGGAATCGTGGAACAGTTATCTACGATGGGCATAAAGTTTGACAACGAGGTACTCGCTCTTATAATGCTGGCCTCATTACCAGAGTCGTGGGAGACTTTGAGAATTTCACTTACAAATTCTGCACCAAATGGTGTAGTAAATGTGAAATTCGTCAAAAGTGGAATACTGAATGAAGAGATGAGACGAAGATCGCAAGGATCCTCTTCATCACAGTCAGATCTCATCGTGGCAGATTCAAGGGGAAGAAGTGAGACCAGGGGGCCAAAGCCAAGAGATAAGAGTAGAAGAATGTCAAACAAATATGCAAAAATTGAATGCCATTACCGCAAGAAAAATGGGCATATCTAGAGATTTTGCCGAAAACTCAAGCAAGACCAAAAGAAAGGCAAAGGACCAAAAAAGGATGACAGCAGTGATGATGAACAAGCAAATGTTGCCGATGAGTTCAAAATTGTCCATGATGATGATATTGTCAACATTGCAACCCATGAGACGAGTTAGGTGATTGACAGTGGTGCTACCATTCATGTCACTTCTCGAAGAGAATTCTTCTCATCTTACACACCTGGTAATTTTGGTGTTATGAGAATGAAAAATGAGGGTCTTTCACAAGTTGCAGGAAAAGGAGATGTTTCCCTAGAGACCTAGAATGGTACATGGTTAGTCCTGAAGGATGTCAAGCATGTTTCAGATTTGCGCCTAAATCTGATCTCAACAGGCAGACTGGATGATGAAGGTTACTGCAATACCTTCTTTAATGGTCAGTGGAAGCTAATAAAAGGAACCCTGGTGGTGGCCAGAGGAACAAAGAACTTAAAAACTGTACATGATGCAGGCAAAGCTCTCCCAAGATGCTGTGAATGCAGTGGAGAATGATAGTATAGTGGAGTTATGGCATAAACGATTGGGTCATATGAGTGAGAAAAGCATGACCCGTCTTGCCAAAAAGAAGACGTTATTTGGACTAGATCAGGTCCATTTGAAGAAATGTGCTGATTGTTTGGCAGGAAAGCAAAATAGAGTGTTTTTCAAGAGTTCCCCTCCTTCCAGAATGAAGAATGTGTTGGATCTGGTACACTCAAATCTGTGTGGGCCAATGCCGAAGTCACTTGGTAATGCTCGATACTTTGTGACTTTCATTGATGATCATTCTCGAAAGACATGGGTATACACTCTGAAGTCGAAAGATCAGGTGTTAGAAGTTTACAAACAATTTCTAACCATGGTTGAAAGACAAACCAGCAAGAAGCTGAAGTGTATACGAACAGACAATGGTGGAGAGTACATTGGACCATTTGATGCCTACTGCAAATAGCATGGCATTCGACATCAGACAACACCTCATAAGATATCGTAGTTAAACGGTTTAGCTGAGAGAATGAACAGGATTTTGATGGAGAGAGTTAGATGTTTACTCTCACATGCAAAGTTATCTCAGATGTTCTGGGGTGAAGCATTGCTAGCAGCTGCCCACGTATTGAATCTTTCACCGTGTGTCCCTCTACAGTATGATGTCCCAGATAAGGTATGGTTAGGAAAGGATGTCTCCTATGACCATCTGCGAGTGTTTGGCTGTAAAGCCTACATGTATATCCCAAAGGATGAGAGGTTTAAACTTGATGTCAAGACACGACAGTGTGTGTTCATTGGTTATAGCCAAGATCAGTTTGGCTATAGATTTTATGATCCAGCCACAAATAGGCTTGTCAGAAGTCGTGATGCTGTATTTATTGAAGATTAGACCATTGAAGATGTTGAGAAAGCTGAGAATGATGCTTCAGGATCTGATGGTAGTTCAACAAATTTACAGCAGATTCCTCCAACGGCAATGCAAAGACAGGTTGGAGATGCTGATGAAAACAATCAACCAGAGGAAGGTGATCATGATGCTCCTATTGAGAATGAACCAGATAATGCTGATGATAATGATGTTCATCAACAACCACCAGCACCAGCGGGTTCTCCAGTTTTAAGAAGATCTAATAGAGTCAGACAACGCTCTACTAGATATCCTAAAAATGAGTATGTATTATTGACTGATGGGGGAGAACCAGAAAGCTTTGATAAATCTATGGATTATGAACACAAGGAAAAATGGATTGATGTCATGCAAGAAGAAATGAGAGCCTTGCATGAGAACAGAACATTTGAGCTGGTAAAGTTGCCAAGAGGCAAAAGGGCTTTGAAAAACAAATGGGTATTCAGAATCAAATCTGAAGAATCCAATTCACAACCACGGTTCAAAGCCAGATTAGTTGTCAAGGGTTTCAGCCAAAGGAAATGTATTGACTTCGATGAGATTTTTTCACCGGTTGTGAAAATGACATCCATCCGTACGGTCCTAGGACTAGTAGCAAGTCTCGACTTGGAGATTGAGCAGATGGATGTGAAAACTACTTTCCTACATGGTGACTTAGAAGAAGAAATATACATGGAGCAGCCAAAGGGTTTCGAAGTAAAAGGAAAAGAGGATTATGTTTGCAAGTTAAAGAAAAGCTTGTATGGTCTGAAGCAGGCACCCAGGCAGTGGTATAAGAAGTTTGAGTCGGTTATGGGGGAGCAAGGCTACAAGAAGACTACTTCTAATCACTGTGTGTTTGTGCAGAAATTCTCTGATGATGATTTCATTATTATATTGCTCTATGTGGATGATATGTTGATTGTTGGCCAGAATATTTCCAGGATCAACAACTTGAAGAAACAATTGAGTAAGTCTTTTGCTATGAAAGACTTGGGGCCAGCAAAGCAAATTCTTGGCATGAAGATAACAAGGGATAGGAGCGTCAAGAAATTATGGCTATACAGGAGAAGTACATTAACAAGGTACTTCAGATATTCAATATGGACAAGGCTAAAGCGGTTAGTTGTCCTCTTGCTAATCACTTTAGATTAAGCTCCAAACAATGCTCTTCTACCGACAAAGAGAAAGAAGAAATGGAAAAGGTTCCATATGCCTCAGCAGTTGGAAGCTTGATGTATGTCATGGTATGTACACAGCCAGATATTGCTTACTCAGTTGGAGTAGTAAGTAGGTTCCTTTCAAATCCTAGTAAGGAACATTGGGGTGTAGTGAAATGGATTTTCAGGTATCTTCGTGGTACTTCCAAAATGTGCTTATGTTTTGGAAATGCAAAGCTTGTGTTAGTTGGCTACACAGATGCAGATATGGCTGGCGATGTTGACTCGAGAAAGTCTACATCAGGTTACCTGATTACATTTGCAAGGGTAGCTGTGTCGTGGCAATCAAGATTACAGAAATGTGTTGCTCTTTCAACAATAGAGGCAGAGTTTATTGCAGCAACGGAAGCATGTAAGGAGTTGTTGTGGATGAAGAAGTTCTTAAAAGAACTTGGTTTCCACCAGGATAAATATGAATTGTTCTGTGACAGTCAGAGCGCAATTCATCTTGGTAAGAACTCCTCCTTTCATTCAAGATCCAAGCATATTGACGTAAGATATCATTGTATAAAGAATGCGTTAGAGATGAAACTATTACAGCTTGAGAAGATCCATACTGATGAGAACAGATTTGATATGTTAACCAAGAATCTACCGAGAGAAAAGTTTGAATACTGTCGATTGGCAGCAGGAATGACAGAACTCCCACTTGAGGCGAGAGGGGGAGATTGCTGACTTGCTCGCCCCATGTGGGGCAGAGAAAATTTTTTATTTTTTCTCTCTTTTTTTTCTCTTCCCTTGTCTTCTTTTCTCCTCCCTTAGTCAAATATTATGGCTGGTGGCGCAGCAAAATTAGAAAACAGATACAGATACAGCTAAGGACGCGGTACCGATTTCGTTAAAATCGGATGGAGCAACGCAGAGGTTTTGGCTATAAATAGCCATGCCATTCTCTCCTTCAGACTCACCCCAGAGAAGCTTGCTTAATTGTGAGAACAAAGGAAATTGTGTGAAAGAGAGAGATTTATTTTTGGGGAGTGACAAAATAGTGAGATAATTTTTTGGGGTGTTTGGGAAACACTTGAGTGCCACTATTTTGGGTTTATCTCATACCTCTAGAATTTTTGTCTATAGAAAATTCTTTCTCTGTAAGCATACTATTTTTATAGTGGAAGAAAATAAATTATTTCTCTGTAAGCCTACTATTTTTATAGTGGAAGAAAATCTCGGAGTTTGTCCCGTGGACGTAGCCCTAAAGTTAAGCATGAACCATATAAATTTTCTGGTGCCATTTTTACTAATCATCTTGCTCCCGAAATTATCACTTGCTGCGTGGTCCCAACACCGCAGGTGTCCCTCTTTTCAAGAATCAACTTGCAGGAGTGTGGCTCTTTACTGAAGTTCTCGGTTCAAGTTTTTTCAGGCTCTCTCCTTCTTAACGATTGATTATAAGCAAATTAATCACTCTGCCTGCTTGGTTGTTGAATATTCTTCTAGAATACGAGATGGAAGCGGTGGCCTTCCTGGGCGGTGCTTTTCTCTCTTCCTTGTTTGACTGGATGTTCAACAAATTGGATTACTTTCAACTACTGAATTTCGACAAACCGAAGCAAGCCCCCGCTGAGTTGGAGGAGTGGAGGAGCTTGCTGCCCCAAATCCAAGCCGTGCTCGACCATGCTGAGGCACAACAAATCGCTGAAGTTTCTGTGGAGGCCTGGCTCTCTAACCTCAAACACTTGGCTTATGACATGGAGGACATCCTTGACCAGTACGAGTTTCAGGTGAAGATCGGAAAGCTGGTAGCAGACCCTCGAGCCAGCACCAGCAGAGCATCCAAGAGGCCTAGACTGGATTCTGGATCTAATTTCGACGCCTTGATTCCTAACATAAATGAGGTAACCCGCAAGCTACAACAAATTGATAGAGACAAAATTGTCTTTAATTTTCAGCGAATCTCACGACAAAAACCCAGCAGCGTTGGAGCTCGAATGCCTTCCACTAGTTTGGTTGAATCTCATATTTATGGCAGACGCAAAGATAGAAAGGCAATTATCAAAATGCTCTTGAGAGATGAGCCTGGAGTTTGTGTTATTCCAATCATTGGAATGGGAGGTCTCGGCAAGACAACTCTGGCTCAGCTTGTTTATAATGATAAAAGGGTCAAAGATAGGTTTGTCCAAAGGGCATGGGTGTGCGTTTCTGAGGAATTCAGTATTCTCAAGTTGACAAGATTAATTCTGCAGGGAATGACAGGAGAAAGTTGTGATCCCAATGATGACTTGAATTTGCTTCAAACAAAGTTAAAAAAATGCATTGGGTGAGACAAAGTTCTTACTTGTATTAGATGATGTGTGGAATGAAAATTATGAGCAATGGGATATTCTACGAAGGCCTTTCCTGGGAGCGGCAGCAGGAGGTAAAATAATTGTCACTAGTCGTAGCCATGGCGTTGCAGCAACCATGGCCATGGGTTGTGTCCCTCCTTGCACGCTTAAGACATTGTCAGATGATGAATGTTTCAAACTGTTTGCCGGACATGCATTGGAGGCTGAAAATTTTGAGACACACCCAGATCTCGAGTCAATCGGAAAGCAAATTGTGGCAAAATGTGATGGGCTACCCTTAGCAGCAAAAACACTTGGTGGACTCTTGCGAAGCAATTTTGACTTGCATTATTGGGAATATATATTAAGGAGCAAAATATGGGATTTACCAAAGGAGAGAAGCAACATCCTTCCGGCTTTGAGATTGAGCTACCATTATCTTCCTTCTCATTTGAAGCGTTGCTTTGTTTATTGTGCTATGTTTCCCAAGGACTGGGAATTCGACAAGGATCAATTAGTTTTGTTGTGGATAGCAGAAGGATTTCTAAAGCAGCCAAATGGCACGAAGCGAATGGAAGACCTATATCTTAAGTCTTTCCATGAACTGCTATCTAGAGCATTTTTCCAGAAGTCAAGGCCCAAAAGGTCTCCAAGCACCAAAAGGTCTTGCTTAGTGATGCATGATCTCATTCATGATCTAGCTCAATCAATTGCTGGAGAATCATGCTTGCATTTGCCTCAAGATTTGGAAGGGGACCAATTACAGCAAGCATGTTTTGAAAGGGCTCGACATTTTTCCTTTATCTCTCGACGCTACGATACTTCAAAAAGATTTGAAGTGATGAAGGAAGCAAAGAGATTGAGAACATTCTTTGCATTTGCCAGGGATTCTAATGCATTTGCAAGGGATCCTAATGCATTTGCCAGGGATTCTAGCTGGTTATCCAACAAAGTGTTTGAGTTACTTGCTAATTTCACATGCCTGAGAACTCTGTCTCTGAGTGGTTATCACATCAAGAAGATACCGGACGCAATAAGTAATTTGGCTCAACTGAGGTATCTCGACCTGTCTGACAATAGTTTCCGGTCACTACCCGATTCAGTAACTTCTCTGATCTTCTTGGAAACATTAATATTACGTGAATGTCGTTTACTGAAAATGCTACCAGCTACGATTGGAAATTTGATAAAGCTTCAGTGTCTTGATATCAGAGATACAGATAAGTTGGAAAATGTACCATTAGAAACACTAAATATGAAAAATCCCCAAATAGTCATTCTGATGGATAAAATTGAGGGATCAAGGTTAGTAGATTTGGGAAGTTTATCCCATCTTAAAGGTCAGCTATCCATAAAAAATCTACAGAATATACGGGATGTTCAAGATTCTAAGGAAGCAAACCTTGAAAGTATTGATCTTCATGAATTGTCCTTAGAGTGGACTTATGAATCTGGCATTGGGATAAGCAATGAAATGCAGGTACTGAATCACCTGAAACCGCACAACTACTTGGAAATATTCAAAGTTACAGGATATGGTGGTTCAGAGTTCCGGCCGTGGATTGGCAATCCATCATTTTTTAATTTGGCACAATTAGAGATTGGCGGTTATGAGCGCATTAGGTCATTACCACCAATGGGGCAGTTACCATCACTCAAGAAATTGGTCATCATTGGCATGAAAAGAGTGCAAAGGGTGGGAATAGAGTTTTATGGGGTTATTGACTCCTCCCCTGTCAATAGCTTTTTTCCAGCATTAGAAGAGTTAGAGTTTGTGAAAATGCCAACTTGGGAGGAGTGGTCATGCTTTGACAGTACTGATCCTCAAAGTGCTCGCACATTCCCATGCCTTAAAAGCCTCACGCTTCAAGAATGCCCAAAGTTGAGAGGGAAGTTACCGGGATTCCTTCCGTCACTTCATAAATTGGAAATAAGTGACTGTTGCAAGGCAATCGTCAATTGCATGGTTGGTCTCACTTCTCTTCAGACATTGACAATACGTGGAATTTCGGATTTAGATGAAGTGGTTTATATGAAGGATATGAAGCGTCTTCAGAATTTGTATATCTCTAATTGCCCTGGTCTGGAATCCCTTTCAGGAGGCAAGCTGCCAACGATGCTCAAGTTCCTGGAGATAATGGATTGTGAAAAATTGAAATGGCTACCGGAGGAAATCATGCATAACGATGGAAGCGACTCGGAGTCTGAAATGTGTTTTAAAAATTTACAAATCAAATGTTGCCCTCGTCTTGAATCATTTCCAGCAGGTAAGTTGCCTACAACTCTTAAAAGAATTGATCTAAGAGGTTGCCAGAACCTACAGTCTCTACCTGAGCTGGCGCTGTGTGAAAGTGGCAACATGCTGGAATCCATTTCCATTATTGGCTGTCGCAAATTGAAAATCTTACCGCCCTTGAGGATTCACAATCTTCCGATGCTCAAAAGGTTGCAAATTGGTAGTTTAGGCTCAGAAGATGCGATAGAGTCTTTCCTAGAAAGCATCTTTTTAAAACCAAAGATGGAGTTCCTCAACATAAGCAGCTCTCAATATCTGAAGGCCCTGCCAGTACTCCACAGCCTCACATCTCTTACGAAATTGATGATACAAAACTGTCCAATGATTGAGTCTTTTCCAGAAGGCTGCTTTCCCCCAAACCTAATATCTCTTCATATTAACCTTTGGAATATGAAGCAGCCAATGCATGAATGGGCCTGGACCGCCTTGCCTCTCTTAAAGACTTAACCATTTACCACTTGTGTCCTCCGGATGGCCTGCATATTTCTTCGAGTCTGACTTCATTGACATTGGGTCGCTTGGAGGATATGAAATCCATATCCAGAGGCCTCCTCCAACACTTCAATTGCCTTCAACACTTCACAATTTGGTATTGCTCAAACCTGGAGTACTTGCCTAATGATTTATGTTTGCCTCCCTCTCTCGGACGTTTTCGGTTGCAGAACTGTCCTCTTCTGGAGCACAGGTGCAAAGAGGAAGGAGAATATTGGCCCCTCCTTTCTCACATCCCTTGCATTGAGATGTTCTCGGTAAGTCTTTGTAACCGCATCATCCACTTTTTATTTTCCCTTTTATTGCATAGAGAAGAAAATCGTATTAGTAATAACAGAACTGGAAATTCTCTTGTCATCTTGCTGATTAATCTGGAACTATATATAGCTCCAGGGAAGCCTTAATTTATGCAAATGATAAAAGCTTCATTCTTTCCCCTTGTGGTTTGGCAGATTCTCCTGGTAATGTAATGTACTGATATTCTCTTCTTTCGCACAAATTTTTTTTGCCTATTTTTATTTTTTGCACAAAAATCAGTGAATTGTTCTTAGTCGAATCGATCTGCATAAAAACCAGGAAAATCTTACACAAAAATCAGTGAATTCTCCTTAGTCACTGTTGATAAGAGTAACCTCAGCAAGTTGACGGGGCCCTGCAGCTGATTGTACTTTTGACTTCCAAGATGTGCACCAATTTAACAATTCTGATGCATGTCTGTTCTGTCTGAGTAATCCACATGCTAGCATTTTGGTTTCTGTTTGATTCTAGCACTAAAAGGTGACATGGAGATGAATATGATAAGTAACCTGATTTGGAGGTTGTGGGTGATGTTGAATTTTGCATATGATTCAGGCTGCATCTGAATCTGTTGAATTCTGCATGTGATTCTCTGAGTTTTATTTGCAAATTCTGCATAAACTGCAAGGGTGCTCTGCTCCCTATGATTGCAAAATCTCATTGTTCATGAGATTTGAATTGTTTTCAGAAACCCAGGAGATGAGGAGCTAGCAATCTCTGGTTTCTATCTGCTGTGATCTTCAACAAATCTGTGGTATATGTAAGTGTGACTTGTGTGCCAAGGAAGTCTGTAGAAGCAATTCTGCCACTAAAACTAGTATATTTTGATGAGACCTTAATATTTATATTTGAACCTTTTATCTTCTATATTTGCGAACGGTTCGATTTGTAAGTAGTGCTCGACCTTGCTGGCTTGGAAACATGTTTCAAGTGCCGTGGTGGGGTTTCTATGAACACTCTGTCTGTGTTCTTTTGATTGTACCAGTTCCCCTGGTGCTTTAATTGTGTAGTGTCTCATTGCTTAGCCTATTTCTTTTTCTTTTTTTTTCTCTATTGTTTGGTAAATAAATCAAATTACTGAGAGGGAAAGCCTCACATGTGACTTGTGAGTGGCAGGCGATGCTTGTCTAGCCAAATTGTGCATAATATTGCACATTAGTCCCCCAAAGTGTATAACTTGTTCATCCCCTGATTACCTATTCTTGAGTTGCAATCTTTGGCTTCAACATTGGACATTAATAAATAATACCCCATCTATTCAAACGAATGATCTTCATTTTTATTCCAAAAGAATTTTTGTTCCAAAAAGGTGTCACTTTTATATCTTGTGCACCTTCTTCAAAGTAAAATTTGTATGATATGTCTATCTAATATTATACACAGTTTTTTGAAAAATATTAAAAGTGTCAAGAGTATGGGATGGAGAAAGTAATGACCAAACATTGGCATTCGTATCCTTGCATCCTTGCCATCAGTGGAATGATCTAGGGCAGGAGTAAATTGGTGCTTTTGGAGGCTAAACCAAAGGAAAAAATTAAAAACGAAAATTAATTTGGAGAAAATAATAAGTATGTGCTTCTGTTTGATCAAATTTGACTTTAAAAAACACTAATTTATTCGGTTCTGGGAGCATTTCATTGGTTTGAAGATGCAAATAAGGATATTTGTGTGTCATTATGTTGATGAAACCTGTGTGCAAAGCAACATTAGTAAAGGCCAACATTTTAATGCTCTGAGGGACAAATTTAAAACATTGTAAGATAGTTGAGGATACGTAATGTATTTTTACACTACAATAAACTGCTAATTGATATGATCCCTAGTCCAAATGCTGAAGACATGTGGATCTTCTTTTAATTTATTATGTAATGTGAACTTGAATCCTTGTCTAATTTTTATTTGTTATATGCTTAGGTCTAATAAAGAAATCCTAGATGTTACAAATTAAAAACTGGAACCGAATTTGGTCCAATTTGATTTTGTGGAAGCTGATCAAATTGTTGTATATAGATTGATTCTAAATCAAAACCGAACCAACTAAACTTGAAATTCAGGCCCGATTTAAGCAAGAACCTCTTAAAAAAAAATCTATCTCTCCTTTCTCTGAAAAAACATTGAACCTGTTGGAGAAATATATTATTTCAATAAAAAAAAATTTTTCTTAACGTTTGTTTTGAGCCAAGTCATTAAATTATTACTTTGTTTTGGCAACGACAATACCATTTAATTTCCTTCATAAAGCATTGGTTTTTCATATATCTATATACATTCTTGGCTTCTCCTTCTCTCCATCTTCTTAGATTTTTCACAAAAATTATTTCTTTCTATATATCTTCAAATAATATTGGGTAAAGAAATGTTTGGGTAGAGTTTTACTCCACAATAATATATGTGTGTGTGGAGCTATAACAAGAAGGTTGGGCTGTTGTTTCCTAAGGGCAGCATGACCCAAGGTCGTTGCACTGGTGTAGCATGAAACTTCCAAAAGAAAGTGGGTAGCTCCATGCCTCAGCTAAAAATATGTTGTTTCATTGGCTATATTATTTTATTTCAGATTATTATCTTAATTTTATTTATTTCTTGTATCGATTTATGCCACAAGGAACAACAATTTTTGGATGAATCAATTTTCTTTTAAGAAAAAAAAAATGAATCAGTCTCATGGTGAAAAACCGATCAAGCTTTCAAATGAACTCAATTTGCCTTTCAAATTCAATGGAGAACATTTTAAGAGATGGAAGGGAGAAGTTTTATACTACTTGAGAATATTTGATTTTGGCTGTGGTTTCTGAGAAAAAACCGCACAAAATATCAACCGATGATATGAGTGATTATGAGAAAGAAAAAATACATTCTAAAAGGATTTCAAAATACAATAGGGATGAATTTAATTATCGTTATGCCTTATTGCATTGTTTCTCTGACGAGTTCTATGACTATTATGAAAACTCTTATAATAGTACCAGGAAGATTTGGAAAGCCTTGTAGAAAAAATATGATACTGAGGAGGCTAGTGCAAAACTATATGTTGGAAGTCAATGACCCCACTATCAAATGGTGGGCAACCTCTCTGTGGTGAAACAAATCTAAAATTTTAGCTTCATTGCCCACGAACTAAGATTAGAGGGTGTGAAGATTGTAGATGATCTTCAAGTAATCACAATCATCAACAAACTACCACCCTCCTGGAAGAAGTTCCAATAAGCTATGCATCACAAATAAAATGAGATGCGATTGAAAGCGTTATCACTCATGTTCAAGTCCTCCTTTGATTGGTTTAACTAATGTCATGCTTGTTAGTTCTAGTCCTCCTTTTAATTTATGGGGAGAAGCTATTTTGACTGCTTGTTATGTTGTAAATCGTGTCCCAAGTAAGAAAACCAAATTTGGATTATTTTAGAGTTTGGGGTTACCAGACTTTTGTTCAATTAAATGATCCAAAAAGACCAAAATTAGGAGTTAGAACAATAACTTGTACTTTTCTTGGCTATGCACCAAAGACAAAGGATTACCGTTTTCTAGATCTTGAAAACAATGTTATCATAAAGGTGTTAAATACCATTACTGTTAGGCATACCGTACCCTAACTTTTTAAGATATACCGTACGGTATATCGTGACACATATCGTTACTATTTTCATAAAAAAAAAATAAATGTTAGAATATTATTTTAAGATGATATAAATTCAATAATTTTTTTTGCACATTTTATATGTATTCTAATTTTTCTTATCATAATTTTTTAAATATAAATAAAATATATATGATAGAAGATATTTTCTGATACAAAAAACATAAAAATGTTATATATATAGAGAAAAATAAATAATACTCAGAAAGAAACTAATTTATTGATATAAAAGCAAAAAATAATACTTTAATACTAACAATATATTTTCTAATACCACATTGAGTTCCTAAGTGGCTCAAAGTAATATTTAAATTTTTATGTTAACTAAGAAAATTAACCAAAAGAATAAAAGTAAATATTTATTTTATGATATGTGTATTAATTATATTTTAATGTTTTATATATTTATCATATTTTGATGTAAGATGAAAAAAAAAATCTCACACCCATCCGTGAAAAATAAAATACCGCAGTACATACCTTGCAATATTCGCGGTATACTACAATTTTCGGACAAAATGTACACAAAAGGTGAGCAATATGTGAAAACTGCAAAATACCACGGTATACTGTGCAATAAAATGATAAAATGTGAAAATATTTGTACCGCGTATCACTTACCTGTGGTAAGCAGTATACCACACGATATACTGTGGTACTGCACAGTATTTAACTACATGGTTATCATTGAGTCAAATGATGTCATTTTTCATGAAGATAAATTTTCCTTTCAAGAAATAAGAAAAACTTGTTATTGAAAAAAGAAACAATTTAGAACTAGTTTTGAGCACTTCTACTATCGATTCGGAAAATCAAGAAAATTTGAAATTTGAGTTACGAAGAAGCAAACGAACCAGAGTTGAGAAGGATTTTAGTCCTGATTTTTTTGTTTATAATGTTAATGACAAATCAATTTCTTTCAAAAATGTTTTAGATTCACAAGACTCTATTTTCTAGAAAGAATCTATTAATGATGAAAGGAATTCTCTAATTTCAAACAATCTTTGAAAATTAGTTGATTTACTTTCTAGTTCTAAAATAATCGGTTGTAAATGGGTTCTTAAAAAACAATTTAAATCGGATGGTTCTATAGATAAATATAAAGCAAGACTTATTGCTAAAGGTTTTAAACAAAAAAAAAAAAATTGATTTCTTTGATACGTATTCTCCCATTTCCAAAATAACTTCCATTATACTTTTGATTGTCATTGCATCTCTTTCTAAACTTTTTATTTATCAAATGGATGTCAAAACCGCTTTTCTAAATGGAGATTTAGAAGAAGAAATCTATATGGATCAACGTGAAGGTTTTATCATGACTGACCAAGACCACAAAGTTTGTAAACTTACAAAGTCCTTTTATGGTTTGAAACAAGCTCCTAAGCAATGGCATGAAAAATTTGACTCTTGGATGATAGATAATAGCTTCAAGTCTACTGAATGCGATATATGTATTTACTTTAAGTCCTTTGATGATTGTTATGCCATTGTGTGTTTGTATGTTGACAATTTACTCATCTTTAGCTCATCTATGTATACGATTGATCTTATAAAAAATATATTGCATCAACACTTTGACATGAAAAGACTTAATGGAGGCAAATGTTATTCTTGGCATGAAAATTTCAAGGCATGCTGATGGTATCTTTATAGATCAATCTCATTACATTGACAAAATTTTTAGTAAATTTGGTTATGCAGATTCAAAATCAGTGTTAACTCCAATGTCAAATGATATAAAATTGTTGCCTACCATGCATGATGTAAGTGTTGTTAATCAAACCTTATATGCTAGTATAACTAGTAGTTTGCGCTATATTATCAATTATACTAGACCTAATATTTCATATGCAGTGCGTATACTTGAGAGATTTACTAATAAACCAAGTATGGGCCATTTGAGATAGACAAAAATATTATTTTTATAAAGATATCCTGTCGTACTTGAGGGCAGGGGCGGAGCCAGGATTTTGAATTACGGGGGTCCCAGTTGTGGACTTATGTAAAGGCAAGGGGTGTTGCTGCCGCTTCGAAAATTTTGAAAAGATTTAAATATATGTACTTAATTGGCTAATTCAAGAGAAATTAGGGATTGAAAATGCATTTTTGTCCCCAGAAATAATTGAAGAATATGAAGATAGGGACAGTGAGAAAGGCGCTAAAGAAAGAAGTGACCAAATGAGTAATTATTCCCTTTAGCCTTAAACAGATATTCGAATATTACCTAAATGCACCATTAGTCCTCCAAATTTTACAACTTGTACGAGTTGACCCTAATTTTTGAATTCGTACGACTTAGTTCGAATCTCCAGCTTTGCCTTGCCGCGATGTTGTCCCTCTCCTCCGGGCTTAGTCGACTCTTCTCCGGGGTTGCCCCCTCGAACCAAAAATCCTGGTTCCACCATTGGGGGGGCCAGACTTTATTTTGAAAATGCTTGAGAAATAATGCAATATCTTACACACACAATATATATATATGAGTAGTTATTATGTAAGCCTGCGTTGAACTCTAAAAGGGATCTTTAAGTCTTGTACTTTTTACAAAAAACAGCCTTAAGTTTTAAAAGTTTATATATTCTTATGAGAACATAGTACTGGGCATTGTTACTCAGCCAATATACCATGTAATCAAAAGTTTTATCTTGCGGTTAAGACGTGAGCAGTAAAGAACACACAAATAAAACCTACTTTATTACTAGCTGACTGTTGTGGTGGGTGGTTGCACCGAGAGTGATTCATGTGGACCTCTCTCAGCTGTCCTGACTTGCTACCATTTGTCTTCCTTGACTTGCACGTCGACTTTATAGAGCAGATTGATTGCAATTTCCATGTAACTTCTGATTTAATTAAAACTTGACTGGGCGCAATTTTTGACCAATAGAAAGTGAACTTCGATGAAATAAAAGTAAATTTATTTTAACTTAATTTAACTGACTTATTTTATTTTTATAATTTTTTTATCTAAAATTAATTTTATTTAAAAGTAAATATTATGTAAATACAATAATCCATTTAAAAGTAAATTTTCATAATGTTCTTAAATTTTTATATATTTTTCCTTTTTAATGGCTTAAACCAAAAAAATTTATAAAAAAGTTAGTAACATTATAAAAATTATATTTTTAATGGATTATTACAACTACATAATATTGACTTTTAATTAAAATTAGTTCTGAGTAAAAAATGTAAGAATAAAAATAAGCCATTTTAAAATCAATTGACTTAAATTAAAATGAATTGATGTAAATTTACACATAATCTTTTAAAACTTGACTATACATGAATCATGATCATCTTGAGTTTTCTTATTTCATGGTGTTCTTGAGAAGATGCATGGAAATCCTGGCAATTGCAATGTAACAGGGAAATAAATAATTTTGTAACACAAAATCTTCTAAACGGCATTAATTGTGGAAAGTAGGATAAATGGATCAATTTTATTCCTTTTATACCTTTACGGATTGAAATGTCAAACCATGTCCCAAAACTGTTGAAGGCCGAAATATCTCTGTTATTAGTTGTTAACTAGTTTATAGGTTAAAATTCACCGGGGTCGCCTAGTTTATTTTTGTCTTAAATAGGTACCTTACCTTCAAATTATCATAGCGAGGTACCTTACGTCTTATCGCGTGTCCTATCTAACTACTTTATGTTAATTTTAGAGTTATGTCTAACGGGAATTGCTTACGTGGCATTAAAAACATTAAAATAAATCATAAAATAACATTTATGGTCCTTTAATTTCGGATCACCCGACCCATCAATCCAACTCTTTCTCTCCCTTGGTCCCTTCTAGACGCCCACGACACTCTCCTACGTAGTCCATTACCAGATCCATCGTCCATCTCCGTGTAAACCACCGGAAGCTCCCTATCGACACCTCTCCTCCCGCCAGAAAACCTCCCGACCACAAATCCGCCACATGACAACCTCCATATTGTCAATCCCACCGACTCATCCAAATTCGAAGTACTTGTTCCGACATCGGTTGCATTACTCGGGAGTTCGTGCCAACAAATTACGCACGAATTCTGAATTGAGAGCCAAGGAAATATACAATTGGAATGGTAAAGATGCTTATAGGGCATTTCTCTTACTTCTGATCCCAATCCAAATGGCTCTATACAAATTGTGTAGAACAATTCGAACGCTACCTGAGATTGTTTGATTTCTAGGGTCAACATGGACTCAATAGTCGCTTTTGACACTAGCGGATGCTCGTAGCGGCCCATGTTGTTAATTTCCATTTACGTGAACTGATCTAGGAGCGAGCAGTAATGGTGGCGGTGGCAGTGACGAGTGAAAAGCTAGCGGCGGTGGCAGCGGCGGCGATGAAGCAAAGGAACTAGAGCAGCGGCCCATGTTGTTAGATTTAGAATGTTACGGTTTAGAATTATTGATAGAAAAAAATTAAAGGACCATAAGTGTTATTTTATGATTTATTTTAATGCTTTTAATGCCACGTAAGCAATTTCTGTTAGATATAACTCTGAAATTAACATAAAGTAGTTAGACAGGACACGTGATAAGACGTAAGATACCTCGCTAGGACAATTTGAAGGTAAAGTACCCGTTTAGGATAAAAAAATAAGCTAAATGACCCCCGGTGGATTTTACCCAATAAGAAAATATCTAAATTAAAAAGAGTAAAATCATTATTGCTACTATTTATTTTTTTTAAAATAACTAGAGTTATAGTTATTTAAGTAAAAATAACTTAATATTTTGATTCACGTAAAGAAATAAAATTAATCCATTTATCCTACTTTCCATAATTAATTTGGTTTACTGTAGAAAAATATCGTGTTACGAAATTACTTATTTCCCTGTTACATTGCAATTACCAAGATTTCCATGCATCTGTGCAAAAGCACCATCAAATAAGAAAAATCAAACATGATCATGTATAGTCAAGTTTTAAAAGATTATGTGCAAATTTAATTTTATGTTTATTTCATCAAAGTTTGCTTTCTATTGGTCAAAAATTTCGCCTAGTCAAGTTTTAATTAAATCAGAAGTTACATAGAAATTGCAGATGAATGTTTCTGCAAATGAAAATCAAACAGCTCTGTGAAGTGGACGTGCAAGTCAAGCAAGACAAATGGGAGCAAGCGAGACCGAGAGGTCCATTGGAATCACCTTCGGTGCAATTTCTCATTATCCATTACAGTTTACAGCCTTTATTTGCCTCGTACACAAGTCACAAAGATATATCTATTTATTAAAAACTCTATTTTATTACTATATCGATTTATTGTAATAGGTAAAATACTTCTCTTGTAGTAAGGGTGAAAAATTAAACAAATAACCCCAGATCTATTTAAGTTCAGCTTGGGTTAAAACTCGTGCACAGCTCCTCTAATTACTTATCAAGTTAGGCATAAACAAAATTTCAAACTCAATATATGATTCAACCAAAACTCAATTTACTATTACTCCGCTCAACTCAGCTCAATTTTAACTTTTCCCTTAATTTAAGTGAACATCTCAAGCTCAATCAGTTAAAAGCTTCTTCATGACTTATTCATATTATTTTCAATCCAAACACAAACCAAATATCAAGCTCAATAGCAATTTAAAGTTGAATATAATCAGCCTACTACTTGGTTTCACTTAGCTTGTTTTTAGCACTATCCTACAACCACCTAGTGGAGATCAAGGGTTCAAACCTTGCCTCTACCCATCATCCTTAAATCACATACATTAGTTTGGTGGCCTCTTCTAAAATCTAGAAAAAATAAGAATCTTTCATTTCTTACATATACATGTACTCTCAATAATGTTTCTGAGTAACCAAAAAAACATCAAATACTTGTGTGCTGAAATTGTAAGAATTTCTCTTCCATCAGGTTTTGTTGTTTCTCATTGCAAAAATCAATAAAGAAAAAATAAAATTAAGATAATAATCTAAAATAAAATAATATCACCGATGATACAAAAAAATTTGAGTTGAAACGTGGAGTTGTCCACTTTCTTTTAGACATTTCATGCTACATCAGTACAGCGGTCTTGGGTCACGCCACCTTTAGGATACAATAGCCTAACCTTCTTATTGTAGCTCTACACACATACACTGCTGTGGAGTAAAACTCTACTCACACCTTTCTTTACCCAATATTATTTGGAGATATATAGAAAAAAATAATTTTTGTGAAAAATCTAAGAAGTTGGAGAAAGGGGAAGGCCAAGAATGTATATAGATATATGAAAAACCAGAACAAAGCAAAGTATATATATAAGGCCATGTGGTCCAGGTCCAAACCGGGACCGGACAGGAAGTCAAACCCGTCCCGGCCTGGTCAAACCCACCCCACCCCGCCCCGAGAAAAGCCCTCTAAAATATGGGCCGAATATGGGCCCGAGAGGAGGAGGTGGTGCAAAACTGACCGCCCCGGACCAGGACCCGGCCATTGAACCGCCTCGCCCCACCCTGCAAGACCGGACCTAACCAGTCTGGGCCTGGCCCCCAACAGCTTTTGTGCACAATGCAAACCAGCAAAAAAAATTTCTTTAAATGGGTTAATTACACAGCAGGCCCTCCAACGATTTTCTGTTCCAGCATCGATTGTCTCATCCGAGGTAGTGTTTAGTGCCGAAAAACGCGTGATATCAGAGAAACGATCAAAATTGACACCTGATGCGGTAGAAGTATGCATATACAACCGAGATTGGGGGCTCGCAGCATTCCGGCAGCAAGACCAAAAGAGTTCGGATGAGGAGGTATATTCAATACGGGGACTTGAAATTTTTTTTTTCAATCATACAATATAGTTTGTATTTGATTTGATTATGCTGTTCAACACATATCATATGTTTCTATTATTCATCATTTCCGGAACGTTTTTTCCATTTCAAAATGTAATGCCCGTTTCGATTATTTGTAAGTACTGTTTGGTTTTTTAACTTAATAAAACTTACACCGGAGGTGGTGTTTGTTTTTTTTAAATATTTATGACATATATAATTAATTATGTTTCTATTTAAAAAAAAAAAACTCCAAACCCGCCCTGCCTCGGACTCACCCCGGGACCGCCCCGCTTGCGACCCGCCCCAGGATTGCCCCACCTGCAACCAGGCCAAGCTCGGTCCTCATGATCCAAGACCGGTCCCGGGTCGGGCTAACCCGGTTCCCACCTCTAATGTTAAGAACCGTTTTGCACACAATCAATCCCCTAGCCATTGTACCATAGTTGTCTACATTTATGTGCTTTATAAAGGAATTAAATGGTATTGTCGTTGCCAAAACAAAGTAATAACTCAATGACTTTGCTCAAAACAAACGTTATGAAAAAATTTATTTTTTTATTGAAATAATATATTCCTCCAACAATTCCCTCTCCATTTCAATAAAAAACTAAAATAATATATAGATGGATGAAGACAGTTTATTATATATAATAAAGGTGGTGATACCTTGAACCTTTATTTAGTAAGTTGGCTCACTTGTTCCATCCCCAATAGTGGTACTACCTTGAACTATAGTTGTCTGCGGACATAGGTTCAACTAACACACATAATAAACCAGGTGTCCATTGAGCCTATAAGCCTGTACCATTAATAGCCATTTGCAAATCTTGATTTTTTTTCATGAGCTTAATAATAGCCTGTCAAGCGGTCTCACTCTAACACTTATATAGGTGAAAATCCGTCAAGGGTACTCTTGTAAGTTTGATATCCCACTCAATAAAGTGCTACAGATTCTTATTAAGAGTAAACACTCAACCCTCAATCGTTATAGGATAGGTGCATCTATATCATAGAGATGGAGTGAGAGATAAATTTCTAAGATTATGCATCTCTCAACGACTTCACTATAATTCATTTTTCCCATTCAAAAGCCAAGCCTCAAGATCTCTAATTTTTAGGTTGGGTATCCTCATATGAAGCTCCATTCAATTTGGGTCTCAATCCCATCTCCCTTGATGAAATCCAGACCTTGCTTTTTACAAGAGATTTTTTTAGTGGATCTACAATATTTTCACATGATTTCACATAGTCCACATTAACAACTCCATTGGTCACATAGGACCTTATAGTATATTGTTTTCTTCAAATAGGTCTAGATTTTCCATTATAATAACGGTTATTCATTGTATATATTGCAGCAATATTGTCACAATGTATTAAAATAGGTGTTACTTGTTTTTCCCACAAAGGGATTTCAAATAAAATGTCTCTGAGCCACTGGCTTCATCACATGTAGAGGCTAGAGCAATCAATTTTACCTTCACCGTGGACTTTGCTGTTATTTGCTATTTTTTAAATTTCTAGCACACCGCACCACCTGCTAAAGTAAAGACATATCCTGTAATAGATAGAAAATCACTTGACAAAATGTTTTAATCAGCATCACAATGGCCCTCAAGCAAGGGTGGAGCCAATAGAGGGGCTAGGGGTGCCTGGTCTCCCCTAAGTTTTTGTAAAATGTATATATGTCTTATACAATAAAGCTTATATAACCTTTTTATCTCTCTCATGGCCCCCCTATAATTCTTTTAGCAAGTATTCTTCAATAATTTTAAGTAATGAAAGTAGCACTCAGATTTAACAATTTTATCTTTTTCTAACATTCTCCATAAATATACTTGATTTTGTGACTAAGATTAAAAAATTCTAACATGAAATAATTAGTTTTATCATCTTAATAAAAAATTAATTATCTTATATCTTTGAAATATTTGAGAATGCAAGAAGATGAGTCTTCATTTCCTTCTTACTTGTTCTACATCCACACCCTCACACTCTCTCTTCAAACTTTTTCTTGTTCATACATGCTAATACCTTTTTTTTCTTTTTGCAAGAATTGGAACATAAAAGATTAATTATTTTAATTGTTTTCTATATCAATAGATAATTTGATGGCTATTCTTTTAGTGATTTTTATTTATAGTTCATTCATGAAGTTTCCTAATTATCAATTTTTTATATCCTATGACAAATAATGTATTAAATTTTAGCTTTTTTATGATGGAACATTTTTAATTTCTTTTTTTTTCTCATTTAAAAATAATAATTTATTTATTATTTAGCTTAGTTGGACCATTCCTTAGTCAATTTTTGTGTTTGTTTCTTAGTTGCATTTGGTGAAAATTATTTATAAATAATTATTAGTGATTTTTTTTATATTTGTAGATTATTTGCTTAGCTTGTATGCACCAATCAGAGCTCTACACTTTATAAGCCCAAAAAATCTCTTTTAAAACATTTTTTTCACAAAAGACAAATAATTTTTTTGATTGATTTAAAAATTTTTAAAGTTGGGTATGGAAAAAGAGCCATCAAAATATTTTTTTTCAAAAAAAATATGATTCAAGTGAATAATAGATAAGTAGGATATTAACTTTCAAATGATATTGATTTTTAAAAAAAATTAAAAATTAAAAATAATATACATATATAAATACACACACACACACACACACACACAGATATATATAAATATATATATATATATATATATATATATATATATATATATATATATATATATTTGTAGATTATTTGCTTAGCTTGTATGCACCAATCAGGGCTCTACACTTTATAAGCCCAAAAAATCTCTTTTAAAACATTTTTTTCACAAAAGACAAATAATTTTTTTGATTGATTTAAAAATTTTTAAAGTTGGGTATGGAAAAAGAGCCATCAAAATATTTTTTTAAAAAAAAATATGATTCAAGTGAATAATAGATAAGTAGGATATTAACTTTCAAATGATATTGATTTTTAAAAAAAATTAAAAATTAAAAATAATATACATATATAAATACACACACACACACACACACAGATATATATATATATATATAGAGGCTATTTCTTATGTGTGCCCGGAGTACACATAAGTCATGCCCTCAAAGTAATTAAAATTTTTCAATCTAGTCCCTAAGGTTTAAATGTTAAAGTTTTCGACATTCTAGTCCTTAAAGTTTATTCCTAAACTTAACTCTTTAAAAGAAGATAAGGCCTAACTCTAAAAATTTTTCTCCCTTAGTAATACAAGATTATTGTTAAAATTCTTTCCAGACTATCACCCAAGTCACTTAGCAACTATAAGACCCATTGATGAGTTGAAAAGGGCGGTAAGATTGTGTAAAAAATTGACAGATAGCTGAAGAAAAGAAATTAACATTAATCAAATATTACTAATGGATAAAATCTTTAAGAGTTTGGTTAAATCCTCTGCAAATAGAGAAGAAGAAGAAGAAACTCTAGGGAACAGAAAAGTCAAGAACTCTAAAAGAGTAATAATTAGGGATATAGAGAAAAAATTGGGCAATTGGAATATAGCTAGAATGGATAAATGGGAGGTTTACCAAAAAGGTAGTTTTGACTTCAGAATGACTTATGCTATCAAAACTATAGAAAAAAATGTACCAATTATGGAAAATGACCATCAATTTGAATTATTTTCAAATTATATGATTAAAGGTCATCTAGAACACAATTACAATTATTTACACGTAGGATTAGTTCAAATTAGGTTAAAACCATTAACACGAAATGGATTAAATACCTTGGTAATAATTGCTTTAAAAGATCAAAGGCATAATAAATTTTCTGATTCCCTTTTGGGAATTGTAGAATCAAGTTTGTGTGACGAACCCATATTCTTTAATTGCCATCCAAAATTTACAGTGTCCTTAAAAGATCTTCATATCATGAAAACTTTAACGGCAAACATTATGACATCAGGTTTTGATATGCTAGAAGGATCTCAGAATTTGGCTTTAGTCTATAGGATCTATTATGAGGTTATGACAACCCAAATAGAACCTAAGGCTCTAGAATACGATACACGTGGAGAAACTCTGCTGTTAAAAGCAAACAAAAAAAGATTAAATGTGGTGGTCCGTAAGCCAATAAAATGGAAAGATGTTAGGCTTCCAGAAAATTGGATTTTTCAAAATGATAAGCCTATTAAGACTATGAAACCACAAGAATTAGAAAGGATAAGTGAGTACGATAATGGAGAAGTTGAAATTCATTTTAGTAAGGACAGAGTTATTAAAATTAATTTTTCAGAACTAGACATTAGAAAGACTCCATCAAGAATATCGTATAGATCTTTAAAACCTTCTTCATCAAAAGCATCAACTTCACAGATACCAGAATCTGAGCATGAAAAATTGGTTGGAAGAATTAGAGAATTTACAAAACAAATTTCTCATCCTGTATATAAAATGGATCCGATCACCATATAAAAGAATAACCAGGAAGAAGAAATTAGGGCTGTTTCAATAGGATCTCCAAACCCAAGTTTTTCAAATTTTCAGCTCAATGGTTTGCAAGAACCTTTTAAGTTTGACCCTAAAAGTCTTAATGAAGACTATTGGTCCAAGAAAAATGAGATTAAAAGAAAATGGTATTTTGATACTTATACCCTAGAAGAAAGAAAAGAAATTAAACACTCATGGTATAAAAGGATTATGAGAAATAAACAAAACTTAAAGTTTTTTTGAATGGTTTATTCCCACACTTGTCTTAGATGATGATTTGACAATAGATGTCCTAGAAAAACCTTGGTCTACTTATCAGACCAAAGAAGGAAGAAAGATTACAGCACTGCACCCACCTAACACACCTTTAGTATTAGGAAAAGATTTAAAAACTGCCGCTGTTCCTCTTAAAACACTAGAAACAGATGACGTAGAAATAGGAAAAAGATCAGTTAATACTAAGGATCTCCAAAATGTAATAGAACAAAATAATTATACTAATCTTTATTTACAATCCATTGGCAAACAAATGAACAAAATAGAGAATACCATGGATCGTCAGAATTTCGGTCTAACACAATCTTCTGTTTATAAAACAAAGTTTTTACCAGGAACAATTAAGTCTCCCATCAGCTTTCCACAGAAGATACCAGAATTCAAACAAAAATTAGAAGATAGAATGACAGAACTTGCAACCCAAATTGCTAAGCTTACCCTCAAAGAAGAACCCTCCGATGAAACAGAAAGCTCTTCAAATTAATGCTCTAGACGAATCCCCTAATATACAAGAATTAGTGGATTCCTACCACCCTGAACCAAAACCTTCCGAGTTAAATCGCATCAATTTTCAAGGGGGGAGAAGAGGAGCACCAAGAAGAAGACCATTACAAACATGGAATTGGAACATAACTCATTCATACGTGCAACCTAGACCATCCCCAATAGACATTAGATTGGATAATGTTTATGGTCCATATTTTGCAGAATATAAAGGAGATTCAATTCGAGAATGGAATATAGATGGTTTGTCAGAATATCAACTTATTAATGTCATTCAAAATATGATAATATTTAGCGTAGCTGCTAGAAAACAAGTAGAAAATTCTGATCCAGAAATTGTAGAAATGATTTTAATAGGATTTACAGGATAGTTAACAAATTGGTGGGACAAATGGCTAACAGAACAAGGTAGGCAAGAAATTAAAACTGCTAGAAAGATTCTCACTATGCAACATGGTAATCAATTAATCCAAACCAGTGAACCAGATATAGTAAATACCCTTCTCTATACTATTTATTCACACTTCATAAGCGATACATCTAGTAAAGAGAGCAGAAATAATGAATTACTATTAAATCTGAGATGCATAACTCTTTTAGATCTAGAATGGTATAAAGATACTTTCCTGACTAGAGTCTATGAAAGAGAAGACTGTAGATCGTCCATTTGGAAATAAAAATTTATCCAAGGACTACCTAATCATTTTGGCCAATTAGTAATGGACCATATTAAAGGAAAAGGTCAAGGACAATTAAATTTAGAAAAGTTTACCTATGGTCAATTAATGGTTAAGGTCAAGGAAGTAGGATTAAAATTATGTCATAAGATGAAATGGCAGAAGCATATTAAGCAAGAAAAACTCACAGAAAGAGAAGAGATGGGTCAGTTTTGTGCCCAATTCAATTATGATGTCCAAAGGCCTTATACTGAAGAAAGGCCCAAGAAGCAAAAGAAAAAAATACAAGCCCTATAAGAAAAATAGGAGAAAAAGATACGATAGGTTTGAAGAAAAGCCTGAAACTTCAAGAAGATTTAAGAGAAGAAAGCCCAATAAGAATAAAGACCAAAAGATTTGTTGGAAATGTGGTAAACCAGGTCATTTTGCTGATAAATGTAAAACTAAACAGAAGATGAACTCTTTAGGAATTGATGAAGGATTAAAAAAGAGTTTAATGCAAATTTTGTTAAATAGCGAAAGTGAACCTAAAGAAGTTAAATATGAGTCTTCAGAAAACTTAAACTTAGAAGAAATAAATGAAGCTCATCTTTTAGATAGCTCTGAAGAGTCAGAAAGCTGTGGGTTAAACTATGGCTACGACGCTTGTCAGTTACAAAATACCTTTAATAATCTTCAAATAAATACTCTTCAATTAAATGTTTTAATTGAGGAAGATGAAAGGATTCTAGAATTAGCCAAACATATTGATGACCTAGAATTAAAAAGAGAAATTCTTCTTAAACATCTTGAAAAAGCCAATGACCAAAAAAACCAAAGTCGTAGCAGAATAAATTTCAAAAAGAAGATAGACATCAAGGAATTTACCAAACCTCAGGTTTATAACCTTAATGAATCTTGAAAAGGGTTGAAGAAGCACAAAAAGTCCACAGAGAACCAATGATAGTAGAATTAAGAGGAGAAATCTTTAAAGTAAAACATGAAATAAAATCTCTCAAGAATAGAATAGAGATTTTAGAACTCCAGAATCTAGAAGGATACTCCAAAGATCTTCCAGAAGATGAATTGGTTATGGAAGACCTTGAAGAATTTGATTTTAAATAAAAAAAAAAAAGGAAAAGAGATCCCGGAGACTAGCCATGAAAAGGATAGCCTAGAAAATTTTGTGCTAGAAGAAAAACTGCTGGAAATTAATGAAGTCTATGCTATGCTAAATCAAAGATTCACCAGTAAAATGACTTTATTAATAGAAAATGAGTTTAAAATAATTGCAATCGTTTTAGTTGACTCAGGAGCTGACAGGAACTACATCAAGGAAGGTATTGTCCCGCACCAATACCTTGATAAATCTGTTTGATCAATCATTACGGCCAACAAGGAAGCAATGCCGATCAGATTCAAGCTCACAAACGTAGATGTTTGCAGTAAATATATCTATATCAGGCAGCATTTCACTGTTCTTAATATGAACTAAGAAATAAACTTAGGAACTCCATTCCTTGCTATGATCATGCCTTTTAAAGTAAATATGGATGGAATTTCTACAAAGAAATTTGGAAAGAAAATTGTTTTTGAGTTTACAGAACCACCTCAAAGATCTCTACTTGAAGAATTAAGTATAGATCTAGGAAGAAAACAAAATGTTTTAATGTGTCTGCAAGATGAAGTTAAACACAATAGTGTTGAAGAAAAACTTCTGGGATTAAAACAAAGAATTGAAAATTTTAAAATAAGTTTTGCTAAAAAGGTTTGTTCAGAAGTCCCAAATGCTTTTTGGGAAAGAAATAAACATGTTGTCAATCTTCCCTATGAACCAGACTTTAATGAAAAAAACATTCCTACAAGGTGTAGAGCAATTCAGATGAATGAAGGATTGATGCAGCATTGCAGAAAAGAAATCCAAGAACTCTTGGACAAGAAATTAATTCGGAATAGTTCCTCTCCGTGTAGCTGTTCTGCTTTTTATGTCAATAAAAATTCAGAAATAGAAAGATGCGTCCCCAGACTAGTAATTAATTATAAGCCTTTTAATGAAGCTTTAAGATGGATTAGGTATCCTATACCTAACAAGAAAGATCTTTTATCCCGGCTTTATAATTCGGTTATCTTTTCAAAATTTGACATGAGAGTCCGGATACTGGCAAATTCAAATTGAAGATAAATATAAGACTGGTTTTAATGTTCCATTTGGACACTATGAATGACATGTTATGTCATTTGGTCTCAAGAATGCCCCATCAGAATTTCAGAAAATAATAAATGAAATTTTTAATCCTTATAATTTTTTCACTATTGTTTACATAAATGACGTGCTTGTATTTTCTCAATCACTTGATCAGCATTGGAAGCACTTACAAGAATTTGTAAAAATAGTAGAAAGAGCAGGATTAGTTGTATCAGCAAAAAAGATGGAATTGTTCCAAACCAGGATAAGATTTTTAGGACATATAATTTTTAAAGGAATAATTAAACCCATTGATAGATCAATAAGTTTTGCTGAGAAATTCCCTGATGAAATTAGGGACAAAAAACAATTATAGAGATTTTTAGGGAGTCTAAATTATGTTGCTGAATTCTATAAGAATTTGGCCAAGGATTGCAAACCCTTATTTGATAGACTCAAGAAAAATCCTCATGAGTGGGGACCAGAACAAACCAAGGCAGTTCAGATTGTCAAGAAAAAAGTAAAAGAAATACCCTGTGTTAATATTCCTGATCCTGAAGCCTTTAAAATTGTTGAAACAGATGCAAGTGATGTAGGCTATGAAGGAATATTAAAACAGAAAATCAACGACAAAGAACATTTGGTCCGATTCACTTCTGGGGTTTGGAATCAGGCCCAAAAGAATTATGCTACAATTAAAAAAGAAATTTTAGCAATTGTTCTTTGTGTCACCAAATTTGAGGAAGATCTCCTCAACAAGAAGTTTCTAGTCCGTGTTGATTGTAAAGCAGCAAAAGATGTTTTGTTTAAAGATGTAAAAAATCTGGCTTTCAAACAAATTTTTGCCAGATGACAAGCAATTTTGTCTGCTTTTGATTTCGATATTGATTACATTACCGAAAACACAAACTCTCTACTTGACTTCTTAACCAGAGAATTTTTGCAGAGGAGGGAAGATGGCAAATTATTCCAACAACCAAAAGAACAAGGCAGTTCTCCATCCAGAAATCGAAGAAGAAGAAATAGAGGTAGAAGCCTATTATGAAATGGACCTAAAACTAACTCGGGCCCTTTTGGCCCACCATCACTTTAATCTGGAAATCCCTGAGAAGTCTGACAAGACTCTCCAAGAAATTCCTTTCAAAAGAAAGAAATCAGAGGCAAAATCCTCCAAGAAAAAATCATGGATTATTGATCCCCAGAAAACCTGGAACAAAGCATTACGTCCCCAGAATACTATCCTATGGAACAAAGAACAAAGTTCCCAAGAAATTCAAAAGAACAGAGAACAGAGTTCTCAGAATTTATGGCCTAAACAGCCCCAAAGAACTACTGTTATATGGAACAAGGAAAAACAAAGTTCCCCAGAATATATTTCTAGGCCTAATAAGCCTCAAGGAATTTCTTTGTTCTCTTTGGGAATACAGAGTGTGTTCCAAGAAATTGATAGGCAATGTCTCATTGCCCCAAAAAATGAAGACTTTAATAGTCTTTCCGAAATTGAATTGGCCCAGAAATATTGGCCAAATCACCAGAATCCTTAGTGGCAATTCCAGCCACTCAAGAAAATATAATTCTTTGAGTTGATACTCCAAGAAATACGCTCCGTCGATATAGAACACAAGCTTAGATAGACAAAAGTTTCCTATAAAGATGAAAAAGGGGAAACCAAAGAAAAGTATATAACTGAGTTGGGAATCTCCTCATTTAAAATCAAAAAAGTTTGGACATTTGAAGAATGGGGAAATCCAACTTGCAGAAGAAGAATTATATCCCTTGGGAATTATGAAAACACTCTTTATTCCTATTGGGATTATCAAATTGCATGGGACCAAGTTTTTCACATATAAAACCAGGATCACCAACATTCCTGAATCATTCTATTTAAATCAAAACAACAAATATTCCCAAACTGGTTCCATGTCTGGTATAAAGGAAAAGGACTATTCAAAGATTCCTTCCCAGAACAAATACAAGCATCCTTTGAAGGGTTCCTAATGTATCAAGCCCAGTTCGTAAAAGACGGACATCCGGTTCCTTATCCAAATTTCTATTTTGTGGTTATGAACCACATTCCTTGGATTTTGCAAAATGGAGTTACCGAAAGCAAGCAGCAGACAATGAAGGACATTATACTCCTTGCCTAGAAAGAATATGGAAAATTAAATAGTGGGATAAATGTCTTTTGGATCAATACCTTCTAGAAAACATGACACTCCACAAAATGAAAATTCTAGAAGAAGAGGATAAAGATTTTTTGGACAAAATGTTGGATCAATTCTATAATGGTGGACAATTCAAGGACAGTCCAACATTATCCTGAGACCAATTAAAAGAGAAGCTCCTCCAAACGGCCTAGAAACAACTGGTCCAAGAACAACAACAAAAGAAAGATAGCCCAGAATCCTCAAAAGAAGGCCTAAAAATCCTAATGCCCAAATAAGACTATTGGTAGAAAAAGACAAGTCTTCCAGAAGCCTTCTAGCTGTCTTCCTCTACCAGAAACATTATCTTCACAGCTAGCCTCCACTTACCACAATAATGGCACTACCCAAGTGGCCCCAGATTTCATCTTTATCTGATTGGTTGAGCCAACTCAACCTTATAACTGGAAGTCTTCCTCTCTGCTTATAAAAGGAAGCCTTATTCTTCTGCCCAGGGCATCCTAGCTCTAAGCTTTAGAATTCTCTCTCCCTCTGCTCATGTGTTGAGCCTTCTTCACTTTAAACATTAGACTAAGTGTGCTCATGTGCTTAGATACTTTGGTAAACCTTGGATTTCTGGTTTGCCATAACTATACGTGGATCTAAGTAATACTGGTATTCACTAGTCTTGTAAGTATGTTTCAAATAATGTATTTTCAAGTATGTTCTTTCTGTTCTTAATGCTTCTGCATAATTTTGCATTGTTAATATTCATAATTCAAATAAAAATCATACTGATTTTTGGTTAAGAAAACCCTGGGGTAAAAATGGTATCAGAGCCAAGTTTTTAATTAATTTACCAAGAATTTAAACAAGATAAAACTTTTGATTACATGGTATATTGGTTGAGTAACAATGCCCCGTACCATGTTCTCATAAGAATTTATAAACTTTTAAAAATTAAGGCCGTTTTTGTAAAAAGTACAAGACTTAAAGATCCCTCTTGGAGTTCAACGCAGGCTTACATAATAACTACTCTTTCTTCAATGCCTCTTCATATCTGTCGGCCGTCTTTTGCTCTTTATCTTTGTTTCATAATAGCTGCTAAGGAAGCTTTACATATTAATGGAATGCCAAACCAATTATCTATTGTTGGGATGGACCAAAATAATTATCAATAAATTTTGAAGATAAAATTAATAAACACTTAAGCCAATAAATCATAACAAAGCATAAACAATGAAAAAAACAATAACGAGTAAAAATAAATTGAGATACACGATATATGTGAAAAATTCTCCAGTGTAGAGAACAAAACCGCGGGATAAAGTGACAGTAAAATCTACTATTAAGAAAAATAGTACAACATTCAAGATTTAAGTTATTGTCGAAACTTAAATTTTATCATAATAATTTGAAAAAAAAACTTAAAATTCAACACTCTAGAGTTTTTAAAAAATTCTCACACAACAGAAATCCAAAATAACTCTTCGATAAATGCACCATAAATTGAAGAGAATGACAATCCCAAATCACAAGATTAATGCCTAGATAAAAAGCAAAAATTGCTGCCCCGAAGAGAACCACAGTAGAACGAGGCCGAGTCGCAAAAAATTTCCCTATGCCTCGTTTCCTCTATCTCTGGTTCCTTTCAGTGCCCACACCGAAATGGCAATATCTAGGCTATTAATAAGCCGAGCCTGACAAGTCTTAAATGGACTTTGAAAACCAGAGTGATTTTGGCTTCAAACAAGCCTTTTACATGGCAATCAAGCCAACAAAATAATATTTTTTTTCTTTTTAAATATGGGATTAGAACCCAATAACAATCTCCCCCTCTAATTCTAATCCATTAGAAGGAGATACCAATATCGTTTTTTACATGGAGCACATGTCGGCCGCGAGACCACACTCTTCAAGTTTCTCCTTTTATCAACATGTCAGCTGCAATATAATCTGTGTGAATTTTGTCAAACTTAAAAATCTTCTTTTCGGTTACCAGATGCAACCAATGATATCTCATCTCAATATATTTAGTGCGAGCATGATACATTGAGTTCTTGTTCAAATCAGTAGCACTCTAACTGTCACAATGTATCACATACTCCTTTTGCTTCAAACATAACTCATGAAGGAACCGCTTTATCCAAAGCATCACTTTACCTGTTTCATTGGCTGCTATATACTTAGTCTCAGTTATAGACAAAGTAACACACTTTTGTAACTTTGACTGCCATGGGATAGCTCCCTCAGTAAAAGTGCAAATGTAACCTAATGTAGATTTTCTCCCATCAAGATTACCCATCATATCTGCATTAGTAAAGCCTTCTAAGATAGGTTTAGCAACACCAGAGCTCAAACACAATTTAGAAATACGTCCCAAATATTTGAAAATCCACTTCACAACTTCTTAGTGAGACTTCCCTGGATTAGATAAAAACTGACTAACCAATTCAACAACATGAGCAATATCTAGCTAAGTACAAACCATGATGTACGTCAAAGAACTATCAACAAAGGAGTAAGGAATAGCTGACATCTTTTCCTTTTCTTTTGTTGTAGTCGGGCACAACTTCTTACTCAACTTAAAATGATTCGCAAGAAGCGTGTCATGTTGAACCTTTCAAGGACTCATTCAACATAATTCTTCTATGACTACCATAGCTTACTAGCTTTTATGTCACGAACAATTTTCATGCCTAAAATTTGTTTCACTGGCCCTAAATCCTTCATGTCAAAGGACTTAAACAACTCATCTTTCAACCTGCGAATCATCAAAGCATTTTGCCTAACAATAAACATATCATCAACATAAAGCAAAAGAATAATGAAGTTACTATTGGGAAATTTTCTAACATAGACACAAATCTACATAAGTTTTCTTTATAGTTCTAGCAAACCATAAAAGAATCAAACTTGCAGTACGACTGTCTAGGTGCTTGCTTCAAGCCACAAAGGCTCTTCTTCAACCTATAGACCATGTGCTCCTTCCCTTTTACTTCAAATCCTTCAGGCTGAACCATATAAATCTCCTCATTTAAGTCACCATGTAAAAATACAGTCTTCACATCTAGCTGCTCAAGCTTAAGATTTAGACTAGCTTCTAGTCCAAGTACAACCTGAATGGAGCACATTTTCACCACACGGGAAAAGATCTTATCAAAGTCAACTCTTTTTCTTCTGATGGAAGCCATTCACCACCAAACGAGCTTTATACTTCATTAGCTTATCATCATCTTTCTTTAACATGAACACCCACTTGTTCTACAATGCTCTTGTATCCTTAGGTAGATCCACTAATTCATATGTGTTATCCTTTTGAATAGAATTCATCTCATATGCACAACAACATCACCGATCCTTAAGATCATGGACTAGGTCATTACACATCTTCACCACTTTGAGATCAACCTCCTTGTAAGTAGTGAATAATCCTTTCTTAGGAGAAACGTGTTAGGATGCAGCTGAATTAATTATCCACTAGACATTTAGATCTATAATATGATCACAGTCCCCTTGTGGACAAACTAGTATAACTGGATCATCAGTATCTAACTCAACAATTGTGGCCGTACTTTTGTCCTCGGGAGCTTTCTCCTCTTTCTTTTCATCCTTCTCCCTCTTCTAGCAATACTTCTTTATATGTCCAAGTTTCCTACAATAATGATAACCTTAACCATATTTAGACTTTGAACGATCACCAGATTCACCACGACCACCCTTAGGTCATTTACTCTTGCTTTTACCTTTACTCTCAGTGACAAGAACCTGTGCATACTCTCAGTGACAAAAGCTTTTTTTCATTATTATGAGACAGTCCATAAAAAATATTGAAGTATTTCAAAGCTTTTGGTTTTCTCTACTAGTAAATTCTCGTTTTTCTTATCAATTGAACGTGTTATCTGGTCAATTTTCATTTCTCACTGTGTCACTTTGAAAGCTAAAGTGGTTTTGGCTTCAAACAAGCCAATTATGTGGCAATCAAGCCAATAAAATAATTTTATTTTATTTTTTGCCTTTTTAAATATGGGATTAAAACCCCATGACAATTATAAGCTAAGTAGTTTAAAACTTCAGCCATCCCTCTTATGGGCTACAAGCCAAAAACTTGTAAAAACACTTGTCATTGAATCAGCAATAGTGGTTGCAAGAACAACCTATATTTGTTGCCTTTCCGATACTCTCCCTCCTTATCATTAGGAGCATTAAGAAAATTTCATCGGAGGAAGGTAATAATAGAGCAAAACAAAAGATCAAGAGTCATACATTCATAAATAAGAGAACTTTACAAATCAAGTTACCTGGTGGCAACATAAATGGCTTTTGCTTCCAAATTTTCTCACATTTTACAGTCTTGTTCATAGCATCCAAGTTTAGACATAGCTGCAGCAGCACGAACACACCTAATGATGGTAGCTGAGAACATTAAAAACAAAACAAAAAGCAAGAATTTTTGCTCCAACTAGAGCATCCATAAACTTGCAGGTAATGTAACTAGGTTTATGTTTAGTGTAGGAGGAAACTTGGTTTTAGCCAGAGTTTGTGTTATTGTTGACCAAAGCGCAAGTAACCTACACTGATTAACACCATTCAATATGCTAGCCCAGATTCTAAGTGGAACTCTGTTCTGCCTAAAGTCATCTTCTCTTGCCACCAACTTCCTCTCAAGTTGCTCATGACAACGTCGTTTACTATCCTCCGAGTTATTGAACTCTGAATCTGAAGATGCCCTTTTGTTCTAGACTTCTCCTTAAAGTTAACTTTTCTTCTATGAAAATAGTTCAAAAGAAGAGTCATGACATAGTGCTCGGCAAGCAATCATTAGCAGCAAGCATACATAGATTTTTAGAAGTTCATGGTGTGCTTGGAATCCAAAACAAACTATAGGCCCGCATGTTGTCATACTCTAAAGTCTAAAGTAAAAAAATTCTATGCATGTTGTCATACATAGAAATCTACTGAAGCTTTTGCAGACTTCCTTTATACACAACAATGTTGCTGGCAATTGCAATTAGGCAACTGAATAATCCTCTATACAGCATGCCAGGATACAATGAGCAATCCAACACCAATAACAATCATGATCAGTGATTTTTGTGAAAAAAAATAAACAGAAATTTTCACGCAAATGGATAGCATATAATCAAATCACCAGATGAGAGTATGCGAAGCCACAAGGACTTACAAAATCGGTCCGTACATGAAAGCGAGGGATGTTGGAAAGGAGGGACCAATATTCTCCTGTCTCGTCATTGCACTTGTGCCCTAGAAAAGGACAATTCAACAACTCAAAACATCCAAGAGAGGGAGGCAAATATAAATTAGTAGCCAAGTACTCCAGGTTTGAGCAATCACAAATTGTGAACTCTTGAAGGGGCGCAATTGAAGTTTTGGAGGAAGCCTCTCAATATGGATTTCAGATCCTCCAAGTAACCCAATGTCAATGAAGTCAGGCTCGAAGAAACATGCAGGCCATCGGGAGGGCATAAGCCGTAAATGGTCAAGTATTAAACAGAGGCAAGACGGTCCAGACCCAATTCATGCATCGGTTGCTTCACATTCGTAAGGCTAATATGAAGATATTTTAGGTTCAGGGGGAAAGCCTTATGGAAAAGACTCATACTTTTAGTTGTATCATTGGACAATTTAGTTATAACTTTTCATCTTATAGACCCCTAAACTCTTTCCCTTATTATGCTTAAACCCCCACAAAATCAAAAAATTTACCACAATTCTAAAATTATTACTTTTACAAAACTTCTACAAACAAAAAGTTTCTAAAAATGTAAATTTATTTATAACTTCTCTCCGAACATCTCTGTAAATTTATTTATAACTTCTCTCAGAACATCTCTTAGACTTCTTGAATTCTAAAGCCTTTGCCATAAAATATGATATCCAAATAAAAGTTGCTTCCAATTTGATAGAATTTATAAAATATAATTTTATTTTTTATAATTTATTAAGAACCAAAATTTTTTCTTGGTTGAATTTCATTTTTCATAGAGTTCAAGTTTTAAAGTCTTACCAAAAAAATGTTGAATGTCATATGTGAAAAAATTTTAATATTTTAGGTAGTTATATTAAATAATTTCAGACCTTATAATCTAAAGCTAAAAGTAAAAAAATTAAAAATAATTAATTTGATAAAATATTTCTAGTAAATGAACTATTTGATAACTATATAGTTTAAGGGCATGTTTGTTGTGAAATTTTGATACAGTGGAAACTTAGAAAATTTAGTCATAAAAGTAAAATAAAAGCTCAATGAATTTGTTTCAATGTGATTAAATATTTTTATTTTTATAGTACTAATGCAAATTAAATATCCAATGTCAAATTCACCTCTTATCAAAAGAGTAAAGTAACTTATTATTTAAACACAACTAAGAAAATTTTTTCATCAAAGTAAAACAATGGGTTTGACTGAAATAAAACATTGTGTTGAAGGGTTTATTTATTCTATTAAAAATTTAAGGCCTATTTTTTGTATTTTTTTCATAAATTAAAAGCATATTAAAATGAAACATTAGCCCAAGTGTAAGTTCTTTTAAATTTTTGGTTTGTCTTATAGAATCTTAATACTGATATAAATCTAATTGAATAATAAATTTAGACCTAGCTAGTGAGCTTAACTAGTCTTGAGGGATGTTGGCCCAAACACGCTCAGATTTAAATCTCCAAATACTTTGTCTAGAAAAAAAAAAAGGTCAAATATGGTGTATGTTTTCTAGGTTTTGAAAAACAAGCAAAACAACCCTTATAGTTTACGAACTCTGACATGGGCCATTAACACTCTCACTAAATGCTTTTGATTAAAAAAATTATCAATGTTAGTTCTCACAAAAAGAGTAAAATGACATATAATGTAATGTTAAAAAAATCAAGTCATATGTTTCACTTATTATGCACTCAATTATAAAGATATTATAGTGTTGTTTATGTTTCTATCTTAATATGTTTGCTATTAAATTGACTCAATACTTAATACTTATAATATAATAGTAAAATAGTTAAGTCAATTTTTTATTTCACTATTTTAGTGGCAAATTATAGATTTTTTCCATAATAAAGAAAAAAATTACGGGTTCATTTTTTCCTTTTTCTGCCCCCCCCCCCCCCCCCCCCCCCCAAACACAATTTTTAGAGAAAATATTATTGTGCCAAACTGAAACTTAAAGTACTCCCACGCAATTTTTTTTTCTATAGGATGTTCTAATGGTCTTAAAACTCTAACTAAATGTATGACGATGAATTTAGATATCATTAAAATAGGAAAATATGTTATAATTGAAAGACAAAAAAGTTATTCAACATTATGTGTCTTTGTATTATATATATATATATATATATATATATATAGAGAGAGAGAGAGAGAGAGAGAGAGAGAGAGAGAGAGAGAGAGAGAGAGAGAGAGAGAGAGAGAGAGAGATCCACTCAGTGCAAAAAAGCAAGGCTTTAAAAACTTCATTTTGAACAGCTCGGTATTTGTACATATTAACAATATTTTATTACTATATCGATTTATTCTAATAGGTAAAATACTTGTGCTGTAGAAAGGGTGAAAAATTGAATAAATAACTCCAGTTTTGTTCAAGTTCAGCTTGGGTTAAATCTTATTCATGGCTCGTTTAATCGGTATCAAGTAAGACCTGAACAAACTTTCAAACTCAATACACTGTTCAAACAAAGCTTGACTTATTTATTACTCGGCTCGGCTAAATTTTAACTTTTTCCTTAATTTAAGTGAATAACTCAAGTTCGATCAGGTAAAAGCTCATTTATGATTTATTCATATTATTTTCAATCCAAACATAAATTAAATATTAAGCTTGATAGTAATTTAAAATTGAATATAATCAGTCTACTACTCGGTTTGACTTGGCTTGTTTTCAACGCCATCCTGCAGCTACCTAACATAGATAACATAGATCAGGGTCGCCTCCTCTAGGATCTGGAAAAAGTAGGAATCTTTCAGTTCTTACAGATACATGTACTCTCAATAATGTTTCTGAGTAACAAAAGAAAAAAATCAAATATTTGTGTGCTGAAATTGTAAGAATCTCTCCCATCAGCTTCAATTTTTTTTAAGAGAAAGGTGGAATAGATTTTTTTTGAAGAGCTTCTTGCTTAAATCGGGCCTGAGTTGTAAGTTTAGTTGGTTCAGTTTTGATTTAGAATCAATCTAATACAACAATTTGATCAGCTTCCACAAAATCAAATTGGACCAAATTCGGTTCCAGTTTTTAATTTGTAACATCTAGCCTCTTTTTATTAGACCTACGCATATAACAAATGAAAATTAGACAAGGATTCAAGTTCACAGTACATAATAAATTAAAAGAAGATCCACATGTCTAGGATCGTAATTGGGTGGGTCGGGTCAGATTTGGGTCATGTCATTCAGGTTCAGGTTTAATCGGGTTAGCATGTATTCAGGTTCAGGTCGGGTTATTTGGGTTCGGGTTGAGTAGATTTCAGGTTCGGGTCAAGTCATGTCAGGTTTATTTGAGTTTTGATCCAATCAGGTCGGGTTATCAAATCTTAGACCAGATTTAGCTTCATTACCGGGTTTACTCAGTTCACTAATGCATAAGCCGAAATCGCTAAATTAATTCAATTTTTTTTATTTAATTTTGATTAAAATTTAATTTAACCAAACATAAAAATAATACTCCTTCTGTCTCATAAAACTTGTTTTCCTTGATAATGCACGCAAATTAAGACTTCTCTACTTTTTATTTCTTTTTTTTAATATAAAAATATTAGTTTATTTATTTTTATATAAAGTACTTGTACTCATCTGAAAAAATTTACTAGCATTTGTACTTTTTAATGGGCCCCACGTACTTTCATTCTTTAATTTTCTCAACTTTCTCTCCTTTCAATAAATGATATATATATATAATAATAAAAAAGTTACATTATTTGGAAATAAAAAGGGACAACTATTTTGACACTGCTAAAAAAAGAATAGAGGCTAAATATTATGAAACAAAGGGAGTACAAAATTAATAAGGATATATTAATATATAATTTATTTAATAAAATACTCTCTTTATGTTAAGTTCTTTAGAATATTCACTATGCAACAATTAATTTACAATTTTTTATTTTCAACATTTTAGTATATAAATAAAAAATAATTATATTAAATAATAAATAAAGACCTATATTTTCTAAATATATACTTTTTAAATTTTTTTCCTAACAAATAATCTCCCTTCATCCCATTTTCTTTACTCCATTTAACTTTTCTAACTAGTTTGATATGAATTTATTTATATTATTATTTATTAAAAAATTTAAAAAATATTTTTAAAAATTTTAGATCTTGATTTATTATTCATGTATAAAATTTTTTATTTATATATTAAAATGTTGAAAACAAAAAAATTATATATTAATTGTTAAAATATGAATGGTGCAAATAATTTGAGATATAAGGAATAATTATTCAATTCAAACTATTCAAAAAAGTCAAATATTTCAAAGAATATGGAACAAAAGAGGTACTATAATTTTTAAACCTAATTATTTTTATCTCTTTATCACCATTTCACTAATGATTTCCCATTGTTCTCACTCCCTTGCTCTACAACATAAAACAAATCAACAGAATAGAAGAAACTCGTTCACATATATTAAATCATAATTTTTTTAAAGTCTTCACCAACCATATATTTTATATTGATTTAAGTTAAAATCCTATCTTATCAGGTCTAATCATCGGGTTATTTTGGGTTCAGGTCAATTCGGGTTCGGGTTTGGGTTTTATTGGGTTTCACTTTAGTCGGGTTTGGGTTCAGGTCAGGTTAGGTACAGTTAGGTTTGGGTCATTGACTTTTCTGGTTAAATCGGGTCAAGTCGGGTTTGGGTTTAGGTGGGTTAGGTCAGGTTTTCAAGTCGGGTCAAATTTTGCCATCTTTACACATATCTGTAGCATTTGGACTAAGGATCATGTGAATTAGCAATTTATAGTAGTGTAAAAATACATTAAGTATCCTCAAGTATTTTACAATGTTTTAAATTTGTCCCTCAGAGCATTAAAATGTTGGCCTTTACTAATGTTGCTTTGCACAGGTTTCATCATGATGACACACAAATAATCCTTATTTGCATCTTCAAAAACAATGTAATGCTCCCAGAACCCCATAAATTAGTGTTTTTTAAAGTCAAATTTGATCAAACAGAAGCACATATTATTTTCTCCAAATTAGCCTCCGAAAGCCACCAATTTTCTCCAAAGTGTATAATATAGATTTTCTTGGTTTTTATAATAAACAATGGATAAGACTAGGCTTTCAAACCTCAATTATGTGGATATAATTTTTAAATCACTGAGTAAGCATTAATTACCCAAAAAGGTAAAAAAGTTATACAATACTTGACCTTAATATTTTAGACCATCAAATTGACTTGGTCATCAAATAGAGAATAAGTGTAGATTTGAAACCTTAGGAGTGATGTAATTAAGTTTTTTTAGTAATATATGGTTATAGTTATATGCCTTTGGAAAAACACAATGTTTACTTACCAAGTCTATACTTTGACATAATGACTCATATTTGTGCCATATTTATTAAATGAAAAGTATTTTTTTTGCTTGAGTTTTTTTATTGAATGTCTCACATGTAGACTTAGTATATGTTTTTTTTTTCTATTTTAAACAGAACATAAAAATATTTACTAAAAGTTAATTTAGCTTCTGTGTCTTTAAAAGGTCAAAAATTATGTTAATACATTAATGGTAAATCTACTTCATTTTTTGAGCTAACTAATATAAGATCTTTATTTTAATAATTAATTTTTTTAATCTAAAGTATAAAAATTAAGATAAAATTTACTAATTTAACTTTTAATAAAATTTGTAAGTACATAATATAATTAAGTCCATTATATCTTTTCTTAACAAATTGCATACTATTAATTTTAAATTTCACACTAAGAAGTGAGGAGAAAATTTGACATCTTAATTTGATAAGGTATTAAAAGTATGAGAAGATTTTTATATATACTCTACCATCACAAATAAAAAAAATAATTAGTTTTTTTGCAACTAGTATTACTTATAACATATTCTACATTATATTATTATTATTATTATTATTATTATTATTATTATTATTATTATTATTATTATTATTATTATTATTATTATTTATAATAAATAGAAATAAAATACAATGAACAATCTTTTATAATGGATGACATAAATGCGGATATTTATGATGAAATATTATAGTGAAAACTATGCTAAAAATAGAAAAATGAAACTAATAAGAAATGAGTAAAATCCACCGAGGGTCACCTAGCTTATTTTTTTGTCCTAAATGGATACCTTACATTCAAATTATTCTAACGAGGTACCTTACGTCTTATCGTGTATCCTATCTAACTACTTTTTTGTTAATTTCAGACTTATGTCTAACAGAAATTGCTTATGTGGCATTAAAAACATTAAAATAAATCATAAAATAACATTTATGGCTCTTTAATTTCAGATCACCCGACCCATCAATCCAACTCTTTCTCTCTCTCGGTGCCTTCTAGATGCCCATGACACTTTCCTAGGTAGTCCACTACCAAATCCAATGTCCATCTCCGTGTAAACCACCGGAAGCTCCCTATCGGCACCTCTCCTCCCGGCAGAAAATCTCCCGACCACAAATTCGCCACCTGGCAACTTCCATATCGTCAATCCCACCGGCTCATCCAAATTCAAAGTACTTGTTCTGGCATCAGTTGCATTACTCTAGAGTTCATGCCGACAAATTGGGCACAAATTCCGAATCGAGAGCCAAGGAAGTATACAATGGGAATGGTAAAGATGCTTACAGGGCATTTCTCTTACTTCTGATCCCAATCCAAATGGCTCCATACAAATTGCGTAGAACAATTTGGATGCTACCTGAGATTGTTTGATTTCTAGGGTCGGCATGGACTCAATAGCCACTTTTGATGCTGGCGGATGCTCATAGCGGCCCATGTTGTTAATTTCCATTTACGAGAATTGATCTAGGAGCGAGCAACAGCGGTGACGGTGGCAGTGACGAGTGAGAAGCGAGTGGCGGTGGTAGCGGCGGCGATGAAGCAAAGGAACTAAAGCAGCGGCCCATGTTGTTAGATTTAGAATGTTAGGGTTTAGAATTGTTGATAGAAAAAATTAAAGGACCATAAGTGTTATTTTATGATTTATTTTAATGTTTTTAATGCCATGTAAGCAATTCCCGTTAGATATAACTCTGAAATTAACGGAAAGTAGTTAGATAGGAGATGCGATAAGACGTAAGGTACCTCGCTAGGACAATTTGAAGGTAAGGTACCTATTTAGAACAAAAAAAATAAGCTAGGTGACCCCCGGTGGATTTTACCCCTAGTTTATATATCCGGCATTGCACCAAAATTCTATTTTTCTATTTTAGTTCTAAAAAATAATATATATGGATTCAAACACCAGAGAGAGCAAAAAAAGATGTGAAGAAGGAACAAAAAAAGTTAAATGTCCAACATGGGTCTAGACTAATTGTGTAATAACCTTGGAAATTAAGTAAAATAAAATTACCAAATTACCCTAAATAAATAAATAAATAAAAATAATAAGTAAATAAAATAAATATATAAAAATAAATTACTTAACATTTTTTCCTCAAGGGTATTTTTATAATTTTACCTATCAATTTAGAAAAATCAATATAGAATTAGGAATCTTGATCCTTAGATGATTCCTTTAGTGGTTATTAAGTCAAATTCCAAACCGGAAGCTCAAAGTCATTTTCTTTACGCTAGGGGCATTTTTGTCATTTACAATCGAGCATCGGATGAAAAATCCGGGAGCACCATTGGATTCTTCTCAAAAAAATGAGTCAAGGGAAATTTACCTCACTTAATTCTGAATCCGTTTGCTTAGATTTCCAAAAATTTAACCTACGCGTGTGTAGGGTTTAAATCGGATTCGTGCTACTGCTACATAGGATTATTATTTATTTATTTTCCCCTAACCCTAATTTCTCTCTTATAAAACTATCCAGCCGCAATACCTCCTGGAGTTAAAAAAAAAAAACTAATTATCTCCTTGTCTCCATTTTTCCTTAATTAAACACGCACACTAATACGTTTTATAACTCCTTTTCCTTCCATTTTTTCTATTCCTTGTTTCTATGCGATCAAGAGTCTAAATTGGGATAGAAATTAAACCTATCTTTTCTTCTCACAAACACCTGCCGCTTCTTATTCTCTCCTCCTTCAACAGCACACCACCATAAGAAAGAAAAAAAATCAGATTTTGGGAAAAAGGTACCCACCATCCTTTAGTCCTTTTCACGCCGGTTATTGTCTCGCTTATTCCTCCATCAAAACGGTGTAAGTACAGCCCTTTATGCTATAATTAATTTTTATTCTGGATTATTAGAACAATAATTTTGCCTAATCTTACCTAGGTTCATTAGGTTGAAGAGAAATCTCATCCGGACAGTAAAATCGACCCTACGCGTACAGACGATCCCAGATTCATTTGTGTGAGCCTAAATCCTTCTGTATCACTCTTTTAATTTTTTTTTCAGCACCTAAAGGCCTTATATCTTTGCTGTAATTTTTTTGGCAGATTATCATTAATCCAACTTTTAGGTTTTTGTACTCGTTTCCAGTGCAATCGGGTCCATACTTGCTCCTAAACCCCGGTAAGCCACCGTAGTTTTTTTTAAAATTCTTTCGGCTTTCAATTTCAAATCTTACAGCCCTAAAAATTATCTTATCCTTGCTGTCCATGTTGTTATAAAGGGTTAGAAAATCCTTACTTGAAGGTTTGGCGCTTCGTTGGACTCCCGGAACGTCAGAGATCCCGAAAACACATCGATAACTGAAATAAAAATTTTTCCTTCCAAGATCAATTTTTACAGCCATTAAATGAGATAATAAGTTAGTGTATGACTGCTGTAATTTTTAGGATCAATATCAAGAAGGCTCCTGGCACGATCCCAAATAGGCACGAAGCCACCGAAGACACCCCGAGACCCGTTTTGCCCACTAGGAAAAATTTCGGCCTAGATGTTAAGAACATGAACCTTCCAAGTACCATTTCGGAAAATTTCTAAATTTTAGCATATTTTCTAATTTTCTACCTTACTAACATTTTGTAGGACCGTCCTAGGAAAATTGCCCTCTTTCATCGTATTATTCCAAACTACGTAAGGGGGAAGAGCGGGTTAGTTCTCGTGAGCTCTCTTAGGCCCAAAATAAGCATCAACCCGAATAATAAATTTTAAGTAAACAATTGGGCTAAACAAAATCTTTAAATGTGTGGGCAACATGGGTAGGGTAATTAATTAGTTTTTTTCTAGAATTTTATTTTATTTTATTTTATTTTAGTTCTTTTCCATTGAGATGTAATTTTGGTTGGTTGGTTGTATGGTTGTAATGATGTGATGTATGATGTATGTTTGGCGCTAGTATCATGCTAGGACCGCTTGTAACAAGAATTAAATTAGAAATATGGTAGGACCGCCTAAATAAACACCGCTAGTACCATGTTTAGGACTGGCGAGACAAACATCGCTAGTACCATGTTTAGGATCGACAAGCTCACTAGCAACATGATGAGATTGGAAGAAACCGTTAGTGGCATGTTAAGGCCATAATAAATTATTATAAGCCGATAGATAAAGGATTAGGAGCGTAAATGCTAAATGACCAATTTAAAAAGAATTTACGAGAAATGAGATGAACATTTATCACAAATACACTTAAAAAGATATCATTGATTGACATGACATCATGTAACACTAAACTAAGATAACACGATAAAAGAAATAGGATGCACTAGAAATTATGGCATTCTACTAAATGAGCTAAACTAAAATGAGCTACGATCATGTATCAATTGGTTGTTGCATATGATTGATGTTTGTCATACACAAAATTGCATTAAGTAAAAGATTTGAAGAGTAAGATAAAATACGAGGCATGTAAGGTTGGTGATGAACCATATCTACATGACCTAACAAGCCGTAAATTTAGACGAGAGGTTCGGAACGGACGATTCGAACCTGAGAGGCATGTTAGGGTGGCGGCAGACCGTCCCTAGTCTTGACCCGATATTGACACGGAGTATGGAGATACGATTTGTGTGCTGTCAGACCATAGCTGGCGAAGGACCATGCTTATGGCTGGTATCACAAGAGGCTCTACCTCAGCGTAGGTATCTCGAGAGGCTCTGGCTTGGTGGCATCCCTAGTGGCACTGCCTAAAAGTTATCCTGAGAGTGGGTGATGTACACACTCACCACCTTTAGTTCGTCCGACGGCATTTAAGTATTGGATTAATTGATCGATTAATAAGATATTACTTAATCGGTAAAAGGAACTATGTATATGCATGGTAGTTCAAGCATGCTAGTAAGACTTTGATATTGTTGTTATGATGTTGAATGGAATTGTTCTTTAATTAAATTGCTACAACTTAAAGTTTATTATTCGTTGTTGTTTGTTACGGGAATATTAGGACCCATGTGATGGGCCTGATACTTCCCCTTTACTGAGCAAGTTGTGCTCACCCCTCCTTCTAACATGTTTTTCTTAGGTGAGTATTATGAGGAGACAAAGTACACTGAACCATATAATGAGGTTCAAGATGTGGAGCAGACTGAGTGAGGGTACGCTGTAGCCCGTCGAAAGTAGAACTGACTGGGACTAGATTTTAACTTTGTGTTATTTGATTTCTAAAGAAACATATGGTTTGTTTAAATTGACTCATTATGCGCATATTAGTTTTCCTGGGATTGTCACTTAACTACTTTGATTTCATTTAATACTCTCATTGTTTGGAAAATAATTTAAAAAAAATGTTTTACCTCATATTTCTTAAATTATTTGTAATTAAATGCTTTATAATTTTTGGAATTTAAGATATCTTTTAAAATTAAGGTTCATAAAAATTGGGGGCGTAACAAATTGTGTATAAAACAATACGAGGTATATGGTACCCATGAGCTGTGATGAATTCAGTCACTGGTAATATTTTAAGGTAAGTTCTAGATATATCAATAGGTCAACTTTAAAGTATAATATTTTAAAAACAGATAATTTGAAGTATAATTTTGAAGTAATTAAATACATTTTTTTAATCTCTTTTGAAGTATAATTCACTTTAATTGGAGTCAACTTACATTTAAATTTTTCTACATTATATTTTTTAATCAGATAACATTATTATGATCTTTAGTTTTTTTAATAAAAATATGATATGATGACCATATTTCAACTATTTCAGGAAGATTTTCACGCTAACTTGATTTCATCTTTTCGACCTTAATGCCACCTAAATCACTATCCATTAAGCCTCCCACATTAAAAGAAATAAGAAAGTTTGCAGGCAAAATATGAACTTATAGTCTTTTATACATTAAGGTTTAATAGTTTTTATAAATTATTTTATTTTTTTTGGATTTTTTCCTTACCTAGCCTAAAAAAATAAGTAATAATTATTGTTATTAGGAAAATATTGTAAAAGTAAATAATCTTCACATACAAAATATAACTTATTTTTTTTAATCTCCACCAATTAAAACATAAAACTTGAGGTGTCAAATTAAGTATCATAGGTTTATTAAAAATTTCAGTGACATAAGGAAAATATCATGTATTTTAAACCAGAATATGTTAGGATATTATCCACCAATTTATCAAAAAACTAATGGTAATTTTAAATAAAAAAATCTTGCTTTCTTTATCTTGTAGATATAATTCAAACAAATAGGTATATATCTCATTGTATTATTTTCCTTATACCATTGAAATTTTCAATAAAACTAATATTGGATGATTTTATATTCAAATTTTTGTCTTAAATAATATCTATACACTCATTTCAGAAAAAAATAATATCAGAATATTTAATTCAAAATTTATTTGTAAGTAAAAAATTGTGGCTTTAATTGCCATGTGTTATCATTATATTACATCAGAAGGTCAGAAGTATGTGCAGTAAGCAACGTGAAATTTTTTTTACTTAATTAAAAAAAGTGATATCTCCACACTTTTCTCGTTAAAAAAAAGGTCAAAATTACCCTTAGATATATCCAGCTATATATATATATATATATATATATTAAAAAAAGTCAAAATCACCCTTATTTTTTCAAATAAATATCAAGTGACTTTCTAACTTAATGAGAAAGATTATGGAATTTACACGTGGCATACTATATGGATTATGGAATTGACACGTGGTATATTATGATAGTTTCATTTTTTAATGATTATATGGATATTATTTTGTAGAAAATTTTGAACAGAAAACTATCCAATATAAATTTTATTGAAATTTCAATAGCATAAGAAAAATGATGCAACCAAATAAATACTTATTTTATTTGAATTATATCTACATGATAAATAGATTAAGACTTTTAAATTTAAAATTGCCATTAGTTTTTAAAAAAATTGATGGATAATATCCTAACATATTCTGATTTAAAATCCACAATATTTTCTTTATACCACTGAAATTTTAAATAGATCCAAGATACTTAATTCAACACTTCAAGTTTTTATGACAAAAGTTTCCTTTTGTATCCTAACTAATTAGAGTCAAGTTTTACGTTGTAAGTGATGAAGATTTAAAATTAATTTAGATTTTTTACACGAAGATTATTTACTTTTATAATATTTTCATAACAACAATAATTATTATTTATTTTATTTTTTAGGCCGGCAAGGAAAAAATTGAAAAAAATTAAATAATTTATAAAAATATTAAGCCTTAATAAATAAAAGCCTATGATTTCATATTTGGCCTATAGACATTCATATTTATTGTAATGTGGGAGGCTTAATGGGTAGTGATTTAGGTCATTGAAGCCGATAAGATAAAATCAAGTTACCGTAAGAATCTTTACAAAATAGCTGAAATATGGTCATCAGTTCATTTTTTTATTAAAAAAACCAAGGATCATGGCAATATTAGTTGATTAAAAAATATAATGCAAAAAAATTCAAATGAAGTTAATTCAAATTAAAATGAATTATACTTCAAGCGAGATGCAAACAAATATGTTTATCATCTTAAAATTATACTTCAAAATATCTATTTCAAAAATATTTGTACTTTGAAGTTGATTTAATGATATATCAAGATTTTAAGTTGACATAATAATATATCTAGAATTTACTATAAAGTGTTACCATTGACAAAATTCATTATGGCGCACAGGCACCATGTACCTCATATTCTTTCATATATTGTTAGTCTAGTTCTATGCTAGACATTCAATTTTTTAGATGATTCTTTACAGTTTAAATCTATATATATTATTTTCAAAAACTAAAGGAAATAAAATTCTGATATAATACCAAGTATATAAATTAGTTCTAAAAATAAAAGTGACCTATATGGAGCAAATATGGAGTAATATTTTTAATACACACATCCTTTCAAAGATATTTGAGTTTGACTCAAATTTTTATATTGGTCATTTTTAAAAATATTTTAAAAATATTATTATAAAATTTTAAAATATTTCTAACAGAGAAAGTTTCAAATTTATCTACTTTTTCGAGGGAAGACAAAAGTTTCAAATTTATCTATTCTTTTGTTAAAATTTTGATGAAGTGAAACTCAAATTCAAAATTTTAAAAAGTGAGTAATAATCATGATAAGGTCTAAAATTTTCTCTTGATCGAATATTATATCAACAAAAGGTCTCAAACTTTGAAAATCTTTCAATTTTTTTTTTTTTACAAATTGAACAAAGCCCTAAGGTGTGATAAGGTAAAAAAAAAAATCAAGTTTTAGTAAATGTTATACTGTTTTTCTTTTTTAATCAAAACAGTAGTATATTTTTGTGGTACAATTCTTCTTGGCAGAAGGAAAAGACAAATGTTGGATAATTTTATATTCAAATTTTTGTATCCAATAATATCTATATAATCATTTCAAGAAAAGATAATGTCATAGTAATATTTAATTTGAAATTTGCTTGTAAGTCAAAATTTGTGGCTTTGGCGTGTCATATGTCACTATCATATTGTGACAAGATAAACAGATCAAGAGTTTTAAATTTAAAATTACCATTAGTTTTTGAATAAATTGACAGATAATATTATAATATATTCTGATTTAAAATCCATGACATTTTCTTTATGCCATTGAAATTTTCAATAAATTCATGATACCTAATTAAGCACTTTAAGTTACTGTGAGAAAAGTTTTCCTTTGTATCCTAACTAATTAGAGTCAAGTTTTACATTGTAAGTAATGAAGATTAAAAATTAAATTAGATTTTGTATATGAAGATTATTTACTTTTAAAATATCTTCATAATAACAACAATTATTATTTATTTTATTTTTTAGGCTGGTAAGAAAAAATCTAGAAAAATTAAATTGTAATACTCCCATATCCCACATGGGTAAATTATGAGAAGCCTTATGTGGATTTATAGGCTCTAATTTCATAACATAAGCACCAAACACTTATCATTTTTTAAAAGATAACCCATATAGTGTGGGTAGGTATTTTGTTGACCAGTTTTGGACTTGGGTCGTTACATAAATAATTTATAAAAATATTAAGCTTTAATAAATAAAAGGCTATGATTTCATATATGGCGCATACACATTCATATTTTTTCCAAGGTGGGAGACTTAACAGGTAGTGACTTAGTTGACGTTAAGGCCAATAAGATAAAAACTAAGTTACCATAAGAATTTTTAAAAAATGGCTGAAATATGGTCATTGGATCATATTTTTATTAAAAAAACCAAGGATCATGACAATATTATCTAATTAAAAAATATAATGCAAAAAAATTTAAACAAATTTGATTCAAATAAAAGTGAATTATACTTCAAGTGAGATACAAAAAAAATATATTTATTATCTCAAGATTATACTTCTAAATATCTATTTAAAAAATATTATTAATTTAAAGTTGACCTAATTATATATCTAGAATTTACTATAAAGTGTTATCACCGTCTAAATTCATCATGGTGCGCAGGCACCATGTGCCTTGTATTCTTTTATATATTGCTAGTCTATACCCATACTAGACGTTCAATTCTTTAGATCATTTTTTATAGTTTAAATCCACATATGTTATTTTCAAGAACTAAAAATAAAATAAAATTATAATGCAATAACAGGTATATAAATTAGTTCTAAAAATAAAAGTGACCATTATTGAGCAATTATGGAGTAATATTTTGGATGCACACCTCTTTAAAGATATTTGAGTCTGACTCAAATTTTTATATTAGTCATTTCTTAAAATATTCTAAAAATATAATGTTGTGTAGATAGACGGTTTCTTAAATGATCATACATGTTTGTATAGTCCTGAGGGTGTGATTTGAGCCGATCAGTGATCACAAGTGTTGTGATGTGCTAAATGATGTCAAGATTTGTACTGGCAGTTGATTTTCTGCAGGTTCTGTAGCGAATACTTTCAAGTCTTACTAGCGTGCCTCCAATGTTTACAGATAAAGCTTAAGAATAGATGATGTTATGATGTACCAGTCAGTGCTGAGTTGACATTGACAATTAAGATCACCCAATTGTATTAAGACTCATTAGATATTGCAGTGTACTTAATAACTATACTAGCAAGTAATCTTAAATGCATGTGAACTAAGGAGCTTTTAAGAAGAGTATCCTGCCTATGGAATACCATCTCAACCAGTTTGTAGATCATCATATGTAATGGCAGTAATTTTGTAAGACTGCTGCAGCCAGTGTTGTATTTGTTGCTTGTTTCTGCAGTAGTAGCCTAGTTCTGCACTTGCGTACACATCTTCTACCTGTTACTTGTTTCCTGGGAGCATCGCAGACTAGATTGGCTTCCTTAGTAGTATGATTGAAGCTCTTAAACTTCGAACCCTTGATCTCTGATCATACCATAAACACACTTCACTTTTTAATAGAATCGCATTAGTTACTACGTCCAAAAGCAACCTTTCTTAAGACTGTCCAGTCTCAAAATGAAAGTAACTGAAACTAGTTAAACCTTCTTATTAGTCTCTTAATTCATCTTTAAGCATAATAATTAGAATCAAGTATTTGTTTCCTAAACACACTATGTACCACAAGATCAGCAGCATTGTTGTGAGCATTTCTTGCTTGACCTACGTTCTAAGCATTGGTTTAGTTTGGTTGGGCTGTTACAGAAAATGGCACTAAAGAATAAACCTTTTTTACTTAAAAAAAAAAAAAAAAGAACCCTCATACGAGCAGAAAAATTAGTTCACGCATCGCCAACAGTCAATATCAAAAGTAATTCACCTTTTCCAGTGTTGCTACCTCTGATCAAGGCGAAAAATATCAAAATCACTCATAATTATGCGTTAGGTTGGCTGTTTATGCATTTATTCAAAAGCCACTCCTGAAAATAAATAGCTCATACTCAAATTTCAAAAGTACAGCTGAAGTTAACGTAGCCAGTATTGAAAATGATTAATTACCTATACTCCATGGAAACATATGTATCCACGACCTCGAATGTTAAGGATATTTATTTGTTACACTGCTGTAACTCTTCAAGCTTTACAAGCTAGGACAACAAGATTGGTATATAACATCTTTCTCACACATTTTCATATTGCAGAAAGAGTCCTCTGAATTATATTCTGTTTCCTACTTGTTATCACGACCTAATTCAGCTCTATCGAAACACTGAAGGAAAATAAGCAGGAAGCTAATTAGATTTATTTTAAAACGAAATACCTCAGAGGTCTCTTGTCTAGAAAATCTTGCACTTGAAATAAGGATGGCTTAAACAAAGACAGTCTTGCAGCTAGGGCCTCCTCAAAAGGAACAGAACCACCCATAGCTCTAACACAAGAGAAGAACGAAAGAGACTGATAAAAAATAAGACAAATCCTAATAATCTTAGTCAACTTATAAATTTATAATGAATGTGGCCCTACCTTGACGTCCATTCTGCAACAGCCTTCCCAGCTCCACAGAATTCTGCAAGTTCATCAATGCCCTCATCCTCACAAACAGTGCTATCCATATCAAAGCACACTGCATCAGCACTTCTCCACAGCTCAAGAATCTTTAAGATCACGTGAAGAGCATTGTCACTAAGAGTAACCAAGGTTAGAAAGAAAACTTAAGAAAAAGGAGAACAACAATAAAAACAAAGATTTAAGCTTCTGATTTTAGCCCACTGGTAGAAACCTCGAATTGCATAAAGGAAAAGGAAAAGGAGAACATCCAGGTAACTTTTCATTTAGCTACATTTCAAAATGAGAGAAAAGAGATCCCCGTTATACTTAAATGATAATTTCAACTTCCAGATAGCCATTAACTAAGAAACAGTAATATCAGCTTCCAACAGCCTGACCAGATCAATATCCAGGTTTAAGCATTTTGTTTTCCTATTCAAATCAGCATAGACAACAAAAAACGAAAATCATTGGCTGGCAAAAAAAGAACAAAGAAACAATTCAATAATGAATTAACTAAAGATATCAACCTTCACTAGGCTTAGTATTCGGAAAGCCCTAGGCAGCTGAGGCTTCTATTGGCTGGACTGAAGCAGCAATTGGACTAAACAAGCTGGATTGTTTCATCTTCCAGACTTGGATTGTGCACCGGGTCCTGACTAACTGTGGGAAACATGTAGGAAGCGATGCAGAGAAATGCCGTCAATTAGGGGGATTCCATGGAATCTAGTTCTCTCTACTGAGCTGTAACCCCAAAAGATCCAAGACCAAACTCATCTAAGATGCAAATGCTGTTGGAATTTAGTTATCAAGAATGGTTGTAATAACCATAGAAATTAAATAATAATAATAATAATAAATAAATAAATAAAATAATAATAGTAATAAAATAACTTCTGTAGTGGCACCCTCCTAGAATTTTGTTTTTCTCTTCAAAATCAAATTCAACTAAATTTATTTACTTATCTTTATTTTGTTAACAAATATACAATAAAGTATTTATACACTAAATAAAACTCTTTCTCAATTCTTTTCTTATTTTCCCGTAGCTTCCTTTAGGTCAAAAAGCTTGGTGCGCCTCCAGCAATTAAAGCCTGGGCAAGCTAGTATCTTGGACTCTTCTTACCCAACAAGCCGTCAAGGAACATTTTCAAAAGAAAAGAAAATTTTCGGTCACCACTTTCAATTCGTCATTAATTTTTCTTTTATTTCTAGCCTAGACAATATTCTTCTATTCTGTTCATGAGTGCGAGCAACTACTAGCGAGTATTTCATCGCTTAGACCACAACGAGGCCGCGGACGACCATTCGATCATCTTCTCACATGTTTGTGTCTCCCCTTATCCCTCCAACAAACCTATGTAAGTCAGCCCTCCATGCTTTGATTCTTAGTTATTCTAGGGTATTGGAACATTATTTAATTTTATATTTTTTTTAGATTCATCAGATTGAAGAAAAACCCTATCGGGGACATAAAAACAATCATATACATATCGGTGAACCCAAATTCATTGGTGTAAGTTTAAATCTTTCTATATCTCTCTTTTAATTTTTTTCTAGCACCTAAAAACCTTATATTTTTGCTGTAAATTGTTGATAGATCGTTGTTAATCCAAGTTTTGGGTTTTTGCACTCGTTTCCGGTGGAATCGGGCCCATATTCGCTTCTAAGCCCCGGTAAGTCACCGTAGCCTTTTTAAAATTATCTTGGATACCAATTTCAAATCTTACAGCCCTACTAATTCTCTTTTCCTTACTGTCCATGTTGTTACAAAGGGTTAGAAAATCCTTACTTGAAGGTTTGGTATTTCTTTGGACTCCCGAAGCGCTAAAGATCCCGAAAACACATCAGTAACCGAAATAAAAACTTTTTCCTTCCAAGATCAATTTTTTAAAAGCTACTCAATGAGCATATAACTCAATGTGTGGCTATTGTAATTTTTAGGATCAATATCAGGAAAGCTCCCAGCACGATCCTGAATAGGCACGAGGCCACCGAAGACAAACCGAGACCCTTTTTACCCACTAGGTAAACTTTTGGCCTAGATGTTAAGAACATGAACCTTCCAAGTACCATTTAGGAAAATTTCTAAATTTTAGCATATTTTCTAATTTTCCACCTTACTAACATTTTGTAGGACCGTCCTAACCCATTTCACTGTATTATTCCGAACTAGGTAAAGGGGAAGAGCGGGTTAGTTCTCATGGGCCCTTTTAGGTCCAAAATAAGCATAAACCTGAACAATAAATTATAAATAAACAATTGAGCTAAACAAAATCTTTAAATGTGTGGGTAATATGGGTTGGGTAATTAATTGGTTTTTCTAGAATTTTATTTTATTTTATTTTTTTTTAGTTCTCTTCCATTAAGATGTAATTTTTGGTTGGTTGGTTATATGGTTGTAATGTTGTGATATATAATGTATGTTTGGCGCTAGTATCATACTAGGACCGTTTGTAACAAGAATTAAATTAGAAGTATCTTAGGACCGCTTGAATAAACCCGTTAGTATCATGTTTAGGGCCGGTAAGACAAACACCGCTAGTGCCATGTTTAGGGCCAACAAGTCCGCTAGCAACGTGATGAGATTTAAAGCAACCGTTAGTGGCATGTTAGGGCCGTAATAAATCACTATAAGCCGGTAGATAAAGGATTATGAGCGTAAATGATAAATGACAAACTTAGAAAGAATTCATGGGAGAGGAGATGAACATATATCATAAATACACTTAAAAAGATATCATTGATTATCATGTCATCATGGCACACTAAGCTAAGATAACAAGATAAAAGAAATATAATGCATTAGAATCATGGCACTTTACTAAAAAGGGCTAAGTAAAATGAGCTACGGTCATGCATCAATTAGTTGTTGCATATGATTGATGATTATCATACACAAGGCAGCATTAAATAAAGGATTTGAGGAGTAAGATAAAGCACGAGGCATGCATGGTTGGTGACGGACCATATCTGCATGACCTGACAAGTCGTAAATTTAAACGAGAGATTTGAAACGGACGATTCGAACCTGAGAGGCATGTTAAGGTGGTAGCGGACCATCCCTAGTCATGACCTGATATTGACGCGGAGTATGGAGATATGATTTGTGCACTGTCAGACCATAGCTGGTGAGGGACCATACGTATGGCTGGTATCATGAGAGGTTCTATCTCGGCGTAGGTATCCTGAGAGGCTCTAGCTTGGTGACATCCCTAGTGACACTGCCTAAGAGTTATCCCGAGAGTGGGTGATGTACACACTTACCACCCTAGGTTCATCCGACAGCATTTAAGTAATGATCGATCAATAAGATATTATTTAATCAGAAAAATAAATTATGCATATGCATGGTAGTTCAAGCATGCTAGTAGGACTTTGATATTATTGTTATGATGTTGTATGGAATTGTTCTTTAATTAAATTGCTATAACTTAAAGTTTATTATTCATTGTTGTTTGTTACGATAATATTAGGACCCACATGATAGGCCTGATACTTCCCCCTTACTGAGCAAGTTGTGCTCACCCCTCCTCCTAACATATTTTTCTTAGGTGAGTACTATGAGGAGACAGAGTACACTGAACCATATAATAAGGTTCAAGATGTGAAGCAGACTGAGTGAGGGTACGCTGTAGCCCCTCAAAAGTAGAACTGGCTGGGACTGGGTTTCAACTTTGTGTTATTTGATTTCTAAAGAAGCATATGATTTGTTTAAAGTGGCACATTATCCGCATATTAGTTTTCCTGGGATTGTCACTTAACTACTCTTATTTCATTTAATACTCTCATTGTTTGGAAAATAATTTAAATAAAATGTTTTACCTCATATTTTTTAAATTATTTTTAATTAAATTCTTTATAATTCTGGGAATTTAAGATATATTTTAAAATTAAGGTTCATAAAATTTGGAGCGTTACAATTTCACATCTAAGGGTCTTGAAAAACTTAACAAGAGAAATTAAGCACGCAATTTACTTGGCAATAGCAACTCAAAACTAAATAAGTTCTTGAAAACAATTTCTTCTTAAGCTAGCAACAATCACCGTTGAAAATCTGATAAAATCATCAAACTTTTGCACAAAGTAAAAAGAACAAACCAAGTAGATAAGAATTCAAAAAGCATAACCGGTCTTACCATAAACACATGAAAAATAATAAATTAATTGAGAATTATTTTTTTTTTAGATTTGATTTTTTTTATTTTATCTTTTTCTTGTGTTCCGCCATTTAACGAGTGTATAACATGGGCTCTGTCATACCCAAGCTACTAACTCGACACAACTCTAAAGTGGTCTTTGACCATACTCATGCTTCCAATACCTTTTCGAGCGGTGATCGACTCTTGCCTTAGGAGAAGACCCTTACCTACTTCAATATTCAGAAACAGTGAAGAAGCAACTTTTTATTTATCAGAACACAACAATTTCAACCTTTTTTTTTTCCTTCTCAAGTGGTTCAAATCATTCATCAACCGAACAAACTACATAATCAACTTAATAAGCTCATAATCTAACATGGTTTAAATCAATGTACTAAGCACAAATATTTGATGCAAAAATCAGCTTCTCAAGATAACCATCAACTAGCTTGATCAAGAATTATAAAAAAAAAAAAAATTTAAAAATAAGATTTGAGAGTTGCATAAATGCTAATAAATTGATAACTTAACGCTCAAGTTAGGCATTCAAAAACCAAAAAGTGAAATTAGCCTAGCAATTCATATTGATGTTCAAAAGTATGAATCGAAAAATTTTAGTTTAAAAATTTTGAAAGTCAAGAAAATTATGGCCCAAGCTACCCATTCCTTCATACTTAAATCGAATATTGTCCTCAATATTCATAGTAAAAACACGAATGGAGAAAATAAAATGTACTGCCCTGAAGGTTGTTTTTGTGGTGATTTATAGCCCGGAACTAGACTTTAGCTTGCTGCCCCTATGTTTCACTTTTCTTTCAGCCTGAAAAAGTACTGCTGACCAAGCAAACCAGTTGTGAGAATAAAAAAAACTTAAAAAATAAAACTAAAGAAAAAAAAGAAAAGAAATAAGAAACTTTAACAGAAGAAGAAATCTTCCCGTCAACGGCACCAAATTTTTGGTGGATTGTTGAAACCATAAAAAATAATTCTGGTATCATTAATAACTCAGAATAAATAAATTTATAGTATAGCAGTGGAAACCATGCCGAATCCCAATGGAAATTCTTATCTGAAAGTTTCTTTGTGGAAAACTTAGAATAAAAGATTGGGGAGATTGTTTGCAATAAAAAAAATGAAAATAAATTTAAAAAATGATTAGAGAACAAAAAATAAAAAACTTATTAAGTAAGAAACCAAAAAAATAATCAAGAATTCAAACATTAGCATCAGTTAACATCCACCACCGAATTCTTACAACTGATCATCGATACATAGATAGATCAATCAAGACTTGAATATTCATCGTTGGAACAATCTTTTTACCTCTCCTTAGTCGTAGTTAATCAGAAAACAAACGATCTAATTAACCCTAACTGCTAAATAATGTAAGTGAAGTGCTTTGATTTAATTTAACAATTGCATTAAAAATTAGAGAGATCGATAAAACTAAATAACACAAACACAAGCGGTTGTATTTAATTTATTTGAATGTTCTCCCTAAGACTTAATAATTTCTGATGCAGCAAATCACTAAACCTCAGTTGCTTCACAAATTAGAGAAACCAAATAATTACGGATTTGATTTCTAATCTAGCAGTAGATTGAATCCAAATAACAACTAGTAGGCCTCCTAGCATATAAACGAAACAATTATAAAATTAATCATAGAAGAACATCCAATACTCATAAATTTTTTTTGGATTGTTGAAACCGTAAAAAATAATTATGGTATCACTAACAACTCAGAATAAATAAATTTGTAGTATAGCAGTGGAAACCAGGTCGAATCCCAATGAAAATTCTTATCTGAAAGCTTCTTTACAGAAAACTTAAAATAAAATATTGGTAGGGGGGATTATTTTCAATAAAAAAAATGAAATAAAATAAAAAAAATGATCAGAGAACAAAAAATAAGAACCTATTAAGTAAGAAACCAACAAAATAATCAAGAATTCAAACCTTGGCATCAGTTAACATCCACCATCGAATTCTTACAACTAATCATCGATGCATAGATAGATCAATCAATACCTGAATATTCATCGTTGGAGCTATCTTTCTACCTCTCCTTAGTCGTAGTTAATCAGAAAACAAGCGATCTAATTAACCCTAACTGCTAAATAACTTAAGACAAACGCTTTGATTTAATTTAACAATTGCATTAAAAATTAGAGAGATCGATAAAACTAAATAATACAAACACAAGCAGTTGCATTTAATTTATTTAAATGTTCTCCCTAAGACCTAATGATTTCTGATGCAGCAAATCACTAAACCTCAATTGCTTCACAGATTAGAGAAACCAAACAATTATGGATTTGATTTCTAATCCAGCAGTAGATTGAATTCGAATAACAACTAGTAGGCCTCCTAGCATATAAACGAAACAATCATGAAATTAATCGTAGAAGAACATCAAATACTCAAAATATTAATTAAATGAATAAAAACAACTTTGATCTCATAGTGTTAAATAATTTGGAGTTTTAGTCTCCTTCAACCAAGAAAAAAAACACTAAAAAAAAAAGAAAACAAATAAGAAAAGAACACAAAAAAAAAGTTAGGGAAGGAGAGAGGAGGGCAACCCCTGCGAAAGGGAGAGAGGTTGGCTATGGCGTAACTACCATTTTAAATACTTAAAAAAATTAACCTAGTGTACTAAACTCATAAAATCTTCCTAAACTTTTTATATTGTTACAAAATTATCCCACACAAATAAAAAGATTCAAAATAACTAGAAGGTTTCCAAGTTGTGAGGCAAGCAATGCTCCAGAACATTAGCAGCAATTTTAGGCTGAAATTCGACCTTGATACAGCCATGATTTCTCAAAATTCAAAGCATAAAAGTTGTATAGCTCTTTCTTATCTTTGAAACGACACCTGAATCGCATAAAACGGACATCTACAGTCAAAGATATGCCCAAAATACTACAACCGCTTCTGAACCAATGATGACTCGAAAATTGCGACTTTGAAGCTAAATTTGACCATCTTAACTTGAAAACTCAGTTTGATTGTCTTCATATGATTTGTAGCTCCAGATGTTAGCTTTCTAATGAATCAAGAATTAATCAATTCCAATCTTTGTAGCTCAAGATATGATTTTTCTACCGGAACATCACCAATTTGTCAAAATCCTGAAATAACACAAACAAATTAAAACTCAAAATATATCTTTAAGATTCAAAACATATTAAAACATACTAAATATGAGAGAAATAAATATAATAAATATAAATTTATTAGGGAAAGATATTCTTTTAAATTTTATAGGGGTTCTTGAAGATTTGTTCTAGCATTTTTTGAGAACTATGAGTTGAACCTTATTTTATTATTAGGAATATTTAGTTCTTGCCATTAAAAAAAGTTTTAAATGGATTTTAGTTCTCTATAGTGCAAATTTTTATTATTTTTATTTTTGCTGACCGAGGCATAGCAAAAGTTTTGATGGTATGTGGCTATCTCTAAAAAAATATGAAGGCAAATATCCTTATTTGGTTGTCACTTGGCTATAATTGGGCCTAGCGACACGTCTAGCGGACCTAGCATAGCTGGTCACAAAGGGACATCTGCCCTGGCCAATACCAGGGTTCAGTTCCCACCCACCCTCCCCTCCCTTAAAGTTCCCAAATAATGCCATTAAAATGTTGGTTATGTTGCTTTTGGTCTTGAAAAAGCATGTGGTTTCTCTGTTCATTATACTCCTTAAACCTTATACTTGTATACCTGATTTTGAATAAAAAGGAAAAAAAAAAAAAAAGAACCTAGAGGCAAATGGCAAAGTTAGGACTACAGTAAAGATGGCAAGTTAATTAGATGTCAAAGTTTAGGGATCAAAGTTTCTAGGGAGAGGAAGGACAGTGCAGAAGCTTAAGGAGTTAAGGTTACTGGTAAATGTAGGATTCTTAAAATAAAGGAGCCTAAGTGTAGGTACAATTCAATTTCAGGAGGTTTTTTTAATTTTTTTAAAAAAATAGAGTAGACAGGTCTTAAGTTTGAGTGCTCAATTGAATCAGACAAAAATTTACGAGGACTGTCGGCAACCAAATACAAGTCTACGAAAAAATATTAAATCTCTCACACTACAGTCATTTGCATTCCAAAAAAGTTGTTTGTCTGTTTATCAGGCTCTCCTGTCTTTATTGGCTCTCTCATCAAGGACAGAGTTTCTCTATAGCCACTTTAACATCTGCTCAGTTTGTCTAGCAGAGAACCCCTCGCACCTGCAGCTTCTGTCATGATAATTATAATGACTATTTAATTTAATCATCTGCATCACATAATTCTGCGCACCAAAATAAAAAAAAAAAATTTCTTAAAAAAAAGATGTTCCGGGTCGGTAGCAAGTGGTCAGGTCATGATCTAGACGTCTCAGGCTCCCTCAAATTTATTTCATGATCCTATTTCTATTCGCGTAGGGTAGTGTGGGGTAGGCCTCAGAAACCACCACTGAAATTTCTTTCATTTCTTCTTCCACTACGCCATCCGCATTAGTAAAGACTTTGGCTATCCCTGTTTGACCAAGCACACACAAATTATTCAGTTCGGCTTCAAGCAAAAGAAATTAAGCCAAAGTAAAGGCCCCAAGACCATCTCAAAGATTTTTACAGACTTGGACAACCTAAATGGCATCCCGTTCTTATAAGTTCAAGGGGGGAGAGCGTGATTTGGGTCATAGTTCAGGTGTTAAATTGTCCGACTGGTAAAGATTGAGGTCTGCAGGGATTCTACCACCCTGCGAAGCCTCTCTGTTTCCTCATCTTTAGCCCATTTTTTTCTTCCCCTTTGCATCAGAAACTTTCTTCACAGCAAAGCAACGATCCTATTTTCGATTATATTTCTAGACGTCCAAAGCGAATAGCAAGGCAAAGGTGTGGCTTTCGATCTTCAGAAGTTTAGTTCAAGTAAGAGTTGTGTTCAGTCTTTAGCTTATAACAAATCTACTGTCTTTCAGCTCTTCCTCACTTATCGCTTTTCTAAAATCCCGCATTTTTAATCAAGGAAAAAAAATAAAGATCAGCAGCAAGCTATTGCGTCCTTTCCAAGTTCAGGAATCAAGTTGCAAGGTATGGCTCTTTATTCCATTTCCTCGTTCGACTTGCTTCAAGCCCCTTCTTTGTCACCTTGATTCTTAGGCATATGGCTTTTTTGTGTTTGTTTGTTTGATGAATACTGTAGAACGCAAAGATGGAGGTGGTTGGTATCGTGGGAGGCGCTTTCGTGTCTTCCTTCTTCTCCTGGATCTTCAGCAAATTCAATTCCTCTAGACTACTGAATTACAACGAACAGAACAAAGTCCCTGCTAAGCTGCAGGACTGGAAGAACTTGCTTCCCCAAATCCAAGCTGTGCTTGAAGATGCCGAGGCGCAGCAAACGGCCCGTGGTTCAGGCGAGACCTGCCTCTCTGGCCTCAAATACTTGGCCTACGACATGGAGGACATTCTTGATCAGTACGAGTTTGTAGTGAAGGCCAACGAGTTGCTGGCGGACTCTCCGGGGAGCACTGGCAGAGCCACGTGCTGCCCATCTCTCTGCAATTTTAGGCGACGCAATCCTGTACCTAATTTTGATGCCTTGCTTCCCAAAATAAATGAGGTCGAAAGCAAACTGCAGCACATTGACAGAGAGAAAATCATCAACTTTCAGCGAATCTTACAACCAAAACCCAGCCATGCTGGAGTTAGAACACCTTCCACTAGCTTGGCTGAACCTCATGTTTATGGCAGAGAAAAAGACAAGGCGGCAATCATGGAATTGTTGCTCAGACATGAGTCTGCAGTTTGTGTTATTCCCATCACTGGAATGGGAGGGATTGGCAAGACAACTCTTGCTCAGCTTGTTTACAATGATGAAAAGGTAGAGAATCAGTTTGAACTCAGAGCATGGGCCTGCGTGTCTGAAGAATTTGATATTCTTAAGGTGACAAGACACATTCTCCAGGGAGTAACAGGACAGAGTTGTGATCTTAAAGATGACTTGAATTTGCTTCAAACAAAGCTGAAAGAGGCATTGGGTAAGAGGAAGTTCTTACTCGTTTTGGATGATGTATGGAATGAGAACTATGAAGAATGGGGCAATTTAGGGAGGCCTTTCATGGGAGGGGCAGCAGGAAGTAAAATAATCGTCACTACTCGTAGCTCTGGTGTTGCAAGAGCCGTGGCCATGTGTCACATCCCTCCTCATGCTCTTGAGACATTGCCTGATAGCAAGTGTTTGCAATTGTTGGCCCGACATGCATTGGGGGCTGAAAATTTTGAGGCACACCCAGATCTCGAGTCAATCGGAGAGCGAATTGTGGAAAAATGTGATGGGCTACCCTTAGCGGCAAAAACACTTGGTGGACTCTTGCGTGGCAAATTTGACTTGCATTATTGGGAATATATATTAAACAGCAACATATGGGATTTATCAAAGGGGCAGAGCAACGTTCTTCCGGCTTTGAGATTGAGCTACCATCACCTTCCTCCTCATTTGAAGCGTTGTTTTGTTTATTGTGCTATGTTTCCCAAGGACTGGGAATTTGACAAGGATCAATTAGTTTTGTTGTGGATGGCACAAGGATTTCTAGAGCAGCCAAATGGCACGAAGCGAATGGAAGACATATATCTTGAGTCTTTCGATGAACTGCTATCTAGAGCATTTTTCCAGGAGTCTTCAAGCACCAAAACTTCTTGCTTTGTGATGCATGATCTCATTCATGATCTAGCTCAATCAATTGCTGGAGAATCATGCGTGCATTTGCCTCATGATTTGGAAGGGGACCAATTACAGCAAGCATGTTTTGAAAGGGCTCGACATTTTTCCTTTATCTCTCGACGCTACGATACTTCAAAAAGATTTGAAGTGGTGAAGGAAGCAAAGAGATTGAGAACGTTCTTTGCATTTTCCAGGAATTCTAATTGGTTATCTAGCAAGGTGTTACATGAGGTACTTCCTAATTTCACATGCTTGAGAACTTTGTCTCTGAGTGGTTATCACATCAAGAAGATACCGGATGCAATAAGTAATTTGGTCCTATTGAAGTATCTCGACTTGTCTGACAATTGTTTCCAATCACTGCCTGATTCAGTAACTTCTCTGATCCTCTTGGAAACATTAATATTACGTGAATGTCATTTACTGGAAATGCTACCGGCTATGATTGGGAATTTGATAGAGCTTCAGTATCTCGATATCAGAGATACAAATAAGTTGGAAAATGTACCACTGGAGATACTAAATATGAAAAATCCCCAAATAGTCATTCTGATGAATAAAATTGAAGGATCAAGGTTAGTGGATTTGGGAAGTTTATCCCATCTTAAAGGCCAGCTATCCATTAAAAATCTACAGAACCTACGGGATGTTCAAGTTGCTAAAGAAGCAACCCTTGAGAGTATTAATCTCCATGAATTGTCCTTACAGTGGACTTATGAATCTGGCATTGGGAAAAGCAATGAAATGCAGGTACTGAAGCACCTGAAACCGCAAAACTACCTGGAAATACTCAAAGTTATAGGATATGGTGGTTTAGAGTTCCCGCCCTGGATTGCCAGTCCATCATTTTCTAATTTGGCACAATTAGGGATTGGCGATTGTGAGTGCATTAGGTCATTACCACCAGTGGGGCAGTTACCATCGCTCAAGAAATTGGTCATCAGTGGCATGAAAAGCGTGCAAAGAGTGGGAATAGAGTTTTATGGGGTTATTGACTCTTCTCCTGTCAATTGCTTTTTTCCAGCATTAGAAGAGTTACGGTTTCTGAACATGCCAACTTGGGAGGAGTGGTCATGCTTTGACAGTACTGATCCTCAAAGTGCTCGCACGTACTTCCCATACCTTAAAAAGCTCACGCTCCAAGAATGCCCAAAGTTGAGAGGGAAGTTACCTGGATTCCTTCCGTCACTTCATGAATTGCAAATACATGGCTGTAGCAAGGCAATCGTCAATTGCATAGTTGGTCTCACTTCTCTTCAGACCTTGGTAATACGTGGAATTTCAGATTTAGATGAAGTGGTTTGTATGAAGGATATGAAGCGTCTTCAGAATTTGTATATCTCTAATTGCCCTGGTCTGGAATCCCTTTCAGGAGGCAAGCTGCCAACGATGCTCAAGTCGCTGGACATAACGGATTGTAAAAATTTGAAATGGCTACCGGAGGAAATCATGCATAATGATGGGAGGGACTCGGAGTCTCAAATGTGTTTAAAAGAATTAGAAATCAACGGTTGCCCTCTTCTTGAATCATTTCCATAAAAATGTGTTTAATGTGCATTAGAACGATAAAAATAAAAATATTTAATCACATTGAACTAAATTTATTGAGCTTTTATTTTACTTTTATGACTGAATTTCCTAAGTTTCCACTGTATCAAAATTTTACAACAAACATGTGCTTAAACTTGTATAGTTATCAAATAGTGAATTTATTAGAAAGATTTTATCAAATTAATTAATTTTAAATTTGGTTACTTTTACCTTTAGATTATAAGATCTGAAATTAATTAATATAACTGCCTAAAATATTAAATTTTGTCACATATGGCATTCAACATTTTTTCTGTAAGACTTTAAAACTTGAACTCTATGAAAAATGAAATTCAACCAAGAACCAATTTTTGTTCTTAATAAATTATAAAAAACAAAATAAAATTTTATAAATTTTATCAAATTGGAAGTAACTTTTATTTGGATATCATATTTTATGTTAGAAGCTTTCATATGCAAGAAGTCTAAGAGGTGTTTGGAGAGAAATTATAAATAAATTTATATTTTTAGATTTTTTTTATTATTTTTAGAAGTTTTGTAAAACTAATAATTTTAGAATTGTGGTAAATTTTTTTTTTATTTTGTGGGTGTTTAAGTAGAATAAGGGAAACACTTCAGGGGTTTGTAGGATGAAAAGTTATAACTAAATTACATATTGGAAAATTAAACTCCTTCAATTACGGGTGAGCATGAGTTGAATAAAACTGAAATCTAACTCAAATCACCTCTATTGGGTTAGGTTGGGTTGGATAAAAATTGATCATGGTTCGCGAGTTAGTTCCACATATGTGAGAATTGAAGATACATAAAAATTGATCATGGTTCGCGAGTTTGTTCCTACCTTCAATATTCAAGATTTTATTTCATCCCAAACTTGTGACTACTTCGTATTCATTCTAAATTCATTAAAAAGTAAATCAATCTGTCCATGCTAGAATTAATTCCTTAAATCAACAAAAAACCTATTAAATGACTTCATAGATGGTGCACAATTACTATTTTATTTACGAGGAAAAGATAAAATAATGTAAATATTTCTTAATTGTATAAAAAATATTACCGAGTTCAAAATTTCTTAGAAATGACTCACAAGCACTTTAAAATAATTTCAAAAAATAATTGAGATTACACAGTTACTTCAAGTTCCTAAATTTCATCAAATTGAGGACCAATATGAAATATTTAAAAAGCTTAGAACCAAAATAAAATATCTAATATTTTAAGGATGTTAGGCAAGTATTAAAAGGTATTGTTCACAAATTCTATCGTATTCTTTATGTTACCAAATTTTCCTTTTTAACTTGAATAAAATATAGTATTATAGATTATTCCAACTTGAATAAAACTAAGGGAATATTTAGCAATAGTTTGTATTTTTTATATCTATTATGTGCTTCTTATCTACTTATTTATTTATTCCCTTAGTGCTTTTTCTTTGATAAATTTATTGAGAATTTTTAAAATTTTTTAAATTAATATATTGTTTAATATTTTTTTATCTAATTAATCAAAATTTTGATACATCTCTAATATTTCAAATGTCAAAAAAATATGTGTTAATTACATGCACTCAATTGAGGTAGTGGCTACATACACACAAATATGTGTCATGAGCACAAGCGTTTTAAAATTTTAACCTCTAGTCACCCTGGAAGTGCACAATGTGTTATGTGCAAGTGGTAAGTGTAAGTGTTGTCCCAAGAGATAGTGCAATCCCACAATGAGCAACAAATTCTAGCTACTCAAACACTAAACTAAAATAAGAAAAACAGTGTTGTATGATAAAGTTGGAAAATTTAGGGGAATAAGATGTAAGGATACAAATTCATTACTATGAGAAGACAAATGCTAACTACCCTAGCTTGAACTTAACTTGAATTGACTAACTCACTAACCAACACAATCCCCCCTAAAATAAAACCACCTAACCTAGCTACCTAAGTTAAGTTGGGGAACTATGGTTGTTTTTACTTGGTGTGGTGTAGGAACTCTAAAATCTAAGCCTGTCTTTCTCAATACTAAGACTTACTCACCTACAACCTAGTTATGAGTTTTTCTTAAGCTCACAAGTTAAATTAAGGTGGGTTAAAATCTAACCCTTCAATTACACCTAATGGATAGCTAGATTATCTCTAATTGAACTACCCCACCATGTTCATCTATATTTCCACCACTCCCATCTCTTTTTCAAGACTAAGGTTGTTATTGAAATGCATGTATGAGGTGATCAATCACATGCAAGAGAAAGTTCAAGAGAAAAACAACATAAGCAACTTCCATGAATGACCTCAAAATAACATTAAATAGCAAATGTTAAGAGTACATTCTGAAGAGATTAAATAAACTATTCCATAACTAAAACATTCATAGACAAAGTACTAAAGTTTAATCCAAACATAAAAGTGCAAGTACAAAGAAAGAAATGAAATGAAAGAACCAAATAAAAACCCCTAGAAGCACAAGCCTCCTTGTGCTCTAAGAATTCCTTTAGCACCTTCAAACCAAGCTCCCAGCTCAAGCCTCCATTGGTCACTCCCAAGAGAATAAAGGAGAAAGAGTATGGTAGATGAATAGGGAAAACAAAAACCTTCCTTTAGAAATTGTTGTCCAAAACACCTTTAAAACTTTGTCTTATATTTCATCTAACTTAAGAGATATAATCCTCTAGCTAATAGAGAGCTTGGATTCAAAAAAGAAGCAGGGGACCACAAAGATCCAAAATCCGAGCCAATGCGTGGCCAACGTAGAGGAAATGGCAGCTCCGCGTCACCACGACATCGAATGGCGGCGCCGCATCACCACGAAGTCAAACAATGGCACTGCATCACCGATGATAACAAAAAATGGCAGGAAGTTGAAAATGTTAGCGACGCGTCGCCACAAGCTTTTTCCCACTTTGACCATGCACGACTAACTTTTTCTCTACTTGACCCCGCTTCATTCAAACATATCCACAATGCTGCCTAACTTGCATAATAAAGGAACAAAACAAGAAATATTAAGAAAGGTGGCACAAAGTGATAAAAATTGATGCTCAAAGTTGCCAAAAAATTAATCACTTTGACCGTCACAATATGCACTTATCAATGTGACATACATAAAGTGCTTCAAGTATGGATAGATATATGATAGGTTGAATGAGGGCAACTTCGTCTGTGGTTTCGTTAATTACTTGGTGGATTGTTGTAATTCCTGTTGATTAAGAAATAATGAGAAGAAACAATTGTAAAGGTGTAGTAGAACATGAAAATTTTCTAAGATTTGAGAGATATTAAATTTTTAGAACTAGAAAGTATTTTATTGCATGTGCACCTAGCAGTTTTAGGGGCTCAGGTCTCTGGTTGGTCATATGTGGATTTATTATTTGATGGTAGATGTTGTTGATATTGCTTGCTGGATTATGGTAGTTCTTATTGATTGGAAAATACTAAAAAGAAACAATTGTAAAGGCATAGTAGAATATGAAGAATTTTAAAGATGCAAGAGATATTGAATTTTGAGAACTAAAGAGTATCTTGCAGCATGTGCGTCTAGTAATTTTGGAGGCTCAACTTTTTGGTTGGTTATCTATGGATCTATTGTCGGATATTGTTGATGTTTTCATATTAAAATGAAGTGGATAAGTGAGGGGCATGCAATTCAAATAAGCAAGAAACAATAAATCTTCATAATAAATATTCACTGAAACTCATACAACTTATTTAAGAATGAAAGAAATAGTATTACAATAAACAACAAATCAACCCATCACCTAATTTTTCGTTTTCAAAATGTTTGAACTAAACATTTTTTATTCATACTTTTGAGCATTGATATGAATTGTTAGTGCCCAGCTTGAATATTAAGTTATCAAATTATTAGTCTTTGTGCAACTGTCAAATCTTTATGCCCAGCTTACATTTGTTATATTTATTTCTCACATATTTAGTATGTTTTAATGTGTTTTTAACCTTAAAAATCTATTTTGAGTATGGTTTGTCATATCTGGACTCAATTGATTAAAAGCGGATTTAATTTGGGATTTTACAAGTTTTAATTTAGTTGCGTTCTTTCAGGATGTTAACAGATTGACAATGTTCCAGTAGAAAAATCATATCTTGAGCTACAGAGATCAGAATTAAGTGATTCTTGATTCATTTGAAAGCTAACATATGGGGCTACAAATAATATGTGGACTATGAAACATAGTTTTTACGTTAGGGGGGGGGGAATTTAGCTTCAAAGTTTCCATTTGTGTATCATTGCTGGTTTAGAAGCTGTTGCAGTATTTTAGGCATATCTTTGCCTGTAGATATTCGTTTTATGCAATTTAGGTGTCATTTCGAAGCTAAGGAAGAGATATACAACTTTCATGTTTTAAGTTTTGAGAGATAATGAATGCATCAAGGTCGAATTTCAGCTTGGAGTTGTTATTGATGTTTTGGAGTATTGTTTGGCTCACAACTTTGAAACCTTCTAGTTATTTTGAATCTTTTATTTGTGTGGGGTAATTTTGTAATAATATAGAAATTTTACTGAGATTTTATGAATTTAGTACACTAGGTTAATTCTTTTAGGTGTTTAAAGTGGCAGTTGCACCACAGCCTCTTACCCCCTCCTGTTAGGTACTTTGAATTATTTTTGTTTTTTTTGTCTTTCATTCAAAACATGTTTGAGTAGTTTTCTAGTTTGGTTCAAGAGGATGATTTTCATCACCAACACCGGTTATGAGGATTGATTTTTCTTGCTGAAACATTTTTTAAATTCAATTATTTATTTCTTCATTGTTAAGATTTATTGCAATCAATTTACTTGTTCTCACTTGTTGGATTGGTTCTGCGATTGCAAATTTGCTTGATTTTCTTTCAAACTGCTTGGGTGAAAAGAATTCGATTAGAAGCAAGTGAATTGATTAGAGATTATTTTTCATTTTTGGTTAGTTCATACTAAGAGAAGTAAGACAAGTTAAATTATTCAAGCTTTTAGATAATTGCTTAGAATAAATATTTTTGTTCATTGTTCTTCATGCTAATTTTGAGTTGATTAAAAATTGTTTTTCATTATCTAGTTACTTAAAATTAAGAAATTAATCTGAAGCTTTTTCTGATTAATTTTACTACTAAATTCTTTGGGTTCTTTTTAACTTTAAAGAGAGTTTAGTTTATTTGCTTCAATTAAAGAATTGTTTTTGTTCGATGATCAATAGCTAGAATGGATAATCAACGCTAAACTGAGCATTTTTAGTATTGCTTAGTTTCATTTTAATTCTATAGTTAATTTATTTTAGCATTCGATTCAAGAAAATCCCCTAATTTTTTATTTTAGTTTTCTAACAGGAAGTTTTCAATTAAAAAATTTCCCTTGGGATTCGACCTGGTTTTCACTACTATACTACAAATTTATTTATTTTAAGTTGTTAGTGATACCGGAATTATTCTTGGCAGTTTCGATGACCGACCAGTACTCAAGCCCTATGCACTAGGCACCTTTCCTTAAGCCCTACGCACTAGGCATCTTTTCTTAAGCCCTACCAATTAAGCTTTCACCTTTTTAAGCCCTACAAGTAAAGCACCCGTCTAGGTATCCTTCTTTAAGCCCTACACCTAGGCACCTAGGTGGCAAAGTCTTCACTGACTTTCTCATTTAACATGTGTGATATCTTATCTCACCTAGCCTATGATAATTGTTCTTACTTGACCCACAAGAATCCCTTACTTGACCCTTAAGGCTTTATCTTATCTCACTTGACCTGTGAGATCCTTCTTGCTTGACTTGTAAGAACCCCCACTTGACTCGTGAGAATTTTTCTTGCTTGGCCTACAAGAATCCCCCATTTGACCCATGAGAATCCTTCTTGATTAACTCATAAGAACCCCTCACTTGACCTTGTCAGGTTTGCATCTCATCTCACTTGGTCCATGAGAATCCTTCTTACTTGACCTGTAAAAATCTTTCACTTGGCCTATGAGGTTCACATCTTATCTCACTTAACCCTTAGGAATCCTTTTTGCTTGACCCGTAAGAAGTTCCTATCAACATTTAAGACAAACTAGATCGTGCTTGAATGCCTCTGAGATAAATCAGATTGTTTTCGGTAACCTTTAGGATGAAATAGGCCATTCCTATCAATCTTACGGGACAAACCAAACCATTCCCATTAATTTTTTAGACAAACCATATAGCTTTTGAAAGCCTTTACGATAAATCAGACCATTCTCAATAACCTTTGGGATGAATCAGACCACTTTCATTGAATTTTTTGGGATAAACTAGACCATTCTCATTAACTTTCAAGACAAACTAAATCACTATTGAAACAAACCAAATCACTCTCGGTAACCTTTGGGATGAACCAGACTGCTCCCATCAAACTTTTGGGCAAACTAGACTAACCCCATCAACCTCCACAATAATCAGACTGCTTTTTGAGACAATCAGACCACTCTAAAAATCTTTAAGGGTGATCAAATCGCTCTCATCAACTTCCAATATAGTCAGACCACTCTTGGTGACTTTCGAGACAATTGGCCCATTTGAAAAAAATTTAAGGACAATCAGACCGCTCTCAATGAACTTTAAGACAATTAGATTGCTTTGGAAAACCTTAGAGATGATCAAACTAGTCCCATCAACCTCCAAGACAATCAGACCACTCCCGGTGACCTTCGGGACAATCAAATAGCTCTTGAAACTCTTAGGGACAATCATACCATTTCCATCAACCTCTAAGACAATTAGATTACTCTCGGTAACCTTTGAGATAACTAGACCACTCTTGAAAACCTTACAGATAATAAGACACTGCCATCAACCTCCAAGACAATCAAATTGCTCTCGGTGACCTTTGAGACAATCAGACCACACTAAAAAAACTTAGGCACATTCAAACCACTCCTTTAAGGCAATCTAACTGCCTTTTCAACATAAGAGCAGGCATTGCAAATTGACTATGCCATTTGCCTCACTACTTCTCCAACCATTTTCAAATCAATTTGATTTATTTCAACTTCTCATTCCACTACATCTAATGCTAAGGCAAAATGAGTATTTTCAACATCAACCCACTTTTATCCAACAAAAATGAGCTGATAGAAGGCAAACTGTTAACACTCATTTTGACATTTCTTTAGGTGTCTTAGGCTAGATTTGGCAAACATTTGTTAATTAGTGCCTAAGGGCATTTTGGCCTTTTTCTATCTAAAATTGTTGTGTCATGTCGCCAAATTTTTTTTTAGTCTTTAACTTTTTTTAGGTCTTAATTAAATTATTTTTATTTTTAGAATCAAATTCGAGTCATTTGGGTAATTTGGGTTAAAATTGTGCTTAATTTTAAAAATTTTGGGCTTTAATTAAAATCTTTCAAAGTTTTGGTTTTAATTGACAAGTTCATGGACTCTTTGTATTCAATTAAAAATTCTTTAAGAGGTTTGGGCTTAATTGTGGATTTTATATTAGTTTAGGCCAAGCTAGAAGTTAGGAGAGAAGAAAAGACACAAATAAATTTGAAACCCTAAGCCCCTGAATTTTCTCTCGTAGCCCATGAAAACCCTAGACTCATCTCTCTGTCGCCACCATCCTCAAGCCCTCATCACCACCTTCAGCTGCCACACTAGCCACCATTGTCGGTTCCCATCCTTCATGTTGCCATTGGCCAACCTCCGAAGTCGCCCTGTGAGTCGCTTGACCGTCAACAACACTCAGTCGAGAGAAAGAAGATAGCCTGTGACCCACCCCCACCACAATCCGCGTCAAAGCGGCTATGCCTCACCATTTCTGCTCGCCATACATCATTCAAGGGGCCGCCCTCACCTTTGATGTCAACTTTTTTAGTCAATTTCACTAACAATTTCCATGTTTTCTTGGGTCTAGTTAGTTTTAACAATATTTTAGCCAATTAAAGTTTATTTTGATTTTATTTATTTGATTTTTATGGTGCTTTGAACTAAAATAGTCTTGTTTTCTTCTTTGTTGGGTTTTTTTAATAATTGTTTCACTAACATTTTTTTTGCAGGATTAGCATTCGAGTCAATTGAGTCTTTCTTATAATGTTGTTAAATTGATTTACTTCTAATTTTAATTCTTATTTTTATTTAATTTAATTTACCTTTATCTTCTTTTATTTAATACTAACTTGATTTTATCTTCTCTTCTGTTTTAGCTTCTTTGTTGGATTTTTTTAGATAATGTAAAAAATACCATCTCCGTTTTAAGGCAACCCCAACCGTTCTTAATATCAGACTCTACACTACAAGGAGATCAGAATGCCTTTGTTGCCACCACTTGGTTGACCATACAGGTGTACACCTGACTGGTCACCTAAACCTCCCATTTGCACAGAAGCGAACTATGTAAGCTGTGACCTTGCCTCAAATTTAGGTGCGTAACAAGCTTGGGATTTCAAACCAAGTCCAAGCCTAACAACTAAAAACAACCTTATTTCTTATGTTTGTCATTTAACACATGCATGCATTCTTTTTATTACTAAAACTTGTTTTAAACTTGTTTCCGGCAAAATGGGTGCCTAACACCTTCCTAACTCAGACTTGATCCTCGACCCAAAGATCACTGATTTTTCATAAAATTTGCCCTTTTCCCTTTTATGGAGTCAAATTAGGTTTTTCCTTAATTTTTATCCATTTTTTAAACTAAGGTGGCTACCCTATATTCCTAAAGCCTAACTTGAGGATCTGTATGAGTTTGTGCCAATAATTAGAGCCGTGCCTAAGGGGCCACTGAGGTTGAGGCTACTCACACATGGGTATGGCTTTTGATCTTCAAAATTTTGGTTTTACCTCTTCATTACTGAATTTAAACTTGTTGAGATGGTAAGGCTACAATACTTTTTTCAGTTACCTTTTTTTAGCCCATATATAGTCTTTTTGTGTTTAGGGTTCTTATTGTTCCTTTTGTATCAGATTGCATTATGATATTCCAATAAATACTTTTTTCTCCTTTTCTCTTTTATTTCTTTAGATTATTTCACATGGTATAAGATCACCTTTCTAGATGTTGTTTTTTTCCCAATAGATGATGATTTTGGTGAATCTGTTGAAGTTCATGCCACAATCAAGAGAGATGAACTTTTGTTCCAAAAGGTGCTTAAGATGGTTCACATGAAAGTCACGATTATGTAGCAGTGTTTTAATCTGATTACCGAGAAATTTTATATGTCTCGTCATGTCTTTTTTCTTGAACATATACTTTTCTTTTGGGTAAAATTCACTATGGGTCACCTAGGTTATTTTTTTGTCCTATTCGGGTACCTTACCTTTATTTTGTTCTAGTAAGGTACCTTTTCTCCTATTGCGCATCCTATTCAGCTACTTTCCGTGAAATTGGTCATTAAATTGGATGGAAAATGATGAAGTGACATTAAATAATACTAAAATAAACTTAAAATAATAACTTCAGTCCTCAAACTATTTCAATTACTAATTCTAATCCTTAAAATTTCACTTAAGCCAATTCTATCCCTTTCATCCCATTCACCGCCACCTCCCACGCTTCTCCCCCGTCATTCTCCCACCAGTCACGTCACACCGCACACACCCGGATCATCACCAGTCCCAAACTCACCATTTCCAACAGACGCGTGGATTCTGACAAAGTCACCAGCCACTGCGTTTGAGTCATTCGCTTCCGATTCGTTCGACAGGAATTCGAGTCTCCTGGAGGAGATTCTCTTCGTCGTCACCTAGATGGTTCCGCTAGATGAAGAATCGAGATTCTACTTTGGATCATTCGCTTCGATTTCTTCCATGGTTCGGTTTTTGAACCGTAACGGGGACCTTCTGGTGAAGCAAAATGCCATGGCACTTCTCAAAGAGCTCGTTTCATCAGACACAGGAAACCACCACTCGGAATCTTTGGCAGCCATTGACGGAATCTCCGATACCCTGTTCAAATTCGTCAAAAACCAAATCAGCCTCTCTGTCACAAAATCATCTCTCATGGTGATTTTCCACCTGATTTCCAGCAATTCTCAGAACCAAACAATCATCGCCGAGTTCGTCCACTTGGGCTTGGTTTCTCTGCTACTAGAGATAACGATCGAGTCCGAGAAAAGCGTGTGCGAGAAAGCTCTATTGGTGCTGGATTCCCTCTGCGAATCGAGGGAAGCTCGAAGAGAGGCTTATGAGAACGCCTTGACGGCACCGGTGCTGGTTAAGAAGATCATGCGGCTGCCAGGGGCAGCGACAGAGGCGGCAGTGTCGACCATGTGGAAGCTCTGCAAGTACGAGAACACGTATCAGGAGAGAGTTCTGGAAAAAGCTCGCTTGTTATACGGGATCCGACGCATCCAGCAGAGCGAAGCAGCGTTCCATTCTTTTCGGCGGCATCCTTCCGCATTGGCGGCGAGTGGAGTGCCACAATCCCATTCATCATTTTTGATCTACATAAGCCAAAGCCCATAGCACTGGCGACGTCTCCGGCATAAATGCAAGGAGGATGTATAGCTGATATAAGATCTTGTGGAACAGGATTTGATTCTGCAAGCGGTTCGGTACGAACGAAGAAATTTCGAACAAAAGGATCGGAACCCGCTGATAGGAAGGGAGAGAAAAACAAAGCAATGCCAAGAGCTCCGTCAATCCGCTGTTCATCGATAGACGAAGCTCTCTCTTTATCATCTCGTGCCAGATGTAACAAAGGATGAGTCCTTTTTCCTTCTCGCGAACCACCACGGGAGCCCCTAGCGCCCAGAGGAGAAAAGCTCATTTTCCTTTCAGGGTAAAGCGGCGCATAAAAAAGGACTGGTCTGTCAAAAGTCCGGTTCCTTTGCGAACGAAGTTCAGAATCAACAAGGGTTCGTAGAACGAAGGGAGTGTACAACTGGGTCGCAGAACGATTGGAATGCATTGATTCGCAGGACTTGAAGAATCTGAAGCGTGGGAGGTGGCAGTGAACGGGATGAGAGGGGTAGAATTGGCTTAAGTGAAATTTTAATGGTTAGAATTAATAATTGAAATAGTTTGAGGACTGAAGTTATTATTTTAAGTTTATTTTAGTATTATTTAATGCCACATCATCATTTTCCATCCAATTTAACAACCAATTTGACGGAAAGTAGTTGAACAGGATGCGCAATAGGAGAAAAAGTACCTCGCTAGGATAAAATAAAGGTAAGGTACCCGGATAAGACAAAAAAATAAGCTAGATGACCCATGGTGAATTTTACCCCTTTTCTTTTCTGTTCCATCTACTACTCATGGCTTGACCATAAATCTGATCTTATTCGTATAGAACCTTTCTCTAACGACTATGATAGTTTGTCATCTCAGGTCCCTAGTACTTCAGCTACCCCTTCTAATGTTCTTCCTCTATTCCCTTTATATTACACTTGATGGTGATCATATTATTAGTTCTATAGATACTGGAACACAAGAAGCTCCTTATTCTCTTTAAAAGAAGTTGAAGACAGAGTTTTGTTGTTGCACACTGTCGAAGCTCTTTCTCATTGATTTATATACAGGTTTTGTAATACATGATAAACACTAGAGATAACTACAAGTAGGATAATATGTACAAGATAATAAGCTATCTCTTGGAAGATATATCTTGACATTTATCTTCAATACTCTTATGGTCCCTTATGCTCTATCTGAGATTGTGAATCTACCTCTTTGTCAATCTACTCGCATTCATAAGTCCACAAAGTTACCAAAATTTGCCTATTCCTGTTATTCTTTATTTTTTTTCTTTTTGAGTTTCTATTCATTTTCTCTTTGAGCCCTGTTCCTATAAAGAGTCAATTCTTGATCCACATTGACAGTAGGCTATGGATTAGGAACTTTTTACTTCGCATAAGACAGGTACTTGGGATTTGGGTCCTTTACCTCCTTGTAAAAGTTTTGTTGGTTGTTGATGGGTGTATAAGATTAAGACTAATTTTGATGGAGCTATTGAGCAATACAGGGCTAGGGTGGTTAAAAAAAGGTATTCTCAATAGTATGGTATGGATTATGAGGAGACTTTTGCACCTATTGCCAACATGACTATTGTTAGTACTCTTATTGTAGTAGCTTCAGTTTGATAGTGGTCCATTTCACAATTTGACGTTAAAAATGCCTTCTTAAATGGAGATCTTGAAGAAGTTCATATGGAGCCTCCTCCTGGTGTTTCACATGGTTTTGTGTATGTTTGCAAGCTTAAGAAGGCATTATATGATCTCAAACAAGCACCTCGTGCTTGGTTTGAGAAATTTTCTGATGTCATTTCTTCCTTTTGATATGCTTCTAGTAGTCATGATTCTGCTCTCTTTGTTAAGTGCACTGATGTTGGTTACATCATTCTTTCTTTATATGTTGATGACATAATTATTATTGGTGATAATGTCGATGGTATTTCTATTTTGAAGACAGAGTTACCTAGACAGTTTGAAATAAAGGATTTAGGTCCTCTAAGATATTTCTTGGGCATTGAGGCTGCCTACCCGCCTAAAAGTCGTCTTTTTTCTCAGTTGAAGTATGTTGCAGATATTCTTGAGTGACCTAAACTTTTCGATAATAAGATTGTTGATACTCTCATTGAGGCTAACACAAAGTATTCTCCTTTTGATGGTATGCCTTTGTCAAATCCTACTTTATACCATTCTATTGTTGGGAGTTTGGTATATCTTACTATTACTCATCCAGATATTGCATATGTTGTTCATATTGTCAGTCAGTTTGTTGCTTCTCCCATTATAGTTCACCAGGCAGCTGTTGGTAATGACCGCAGGAAAAAAGGCTTGCCACTATCTTGAACATAGTAGGAATTCCAGATTTAGATGCAGTAGTTGATGTGAAGGCATGAAGCGTCTCCAAAAGTAGCACATCTCCAAGTGCCCTCATTTAGAATCGCTTGCAGTAGGCATGCTGCCCACAATTCTCAAGTTATTGCAGATAATCTATTGCGAAAATTTCAAATGGCAACCACAGGAAATCATGCATAATGATGGCAGGGACTCAAACATGTGTTTTGAAGAATTAAAAATCATACTTGGCTGATGATTTATATTTGCCTTCCTCGCTCGGATATTTTTGAGTTGTGGAAGTGTCCTCTTCTAGAGCACAAGTGCAAAGAGGGGACAGGAGAATATTGTTTCGTTCGGGATCATCACATCTGTACATAGGTATTCAATGCCTTCTCTGAAACCTCTGGAATTTAATGCTTGAAATTGTTTGCTCTAGCTTATTATCGTGCAAGAGTGGACAGAGGGTCTAAGGGAGCTAACAACTACCAATTTGGCCTTCAACCAGGGTGTGTGTATATTTGTGTGATTTGTGTACGAAGGAAGTCTGCAGAAGCAGTTGTACTATTAAAAGCTTCAGTAGAAAGTAACTTGCTGTTTACTTCAGAGTTTAGAGCATGGCAAAATGCTGCTGATTGCTTGCCAAGAACTATGTCATGATTCTTCTTTTGAATTGCTTTCATAGGAGAAAAGTTAACTTTGGGGAGAAGTCTGGAACAAAAGGGCATCTTCAGATTCAAAGTTGGATGGCATATGTGTTCGTGCTTCTGCAGCTGTGTCTGAGCTTGGATGCTATGAAAAAGACTGTAAAATTTGAGAAAATTTGAACGCAAAGCCCAGTTACGCTGCCATCAAGTAACTTGATTTGTAAAGTTCTCTTATTTATGAACGTATAACTTGATCTTCTGTATTGCTCTATTATTATTTTCCCCTGATGAAATTTTCATAATACTTCAAATGATAAACCAGGAGTACTGGAAAGGCAAAAAATATAGGTGACTCTCCTGTTGTTCTTGCAACCACTGTTGCTGATTCAGTGACAAGTGTTTTTACAAGTTTTGGCTTGTACCCAATAAGAGAGATGGCTGAAGTTTTAAACTGCTTACCTTGTAATTAACTGGTTTAGCATTGCCTTAATATATAAAGCTTCCTTGTTAGCTATGATGAAACAAAAGATTAAGAGCAAAAGATGCCCCGAAAGATATGAGGAGGCATTGACCAAACGGAATCTTGTGGTCTTAAAGACTTGAGCAGTAAAGAACATACGAATAAACCTACTTTACTGGCAAACAATGTTGTGGTGGGTGGTTGACCGGCATTGAATTGTTTAAAAACCGGAAGCTGACGAATTTATGAAAGCAAATAGAGGCTGTAATGGCTAATGAGAAATTGCACCGAGGCTGATTCAAAGGGACCTCTCTCAGTCTCACCTGCTGCTTCTTTGTCCTGACTTGCTCCCATTTGTCTTCCTTGACTTGCACGTCGACGTCAAATAGCAGTTTGATTTTCATTTGCAGATAAATTCATCCGCAATTTCCTTGTACTTTCTGATTTAATTAAAACTTGGCTAGGCACAATTTTTGACCAATAGAAACCAAACTTTGGTAAAATAAACATAAAATTGAATTTGCCCAAAATATTTTAAAACTGACTATACATGATCATCTTGAGTTTTCTTATCTTATGGTGTTCCCGCGCAGTGCATGGAAATCCTGGCAATTGCAATGTAAAATGAAAATAAGTAATTTCGTAACACAATATCTTCTATAGTAAATTAACTGCATTAATTATGGAAAGTAGGATAAATGGACAACTATTGAGCCAAATGAAAGTGAAATGAAATAGAGGAAACCCGGTGGTAAATTAGGACGAGTTTCCTCTGTTTCTTCGTCTCATCATCGAGTCCTTGACCCAAGTTTTCCTCTCTTTTGCGACTGAACGCTGTTTTCTTCTTTGCTGCTCTGGTTTTCTCTTACATCCACCCACCACAAAGGGCGCAAAAAGACTGTTGATTTTAGTAGCATTTCTCCTTGTACCCTACTCTTGTTGCTCACTGCTAGCTCTGCAGGTATCCCTCTTTTCAAGAATCAACTTGCAGGAGTGTGGCTGTGTACTGAAGTTCTTGGTTCAAATTTTTTCAGCCTTTCTCTTTCTTACCGCTTGATTATAAGCAAATTAATCACTTTGCCAGCTTGGTTGTTGAATGTTCTTGTAGAATACGCGATGGAAGCCGTGGCTTTTGTGGGTGGTGCTTTTCTCTCATCCTTGTTCGACTGGATGTTCAGCAAGTTGGATTACTTTCAACTACTGAATTTGGACAAACCGAAGCAAGCCCCCGCTGAGTTGAAGGAGTGGAGGAGCTTGCTGCCCCAAATCCAAGCCGTGCTCGACCATGCTGAGGCACAACAAATCGCTGAAGTTTCTGTGGAGGCCTGGCTCTCTGACCTCAAACACTTGGCTTATGACATGGAGGACATCCTTGACCAGTACGAGTTTCAGGTGAAGATCGGAAAGCTGGTAGCAGATCCTCGAACCAGCACCAGCAGAGCATCCAAGAGGCCTAGACTGGATTCTGGACCTAAATTCGACGCCTTGATTCCTAAGATAAATGAGGTAACCCGCAAGCTACAACAAATTGATAGAGACAAAATTGTCTTTAATTTTCAGCAAATCTCACGACAAAAACCCAGCAGCGTTGGAGCTCGAACGCCTTCCACTAGTTTGGTTGAATCTTATGTTTATGGCAGAGACGAAGACAGAGAGGCAATTGTCGAGTTGCTCCAGAGAGATGAGCCTGAAGTTTGTGTTATTCCAATCATTGGAATGGGTGGTCTCGGGAAGACAACACTTGCTCAGCTTGTTTATAATGATCCGAGGGTCGAAGATACATTTGTCAGAAGGGCATGGGTGTGCGTTTCTGAGGAATTCAATATTCTCAAGTTGACAAGATTAATTTTCCAAGAAATGACAGGAAAAAGTTGTGATCTCAATGATGACTTGAATTCGCTTCAAAAAAAGTTAAAAAACGCAATGGGTGAGGCAAAGTTCTTACTTGTATTAGATGATGTGTGGAATGAAAATTATGAGGAATGGGATATTCTACGAAGGCCTTTCCTTGGAGCGGCTGCAGGAAGTAAAATAATTGTCACTAGTCGCAGCTATAACGTTGCAGCAACCATGGCCATGGGTTGTATCCCTCCTTACCCGCTTAAGACATTGCCGGGTGATGAATGTTTGAAACTGTTTGCCCGACATGCATTGGAGGCTGAAAATTTTGAGACACACCCAGATCTCGAGTCTGTCGGAAAGCGAATTGTGGCAAAATGTGATGGACTACCCTTAGCGGCAAAAACGCTTGGTGGACTCTTGCGAAGCAATTTTGACTTGCATTATTGGGAATATATATTAAGGAGCAAAATATGGGATTTACCAAAGGAGAGAAGCAACATCCTTCCGGCTTTGAGATTGAGCTACCATTATCTTCCTTCTCATTTGAAGCGTTGCTTTGTTTATTGTGCTATGTTTCCCAAGGACTGGGAATTCGACAAGGATCAATTAGTTTTGTTGTGGATGGCAGAAGGATTTCTAAAGCAGCCAAATGGCACGAAGCGAATGGAAGACCTATATCTTGAGTCTTTCGATGAACTGCTATCTAGAGCATTTTTCCAGAAGTCAAGCCCCAAAAGGTCTTTAGGCACCAAAAGGTCTTGCTTTGTGATGCATGATCTCATTCATGATCTAGCTCAATCAATTGCTGGAGAATCATGCTTGCATTTGCCTCAAGATTTGGAAGGGGACCAATTACAGCAAGCATGTTTTGAAAGGGCTCGACATTTTTCCTTTATCTCTCGATTCTACGATACTTCAAAAAGATTTGAAGTGGTGAAGGAAGCAAAGAGATTGAGAACGTTCTTGGCATTGTCCAGCTGGAATTCTAATTGTTTATCTAACAAGGTGTTACATGAGGTACTTGCTAATTTCACATGCTTGAGAACTTTGTCTTTGAGTGGTTATCAAATCAAGAAGATACCGGATGCAATAAGTAATTTGGTCCTATTGAAGTATCTCGACTTGTCTGACAATAGTTTCCAATCACTGCCTGATTCAGTAACTTCTCTGATCTTCTTGCAAACATTAATATTACGTTCGTGCCATTTACTGAAAATGCTGCCAGCTGCGATTGGAAATTTGATAGAGCTTCACTATCTCGATATCAGAGATACAGATAAGTTGGAATATGTACCACTAGAGATACTAAATAAGAAAAATCCCCAAATAGTCATTCTGATGAATAAAATTGAGGGATCAAGGTTAGTGGATTTGGGAAGTTTATCCCATCTCAAAGGCCAGCAGCAGCTATCCATTAAAAATCTACAGAGCATACGGCATGTTCAAGATGCTAAGGAAGCAAACCTTGAAAGGTTGTCCCATCTTCATGAATTGTCCTTAGAGTGGACTCATGAATCTGTCCTTGGGATAAGCAATGAAATGCAGGTACTGAATCTCCTGAAACCACACAACTACTTGGAAATACTCAAAGTTAGAGGATATGGTGGTTTAGAGCTCCCGCCCTGGATTGGCAATCCATCATTTTCTAATTTGGCACAATTAGAGATTGTCAATTGTGAGTGCATTAGGTCATTACCACCAGTGGGGCAGTTACCATCGCTCAAGAACTTGGCCATCTGGGGCATGAAAAGCGTGCAAAGGGTGGGAACAGAGTTTTATGGGGTTATTGACTCTTGCCCTATCGACAGCAGCTTTTTTCCAGCATTAGAAGAGTTAGAGTTTGTGAAAATGCCAACTTGGGAGGAGTGGTCATGCTTTGACTGTACTGATCCTCAAAGTGCTCGCACGTACTTCCCATACCTTAAAAAGCTCAAGCTCCAAGAATGCCCAAAGTTGAGAGGGAAGTTACCGGGATTCCTTCCGTCACTTGATGAATTGGAAATACGTGACTGTAGCAAGGCAATCGTCAATTGCATAGTTGGTCTCACTTCTCTTCAGACCTTGACAATACATGGAATTTCAGATTTAGATGAAGTGGGTTATATGAAGGATATGAAGCGTCTTCAGAATTTGTATATCTCTAATTGCCCTGGTCTGGAGTCCCTTTCAGGAGGCAAGCTACCAACAACTCTCAAGCAGTTGGGGATAAGTAATTGTGAAAAATTGAAATGGCTACCAGAGGAAATCATGCATAATGATGGGAGGGACTCGGAGTCTCAAATGTGTTTAAAACAATTAGAAATCACATGTTGCGGTCGTCTTGAATCATTTCCAGCAGGTAAGTTGGCTACAACTCTTGAATCAATTGCGCTATATAGTTGCCAGAACCTACAGTCTCTACCTGAGCTGGCGGTGTATGAAAGTGGCAGCATGCTGGAATCCATTGCCATCGGTGGCTGTCCCAAATTGAAAATCTTACCTCCCTTGAGGATTCACAAACTTCCTGTGCTCAAATGGTTGCGAATTGATGGTTTTAGCTCAGAAGATATGATAGAGTCTCTCCCAGAAAGCATTTTTTTAAAACCAAATATGGAGATTCTAGACATCTGCGGCTTTGAATATCTAAAGGCCCTACCAGTACTCCACAGCCTCACATCTCTTACACACTTGACGATCCAAAACTGTCCAATGATTGAGTCTTTCCCAGAAGGCTTCTTCCCCCCAAACCTAAACTATCTTAGCATTAGCCTTAGGAATATGAAGCAGCCGATGCATGAATGGGGCCTGGACCGCCTTGCCTCTCTTAAATACTTAGCCATTTTTGGCTTATGTCCTCCCGATGGCATGCATGTTTCTTCGAGCCTGACTTTTTTTTCAATTGGTCACTTGGAGGATCTGAAATCCATATCCAAAGGCCTCCTCCAGAACTTCAATTACCTTAAAGGGTTCCGAATTGAGGATTGCTCAAACCTGGAGTACTTGGCTAATGATTTATATTTGCCTCCCTCGCTCGGATATTTTGAACTGTGGAATTGTCCTCTTCTGAAGCACAAGTGCAAAGAGGAGACAGGAGAATATTGGCCCCTCCTTTCTCACATCCCTTGCATTAGGATCTGATAGGATAGGATACTATCCCTATTCTCGATATGTCTTTGTAACTGCGTCATCATCCACTTTTTATTTTCCGTTTTATTGCATAGAAAAGAAAATCGTGTTAGTGATAACAGAACAAGAAATTCTCTTGTCATCTTGCCAATTAATTAGGAATTCTGATATTAGGACATGAATATGATGAGTAATCTGATTAGGCCTTGATTTTTTGCACTGACTGGATCTCTCTCTCTCTCTCTCTCTCTCTCTCTCTCTCTCTACACACACACACACACACACACAAATAAAGGCATATAAATGTTGAACCTTTTTTTTACTTTTCAGTTATAAGATATTTTCCTATTTTAATAATATCTAAATTCATTATTATACATTTGGTTAGATTTTTAAGACCATTAGAATACCCTATACATAAAAAGGGGGAAAAATTGTATGGCAGCACTTTAAGTTTCATTTTGGTGCAATAAGATTTTCTCCAAAAATAAAAATAAAAAAAAAAGAAAGAAAATCTATAATTTGCCACTAAAGTTGAAGTTTTGCAACAAGCATGCCCCTATGTTTATGTTACTATAAAAAAAATGTCTTCAAACACAAAATTTTATCAAAACACAAATAACACTATAATATCTTTATAATTAAGTGCATGATAAGTGAAAGATATGCCTTTTTTACTAGTACATTATAGGTCATTTTGCTCTTTTTGTGAGAACTAAAATTGACATTTTTTTTTTTTGTAATCAGAAGCATTTAGTGAGAGTGTTAATGGTGCATGTGAGAGTTTGTAAAGTATGAGGGTTGTTTTGCTTGTTTTTCAAAAAATAGAAAACGTACACCAGATTTGGCATTTTTTTTTTTTTGGGCTAAACAAAGTATTTGGAGGTGTTTGGCAACGTCCATCAAGGCTAGTTGAGCTCACTACCTGGAACTAAATTTATTATTCAATTAGATTTAGAACAGTATTAAGATTCTATATGGCAAACAAAAAATTTAAAAAGAACATACACTTGGACTAATTTTTCACTTTAATATGCTTTTAATTTATGAAAAATTACAACTAATAGGCCTTAAATTTTTAATAGAATAAGTAAAGCCCTTTAACACAATGTTTTATCAATTTCATAATCTTATAACTTAAATGAAATATATTGTTAAATTTTAAATTTGAATCACAATCGAACCCTTTGTTTTACTTTTATGAAAAAAATTTCTTAGTTGGCATTAAATAATAAGTTACTTTACTCTTTTGATAAGAGCTAAATTTGACATTGGATATTTAATTTGCATTAGTACCATAAAAATAAAAATATTTAATCACATTGAACTAAATTTATTGAGCTTTTATTTTACTTTTATGACTGAATTTCGTAAGTTTCCACTGTATCAAAATTTTACAACAAACATGTGCTTAAACTTGTATAGTTATCAAATAGTGAATTTATTAGAAATATTTTATCAAATTAATTAACTTTAAGTTTGGTTACTTTTACCTTTAGATTATAAGATTTGAAATTAATTAATATAACTGCCTAAAATATTAAATTTTGTCACATATGACATTCAACATTTTTTTGGTAAGACTTTAAAACTTGAACTCTATGAAAAACGAAATTCAACCAAGAACCAATCTTGGTTCTTAATAAATTATAAAAAACAAAATAAAATTTTATAAATTTTATCAAATTGGAAGTAACTTTTATTTGGATATCATATTTTATGTTAAAGGCTTTCATATGCAAGAAGTCTAAGAGGTGTTTGGAGAGAAATTATAAATAAATTTATATTTTTAGATTTTTTTTTATTTTTAGAAGTTTTGTAAATTTAATAATTTTAGAATTGTGGTAAATTTTTTTATTTTGTGGGTGTTTAAGTAGAATAAGGGAAACACTTTAGGGGTTTGTAGGATGAAAAGTTATAACTAAATTACATATTGGAAAATTAAACTCCTTCAATTACGTGTGAGCATGAGTTGGATAAAACTGAAATCTAACCCAAATCACCTCTATTGGGTTAGGTTAGGTTGGATAAAAATTGATCATGGTTCACGAGTTAGTTCCACATATGTGAGAATTGAAGATACATAAAAATTGATCATGGTTCGCGAGTTAGTTCCTACCTTCAATATTCAAGATTTTATTTCATCCCAAACTTGTGACTACTTCGTATTCATTCTAAATTCATTAAAAAATAAATCAATCTGTCCATGCTAGAATTAATTCCTTAAATCAACAAAAAAACCTATTATATGAGTTCATAGATGGTGCACAATTACTATTTCATTTACGAAGAAAAAATAAAATAATGTAAATATTTCTTAATTGTATAAAAAATATTATCCAGTTCAAAATTTCTTAGAAATGACTCACAAGCACTTTAAAATAATTTCAAAAAATAATTGAGATTACACAGTTACTTCAAGTTCCCAAATTTCATCAAATTGAGGACCAATATGAAATATTTAAAAAGCTTAGAAAAAAAATAAAATATCTAATATTTTAAGGATGTTAGGGAAGTATTAAAAGGTATTGTTCACAAATTCTATCATATTCTTTATGTTACCAAATTTTCCTTTTTAACTTGAATAAAATATAGTATTTAGATTATTCCAACTTGAATAAAACTAAGGGTATATTTAGCAATAGTTTGTATTTTTTATATCTATTATGTGCTTCTTATCTACTTATTTATTTATTCCCTTAGTGCTTTTTCTTTGATAAATTTATTGAGAATTTTTAAATTTTTGTAAATTAATATATTGTTTAATATTTTTTTATCTAATTAATCAAAAATTTGATACATCTCTAATATTTTCAAATGGCAAAAAAATATGTGTTAATTACATGCACTCTATTGAGGTAGTGGCTACATACACACAAATATGTGTCATGAGCACAAGCGTTTTAAAATTTTAACCTCTAGTCACCCCGGAAGTGCACAATGTGTTGTATGCAAGTGGTAAGTGTAAGTGTTGTCCCAAGAGATAGTGCAATCCCACAATGAGCAACAAATTCTAGCTACTCAAACACTAACTGAAATAAGAAAAACAAGTGTTGTATGATAAGGTTGGAAAATTTGGGGGAATAAGATGTAAGGATACAAGTTCATTACTATGAGAAGACAAATGCTAACTACCCTAGCTTGAACTTAACTTGAATTGACTAACTCACTAACCAACACAATCCCCCCTAAAATAAAACCACCTAACCTAGCTACCTAAGTTAAGCTGGGGAACTATGGTTGTTTTTACTTGGTGTGGTGTAGGAACTCTAAAATCTAAGCCTGTCTTTCTCAATACTAAGACTTACTCACCTACAACCTAGTTATGAGTTTTTCTTAAGCTCACAAGTTAAATTAAGGTGGGTTAAAATCTAACCCTTCAATTACACCTAATGGATAGCTAGATTATCTCTAATTGAACTACCTCACCATGTTCATCTATATTTCCACCACTCCCATCTCTTTTTCAAGACTAAAGTTGTTATTGAAATGCATGTATGAGGTGATCAATCACATGCAAGAGGAAGTTCAAGAGAAGAACAACATAAGCAACTTCCATGAATGACCTCAAAATAACATTAAATAGCAAATGTTAAGAGTACATTCTGAAGAGATTAAATAAACTACTTCATAACTAAAACATTCATAGACAAAGTACTAAAGTTTAATCCAAACATAAAAGTGCAAGTACAAAGAATGAAATGAAATGAAAGAACCAAATAAAAACCCCTAGAAGCACAAGCCTCCTTGTGCTCTAAGAATTCCTTTAGCACCTTCAAACCAAGCTCCCAACTCAAGCCTCCACTGGTCACTCCCAAGAGAAAGAAGGAGAAAGAGTATGGTAGATGAATAGGGAAAACAAAAACCTTCCTTTAGAAGTTGTTGTCCAAAACACCTCTAAAACTTTGTCTTATATTTCATCTAACTTAAGAGATATAATCCTCTAGCCAATAGAAAGCTTGGATTCAAAAAAGAAGCAAGGGACCACAAAGATCCAAAATCCGAGCCAATGCATTGCCAACATAGAAGAAATGGCAGCCCCGCGTCACCATGACATCGAATGGCGCCGCATCACCACGAAGTCAAACAATGGCACTGCATCACCGATGATAACAAAAAATGGCAGGAAGTTGACAATGTCAGCGATGCGTCGCCACAAGCTTTTTCCCACTTTGACCGTGCATGACTAACTTTTGCTCTACTTGACCCCACTTCATTCCAACATATCCACAATGCTGCCTAACTTGCATAATAAAGGAACAAAACAAGAAATATTAAGAAAGGTGGCACAAAGTGATAAAAATTGATGCTCAAAATTGCCAAAAAATTAATCACTTTGACCGTCACAATATGCACTTATCAATGTGACATACATAAAGTGCTTCACGTATAGATAGATATATGGTAGGTTGAATGAGGGCAACTTCGTTTGTGGTTTCATTAATTACTTGGTGGATCGTTATAATTCCTGTTGATTAAGAAATAATGAGAAGAAACAATTGTAAAGGTGTAGTAGAACATGAAAAATTTCCAAGATTTGAGAGATATTAAATTTTTAGAACTAGAAAGTATTTTATAGCATGTGCACCTAGCAGTTTTAGGGGCTCAGGTCTCTAGTTGGTCATATGTGGATTTATTATTTGATGGTAGATGTTGTTGATATTGCTTGGTGGATTATGGTAGTTCCTATTGATTGGAAAATACTAAGAAGAAACAATTGTAAAGGCAAAATAGAATATGAAGAATTTTAAAGATGCGAAAGATATTGAATTTTGAGAACTAAAGAGTATCTTGCAGCATGTGCGTCTAGTAATTTTGGAGGCTCAACTTTTTGGTTGGTTATCTATGGATGTATTGTCTAAGATTGTTGATGTTTTCATATTAAAATGAAGTGGATAAGTGAGGGGCATGCAATTCAAATGAGCAAGAAACAATAAATCTTCATAATAAATATTCATTGAAACTCATATAACTTATTTAAGAGTGAAAGAAATAGTATTACAATAAACAACAAATCAACCCATCACTGAGATTGCAGTTGACCAATACTAACATCCAAAGGAACAAAAGAACCTGCATATTGTCAAGCTTGCGAAGAAATTAAAGATGCTTAGCAGCAATCTTAAATTCTACTTGAACAGAAAGACAATAATAGAACCAAATTCTCTAAACTAGTAAAAAAGCATATTAGAGCACCAACCCTGCAAGTGAATTCCCCAACCAATAACTATGATACTACATTATTCTTGTATCCAATCTCCATGTTTTGCCCATTGTTTTCAGCTAACAGCTAGAGTTATGCACAGCCATACAACTTTCATCATGAGCGACACTAGAGAGGGGCTAAGGTGGCCAGTCCAAGAAATATGTATAATAGCAACCTCAACCTTTAGAAAATTGTATGAAAATTTTATCTATGAGCCTTCTTAAGCAATTTTATACATCTGACTCCATTAATTTCTACTTCTCTCTTTTATGCAAAATGATTTTTATTAATTAGGACTAGTTTTTTTACTTAAATTATTATATTAAATGCTATTTGCAATAAACAATTCATAAAAATGAATTTAGGTTTGCTTTTTATCTCTTGATTCATGAAGTCTACAACCCTAACCTTTTTGGCCTTTTTCACACAAGTTAGAAGTTGGTAGCTTGGTTCAATTTGAGCGGCAACACTGCTGTAATTCTGATCTTCAATGAAAAGTTCCAAGTTGAAGTGAATCTAGAAATTTTTCAACTCTACCAAGAACAACAATAGATTTTGCATCAATCTAACTTTTATTTATAATTTCTTTAACTGATCTTGGAATTCTTAGTTTTGTTTGACTAGGTAAAACAAAACAAGCCTTTTCTATTATGAATATTGTAAAAACTTGATTTCATAACAAGATAGATATTAATTTTTTAAAGGATTCTTTATTAATGTATATAGAAAAGGAGATTGTTGGAACAATTGCTACTAATGTAATTATAGGTGAATTTAGTTCCATGCAGAAATGATAAGTACAATTTAAATAAGTTATACATATATTTTAAATTTTTTATTATATTAAAATATTTTAAGGTGTTAATAGTTGGCCCCTGCTAACAAATTTTTCTGATGTTGGCCACCCATCTCCCCTGTGGCTAATGGTGTTCAGTGGGCCAACCCGGCTGGGCTCAGTCCTGGGTTTGGAGGGCCCGAGCACGACTTGGGTTAAGGCGTGCCGGCTCCATCTCGGGTTTTACCTGGTTTTGGGCCGAGCTGGGCTTGGGTCGAGCATAGGCCCGCTATTTTTATTTTTTTTTAATTTATATATATTTTTATAATTTGATTCTAAAATAAATTTTTTGAAAACTAATTGTTTTAAAAGTAAAAGACCATCATCTGTGTGAAATTTATTAATTTGGAAGCCAAACGGCATTTACATAACATGAAACGGGCTTTACATGAGTCAATAGCAAAACGTTCGATAAAAGTAAATATAAAATAAAAGTAAATATGAAATAAAAGATAAGATCTGTGCTGAACAATAAAATCAGATCAAATACAAAGTAGGAAGATAATGAATAAGCTGTGGATTTAAGCATATATTTCATCGGGGTTTTCTTCGTCGGAACTCTTTGTAGTCTTGGAATCTTAAAACTGCAAGACCCCAATCACGGTTGCATATACAAACTTCAACTGCATTTACTGATAACCTTGTTCATTTTTCTGAAATTGCACGTTTTCTAGAGCTGAAAGCCAACTCATATGTAACGGTTGAAACGGGAACAGCTAGAACTTCTTTGGCAATTATGGAGAGTATTGGAAATTTGTTGCTTCTTGCTTTCCACCATTCTAGAATGTCAGTTTCACTATTCTTCCAAACCAAGTTGAGGTATGCGTCCACTTCATTAAGACCGGATGCTGCAGTACGGAGCCATTTGATGTGTTGCTCTACCAGATTCAATGATGATAAGCCCGACGATGATGAGCACAAGATGGTAGAGGAAGTAGTGTTCGCAACCTTATCCTTATGCCAGTAAACATAAATCTTAAATAACTCCCGCAAGCTCCTCAATAATGGTAGTTATAGCATGAACATAAATATGTGTCATTTCTAAGAAACTATAATAACCCTCAAGTAATTACTGTGTACCCATGATTCTGACAGTCGGGTCTAGTGCAGATGCAAGTAAATAGATCGAGGGTATATCACTAAAATATGAAATCCAATTGTCTTTCATGGCTTTAACCATGTCTTTTAAGAACTCGTCATCCTTGTATTGGTTTAAAACCCATACAATGTTGACCAAATGCATTAAAGCTTTGTGAAATATAGGATAATATACACCGGAGCAAAAAATAGTGGCCCCATAAAAATATCATAGCACAGCAGCCACTTTTGACAGTTTATCCTACATCTCTTGTTTTCAAAAGTGTTTCTTTTCTTTGAAATTTATAAAACATGTCATGTGTGTAGCAAATGGCATCACATTCATCAACATCTCGTAAGTCGAGTTCCATCGGGTAGGACAATCAAGTTTAAAACATTTCTAGCTAAAATTGAGGTCATTTTCAAGACAATATAGCTTAAACTCTTTGAAAACTTTGTTCCTTGACTTCAAATAATGGATTGCCCACTGGATTGGAGTAATTTCAATACTCAAAACTTGAATACTTTTTTAAACAGCTAAGTTTAAAATATGACATATACATCTAATATGAAAAAAATGCGGCATCCTGGACAGGTTTTAGTAATTTCTTCAATGTCTCAGCCGCAACATCGTTGTTGGATGCATTATCAAATGTTATGCTAAAAACCTTGTCATGACAAAAAAAATCTTTAAAAGTTTATAAAATAACTTGGAATACGTTCCAACCAATATGATCGACCTCCATCCACTTAAATGCAATTATACGTTTTTAAACAACTCAATTATCATCAATTCAATATGCAATGATATAACAATAATCTTATCTTGATGGTGAAGTCCACATGTCACTAGTGAATAAGATAGAATGATCAAAAGCAGAGAAGTATGCTTGTAGGTTTGATTTATTGGCTTCATAAATAATAAATGCCTCCCTCTTAGCAATACTCCTAGATGTTCTTTTAAAAGCATGGTTTAATTCTGATTTAATCCATTTTTCCATGTGCCTATCTTCCGCTTGTGTAAATGGTTTTTCAATTAACATCATTCATTCTGCCATGTCTTCTCTACAATTTTGTTGATTAAATCTAAAAATACTTGATCTGCCGGCAGTACTAACAAGCTGTGTCTAACCGCCGGTACTAGTAGCTGCATCCGGACATAGATTTGGGTGCTTATGTTCTATATGCCATTTGAGTGTTCCTATGCCAAAGTTCTTCTTGTGCGCAAGCTTTGTGTTGCAATGTTTGCAATTTGCGAAACTCGCATCATTGCCATGAGCATCATTCTCGAAAACTTGATCAAAATGCCCCCAAACCCATACGGTGAACCTCGACGTCTTACCTTGTGATGGAAGTTCGGGTTGATGGCTTATCAGGGTTTGTTGAGAACCATCCCTTCCATCAACATTCTTTGATGTCATTGGCTCCACCTCTTCAACGTCATCATCTAAAAGTTAATCGTCAGGCCCCAAGTCGTATTGACTTATATAGAATTGCTCATCCTCATTAATTTGTTGGATTTGAGCCCCATGAGTCACCGGTCGGGAAAGGCCACGAAAAACAGACCTCAAACCGGTGTGGGATAAAGAGCTTGAGGCCTTCCCCTTTCCTCTTGATGCCATTTGTGTCAAAATAACTTGAGAAGATGAACAGCTTTGGAAGTAATTAAAGAATGATTAAGAAAAAAATGAAGAAAATAAGGTTGAGAGCTTGAAGAAAATGAGAGAATGCATTAGTAAAAAGGGAGAAATTGCTAAGATTGGTGTGAAGAAATAGTGAAAATGGCATCCTTATGTATAGGGGAATGCATTTTTTTTTAACTAAAAAACCCTTAAAATATAGTTGTTGATAGGGGCAAAAAAGTAATTCTAGGAGGGAAAAAAAAAACTGCAGGTTGTTAGAGGGACCTGCAGTGTAATTTTCTAATTTTTTTTTAAATTTAGAGTCATTAGGAGCGTTGGTTGACCGTTGGGACCGGACCGGCCAGGCCTGGGCCAGTCCCTATGCTAGGCCTCTTGTGTGCCCAGCCTACTTCAACCCCCTTCCTATCTAAGGCCCATAGCCATGCCCTCCCTTTGCTGTGCTTAACCCGGGCCTGTGCCGAGCTGGGTTTTACTGGATCTGGACCGGGCCGGTCCCCCGCCCCTTTGAACACCACTACCTATGGCACCACATTTACATCATTCTTCTTTGTTCATTAGCCACGTAGGAGATGCTCATCATTTCACTACTAACAAAAATCAGGCTTTTTCAATACCCTTTTCCAATGGCTTTATGTTGGAGATTTTAAATTTTCAATACGAATCCATTAGAAGTGGGCAAGTTTATTAATCACACATTGAAAAAAAAAAGTTTTAATAGCCAAAAAATAAACTATTGGAATTTTCAACCGCAAACCAATGCTAAGTGAACTGTTAATGACTTCCAATGACTCTTTTGTTAACTAACGGTTTAGTGCGTTATCAACTATCAAAGTTATTGGAAATTTCCAGTGGTCTAGACGATGCTAATTACCAATGGTTGAGCTGTTACAAAGTTCCACCGGTATAATCGTTACAAGGTTGTTGTGGCTTTCATCATTTCAATCATTTCTCCACAATTTTCACTCCACTGGCAAAGGCTGCTTGTGTGCCACGTCTTTCATAGACAGCTGCAGACGTCGTTTTGACGCGATTAGATATATTTCCACACTAACTAGTCAACGGTACGTGCGAAAATCTCTGTTCCTACACCACGGGAAACAAACAAAAAAGCTTGGGACAGAAACAGAACCAGAACCAGAACCGGAGCCAGAGAGCCTCCTGTCTCTCTGTTTGTGTTAAAATATGGCCATTTCTGGCTTCTCTAACTTCACTGCGCGATCATTCTCTCTCCCCTCACAAGCCCATCACCTGCCGAGCTTCAGGATCGTCACCAGCCGCCTCACCACTACTACTAGCACCTCTACTCTCTCCACTCCCTCCCTAGTCCTCAACTTGTCCTCCCACAAAAAATTCCGGCCCACTCTTTTATTCTCATCCGGAAATGGGCGCGGATTCACTGGGGGAGGGGGGTACGGCGGCAGCGGTGGTGGTGGAAGTGGCGGAGATGGACAGGAAGATTCTGGGTCTCGCAACCGGACGGAAGCAATCATCGCATTGGCGGAGGCGGGTCGGTCGTTGGAAAGCTTGCCAAAGGATCTGTCAGTGGCGATTGAGGCTGGGAGGGTCCCGGGATCGATAGTCCGGCGGTACTTTGAGCTCGAGAAGTCCTCCATCTTTCGGTGGTTGCTTAATTTTGGAGGGTTTAAAGAGCGGTTGCTTGCAGATGACCTCTTCTTGACCAAGGTTGCCATCGAATGTGGCGTCGGAATCTTCACCAAGGTTGATGCTTTTTTATTGGAAATGTTAATAACTCTGATACCCGGAAGTTCATTTTAAAAAATTTGATAGAATTGTGTCTTTATTTCTTCAAATTTAGACTGCTGCAGAGCTGGAAAGGCGCAGGGAAAATTTCACGAAGGAGCTTGATTTTGTCTTTGCAGATGTGGTATGGCCTCTATCAAATTTAAATAGAAATTCCAATGCTGAATTCACAACTGGTGTTATTATGTATTAACGATTGTGTTGTTGTTCTGCTTCAAGGTAATGGCCATAATAGCAGATTTTATGCTCGTGTGGCTCCCGGCTCCAACTGTTTCTCTTCGGCCACCACCTGCGATTAGCGCTGGGCCTGTTGCTAAGTTCTTCTACAGCTGCCCAGATAATGCATTTCAGGTTGGTGGCGTATGCTTTGAAATCATAGGTATAATACTCTTTGCTGCTCAATGTGACTTGTATATCTGCTTGACGTTTCCAATCTTGCTTGCAGGTGGCTTTGTCTGGGACATCTTACTCGCTTCTGCAGAGAATAGGCGCAATAGTGGTATGTTCTTGCTACAAAAGTTTGATCACCAGTTTTACACACGTAGTGGAACTTTATCTATCCCTCTTTGATGCAGCGCAATGGTTCCAAGCTCTTTGTTGTTGGGACGAGTGCATCTCTGGTGGGTCACAAACCTCTTGTTCTGACATGTTTGATTTGAAAAACTTTATTTTCCAGTTCGTTCTTATTAAACTTACTGAAGCCATTATCAGATTGGTGTAGGAATAACAAATGCATTGATAAATGTTCGGAAGGCTTTTGATAAATCTTTTGCTGGAGAGGCAGAGGATGTGCCGATATTGTCAACCAGTGTGGCCTATGGTGTCTATATGGCAGTTTCTAGCAACCTAAGGTAGTTATAAATATAACCCATTATTAGTTTGTTCTGCTCTGCCTTACTGTTTATCTAAGATTGTTTTCTGGAATTAAGTGCTATTTTCTCTTTATGCACGACTAGCTGTCTAATGCCATATTCGTGTCTAACCATAGCATGTCTCTGCTAAAGCTAGAGCAAAAGGAAATTCTTGCTTGGCTCAATGCCATATTCGTGTCTAACAGAGACTATCTACATTTGTTGTAGATGATTCACATTTAGAAAGGAAAATCTTGGTCTATGAAAAATGCCTAAAGTTAAAAGAGACTAGATTGACAAATAGATAGATTATAGTATTATTTTATTTCTTTTTTTTCTTCCCTCCTTCTACAACTTACATGGGGAGCATGGCTGTTATCCCAATCCAATGATGGCTAAGGGAGATGGGGAATCTAAGCCGCTAAGTGATTGAAGCACCACTAAACTTGCCACTTGATGAGTGTGTTCCACCTTTAGATCAGAGTCTATGCAATTGATTGGCTTTAGTTTCTCGGATCTATAATGGGTTATTTGAAACTAAGGGAGCTTGATGAAATAAATGAAGAAAATAATGTTATGATTTTGGTTGCACAACAACAAATGGGTTGATATGCCTGCTGCTGCTTTGGATGTACATATGCATGCTTCTGTTGCTTGATATTGGTTTTAAAACATGAAGATGATAAGCTGCAGATTTCAAATTCTTGTCTAGATTGCTAGATTCATTCGAGTTTGCATGCGTAGTCAATCCTATGGATGCCAATTCCTCGGCATATATTAACACAATCTTATCATCAGTCCCCAGACTCTTATTACAAGAACTTTACTCAGAAGGCTTCTTAATCTATGCATGATTTGATGGAACTGATAATAGCGAATGCAGTTATCTTATGTGCAAAAATTGAGTATTCACTGTCTGATGAACCTTTGCCTTGGTTGAAAAGGTATCAAGTGCTTGCTGGAGTTATCGAACAACGGATGCTTGAGCCACTGCTACATCAAAACAAGCTTATGTTAAGTGCAATCTGTTTTGCAGTTCGAACTGGGAATACCTTCTTGGGATCTTTGATGTAAGCTGCTGAAAGCTCGCACCTAATAATATGTTTCTGGTAACTGTATACCGTCTGGATGCTTATTTGAACTTTATGTGGCAACTCTTTAACAGGTGGGTGGATTACGCACGGTGGATTGGAATTCAAAAGATACGGGAGTGACAGAAATGAAAGCATCAATAGGTTTACTTTTGTGTGGAACGTATTTGATGCATCAATTTGTTTCTTTCTTATTCTCTTTCTTCCACTAGGAACGATAAAAAGGCAAGATTGTGTAAACTGGTCGAGTGAAGTTTCCTGTATATGATTGATTGCTTCTGAGTAGGGGTGAGTAGGGGTAACCATGATTCGGATTGATTCGGTTGGGTTAGTTCGGTTTTATGGTGAAACTGAACCAAACTCAAAATGGCATTGGTTTCAAAATTTTTCTACCCAACCCAAGAACCGAGAATCAAACAGAACCAGAACTATGGTTCTGGGTTTTTCAGTTTTTCAGTTTATACCATATATCTATAACAATACAAAATTTCAATAAAATTGCATCCATAATCAATTTTATGAAATATTTAACATAATATATAATTAAATTAACATTTAAATATATGTATTTAGACACGTTCAAAAAAGTTTAAAATGTTGTTATTACTAAAATGGTTCAAAAGAGTTGCTTGTGAAGTATCTTCCATCTTAACTAGTTTACTTCCATCTAATAAGTCTTTAAAACCATTTTCTTCAGTATCAAAATCTAAAATATGTTGATATCATAAATATCTTGTTTCGCATGACTCATAAATGAAAAACTATGAAAATTATGTCGTAGAGAGTAGTCTGGAATGAAAGACCGAAAGCAAAATGACCCAAAAGTAGTCGGTTTAAGAAGTGAAGTGATTTAACTGAATATATATTTCTTTGAAGAATTATGATGATCTTTTTGTGTTTTTATATTAAATCATTAAACTGATGTTCCAAATTGAAATAACATGGAAGTATAACTAACCCAAAAACCATCAATTTTCCTATATGTAGAACTAATCCGCAAACCATAATTATTTTTTTTCTCAACTCAACCCATCCAATAGGGGTGGTTTTGGTTGGGTTTCAGGTTTACCTAACTCATGTTTATCCCTAGTTTTGAGTACTAGAAGTTCTTGACTTGCATTCACGCTTTGTGTAATGGAATTATAGAGATCACATCGGGTTAGTTTGGTTTGGAACTCAAAACACATTGATCTGATTTTATGTTTTTATAAAGTGTAATTAAATTGTCCAAATTACATGCTAAATCCGATCCGAATCATTCAAATTATATTTCACTTTATTCGATTCTGTTTATTTAGATTCTCTTTCTAAAACCTAGATACATAGTAAATAAAAAATAAGATAAATATGTAAATAATAATAATAATAATAATAATAAGTAAATAGCTTTATTTAAGATCAATATAAATAATGGTAAGACATTTATTAGTATTCAGTTTTAAGTATATGATCTAATAACTGAATATAAAATTTGGTTCAAACCGTCTGAATTAAAAAAATAACAAAATCATTTTATCAAATATAATTAATTTTTTCAGTTTTGCTTGAATAATGTTCATCATTACTTGAAAATTGTAAACAAGTTCATTAGAATCATTAAAACATCGACATATTCCATGCGCTAAATTTTACGTATGAGCTATTTCCAATATGCTAATTTTCACTGAACAAATTACACAGTATTATTGGTGCATTCAACGTTTTTTAAGTTAAGATTTACTTGGTCAGCCTCAAACTAAATGATGCATGAACAGTTTTTTTTTTTTTTTTTAACAAGACTTTTGGTAGCTGTAACCATATTATTGGTCCCGACTAATTCAGATTGAGCTTCGCCAGACTACATTTTAGGGGAAGCTCTCCCAAAGCTACTAGTGTTAATATACACATGCTAACACTATATTATACCTCCTAAGTACTATTTTAGATTTTTTTTTTTTTTAATTTAGCAAATTTGAGTGAAAATTAAGTGGAGAAAGTCAATAGTTTTGATAGACAGAATACTTGTTGCGGAAATGGTACAAAATTAAATACAGAAAATGGCTTACACCAGACACGGTACATATTGGGCTTGAGTTGGGCTGACGCCCATTCCAGATCTTGTAGGCCGACAATAGTGAATAATCCAGCTTCGCTGTGGTCTTGCCTTGTCGGATCGTCATCTCCATGAACGAAGGGTCTCTAAAACCCTGACTCGGCGAGTCGGGGCGGCGACACAGAAAGGAGGTAAAGGAGCGGCCTACTAAAACCCTAATCCTGGAGCCACTTGCATAGAAACAAAGAGATGACGCAGAAAGGGAACCTCTTCAAAGGCCAACAGAAGAAGAAAAACATCCCTCCCAGTCGCCATGGCAAAATCCCCCACACCCGCAAAGGTCCGAATCTTCAAATTCAAACACTGTTCCTCTCTCTCTCTCGCTCTCGTTTCTTTCTTCCTTCCAATCATAGATTAAGAATTCTTCTTGTTGCTTAAATATTCTCTTTCAGGGAAGAGATCGGTGAAGCCATCAAAAGTGACGAAAGATATTGAAGCGGACCGAGTAAGCTTCCGTTTTTTCTGGTTCTTTTGATAAGATCAGTACAATTCAATCATTTTTTTCCCTTTAATAAATAAATTAATTCAGTAGGATTTGGTAAAATTAGATTCTCTTAAATTTTTTGCAAACTCGTGTGTCTCTGTATACAGTTTGTGTAGATTGTTCTTTGGGTGTCTTGCATGCCTTGGATGAAATCGCATGTTAAGAAGACTTCTACATAATTTGGCTTAGCTTCTCAAAACAACACCTCTTGTTTCTGATTCCCAATATTCTATTTCATCCAAAAACCAGAATACTATTTGTCCCAAGAGCATTTCTTCCGAGATTTAAGCTGGAAATTCTTGATGTTTTGCCTATTTTGGGAGCACTATTAGTTTAGAGGGAAACAGAACGCCATTTTCTTCAATGCTTCTACGGGTGTCAATGTGGTTGATCTATACTGTGTTGCAGTTGATCAGAGCAGATATTTTGGGTTTTCAGGCCAGCATTTTTGTGTTGTTGGTGCACGGTCTAGTACCTCATTCGCATTCATGCTTCGTTTTCCTTTAGTTTCTCCTTTCAAACATTAGTGCTGCAGTATTGGTTTGGTCCTATTGTGGTTGTTTAAAGTAAAAGCTAGTATAATATTCTCATTTCTCATTCCTCATTCCATAGAGTACTTTCATGTGATTACAGGCATTGTTCTTGTTACTGAAATAGTTAATCACTTATTTGTGAATGTAGGAGCTGAGCAAGTTCATCAACCGTTGCAACGAGATAAAAGCAGCAACTGTTGCTCTAAAGGATGGTGGCCAGCTAAATGTAGTCAACCCAAACAAAGAGGCTTCAGACGGTGGGAAGACCAAAGAGAAGAGTGGCGATGATGCTCAATAGGGTGGACATAGAGATGGCTTGTCAAAGGAGGGCCTGAAAACAACCCGTTGATTTCATCTTGGAAATCAGTTGAGTTTTTTCTTTCTCGAATATATATGTATATTTTCAATTAGGATTTTGTCTTGGAGGTCTGTTAACTTGATGTGGTTTGATTTCAATTGACCATTGCCTTTCCATTTGCTGACAACTACTTAGTAGTTAAAGTTTTGAAGTTGTATGGAGCGCAAGGATCACTCTCCCTTCCCACTTGGTTTTTCATATACCTGAGTGTGATATAGTTGCGTATTAAATTAGATCCTGAAAAACTGGAGTTACGCTGAGATTTTGACTGGGGTTTTGACTATAGTACTTCATTCACGTTTACTGTTTCACTCTTTTGCAATCATAATTTTAGTTGAAATAATCAGATCATTTATGGTCAGGAGTAGCTCGTTTGGCTAAGAACATTAGATAACTTATTTAATCAAATGTTTTACTTCAAAATTTTTAAGTTCAATGTTAAATGCAAATAACTTTTCATTTATTTTTTTCACTGTGGGGATTGAGGAAGGGGGCGGGCGCTGCCTTTGACCAGGGAAATGTATTGCCTCGTAGGTGTATGTAGGCCGTGAAACGTTTTTAAGTATAGATTATCCTTAATTGAACTTGTATTGTGCCTTGTACTATAAATGGCGATTTTGCGCCTAAGCTCTGAGCAACCAATATCAAAATTATCAGCTATGAAAGATTGGCGTTGAACGAAGTGTTGAATGATTCAAAATGTGCTCTCTCATAAGCATAATATAAAAAGGTTTAAAAAGTGATCTTTGCATTCCTTTTTGCACCTCAGAAGTTTTTCATGCAGATTGAGGATTGACCTTCGAATGACGTAGAATTTATTAAAAAAATATCAGAATAAAAGAAATTACGTTGTTAAGGGCGACGATTGTTTAAAAAACAGAAAGAGATACAAGAAAATGAAAAGTGAAATCAAAAAGTAAAATTAGGAGGTCGGATATGTCACATAAAGCGGGAGCAAGAGCAGGGACAGGAGTAGGAATGAGAGTTAGAGCTGTAAACGAACAAAACGAACTTGAGCAAGTCTTGTTCATGTTTGTTTATTTAGTTTTTAACGAACACGAACAATAAATGAATTTTTTTTTCTTTATTTGTGTTCGTTCGTTTAGTTTTAGTAGGTGTTTGTGTTCGTTTGTTTATACGAGCTTAAATGAACATAAATGAATATAAACGAACACAAATGAATATAAACGACCAATTATTAGAATTAAATTAATATCAAACGCTTCCACAAAAAAAAAAACAGAGAAAATAGAACACAATTGCAAAGAAAATAACACAAAAAATAACTGTTTATCAGAAACAAACAATAAGCAGTCTCATCGGCGGTGAAGTGAGAAGAACGATGGCCAGTGTGGCAATAATAAAACCCAGTCCCCAAATAGTCTTTTAATGCCGGTGAAACGTGGGAGGAGCGGGGAGGACAGCGTCTACTCGAAACTTGATGGTCAGTGGCTAAAAGACTCGACGCGATTCGCAAGTGACACGGTGGGGCGGCAACCAATCACGAGTGTAGCGATATTGTCACAGTGGCGCTTGGCATGCGACGGCCTAGTGGTAAGGCACTAATAGAAACAGCAAAATAAAGACCCTATTTGGGAATAGTTTTTGTAATTAGCATTAGAGTTTTGGATAATTTATTTAACGGTTGTAATGAAAATGCTGAAGCTAAAAGCTAAAAACTAACAGTGGATAGCTTTTTCAAAACTCTAACGCTAATGCCAAACAAGGCCTAGAGAAAGAGACAAAGACCTAGGTCAGGGAACAGCCAAATCAAAGAAAAGGAAACTAATTTGGGGTGGTAATCTGGTATGTAGGGTGTAAGTAGGTAATAATAAACATATATGATAATAGGTTATAATAAATATATATGATATATAAAATATATATAATAACAAATGTATAACTAGTATATAGATAAACAAACGAACATAAACGAATGAGTAAATAAACGAATATTAACCGAACAATTCACGAATATAAATGAACGAATGAGATTTTGTTCGTGTTCGTTCATTTAACTAAATGAACATAAAAGTCTGTTCGTGTTTATTCGTTTAATTAAATAAATGAATATAAACAAACTACTATCAAACTGTTCACAAACAATTTACTGAACGTCCTGTTCGTTTACACCCCCAGTGAGGGTGTATATTTATTAAAATTATAAAACCTTTGAGATTGAGAGTGGCTGGAGAGCAATATGTACATGCATTTATGTAAGTTATTTGATTTATTTACAAGTTAATGCTTGAATGAAATTTTAAAAGATAAAAAAATGATCTACAGGTTGGTACGTTTAGAAAAAGGAAAAATTAATATACAAATAAAAAATTAAGTAACAGCCGTAAAAAGATTTTTTTTAAAAAAAACAGTACGTTAAAACAAAAAGAAGAGAGCAACTGCCTGCCATGTGGGATGATGGACCCACTGTCAAATATTTGACAAAAAGTGAAGTAAGATAATGTGCTTTGATTTTGAAAAATCAAAATTGCTACGTACAGAAAAAAATGAAACTCAACCGATCGGCGATAGCACAATCAAAGCGCCTTGTATTCGTGAATTTGGCTCTTTAAAAGCGCGATTTAATTGCAAATTCGCTCTGAATTTGTGAATTTACGTTTTTTAATTGAATTCGTGGTTTTGTTGCACGAATTATGTGACTAAGATCGGAAGTTTATAGGGATGAGGTAATCTATTAGAAGATCTTGTTTCTAGGCTTTATGTTTCACCTTGTGGTTAAAGACTGTTTTGATTACGTCCATAAGTTGGTGAGCTTGGAAACTATTCTACATTTGTTCAAGTTGCCCCCATTTGACCCTTGCCTCTGGTGGTCGTTTTCTTGTTTCTTCATTCTCGTTTGTCTCACTTCTATTTCTTAGTTTTGCTCTGGCCAGATTTTATCCCCACCGCAATAGTTATTGGGCCATAAGAAACACGTGACAAATACAATCTGGGCAATTACATCTGTAGATGTTATAATATACTTTTTTATAATAGGTCATCATTACAAAACAAGTGATAGATGTAACGGCCAAAATCTGGGTCATCCGTTTCTATGAAACTCACGTACAGACGGCCCAAATAAGACTTACATTTGACACCTATTACAATATAATTTCTCATAATAGGCCACAGAAATAGATGGTCAAATCAGGCCGTCTGTCACATGTTACAATATAATTCCATATAGTTGTGACATATGAGCTTCAAATGGGGCCTCTCTCTCTCTCTCTCTCTCTCTCTCTTAATTAATATAACTTTCTCTGCTAAGAAAAAAAAGAACATGAATTTTGGCGGCCCTCCATTCACTATTATGGCATGCAGCGTCGGCATTTGTTAGACAGCTTTAAGTCAAGTTGTGAGAAATCAGAAATGCCGCTAATATACCAGCCCACAAGGAATTGGTCTGCATTGCCTCTGGTGAATAGAACTGGCTATGCATTGAAGTACAATGACACTTGATGATTCTGTACAAGCAAACACGACAATGTCGAAGCTACCTGGCCATTAGATTCTAATATTATAATGCTACGACCATTCGTCATCTCGTGCTTGTGAGTTGTGAGCATCAAATGCGCAAAGAAGTTCTCCCACATCATAAAAAGATGCAAGTATTCTTACTAACAAAGTGAGATTTGTCCGGTGTCAAGAGGAAGAGAGTCAAACCACTTGAAACAATTTTGATGCAACAAAACTGCCCTCTAATCGTCACACAACAAGGAAGGAGATAAATAGGAGCAATTACCCAACAAAAATAACGGAACCAGAGCATAGAAAACAGCAGGCTTTCTAGGCAACCCCATAAAAGTAGCAAGGCAATTCGACCAAGGGTAAAATTTAGTTCATGACAACTAACCAACAAGCTGCAAGTTATCAGCTCTGACAGAACAGCAAAAATACAACTTCCATATACTCGAGATACCTCCCACCATCATCTGGCATTGACATCTTACTTTGTGCTGGCCCTTGACTCTGATTTCGAATCACCTCTAGCTTGAGTCACTTCCGCACCTTTGGCCTCACCAGAACAACACCCACCACCATGTTGGTGCTGGTGATGATGATGATGATGATGATGTGGATGGTGATGTTTCCCCTTCAGCTGCTTCCTCATGTCATATGCATCCTCCCCATCTGCATAATACTTGGCCTCTATATCATGAATTTTATATCCCAATGTCTCCGTGTACAGATTAAAAGCTGCCCTGTTGCTCTTCCTCACATGCAAAGAAACATATTCTGCTCCAAACACCTGCAAGCCAGCACCAGAACAACACTCCGCAGTGAGTTGTTTTCGGGGCCAAGAAAATTCGAAAGCTGTATATCCACAGCATTTATATGTTTCAGGAAGATCAAAAAGCATCCATCAAAAAATCGAAAGTTAAGTCTGATCTATGAGAAATGAGGTGCTGCTTCTGGGTGCTGCCTCTCCCACAGTATCTTCACACAAATCCATACACTGACTAACCAATGAGAAGTCAATTGCGAGTTGGTTTCCCATCAGCTTGATATGATAATAATCGATTAACCATAGACCTAATCGAAGAATTCAATTGAAAATCATATTCAATCTAAAGAGAGGATGGCGAAAAGTAAACCAAAATCAAGAAGGGAAAATGTTGGAAGGGACCTGCTCCATGGCGGCTTGGGCGGCGTTCATGAGCTTGGTGGCGAGGCCGAGCTTGCGATGGGTGCGGAGGACGGCGAGGGAGGTGATGTGGCCATGACACTCGTTGGTCTCCTCCTCCATCTTGGCGAGGACGTAGCCGACGATGCGGCCGTTGTAGTCCTCGGCGACGTAGAGGAGCTGAGGCCAGGAGAGGATGTGATAGAGATAATACTTCATCTGGTAATTCTCCGGCAGGCAGAGCAGGTTACACGCCTGCATCGCCAGCAGGTCGTCGATCGTCGCCTTCCTTATGCACACCATGATCGATTCCGAAATGCCTTCCCTTCCCTTCCCTTGCAAAATTGGTCGGATTTGGCGTCTGGTTAGGGTTTCCTGATTTTATTCTCGTTTGGAAGCCTTATAGAACTGTATGGTAGACAAGAAAAGGACTTAAGTTTCCCAGTAGACAAATGACTCACTGTAGTTTTTCCCATCCAACATTTGATAACACAAGAAACATCCTAGGGATGGCATCGGGTAAAACCTACAAACTGCAGATACCTATCTATGAATTGCAGATATTTAGCTGAAATCCACCCGCTTGGCGGGTACAGGCTGGGACAGATTTAGAACTATCCGCACCTGCGAACCAAGGACTCTCGATATTTCTTGTTCTTCAAGAGTGATGTACTTGTTAAATTTCAATCTAATAGGCCTTTTTTGTAAAATATAATAAAATTAGAGGACTAAAAAAATAATTAACCCAAAATAACAAATAATACAACTCAAAACCTAATTTTTACCACACAGTCCCAAGACCTATTTATTCTTTGTGATGTCCTCCTTCATCTTTGTTCTCTATTCCTCCATCACCACTATTCTCTTGCTCTGCTTCTTCATCCTCCATTTCATTCCGTTAGGTCTCTCTCTGCAATCCACTTGTCCATCCTTCTGTAGCCCATTGCCCAATCACCAGCCAAGGCCTCTATTGATCTCTCCCTCTTTGCCGGAAGACCATCCAAAGATGAACATCCGCAACTCCACTTTTCTTAGTCGATTGGTATCTCGGCTTCAAAAGAGTTAATAAACCTCTTTGATTCATTGACTTGTGGACTTTAGTGACTTTCAAAGGTGGGTGGATTTCTGGCGGACGTTTGAAGAATAGTAGTGTATGTTTTCGTGGGTAATCCGGTGGTCATCCATGACTTGCGGGTGGCAGGTGTGGGTGTAGTCTTATGCTGACGGGCAGGCGGCAAATATGGCAAATCCGTGCCTGATCCACCCCGTTGCCATCTCTAAAACATGCCCACTAGGCCTGGCCGTTTGTCAGTTCATTTCGCGAACTCCCATTTGTGTTAACACGTTAAGTGGAAGATTTGGAAATATTTAATTAATTGAGTTTGAAAGTCCCCTTAAACTTGCAAATATTTACAGTTAGCCCAATTGAATCCTCTCCCTAGCTTCGCTTTGTACCTCATCTCTACCACTCCAACTTTGCCCTGTCCTTCATCTCTGCGCTCTCAACTATCCTCATCGCTGCTCCTCATTTGTCCTCATCACTACGTCCTCCTCACCTCTATCCTTATCGCCCAACTAGATCTGTCATCTTCAAGCGCTTCCAATTTCGTCGCTCGATCTCCCAATGATGAATCCATCCTATTCATCGCATCCTTTTCTTCCAACTTTGCCCATCCCTCATCTTTGCCCACTCCAGCCACACAACTAAATTCGTCATCTTCCAACACTTCTAGTTATGTCGCTCAATTTCCCGATGAGGAATTCGTCATCTTTGTAGTGTCCTCATCTCCCAGCTTTACTCCGCCCCTCATCTACGTCCACTTCCCAACTAGATTTGTCATCTTCCAACCAAAGTAGTCCATCACGATCTCCTAATGAGGAATTCGTCATCTTCACCACATCCTTATCTTTGCCATGTTGCTCATCTTTGTCCCTCATCTCACTACCGAAAATTGATCGTATGATAAACAAGCTGAAGAGACCATAAAAGCAAAAGATATAAATCAACATTTTGGCGCACAACAGGAGTGAGGAGCAGAGGTGGCAGTGGCGGTGTGGGTAGAGTAGAAGACTGGCGAGATTAATTGGGATTGGTAGAAGCCATAATTTCACTTAGATTGGAGGTCAAATTTTTTTTAATTGAACAGTTGGTTAAATGTTTGACTCGATAACGTGTTAACGCGGACAAGTGAATGTGAAATGAATTGGCAGTAAAAATCCAACTTGTCAATGAGAAATGCACACGTGGAACAACCTTCATTTTTCTAGTAACTTTGGTCGATTGTTATAGGCTTTAGAATGCAATAAATTCAAAAAAGTAGAAATTTAATAGTATTTATGTAAAAAGACTAAAAGAGTGGAAAAATTAAAATTTTTAAATTAATACATTTAAAATGCAAAACGAACACAAATTCTGGAAAAAAATCATTTTTCCCTTGACAAGAAAACAGTACAAACTTAATATGCTGCTTATTGTCAGTTGTAACATTCTCTGCACCATTAGGAGAATCTAATGCATGTATCTAGCTATTGGATAGTTTTAACTTTAAACGAAACGTGCTAATTCAATTGTTAATAGAAAAGAAACACTTTCTCCTATCGTTATCAACACAGAAGTACGGATTTTTTAAAAACAAAAAACTAAAAAACAAAAGTGAAAAGGTCTAGTTTTTGAAATTTCGGAGAACATAAATGTAGTGGCAGTGGATGAGCCAATACAAAATATTTATACTATGATATTATATTAAAATATTTTATAGCATAGAAAAGATAAATAATGTTTATAATTTAAATTGTACACGACGCTCTTTGACATTAACAAAATTAGACAAAGGAAAATACTTCAATCAAAATATATGATTAATTTAAATACAACTAATTCAACTTATTTTTTTGCTTCCCTAAGGACTAAGGCAAGAAGCGGTTTCTTACTTGGGTTTTCATGTTCCCAACAACCAAAAGAAGCTTAGCATGATTCATGAAAAAACTTGAAGACTCAATTTCATACAAGAAGAAATTTTCATAAGAGTATAAGTGAAGCACCACTGCATCACAGTAAATTGATACTTGATAAAGAAATACTTGATGGATGATTAAGTGAGAAACCCATGAAGATGGGTACAAAGAAAATTAGTCTTTTCTTTCGCTATATAATAGGTTAGAGCAATAGGAACTAAAAAGATTAATAAATGAAATGAGCTTCAATCAATTATATAAAAATAAATGGGCCACTAAAACTTTGCAAGAATAGTTAAAAAGAATGGGCCTAATTTTCAAAATGTAATATTTAATTATATATATATATATATATATATATATATATATATATATATATATATATATATATATATATAGAGAGAGAGAGAGAGAGAGAGAGAGAGAGAGAGAGAGAGAGGCCAAATTTTAGGTGGTATATCTTTTTTTTTTTTTTACTTAGAATTTCAAAAGAGAAGTTAAGATATAGAGGAATGGAGAGAGAAGTCTTGAACCTAAGACAAATAAGTGAAAGAAGTGGGTGTCCCTTGTGCTTTGTCATTTTATCTAAGAGCATGGGAACAAGAAATGCATAATTAAGAAATGTATAGTTTTGATTTGACCACAAAACAAATGCAAATACTTTTGATAATATTAAATTTTTATTTTTTTTTTATAATTCCTAAAAATAAAAATTTTATAAAAAAATAATAATACCATAAAAATTTTACAATCAATAAATTACTACATCTAAATAATATTGTCTTTCAAATAAAATTAGTTCTATGTAAAAAAATTTAAAAATAAAAATTATTTATTTTAATGTAAATTAAAATTAATTGACTCTTCGTATAATATATGGGAAAAGTGAAAATAAAAAAAAAAAAACAAAGGAAAAAAAATTAACAACGACAAGACGACCAGCAAACGCTGCAAACCTGAAGCTTTCGGTCTTGAAACCGTCTTGACTTTGGCTGTAGGCAAATTATAGATGCGATTGCGCGTCACGCGCTTAAACCTCATCTTTTTCTTTTTTACCAAATTCGAATCAGGAGAGGATTCGCAAGCAGTTTTCGAGTCCTTGTGTCACAAGGAAACAGCCCTGCTTCTAAATAAATACATATCGTCGCCCTATTCTTCATCCCTAAAATTGTTCAATTCTTCTTCATACCTAAACTTCTTCCTTCCTCGGAGCACAGCGTTGATGGCGACCTCACCCGAGCTTTTGAAGTACACAGTCACATATTCTGGGAGAAAAATCGACACCGTGGTCACCTCCAACTCTGCGGTCGTCCACTCATGGATCAACTTCGTCGTGCGATCTTACCGGTACGGGAAAGACGCTCTTTTGGTCGGCCTGGACATTGAATGGCGACCCAACATGGAACCGAACTCCGACAACCCAGTCGCAACTCTCCAACTGTGCGTCGGCGTCCACTGCCTCATCATCCAGATCCTGCATGCAGATGCCATCCCTTGGAAGCTCTTCGGCTTCCTCGCCGATCCTCGCCATGTCTTCGTGGGAGTCGGCATTGCCGACGACGCCAAGAAGCTTTACAAGGACTGCAACCTAGTGGTGAATCGCATGGTCGATCTCCGTGATCTGGCGGCCAAGAGGTTCTGTAACCCCAAACTGCGGCGTCTGGGCCTCAAGGCACTGGCTGTTCAGGTTTCAGGGTTGCGGATGGAAAAGCCTCTTCATGTGACCCTCAGTGACTGGGACTGCGACAAGCTTTCGCCGGATCAAGTGCGGTATGCCTGCATTGATGCGTTCGTGTCTTGTGATATTGGAACAAAGCTGCAGGCACAATACGCTTCGGTGCCCTCACCTTGTTTCGTTGCAAGAGCCCCCCCGGTGGTGCACCAAGTACACGTTTTCCACGCAATTCACTCTCCTATATGCGTGCAGATGATGTCGTACTAGATATTAACAATATGTTGTGCAGCCAGTTTGACGCAAAAAAAAAAAAAAAATTAATCGACTCAGACATTATATAGTGCAGCTTTTTTGAAGTTATTTTTGTGGCTTTCGTGATTAAATAGATAACGTATATGTTTTGAACAAGCAAATACAAGAGTCGAAGCGAACCGGACCAGAAACATTAGTGAACAATGATTTCTGTTAGCACAAAGCGATCCTAATTAATACAAAGAACAACGGTATGCGTTAGACATGGAATTTCCAAACTTTAATGTGTCTGCTGTTATGGGTAGTGACAACTTTTTTCATCCCAACAGCCAAACATGTAATGGGAGGTCGAGCAATTCTAGGGATTTTGTCCAAGTCGATATCTGGCAATAGTCTTCTACCTTTCTTCCTCCGAACTGTTGCATCTAGGGTTTCAGCAGACATGCCATCATAGCAGACAGAAAGAATGTCCCCGGAGTTCTGATTTAGCAGACGAAAAACCCCATCAATTCCACCAACAGCTAAGATCGATGTGTCATTTTGCATGTGTTGGACAGAGTATATTACATTCGGACTTGCTCGTGTCTCCCACAAAGATTTCATGGTCCTGCAAGATCAGTGTTAAAATTGCTCAACAATGCCGCTAATTTCATAACATTAAAAGCACAGCAATAAACATGTGAAATCAGCATCAAGAGCAATAAGATGAATCATGTCAGATCAGCTGTTTTGTTCCAAAAGATTTAATTTCTAACTATGACAAACACGCAAATTCTAAGAGAGCTCTCAGACGGTGAATAGTGACAAGGCAGCAAAGGACATAGTACTGAAAAAAACAATTAATCAGACTTCTCTCTTCAGAACCCTTTCACGGTTAACTTTTTCTGAACATAGATCTCTCTAGGAGAGAGTTTCAGCTGCTTATGTCCCAAATTACTGCTGGAGAATTTTTTTAGTACAATACGCACAATACAACTGAAAAAGAGAAATTCTTGATCCTTCTTCCCTCAAGTAGTTCAACCTGCAGCATGCAATAACTGGTATAACAAGCCTTTAAAGAAACTAACCTAAGGTCCCAACAACATGTGTATCCAGCAGATGTTCCAGCAAACACCGAGTAAGAACGAGTATTGAAACACAATGCTTTGATGCCTGTCATGCAAGGAAGACACTAGTTATATTTTTAAATAGCGAGCAGTAACAAAAAGCCTATAACTCAAAATTCTACCAAACTCAAGTGGATGAAAAGTCTAAAGAATAGATAAACTCATCCACTAACCAAGGAAACCTTAAAAAAGGCAATTTGACTATGTATTAAAGTCATACAACCGATTCAGTCCAATCGAATATCAATATGTCTCATTTGACATACAGGTAAAATAGCTCCCATGGTGTTTCTACAGGGAGATGAATTTGTTCAAGAATATGTGCATGATCTCCATGCTGGAAGCTGTAGAGAGAATTGAAATAAAAAGATGCACAAACAGCTGCATCTTGGTTTCAGCTCAACAATTCAGCTAAACCAAGAGCAGATTCTTAATGACTTTTGGTTCAATTTAAATTCTAAACACCTTGCAAATTGGGCACCACAGTGAAATTACTTTGAACCTAAGTAGCATATGTTGTAGCTAAATTGATAATATTACCTGTGCGATCAGTTCGCCTTAAAGTAGCCACCTCTTGTTCAGATGAAAGATCGCATATTTTAATACTCCCAAGGGATGACCCACTAAGAATCAACTGTTCATCGGTCAAGGCTAAGCATGAAACAGGCCCATAATTAAGCCTGCAATGCGATTGCAGTGGAAAATAGAAAATAACAACAAAAACCTACTGTCATCCACATGGAAGTTTCAGCAGAGAAAGATCAAATAAAAATCACAGCAAAAGCCTATACTCAGGAAATGGATTCCTAGGAATCTGAAAACTCTTTTATGCATCAATTTAGAAAACTAAAATTTTCTCTTTATAGTGGATACTAAAATTCAGTAAGACCGAAAATGCATCTATAAATTTAGTACCAAATTGTAATAATTTCTGAGAAATCATAGCAATGTCAAAGTTGAAGAAAACAATTCGCATCATGCACAACTAATGAGCAATTTAATACATAAAAGGTTCTCAAATGATGCAAATTGCAAACCAGACAAGAAGCAACAACCACATGACCAACCTGAAGATCTGAGAACATCTTTTACTATACATGTCAAATACCCGGATAGTGCCATCCTCACATCCAACAATAGCTTCTGGATCAAAATAACTATATGACAAGAAAGGGAAACAAAAAAAAAAGAGAGAGACATTTCAGTGTCTTCACTTAACAACAAGAGTTTACCAAACCCTTAAGTCTATCAGCCACAATCAATTCCATACAGGAGCATGCATATTCTACTTGAGAGAGAGAGAGAGAGAGAGAGAGAGAGAGGAGCACAAAAATATGCAGACAGGGGGGCTGTCAAAGTAAGAAAGTACAAAGTGCATGCACTTCGTAAATCTCTTTATATAGGAATTCATATTTTAACAACAATAATGGCATCTATGTCACATACCGCATACATGTACCCTTTGAGAAAGTGCCTTCATTAGAAGGAAATATGCTTCTTTTTCCATTGCGCCTCCATATGTTTAGACGAGTACCAATCAAACCAACAATCTGCAGTTCAAAAATTTTCAGAAATTGAATAGACAAACAAAAAAGCCTTCTAGATCTATCCATAAAATTACCTTGCTCTCATCAAAATCAAAATCAATGAGAGGTGCAGTGTCAGAAACTGGATATTCCTGAATGCATTTGTAGCAGTCTAGAGACCAGAGACGTATAACCTGAGGCATTTAACAAGTGAAAGAACCTTCAGCCTGAGTTGCACAACAGGGGGGCAAACATGGAGATGATGACAAGTGTTGAAACATGAAGACATTACTATCATATCAACATATTTGATAAATGTCAGACCGTAGTAATATAAGCAAAAATCCAGAAAACTGCAAATTGGGCAACAAACCACACTCTAAATAAGAACACACACACACATACACACACATCTTGCCAAGTCATAACATATTAGCCCCTTACACATCTCATACAACAAATGCATCAGTTGGTGAAAGCATCAAGCAAAAACAAAATTTTTTTTTTTTTTGTGATTTCTAAACATAAAAAAACAAATGACTTACAGAAAATTTAATAAGATCCTAGTGTCCTAGAGAACAGGAACAAACCTTATCACCAACACCTGTAAGAAGCAAACCCATCTTCATTCGACACTGATTAACCCTAGCAGAATACAAGATTAGAAAATTATGCAAAACCCATGCTCTCATATATGGAAAAGGACATCCCTGACCGAATGTGGCTGGCTTCAAGAGTCTGAAGCCCAACATCTCAGTAAGTGATCGTTGTAGAGCACATTTCACTATTGTAATGGTAAAGTAAATCAAACTACAATTAAAAAATCCATAACAAAGACCATTCTACAAATAGCCAGCCTAAATCATGCAGGTTCAAATGATTCAGGTTTCAAGGAATTCTTTTTCTAGTAAGAATTTGCCAAAACAGCTCATTTACAGGATAAATAAACCAGTCCCAACTAGTAAAACGAGTAACTGAAGCTTCCCTGGTAACATAACATAACATAATTTAACCACTTCTGTTTCCCTATAAACAGAGAATTTACTTTCCCTTCAAAAGTGCAACTATTCCACTTTCTCCAAGTTATCCAAAAATCAGAAAGAAGGATTTCCATATGTTGTTTATACACACAATGCTATATCATATGAGCTAATAGAGTGAATGAGTATCAAGTAACAAAAAAAATATTAGAATTTCACTACATGGAGAGAGCATTACCATCCAGGCAGAAGGAAATGAAAGGGTCCTTTAATGAGAACATAGCAAACTTACAAAATGATGAAAAATATACAGTGAAGTAAAGAAGATAAGAATTTACCCAGCTGAATGACCTTTCCATTGATCAATATCAATGCCACCACCAAGCAAAGAAGATGTATGATGCTTCATGGCTAGTTTTTCCAACTCCGCCAGTAATGATTGCTCCGAAATATTGGGCTTGGGAGTATAATCCAAATAATCTCGGTGCTGCTTGTAAAAGAGCATTCTCAACAACTTGGATTTAGTGATTGCTTCATGCCTAGGTAACCCGAAGACAAAAGGAAAAGAAAAATCAATCCGTATAAGCATCACCGACACCTTCCACTAAAGATAACAACTATGTGCTCAGAGCCTATGTCTGCAACAATCAACAAATTAGTGTAAAAGAACATGAAATTGAAGAAAATTATAAAAATTATAGCTCATATTTCCATGGAGTTTACCAGGATTTGCAGACAGCAGTGCAGCGGACGAGATCGAAAAAGTCCAGGAAGGAGAAAATGATGCAGAGGATGTCGATTTCCAACGACTCTATTCCGGTGCGCTTTCTTAAGCTGCTTCTCTTCATCGCCGAGGATGACTCGCCGGAGGCTGCCGGTCTGATTCTTTGTCTCGTGGCCGGTGAATTTTCCATGCGACATGCTCTCACCATATCTCCCCAAAGCCTCATTCCGGAGAGAGACGAAGAACCCCGGGGCCCTGTCACGGTATGGGTTATTTTCATCAAGAGTCCCTCAATTCCTCTAGAACTTTCCATGAGATGGCACAAAACCGTTGTATTTGTTTCATTTTAACACGAAAGCTAAGGTTAACTGAAACCCATGACTCCATGAAAAGGCAATGCCCCGACGCTAGAGATGTCAACGAATCGGCGTTGGGAAGTCTAGAGCGACTTCTGGATCCTACCAACAATGCAATAATTTTACCTAAATCCTTCCCCGCAATTTGCCGCAGGTAAGGTTTCCTCATCCAAACACTCTCATGTTCGGGTGAGTAGAGTCTAATACTATACTCACAATATCTGCTAAATTGTTTCACATAATAAAAATACTATAATTTACCACAACCAACATTAACCATGCAAAATTTAATAAAATCATCACAAATAAGATATCCAAACGAATATAGAAAGTTGTCCAAATAAAGGTGAAAACATCAATAGAAAAAAATGAAAGTTTGAGTTAAGTGTTAAACAACATTGGCAATTGTAGAAGAATACAACAAAACAAGAAAAAGAAAGTCATATACTTGAAGGTTTGGTTCAAGCCTCAATTGTTTCAAGCCTCTATAGAAGTAAAAAAAACCCACACTTTATTAGGTTATTTGTCATTAATTCCTTTCTCTCTGAAACATTATAATACCTTATATCATAATTTGAGCATTAAAAAAATGATGATCTACAGTTAAATTGTTTGCTCTAGATCATTGGTAGTATCTTCACATGCCTAACAAAGAACGCAACAGATTTATTGCTCTTTGTATACCACTACATTCTAAGTTACAAATGAGTAGGGTATAAATCGGATTTACATAGGGTAGACCCCTAAACTTATACTGTCTCTGTACCTGATGAATAGGATTATAAAAATTACTTAAACTTTCACAGTTTAAAAAAAAAAAAATTTACCCACTAAATAATATACGGTAGGATATGCACTTGTGGGTCCATGTTAAAATTGATATTTTAATAGAGGTAGAGTTAAATGGGCTCCAGAAAATTTTGGAGAAAAAAATATAAAGAGATGATGACATTTCTAACATTTAAATGGTATCTCTTCTAACCTTTTGTGATCCATATGTTTATAATTTTTTTTATGTTTTTTGACATGTAATTTGATGAAAAAGTAACATGAAATTTGGATAAAATTCAATGAAGATTAATTGACATTGCCATGTCTGCTTTTGTTTTTAAGATTAAACTAGATGAATTGACCGCACGTTGCAGTGGTAACTTGTTGTTTGGGTACTTGATCATAAATAAGCGAAGTTTATGTCCAAGGAAGACAAAGAATAGTATTTTAGGGTTCAAATAATGCAAATTGGGGATCTAATTGTCTGTAAGAAAAGTATGGAGGCAAAAAAAGTAATGTACGATATTCCAGGGACTTTGTTTGGCATTTTTACATCCTGGACTGGGCGGCGGGCTTACTGTTCATACAATACAACTAACTGGTTTTTATTAGGCGTAAACCCACATTTGGCCCCCGAACTTTGTTCACTAGGACACTTAACCCCTTCAACTATAACTCGGGATAACTCAGCCCCCAAACTTTACTAACTGGCACACTTAGCCCTCTCAGATCGCCACGTGCTGTCACGTGCGTTACGCTGTGACGAAAATGTTAGTTATCATTTTACAGGGACTTAAATGACAAAAATATTGAAGCTTGCGGCTGAATGTGGCATTTTCCACATAAAACAATAGCAGCGAACGGATGTCCAGCGCTAAGGCAAAAGAAGCGCCGCGGGCTCCCCGTATGGCCCGTCCTCGGAATGTTACCATCGCTCCTGGTGGCCCTCTGGGCTGACACGTACGAGTAGATCTCGGAGGTTTTGTGCCGTCAGAATGGTACGTTTTGGTTTAAAGGTCCGTGGCTCAGCAGCATCAACTGCGTGGTCACGTGCAACCCGCGCAACCTTGAGCACCTTCTCAAGACCAAGTTCGCCCTTTACCCGAAAGGCCACTACTTCCGCAACAACGTAAGCGACCTCCTTGGGGACGGGATTTTCAGCGCCAACGATGAGACATGGCAGCGCCAGAGGAAGACGGCGAGCATCGAGTTTCACTCAGCCAAGTTCCGCCAGCTCACCACCGAGTTGCTGGTCGAACTTGTCCACTACCGCCTTCTTCCCCTCCTCGAAAGCACTGTCAAAACCTCCACCGCCCTTGACCTGCAAGACGTCCTACTAAGATTAACCTTCGACAACGTCTGCATGACCGCGTTCGGTGTCGACCCACGTTGCCTCCAACCGAACCTGCCCGAGATCCCATTTGCTCGGGCCTTCAAGGACGCGACAGAGGCAACAATTCTCCGGTTCGTAACGCCGACATGCGTGTGGAAGACGATCAAGCTCCTTACAAACAAAGCTAGGTTACAATGTATTCAAAAAGAGACACTAACACATAATTATTTTTAAATACAAGATCAAAAGAAAAATAATAAGGTAAACCAAAAGGCACCAGAGGATGCCAGCCAAGAAGAAGATGCACATTTTGCAATTGGAGGTCTTTTGAGGCTCTATCAGATTAACCGGCGTAGAAGCTAGACCGCATGGCATAGAAAACGGAGAGAGCCAAGTCGGCATTGTTCCGACTGAGCGCCGTGGCGACGAGGAGGCGGCAGTCGGAGGACTCAACGACACCGCCCTTACGCCGGCTGGCGTGAGCAATGATTTGAATGGCCTCGTCGGCATCCTGAGCAGCGGAGACTCTGGCAAGCAAATCCTCATCGACGAAGGATTCTGCTGATCCTTGGTTTCCCCTAGAAAAGCGCCGGTCCTGAAGGGACTCGCTCTAAGAGAAGAACGAAGAATAAAAGACAATATAGCGGTGTTTGGGAGTTGTGAAGCGTCGAGGAGTTTCGTGAAGCGTAATGGGGAGAAGGGGGAGATGAAAGGAGAGGTCAATTTCAGAGCCATTCTCCCGTTGCTTCAATCGATCCGTTCGCTGCTCGTGTTTTATGTGGAAAATGCCACATTCAGCTGCAAGCTTCAATATTTTTGTCATTTAAGTCCATGTAAAATGATAACTAACATTTTCGTCACAGCGTCAACGCACGTAACAGTACGTGGCGATCTGAGGGAGCTAAGTGTGCCAGTTAGTAAAGTTTGGGGGCTGATTATCCCAAGTTATAGTTGAAGGGGTTAAGTGTCCTAGTGAACAAAGTTCGGGGGCCAAATGTGGGTTTACGCCTTTTTATTACATATATATAATTTTTCATAGTTAAAAAAAAATATTGTGATTTTAGGATATTATAAACGCCTCCGCTTGCAAGTTGCAAAAATTTCCGCCAATAATTCCATCAATCTTAGACCTTTCTCAGTCAAGTTTCTCTATGCAAACTGGATGAGTGTGAAAAGCTGATATGTTCGTGAGAGGTATAGACAATAATTAAGCAGCTAATTACTAATTATTAGTCTATACTTCCAACATGCCTCAACATCACCATACTAAGAGAAAGTGACTTTGGCGAGCAACAAATCGATCACTAGGCACTCACTATTTCACTTTTTAGTGATCATAAAAATCAGTCCTCAATCGGTGGATGAAATATTGATCATTAGGGAGGGTGACTGACTTGTCGGTCAGATATCATATGCTTTATAGTGACTGATTGGAGTGGTACCAATCCCCAATCTATCACAAGATTATTTCTTTCAAAATTTTAAATGCTCATATTCAAATTCAAATATTTTAGATACATTTTCAAAAATTTTCAAATAGCCAAATTTAAAATTTTTCAATTTTTTTTCATCCACATTTTGGTTCGAGGTTTGATTTGAGAAAGCAAGTTCCTTCCATTGGCTGAAACAACGAGGGGCATAACAAGCAAATACATAATTATATATGGACTCATCTTCTCATGTACACACCATTAGATTTGGAGCATGGTAAGATAGCACACCTAAAAAAATTTTTGTAGAAGCAAAAAATAAAAACCCATAAATAGCTTTGAATCAAATGAAACTACAAATTAATTTAACTCATGAGCAAAACATAAATAGATAAATTTTGAGAGCTCTAGTTTTGAAGAAACCACCAACTGAAGATGATGGATATGGTGCAGTGAATTGATAGAGAGGTGATGGAGGGACTCGATTGGAGGCCAGGACTATATTAGCTAAGGTTGATCGATTGGTGAAATTAGTAGGGCAAAAAGAGTGCCAAGAGTGAGGATGATTTCGAATAGAAAAGAGGCTGGGAAGATGAAGCAGAAGATAGATGGGGACAGACAAAATAGAGACAAAAAATAGAAACTTTTAATATGGAGAGGAGGAGAATGATAGAAAACAACAAGAGTGGGAAAGTTATGTAGAAAAAAAAAAGTGAAGAGAGGTATATATTTACAAAGAGCGTGATAGAAGCTTTTTTGTGACTGAATCAAGTTCAGTGACCGGTGACTGACCACTTAATGATCGACCTTGATGACCGAAACTCAATCAGTCACTAGCTGGTCAGTGTCTTTTATGGGAATTCTCACCCCACTTTTTCTTGACTGATTAAGTGACTGGATGTGTACTTATTGACCGCTTGATCGGTTACTAAAACCAAGTTTTGTTGTAGTTATATATTGGATAAAAGACAATTAGCTGGCTAGCTATATATAATTTTGGTCACATAAATATTCATGCGTACTCTGTATTTCAATATAATATCAGAGAATATATATATATATATATATATATATAATTGGCGAGGACTCACTTCTAAGTTCCAATGAATCCTAAAGAAATATATTGAATCACTGAAATTAACAATAATGATGTGAAAAAGAAAAAAGCCACCTAAAAATTAACTTATGAAAGAATCACGTAGCCGCCAGGTAGAAGCTAGTATGTTACTAATATCTGGTAGTATCGGGGAGAGGTGTGCCGAGGAGGAAATGGCTGATAAGCGAAAGAGCTCTCATGGGTTGGTAGCTGGGAACTTGGTGCCCTGCCCCTCTCACCGTTGCCAACGTCAAGTCTCCCTCGTACACTTGCGTGTAACCTCCCACCTCGCCCCCTAGGTACCACGGATGCCACTTTGTCTTCACCGTCAAATTCATTGCATTGATCGAGTACTTGGTTGAGGTCACCGGCACCCTCCCGTCTGTGTCCCCGCTGCATCCATTCGATCATGTATTAATAATTAGCGTTAGAGTTTAAAAAAAAAAAAAAAAAGAAACAGAAATGTTTTTAGCTGCCAATGGATATCGATATCAGGAGTTACCTAAACACCCAAACTCTCAAACCCTTGGCCATGAACTCCTTTAAGAGAGGAATGACGGTGGAAGCACTGTCGTTCCAACTCATTAGAACCTCACTACAAGGTTCCCAATCATAATTGAGCTTGGTCACGTTGGCATGCAAGGCCTCTTGAACTTCCGGCCGATTAAGATAGGCATAAACATAGTTGTCGCTGCATGGGTCGAAATTGTTCACCTAATGAAATCAACGGGTATCGATCATCAAAATCATGATTAGATAGATACATATATAGGAGTGGCATGCATGGTGAAAGTGCTAAAAACAGAAACTATGGGGGCGAAATCGAACTTACGGAAGCCTTTTTGGGCCGAATTGTAAGGGAAGAATTCTTGCAAAGGGGGGCATAGATGTTGTAGATGTCCAGGTAGTAGATGTTCTTGTCAACTTCCTGGCCGGCTGCATTGCACTCAGCATTCTGAGAGGTGGCATTTGGGGAGAAATCGCACGTTCTTTGTATGGTGGCAATTACTTCTGATGAAACCAAAGCATGAGTTTCGAAGTAATCGTACATCCCTCTCGTATCTGTTTCATCGTTGATCACCGCATTTCCGATCTGCAGTCCGATTTAATTAGGTTTAAGGTCAAATTAATTAATTAAATAAAAAGTTAAGCCGAAAACAACAAATCCAAGTGAGTGGAAACAAAAACACACACACCTAACTTAATTATTACTTTTTCCGCATTTTAAGTTTCAATCATCTTATTCCGAAATAATTACAACTTCCAACCACTGATTGAGACGAGAGAAAGAGAGAGCTTACAATGATTCCTTTGAGGTTAATGTTGGAGTTGTTGTGGTCAAGAATGGTTTTGGCGAGTTGAGGCACATAGTGGCCCGCATAGCTCTCTCCGGAGATGTAAAAGTCTCTACCTTTGTACTCGGGAAATCTCTCAAGCCAATTCAACAAGAACACGTAGTTGTCCGCCGCCGTTTGCCGGTCGCCGTTCACCTCGTAATCCTTGGACGAGTTCGAGTACGAAAACCCTACTCCTGCCGGCGACTCCACAAATAGAACATTTGCAGCTACATGCATGCAAATTCAACAAACTTAATCAACCAATATTCTCAAAATCAGGACCAAATTATATATATATACCAATTAATTTCCGTCTTAATTAATTAATTAATTACCGTTGTTCCAGGAATATCTGTTTGTGTAAAGAGTTTTGCCATCGCTATGGACTCGGAATGGTCCAAGCTCTTGCATCGCCCCATAAGCAAGCGACGAGCACCCGGGACCTGCCAGATACTAATAATAATCAGTACGTAGCGCAGAAGAAATTAAGAAATGTCAATATTATGTATCATCAACGCCACTATAAAACACAGAATTATAATAGTATATATTTATAACCAATTTTTCATATATATATATATATATATATAGCTTAATCATTCTAATCACATGGCAGGGAGCGAATTCAGCTCGTGATTTATATTCTAATCATTAATGAGTTGTGCATGAATGTGGACATATATATAATATAGTAACCGAACAGCATATATCTCAATACTTTCGTCCTGCTTCCGTAAAATTATTCTCTTTCTTTGTTGTCCTATAGCAGAATTCACGCTGCTAACTCCTAATATGACAAGAGCCAATAATATGGGATTTGATGCTTCACGGCGTCAGAAAAATCAGCACTGTTGTATTAAAAGAAAAAAATAATTCCGTGGATTAAGACGGTGTGTGCTCCTTCCATTTTTCTATCTTATCTTTAATCATGTGCCATCATCAAAAGCTTCGCAAATCATATGTAGAATATTTAGAATGACCACATGTTAGAATTTAATTAACAAATAACATTAATTAATAACATGAGTCTATAATTAGGTTAAAAGCAAAGTTAATAATTCCTTGTTATGATTAGACATATGCTATCTAGAAATGATTATAGTTAATCACCAACAACTAACAAAAATATAATAAGCGATCTAATTATATACAGAAGAGTAGTTGAAGTGACCAAGCATCTATCGATCCATCAAAACTCAATATTTAGTACATTAATCACTAAAACCCGAAAACTTACATACGAACATGAAAACAAAGTGATTAAGTACATGGTCATAAACACAAATACAAAGAAGTAAATAATAGTTTAGTGATTATACCTCCATTAAGCCAAAGAAGAAGCGGCAACGAATCCTTACGGTACTCCGGAGCCTCAACAAAATAATAATAGAAGGCCCGACCGGCAGCTTGGTCGACGGTAACATATCCGCCGAACTGCGAAAACCCGACCGGCGGCTGTCCCGGCAAGTGGGAGATTCTGTCATTTTCCTTCGTTCCATCTTGTGACTCGATCTTTGATATAGCATAGGGCGTTGTAGTGAAAGGGCTCTTATCAACGAGGCCTCTTCTACCGTCCGACCTCAGCTTCGCCCTCTGGAGACGACTAAGGGCTAGCTCTTGGATTCCACAGCAAGGCACAGCCAATGTCGAAAGAGAAACCGTGAGGACCAAGCAAACAAGGACGAGCCATGGCTTTTTCTCCATTGTCTTTCTGATGTTTTCTCTTCTCGGTGTTGGAAGGGAAGAGGAAGTGACGTGCGCGTTAACTTGAATAGTGGAAAGTGTACATTATTTATATAGCGCTTCCTTCACTTGGTTCAGTTTATGTAGAATTCTACTTTTATCTTCTTTGTTTTTTTATGTTTCGAAATGAACTACCGTAAGCAATTATGTAAAAAAAATAGGGATTATGTTAGTTGATTGAATTTAAAGTAAATTGTAACAAACCCGAACATAAGACCTTAATACAGAATCAAGCTATCTATTATATATATTATAAAACAAAAGCTAGGGTGATTTAGTAAATGCTGACTTAATTAATAGGCCAATTGAGTGTCACCTCAAATTTTTATATGAAGCCATAATTTTATCCCTAAATTTTTTGACTCAATTTTTATCATACATAACACTTACCTAACCACTTATAAGTTTCACCGAAGCATTTAATTTAGGGAGGCCGCATATGTTCTTCCTACATAATTTTTTGCCCAGTTTATCTCATCCCTTAATTGGCATGGAAACCTCCGTGGATTAGCCTGAATATTGCTTTCCATGTAAAAGTGTTCCAATTCCTTCCAAGCTCTTGAGCTTTGAAAATAGCAAAAAAACTTCTTAACTTGAGAATTTGAGACACCATACCCCTTACATTTTAACCACAAAACAAGTAGCTATATTGTATGTAACACTCTCATATTCCACATGGAAAACCTTATATGGATATTTATTATATAGACACAAGTTCTAGAACGTAAACACCTAGCGCTTATCTTTTTTTAAATGATAATTTATGTGGTGTAGGGAAGTGTTTCGTTAACTGCTTTTGGCCTTGGGTAGTTACAAATAGTACTACAGCTGACTCAGGGCCACGATGATGTGGTATACTGATTGTGCACATGCATCTTCTAGCTACCTAGTTGATCATGGATTAAAGGTCAAGTAATCCAATTGGAGAGATTACTAGTTCAGGGAACTAAGTAATCTGAGTGACCCCAACAAAAACGTTGGGTACATAAATGTGGGAGTTTATAACACCCATATTTCTCATATGGGAAAATGTCAGAAGCTTTATATGGATATATAAACACAAGTTCAAAAACATAAACATCTATCGCTTATCCTTTTTCAAATGATTGCTCATGCCCTAACTTTTGCTTTATAATATATATAATAAATTTTCAAATATAGAATTATCCATCTACCTGGATGATTATTGTATTTAAAAAAATGACTCATATAATAATATAATTAAATTGTATTATTAATTGCATATTTCACTCAATGTATTAGTGATCTATTAACTTTTTAACCAATTAAAATATATAATTTCCTTCAAATTATTATAGTTGCATTATTACCCAAAATAAAAAAAAATCTATAATGTTAACTCAATTTTATTTCATAATTGCAAAAACGTGATTTTATTTATTTTTTATTTTTTCCTCATGTTTTTATAGGAAAAATGGAAAAAAATATTTTTTTGTAACAAGAGTCAACTAAAGCTTATTATATAACCATTTGAAAATAGAAAAATAAATAAAAATTTATTTAATAAAATATGCAATGAGTATGCATAACAAGTGCAGTGATGAAATTGAAAAAATCAACAGAAGTCATGTAATTATGATAATTAAAATAAAATGACAATAATTGCATGACTTTAGTTGTAATTAGTTATATTTTTAAGTTAAAAGAACTGAATATATCTCAATAAATGATTTACATAATATTAAAATAAGAAAATTATATTTTTTTAATATATGCAGTGAAAAACTATATATTTAAAAAATATTTAATTAATATGCTTTTATCAAGTAAAAGTACAATAAATTTTATTATTACTTTTTGTGGGTGAGAAACTAAAAATTTAACAATATGTAGTATAAGTACACATGATTATGCCTTTGTTTGGCATTATGGTGTATGTGATAAAACAATGGTCAAACATAGTAATTCAAATACAAGTATTAAACGTAGTTGTTAATCATACACACATGCTGTTTGAAAAAAATTCATAATAAAAAGTCTAGCTAATTGCATTTTATTTGTGAAATGTCTAAATAGTATAGGAAATAATAATAATAATAATAATGATGAAGATGATGATGATGATGATGATAAATTTTATTTATTAACACTAAGTTATCATCGGTAAAGTTACTTCCTACTTACAGAACAATTATTTTATTAAAATAAAATGGATTAATTTTTCCTGTAAGTTTGCTGTTATAACAAAAAAAACTTATTAGTATGAATAATATTATAACATTAGTGTATAATCTCTATTTCATTTTTCAAATGATGGTTCCAATTATCGGTATGTTAAATGGAGAAATGTAACTATGATGTTAAACAGAATTTTCTAAATAGTATTTGTTTAGATTGACCAAGTGACATGACCATAATTTGAACCTAAGCAAATAAAGTTTTGAAGATTTTAACCACAATGCTGAACTGGGCTTATAGCTACATTGTTATGCATCTGAATGTTGAATGAGAATAAAGTTCAGTTCATAGCTTTGATTTGTATCTATAGATGTATGTGTAATCATAGTGAAAATGATTGAATGAGATGATATATATATATATATATATATATATATATATATATGCGTAGTTTTTTCTTTTATATTGTTCGTGTGTTATATGTATCAATATTTCACCAATAGATTAGACTTTAAATCCCCAAATAAATAATTAAAATTAATATATATGAATTTTCATGTGTAAATAAAGAATAAAAATAAAAGTTAACTTTATTTACGTTAATTCAATTCATATTTGTAGCGAAATTTGTTTTTTCACTTTAGTACTTTTTAACCAAAAAAATTGTCCCTAGGATAGGTATGGAACTAGTTTGTAAAATAAACTAATAGGTCTTAGTAATTTGTTGTTTTAAATAAAAGAGAATAAATTGTAATTTTATACTATCAATTTTGCAAGTTGGAATATAGGATTATAAATAATTGGGTTTAACCAACAGGTGTTTTATATGTATACGCCAATTCCAAGCGAAATGCTGGTATAATGGAGCTAGGAAGTAAAATTGCTAGGGGCAATAGACGTACGTGAGTCGTGACCAATCATGTGTTCATGTTACGGCATGTGAGGGCGCAAATTAGCAAAAATTATTTGAGGGCAATCGATTACCGGTTAGCTACTAATGAAGTGCGCATACATTTCTCAAGCACTCACCATGTTTCATTACATGTAGGTTTGCGACCCCCCAAAATCGCAGGTGGGAAAATTTTCATTCTAACAGTTTCTTTTCCTTTTTTATAAATGGTCAAATTCTTTCACTAGTCTTTAAATTTATTATTTTTTCTTAGCTCGTCCCTGAACTCTTTCATTTGATGATCAAATCCTCGGTTTCAATCACAACAATAAAACAAAGAGGAGTTTAGGGATCACAAGGGAAGAAATAGCATACCTAGGAACTGGAAGATATCTTTGACCATTCATTAAAAAACGAAAGCATAAATTGGGAATTAAGATTTACAAAAGCTATAAAATTTAAAATATTATATAAGAGTTTTATAAATTTTAAGGTGCATAAAATACTAATTCCCATTTAATGATTAAAACCCTAAATTGAGCATTAAGATTTATAAATACTTTAAAATTTAAAAAATTATATAAGATTTTTTAAATTTTACGGCATGTAGAAATCTTAATTCTCAGTTTCTTATCCAGTCATTGAATTTTTTATTTTTTCTGATTTAGTCCCCAAACTCCTCAATCTGATGATCAGGTCCCTGATTTCTAGGTGTGATTATTCGGTTTGTTCGGTTTAAATCGAACCGAATTAGTCTGTTTATTCGGTTTTCAGTTTTGGATGATAAGAAACCGAATTAAACGAATTAGTTCATAAAACCGAATTCAAACAGAACCGAAACATTTCGGTTCGGTTTGGTTTAAACCGAATTAACTGAAAAAATGGTAGTTAAATTCTATAAGAGATGAAATGAGATAGAGATATTATTTTTCTTTTCAAATTCCATTTAATATAGAAGATTTATTGTCTATGGAAAGAAAGAAAATAATAATCTAAGCTAATTTGAGTTACTTGGTAGCATTATTGTTCATGAAACAAATAAAAAAAGTTTGGTTATTTCGGTTACCAAATTAACTGAATTCTAAAACTGAAATTTTTGTTATTCAGTTTCAATTGAAACGAAACCGAATTACCGAATTAACCGAACTGAATTTCAAAATTATTTCAGTTTTTTGATTTTTTCGGTTTAAACTGAATACTGATCATCTCTACTAATTTTAGTCACAACAATGAAACATATACTAGGGACCCAATCATCATATAGAAATGGTTAGGAACTAAAAAGGACAGAATGAATATAATCAAAGATTGAAAGAAGATTTTGACCATTTGCTTGGAAAAGGCCGGAAAAAGAAAAGCAGAACCGCAGTGGATTGTTACTGTTCAGTGAACAGCAAAACGCCCCACGCACTTTTATGCATAAAAAGAATGTGCGTTTTGATTTTTAGAAGAATCCTACATAAATCCAATATGCTTTTATCTAGTGGATACAGGTACAGGATATGAAGTAGGTCCATTTCTCAGCATCGCATATTCACTACTTCCTCTGGGCTTGATTGCGTTATTGGGCCTCAACTTGACCTATTGGATACTTGGGCCTTGCCTTTGTTCTTTTTTAGGCTCGAATTCTTGCCATGAGTATCACCGAGTGATATCACCCAAAACAAAAAAAGAAAAAAGGAAGTAAAAAACAATTAAACTGTAGCCTTTAAAGTGTTGTAATTGTAAAATGAGCTATTGTTTTCACAAAAATAGATTTCACACAATTTTGTAGGTAGTTTTGGAATTTCTGCAAAATTTTAGTATAATTTTATTTTGGTACTCAATTTTAGTACCAATTGTGTCAAAATATTTGCCACTTTTATTTTTTTATAATATCATTGATCATGTGCAGTATAAATAAATTAGTAATTTTTATCCAATATTATCCTTTATAAACTGGTATAATTATAACTATGGACATATGGACATCTACAAGCTATTACATAAAAAAACATTTAAAATAACAAGTATAATTATAAAAAAAAATGACAAATATTTCAGCACACGAATAAAAAAAGAAAAATGATAAACATTTGGGTTACAATTGTTGTTTATCCCTTTACAGGTGCGTGGAAGAAGCTGTGGATCGGCGAGAGAGAGAGAGAGAGAGAGAGAGTTGTGGATGAGTTGTAGGTAATTACGGCGAAAACAATGGGAGCCAATTGACAATTAGGACAGAGAACCGACTCTCCCACTTGCCATTAATTCCAGAATTTGCCTCCCAACACAAGCCTACGGCTACAAGTGGACCAAACAAGCCGTGTTTCAAAAAAACACGGATAAGTTCCTTTGACCTTCCTTTGTCCTTCCCTTATTTAACATTTCTCACCGTTCCTTCAGCTGCACGCGGTCCAGCCCTTCAACTCCCTCCCCTCTCTGCCTCTTCCTCCCCCTCCCCCGCCATACATATATATACATATAGGTCTGTACACACTAGAGCTTCAAATAAAAGATCCAACCAAAACTCTTTTATACGTAGTTCTTCGTGTTCATGTTACTCTTGGTGGAAACGCTTGGTAAGCTGTACGCCAGGCTGGAAAATCTTCATCCCAACAGCCGCCCAGAAGTTTTATCAGCTTCTCTAGCGGCTTTTCGGTCCGAGGTTCGGGGTTTTCTCAACCATTTGCTGCTGATTTCAGACCCCGGTTCGGAGTTCTTCTCCTTTCCATGGATTTTCCGGTGTTTCGAGCTCCTCCCGCGCATCAACGAGGCGTTCGCTAAGCTGGTGGTGGAGATAGACCACCCCGTAAGCAAATGGAACGATTCTTGCGTCGAAAGTTATCTCAACTACAGCTTCCGTTTGCTTGAGCTTCTCAACTCCATCAACTCCTCTCTTTCGCATCTCGGACACGCCAGGCTCTCGCTTTCCCACGCCCTCGGCCTCTGGGAGAAGAACTCGTTTCCCTCGGCAATCAAGCATCTCATACCGGTGGAGCTTCCGGAATCGAGCAAGGTCTCGGGATTTAAGGGAAGTGAAGAAGAAGAAGAGAGCAACAGTCTTTCTTCTGAGAAAGATAAGATTGTTCATCAAGCTTTGAGGGAATTAAAAGGTGTCGGTTTTTGGGTGTGTTCTGTTGTTTCTGCAGTCTTGTCCGGAAACTCCAAGCCATACCTGGAGATCAAAAAATCAGTTTCTGTGCTTTCTAGTTCTTCGCTGGTTGATTTGGATTCCAGAATTTCAGAAGCCATATTAAAGAAAAACGGTTCTGTGAAGGAAGTGAACGAATTGAACGACGTGGTTGCTTCTCTAGCTTCTGGAGAAAGAAGCAGCGAAGCTGCTGCCGAGGAACTGGGCAGAAGATTGGAGGGTTTCGAGAAGGTTCTGGAGGGTTTGAGAAGAGGGGTGGATAATCTTTTCTCCAAAGTATTGGCTGCCAGAAATGAACTGATTGATGGGATTAGACTCTACAAGAAATAGCATATTTGTAAAATAGTTTCTTCATTTGTATGTAGCAAATTAGACATGTTTAAGATTGTTTTCCTGCATCATGGCTTTGCAGCCATTTCTACAAAATATTGTGTGAAAATTATGTACTGCTGTTTTATTTTTTTCCCGCAATATGCTGATTATATTTCTTGTTCTTCTTCTTCTTCTTCTTCTTCTTCTTCTTCTTTTTTCATTTCATCTCTCATGAATGCTCAAAACCTGAAAATTTGATCGACATTGGCAAAGACAGATATCTATACCTCAAACTTTCACAAACTGTCTGTTTCTGGATTCTACTGGGTTCTAACATCGGAACTACCCAAGCTAACCAAGCTGCACCATACTTGACTTCTGCTATGTTTGTGCTGCTCAAAACAAGTTACAAATAAAGACCACATGAAGTTCAGATAGGTCTAATCCATTAGACTGGATCCCTGTCCCTGTCTGCTCCCTTTCTCCCAGTAAGGTTCAACTCGCAACCTGGCAGTACAGAAGGCATATAAGAACCATGAAAGGTTCAGAGCTCATTACACCATTATAAAAATGCAGCAGCTTCAAAGCCATTCAACTTTCTATCCTAGTGAAAGACATGTTGACAAGATGAAAGATATCTACAGTTGAAAATGTAGGAGTTCTGATGTAAAAGCGTGGTCATTATGCTTATGAAGTGAATCACACCTCGGTTGGCAGTATGGGAAACGATACAAATTTGCATGATCATCCATATAGCTATCCCAGTCCAGCTAGAAGAATGAACAGAACAGTTCGAGAACTAATAACTCAAGACACAAAGGCCTGGCAAAGGGCTATCGCTTCGTATTGAAAAGGGGTTGTGACTCCACTACACATGATACGAACTATGTTTACTAGATCATAAATCACCCAAGAAAACAGAAGGAAACAAAGTAGGAAAAGTGGAGATGCTACGACGAGATGCTGTGATTCTCATCACAAGTCAAAAATATTTTATAAGTTGCATTACCCTAAATGCAATGCGGTATCTGAATCAGTCTTGTCAACTGTGCCATTGCAAGTAACATCAGAGCGATCAACGCCATGGCTCACAGCAGAGGCTTTCTTTTCCACAGGATAGTATTCAAGATAGGATTGGACAGAGTGATTAGTCAAGGGAAAGAGCCCTCGAAGCTCCTCCACCTGCAATACATAGCACGCAAAGAAACCAAAAGATGCATTATTTTACATGCGAAAGAATTAAAAGATGTTCTACTAAGACATTAGTGTTGAGGGTATCATAATTTGCCTGTCTGCGTAGAGTTTCATTTTCCAGCTGAGCCCTCTGCTCCTGTGATCAATTGCAACAAGACGCGTTTTCAGTTCAATTTCTTGTAGTAGTTAAAAGAAGTGCATGTTGGATAAGCTATGTCTGCAATGAAATTCAGAAGTTCTGTTTTCATCTATGAAGTGTCATTCTTCTCATTCTAACTTCCATTCATCTGGTAACGAATTGATTTTGTTTCAAGCCGTCCTATATTACCATCTTGGCTGATGTCAAAGAACAAAATAAATTTCAAGTTCTTAAAATGTTAAACTGCTATTACCAGTGGTGCACAGAATACACTTTTAGATCAACGGAAATAGTATTTGCTCCTCATTTGTGATAAAAAAGATCTGTACCTGAATTCTTGATTGCTCAAGTTGCTCCATCAATAATTGTTCCTGAAACAGTAGGATTTCTATCAAGACCTTCTATTTGGAACTTGAAGCTTTTAATATTCATGAATCAAAATCCAGTTCTAAGGAGTAAAGTTTTGAGTTGCAGAAAATGTTAGCAAAACCTTCTTCTCTTTCACACATATCAGTCCTTCACTCAGTTGATGCTCTAGGTGCTGCAGCTCCTTTAAACCAAGGCCAGCCAGATCCTTGCCCATGAGCTGTCTAGAGAATAGGAAAATAAGCAAGTAATTTAGAAGAGAAATCTCCCATCTTGAAAGATGTAAACAAATGGACCCCCAAGCGCTTAAATGAGGACATACAATTGTTTCATTTGGAGCTTAGCTATTTCATCCTTCAGATTATCTGCCTCTACTGATTCGTGCTTCTGAACAAAACAGATTCGAAATCAAAAATATGCAAGAGAGAGTACATTGTAATGAATTGTAAGTACACCAACAGAAACACGGGCCAGAAAGGGTAAATTATCTAGACTTCACAAGTTCCAAACAATAATTCCCATAAACACCGTGCTATTATGAATCAATGACAGAATAATCAGTTAGAAAAAGTAACCAGTATTAGTAGCAGATACCTCTGGTTCATACTCTACCAATGAAGTCTCTGAGGAATCCTGACACTTGTTGTATCTAGAAAGTGTTCTCTTCATGCTGCATATAGATGATATAACAAAAGTAAAGGCACATTTCCTCAACCATAATGAAAATTATGCCTTCGCTTATTTGCAAGTTCAGCTCTGACTTGGCACAAACATACTTGAATGATCATCTTTAAGTTTCATAAAAATGCAATCACTAGGTAGCATAGACCGACGATTCGCACATTGTCTGTGGATTCACTTCAGTATGCTAGTTATCACCCTAAAAAATGGAGCTGATTATTATAACTATCAACTTAAATCATCAGTTCCAAGACATTGACATTCGACTCCTGCATGCATGAAGTCTTGTGAAGTTGGCCTATCTGACAGGCAAACAATAAAAAACCGAGTGCATATAAACTTAGGCCAAACCCAACTTGGTTCAATTCAACCATGTTTCTGTCTAACTTGAGCACAGATTCCAATAAGAGAAAACAGATCAGCAACTCTCTAATTTTGAAAGGAGATTCCGTATGAGCCACAAATGTCCTCAAGAAAAATATAACCAAGGAGCCCAGTTGCCAAAACATTAATGGTGAAGAAAATAGTATGACAATTACTACGCAATTTCAGAGAATTCTTTTCAGATTTGCATGTAGACCATGAACAAAGTAACTGATATACAACAAGTTAAGACACCAAAAAGGCAGAATAAACATGAAATAAAGGATGAAATAGTCTGAAAGATCTCCAAAAATCAAACCATACACTGGAAATGTATCTTGAGTGATAGAAAAAAGGTAAAATTTCATAGAACTTAACTAAAGGGTAGAGTACTTCTCCGAATCCGGAAGGGAAGAAAATATCTACTGTTCGACATGAGAAACCACGGGCGAACGAAATGACAAATAAACGAAGAACCAAACAAACAACCACTCTTAAATTCTTAATCACTGGAAAATCCAGAAGCTAAGTTTAATGGCATCCGAACGGACATGCAGATACACAAGTGAAATCTCCATGCCTTTCCATGATTGCCAGAGTTCATCGATCACACTCAAAGAAACAGGGTTCCTAATCTCCAAATCACGGAAAAAAAAAAAAAGACAATAATTATCAAAGAGCACCCAAAATTCCAGATAAAAAATAAAATAAAGCCAGCACAAATCAAAGCGAAAAAAAAAAAACTTCGGTGAGGGCTTAAAATTTTATGGAACAAAAATTCAAGGTCAGAAGCAAGGAACTAGAACAAGAAGATTCACATGCAAGGATTAAAAGGGGAATAAAAAATACCCAGCGCTAGCAAACTCAAAGAGCTTGCCAGTATTGGAGAAGATGATGACAGCAACCTCAGCATCACAGAGAATAGCGAGTTCCTTGGCCTTTTTCAGCAATCCAGCACGCCTCTTTGAGAATGTGACTTGCCTGCTATTCGCATTTTCTATTCTCTTTATCTCTATCTTCCCTCTGCCCATCTGACCGATTCTCTCCCCCAACCCAAAACCCCAAAATACCCAGTCAGAAATTTCTGGGAAAATTCGGTCCTAAAGGTGTAATCTTTAGAACAAGCCCTTCTTATCTTTCCCCCCAAAGAAGAGATTTTTATTTTTCAATTTTCTATCTTGTTCGGTGCCTTTGAGGAGAAAATTTAGAGCTTTAGTTGGATTGGAGTGGGGAAAAAGAAGAGGGATTGCTAATTTTAGAGGGTTGGGAAGATGAAGAGAGCGTTTTTGGACTGGAAACGGCAAGTTTGCATGGCTCTGTTTTCCATTTAGAGCCTGGCGTGCATGATTCTTTCGCCACATTTGGAGTGTTTAGGTGCCTGTGGGTCTACTTTAGGGGCCCCACTTTTTTGTCTCTTTTTACTTTAAACTTTGGGTGGTTCCACTTGAGGGGGGATGAGAGCACTTTCAAATCTGGTCTTCCCAAAATTTCTTTTTCTCCAATTCCTATATGTTTTTAAAATTTGTTGCTTTTTCTTTCATTTTTTGCACTAAGAGTATCTCCTCTTCATAACAGATAAAAATTTCTTTCTTTTTATAATTCCTTTATGTTTTTAAAAATTTTCTCAAGATACTTTCAAATGCCAAAGCATGGGGATTAAAAATTTGTCACTTAAATCAAATTAAAAACTTTTTATCTTAATTTTTTTTTGTCTATTCCACTTAGATTTAAATTTCTATTGATGTCACAGTTTCTCTTTTATTTTTATTTCCTTATGAAATAAATTATAAAAACGCTTGCTTTGGTTATTTTGACTGAGGTAAAATATATGCCGTAAATAGAAATGGCATTAATTGCTCTACGTTTAGTAATGAGCCTGCCAAATTTGGATGGATATTTTAAAACCTTCGTTGCTGCTTTTTAGAGAGTCCTCCTGGAGAGACAAAGTTGGCAAACTTCCCCTTATGCCCATTTTCAATTGCTATAATTGGCAAGGATTCTACTAATATCTTTTCACTTACTTTAATCTTTTGGTGATTTTAAACTTTTATAGTTCTAATTTTCCCTAATTCGTGCAAATGATCGCCATCACTGATTGATTCCCTGCAAGCAAAAGAAAATCCATTAACGGAAAGCTATTTTATCGATTTCCGTAAATAGAAAAACAAAAGAACTTTAGATCAAACTCATGGAATACGAGTGTACTCTATTCTTGATAGGATTAGATTAGAAAGAAAAAATACAGAGCAGATTAATATAAATGAATTTTAAAAAAAGAAGAAGAAGAAGAAGATTACCATAACTGAGATAAATTTTCTCACATTTCTCAAATTTTAGGGTGAAAAATGAATGGATATTTTAAGTTTGACTTAAATTCGACTCGATTTAGAGCTCGTTTATGATTTGATCAAACAATTATTAAGTTAATATAAAATTAAAACCAACCTCAATTTACTTATCATTCTGGTTGGCTCAACTTGAGTTTAATTTTTTTCTTAATTTACTTTAAGTGAACAACTCGTACTAAAGCTCGTTTTAACCTTATTCATAACTTGTTTATATTTTTTTTAATCCACATACAATTATATTTTTTTAATCTACATATAAAAAAAATATTAAATTTAATAGATATTTCAAACCAAATATAATACCTACTAATCTACTCAACTCAGCTCATTTTCAGCCTTATAAAATTCTACTATTTATATCATAGCTTAAAGGGATTACTTCTTTTCTGTTTATAGACATGTATTTATCTATCTGTTATGTATTTTTATAAGTGTAAAGAGTGTTGCAAAAGTAAATTTCACAATCTTATATGTATTGATTAGTTCTCAAGCAGTTTAAAACTAAGCAAGTTCTGAAAATGCAAGTATACTCGAATTTTATAGCCTGTCACATCATTTACATTGAAATACTTTTGTAGAAATGTTTGTGATTTTAATATTGTTCTAATTTAAAAGTGGTTGTTTTTTATAAATCATATTATAGATTCTAGGGTGAGTTATGCTTAGCATCAAGTTTGTTCCAAAGTCAAATTACACTTATCCTTTCCACGGTTTCAAATTTTACACATTTTTCTTCACCTTTTCAATATTATAAGTTGACCGTTAGTCAATAATAGTAGAAGATTTTCAACATCATAAGTCGACCGTTAGTCAAAAACAGTAGAAGATTATCTTACCTTAAATAGACAGAATAACAATGCAAATTTTTTACTAAAAGAAAATTACTAGGCATCAAATTTGTATATGTATTGGTAAGAAACGCTTTCAATCACATTTTTTTTGCGTTAAGACCAAAATAGGTTTTCGCTACGATTGAAACAATTGACCAAAGCCGTTAATAGACGGAGGAAAGAGTATGCTTTGAAAGTGTGAGCAGTAAATTGTTGTTTTGACAAAACCTTAACAGTTGAGGAAATGGGAGAGGAAAATTAGCATAAAAAAATTAGCATGACTCTATAAATAGAAGGAAATAGAGAGGAGAGAGAGTTATTGTCCTCTACTTCCCTCCTTCATACGTTTTTTTCACATCTCTAAACACCTTCTCTTCCCTCCCCTTTCATTCCCTTACTAATCGTATCCAAACAAACTATAAGAGAGTAAGTTGGATTAACTTGCTAAAAGAAATTTGCCTCTAGAGGCTTCTTGGTTGAGTTAATTGCATCTATAACCCCTAACTTTTTATTGTTATATCATTTTAGACTCTAATCACGATTTCTTATATGAAAAAGTCCATAACATCATTTAAGTATTTGATTTTGTGCCTTCCACTTAACTTAAGGAGTTAGTTAGATGGAAAAAAAAGTGAAAACTAGTTTTAACCCCTAAAAATTTTCCATTTTCCCTTAGAAACATTGAAATTTTTCCACCTAACAATCCAACTATCTTCTTTTAACCTTCCTCTCCCGTTTGCTTCCCCTCCCCATCATAGCCCCCTTCCTCCACTACTCTGTCGCAGCCAACTCCACCCTCTACCCCATGTCTGCCTCTGAGCTCTCCCTTCTCCACCCCACCACATAACAAGCCACATCTCTCTTAGTCATTTCTTCAAATTCCTTGCGCACGTCTCCCTCCGTTTGCATTTACGCAATCATCTGACATCTCCCCATTTACCGCACTTAGTTGCTTCTACTTACAACTCACTACTTACTCTTTCAAATTCAAACAATTCAAAATGAATAACTACTATTAGAGTTTCATTACACTAACCTTCTTCTCCAAAATGAATAACTACCATTAGATTTTCACTACACTAATGAATTTTTCAGCAGTGGAACAAATTTGAAATTCATTATCAATTTTTACTCATCCCAAACCTAAACAAACTCATAGAGATGATTTGAAATAAATTTTAGTTTTACCCAACTCATACTCACTTCAAACATCATCTTCAGAAACATTTGGCCAAGATCATCTCCATAATGTGTATCTATCTAAATTGAAATGTTAAATGTTTTAACCACTACCAACTTGTTGGATAAAATAGGACAGCGTACCAGGCTCAAGCCTTAACCCACTGAATAGGATTTACTCGCGTTTTCTTAGAGATGTTGATTCAAGTCATCGTTGGTGAATAAAAAACATAGAATGCATGACTTCGATAATTATTTATGATTACGGAACAATTATGTAAACAGAAAATTTTTTGTCAAATGCTCAATTTGGTATTATCACCCACAAGAGATTAAATCGATTGACGAGCATCATTTAGTAGACAAGGTTAAGAGGTAAAATAAAGCATTCTCTAGAACCTAGTAGACAAGTCAACTTGGATTGACTTTTCATGTTTCAAACTCATTTAATTTTTGAGGAAACAATACATTTAATCCTAAAATTTTGATTGCTTTTTTGTTCAAGTTTTAAAATTTCATGAGTTTCTATTTGAATCCTAAAACTTTCAAAATGTGTAAACAGTTAATCCTAAACTATTAGTCTATTTTTTGGAGTTAACTTTAGAATTAATTGTTTACATGTTCTACAAGTTTTGGAACTCAAATAAAAATTCGTAAAATTTTAGAACTTATATAGGTATTTACAAAGTGCTCAAAGTTTCCTACGTATAAACTTTGCTCAGTGTTTATAGTAATTCTACATTACATAAAAGATCCGTACAGTGTAAAAATAGAAAAGTATATCAATCACTTTTCTTGAGTTATTACATTTTAACTATTTTATCTACATAAAACACACCTATAAAAGAAACAAAGATATTTCAGTTTTCTTCCTTTTATTAATGAAAATGATCAAAAAATAGCATGACCCTTGTAGCACCACGTCAAAAGCTTGTCTGGTAGTTAACCTTTATCAATGACTATTTTTAGTATGGGTCCTTTGTTCGTACCATGAATCCAATTAAATCACATCAGGGACATAATTGGGTGATCAAAACGTATGAGCCACTATCGGTTTAAGGTATGATTAACATGGTATTTCTTTTCTTTCCCTTTTCCAGAAGGATTTACAAAACTTTTCCAGTAAATTATGATCTACAAAACTGTCAACTAAACTCTTGGGCATATTAAATTTCACATTATTTGAATGAATACGAGGGTAATCTGTCAAACTTCTTATTCTATATAGAATTGTCTTTTCCAATATTGCCAGTGAAAGTTGCTTTCATGGTTTTCTAGCTTCAATCAACAGTCAAGTAAAACCCAAAGGTTGATGCACCAACTGGCCAAATAAGACGGCAAAAGTATCTATCAGCAGAAAATGACTCGGTAAAACTTTTGTAACAAGATTACTGCTCCATCCGTTATCTAGTATTTTTTTTTTCACTTTTTTATTGAGCATATTAAACATATTTCTCCAGAGTTACTCTTTACCAAGTAATGTGATTATAAATAAGGAGCATTCACAAATCTTACATAATATTAAAAATAAATTTTGAAGAAGATGCATATATACGAAAAAATAAGTCTCAGAAATTTTGGGAAACAAAAATATTGTAGACAGTGAGAAACATAATGGGTCGGATGGACTACTGTGGTTTGAACCAGAGTCGGCTGAAGCGCCATTGACAATTACAACGTCCCCCAAATTGTCTAATGCTGTACTAAAATTATGTACCAGCCGATTATAGCAAGCACATTTTTCAGCCAAATTACCAGACAGAAATGGCAGATATAAGAACAGAACAGCAATCTACACCATGGCAATTGTCCCCCTACTAAGGAATCAAAGAACACAAAACACACACACACAAATGGACTGAAGTGACGAGATTTATGCTCACAGATATAAGCAGACAAACCACTTCATATTTAAAGCCAGCCATACTGATAAGGAATACTGGTGAAGAGAGTAAGAACTATGAGCATGAAAGCATAAAAAAATTTACATTTATGAAACCAGGAATAATGCATGTTTTGGTTGGCGTATTATTCTCTTTCTTTGCTGTTATTTCCCGTATGAAACAACAAAAGTGTCAAACCACTGATCTAGAAGTCCTAGTCGTTACATGCAACAGGATGCCACTAGTCTAATTGCACAGCAATGATACAAATGCATATAATGCAACATGAAAAGGGTAAGAAGGTGTGTGCTACCTCGTTGCTGGTATCTATAAAACATCAGCTGTCAGTTAAAGGTAGTTATACAACGTAGCTCCGCTTCATCCCTCTTTCTACACACATAGATGAAGTGAGATTCTGGATCTTCCAATACAAAATCAGAAGGAAGTAAACCATTCTCAGTTATAGGAACAGGTTCCAGTGGGGACTTCATTGACGGACCACCAGCAGGCCCTCTAAAATCAGGTCTAGCTGCAAGGATAAAAGAGAATACGTTAAAAGAGAGGTAGAAAATATGGTAACTTACGTTCAGGTGACAAGGATAGATAATGCTATTAAAACATATACCACATAATAAACAAAAAACAAAAAAGGAAGGCAAAGAAAGGACAGATGGACAAATGTACATACAGAGAGACAGGGGCATAATGCCAAGGTTAAAGCAACAAAACTCCTTGGTTGGTTCAAAGAAAACAATGGAATCAATGGAGGTGAAGGCCTATGCATACAGAGGCCACATATAGTAAGGTACGTTATTATACAGATGAAAAAAATTCTAGTATTGATAAACGGAAAACCTCTGAGACCGCATTCTATGATCTTCAAAAGCCAGGAACAGGAAGGGACCAGGCTCTGGTCCAATCCAAATTAATCAAAGACCATAATTTTTTGAAGCCCATCCCACTAGAACCCAACATCTCCCCAAACAAGGTGAACACCACTGGATTAAAAAGACCAAGAAAGCATCCATGCAAAATCTGATCAAAGTTGAAAGACCACTACCATGTCAAAAGGGAAATATCCAAAAGGCCTGGGAAATGGGAACAATCAGAGCATTAATATCAGCAATAGGAAAGGAAGAAATTTTGAGCTAATAAAAAAAGGAAGGTAAGGAAGGGAAGGTGACAGAAAACTTACGTATAACAAACAATAAAATATCCCAATTATATGCTGGGCGACGTATATGAGGCATCCGTACTTTTGGATCACCATACGTTATCTGTTATAAGTCCATGTTACATACAATCATGTATGCAAACTTTTGAAATGAATATTAATCATAAAAAATCATTTTTCAGTTAAGTGCTTACCAGCATATAGGTCCCTCCAGGTTTCAGAAGCCTGTGGGTAAGTGAAAAAGTGGGGAAAAAATCGCATTCAGTTGGCTGTCGAAAAGACTATGCACGGAGTATATAATAATCAAAATATAATCATATCCTTTGTTTGATCAAATTTAAAATCAAAGTCTTCTAAGGAAGTAAGCAACAAAACTTGACATATGAATAAACCTGCTCACTTCACCCAGCATCTGTGCAGCACTTATTGGGGCATCAGTACCACACTAGGGACCGCGAACAAAAGAGAAAACTAAGGGTCGTTTCATGTACTTAAGAAAATTCAATATAATGTTGAAACGCATACCATACCATCAATGAATCAAGTGTTCCTGTATCAAAGGTCACCAACTCGTTAGGCAGATTCAAGAAAAACTGAAGCACCAAGTCAACGTTGAACTCAGCACTCAGCATCTCTAAGGAAACCTACAGAAAACAATTCAGTGTACAATACCTTTATCTATGACACTGTCAAAAGATTCATCAGGGAAGGAACTCATATCCCTAACATCCATTTGCATGTCTGATCATGTTCATCAAGGAACACATAGAAGTGCATGAATTCAACAATGTGGAATAACACATGACACCCCCCCGATAAACCACACATGCAGGTGGGCACAAAGACTCACACCGAGACATGTAGTAAGAAGCATGAGTGACAGTGAACCAAGCCAGAAAAACAAACCCAAGATACAGCCGAGTATAGTTTCCAACAAAAATAAAAAATAAAGGATACATTTTAGCTGAGGAATGTATTCATACTTTTGTCTCATCGCCTCAATTGCCACAAGCGAAATGTCGATGTTCATTATGTCTTGGTAGCCATCCTTCACCATGTCCTCCGACATTACTAACATACACAAGCACCATGTTGGTTAGAGGTTCCGTAGGTTTCCAGGCAAGCATTCATAAGAAATCATCGCAAATCAACTACAATTTTAACCACTATAATGCAAAGTATCGCCACATCCACCAGTGATCTCCGTTGTTTCATAAAGCCACCATCCCTTAAGTCGCAGGGGACGAAATTAACCAGAAACAAACCCTAGATTATCCTCCTGTGCTTCAAGTGGCTATCAAATCGAACGAATCGCTCCCTTGTCCCACAGCTCATCAGCAGCCAGACAAGGAGATCACCAGGGAGCAATCCGCGAACTAACGAAATCAATAAATGGCGAACAACGAAACAGAAAAAGAAGAGGGAACTGGAGAGAAATTACAAGCATTGCCGCAGCCGACCATGAGGACGCGGGCGGAGGTGGGGACGTAGAAGCGGACGAAGGGGCGAAGGGAGGAGTAGCGCTGGTACCAATCAAAGGCGCCGCCGCGCTCATGGAAGTAGCGGGCGTCCCAGTACAAGGCGTCGCCATAGTTGTAGGTATTGCAGCTCGAGACGTGCCTCAGCATCTTCCTGCTTGCGTTTTCCTCGCTCGAAGAGGGCTCGTAGAGAGTGAAGGTAGGAAAGTGTCGTTGGAATTGCTCTTTGGGGAGCCTGCCCTGCGCCTGCCAGGCAGCTGAGAAAGAGTGTGGATGAGGTTTTTGTTTTGAGGTTGGTGAGGCCGTCGCATCTCTGTGCAGGGATCCTGTCTTACCATTTTACCCCTCTTCACCTTATGTTACTCCGTCGGCTGGTAAAAGGTTCACTTGTTTATAACGAGCCCGAACGCCTCGGACTCGAGCTCGGCTCGTTTAAGTTTGGTAGGTGTTTAGGTTTGGGTTTTGGGCTCAATGAGCTCAAGAAACTGGTGCTCAAGTTTAGCTCAGTATGGTGTTTGAGCTCGATTCAAACATTTGAAATGTTTGAAAAACTTGTTAAAGAGCTCGATGTACAAGTTCAATTCGAGCTCGATTAAGTATGCTCGAGCTTGAGCTCATTTTGAAAAACTAGCAAGTTATTTTCTAGTTTTAGGAATGAACGAGGAACATGGTACCTAGGGAATTTCTTAAATATCAGGAATAGGATTACATACCCAATTATAGTCCACAAGCGTCGGTTGGGGGAGATTAGGGGAGAGTCTGGCTGAGTTGCGAGTTCCGACTGACTTGGGGAAAAGTAAGGGGAGAAGTCTGGTGAAGTCCAACAAAGGAGCGAGAGCAACCGACTCGAGACTCATAATGCACGACAGGCAAAATTAGCTAGAGTAGTGACCAACTGCAAACGTGCGATGCTTCATAAAGGAAAAATCTGGCGGATGTCAGATTAGTAGCCGCCGATGCCTAAGCCTGAGACGCTTGACTTCTTTACACCTCTGTCGATAATAGGCCCGATACTTGGTTGGGTGGGGCTGGGGGTTAAAGCGTAGAATTTTAAGTTTTATTACGTTTTACTTTATTTTAATTATTATTGATATATTCTTAATATTATTATTTATATTAATATTATATATGTTCGATAGGCTCGAAAACCTATCGAATCAAACATTAACATGTTCGAGCTCAAATAGTTCGATAAAAGTTCAGTTTGTTAACACCCCTAGCTGTTCCTACTAAAATTATAAAAATAACACTCCCTCTGTCCCAATTTAGATGAAACGTATTCCTTTTATGAATATCCTAAAAATGTTGAAACGTTTACTCTTTTAACAAATTTTAAACAATTAATTGACCTTTTTACCCTCATTTAAACTTTCACAACACAAAACTTAATAAATAATTTTTTTTTTAATCTTCACTCAATCTCTAACTGCACAAAACTTAAAAAAAATCTTTTCTTTTTTAATCATTATTTAAACTCTCATTACACAAAATAAAAAAAAAATAATTTTAGTTCCATGGGTAAAATTGAAAAATAACATAAATTACATATACCTTAATCTTCGTACCCAGAGAAACGTTTCATTTATTTTTAGACGAGGGGAATTTATTACTTTGACTAAAATGAATTGATATTTTAGGAGCTTTAACTCAAATATTTATGAACTTATTCTAATGTCTTGATAGTTTATAGGTTCAAACACCTTTCTTTTAATACTCGAAAGCATTTATAAGGCAACATATTATGGAGTATTTGAAAATTAGGGGTTAAAGTGTATGTTTTCTAGAACTTAAAGGCCGTGAATGCATCATATCACATTTCACACAAAAATACTTGTCATTATAATGTAAACTAGGAGAGAGAAGAGTTGAACTTAGGTTGTTGCCCGGGCCTTATGGCTTCAGCATCTTTTTTGCAGGTGCTTCAAGCAGTTTTTTTTTGTACTCAGAATCATAGAAAACAGAAAAGACTAAGGAAGAAAAGATGACGCAAGGTCATGGGCCGAAGAAATACACTAACAAAATGATACAACCATTGAGTAGCAATCTAATTTCTTCATGCCATGTAGAATTTGCTGAACCAAACCTACTAATGGAAGATTGATGACTTTGACTTCTTAAATAGTAGGAAGGATTTGCAAGCAATGTGTCAATATAGTAATATATAGAAATGAATTCTCAGTAGCAGTCTAAATTGCCCTTGAAAGCGCGATAAGCTTTGCTTCAAGAGGTGATGAGCAATTTTACCAAACAACTTCATCCTTGAACTGAGGTGGATTATTTAAGCCCATCCAAAGTCAAGCAATTTCACCTAAGCTAGAAGATCTGCACCATGCACCATCAACGATACCTTTGAGCGAGTGGTAAGTTTAACTAAACAATCATTATGTCATCCTAAAGAGGTTTTGGAGTTGCGATGGTGTTTTTCATTTTATTTGCACATCAAAATTGATTCATTTAGCTTGATTTCAAGTTTTTCTTTTCACCTTTATAGCATCTAAGACTCAATTTCCTATAAATTGTACAAATATTCATTAAGAAAAGAAAATACAAATGCTTAGTAACTTTACTAATATAATAAGTAAAATATTTTGAAACCTTTAATACAACATTGAATGAACTTGAACATTGTTAATTTATAAACAAATGAACATGAATAAAAATATGCCTTTGTGTTCTTGTTAGTTTAACTTAAATAAACAAATATGAACATGATCCATTTAAAAAACATAAATACTTCAATAAACAAACACGGACATTTTTTATTTATAAAAAAATGAATACAAACACATAAAATAAAATTGTATTTGTGTACATTTAAACTTAAACGAACAAACACAAATAACATTCATGTTCATTCAGCTTGTTTATAACTCTGTCATTAGCCTATGAACTAATTCACTGTGAGTTGCAAAGTTTAAAGGCTTAAGTAGGCCAAATCAGAGATAAGGGAATAATTTGGCTGAATTAATAAAGTTTGAAAGCTGCTTGTACACTTAATTCATGATTGGACTTGTATCATTTGCGTTAGATTCTACCCATTTTTTTTTTGAATTAAAAATAGTATTAATAAGACCTTATGGTTGTGTGCCAAAAGAAAACTATCTGAAGATCAAGTTACTAAAAAACTCAAAGAAAAGTATTTGGTAAACATTATGCTGAGTCAAATAGTGTACCTTGCATGTTATCAATATTACTTATATAGTTACTAAGATATAGCCATTTTTGTACAATTTGCTAATTGATATTTACCATGTAAAAGGAAATATAATCCTCATAATAAGGGATTTCATGTCTCATTAACTATTGGGGATTAAGATTTGATTACTTCCAACATTGATCGGCTTAAAAAGCCTAATTATGCTAGCTTGTTAGGCCTAATTCCATTTGACATATTAAGCATGTAGAAAATAAGCCATAAAGAACCAAATAATAATCAAGTGGTCTAGAATAAAGAAAAAGAAGAACCAAGACACAAAAGATAATTCTCCAAGTAGGCCAAACAAAAGAAAAAAAACAAAAATATAGATTAACATAACAAGGACATCTGATGCAGCTATGGATGCAAACTAGTATTAGATCATCAAATGAACAAAACCTGCTATGCTAGATAAAAAAAATTTAGGAATTGCTTGCCATCATAATGTCTTCAACAAATTTACCTAGTTGCCCCCAATGTTTTGGTTAGTTGGGGGTAGAAAAGTAGTATGCTTCATCTCAAGGCTGTGATCAACTAGCCCAAGTGCATTGGTACCACCATATTATAAGAAAGCAAACACATTGACAGGATATGTAAATGAAAAGTGATATTTTAGGGGAAAAAAAAAAAGAAACACAACAAACAAAAGAATAAACTAAATTGAAATTGAAGAGGCTTGAATTCAAGTCTTCAACTCACAATAGAGAAAGCTAACAACATAGCATAATTTTGGTTTAATAGAAGGTCATAATCCAAAGAATAGAATGAGTGTTATTGAATAGGGTTTCTGGTCCTCATTTTTTAACAAATAATAAAGTACAAAAAATATAAGATTTAAAAAATCAAAACTAACATCAAGAAGTAAAAAAGGACTCAGTTTTTCTCACATTATATGTGAAGGAGAATGACATATAAATATATTGAATTACTATATACCATTTTTAACTTAATTAATAGTTTTTTCCTTTTATTTTTATTCCAAGATAAAAATGATCATTGATCATTAAAGTAAAGCCTAAAACCCCTTTTTCTTGTTGAACTTTATCAACTTAGACCTTTTATCCCTTTAATCTTGACTCAGGTTTACTCACACCTCAAACTTTACAAATGGGTACCTTTTATCTTCTCACCACTTAAATAAAACAAAAATAGCTCTTTGGGTTATACAAGGACCAAAAGAAAGATAAAAAGGAAGGATAAAGAGCTAAGTAACTATTTGCCCAACATAAAAGCTTTAGTTCTATCATTTTGGACAAAATAAAATGTCATCTCACAATTACAACAAATTTTGTTAACCCTAGATCTATAACATAAAGAAAATTAACTTAAGTTATTTTATCTCCTAAAGAAAATAACAATTTAGTTTATAGCATTGTCTATTTTTTGTTTATTTCACGAACTACTTTTAGTTATACCAAATCTTGAGGAATTCGTTTAATTGATGCTTATTAGGATGGATTTTTTTAAGGACAATAGCTAAGGTTCAAAAGGTTGCGGCTGCTTTGTTTGAAAAAAAGATAAACCTTCTATTTTCTGTTCAAAATGACAGAATTATAGCTTTATATGGAGCAAATGGTTGGTCAATCGTTTATCTTTCCTTTTATCTTCATTTCAGTGCTTATATAACCCAAAGAGTCATTTCTGTTTCATTTGAGTCAGGCAAAAGGGTAAAAAGTACCAATTTGCAATGTTTGAAAAGTGAGTGAACCCAAGTCAAAATTTAGAGGGCAAAAAGTCTGAGTTAGAAAAATTCAATGGACAAAATGGACTTTGGGCCTTAAAGTAGCCACCAATCAATTAAAGAAGCAAAAAAAAATGAAGCTTATTCCGAGCCACCTCTACTAATACTAGCTCAGGAATTCTACAAAGACTTCCTTCAAATGGGCATCTACATAATTTGAGAGTCAAGTTCACCAAAATTATACAAAGGGTAAATTCTACAAGTTGTCCGTAAACTATATCCAATGTTGCTTATTTGTTCCTAAACTATCAAATGTTACTTAATTGTCCCTGAACCATATACAGTGTTGCTTAATCGTTATGCCATCTATCATACCATTAAAGATGAATGGAAGAGGAGTGTTACATCAGAAGCACATCATTTTTTCACGCCACATCAGCAGTTATATCATTTTTTCGTCTATCCTTAATGGTTATGGTGGATAGCAGGACAATTAAGCAAAATTGAATATAGTTTAGAGACAATTAAGCAACATTTAATAGTTTAGGGATAAATAAGCAATATTAGATATAGTTTAGGGACAGTTAGTTTAGGGACAGTTGGTGGAGTTTACCCTTACACAAAATAAGCAAAAGGAATAATTTATAAAGAGAGTTAAAATAAAAAAAATTATAAATAAAGTACAAAAAGAGCGGGATAGAGAAATTAAGCACATTGGAGTTGGAGCAAGTCACCATGAAACAAAATCATTTCGTAAGATTTTAATAGTGAAGACCAAAACCAGCACATTCTTGTTTAGCACATAATAACAAGCAATAAGACTCTTGTATCATCCTCAAATGTTTCTCCACAAACTTGAAGGAAACACCACATATTGTGAAACATAAATTCAAATATAAAATCAAAGAATAAAATGTAAAAACAAAATATATGCTAATTAGTGGAACTATCAAAATTTCTGATTCGATAGAGCCCTAAAGGTGTGCAAAACTTGCTTTTGCTTAGCAACACCAATGAGCAACAAAGCCAGGGTTGGCTACTCAAAATATAAAAAGTTAAAACTAAAATTATACTATAAAAATGATATTAAAATCAAATGGAAACCTAATTCAATTATTCAAGGTTGAATTAAGGCAATAAACACCCACCATCTAATATGCCAAAAGAGAGATTGAGATGTGTCAATTCCTCGAACAAATAGTGGGGTGCATTAAACCTTAAACAAAACTGAGATTGGCATTAATGACCAAGAAAAACAAATAACTAAGAATAAAAAGCAGTCGAATAATGACAACCCAGAAAAAAAAAAACATATAGAGGAAAGCAAAACTACAATGATAGCATATTAAGGATTAAAAGAGAGATTTATTAGATACAAGAAGAGATGACAGCTATTGGTGAAATATTTTTGACCATTGAACAAAAGATTTGCCAGTAAATGTTCATAATTTTTTTTTTTCTCTTCAGTTGCAACTGATAAAGCATTAATTTGTTGCACTGCTGCCTGTAGGAAGAAAGATAACAACAAATATGCAAGAACTACATGGCAGATCAAGTTTAGCCTAGACAACGTGGATCAGGATAGTTCATACAAACTAAGATTGACAATTGCATCATCAACTTTATCCAAATTACAGGTCAGTTGCTGCCATGAACTGGTTATTCATTACTAAGCCTGAGGGCTGAGAAGATAGTTATTTTGTTGTGTTAATGGGATTTAAGGTTTGCATAAATTAAAAGAGAGATTTCTTGTCAGGAACCCGTTACGATTGCCATGTAAAGCCACGAAAGAGTCCTTTTAAAAGCATTCTCGTTGTTATTGTTGCAACCATTCTTAAGAGGAAAACCACTCTTCCCAATGTAGAAGACTGCAGAGGCATTGGTTTCAGTTCCAAGCAAAGCCTTTAGGTAACTTTTTTTTTATGACATATCAAACTTGTACATAGTAAATTTTATCATTTATTGTGGTATAGGCCACTCTGTACAATCAAGAATTTTCAAAATCACTTAAAAGTATTGCAACTGTAATGGTTTCACTGCTTGCTGCTACTACCTTTCTTATCACCATGATGATTGATCTCTGTAATGGTTTCACTGCTTGCTGCTACTACCTTTCTTATCACCATGATGTTTGATCTTGTTCGAAAGATCACCATGTGGCCATGGGACGATGTAAAAGAGGCAAACTGCAGAATGTCTATGGCTGTTTTTTTTTGTGGTGACTATAAACTTGTTTTATTTCCTCATGTTCTGCATGGCTTTACCGCTGTTTGAATCTAGAAGAGAGAGTTGATGCTAATGCTACTACTAAGTGCTGGAAATAACAAAAAATAGAAAAAGTAGAGGAAGCAAGAGATCGAAAAAGTTTTGAGTAACTAAAATAGGAGGAAAAACTGTATTGAGAAGAAGCTGGGAATTGAAGAAAAGTACCATGGATATCATGCACATATGTCTATTTAGACATAGGGATGATTTTACTATTTTGCCCCCAAAATTTTCTTCCTTAACCAGTCGTTTTCTCTTTCTCATCCCCGCCGGCACCGACCACCACCGCTCTTCGTTCCAGACAAATTGCCGGCGATTGAATCGCGTCGCTGCACTATCTGCTCCGATCAAATCGCGCCTGGCCTCTCGTCGCGCCTGGCTTCGCCTCGCGTCGGATCAGCACCGCCTGGCTTTGCCTCGGATCGCGTCGGATCAGCGCCTCGCGTCGGATCGCGTCGGATCAGCGTCGCCTCGCATCGTGCCTGGCTTTGCCTTGCCTCTCACCTCGCCGTTTCGCCTCGTCGCTTCCTCTCCACACTCGCCTGAGACTCGCCTCCTCAAATCGTCGCGTGGTTTGCTTCACCGATCGTCCGATCGGATCCCTGTTCTCTGCCTCTCGTCGCGCCTGACTTTGCCTCTCTTCGCCTCGCCTCGCCTCGCCTCGGTGCCGCCTCCGATTCTTAGATCACAGTCGATTCCCTTCCTTCGGCTCCGCCATAGCAACAAATACTTAGATCTGGCGGCTTCTGCAGGGTGATGGCAGACATTGGAGGCACCAGCGATGGCCGGAGAAGATGAAGCTTTTGCGATCTCCTGAAGACGAAGACGAAGACGCAATTCAATTGAGCGACATGAATGCACCAACGACGCAACAAGCCTGATATCCGACGACTCGATGACGACAACGCCACGGCGACTATGCGATGAGCCAGGATCGGAGCAATCGGAGCAGAGGCAAAGCTAGGAGTAAATTGACATTTTGTCCCTTTTTTTTAGACACTTTTTTTAGAGACACGCTTTAGACATTTTGTCACTTTTTTTTAGACACTTTTACATATTTTATTAGACACTTTTTATTGTTTCAATTAATTATTTTTGAAAAGAATAAATTGTCTACGTATTGGTCAGACACTTCTAAATATTTCTTTAGACACTTTTACACATTCATTCAGATACTTTTTTATTATTTTAATTAGTTATTTTTAAAGAGAGTAAATTATCTACGTATTGGTCAGACACTTCTAAATATTTTTTTAGACACTTTTCGTCATCTATTCAGACACTTTTCGTCATCCATTTAGATACTTTTCATTTTTTCGAATATGACATATGACGTATACTGCGAGATCATGATGTATGACAGTTCGGCAGCAGCACCGGCGCCGGCGCCGGCACCGGCACCGGCAGCAGTAGCAAGCTAGGGTTTTTTTGTGGAGAAGAATATTTTAATTAAGGGTATTTTTGTCAATTATTTTAATAATTTATGTCTTATATATAGAAGATTAAGGGATGAGTTACTATGTCTAATTAGACATAGGTGCATAATAAAAGAACTAGAAGAAAAGAGCAATTGAGGGGGAAACAAAAGGAAATCAAAGAGATTTAGGCTGAGTTGACACTGTGGCAACTATTATAAGAAACATTTTCAAGTTGAACGACTTGGTTTTAATATTTGTTTTTATTAAAGTTTATAACTGGGGCTCGATCGATTTAAATCTTATTCAGAATATTTTGAATTCAAACTTAAAAATTATTGAAATTGATAAATAGCTGAAGGTGCATGTAATTAACCTACTAGTGAACTCGTTCGTCGTAAGTTGATTCAGCTCTAGTAAGTTGATTCAGCTCTAGTTTATTAAAAAAAAAAAAAGCTAGTGAAATCTGTAATTCTCTTAGTGATAATTTCATAGAGAAAAATTTGATTAACAGCAAATTAAGCGAAACAGCAGTCCAGTTGTCGAAATATTACCGGCCCGCTGGCGCTGGCAAAACACGGTCCCTCGGCGCTGAGCGAAGCAAGCTACATCTTCTGAAAGAAACTGAAAAACCAACAAAAATAAAGTAGAGCACTGTGAAAAGAGAGTAGCAATCCCAATCTCATCCGCTCCACAATTCTTCGATCTGTTTCGTTTCCATTGAGCAGATCGAACCACAAATTTTTCACAATTCACTCCATTTCTTCCGAAACTTCCATTTCTTCTCTAGATTCCAGTTTGCTGCTTCGCTAGGATGGCTTCTATAAAGGGAGCGAATAGATCGGCGTGGGTGGCGCTGGCACCGGACGCCCCCTACTTGGCGGCGGGGACGATGGCCGGTGCGGTCGATCTGTCCTTCAGCTCATCCGCCAATCTCGAGATATTTAAGCTCGATTTTCAGAGCGACGATCAGGAGCTTCCCGTCGTCGCCGAGTGCCCCAGCGCAGAGAGATTTAACCGCCTTGCGTGGGGAAAGAGAGGTTCTTGGTCTGATGATTTCTCGCTTGGACTCATTGCCGGCGGTCTCGTCGATGGCAGCATTCACATCTGGAACCCTCTGTCTCTTATCCGGTAATTTTTCTTATCACTTAGTTGATTGCTTCTATAACGGTTCGCGCGCTATATTTTTCTTGTTTTCCTTTTTTATAGTTAATTTCGTTTGGATTGACGGGGTGGATGGTGAGAACAGTTCTAATAATTGTTCTACAAGAAGTGATTCATCCGTCTCTGAAATTTTCTTATTTTACTTTCTACTTGATATGTACTTGGATTGCAAAATTGGCAAATAAGGGACTCTTGGAATGCTATTCTAAGGACACGGGTTATGAACGTATATTTCTGGCTATTAGAAGGCGTTGATTCACGTGGAAGTCAGTATTTTAAGTGGCTTCATCCGCGTTGAAATCTTCTGCACGTGTTTTGTTTCATTGATAAAATTGTCACTAGGAACGTTTGTATCATTTTCTTACAGAGAAGTGACTAATAGCCAGTGGTTTCTGAACTCTGAATTTTCTGCTCTTCTGGCATGTTCTTTGTGGGTTTCATTTGTAATAAATTTGTGTACGAGCTTATAAGTTCACCGCCTTTGTGGGTTTCGTTCATGGTAAATTTGTGTATGAAATAATGTTCACCGCCCTCACCATAGCAAGTGCCAGAGGGATTTGGCCAGGGCAGGCTATTTGAGAGAGATCCCACCACCCCTAGTTGATGTCAGATTCTATCTATGCGCCTAGTCATCTGATCCTAGTTGTTTACACCTAGCAGAAAAGATTCTACAAATCTAGGTATTTTACTGTAACATATAATGCTTTAGTTGGGAAGAAAGTTTTGTGGCAGTCATGAGTTTCCTTGGAAACCTAGAAGGGCATCCATCATAGAGTTGATTGCTTTTTCCTTTTGCATGAATTCATAATATTGATTGGTCTCTTATTTGTATAGACATTATAAGCTTCATGCCACATACAGCATTGTAACTGTGGCAAAATGCAATATAATGATGATGGTGATGACGATTATGCATCTAAACAGTATTAATGACCTTAAGCAACTAATGTCAGAAACAGTAGTGGATGAGAACGAAAACACCATAGCCTGGTTAGGATGATCCTCACTTGTTTTGGTTCTTTGAAGGGAAGAAACATCCAACCAAATGAAATACAGAAACAAATTTATGTAATTGATCAACTAATTTGGGGCTGAGGCTTAGTTGATCGATCCATGAAGTAAAACTTTAGTTTTTGAATGGGTTGAAATGAGTGTCGGACTGTGGGGAGGTTGTTTTTAAGGTTGTGGAGGTGTTGATTTTTTGGTGCCTTATAGGTTTTCTGTATTAGTGTGCTTAGTAGCCTCCAATGCATGAAGGATGTTGAAGATATTTTTCCATGTCTGCAAGGAATTTTGACCGATGAAATGATAGATTAATCTATAAGAATAATGCACTGGTCTATTTTGATATATGTTGTCTTTAATGACACAGTCAAATGTTTTCTCCAAATTATGTACTGTATTTCTAGAACTTTATGTTTAGTATTAGTATTTAGTATTTATTCTTGTTGCTCTCTCTGAATTACAATCGTGAACTTATTGGAATGATATAGAGGTGAATTTTCTCTCTCTCTCTCTCTCTCTCTCCCCTTCACTCCCTCCCTCCCCCCCCCCTCTCTCTCTCTCTCTCACACACACACACACACACACACACACACACACACCCCGTCGTTCCTTCTATTGAAAGACTTGGAACAATTTGCATCCATGTCATTCATTATTGATTTTGTTGTTTCTTAGAGGGCCTATGTTGGCCGTTGGTTGCCAGTGTGCATTAATGATAGTTCCTTGTTTTTTTCATAAGATCCTAATTATTTTTCTGTGCGTTAATTTAGTAGTTCCTTGTCTTTTTCATAAAATCCTAATTCTTTTTCTCTTGACTTGTCCATCCCAGATCGGAGCCTAGTGAAAATGCTTGTGTTAAACTCCTTTCACGGCACACAGGGCCTGTAAGTTACCATTCTATTAGTATGCTTGTGTTCTCCACAGTTCATGATCGTAGATAGACTGCACCTTTAACAACCTTATTTGACATAAGCAACTTGGCATTTAGGTTCGTGGTCTGGAGTTCAATGCCTTCACTTCTAACTTGCTCGCATCTGGTGCTGATGATGGTGAAGTTTGCATTTGGGATTTGGCTGCACCTGCAGAGCAAGCTGTCTTTTCACCTCTGAAGGTAAATACTCATAGTCTGTGGCTGAACTTATGGTTTTGTATATATACTTGCAACTGTTTATGCACGATAATATTTTATGACCTGCCTGTCTAGAACCACTCATTAGAGAAAATAGACTTTTAGCAGTTACTTTTATTCTTAATTCATATTTGATGTGCCTTTTTCTTTTCTGATAAAATCCAGCAAAGAAATTTCTGCAACAGATAACCTGCTTTTTCTTTTTTTGCCTGAAGTCTTTATATTTAATGTAAAATACACGGTTAATTCTTGGCATATACTTTATCCTTTTCTTGAAGCTGAAGCATCTAACCCAGTCTTTGTGGCTTTCAACCACATCACAGGGTAGTGGGTCCACTGCTCAAGGAGAAATTTCCTTTCTTTCTTGGAATAGCAGGGTCCAACATATATTAGCATCCACATCCTACAATGGAACAACTGGTGAGAAAGCTAGCTTCTTTTGCTATTGGGTTGATTTTCTTGAAAAGAGGAATTGAACCATAAATAAGATTACTCTTGCAGTGGTTTGGGATCTAAAAAAGCAAAAGCCGGCTATAAGGTTAGTTTCTTTTTGTTCATCAAGGATATTTTCTGTGTTTCATTGCACTTTAGTCCACTTCAAGACACTAATGACTATGGCTCCAACAGTAGATAATTTCTATAAATAATCAGTTTTTCAGATAAAACACGGTCTTCTGTCTTGCAATGGAATCCTGATGTTGCTACTCAGCTTGTTGTTGCATCTGATGAAGATGGTTCACCTTCTCTTAGGGTAATGATTCTATTAATAGTACACCTTTTCAAAAGCTTGATCTAGGCCTGGTGATCATATTTTGATTTTATGTGCAGCTTTGGGATATGAGGCAGATGATGTCACCAGTCCGAGAATTTGTGGGGCACACTAAAGGTATTAAAATTGGTGAACCGGTGCTTTATTTTGAGATATACTCTTTTTTTTTTTTTTTTACTTGTACTATTTTAACGTTTAACTTTCCTCTAAAGGAGAGAGGTAGTGATATGATAGTTTTTGGTTTGTGAAAGTTCAGTTCATTGCTTTTTTTTTTTTTTTGTTTGATTGAAGTGTTCTATGATGTCTGTCGCATGTGGGGTCAAAGAACATTATATAAGAAGAAACAAGAATCATGTAATTAATGAGAGCAAGAATGCCGAGGACGTTAAAACATTTCAAATGAAGATGAACTTATGAACTTAACTAAAAGTTTCTCCGAGAATTACCAAATCAAAAGAGGAAATAAAAAAAAAAGAAAGAAACTCATCCAAACTGATTTACAATTAAAATGGCAAATAAAATGCTTCAATGATTGAATGAATGAAAGCATTGTTTCTTTTATTATTAGTTTCCATACTAGACTCTTGTTGTTTTCTTTTGTCACCAGATCGTAACACTATCAGTTACAAGAATAAGAAACAAGAACAATTGTGTACCGAGGGATTAAAGTAAACAAGCTAGCATTAAAGTTTGATAGCAGATTGTTTGTCAAGAACATATTCAAAAGGTTAAAGAAGTGGAGAATCAGTGTTGTTTAAATGCATCGCTTAGATGTGGTCAAGGTGCTTGGGTTTCAGAACCTAGTTCATTACATTATCAGTCACAAGAATAAGAAAAGAGAACAATTGTGTAATCGAGGAATTAAAATAAATGAGCAAGCATTAAAGTTTGATGGTAGATTGTTCGCCAAGAAAATATTCGAAAGGTTAAAAGGTCAAGAATCAGTGTTGTTAAATGTATTTCTTAGATGTGGTCAAGGTGCTCGGGTTTTTGAACCTAGTCAACTATTGGGTTTCTGCTCACAGATCAATACCTTCCTGATATTGCTCTTTCTTCATTTCCTCTTACATTAAATTAACATACTTGTCAAATGTTTCATTTTCCTCGAAATAGGGAGGTAAAAGAGGAGTTATCCTAGTCCTACCAATGGGAAGAGGCAAGAAAATTATTTTTTTTCGCTTGCTGAGTGCTTGGGTGTTCTATATGCTTTATTTAGCAGTTTATCATTGGTATAGTCCATTTCTTGGGCACTACTAGGTCCAGACCTTTTAGACTTGTAATCTTAGATGCTCCTTAGACCTTTATAAACACTGGTAAAAAGGAAAAAAAGTGCGCTGTAAACAATGGAAGGGAAAAAACATTAAATATGTCAAATGGTTTTGATGCCTCCAAAAGGAGGGTTTCATTGTCATTATATAGAAAATAGGTACAAAGAATATAGCTGATTTTTAGCCAATTAGAATCAATCTATCACCTAATTACAGCAATCTCTCTCTCTAAGTATGGTATACATAAATACAAAATTCTACTATATATGTAAAGAGAGAATTTAATATCCCATAATCCAAGCTGCCATGTATAACTGACATCCCCCCTCAAATTGATGCTAGCTGATCAAGAAGCTTCAATTTGTCAATCATTAATTGATGACGGTGACGAGATAGCTTTGGTGAAAACATGAGCAGTTTGGTGCTCGGTGGATATATGAGGAAGAGTAATCACATGTTGATCAAATGCTTCATGGATGGAATAACAATCTACTTCAATGTGTTTTGCACGCTCGTGAGATATTGGATTGGCAGCAATCTGAATAGCACTAGTGTTATTGGCATGAAGTGTAGGAGGAGTAAGTTGAGGAAGGCCAAGTTCACCTAACAAACCTCAAAGCCACATGATCTTTGAACATGCAGACGACATTGCACGATATTTTGATTCAGTAGAAGGTTTTGAGACTCGATCCTGCTTCTTACTTTTCCAAGAAATGAGAGCATCACCAAGAAACATACACCAACTAGTAACTGAACGACCAGTATCCACACAACCAGACCAATCAGCACCAACATGAACGTTCAACTGTAAGGAATTCCTAGTTGGAAAGAATAACCCACGAGTAGAGATACCCTTTAGATAGCGAAGAATCTGCCGTGCAGTTGCTAAGTGTGAGCTGTGAGGAGCTTTGCATAAATTGGCTAATTTGCTGCATAGCAAATGAAATATCAGGCCTAGTGATAGTTAGATAGTTCAAACTCCCGACAATCTGTCGATATACAGATGGATCTGGTAATAGTTCCCCTTCCTCTTGACTAAGCTTTACATTAACCTCCAAAGGAGAAAGCACTGAATTTGCAGATTGAAGACCAGCCAAGCTAAGAAGTTCATGTGTATATATGTGCTGATTCAAAATGAGGCCATTAGAGCAGGAATGCACCTCTAGACCAAGGAAGTATTGTAGAGGACCAAGGTCTTTCATATGAAAGGTAGTTTTGAGGTGTTGTTGGAGTTGAGCAATCAACTGCGAATCAGATCTTGTGATTACAATATCATCCACATATACCAACAACACAAGAAGTCCAATGGTAGTCCTTTGAAGGAACAGAGAAGGGTCGAATTGACTCTTTAAGTAAAATGAAATCAAGAAGAGTGGTATGAAGTTTCTCAAACCATGCTTGGGGAGCCTGCTTTAAACCATATAAAGATCACTTCAATTGACAAACCTCATTTGTGGAGTAGGTGAACATACCGGGAGGAGGAATCATATAGATTTCTTCCTTCAGATCCCCATGTAAGAATCCATTCTTTACATACATCTGCTATGGCGGCCATCCTTTAGAACTAGCTATTGCCATCATAGTTTGTACTGTAGTCATCTTAGCCACAGGTGCAAATGTCTCCTCATAATCAAGGCCATCCTCCTGAAAATTGCCGAGGGCCACTAAATGAGCTTTATACCTCTTTATGGTGCCATAAGGCTGAAGTTTGAGTGTGTATACCCATTTGCCTCCAATGAGCTTGGCTCCATCAGGGCATGGAACGATGTCCCATGTTTGATTATCCTGAAGTGCCTAAAGTTCTTCTTGCATAGCTTGTTGCCAATAAGCTTGTGTAGAAGCCTGGGAGTAAGATTTAGGCATAGTAGTATCAAGGGTAGCTTGATGAGCAGTATGTGAGAATCCATACCTGTCTGGAGGTCATGAAATTTGAGAAGATTATCAGGGTTCAGTGCTGATAGGATTTGACATCGGTTCATTGTCAGGGGGAGGCAATGGGCATGGTAGAGGATGTCGTCAGTAAACGACTCCTGGCTTAAAATGTTCAATAGTAGAAGACATATCAAATGTAGGAATTTGAGCAAAAACTGAATCAGGAATAACACGAGTTTGGAAGAAATATTGGTTTTCGAAGAAAATCACATGTCGAGGGACACGAATTCTATTAGCAATTGCATCATAAAACACAAACCCTTTGTGCTTATTACTATACCCAAGAAATGCACATTGAAAAACTTGGGCAGAAAGTTTATGATGTTCAGTAGAAGGTAGGTGAACAAAACAGACACATCCAAATACATGAAGGGAATTATACTCAAGAGCAGCACCAAACAAACAATAATAAGGAGAATCAAATTTTAGATTTTGAGAGGGGAGGCGATTAATGAGATAAACAGTTGTAGAAAAAAGCTTTACCCAAAATCTAGGAGGAACAAAAGGTTCAATTAACAGGGTGCGAACAATACCTAGCACATGGTGATTCTTACACTCAGCAGCCCCATTTTGTTGAGGAGTGTATGGGCAAGATTGTTGAGAAAGAATACTCTTTGTTTTGAGAAATTCCTGAAACTCATTGCATATATATTCCCCCCCAGAATCAGAGCGAAGGATTTTAATGCAAGTAAAAGCCTGAAAGGTTGAGAACACATTAGCTTTAGATCAAAGAAAATAAACGCAAGTAAAATGACTATAATCATCAATAAATGTTATGAAATACTTGTACTGAGCATGAGAAAGTATAGGACTCACCCCCTATACGTTAGTATGAATAATCTCAAAACAATTGGAAGCTTAGTTGCCATGTGAAGGAAAGGGTAGAGATTTGCTTTTACCGGGTTTGCAAGAAGTACAATCAGAAGACATATGAAGGAAAGATTCTTTATTGCCCAAATAACCATTGTTTATGAGGTAAGTTAAAACATTAAAATTGGGATGTCCCAATTTCTTATTCCAGACATTACCATCATTAGCAACAGCAGTACAAGCAAGCAAATCAAACTTAGACACAGAAAACTGTAGAGGAAATAAGCGTCCCACTTTAGGCCCCTTTGCGATCACTTTCCCCGATGCTTGATTCTGCTCACAACAACCACTAAAATCAAAATGAACTTCACAATTATCATCTACCAATTGTCCAACATAAATCAAGCTTGTGGATGATTCAGGTGACACATAAACATTAGTAAAAGTAGGCCCCAATTGCCAACTGCAGTGATAGGAAGTGTATAGCCATTGGCTATTTGAATATGCTGGTCACCTTTGTATGTATGAACATCATGGAGAGCCTCCATACTACCAGTCATATGATCGGAGGTTGCAGAGTCGATCGACCAAGGAGAGGTAAGTAAATTTTTCTTACCTTGAAGACTAATAGCAGAGAAAGCTAAAACAATCATTTGTTGGACCATTTCTGGGGTAAGAGTGGTTGATGAACCAGGTTTAGATTGTGGTTCTGTAGTACAAACAATTGCTAAATTGGCCTGCAAGGTGGTATGGAAGGCTAGAGCTTGTCGATTCTGAGGCTGCACTTGATAGTCTTTAATGATAAGTCCTTCCTTCTTGCAGTAATTACAGAATTTCTTGCTGGAATTTTTCGCAGTATGTCCAAACTCCTTGCAACCGTAGCACTATGTCTGAGCTTTTGATTTGCCTTTCCATTGAGCAGCGTATGCTACAGAAACTAGTTCAAGCTTTACAATGTCTTGGGTGATGCCAAGTTGTGTAGCAATATGCTGCTGTTCACATAATAATTCTCCCAAGCAGACATCCAGAGAAAGAATTGGGCTTCGATTAAGTAAACTCGCCCGCGCAATTTCACATTCTGGTCCTAACTTAATTAGAAATTGATGCCTTTGGGTATCAGCATGAACAACTTGCAGAGCTGCTAAAGCTTATTTGTGAACTTTGGAATAAATTATCCTAGAATATTCACTCCATAGGTTCAGAAATCTAGCGTAAAATTGATCGATGGAAAGGTTACCTTGTTTATAGTTGCCAGTTTCTAACTCCAACTGAAATTTTCTTGCAGCGTTTTCTTGATGGTAGATCCTCCTGAGATGATCCCACATCTCCTTAGCAGTAGTGAATGAACGAAGATTGTTCACCATATGTGGTTCAATGGAACTCAGTAGCCAAGAGACAGTCTTAGCATCATTGCTTTCCCATGTGCGAAGTTCCTTGGAGTCAGTTGGAGCCTTTGAAGACTCATCCAAATGACCCCACAATTTCTTTCCTTTGACAAACATCCTAAATTGGAATTCCCAGCTTCCATAGTTTTTTCCATTAAAGCGAATTAAAATTTTTTTGCCAGACGTACCTACAGCAACAACTAACAGTCTGTCTCACGGGCACAGCTTCAAAATCTCAGCAATCACCACCAACCATAGTGAATCCAAGAACGGAATCTGTCAACCAAGAGAATAATGCCAAGAACAGATTCTTCTGACCAAAAAAAAAAAGAAAAACCCAGAAACTCAAAGAAATAAGCAACAAAGAGTTCTGGCGATCTGGACAGCATTGGCTCCGCCGACTGCACCTTGCTCACCAGAAGGTGCTGACACCACCTTTGATAAGGTTTCTGAAAGCCCAAAACCAAAAAGAACTCTCGAGATTGAAACACTTAGAAAATAGAAAACCCTTTAACCAAAAAGAATACTCAAGGGATTCGAAGAGAAAGTTCGGAAAGATGGCTTTGATACCATGTCAAATGGTTTCGATGCCTCCAAAAGGACGGTTTCATTCTCATTATATAGAAAAGAGGTACAAAGAATATGGCTGATTTTTAGCCAATTAGAATCAATCTATCACCCTAATTACATCAATCTATCTCTCTAAGTATGGTATGCATATATACAGAATTCTAATTTATATGTAAAGAGAGAGAATTGAATATCCCATAATCCAAGCTGCCATATATAACTGACAAAATGGGGTAATAAAAACAGGAAGTAGAATGATACATGCTGTAGATGTTAGAAGGGAAAGTGTTGTTTGGGAAAAGGTTAATAACAGACCAGGAAGAAGTGAATAGAAAATCAGTAATGGCTTGTAGTAATGGTAACAACAGTTTGTCACAGAGCAGACTAGTAGTTTTGCCCTTCGGCCAACAGTTAATGAGTTTGTTTTCTTTCCTACCTCTCTAGTAATGGTCTTCCAGAATTAGGCTTTTCTTCCTTTCTCTTTTTCGCTTCAGTTGCATTACTCATTTCCTTGAAATCGCCAAGGCCTGTGGATAATTTCACAAAGCTTTCTTCACAAAGTAAAGTTGATGCATCATTGCCTTGATTCAACTGTATCAATGCTTCAAATTATGATTCAAATAGAAGTTTACCAGTCTTGTATCTGTTACAACTTGAACCCATCTATTAAACTTTTTTCTAGAATTTTGTGATACTATAAATCGGATTGGTAATGTGATATCGTTGGTTTTGAGAGTATAAGTGTGGTCTGTGGTTTTCTTAAACATTTCATCAGCATAGTGATTTGTATGACTTTTTCATTCTTTGTGAATTTCTACTATTAGGTTATTTGCTTCTTCAGTATGTCAATTTTTTGCATTAAAAAAATGTTGGTTTCTTCCTTTTCAAGACTTAGTGATCATAAGATTACTTTGTTTGCATTTTATATTTTGGCTTACTATTTTAACTCTTTCAGGTGTGATTGCCATGTCTTGGTTACCGATTGACAGCTCTTATCTGCTAACATGTGCCAAAGATAATCGTACTATTTGCTGGGACACCATTACTGGAGAGGTGGAAAAGTGATTCAGGTTTCAGCATTCCTTATTATAAACTGAGCATTTGTGTATCTTGTAGTAAATTGTGGCTTGCTAACATGCAGATTGTAGGCGAATTACCGGCTGGCACAAACTGGAATTTTGATGTGCATTGGTATCCAAAAATACCTGGAGTTATATCAGCATCATCCTTTGATGGAAAAATTGGCATTTACAATATCGAGGTTTGATTTTGTAAAATGATTTCTTTAGAGAAGTATTGGTTGTGATTCTTCTATACTAATATAATTGTTGATTTCTGTGAAAACTGAGGTAAAGGCTGAGAGTTTAGTCATCCCTCCTTTAATCCCTTCTTCCTTGTTAACTACAAAGTTAACGTTTTTATTACTTCAAAGTTCATTCTTGTTGGTTTATTGATGTCAGGGTTGGTCACATGCATTTTATTTGCCATGGGACCGCAGAGTTTAATGCTTTTGCTAGCTGGAAAGATAACCAATTTTAGAATTGATTCCATGGAAAGAACTTACAATATCTAATTCCCTATTTACTAGAGGACTTTTTTGTGTTGTGGACATCTTCTCATATTAGTATTTCAGATGTGGTTTGCAAGGAATGCTTAATTGTTTCTCTTTTCTTTCCCATCTGAATAGAAGTTTCTCACTTATTATTTCTTTATTTTCTAATGCGTTTATAGGAATAAACTTCCCACATTTGTTGAGGTCTAATTTTGTTCATGCACATTTTGCAGGGTTGCAGCCGCTATGGAGTTGGGGAAGGTGGTTTCCATGCAGGTATTACATTTTACTTGTTGAGAAGTTCTATGAAGACTTTGTAGATGTTGATTGTGAGTTTTTTCATGGTGTTCAATTTAACGTTCTTTGTTTGCTACACTTGTTTGTTTGACTTTGATCTATTTCTAGGCATGCATGTTCTAAACACACTGTAAAAACAAGTTTTGGTAAATATGGAGATGTAAGCTTGTATAGGAAGTTCATATATCCTCTCCTTTTTCTAAAAGAATTGTGATTACATTTCCAATAGAATGGCGTAGGACCTACATCTGTGTGGCGCTATAGATTGAGCTATTAAGGCTGGTTTTTATAATTTTCACAGAAAGAAAAAGCTGGATTTTAAATTTACATGAGAAGGTCTATAAGAGGGTTGCATTAAATGGTGTTCCTTTATTTGATTGAATATTGAATTGATGTGTGATCGATATAAATTCAATTTACCAGTCATTGGGAAATACGAGAATTAAGTGTTGTCACATTATTTCATTGTGATTATCCATTACACTGATGAAATTCTTTTTATGAATTTAGAGTAATACATTACACAATATGGAGTTCAATGGTGGATATTATAGACTTCATTTTAGGTTGAGGTTAAAGTTTAGCATGATGGTGATGATGCAAATGTGGTTCTTTTCTGCTTTTGTCTTGGTAGTTACATTTTTTAAACAAAAAGACTCACAGTTTTATGATGATCCTCTAAGTCATTAGAGCATTAGGGGAAAGATGAAGTAGATAGACTTTTGACAGTGTAAGGTTCATGCAAATGTTTATAGAATACAAATAAAAATTGAAGATTCATATGAAATATATCAATTTATGATGACATGTCAAATTATGCAAAGAGAAGGCTTTTATGTAGTGAAAATTCAAGGAAAAGGGATTATCATATAAAATGAGCAAAATTAATCATTTTTATTTTTCTTTTTTACTTGTAAGATCTTGTATAATATGCAGAGTACGCGAGTACATGCTAAAGAAATTAAAAAACTGCAAAAGGAAAACTTTTTAAATTTTTCTAGATGGTATATTACATGCATGTATTAGTAAAACGAATTACTTGGTGGAAATGCTAACGTGATTTTCCCTTTCACAGCTTATGAAAGTTCTTGCCTCTAATTGAGCAGAATATATGATTCATTTAGCCAACCCTATTTAGCTGGGGTTAAGGTTTTAGTTGATGGATTGGTTGTTTGATTTTAGTAAAATGAAACAACTTTATCAACACAGCAGGAGAGGTGTTGGAAAATCCATTTTGTTACTTGATTTGGAGTTTTTCTCCTTTCTGTTGTTGCCTTTATGAGTCCTCTTTGCTATACGATTTGCTCCTTTTGCAGCATCTCTTAGAGCCCCAAAATGGTACAAGCGGCCTGTTGGCACATCATTTGGCTTTGGAGGGAAGCTTGTTTCTTTTCGCCCGAGGGTGTCATCTGGAAGTGGTTCTGCAACTTCAGATGTAAGTTGGTGTCATTTGCTGATTTGAGCTATTTTATACTTGCTGGCCTGACCATTGTAAATTTCAGGTATTTGTGCATGATTTAGTCTTTGAACAAAGTTTGGCTAGTCGCTCTTCTGAATTTAAATCTGCGGTACAAAATGGGGAGAGGCCTTCACTTAGAGTTTTGTGTGAAAGAAAATCTGAGGAATCTGAGTAAGTCATCTGAGCTAGGAAGGCTGAATGATTTCCTTTTCTCTCGCCTGTCAATCAAAATTTATTTACTTGATAAGTCTGTAATATGTACCTTTGGGCCCTATATGAACAGATCTGTTGAGGATAGAGAAACGTGGGGTTTTCTGAAGGTTATGTTTGAAGATGATGGAACCGCTAGGACAAAGTTGCTCATGCATCTAGGCTTCAGCCTACCCCAAGAAGAAAAGGTTGCTGTTGAGGATGAACTCTCCCGAGGGGTGAATGCTGTTGCACTTGAGGATAAAATGGAGCATGAAACACTCAAAGCTGAGAATAGTTTTGCTGTTGATAATGGGGAAGATTTCTTTAATAATCTTTCGAGTCCTAAAGCTGAAACACCTGTTTCTGCCTCAAACAGTAAATTTGTTGTCGAGAGTAATGCTCCTAGTGCAGATCAAGTGGCTCAAATGCCCGATGAGTTGGAGGAAAGCAGCAACTCCTTTGATGATGCTGTTCAACAAGCTTTGGTCATGGGTGATTATAAGGGGGCAGTGAATCTATGTTTATCAGCAAATAAGATTGCAGATGCACTGGTTATTTCCCATGTTGGTGGTGCCACGTTATGGGAGAGCACCCGTAATCAGTATATTAAAATCAGTTGTTCACCATACCTGAAGGTAAATAAAGTTTATTATCAAGCTATGGCTTGGCCAATATTGATCACATTGGCTGCAAAACCATGGAGCTTATGGGCGGTTTTTGTTTGCAGATTGTTGCTGCAATGGTGAACAATGATCTTGGGAGCCTTGTCCAGACCAGGCCTCTGAAATTCTGGAAGGAAACTCTTGCGCTTCTCTGTACGGTGAGTTCCATTGGTGCAGATAGATTTAGACAATGTATAGTTAACCTGATAATTATGTGGTTGCATTGTCATCTAATTGTTATTGTTCAAAGCAGTTTGCTCAGAGAGAGGAATGGACCATGCTCTGTGATGCACTTGCTTCAAAACTGATGAGTGGTGGCCACACACTGCCAGCAACTCTGTGTTTTATATGTGCTGGAAATATTGATAAAACAGTGGAGATCTGGTCAAGGAGTCTAACAAGTGAGCGTGAAGGAAAATCTTATGTTGATCTTCTGCAGGTTAATTTCCAAGACGAAGAGTGGATTAAAATGATTTGTTTGTCTAAAAATTTAACACTGCAATGCATTCATTTCTGGTAGGAGCTGATGGAGAAGACTATTGTCCTTGCTTTGGCAACTGGGCAGAAAAAAATTAGTGCATCTTTATTCAGACTTGTTGAGAAATATGTTGAAATTTTGGCTAGTCAAGGACTTCTGACTACAGCATTGGAGTATGTGAAGCTTTTGGATACTGATGAATTATCACCTGAACTTGTTATCTTAAAGGATCGTATTCTGCTCTGGACAGAGCCTGGTACATGCTTTACTAATCAAATGTACATTTGTTTCATATGGTCTAAAGTATTGCTGCTAGTTTTTGGCTGATAGTGTGAGATTTAGAATATGACCTCTGTGAAGGTAGCCTCCAGGAAACTGTGATTAAACTAATATTTAATGGCATTTCCTAAATAATTAGTTTAAATATTTGCTTTTGGCACCAATTGCTATACAGTTAAAGGGGACTCCCCATTCTCCTGAGAATGATAACTTTCACATTTCTATTGGCCTTGTGATGTTTCAAGCTACAAAATTATCTAAATGCTTGGTTTCACTCTTCTGGACTTCATTTATATGTTGGCACTCTGAATCAGCTGGTTGCATTTGGTGCAATATTCCCTTGCTTAGCCGAATTGTTTTGTCCGTGTTTAAATGACATTAATGTCGCCATTTTCATTGTCTTCTTAAATGTGCTTGGCATTCATCTTCTTTTTTCTAGCTGACAGGATCTTCTATCTCAATATCATAGAGGCTTTTGTCATGCACAATATATTTTTTTTATCTCCACTAAAGTAATGCTAGTGGTTTCTTTTAAAGTTTAAAATTTTACTTTCTTGAATAAGAAGCAATTCTTGAGTTTCTTATGCCTGTAGTGCGTTAATCTTCGTGTATTCTATTGACTTGAAAGTTCTAACTATTTTTATTCTAGATAAGCAATCCAAATATATGTTTGAGAACCATCAAGCAAATGTAGGTGCAACCTTTGAGGCCCAACAACAATTATACTCGGTCTGTTGTCTTGCATTAGTAAATTGAATTATATTCTTTTCATTAACAGCTATTCAAACGTTAATCTGTTCTCCTTTCTAATCTTTCAGGGTCTACCAACGTCTCAAACGCAGTCAAGTGTTCTTGGCAGCCCATATAATGGCTATCAGCAAACTTATTCTCCATACGGAGGAGGATACCCTGCTTCTGCTTATCAAGCACAGCCACAATCACAACCACAACCACAGCAACAACAACAGTTACAACCTGCCAATATGTTTGTTCCATCAGAAGCTCCTCATGTCAGCCAGGTATTGGCATTTTTAGTTTCTGTATATTCTCTAAAGGGGCCGTACAAAATGATAAATAGGAGAAATCTCTATTATTCTGAGCACAGATTGGTCAGACATTTAAATTTCAAGGGCAAGCACTGCTTGTCTGAAGTTATTTGAATGAAAAACATGTAAGAATGTATTTTTTTTTCTCCCTTTGTTATAGTTCATTTTCACAAGTATACCTGGATCCAGCCCTAGAAGTAAATTCTCAAAATAGAACTACTTTTTTTATGCCCATTTTTTTTCCCTTTTTTTTTTTTGGTTGTGGTAAAAAAGGAGATTGACTTGCAGAACTCATGAATGGATGGACTATTTTGAGTTAAACAAAAGTTAGCTATTCTGTTTTGGTAGACATTAACTGGCCCAAATGATTCTTATGACTATTGACGGATTGTGTGAGTGCCCCATGTTTAATCTCTCTTGCATGATGTGCACCAACTTTGTGTCAGTTCTGTTGCCTGAAGTTGTTAGCAATTGTGAGCTGCATAATGTTGTCAATGACAGAAGTGTCATTTTCATTTCTTTTAGGGGACATTTGCACCTTCGCCTGCCTCCACTCAACCTGCAATGAGGACATTTGTTCCTTCAAATCCTCAGGCTCTAAGAAATCCAGAACAATATAACCAAGCACCCACATTGGGCTCTCAGTTGTATCCTGTCAGTATACTTTCCCCTTCATATTTTGTATGATTGTTACATAGATCTAACTGAGTTGCTGTTTTCAGGGAGCTTCTAACCCTCCATATCCTGTACCACCAAGTACTCGGAGTCAAAGTCCTGCACCAATGCAAGTTGGCTCAGTTCCTGTCCCTAAAATACCACAACCTGTAACTACTGTGCCATTAAGCGGATTTATGCCTGTAACTAATCCAGCTGGTGCTCAAAGATCTAAAATGGGTTCTTCACAACCTGCAAGTCCTACCAATGCACCAGTACAACCAGTTTCAGCACCTCCTGCTCCACCACCTACTGTACAGACTGTTAACACCTCAAATGTACCTGGTAATTGTTTGTTTCTTTGGTGATTTGGTTTGCATCACTGGCTTGTATGTTTCATCTTATTTTTATGTCGAACTTGATATATTTATGTCCATCATGCTATTTTGCCTGTCACTTGTATAACTTTAATATATCTATGCGACTGTCATGGTCAAGTTGTGGAAAACTTTGAAAGAGGAGCAACTTAATTAATGTCTTGGCTTATATTTACCGGGAACACATGAATTGTTATAGTTGATCAGCTGGCGTGTCATTTAGATGATGCTTCATCTGAAAATTTCCAAGATGCTCCTTTTTGTTCTTTGGAATTATGGGGTCCGCTCCCTAGGGGAAAAGTTCGAAGTTCGAACACTTAGAATGAACAGATGGTAAGTGACCCATGTCATGTGATTTTCTGTCTATTTAACATAGAAAACTAGTAAATAGCCTTATTTCTGATTTGCCCACCCCTTTTTGTTCCTCATTTTGTCATCGGCAGTCTGCTATTTGTGTTGTATTCTGAGGTTGCTATGTTTCTTTGCAGCTCACCTAAGACCTATAGTCACAACTTTGACACGACTTTTCAACGAGACATCAGAAGTACTAGGAGGCCCCCGTGCATCAGTACCCAAGAAGCGTGAAATAGACGAAAATTCAAAGAAAATAGGTGCTCTGTTTGCGAAGCTGAACAGTGGGGAGATCTCTGGAAATGCTTCAGACAAGCTTATTCGGCTTTGTCAGGCTTTGGACAAGCAAGATTTTGCTTTAGCGTTACAATTTCAGGTATGGGTTTTGATTGATCACATACTTGATAGCTTTTGAAGAGCAGTGATCATCTCGAGCATTTTCCTGGAAACAGGTTCTTCTAACCACCACTGAATGGGACGAATGCAACTTCTGGCTAGCCTCTCTGAAACGAATGATTCGGACCAGGCAGAGCTGGAGATGAGTAAACGGAAGCTTATCTCCAGGGCTAGATGTTCTCTGGGGTTTTGTTTCATGTACACAATAGGCTACTGGAGGAATCTACTTCAGTTTTACAGTAATACACGTTTCAGAGCAGCTAGTGAAGGTAGTCAGTAGAGCAGCTGAAGTCGGTTGAGTTTGGGTTTCGTTTCATATTTTGTTTTATTGTAGTAATATTAAGAAGAACTAGTAGATTGGATTCATTTTAGTTTAGAGATACAAAGTCAATTTTCCCTTGGCCAAAACGAAGGAAGGAGCTGTCTTGAATTGTTGTGTTATGGACGGTTGGTTTGGTTTGGTTCGTTAGTGCATTGCCATTATTTGTACAAGTAACTCTCCAACTCTACCATCCGTGCTTAGAGATCCTTACAGTTTTCTTGCTGGGAGTTTTGTTTCAAGCGAAACCTTGCTCAGAATTTACTTGGTAATTTTTGGATAATGTTTTTCTTCTCACTTACGTAAGTAGTACCTATATGAAGCACTTGATTTAAAAATTAATATTCTTTCAATTTTAATAGAGTACTATTGGCAAAATTCTCAAATTTGTCTCTAATGTTTTGTGTTGGTGCTACTAAAGTGAACAACTGAAATGGAAGCTTTTGATTCGTTGTCTGGGGGGAGCAAAATGGAAGATAAGCGCAGCTAAGGATGAGCTTCGCCTCTGATATCAATGACTCATCAGAATCGCTCGACGCTGCCATGTTCTCAGTAGTCCATCGCAGCCTCACAGGCTTTCCATAGCCATCCCCATCCCCATCCCCATCCATATACTGCCCATCTAAAATCGACATCCTCTGCCACCGGTTACCCTCGAACGGAATGAAAATTTGGGCAAATTCGTGATCGAGTTGGTTGGTGAGCGCGAATTTGGCTGGCCGTATAAGAGGGGAACATGATTGTTTTTTGTTTTGGGGGGTCGGTTCGGCAGCCCCAGGGGAGGGATGCCGCAGGGGCGTAGTTCAATCAATTAATTACTGCTGTGGGAAAAAAATGAATAATAACTGAATAATTGATTTTCGTTTTCAGTCAATCAGATATAGAAGTTTAGGGGCAAAGTTACCTAACAAAGAAGGTTTGGATGGTAAAATATAGGTCTCCCTATACCTCAGGAGATTTTGGTAATTTTCTCAACAAAAAATTGAGGAGCCTATTGCGTGACAAACAAAAAATAGTGGCAAAAAGATGAAGCGCAAAAGAAATGTAACAGAGATCAGCAAAGGGGCAGATAGGGATTTGAACCACAGTTGCAAGTCTTACCAAGTGATAAGTTTGCCGTTATGCTAACAACACACAAAGATTTCACCTTACTCGTTTTTGTATTTACTATATTTGTCCTAATTTGTTTGCAACAAAAGGGTTTACACAAAAATCCTTCCTCCCACTCGTTGCCTACGTCACCTCAATCGGAGATCCTTTCTCTGATTCATCTCCTTGATCAGTCACCTCCTTACCCCGACCTCGATTCACTGATCCCCCCCAATGTCTTTGCCGTCGCTCGTCGCCTATACATAGCATATCTACAAAAGGGGCAGAAGCTAAAAATTGGGTTTGATGACCCGGTAACAGAAATGAGATTGAAGATCTTTGGTGAGGGAGTCAGCTCAATCCCTGGTAGGTGGCAAAGAGAAATTTAGAGGGAAGAAGGGATTGCAAGAGAAGCAAAGAGGACTTCGAGAAATGAAGGAGAAAGGAGCTTCGGTCAAAGTTTTCTAAAGTGGGGTTGAAATAGGGAATCATGGTAGGTATTAAAAGCTAACCAAATAAAGAAATGTTGTCAAGAATTTGAGACAGTCTAAAAAGAAAAATGTTGTAATGAATATGAGACGGAAGAAGTGTTATACTACCTCCATCCCATTTTAGTTGAAACATTTGTCTGGGTACGGAGTTTAAGGTGTATGTAATTTGTGTTATTTCTTTATATAGTAAAAGTTTAAATAATGATTAAAAAAGAAAAGATTCTTTTTTGGGTTTTGTGCAGTGAGAGATTGAGTGGAGATTAAAAAAAGAATCTTTATTGGGTTTTGTATAAAATGATAATTTAATTGTTTAAAAAAGAGGAAACATTTCAACCTTTTGGGACTTCCAAAAAAGAAATACGTTTTAAGTAAATTGGGATGAAGGGAGTAATACTGTCTATGTGTACATAACACCCAATACACGATACATACTCTCTTTAACAGTAGTGATAAATGTACTATCAGCTTTTCTTTAAAAAAAAAAAAAATCTTACAAACATGCTACATCGAGCCGAATTAAGTAGTATGAAAATTATATTTAGTTTAAGATATTTATCAAGTTTAATATTTTTTTCATAATTGGATTAAAAAAAACTAATCTTGATGATATAATTAAAAATTGTCGAGTTTTTTGCTGCTAAAAAAGTATAGTACTAACTCTCTTTTAGTTGGATGAGATCCAAAAATACCAAAAAACAATTGTTCACTTGGTAACAACATTCTTCCATATTTATGTAATCTTCATTTCTAACAGAAGTTCTAGATGTATTAGTAGTTTTTCTTTAGAAAAAATCTTACAAATTGAGTTAAGAATGAGCCGAGCTAAGTCGAGTAACAAGCTGATCATGTTTGGCTAAAAATATTTATCGGGCTTAATATTTTGATTATGTTTGGATATAAAAAATGTAAATGAGTCATGAACTAGTTTTTAACTGATTGAGTTCAAGTCAAGTTTAAGCTATTTATCTAAAAAAAAAAAAAAAACTAAAATATGGCCAACCAGAGCTAAGTAATAAGTAAATTAATTTTTATTTAGATTGTACATGAAACTTGAAATTTTGTTTAAATTTGGCTTAGTAATAGTTTAAGCAAGTGGGATTTTTTTACATTTTTTACATCCAATTAATTCCCTCCACACAAAAATTTACAAGTTTTAGTAAAATTCCTAGCTCTTCCAGCAAAATTCTTTCTTAGTTTCTCCAACCCTCTCCACTCTTTTAAAAACGTTGAAATTTTCTTATTCCCTGAAAACGCGTTCACCGTGACGAAGCCAATATCTCTGACTAATATAATTAGAGAGTGACATTCACATTTGGCTTAATTTATGCAATTTAATACTCCACTTAAAAGAAGAATGAGCTTCTCTTGGTCAAACGTTAACTTTAAACAAGATTAATGAGTTCGTTCTTAGATTTGAGAGAGGCTGATTGGGTGAGCTGTAAAGCCTTGACGTGAGGAAAAGGAATAAAACGTCTCCTGCTTCCTGTTAACAGCTACAGACGCATATTTCTGGAAATTCCTCCCAAGTTGAAGCCGTAGAGTAGATTAGAGACACCTTTCAAAATTCTATCTCCCATTTTAATTTTGTCAACGAGTGAGAATGTGTACATGTTTGGCCACCACATAGGTTAACTGGGTGTTTGTGCAGTCCTTTTCTTGGATGGACACCCAAATTCTTTTATTTCTCCAACATTCTTGTCCGTTTTACATTCTCACCAATTCAAGCATCATTCTTGATCACCCCATTTTCCAAATTCAAATTCACATTTACAAAAATAACAAATCGCGACAACATTTATACTATGCATTGCTTACGTGTGGTCAACAAAATTTCATGTGAAATTTTATGAAATACAACAAAATTAGAAATCTTATATTATATACTCATAATGCATCCATTATATGTGAAGTTCGTGTTTCACGTTATCATTTTTTTTTCCTCAAAGAAAAATGTTAAACATACAAATACTTTAAAATAACTTTGTTTTACTAAATGATGCGGCATATTTTGATTGGAAAAAAATTGTGTACGATTATTTTGAGAAAAAAGTTGAACAGTCGGTGCACTGTTTATTACATCATTTACTAAGAAACTTCTATAAAATTATGGGTACATGTAAGATCAGATTATCCTTTCCCAAAATTGACTAGGGATTCTTGCTCCAATTACTGGTAACCCCACGTGGTTGGCACATGCTCCCTGTGCTGGGAAATCAAATGGAGAATCCTATTGCAGCAGGGTACCTGCTCTGATATGATGAAAACAATACAAAGAGAAACTTCCAATTATATTGCCATTTTTGTCATATAGGTTAAGGTTTCTCTCTGGCCTCATCTGCTCCAGTAGTATAGTGGTGGGTAAGATATTTTGCAGAAACTTCAAGATTTCCATGGGAAACCCAACTAGGTTCTAATCTACCATTCACTGCCAACTCTTCAGTTTAGAGATTGATCATTTGACGATGAGAATTTATGATTCATTTCTAATTGCACAGTACAATGACCAAATGGGAAAGCATCCAATTACACTTCCTGCATAATCTTCCCAGATACATCAAAATCTTATTCTACAAGGCTTTACAGCAAAAATCAGACATCAACCATCTCCTAAATTCCTAATCTAAAGATCAATTAACAATGCAAAAAATAAAGTCATAAAATGTAATTCTGGTGAAATCCAATAGCTATAGGACTGATTTGAAATGTAAGCAGAGAAGCTTACAGGCTAGAGAATTACTCAAGCACCAAGAAATCTCAATAATTTAATCTTCTACAATGCACTAAACATCCCCTGCAGCATCAGACCCGGAGCTAGATTGAGCAGCTGGTTTCTCGGGTGATAGTTCCAGAGCTCCCCCAACCGACTGATCTTTAGTCGAACTAAAAACATCCTTCTCGTTACCGTCAGTCTCAAACCCCTCTCTTCCTCTGTTATGATACCTTCTCCTGTAAAATCTCTGATTCCTGGGTTTCAATCTAGAATTTGATCTCCCATCAGCTTCTCCTAGCACTAAAGAGTGCCCCTCATTGTCTTCAAGACTAGCCATACCCATAAGTTCCATCAAGTTGCTGCTGAAACCCAGATCAGAATGCACTCTCCGCGAATCTCTCATCCCTTGCCTATCATCCCCTCCATCCCCTTGATCCACATTATGCTGTGGAGACCTCAGTTCAACTGGCCGCCCCATTGTCTCCACCATCATACACGGATTGTTGAAACCATTCCATGAATGAAGTGGAACCAATTTGCTAATCCCGGTCAGCCAAACAACAACATCCTTCATCGCAGGCCGCCTCTCCCTGCAAGACCTTACACATTTGGCTGCAATCACTGCCAACTGCTTTCTAACAATGGGGTCCTTAGGAGGGGCAATCCTAGGATCGTAAACAACAACAATCTTCCCTCTCTTGATAAGAGGGATCGCCCAATCCACAATAGAAGGTGGCGAATGCCCAATATCAATAGCTTTCCTACCACTAATGATCTCTAATAACAAAATCCCAAAACTGAAGACGTCAGTTTTTGTACTCAAATTATCAGGGGTGACATAACAAGGATCCAGATAACCCATCGTACCGGCTGGTGGGGTTGATCTAAGCCTATAATCATCAATACCGCACCTAAGTGCCAGCCCAAAATCGCCTAACCTTGCGTTGAAATTCCTATCAATCAATACATTGGCTGATTTAATGTCCCTATGAATTATTGGCGGTTTCTGGGTGTGAAGTGTCTCTAAAGCTTTAGCAACTTGCAGAGCCAATCGGATTCTTCGACCCCAGTTCAATGGTCTCGAAGAATTGGAGTGAAGAGCATCATACAAGGTACCATTACTCATAAACTCAACAACCAAGAGACGATCTTTAGAGTCATTAGTAAAGCCAAGAAGATTCACCAGTCTGGGGCTCTGAATCTTGGACAGGATTTCGATCTCGTTGTCCGCCTCTTGGTTGGTGTCTTGGTTCCTAGGCGATGGCCTCTTGACGGCCACGTGGCGGCCACGGAGGACCGCCTTGTAGACGCTGCCATGGCTGCCTTTACCGAGAAGCTTCTGGTCGGAGAAGCCATTAGTGGCGGCTTCGAGGTCGCTGTAGTCGAACTGCTGGATCTTGATGGGCTTTTCATGCTTTCCAGAGGTGGAAGAGCTCTGGGTAGGGGCGGAGGAGGGGATGACGGAGATGGCTGATTCTGCTTTGCAAGAAAGGTAACCCATCAAGAACTTTCGGTCTCAGTAAAAATTATGGTGCAAGTTCGATTTTTGATATGAAAAAAATGAATCATGAATCAAAATATTGCAGAATTTAATCGAACAAACAACAGGGTATATAAGGTCAACTGTTGAAGGTTTTTATCTGGCAGCTGGAGAGGTTTTGTTATGCTGAGGACACAGAAATGGTGCGGAGTTAATTGATTGGTTTTTAATTGGGGAAGGAGAGAGAAAAACAGGTGGTGAGAACTGAAAAGGACCCACAAATTTGGATCCCAAGGTCATTTAACCCATAATTGTGCCATTAATTGTGTCATTCTCTTAAACCATTGTTTTAGATTTTTTTTTTCCCTTTCCATTGGCCGGGGAAAATGTTTCGTTCTTCTTTTTTTGAACTTTTTTTTTCCAATACACCCTTAAAAATGATTAATTTGATAATATATAGTGATTATTCGCTCAACTTATATGTGAATTGAAAATTTAACATAAAGAAGCTTATTTTTAACCAAATTTTGGAAGAGTTAGGTAATTTTAATTGATTTTTATTTTTCTTAGTTGGGTATGAAAAAAATTATAAAAATTTAAATAATTTTTTAAAAAATTATTTAAAAAATTATTACTCCTATTAGATAGATTTTAAGCTTTCAAATGATATTAGTTTTAGACAAAAATAAATAAAAATAGAAATATCTATTTCTTAAATATTTATAAGAAGTAACCAAAAATAATCTTTTTATACATAAAGAATTTGCTCGAATTGTTTCCTAATTAAAACTTACACTTCATAGAGCCTAGAAAAACAATATCTGTAAAAAGAGTATTTTGTATTGGTTTTTCATATTTTGTAAAAAATTCATGAAAAATTAATTACTACTTTTCTAAAAAATTTTATTCATTAAAATTATTATTAGATAAACATAGTATAAACTTTTAAGTTGTGATCAAAATAAGCTATTCTTTAAAACGACAAACCAAGTATCCTTGTTTAGAGAGTAGAGAGCGAAACAGATATACTCTAGTTTGATACAAGTAATATTTACTTGCTAGATTAGCTAAGAACTTAAAAATAAAAATAAAATAAAAAGATTGCTTCTGCATCAATCTTGTTTCACTTTGGCTTTAATGCTGTCTTGTTCAGCTGGCTGTGGGCACCAATTCACCAAATGTACCTTATCCGAAAGATACGCCTAAACTCCATAAGCCTATAGGCCTCTCTCACCTTGCAAGGATTTCCCCGTTTGTTTTCTAGTGTTTCTCATGACAAGCTTCAAACTTGCAGTAGGACTGAACTGTTCTATATTAGAAAATTAGCTTCAATTAAGAACGAATCATGTTTTCTTGCTTTTTCCTCCAATCTTAACCAGTAAGACCAATCAAAGGTTTCCTCAAAAGAACTAAACATGTCTGCTTTTATTGATGGTTTGTTAACCTGCCAATAACAATGCCTTTATGACCACTAATCAAGATTGCTTTTTTATACACTTTAATTGAACAAGCGGAAAAGTATGTACAGAAAGTTCTTGTCATCGACTTTTGCTTTCTAATTTGCCAACAGACTTGAAATAAGAAGCTATTTGAGTCCAGATGGAGGACAGGGCTCCATAATATTGAACTCGGACCAACTTTCTTGATCCTTCTCTCATGAATTCCAGCTCTTTGGAGACGCTTTTCTGGATGCCTTCAGTATCACCAAGCAATGGCAATGCAACTGAACCTTGTGATTCCAGGCTTGCGATCCATCCCCGGAGCAAATAATTCACAACCTGTCAATTTATTGTTGTCCTCAGTCACGATTTTTGCACCACTAATCTACTATTCCATTCTTATGCTTAATGAACCAAAAGATGCCAGCAAAGAAAATAAAGCATTCGACATTGAGCATTTCTAGATCCAAAAGTAAAGAACATTGTGATCACACTTCCAAATACTGGGCGGGGACAAAACGAAGAAATGCATCTGGTAACTGAATACAGGACATGTGCAGAATATGCTTAGTTATGTACCTCGGGGACTTCATCATGAGGGCAGTGTCCAGCTGGGCTGATCTCATAATATGGTACTTCTGGCAGTTGCCTTTTTACCTGGAGACCCCACACAGGTTTCACCCACGGGTCTTCTTTTCCATACATGAGACAGAGAGGAACCTCGTTCATCCGACAGCTGCAAAGGGAGCAGCAACTATAAGACTTAATGAAATGAGATCCATGCAACAAGCCTAGTCTGCCTATGTTAACTGGTTTCTATCATACTTCACCTAGACAGAGCCTCCTTGAAGGATAGTTGTCCTTGAGGAGCAAACATGATTGAAGCGAATGCTGCAGCAGCGGCTGGATGTTGTGTTGTCTGTAGAATACGAGAAAAAACCTTATCCACATTTGTAGAATAATCTACATAAACCTGTCCAAGAATTTCTGCTATACTTTCTGGATTGATAATCTTCCGCCAACTACAAGACATGAGAGAAAACAATCTCAATAATTTCTTTGCAGGACAGTACAATAACAATAGCAGCCTCTTGTCACTGTAGTAGACAAAAACAAAAAAGAATGTAACAGTTTCAAACCACCTTGCAGGCACGGGATTTCTATGAGAACACGAAATATCACTTTATTCATTTTTGAAACCGAAATATTTACGTGCATAAGTTCATTTACAAATTCTGAACCATGTGGAGTTAGTCATGTAGGGAGAACTTAGTATCTGAGACCAATTAAGACATAACTTACACCACATCTGTTAGCTTTCTGACAATATCTGGAAGTGGAAATTCTCCAGACCATGGAAGCATCCTTGCCCGTCTCGGCGCTCGAATTGGATTAGGCAGAAAGCCCCAGAAAGGAGTCGCATTAAGAAGTGTAACACCCTTCACCAATTCAGGATTGCGTGCAGAGAAGTATAACGCAACAAATCCTCCAAGAGAGTTACCCACAAGATAGACTGGTTCACAGATTACCTGTTACATACTGCTAACGTGAATGAAGTTGTCTTTACACAACATGTATTCATATTGCTAAGACCAAATATAGTTGTAAAATCAAACTACAAGCCACATTCTTCATTACCAAACAGAAAAGGAAAACAAGCACAATAGTTCGATGCCTGTTTTCCTTTATTAATGCCTTCCCAATCACAAAGTTGAACAATATAAGTGAACAGAATGAAGAGTCGCTAAGTATGAAGGAATAGATGAAGTCCTTAAGCTCATTCACCAGAGTAGCTAAATTATTAAAAGGTGTTTTAACTGAAATTAAATTAACAGTGACGAATAGCAGAAGAATGAGCTGTTTTATTCTCATCCTTCCACACATGCACAAAACAGACTTGGACCAAGACAAGAAATACTAGCATTGCCCGTTCAAGTGGTGTGAACTCTAAACGGAAACTGGAATAGAGCTTACTGAAATATGACGTGTACACTAGCCTGCCATATTACTCAGGTAAATGAATGAATAAACTTAAAAATCTTAACTCAGACCAACTATTGCATCTAATAGATAGTAGAAGGGAAATCTTTCAACCTACCTCTTCAATGAAATATCGAACTTGATCATGCCATAAATCCATAGAGTAAACCAAACCAGTTGCCCATGGTTCAGCGTTGTCCCCGAATCCCCATATGATTTCTTTTCCTTCCAAGCTGTCCTCCTTGTTTGAACTTGGGGCAGGATCTTCAAAGGGTAATGACCTACCCTGCCCCAGAAAGTCAATTGCCCACACTCTATAATCACGTCCCAAATCCTTTAATTGTGTCTCATAATGAAATGAACCAACACCAAAACCGGGAAGGAACAAAATTGCCGGGGAGTTTAAGTTTTCACAGCCTGCTTTTTCATAATGCACATTAAGTTTAGGCCTCCATTCCCAAAAACATCTGCTTATTGAAGCAGTACATTCACCACCAGACTCATCAGGCAACATTGGAATCGAGATCCTACTATCAAATTTCCCAGTTCCTGATACACTTGCTATGTCCTCCTTGCTGCCAATCACATAACTGTAATGATTTCCACTCAACAACTTGAAGTTGGTCCTTTTGAACCCTTCATGATGAAGATTCATTAACAAGTTATGATATTTAGATGAAGAAGAGAAAGACCCATCTCTGCCTTTAATCCTAGATAAAGAAACGTTTTTCACTGGGCAAGATCGTAGCTTTGTACGCCACTGGACCAGTTTCCTTTCCAAACTACAACAAGGTCGGCAACTGTATGAGACGATTTCCATATCTCCAATTCCTACTTTCTTCAATTTTCCTGCAATTATAACCAAAAGACAACAACTTCAAAACTAACCTAAAATAGCAACAAAATCCAAGGATTCTGCAAGGCCTAAACCCACTGCCATGGAAATCTAACTTGTAGAATCAGACAGTCCAGGTGCACTCAAAAGCGGTCCAGCTCTAAACTCCTAATTTCGATTCCAAATGTCTCCCGGAGAATCCAAGAGATATGTATCATGTCGAGGATCAAAAACAAGAAAACGAACCAGGCATAAACCATTCTTACCAGCTGCCAAGTGCAAAATCCAACCAGAGGATTCATTGCCCACTTAGCTAAACATGCTAAATAGAAAAGATTTTGCAGGGTTTATCATAAAAAAAAGAAAAAAGAAAAAGAAAAACAAAGCAAAGTCTGTGTTCTTCAAAAGAAGTCGCAATTACCTTTGAAGCACAGTGACCTTTAAGCGCTTTAAGGCTTGCTGTCTGATAGGCCGTTAAGTTCCACCCCTTTCCATGTATCGGGAGATTCCAGCAAACTCCGGTTTTGTTCCGATATTGATTTGCTTGAAAGATTTTTTGTTGTTACTTTTTTGTCTTATTTCCTGGTACATGCAGAAATTTTAATGACTGAAATCTGAATCAGTAAACTTTTTTCCCCTCTTTTCTACTATAAATTTCCAATTTTTCAGAGGAATATGGTATATTTCATTATTATTGATACTTAAAATAAATGTGAATTATTCAATTATAAAAGATAATACCCTCTCTGTCTTAAAAAAACTATCATTTTTACTATTCAAAGCAAATAACATATAATTTTTTTTATATTTATTATAAAAATATAAATTTTTTACATGAAAATAAAATTTAAAGATTATAGTTTTTAAATATTATTTTTTTAAATTTTTTTAATTCATATTAATATAAATATATTCAAGTCAAACTCTAATAAAAAAAATCAAAAAAATAGATAATATAAAATAGAGGGAGTATTTTGTATCATATCTCCATTCATAATTTATAGTGATAGGTTACCCATATGTCATGTTAAGAATGACGAATTAATTTGAGCTCTCTAATTTAGTGGAACTCATCATTATTGAATGATTCATATCAATCTATTTGAATGATTTTCCTCTATTCATTAATTGAGTTACTAGTCAATCATAATATTCTAATATTCCCTATATCACAACCCTTTACAACTATTGATGTATTTTCCAATATGGCAATAATTACTTCCTGGTACTTGTTAACTTTGAAGTAATATGCTAATGACAATTTGCATTACTAGTAAATGATGGTAACCTTATTCTAAACCATGCATAAGATTATACAAATTAAAAGGTCATAAACACAAATAGTGTATAATTTTTGTAAATAATCTTTAACAAAAAAAAACATAAACTATCAACATGTACCATTTTAAATTCTCTGATCTTTTTCATTCTTTTAAGTTCAAGTTAGACCTCTATATCTTTATATTTCCAAGTTTTGTGAATGCATATGTTACTATGATTCATTTGATTGAATGATTATTTTCAAAATTATCCTAAAGTGAATTATTGAAAAGTAAGATTCATGGAATATAAAATACTGTAAAAATATAATTCTAACTTTTTCATGTTGGCGGAATAAAAATAATCAATCTCATAAAATAATTAACTTTAATATGTTTTTGTTTTACACCTTCGATCACACTACAAGGAAAATTTGTTTTGGTGACTGATTAGCGCAGCCGCAAAGTGGTCACTAACCCATTTGTCGCCAAATCGGTAGTAAAAAAGTATGTATAATTTACAAAAGAAAAGGTGTGACTGACTGCTAACCGGGTCAAAATTAGTCACTAAGATCAGTCGGCAACCAATTGCCGCTTTGGTTGCCCTGCCCAAAATCTCTATATTGGCGATCTGTGAGAAACAAGATTGGCCAATCCATTTTAGTGTCTCAATTGTATAAATTGCCATCCTTCATTTTTATTTATTTATCTTATTATGCTTCTCCATTCTTTGATTTTATTTTCATCTTTGTCTTCATTTTGTCCTTCTTCTCCTATGCTACTTTCTATAAGAGTTTGTTCATTTCCCACCATTTGATCTCTTTGACACAAGGAACAAGTTGATGTCTTTTCTAAGAACCTCAAACTAGGTGTTCATGAGGATTCTTAGAAACAACACAAATTGCTAAGCTAAAGGAAGAAATTGTTCCTCTTATAACTTTCTATTGTTTTAAGGTATATGTTCATTTTCCATACCATAAAATAAGAAACTTGACAATTACTAAAAATTACTGAAGAATAAAAGAAATGTTAAGAAGAATCTTGAGAAATTTTGTGCAAGAAAAATTTGAACCTGGCAATGTACCGACTGATTTAATTGCTCACCCTCTTGATCGCTTTTTTGGGTCACTAATAACCTTGTTGGCCACTGATTGATGACTAATCTGTTGATTGTCAAAACAAGTTTTTCTTAGGATTAATTACCAAATTCACCACTCAAAAGCAATTGAACTTTTAAAAATAAAAAAAAAATCTCATAGTAAACTTTACTTTCAAGGCTCAATTTACCACTCACGTTGCAAAAAGTAGCATATTTGTCACTCATCCATTAAGTGACCATCAAATTAAAGATGGAAAATAAAAAATTTCATCATTAGTTCTTCACATTTCTTTTACTAGTGTTCTAATTATGCTCATCTAATGATCATATCATCTTTTTCAAGAGAAGAAAGACCATTCCCCCATTGGTAACGTGATCCAACCATTTCAAGTAATTGCAGTTCTCTTAGGCATCCTATCAAACAAATCTAATGCAGACTCACCATTCCGGTTTTGCAAGTAGCCACCAATCATCACATTCTATGCCACCACATTTCTTTCAAGCCTTTCATTGAACATTATGCGTTCAACTCTTACAATGTAGCATTTAGCATACATATCAAGCAATGATATCCCAATCATCACGTCAAACTTTACAGTGTATTTGATTGACTTAGAGTGCAAAATTTTCCCATAGTCTAGCCAAAAACAACAAGCATGCGCATTGAAAATTAAAGGAACTATGCCCACTATATCAAACCCACTTCGATGAACTTGCAAGTACGTGGAGAAGGCCTCTTTGGTAGTCCTTCGAGAGATTTGTTTGATTTGGTTTTATCAGGTGACACCAATTTGTTTCATTAGGATTTTGTATTCTTGGAGCATCAAATAATTGGTTGAAAATATCACATGATTGTAAGATAGGCAAAGTTAGGGAAATAATAAAAGAAATATGAAAAATGAATGACTAAATCTGTTATTTTTTCTCATCATTTGACTGTCAATTAATAGTCAAGTTAATGTTAATGGTAAGTTTGATCTCAAAAGTAAAGTTTATTATTAAATTGGGTAAATTATAATTTACCCCTTGAGGTTTAGGTGAAATTACACTTTGTCCATTCCTATTTAAAAATGTGCACTTTACCTCTATCTTTTTAATATGGTCCAACAATAATTTATGAAATCTTAATTTAGACTGTACAATGGTTATCTTTAAGCAATTTTGAATCATTATAGTATTTTTTTATAATTAATTGACATTTAAAAAATATTATTTTAAAAGTTGAAAGAAATATAGAAAGAAAAAAATGATAATTTAATATATTCATTAACTAAAAAAAAAAATACCATACAAATTGAAATTACTGGAGGATGACTACTGTAATATCTAAATTAAGATTTCAGAAGCTACTGTCAGATTGTATTAAAAAAGTAGGAGGATAAAGTGTATATTTCTGAAATAAGAGAGAGCAAAGTATAATTCACCTAAACCTCGGGGGAAAATTATAATTTTCCCTATTAAATTTAATACTTTTGAAAGTTTGATGATAAATTTGGTCTTTTTTTTTATACTTTTGAGTAATAAAGTTGGTACTTAATCCTCTTTCTTATAGTGTTACAAAGAATGAAGAATGTATTGTTTTTTTTTTGTTTGGTTGAGTTATTTTGTCACTTGTTTTGAACTTTTTTAGCCTATACACTATATTTCATTTCAAACTTTAATGATATACTTGTAACGATACAAATTAATTGCTACTTTATACATTTTTAAATAGTTTAGGGGAAAATATATTAATAGCTAGTTAGTTGCTCAAGAAAAGCAAATTTACTACTAAATTATAGGGGTAGAGTAATTTTGTCACAAATTTTTTTTTCCAGGCAAATTTGCCATTCAATGTTTTTTTATATGGGCAATTTTGCCATTTACTATTAAATAATACAAATATTCTATTTGGTTAGAGAATATTCTATGACACAACTATTAAACAAGTCATTGAAAGTTTTTTCCTTAACCTGTAGCTATTTAAATCTTTTATAATACCTAAATAAGTCAAAATCCTATGTTTGACCACACACCTTATTATTGAACATTCTAGCTTTCACCTTTCTCATTGTTACCAAGTAACCCTCTATTGCCACTGTCATCGATCTTTTATTCTGGAACCATAGTGCCTTTAGATTTAGTCTCATCTTCACCAATCGAATCTTATTTGATTAGGGTTGGTTTTAAGGAGCATTTCTAGGAGTGTTGCGATCATGCATGGAGGAGTAAAGGTAATGCTGGTGGCGAAAAGGATAGAGGGTGGCAAGTGTACAGGGATTTGCTAGAGTGAAGATGATGGTGAAAATGATAGATTTATAAACTTATGGGCCGTGGTGTTAGGTAAAGGAAACTTGAAATTGGAACTTACATTTTCGTATTTTTTCACGTTTTCCACATTAAACAATTCTAACAGCCGGTGGTGGATTTGCTCTTAAAACAAAACATAGATAGCAAATTTGCACATTTCAGAAAGATTAATGGAAAATTTGTGAAAAAAAAAAATCAGTGACAAAATTACTCTACCGCTATTATTTAGTGACAAATTTACCTCTTTTCTCCTTTTAAAAGAATTAAAAACCCAATTATAAATATTTGAAAGTTTAGCATACATCAAAGTTTTAGCTATGTTTTTAAAAATCTTTGATAATTTGTATCATAAATTTAGTTGTGATACTCATGCCTCAATACTAAGCCTTTATATTATTCAATAATTATGGTCACTTTCGTGTTTCAAAGAAAAAGAAATTATGACCACTTTATGAATTTTTAAGATAACAACACCAAAATTTACTACTCTCTTCATCCCAAAAAGAATGAAATGTATTTCTTTTTTTGATGTCCCAAAAAGAATGAAACGTTTTCTATTTTAGAAAGTTTTCAACTTCTAATTTACCTTACTACCCTCATTTAAACTCTCACTACACAAAACCCAATAAAGAATTTTTTTTTAATCTTCATTTAAACTCTTACTGCACAAAACCCAAAAAAAATCTTTTCTTTTTTATTCATTATTTAAACTTTTACTACACAAATACCTTAATTTCTATACCCAGAGAAATGTTTCATTTTTTTATGATTCTTTTGTCAGGAGTATCATTTACAAAATAAAACCACAATGGTTCAACAATTTGGGGTGGGGGTTAATTATCATGAGGTGATAAAAATGTCAAAAATCATGGGATGTTACCTAGATAAGCTACCCTTTGCATAGATGGGCATGAGCCTTGGGTTAAATAATCTTCTGTACTAAAACAAACTTGTAGGAAGCCTTCTGAATAACCAACAAAGGCTTAAACTAAAAAAATTGGCTTACTTCTATTACATTTCTTTTAACTGCTAGGTTGACCAAGAGTAGGCCTTCTAAAATCAATGCCTTCTGCCTTAAGTTATAGGCTAGTAAGCATTTTATGGAGATTATATATGGACCTCTGGTGAGTCTATTTTGTGTAGCTTATAGGTTTCATTTCTATGTTAATCTTAAACTCAAGTAAAAATGACTTTAGAAGAAATATTCCAACACAAGGTCATTGGATAAAATTTGTCCTATTTTTCCAATGACTTAATACATTGGAAACTTAGCTATTAAAAAATGCTTTTTTTTAGTAGTGGTTTTATTGGCTAGTTTGATCTTGGGGTTGACTATGGGCTTAAAGAAGCCTATGGCTCAGCTGATGGCTTAGGAAGCCCACATTTTAGGCCTTTAGACTTATTGGAAAGTACCTTGGGTAGTTCCTGGGGTGTAGGATAATTTAGGCTACAAACTTCTAAGATAGAGATTGTTCTACTGTTTCATTGCCTATATGTGTAGCCAAGTGCCAAGCTCTAGCTTCTCTCTAGAAATTTTACAAATCATCTCATTCTAATCTTCACAGTCTTAAGTAAACTTCCGGCCAGATCCAGCTTTGTGCCTATTCCCAACCTATCTAGTGTTTGTTTACGGGGGTGGAAATAGGAAGCTTTAGTCATTTAGACATCGAGCAGAAGAGTTTCTTCTTTTCTGTTCAACGATGAGGGGATGCGGAAGTGCTAAAGGTTTAGGAATATGGGAGACACAAGAGAGTTTTTGTGATTTTGCAGGAAGCAGAACTCTGTTGGTGGGTAGGTGTATGTGAGGAATTTTGGTTTGAAAAGGGCAATAACCCATGGCGGAAGAAGTTTGAATATGAGAAGGGGTTGGCTGAATTCGGGTTGAAGAGGAATAGATCAGGTCGTTTCTCGAATTAGTGGTTTCAAAGGTTTTAAGAGAAGAAGAATCATTTTTCCAGATGGTAGATTTGCGGACGGATGGTGGAAAATCAGTAGTGCAATAACAAAGATTGTGAAAGATTTCCGAGGCAAGGCTGAGGCAAAGATCTCCAGTAACGAAAGGTCAGGCAAGTTGGAAGAAGGTTTAATTTTTCAAGTGTCTTGCCCGTGTTGCAAATTAGACTTGGCTCTGTTAGTGGCTGGCATCAGTGGCACGATGGGCGGGCTACCACCATTGGTGGCTGAAGCAGGGTGGGTGAAGGTTTCGATTAGTAGGAAGGGAAGGGTTGTGGCTGTTGGTGAGTGCAGTAGGTTGTCTGAGGTTGGGCCAAAATCAGGGCTTGAGAAGAAGTTGTACCAAAAAGCTATAGGGCCTTCAGGTAAGTTCACTTCCCTTTATGGTTCAGACTTAAATAAAGTTACTGGTGGGTTTAAGGAGTCCAACAAATTGTGGACGTCTGATTCGGCCTTGGAAGATATCAATTTGTTTGCTCTGGGCGATTTTGTGAGATCTTGTTCAGATAATGTGGATTGTGAGGTTTTTAGCAGTATGGTTTCTGGTGTTGTTCCTGATAATTAGTTAGTCTTTTGAAGACCCTAGGGATTTATAATTGGTTTTAAGGTCTTCTTTTAATTGTCCTGATTCTTTGTTTGTGGGGAATGGTTTTAGTAGTGACGTTCTGATCAAGTGGGAGTGGTCTGTGATGGTGAGATTAGGGAGGTTCATGGTGTAGTGAATAGAACATAGGTCCTGGAGATAGGGTCAGACGCAAATTCTAGCTTGGTTATAGCCGGGCATAACTTTGAAATGGAAAAGGTGGAGGCAGGTATTGGTGCGGATCAATCAAACAAAAATATTTCAGTTGAAGTTGCCATTGACCAAGGCCTTATAGGGTTATGTTGGTTTTGGGGGAACAGCTTGGTCAAGCTCTGTCAAAAGGAGAATTGACTCCTGATGCGGCATTGATTGTTAATGAGGACTGACTGGTGTCTGAGTTAAGTAACAAGGTAGGCGAAGATGATATTTTTGATTTATCGAGTAGGAGAATGACTATTAAAGAAAATTCTTATATTATTTTTCAGGATTCCCACCGAGTTTAAAAGGCTTGGAAAGGTCGAGGGAGCAGGTAGTGGGGTGTGTAAAGCGGACTTCAAATTTGGATGCATCAAAGAAAAAAATTATTCTAGAATTTAAAGACGTATTGATAAAATTAGCAATTTATTATGAGTGTCTTTTGATGGATGTGAAGATTTGACTCTCAAATTATTTGATGCTTTAAGTGCTTTTAAGGATAGGAAAAAGAGTAATGATAATTTAGAGTCTATTAAGAAAAGATAGGCTTTAAGAAAGGAACTGAGAAGGTTGGAATGAAGTATAAAGTCTTCGTGTTGGTTTTTCAAAGTGATAGAGGTAGGGAGATATTGTAAGGGTGAGGGAATTTTTTCCAAGGGTCATTTTTGGGAGTTGTATGAAGTGGGAGTGAGAGGTTTTGGGGGGTTGTGGGCTTGGTGTGTAGGTTTGTCCAGAATTTAGCTGATGGATGTAATTGGTATTTATTTTAATAAATTTTCATACTTGCCGTTAAAAAAAAAAATGTAGCCAAGTGCCTGTAAATTTGCCTTGGATGATTATAAAGTGGCATTTAGTGAAGAAAGTTCAAATCATATAGATTTATTGAGTGAGATTATTCAATGAATTATTATAACTATATAATATTATTTTTTTAATAATGTTGATTTAGGATTGAAATTATGTAAACAAGAAAAGAATTCATTTTAAATAAGTTTGTTTGGATTAATTTTTCTAAAAGAATTGGAGTCTAATTAAAAAAAAATTAAATGGTAACGATTATGATTAGAGGTGGGACGTGGGCCGGGTCAATTGGGATCGGACTGCAAGTCAACCTTGGCCCGGACCGGTCAAACCCGCCTCGGATTGCCCCGGCAAAAGCCTGCAATTTTGTGGGTAGTGTATGGGCTCAATAGGAGGAGGAGACGCAAAAAAACCTACCCCGGACCAGGTCAGACCCGCGAAACCGCCCCGAACTGGACCTCCCCAGCCCGCTGAACCGGCCAGGACCAGACCGCCCCGCTTGCGCGCAATGGCTATTTTCTCAACCGAAACCTGCAGAAATTTTTTTTAAAAAAGGGCTAATTACACAATAGGCCCTCCAATGGCTTTCTGCTACATTTTAGCCCCCAAATTTTCATTTTTACCCTTCATAACAACTAAATTTCAAGGACTTTTTGGTCAAACTAATTTTGTCCCTTCCCCTATGAATACCAATGCCATTTTCACTCAATCCTCACACAATCACTCAATCTCTCTTCTTCATCTACTATATTCTCTCAAACATTCTCCTTATTTTCTTAATTTCTTCCAAATTTCTTACTAATCTCTCTCTAATATCTTCATAATCCCCTCTTGATTTTGGATTAATTACTACTATTAGTACGTGAGGCATGACTTCAAAAGGAAAGGGCAAGTCAACAGAGAGTTCATCTTCCCGCATCACCGGCCTCCAATCCTTGTTCCGTCACTGATCTCGGCCCACTGATAAAGGCATTTCAATTCAAGAGATTCATGACGATGATGCCGGAATCGATATGACGAATTACGATTTGGGTCTTGACGATCAATTATCTGATGATGAAGTGGAAGAGTTGGATGTGATGGCGTCCGGGTATCCGTCAACAGAACCGACGCCTACAAGTCATGAACTCGCCGTGGAGGAAACTCAAACACAAGGTAAATCCACGAGACTAACTGCTTGGGTTTGGGAGCATTATGAGCTCATACACGAAGGGGAGTCGAGGCACGGGAATACAAACATTGCGGGAAAAAATTGGTGCATAGGAAGAATTCCGGCACTGGAACGCTGAAGCGGCATATTGAAAATTAACATCCTAACGTCCTCCCTAGTATCGGGACTAGTTCTGGAGGACAAACACAACTTGGGTCTACAACTGATGCCGGCGGACCAGGTATATTTCATTTTAACCAACATCTTGTAGAGAAGGTATGGTAAATTGGATGATGCTTACTGAAAAACCTTTTTCACAAACTGAAGATGTCCACCTAGAATCTTGGATAAAATCACAATTAAATCCTGCATTTAGAAAAGTATCTAGGGAAAATGCTAGGAAAGAAAACTTTAGACAATTTGAAGCCGGAAAATTAGATTTGCAAGCATATTTTTCTGCTCTTGATCATTTTGTGGCATTTACTTCTAATATGTGAACATTACCTATAGGTCAATCATTCTATTGTGTTACTTCTCATTGGATTGATTCTGATTGGATAATGCAAAAACGAATTTTGTCATTTAAGGTTATTGAAACAGATCATACTGGTTATCAAATATTTAATTGCATCTTAGAAACTTTACGTGATTATTTTTGTACTGATAAAGTCATGTGCATTTCATTTGATAATGCTTCAAATAATGAAGTTGCCGCTCGTCTTTTGAGTCAAAACTTAAAACCACCTCTCTACGGTGCATTCTTTCACGTTAGATGCATGTGCCATATTTTGAACGTTTGTGTGCAAAAGGGTTTAGAAGTTCTCTAAAATGAGATTCTGCCTATTTGAAACTCATTAAAATATTTGATGTTTTTCAGACATGCTGTTTTTCGTGAATTTAAAAGCTTTTGTATTAAAAATCAAAAACCATTTTCTTGGAAACGGTTTAAATTAGATTGCCCAACCCGCTGGAACTCCACATATTTGATGTTGCAAGATGCATTACCGTATGCAAATTTGTTGTCACATTTCATGAATTTAAAAATGGGCTATGAATTTCTTACGACTGAAGTTTGGGAGAAATGTTCCAAAATCGGTGATTTGCTTAAGTTTTTTTACGAGGCAACTGAATTTTTCTCTGGTGTTTACTACCCAACCAGTCATCAAGTTTTGTTTCATTTAGTGAACATCACATATGCTTTATATTAGTTTAAAGATGATGAGTTGTTAAAACTGACTGTCGAAGCCATGCGAGCTAAGTGGCTTCAATATTTCGAAAACATTCCACATATCTTTTTAGTCACTTCTTTACTTGATCTGTATGTCAAATTAACGGGCACAACAACATTACTTGAAGAAAATTTTCATACTTATTTAGAAATGTCTCATATAAATATTATGGCTATGTCTGCTACTGCTTCTGAGTACTTGCATTCTTTATATAAGTTATATTGTGAGCGGCATTCAGATAAGGTAAGATCTGAAGCTCCTCAAACCGAGCCTCCAAAGAAATCAATCTCCTCAAGATTCAACCCGGCCCTCCAAATGCTCAAACGACCTCGACCGACGACATCGGGATTAGCTGAGGTCGATGATTATCTCAACACATCGTTCGAGGCAAGCGACCTCGACATCTTGGAATGGTGGAAACAAAAGAGATCAAGGTTTCTGATCTTGTCGATAATCGCACAGGAGATTCTTGCCGTCCCAGTATCGATCATCTCATCTGAGGTAGCGTTTAGTGTTGGAAAATAGGTGATAACAGAAAAACGGTCAAGATTGACACCCGACGCGGTAGAAGTATTCGTGTGCAACCGAGATTGGGGCCTCGCAGCACTCCGACAGCAAGACCAAAAGAGTTCGGATGAGGAGGTAATATCCGATACCGAGACTTGAATTTTATTTTTTCAATCATACATGTAAATTGTATTTGATCTGATTATGCTGTTCAACACAGATAATAAGTTTTTATTATTTATCATTTTCGGAACGTTTTTGCCATTTGAAAATGTAAGGCTCGTTTCGATTATTTGTAAGTGCTGTTTGGTTTTTTAACTTAATAAAACTTACACCAGAGGTGGTGTTTTTTTTAAAAAATATTTGTGACTTATATAATTAATAATGGTTCTAATTTATAAATATATATATATTTAAGAAAAAAAGAAACCCGCCCCACCCCGCCTTAGACCCGCCCTAGACCTGGCTCGGAACCATCCTGCCTACAACCGGGCAGGACCCAGGATTAGGACCGGACGGTCCTGGGCCGGTCCAACCCGATTCCCACCTCTAATTATGATGTGATGGGGAAGTGTTATGGACGAAAATATAGTCAAATTGCGCAGAATAATAGTCAGCTGTATTATTCTCAAGTTCTTAATCCCAGTTATCATCATACTTCTTCCTATGGTTGACAAAGGCGTTCGCTGTCGACGTCGGCATCTGGTTTGCACCGGTACTGTGCCGCCTAATTCGGCTCGCCGACGGTGGCAATTGTTGTATCACCAGAACAGACGCCGGCGAGATAAACCCCGTCGAAACCAAACTCTCTCCTAGGGGACCCAATTCCGGGTACTCGTTAAAGTCCGACATACCCACCGTCAAAGGCGATGCAAATCCGCTCCCTCTACCGACGATGTACAGATCATAGCCGTCGTACTTCGATTGTATCGCGGACAGAACTTCGTCGCAGCCGTTCACCGTTTTCTCGACATACCTCACCGATTGGTCGTACATGGTTCTGAACCTGAACTCGTTAATGTAGTCGTCGTCGATCTGCTTCTCGTTTTCCCAGTCCATTAAGGCATCGAAGATCCCATCTCGGTCGAGCGATTCTGCTGGAACCATATCTTCCACGTCATTTCCGGGGATGAATCGAACAACGTTCAACATCATTCCTCGAGTCCCAGAAATTCTGCGCGCATAAGCCAACGCTTCACGGTCGTCGCAGCCTCCGATGAAGAACATGGCCACACTGAGCCTTTTCGTCGGCCCTCCCTCATGGGAGTCCGAAGTCGTGCCGCGATCAACCAGAATTCCAACGGAACAAGGTGCAATTTCGAGAAGGTTCTGCGTGACCCTCCGTTGTTGAAGCTGCTGGTCGGTGAGCTCGCTGTCATCGTTCTCGATGTGCTTGTGGAACGGAACAAGAACGATGGAGGCGGATTTGTCGAGAGCGAAGTTGCCGATGTCCTCGTGCATTGTGGGGTATGGAGAGACCGCCGTGAGCAGCTGGATGGAGATGGCGGAGCTTTTGTCCTTGGTAAAGGGGTGGAATGCGCTCAGTACGTTGTCAGCCTCCGCCTTTTCACGGGAAACATTGTGGTTACTGTCGTCGTGGTGGCGGCCGGAGAAAGAGGACCTGTTAGTATCATGGAAGATGAGCATGGCAGCTGCTCGCCCAGTGAGCTCAACCAGGTGGACAGCGAAGACGGTGATGGGGGATTTCAACGTGGCATTGGAATGCAGAAGAAGTCCGATCATGCCGTTAACGTGATTTGCCGAATGAACACAAACCAGAACTCTGAGGTCCGATCCCTGCTTCCCCTTTTCCAACGTCCGTCGGAAGTATCGCCCCCGGATGGATGATTTGTAGGCAAATCTAACGATAGGACCCACCAAAGCAGTCATAACAAATATCATAAGCATCACCAACCCAAAAATCGGCTGATTGAAACCCTTCAAAAAATATAATACTAATTAATTAGAACTTATGCATACAATTAATTGGAATTAATGATAAGCCACATCAACTATGCATATAGATATATATACCTTCAAGTTTCGACCTTCGTTGAGGACGATGATGGCGAGTATTCCTTTGGTGTTCATAAGAACTCCAAGAACCAAGCTTTCTCTAAGAGGTTTTTTGAAGTAGAGAGAGGACAAAAGGGTGCTTACGATTTTGATAAAGAAAGCGAGAACAACCTCTGCTATTATTATCTTTAAATTTATAAAATCAAATGTGCTCCTTATGTTAGTTCTCATACCGGTGACCAAGAATACGGGTGGCAAAGCTATTCCAATCACGTATTCCTCGATCCTGTCCATGATTTTGGTCCCAAACTCGCCGCTCGGGATGCTGAGTCCGAGCAAAAAAGCGCCGATCATCGAGTGCGATCCACACAACTCCGTGGCAAACCCACACAAGAGCACGGCCGTAAGAACATACACAAGGTGCTCGTCTTTGAATCTACCCTCCGTCGGCAAGTCCTCCTTTGACCCGACGCGGCTGATCGCCCAGTGGATCAGAGGTCGGATCACGAACCAAAAGACAACAAGATACACCAGTATCGGAACAACTTTGGTGGGGCTACTCTTGGTGTCGCCGGTATTGATCGTCACCACCATGAGTAGCATAGACCAAGTGAAGACGTCGCTGATGACGGCCGAGGTGAGCGCGTTCTTGGCCAGATCCGTGTGCAAGAGCTTGAGGCTCGAAAGCAGTCTAGCGAGATCCGGGAAGCTCGTGACCGTGAGGGCGATGGCCCAGAAGGCTGGTCCCTGGACAAGACGTGACCCAGTGGTTGTATCGTCCAGCAATTTGTATAAACCTAAGCCTGCCGCCAGTTGAAACGCCAGACCGGCGAAGGAGACGGCCAGCGTCTCTTTGTTGGCCTTCCGGATTGGCGTCGGGTCCATCTCTAGCCCTACCAAGAACATGTAATACGTCAGCCCTAAATTGGCCAACGTCTCCATCACCAACGCACCCTCGAAAGGAATCAACCCATTTTGCCCCGACAACCACTCGGGTTGACCAAAAATAGTCGGCCCCAATATAAATCCCGTCTGCAGATCCATTTATAAAAAAAAAAAAAAAATGAAATGCAACCAAAGCACGCTAATCAAATTACCAAGGTTGAGGTGAAATAATTACCAGAACTTCAGCTATGAAACGTGGTTGGTGGAGGCGTTTCAGGAGGAAGATGAGGATGCGAGTGAGGAGGACGAGGACACAGATTTGCAGGAAGAATCTGGGGACAGATGTGTTGAGGGGATTAGCAGCTTCCCAAAGGTTGTCGGTGATGGTTTTGTTCTCCTTGAAACACACAAAGTACATGTTTCCCTTTGGGTTGAAGATGGTGTAGTTTCCAAGGGTCCCGTTCTTAGGTAGGTTAGACATTTTTGCCTCCCGTTGGTTTTGGCCCCGGCAGAGACCAAAACTTGGGACAAGGAAGAAAAAACTATGGACGAAGCGGAAAAGAATTTCCTTTGGGGTTTTATGTAGCTAGCCGTTAGAAACCAAGCTGCATTCACTAATTTGAAGCGGACGTTAGTTCTTCTGTTTTTTAATATTAGTAAATTCTTGTTCATTTTCTCTTTTCGTTTTCCGAATGCAGTTCTCATTTTTACCCAAAAATAGACGTATTAGTAGGTGAGCTAGCTTCTGAGCAACATTCCCAACTTTTGTTTGTTTCATATAGAACGTATTTTATTATCCTCGCAGTTCGTCATGGTAGCTTACGCAAAATTATTTTAATCATCACATTATTTTATTTTATTTTATTTGTGTATAGGAGGGCGGTTAGTGAGAACTTCTTGGTAACAATCAAGACCCCCGACCATTTCTTTAAAGTACCAAGACCCCTCAGCTAGGTTTAAGTCTTAATTTTTTTTATTTTAGGTTGTTTTAAATTATTTGTACTATTTTCATATTGATTAAGTTTTCTACTGTCAATTTATCATAATATCCTTATTTTTTACTCACTTCAACATTACAACACTTGTCCCTATTTTTTTTAAATGCAATTTGGTTCCTATACTTTAAAAGAATTACTTGTCCTTATATATATTTTTAAATATTTTTAAGTTGATTAAAAAATTTTAATAAAATTGCCAAATAAGTCACTAAGTTTGAAAGTGATAGTTTAGTTACTGACTTTTAATGAGGGCAAAATCAGAAAAAGTAACAAGAACTATCACACTTTAATCTCCATGTCAAAAACCAAATATTTTGAAAAAAAAAAAAAACATAGGATGAAGAGAGTATTACATTATTTTATAATTACTAAATGGTTAGTAATGAGAAAATATTTTAGTACCAAATTTTTTAGTTTTTAATCTAGTGATATTTCTATAAGTTATACATATTATATGGATATTAGAACATACTAAGTTTTATGAACATTAGGGCATACTATATTTTGTTATACATATGCTAATGTTTTTAGAAATATTGAAAAAATTGGAAGAAATGGGAGTAAAATAATAGTAGTAATATTTGGTGTATCAAACTAGTATTTGGACATGTGCTTTGCCGTGGGTTCATTCTTAATTAACGTCAGAAAATATAAGGATGTAAAAGGGGTTTATCTTACCTCTAAACTTTAGATGATACTTCCTCCGTCCAAAAAAATTTACTCAATTTAACTTTTTATTGTATTTGATTTGAATTTATTCATATTATTGTTTATTAGAAAAAAATAAAAAAATAAATTTAGAAACTACATGTCTTGATTTATCATTCTTATATAAATATTTTTCATTTATATATTAAAATTTTGAAAATAAAAAATCTTAGATTAATTACAAAAAATAAATGGAAAAATTTTTTTGGGACGAATGGAGTATTATACTTGTCCTATGAGGCTTGAAAATTTACACTTACCCCTTTGTTTTGCTGTTAGTTAACTATCAACAAAATTATCCCCAGCCACCTTCAATTTAGTCTAGTTTACAACTATACCAAAAAATTTTAAAATCTATAATTTTTCAAGATTGTCCTCCACCTTTTCGTCTCTTTACTTCTATTCTTCACTAACGCCACATAAACCCCATCCATCTCCGCTGCCTCTCCTCCTCCTTATCTAACTCTGCCTTCTCACTCCACTGCTTCCCAACCTTATCCCTAAAATCATTTGTCCTCCTCGCCTCGACCTATTAAAGCTCACCTAAATTTATCTCACCTATCATTTGTGGATCAATACAAATTGAAGGAGAGAAGAGGAATGACTACTTCAATTGATTTTTTTTATCCAGAACTATATCATTTAAATATCTAATTAATAATCACTTGAGTAATGTTTGTAGAAAATAATATGTTTAATTAATAATTTCTTGAATAATGATTTTAGAAAATAATTTTTTTTAGCCAACTAAGAAAAAGAAAAATCAAGAAAAAATACCAAGATTTTCCAAAAAGTGTTAAAAAATATTTTATTTTCACTTTTCAATAGAAAGTTTCAATCAATATTACTCAAGTTGAGTGAATAATAATCTCTATATATAAAAATAATTACTAATAACTCATTTTTAAGGATTATTCTCAAACAAGTAGCAATGTTTCTTTACCTTGTATTTTCAAAATAAATTATTTTTCAACATTTCTCATTCTATTTTTTTTTATTGTTTTCAATTCACTACATGAGAAATTATCTTTTGAGACAAATATAATGGGGCAAATAGCACATTTCTCTCCAATACCTATATTCAAAATTTGAGGTAAAAACTTAGAAGCATATATTTTATTTTTCACTAATTAATATACAATGTAGACAAATAAAATGAATCAAATAAAATATTTAACTCCATAAAATCTATTCAAAATTGGAGGCAAATAATTGGAACCAAATATTATATTTTTAATAATTAGAATATGATGGGACAAATAAAAAATTAAATAAAAAATTTATCTCTAATAATTAAATTCAAATAATTAGAGGCTCATATTGTATTTTTCACTAATATGGGTGGGAGTGTTTTGCAAACTTCTAGAAAATTTGATGAACTTTACAGTTTGTTGTATTGATATCATTATTACGTGTTTGTTTTATCACTTTTATATATGAACAGATATTTTTCCTAGTAAGACTTACATAGATAACTTATATATATTGGTGAAAAATGAATAAACAGCTTGAGTTCGGCTCGATTTAAAGGTTGTTCGTGACTCATTTGAAAAGTTATTAAGCCAAGCATGAAACAAATTTAAGGCTTGATAACAATTCAAACAAAGCTTGACTTGCTTAATACTTGGCTTGACTCAGTCTAATTTTAATTTTTTTCCCTCAATTTAAGTAAATAGCTCAAGTTCGACTCGAGTTCGATTGGATAAAAACTCATTCACAGCTTGTTCATATTGTTTTTAATTCAAACATGAACAAAATATCAAGCTCTATAAATTATTTAAGCCGAACATGATCAGTTTACTACTAGACTCGGTTCAGCTCATTGTCAGCCCTACTTATATAACTTTTAGTTAAGAAGCAAATTCAAATTGTTGAGACAAAAAAATTGGGCAGAAATAACCTAAATTTCACAAAGCTTAAGGAAGGCAGAGTTGAGCTTAACCAAGGCTGAACCTTGGGCTTTATATTTGCATTTTTAGGTGGCATTGGCCCCTGTATTGACATTTTCCATGGCGGCATCATAGGAATTGGAGTTGAACTCATTGTTGGTGGCTAAAAGCTGGGAGGCGGCGTAACTATTGTAGTGTTGATATGTTTGGAGCATTCCACAGTCAGCGGTGTAGGTGGAGCTGGCAAGGAGAATGAAGATGAGGAACCTTGAGTTAGTGGTCTTGGTCTAGGCAAGTCTCAATGCAGGAACCACAAGATTACCGTTGATAGCATGAGGAACATTGGCAAGGGGGTTAGAGGAGTAGAAGGAGAAGTCGCATAATTAGGAGGCAAGGAGGGGGGGGGAGGCGAAGATGGATGGGTTGAAGTGGAGGCGGAGGAGAATGGATGTGGAGAGATGAGGAGGAGAAGGACAATATTGGAAAATTGTAGATTTCTAAAATTTTTGATATAATTATAAATCAAACTAAATTCAAGGTAGTTGGCTATAATTTTGACAGATGGTTGATTGATGACGTTAAAAAAATAGGAGGATAAGTGTAGATTTTGAAACCTCAAGGGGGCAAGTGTAATATCACCTAAAGTTCAGGGATAACTATTTAAAAACCCTTTGTTTTATGCGAATGACATTATAAAGAATAAAGGTAGATAAATTGTTACAAAGTTTATGCTCATAACTTCAATTTTGTGATAAAATTATCAAAATATGGGGAATAATTATGCGTAATCCATCTAGAGGTGGGAACCGGGTCAGCCCGACCCAGGACCGGCTGGTCTCGGTCTTGGGTCACAAGGACCAGGCTCGGCCTGGTTGCAGGTGCAGGTGGGGCGGTCCTAAGCCGGGTTACAGGTGGGGTAGTCCCGAGCCGGGTCCGGGGCGGGTTTAGAGTTTTTTTTTTAAATAGAAACATAATTAATTATATATGTCATAAATATTTAAAAAAAAACACCACCTTCATTGTAAGTTTTATTAAATTAAAAAACCAAACGGCATTTACAAATAATCAGAATGGGCCTTATATTTTGAAATGAAAAAAACGTTCCGGATATGATGAATAATAGAAACCTATGATCTGTGCTGAACAGCATATCAGATCAAATACAAACTACATGTATGATTGAAAAAAAAATTTCAAGTCTCCATATCAGATATTACCTCCTCATCTGAACTCTTTTGGTCTTGCTGCCAGAGTGCTGTGAGGCCTCAATCTCGGTTGCACATACATACTTTTACCGCGTCAGGTGTCAGAATAGGCCTTATATTTTGAAATGAAAAAAACGTTCCGGATATGATGAATAATAGAAACCTATGATCTGTGCTGAACAGCATATCAGATCAAATACAAACTACATGTATGATTGAAAAAAAAAATTTCAAGTCTCCGTATCGGATATTACCTCCTCATCTGAACTCTTTTGGTCTTGCTGCCAGAGTGCTGTGAGGTTTCAATCTCGGTTGCACATACATACTTTTACCGCGTCAGGTGTCAATCTTGATCGTTTTTCTGATATCACCCGTTTTCCGGCACTAAATGCTGTCTCGGATGAGACGGTCAATACTAAAACAGAAAACCGTTGGAGGGCCAACTGTGTAATTAACCCATTTAAAAATTTTTTTTTTGCAGGTTTCTGTTGTGTGCAGAAGCCATTGGGCGCTAGGCCTGGTCCGGTCTTGCGAGGCGGGGCGGGGCGATTCATGGGTCGGGTCCTGGTCCGGGGCAGACCGTTTTGCACCACCTCATTCTCTCGGGCCCATATTCGGCCCATATCTTAGAGGGCTTTTGCTGGGGCGGGGCGGGGCTGGGCGGGTTTGACTTCCGGTCCGGTCCCAGTTTGGGCCAGGTAGGCCCCACCTCTAACTCCATCTGCTTGTAAGCCCAACTTTTTGCGCAACATGAACGACTTAAAAAGAAAAAAAAACAATTGTAACAAATTAAAATAAATTTATTATCTACTATTACCTCAATGAGGAAAAAAAGTAGATGAATCATTAATAATTAATTAAAAAATCAGGAAAAATAAAAACACTGAAAACTTTGAACTTTTCATGATAGATTAATTGAAACAGAGTAAACAATTTTGGGAAGTCTTGTGCAAATGGTAGCATCTCGGGATCAACAGCGCAAATATTGAGATAATTGAATAATTTTGCGATGTATTGTAAAATGGGAAAGTTTAGGGGACCAACAGGATAAAGGTCGAGATTTTGGGGACTGAAAGCAAGGTTTTCCTGCAACCAGTGGATTTGTTTACCTGGCCTAAAAGGGAACGAATTTGATCTATGGAGCACAAAGAACCTAAAGAGCCAATATATGTGAGTGATACTAAGTGTATGAGAAGATTTGTGTTTAAATTTTACTAAATAATACATGGTACAGTTTGATTGACAATTATAAAGGCAAGTGTAACCTATTAACTTTTCTGTATTCAGTCAACTTCTGTCACCTATAATTGTCTTCAAGTTTTTGTAAACATTTTAGTACATTTAGTAAAATTCGTTAGACATATCAAAAGTAGTTTTATAACTAACGAAAATATTGTTTAGACTTTAGAGAAAGTGGGGACTAGCTACTTCAGGTGAACATTTTTGGGACCCAAAAATATGTACTTATGAGGGAAATGAGAGGGGTTAATGACTACCTCTCTCACTCTATTTCCTTCTATCCAAGTAAATAAATAAATTAATTATCCATCCCCTTTTATATCCCCTCAATTGAAACAAATCGTAAATGAAACATCTCATGATGTAGTTGCCCTCCATTATTGAAAAATGATTACTGCTGCTTATTTTTTTTTCTTACACAGCTTAAAAATTTAAGGAAAAGTCAACAAAAAAATACACATTTTTTAGAAAAAAATATTTTAAAAGTAGTTTTTGTGATTCTTAAAAGGAAAAAATAATAAAGAACTATTAATGTTCTCTACTTGGCCCGAATCGGCCACTATTATTATTTTTTAGCCAAATAAACCACTTATCTTTCTAAAATGAGCCAAATAGCCCACTAGTCACCAACGCAGTGAATATTCCATTTGGAATATGGCATATTCTTTTAGTAAGAGGCTGATGTGGCTTAATAAAGGCCAAATAAGTAGAAGACCAAGTCAAAATTGTGTAGGAGGTTGATGTGGCTTCAGATTCGGACTTGGTCCATCAGCACCCACATTACTATCCTCGCCATGCTCTCCTTTGCCACTCTCAATCTGCAACACCTTGGCCGCCAGCCCTTCTCTAGCACTAGCCTTCGCTCTCCTCCAACACTCCCAATCCAAGATGCCTTATCGTCGTCCTCTGATATCTATCACAGTTCATCGATCTTCGCTCTCCTTGGCCTCTTCTCTGGTGCTCTGATAGCCATTTGTGTCTTGCTTCGATTGACCACCGATTGCCACTCTCCATCCTTTGCTCAGACCGACCGCCGCTGTCTTCCCTTGCTCCGATCAACCATCGATTACCGTTGCCCTATTTCGCGTCATTGAAAGCTCCGACCTCACCTTGCTCTCCTTCAACGCCTCACTGTCTTCAGCCCTGACACTAAGTTCGGCTGGGCCTCTAATATCCTTGTCATCTAAGAGATCAGCATCACTAGACTGCAAGCAAGCGACCGAGTAGAAATCAACCATGTATACGAATCTGAATTTGATTCGGCTAACTTGATTGATGAGTCACCGAACAAGTTGAGGAGGCCTTTGATTGGGATGTTGAGTTCCTCAACCAAATCTGATGTGGTTAGAGGGAAGCCACATGGGTTTTATTTTAACGATAATAAGTAAATCGCCTTGATTCAGAAATGTCAGTGATTTTTTTGGTAAAAAAAAACATTAGTGGGCTGATTGAGCTAGATTGTAAACATTAGTGGTTTTTTTGTTATTTTTACCTTCTTAAAACTTATAATCATTTTTCAATATTTTCCTCCAATACACCCCACGTAACAAGCTTAATCAATCGAAACTCTCACTACTTATTTAAATATACATACATACATACATACATACATACATATATATATATATATATATATATATATATATATATATATATATATATATTTTCAATGTATTTCTTAATGATTCTGACAAGAAAATATTAAGAATGTGTTCTAGAAAACGAAACATTAATTAATAATCTTGTTATTAAATATTTTACATTCTATTCATAGAAAATGATGATAATCTAGTTGTTGAAAATATTTTGTCCCGGCGAAAGCAACATTTTAGGGTCAAATAACAGTTTCCTCTCATGAAAAGTCTGCCATTTGGAGCCAAAATGATTCATCCAATCTTGCTTCGTAGTGTAATGTGGTAGATACTCCTTGATCTTAATGCCAACTTTGTTACAATACTCCAAAATATCCTTATTTTGGTCATCATATTTTTCCCAATCGTCAAAACCACTCCCCTGCAAAATCCCCATGGTATAGAAGACATCTTCATCCGGTGTAATAGCTGACATTTCATTGTCCCATCTACATAAATTAACTACCCGGTCAAAATCATTAATTAAGATTGACATGTGATCTAATTACAATTTACTTGAAATTAAGGAAGGCTTACCTGTTTTTGTGCATAGGATAAAAGAGCACAAGTCCGGAAGTAATGTTTCGTTTAAGAATGATGCCTTTAATAACCCCGCCATGAAAATCCATAATTTGAGATTTAGGTATGAAAATATTCAGCCATGGATGAGGAACATCCCATAGCCCTCTTGACCTTAGGAAAAGCTCCGCAGAATATACTCTATTCAAAAACTCTACGTACGACACATCTTTCTCGTACATTAACCCTCGAATGAAGCTTAAACGTCTCATAACATTATGGAAATCCTACAAAAGAAGACAACACATTCCATTATCTCTTGTTAAAAACACCTTAAATTTATTTAAAAAAACAAGATAGAGCCAGTTTTTTGCACCATATCTATTTGCGTGAGGTTGTCGTAATTTTTGACGACTTCTATGCAGTAGAGGATACCGTATTGCTTGATAAGAGAGATGATTTTGGGTTGATCGGAGGGTGGAAAGAAGGAGACATCTGGGTCTTGCTCCAAGAGAAATGAGCCCTCCACATAATTCAAGTACTCAAGCTTATCATGTGGTCTATGGAGGGAGATCAAGTACTCTTGGTCTCTAGTGAAAACAGAAAAATCAGTGTAAATCATCTTTGCCCACTTCACCTGCATGCGAATAAGTAAATGAATAAAAGAAAGGGTCAACATTATATAAGTATATAGATTAATGTGGGTGGATACTAGAATGGAGTTATACAAAGTATATGTACCATTTTGGGTGCCGGCTCAACTACTATTCTCGCTCGTGTTATAATCCCAAATTGTCCTAAGCCGCCGAGAACCGCGTAAAAGAGGTCTGAATTATTTTCTCGAGAGCAAGTCAAGAACTCGCCTTTTCCTGCATGCATGCAAATTAATAATGTAGCGTGAGGGCAACCTCCCTCTCCAACCTTTTAACAGAGAAATTCTAGTGTCCAAATTAAAAAAAAAATTAATTTGAACTGATACAAAAGATACAGATAAAAGCCGAAAAATAACTTACCAAAATTTCCAAATTACCCCCAACCACACATCCATATAAATATATATATTACTCAAGCAAAAAAGATTCCCCAATAAGATAAACATCACACAAACTGGTGTTCACCAATTAAACATCTAACCATTAATAATTTTTAGCTCCAATTAATATCACTTCCGTAATAACATGTTTTCAACCTAAAGATCTTTCTACAAGTGTTTAACCACAATTGCGATTGTTTCCATATATAATAAGGCGTCGGTTCCTTTCCAAAACATAATTTCTCAACGTTCCACTTTTCAACGATCTCACATTGAAAAATCCAACTCCCAACTATGAGATAACAAGAAAATCATTTTTTTAGTAGCGACTGATAAAAACAAAATGATCACCTAAGTAATTAACAATACTTATCCAAGATATATATCTTCTAAATGAGAGGTGTAATATTTTCCCCTTCATCAGCACCTTAATTATTATGTTAGAAAATATATATGAATTAACAGAAATTCTCACCATTAATAATTTTTGCGTTGGTGGAAAAAAAATTCAACAAAAAATGGATGGTGATTTGTTTATAGAAACAGAAATCTTTGCCTTTTTGGGAAAAAGAAAATCGAACAAAAATTGGACGGATCATTTGTTTATAAAAAATAATAGTAATACTCACGCCTATATATATAACCATTATTCTCGACTTAACAATCTTACCAGAAATTACGTCAAGTTCATAAACGTTGCTGATTTGTGGTCCACGACGGAACGTCTGGCCGCTAATCCCCGCGTTGGAGAGGGTCCCGCCAACGGTGAGATACAAATAATCCGTCCACGAAACTGGGGCAAGTCCACGCGCCAGCGTGGCGTTCAACACCTCGACCCACATAACCCCACCGCCCACGTCAGCGTAATAACCAGCCGATTCATCGCCGGACACAACAACTCCGGCTCCGTTCCTTGTCATCGAAGTCATATTCACCACCACGCCGTCCGCCGCCATGGCCTGGCCTCTGACGGAGTGGGCGCATCCTCTGGCGGCTATAGTTGAGGTGCTGGACTGGTTGTTGTACGTGGATTTTATGAGGCCCAAAATGTCTTGGACGGTGGAAGGGTAGAGCACGGCGGCAGGACGTTTGGAGACGATGTGGCCGTAGTCAGTGGCGCCTTCCTCTAGTACGGCGGTGGAGGTAGTTAGGTTTAAGATGGCTAGGGTTGAGGCACTTCTGGCTACTAGAAAAACGAGCAAAAGAATTGCCGTGGTTGGAAAACCAAGTGCCATTTTTCTTTTTCCTCTGATCTATTTGATTACGAAGGGAGATTAATATGTGCCAAGCCTATATATAGGGCTTGATAGGGCTGGCTGGTTGGCTGGGCAGGATTTTGGAGAAACGACGTCGCCGTAGTTCGTCATCGATCTTTTTAAAGATGGCCTGGCCGGCATGACTGGAGCAAATATATTTAACTGTTTGTGTTTGCAAATATAATCAAGAAGATTCAAGTCCACCCACCCACAGATTTCATTGTACATATATTTATATATATTTATATTTGGGTCAACGGTTTTTTATACGTTATAAGATTTCCTTTATTTCATATTTTATAGAGCACAAATTTAGGGATCGTTTTGAAATGAATGAAAATGATCTCATATAGCTAACTCGGAAAGTAAGGTAAGACAGTGTTGCGTGCTCTTTCTATAAAAGTAGGAGAAAATCTGAGTCAATATGGGATGTGCTCCTAAAGCAACTCACTTTCTTCCGCATTAAGCTGTGATTTTATTTTTTTATTTATCCAATAATGTGTGTGATGTTATTTTTAATTATGCATCTTATTCAAAATGTATTATGAAATGCTCCTTGTTATAATTATTCTATTTATTAGGGGGGTAATTTTGCGTTAACAAGGGCAACATTATAATATTTAAAAAAAAATCAAAAGTAAATATTATTGGATAAAAGACACTGAGGAAAAAATATTTGAAAACTTTTTGTTAGATTTAGTAGTAAACAACCTACATATGCAGAGAGGCGGATCCATGTTGTATATAAGGCCCTTTAAAAAAAAATGTTAATAAGAGATACATAATTTAATAATTAGATTATTTCTAAATTTTTTAATAGATCCTGATAATTTTTGTAACAGATATTAGAACAAAATAATAAGCATCTATTACTTTAATAAAGATAAAAAATGGATCAATCTCTCATTTACTAACATTTTTTTGATGGAAAAAGTTGATAATGGCCCATGAACTTTCATACATTTTCCCACCCAAACCTTAAACATTTTTTAGTGTATTTTATGCATGAACATATGGAAAAATTAATGAGCAAGTTGGACACAATATAAAATTAAGGGGGGCTAAAAAGGATATTTTTCTTTTACTTTTTATATAGCATGTACATCTTTCTCATCTTCTCCATAATTTATATATAATTTTATAGTTTTTGTTGTAGTTGTTTGACTAATGACAAAAAAATACTACCTCCGTCCCATTTTAGTTGAAATATTTGTCTGGGCACGGAGATTAATGTGTATGTAATTTGTGTTATTTTTTTATGTAGTAAAAGTTTAAATAATGATTAAAAAAAAAGATTCTTTTCTGGGTTTTGTGCAGTGAGAGATTGAGTGGAGATTAAAAAAAGAGTATTTATTGGGTTTCGTGTAAAATGATAATTTAATTGTTTAAAATTTTCCAAAAAAGGAAACGTTTCAACCTTTTGGGATTTAAAAAAAAAAAGAATACATTTTAAGTAAATTGGGACGGAGGGAGTATATGTTAAATTTGACCATTTTTTAGATTTCATTTCAAAAAAATTCGTTGTTATGTTGTATATGAGTTTAAATTCTATGTTACATATGAAAATTTATAAGCCTGATTATTTTATCTTAAATTTGATATTTCTATATGTTACATATGCATAGATATGGTGTTCGATACTACAACAGAGTATCTTTAAGTTGTTGCCAATATAACTAACAATTAAAGTTTTGATTGGTCTAGTGCAGCGTCGGATGTAAAATTTTTTTTTTCTTATGGGAGCAAAGTCAAAATCATAACTTATATCATTAAGAAGTACAATATATCTTTTTTTTTTTTTTGCTTAACAATTGTTTATGGCGAGATTTCATTGTTTGAAACCGTTTCAGTATTAACTCATTATCAATGTTCTGAAACACATTTTTCTCTATATATGTAACTAAGCAATCACTCATCCATTGATCTTTTATTTTTTTTTTGCTATTGAGTGTTCATGATCTTTAAAGTAAAAAATGTCCTCTCAATTATAACTGTTGAAACAGGTAATAATAAAGCTAATTTAATCAATAGGTAAACCAAATGATAAATTGAGTTTTTCTTTATCTCCACTAACTTCATTGTAAGACCTTTAATTTCTTTCAATTTAACAAATTGAACATTGGATCGCATGTCAATAATGTAAGTATCAAGTTTGTTGTTAAGTACAAATAAGATTTTGAAAATTTTGAAGGGTAAAACTGAGCAAGATGAATCAAATTTTTTTGTTGAAAGAAGAGAACAAATCAATGATTGATAAGTACAAGTGATGGCAATGGAATGGTGGATGGGAATACGGAGCAAGAGTTGGAGCCTTAGTCATTTCAGGATTCAGAGCACAAGCGATGACAATTGTTTGATTGAATAGAGCGAACGAGAGTTTGAGCATTTTCCTTCTCTGAGAAGTTTGTTTTGTCTAAAAAGGTAAATTGCGGTTTTTTATGCACAATTATGATTAATTATAAGTGAATCCTTAAATTGTTATTTGTTGATCAATAAGTGAAGGAAAAATGATAGGACAAGGCTATATTAATGCATTTATTATTCAAGAATTTGTGGGGGCATATATAAGTAAAATAACAAGTAATGGCCTATGTTTTGAAGATATATACATAAGTGACCAAATGTTTAAAAATTGGCAATGGAGGCAATTACCCCTATTGCCCCAGTGTAACTCCGTCCTTAGTCTAGTGGTTAAGATCTATGGTTGTTAATAAGAAGTTTAAATTTCAATTTCCTAACTTTGATTGGCCTCTTTCTCTTATGTAATATATAAAAAAAATTCTCAATAATATATGGATGTTATGCTACTATGAGGATACGCAAATCTTGCCCGCTATCATCACACCTATATAATCCCTTCATTCCATTAGGTAATTTGTCATGTTTTAATTTTTTTGGCAAAACAACCTCCAACTTTCTTTTTATAGGTTTATAGAATTAGCCTTTGAACTTGACTAACTCAAGCGAGTAAATCAAAGCCTCCACACTCACTTACACTTGGCTCATAAACTTTGAAAAGTTATGCGAGTTAGTCCATGAGCTACAGTATTAAACAGATGGCATTAGGGGAGAATGACGTGACTTCCTTGTTATTTAAGATGTAGTTAGCTTTTTTGTTTCTGCTACAATCTGAAGCTATTTTCCATTTCTTCCTCACCAGGCGGTGTCTGAATGGGCGTTCTTCGCATGACATTTGGAATCCACTCCATAGTCGTCTCAGATTTAGCGTCGCTGTTGCGTTCTCTCCAATTTGGTGAGTTGTTTGGCCGTCACCTGTAGCTTCTTTGACAAATCCACTCCGACAATTGGTAATGAAGGGCGATTGACACTTGTAGCTTTTCCCAGACATTCCACTTTGCCATAAATCACGTCTACCCGGCAGCCGTCGTCCACACGTTGCTACCACCACTCACCGAAAACTTGGCTCTTACTTTCGTTTGCCGGCACATGCTGCTTCCCTCAATCCCACCACTGATCCAATCAGACCAAAGCCTCACCGTCGCTAATGATCTAGTCCACAAGAAGCGCAAACCGCTGCTAGTTTAGCCCCACCATCAATCACTGGAAAATCGCAAAGGAGAAGAAGGGAGCAGACGGTCAAAGTGCAACTCATTCTCCACCTGCGAACCTAACCCATGACCCAATTCACCACCCAATCAACTGTTGACTTCTTGGCCCAGTCCTTCAACTTTTATTTTTCATATGTTTTAGTCCCTAAGTCTTCTCTATTTTATAGTTAGGCAGGCCCAGCAATAGCCACCTTAGCATTCCATCTAACATTGTTCATTCTCTACAGTACCAATTGGATTAACTTGCATAATTTTTCAAAGTTTAAAGACCAATATTTACTAAGTAATGAGTTGTAGACCAACTTGGTCGTGTTGGGTAAGTTTAGGAGCTAAATCTACAGTTTGGCCTTTTTTATATTCAAAAGTATAATATAAATTTAAAAATTTATAGGGAGAGGGTTCTCCAAAAAAGTCCTTCCTGACAACAAGGAGACTCTTCTAGACAAGGATAATTTGTCAGATTTTTAATGTTTCAAACTTGAGTTAATTAACTTGATCCTTCTTGTACTTCGAAACTACAATAAATTAATTTGTTCTTGCATTTAAAATTATATGCACACAAAGTCAACCTAAATCTCAAAACCAAAAAGAAAATAACAAGCATTTACGAGATAGCGTTATGATTACTCTGTATTATTCATATTATGAAAATCGATTTACCTATTAAGCTTTCATCGTTATTTATAGGAAAGATTTACTCTCAAAACTCTTAATTTTGTGCATGTGTAATAATTTTATGCACCAGAAAAGGGGGAAAAAAAGAGAAGGCAATATATATTTGATTACACTGTTAGGAATCCCAAAGTTCTCTGCCTTGCATAGTTTCATTTGCGTCGCAGTCATAAAACAAAATTTGCAGATTGTGGAATACAAACCATCACCACCCAAAAAGCCATTATTAATTAAGCACACGAAAGCTAAAAGCTTATGGACATTAAGAAGAGGCAATTCAGGCAAATACATCAAACACATCACATGAAGAAAAGGAATAGCAAATTTATGGAAAAAAAAATAATTTGAATTCTTCACATGATTCATGTATGAGGAAATAAAAATCGATATCGAATAGTACATTTTCAACTTTGTACTCAATCACGTAAAGTTCTTGTAGTTAATTTTCATGATTATGTTCACATAAAAAGTCAAATGCAACAACCTTTTTTTAGAAACTGATGAAATTTATTAAGAAGAAGAAGAAATTACAGTAAAGAGCAAATCATGCAAGGGATCCGCCCAAACGACTTGGACATCTTGAATAACATGTCTAGCTAATTTATGAGCCACAACACTAAACTTTCTAGGACAAAATTAAATATCAAAAGACTCAAAAGATATAATCAATATAGGGTTGAAAACGAGGTATTCTTTGTGACTTGAAAAATGGGGTTTAGGGTAGAGTGAGAAGCTCCTACTTCTCTTTCTTGAATTTCTTGAGTTATGAGGTTTGATGTTGGCTTTTTTTTTCTATTGAATGAAAATCTTTCTTCTTACAAGTTGAGTAGAGATCTGAAGATGTCATCTATTTAATTAAAATTGGGTGTCAAAATTGGGGTTCAATTGATCTAAGAAGAAGCAAAATTATTTTTTTCATTTCATATTGTAAGAGATTTTCTCTTTCAAGAGATTCTCTGGAAGATCAATAGAGGGGCAACAACATTTTCGTTCAAGGGATGAATTAAGAGCTTCCTTTTGGTTACAATCATGGTCAATTCTTTGAATTGGTGGAGGTAAGGAGTTCTAGTAGAACACGCATCTTTTTTCCGAAAGGTGTGAAGTGGCAAGGGTAGAAGAGATTCCTTAGATTATTGGTGGCTATCTCAAGTATTGATCTGGATGCTTGCTACCCTCATCCAGATCATTTTTCAGTAGGTTTCAATCAACATCAATGGCAACCTAAAGTACATTCGAAAAGCAGCATTTTGGTGGAGTTAAGGCTAGTGGCGGATAGATTAGTAGCCAAAAATGTCTGTAGGGGATGGTCTTGCTAGACCAATAAGGCCTAGTGACATCAAGGATTTTTAGTAGGGAGGTGGAGTTGTTAAGCTATGAATCTTAGCTGGTTGAAAGTGGGACCTTCAACGAGGCTTTGGTCAAAGCTAGTCTACCTAGTGTTGGTCTCAATGTTGGAGGACAAGTGGAAGAGGGGTGGTGTGCTGCAATCAGCTTGGCAACAAAGAAGTCATGCAGTAGAGAGGTGGAAGCATTTGGTGAGGCGGTGGCTAAGGTAAGTCAGTCCAGTAATGCTCCTAAAGTTGACGGGCAAGAGACCGAGAAAGGAATCATGCCATAAGGAGGTGGCAATCCAAGAAGCGACAATGACCAAATGTCTAGGGTTATTGCAAGTGTTTTGGAGGTGGGATGAGATTTTAGTTGCACTGGATTAGAATTGGGTAAAAATTCTGGTGGCCTAATTTTGAGTCTTTTATGTTAAGCTCTATAGAGCAAAATGGGTCTAGTTTTCCTCTTAAGGGGTTAAACAATAGTAAGTTTGATTTAGTTGTAAGGGGTGTAGATACGAAGGACGAGTCCATTTTTATAGAGGAGCGTTTGGGTAAGTGTGATTAATTTGCATTAGGTATCTTAGAGAATTTGGACAAGGTGAAAATTTAGAGAAAGGGGCAAAAAAAGATAGGCTTAAGGCCAAAAGGTTCAGCATTGAATTGTGAACTAAAATGACTAAAGTGGGGAGATTAAGTTTGTAGAAAAGAGCCTTGAGAACTGGCCAATATTTTATTTTCCTCTAAGATAGGGTTGCCTTTTAAGGTTATAGGCATAGCCTTTGTTTTTAGATTGGGTTTTGTTGTAGGGTTCTATACTAGGGTCTTTTTTCTTTATTGAGGTGGATTTATCTTGCGTTGTTCTTTGGTATCGGGTTCTTTAGATTTGGGGTATTGCCACATTATCTTTTTGTCTAAGATGATGTTTATAACTCTTGTTTGTTTTTATTTCTTTTAATAAAATTTTTTCATTGCCAATAAAAATTAGGGTTGAAAATGAACATAGTTGAGTTGAGTAGTAAGTAGATCATATTCAATTTGAAATATCTATCGAGCTTGATATTTATTCATGTTTGGATTCAAAAGAATATGAACAAACCATAAACTGGTTTTTAACTGATCAAGATGGAGTCAAGGTCAAGTTGTTCACTTAAATTAAGGGAAAAACTAAAATCAAGTCTAACCGAGCTGAGTAATAAGTTTTATTTTAACAACAAGCACAATGATATTACTAGAAAAAAAAATTACATCAAGTTATTGTCCTGCAGATAGCTGGACTAATTTAAGATGAACACAACACCTAAATAACAATATGATCAATGAAATTACAAACTAATACATCATGTAAGAACATCTGAAGTAACTACCAACAACAACCAATTTTTGCAAGCTATTATAGAATCTGAATATGAATCGTCCCAAGAGAACTTCAATCTTAGCATCTCCCAGTTAACCATGAGAAGGTAAGTATATGAATTTCAAAAAGTGCATCCTAAACTTTGAGTTAAACACAAGAGAGTTGCATACACCTTTTCCAAATAGTCCCAGTTGTAGTTCTTTGAAAGACATCCCAAATTATTTTGATCTTTTGAATTGTTAAAAAAAAAAATATAACTAGCATCTTCAAAAGCTCCATTAGAATATTGCTACTTGGGCCAACCACATTGCACCATCTAAAAATATAGTATCAAACAAAAAAAGAGAAGTTGCACCTGTAAAGTAAGTGTTTTGCATTCTCTCTTTCCCTATTGCATAGTGGGTAAGTACCATCAAGTTGTTGTATGCTTCATTCCACCAAGTTAAGTCATGTTGGTAGCCTACTTTGGTAATGCTTTCCTAATAAAAATGTTCACTGGATTGAACCAAATTGTTCTACACAGTTCGGACAACACCAATAGCCACACTTTGGTTAAGCTCCAGCTCACTTTTTAAGGCTCGAATTGAGAAGGTTGTGTTTAGGCCTAATGATCATACCACTTGATCCAAAGCACCTTCTGTAATTTGTACATTCAATGTTAAAGTTTTTAGCTTGTCAAATTCCCAACTTCTTTTCCTCTTAATCATCTTCTCTATTTCTATTCCCAGTTCCAAACCCCTTCTAACCACTCCCCTTGTCACTTAATTTACAATCTTTTACTACCTGACAGGGAAAATAATCTAGGGAATCTTTTTGTCAACGTAAAAGCACCAAGCTACCTATCTTGCCAGAGCCTACTTTTACTCCTATATACCAATTTTCACTAAAATGATGATATGAATTCTACCCCTAATTCCTTAGTAATTGATCATACTTTCAAGATATTATCCCAAACCTGATGCCTCTTACTCCTATTTATTTCCAATTTGCTCTCTTCACCGTACAGAGATGAGACAATTTTCCTCCAAAAAGCCCCCTCCTCACACCTATATCTCCACCATTATTTGCCTATTAGTGCTAGATTTTTGCTTTGGAGACTACCTACACTCAAACCCCCATTCTCCTTATACGCCACAACCCTACTCCATGAGACCCAAGAAATTTTTCTACCTGCCTCATTGCTCCATAAAAAAAATTTGATCTTATACTATCAAGTTCTCAAATGAATCTCACGCACAGAACATCAAGAAGTAGGACAAAGGTAGACTACTAAACATTGAATTTACCGGTGTGAGTTTTCCTCCTACAGACATCAAGTTTTACTTCCATAGGCTTAGTTTACTCCTACATTTTTTTATCACTGGTTTCTAGGAAATGTATTTGTTCATATTTTGCCCAATTGGCAGCCCAAGTATGTGAAAGGGAGCATACCAATTGCACATTTCAAAAACTAGCAGCCTAATTGTGCTTGGAATTTTGTTCAAGTTAGTAACAGTTTGAACGAGTCATGAATGAACTCTAAGGCAATGACGGAGCTATATTGTGGCCCACACTAAAATTTTGATATATTATTGAATTTTACATGTTATAAGAATTAAGCTCATTTTTCACTATTCTTGTTAAGTTTTAGTAGCCCATTTATTTCATATAATTAATTAAAGCCCACTTTATTTATTAATTATTTTAGTTTCTAGTGTTTCAATCCACTGCACAATAAAATAATTATTTTAGTTTCTAGTGTCTAAAGACATTGTAAATGTAATAAGCTTAGTTTCATCTACTAGAAGGCTTTTAGAAAAATGAAGAGATGAGTAATGAGATTTTTTCTTTTCAAGAGTTATAGAGTTTTGCAAAGAGCATAATATTGATATTCCTGATCTTAGTACTCCATATTTTGAAGGTTGATGCAGTCAGCAATAAGATGATGTTACAAATGAGCATTACTCTCATTTTGATATATTCAATAAAGCCATAGCATCTCAAGTAGAGCAAATACGGCCCAGATTTGATAACAAAATGGTTGAACTTTTGAAGCTTAGTGCGAGTTTAGATCCAAAAGATGGATATAAAGCCTTTGACATTGATGATATTTGTAATATTGCAAGAAAATATTATCCCCTTGATTTACAGAACAAGAACTAGAAATAGTGCAATTCCAGTTGAAGCATTTTCAAGTTCATGTGCTCAATCATCCTTTGATAGGGAAATTGTCATCTATTGCCGAATTATGTCAAGGTTTAGTAGAGACAGGAAAGTCAAGCCAATATTATCTTGCTGATAGGTTAATGTTAGTGTTGTGCCCAAAAGCCAATGATTGTATTTTTGCACATTGAGTCATGATATTTTATTAAGGCATTAATCCAGCAATTATGTTTGTTGTTTTGTTTCTGCGTAACGTAATAAACATAATTGTAACCCTAGAATAATGATATTCTTAAACGTCTCTGGTCTAGTATTATTGTGGAGCGGGTTGCAATAATACATAACGACCAGCATATGTGGAGACTAATATGAGATATGTAGTCTACATATGGGTACAAGTTGGAGAACTTGTGTACTGGATCGACCCACCATGAGAACACTACATGGATCGTTATATGAGTGTCATAAGTGATTCTCATAGTGATCATGGTATATGTAGTCCTTCGACCTAAGATCATCAAGGTTCCCTACATGTGAGTTACATACTTTGATACTTTCCTTTGTTGCTCGTAACTGAGTGGACTTGAAGGAGGTCATTGGGTATGTCACATATCATGCGGAGGGATTTGTATGATCAAGATGGGATTTGTCCCTCCTATGTAACGGGAGTGATATTTTCGGGCCCTTTGATAGAGTGAGACTTAGAAAATACATGGCCATGCTAGGATGAGTTGATATACGATATCAATGTCATCAGTTTAAGTTAGTCTACTCGGTAATCAAGAAACCAAAGGTTGGGCTATACGAGAGTGACACATTCCATGTCTCGTTCTTAGTCTTGATATCTTGGACAAAGGGACAATGACATATATCGGTGATGATCATAAAGGTTTAGTCGAATCATCGACAATCTTGTCACTTGGGTAGCAATGATGTGTTGCTAGACACCGCTCATTGCTTATGATCATAAATGTGATTTATGATCATTGCCAACGTGATAAGAGCCCATTGGGTCGCACACATAGAGCTATTTGGATCATTAGAGTGCATGGGCTAATTATTTGGGTTATGGTTTCACTTTAATTTCGTATTAATAATGGGCCCAAGAGTTGAGCCATTATTAAGCCCGAAATTAAATCCTAATTGGATTAGGGCTTTGAAACCCATTAGGCCTGGAAGTTGAGTCTCACTATAAATGCAACTTCTAGTGAGAAATTCGTAGGTCTCCTTGCCCTAGCCTCCCAAAAGGATAGTCGTACTCTTCTCTTGCAATTCCTTGGAGGACGCAAGTTAGCACTGCGAGTGCAAGAGAAACGCATCTGCCGGGACATGGTGGAAGCGTGGTGATCCCGAGAGGCTCGTGTGGATACCATAGAGAGCTTGAACACGTCAATTGTTCAGGTTTTGTGATTCGACTCTACAGTTGAGTGAGAGATCTCAACCGAAAATTAGGTATGAAAATTTTCGAACACCCGGTTTACCCCGTTTCACTTAGATCCTGGAGGGTTTCGGTTCAATTCCGCTGCGCTGTTTGGCTCCCGAAACCAAACAGTTAATTCATCTTATCTTGACTCTTCTAGTATCTACTGCTACTACTGAATATGCATTTTCAGTAATGAAAATAATTGTGAAGACTTGACTATACTCAACAAAATGATGAATGATGAGTTCCTTGCTAATTGTTTGGTTATTTACATTAAATGAGATATTGTAGAGACTTTTAGTCTGAACTTTATTTTGGAAGATTTTGTCGATGCGAAAGAGTGCCGTGCATGGTTTAAATTGTAAACATTATTAATCTTTTTTTTCAATGTTATTTTATTATGATATTGTAGTATAAATATTTTTTTATATTGTTGGTCCATCCTAAATGAAATTCCTAGCTCCGCCATTGCTCTAAACAAAGGTGAATTTGTGTTAAGTTTAAGTTATTCGTTTATTTTTCACTCTTAACTAAATAACTGAATTAATAATCTCAAAACACCCAAAAGGATAAGAAAGAAAATGAGTGAACCTTCTTCAACTCCATTACTTGTTGTTGACAATAGACCAGAGAAGAAGACCATAGGAGACCAACCCATCTATTGAGTCGGTAGAATTCCATACCAATCCCTATCATCTGCAGTCTCCTAGACAAGCGAATATAAGGCTCATGATCCGAATTCCAGGCCACTAAGCCACTCCCAGCGGTTTCAGGACCGGAGAAATTTAATCGCGGGCATCAATTAGATCAATGGCCACCACGTACGTCCGATGGAAACAGAAGGCACAGCATGTGAATTTTGTCAACAAATCGCACACTGAACGGTCTCTACTTCACCAAGCTGCACCAAATTCCACTCCACTACCCAACCTTAATTTAACTTTAAAAGCAAGTTTCATAGGACGAACCAACTTAAAATCAAACACAACTTATTATTTCTTCCCCACCGTATACAAATTAACCATGCAAACCAATACTCTTGAATTTGTTTTTTTTTTTAATTCTTTTTGAAATAATGTCTTGGAGAAAGAGTTGAAACTTGGATTCTGATAATAATTAACATTTATTTATTAGGCTTTGACTAAACCAATACTTGTAAACATATATTCACTTATATTAGGCTGTTCTGAACCGACAACATTAATACACACGGGTTTTGTCGCATCATCTTCAAACATGTACAACATGTTGGTGGTAAATATACAAAGACACATTAATTTAATCTTATATAATAAAAAAAATATTCAACCCATGCCAAAAAGTATGTAGCTAGCACAAATACAAACTTTTAATTCGCCCTCTTTACGTTATCGTGACTTGATCAAAAGTTTAAGTAAAGGTCCAAATTTTATAACTAGGGAAGATTAGGGGATATGATCATCTCCATTATTTATCTTGGGAGAGATTATATTAGACTGTGGCACTTAATATTAACTTTTCTTTGTTGAATTCGGAATTTCAGATTCATGCATCAACTATTTCTGCACACATCATCAAGATCTTTTCTTGGTCAGCTACAGCTAGGGAGATCTTGTTTGAAGTATTTTATTCGGCTGGCCTGGTTTTCTAATTTCGTGATTTAATTTGAGCATTTATATGATTTTAATCTTGCATTGGATTATTTAATTCGATCGATTTTATGTTGAGTCTTAGGTGAGTAGACTTGTATTTATCTATTTTTTCTAAATAATAGAATCTCTCCGGTAGTAAAGTAAATCATACTCGTAAAATTCCAAAAGGTGATTCAATCACGAGATGGTATATATTGAATTTTTGTTGACAACCGACTAGCAGCCCAAAAATCGATTGCAAATACATGGTTGTTAGTGTATGGGGACCAAATTACAACCAATCACAAATTGGCCGCTAAAGCTCAAAAGATGCATTTTCGCGACAGAACGGCTAATGACAAAAAATTCAATCATCATTTTCAGTTCAAATTTACAATTTTCTTGTAGTGAAAGTGCATATATAGTTCCATAGTAATGTTGAGTATATTTCATGCAACATCTAATATTTCAGTTTAATATCATATATAGTTTTCAATAAATTTCACGCACTATCTGAGTTACCATTTTATATAGTTTCCAACCTATCTTTTGCATATCTAGCTCCTCTAAAAAATTATACATATCTAGGGGTTAGTTTGCCAATGAAAGGAAAAGAATATAATTACATGTGTTATTGAAAAATTTATTAACTCCGAAATTTTTATATTCAGTCCAGGAAAAGTTTAATTCAAGGTAGCTATATGGTTTATAATACAGGAATATACAAATTTATGTTCCAAAAGAAACTTTTCTCACGAGACCTTGTGTTTCCCGGAAGTCTGCCTTTGTCTTTTACTGGGAGAAGAATGCCAAACTTGAAGCACCTTAAGTAACAAGTTATATTTCTCCTTTTTGTTTTCTTCTTACTACTTGGAAGCATTTTTACAATTATATAGTGATAGTTGAAGGGATGGTATGGGCCTGGCCCAAAGGTATTGTGAACTCTGTAGTGGGGTCTTGCGTATAAAGACAACACTAGAGCCCCGGGAGGATTTTTCGGGGGAAACCCTCCGATGATCAAGTCAGGTTTCCTGTGGACAGGAAGGAGCAAGAAGGTGAAGAGTTAGAGTGTCAAATCTCAGGATTGGCAACTGGTTGCCTTTATATAACTAGGGGAGATCTGAGTAAATAGCACTTGGATAGGAATCCTCTAGCTAATCCCATAATTTTAAGATCTTAATCTCTTTTGGAGTGGTAACTCCCTTATTAGCTTATTGGGCCTTTATGTTATGGACCCATCATATAAGGGTTCAATTGTTTCAGTCCTTGTATTGGTCCCATTTCCTACCAATAGGTCCCTCTCCCTATCAGAAAATGTGGGCTAAGGCCCTGCATTTTTGTTATTTTATATGGTAATCCGTGTTTGTTCAGGAGGGGTATGATCGGTCTGTTCTTGCCCTAGGCTGGGCCTTATCTATTGTTGTTTTATTAGGAGGGGTGCGATGCCTCTCTAGGCTACTTCTTGAGAAAGTTGCAAAAACATCATCATTTATATTTCCAACTCCTTCCATCCTATGTCACATGTGGCTGGCTCAACGGTTGATGAGAGAGATGAAATGACGTCAAATTAATGTGTCTGAGAGAGGTGATCGAGTGGGACCATCTCTGACGTTTGTTCGTAGCCATGTGGCTTCTGCCCATAAGGCGAAAATCCTCAATGAATACAGTGACGGTTTCCATGAGGTAACCCACAGGTTGTGGGTTTTCCCTACATATACAGTGGAGTTTTTTCTCTATCCTTTTTACCATTCGAGTGCCTCTTGCTTTGTTAGTATATTTCTTTCTTTTTTTGTTGTTGTTCATCTTGCTTACTATCGGGTTTTCTTTCAAGCCTTTAAAGTTTCCTTCTGTCATGTTTCCTACGATCAAGTAATAAGCCTTCTCTTTATAGCTTGTAATAGTAGTTTTTTTTTTGTACTTTTGGTTGGAATTTTTTTTTATTTTGGGTTTTTTGGTGGTATTCAGTCATCCTTCATCCACTTATCATATGCTGGCGGCAGCCCTGACATGTTGTGCATCAGTTTTTCCATATGGCATCTTTGAGATCATCATCCAGGGCTGCCGCTGGTGATTATCAAGGATGCTGTTTTTCTCACAATATGAGGGTTTTAAGGGGCATTGTGTTAGAGCACAACAAAGAAACTCCAGCAGTGAATTTACGGTTGTATTACTCGCTTAATGATGTCGTAGCTACCTTTTCTCATGATCGGGTGCTAAAGGATGGGAGCCTCACAGATTGTGACAAGAGGGCGATGTACTTATGGTCTATACGGACCAACTTTAGGCAAGGCTTTGCTTTTCTTTGCACCCACTGGTGGAGCAGTTTTGCAATAATTACCAGGTGCCATTGTCGCAACTGACCCCGAACACCTTTATACATATTAATTGGTTCATAGTTTTCTGTAAGATGGTGATAGTAAGCCTTTTGTTGGAAGTTTTTCTCCAGTTCTACATTGCCTCCATCAATAGAGGAAGGAACAAGTCTTTTGCTTTTGTATCATGTACAGATTCATGGGCGGAGTGGAAGGAAAACTTCTTCTTCACCCTGAAGGGCATTTTCTAGTGAGTTCACTAACACTGCACAACAAGCCTTGGTCCAGCGACTACTAATATACAAGAGCTCCAAAGGCCATCGTTCTTATGTTGGATTGGTCACTTGGCTGGAGTTAATGGCGGGGAATAACATTTTTTTGAAATGGTTGCCCATCTACTACACAGATCTCGATGGGCCGACTCTCTGATGGGTGGTGATTAACAAGGCCCATTGAAGTTATCCTAATGTGAAGAATCTTTCTAACTCAGAGGAAGGTCAGGAGAGGAGTTTGGTGGAGGATTTCAAGATCACTTTTGGGGCTCAGCAATGCCCTACCAAGAGTTGCACTCTGTGTAGGTATCCTGTTTTCCTCAATTTTCTTCTTGTAGGGATGGGCAGTTGCGCCAAGAAATACATGAAGAGGCGTAAGGGCATTGTCATTACTCTGGACGATGCCTGGAAGATTCTCATCCTTCCGGCCGAAGTGGCCCACGCTGCTGGGGTGGCCAAGAAGTCCTTGGGGGCTCCGCCTACAAAGTTGACCCCTTTGGTGCTGGATTTGTCTGAGTCTCCATCGGAGGCTTAATGAGTTCAGAAGAGGTCACGCCTTGCGGCCCCAAAGGAGGTTGATGCTTCTCGAGGTAATGGCGATGGTAGGACTTCCAAAGATAATTTTTACTTTAGTAATATTGGTTTTGTTGACTTGATGTTGATTAGTGCTGATTGTGGATCTTTTCATCTAGCCTTTTGGAGAAGCGCTCAAAGGCCCCCCTGATCCCACCTAAGCTGTAGACCTTAAGCCTCTGGTGGTTTCCTAAAAGTTGATTGGGGGCGTGTCGCAAAAGGAGAAGATGGTCGACCCTTCTCTTCCTTCTTTTCCCCCTAAGATTCCAACAGGGGTCATCCCCATGAAGGTGGCATTCTTTCAGCAGGGTCTGCCTGAGCTATCAGTTAACTAGCGCTTTCAGCTTCATAGCTTGATCCCTGACTGTAGTTAGGTATAGGGGCACAACTTGAAGCTGAAAGAGAACACGCCTAATTAGGTATTTGACTTTTTATGGGTAGTGGATATTGGCAAATCGATCCTTGAGGATCGATCAAACATTACCCACCGTATTTTTTAGGGGTTGAAGACCCCCAAGGATAGGCACTTTTTGGCCCACCTCCCTCGAGCGAATAGCCACCATCTGATGAGCATAAGCTGCAGTCCGCTCTAGCTACATTTTCTGGTAATTTCAGTGTTTTGGTCATTTTTTCCTCATCCTTGGGGTGCATACGAATTTGATGATATCTGTTGAATTTTGCCCCATTTTGTTTGAAAACCTACACTTTATCCATTGCTTCATTTAGACTATCTGACAATAACTTTTAAAATCCTGGTTTAAGCTATACGATAGTAATATTCTAGTAATATTTTCAATATTTTCTTTGCAGTTAATAGATATTTTTAGTTAAAAAAATTTAAAATTTTTGAAACATAATTATCATACAATTAAATTACGGTTTTAGGATTTGTTGTGGGATAATGTAAAGGAAATGGGGATAAAGTTTGCTTTATTAAAATAGATAAGACAAAATGAAAGTTAATCCAAACCTTAGCATGGGGTTTTGTAATTTTCTCATGTTATAAAGCTTATTTAACTTGCTTTAACTTGTGTTGGTCTTTATGTTTTTTTTTTCTCTACATAGACAAGGAAGGAAAAACAAAACAAAAAGGCAAACAAAGAAATTTACAGCATACAAAAGCAACTCCCAGAGCGTCAGCCTCCAAGGGTTGTCCTAATCTCGGACATGGATCTTGTAAATTACTAGCACCAACTTCCATCATAAGCACCAATGAAGCAAAAAAGTTTGCACAATGATTACATTGATGGAGCACATGATTATTGTGATCAACTTGAAGCTCAAGTTTCAACGCACAACATTTTTGCACAATGGCCCAAAGAGAATGAGAAGAAGTATCAGCACTCACCTTGCCTACTAAATAAAAAATTATCACTTTCCACTAAAAAGCTTGAAATCCCAGGTTTTGACCAAGGAGTAAACCTTCTTAATGCCTTATTAACTTTGCATGTAAAACACCATAATGACCAAGGTTTGCCATAAATCCAACATGCCAACCACCACTGCTATCACGTAGTAAGCAACTAGTGGTTGCAGCACTTTTTCATAAGACAACTCCATATGTGTTAAGCTTTAGACATCCCCTACATAATTAATTAGCGACACTAAGGACACACAACAATTGGAAGATATCACACGACGTGGTTTTTTTATTGCATGTACTCACGAAGCTAACACCAAGACTCTAGCATATCAAATATACAAATTTGAGTAGTTATTCATTGCAGTTGGTGCATATTGCTGCACCCTCATTTTCATATTATTCACAAAAATATCATCGCACTTAAACAAAAAATCATAAAAAATGAATAGCATTTTTTACTAAATGAAACAACATATTGCAGAATAGCACAATTGTTTGAATGAAATATCACTTTTTACTGAATGAAATAATATTATTTATGAACAGTACATATTATGAAATGAACTTGACATTTTTATAAATAGAACAATGCTTTTTTCTAAAAGGAACAACATTAATCGCAAACAACATATCTTACGAAATGAATAGCATATTACAACATTAATTGCAAACAACATATCTTACAAAATGAATAACATATTACAAAATAATACAATTGCATGAATGAAACAACACTTTTTACCGAATGAGACAACATTATTTATGATCAACACATCTTACGTGTTAACTAAAGAAACCAATATATACACAAGCCTATGGACTATACAAGGTAACATAATAAATATACAAAATCAATGTTATTACAATACATAAATAAATCAATGCTGATTTAATACCAATGTTATTCTATTAACACCCCATCAAACTCAAGGTGGTATCGAAAATGCCAACTTGGGTTTGGGTATGAGCTCTTGAAAGCATCCAAGAATATGAGTCATTGTAAAAATGTTAGCAGTTTGATTCTCTATGGGGACATATATTAACTTGATGGTGCCACAAAGAACATGTTGCTGAATAAAGTGAGAATCATTTTCAATGTGTTTAGTACGTTCATGAAAGATGTCATCGTAAGTAATTTGGATTGTACTTTGGTTATCATAATGAGGAGGTGTAGCAGAAGGGTGATTAATTCTCATATCTTTTAATAACCAATGAACCCAAAAAAGCTTAGAGGTAGTATTAGCAAGAGCCTAATATTCAGATTCAATACCAGAGCGAACTACAACAGACTACTTCTTACTCCTTCAAAAAATAATAAAGTCCCTTAAAAAAGAGCAATTACCAGTGGTCAATTGATGATCTCTAAGAACCCCAGCCTAATCAGCATTAGAGTATCCTAATAAAACCAAGGATGAATATGCAGAAAAGAATAATCCATGAAAAAGGGTTCCTTTGATATATCTAAAAATCTAAAAAGCTATAGAATAGTGAGAAGAGTGAGGAGTAGCCAGAAATTGGACAACCACCTAAACCAAACTCCCAACAAATTGTCGGTAGAGAGTAGGATAAATTAAAAGAGTCCCATTAAATGGAGTTGGCTTGGAATTGGGCTTGAGAAGAGTTAATTTAGTTTTGCTTACCTGTGAGGCTAGCTCGAACAAGTAGATCAAAGGCATATTCTACTTGAGATAGATAATAACCTTTAGAATCAAAAGAAACTTCAAGACTAAGAAAATAATTGAGTGGTCAAATATCCTTCATTTCAAATAGATGATTGAGATACTATTTTAACCTGAAGATACAAGTAACATCTTCACTTATGATGATCATATCATCCACATCAAGAAGAAGAATAAGAACAATGCCACGATCTATATGTTTGATGAATATAGCAGAATCATGTATACTTGAATGGAACCTAAATTGAGTGATAGTAGAGCTGAAATTTGCAAACCAAGCCCTTGGTGCTTGCTTGAGTCCATATAGAGCTCAATGAAGTTTGTATACCTCATGAGAAAGATGAGAGCACCCGGGTGGAGGTTTCATAGTATTCTGTTAAGCCATCTAAGAAGGATTTAATTTCACAGACCTATTTACACTTGATTAGAGTTTTTCCTGAGGAAGATTAACCAATTCCCAAGTGTTAGTTTTCTCTAACACATGAATTTCTTCTTGCATAGGTTGCTGCCAAAGAGATCATGATAAAAGTGAGGTTCATACAAATTAACAATGGTAAAAAAACAATAGTAATCATTAAGACGACGAAGTGCTTCTCTTACCTAGGTGAAACGACAAAGTGGTAGTACAAGTGCAAATTCATAATCCATAAATGTAGGAATAGATTCTCCAAAAGCATATATAAAAGGAGAATAATTAAGCTCATTCAAACTTTCAATTTCTAGGAATAATTTAGTAGAGGGATCCATGAAAAATGGTAATGGAGTGGTATGAGTCAAGTGAAATTTGGATAAGGAAGAGAAAAAAATATTTTTCAAAAAGGTCACATGATGAGAGACTCAAAGTTAGTTTAAGATTAGATCCCAAAATCTGTAACCCATAGCCTAGGAAGTAAGAGATTCTAATTTATTATGTTCATGAGGTTGGAAAAGAATAAAACAAGCACAACCAAAAGGTTTAAAAGTAGAGTAATCAGGAGGCTTGCCAAATAAACATTCAAATGGTACATTAGGCGAAAATTGATCAATTGTATGTACAACACTGAGAGTTGTTTCTCCTTAAAATTTTTTTCTGGACATGCAACAATGATTAGAAGAGCTCGAATAGTATCTAGAATATGACAGTGTTTTTGTTTAGCTCTTCCATTTTGCTGGGAAGTGCTAGGATAGGAACATTGAACCATAGTGGCTTGGTTTCTGAAAAATTGAAGAAAAGAGGATTCTTTGTATTCCATGGCATTATCAATTCTAAGAATCTTAATTGTGGCAAAAAATTGGGTTTTGATAGTAGTGGTAAGCTCAATGTACATTTGTGGTAGTTTAGATCTTTATTTCAAGGAACAGATCCAAGTAAAACAAGAGTAATCATCAATAAGAACATTTAAGTACTGACAACCGCTCGCAGAAGATGTAGGTAGAGGACCTTAAATATCAGAGTGAACAAGGGCAAAAGGAGTTAAGACACATAATTATTATTTGAAAAGGACAAAGCAGATTATTTAGCTAATTGACAATGCAACCATTCAAATGATTCAAATTTAATAGGATCAAGAAGACCTTGAGAGATTGGTGGACGAAGTGTACCGACTGAAACATGGCTAAGATGAAGATGCCATTGATACAAAGGTGAAACAAACGTGGTGGAAAAAATACATTTTCTAGAATATGTAGAGATGTGAGCTTAAATAGTCTCCCAACTTTGCATCCAGTTCCAAGAATTTTTCCCATCCGTGGATCTTAAACCTGACAACTAGAAAAACAAAATGTAATAATAAGTCCAAGTTCACCACTAGAGATAAGATTGAAAGTCAAATTTGGAACAAGTTGTGTGTCAGGTAAGCTAAGATGTGGAGTTTTAATATCTCCAATATGGGTGATAGCCATTTTCTTGCCATTAAGAATTTGTATAGATGGGAAAGAAGAATTTGGTGTTTTTGTAGGCATGATGGATAAATTTGAAGTCATATGATTGCAACAAGTAGAATCAAAGTACCAATATGAATTACTAGGTGTGACGGACAAGGTAGTAGGAGAGGAACAATTGGAAGGTATAACCTATTTAAGGAAAGTGGCAAGGTGATTTAGAGTCAGACTAGCAGAACCTTCTCAAGCAGTGATACTCACGGAAGAAAATTTAGTCTGAGAAACCAATATAAGTTGGTGAGCCTTCAGTGAGGTTGCCGATAAACTTGTGACTTTTCCATCTTATGATAAATGTTGCAAAGAAGGGAACTCCTTGTAGATGAGAATCCTGAAGGTAAGTAACCAAAATGAACAAGTTGTCAAACATGAGGACCAGCTTTGTAGTTATGCCAATTTCAACAGAGAAAATAGCTCGTCGACGCTAAAAGAACGAAGAAATCCAAAGCTGCAGAAGCTTCTGCAGCGACTAGTAGTGCGAGAAGATTCGAGAAGACCAGACTTGTGCCCAAGAAAAATAAAACTAATTTCTCTGGCAGGTGCAAGCGAACATCGATCGATTGAAGAGAGAAACAATTTTTTGTTGACCAAAATTGGTTCTTGCTATCAAAATGGGATCCAGCAAACATATTTCAGACAGATACGAGATGCAGCACAAAAATCCAAACAGATGGACAACGCAGCGAACAAAATCAACAAGATGAGTACCGATCAAACAAAGCAATGATTAGACTAATTTCAGACAGAGGGTGGGAAGAAAAAGGAAATCCTGGCTCAGATACCATGTTAACTCAAGAGATATTCTGATATGTATTTCTTGTAAATTTCTGTGTATAAAGGAATCTATATATATACAAGCCTATGGACCATACAAGGCAAGAAATAAATATCCAAAATCAAAATTATTGCAATAGGTAAATAAATCAATGCCAATTCAATATTGCTTTTATTCTATTAACATTACAAAATGAATAACCTATTATAGAATAACATATTTGTATGTGGGGCTGTAAACAGGTAAGACTTTTAACGGGCTACCTGAGCTCGAGCCTTATCGAGTCGAGCCGTATCGAGTTTGAGCCTATTTTGGAGTCCGATACTTAAATGAGTTAAGCCTAGGCCTGGTGAGGCTCGGCCCTAATTCTTATAAGGCCCAATAGGGATTCATATATTATTTCTATCTAAATCCAATTTCCATAAGTCCATAAGTTCTATAGAAGCCCAGTCCAAAAACCACTTCCCTCTTCTCTTCCCCACTGCTATTCAGGCCCAGCCCCTGCCTCCGTCGACCTCATTTCTCACCTGGTGTCTCCCCTGTCATCAATGCCTCAAGTATTAAATTATTATGTTTGGGTCATAATTGTAAATTTGAACTTAGCGGGCTCACGGGACGAGCTCGAGCATCAAAATTTGGGCTCAAACAATTCGAGCTCGAGCCCGGATAGCACCGATAAGCTAAGGGGCCGAGCTCGAGCCCCGTGGGCTTAGGCTCAGTCCGGCCCCTTTACACCCCCTATTTGTATGATTGAAATAACACTTTTTACTGAATGAAATAACATTATTTATAAATAACACATCTTATGAAATGAATAACATATTACCAAATAACATATTAGTGTGAATGGAACAATACTTATTAATGGATAGAACATCAACTAATGTTTAAAGTTTCACAGAAACCCATTATTCAGACTTCCTTCATATTCCTTTTCGTCTCTTTCTCTCTTCCTTTGTCCCAAACTCCGAGAAGAGAGAAAATCTGTAACTTGCCTTTGTTAAGTAGATCAGAAAAATGACCCCTCTCTCTCGTTTGGCATCCAATCTCTATTAAGACAGTCAGATAGATTTCTGGCAATCTGAAAAAGGAGAGGAATAAGTGGTAGAATTGTAAATTTGCTAAAAGTGGGTGCAGCTTGGGCAGGGTGTACAATATCATATGATTAAAGCACCAGAAGGATACATGGAAGGTTTGGGGTTTAAACCCTAACCTCTCAGTCTCCTATATAATGTATTAATTCTTGTTTGGGTGTCTTTCAAATCCTAAAATAGCGATATGCTCCACTCCCCTTACGTATATCTACCTCTTAGACCTTATATCCTACATAAATGCTTTTGATTGCAAAATATATATATTATGTATCTCTCTGTGTGTAACTCTTTCTAGTAGATGATACAACTTGACATAAATGATATGTCTCGATCAAGCGTTTAATAAATATGTATTTATCAATGCAGATCTAACAATAGCTAGTGTTAAATACCGCAGTATACCGTGCGGTATGCTGTTTACCGCGGATACGCGGGATAAATATTTTCACATTTTATTATTTTACCGTGCTGTATACCGCAGTATTTTGCGATATACAGCATACCACTCATTTTTTGTATGCATTTTGCCAAAAAAATCGTGATATATCGTAAATACCACGTTATATGTACCGTGATATTTTTTTTTGCGGCTATTTTTTTTTTCGTTTTACATCAAAATTATAAAAAAATATGCAAAACATTAAAATATAAATAATACACATATTATAAAATAAACATTTACTTTTATTTTTTTTATTATTTTTTTAATTAATATAAAAATTTAATGGATGGTAGCAGTTTAAAAGTCCCTGTAGTGTTGAATAATATCCCTCAATTGGATTACTGGTATGTGCTACTCCAATTGAATATCTTGTATTATATATATTTTATTTGTATTTGATAAATTATGATGAGAAAAATTAGAATATATATAAAATATGTAAAAATAAATTATTAAACAAATTATGTTATCTTAAAATAATATTATAATTTTTTTTTATGAAAACGGTAATAATACCTTAAAAATTTGAGGTGCGATATATACAGTAGTAATGATATTTAATACCTTTTGGTCATCCAACAAGTGTAGTGCTTTTGTTAACTCGCTTTAGTGTTTGTCTGAAGGGGTTCGAATATAGAGATTCAAGGGGGCACACAATTTTTTTTTATTTCATTTTCTTTTTTTGTTTTCATTTTTCTTGCCTTCTTAGAGTTTTGTTCCATCCCCATTTGTTATTCTTTTTTGCTCCCTCATTTATTTTGTTTTCTTTGTTCTCCATTTTACTTTGTGTTCTTTTTTGTAGTTTTCCTTTTTCTTTAATCCTTCTGTTTACTTTAACAGTTTTTATTTTTTTTGTATAAAATATAATTTTTTTGGGCTGTTCTACAATTGTTTTTATTCAGATTTTTCCTCGTTTTTCAGCCCAATATTTTTTTCTCAAATAAATATCAAAATTGTTAATAGGAAACAAGAATATAGAAAATAACAGAATAAATATAACTCGACAAGAAATAATAAGCAAGCAAAATGGAATCATAAAGCTATAAGATATATAGAAGATAATAAGAAACTAGAAAGAAACAAGAAGACATATAAATGAACAGTAAGAAAGCAGGAAGGAAAATGAATATAGGCTTAGAGCGCACATAGTCTGGCACTGTCAATTTTTCCTGAAAAAGAGTTTAATAATTTCTATCAAACACTGGCGATTGCTTGAAATATAGTGGGACGATTCACCAAAAACGAAACCGACCTTCCTAAATATGCAACAATTCCCTCACAAGCCATAACTTCGACACCGAGTATGAGCAATTTGCTGGTGCCTGCGAAGGTGATATCAACATCGTAGTTGCTGGAACCCATATCTTTGTTTCTAGTTAGGGGCAGGGGTGAGTAAAATTTTCGATTTTATCTAAAATATTTGAATAACCAAAAAAAGTTTCAATTTTTGGTTACTATTTTTTGGTAATATCTTAGTTATAACTAAAAACTGAAATACAAATCAGTTTCGGTTTTCTCAATTAAAATTCAGTTAACTGAAAAAAAATTGATTTTTTCTTTCTACTGGTGGATTTAATAAGCACAATCTTTTATGTATATTTATACATTTTTGCCAATGAGTTGTACTATTGAACTAGTTCAATCCTAAAAGCCCAATTATGATGAGAAGAAAGAAGATGAGGGGACCAACAGTGTTATTTCTCTTCTAAGTCATTTTAGTGTATGTACAATTCTGTTATTCAGTTAAAAATTGGTAACCAAAATTCAGTTTTTGGTTAATTTGACTTTCACACTTAATTCAATCTATTTGGTTTTTAGGATATAAAATCGAAAACTGAAAAATTTCAGCTATTTAGTTTTAGTTAAAATCGAATAAACCAATTGATCATTCCTACTTAGGGGTGAGATTCCAAGACTATGGTGGATTATAGGATAAATGAAGAGGAATTTCATAAGATTAGCTTGCTGCAATGTGCTAGTGAATAACGTCAGTTGGTGGTACCTGAGGGAGAGAGAGAGAGAGAAGGAAGAGGATGGTGGAAAAGAGAAAAAGCAAAGTTTAGGGGAAATTTGTTATGTTAGACAAAAGCTTAAGGGCTAAGTTAGGATAAATCAGCCACATCATCATCAACATCGGCTAACCACGTGGAGAATATATACCACATATTCATCCCATGTGGAGCACGTCACGACAATGGGCAAATACACACAACAAAAAAAAAAATAACAATGAGATTTAATTGCAAAAAAAAAAAAAAAAAAATAAATAATAGTGGTCAATCTGTCTATTTTAGAAATTTGGATGAGATAGTTGCCCTTTTGCCAATTATCAAACTATGGGGAATAATGATGAGTACTCCGTCTGCTTTTGGGTCACAGTTGTTGCGCAACGCGATCAGCCCAAAACGAAAAAAGAAAGAAAAATTGTAACAAATTAAATATGAAGGCACTAATTTGTTATCTACCATTACCTCAGTGAGGGGAAAAAGTAGATGAATCATTAATAATTAATTAAGAAATCATAAAAAATAAAACACAAAAATTTGGAATTTTTCAAGATAGATTAATTGAAACAAAGTAAACAATTTTGGAAGTCTTGTGCAAATGGGAACATTTGAGGACCAACAGAGCAAATCTTGAGCTTGAGATTATGGGGACTGAAAGTGGAGTTTGAATAATTTTGGGATGTCTTGTCGAATGGGAAAGTTTAGGGAACCAACAGGGCAAAGGTCTAGATTTTGGCGCACGAAGAACCTAAAGAGCCATTAAATATGAGTAATGCTGCGTGTATAAAAGATTTGTGTTAAAGTTTTAGGAAAGTGATTTTCTGGTTAACAAAATTGTTTAGAGTTTAGGGTTTAGAGGAAGTGGGGATCAACTACATTAAATATGACTATATGAGTGATGCGGCTACGTGTATTAAAAGATTTGTGTTAAAGTTTTTTCAAAGTTGTTTTTTGGTTAATAAAATTGTTTAGGATTTGGAGTTTAGAGAAAATGAGGATCAGGCTACTTTCCCTCGGTTTTGGGAGACCCAAAAATATGTAATTACCAGGGAATAAAGGGCGTGTTGATGACTACTTTTACCTCTATTTCCTTCTATTCAAACAAAGAAATCAAATTAATTATCTCTTATTTTTCATTCCTTCCCCTCAATTCAAACAAACCATAAATGCAATATCTCAGGATGTATCCGCCCTTCGTTATTGAAAAATGGTTATTAACGCTTCTTTTCCTCTTACACGGCTTAAATTTTTTTTTAAAAAACTCAACAAAAATATGCATTGTTTAGAAAAATATTTTGAAAGTGGTTTTTTCGATTCTTAACATTCATGGTCTTAATTAATGGGTACATAAATTGAGTCAATAATCAATATATACATACCCTCAGACGCCGTAAGTGACAAGCTTCATCAATTAAATATAATAATGTCATTTTCAATGTATTTCTTAATGATTCTGACAGGAAAGTATTAAGAATGTGATCTAGAAAACGAAACATCAATTAATAATCTTGTTATTGAATATTTTACATTATATTTATAGCAGAGGTGGAATTAAAGAGGGGCTAGTACGGTCCCAACACCCTTAAGATTGTAAAATACTTAAAATACTGTTTAAAAGTTAAAGGTAAACATATTCTAACCCTCCTTAAAATTGATCAAATTTTCTTATAAGGACTATAGTTTAGGAAGACATTTATTTGACCCCTCCCTTTATGAAAAACCTGGGTCCACCGTAATTTATAGAGAATAAGGATAATCTAGTTGTTGTTGAAAATACTTTGTCCTGGTGAAAGCGACATTTTGGGGTCAAATAATAATTTCCTCTCCTGAAAAGTCTGCCATTTTGAACCAAAATGATTCATCCAGTCCTGCTTCGTAGTGTAATGTGGTAGATACTCCTTGATCTTAATGCCAACTTTGTTGCAATACTCCAGAATATCCTTATTTTGGTCATCAAATTTTTCCCAATCATCAAAACCACTCCTTTGCAAAACCCCCATGGTATAGAAGACATCTTCATCCGGTGTAACAGCCGACATTTCATCATCCCATCTACATAAATTAACCACCCAATAATCAAAATCATTAAATTGGGATTTACATATGATTTAATTACAATTTACTTGAAATTAAGTAAGACTTACTTGTTTTTATGCATGGGATAAAAAAGTACAAGTCCAGAAGTAATGCTCCTTTTAAGAATGATGCCTTTAATAACCCTGCCATGAAAATCCATGATCTGAGATTTAGGTATGAAAAGATTCAACCATGGATGAGGAACCTCCCAGAGTCCTCTTGACCTTTGAAATAGCTCCTCAGAATATGCTTTATTCAAAAACTCTGCATATGACACATCTTTCTCGTACATTAACCCTTGAATGAAGCTTAAACGCCTTATAATATTGCAGAAATCCTATAAAAGAAAACACATTCCATTATCTCATGTTAAACACACCTTAAATTTATTTTAAAAAAAACAGAAAGATCAGTAATTTTTTTTTCACCGTATTTATTTGCGAGAGGTGGTCGTAATTCTTAGCAACTTCTATGCAGTAGAGGATATGATATTGCTTGATAAGAGAGATAATTTTGGGTTGATCGGAGGGTGGGAAGAAGGAGACATCAGGGTCTTGCTCCAAGAGAATTGAGCCTTCCACATAATTCAAGTACTCAAGCTTATCATGTGGTCTACGAAGGGAGATCAAGTGCTCTTGGTCTCTAGTGAAAACAGAAAAATCAGTGTAAATCATCTTTGTCCACTTCACCTGCATGCGAATAAGTAAATAAATAAAAGAAAGGGTCAACATCATATAAGTATATTGATTAATGTGGGCGGGTACTATAATGGAGTTATACAAAGTATATATACCATTTTGGGTGCCGGCTCAACGACTATTCTTGCTCTTGTTATAATTCCAAATTGTCCTAAACCGCCGAGAACCGCGTAAAAGAGGTCTGAATTATTTTCTCGAGAGCAAGTCAAGAACTCGCCTTTCCCTGCATGCATGCAAATTACTAATGTAGCGTAAGGTCAACTTCCCTCTCCAAACCTTGTACGAGAGAAATACTAGTGTCCAAATTAAAAGTTTTCCCATAATTTTTAATTTGAACTGATGCAAAAGATACAGATAAAAGCAGAAAAAATAACTGACCAAAATTTCGAAATTACCTCCCAACACCACACCCTTATATATTACTGAAGGAAAAAATTTCCCCATAAGATAAACATCCTCTATACATACAAACAAACTGAAGTGAACCAGTCAAACATCTCACCATTAATAATTTATTGCTTCAATTGATATTAATTCCTTAATAAGGTGTTTTCAACTTAAAGATCTTTCTATATATAAACGTTTGACCTCAATTAAGAAAATTATGTTTCTGGTGGCGTAAAGGGTGGGGTCTTTCAAGAAGATTTTTAGCCGATTTTGAAATCTGCCTCTAAGGAAGGGGATGAAGCCGAATCCTCTCATTCTCCATCAATGTCCCAAATCCAGGAAACACACGGGTCATTTATGAATCAGAATTTCTAGAGGAGACCCCATCGGTTTGTGCGATTCAACCTTGTAGTGAAGATTTATGCTCAATTCATTTTAACTTAGGTCAATTAACTTTAAAATAGCTTATTTTTATTCTTACGTCTTTTTTATTTGAAATTAATTTTAATTAAAAATCAATGTTATGTAGTTACAATAATATATTAAAAATCCAATTTTTGTAATCTCACTAAATTTTTATAAATTTTTCCAGTTTAAGACATTAAAAAAAAGAAAAATTCATAAAAATTTAATAATAGCATGAAAATTTACTTTCAAATGAATTATTATATCTACATAATATTAACTTTTAAATGAAATTGGATTCAAATAAAAAAGATATAAAAGTAAAAATAAGTCAATTTATTTAAATTAAAACAAATTGGCCTTTAGTTTCAGTTGACAGTTACCAAGTTCAAAAGGGGCCTCAGTTAGATTCAAATAAAGAAGTTGGTGTGGATTCAGTCAAAGGACCATTGGTTTGTGAGACAGCACCAAGTAGGTGAGACTTATCCGATTGGGGAAACTCATGGATCAATCTCAAGTCCAGAGTAGATGTGTTCTGGTCTTACATTTGAAGCGGGCAAGAAATTTGGAGCATTTCCTTGTGGTGAGGAGGAAAATATTAATGTTGATAATAGTACTTCTTATTTAATCTTTCTGGGAGTCCCGCCAAATTTGAAGCTTTTAGATAAGTAGAGTAGGCAAGAGTTGAGGAGTTTGGAATTGACAACAAAAAAGCCACTGATGACAAAGTTAAAAGCTTCTCGAGTAAAGAGATGCGTTGATAAAATCAGCAAATTGGTAGGGATCTCTTTTGAAGGGAGTGAGAGGTTGATCATTAAAATGTATGATGAATTGTACAATGTTAAATGTTGGAAAAAGAGTATTGAAAAGGTGGGTGCTCGTAGGAAAAACTCATCCTTACATAATGAATTGAGAGGTTGGAATGAAATATCAAGGGTTAATGTCGTTTAGTGGGAAATCTATGGTATATGAAGTGGGATATTAAAAAGTAGGGTTGGGGGATTTTTAAGTAGGGATGTCAATGGATATCCAATTTGGCGGGTATCTAGTAGCATCCGATCTGATAGCCTGATTATTTTTGTAATTGATTAGGTTTGGGTTGGATATGATTTTCCTTTTTTCACCTGCCAGTGGGCTTCGGGTTTATTCGCCCCACATCGGACCCATATGTGTGTGTGTGTGTGTGTGTGTGTGTAATATATTAATATTAGTTATGTAATGAAAATAAAAGTGTAATGGATAAGTTATATGGAATTAAGAACAATAAAGGTTGGTTTAATAGATAAGGTATAATGGATGTTTCTAAAAATAACAAATGTATGACTCAGCATGTCATGGTTTAATAAAATTATGATTATTAAAGTGTGGTAAGTGGATGAGTTTTACCTAACTCAACCCGTTAAAAAATTGATAGGATATGGATGTGAAGATTGTTTACTGAAAGGGTGATGGGTAGGATGTGGTTAGAGCGTCTAAGGTAGCAAATAGAATATGGAAATACCCACATCCGACCAAAATCAGACCCATCTATATCCTTATTTTAAAGGGGATTCAAAGTGGGTTTATTTTAAGAAGTGAAGGTGAGGGCTTTATTTTAAGAAGTGGAGGTGAGGGCTTTTGGGTGTATAGGGGTTTTTGGTTTGTTTTTCTAATTTTGGTTCATGGTTACTTTAGCTCTTGGTTGGAGCTTCTTGTACTCTTCCTTTCATTAATAAATTTTGTTGCCATTCAAAGAACATATATATAATAAGGCACCGATAAAGAAAAAGATCACCAAATAAGTAATGAACAATACTTATATATATATATATATATATATATATATATATATATATATATATATATATATATATATATATATATATATATATATATATATATATATATATATATATATATATATATAAGTTGCGTTCTAGCAACAAATGCTATCAATAAATATACTAGATTATTTAATTTCATGTCAGTCTATTAGTTTTAAATATCATACGGTTTTAGTTCCTAACTTATTAATCATTTTGTTTTTGCCCTAAACATATTAAAAACATTTTGGTTTAGTTCATCTCCAAGTGGTATCACATATTATACTTTTAAAAAACTCTATGTTCTAATTTTTATTTTCCTAAAGATCATTTCTCCGATCACATATTATATTATATAAATGTTAGTTAAATTTTTAGATTCGTGAGTTTAAATTTTAACAACATATATTAGATGAGTAAATTTCATGAGCAACCCATTAACTTTAAATGGCGTACTATTTTAGTTACTAGCCTATTAACTGTTCTATTTTAGTCTAATGAGCAAATTGCATAAAAAATTTCAGATATTTAACTTGGTTTACAAACACATCACTAACCTCTCAGTTATTACTTAATGGTCCTAGACATTTTCCTTCCACTGCAAACTTGTCTGTGACCCTTATAAGCTAGTCTAAGTTGGTTCAAATTTTTTATTTATAAAGACAAAATAGTTTTCAAATTGTTTGAATTTATTAACTCTTACATAACCATTTGAAATTAATTTTTTAAATTTTAATTTAAAATATTTGATAGCTGTTTTTCCATTCATTTAAAGTGTCCAATAATTTTTTGATAATTAATGGATTATATAAAATATTTGTTTCCCACATGCAAATTAGTTTTTCTATCAACTCAGTTTAGAATTGGTCCATGGATGAATTGTTATGAAGAGAAAAGGTTCAGAACCATTAAGCAACAAGTGAAACATTTGGGATTTGTAACCCAAAACTTAAAGAGTTGAGAGTTTTGGTGTAATTTAGCCTGGTTTAAATCCATCAAAAGTGTTTTGTTATGGTTTTTCGTTAAATTTAATCATATATGTATGGCATAATGAAAGTATAATGTCAAATAAGAATCCTTTGTATATATATATTTAATGAACAAAGAAAACTAAAGGTTAAACTACAAAGACTATTCTACTAGTCCATGAATAGTAAGATGAGTAATTTAAATGTTATTTACATATCCCTAAATGCATTCTTATGCATAATGATCAAAAAAATTTGTAGTGGAAGTATAAAAATTTTGCTCTTATTCAACCAATTTGTCAAATTTCTAAAGTATTATATAAGTTATCTAAAGAAAATCGAACAGTTTTATCTCCTCTTACAACACTTATTCATCCACAATTTCCTTTCAAAATTTTTCTCTGCCAAACAAAATATCCCAAAATCCTTTTAAATTTAAAGAAATTCAAAGAAATAAGAAATTTAAATTTCTTCAAACACCTTATGCTTACTCTCTTTTTCAACTATAAAAAACTTTTGTTAATTAATTTAGTCAATTTGAGAATAGTCCATAAATTTGTATTTTCTATATCAACAGAGACAATTTTAACACTAGCAATATCATATACTTTAATTGATGTCATATATTTCACTTTTTTAGATCTTAATGTGTTCTTTTTTCCACTTGATTTCAGCTTTTTTATCGTGAATACATTGTAAAGATGTTCCTTCAAATTTTTTTATGACAATATATAAATGAGTAATCAACGGATTTTATGAATAAAGTGATTAAAAAATCCACAACCTCACACTTTATAGTTGATTCAATCATTATATTTTTTTTATATTTTTCCACAACACAATTCATCTTCACTTTTAATTTTTTTCACAAATAAAGCCCATTTTTACCACCTACTTATAAACCATAATCATGTATAAAATAGTTATCTTCTCTTTATATGTGTCAATTTTAAAATAAATATAAAATTTATACTACTTTAGAATTGTTACTTTACCATAATTTCGGAACTTTCTATATTAATTAATAATCAAGATAAAATTCAAGATTAAATAAATATAAATTCTTGAAACATTTAAAAATACTAACCCATGCATCGTACGTGCATGTTTAACTAGTGTCGTCTTTATGAGAGGTGTGATGTTTTCCCCTTCATCAGCACCTTAATTATTATATTAGAAAATATAAATTAATAGAAGATCACTCAATTAATAATTTTTGCGCTGGTGGAAAAAAAATTAAAACAAAAAGGATAGTGATTTGTTTATAGAAATAGAAATATTTGCCTTGCAAGGAAAAATAAAATCGAACAAAAATTGGATGGATCATTTGTTTATAAAAAATAATAGCAATACTAGTCCCCATATACCCATTAATTCCTGACTTAATTAACAATCTTACCAGTAATTACGTCAAGTTCATTAACGTTGCTGATTTGTGGTCCGCGACGGAACGTCTGGCCGCTAATCCCAGCATTGGAGAGGGTCCCGCCAACGGTGACATACAAATAATCCGTCCACGAAACTGGGGCAAGTCCACACGCCAGCGTGGCATTCAACACCTCGATCCACAAAACCCCACCGCCCACGTCAGCGTAATAACCAGCCGATTCATCGGCGGACACAACAACTCCGATCCCGTTCCTGGTCATCGAAGTCATATTCACCACCACGCCGTCCGCCGCCATGGCCTGGCCTCTGACGGAGTGGGCGCATCCTCTGGCGGCTATAGTTGAGGTGCTGGACTGGTTGTTGTACGTGGATTTTATGAGGTCCAAAATGTCTTGGGCAGTGGAAGGGTAGAGGACGGCAGCCGGACATTTGGAGACGATGTGGCCGTAGTCAGTGGCGGCTTCCTCTAGTGCGGCGGCGGAGGTAGTTAGGTTTAAGATGGCTAGGGTTGAGGCGCTTCTGGCTAGTAGAAAAGCAAGCAAAAGATTTGCCGTGGTTGGAAAACCGAGGGCCATTTTTCTTTTTACTCTGATCTATTAGATTACGAAGAGAGATTAATATGTGCCAAGCCTATATATAGGGCTTGATAGGGCTGGCTGGCTGGGCAGGATTTTGGAGAAATGACGTCGTCTTAGTTCGCCATCGACTTTTTCAAAGATGGCCTGGCCGGCATGACCGAAGAGCAAATATATTTGCTTGTGTGTTTGTGTTTGCAAATATAATCAAGAAGATTTAAGTCCACCCACCCACATATATTATTTCTTTTTGCGTCAACGCTTTTTTATACGTTATGAGATTTCCTTTATTTCATATTTTATAAAGCATAAATTTAGGGAGTTTTGAAATGAATGAAAATGATCTCATATTTTTCCATAAAAGTTGGATAAAATGTGAGTCAATATGGGATTACATCTCGGGATCTGTGCTCCTAAGGTTACTTTCTTCCATTTAGCTGTGATTTTATTTTTTTTCTTTATTCAATGATGTGTGTGATGTTAATTTTCATTATGCATTTTATTCAAAATGTATTATGAAATGTTCCTTGTTCTAATTATTCTATTTATTATGGGGTAATTTTGCGTTAACAAGGGCACCATTATAATATTTTAAAAAATATCAAAAGTAAATATTATTGGATAAAAGACACTGAGGACAAAATATTTTGAAACTTTTATTAGATTTAGTACTAAACACCCTACATATGCACAAGGGAGTGCAGTACTTTTTCAGTATATGTTTAGTACAATTCATATGCATATGTATGGTGTTCGATACTACAACAGAGTTGTTGACAACATAACTAAAGATTAAAGTTCTGATCTGTCTAGTGTAGTGGCGGATGTAGATTTTTTTTTTTCCCTATGGGAGCAAAGTCAAAATCAGAACTTATATCATTAAGAAGTACAATACACTAACTGGCGGATGTAGATTTTTTTTTTTTCCTATGGGAGCAAAGTCAAAATCAGAACTTATATCATTAAGAAGTACAATACACTAACTAATAAGTAGTAACATTTTTACTTAGCAATTGTTTGTGATGAGATTTCATTGTTTGAAACTGTTTTAGTATAAACTCATTATCAATGCTTTGAAACACATCTTTCTCTAATTATCTAACTAAGCAATCACTCATCAATTGATCTCCCATTTTATTTTGTAGTTGAGTTTTCATGATCTTTATAATAGAGAATGTTCATTCAACTATAACTGTTGAAACAAGTAATAATAAAGCCAATTGAATCAATAGGTAAACCAAATGATAAATTGAGTTTTTCTTTGTCTCCACTAACTTCTTTGTAAGATCTTCAATTTCTTTCAATTTAACAAACTGAACATTGGATAGGATGTCAATCATGTATGTATCAAGTTTGTTGTCAAGTACAATAAGGTCTGCCTTTGAAATTTTTGAAGGAAAAAATTGAGTAAAATGAATAAACATTTTTTTTTCTATGAAAGAAGAGAAGAAATTGATGATTCAGGAGTACAAGCGATAGCTATGCATGGAATGGTGGATGGGAATATGAAATAAGAGTTGGAGCCTTAGTCGTTTCAAATTTCAGAGCACAAGTGATGTCAATTGTTTGAATAGATGGAGTGGATGAGACTTGGGATGTCTGCCTTCTCTGGGAAGTTTGTTTTGTCTAAAAAATCAAATTTTTGTTTTTTATGTAAAATTATGGTCAATTGTAACTGAATCCTTAAATTTTTATTTATTGATCAATAAATGAAGGTAAAATGATAAAATGAGGGCTATATTAATTCATTTAGTGCTCAAGAATTTGTGGGGCATATATATATACATAAGTAACCAAAAGTTTAAAAAATTTCAATGGGGGCAATTGCCCCCACTGTCCTAGTGCAATTCTGACCTTGGTCTAGTGGCTAAGATCTGTGGTTGTTAATAAGAAATTTAAATTTCAAGTTCCTAACTTTGATTGGCCTCTTTCTCTTACGTAATATTAAAAAAAAAATTGTCAATAATATATGGATGTTATGCTACTTTGAGGATGTGCCAATCTTGCCCGCTTTCATCACACCTATATAATCCCTCCATCCCATTAGGTAATTTGTCATTTTTTATTTTTTTTGAAAAAAATAACCTCCAACTAATGTTTTTTTTCTGATATTCAAAAGCGTTATATAAATTTATAGGGAGAGGTATACTATTAACTAAGGAAAGAGATATGCCAACTTTTTTAGGATTAGAATGACAACTGAATCAACTTTTGTATAATATTTTGGAAAAAAACAGGGAGGTCAGGGTTTAAACCTTGAACTTTGCTTATATCTTTCAGAGTCTTTAGACATTAGGTAAAAGGGCTGGGGATACAACCTCCAATTTATATTATAATCCAAGCTCAAAGCATTTGCAAGTAATTAAGGAGAGGATTACCAAAAAAGTCCTTCCTCAAAACAGGCAGACCCCTTCTAACAAGGATAATTTGTCAAATTTTTAACGTTCCAAACTTGAGTTAATTAACCTGATTCTTCTTGTACTTAGAAACTATAATAAATTAGTTTGTTCTTGCATTTAAAATTATATGCACACAAAGTCAACCTAAATCTCAAAAAGCCAAAAAGAAAATGACAAGCTTTTAAGCTTTTATGAGATAGCGTTATGATTACTCTGTATTATGATATCGAATCAGTACATTTTAAACCAAATACTCCATCACGTAAAGATTTTTTTTGTTTGAGAAAAAAGTTCTTATAGTTAATTTTCATGATTATTTTCACCTAAAAAGTCAAATACAACAACTTTTCTTTTTCTAGAAACTGATGAAATTTATTAAGAAGAAGACGAAATTACACCCGAGAGCAAATCGTGAAAGGGATCCGCCCAAACGAGTTGGGTATCCTGAATAACATGTCTAGCTAATTTATGAGCCACAACACTAAACTTTCTAGGACAAAATTAAATATCAAAAAAATCGAAAGATTTAAGAAATATAGGGTTGAAAACGCGGTAATACTTTTTGACTTGAAATGGGGTTTAGGGTAGAGTGAGGAGCTCCTACTTCTCTTTCTTGAATTTCTAGAGTTATGAGGCTTGATGTTGCTTTCTTTTTTCTATGGAATGAAAATCATTCTTCGTACAAGTTGAGTGAGGATTTGAAGAAGCAAAATTATTTGGTTCATTTCAAATTGTAAGAAGTTTTTTCTTTTAAGAGATTCTCTGGAAGATAAACAAAGGGGGAACAACATTTTGTTCAAGGGACAAATTAAGAGCTTTCTTTTGGTTACAATCATGGTTGATTCTTTGAACTGATGGAGGTAAGGAGTTCTAGTAGAACACGCATCTTTTTTCTAAAAGGTGTGAAGTGGCAAGGGTGGAAGAGATTCATTAGATTGTTGGTGGCTATCTCAAGTATTGATCTAGATGCCCGCTACTCTCATCTAGATCAATTTTCAGCAAGTTTGAATCAATGTCAATGGCAACCTAAAGCACATTCCGTAAGCAACATTATAGTAGAGTTAAGGCTAGTGGCTGATAGATTAGTGGCCATAAATGTCTGTAGGGGTTGGTTTTGCTAGACCAACGAGGCCTGGCAACATCAAGAATTTTTAGCAAGGAGGTGGAGTTGTTAGGCAATGAGTCTTAGCTAGCTAAGAGTGGGACGTCTGATGAGGCTGTGGTGAAAGTCAGTCAACCTAGTGTTGCTCTCGATGTTGGCTGACAAGTGGAAGAGGAATGGTGTGCTGTAATCAATTTGGCAACGAAGAGGTTGTGTGGTGGAGAGTTGGAGGCATTCGGCAAGGTAATGGCTAAGGCAAGTCAGTCTGGTGATACGCTTCGAGTTGACTAGCAAGAGACTAATAGTGGAATCGTGCAGTCAGGAGGTTGCAATCCAAGAAGTGACAGTGACCAAAAGTCTAGGGTTACTGCAAATGTTTTGGAGGTAGGATGAGATTTCAGTTGCACTCAACCAGAATTGAGTAAAAATTCTAGTGGCCTAATTTTTAGTCATCTTGGTCAAGTTTTTTAGAGCAAAATAGGTCTAGTTTTCCTCTCAAAGGGTTAAACAATAGTAAGTTCGATTTAGTTGTGAGGGGAACAGATAAGAAGGACAAGTCCATTTTTACAGAGGAACATTTGGGTGAGTGTGATGAATTTGCATTAGATATCTTGGAGAATCTAGATAAGGTGAAAATTTAGAGGAAAGGGCAAAAAAAGATGGGCTTAAGGCCAAAAGATTCAGCATTGAATTGTGAATTGAAAAGACTGAAGTGGGGAGGAGGGGAGGGGAGGATTAAGTTTACATAATAGAGCTTTGAGAGTTAGCCAATATTTAATCTTCCCCTAAGATAGGGTTTCTTTTTAAGGTTATAGGCATGGGCTTTATTTTTAGATTAGGTTCTATTGTAGGGTTCTATGCTAGAGTCTTCTTTCTTTATTGAGGTGAATTTATCTTTCATTGTTCTTTGGAGGCGGGTTTTTTAGATTTGGGGTATTGCCACATCATCTTTTTCTCTAAATGATGTTTGTAACTCTTGTTTGTTTTATTTCTTTTAATAAAAAATTTTCATCGCCAATAAAAAATAGGGTTGAAAATGAACTTAGTTGAGTTGAGTAGTAGGCAGATTATATTCAATTTGAAATATCTATCGAGTTTGATATTTATTCATGTTTGTATTCAAAAGAATATAAGCAAACCATAAATGAGCTTTTAACAGATCGAGTTAGAGCTAAGGTCAAGTTGTTCAATTAAATTAAGGAAAAAAGCTAAAATCGTGTCTAATTGAGCCAATTAATAAGTTTAACAACAAGCGTAGTGATATCACTAAAAAAAAAATCTACATCAAGTTATTGTCTAGCAGGTAGTTGGACTAGTTTAAGATGAACAAAACACCTAAATAACAAGAAGATCACCAAAATTACAAACAAATGCACCGTGTATGGACATCCAAAGTAACTACCAACTACAACTAATGTTTGCAAGCTATTATAGAATCTGAACACTAATCGTCCCAAGAGAACTTCAATCTTAATATCTTCTACTTAACCATGAAAAGGTAAGTATCTGAATGTCATAAAGTGCATCCTAAACTTTGAGTTAAACACAAGAGAGTTGCATGCACCTTTTCCAAATAGTCCATGTTGTAGTTCTTCGAAAGACATCCCAAATTATTTTGATATTTTGACTTGTACCCTAAAAAAAAAAAAGAACTGGCATCTTCAAAAGCTCCACCAAAATTTTGCCACTTGGGCTTACCCTATTACACCATTTAAAATTACAGCACCAAACCTGAAAGAGAATTTGCACCTATAGAGTAAGTGTTTTGCACCCTCTCCTTCACTATTGCATAATAGGTAAGTACCATCAAGTTGCCATACGCCTTGTTCCACCAAGTTAAGTCTTGTTGGCAGCCTATTTTGGTAGTGCTTTCCAAATAAAAATGTTCACTCCAGATTGAACCAAATTATTCCATATAGTTTGAACAACACCAATAGCTACACTTTGGTTCAACTCCAGTTCACTTTTTAATGCTCAAACAAAAAAAGTTGCATTTGGGCTTATTGACCACACCACTCGATCCAAAGCGCCTACTATAATTTGTACATTCAGTGTTAAAGATTTCAGCTCCTCAAATTCCCCAACTTTTTTTTACCCTCAACCATCTTTTCTGATCCTATTTCCAGTTCCAAACCCCTTTTAATCACTCCCTTTGTCACTTAATTTACCATCTTTAGTACTCGCTAGGGAAAAAAACCGAGGGAATCTTTTTGTCAACATAAAAGCACCCAAATACCTATCTTGCCATAACCTACTTTTACTCTTATCTATCAAGATATTATCCTAAACCTAATGCCTTTTACCCCTATTTAATTCCAGTATGCCCTCTTCACTTTATAGAGATGAGACAATTTTCCTCCAAAAAGCCCCCTCCTCACACCTATATCTCTACCACTATTTGCCTGCTAGTGCTAGATTTTTGTTTTTTAGACCACCCACATTCAAGCCTTCATTCTCCTTAGTGGCCATAACCCTACTCTATGAGACCCACGAAGCTTTTTTATCCACCCCATTGCCCACTAAAAAAAATTTGGTATCATACTCTCAAGCTTTCGAATTACACTTAGAAAGGCACAAAACATTGAAAAGTAGAACAAAGGTGGACTATTAAGCATTAACTTTACCAATGTGAGTTTTCCTCCTGTAGATAGCAAGTGTGACTTCCATAGGTTTAGTTTACTCTAATATTTTTTAATCACTAGATTCTAGGAAGTGTACCTATTCACATTCTATCTTACTGGCAGACCCAAGTAAGTGAATAAGAGCATACCAACTGCACATTTCAAAAGACTAACTACGTAATCAACTTTACCATCATCCACCTTGGCTTCAAAAGTGCGACTTTTAGTCTATTTACTTTTAGTGTAGCCACTATTGGAAGCACTTCAAGATTTACTACCAATTACACATGTTTTCCACATTTCATTCATCAACATCGGTCTACTACAGGTGAGATACCATTATTCCAGGAAAACTTACTTCTACCATTTTCAACAAGCCCTTTTCTACAGCTTCAAACATAATAATCTTTAGAGCTTCTATTGCCAGTAGAAATAGAAAAAGAGACATGAGATTACCTTGCCTGATTTCTTTCTCAAGATGACACTCTTTTGTTGGACTGCTGTTTATTAAAATTAATGTCTTTGCTTGTAGTTGCTTATCCATTTTCTCCATTTTCCCCTTTGAATCCCATTTGTTCCATAACTGAGTCTAGAAAGGCCCAATTTATAAAGTCAAAGGCTTGCTCAAAATCTACCTTAAAAGTCATAACTTTTTTTTAATCTCTTCAGGTAGTCCACAATTCCGTTAGCTACCAAAGACCTAACAAGAATTTGCTTACCTTTCAAGAAGGTAATCTAACTTTCACCAATAAGGGTACATGTAACTGACTTCAACCTCTCTACAAGCAATTTTGTAATAATCTTATACATACCGAGTAATAAGTAAATCAAGTTTTGTTTGAATTGTGTTTCGAGATTGAAATTTTAATCAGGCTTGGCTTAGTAACAATTTGAATAAGTCATGAAGGAGCTCTAACACTACAAGACAAATGCATAAAATTGACTAAAAATTGTAAATGAATTTCAGTCGTAATTACATTCAGTATCTGTTCAGTCATTCGCATGTGGGTGATGGGTAAAAAGTGACTGAATAGCAACTAAAAATTTCAATCACAAATACGTTAGTTGTTATTCAGTCATTTATTTGAACTAGTTAGTCACAAATTTAAATCAGTCATAGAAAATGTGACTTAATAGCAATTGAAAAAGTCAGCAACAAATAAGTCAATTGCTAGTTAAAATTAAAAAAATAATTCATCTCCTTTAAAATCACATCCTTCTCCTATTGGTTGTTGCTTTCAACTCCTCTTCCAACTCCATCACACTCCTCTTCTAACTTCTTCACACTATCTTCCATCTTATCTTTTTTTAATTTTCCTAGAAGTCCTTTTTGCTCTCCTTCTTCGCTTTGCTGCTATTACTTCAAACTTTAAGCTCATTCGTTTTGCCACTATTCTATGTTGAATTTAGTTTGCAAGAGTGATCACTGATTTTCATAAACGTGCTAAGATATACGTGTTTTACATTTGCTTGGTGTGGTCACACAATATGTTGGTGTTGTCACATTAATTCACATCAACTTACATTGCCGCTTCTAACATTAATTAGAGATAGTTATATGGTTAAGATGATGTGACACATATATGTGATACATCATCACTTTGGAACCAATAGGAAGTTAGCATATGGTGATTGTCTATGTATACGTATACCTTAACACATGGGATAATTTTTTAATAACCACCTCATAACTACTCATACAATAAAGTGATATGACCTTTAGATGAAACGATATGTCCATCCCAATATATATGACCCTTAGGGAGATAGTTATGCATTATAAATACCTTGCTTAGTGAAATAACATGACTTTTAGTGAAGGATCATGTTTTAGGCGAATTTAACAACATTTAGAAGATAGTTATGACCTTGATTTAAGGAGACACAACTCTTAAAAGAGTTGTGACTTTATGGCTGAACCAATACATCCCTTCTAAAGGTAGTTATTACCTTATTTTAAGGGAAGAAGTTATGAGTGGATAAAGGCACCTCTTGGTGAAGTAATACAACTTTTCATGAAAAGTTGTGACTCTATTATGAAGGATTATGGCCCTCCATAAGTACCAATTCATTTCCTATAAATAGAGAGTAATAGAATTATCCATATAGAAGTTGCGAACACAATTTTAGGAGGCTCTACTTATTCTATTTCTCTCTACACACTTCTCTATCACCAAAAAGAGAATCCTTGTTAAGTATTGGGTGTGAACCAGCATATTTAGTTACTTGTATTTCTAAGTTAATTAAATATCTGATCATAGATGTTCACAACAAGTCACGTCTTCCGCAACATGCGTAAAGCTTTTTTTTTATCAAGAAAACTATCACTTGGTTCTTTTATAATAATCAAGTATGCCTTAATTTCTGCATTTATTTTATATCCTGGTAAATAAAGTGTTCATTAATTGTGCACTTAAATTTTCTTCATTGGTATTAGAACTCATAAGTTCAATATGCATGCTTTCTTAGAGAACCTTAGGTTGTTTGAAAACTTTCTACATGTGGTGTCAATATAATGGACCTTAATTTTAATCCATGTGATAAGACTTAGTTTATTTACATGTGATACTAATATGATCGACCTTAACTCGATAAGTACACTAAATTAACCAAAAGATATGAAGATAAACATATAGATTATTTTAGTATATTCGACCTTGTGTGTATGCAATTTGTGCATCTTTTTTTAACTTTGTGTTCTTAATTTTTTTTTCCATACTAGTAAGTCGAATTGTATATGTGTTTTGCTCAATTATATTATTGAATTTGTGTGAATAATATCTATTTAAATGTATATATAATGTAATTTAAGACAAGTAAACTAAAATAATAAAAATTTGTCAAAACAAATTTGATTCATATGCATTCGCATGTTTTTGGTATGTTTTGGCATGGATAAGGTGTTTATTTTACTTGTGCTTTATATTATCTTATTGTGATAATATGTACACATGTCTAATGTACTAACTATTACATGTTATAGATTTCTATCTTCATGAATGGAGTTATCCATGAACTAAGTTTAGATCTGAAACTTGATGATGACAAAGAAGTCATCATGCACAAAAATGTTTAAGGAGAGCTAAGTGAAGTGGAGTTATTAATCATCATGTTTGAAATTTTTGGGACAGATAAACATAAGAAAAAATAAATAAATGTTTGGTCTGTGATTGTAAAAAAACCTAAGTAAATGGTTGCTTAATGATTAATGTACATAGTTTCTCATTCTCTTCAAACTGTACAATATATATAATATATATATATTGGCTGAATCAAAATTCTTTATGAATTAGTGATTCAAGGGTCAAAACTTACATTTATCGTGAGAAGGATTGTTCAAAAGGATATATGTGTCTATGGTGAATAAAAATTTAGGTTTGAAGATGAAGAATTGGTCATGTGAGACTCTTTAATAAAAAATATACATTAGTTGTGTAATATGTACTTAGTTTAAAAGAATGTGTTTTTTTTAAATTCTTTATACAGGTCTTACTTGCCATGTAAATTTCCCCTATACATGATGTTTTATCGTAGTGATAATGATAATAATCCTAGTAATGCACATTTAGGCTAAGAAAAAGTACTAGTATGTCATAAGTGATTCACTTGGTTTTTTTATGAAGTGACTTTACAAATGTATTTACTTTGCATATGTGCAAAATAACTAAGATTGGCCATGTTTTGAGAATGTTTCAATTTCCATGTCTTTTATGCAATTTACTTAGAATCTTTTGAGGTTCAATGAACAACAAGTCTAGATTAAATTCTAAATATAATCACTTAAATTTTACTTCATACTTTATATCATAAAACATGTTCATTGGTAGAGGTTTTGAGTTTGTACGATCTAATACTCAAGAAGCATTGAATACAACCTATTTTGTATAGGAATAGTAGAGGCCAATGACAAATATGTTGCTACCACCATTTCTTGAACATAAGAAAGTTGGTCGTCAAAATCATTGTGACTATGGTTATGATGGTTAGATTGATGATCACGATCAGGAAATAGGTCTATCTTGAAATGTTCAAGTAGATAATTATACCACCAAGAAAAATGGTTAATTTTGGTTGAGAGAAATGTACACTTGGTATTGTCTTGATATAGATGAATTAAGTAATGTCTAAAATTAACATTGTGCATTTTTTATGCAATTTTTGTGCTTGATTCTCAACATTTTGGCAAAATGTGAATATGAACTTGATTGATCATGTATTCATAATCTGATCATGAGTATGAAGTAATTATCAACAAGATTCAAGTATTGTGTATATGGTTACAAAGGTAGTCGATGCATACACACATATCAACTAAGTTGAAAAGCATTAACAAGAATTATGTATTCTTTATGAACAGGAAATATTCTAATTTGAGTATCTCATATTGTGGAGAATATCTTGTTTATGGTCATTCACAAAGTTAGAATGAAATGTCTTCCAATTTTAATTGGGATCATACCTATTGTGATATGGTTAAATGACCTTTTTAACAAACTTTAATATCCAAAGGGCTGTAAAAGTTTTATTTCAATGTCATTGCCACTCTAGTAGCATGTATGTACCAAGAGGAAGAAAATGTGTCTTCCTAGGCAACAAATTAACATTTAAAGAAGAATGTTAATGAACATGAAATGTGTAGAGGATCACAATCTTGAATCTTGAAAAAATGCCATTTTAGTTAAGTTTTAAGATGCTAGTGATTATGAATGTTCATTTTAGTTTTCTTATTTGGACACTTTAATATACGCAGATGTTATGAATTTCTTCTTTCAAGAAGAAATAGTCCAAGGCTCACAAAAATATTTAGTTCTTTCATGTTCTTGATCATTCAATATTTTATCAAAAATCAAATGTTCTTCATATTAATGGATTTTGTATCTAGTATAAGTGCAAGATCAAGGTGATCAAGAAATGAGTTTAGGACATGAGTTTATGCACCTTATATCGAATCCATTGATTTGGAACAAGTACTAAATCAATTGAACTTTCATAAGTAAAAATGGCTTTTTAGTTGTCCAAATTAGAAATACATAATCACTATAAAAAGATAATCTGGACATCAATTTTGATAATCTTCCATTTAGACGAGGAGGCTACATGAGAGTCATTGAGTTCTAAGTATCATTAGTTGATTCTGAACACAATAGGGGCTTAATAAAATTATATCTAAAAGTTGAAGATCAATATGTGAATAACTTCACACTTTTAATGGAATTTGTATCCATATGGTTCATTATAGTAACAAAAGTTAAATTTGGATGTGAGCATATATCTTGTGGATGATAAGCTCAAACTTCCCCAAATGGTGAGGAAGTTTCCATGAAAATCATATAATTTTTCATGACTTTTGGCCTTGAACTCACAAAATAGTCTAAGGACTATATAGTATAATATGCTTTGAGACTAAGGCCTCTAATTACTTTATATGCAATCCTAAACTTGGTTTGAGATAATACAGAAATAGTCATTTTGTTCTTGGGTCATACTTCAAGTCTAATTTGTGGTTGTTACTCATAACCCCTTGAGTACTTCTTCTGGAATAGAAGAGTTTAAATTAGTTCTTGATTTAAGTCTAACCTATATCATGAGGTGTACATGATCAAATGTTAGCCAAGTAAATCAGGATAATTAGTTCAAATATTCATTTTGAATTTATCCTAAGAGCCATTTTAGTATACAATATATGTCATATTACATCATTCGGATGCAATGAAACAACGAAAGATGTTATTAAGTTAGCATTATTACACTAAAATATGGTAAATTTTAGAAATAAATACACATCTACATTTAGTTATATCATCTTGCTTTGTGCAAAAGAAATTGTTTTATGTAAGCAATATATTTGTATGGTACTTGTTTTCATACAAATGAGTTTATTTTCATGAAATATAAGGGTCATTAATAACTCATGTAAGCTAAACACCATCTTAGTTATAGTTTTGACATTAAACTATCTTAGTAGTAGTTTATGCATTATTGGTGTTCATATTTCATGAAAATATAAAGCCCATGATATAGCTATTAAAGGGTAATAGATGGAAATGAAGTTAGTATTAGTTTAACTAACTAGTTGAATTAACTTCATAATTGTGTATCTTTTTTAATACAAAGATATGATAAGTGACACTGTAGCGCATATTTATCATATGTGTGCATATACTTATACGATGGTTGTATTACATGTGTGTCAAACATATCATCATATATATAGCTTATATCACAACAAAAACCAAATATATATCCAAACAAAGGTTGAAGGTTGGTTTTATTATAAAAGTAATATGCTTTTGTTTTTGGAGTTCGAATAATGATAAGACCGTTAAAGTATTTAATGTAGATCGTTACTTAAATTAGTCATATTTGACTTTATAAAAACTTACATCCAAGTGGGAGTCACATAATCCAACTTGTGACAACTTTAGTATAAATGTCATTTTGATCTAAATTATTTGTTTAAGATTAAGGTAAGGTGTTAGTCACGCTATGTTTGTATGCCCACACATACATTCTAACCTATATGACCAAGTGAATTTCTCATATGTGAGAAGTTTGACACTTAAATAGTTTGTTAAGGACATATGCTCCTAGCAAGAGTCTACATGGAGTCACACAAATAATGTTTGAGAGGGAGATAGACACCTCCTAAATAATGGTTGTCAAACATTGTGATTGTGTATACTAGTATACCATGGCACTTGTATATATCTTGTATATCTTTTGACTTGTTAAATTGACCATAGAAAGAAAATAAGTAAGTTTTATATTTTTTTACTTATGTGTGAGTTTCTTTCGCTATGCCCCTACTCACCATTGGTTGTGGACCTAAATTTCCTATATTCTAGCTATTAAGTTCTCTGCCACCTTGCTTTCCAGGTAAAGCTTCTATGATGTTATTGACATCTCCACCCACCTTCTCTAGGAGTCAGAGTTGTTCTTCAATCACCTGATTTTCATGTTCACACTACTCAACCTCGTAATCACCATCGTTTTCTTCTTGTTTGGCGAGAAAACTATATCATCAGACATCTATAACAATTATATCCTTGTTAGATTTCACACTGAAAAGTCACCAGACAGTCGCAAAAATTGTTTCAGTGATAATGCTGCAAAAGACGATGAAGAGAATACAAAATAACTAAAAATCAAAAATAGATATCACAATTACTAATTTATATATTATACTTTATATAATTAAAAAATAGAAAAATGACTGTCGCTTTTCAATAGTGACTATGAAAAAAATTATTGACTCTCTCAGTCATTTTTTAATCGTTTTTTGCAATTGACTGCAACTGGAATTACAATCAGTTTTATGCTTTTATCTTGTAGTGTAAACCAAATTGAATTTGTATCAAGTTTAAGCTATTGGTTCATTTTTCACTCTTAAATAAATAATTGAATTAATATCATATCCAAAAGGGTAAAAAGAAAATGACTGAACCTTCTTCGACTCTATTACTTATTGTTGACAATAGATAAGAGAAGAAGACTATAGGAGACAAACCAATCCCTTGAGCCGGTAGAATTCCAAACCAATCCCTATCATCAGCAGTCTGGTAGACAAGCAAATATATGGCTTATGATCCGAATCCCTGGCCAGTAAACCACTCCCAGCGGTTTCAGGACCGGAGAAATTTACTCGCGGGCATCAATTAGATTATTGGCAACAACGTAAGTCCGATGGAAACAGAAGGCAAGCATGCAAATTTTGTCAACAAATCGCACACCGAACGGCCTCCACTTCACCAAGCTGCACCAAATTCCACTCCACTACCCACCCTTAATTTAAGCTGAGAAGCAAGTTTCATAGGACGACCCAACTTAAAATCAAACACAACTTTTTATTTCTTCCCCACCATATACAAATTAACCATGCAAAACAATACTCTTGAATTAGTTTTTTTTTAAATTCTTTTTGAAAGAATGTTTTGGAGAAAGAGTTGAAACTTGGATTCCGATAATAATTAACATTTATTTATTAAGCTTTGGCTAAACCAATACTTGAGCTAAACGTATATTCCCTTATATTAGGCTGTTCTGAACCGACAACATTAATACACATGCGTTGTGTTTTGTCGCATCATCACCAAACATGTGTGAACATGTTGGTGCTTAATATACAAAAACACAAAGAAACTTTTAATTTGCCCTCTTTAAGTTATTGTGACATGATCAAAAGTTTAAGTAAAGGTCCGAATTTTATAACCATGGAAGATTAAGAGATGATCATGTCCATTTTTTATCTTGGGAGATATTATATTAGAATAAGGCAATTAATTAACTTTTCTAATTTGTCGAATTCGGAATTTGAGATTCATGCATCAACTATTTCGGCACACATCATCCAGATCTTTTCTTGGTCAGCCAAGGAGATCTTGTTTGAATTATGATATTCGGCTGGCCTGGTTTTCTAATATCGTGATTTTGAGCATGTATATTATTTTAATTTTGTTTTGAATTATTTCGATCGATTTTGAGTTGAGTTTTAGGTGAATAGACTTGTATTTATCTATTTTTTTTTCTAAATAATAAAATCTCCCCATAGTCAAGTAAATCATACACAGCACTACAAAATAAATGTAAAATATCAAAAAGTGATTCAATCACCAGGTGGTATCAATTTTTTGTTGGTGACCGACTAGCAGCCAAAAAATCGATCACAAAATACATGGTTGTTAGTGTGTGGTGACCGAATGACGACCAGTCACAAGTTAGTCGCTAAAGTTCTAAAGATGCTTTTTTGTGACCAAATGGCTAATGATAAAAAATTTCACCATCATTTTGCAGTTCAAATTTTACAGTTCTTGTAGTGAAAGTTTATATATGGTTCCATAATAATGTTGAGTATATTTCATACAACATCTAAGATTTTAGTTTAACATAATATATAGTTTTCAATAAATTTCAAGCACTATTTGAGTTATTTCATATTTCAGCCATTTTATATAGTGATAGTTGATGGGGTTGTTCAGTTGTCCAAGCCTAGTAGCTTGTGGTGAATGAAGATCTTGCGTACAAAAACAATGTCAAAGCCCCGGTATATTTTCCTGGGAGAAACCCTTCGACGGTCAAGTCAGTTTCTAGCAAGTAAAGAAGTGACAAAATGTCTGGTAGAAATCTTGTAACTCAAGATTGGTAAATGAGATGAGCTTATATAGCTGAGGGAAGATCCAAGAGTATCGCTTCTAGTTGGAAATCTCTTGGTTAATCCCTTAATTCCGGGATTCCTTTCCTTCTTGGATGGATTGCATCTTTCACCTGTTGGGCCATTTACCTGTGATCTGCCAGTTGTGGATTTATTCGTGTGTTCATGGTGGGCCTAACATTGGGCATGTGCCCTACCAATAACCCCCCCCCCCCCCCCTTAAGAAAATGTGGGCTGGGACCCAGCATTTTTTGAATTAAGGCAAAGTGTTATCATACCCCTCAAAATGTTTCTTCATGGCTAATCTTTCTTATGAGAGGGTATGACCCCTGCCTCTTTTCGTTTTGTCTTTCTACCTTGTGCGGTGTCATTTTAGAGAGTTGGTATGATGCCCCCACCAGCAACTTCTTGAGGAAAACGTTTAAACGTTGTTGTTTCCTGATAAACGGCCACTATTTCATAATCCTCACTGCACATGGCGAGTTTAATGGTCGGGTGAGGAGATAAAGTGACGCCAATTAAATGCACCCCCCCAGAGATGTTATTGGGGGTGGTTCTTTGGAAACTACTTTTTGCTACATGTCTTTTTTTTTTAGTAGTTTGAGGGTTTACCATCATGATGACGGTTTTCGAGGAGGTCACCCAAAAGTCGTATCTTTTATATATATAAAGTGTAGGGTTTTGTTACCCTTCTTTTTCACCATCGAACCATTCTCTATTTCTTGCTCATTCTTCCATCTTTGTTTTTCTTCTATTTTAAGGCTTACTTCTGTCCAAAATTTGACCACTGTCGAGCTTCTTCTAGTCTGTGCACTTATTGTTTTCCTTTGAGTACTCATAATGAGGTAAAAGAATTTCGATCTCCTATATCTATTTCCATGGCATAATTTCAGTTGTTATTTTTTTTTATTTTTGTCTGGGTTTGTTCTTCCGTCACCCGTTTTATGCTAGTGCCAGCCGTTACTTCTTTTCCATCGATCTTTCTAGATGGCATCTTTAAGATTGTCCTTAAAGGCTACAGCCAGCCAGGTCTATTCATCTCTAGGGGCCGTTGAAACTTTGAAGGGGCTGTTCACCTTCAATTTAGCTGTCTTGAAAGGGGCAAGGACATTACTTACTATGGAGACCCTCTCGACCAATCTCAAGCGATATTTCTAGCCAAATGAGGTTGTGGCTACCCTTAGCAGAAGTTAGATGCTGGAGAATGAAGGCCTTGCTAGGAAGGATAAGACATCAAGTGTCACCACAATCTTCATTGATCAGCTACAAGTGCGGCTTTTGTTCCCCTTGCACCCACCTGTAGAATAAATCTGTGACCACTATCAGGTTTCGTCCTGGCAGTTGACTTTAAATTCTTTCACGCAGATAAATGCCTTCATCCTCTGCTACAAGATAGTGATGGTAGCTTCGTTGCAGGAGGTTTTCCTCTAGTTTTACATGCTGGACCTATGGAAGGGCTTTCTATTCTTTCATATCACCCTATCAACCGAGGGGGGATCAAATCCTTTTACCTTTACCACCTACAAGGATTCATGGGTGAAGTGGAAAAAGTATTTTTTTTTACATGCCGAGGGACCCATCATGGAGCTTCCCATGTGAGTTTGCCAAGACCCCCAGCAAGCCTTGGTCAGGAAGCCCTCATTATACGAAGACTCTGACGGCCATTAATCATACACTGGGCAACTTACTTGGTTAGAGTCAATGGTGGGGAATGACAGCTTCATCAACCTGTTCCCCCTCTACTACACGGACATTAGAGAGACATCCTTCAGGTGGGCAGGGATCCGCAGTGCTCACCTGACCTACCCAAGCGTACTGAACCTAACCAATTGGGCCTCGGAGTAGAACACTACTAAAAAACATGTATTTTCCAACGGTGAAATTTCCAAAGGCATTGGAAATTTGAATGCCTTAGTTTCCAATAGGCTAGCCATTGGAAATTTCTAACACGTTGAACCATTCGAATTTTCAAATTTTCAACTTCCGACTAGTAAGCCGTTGGAAATTTTCAATGCGAAAGGCCATTGGAAAAATGGGAGATTCAATCTCACTATATATATTAAAACCAAAATTTTTAAAGTATTAGGGATATAATATATATATATATATATATATATATATATATATATATATATATATATATATAATACCTATAATGTTCATACATAATAATAGTAATTTATTTTATTATTATTATTATCGTTGTTGTTGTTGTTGTTATTATTATTATAATATTATTTATATATCTTATATTAAAAGCCCATAAAAGCAAGAAAAAACCCTAACCCAACCTATAAAAAAACCCTAACCTCATCTTTCATCCTTCTCATTTGTCACCTCTTCTCTTTATTATCCCACTCAGGCCTTATTTCTCATCTCTCAGCCCTTTTATCTCTTCACCCTCGTCTTTCATCACTGTTCGCCCTCTGTCCTCCCTCATCCGTTGTTCACCCTCATCCTCTATCATCCGTCATTTTCGCTCATCATTCTTGCTCCCCCGTCATTCTCTCTTGTCGTTCTCGTTCATAGTTCTTCCCTACAATTCTTGCTCATTGTCTTCTCGGTTAGTCGCCATCACCCGACGTCCTTGGTAACCTCACCTCCACAGCCGTTATCTTCCTCAGCCCTACCTCCACAGTTACCATCCTTCTCAGCCTCAACCATCCATCATCTTCACTCAGCCTCCATAACTTCCTCGCTATTCAAGATCAGTTTTGGTGTTTGATTGTAGATCCAATTCGGTAATAGTGAGATCTTTTGAACTTTTTAAATCTTGTGGCTTTGTGAATCTTTCGTGAATTTTGAATCTTAGATGTTTTTCTAATCTTTTTTTTCAAGCTTGTCAATTTTTCGATTAAGACCTAAGTCGTTCGCATGGCCGTTCAAAAACCTATCAACTATTGGAAATAATTCTTCATGGTTAGGCCGTTGGAAATTTCAATAGCTCATATTTCCAACGGCCAATTTCTTGGGTTGTTCAAACTTTTTTTTGTTTCCAATCAATGATTTGCCAACGTGTTAGTTTCTAACGGCTTTTCATTGGAAAATTTATTTTTGCAACATGAGGCCATTAGAAAAGGCTGTTAGAAGTTAGTATTTTTTTAATTGTGGAAGGGACAGTTGGTGGATTCATTTGAAATAACCTTCCGTGCCCAACAAAGGCCACCGAATCCCAAGAGTCATACTTTGCATGCACTTATTCATCTTGGTTTTCACTTACCAAAATGGTTCTAATTCTGCTCCCTCTATTTCTTCTTTTTGTAGGGATGGGCAACCGGGCTAAGAAGCATTTGAAATGTTTGAAGAGCATCACCAATGGGCTAACTCATCCCTATACGCTATTGATCTTTCTAGTTGAAGCGGCCCTCCCATTTGGGGCTGAGAAGTCCTCCGCTCCCAAGGCCGTGCCCCAGGTGGTGCAAGTGGATGACTTTCCTCCGGAGGCTTATTTAGTTTGAAAGAGGTTGCACTCTTCAAGTCCAATGGGGGCCAAAACCTCTCAAGGTGGGAACAATGGTACTACCCATTTTGATGATTTTTCTTTCCATGGTGTCAGTTATGTCAATTTGATATTATTCCATGTTGATTATTGGTCTTTTCATCCAGCTTCCCCCCGAAGCTATCCAAAGAAAGCAAGTCCTCTAACGGTGAAGACCCAAGGTCACGTCTCCTAGAAGTAAAAGGCACCTAGGGAGGCACATAGAACAAAAGGCGACTGTGGAGGTGGAGTCCTGGAAGCATAAGGTGCTTGGCTCACTTCCTCATTCTCCTACCACCATTTTTGCCAATGTCATCCCAAAGAGGGCCCTCTTCGGAGCATTCAGCCTTATCCACCGAGGGTTCTTTAAGCTTAAGGTGGATGACCACCTCCAGCCTCATATCCTAGTTTCTAAGAGAAGCCAAACTCAAAGGAAAATTCTACCACTTAAAGGGATTATGCCCTACCACATGTTTGATCTCCAGTAGGTGCTAGGCATTGGTGAGTCGATCCAAGAGAATCGTATGGACGTCCCATAGCACATCTTGGAGTGGTTAAGGACTTCAAAGGAGCGACACCTGCTTACCCATCCTACTCGAGGGGATGGGTCTCAACTGATCGGCATCGCCTCCAACCTTCTTCAGGTATGGTCATTATTATTCTATATTGGCCAAACGTACAAGTTAAAGTATTGACTAGTCTTATTTATAAAAGGCCATCATCACCTTCTCCATTAGGGAGAGGTGTATTGTTTGTGACATGAGCTACATTAATTGACTTCCCAAGTTTAGAACTTGAAGTCATCGAATGAGCCCTTGAAGAAGGAGCTGGAAAGCGAGCATATAGCCAAGGAGATATTGGCAAATAAGGTGCAGGATTTGAAGGCTGACAAATAGAAGGTCAAGGCTTGCTACCTGGATGTAGAGTTAAAGCTAAAGGAATCAGCAAAGGCCCCTCAAGAAGACTAGGAAAATAGAGGCCTTTGATAAGTTCGAGGTCCAACGGCTGAGTTTTCTCCTAAAGGCTGCCAAAGAAAAAATAGGGCTCATGGAGCTGAGTTTGCTAATGGGCCAACTAGTTCCACTGGCCCTAACTACTCAAGGTGAAGCCAGCTTAAGCTCAACCACCACTACAATGCACTTTGTGGAGTAGATCATGAGGACTAGCTTCATTAGACGGCAAGGCATGAGGCTTATTAAGGGCTTTAGGCCAACACTAACCCCCGTATGAAGAAGCTGGATTCGCTGATCTGGAAAATCGAGAAAGGGTTAGATAAGTTGGCTTTCAGCGAATTCATGGATGATTTCTTTACCTGCCACTTTCAGGTTGAGCAAGCGTACCTGAACCTTGACTTATCCTTCTTATCGGCTTATGAAAAGCTAGGTTCAGACTACAATGCATGGCTGAAGAAAAGAAAAGCAAGAATTTTTTGTGGCCTCGTCTATGGTTCATTTTCTAAAAAGGGCGCCAATGAAGCAACCAAAACGCTGAACAGGGTACCTCCACAACTGTTTTTAGGAAGGGTACCAATAGTTATAGAGGGGCAACAACAAGGTGTTTCTTGATCTCAAGGCCTTTGTATGATCCATGCATACCACCTAATATCCCTATGAAATCTTTCAATCCTTCGATACATTGGCACAAAATGTCCTGGAAGTCCTTCAACACCTCAACCCATATGATCCTACAAGACTATGCGTTGCCTTCAATATTAGGGTCATAATTTTGCCATCATGACTTTGTGTATGTTAAATTGCTATTGTAAAGAATTCTAAGGGTTATATTAATGGAATGGCCATTGTTTATTTCTAATGTATGGATTTCGAGCTCAACCGCCACGCTAAGGTTTGGGATATAGGGTTATATAGTTTGGGCTTATGATTTAGGGCTTGGGCTTTAAGGTTTAGAGTTTAGTGCAAATCGTAACATTATTGATACAAAATACTTTCATAGGAAAACTGTCATAATATTTCCTATGATTTTGAGACATGTTTGTTTGCTTTAGTTCTATTCATAAAAAAAATCATAGGAGATGCTTTTCAGGAAAATCGTAGGAAATACATTGATAGGAAAATCATAAGAAATTTGTAGGAATTTTTTTTGTATGCAAATTGTAGGAAATGCATTTGCAGGAAAATTATTGCAAAGCTTGGTCTCACCTTATGTTGTGATGATTTTCCTACGGTTTGCTTCTCCTATGATACCAATCGTAGCAATATGGGATAAGAGATAGCCTGAATCCTTGTAGTGAACCCCTTTAGTGATGTACACCCACTACAATACTTCAAAAAAAAATTTTAATGCCAACAAATAAAATATTATAAATCTAAAAATGTGTAGTATAGAAACGAGCCAATAGGACATTGGCCATTTCCAAAACTAAGAAGTCATGATCTAACAAATCATCCTATAGAATTTGCAATTGCAAGACACAAATCATGATGCCAATTGTACAAATGTACATTCATTTTTCTACATCTGTTACTAAACCAAAGAAAAGAGTAAATTGAATGGTACTGAAGACTTTACTAGGCTGAGAGCTTTTACTGCTAAAAACTAGATCATTTCTCCTATTCCTAAGCGCCCAAGCTGTGATATATATAGTGGTTTCCCAAGTAGCAACTTGCAACTTTTTCAAGGATGAATGTGGCTTACATGATAAAATCTCTAAGAACTATAATCCTCATGGCAGACCAGCATTCCCGCCAGTTAATGACTAGCTGCTACATCTCCGAGGCTTGCGGACAAAGCGCCAATACATGTCTTGTGCCTTTAACTATATTACTACATAAGGGCCATAAGGAGCTCTATATTTGTGTGCCCTTTAAAATCATATTTAATCTTGAAGGAATCTGATCTAGCAAGGCTCTCTAGATGAACATATTAACCTTTTAACAAAATCAATTTGCTCTAGCAATCAGTGAACGCAGGAGCTTACACATTTAACGTCAACGCATCTAGATTATTGCTAGCTTCTTAACTGTGTATTAGCCTCCTCTACCAGTGGTCCACATTATTTTATCTTCATTTTCGTTGCTTAATGTGACTGAACTATATACATGCAAAAAGTTAGAAAATTCACCCAATTCTCCCCCACTAGTTCTCTTCTCTAATTCCACCCCCAACTTCAACCTTCCTTAACCCACTGGCCCATCTAACATACTTTACAGTTTTCCTTAAATGTTAATCAAAACAACCTAGGAAACTGGGTTTTAAGACACTAAGAACCTTCCCAAATATTCTCCCTAAAATCAAGTTTTTTCTCCATTACCTAACTCTGATTCGAACCTCATCCTAAAGAGTTGGCCAGCTTTGTCAAGTTCTTGTTAGAAAAATTATACAATATGAATGAAAGGATGACTTTACACATGAAAAAGATCATCATACTTAAGGAAATTATGCCTCCACTTTGTTGTTGCTAGATTGGTAGCAATTCCCTTTAGATTTTTGAAGTCAAATGAATTCTTAGACAACAAAATCTAAGATTTCCCCAAGAACATGCCAAAATCCTTTGATCAAAACATGTTTATTTTGATACAATTTATTAGAGAAGAGATACGTCCTTTAATTAAAAGATGTGTCCTTTAGAACAGACATATCTATTAGAGAAGAGACGTATCATTTGATTAAAAGATGTGTTCTTTGAAAAAATAATTATCATTAATTATTATTCTATTTTAATTTTTTATATTCAAATAAAATAATAATTAATTTATTCTTTCCTTTCTTTGCCAACATGGGATATCAAGACCTCACATCATTAACCATCCTCAAATGAAGGATAGAGTATAATGGGTATTTTAGATTAGATATAATCTATAAGTTCATTAGGTGTTTAGAAGGAGGTTAGAGGTAAATCACCTTAGGTTAAAGCATAAGCTTGAGAAATGCCTTGCATGATTCTAGGTAAGCAAAGAATTGGCTTGAGAAAGTGGGTTTTTGAACTTAGGACCTCCACACAACACAAGGAGTAAATGTCCTAAGGCTACATTTGACTCGGATAGCAAGTAATATGATGGATTCCTAGAGAGATAATCTTCATACTTTGAGCACTTTTGTTTAGTCTTCCTTAGCAACCCGTACATTTATTTAGCTTATCATCTTAGAGTTTACTCGGTAGTTAGTGAGGTCATTCATCTTTGTTCTTTACTCTTCATTCACACATTCACTCAATTAGCCTTAAGTCTTGCGTGTTTTATTCATTCTTTTTTCCTTAATAGTTTAGGTGGCTTGAGTAGTTAGGATTCAATTTTTTGGTAGGATTATATTATCCCTTGGGATGATACCCTTATTCACCTTTGCACATGACAGAATCGTACGCTTGCGAGTGATTAGGGGTTAGAAATTATAAACTCTTGTTTTCACAACATCGAGCAATAATAAAGGTTAGGTTTTAATTACTAGTGACAAACTAGAATGGTTTTAGACCTATAGCACTTATAGTGCTTTTAATCATTTCTCTTGAGATTGCTTTAGTTAACAGGTCTACAAGATTACCACATGATCTCACATAGACAACTATGATAATTCCATTAAAAATTAGCTACCTCACGTACTCATGTCTTAGTGAAATATTTCTAGATTTTTCATTATAAATCTTGTTCAATGCTCTAAACATTATCACTTCACTATCACAATGCAAAGAGATTGTTGGCATTGGTTTTGGCCATAAGTCTATCTCTAACAAAAAACTTCTTAGCCATTTTGCCTCTTTGTTTGTTGTTGGCAATGCAATAAATTTAGATTCCATGGTGAAGTGGGTAATACAGGTTTGCTTTTTAAATACTCATGAAATAACAACCCCACACTAGCTGTCCAACTAGCATCAGTATAACACTCTAGTACTTAAGGGTAGTTGTTGTAAAATAAACCAAAGGATTTTGTTCTTTTAAGATAACCAAAAGCTCTTCCAATGGCTCTCCATTGATCAGCACTAGGATTATAAGTGTACCTAGAAAATTTGCAAACAGTGAAAGCAATATTTGGCATAGTATTAAATACCATACCGTACCGACTAGTACAGGCAATATATCTCAGTTTTGGCACCCAAACGGTACTGAGTCAGCTAATCTCGTCTCATTCTATATCCCAGAGTATACCGGCCGGTGCAACTGTTCCATTTCTCGCTGATTCGGGCGGTCTACACCCCCTCCTCAAAATCAGGTATAATTAGAAAACCTGAAACCTTGTCAGGGAGAATGAACTCCCAATCTAGAGCAAATAGGAGAAATCACGAGCCAACACACTAGTTATTCCTTTTTGCTATGATAACTGAAGCTAATGTTTTTATATCTAACTTTGTTAAAATACCTGAAAGCCGTTGGTAGCTGGCCCAACAATAAAGTCGGCACGTTTAACTATAAAGCTATAAAAGCTTTAGTTATATATATACATATATGATTCTATGTATGTATGTATGTATATATTCAATGTTAATTTATTTTCAAACTAAGAGGCGGTGAATTTAGTAAAGTATAAATAATTAAATTCTATTTTCACATATGTTTAATTATTTAATTCCTCTTATTTTTAATATTTGTTCGCAATTCACCTATATGTTTTTTTAGGGACTCTACTATTTTTTTTAATTTGTTGAACTAGTGGATAAAAATGTTAAAATGAAGAGTTGCTTATTTATACTTTTTATTTTTTTTTATATTAATAGCTTGTTATGTTTTATGTATGACTTAGGCTTTAATGTTGAATATTGGAATTTTTAATATGTTGATATGTTGCATGTATAATTTAGTGTATACACACGCACGCGCACACACAGACACACATACAACCAGTACAACCAAGATGACACGATACAGTACTGGTACTGTACCGTACTGTTGAGAAAACGGTATACTGTCCAGTATGAGATTCAAAACTTTGGTATCTGGTCTAGTACAATACATTGCATACCTAAAGCAACTAATGGCACTTGTATAATCTAGTTGGCTAACTGATCTGCCACAATTTTCTACTAATTTGTTAGAAATATCAAATGGGGTATTTGCTTTTTTAATGCCCAAGTGTTGGAACTTTAGACAAAATCTTGCTATTATAATGTGATTGATATAAAGCAAATGCCCCACTATATTTTATAACTTTGATACGAAAGATAGTATCAACTTCCCCCAAATTTTTCAATTTAAAATAGAAATTTAGATACTTCTTATTATCATTGGCAGCCTGCAGATTAATGGCAATTATTAACATATTATTTACATAGAGATATATTTTTACACCATAATTTTTTGTAAATTTTGAATAGATACACTTATCTACATCATTATGTCAAAAACCATTTGATAGTATCGTATTATCAAATTTTTCATGCCATTGTTTGGGTGCTTGGTTTATCAAAGTGTTTTTATTACTGTTAAAAGTATAATTTTTACCATCAAATTGATCCACTTTGATCATATCAAATTTTAAAAATTTGTTGAAGACAGACATAAAATCAGAAGCGATAGTCTACATAGTGGTTAATTTCCATAAGATTGTTATAGAAATTATATAAGATGAATGAAAGGATAAGTTTGCACATGAAAAAGATTACTGTCCTTAAGGAAATTATGCTCCCATTATGATGCTACTGAGTAAATGACAATTCTCTTTAGGATTTACAAAGCCAAATAAATTCTTAGACAGAAAAATCTAAAAATCCCCCAAGGACATGTCAAAAGCCTTTGATCAATGACTAGTACTTAAAACACTATAAATGTCTTTTAGAGAAGAGACAAGTCTTTTAGAAAAGAGATATCTTTTGATAAATAAGTGTGTCTTGTAGGGAAAAACATGTCTATTAGGGAAAGGGACATATCTTTTAGAAACGATATATCTTTTGATCAAAAATTGTATCCTTTAGAATAGATTAAAACACTATAAATGTCTTTTAGAGAAGAGACTAAGTCTTTTAGAAAAGAGATATCTTTTGATAAATAAGTGTGTCTTGTAGGGAAAAACATGTCTATTAGAGAAAGAGACATATCTTTTAGAAAAGATATATCTTTTGATTAAAAATTGTATCCTTTAGAATAGACAGATAGAAGAGATATGTCCTTTGATAAAAAAAAAATTGTATCCTTTAGAACAGACATATCTATTAGAAGAAAAGAAAAAAGACATTTCATTTGATAAAAGATGTGTCTTTTGGGAAAATAATTATTATAAATTATTATTCTATTTTAATTGTTTATATTAAAATAAAATAATAATAAATTTATTTCCTCCTTTCTTTGCCAACATAAAATATCAAGACTTCGCATCACTAACCATCCAACAGTTCCTCCTCACATTTGATGATTCCCCCCACAAAACTGCAACACCTCAAATTAATGGAACATTTTCAAACTATGTGGCCCTAATTTGTATGCAATGACTTCAATCAGATCGATTCGTTGAATCCTTGAAATTCAGAGGGAGACAAAAACTTGATTCCGTATAACAATGGGACCATTTTGTCCCCCTCTCCAAGACGCCACTAATAGTTGTTTGTGAGCACTGACTGATGGAGCTTGTTAGGCACGAAACTGTATTAGAAGTTTTAGGGGCACAGTTTCGGTAATTGATCACTTTGGTTAAGGGGCCAATATTCCATATTTTTATATTCAAGAGCTAAAAATGGGATTGTAGGCTATAGAGAGGGATCGAGTATAAATTTGATAGGTTCTCCAAAATAATACTTTGACACTTCTATATTTGCTAACACATAACTCATTTTTTCCAAATTTCACCGGTGAAAACCGATCAACGACCATATTCAGCTGCCTTTGTTATTAAAAAAAACCCGTCACATGACTAAAATTGATTTTGTACTTTAATTAGATGACAAATCAACCAAGGTCCAATTCTAATTAATTACCAGAAGAAAGCTAATTAAACATACATCCACACATGAATCTATATATGAATCTTTAAACTCAAATATATTTGAGTCAGAAAAGAAAAAAAACCTGTTCTCTCTTTAGCAAAAAAAAAAGGATTAATTAACAGAACCAGAACACAGGCTCTAGAATCCAAAACAAAAATGTTGGAGTTAGGTAATTAGAAGAAGCTATAGCAACGAATTTGTGGAAACCAACGAGGAAGAGAACCAGATTGAACGGGACAGAGCAGACGTTCATAATTGCTACCGGCCCTACGAATTCCAATAAAATCTGCAATATTGATTTCCCTTCAAGAGACCAAACAATTAAGAAATTGTAAGATTTCTGTGCCTGTGGCTGTGGGAGTCTGTTTTAGGGTTTTCCGTTGCCGGTGGCCATGGGAACCATGACAGAAGCTGGCGGGTACAACATTACGAATGGCATGGGAGCAGGTTTTGAGGTCTGCTATATGGAAGATATTGTGAACAGCACCAACCCTTGGCAGAGGGTCCAGCCCTTGGAAAAGGCATTGCCCCGTTTTCTTTGGCAGCTTGGCACCGTCATTCTCTTGACTCGGGGCCTTATGTTCGCCTGCAAACCTTTGCGCCTCCCCCGCTTCTTCTTTGAAATTCTGGTGAGTAGAATCGGAATCAAAACATGCATGCTTCATGATCCGTATTGATGAAATTGCATGCCACCGCATCCGATCTAGCAAATGTGACATCAAATTAATGGTCTGTTGTTTATTTGATCAGGTTGTGTTGTGAGAAGAATGATTTATTTCTTTTTTCTTTTTTTTTTGGCAGTCTGGAATTCTGTTAGGGCCAAGTGCGTTTGGCAATACGGGAAGCAAGTTATTTAGTAACTTTGAGGGGGTGATTGTGCTGGAAACTATAGGGACGCTAGGGCTCACTTATTACATGTTTGTGGTGGGTTTGGAAATGGACCTGTCTCCGATCCTCCAAGTCAGCACCCACGCGCTCTGTTTAGCCATGGCTGGAGTAGCGGTTCCGATGGTCGGAGGAGCCGCCCTGTACCACATGCTGGCGAACACTGAGGATCAGGACATCGGCGGCTATGCCTTCTGGACGATTACACTCGCCGTCACAAGTTTCCCGGACCTCGCTCGGATCCTCTCCGACCTCAAGCTGCTCCACACGGATCTAGGGAAAACGGCGTTACTTGTGTCCATAATCAACGACAACTTTGCGGGGATTCTTCTGGTGATAGCTTTGAGCATGTTCGGTCACAAGAAGATCACTGCCCTGTCCACGCTGCCGGGGATTTGCTGTGTGCTCTTCTTCTGGTTTGCAGTTCGACCGATGATCCGTTACGTGATTCAGTGGAGGGAATTGAGGGACGAGACGCCGGCGGAGGAGAGATACAACGACGGGCACGTACATTTTATGCTAGCTCTGGTTCCTCTTTGTGGGTTTCTTACAGAGTTATGCGGGATTCATTCGATGGTGGGGGGTTTCCTGCTGGGCCTCATAATTCCCAGTGGAGAGCTCGGGACTAGAATCATGGAAAAGGTTGAAGATTTTGTGGTCGGGATTTTGCTTCCTCCCATTTTCTTGATCACTGGCATTCGAACTAATGTTATGCACATTTTCGAGTACGGCGACCCGTTGGTTGTGGTCATGGTCGTGGTTCTGGCTTGTCTTCTCAAGATCACGGCTGCTCTTCTGACCTCTGTTTTCTTCAGGGCCCCATTCCGGCAAGCTCTGGCTCTTGGGGTTTTGATGAACACCAAAGGGGTTCTGGCCATTATCATCCTCAACGAAGGTCGGGGCTTGCAGTTTTTCAACCAGCAACAGTTCGCCGTAATGATGTTTTCCGTCTTGTTGATGACGGGTTGTGTCCGTCTTGTCGAGTACTTCAACGGTTCCTGGCGGCACGCGAGAGGCTTCTACCGGAGGAGCTTGGAGAAGGCGAAAGCTGACAGCAACCTTCGAATTCTGGGCTGTCTTCACTCTGCAAAAACCGTCAATGGAATTGTTAATCTCCTCCGAATATCGAACCCGACGATCAAGTCTCCTATCACCTTTTTTGCCGTCCATCTCGTGGAGCTCACCAGGGGCACCTCCACAATGCTCATCTTCCACGACAGGGCTAAGCCCACCGTGGCCGACACCGGCAACAACAACCTCACAAGAGAGAAGGCCTCGGCGGAGAACATCATTAGCTCCTTCGAGACACTCTCTAGAGAAAGCCAGGGCATCATCGTCAGCCCGCTCACCATTGTCTCCCCTTATGACACGATGCACGAGGACATCAGAGACTTTGCTGTCGACAAGATCGCTACTCTAATCATCTTGCCCTTCCACAAACAGTCGGGCAACGAAGCCGAATCCACCACCGATCTGATGAACTACCAGAAAGTTATCCAGAACGTCCTCGCCTCCGCACCCTGTTCCGTAGGAATTCTCGTCGATCGCGGACTCGCCTCTTTCTCCGGCACGCTAAAGACGGAGTCGAGTGACTCGGTCAACCAATGCAACATCGCGATGCTCTTCTTTGGCGGCAACGATGACCGGGAGGCTCTAGCTTACGCGAAGCGAATGTCTGGTTCTCGAGGCACGAAATTAACCGTTGTCAGATTCTTACTCGGGAAACAAGCAGTCCAGTCGATTCTCCAAAACATACCAAAGCAAGACGAGCAGACAGTCACCGACGTCGAGCAGCAGATGCAGCTCGATTATGAGTGTATCAACGAGTTCAGATTCAAGACCATGTACAACCGATCGGTGACGTACTCGGAGAAACAGGTCCATGACGCCGACCAGGTTCTGGAGTCGATTAGGTTAATCTACGATGAGTTTGATCTCTACATTGTGGGAAGAGAACAGAGACTGATTTCGCCCTTGACCAAAGGGTTGTCAGACTGGAATGAATACCCGGAACTGGGTACGATCGGAGAGCTTTTAGTTTCATCGGACTTTGGCTCCAATGCATCAGTTCTTGTTGTACAACAGTGTCCTCCACCAACAGGAACTTCCAGCAAGAGTCTAACAGCTTTTGTTAATCACCCAAAGAAGGACGACTATTCTGATGAGTGATATACTTCAATTTTTTTTTTCTCCCCAACTTTTTCTAAAAAGTGACTTGTATTGACACAAATGATACTTTATGTAAAATTTTTCTAAAGTGCCTCATTTTTTTTTAAATAAAACTTAAATTTCTTATTTTAAAAAAATATTACCTAGATTCAAATTGATCGTGCACAATTTTATTTCCAACTACAAAATGTCCTAATTCCTATCCTTAAATGTGGAGAAAATATCGAACCCTGGAGTGGCTTTTCCACCCTTTGGGACGCCTAACCTCACAATGTAACACTTTGTCCTTGTTACCATGGCCTATAAAAGTATCATTAAATGCTACTTTAGATATCTTTCAGATTCCAAACAGGTAAACATTTTTTTTCTTTCCTTAAGTACACCTCCTAATTTTGTATTTTATAAATATGCTTTGGATTACAAAACAAAATGTAACAAATACCTTCGAATTTGCAAAAAAAAGATTAAATCATGAGCCGAGAATACTCTAACTCATTAACGTCGAAACCTCATAATTAATACGGAAAATGAAAAAAAAAAAGAGGGGGGGGGGGGTGTGGGGAACCCAATACGTTGAATGAGAGTTGTTTTTTGTTTTTATTTTTGCTCTGGAGGCATGAAGCCCAATACAATTGGAATCGGTTGTATTGAAGTATTTGGGCATAAAATTCTTGGTGCATTGGATATGAAGACCAATTTCATTGGGCTGGAGGGGACCAGACACACAGCCCAAAGGAATTTAATGACAGTAGCCCAAATATGTACCGCTACTACAACAGCAGCAACCAGCTTCTGCATAATCAGTACATGGTACTAATAATCTGTCTCTTCAGTTCAGTGCAGTTCAAAATTAATGGAAAAAATACCAAATTCTTCACACATATTAAATTTAATGGAAAAAATGTGTCTAAAAAACTATGAATTCAAAACTAAGTTATGATTAATTGAAGTATTTTGAAAATATTAAATGTTTCAAAGTTGTTACTTGTTGGAAACCAATTTACTAAATAAAAAACAAAACAGCATAAGGCCAGCTTAGCAAAATTTGGAATATAAGCACAAACAGATGTCTTGATTATAACTCAAGAAAGTTCGAGAGCTTAGAAAAAGAAATAAAAAGTTCATGACATATTTTATGTTTGTTGGGACAACATGACAAAAAGGTGTAATTTCAAAATTTGAGGATTAATTAACAACCGGTATTACCATAGAGAACCTATTATGTAATTTAACGATTTTTTGGGCCAGAATCACAAATCCGTGTTCAGCTTGAAAAAGTGCTATAGCAGCGTAGATATTGTAAAACAACGTCCCATTAGCCTTACCGCTTTATTAGTTAATAAAAAAATAATTTAAATATTTTTCTTTATAGCATGCCAAAAAAATGTTAAGTATTTAGCTCTAGCTCCACATGAAAATTTGATTAAAACAAAATGCAGCACTAAAAAAACCGGATACAAAACAAAAACAATGCCAGAGGAACAATTTGTTTCATGTTGATTTTCAAAACTAGGAGTAGAAACCTTCATAACGAATTATTCATTTATTCTCAGCTTAGGCAACGGTATATAGGTGAATGAATCAAATTATTTTGAGAATTCACTGAACAACTCACTGAGAACAATTACGGCTAATGTGTTCTTTTATAAAATTTTAAGGACACCTTCGTGAGCAAAAGTATAAATAATCGAGATCAAAAAAGAAATTCAGGTTCCGTTAACTTCAGTTAAAATTATCAAAATTTTAGCCACAACAATATGGAAGAACATACAAATTTATCTTCACAATAATTAAGCTACTGCAAATGCATAAGTTTCATTCTCTTCAATAATTCTACGTGGTTTTTGCTATAACGTGATAATATCTAAAAGGGAAGGGTAAAAAAATTTAACTATCTGTGATGTAGGCGTGCAAATCTTTGGAAGTAGATTGAAGCAAAAATGTACTATAACAATAGATCATTAGCCACTTTGATACCGGGAATTGTACAAAAGCCAACCTAAACCCAACCTCACTAGACTCAAGCTCTGCTCAAAATGTTATTGATATAGCTTGAAGTAAAGGCTGGAAGGGCTTGTTTGGCAAAATTGCACTTCGGTGCTTGAAGTGGAACTTGTTGCTGTTCGAGAAACTATGTAGTCTGCATATTTATCTTCATTTTGTAATAATACTATCTTAACAAACTATTCTCATGTTTTGGAGGCCTTGCAAGGAACTATGACCCTTACAGCTTCTCTATTCCCTCTAGTCAGGCAGATAGGTAATATGATGAAGTCATTGGATCACTGCTTGTTGGTCATGGCACCTCATCAGCATGTGGCTTAGGCGCATGATGCAGCTTCATCTTTAATCGCATCCTTCTTTCATTAACTCTTTATCTCTTTGCCTCTTCTTTCATTCTGAGCACCCAAAAAAAAAAAAAGATATAGCCTGAGCCCAATTTCAAATTGTTGAGCATGGATAATTAACACTCAAAAAGCTCAGCAAACTTGCCGAAATCATAATTAATGTTCAATATGTTCCATGATTTTTTATTAGTATGTGGACTAAATACCAATAGGTTTGAGCTTAACTCATAAATGTCAAATTTATTTTCTGGGTCAAGCTTTATAGTTAAAACTCAACTTAGTAAACATCAAACCAGGTTGAGGATGCCCTAGTACGTAGATCCGTACTGGATGCAACTGCCTGGAATGAAAAGTGACTTTTGCGTTAATTGTAGTTTAATTCACTATTTCGGGTATCTCAGAGGTGATATGAGAGGCTAAGGAAATATGATAAACTAATTCAATTCAAAGGAACGACGAAGAAGACAAGCGAATGTCTGTGAAAAATTGGATTCATCCACCACACATACATACACATTATTTATAGCCTTTACTGAGTTTGCCCAAATGATATTTACTTCCTTTGATAATTCCTTTGACTAAAGTGAAATCAAACACTATTGGAAATACAAATGTTCATACACAAAAATCCAGTGTTTCTCACTACTCCCTCTTTAAGTTAGAGACGAGGATCTGAAATGGCCAACTTGTGAAGGAGAAATTAACTGTCGCCTATTAAGAGCTTTCATAAATAAATCAGCCAATTGTAAAATGTGATGGATAGTATCACGGTGGAAACTCTCCAAATAATACTTTCTCATGAATAAAGTGATAGTCCACCTCAATATACCTGGTTACCTCATGGAAAACAAAGTTTTTTTTATATATGTAATGCAACATGATTGGCGCAAAAAAGACTAGTAGCTGCTATTTGCACGGTGAATAACTCATTAAATGACCTTTGCAACCAAATTAGTTTGCTAGTTTTCATTGTCATTACTCTATATTCCACTTCTGCCATAATACTCATTGGAGCTCAAATTTTGCTTCTCTTAGTACTCTTCTCCAAATGTAGAATCCAACTTGTATAGTCTTGGAAAACATAAAAAACAAAAAGGCTCAAACTACAAAAATGTAAGAGATACGAGTACAACATTGGAAATAATGACATTTTTTAGTTTGTTTTCATCTTACATCTAATGAAAGAAATCTCAGGCTTCCTGGACATTCTTTGTCAAGGTTTGTAGCAAAAGTCTCAAGACATCATATGTGTAATGGACTTTGTGCACTTAATAAGAAAGCTCATAGAAACCTTAGGAGATAACAAATAAGATTAATTTCTTAGTGATGTTGTTGATTTTTGGAAGAATCATGACCTTAATACTCTTGATGTCAATACTCATTATTTTGAAGGCATAAGTAGCAGATAACATGATCATATTGATAATGAACATTACTACTATTTTGATATATTTTGAAACTATAGATTTTGAGCTACAAGAACTTGTCCAAGTTTAATGAGAGAGCCGTTGAGTTTTTAAAACTCAGCTCTACTCTAAGCCCAAGAGATTATTATAAATCCTTTTATTTATATGGTATTTGCAAATTTGTGAAGAAATATTATCCTCTTGATTTTAGGGAGCAAAAGATATATGTTTTGGAGTTTTAAGCATTTTCGAGTTGATACGCTAAATCATTCATACACGAGGAAGTTGTCGCCTATTATTGAACTGTGTCAATGCTAAGCAAAACAAGCAAAGCAAACTAATATGATATTTGTTGATAGAGCAGCTTGACTTATCGTGACTCTTCCAATATCTACTGCAAGTATTAAACATCCATTTTTAGCAAAAAAATTGTGAACAATAGATGCTGTGATAGAATGGATGGGAAATTTCTTGATGGTGGTCTAGTTTTGTATATAAAAAATGACATTACCAAGGTTTTAATTTAGATTCAGTATTGTATGATTTTGTTGATGTAAAAGAGTGTTGAGCGCAATTAAAGCTTTCTAAATAAACAAATGTATCTAGGTTTTTCTTGGTTTAATTTCATTTATTTATTTATTTATCCTTTAATTAAGAATAATTTGTATTTTTTTGGATGGTCCACTTTTATTGCCCCTCATAAGTGAAATCCTGACTACCTCCTAAATTGGACTAACATGGTAACTATATATTTTTTTTCAATTGGCAACGAAAATTTATTAAAAAGGAGAGAAAAGTACAAGCTTCATCTTAAAGGCGATGATGTAGGGACAAGCACCTTACCTCAAGACTTTGACCTCCACAAAGAAATCCACAAACTCAAGCCCCCTAAAAATAAAACATTGATCGGCCCTCAATAGCTCCCCCTTTGCAATCTTTGATTTCCTTACTAGAATCTCCCTTCCTAGTGTCATAATTTATACTCTTCTCCAACCATTTTAGTTCTCAACGTACAATATCTCCTTTTCTCTGCACAATTTGCCTACTTTGTAATGAACCATTTAACGTCTCTCTTTTCTTATCAATCTCCTTAACAAATTTTATTACTCAGTCTCTAAACTCCTAGGTTAACCTAGCCAATTTATACACTGTTTTCAAAAATCTACCAACCCAAGCAGATGAAGAAGCTCACAAAGTTTCTTCACCATTACCTACGTAAATGCCCTCACCAGATGAATCACATTTAAAGGAGTTACTTCAATCCTAACTTCTAAGCAATGTTATTGTTTTTTTTCATATTCCCTACTCCGACATCAGATTCGGATATGAGACGCCGCCGGTTTATGCCGATTTTCTAATGATCCATAAACAACAGGTTGTAAACCTGACCCTCAACCCATTTGAAGTTCCAAAGAAGCTTTCGTTTAACTGGCAAGCCTAATTTACTTGAGTATTATATGAGTGTAAAAATATACGCGTTTGTGCAAAAAAGAGAGAGAGAGAGAGAGAGAGAGAGGGAAAGAGAAGAGCAAATGCCCTCTAGGAATCTTAATGATCATAACTATCATTGGTTTTGTGATTGACAAATGTTCCGTTAAGGCCCTGATTTCCTTCCGTGCCTCCCTTCCGATTGGTATCAGATTGCTGCAAAACTAGAATGGACGACTCCTCTGCAAAATCCGACGCCAACAAGCCCTCTCCGATCGGCCCCAATTCCGGGTGATCGCCCCACTCCGACATCCCTAACGTCAGCGGCGATTTCGTCCCTCGCCCTCTTCCCACCACGTACAAATCAAACCCGGTCAGCCCCGACCGAATCGTCATGAAAATTTCGTCGCCCCTGTTCACTTGTTTTTCTATGTAAGTTATCGATTTATCGTACATGGTCCTGAACCGGAACTCGTTGATGTAATCTTCGTCTTGTTGCTTCTCGTTTTCCCACTCCATCAACGCCGTCAAGATATTCTCGCTTCCCTCAGGAAGACAATCTTCGAGATCCTTTCCTGAGATGAACCTGAGCACGGTGACGCTCACGCCGGGAGCTTTCGACGCCCTCCATGCGTAAGCCAATGCCTCGCGGTAGTCTGGACCGCCGATGAAGAAAACGGCGATCCTGAAATTGCTTTCGTCTTCCGACGAGTGCGGCGAGCTGCGGTCGATGATTATTCCGACAGAACATGGGGAGATGGCCAAGAGGTTTTGCGTGATGGCTTGCTGGTGCTGGTTTTCCTCCGTCTGCCCGACTTCAAACGGGAGCAATATCAACGCGACGGACTTGTCCAAGGCAAAGTTAGAGATGTCCTCGTGCATGGTCTGGTAAGCGGACACCGCCGTCAGCGGCTGGATGTACACGGAGACGATGTCTCTGGCGAAGGAGTTGAACGCGTTGATGATATTATCCGCTTCGGCTTTCTCACGGGTGACGTGGCCGGAGCTGGACCCTGAAGAAGAGGAGAAGGAACGGGAATGCTTGCTGTCGTTGTGGAAAATGAGCATGGCGGAGGAGAGGCCAGTGAGCTCCACTAGGTGGACGGCAAAGACAGTGACGGGTGACCTGATGGAGGCGTAGAAATGCTGGAGAAGATTGGTCATCCCGGAGACGTTCTTGGCGGAATGGACGCAAGCAAGGATTCGAAAATCGGAGTCCACTAATTTGCTACTTTCCAAGCTCTTGAAGCTAAGAGGGTTCCCGCGAACAAACGGCTGGTGGAAAAGACTCACAATTGGGCCTACCAAAGCCGTCATCACCAACATAGCCAACATTACTACAGCAAAGATTTGCTGGTCAAATGCCTGCCCAAGTACAAAAAACACATGATTACTAAAACGTCATTCTAGAGGCCAGAGTTTTGAAGTTGTTACTTGAGGTTTAAGGCACAGGAACAAACCATCAAATCACGAGCTTCCATGAGGACGATGAGGGCCAAAACCCCTTTACTGTTCAAGAGGACCCCAAGAATAAAACCGTCATGAATTGATTCCTTAAGGAAGACAGAGACCAGAAGAGTGCTCATGATTTTGAGACAGCAAGCCAGAAATATAATTAGAGATACCAAAACGGGTAATCCGTAGACATACAAGTACTGCAGATTTGTCCTCAATCCAATGGTCAAGAACAGCGGAGGCAACAAAATCTCCCTCACGAACTCCTCCACTTTTCCCATGATCTTCGTCCCCAGCTCTCCACTGGGCATGCTTAGTCCCAACAAGAAAGCCCCCAGCATCGGGTGTGCCCCAACCATTTCCGTGATGATCCCACAAAGCAGAACCCCGGCCAGGATCGAAAACACGTGGCCGTCGCTGTACCGCTCCGCCGCCGTGCCCTTGTTCTCAGTCCGGCGGATCACCCAGGCAAGAAACGGGCGGACGGCCATCCAGAAGATCACAATATACGCCGTGGTTGGAAGCATGGCCAGCAGATTGTTCTGGCCGTTGATTGTGGACACAACTCCAACGAGAAGGACCATAGCGATTATATCCTTCGCCAGAGCCGTCGTCAACGCCGTCTTGCCCAGATCGGTATGGAGGAGCTTCAAGTCGGAGAGGGTCCGGGCCAAGTCGGCGAAGCTTGTGACGGTAAGGGACAATGACCAAAAGATGGCTCCTTTGGCAGAGTATTGGTTCTCGACATCTGCGAGGAAGGAATATAAGCCGGCACCGGCAACCAATGGAACCACGATTCCGGCGACGGTGAGGGCGAAAGCCATCCGGCTGATGTTCCGAAGCGGCGTCGGATCCATTTCTAAGCCCGAAACAAACATGTAATAAGTAAGGCCTAGGCTTGACAGTGTCTCCAACACAATTGCACCCTCGAATGGAGTTAATCTGTCTTTTATTTTCATTGCCTCTCTCACACCATCAAATGTTGGCCCCAACAGAATTCCAGCCTTCCAAAAACAAAATTCTAATTATCTTTCAGATATAATGACATAAAAATAAAAAATAAAAATCAACCCAGATTAAGATTTTGTGCGTACGAGGACTTCGCAGACGAAGCGAGGTTGGCGAGCAGGTTTGAGGAGGAAGATGAGGATTTTGGAGAGGAGAATGACGACGGAGAGTTGAAGAATGAAGGTGGGCGTAACGGTGCTGACAGGATCGATTCTGGTCCAGATGTTATGCGACACCGTTTCTGGCGTCTTGTAGCATACCAGAAGTTGCTCCTCCGTCGAGTTAACGATCGTGTACCGCCCCACCGTGACATTTGCAGCCGCTCGGCTTCCCATTTTCCCTGCCACCACCTGGTTTCCGGTTCTCGCTTTCCCGCAACATTGATTCCCAATGTTTCATCTGCTTTTTTTCCAAACTTATTGTTCATTCTGTTATTTCTCTTTTCGTTCTTCTTTTTCTTGGGTATGTCTTGTCTAATTTTAATCCTCTTCTCTTTTCTTAGTCATTCTACTTTATTTTGTTTTTTCGGTTATTTTTTTTTTCTTAGTGTACCAAGATGGGAGCATTTTGGAACTAATTAACTTACTTTGCTCTAGAAGACTAACACAAGTATAATATGACCTGACTAGGCAAGGATCAAATATTGACTTGTAGCTGAGGAACTTTTCCTTTTAACTAACTAGTACCTTACACGTTCAGATTAAATATTAGAAATACATAAAAATTTTGATTAAAGAAATGGAAAAAAAATAACTTTGTAAATTGAATAGATACTATTAATATTAGAAATTTATAATAACTAGTACCTTACATATTCAGTTTAAATATTAACTGTGCTCTATTCCTCACTTTGTGCATAGCTCCTCTATTGAGTATGGTGTGAGAGCCTGACAAAAGCACCCATTTTTATATACTTATACTTCCAGCTCCTTGCTGGTTCCAGTATTAAAAGTATTTTGCTTTGCTAATAAAAAACTAAGTAAATAAAAGTTCCCCGACCCTATGTTTCTTGTTGGTTATAATTATTTTATTCCAAATTTTGTGAAGTGGTTGCAATTTTAATCTTATATAAACCATTATAATTTTATTCCAAATGGTGAATACTAAAGTAATACTTTAATATAATTTTGAATAAAAAAAAGAGTGAATTGCTATAAGAATGAAAATTTGTATTATAGTAGAGGGATTACCATATAGAAAAATTCTAAAACGATGGGAAATGTCAAAAAGTTATTACTTCTATAGTAAACAGCTAATTCCAGGAATCAACAATAAAAGTTCCCAGACACTATGTTCATTGTTGGTAATTATTCTGTTCCAAATTCTGTAAAGTAGTTGCAATTTTATTCTTAATATAAACAATAAGAAAGTGCTAATGCTTATAAGAAATATTTTTCATTTTTATTCATGCGTTCTAGAATGAAAAATATTGAAAATAAAAGTAATGCTTTAATATAATTTTTTAATAAAAAAGAAGTTAATTATTAAGAATAAAAATATGTGTTATAGCACTGGAGGGGATGACCATGTGGGGAAAATATTGATCCTTAAATTTTCAGCATTCTAAAACTATGGGAAATGTCAACAAATTGCTGCTAAAAGTATCATTTATCGTAGTATACGCAGATTGTTTATGAACCAATAATATTTTTCTGTAATTATTCAAATTGACTTTAGTATAATGACACTCTTTTTTATTTTTTAATAATAGTTTCCCCAATCATCCTTGAATTATATGATTTCTCTCAGATATAGAATTTGAGATAAATAAACAATGATAAGGCTATAAAATGCTGAGGTGAACTATTAGAAATTTCATGTATGCTTTTTAAGGTATCACGATTATAGAAAAGTCTATTTTTCCTAAATTAAAAAACACAAAAACTTAGTATAAAATTTATCATATATATAAGTGATTCAAATAAATTAGTAATTATTAGTATATAATCACTAGTGATTATTAGTATATATTCATCTAAGTTGAAAAAAAAATTAAATTTATAAAAATTCTATATTAAAATATATTTTTAATAGTAATACAAACTTAAGCCATATTTGCTAAAATTAACTAAGTTTAGAAGTCAATGTAAGTTTAGAGGTGAAACTAGTTATTTTCCTGAAAACTTAAGAATAAATGCATCTCATTTTGCATTTTTTCATCCCTTATTAATATTTATAGTGTTTTGATGCTACTAATCTCTAATTAAATAGCTAATTGCACATTTAAGTTTCACTAAAAGAGCAAAATAACGTAAAAAAAATTTCAAAATTTGACGACTTTGCGCTTTTTATTATATACAAATATAGATTAGATACAGATATAATTACTCTAAAATATATTTTGTGATAAAAGAAATAACTAAAAGATAACCTGAAAGGCTAGCCCAACTGGTAAAATTTATGTTTAGAAAAAACCAAAAGCTATACACGCACCTTTTACGTTTATGGTGCCTTTTTATAGACATTTATGGTGCTTTAATGTTAGTAAAAATTTGGGTAAATGTATTCAATTTTGGATATTGATTATAGAGTAAATAAATTTATCATTTAATAGTAAAATTATTAATTCACTTTGCGTACCTTAAAAATGTTTGCACTCTAAAAAGTAAAGAAATTGATAAAATTCTGTATTTAAGGTCATGTTACATAGTAATATAAAGTTTGAAGCAATGTTTGTCGCAAAACTTCAACTTTAGTGACAATTCATAGATTTTTACTATAAACAGATTCACATTTTTTTAATGAAATTTACAGATTCTTCTTTTTTCATGAAATTTCTTTTCCATTAACTATAGGTCATTCAATATTTATAAATAAGATATAAACGCTAAATTCTACCAAGACAATAGGCTCAACTTATGTCATTCATAGCATCTCTACAATAACGTATTACAAAGAAAAACTGTAAAAAATACACCGATATATATTCAAACCTATAAACTGACAAAAAAAACCCTCAAAACTAAGAGAGACAAACCTAGTATAATACTCTTGGATGCTGCCCCCTCAATCTGCAACTCCATGGTCTCGTCTATTAGGAAGAAGAAAACTAGATTTGATAAAAGCAAAGAAAAAACGTCACTGATGATGTTGATTATTTGAAAAAATAACATAAAATTTAGGAAAGATGGCCAAATTTGATTGAAAAACCAGCCTGATTCAGCCAATTAAGCCAAGATTTGAGGGGGGTTTTTAGAGATAAGATCCAAAACTTGTTTTTCAAAACATAGGGCTTAAGTGCTACCACATTTTTTTTCCTTATCTTGTGTATAATGTTTTAAATAGGAAATGAAAATTTGGGTCTTATTAAAATAGTAAACTAACATAGAACTTAATGACAAAAAGAGCTAAACAACTTTTGACACTTTCATTTGTTTATAATATGCCATGTGTCTTATCAGTGTTAAAAAGAATCTTGTGTTACAAAATTAACTTTTTCCTAAGTAAAATTATACAAGAATTTGATGTCACTACTAGAAAATTGTACTTTAGCGACGACTAAATTAGTGATAGCTAAAAATCATTGCTAACTAGCAACAACAAACAATTGCTAGAAGCCTTGCCATATTTTAGTGAATGCTGGTCATCGCTAAGTTATTAGAAACAGTTCACGGTAGCTATATTAGCAATGACTAGTCGTCGATAAGTTTAGCGACTACCTACTTTCGCTAACTAGGCATAGGCTAGTGACAGCTGACTGTCACTAAGTTATTATCAAAGGTAACAACAACTTACCTTCACTAACTGGCAATGTACTAGCGACAGCTAATCATCACTAACTTATGACCAAACATAGCAATGACCTGCCCTCATTAACTTGCTATAAGGTAACAACAACTAGCAATCACTAAGTTATAGCCATATGTAATGACACTTTGCCCTCACTAACTTAGCGATGGCCAGTGTTAATGATGAATAGTGCTTGCTAATCTATCTAGATATAGTGACCGTTTGCCTTCACTAGTTGGTTACAGTCTAGCTACATATGTCAAGTTTTTTCTTTCATTTTTCTTTTTGTTTGATTTATTAATGATTAATTCCAACTCTTAAGATTGATTTTCCAATCGAGATGTATGGATCAATGGATGTTTTGTGTTTAGCAAAAACATATAAATTATAATTTGGGCTAAAATTTTGTTTATGAAAAAGTAATTCATTTTAGTTATTTTCTAGAAAAAAAAAAAGCAAAAATGTGGGAATTTCTTGAAGTTTAACTGATTTTTTTGCTTGACCTTAGGAATAATATTTTTTTATCCATATTAGTCATTTGCATATTGGGCACCTTAAGTAGTTCATGATGAATTTTATACTTCTTTTATTAAAAAAAATGAAGGACCAAATTAGGTGTTTTAACGACAACTAACCATCACTAAGTCATGGCCAAATGTAGTGACGACAACTGACCATAGGCTAGTAATAGCCAGCTGTCATTAATTCAAACACTTTTAAACACCTCTAGCCTCCACTAAGTTGCTAAAAAATTTTAAACACCCCTCTTCGAACTTCCATCTCGCACAATCCTAAGATAAACAGGGAAATTGACCATTTTTTTAACATTTTCTTCACCTGAACCCTAAGCTCGCTTGAAATCTTCCATCAAATCAAGCTTCAAAAGCTCAACAACTTTCTTCTTCATCTTCTAATATGTCGACCACAACCTCAAGTAGGTGAAATAATCCTCTAACCCTATGGTCATCTTGTTACTAAACTCCACTGGACCTGGCCGCTCTATGCCTTCCACCATTTCAAATGGAAATTTCAGGCTTTCATTATTGTCCTTGACCATCCGCCTCTCTAGATCCCAATAGGGGCTTACTGTAAAATTGTAGCAAGAGCTCGTTCAGTGTGGTGTTGACTTCCAGGAGCGTGTAGCACCGGGCGGCAGCCATCATGACTAAATCGAGGCTTGATTCCCCATTTACTTTTTACTCGAGCTCTCTATCGACATCACCGATGACATGCACTCATAAGTATATTGAAAAGCTTCATAGCAAATTAGATCTAGGTAAGGCCCGTAACTATGAAGAGGTTGGTATCACATGAACCAAATTGTTGGAATTTAGTTCACAAGAGAGGTTACTGAATTCCATAGACGTGCTAAGATTTTCATGTTTTACAATTGCTTACACCATATGTTAGTGTGGTCACACTATATGTTGGTGTTATCACATTAACTTACATCATTGCTTCTAACATTAACTAAAGGTAGTTAAGTGGTTAAGATGATGTGGCACATATATGTGATATCTCATCACATTGGAACTAATAGGAAGTTGGCATATGGTGATTGTGTGACGTGTATATGTATACCTTAACACATGGAATAATTGTTTAATAACCACCTTCATAACTACTCACATTATGAAGGGATATGATCTTTAGATGAAATGATATATCTATTCCAATATATATGACCCCTGAGGAGGTAATTATGCATTATAACTATCCTAATTAGTGAAATAATATGAATTTTAGAGAAGAGTCATGTTTTAGGTGAATTTAACAACCTTTAGAAAGTGGTTATGGCCTTGAAAGGAGACACAACCCTGAAAAGAGTTATAAGTTTATGGCCGAACCAACACATCTCCTCTAAGGGTAGTTATTACCTTATTTTAAGGAAAAAAGTTATGGCTGAATAAATGCGCCTCTTGGTGAAGCAGTGTAACCTTTTATAAAGCATTTTTACTCTATTATGAAGGGTTAGAAAACTCCATAAGTGTCAATTCATCCCCTATAAATAGAGGGTAATAGAATTGTGCATATAAAGGTAACGAACACAACTTTTAAGGGCTTTACTTGTTTTATTTCACCCCACACACTTCTTTATCACAAAAAAAAAAAAAAGAATTCTAGTCGAATATTGGGTGTGAACCAGCATATTTAACTACTTGTATTTTCAAGTTAATTAAATATCTGATCTTGAGTGTTCACAACAAGTCATATCCTCCGCAATATGTTCAAAGAGATGTCTTTTATCAAGGACACTATCACTCGGTTTTTCAATAATAACCAAGTACGTCTTAATTTTCACATATATTTTATATCCTAAAAATTAAAGTGCTCATTAGTTGTGCACTTAAATTCCTTCATTGGTATCAGAGCCAACAAGTTCAATATGCATGCTCTCTTAGACAACCTCAGGTTGTTTGAAAATTGTTTTATGTAATACCAATATGATCAACCTTAATTCTAATCTATGTGCTAAGATTTAGTTTTGGTTACTAAATCTAAAATCTATATGCATGTTTAAACTTGCTATGTACATTAAGTTAACCAAAACTTATGATGATGAACATATATATTATTTTGGTGTATTCGGTCTTATGTGTATGCAATTTGTGCATTTTTCTTAACTTTGTGTTCTTAAAAGTTTTTTTGGGCATACTGATAGGTCGGATTGCTTTTATATTTTTTGTTCGATTGTATTATTGACTTTATGTCAATAATGACTATTTAAATGTATATATAATGAAATTTGTATCCATATGGTTCATTATAGTAACAAACGTTAGATTTGGATGTAAGCATACATCTAATGGATGATAAGCTCAGCTTTCCCCAAAATGGTAACGAAGTTTACACGAAATTCATATAATGTTTTCATTACTTTTGGCATTGAACTCACAAAATAATCTAAGGACTATATAGTATAATATGTTTCGAGACTAACATCTTAAAGTACTTTATATGCAATCTTAAACTTTGTTTGAGATAATGCAGAAATAGCCATTTTGTTCTTGGGTCATATTTCAAGATTAACTTATGGTTGTTACTCATAACCCCTTGAGCACTTCTTCTAGAATGGAAGAGTTTGGATTAGTTCCTCATTTAAGTTTAACATGTATCATGAGGTGTACATGATCAAATGTTAGCCAAGTTGATCAGGATAATTAGTTCAAGTATTCATTTTAAATCTATCCTAAGAACCATACTATTTTACAATATATGCCATATTACATCATTCGGATGTAATGAGACAAAGACAAATGTTATTAAGTTAACATTATTACACAAAAATATGCTGAAGCTTATAGATGAATACACATCTAAATTTAGTTATATCATCTTACTTTGCGCAAAAAAAAATTACTTAATATATGGTACTTGTTTACAAAAGAATGAGCTTATTTTCATGAAATATAAAAGTTATTAGTGACTTATGTAAGCTAAGCATTATCTTAGTGATAGTTTTGGCATTGAACTATCGTAGTAGTAGTTTATACAGTATTGGTGTTCATATTTCATAAAAATATAAGGCCCTTGATATAACTATTAAAGTATAATAGATGGAAATAAAGTTAGTGTTAGTTTAACTAACTAGTTGGATTTAACTTTATATTTCTGTCTCTTTTTAATATGAAGATATGATAAGTCGCACTACATATGTGTAACGCATGTTTATCATATGTGTGCATATACTTATATGATGGTTGTATTAGATGTGTGTCATATATATCATCATATATATAGTTTATATCACAACAAAAACCAAATATATATCTAGACAAAGGTTGAAGGTTGGTTTTCTCACGTAAATAACCTGACCTTGTTCTCCAAGTTTAAACAAGGATGCGACCGCTAAAGTCTTGGATGTATGTCATTACTTAAATTAGTCGTATGTGACTTAATAAAAACTTACATCCAAGTGAGAGTCACATAATCCAACTTGTGACAACTTTAGCATAAAGGTCATTGTGAACTAAATTATTTGTTTAAGAACAAGGTAAGGAGTTAGTCATACCACATTTATATGTCAACACATACATCCTAACCTATGTAACCAAGTGGGTTTCTCATATGTGAGAAGTTTGACACTTGCATGGTCTGTTAAGGACATATGCTCATAGTGGGAGTCTACATGGAGTCACACAAAAAATGTTTGAGAGAAAGATAGATACCTCCTAAATAGTGGTTGTCAAATATTGTGATTGTGTACACTAACATACTATGGCACTCATACATATCTTGTGTGTCTTTTGACTTGTCAAACTAACCATAGAAATAAAATAAATAAGTTTTCTCTTTTCTTACTTATGCATGAGTTTCTTTCACTATGTCCTTACTTACTGTTGGCTACTATTTAGTGATTTAAAAACGTAGTATTACTTTGGTGAGCTTCTTATGACTAGGGTAATACGGCCAGATATATTTCTCATTGGGTAATAACTAGATTTTAAGTTCCTATATAATTAGTGCAATAGGAAAAACCTTATAATGTATTTGTAAATTGTTGCAAATCACAATTTGATTACATATGTTACAAGTCAGGTAGTTGATACAATGTTATCTATACTTGAATATAAGCGCTCATAAGTAGTACTTGATGTAATATTGTATTACTTAGTGTACTACAAGATTCAAGTATAAAGTGATTTTAAAAATTGATACATCCCAAGTTTGGTACATGACAAAGAGTTTATTAGTAAACTCATATAAAAAATGTGTTGTAGCCAAACTATGTATCAACAAAGTCTTGAGGCATAGAGACATGATTAATGATATATGTATCATTAATGTGCTTTGATTTATTTAAGGATTTTTTATTAGTTCAAGGATTTGTGTTGAAGATAATTCTCCTATATATGTTTAACCACTACATAGTAAAGAAATTTGTTGTCATGCCCTGGGTCATACGCCCAAACTTACATATGTCAGTTTCTCTTTTGTGATAGCATGTTCCAAGTATTCCTTAACCATTATCCCTATGTTCCATAAAGTATATCTAGCGCGAATAGGAGCTGTTAGAATTTAGTTTGTAAGAATGATTACTGAATTCCATAGATGCACTAAGATATACGTGTTTTACAATTGCTTAATGTGGTCACACCATATGCTGGTGGTGTCACATTAACTCATATCGTCACTTCTAACATTAATTAGAGGTATTAAGCGGTCAGGATGATGTGGCACATATATGTGACACGTCATTACATTGGAACCAATAGGAAGTTGGTGATTGTGTAACCTATATATGTACACTTTAACACATGGAATAATTGTTTAATAACCACCCTCATAACTACTCATATTAGGAAAGGATATAACCTTTAAATGAAATGATATGTCTATCCCAATATATATAACCCTTAAGAAGGTAGTTACGCACTATAACTACCCTAGTTATTGAAATAACATGAATTTTAGTGAAAAGTCATGTTTTAGACAAATTTCAGAACCTTTAAAAGATGATTATGGCCTTGAAATGAGACACAACTCTTAAAAGAGTTGTGACTTTATAGCCAAACTAACATATCCCTTCTAAGGGTTGTTATTACCTTATTTTAAGGGAAGAAGTTATGGTGAGATAAAAGAACCTCTTGGTGAAGTAATGTAACCTTTTATGAATAGTTGTGACTCTATTATGAAGGGTTACGACCCTCCATAAGTGTTAATTTATCCCCTATAAATAGAGGGCAATAGAATTGTACATATAAAGGTGACAAACACAACTTCTAATGGCTCTACCTGTTCTATTTCACCCCCACACACTTCTCTATCACAAAAAAAAAAAGAATTCTAATCAAGTATTGAGTGTGAACCAGCATATTCAATTACTTGTATTTTCAAGTTAATTAAAAACCTAATCTTGAATGTTCACAACAATTCATATCTTCCGTAATATGTTCAAAAAGGCATCTTTCATCAATGTGATTATCACTTGATTCTTCAGTGATAACCAAGTACACATTAACTTTTGTATTTATTTTATATCATGAAAATTAAAAAGCTCACTAGTTGTACACTTAAATTCCTTCACAAACGTGGAGGAGCTGGGAGCAATGCAAGAATAAACAGCCGCACTCACAATCTCCATCATTGTCTTCATTGAATTTCTATGGTTTTGCTATTGTGTTTTATATTCTATTATTCTTTCCTTGATGTTGGAAGCTGAATTTGGAAACTCTCGAATTGGTTTAGTTTTGCTATAGGTTTATTGAATTTTGTTTGGCCACAAGGCGATAGTTATTTCATCTTTTATGTTGACTTTTGGCCTTCAATAATCATTTCATCATATTTATGAATTCCCAACTCAGCTGCACTATTTTTTCAATTTTATTAATTTTTTTTCTATTTAGTTTATGTTTTCTCAGAGTTAAATATTTATTAGTTGTTGTTCTTATTATATCATTTTGCTAGCTGAACAATCACCATTGTCCTTATAATGATCATTTCCCCATTTATGTAAATTGAAAAGTATCTTGATTGTTTTATGGTTTGGTGTTCCCACTGATAAGCTTAATTTAGGATTGCTTGTGAATCCATGAACATCATATTTATGTTCAAATGCTAATGGTTAACCAAGTTTGCCTGATCATGTCAGTAACAAGATTGAGTTGCATTTTTTAGACTTGGAATCATAAAGACAAGTTGTTCACTCTATTTTTTCTTTTCTTGACTTCCTTCTTGAAGATGCATCAAACCTCCAACTAATACTGGTACATTTTTTGACATTTTCAAGAAACTCGTGGTAATTTTATTTTCACATGATGTCATCTTCATTTAGGGCACAATTAATAAGATACATCAAACTTCCAACTAATGCAATAGTGTAAAATTTGGTTGGAGAGTGGTGACAAATTCAAAATTTTACAGTTGCAAACATAGTGGGGGCTTTATTAGGTCAAGTAAATCACAGCATTTTAGGTAACCAAAACAAGATTTGGGAGGCTATAAGATTCATTACACTTTGGTTCTTGTGGGACAAAAGAAACCAGTTGGTATTCAAGGATCATATGAAATCTATTGGTCAAGTGCTACTAGGAATCCAATGTTTGTCATTTCTTTGGATAAAAAATAGATGTGTGAAGCTAAATTGTAATTGGTTTGAATGGTTTAGTAATCCTAAGTTACCTATCCAAAATTGGATGTAATCTAGATAAGAGATTGGTGCAGAATAGAAACAAACTGAGTATTAAGAACAGGGGCTTGTCTTGGCTATAGGTGGCTAGCAACTTACTAGGTCTTTCTTGTTTGTAATCTTTTGATGAGTTAATTCAATTCCTTTTCTACTATTCAAAAACAAATTATTCTTTCAGGGCATAGTTGCTAATATTATTAGGGCATTGGCTTCAGTTCTACAATGTAAAAGTGAAACTACAATGAGCATGGGAGTAAATGTTGTGTTCAGGTAAATAAGCATGAAAGCTCTAGCATACAAGCATATGTTTTTGTCATTCTTATGTTGTATTGGTGTACTCCGTATTTGTGGATATATATATATATATGGTCCACCTCTATTTGTTTATTGTTGGAAGTGTAAGAATAGGACTAATATGGTAATGTATGTAGGATTAAGAAAAAGAAAAAAGGTAAAAAAATATATATAATTTAGCAATGGCTTCACGTCAATAAAAATGTCCGTTTACTAGTGAAAGACTACCGCCAGTAATTTAGTGACAGCTGCCTGTTGCTAGATTTATAAGATGCAAGCCGTTGTTATATTAGTGATAGTTAGTCGTCGCTATATCACTAATCTCACAAACTTAACAACAACTAGCCTTCACCAACTTCGTGACGGCTTGCCTTCACTAACTTATTAGCGATGGCTAACTATCGGTAACTTATTGGCAATAAGCCTGTACTAGAAAATTAGTGACCATCGTCTTTGTGAAGGCTGGCCATCATTAATTTATTAGCGGCAAGTTAATTAGTCATGGCAAGTTTAGCGATTGCTAACTGTAAATCCAATTTCGTGACTACTGACCATTGCTAAAAGCCTTTTTTTAGTTGTGTGTGAAATCTACTAAATAGTTGAAACTTAGGATACTCAGATAAAAGTTAAGAGGTTCAAACCCTGTCTCCATTAAACTTCCTATAAAATATCAATTATGCTAGTTCAGTGACCTTTCATTCCCGAAACTTTAACTATAAAATGTCTCCTACCCTTATACTCATACAGATGCTTCTGATTACTAAAAAAAAATGATTTAAATAATAATAGTTATTATGATCGAGTAACCCTTATACTCTTTCTTCCTTCTAATGAATTGCTCTTTTGTTGCTATTAAAAAAAATGATGGAGTAACTCTATACATATTTGATGATAAAAGATTTGAAGTGTTCCAATTTATGCAGTATACATAAATTTAAGTTGAAAGAAAAAGTTAATTGGACAAAACAATTATGTCTAAAGGCATGTTTAATAGTATTTCAAATTATTTTATACATCATCATTGCACTAATATTGCCATTTTTTTTTTAGCTGTCGGATTTATGCCCAGTGTTCTTCCTTCTACGTGGACCAATACTTCCAGGCTATGATCAAAGCAACCACTCACCATTGCTGAAACAACTAGCTAGTGTAACTATGACCTATGACTTAAATGGAGTTTCTCTTATGGTTGTCTAACAAATTATACTATAGTCTAAATAAGGAGGGGCATCTACAGTTCATCAATAGTAGTCCTCTTGGCCGCTTTTTTTAATTTTAATTTTAATTTTTTTGGTTTTGTGGTAAAATGTCTCTTTTGGTCCTTGAATATTTCACGCCTGTCATACTGATCCCTCACTTTCTCCTTATGTCACGAGTTAAGGTGAAGATTGTATGTTAATGATGGTAAGATTAGTATATAATAAAGTGTAGGGACTACTACTTGCAAAAACAAATAATGCAGAGATTGATGGCATATTTGTCCACTTTACGGCAAGTCCCCTCATCAACCCGGTCCATTTTTTTTTTCTTTCCTTCTGGGCGAATGTTCAGACCCCCCTTTTGGTCCCTCAATATAACAATTTTGCCATAATAGATTTAGAAAAAAAAAAAACCTAAATAAGGAGGGGTTCTACTGTTCATCAACAGTAGCTCCTCTCCAACTTTTTATTTTCTTAATTTTTTCAATTTTGTGGTAAAATCTCTCTTTTGGTTATTGAATACTTTACGTCTGCCATACTGATCCCACACTTTCTCCTTCTGTCATAAAATAGGGTAAAGATTGTTTGTTGATAATGGTAAGATCGGTATATAATAAAATGTGGAACTACTACTTGCAGAAACAAATAATGAAGGGACTAATGGTATATTTGTCCATTTTATTTCTTTTTTGCCTTCCAAGAAAATGTAAAAATTCCCTATTTGGTCCCCAATATAGCAAATTTGTAATAGTGGTCCCCAACTTTTACAATGTTTTGGAAATTTTAGAAAAAAAATAATCTAAATAAAAAAAAAATTCTACTGTTTATCAACAATAGTCCCTTTCCACCGCTTTTTTTTTTTTTGTCTTTTTCCAGTTTTGTGTTAAAACCTCTCTTTTGGTCCCTGAATATGTTACTTCTGCCATACTGATCCCTCACTTTTTCCTTCTGTCGCAAAATATGGTGAAGAACGTTTATTAATGATGGTAAGATCAGTAGATAATAAAGTGTGGAGACTACTACTTATAGAAACAAATAATGCAAGGACTGATGTTATATTTGTCCATTTTACGGTGAGTCCCCCTCCACGAAATTTCAAACTTTTTTTTTTTGGGAATGTTCTAATCTCCCTTTTAGTCCCTCAATATAACAATTTTGCTATAGTGGTCCCCAACTTTTACAATTTGTTGGAAACCTTAGAAAAATAATTTTGGATGGTTTATGTAAATTTAAAATGATTGAGGCCTAAATGGAAATGAAAGACATGCTTTTATTAACGATATTAAATGCCAAAAACTTTTTCTATTACATGATTTTATTTAGAGGTTTAGTTAAATAGGTCAGATTCAAAGTTTTGATTAATTAAAACAGATGTACAATTTGTATAATGCATAAGTGCTTTACATGGGGTTTGATTCAGTGTTTTGATTAGTTAAAACAGTGCACAATTTACATTACGTACATGTGATTAATTCTTGAAAGGTTTCATTTTATCACTAATTCATTAGTGAATAAAAATTTGGAAAAAACTTATGCATATATATTGTGCAATATTATCCTACATAACAAATACCATAAGCTTTTTCTTTCTCTTGATGGCTTCATTTGAATTAGTTAATGAAACTTCTTTGACAATTTTTTATCTGTTATTTTTAATGTTTTTTTGACAATATGTAAACACATCTTCATTTATCTATTTTATGTGTTCACAATTATCTATACTCGGATTTTATTTACTCTCAAAGTATGTCATATCTTTTTATATTATTTCATTAATGACTTGCATTATTACATAGGTCTCTACATACCTCGCTTGCTTCTAAAAGAGACCAATGTTTGTACTATTCATCCATGATTAATTTCATTGTACGTTAATAGTTTCTCCCCCCCCCCCCCCTTTTCTTGGATGTCATTTACTCTTTTTTAAGTTGGATCCCCTTTTCACAAGGCACTCGCCTTTTTGAGCATGTGTTGCAATTTTCCATTTTTAGTTTGTTTCATGTTTCGTTTCATTTAAAACTCGATTTCAATCCCTGAATTTTGACTCTTTTTTAAGTTAGTCCCCAAGATCCGTCCGTGTTTGATTTGATCCCCAAATTTAATAACTATTAAACTAGATTTTTTTATTTGTTCTCTTGATCCTCAAGCGTTTTTTGTTATTTTTTATATACTATTTTTAAACTAAGACATTAGTCACCATAATTTATTTATTTTTTAGTTAAATCATTTTTTACTTTATTAAATTAATTATTAACCCTTTAATACATAAAATTTTTCTAGTTTTTATCTTGGTCCAAACATTTTTTGTCCTCGTTCTTTACTATTTCTTTCTAAAATGAAATTTTAATAATTATAATTTGCCTACTTTTTTATTTAGCTTAAGTCAATTTTTTTTATTCCCTTTTTTATTTTTATTAAGTTAATAGTTAAACCATTAATTGATTGACTTAAGTTAGATACAGTTTTGTGCTTTGGTCATTTTTTTCATTATTGATGGTTGAATTTTACAATATCAATTATTTACTTTAGGATCTATAATTAACTAAAATAATTTGGTCTATAATTGTTGAAATTTAAAGTAAATTTTTCTAGTTAAATTTTTTCATTGATATTAAAAATTGGAATTTGAATTAATAAAAGATGAAAAATTATAGTAATTTTTTTTAATAAAAAAGAAAATATGTATAGATTCAAAGTACATACAATTTTTTATTTCACGATATTATGTTTTGATAATAACTAATCATTTTAATGATAAGAATATAATGAAAAAAGAACCTAACTCAAAATTGAAATAAAGCAAAATTTTAGCTAATCAATATGAATTTATAGGTGAAAATTTTTTAATTAATTATAATTAAAATTTATTTTAATGCTAAAGCAATAACATGTGAGCCATCAAAACCTCGTTATATCACTTTACCTGGCCAAGACTAGTCAATTATATATATTATACCTATTTATAAATTACTTAAAAAACTACTCCTCATTCTAAAACGTTATTTTCTATTTTGAGATTTGCAAAATAATGAACTATTCTTCCAATAAAACAAATACAGTAATAAATTGTCATTCAATTTTCTATCTTATTACAAAAAGTTGATCCTTTGCATGCAATGACTGTTATGAAGTTCGAGAAAGTGTTAAAAAATAAAAAATTATCTAAATCTGTGTGAAAAAATAGGTAATAGAAATTATAGAGCCAATGGAGTACATGATATGCCACCTTGCAAATAACTATATTTACAAATGTATGAACAAATATTTACATTATTGTGAACATACATGGTTCTCCAGTAACATGAAACTTACATTGGAAAAATATATTGGTTTACAAAATTATATATAGTTATATGATCGAATATTTTTATAACTAAATAACAAAATGGCAAGATATATGATCATAAAATAACTAGTGATATAAAATAGTTCTCTAAATGAGCGTACACTAATTCATTGAATCTCCCCGCCAAGGCAAATGGGAAAAGAACAAAGAATAAGTAGTACTTTAATTACTCAAATTAACTATGTTTTATGATTGAGAAGGTCGGAGCCGAGCAGAAGCAAACAAATGACAGAAAAGAATGGAGGACAAAATCCAGGGTACATAATTAATCATCACAACCGTCCAAAATGACTACCAATAAACGAAAGAATACAATAATCGGTGATCAGAAAAGTGATCAAGTCCATCCCACACGCATATGCATTACCGACGATGCCGTACCGTAAACCAAGAATCGTACAGTTGATTTGTTCGCTTCAACATATTTAGCACGGCATCGTATCGGTTAGCTAATACAAACGTTAATGCTGTTTAGTTATAGAGAATTTTCTAATTTTTCTAAAATTTTTTTTAAAAAATAGAAAATGAAAAGAAAATATATTTAGTGAAATAATTTTTTTTTCAATTTTCCTAGAAAACAATTTTCTATGTTATTAAAAATTAGAAAATTTGGTTTAAGTAGTTTTCTATTTTCTCAAAAAATGAGAAATCCATCAAGCTCACTCTCTTTTTGTCTCGCTACCGGCCTCCCCCTTCCCAACGCCTTTGACCTTCTCCCTCCCAGTTGATTTCTTTTTCACTTTCCAGATCTGTTTCCAATTTTTAAGGGAACTTCATTTTTTTCCCAGATCTGTGAATCGCTTTAGTTGGTCTCGCCTACAACTAGTAATCGCCTCTATTTGTCACACCGGACTCATGCCTGTGAATCGACTTCTATCTACAGTCGCTGCACCTCCGCGTCACTCCCACTTTCATCACACCTCCAATTGACGGCCACTGCACTTTACCTAATTGAATACGCATCTCAATCCACGACGGTGGCAACATGCCAGACGGTGCCTATTGTGGTGAGGAATCGGCACCGAGTTTTGGTGTCGGGGCAGATGATATGAGTTGTATTAGCCACAAGAAAGAGCAAAAAGAAATAGGATTTAGGGATTTAGGGGATTTAGGGAATGATAGAGACAGTGGCACAGATGTAAGCGATAGAAACATTGGGAGCCTAAGTGATAGAGAGCAAAAAGCAAGCTTTGGATTTTTTTCGTTTTCATGTTTTAAGCTGATAGACTTGAGAAGATCTGCAATTATAGTCCATAAACTTTCTTTCAATTTTTAACTAAGGTACAAAATTTTTTTCAATGTAGTGTATTTATATGGGTAAAATCCACCAAGGGTACCCTAGCTTTTTTTTTTTGTTTTAATTGGGTGCCTTACCTTCAAGTTGTCTTATTGAGGTACCTTACCTCTAATCGCGTGTCCTATCTAAATACTTTCCGTTAATTTTATAGTTATTTCTGACGGAAAATGCTGATGTGGCATAAAAAATATGAAAATAAATTATAAAATAACACTTGTGGTCCTTTAATTTTTTTTCTATCAACAACTATAAACCCTAAACTTCTCAAGGTCCCTCATCTCTACCACCCCGTTTGTCGACCAACCCATTCTTTGTCGGCCAACCCCTTTGTTGGCCAACCAATTCTCCGATTATGCCACTCTTCTCTTATTCTCGCTCTTTCTCTGACTCCCAGATCTCAAATTGCGCGATGATGGGTTTTCGTTGTTGGTGTCGATATCGAATATGAGAAATCAAAGAGGCATATGGGTCGGGAGGAGCAGTGACGAGTGAAGAGGGAGGACAAAGGGGTGACGACGATCAAGGAGCAAGGAGAGAAAGGCAATGGCAGGCGAGGAGCAAGGAGCAAGGAGCAGCAATGAGTGAGTAGCGATGAGTGAGCATTGGCGGTTGCACGTGAGGAGTGATGGGTGAGCACCAGCCGTGACAAGTAAGTAACAATGAACAAGCACCGGAGGCGAACAACGAGCGACAAGCGAGCAATGGTAGTGGCCGTGACGAGCGAGCAACAGTGGTGGCCACGACAAGCGAGCAGCGGCGGTGACAGTGGCAGTGAATTAGGGGAGCTAAAGATCGTCCAAGGGTTAGATTTAGAATGCTAGAGTTTAAAATTATTGATAGGAAAAAATTAAATGACCACAAGTGTTATTTTATGATTTATTTTAATGTTTTTTATGCCACATCAGCATTTCCTGTCAAACATAACTCTGAAATTAACGGAAAGTATTTAGATAAGACACGAAATTAAAGGTAAAGTACCTCGACAGAACAACTTGAAGGTAGGGTATCTAATTAGGACAAAAAAATCTAGGGTGCCCTCGGTAAATTTTATCCATATTTATATGTAATTTTATCCATACTTTAAAAATTATACATAAAAAATGAAAATAGATATTAGAAAATGAAAATAAAAATTGTTTTTTACAACCAAATAATTTATTCAACAATTGAGATAAAAATACTGAAATTAAAATTCAAAAGATATCATTAAATAACTTTTTCACAATTCTAATACTAATCATTGAGTCAGCATTAGTGATCAGCCAATTTCCAGATCCTTAATACGTAACATTAAATCTTGAATTCTCGTGGAAAATCTTTGAGGAACGCGTCAAATCAAGCACTCCCACAATATTTTACGTCTTTGATTTTGATTTTGATTTGAGTTGTTTGATAGATCTAGAACAACCGTCACTGTCCCAATCGCTGAACATAGCATCGGCGCAAAGGCGCTCAGCAATAGACCGCGAAGGCGAACCCGTTACTGACGAAATCTGAGACATTAGCGTCGGAAATACTGTTCATGGAGCTAACAATTCTTCTCAGTCTACCTTCTCGATTTGAGGGACTGAATTGTTGATTTCGTTTTAGAATTTAGAGCCGTTAACTTCAGTAGAGTAGGAAGATTGCGATTTGGATGAGAGCGATTTGATGGGTCAGCTGATCATTATGGCCTTGACGAAGTGAAGAATGACGAGGTGGGGATGGGAATGAACGGAGCGTGAATCTGGGCCATTGGAGGTGGTGGTCGGTGATGGCAATGGTGGATCTGGAAATGGGTTTTTCCAACAAGTGGCTGGTGGCTTGATGGTTTGTTCATGATGATGTGGCTTTGGGAAATTTGTGGTAATCTGGGCCACTGGAGGTGGTGGTCGGTGATGGTTTGTTCATTATTAGTACTTCACAAGGTATGTTGGCTCGTAAGATATAGCGGATATTTTTTTTACAATAAATTTAGTATAAAAATTTTAAATAATAAATTATTAAAAAATATGAAAAAAATAAAACCAAACTAACATAAATAATGATTGAAATTAGGTAAATAGAAACATAAAATTATATGTATTTTGAAATATATAATTTTTTCATTAAAAATTGTTTACTAAAAATTTTCCTCTTTTATCAACTTAAATTCTAATTTTTAACATCAATGAGAAATTTATTTAGAAAACTCTACTTTCAATTTTAGCAATTATAGACCAAATTATTTTATTAAACCATAGAGAACAATTCATACTAAAAAACAAAATCATGAATAGAAAAAAAATATGATTGAAACACAAAATTGTGCTTAATTTATATTAATAGATTTACAATTTAACCATTAAGACTTACCTTGATATTAAGTAAAATATGAGTATAAATAATTATAAGCACATAGAGTAGTTAACTGAAGATGTGTTTATATAGTATCAAAAAAGCATTAAAGATAACAAATGAAAAATAATTAAAGCAATTTTATTAATCAATTCAATAAAACCATTAAGAAAAAGAAAGTTTATGGTGTTCAGAAAGTTTTTTATGTTCATAATGTAGAATAACATTACACAATATACATGCATAGGATTTCTAGATTTTTTGCTCACTAATGAATTAGCGATAAAATAAAATCTTTTAAGAATTTTGCACTCATGCATAATACAAATTGTTCACTTATTTCAACTAATCAAAACTCTAAATCAAATCTATGTAAAACGCTCATACATTATAAAAAATGTGCATTTGTTTCAACTCATTAAAACTTTAAATTAAACCTATATAATTAAAACTCTGAGTTAAACCATACAAAAAAACAAGTTTTTGGTATTTAATATAATTAATAAAAGCATATCTGAAAGTCTGCCACACTTGTGACCAGGGATCAAGATAGCCCTGTTCTCTTCTCCTTAAAAACCTTTGACTTCTAATATATACAAAAATTCTGATTAACAAAAGGGCAAAAAAAATTATGATAGATCATGAAAGTTGGGGACCATTATGGCAGAAATATTATATCCAGGGACTAAAAAAGAGATTTGACCATTCTGTGGAAAAGTAATACTCCTACAAATTTGAAACGATGGGCGACGGGTTAAGAAAAGGGACAAAATATCTTGAGTCCCTATAGTGTTTATTATGGCTAGTAATATTCCCCAATCTTTATGGTGTGACAATCATATCACCATCAGTAAATGGTCTACACTCTACCCTCTAGCTGGCGACAACAAGCGAAAGTGAAGGAGCATTATGATAGACGTGAAACATTTAGGGACCAAAAGAGAGGTTTAACCATAAATTAGAAGAAGTCCCAAAAAAATAGGCCACGATGGAAAACTACTATTAATAAACAGTAAAAACCTTTTATTCTTTATAATGTAGTATATATGTACACATATATACTACTAATAATTTTTAATTCAAAATAAATTCATTTAATATAGTTTAGAAAAAGTATCTGATAAATGTCAAATATAATTTTTTATGTTTACTAATTGAACAGATAAGCCTGTTTGATTCCTAGGATTTAGCCAGATGGGATGTGTTTAATCTCATTTTGCCGAGTCAACCTTCGTTTGACCTGAGTAAAGGATGAGATAACACTTATTCCTCTGTACATTTTAATTCCGCAGTTGCGGGATTATCACATCCCACCAAAACCAAAGGATTAGGAAACGCAGGATGGGATGACACAAAAATTATGGGGTCGGAGATGCGCAAAAAGGAATTGCAGCGATCAGAGAGCGGAGGCCCTTATTCGATGACATCACATCCATTCCCTGTCCATCCTAGGAACCAAATGAGCCCATAATGGAGGTCTCCAGATAAAAGGATAATTTTATAATATTTTCTCCATCTCAAAAAAGAAAATGTTTTCTTTTTTTGGTTGTTTTAAAAAGAATAAAACGTTTCCTTCTTTAGTAACTTTTTATGCAAAACTATAATGAATATAATTAAGTATTATAATTTTTGGAAATATTTTTAGAAAAGAAATATAATCCGTAATACGTACAGTTGGTCTTGACTCTTCAATTTATTCCTAGAACAAATAGACAATATAAAGTTGCTACAATATTCATTTTCAGTGCATTTTTATATGATGCATGAGTAAATGGTCATAGAGATAATTTAGTATTATAATTTCTAAAAGTTTCTTGAAAAAACAAATAGAGTTCATAATACTTACAGTTGAAGACATTTGATCAGTATGTTATATGCATGTTGAACCTATGTTTCTTTCAACAATTCTGTAATGTCATTTATGGTGCACTTGTTTATATAGTGCTTCGTCTCCCAATTTACGGCTTAAAAGGTGTAATTAATTCTATTACATTTGTTATAAATAGAAAGTCAGTTATACTAATGTTTATTCTGACAAATGTTGTTCGGAAATAATAATTTTGTCTCATTAATTAGGGCTCCAAAGATGGCGTGTTAAATACGTTTAAATTAATCTTTTTTATTTTGAAAAAAATGTATTTGGCACAAATAGCCATCCAAAAACATTGTAATTATGAGTTTATTCACATTCCATTTTTACTCATCAGACTCAATAACCGTAGATTGTCTGCATATCTGTTCCTTAATTTTGGTCAAATTATGAGTTTATGCGTACTTGTTTGGTTTAATATTTCCTTATTTATTTCTCCCAAGTTATTTTGTGCCCCATTTGTTCCTTAAATTGTGGTGAAATTGAAAATGAGAATACTAAATTCCTTTGACATTTTCATAACTGATGTATCCGGATTAAATAGGCAACAAATTTCGACCGCATGCAATGGGAGAAATTTCAACCACATGGTAGACTTCCCATTACGCACCATTTTATTAAAGTTAATAAATGGTGTTAAAGGTTTCGTTAGTTTTAATGAAGATTATATTTGTATTTTCATTTTTCATCTCACTATATATACATAGTTCATTCGGGAAAAAAAAAGATAAAAAATTGGCCACCTAGCAATTAGTGAAAGTGTCAATTAAGGAAAATAACAAAAGCTCCATATAAATTGCCCTACTTTATATGTATAATTAGATATAAATATATATATTCAAGTCAAACTTTAGTAAAAATAAAATAAAATGGGCAACTAATATTTCGTCAAACCATAGTATGTGAGCAATGCAAGTCTTTTCTTTTCAAGTTGATTTCTTTGATTTCTAATTTGGTTTGTGTGATGGCAATGATAATAATAGTAATCATTAAAAAAAACCTGAGAGAGAGAGAGAGAAAGAAAGAGAAGTTGCTTCCGCGTAAATCTGAAATATGATTGGGTTGGGCCTCCATTTGCTTCTCCAGCTGGGTGTTCTAGGACGCTGCAGGAGTTTGGAAAGGTTCGATAGCTTTCAGTGTCGAAACATCTCAAGTCCGTAAGTGCTTCCCAGTGAAGTACAGATGGATGCAAAAGAAAGGCAAAGGAATCGATTTTGTCCTGATACATGAAGTGCCAGAACAGAAGAGGACGCTCTCCAACTGGACGAAAAAGAAAATAAATTAATTCGCAGGACGCGAATGAATGATTGGTTGGCCGATTCTCGCTTTTAGGCCTTCTACGTAAAATACAAGAAATTGCTCTCCCATAAACTACTGTTTTCAATAGTATTAGAAACCACTCCATGTCCTGTCGCTTGTGTCTTTGTTACCAACTTTGATCTATTATGTGGTTGTACTGAATTCGAATTTGTGGGTCAATTTTTTCTTGAATTATTTGTCAAGAAAACTTTTCCTTCAACGATAATTAAGGGTATAAAATACTAATTTGCAAATACTTAAATCCACAACAAAGAGTAATCAGTTTCTTTTTTTTATTTCTATATTGGAAAGCCTCTCTCTCAACGGTCATGTCAGTCATGACAACGGCATACAACCTAGGAGAATATAAATAAATACTCAATGTATAAATAAACGAACAATATGCTTAATAGGAGTGCGCCCCAGTTTTCGAGCCTACATGTGCTACCATAAACCTACATCTTGAGGACAAAAGTGCAATAACCTGGTACTTTCGAATCTAATCAAAATTATTTATGGGTACCAGGATGGATGTACAGTAAGTTTTAAAAGTTTGAAAGGAGTAATGTAGACTTCTCATCCACGCTGAAAAAAAAAAAAAAAGTTGGGCTCACCTTCCATTATTGTAATGCACTATGGTTTATGATGACAGACAATTATCTCCAAAGGAATGTGAGCTCCCAAATTACAAAATCTCACTGCTCATATTGTATCTGTCATTATGCATAGTGATGAAGATGATCTTCCAAACACCAAAGTGGATTAAAAAATAATAAAATAAGTTCAAATTGCAAAAACCAATCTCGGTACACTAGTGTTGCTCAAAAGAAAAGATCAACTGCTGAGTTAAGCAAGAAAACCAGGAAAGAAAAAAACCCCAAAAACATGATCTGACCGATGATGATCTAGATAAATTTTAACCACAAGAAACTGCTAAAACCAAAATTCTTGAAGGCCCAACTACAAGCCGAACTTCCAGCCGCGTTTTTTGAACTTCTCACATCACAATGCATGGAAAATAAACTCGTGCAGAAGATGAGATGACGGTAGAAAGCAACAAGCAGGCGTGCGAATGCCTTGAGTTGCCCCCCGCTAGATATTTTATTGTTTTTGGCCCATATGATCGGAGAGTGCAATGACCATGTCTTTCTATATTATCCAGTGAAATTACTTCTATAAATTACTCTTAAAGAATTGAATCAAATGAAAGATAATTTTTAAATTAGAAAGAACTATGTCACATAATTGACTAGTTTTCAAAATTTTAAATAGTATCTGATGATACCTACGAAGTTGAGCCTCTACCTCGGTAGTATCTAATTGAACCTTGATCCATGAGCATAATAGATTAGCTTGTGTATCTATGAAAGATAGTCTGGGCACTCAAGTAAAGGTTTGATGTGAGAGAACTCAAGAGAAATTAATCAATATATCATTTATGAACAGTGAGGTCTTTATATAGATCTTAAGGTAAAAGCTTATGTAACGAGGACTGTTGGATGAGGCGCTGGATCTCCCTAGCTTAAAAAGTCTTGGATCTAGAAAAACAGTCGTCTTGAGGGGTTCCCGCTTCATGCTTATTCCTTAAGAGATTGTATATTGCTAAGCTTACATGGGCCAATGTAGTAGTTGAGCTTAAAGGGCCTTTAGGCCTGATTAATCCTAGTGAGTTCAAGCATGCAGTGGCGGAGGGAATAGGAGCTGGGGGATGCCCCCTAACATTTTTGCAAATTATGTGTGCGTGTAAAAATAAAGACAAAAAATTAAATTATCTCTCTTATGGCCCCCCTAATTTTTTAATTATGAAACATAACAATAATTTTAAGAAGTATAGATGTAAAATGGTAATATTTTTTCTCTATCTCACTAAAATTATACATAAATGTATGTGGTTGATTTGTGTAAGAAATATAGGAAAAGTCCAACATCAAACAATTAATTTTTCTCTCTTAATAAAAAATAATTAATTATATTTTAAAAAGTTAGAAATATAAAAGTACAACATTTTCACTTCTTTTGTAAATTTTTGCATTAGCCAAGGCGTGTCTCATGTGAAACAGAGAAAGTTCTTTAGCAAATAGATAACGGAGCTTCTTCTTCTTAGTATTGATTTAGATCCCAGAGATTCTTATAAGTCCTTTAATATTGAGAAAATATGTAAATTGGCTAACAAGTTTTATCCTTCAAATTTTACTAAACAAAAAAAGATTCATTTGAAGTATCAACTGCAGCATTATGAGCTTGATGTGCTCCACCATCCACAATTGAAAATTTATTTACAACTGCTAAATTGTGTAGAGAACTATAGGAAACAAGGAAGTCATAAATTTATCCTTTAGTTGATAGATTGATTCGTCTTATATTGACTCTTCTTGTTTCAACTACAACAATGGAGCTTTTTCAGCAATGAAAATTGTAAAAACAAGACTTCGCAGTAGTATGGGTGATGATTTTCTCAAGAATCACTTAATTGTTTATATTGAAAGAGATATTGCTGAGACCTTTCCAATAGATAAGATAATAGATAATTTTTATGTATTGAAAGAAAGTCGTACCCACCTCAAGTTGCACAAAGTATTATTTTTTTATTTGCTATGTGATATTAATCGAATATGTGTACATGTATAATAACATAACTAATTTTCTATTGACAGAGAAGCTCATGATTTAATATGAATTTGAAGCTTATGATCATTGATTCATTATATGGATGAAAACTGAGATTTAGTACTTGTTATTTTGGAAGTTTATAACCTACAAACATAGCATTTTAATAGATTTTAAGTTATTTTTGTTATTTTATTTTTGCATTGTGGAAATACATCTACTTTTTGATTATCTAACATTTTCAAAATGAAGTTCGACCCCCATAACTTAAAATCCTGGCTTCGACGTTACGAGCACGAGCTGAATAATAGGGGACCAATTATCTTGGTTACATGTATCACCGTTTGTCCCCCAACCTCAAGAGTCTCTCATTGGCAATAGGAATAAGAAAAGAAAAAAAAATTTAATGGTTGCCTTGAGAGCATGCTACCAATGGTAGAGAGGAAAAAATATTTTATGGCCTCCTACTAGGAGCATGTTGTCCAAGGTAGGAAGAAGAAAGAACAAATTTTATGCCCTTCATCTTGGAGCATACTAGTAGTAGTTGGAAAAAGATAGAAAAACATCTTATGTCTGCCCGTCCCCTCTCCCCCCTCGGAATACTACATTAAGAAGAGGGAAAAATTTATAGCATCATTCTGGGAGCACACTACTAGAAATAGAAAGAAAAAAAAATTATGTCCCCCATAAATCATGTTAATAATGCTAAGAAGAAGAGAAAATTTTATGTCCTCTTTCTCTTGGTGCATACTACCGACAATGGAAAAAAAAAAACATTTTACAGTTTTCTTTTTTAGAGCATAGTACCAGCAATACCAAAAAAAGAAAGTTTATAGCCCTTCCTTTGGGGCATGCTACTGGCGATAAGGATAAAAAAGAAATTATATGGCTCATCCTTTAGGGCATGATACTAATAGTAGGAAAAAGAAAGAAAATTTTATGGTCTTCTCATGAACATACTACCTGCAGTAGTAGGAGAAAAGGATAAGGTTTTTTTATGAACCCTTTGTAGGGTTTTGAGAGTCAAACAATGTAGCGGAATTAACAAAAACTTTCTATGATCCAAGTGAAATGAGGTAAATTGAGTGTTCAAAATTTTGTACCTAGTGGGTTAAGATCTTTCACCCAACTATTGAGTTGAATCATAAAACTTAAACAGTTGACGTGTTTAAGTTCTCTACAAAATCCACATGAACAACTCGAATCACCACGCCTCCCCCAGGTTTCAGTAGAAGTGTTCCTCATGTGTTCAAAGTCCTAGCTTGTGTCCTCCATGGAAAGAAAGAAGGGAGTATGGCTGAAAATTTTCAAAACCATTTATAAATTTCGTCCTAAAGAAGCCTGCAAAAAATTAACACTATATAACATACATATAAGGAAGTAAAACTCTCATGCCAAATAGGTTCCACAACCCTAATCTGATTAGCCTAACTTCAGGCTCAACAATGGCTCAACTTTGGGGCCAATAATTAATATGAAATTATCATGAAACCAAAACGAAATAATTTGACTGATGCACTCAAATAATCTAATTGACTCTAAGTAAGTGATCCTATAGGCTCCTATCATGTTAACAATGTGTATCTAAACTTTTATAATTATTATTAATTGCTACCCATATGGTAAGATAGTCAGTTATTTGAATAAACCTCTATAATTATTATTCATATATGTCATTGTTCCTTTATCCAATATATCAAGATGAAGCACAAGGCATGGATTGTGTCACCCTCGTATAGCCAATTTGTGATTTTTTTATTCCTAAGTAGACTGACCAACACTGATGATATTGATATCTCCTATCAACTTATCTAAGTATGGTCATGCATTTACTTAACCTCACTTAATCAAGGGACATAGAGATATTACTCACAAATCCCATCTTGGTCAAATAAATTTTTCGGCATAATATGTGACATACTCAATGACCACCTTCATGTTCACTCAGTTATGGGCAATAACAGGAAGTATCAAAGTATGTGACTCACATATAGGGAATCTTGATGATCTTAGGTTAAAGGACAACATATACCATGATTACTGTGAGAATCACTTATGGCACTCATATAACGATCCATGTAGCATTCTTATGGTGAGTTATTCTAGTACATAAGTTTTCCAACTTATACCGATATACAGACAGCATGTCTCATATTATTCTCCACATATGCTGATCTTTATATATTATTACAACTCATTCCACAATAATACTCAACCGGGGACATTTAACAATACTTTTATTCTAGGGTTATAATTACGTTTAACTATGTTACACAGAAATAACTAATAAACACAATTATTGGAATAATGCCTCAATAAATATCATGATTTAATTATGAAATACAATCATCTCATAATTAACTTTTTGGGCACAACACTAACACCCTTAGCATGGATGGGTTCTTTGATTGACCTAAATGACATAAATTAAAAAAGAAAGGATGAAAATACACTTAAATGGTCACCCCACTTTCGGAAACCATAAATTTTTTCATTATTATTAGAATTATTATTATAATTTGTCATTTTGAATAAAATTTAGTTCTCTATAGGAGTTATGGTAGTATTTCCCTTTTTAACCGCATTTCATGGACTAAAAATTCTATCATTTGTAAGGTATCTTAAGGTTAAAGTTTGGTAAAATTATTTCTTACTGGTGTAGGAGTAATAGAAGAAATTTTTGATGACCACCTAAAAGCATACTATTGGTGGTAAGAGCGTGAGAAAAAAAAATTGATTGGCCTTCACTAAGAGCATACTACCAATGATAGGAAGAAATTAAAAAGAAATTTGCTATGCCATCATCAGAGCTAAACAGTGGGCGGAGTAAAGCTTAATTTTTTGGCCTTTCTAAACCTAGGCGTTATTGACAATAGCTAAGGGAGTTAGAAAAATTTTCTTTCCTATTTGGTTTTGATGTTACTGGTAGTAGCTAAAGAGACTGTTGAAAGTTTTGGCCCTTTAGGCTCATGCAACTACCCAAGGAAACATAGGAAAGTAGAAAAATTGTGGTCCCTTAGACCTATGGTGCTACCACTGGTAGAAAGGAAAATGTGCCTTTACCTCTACCTACAGTAGGCTTAGTGTTGGAATATAGGCGGTAGATAGCTTATAAATGTTACTAAGCCTTTTGTTGGCTTTGGTACTTTTTATAGTAATTGTGTAGATAAGGAGATTTTGGCAGTTTTCCTAGTCCATGGTGACGATGGGAGAAGGATGGAATCATGTTTTTGACAGGTGAACTTTCTTAGTGTAAATTAGGGAAATAATGATAATGAGCTAGAAAAAGTACTTAAGAGTAGATGCCTTTAATGCTAGGTCTTTGCACCCCTGCCAGTAGTGGCAGTGGTAGCACCACAGGCAGTGCCATGCTACCTCCATTATCAAGATGAGTGGAAGAATGGGTTGGTACCATCATTAAAAGGGGTGGGGATTAACTTGGTATGAAAACTTGCAATGATGCTCTTAATGGTCTTACTTCAAGTACTATTTGTAGATTAGTGGGTGATAATTTTTGTTAATGAACTAGGTGTTTCGAGGCATTAATAGTTGCTAAGAAGGTGCTGATGTTTTGAGTAACAGTGCTACTGGCCTTTTGATTGATAGTACTGACATTGCAAATCATGCTTGGCATAAGAACTTGACTAAGGCATCCATCATGGAGTCTTACTTCCCTGTAACATTGGAAAACTAGTTGTTCATGGCTTCAAGTTCACACCTAGTGGCAAACCAAGCCTCATCAGTTACTTGAAAATGGTTCTCTTTGTCTATGAAGTTATCTTATCCATCTCTGAAAGTATGCACTAGCGTGTTACTTTGAAAAAGATCTCTATTAGGGTCATCAGTAGGTAGGTTCTTGCCTACCTTATTGTTGGGTATGATGGTCAAGATAGGCACTCATAACAAAACTCAAGGCCACATACCAAGCACCAAATAATGATGCTTACAACCTTGAGCCTCAATCTCATTAGTCAGGAATCGAACCTTGATCCACAAGTACTAAAAACTGGGTCATAGATACTTGCAAAAGATAATCCAACACTCAAGTAAATAAGGGTTTGACGTAAGAAAATTCAAGAAAATTCAATCAATATCTCATTATAGTGATGTATTTATATTGAGCTTAGGGTAAGTGCTTAATGTAACAAGAACCATTGGATGAGACACTGGATATGCTGGATTTTCGTAGCTTAAGAACCCTTGGATCTAGAGGACAACTGTCCTAGGTGGGTCTCATTTCATGCTGATCATTTAGTAGAGTATATGTTCCTAGGTTTATAAAGGTGAACACATTGGTGGTCTTAAGGGGCTTTAAAGCCTAATTGATCTTAGCATATCCAAGCCAATGCTAAATTATGGTGTCCAATTCTCTTGGATACATGTATTACTGATATCATTATTTTTCACTATTATAATTATGAGTAGCTATCCTATGCATCTAGTGCATTAGTGTATACCTCACTCTCATATTTTATGGCACAACACATCTATGTGAATGGAACAATACATTTTATGAATCGTACAACACATCTTATTAGATGAACACAATTGTACAAAACAATACATTTGTGTTAATGAAACAATACTTTATATTTAAAAGAATAGTAAAATTTATAAATAACATGCCTTATGAAATGAACAACATATTACAGAACAACACATTATTTACAAAAACACCACCGTGCTTGAACAACATATCCTACAAAATGAACAACACTTCTTACTGAATGAAACAATATATTGCAAAACAGCACAACTGCATAAATGGAATATCACTCCTTATTGAACCAAACAACATTCTTTGTGAACAGTATATCTTACCAAATGAACAACACTTTTACTGAATGAGACAATATTATTTACGAAGAATACATCTTATAAAATAAACAGCATAGTATAGAATCACAAATTTATATGAATGAAATTACACTTCTTACTAAATAAAACAACATTATTTATGAACATCGCATTTTATGAAGTAAACAACATATTATATAATAGCATAATTGTATGAATGAAACTTCACGCCTTATTGAATAGATCAACACTATTTACGGACAACACATATTATTAAATGAACAGTATATTACAAAATAGCACATTTGTAAAGATGAAACAACATTTCTTGCTAAACAAAATAACATAAACATTGCCAGGTGCAGGGATGCTGATTCTTCCTCTAATGGGGCCCAGACACATCTAGAGGCAAGGATGAACAATGGAGCATATCATAAAATAACACATTCGTATAAATGAAACATCACTTTTTACTAAACGGAACAGCACATACGCTGCCAGAGGTAAAAGCAAATGATGGAAAGAGGTCAACAGAGGAGGTCAAGCTTCTCCACAGCTTCACATTCCTTCTTGTCGTCGGAAACGTCTTCAGCTGAAATAGATCCATTGGTAGGCAATATCCTTTCACCTCCAATGACGATGACGAAGAACCGGAATTGTAAGATTCAGAGATTACAAACTAAAAAAGATGAAGAGAAGTAGGATAAAGATTTGAGCTAGCTTGCAGTTCTGGAGAATGAAGAAGTGAAGAAAAAAACTAAAGAATAAAGAAACATGTGACAGAAATCATAAATAACTTCAAAGTAGGGATACTTTCACATGGTCCGGATGTATTTTAGCCTCAACCTATAATTATTTGTTCAAAGTTCACAATACTTAATATTCTACATTTTAGGAATCCCGAATACCACTAAAATGTTTTTTATAAAAAAAAAAAAAAGACATCTTGTGCCCAACATTCTTTCTATTTACAAGATACTGGAAGAAAGAACAAGTGCAATATTCTAGCGCGTTGCAATTTCTTTCTACTAGGTTCGCAGTTGGCTAGCAACGAGTGGTTTTTATTTAACATTTTTTTCTCGTTCCTTGTTTGTAATTGACTTGATTGAAAAAATATCATTCTACCAAAGTATTTTTTGCGAAGTGTTTATAAGGATATAGAGTGAATGGATTCTCCTTTTGTGTAGCCTAACCAAACATATTAAGCTTTTCATGTAAAAGAAAAAAAGGGAAACTTGAGATTTTTTTTTGTTTTTGTTATAAGATTAAGGACAAAATTAAGATTCATATCAATGGCAATCATAGCTAAAGTAGAAAAGGCACATTGAGCCGAAATAAAAGAAAATTAGTAACGATCATGAGGATTGACCAATGAGCTTTAGAGATGATGACATGAATGTGAAAACGTCAAAGTCAGAGGCATTGAGGCTTATGATGGAGTGGAGTCTGTTGCTCCTAACATGGATGCCTATGCCTAAATAAAAAAGCTGGAGACCCAAGCATCATTTCAGGCTATGCATCTGTTTGAAGCACTTCCATAGCTTGATCCATCTTTGTTGGCTTCCTCATCCTTTGATAATATTGTAACTATATATTATTTGTGGAACAAAAAACATTGTTTATAAACAGTAACTTTTTTCTTTAAATAATAGTCCAAGCCATCTTTTAGCCCGTGCAAACTTCCTTTTTTTTCTATTTTGGTTCCTAAATTAATTCATCTGACGATCAGACCTTGAGAGATAGTAGCAGAGTAATGATGGGATCAACAAGCCCATAAGCTTGGAGACTGTAGTTGCAAAAGAGAAAAAATATAAGGACTTTATCTAGGTTTTGTCTTTGCCACAATTTTTTTGTGCTTAAATTCATTTAAGCCCTTAAGCTAAATTCTATTTATTTGCAATTTTAGTCCTTTTTTTGTCTTAATTAAGCCAATGTTAAACCTTACTACCTATAGCATTTCCATTTTACTCTAATGATTTGAAACTTTATATTTACTTTTGCATTAATACTTAAACATTACTTTTTATAAAAAAATTATTTTTATATTTAAGGTAAAACTTTAATAACTATGGTTTGTCTAATTTTTTAGTTGACTTATTGTACTGTCCCAAACTTTGATTGAACATGTGAAATAGGAACTTTCAAGGGACCCTTCCATGCTATATTATTGTAGCAGTACCCTACACTGGGATCCTGAATTTGGAGCTTAATTATAAAAGATCAGCCATCAAATCCCAGTTTTGGAGGCTATATCAACCATCAAATCAATTACCGGTCATGAAAATAAAGACCCAAAATACTGTAGGCTGTAGAGTGCTACTACCGTCGATTGTAGTGCAGAAACTCACTCACCCACTTTGAAGTGCCAAAGATTGTCACCAAGGGACTGTGGACACCAAGAGTCAATTTACAAATCCCCTTTTTCATTTTTTTTTTCATTTTTTTTCCAAAATCTTGTTGTCAGAGAAACTCTTCGAAATGTATTTCTCAGAAAACTTAAATTCAAATCTTGACCAAAAGAATGAGGAAGCGATTACCACCTTATCATATGTGACCTGTTATTATTGGTATTATAAACTTCAATTTGAGATCCTGGGGGCTAAGTTTTCAATCGGGGTTATAATTACGTGACAAATGATACATGCAACAAATGCAACCGGGCCATCCATATTGTGTCTCTTGTCCGGCACGAAATTACAATAAGTTTTCTTTTCCAACACTACATAGCTCAGTAGGGCCACGTGGGAACTACCACTATTAACATTTACTAATCTATCTGCCACGAAGTTGGACAAAGGAACAGTAAATCGGACAAAGGGGCCGAGGCGGGGAAAAAGAGGATAAGAAACATATACTACTACCAGTAAGTCAATAGCACATAATTAACATTGAACCACTAGAAGGCAAAAGAAAAACAGGGGATAAGAAAGAAGCCGCAGCATAATTAGAAACATGGTTGAAAAGGCACGAAAGAGAACACCATTATTATCATCATGGAGGGGATCGACATTATTGAGGTCCTCTTTACTAATAACATTATCATCAACGTCAAAACAAGACTCGTCTAATTCTTTACCAACTAACTGCGTACGTGGCATGACTAAAATATTTCCGATTTGACACAAAAATTAAAAGTAAAATTGATATTTTCATTTTTTATCCTTTATATTTTATGCATAAATATAACATAAATAATCAAATAACGGAAGAGTAATATGGTCGAGTACTATATGGAATATAAAAGTAGGATTAATTACAATTTACCCTTTCAAATTTAAGTGATATTATATTTTATTTCATTCTGCTTTAGAAATATACGTTTTATCAACTATATTTTTTACACTGTTTAACAGTAACTTATAAAATCTTAATACAAATTGTAAGGTAGTCATATTCCAATAATTTTAGTCTATATGGTACTTTTTATAATTAATAGAAATTTTATTATATCATTTTTTTTCTATAAATATAGAACAGTTTTTTAAAGAGAGTAAAGTGCATATTTCTAAAATAGGAGGAGGCAAATATAATATCACCTAAACTTTGGGGTATATTGCAATTAACCTTATAAAAAATATTGTAAAAAATTTGTGAAAATTCAAAATAATAGGTATTTAGAAAAAATAATATTCTCTTCATCCCAAATTCTTCGTATTATTCATTATTCAGCAATTAATCTGTAATTTTTTGTTTTTAACATTTTGTATATAAATAAAAAATATTTATATAAAAATGATAAATAAATATTTATAGTTTCAAAAAATATATATATTTTAATTTTTTTAATAAATAATAATATAAATAAATTTAAGTCAAACTATTTATAAAAATTAAATATTTTAAAAGAAAATATTGGGAAAAAAATGTTAGACAGGAGAGTACTCGAAAACGTATTATTAGGCACAAAGCAAAGCTATCTTGTTGTCGCTCCACTAATCAATGCTTCTACCATAAAAACAGATTTCTTTTTTTAAACTTTCGTAGCATGAAAGTGATTAGAGCTTGACATGTTAAATTATTCATTAAAAAATTACAACCTGCTGCTATTATATTCTGAAAGAGATAAACTTCACCTGTTGTTTCTAAACTATATCTTATATTTCTTAATCGTCCTCAAAGTATCAAATATTACATCAATCATTTTCAAACTATTTATTTGTTATTGTCTCGTTGTACTATCCATCATAGTCATTAAATATGGACAGAAAAATAATGTGACTCATGATGTGATTTTGAAAGCTTGCGTAGTTGCTGTTATGGTATCACTTTTCCATTTATCCTTAATAGTATAATGGACGGTGGGACGAGATAACAATAATTAAGTAACATTTGATAGTTCTAGAGCGATTAAGCAATATAAGATATAGTTTAGTGACAACATGTAGAGTTTATCCTTCTAAAAGGCATGAATGGTGTACTATTTATAAATTGTGCAAATCATTGTTCATGAACAATGTTTTTTTTTTTTTAACATTTCCTAAAATATGATCGACTTTTCTTGAAATATGGTGCTTTTTAAGTCTCCTCCTCCTATTGGGCCAATACTTGGCCCACAAAATAACCGGCTTTTTCCGGCACGAGCGGGGGGCAAGTTTGACCGGTCCGGGCCGGGGTTGACTGGCGGTCCGGTCCCAATTTGAGCCGGGTCACCCGGCCCACCTCCCACCTCTATTTGCAAGGTGATCATTTTCTATGGCATGTGTCATTATTTCACAATTTCAATCTAGTTCACATCATTTTGGTTAAAATGTGGTTCAGTAACTAAGTTTTTCAACTTTAACATTTTAGTCCTTAAGTTAGGTCCTGACATTTTGCTCTTGGAACTTAATGACCACTTAATTTGAGTCTTTTTATTTGCTCTTTTGATCCCCCACCCCTTTTTTTTCTAAGTAGTACCTTCCAAAGCAAAGTATTAGTCACTATGATATATTTATTTTTTAGGTAAACAATTTCTCCTTTTTTCTAAAACCTTTTTTAAGTCAGTTATTAAACCTTAACGCCTAAAGTTACTCCATTTACTCTCTTGGTCCCAAAACATTTTGGCCAATTTGTTTCTTTTCTTTTTCTTTCTTTTTTTTTTTTTAAAAAAAAGCTTTAAGTTAATGGTTAAAACCTTAATTTCTTAACTTAAATTACACACAATTTTTTATTTTGGTTATATCTTTTCATTATTAATGATTGAGTTTTTTAGTATGAGTTATTTACTTCGGGAGTTCTTTGGTTTAATAAACTGATTTTTATCTATAATTGCTAAAATTGAAATTATTTTTTTCTAAATAAATTTCTTATGAATAGTAATAATTGAAATTTGAGTTGATAAGAGATGAAATTATTTTGGTCAATTATTTTTTAAATGAAAAAACATATCCATCTTCTTGAAACACATATAATGTTATGCTACGCAATATTATTTTTCAATCATAACTAATCATCTTAATGATAAGAACATAATATAAAAATATCCCAACTTAAAATTAAAATAAAGTAAAATTTTAATTTATTAATTTAAATTTATGAGTGGGAATTATTTTATGTATTTATTATTTGGGATTTATTTTAAGGTTAAATTTATATAAAAAAATATATAACTACAAGGTGTGAGTAAAAAGAACCTTGTAATATCTAAAAATTGCATGATTGTCTCTTTCTACCCAAATGAGTTGTTTTCATGGCGTATACAACGTAGTGCTGAAGTGTTTAGATATGGAAAAGGTGTAAACTATCAACCCAATAACTATAAATCAATGCTCCTTCTCTCATCTGGATCTACAATTTTTTATATGAGGTGTCACCACCTACTAATAATCCCAACTAGAAAAAAAATGATACTTAAACATAACTTCAATACCTCTTCAATTTTTTCAACAATTTCACCCTTCGTATGCTTAAATATCCTTGTTGCTCGATGATTAGAGGTTATTGTTCATATCAAAGAACACTATCACACTACCAGTTGAGATTGCAATGAATAGTGTGTTAGTAAAGGAGCATTGATGAGACTCAATAAAGAAAAAGATCCAAATAATAGATTTTTAAGATTATTGTAGTAAGAGTTAAGAAGAAAATTTTCAAGAATTAGGTTTAGATTTTTGCTTGCTTGGTAGTTATCGGTGCTAATATGACACTAAATATTCTCTTTTTGAATAGAATATTCATATTATTTTATTACTATTTCACTCTCATTTATAATGTTAATGTCAAATTTGCTAACACACAATAATATCAATGGCAAATCTATATATGAAAAATAATAACGGTGATAAAATTACCCTTTCAAACAAACAATAGTGACAAATTTGCACTTTCTTTCTTCAAATATCTTTAGTCTAAATAGATTCATTTTAATTTATATAAGACAAGAGTAAGTTTCCATTAATTATTAGATTTGTGCGTTCGTTATACGGACACATAGGTTATTAACGATTAATCTTTTGGGCAATTTTAAGTAAATAATCGACGGTGATTATAGATAAAATCTAGAGTGCTATTTCGACGAGTAATTTACCATGGAATTGTCTAACTCTGCGACTTGGATACCTCATACTGTGGAATTTCAAAAATACCCATGCCAAACATAAAAAATCCCTGCTGTGTCTAATTGGAGTCCTGCGACCCCTCTTCCGCCGATGATGTAAACCCAATGCTAACGATTTATTTGGATAATTCACCAAAGGAATAAGAGGGGAGCTTGTAGTGTGTATAGTGGAGGAAGCTTATCGTCCCTCAATTTAAGAAAATTATAAAATTGAATTAATGAAGCATATGAGAGGCTAAAAAAGTGATCCTCTTTCTCTTAAGTTTTTTTATCTCACCAAATAAAAAAGGGAAGATAATTATCCGTTCAAGTACCTCATTTTCCTTAATCCAAATAGGCTATGATTATGTTACTCTGATGCAAATTATGCTACTGCCGAAACCTCCGCATTGGAGAATAAATGAAATAACAATAAATGGGAAAAAAGAGGTTGTGACTTGCTCTTCCATCTGATTTTTTTGCTCTATTTCAGTTTTTTACTTAAGTTTAATTTAAACATATTTATATTATTATTTGATAATTTTTTTAAAAATTATATTTAAAAATTATAAGTCTTGTATTTTTTAAATATAATTTCTAATTTTTTTTAGTAAATAATAATATAAATAAATTTAAGCCAAACATAAGTTAAAAAATTAAAATTAAATAAGGAATTTGGGACAAAGGTAATATCTTTCACTTTCTTTATATATTGAATTCATTTGTTCAAATTTAGGCAACCAGATTCATACATATAATTGAATATTTCAATAGTAGGCTATGACTCATCTTATACATATATCTCACATGATTTGCATATATCTTCATCTTTTTTGTACATTAAGTTTTTATGTATTTTTTTAATGTGATTTTACATATGTGCCATTAGTTTAATATAAAATACTTCCTCTATTTCATAAGAACTGATCTTTTTACTATTCAAAGTAATTAATTTAGAATTTTATTTCTTTTAAAATTTATTATAAAACTGTGAATATTTTACATGAAAATGAAACTTTAAATATTATAGTTTTTAAATATCATTTTTAAGAATTTTTTTTCAATACATAATAATATAACTTATGATTTACTATAACTCATAAAAATAAGAATTTTTTAAGATTATAACTCATTTTAAAGAAATTTTTTTTTCTAAATAATTGAAGAAATCAGTGAGAGTATTATGACTTCAGTTATACATATATCACTTATGATTTACATATATTCTTATATCCCTTACTCTTTTTTTTTTTCATATCGAATTTATACGTATGTATTATCTAACTTGTAGTATTGAATATAAATATATATAGATATACAGGGATGTGGTAGGTAATAAACTCACACATATAGATTACAAATAAGGATACAGCCGAGTCTAAGGGTGGCTGATTTTTCTGAGAGGATCATGATCCTTCTCATCCAATGTTCAAGGGTCAAGACTGGTATCGATGGATCGACCTCCATGGACGCCGATGGATCCAACGAAATACGGTTGGATTTCAATTTTTATGATGGCTCTTTATCAAACCACAATCATGACCTGCGAACCCAGAATTAATTCTCCCCACCAACAATTTCTTCCCACATAATTCTCCCCACCAACAATCTCTGCCCCCATCTTCAACTTTCACGCTAGCTTGCTAGCTCTCTCTCTCTCTCTCTCTCTCTCTCAACTCATTTATTAACGTATGGAAAACGGTAGAAAATTAGGGAAAAAAAGTGCTATATATCTAAAATTTTTACAGCATATAATATAACAGTTGAATAATGCCAACTAAAGACTATTGTGGATTATTCAAACTACAGATTTTTCAGATAAATGCGAAAATATTTCACATGTTTAAAAGTTCAAATACAATACATTTTTCTATTTTTAATTTGTTTACACAGATTCATAAACGAGTTTGTTGATTTTATCACTTTTCAATAAGATTACATCCCAAGGAATCTTTTCTTTTTCTTATTTGTTTCACTAACATTACAAAGAATCTAACATATAGTTTAAGAGATTTAAACAGTAAAATAATTGGCAGAAAATATAATATCAATTTGTTGCTTTCAGGCTTCCAACTAGAGAGAATAAAATTGGATAAAAGTAAATCCCACAAGTTGTATATGTCAAGTCAAGTAAGGCAATTAGTATGTTGATAAAGATATTGGCCTTTCTAAATTTACGTTTCCGTAGAGGTTGTCCATTAGAAATATTGTTGACCAAATAACACTTTCAGGTCCGTCCGGCCGAGGAAGCCCCTCAAATACTCCGGAACATCCCTATCTTTACAAGAAACCCAAAATTCTTGTTCCCTTTCTCTCTGAGAATTGATAAAGATTAAAAGAGAGAGAGAGAGAGATAAGGGAATAGAAGACAAAAATCATCACCTTCCAAACCCAATTACAATTTCATAATAAGCAGCCAGAGGGGAAGCACAAGCACACGACCACTCCTCCCACATGAACCCACTTTCTCAGCGCCACCATTTCCCATTATTCAAACCAACCCAATACTAAGCCCAGCACTAGTATATTATTCCTTCTCTCCATTTCTTTGCCCACTTTATTTCTCTGCCTTGCAGCGGCCAGTACCAGTAAATGAGGTGTAAGAAGCATCCCGCCGACCTCAGCGCCGCCGTCGGTGTCTGCGCCACCTGTCTCCGGGAGCGCCTCCTCGCCCTCATAGCCGCCCAGGTTCAGGCCCAGGCCCAGGCCCACCAGCCGCAATTCCCACGCTCAACCGCCCTCCACGATCGCCCCAAGCCTGATCACGTTCCGCCCCTTGAGTTCCCTCGCTCTGTCTCCCCTTACGTCACCCGCCGGAAGCCCCACGACGACGACCCTTCCTGGGCCGTTCACCACCAGAGATTTTACAGTACTCCACAGGTTGGTCCGACTTACAGCGCGGCCTCCACCGCTGCTGATTTCGAAACTTCCAGATCCTTCAAGAGAAGGAACAGGAGATTCTCGGTTCTGTCTAACCTGTTCAGGTCCAGATCCGAGAAATTGGATTCGGATCTTCGGGTTTCTTGTCATGATCCGAGCGGTGAATCTGTTTCGTCATCTTCTTCGTCTTCCTGGATCAACACGATCTTTCCCGTTCGTCGGAGAAACCCGCATGCCAGAGTGTTCTATACCGCTGAAGACTCCGGCCCTGATCACCGCAGATCGTGCAGGAGAGTGAATCGGGGAATGTCGCCGGCAAGGGAAGATGAGTCCGACGAGGAGTGCGATTGGACGCCGGAGAGATCCTCAGAGTTGCGGAAAACGCCGGTGGCGTCCCTTCGGGGGAAGGCGGGACATGGCCACGCCCGGCAAATGTCCGGCTTCGCGTTCTGCTTGAGTCCACTCGTGAGGCCCAGCCCGAACCGGCAGTGGAATCAGAAGGTGGGTTTGGCGCCAGATTTAGCTGTTTCAGGAGAGATTAGGGGCCCGGTAAAGCCGCCGCTTGCGACGGCGGCGGCATTCTGTGCGAACAGGTCCCGGAAACTCGCAGATTTTGGAAGAGTCAATCATAACCGTTGATTGCGGTTCCCGTTGACATTGGACCGGGACAGTGATTTGTGGTGGCATGGGTGTCGAAGTCATCGCGATTACCGTTTTGCCCTTACCGGTCTGCGCTTTTTTCACTTTTACCTTTTTGTTTTCTGGTGGGGCTGAGTTGGGGTATGTTCATTTCCTTTCTTGGGCTGGCCTGGGTGAGTAGTAGTTGTTGGAATCACCGAATCAGCCCAATACCCCAATTTGATTAGTAACTACTTAGTAGCTTGTAAGAAAATGGAAGTAAAAAAAAAAAAACAGAAGAGCGGGGAAAAAGCCAACAGAAAAACAAAAGAAGAACTTTGAGTCTCTTCCATGGGTACAGTTGTATTGTACATTACCAGACCACAGGATATAAATATGATTCATTTTTCTTGTCACATTCCCTGGAACATTTATCTCCAACAAGCATTTCTTTTCTTATGATGCTCCTTTCTTCTACGTATTCCTTCAAATACCTAACGTATGGGTATGTGACGTCCGACGGACACGAAAATAAATACGTGTGATGTATGGACCCAGGTGGGATCCAGACCATGAGAGGCAGTCCTATACTAATACTATTCCTACTTTCATATATGTTAGGGGGGATCACCTCATAGAAAACTTGAGCGATCCAACGTTGCGGTTGGGGTTCACACAGGGCGACGGCTACAATTCAATCCCGTAATAAATATTCTGTTCTGGAAACGTGAAATTCTTTGAAAGCAGTGAGCAAGGAAATCTCATACTAGTAAATGAGCTATTAATATTTCCTGACTTCAGAGATGGCAGAAAAGTTCGGCTTACCTGATTACCAAACAAAAGTCAGCTGATCTCGCTCTTTAACTTCTGAATTATATACGGCTCTCGCGGCCAAGTTGCCTCAATAATTTTAGTCATACTCTATACATCGACTTTTCTTTCTTCTAACTACTGGTTCAATTTACCAGGAGACTAGGTCGAACTCACGCCCCAATCTTCTAGTTTTGAAACATAATCTCTTCTCTTGCATTTTACAAATTCAGTTAAAAAGTTAGTTGCTAGCTAAAAACAATTGTATTTCTTTTGCCATTATATTGAATATTGATAAGAATAAAGGTAATTTATCTAGCTAGTATAGGTGAAGTTTATTGAGCATGGGTTTAAGTCATATCTTATTTTGAGTCAAGTTTTACGATAATATGGGGTTAGGACTTCGTCAACCTACGCCTTGAGCCCCAACCAACTTCAACTCGACCATAGTTATCAAGCTTTTTCCTATTCTTATCCGCAAAGGTTTAGTTACACTATTGGATTTAGGCCTAGAAACTAGGTCCAAATCACACTTATCCTTCCAAATTTTAAAACTTACAATTACCATCGTTCAAAAGACATCATTAATTATATATTGAGTTTGCACTTGCCCACCTAAAGTTTAGCTATAATTATACTTACCCCTCAAGTCTTAAAACTTATGGTTACATCCATTCAAGTAAGTTGAGCTTTCTTAAAGCCGAGCTTAAGCCTACATTTTGTGAGTTTTTAAAACTCTAGCATGACCAAAACAAGCCAAGCTTAACCCTATGGTGTTCAATCTCAATTCTACTCGATTTCACCCTTATTATCCAATAATTGTTATACCATGGCTTCACATTTCTAATATATTTTTTTCCTATGCTGCTCACTTACAGCTGGTTAATGAAGTTAGAAATGTGGGGTCCCGGGGGGGGGGGGGGGGTGTAGATTTTGAAACCTTTGAGTGGAATGTGTCATTTTGACTTAATCTCATAAGCAATTCTACAATTCACTCATTTTTATGTTAAATTTTGAAAGAAATAAACTCATATAGTAATTGCTATAAATAGTAAAGAGGATAGTTTTTGTAAGACAAAAGAAGTATAATGATATTAAGCTTAAGAGGGTTTGCCAGAAATTATGTTTAAATGATTAAAGTGATTATTTTGATATATATCATTTTTTTAATAGAAAATTGCATTAATCTTGAAGAGGGCCACAAAATGCTTTTATTATTTTTTTTACAAAAGCAAGAATTTTTTTGTAATATGTCCCTCTTGAATAACATGAAAAATTATTAAAAAAGTAATTATTTCTCAAAAGAAAAATACTATTCAATTGATAATAGTGACAGTAAAGTACTAAATAGTAGAAATTTTATAACAAAATGAAATAATTTTTTAGCATGAAACAATACATTTAGCCCCAAAACTTAGCCAACTCAAGTGAGTTGATCGTGCAAGGACTCAAGTTCAGAACTAATCTATGGAACATCCACTTATGCCACATGTACTAACTTTTGTGAAAAGAATAAATGCTAAGTAATTAGACTTTGAAACTTGGAGTTACATATGCACATAAGAAACCACACAAACTTCTCATGTGGAATATGTGATGTCACAATCTACTCCACTTATATACTCAATGTTTTTATTGGGTTACAAACAAATCCCGAATCATGAGACCAGTAGGTGATAAATATGAACTGTATACAAATAAACAAAACAGGACCTAAGCCTATATAGAATCGAAAGTATAGTCTACACCTTCATACAACTGGATTGACTCTAATACTATTTGTGATGACCACAGTCCAGAACCAATTCAAGAAACAACCACTCATACCACATGAGTTATCATTATGAGAAAATTAAAAAAAAAAATAAGCATTAGGTTATCAGACTCTAAAACTTGAAGTCATATATATACATAAAAATCACATAAACTTCCCTTATGGGATTTGGGGTGTCAGATCGACAACTCACTACTCAGTAAATACCGGTCCCTGAATTCTAAAAACTATTCAAGTTAGTCCATTGGTCACTATAGACAACTAACGGCGTTGGTTCAAATGGCCACTGTATAGTCCAATGCCTCTATGCATTCCAGTTTATCAATAGAGCTCGATGACGAGGACTCATAGGAACAAGTTGCCACAACTACTTGAGATACCATTTCTGAATTCGAGGAAGTTTCTTCCATTGCCATGGACAAATTGGATGTGTTACAGGAGAGCAATGCATTGGGACCTGAATCGAACTATGTCATCGGAGAAATGAGATGTAACCCAGGCAGAGCAGGGCCGATGGTTTTAAGTGGCGCCGGCAGACGTAGTGGGAGGCTGAGCATTGGTTGAAGGACGATGCATCCAATGAGATGGGAGAATATGGAGGGGAATCAGACGGCGACAATTAATGGAGTTTGAGATGTGAATAGAGAGGATGAGATGGGTCGTTAGGTGGTGATAATGCTACACGGCCAAGTCAAGTCACCCGCAACCCATAAAATAATCCAACTCAATTGCTTAATTCCGCCTCATTAATACGCTTTAAAATGAAAGAAATTGCCCCGTAGACTCTTCTATTGCATTTTTAACAAATTCAATTAAACAACATAGAAAAGAATAAAAGTGACTATCTAATAGACCTGGAATTTAATCAGATTTTTATGAAGTATGAGTTCAATTCAAACTTTAAAGAGTAAAATACTGTCTGTCAACAAAAAAAAAAGAGTCAAGTACTATCATTATATAAGAAAATACTTTATTAAGCTAAGCCTTGAGCTTGAGTCAGCTTGGGCACAGCAAGATTTTATTTTATTATTATTATTATTATTATTATTTTGTACTTAAGATTTCTACACTACAAGTTAATAAATAGTTTTAAAAGAAGGAATAAGATAGAAGAAGGGCTTGAATAAAGTATTAATGGACGAGGGAGCCCTATATTTCTTATATTTGCCGGTTGACCTGGTAGTACAGGACAAACTCAACTAGTTAACTCAAATTGCATAATTTTGTAGGCTTGCTGGGGCAACATGCTCAAAATTGAGATGTTCAAAATAATCAAATTCTAATTTTCTCCTTTTTAAATAAGTAGAATGTGTCATTTAGAAAACATGTTCAGAAGAAACTTCGCCTTTTCTTTATATTTTTTTATCATTTTATTTTGTTGGGTAGGTGTTATTCTAATTTTATTGCTTTCTCCCATAAAGACCGAATATTTTTAGGGGTAAAATTTATTTGTGGTCTCTAACTTTTTTACATTATTTTAAATGAATTCCTAACATTTATTTTATCCTCTTAAAATCCTTAATGTCCTCTTCTTTGTCTCAATTGTGATCTTTTTATTAATTTTACAGTTAAATTTAATAAAATTTTGGAAAAAAATTTCACCCTTAATCATTACATTTTCTTCCTCCCACTCAAAGTACCCTTAAACATGTAAATTTAACAATTCTTTTTATTTTCACTTTTCAGAATCCTCTCTCTCTCATCGATTCTAATTTCCCAGGGAAAAAAAGTCCCACAACATCATTAACAATCTCTCCCACCTCCAATACATCCTCCACCGCCGCCGCCGAACCACAAAACCTCACCAACAGCTACTCCACCTCTTCAACAGTCTCGAATCTCAAAACCTCGCCTCCTTCTCCACCTTGTAAAGCGACCGCCTGACAGAGATCCAAGTCCTTCGATGACTCTAGCATGCCCGAGATCCTGTCTCGATGGTGTTGGGACTTTGGAGTGCGAGTCCGGCCCAGATTTCACTTGAGATAGCAGAATCTGACTGGTTTGGCTTGCACAACCTGGTTCTCTCTTCCTCTCTTGCAGTTAATGGTGGCGGTGGCAGGGTGTATCGGGTCACTGCAGTAACGTGCAGTGATCCCTAGACGGCAAGCAGCGTCGGTGACCGGGCTCTGATGGTGGCTTGAAACCGCGATGATGGAAGGAAGGGCGGTGGATCTGGATAGAGAAAAGGTGGGGATTGGTCGCGGAGCGTTCTTCTTTTTCTTGGTCTTTCATTTGGCATCGCTGGTGCGAGGTGGCGCCTCGGCTCGGTGGTTGATCCAACAGCTGGAGATGGTGGCGGCATCTGGGGTGGCGGCAGCAGAGATTAGAGTCTAGGCTGGTAGGCTGAAGGTGATGTTGTTAGGCTTGAATATTTTATGAGGAGCGTTGGCTCATAGGAAAATTAGAATGAGACGTTTAAGTGTTAAATTTAGAGTTTTGAGGGTGATTTGAGTGACAAAAAAAAATACAGGGACCAAAATTGACATTTCTATTGAGATTTCGTTAAACTTAACTGAGACATAAAAAAGACTGCAATTGAGATAAAAATAGGAAAATTAGGGACTTTAAGATAATAAAATGAAGGTTAGTAACTCATTTAAGATAACATAAAAATGTTAATGATCACAAATGAATTTTATTTTATTTTTAGGCAAGTCCCTTTTTTTTTTGTATTTGGTATGAGACGAATGTTAATGATCACAAATGATTTTATTTTTGCCGCTCCATCCTCCTAGTCAATCGAAGACCATCACTAGCAATAGGAACAACTTCAACATGAGACGAATAATAACAAACAATTTTCTTCTCAAACAAATTCTCATTCTAACTCAATTGGAACCACAAGTACTTCCACTGGTTGAAATAAGTGCCATTCAAACCTCCTGGTGTGATAACAACACCTCATGAAAGTTTTGGCTAACTAATTAATTCGGATAAATTTTATGGGAGACCTTAGCTTATTTTTGTGTTCTAAAATGGTATATTAACTTAGAATTGTCCTATCAAAATCTTTTACCTTATACCATATATCCTAACTGAGTTTGGATCCTTTATGTTAATTAGACTGTCAAAGCAGATGAAAACTACTAATGTGACATTAATTAAGATTAAAATAAATGTAAAATTACAATTTTGGTCCTCAAACTTTTTTAATGATTAATTTTAAGCCTTAAACTACAAACTCTATTATTTAAACCTAAAAGTTGCATGTTTTGCCTATCAATTCATCATCCACTTAAGCCCATCTTCTTCCTTCCATCTTTCCTTCCATTTGAATCTGCCATTGAAAAACATCATATTCAATTTGACCCTAACAAATTAGACACTAAAATTCCAGCAACCTTAATTAACTACTTAGAAACAGAAACCCCACAACATTCTTAATTGTTAATAAATTATGTACTAACTATTAATTAACTACTTACAAAACAATAACTCTGAATGGCAAATTTGGGCTTTGCAACCATATTTGGGTTCTATTAAATTGCATTCCTAACTCTTCTCAAATCTCTCCCATTCAGCATCCTTCTAATCTCTTCATGAACCAAAAGACACAAAACCCTAACTTCAATGGTAGCAACGGATCCACAAATTTCAAGTCAAACACACAAAATCTTAGTTCTTCCCAATGGTACTTGTCAAGTCAATCAACAGTTTATTCCATCCATTGGCTACTTATGGACCTCTACAGTAAAGCTTGCTAGAAAATTCTTCATCCTCAAATTTGAGAAATGGAACACCTCTAAATGTTGGTTCTTCTTTGAACATAATAGTAAAGATTTACATTTTTTTGGTATTAGTTTCTATCTCCTGCTCTCCTTTGGTTTTTAGTTGGTTTATTGTGCTTTTGTTGGATTGTTGATGTTATATAATATTCAATTCCCTTGTTTTGGTGTTTATGTATACTAATGTGTTGTGTTGAAATGCCTTAAGTTTGGAAAATTTTGATAATTTTGTGTCAAGCAAAAAAGGGGGAATAGTGAGATTGGAATGGTTTGCTTTTGTGTTCATTCTTTCTTATTTTCTTATGAGTTCTGGTCTACCAGTACAATCACTTGACCTAGCTTTCTTAGCCTAACAAACGAGCCTTTCAAGTCACTGGCTTCTTCTCCACTTTCACCTTCCCCTTTGCCATCATTAAGGATGCCATTAAAAGATAAAAGCTTAAAAACAACTGAAAAAACAATTGATTTCAGTCACCTAGAGCAACTAAACTAAGACTAAAACTGTCAATAGCAAAAACCATACCTGCTCCTCTTAGAATGATTAAGGGGTGACTGAATTAATTGACTGAAAATATCAATTACGCCACTTATAGTCTGTTGTCATTAGAGCAAATGAATGTGTCAGTGTTGTTCTTGAAATTAATTTTTTTTAAATATTAATTGAGAGCTATAAAATTAAATTAATATTAATTATTATAATTATTTAAATTGGTTTGCAAATTTAATGAAAACAAAAATTTGGAATAAAATAATATATTATTAATCTATGTATATTTTTGGATTTTTTATGATGTATGCTTATGGAGTTTGTATGTCTGAAATTGGTTCATATATGTATGAGACTAGGATGGTGGTGGTGGTGGTGGTGGTGGTGGTGGTGTGTGTGTGTGTGAACATGTATTCCTTTTGTATAAAACAGGAAATAATTTGTATGAAACTGAATTGCTATTATAGGAAACTAGGTTACTATTCTGTATAACTGTGTTACAATTGTATAAAATTGGATTCATATATGTATCAAACCATGTTGCTACTGTATAAGTTTTGAGTTTTGATAGTGTATAAAACTAGAGATAAATTATACAAAACTGAGATTTATTTGTATGAATCTATGAACTATTTGCGTGGAATTGAGTGCATTTGTTGGAACACAATGTATAGATACAATAATGAATCGTGGGAATACAGCCAACACTTCAATTGGTTGGGAAATAAAGCCTGAAGATAATTCATAGATGCAACTAAGATTGTATTGTATGAAATTAAGGTCATATTATAAAAATGTGAAATTCTTATTAAACCAAATTAGAATGCCGATAAATGAAATTGACTTCCTTTTGTATGAAATTGAGTTGTTTTGTATGAAACAAATTTTTTGTTGCAAGAAATTAAGTTGAAATTATATGAAATTGAGTTCTTGTTATATCAAATTGAGTTTATATTTTATGAAATTAAGTTCTTATTGTATCAAATTGAAATGTTGATATATGAAACTATGAATCTATTTAACAAAAAAAAGTTTCCAATCAAATGAAATTGAGTTCATATTATTCAAAATGCGTTTCTATTATACGAAATTGAATATTCTTTATCAAATCTAACAAAAACTCCAAAAATGTGAAACTAACTTATTCATGTATTAAACTAGTTGTACGAAACTGATATCAGAATATATGTCATTCTCTAAACACATTTGATTATGTGAAAAAATGAATAACTAAACTCATTTTTAAATAATTATCATAATTATCACATTATACCTTTTTTTGTTCCATTAAGATTATCTTTTCATAATGAATTCAAATTCAAAAAATTTCCCATAATTAAAAATTTGAGTAAAGTTAATATATTCCATAATTATCTCAATTAAATCTAACTTATCCTAATAAACAAAAGTCAAAACTAATAGACCTCTAACAATGTTAAGTTGGTGCTTAGCACCTAAGTGCATGGTCTGAGGCCTCAAATTCAGTTACCCTTCTCTCTTGAGATAAATAAATACTTAATCATAATTAACAAAGAAGACCCTTATCAATTTCATTAATTAAGAATGGGTTAAGTGATTACTCTTTAATTCAACTAGTGGATTAAGTGAAGATCTCTATTCCCTTAAAATATACTATGGTTACTGTCTTTTCCACCTCAACTCTGCCTTCTCAAGATCAACATCATGATCATTCTAGGTGTATTAATAGTTGTTTAAAAAACACACACAAGAGTAAGTAATAATTAAATAGTTAACAAGTATGAAATACTTCAATATAGCTTACTCTCATTTCTTAAACTAGTACTAGCAGTATAGCTCAGAATTTTGTTGAACAAATCCTTCCACAGTTAATCAATTTCTTCTATTCCAAACAAAACCCACTCATCTCTAGAAAATTTGTCATACGTTTGTTCTCCAACTACCTCATTTGATTTATTTTGTAAGATAAAATTCTTGCAAGTGACAAAATTCTCCAAAACCAATTATTCCTATTCAAAAGCTGAGACAATTGAATTTTAATTCCCAGCAACAAAATTCACTAATTTCATTAACAATTATTTATCTAGTTCTTCCAAAATTGCCCAAATTATCAAATTTTCATCTAGGTTGTTCATTAGAAACAACGATGTTGTCCACGAAGTTAGAATTCAACATTAGAAGCAAAGATCTATCATTTTCGATAAGTCACTAAAATGCATCTGTCTACTGCGTCCGTAGCCCATCTGACAACTCACACCATGGGAACAAGTAACATTGAATCAAAGCGAGCCTATGGAGTTGAAAAGAAGAAAGCAGTCCGAATAATACAATTTGGGGCAATTCAAATGAATTTATGATTGTAGATAGACATGGGTCTGTGATAGGCTAAGCACCATGGCAAGGGCTTTTCCTCTCTCTTTAAAAAAAACAATAAAATGTAGCAGAAAAAATATAATGATGGAAAATTGGTGAATTCTTTGGATTTCTTAAATATTAGCAATAAAGTTTGCTCGTTATAAATTGAAAAATATGTGACAAGCATTTATTTTTCATTACACTGTAGAATAACGAATGGTTACATAATGATTTTCCCAACAAAAAAAAATTAGGTGAATTACAAATTGCCCCTTGATGTTTGGTTCATATTACACTTTGCCCCTATTTGTTTGGGAATTATACATTTTCCCTCTATGTGTTCACTGTTGTCTAAACAGATGTTAGAATTGTGGGACCTACATATAGAAGGTCCAAAATAACCCTCAGTTGGTGCACTTCCTTCCCTCCTAAAAAATTAATCTCTACGTGAAGTGTTATGGGTACTATATGATTGGGAAAAACAGAGGCAACAATACTAGTAGGGTTTGCTCAACTTGAAGGAGAAATCACTTTGTGATAAATGATTCTATAGTTAAATGAAGGTTGTAGAAGGCAAGAACAAGTTTCAAGGAGTAGAAATTTTAATTTTTCTTTTCATTTTATGTTACGTGCTCAATTGGTTGGTGTTCTATTGGTTTTGTTTGGAAGTCAATATTTTTCTTCATCACCCTTATTGTAATTTTCATTATATCTTGCTGTCCTCAGGCATGGACCATTTTGTATGCATTGTTATTCTACCATTATAATGGTGACTCACTGGGTATGCTTTTGTATGTTGAAATAGAAGTTGACCTTGAAAAATACTTATTCATTGTATTGTGGAGGTTATTTTCACTAAGATGAACATGTATTCACTTGAGCTTGAAATTTGAACTATTAATGATATGTTGATTAAGAATGATGTAGACTTGATGAAAGTGTTTTTTTCATATGATGGAATTAAAGAAATTTCAGTGTATGTCAAAAGTCAAACATGGAGCCTTGTTGAGGTGTCTGTTTTTAGATCTCTTAAGGAAGCTGTAATGCATGTTGTTTTGAGGCAAGATTAAAAAAAAATGTTGCTTTTTATGAAGGAACAACAGGGATGCCTTGAGAAATAGAGACTTGTTCACAAGTACATAGGAAGCTGAATGTCAATGAAGGTCATTTACAATTGTGTAAATTTCAGTCAAGTTTTACTGTTGTTGGAGGTTTGAGTTCAGAGAATAAGCATAAAGGTCATTTGTAATTGTGCAAATTTGGCAGAGTTATGATGAGGCCTATAAAGGATGCTAGACAAACAAGGAGAAAGGAAGTTGGTGTTCATGTTTTGAGTGATTATTATGAACATGAAAAAGAAGAAGTTATGATGAGTGGTGAATATTACCAATTGTTTGATGATAATGATGACAAGTAGTTAAATACAAGAGATGGTGAAATTGAGAATAAATCCTCTGATGATAGAGATGCCATAGAGGTGAAAGAAGAAGATGATTCCAATGAACACGAGCTTAGCGATTGTAGAAAATACTCTTCACATGATGGGTACTCGATGGATGAGCAAAATGTAGGTTTGAGAAAGAAGAAAAAAAAATTGATATCCATTTTAGAACTCTTGCGAAAAAGTTTAAGAGAATAGCTGAAGTGAAAATTGTCTTTGAAAAATTCAATATTTTTAGGGATGTTCATCATTTCAGAGAGGTTATAAAGGACTACACAGTAGAAGAAGTGTATGATATTGAAAGACTTAAGAATGAATCATGTAAGGTCAAAGCCTATTGTAAAGTTGAGGGATGTTTTTGGCTGATCCTTGCTTCTCAGTTGCCAAATAAAACTACATTTATGGTAAAGACACTCTATGGACAACATACCTACATTAGGCTAGCCAAAAATTCCAATGCCAATGATGATTGGATTCTAAAAAATTGGATGGGTATCTATGCACTGGCCCTAACATAAGTTATAACTTGATGTCTAATCATTTATCAAAGACATATGGTGTTGAACCTTGTCAAATGCAACTTTACAGAGCAAAGAGGAAAGATAAGGATGAAAATGAAGGGAAACATTTAGAATCTTATTCAAAGTTGAGAAAGTATACCCTTTTGTTAATGGTTAAAAATTGAATTGTTGCAAAGATGGAGTTTTATATACTCGACCCATTGGCCCAACAACTAGTGTTCAAAGGATCTTTATTTGCTTTGATGCTAGCATTAAAGGTTTAAAGGCAGATTGCAGACCATTTATTAGATTAAACGGATGTTTTTTTAGAGGTCCATATGGAAGAATATGCTTAGTTGCAGTAGTCATTAATGACAATAATGGTATATTGCCATTAGCAGTTGTTGTTGTTGAGGTTGAGTGCGAGGAAAGCTATATTTTCTTCTTGGAGTGCTTGCAACAGAGTATTGGTCATGAAACAATTACATTTATGAGTGAAAAACAAAAGGTATGAATTTTATAGAATATGATAGACTAGCCCATTGTATTATTCTCTTAGATTAAGGTGTATTCATACATAACTACAAGTCATATGAATTAGGCATTTATGATTTCTGTGCATTTGTCTCTTATTTAGATTGCTTCCTTACAGTCAACCACTTGTCTCAAATTCCATACAAATATCTATAAATGGTAAGCTATATTACTTGCATAACATGTGGGAAATACATTGTAATGGTTAAAAATAGATCTGAAGTCCCTAAAATAGGTTTTGAAAACATGGTTGCTGTAAATTTTGATTAAATAGCAGTAAGGTTTGACTTTATATTTGACTTTAAGCTAGAGAACATGTTTTAGTTTAAAATTTGAGGACAATCCTGAAGGCATATTTAGAATGTGATTGTAGCTTGAAACCAAATTTTAGAGCCTAAGTTTGCATTTTTTTCTAATCAACTTCATTGTTACAGTTTTTGAAAAGTTGAGCTAGTCATAAATGATTTGTGTTGCATCTACCATAGCTTGCAAGATATCTTGAACACACTTGCTGTTACTTAATTTCAAGGCTTAATTCAAGTTATAAGGTATGCATTTCCACAAGCTAGACATAGGTTTTGTGTTAGAGATCTCTATTCCAATTTCAGAGCCAAGTTTGGAGGGTTTGCAATGGGGTAAGATTTTTTTTAAAATTGTAAAAACATACAACAAGCGAGATTTTTAGACTTATTTAAATAACATAAATCTGGGAGATAAAAGTAAGGAAGCATTTTAATGGCTAAGTAAGAAGTTTGCTGAAACTTGTGCTAGAATAGGCTTTTATCATTATTATAAGTGGAAAATGTCATAAATAATGCCATAGAGTTCTTCAACAGCTAGCTAGGCATGATCAGATTTCTTCCCATCCTACTTTGCCTGAGAAAATAAGGTTAAAAGTGATAATGAGGTTTCAGAAAATATTTGGTACTGATTGCTCATGGGTAACCAAACTTACCCCCATTTGCATTGAAAGAGATAGATCAAGCTATTAAAGACTCTAGGTTGTATACTCCCATCTCTGTTGTGAATGAAGAGTTCTAGGAAATGGCTGGGAAACATATGGGGGTTGTGAATTAGGCAACCAAAACATGCACATGTGAGTAATGGATGTTAACTAGGCTTCCTTATAAACATGTAATGCTACGCTTGAAGATCAATGAATTCCAGAGTAAAATTCCTCACCAGATGTTGTCCTCATCTCCAGCCACCACTATGTTCATATTTTCTCTACATTGTCGTCTTTTGCCCACCCATCATCATTGATTCACTCTTGAATGCTCTATTTTACTTTTGGCACTAATAAAAGAGAATGTAGGGGCAATTTTAGGTTAACAATTCCAAACTTGGGTAGGACCCACAATGTTAACGGTTAGGATGATGACAGTGATTACAGAGTGGGTAAAATGTACAATTCCCAAAATAGAGGGGACAAAGTGTAATATGGACCAAATGTCATGGGGTAATTTGTAATTCACCCAAATAATTTGGAAAAAAAAAAAAAGCATTTTTGAAGGCTTTTAAAAGACTTTGGATCAATTTGAATAATAATGCCTCTAAATAAAAGAAGTCTCAAACTAAGATTAAGCAATTTCTTTTTCTATTTTTGAAATCCTAAATTAGACATTATTTTCTTTTAAGGCCTAGAAAAATAGAATTTGGGTTAATATGAATGATCAACTCTAGTACTTTCTTACGCTCTGTTTTCCTTTTTTAAATAGCAAAATCAATATTTTTCATTTGACCGCATCTTTTGATGTTTTAAATTATTCTCTACCTTGGAACCAAATTGTCGTGGGTTCCAGATGCAGTGGAGACACTCCCACACAAAATCACCATTAAATTGTTCAAATGCCGCTTGACGCCCTCCATGTTTTGTGAGATAGACGACTTACTCTCAAACTCCCCTTATAACTACTCTTACTTTGAATGTATACTTGTGCATGCTTCTAATTACGAAAAATAGTTGTAACATTTGTTTCATAAGCTATTCTAAATAGGATAAAAGAAGACAAAGATTTATTGGTAAGGTAAAAAGTTTAGCTATTGCAGTAGTCTTGATCATTTAGTCATCAATAAAAATATTAAAGGCATTATTTTTTTTTTATAATCAGAATAAAGAACAAGGGACAAAGTTAAGAGAACAGAGAGGATGCTAGAATATAGGCTAGAGTAATATGCCCCCGAGGCACGACCACTACCAAGCAGCGATTAAAATTCTCCATTTGATTCTAGATTTCCTGTGTGAGGGTGACCTTTTCTATATATTGCACAGATAATTGCTTCATCTGCGTTTTTGCTTCTAATGCTTTCCTTTCAAGAGGCTACCTGTTAACTTGTTGCAACAAAATATTAAACTTGCAAGTCCCAGCAAACAATGCTACGTAAAAATTCTGGGAATAAACAAGATGAGGATATTGTATTGATAGGTATTTCTGCTGATTCTTGGATAGAAGCTTCACTGTCCCATTATCCTGATCTTGTTTACCTGTCTTCCTTCACAGTTAGATGATCCTTGTATGACCATGCTCACATGACCCTTGTACAGTTCATTTTGTCTGCCACTATTTTGTCTAGCCCTGGTACCAAAATGAATTCCAAAATTCATAAACATCTCTTGCCACCGTGACTGTTAGATAGTTTCATGACCTGCATGTGATAAAAATAATAAACAAAAAGGTGTTTAGAAGTATTTATATATTTGCTAACGGAATTTCTGTATCCATCCAATCAGTTTAAGACATTCATACTACTATTAGATTTGCAAATTATTATAATTTGTTTCCTTTCCAGAAAGCAATTAGAAGGAACTGACTCTTCTCAAGACATGTTAAGATCTCATATGAAGAACTCAAAGGTACTGTTTGTCTACTCCTAACTTCCAGCAGTTAACTCCTCATCATTCACATAGAATTTCATAACCCCCTTCCCCTTAGAATGTATAAAAACAAGGCATGAACCTAATCAGAGGTTTTAAGAGGTACTATGATTCTATAAGAAAAGAGCACAAGCCTTCTTTTATATGTCAACTGGCCATTTGCAAGGTTGTTTCGGTTTTGAACCTCCCAACTGGTCCCCTAACTCTATTCTCATTTATATTTTGTTTGAATATTGTTCTGCTAAGTCTCTCTAAACATAGAAAGTATAATGGTGATGTTACCAGATTCCACATTGTATTTAACCAACATATTCTAATTTAATTGTAACACATCTCCATTTTTCCATTTTAAATATACTAATGAGCTTATTTATGACTAACAGTAGTTTCTCATCTTAGATGAGTACAAGTTTATGATATAATTCGGATGATTGCTTATATCTCTACAATTCTCATATAAACTAGTATTGATAGCTTAAATTACTTTATTTTTAATTAAATTAAATCCGACAATATCGCATTGTCATCGACAGATTTGCAATTTTGTCCTTACGCCCCTTCCTTCTTCCACTTCCAGCCTTGCTCAAACATAGACCCCAGCACAATTCACCCCCGTAGTTTAGTCAAAAATCCAATTGAATCCAAAGTTTACAGAAACTTTCACTTGTACCCAAAGCTTGTTGTGAGGTGCCGCCAATTTGGATTGGATTGAACAGGTGAAGATGCATAGTTTCTAGAACTACTGGAATGCCCAAGGCTTTAAAGTACTCGATGTTTCAAGTAAGTATGAAACCAAATTAATCACCATCACCACAAGTTCATTCAATAGCTGGGAGCGAGGGAGTACATGTACGCCCAACTTGCAAGGTATTCATACATCTCTTGAAACTTATTTCTTTTATTTTCTGTATTCTTACAAATGTGTTTATTCTTACAAAAATTGTTTATTTATAGAAACTTCGTTATCACTCCTCAATCAGATCTCATACAGAGAAGTCTAACGTAGTATCTTCTCAATTGCTTTCTTTTATATTTGCTGCTCTTCTGTCTGCTAATCTCTCTTCTATGAAGAATGAATAAAGAACAAAAAAAAATTAATGGCCGGCTCCAAGGAGATTAGAGACAAATAATTTCTCTGAATCACTTTTCCGTAGGGTCTATGTTTTGTCATTTTGTTAGATTGTCAATGTTTTTACCGACTATACTTGAATCTAACTAATTTAAGATAAAAAATTTATCGTTATTGAGAAGTTGAGTATGTTATTGACGATTCAAATCATATAAAAAATTAGAAAGTTAAAGTCGTTCAAATTTGATAGTTTGATGAATTAAAAAAATAGAAACAATAATTTAGATAAATCTCATCCAATTAATTAGAATTTATTTTAATTTAGCAATTTATAATATTTATAATATATAATAATTATATATTCTCTAAAAAATATAAAATAAACATGAAGATAAAAATATTTACTTTATAAACATACGGGTAAAAGGTCACAAACATTCCTAAAACTTTCACATTATCTCATGTCAATTGACAATTCTACAAGTCCGCGAAGTAAATATTTAGATAAATAAAAGGAATAGAAATAACAATTTAGATAAATCTCATCAAATTAACTAAAAACTATTTTAATGTAGGAATCAATATGTATAATATATAATAATTATATATTCTCAAAAACAATATACAATAACTATACGATAAAATTTAATTTACCATATATATGGATTAAAGGTGACATATAGTCTTAAAACTTTCGCATTTTCTCATTTCAATTGGCAATTCTATAAGTCCACGAAGTATCAAAGAAGTCCAAAACGGCAAAAACTTTTCAAATGTTATTCCTAAGTTAGCAATAAGTTCTAATACAATAAGAGAAATGTGAAACATTAACCGAATTTTCGGTTGTAAACTGGGTGCCAAAAATTGAAATTTCAATTGGTGATTGATTCATCAATCAGCTTTTCGCATCCATGTCGTGGTGTAAGTCAACAAGTCACCAATTCCCACCACTTCGTCAACTAGATACAAGTTTTGGTTAGATCATTTAGATTCATGTTTAATCGGGTTATCATGAATTTAAATACAAGTTGGGTTATTTAGTATTAGGAAAAAAAATTCTCCAATTACCCATTATGTAAAGAGGAACAAAAGACACGATCAAATAAGCACATATGAATTTAACGTAGTTTGGCTCTTAACTTGTATATATGTCCTTAGTACTCACGTTGGCCTATAGATCCCTTACACACCACTAATAACCTCAATATCTTACCCTCATACAATTACAATATATGAGAATAGTAAAAGGCTTATCGTCCTTACCCTTTCCGGCCTCCAAATCTCTCTTCCACCTTCAAACCTTCACATCTCACTTCTTCATCTTACTTATTCACCACATTGATTTTTCTTTCATACTAAAAACTCAACATAACAAGCCTTTTTATAAGCCACACACAAACTAACACTAAATAAAAAAACCAAATCCTAAACAAATAGGAAAACTAACACTAAATCTTATAAACAAACTAAATTTCTAAAACTTCTTAGATTTAAGCCAACAAACCCAACATTTAGGTTTGATTGATATCAAGTTGAGTGGATTTTAGGTTCAGGTTTGGGTTAGGTCATATCGGATTTATTTAGGTTCAAGTTCACTATAGGTTGAGTTAATTCCAATCTTGGGTAATTTCATATTAGGTTATTCGTAAAGGGTATTTCTAAATAAGACTATAATTATGTTTATATTTAGAAAATGTTACATCATGTTTCAATTTGGTCCTTAGAAATTTTCTACAGCCCAGGCCCTCCTTTAAAAAAATTTTGGCCCTACCATGTGTAAGGGGTACTAGTTAAGGAGTCCATGCTACGCAACTGGTTTTGATTACATGGTAGTACCAATAAAGACATGATAATTAATTAGATTATAATAGTGTCTACATCATTATAGTTTCAAGTTGTACATATAACATAAGCTATGCAAAGAAATATTTACAAAAGAATAAACATAACTATATATTTCATTATGTTGTACGTAAGGAATCATTAAATTCTATAAAATATATAGAAGTGGAAAAAACATTAAAAGAATAAACATAAACAAATGAAAGTTTGGAACTCATAAATCATTTCAAAATCTAACACATAATCATAAACGAGTCATATAAAGGTATAAATAATACTCACTAGCCACAAATATGATTCAAGAAATGAACAATCCAAAGATACAAACAATATCAATGCAACAGAAAGAAACAAACACATACAAACTAAGTGAAAATCATTAAAAAAAATAAATAGAAACATATCACATCACTAAAGTAAGAAACGTCAAAGAAAGTCTGATGAGGCTTTTAGAGTGCTTTCCGATGGCATCGGGTTTAAAGATGAACCTGTTAAAGAGCAAATTATTTGGAGTAAGGGTGGCAAAATCTGAAGTGACAGTTATGTCAAGATGGATGGGGTGTGGTGCTGATAAATTACCATTTGAGTATCTGTGGTTGCCGATTGGACAAAATATGAAGAAGAAATGTTCTTGGTAGTTGATAATTGAGAAAGTTAGCAACAAATTGAATTGTTAGAAAGGAAAGACCTTATCAATTGGTGGTAGGCTGACCTTTTTAAAGTCAGTCCTCAGAAGCTTGCCCCTGTTTTTCTTCTCACTATTTCATACTCTTGTCTTAGTTAAAAAAAATGCTTGAAAGTAAAAGATGTCATTTCTTTTAGGGGGTACAAGGGAGAGTAAAAATTTAGCTTGGGTTGGGTGGAATAGAGTGCTAGCAAAAAAGGAAGAAAGGGGTCTAAGTGTTGGTAGTTTGATGGCAAAAAATTTCTTCTTGGGAAATGGTGGTGAAGGTTTAGAGTAGAAGAGGGTGCACTTTGGTTGAGAGTCATTAAGTCTATTTTTGTTTTTGGAAAGTGGGGGTATTGATCAGAATTTAAATCATAGCTTGTTCTCTGGAGTGTTGGGGGGTATTCTAAAAGTAGGATGAGAGATAGAGGAATATGAAGTTGGCTTTTTTTATTCATTTAGGTGGAAGGTGGGGGATGGAAACAAAGTGATTTTTTGGCATAATTTGTGGGTGGGAAGTTTTCCACAAAAAAACAGATTTTCTAGATTACTCTATCTTGAGTTGACAAAGGGTTGCTTGATAAAAAAGAGGCAAAGCAAAAAAGAATAGGTATGGAATTGGAGGAGAGTTTTGAGGGGGAATGAGTTAGGTGAGTTGAAGGAGTTGATGCAGATTTTGAACAACACAAATTTTGCTGCAGGAACATCGGCTAGATGGAAGTGGCAGTTGAGCTCTAATGGTGATTTTTCTGTGAAGACCTTGTCCCAGTTGATCGATGATGCTATACTGGAGGTGGGCCCGAAGTTCACACTTCAAGATGGAATCATTGGGTTTCAGTTAAAGTTAATGTCTGAGTCTGGAAGGTAGAACAATATTGGTTACCTACAAGAGTCAGTCTTGCTTTGCATGGAACTTATGTTGATGAAATTTATGCCCATTTTGCAAACAAGAGAAAAAGACATTGGACCATATGTTGGTGAGTTGTTCACTGGTTGCACTAGTTTGGAAATTGACGAGATTATGGTGGCGTCTTGGAGAAACTGCAGCTACAGTGGTAGGTGAGGCTTTAAGTGACCACAGTATGAGAGGTTTCAGTTTGTCACAAAGAAAGGTCTGGGAAGCAATATCATTCATTGTGTTGTGTTCTTTGTGGAGCAGGAAGAACAATCTTATTTTTAAAGAAAACAAGAAGTCTAATGAGCAGGTTTTGATGGAAATTCAAACTCTTTCTTGTTGATTAAGAATAGGTGCTCAAAGTTAAATTGTAATTGGGTTGAATGGTTTTATAATCCTAAGTTAGCCTTCGGCAATTGGTTGTAATTCAATAAAGATGAATTGGTTGACCATAGGTGGTTTATTTCGATTGAGGCTTCTTAAATAGATATAGGGAAAGTCAGTTGGGGGATTGTGCAGTTAGAGTAGGGTTAGTTTCTTGCTAGTACTCCTATTTTTTTAAATTATTTCCCATGTTTTAATTTAATTTTTTGTCTGGTATTCAAAAAAAATCAAAGAAAGTCAAAGGGGAAAACAACAATAATGTCACTATATAAGATATAAATAAAATTTAAAAGTAAAATTTCTTTTATCAATTTTTATCTCTTTATAATTCTCGTATCTTGCTCATTGTAAGAACTTTGTATAATCATTTCTTTCAGTTACATAAAAGTGAGTAGCCAAGACCGAATACATGGTTGAGTGTCCATTATATAATCATATATCTGATCAAGTTCCCAAAATTTCCAACTTCAAAATTCAAGCATCTTCAACAATTAAAGAAATGTAATTTATTTGACAGCAAAAATATTAAAGTATAGGACCTATATATTTAGACATATAACAGTACCAATAACACATTGAATTATTAAAGCCTTATAAAAGAAAAAAAAACCTGGGAAACTAAAAAAAAAAAACTAAGATGAACAATGCAAGTATGGATCATACAAATAATTTCTCATTTCAAATACAAGAAAAAAATAAGAAAAAATAATTTACTTCCAAAAAAGCTAAATTAAATTAAGAAAAAAATGACATATATAACACTCACTGGTGTACGTTTAACTTAGAATTGGCAAACTCTAATGCACAGATAGTGGAACTACAGGGGAAAGAATGAAAAAAGTTAAAAGAAATAGAAAAACTGAAATTTCTGTTACAACAAAGAAACAAAAATACAAAGGTTATATGTCTATATACACCATAATACTAATAATATAGCCAATCATAAAAATCTATAAAAAAAATTGGAAAAATAATGAAAACCATAGAAATGACCACATGAAAGTCCAAAACATACCAATCACTTGTAATTTTTAAGATATTGATCAATAATAAAAAAATCTTTCACTTCCCACAGACAAAAAATAAACTAAATTAAGAAAGGCAGAGATATGTGTGATACTCACTAATCAAACTTTTGACTTCATATCACTGCAACAAAGACAAACTACAACATCAAACAGCTCACTTGCATATGAAGTTAATTTTATTCCAAAAAGTAGGTTCACAATAAGATTAAAAGCATCAAACTCTAAAAAAATGATATTTTAATTGATATTTTCTTGACTAACAACAGATATAGCGAGGAGTTCATGGAGCAACCTTTGAATCCTCTAGTTCCATCAACATAACTCTTTCCTTTTTCATTAGTATCATAATTGATGAAACTATTTACTAGCATCAATTGGTTTATTGTTCCAATAGTAGTGATTAAACCAAACTAAATGTTAGTAGATTCAGAATTGTGTATACATAAATGAAGCAATCATAGAGATATATCTAGGTACTGAATTCAAGGATTACGTTGAGGACCAATCATCATAACGAAACTAACATACCATGGAATGAACCAAACCAACCAAAATCTGAAAACCACGGCCAACAATAATTGACAAATAGCTCTTTACCAAAAAGTGACACTCAAAACTTTGTTGGGAGAAGAAACAATTTACTAACTAATTAAATTACTTAGAAATGATAATTTTGGCCACATATCAACCCCAAAATAAGAATTTAAAATAAGAAATCTGGTCCCACATATTCAATAATTCATCATTAATTCTATCTATTTTGTTAAAAGACAAAATGTATATAACTTGGTCAATCATTTAGCTGAATTTGTTGTGTTACCTAATCTACTTACATCTTGTCCATCATTTGGTTGTTTAAGGACAGAAATATCCAAATACAAAACACGCATGTTTGAAACTTTTAATTAGCTACCAGATGTAATGGTTCTTATGTCAATGAGGCAACAATTATATCGGCCATAAGAGAATGTTGTACACCATCAAAACTTCTCAAAACAAATGCAACTTCTTGATGATTCAGTATTATTTTCATATTAAAACTCAATATTTTGAATTAGTATTATATTTAAGGTATAACTTAATTAAAAGTTTTAGGATGAATAAACAAGGTACCAAACAATGAGTTACGAACAACACATGCATAAGCCACTTCTTTTATTTAATCCCAATTCATTTATCAAGGGCAAATTTCATGTCAGGTCACTTAGCTTATTTTTGTTAAATTGATATCCTAATTTAAGGTTGTTCTATCAAAGTCCCTTATTTCATATCGTGTGTTTTAATTGGATCTTTTTCATCAATTAAATTATTAAATTGGATGAAAATTATTGATGTCACATTAGTTAAGATTAAATAAATTTAAAATGGCATATTTGGTCCTCAAATTTTTTTCTAATTAATAATTCTAATCCTAAAACTTGTAACTTTACTTGTTAGACTCCTAAGAGATAACCTCCCTTCTCTGATGCCTTCTTGTGTTGCTCTTCAAACCATAGATTCACAGGTTACTAACTGAGAAAGAAAACCTAATCAACCAAAAACTAAGTATAAAAAATATTGCAGAGTTTTTAGATGACCCAAAATAAAATATATTTCATCTTTTTTAGGACAGTGAGAATATATGACAAAAAATATAATAGACAAAAAATGATAAAAATAGAAGACAAAACAAAAGGTTATATACAATAGCCATTCAAATTAGTTCTTTTGATGTACGTGGGGCAACAAATTTAAATCTCCAATGACATGGTTGTAAGAAATAAAATGAACACGCGTCTAAAATTAGGACAAAAGCTAGCTATTACCTTATAAGCAAAAAAATAATCAACAAATTTAGTTATATAATTAGGATCAGAAAGAATAGAGACTACACATCTATGTGTTTATACACATATTAACACTGTTAATGTTTCTAACGAGACTCATCTATTTGCCCAAATTTGAAACAAATTTAGAAGCGCTCATTAAAGGAGCAAAATTGGTGGAATTTATCTTCTTATATACCTATTCCATACAAAAGCATCCTAGAAAAATCTCCCATACCCTAAACCCACGATTCCAATCTAATTCGTGCCTTTGATGTGCCGTCTTTCAAGAGACGAAACTGACATCGATCTACCCTCATTCCTACTGAACTGCTAGTTGACAAAAGCAGACAAAGGTGAGTTGAGAGACGAGTAGTGGCGCTGAAGGGTGACAATGGTGGCGTTTTCAATTAAAGTAGGTAGAGATTTATTTGTGCATTCCGTCACGATGACACGAAAACCACCAAATTATGGCAAATCGTCTGGCAAGTGTGTAAGGAGGTGAGTCAGCAGTACATATTCTCCCGGAATAGTACGATAAGAATTTGCTTGATTCTAGGAATGACTTTTTTTTTCGGTTGTGTGAAAATGTGTTTGATTTCTATAATTGACCTTGAATCTAAGATGTTTGTGGTATGAGTATGTATGTTTCTGGGAAAGATTTGTGTGGTTTGTATATGAGATTTATACATGGGTATGTTTGTTTTGTATGGTTTTGTACCAATTGGTGTGCGTTGAAACAGTTCGAATGCGTTTGTGTTTTATATGTATGTATGTATGTATGTATGTATGTATGTATGTATGTATGCTTCTGGGTTTATAAAAACCTAAAATATATATATGTATGTTTCTAGGATTTATATGTATACTTCCGGGTCTGTAAAAATAAAAATATTGATGCGAATTGTATTAAAATGGATGTGAAATATATTAAATTGGAAATAAAATGTATTAAACTGTGTAAGATATGTGTTAAATTGAAAAGTGAATTATATTAATCTACGTAACATATATATTAAACTAGAAATGACATGTATTAAACTGTGTGGGATATGTATTAAACTGAAAATGAATTATATTAAACTGTGGGGTATTAAACTATGTGAAACATAGTAAACTGAAAGTCAAATGTATTAATTTGTGTGGCAAAACTGTCACACAAGAAAATGACATTACCATGAAAAAATAAAAAAACCAAACCCATTGTTACCACTAGTACCATAATCAACATCGTCATTACCATCAACAACAACTAGAAGTGAAAATGTATTAAACTAGAAGTGAAATGTATTAAACTGTATAAGATACGTATTAACTGGAAGTGAATTGTATTGATCTTTGTGGGATATATGTCAAATTGAAAGTTAAATATATTAAACTATGTGAAATATATAGCAAACTGGAAGTAAAATGTATTAAACTGTGTGGGCAACTCTCTAACCACGATTGATCATGTGAAAAAAAATAAATTAATAAAATTATTTTAAATAATTACCATGTTTATCATATTATCTTCATTGTTTCCTTAAAATTATCTTTACAAATGAATTTAAATTCAAAAGTTCTATAATTAAAATTTTTGAAAAGAAATAATAAATACCAGAATTATCCAATTAATTCACATTTCTTAACGGTCAAGATTTATCAAATTTAAACACAGACAAATATATCTTCTTTCTTCGTTGGTTGTCATAAATAAAAAATTTAAAAGATTAAATCTACCAAATTAATATTCAATCAAATTTTAAACCCCAACAAAACCAAATTTTTCATTCTCAACCAAAACTAACGGAATCTCTCTATCTCACTAACACCATTTGGTATATGTATATACACTATGTGCATTTCAAAATTTCACAGGATTAGAACCCCTAATTAATTACTCTCTAAACTCAAAAAGGAAAACGACATTTATTTATTTGCTAGGTTACGACTATGTTCTTGTCGTTGTTTTGTTGGTGGTTCGGTCTTCCTTGTCGGCAATCCTTGGAAAAACATATCAACTTTGTGAGTTATGAATTGTTGTTGGTCCGGCCTAATTGGTGGCACGAACAAGTTGTCTATGAATTAGGTGAGTCATTCTCTAAGCACTTTTGACTGTGATTTGTTTTGAGTACCAAAACATGCATATTTTTCTTAATTATATGCACATGGAAGGAAAATTAGGTCATGTGAGATTAGTTCGTATTGTGTGAGATATTAATCATTGTCTTAATACTCTGGTTTCATCTCTAATTTGACCTTCTATTTGCTTGTACTTTGCTTTACTTATTAATTTCGTGCGGCTTCGATCTTCTCCATAGCCACGTTATTTTCTTTATTTTTGGGGAAAATTATACGTCTATGTTAATAAGTGAGTATTGGTCTATGAGACCTGATAAGTTCCACTACTGGCGAGGTACTTCTTACAGTACCCAACTCAATATTTGAATACTAATATTCAATTACTTAAAAATGGATAATTAATTATTACGTTTTCTAAAGAAAAGGGTTTGTGGTAGCAAATATATTGTATGTTGAACTACGATACCTTTCTTTTGAGACAATTTAATTAAAAATGCTACTAGCAAATTATTATTAAAAAAACTATTAAAACTGTCAAATAATTTGTTATCTTTGTCTAAGTTGCTTGTTTCACAGGTTTTTAAAAATAACTTAGAAATATCATTTCTGAATTTTATCCCAAGAAGTTGGAATCATAATTAATGTCACCCTCCCCAGGCACTACACTGGGAGATGAACTCCCACACACTGCCAATGTCTTCACTTGACATGAGCAAGACTATTTGCTCAAACTCAAGTTCTTAACATATTTTGATTATCAAAGAGAGGGTTATGAACCCAAGTCCTGGCTTAAAAGTACAGATTTGTTTGAGAAAGTAAAAAAACGCAGTCAAACTGTTACTTTTGCAGGAAGTTCAGGAATGAACGCTGTCAAAACTGTTACTTGTGCAGGTTGTATTGGCACACTACAGCGTCTAGAAATCCCTGACCTTCCCAGTCCGTAGCCTGCACAGGAGCTCAATCCTGCTCAAGTACAATAATCAAGTCAGAGGTGCAAGTAACGTAGCTTATTCACCCATCAAGTTCCAGTGGACCAACTTCACTTTCCCATCTGGAATCCCTTTGTTTCCTAGCTTCTTTAGGACATGCATTGAATCAGTTTCTCGATCACAGTGGCGGATTGCCACAGATAATATGGGGTGCATGAACCCCCTTTTTTTTTCTAAAAAAATGTTAATAAAAGATACAGTATATAATTAAATAATTGAATTTCTTTAAATTTTTTAATAAATTCCTATAATTTTAATAATATTTATTCAAATAAAATAGTATGTCTCCTCTTATCTTAAGAAAGTTAGAAAATGGATCAATCTTTTCTCCCCGTTAACAATTAAAATAATGAAAAAATTCTTATATTAGTTCTTTAACTTTCTTATATTTTTCTATTTAGGCCTTCAACTTTTTTTTTTCATATTTTTCTAATTCAAATATAAGAAAATTTATGAAACTAATCAGGTATAAGATGAAATTAATAAACTAAGTGGAAGATGTATACACGAGCTACAATGAGATTTTTTCTCTTACATTTTATATAACATAAATATCGTATTCATCTTCTTCATAGTTTATATATTTTTCTTATTATTCGGTAAATGAAAGGAAAAAAAAATGCTAAAATTACAGTATTTTTTAAATTTTCTTCTGAAAATACTTTTTGATCATTATTTAATGTAAAAATTAATAGTTATATGTATATGAACCCCTTTATAAAAATTCTGAATCTGTCATTGCTCGTTTAATACATTTCTCAGGCTTTTAACCCAAAGAAGATCATACATCCTTACCCTTAAACCCACTGGAACTAAAGGAGCTCTCGGGTAGATAAGCTTGGCTCAAGTTAACCGAGAAGAAAACCTTCTTGCATGCAAGTTCAGCTCGCAATTCCTTACAAATTTCCACCTTTCCTTCCTAATTTTCCTTGGTTTCCTTTCTTTTCTTCCCCTGGTTCGAAAACCGGCTTCTCTTGGCTGGAAATGCCCGGGTGAAAGGCCGGATACGGGTTGAAAATGATACTGGGCTCTAACTCCACCATCACCCTCCTACTTCTCCAATTGGTCTGTTTAGTACATAAACTTAACACCTTAGCCACCCAGACCCTTTTTGGCCAAATTTCTACCAGCTTTGCAATTAAGTCCCTCTAACTGTCTAACAGCCAAAGTTGGCTTTCCTTATCAAGACCCAACTTTTATAGTTATGTCAATTGAGCCCTGACGTTCTCAATCTAGTCTCCCAAGCCCACAACCTTATTGTTCCAGTCTTTCTAACACCCGAGAAGACTACTTAGTAACCAATACTAGTGCTAAACTTATGCTTAGTATTAAGTGCTAAGAATACTTTAAATTCCCACAAGTAATGTTACATTACTTGCTATTTACCTGTCCCATCAGTGAGAGGGTCACAATTAAACCCTTAATATATTTGTCACCACAGACTCTTCTTTTTTTCCAAATTAATATATTTGTCACTACACACACTCTTCGTTTTTTCCAAAAACAATAATCAGTTACTCTTTTCTGAATTGTTGGGTACCCGTACTAAATATGAAGTTGACATTTTCACCCATGTTGTGTACAATCCTTATTGGCTAATTGAAATCGCTAGTGTCCTTTTGGAGTAAAAATGTTGGAGAAGACTGGGAGGGAGTTGAAAAGTCGAAGACCATTAGTCACAATAGATTTGAATACTAATATGGGAAAAGATAGTAGATGTAACAGGTTAATTAAGCTTGTGCCAGTACCAACCATATGTTGGTTTGCTGGAGCGTGAAAATTAAGTAGAGAGTAATAATATCAAAGCAAAACCACTCACGTGTCATGTGATGTGTAGCTTGTAAAGGGGGTAGAAACAAATACTTAGGCTAGTTTGGGAATAATTTTCTTAATATGCGATAGAGTTTTAAATAATTTATTAATGATAAAAATCAAATCGCTGAAGTTATGAAGTGAAACTACCATTACATAGGTTTTTTTAAAACTCACACTAATGACTTCATTTAGAAATAGTGTCTAAAATTAGCGTCATAGGTTAGAATAGATTATCGATTAGCTTCTCCAATGCTCAACTATGAAATCATTTTTTACCTTTTTACCTTTTACAGACAAACTTTAAACATAGCGAAATACGCCTCTCAAGAAGCAGTTGTATTCTAAGTTACGTCGGCTTAGGGGTCTCCTTTCTGACAGACCGTCGGTGATGGAGGCTGCCGGACAGGCTACTCATTGATCCAACAGTCCCATCCGCGAGAGTCCATGAGGAACTGTCACTTGGACATTCTCTTGAATTGAAACATTCTTGTCATCGACAAATCGTCTCAGAACTTTTACAGATGTCATTCTCAAATCAGCACAACCAAGCGCCAACTAGTACTACATCAGACACATATAACAAAACCAATAATCTTACGGCTTAATATGATAACTGGGTCAATCCAACAGTATAAGGAATGCTTTGATCAGACAAGGGCTCAAAACACAGTAACCGCCATACCCTGTTTGATTCATGAGCCATGACTAGATAAATGAGGTGCAATACTTGACCTACCATACAGGTAAGAGGAATCAAACAATGGAACTAATGCTGCTTCATATAGAAAAAGAACAAAAAGGATGAAGATATTCAGCAATGTGTTGATTCATGGGTTTCACCATCTTCCCTTGATCTAGTTTCATTATCGTCTAAATAATTCTGATAGATATATGACTCGAATCCCACCAGAGCAAGGAGCAGAGCAATTATCTTCACACCATTCATCCTGTCATGGAACACTACAACAGAGGCTATAGGAGTAACAGCCAAAGACATGGTACTGATTACATTGGAGAAGAGAGAAGACACCAGAAAAATCAAGCCAACCACACCAACACTACAAACTTGCCAGCTTACTGCTGTCCAAGCCAATGTCTGCACATAAGAAACTCTCCCCTTTCCGTATGCGTCCATCTCTTGATGCAAGGTCTTCCACTCGCCACTTGCGAAAAGACCCACAATAGAGATGCAAGTGGCAACAAGTGATGTATAAATCTGCATTTCTAAAACCACGAAAAAGGTTTCCTTCTTCAGAACTTTCTGGAAGGTAACCTGCATGAGGGAAAGCAAAAGAGAGTAAAGTGCAGAAGCTCCAAGGGTACAGAAGAAACCAAGGAGATATTTTGACTTAGAGACCCCAGACGGTCCTTCTGAATCATCATTCACAGCAATGAGTGCAGCAGACAATGTAAGGACAGCCACCGAATTCAGAATCAAAGCAGTGAACTTCTGAGAGTTTATGAAGTACGAAAAAACTGCATTGAAAGCAAGTTGGGTAGCGCAGATAAGGGAGTATGTGGAAGATGAGAGGTAAAGGAGCCCTGTAGAATACAACATGTTGTCACCAGCTATAACTGCTCCAAGAACAAAGTATATCAAAGCTATAATCTTAAGGGAAGGTGGGCTTGGACAAGCTTCATTATCTTTTGTGCGAGCAAGAAACAAGAAAGGGAGGAATAGGACTGGGAAGCCAGCAGTCTGGACAAGGGTGGCCATCCATTTACTATTGCCACCCTGATCATAGTAAAGCTTCCCAAGAAGAACTGCAGCAGCCTGACCAACAAGGAGAAAGAAGATGTTGGCAGCAACCAAGAGCCACCATTGCCAGCGCTTCAGCTTCAGAAATGGTGATTGATCTGCAAATTTTCTTTGCAGGCAGTTAGATGTAGAGCAATATACATCTATATCTACACATGTCCATGAAATAACCTAAGGGCCTTTGCCCTGATATATCATCATTTTTGGCCAAAGAAGTTACTGAGAAATGACAAGCTGACTTCCTTTAAGGTCAGTCTGGAATGAGCTCACTTTGGAACCAAGTAAAATTCGTTTCATTTCTCACATCACATGAATTCTACAGACAGTTCATTTGAAACGAAACGCATCCCCTTCGTAATCACAAATAAAAGTGAAGGATTCATTTCAGACGATACTTGGTAAGATAGTTACATGAATTAAAACAAACAATGAAATCGATTAAGGGCAATCACCTTGTTCTAATTCTTCACTAGAAGTCTAGAACCAAAATGAACCATATGAAGAAACTATGATGGAAGGGCGGCCATTAACCAAGTATAGTTCTTGTAATTTCAGCCGAGCAGCAAATTCTCGTGCAGATTTTGCTGCTTCATTTTTGTAAACAGGAAGTGAGATCATTAGACCCCTCATCTTTTTTAGCTGCTATTATTCCCCATTGTTCACTGCACGAAGTGAAGGTCGGCTAAGCTCAACAGGGCATGGATTCTGCTAAACAATTCTGATCTCGGCCCAGCTATTTCCACAACATGAACATGAATTGATTGAAGAAGGGCGGAAAAGACAGAAGAAAACCTAACCTGGCATGCTGATTAATCTTCGGGGGGGGGGGGGAAGCTGGGACGGAACCTGCCCTGCAAATCTTTTGATAGATGGAAAGGATTAGAGAGTCTGCAGGTGATGGAGGAGTCGAGTCGGCGACCGAGTTAAGATTCGAGGATCAAAATTGGAAGGTCAGAAATATTTATATTTGTTTCGCTGGAAAAAGAAAAACTTGTACAAGTAGTAGGATGATACTATGATTCGCCTCTTTCGGGAATTCTGATTCGATACGATTCGGCAGGCAAGGAAAGAAAGCGAACCGATGCGGTGGACTTGAAAAACATCGCCATGTAAATTCATTTCCCATTGGACTCTCGGGAGTTCCTGTCGGCTGTTAAAACGTGCTGCTGATGTCCCGCTCAAGATGTTCATTCATCAAACCACTAAAAGTAAGTGCATAAAATATCAAATTTACGTGCTTCAAACTGATGATGACTAATCACTAATGGCTCTATGGTGAAATTCATATTCGGCCCATTTTCGTGTATCTTTCTATAATCAATACAACTTTGCTTTAGTCGATTGTACTTGATTGTATATTAATATCACACGCACTCTATTAGATAGTCAATTTCATATGTTTCTTACACCATTCATAAAAGAAAAAATTTAAAAGGCAGCCTTTCACCAAAGTAATTTTAAGGGTCCAGGATCTAATAGATTTCAGCTTGTAGTCTTTAAAAGATTTTGAGACACTTTAGCGAAGGATGTCACAAATGTAGTGTTATCTTTTTTAAATGATAGTTTTCTTCTAAAACAAGTAAATTGTATTTTATTACACTTCTTCCAAAATTCATGGAGACTCAGAAAGTTGATGATTACAGAAAAATTAGTCTCTACAACACTTTATATGAAGTAATTGTTAAAGTTTTGGTCAATCATTTAAAACCAGTTCTGGATAGTCTGGTTTCCCCGTGCCATAATGCATTTGTTGCCAATCAGAATATTCAGGATAATGTTATCATTGGCCATGAGATTTTGCATGTGGTCTCTAGTACTCCTTAATCAGATGACATGCGCAATTCTAAAGCACTACTACAATTGGACATCAGGAATGAATATGACAGCCCACAATGGATTTTTATTGAAAAGGTTCTTCGTGCCATGTGATTTTCGAACAAGTGGATTCACCTCATTATGCAGTGCATTACGACGATGTCATACTTTATTTTGGTTAATTGATGCACTACTGATTGGTTTTATCCATTTGCAGGAATTCTCCAGGGTGATTCATGACCTCCCTATATATTTATTTTGTGCTGAAGTGTTTTCTTGTAGACTCCAGAAGCTTCAAAATTATGGAGTTCTCCAAGGTTTGAAGGCTACCAGGTATGGACCAGAAATTAGCCATTTGTTCTTTGTGGATGACTGTACGGTATGCTTCCAGCCCATTTTGACAAAAGTTCATCCACTACGTCAGACACTAGAAGATTTTGCAATAGTTGCAGGTTAATATGTTAATCCCCAAAAGTCTAAATGGTATTTTAGTCACAATTTTAAAGGTTCTTTCTGAGATAATATTCTTCAGGTCCTTCCTTTCCCGATTTGTCATAGTATCCCTACCTACTTAGGAATGCCTTTTGCCAGGATTTATTTCCTCAACCCTCTTTCCAATTTCTTGCAAATAGAGTTTGTAAGCACTTGGAAAACTAGAAAGGAAATCTTTTTAATCCTGCAGGACGACTCACCCTAATCCAATCAACTTTTTCTTTCATTCTCTTTTATGTTATGTTTATCTTAAAGGTCTTGGTGACTGTATCAGACAATCTTTCTTGCATTCCTTCTTCAGATGGCAGGCGCAATTCTAAAGCACTACTAAAATTGGACATCATGAATGCATATGACAGCCTACAATGGATTTTTATTGAAAAGGTTCTTCACGCCATGTGATTTTCAAATAAATGGATCCATCTCATTATGCAATGCATTACAACGGTGTCATATTCTGTTTTGGTTAATTGATGCACTATTGATTGGTTTTCTCCATTTGCAGGAATTCTCCAAGGTGATCCATGACCTCCCTATATATTTATTTTGTGCTGAAGCATTTTCTTGTAGACTCTAGAAGCTTCAAAATTAGGGAGTTCTCCAGGGTCTAAAGGCTAGCAAATATGGGCCAGAAATTAGCCATTTGTTCTTTGTGGATGACTATTTGGTATGTTTCCAGCCCACTTCGACAAAAGTTTAGGCACTACATCAAACACTAGGATATTTCGCAATAATTGCAGGTCAACATGTTAATCCCCAAAAGTCTAAATGGTATTTTACTCGCAATCTTAAAGGTTCTTTCTAAGATAATATTCTCCAGGTGCTTCCTTTCAGGATTTGTCCCAGTATCCCTACCTACTTAGGAATGCCTTTTTGCCAGGATTTATTTCCTCAGTCCTCTTTCCAATTTCTTGTGAATAGAGTTTGTAAGCACTCAGAAAATTGGACAGGAAATCTTTTTAATCCTGTAGGACGGCTCACCCTAATTCAATCAACTTTGTCTTCCACTCTCTTTTATGTTATGTCTATCTTAAAGGTCCTAGCGACTGTATCAAACAATCTCTCTTGACAATTTATCCAATTCTAGTGGTTTGGTAATCAGTATAAAAATGGATTGCACGTGAAACATTAAGGTATTCTTTATCTCCCCAAAAGTATTAATGGCCTTGGGATTAAAGATTTGTGACTCTTTAATCAAATGCTTCTTGCAAAATTTTTTGAAGAATATTTACGAGTGATAGTAATAAACTAGTTTACAAAGTTTTAATGGCTAAATATGGGCATAACCACTCAATATGAACTACTAAGGCTCATGGGCATATTTCTCCTGTCTGGTGTAGCCTTCTTTATGACAGGGAATTGTTGAATGATCATATTCAATGGTCTCTAAGGGATGGCTCTATAGTCCTAGTTTAGGAAGATCCATGGTTCTGAGGCATTCATTCTTTCATCTTTATAATTTGGCCAGTGGCATTTATAAGGATCCTAATTTTTGAGTTTCTAATTTATATAATTGACAAGGGTGCTATTGAAATTAATCCTTTCTCTAGCTTCTTTTTCACCCTCAAGTTGTTGATCATATTTGGCAATTGGGTTCTCCCTACCCGTTTGATGCTCGGGATTCCATTGTGTGGTTAGGCAATATATTTGGTTCTTTTACAGTAAAACAAGGATATAATCTGGAGCCAAAAAAAAAAATTGGTCATGTTATTAAATGCAGCAGATAATTCCCTAGGTAGATCACCTCATCCAGAATTTACTTATATCCTAAAGGCTATATGGTTTTCTCCGATTCCACATAAGCTTAAAATTTTCTTATGAAAATGTCTATCACAAGCACTACCCACTAAGTCTAATCTTGCAATCCTTGGTGGTTTTGTGGACCTTATGTGCCCGCATTGCCATTGAACTCAAGAGATGATGTTTCATTTTTTTTTGGAAATATTCAGGATCACAGGAATTATGTGGTAATTTCTGTTCTCATCCTTCACCCACCATCTATGGCTCTTTTAAAGAGTGGTTGATTTCCATCCTCTCCCAACAAAAGCATCGGCCTCAGTATTGGTTTTTGTTTCTTATTAACACATTGTGGATTATCTGGATTGGTTGGAACAAGTGCACATTCAAAAATGCATCTTTTCATACTCCCTCTTTAATCCCAAGATGAGATGATCTATTCCTACAATTATCAATGGCTAATGATTTTCGGTGACAGTACTCTTCTTTCCCACACAATCCTCCATCTAATTTATGTTGATCTTTGGGATAGTATTAGGAGTAGCTTGTATACTAGCATCCAAAAAATTTTATCAGTGATGGTGCCTAACATCACTTTTTAAGGAATGGTGCAACTTCCTGGGCATAGTTAGGAATCAATCTCTCCCAAGACACCAACGGTCGTATTGACTCCACAATGCGAATTTGCATTGGAAGCCGACCTCTCTGTCATTTTTTAAGCAATCACTTTTGCAACAAATCAGGGCCTGAGGATAGTAACTATTCTTACTGATTGTTCGCAAGTATTGCAGGCAATATCAGGCACAATATCAATTAGCATGAGGCTTCGTTTGCTCTTTCTTAATCTCTTGTTGTATTTCTGATTACAAAAAAATAAAAAATTTAATCATAAAGCTTCATAGGTTTAGCATGATATTAAAGTGTTGGTGACACTCAGCGAGAGATCTAAGGTTTTTACCTTGCTCCTATTTAGATAACGTTCTACGTTCCAGCTTCTTTCTAAACTTTACACTTACAAAGGTAATAGTTACCTGCCATAAATCAACTTTTTAAGGATAAAAAAATGTTTTTCAATAATAAGTCGTTAACAATTTATGAAATTAATTCATCATTTTTTACTTTTGAAAAAGGAAAGAGACTCAAACAAATAGGAAGTGAGGGAGTAGTGATTTGTTTCGGAACCAAGTGAACTACGTTACGTAATTTAATTCAACAAAATCAATGCACCACTGAAGGGGGAAAAAAAAAGAATGTCATTCTACAGTGAGACCATGAATATTGATAATTTAATTTAAATTATTCACTAGCTGTCCAATTATTATTATGTAGTTCAAATTCACTACATATACCTTATAGCTTAAATAATATTTGAAAATTTGATATCGGCCCTGTTTGGGAACAGTTTTTGTAATCAGCGTTAGAATTTTAAATAATTTATTTAACGGTTGTGATGAAAACGCTGAAGCTAAAAGCTAAAAGCTACCCTTGGATAGCTTTTTCAAAACTCTAACGCTAATCGCTGACGCTAATGCTAAACAGGGCCATCATTACCTAACAGCCAATGTAAAAGAGATTCTCAACCTCAGTAGGCAAAATATGGGCTATTGAGACTGACATAGATGAAGCGATTTAAACCATCAAATACATAAAACTCCTTAAATTCCAATAGGCCCTTTTTACTGTTAATTACTATTATTTCTTTTCTCTTTTGTGACAAAATTATACTGTTGTGCATTATTTGCGGGTTTCACGTTTGTTCATTTGTTTATGGCCCGAGTAATGCTCCTGCAGCTTGGCTCGACCTGCAACTACGAAGTCGGCGAGTGGCATGATTATCAACAGAAAGAGCTTGACCAGTAGACTCCTGCAGCTCCAGTCAATCCACTAACCAATGTCGACGACCTTCCCCATCAAATTCGCCCTCTTCTTGTAACAGTAGGTCCATCAAAATTGAGGGGACAAAAAGAGTCAAAAGCACAAAAAAACTAAAGAAAAAATTACACCAGTTCCGCTACTTATCCTTGAAAGGAAACAGGGTCTTCAAGAACAAAACTTCAAACTGCCTCTGCTGAATGACACCTTTTGGTACAATCGGCCTAGATCACAAGCAAAAATACATATAGGACAGGCTAGGACTGGCCTACCTGAAAACCCTCCCCCACAGTCGTATACTTTCGAACAGTTTAACCAGACACAAAAGCCCAATACCAACAAACAGAAAAGGGGAGGACAGATTTCTTTACTCTCTGTTGCATCTGGGGAGCACTGACAGAATTCTGAACTAGCAGCTTGATTGAAAAATATCAGCAGGCACACCCCCCTGCTTGTTGCTGTGATTGAGTCGTGTTTGCATTCGTAGACCTGAGGTTAACATCAACCATGTCTTCTTGCTTGGTTGAAGAGAGTGTTTCCATTCCAGGTAAGGCAGCTGCAATCTTCCGAAATAGCGCCTGCAAACAGATTGCATAATCTAGTTAATAGCTTCTTTCCAGTTTGCAGCCAATTATTTTACCACATTGTGCCACCAGTTGTTACCTTAATATTGAAGCCAGCCTTTGCACTGGTCTCAATAAACATAACATTCAGATCACGAGCTTTAGCTTCCCCTTCCTCAATTGAAACTTGCCTATCACATAAACGAGAAAATGCAATAGCATGAGAGAGGATAAAGAAAGCAACAAATAGGAATTTTTTAAATGAAACACCCTGTTTTCAGAGTCATAATTGTTACAGAATCAAGAAAATCACAAAGAAATATAATATGCAGAAGATAAATAATCTCAAGTTTCAACCTACAGCCCACAAAATTCAACCGTTAAGAGTCCCTATTAACCCAAAAACTAAATGACGCAACAATTGGTTGTATCAATAAATGTAAAGAACTATCCTGTCCTTCAAAAGCTTTCCTGTTTCATTCTCAAAATAACATCCACCCCAAGAAACTGCCACAATAGAGACAACAACATCCAATAAATCTTTCACCCAAGCAGGTAATAAAAAAATAATCAAAATAAGATAAATTTCACCCAGGGACAGTGTAAAGAATACAGCAAACTCCGTCACACAAAGGCCAGCTGAAATATGATATTGATTTGCTCACACTAAAGAGAATCTACAAACAAGACTTGTTTTTCTCAAATTATCGATAGTCAACACTCTTTTCCCTCATTGACTCATACCTAATCACTATGTTGAACAAGTAAACAGCAACTGTTAGTAATTTTCACCTTTTTAAAGTTGGAAGCAACTCGCACAACTAAATTTATGTTCCCTATTTTCTAACAATATCTCTTGAAGTGAAAGGATGAAGTATCATTTATTCACCAAAAACTGGAATAAAATTGAAACTGAAACGCAACAAAGTCAATCTGTCCTCACCTTTTGTCCACAAGATCAGTTTTGTTCCCGACAAGAACAATGATAACATCACTGCCTCGCTCAGTCCGCACCTCCTCAATCCACTTTGAAGTATTTAAAAAAGACTGCCTGCCTAAATCACCAAATTGCAAAAAAGACAACCAGGTGATTGGATAAGAATAAGCAAATAAATAACAGACTGAATAAGCTGTCACTGTACTTGTCAAGAATAAGCAACAAAATCAACTCATGAATCATGAGATAGCAAAGATGACAGTAAAAGATAATGCAAGAGAACACAATGTTAAATTACAAACAATGATCATTTTGCAAAACCTACTATCTATGCATTACGAAGGACAAAGTAAAAAACTGACATACTCGCAACATCATAAACGATGACTGCCACTGAGGAGTCCCTGATGTAGCTTGGAATGAGACTCCTGAATCTTTCTTGTCCAGCAGTATCCCTGTCACAGCATTAGGATTGTTGCTGGTTAATAAAACATGAATCAGATAAAAACGTAAAGAAACAATTCCAGGCATCATATAATCCATTGTAGAAGTGTTTTCTGACAAAGTCTTTTTTCACTAAATCAGATAGATGTTATTTGATGATTATCAAATACTAACACTTATGTCAATACAAAACGCACAATTATGTTCCACAGCGGTATAGTCACAGTATAATATATGCAAAAAAATCCCTGACAGACACTTACAATCCCCAAGACAGGTCAGGTATCATGTTGATAATATTTGGGAAGGAAAAAAATAGAAAATCACTACCATTTTCCTCATCAAAGTCTACACAAACTTATGGATCTTGAATTTTTCATAAACAATACAAAGCTCAATGATCTAGATTCTATGCTGAAAGAAAGCCTAGCAACATACACTCCATAAGATGGGCATCAAACCAACTATGCTAAATAGCAAGAAAACAGAGAACTTTCAGGTATAGATGTAGAGAGAAACATATCCATATATGAACTGGAAGCTGCAAAATACAAGATCCCTTAAGAGTTCAAATCCACCTTAACCCTGTTGGCCAATTAAGACTAACTCAATGCATGCTCGAGATCTTAAGCAAGGAAGGAACAGCAACTGACGATATCTGAAAGAAGTACTCATGATCAAAATGCCAAAGTTCAAGAGAATCATACCAGAGCTGCAATCGAACTGTTCGATCTTCAAGGTACATAGTTTTTGACAGAAAATCAATACCAATGGTGGCCTGACAATAGATTAACAATACAGATAAGCCAGAAAGCAAACAGAACTGGAAACATAACAAGCGAGGCTAGAGGCTAGTAAACGGAAGCTCATTGAGCTTGCAACATAAGAAGCGAACATAGATTTGATTATGAACTACGCCATAAACGAGCAAGAAATTTTATAAGTACTTTAAAATCCAAGAATTGAGCAAATCCAAACAAAATACCGATAGATCCAAACTCGTCTGCAACCTCCCATGCTGATCAGAAAGACAGATCAAACTAAATGACATAGATGACAAGGTAATATCGTAATTACCTGATAGGTGTTGTCGAATTTGTCGTACATGAAGCGAGTGATGATGCTTGTCTTCCCAACGGACTGATCTCCCAAGAAGACGAGCTTGTACTTGGCCAGAGCGGAAACCGGAGCCATGACTATTCTGATCTATCTACCGACCGTATCGGATACGAGTCAGAGATCTCGCCGGAACTGATGCGCTGCGGAGCCGGAGGAATCGAAGCCTAAAGCGCGCTATATCGTCACCTATAGCTTTGGGTGTTGGTATTTTAGATACGGGGAAGGAAAGTGTGACTCGTCAGTCGAAACAGGGACGACCGGGAATGAAAACGACTTGAAGACGTTCTCATAAACAAAATTCTCGCGTTTTTCTGAACGTGTTTTTGTACTTTGTCACACATTAATACTTTGTCACACAATAAGCCACTTGTTGTTAATGACAATAACTTTGTTACATCCAATATTTTTAATCGTAATTAGCTTGATTCAATTAGATTTGATATAATCCTGTCATCTGAGCTTGGATGATAAAGGGGAACTATATCTCTAATCAATGTAGGGGATTGATTCCTCTCACTTTTTTTTTTTTAGAGTTTTTAACAATATTTTAATACTAATTCGGTTGACTGTTGGTCCGAACAAACTTGCATTTCCCTTATTCCTATATTATAATATGAGATGCAACTTGACTTGATCAAAGCATGAGTACAACTTGATAAGTTCAATAGATTAATAGTATTAGGGGCTAATTGTATGTTTTAAAACTTGAGGAAGCTCATTATAAGTTATTAATCTATATTTAGAGGGGTAAGTGTAATTAATTGCATATATTGATGCTTTAAAACTTGGGCAACTGAAAGTTTTGGAACATTTGAAGTAGGTAGTGTAATTCTGACTAAACATTTAAGGGAAATCTATAATTAACTCGGGAAAATTGGTGAGCTTGTCACTTATGTTTGTCTCAACAATTCTAGTACTCTTTTTTGTGTGCAGATCTACCATTGATGTTATATTTGGAAATGAATTTGTCATTTGTTGTTTGATTTAATCAAAAGGAAGAAACATTATTTCATTTATTCCTTCATTGTGCTAGCTCTCAATTCATTTGGCAACATACACCAGTGAGGCTTCCTGTGGTCCATTTCACATCCTTTAATCAATGGTTGGTGTCTTATCTTAAGCCTTTTTAACCTTAGTCATATGTGAATGTCATGTATTTTGCGTCTATGTTCTGAAGTATTCACATGGCTACGAATGAAACTATTTTGAGGAAGCAACCGTTGAATCTAGTTGCGATTGTCTTTAATAGGGATAACCTAATAGCCATGATGGAGATTGCTCAAAGGCAAGCTAAGTTTATGACAAAAAATTGCTCTAGCTCACCAACTCAACTCAGTTACACATAGGATTCTAAAGAAAACAAAGACAAGCCCATGATTTTTATAACTGATGAAGTTTGGAAGCCTATAACAAGAGCGCACCTTGGGTGTGCAATATGAGTGAAAAAGGGGCTGGGCTTTGTTCGGGTAGCTTAAGCTCGAGCCTAAGTTAAAGTTTTTTAGTCTGCTTTTTTTTAGCTCAAGCTGAAAAATAAGCTCAAGTTTATTTAGGGTCGAGCTCAAGCTTAATGATACTTGGCCCCTTAAGCTTGTGAACCTAACGGGCCCTAGTTTTTTGTCTCTTTGGCCCTTTTCCTCATCAGGCCCTTTAGTCCCTTAGTCCCTTCATCCCACTCCCTGCACCTAATGGCCCTAATCTGCTCTTGACAGGCAGCCTCAACTAATTTCAACCCCAAGGAACAATCAGTCAGAGGCTGACCATCACTGATCAATGACGATCGCCACCAACTAGGGACCAACCTTGCTTGCTCACTCATCGATGCTTGAAGTATTGTCACTCGACCCCCAAAGTCCAGCCGGCGACATCTAGATTTGGGAATTTCATATTCAAACAATGAGGACAATTCGAATGACAATGATTTGAACAACGACAATGAAGACTAGGCATGAGATAATTCGAATGACGACGATGGAGATGGCCAAGAGATTAGGTGATGATAAATTGACCTAAATGAGGTCGATCTTAGCCTTTTAGAATTACCAATCTTTACGCAAATTTTTCGTTAATCTTGCCATTGTAAAGTCTACGGATGATGATGTTGGTGACCAAGAATGTTGGTTCATCCCAAGCCAGTCTCATTTCACTTTGAATCACTTCAATCTTTGTCTTCTATCGCACTCTACAATTGACTTTATTATCATGGTTGTTGGCGATGCCCAAAGCTTTCTTATTCCTTGCTATACTTTTCTCCTCACCTAACTAAGCTCAGCACTCTCTATCATTTTCTCTGTGTGTGTGTGTGTTTTATGAATACCGTTTGATTTTTTAGTTTCTCAGGAGACCTTCTTAAAAAAATTCCCAAATTAATTTTCTTTAAAGATTCAACCTAACAATCACATCAGTAATAAAGATAAAATTTTTTGATAAATCTTTCTTCAAAGCCATTAACTTCTATTGAAGTATTGTTATTTTGATTTGCCTGGTTTGTTCCAATCATGTGTGGATGTGCGATTATCTAAATTTTTCAATTCCTTTCTTTACATTTTTTTTAATGTAGGCTACAATATAGGTTTAACCCAAAAATTTTGGACTTTAAATCCAATTTTTTAAATCGAGCCAGGTTTAAGTTGAGATTTTAGGGCTAGTATAGGTAGCTTAAATTTTTTTATTCAACTCAAACTTGAACCTAAACCATCTTACCTAATTTTTAGCCTAGTTTTCTCAAATGTATCACTCTACTAGCTATTAACATGATGCTAATGCAGCACTAACATAAAAAGGAATATCCATATAGTGGATGGAATATTCTTTCTGTTAGACCCTCAATGGTTATTAAGCTCTTATTTTACAACTTTGATGGAAATTTGCTCTTATGCTCTATCATCAGTAGCAAATTTCCACCAAAAGAAACAAATAGAAAAATTGCTCAGAGATACAAACGCAAGTTGTAAATTTATGTCCTTTCTTCTAATTAACCCTCTATGAGTTAATTTAAGCTCAAGCATCCAAAACTCAAAGCTTTACTTAGCAATGCATCAAACTTATACTCGGGGCTTAGGCTCAAATCAAGCTACTTAATGAGTCAATGATAGTCCAATTTGATTTTTTATTTAGTTATAATTATAGGAAATATCATGCGTATAACATTTCCATGAAGATGAATTTTACTTCAAACACAATAAATTATGAGATGAAGTGTCTAGGAACACGTTTAGATTGGAGGCCAAGTCTTCACTTGTTCCTCTAAGCCTAGTTGCATATCAATAAACATCTAGGCTCATCTAGCAATCTCCAAATTGTAGTATCCAAGGGGCCATGCAAGCTATGGCACATGGTTTTCGCTAAGGTGAAATTATTTTTAGCTTAAAGGTTGTTACGCCTCTCCAAAGCAACAGAGATAACTTACAAGGTGAACATTTATAAGCAACCACCTAAGAATATGTTATGTCAATATAAATTTGCTCTTAGTAGCCTTTTAGCTTAGAGGTTGCCATGTCTCATTAAGGTAAAATAGATAGCTTACAAGGCTCATATCTTTGCGTAAGCACTTAAGAATGTGTTGTGCTAATATGAATTTGCTCTTAGCAGCATCTCATCTCAAGGGTTGTCATGCCTCTCCAAGATAAAATAGAAAGCTTTTGGCATGCACATCTTAGCAACCACCTAAAAATGTGTTATGTCAATTTGAATTTGCTCTCGACAATCTCTCACGTCATAAGTTTTTGTGTTTCTCAAAGGCAAGACAAATAACTTACATGATGCATATCTTTGTGCAACAATCAAAGAATGTATTATCTTAATATAAATTTTCTCTCAGCCGTAGGGGTCAAAGATTGCCGACATCTACTGAACCTTGCACTCACCAACAAACATTGGCCTGTCGCCATGTATTCATGCCCCTCTATTTCCACTCTTCAAATGGCTGCATAAAAAAAATCTCAAAACCCCTGTTTCAATGAAAGTCTATGCTGATTTGGCCAAATTAATTCTTAGATTTGTTAGATCTTACTACGTTGTCAAGTTTTTGTTTCTTGAGCAACAGGTGGAATATTGTCAATCACCATCTATTAAGGGAAGATGATGAAGATTGCATGAAAACAATGTGAAGAAGTTGATTTCATTTCAGGCTCAACCCAAAATCCAACTTCCAAACTTGTATTTGTCAAGTTCAAGGTCTAGTTGGGCCCTTGTAAAATTAGGCAAAGTTTGGGTCATGGTATTAGAGATAGAGTATGCTTAATTTGGGTCAGGTTCGACACAAACCCACAAATTTGACCTAATTTTTACCCCTACTTAGAAACCTCTCACGTAAGAGGATGTTAGCTTGTAGGGCACGTACCCCTAAGCAAGTGCTCTAGAGGTTTTACGTTCTCTGTTGTGTAACTTGTACTCCACAAGGCCGATAGGCACAATTCCATGGCCCAAACTCCTGGTTGTTACTTGGGCTTTGCCTTAATTATGGACGGCCCAAATGAGCACGTGTTATGCACGTGATGATCAACTCTTGTTCGCTACACGCGGAGTAATTCACATCTAGGACTGGAGGAATCAACGGTGGCACCGCGAGGTGAGTTTGAGATCGAGCGAGAAATGGCATTGAATTTGAGAGCCACCGTACTCCGCCACATCCGGCTACCTGCTCCAGCCCTAACCGCCGCCGGACCCAAAATCAGTCAGTGGGTATCCCTCCGGTTCATGTCGTCTCACGACGACCACCTGACAAAGGAAGAGGTGATCGAGCGAGTTCTCTCCGTCATTAAAAGTCACCCCAAAGTCGATCCTTCCGGGGTCAGTCCCTTAACTCTCTGACTATCTCACACTTTTCCTTTTCATTCTTCTTCTTGGTGCATTTCATTTTATTGTTCCTGGGAATTGCTGGAAAAGGGGAAATTGAGATTGAGTTCCCGATTACTGGGTATCAGTTCGTTGGTACCTGATGGGGCTAAAAAAATTTCTGAAAATAGTCTTTCAGATGATTTATTAATTGACACTTACCTGGCTACTATCTTGGTTTTGATTGAGCCTGACGAATGCCACTAGCGGACACTTTACTCCATTGCTGTTGATATGCTTCGGGTGCCAAGGCGTTTCTGGTACAAAGTTAACTGATTAAATTAAATTCTGGGAGCAAAGATCAGCAAAAATTCTCGGTTAATTTATCTTGTTAATGCATTCTTATATCCCAACGAGCTGCCTCCAGAAGTCTAGCCTCAGTTAATTGAATTAATAAGGTGGGTGTTGTGGCAGTAGAAGTTACTAGGAGCTGGGTCAGAACAGTCCCGTAAACCTCCACATTCTGAAAACATTGGCATGAACTTGGAATTTATTATATAAAGAAAGAGAATAGGCAAGTTTTTTGCCTATTTAGGAAATACAGAGAAGCATATGTTTCAAGAGGTCGGACGGTTTCTTCTGGAAGAGCATTTGAGATGTTAAGAGTTTTATCTATCAAGCTCTAATCAGTTCAAAGACAATAAATTTCCAATAACTAGATCCAGGATCAAATAAAAAAGTAGTGAAAGTATATTACCACCAGTTATGATTTGGATTGGTTGTTGAAATTCTGAGTTTTGTTTTCTGCTGTTTTCAGTTAGATACAATGTTAACAAATAGAGAATGAAAGATGCACTTTTTATGTATATGGTTGTCTAGAATCAGTGCACTTTTCTTAAAATTTGAATCCCTCAGGATGTGGTGATATTGAGATGGAGCTTCTCTGTCAAATGAACGGTAAGTCATCAAAAAATCACTGAGGGAACCACGATGGTCCTTGGTTAAGGATGAAACTTTTACTCTTCAGATACCATCATGAAAAGCAACCCAAGAGTTTACAGATAAGAATGTGTCTTCACGGGTGATCACTTTATCAGTTAAGTCACATATTATGTTACTGAGACAGGTTGTTTCCATTGTGCAAAAGTGGTTATTGAGATAATATAATGTCTGGTGCAGCAGTAAAAGTAGTGCCTTGATGTTTTTGCTTGGATCATAACTGGGAGTAAGAGCATGCTTAAGTTGCTTCCTTGCTTTCCATCAGAGAAGCAGCATATCAAATGGTCGATATGTTTAACCCACATTGACCCCAAGAAAACAAATGTTTGCTTTGATACTCACATGAGACAACAATTGTTACCCCCATCTGATTGTTTTTCTTTTTTATTTCCTTTCTCTTTAGAATACTGAATTTCTATTATGTGCCACTAGCATGGTGTCAGCATGCCCCCTGGGAAAAGTAATAATTATTGAACCATGTAGACACTGCATTGTTATTTCCATACCATTTATAGTCGCAAGGCTATGGCAAAAGCTAAGTAACCTGTTTGTTTCCACCTGATATTAGGAACCTACTTATGTCCTTTGTATGCTTCTTTTTCTCCTACTTTATGTGCTTTTTTTTTTTTAAGCTTCTTCTCTCCTCCATAAGATTACAACTTAATGTACATTCATCCTGATGCTCAACTCTGCCTTTTTGTATCATGTGCTTTTGATCCATTCTTGTCTATAATGATTTTTTAACCATTTTCCTCCCATCTCGTTCGGCTTCTTGATTCTTTTGATGATTTTATGGATAAGCACATCTTTGAACTCCTAAAAATCAACTGCATTCCAGTATTCTTAACAGAGGCGCATTGTTATATGACTTGACAAGATATTTGTTGGGTTCATCCATCACTTTCAGGTAACAGCTGATGCGCACTTCCAAAAGGATTTGGGCTTGGATAGTTTGGACAGTGTGGAGCTTGTTATGGGTTTAGAGGAGGAGTTCAAGCTGGAAATTCCTGACAAGGAAGCTGACAAGATTGATTCAAGTAAACTTGCAATTGAGTACATATATAACCACCCAATGGCTAGTTAACTAAAGCAAAGCCGAGCTGAATTCTCCGGGAGAAAGCACAGCAATATGTTCGGCTTTGTCTGTTCTTTTTGTTCCCCTGGTCTTTAGGTGTTTGTATGAAATTTATCCTCATAATGGAACTATGCATGTATAATCCAAGCTGTTGGCATGGAGGACCAAGAACTCGGTATCTTTGGACCCTGTGTGTTCTGTTGTCTGTGAAGGCAAATTTTCAACTTGAAATAAACATTGCTTTGGAATGGCTATTTTTCAACTAATAGATGATTGATTATCCTTGTTCCGAAATCTTATGTTCTTTTCTGATTGCAACTACAATGTCCTGGAAACTGCTCAAACTAGTTTTGGAAAATTTATTGGACCTTCTGAAGAAATCTTATAATCTTAAGTTAAAACGCAAGGTTTCTTGCTCATGAATCATCTGCAAATTGTAAGGTTAGGTTTTGAAAATGTTGGAAAAAGAAAATTGTCCTTGCACGGCAAGCAAATTTTGGGTAGAAGTTACGCCATGAAGACTGATGAATTTGCTGCCAACTTCAGAGCTCAAGGTGTGTGTCATGTACCTTTTTTCCCCCTCCAAAACTAAAGGAGCAATTAGACTTGTTAATCTGACAGAGAGAATTTGCAAAGTCCATCTTCATAATGAAATTGTTTATAACTTAAGCCAAAGCAAATTCCATTGTGCGTGCGACAACAGAAAATTTGAAACATACATATGGATGAATTGGGAATTAAACCAATGTGTATAAGGGGTTGGAACCGGAAAGCATATTGATGATGCAAAGTGAAAGAGCAGACAAGTGGAATATGTCGTCGTTTCTGCGCGTTAAGGGGGAAACAACTCCTTGTTTTTCATGGAATCCATCTTCGCAAGTGGTGGCGGCATCCATGACGGCAGAGAGGCCAAAATTCGCATCGTGGAAGCGCTCTTGCTCGTAATAACGAAGGGCCTGTCGGGTAGCAGGGACGGCGTCAGAGTAGAGGTCGAGGCAGTCATGGAGACAGGAGCTGAGGAAGGGATCCAAAGAGGTCTTCTTAAGGAGGTGTGCGACGTAAGACTTGGAGTTGGTGAGGTTGCGACGGAGGAGGTGGATGGAGGAGAGACCGAGTTGGCGAAGGCTGTGGCTCCCGGGAACTCGTCGGAGGGAGGCTACGCAGAAGTTGAGGTTGACGTTGGGATCGGTTTCTGCGCATTTTGTGCAGGTTTCCTGGATCAGGTTTTGCGTGGCTGTGCAAGGGACGCGGCAGAGGAAGACAAAGAAGATGAGGAAGAAGGGGAAATACATGTGCATGTTTCGAGTCATCTTTTTTGGTTTATTTCGCGCTTTGGGATACTCGCGACTCTAAGGAGGATTGTTTGGGCTATTTATAGACCATCTCAAGTATAAAAAGATGATTTTTTTTTTAAGAGAAGATAAAAGATGAAAATTTTAGGCCAAGGGAAAAGGGTAAAAATGTGATGAGAGAAGGGATTAGAGTAGTTTTTCCAAAATTGAAAATATATGCTTGCACTAATAAAAAAATCTTTAAGAAAACTACTTCCAAGAAAAAATTGTTTAAAACTACTTCCAAGAAAAAATTGTTTAAAACTGAGAAAAGGAAGGCAACGGCAAAATATAAGTGTAAAACTTATTATTGCTTGAATTCAATTAGGTTACATAGCTCAATTTAGCTCAAAGTTTCTATGGGTAGATGTCATTTGACAGTTTAGGCATGCTTGGCTTGATCCCAAAAAACAAAGAGCTTCAAATCCATTTAAGAGAATAAAACAATTTTCTTTTGTGCCTTGGCCAAGGCTGAACCAAATCAAGAATGAATTCCTTTCGCTGCAAACTTTAGTGGCCCCATGTAAAACATTTATTAATTTAGAGTTAGTTCTCAGAAATCATTAACTTCTACATGAAGAAATGGCAACTTGGGCTTTGTAAAATGATTCAGGAAATTAAGAAATGAAAATTGAGTTGCTTTTCATTTTCTTTTTCCTTTTTGGCACTTGGAATCAGTCATTACAAGTCTAATGAGTTAGAATGATGCTGTTACATCAATGCCCACGTATTGAGGGAGGAAGAAGGGTTGAACGCAAAATCACGGATTCATCTTTCTAGCGCCCTTATCGTTTAGGGTGGAGGCACAGGACAAATTGAGATGTGTCAAAGAACAAGGAAAACTTCCCACTTCGTGGCATACGTAGCTGTAGTATTTTCTGGCTTTTGGGAAGCTTTGTTAGGTAGCTTGGACAGCGGCTTTTCAGCAAAATAACGGTGCAAGCAACAAACTTGCGTGGACTCCAAGCAACCATTCAAGTAAATGCTTTGAAGGTACCGGCCGTGTTTCAGTTCAAGAACGGCAGCATCTACTATGGAAGTGATACCCGGTGTGAGGTAATCACAATGGCCGCTCGGCCATCAACAAGACAACAACCAATGGACAGTTTCAATGCTGTGAAATATGAACAAAGGCCTTAACCCGACCACCATTAACGTTATCAATCACCAGTGACATTAATGAGCTTTAACAAGAGCACATTATCTAGTTATGGCTGGTAAAAGGCAATCATTACTGGCTGTTTTCCAAAACAATCAATCACCAGTGACATTAATAAGCTTTAACAAGAGCACATTATCCAAACCAGGCTCAGGGGAAGACACAGCTCCATAGAAGGGTCATGCTGCCTTTTAACTAGGGTCAGCCAGGAGTTTCATTGATTTCATTTTCAGATGAAACACCAGAAGACTTCACTCTACAACAGCCAAGAGATCACTTTCTTTGCAGAAGCAATGCTTACCATCCGTTCCCAGATCAACCTATGATCATTACAGTTCAGAAGACATAAGGACCAATAACAACACACACAACCATTTGGATCACAATGACAATAGCAAATCTTTAAGCATGAAAGTAAAGTTTGCTCCAAAAGCAAGAAACAAGATACCAAACTTTAGTCATATAGTTAGATGCTCAGCCATTTTCCTACTAACCTCATATGCATTTATGTCAGAAAAAATAACCTGCACAAATGGAACCATTCAAGAACTGTCAAAATGATGGGATTTCTCCAAAAAGAGAAACAGTGGATTTGTACACTGTTAAAAAGAAACAGCTCTTAGCCTACCTTCTTCCCAGGCTGCACTTCCCCAACATCAGCTCCCACAGAAAGTATCTGTTGTAGTAAGGAACTAGTTAGAGAACTAGTGAGCAGCTCCCAAGCACAGACAGAGAGGGGGAGGAGGTGGTGGCGGCAGGGGTGAAGGAGGGAGACAAAATTTTGAAGACCATATTTAATCTTACCTCTCCTATCAGGTATCTCTCAAACTTAACAGCCGACTTGGGCAACAATACTCCCCCAGCTGATTTCTACCAGCATAACATAATTTGTCAATAGTTACGGTAATTTGCATGAGATTGCATTTGCAATATGAGACATTCACAATCCAAGGTGACCACGATGCCAAGAACATTACAAAATAAAACAAGAAAGAAATTCATTGGAAAATAAAGAGTTAACTGAAACAAAAAAATTAAAAATCAACACAAAAACATTCAGACACATCATGCAGAACAGTACAAGGACTAAAATTATTATGGACTTCTAACAGATATTTCTTATTTCTATTAACACATTCGATACTTCTTATTTCAATTAACACATTCAATAGAAATAGCAAGAAGTGCGCAAGTAGGAATTCTAGAGAGTATTAAGGTATCTAAACCATGTTAGCCTGCACAACAATGGACATTAGTCATACTTCGCTGGATCCAACAATGGCAAATAAAGAGTTGTTTCCCCTACATCGAAGGAACTATGAAGCACTATTTCATATTCTCTATTCAATAATATCTTTCTTGATTTTGCTACAATCCAAATATGCTCATCGAAACAAACAAAATTAGACACATCAATTTCAAAGCAATGTCCAAGACTTGGGACGCATCAAACATGCACTTTATTGAGGAAGTCAAAACTCTACAAGATTTCAGCAACCTACACCAATCCCTGGACTTGCGCAGTAATGTAGAACATAATAGAGAGCCTAATTGTGATTCTGCGAGGGAGCTACTAAGAAAGCTGGTAATTTCGACAAAGATAAATTTAAGGTCCAAATAGAATATGAACGCCGCAACACAGAGCAAGAGCCAAACCTCAGCTAAATCCTGGAGGCGGATAAGAACCCTGTCAGCTTGTGGGGCAACCTGCAAATCCAAAAGCCACATTTTCCACAGAAGATCAGCACAGAAATCCAAAAAGTCTAGAACTTCTTCAAGAAAAAGGGGAAAACAAACAAACAAGGAAACGCTAAAAAGACTAAACCTTTGTGGGTTCCAATTTCTGGGCAACAGCGTTCATTCTCAGAGAATTTCGTCTCAGCCCTATTGAAAACCCAAACACGTTGAAGAAAACAAAAGCAATACCAATGGAACTGATAGGAAAACAAAGAGTAACTCATAGATAATCTCGAACTGAACAGGAACCGAGGCTTAAAGCAGGATTCGCTTACCATTAAACCGTTTGATGGATGAAGATGGAAGCGTTGAATTGTAGAGAGGGAGGGTCTTGGGAAGTGCAAGAAATGTGGACGCCATGGATAAGATTGAAGGAAGCAGCCACACCCAGAGTCGCACTTGAGACTACAAAAGCGTTTGGCGGAGTTAGAAAACGAACCCTTCTATTTTTCAGCCGGATTGCTGTCGAGTATCGACCTCAGGGTTCTAGAGACTTCCTCGTTAATTTTTTGCACTCCAACCCAAAACTCTGACGATGTTTTCCTTTCGCGCACACATGACTTTCGATTTTGCATTTTCGTCCTATAGTTTTATTTCTACCAAGCTGTGCTGAGTTACTGTAGGACTCGTTTCTCAAACTAAAGTGTCTCTCCCAACACTAAAGTAGCAAGTTTAGACATTATCCTATTGGCATCCAAGAGTCTTAATGGTTGTTTCCACCTAATCCTTCAAACTCGCCAGCTTCTAACTAAGAATCAAATTGCTACAAAGGAAGGTGAGAACCTGTTAACAATGTGTTGAAGATAGTTATTACCTATAATTATAGACAAATAGCAAGCCTAATTGCTCCCAATTTTGCAAAATGTTCTGCTTCAAGAGCATATTCATAGTAATGAAGCACTTGGGTTTTCATGCACTTGGGATGGATTATTTGAACCCCTCCAAAGCTAAGCTACATCCCTCAACCACGATTAATGTATCCAAGCACCATCTACTATGAACACTACAAGAACCTCCATGGTATGTGATATTAAACTTTATACCCACAAATAGAAAAAAAGGATTTGGGTGATTGTGAGGAAATTTACAATGAATGATATGGTAGTACATGATGGCAATTAGTTGTTGAATCAATGCATCAACACTATGGAAGGATCATAGAATGAAGCATTATGAAAGGTGCATTCATTTCACCCTAACCATATAAACCATAAGTGGAGACTAAATAGGCAAGCCATTCAAATTATCACTTTGTAGAACTAGACAGGAAAGATATCAACCATGAACCAAATAAGAGCAATTTATTGTGTTGAGCCTTGGTGCAGAAATTCCCTCTACCTATTATAATCCTAGGTAACCTCAAAAGAGTTGATAGTTGGTTTTATTTTCTATGTAGGAAAAGAATGGTTAGATAAACCACCGTGGGTTGTTAAATTATTAGCTGTAAGAATAGCATTTACAATACATTTTCACAAAAAGACCTTAAACTTATGTGGAGTGTTATATACCTATAGACTTTTGATTATTATATTGAAATCGAGGTGAGGATAAAAGGTTACATGATCATGCTTATAGTTAAGAATGGACAATGATTTTCCAAGAATTTCTAAAGCATAATCGTGTTTAGCAGTATAGAAACCTAAGCTAAGTAATCTTATCAGCCCCTTTATATGGAGACCACAGAGGAGTGTTTAAATCTTATTAACAATCGAGGGAAAGAAAACAGACAATAAGATATCAATATTCCACTCTTCTTATGTCAAACTAGAAAGATCCTCCACTCTCAAGTTTGTTGTAAAATGAGTAGGAGTTAAAAAGGTATTAAGTTGTAGGATTAAAGTATTTGAGATCCAAGGGTCTTCCCAAACTTTGATATGCTTCCCATTACCTATCTTCGATTGTATGTGAGAAAGAATGGACTTTCTACAATATATCAAACTCTTCCAAATTGATGAATAATTTCAATTGATCAAAACTAAACAAATAGAGCAACCAACACCATATTTTGCACTAGAACTCAATGTACTAATGAGCATTAATTATCAAGAAAACATGCTAGAATGTTTTATTAAGAAGAGCTTGGTTAAAGGGGTATAAATCCTTAATGCTCAACCCACCAATACCCTTTGGTTAAGTTAAAATACTCTTATTTTTCAAGTGGATTCCTTTACGAAAGTAGGAACAAGACCACTAAAACTTAATATAAGATTTAGACATTGTGGCAACGTGCGGATCGTTTTCGGGAGTCGCCACCAATCAGTTTTCTTAGGTCGATTGGTCACCTTAAAATTGGTCTGCGAGAGTTCGGGGATCGGGAGTACGGTTACGTTAAAACAACTTTGTTAAAACGCCCAAAAATTGGCACCTTAGTTGATTTTAATTTTGTTTTGCTTTGCTTTTAAATAATTCTCAGTTAATTTTCAAAATTAGAAATTTTAACTGGATTAGTCGAAATGTGGATTTTTAAATTAATTAATTTGTATGAAATTTTATACTTCCGAACCATGGACTCTGTCGAGTCATTTGGACACGGAAGATTTGATTCCGAACCATGGACTCTGCCGAGTCATTTGGACACGGAATTTGGTGAAATTTTAAATAATTTAATCCATATTGTAAACATGGATTTTTATCTTTGTATTTATTTAATTTATTTATTTTAAAAAGTTTGATATTTTCCAAACCGTAGATCCTGCCGGATCATCCGGATATGGAAATTGATTTATCGTAATTATTTAATTCTTATTATTATGAAATTAATTTTTAAATGGTAATTCTTTTTGTTTATGAATGATTTTTAATACTAACTAAAAAAATTTATCTTTATATTTTTACTTCTTTTTTTACTTTCTTTCTTTTTCTTCTTTTTTACTTATTTTTACTTCTTTTTTTAAATTTCTTTTAATTTCTTTTCTTTTCTTTCTTTTTTTATTCTTTTCTTTCTTTCTTTTCTTTTTCTTTTTCTTTCTTTTATCTTTCTTTTCTTTTTCTTATCTTTCCTTTCTTTTCTTTATCTTATCTTTCTTTTATTTTTCTTTCTTATCTTTCTTTTATTTTTCTTGTCTTTTCTTTCTTTCTTTTCTTTTTCTTATCTTTTCTTTTATTTTTTTTATCTTTCTTTTCTTTCTTATCTTTCTTTTATTTTTCTTTCTTATCTTTCTTTTATTTTTCTTATCTTTCTTTTTTTTTCTTGTTTACTTTTTTTGTTTTCTTGTTTAATGAAAGATATTTATTATTTTAAAGGATTACTCAATTTATAAAAGAATTAAAAAAAATAATAATTAATTTTTATTTAATAAGAAGTTAATTTAAAAGAATTAAAGAGTTTAAAAATAAAAATTTTGATCATGGTACGGGGCGTTGTTACTCAGCCAGACCCTCTTCACCAGGTGAAGCAGCTCAAAAGCGGGCACGAGACAGTTTCCAGCCAATATACCATGAACTAAAAAATTTTATTTTTTTTATTATTTTTTTATTATTTTTTTTATTAAGAGAATCAAAAATTTTAAACAAAAGAAGAAAAGTTTTGATATTTATTTAATTTATTTTAAAAAAAGATTAAAGAAATCAAAGATTTATATGTATAAAAAGTTTTTGATATTTATATGATTTTTTTTTTTATGTTCTTTTTGTTTGCTAAAAGATTTTTATTATTACCTTTATTTGAAATCATTTGAATAAAATTTTATTTAATAAAGGAAACAAAAAAAACAACCAAAAAAAAATGTTATATCTTTTTTTTATTATTTTGAAAGAAATAAGTAAAATATTAGCCCAAGAAAATTTTTACTCCTTTATTCTTTTTATTAATAAAGAAAATTAAAAAGTTATATTTTAATAATTAATATATTAGTCCAAAGTTTTTATTTTTAATAAAGAAAAATTTATTTATATATTTTATTTAAAAATAATTCCAAGCCATGGATCCTGACGGATCATTTGGTCATGGATTTTTAATTTTTTTTTTTTTTAAATTTAATTATTTAATTAATTATTAATTTTAATTATAATTTTATTGAATTTTTCTTGAATTTTTAATTATTATTACTTTAAAGATATATTTAAAAACAGAATTGATTTGTATTTTTGGAATTATTTAATTATTTCTATTTATTAATTTAAAAAAAGGAATAAAAAGTCAACTTTGTTATTTTTAAAGAAATAATAAAATAAAAAAAATAAAAATAATTGGCTTTTAAAAATGATTTTTTTATTAGCCTTAATAATTAATTACAAAATAACCTTCTTTTAATTTTCATTTATTTATTTATTAGTAAAGGGTAAAGGTGAATTAAATAAAATAAAGTGGGGCTTTTTGGCCATCCATTTTAAAAATAAATAATAATAAAGGTTAGCAAAGTTGATTAAAGTAATTAACAACAATAATAGAAATTAGCCAAGTTTAATTAATTGTTAACAATAATAATAAAAAGTTAGTCAAGTTAATTAATTAACAATAATAATAAAAGGTTAGCCAAGTTAATTAATTAATAACAATAATAAAAAGTTAGCCAAGTTAATTAAATTAATTAATTAATAACAATAATAAAAAGTTAGCCAAGTTAATTAAATTAATTAATTAACAACAATAATAAAAAAAAATTAGTCAAGTTAATTAAATTAATTAATTAACAACAATAATAAAAAGTTAGTCAAGTTAATTAATTAATTAACAACAATAATAAAAAGTTAGTCAAGTTAATTAAATTAATTAATTAACAACAATAATAAAAAGTTAGTCAAGTTAATTAAATTAATTAATTAATTAACAACAATAATAAAAAGTTAGCCAAGTTAATTTAATTAATTAATTAATAACAATAATAAAAAGTTAGAGAAGTTAATTAAATTAATTAATTAATAACAATAATAAAAAGTTAGCCAAGTTAATTAAATTAATTAATTAACAACAATAATAAAAAAATTAGTCAAGTTAATTAAATTAATTAATTAACAACAATAATAAAAAGTTAGTCAAGTTAATTAATTAATTAACAACAATAATAAAAAGTTAGTCAAGTTAATTAAATTAATTAATTAACAACAATAATAAAAAGTTAGTCAAGTTAATTAAATTAATTAATTAACAACAATAATAAAAGTTAATTAATTGTTAACAACAATTATAAAAGTTAGTAATAATGCAAAAATTAAAAGGTTAGTAACAATAATAATATTAAAAGTTAGTTGTTAGTAAGTTAATAACAACAATAAAAAGAAGATTAGTAATAATAACAATAATTAACAAATAAATAAACAAGTAAAAATTAAAAAGGTTAGTAATTTATTCTGCAGGAACAAAAATAAAAGGTTAGTGACCAAATTGAAAGAAATTGAAAAGATGAAGTATGGAATCAAGGTTTCACCTTTCAAAACAAGTTTTTGAATCTGAAGAACAGAGACGCGAAGGCGCGCGCGAAGGGGGAGGGAGGCAGGGGCAGTTGGCGGCGCGGCGGGGCGGCGAGGCGGCGAGGCGGCGAGGGCGGCGAGGCGGAGGGACGGCGGCGGCGGCGGGCAGCGAGGGGCACGGCGGAGAGAGAGAGAGAGAGAGAGGGAACAGCAGTGAAAAAAAAAAAAAATTTGGCTTTCTGGGGAAGAAGGGAAGAGGGCTGGGGCTAAGGGCTGTAATTTTCTTTTTTTTTTAAAACGGAGCTCTAAGTTTTTTTGCTATTTTTTTCTGTGTTCAGCACAAAATTTGGGGGGCTATTTATAGAGGAAGTTTAGCTGAACTGTTGATGTATAAATTAATAAAAAATTTCAAACTTATCTCTTAAATTGGTAAAATGACAATTTTAGTCCTTTACGTCTCTCAGCCTCTGGATAAGTTCCTGAAGCTTCTGATTTTGACAATTTTGTCGTTTTCTGTCAATTTGAGCCAAAAACGTCGACAGGTCAAAATTTTATGTGACAAACTACCAAATGCTCCTGGAACTTTCAGATTTTGTCAATTTTGCCTGAAACTTCTCAATTTTGTTATTTTTATCTCAAACTTTTTAATTTTGTCATTTTTATGGAGTTTTCTTTTTTTCTTTCAAACATACACATATACACACATATATCAAATCTTCACAAAACAAAACAAAAAAAATATATTTTAAACTAATTAAAAAAAATTTTAGTAATAATAATAACAATAATAATAAAAATACATTTTTTTATTTAATTTTTTTATTTAATTTTTTTTAAAATTATTTTAATGGCCGGACGAAATTGGGTGTCAACAGCTGCCCCCCTTTGCATGCTTCATGGGAAATGATGTATGCAAAGTTAGTTACCAAATTTCGTCCAGCTTAGCTAGGCATTGAAAACCTTCTCGCCGCCTAAACTCTGAGGTTTAAGGAAAGGTCCTTAGAACCTCTAACGATAGGAAAGGTTCTATCATTGTAAGATGGACTGAATGATTGATTGTTTGTTTGAGGTTTAAGGAAAGGTCCTTAGAACCTCTAACGATAGGAAAGGTTCTATCGTTGTAAGATGGACTGAATGATTGATTGTTTGTTTGAGGTTTAAGGAAAGGTCCTTAGAACCTCTAACGATAGGAAAGGTTCTATCGTTGTAAGATGGACTGAATGATTGATTGTTTGTTTGAGGTTAAGGTAAGGTCCTTAGAACCTCTAACGATAGGAAAGGTTCTATCGTTGTAAGATGGACTGAATGATTGATTGTTTGTTTGAGGTTAAGGAAAGGTCCTTAGAACCTCTAACGATAGGAAAGGTTCTATCGTTGTAAGATGGACTGAATAGTTCTATCGTTGTAAGATGGACTGAATGATTGATTGTTTGTTTGAGGTTTAAGGAAAGGTCCTTAGAACCTCTAACGATAGGAAAGGTTCTATCGTTGTAAGATGGACTGAATGATTGATTGTTTGTTTGAGGTTTAAGGAAAGGTCCTTAGAACCTCTAACGATAGGAAAGGTTCTATCGTTGTAAGATGGACTGAATGATTGATTGTTTGTTTGAGGTTAAGGAAAGGTCCTTAGAACCTCTAACGATAGGAAAGGTTCTATCGTTGTAAGATGGACTGAATGATTGATTGTTTGTTTGAGGTTTAAGGAAAGGTCCTTAGAACCTCTAACGATAGGAAAGGTTCTATCGTTGTAAGATGGACTGAATGATTGATTGTTTGTTTGAGGTTTAAGGAAAGGTCCTTAGAACCTCTAACGATAGGAAAGGTTCTATCGTTGTAAGATGGACTGAATGATTGATTGTTTGTTTGAGGTTTAAGGAAAGGTCCTTAGAACCTCTAACGATAGGAAAGGTTCTATCGTTGTAAGATGGACTGAATGATTGATTGTTTGTTTGAGGTTTAAGGAAAGGTCCTTAGAACCTCTAACGATAGGAAAGGTTCTATCGTTGTAAGATGGACTGAATGATTGATTGTTTGTTTGAGGTTTAAGGAAAGGTCCTTAGAACCTCTAACGATAGGAAAGGTTCTATCGTTGTAAGATGGACTGAATGATTGATTGTTTGTTTGAGGTTAAGGAAAGGTCCTTATAACCTCTAACGATAGGAAAGGTTCTATCGTTGTAAGATGGACTGAATGATTGATTGTTTGTTTGAGGTTTAAGGAAAGGTCCTTAGAACCTCTAACGATATGAAAGGTTCTATCGTTGTAAGATGGACTGAATGATTGATTGTTTTTTTGAGGTTTAAGGAAAGGTCCTTAGAACCTCTAACGATAGGAAAGGTTCTATCGTTGTAAGATGGACTGAATGATTGATTGTTTTTTTGAGGTTTAAGGAAAGGTCCTTAGAACCTCTAACGATAGGAAAGGTTCTATCGTTGTAAGATGGACTGAATGATTGATTGTTTTTTTGAGGTTTAAGGAAAGGTCCTTAGAACCTCTAACGATAGGAAAGGTTCTATCGTTGTAAGATGGACTGAATGATTGATTGTTTTTTTGAGGTTAAGGAAAGGTCCTTAGAACCTCTAACGATAGGAAAGGTTCTATCGTTGTAAGATGGACTGAATGATTGATTGTTTTTTTGAGGTTTAAGGAAAGGTCCGTAGAACCTCTAACGATAGGAAAGGTTCTATCGTTGTAAGATGGACTGAATGATTGATTGTTTGTTTGAGGTTTAAGGAAAGGTCCTTAGAACCTCTAACGATAGGAAATGTTCTATCGTTGTAAGATGGACTGAATGATTGATTGTTTGTTTGAGGTTTAAGGAAAGGTCCTTAGAACCTCTAACGATAGGAAATGTTCTATCGTTGTAAGATGGACTGAATGATTGATTGTTCTCTTGGCAAAGGTTCCATCCTTAAAACCTCGGATTGATTGATTGATTTCGAGGCAAAGGTTCCATCCTTAAAACCCCGATGATGAAAATTGATTGTTTTCGAGGCAAAGGTTCCATCCTTAAAACCCCGATGATTAAAATTGATTTTGAGGCTAAGGAGCTTTCCTTAGGACCTCGAGCGAAATTTATATGAAAACAATTGAAATTGGAATAAGTTTCTTCGAAAGTATGAATTTTCATAATAGGTGAGTGCAAAAATTTACACTTCGATAAGATGAGTGAATCTTGATGATGACAATAACACTGACAAATTATGTAAAGGGAACGGATGTTTGGAATTAATATTCAAGGTTCATCTAATATTTTCTTCAGTAAATATAGATTCCCTTGTGAGATATGTCATCCAAATAGGGTTAAAGCTTAACTACCCCAAAATGTTATGCCTAGTAGACCTAATAGGATGCGTCTCAAGAGTAATAAAAATTACTCTTTACTCAGCCATTCCAACCTAAAGGCATTGTCCCATGGTTTTAATATCAGCATGGACGAAACTATCTTATAAGAAAAGAAATTCCTTGAAAAGAAAAACTGAAACGCGAAAGAAAATGCTGATAATAAAACTAAAGGACAAGAAAAAACGGATCAGATCGCTTCTTTCTTCCACAATACTTCAACAGGGTGAGTAGAGGACCATTATGGGAGTGAACTGGTCGGGAAAGACTGTCGTGTCCAGTCTATCTGAATCATTGCTGGATCTGGTTCAGGAACAAAAGCTTGTATTTTATCTAGCAATTCTTCAGCAGTTGTTGCGGATATTATGATTCGCCGTGCCACTTTTGATATGAAATTCTTCTGCATAGCATAATCCATAAAAGCTATCAGACCTGTAAAGAAATTGTTAACATTTAAAAACCCAATGGGTTTCTTATGCAAATTAAGTTGGGCCATGGAAGCAATTTGAAAGACTTCTCCCAACGTGCCAAAACCACCTGGTAGAGCGATAAAAGCATCAGCATTTAAAAGCATTTGTAACACACGCTCTTGCAAATTTTTAACCACTAATTCTTCTCCAATCGTGCCCCCAGAAACAAATTTCAAAGGTCCAGGGATGATGCCCAAAACTTGACTTCCTCCTAAAGATGCTGCTGATGCTACACCTCCCATTAATCCGACACTACCTCCTCCATAAACTAAATGTATTTTTCGCTCAGCTAATACTCTACCCAAATGGTTGGCTGCCTTTAAATACTCTTCATCTTTTCCAGGAAAAGCCCCAGAAAATACACAAATACTTCGGGATTTACGAGTTGGGGTTTTCTCCATTCCTATCCTTATCCTTGTGAGAAAAGAGGATATATTTATAGAGATGAAGAGATAAGGCAATAATTTTATTTTCAAGAGTGGATACATTATTGCCAGCTATACACAGTAGTCACGAGTATGACTCTGGTCAGGTATGGGTACACTATCGTTAAAAGAGGAGGAAAATTTTCAAAATAGCTGCTAGCATGTACAGTAGTCACTACTGTAGCTTACGTCAGGAGTAGGTATGTGATTGTTGGAAGGGAAGGAAAATTTCAAAAGTGGCAGCTATATACAGTAGTCCGTGTCAGGAGTGGGTACATTATTGCCAAAGGGGAGGAAAATTTCAAAAGCGACAGCTAGCACGTACAGTAATCGTAACTATGGCTCATGTCAGGAGTGGATACATTATCGCTGAAAGGGGAGGAAAATTTCAAAAGCGACAGCTAGTACGTACAGTAATCGTGACTTTGGTTCACGTCAGGAGTGGATACATTATTACCAAAAGGGGAGGAAAATTTCAAAAGCGACAGCTAGCACGTACAGTAATCATGACTTTGATCCTCGTCTTCCACTGGCTTTGCGTCCAGTAATGGCTTCAATGCTTTCTATGAATCGGTGATTTGCATCTCATCTAGCTTTCTCACAAACTGGCAAACAGGGTCGTTTAGGGTCAGATTCCCAAGACTGTAACGATCTCGTTCTTTTTGAAAAATTATCCATAATCCAACAACCTCAAATTGCACTATTCCGCAAGAATGCGCTTCAAGAACCTCTCGAATATCTTCTAGAGATTCCTTACGCAAGCCATTCTTAATGAATCTTATTCTATCATTACGATTTCTGGTGATCACTCCTGGAGAACGACATTTATTGCCGCAAATCCACCATCCACAATTATGACAAACACCTAGCCTCTTTGCTCTTCTTTTTTTGGCATAAGCGCTTTTACCAAAGCCGGGCATACGGGGAAAGAACGTTTCTGGAACTTCACCAGCTGAACGAACCTTAGCTTCAATTAGCCACCGCACATTATCAGGAATGCCTTTGTGCATAAATACTCTGAATCGTTCACATCTAGCTTGATAAATCTTTTTAAGAACATTTATTGAGAATGAAGGAAAATACTTTCGTAGGGCGGAAAGAGAAGACTCCATTGATGAAGGAGGCAAAGAAAGAAATTAGTGATTGTAGGAAACGATAATAACTAACACATATTTATAGTGATGAAAGGGATAATGCGTTAATTACACTTACAGAAGCAAGTACATTATTGTCAAAAGAAAAGCCAAATGACAGCTTATATGTATAGGAATCATGACCGTGGCTCTCATCTTCCACTGATTTATGTCCAGTAATGGCTTCAATGCTTTCTATAAGTCGGGGATTTGCTTCCCATCCAGTTTTCTTACAAACTGACAAACAGGGTCGTTTAAAGTCACATTCCCAAGACTGTAACGGTTTCGTTCTTTATGGTAAGTCCTCCATAAACCGATAATTTCACCTTGCACTTTTCCATAAGAATGCGTTTCAAGAGTCTCTCGGATATCTTCCAGAGATTCCCTACGCAGGCCATTCTTAATGAATTTTCTTTTATCTTCACGATTTATGGAGATGTATCCTAAAGAGCGACATTTAGTATTACAATTCCATCGCCCACATTTATAACACACGCCTAGTCTCTTTGCTCTTCGCCTTTTGGCATAACGGCTTTTACCTAAACCGGGCATGCGGGGCATAAATGCATCTGGAACTTCACCCGCCAAACGGACCTTAGCTTCAATTATCCACTGCACATTATCGGGAATGCCTTTGCGTGTAAAAACTCTGATTCTTTCACATCTAGCAAGGTAGATCTTTTTAAGGACTTTTATTGGAAGGGAAGGAAAGTATTTTCGCAGTGCAGAAAGAGTAGAATCCATTGATGAGAGAAGAATTTGAGAGAAGAGGGAAATGAATCAGTTATTGTAGGAGACTGGAATAACCGACTTTAGAAGTCACGGGGTATCTTATCCGCTGGTTAATCAGAAGGAAGAACACGCATTTATAGTGATAAAAGGGATAACGTGTCGATTACACTTAGGGGAGCATGTACATCTGTCAAAAGAAAATGCAAACTTTTCCAAATATAACAAACTATATGTACAGTAATTGGGACTATGGCTCACATCTTCCACTGGTTTTACGTCCAGTAACGGCATTAACGGCTTCTATGAGTCGAGGATTTGCTTCCCATCCAGTTTTCTTACAAGCTGGCAAACAGGGTCATTTACAGTCAGATTCCCGAGACTGTAACGGTTTCGTTCTTCATGAAAAATGCTCCATAAACCAAGAAGTTCACGTTGTACAGATCCACAAGAATGCGTCTCAAGAGTCAATTGGATATCATCCAACGAGTCCTTACTCAGGCCATTCTTAATGAATCGTATTTTATCTTCTCGATTATCAGAGATCATCCCTAAAGAACGACATTTAGTACTACAAGTCCACCGTCCACATTTATGGCAGACTTGTAACATTTTCGCTCTTCGCTTTTTGGCATAAAAACTTTTGCCTATTCCAGGCATGTGAGACACAAATGCCTCTGGGATTTCACCTGCCAGACGAACCTTGGCTTCGATTAACCACCGCACATCTTCAGGGATTCCTTTGTGCATCAGAACTCTTAATCGTTCACAGCGAACTTGGTAGATCTTTTTGAGAATGTTCATTGGGAGAGAAGGAAAATATTTTCATAAGACAGAAAGAGTATGATCCATTTTCTAGAGGGAAGTAAAAGACAGAAGAGAGGAAAGAATCAGTTATTATGGGCAACTGAAAGAACCGACTTGAGAGTCACGGAGTACCGTATCTGCCGTTTAACCGGAAAAGTGGATCCTACTTTATTTTGGTATCATAGATATTTCTTATCTTTGATATCTCGTCAGGCATGACATTGATCCAGTCCTTGATTATTGAATCCATTGTCTGCTTTCGACGACAATATTTTTCGATATCCGCGCTTATCTTTGACCATAGCTATTTCTTATCTTGGATACCGCTAAGCTGGCGTCAATTCTGTCCATCCAGGTGTAGCCTCGATTATTGAATCGATTGCCAGCCTTTTGACATATTGTCTACCTTATCCTTGAATTCCTGATGCGGGTTGGTCCCGCATATTAGCTGTGTATCCAGTGATAGATTGGTAAGAGCTGATGACATTGAGATCTCAGCTTATACTGCTGAAACTGTGCCGTGGATGTGCTTCCCATTTGGTTCCTATTATGCAAAAGCCATGCATGCATGATGTGAAATGCATGAATGCAGAGCATGTGGAATTGATGTTTTTTTTTTTTTTATGGATCTAGTTCTTCATGTCTTTGCTTTACTGGATCTTCTTTGTGATTGCCTTCTTGGACTATCATTGAATCTCTTTATGCTTTCCAGCTTTTGTTCACTGCCTCAAAAGCCCAACTCTTTTCAAAATCCTCTTTCTTTGACTTGTTCTTTGAATTTTGGCCTCAATTTCTTTAAAGTTGGCCCGCCTCATAATTTATATCTCTTTCGGGTACTCATCTATTGTCATGGATTTGATACCATCAAAGGCTTTACTTTAAATGTCTGCTTTGCCCCTTTTCTTGTGAACGTGCCGACACTTACTTATTCTCATGTTATAATCTGAATGATTGCTCTTCCTTGAACTCATGTTTTGATCCATAAGACTTGCCCCCTTGTCTGTTGAGTTTCTTTCTTGGCAGTACTATTCTTACGCTTCGTAGAGATTACTTTGCCCCCCTGAATATGGTATTTATGTGGATAAAAGGTATCATCTCGCCTTTGATTTAACAGAAGGTCGAGCATTTCTAGACCTTTGTGATGGCACTTGATCGTAAATTTCTCTTACAAGAACCACATCTTATTAAAGAAAGACTCAAGCTATCTCCTCACTTTTAAGTCTACATACATTAATGAATAATGGTTTGGCCTTAAAGAAAAACTTTCATCAATTTGCAAAGCTTGACAAAGTAATTTACGGTCTTTGTTTTTAATTAAAATATCCTGCCATTTTTCTTCTTTCCAACTCGAAAACATAAATTGTGCAATGCAATAAGGTAGAAACATGATTCAGAATGATAGTCTTTTAGCTGAATGCAGATGATATCAAGAGGTAAATATTATATGTGAGGAAGGTTAAGTTTGAATGTTTTTTTTTTATGGTAATCTTTTAGCTGAATGAGAATGATATTAAGAGGTAAATATTAGGTCTGAATAAAGTTAAGTTTGAGTGGTGTGAAAGAAGGGTCTTTTAATACTACTCGTGAGCAAATTTGATTATGGTGAAAAACTCAATAGTGATGACCTCAATTTGCCACTTTTTCCAGAAAGTTAGACCTCATCTGTTGCCCCCCAACTATTGTGATCTTTATGCATGCTTGGTTTGAGGGTTGCTTTTGTGTTCTAAACCGCCTTTGCAGGTTTTCAGTCTAGAATCCATACCTCACTTTTTTTTTTTTTCTCTAGTTTGAGCCCTTTTTCCTTTTTTTTTTTTGTTTCCTTTTTTTTTTTGTGAGCTATGGTGATGACATACTTGATAACTCTCTTGAAGTGAGATGACTCAAGTGGCCTTACTTGCTCGTGTTTGCTCTCAGTCTCTTTTTGTTTTGGATTTGGATTTTCCCTTATTGTCTTTTGATGGAAGGGATGAACTTCTTTCCGTTTTTTTTTTTTTTGGAGTTTGTGTTGTGGAGAGCCGAGAACTTTTTCTTGTGTTGAGCATTTGTGAGAATTTGGAGGCCACTGAAGTCATTTAATAGGAGAGCTACCTTCTTTGGAAGCTAACCCAAGATTTCTTGCAAGGATGTTGATAACCACTGCGAATTCCCTTTTGAGAGTTGAGGTGCAATATTTGAAATCATTCTTACTAGATTTGGCAGCACTTTGAAGATCATCACTAACAAATCTTCCTTATCTTTCAATTTCACCCACGAGTAGTATCATTTAGAGAGCAAAGTGTGATGGCAATAATGGGTAGTGTAATGGCAAAGAGTGAGAGATAGATGTAAAAATGGAATTTTTGGTAGAAAATGGTAGAATATGTGGATGTAAGAATGGAAACTTTAGGTAAAAAGTGGTAGAATGCACACATTACATCTTTTTGTTGTTCCAAGAAAAAGAATACCAGGTGTCCATTTAACAAAGACTACACCCTAGATTCTAGACTAAATCTAGGAGATTTTTACTATTAGATTACTTTGTCAAGCTTTCAAAGATGCAAGCTTAGTAAAAGGATTCCCTGTTATTCAAAAGTGTGTTCGAACTGTTAGATCGGATCTGACTTAGAGTCCTTCCAAAATCAATGTAATTCCAGCTCGAAATCTTTACTTTCAATTACCAATCACATCATGGCCTAGGAATTTAAACTCGACCAACTATTGGACCTTGAGTTTCAGTGCCACACAATTTTCAATTAAATTTGGGATTTGGGTCACACCAACTTGGAAGAGAAGGTCACTTGGCCTTTGCTACTATTGATATAGATGATAGCAGAATGCCTTCTTCAGCAAAGACTGTGATTAACTTTCCTTCAAAAATGAATTTCATTTTTTGGTGTAATGAGGAGGGAATTGCTCCGGCCATATGAATCCATGGTCTTCCCAACAGACAAGTATAAGAAGGATTAATGTCCATAACTTGGAATGTGATATGAAAGACACAAGGGCTGATCTCTATTGGCAGCTCTATTTTTCCGACGACATTTCTATTCGTCCCGTCAAATGCTTGAATAGTGATATGACTGTAGTTGAGGTATGATGAGTCTATACCAAACTTGTGTAAGGTCTCAATTGGCATTATGTTTAGAGCTGACCCATTATCAACAATAACTCTAGTCATAGTTCGATCTTTGTATTTAACCGAAATATATAGAGCCTTAGAGTGACCCCTTCCTTCTGCTGGTATCTCATCGTCAGTGAATGTGATGAGATTCTGTGCGGTGATGTTGTTGACGAGGTGGTCAAAATTATTCACTGAAATATCTGGCTCAACATAGGCCTTATTCAAGACTTTGAGGAGGGTTTCTCGATGAGCATCAGAGCTTATGAGTAGTGAAAGTATGGAGATCTTTGTTGGCAGGTGGTTTAACTGCTCCACGGCACTGTACTCACTTTGCTTCATGAGTTTGAGGAACTCAGTAGTTTGTTCATCTGTCACCTCTTGAGACATCTTTTGCTCTTTAGATGTATCTGTATCTAGAGGCTCACTTGTTGGGTCTGTGACGTTCTTATCTTGTCGAAGCTTGTACATTTGTTCTGGAGAGTAACATGGACCACTTCTAGTCATACTCCTAACTTCTAACGGAGTTGATGTGATGTTGGAAGTGTAATCATGGCTCCATGGAACAGCCTTGTCTGATTTGTAGAGGAATGACCTCGGGACTCAAGTTCTTAAAGGCTTGACAATAGATTTTGAAATTGGTATAACTAGTGGTTTTGGCGTAGCATTGACTTCCCGTTTTTTAGTGATCACATTTACATCATCATCTTTATCCGACGTAGAAATGATGAGTTGGGATGAGTCCATGAGCCTTTGTAGACTTTCACGGAATTCTGAGCATTCTTGGATAGAATGACTTTTACTGTCATGAAAGTCACACCAGTCCTCATCTTTGACTTCTTCATGTTTAAAAGAAGACTTCCGGATGATAACCCCTTCTTTTAGAAGGCATGAATATACATGCTTAAGAGGGGTTATGATATCGTTGACTGACTTCTTTATCGGCTGGTGTTCTTCTATCATATTGACTGGTTTTGCTTGATGAGGCGGCAATGGATTGTGAGTGACGTTTGGTTCATCGGAAAAGTCCAACCACTTTGACTCGATTAATTGTTGAACTATACGCTTCAATGCCATGCAGTTTTCCAAGCCATGGCCTGGAACGCCATCATGATATGGGCAGGTAATGTTAGGGTCATACCACCTTGGATATGGGGGTTTGAATGGCTTTGTAGGAATTGGACGGATAAATTGTCTTTCGATGAGTTTTGGGTATAACTCAGTATAAGTCATGGAAATTGGTGTGAAAACTTCTCTTGGTCTTGGTGCAGGTACTGGAGGAGTAGGAGCAGGTGGCCATGACTGATTAGGTCTGTTAAAAGGATAATTGTTGGGCCTATTGGAAGGATAATCATTGGGCCTATTTGGAGGATAATTATTGGGCCTATTCAGAGGATAATCATTGGGCCTATTTAGAGGATAATCATTGGGCCTATTTGGAAGGTAATTATCGGGCCCATTGGCAAAATAGGATAGGCGAGGTCCGATAGCCACCGTATCCACGAGGGGAATCCTTCTTCCGCGTCCTATTTGTTGTACTTCGTCATCTTTTCTTCTGGATGGTCCTCCTCTTTTTATAGGATTATTAAAGGATTCAGCAATATTCCCAGTCCTAATCTCATGCTCGATTCTTTCTCCAGACATGACAATGTTAGAAAAATTAGTTGCCGAATTGCCAATGAGTTCGTCATAATATAGGTACTTCAATGTCTGGACAAACAAAGTGACTATTTCTCTTTCTGTCATGGGTGGCTGAACTTGTGCTTCTTGAATTGCTTTCGCCTTGATTAGCTCGATCAATTGTCTCATTTGTTCGGCCATACTTTCTATCTTGGACTCTATCTTTATGAGACGTCCTTCGATTTGTTCTGCCATTAATCTTATTTGGAGCCGAATTGAATATCGGTGTCGAGGTCCAATTTTATCCTTTTAAAAGTAAGGTATATTTTATTAGATCCTATGTGTATGTGATTGATGCAATGGATGCATGTAGGAAAAATGAGATTATGTTTTTATCAGACTTTGTATACACGTGATTGATGTAATGGATGTATGCAACGAGATTATGTTTTTATCAGACTTTATATGCACGTGATTAATGTAATGGATGTATGCAATGAGATTATGTTTTTATCAGATTTTATATGCGTGTGATTGATGTAATGAAATGCATGCAATGAGATTGTTTTTATCAGACTTTATATGCACGTGATTAATGTAATGGAATGCATGCAATGAGTGAGTTTGCTTATCCAATATCATGGAACTTCAAGACTTTTAGTTGTTATTAAAAAGACCAAAAAGTTAGCATAGTTTGATGCGTGGTTTTGATGCATGAAGAATATTTGCACAAAACAGAAGTATAACAAAAGAAAGATAAGTTTATTAATAACTTAAATAGCAATTAACAACTCATGAACTATTATGGAAAAATGAGTTAAAACCATAAATACGAAAATAAAAGTGTAGAGCAACAACACAGCATAACAAGGATATGCTTATGGCGTTGGTAAATGGGAGGAATACTATGGTTAGTTCTATGGTTAAGTGGGGAGTTCTATATGCATAAGGTGGCTTATCAAAAAGGCAAGGGATAGTTCCCGAATCCCGTCACTAAATTATAGTGACGGCTCGATTCCTTACCCTCTAGGGTTAATGTAAGGAATGGATTAATTCGAGTCGTAGCTTTTCGTGGGCCCATGCAGAGACTAACCGTCTCAGAAGGCAATACACTACTTTGCTACTTTGAAACCGGTGAAGGCTTGGAGACCATGGCCTCACAAGGACAACAACACCAATTCCGCTTAGAAAGAATCGTGTTCGATTTAAGTAAGCTCGGGTATAGAGCTTCATATTGTGAATCCATAATGCATGTTTTCGCTAAGTAAATATAGCATATAAAAATCCACATAATAAGCAAAGTAAATTAAAACAAATCAACTTTAGGCTCGACTCACTAACGTCGAGTCCCCAGTGGAGTCGCCAAGCTGTGGCAACGTGCGGATCGTTTTCGGGAGTCGCCACCAATCAGTTTTCTTAGGTCGATTGGTCACCTTAAAATTGGTCTGCGAGAGTTCGGGGATCGGGAGTACGGTTACGTTAAAACAACTTTGTTAAAACGCCCAAAAATTGGCACCTTAGTTGATTTTAATTTTGTTTTGCTTTGCTTTTAAATAATTCTCAGTTAATTTTCAAAATTAGAAATTTTAACTGGATTAGTCGAAATGTGGATTTTTAAATTAATTAATTTGTATGAAATTTTATACTTCCGAACCATGGACTCTGCCGAGTCATTTGGACACGGAAGATTTGATTCCGAACCATGGACTCTGCCGAGTCATTTGGACACGGAATTTGGTGAAATTTTAAATAATTTAATCCATATTGTAAACATGGATTTTTATCTTTGTATTTATTTAATTTATTTATTTTAAAAAGTTTGATATTTTCCAAACCGTAGATCCTGCCGGAACATCCGGATATGGAAATTGATTTATCGTAATTATTTAATTCTTATTATTATGAAATTAATTTTTAAATGGTAATTCTTTTTGTTTATGAATGATTTTTAATACTAACTAAAAAAATTTATCTTTATATTTTTACTTCTTTTTTTACTTTCTTTCTTTTTCTTCTTTTTTACTTATTTTTACTTCTTTTTTTAAATTTCTTTTAATTTCTTTTCTTTTCTTTCTTTTCTTCTTTCTTTTCTTTTTCTTTTTCTTTCTTTTATCTTTCTTTTCTTTTTCTTATCTTTCCTTTCTTTTCTTTATCTTATCTTTCTTTTATTTTTCTTTCTTATCTTTCTTTTATTTTTCTTGTCTTTTCTTTCTTTCTTTTCTTTTTCTTATCTTTTCTTTTATTTTTTTTATCTTTCTTTTCTTTCTTATCTTTCTTTTATTTTTCTTTCTTATCTTTCTTTTATTTTTCTTATCTTTCTTTTTTTTTCTTGTTTACTTTTTTTGTTTTCTTGTTTAATGAAAGATATTTATTATTTTAAAGGATTACTCAATTTATAAAAGAATTAAAAAAAAATAATAATTAATTTTTATTTAATAAGAAGTTAATTTAAAAGAATTAAAGAGTTTAAAAATAAAAATTTTGATCATGGTACGGGGCGTTGTTACTCAGCCAGACCCTCTTCACCAGGTGAAGCAGCTCAAAAGCGGGCACGAGACAGTTTCCAGCCAATATACCATGAACTAAAAATTTTTATTTTTTTTTATTATTTTTTATTATTTTTTTATTATTTTTTTATTATTTTTTTTATTAAGAGAATCAAAAATTTTAAACAAAAGAAGAAAAGTTTTGATATTTATTTAATTTATTTTAAAAAAAGATTAAAGAAATCAAAGATTTATATGTATAAAAAGTTTTTGATATTTATATGATTTTTTTTTTTTATGTTCTTTTTGTTTGCTAAAAGATTTTTATTATTACCTTTATTTGAAATCATTTGAATAAAATTTTATTTAATAAAGGAAACAAAAAAAACAACAAAAAAAAAATGTTATATCTTTTTTTTATTATTTTGAAAGAAATAAGTAAAATATTAGCCCAAGAAAATTTTTACTCCTTTATTCTTTTTATTAATAAAGAAAATTAAAAAGTTATATTTTAATAATTAATATATTAGTCCAAAGTTTTTATTTTTAATAAAGAAAAATTTATTTATATATTTTATTTAAAAATAATTCCAAGCCATGGATCCTGACGGATCATTTGGTCATGGATTTTTAATTTTTTTTTTTTAAATTTAATTATTTAATTAATTATTAATTTTAATTATAATTTTATTGAATTTTTCTTGAATTTTTAATTATTATTACTTTAAAGATATATTTAAAAACAGAATTGATTTGTATTTTTGGAATTATTTAATTATTTCTATTTATTAATTTAAAAAAAGGAATAAAAAGTCAACTTTGTTATTTTTAAAGAAATAATAAAATAAAAAAAATAAAAATAATTGGCTTTTAAAAATGATTTTTTTATTAGCCTTAATAATTAATTACAAAATAACCTTCTTTTAATTTTCATTTATTTATTTATTAGTAAAGGGTAAAGGTGAATTAAATAAAATAAAGTGGGGCTTTTTGGCCATCCATTTTAAAAATAAATAATAATAAAGGTTAGCAAAGTTGATTAAAGTAATTAACAACAATAATAGAAATTAGCCAAGTTTAATTAATTGTTAACAATAATAATAAAAAGTTAGTCAAGTTAATTAATTAACAATAATAATAAAAGGTTAGCCAAGTTAATTAATTAATAACAATAATAAAAAGTTAGCCAAGTTAATTAAATTAATTAATTAATAACAATAATAAAAAGTTAGCCAAGTTAATTAAATTAATTAATTAACAACAATAATAAAAAAAAATTAGTCAAGTTAATTAAATTAATTAATTAACAACAATAATAAAAAGTTAGTCAAGTTAATTAATTAATTAACAACAATAATAAAAAGTTAGTCAAGTTAATTAAATTAATTAATTAACAACAATAATAAAAAGTTAGTCAAGTTAATTAAATTAATTAATTAATTAACAACAATAATAAAAAGTTAGCCAAGTTAATTTAATTAATTAATTAATAACAATAATAAAAAGTTAGAGAAGTTAATTAAATTAATTAATTAATAACAATAATAAAAAGTTAGCCAAGTTAATTAAATTAATTAATTAACAACAATAATAAAAAAATTAGTCAAGTTAATTAAATTAATTAATTAACAACAATAATAAAAAGTTAGTCAAGTTAATTAATTAATTAACAACAATAATAAAAAGTTAGTCAAGTTAATTAAATTAATTAATTAACAACAATAATAAAAAGTTAGTCAAGTTAATTAAATTAATTAATTAACAACAATAATAAAAGTTAATTAATTGTTAACAACAATTATAAAAGTTAGTAATAATGCAAAAATTAAAAGGTTAGTAACAATAATAATATTAAAAGTTAGTTGTTAGTAAGTTAATAACAACAATAAAAAGAAGATTAGTAATAATAACAATAATTAACAAATAAATAAACAAGTAAAAATTAAAAAGGTTAGTAATTTATTCTGCAGGAACAAAAATAAAAGGTTAGTGACCAAATTGAAAGAAATTGAAAAGATGAAGTATGGAATCAAGGTTTCACCTTTCAAAACAAGTTTTTGAATCTGAAGAACAGAGACGCGAAGGCGCGCGCGAAGGGGGAGGGAGGCAGGGGCAGTTGGCGGCGCGGCGGGGCGGCGAGGCGGCGAGGCGGCGAGGGCGGCGAGGCGGAGGGACGGCGGCGGCGGCGGGCAGCGAGGGGCACGGCGGAGAGAGAGAGAGAGAGAGAGGGAACAGCAGTGAAAAAAAAAAAAAATTTGGCTTTCTGGGGAAGAAGGGAAGAGGGCTGGGGCTAAGGGCTGTAATTTTCTTTTTTTTTTAAAACGGAGCTCTAAGTTTTTTTGCTATTTTTTTCTGTGTTCAGCACAAAATTTGGGGGGCTATTTATAGAGGAAGTTTAGCTGAACTGTTGATGTATAAATTAATAAAAAATTTCAAACTTATCTCTTAAATTGGTAAAATGACAATTTTAGTCCTTTACGTCTCTCAGCCTCTGGATAAGTTCCTGAAGCTTCTGATTTTGACAATTTTGTCGTTTTCTGTCAATTTGAGCCAAAAACGTCGGCAGGTCAAAATTTTATGTGACAAACTACCAAATGCTCCTGGAACTTTCAGATTTTGTCAATTTTGCCTGAAACTTCTCAATTTTGTTATTTTTATCTCAAACTTTTTAATTTTGTCATTTTTATGGAGTTTTCTTTTTTTCTTTCAAACATACACATATACACACATATATCAAATCTTCACAAAACAAAACAAAAAAAATATATTTTAAACTAATTAAAAAAAATTTTAGTAATAATAATAACAATAATAATAAAAATACATTTTTTTATTTAATTTTTTTATTTAATTTTTTTTAAAATTATTTTAATGGCCGGACGAAATTGGGTGTCAACAGACATGGAATCAAAAAAGGTAACCAAACTTTTAAAAGGGACATAATATAAAAATATAAGATATGGTGAATATATCAAAGTCAACCTGCCCTGAATTATTAAGCATTTGTCATTCCAGCTATCTAACTTAGTTTTGACTTTATCTACTAAAAATTGATAAGAAGAAGACTTAGGACATATCCCAAGAAAAGGGAACCCGTAAATAATGTTCAACAACTGGATTTACTTGGAAGAAGAGGAGTTGTGATTTTCTATTTTGAGCACCTGAGGAACACTCTTGACTGAACATCTATTCTAACTTGTGAAAATTTATCTCTTGTCTAGAGGCTAAAGAATAAAGATCCAACATATTCTTGAGAGCCTGAAAACCTTGATTAATATGCTTGAAAAAAATAAAGCAATTATCAGTAAAAAAAACATGTAGTTTAGGGCTGGACAATTTCTACTAGCTTTGAGCCTTATATAGCCTTATATGTGGTTGAAGCTTACTCGAAAGTGTTTCAACAAAAAGAATAAAGGTTAAGGAGAGAACTAGTCACCTTAATGAATTCTGACATTTAGAGAGAACCATTTTATGGTACTGCAATTGACTAGAACCAATAAAAGACAAAATGGAAACATGTTAGTTTAATATATATGTAATGATACAATTCCATGGAAAGGATGAACATTTTTCTTTGGTATACAACAAAGAAAATAGGGGGAAAAAACTAAGTAGTATAAGATAATCAAAGGGTCAAAATGGCTGAGCAGTCGAGCTTGATTAATAACCAACAAACATCTCTCTTAAAGTGATTAAACAATTTAATAAATGACTATACTGGTACTTATATTTGGAATTATTAGTATCATCACTTTTTCTGTAAGATTGTTCTTTTTTATAGGCAATTGCTTTAGTTATTCTCATATGATGAAAGTGCCTATTTGTAGCATAAAATGATCATTTATTAGGAGAACAATTTTTAGGTTAATAGCTCATAAATTTGAAAAAAAAAACTATTCAATACATTTCACTAATTTCTACATTATGCTATATTAAAAGGTAGCTTCCATGAGAGGTCACCTAGCTTATCCTCTTCTCCCGAACGAGTCCTCAATCTTCAAGTTGTGCTATTGAAGTATCTTATATCATATATCTCACCCTAATCATGTCTTTTTCATCAGTTTCACTATTTATTCTAATGAAAAATGATGGTGTGAGATAAATTAATATTTAAATAAATCTTAAAATAGCAGCTTTATTCATTTAACCTTTCCCATGAATAGTTATAAATCTTATATTTTTAAATCTGCTATTTATATTCCTAATAGATCTCAAGAGAAAAAGAAAGACATGTGTCATCTCCTTTAGCCTTAGATCCGAATGCTCACAGTCAAGTCCACCATCTGGCCTTGAAGCTTTATGCTACTTGTTTAGTTGATTATTTTCTTTCCTTTGTTCTCTTTCTTGTAGCTGCTTCATTTCAAACATTTGAAGTCCCCACAGCTTTGGCCGAATGATTAAAGCATTTGGACATTATGAGGAGGCCCAGGGTTCGAACTTAGCCTCCTTATCGCCTTTCCCAAAAATACTACACAAAATAGGTTCGATTGCCCTTCATGTCCTAAAAGAGCTTGCATTCCCTTTTCCTTACTTAGAACACTAATACCTCTTTTCGTGTATACTTGTAAGTATGCTTCTGAATACAAACAAAAACATTTGAAGAAATTGTTAGCTAGCAAATTGAGAGAAAGGGGAAAATGTCCGCTAATTTGATAATAAAATTATTTTTGTTGATGAATACAGTTTTCTAGGTTATGCGTGAAGATCTGGGGCAAAACCAGTCTAGGGAAGAGATTGAATTGAATGTCCATAAATGTAAGGAAGTCCATCTCAATGACAATGGCAAAAAATAGACTGGAGAATCTGTTATTGCTAATTTCAAGCTCATAAAGGTATTTGAGCTGAGCGATTTTGGGGGAAAAGGTGCTGGAAAAGTTGTTGGAGGTGGCATTCAAAAGAGCAAGGTTTAGAAGCTGGTTGAGGAAGCCATTAAAGAAAGATGAAGAAAGGTGAAAGCCATTAAAGTCAATAGATGTGCTAACATCGGCAAAATTGTTGTCAAGGGATTATCGTAAAAGAAGCCCTTTATGGCTGCAAATGTAAATTTTACTCAAGTCTTGTTAACACTAACAAAGTAAAACATGTTGGTGGATTTGAATTTTTGGATAATTGGGTACATAAATGGCGATTCTTTGATCAACGAAATCAAGAAGATAGTCTAAAGGAGGAACATTGATCAAGTCCTGATGAACTTGGCAATAAAGTCCTAATGTTAGGTTAATTTTGTAGGTTGTATTGCTAAAAATGGCTCTAGAGTGAAGGGTTAGAAAGAAATATAAGCAAAGAGAGAGATTGGGTGCAGCGGTAGAGGGTTGCTAAAGAGAGTCCATATCCAGCGATGAACATCATTTGCCAATGGTCTGAAGATGGGTGTTCGAATTGAAGGCCGAGGTCATTAGCCTCAGCTATAGCTGCCTCGAGTAGATGATGTCACTAGCCTTAGTTGTGGCCGTCTCTGGTGGGCAATAGGTGGACAACACCCTCTTTCTCAATCTATTAGAAGCATAAGCTATAGATTTAGAAGTTTAAGTTTTAAAACTGCTAATAAGAAAAATTAGATGACTTAGGTTGCTATTTTAAGATTTATTTTAGTGTTAATTTATGTCTTATCATCATTTTTTGTTAAAATAAATGATGAATTTGATGAAAGGGATCTAGTTAGAATGCACTATATGAGATAAGACTTAAGAGACTTTAATAGTATAACTTGAAGGTCAAGGATAATGATCCGTTTAGGATAAGAAAATGAACCAAGTAACCCACATGGAGTTTACATTATAATGAAATGGCTAGATGGTGGCCTTGCCCACATTTTGTTATGGGTTTTGTTAAGCATATGTTAGTCTTAGCTTTAGTTGTATTTTGTTGGCATTTTTATTGGTTACTTGATGGATCATTGAAGACCTAGTGATAACAAAGTAGTGGGAATGCGTAAGTTGGAAGGCAATTTTTTTAAAACATAAAAGTTTTTTTTATGAATCTAAATTTCTATTTTGAGAAATTAGATGTTACCACCTCAACAAATGGGAAAATTACATTATAAAGACATAATGATTATAAATCATTATATAGCATGATTTTTCCAATAGTGAATGGAATGTGATGGGTAAAGTGTATAATTTACACCTCTTTAAAAGATCCATACAATGGTTACTTGATCCTCAAGAAAACCCTAAAGGATTGTTTGGTCAACAAGTAACCTATGGACTTTATTGTAAGATTTCAAGACTTGGGTACTCAATTGTACAACTTTAAAATAAAGGGTTTAGAGGGATTTGAATGGTATGGAAGCAATTTTCAGAGGCTAAGTTGTATGAAGGAAACAAAAGCTATTATTTAAAAACCTAGGATAACTAGGTTTACAATTGTTCACAAAAATAACTTAAGGATGAGATGATTTTTGACAAGAGTAAAAAATAACCATTTCTAGCATTATCCTAGCCTTTTATTTCTAGGTTCTAAGGTTAAAAATGTGAGCTAAAGATTAGCTAAAAAGTCTTTGCTTAAGGCATACTTATAGTGACTTAAGTGAAGGTTAAGGTTAAACTAATCAAGTCAAGTAAATTATCTTGATTTCTTGCAATTTCTTGGCCATTTTCATCCCCCACCAGACACAACATATTCCTTATCTTTTCCACAAGCTTTCATAGCCACCATAGCTCAAGCTTCCAAGAAATCACAAAAAAATGCAATCAAATGCAACAAGAAAGAGAAAAATCCTAATTTTCAGGTTTATTGTGTATCTTTTGAAGATTTCAGCTTTTACAGCTTAGGTAAAGTTTTTATTTGGGTTTCATGGCTGTTTACTATTTAATACTATTACTAAAGGGCACCAAAATTCAATTCTAATTTGGTCACTTTATTATTTCAATAATGTACATTTTTTGAAAAATTTGTAACCTGTCACAAGATTTAAGGTAACCTACACTTACCTATTGTTTTCAAAACCTACACTGATGCCTTTGAGTCATAAACACCATGACTTGGACTCTTAAGATTGTGGTCCCAACTGTTTTTTTTTTTAATGGTAAAGATCTACGAATTTGTGCAAATCAACCCCAAATTCATAATCTAAACACTAATTGGCACTAAGAGTTATTTTATTTACTGAATGCCATTTATTATTTACTGAATGCCATTTAGATTCAATTTCTTATTTTTTTTAATAAAATATCTAAAATTTATTTACTAATCATATTATTTGGTATCTACTTCTAACACGTTTTTCAAAAATATTTTACCAATACTTTTTTTCCATTTCTATAAACTAGTTATTTTTTATTATGTTTTTTATCTACTTATATTTTAAAAATATTTATGTACTTATGCTTTTTTTTAATCTTCTTTTAAGTGTTCTTTTTTATTATCTAATTTCTTTTTGTTGCGTCTTTATTCTAATTATGAATCCAAAATTTTTTTTAGTTATTTTGTTTGGAGCCAAACCTTCACTTCAAATTTGGTTTAGTTTTGGAAGCCAATTTGGTCTATTCGAGTTATTGCCATCTGAAACCTGAACTGAATAATTCAGTCTAATTTAAATTGAATAAACCGAATATTCATCATCGTATTCTATACCCTGAATCGGGAAGAATTATAGATACTTTAAAAATTTTTAAAAATTATAATATTTAACAATAACTTTTAAAATCCTAATTTAAATTATATGATAATCATATTCTAGTAATTCGAAGATTTTTTATATTTTTTTTTATAGCTAACTGACATTTGAAAGATATTGATATATTTTACAAAGAAAAAAATGCATATATAGAAAGAAAAAATTGATAATTTAAAATATCTATTAATTATAAAAAAATATTATAGAGATTAAAATTAATAGAAGATAACTATCATATAATTTAAATACAATTTCAGAAGTTGTTATTAGACAATGTAAAAAATATGAAGGGAAAGTATATGTTTTTAAAAATAGAAGGAACAAATTATAGGTTAGGTTATACCTAAGAATAATTGTAAGTTTCTCAAAAAAATAATAAAAAAAAAAACAGTGCTGTTTGAACAAAAACGAAAAAAATGAAACAGTGCCGTTTAATTACTGTTCAATGAACAGCGAAAACGAGGACTCTCTATAACATGGTACGAATTTTGCAGATATAAATGCACAGCGCCAGCGGTGCACACTGCAGAGACATAAATCCGAACGGTATTATCATGATGCTACCAAATTAACAAAAAGAAACAAAGCAACGAGCGGCCACTAGGGACCACAAATTCCTCAAAATCCCTGTCATTTGTTTTCATTCAACCTTTATTCCACTTTTCCCGGACAAAAAAGGCATTCCAAACGTTCTCCGTTTACACCCAACAATCCAAGACACTTCATTTCACGCACTGGCACACACCTTAGGGTTTCAATTCAACATTGCCGTGGAAAAGGAATCCCATTTCGTGTCAGATCACATTTTGATCTTTGATGGCGGCCTAATCTCACTGTTCTTGTGTCCATGATGGTGAAGCAGCTTCCTTGCTTTCTCTGGATTCTGCTTTCTCATCTGCTGCTCCTGCTGCCACTTGTTGCTCACTCCAAGAATCATGGTAAAAAGCTTGCACTTTTTCGATTTGTTGCGCTTAACCTGTCTTCATTTGAGGTATTAGTTACGGGTTCTTCTCGTTTAAAACTTTGGGAGGCACAGAATATTCCCAGTCATCTTTGTCTTCTGTTTCTTTCACATTCATCTTTTTGCAATGTGTTTTCAGCTTCATTTTCTGCTTAATAACTTGGTATCATTTACGTTGGTAACAGTAGGAACAATGAAATTCACCATTTGGGAAATCTTTAAGGTATTAGCAGGGGGCAGGAGTTGTTTTTTCTTATTTGCTTGATCTCTGTTTGTTTGCCAAGAAAACCCAGAACTTGATTTCGTTGTTCCTGGGATCCGAATATACTGATATACTAGTTAATGCCCAAAAACCTATGGGAAATAATGGTCTTGGTTTGGTTGAATTAGTAAACTCAAGTAGTCCAAGTCTTACAGTGGCAACTTAAAAGTTGATGCTACATTTCTTGCTGACCAAATGAAAAATAAAACAGATGTGTTTCTACTTACTTGCAATTTTGGTTCATGCTAACCATGATGCAGTTAAACCTTCAAAAGCAGAGATACTATGGATGCTGGAACATTTGAAACTAGTTTCTGTTTGAGCTGTTTTCATAGAACTAGTTTTAAATTGACTTGGCCATTAGACATGTAAGAAAACAAGTAGTTTGTAAATCCACTGGAAGGTTCATCCGGCATCTAATCATTGTTCTGCTATTGATGATAGTTCTGATTAATTGGGGTAAATAACTTCCATAAATGCTTTAAGCGTTAAGGAAAGGAAGAGAGTTACCTCTTTTTATCTGGCCAAACTCGGCCCATCAGGTGTACGAAATGACACGCCTTGCTCTTGCTGACTTGAAGCAGTAGCTTGACACTGCATATGGTTTGGTCAGTTAAAGTCTGTAAGCTAAACACAGTTGGTCACTTGCTGCACATTCTGACCTGTTGCTGAGCAGTTCAGATCATCATGATTAAGTTCTTAGAGAAACCATGGAAACATAATGTTTTGGCTGTTTTTACTGCTGGGTGATTACCGGAATACCGTGTCTGTTTCATTTACCTTGATGATATAGCAAAACTATTAAAGATATCCAGAATAGTTAATATAGTTGGCCCAAAAAGCGCTTGTTTCTCTTCCGCCTTGGGTCCAACCCCAATAGCTGGATCTACTGATAAATGATAGGCCAGATGGATCGGCTTATTTGATTTATTGGAGATCTCTGGCACTAACAAACACAGATGCCCCTGAAAATCACAGAACATACTTTCCCTCGAGAATAATGTTTTCAATCTGCCGTATTCTTATTTATTGAATGAAGAGAGGGGACAGTCCTTGTTGTGAAGGCCTGTTTTATAAAGGCTAAAACTACATACTTTGATTTTAGGCTCCTGTCTAGATGCAGATTTGAAGTCCAATATTCTTTCGACCAAATATAGTTGTAATGTATGATGCATGGGCGATCATATTACATAAATCGGAAATCCTTTGTATAAATCTAGAAAACAAGGTTTTATAGTCTAGAAAGATGCAGTAACATTTTTTATCAGTAAAAATTATACTAACATCTTACAAGTATATTTAATTGAAATTGAAGAGTAGAGAAATGGAAATTCTTCATAGCTAGCCTGGCCCTAAGGCTGTCTTCCGTTTCCTCAGCTGGATATTTTCTAGCATTAAGATTCAAGAATGCCCATTGGAAAGTGTTCTGTTAAAGCATTTAGAAGCTGGATTAGACAAGTTATCTTAGCAACAAACTGCCAGTAATCTTTGTTCTGCAACTGTTTTTGTTATTCTGCCTTTTGTGTTTGTCTGATTTCAAACATTAGGATCCCAATCGTCAATGATCTCCAGCAAACAACATTATTAACAGTGGAGAGGAAATTAAAATAATATTCAGTCTCATATGTGTAAAAATGTCCTCTATCAACTCTGATGAGCAAGTGCATTGTTTGTTCTAGTTAATTCAGTCCAGTAAAGCAGGATATATGTGTGACAATTCAACTCTTATTTGCTTGCCTTAGATATTTGCTTTTTAACCTAGAAGAAACACTTTACAATAGCATTCGACTATACTTGTAGCCAGCTAGCTTCGCGACTTTCGTTTCTTGTTTAAGAAAATCCCTGGAAAATACAATCTTAAAATTGCTTGCATTTGCTGTTTGTCATTCAGGAAACCCTGCGAATGCTCTTGTTGACGTAATCAACCAGAACCGGACAGCGCAAAAGCTATCACAGCTAAATGATAGTCCTGGGCTTGGATGCATGGCCCTCCAGTATGTTGAACTATGCAAGGGGAACTGCACTGGCAACAATGCTGTGAACTGCAAACCACCTGAAGATGACTTCACCATGGTTTTTGCTCCCAACTGCGGCGTAGAGCTTCCTACTTTTGGCACCATCACAGGTGTAATCGTGGGGTGCCGATCCAAGTATATGGAGCCATCAGTAGCATTCTCCCAAGTCCTTGTCAAAGACAAAAAGACTTTAAGTATCTTGAGAAACAAATCCCACACCGAGGTTGGAGTCGGCTTGGTTGGCTTCCATAAAGGCCCGTTCTTTTGGTCTATCCTGTTCAGCAATGGGCAAACAAATTCCACCTTCGTTCTGGAGGATCGTGGCGTCGGGATCAAGCAGAAGAAAGGGTGCTTCAGCGGAAGTACCTTCCCTTGCAACGGTGGGCAGAGAACTTCTGTTGTCATCAACTGTATTATAACAGTGGTTGTAGCATTTGTTTTCGTTGTAAAACATAGCTGATGCATACCAGAAACTTCTGCTTCTGTTGTTGGTGGGAAGAATCAGGTTGTGATGTGATACGAGTCTTTTGACTTTCTACAGATTTATTGGACCGGCTTAAGCCGCAAATCCAGGACCAGGAGAAAGACAAGATTAGGTATGGGGTGGTTGTGTCTTTAGCCGTTTGGCGACTGCCAAGTTACCTAGCCTCGTCTTGTCAGTAACGCACCGATAGCGTTGGTCGAATGAGATTGGTGTTACGCAAGACGCTGAGAAATCTTGCGTGGCTTTGTTTATATATTGGTTGAATTTGCGGTATTGACCGTTTCCAATAAGTTCGTTTTCTCAAGTTACACGGTAATTTCTCATTATCTTCCTTGCCGCCCACAGTGGATGCAACGACTTTGACATTAGTAATGTGAACTTGTGAGACTGACATTTGGTTTATAACTGTGATTTTGTCCTACTGACAACCCAGTGGCTAAAATATGAAGGACATTCGACATAAACTAGAGATTTGAATCTCACCTCCGGTTTTCCGCTTGTTTTTCCTTAAATGCCACATACGCTGGTTTAATGGCTTTTCAGATTTAAAAAAAACAAGTTTTCCCTTTCTCCTTAGATATCCTATATACTTGCACAAATGTTTAAGAATAACAGAAATACATACATATAGACACACACACATTTATATATATATATAATTGAGATTTTGACAATGCTATGTAATCAAAATAAAGTCACATAATAGTAGGACATGCACCATAAACATGCAAGTAACTACTCTTTTGGATACAAAGAACATTTAACTTAGGAAAATTGCATTGTCACGGATAACAATCATGGCGGATAGATTTGGGTCATTCATTTTCTTTTAGCCTTACATGGGACCCACAAGAATGGACAGTACAAATCTGTCTCTCATGGCTGTCATCTATAATCTAATCATAGTTCTTTAACTTAAACTCTTTTTTGAGCTTTACTTGGTGCAAGTCTAAATCAAGTTTTAGCCTAACAATTAAAATTTATTATGATTATTACAAAGAGATTCAAAGTTTAACGGTCTACTTGTTTAACTAATGAGATTTGTCCCGTAAATTGTTATCTGGTCACTTACAATAAACACCCCTCAAGGATAGGATGAAACTGCAATTTGCCCTTCATTGTTCCTTAAACCAACACTTTAACTGCAAGACTGTAGCGCCCTTCATCCCAGTAAGGCAAAAGGGACTGTTTTGCATTTAAATAGAAGAAATAATGGTTTTAGAGGGTAAAATGTAAGTTCCAAAAACAAGGGAAAGTTACAAAAACCCTCCCTAATGTTTGGCCTAGCCTACACTTGTCCCCCTCTATTTTAGAAAATCTACACTTTGTCCCCTGAAATATTCACATCATTCAAATTCACTATTATGCAAGTGGGCCAAATTCCATGATTACCCAATAAGATTTGCAAATTATGCAAATCAACCACAATATTTATTTCATACCACCTTCAATCCATTTTTTTCTAAATATATAGTATATTTCTAATAAATTTTATATTTCTAAATAATTTATATCCTTGTAAGTTTACTAATAATTTGTAGATCTATAATATATTTCCATATTTATAAACCAATAGTTAATGATTGTGATTAATATTAATATTTACTTGTTTAACATTTTATTGATTTTTTATTTAGTTCAAATAAAGAAGTATCATCGTTTTTTATAAACATATTTTAGCTAATATCATTTTATTTTGAAAACTAATTTTCACCATATGAAAGAAATCTACACATTCTACAATTTTTTATCATTGCAAAATGTAAATAATATATTAATTAATCACACTATTAATTACATATCATTATATCATTAATTAAGCACATTTTTTAGCCAAATGGTAATTAATTTTTTGTAACTTTCTAGCATATCCAATGAAAAAATTAACAAGTTATACTTATTTTTTACAAAAAAAAAATAAAATTTAAAAATTTATTAAAATATAATACTTTAATAAATGTGAAATTTAGTTATGCATTTAATAAATGTATTACACATTTATTTGTTTTAGTTAACATTTAGTTGTGTATTCAATAAGTTCAAGACTTTTGTTCCATGAGGAAGACCTCAAACAGATTTTCAGTTCAAGCTATAAATTGAATCATTAAGGAAGCCATCATCAGCCTTTTAAGCATAAAATTAGAATATTGGGTGGAAATTCAGTGTGGATGTTTTTTTTACCTTTTCTTGAAAATTTTGGTCTTTTTTTTCTTGAAAATGTGTCAATTTTGGTTTCGGCTTCCTTTCCCCCTTGCTCCACCAATTGTATCCACTAAATATTGGTAATCTTGGTTTTGCCTCTCTTTTCCACCTTGCTCTACTAATTGGATCATGAAGAAAACCATTATTAGTCTTCTAAGCATAAAATTAGAATATTGGGTGGAAATTCATGGCGGATATTTATTTTTATTTTTTCCCTTTTCTTGAAAATTTATAGTCTTTTTTTTCTTGAAAATGTGTCAATTTTTTGTTTCGGCTCCTTTTTCCCCCTTGCTCCACCAATTGTATCCTATAAATATTAGTAATCTTGGTTTTGCCTCTCTTTTCCCCTTTGCTCCACTAATTGTATCCATCATAAATTTCTACCCAACATTTCAATCTTATACATAGAAAGTTGATGGTAACTTCATGATAATCCAGTTTATGACTTGAACTAGGGACCTGCTTAAGGTCTTCTACGGGAAACAAAAGCTTCAAACTTATTAAATACACGGCTAATTGGTAATTAAAAAATACTAAATGCATAATACATTTGTTAAATGTACAACTAAATTTCACATTTGTTAAAGTAATATATTTTATAAATTTTTCTACTTTTAATTTTTTTTTGTAAAAAATAACTATAGCTTATAAATTTTTCATTGGGTAAGGTAAAAAGTTACAAAACATTAATTACCATTTTGATAAAAAATGTACTTAATAAATGATATAATGTTATGCAATTAATAATGTGCTTAAATTAATATATTATTTATAATATGTGTTGATAAAAAAATGTAGAATGTGTATATTTCTTTCAAGTGGTAAAAATTAGTTTTTAATATAAAATGAGATTAGATAAAATATGGTTGTCCTAAAAGATGATACTTCTCTATTTGAACTAATTAAAAAATGAATAAAATGTTAAACAAGTAAATATTAATGTTAATCACAAGCATAAACTATTGGTTTATAAATATGAAAATATATTATAGATCTAAAAATTATTAGTAAATTTATAAAGATATAAATTATTTAAGAATATATAATTTAGTAGAAATATATTATTTATTTAGAAAAAATGGATTGAGGTAGCTTGAAATTAATATTGTGTTTGATTTGTATAATTTGCAAATCTTATTGAGCAATTATGGCATTTGGCTCACTTGCATAGTAGCAAATTTGACTATTTCAGAAGGTAAAGTGTAGGTTTTTTAAAATAAAGGGGAATAAGTGTAGATTAGGTCAAATGTCAGGGCGTTTTTGTAACTTTCCCCCAAAAACAACATAAGACAAACAGTTTTTTTTCCAACCTTGGGGGATTTCTTGTAAATTACCGTTTATTTTAACTTAACTTTCATGTTGAAAATGTTTTACTTGATCACTAGTTACATTCATAAACAAATGTGACACTCAATTCGTTTTAATTGAGTAAACTTAATTAATCTAAAATGATTTATTTTTATCTTTACATCTTTTTTTATTTGAAAGATAATTTTACTTAAATATAATAATTCCTTCAAAAATAAATTTTTATGATATTATTAAATTTTTATAATTTTTTCTATTCTTATGAACTAAAAAATTATAAAAATTTAAAAATTTCATTTTCAATTGATTATTATACTTACATAATATTGACTTTCAAATTAAATTAGTTTTAGGCAAAAAAATATAAAAATAGAAATAAGTCATTTTAAATTAAGTTAATTTCTGTATTTTTTTCAATTATTATTTTTTTCATAACACTTGAAACTATCATTTTACATAATCTTTTTTTTCCCCTTAAATTTGATTTTTCTGCTCTATGACTGGCTTGGGAGTAGAATCTTGTTGATGATTCCCAAAAGCTTAGGAGGTTTGGGCATCAAAGATATGAGGCTTTTTAATCAAGCACTACTTGCAAAAACTTTATGGCAAATATTTACGGGAGACTCTTCGACACTGGTTTGCAAATATGGTTGCCAATAGTCTATTTGGCAAGTCAGAGCTAAGAGCAATTTCTCTATGATTTGGCGAGGGTTGTTGCATGACATGGTTCTTCTAGGTAATGGGCAGTTTTGGACCAATAGGAATGACGAGTCTATATGGGTTTGGTATGACTCTTGGATCTCGGGCTTATCCCTAGAATGTCAAAGAGCATTAAGCCCTTAATTTCAATCCTATAAGGATCTTAAGGTGGTTGATCTCACCACTGGAGATCCTTAGATTTGTAATCATGACCTCTTATTCTTTCTTTTCCCCAAACATATTGCCCAGCTAACTTTATAGTTACCTCCCCCACCTTCAACAGAAGGACAGGATTTGATTGGCGATTTGGCTAGTATGGTGATGAGGTTGGGTAGTTTTATACTAAGAAAGGCTATGCTTCCAACATTCTTCATCAACCTGGTTTTCCGTAAAAGTCTGGAGTATAGCAGTTAGGGGTTTTTGCGAAGGCTAATTCTTCTGTGCGCCCGGCGCACGCGTAAGCCACCTCCCCAAAGTTATTTTTTATGTACAACTTAGTTCCTAAAATTTAATTTTTGTCTCATTTATTTGATTTAAGGAATTGTCAAATTTCCAAAACTTTTCTCCTACTAGTAATTAGACGTTATTGTTAGGAAATTTTTAGAATATCACCCAAGTTGTGTAGCAATAGTAAGACTCGTAGTTGATGTGAAAGGACAGTAAGATTGTGTAAAACGTTGACAGATAAGCTAATAAAAATATTAACACTAATTGATAATTACTAATGGATAAAATTTTTAGAAATTTAACTAAGTCTGCTTCAAAGAGACAAGATGAAGAAGAAATTATGGGGAATAGAATAATGAAGAACTCACAAACTATATTAATCAAATATGTTGAAAAGATATTAAGAAATTGGAATATTCCTAAAATGGATAAATGGGATGGTTTATAAAAAATGGACTTTTGATTTCAGAATGACAAACACGAAGGAAAAAAAACAAATAATGTTTTCTAAAAGAACAAATATGCCCTTCTAAAAAAACAAACACACATTCTGAAAGAACAAACACCAGAAAATAAAAGAACAAGAAGTTCACAGAAACAAGGTTATGTGTAAGAACAAACAATATCTTCTATAAGAACAAACACTTAAGTAACAAAAAATAAACATGTAAAAGAAAAACCAAACAATGTCTTCTAAAAAAACAAACATACTTTTCTGAAAGAATTAATACCAGAAGACAAAAAAAAAATAAGAAGTTTACAGAAATAGGGTCATGTATAAGAACAAATACTTAAGTAACAAAAAATAAACATGTAAAAGAAAGAACAAACAATGTCTTCTAAAAGAATAAACATGCCCTTATAAAAAAACAAACATACCCCTCTAAAAGAATAAACACCAAAAAATAAAAGAATAAGAAGTTTACAGAAACATGGTCATGTATAAAAACAAATAGTGCCTTATATAAAAATAAACACTTAAGTAATAAAAAATAAACATGTAAAAAACAAGAACAAATAATGCTTTCTACAAGAACAAACATGCCATTCTAAAAGAACAAATATACCATTCTGAAAGAACAAATATCAAAAGACAAAAGAATAATAAGTTTACAGAAACAAGATTATGTATAAGAACAAACAGTGCCTTCTATAAGAACAAACACTTAAGTAATAAAAAATAAACATGTAAAAGAAAGAACAAACAATGTCTTCTAAAAGAACAAACATGCCTTTATGAAAGAACAAACACTAAAAGAAAAAAGAACAAGAATTTTATAGAAACAGAGTCATGTATAAGAACAAACACTTAAGTAACAAAAAATAAAAATGTAAAAGAAAGAACAAATAATACATTCTAAAAGAACAAACATGTCATTCTAAAAGAACAAACATGTCATTCTAAAAGAACAAACATACCATTCTGAAAGACCAAACACCAGAAAACAAAAGAACAAGAAGTTTACAAAAACAGGATCATGTATAAGAACAAATAGTGCCTTCTATAAGAACAAACACTTAAGTAATAAAAAATAAACATGTAAAAGAAAGAACAAACAATGCCTTCTAAAAGAACAAATATGTAGACAAGAAAAAACAAACATTGCCTTCTAAAAGAACAAACAGGCCCAAAAGTATAAATACCAAAACACAAAAGAACAAGTAATTTATGCAATGCCTGAAAATGTAAAAGAACAAGCATGCCCTTCTAGAAGAGCAAACAAGGATTTTAAAAGAACAGAAAACAAACACATCATAAAAGAAGACAAACAGTACCTCATCAAAAGAACAAAAACTTAAGTAACAAAAAACAAAAAATGTCTTCTAAAAGAACAAACACGAACACAAAAAAGAACACTCAATGTCTTCTCAAAGAATAAACAATACCTTTTAAAATAACAAATATAACATTCTAAAAAAATAAGCACGAAGAAACAAAAGAACAAACGGTAGAAAATAAAAAAATGAAAAAAGGTAGACATATGACATAAAAGAACAAGAAGAAATAAGAATAATATCATAAATCTAACTAAAAAAAGGTGAAAAAAATATTTTAAGAAAATAAGGAGTAAAACATGAAATAAAACAATAGACAAAACTTGAAATAATACTAAAATAAGAAAAAGAAAAAGGGGAAACTGGAAAAAGATGAGAACATAAAAATAAAGAAAATAAAAATGGAAAAGGTAAATATACAAAAAAACTAAACAAAGAAAAAAATGAAAATAAATAAAGAAAGAAATAGAATAATAAGAGAAGAACAAGAAAACAAAATTTAAAAAAAATGAAAAGGGGGATCGCTAGCATTCGATCCATTGCCTAGCTTCCCCCAAAATTAAAATATCAACCATACTACCCAACCAAATAGTTTGCCTGAGGTTGCGGAAAAAGAAAAATCTATTATATTTCATGAGGGCATGATTGCTTATTTTTCTGAGAAACGGGGTCAAAATGACAATTATTATATTTTTTAAGGATGACGCACGATATAATCCCGGTCTACAGAAAAGTTACTCTTTTGCGAAATCCACAATAAGTGCTCAAACGGACATGGGGCTTATGTTTACCCCAAAAGTTTAAAATTTTCCTTTGGAAGTGTCTTCTTAATGCTCTCCTTATGGCATCCAACTTGGTAGGGTAGGAAAGTAATGCTCTTCCACTTTTCTGGGGTTGCCAAGGTTCTTAGTGACCTATAGGGTGGCTTCTGTGTTAACCATTTAACAACAAATGTCCCGTCTTTCCAAGTTTGGCTTCTTAACATGCTTCACTCTCAGAGAAAATGGCATTTAGATTGGTTGTTCTTCTTAGTCTCCACTCTTTGGACAAGTTGGCTCAGCAAGAACGAGCTAATCTTTCAATGTGCAACTTTCAATGCCCAATCCTTATGGTTTAGAAGGGATACCCTATTTCAGATGTTTTTCATAGTAAGGACATTCAGTGGCATTCTTCAGTCTCTTCAACTAATCCTCCCAATTCTTTAAGTCATACTTAGGTTTTGTGTACGTGGCAGAAGCAAGCAAGTTTACCTTATTTATTTCTATTAGATAGAGCTTGGCGTTAAAGCTTAGGGTTAGGAGCAACAGCATGGTTGTGGATGGGTTCTAATGCGCCACCGAGACTAACAAAAGGCCTTCTTTATCAAGGCTGTATGTCTTCTTTTGAAGCGGAACTTTTTGTAATTCAAGGAATAATATTAGCGGCCTTAAGGTTTGCACTTCAGATTATAACAATTTTGTCGAATTGTTCTCAAGTTTTGGTGGCTCTTCGAGAAAAGATAGCTCTATGACCTCCAATGGCAAGCTTAGGTCAATCCCTGCGGATATCCATAGAGACCTTTGATCGCTATTCTTTGGTTATGGTTCCTAGGTAGCATGTTGCTCTAGCCCTTGCTGCTACTAACTCTTTTTTTCTTTTATTACTCCTCTTAGATTGATTCTGCATACAAACAAAAAAAAAACTCTTTAACAGCTTGATTGTAGCGCCCTTGATCCCAGTAAGGCAAAAGGAATCTTTTGCATTTAAATGGAAGAAATAATAGTATTATAGGGTACAATGTAGGTTCCCAAAACAACATGAGACAAGCAGCATTTTTTTTCCAACCTTGGGTGATTTCTTGTAAATTACCCTTTGTTTTAACTTAAACTTTCATGTCTAAAATGTTTTATTTGATCACTAGTTACATTCATAAACAAATGCATTTAATGTTTTAGACACTCAATTTGTTTTAACCAAGTCAACTTAATCAATTCAAAATGATTTATTTTTATTTAAATTTTTTTTTCTGGAACCAAATTTATTTGAAAACTAATAATTCATTTGAAAATAAATTTTCATGATATTATTTGAAAGCTAATATTGTGGATTAATAAAAATTATAAAAATTTAATAACATCATAAAAATTTCACTTTTCAATTGATTATTATACTTACATAATACTCTATTCGTCCCAAATTCTTTGCACTATTCACTTTTCAGTAATTAATCTATAATTTTTTATTTTCAATATTTTAGTATATAAATGAAAAAAAAAATATTTTTCATCCGTCCCAAATTATTTGCACCATTCACTTTTCAGTATTAAATTTATAATTTTTTATTTTCAATATTTTAGTATATAAATAAAAAAAATTATGTATGAATGATAAATCAAAATCTATAACTTTTAAATATATTTTTAAAAATTTTTTCTTGTAAAAAATAATATAAATAAATTTAAGTCAAACTATAAGAAAAAATCAAATGGAGCAAAAAAAATGAGATTGAGCAAAAAAAAATGAGATGGAGGGAGTATTAACTTTCAAATGAAATTAGTTTTAGTAAAAAAAAAAATTAAAATAAATCATTTTAACATTAAGTTAACTTCTGTATTTTCCCTTTTTCCAATTAATTTTTTTTCATAACACTCGAAACAATCGTTTTACATAATCTATTATTTTCCCCTTAAATTTAATTTTTCTCCTCTATGACCGTGGCCTGTCCCACTCCCTGCTCACTAGGCAGTGGCGCCTCACCTCAGGCAGTTGCTGCGCTGATATTCTACTTTGTCTTCATATCATCCCAATCTTTTGTAGGTACGTACTAGACCAAAACACTACGAAAATTCTGCGTTTCCACATATTTGGTCGGCTTCTAAAAATTAAATAGATCCTTATCCAACAATCTTCTTCTTATCTAATAATTCAAAAATAACCACAGAACTTCGTGTGCATATTTGTTTTTTTTTTTTCTTTTTATTTAGCCTGGGTTTCCCTTTTTACTTTTATATTTTATTCTTTTTTTTTTCAATTTGTTTCATTACTAAAAATTTTTGGTTCATTATAATGGTTACATTATTAAAAAGTTATTTTGTGTGCGTATAACTTTTAGATGATCACACAAGATGTTAGCAAATAAAGAACAAAAAAGGATAAGAGTTTATATATATATATATATTTTCAATGCCCCCAACCATATATATAACCAATAGATGTTGCTGGATCTATAAGTAGTTCTTATAACTTTGACAAAACTCATTGTATTAATAAACGTTGTGACAAGTATGTATGTATTTATGATGTGATGCTCACAAGTTGTTGGGGATCCATCCTATACCACTTTTATGTATACTTACCTTAGGTCTGATGTTGGATGTCGGGGCTTTCCCTCCCCACCATGCCAGCCAATTAAATGACATGAATCAATTCACTCTGAGCCAACCCACTAGTTCAAGTCTTGTTGTTAGATTTGTCCACTACAAATAAACATTTCATGGTGGTAACAAACAAACTTGAAAAAAAAAATGAACATATTTTTTAATGTACAATATTCTATTTTTCTTCCATGTATTCTGAAAAACGCCTTGGATCAGTTAACAGGCACAGCTAGCAGGAACTACTAGTCCAACAACTATCACCATTACCGACAAAAGTTAAAAAAGAAAAACAAAAAGTAGAAATACCACGAAAGTGACTGTAATAAGGTACAAACGGAATAAAACCCCCCATTTCATCTGGGCATGGAAAATGCAGCAACCACACAAACAAAAAAAAAATTATACGAATCAATTTCTTGAGAATTTCCAAAACCTCCAGTTCAAATTGAATCGGTGCAGACAATTTTTCTAAGATCTAGTCCTGATTCTCATAATGCCATCTGCTTTAAAATCACCGAACACATTAATGTCTACTTTAAAGATATGTACAGCGGATAGAATTTGTTTACCAGGACAAGAGGTGACTTGCTCAGCACTCTAAATTTTTTCCTATCTCCACCCCGCATCTCTTTATGTCCCAACGCTTTCTGCTCTGGCTAGCATCGTTAAGTTACTCTCTTCCTCAATGGAGTGGACAAAGAAAAATGGAGCGGGAATTGTGGGATTAAATCGCGAATTCAGTTCAGGATGCTTCTCGATTCATCCGCTGTTTACCTCTTATACCCCTGAAATCCATCGGAAAAGCTCGCTGATTTCCTCGCCTACGCGGTTCGCCTCCACGTCGTCCCAATCTACGGCCTCTACCTCGCTCCGACGACTGCTACCGCTGAAGAACCGACCTGAGCTGCGGAACGACATCGCGCGAGAAGAAATGGAAAAGGAAAGCCTGTCAACATAATCCTTCAGCCAACTCCGGCCTGCGGCAACCTCCGCGGCTAGGGTTGCTTCTGTCGTTGCGTCGTCTCCTTCAATCTCCTCTTTATCCGATACATTCCTATGGTGAGTACGATTCACGCTCACCTCGGACTCGTCATCGACCACGTAATCGAACGAGCCGATGGAGTACGACATCCTCTGCTCGCCGGAATCCATGCCTCCTTGACGGCGACTGACGGAGCCGATCTCCAGTCGGAAACTGTCGCTTCCTCCGTTGTCTGCGCCTCTAGAAGACGAACGCAGCATCTTCATGAGATCGGAATCGGAGGTGAAGAGCGGAGAGCGGCAGAGAGGACAACTCTGGTTGGAACTGATCCAGGTGTCGATGCATTCAGCATGGAAGGCGTGGCAGCAGAGGGGAAGAAGGCGGAGCTGATCGTTCTGCTCGAATTTCGAGAGGCAGACAGCGCAATCGCCGGAAATCGCGGAGGCGGCGGAGCGGCGAGTAACGGATGAAAAGGTAAAAATCGGGAGCGAGTCGAGAACCGATGAGGCCTGCAAGTGCTCGGGAGTCACTCGACTGGTGGTAGCGGGGGTGGAAATAGTGGTGGAAGTCGGAGAGAGGTGGCGGAGGCAGCGGCCGTTGAGAAGGCGCAAGATGAGGCAAATCGAAACAGAAACGAAAAGAGTAATGGAGAGAATCAAGACGATAATGAGGACGCTAGGCTTGATGTTGTCGAGGGAGGAGGAATGGGCGTCGTCGGCGATGGCGGAGGGGAAGGAGGGAAGCGGAGGAGGAGGCGATGCCATGGGGAGAGGAGAGAGAAAGAGGGGGAGAGGGGTTTGGTTCGTTAGAACGGAAAGGCGCAGGGAAGGGAATGGGATCAGGAGGCGGACGGGGGGACATTAATTTGGAGTGAACTGCCCAAAACGACGGGAGTTAATGCGCGCTGGAGCCAAAAAAAAAAGTGAAAGCAGTAAATTGTACGTAGAATGGAGGTGATGAGGTGGCATATTTCACGACCAGGTTTGTGTTTGGGTTTGGGAATTTGGTGGCCAGGTCGGGTCAACCTCTTTTGCCTATCATTACCTCTTTTCAGTAGAGGCAAAAGTTGGGTATTGAAATGAGAATATCTAGATTAAATTTTAGATTTATTATTTAAGGTGTTTATACCCTTTTACTAATATCAATTTTTTTATTAGAAATATAATTCAATAATTATAGAAGCGCGGCAACCCAATATTCCAAAACCATATGATAGAGAGGGGCGACAATATAATAAAACCAAGTTTGGCTCACGATCCTCCTAAAATATTACTCCTACTACTCGCGAGATAATTACATCCCGGAACTGCTGTCACAAGGATAAGCCACTCGTATTTTATAGAGAACTGACCGCCGCCGAATGCCTCCTGCGTGACGAGGCTTTGCTTCCTCCTCACTTGGCACGCCCCGGCCCCGACCCCGACTCCAACCACCATTTGTCTTCTCAGACGCAACGGATCTTCTTAACTGAAACCATTTATTATATAACCTAATTTAATTCTCCCTAACTACTTTATTTAAGTGCTCTTATCTCTTTTATATCTTCTTTAATTATTCCCCCTTCCTCAACCTTATTTTTAATGAGAGATTGCATTGACAATCACACAACATCATAGGCTTTTTTTTTTAATGAAAAAAAAATAATTGCAATAGACCACAAATTTTTTAGAATTCATCAAGACCAATGTGAGCTTTTTTTAAGTTAGGGTATTTTACAGCTATCCCCAAACTTAAGTTTTTATTGCACTTAAAATCTCAGATTTTGAAATTAACACTTCCTTCTTGCTCTTGAAACCTTGATTTAAACTATATAGTAATTGTATTTCTTTTAATAATTTTAAGTAGTTTGATTTTTTCTACAGCTAACTGACACTTAAAAAAAAATCATATTACATTTAAATAAAGAAACACTAAAGATTCAAAATATAAATTATCCGTAAAAAGATTAGATAGATTGAAATTACTAATTGATACTTACATTACGGTTTAAATTATAAGATTTTAAAAAATTATTATTGGACAATGTAAAAAAGTATAGAGAAAATGTAGATGATTTTCATACCTTATGAATATAATTATAATATTAGATAATTATTACCTTTGAAGTTATAACTAAAATTATATACAATGTATTTTGTAATCCCATACGCTCCTATCATAGCACCATAAGCGTACTATAAGTCCTAAAAATTGTTGATGGAGTACTTTAGTGGAATGCAAATGTGTCACCTAAGTATACTTATTTGTCTATAGGAGGAAATTGAATTTTGTACAATTACTGCTTAAAATTTATTGATGGCCACTTTTTATGATGGTCTCAATTGTGGGACTAGCAAAAGTTGTTGCACATGTACTTGAACATATACATTTTGTAAGGATAAAAGATAACTAATTAATCAATCAATTTATCTAATGGCTAAAAGTTTGAACAATCTCATTGTTCCAACAAGTATTGTGCACTTATAAAAATGCTTATGAGTACAAAAATAATAATAATCTCTCTGTTTTTTTTTTCTTTTTTCTTTTTTTTGTGGTACATAATTTATCTTAGTACTAGGTTTTGTACTTCGTATTTTCCCGGCCGCCATACATGGAATCCTCGGCTATCCCTTGGTAGCCAAATTCATTCCCTAAAATGGTATGGCAAAAACGTTTTTGACTACTTAATTTAAGTTTATACTTTATAGACCGGTAAGCCTGTTGGTTATTTTGTATAATATCCACGTTTTTTTATTGACATTTAAAGTTTAAATATTTGATGGGTTAAAGTTTAAACAATATTGATTTGTGGAAGTGGTGGTTTTATATAGAATAACTTGCCCGATGGATATGCTCTAAGCTCTATTCTAACCTCTCTTTGAAAATTGTAATATATTTTTTAGTCTTAAAAAATAATATAAGGAAACAAAATAACAGTGTCCTGATGTGAACTCGAATTTGCTTAATTCGTCGATCATGAATAGCATCTAGAAAATCAGAGGAGGTCAAAATCAAAGCAGGTCAAAATCAAAGCAATTACCAGGAATTTGTTTCTTACCTAACCGTACGCATACCAATTCCAAAACAACCCAAGATTTTGGATTTGGACTGGACTTTAGCTCACCAAAACCAGAGTCTTGTTTTTTTTAAAATTTTTTTAAAAGAAAGATAAAATGTCAAGCGGCTAGCTCGGTTGCGTTTTAGTATTCGTATCCAAAAGAGGGGGGGGGGGGGGGGGGGAGGGGGGTGGGTGTTGGGAAGACAAACAGAGAGAATTGCTAATGTGGCAGTAGGTGCAAAGTTTATAGAGTCGGTTGAGGGGGTTAGTGCTGCAAAATTTGCCTCTAGCAATTTGGCAGGGTGCTGTTAGCTAAACCACAAGTGCCCTTTAAGTTCCAAGTTCTAATCCATCTTCCCTACTTGTTCACTTTGCTTCTAGTTCTGGACATGGTGATCTAGTTTCGTTATTTTCACTTACTTGTTAATTAGCCAAACCACGTGTTAGCTTGTTTTACAGAAATAAAAATAAATATATTCTCCTAGTTCCATTGCTTCTCAATAGAGTTATAGTCTTTTGGTTTTTCTGCTTTGGCTAATCCCTTTTTTGGCTTACAAGCCTTCAAAGGGACAACTCTCTCAAAGTCAAACTCCCAAAAGTAAGCCACTGCAAATTGTTTTTTTCTTATCACTACATCAATTTGTAAATTTTTTGTGAAGTGAAGAGAAAGGCTGCAGTAAATCTAGAGATCACCAGAGAGACGAACTAGAAGTGGGTCAGTCAGGGTGTTAAATATCGTTATCGCTAGGTATATTGTAATTCAAATTTGTAAGGTATATCGTATGGTATATCGCACCACATATCATCATCAATTTTATAAAAAAATAAATGTTAAAATATTATTTTAAGATGACATAAACTCAATAATATTTTTTGCACATTTTATATGTATTTTAATTTTTTTCATAATAATTTGTTAAATATAAATAAAATATATATGATAGAAGATATTTTTTAATACAAAAAAACATAAAAAATGTTATATACTATATAGAGAAAAATAAATAATACTAAAAAAGAAACTAATTTATTGATATAAGAGAAAAAAATAATAATTTAATAATAATAACACATTTTCTAAAATTATATTAACTAAGAAAAGTAATTAAAAAATAAAAATAAAAATTTATTTTATGATATTTACATTAATTATATTTTAATATTTTATATATTTATGATATTTTGATGTAAAATGATAAAAAATAATTTTACACATCTGTAAAAAAATAAAATACTGCAATTTTTGGATAAATTATATATATAAAATAATTAATATATAAAATATCATAATATATTGTGTGATAAAATGATAAAACATATAAATATTTGAGTCACAGTATATCATGGTATTTAATTTCATTGGCTCAGCATTAAATTGGACTAGTTTCATACAGCTAGGAAATAGGAATAGGATAGATTTAAACATTATTATCCTGAGGCAGCTGTACCAGAGTACCTCCACAGAGCATTTAAGCTCTTGGAATGGAACCTGCAAGCTGAAATCTACCACATTTATGTTTAAGGCCCATACATGAGAGTTGGAACTGTACATATGTGTATGTACCAAATCTATATGGTCTAGATGGCAGGAAACATCAGAAAAAGTAAAAATGTAAAAAAAAATAAAAAAAGGGGTGTTCATGAAAATTTACTCCTCTAGGCCAGTTCCATGCTTCTACACTTTACTTCATTTGCACTCCTGGCATGTTCCCAAATCCTAAATCATATCCCCTTTCTGCCAAACTGCCAATTTTCTACATCTGTCCCTGCAGAAAAGTTCAATTCCCCTTCAGTGAAATCATAAAGCATAACCTTTAAAATAGTAAAAAAAAATTTTCCTATATATATCTAAACATTTTTCCGACTCTTATTATGTCAACTTCTAAAATTTGTCATCTAATTCAGGTTTTGTTGGGAATGGTATCTAAAATTAGCATTAGATGCATGAATAGATTATAGACAACTGCCATAGCATTTTCAAATAAATAAAACTAAAAGCTACGGATAAATAGCTTTTTCAATCTCTAATGCTAAATACTGATAATATTAAAAAACAAAGTCTAATCGGTACAGGCTTTTTATGTCAGTTAGTTAAGTATCTTGTTTAACCCATGGCGCCACACCAAGATCTTATGTGACAAAATTCAGGAAGAAGGAAAAATACCTGGAAGATAATCTCTCATCGTCTACAAAATCATCTCGGTCGGGTATCATCCCGTTTATAGTATTCACTAATTACTTTGACTCGTCATTTTTATATTATCCTATCTTTGGATTGGGTCAGTTCACAAGATTCAAATGTGGCAGCTTGGCTTAGTGACTGAGATAAAAGGAAATCAATGAATTAATTACATGAATTAACTTCCATTGGTTGAGTCCATTTTGTTTATATTCAGACTAAGGTAGCAGTATACTTTATCCGTCTCACTATTTTTACTCTATTTAACTTTTTTAAATAGTTTGACTTAAATTTATTATTTTATTATTTATTAAAAAAATATTAAAAAAATATTTAGAAATTATAGGTATTAATTTATTATTTATATATAAAGTTTTTTAATTTATATACTAAAATAATGAAAATAAAAAATTATAAATTAATTACAAAAAAGTGAATGGTGTAAAAAATTTAAGATAGGAGTAATAGATTTCAACAGTAACTATAATCAGTGGCGGAGCTACGTGTTGCTTGGGGGGGGGCCCGGGAATTTTGGAAAAACGTAAATATGGGATATTAATTTGATGATTTTGTTAAAAGTTAAGAATTGTGTGTGCATTTTGCCCCCCAAATATTGTGGAAAAATATAAAGATGGGGGGGCAATAAGGTAGGCTATGAAGAAAGTAGGGACCCAGTGAGTAGTTATTCCCTTTACATTAAGGGGATATTCTAAAATGGCCTAAATGCACTATTAGTCCTCAAACGTTTCAAACTTGTATGATTTGCTCCTTGATCTTTGAATTAGTGTGAATTAGTCTCAATTTACAGCTTTATCTAACTGCGACGTCGTCTCTCTCCTCCGGGCTCCGCCGACTCTCCTCCAGGCTTGCCCCCCCGAACCAAAAATCCTGGATCCGCCACTGCTCCTCCGGGCTCCGCCGACTCTCCTCCGGGCTTGCCCCTCCAAACCAAAAATCCTGGATCCACCACTGACTATAATAGTATCTTATCCCCTCTGATCTGACTTCTACAAGGATCAACTTGAATTAAATTTTTATGTGTTTATCTATTCGTCTAATATTTCTTTGCCCGTGAAGCTTCTATGCAATACTCAAATTCAAATGTCAACGTTTTCCCTATTTATTTATGTATAGTTTTGTTTCATTAGATGACTTGGAAACTGTCAAAATTGTCAAAGTTATTCTCTTTATCCCTCTATGTATAGCTTAAATCATCAAATGTCTAGTCAAATTATTTATACACCCATCTATTATAAATAAGATTTGAGTAGTCTTACAAAGAAAGATTACAAAACTGAAATTTATAAATTTTAAATGTTAAATAGTTATGGATGGTTTAAGTGAATCATACACTTAATTTTTCTTTACTATCTAGCGCACAATGCTCCTAAAGTCTCTTATTGTAATTCTATTAGATTAGCATTATAGGATAAAATTGATCATGTCTCTATTGAAAAATTGCTTCCATGTTGGCGTCAAATTTGGCAACAAGAAGATCGGAAAATATTTGGGCAGACCAAAAGGACCAGAACTTTGGCCCAAATTCTGCATATGGACCAGCCCAAAAAAGAATATGATAATTTCTCATTTTTACTTCACCTTATTTGCCCACGTTACGGCACCGCTCTCTCCGACGAGATCGAACAATCGAGCATGTTTCGGCGAGCGCTGAGAAAGTTCACTTTAGGAGCGGCTAAGTCCGCCGGCCGGAATTCAGCCGGGCGTATCACAATTTTCCACCGCGGAGGGGGCGCGAAGCGATTGCAACGAAGAATCGACATAAAACGTAGTACTTCTTCAATGGGCGTCGTCGAAAGGGTGGAGTACGATCCGAACCGTTCTTCGCGAATTGCCCTAGTTCGCTGGGTTGATGGGGTCCACAAGAGAAGGCCGAACCGGGCGGAGGAGTTTGCTCCGCCACCTAAAAGCCTGGAACAGGCCGCAACTACCGTTCGTGGCCGATTTTTGTTCTGTTCGCTACCGGGAATGAAAACCGCTGCGGCGGATTATCGGAGCCAAAAGAGTTCTGTCAAAGACGTCTTCTTGTCAGCTCTCGCCTCTCAGAAGGCCAAGGCGGAGACTCCGTCGCTCTCAGTTGGTGGATCTTTGACTTTGCCGAGGATAGCGGTGGCTGGGGCGAAGCCGGCCTTCTTTGCACCGGAAATGGCAGAGGGGGGAAAAGGGAAAGACGCTTTTTCTCTTTCGGAGGTCCGGAAGTGGAGACAGCATAGTCCTATCTGGGAGCATAGGATCAAACGTAAAGCAGCTGTTTCCTGGCAGAGCATTAGGAAGCAGCACAATTTGGGGCTAGCTGGAGCCGTTGAATGTGGAGAGCCCAAGTCAAACGTGGAGTAAGGTAGACTGTCTTTAATCTATTCTTAGCACTGGTAGTTAGTTTCTATAAATTGATTGACTAGGTTTCAGTCTTTTGGCAAGACATTGTTTCATAGTTTCAATCTCCTCCTGGAAATTCAAGTAGTTTTATCAGAATTCCTTGCTTGGTTATGGAGTTGGCCAGTTATGCTTAGTTTGTTTATGACCTGTCGCTTCACTAGTCGCCTGCATCTGTCATGGAGCACTTTGGGCTGAATTGTGGTTGCTTTTTTTTTTTTTTCTTATCTGGAAGATCTCGAAGGAGGAGCAAAGCAAACGAATCACTCACTTATTTCCGGTTTTGTTTGCAAGCCTTTGGACTTTGATTGAACCATGTGATTCTTAGAATTTGAGGTTGTCCCTGTATGAAATATCAGATGTTTGATTTCTTGGACAAGATGATTATCTAGTTTTCTGCCTCATTACGCAACTTGGTGCAACTAAATCTGGGTCGCATTACTATCTGTTATTTGTGGAACTTTGAGTCTTTCACATGTCAGCGCTATGAGAAAGTAGCATTTATCCTGTATCTTATGGCATTGGTGACTTGGTGTGGTCTGTTACTGTGTGAGCTTCGTGATATTTGGGTTAACATTCCAAGTTTCAATTGCTTTTTTATGCTTTTCGGTAACAGTAAGCTTGAGGGATTAGGATGAGTGTAGGCTGTTTGCCAGGTAAAAAAGGATTACATGGTTTAAAACTCATGAAGGTCACAAAATCTGCATGTAGCTTTGGTACGCTCTTCTAAGAGTCTATGGCAGTTCTTTATCAAAAGCAGGTGGGGATGTCAATTAATCAACTGACCTGACCTCTATATTCTCTAACCTAGGCATGAGCTGAATGTCAGCTATGAAGGTAGTGAGATGTAGATCTAATTCTATCATCTCTACCTGTCTTCTTGTGCAACTAGCAACTACTCCTTGCATAGAGTGCTGGCTCACATCTTGTGTTTATCAAAGACTAGTTGTCAACATACCCTCAAAGATGACCTCATTCCAGATGAAGCTTCTATTTTTGGCACACTTTCCCCCTCTCACATAAGGCTACCACGGCTGACTACTGGAAACTTAGGGGAGCTTAAATTAACTTCATCTCACTTATCAAGTTGGTTGTACCGTTTGTCCAAATGCCTTTTTCTGTGAGAAATGTTATTCATTTGTCGTTTTTAGGTAGCTCTTTTGCTTATTTTCTCCATGCATATTATAAGATGCTCTCTCGCAATCTGTTTATCAGCATATGCATTCAGTGGTTTGTTGGAGAAGTTGGAATACGAATTGTGTGTTCATCTATGATGGTCTCTATATGGAATTCACACACTATGATGTTCTCAATATTGAACCATGCGGTATCATTTTGCTAGATGAATAAAGAGTCCTCCACTATTCCATGCAGGTGCAAACAATTACATTTCCATGAGCATTCTGGGAACTTGGAAGTTTGTATTGACATTAGAACTTAGAAGAGGGCTTGAAGCTGAATGTTGGGAAAGGAAGGGGACAGGGTTGACTTGTTTAGTTAGCAATGTCGCCCACCCTGAAACATCCACTGAATTGGGCAACAGGTTTGCACATTCCATTTTGTTCAAGAAACAATGACACTTATATTTTTCAATCAATTTTAGGGGTTTGCATTAGTATCTGAATCCTGTTACATACCAAGGTTATCTTATGGTGTACTGTGGAATAAAATTCTTGCTTGTCAATTCTTGTTTGTTTTGTTTTGTTTTCAAACTTGATCTCTGGTCTGTCTTGTATCATTGGAACTGTGACTGAAGAACCATCACAGATGTCGGAAATCCTACACCCTGCAAAATCTTTCCAGGTACCTTAAATCGAGCAAGAGTTTCATCGAGGTAAAGTTGCATCAATGATGCTCTTCTCTTGATATTCGTCAAAATCACAGTTTCTATCATATGATTTCAGAACTCCAGGTGGGTACAGCAAGTACTGATGAGAGTATTATCTGGTTTGTGGTGCACTAAAGAAGAATTAAAGAATATAGATGTCCATTATAACTTAATAATTGAGAACAAATACACTTGACAAATTGCCTTAACTTAATAATTTTCGAGCGAAATAAAATGTTTTTCTAAATGGATGCATGTCAAGGTACTTTTTGCTTGTGCTTGCACATGACTCCGAACAAGAACGCCCTTACTTTACCAATAGAATTGTTCTATAAATACAATATAAAAATAGAGTTGATGTTCTGCGGTCTCTTTCTTTGTCATTGAAGAGTTGTACAATCTGGGTTTTCAATAAATAGTTGACATCGACTTTTCCACACACGTTTTCATTATGATTATCGGTAGGTGTTCAATTGGTTTTGCTTGGAATCGATCCGACTACAAATAATCTGATCAATATTTTATTTTTGCAAAATGTATCAAAATTGTTTAAATTATATGTCTAAACAATTTGAATTGTTTAAATTACGTTTTGATTTGTTCAATTTTCCTTTCTAATACATAGATATATAGTAAATGAAAAAAAAGTAAGATAGATATTCAAAATTTACATTTCATACTCAAAATTAAAGAATGATTAACTATATAAAATTAAAAATTAGCAGAAGATGTCTTCAAATATATAGGGTTAATATTCGTAATGACAAATATTTATTTTTATTTGATTAGTCGGTTTTAAGTGTATGATCTAATAATCGATCTGATAATATAAAATTTGGTTTTGGTTTGAATATATAAAATTAAAAAAACAACTGAATCATTTAATTAAAACACAATTGGTCATTTTGGTTTATTTATTTTGTCCAAATAATATTCACCCTTAATTATGACGTCACAGGTTGCAAGCCAACTAACCTTCTTGTGCTTGTGAAGTTATATCGTCGTTTGCCTTCTAGGTAATGGAAAAGACTCAAATTCTCTTGCAAAAGAAAATCTTAACTATGTTTTGCTGCCCCAACTCCTCTGTTGTCTCATATCCCAATAAAAATTGACTTATATCAAACTTTCATTAAAAACGAACAAATGAAGAAAGCCAGGATCTATCCGATTTGGCTTGGGCTCAGGCAGCTAACTTGCCCAAGCATTAACTATAATGATGACAAGCGAAGCAGACTTTACCCCTTGTATCACAACCGTCAAGGGACGGGTCAACCCAAGAATCACTAGGGACCCTTTGCCTTAAACTAAGGGAGAAGCAATAGAGAGAGCGACACAATTTTCCATTTAGTTCAGTGCAAGACCCCATTCTGCCCACGTTTAGGACGCATGTGGATGGACGATCACGGTGCCGTCCCATCCTCCTATCATAGATTTGTCAAATTTCCATTCCAAGGAGGAAGAACTATAGTTAGAACAGAGGAAAACATACTCAAATAAGATGCAGTGGATAGCAGATCAAGTACGTTGTTGTTGTTCCTTCTATAATTGAAAAATACAATCAATAGAGATAAGCTTCACAGCAACGGTTCCCCCAGTTAACCAGATGGTCAAATCAAAATCCAAATATTCTGATCTGAAGTTACTCAAGATTAAAATTGGTACAATCTATGTTAAACCTGAACTCAAATAAACCAAACTCAACTCAACTCAATCCGAACATAAAATTTACTCATTGCAAAATCAACTTAAAACCGAATAACTCAACTTAAACCTAAATTTATGCTAAACACAATTAAACTTGAACCTGAATAGCCTAATTCAAACCTAAACAGACCACCCAATTACAATCAGTAAGGGGGAAAATCATAATGAAGAGATAAAATGAGACATTACTTTAAGTTTTTAACATGTTCAAATCTAAGTGGTATAATCTTTTTATTTTATTTAATGTTCTCACACTTCCACTCCACTCGCAGACTCGCAGTTGCCTTTAATATCAAATTTATAATATTTTTACTCATTACTCTAACTTTACACATCCAATCTGTGTTACATAGGTCCAAATCTCTTTTTAGTTAGTAATTTTCATTATCGTATTAAATTGGGGGAAATTGAAGCAAATTATCTCTCTCTACTCTTTTCCTGCCTTCCCTTTCGGTTCCTCTAATGAACTTTTTTCAAGCTTTGAAACGATGGAACTAAATGCACGATATACCGTATTTCGTTATACGCGGTATAAATATTTTTAGATTTTATTATTTTTTTACATATACATGAAATATTGTGATATTTTATATACCGGTAATTTTTTTATTTATATTTTATCAAAAAATTGTGGTATACTATAAATATGGCAAGATACGTACCACAGTATTATAATTTTTGTAGACATGTATGAAATATTTTTTTTATTATTTTACATCAAAATATCATACATAAATATGTAAAATAATAAAATATTATTAATACATATATTTTAACATAAATAATTACTTTTATCTTTTGGATGCTTTTTCTTTTACTTTTACTATCTTTTTTTTTTGTATTAAAAAATGTATTGTTATTATTAAAGTATTGTTTTTTTTTGTATCAATAAATTATTTTTTTCTAAGTAATATTTATTTTTCTCTATATATAATATTTTTTATATTTTTATATAAAAAAATATCTTTTATCATATATATTTTATTTGGGCAAAATCCACTGGGATCCCCTAACTTTTTTTTTTGTCCTCAATGAGTACCCTACTTTAAAGTTATCTTATCGAACTCCCTTATCTCATATTACGTGTCCTAATTGAATACTTTCTGTTAATTTTACTGTTAAATTGGATGAAAAATGTTGATGTAACATTGTTTGATACTAAATGAAATGTAAAATAACAAGTTTAGTCCCTCAAACTTTTCCAATTAATAGATCTCATCCCTAGAAAATCTAAATCAACTATTTACCCCCAATATCCCCAAATCCCCTAGGCCATTGCAAACCACCGCCTTGTCTGATTGTCTTTGGGCCAAAGAATTGTTCAACAAGGATCTAGACACCATCTTCTAGGGGAGGTAGGCGGGGAGCGACGGAGTTTTGGGTTTCGATGGTGGAGACGCAAATAGTTTCCAAGAGAGGCATCGGGGGTAGCGGGTGAAGAATCGCCAACGGAAAGTTTTCGAACATGGCAAATCACGAGCTTCTCTTCCTCAAGTTGGTACAAACAGCTATAGGAAACCTAAGGGGGACGGTGGCGCCACGTGGGGCTCTAATGGATGATAATGATGGTGGCTCAAGTTTGCCGATTCAATGATGGGAATGACGACCAATGCAGTTAGAGGACGAGGATGAGGTGCCAATTTCACCTCTCCCAATGCTAGATCTGGCTTCAATTTTGCCGGCCATCAATTTCACTATATGGTGGATTTGGCGTCATTTGAAGGCAGGGTGCTTTGGTGTTTGTGGTGGATCTGGCAACGGTGAAGCTCTTGAGTTCGTGGTGTGGTGCTACTGGCGTCGTGCGTAACAGAGGAGTTAGAGAGGGACAGGGGTTTGAAGGAAAGGGTGTCAACAGTAAATGCCTATGTATAAATGTTAAAATTATTAATTAAAAAAATTTAGGTATTAAATTTGTTATTTTACATTTCTTTTAATATTAAACAATGTCATATCAGCATTTTTTATCTAACTTAACAGTAAAATTAACAAAAAGTACCCCAATTAGGATACGTAATATGAGATGAGAGATTTTGATAGGATAATCTTAAGGTACGGTATTCATTTGAGACAAAAAAATAAGTTAATGGACCCATAATGGATTTTATTATATTTTATTTATATTTAACATATTATGATGTGAAAAATTAGAATATATATAAAAATATTAAAATAAATTTATTTAATTTATTTTATCTTAAAATAATATTTTAATTTTTATTTTTTTTAAAAAATAATAACAATATGTAGTGCCATCGTATACTACATGATACGATGTACTTAGCGGACACCTTCGATGGAACTATTACTCGTGATTTGCACCGGTCGATATCAAACATCAACGCCGGACTCGGTTGTCAATTTCTTTTTGAGAACGTGGGCGTCCCTGATAGGAAGACTACGGTAAGTTGAGTTAGTCCACGGCCACACTTGATTCCTCCTAGTCAACTCCTCCCTTCTATTTACTGCTACCACTTCTCTCCGAGGTTCTCCTCCTCCTCTCGGGAGCCACGAATCGTCACCCAACCGGCTCGTTTTAGTGGCCACCGTCGAGATCCTCTCGGGCTCAGCCATGTCTTCTTACTATTACTGTTCGGGAGGGGTAGGTCGCCACCAGCCCCATTTCCTCCATGCTTGTTCTCTCTGCGGAAAGCCACTCGGGTTCAACTCCGACATCTTCATGTACAGGTTTGCTCAATCCTCGCTCTATGCTATTGATCTTTCTCTTTGATTCCTTTTTTCTTTTGGTTGGAAATTCTTTATAAATATGCGGAAATCTTCATCTAGGTTCGAGTTTAATTTCGTTTTCGTGGATTACAAATTCGGAGGTGCTGTGTTTCTGATGGGAACTTGGGTTTGGGGTGTTTGAATTTGCAGAGGAAATTCGCCGTTTTGTAGTAAGGAGTGCAGACAGAAGCAGATAGAGCTGGATGAAGCGGAGGAGAAGAAGATGCGGAAAGTATCTTCTTCGGCCAGATCTGTGAGGAAATCGGAGTCTAAGAACTCTACTACGAGTAAGACGTTACCAACTGGGACGGTTGCGGTGGCCTGATCGGAGCTCAGTGGATGCGGAGTAGATTTTGGGTCTTTAATTGGAAATTCTCACAAGTTGGGGGAGAAAACGAGTGATTAGAATTTTTCTTGGATTATGGGTTCGGTTTGGAGCCTCCGAACAAGCAAAAACCTTCCAGAAATCTTCTGTTTTCTTCAAGTTTCACTTTTTTTTCTTTTTTGTTCAACCTTTGTGTTATTTTTGGCAATAATGGTTGTTGTTCATACTTAAAAGAGTACCTTGCTGTAAAATTTTGAAGCAAATAAGATTCAAGAATAGTTGGAGCGAATTTGTTTTAACTTAAATTAATTTAAATTAAAATAAATTATTTTTATTTTTATATTTTTTTTCTACTGAAAATAAATTTTATTCAAAAATTAATATTATTTAAATATAATAATTTATTTAAAAATAAATTTTTATAATTTTTTATTTTAAGGTATTAAAAATTTTAATAAAATTATGAAAATTATATTTTCAATCAATTATTATATTTATTTAATCAATTAAATCAATTATTATATTTATATAATAATGAATTTTTTCAGATTGTGATGTCACAGTTTGAATCCAGCAAAAATTGTAACTGAAAGCCTTACATACAGTTAACCCAGTCCAAAACGAGGGACAGGTGACCAGGAAGGGAGTAGATTTGATCATAAAAGGTTGTTCTTGTGACAAAACTTGATGGTGACCGACATTGATAAAGTGACAGTGATTTGTGGCAAAATTAAAGGCCTAAGTACATCACTGGTCCCTTGACTTAATTAACTCACACGAGTTAGTCCCTCAACAAAAAATTGCTTTAAGTTAGCCCTCCAACTTGACAAAACATGATGACTCGGTCCCTAAAACGAGTTAAAGTGGCACGTGTTCTCAAGTGGGACAACGCCGTTTTCTTCTTTTTTTACCTTCTCTCTTGTAACACATCAGGTGTCCTCTAGTTGCTATTAAAAGCCCATTTCTCGAGTATCTCATGCCACCATCATTAGAGTCACGGTGGCCACCACCGTATCCATTGCCATAGCTACCTCTACTGGAACTTCCACCACTCTCATGTCTGCCATAGCCACCACCTCATTCATGACAGCCGTATCCACCACCACCTCCATGTCTGAAGCCGCTGCCGCTGCCACCACGGGACTTGACCTTCCAATATTTCTGGATAAATCTCATCATCACTATTATCATTATCATTATAATTTCTGCCTTCCCTAAATAGCTAGCGTGCTCTGTGAATTCGATTTATGTACAGGTGAATATCATCTAGATCTAATCATCGGCTATAGAGCGGTCCTTGTGATCATGCCCCAGGTCACTAGTGTCCACATGCTGCTTGAAAGCTTCCAGCCTATCCACAACGTCTTCCTCTGCAAAGGGAAAGACATTGACCTTTCCCTTTATGATGCTGAAGTCTCCGAACTCACCCCCAAAGAGCTAGAGGAAATTCGTGGCCTCCACGCCTCTGGAATGGCCACCAACAGAGAGAAAGGCTCCATCAAGCTCTGCCTCGAGCTCAACATTCCCTATCTAGGCATCAGTAGAGGGTCAAGGGTCCTCAATACAAAATTAGAGTAAATCAAGGATCAAAGAACATAAACAGAGCTCATATCTCTGTCTCTTTCTCTCTCTCGAGCCATATATACTTTCTCCTTCAAACCTACCAATTCGCACTATTGACATCTGATTTTGATGGCAAGGTGGAAAATGTAACTCCATTTGGAAAATCCTCATGTTTTTGCTAGATTTTAAAGACCAATTAATCAATTAGTTTCTAGTGATTCTTGATGCACTTGACAGAATAGAGGTGAGGTCTAGGAAGAAGATGAAACTGTTTTAATGGTGTTATTCCTATGAGAACACATGGCGCTCAAACTCACTTCAGGGATTAATTCATCAAGTTTTACCAAGTTTGAGGACTAAATTAAGCTGATTTCTGGTTGAGGGACCAACTCATTCGAGTTGGTCAAGTTAAGAGACTAGTGGAATACTTAGGCCAAAATTAAAGCATTTGTAGAACAATTAAGGTCCTATTACTTTTGTTCTTTATGTTGCAAATTTAGTGATGAAGTTTATGGAAACGATATTTTATGCCATGATTATGATATTAACATCAAAGTTTTAAAAAAATTATCAAATGATAGTTTCTAACTCTCAAAGAGGGCACTAACTTTGTCCCTTTCAAGAACTCTCCGTCACGAACCAGCTATTCACTTCAACACTTAACAGTGAATCGGTTGAAAATGAAGAAATTCATACAGACATAAAAGAAAGAAGAAATGCATCTGCCTTCAAAATCCTAAAATGAACAAACTAAAATCTTTAAGGAACAGCTGCCCTGTGCAAAACCATCAGTTTCCTTCTATTTTCACCTTCTACGTATTCTCCAAGCTTTGCTAGCTGGGCCATCCGCCTCTTCCATGATTCAGAGGCTTCACGATCGTTCGTCTTCCTTTCAACTTCATCAGCCTCACTACAAGAGGAATCGAAGCGGCTTTCTTCAAGGTTACCTTGGTCAGGAGCAGCCTCCATTATCTGATGGAGTCTCTCCACCACCTGACTCATCTTTGGACGTTCCTTAGCATTTCTTACCAAACAAGCATCTGCTAGCTTGGCTATTTGCCTTGCTGCTTCAACTGAAAACTGGTTTTCCAGACGCGGATCCATCATCAAAACAAATCTTTTGCTGTCTGGAGGGAACTGCTTCACCCAATCTAAGAGGATCTGCTCTGGCTTCGGCAAACCTCTTTCAAAGGATCGCCTGCCGGTGAGGATCTCATACAATACAACACCAAAGCTCCACACATCACTTTTAACGGTCAGGTGGCCTGTCTCTATGTAGTCCGGAGCAGCATAGCCATGTGTTCCCACCACCTGTTCACAAAAACAAAGTCCATGGATGATGGAAAAGCTTGATATCCAAATGATGCTGAGAGAAGGAAAAACTAAGAAGGTCACTAACTGCTGTTGACACATGGGTGTTTCCAGCTAATGGTCCCTCCCTTGCAAGCCCAAAATCTGAAAGCCTCGGCTTGAAACGATCATCCAATAGTACATTTGAGCATTTGAAATCTCGAAATATGACCTTGCATTTCATAAAGGATAGTTTTGAGCAAGAGGTTATGGGTAATTCTGGTCCCGAACTCGAATCTTAATAGATTTGGTACCTAAATGGATTACTGTATGATATTAAATTTTTTTAACCTCACTGGCTCATACTCATAGTTCTCCAAAGCAAATGTGTCAAGTAAAAATAACTAGAGTAAAGCTTTGTGCCAGGGTACCTGAACTTCTAGTCCTTCATGCAGATACCGCAGTCCCTCTGCGGCTCCAAGTATTATCTGCAACCTTGTTTCCCATGGTAGAGGACGGTATACCCTACGAAAGAGATGGTCTTCTAAGCTCCTGTTCGGCATGAATTGGTACACGAGAAGCCGTTGGATCCCATTTTCGCCATTCACAGCACAGTATCCTATGAGTTTGACAAGATTTGGATGTTCAACAACGCCAAGAAATAGAACTTCAGCGACCCATTGTTTATGACCCTGTAGAACTTACAGCGAATTATGTCAGGACAGAAGTATAAACCCGGGAATGGGAACGAGTCTGATTTCTTATGTCCATATAGCAGCAAGTGCAAGAAAGGGACTCCGAATAGAATGGTACCTGCAAGCTATCCTTGTTAAGTTTTTTAATCGCAACAACCATAGCCTCACCATCCCCATCAACAGGCTTAATGAAACCTTTGTAAACGCTCCCGAACCCGCCTTCACCAACCTTAAGCCTCATGGAGAAATCAAGTGTGGCCTGTCTGAGCTCAGAGAAAGAGAAGACCCTCAAGTTATGAGCTTTCTCCTGGTATAAATCCGGTATGCCACGGGAAGAAGCCATGGAGGTTGAGGACTTGGTGGTCTGATCTCGATCCGAGAAGTCCGTGGAGGCCCCCTTTTCATTCGAACCAAGAGCTGGATTTTGTGCCCTGCCCTTGTTGAATTTGCCCTTCAAGTAGGGAAAACACCCCATTCTTGATGTTCAAAATTGTGACCTTGAAGCTGAAACCAAGTCGAACAGGGCAAGAACCAACCAGAAGGAGGCTAAAACTGTAAACAATCAGGGAAACTGAAATACCACAGAAACAAATTCTATCCACTCATCGGAATAATCAGACGGGAAAACCAGAAAGAAGCCTCTCAGATGATAAAATTAGAAAGGGCAAACAACAGGTAAGAGCCCAAGAGAAGAAGCAATCTTGATATTCTGCAATTCAGAGCTGGATTTAGAAAATCGAGCAAAAGGTAGAACAGAGCTATCATCTAGTGATCACGGATATCTGAGGGTAAAGAAGAAAGGAGACAACTTTTGGATGCCTTGCCTGTGAGTCTTTATTGACTCTGATTTCGTTTGCCATTAGAAGTTTAGACCCTTTGGTTGTGAAGAACAATTCAAAGGCTTGGACTGGAAAACTGACAAGGACCTGGAAAGATTTAAAAAGAAAAAAAATGGTTTCTGAAGTTGGGAGTGGGATCTCCTCATTTACTACCATCTCTTTCGCACAGGTTGCTTTAGTTCAAGTCAAATTTAAACGACGACGCTGTTGGCTTCTGCATTCTTATTTATTATTATTTTTTTTAAGTTACTTAGAATGGAAAATAAAGGAAAGCGACTAATAAGAAGTAGGAGAAAATAAATACAAAGTTGCCAAACTATGTGCCAACTCAATGGATTAACGCTGGACATTAATTAAAGATAACCGTTGGAAAAAGTGAGCTAGTTCTCGAATGCTCATAACTACAGATCTAACCTCAAGCTGGACTATTAAGTAGTTAACAACTTGAAGGAACCACTGTAAATAATTTGTTAAGATTGTAGAATAGAAAATGTTGTTTGCAACTGCAAATCTCTTAGCGGCCAAGATCACTTAGAGCTCCGTGAACAAGGCGGACAAGAATTGGCCTAAAAACCACCGATGCTTTAGCAGTGTTCTATCAGGAAGCCTACAGGGAGGCACAACTACCCCGTGTCTTAATATTTGGTGGAGACATTATAGTAATACTACAACATTTCTATGGACATGTTTTTTTTGGGGGGGGAGGGGGGTAATGTTGTTCAAATTAGTCCCAAAACAGTCAGTGAAGATTAAGACTAATTCCTCAAGGTACAGTCAAATGGTCTTTTTCAATAAATAGAGTATTTTTATTCACAATCCCTGTCCAATCCTAAATGTGTTGCTTAAGAGGTTCAAACCCTTTCCAGTTGAACCAACTTATGTTAGTTGATATATTGGACATTGCTATTATTATGGAGCTTCCCAAACATTATAACCAGTGATCTTATTTAATTAGAAAAAATTGTTGTGAAATGCACTTTTTTCACTTTCTATTTTGTCTATATATTTATAATAAAATACTAAGTTAAAAATTTTAAGTCAATTGGATCTTGTCTCAATGAGCCTTGATGCTTTTTTTTTCTTTGCCAATAAAAAAAATTTCATTTGTAACTAAGGAGAAGGATACACACCCTAATAGAATTAGGGTTGTTATAGGTACTCTATGAACTTTTGGTTATATAGGGATGGAAGTTGGGCATGTAAAACCTATGTCCCAAGGATATCCATCTTGAATGGGCTGATTAGCAGGTAAAAATACTCATGATAGAACAAACATAGCTAAAAACTCTTACTCGGCTGCCAAGTACAATGAGTGGTGAGTTTAGGGGATCCATAATAGGTTTTCAAACTATCCCCGCAATAGACAACAAAGATTAAGACTAATTTCTCAAGGTACGATTAGATGTTAGAAACAGGGATTTCTTTCAGTAAATAGAGTATTTTTTATTCACAATCCCTAATGTACCAATCCTGAATATGTTGCTTAAGAGATTCAAACCCTTTCCACTTGAACTAATTCATGCTGGTTAATATATGGGACATTGCTATCATTATGGAGCTTCCCGAATATTATAACCATTACTTTTATTTAAGTAGCAAACATTATTGTGGGATGCATTATTTTCACTTTTTTTTTTTATTTTGTTTGTATATTTAGAATAGAATATAAATTAAAAATTTTAAGTTAATTGGATCTTTCTTAGCTCAATGAGCCTGGATGTTTTGTTTTATAAAAGAAAATTTTTATTTGTAATTAAGGAGAAAGATACACACAATAATAGAATTAGGGTTTCTGTGAATACTCTGTTAACTTTGGGTTAAATCGGGATGAAAGTCAGGCAGGTGAAACTTGTGACCCGTGAATATCCATCTAGAATGAGCCAATTAACAGGAAAAAATACTTGCGATGGAAAAAACATGGCTAAAAACTATTAATCAATTGGCAGGTACATGCAAGTGGTGGGTTTAGGGGATCTATGATGGGTTACACTTCATACATATGATATGAAATTATGTTTATTTTCATCGAAAGAATGGCCAACCAAATCCCAATTCTCTTCTTGAAATAGCCGTAGTTCCACTAATATCAACTTCAGAGGTTTCATCCATATTGATTTTGAATTTTTAAGGGAATTTGATTAAGCCATGGGGAGGATTTCTCTAACCAACATTTTTTATATTAAGGAAAATAGTTGTTAAATTAGAAAGGAAAGAAAAGTTATGGTGCTTAGCAGCATGGAGTGATTAAATCCAGGTCAATGATGGCCTTTCCCTTTTAATTGACAATATATTGACTACCTGTTGGTACACTTATGAGTACATTCATGAGTCATGGGTATAGGTCCAAAATCTTACTTGCTGACCCATGACTTTGCAAATGAAGAAATACCCGAGGGGAGCATAACTGTGCCCAGCCAAACTCGTTACCATGCCTGGGTAAGGATGTCAATGGACATCTAGCCTGATAGGGGATCTGTTTGCATTCGATCCAATGGGTTGGATGTGAATTTTTTTTTCTTTTCACGCATCGAATCTAGGTAGGATGCTAGTTTGCAGTTTAGTTGCCCAACATCCGATGTGTGTGTGTGTGTGTGTGTATATGTGCGCGTGCGTACGTGTGTGTGTGTGTGTGTGTGTGTGTGTGTGTGTAGTTGATAACAGGAAAAGTATCTATTTCATGCCAAATATAGGATCAACTTGGTCAAATTTTCTTGTTATTTCTTTGATCTGAATCATGTGTTCACTGTGTAGTTATCTACTAGTATGTACTTTGGTATTTCTAGGTTTCGTTATTTATATATGTAAGAATTAAGATAGTAACTTGAATGTTGTTTCTTGTTTTCTTTCCTCTGAATGATAAATGATGACAAACTTGGGTTTTTTGGATAACTAGACAATCAATATTATTGAATTAGAAGGTGGCAGAAGCACTACATTTTGTCTTGTAATTTGTGTTATTGTAATTTCTTAATGGCTAACATTTGTTTATAATAAAAAATAAAATTCAATTTCCTAGCTATGCAATTTTTTATGATTGTATAAGTGTAGCAGGTGGATGAGTTTTACACAACCCGCCCTACTTGAAAAATAGGAAGAATATAGATGTGAAAATTGTTTACCTAACAAATGATGGGTAATGATATTCTTAAATGTCCCTGGTCTAATATTATCGTAAAGCGGATTACGATAATACATAACGACTAGCATATGTGGAGACTAATGTGAGATATGTAGTCTACATATGGATAAGTTGGAAAACTTGTGTACTGGACCGACCCACCTTGAGAATGCTATATGGATTGTTATATGAGTGTCACAAGTGATTCTCATAGTAATCATAATATATGTAGTCATTTGACCTAAGGTCATTAAGGTTCCCGACATGTGAGTCACATACTTTGATACTTTCCTTTTTTGTTCATAACTGAGTGAACTTAAAGGAGGTCATTGGGTATGTCACATTTCATGTGGAAGGTTTTCTATGATCAAGATGAGATTTGTCCTTCTTATGTAACATGAATGATATTTTCGGGCCCTTTGATAAAGTGAGACTAAGAAAATGCATGACCATGCTTGGATGAGTTGATATATGATATCAATGTCATTAGTTTAAGTTAGTCTACTCAACAATCAAGAAACCAAAGATTAGGCGACACGAGAGTAACACATTCAATGTCTCGTGCTTAGTCTTGATATCTTGGATAAAGAGATAATGACATATACGGATAATGACCAAAAAGGTTTAGTCGAATCACCGACAATCTTGTCACTTGGGTAGCAATGATGTGCTACTAGACACCGCTCATTGCTTATGATCATAAATGTGATTTATGATCATTGTCAACGTGGTAAAAGCCTATTGGGTCGCACACATAAAGCCCATTTGGATTATTTGAGTACATGTGCTAATTTATTTGGGTTATGGTTTCATGATAATTTAGTATTAATAATTGGACAAAAAGTTGAGCCATTTTGATGGCAATGAGGGCCATCATTTTCTCCACTATGTGTCATGAAGAATGCAGCAGGGAGTTTCTGGAGGTGTAGGCGAGCCCTGAGAGAAGATGCTCTGTGTGGACTGCCTGTGATGGCCGGCAGCATCTTCGCATGGCAGGCGCGGTGAGGTCGAGAAGGACTTCCGGTATCAGAGAGAGGTCCAAAACGAGGATTCCTCAAGAGGACTGACTTGACACACTCAGAAAACAGGGGTTAGGAGGTCCTCGGAGTGATTTTCCGGGGAGGAGCCTCCGACGCCCAAGTCAGTGCTTAAAGAGAGAGGTCGAGAGAGGTCCCTTGCCTGTGACCATTTCCCTGGTATATATAGGAGGAGGTGAGCCGTTCATATTGCAGCACGTGTATGGACGAAACACCATCCGTACTTCTGGGCGTGGGGGACCCCTAGCCGCCTGTAGGCTCCTCTAGCCATGAGCTGCGATAGCCCTACATGACAGGACGTAGGCAGTGGCGAAGCATCAGAGTACCTGCGAGGATGGCGTGTAGGGTGTACGGGCGTAATGTCAGAGGCTCCTTGATGGATCCTGCCGTACCTCCGAGATCCCCTTGGTTGATGTCTTACTTCGAAGTGAGGGACCTTTTCCCGGAGTCGCAGTGGTACTTTGGCGCATTCCCTGGCTCCGAAGTTAGCCCTTCGGGGGACTTTCACCTGCAGAAGGTGGCTGGCACTTCTCCCCGAAGCTAGCTCGGTCGCTCTCCCAGTGGAGGTGATACGGTAGTTTCTCGAGGTAGGCATTGGCGGGCTGCCGAGGTCGCGTGCCTTAGGCATTTGGCTCCCTCCTTTCCGGGGTCCTTAGGTGTTCGGGGCGGTAGCACTTTGGCTATCACATGCCCCCCTCGGGAAGCCGGAGTGGAGACTTCGGCTAGAGGTCCTTTTGTGGGCGCTTTTCAAGACTTGGGGTGTGCCGTTCGCAGGGGAGGCATTTCGCCACCTGGGGGCATGGTTTGTTTGGACAGGTGTCACCTGTCTGCCCTTTGGTGTCCTCGAGATCCCCAACCTCTTTACTCTTTTCTTCCATAGGTTAGTGAACTGCCATGTTTTGAAACTAGGCGTGTCAGTCTGGGGCGGTGCACCCAAGTTTTCAAGATGTCAGAAAATGTGTCCTAGTTTCTCGTGACGGGTGACACGTGGCAGGTGCTGGTTGGGATGGGTACGTCTTTTCATGTGCGAGGGGCAATTATGGCAACGCTTTGCCTTCGCGTAGCAATTATGACGCCCTTTCGGCTTCTCTTCCTTAATCTATATAAGCCTCCTCCTGTCATTCTCCTCATTTGTTTTTTCTTTGCTCTTACTTTGCTCTCATTTTCTCTTGCGTCTTCTCTTGCCTTTTTCCTTTTTCCGGCGACGATTTTTACGACGGAGCGATTCCCGGTATTTTGCATGACGGCGTCCAGGAATCCTGATTTCGGCAAGACTTTTGGTGGGTTCTTCCTTCGGTTTCTGCTTTTTTTTTTTAGCTTCCCGAAGTCATTTTTCTTCTTTCCGAAGTCTCTCTTTTGGTCAGCCATGTCTTCGGCTATTCCCGAGAGCTGGCAGTCTCTTATGTCTCACCCTTGTTGTTCTACTTCTGAAAAAATAGAGAAGTGGACAGCCAAATTTTTTCTTCCCTCCTACGCCACCACGAGGTTACCCCCTCGATCATTTCAGCTTTATGAATCGGGACGACGAGGTTACCGTTTTTCGGGCCCAACTGAAGGCCGGACTTCGATATCCTTCAGCGAGGATGATTTGTGACTTTTGCCAATTTTATGGCATAGCCGTGTATCAGCTTCCTCCCAACTCGTATTGCTATTTCAACGCATTTCTCTGCATGTGCGGGGTCTTCGGGGTAGAACCCCATTTTATCCTGTTCATGCAGTATTATAAGCTCTATCCGGTCCCGAAGGGTGGCTTTTATTTCATGCTACCTTGGGGATCCGGGAGCAAGAAATTCATGTTCACCTTCGCTACCAAGGATAGCTGGCGAGGGTGGAAAAGGAAGTTCTTCTTCCTAAAAGTGGCGGAGGCCTGGTCGTATGTTCCAACTAAGTGGGCTCGGGGAAAGCTGGAGACGGATGTCATGGATCCTAAAAAGTTGCTAACTCCTGAGTTGGCGGCGAGGTTTGAGGACTTCGACAGACATATCCGTGCTGTCGCCGACTGGGATGTCGAGGTCCCTCCGCGCTGCCTCTACCCCTTCCCCATCATGTGGAAACTCATGACCGAGGATGTTCTTCGGGAGTTGGGGGTGGTTAAGGAGCACAGGCTAGATCTTGGCATGCCAACTCCTGCTACCGAGGGGAAGGACTCTTGGCTAGTGAAGCTCCTTTGAAGCGAGCTCACTTACGAAGCCTTTTTTGAAAGTAAGTTTCCTTTCAGAGTTTTCAGCATAAGTGCTTGTCTGGACTTACATTGATATTTTCCCTCTTTTTCAGAAATGGGCGACAAGTCTGCTGCCTACTATACGTCTCTCTTCCTTGGTCAGGATGAGAAGGGAGAACAAACAAAGAAAGGCATCTCCAAGAGGCGCAAGACTACTGGGAGCGGACCGTCTTCGGCCAAAAAGGTGAAGAAGGACATCTTTCTTCCACCCCCGGAGGATGCGGCGGGAGTTGGTGTCATTGCAACTTCTTCCGAGGTTGGTGACATCATTGCTACTTCCACTAAGGTTGGCGATGTCATTGCAACTTCCACCAAGGTTGCAACTACGGCCGAACCTGAAACTCTCGCGGAGGTTCCTGCCGGGGTGGTCGCTGTTACTGCTTATCTGAGTCCTACCATGTCGGTGGATCTTTTGGGCTCTTTGGCAGGGAGTCCCTCTACTGAGGAGTTAGAAAAACGCCGAAGGGACAAAGGCAAACATGTCCCTGCTAATGTGGAAGAGGTCCGAGATTCTGACGATGATGTTGCTGAGGTTGCGCCAGGTTTGTCTCTTATTTCCTTTCCGATTTTCGCAATCTCATGGCTTTCTCAGTCAAAGAGTTTTCCCTAATGAGACGCATGTTTTCTATTTTGCAGAGGATTTGGCGCCCTCAGCTTGGATGGTTGAGCATGCCCAAAGGCGGCCTCTTCGGGATGCCCACGTCCCAAAAGACAAAGTTCCGAGGGAGCCGTTCTGGTCTTTCACGGAGGACATGAATTTGTTCTCTGAGGATTGCCAGGAAATGGCTCCTCAGATGGCGAGGGGAATACTTACTCAGGCTTCCTTCAAGGCAGTTGCGAGGAGTGTGCCTCCGAGGATTCCCTTGCCGCTAGAGTTTCCAAGCATGCCGCTCAGGTAATTCTTCAGGCTCTTTCATTTTTCCTCCCACTTTTTGTCTAAGTGTTTTGGCTTTCCTTGTGTGACTTTTACTAAGTACCTTCTCTTTTTTCTTTACAGCTCCAGGGGTACAGTGGATACCTTCGAGCTTGGGCGGCAAAGCAGTCTTTGGTCCGAGCTTGGGCCGAAGATAAATTGGAGAAGGCCAAGGTCTTTTGTGCTAACTCGGTTGTGACGAACACCGAGTTGAGCCGTATAGCCAAGCAGAAGGTTGCCCAACTTCGGGATGAGTTCTTGAAGGGCCAAGAGGATCTCTTGAAGGACTTCTCCAAGAAGATGTCCGACCTTGGTGAGAAGGTTATGAGCTTAACCTCGGCCAACGAGGCCATTCAGAATGAGAGAGAAGAAGAAGATGTTCTTTTGACGAAGGCTTTTGCCGACAAAGCCGAACTTCAAGCCAAGGTCGACTCGTTGAAGAAGGATTCGAAGAAGAAGAAGAAGATAAAGGAGTTGGAGAAGGAGGTCGCCAATCTTCAGAAGGAGGTTTCAGATCTTCAGAATGATGCGGACGAATTGGACATAGAAAAGGACAAAGTTGTCCAGGCGATGAAGGTTGCCTTTTAGGACGGCTTCTGCCTAGCTCGCCACCAATTTCTGAAGAAATATCCTGACCTTGACCCTTCCTTCTTGGCTACCCTGGATATTCCCGAGGGTCCTCGGTGGACTTGTTCGAAAGTTGAGTTCCTCAACCTGCCACTTGCCCATCCTCCTGCACTGAAGGCGACGGCCAAAGACACAGGAGTCGAAGCTTCCCGTGACGCTGAGGACCCTTAGATATTCTAGGGCCTTTGCCTTCTTCTTGTTCTTTTTATTTTTCTTCTTGTAACCTTCTCCTTGTATTAAGACCTTCTTCAATGAATTTTCCTTCATAATTTGGTTAAGTCTTTTGAGCAATTTTTCCCTGTTGTCCCGACCACTTTCGGTCAAGGGACTTCGGAAAGGTACGAGCATTTCTTGTTTCCCAATTGTCCAGACCTCTTTCGGTCAATGGACTTCGGAAAGGTACATTTTGCTCGTTTCATCGACCAACCTTCAGGTAAACTTTCTTTGTTTCTGAAGTTTACTTAGGCAAGTTTTAGCCTGTCTTTGTCGGCCGTACTCGATGGACTTCACCTTTTTTGGGCATACAACCCAACCATCTTTGGAAGGAAAATAGGACTTTCGGGAGTCAATGGACTTCACCTTTTTTTGGCCGTATCACCCAGTCATCCTTTGGAAGGAAAATAGGACTTTCAGGAGCGTGTGCTCAGCTTTGTTCGGCGAGTACTTTCAGATAGGGGAAAACTTCTGTACTTAGAAAAATTTCTCTCTTGTACAATTTCTCATCTAAAATTCTAAGTATAGAGTTTCTTTAAGGCATCTGAGTGCCATGCATTTTCCAGTTTTCCTTCTTCGGCGTCGCCAAGCTTGTATACTCCCTTTCGGACCTCGTCTAGGACCAAATAAAGCCCCTTCCCGTTTGGCCGAAGTACCCCATGGGATGGTTTTCGTGGTTCAGACTCGGCTTTTTGGAGGATGAGGTCTTCCTCCGTTATTCCTTTTGGCCTATCATACAGGTTTGCACTTATGGCCACCTTTTGCTGAAAGGCCTTTCTTCTGAGCTCGGCCATTTCTCAGTGTTCATCAACTAGGTTGAGCTTAGTCCTCAACCCGAGGTCATTTCTGATAGCCGAAGGGCTATCGCCTTTCTCAGTACATACTTCCTGACGAAAACATGGTCGGGAAGCCTGGCGTCACCCGAAAGAGGCACTATCACTGACCTCGGAAGGAGTGAAGTCAAATACCACGAAGTCGAGACTTCGGCTAAATACGCTAGGCATTTTAAAGGTATCGCCGGCTCCCTCGGGGGACCAAGCGGATCGCCTTCGGGGATAAAGAACCAGCTATTGCAAGCAGGAGAGAACTTCCCCGAAGGTGGAACCCTCGAACCAGGGGACTTCCCGAACTACAAAGCATAACTACCGAAGAAGGTCATCCGTACCAAAGAACGACCTCGCCCAAAGAACCTTGGGAGTACGGCATGGGCATTTAAGGAGCCTCTGACATGTCGCCCACAGGCGCTACACGCCGCCCCAAACGGCGGTCTGACACGCCGACGCCATCCAGGTCTTGTCATGACCTGTCTCGGCTCAAGGCTCAAGGAGCCTGCAAACGGCTACTTGTCCCCTACGCCCTGAAACACAAAGAACATCCGACCGAACACGTGTGATGATCTGAACGGGCTCGAAACTCCTATAAATACCAGGGAACAGGCCCTGGCAAAGGGATCCCCCAATCCGACCCTCTCCCCCTGGGAAAATACAAACAGGCAAGGCCACTAAACCTCTTAGTGCTCCCCTTCTTTCACCTCTCAAGACACTGACTTGGGCGTCGGAGGCTCCTCCCCGGAAAAAGATCCCAGGGACCTCCTAACCTTTTTTTACGAGTTTTACGGGCACACTCCCCTGGGAAATCTAGGCTCCAGATGTTCTCCCTTTCAGGAAGTCCCTCTCGAAGTCACGATGTCTTCCAACGAAGATGCCGCTGGGCATCAGTTTCCTCTTTCGCCGAACACCTGTATTGTAACTGATGGCCGTACTACTCTGATAGGGATAATTGCCTTTGTACTGGAGATAAGTGAGAAATGTGTCTCCCCTCGTGGCCCCTGGGGAGTTGTCAGAAGACTCCTAAGTACAGTAGGAAGTTTTCTTGGTCTTTTCGCCTTGCTTCTGCCAACCTTTTTTGTAGTCCCTCTTTTATAACTGTGTTGCCTGCCTCCACTTGTTTTTTTCTCTGGGGCTAAGCTAGTGGGTCGAACTGCATTTTTATTCCGAAGTTGGCGACAAATTCTTGGAATCCCTCGTCCATAGACTGGGAACCATTATCGGCCATTATCACAGTCGGCATGCTAAATCTGCATATCATGTTCTTCCAGATGAACCTTCGTATATCTCTTGCCGGAATAGTTGCTAGGGGCTCTGCCTCCACCCACTTAGTGGAGTAGTCTGCTGTTACTATGCAGAACTTCACTCCCTCAGGTGTTATCGGGAGTGGCCCGGTGAGGTCTATGCCCCATACTGCCAAGAGGCAAGGGTGTTCTTTCGGGGTTATCCACTCCGAAGGCATCTTCTGGGTGCTGGTGTGTCTCTCGTAATTTTCACACCTCCTGGACGAATTGTCCGGCACCCTTTTTACCGATTCATCTCTGTAACGGACTTGCGCACCTTTGCCGGTATGATTCCTCCTCAATTAGGGAATATCGTCCGAAACGTCTTCGCACTTTCTGCCACTTCGTGAGGATTTTTGGGACTCTTTGGTTGGTAGATACCTCTTTGTAAGGTCTTTGCACCCTTTGTCCGAGGTTGCTATACTCAGCATTGCCATGCTCGGATGGCCCAGCACTTTGGTAACCACATTTGATTGCTCTGGTGGCCTCTCTGCTCTTGGGCTCCCCACGGGCTACTCAAGCGCCCCGATGTTCTGCGCTCGGGGTTCCACGGAGTTTCCACTCTAGATCTACCTCTGCTCGGTTTCCCTCGTTGGTTTCAGCATTTTCTGCTCCTGGGATTTCGGCAACGAAGTCTGCCAGTGCCTAGGCTTTCATTGCCCTTTCAGGCTTGTAGGTGCTGCAGTATTCTCCGAGCTCGATGCACCCTTTTGATGATCTTCACCAAATGCTCTACCCTTTTCATGACGTCGCCCAGAGGTGAGTTATTTTGGACAGCGGTAGCGTGACCTTGGAAGTAGAGTCATAGCCTTCTCCCTGCAAATAGCAAGGCGTAGACGGCTTTTTTGGGTAATGGGCATATGCCCTTGTTGCCGAGGAGACGGCAACTTTTCTTCGGGTGCAGAACTCCTTCGATAGGGAGGTATGGGTCACCTTGACCCTGTTTCTCCCTCAGGTTGCGTTCTGAAGGGTATGTTTCCCGTCGAGGACTCATCTTCGTTGACCTCTCCTTCCGAACTCCCGTGAGTTGACGTGTGACCCTTCTCCCGACGTGGTACTGGTCAGGAGGGCCTTCGGCCCAAATTTAGCTGCGGCCATCTTCGGTCTAACTGCCGCGCCGCTCCAGCCACGACAGGGCATGAGCATTCGCGCAGGAAGCCTATGGTAGTAGTCAGAGGACGTTCATCCTTGGACACGAAAGTCCCTGCTACAATCGTTCGGTTGCCGGTTGAACCTCTGGCACGGACGAGGACCTCGAAAGTCCTTTGTCCTTAGAACGCCGGGTTTTCAATGACGGCAACCTGGGAGTGATGTTCCCACAGACAGCGCCAAATGATGGCAATGAGGGCCATCATTTTCTCCACTGTGTGTCGTGGAGAATGCAGCAGGAAGTTTCTGGAGGTGTAGGCGAGCCCTGAGAAAAGGTGCTCTGTGTGGACTGCCTGTGATGGCCGGCAGCATCTTCGCATGGCAGGCGCGGTGAGGCCGAGAAGGACTTCCGGTATGAGAGAGAGGTCCGAAACGGGGATTCCTCAGGAGGACAGGCCTGAAACACTCAGAAAACAGGGGTTAGTGTTGGGTTTCGGGAGCCAAACAGCGCAGCGGAATTTAACCGAAACCCTCCAGGATCCAAGTGAAACGGGGTAAACCGGGTGTTCGAAAATTTCATACCTAATTTTCGGTTGAGATCTTTCACTCAACTGTAGAGTCGAATCACAAAACCTGAACAGTTGACGTGTTCAGGCTCTCTATGGTATCCACACGAGCCTCTCGGGATCACCACGCTTCCACCACGTCCCGGCAGATGCGTTTCTCTTGCACTCGCAGTGCTAGCTTGCGTCCTCCAAGGAATTGCAAGAGAAGAATGCGGCTGTCCTTTTGGGAGGCTAGGGCAAGGAGACCTCGCGAATTTCTCACTTAAAAGTTGTATTTATAGTGAGACTCAACTTCCAGGCCTAATGGGTTTCAAAGCCCTAATCCAATTAGGATTTAATTTCGGGCTTAATAATGGCTCAACTCCTTGGCCCATTATTAATATGAAATTAAAGTGAAACCATAACCCAAATAATTAGCCCATGCACTCTAATGATCCAAATAGCTCTATATGTGCGACCCAATAGGCTCTTGCCATGTTGGCAATGATCATAAATCACATTTATGATCATAAGCAATGAGCGGTGTCTAGCAACACATCATTGCTACCCAAGTGACAAGATTGTCGGTGAATCAACTAAACCTTTATGATCATCACCGATATATGCCATTGTCCCTTTGTCCAAGATATCAAGACTAAGCACAAGACATGGAATGTGTCACTCTCGTATAGCCCAATCTTTGGTTTCTTGATTACCGAGTAGACCAACTTAAACTGACGACATTGATATCATATATCAACTCATCGGAGCATGGCCATGCATTTTCTAAGTCTCACTCTATCAAGGGGCCCAAAGATATCACTCCTGTTACATAGGAGGGACAAATCCCATCTTGATCATACAAATCCTTCCGCATGATATGTGACATACCCAATGACCTCCTTCAAGTTCACTCAGTTACGAGCAACAAAGGAAAGTATCAAAGTATGTGACTCACATGTAGGGAACCTTGCTGATCTTAGGTCGAAGGACTACATATACCATGATCACTATGAGAATCACTTATGACACTCATATAACGATCCATGAAGTGTTCTCATGGTGGGTCGGTCCAGTACACAAGTTCTCCAACTTGTACCCATATGTAGACTACATATCTCATATTAGTCTCCACATATGCTAGTCATTATGTATTATTGCAACCCGCTCCACAATAATACTAGACTAGGGACGTTTAAGAATATCATTATTCTAGGGTTACAATTATGTTTATTACGTTACGCAGAAACAAAACAACAAACAAAATTGCTGGATTAATGCCTCAATAAAATATCATGACTCAATGCGCAAAAATACAATCATCTCATGATTGGCTTTTTGGGCACAATACTAACAGTTAGGAGGTCCCCAGAGTGATTTTCCGGGGAGGAGCCTCCGACGCCCAAGTCAGTGCTTAGAGAGAGAGGTCGAGAGAGGTTGAGAGAGGTCCCTTGCCTGTGACCATTTCCCTGGTATATATAGGAAGAGGTGAGCCGTTCAGATTGCAGCACATGTATGGACGAACACCATCCGTACTTCTAGGCGTGGGGGACCCCTAGTCGCCTGCAGGCTCCTCGAGCCACGAGCTGCAATAGCCCTACATGACAAGACATAGGCAGTGGCGAAGCGTCAGACTACCTGCGAGGATGGCGTGTAGGGTGTACGGGCATAATGTTAGAGGCTCCTTGATGGCTCCTGCCATACCTCCGAGGTCCCCTTGGTTGATGTCTTACTTCGGAGTGAGGGACCCTTTTCCAGAGTCGCAATGGTACTTCGGCGCATTCCCTGGCTCCGAAGTTAGCCCTTCGGGGGACTTTCACCTGCAGAAGGTGGCTGGCACTTCTCCCCGAAGCTGGCTCGGTCACTCTCCCGGTGGAGACGATACGGTAGTTCCCCGAGGTAGGCATTGGCGGGCTGCCGAGGTCGCGTGCCTCAGGCGTTTGGCTCCCTCCTTTCCGGGGCCCTTAGGTGTTCGGGGTGATAGCACTTTGGCTATCAATTATTAAGCCCAAAATTAAACCTACTTGGATTAAGGCTTTGAAACCCATTAGGCTTGGAAGTTAAGTCTCACTATAAATACATCATTTAATGAGAAATTCGCAGTCTTGCCCTAGCCTTTCAAAAGTTCCAACCGCACTCTTCTCTAGCATTGCGGGTGCAAGAGAAATGCATCTACCGGGACGTAGTGGAGGCGTGGTGATCGCAAGAGGTTTATGTGGATACTGCAGAGAGCTTGAACACGTCAACTATTTAGGTTTTTTGATTCGACTCAACAGTTGAATGAAAGATCTCAACCGAATTAAGTATCAAAATTTTGAACACCCGATTTACCCCGTTTCACTTGAATTCTATAGGATTTCGATTATATTCCATTGCGCTTGTTTGGCTCCCGAAACCCTACATTTAGTTGCTTACTTCTTTGACAAAGAGATTCGGGATTTTGTGGTTAGCCTTGTTGTCGTAGCATTGATCAGTAACTTCTCATGTGGTTATGTCTTCATTATTAACTTGATTCCACTTTATGCGATAGTGTTTTTTATCACTAGGAAGTACTCGATAAGGCTTTATATTGTGTATAATTGTACATTTATTTTGGGGATGTTGCTTGCAATGCAGATTCAAATTGTTGGCTTTCAGCATGTCAATTCAAGGAGCATATGGCTACCATGGGAGTTTTATTCTTGTTGTTAGTATTCTTTTCATGCTTTCATTCGACTTTCTACTAGATTTTAACCCAACTGCTTAAATGTTCACTTTTGTAACTTCTGTTATTTTATCATATGAATGTGATATCAAGGGGTTTAAAATGCTAATGGGTGTATTTGTATAGGTGTTTTATTTATTAGACATGGTTAAGTAACTTCTCAATGATGCAAAACTATTTCACCTTTTTTAGGATCACTGTGACCTCTGCAGTTGGTGTAGGCCGTGGAGGGTAGAGTGGTAGCTACAACTCGAGATTTAGGCACAATGAGGATAACCAGAGAGAAATAAAGGTATGGCAATGGTGGGGGCAAGTTGAAGACGAAGATGGAAAGAGGATGGGAAGGGGCAACCTTGAAGATGGGGTAGTTTGTTAGATGCATAAGTTGGGAGAGCAAAGTTTCTATAGAAAAAGGTTAGGAAGGCAAATTTTTACAGTTTTTCTTTTTTGTTGTAACGGTCATCAATGGAGTTAACATTTAATGAGGGTAAGTGTAGATATTCTAAACAGTGGGGACATAAGTATAAGTTTCTGTAAAACTCATTTTTTAGGAGAGAAATATAATGTTTCTAAATATAGGGGTAAGCTTAATATCAATTTTGGTAAAAAAGACCAAAAAGTAAAGTTGCCTAAGAGAATAGCTTAAAGTGCTACTTTATTCTTTTCTCGTGCAATTCTTGCCTTCTACCAAATATTATAATAAACAAGGACCCAATAATAAGTAAGTGTTACAAATAAATTGTAATTACCTCACTTAAACTGAACCATTTTTTCACGGTTTTTGATTTAATAATAAATTATCCCTGTTTTCTTTTGGTTAAATAATAACTTATTTAATGTATTCTTTTCATTTGGGGAAAGAACATATTCACTTAATTTTTTTTTCATTTTTCTAATTAAATTTTAAAATTTTTGAATTTCCATTTAAGTCCTAAAACTTACAAAATGTGTAAATTGTTAGTCCTAAACTTAACCTTAGAATAAGTGACTAACAGTTTGGCTTGTGTGGCAGATGGTTGGACTTGGCAAACTATTGAGAAGATGAGTACTTTCATAGTGAACACCCTTCCTATTCTCTATTTAACTACTCTCAAACAATTCGGGGTCCAATCATTTTCCCTTTGCCTTCCCTTTTTTGCCTTTGTCATCCCTTTTATTGACCCCTCTCAATTTAAAGAGTCCATCGTCTCTTGCCTTCAAACCTTATCTTCTCCATCCTTTGGCAGCCATTGCCACTTTCACCACCACCCCCTCCACCATCGAATCCCTGACATAATCCTATTTTCAAAGCCACTTTCACGCCTCGATGACCCTGGTGCTAACGAAACCAAGCCATCATCTTCTCCATGAATCCTTCAAATCCTTCCCTGATTTCTAGATCCTGGACTTTAATTCTCGTTCCCCTTCACTTACACAAACCTTGATTAGAGTGATGTTTCTCAACTTTGGGGAGAGCTCGATCTTGGGTTAGTTGAATTTGGGCTTGTTTGGTGGCATTTGCATTTAGAGTGATAAACCAAAGATCTGCAACTCTATCTCGTTGTTTCGTTTTGGTAGGAACCTATTGGTTTTCAAATGGAGGAGCAAGCAAAGGTAGCTATTTTGAGTTTGAGTTGGGTCAAACTTGCTAGTATTGTTTTACAAGAGACTGATGATGTTTTGGTGCTAACTTGAGATCGAATTTGGGGTTAATCTGCTTGATTCTCTACAAGAAATTTTTGTTGTTCTCTGCTACTATTTTCTACAAGAAATTGCTCAATTTGTGGTCAATTTTGGATTATCGCTAGTCAATCTGCGCAAGGGTGCCACCCAGAATTGTGGGAGAACTTCACGGGGCTTAGATGGAGTTAAGGTCTTTAAGATCGAAGTAGCCAAGTCTCTGACAAGAAACACAGAGATCAAGCAAGGAAATACATAGATATGATTGTTTTGAAGAGCATATGCCAGGTTTTGGTGAGTGGTGGATGGAATAGTGTAGAAATTTATGGTAGATGATTTAGACTCCTAAAGTAAATGAAGGTTTTCTGCCACATAAGCCCAACCATCTAACCACATAGGCCAAATCATTAGCCACCTACTCTAGAGTTAAGTTTAAGATTAACTGTTTACACGTTTTATAAGTTTTAGGACTCAAATAGAAGCTCATAAAGTTTCAAGACTTAAACAAAAATGTGATAAAATTTTTTGGACTGAATGTGTTCTTTTCCCTTTCATTTTTAACAGTTATTCACTTAGATTATATATCATTTGAAACTCTACATTTTAAAATTTCCAAAAAATATTTTTAAAATATTTTTTTAATTAAATATTTTATTGATTTTTCTTTTGTTAGCCAGTATTCATCAAAAGTTGATTATTTTCTAAAATAAAATTTATTCAAGTGACTCTCAGATAAATATAATATTAATTTTCAAAAGACAATAGTTCTAGATTAAAAAAATTTAATAAAAATGAAAATAATGTATTAAATAATCAATTATTTAATAGAAAAAAAACCTTGTTGCCCTTTTAGGATCTAGCGCACATCACTTACAACTATTTTTTTTCCTATTACAACTCTAAGAAAAACCTTTTTCTTGAGTTTCAATGTGTACACAATTAACACTATATTCTAAAAATTGTGGAATTGCTACTATTAATAAATAGTGGGAATCATTGTTCATGAATAATATATATATATATATATATATATATATATATATATATATATATATATATATATTGTATTTTTCCTATATGCGATTGACTCTTTTTTAGTAATAATCCCTTTTTCACAATGTGATCACTTTTTTTAGGGCCTGATTTGATATTTCATAGTTTTAGTCTGATTCACATTTTTGTAGTTAAAACATATTTTCAGTCCTAAAATTTCTACTTTATCCCATTTTAGTCCTTAAGCTCAATCTGTTTGGTCCCCAAATTTAATAACTACTTAACCTCATTCTTTCTATTTTTTACCAATTTTTATATACTATCTTCTAAAGTAAATAAATCCTTACTACCTATAATATTTTCATTTGGGTAAAATTCACCATGGGTCACCTAGCTTATTTTTTTGTCCTATCCGGGTACCTTACCTTTATTTTGTCCTAGCGAGATACCTTTCCTCTTATTGCGCATCCTGTTCAGCTACTTTCCGTCAAATTGATCGTTAAATTGGATGGAAAATGATGAAGTGGCATTAAATAATAGTAAAATAAACTTAAAATAACAACTTCAGTTCTCAAACTATTTCAATTACTAATTCTAACCCTTAAACTTTGCCCCACAGAAATTTTGCTCCATAAACTTCTTCATCTAATAACCGAACCCTTATCCAGTCAGTCCCAGATTTGTCTCCCCGTCCTCTGTCTTCAATCCACCGTCGGCCTCCCTCCATACCTCTCCTCCTCCTCCTCCTCCACCTCCTTCCTCTGCCTCCGCCTCTATCCCTACCCCCGCAGCCCCCCTCCTTCGCCAATCGCTCCTGCAAATCACCAGCCACAACTGCCTTCCTCTGCCTCATTCCTGCAAATCACCAGCTACAAACGCACCGGCAAATCACTACCCACAACCTCCCTCCTCACGCTGGCAAATCGCGCTGCCAACCGCGGCGCCCCCTCATCCTCCGCCTCTCCCTCCACCTCCGCCTCTCCCTCCACCTCCGCCGCCCCCTTCCTCCTCTGCCAATCACGCCTGCAACTCACCAGCCACAACCCCCCACTGCTCCGACTAGTGCTCCGATTCTTTATACCCAGGCGTCCAGCCAGAGACAAGGCTGAGAGCAACTTTAGCGGTCCTCTATTCGGCTAGAATCAGAAATCGGAAATCGGAATCGAAGGAGGCTGTGCCACACGATAGTGAAGAGAGAAAACGATGGTGTGGTGGCTGGGAGAAAAGGCGGCGGCGGCGGAGGAGGAAATCCACCTGCGGAGATCCCGAGACCTGGTTTAGGGGTTAGAATTAGTAATTGAAATAGTTTGAGGACTGAAGTTGTTATTTTAAGTTTATTTTAGTATTATTTAATGTCACTTCATCATTTTCCATCCAATTTAACGACCAATTTGACGGAAAGTAGCTGAACAGGATGCGCAATAAGAGGAAAGGTATCTCGCTAGGACAAAATAAAGGTAAGGTACCCGGATAGGACAAAAAAATAAGCTCGGTGACCCATGGTGAATTTTACCCATTTTCATTTGCTCCATTGATGTTGAAACTTTACTTTGTTTACATATTACCATGTGTGAAGTTTTTGTTCTTGCTTTTTCTTAGATAATGGTCTATTTTTCCTTATTAATTTAATGGTTAAACAATAAATTGATTAACATAAATTAAACATAGTTTTGTATTTTAGTCATATCTTTTCATTATTGATAATTGTGTTTTATAACATGAGTTATTTACTTCAAAAAGTCTATGGTTTAATAAAGAAATTTTCTCCATAATTGCTAAAATTGAAAGTAAATTTTTATAAATAAGTTTATCATAAGTATTAAAAGTATAAATTTGAGTTAATAAGAGATGAATTTTTTTAATGAAAAAAAATATACATTGTCAACACCTGTAGTGTTATATCTCACAGTGTTATTTTTTTATTATAAGTAATTATTTTATTGATAAAAATGTAACATAAAAATAGCTTAGTTCAAAATTAAAATAAAGTGAGATTTTAATTAATTATCATAAATTCATAGGAATTTTTTAGTTATTTGATTTGATATTAATTTTATTGCTAAATTAATTAAAAAAATATTCACTACAACGTGTGGATCAACATCAAACCTTGTTGTAAATCTACATACTAATGATTATTCGAATGAAGGGCTTATGAAATTCTGTTTCGGTCCGTGTACATCGAGTCCAAACCACAAAACTATCAAGCTTCACATTAGTCCTTCAACTTTTAAGTGTATTACAAAAAAACACCCTGAAATAATAAAACATCGCAGCTACTGCACACTTTTATGCTCTTAATCTTCATCTTGCTCATTCAAGTTGTTTTCGCTCTTGGCCAAATGTTGCTCATTCAAGTCTAAGACCTTGTTTTTGGGTCCTTTCTATGGTGGTTAATGGTGCTTTTCATCTTACTCGTTTAAGTCTTACAAGTTGCTCGTTTTCTACCACAAATGCAAAAAACAAAATGTGTCAACAAACTATGGATGAAAGGTTTCAACCCTAACCCGAAACCCAACATATAGGGTCGGGTCAGTGAAGTAAAAAACAATTATTCGGGTCAACCTGAACCCAACCCTATTCAAAATTTTCAAAATTAGGGTTAGTTCGGGTTAAACCCAAAACCACCCGATTGACCCGATTTTAAAATTTTCTTATATACAAAGCCCAGCCTATGACACTAATTTTCTTGGGCCCATTACACCTAAGCCTAGCTTAACCTTACAATTACCTTAAATGAAATGTAACTGGCTGGCTCCCAGCTCCAAATCCTCATCCAATTCCGCTGCCGCTCTACCCTACAGCAACCTCCAACGTTTTGCATCTGCTACTTCGCTCAAATTTGCTCCACTGCCCTCATGCCACTGTCTGCCCTCCATTGCATTACGTGCGTTCACCCTCCGTCACCTCGTGGTTGCCTGTCCCTCGCCCTTACCGTCTTTGGTCCTTCGTTCATCGTCCTCGCAGGCTTAGGTCCTCTGTTTGTCGTCCTCACCGTCTTGCATCCATCGTCCATCACTTTCCCTATTGCCTCTTCCTTCATGCGTCACATTGTCCCCCTCTGCCGATCTCGTATTGTTCGCCGTCCTTCTCCATCGGCCTTCGTGGCAAATGAGGCTATCAGCGGTGAGGTGTAGGTCTAAGTCAAGTAAACCCAACCCTAACCCTATATTTTTTGGTTAGGGTCAGTTTGGGTTCAGCCAATAAATAGGGTCGGGTCAAGTTATAACTTTCAAATAGAGAAATTACTTGAAAAATTTAGGTTCTGACCCAAACCTAACCCTAACAAAAAATTTACAGCCCTACAACAGATGACAAAAACATGATACTTTTGGTTATGAGCTATTAGGCCCCAATTCACCCTTACCAAAACCCTTTTGGGAGGTTAATACTAATTTTAGTTCCATAGGGTGGATTAGAGCATGACAACCAAGATACTTATCCCTAAAGTTTAATTATTAACATGGTAGGACTTAGGTGAAAGTTACTAATTAAACCCTTTACATGAGGTCCTATTAGAATTATAGTTTAACAAGTTAAGTTATAAGTTTAACACGTTAGGTTGCAAGTTTAATATGTTAATTTTATGGGTTCACCTAAGTAGACTTACCTTGGTGCCTATAGGGTACATATGGGGTGCATATAAGTAAGCACAGGTGGGAATGTAGGCTCATGCATGGTAGGCCTACCTAAGTGTGTACTAGCGGGCATGTGTGTGTATGTGTGTGCCCCTGTGTACTTAGGATGCTTACTTTAAGCCTTCCTAATGTGCTTGTCAGCTCAGCCAACATACACACATTCATGAATACATCCATTCTAGGTTTCATTAGTACAAACCATGCATGCATTTTCTAGCTCATTACACTTGGTGCCTTAAAAGGCTTGCCTAAGCCTAATATGTACTACTAAGGCACATGCCATGTACTACTCTAGTCCTTGTACCATACATATATACATGCATTTACATATTCAGAATTTGCATCCTAAGGACTACCTAGCCAAAATTACATACACCCAAAAGTATGGCTACTTAAGTGGCATGCATGTTACATAACATGGCTATACTATTCCAATGCCAACATACATTGAAACCTCCATTTTTATTTGATATCTAGGAAGCATGTCTATTATGAGCCTTTGGGTCTTTACGAAAATAAAAACAATACCAAATGCAGCCAAACCTACTACAGCCATCAAAGCCTACAAACAAATTTACAACCATTAGTTCATAACATGAATGTTCAATCTTTCTTTCATAAGCCAACAAACCCGAGCCATAACTCCTTATGCATATAACTCTTAAAGAGGTTCCTTAGCCTATATTCTTCCATTTCTTTACCTGAAATAGGCAGAAGAGGGCATGGGTACACAAATACTCAGTAAGAGTTCAATATGGCACCAAGTGCGTACACAATATTCAAAACATTATCTTATACATAAACCTATAATTTCTCCTTCTAACCTATAACCAAAGACAAAGAAGACACAAAAGAGACAAGGAACAACATAATACAAGATACTTATAATCACAATTTAAAGGTTAGCACACGCAATCAATCAAAGAAGCATGTAAACATATACACCACATACACGGTTTCTCTTAAACTTAGCATTTCTTTCATTCAATTAAGCATGTGATCACTTTGAATTAGGTCAAATTAACTTAGAGCTCTAGGTAGATGAACAAGTTCAGCCATACTTAATCAAAAACCCTAATGCTTGTCATATGCAGACTAGTTAGCCCACCATAGTGCTTTAGCACACATAGCCCATTTTCATAACTCTTAGGATCATTCGGCCATGGCCATCACCTAGGGTAGCATTTACCCCATCAAAATCTAGGAGAATGAGCTTTATTTGAACCCTTACCTAGCTCAAAATTGGCAGCAAAAAGGCATGAACACTTCAACTCTCCACACATACCTCCAAAAAGCTACCTGTAAGCCACCATGTTCAGTTTTACTTTTTTGCTTTTAGTTTTCTTTTCGGCGGTTTGCAGGAACTTTAGTAAATTTTCTGTAAATGGCAACTATATTCAATGTCTAGGAAGCTGCCTTTGAAGAGAATTAAGTTCAAGTGGTGGAGTATGGCCGGTTTAGCCTTGGTTGCTAAGCCATTTGACCATTCTTTGGCCTAATCTTCCACAAAGCCTTCATGTAATTTAGGTTATCTTATTAACCTATTCAACTCTTTTTGTAGTGCCAAATAAGCACCTAATTTGTCCTTAAATTTGTTCATTTAGGTCCCCAAAGTCTCATGTAAACTTGGAGACACACTAGGTGCACCCGAGAGCCCTCTAGTGCACCCTAGGGTGCTCCTCACTTTTCTTGGGTGCCCTTCACAATTCTTTAGCCTTCACTGTAACCTCATCTTCATTTTAATCATAATCATCAATTTGCACACAATTCCTTCCAAAGCATTTGGATTTAAAGCCTCCACAATTACATGAGTGCGCATAAAGGGTGTGCTCGAGAGCCACCCCGTGCCCTTCGTTGGTGCACCTTAGTGCTCTTGGCTTCTTAGCCTTCTTCTTTAAAATTTTAATTCTTATTCCATAGCCTACCTTGGCATTTAGTTTTAGGCATGTTTGGCTCACAAATATGACACTTTCCTTCCTAATCCACTTAGGTGCACTCAGGACACCTTTAGGGTACCCCATTAGGCATATGTCTTTATATGCTTCTTGTCTTCCCTTTTTATGACTATTATTACTTGTCTATACATCTGATGCACATTTTATGTACATTTTTATCGTAGCCCATAGCCTATACAAGTCACAGGCATGACACTCTTTCCCCCTTAAAGAATTTTGTACTCCAAATTCTTAAGTAACTTAGGGAGTAACTCTAGGTATCTTTTAAGCATTTCAGTTTCAATTTCCCATGTAGCCTCTTGTTCAGAGTGGTGACTCCATTGAATCTTCACCATGTTTATCCATCTACTTCTTAACTTCTTCACATCCCTAGCTAGAATCTTCATAAGTTCTTCTTCATAGGTATGATTGGGGTTTACTTGGATGTCAGAAGCTGGTATTGCCTAGTGTAGATCAGATAAATACTTCCTGAGTAAATTGACATAAAAGGTATCATGTAAATGACCCAATTTTGGAGGCAAGTCCAGTTTATACGCCACATTGCCAATTCTAGCCAACACTTGAAATGGCCCAATGTTCTTTGAGCCAATTTGCCTTTCTTGCCAAACCACATGACTCCTTTCACTGAGGATACTTTAATCCATACATAGTCTACTGGTTGAAATTCTAAGCCTCTCTTCCTCTTTTCATTGACATAGGCTTCTTCTCGATTGTTGGTAGCCTTGAACTTTTTTTGGATCATTTTAATCAATTCTGGCCCTATTTCAATCTTATCCATAGGGTCTTACCAACAATGAGAAGTGATGCACTTTCTTTCATACAAAGCTTCATAATGAGCCATCTTTATCCCTGAATGATAACTATTACTGTAGGAAAATTCTATCAATGATAAATGTTGATCTCATTCTCCTATAAAGTCTAATACACAACATCTTTGCATATCCTCAAGAACTTGGATAGTTATTTCTGTCTGCCCATCTGTTTAAGGATGATAAGCTAAAATTTGTTTCAATTGAGTGCTCAATGCTTGGTGTAGTGACCTCCAAAACTTTGATACAATTATGGGGTCTCTATCTGAAACTATTTTATAAAGGATACCATGTAGTCTCACTATTTCTTTAACATACAGCTATGCTAGCCTATCCAAAGGATCAGTAAGATTAATGGGTAAGAAGTGGACTCACTTTGTAAATGTATCCACAATCACCTAAATGGTATCATGTGTTCTTCTTTTCATAGGCATACTTACCAAGAAGTTCATGGCAATTGATCCTCATTTCCTTTCTACTATTGGCAAACTTTGTAGTTTACCCCCTGCTCATTGATGTTTCACTTTTACTTGTTGGCACACAAAACACTTGGACATAAATGTGCCAATTTCTTGTTTCATGTTTAGCCACCAAAAATGTTCTCTCAAATTTTGGTACATCTTTATAGTTACAGGGTGTATGCTCATTTTACTACAATGAGCTTCATTCAAGACTTGTTCTCTTAAATCATATCCTTTGGGTACATATATCCTGTCTTGAAAATACAGTAATCCTTGCCTATAAAAGAACCCTTGAAATAGTTTTCCATGCCTTAAACCAGATATTCTAACAAAATCTTCATCTTGCTACTGTGCCCTTAGTATTTCTTCTTTCTAGGTTGATTGAATAGTTACCACTCTCAATTTGGCTTTTTCTCATCCTAGCCACTTGTTAGCTAAACAAGTTACGTTATTAAGCTTATTCTGTTCTTCTTCCTTCCCATGTTTTAAGACACCTGTATACTTCTTGCTTAAGGCATCAGCCACTGTATTGGTTTTGCCTTCTGTGTACTCAATGGTACAATCAAACTCCTTAAGGTATTCAAGCCATTTTATTTGTCTCATATTCAACTCTTTTTGAGTAAAGAGGTACTTGAGGCTTTTGTGGTTAGTAAAGATTTGGAACTTATTACCTAACAAGTAATGTCTTAACTATTTTAAGGCACAGATCACAATTGGAAGTTCTAAGTCATGCACTGGATAGTTCTTCTCATATGGCCTTAGTTGTCTTGAACCATAGGCTATGGCTTGCTTTTCTTGCATTAACATACACCCTAACCCTACAATAAATGCATCTATGTAAACCTCAAAAGGTTTATTGAGATTAGGCAATATTAGCACAAGGGTTGAAGTGAGTTTGTCTTTAAGCTCTTGGAAGCTTTTCTCACATTCTTCTAACCATTTAAATTTCTGCCATTTCTTTGTCAATTTGGTTAAATGGGCTGCCATTACAGTAAATTTAGGTACAAATATTCTATAATAGCCAGCTAACCCCAAGAAACTTCTTATTTCCCTAACATTCTGATGTTGCTTTCATTGTAAGATAACTTTAATTTTTGTTGGATTCACAGCCATTCCCTTCCCATTTATCACATGGCCTAAAAATTCAATCTGATTTGTCCAGAAATGGCACTTATTCAGTTTGCCATACAATTGATGTTTCTTTAACAAGCTTAGCACCATTCTCAAATGTTCTTTATGTTTTTCCTCATCTTTTCAATATATCAAAATGTCATCTATGAAGATCACCACAAAGTGGTCTAGATATGGTCTGAATATCCTCTGCATCAAATCCACAAAGAAAGCTGGGGCATTAGTAAGCCCAAAAGGCATTACTGTATATTCAAAATGACCATATCTTGTCCTGAAGGTAGTCTAAGGAATATCTGCTTCTTTGACTCTTAGTTGAAAGCATCCTGACTTAAGTTCAATCTTTGAGAAGATTGTAGCTTCCTTAAGTTGATCAAATAAATCCTCAATTCTAGGAAAGGATACTTATTCTTTATAGTCATGGCATTGAGTTTTTTGTAGTCAATTCATAACCTAAGTGTCCCATCTTTCACAAACAGCACTGGTGCTCCCCAAGAAGACATACTTGGCCTAATGAATCCTTTTTCAAAGAGTTCATCCAACTGCTTCTTCAACTCATTCATTTCAAGAACTGTCATCCTAGAATGAGTGGTAGATATAAGGGCTGCACCTGGAGTCAATTTGATCTCAAATTTTATCTCCCTTAGGGGAGGCAAACTTAACAATTCAAAAGGAAATACTTCTAGAAATTTTCTCACAACAGAAATCTTATCCAATTCAATTTTAGTTTCTTTTTCATTTAAGCTCATATATTCTTCCTCAAAAAGTATAGGCATGCAGACTATTACTTTTATTTGCCCAACATAACAGTTTATTGAGTCTTTTAAAGAATGGTCTATTGACCTTGGCAGTATCAACTTTCTACCTTGGCAGTCTATAATAACATTATTTTTAGCTAACCAGTTCATACCCAATGTTATATCATATCTAGTGGTTTCCAGAATGATCAAATTAGCCTTTAATTTCAACTTATCTAGCCTAATCACATAGTTTTTAACTATATAATGTGAAACCATCATTTTATTCTCAGCTGTTCTGATCATATACATTCAAGGCAATGTTGTTACCTCTAAGTTTAATTCTCTGACTCAATTAGTTGAAATAATGGATATGGATACACCAGTATCATAAAGCACATAAATGAGTTTATCATGAAGGTAAAGGTTGTCTTTCAATGCTTCCTTCTTCAGCTTACTGTGGCTTATGGCCTTTCCTCTACTGCTGGGCTCACCCTTCTTCTTTGATCCTTCTATCTTATACACTCTCCTAACTAGTGGTTGGATTCTAGCTGGCAGGGGCTGACTAGGTCCTTTTTGCATTAACTTAGGTGGCTAGGGTGCTGACACTTCTCTTTCTTTGCTGTATTATCCTTTTGGCCAAGCAGCCCCAAAATTGCCCAATACTCTACTTTCCTTTTTCTTGATTGGGCAATCTCTGACCCAGTGTTCTTGAGAACCCCATTTCAGGCATCCTTCTATAAGCCTATAACATTGTTTAAAACCATGATACTTTCCACAAGTTTAGCATTGAGGCCCAAACCTCTAGAGTTCTTTTTGTCTTTTCTATTTCCTTCCAGGCTCAACTCTTCTTAACCTTTCCCTAGCTCTCTTATTGCCACTTTGGTGTCCCATAAAAGCTCTTTTGGTGTTTCCTGTTGCAGGGTGGTGAAACTCTTGCTCTAATGTTAAAACTCTTTAGACAGCCTCATAATAATTCTTGATGCCAATAACTCTGAGTATCTGTCTCAACTTAGGCCTCAGCCCTCTTGTGAACCTCTTAATGCTTAATTCTTTTTGCCCATCATACTAATGAGCATATCTAAAGAGACTGCTGAACTTGTGCTTATATTCTACGATAGACACATTTCTTTGTTCCAATAGATCAAACTCCACTTGTTTTTTATCCTTAAAAGCTTCACTAACATACTGTTATTGGCACATTTGGAGAAATTTTACCCACCTCATAGGTTCTTTCTTCCTTATGGGCTTCCTTTCATTCTTACTCATACATGCCCTTTGCACTGTCCTCCATTAGAGTTCTACACTACCTTCTAGCTTGAAAGTGGCTAGTAGTACCTTCTGAGTAGATGTAACCTTCATTCTTTTGAACACCTTCTCTATCTAGTAAATCCAAAACTCAACTTCATCTGGATCACCATTGCCTTTGAAAACTGGGGGTTTAAGTGCCAAAAGGCCTTCTAGTTGCCCCTTCCTTAAATATTCCCTTTTTGGTCTTTCTCTTCCTATTTCAAAGGTCTCGAATTTTTCTTTAGAAACTAGCTCTTTAGAGCTTTCAGAAACTGGGTTCATTCTTCTAGCAATAGTGCCTGTCTACTTCCTTCTTCTATTTTTATTACTTTTCCTGATTTCTGACATCAGCTTTTTACCCCTTGGATTCCTTCTCTCATCATCATGTTCCTGTTCTTCATTTGCTTCTATTTACTAGCTTATTCTTCTCTTATTCGTTCCTTTCTAGGCCTCCTTCCTATTCTTTCTTCTTTTTATTCTTCCTCAACCATGGCACTTCTAGATGCTTGGGCCTGACCTCTAGTAAGGGTCTGCATACCTACTACAAGCTATGCAAAGGCAGCTTGCATCATTCCCATCATATGTTCCATTCCTTGTTGGCCTAGTACAGTAGATTCAGGCTTTATGGCCCTATTAGGTGTTTCAGTTCTACTTTTAGCCACCTCTTCATCCTCAGACTGTTGATCATTCATTTGATCAGCCCTAATGTTCAATTGATTCTCTTTTTCTTTTTCACTACCTCTTGTCATCATTCCTGTAATACATGAGGATGGTTGATACTCATCATAGTGGGAATTAACCTAACAAACCATATCTCTGACACCAACTCTATCAGGCCCTAGTTCCCCCAACCCAAAACCTTTTAGGAGGTTAATACTAATTTTAGTTCCATAGGTTGGATTAGAGCATGACAGCCAGGATACTTATCCCCAAAGTTTAATTATTAACAAGGTAGGACTTAGGTGAAAGTTACTAATTGAACCTTTTACATGAGATCTTATTAGAATTCTAGTTTAATAGGTTAAGTTGTAAGTTTAACATCTTCGGTTGTGAATTTAATTCGTTAATTTTATAGGTTCACCTAAGTAGACTTACCTTGGTGCTTATAGGGTACATATGGTGTGCATATAAGTGAGCACAGGTGGGTATGCAGGCTTATGCATAGTTGGCCTACCTAAGTATGTACTAGCGGGCATGTGTGTGTATGTGTGTGACCCTGTGTACTTAGGAGGCTTACTTTAAGCCTTCCTAATCTGTTTTCCAGCTCATCCAACATACACACATTCATGCATACATACATTCTAGGTTTCATTAGTACAAACCATGCATGCATTTTCTAGCTCATTACACTTGGTGCCTTAAAAGGCTTGCCTAAACCTAATATGTACTACTGAGGCACATGCCATGTACTACTCTAGTCCTTGTACCATACATATATACATGCATTTACATATTCAAAATTTGGCATCCTATGGACTACCTGGCCAAAATTGCATACACCCAAAAGTATGGCTACTTAAGTGGCATGGATGTTACATAACATGGCTATACTATTCCAATGCCAACATACACTGAAACCTTCATTTTTATTTGATATCTAGGAAGCATGTCCCTTATGAGCCTTTGGGTCTTTACCAAAACAAAGACAATACCAAATGCAGCCAAACCACTACAGCCATCAAAGCCTACAAACCAATTTGCAACCATCAGTTCATAACATGAACTTTTAATCTTTCATTCATAAGCCAACAAACCTGAGCCATAGCTCCTTATGCATATACCTTTTAAAGAGGTTTCTTAGCCTCTATTCTTCCACTTCTTTACCTGAAATAAGCAGAAGAGGGCATGAGTACGCAGATACTCAGTAAAAGTTCAATATGGCACTTAGTGCCTACATAATGTTCAAAACATTGTCTTATACATAAACCTCAAACCTCTCCTTCTAACCTGCAACCAAAGGCAAATAAGACACAAAAGAGACAAGGAACAACAAAATACAAGATACTTATAATCACAAATTAAAGATTAACACATGCAATAAATCAAAGAAGCATGCAAACACACACACACACCACACACACGGTTTCACTTAAACTTAGCAAGCATTTCTTTCATTCAATTAAGCATATGATTACTTTGAATTGGGTCAAATTAACATAGAGCTCCAGGTAAATGAACAAGTTCGGCCATACTTGATCAAAAACCCTAATGTTTGCCATATGCAAACTAGCTAGCCCATCATAGTGCTTTAGCATACATAGCCCTTTTTTATAACTCTTAAGATCATTCGACCATGGCCATCACCTAGGGCAGCATCCACCCCATCAAAATCTAGGAGAATGAGCTTCATTTGAACCTTTGCCTAGCTCAAAATTGGTAGCAAAGAGGCATGAACACTTCAACACTCCACACACACCTCCATAGGCCTACTTATAAGCCACCATGTTCGATTTTGCTCTTCCATGCTTCTATTTTTCTTTTTAGTGGTTTATAAGAACTTTAGCTCAGATTTTCTATAAATTACAGTTGCATTCAATGTCCAAGAAGCTACCTTTGAAGAGAATTAAGTCCAAGCGGTGGAGTATGGCCGGTTTAGCCTTGACTGCTAAGCCATTTGGCTATTCTTTGGTCTAATCTTCCATAAAGCCTTTATGTAATTTAGATTAGTTTATTAACCTATTTAACTCTTTTAGTAGTGCAAATTAGGCACCCACTTTGTGCTTAAATTCATTCATTTAGGTCTCCAAAGTCTCATGTAAACTTATTGACACTCTAGGTGCACCCGAGAACCCTTTAGTGCACCCTAGGGTGCTCCCCACTTTTCTTGGGTGCCCTTCACCTTTCTTTGGCCTTCATGGTAGCCTCATCTTCATTTTAATCTTAATCTTCAATTTTCACACAATTCCTTCCAAAGCATTTGGCTTTAAAGCCTCCACAATTACATAAGTGCACAAAAAATGTGTGCTTGAGAGCTACCTTGTGCCCCTCCTTGGTGTACCCTGGTGCTCTTGGCTTCTTGGCCATTCTTCTTTCAAATTCTAATTCCTTATTCCAAAGCCTACCTTGGCACCTAGTTTTACGCATGTTTGACTCACAAATATGGCACTTTTCTTCCTGTTCCACTTAGGTGCACTTAAGACACCCTTAGGGCACCCTATTGGGCATATGTCTTTATATGCTTCTTGGCTTCCCTTTTTATGACTTTTATTACTTATCTATACATCCTATATACATTATTATCATAGCCTGTGGCCTATACAAGTCATAGACATAACACCCTCTCCCTTTTAAAGGTAATTACTATTTTATATAGTTATTTGTGATCATGCCTTCCTTTTTTACTTTTTTTATTTATAGAGGGGGTGAAGAAGGTAGACAAAAAGACTCACATTTCCAAGTTGAAAACATGAGTTCCTTTTTTATCTTGCATCGTTAAGGGTGAAATTCTCAGGTTTTGAGTTGGGTTCGTGCTGAAACCTAAAATTAATGGGCCTTTTTCACAATTCAAAAATGCCACCTCGAATTGATCCAAATTTGGGACAGAACCCGAACTGACCCTAACCCAAAAATATAGAGCTTGGGTCTGGTTATGTTAGATTTACTTGATACCTACTATTGGTGGCCATTTCCTCCACCTTTCGCGGCCAAAGACGACAATAGAAAAAAATGCAAAGGGCTAAACTAGAGGCGGTGGAGGACGATGTGACGAGCGAGGATGGCAGAAAGGTGACACAACTAGGAGGATGGGGGTGGCAATGTAACCAAAAAGGCAGCATTGCAACAAGGAAAGAACAAGTGGCAAACAAACGGTGAAAGAAATAGAATAACGGATGAAGAAAGAGGGAGGCCGAGGACTGACGAAGTGGGAAAAGGAGGAAAGGAGATAACAGACGAGGAAGGGGTAAAATGACAGTGCAAACTGCAAATAACAGAAAAAGAACGATGACAAATAGCAATGGCGATGACAACTATGACGGCAGGCGGCAGTGAAGGTGGGGGTATGGCTGGCAACAGATGATTGATAGAGGATTAAAGTTTACGATATTAGGACTTAGGTATTTATAGTGTAGGTATGTGGGTTAAGTTGGGATGGGATTAGGCTAGAAATGAAAATGGGAATTTTGGGTTTAATCAGGTCAATCGAGTTTGACCCAAATCAATCCAATTTTTACATCATAAAAATGGTTCGGGTTTGGGTTAACCTGAATGGCACTAATTTCCTCATCTAACTCGAACCTAACCCGAAAAATTGGATCTGGTTTCGGGTCAAGGTTAAACTCTTACACCCCTATGCAGAGTAAACATCTTTATTATGAACAGTTTATTCTACCTCCACTTTTGAAAGGCCAAGCCAACATAATAGACATTTCAATGCGAAAAGCTTTGCTTGCTCTCTTTCCCAATTAGGTTTGCAGGAAGTGTTTGTGTTGCGCCTAAAAGCCAATCATGAGATAATTGTATTTTGCACATTAAATCATGATATTTTGTTGAGGCATTATTTCAATAATTATGTTTATTGTTTTTGTTTCTGTGTGACATAACCAAACATAATTATAACCCTAGAATAATAGTATTCTTAAATATCTCTAGTCTAGTATTATTGTGGAGTGAGTTGCAATAATACATGAAGACTAGTTTGTGTGAAGACTAAAGTGAGATATGTAGTCTACATATGGTTACAAGTGAGAGAACTTGTGAACTGGACTGACCCACCATAAGAATGCTACATGAATCGTTATATAAATGTCATAAGTAATTCTTGTAGTGATCATGGTATCTGTAGTCCTTTGACTTAAGGTCATCAAGGTTCCCTACATATTGGTCACATACTTTTATACTTCCCTTTGTTACTCATAACTGAATGAACATGAAGGTGGTCATTGGGTATGTCACATATCATGCAGAGGGTTTTGTATGATCAAGAAGGGATTTGTCCCTCCTATATAACGAGAGTGATATTTTTTTGCCCCTTGATTGATTGAGACTGAGGAAATGCATGACAATGCTTGGATGAGTTGGTATAAGATATCAATATCATCAGTTTTAGTCAGTTTACTCGATAATCAAGAAACCTTAGACTGGGCTGTGTGAGAATGACACATTCCATGTCTCGTGCTCATTCTTAATATCTTGGAAAAAGGGATAATGACTGTAGTGAAATTTTGAAACCACTATTCCGCAAGTGCACGGTGGACTTGTAGATGGGGTGAGTGAGTATCGTTCCCATGAGGATTGATTAAATTGATTGCCAAGTACCACTACTCAAAGTAAACTTTAGCTAAACAATCAAAGTTGGATGGAAATGTAGGCAACTTAAACAAGTGACTAAACTTAGCTAAACGTAATACTATTAACTTAGAATGCAAGTATGCAATGTAAAAATTGTAGTTTTTATCAAATCATGAAAGAACACTTCCTATGGGTTCATTACTTGTCTTGATTTGTTGGTGAACTTAGGTGAGTGGGTTAATCTCCAATGTATGTTGATAAAGTTATTCAATTAAATTCTTACTTTTCCAAGTGAAAGAATTAATCTCTCTAATCTAAACTTAATAAGGATTTTCATCTGATTACAAGCTTAGAAATAGGCATTAGAGCTCAATTTACCTTTACCTAATGACTTAGACTAATTTTCCAACCAGCCCATAGCCACTAAATTCTTCTCCTAGGTCCAATTACTTCTAATTTTTTCTAAGAGTTTAAAGGCAATTTATAGTGCAACCAATTGTGGCCATCAACTAGCTAACACAACATTAAGCTCAAGAGAAGAATAAACATACATTTAGTAGAAAACTAACATCACATAACCATGAATTCATCCGACATAATCAATCCAAGTAGCTACATCCATAAAAAGTGCAAAAGAAGACTACTCCATAACTAAATAAAATATAATCATGAAAGTAAACATAATAACATCCATGAGAAACTACAAGGAAGATGAAAGAATAAACCCAAGAAGGCTAGAAGATCTTGAATCCAAAGTCTCCAAGCTAGTTTCCTTGAGCACTCCAAGCAATCTTCAAGCTAGCTCCAATGGTGACCAAGAAAAACTAAGAAAAGCTAAGAATACTAACTATGGTGGATATGGAAAAACTAGTTCTAAGAAAACAAGATGAAGATGAAGCTCTCTTCTTTTGCTAGGTTCCAGGTTCTTCTACCCCTTGGAGGTGTCCCTTCCACTCACCAAACCATTTGGATAGAAATTTTTGGCCAATAGCAAGCTTGAGTTCAAATTTGAGGTAGGGACCACTTTCTTGGGTGACTGGCGCCTAGGCCTCAGGAAGGGGTACTTGGGCGCCTAGGCCTCCAAGCTCGAAGGTGCTTTGGCGCCTAGGCCCCAGGAGGGGGTGCTTGGGCGCCTAGGCCTCCAGGCTCATAGGTGCCTGGGGCCTAGGCCTCCAGGGTGCATTTTTCAGGCAGTAAGCTTTTGAACTGTGGCGCCTAGGCCTTGCTCCTAAGGCCTAGGCCTCACAGTTATAATTTCCCTTGACTTTTGCATTCCTTTTTTTCGTTCCACTCGTCCCGGTGCCATTTCAATGCTACAGTCTGCTTCTCCAACCAACAAAATGAAGGATCAAAACAAGAATCGGCCAAAAATATTGAGTAGTAAGATAGAAAATTATGGTCAAAGTTGACAAAAAGTCAACATGTTTGACCACAAAATTAACATTTATCAATGACATATACAAATAATGATCATAGAGGTTTAGTCGAATCACCAACTATCTTGTCACTTTGGTAGCAATGATGTGTTGCTAAACACCGTTTATTGTTTATGATCATAAATGTGATTTATGATCATTGTCAATATGATAAGAGCCTATTGGGTCGTATACATAGAGTCAATTAGATTATTTGAGTGCATAGGCCAAATTAGTTGGGTTTTGGTTTCATGATAATTTTGGATTTATAATTGACCCAAAGGTTAAGCCATTATGAAACCCAAAACTAGGCCTAATTCGATTAAAGTTATGAACAAGGTTTTGAATTTTGTACCGTACCGGCCAGTACGGCCGGTACATACCGGTACCGGATAAAATACTGAACGGAATAGACTCCGGCATCTCGGATTATGTACCGATTTGCATCGGATATTTCAGTGTACCAGTGATTCTGATGTACCGGTTCTATGCGGTACAACCTTTAAAAAACGTTAAAAAAATAAAATTGGAAAATCCTATGAAACCTAAATTCCTAATTCATTTCATTCTACCGTTTGCAATTTCAGTTGGCGACAGAGCAGTCGAGCGGCACAGCCTGCGTCTTCATCTACCGGAGGGAGCTCCGCCTCCGGCTCCTCGTCTATTTTGCTCCGCTCCGCCACCATAGTGGCACAACCTCTACCCATCCACCACCACCCCCACTCCACTTGCATCTGTCGATTCTATCCACCAGGGAGCAGCAAGCACGCCGAGCAGAGCAACCTACAGTATCGAAGCTTCTCCTCCCTATTTCTACAACTTCGCCACTACATCCTCCACCGTCCACCAACACTTCCACTCTATTGCCGGAAAAAGCTCTTCACGGAAGGTTTGTTTTATTGCTTTTTTTTTCATTGTACATTTGGTTCGGTTTAATGTAATTGATTTGTTTAATGTAATTGATTTGTATTTAAGTAGTTATATTGTTATTGCTTTGTGAATTGCTTTGTGAATTGTGAGTGAAAATTAGTTATGTTTTAATTTTTCTGGCCATCGTTTCTATCCCTAAAAGAAAATATTGGTTAACTCAATTTATTTCTTATTATAAATTGAAGATTCATCCAGAGTGGGTTCCTATTATTATTGCTATGTATTCATTTTTCACATCTTGGAAGTGCTCGAACATGAAATGATTTCTTGATAACAAAACATTGCGAACAGGAAATTGTTGAATTGGTCATGTCCAATTACATGTGCGTTTTATTTATGTTGGGTATTCTTTAAAAAAAAAAAGTTAAAAGAGTCTTCAACTAAAGCAGCAAAAGTTAGTCCTTTCCTATAACTTCCTGATTTGTTTCAGCTTGAGTTCTCATTTTTTATTTGTGAATGGATGTAATCAGAATAAGAATTTGGGTTCATTTATTGCTTTTGGTTAACTACTAATGTTTAACTACCAATGTTATTGCTTTTTTATATTCTAGCTTTTGTGTTCCACTTCTATGCATACCTCTTAGTCCAACTAAAACTATAAAATCTTATTTGTTTTCTTTAAACAGATGGCAACGTCTAGTGCTACAGTATCTAATAGTGCTACACCGAGTTCTGACAATGCAACTCCTACTCAAAATTCAACTTCTACATGAAATGATGATCCTGCTTGGGCACATTGTAAAAAAGTGGAAGGAATGAGAAACCGATGCATTTTTTTATATTGTCAGAAGCTCATTAAAGGTGGTGGAATTACTCATCTCAAGGAGCATTTAGCTGGAGTTGCAGGAAATGTTTCCAAATGTCCTAAAGTATCTAGGGATGTTCAATGGCAAATGAAGCAACTCCTAGATGATAGCAAACAAGAAAAGGGGAGAAGAAGGACAATCAATAAAAAGATAAGAAGTCCAATAATCCCTGACCTTGCTGATCAATCTTTGAGTGAAGATGATGAAGAGGACATCCTGTTAAACCAACCAATATCAGGGGAGAAACGACAGAGTAGCAGTCAAAGTATGGCTGATTTTTCAAACAAAATGAAAGGAGTCAAGAGTTTCTTTGCTCCTGGAGTAACTATCGATGCCCAACTTATTATCAAAAGTGCATTACAGTCCAAGAATGTTGTGCATCGAGCGAAGATGAGTATGGCTAGATGGTGGAATGATGCTAATATTTCTTTCAATGTTGCGAACTCAAAGTTTTATCAGCTAATGATTAATACAATTACAAGTATGGGAAGTGGTTTCAAAGGCCCAAATGTCTATGAGCTAAGAGGTATGCTTATCAGAGACTATGTGAATAAAGTTCAACCATATCTCTTTGATGTTAAAACAACATGGAAAACTTATGGTTGTTCTATTATGGCTAATGGATGGACAAACCAAAGACAAGAACCAACTATTAATTTTTTGGTTTATAGCCCAAAAGGTACCATGTTCTTGAAATCTACTAATACTTCTGGACTTACAAAGGATGCTAAGACTTTGTTTAAGATGTTTGATGAAATTGTTCAACAAGTACGTCCTGAAAATGTTGTGCAATTCATTACTGATAATGATGCATCATATAAAAGTGCTGGAAAAAAATTGCAAGACAAGTATGGTACTCTTTTTTTGACTCCTTGTGCTGCGCATTGCATCGACTTGATGTTAGAGAATTTGCTAACCCGAATAGTTTCCCTCGCATTGATGAGTGTGTACAAAAGGCTAAAAAAATCACAAAGTTCATTTATAATCACTCATGGGTGCTTGCTTTGATGAGAGGAGAATATACATGTGGTAGAGATCTTTGTCGCCCTAGTATTATAAGGTTTGCCACAAATTTCCTGAGCATACAGTACATTCTAACATTCAAGGGACCACTTATGCAAATGTTTGCAAGTCCTACTTGGATGAATTCCAGGTTTGCAAAAACCAATGGGGGAAGGGAGGTTTCATCAATTATCCTTGGGGATAAAGATTTTTGGATTATGTGTCAGCACATAGTGAAAGTAAGTAAACCACTTGTTAAGGTGCTTCGACTTGTTGATGGTGATGAGAAGCCAAGTATGGGCTATTTGTTTGAAGCAATGGACAAAGCAATGGAGACAATTAGAAAAAGGTTCAAGAACCGAGTGTCTTTATACAAGCCATATATAGATGTTATCGATGCACGGTGGGATAGGCAAATACAATCTCCATTGCATGCAACTGGTTGCTTTCTTAATCCTGGAATTTATTTCAAGCATGACTTTAATAGGAAGGCAGAGGTTTCTATAGGCTTCTTTGATTATGTGTCGAAACTTGTTCCTGACTATACTATTCAAGAGAATATCACAGTTCAACTTGAAGATTATAAGAATAATGTTGGTCAGTTTGGATCATCAATTGCTATTCGTATGAGACAGAAATTAAATCCACGTATATATTGTATCATTTTATTTCTTTTAGTTATTATTGTATTAGTCACTTTAGTTTGCTAATATTTGATAATGTTTTTGTTTGTTTACTTTCCTAGTAAATAGTTGCATGGTGGGATTCATTTGGAAATGGCACTCCAAAGTTGCAAGCTTTGCTAAGCGACTACTCAGTCAATGTACAAGTACAATGTGATGCGAGAGGAATTGGAGTGTCTTCGAGTTCATTCATTCAAAGCGCTAAAACAGACTAGAGCACAAAAGGTTAAATGATTTAGTTTTTTTTTGTTACAACTTCAAGCTTCGAGAGAGGTAATTTTTCAATATACTATAGTCTATACAACTTTTGGTTATCTTGCTTTTGTATTAATTATAATAATTTTATACTTATAGGATAATGAGTATGACCTCAAGATCATTGGATCCTATAAGCCTTGATAATATTGATGTGATGGATGATTGGGTCATTGAGGAACCGACATTGCTAAATGAAAATGATGTTGATGTTGATTGGGTTAGTTTGGAGGAACCTCTTGCTAATTTAGGAACAACAAACATTGACTTTGCGATGGAAGTTCCTCATCTTGATGAAGAAGATGAACTTGACGTTGAGCCTCCACATGTGTCAGCAATAGCACAATATGACTATGTGGAACTTAATGATGGTTAAATCTTTTGTTTTTTTAGGTTGAACTTGAATTGGAGGTTGAGACATTTTAATGTATTGTTATGTTTTATGTGTTATTTGAGACCTTATATGTTGAATATTGAGACTTTAAATATGTTAGTGTATCACTTGTTGATATGTTCTTTTTATATGTATGTGATTTATATATATATGTATAAATTTATTATAGACCGGTACATCCGAGACATATCTCTGAGATGATTTCGGTACCCGAGATCATACCATACCATTAAAAAAAGGGTACAGCTTCCGGTACGAGATTTAAAACCTTTGTTATGAAACCTATTAGGCTTGGGAGTTAAGCTGTGCTATATATACATCATATAGTAAGAATTTTCACAACTCTAGCCCTAGCCACCCAAAGGACAAAATTCGAAGGGTTCTAAAAGGTTTCAGCCACGCTCTTCTTTTGCCTTTCCTTAGAGGACGTAAGCTAGCAATGCGGGCACAAGAAGAACGCAACTGCCGAAACGTGGTGAATGTGTGGTGATTCGAGTGCTTCGTGTGGATACCGTAGAGAACTTGAACACGTCAACTATTCAAGTTTGTGATTCGACTCAATAGTTGGGCAAAAGATCCCAGCCAACTAGGTATAAAAATTTCAAACACCTGATTTACTCCGTTTCACTTGGATCCTGAAGGATTTTGGTTAGTTTCCACTGCATTTGTTTGGCTCCCGAAACCTTATAGGAAAGATATAAAATAATCCAAAATAATACTACTTTAGATTTAGAAAGTTACATAAATAGTTCCAGCAACAAAAAAATGCACAAAAAATGACAACAATGATACTATTAGAAAGAACGGTTTCAATATTTCCCAAAATGGAGTCATTGTTTCCTGCTTGTAAACCAGTAGTTCGGTCAGCCATCTCTCTTGTGTGAGTGAAGGGTCTATCTTTCTCCTCTTACATCGATGAGTGAAATAAAACATGAAACTGTAAGCTCCTAAATGATGGGAGGAGCCTAAGGCTTTAACCACACGCCTATTGAAGAATATGCAGTGGCTTAGTTAAGAGAGCCCACCGGAGTTGTAGCAAAAAACCAAGGCTCTTTTTTTTTTCTAAATCAAACCCATTTTTTTATCTATGATTATGTATGATTCCTGAGCTAAGTTGCACAAAGTGGAAACAGGAGTGGGAGAGAAAGCAAGAGCAAAAATTCATCAAAATTAAAAAAATATAGAAAGCGAGGGTGGCTTGAAAGCGATACACACACAAACACACACACACACACACACACACACACACACACACACACATACATACAAGAATATGAATAGAATGTTGAATCTGGTTTTTCCCTACATAGCGATGAAGTTGTATCACTTCAGTCAAAAACCCGGAGGTTAAACACCCTTATAACAATAAAGTTACTATCATTGAATTAGCTTCAATCTCATTTCTCATCCTATTGAACAATATGAAGACACCATCACGAACATATCCACATATAATCATTGTCCAAGAAACCAAATCTCTATAAAAAATTTCATCAAACAATTCATGAGCATCCCATACACAACTGCATTTCATATAAACCTCTATAGCAGTATTGGCGAAACACAAGTCTGATTCAAACCCCAATTTTAGTGCAACACAATGGACGATGTCTTTGAGAAACATAAAACGTTTTTATGCAACTAACTACCAGTTCGAAAAAAATTAAAGTGTTTGTGTTAGTGCAGTTACAATGAATTCTTTAACATGTGGAAGTAGACCAAGTCCATGTTGGTCTTATTTGCCCTTGGACTTCTGCATATTTACATGACTCACCCAATGGCACCTAGGGGTGAAAAGGGGCCAGGATTTTTTTGGGTTGCTAAAGCTTAAGCTCGAGTTAATGCTTTTCGAGTCAGGCTTTTTCGAACTCGAGTTCGGGCCCAAAAATAGGCTCGAATAAAATTGAGGCCGAGTTTGAGCCTCATAGTATTCGGCCCTATGAGGTTGATGGCTTTTTGGGCTCAAGCCTTTTTTTCCATTTCTCCTCTGGCCCAGTAGGATCTAAGGCTCTATTCCCTAGTGACCCTAACCCTTATCGCCTTATGCCCTTCGTTTCTGCCCCAAGCAGCCAAAGCCCCTAACAACCCACCCAGTAGACCACCAGTACCACGACACCTGCAAGATCAGTGGCGGCAAGCATGACGACCAACGAGATCGAAGATTGATGACAATCTCAGTGAGGGTACCTCTTACTTACCCTAATACAGGGTGTTCCTGGGATCTTAGGATAATTAGGATTTAGTAATCCTACTCTTAGTTACAAATGGCTAAGCTAATACTTGCATTGTTTAAAACTTTATACTAGTTGATTATCTTATTGCATAAATCCATGCATGCTTAACTTCGGCATTTGGACAGAAATAATAAATAAAAAAAAATTTCAAAATACTTTCCATGGGATTCATTAAACACTTGAAACACATACCGAAGTCATATAAATATGTTTATTTAAACTTCCAAGCATTAGCTTATGTACACATAACACTTAACTTATGTACATCCATAAGCAACCACAGTGTATATACAAACATATACACTAAATAAGTCTATGCATACTTGTCAAACTATAGGCATTTCCTTGATACCTAAGTACCCAATATATACAAAGTTTGGGACTATCAAAATAACTCCCACCTGAGCACAGAAGCTCCAGAAATGATAGGTCCAACTTCTCCTTGTGCACTTTGTCTGTATTTGTCAATGCTATTTTAAATACTTACTTAGTACATTAATATTACTAACCAATAACTTAGAATCATTAAAGGTTCATGTACTTTAAATACCTGCACCAAAACCTTGCTTAACAACCCTTCAGTGGGTGTTAGGCTTCACACTATTAGTATTTGCACAATGTGATAATTAAGGGAATGAGAATTATAAATTCTCAGTAAGGAATTAAATACTTGCAAAATAAACTTTATGACCTATATATACACATCTTAACGTGAGCTCAAAACATTATGAGGTCTTCACTAATGGCCACTAGTATAGGTTCTATGGTGAGAAACCTATCCTCAACTTAGTCCTTCTTACAAGAGCTTAACTCTTGTCTTAGCAACCTTGGCTTGCCATTACTTATCCTTGCTCACATAGTACAGGAGTTCTTGGTGACTCATTCTTACTAAGTTTGGTAGCTTAGCTAGAGTACTCTTGAGCATAAAAGCCCATCTTAAATACTTAGTACCTCGTATACTTACTTAAGGGCTATTTAATTACTTAGTCCTTAAGCCACTTCTTGTCTACATCTTACCTCTTAATTAATGCATTGTAGAAAATTCATAATGCATCAATTTTAATTTGAACATAAAATCTCTTACCTTAAATAATTAATGCAAGCAAACATCAACTTCAGTGTCCTTATGGTCTTGGTTTTGCATTTTTCTTTGTACCTTTATAGTAGCTTGAGTATTTCTCTTTTAATTGATCATTTGGCTACATAAATAAATCATAATTAGGACAATATTACAAAATTCCTTAAGGTGGTTAGAAAAAACCCTCCCATTGGATTCCAATTAACCGGCCCTTTACTCAACACACATCAACACCAATTTCGGTGTTGTACCCTTTCTACTCCAAAATTGAACAACCTAGGTTCCTATTGATTATTTCTCTTATAAGCAACTAAGAACAAATATAAATACAATAAATCCAGCCATTTTCCAGCACAAATAGCCCAAAAAAAATAAAATAAAAAAATGTTTCCTTTACCTCCCCAATTTCAACCACAACTTTAGGTTCCTAAAAATCTCTTGCTTGTTCCAAGCTTCAACACTTGATTCTCTTAATAAACAAGCTAGGAACCAATTTAATCAATAACACCAGCCCCTCCACCAATGAAATAAACCAGAAAATTAAGAGAAAAATAAATATTTGCTTACTTACCAAAAATGTGCTCAAAACTTAGCTCCTTATGCAAGAAATGCTTCTTTCCTTCTAATTTTTCCTTAAATTTGTGATTAATTTGGTGGATTGAAGCTTGGATGGTGCGGCCTTGGAGGTTTGAGGGAGATGGAAGGAGTCTTTCGGGTGGTGGCAGGATATGAACGAAGAAGACAATGAATAAAAAAATAAACTAAGTCAACTTTTGTGTCCTTAAGGTCAAGCCACGCAGCTGGTCCCGTTTTTGTACTAAATAGTACATTCGGGCCTTCTCCGAAACAAAATAAAAAAATGAGGACAAAAACCGGAATTTTTTCGCATCTGAATCCTCCTTCACGTTAACTACATGCCTAGTCCTCAGCTTTGACACATGTGCAATTTAGTCCTGATACCTCTACGAGGTACACATAAACCACCTATAGATAATCTAGTCAATTCACAATTTCACAAGGGTAGAGCGGTAATTACGAAAAATCGTAACACCTTAAATTCAATATTTTTCCATCCTCTACCTAACCGTAAAATAAAAATGGGTCACTATATGAAATGACTAAAATGCCCTTCTTGGTCCAGTTTGCTTAAATGACCAATTTTTGTCCTTTTTTAAGCTATTATAATTTATTAAACCAAGAATTTGCTTGCATTAAATATTCTAAACATATTAAATTACTAAAATAACCAAAATTACCTCAGTAATTATGATCCAAATTTTTGGAGAGCTGTAACAATCTCCACCGATTTCGCGAAGATTTCCGGCCCCAAGATTGACGATTGCTTATCCGACAGGAGCCCAACATCGATGCCCTTACAATCGACTAAAGATTGATGCACCAGGCACGCCTATGCGCCGGAAATTGAAGGCGGCAGCAACTTCCCAAGTCCCACTCGATACTATTGGTAACATTTTCTATTGTCCGCCTATCCGTTTGGTTTGAGCTTTTGAGTGATTCATGCTTCCATAGCTAACAGTGAAAATCATAGATATCATGTACTTCTATAGTTGTTTATATTCATGACTGCTAGCAAAACCTAGGCTCTTCTAGATAAGCAAGCCAGTTAAATGGTGATTTGAAGTGGCTTTGGGGAATTTATTCTTGTTTATAAGTATGTCTGCTTGTAGCACCATCACTAGCACATGGGCTAAAGAATGCTTGTACCATGTGGGACAAATATGGTGAATAAGTATGAAAAGTATGTATTATCTTTATGCGTAGCGGCCTTTATAGTGTGGTTCTTTATATAAATGAATGCCAAGCAGTAAGTCCTTTCACTTGGATTAACACATGTGGAGTTAATGAATTTCAATGGCCAAGATGAAGAGAGCAATCAACAAAACTTTATGGTTTATTTTCTTCTTATATCATGGCAACAAAGTTGCGAAGTAAATGTTCATTCATTTGGGAAGATTTTGTTCTAATATCTAGAATATAAAAGTAGCTGTTATAGGCAAACAATAAAGCCACTGAAAGTGGGAACAACTTTGGCAAACAAAAGATGCGGTGAGCATTTGAATTATCTTTTGATTTTTAGAAAATTATTTCACTAACAAAAGTTTAGTTCCATATGCTGGACTTATTTGCTTGCTTGTCTTTACTCTTATGTAGTGTGAGAAAAATCCAGTTGTTGTCAATCTACCCATTTCTTGATATGAATTTTCCTGAGAATCTGCAACTCATCAAGTAAAATTTTGTTATTTAATAGCTTCTTTCTTTTGAAAAAATATGTAGAGAGGTATAAATGAATAAGAAACATGTGTGGAGACTTGAAAGTAATCTTCTTTTAGTGTTTTGTTGCTCCTCTTTGATGATGCTGCTCTGTGTGCTGATGTTGCCTTCTGTTACTGAGTAATGTTGCTGGCTTTTGCTACTCCATGTTGCTTCTGCGTTTTCCTGCTGCCTTCTGGCTGCAAAGTGCTGCTGCTGCCTACTGGATGCTCTTTGCCGCTGCTGCCCTTGTTACCCCAAGCTGTTGTTGTTAGTTTCTGTGTTTCTATTTGTGTTACTGATCAAGGAGAGGAGTTTGTGTTGTTGTTAGTTTCAATGTTTGTGTTTGTGTCACTGAAATTGGACTGGTCACTTGTTATTGCCTTTGTTCTTGCTGCTTAGGAGTTGAGACTTTAGACATCACATGTTACTACGTTCTTTTCATTTAGATTTTTTTATTTAGTTGTAAAACTTGATATTTGTGTTTGGTTTGTTATATTACTTCAGAATTCAAGTTATTTTTTAAATTATTGTTCATTATTCAGATTATTATTCGAACCTGGAGGACTTTTGGGCCAAGCTCGAGCACTACTTGAGCCAAGTTCAAGTCTAAAATATTCGGGCTTAAGTAATACCGAACGAGATTCGAGCCATTGGACTCGAGCTTGGCTCAGCTCATTTCCCACCTAACAACACAGGCGCGTTACTGTAGGAGTACACTAACCTCTGAGCCTCCGCTTGGATTAATTTTTTTAGTTGACCAAATCACAATTACTACATAGAGAGGTATGGCTGATAAAGCCGAATTGAACCGCAATTTGCTTCTGTTTCCCTTCCTCTTTGGATAAGCGGTTGTGGTAGTGCTCATCAGCCATAGTCTGATCGGTTGATCCAGCTTCTTTGTATTTTCTTTCTAGTTTTGATGTCTATCTTTACTGGTTTTATTTTATTTGTGCGACTTTAACAAAATTGAATTTTTTTTTTCTTGGTTTTCCGTTTTATTGTCTTCACGTTTGCCACGACTTTCAATTTGGAGAAGAATGCCAAAGAAACCTTCATCGACAATAACTTCGAGCTTGTGGCGAAGCTCCTCTCTCAGGCCATCGATCTCAGCCCTAACCTCACCATGCAGAGGAGCCTTTGGGGGGGGGGGGAGACAAATTTGGGAGCAGGAAACCAACTGATCAGATCCGGCTGCCGACAGCAAGACATGAGACACCAAGACCAACGACAGTCATACTCTTTTAGGTTGGACTCACAGACAGAATAGACGAGCTGTGCAGGGCAGTGGATGCATTATAGCTGAGGTGATCTCCCTGTCGATGAAGAAACGGACGGATGCTCTGGTGGCTAGTGCGAGCAGCAGGTTTTACAAAAGTCAAAAAAAGTATGACATATCCTCCATATGTTAATATCTCCAACTTTGGGGGTAGAAAGATATTTCCACTGGCCTTGAACCCCACTAATTTCCGAACACATGTTAACAGCCTCATGATAAACTCTACCGAATTGGGCCTTAAGCTCCTGAGGAGCTCCCGCCTTTTTTATCTGTTCCAATGCCCAAAACATGTGACCCCATCATTGTGGCAAGTGATACTGGCTTAGGCACGAACTAAAAAATTCTTGCATGATTTTGAATATTTTGAGAAAAAATAATAATATTGCAAATAATAATCGCAAAGGAGAAACCCTGCAGAAATCCCCATTCCCACCCACCATCTGGAGCAATTTTCAGCAGATTAATAATTACCTTTGAAACAATAGCCATTAATTTATCCTAGCAACATACAATCAGCGTCACTAGCCTCTAAATAAATTTCTCTAGAATCTTTGATTTGTAAGGATCAGGAGGTCGAAAGTCCTCCAACAGCAGTTCTGAGCTCGCAATTATTTCAGTTAACACAGTTTCCCCTTTATCGGTTTTAATCATCTCCAATGTGCTTCCAAGAACATCCCCGGCAAGTCCAACATCTCGCAAACATCCCGGCTCCTCCCCACCTACATATATTAGATGCCCGACCTCCTTTAGGGAGAGAACATTTTCCACAATACCCTTCCCAAATATCCTACCAAGGTACTCGGGCGCCTTTGGAGCATCACTCACAGCATCTTCCAATGTGCCAAGAACGGACTCAAATCTGGCAGCAAAGGAATTTGAAACAGGTAAATGCCAATGTCAGCTCTAGCAAAACTCAACCAAAAAAAAGAATTAAAAAAAAAAAAAAGGAAAACTCAAATTGTTATGTGAATCACAACAGCCATCAAAATTATACCCTTTCATCAGCTGGCCTTGACTTAACAAACCATCCTGGGACCTAGTAAGATTCACAAGCAGCTTGGCCAATAGATCCCTTTCCACGTCCTTCCGCTCAAAAGAGTCGGTCACCCAAAGTGCAATCATTGAGGAATGGAAGCCAGGTGAATTCAAGTCTTTGATGCACAAAGCCACTTCCTTTTCATCTCTAGCACTGCACGGAACAAAAAAGATACTATCATTCCACCAGGATTTTTCTTGTATTCTATGGTGAGCATCAGATGCCACACCCACTAGGTTGAGACTCCAGATCCGCATGGCATTTACTCAACATAATAAAACAACACCATATTCAACGACTTAAAATTTAACCTCCATGATCGAGCACTTAAAAAGAGGAAAAAGGAAAACGAGAAGCCCTTGTTTGGGGCAATTACCAAAAATAAATATGACTGCTCTCGCATAAAATGAAGAGTAGAGTTTGACCCTCTGTACAGGCAAATACAGAACCCATGAAAAACAGTAGACAACAAAATATATTCATTTTGTGAGTCACAAATTTATCTATATATTTATCTATATATGTACTTAAAAAACAAATGGTTAACACCAATCAACAAACCTATGGTGAAGATGAAGACTAGAGATCCACTTATCAGAGATTAAATTATCATTCACTTATCAGTTGCGATCAAATGAACCAAAAATATTTGTATTGACGTTTTAACTCCACAGCCCAATATTTTCTGTTCCAAATAATCTGCAAACCAACCCAATCATAATAGGATCTAGGCAGTAGAAAAGACCATACCTATAAAATTCTTTGATTGCAGCCATGGACATGCCGTGCAGCTTTTCTTCAGATAAAATTTTATCCGGAGGAAGATGCTGGGCAGCATTTGATGTCTGGACTCGTGAAGGTGCCGCTGTTACATGTGGTCTATCAAAGTTACGATCCTGATATCTCATATCCCTGTTACCATGGTTTGCACTCCTTTCATGTAATTGCTCATGAGCAACAGGGCCAGCACCTTTATCAGAAGCATATCGAGTACTGATATCTTCCCTCGGAATATAAGTTGCCCGCTCCGACACAGAGCTAAAACCATTCAAACCAGCCGTTCCTCTTCTAGAGTCTCCACTTGTTGATGATACTTCCAGAACAGAAGCAGTGGACATTGCTGTTGGACCCCTAAAGGACATTCCTCTAGCTAGACCTCCCTGTGGTCCCAATGTAATGGAGTCCTCACCAATTGATCCTTGAGGCAAGGGGACTGACAATGTCCTAGCCTCAAAGGACTGTCTTTCTTCCACACGAATATCCTGTGTGCCATAACCACGAGACAATCCACGAAAACTACCCATCTGGGCACCTGGAGGAGATAACATTTGGGACCCTCTAGGACTAAAATCCATAGGAGCTCTTCTTCCAGCAGGGTTAATCCCAGGACCACGAGAAAGCCTACTGGACTGAGTTTGTCGTTCCTGAGCAGCATCTCTATGAACTTCTTCGATCTTCTTTGGCCCTTCAACTTTTCGCCTTTGCTGCCATTTGTTTTTTCTGAGGTCAATAACATCCTTCAGCATGAACCTAACTCTAGAGGACAAGTTCATATTGTTTGATAACTCGGTCATTCTATCAAAATAAGCATTCATGGAGCCCTTTGCCCTCGGATGGTCAATCATCTCTCCTATTGTGCTCATTAATTTGCACAAAGCTTCAAGGTCCTCCTCATCAGGATTTTGAAGCTGACCCAGAAGCTTATTGATGCACTCGTGCATTATCTTATCCGTCAACATCTTTTTCTTGTACAACTCCCCGATAAGTCTGATGTTACCCAACATCCTTCTCCGAGCCTTAATTCTCTTCTCTTCTCTTTCCTCCTCAGACTGTTTAGCCTCACCCTCTTCCTCTGCTTTATTCGCTTCTTCTTGCTCTCTATCCCCCCTCTCAAATTCCTCCTGGCACTTATTGAGCAGGTGTCTTTTGAATGTTATCTTCTCATTTTCTTCACTAAAATCAGGCAATTCCCCTGCTAGATGGTAACAGAAATTGGCATACATTTCACAAAAGGTAGGCTCCATCAAAGCTTTGTCAAAAATCTGGGAAATAACACTAGTGAGGGTGGTGGCACTGTCAATATTCACTGCTTTCACTTGCTGAAGGAGTTTATCAAAATTTTGCGGTGTTAGCTTGTTTAGAATACCTTTCAGTTGCCTTTGCTTAGCCTGCTCCTCATCCGTAACTTTACCCACTTGATACTTTCTCTCAGCTTTGTGCATCATTTGTAATGGTGTAGTTGGTGAAGGAATCAGACCTTTATGCTGGAAGTTGGTTGCACGTTGCCACCTGTCATTGTCTGACATATTTCTTTGTAAACCTTGTGGACCCACAGAGTGCATAGGCCCAGATAGAATTCCCCCACCATATGGCATGGGTGTCTGAGGACGGGGGTGCCGGAGAACACCATAGTTCCCAGCTTGTCCAGGTCTAAAACCTGTATACCCAAGATCAAGGCGTAAATCCCTTCCTGGACCGAAAGGACCAGGTAGTTTGCTCCACCTATCATCATCCACCACACCACTTCCACGGCGATCCATTCTAGACCCACTGCTTTGCCTGTCTATTCTTCCAGGACCATAGTCACGATCCACAACATGAGACGAAGGGACAGTACCACCAACAACAAGATCGATCGTTTTATCAAATCCTGCTGGTAGGTCAGTACACTGTTCCGCAAACTTAAGTAAGAAATCCCGAGAATACTTCTTTGCTGAATTCTGATTTCCATCATGCCCACAACATGATCCTTCTCCAATGTTCTCAGATGATTCCAATTTTGGTGTAGAAATATCAGCAGCATCTTCCCAATCATCTGGCTCAGCCTTAGTGTGGGCAATTTTTTCAGTAGCAGTGGTTTCCATCTGTGTGGCAGCAGGAGAGGCCTCCTTCAAAGTAGAACCTGTTGAGTTACTTTCCATACTTTCTGAAGGCACAACCATCTCCTTCTTTTCCTCGGGACCCTTATATGCCATATACAGGTCAGCTGTTGTCCCAGCAGCATCAGCTTTCTGAAGGACCTCTTTTCTTTTTTTCTTACCCCTGGTAGTAGAGCTTTTTGCTTTACTCATTTCTACAAAGGGCTTATCTTTTGGACTAACAAGAGGGACGTCTTCTCCTTCATTTCTCAAATTTGATTCTGTGAGATCAGGAGTTTGACTTGGAGCAGACTGCCGTTCTGCCAAACCAGGTTCACCGGAAGAGGCCTCATTGCTTCCTATAACACTTTGGGACGTATCAGAATGAGAGCCTGCAGCAAGATCGGAAATTTCAGCAGCAGAAACTTCTGCACAATCAATAAAACTCTAATACTGTGCAGGATATAACCAAAAAAAAAAAAAGAAAAGAAAAAAAAAGAAAAAGGAACCTGCAGAAAATCCCCCTTGTGAGGTTCCTAGGACCGGAACTTCAGAACTGGTGTCATTTGCTTTAAGAACAGATTCTTGCTCAGACAGACTAGTGATGTCCTCAGTTTTGAAGGTGACAGGTTGAGCTGGAATCTCAACATTTTCTTCTTCCTGACAGAGCCTTTGAGTCATCATGGTTCCATTTTGACCCTCACTTTCACTAATTGCTTGCTTTGGATGTTCACCTTCAGTCAGAGAGCGACATACCATAGCACAGGTGTCCAATGTATCAGCGACTATGCCGCCACCAGATATAGATAAGATGGAAGCTATGCCTTCTCTATTTCCGCCCATCTTCAACTCAGAGGCTGTACTTGGCACGTCAGTTATTGTTTCCACTATGGATTGTGACGGAACATCTGTTGCAGATGATGTCACAGCTTTTTTGTCCTCTACAGCTTCAGAAACATCTTCCGAGGGCATACCAGGTTCACATGTATGCAAAGCAAGATTCTGGGTTGAAGTAGACTGATCACCAACCTATGTATAATTATTCATTCAATGAATAAAAAACATAGAAAAATAAAGAAAAGTAATTTAGCCCTTTTCCATGTGTGTGCAGGCACGTGCATTGAGGAAGAGGGAGAAGCACAGACAAAAACCTGGTTCTGTGTGGGAACATGTCCTCTTTTTCCCATTTTCTTTTGATGGTCTTTCATGGAGTTTGATCGACTCAAAGACTCCTTTCTTCTGTCATCATTACAGGAAGAAACAGGTGCTGGCTCCTCAGGGACAGCAGTTGAAGCTGAAGATAAAAGACCAGATACAGATGCTTCATCAGCAGGTCTTGGCTGCTGTAAATTACATTGTGAACCATCCAGGTTTTGATGTGACTTGGGCAAAGTATGATCAGACAGTGTTGAAGATTTTGGTGAACCAATGGCAGATACAGTATTTGACAATGAAGAATCGTTGATATTTTCTGCATTAGATCCAATGGCTGGCCGAACCGTCACCTGTGCTACGCCTGAATTAGGAGTTGAGGTCATATTGCGTACATCACGCCCATGTTGAGGACCCTGACTGACAGAATAGTTGAATCTTGGTGCCTGAGCATTGGGCATATTCTGATTGCTAGACAGTGGTATATTAGAACTTGGGGGTGGGTAAAACATGGAATTTGCACTGTAAGAATTAGGATAGTAGTTTATTGGATGAGAAGTTGTATAGGAAGGAATTGGCTGTGACTGAGAAGGCACATTAGGATGAGACCTTGCCCCAGATGATCCACCATCTGGGTATGAATCAGTTCGTTTGTCAAGCCTCAGCTCTTCATGCGTCTCAGGATGAGTAATCTTCACAGTTGTTGTTTTGCGAGGACCACCAAACTTTCCCCCTTGCTGCTGAGGGTATGGGGGACTAATACCAATACCTAAGTTACCTAACTGGTGGGGACCCATTGGAGTTGTAAAACTCATACCTTGACCCTGGTGCATCATTCCCTGGGGTGGAATTGGGTGATGCTGAAGACCAGGAACAAAGACTTGCTGCTGTACCTGAGGCAAGGCCATCGGCACTGGCATTTGCAATGAAGTGCCTGTTACATTCTGGGTCTGGAGTGCAGGATTTGGAACACCAAATTGCACAGAAACAGGGGGTTGGTGAAATGGCATTTGCATAGAAGTAATCGGGACAGGAAGCACAGGTGGTTTCTGAGTCTGGTTTGACAGGGGCACAGTAGGGACTTGGGCATCTTTTTTCACCTTAAGTACCGCATGAGCACCTGCAGAATTAGATTGATCAACCATAGCAGAATCTTTACTTGGTAATTGTGCCTTTGCAACAGGAATTGGCAAATTTGGACCAGATTTATATGCAGAATCCCTGCGTGCCTGCAAGTCAATAGCAATTAAGTGCTCATTAACTTGAACTCAAGTAAACTATTATACAGCACAACCTATACCACCTAAGAGTATCAACCATAAAAATTAACAACCAGAGTTGACAACCTAAGGATCCAAGTACAGTTTTCATAAAGGGCCAGTTTACAAGTTGAGAAGCCAAATTATCCCACCATTGGGCCAGACAGCATTATGGTCTTGCAAGCCTAGTTCATTTGTTCTACGTTGTAGACATTGGGAGGCAAAAGAGTAAGAGAGATAAACCTAAAGCTATCAGGGTGGTCATAATCTAAAACAGATATATAACCCGCCCACCACTTCTGTTAAAATTTTTGTTGTGTGATAGAGATTAAAATATGTAAAAACTAAGAACAAACCTGGTCACGTTTTTGCTCATCCAAATTGGGGGGAGCTGAGCTAGTACGTGCTGGAATCTACATATGGAGGACGAATATCAACTCATTCTTGCTAAAAATACAAAAACAGAAAAACAAAGTCACTAACAAAATACCTGCATTCCATTCATCAAACCGGGGGATAGGGTTCCAAACTGGAAAGAGAATTGCTTAGAAGCATCTCCAGGACCTGATCCATCACATAAGAAATAAATAAGGCAAGAGATTGACAATGCTGTGTGTTCTGTTTTAGTGTGTGGATAAATACGGCAAGAGCTTGAAAATGCTGTGTTTTCTTTTTAAGCCTATATTTACAAGTAGTTGCGATTCTAGGACACTGGTCAGCGTATGCCACAATGTCCGAAAGTTATCAGTCTAAACTCTAATGGATGCATATTAAACATGAAATGCAAAAGTTGTAACTAGCAAGAGCAGTCTACCTTTCAGAGGGGTAGAGGGTGCAACACCCTCTGAATTCATGGCGGAAGACAGAGAAGTTGGAGCCTTTGGAACAGCTCGGGTGCTTCTCTGGGCTGTAGATGATTCAACAGTTTTGGTCGCATTGCCAGCAACTGGCGCATCAGATGCTCCTGATGCAAATATGAAACAACCCAAAAAGGGGCAAGAAACGGAAACGAATTAAAATATATTGAATGAACCAACTTCATAACAGTAGTGATCCCATCACGAACAAGTAACAGCACGAAGATAAAATCAGAAGATAAAAGAAATTTCATGCTTTTAACCATACTTTGTGAATGCGACTGTACATGTGCCCCGTTCTGTACATCACGGGCAGCTGAAGCATTACCAGACTCTGATGAACCAACAGCCGCGGAATTTACCCTAGATTGGCTTCCCTGTGCATTGTTAAACCTCTTAAAACTGCCATACCCAAAACCAACAAAACGAAAAACCATCAGAAACCTGAACTCCTAAACAAGGCCCCAGTCTTTCAAAACCTAGAAGAGTTCACGCACATGGCCGAAAACAAACGCAAAAACACTCGAGACAATTCAAGATAAGCGCTAGCCCTAACGACTTTGTTACCTTCTATTGGAGGAGAGAGACGGTGAAGGGGCGGGCCCGCCGCCGGCGCCCTTACCGTGATAGCCTGACGAGGACCGCTGCTGACTGAAGCTGCCGGATCGCCCGGATCTTCTGTTCTGTGAGTCGCCTTTATCGGACCTGGGTTGATTGAGGGACATATATTCGAACACTGGATTGATTCAATTAGCCTCTTTTTCTCGATCGGTCGCTCCCGTTCCCAACTCTGCGCCGAAAACAGATCCAAAAAATCCCCAACAAAAAAAAAAAAAGAATCACGAAACCGCGCGAATGCAAACAGGAGAATTAGGGTTTGATCAAAAGAGAGTACCTGTGGGAGTGAAGAGTGTGGAGACGGAGAAATTAGGGTTTATTGGGAGGTCATGACGAGAACGCAAACACGGAAGAGAGGTGAAAAATGGAAAGAAGAAGAGGAACAGGAAAACAAAAAGAAAAATATGCGAGTAATTGGTGAGAGAGAGCGAGCAGGAGAGAGGGAGAGAGTAAAAATTTAGCGAGAGAGAAAAGAGGTAACAAACCGACCCAGCAGACGGTCAAAATAGGTTTTTCAGGAGATCGGAATCGAACGGGTCTAGCTCACTCTCAAGGGGTTTTGTTCTACTAACTTTTATTTTTCTTATTTTCTTTTCTGCAAAAAACAAAGGATTTTGAGCTTTTAACTCTGTCTGATGCTTCTTTTATGGGTAAATTACACTTTTACTTAAGGTTTCTTATTCTTTTCTCTTTTACTAGTTTTTTTGCCCGTACAATGTACGGATTAATGGTTTATATACTTTAATTGTATTGTATGTTTGTGTGTGAAATGTTGACAAAACTTGCACTAACAACAAAGTACCAATTCATAGTTAAAGTCCTTTGGGGTTTGTTTTATTAAGATTTTAAAAAATATTTTATAGTTTCTGTTTTTTTGAAAATAAATATTTGTTTATTAAGGTTAATTAGATTAATTATTAATAGAAAAAGAATGAAAAGGGAAATGGAAATTGTAAAAATAGATTAAATTTTATTTTTTTTACTAAACAAAGAACAAAAACATCAATGCATTAAAATTAAGAATAACATAATAAACCTCACTTAACCATATCTAAAATAATTTGAAAAATTAACTAAAACAATTATACAGAAAAAGCACAAATTCATAACAATTATACAGAAAAAGCACAATGTAAATAAGAAATAAATACAAGATAATATGAGTATCTTTTTGTTACAAAAAAAAAAGGAATAGAAACAAAGGAATAAAATTATTATACATACAATTAAAACTACCTGATATTGTGTATCCATAACCTAGTGATTTTTTGCTTCACATAGGCCTAAAAGCCTCTTTCTTGTTTCTTCCTCTCACTAACAAGTTCTTCACAATGTAATTTATATTGATTTATTTTGTAATTACAATATTAATTAGTTGTGGTTAAAAAGATTGAATTGTATAATCAATATGTAAATTTGGCATAATAGAAGCAGCAAATTTATTCTCCTAATAAATATTAGTAACTGAAATATTAATTAAAATAATAACTAATTGTAATAGCATTAATAACATACCATTTATAATTAGTAATGGTAAAGAACCTTTAAAACTCCCCATAAATAGCCCAACTATATCAATCATCAAATTGGTAGGCCATGTGAGTAAATAAATACTTATAAACCCATTTGTGTACTTTAAAAGGTAGAATTATGTTTAAAATGGATAAAAATAAATGATAAGGAACAATTGCAACTCAATAGAGATTTATAAGGATGTTAATACAATAATTTTTCAAATAATAGAGTGAAATTAAAAATCTTTAAATTATTTTGGCATTGAAGAGTGAGTCAATAAAATGATTAAATAAGATCCATAATTAATGACTCAAACTTATTGTATAGGTTTTTCCTTTACATAGATATATATAGATTAATTCTAGTAGAGAAAAAGGTCAGAGAAAAAATTGATGATTGATTATTTAAATTATACATCAACTAAAAGATTATTATAACATTTAAATTAATTGTAGAATGGTTACCAATGAGTCTAAATTAAAATTTGAAAAATTTACGGAGTATAAAACATTGTGAAAATAGTTGAGGGCAAGGGTTAATTGTTAAGTGACAAAATCCTAACATGGATAAATCAAACAAATAATTAAGGCTTTATGCAGGGACAAGACCTTCCCCCGTTACCTTTTAATTATGAGTTGAATGTTTTAGGGAAAAGTACCAAATTTTCTACTAATGTTTGGTTTTCTAACTGGATTGCCTACTACAATTTTCTTTGATCCTGAATATGCCACTAATATTATAGTTTAGGACCAAATAGGCCACTAACAGTTAAAAACCTAATGATAAATGCAGGGATTTGTTGGTTTTTAAATCTGGGGGCATCAATGTAACTTTTAAGAAATTTCAGAAACTTGATGTAATTTACCATTTTCATTTTTTATGCACTAGCCACCATCATCTATCATTGAATCCGCCATTGGTTGATCCACAAATAATTTCAAATTAGTATTGTATTCTGATGTTACAGATAACTTTAATTTCAGTCAAATGAAACTTACTCATACAATACTAATGTGTTTCTAATCTCCAAATTCTAAGCATGATAGTTTTTTTTGTTACAAATAGTGATGTCTAACACTACCTCTTTTGGTATCGCCTCCATTACACAATGGCAGATCCATGGGTGACCAATATAGTGGCGTGTCAAAAAAATGAAAATGGTAAAAATTACATAAAATTCTTGAAGTTTGTTAAAAATTGCATTAGTATCCCAAGATTTCAAAACTAATAACTTTACATGTTTACTATTGGGTTTTAAATTGTTAGTAGCATATTCAATCTTAAATTATAACATTAGTGACATATTTGATATCAAACAATAACGTTAGTGACTATATAGGAACCAGGAAAAACTGCAGTTGGCAATTCGGTTTAGGAACCAAACATTAGTGGGAAATCTGGTACTTTCCCAAAAAAATATAAACTTTATTTCACTCAAATTGAAAATTACAATAAAACAGGTGAAAGATTTCAATCCCCATAAAAAAACTCTAAATGTTGAGTGCTCTCTCTCTCTCTCTCTCTTTTTCCCTTTCTCTCTATCTTATTCTTAAGACTTCATGATTGATTACAAATGATTCTAAACTTATCTATTTACAGAAAATGAAGTGGAGATCATTTTTGCTTCCTTCTGTCGTTCCCGTAGATTTTCAGGTATTTTTGTTCTTCTTTCAGCTACAACTAACCATGCACATTTTTCTTCATTTTGCTTCCTCCTCATCAACCTTCTATGGAGATTAAATTGTCAAGTCTATATTTTCAATAAGAAATAGGTGTTCACTAGGTGAATTGACCACATGTTTTTGTGGCAATTTGTTGTTTGGGAGGCTAATAGTAAGAAAGTGAATTTTTATAAGAAAGTTAATTTTTAGGACTTATTGTCCGGGAAGCTGACCATAAGAAAGAAAAGTTGGAGTACCAGGAAGACAAAAAAACATTAGCTAAGGGACTTAAATTCTACAAAATTAGGGATCAAATAACAAATGGTAAAGTTTGATGACCCTTAAAGCAAAATATCGAATTGAGAGACCTTTTCCTAAATGTAACTCCTTTTTATCTAAACATTTATCTTGAGTGTAAAAACACATTCATAACGGGCCAAGTCAAGTCTAAATACCCCAAGCTCAAATCTTGACTAATTAAGGATTGACTCAACTCAAGTTCAAGCTTGAAAAATGGGGCCAAAAATTGACTTGAAAATGTTCGAGTTAGGTTCAAGGTTCGGGCTCAATTTGAGGAATAAGAAATAGAATTTTAAGGTTTTGATATATTAAAAACAAAAATATATAAATTACTTTTGACATTTAAAAATACTAGACTTGTTGGGCTTAATAAGAGTTCGAGTTGAACAATATCATACTTGAAACTCAGCTCATTAAGAGTTTGAACTTAAAATACAATTCAAAACTTGGCTTGAGACTTTTTAGTCTCAGCTTGATAAACAAATAGTAATAGAGTTCCAGGTAAAACTGTTTTAAGAGTCTCACCTCATTTCCACTCATATATCCCCTAGCTTTATTTTTAACTAAGTAAAGAAAAAAGCATTGCCTTTAAAAAATTTAGATATTTAAATTTACAAATAAATAGTTATAAAAAAGTTTAAATTAAAATTTGAAAAAGTTGATATTGAACAAAAAAAAAAAGAAGGGACTAAATATATGCATGTAAATGTGGAAGTGAAAAGGTAATGGATTAAATGCGGAACAGTACCTTGAACTTTGTCTACTAGATCACTTAAGAGCTTGAACTATAAATCATCACAACTTGGGACTTATACTTCTGAGTTTTTTGTGGTTCAGTTCAAAATGTTAGTTAGTTAGTGAGGTTGTGTCATGCATTCGGATGTCGTTTGCCACCGTTTGAATACCTTCACGAGTGAAAACTTGACCGAGTCTATTAGCTTAGTCAGACAATGACAAATGACATCTGAATGCATGATTTCACTTAGTTGATCAACTAATCTTGTGGACTAAACTACTCTAAATTCAGAATGTGAAGAGAAAGTTGTAATTAACCTTGGAAAAAATCAAGATCAATATAAAAACGAGGGTCCAAATCCCTTTAACACCCATTAATCGTTGATTTATTTTACTACGTGATTGTAAATTTTCAGTGGACAAAATCATCATAGGTTAATAAAAAATTTTACTACGTATGAAGGTTACGTACGGCAATGGGCTCGATGACTGAAATCAAAGTCTAACATAATTATGACTGAGAATGGATCTTATATATCCATGATTTCAAGAAAAACCTCATGATTAGAAATTACTACTACAGTCCTAATTTATTTGAGTAACTTTTTCTTTTAGAAGTTCTTAAAATGATGTATCACTTTTCTAAATTAGTAGAGATTTTATACACATTTTTTGTCTAGTAAAAATTCCAAATATACCAAAACAAGTCCAAATTCCTATTAATATTTTAAAATAGCTCAAATCACCCAGTAAAGCTTTAAACTTTACTTTAATTGGCCACTAACACTTAAAAGACTAAAGAAAAAAAGGGAAAAGTAGTATGTCTTGAAATATTATTGTAATAATATAACTCTTAACAAACTTTAAGAACTAATTGAAGAAAATAAAGTATGTGATTTTTGGAAAAGGAGTAATAAGTTTTTAATATGAAATTTTGTATATCTTTTGTCTTAAATCAATTTAAATTTTCCTCTTGCATAGGTTATTTTTTAAAAAAAAAAAAAAAGCCACTGTATTTCACAAAAAAAAATTAACTAGTTTTTGTACATCTTAAAATGTAAAGTTTTAATATAGCAAATAATCACTATATAAAAAAATTTAATCACCAGCAATCGCCTTTCTATATTAATATTCCCAAAATGCACCCTTAAAATACGAGCCAACTGTTTTCTCTTTTCAGATTGGACGAAATACAAGTTAGGAACTAAAACCTTTCACCAACTAAAATAGTGATTATATAAATGAGGTAACAAATTTAAACTCAAAGGATAAAATAGCAAATTTGTCCAATATAGTTGCTGAAAATGCATATTTGCCTCCATACTTTTTATCACACTAAATTTGCCACTCTCAAAACTTATCAAAGGCACAATATTGCCACTAACCCTATGAAAATTAGCAAATCACCACATGTACCTAGCCAGTGGAACATTTCACCGAACTATTATAAATTTTACTTAGCTTAAATCTAGACTTAGAAATTAAACTTCGTTAACTGAAACACATAAGCCCCTCATTTTAAATTTCTCACCTCTTCCATCGATGCCTGAACAACAGTGAAGATGAGTAGAATTGGCGTAGGCACAATAGCTAGTGAGGTTGCTAGGATGAAATTGAGTTTGGCTTAAATAGGGTTGACTCGACAAATAAGAGTATAAAAGATGTGATAACGTCAACCAACGTGATCAAGAGTGAGAATATTGAACTCGAAAATGACAGATTTGACCATAAGGATGACAGTTAGCAGTAGTAAGGGAGTGTTGCCAAGGGGATTTGGAAGTTGATGGGCTTAGATAAATTGAATGAGCAAGATAGCTTGAGTTCAAGAACTAAATGTGGATTTTGACTTGGTCCTAAATATCGAGTTAAATACCGTATAGTAAGCGGTATAAATATTTTTCTATTTTGTTATTTTATCATACGGTATAAATATTTTCTTCTTTTGTCATTTTATCGTGCAGTATACTGCGGTATTTTGTGGTATTTTATATACCTCTCACTTTTTGTGGACATTTTGTCTAGAAACCGTAATATGCCATAAATACCATGAGATACATACTGTGGTATTTTATTTTTCAAGGATACATGTGATATATATTTTTTTGTTATTTTACATCAAAATATCATAAATATATAAAACATTAAATATAATTAATATACACATCATAAAACAAATATTTACTTTTATTCTTTTGATTACTTTTATTAGTTAACATAAAATTTTAATGGTTACTTTGAATCATCTAGAAACTCAATGGAATTAGAAAATGTATTATTATTATTAAAGTATTATTGTTTCTCTTATATCAATAAATTAGTTTATTTCTGAGTATTATTTATTTTTCTCTATATATATATAACTTTTTTTATTTTTTTGTATTAAAAAATATCTTCTATCATATGTATTCTATTTATATTTGACAAATTATGATGAGAAAATTAAAAAATATATAAAATATGTAAAAAATTATTGAATTTATGTCATCTTAAAATAATATTCTAATTTTTTTTTTATGAAAATGGTAGCTGTATGTATCGTGGTATACCATATTATATATCTTAAAAATTTGGGATATGTTATACCTATCAGTAACAATATTTAACAACTTACTCCTTAATGAAAGAGTGGCAATTGGTGGCAAATTTAGGCTGACCGAAAAGTTGGGTTGGAAATTTGCGGTTTTCATGACTTGTTTGCCTTCAAATTTGCTATTTATCAAATCAAATGGTAATAAATTAAGAACCATTAAATGAAATTGAGAATTGCTTTTACTTTTGCGTCCAAGGCAATTTTTGGCAGATTAGTCGGCGAATCGCTTCACCCCTGCGTTGCACGTACCCAACATCTTTCGCTTGCGTTGCTGTTTCTAAAAGCAGCACTGCGGATCCCTTTCACGTCCAGCTCCGCTTCCTGTAAAATACGTGGAAAGTTCCCAAGGAGGTGTAGAATATTAAACAATTTCTTTTCTTTTCGTTGTCTTTTTGGGTTTTGTTTACGTGAAAAATTTTACACTTTCATTTACTTAAAGCAAATCAAACCAAGAAATAAACTTGGCCCAGAAAATTCAAACTTCATAAACTTCGTCACCAACCAATCTCAATTCTAAGCAAATTCCAGTACCTTCTCAACCACAACCATAAGGACCATTAGATTTCAAACATGCTCAAAATATAGAATTTGAGACCGAATCTCAACAGCCCACCTTCCTCAGTTCCATATTCACCTCCATCATGGTCTACACTTCAATTGAGAATATTCCCTTGGTTTTGGTCCCTTTTTCCTTCCCACCATAAAGAAATAAAAGAGAAGAAATGGAGAAGAAAAGTTAAGGACCGAAAAGAAAACTTGAGTATCCACAAACCAAAAATAAAATTTTACAGTAAGTTAACCGAGTGACTTATTGTTGATTGATTAACCCGACACATTTAAAATCTCACGTTACCATTCGTAAAAACACCCAAACCACAAGGTGGGTTTTTAGATTCTCCTCCTTTTTGGAAAGTAAGTAGCTTTTTGTGGGTACTTTAGATGAAGCCAATGAATTCAGCTACCTACGCAACACACAGTTTCCTTGCAAATTCGCAGGCAAAAGACGATGGGCAGCGCGTTGCCCGCGCTTGCTTAGGGGATAAGTAATATAAAAAGGGTAAATTACAACAATCATCCTTGAACTATTTTATATGTTGCATATTCATCTTCAAATTATAAATTATTGCACCATCAATCTAAAACTATTGATAATGTTGCAATATTCATCATTTGTAACTAAATTAAACATTTAAACTAAATTGAATATTTAAAAAAACAATTCGACCATAAATATAAAGCTAGGGTTGACAGAAATTATTCCTTCTATCCCAAAACTTTTGCTCAATTTATTTTTAGCAATTAATCTAGGATTTTTTATTTTCAACATTTTAATATATAAATGAAAAATCTTTGTATATGAATGATAAATTAAGTTATGTAGTTTCTAAATATATATATTTTTTAATTTTTCTAACAAACAATAATATGAATAAATTTAAATCAAAACACTAAAAAAAAATCAAATTGAGCAAAAGTTGTGGGATGGGGGGAGTACTTCATTTATTCCAAGAAGAAACCTTGTCTTGTATTTATAGTGGGAAAAATTAGTAAATCAAACTTTTTGTTGGTTATCGAAGAATCTCTTATCAATTTAAGTTTACTGATAAGTAGATGCCAAATAGTTTAAATATTATATTTTTTTTGTTGAATTACTTAAGTTTATTGGCAGATAGTTACTAGATTGTTCAAATATTAATTTAGTTTAAATATTCAATTCAATAGTAGAGGATGAATATTACAACATTATCAATAGTTCTAGGGTAATGCTGTAATATTTTATAGTTTGAGAATGAATGTGTAACATAGATAATAGTTTAAGGGATGATTTGTGCCATTTATGCTAAAGAAAACGTTCAAAAGTAGAAGGGAAGGAAGAAGACTGCCTGTTGTTGCAATAAAAAAAAATAAGAAGCATTACACGCTTCTTGTTATAAAAGTACCGGTAAATATGTTAACGGATATTCGGCTCAGCGGATATTCGATTAAATCCTATTGGACGAATAGGATTTTTTTTACAATTAAATAGATTTGGAGCGGATTTGGGTTTTTTTTTTTTTACCCACCGGATGTGGATAGGATATGGGTTTAGGTCCATCTGCCCCATATCCTACCCTTATACACACACACACACACAGTAATTACAAAAAAAATTAATTCAGTTAAATGAGTATAATTGTAGCTGGACTTTGCAAGTTGAAATGGCCGATTCATTCACACACACACACACACACATATATATACATATAAGGGGAATATAGTTTGAACATATATACAGAATCATTCACATATATACACATATTTTCTGTAAACTCATTCTTGTTTTCTTCATATTTAAACATTTTGAATAGTTGCATTAGTGTGTCAAAGATTTCTGTGAGTATCATCTTGATTTGTCAATTCAAGGACGGTGCAAGTTGCAACCATATGTTTAACTTACCAGATTGTATCGTATAAGTACTAGATATTGTAGTTGGATTTAGTTATATCAGCGTGTTTAAGTTATCTGACTGTTGCACTTCATTATGTGTCTCTTATTGTTGATATTGTTTTGCTAGATGATCAATTTAATATTTTTTAATTATGGTATTCTGTTATAAAATTATTTTTTTTTATTATAATAGATAGCATGCAGCGGGTTGGTGAATTTTATCCAAATCCTACCCGCCTTAAAATGGGTAGGATATGGATGTTAAAATTATAAAACTGATGGATGATTGATAGGATATGGATTGAATATCCAATATGATGGATAGGATATAGGTTTAGCATCATCCTACCCAAATCCTATCCATTGCCATCCCTAAGTACCGGTAAGAGTATTAGCGTCAATTCATTTTAAATTAATTTAATTTAATTTAAATTTTTTTTTTATTTTTATATTTTTTTTCCTAAAACTAATTTTATTTAAAAATTAATATTATATAAATATAATAATCCATTAAAAATACAACTTTTATAATCTTACTAATTTTTTTAGGAATTCATTTAGTTTTATGCATTAAAAAATTTATAAAAAATTAATAAAATCATAAAAATTTACTTTCAAATGAATTATTGCATCTATATAATGTTATATTTCAAATGAGATTGATTCTTGCTAAAAAAGATGTAAAAATAAAAATAAACTATTTTGGATTAAATTGAAATAAATTTACTCTTAGTATCGAGCAATTTAAAAAAGAAAAAAAAGGGAGCGAGACTGTAGAGATGAGCATATGTTACAAGCGTGAAAACACAAGCTGTACAAAGACGAAGACTCTTGCATTCTGTGGTTAGATTTATTCCGATTGAAATTTAGTACAAATAACTTCTTGTTTCTTCTTCAGTGGCTGTGAAGTCGGGTAAGTAAAGATGAACTATACTTCAGTTCTAGGGAAGACAGCGGTGGCCGGTTTGGGGTTTCATTTTCACCACCACCACCCTCATATCACATCTACTTTTTCGTGCACAAAACTGTACCAGGATGGCAAGGAAAAGGCACTAACACGAAAGTTGGCCTTACCATTATTCGTGCCATGGCAATTGGCATACCCTGATTCTGTGTCAAAGCTTGTCCACTCTTCTGCTGGGAATTCCAAAGAACAGGCACCTGGCCAGGCCAGCAGTTCTTTCAAACCAGACCAAAATGCCATCAGCGGGGTTCAGCTGTAGCCTCTGTAACTCTTCCATGAAAGAACAATGCAAATAGATGATGGTTCAGGATCCTAACCTACATCAGATCTGTTCTGGGTGCAGTCTCACGTATTTTCAGTCATACGAGAAGTGTAGTCAGACGTCTCACACCATCGGGATTGGGATGCTGTCACCGTTGTTGTGATGCATTTGCTTTTGCACAGCTTTAACTGATGCTACTCTAGCTGCATTGGCTGCCCTGTTAGCTGCGGCAACTGCCCTGTTAACTCTCTTATCAACTTTGGCGACATCATAAGCTTTTTCTGCTGCTTGCCTAGCATCCTGTTTGCCAGAAAATAGAGATCACATATGATCAGGATCTACATTCTCATGAAATTTAAGCGCATCAACAAAACTACATAATTATCATGGAATGTACAGTAGTCAGGTTGCTGGGGCAGGCCAGGCCCTCAGCACACAGCTTCTTCAACGTGTATATAAAGAACAAACACTGGCATACACCAATTATCTTTTCAGTTGAAAATTTTGGTGTGCCTAGATCAGATATGGGTGTTTCCAACTATATCCTATATACATTAGGAAGTCAAGGATAATGCTAGAATTTACTTGATGCCAACTTTTTCCCAAAATCAGGACTGCAGGATGAGGTCATCCCAGTTGATAACAAAGCAAAAGTTATTAGAGCAGGTGTACACAAACTGTATAGAAATTTGCTCTGCAGAAAAAGTTACCTGTACTGCGTTAAGCACTTTAGAATGATAAACAGCCACGGGAGATACAGGATATGTTGCGTTCTGTGTGCTTGGGATGTCAAGAACTCCATTCTGCCAATGACCAGACTGTGCTTCTCCATTTCTAAATGTATACATTCCAAGGCCTTGCCTTCTACCCTCATGCCAAGCTCCTTCATATCGATGCCCATTTGCAAATTGGTAGACACCAAATCCGTGCATCTTATCAGCAAAATACTCCCCAGCATATGTATCACCATTCCTAAAAAGAAAAGAAGATCACTGAGGCGATGTACTAATGTTCTTGAAGTTAGAGAAATTTCAGCTGAAACTGGAAGAACAAATGCAGCTACAGAAACTACACCAACATCCTACGGTTTGAAAAGATTCACCACTCCAGGTTGACAAAAATATAAATACAAAGTAAAAGACAAGAATGAAATCTAAATCAGTCATTTGAATGAAACTTCAGGAAAATAGAGGGCAACAAATAAGAAACCCAAATAACTAAAGAGAATGGAGATAAGAGGTCCCCTGATTCACATCATCCCAGTTCACTTATACGTGAAACACAAAAACTGAATAACAGCTTCGATTTCTCAAATCAAATCCCAACACATGGTACCTGCAGCTTGAATAACAGCTTGGATCGACCTCAAATCAAAGTCTTAATACATGATATCTCACTGTCGTGACTCTGAGAAAAAGATCAAAATGAAAACCTTTATTCATTTCATATGAAGCAAAGAAACTAATTTCTGGCACCCCTATGCATATGACACAGTAATTAAACTAAAAAATTCAACTGAAGAAAAGCCATTTGCGCAGGTTCATAATGCTAGGCAACGAGTAGCTAAGCCACCCATACTAGATGCCTTATAACACAAGCCACAGTATCCTGATAGATGTGGAGAAACAATTCACAAAGTTGATGACTTGCAGAATCAAACATCAGCTACTCAAGAAAAAATGGCCCAAAAGGAAAAAAAAAATCTATAACAACCAAAAATCAACTCAATTCTCAAATAATAACAAGAAGCAAAACAGAATCATAAAGTACCTAAAATGGTAGTGTCCAAGGCCATGCTTGACACCCCACTTGAATTCACCAACATATCGGCTGCCATCCTCACAGGTATGCACCCCACAGCCATGACTCTGCCCATTAGACCACTCTCCAGCATAAACATCTCCTGTGTAAAATCTGTAAACCCCAAAACCATGCCTCAAACCTTGCCTATACTGTCCCCTGTACCGGCTTCCACGAGCCCAGGTTTCGACCCCATAGCCATCATATTTGCCATCAACCCAATCACCCTCATAGCGACCACTCATGTAATAGTGATACACACCGCTCCCTGAACACTTCCCTTTATGAAACTCCCCCTCGTAAACGTCCCCATTGGTAAATACCTGTACCCAGCATCCGGAATGGCCCCTCTTCTCCAATTTCGATCTAGACCCAATTGACCAGAAGACCGGTAATGGCGGTCTTGTTACTGAGGTTGCCTGGAGCTTGATGGGAAACGAACGGGCTAAGAACAATCGTATTGAAGGGAGACGAGGGAGCGCGAGATTGAGGGAGAAGAGAAGTGCAGCTGAGAAGGCGAAGGCTGAGAGGAAGTCGAGGAAAAAAGAGTGACTAGGGTGCGAAACTAAGAAGTAGAAGAAGGGAAGAGAGAAAAGCAAAACCAGGCGAAGATGAACCCGGAGACGGCGGAGATGTTTGAAGCGACGGATAAGACGATAGAGGGCGGACTTGGCGGCGACGGAGACGGAGAACAGAGAAGGCGCATTGCGTGAAATGAAAGGCGGGGGAGCTGACAAGTGATAGAGCGTCGGGGATTTGGAGAGGGAGCGAGAATGGGTTTGTGTCAGAAGAGGACGCTTGTAAGCCGCTGGAGAGGATACGACGGAGGACGGTGAAGGAGCAATTGGGTCATCCTCCGGCGGAATTTGGGTGACGATTTGAGGGTAGACAGCGGAAGAAACAGCCGCCGACGGTCCCATATCCATGGATTGTTGTAGATGATGATGATGCTGATAAAGCAAATGGACCGGCTGGTGATGGAGAGAAGACGGTGTGGGATTGAAATCGGAAGAGACGCCGGTGCTTTCTTTTCCGATCTGAACTTCGGATTTCTTCTGATGCATTACATCTGCTGCAAAAGCGATCGGCCCCCACAAAACTTGGACTTCAATTCTCGCTCTTTCGATCACAATTTTCCTCTTTCCTCTTCCAACCGACCGAATCTGCTGTCGAATTGCTCTCTCCCTCCGAAGACGAGCGATTTCAGGGTTCGGGTTTGGTTTTTCGGTTTTTCCCGTTTTTTTTAAACCTTCTGTTTTTTGTTTTTTTTTCCTTTTGCTATTTTTCTCGTCCTCTCTTCCCTGGTGAAGCTCTTATGTCCGAGGAATGAGACAGCGCCTGGTTTAATCGTTCATGATTGTTTTTTTTTTCCTTCTTTAGTTTTAAATCCTTCATGAAATTATGATGGTGATCTCGAAAAATGAACTTGATCTGGGAGTAATTTCACTCTAACTATTGAATTTGTTTCAACTTTAAGTTTTGACCCTCAACTTTTGCTTGTTTTAACTTTTCGGCTTCATAAATTTGTTCAAAGCAAACACGTTTTTGTTTTCTAAAATCCATATAGGTTTTAGTACTCAAAATTACTAAGTGAGAGGAAGTTACAAGAAGAATCATACTAACAAGTTTACCATAATCCCTAACCCACTCAACCTAAACCTATCCTTTGACTGCAAAGAGAAGAAATTTCTTACACGAGCTAGAATTTAAACGCTGGTCGGTTATAAAAAATATTGACTATTATCATGTCAATTTGTTAAGAGGCTATTGACATCAAATCTTTAAGAATTTAGTTAATTGCCACTTTTAATGGCCTATTGTATTATAATGAAATTGAGTTGGATTTGATTTTATATCACTACTTGACTTGTTTGTACTATTAACAAATGTGTATGACTCTGATTCTAAGATACATGTTGGAGAAACAAAACAGGGGTTGAACTGTAAGATTGGAAAAACTTTGTCTTGTTTCCGCAATTAGATTCCAACCGCCTTTACATTTTAAAAGTCCATCTTTTTCGTCATTGGCTACCCCGCAAGCGGATCCTGTTGACCAACGGCCCATTAGCCACGGCAAATTTGATGAAACTGAGTCGCGGTAACCTTTAATGGAAGGGAAATATTTTTCTCTGCTCCCTCATGCTTTATATACATAAAGGCAGAACCTGAATTATTTAATTTGTAAATAAATATGGTTTTTGCCACCATTATAATTGACATATAAATTTCGAATAGAACGAAGCACATGATAAATATTGAAAAAAAATAAATATTTTTAAAATTTTAATTAAATCTAATTTGTTTTACCTATTTCAGTAATTAAGAACCACGTACATAGGTAGGGGGAGTTAAGAGGAAATACTATTGTCAAAGAAATTCCATCTGAAAATAATTAAACATATTCCATCTGGAAATAATTAAAACATACTCTAACTACTCTATTTGATCTAGTCAAAATTCTGTATGAAATTATTCAATTAATTTCTTATCTAGCCTTACATAAAACATTGTGAATAGATTTTTCTCAAATCTTTTAAAGGTAACAATATCTTGTGTAACCAACATTTTTCAAAAGCACTATATGGATAAGCATGGAGAGAGTTGAACTCTTGACATCACCTCCCGTCTAGATGTCCCTCTATGCCATTTCAAGGAAGATGAAGACAACAATGAATTGTATCCTACATTTCAATTTTAAATCATTTTATGTGCATTTTGACATCATACTTCCTATGTTTTAACTGATAATTAACTTGCTTTGGAAGTCGATATTGATATTATAAGAGAAATACCAAATCATCAAACTTGATGTTGTTAAACAAACCAGTAAAGTTAAACCACTAATAGTAATAAGTTAGCCTAATTCCACTAATACCAGTTAATAAGCTAATCTATTTGTCATCTAAAAGTTGCATTATCTCCATATTCTTCCTATTTTTTTTATATTTCTTCCTTCCTTTCCCTTGATTCCTCTGATGTCTTCTTCTTAAGGCGGGCGAGGCTCAATCACGTCACGATTTCGAAGAAATAGCGACAGAAGCTTATGAAGAAGTAGCATGTCAATGACAATTTGCCTTCCAACAATTTTAAATCTTAATAGTAATTAATATTTAGTTTATTCTACAAAAAAATTAATTTTAATTTGTATCTTAATACTGATTTTTATGAGCCAAACACTAACAACTATAGTAAATAGTATGCAGAAAAACCATACAAAGTAGCATGTACAAAAAATAATGTAAAAAAAATAATCAGAGAAATTATAAGAAACATGACACTAATGATTATGATAGTTCAATTTCTCATAGCCAAACTATGCATTTGGCCCCTATACTTATGTAACTCGCATGAGTTGGTTTATAACTCAGTATTCAGTAAATATAAGTATTTAAACTTTAAAAAATTGTACGAGTTAGTCCATTAGCTCAGACATGCTGATTCGAAAATTACAAAAGCCTTATTGATGTCTTTTATTTTGGCTCAAGAAGTGCTTTTATTTTAAAACCATTAAAATAAACTATTTTCTCCATCAATCTTCAGACATCCTCATTCAGCTGCGCTTTTCCTTACTTTTCTTCAATCTTTTTATTTTGGCTCGTTCAAACTCAATGCTTTTGCATCTGACAACTCTTACAAAACATGCTACCTCAAAACAACCATTGCCTCCTCTGATGGGCCTACATCACCTCCTGTACCTCTCCACTGTCGCCACCATCCACTTGAACTATCCAAACGCCATCAACTCCTCACTATGCTCCTGCGTTACCAATGTTTAGGATGACTCCTACCACTAGTCCAGGCACTAAACATCACCTAATGTGTAGCTACGATGGCCACATAGTGCCCCACCCTCACGACAAGTCTTTCTGCTACATAGTGCTAAGACCCGCATAGTTACCACTTCGATTTGTTCCTTTCTGGGTCCCCTACTTGAATCCATTTGTTCTTTTTCTTCAGTAAGCCTAAAATTGCTGCTTTAATGGGTGCTCTTCTCGTTGATTCCAAGTCCAAGACTTGGTTGATGCTCTTAATGTGTCCAGACCAATGCCTCATAATCTATTAAATTTAACTGCCATTGACACCTTGCTTAATCTCGATAGTGATGCAGAGGGACATGCAAGGTAAATAGAAGAAGATTTCAGTGAACAAGGGAAGACTAACACGACAATGAAAGAAGCACAAACTTTGATCTTCAAGTTATTAGTGTTGGGAAACACAATCTCCTCTCTTGGGTTTTCATTGTATTCTTCGATAGCAAATTTGACACCAATTTGGGCTCAAGTGGATGAACATGGGGTGCTATTGCAGAAAACAAAGGTTGGGGATTAGAATGCAATTTACACAGAGAGGCAAGAAAGAGTTCTAATTGGACGAGGAGGCTTGAAGATTGATGGAGGAGATAGTTTATTTTGATGATTTTAAATTATTATTTTAATGATTTTAAACTAAGAGTGCATCTTGTGCAGACTAAAAGAAATCATGAGGGATATTATAATTTTTCCATTAACATTTTTTAGGTAATGGACAAACTCGCCCAATTCTCCAAAGTTTAAGGACTAATATTCACTAAGTATTGAGTTGTGAACTGACTAGCACAAATTGGGTAAGTTTAAGGGTCAAATTTATAGTTTGGCCATTTCATTAACTCCACATTAATGTAACAAATTTCTTATGGCAATTCCAAGCTAGTACATCTTTTGAGTTGAGTCCACCTTCATTAATCGGCTTATAATATACACTGCATCCCCCTAACAAGCGCCTTAATTTCTACTCTCTTTTGACTTTCTAGTTCATAAGAAGTTACTACATATATTATTGATTTTTTGGTAACCTTCTCAGGAATGAGAAAGACATAACTCCAATGTATGTATATTGAGATAAGGACAGGGCGAATTAGTTGAAACCTTCCGGCATAAGGTATAAATTGCTTTGTCCATCCTTTCACGTAAACTTAGCAATTAAGGAATCAAAGTTCTTCTCTTGCAGCATTGTAGAGGAGCTAGGCTCTCCCAAGTAAGGTTATCAAAATTATGATTTGACTATTAAAATCTTACGGTTTTATGATTCAAACTGTGAAATAAAATCCTATTAGATATTATTCCATAACTCAATTGACTATTCTATAATAGCTATTGTAGTAACAATTTAGAAGTCGTCACTAATCAATTTTATATAGGTTGATTGGATACATGTTATGATCTGCGAGAAAACTTAAGATTGTAAGTTGATTACACTAAAATAACTTTATTCTAACTCCTACAAATTGGTACTGTGGGGGTTATGTTTTTATCCTTTTCTATTTTTTGTTTCTTTACCTAATCATTGATAAAAATAATTTTATAAGTCTTATTTTTTAATTATTTCATTTTTAAAATTTTTTTTCTTAATTTCAAATCGTGAATCTTATTAAACCAATCAATTATGAAATTTTTGATACTTTTGAAATTTCAAGATTTTACTAAATTGACAAAGAATTTGAAAAGACCATATTACTTAAACTATGAGTCTTATCAGACCAATTAGATTTGAACAAATAATCCATAATGGGATTTTATTAAATCCACTAAGAACGGATCGTTGAAGGTTTATTGAAAATTTTATCACTTACTTTATTTAGTTTTTTTAATTCTAAAAATAAGATAAGGTAGATTAACTAACATATGAATCATTTTATGTGTTATCAATTTTTATCTATTGTATGAGAATCAAATTATTCTAAAATTAAAAGAAAAAGAGAAGAAGAAAAAAATAAAAAAGATAAACAAATACACATCCTAATTTATGTCCTTAGGAAAATTTAAAAGTTACATTAATGCATGGCCAAACAAGCAAATAAACAAAGAACAAATAAAAGAGTAGTAAAGAGCTTGTTGTTAGTGCCTTTTTCTGTCAAATAGGAAAAACGTTAGTGACTTGTATGAATGAAACAAAAAGGTCAGGGAACCAGACGAGAATTTTACTCAAAAGGGGATCTTTGGCAGATCGGTCCTCGGTGAAATTGGATTGAGCACAGGCATGTTTCGTCTCTGGATTCCTCCAACGACGGTGGTGGGCTCTGGGCAACGTGCAGGCGGCTGAAGGTGGTGAAGCATCGAGCGTGACGAGTTTGAGGCGGGGACGATGAATTCGAGGCGATTCTCCTTCTCGTTTCAGTGTCACCAATGGCGATTATGGCAATCGGGAGCTGGGATTGGGACGGAAATGGAAGGGCGACCTTCGGAGAATAAGCGATCGGCATGCGGTAGAGTTTGTGGTGGTGGGCTCGATGGCTGGAGTGGCGGCGGACGGTTCAGACTTTAATGGCGATGGTAGGGGCAGTTTTTCTCGATCGGTCTCCTTCCTCGATTGGTGTCGATGACAGCGGTAAGGCCTGGGAAAGGTGGCGCGGGTCGAGATGGAGTGGCGTCGGCGAGCATGGATGACCAGCGACTGTGCATCGGGTAGGAAAATGGAGCTTTCAGGGGTTGTGTGAAGGGTTGCAAAAAACCAGGAGCTAAGGGTACAGTTTCACCTTTTCTAAAAGAGCTTAACGTGGCGGTGTTAATGCATTTTTACGTTTTGGGGTGTGACCCTATTTGTAAAAAGACACCCTTACTCATATCATTTCATACAAGATCATCACTGCTCCTTTTTGTCGTTGCCTTTTGTTTTCGCCGATTGTGTCGATCTCAGAAGCTTGTCTCAGTGATTATCGATCTCAGATGTGGTAAAGGTTGATTGAGTCGATAGTCTCGAAGCTTAATGGCGTCGCGAAAATCAATAAAAGCGGCGGTCAATCTTAGACATGGAGGTACTTGGCTTTGCCGGCAAGGACCAACAATAGGAACGTCTTAATCGATTTAATCACAGTCACGATCTCACATGCATTTGGGTACTCGACATTGCTACAACACCATTTATGTCTTCTAACGATGGGAACGATGATGGCGGCTTAGACTCCTTCACAACGAAGTTGCTTTTCGCCGACTCTGACACATGAACGGCACTAATCTGAATACGAGGCCTTAAGGACCAGTTGGTGGGTTAGGTAGATCTAAGCAGAATGTTAAGAGATTTGGATGATAGAGATGAGTTAGAGATTGAAAGAGCATCAATGGAAGGGTTGGGAGAGAAGGACCGGTAGCTTTGACCAATGGCATGACTGTAAATATGTGTAAGTTGGTGGGTTTTTGGAATATATTTAAAAATATTTGTGTAAATAACGTGTTAACCCAAACCAATTAACTAGAAACGAACTGGCTCTTAGTGTACGTTTGGATGTAGCAAGCAATTTTATTTTTCATTTTCTATTATTTATTTTTATTTTTTGTGTATAATTTTTCAGAATATGTTTTTCAAAACATGTTGTTTTAAACCAAATACAGATGACTATATATACACACTACATTGGAAAAGTTCAGTGCCTTAGTTGAAAGTTAAAGGAAAATTTATGTACCATAACAGAGATTTTCTGAAGTCTATCAACATCAAAAGTAAAAACAAAAAATTGTTAAAGTTAACCTTCAACGTTTTGCTCTATGTAGCTTAGGGCCTTAAGCTCCTAGCTTTTTTTATCCTTTACATCTACATACCATCTTCTTCATCATTCCCAAATGCTTGACATTCCAACATTGTTATCGCCTTCCACTGCTATATTGTTTGTCACCGAGTCACATATCAATGCTCGCGTTTCCTATTGGACCCATAACTAATAATTGTTGACTTTGTCTGAAGGAATGAGAGGAGCATGATCCAAAGCCCTATGTTTTGCCATTGGTCAGGTAGTGGTGAAAAGGTCATCGGTCGGGTGGTGACGACAAGAGAGAGATTAATTTGCTGTCAATGGCAAAGAGATGCAACAACTCCAGAATGTACAAAAATCAGATTAAGAGAGAGATGCTAGCGATGAAAGATGTTGTTTGGTGGCAATGCCAAGAGAGAAGTTGATCGACCAATGGCATTAATGTAGATATCGCGATGGCAGAAAAAGAGATGCGTAATGCTGGACTGTGAAAAGTTCAAGATCGAGAAAAAGATGAAAGGCACGAGAGAGAGATTAAGAAATTGAGAAAACAAGAACAATTGTGTTTTCTAAATCTTCATAAAATGGAAAATTATTTCCCAAGAAAACTGGGAAAAAAAATTAGGTAACTAAACATGTTTTCTTTTCATTTTCTATTTTTTTGAAAATTTTTTAGAAAAATTTCTTAAACTAAATAGGAAGGTTGCAATTTACCAACATGGGCCTTAGGTTTTCTGCAATTTACCAACATTTTCTCTTTCTTTTCATTCAAATGTTGACCCCTATTTATAGTAGGGGAGTTGTAGGCAAGTTTAAAATAGATTGGAGAGATTAAATCTGTAATGCCCGCAAAATCCTAAGTAATTTAAGCTTCGGGCTATGAAAAGAATTTTTTTCCCAATTTGGGAATTGAGCTCATTAAGCTTGAGAGACACTAAATTAAGTGGGACTGGGGAGTATGATGAGTGTTGGACATTCTCAAAATTTAATCTTGGCTTAGGCCAAGCAAAATGATGAAAATATAATGTGAGAGACTCAATTGGACAAAGAGAACTTTTGGTGGTTGGGCTCAATTGCCCAAATACAAGGAATTGAGGGACTAAGGGGGGATTAGCCAATTTTAAAGGCATTGGATGTCATGGCTTCCACCTCCCTCAATTTCCCATTATTTTATTCCACCTCCCATCCAATTTATCACTTAGGATTCCTTCCTCCACCTACTTATCTCCCACTTTTGACAAATCCACCAAACTTTCATTAAAGTCTTCTAATTTGTCCCTTACTTTTGACTATCTCACCCACCACCCACATAAGTCTTCCAATTTTTCTCCCAATTTGTCTCATGTGAATCACATGGTTTCACTTTATATATACTCCCATGGCTAGCCATACAAGTTCCATTTTAGTCTCCATTTCACTCATTTTACTTACTTACTCTAAAACACTCATTCTTTCCTCCTAAAGCTCAAACACTTCTCTAACTGTTTTTCCCACAATACCATTCGCCCAAGTATTGCTCTTGGTGTTCTTGAGTGTGAAGCTTGTGTCCTCAATGTTCATAAGTTTCTAAAACCTTCCAAGGCAAGGAATCAAGTGGAGGGTTCGAGAAAAGTCAAGAGGAAGCTTGAAGGAAATCAAGCATAAAGATTCAACCATACCTCCTTTGTTGAGGTTCTCAAGTTAGAAATTAAGTTCTAGCTACGACAAGCAAGGAAAAGGCAAAGAGCCAAGCTTCTAAAGCTTTCGAGCAACAAAAGTTGCTAACGGTTTTGGTAAGGATTCTTATACTCTTTGAGTATTCGGGCCCTTGGGTGATGGATATTGAATGCCATGTGATCCTAAGAAGGTTATAGAGGGCTATGTTTTGTTGCTTAGGCAACTTTGTGCTAGCTAGCTCCGTGCAAGTATTACGGCTAGGAATTGAGTCGGCCAACTCAATTCCCAAGCATGAAGAGCTCAGATTTTAAAATGGATTAATAAAATGGTTAACCTAAGAAATGAGAAATATGGATCATGCTTGCTCTGCCCTTCAAGGGGATAAGGTGTTAAGTGGTGTGTGTGTTGTATGCTTCTATGTTTGGTTGTGCATGCTAACCCTCGATTATTATTATTGTTGTTATCTGCATGTACCTGTATCTTCTTTGTCTTGGTGTTTTTTTTTGCAGGAGCATAATCCTTACTGAGTTTTACTCACCCGCCCTTCTCTACTTCATGTAGGAAAAGGAGTACTTGAAAGGCACTAAGGTCAAAGTATTTTATACTCTTTCTGTGGTAAAGGTATTATGCATATGTATGGTATTTGCTCAATATTCTAAGTATTCTAAGTGTTATTGGTTGCTTGTGTAACAAGCTAATAAGTGTGGACTTTATGTGCAGGATTTGGTGTCTAGATTGTGGGAACAAAGTCTCTAAGGTAGAAATGTGTTCTATGTGTGATTTGCCATGTATAATCATATGCTATGTATTTTGGTTTATCTTAAAAACCAAATTTGTGATTTTAAGTGTTTATGGACCCTTTACAGTACTTAAGTAAAATGGCATGCTAAATTCAATTCTAAGTATATTCAGCCACGTAGTATACCTATGGCATATATATGAACTCTTGGACATTCTGGTTGATAGTCATCCTTGGGCCGAAGTAAAAAGTTGATAGATGTGCATGATTATGTATGTTTAAAGATGAATATTAAGTAAACATGAACTAGAAAGGAAATGCATGCCTATAACGAGCTAAAATGGTAACCAATGAAATTAAAGACGTATATGTGTTTATGTGCAATAGTGGGTTACCAAGACACATATGAATATGCAAAAAGTATGCATCTTAAACAAGTTTCTTTTTTTTTTTAACTTGAATCTGGTGTTTTGGTTGCCATGCATGTAAATGGATATGTTGGATAACGAGCTTGAAATGAACACACAAGTTCCACATAAGTACTAGTTTATTTTCGAGAGCACAATATAAATCTTTAAGTAAATACTTAATGAGTTAGTACTAGTAATGTCCTGGGAGCATGCCCATATATTTTAGAAATGAATAAATGTCCCTTCTAGGAAATTCCGCTGCATGATTAAGAAATTGGGCCCAAAATGGGCTAGGGGCTAAATTGGGCATGACAACTTGGTATCAGAGCATGGTTGCTCTCAGGACCAAAATTTTTGGTCTATGGATTATTTATAGTGTAAACTTGTTCCCACATAGGTTAAGTCCATTGTGGTGTCTACTTACGAATATTCAACATATGTGTTTCTTGCTTGTTGTTCTGTACAGGATAAGAACCTGAAACATGGAAAAAGAGAACAAAAATACCCGATTGGGAGATGAGCAAACTGGTTTTGGACCAGAAATGCAAGTTATGGCTACTAAGCCCTTTATGCCCAATATGGCTGGGCCTAGTAATGATCGCTAAGACAGAATGGAAAATATGATGGCAAGTATGCAAGTAGCCATTGCTCAATTGGCTGTTGGCATTCAGGCCCTGACTAGAGGTCAGACACAAGTCCTAGAATATACTAGGCAAGAAAAAGAACCCAAACCTAGAAGAAGGACAAGAAAGGAACCCATGCTTGGTGATCAAGCTAGTGGAATGAGAGAGAGATTAATAATGATAAAGATGATGATGACAGGAAAAACCCAAGAGCTAGAAGAGTCAGGTCAGAGATCAGACAAGAGACTAAAGCTGAGCGGGAAGAAAGTCCAGAAATAGAAGAACTGGACACTGAAGAAATAGAGTAGCAAACTCGCCTCACTGCTACCACTCGGACAACGAGGACCCTTAGAAAAGGGCCTATTGATGGAGATGAAAGAGCACCCAGAAGAAATGGTGGAGGCGTAAGAAATGGTCAACTAGAGGGGTTTCTTGCCTTAAAACCCCTAGTTTTTAAAGGGAGTAGTGGTTCGGATGAAGCTGAATTCTGGATTAACCAGGTTAAGAAAATCTTCGAGAGAATGGAGGTTTCCTCTTCTCAAAAGGTTTCGCTTGCAACCTTCAGATTAGAAGGCAATGCTGAACTATGGTGGAAAGCAGTCCACAGGACTTATGCTAGCAAAAATGCTAGGAGGCCTACTTCTAGAAGAAGAACAATGAGGTGGCCTGAGTTTCTACAAATTTTTCGGCAGTAGTACATCAGTGAAGCTCTAACAGACCGGAAGCAAGTCGAGTTTGACTTGCTTGAGCAAGGAGAGCTCTCAGTGATGGAATATGAGCAGAGGTTTAATAACCTTATCCGCTATGCCCCTCAATATGATGGTCAAGAGGATTTAAAGGCGAAGAGGTTCTTCAGAGGACTAAGGCGGAATTGAGGCAAATACTTAGGGCAGTAGGTGCCCGTAACTATTACGACATTGTTCAGAGGGCTATAGCCCTAGAGCAAGAATTTAGAGGCCAAACTGTGAGAAGCCCCGATAATGCCAGTGGAATGCAAAAGGCATCCAAAAAGAGAGGTAGAGAAAACTTGGCATATTAGCCAAGAAAGGATAACAACAAAGAAAAGAAGTCAGCTCGTTATGGACCTCCAAGTGAGACTTGTGGAAAATTCCATGGCCAAAAGCCATGCTACAGGCTCATAAATGGATGTCTTAAGTGCGGTGCCCAGGATCACTGGGTAAGAGACTGTCCATTTAGAAATGAGGAGCAGGGAACTATAAGAAGGTTCTGTAATAGATGGGCACAAGGGCAATTGCTTGTGAAGAGGCAATACATACATCTGCCTCCAATAAGGAAGAATCTGGGCCCTAACATGCCTCTAGACAAAGGAAGACAAAATCAGGTTCCTAGAATAGTGTTCCAGATAGAAACCTTGAGAAGGGCCCCAGACACCCAGGAGGCCAAATGAGCAGAGAGTAAAGAGGAAGAAATGAACCAGGCCAGGCTGGTTAGGAAGACTCTAACATGTACCATTTTACTTAATGGTTATGAAGTATCAGTTTTATATGATACTGGTGCATAATTGTCTATCATATCTGCTGGACTTGTTAGAGCTTTAAATCTCAAAGTATGCAACACTGATGAAATGTACCTAGTAAGGACTGCGGGAAATGAAATCCTGTTTGCATACCATATGGTAAAAAGTTGCATGCTTAAGCTTGGTGAAATAGAACTTAAAGTAGACCTGATAGTCTTAGATACAAATGGATATGATATCATACTGGGTATGAACTGGCTTAGTGCAAATAAAGTAGTCATAGACTGCCATGCCAGGCAAATTTGTCTGCCTGGACACACATCTTAATCTCTGGAAAGATTATCTGGGTTAGTCCCAGAGAGTCAACTAAAAGTGGTGGAGCACAAACCCTTAGTAATCAATGGAGAATACCTAGGTTAAATGGAACTGAAGTAGAAGTAGAGCTGGGTAAAATACCCATAATAAGAGAATTCCCCGAAGTGTTCCCCACAGATCTCCCAGGACTCCCTCTCGTAAGAGAGGTTGAGTTTGAGATCAGGTTGGTACCCGGAGCTGCACCTATGTCCATTGCTCCATATAGGATGGCTATTCTTGAAATGGTGGAGCATGACAAAATCTCATCTAAATCAAAATTTAAGTGATTTAAATCTTTTAAGATGTTATCAAGCCAAAATACTAGTCGAGTTCTAGAAAAATTCTTAAGTTGTTAAATGGCCTCATGTTTTATATGAAATTTCTATTTAACCCAAAGCTTCCAAGATTTACAAACTAGCCCAAAACTGTACAGAATTGCCAAATTTTGCCCAATTACCTCAAACTTTTTGGAGTTGGTAGTTTTGCCCCAAAATTTCTAAAACCTTTAATTTACACCCAGACTTTTCATTTTTCCTTAAACCAACCCCAAAAGGCATTTGAAGCCCCAAATTAGTACTTAAACAAAATTTATTCCTATTTTGACCCTAAATATCCATCATAAATTCCTAAAAATGTGTAGTACAAATAATTATGTAACCTAAATGTAATTACTAACTATATAAACCTTAAAATGACAAAAATGACCCAAATGTTATAACAAATGACTAAATTACCCCTAGAAAACAAAAAAGCTTCTAAACTAACTTTTTTTAACCTAAAACTAAACTAAAATTAATGCATGGATAAAGTTCCCTGTCAACAATTATGATCTAGCATGATCCATTAATCAACAAAAATGTCCCTTTTAATCACATGGGGAATTTTTAAATATTCACCCCCCACGGTTAAAAATTTGAGTATGGTTATTAAAATTGCATTTCAAGTCATAGAAACATACGTTTTTACGAATTTAGAGATGGAAGATGTTTAGAAATGCAATAGAAACGTAACTCTGGGTAGAAACGAGTAGAAACACGTTTATAGTTATAGAAATATAGAAATGTTAAGATTCTACAACTTTAGTCTTATTGGGTCAAATCTGTAAAAAAAATATAATTTGGGACTAAATTGTATGTTTCCGGAAGCTGGGGACTGGAGCTGTAATTACATATAAAAGGAATCAGGCACGGCCTAATGCCAGTTCTGGTCCTTTATTCTCCAGTGTCTTTCATAATACTCTCAATATTTGTATAATTTCCAGTTAAGGCACCAGATGCATAGCAATTTTAAGGATTAAGCTGACCAAGCTTGTTTTTCTAGCTTTAGCCAACTAAAACCTGTCTCCTTTTCATAGAAACACCAAGATCAAACTCTGAAGCCCCAACCAACCTAAAAACTTGCCTTATTTTACTAAATTAAGCACAAAATCAATGAAATTTTGGATGCAAATCACATGTTGTATATGATACTTTTCTAAGATAATTTAAATGGTTTTATATTTTTTATAATTTTTCTTTTAAGTTTTTTTTATATTTTTTATAGAGTCTTACGACTCTATGACTTTTTACAACTCCATAACTCTAAAACAACCAAAATGACTCTAGGTAGAAACCCTTTTTGACAACCTTGGATCCGAGTGGTAATAATGTTTTTATGTTTTCTACCATGTCAAATGTTCGAGGTTATTAACATGGGATATACTGTATGCCAATTTTAAGAAATAAGATTAAGGCTCTACCATTTAGACTTTACATACTTTTAAAATGGACAACAAGTTGCCACTAACATCGCATATGCTATATCACAAAATAGCAATGAGATTAGCACTCAATTCATTTAATTTATGTCAACTTAATCTAGAATGACTTATTTTTATTTTTACATTTTTTTTACTCAAGACTAATTTTATTTAAAGACTAATATTATGTAGGTGTAATATTCATTAAAAGAAAATTTTTTATGAAGTTATTAAATTTTTATGATTTTTTTAGGCATTGAAAAAAATTCATGAAAATTTAATAAATTACTTTCAGTCAATTATTACACTTATATGGTATTAACTTTCAAATAAGTTTGATTCCATAACAAAAGATGTGAAATAAAAATCAGTTATTATCTTGAGAGTGAGTTGCCATTGATATGTCACAAGGTACATGATACCCACACGTTGCAGCGGTTCAATCTGTGTTAACATTAAATATGAATATAGACAGTGGTGATCATTGATAAAGACAAAAAATTTTATAAAAATAACAAGGAAAAAAAAGTAATAATCGATAAAAAAAATCAAGGTAAATTTTTGGGGCAAAAAGAACTAACAAAAAGATTGTAAGTATTAAGAGATAAACCTTAGTAGTTAGAATTTTCTTTTAGAAAAAAGAAATGAGGTTTAATAATTGATACAAAAAAATTTGATAAAATAAGACAAAGTGTGAGATTTTAATGACAAAAAATGAGGTTTAATGATTGATAAAAAAAATGGCAAAAAAAATGGTATTTAGACCAAGAGAACAAATGTAAAGATTTCAGGAATTAAAGACTTAATCATCAAATTAATAAAGAAAAAAAATAAATGAAAACATTAACTAAAAAAAATTGGCTCAAACCATATAAAAAAATAGGCAACTCTTATATAGTGATTAAAGTTTTGTTTTAAAAAATAATAATAAAAAAACAAAAAAAAAGATTAAATGAAGTCATTATGGTTGATTAGAAAAAGAAAAGAAACAAACAATGTTTTCCAAGATTTTGCTTTAGCAAACAATAAATAAAAAAGAACAAAAAAATTAGTAGCCAAAAGGACAAATGGAAAAACCATAGTTATTAAGTTTTAGGATTAAAATAACCAATGAACAGAAATTAAGGACTATAATGAGAAAATGTATAAATTCATGTACTAAAATGTGTTTGATAAAAGAGAAACTTGAAACAGACTGAAATTATTAAAAATAATGTCACAAGCCCTAGTGAAAGTGATTTCTATGTGAAAAAAAATAGAGTTAAAAAAAATTAATCACATAAAAAACAGTAAAATAGAAAAGCAAAAAAGAAACACAATGTTCATACACAATGATTTTCATTGTAGATAAACAGTAAACAATACATCCTATTTTAGAATATAGTGAAGTTTTGATAACCATAGCTGATATTTTTTTCAATAAATTTAGCATGAAAATAATTTTTAATAATAAGAAATTAAAAATTTCTCACCAATAGATTTATTTTAATCAATTAAAATTTTGGTTTATTTCAATTTTTGAATTGGGCTCTGTTTATATTATGTTCTTATCATTAAAATGATTAGTTATGATTGAAATATAATACTGTGAAACAAAACATTGTATGCGTTTCAAAATGATACATATTTTTTATGCCTTATTAACTCAAAATCCAATTTTCAATATCAATGAAAAATTTATCTAGAAAAATTCACTTTTAATTTCAATAATAATGGACTAAATTATTTTAGTAACCCATAGACCTTAAAGTAAATCATTGGTGCTATAGAACTTAATCATTAATAATAAAAAAATGACCAAAACATGAAAATGTATTTAATTTATGTTAATCAATTAATAATTTAACTATTAACTTAATAAAGATAAAAATAAAAAAAATTGACTAAAGTCAAATAAACCATAACTATAGTCAAAAGTTGGTAAACTATAATGATTAAGGTTTCATTTTAGAAAACAATAATAAAGAAAGATAGCAAAAAAACGTTTAGACCAAGCCAAAAAATAGAAAACTTTAGGTTTTGAGGGTTTAATAATTTTCTTAATAAAGTTAAAAAATGATTCTAGCATTTATAATGTAGGATAACATTAAACAATATACATGCAATAAGTTCTTCTGAAATTTTACATATTAATGAATCAGTGGTAAAATAGAACATTTTAAGAACCAAGTACCTATACATAATACAAATTGTATACTATTTTAACTAATCAAAACTTAAAATCAAACTCATGTAAAGTACTTGTGCATTATGTAAATTGTGCATATGTTTCAATTTATTAAAACTTTGAATCTAACAAATCTAACTAAACCTTTGAATAAAATCATGTAAAATAAAAAAAAATTAGTATTTAATATGGTTAATGAAAGCATGTCTCTTATTTTCTTTTAAGAATCTATCATTTAAAATTTAAACAAACCATATTTTATTTTTCTCTAAAAATTTCTAACAGATTGAAAAAGTTGGAGGCTATTATGGTAGAATTGTTATATTGAGGACCAAAAAGAGATTTGACCATTCAACCTGTGAAGTTAAAGAAAAAAAAGAAAAGCCATCATGGGGGTTTTCATAAATTGGAAAAATATATTTGCAGTCTCTGTATTGTTAGTTCTGGAAAGTAGTGGTCCCCAATTGTTATTATCTGGTGATTTTACCACCGTCGAAAAAACAGTCTTCAGACTCTTCGCACTATCTCATGATAGAATGTGAAAGTTAGGGATCATTATGAAAATATGAAATATTTAAGGACTAAAATAGATATTTTACCATAAAATGTGAAAAAGCAAAAAAAAGGAAAGGTGCTCCGAACAAGAATACTTTGGATGAACGGTAAAACCCCTTTATGTGATGCGTCACTAAACACAAAAAATCTCCACGCGATCATTGGATTCTGCTTAACCCTTGGTCAAGTGAATGAACGAAAAATAAATAGGAAACTCAATCATTCACTTGCTCTTCCATCCCCAACGGCCTCCTTCCCATGGATTTCACTATTTTATTTTTTCGACTTTAGGATCTGAAGTATATAGCAACGAGGACCCTGTTGAGGAAATCCCCATCACAGTATATATAGACTAGAAGACGACCCCGAGCAAAGGGAGCCCAAGAGAAAAAAGAATACAAAACAGAGAGGCATATGCGATGGTGAAGGTGGTGATATCAGTACTGCTGGTTGGATTCGTGGCCTTGGTTCTGCGTCTCTGCCGTGTCCTGTGGGAAAAACCCAGAAAGATGAGGGCGAAGCTGGAGAAGCAAGGAATCAGAGGGCCACCGCCTTCCAATTTCCTGGTAGGGAACGTCCCTGAAATGAAGAGGATCCAACTCCAAGCTCTCTCAACACCAAATCTCACTAACAGCAGTTATGAGGACAACAAGGCTCCTGTGATTTCCCATGATTGGACTTCTACTATCTTCGCGTACCTCCACAAGTGGAGACATGAATATGGTAAGACATCTCTTTTCTATTTCTTCCTTTGACAGGTTGCAACTTCAAAGTTCTGACCATCAAATCAAACTTGAGTCTGGTTTCCTCTTTCTGGGGCTCCCCTTCCCCTTTCAAATTCACTGGGTTTGTGTTTGTAAATTTGTGTTCGTCGTGTCTTCTCACAACTTTAGTTGGTGGCATCTTCTTTGCCGTCAAGAGATTGGCTATTGACAAGGAACCAGACAAAACTGTAGCTCTCTTCCTGGCATCTATTCTGGGAAAACCCAGCCCATTCGCCGCCCAACTTTGCTTCTGCTAAAGATGCAATTTGTTGCTTTATATTCCCAATTCAGAATTGATGCGTGGTTAATGAAGGATTAGTAGGAGATGTTTTTTTTCTGGGCTTAATTGTGTATGGAACTGGTTGAAGGTTTTAACTGGGCAGAAATATTCAGGGCCGATTTTCTTGTATTCGACTGGGAGCATACAGCTGCTGTCCATCACAGACGTGGAGATGGTGAAGGAATTGGGCCTCCATAGATCTCTAGCCTTGGGGAAGCCCTCTTATCTATCCAAGGATCGTGGGCCACTCTTGGGCGAAGGCATTCTTTCTTCAAGTGGACCTCTTTGGGCCCACCAAAGGAAGATCATTGCTCCTGAATTTTATGTTGACAAAGTTAAGGTAGCGAAATACTTCTATACTATGCTCTTTGCTCATACGACATCAAATATATAGAAATTTTAATTATTTTCTTAAAAAATTTCCCATGCTGAATTAAATTTCATGTTGTTCAAATTGGGTGCAGTAGAAAGTTTATTATAAGAAAAATCTTATAGAGATTAGTTACTGTGACCGTCGTGTCACCTACCGTTCAATTGGGACACTTGAAGTCATGCATGCCCAATCGGACGGTTGGTGACACGATAGTCATTTGACCGTCTTCCATCTTATTACGGTCTTTATTGTAATTTATTGTTTTTCATTAAGAATATGGTGGATCGAATGGTGGAAGCAACTGTGTCGCTACAAAAATCTTGGGAGACTAGGATAGAAAAAGAGGGAGGAATTTCAAACATCAGAATAGATGCGGATTTGAGATGCTTGTCTGCAGATATAATTTCAAGAGTTTGTTTTGGGAGTGGTTATTCCAGCGGGGAAGAGATATTTTCCAAGCTAAGAGCACTCCAAAAGGTTATGTCCAATGGAAATGTTGGCATTCCCCTCTTAAGGTACACATTCAATATAAAGTATTGTAAAAAAATACATACACAAATACATACAGACACACACACACAAGTTGAGATAAGATAAGAGATATTCCATAATATTGGAAGGGAAAATATTTGACTTTTTGGGACCTGAAATTTTTTTTGAAACTCAGAAGATACCCTGAATCAGTTTTGAATGATATCTTATATGGAAATGAGGGAGGTAAGAGTTGAACTCTTAACCTCCCATTTCCTTTTGGTGTCCTTTTACCAATTTTTAGAAAGCGCCCGAGTCAAAAAAATATATATTTGTATTTAATTGGATGTAAAAGAGCTAATCAGTGCCAATTCTTTTTTAGGAACCAATTATACTGTACAAATTGGATTTTGTAGAGTTTCTGTACAAATATTTTAGCACGTTCAGTATTCTTAATAAACATGATTATGCTTGAGTTTTAATTTCTTGCATTTTGGAGGCGCTTGCCCACCAAAAACAATAAAGTGATTAGGAGATTAGAGGAAGAGATCAGAACAATGATATTAGAGGTGGTAAGACAGCGCAAGGAGAAGACAAACGAGGAAGATCTTCTGCAGATGATCCTGGAGGGTGCTGAGAGTTTTGGCGACTTGGATGGAGCACCGGCAACTTTCTCCAAAGATCAGTTCATTGTGGATAACTGCAAGAATATATACTTTGCTGGTCATGAAACCACTGCCACAACCACATCTTGGAGCCTGCTGCTGCTATCAGCGCACCCGGAATGGCAAGATCGAGCTCGTGCTGAGGTTCTCCAGTCTTGCAAGGATGGCTTGCCTGATGCTGATGCTATTAGAAACCTGAAAACGGTATGCTGGTCATTCCTTCATGCTTGCTCTGATAACAATGATAAATCTCTAGTCTTCGTTTGAATTAATTCACCACTTGCTGTCAGTTGACGATGGTGATTCAAGAGACATTGCGACTCTACCCACCTGCAGTTTTTGTAGTCAGAGAAGCACTTGAGGACATAAGCTTCAAAGGAATTCAAATCCCAAAAGGCATGAGCCTTCAGATTCCGATACCAATCTTGCAACATTCACCAGAGCTGTGGGGACCTGATGTGGATGAATTCAAACCTGATCGGTTTGCAAACGGCGTTCTCAGGGCCTGCAAAGAGCCACAGGCTTACATGCCTTTCGGTGTTGGGTCTCGTATGTGTGCCGGGCAGCATTTTGCCATGGCAGAAATGAAGGTAATTCTGGCAGTCCTTTTGTCAAGGTTCCAATTCTCCGTATCACCAGCCTATAGGCACTCCCCTGCATTTCGGCTTCTTATAGAGCCTGAAAATGGAATCTCCCTCCTTGTAAACAGAGTTCAATGTCCATGAATGTTCAAACTTATCAATCAACAGTTATTTCTGGTTTTTCATAGACCATAATTTTGCTTCTCCATTACTGCTGCCTCCATTATTTTCATTCTTTGGTGGTCTGCGGTGTATTTCATCCCAGAACCAGAAGAAAGAATAAACCTAACAACCCCCGATGCATTGAGTTCAAAAAGAAGTGTTTTCAGCCTTTTCCTCCAACTCTTAAAAGAGAGTCTCTCAGTAACCAGAACGGGAGGGCACTTGTGTCATAAGCATACTTAATCAGCAAAGAATTGAAAAAGCAGATACGTGGACGGAGAATGACACTGAAATGCTCACAATATTCATGCAGAAAAGCACATTATTCCGCAAATTCAGAAACAAGATCACAGAACTGTTTGCTATGCCCTTCGGAAAGTACATGGGACTCTATGATAACCGAGGAATAACAGAGGAAAACAGCGATAATAAGACACTGTTAAAATCCAGGTAGTAGGATACATATTTTGCATCGGAATAACGAAATGTTAATGAGAGACCCAAGCTCTAGGAGAAGAGGGATCGGCTTCGGTTCCGTTCCAGTCTAGCTTCTCTCTGTCAGAAAAAATCCAAACAACGGAAATATTACGTATAAGCCTGGGTATAAGCGGACCTTTGATCTACCAAATGGAACGCCTGGACACCTTACTTCCTTTCTAAGCATTACTAGTTAGATATTTTCACAAAATGAACAAGAGCCTGCAAAAAATTCAAAGAAAACCAGCACCTCTTTCTTTTTACATTCCTTGTAAACATCAAAATGCTCTTGACATCTACTCTTCTCCGATGCAAACTCTTCAAGACCTGAAAAGTGAGCCTCTATATGGAATTTCGGTCCATTCATAATGGTTTTTTTGAAAGCAAGAAATTGGAATAAAGAGGCACAGAACGACAATTTACCTAACTTGCATGAACAAATTAGCATAAAAATTGAATCTCGGAAGCCCAAAATCCTCTCTAAACATTAAACAGAAACCAATAGCTCATCAGCTACAGCCACACTGTTTCAGGCCAAAACTAGAACATAATTTTTCACTGAACCCCAGGAACTCATCCATTGTTCTCTGTTTTCACTAGATTACGAAACCAATCAATCTACTCTCAACCCCAAATTACTATATCGGTCTGTAACATACAATCCAGAAGAAGTAGCGAGTATGAAACTTTCAGTTCATTAGGCCAATTACGATTCTCCTGCAAACCCTAATCTCGCAGTTGAACTTTCACCAGCTTGATCCTCTTAAGAACATGGGATTCGAGAAGCAGATGATTACAGTAACAAACCCAAAAGAAGGAAGGAAAGAAATTGAGAACCAGAAAGAAGAAGCGTACATTTGAGAGAGGCAGTGTATTCGGCGTAGCAAAGCGAATCGGAAAGTCTCACGGCACTTGGATATGGCGGTGGCGCCGGTCGCGATGATGCCATTCCTGCTTTGTCTAGAGATTTTTCCAGGAAAATACAAGAATAGAACAGAACATCTGCCTTCCTGACCACAATTTGGGCCCAATCTTTCACCTCGGCCCTTGTTTCTTTAGGACGTTTTGGTTCCGTCGAAACAGCCATTATTTTCATTTTTATTTTCCTTTTCTTTTCATCACTTTAGGCTAATTAATCTATTAAATACAAAAACAGAATGCTTGAATAAATATAAAAAAGCAGCATGTCTAGCAATATAATCTTTTCACATGCTTTAAAAATTTGAAACTCTTCCTTGTGCTAACACGTGACAAATGCAAATAATGTGAAAACGATATATCACAATTTCCTATTTTGTTTATAACTTCGAGCGCATCTTACAATTGAATTGAATATTTGTTTTACTTTTATAAATGAAGCAGCTAATCCCAATTAGTAAACTACAAAAATAAGAAAATCTCTTCCTAAGCTTCCCACACAATGTTCTCTTCTTTTCCTGGAGAATAGAATCAATGGCAGTTATACTCAACAATTGACTGCAAGCAACCGTTAGCTACCATCACCTTGATTTTAGTAGCATCACTACCATACTATTCTATGGAAGTTATATATATGTGTGCAATACCATTTTAGCAAACGTCATTATTGTTTACTTTTTTTCCACGTTTACATAACCATTCTCCAAAATAAAGTAGAATGAGGGTGTTAATGGAGAGCTTGGAACCAATTTGCAACGAGGGTGGTCGAATTCTCATTGTCGCAAGTCAAAGCAAGTCTTTTGAATTTTGTTTTGCTCGGTTTAAACTATAGTGGATCCTGCAGTTGGCATGAAAAGTGAAACAAGAGTGCTGATCAACCTTCTCCAGAACACTTAATATATTTTCAATATTTTTCCTCTTTCAGAGAGTTGACAAAGCTACCAAAGAAAAAACTTGCAATGCTTATCTTCTCGAGGTACCACCATTTCTATTATTTGAAAGTTGAAAAAATATCGTTGCACCATCATATGCTTTTTGGTACAGACACAAACATATTTGTGTATGTGCGCGCATATGTGTGTGTTGTGTACAAGTTAATCAGATGGATCCGTCGATGTTTCAGTTGTGTATAAGCAGTAAAAATGTCCTAGCAAGTTGGATGGGGAGTGATGGCCAGCCACCGTAGGTGTGGACAATTTTTACCAATCAAGAATCTTCAACTATATGTCACTCTATCAACAGTTTTCAATCTTTCAGTAGCTAAAAGTTATATGCCTCTTTTGGATGTGGTGGTGACATAGAGGATACCTTTATTGTTGATCTTGCAGTGGAACTGGCACCTATCAAACTATACTATAGTATAGGGGTGGAGCCAAAATTTTAGGATGAGGGGTTGATTTATGAATTTTTAATATAATATTAATGAAAAATAAAAATAATTCTATTCCAAAATTAAAAAACATATATTTTCCAAACTTATAAATTAGGTCCTTATGATTATTCAAAAAAAAAAAATGGAACTCCACATTTTTGTAGCAATTTCTAGCATCAATTTTATATCATATGGTGAGTATTAATATCAATCACAAAGACCTGTAATTTAAAATTATTTAACAAAAGCTAAATCGTAAATATAATTTATGCAATTGAACCTGTGCTTTTATCGAGTATAAATCATCTATGATTTTATTTTTGGAAAAAATTTGAGTTATTTCCTTTTCAATCTAAGCACTCAAATATTCTTCAAAAGGTATTAATTGGGTCCTAGCTGTCAGACCCCAAACTCACCCTACTCAGAACCTAAGGGGTTTAGTGGTAATTTGAACTTAGTAAGGTGGCTAGGGTTTGCTATCTAGGATGCTTAACCCTCATTTTCTGTTTTTAATTGAGCAGAGCTGACTTTAGAATTTTACGTCATTTAACCAATTTTTGTTTCTAGATGAGGATTTATAGGCGAAAGCGTAGGGAATACTTTCTTTTACTAACAAATTTTATTACCAAGTTCTGGATTTAGGTAAGTAAGGTTATTAGGATAGGTAGCTTTGGGCGTCTAGGCAACATAGTGGTGTGTTAGGTTTCGTTCGTGAGAGTTAGTGTTAGTGTGTGCCCGTGTGTGTCCAGGAGGCTTACCTTGGCCCCTCCTGAAATGTTAGCCCAATTCATGCTTAAGCAAAAAGGAACACTTACTAAGTACTACAATTACTATTTTACAAAATACTGGCATGCATCTTTTCTTCTGATATCTTGAAATTTCTAGTTTTCTATGTGACTCCAAGATCTGTGCCATGCTAAAGAGAACCTAGGTTAGCAAGTATATGTACAAGCATTTACAAGGAAAAAATTTAGCTTCTAGGGTTTACATGGCCAAGACCACATACACCAATTTTCATTACATCATTACAAAACCATGCATGTCATTAACTAAGTTCAAACAGTTTCCACACCTATAGTGACTTTAACCTCCATTTTCATAAAACACTTAGGCCAGAGTTGCCTAACGACCCTTTTAGTCTTTACCCAAACCAAAACAGAGGCAAATGTAGCTAAACCCATGGCAGCCATGATAGCCTACACATAAACCAAATTTGTTAGAAATTAACATGAATTTCTGTTCTTATTGCCGTATGTTTGAGCTTTACCTTATTGAACATATACCTGCAGGAGGTCCTTAGCTCTATTCTACCATGTCTTTTCCTGAAATGAGTAGACATAGGGCATGAGTACTTGGGTACTCAATAAGGGTTTCATACGCATCAAATGCCTATTTCACACATAGCACATAATTTCTGTATATGTATACAAATATATAAAAATAAACCTCATTTTGTTCTTACGGCTCTGCAATAAAAACATGAAAACATAGGAAAAAAAAATATATATTGTTGGATTTGTTTCATTCATGGCTCACATTTATTTGATTTTAATGATAACAAAACATATTTGTTTTATGTGTTTCAAAGCTTTACCTAAAGATTTATACATTGCTCTTTTATTGATAAAGCTTTGATCTTTGGAAGGAAAATTATTTCATAAGTATATTTGAAGTATTTGTGTTGATTCAAGCATTGTTTGTGAAGGAAGAAATCATTTTGGAGAAAAACCTTTTTAAAGTTTAGATGTCTAGAAGCAAGAAAATCCTGGAACTGCACTTTCATTCGAGTGAAATGTTTTCAACCGAGTGAAAATGGAGTCAGTTTTTGAACCCGAGAGAATTTTAATTCTGGACAAGAAAATCATTCGAGTGAAACATTTTCAACCGAGTGAAACTGGAGTCAGTGTTTGAACCCGAGAGAATTTTATTTCTGGACAAGAAAATCATTCGAGTGAAATTTTTTCAACCGAGTGAAACTGGGCTCAGTTTTCGCACCCGAGAGCATTTCATTTCTGGACAAGAAAATCATTCGAATGAAAAACTTTCAACCGGGTGAAACTTGGATTCCGGACATGCGCGCAAGTTTCCGGTTCGAAAAAACTTTGAAAAATAAATATAAATTCATGCCACGTCATATTCCACGTGTATAAAGCACTGACAGCTCATTAATTACAATTATAGCCGTTGGAAGTCAAAAGTTGAATTTCGTTATCAGACAGAACTTTCAACCGAGTGAAAATATTTCACCCGAGTGAAACTGGGCGACAGACGCAAAACCTGTCAAATTTGACAGCAACGGTCACCTGCTTTCTTGGAGACATTTCTGACCTTCCCAACGGTTCTTCAACGTCTCTTTGGCCCCCAAATGAGTATAAATACATGGAGAAACACTTTGGAGATAACTCTTGGCCATAAGATCAAAGATTCATCATCAAATACAAGAGAAAAGAGCTTATCTTGAGAAATTCATTATTGTAGTTGTGCTTTCACTTGTATATCTAGCTTGAGTGCTATTGTGTGAGCTTGTAAGATTGCAAACATTTCAAGTCTTAGAATCTCTTGAGTGTAGAGTGGTTTCTAGTGAGCCTTGAAAAAAACTAGAGAATGGTTTCTAGTGAGCCTTGGAGAAAACTAGAGATTGGTTGGGTGTGAACCTTGAAGAAAACACCATTGTAATCTTGATCAAGAATTAGTGGAGGAATTCTCAAGTGGGCAAGCTTGAGGAGAGGACGTAGACTCCAGTTGGTGGAGTTGAACCTCTATAAATCCCGGTGCACTCTTTTCCTTATCCTCATTTATTTACTTGCTTTATTTGAACTTGACATTAGTTGGTTGTTCTTGATCTTTGGTTAAGTGAATTTAGTTGTAAATTTTGATTTTGCTAAAGTTTTTAAAACAACCAATTCACCCCCCCTCTTGGTTGCACTTGGGCCAACAATTGGTATCAGAGCTTAGTGATTTTTATTTTCAAAACCTTGCGGTTTCAAAATCAAAAGATCCATGGCAACCACTAGTTTTATGCATCTTGAGGGACAAAGCACATCTAGGCCACCATTGTTTGATTCTACAAATTTTAATTGGTGGAAAACTAGGATGGAGATTCATATTAAAGCTATTGATTATGCTTTATGGAGAATTATCAAAGATGGTCCTAATATTCCTTTAAAAGTAGTTGATGGTAAACAAGTACCAAAAGATTCAAAAGAATTTAACTCGGAGGATGATGCTATGTGCACTATGAATGCTAGAGCTATGAATATTATATATTGTGCGCTAACCCCCGATGTGTTCAATTTAGTCTCTTCTTGTAATGATGCTAAGGAAATATGGAACAAGTTGTTGGTGACATATGAAGGAACTTCACAAGTCAAAGACACCAAGATGCATATGCTAGTTAGAGCATATGAACTTTTCACTATGGAGCCAAGAGAGAGCATTCAAGATATGTTCAAAAGATTCAATGAAATTCTTACACCACTCAAGTTGCTTGGAAAGGAATATACTAATGAAGAGTTGGTGAGAAAAATCTTGTGGAGCTTGCCTTCTTCGTGGAAAAGTATAGTTGAAGCTATTAATGAAGGTGGAAGCATCAAGACCATGCACATTGATGAGCTATTTGGGAAATTATTGACATATGAGATGAAGGAGCAAGAGGAAGAAAGGCTCAACAACAAAAACAAGTTGATGGCCTTCAAAGTTAAAGAAGATGATTCATCTTCATCTTCTTCAAATGAAGATGATTCGGATGATGTAGCAATCTTGACCAAGAAGTTCAAGAAAATTCTCAAGAGGTCAAAGAATAAAGGTTCTAGAGGCAAAAAGAATGAGATCACTTGCTACAAGTGTAAGGAGCTTGGACATTTACAATTTGATTGTCCATTGAACAAGCCAAAGAAGCACAAACATCACAAGAGAGGAAAGAAAAAACTTAGAGCTATGGCGGCTTGGAGTGATAGTTGCTCATCCTATAGTGAAAGCTCATCATCATCAAATGACACAAGTGATCAAGCCAATCTTTGCTTGATGATTGAAGAAGATGAAGTCTCTTCAAATCAAAGCTACCCCAAATTGTGTCTCATGACAAAAGAAGAAAATGAGGTAACAAGTATTTATTCTAGTAACACATCATCATCATCATCATGCTCATCTAGTTGCTCATATGAAGAATTATTAGATGCATTTCATGAGCTTTTCAAAAATTCAAAAAGACTTGTCAAAAAGGTTGATGAATTGAAGGTTGTAAATGCTTCTTTAACAAAAGAAATAGATGACTTGAAGAAAGAGAACTTAGATATTAGTTTATCCTTGAGACAAGAAATTGATGAACTAAAAAAGGAGAACTTTGATCTCATTCAATCTTTGTCTAAATTTGTTAAAGGTAAAGAAAACCTTGATTTGTTACTTGGTGGTCAAAAAGGAGTTTATGACAAAGCGGGAATTGGTTTTAATCCATTGATGAAGGAAAGAAAATTTGGAAATAGATTTATTGATGCATCTACATCCTCATCTAGATCATTTGTAACATGTCATGCTTGTGGTGGAAAAGGTCATTATTCTTATGAATGCATATTCAAAAGAGGAAAAGTTCCTTTTGGCTACAAATTAGTATGGGTTCCTAAAGGAACTAAAATTATTGGAGCTAACCCTCAAGGACCCAAAGAAATTTGGGTACCAAAAATCAAAACTTGAAATCTCTTGTAGGGTGCTAGAGTATGTAGCAAAAATTAGAAGCATACACTTGAAGCTCTATGCACCAAGAAATTGGAGATTTGAAGTTCAATGGCAAATGCTTGAGACAAAGTTCATTTGTGGTAACATTGTTGATTTTTATTAGTTAATGGTGATTATTGATACATTGTGTTATTTGAGTTTGATATGTTGTTTGATGAGTATATATGAGTTATTCATTGTTCTTAGAAGATATATGACATGTTAGATATTACTATGATCATTGTGGATTTGTTCCAATATTTTTGATGATATGATCTTATATTAATAATGTTGCTATCTTATTATTTGATACTTGGCTTTTTTTTTTTTATTTAGAAAGGGGGAGAAAGTTTTTATATGCTTTGATTAAGGGGGAGCTTATTGCATGTTTTAATGATAAACAATTTATCATGATTTGTTTTGATAATCTATATATCTTTTTTATTATGACAAAAAGGGGGAGAGATAAATGGGGAGAGATAAAATTGAAGAATATTTAATAAAGGGGGATAATAATTGTTTATGCTTGTTGTTTAGATATTATATATGTCCTTTAAAAGGTTGTTTTGTCATCATCAAAAAGGGGGAGATTGTTGGATTTGTTTCATTCATGGCTCACATTTATTTGATTTTAATGATAACAAAACATATTTGTTTTATGTGTTTCAAAGCTTTACCTAAAGATTTATACATTGCTCTTTTATTGATAAAGCTTTGATCTTTGGAAGGAAAATTATTTCATAAGTATATTTGAAGTATTTGTGTTGATTCAAGCATTGTTTGTGAAGGAAGAAATCATTTTGGAGAAAAACCTTTTTAAAGTTTAGATGTCTAGAAGCAAGAAAATCCTGGAACTGTACTTTCATTCGAGTGAAATGTTTTCAACCGAGTGAAAATGGAGTCAGTTTTTGAACCCGAGAGAATTTTAATTCTGGACAAGAAAATCATTCGAGTGAAACATTTTCAACCGAGTGAAACTGGAGTCAGTGTTTGAACCCGAGAGAATTTTATTTCTGGACAAGAAAATCATTCGAGTGAAATTTTTTCAACCGAGTGAAACTGGGCTCAGTTTTCGCACCCGAGAGCATTTCATTTCTGGACAAGAAAATCATTCGAATGAAAAACTTTCAACCGGGTGAAACTTGGATTCCGGACATGCGCGCAAGTTTCCGGTTCGAAAAAACTTTGAAAAATAAATATAAATTCATGCCACGTCATATTCCACGTGTATAAAGCACTGACAGCTCATTAATTACAATTATAGCCGTTGGAAGTCAAAAGTTGAATTTCGTTATCAGACAGAACTTTCAACCGAGTGAAAATATTTCACCCGAGTGAAACTGGGCGACAGACGCAAAACCTGTCAAATTTGACAGCAACGGTCACCTGCTTTCTTGGAGACATTTCTGACCTTCCCAACGGTTCTTCAACGTCTCTTTGGCCCCCAAATGAGTATAAATACATGGAGAAACACTTTGGAGATAACTCTTGGCCATAAGATCAAAGATTCATCATCAAATACAAGAGAAAAGAGCTTATCTTGAGAAATTCATTATTGTAGTTGTGCTTTCACTTGTATATCTAGCTTGAGTGCTATTGTGTGAGCTTGTAAGATTGCAAACATTTCAAGTCTTAGAATCTCTTGAGTGTAGAGTGGTTTCTAGTGAGCCTTGAAAAAAACTAGAGAATGGTTTCTAGTGAGCCTTGGAGAAAACTAGAGATTGGTTGGGTGTGAACCTTGAAGAAAACACCATTGTAATCTTGATCAAGAATTAGTGGAGGAATTCTCAAGTGGGCAAGCTTGAGGAGAGGACGTAGACTCCAGTTGGTGGAGTTGAACCTCTATAAATCCCGGTGCACTCTTTTCCTTATCCTCATTTATTTACTTGCTTTATTTGAACTTGACATTAGTTGGTTGTTCTTGATCTTTGGTTAAGTGAATTTAGTTGTAAATTTTGATTTTGCTAAAGTTTTTAAAACAACCAATTCACCCCCCCTCTTGGTTGCACTTGGGCCAACAATTGGTATCAGAGCTTAGTGATTTTTATTTTCAAAACCTTGCGGTTTCAAAATCAAAAGATCCATGGCAACCACTAGTTTTATGCATCTTGAGGGACAAAGCACATCTAGGCCACCATTGTTTGATTCTACAAATTTTAATTGGTGGAAAACTAGGATGGAGATTCATATTAAAGCTATTGATTATGCTTTATGGAGAATTATCAAAGATGGTCCTAATATTCCTTTAAAAGTAGTTGATGGTAAACAAGTACCAAAAGATTCAAAAGAATTTAACTCGGAGGATGATGCTATGTGCACTATGAATGCTAGAGCTATGAATATTATATATTGTGCGCTAACCCCCGATGTGTTCAATTTAGTCTCTTCTTGTAATGATGCTAAGGAAATATGGAACAAGTTGTTGGTGACATATGAAGGAACTTCACAAGTCAAAGACACCAAGATGCATATGCTAGTTAGAGCATATGAACTTTTCACTATGGAGCCAAGAGAGAGCATTCAAGATATGTTCAAAAGATTCAATGAAATTCTTACACCACTCAAGTTGCTTGGAAAGGAATATACTAATGAAGAGTTGGTGAGAAAAATCTTGTGGAGCTTGCCTTCTTCGTGGAAAAGTATAGTTGAAGCTATTAATGAAGGTGGAAGCATCAAGACCATGCACATTGATGAGCTATTTGGGAAATTATTGACATATGAGATGAAGGAGCAAGAGGAAGAAAGGCTCAACAACAAAAACAAGTTGATGGCCTTCAAAGTTAAAGAAGATGATTCATCTTCATCTTCTTCAAATGAAGATGATTCGGATGATGTAGCAATCTTGACCAAGAAGTTCAAGAAAATTCTCAAGAGGTCAAAGAATAAAGGTTCTAGAGGCAAAAAGAATGAGATCACTTGCTACAAGTGTAAGGAGCTTGGACATTTACAATTTGATTGTCCATTGAACAAGCCAAAGAAGCACAAACATCACAAGAGAGGAAAGAAAAAACTTAGAGCTATGGCGGCTTGGAGTGATAGTTGCTCATCCTATAGTGAAAGCTCATCATCATCAAATGACACAAGTGATCAAGCCAATCTTTGCTTGATGATTGAAGAAGATGAAGTCTCTTCAAATCAAAGCTACCCCAAATTGTGTCTCATGACAAAAGAAGAAAATGAGGTAACAAGTATTTATTCTAGTAACACATCATCATCATCATCATGCTCATCTAGTTGCTCATATGAAGAATTATTAGATGCATTTCATGAGCTTTTCAAAAATTCAAAAAGACTTGTCAAAAAGGTTGATGAATTGAAGGTTGTAAATGCTTCTTTAACAAAAGAAATAGATGACTTGAAGAAAGAGAACTTAGATATTAGTTTATCCTTGAGACAAGAAATTGATGAACTAAAAAAGGAGAACTTTGATCTCATTCAATCTTTGTCTAAATTTGTTAAAGGTAAAGAAAACCTTGATTTGTTACTTGGTGGTCAAAAAGGAGTTTATGACAAAGCGGGAATTGGTTTTAATCCATTGATGAAGGAAAGAAAATTTGGAAATAGATTTATTGATGCATCTACATCCTCATCTAGATCATTTGTAACATGTCATGCTTGTGGTGGAAAAGGTCATTATTCTTATGAATGCATATTCAAAAGAGGAAAAGTTCCTTTTGGCTACAAATTAGTATGGGTTCCTAAAGGAACTAAAATTATTGGAGCTAACCCTCAAGGACCCAAAGAAATTTGGGTACCAAAAATCAAAACTTGAAATCTCTTGTAGGGTGCTAGAGTATGTAGCAAAAATTAGAAGCATACACTTGAAGCTCTATGCACCAAGAAATTGGAGATTTGAAGTTCAATGGCAAATGCTTGAGACAAAGTTCATTTGTGGTAACATTGTTGATTTTTATTAGTTAATGGTGATTATTGATACATTGTGTTATTTGAGTTTGATATGTTGTTTGATGAGTATATATGAGTTATTCATTGTTCTTAGAAGATATATGACATGTTAGATATTACTATGATCATTGTGGATTTGTTCCAATATTTTTGATGATATGATCTTATATTAATAATGTTGCTATCTTATTATTTGATACTTGGCTTTTTTTTTTTTATTTAGAAAGGGGGAGAAAGTTTTTATATGCTTTGATTAAGGGGGAGCTTATTGCATGTTTTAATGATAAACAATTTATCATGATTTGTTTTGATAATCTATATATCTTTTTTATTATGACAAAAAGGGGGAGAGATAAATGGGGAGAGATAAAATTGAAGAATATTTAATAAAGGGGGATAATAATTGTTTATGCTTGTTGTTTAGATATTATATATGTCCTTTAAAAGGTTGTTTTGTCATCATCAAAAAGGGGGAGATTGTTGGATTTGTTTCATTCATGGCTCACATTTATTTGATTTTAATGATAACAAAACATATTTGTTTTATGTGTTTCAAAGCTTTACCTAAAGATTTATACATTGCTCTTTTATTGATAAAGCTTTGATCTTTGGAAGGAAAATTATTTCATAAGTATATTTGAAGTATTTGTGTTGATTCAAGCATTGTTTGTGAAGGAAGAAATCATTTTGGAGAAAAACCTTTTTAAAGTTTAGATGTCTAGAAGCAAGAAAATCCTGGAACTGTACTTTCATTCGAGTGAAATGTTTTCAACCGAGTGAAAATGGAGTCAGTTTTTGAACCCGAGAGAATTTTAATTCTGGACAAGAAAATCATTCGAGTGAAACATTTTCAACCGAGTGAAACTGGAGTCAGTGTTTGAACCCGAGAGAATTTTATTTCTGGACAAGAAAATCATTCGAGTGAAATTTTTTCAACCGAGTGAAACTGGGCTCAGTTTTCGCACCCGAGAGCATTTCATTTCTGGACAAGAAAATCATTCGAATGAAAAACTTTCAACCGGGTGAAACTTGGATTCCGGACATGCGCGCAAGTTTCCGGTTCGAAAAAACTTTGAAAAATAAATATAAATTCATGCCACGTCATATTCCACGTGTATAAAGCACTGACAGCTCATTAATTACAATTATAGCCGTTGGAAGTCAAAAGTTGAATTTCGTTATCAGACAGAACTTTCAACCGAGTGAAAATATTTCACCCGAGTGAAACTGGGCGACAGACGCAAAACCTGTCAAATTTGACAGCAACGGTCACCTGCTTTCTTGGAGACATTTCTGACCTTCCCAACGGTTCTTCAACGTCTCTTTGGCCCCCAAATGAGTATAAATACATGGAGAAACACTTTGGAGATAACTCTTGGCCATAAGATCAAAGATTCATCATCAAATACAAGAGAAAAGAGCTTATCTTGAGAAATTCATTATTGTAGTTGTGCTTTCACTTGTATATCTAGCTTGAGTGCTATTGTGTGAGCTTGTAAGATTGCAAACATTTCAAGTCTTAGAATCTCTTGAGTGTAGAGTGGTTTCTAGTGAGCCTTGAAAAAAACTAGAGAATGGTTTCTAGTGAGCCTTGGAGAAAACTAGAGATTGGTTGGGTGTGAACCTTGAAGAAAACACCATTGTAATCTTGATCAAGAATTAGTGGAGGAATTCTCAAGTGGGCAAGCTTGAGGAGAGGACGTAGACTCCAGTTGGTGGAGTTGAACCTCTATAAATCCCGGTGCACTCTTTTCCTTATCCTCATTTATTTACTTGCTTTATTTGAACTTGACATTAGTTGGTTGTTCTTGATCTTTGGTTAAGTGAATTTAGTTGTAAATTTTGATTTTGCTAAAGTTTTTAAAACAACCAATTCACCCCCCCTCTTGGTTGCACTTGGGCCAACAATTGGTATCAGAGCTTAGTGATTTTTATTTTCAAAACCTTGCGGTTTCAAAATCAAAAGATCCATGGCAACCACTAGTTTTATGCATCTTGAGGGACAAAGCACATCTAGGCCACCATTGTTTGATTCTACAAATTTTAATTGGTGGAAAACTAGGATGGAGATTCATATTAAAGCTATTGATTATGCTTTATGGAGAATTATCAAAGATGGTCCTAATATTCCTTTAAAAGTAGTTGATGGTAAACAAGTACCAAAAGATTCAAAAGAATTTAACTCGGAGGATGATGCTATGTGCACTATGAATGCTAGAGCTATGAATATTATATATTGTGCGCTAACCCCCGATGTGTTCAATTTAGTCTCTTCTTGTAATGATGCTAAGGAAATATGGAACAAGTTGTTGGTGACATATGAAGGAACTTCACAAGTCAAAGACACCAAGATGCATATGCTAGTTAGAGCATATGAACTTTTCACTATGGAGCCAAGAGAGAGCATTCAAGATATGTTCAAAAGATTCAATGAAATTCTTACACCACTCAAGTTGCTTGGAAAGGAATATACTAATGAAGAGTTGGTGAGAAAAATCTTGTGGAGCTTGCCTTCTTCGTGGAAAAGTATAGTTGAAGCTATTAATGAAGGTGGAAGCATCAAGACCATGCACATTGATGAGCTATTTGGGAAATTATTGACATATGAGATGAAGGAGCAAGAGGAAGAAAGGCTCAACAACAAAAACAAGTTGATGGCCTTCAAAGTTAAAGAAGATGATTCATCTTCATCTTCTTCAAATGAAGATGATTCGGATGATGTAGCAATCTTGACCAAGAAGTTCAAGAAAATTCTCAAGAGGTCAAAGAATAAAGGTTCTAGAGGCAAAAAGAATGAGATCACTTGCTACAAGTGTAAGGAGCTTGGACATTTACAATTTGATTGTCCATTGAACAAGCCAAAGAAGCACAAACATCACAAGAGAGGAAAGAAAAAACTTAGAGCTATGGCGGCTTGGAGTGATAGTTGCTCATCCTATAGTGAAAGCTCATCATCATCAAATGACACAAGTGATCAAGCCAATCTTTGCTTGATGATTGAAGAAGATGAAGTCTCTTCAAATCAAAGCTACCCCAAATTGTGTCTCATGACAAAAGAAGAAAATGAGGTAACAAGTATTTATTCTAGTAACACATCATCATCATCATCATGCTCATCTAGTTGCTCATATGAAGAATTATTAGATGCATTTCATGAGCTTTTCAAAAATTCAAAAAGACTTGTCAAAAAGGTTGATGAATTGAAGGTTGTAAATGCTTCTTTAACAAAAGAAATAGATGACTTGAAGAAAGAGAACTTAGATATTAGTTTATCCTTGAGACAAGAAATTGATGAACTAAAAAAGGAGAACTTTGATCTCATTCAATCTTTGTCTAAATTTGTTAAAGGTAAAGAAAACCTTGATTTGTTACTTGGTGGTCAAAAAGGAGTTTATGACAAAGCGGGAATTGGTTTTAATCCATTGATGAAGGAAAGAAAATTTGGAAATAGATTTATTGATGCATCTACATCCTCATCTAGATCATTTGTAACATGTCATGCTTGTGGTGGAAAAGGTCATTATTCTTATGAATGCATATTCAAAAGAGGAAAAGTTCCTTTTGGCTACAAATTAGTATGGGTTCCTAAAGGAACTAAAATTATTGGAGCTAACCCTCAAGGACCCAAAGAAATTTGGGTACCAAAAATCAAAACTTGAAATCTCTTGTAGGGTGCTAGAGTATGTAGCAAAAATTAGAAGCATACACTTGAAGCTCTATGCACCAAGAAATTGGAGATTTGAAGTTCAATGGCAAATGCTTGAGACAAAGTTCATTTGTGGTAACATTGTTGATTTTTATTAGTTAATGGTGATTATTGATACATTGTGTTATTTGAGTTTGATATGTTGTTTGATGAGTATATATGAGTTATTCATTGTTCTTAGAAGATATATGACATGTTAGATATTACTATGATCATTGTGGATTTGTTCCAATATTTTTGATGATATGATCTTATATTAATAATGTTGCTATCTTATTATTTGATACTTGGCTTTTTTTTTTTTATTTAGAAAGGGGGAGAAAGTTTTTATATGCTTTGATTAAGGGGGAGCTTATTGCATGTTTTAATGATAAACAATTTATCATGATTTGTTTTGATAATCTATATATCTTTTTTATTATGACAAAAAGGGGGAGAGATAAATGGGGAGAGATAAAATTGAAGAATATTTAATAAAGGGGGATAATAATTGTTTATGCTTGTTGTTTAGATATTATATATGTCCTTTAAAAGGTTGTTTTGTCATCATCAAAAAGGGGGAGATTGTTGGATTTGTTTCATTCATGGCTCACATTTATTTGATTTTAATGATAACAAAACATATTTGTTTTATGTGTTTCAAAGCTTTACCTAAAGATTTATACATTGCTCTTTTATTGATAAAGCTTTGATCTTTGGAAGGAAAATTATTTCATAAGTATATTTGAAGTATTTGTGTTGATTCAAGCATTGTTTGTGAAGGAAGAAATCATTTTGGAGAAAAACCTTTTTAAAGTTTAGATGTCTAGAAGCAAGAAAATCCTGGAACTGTACTTTCATTCGAGTGAAATGTTTTCAACCGAGTGAAAATGGAGTCAGTTTTTGAACCCGAGAGAATTTTAATTCTGGACAAGAAAATCATTCGAGTGAAACATTTTCAACCGAGTGAAACTGGAGTCAGTGTTTGAACCCGAGAGAATTTTATTTCTGGACAAGAAAATCATTCGAGTGAAATTTTTTCAACCGAGTGAAACTGGGCTCAGTTTTCGCACCCGAGAGCATTTCATTTCTGGACAAGAAAATCATTCGAATGAAAAACTTTCAACCGGGTGAAACTTGGATTCCGGACATGCGCGCAAGTTTCCGGTTCGAAAAAACTTTGAAAAATAAATATAAATTCATGCCACATCATATTCCACGTGTATAAAGCACTGACAGCTCATTAATTACAATTATAGCCGTTGGAAGTCAAAAGTTGAATTTCGTTATCAGACAGAACTTTCAACCGAGTGAAAATATTTCACCCGAGTGAAACTGGGCGACAGACGCAAAACCTGTCAAATTTGACAGCAACGGTCACCTGCTTTCTTGGAGACATTTCTGACCTTCCCAACGGTTCTTCAACGTCTCTTTGGCCCCCAAATGAGTATAAATACATGGAGAAACACTTTGGAGATAACTCTTGGCCATAAGATCAAAGATTCATCATCAAATACAAGAGAAAAGAGCTTATCTTGAGAAATTCATTATTGTAGTTGTGCTTTCACTTGTATATCTAGCTTGAGTGCTATTGTGTGAGCTTGTAAGATTGCAAACATTTCAAGTCTTAGAATCTCTTGAGTGTAGAGTGGTTTCTAGTGAGCCTTGAAAAAAACTAGAGAATGGTTTCTAGTGAGCCTTGGAGAAAACTAGAGATTGGTTGGGTGTGAACCTTGAAGAAAACACCATTGTAATCTTGATCAAGAATTAGTGGAGGAATTCTCAAGTGGGCAAGCTTGAGGAGAGGACGTAGACTCCAGTTGGTGGAGTTGAACCTCTATAAATCCCGGTGCACTCTTTTCCTTATCCTCATTTATTTACTTGCTTTATTTGAACTTGACATTAGTTGGTTGTTCTTGATCTTTGGTTAAGTGAATTTAGTTGTAAATTTTGATTTTGCTAAAGTTTTTAAAACAACCAATTCACCCCCCCTCTTGGTTGCACTTGGGCCAACAATTGGTATCAGAGCTTAGTGATTTTTATTTTCAAAACCTTGCGGTTTCAAAATCAAAAGATCCATGGCAACCACTAGTTTTATGCATCTTGAGGGACAAAGCACATCTAGGCCACCATTGTTTGATTCTACAAATTTTAATTGGTGGAAAACTAGGATGGAGATTCATATTAAAGCTATTGATTATGCTTTATGGAGAATTATCAAAGATGGTCCTAATATTCCTTTAAAAGTAGTTGATGGTAAACAAGTACCAAAAGATTCAAAAGAATTTAACTCGGAGGATGATGCTATGTGCACTATGAATGCTAGAGCTATGAATATTATATATTGTGCGCTAACCCCCGATGTGTTCAATTTAGTCTCTTCTTGTAATGATGCTAAGGAAATATGGAACAAGTTGTTGGTGACATATGAAGGAACTTCACAAGTCAAAGACACCAAGATGCATATGCTAGTTAGAGCATATGAACTTTTCACTATGGAGCCAAGAGAGAGCATTCAAGATATGTTCAAAAGATTCAATGAAATTCTTACACCACTCAAGTTGCTTGGAAAGGAATATACTAATGAAGAGTTGGTGAGAAAAATCTTGTGGAGCTTGCCTTCTTCGTGGAAAAGTATAGTTGAAGCTATTAATGAAGGTGGAAGCATCAAGACCATGCACATTGATGAGCTATTTGGGAAATTATTGACATATGAGATGAAGGAGCAAGAGGAAGAAAGGCTCAACAACAAAAACAAGTTGATGGCCTTCAAAGTTAAAGAAGATGATTCATCTTCATCTTCTTCAAATGAAGATGATTCGGATGATGTAGCAATCTTGACCAAGAAGTTCAAGAAAATTCTCAAGAGGTCAAAGAATAAAGGTTCTAGAGGCAAAAAGAATGAGATCACTTGCTACAAGTGTAAGGAGCTTGGACATTTACAATTTGATTGTCCATTGAACAAGCCAAAGAAGCACAAACATCACAAGAGAGGAAAGAAAAAACTTAGAGCTATGGCGGCTTGGAGTGATAGTTGCTCATCCTATAGTGAAAGCTCATCATCATCAAATGACACAAGTGATCAAGCCAATCTTTGCTTGATGATTGAAGAAGATGAAGTCTCTTCAAATCAAAGCTACCCCAAATTGTGTCTCATGACAAAAGAAGAAAATGAGGTAACAAGTATTTATTCTAGTAACACATCATCATCATCATCATGCTCATCTAGTTGCTCATATGAAGAATTATTAGATGCATTTCATGAGCTTTTCAAAAATTCAAAAAGACTTGTCAAAAAGGTTGATGAATTGAAGGTTGTAAATGCTTCTTTAACAAAAGAAATAGATGACTTGAAGAAAGAGAACTTAGATATTAGTTTATCCTTGAGACAAGAAATTGATGAACTAAAAAAGGAGAACTTTGATCTCATTCAATCTTTGTCTAAATTTGTTAAAGGTAAAGAAAACCTTGATTTGTTACTTGGTGGTCAAAAAGGAGTTTATGACAAAGCGGGAATTGGTTTTAATCCATTGATGAAGGAAAGAAAATTTGGAAATAGATTTATTGATGCATCTACATCCTCATCTAGATCATTTGTAACATGTCATGCTTGTGGTGGAAAAGGTCATTATTCTTATGAATGCATATTCAAAAGAGGAAAAGTTCCTTTTGGCTACAAATTAGTATGGGTTCCTAAAGGAACTAAAATTATTGGAGCTAACCCTCAAGGACCCAAAGAAATTTGGGTACCAAAAATCAAAACTTGAAATCTCTTGTAGGGTGCTAGAGTATGTAGCAAAAATTAGAAGCATACACTTGAAGCTCTATGCACCAAGAAATTGGAGATTTGAAGTTCAATGGCAAATGCTTGAGACAAAGTTCATTTGTGGTAACATTGTTGATTTTTATTAGTTAATGGTGATTATTGATACATTGTGTTATTTGAGTTTGATATGTTGTTTGATGAGTATATATGAGTTATTCATTGTTCTTAGAAGATATATGACATGTTAGATATTACTATGATCATTGTGGATTTGTTCCAATATTTTTGATGATATGATCTTATATTAATAATGTTGCTATCTTATTATTTGATACTTGGCTTTTTTTTTTTTATTTAGAAAGGGGGAGAAAGTTTTTATATGCTTTGATTAAGGGGGAGCTTATTGCATGTTTTAATGATAAACAATTTATCATGATTTGTTTTGATAATCTATATATCTTTTTTATTATGACAAAAAGGGGGAGAGATAAATGGGGAGAGATAAAATTGAAGAATATTTAATAAAGGGGGATAATAATTGTTTATGCTTGTTGTTTAGATATTATATATGTCCTTTAAAAGGTTGTTTTGTCATCATCAAAAAGGGGGAGATTGTTGGATTTGTTTCATTCATGGCTCACATTTATTTGATTTTAATGATAACAAAACATATTTGTTTTATGTGTTTCAAAGCTTTACCTAAAGATTTATACATTGCTCTTTTATTGATAAAGCTTTGATCTTTGGAAGGAAAATTATTTCATAAGTATATTTGAAGTATTTGTGTTGATTCAAGCATTGTTTGTGAAGGAAGAAATCATTTTGGAGAAAAACCTTTTTAAAGTTTAGATGTCTAGAAGCAAGAAAATCCTGGAACTGTACTTTCATTCGAGTGAAATGTTTTCAACCGAGTGAAAATGGAGTCAGTTTTTGAACCCGAGAGAATTTTAATTCTGGACAAGAAAATCATTCGAGTGAAACATTTTCAACCGAGTGAAACTGGAGTCAGTGTTTGAACCCGAGAGAATTTTATTTCTGGACAAGAAAATCATTCGAGTGAAATTTTTTCAACCGAGTGAAACTGGGCTCAGTTTTCGCACCCGAGAGCATTTCATTTCTGGACAAGAAAATCATTCGAATGAAAAACTTTCAACCGGGTGAAACTTGGATTCCGGACATGCGCGCAAGTTTCCGGTTCGAAAAAACTTTGAAAAATAAATATAAATTCATGCCACATCATATTCCACGTGTATAAAGCACTGACAGCTCATTAATTACAATTATAGCCGTTGGAAGTCAAAAGTTGAATTTCGTTATCAGACAGAACTTTCAACCGAGTGAAAATATTTCACCCGAGTGAAACTGGGCGACAGACGCAAAACCTGTCAAATTTGACAGCAACGGTCACCTGCTTTCTTGGAGACATTTCTGACCTTCCCAACGGTTCTTCAACGTCTCTTTGGCCCCCAAATGAGTATAAATACATGGAGAAACACTTTGGAGATAACTCTTGGCCATAAGATCAAAGATTCATCATCAAATACAAGAGAAAAGAGCTTATCTTGAGAAATTCATTATTGTAGTTGTGCTTTCACTTGTATATCTAGCTTGAGTGCTATTGTGTGAGCTTGTAAGATTGCAAACATTTCAAGTCTTAGAATCTCTTGAGTGTAGAGTGGTTTCTAGTGAGCCTTGAAAAAAACTAGAGAATGGTTTCTAGTGAGCCTTGGAGAAAACTAGAGATTGGTTGGGTGTGAACCTTGAAGAAAACACCATTGTAATCTTGATCAAGAATTAGTGGAGGAATTCTCAAGTGGGCAAGCTTGAGGAGAGGACGTAGACTCCAGTTGGTGGAGTTGAACCTCTATAAATCCCGGTGCACTCTTTTCCTTATCCTCATTTATTTACTTGCTTTATTTGAACTTGACATTAGTTGGTTGTTCTTGATCTTTGGTTAAGTGAATTTAGTTGTAAATTTTGATTTTGCTAAAGTTTTTAAAACAACCAATTCACCCCCCCTCTTGGTTGCACTTGGGCCAACATATATAACATGATAAAATTTATTCACATAATGATCCGGGGGTTAGCACGCGCAAAACAATCACAAAAGCATGCATTACACACACACACCTCTACACATTTCTTCGTAACTTAGCAAGCATTTTCCTTTCTAGATTTTTAACATGTGATCATTTATTTTAAAGTAGGTTTAACGGACAGCTCCAGGTAAAAGAAGAAGTTCGGCACTACTTACTCTTTTACCTTAATGCTTGCCATAGTGCAAGCTAGCTAGCTTGCAGTAACGCTAAAGCATCATAGCCCATGTACATAGCACTTAGGTTTACTTGGCCTTAACCGTCCCTTAAGGCAGCACCTTCCTTACCATAGTATGAAGAAAGGAGCATCCATAGAAACCCTTACCTTGCTCAGAAAACAGCAGCAATTGAAGCAAGAAAATTGTCTCGCACCATACGCGCCTCTGTGAAGCTTTCCATGCCCTCCACCTTCGGTTTTTCCTCCAATTTCATTTTGCTTTCTTTTTTGATTTCTTTCGGCATTAAAATCAAAGATTGTGGTCTGATTTGGCAGGTTTTAATTGATCCAAGAAGCCTTGAAGACGCTGCCAAGTCCAAGCGGTGATATGCGGCCAAATTGGCCTTGTCGGCCAAGCATAATTTTTTACCAACTTTTGGTCTAATTGCTCTCGGCTCCCCTAAATCATTTTATTTATTAATTTAATTTGTTTATCCCTTATTATGGCATGTTTTAGGCACCATTCTCAACTTTTAACTAGGTCATTTTGGGTCCCAGATTTTACGTAAGGCCAAGAATACTTTAGGTGCACCCGAAAGTCCCTATGTGCATCCTATTGTGTCTTGCCTTATACTCCCTCCATCCCGGTTTGTTTGCTCCATTTGGGTTTGGCACGAAGATTAAGAAATGCTAAAAGTATGCATTTTTTTCCAAGTTTACCCCTGTCTCCTTCACTGTCTGCTACCCTAATCTCGTCAGAAAAATTTAGTAGCTCAACAATCCATCCCTACCCCATCTCGTCAACTCTGCCTCCTTCGATCTCTTCCGATGTCCTTGCCTTGTCGCCTCCTGCCTCCGATCTCCTAGCATCGTCTCCAACCTCAGTCGCGTCGCCCTGATCTTCTCGCCCCGTCGCCCATCGGCCATCGCCCTAATCTCCGCGTTCCGATCTTTTCACCCCGTCGCCCGTCGGCCACCGCCCTACTCTTCTCGTTCGAATCTTCTCGGCCCATCACCCGTCGGCCATCACCGTAATCTCCTCGTTTTGATTTTTTTGCCTTGTCGCCCGTCAGCCACCGCCCTAATCTCCTTGTTCCGATCTTCTCGCCCTATTGCCTTAACCTCTTCATGTCGTCACTCGTTGCCTGAGACCTTCTTTCCCGATCATCCGCTGCCCCGATTTCTTGTTGCTCGCAGCCCTAATTGCCAGTCGTGACCACGCCGGCAATGACCAACAAGGGCATCAGAGAAACAGAATAACAAGAAAACGAACGAGGGTGAAGTAGAATAGATGGGGAGGGGTATAATTGTAAAGTTATCTAGTAAAATTTACTAAAAAAGGAAATGGTGCAAAGAATTTGGGACGACCCAAAAAGAAAAGTGGTGCAAAGAATATGGGACGGAGGGAGTATTTTTTTTTTCAGCATTTTCTACTTTCATGGAATTCTCGTGAGTACTTTTCATTGGTACCTTCAATTTTATTTAGAACCCAAGGCTTCTAGGTTCACAATTTCAAATAAATGCACATACAGGTATGCCTGAGGGTTTCCTAGTGTTCCTCTTAATGCTCAGAAAAATTTCTCATAAAAATTAAAGTCCATGAAAGCCTCACATTTTCTTTTACATGCCAATGACTGATTCTATTAATACCTGCTAGGGCTTCCAGCTTATAGCCAATGCAAGTCATGGGCTTGACACTAGCCCATTTGGTGTAAAGAGCAACATATTACATAACCGATCAAAGTCCAAGCTTTGGCTTATGTAAGAAGATTTCATCTCTTTCCAGTTAATAAGTAGGTTTAGGTTGAGTAAGATGAGGTACAAGATTGATTAGATTATATATATACTTTCTGTTGTCACCTACTAAAAAAAAAAACCTCCAAAACTCAAAGTTAATTTCATTTTGCAACTTAGTAGCTCTTAGAGACTAAAAGGGAGATATCATCTTTTTGTGTGGGTCGTAAAGAGACTAAAGAAAAAGAAAATTATAAATGATAAATATTTTTAAATATATTTTATGCTCTTTTGATATGCATAAAAGCACAAACTTTTACATGAAAATAAGTTAAGAACTATAGGTCTTTACATATTCTAACCACTTATGTATATGTTACTATTTTATTTTTAATATACTTCATAAAACATACATCATACATATAATAATAATAAATGTTGGGGGTGGCTGGACGCCCTCCAGCCAGCCCTTGTCTTCGCTACTGCTAGAGCGTTTGATGTTAGAACGCCGGATTCATCTATGGATCCGGACGTGTTTTTGTTGCATCGAGTGAATTAGGGGAGGAAACAAGTGTTATGATTATCCTAATGATTTTAGCAAGAGTTTTGTGCTGAGTAGGCTACATTCTTAGTAGGATTTGCTCTTGTAGATGACTGCAATTCTGTGGAATCAAAATTCCTTCTTTGGTTTGAATGGAGACGGAGAGATGATGTGAACCACCTTCTTCTCCGGTCTTGGTAAAATGTAAGAGCCCTCAAGGAAATTGGAGAGTTCAACAATAATTGGGTAAATTTCTTCCTTTTTTCTGTTATTTTATTCTTCATGCACCCAGAGTTTGCTCTACCTACTGAGTAAAAATTAATCTCCTCGAGTTATTGTCTAGTGTCATTTATATTTCTTGCTGAGCCCCTAATACTTTTATGGAATCTAGCTAATTGACTACCTTATGTTATCGTGACCTTTACAAAATGATTGAAGGTGTGAGAGGATATTGTGAAAGTTTAAAGTTCGACTCCAGCCTCACCACTCATTCATTATATTATGAATAACTGATTCCATTACTTTTTGGGCCTCGAAAAAGTTAATATACCTATTCACTTTAGGTAATATAATAGTATATCTTTCTCTTATATACCCGTTATGATACTTTTGGTTAAAAATAAATAATTGCCTTTTTGTAGCAATCCTACGTTACAGGACAAAACTAGTAGATGATGAAGGATGAGATGAAAAATATATCGAGTTGTTATACCTTCACCTGGAGTTTTGACTAAGATCGAGCATATATTGAGCTAAGACCTGGAATTGAGAATTTTGAATTTGATACTAATTAATCTAAATACTTATTTACCATACCATTAGATCTGCTGAGAGCCAAAACTACTATTAATTGAGAACTGATTCATATTCTTCTTATTTTAACTTTAAAAATCTGCTTAAAATAAATAACTTTAACTTATCGGTAAAAGTTTGTTTTTATCATTAGAAAGCTCGCCTTTTGCTAGGCCCATATGTACCGAAAAAACAAATGTTAAATCCGCCGAATCTTCACACTTGAATTTTTTGACGACTTTAAAAGTCCAACTGTTGCATGAATCATACGGTCACGGCTCACCGCCCAGAGCCCAGAATTGCCGTAATGAGCCGAAAGATCTTGTCCACGGGTTTTCCCTCTACTTGAATCAGCCACCGTGAGCAGAAAATTTGCGTTTTTTATATATATTGAAAATGGATTAAAGGTTATAATAAGTTTTAAATCTCAATGCATTTTCAAGTTGCCAGTCAATTTAGATTTCAAGCACGCTTGGAATTGTTGTTGTCCCAAAGAAGTGGATATGCTTTTGTTAGGTGCATGTTACATGATGAAATAATATAAAATAAAGTTCAAATCTGTGGTGTGGATGATAGATCACCTTTGTTAGGGAAGAAAAATTAAAAAAAAAAGAAAAGGAGGAACTCACCAAAAGACAAATTAGCTCGAAACAATCATAACACTTGTTTCTTCTGTGGATCTCCCTTCATCACATGTATACTCACGCAATGAGAACTAAAAATTGATTAAGCAATGCACTTAATCAAATAAACAATGAGAATCCACTTGTCATGAAGTTTAAAGCAAACCTGAATGCTCTATATTATTTATAAAATGAATAATAAATAACAAAAGAGAGCTTATTTATAGGCCTGCAAAGAAAATTTAACCCACAAATAATTAAAGAAACTGAAAATAACAAGGAGTCCAAAACAATATAAACTTTGGACACTTGAATATTCCTTATAATGATGGAGTTTTGACCTACCGAACACGGTTACCTAATGCCTAAACCACCGGCAACACCTGTAGAGTATGATTTTCCCTTTGAAATAGCATGCTATATATAATAGGTTGTTTTGATAGTTACAACAAAAGTTATAACCTCAAAAAGTTGAGGATTACACTGGGCATTTTCCCATATTTTCTTCTTTGGTTTCATCCAATTATTGGCCTGCTCTAGAAATTCATCTACCAATGCTCCACAACATTCGGTAACCTAAAATAATTCACGGTTGTATGAAAAACAAGTATATAAGGAATTTGGAGAAAAATGTGCTAGTAAAGTTTTTTTTCTGGAAAAAAAAAAAACAAAAATAGTTAATAATGGAAGGTGATTCCTTGATCATCTAGCACCTCAAATATAGCAAAGCTAAGATCAAAACACCGAGGCAGAGCTTCCCTCGTGATATGATTCTGTGAAATTAAGGCCCTCTGTTGAAATTGCTCGGTTATTTATAGCATAATAAAAAAAAAATTCATCGTTGAAACTAGAAACTGTAGAGTTATTTATGGAGATTAGGCATGGGCACATGGCTAAATAAAAGGCAAGTAATTAAAGTGTCCCATTATTCAGCCAATTTAGGGAAACAAATTGGATGAATTTCTTTTTACGTTTTTCTTCGCCACAATTCATGAATAATTAATGAGTATAACTATATATCACATAAACTGAGATTCAGAAGGCTTCGAGTAGGATTGTAAAATTAGTTATATATATGCTCATATAATTTAACATGCATGTTTACAATATACATATGAGACGGCTACAAACACTGCAGAGGCGGAATTGCCACCAACACATCCATCCTATACGATTGGGTTTAGCTTTGAATTTCTCTGTTTTCTATTGCCAAACAAGCATTTGATGAAGCTATTTCTGGGCCTGAAATGACGAGTCTTACAAGGATATATTATAGCACTCTAACAATGCAGCTTCTCAGGGACAACCTATACACTTTGGACTTGTGAGGATGGAGAAGAAGCCCAGGAGGCTAATGGGACCGCAAAAGTTGGTGGGGGCAGAGAAGGACAACTCTTGGTTAGTGGAACTTGCATGTGTTTCTCATTTGGCTAGAGAAAACGAATTATGTTTCCCTCACATTATATATATATATATATATATACTGCTATGAACATAAATAATTGTATAATAATTTCTAGTTATAAATACAATCAGCATTAATTTGTTGAACTATTGTCTTTGTTTATTTACGAATTAGGAATAGTGCACGTTTAAAAGAATATATCATAATTATACAAAAGGTAACAAGTATTTTAAAACACAAGGAAAAAAAAAATTGTATGGGTCACCCTTATGCAGGATATCGTTTTACATCTATAAAAAAGCTCGTTTACCTTAAACTGGGCTAATTCACACCTAGAAATGTCTTCATATGCATGGGACGAAAGAAAAAGGAAACAATGGGATTCGATTATTAACAGATCTAAAATATACAAGAAAGTCCTCACAGACTTGACCTAGTGGCTAAAATGTTCGAATTATTCACTAGTCCTTAAAAAAATTAGCATTTTTCTTCTTTTAATTAGAACTAGTTTAAATACCCGTCGTTGACACGGGATCAAAAAAAGGGGCAAATGCAAAAGATGAACAGCTAATGTACATGAAAAAAACATGTCATTGAAAGTAACAATTGCTAAATAAGAATTCATGTAATGATGGATTGAACAGTTAAGATGTTCATTCCCATCATTATAAATATTAGATAATTTAAATTAGCAAGAAATACTATAATAAGATAACAAAGTAAAAAAGAAGTACGTAATGTCCAGAGTAATGTAAATTGATAACAAAAAAACACGAATTGTTTTAAATATGAAAGGATGAGTTGTCAGGTAGTTTCTGAATCTTCTCAGAAGCAAACCATTTTTATTTTGGAGTACCTAGGGCCATAAAGCTGGAACAACAAATTTATGTTTTATATTAGAATCATATGCAGTGCATTATTAAAAGAATGTAAAAAATAGGCACCTGCTTGGAGAGTGAGGATCAACTTTGTATGGTGCGGATGGATTTGTTAAATTATAAATTGGGTGTTGTCGAAACTTTGACCTGTACATTCATGTGGAGTTCATAGTTAAATGAGATGAAGAGTTAAATAGGGTTAAAATTTTTATTGTTGGGTTTAATTAAGATGAGCCTAAGTTATTTCCTTAGTTTTAGCTAACATCTTTTTGGGCACATAAGCTACCCATTTTTTATGATGAGGTAGAACTTCATATGATAATTCGGTCATATGGTTATATATAAAATACTGGAAATAGCATCATCATTATCATAACCCATGAAAATCACTGTTACTGTGATTTCCTTTTTAAAGGGATTTATTCAATTGTTATCACAAACATAATTATTGAGATAAAAAGATAATAAGAAACTTTTCAAAAACAACCTTAGTTAGCCTCAATATGGTTTGAGTTATCATGGGTGTCATCTCCACCACATGAGGGCTCGAGTTCCATGGCTGGGTCGGCTCCTTCCGCTTTGATTCCAACAAAAAGGTTATTGTATTGTTGAGGCTTGAAATAGTTCATCATGTGTTTTGCGGTTTCCGCTGTTGGAGCAGAACATTGTGGGAAATCACGAATGCCAAACACGGTCCTTCTTTTGACTTGGCCCCCATCTAAAGCAGTCACAACACGTTCAAAATGGTCACCTATATCCATGTCATCTAATTCTTCCATCTTTGACATCCTCTTTTGGCCGGTTTCACGCTCCACGATCTGGGTAAAAATTACGATAAATAAAGTAACATATTCATGGCAAAAACTCGCACAAATTAATTCCCAATAAAATTTTAAAATTACAAAATTTTATAAAAAAAACTTGTACCCGCATAAGAAAATAATCATTCTTTTCCTTTAGCATTTCAATTTCCTTCTCCAATGCCTTCACCTGCTCGAGCAAGCCTTCATTCACTTTCCTAGCCTCTGTGACCTCCCTCTCGGCATGTAGTCTTGAACTAAAGTTAATGTCAATAATTTTGAAATGAAATACTTCCTGCAAACCTCTGATTGCTGACACTGCCGCAATCTACTTGCTCCTATTCTTGCACCTCAATGGCTCACTACTAAATGAATGTTTCACTTGACCTTTCACAGGATCATCAAGGAAAAGCTCAACAAATGAAAGGAATGTTGATACACCCAGCTGATCTGTGATATAAACTGGTTCGGGAAAGTTCAATTGCTTCAGTATTCGCTTTAGCAATGAAACATAGCAAATTGAAATTTTGTCCATGGCAAGGCAAAACACAAACAGGTTTGAATTAAAGTGTTTAGAAGGCTTACGGTTTTTTTAGTATCAGCATGAACTGAATAATTTATATTGACACGGATTTTGTAGATATGGTAATTACAGGAATTATGAAACTCTAATTTTTAATTGGTGTAAATTTCGGCAGTAATTAAGGAAATTTACCTCCTTTGATTGTGTAACTATCAATTTAAATGCAAGAAATATCGATTATTTAGGAAAGTAGATTGTTGTGAATTTAATGTCTAATATTTACCTCCTTTGAATTTAAAGGCAAGAAATCCGATTATCATTTGGTCCGTTTAAATTATTAATTATATTATTCCTCTTTCCTAATATTATAATTCACCGTGTATATTTATGCGTTCATATTTATACCTTAAATTCACCGTGTATACCTTAATATTTATGTGTTCATATTTATACCTTAATTCACTGTGCAGCTAATTTATTCCTTAATTCCTTAATTTATGCCTTAATTTTCGTCAAACTTTAATGCCATGTGCACTTTAATTCCTAATTTCCTTATTTAAACCCTCATTGTTTTTTGGAATATACACGCACAAAATAATTCCAAACTTGTTTTCTGGAATTTGAACCGCAATAACTCTCAACGTTTAAATGTTGTGATTTATGGTTAAACTTCAAACCTGGTATCAATTAAGGTAAAACATCAGTTAATGGCATTAATTAAGCTACTTTCATGCCTTATATACTTACATAATACCAATTAAAGCTTTAAAAGGGTAAATCAGTCATATTAAAAAAATTTGGGCATAAAATCTGCATATTTAAGTAAAAAAAAGTGCACATGGCATTCTCCCATAAACCAAATTAAGAAAAAGACCATAAGCTCCCTTACATATGTCCTGCTTTATATATATATATTAGATTACTAATGTCTCTTTTTTTGGATACTTAAAACCATGCTTCTGGATATGATAGATATGAAAAAAAAAAAAATACAAAGAAAGTCTGGGTTTGAAAACCTCAAATTTATACGAATAAAAACAAAGAAAGTTATGAACAGTTGGTAAAACATGTGCCAGTATAATCCAGCAAGACTATTCCGGTGGAAAATCTCACCGAATTGGCCAGCTATTTTGATCAGCTCGCGACGGCTGACAAGTTTTCTCGAAGAAGTTTCAACTTTCAAGAGAGAAAAATAAGGTGGTAAAAAAAAACAAAAAAAAATCCAGTCAAGCCAGCCTTTTACGCTCAGGTGAACCATAGGGAAGAAACGTTAATTAATTACTCCTATATTTCTTTAACAGGGGAAAATGTAATCAGCTAGCTAGTTTCACCAAATGGTACCAAAGTCATTGGGTTAAGCAAGCGTTAGTTTGCGATTAGTTGAACCGTCTTAGTTAAGTAAAACATAATAAAAGAATTTGTATTCGTGAATTTACAAGATTTCATATATAGCTAATTATGTGTCATAGATCAAGCGGATCAGTGCATTTAAAAATTTATTTACTTAAAATCATATTTTTTTTAATACTAAAATCAGTTGAAATATTCATGTATCTATATATGACGCTTTATATACAAGTCAAAACCATAATATTATAGTAGAACTTAAAAAGCCTTAATTAAAATTTCAATTAACCAATAATTAAAAACTTACCGTGAATTATTTCCTTAGCGTCAAGAGATTCAAATAAAACCGCTAAATCAACTATATTTATAACAAGTAAAAGGATAATAAACTGGTATTAATTTAACATGTTTACAATATATACATATGAGACGGCTACAACCCATTACTAAAAAAACAAACATTTCCAACGGCCCAACTTCCAACGGTCTGACCGTTGGAGAATTTCCAACGGCTTAGGCCATTGGAGAAAGAAGAAAAAACCCCAAACTTAATAATTTGAAAATTTGATGTATTTCCAACGGCGTTGGCCGTTGGAAAATAAAGCTAGCAAAATGGCGTTCTGGAGCAAGTTTGAACATTTTGAAACATGAAATATTTCCAACGGCCTAAGCCGTTGGAAAATTGAGTACATAATGAAAAGTTATAGAAATTTTGAAAATTTTAAAAATTAAATATTTCCAACGGCTTTGGCCGTTGGAAGATTAGCACCAGATTTCAAAATGGCGTTCTGGAGCAAGTTTGAACATTTTGAAACATGAAATATTTCCAACGGCCTAAGCCGTTGGAAAATTGAGCACATAATGAAAAGTTATAGAAATTTTGAAAATTTTAAAAATTAAATATTTCCAACGGCTTTGGCCGTTGGAAGATTAGCACCAGATTTCAAAACGCGCCGTTTGATTTTGAAATTAGTGAAGTTCTGGGAATTATTGGACAAAACGCGCCGTTTAAATTATTAGCTTCCAACGGCCTTGGCCGTTGGAAAATGGCAATAAATGCGGCCCCCCCTCCCTCCCACAGCTCGCATCGTCTTCTTCCTCCTTTGCGTTTTCGCTCTGTTCTTTAGCTTCCTTCCCTGTCTCTCTCTCCACACGCATACACAGCACCTTTCTCAACTGTCCGAGGGCTGGATTAACGTCGCACGGAGGCTGATTTCTTGGATCTGGTGGTCTAAGTCGCAGATCTGTAGGTAAGTGTGAATATTTTTTGTTCTGTTTGTTTCGATTTTCATGGTTTTTTGTTTAATAAATGTAATGGGTGTAATTTTTTACTTGTTGTAGCAGATTGGAAGAAAGAAAGAACGCATTTGAAGGAAGGATTTTGAGGTATTTTGCGTTTATTACGTATTTTAATAATTTTTGACATTATTTATCCAAAAAATGCTTGAAATATTTGTTATGTGATTTTAAGTGGTTCATGGTTTGATGTGAAGATTTGCTAGAACACCCATTAGAATTTTTAATTTTTACCCATTTTGTTATTTTTTTTATTATTTTCGGATTTTTAGGGTTAATTTTATAGTTTTAGTCTAATTTGACAGTTAAAGTTTAATTAATAATATTTAGCTGGGAATATGTTTATCAGGTTTTTAGTTTTAGAATTAGTAGAAACGTTGAAAGTATTTATACTTAACTAAATTTGTTTGATTAAAATTTACCTTTACTAAAATATGTGTCAATAATAAGAATTTTAATAAAAAAATAATAATAATAGTATTATGAATAATACTAATAGTAATAACAGTAATAAAAATAATAATAATTATACTAAGAGTAGTAGTACAATAATAATAATAATAGTAACAATAATAATAATAATAATTATAATAATAATAAAAATAGTTATGGTAATATTAATAATACTATGTCAAAATAATAATTAAAATAGTAATTATTATACAAAGGTACGAGCTACAATAATCATAATAATGGTATTAATTAAAGTAATCATAATAATAATTTTAATAATAATTTAGGTAAGTTGAAGTATACTCAGAGTAGTACTTAATAATAATTTCAGTAATAATAATAATACTAATAAGTAATTTAGTAATTATTATAGTAAGAGAAGTTATATAATGATAATAATAATAATAATAATAATAATAATAATAATAATAATAATAATAATAATAATAATAATAATAATTTAAATAATTATTATTATAGTAGAACTTTAATAATACAAGTAATAATAATAATACTAATAAATATAGTAATAATAATTTCAATAATTATGGATGACCGAAGAGAAGGATGCAAATAAGAATAATATTATTATTAATAATAATAATTATTATTATACTTACAATAATTACTATTATAGTAAGAGTGGTAGTAGTAATAATAATAATACTAATTATATTTATAATTATAATACTAATATTATTGTAATAATAATATTAATAATAATAATAAGAATTATTATTATAATTAATAAAATAATTACTATTATACTAAGAGTGGTAGTAGTAATAATAATAGTAACAATAATCATAATAATGGCTAATTAAAATAATTATTATGAAACTTAGAATACTATAATAATAATTATAATAATAATTATTTAAATAATTATGTATGGTTGGAAGATAACAAAGACAATAATAATATGACTACGAATAATAATAATAAATATTTTAATAATAATAATAATTATAATAAACCCAACAAGAGTAGTAATAATTAGAATAATAATTATCTATACTATGGATGGAATGACTTCTTATGCTTTGTATATTTTGGAGTTATTAATATTTGGTGTTGAATTTGCTCTCGGCTTTGATGTGCCTAATCAGCATGAGACATGAAACACTATGTTTGCAAAATTGGAAAGATGTGGGCTTTTTGGTTGACATGCATTAGAATGCCGCACTTATTGAACTTACACACCCTAAACACTTAAGTATGAAATTGTCTATGTCTTGCTGTTGTTGCATGTCACCTCGTCAACCTGTCCTTCAAATGCAAGTAATTTGAGGGTTAAGAAGTGGACATACCCTCCCAGGCCTTACCCTCTATTAATATATAATTTCCATTGGTAGGACTCCATGGAACAAGAACGTACTTGGATGTATAGTAGTCGTTATTTACCTGGGCGAGTTGGGTACAAGGAGGAGTGGGAGACAGGGGTTGAGCAGTTCATAACATTTGCTTGTAGTAATCCAGGTCATATGGATGGGAACAAAATTCGTTGCCCATGTCGGAGATGTAAAAATTTGAGGTTTAAGGATTGTGATGATGTTAGAGTGCATCTATATAAGTGCGGATTCATGCCTTCTTACACTAACTGGACAGCTCATGGGGAGCCGTTTAAGGAACCGTCAGATCAGCCGTTTGATAGTTGTGGTTCGTATGAGCATGCTGAGGGTAGTTCACCTGTAAACCCATATGCTCGAATGATTTTTGATGCAGTTGGACCAAGTTCCCATCAGAATTTTTCTGACGTCCATGAAGAACCTAATGAAGGTTTTAGACGGTTTTCTGATTTATTGTACTCAGCGACTACACCTCTTTGGGATGGATGTGAGACACATTCTGAGCTATCTGCTGCAGTTCGTTTGTTAAACCTTAAAGCAGAATATCATATACCAAAAGGGTGTTATGATGGTATTGCGGCCTTGATGAAAGAAACACAGCCAAGTGACAGCAAGATGCCGTCGAATTGGTATGAGACGAAGAAATTAGTTTCACAACTTGGTCTTGCGCATCTAAAAATTGATGCTTGTGTTAACGACTGCATGTTGTTCTGGAATACTGATAAAGATGCTACACAGTGCAAGTTCTGTGGTGAATCGCGGTTTAAGCCGAGAAAAGGTGGACGAGGTAAAGATAGACCAAGAAAGACCATGCACCATTTACCACTAACTCCTCGTCTTCAGCGACTATATGCTTCACTTTCAACTGCAGAGCACATGAGGTGGCACAGTGAGCATCGATCCGAGCCAAATGTTTTAAAACATCCTTCAGATGGGGAAGCATGGAAACATTTTGATTCCACTTACCCGTGGTTTGCCGCAGAGCCCCGAAATGTTCGCCTTGGTCTATGTTCTGATGGTTTCGTTCCGTTTGGAAACTCTGGTAAACAATATTCATGTTGGCCGGTCATCGTAACGCCGTATAATTTGCCACCTTGGATGTGCATGAAGAAACCATATATGTTTTTGACTTCATTGATACCGGGCCCTCGGAGTCCACGTCAGAACATTGACGTCTATTTACAACCTCTTATCCACGAATTGAATCAATTGTGGGAAGATGGTGTCCAAACATGGGATGTATCACTTAAACAGAATTTTCAGCTCCGTGCTTCAGTTTTGTGGACCATCAATGACTTCCCGGCTTATGGGATGTTGTCAGGTTGGATGACTCATGGGAGATTATCTTGTCCTATATGCATGGACCAAAGTAAAGCCTTCCAGCTTGAGAACGGGAGGAAAACTTCCTTCTTTGATTGTCATCGACAATTTCTTGAGCTGTATCACCCTTATAGAAGAAACAGAGTTGCCTTTAAGAAAGGAAAAATTGAAAAATCGTTGCCTCCTGAACGTCTTCCGCCTGAAACAATATTTCAACGAATCTCAAATTTGCCATCTGTTGTTCAGAATGGAGAGGTTTTAACCATACCAGGTTATGGTAGAACGCATAATTGGTCAAAAAGAAGTATTTTCTGGGAGTTGCCTTACTGGAAGAATAATTTAATCCGCCATAATTTGGATGTGATGCATATAGAGAAGAATGTGTTTGACAATATATGGAATACAGTGATGGATGTGAGGAACAAAACTAAAGACAACATGAAGGCTCGTAAGGACATTGAGATGTTGTGTAGTCGATCAGAGCTAAATTTAATTGAGGTTGCCGACGGTCGAGCATTTAAACCCAAAGCAACATTTACACTAAATTCACATCAGAGAACTGATGTGCTCAATTGGGTTAAAACACTTAGACTCCCAGACGGGTATGCATCGAACCTTGGGAGGTGTGTTGACAGTAATGTAAGTCATATGTCTGGTATGAAAAGTCATGATTGTCATGTAATGATGCAGAGGCTCCTCCCAATAGCCCTTCAAGTCATACCTGAAAATATATGGAAACCATTGACTGAGTTAAGTCAATTCTTCCGTGATTTATGTTCTCCAGAGTTAGATGTGAATCACATGGTCGAGTTAGAAGCAAATATTCCAGTAATACTCTGCAAGTTGGAAAGAATTTTTCCACCTGCTTTTTTCGATTCGATGGAACATTTGCCGGTTCACCTTCCTTATGAAGCCAGGGTTGGAGGACCCGTTCAGTATAGGTGGATGTATAAGTTTGAGCGTTGTATGCATGACCTAAAAATGAAGGTATCAAATAAGGCTCATGTAGAGGGTTCAATTTGTGAAGCGTATCTAATTGAGGAGACCTCAACATTTTGCTCTCACTACTTTGAATCTCATATTCCACATATGGCTACTAGAGTACCTCGTAATGACGATGGCGAACAAAGACAATATGATGAATCGGTGTGGTCTATCTTTAGATACCCGGGTCGTCCATATGGTGTCTCCAGATATCGATATCTTGATGACAATGAATTGAGGGTTGCTACTGCATATGTCTTACTGAATTGTAAGGAGGTGAAGCCGTACCTCGAGTAAGTGACATAACACATTTGCTTTATATATTATACTCTAATAATACTACTTTTCTCCCTTTATACACTTGCATAATCTAGGTTCACACTAAATGACCTTTATGTATATGTTCTAGTTTGTTTGTTGAGGAAGTGCGTATGCATGCACCAAATATAGCAATGTCAGACCTGGATGTCTACATTGAGAATAACTTTGGTACATGGCTTAGAAACTATGTAAGTTACATACACTTTCCTCATCTTCATATTTTGGTTTCCATCGATACAAATATTCATAAACTTGCTGATATGTAACTAGGTTAATGATGTGCGCAACAATATCACGGACCGCTTCTTGTGGGATGTTGCGTGCGGGCCATCACGTCGTGTTGAGACTTGGCCTGTTTATTTCATAAATGGGTACAAGTTCCACATTAGCGACTGGGGTCGCGACAAAGCAACATTTAACAGTGGCGTTTGCATAAGGACTTCAGGATCAAGTGAGGTTGAATGTGATTTTTATGGCCTGTTAGAAGAAATCATTCAACTCGAATATCCTGGATGGCCACAGAAACATGTTGTATTGTTTAGGTGTGCATGGTTTGACCCTACTCCAGATCGTGGCACTCGGGTTCATAAACAATATGGTTTAGTTGAGGTTCGTGATGGTCGTCGATATGGGAAGTTTGACCCATTCATTCTTACCTCCCAAGCTGATCAAGTTTACTACACCCATTACCCAACAAAGTCACGTGAAAAAATAGGGTGGTTAGCCGTTTTGAAAATCAAACCTCGACGCATCGTTCATTATAATGTAGCAGACATCGATGATGCATTTCAGGAAGATTTTCAAGGTGGCCTGAACAATCCACCCATAATTATGGATGACCCAATCGAGAATTTAGCTGAAACAGGAGTCGGGGAAGTTGTAGATGATGACATGCCGAACAGGGTAGGAACGTTGGAACATGAGGATGAATCTGACGAAGAGGACGCAGTTGAAGCGAGTGATGAAGAAGATGAATTTGAATCTGGAGATACTGAGAATAGCGATTCAGAGGCACAGTCTGAGGACGATGACGTCCATTGACTTTCATGTTAACGTCCGATTACTTATAAAATGTAATGTGAACGTGGAATACTTTGTAATCATAATTATGAGTACGTCTAAATTGACTGTGATGGGTGCATTTGCGAGAGCAATACTATTGGCTATAATTAATATTTGTAAAATGTTGTAAGGTTTTTAATCAAATTGCAGATGCCACCTAAAGGAGATGCGACGTATACACGTAGGCCAGGGAAAGGCCTATTTCAGCAGTTCAAAGAAGTGATAGCAGAGCCACTTGCCAGACATGAAAGGGCAGGCCAATCGCATTCCCGACATTCAGGGTCGCGGCCTATAATAGAAGAAGATGTTCTTCCGTCAACCACCCCTTGTACGGATGATATTGGCATTCCTCCACTCCGCCGTAGTGCTAGTCGCTCGACTCCCGCACATATACCTTCATCTGATGGAGGAAATTCCATTGGCCAGTCAGCGGTATCCGAAGCCCCGCATCAGGGTTGCTTACGGATCACACCTCATGGTAACACGTAAGTAATGTATACTTTGAAAGAATAATAGTTTATGTTACATGTAGTTCATTATCTTCCAATGAAAACAAATTTTATTGTATTCGAACATGTGTTTCATATAGCTTCCTGCCATCAAGAGCAACACGGATGGTCACTAGATGCTTCACCACACACTTTAAGGGGCATCATGATTGGTCGAGTGCAAGCCCAGCAGATATTCAGGCGTGGTGGCGCGTATTTGAGGTTTGCACTTAATCTACACATTGAATTTTCATCTTTACAAATCATGTAGATAACTATTAGACCCCCTTATATTTTATTTTATGTTTAGGGTTTATGTGAGTGGGATCCAGCCCACCATAATGAGGTCTATCGCGTTTGGCACATGATGGCGGCTAATCATTACAGAGGGACGCTGGGTGACATTCGCCGGGAGAGAAATCCTGAGAAACGGCGAGCACGGGCATCATTTATGACCGACGCACAGTATGCAGCCATGGAGGAATGGTGGGCTACACCAGAGTTTCAGGAGAAATCGTCGAGGGGTAAGACAATACGAGCATCATCATCGCAGTCGTCTAACTCTACTGGTGGATACAGTGCTACTTATGCAGGAGGATCTGTTTCAATTACAGAACACCGGGAGCGAATGGTAAACGTTATGAACCTCTTATACACATAATTCAACTTATGTTACATGCGTAATAACTTTATTCATACTAACAACCAATGTAGCGTGAAAAAGATCCGGAGAAGAGGGACCCTGGCTTGTTCAAGGTTATGCAGCAAACTCATAAGAAAAAGAGCGGGGAATACGTCAACAGGCGTACTGAAGAAGTGACGGTAATAATCATGTTATATTAAATTACATTTTTACATACGAATAAATATCGACTTACTAATAAATGAAGTTGTACCCTTATGAAGGCGAAGGTAACTGCTGAGATCGAAGAACAAACACAGCAAATGGAAGAGGAAGGCGTCGCACATGACATTGATGAGGCAGCGATAATGAGTGTAGCTGCAGGTGGAAGGAAGAAAGGGCGTGTATTTGGGCTTGGATCAGAACAACATGCTGTGCTCGGACGACGACGACCAGGGAATATTCCTTCAGCACATGTTGATGTCACTCAGACGCCGGAGTTCACTGAACAAGTTGAGCGAGTGGTTGCGGAGCATACAGCACAACAAGCATCATATTATGAGCGGAAGTTGGAGCGAATGAAGAGGAGACAACAAGCGGAGATGAAGTACATATATGAACGACTTGGAATTCCTCCGCCCGCGCACCCAGAGAATGATATTGATGCCTCGGGATCCGATGATGACTAGATCAGGTATATCACTTTACTTTCTGTCTTCATCAACAAACAAACACTTTTTAGGAGTAATGGAAGTATGTAATAATAATTATAGATGTTTTTATGTGGATTGTAACTATATTTGTGTCATGATATTGAAATTTGAATTGTGTATGCTTTTATGTGTATGTTATAACTATATTTATGAAATGATTCTGTACTTTCAATTCTGTATGTTTTTATTGAGATCTACAACTGCATTTATGCACGTGCACTGGTTTAGAATGTGATTACATACGATACAATCAATTTGAACCGTCGTACCCGTTTGACGTTTAATCACACACATTCGAAATGGAATGAGAATGCACAAAATATAAAAAGCTTGATTTCCAACGGCCTTGACAGTTGGAAAATTTTCCAACTACCAAGTAAATTTTCCAACGGCCTTGGCAGTTGGAAAATGGAAAAAAAGAAAAAAAAAACTGAGCCGTTGGAAAACTTCCAACTGCTCAAATTCCAACGGCTAACAGTTGGAAATTCCAACGGCCCTCATTTTGGCCGTTGGAAAATTGACTTCCAACGGTGGGTTTTCCAATGTCTTATTTCCAACGGCTTCGCGTTGGAAATTTTAAAATTTCCAACGTGAAGCCGTTGGAAATGGCCGTTGGAAAAAGTCTGTTTTTTAGTAGTGACCACTGTAGAGGCTGAATTTCTCTGTTTTCTATTGCCAAACGAGCATTTGATGAAGCTATTTTCTGAGCCTGAATGAGGAGTCTTACAAGGATATGTTATAGCACTCTAACAATGCAGCTTCCGAGGGACAAACCTTGCACTTTGGACTTGTGAGGATGGAGATCAAGAAGCCAAGAAAAACTAATGGGACTGCAAAAGTTGGTGGGGCAGAAGGACAACTCTTGGTTAGTGGAACTTGGATGTGTTGCTCATTTGGTTAGACAAAAACGAATTATGTGATCAAGTGGTCCATCCATCCTATATAATTGAAGGCCACCATTGTTTCGCTCACATTTTATTGTATCAGTTATGCATGTTTGGTTGAGGGAGCTTCTGTATCTTCTTTTGTAGGCGTGGATCGAGTAGTTAGTATAGGCTGGTTGCTAGACTGATGGTTTTTTTTCTTCTTCTTCTCTTTTACTTGTATGCTTAAATTGGTACAAGAGATGGAGGTGCCCTGCTATTTCAGTTCCAATAAAGTAGACGATATTGCAGGGTTATACGAACAGTTATATTTACACGTATGTACGTATGAGCGCATATATATATATATATATATATATATATATATATATATATATATATATATATATATATATGCGCTCATACGTACATACGTGTAAATATAAATATGTATATGTGCTGCTATGAACATAAATAATTGTATAGTAATTTCTAGTTATAAATACAATCAACATTAATTTGTTGAACTATTGTCTTTTTGTTTCTTCACGAAGTAGGAATAGTGCAATTTTTAAGGAATATAGCATAATTATAAAAAAAAAATAACAAGTATTTTAAAACACAAGAAAAAAAATTTGTATGGGTCACCCTTACGCAGTAATGCAGGGCATCATTTTACATCTATAAGCTCGTTTACCTTAAACTGGGCTAATTCACACCTAGAAATGTCTTCATATGCATGGGACGAAAGAAAAGAAACGATGAGATTGGATTATTTACAGATCTGAGAGAAGGTAAAAAAAGTCCTTTAACTTTTGTAACTTTTCTAGTTGAGTTCTATATTTTCATGATTTTATGTTTGATTCTTATAATTTTGAGAACATTATCTCTGTTAGTCTTATCACTAATGGTCTTGATATAATTCTTACGTAGTAGATAACAAGCATTAAAAATGATGGGAAAATGTTAACATCAGTCATTTAATTTTATCCTGTCTAATTAAGTCCCATACAAAAAATAAATTTCATTTTGCCCCTTAGAACACTAAATCTTCTCTTTTACTGCCATTGTCCAGCCACTACTCCACCACCAATGGCCATCCCTACTCACCATCATTGCCTTGTCTCACGCCACGCCATCGTATCTAGGCGTCACCACCTACTGGCATTTCAGCACATTGCCCTCACGTCATTCTTCTCTTTGATCCGCCACCAGCTAATGACACCAACCTCCATCCACCCCTTTGAGAGGTCTCCACCATTACCCCCAGCGGAACCCAAGCCTCCAATTGCTTCATTGTCGCCAGTGTAAATTTGTAGAAGTTTGAGCAGCCTAATGACCCATTGCAACTTCATGAATGGGAGGATGCATTGGATTGTTTGTGAAGGTAAATGTTTCGGTATATGTTTTTGGGTTTGGAATCAGATTTCTCTTCATGTGATTCCATTTGGCTTCTTGGCTTTAATTTGTTTTGATAATTCTACCATGGATTTATGGTACTTCCGTGGTTAATTGGTGTAGGAATTGTGGTTCCAGTGAAAGGCCTAACGAGAATGAAATGTTTAGCGCGAGACTAATAGCCAAGGATTGCTTACTACGCCTCGCTCTGATAACAATGATGAAGGATCCTTATGTAGGGTTGTTCGATAATGAATAGAAGAGCATTCTAGATATCAAGGAGTGTCTCCAAGATCCTGATTAGGTTTGACTCAGATTCTCATTTCTTTAGAGCTGTTTGGATATGTTTGCGGATGATAAAAATATTAATATAAAAATAGCACCAAAGCACACCTCAACACCATGAAGAACATGGCTTGGATCTCAATCAGGTACCCATACACGCCCTGCAAGCTTGGAGCAAGATGAGCCACCAGAAGTTGGAGTCGCTCTTGCTGGTTGATGGTTTTGAAGGTAGAAAAAAACACATGTTTCTAGTTATGAAAATGAAGTTCATTTTTTTGTGGGACTTAATTAGATAAGTTATGAAGTTAGATGACTGATTTTGATATTTTTCCTTTGTTTTTAGTGACTGTTGTCTGCTATGTAGGAATTTTGTCAATACCGTTAGTGATATGACTAGCACATATAACATTTTTGAAATTATAAGACTTGACTAGAAAAGTTATGAAAGATATAGGACTCGACTAAAAAAATTATGAAAGTTATTGGACTTTTTTTTTACTTTTCCCCAATTTAGGGGAAAGTATACAAGAAAATCCTCACATACTTGACCAGATGGCTAAAATGTTCGAGTTATATTATGTAGAAATTTAGGGCTCAACTTTGGATTCTCCACTCTCTAATCCTTAAAAAAAAATGTTATATAAAACTTGTTCGGTTATATTCTGATCCAGCAGAAAATTAGCATTTTTCGTCTTTTACTTAGAATACTAATGTTTGCTCTTTTGGATACTTACAACCATGCTTCTCGATATGATAAATATGAAAAGAAAAAGAAAAAAAAAACAAAGAAAGTCTGGGTTTGAAAACCTCAAATTTATTCCAACCAAAACACAGAAAGTTATGAACAGTTGGTAAAACATGTGCCAGTATAATCCAGCAAGACTATTCCGGTGGAAATCTCACCGAATTGGCTAGCTATTTTGATCAGCTAGCGACAGTTGACAAGTTTTCTCGTAGAAGTTTCCAGAGAGAAAGATAAGGTGGTAAAAAAAAAAAAAAGAATTCAGTCAAACCAGCCTTTTGGGCAATGTACGATTCTCAGGTGAATTATAGGGAAGAACTCCTATATTTCTTTAACAGGGGAAAATGTAATTCGCTAGCTAGTTTCACCAAATGGTACCAAAGTCATTGGGTTAAGCAAGCGTTAGTTTGCAATTAGTTGAACCTCCTTAGTTAAGTAAGACATAATAAAAGAATTTGTATTCGTGAATTTACAAGATTTCGTATATAGGTAATTATGTGTCATAGATTAAGCGGATCAGTGCATTTAAAATTTTATTTACTTAAAATCATATTTTTTTAATAGTCTTTTTATTATGCACCTATGTCTAATTAGACATACAAATTTATCTCTTAATCTTCTATATATAAGGCATAAATAAAAAAAAAATGACAAAAATACTCTTAGTTAAAATATTATTCTATGCAAAAAATCCTAACTTGCTACTGCTATCTCCTCTGGTACCGGTGCTAGTGCCGCCACCGAACTGTCATACGTCATTATCTTGCCATATACATCATATGTCATGTTCGAATGGATACCGAAAAGTGTCTAAATAAATATTTAGAAGTGTCTAACCAATACGTAGACAATTTACTCTCTTAAGAAATAACTGATTGAAATAATAAAAAAGTGTCTGAATAGATACCGAAAAGTGTCTAAAGAAATATTTAGAAGTGTCTGACTAATACGAAGATAATTTACTCTCTTAAAAAATAACTAATTGAAACAATAAAAAAGTGTCTGAAGAAAAGTAACAAAATGTCTAAAGCAATATGCAAACAATTTATTTTCATGATAAAAAAATGTATACAAAATAATAAAAGAAGTGTCTAAATAAAAATTTAAAAGTGTCTAAATCAATATTTAAAAATGTCTAAATAACCATTTAAAAAATTACAAAATGCTTGTAGCAATATATAAATAATAACAAAACTACAGTCACCACCAGCCTGAAGCAATCATTCACAGCCGTCGCCTCCACATCCCGCCACAATCTTCCCTCCCCCAACGCTTGTTCGCCTAGCCCCTTCACTTCCTTGTACTCGCCTCACCGCTTCTCCTCCTCCCTCGCACCACCTCGCCTGGGCCCTCCACACCTGTTCACCTCGTTGCTTCACATCCTTGAGCTTGCCCTGTCGCCTCACCTTCGCCCTTGCCTCAGATTTACCTCCTCACTTCACCTCTATCCTCGCCTCAGACTTGCATCATTGCTTCCTTCGCCTCTTCGGATCGCCGATTCGCATCACCAATCATCGCTCCTGTGATCGTCTTGCCTCCTCCAATTCTCAGCCTCCTTTGCGATTGGATCCCAATTCTCAACCTCCTCCGGTCGGCACTCTTGCGATCATCTCGCCACTTTGCGACCACCTTTGCCTCGAACTCGCCTCGCCACTTTGCCTCCTCGAATCACGTCAATGGCGGCGCCAAGAATGTGAAGCATTGCTAGTGATGCTGCTGCCATGGCTTGACAAGGGTTAGAGAAGACAAGACACGATTTAGGGTTGAAGGTCAGATTGAAATTAACTAGGATGATAAAGGGTATATTTGAAAAATCACATAGTATGTCTAATTAGACATATGTTCATGATAGCCGTAGTAATTTTTTAATACTAAAATCAGTTGAAATATTCATGTATCTATATATGACGCTTTATATACAAGTCAACACCATAATATTATAGTAGAACTTAAAAAAACTTAATTAAAATTTCAATTAACGAATAATTAAAAACTTACCATGAATTATTTCCTTAGCGTCAAGTGATTCAAATATAACTTCTAAATCAACTGTATTTATAACAAGTAAAAGGACAATAAACTGGTATTAATTTTCAGTTTAAATGGAAACTTTCACCTAAACTTGTTTAAGATTTTGTACTACTCCCCTTTCCACGTTACTTTGCTTTTATGTTTTAAGTGGAAGTTTCAGGATATTTATAATATATTTTTCTCAAAAAAAATTAAAAATATTATTTACTGTTCATCTTAGCTACAAAAACACTAAGAAACAAACTTTACTAAAATTTTGTGAAAAAAATAATAAAGCGCAACTAGTTAGAAACAGTGGAGTACTATACTTCAGTTGCAGCATCTTTCATGCTTAAAATATGTTTTAAAGAAAAGTTTACAATTATCTCTTGTGAACATAGGTTTATATTACAATTATACCTTTGATATTTAAAAATCTACATTTTCTTCTACTTTATTTACATTAGAAGTAATTTTAGTTTAAATTGTTCAAAAATGGTTTACCAGTAATTTTAATTTGTCTGATTTTTTTTTTGCAGTTAATGACCATTTTAAATTGTTATTTTCTCCTCTTTATAAATATAAAAAAATATTTTTTAAATTTTAATTAGCAGTTAAAAAATTCCAAAAAAATTATTACTACTATAAAATATACTTAGTAGATAATTTATAGGATTTCAAAAATTATTATCAGATTATATATATAAAAAAAGGAACATAAAATTTATAAACCTTAGAAATATATCCGTAATATCAGCATAAATGCAATAAGTAAATTGTAAAATATTCTCAAATATATATGAGCCGGCTCGTAGACCATTATTATGATAACCAGGATTCAACTGTCACAATGATAGTATGTCACCGTCCTTTCATATACACCAAGGTGTTAAATGTCATTACCGGTAGGTATACTGCATCATGAATTTATAAGGTATATTATATATTGTTACCATTTTCACAAAAAAAAAATGTCAGAATATTATTTTAAGTTGATATAATTTATTTAATAATTTATTTTTACACATTTCATATGTTTTCTAATTTTTCTAATCATAATTTATCAAATATAAATAAAATATATATGATAAAAGATATTTAATTGGGGCAGAATGTACGAAAAATTCAACTAGGGGATATTGTTCAACACCATAGGGACCTTCAACTTGCTACCATCTATTAAATTTTTATATTAATTAAGAAAAGTAATAAAAAAAAATAAAAGTAAATGTTTATTTTATGATATGTGCATTATTTATATTTTAATTTTTTATATATTTATGATATTTTTTTATGTAAAATGGAAAAAAATAACCGTACAAAATAAAATACTGCGGTACATACCACATGATATTTGTGGTATATTGCAATTTTTTAACAAAATGTATACAAAAAGTGAGTGGTATGTGGTATATCATGAAATATCATGATATACTACTCGATAAAATGATAAAATATAAAAATATTTGTACCGTATACTCGCAATAAATAATATATCACAGTATACTGTGATATTTAACACTATAATATACAGTACCACTATTCTTTTGAGCATGTCATAGCTTTTAAGTTCTCTCTTTATTCACTTATTATGCCCGTCGATTGCTCAATCAACCCACCAAGTAAATTATATAACCTATTAATGACAATAGTCGTATTGAACCAACTCAATAGTATTGATAACATAACTGGAGTAACTTAATAATATTAATGACAAATTTGACCAAAACAAAGTTTAGTGGCATTTTAAGCCAAACGACAAACATTAGTAGTTTTTTCAGGGTTCTTGCCTAATTTCTTCGCTTGCTTGTTATTTTCCGCTTGACGAACCACGTCACATTCCACGACGACGGAGTGCTTTACAATTGCACCCATTTTAGGAGTTTGATAAACCCAGAAATAAATAAGTGATAGCTCCGTCAAGTCCATTTTTATTTTTTTTTCATTCAATATTTATTCACATATGTTGAATGTTTTGTGGGTTTAAAATGAATTGAAATATCCTTTCTTTAAAACAATGAATAAAAATATCGTATGTTAAAATTATATGACCTATAATTGCTTTTTTTTTTCAGTATTTCAACAGTTCCATGGGTAAAAAAAATAGCGAACTCAATGTTTGCATTCTCATTGGCCAAAAAATGTTAGTAATTAGGCCTATTAAGTGCATTTATGGTGGGCACAATAATAGATTTATTTTTTGAATAAAAATCGAGTCATATTTTGAATAAATTAAGCTTGTTGAAAATTAACCCTTCGATCAAAACCTATTCTAGAACTCATCAAATTAAATTCCTTATTCCACTAGGGACCTAAACAATCCCAACTTACATTGGATTTATCCTTTTTTTTTTTTTTTTCATTTTTCAACATTATAGATGGTAGGATTTTTTTAAAAAGTTAAAATGGTTGGCCCGAAATTAGCCCTTACCGAACGTAATCTAATAATTTTCCAGCACACCGATCGGGCTCTGCATCTACATTGCTTGACCGACTACTCTCAAGCTTCAACTTTCAACCCACCCACTCCATTCCTTTTCTTTCTCAATTGTCAAGAATTCAGAATTAAACTGTCTTAATTCATGAAACCCCTGTTTCCCGAATGAATCTACCGTCACCTGCCATGGATTCCGGCAAGAATCCCGTCGGAAATCTCCTTCTTTCCGCTCTCCTTCTCGCCGGACTTCTCTACATTTTCGTTTGGTCTCCGCCTTCTTCCTCCAATCGGTTCTTTATCCTCTCCCAGCAACAACCCAATTGTTTAACTTCTAATACTAACTTCGTAAGTATACGCTACTACATGCATGATTCTTTTTTCCTGCCTCTCTCTGTTTTAGTAACGGGAAAGACGTATCCTTTTGCCAGACAACGGTGAAGCTGAACGCGGACGAGCTCGACGCAGTACTGGCGGAATCAGCGACGGAGAACAAGACGGTGATCATCGCGGTCGTGAACAAGGCGTACGCAGCAGAACAGGCTGGGAGGTCGGAGACGACGATGCTGGATCTTTTCCTAGAGGGCTTTTGGCTGGGGGAGGAGACAAGGCCGCTGGTGGAGAACCTGCTGGTGGTGGCGGTGGACGAGGCGGCGTACCAACGATGCAGGTTCAAGCGGCTCCACTGTTACCGGCTGGTGACCGACGGCGTTGATTACAGCGGCGAGAAAGTGTACATGTCGACGGATTTCATCAAGATGATGTGGACAAGGACTCTGTTTCTCCTAGATGTCCTAAAACGCGGCTACAACTTCATTTTCACGGTGCCTCTCTCTTTCCAAACTATTTATTCTTGTACGATTTTAAATACAACAAACAAATTGCTTCCGATAATTATATGATAAAGTTAATAATCATGTTAAAAATATCAACTTGACGCATTTAAATATAATGAGATAATTGCTCACTCTATGAGAAAATCTAAACCATTAATTTTTGCTATTTAACCCTAATAATTATTCATTTCAATAAGAAAAATCCTTGTTTCTAGACTTATTTATTTATTTATTTATTTTACTTTTGGTTGCACGGTGATTCTTTTGTTTTACATGCTTTCCTAAAAAAGGTATAAAAGAACCTTCCATAAAAAATTAAAAAAAAAACAATATAACAACTAACTTGGTGAATTAATTACATAAAATAAAACTAAAAAATCATAGAAAGGGAAAGGGATAGGGATATAGGTCCACTCCTGATAGAGGCAGGATAAGATACTAGTAAAATGGTGAAGTGAAATTGACATACTATCTAAAGCTAGATGGTAAATCTCGTGATGAGTTTTTAAAATGTCGATGAAATACAAAAAAAAAAAAGACCGACTAATTTGAAGATTTTAATTTGAGTATTAGAAAAAAAAAAGAAGAAGATTTTAATTTGACCCGTAATTAACTTTGGAATATACAATTATGCACGAAATTATATCAAAGTCTATTGTGCGGTTTAATTTGACTTTTTTTTTTTTATTATTTGTATTTATTTATTATTTATTTTGTGTTTGGGGACGGGACTCGGGGACTGGAGGGTTAAATTTCTGCAAATTTAATGGCACCAAGATTCGATGGCTGAAACGTGAAAGCGCCATAGATCACAGAGAAGAGTCCAACCACGGGAAACCGGGTACCCCTACCCACCCGAAACACATGAAAGGCCTTGCGCTAGCTGTCTCACATTTCCCGTTCGGAACATTAGATCCGGCTTCTTAAATGTAGCCTTTCTTGTCCTGAAGTTAAGGACAGTCCAAGAAGCTGGGTAGCTAGTGCTTCTAATAGGTCGCTGTTTCTTCGAAAAATGTCATTTTTTATTCTGACATTTTAATATTTTTCTATTTCAGTTCTTAAATAGTTAAGTTTTTCACATTTTTCAATGAGTTATTCTGCTCACAAAACTTGTTCTCTCTACTGTTTACAACAAATAATTCATAATTTTATTTATTTTAAAATTTTTATAAAAATATAAATTTTTTATATAAAAATGACACCATAAAAATTATAGTTTTTAAATATAATTTTCAAGAATGTTTTACAATACAAATTAATATGAAAAATTGAAGTCAAACGTTAATTGAAAAAGGTAAAATAACCAAAGTTCTGTGAATAAGAGGAAGTGTAAACTTTTACAACTGATTGGTAGTTAGTCCTAAAACTTTAAAATTTCTAAATGAATTATACTTTACAACGATGCAAACATTAAGTCATAAAACTGATCAATTTTCTGAAAACATTTTTTTGAAAAAATATAATTGAAATTGTTCTATAATTATGTTCCAATAAATTTAAACCGTGTAATAATTTTTTAACAGCTAATGAACCATTTAAATTATCAGTTCCTTTACTTTGTAAATCATATTAGTAATTATCTTTTAGCAAGTATTCAACTAACTGTTAACACTTTACCAAGGCTTTAAGACTGATTTAGAAAAGATAAAACTTGTAGGACTCAAAAATAAAAACATGAAAAGTTTTAGGATTTAAAAGGATATTTCCCCTAGCCTTATTTATTATTAATTGGACAATCCCCCACGTCTGTAGGACAGGCATATATAGACTTTATAAATCTTGACTGAAATTGACATGCCGACGATTTGTTTCTTCGGAGCAGTTGTAGAATTGAAAGAAATTTTTTTTTATTCAGAATAAAATAGGAGATAATACAAGGTTTCAGCCTTTCGGGGAAGAAACTGAAAGGTAACCTAACAAGTAGTGGATTTTTACAATTCGAAGAATTTAAACTCTCAACTCTCAGTTTAAGAACAATCGTACATGTGTATTTTAAAGTGATATATAATTGGACCAAACCTTCAACTACAAAATTGAAAATAATTGACAGCGAAACTGGGCTTGATCTTTTCATTCTGTTCCGGCCTCAAACCTATTCTCTTGAATTTATCCCAAAATCCTTTAAGATCTTGTCACGTTATTACATCATTATATTCATCTCTGTATCTCCAATATTGTGAACACAGGATACCGATGTGATGTGGCTAAGGAGCCCGTTTCCAGTCCTGGATCAAAACGGCACCATGGACCTCCAAATAAGCGTTGACAAATTCAACGGCGACCCATCGCCGGAAAACAATTGGATCAACACCGGATTCTACTACGTCAGATCGAACAATAAGACCATCTCACTGTTCGACAAGTGGTACTCCATGAAAGACAATGCTACAGGCAAGAAAGAACAGGATGTCTTGTTGGATCTCATGCGAGATGGAATCTTTGCCGCTTTAGGCCTTCGAGTTCGGTTCTTGGACACTCGATATTTCAGCGGGTTCTGTGAGGATAGCAATAATGTTACGCAAGTAACAACTGTTCATGCCAATTGTTGCCGCCATATCAATGCTAAGATAAGGGATCTGAAGGCCGTCCTCCGCAACTGGAAGCAGTATAAGTTGGTTAATATGCGATACCAAAAGCTTGCTGCTAATATGACATCAACTTTCCGATGGTCGCCACATGTTGGGTGTGCGAATTCGTGGAAGGGAAGATAGGAAATTGTTGTATGAATTATGTACCTAATTCGTTTCAACTTAACTCAATACAAAATAATTTATTTTTATTTTTACATTTTTTTTATGTAAAATCAATTTCATTTCAAAATTAACATTCTTTTGATCCAATAATCCATTGAAGTAAAATTTTTATAATGTTCTTAAATTTTTGTAAATTTTTTTTAAAATAGCGCCACATATTTTAATTACTCAGTTAAATTATAGAGTTAATTGAGTTATATATATGCTCATTTCTATGCCTTGCTACATTTAATCCTTGGTGTTGATCAGTCAGAATAACAGTAACAATGGATGAGAGAGTTGGTTTAGTTACCTGACCATTTTTTCTTGGTGCATCTAAAGAATCCTTTGCTAGACAGGTGAAGATTAATCTTCCCAAGTATTGTCCTGAATCCTTTATGCTTTGGAGCTAATCTAATTCATTTGGCCTCTATGCTTTTGAAGTGTTAGATCTAATTTGTTTTAACTTAAATTAATTTAATCCAAAATTACTTATTTATATTTTTACATTTATTTTTTTTGAAATTAATTTCATTTGAAAATCAATAATATCTAGGTGTAATAACTGAATCAAAATAATTTTTTTATGATGTTATCAAATTTTTTATATTTTTTCTTTTTAATATCTGAATAAAAAAATTTATAAAAAATTAATAATATTATAAAAATTTTACAATCAGCATTTCCAAACAATCCATTCTGATCCTCGCCCAGAAGTTTCGAGGCCAGAACTGTGCCCATTCTATCAATTGACTTGTCACAATACCAGAAGATGATGAGATGAATAATTTATTGAGTTCACACTTCACATACCTTTTCTCGTCTTAAATTTTTACTAAGCTTAAGGTGTACATGGCTGCATGCACAACCGAATGTGGTGCAACCACATCAACTAGTGATAAAGTGAATATATCTTAGTTCGTTTATAGAATTTACAAACACTTTTACTTGCTAAATTCTAACAGAGCTGAGGCCTGGGAATTGAGGAACTTGAATTTGATGCTAATCTAAATGCTTGTTTACCTGAGGATTTTAATTGGCAAATGATTTAAATTCTTCTTATTTTTACCTTAAATAAAAAATAATAAATAACAACAACGAAATTAATAACACAAAAACAACCCTTACCTTAATAGTTAAAATTTATATTATAGTAGGTATGTCTGAGATTTAATACTCTATTTCTCTTTAACCTCGAATGTACTAAATTCTAATGGAGCTCACCTCAAGCAGCTGGCAGAGATCTTTTCTACTGAGAACCTCAAACTTGAGCTAGCTACTACCGAAAAAAAAAAAAGTGAAAAATTAATTGAAAGGGCAACTTGTACTAAATTGGTTCCTTTAAAGGTGCTTAGCGACCAACTTCGATCACTAGCTAAGAGTTTACTAGGACAATAGTAATTACCGGGCGATTTGTTTTAACTTAAGTCAATTGAATTATTTTTATTTTTATATTTTTTTTTATAAGATTAATTTTATTTGAAATTTAATATTATGTAGATGTAATAATCTATTTGAAAGTAAATTTTTATGATATTGTTAATTTTTTATAAATTTTTTATTGCCTTAAACTAAAAAAATTTATAAAAATTTAGTAAGATTACAAAAATTATATTTTTAATGGCTTATTGTAACTACATAATATTGAATTTTAATTAAAATTAATTTCAGATAAAAAAAAGTATAAAAATAAAAATAAATTATTTTAAAGTTAATTAACTTAAATTAAAGTGAATTCGATGTAAGTTTTTATCGATTGACAGTTCAATGGCCAACAAGTGAAATACTAACTAATTGGCGACTACTTCGTGGATCAGCTTTTTGCACATCTCTTATACTAGCTTTTTACTACTCCCATTATTTCACAAGAGTTGATAATTTTATTTTTTTATTAAAATTTGACTTAAATATATTTATTTTAATTTATTTTATAATTTTTTTTTAAAAATATATTTATAAATTAAAGTCTTTAAAATATTATTTTTATATAAAAAAGTTATATTCATATAAAAAATTTAAAAAAATTATAAATTAATTACTATGAATAATGAATAATGAAGATAACAAGAAGATACTATAACTCAAACTGCTCAGATCACTAAGGCCCTGCCGATCCACTGGCCGGTGCCGTACCAAAGCTATTTCGTACGTCCCCCAACTAGAAATCTAGAATGCCAAAATGAACGAAACGTTGGTTCACGTGGATTTTCCTCTACTGCGTTGGTTCAACTAAGTTTAGTTGATCCACATCCACCGCGCGCAAAATTACTTTCATTTAATGCTTGTATTCTTAGTAAAATTAAGCGACATTTAGTTCAAAATTGTAACAACTTGTATTATTTGAAAAATTTAAATTATGCACTACAATCTTATATTATTTGATTGTATTTAAAGAATCTCCTAACTAATATTCTCACAGTTAAAAAACTTTCCACCATTCATAATTTTTTATGTTCCCCCGAACTTTTTAAGATTTATAAGTTAGTCTTTAAACTTTCTAAAGATTTTCAAATGAGTCCCTGAAAATCACATACTTGATATCTCAAGTCTAAATTTCTAAAAAATTTACAAGTTAGTCACTGAACTTCTGTAAGATTTATAAATATGGCACTACAGTTTGAATGTGACACATCAGTCATTATTGATTGCCAAAAGTTTAAACAAAATGACGATATATCGACGGATTTTCTCTTTTTTCTTTCTTTTTTTTTCTTTGTTAAGTCAGCACCTAGGAAAGTTACTTTCATCATTCTTTCTGAGGTATAAACTAAACATGAGAAAATTAGGATTATATATTTTTATAGGTTAGGTTCTTACTCTCCACAATCTTTTAAATTAATATTTTGAGAATCCTTAAATTAAACCCTCTCTGAAAATTACTGGTTTTTGAGAAATTAAGATCAGCTTCTTCTTCTTTTTTTCTTGCCCAATACACCAAAAGGTTAAAAGAATAATGGAAGGTGGCTTGATCATCTAGCTAGCACCTCGACATAGCTTCCCGCGTGATATGTTTTCTACGAAATTATGACTTCTATTGAGATTGCTTGGTTATTTATAGCATAACAATTGTTAATTTCTTCCGTGAGACCTGAAACTACAAACTTGAAAGTTGAAACCGTACGTAGAGTTATTTATGTAAATTAGGCATGGCCGCAAAGGCAAGCCGGTATGGTGGCACCTTTTGTCATGGACTTGAAATCATACTCTCCTTAATTATTAAGATTTCATACTTGTGGAAGAATGATAATTTTTAGAAATGAGTTGTTGGTAATTATTTTGATATGTAGTGATTATTTATTTAATTTGGTACTAATTTTATACAATAAACAAGTCCAAAAAGTACTTTTAACAATTCGTTTTGGAAAACTTAGGTACTTTTATATTGATTTTGTTTTCTTGATTGAATACGGAAAATATTAATTACGTATTGAAAAAAATTATTCAAGTGATTATTAATTACAAAGAGCTTAAATTTTAAATGAAATTGATTTTAGATAAACAATAAATAAAAATAAAAATAAAAAAATTATTTATAATAGAAAAAATAAGCAAAACTTTATACTATAATTTAGGATCCAGCTGGCATCTGCTGTAAATACACTGAAATCTAATGACGGTTTCGTAAGTGTCTTAGTCGGATTGCTTGCAACCCACAAAATGACCAACTGTGATTGTTAAAAACAAATTTATTTTAACCTAAGTAAATTTAACTAAAATTATATAGTTCTCCCTTGTCACAAAAAAAAAGCTTAATCTAAAATAACTTATTTTTATTTATATATCTTTTTTTATCCAAAACTTATTTCATTTGAAAGTTAATATTATTTAGGAATAATAATCCATTGAATGTAAAATTTTTATGATATTATTAAATTTTTTATGAACTTTTCCTTTTTAGACATTAAAAAGAAAATTTTCATAAAAATTACTCCTCCTATCTTGATTTAGTTGTCCTTTTTACATTTTTTTATTTAAGTTTGATATTAATATATTCATATCAATCTATATTAAGAAAATTCTTAAAAATTATATTTAAAAACTATAATTTTTAACGTTACATTTTCATATAAAAAATTGTATTTTATGATAAATTTTAAAAGAAATAAAATTATATACTAATTACTGTGAATAATAAAAAAGACTGGGGGTGAAAGATATCTACCTGAAATCAAAACCCAACCCAAAATTTTGGGTTAGGATCCGGTCAGAGAGTCGAGAAACATTAATTCAAGTTAACCTGAGTCTAACCTAATTTAAAGAAGTAAAAACTAGGTTGGTTCAAATCCAACTCATCTCAGTCCAACCTATCTTACCTCGCCAGTCCACATGCCGCCCTCTCTACATCAATGATGGCCGATGGGATTAAAGAGCATGGCAGGATATATATTCGCCCAATTGTTCTTGGTAGTTGCTATCAGGTAGGAAGAGGTGATTTTTTGGATAGAATCAAGAGACCCATTTCGAGATTTTAAGAATGGGTAACTTTTCTGTAGACTGAGCGAATATCGTGTGTCATCCTTAAAAAATATAATAATTATCATTTTGATCCCGTTTCTCAGAAAAATAAGTAATCATGTTCTCATGAAATATGATAGATTTTTCTTTTTCCGCAAATCTCAGGCAAATTATTTGGTTGGGTAGCATGACTGATATTTTAATTTTGGGGGAAGTTAGGCAATGGATCGAATGTTAGCGATCCCCATTTTCATTTTTTTTTAATTTTGTTTTCTTGTTCTTCTCTTATTCTTCTATTTCTTTCTTTCTTTATTTTCATTTTTTTTCTTCATTTTTTTTCTTTGTTTAGTTTTGTTGTATATTTACCTTTTCCATTTTTATTTTCTTTATTTTTATGTTCTCATCTTTTTTCAGTTTCCCCTTTTTCTTTTTCTTATTTTAGTATTATTTCAAGTTTTGTCTATTGTTTTATTTCATGTTTTACTCCTTATTTTCTTAAAATATTTTTTTCACCTTTTTTTAGTTAGATTTATGATATTATTCTTATTTCTTCTTATTCTTTTATGCCATATGTCTACCTTTTTCCATTTTTTTATTCTCTACCGTTTGTTCTTTTGTTTCTTCGTTTTTATTTGTTTAGAATGATATATTTGTTCTTTTAAAAGATATTGTTTATTCTTTAAGAAGGCATTGATTCTTCTTTTTTGTCTTCGTGTTTGTTCTTTTAGAAGACATTGTTTGTTTTTTGTTACTTAAGTGTCTGTTTTTTTTGATGAGGTACTGTTTGTCTTCTTTTATGATGTGTTTGTTTTCTGTTCTTTTAAAATCCTTGTTTGCTCTTCTAGAAGGACATGCTTGTTCTTTTACATTTTCAGGCATTGCATAAATTACTTGTTCTTTGTTCTTTTAGAAGGCAATGTTTGTTTTTTCTTTTAGAAGGCATTGTTTGTTCTTTCTTTTACATATTTATTTTTTATTACTTAAGTATTTATTCTTATAGAAGGTACTGTTTGTTCTTATATATGACCTTATTTTGTAAACTTCTTGTTCTTTTGTTTTCTGGTGTTTGTTCTTTCAGAAGAGTATGTTTGTTCTTTTAGAATGATATGTTTGTTCTTTTATAATGCATTGTTTGTTCTTTCTTTTATATTTTTATTTTTTGTTACTTAAGTGTTTGTTCTTATAGAAGATACTGTTTGTTCTTATACATGACTCTGTTTTTATAAAATTCTTGTTCTTTTTTCTTTTAGTTTTTTTTCTTTCATAAGGGTATATTTGTTCTTTTAGAAGACATTGTTTGTTCTTTCTTTTACATGTTTATTTTTTGTTACTTAAGTGTTTGTTCTTATAGAAGACACTATTTGTTCTTATACATAACCTTGTTTATGTAAACTTCTTATTCTTTTATCTTCTGGTGTTTGTTCTTTCAGAAGGGTATGTTTGTTCTTTTATAATTATATGTTTGTTCTTGTAGAAGGCATTATTTGTTCTTTTTTTTTACATGTTTATTTTTTGTTACTTAAGTGTTTATTCTTATAGAAGGCACTATTTGTTCTTATACATGACCATGTTTCTGTAAATTTCTTATTCTTTTATTTTTTTGTGTTTATTTTTTTAGAAGGGTATGTTTGTTTTTTTATAAGGGCATGTTTATTCTTTCAGAAGACATTGTTTGTTCTTTATTTTACATGTTTATTTTTTGTTACTTAAGTGTTTGTTCTTATACATGACTCTGTTTCTGTAAACTTCTTATTTTTTTTTTTATCTTCTGGTGTTTGTTCTTTCAGAAAAGTATGTTTGTTCTTTTAGAAGGATATGTTTGTTTTTTTAGAAGATAATGTTTGTTCTTTCTTTCACATGTTTATTTTTTGTTACTTAAGTATTTATTCTTGTAGAAGATACCGTTTGTTCTTACACATAACCTTGTAAACTTCTTGTTCTTTTGTTTTCTTGTGTTTGTTCTTTCAGAATGTGTGTTTGTTCTTTTAGAATGACATGTTTGTTCTTTTAGAAAACATTGTTTGTTTTTTTTTTCCTTCGTGTTTGTCATTCTGAAATCAAAAGTCTATTTTTTATAAACTATCCCATTTAACTATTTTAGGAATATTCCAATTTCTTAATTTCTTTTCAACATATTTGATTAATATAGTTTGTGAGTTCTTCATTATTCTATTTCCCATAATTTCTTCTTCCTCTTGTCTCTCTGAAGCAGACTTGGTTAAATTTCTAAAAATTTTATCTATTAGTAATTATCAATTAGTGTTAATATTTTTATTAGCTTATCTGTCAATGTTTTACACAATTTTACTGTCCTTTTACATCAACTACATGCCTTACAATTGCTACGCAACTTAGGTGATATTCTGAAAATTTCTTAACAATAATATTTAATTACTAGTAGGAGAAAAGTTTTGGAAATTTGACCATTCCTTAAATCAAAGAAATGAGACAAAAATTAAATTTTAGGGACTAAGTTGTACATAAGAAATAACTTTGGGAAGGTGGCTTACGCGTGCGCCTGATGCACAGAAGAATCAGCCTTTAAGAAATTGATGTCAATGTTGTCGCCAGAGGAAGCGGACGAAACGGCGGAGGTGGATGTCAGGTTGAACTCAACCTGACACTAACCATATTTTTCAAGTTATGATCGATTTGGGTTGGAGGCCTAAATCAACTCGGTTCAGGTTAGGGATTTGAGGCTTTTAGTAGGAGTAATAATTTTGGGATTGGCCTGAACTCGACTTAAAATCCGAAACTTTCATCCCTAAAAAAGACAACTTTTGTGAGACAGTGATAGTAGAGGTGGGCGGTAGGCCGGTCTGTCTGGATCTGAGTCTCATTAGGTTAGGCCCAGACATGACACTTGTAATACATGCTAGGCTTGGCTGAGCTGGTGTAGGACTATACCTAGGCCGGGTTATTTTTTTTAAATATATTTGGCAAACTATGTTTATAGGTTTTAAAAAAAAATGGAGTCATATTTCGAATAAATTAAACATGTTGATAATTATCACTTCGATCAGAACCATTTTGTTACTCGTCAAATTAAATTCCCTTTTCCACTAGATAAGTTGGATTTATCTCAATAATCCATCACCTTTTTTTTTGCGTTAGATAAGCAGACAAAATTTGGCCCCAACTTTTACCAAAGCATAATAATCTTCGCCCTAAAGCCCCTCTTGCCTTTTAAACTTTACCAATTTAGACTTTTTACTTTCTAGATTTTAAATCAGTTCGACTCGCTTTTTAAACTTTACAAACTGGGACCTTTTACCTCTCCGCCTAAATAAATGAAGAATATGTACTAAAATGAAAATAAAACAAAAATTGAAGGGCTAACTAAATTACTTATCCAATTGTTGACCCTTGTAAGCAAACAATAAGAAACCTTAATACAAACTTATTGACAAAAACAAGGAATATATGAGCAATTTTAAATATGAAATAGAAGCTTTTGTGCTCTTATTATTTACTTACAATGGTCAACCATTGGACAAATGATTTAGTTAGTTTTCAGTTCTTTTTTTTTTTTTTAGTACACATTCTTCATTTAACCGAACTGAGGAGTAGGAGTAAAAGGTCTCAGTTTGTAAAATTTGAGGGTTGAGTTGAACCGAGTCGAAGTTCAGGGGGTAAAAAGTGTCTAAGGTGGCAACGTTCAGGGGGCAAAAAGGCTTTAGGCCAATAATCTCCCAGCAAACAAGCTGTACGTTTTGGATCAAATCCCTTGCGAATTTAGTGGCCTACTCCGAGCAATTCCTCAAATTCTGCTACATTTACGTTACGTGACCATCCTACTCTCAAGTTTCAACTTTTCAACCCTCTCACTACTCTTTTTCTTTCTCAATTTTTAAGCATCCAGCCGGCCAAACTCACCGTCGCCGCCATGGATTCCTGCAAGAATCCCATCGGCAATCTCCTTCTCTCCGCTCTTCTGCTCGCCGGGCTTATCTACATATTCTTTTGGTCTCCTTTCACTTTCTCCAACCCCTTCTTTTCCCTCTCGGAAAAACCAAGTTGCTTAACATCAACTAACATCGTAAGTATGCTACGACATGCATAAGTTGTTTTTGGGTCTGTTTCTCCCTCTCCCTCTATTTTTCGTTGGAGTAATTGCTTAACAAGAGAGAAGCACCCTTTTGTCAGACGACGGAGAAGCTGAAAGGGGACGAGCTCGACGCGGTGCTGGCGGAGGCGGCGACGGAGAACAAGACGTTGATCATCGCTGTCGTGAACAAAGCGTACGCGGAACAAGATGCGAGCTCAGAGACGACGATTCTGGATCTTTTCCTGGAGAGCTTTTGGCTGGGGGAGGAGACTGGGCAGCTGGTGGAGAACCTACTGGTGGCAGCGGTGGATGAGGCCGCGTACCAACTTTGCAGATTCAAGCGGCTGCACTGTTACCGGCTGGTGACGGATGGTGTCGATTACGGCGGCGAGAAAGTGTACATGTCTGCGGATTTTATCAAGATGATGTGGACAAGGACTCTGTTTCTTCTAGACGTCCTAAAACGCGGCTACAGCTTCGTTTTCACGGTACCTCCACCTCTTCCCTCTTCCTCAGTTTCTGTTATCGTATGATACAAGAATTATTTATGATAATTATATGACAAAATGCACCAATTTTTTGCATACCCTTTTCACGTTGTAATATTATGATAATTATACAATTTTTATGCTATAATTATATTTGATAATTATAACCGCTTCCCTTTTCCAACAAGTAATTTTTTGCATTCACTAAAAAACCATCTACATTACAAAATGCTACAATTTTGTTGCATGTCGATTATGTTGTTCGTCGAGCCAAGGGATAAATTTCATAAACGGTTTTTAGCCTGAAATTGTTGTTATGTAACATATTAGTCCCTCATTTAGATGGAAGCCATCAACCTAGATAGAAGTACCATAAAACTTAACACATAAAATCCGATTATACATGAAAAATTGATCATTTAAAGTATCTATTAATTATAAAATAAACTATCACAGAGCTTAAAAGTCTATTAAAAAGTTACTAAATAATTTAAATTAAAATTTCAAAAGCAATGTTGGATATGGTTATTATGTGTTAATAGAATATTCCCCCTATTCAACCAAGCAGTGAGAAAACTGCTCTCATTGGTAATATTGATGGCTTTTCTGCACTTGGGAAACAATTGATGGTATATTTGCCCCACAAGTAACTTTTAGATGACAACACTTATCCCAAAGGACCAAAGTATGTTAAGGCTGCTCTTAGATTAATTAACCACTTAAATACTCACTTGTGTAAAATTAATTTTCTTTTTAACTTAGAATCAATGGCTCAATTTAGGAATAGTTTTGTGATTAACATTAGAGTTTTGGACAATTTACTAATAATGAAGAGTAAATTGTTAAAATTAAAAGCTAAAAGCTACACTAAATAAAAACTCTAATGTCAATCACTTCACTAATACCAAATGGGCAAAATTTTATTTGATAGTTAATATTCTAATTATCTAATTATTGCTTAAATCATATTTTCTAGAAAAAAAATTGATTTTTATGAATTTTTCCCTTACACTCCGTTAAAAAATTAAAAATATAAATATAATTTTTTTGCAAAAGGTATTATAATAATAACTTCAAGTTTCTTAAAATATAGGATCTCAATTGCTGCATTAAGTTACGCAAATAGTAATTATATATAAGAATAATCACTAATTATTATATTTCGATAATTTGCCACAAATATGCCCTAAATAAATACAAGCTCGGTACAATAAGAAAGTTCAAATCATTGAAAAGTCACAAACAATAAGAATGTTCAACATAAAACACGTTTAGAATGGAAAATCAACATAGCCGATTTCCAATTACCTTTTCTATGTTTCAGTTGGACTTTTAAAAGTAAATAAAAGTCTACGTACGGTTGGTTTTTATGGTACCTTACATTGTGTAATAATATTTCTCTTACTTTTATAATATAGTGATTATCCACTTAAATTATACAGCAGCGAAATGGTTAGAATCACTGTTGGTCCCAAATATATCATTGCTGTTGCAAATCAGTCATCAACTTTCTTTCAATGCAAATATATTGCCCTAAAACTTTTTAAATGCATTACATATTGGTCCTTAACTCTTACAAAATTTGTTAACTCTTACAAAATTTGTTAACTCTAATGTAATGATAAAACATTGCAATTTTTAATTTCTAATTTAAACTATTAAATAACTGTTCTCCAATAAATTCAATATGTGTCATGATTTTTTACTTTTGGAATTTGAGTTTTACTCAATTTTCATTACATGAATTGTTATTAAAAATTTTGAAAAATAATATTCAAAAGCTAAAAAATTTGTTCTAACATTTGCTTATTAATTCATAGACTTGTATAACATATATAAATAGAATTATCAACTCAAACATGAATTCTAAAAGTAAAAAACTGTTAAACATTTTAGGATAAATGTACTACTACTACTACTACTTGTTTCTGTTACCTTTTCGGAATAGTCGTAGAGTTTAAGCTGAGATATGAAATAATCCAGACTTTCTTTTGAATAGTCCCAAAATCCTTATCTTGTCAAATTATAATTATAAAACTCATTTCGATTTCCAATCATGTAACAGGATACTGACGTTATGTGGCTAAGGAACCCGTTTCCAGTTTTGGATCAGAACCAGACCATGGACCTCCAAATAAGCGTTGACAAATTCAACGGCGACCCCTCGTCGGAAAACAATTACATCAACACAGGATTCTATTACATCAAATCCAACAACAAAACCATCTCACTGTTTGACAAGTGGTACTCCATGAAAGACAATTCGACGGGCAAGAAGGAGCAAGATGTCTTGTCGGACCTCATGCGGGATGGGCTCTTCACTACTTTGGGCCTTCGGGTACAGTTCTTGGACACTCGGCGTTTTAGTGGGTTTTGTGAGGATAGTAATGACGTTATGGCAGTAACAACCGTTCATGCCAATTGTTGCCGCCATATCAACGCCAAGGTGACCGATCTCACGGCGGTCTTCCGCCAGTGGAAGCGATTTAAGGCTGTCGCCACTCAAAACCAAAGGCGGCTTGCTTCTAATGTGACGTCAACTTTCCGGTGGTCACCACATGTTGAGTGTGCAAATTCATGGAAAGAAAGGTAAAAATTATTGCTTTTCTTTTTCTTTTCAATATAGTACACATTGATAGAACCAATGTTTTTAATACGATATACCACATCCACATCATGTAAATTATAGATATATCACATGGTATACTGTGCAAAGTATCAATTAGGTTTTATTTTTAGATAAATAACAAAATAACATCAATATTTATGCCAAAATATGTGCCTTAATTATATTTTGTCAGTTTATATATGTATGCAGGTGATATATTAATGTATAATGAAGAAAATAATCCTCAATACACCATATACCGCAGGCGTATGTGATAAACCTTGGTAAACTAAAAAAATGCACAAAAAAAAGTATTGATGCATGAAATAAAACAATATTTCAGTCGAAAATCTGACAAAAGTGAAATTTTGAGTGTTGTGTATGACATATATGTGATATGGGATATTTTCTGCAGTATTTTCATAATTTAACGTGAAAGTTAACACTATATAGAACAATGTTAAGAAAGAAAGATTTCGTGTCTCGACTACAAGCGTCGTTTTAGGGTGCCTAAACATGAAATTGTTTTTAAGTATATCCTTCCCTACAGTTAAGGATTTCTGTCTGTGAGTGGAAGCCTTTATGAACTATGAAGTGAAACTATAAGCACCTATCCTAATGGATCTGCTTGTTATTATTATTATTATTATTCTTATATCTCTGAGCTAGTGTTGGTACAAAGGTTGGGCTCACAGAGTGGGATGGTAATCGAGCCCAATATCGCTCCAAATTATTCATGCACGCAATCTCAGATTTTGGGCCTCAAATTATGATCCAAATCTGATGGTCTTAACGGAAATGGTTTCCCAATCAAACAATTCATCTCGATGGCCCAAGCTGGGAATGAGAAAAGGAAGAAATGCTAAATTTGCCACTAATGTTTGAGATTGGGACCAAATATACCAATAATATTTTTTTTTGGTGTCCCAGTTTGACACTAAAATTAAATTTTCAGATAAAATAAGCCACCCACCGCTAATAATGCTGATGTACTAAAATTTAAAAAAGGGAAATTCTGAATCCAAGTCTTCTTCAACCAGAATTCTAGCTTATTGAGTTTTCACATCTTTCATCCTTACTTTGCCCCCATGAACTTCAGCCACCTACAATAACGATTATTGCCGGCCATAGAATGCCTTTTGTTCTACTGGTGAGAAGGACGAATAGCCCTACAGTAAGAGAGAATAATTTTCCTTTAGTAACATGTAACTGAAAATTTTTAGTTCTAAATTGTAATTTGATTTTGAACAATTAATTAATAAACTAGTTGGATCAGTCAAGTTTAAATTGTGAATGAGTTACAATGAACCACCCTCCAGGATTGAGGCACTCTACGACCACCTTTGTTCGTGTAACCCAACAACAACGTGATGGGATTTAGTGAGGAAGAGGGCTCAAATAATAGTCTTTCAAAGTTATGGGATACGAGGATTAAAAAGCAAACTACTTCCTCCATCTCAGTAATCTTACTCTATTTTCTTTTTTTAGTCGTCTTAAATCCTTACAACATTTTTATATTTAATAATTTATTTTACCATGCTATCCTTCAAGTTACTATTTTAATATCCACTTTTCTAACTTTTTTGATTTATGTGTGAAAAATTAAGAGTAAAAGTAAAAGTAATGCACACTTTTTTTCTACTTTTTAATCTCCACATCAAGCTAAATTGAACAACATTAGTGAAATGAACTCTGAAGGGAGTAAATTTTAGTAACTTGGATGAGAGTTTCACCAATATTCTAGACTTGCAAATGTTGATATGACATTAACATGGTACTAATAGGAAAAGGAATACATTTACATGCTGTGATTATGTCACAAACCACAGACATTATGGATGGATCTAAATCACCTGTGACCATGGTGTCTATGACATACGAATTTAACTATATTTGCTCATCTGACAGAATATTTCCACTACTACGCACCACAGTCCTTAGTTTTGCACCCCATCACATGAGAGATTCAATTTCGTCGCTCTTGAAGTTTGAATCCAGTTAAAGACCCTCGATTTCAACCCCAAGAGCTTCGCTAGCGGACAACTATTAATTATCATAAATATCACAATTCATCGGTTACAAGTGGCCTAGCTAGCAACCAGCCCTTCTCTGATTACCAGCATTAATTAAAAACCTGAGAAATGTCAGACCAATGAGAAAACCTGGTAGATAGAAGCTTCTCCAGGCCTGCACCGAACCAAGTGCACGATTGTTGGACGTCTGGAAGACTTGTTTATTCTCTAAAACGGCATTGCACTAAAAAACCAAAAGTAGCATTCTTAACATGTATCCTCACATGACTCTCTGATCACATTGTTTAATTAATTAACCAAATTAAATCCCCATTTACATTACATATGCAGATCACCGCTCCCAATTAATTAATCGACCACACTTAATTGCAAACCCTATATACTACCTAGAGTATTAATTAATTATATTTATCTCGTTAATTACGTTAACGTATATCGTAATAAACCCTAGCCAGCTGCACCACCTCGAGATTTTCACCGGATTCCTAAGTCAATAACCCGACCACACGTACAGCGCGATTGTCTGACAAGCTCGAACTAGTTGGTTGTCGGTGTCTATTTTAAGAGCCCGGCGTAGCGCATCCCGGCGTCCTTCGATCCCGTCCGGCCTCGTTCGAGTAATTAAGTCCTTAGGTTCATCTTCTTCTACATTAATTAATAATTGGCTTGGCCTTCCTGCTCCCAATTTCAGACTACACCCTCTCCAGATCCTTCTCACTCCTCAGTCGTCAACAGCCAGAATTAGACTCTACAATGAATTCTGGCAAGAGTACCGTCGGAAATCTCCTCCTCTCCGCTCTTCTTCTCGTAGGACTTCTCTACATTTTCGTCTGGTCTCCCCCCTTCTCCAACCCCTTCTTTTTCCTCGCCGAACAACAATCCAATTGCTTAACCTCCACACACTTCGTAAGTATACGTACTTAATTCTAAATGCATAAGCTTTCTTTTCCCCTTCTTTTCGCTGTTTGTCTATCTCTATTTTTTTTTTGTTGAAATTAACAAGAGAGACGTATACCCTTTTGTCACACGACGGTGAAGTTAAACGCGGACGAGCTGGAGGCGGCTCTGGAGGAGACGGCAACAGAGGACAAGACGGTTATTATCGCGATCGTGAACAAGGCGTACGCGGAACAGGATGTGAGCTCAGAGACGACTATGCTGGATCTTTTCCTAGAGAGCTTTTGGCTTGGGGAGGAGACGCGGCGGCTGGTGGAGAACCTGTTGGTGGTAGCGGTGGACGAGGCAGCGTACCAACGGTGCAGATTCAAGCGGCTGCACTGTTACCGGCTGGTGGCGGACGGTGTTGATTACGGCGGCGAGAAAGTGTACATGTCTGCGGATTTTATAAAGATGATGTGGACAAGAACTCTGTTTCTTTTAGATGTCCTGAAACGCGGCTACAACTTCGTTTTCACGGTCGGTACCCTTTCTTTTCTTCCCTACCGTGTAATTCTTGTACCAATACAAATACAAAAAAGATAAATCATAAAAATGAAATATAAGTAATTATAAATTAAATCAACTCAAGCGACAAAGAATAATGGGCACCTTCATTAGGGTTGATGTTGTTAAGTTATTTTGATAGCTGATTTGTATCACCAATTAAGAATGCAGGATACCGATGTCATGTGGCTAAGGAACCCGTTTCCAATTTTGAACCAACACAAGACTGCGGACCTCCAAATAAACGGCGGATTCAACGGCAACAAATCGTCGGAAAACAACTGGATCAACACCGGGTTCTACTACGTCAAATCGAACAACAAAACCATCGGCTTGTTCGTAAAGTGGTACTCCATGAAAGACAGTGCAGCAGGCATGAAAGAGCAGGATGTCTTGTTGGATCTCATGCGAGATGGGTTGTTTGCCGCTTTAGGCCTTGGAGTTCACTTCTTGGACACTCGATATTTCAGCGGATTTTGTGCGGTTAGTAATGATTTTGCAGCGGTGACAACCGTTCATGCTGATTGTTGTCGCTACATTAGCGCCAAGGTGAAGGATCTCACGGCGGTCCTCCGGGATTGGAAGCAATATAAGTTGGCTACCATGCCATACCAAAGCCTTGCTGCTAATAATATGACATCGACTTTTCAGTGGTCACCACATGTTGAATGTGCCAATTCGTGGAATGTAAGATAGAAAATATTGCCCTTTGTGATTTACGTTTAGCTACATGTTGTAGGGTCACCACATAATTAATTTACAGTTAAGTTATTGAACGATCTCTTGTGGTTTAAGAAAGTACTAGAGAAGTACCTGTGCTGCGCAGCCTGTTCAGTTTCAATAGTAAAGGGCTCAACAAGAAAAAACTAAACTCGTCGATACCACCATTTCATTTACCAAAAAAAAAAAAAAAAACAAGTACTCCTAACATCTCACAACTCCCCTAAGTTTTCCCTAGTACAAACAAATCCATCTCAAATCACACAACAACGTTAAATAATAGATAACAAACAATAAAAAGAAGAAATTGTATTTCCATAGTGGACTGTATTTCCATAGTAGGAAGCAGTTAAAAAATGTGGATGTGGAAAATATTCAGGACCTGATGGATACATTTTCGGCTTCATCAAGAGATTCTAGAGTGTCATAAAAAAAGAGGTGGTGGATTATGCGAATGATTTTTGAACTCATGGAAGATTGGTAAATGACACAAACTCTTCTTTTGTCACTTTCATACCAAAGAAAGCTAATCCAGTGGGCTTGAGAGACTATAGGCCAATTAGCTTGATTGGTTGTGTGTATAAAATGATTGCAAAAATACTTGCAGAAAGGCTAAAAAGCGTTATTAGTCATATTATTGGGGAGTCACAGTCTGCATTTATTAAAGGTAGGCATATTTTAGACAGGGTATTAATTGCGAATGAAGTAGTTGATTATCTAAAACGATCAAGGAAGAAGGCATTGTTGCTCAAGGCAGATTTTGAGAGAGCTTTCGATTGTGTAAATTGGAGGTTCTTATATGTGACAATAGGGAAGATGGTTTTGGATTAAAATGGCGGCAATGGACCAATGAAATGCTTGAAATCTAATAAGGTGTCTGTAGTAGTGAATGGAAGCCCAACAAAGGAATTTTAGTATGGCTAAATGATTAAGGCAAGGTGACCCACTCTCGCCTTTCTTATTTCTAATTGCAGCGGAAGCATTAAATGTTATGATGTTGGAAGCAAGTGAAAAAATAGTTTCAAAGGAGTAAAAATTGGCAGGGAAGGGCTGGAAATAACTCTTCTATAGTTGGTCGACGACACACTATTTTTGTGGGAATGGAGCAAAGAAAACATGATGAATTTAAGTCATATTCTCAAATGCTTTCAACTTGTTTCAGGTTTAAAAAAAAATATGTCAAAAAGCCAATTGTATGGTATTCGTGTTAATGAATTGAATCTTATCCTGGCTGCCGAAAATTTGAAATGTGAAGCTGAAAATTTGCCCTTCCGTTGCCCGGGCCTTCCTGTGGGTGCATGTATGAGCAAGAGCAGCCAGTTATTCAGCGCTGTAGAGAAAAGCTCTTTACTTGGAACGCGATCATGTTATCGGTTGGCGGTCGGTTAACCTTGGTGAAATCTGTACTAAACAGTCTCCCCCTTTGTTTCTTCTCAGTCTTTCGAGCCCCAGTGAGTATTCCGAAAAAATTAGAAAGTATAAGAAATTCCTTTTTCTTGGGGGAATGATAGGGAGGGTAGGAAAATTAGGTGGGTTGCTTGGGACAAAGTTTTGGCAGCAAAGGAGGATGAAGGGCTGGGATTGGGTAGTTTAAAAGCTAGGAACTTAGTTCTACTAGGTAAATGGTGGTGGGGATACAAGAATGAAGGAGGTGCTTTGTGGAGAAGATTGATATCGCCATTGTATGGTGATGATGGAGGTCTGGGGCAGGTTAAGAAAGGTAATTGGGGTAAGGTTTGGGCGGGGATAGTGAAGGCAGGTACTGAAATTGATGATTTAGGTCTAAATCTCTTGGGGTCTTTTAGATGGAAGATAGGAAGTGGGGAACTGGTAAGCTTTTGGAAAGACATTTAGGTTAGGGATAGGACTCTTAAAGAAATTTTTCCTAGGCTTTTTGCTCTTGAGAAATAAGGAGATTGCAGTGTATTTAGCATAAGGGAGAGGAGGAAAGGCATTTGGCAATGAAGATGGAATTGGAAAAGGCCTCTGTAGGGAAGGGAAAGAGCATTACAACATGTTATGAGTTTTACAACCCTAATCCGTAAGCGCACGGGACGTGTGTAGATAGGATGAATAAGATATCGTTCTCACGAGGATTGATTTGTATTGTTTGCTAATTACCACTACCTTGAGACCCACTTTAGCTAAACAAGCAATAATTTACAATTTACTCACTATGAAAATAATTAAGTTTGCAACTTCACTTAAATTACTACTAAACAAGAACAACAAACACAATGCAAATCAGGGGTTTTCTAATGAATTAACAAAACACACTTCCTATAGTTTTCACTATTTAACTTGGTTAGCTAGTGAATTAAGGCTAATAGTTTGGTTTTTCTACTTGTTGGTGAAGTTAACTAATTGGGCCCTTACTTTCCCAAGTGAAAGGGTCACTCTCCCAAACTTACACTAGAATGGACTCCCATCCAAATTGCTAGTTGAAGATGGGCATTATAAGTGCAATTTACCTTCACCTAGTGTCCTAGACTAGTCTCCCAACAAGCCCATGCCCACTACACTCTTCTCCTAATTCCAATTCCTTTTAATCTTTTCCAAGAGTTTAAAAGAAATCTAAAGTGCGATTGACTAGGGCCCTTGATCAATTAACACAACAATAAACTCAAGGAGAAGAGTAAACAAGTAATTAAGGAAAACTAAAGTTAAATAGTCATTAATCCAACCAACATAACCAATTCAAGTAGCTACAATAATAGAAAGTGTAGATAAAACTACTCCATAATCAAACTAAACATAAACATGAAAATACATAAAAGAGCATCCATGTCTAAATACAAGATAAAAGAAGGAAAGAAGGAACCCAATAGACTCTAGATGCTTGATTCCTCAAGGCTCCTACAAGTCTTCAAGTCCTCCAAGCCTTCTCCAAGCAATAATCCATAAATACTCCCAAGGAAGATGAAGAAATGCAAGAAATGGTGATGAAAAACCTAAGTCTAAGATGAAAAGATGAAAATGAAGAGTCCCTTCTTTTTGCTAGGTTCCAGGTTCTTCTACTCTTGGAAGTGTTCTTTTCACTCACCAAACCATTTGGATAGAAATCATTGGCCAATAGCAAGCTTGAGTTCAAATTTGAGGTAGGAGACCACTTTCCCGGGTTACTGGCGCCTAGGCCTCAGGAAGAGGTGCCTGGGCGCCTAGGCTTCCAGGCTCAAGGGTGCTCTGGCGTCAGGAGGGGGTGCCTGGGCGCCTAGGCCTCAGGTGGCGCCTAGGCCTCCAGGGTGCGTTTTTTAGGCAGATAACTTTTGTACTGTGGCACCTAGGCCTCGCTCCTGGGGCCTAGGCCTCACAGTTATAATTTCCGTTGACTTTTACGTTCTCGTTTTTCGTTCAGCTCGTCCCGGTGCCATTCCAATGCTATGATCCGCTTCTTCAACCTACAAAATGAAGGATCGAAGCAAGAATCGGTCAAAAATATTGAGCGGTAAGGTAGAAAATTGTGGTCAAAGTGGACAAAAAGTCAACATGTTTGACCACAAAATTAACATTTATCAAACTCCCCCAAACTTAGAAAAATGCTAGTCCCTAGCATTTATTAACCCAAAAACATAAAGCAATCAAAACATAGAAGCTAACAACATATACTCAATATCATATTATAAAGTCATTCAAAGTACAAGCTTAACTCAAGGGAAATTAAGATAAGTAATGAAAGAAGAACTTTGTCATTAACGGTAGGTAATTGCTCACTAAGTGTTTCACTCCCTAATCTATGGTTGCCTAGTGTATCTAAGGCTTATAATGCCACTTCATCCACAAATTTGTAAAATGACCCAAACTACCCATGAATTGTCCCTAAGGAGTATGCATGCAAATTTAAGTCCAATGACATATATATAAGGTTGTACCGTGGCCGGGTTTGGTATGGATGGGAATCGGATGGAGGCCTTTTGAGGTGGGGCTAAAGAATTAAGTTAAGTATAAACACCATGGGTAATCCTAATAATCAAATCTAAAGTCTCACCCAAGGTATTTTGATTTAAAAATGTTTTTCTTGACTTCCAAACAACAAATTAAGTAACCCCCATATGCACAATTTTGACAAAACACATAAATGAACTCCTTTCAAAATAACAAAGTACTTCTACCTTTCCCTTTCTTTATTTATTCTTTTTGGTTTTTTTTGTTTTAATTTTTTTTTATTAAACGAGGGTTTTTTCATGTTGACTCGTTTTGCCTTTTTATTAAGGGAAAGATAGGATTTTTTTTTTACAACTAGAAATTCACTCAATTTTTAAAATTCAAACAAATGTGCATGATTTATCCAAAGTATATTCAAACCATAGCTACATAAACTCAACAATAAGTTCATAACCTAACATTTTCCCCCCAAACTTATTTATTGCTCACTTACACAACTCACAAATTTTTACCCTTCCCAAGCCCATATATGCAATGCTCAACTTACTTCAAAGACAAGAGAGGACAAATAACAATGGATATGGCTCAATTATGTGGGTTAAACAACAAACATGGCTTAAAGGCTCAAAGGGGTCAACTAAGGATTATAATGAAGGGTTAGCCATTTAGGTATGTAGTTAGCTCTAAGTTGTCATTTTAATCCTTTATTTGCATGCATCAATTCAGATATGAAGGGGTTCAGAAGCAAATCAAGGAATCCATAGGCAAACCAAGCAAAACAAGCACCACTCCAATGAATGAACTAATTTATAATGCAAGTGTGCCACACAAGGTCCAAAGACTCACCTGGTATGGTTTCTACCATTAATGACAAGTGAAAATCTTTCTTTACTTAACAAAATTTACAATCAAGTTGAACTTGTAAATGAATTCCTCTAATCATAATAAATAGCATGTATTGGGTCCCTAAATGCACATAACCTAAATGCAACTACATGTTTTTACATTTATCCGCTATATGTCATAATAGGGAAAAGAAATATGATATGCATGTAATGTCATAAGAAAAGAAAAAAAAATCACCAAAAACTAATCTAAAAAAAAGAACAACAATTAGATGTTAAGTCTTAGGAAAACTCTCAAACAAGTATCATCCACAAACACATTTATCCCCCAAACTTAAAACCAACATTGTCCACAATGTTGAAAAAAAAACTAGGAAGGAGATTGTGATTCAAGAATCATACCCGGGAGGCGGATGTTCCCGCCTCCAATTACTCCCACTTAAACTCTTAGTGATGGTGACACTTCATCTTTTCATGTTTACTCTTGATCTTTCTACCATGCACCTACAATAAGCGCAAAGAGTAATTAAGAGACATTTTCCCTAAAACTCACCTTATTGAAAAGACAATTAAAAACACAAAGGCGAGAAGAAATGTTGGGATGCCTCCCAACAAGCGCTTGATTTATTGTCTCTAGCTAGACACCAACTCCTTTGTTTTAGGCACTAGGGTGGGTGATGTGGCTCCACACCCTCTCCTTTGTAAGAATGCTTCCGATGCTTGGAAAGTCCAATATGCATCCAACAAGATGTGCTCCTCTCCATGCTTGAGTTCTTATTTCTTTCCTCTTTAATCATTTTGGGATACTTTACATTTCCATTCCTTGTTGCTACCCACTTTTTCTTCATTGTTTTCTTCTTCTTTTCTTCCATCAAAGAATGTGTTGCCTCATCTTTTACTTTTTCCTTGAGATTTGGGCATTCAAATTCATTGACTTCCTTTTGGTCGCCACCCATAAGAAAAGTAGGAGAATTTCCTTGGTTGGATTCTATGACCATATCAACCATGTATACTTCCATCTTAGGAGGCGGCATGCTAGAATCAAACATGTTGAACTCAACTTTTTCATCCTCAACATTGAATATGAGCTTGCCTTCCTTCACATCTATAATTGCTCCGGCGGTGGCCAAGAATGGTCTTCCAAAGATAAGGGGGACTTGGTTAACTTCTTCCATGTCAAGAATCACAAAATCCATGGGGAAGACAAATTTGTCAACTTTTACCAAAACATCTTCTATTACTCCCCATGGATACTTGATAGACCTATCCGCCATTTGTAATTGTATTGTGGAGGGCTTTACTTCTAGCCCCAATTTATTGGCAATAGACAAGGGCATCAAGTTGACACTTGCACCAAGGTCACATAATACCCTTTTGAACTCAACTTCTCCAATTGTGCATGGAATAGTGAAGCTTCCGGGATCTTTCAATTTTGGTGGAAGCTTTTGTTGAACAATTGCACTACATTCTTCCGTGAGGCATATGGTCTCAAACTCTTCAAATTTTCTTTTCTTTGCAATGACTTCCTTCAAGAATTTACCCCAATTTTGCATTTGAGTTAAGGCCTCCAAGAACGGGATGTTGATGTGAAGATTCTTAAAAATGTCCAAGAACTTGCCATATTGATCATCAAGCTTCTTCTTTTGGAACCTTTGTGGGAAAGGTAATGGTGGGTTTGGTAGGAGTTTTTGCACTCTTTGGGGTTGTTTTTTTAGAAACTCCACCACTTCCTCTTCTTCTTGAACTTGCACTTCATCTTCCAAGATTGGTTTTCCTTGAGTAGGTGTCCTTATGTAAGGATCTTCAAGCTTCTTTCCTCCCCTAAGTGTAATTGCATGACATTGCTCCCTTGGGTTTAACTCGGTGTCACTAGGGAATTTTCCTTTTTGAGATGTCTTCACTGCCAAAGCCAATTGCCCAATTTGATTCTCCATGTTCTTGATGCTTGCACTCACATTTGCCAACATACTAGCAAAGTTAGCACTCAAGATAGCCGTCTTGGCTTCATTTTTCTCCATTCTATTTCTTGTCTCCTTCATAAATTGCAACATAATTTCTTCCATAGAGGGCTTCTTCTCCATTGAGACTTGGTTGAAGTTGGGAGGTGGTGGTGGTTGTTGCACATTCCTTGTGTTACCATAAGAGAAATTTTCATGGTTTCTCCAACTTGGGTTATATTGATTTCCCATTTGGTTGCCTCTAAACCCAAAATTCTGGTTGCCCATGAAATTTGCTTCTTCAAGCTTCATATCCATATGTCCACCATATGTGTTGGAGGTAGAGGCGGCGGCTTGCTCAATAGTTGGCTCCTTTTTGTTGGTCAACTTGGACACTTGATTCATGAGTGAAGCCATTTGTGCCGACAAGGAGGTCAATTGGTCAACCTCAAGTACCTCTTTTCTTGGTTGAGCTCTTTCTCCAGGCCATTGCTCTCCATTTAGTGCCAATTGCTCTAGAATTTGGAAAGCATCACCGACCGTCTTTGACATTAAGGATCCACCGGCCGAAGCATCAATCATAAATCTTGAAGTGGGTCCTAAGCCTTCATAGAAAGGTTGGATTTGTTGCCAATCCAAGAATCCATGTTGTGGGAACTTCCTAAGCAACTCCTTGAATCTCTCCCAAATCTCCGAAATGGACTCCATCTCATGTTGCTTGAATGTCACAATTGAAGCTCTCAAGTGGGCGGCCTTAGATGGAGGAAAAAACTTGCTCAAGAATTTTTCGGCCATTTCATTCCATGTAGTAATGCTCCCCGGTTGAAGTGATTAATACCACCCTTTAGCCTTGTCCCAGAGTGAGAAACGAAACAATTGGAGTCTAATTGCATCGGTGGAGACTCCATTAGCCTTGAGTGTGTCACAAGCTTTCAAGAAATCCGCTATGTGTGTGTTGGGATCCTTCGAAGCCAAGCCTCCAAATTGGTTTTGTTGGATGAGAGAAATCAAAGATGGCTTCAATTCAAAGTTGTTGGCTTGAACCGGTGGCCTCACAATACCTGAATAATTCTCCGTCACCAAGGGTCGGATGTACTCCCTAATAGGCCTTTGTGGATTCCTTGGATATACTCCATCTTGGTGATCCATCCCTCCATTTCCTCCATTGCCACCATTATATCCCTTACCATTGAGATTATCACCTCCACCCTCCATGGATGTAGCGGTAGAACTTGATTCTCCCAAGTATGATGTTGCTCTAAGCTCTCTAAGATGTCTTTCAATCTCTGAAATGAATGGCAACAAAGTAGAGTGTTGGGAACGGGTCATACACCAATGGTACCTATCAAAGAAATATCCAAGCACAAAGCCAACAAATAAGTAAAGAAATAAAGGTTTAGTCTAGAGTCAATCTTCTAGCAATAATATTGAACAAATCAATACAATTAATCCCCAGCAACGGCGCCAAAAACTTGTTGTGAGTTTTACAACCCTAATCCGCAAGCGCACAGGACGTGTGTAGATATGGTGAATAAGATATTGTTCTCACGAGGATTGATTTGTATTGTTTGCTAATTACCACTACCTTGAGACTCACTTTAGCTAAACAAGCAATAATTGACAATTTACTCACTATGAAAATAACTAAGTTTGCAACTCCACTTAAATTACTACTAAACAAGAACAACAAACACAATGCAAATTAGGGGTTTTCTAATGAATTAACAAAACACACTTCCTATGGTTTTCACTATTTGACTTGGTTAGCTAGTGAATTAAGGCTAATAGTTTGGTTTTTCTACTTGTTAGTGAAGTTAACTAATTGAGCCCATACTCTCCCAAGCTTACACTAGAATGGACTCCCATCTAAATTGCTAGTTGAAGAGGGGCATTATAAGTGCAATTTACCTTCACCTAGTGTCCTAGACTAGTCTCCCAACAAGCCCATGCCCACTACACTATTATCCTAATTCCAATTCCTTTTAATCTTTTCCAAGAGTTTAAAAGAAATCTAAAGTGCAATTGACTAGGGCCCTTGATCAATCAACACAACAATAAACTCAAGGAGAAGAGTAAACAAGCAATGAAGGAAAACCAAAGTTAAATAGCCATTAATCCAACCAACATAACCAATTCAAGTAGCTACAACCATAGAAAATGTAGAGAAAACTACTCCATAATCAAACTAAACATAAACATGAAAATACATAAAAAAGCATCCATGTCTAAATACAAGATAAAAGAAGGAAAGAAGGAACCCAATAGACTCTAGATGCTTGATTCCTCAAGGCTCATACAAGTCTTCAAGTCCTCCAAGCCTTCTCCAAGCAAGAATCCATAAATGCTCCCAAGGAAGATGAAGAAATGCAAGAAATGGTGATGAAAAACCTAAGTCTAAGATGAGAAGATGAAAATGAAGAGTCCCTTCTTTTTGCTAGGTTCCAGGTTCTTCTACTCTTGGAGGTGTCCTTTTCACTCACCAAACCATTTGGATAGAAATCCTTGGCCAATATCAAGCTTGAGTTCAAATTTGAGGTAGGGGACCACTTTCCCGGGTGACTGGGGCCTAGGCCTCAGGAAGAGGTGCCTGGGCGCCTAGGCTTCCAGGCTCGAGGGTGCTCTGGCGCCTAGGCCTCAGGTGGCGCCTAGGCCTCCAGGGTGCCTTTTTTAGTCAGAGAACTTTTGTACTGTGGCACCTAGGCCTCGCTCCTGGGGCCTATGCCTTACAGTTATAATTTTCGTTGACTTTTACGTTCCCGTTTTTCATTCAGCTCGTACCGGTGCTATTCCAATACTATGGTCCGCTTCTTCAACCTACAAAATGAAGGATTGAAGCAAGAATCAGCCAAAAATATTGAGCGGTAAGGTAGAAAATTGTGGTCAAAGTTGACAAAAAGTCAACATGTTTGACCATAAAATTAACATTTATCACAACAGCAACTAACCAATATGCTTTAAAGTTTTCAAGTACCTAGAAGCTGCCCAGTGTGCTACAATGGCACATTAATGGGGTTAAAGATTACTCTACTTTAGAATTATATAAGGATGTTAATCAACAAAACAATGCTGCAAATTGATGAAGATTACATCAATTTGTGGAGCCCTCATTGTGCTAATCAAAGTCAACTTCTTCATCTAGAAAGTGGTAAAGGGTAGGCCATCAACAAATGTAGATCTTGTGGTTCATTGTGTTGCCCAAGTAAATCCCCATAGTTTTTTTCGCAACCTAGAATTGGAAGACACAAAACATGCCCTCATTAATTGCCCCAAGGCTTCTCAGGTCTAGTCTCATTTCACTCGGTGGTGGCAAGTTTCAAGTTGGAACTCATCCAGCGTTCATAATATGCTAAGTTAATCATATAGATTGCTTAGAAATAGCAAAGCTAAGAATGTATGGCTGGCAACTTTACTTATGGTTGCCTGGATCATATGGTTTCATTAGAATGCAAAGTAATTCACTAGTAAAGATTATTCTAGTTTGAAGGCATTCAGTGAAATTTAGATGGTTTCATTTTTATGGTTCTCTAGTCAATGTAGCGGATTTAAATGTGATTGGAGTACTTGGTGCCTTGATCCTATGTATGTGCTTAATGTACTAACGTGTTTCAGCTAAGCAGTCAATGGCAACTCTGTTTTTTTATTTTTCTTTTTGTACTTATGGTTGTTTTCATTTGTTTAGGGAAATTGTCAATTCAGCATCTAGCTAGGTATATTGTAATATTTCTTTTTAATAAAGAAATTGCCTTTTTCTGTTAAAAAACAAAAAAATAAAAAAGAGCCTAACCTCCATGATCACCACTTAAGAATACGTACAGTGAAAAAAAAATGAACATAGTTTCACAGTCTAACAATCTTTCAAAAGGCTATCATTAACAACTTTGAATGATGAATGACCTAATTGTGAAAACACAACCAATTGAAGATTCCCTTGAAATTAACCCCACAACATGTGTACACGTAGCTACTTAACAATGAAGGCCCAAATGCCACACATTGCAAAAATAGCAACCCATCCAAAACGCATGGCTATCTTAGAGGGCGAAAATTAGCATTAACCCCATACAAAAGGATAGCTGCCCCACCATATACGACTCTTGTCCTTTAATGGCCCAACATTAGTTAGGGATTAAAAGGACATAAGTGTTTGCATGCTTGTAGTGGCCAGTTGACAAATTTACCCCTCCTTTACAATCTTGTAGCCTGTATTTTGCATTTCCTACCACTTCACTAAAATCTTTGCATGTCCTCGTCAAAGATTTGTGTTATTTAGCTAAGAGACTAATCTTATGAAATGGTTAAAAAAACACAAAAAAAAAAAAGCGTACGTTGATTATTAAGAAGAAAAGTCTGGTTGAGTCTATCTTAAGGAAGAAAACCAAAGATCTCTCTATTCATCCTTCATCTATTCTATTGTTAAGAATCTTGGATCATTATCTACCACTGCTTCCACTGCTAAGAATCTCATTCATTTCCAAAGACAATGACATTGTCTCACTGACTTCGAATGTTGAGTTTGTGACAAATTGAAGTTGACCAGGAAAATGGAAATAAAGGAGCAACAAGACATTAACTTTTTAAGATCCTTTGAAACAAGTATGTGGTTTAAATAATAGGTAAATGTATTCGTATTTTATGCCAAATAAGTTTAAATAAGAAGCAACTATGTCTAAAGGAAATGTTAGTCAACAAAAATTTGTTTATATCATTCAAATTATGGAATCATGTCATAAAAAAATGTGGATATATCTGAAATAATAGGTAAATATGTCAGATGTGTATAAAATACATTTAGAGAATTGCTAGTGAACTGAAATATGTTTTTTTTTTCTCTAAGTATCAGCCCACATCATAAAAAATAAAGGTGTCTCTAGAAAATAGATGTATGGCTTCCTACTTTTATGCCAATTGTGTCTAAAATAATAGTAAAATGTATCTAAAAGATTGCCATTGAACTAAAAATCTATTTGTTTCACTCCAAATATGGAATCAGTGCATAAAAAAATTAAAAATGCCTATTAAAGTATGTAGATGTGCTCAAAGTTTTATGCTAGATGTGCCTGAAATAATAGGATTATGTGTCTATACACTGGCCAGTTACTTCCCCTAATTCATTACAAGAGAATGAAGCAAAAACTACGATCATCTAGCATGATTTTAAGCAAGGCAAAAGGTAATTATAGTCCAATCATTGCTTAAAAAAGTGTTGACCAGTCAATGGTCATTATTGCAATGATTTTCTGATGATTCTAATTCCATTGATTAGAAACTGTCGCTTAGCCTGAAAAGTCTTGACAATTTTGTTACAATCTGTTACTGACAATTTAAATTGTCTCCAAGTACTATAGCATGTGATAGTGTTGCTACGATAATAATAGTAGCAAAATAATATAGAAAAGTTGTAGAATTAACTGCTACAATTTTGTTATGAAATAAACCATAACCCAAACCTTTACCCTAAAATCCTAAACCTTAACCCAAAACCTCAAACCCTAAACCCCAAACCCTACACCCTAAAACTAACCTTAACACTAAACCATAACCCTAAATACTAACCCAAAACCTTTATCCTAAAACCTTAAACCCTAAACCCTAATACCTCGACCCTAAAACCCTAAAACCCTAAACCTTAACGTTAAAACCTAATCCCTAAACACTAACCCTAACCCTAACCTTAACCCTAAATCTTAAACCCTAAACCATAACACTAAACACTAAACCTAAACCTTAAACCCTTATCCTAAAAAGCTAAACCTTAAACCCTAATCCTTGAACACTAACCCTAACCCTATAACACTGAACACTAACATTAAACCATAATCCTAAACACTAACCTTAAACTCTAAACCCTTATCCTAAAACCCTAAAACCTAAACCTTAATCCCTAAACCCTAATCCTTAATCCTTAAACACTAACCCTAACCATAAACGTTAACTAAACCCTAAAATTAACCCTAACCCTAAACACTAACACTAAACCATAACCCTAAACAGTAATCCTAATCCTAGCCCTAACCCTTAACACTAACCTTAAACATTAAACCCTAAACACTACCTAACACTAACCTTAATATATACTAACCCTAACTCCTAACTTTTTAGAGACTTCCAAATTGAAAAATTAACTCCAAACTTTTGGGAGACTTCCAAATTAAGCCTAACCCTAATTCCTAAATATTAAATCCTAACCCTAAACTCTTTAACCTTAACCCTAATCCTAATCCTAATCCTAACCTTAACCCATAAACATTAACCCTAACTCTAAAATTTTGATTTTTCAATATTTAGTAGGTTTATTGATCATTGTAGAAATTTGTTACAATGGTAACATTGGTTCCTTAAACTGTTTATATTTGTGAAATTAAATACTGGAATTTTGAATTTTAACATGATTAATTTTAGCCATCGATAATAATTACTCTAACAGACCCTAAAATTTTCACTAATTTTTAAGATTTTATAATTAGTGTTGTAGTTGAAAATCATAAGAAAAAAATAAAAAATTGAGGCAAAATAATAGCAAATAGATAACTATTGTAGTAAAATCATAGGAAATTTGAAATGAAATTCCAAGATATTTAGGAGGGATATGAAATTTTTGGGTGAAATTTGGGTGGGACATCTGCGATGATTCTAGTTGTCACAGAAAATGTGGCAACATCAAGCTAGCACCACGTGGTTAAATCTTAGCTCCCCTTTTAGCAACAATTATAATCATTGCAGTTTTGCGATGATTTAGCCTCAATTTGGCATTTAATTGAGGCTGAATCGTCACTATCTAAGCAATGATATACATTGTCGCAACATGTTAGCTATTTCACATCCTTTCCTCTTCTCATTTTTTATTCACTTGAAAAATAGGTTTGCACAGAATAATTCTTCTGTCATTGAGATTGATCTTTTATAGTGATTTACAGCTCATAATAAATCAGGAAACTAAATCACTGATTTAAAGAAAGAATAATTCCTAGGTAGTTCTTTCCTAAACTACACAAATTTACCTCTAAATAGGTAAGTTACAGCTAATGACTAATTTACAGCTAATATACAATTATAGCACATATTGTTTCCGATTTTCTAACACTCCTCCTCAAGCTGGTTTAAAGATATCCTCCATAGCCAGCTTGCCAACTAGAAAATCAAACTGTTTTGTGTGTAGTCCCTTGGTAAAGATATCAACCACTTGTTTTCCTGTAGGTATGTGTTCCATATCAACCAGTCCATTATCTATCTTCTCCTTGATGAAATGCTTGTCAACCTCCACATGTTTTGTGCGGTCATGAAGGACTGGATCGTGTGCTATTGAGATTGCTGCCTTGTTGTCATAGTACAACTTCATAGGAGATGACGCGTCACCTTTTACTCTTCCAACAGCCTTCTAATCCACATGATCTCGCAAATACCATGAGCTACAGCTATAAATTCAGCCTTAGCGTTGCTCCTAGCCACCACGTTCTGTTTCTTGCTTCTCCATGTGACTAAGTTACCCCCTACAAATGAACAGTATCTAGAAGTGGATCTTCGGTCTACCAAGCTCCCAGCCCAATCTGCGTCTGTGTAGGCTTTAATCTTCAAGTGTCCTTGTGGCTTAAACAGTAGGCCTTTACCTGGTGTCCCTTTTAGATACCTTAATATTCTGTAGACAGCTTCTAAGTGTGTTGGTCTTGGGGCATGCATAAACTGGCTAACCATACTAATAGAGAAGGATATGTCTAGGCGTGTATAGGATAGATAAATCAATCTCCCAACGAGTTTCTGATAACACTCCCTGTCCTTCACATTCTCAGTTTCTGCAGGCTGTAATTTCACATTAGGTTCTATAGGAGTTTCAGTGGGCTTACACCCTAGCATACCTATCTCATTCAGCAGGTCAAGGATATACTTCTTCTGATTTACAAAAATGCCTTCTCTCGACTTAGCAAACTCCATCCCAAGAAAACATTTCAATGTCCCGAGATCTTTAATCTCAAACTCCTCAGCCAATTTCTTCTTCAGCTTTTCCAGCCCATCACAATCATCCCCAGTTAACACAATATCATCCACGTATACTATCAAGATAGCTACTTTACCGTCATTTAAATGCCTGTAAAACATTGTATGATCAGCTTGACGTTGAACATATCCATAATGCTTTATCACCCTGCCAAAGTGCTCAAACCAAGCTCTAGGTGACTATTTAAGTCCATACAAGGACCTCTTCAAACGGCATACTTTCTCATTTCCACACCTTTCTTCAAAACCTAGTGGGGAACTCATGTATACCTCCTCCTCAAGGTCTCCATTAAGGAAAGCATTTTTAACGTCCAATTGGTGTAAAGGCCAATTGGAGTTAACAGCCAGGGACAACAAGACCCTAATCGAGTTTATTTTAGCTACCGGATCAAAGGTCTCTTGGTAGTCAATCCCATAGGTTTGAGTAAAACCTTTTGCAACAAGGCGGGCTTTGTATCTCTCGACACTCCCATCTGCTTTACTCTTAATAGTAAACACCCATTTGCACCCCACAACCTTCTTTCCCTTCGGTAATTCTACAACCTCCCAAGTACCATTCTTCTTCAAGGCATTCATTTCTTCAAACACAGCCATCCTCCAATTTGGGTCGCCAAATGCTTCCTGAATATTTCTGGGCACAACAAGCTTTGAAATGTTTGTAGTGAATGCTTTATGATTGTCAGAAAGTTTTTGATAAGAGATATATTTGGCAATAAGATGTTTGGTACAGGTTCGGGTCCCCTTTCTAAGGGCAATGGGCAGGTAAAGATCAAGATTCTGTTCAAGGATAACAGGGGCTGGTTCCAAAACAGGTGTGGGTGCAAAGTTCTCTTTCCTGTAATCTGATTGTGGTAAATTTAAATCAATAATAGGAGAGAAAAAGAGGGATTACCTGGGACATTTGGATGACCATTGCTTGGGGCTTCCGGTTGACCATGCACTGGGATAATGGCCCGGTCTCTGCCATTTCTAAGGACGCATTTCCTAGAATAAACCACAGGCTCAAGATTGGATTTATTTTTTTCCATTAGTAGTATTTCTTTTTCTGTCAGACCAATTTCATTAGATTCAGTTTTTTTAGGCCTAGTTTCCAAAGTTTTTTTTTCAGAAAAAGTATCAAGAAGTGTGCTAGGTAAGGGTGCTGTAGATTCCCAAAAATTTGGTTCAATTATCTTCTCCCCTTGAAGCAAAGTTTTTGCAAAGTATGGTGTATTTTCCATGAAAAAAACATCCATAGTGGTAAAAAATCATTTTGTAAGGGGATTAAAGCATTTATAGCCCTTTTTATTGGGGGCATACCTTACAAAAACACATTTTTCAGCTCTTGGGTCTAATTTAGACCTTAGCCTCTTTGGAGTGTGCACATATGCTCTACAGCCGAATATTTTCAAGGGTAAATCAGAATTGATTCTAGATTCAGGGAATACCTTTTTCAAGCAACCTACTTGGGTGATATATTGTAAAAATTTGGTAGGCATCCTGTTGATTAGGTACGAAGCTGTTAGTATAGCATCACCCCATAGATACTTTGGAACATTCATATAAAACATCATAGCTTTAGCTACTTCTAACAAGTGCTTATTCTTACGTTCAGCAATGCCATTTTGTTCAGGTGTGTCGGGGCACGAGGATTGGTGTAAAATTCCTTTTTCATTTAAAAAGGTTTCCAAAACTCCATTAAAGTATTCTGTTCCATTGTCAGACCTCAAAATACTGATTTTTGTTTGAAATTGGGTTTCAATCATCCTATGAAATTCTTTAAAAATCTGTTCTACATCAGATTTTTCTTTCATCAAGTAAACCCAACAAAGACGTGTATGATCATCAATAAAGGTCACAAACCATTTTTTTTCCAGAAATTGTGGTCACTTTTGAAGGACCCCAAACATCACTGTGAAATAGATAAAATGGTCTTGAAGCATGATAGGGTTTTGGAATATAAGATTTTCTTTGACCTTTTGCCATTAAACAACTCTCACATTGAAACAAGGAGGGATCAATCCCTTTAAATAGCATTGGAAATAAATGTTTTAAATAAGAAAAACTTGGATGGCCTAAACGATAATGCCAAACCATTATTTGATCACGAACAGATAAAGAACTAATACTACTCAGCCCTTGAAACATTTCATTACTAAGAGATTTATCCTCAAAATAATAGAGACCATTAACCATCCTAGCACTGCCAATCGTCTTCCCAGAGCTTCGGTCCTGAAAAATGCAATAGGATTCATAGAAAATAACAGAACAGTTAGTGTCTCTGGATATTTTGCTAACCGACAAGAGGTTGCAAGCAAGTTTAGGGACATAGAGAACAGATTTAAGATCCATTCCCTCAGAAAGTTTTATAAGGCCTTTTCCTGCAATTGGTGAGAAATTACCATCAGCTATACTAACCTTCTTATTTTCAGGGCATGGTGAATAGGTCTCAAACAAATGTAAGGAATTAGTCATATGGTCGGATGCTCCTAAGTCTATTATCCATGGAGTAAGTTTAAGTTGACAGGATAGAGCATAGAACTTATTACCTGTGTGTGCCACAGAAACACTAGGAACATTGGGTACCGAATTAGATTTTAGCAGTGCCAGAAGATGCTCCACCTACTCCTTGGTGAGAGGGCTAGTTTCTACCTCATTGGCAGTAGGGTTGGCTCGGTTTGATCTATCTCCAGCCTTCCCTTTAAAATTTGCAGGTTTCCCATGAATTTTCCAGTAGGTCTCACGGGTATGATGAGGCTTATTGCAAAAATCACACCAAACTCGCTGTTTTTCATCAAATTTGCGTTGAAAACCAGGAGCCTTGCTTCCAGTTATGGAGAACAAGGCAGAACCTTCAGCAACTCCAGTTCCCTTCTTACCAAGCATCACATTCCTCCAACTCTCCTCTCTTCTGACCTCTGAAAAAACTTCACCAATTGAAGGTAGGGGCTGCCTTCCAATAATTCTCCCCCTTACTTCATCAAATTCGACAGCAAGTCTAGCCAGGAACTTGAAGATGCGACCGTCTTCCACAGTCTTCTTGTGATGTTGAGCATCCTTGGGAGACTTCCACTCATAGGTGTTGAAGAGGTCAAGGTCTTGCCACATCCGCTTCAAGATATTAAAATATTTTGTGACGCTGTCTTCCCCTTGTTGCATCTTTCCGAGTTTGAGGGTCAACTCAAAAATTTGTGATTGATTTCCAAGATCAGAATACATCTGATTTACATTCTCCCAAAGTTCTTGTGCCATTTGATAGCACATATAATTAGAGCTAATATCTTCTTCCATTGAATTCACAAGCCATGTCATCACCATGGAGTTCTCAACATCCCATGTAGCATAGGCCGGATCATCCACTACATGAGCCTTCTTTTCACCAGTCAAATAGCCTATTTTCCCACGTCCTCTAATATACATCCTAACCGACTGAGACTATCTCAGAAAATTGTCACCATTCAAACGAATGGTGGTGATTTGGACAGAATGAGATTCTGAGGAGGTAGCACTGATTTTTGGAACACCAGCGCTGCTAGGATTGTTCAGGGAAGATAAAGGGACAGTTTGGGAATCAAATGAGGCATCAGACATGGTTTTAGGGTGCTAGGATCGAAAGGAAAGAAGAAGAAGAGAATTCCGGAAAAAGGATTCTTTCCGGCTCTGATACCAACTTGAAAAATAGGTTTGCATAAAATAATTCTTCTGTCATTGAGATTGATCTTTTATAGTGATTTACAGCTCATAATAAATCAGGAAACTAAATCACTGATTTAAAGAAAGAATAATTCCTAGGTAGTTCTTTCCTAAACTACATAGATTTACCTCTAAATAGGTAAGTTACAGCTAATGACTAATTTACAGCTAATATACAATTATAGTACATATTGTTTCCGATTTTATAACATATTCGCAGCTCTCTCTCGTCTCTTCTCCTATTTTTGCCCTCTCCTATCCTTTTCGCCTCCATCTACATTTTCACCCCCTTGCCTTATTGTCTTCATCAGCCTCCTTGTCCTTGTTGGCACCCTTTGTCTCCTCATCTCCGTTAGCTTCCTCGTATCTGTCGGCCTCCTCGCCTCCTTGTGTCTTTGCCTCCTCATCTCCGCTGGCCTCATCATCTCATTTGGTCTCCTCAACATTATAATATTAATATAATATATTAATTTAATTAATTATATATACAAAAATTAGCATTTTAAAAAAAATTAGAAATAATTAATCATTGTAGAATTGAGGGTAGTGTTTGCTACGATTCTAGCCATTGCTCTTTTTGTGACGATTTGAATCATCTCACTATTGCTTCAATATAGTGATGATTCTTAATTAGCCATGACTTTTTTTTCCAATGATGTTTGTGATGATTATTTTTGTAGCAAGTTTGCCTTATGATATAATTTGCTACAATTTTTCCCCTCACAAATACACTAATTTTTTGTTGTGATTTATTGTCAATTCAGCCTCCTCAAAGCATTATTGTCACTGCTACACATCACCCTAACCCACATCCACCAGCCTATCCAACATCCACCTCAATTTGCATCATTGCCATTGTCTTCACGAACTGAATATTTTAAGAGAAAATCGCAATACTGTGAAATAAGGCTAGCTACCACAAGGATGAAGACTTTGGTAAGGATCCCTAGGCAGGATTATGATGATGTTGATTGGCAGTGATGACATTAGGTGGTTTAGTGATGGACAACAGTTGACAAGGTTGAGAGGAAGAAAATACAAATTTGAGTAGGGATATCAACATATTGGGTTTTAGCCAAGTTTAGCTAATCACAGACCTTTCCCATAAATATATAGGTGTCAACCAATTTAAGGCACATGTTTAACTTTTTTTGACTTTTTTTTTAATATTTTTTAATATTTAAGGCACATTTTATTTTGAAATCATAAGCTAAAGTAACACATGGTAATTCATGTTAAATTATAATTTTATTTTGAAATAAACTCATATTTTAAATATAAATATTCTAATTTGGAAGGAGTTTGGGTAAGGTCAAGTATGATTAGTTAAACTCGTATCCTCCCTATGGCTTTATAGGTAGGGTCGGGTTAAGGTTTAGATGACCGGGTTTAAGAAAGGTAGGGGCAAATCGGGTGTATTTTTTGACATCCCTAGATTTGAGTAAAAGACAATCCCAATAAAGGAGAGAAGATGTTAGTAATATGATAGGAATTAATCAAATTAAGGATGAGCAATTTTAGGAGAAATCATGGGGTGTAAATATATATATGTGCACAATAGATTTTGCAATGAATAGATATCTTATTTAACTAATCTTCCTGACTTGCGTTTCCTTTTTTAGGCTATTTAGAGAAATGTTTAAAGTTTAGATGAAATTATAGTTTAACCTATTATATTTTAGAAACCTATACTTTACGTGGTAAATTATTTTTTTACTTTTAAATAGGGGAAATTTGATAATTTAAACTCTTAATTAAATCTCAAACTATTATAACTTAAATTTGCTAAAATATAAGTAGTATACAATTTAAATTAGAATCAGATATTAAGAAAAAAGTGCTTACATCCAGGATGTAAATTTTAGATTTTGAGACAAATTGGGGTAAACTTTAATTACACCCAATCTTAGGGGTTTTTTTTTTTGTAATTAGCCTTTCTAATTAGTATACTATTGCTCAAACCATGGATTATATCAAATTACATGGATATGAGCTTTAAAATTTATTAGCAAATCAAGTCCCTAAGTTCATCCAGTGTTTTTTGCCAAACCCACATGGAAGGAATATCCTAAGTGAAATTTTTTTGGCTCATTATGGAATTAAAATTAAATTACCTTTTAGAATAAATTCCAAATGTTACCTTATAAATATTTTAGCTATTGACTAGGACTAAAGCCTGGTATGTCTTTCACCTTTTCCTAACCCAAATGCGTTCTTAAAATCTAAATTAGACAATTAAAGCAATAATCAAAACCAAAAGCATCATAAAAGGCATGTTAGTGCATAAATTGTAGCTTTTAAAGCTTAAATGTAATTAAACTACAAGATAAAATTTGTTAGTGACTAGAATAAGCATTCATGGAAACTCATGGACTATGATTGATATTACATGGAGAAGACTATAAAGTTAACAGTTGATCTAAACGTGTTTCTTGTTGAAGGGGTTACAATAAAATCTTTTTTGGCGCCTCATTCCTTCTTCCTTTTTATTGTGGTACTAAGGCGTTAAATGGTAATAGCAAGTTGAAAAGGAAAAGCAAGCTCCTAGCCTTGTATTTCTTTTCTTTTTTTTTTTTTAATATTCTCATTTGAATTGCTAACAAGCTTGGAAAAATTTAAATTTGTGTCTTTTGGGGCATGGAAATGGGTGATAGAAATTAAATTGAGTTTGACTATTGATTGTAAATTGATTTACAAGTCTAGGCTAGATGGTGGTCTAGGTTATTACCATGCAAATTGTTATGGTGATATGAAAATGACCTAGGATCTTTCTGGAGATGCACCATTGATGCTAAATAAGACATTGTCACTCATAGTTTGTAACTAAAACATCCTAAGAGTACTATGACAGCTTTAGTTTGAAGAAAAATAGTTCATATTTCTTATACATTTAAAGTTACTAGACCTATTTCTTTGAGGGGGTTGATGAACCTTGAGTCATGGGAAGTGAAAACTCAAATACATTTTGGGATAACTGTTGGATTGAAGATATAATTTTGAAAAGATAACTTCCATATTATTTTAACCCTTTTAAGTAAAAGAGATAGGTTCTATTATTAATTTGGTTTTTCAGGAAACTGAAGTTTTCTATTAGTAATTTGGTTTTTCAGGAAACTGAAGTTTAGGGGTAGCTAGAAAGTTTGCAAAGAAGATTATTTGATTGGGAATCCCTGTGTTCAATCAGTTCATGGTGAATTTGAACTTGAAAAGCTATTTTAGTCAACAACTCTCATAAGGTGATATGTCATAAGGTGGTATGGGCTTTTGAAAATAGTGGAAGTATTTGATCTAAACCTTTTTGGTTATAAGGTTGAGAATTTGTTTTATTCTCATAATTCTTTGCTAGATTTTGTTTGAAAATTTAAGGCAATAATGCATTTCCAAACTTTACCCTTTTAAAACCATTTATTGCATGTCAAATATAAACTTTTTAAGGCAATAATGCATTTCCAAATTTATTGCATGACAATTTATTACATTTTCATTTTCAGAAAATGGTTCATCATTTTGCAACCTCCCAAAATAGAAAAAAAAACTTATACAATTTTGGGATGTAGCAGGTAGAATATTTTGCTCTTTTTTTTTTTGGACAGCAAACAAAAAAAGATTTATTAATGAAAGGCAAAGTACAGTAGAATGTATCTGCAAATTGCAATAGAACTTAGGACTTAAGAAAAGACTTAAATCACCAACAAACAGCTAGAGAACAAGCAAAAAATTACAACCTAAACATATCAGTTAGTACTGTTTATAGCCTATAATAGAGCAATACACTAATCATTCCATGAATAAAAAAACTTTGAGCACCTATTTTTCAACCACAAGAAAGATAACACCTAAATTTCAGACAAAATACTTGTTGCCATAAAAACTTTACATTAAACACAACATGATTTCTTCATTTCCCAAGAAGCCATGTTGAAACCTGAATAATTGCCTACCATACTTGGAACTGAAATAACATCCTGTAGTCAATTGGTCTAAAACTTAAGAAATCCAGCAAGTCAATACCAATTTACATGTTAATATTGCACTAACACAATACGGAATACCACGCAAAGCCTATATTTCGACAATGCATCAGAATATTATTTAAGTTTTCAAGCTCTTCACACAAAATGAACAACTCGAGCCCTCCAAACTAACTCCTCTAGCAATTAAATTTAGCCTTGTCAGAATACGATGTTGAATTGCATGCCATATAAACATGGTCACCTTCTTAGGAACCCACTTGTTCCACCAGGTACAAGTTGAAGGTACATATGGTTGTAAAAGTGCATCATCCAAGCATCTGCTCGGCCATTTGACAGAAAAAACACCATTAAGGCTTCCAGATCAAGTTCGAGAATCAACTACTGCAGAATTTGGTGTGATTCCTTACAAAACAGCCATTATTTCTTGTAGCTCACCAGGTTCTCTTCCATGTAAAGTTCCCATCCAGCCCCAATTCTACTTCCACACTCCATCAACCTACCTCATTTTATCAATTATTTTATAATCCAGATTTTTCCTCCAGCCTAGCTTCCCTTGGAAACCTCAACACAAGATTTAAATTACCCATCCAAGAATTTTTCCACAACCTACAAATACTTTCATCCCATAGTTTCCACCTAATGGAATTTATGAAATCAACTCTACAAGATTCAATATCATAGCCCAACTTGACAATGCCCTTCGCCCCACACACTTTCCTATCTTCTCCCTCCTGAAAACAAATTTAACCCACCATCTAAACCATAAATACTAGTGATAATCTTCCTCCACAATGCTCCCTCCTTACAAAAAAAGTCTCCACCACTATTTACCTAATAAAGCCAAATTTTTACTCTTCACAGAACCTACACTCAACCTTCCTAACTCTTTATCCACCTAAACTTTACCCCGAGCCACTCAAGTAATTTTGTTGCCCTCTCTCTTTCCAAAAAAAAATTATTCCAAAGGCTTTCAAAAGAATTTAAAACTCACAGGGGCACAAAACAGAAATAATAAGTATAAGGGAATACTCGCCAAAATTGACTCAAGGTTAACCTGCCTCCAAAGGACAACAATCGAGCTTCCCAAGAAGATAATTTATGCTGTAATTTATTTATCACAGGTTTCCAAGACTCACACCTTGACATATTTTTTGCCAACAGGAAGACCGAGATAAATGAATGGACTTTTACCAGTTTTACAACCCACATTAGCAGTAACTCTCTCCACCTCCAGAAGTTGAACTCCAACCTCAAATAGTCTACTTTTCACCAAGTTCACCTTAAGGCCCAAGGATAACTAAAAACACTTCAACAATCTGATTAAATATGTAATATTAACTTTATTCCATTCACCAATAAACAATGTGTCATCAACATATTGTAAATGTGATTTATGCAGCCCATCACCACCTACAGAAATTTCTTTAAACAACCCATTTTCACATGTTCCAACATCACAATGTTCAACACTTCAGCCACTAACAAGAATAAAAAAAGGAAACGCGGTCACCTTAGCCAATACTTCTTTTTGGAATAAACTCAGCGATGGGACTCCCATTCACAAGCACTAAATCGGAAGCACTTGAAATGCAGGATTTATTCCATCTATGCCATTTATCTCTGAATCCTGTTTGCTGCATCACTAAATCTAGAAAACCCAATTAACATAATTAAATGCCTTTTTGAAATCAACATTGAAGACCAACGCCTTCCCTTTCCACCTCTTAACAAGATCCAACACTTCATTAGCCACAACAACCCTAACCGAAATTTGTTCTCCTGTGATAAAAGATGACTTCTATTCTCCCACAATAAATGGAATTACTTCCTTTAATCTTTCAGCCAAAATTTTTACAATTATTTTATATTGGCACCCAACCGAACTTATCAGGTGATAGTCATTTAAACTTAATGGATCATCTTTCTTCGAAACCAATATGAGAAACGAAGCATTTGAACCACTCACCAACTTCCTTATTTTAAAAAACTATTGAACAAAAGCTACAACATCTTTTTTAACCACATCCCAATTTTGTTTGATAAAGTTGAAGTTGAAACCATACAGACTTGAGGCTTTTGACCCCTCACAATTCCAAATAGCGGATTTCATCTATTCTTATTATACAACTCTTTCTAGGAAGACTTTTCAATCCTTACCAATCTTCTTAAATTTATCATTGAGGAAGGTCAGTCTATTCTCTATGGACTTTTGAAACTTCACTTTGAAGAAATTAAATACTTCCTCTTTGATTCTAGCTGGATCTTCCACCCAATTACCATTTTTTGAAAGACCCAAAATTTTATTACTTCTTACTCCATCTTGCACTAATGCACAAAAATATCTGGAAATTTCACCTTTCTCCACAACCCACTTAACTTTTGATTTCTGTTTGATCATGCTTTCCTTCAAACTTTCATTCTTCCAAAAGTTAGATAAAATCTCCATCCGAGTCTTCCATTCCTCTTCATTCAAAGCCTTTTCTTCTGCTAATTTATTCCACTTGTCCATTTCCTCTTTTAGAGTAAAGCTTTTTTGAAACAGCTCACTAAGGAATTGATCTTTTTAAGCCCTTAAAGCTAATTTTAATTTTTTTTAATTTCTCTTTGAACATAAAGCTTGCACAACCAACAATAACATCTAAATTCCAAGCCATAGAAAGGATGTCCTTGAAGCTTACATGATTCATCCAAGCAATAAAAAACTTAAATGGAATAAGACCAAAATCTGCCTGAATTGATTTTAGTTGCAATAGACAATGATCAAATATGCTACGTTTCAAAGCCACCATTGCTGAATCTAGCTAAACTGATAACAAGCCAGAAAACATCTAAAATTGTTCTAACTTGCTCATTTTGGAGCCACCTTTCTTATATCATGTAAATTTTTTTGCCTCCAATAGGTAAATCAATTAGCTTAAACTCTTCAATAAAACCATTGAACACTTCTGCAATACCTTCATTGAAATCACAGCCTCACCTTCCATCATTTCTTCGAACCGTATTAAAATCACCAAAGGTACATCATATCCATTGAAGTTATTTTTCAACTCTAGCAAAGTTCTCCACAGAACCTTCTTCTGATTTATATCTTAAAGTCCATAGGCATTCACCATCATTACATCATTTTGGTAACCCACTCATTTACCAATTACACATAGATATCCATCTCCACGAATAACATCAGATTTAACAAATTACTATCCCATATGCACAACAATCTGCCTAAATTCCAACTAAATCTATCAAAGCATAATTGAAGTTTGCAAATGGCTAGACTAACCTGATTATCTGAATATTCGTTCTAGCATGTATAGTCTCCTGAATCCTCATAAACTCTACCTTTTCTGCAATTACAAATTCTCTTACTAGTCTTTTCTTCTCAAACTTCCTTATTCCTCTGACATTGAGTGACAAAACTATTATTTTTAAAACAAAGCCACCAAGTCCACCAGTAAACTACTTACTGACCTCTGTCGCTTCAGCTTTCCTCATTACCCTAATGCTATTGCTCAAGACCTTAGCCGTTGAATGCCTAAAATCCTCCAATTGAAACCTTATTATGCTGCCAATCTCTATAATTTTCTCAACCTTCAACGCTTCCCTGACCTCCAGATTATCTGTGATTTTCCATCACCCTTGAACGTGCCTGATGATTCATGTTAATCACATCACTATCAGAGAGAGAATCAGCAACAATTTTGCTTGATTTTTAGTTGTCTTGAGTCATCTAATCTTCTTTCTTCCTATTATTGACCACCGTTTTCTTTCTACTTTGAGTCATACAAACGTAAATATCAGCAATAACTTTATCTAATTCATATTCGGGCTAGCCCACTACACCCCCAGACTTGCTAAGCACCTCTTCAATCTTTTTATCTTTTATGCATTTTCTCTCTTTTGTAGGCTTACTCAAATTGGGCTCCATATCTATACTGACTCAAAATGGCTCAATACTATCTTCATTCTAGCGTCTTTCATTCTCTACTTTTAGTGAATTAGCTACCACTAAATCAGATTTTCTTGGACCATAATTAACACTGATCTCCCTTTTCGTCGCCTTACTATTATGCTTGTTTCCTTCCCAAGACATTCTTTCAAACACATTTTGCACACTTTCTCTTTTAGAGTGTCCTCTAACAATTATGCCTATTCATATCCTATACACATAAATTCAAAAAAACCTTCACCATTGCCAACATTAGAATAACCTTCATTTGCTTCGGATTCAAATGAGTACTAGTTGTTACTACTGAACTCTTAATTTACCTTAAGATCTGGAAATGTATCTTCAACAATTCTAACCTTGAAAATTTTTTCATCAACCTTTAATTTGACAATTTCTGAAATAAACTTCAATTCACATGCTAAAACAAGAACTTTGCCAATATGAACACATGACTTTTCTATTGTAGCTCTATCCATGAACAAAAAAATTTTCTCTATTTTACACTTAGCAACTCAAATGTTGATCTTCTTTAAGCATGAAGAAGGAGTACAATGCAAGAAAGTCAAACCAGCTTACCCTAAACCATTTAGGTTCTTTTTCCATGGACAAATCCATGAAAACCACAGCTCAAACCATTCTTCTCCTTCAACTAACATTATATCTATAGCCTTCCTAGATTGAAACTCCAATAACACCCTTCGACACCCTAGGTATTTTATTTTGCATAGGCCAATTCTATCTACATCACACAAGCACTGAATCATTTAAGCATTTCCACCTTTTTTAGCTCACCTACTGTGCATTTTTTAAGCCATGCTAATTCTTCTGCCTCTGATTAATTTTTTTATTCCAACCTATTAGCTTTTTTACTCCCTTTTGATCTCTGTTCTGGCCAGTCTACCAATAACCAAATCTCTGAAGCATTTACCATCCTGAAAATTTCTAGTTTCTCTTTTCTTCATTATAGCGGTTTCTTCCAATTTCCCCTCAAACTCTTACTCTTTTCCTCCTTAAACCTTGTTATATTAACCCTCAACTTGTAACACCTAATCCAGATAGCTTTCAGATTTTTCTCTAGCTCAACCATATCCTTCACATTTTTAAATTAGACAAAACTGAATATGCAACCAAATTTGTTCCTCTTTCTAGCAACATATATATCCATAACAACATTAAACCTTTGAAACACCTTCCACGGGTGTTCCATTTCCTAGCCTTTCAAGAAGTTTGAAAAATAGTAAGAAGTAGCAATCTAGTCCATTAGCTTGTTTATGTCAATGGAAATATTTTTTCCTTTAAACCTCTTATTAGAATTGAAGCCTTTCACTTGCTCTCTCAATTTTTCTCACTTTCTTACCATCTATAAGATATACTAAGTATAAGTACTGGATAATAGTTAAACAGAGAAGAGGTATAATTTTTGCTAATAACTTTTGTAAAGGAAGATAACTACTAGAGCAATATTATTCAAAATGTTACATCATTTGTGGAGAGGTGGTTATTTAAGCTTTCTATAATAATTTTTTAAAGATTGTGGAGCATATTTTTGTTCAGTTTACTATTACCTCAAAGATTTGATTCATGCTATTTAGTTGTCAGAATATTCTATAGATTGTTTTTCATAATCTTTCTACTATTTTTCAATGGTGGATCTCCTTAGGTCATTGTCCTATTTGTAAGAAACTTTGGTGGCATATCTTGTTTGCACCACCTTGGTAAATTTGGCAACTAAACTTGAAATGATAATATGATTTTCATTTTGAAAATGTTGGTTATTACTTGAGTAACTGATCTTTTTAAACTTAAGGTTGGGCTTTGGCACGTGGCCAACTTGTCCTTTTTCAACAATAAATTTTTTGCTTCATATTGAATCAGTAAAGGTAAGAAGTTATGTGTCTTCATAATTTGTCTCTGGTGTTTGGCATTTTCTAATTGTGGACCTTACATTTCCATGTGGATAGATAGGTTATTGAAAAACCTAATACAAAAGCTATTAAAAGAATTCTTATAGATCATAGTTTTGCTAAAAATTTTATCTTTTCCAAATATGTAATGATGTTGGATTCTAGTGTTGACAAAGTTTTTGCTATTCTCAAGGCACTTCGCCTTGCAATTAGGCAAGACTTGTCTTTTCTTGGGGTTATGGTAGATAGATGATTCTAAAATAATTTTATTTTGTGCTTTTGATATAGAAGGAAAGCCATGGAAGCTATCATATTCTTGTTGAGCTTAATAAGTTTATAACAGCTAAATTATGTTGCATTTTGGGTCATGCTCTGAGGAAAGGTAATGTTGAAGCCAATAATATTTTGGATAAACAAAAAGTGCATAGGCATCTTCCTTTGGAATAGGTTGTAAATTATCTTGTATGGGCTTTATTAATGTTTCTGTTCAATAGTGAGAGCCTCTTTTATTGGCTTTGAATTTTTTATTTAAGATGATCTATTGATTTCTTTGTATTTTTTTATTCATTTAACAAACTTTGTGTTCCTTTAAAAAAAATATTCCTATTATTTATTTTCTTTTTTTCAACAAATTATATACACTAAAATTGTAGACATAGTGTTGTCTTATAGGCAACCAAGCTACTAGAATGTTTCTTTATTGCCAAAATTGATATTGTTTGGGCAAATTTTTTTCCTAAAAAGGGGTAAATTAAAGAATTCATCCTCTATTTGTTTGCAGTGATGTTTCTTGATCCTCAAACTTTGAAGGTAGACATTTTACCACTTTGTCCTAAACTTTGGATTTTATGTTTTAGGCCTGAACTTTCATAAGTGGCCCTTAAGGTGCTACTTTGTTCGGAAATCCCAAATTCCCTACATTGGTATTATGCTATATGTTTTTAATTTACTAAATTTATTACCAACACCTTTTAGATATTTCAATTTTTTAGAACTTTCAAACTGATCATGACTTATTTTTAAATTCATAATTTTTAATACTTTTTCCTTTATAACTATAATTGACATGAAAAAAATTATTTCTTCATTGTTTGCCCTACAACAGAGTGCGGGTCACAATCTAGTCTATTCCTATGTTGATATTGGCATTACATCTTTTGTGTTTATGTAAGGTTTTGGGCATCTACCACTCTCCTTTTCCCACTTTCTATATCTCACTTACCCAAAAAGTTTGTGCTAGTTGTATTTTTGTGTTTGATTGGTGAATGTAATTTTTATTTTATAATGACCAAGTGTGAATTTTAAGCATGGACTTATATCTTGACAAACCAAAGCTTAGCTTTATAAAGTTTTATTTTTTAAGAATTGAAAGTTTTACTTTTGTAAACTAGTTTAGTTTTACATAAATTTCATGTATTTCTCCTCAATTACCTTTTTGGATGGAAAATGTTAAGAATAAATGAAAAAAAAGGCATTACACCATACAACAGGATAGACGTCCACCACTAAAGGTGATGCTAATGGTGTTAGGCAGTTATTATTAAGTGAGGGGAAGTTATCATTTTAATTAAATATCTATAATTATGAAGTAGATCAGGTAGTTATCATTGGCGGAGGATGTTACCATTTTAAATAAAATAATATAATTATGGAAGAAATAAATTTTAAGGTTTTAATTATTTATGTAGAAAAAAACTTCCATTTTCAAATGAGAAAGATATTATCATTACAATTTAGTGTGTAGTGTATGTGGAATTGGTTGGCTGAACTGCTATCTAGAGTTGTTGCTCACATGTCTAATACTGTTTTTTTAATGTCTAATTATGTTAGATTTATGTATAAATTAGTTAATCTAATGTCTAATATTGTTATTCTGGTGTCTAGTATTATTATTCTAGTATCTAAAACAGTTATTCTGGTGTCTAGTAATATTTTTCTGCTGCCTAATAATATTATGTTGGTTTATAAATTAGTTAGTCTGGTGTTCTAGTACTGCCGTTATGGTATCTAATACTGTTATTCTGGTGTTTGTGACTACCTTTTTTTATGCCTAATTATATTATGTTGGTATCAGAATTAGTTAGTCTTTGTGTTAGTTGATGTCGATTATAATTAAAAGTCTAGTTTCAGATATGAGAAATTGTGATTGATTTGGATTCCTTAACAATAGCAACAATAAAATATATTTTATTCTACAAAATCTCCTACAAAGTATCATGACTATCTCCTCAATTAATGATAAAATTTAAAAAATTTAAAACTACATTATCTATCTAATATTAATACATGCTACAAGAATAATGTAAGAAAGCGATTGAGCTGAGCGATTGAAAGTCAGTCATTAGACAACTCAGTTACTAGGTTAAAGAGGTGGCTAACTTAGTGACTAAAAGGTCAGTGGCTCATATTACAGTCACTTTTTACTTGCCAGAGCCTAGATGTCCAATTTGATTGCAACCACCTTTTAGTGGTTAGTTAGATTTAGGATTTGGGATTTTATTTTAGGGTTTAAGGTATTGAATTAAGGTTTAGGATATATAATAAATTTAGGTTTTAGGATTTGGGGTTTTCTTAGGGCTTTGAAATAAGGGCTTATGGTATTGGATTTAAGGTTTAGGGTATTGAATTAAGGATTAGGGTATTGTATATAGGGTTTTGGGTTTTTTTAGGGTTTAGGGTTTTGGAAACAAGGTTTAGGGTATTGAATTAGGGTTCAAGGTATTGGATTTAGGGTTTAGGGTTTAGGGTTTAGGGTCTCTAACGTTTAATTAAGGTTTAAGGTTTATGGTATTGAATTTAAAGTTTATGGTTTAACATTGTTAAACTTTATTATGATTTATAGGGTTTAATTAAAGGTTTAACATTTAGGGTACAAAATTTAACATTTATAGTGTTTAATTACAGTTTAAGGGTTAAGGGCCTTGAAGTTCTCAGGCTCAATTAGGCTTTAGGGTAACCCTTAATAACCCTAACCTTAAACCATAACTCTAAATCCTTAAATCCTAATGTGATACCTTACCCTTATAACCCTAATACTTCAAACCCAAACTTTATCCTTGACCCTACTAACCATAAACCCTTATAACCATAACCTGCTAAACCGTAAAGTTTAATTAGTCATCATATCTTTAACCCTGACCCTCATCAAACCTAATGTCCATAAATTGTAATCCTTAATTTGCGTTACCTGTGATTATAACCTTAACCCTATAAAACGGGGTTACTTGACCTTAAGATTGTCCTAGCGAGCTACCTTTCTTCTTCACGACCTATCCAAGTACTTTCTGTCAATTTCACTATTAAATTAGATGGAAAATAATGATGTGGCATTAATTAACATTAAAACAAATATAAATTAACAATTTTGGTCATTAAACTTTTCCAATTAATTATTTTAAGCCTTCCAAACTTCTTGAAAATCAATACTAAACCCAAACTTTTAAATTTTCTTCTTCCAGCCATAAAAACATCAAGAACTAACCTAAATTACAAAACAGTTTGATAGCCGAAGGCCTTTCGCCTCTTCCAATACGCGATTCCCCGAAGGGCCGTCTGGAGAGCCTGATGTAGCTCGAAAATAAGCATTGCTAACGACCTCGGCAGAAGTGGAGTCGAGCACGACAAAGTAAGAACTTTGACTAAAATGCCAGAATTATTTAAATGTGTTGCCCGCTACCTCGGGAAACCGAACATATCGTCTTCGGGAGCAAAGAGCCAGCTACTGAAAGCAGGAGAAATTCCCCCGAAGGCATAACTCCCCGAGCCACCAACATGATTCCCGAGGAAGGGCGTCCGTACCAAGGGGGCGACTTCGCCCAAAGGGCCTCGGGAGTACAGCATGAGCATTTAAGGAGCCTCTGACAGGAAACCCACACGCCGCCTGAAACGGCGACTTGACGCACTAACGCCGTCCAAGTCCTATCTCAGCCACAAAACCAGGAGCCTACAAACGGCTACCTGTTCCCTACGCCCAGAAAGCACAGAGAGGATCCGACCGAACACGTGTCAGGATCTGAACGGGCCAGGCATTTCTATAAATACTGGGAAAAAGGACTTGGCAAGGGATCGGATCCATCCCCTCTCCGTGATCAGCCCTCGCCCATAGCTGAAAATATATGCAGGCTAGCTCTCGCACCTTTCTAGTGTGCCTACTTTATTCATTCTCAGAAAACTGACTTGGGCGTCGGAGGCTCCTCCCCGGAAAAACATCCCGGGGACCTCATAACCTTTCCTTTTGGGCTCTTCAGGTACCACTCCCTGGGAAACCTCCACTCCGGGCGTTCTCCTCCTCAGAAAGTCCCTCTAGAAGTCACCATGTCCTCCAGCGAAGATGTCTCCGGACATCATTTGGCGCCGTCTGTGGGAAACCACCCTCAGGTTGCCATTGTTGAGACTCGGCGTTCTAAGGACAAAGGACTCCCGAAGTCCCCGTCCGCGCCTGAAGTCCAACCGGCTGCTGAGCAAACTCTTCCAGGGACTTCCACGCCCGAGGAAGAATGTCCTCTGGTCATAACCATGAGCTTCCTCCGTGACTTCCAACGCTCTGTTGTGGCTGAGATGACACAATAGATAGACAGAAGATGGCCACAACAAGCTCAAACCCAAAGGTCTCCTTCACCGGTACGCCCTCGGTAAAAGAGTCCCAAAGTAGTCCGCCGCAGTTCGGGGAGTGAAGACCCACGTGAGGAGTCTTCAACAGAAAATATGCCCCTTGGGGCACGCCTTCCAGGGCAAACGGGGCCCAACCAAGCTAAAATTCGACGCCGAATGAGCCCTTTGCCTGAGACGAGGTCACCCTCTCCCCGACGACGAAGCCATTCTCCGAAGAGGCGCCGTCAATCTCCTCCACCTAAGGAAGAACCTAGTGCCACCGCCCTCATGGAGAAAATATTGGCAAGGCTGGACAGAGTCGAGAGGCAGGTGGCTCGCAAGCCAGTTTGGGCCAGACTGTCTGAGTCTTTTTGTGGGGATCAATCTCCTTTCACCCGAGCTGTGGTCGAGGCAGCTATGCCAGGTGACTTCAAGGTACCACGGCTAGAGACGTACGATGGTCGGAATGACCCACAGGCCCACCTGACGAAGTACAGACGCAGCATGATGATGCACGGTGCGGACGACGCCACCTTGTGCAAGTGCTTCGAGGTCACCCTCTCTGGGCCAGCAACCGCGTGGTACAACTCCTTGGCTCCAGGAATCATTGGAAAGTTCCAGGAGTTATCAACAGCCTTCACCCAACAGTTCATCGGGAGTCGCCCGACGGCGAAGATGCCCATTCAAATGTTCGACATAGCGCAAAGAAACGGAGAAACTATACGCGACTATGTCGAGAGGTTCAACAGAGAGGCTTTAAGTGTTCCAGACTTTCGGCCCGAAATACGCATCCTCTCCATAACAAGGGGCCTTCGGAGGGATTCCCAACTCTTCTATGAATTCTCCAAGGACCCTCCAGACACACTGGGCGAATTCTACCGACGGGCCGAACAGCACATGACGGCCGAAGAACTAAGAATGGGCGGACCCAGGCTCGAGCACAACTGTGGCGAGGGGTCCAGCCAGCAGGCACGCTATCCGACCGACCAACCACCCCGACCTCGGAGAATGCGAGGAAGGAAACCCCCGAACTTCACAGCGTTGAACACCACGAGGACCAACATCCTCATGACTCTGGAGAGGCATGGAACACAAGTTCAGAGGCCAAGGGCCATGACCGCTGAAAATAGAAAAAACATGAAGAAGTTCTGCCAATTTCATCGCGATCATGGCCACGACACCGAGGATTGCTTCCAGCTGAAGAAGTATATTGAATCGCTAATAAAACAAGGCCAACCTCGGCGGTACCTACGGTTGCCTTCCCCGAAGGGGAGGAAAGAGGAGGAAGGAAAGGTAGAAGATGAGGACTACGACTCCGACAGGCGGAGAAACCGAAGTCCGAAGAGGCGCCCTCCACCCCCTGCGGGAGTCATACAAACAATCACGACGGGGCTCCCATCCTCAGAAAGGAAAAGGAAGGCCAGGGAAATAGCTGTGATGGACTATCAAAGTCCGGCGAAGAAGCTATCCCGAAAAGATGGTTCCACAGTCGTCTTTCCTCACAACGACCCACTCCTGATCATGGCAAGAATTGGAAACTGGGATGTCAAAAGGGTATTACTTGATGACGGATCAAACGCTGACGTCCTATTTTCACAACTGCTGCTGAGCTTGGGCATATCCATCAGCAATCTCAAGCCTGTCACTTCACCGACCTTCGGGGTAGGACCGTCCGAGTTACCTGTCCTCGGATGGATCGACCTTCCATTAATGATGAGAGGGACTTCGGTCAAAGGACCAGCTGAGTTGTTTGCCTCAACAATGGCGAGGTTCATCATCATGGATGTCCCCTCATCATACAACGCCATCCTTGGAAGGTAGACGCAGGGAAATTTGCACATTCGCCCTGACGTGAGATATTTGACTGTCACTTTCGCCACCAAGGAAGGAGATGCAGAAATCTTCATAGATCAGGGCGAAGTAAGAAAGGTGTTCGTCAAAGCCCGAAAAGCTCCAGCAAACAATTCCACACAAGCTGTAGAAGCAGGGGCTTCAAAGTCAAAAAATGGCGAAAAAGAAGATTCTGGCAAGGTAGAAATGGAAGAAGTGGAACTTATCCCAGGACGAAGTACCCGAATAGGGAAAAACTTGTCCGAAGGAGATAAGAAAAAACTTGTATCCTTTCTGATAATGAATAAAGACCTGTTCGCCTACTCGCCGAAAGACATGCCGGGGGTAAATCCGTGCGTAGTACAACATAGCCTCAAAGTAAGTCCGGAAGCAAAACCTGTCCGGAAAAAGAAACGGGGCATTTCAGCCCATAAAAATGACTTCATCAAAACCGAAGTCCAACGTTTATTGGAGGCAGATCTAATCAAGGAGGTCAAGTATCCCGAATGGCTAAGCAATATGGTGATCGCCACAAAAGAAGGAAGCAACAAACTTCGAATGTGCATCGACTTCAGAAACCTGAATGATGCTTGCCCAAAAGATTCATATCCTCTCCCGCCAATAGATCAACTGGTAGATTCAACTGCCGAATACGGGCTCCTAAGTTTCCTAGACGCCTTCAGCGACTACCATCAAATAAAGATAGACCCCGAAGACGAAGAAAAAACAGACTTCATCACCGAGGGGGGGACGTACTGTTACACCAGGATGCCCTTCGGGCTCAAAAACGCAGGAGCCACCTACCAGAGGTTGATAGGCAAGGTCTTTAATGACCAAATAGGGAGGAACATGGAAGTCTACGTAGATGACATGATAGTCAAAAGCAAGCTGCTTGTTGACCATGTCACAGACCTAAGGGAGACTTTTCACCAGCTCAGGACCTTCGGAATTTGCCTTAACCCCGAGAAGTGCACATTCGGGGTAACTTCGGGAAAGTTCCTTGGGTACATGGTATCAGAAAGAGGCATTGATGTTAACCCAGAAAAAATTAAGGCTCTGTTGGAATTCCGAACTCCTGCCACAATAAAAGATGTGCAGAGACTTACTGGAAGAATAACCTCCCTTAGCAGATTTATTTCCAGATATGGAGACCGGTGTCGAGCATTCTTCAAAGTCCTCACTAAGGCAGCAAAAAGGGAGGACGACCTCGAGAGTAATGATCATCCTTGGAATGAGGACTGCCAAAAAGCTTGGGAAGAACTCAAAATCTACTTGGCTCGCCTGCCCACTTTGCAACAGCCCCGCGAAGGAGAACCACTTGTGTTGTACCTCGCCGTCACAGAAAAAGCAGTAAGCTCAGTCCTTGTGAAAGAGGAAGGGGCGAAGCAGTGGCCAGTCTACTATGTGAGCAAGTCCCTGCATGGCGCCGAAATCAGATATCCTTTGTTACAGAAAGCTATATATGCCTTGGTCCTGGCAGGAAAAAGGCTACGGCCATATTTTCAGGCTCACCCCATCATCGTCCGAAGTAGTTTACCCCTGCGGGACGTCATGAAGAAGGTTGACCATTCAGGAAGGCTCTCCAAATGGTGTATAGAGCTTGGCGAACATGACATCACTTATGAACCTCGGAAAGCCATAAAAGCTCAAGCCTTGGCAGATTTCATTGCCGAGGTCCCCATTACCGAGGACAGCCACCCAAGTCCCGACGAAAATGAGCCAGAATGGGCCTTGTACGTTGATGGTGCCTCGGGCGCCGAGCACCAAGGAGCAGGGGTAATCATCAGAGGCCCCGAAGGCCTGGAAGTAATGAAGGCCATTAAGTTCAGCTTCAATGTCACCAACAATGTGGCTGAATATGAAGCTCTCATAGCGGGCTTGCTCCTGGCCAGAAAAATTGGTGTCAGAAACTTGAAAGCCCATAGCGATTCCCAGCTAGTAGTTCGGCAAACAGCAGGGGACTATGGGGCGAAGGATCCAACACTGGCAAAATACCATGAATTAGTAACGAAGCTTATTCGAGAATTCGACACCGTGCGAATCGAGAACGTGCCTCGCAGACATAACGCTGAGGCAGATGAATTGGCAAAATCAAAAGCATATACTGAGGTGTTAAGCCAGCCGAGCATTACAGTGCTGAGCATAATGACTTCGGGAAGAAGCTGGAAAGACCCAATAAAAACATATCTCGAAACCAATACGCTCCCCGAAGACCCCAATGAAGCAGCAAAAGTGCGGAGACGCTCCAGTCGTTTCTTTCTGATTGGAGAAGAGCTATATCGGCAGGGATATGCAAATCCGCTACAGAGGTGTGTTGGCGAAGAGGATATTGAAATAATCCTCTAAGAAGTTCACGAAGGCGCTTGTGGTTCGCACATCAGAACCGACGCCCTGGCAGCGGTGATACTTCGCCAAGGATACTTTTGGCCTACCCTGAGGAAAGACGCTAGGCGGTTCGTCCAGAAATGTGGTAATTGCCAAAGACATGCAAAAATCCAGAGAACACCCTCGGAGCTGGTGACTTCGGCAAACTATCCCTGGCTCTTCGCAGTTTGGGGCATAGACCTTATCGGGCCGCTCTCGACAGCGCCTGGGGGCGTGAATTTCTGCGTAGTCGCAGTAGACTATTTCTCTAAATGGGTCGAGGCAGAACCTTTGACGACTATCTCGGCAAGAGAAGTGCACAAGTTCGTGTGGAAAAACATAGTATGCAGATTCGGCATACCGAGGGTACTAGTAGCTGATAACGGATCCCAGTTCATAGACAAAGGGTTCCAAGAGTTTATCAGCGACCTCGGAACAAAGATGCACTTCGCCCCGGTAGCTCACCCCTAAAGCAATGGGCAGGTGGAAGTATCTAACAGGACCATAAAAGATGGTCTGAAAAAAAGACTGGGGGGGGCAAAAGGGAAATGGCCAGGAGAACTCCAAAGCTTACTATGCAGCTACCGAACAACGCCCCGAAGGGCTACAGGGGAAACTCCTTTCTCGCTCGTCTTCGGTACAGAGGCCATAATCCCAATAGAGGTAATGCAACCATCAATACGAGTGCAGGTATTTGATGAAAGTGGAAATGATCTCGGCTTAAGAACCAAGCTCGACCTCGTCGGCGAACATAGAGAAATAGCGGAACTAAGAAGGAAAGCTTTCCAGCAAAGAGTGGCTGCCGCTATAAACTTGTGAGCTAGGCCAAAAGGAATAAAAAAGGGTGATCTCGTTCTCCAAAAGGCGGAATTTGCACCAAGAAAGCCATCCCACGAGGTATTTCGTGCGAACTGGGAATGCCCTTACCTAGTTCTGGCCGAAGTACGAAAAGGGGTCTATAAGCTCGGCGATTCCGAAGGAGTAGAGTTGAAAAATACTTGGCATTCGGACGCCTTGAAAAAATACTATGCTTAGGATTTCGGCAAAGAAAATTGTACTACACAAGTTAGCAAAATTCTCTCTGAGTACAAAAAATTGCCTTAAGCATAAATGGCGCAAATTTTTCTTTGGTGACCAGACAAGCGAAGGCATCATCTTCCGAAGTATCGCAAAAAGACTTGGCCAGAATCCTTGAGTTTAAGCCCTCGAAAGGCTGAACTTCGCGAAAAAGGTCATCATATTGAGCGCAGACGAATTTTTTCGAAGTCTTTGGAGCGAACTAGTTCGAGACTTAGCCAAGTTTTCTTCATTAAAAATGAAACTGCTTACAAAAAAAGGAGTGCCGAAAGAAGAAGACCAAAAAAGAAGAAGCAAAAGGCAAAGGACCCTAAACAAAACCAAGGATTCCCGGCATCCTGAGAACCGCCAGCTCCCGCGTTCTTCTCTACTATCTTCGGCGCAGGGAGTGAAGATGGCAGGTTCAGATGATCAATTTTGGACCAGGACCACCGAGGCCCTTCGGGAATATTTAGGGCCTCCAGGAAAGAAAGGTCCAGATCAGAGAACCTTTGAAGAACCTGGTGACGAACAAGATAAAATCCGTCTTGAAAACCAACTTTGGTCATCTGGTCAGATTTGTCTTTCTCGACCCCAAGGTCCTGAAGGTCTCTTTTAAGCTCATCGACCTCCTCCTTCAATGCCTTCATCTTCTTCTTCTTCGGCTCATTCTTCAAGGCATCAACCTCTGCTTGAAGCGCAGCCTTCTCAGCAAGGGCCTTTGTCAGGCGGTCTTCAGCCTCTGATTTTTCCTTCTAGTGCGCCTCATTTGCCGAGAACAGCTCCGCTATCTGGGAGCCGAGGTCAGAAATTTTCTGGGAGGAGTCGTTTGATAGTTTCTCTTTCTCTTTTAACTCCTCCCGAAGAGCGGAAACTTCCTTCTCCGCAGAATTGGCCAGCTCCAAATTCTTGATAGCTAGATCCGAACACATGGCCTTAGTTTTCTCTAAAGTACCTAAGACCTGAGTTCGGAACGCCGTTTGCCTCGCCACCTGAACTCTGAGAAAGCCGACATATCCTAGTAGCTGTAAAAGGGCAAAGGCAAGGTCACTAAAACAAAGAGAAAACCAAGCACTTAGAAAAAATTCAAAAAAAGGGAGCGCGAAGTATACCTGGGCGGCGTGCTCGGAAAGCTTTGCAGCAAGAGAATCATCGCCCGGATGGGCCTCGGCGATGGCTCTAAAGAAGGCCTCAGTAAGGATCCCTTTAGAGATCTCTTTAGCCATTTGAGGGCAATCGCCGGAGTACATATTCATGTCCTCCGTGAATGTCCAAAAAGGCTCCTTTGGGACCTTCCCCTTCGGGATGTTGGCATCCCGAAGGGCTCTCCTTTTGGCATGGTCGGCCACCCAGCCCGGAGTGAGTAACTCCTCTGCAATAAGACATGAAGCTGGATTAAGCCAGCCGGACGCCAACGAATCCGAAAAAGGAAAAAGGCATCCCAAAATAAACCTGAAGGCACTTCGACCACGTTGTCCTCGGCAACCGGAACCTCCTCGGTAGGGATCCCCTTGCCTTTGATTCTGCGCCGTTCTTCAGCAGAAGGGGACTCCACCGCGGCATCTAGAAGAGCCTGCGACGAAGTAGGGCTGCGAGGAGGAACCTCGGCAGTAACCTCGAGCTGAGGAATAGTAACAACTCCCGGCTCCTCAATAGCCTCCTCGGGAGTGGCCTTCCTCGCCCGTTTGGCCGTCGAAGGACCGGCCCCGGTTGTTTTACGCCTTCGGGAGACGGCTTTCTTCGTCGGATCACCCTTCTCGGCTTGGCCGGTAAAAAGGGCTTTATAGAAGGCAGCCGTGTCCTCGCCCATTTCTGAAAAAGAAGGAAGACATCAGTGTGAGTGCAAAATGAAGTTATAACAAATAGACTAGAAAATAACTCACTCTAAAAAAAGGTCTCGAAAGAAACTTCCTCCCGAAGGAGTTGCACAAGCCAGGAATCCTTCCCAGCAATGGCAGGAGCTGGCATCTCGAGGTCCGTCTCGTGCTCCTTTACCACCTTGAGCTCCCGAAGGACCTCCTCGGTCATCAACCTCCAGTTAATAGGGAAGGGGTAAAAAAAGCGCGAAGAGACCTCGGGACCCCAGTCAGCGACGGCTCGAATACGACGATCGAAATCCGCGAATATAGGAGCCAACTTTGGGGTCAGCAACATCTTCGGATCTACGATGTCATCCTCCAGCCTTCCCTGAGCCCACTTGGTCAGAACGTGCGACCAGGCCTCCTCCATCTTCAGAAAGAAAAACTTTTTTTGCCACCCTCGCCAGCTGTCCTTGGTGGCGAAGGTGAACATGTACTTTTTGCTCCCGGATCCCCGAGGTAGCATGAAGTAGAAGCCACCCTTCGGGACCACATAGAGCTTGTAGTACTGCATAAAAATAACGTAGTGGGGCTTTATTTTGAAAACGCCACACATACAGAGGAAGGCATTGAAATAGCAGTACGAGTTCGGAGGTAGTTGATTTACGGCAATGCCATGAAATCTGCAAAACTCGCAAATCAACTCCGGAGGGGGGTACCGAAGTCCGGCTTTCAGCTGAGCTCGGAAAACGGTAACCTCGTTGCTATGGTTTGAAAAGCTATAGTGGTCGGGACGTGGCAACCTCGTAACAGCGTACGAGGGAAGGAAAAATTTCTCCTTCCACCTTGCTAACTTTTTAGGAGTGGTGCAGCAAGGGTGGGACAAGAGAGGTTGCCAACTCTCAGGAATAGACATCTTGGGCTGAAAAGCAAGTTCAGAAAAAGGCAACAGCAAACTTTGGAAAAACTTTGAGAAGAACAAAAAGTTCTGGAAATCAAAACCCACCAAAACGCTTGCCGAAATCTGTATGTAAAGACGCCGTCGTGAAAGGTGGTCGGAAAAAAGCTCAGGTGAAAGAACCGCCGCAAAAAAACAGAAGGAAAACCAGAGCAAAAGAAAAAGCAAAAGAGAAAAAGTGTTAGAGTGAGCATATATATAGGCCGAGGAAGGTAGGCGAACCGGCGTCTTAAGTGCTGGGCGAAGGCGAAACGTCGCCATAACTGCTCCTTTGCGCCTAAAAAGGCGCGCTTGACATTACAGCACAATCCCCACCAAAGACTGAGTGCCACGTGTCAGCCATCGAGCCAAAAAGGGGATGCGTGTCCCGACACCCCTAAACCTCAGGCACGTCGTTTCAGAACTGACACACCTATTCCTGGCACATGACGTGGCGCGGACCTAAAAAGCTGGAAAGCAGGTCACTTCGGAGACGCCAAACAGACAGGCTGTGAAAGAAAAGCTTGCGTCCTCGGACGAAAGGTCTGTCTTCGAAAAAAGCGCTACGCTTAAGGCTCAAAGAGGAACCCTCAGAGAGCGAACAAACCGAAGTTTCCACTTCGGCTTTTTCGAGGGGGGCTTGTGATAGCCGAAGGCCTTTCACCTCTTCCAATACGCGCTTCCCCGAAGGGCCGTCTAGGGAGCCTGATGTAGCTCGAAAATAAACATTGCTAACGACCTCGGCAGAAGTGGAGTCGAGCACGACAAAGTAAGAACTTTGACTAAAACGCCAGAATTATTTAAATGTGTTGCCGGCTACCTCGGGAAACCGAACATATCGTCTTCGGGAGCAAAGAGCCAGCTACTGAAAGCAGGAGAAATTCCCCCGAAGGCATAACTCCCCGAGCCACCAACATGATTCCCGAGAAAGGGTGTCCGTACCAAGGGGGCGACCTCGCCCAAAGGGCCTCGGGAGTACGGCATGAGCATTTAATGAGCATTTAAGGAGCCTCTGACAGGAAACCCACACGCCGCCTGAAACGGCGACTTGACGCACTGACGCCGTCCAAGTCCTATCTCAGCCACAAAACCAGGAGCCTACAGACGGCTACCTGTTCCCTACGCCCAGAAAGCACAGAGAGGATCCGACCGAACACGTGTCAGGATCTGAACGGGCCAGGCATTTCTATAAATACTGGGAAAAAGGACTTGGTAAGGGATCGGATCCATCCCCTCTCCGTGATCAGCCCTCGCCCATAGCTGAAAATATATGCAGGCTAGCTCTCGCACCTTTCTAGTGTGCCTACTTTATTCATTCTCAGAAAACTGACTTGGGCGTCGGAGGCTCCTCCCCGGAAAAACATCCCGGGGACCTCCTAACCTTTCCTTTTGGGCTCTTCAGGTACCACTCCCTGGGAAACCTCCACTCCGGGCGTTCTCCTCCTCAGGAAGTACCTCCAGAAGCCACTATGTCCTCCAGCGAAGATGTCTCCGGACATCACAGTTAACTCCAATTCCAAACCCTTCTCAAACCTTTTCCCTTTAACCCATCGTCCACCTCTGTGAACCCATTTAACATTAACATAAATAAAAAAAGATCATCAATTCCCATGCCCTATCAATTGCCGTACCAACATTCCAAGAATAAGAATGAAGCAGTCGGCAACTAGGCTGGTGGCTTGGGGGCGGTGATCGATTGAGCTGGAGGTAGCAGTTGGTGGCTGGTGCTTGGGGATTTAAGTTGTTTCACAAGTAGCGGCTAGGCAGTCTTTGGGCTGGAAGGATGAGTTGGCAACTAGAGGGCTGGGTCGGTGGTAGAGATGAAAGAATAGGGTTTTGGGGTAGAATTGATTTAGGTGAAAATTTAGGAGTTAAAATTAGTGATTGAAATAATTTAAGAACTAAAGTTATCATTTTAAATTTATTTTAGGATTATTTAATGCCACATCATCATTTTTCATCCAATTTAATGGTGAAATTGACTGAAAATACCTATATAGGTTGCGTAATAAGAAGAAATGTAGCTCGCTAGGACAATTTTAAGGTCAGGTATCCTATTAGGACAAAAAAAATAAGCTAGGTGACCTACAGTGGATTTTACCCCCTATAAAACTGTAAATCATTAAATGGAAGTCCTAATTGCCGATAATAAACTTCTATAACTTATTTAGTATCTTAGTGATAATTCTAAGGATGAAGCCATATATTTGACTTGCATATTTAGCAATTTTCCTATTTAGTAAGTTTAATGATTGTTAAGTGCATAAATCAATGGTCAAAGTGTTGACTTTATAGTAACTTTGACCGCTAAATACTTATATGATTTCCCTTTTGGTCACAGTTTCTCTTGTTTACATTGGTTGTCTACAGGTTGGATGGTGTTATGGACATGGCGGCTTGGAACAAGATCGAGCGAGACGGAGTTCTGGGCAGGAGAAGCGGCTGAAGCTGAAACCAAGGTTGGCGACGCATCACTAATGTTATTGACGTTCTGTGAAGATTTTGTCATCTGGCAACGTGTTGCTAGGAATTCAACCCAGTTGGTGACGCGTCGCCAACGCATGCTCTGTTTCACCGAAACTCAAATTTTTTATGGTCCCCCACACCTCCAACCTGGTGACCTGGCCTTGGAAAGAGATTCTTATCCCTTTTAGGGTTTTGGGAAGAGGAATACAGGGGAGAATGACCTAGGATATAAATAGGAGAAGGAAAAAAGAGCCTACCACCTACCTTGGCATCTTGTTCTTTTCTTGATTTTCTTGGTATCTCTATTAGAGGAATCTTGGAGCTTGAAGAAGGTGACATCAGTCAAGGAGGCTTAGTCTTCTAAGAGCTATATTGAGTTTCTTCTTTTCTCTTTCTCTTTAGTTGAATTTTTATAGATACATTGTTTATGGGTTATTTGTTGAACCATATGATGGATAGTGAGTAGATTTTCATATCTCTCTAGGATGACATTACTCTACCTTGCTATTCAATGGATTTATGTTTATGTTGTTGATTGAGGACTACTTGTGTTGCCTTTTTTTCTTGTGTTATTTATTATGTGTTGAAAGGCCTTCACAGAGCTTACTAATTCACATAGTCCTTGAGAGAGGGTTAATAGGTAAGTGAAGAGAAGAATAGGGCATAGTGGGTATCTTAGATTAGAGGTAATCTAGGATTTCGTTAGGTGTTAAGAGGGGATTAAGGCTTAACCCACCTAGGGTTAACACTTGAGCTTGAGTATTGCCGAGTTTAATTTTGGGTGAGCAAGAACTTATCTTGATAAAGAAGTTTTTGAGCTATAAATCTCATCACCACACAAGGGGAGTCCACTTAAGGGTCACATCTATTTTTAAGGGTGAGTATTCAGTTATTTTGGTTTGAACCGAACCGAAATAGTCGGTTTTGTTCAGTTTCGGTTTTGTGTGGTAACAAACCGAAATAACCGAATTGGTGATAGAAACCGAATTGGAACCGAACCGAAATATTTCGGTTCAGTTCGGTTCCAACCGAATTAACCGAAAAAAAAATCCTAGCTAATTTCCTGCTGAAACTTCCCCAGGACCACAGCAGCGTGTAAACCTGATGGCTGCTGTGCGCCTGTGCCTGTGTGAACTGGGAGCTTGGGAAGGAGAACGACGCCACCGCTAGTACGCCCAGTCGCCTAGAAGGAGAACGTCGAGAAGGATTTGCAGTTTGCCGCCGCGACCCGCGAGGACCAGGACAGGACAGCAAGCGGGCAGAGCAGAGGGAGAACGCGGGGGACGGGGAGAGCCGAGGCCGACGCCGAGAGAGGCTGCGATTGGCCGATTGTGCCAGCAATTTGCGATTGGCCCTCGCGCAGTTGCCAGTCGAGGTCGAGGAGGAGCACTGCGCGCAGACAGAGACTACAGGGCTGGCCGAGGGCCGAGGCTGCTGCGATGCGAGGGGTGGTGATTGGGTGATCTTGGGCTGGCCGGTTAACGGGCTGAGGAGAATCAGATTAGGCCTGAGCGTGTCGGGCCAAGGGTGTACAGGCCCAAAAGGGTGAGTAACTGGGGGCCTGGGGCGGGTAGGTAAGGTAACTAGGGCCTATGGGGTAAGGGTTTGGAAAAGTGGGCTAAAGGACTCCCAAAACCGAAACCGAACCGAAACCGAAATTTCCTTTATTCGGTTCTCACCGAAACCGAACCGAAATACCGAAAAAACCGAACCGAATTTCTAAAATATTTCGATTTTTCGGTTTGGCCCGAATAGTGATCACCCCTATCTATTTTGGGTAGCAAGGAAAGGGGGGTGAAGTCCTAGGGAGATAGTTTCCTTATTTTTAGCCTACTTGACAAGTTTCTTTTAGTACTTGGTAATTCCATCTAGCTTAACTTCTTTAATTGCTTTACTAGTGGCAACTTCCTTCTATTTACTTGAATCTTTCCCATCATCGATTAGGTAACTCGAGTAGTTAAATTGAAATTCTAGGTAAAAGTCTCACTATCTCTTGGGACGATACCCGTATTTGCCTTGTATTACTTGTCGAAACCGTGCACTTGCGTGTAAATTGGGGTTATAAATGAAAAACTCTTAGTTTTACAACGATGATTTTGGTAGGCAATTTTCAAAATTACAACATTGTAAAATAAGGTACCTATATATTTAGTGAAGCCTTAAATTGAAATAAGTTAGAAATTTATTTAATGAAAAATTATATTTAAATAAGTTAAAATTTTATTTTTTTGTGAAAATGAAGTATTTTTATTAATTTTTTGGCTAGCTACGTATGGAAAAAAGCTCATGAACTTATGTATATATATGTTTTTTCAGTATATATATTTGGCATATATAAACTAAAATAAAACATGTGTGTGTGCGTGTAAAACTCATCTATAGTGCATTCAACTGACTAGCACTGCATTCGACTTCTTAGCAACTGCATTTATACAAAAGTCACCCAATTGACTAGCCATTGCATTTGACTAACTAGTGATTGAATTGGTCAGTTTTTTTTTAGTGACTCATTTCCCAGTTCCATTGAAAACCTAAATTCTTTTTTTGCTTACTCATTTCCCAGCTCCCTGTAAAATTCTTCTCCCTTTAAGTTATCTTATTCTACTTGCTCCTTTTCTACTATGATTCTACTATTTTTTTGGGCAACCTTTTATAAGATAAGAATTTGGGATGGTATAGAGTAGGAGGAAGAGAAGAAGAAGAAGCAGCAGTGGCAACGAAGGGCAAAGAAATTTGAGATGGTAAAAGGAAAAGAAAAAAAATTATTATGTTTGGGAGAGGGAAAAAATTTGAGAGAGTAGAAAGGAAAGAAATAATGTTTTGAAATTAAAAATACTAAATGTTAACTCAATATTAATAGTAACAATTGGATTTCATTTAAATTTTAGTTTCATTATTTGATTGTTCTATTGTTAATAATTAAAATAAGTTAATATTCATTCCAATTAATATAAATCAGATATAATTATTTTTTTAAAAAAGGGGAATGATTGGAGCGATTGCAACTTCAATTGCTCACTACTAAAATTTAACAATTTTCCAACCAGCATTTTATCAATAGTCAGACCATTGATAATTGTTAATGCGTTAGACTGTTGGTGACAGTTACCAACAGTCAAGATGTTGGTAACTTTTCAATAAGTTGAACCGTTGGTACGGCCTAAGCCGTTAGAAAATGAAAAATAGGGACTATTTAAAAAAAATGACAAAAAATATGAGATTAAAATGGGATTTTGTCCCCTATTTCAATTATTAAAACCCACTCACACACACAATTCTTCCTCTCTTTTCTCCTGTATCTCTTTTTCTCCCTCTGCTTCTCTCTCATCCAACTTTCTTTTCTTCTGTATCTCTTTTACCTAACTTTCTCTCTTTTCTCATGTCTCTCTCTCTTTCTTCTTCTTCTTTTTCTTCTTTTTCTTCTCCTCTCCCTCTCTCTCCTTCTCTCTCCCTCCCTCTCACACAAACAAATAATAGCCGAATTCTGAGTTTGCACGGTGGTGTAGCCACCGGAATGAGTTTTTTGGCGATGCTAATGTTGCCTAGAAATTTTTTTCCTGATATTTTTTCATTTACATATTTAAACTCCTTGTTTTCTCTTTTTTAACTTTCTCTAAAGACACTTCTTCAAAAAATTAACTGGTTGTGGCTTCAAAGTTTCAGGTTAATTTTTTTTTTCTCAAAACTTTGTTTTGTTTACTTGGTTTTGATCTTTTTGTTCTCCTCTTTTACTTCTTCTAAAGAATTTCTTCAAAAACATAATCAATTTTCATTGATCAAACTTCAAAGTTTTGAAGTTGAAAGTTTCTTTTTCTAATTTCTGGATTTTCCGCTGTATTTTTTGCATTTTTCCTTTGGAGTATATTGTTGGCAGGCTGGAGACAAGCTGAACAGATTTGGTGGAGGTGGCGGCGGTGGCTGGTTGACCAACGAGCGAAGCGTGGCTCAAACGATCAGTGGTTCTTTTCATGTGTTTTCTTTTTTTTTTCCTCTCCTTTATTTCCTAGGGTTTTCTTTCTTGATTGTTAATATTAATTGATTCTAGGTTCATAAGAGGTTATGTGAAAATCTGCTTCGGTTCTGTTGCTTAGGTGAAAATCTGTTTGATTGTTAATAATAACTGTTTGATTGTTAATATTAATTTATTTCGATTCTGTTGCTATTTTTATAATTTGTGTTATTTCTCATATTCTTGTTTGCTCTTTTTTGTGGACTGTGAGATGGTAGAGAATTTGTTAAATTTTAATTTTTTAATCTATGTTATTTCCCATAATCTTATAATATTTTTGAAATTTAAATTTTTTATTTTCAAAAAAATTATTTTAACTGTTTGTATTATTTTTTAAAAAAAAATAAATGACAGTTTCCAATAGCTTGGTGTTGGAAACTACTTTAATTTTTTTCAAATTTTAAAAGAATTACCAACGGTCTTACTCGTTGAAACTATTAGTATGTACCAATGGTCAAATGTGTTAGTATATACGAACGATTTAAATCGTAGGTAATTTATTATTAGTCAAACACGTTGGTAGCTACCAACAGTTTAACACGTTGGTAAAAGTTAAACTATTGGTAAAAAACATTTAAACTTAGAATGTTAGTAATTTCCATCAACCTCTTTTCCTGTTGAAAAGTACCAGTGACTTAGTATTTAGCCATTGGTAAAAAAAATTTCAATATATTGATTACCAACAACTTGCTATCAACTATCAACTGTCTCACATTGATAATTTTGAAATCATTAACATGAGATCATTGATAACGGCCATGGGTAAATGCTCTTTTTTTAGTAGTGGTTAAGATAACAATTGAATCTTTTAGTTGCTGTAGTTATGGAGGCTTACACATCTTAGTGATTGAAACTCAATTGAGCATGTCAGTTACTGCTTATAATCAGGGTGTAGTTGCTGTTGTCTAGGGAAGTACTTCACGACTAAACCTTGACTAGAATGATAGTAGCTATCTTGCATTTCTCTTATAGTGACAGTTAGAGTTCCACATAGTGGTGGATGTCCACCAGTTGTGGGCAAGAGAACTCCCCATGAAAAAGCCACGACAGCTGCTCAGTTTAGGGACACTAGATTATTAGTCATATCAAGTACCATCCTTTGGGTCAATTCAGATTGGTTAAAGTTGCCTACTTTTAATTTCTTGGTTTTACAGGCCAGCATTTGCTCCACACTTTCAACCTGACCCCCTCTAAACCTTAGTTATAGTCTTGCCATCACCTACCTACCCACCTAAACCAAGCCAGGTACATGCTCTAAAACAAAAAAAAGAAGCACGTTCCTCTTCGTTATTGTTGCAGCCACAATGACGTTCATTCAAGCCGAGCTACCTCTTCCTCTCGTCCGTTGCACCCACCCCTCACCACCCTCGATCGTTGCTCCTTCGTTTACTGCTGGACCAAGGTAGCTTCAGCCACCATGATCTTTAGGTCCTCCGCCTGCATTGCCCCCTTTCTCCTAGCTAGTCACGCCTCGAATTTGCCCACCATACCCAGACCCAGTAAGCTCATTCTGCTCTTTTCTTCTGCGGTTTAGCTTTTTTTAACTTCCTAACCCCTATTTTATTGTAGCAATGGGTTGGGTTTGACAAATATGGTTCGATGGCAGAAGCATGCCTAAGCTCCGCCTGGAAGCCCCGATTGTTGTAGCTGGAACAGGGACGTAAGAACAGAGGAACTTTTCTATTTTTTTTGTTCACATGCGTATCTGGAAGTGTTTTAGGGGTACTGGTAGTGTATAGGTAAAGGGGGCAAGTCTATAAAATAAGGTTTAGATGGGGGTGATGTTGAGAGTGTGAAGCAAATGCTGAATCGCTGATTGCTGACCGGCAAAGCATCAAGGCAACTTTAGCTAATCTTTGGTTTTTATCCTTTTTTTTTTTTTTTTCATTTCCCCTTTTTTTTTTTTGTTGTCCTTTACAACTCTATCACTCTCTTCTATGACATCAATACAACAAAGCATTTTCAATATAATTTTGATTAAGTTCAATAGTAAGTTCATCGAATAAAATTAAGTATGGAGCTAGTTTCTTTTCTTGTTTGTTTACTAATAGTGGTGAAGCAGGGAGGGTCAAGTTAGAAATTAGTGGTTTAATTATTGGATGAAACTATCCCTTCCCCTATTTTGTGGAGCTTAAAATATTTTGTCCTCATATTTAGGTAAACTATAAAATTAAAATTTAGTCCCTATATTTATTTAATAAAATTTCAATTTAATCATTTTATTTTTCAAACAAAAATTACTTAAATGATCCATAAACTTTGAAAATTTTTCAAGTAAAATAGCTAAAGTTTGAAAAATATCAGCTTAATCACTAGCATAATATTTGGAAAACCAATAATAATAGAGCTTGTTACAAGGTTGTAAAGGAGTCAGGATTGGTACTTCTTGAGCTTAAGCTCGAATTACTGAAGCCTAAATTTCAAGATTTAAGCTCGACTTTAAACCTCCAAACTCAAATGAAGAGTCCTTTACAAAACTTATTATGTTTGATTTAGAGATTTAAACCCATAACTCTTTAATCATCTAGATAGTTAAAGTATTATAATTATTATTATTGAAGGCCCATTAGGCCCTTTTTTAAAAGGAGTTAAGTGCATACAAGCTTAAGTTTGGCCCTTTAAGATATCAAGCTCATTTTCAGGCTTGAGCTTGATAAAGCTTGGCTTGATAGGCCTCCAATCAAGCTTGTGTTTAAGCTACCCAATAAATGCCTTGCCAATTTACTCCCCTAGTCGATTAGATAGCCTACAGAAATTTGTAAATGAGCAGTGTGTCATAGTGTGTCATAAATGACTATTATTTAGCTTGCAAGCAAAGTGGATCATGGATCAGTAAAACGTGTTGTAGAGTAGGAGTGGATCAATATAATGTAACAATAAAGTTATAAAGAACAGCAAAAACAAAAAATTAGCTTGGCAACATAATTTTGAATTAGTGATGAACAATATGGAGCAAATAATTGAGTGTTAAAGAGGAACAAGAAAGAGAAAAAAAGAAAAGAAATAAAATAAAATAATCAAAGAAGAAATTACACTATATTCTAAAGAAGGAATGAATTTTATTATTCATCTATTGATCCTCTTTTAGCAAGGCGCTTATCTTTGTGAGGGCCAATGTTGCAATTTTCTTGGTTTTAAGTTTGTTTCATGTTTATTTCGGTAAAAAGACAATTTCAGTCCCTAATTTTTTAAGTTTTTCATTTTAGGCCCTGAGTTACATCCTGTTACATTTTGGTCCCTAAATTTTATAATTATTTAATTAGATCTTCTATTTTCTATTTTAATCCCTAAACTTTTTTTTTTTGTTGGTTTATGTACTATCTTTTAAAGTAAGACATTGATGATCATAATTTATTTATTTTTTAGTTAAACCATTTTTTATCCTTATTAAGTCAACTATTTCTCTCTTTGTATTTATAAAACAAAAAAGAAACTAGGGTTGTATTTATAAAAAAACTAGAACCAGGCCAAAAGTGAGCAAATTATAATGATTAATGTAAACACATCTTCATTTAGCTATTCTGTGTATTTACAATTACCTAGACTTGGATTTTTTTTAATGTCAAAGTGTGTCTTATCTTTTTATATTATTCAATCAATGACTTGCATTATTACATGGGTCTCCACATACCTCGCTTACTTCTAAAAGAGACCAGTGTTTGTACTATTAATTTATGATGAATTTAATTGTACATTAACAGTGTCTCTTTCTTTTTTTTCCCTTTTCTTGTATGCTATTAACTTTTCTTTTTCAATTTGATCCCCTTTTCATGAGGCACTCGCCTTTTTGAGCACATGTGTTGCAATTTCCCATTTTTAATCTATTCCATGTTTTGTTTTGGTTAAAACTCGATTTCAATCTTTGACTTTTCACTCTTTTTGAAATTAGTCCTCAAGTTTTGTCCGTGTTCCATTTTGGTCCCTAAATTTAATAAATATTGAACTAGATATCTATTTGCTCTACTGGTCACCAAACTATTTTTATTGGTTTTTATATACTATCTTTTAAACTAAGACATTAGTCATCATAATTTGTTTATTTTTTTTGTTAAATCATTTTTTGACTTTATTAAATCAATTATTAAATCTTTAATACATAAAATTTTTCAAGTTTTTATCTTGGTCCAAACTTTTTTTTATTATCTTTCTTTATTATTACTTTCTGAAATGAAACTTTAATCATTATAATTTGCCTACTTTTGACTATGGTTTTGGTTGATTTGGCTTAAGTCAATTTTTTTATTTTCTTTTTATTTTTATTAAGTTAATAGTTAAACCATTAATTGATTGACATAAGTTAAATACAGTTTTATATTTTGGTCATTTTTTTCATTATTGATGATTGAATTTTGTTACATAAATTACTTACTTTAAGGTCTATTGTAATGACCCAAATCCAGAACTGGTCAACGAAACACCTGCCCACACCACATGGGCTATCCTTTGGAAAAGGATAAGTGCTAGGTGCTTATATTATGGAATTTGAGCCTATATATCCACATAAGGCTTCCCACAATTCACCCATGTGGGATATGGGGGTGTTATATCTATAGTTTACTAAAATAATTTGATCAATAATTGCTTAAATTTAAAGTAAAATTTTCTAGATATTTTTTTTATTGATATTAAAAATTAGAGTTTGAATTAATAGGAGATGAAAAATTTTAGTAAATTCTTTTTTAATAACAAAGAACATATGTATATACTCAAAGCACACACAATTTTTTATTTCACAGTAATATATTTTATTCATAACTAATCATTTTAATGATAAGAATATAATGTAAAAAGAACCCAGCTCAAAATTAAAATAAAGCAAAATTTTAATTGATTAATATGAATTTATGGGTGAAAATTTTTTAATTACTTATAATGAAAATTTATTTTATTGCAAAATTTATTGAATTAAGTCCCCACAATAACGTGCAGGTCATTAAAACTTCATGAAGTGCTATAATATGGAAAAACTGAAATCGAGGCTAGGTTATAATAAGTTTTCCTTAAAATTTGTGGTTGTTTTGGCATTTTCATCAATCTTAACTTTATTATTCAATGAATAATAATGTTTTCCATTATGGCCCCTCACCTTTTAAAAACATTTCATTTTCATCCCTTTTTCATTTGATTTTGTTATTAACATTTTTTTTTTGTCCCTTTAAAAATCTGGTAAGTAAATAATTTCTGTAAAAGATTTTGTATTTATCTGACTTTATTCTTTTTGTTTCCTTACAAAGTTGTTGTATTAAATATTGAGTATTTAATCCATTGATAACAACTTCTATATAAAACAATTCTCTAATTAAAAATAATTTCATTTAATATAGTCTAGAAAAAAATATCTTGTAAATAACAAATAGGGTAAATTACAAAAGCCCTATTGTAGTTTGATTTAACCTATACTTTACCCCCTCTATTTCCAAAAACTTACACTTTGCCCCTACTTCTTTTAAAGTGTTCGACAATAACTTTTGAAACCATAAATTAAACTGTCTAATAATCATATTTTAGTAATTTCAAGATTTTTGATTTTTTTTCATAGCTAACTAATGTTTAAAAAATACTGATATGAATTTACAAGGAGAAAACTTTATTTACATAAAAAAACTGATAATTTAAAATGTCTATTAACTATAAAAAAATATTAAAAAACTGAAATTATTGAGAGATAACTATCGTACAGTTTAAATTACAGTTTTAGAAGTTGTTATTCGACAATATAAAAGAACTAGGGGCAAATTGTAGGTTTACAAAAATAAAGAAGTCAAATTGTAGGTTAAGGTAAAACTCATGGGGTAATTGTGACTTTCCCTAACAAATATGATCTTATTTGTTTGCCATTTAGGCACCTAACAGAGGTTTGTAAATGGAATGAAAATTTTACAATGGATGGTTAGTTTAATGACAAATTTACAACATAGGATATAGTTTAGAAATAAATAATATAATTTTGCCTTTCTTATCTTATTGTGTTGCCATCCCTTACAATTATTCAATTATGCAAAGTCATTCCAAGGAAAATGTAATTACAAAGGATCACTCTATCAAAGATATATATTAGATGGCTCCTAATGTTGATTAGTCAATGACATTCTTCACTAAGCTTAGTAATTGTTGTATGTCTCAATTTGTCAAGATGGCCAAGAAATCCAAGACAGAATCCAACTCTCCAATTTTATAGAGTGGAAAAAAATAAGCTAGTTCATATGATGATACACTTCTTGCAAAGAGGTATCATGCAAATTAGTGGACAACAATCATTTCCCCAAAGGTATGTCATCAAAGTCAGACTAGCTTTCGTGCTAGCTAGATGAACAAATTGCAAGGTTATATCATTTATCAGTTTTAAGCAAGGTTGTCAAGATCGGGATCCTACCCAGAATCCTTTTTTGGTCATGCAAGATTAGATCGTAGATTATAAGATCCTACCAAAATCTTAAAATTTATTATCTAAATAATAAAATTTATGTAAAAAATCAATTATATTAAAAACTTAAGTAAAATTTAAGTGTCATAGTAATGGTACAACATAATTATTCATATAAGACAAGTAAAATTCAAACTTTAATAGAGTATATATTAACATAATCAATAAAATAATCATCATAAGTTTGAAATAAATTCATGAACAAACACATTTTTTTACAAATAAAAAAGAGTACAATGCCCATAATTTAAATATTCAATAATTGATTTCCTATAAATTTAAAATGCATAATGATTTTTTTACAGTAAGTAAATAATTTAAAATTAGTAGTTTTTTCTTCCTAAATGATATAAATTCAACTTACATAGAGGAAAAATTGGTAATTTGAATGTCTATTAACTGTAAAAAATATTATCATATATATTAAATTTACAATACAATAGTTACCGAATAATTTAAATATTGCTATTAGACAGTTATCTTGAGTTAACAAATTATAATATATACTAAAAGCCATTTTCAGCTCCTATTCATTTGAACAGTAAAGAACAGTGTCTTTCCGGTTTTGTCCCTCAGTTTTGGGTTAGGCTATGGCCTGCCCTTTCACCTCTTTTTTTTTTTTTTTTGGATAAGATTACTTATTTTAGAAGTTTGGATAGATTTTCAAAAGACAATAGCTTTTTGGAGGCCTGTCTTGCTATTCTTCTACTTTCATTTTGTTTCTTGTTTCTTTTTAATGAAATGCGTTTCCAGTCCCTGTATTATTTCTATTTCCTATATTAGACCCTAAGTTTCATCAGCTTGGCATTTTGGACCCTAAACTTAGTAACTACTTATTTATAGTGTTTTTGTTTGATATCTTGGTTTTTTTTATTTATGATGTGTTATTTTCTAAACTAAAACATTAGTTACCATGGTTTATTTATTTTTTTAGTGAAATAGAGGTTTTTTTCTTTAACTTTTCCTAAGTTAATTATTAAACTCTTAATGCATGAAGTTTTTATATTTTCCTTATAGGTCCCAAAACTATTTTTCTTGCTTTTCTTCATTATTATTTTCCTTAATATTGTGATACTATGTGACTGCTGCAACACGCGGACCTTTGAACCTTGTTTTTTCTAATTGAGGACTAAAATGAAATGTTTTTAATAGATTTAGAACCAAAATATGAAGTTTTTAATAGGTTTAGAATCTAAACAGAACATTTAATAGATTAAAGATGAAAACATAATGAAAATTAAATTTTAGGGATTATCGATGCAATACCCCCAACAAAAATCAATATCGAGTAGGATCGGTAGGATCTTTCGATCATATGATCCTATAATTCTAGTCGCGATCTTACCACGATCCTACCATGCATTCGATCTTACAACGTTTTGACAAGGTTTTTTGTGTTAGGATTGTATCAGGATCGTAATTTTAACAACCTTGGTTTCAAGAATCATGGTGTGACTATGTCTTCTTTATTGGGGACTTTGTCTTATAGTCTTTCTAAGTTTGTTATCTCTTCTTTTTGTTTTAATATTATTCTAATTACCAAATAAAATTGTTCAATTTTTGTTATATCTTTCAAATTAGTATATCGATTGATTTTGTTGATTTTATTAGAGCTCTTTTTGATTTGTTGTCGATATCCATTTTTAAGTTCTTGACTTTATCCTACCATAATAGTCTTTTATAGATTAAGGCTTCCTTCATCTTGGCTAAAAGAATAGTAAGGTGGATCGTAAAATGGTCTAGATTGGGTTAACAATTGGGTCTAAAATGACCCAAAAAATTAAGGAAACGAGTACCACTATTTTATCATCTAATTATCATCATGCTAGCACTTCCATGTTCTCCAAATTGCAAAACCCTAACCCAATCCTCAACATCTTTCCCTTATATCATGTTAAATTTTTTACAATTTAATGGAAACATTCACAATATGTTTAGAATGAAATGGAAGCAATTCATGAAGTGTACGATTATTTTATATACTTGTTTTATGTATAACATGTAAGTTTATAAAATTAATGTTGGCTAAAATGACAAATTTATGACTCAAAACCTATCAAAAGTGTAAACTTTCAAGTAAGTAACCATAGTCCCAAAACCTTTAATTGTCATAGTAATTTGGTCATCAACTTCTATTCGTTATAAATTGGTCTTAAAACTTTAAAATTTGTTGTATATTGGCCCTTAGCTCTAAATAAGAGTTTATTGGCACAGAAACTTAATTTACAGATAAAAGACTAATATTTAAAATGCTCATTATCAAAGCATTATAGCATGGATTAAATTTATCGAAAAATAGTTATCAAATAATTTAAATTATAATTTTAAAAATTAATTTTAAATAGTATATAAGAGTTAACACATTTAAATGGTTCAATAACTATTTTTCTAATAAATTCAAAACGTATACTAATTTTTTTAGAGTTGATGGACCATTTAAATTATCTATTTTTCCTCATCTTAAATTGAGTTTTTAAGCTTACTCAGTCTCTTGCCTAGGATTAGGGACCAATAAGGTATGGATTCTAAAAAATTGGGACAACTTGTAACAAAATGAATGTTTTGAACGAATTTGCAATAATAATTAAACGTTTGGACTAATGGTATTTTTTTATCCACAAACTTTCCACCAATGTTTTCATTATCTAAAAATTTCATACCTAAACTTTAATTCGAATGCCATCAGTGTTTTTGTTGGGTGCAAATGCGACATAATATATAGTTAAAGAACAACATATTCTGTTACTCTTCATCATAATTTAGCCTTTAGTCGCTGTCATCGTTCGCCACAACAACCATTTTTCCTTATGTTGCCATTTTAGTTAGGCCTTATCACTATTGTCCTCCCATTTAGACCTTGTAAAGTCGTGCTTTCATACTACCATCATTAAGAAATGAAGACCAAATCATGATTCATGATTTGATATCCACTATAGTTACTTTGACGACCTATCTTCCATTAGCTTCATTGTCCTTATTTGCCACTGTTCTCATCTTCTATGTACAGCTATAGCCTTCCCTATACTATCAACCATCACTTTAACATCAAAGTGGCAAATTTCATTAATGGAGTAACGTGGATATGAATTTTTATGATGATAAACACATTGTTGGGAGAGTACACATGTTATAAGTTTTGGATAGTAGACTTGTTATTTGACCATTAATTTTTGTCCAACTTTTTGCTTAAAACTAAGGAAAACTCTCACCTTACAATCATGTTGATTGGAATAGAGTTCTGGATCGATCAATAAGCTATGATAACTATGATGGTCTTATTGTAAATGTCATTCGCTGATACAAGTATTGGCAACATGCTAGATGTCAATAGTTGATGGTCTTTGCCAGCCCAATTCAGCTGACAAGGGCAAGACATAGCCTCAGTCGATGCTTGGGTTTGAGGAATGGTGGAGGCACTCCTATTCACAAAGTCGATCCAAGTTGTTTAAATGCGGCTTGACACCTTTTAGATTTTGTGAGATAGCAACTAATTCCCTCAGACTTTCCTTATAACTCCTTATACCTTAAATATTTACTTGTACATGCTTTTGATTACCAAAAAAAAAAAAGTTTGATGGATCCTTTATAGCCTCACAGTTGCACCCATATTTTTGTCTGATGATTAGGGATTAAATACTAATTTTACCACTGGATAGTATCAGAAGGAGCAAATTCACCACCAATGTGTTGAGTATATCAAATCTTATACTGAACTTTTCTTTGAATGCAAAATTACCACCAATGTTACAAAAAAAGGGCAAATTTTCACTTGTCTATTAAGCTATAAGTGATTGTCAAATGAAAGGGGAAAATAATATTATGAGTCATTTCTTCTTCATATTTTTTCTACTATTTCTCTAATTTTACCCATCTGATGATCATGCCATCATCTTCACCCCTTGGTCCTCTTCCAACCCATAATGGTGTGGGTGCTTTCCAACCATCATGCTTTGTCATCTTCCCAAATCTCTCACAAGCAAAACCCTTTTATGCAACAAAAATTTCCAGATCTTAACTTGGTAGCAAATATGTCCAATTCTTTCAATTAATAATGTTTAGCAAAGAATCACTTTTTTGAATGGGCTCAACATCTTCTTAGATGATCCCTTATGTGCCATTTTCAATTGGCCCAACCTGGCTGAGTCCTAGGACATCGTTACCTTTGGTTTTGTTGATGAGAAGATGTTCTTATTCTGTTTTCCTAACGGGATCGGTGAATTTCACAATGGGGACATTTATGGCGTTGTAGAGCACTATGATTCTCGAGGCGAGCTGCAAAACCTGAGTGAGCAAATGGTAAAAAAGATGACATGATCATCATATGGATAAAGTCAGGGTACTGGTGGAATAAATGTGACGAACTAAGGACAAAAATTGTTATATTCCCCTTCATTTAACTATACTTAATGGATGAGTGGCAAATTTGCCTATTTTTACAAAGTCTGTTGTAATTTTGCACTTGAAGAAAAGTTCAGTATGAGATTAGGTACACCTAAGACATTGGTTGTAAATTTGCTCATTTTGATACTTTTCAATGGTAAATTTAATAATTAATCCGATGATTAACAACTAATAAAAGAACTCTCATTTCATTTCATCTCTCCCTAATATATATATATAGCCAAAATATTCTTTAGCCCCTAAACTCAGCTGGCCAACTTACATCTCTGAACTTGAACTCGAAGTAACTCATCCCCTGAATTTGGTAAACTAAGTCAGTCAACCATTTTGACTTGTACATGTCATCACATGATTTCAAAATCCGTAATGTTGTTTATTATTTGTGGTTCAATGACACAAATAAATCTTTAGGATTATAATTACAACTTTAAATGAATTATGGGGCATAAGTCTATAATTTGTTTGTGTAGATAACACTAGAAGCAAAAATTATAAAATCTATACCAAACTTCATGATCCTTTTTTACTCTACCATGATTTTATAAACTTTACAAAAAAGTCATAATCTTCTTAAGGACATCAATGCATCTATGTTGGCCACTAACCATGATTAAATTAAAGCAAAAAAGCCAGTTTTATGTCGATGCCAAATGTGCGAATGCTAAATCCCATTCATTGTTGTAAATGTTGAACTGGTACCACCACAGTGTTGTTATGGGTGGAAGAATTGAGGGTAGAATCCGACGAGAAGAAGCCGAGGCAGCTTTCTTGAAGAATCGGGAGAATGTTGAGGCACCAACAAGAATGATAAAGAAGGCCACGCCAATGGTGAATGAAGGGGCGTTGAAGCTTGATACAAGCATATAAAACTTGATTGATGCTGTGGGTGAAATGAGCATCCCCTTGGTTCTTGCTCAATTGCAAGATGTTACCGAAGCCAAATGTATCACCATGGAATTGGATTTCAATCTTGTAATTGGGATTTAAGTTGGTGAAGTTGAAGGAAAGGGAGGGGGCATGAACTTCATGGTAGTTGAGGAAGTGCGGGCAGAGAGGATTACAGATTAGTTTGAAAAATTGATGACCCTATTAAAGATCACCATCGTTCCCGATCTTCAATTACCAGATCCAGCCATGGTGAGAAAGGATGTTGCAGTGTGAAGATGAAAATTATGGGAGAGGGCAAAAGGCGTTAGGGTTTTAAAGGTCACGTGATGACATGTGCAGGTTAAAGGAGTTAACTGACCCACTTTACCAAGTTAAGGGGCTAAGTTACATAAATTTCCAGTTTAGGGGTTAAGTGTCCTGGTTAGCTGAGTTTGCAGGCTAAAGATGTATATTGGCCTCTATAAAATCACCTGCTTCCCATTTCAGCATCTTCCTATTTTTATGGTCCTCTTTCAGACTAGGGCTAGGGTTTTCAGTGAATTTTTTATTTCCATTCTGCCGTCATAAATCTCGTTCAGTATTCCTTTAGATTCGCCTACTAAATCCAGTTTCCGTTCTCTCTCCCTCGCTTGCTGAGTCCTCAAGGCGGGTGCTTTCGGATCAATTCGTGATTTTCATACCGTCTGATTCGATAAGTGTTTGCAACTATGCCTCCGAGAGTTGTTAAAAGAGGTGCGGCGGCTGCTTTGAGGAGGGGCAGGGGCCGAGGGGCAGCGCAGAAGGCGCATAATCCTCCACCGGAGGTACACGAGGATATGGTGAAGGCGGAGGAGTTTTTGGATCCCGTTGTTGAGGTGAGGAGTGAGGATGAGGTTGTGGAGGATATCAAGGTCGAGGATAAGCCAGTCACTGAGGAAAAAGCTTCTATAGTCGTGGACAAGGCCGAAGTGAAATTAGATGCCAACGGAGTTGATACAATCGATGACAGTAAGTTTCGTGCTTGAGGTTATCCAGATCTTCGTTTAGTTCTGTTTTGATGCGAGTTTCGCATACTTTGTTATTGGATTCATGTTAGGTTTTGTTGCTATCAGCTTGGGGCTATTTTTTTAATTTAAAAAATTGATTGTTCTGGGTTATATCTGGGTGATTTATTTACCCGTGCATTGGATAAGGGAAACAGATCGAAGCAAATACACGTAAATGGTGTTTTTTTGTTATGTATATCTACTTCCTGGCTCTGGTAGATTGATTCACATTGTTTAACCTTTTGATTAACATTGTTTAGGACTCCACGCCTCAAATACATGCATAAGCACATATTAACATCATGTCGTTTCTTATCACTATTTTGTTGAACACAGTTCGTTTAGAGTTAATTATTAGTATTGAGAAAGTCTCCAGAGGATATAGGACTTGGGCTGTCCTATCTTTTTGACCTTTTTTTTTGGATCATTTCACTGGTACACAACAGAAGAGGATGAGGCTAAGGAGTCTGTGGATGAGTACGGAAAAGATGAGCGATTGGAATTGGATGATAATGAACCTGAGTATGAAGGTGAGGAATATTGTGGGGTTGATTATGATGAAAAGGAAATGGAAACTGAGGAGGTTGGGGATGAAATTGAGGAAGAGGCTGAAGAGGAGCATGACATTGAAGAGAAAGGGGTTGATGCTTCTGATGATGAAGATGTTCCTGAAGTTGAGGGTGATGATGATGAACCACATCCTGGTGAGGAAATTGAACACCCTGATGTAGCTGATGCTGATGAGCATGAGGAGCGGCATGAAATTGTTCAGGAAAGGCGTAAGCGCAAGGAGTTTGAGGTATTTGTTGGAGGATTAGACAAGGATGCTACTGAAAATGACATTAGGAAAGTGTTTAGTCAAGTGGGAGTGGTGGTTGAAGTCAGGCTTATGATGAATGCGCAAACAAAAAAGAACAAAGGGTTTGCCTTTTTACGTTTTTCTACTGTAGAACAGGCGAAACGGGCTGTTACGGAGCTTAAGAATCCTGTGGTAAATGTTGATTCTTCAGTATTCTAACGTTTATTCAATGCCTGTTTGACTCACTCACTCACTCATCTGCGTTCTTGTAAAAAATATGTGCCAGATCAATGGGAAAAAGTGTGGTGTTACTCCTAGTCAAGATAGTGACACTCTTTTTCTTGGTAACATATGCAAGACATGGACTAAAGAAGCTGTAAGTACTTGTTTAAGGTTTGCCAACAAGTATCTGTCATCATTATAGCAGCTCCAGGAATGACGTTTGTCTGACTTTTGATTGTTGATCCTTCTTCCAGCTGAAAGAGAGGCTGAGACATTATGGTGTTGATAATGTTGATGACATAACTTTGGTAGAAGATACTACCAATGAAGGAATGAACAGAGGTTTTGCATTCTTGGAGTTCTCATCTCGTTCAGATGCTATGGATGCCTTCAAGCGACTTCAACGCAGGGATGTTCTGTTTGGGGTTGAAAGGCCTGCGAAGGTTTCATTTGCAGACTCCTTCATTGACCCTGGGGATGAGGTTATGGCACAGGTAATTTCATTGGGTGGTGTACTACTCCCAACAGTCAAGATGGTTTTGCATGGTCTTGAAAAGATAAAGTCTTGTTATGCTACTACTTTCTAGTTGCTGCTGCGAAATTGTTGACAGGTATATTCAGAGTGTGCCTTCTGTTGTTTCTTAGGGTCTTTCTGCCGGGGTGCTCTGCCTGGGTTCTTAATTTCATTTATTTGCTTGGTTTTGTGTTTGTAACATGTTCGTTTTTGTGATTGGTTTCTGCTTTTTCTCTTTCTAGATTGTTATGTAATTAGATTTATGTATTTATTTTTTGTTGTATTTGTTAAGTGGTAGAGCTTTTTCACAGGCCAGTTGCTGATTTCATTTTCTGAGTTCAGGTTACAACTATATTTATTGATTGTCTCCCTCCTTCATGGGATGAGGATCATGTCCGGGAGCTTCTTAAGAAATACGGTCAGATTGAAAAGATAGAACTTGCCAGGAACATGCCGTCTGCTGGCAGAAAGGATTATGGTTTTGTTACATTTGATACCCATGATGCTGCAGTAACATGTGCCAAAAGCATTAACAACACAGAGTTGGGTGAAGGGGAGAACAAGGTATATTTATTTTTTAGTGCTTTATGGTTGTTGTGTGAACTATTTATCTTTACCTCTCAACTAAGAGTTGATTTTCCTGCAGGCTAAAGTCAGGGCTAGGTTGTCTAGGCCACATCAGAAAGGCAGGAGCAAGCATGGCGGCAGAGACAGCTTACGTTTTGCACGTGCACCTGGAAGATCAGTTAGAGGTTCATGGGGTCGTTCAGCACCGTACAGCTTTCCTAGTCGTTCAGTGAGAAGACTTGGTGTGCGTGTTCCACCAGTCAGTATGAAGAGACCCATTGTATCGAGAGAAAGGCGTCCTGTTGCCTCTATACCTTCTAGACCAAGGCCTGTACTGCCACCTCCTAGATCTTATGACAGAAGAGCACCTGGTGTGGATTGGCTATTTACTGCTTTAATGGTTCTCAATTGTTTGTTTTCGTTCATTCATTTGGTATCTACTTTTTGTCAGCTCCATTGTACCCAAGGAGTAGCTTGAAGAGAGACTACAGTCGGCGTGATGAGGTTCCTCCTCCGAGGAGTCGAGCTGCTGTAGATTATAGTCCAAGGGTTGTACCTGATAGGCGCCCATCTTATAGGGATGAGTATGTGTCCCGCAGCTCTGCATACTCTGACTATCCTAGAACTGCATCTCGAGGTGATCTCAGGCGACCATATGTGGATGATGGATATAGTTCAAGGTTTGAAAGACCGCCTCCAAGTTATCGTGAAGGGCGTAGTCGTGAATATGACACTATTGGGTCTAAAAGACCATTTTCTGCTCTGGTATGTGGTTCATGATTCAATATTTGAAATTTGCGCCCCTAATGAGAAACAAAAAGACTCCACATTCTTACATTCTTTTCTGATTAAGTTCAGGATGATGTTCCTCCACGCTATGTTGATCCTGGGGTCCGCCATTCCAGGGCTCGTGTTGATTACGAGCTTCCACCTGCTGCTCCTCATTATGGAGATGCCTATAGTGATCGGTAACCTATCATTTTATACCCAATGTAAAAACTGTCATTCTCAATTTCCTGCCGAATCTTTTTCTGTGCTTGTAGATTTGGTAGATCTAGTATGGGATACAGTGGAAGCAGGAGTTCCATGTCCAGTCATGACACGCATGGGCTTTATGGTGGCCGTCAGCCAATGAGTTACAGTGGGGGTATGTTTTTGAAGCTTAAGGCTAAATAATTTATGCCACTGAACTATACATTTTTGTATTAGTTAATGAATCGTGTCATTTTGAAGGTTCTTATAGCAGCAGTGATGCTGGGGGAGTGTACCCATCTTCTGGATATGGCAGTGATTACATGCCTCGTGGATCTGATGTAAGCCTATCTTTTATTTTCAGTTCGTATTGTAAAGCTGAGGGTCCTTGCTTATTTATTGATCCTTTTGGATGTTGTGGCAGGTTGGTGGTAGCTCTTATTCATCACTGTATCCTGGTCGTGGAACTGGAGGCAGCAGCTACATGGGTAGTGGTTCAAGCTCATACTATTGATGTAAGTCCTGATTCTTGCTTTTCGCTTATAGTTTCAGAGTCCATGTGGATGTGCATGTATTTCTAGAAAGCTTACTGGCGATGGAGGTTAGACCTTTAAAAGGAATTGGTCTCATTGTTTTCTGAGGCCCGACGAGAGAGGCAAAGCTTTATCATCACAAGTGAATTTGTCTATGGAACAGATTGAGAGGAAAAGAGGCTGCTGTTAGGAAGCCAGCTATTTGAAGCTTTTTATATTGGCAGCTGCTATTGGGTAGAAGCACTGGTGCTTTGGCCTTGGAAACCTCTGTTGGAAAATGTTGTGGGGGCCTAAGTTTCAAGTTTGCATGGCACTGCTGGTTCAAGTTGTTACAGTCTGCTGATGTGTCATTACAAGAGGATTAAACGTTAAGCTGCTAAGAGAACTTCTGATGTAGACATGAAGTGAGAAAGTGCTTTAGAATGTGCTGTATATGATGTTCGTATTTATTTTCTGTTATTGAGCTTAGACTGATGGATAATTTGGAAGCTTATTGCATAATGTTCATAATGGATTGAGTATCAGATGAGAGGTTAAGGTTTCAATTTACTTGGTACGGGGAATTTTTCTGTCCTGAATTAATCAGCAAGTGTTCGACTGAGAATAAGAAGACATGTCCAAGCGCTTTCGAATGAGATTAACCTTGAAGAGCTAACTAAGCTCATTAGAGAAGCAATGAAGAGACTAGTGAGGCATGACTTGGACATTCAATATTGTTTCTCGGTGTACCAATTTATGGAGCCACATGGCATGAGATATCTTTTGTCATGTCTTCACATGACTTGTAAAGCATGTTAACCTTACAGTCTTCTTGCCCATGTCTTTTTCCCTTGAAAACTTGAAGCAAAGATGCCATTATTTGTCGATGCCAGTAAGGAAAATGTGGGTATGCTGGTCTCCTGATGTTTTGATTCTTGGTTGTGTTTGCAATTTTTTTGGTTTTTACGAGGCCACTATGTTAACAGACAAAGTCAATTTGGGTTTCTTTGAGTTTGAGATGGCCTGCAAGTATGCTGGGAAAGCATATTTTGGCTTTTGAACAGCAGCTAAAGTACATGTTATGATGGTTGGGTGAAGGATCAATTCCTCTACTTGTCACGCCACTTAGCAAACCCAACTCATTTATCTAACAATTCCATTTTGCTCGAGAAACTTTATGGATTACAGCATCTCATGGATTAGGTTCCTAGGATTCTTGAACTTTCATGGCATTAGATCTACTGGATGCTTAAATATTGCAGTGATGGTGATTTTAAGTGACTTTGGGTACTTTGTAGGACATTCTTAAGTAGCCTTGTTCAATTCACATTCCAATTATTGTTTGACTTAAATTGGGGCAGAGCTAATAAAGGTAACTGAAATTCAGAATTTTTTGGTGACTCAAGGCTTGTTGGGATTCGAATTGATGTGCATATCTGTATGTCTTTACTGTGGACATACAAGCTGACCTGATGAAAGTCACTGATATGTGTTTTCCCTTAGCTCTAGAACAGGAAATATTCCTGATAAATAGTGTGTTTTATTTGCCAACTTTACGAAATGCTGCTGTTGTTCTGGCGCCGATGGAGGCAGATCCTTTGAATGTAAGCTGTTCTTAATTTATTGTTGTACCCTCACTGATTTTGAATTTAATTTATCATGCCTGGTTCTTACTTGCTGTAGATCTTATTCCATGTTAAGATGCTTGTTATAAGGACTTGATAATTCTAGTTAGTAGGGTTTTTAAATCTCTGACTTGTCATCGCGGAAGAGAAGAATATCAGTTGATAAGGTAACTCTGTTCTTCCTAGATTTTGTGATATTCCATGAAATTTTTCAGAATCACAAGTGCACAAGGTTGATATGGTTTGCTACGTATTGGAAGTGATCCAGGGTCTCTCTATGCATTAATAGCTTTATGCTTCATCTACTTGTTTTCATATCGCAGGGTATTAGTGAAACCTTACCATTGGCAGCATCTCTTATCGTCTTTGTAGACATTGTTTCACTCTCTCTCTCTCTCTCTCTCTATAGCTTGACAAAATTTGTAGATTCTTAGAAGTTTTTTCTCTTTTAATCTTTTCCTTCCCAATTCTCGTTTTTAAACGTGTAATGTGTTGTATTACTGATTGCTTGCAGTGTAAGTATGTGTAATATATAGTTTGAGGTAATGGATGTGTCTGATGCTTGCATCCTCTCTCCCTCACTTGTGTGGGTGTGATCCCCATTACCCACCAAGGAAACTGAGAAATCTCATGCTGGGTAATTCTTTGCAATGTGATCTTAGGTACCAAGAATATTTTAAGCTGTATTAACTTGACGGCGTAGATTCGAATTCACAATCGCCGCTCATTGAGAATGATTCTCCAGTTCAGGTGATCGATAAGTATTCTTGGTTTAGATTCGATCCGGAATTGGATTCCATCTGTTGTGAATTTCTTAAGTTGCACTTAGATTATGGGGTGTGTAGCAACTTCCCATTGTTTGAGGATGTTGTTGCTCCGCCGTTGACAAACCGCTCATATGCGTACCTGGGTCATCTTCAGTGTCACTTGGATCAGCGGTATAAAAATGCAACTGTCGGATATGCATATTACAATTTTCGAATCAATCTAAGGATTTACAAATGTGATTCTCATACAATGGACTTTTGGGATGGGTTAAAATTGCTCGAGGGAGCAATTGTGACCTTTCTTTATTCTGTAAAGTTTCTGCTGACATACCTGTTTGGAATAATTTTGTCACTATGTTTAAAATCGCTTATGGGCAAAAATATAAAAAAAAAAGGAAAAATGCACATTTCAATTCCAAGTTTTTATTTGGTTCTCTTTCTTGAAGTTGGAGTAAGTATAGTTGGTTTCCTTGAATTTCTGAGGCTAAAATCAATCCGTGAAATGAGTTATTGACTAAATATCCATCGAGATTTGTGTACTTAAATTGTTTTAGCAAATAAGATTAAAGAAGACGAAGAGGATAGTGATAGTGGTAATAGTGCGCATGAGGAAAACCAAGAGGACAGAATCCTAGAGGCATGAGCTGGATCCGTATGGAGGAGCTCATGACGCCATCAAGATTCACAAAATTGGGCACTACTACAGTCACATGTGTAAATCAATCCCTATTGTATGAGTATTAAAACTCCCAAGATCAAGGTTACATTACAAAGGACCTCTAAAATTATGTCAAACAGTTATCCTTTCATCATTTATAAAAGGATGGGACTAGTATTACTACTGTCCGTCACTCCTCAAAGGCAGCAAATTTTGTGGGTCCAGAATTTCGGGGCCTACCACAAAATAAACAGTTTTAATTTGTATCTCACTCTAACGAAATGTGTCAGGCATCACCACCCATGCTTTACCCTGACCACTTGAATCTTAGACATTCAAAGGCATTTAAGGTCAAATTGATGGGCTGTTGATTATTTGAGCTTTCAGTGATCAACAAACGTTTGGCATGTTTAAAAAACATGAGGGCGCATCTGTATTGTTCGCCAATCCTTGGGGTGTTATTGTGTAGTTTATCCGACGGCCAATGTCCCCGGCCCGGAGGTCAGAGACGGCGGACTTTGGTTGCCCAAATCCAAAGAAGCAGCATGCAGCGGTTAGTCGAGAGGATCAGTTTCTGGCTTCCTTAAATCAGTCCTGAGCTAAAATGGGTCGCAGACAAACCTACCCAGAACTGGGTCGCAAGGCCTATATTCTCATTTTCTCGATGGCCGTCATCTCCTGCTGCGCCTCTTACGTATTCTTTTCAACGGTCTACATACCTGGAAATCACGCACTCGATTCGAGAACCGACGGAGCAAAGGAAGACCAAAGTGGGTGCTGCAGAGGAGTCGATCATTTGGAGCTCTGGGGTGACGCTGTCAAATGGGGATCCGACTTCAAGGTTAATTCTTCGGAAGAGTGTTGCAGGGCTTGCAAGCAGATGGATGATGGGCCACGTCTTTGTGATTCTTGGGTGTTTTGTGGCGATAGAGACGCTTGTGGGTCTCGATTCGGTGAGGTATTTACAGTCGTTTCATTTTGGTCTGTAGTTTTATTCACTTCATAATGGTTTGTTAGCTATAATTTGTTTTGTTCTTCATTTTTCTCAAGGAAAAATACTTTATCTCTTGGTACTTCAGATTCTCTTTTGAGCTTAAAAATGAACACGAAATCACAAGTGTCGCGTGTGCTTGAGTCAGTTTTGTCCAAGCGTCTGCTCTGGAAGCTGTCTTGTAAACTCTAGACAGATTAACTTGAAATACAAGCAAGACATAACTGAGAATTGTGCATTATGTAGGTTTAGAATTTGAGGACTTTATGGGGATGATCTAAACTGGGCATAGTAATACCATGTCAGTCTGAATATGTGACATTAGGTTAGGGATAGAGGTAAACTATGCTATTACACGTCGAAATTCCATTTTGAAGGCTAATGTCTGTTGTATGTCTACCTTCTCTGATCATTATGATCCATGGCTTCATCCAGTGTTGGCTGAAGAAACAGAAGGACTCCCTGGCTCCTGATCGACGAGACTCAGGCAAGCAAGTCATGTGGACATCTGGACTAATACTTGGAGAACAAGTGGTATGCCTTTTGTTTTTCCCATTCCAGCTTGCTCTTCTGCTTATGTATTCAGAATATGCAAAGTATTATAGTGGAGTACTACAATTGGAAAATGCTAAACTCACTAAAAAAATAAACAATAACATTACTAATCCTAGGAGTGAGCATTGAATAGATGTAGAAAAGTTAATTGGCCTCACTTGGAACTGGTCAAACTGTGACACATGGGATTTTGTAGGGTTTTTGTTAGCAGTTTTAGCATGTTTAGCATTACCTTATGCAATTTCCTGTCTAGTAGGTGAAGGATCTTTTGTCTCAAGGTGCTTGGTTACCCCACCCAGAATATTGACTTTAATGAGGGAAATTTCTGCCTATTAGGGTAATTTTGCAAATAATTGAAAATATGGGACTTTGGCCAATCGTTGGGTACCTGATGTTCTGGTTCCATCAACTGAAGATGAGTCTTTTTGGTACTCAAAACTTTTTCTATCATTTTTTTTAACCTTACAAAATCCTTAGGTTTCCTTGTTTTGTGTATGTTGTTTCATTGTGACATGCATAATTGATTAACTCCAATAATAGTCACCATGAAGGATCTAATACTCTTCCTTTCAGTCAATTGATGCCAAGACTGTGTGGAACTAATTAATTGTATTTCACAGTTCGTCTCAGGATCTAATTTTCACATCGTTATCATGGCCCTTGGTGTTTCAATGCATGCACTTCTCTTGGCTCCTTACTAACTTGTATCTTGATTTTCATGATGGAAAGAGATTTCCCCTGTTGTATGAATTTTTCACAGTTATTATCCGTTTTTATGTAGGGCATTGTTGAGTTGAAAACTGAATATGGTGTTTTCCGTGTAAAGGTGAGAGGCTAATCCATTGACTACATGAGCAGTGGGTTCTGTCATACGATGCATGCAGCATTACTTGATTTAGTTTTGCGTCATTTCTAAGTAAGAAATTGATAGTGCCTTCTCATGTCTTTTTTACTAGCATGTTTGTGCACATCTGATTTTGAGAATAAAATTATACTTTGTATTGTATAAATGCTCTGTTCTGATGCATAACTTCTGCTGTTGTCTGTGATGGTCTAAGTCATTTGTTGTGTTGTGAATTAATTAATGTGCCCTGGTATATCATATCTGTCTTGCTCTCACAACAACACAAGCCCTTGATCTAAAAATAAATTCATTTGCCAAACAGAAATGGGAGAGCATAAACGTGATTCCCTTAGTCGTTGTCTGACTTGGCAGAGGCTATAGTATGGTCCAGTAATGTTTATCAATTCTGCAGATTTCTGCTTCTAATTAATGACAAATGACCGTCAAAACATACGCACTTGGCTGAATCTGTATAATGTACACCAGATTCAAGTAATTTGTTCTTGCAATTCTGCAGCTTTTACCTCATTGTGCCCCACTTTCTGTTAGCTACATCATTGAGCTGTTGGCATTGCAGCATTGTGCCGGTTGCAAATTTTATCGTGCTGAAAGCCGCGGAAGCTTCTGGGATTCTGAAGGAAATCATGTAGTAGAAGTAAGTGTTTTTTGTCTCTACATTACACGTGGTACATACTCTCATTATTGTTGTTCAGATTGCATTCTCTCCAATGCAAAAACTTGTGCTTTTTGTGCCCCACTTTCTGTTAGCTACATCATTGAGCTGTTGGCATTGCAGCATTGTGCCGGTTGCAAATTTTATCGTGCTGAAAGCCGCGGAAGCTTCTGGGATTCTGAAGGAAATCATGTAGTAGAAGTAAGTGTTTTTTGTCTCTACATTACACGTGGTACATACTCTCATTATTGTTGTTCAGATTGCATTCTCTCCAATGCAAAAACTTGTGCTTTTTTCTTTCATAGCAGATTTCTTTAAGTTATTAACCCGATGGACTAACAATTTAGCTTACTTGGTGGTGAAAGCTTTGTCATTGTTATGGCAAAAGGACCCTGTCGGCATTGGCTTGCCTTGCCACATGTACTGGCAGAAAAAGAACTGGTGCACCTTTTTAAGGTTGATTTCTAATTCAGTTTGTGAAGCCTTATCGAAATGGTTAAAGGATCAGGGTTCTGGGATTAAGAGGGTCACAAATGCCGATTCCACTCCAGAGCTGGTGTTTGTCCTGCTGAAGCTGATTTCTATCCATCTTTATGTTTTTCACTGCATGATGACAGCATTGTCTTGTAGGCAAGGTTTCTCCTTCGTGAGTTCAAATACAAGCTGAAAATTGAAACTAATTCAGGAAGTTCAATCGATAAACTATGCAGGCACCCTTTGGTCCTCCCTTCGCAATGATTCAAGGAACAATTGAAGCCCATGGAGTTGTATTTAAAAGCATCCCAGCAGAGTACTGTCCTACCATCATAAGAGGATTGGTTGCATGGGTTGGCTCAGGACCTGAGTTCTTCATCAGCCTAGCTAACCACCATGAGTGGAGAAAGGCACATACTGTTTTCGGTTATGTTCTTCCAGAAGATATGAACGTTTTGGAGCATATCACGCGATTACCAACAATTCACGAAACATGGAATAACATCAGCGTTTCTATTTTGGAAAGACCAGTTCCTCTTCGGTTTCGAAGACTGAAGGGCAGCAGCTAAGATATAGATTTTAGATACTAACAATAGGTTTCTTTTGTTGATGTGCATATTTTGTCATTCACATGGAGCAGGTTTACTGTGGTTTCGTGTAGCAACACGATATTAACACAAAAACTGAACCAAGACATTTCCACATTTCACAGAATAATCAATGATGAAATTAGTGCGCCAGTAAACTGTCTCCAAATTGATGTTCCCAAGAAAAAATCATCCTCAATTACATAATTCTTCCAAACACGTTATGAATGAAAGCAGAACCTCGGAAGAAAAGTACACAACTTTCAAGCCGCAGAGATCCCACAAAATGTTCCAACTTTTCCCGACCAGATATGCCTGCAAAGAAAAAGCAGAGATGCAAACAAGCAGCGAAACAAAGATCACCCAGTTTCTCCATGCACTGCATAACCCTCGACCAAGTTTCAGGCCAACTCATAACTGAACTTTCTCCAATCAAGGTAAAAGAGACACATCATTGAACACAGACACAACCTGCGTCAACAGATAATGAACTCTCCAGAAGACTGGTTTTCCTTCCAAAATCAAGGATCATCTGCATTTCTAAGAACGCATTACTTGAAAAGGAAAGAAAATGAATGCATTGAAGAAACAAAGATCATTAACATTATGATGGTGGCTCCGGGCGATACTTAATCTAATGATTTTGTTGATTGCAGTCCCCTTCATAAGCCTGCCCGTAAAAAATATCAAGCAAAAGTGATTCACTCTCCATTGTAATTCCATGCTTCCCCACCTACAAGACGAGAAAAACCTGCACAAGAAAGTACAAGCAGAAAACCAGAGCTGGCAAAAGAAGAGAACTCTGGTATGAAGGATATCCTTATAAGTCACATATTACAGAGCTACAATAATACACGGAATACGAATAGCGTTCTACAGCTAATGAAATTGCAGTGCTGCACATGATCTTATCTCGCAAGAATCCTTCAAAAGCAGCATAAAACAGGAGAAGAATCTAAGTAATACATTATCAGTTTAAACATACAGGTTTTGGTTACGCCTGACCAAAATCAGACCAGTCCATTGCTCTCTAGAGCTTTTTTGAATCAGAGTCCCCTGTTTGGCTGTTTCCCCAGCGCCAGCTGCAAGTAACTAATCTCAAGACTCAGGAGTCGGGATTCTTTTTGGCTTCTTCTTTCTCTCCGAAAAAGCTTTAGCAAATGCCTCCACTATCCTCTGCTGCGAATCCAATATCATTTCCGTCCTCTTCATCTCCATTTCCATCCTCATTGTCTCAATCTCCCTTGCCATGTCCATCTTCATTTGTTCCATCCGAACAAAACCATCTCCCAACAGCTTTATAGCCGATACCATCTCGGCCATTGGATCTCTCTCTCTCTTTGCTGAGGAGGCTGGTTTCCCAGCCGTTTCTTCGAACCCCCTCGAAATCCTTGCTCCAAAACCCGAACCTGAAGCTGACCCACTGAAGTTAGCCCTAGGGTTAGGGTTAGGGGTTGAGCTAGCGTTAAGGTTAGCACTCTGGTTGGCATTATACTTTTGATCAATTTTGCCATAAAACCTAGGCGCTGGCTGTGCAATACTCACTCCAGTAGGTATCCTAATCCTAAAACCACTGCCGCCAGCACCGCTGCTACCTGCACTGCCGCCGCTATTACCGATCCCATTGCGGTACAATTTCTGAACACTTCGCGTGTTAGAACTCCCATTCTTGTACCCATCAACGAGAAATTCCTGATCTTGGTCATCGTCATCGTCGTCGTCGTTTTCCTCATCTGGGCTATCCGAACGATAGTCGGGCTTTGCATTGGGGCCCTTCTCCATGGCGTCCATGCGCTTGAAGTGGACCCAGGAGGAAGAAAACCTCGAAACCGGCATAGATCTGGCCCGCTGGATCTCGGTCCGGTACCTCTTCCGGAGCTTCTCCATCTTGTGGCGACACTGGACGGCGGTCTTGGCAGGGGAGGCGGTAGGGCAGCGCCGCGAAACGGCTTCCGCCACCTCCTGCCAGTGCGTGGCCTTGAGATTCCCGCGGCGGAGAGCATACCACTTGTCGCGATACGCATCGATCAGGGCAACAGTCTCATCAGGGGACCAGCAAGGGGGCGGCAACCGACGCGGATTCGGCGTGACAACCGTGGCAGTGGGAATATTGGGCGAGGAAGCGAGCGGCGGCGCCGGCAGGGCGAGAGTGGCTTTGGGAGGCGACGGCGGCGATGGGTCTGAGGAGGGATCTTGAGGAGGCGGAGGAGAGGGCGACGATTCGTTGGACATGGTTGGGAAGAAGAATCGAAGGCGTGCGTGTTAAGGTGAGGCGGCGGGGAGATCTAAGAGAGGCGAGGGAGGGATAAGAGGCGCGGAGGAGGAGGAAGGCGCATGATAAGAAGGGGGTCAGGATAAGGGAGGCGGCGCAGGATAGAGGAGCGGGGAGAGGGTGGCATGGTTGGGTGGTTGGAGGGTGGGGCTAAAGGCTAAAAGGGTGGGCGGCTGATTTGGAGGCCACCACTAGGGAGCGCGTGGGGGGAGGGAGAGATGAGTGGGGACTAACGTGCGCCGTAGGGTGGGCGGTGCAGCAGATGGAGGCTTTGTTTTTGGTCCACCTCGGCCCCTAATAGAATAGGGAAATTAGTGGAAATTGGCGAATTAAGGGCGGCCAATATGATTGGTGGGATTTTGGTGATGGTTATCGAGTTTTGGTTCTAGGGGGCAGCCCCACCCCACACCCACCGCAGCGTTTGGCTCCGCTTGGGTGGCGATTGGCGTTTGATTTGACTCGGACTTACTCGCCAGCTTTGGTCCCGTCGTCCGTCTCCCCATTTTCCTCACTTTTCTTTTCCTTTTTCTTTTTTCCCTTTAAAATTTGTTTCCTAGTAGGAGTAGCACTATACTATGCTGCTATTTGGGAGGAAGAGAGGTGAGCCAGAGATGGGGAGAGAGAGAGAGGGGACGAAAGGGAAGGAGGTGAAAACCGGGAACTGAAGGGAGCTATTCTTCATAGATTGGAGAAGGATGCTTCGACTTTTGAGACCGACGTTAACAGTGGGGTGTCACCGATTGATTTTGAATGGAAATAAACAAAGCATGTATCACCTATCTTTATCCTTTTACCATTAAGGAATATATAAAACATGGGTAATTACACAAGTAGACCTTAGGCTTTGCTTTCTTTCTCCATTTTTAAATCTTTTTTGTTTCATTATTAGTTTTAAACAACACCTAATGTCTGATCGGAGGTAAATTTATTATCTGCAATTCAGCAACACCCCAAATAAGGGTAACTCCCCTTGCGGGGTAGGCAATCTTCTCATTGATTACCTATAAACCTTATCTGTCGGCAATCTTCTATTTGCTAACTACATTTAATTTCTGATGCTCCAAACAGGCCTTTAGATCTCTTTACAATATTGGAGTAGCAATTAAATTTTATATAATGGCTAAAACAATATATTTTTTTTATACACAGAAGCAAAGAATGGGTAAAACTTGTATTCTGGGTTCTGTGATGTGTCTGGAAACGCGAATACTTGTGATCTTTTGTCAAATCTATAAGAAAGGCTCTAAAGTTGGGGAAAGACATTGAAGGACGTGGGTTCAAGCCCCCTTGTCACCTTACTTCTCTTTTTTCTTCCCTCCCTTTTATGTTTCCTTTTTCCCTTTTCTGTTTTCTGTCTTGTTTGGTTTCTTACTTTCCTTTTTTTTCTTTTTTTTCTTTTTTTTTTCTTTTCCATTTTGTGCTTTCTTCATCGTCGGAGATTCACCTCCAATGCAACTAGAGTGAGCATCATCTTCATGTCCTCTAACTCATCCAAGTTAGGAAGGAGGGTACCATTTGAATAGTCCCCTTCAGCGATAGACTCCACGCTGACAAGCACCTAAGCAACCACAACAACCACACTTCATAAAATAGATTTATGAGCCATGTGATGGATCAAAGGAGGAAAGCATGAGAGGATGTTGGGAAGTGTGGCCAACCACCATGGAACAAAATAGAGAAGTAGAAATGGTACAGTAGAAACACAGAAAATTTTAGAGCAAAAGCCTTAATTACTTGATATATTTTGATTGCGGTGGAAATGACTAGAGAAAGTTGTTTGAAAAATTCTATGAGGCAAACAAAGGGCTCAAGAATGTCCATAGAAGAAAGCAAAGTAGTTGAACAAGAATACCACAAATGGTTAAAAAAACAAAAAAGGTAAAAAATCCTAAGCTTTTATAGTCATCATGAGACTCTCTTTTTCCCGTATCAAAAACTACTACTATCATTAACCCCTGACAGACAAATGAAAGAGTGCCATATGGCCCTCAAGAGTCGGAAACGTTACACACCTTGTCATGTCTCTAACTCACATTAATGAAGGGTCACTTCAACTCCTATCCAATCCTTTGAAGGTGATGCATGCCTGCTGCTAAGTACAACTACCACCAATTACTCTAAAGCGACATCTTATCCCATTCCATGAGGCGTGTTTATGCCTTCACTCTTCAACAGGCACCATTCCACCAAATGAAGCACCATTCTGTGAGATGTTAATATGCCTTTTAGCTAGGAGGCATGTTACGCCTCCATAATGGCCCCATACCACCAATAGAGGGCACCATTTAAAAGGACACTATTCCTCAATAAGCCTTGTAAAATGTAGGGCACTCGACCTACATTTTTGTAAGGATGGTAGACGTATTAATACCATATGGGCCCTATAAGCCCATATCAAAGGATAGACCACTTGACCGATCTAAAAGGGCCTAAGGCTCATATTGCCAGAATAGTCCACCAAGGGCCTAAGTCGTTGGCCACCTAACACATAGGAGTAGACGCTTATATAGAATAGAATCCTTCCTCAATGGGACTTTCATTCCCATTAAATCCTTTTTACTACTATGAAAGGAAAACCTTTGTAGCCTTATTGCTTTTTCTTCCTCTTTTTTGAGAAGTTTACTTAACCATTGGAAGGTTCCCCGGGGTGCATAGCTTGAGATTCTGATGGTGTCTTTGAGTACAAGATACTAGGTTCACGTAGTCCCAAATCTTAAGGCCGATTTATCTTGTTTGGTTAATAACCCTCACATTTTCTTTTTTAAACCTTGATTTCATTAACCTCAATTTAAAACCATCAAAATCTTGCAAGGTTCTAAAGTCAATTTCCTTTTATTCATGGCATGTATTTGGATTATGTTCTAGTTGGTTTTTATCTTTTAAAGACACCACACGACTATATCATGAGCTAAAGACACAAGCATAGGTCATCTTTTCATCTAAGAACAACTTTTATTATGTATTAATTAGTGTTTTTTTTTCTTTGTTACCTTTACAATTTGCTATCTAGAATGTGACCTACTGTTTTTCTTCATCATAAGGGATATATTTTGTTGTTGTCATGTTACAGACATGTTAAAACTGTTTTGAGCCAAGAAGAGGCACATTGAAGAAGAGTTGCATGTACTCCAGACACCATATAAATCACCTTATTTAAAATGGTATGTCATGCTCGAGAAATCTTGGTAGCAACTATCCAATTATGAGAAAAAGTTCAAACTCGAGTGATCGATGCTGTTAGAACTAAGGAAGCTCCTCGCTGTAGATCCCTAATTGGGTAGTGAAGTAGTATATTTGTAGAAGACAAGTGGGAATTAAGATCAAACTCTAATGCCTTTACCTCTAATTCAGTTTGAGCTACTTGGCATGTGCTAATTCATTCGTATTATGACCCTAATTTTGTACTTCTTCTATCCTATAAATATTTTCTTTGGATATGGATATTAAGGTATACACATAAAACATAATTGTTTCTTTCCCTTATTATCTCATTTAAAAATGCATTTATATTGTCATTCTTTTTCAAAATCATTGATTGAAAGCATAAACGAATCAGTTTGTTAAACTCATTAAAAGAATTTAACACCGATTGAAAAATTTGTTATGTTTAATGATGGGTAAAATTAGAATATCACCTTTTGGAAGGGCTGTTGTGCTGTGAAATTTTAAAAAAATGACACATGCCAATCAATTATGAGCCAAATTAAGAAAAAGACATAAAGCTCCCTCATAAGTGGCCTATTGATTTTCTCCATCATAAGTGATATCTTTTGTTGCTGTCAGGTTGTGGACATGTTAAAACCGTTCCGAGCCAAGAAGAGTCACATTAAAGAAGAGCCACATGTACTCCACACACATCATATGATCACCTTATTTAAAATGGAATGTCATGCTTGAGAAATCTTGGTACCAACCATCCAATTATAAGAGAATGTTCAAACTCGAGTGATCCTTGTTGTTGGAATTGGGGAAGCTCCTTGTTGTAGATCCTTAACTCAGCAGTAAAGTAATATTCTTATGGAAGATGGGTGGGGACTTAAGATCAAACTTGAACACCCTACACTCAAATTTAGTTTGAGCTAATCATCATACACCTAATTCATTATGACCCTAAAATGTTTGTCTAGGTGCATATATTAAGGTGTATATAATTTATAATAAATTTTTAATTTTACCCATAAAATTGAAATTATTTTTTTAAAAAATTTTATGTAATAAGAGTTTAAATAATGAGTACTTTTTTTTTTTTAAAGTTTTGTGTAGTAAAAGTTTAAATTAAGATTAAAAAATTTATTAAGTTTTTATATTATGAGAATTTAAATGAGGTAGTATGATAAATTATATGTTAGAAAATTTCTAAAGCAGAAAATGTTTTTTTTAACTGAAAAAAAAGAATATGTTCCAATCTTTTAGCAACACTGTAAAAAAAAAAATTACATTTCATTTTCTTTTTTTGGAGGGAGGGAGGATTACTTATGGTCACGAGTCTTTTTCCCCCCAAATTATTATACAATAATGTCAGTCAGTTGCCAACTGAATTTGGTGGAAGAAAGGATGTTGATGGGGGATCTACCAGTATTAGGCTATTAGCTAACCTACTCGTCAATCTTATTCTCAAAAGTCAAGACAGCACAACCCCCTTAAAAAAAATATTTCTTTTGGGGATAAATAGAGTTAAATAACACAGTATACCGTTTGTTGTAGGTAAGTGGTATGTAGTATAAATGTTTTTATATTTTATCATTTTATTACATAGTATATCATGATATATCAATGTATTTTGCACACTACTTACTTTTTGTGTATATTTTGACAAAAAATCGTGGTATACCGTAAATATCGTAAAGTTTGTACTGCTAGATTTTATTTTTCATGAATGCGTGTAAGATTTTTTTTTCGTCATTTGATATCAAAATATCATAAATATATAAAACATTAAAATATAATTATAAACATATCATAAAATAAATATTTTCTTTTATTATTTTGGTTATTTTTTTAAGTTAACATAAAAATTTAATAGTTACTTTGAACCACCTAGGAACTCAATGTGGTATTAGAAAATGTATTGTTATTATTAAAATATTTTTTTCTCTTATATCAACAAATTAATTTCTTTCTGAGTATTATTTATTTTGATCTATATATAAAACATTTTTTTTATGTTTTTTGTATTAAAAAATATCTTATATCATATATATTTTATTTATATTTAAAAAATTATGATAAGAAAAATTAGAATACATATAAAATGTGCAAGAAAAATTATTGAATTTATGTCATATTAAAATAATAATTTTTTTTTTTTTTGTAAAAATGATAATGATATATGTCACGATATATCATGCAGTATACCTTAAAAATTTAGGATGTGATATACCTATCGGTAATGGTATTTAACACTTTGTAGCGATTCTGCCATTTTCCTCGGGTTTGAAAACCTCTAGGTTCAAAGAAATGGTACTCCGATATAATTGAAAGGAAACTACGTTGGTAAGGTTTGTGTAGGTTCTTTCCCAGTTTACAAAAGGGTGTGAAATTTGAGTTTAACCTATCTCTATCATATTTTGATTAAGGGTAAAATTTATTTATTGTCCTTAACCTTTCTACGTCATCCTAAAATGATCCTTAACTGTTATTTTATTCTTAAAGTCTCGAAAATCCTTTCATTAATTTTACAGTTAAATATAATAAAATTTCAGGGAAAACTACAATTTTAATCCCTACATTTTCTTCTTGCCACTCAAATTACCCTTAACTTGTAAATCTAACACACTCTCTCTCTCCCTCCCACTCATTCCATCTTTGATCTTCCCAGAAATCCGGCTTTTGGAAGAGTGTATATATAACATTTAGTGACCTAACTGTAAAACGTGGGAGTTCAAGATTCATTGATCCATAGAATGACTTCAATCACACTATATATTAAATCTAAATACAATACGAAATTGCCTCAAATCCAATCTGTAATGTCCATCAGAGCACGAAAGGTTTTGTATACACATCGAATGGTTCACAAGCAGTCAATTGTGGTTCCTGTTAACAAGTAGAAAAGATCAAAGAAACAAAGCAAAGATTAAAAACCTCATGTATAACTGAATTCAGAAACCTGAAATTTAATGAGCATTCACGGGTAAGGCCAACCATATACAGTCCAGAGAGAGAGAGAATCGCAATGTATTTGCAAGTTAAAGAAGTGAACATATAAACAGCACAAAAGTGGATTAAAAAGACAGATTCTGTTAAACTTTGCTCAATCTATACGCTTTCAGCTATCCACCAGATCATATTATAAGCTGGTGCTAACAAAACCAAGTAAGTGGGCTGTCCTTAACTCCAAATTGTTTGACTCCACAAAGCAAAACAAAATGCAGGATATACCTGTCTCAGCCCAGTGCTCATGCTGCCTCCTGTCAAAAGCATGGTCATGAGGGATGTGACAGCTCCACCACCCAAATCACTACCGGTGCTTCTTATTGCAGTGCGCATTGCATTAAGTATAGTCCCATATGTGGTTCCTTGACCACGTTCAATGGCTTGGATGAAACAGAAAGTCATGGCACCAGTGGATGTGATCCTTGACAGTGCCTGTTACATAGTAGACTTTTTCTTTGAGGTATAAATGATTACAAACACCTGAGAAAGAATTTTATCAGATTTACGATGCTGAAACTTACAGATGTATCAGCAGAGGTTTGATCATCATCACAGCCACTGAAGGAAATTGCTTCACCGCCACTTGTACCTTTCCACAAACCAGACCTTGGACGATGGTCTTCCCATAAAAACTGTCCAGCCCTGAATCAACAAACAGTAGCATAAGCTCCCTGGTATAAACAAATTTAATGATTCATTTCACTCCATATGGCTACAGTAAACAAAGAGTGATTGACAAGAATAAGTTGGAGCTATTTGTCAGTTGCTTGTAGCTCACTTGATTCTTGCTCAATTGAGCTCTTCTCTGTGAATAATGCAAGGACCAATAAATATTATGAGATTCACATAAAATCCATTCATTTTGTTTCATCTTCCGATTTTCATATTACAGACCCAAAGACACAAACTAAATGCCAGAATTATGATCCTTGTTTGCCTCACAAATAATTCTCCAGGAAGCAAAAATTCCCATTGGTGCCATTTTAAATTGAACCATGCGGTAAAACTGCAGTCACTGATTACCAGCATATATTTTCTTACAAAAAATGGTGTCTTGATGCAGAACCTATTTAAGATAAGTAAGCCAACCCAAATCAAAAGCCCATGGGTAGTGTTGCAATGAGAAAACCTTTGGAAAAACTACTAAAATCCCAACATATAGATTCCACTAAGACCCACGGATACAAAACTAACCTGTTCATTCGGCACAGGAATGGTAGATCCAACACCGTGCCACTATGACAAGCATCAATTATAGCATGAAGCCTAACGCCATGAGGTAGAGGTCTTACAATGGTAGCATTAATCTCATCATCTACGATCATGCCTTGAGTTTCAAAATCCAATGGGCATAGTGTCTCATCATACCCATCAACTTCATCACCATTATAGTTCCTCTGCCTTGAACCATGGCCAGAATAGTGAAACAATAGGGAATCACCAGGCTGACAACCTTGTACTAGCCAATACAAAGCCATTCTCATGTTTTGCTTAGTAGGAATTCTATAAGGGTCAACCTCTTCTTCTGCAATTTAAAATTTTTTTGCATGCATTAATGCTAGAAATCACCCAAAAGGGTGGCAAAGATAAAGCTTAAACGACTCCTCCAGAAAGAAGTAAAGCACAATTGCAACTCCCAGTAAAGCTATACGAGTTTATATCTAGCGGTCTCTTCTCTAGCTTCAATGTGGAGAAAACAATGAAATATCAAATTTCGACTATGGAAAGCAACCAGTAGTCCTTCAGCTGATAGGGAAGAGCTCAGCAGTTACTATCAAACCTCCAGATCAAGGACTCTTATTTCCCCATTGTTTGAATCTAAACTCTACTTTTCTGGTTCGGCCTGCTTGGGAGCAGATGGAAGGACCATATGAATAAATATATCTTCCTGTTCTTTTTCTTATAATTTTTTCATCCAAGCATCAGCAAATATTCTTACTTCTCTCTCACCTTTTTATTTTTACCCAAAGCACTCCCATATCTCAATTGTTTGATTGAGATTTGACATGATGGTATACAAATGAAGTTATGCTGAGAAAAATATTGATTAGCAGAAATTACCAGTGAGCATGAGAATGGAGTCTTCCGGGTACTTGAACCTGTTAATAAGAAGATGGCGCATGCATTTGGCGTCATTGAGGCAACCTTTGAGCTCGTGCCTGGAATACCGATAGGAAATCCCGCAGATCACAGCCCTCTTCCGGCCGTGAGGGTGCGGCGGCTGGCCGGCAGGCGCGTGGTTGTACGGAGACGGCGGAGGAGGAGCGCCGGTGGAGGCAGGAGGGGGGCCGTGGGAAAAGGGAGCGGAGCGAGGTTCTGCGATTTGGGTTACAGCCTGGCAGATGGCGCAGCGGATGGATCCGGCTCCGGGCGGCACCTGGAGAGGGGTTCGGCAGCCGGAGCAATCCACCAGCATTGGCGGCGGGTAGTGGTACGTTCCCGGTGGCGGCGGTGGCGGGTACATTGATTGGGAACCAATCAAACAAGGACGTTACTCAAAAAAATTTAAATGGATTCAGAGCAGGAGGAGGAAGAAAAGACATGCATTACTGATTCTTATGAAAGGAAAATTCATGAAATTTGAAAACCGCGTTCGTAAGCTTCGCGGATCTGATTAGTCTTTGCAAGCTGCGGCTTCCAGAAGTTCTGGACTCCTGGCCCTCCTGGGGACGAAAAGAGAAAAGGGTTAAGTCCGAAAAGAGAAAAGGGTTAAGTCCAACTTCTCCTACGGTTGGTGAAAAAAGTACACTTGCACCTCCATAGTTTGAGAACCAACTGTTCCATCCTGCTGACTTGAGTTGATTTCTTTTATGCATTGACTTGATTCATCCTTTGACCGGGTATGGAAATGACCCCGTCTGCGATCAAAATTACAAACACGCACTGTTCATTAAATGCAACGACCCACATCCAGACTACATCCAGATCGGATTAGGGCTGAAAATGAGCCGGGTCAGGCCTAGTTCGGGTAGCTCGAGCTCCGAAAATAGGGCTCAAGTTTATTTAGGGCCGAGCTCGAGCTTGATGCTATTTTTCCCTTTAAATTCACAGGCCTAACAAGCCCCATTTTTTTTTTTATCTCTCTTGAGCCTTTTCTCCTCAGGCCTTAGTCATCCATTTGTTTTCACTCCTAACGCCTTAGTCTCCTACTTTCTATCTCCATCGTTGCTTTCTCCTGTAAAAGAAATCAACACTTCAGCAACTTTTCTGAATTCATCACAGATTAAAAATCCAGCACATTTCCAATCACTCCACCAAAACCCTACTCTTTTATCTTAAATTCCAGACCCACAAGTCCCTTTTAGCTTATAAACGTGTTTGAACTCTGATCACCAAAAGTCATCTTCTGTACTCAATAGAGAGATGGGCCAGAGTGGTTCTGACTTTAACAATAATACTCCTAACACACTCCCTCCCACGCCTAACACAGCTTTGGTCCTTTTTTCACCGATCAAATTTCCTTAAGCGGCTTTAAACGATTTCAGATCTCCAGGTCTTAATCATGAAAGCTTCGGCTCCCGTCACCGCAGCTTCAACGGCACACTATTTAATCAGCAGCGATATTGGCAGAGGGCCAAGGAGAAAATGGCGACGAACGTCGATTTAATCTGTTGTTCGTAATTACTTCCGTTGCTTCATTTGATTTGTCGATTTCAAATTTGAAGAAGATGACGATTCGAATGCAAGTAAGTGTGATGGGCCCTTTTTTGATTCGATCGAAGACAATGAAGATGGGCACGAGATTGTGTAATTAGCCTAGATCAGAGGTTGGCGTTTGATAGTAGATGAAGACGATGGCTCATTTATGATGTTTTCAAACTTAGGGTAGATCGGCAAAGGATTAAAAAGTTTAGGATTGATTCTATCATTTTTCCTTCTCTGGTTATCAAAGTAAAAAAATTGCACATTTAGTCCCCATCTTTCATCCAAATTACAGTTATGATATTGAAGAATTATAAAAGTTATTCGAGTCCAACGAGTTTTCTGGCTGAACTTGAGCCCGTTTCGAGCCTAAAATTTTTGGGCTCGAGTAATTCGAGCTCGAGCTCAAGTAGTGCCAAACATAAAAGGGGCCAAGCTCGAGCTTAGTGGGCTCGAGCTCAGCCCGGCCCATTTTCAGCCCTAGACCGGATGGTTTTTCCATACTAGCAACAAAGTTTGACCGAGTCAAGCAAAAAAATAAACCAACTTAAGTCAACTAAAAACTTGTCAGGTAAATGGCACCCATCGTTCTTGAATTAAGTCTCATATTGTGGATTTATCCTAAAACTAAAAAATGTTATACCGTTCATCTTCTAATTGTGAAAATATTGCACTATTCATCCTGCCATCAAATTTCCCATTAAAATGGATGTAGAGATGTAAATAGGGTGGGTTTGGGTAGGGTTGTACAATTCTAGAACCCGCCCCGTGATATAATCCATACAACCCAAATCTTACCCACAACCCGCATCAGGTAGGGTTTTTTAAACCTGTATCCTACCCTTGCACTAGCGGGTAGGATGTAGGTTCTTGAAGCGCAAACCCCCAAATTATTGCATACTATAAGATTAAGAGAAATATATATGAGATTAAGAGAAATCCAGCATGTAAACTATGATAAATTTCTCACACAACAACAATAAATATGTTCGAATAAAACAAAAACAACAATTAATTCTAATAATACAATCCTCATTAATACCAACTAGTTAAATAAAAATAAAATGCAAACTACACCTGTCAAACAGACTGCTAGATGGATTTGGGCAAAGCGGCAAGAGTCGGAGACATAGCGGACAATGGATTGTGGAGTGGGGCGCGAGTCAGACTCGAAGACATAATGGACAGAGTCGATTAAACTAAGAGTTAAGAAAGATAATTTTTCTTATGGTCGGCTAAATTGGAAAGCCATTTCACATTTGTTTATGCTGTGTGTCAGTGATTTTAATCAATATAATATTTTTTTATTTTTTTTTAATAATTATATATACACATACCACACATGCACATGAACACACACACACACACACACACACACATACTAACATACATAATATATACCATTTAGTAGGGCGGGTTAGGGGTAGGTTGTTAGCTAAACCCACAGCCTACATGCACCCAACGGGTTCTATTACAAAAAAAAATCCGTATCTACCCCGAATTTGTTTAATTGGAAAAAAAACATACCTATCGGGTAGGGTAAGATCGAATATCCACAGGATAGGGGTTCAAATTGACATCTCTAAATGGATGAAAAAAAATGTGAAAAACAAGTTTTAACCTTAAAAAAACTTTCCATTTACCTTAGAAACCTCAAAACTTTTACATATTACAATCAAGCTACTTTCTCCAACTTTTGTGGTCCTATCTTGTTGGCTTTTACTTCTTCCTTTTATGTGGTAGCCCTAGTGGCATGGCTCTAAGGCCAATCAATGTAACAGTTAGTGAAGCCGTTACCTTTGTCCCTGCAACTCTCAACAAGATTGGGGAGAACATCACCTAGAAGTTGATTCTTGTTAGCTGCTGGAATAGGGGAACCAAAACAGCCACCACTAGATAGGGCCAATGCTACCTCTTGCAGATTAGGTTTGTCCATGGAGTTTTGGATGCTGTTTCAAGTCTGTACATCATATCCTTCAGTTCCCTCTTGATTTTCACATCACTGATTGTGCTCGGCTGGAGATGGTGCAGCAATTCCCTTGCCCTTGTGCTCTCCCCTCTCTCCAACATCCAACTGGGGATGTTCACCGGTAAGAACCAGACGAGAACAAAGGTGGCCAAAATGGGAAAGATGGCACGTCGAGGGACACATGCCACTCGCTCTCCGTAGCATCGTGGACCAAAAGGTTAATGAGATTTTCCACGAACACACTGAAGGAGGCCAGGGATTGGAAGGGTAGGACGATCGAGTGATGCTTGAGGGGCGTAATTTCAAAGACATAAAGTGGCATAAAGTCGAATGAAAGACCTATTCTGAAACCTAGCAGAAGGCTGTTGCCGATGAACATTCTGGTAGCACTCGCTGCAGTGTGAAGGCTAGCTCCTGACTCCAAAGAGACAGAGGCAATAACCATGGGCATTTTTATCCCCAACAAACTCTTGAGCGGCAACGCCAAGAGCCATGCCACTGGGGTCGCCGCATGCAAGGAAGAAGTAAAAGCCAACAAGATGGGATCACAAAAGCTGGAAAAGGTAGCTTGATTGCAAGATGTAAAAGTTTTTAGGTTTCTAAGACAAATGGAAAGTTTTTTTAGGGTTAAAACTTGTTTTCACATTTTTTTTTCCGTCCATTTTAACGGAAAATTTAATGGCAGGATGAGTAGTGCAACATTTTCATAGTTAGAGGATGAATGATATAACATTTTTTAGTTTCAGGATGAATCCGCAACATGGGTTTTAGTTCAAGGATGATGAGTGTCATTTACCCAAACTTGTCGAATAGGGCAACTATGAACAGTGAGGAAGCATAATTAACTTAGTTAAGGAGGTAAAGGAATATTTTGAAACCATAAAGAGATGAATATAATTAGTTGTGTGACTATATCAAGAACCAAGGATGGTCAAAACTACATGAGAGATTGCAACCATATCAAACCAATACCAAAGCTTTGGCTAATTCATTTTAACTTAAATTAAGTGACTTATTTTAACTTTTATATCTTTTTTGTCTAAAACCAATTTCATTTGAAAGTCAATATTATGTAGATGCAATAATTCATTTGAAAGTAAATTTTCATGATCTTATTAAATTTTTATGAATGTTTATTTTTTAATTCCTTAAACTAAAAAAATTCATAAAAATTTAGTAAGATTATAAAAATTATATATTTAATAGATTATTGCAATTACATAATATTAATTTTTAATTAAATTTAATTATGTGTAAAAAATAATAAGAAAAAAAAATATTTTAAAGTCAATTGACTTAAATTAAAACAGTATTACAATGTTCGGCTCAACTTATTGACTGCAAGTTCCCAATTCACATTTCACGGATTGCTCCATTCCATAGTTTTGGGTTGGATTCTTGAGTTGCAGTTTCATAGTATCATCATTCTTGTGGTTCATATGGGAATTTGTTTGGAGTCAAGTCTAAAGTTTTTTCATTTTTCTTTCCCTTTGGTGTTAAAAAACTACCAGTTCTCATATCATGTTATTAATTTCAGTTTAATAGAAAAATATGAAATTGCCATAGTATATTGATAGCAATACTTCAAAGGAAAAATGCCTAATTACAATTAATTTTCAAACATCAAATAGACATCGTTTCACATGAAATTTCATATAGAAGTTCACCTAGGAATGCAAAGCATAAGGAAATAAAGATAATAGAAATAAAATAATTCTATACAAATAAACATCATACTCTTTATGATGACATGATAGCCTTATTTGGGATTAACTTTATGATTAATGTCAGAGTTTTAAATAATTTATTTAAAGGTTGAGATAAAACTGTTGTAGTAAAAATTTATTGTTGGATAGTTTTTTTAAAGCTCTTATACTAATCATTGACGGAGATAAAATGTCATAGATGTTTCAAATTAAAATTTTTCAGAGTTTTATTGTTATCTTTAAAAAGTTAATTCGGCCCCTCAACTTTGTAGCATATCTATTTCTAGAAGTGTTTTTCGGCCTTCTCTGTTTTTGTGATTGCATCATCACGTGAGACATTTTTCTGTGAAAAAGTAAAAAAAAAAAAAAAAAGGGTAGGACTGAGTATTGGGCTACACTGAAGCAGGTTAATGGGCCTATCAATTTTGATTTAATGGGTCGAACTCTAGGGCAAGGTCACGGTAATATCTATATAACCCTACGATCTCCAAGTTTAGGCTGGTGAAGAGTTCTCTGCCAGCAGCTTCCGTCGTCGTCGTCGTCGTCGTCGCTCTAGAGATTGTGAAATGGTGCGTCTGCCCTCGTCTAGGAAACCTTTGTTGTTTAATTTCGTGTTCTAATTTCATTGTTCGCATGTATTGTTGATCTTTTTGCGTGGTGTTTCTCCAAGAAATTTCTACCTATATTCGCTCCGTCGGAGATGCCAAATCTTCCATCCTGTTTCTGACATTTTCATTTTATCTGCTCTTATTTTGCAGACGAAGAGGACAAAGAAGGCGGGTATCGTCGGCAAATACGGTATCAGCTCGAACCCAGTTCCTGCTATTTATCAACTTGAATTAGGAGAAATATAGTGAAAGTTACACGTATTTTCTTCTTCATGAGATAGAGAAGAATATGTGGTTAAATTACAAAATTCTAAAATGTTGAGCTTTAAGCTGCTTTGCATTGATAGGGGTTAGACAGAAAGGAAATGATTTCTAGTTCTTATCCAATCATCGGTAGTTTTTGTACGCAATATTTTGTTCAACTTTTTGGATCTATATCTGCTTCAACCGCTGGTTGCTCTTCAAGTGCGTCAATCCATATTTTGCTGTGTGATTGTAGTCGTTGTTTCATAATATTGGAGAAGTCAGACTTCCTTTCATTTGGGAATTTTGGGAAGTCATAGTATGGCTCATGTCTTAGAATTATAGATGGTAGTGATGGTGGTCTGCATTTGTTATTAGATGAACAATGAGATTCTTTTCAATGTTCACTTGGAGTCAATTTCTTTTTCTTAGCTATATGTGTCTTCTAATCAGGTCTTTCGTTGGAAGTCTTTGTTTCCTGATTTCCATCTCTGCCAATCTGATCAATTATACTTGTAGGTACTCGTTATGGTGCCAGTCTTAGGAAGCAGATTAAAAAGATGGAAGTCAGCCAGCACAGCAAATACTTCTGTGAGTTTTGTGGGAAGGTAATTCATAATCCTCCAGCTGAAAGTGTCTGGTTGATTAAATTCGAAACCATATCTAGCTTATGTTTCTTGTATATGTCATTTTAAGTAACTTAATGCTTCATTGAGTGTCGCAGTACGCAGTGAAGAGAAAGGCTGTTGGTATATGGGGTTGCAAAGACTGCGGCAAAGTGAAGGCCGGAGGTGCATACACCTTGAAGTACGACACTATCTTCCTTGATCTGTCATCTGTTGCTATGTTCATATTTGTATTCTCAATATGATGTTCTCATGTATTACTAATTCACTACTGATTTAATTGCCCTCTACAGTACGGCTAGTGCTGTGACCGTCCGGAGCACCATCAGAAGGCTGAGGGAGCAGACTGAAGGTTGATTTCACTCAAGTCGAAGTAACTTTTTGATATTATGTTGATGATTCTGGCAGTACTGACGTCTCAAAATGGAATTTTTTTTTTGCTAGTGCTCTGGTTTTGATATGTTGTATGGTTAGAATCCATGTATGGTCCCTAACTATGATGGTTATCCTAATGTGGCCCATTATCTCATGATCCTCAACTAGTAGCATCTTTAAGTCACCACAATAAATTACTACTAAATTTAACGTAACAGTGAGGGAGAGGGCAGAAGAGGATGAGGGTGACTGATGCACCAGACTTAGATGTCTAAAAGCTTTGTCTATTCTATGTTTTCATGCCTTTGATCTCAAGCTCTAAACTGGAAACATAAACTGCAATATCCAATCTTCATTTTGTTGAGAAACCTCTTGACTCTAACAACAGGAGAGGACAAAATCTGCTCATCTTTACGGTTTTAAACGAATGGGTTCTAGTCTAATCAGGGGATTTGCTTTGCCCACAAATCAAAATAAGTTGCAATGATCTGGGAAAGCCTCCATCTTGATCTTCTTGAAACAGGGAAGCTTTAAAAAGAAAAAAAAGATAAAAACAGAATCAGTCGCTCTGATTAGGTAATAAGGGGTCAACCCCACCGCGATCGTAAGGTTTGCTATATTGTTGATCATGATCTTAAGGATTCAGAAACGGGATATGTTACATGGAAGGAAGCTCTGAAAGGATAAATAGGAGTGAGTTTAATTTGATGGCACAAAATGTGAGGAACACGAGACTAACAGGCTGTTTAAGTTAAACATCTGATTAGAGCTAAACAGTAATTTTGGTTGATTAAACAGCAAGCTGCTGTTGATGTGAGGTTTCCTCTTCATTTAAACACGAGTGGCGGTTCGGTGTCCGGCGGAGCCCCAAGTAATTCTCAGATGCAGGTGGCAGAGTCTGCAACGTCATCTCCATTTGTAGGTAGGAGCAGTAGGTCTGGAAAGTGTTGGGTGTTACATTTAGTTGAAAGCTCACCCCAAACAGAAAATCCACTTCCAGATAATTCATCTCCCTTGTGCTGATCCCTCCCACTTTTGCATAGTAAGCGTTGTTATAGTACCTGGGAAATATTATTCCAGAATCAAAACAAACTCATGAGGTTGGTATGATGTGGGATACTATTCTCTTTGATTGGGGGCATTATAGAGTGTGAAGTGCATAAACAAAGATTAGGCTAATGGGATTATAAGGTTTAATTGTAGAATACCAGAAAATAAAAAAAAACTGAAGTAGTTGAGACATGGCTATCATCAATTTTTCTGCGCAAGAGTGAGATTTTAAACTTGGGACCTCTCACAACCAAAAAATAGCCAAAATATAAATAAAAAAGGTTATCAAAAGAAATGCATCGCGTTGCAATTTGTCTTGAAAGCCAAGAAAGCTAGGGCAATTAATAACCTTTTTGCCCTGTTCAGGTTTCCCATTGAATATTTCCATTCACTTGCAACGAAACTATTCCCTACTTCGTACGACAATTCCCATTAAATTACGCCTTTATTAATATTTTTGGGTACCTCACATTGAATTTACCACTAAAAGACGGCTAGTTGAGCAAAATTAGCCCCAAATATGTTTAACATATACTTATAAAAAAGACCTTTTCTAAAGCACTTCCTTTATCATCTCTTTTTTCTTTTATTTTTTTTTACAAAGAAATAGTAACACTTCCTCCATTGTCCTTGGAGAAAAATAGGGAAAATTATATGCTTCCTGGTAACAAAAATCTTAAATTTAATTAGTAATATTTGATGAATAAATAGATTCCGAAACAGGAATTCAACTAATTAAACACCAGAAGTAGGTCTCCAAATATATATTGAAAGAGAAGAAGAGAAGAAAGAGAGAAAGAGAGAAAGAAAGAAAAAAAGAAAGAAAGAAAGAAAAACCAAGAAGTAACTTACATATCATCCAAGAATTTGGCTGCCACCATGACGCTTGTAATTAAGAGGCGATGAACATTAAGGGAATTGATGGGCAGAGAGGGGCGCTTCTGAGCAAACCGGTCCAGATAAACGTAAGCAACCACGAAGCAAGCTGGGCTACAATTCGCGTACTTGAAAATCCTCTCCAGGTACCCTTGAATCGATATGCTCGGCCGCGTCAGGCCGTGGAAAACCGAAATCTTCTGCGGCTCGAACGAATCATTCGATTCGGCCACTCGCTGTAGCAGAGAAGAGAGGAAAGTTATGAGCTTCGGCATCGCCAGCTGAGACATCTCCACCCCTTGCTCTGCTGCCATTTTCCAAGTCTGAAGGCTGGCTGGCACCTAACAGAGTGTTTTGAATAAATAAAACAGGGCAAAGATTAGTGCATTGGAAATGACTCTATTAGTCCCCACGAGTTTGAAATGTGGCAATCGCGTCCCTGTCGAAGAGTGGATGTGATGAAATTGTAAAGAGTTTTTTAAAATTGTGAGAGAGGGAACTAGAGAAAAAGGTGCATTAAAGGAGACGGCACGCGAGAGCCATGTACCCATCATGTGATTACATGTGAGTAAATCTCTTGTTGCATGTGTTTTAAATCCTCGCAATTTAAGGGATATGGACTTGGACGAACATAATGTTCCGTAGACATTACATCTATGACTCGTGAAAATCTTTTATTAAGATTCCATCACCAGTTAACACTACATTGTTCCCAAAATTTAGGCCGAATAGTTGGAATACGAATTACCTCAATGCCTACTTAGATTTGAGGCACGTCGCCTACTCTCTCTTCTAAAACAATAACTAAAAAACTCTTACATGTAAATATTTATCAGTGTTTTTAGGCCTAAAGTCATTTTTAGCACTTAAATTTCAATGAGTTGGATACTTAACCCTCTCAACTTGAAATTAGTAGAACTCGCCCTCTAAACCAGTCAAAATGGGACACTTTAGTCCTTTTGCGTATATGTGCCCATCATGTGACCTTTTCTTTGTGCGCTGTTTGCTCCGTTTGTTTTTTGAGGTGTGGGCAAGAGCATTCGCTACAAAAAGAGGAATGTGAAGAGGTAAAGTGGTCAAGAAAACATAGGTAATAAAGAAAAGAACATAACAGCCAGAGTATGACAAAGAAGATCTTGAGAATTAACTTGTAAAACAAATGCATTACTGGCCAAAGGAGTGATTTTTTGGCTTTACTAATGAGGAAGGTAGTGGCCATCTCAAACGTGGAGGAGTGAGTTTTTTGGAGTTTTGTTACAAAAACCACAGGAGCTTCCCTTGAACAGGTCATATAGACTTCTCAAAGAGCTCACCAACGGAAGTGATCCATCGGCCCAAAGAAGAAAGTCCCTCCTAAGAGGTTCATTTTGAAACCCCCATTCGATAACAAGAAGCTTGTAGAAAGATTCCTCAATAGCTGACAACTGTTGCTAAAACAATTCCTTCTTCTAAGTTCTTGCTTGTCTTCTTTTCAAATCAATAATGCTGACAAAACCTGGATCGATGAGTACTTAATCAAAGCCAAGCAAGCATTGGGCTACCCTCTAGAGCCGTTTGAGCTATTGGGGGACGATAATTTAGTGAAGCAACTAAATTCTCTATTATGGCATTTCAGCATTCGTCTTGTGAGGGACAAACATGAGGCACTTGAGATTTGTGAATTTGAGGTCGGGTTTCCTAGGGCAATATGTGGTTGAATTGATGCTTGAGGAGTTTTTCTTGTAGAAATTTTAGAGGGAGTTGCCTAGGCCTATGAGATAGAGGGTATTTGCTTTGATTGGGAAGAAGAAATTTCCCAAGTGTATTAAGGTGACTAGCTTGCAGAATTTGATATTTCCTAGTGATAATATTGATATGTTAGTTAGGAAATACAGAGAACCGCCAATGAAGTAAGGTTGCTTTCTTTGTTTTTAGCTGATGAATTATTTCCATCATATTTTATGGTAGTTGATGGTTTAAGATTTTTGTATTGTCTAGTGCATTTCAATTGTTTAAGATTTTTCTAGTGGCCAATTGCCTTGCATAAAAGCCATCTCTATTTGGTTGGAAGCGTGATTTTTTGGGGGGTTTTGTTGCTGAGGTTCTTCAACGTCTCTGTTTGTATGGACCATTTTACCTCTTTACATTGTTCTATTTGGCGCGAACAAGCCTTTCGCCCACAACTCAAGAAATAAGTGGAGCAATGGTGGAGTTTGGAGCAAAATGCTCACGTTATGTGCACATGGATCCAAAAGAGCTAAAGTGTCCCATGTTTACAAGTTTGGGGGTGAGTTTAATTAAGTTCAAGTTGAGGGGGTTAAGTGTCTGAGTCATAGAAGTTCAAGGGCTAAAAATGGCTTTAGGCCTGTTTTTTGTGATAATTATATCGAAAAGGTTCACTTATTTGTGTATCCACTTCAACAGCTCTGGTAGACAACTCAAAGTAAGGAGGAGAGGGACATGCCACCGGCATATTTATACAAATGAAGAATAAAAAAAAGGTAAAAATAATAAAAAAATCACTAATGTTTCCAGTCCAGCCCGATTTACCCACTAATATTTTTTTTTGTCAAAATAAACCACTAATATTTTTAAGTTAACTTAAATCAGCCACTCCTATAATGTTAATCATTATATTTGACGCAATTTAGGCATAAAATACTAAATTTAGTCCCTATATTTTCTAGTTTTACTCCCAAAATTTTTAAAATTTGTGATTCTAACATTTTAACCACCTTTATCCAAATTCAAACAAAAAATAAAAATGGAAAAATTTCTTTCTTATTCTCCATGTTTCTCTGCACCCATTCTCTACCTCCTTGTTACCTTTGCTTTCTCTCTCTAAGATACTATTTTTCTCTCTTCCCCTTGTTGCCGAAACCCAAGGCTTGCCTTTTCAGAAGCAAATTCTTCAAAAATGGAAGCATAGGTTCATGCCCAACTTAGAATCCATCCCTCACCACCATAATTTTCTGGCATTTTTCGCTTAAACATTAGTGATTTTTGCCTGGTTTCTGTCATTCAAATTGGGGATGGGGCTCCCAATTGTATTGATCTGGCTACCCAATTTTGGAATTTCAAAATTGGATTTTCTATTATCTGAGTGTGAGTTTAGGTAGTTGACATAAACAAGTGCAAGATCAATATGGGACCCTGTTTGCTGTGACAGGATTGGACTCTGGTATGGAGGCCATGTTCATCCTGGTGGAGCAAGGATGCTGGCCAAGTAGGTCACAATGAGGGTCGACGGATGTGCCCTTGTATGAGACGCCTCCATCATTGGGGAACCTCCAGGCCTTGCTGCAGTAGCTCTTCCACAACCACCACTTATGGGAATGTTGCGGAGAGATCCATTTTTATTTTCTGTTTTTTATTTTCTTGATTTGAAGGGGAGAAAGTGGTTAAAATGTTAGATCCACAAACTGTAGAGGTGTTGGGAGTAGAAGGAGAAAATCTAGGGACTGAACCTAATATTTTACATTGAGATTTCATCAGATATAACAGTCAACGTTGTGGGAGTGGCTTATTTGATCAAATTCAGAAATGTCAGTGATTTATTTAACAAAAAAAAAAAAATATTAATGGATGAATTAGTCTAATATAAAACATTAATGATTTATTTATTATTTTTGCCTAAAAAGAAATACGGACAGGTAAAGGAAAGGGGACAACTCAAAGGACATTACAGGACAAGAGTTAATTAGTTAAAGTAGATGAGGGAACAGATAAGAGGTTGATGGGAGAGGAGAAGTAACTTTACAGCAAGATATCACTTGATCCCGGTTGGCTGGCCAGTGGTGACACGCAGTTATCCCCTCCACCTTTTGTCTATATCGTCGGCATTTCCCATCACCACAACTCCTACATGCATTGCCCCTTCCTACACCTAATTTATTACACAAACCAATGCCGACCGTTTTTCCTTCTCGGAAAGATTTAAGACTATCTTCTTTAGTTAACTCATATTACAAGCTGCATGCGGACGCTCAAGTGAAAGATCAGTATTTAAGGTGATGCCGTACTTTAAAATATTAGATATTTAGAAGTGGTAAAATTGTATCTAAATTTTCTAAAATTTCACATGATAAACATTATATCCAATGACTTTCTTATAATACATTATAATCTCTCTACTTTTAATGGTTCTGAATTTCAGGAAAAAAAAAAGTTTTATGTTTTTCTCTCTATCATTATCATTATCATATTTTACTATAATTTGGATTATGTTAGAGTTAAAGTCAAATAACAATTTATTGTTATCTAACACTATAAGTCCTTGCAAAATTCATAGTAATAACGTTTTGTTAGATGTTCTTTCCGTCATAATATGTATTGCCACCTTGCTTATTGTCACACATACTTTTTTTCCCGTAATTTTCTGATAAAGTAGGTCTAATACTGTATAATATTGAATCTATAATTGATTGGCAGAATTCAAAATTGAGAATGAGGAGGTGGAGAATCTAAGGACGAAAAGCGCATCACAAACTAGGAAGGTTCATGACGGATAATATTTGCCACTTTCAAAGGTAAAACCGAGAGGTTGCCAAGCTGGAAGTATATTTTCATTTTGCGTGCAACAGGAGCAAAGCATTCTCACCGATAGTAGGACTCCAGGCTCCAGGCATTTACCAGATTTGTTTTAAGAGCAAAAGTCCAAAAGCTTCTCTCATGTCTCGCCCACAAGCAGGGACTTCCCTCCCTGTCCTGTCACCATGTGCGGCTGTCCAGGCCAGTTTATTAGTACACCAACACAGACACAAGCGTTTAACAAATATATGGAGCTTCTGATGAAGTAGGAGGAAACTCCACCTAACTGCATTTGCTATTTAAACAAGAAAATTGAGTGATAGTGATAGATGTTCTAATAACTTTTTACCAAAACCTTACAAACTTGAATTGATGTGTGACTATCAACAAAACGACATTAGGTTTCTATGCAGGATATCTCATTTGAAGGTCATAATTTCACTCAATTATGTCAAAATTAGACTCAGTCTTGTACTAATCAGATGATTTATTGGTGGAGCAGATCCTTTTATATGATATTTATGGATCTTGGTTTTACTAGTTTTAGCCGTTTAATCTTCCTTTGCTACTATTTTTTTATTTCTAAATACCCAAAAAAAAAAAAAGGACAAAAGAGTGAGTAAATGTGAAATAATTGATTATTGGTGAATGTTTTGAAACGTTTTTACTCGTTGACCCTAAATGTGGCTTTGAAAAGTAATGTTGTAAAACTCCTACCGGATACTATATTGTGTTTTAACCATACAGTATGATACCGATAACTACCAAATATTTTAACATTTTGGATGTGCCGTTTCAAATAATTTAGACTGAAATATCTATAAGTATAACATATCAAATATACTGATATATGAAAATCAAATATATATAAGTATGACGTATCAACACATGAAACGTATTGATACCTGAGATTATAAGAGTCTACTATCCATACCAGCTGGTACGATACCGAATTTAAAACTATGTTTAAAAGATATTACAAATTGTATCTTTCACTGCTAAAATTTTTGGGTCAAAACACTTTTTTTCGCCCCCGCCCGGCTAGGAGCAATAACAGCCCATTGCCTTTTCTTTTTTTCTTTTTTCTTTTTTTAAATGGAAACCCATTGCCTTTTCAATAAGCGATTATTCTTTTTTCCCCCCCTAGAGCTTATTGCTTATTTTGTGACGGGCAAAAAGTAATCACAATTCTCGAAGCCCGTTTTGCGCTTCTTGGAGGGGAAAAATGAGTAAATTATATAATAAGTCTTCTATTTATATGAGTTATATATTTTGGTCCTCAAACTTTGAAAATAGCCATGTTTACCATTTTACCCGAACAATACACCAAAGATGTCATAAACTTTTGATCTTTTCATTTTAGGCCCTCAAAATTTCATGAGTGACAAATAAACCTCAACTTGTGTTAAAATCACGAATCCACTACATTGTCTTATGCTATATTTTCTCTAGTTACCAAATTTGTTACCAACAAATTCCATATGTTTCAATTTGTTAAAAATTTCTGAATTGATCATCGCACAGTTTTGAATTCATAACTTTTCTTAACACTTTTTTCCTGTAAATGTAGCCGATATGAAAATTTTTTCGTTGATCCATCTTCACTTTGTTGCTAGTTTGAATTATAAGTACTTAGATCACACTATAAAATCATTTCTGGGATAAGGCACATGCTACTACCATGTTAAACTAAGAAGGCCGTTAAGTGGGCCTCCATTTGCTTTTTTTTTTTGTTCATTTTGGCCCAAAGGTTCATTGTTTTTCCTTTTCCTTATTCAAGTTTCTCACTAGATGTCATCGTTGGGAGCCTAACACTAAGTAAATGACCTCATCTGAGGAGGTGAAAAAGCCTCAGATTTTCCAAGAAGATGCTTCTCATCATTCTCAACACCTAATACCCTTCACATACATATTTCTTGCCTCCACGTCTATAGAAGATGATCGTTCCTCCTATTTGCAACTACGTGCGTACGTGTATATATATAAAGTAAGTCAAAGAAAATGCTTCTCAGTTTCTAGGATTAAACCATTGACCATTACCAATAATGTTAGAGGGAAAAAGATTTGTAGTTTATGTTGTTCATCAATACCAAAGAGAACAAAATGGTATTGAATTGTTGTGTCGTCAATTAGAATTTATTCGAAAACACTCTCCAACTTTAATTCCATAAAAATATGTCATAAAAATCATAAATGTTATAGAGTTTCACATTTCTATTTTAGACGGATAAGTGCATATAAGCAGACAACGAATAAACGCAAGCGCGCGGATATAAAATATACTGTCCTACACTTCTCTTCTGTCATTGTATTCTCTATTTCTGTTACTTGGTTTTATTTCTTTCATAATTACATAGTTGTAAGAACTATGCATTTTTTTTGCATATAAATTTATTTTAGAATTATATTACACACACATATTAAAATCACATTCTATTTCTTTCAAACCACTTGTTTTATTTAAAAAGGATGGTATTAATTGTTTAAAGTTATTTGTTTTGTGCATAGAAGCACTGATTATTCACTTAGTTCTCGTTATTGTATCTAACTACATTTTGATTTTTTTAGTCCCTCGTTACTATCATAGTCTGGTTGTTAAATTCAAAAAATTGGGGATAAAATTGAAATAATTGAATGAAATTAAGAATGAAAAGTGATATGTTGGTCAACTCTTGATGATGGGAAGCAAATAAAAGGATAACACTCCAAGAGATCGAGGCATTTTATTCATCACAATCATCGATCATAAAAGTGTTTTTTTTTTGACATTTATCATGATCAATCAACGAAAGGACTTATAAGGGCATCTTCAACAACTTTTCTAAAATTTCTATAAAATAGGGAAGTAAAAAGTAAAATCTTTATAATTTTTTTGCTTCAACTCTAACAGCTTCCTTATTTTGTAAAATTTTGTATTTATTATATAACAATTAAATATTATGGATTTAAAGTAAATTCAAATTAATGACTAGTTTAATTATTGTATAATTAAATATTGTTAAAAATGTAAAAAATTATTCATTCTGTTTTACAAAGAATGACTATTTTATCTTTTTGACTAAAATTTGACTTAAATATATTGATATTAATTTATATTATAAATTTTTTTTATAAATTATATTTATAAAATAAAGTCTTTAAGGTACCATTTTCATAAAAAATTTATATTTCTATAAAAAAATTTTGAAGAAAAAAAATATGAATTAATTGTTGTATAATGAAATATTGTGCAAAATGTAAAAATTTACTACCTCCACTTCACAAAGAATGACTATTTTAACTTTTTTAACTAAAGTTTGACTTAAATACATTCATATTAATTTGTACTATAAATTTTTTTTAAAATTATATTTATAAAATAGAGTCTTTAAAGTATCATTTTTATATAAAAATTTTATATTTCTATAAGAAATTTTGAAAGAAATAAAATTATGGATTAATTGTTATGAATAATAAATATAATGGGACAACTTTTACAAGACAGAAGAAGTCTTATTTTTCATTCCCAAAATTTTTTTGGAGTTTCTGTAGAAATGAGGAATGAGATCTTCTCTTTCATCTCATTTCCTATTTTAGAGAATAGGATGAGGAAGCTGTTAGAGTGAAAAATGGCTTTATGTTTCCTAAAATAAAGAAAAATTATAAAATAGAAAAACTGTTGGAGATGCTCTAATGAGAACTATCGTCCCAAATTTGTGTGAAAGAAGGCGCAACAAATGTGATTAGGAGTTTTAATTATGACAACTCTGCGACGATTTCAAAATTCTTCACAGATGTTGGGATTTGGAAAACCCAACACACCAAAATCTGCAACAATTGGGTTTTGTCGCAATTTATGTTTTATCGCAATTTATTACAACTTCTATGAAGTGTCTCTACAACATTTTTTGGGGAAATAACGTCTCAAATATGTCGCAAGAATTGTGATAATCATAATTGTCACAATTATTAACGCTTCTCCCTCATTTCTCTAGTCTCACCATTATCCTTCTCCTCCAAACATCTCACAATTATCCTCTCCGACGCCGTTAGCTCATTCCTGGGAGCTAGCTTGCCATCGTTTTTCATGCTGCTACCGCAGCATCGCCCCCCACTGCTTCAGGTGCCCCATTTATCTATTCCTTTCAAATTTGTAAACTTTTTTTTTTATTGTTTATGGTTTTTGGTCTCTTATAATCTAGATTTTTTTATTGATTTATGGGTAATTCTATTGATTAGTATGAAATTGTTTAGTTTATTTCATTGATTATCTCAAATTATGAAAGGCTAGAGCAACATATATTTGACATTGATGCCAAGGCCAAGGCCTTGCCTTGGAGGGTCGGGGGCTCACATGTGCTGCTCCATTTGATCAAGCCTTTGCAAGATGGTGCTAATGTTGCTACCACCAGGGCCGTCAGATTGATCTAAAGATATCAGGGGTTCAAGGACCCGCACCCTTGGGAACGTATCTCAAATGGGACTTGGCAGGGCTCCCCTGTTGGTAGGTGGCTTTTTGTAGCCTCTTCTAGTGCTCTTGTTAGGGACCTTCAAATCTCTTGCTGTAACATCATTTTAAGTTGCTCAAATAAGGCATGTTTGTAAGGCCTGGAACTAGTCATCATCTAATGGTGCGGAGCCTTTTCCTTATGGAGGTCCCTATCAAGGGCCACAGGTTTCTCGGCGGCAGCTCTTTGGCAGACTTTATCACTTACGAGCTCAATAGATCTAGCATGGTGACGGCTGTTTTGCTCATTATCTAGTTGGTCTAAGTTTTCCATGTGAGACCTTTAGGTGTTCACCATTCATTCCCACAAGCGGTGCTAATTTGATTGTTGATAAGATTGGATAGGGCCTAGTTCAGACACGTGGTGGACTTTAATGGAAGATACTGCACACAAAAACAACGTCAAAGCCCGGGGTGTTTTCCCAGGGAAAAATCTTTGACTGTCAAGTCAGATTTTCGGTGCTAAGAGGAGTAAGAGAGCGTTGAGTTAGAATTATGTACCTCAAGATTGGTGACTGAATGGATTTATATAGCTAGAGGTTTTGAGTAAATAACTTTTAGATAGGAATATTCTAGTTAATCTCGTTATTTCAGGATCTTATTTCCTCTGAGAATGAGAGTCTTTTTATTAACTTATTGAGCTTCTTTGTTTTGGATCCACTGGATAGTAATTTAATCATTTTGGGGCCCGTATCAGGCCTATTTTTTGTCTCTTCTAATGATAAATGAATGGTTAGAATGTGTAGTGCGAAGATAAAGTTGTTCCTTTCCTTCTGAAAATTCCAGATAATTACAGGTGAGATGAAAGGACAAGGGGATACCAAACAATGGGAACTATCAGTATTCATACACAAGGATTTGCATAGAGATTTCCAATTTCCAATATGCTTGGCAAATCCCAATTGATGCCATATGTCCATACTAAAATCATAATCAATAAGAATATGTTCTATGGCTTCAGTGTGATGCAAACATCTAGGCAAGGTATCAAGCTGGGTAATGCCTAAGTGAAAAAGGTAAGAATTTGTAAACAATCTTTCATGCATGCATTTCCAAATACAACATTTTATTTTAGGCAGAGTTTTGAGCTTCCATATCCAATCCCAATTCATAGCAAGAACAGGTTCAAGCTTTAGTGATTGCTTATGGTGATAAGCTTTAGTCAAACTAAATTTACCATTGCAACAAAATGACAAGAAAGTTTACCTTTAATAGAAGGTATATCACTCACATAGACATCATTAATTGCATGCATGATGTCTAGAGGTAGGACAAAAGAAACACACAAATTTTTGGGGAAGAAATTCACCACTAAGAGCTTGTCTTCATGTTCCTGAAAAGGGCCAGATATGATGGCCCAAATGGGGTAACTAGTACTCCAAGCCTGGGACCAGAAGTTAACCTCTTGCCCGTTACCTATTTCCCACAAGATGCATTTAGGAAACTAGTTCCAACTATGGGTAATACACTTCACAAATGGGAGGCCCTTACCTATTTGCTTTTGCTTATTGTTCCTATCATTTTCTTCAGTTTTCCTTTTTAAAGCTTGCTGATGCCCAAACTTTTATGTATATATACACATACAAAATGTTCCTTATATGAAAGAATTTATAAATTTTGTTTTGCAAAAGTCTCAAAATTTTCACTGATGTTTTAGGTTGAAACCAAATCTTCCACTAATTTTTTCGCCTCAAATTTGAGAGCAGAAAATAGAACTGAAATTCTATGTTCATAGAAAAAAAATCAATAACTGCTGGTGGGTTGTAGGCTTTCAACCAAGAGCTCAGGATTCTTGAAGAAGAATTCACCTCCTAGTTCCTTATTTAGTGATTCACTCTGCTCCTACTCTTGTTTCAAGTGCCGCTACTCTTCATTCGGCAAGTTAGATTTTCGGGTACATATATAAATGGCCCAGATAAAGATGATGAACATCTTTTAGGGCTACGGCTTAAGGGCATTCATGTCCCCAATGGAAGACTTTCATTAAAAGATTCAATCGGAATTAGAGTGCCGCTTGTCGACATAGAAAATGGATAAATTAATTGAGTCATTCAGATGGTGAGCTGAGTGACTTGACCGAGAAGGCCACCAGTAGCCTTATTGCCGAAGCAACAATTGAGGGCAAGATAGACCAGAATCAGCTCCAAAAGTTTATTAAAAGTTGTATTATCACTCTAAACTTTTAAAATCAACTACTTTCCCATCCTTTCCATTAGTTTTTCAACATTACTGGGCAATTTGAGTCAATTTTAAAGTATTGGTGGGAATTTGAGACAAAAAAAATTAGTGATAGATTTGTCATAGCCAAAAACATTAGAAGCAAAATTGATAATGTTTCTATTTTCTTTTATCAAATTACACGGAAAATAATATAAATATTTTTATTTTAAGGGAGCCGTCTCCTATATGCCCAACCTTTTATGCGCCCCTATGGGTAAAAATTTAATCGTCTTTATTAAAATTCATAATTCCAGGCATGTCTACCTTCTTCGTCTCCTTCATTTTGCACATCCTGGCCGTCAATTCATCCGTGCGAAAATGTTGCAAGAAGTTCCTCTCCACTATCTGACCTTATCCCATGTCATGTTTTTCGGCGTCAATGATCTAGCTTTCTTCAGATCTTTGTTTTTTTTACTGTTCTTTTGTTTCCTAGTTTATTGGTGATGAGCAAATAAAGGAGTTGACTGGAATCTTGAGACTTTAGAGAAAGTTATTGGACTAAAGAAAGTAGAACAAGCCCACTGATGTGAGTTCTTTCTGTTGGTGTTTGATTGAACACAATGGTATATCTAAACTTTAGCATCAATTTTACACAATTGTTGGAATTTGATTAATCACATTGTTGCTTCCCTTCAAGTTCAGATTTACAGTTTTATGTTTTCTTGTTGATTCCAGTTCATGACCATTAGTTTGTTTTTATGAATTTCTACCATCCTGACAAGCAAAAACTAGTCCTGTATGGAACACAAAACTTGTAAAAGAAATGAAGAACAGAACTCTGAATTTTCTTGTGGACTTATCATGCTCTATCTTTCCCTTTATGCCCCATCTTAACTTATTTTGGACTTGGTTTTAGAGGTCTAATTCATCTGGAAGCAGGAAATTGCTGGTTGAATGGTACACAGCACAGTGGACAGACCAGCTAACAAAGGAAAATGTAAAGCAATGGTGTACTAGATGCAAAGAGATGAGACATCCAATTACAAATTTAAGACCTTGTTCTTACATTCTGCTTCTTGTGCCTTTCATTTCTTCCTTCAAAAAGAACAAACTTATGAAAAAGTGCCACAAGAGTGCAGTAACTGCAAGGAGCTTAGATTGGTGCTTGCAAGCAAAAGTGATTGAAGTCTTTATTCTGGCAGCACAATGAAAGAACCCCAGAGATAATAAACACTTCATCTACACCACACTTGAATCCAAGCTGAAGGGTGTGTCTTATTTTTCTCCTTGGTTAAGAGATTATCCAACACATTCTTTTTCAATGCATCTTAGGAACACCATAAATCCAATTTATTGTTAAGACCTTCATTTCCCATCATAATGCACTATAGGACAATGGTTAATGAAAAGAAAGAGGTTCACTGCACAAGAAAATGTATTATTTTATTGTACTTATAATGGAACAATACAACGTATCAAAGAGTTGTACAAGAACACGACTATTCATGTGATAAAAATGTTCTTTGTCACCATATGCCTAACTTCGACTCTGATGATAATGCACAAAAGTCTCAATAGAACTAGGGAAAGAAAGAATTAAAGGTGTAGATGGTGATGCTGTAGCACCTGGTTATAGTGGGATAAGTTCACATAAGTCATAGGATGATGACATTGGTAAACATGTAAAGAAGGCATATTACTTTCTCCAACGACATCTAAATTGGTTCTTACAGAGCTTGCAGTATCATGTCTATGATGGCTGGATAAATTGTCTGCGTTCAAAGGTCTTCCAAACTTATGGTTAGAAAGAGGGGTGGAAGCCTTGTGAGAGTTCATAACTAAGGCATTTTAGCAACTATATTGGTGCTGGAGAGTAGATGGAGGAATGGGAACATCAAGCGAGGCTTCAACTAAGCCACTTTTTGAAACCATGTCGGTGTTGGAGAGCTGGTGCAGCAGCAGGAGCAAAAGGAGCTAGATTTGGAGCAATCATGTATAGATATGCATAGGATATAGCAAAAGAATTAGGTGGTAAATATGTATGACAATGTATTGGAGCTGGATAAACGGCACCATCTTGTTACATGGGTTAAGGATAAGGGCAAGGAGGAGCATAAGGGAATGGATTGGGAGGCAAAGGGTGAGTATAATTGGGATTTGGAGGTGGAGGGGGAGGCTAACTCGGATTGGAAGAGGTGGGTATGCATGAGGATGATATTTGTATGCGTAAGGGTAACTGTTAGCCATAACCAAACACGAATATTCAATTTGGTAAGACAATAAACCAAAGTTAAGGAGTTTATTCATACATCTAACTGGCAAAATTAAAAAACCATCAAAACCAAATTATGTCGTGCATTTCTTCCTTGGAAAGAAATTAATCGTAAAATGAACACAAAATGTACAATGGTGAAAATGATGAACCATCAAAGGTGAGAGAAAAGTATATGATATAGATCAAATTTCTGGAAAAAGAGATATTGTCTTAAACTGGGTCTAGTCTTAACTCGGTAGAAGGAGGGTTAAGAGGCATTAAGATTCAGAGAAGGGCCTTGGAGCAATGCTCAATGGCAGTTCTTTGTCATAAAATAAGAAAACGAGGAGATTTTAAGAGACAGAGGAAATGGTGGTTGGAATTGACCTTCCATTGGCTTTCTTAGCAATAAAAGAGCCAAAAAATGGCATTCTTCCTTGTTTCAAGCGATAAGTGATTACTGTTAATCATAGCCACATGGTATATACTCGTTCAGGAGCATAATTATCTCATATCTACTCGCAAGATCTTTTTTTCCCGATTGTGTGCAAAGGTCTAGCAATATATGATAAAAATTTCTAGTAGATGAACAATTTTTTTTTTTATTTATGTTTTCCCTTTCAAACTGCTTTCTGTACTCCTTTTTGTTTTTCATTTTTTTCCTTTTAAACTGCTTTTCATATTCCTTTTTGTTTTTCATTTTTTCCATTTCAATTTGCTTTTAACACTCATTTTGATGCTTTCTTTGTTGGTGTTTTCTTCTATATTAGTAATTGCACACTTGCATTGCAAGTGAATCAACATATTAAGTTATTTTTTTCAATAACTATAGTTCTAATTATCTTGTTCAAAATAAATAATAGCAATAATGGTTTTACTTTTTTTTAGTTAAGATATTTTTTTTATTAGTTTCATTTTTCTATTTTTTACATTGTTATTTATTATAATATTTCATTATAACTATCTTTATTTGCATCATCCATTCTAATAGATTACTTTATAATGATTTCTATTTATTATGAATAATAATAATAATAATAATAATATAACGTAGAATATGGTACACATAATACTATTGGTTGCAAAAAAGCATACTAGAATTTTTCTTACTTGTGATGGTAGAGTGCTTAAAAGTTTCTTCTTCATATATTTAATGCCTTATCAAAGATGTCAAAATTTATTTTCATGGTACAAAATGTAAAATTAATAATATGTAATCTATTAAGAAAATATATTATTTAATTAATGGACTTAAATGATGTTATGTGTTTAAAAATTTTATTAAAATTAAATTCAATAAATTTTATCTTAATTTTTATATTTTAAAATTGAAAATTTAATGATTAAACTAAAGATCTTATATTAGGTGGCTCAAACAATTAAATGGATTTACTGTTAATATATTAGCGTAATGTTGGCTTTTTAAAGAGATATAAGCTAAGTTTTTAATGAATGTTGTTAGTTAAAATAAAAAAAGAAAGACATATGCAAAACCTACATGTGGTACATTCAATAAGAAACTTAAGAAAAAAAAATTTTCATTAAATTAATATGACACAAATATGAGCTATGATGTCAAAGTATAGACTTGATAAGTAAACATTGAATTTGTCCAAAACATATAGTTATAAGTAACTATACATTACTAAAAAGGTTAATTACTTGACTCTTCGCTTTTAAGAAAAAATACACTCACCCCAACGTTTCAAATATATACTTATCATCTATTTTACAACTGAGTCAATGTGATTGTTCCAAATATTGAGATCAAATCTTGTAAAACTTTTGTTCTTTTTTGATAATTAATGCTTACCCATTGATTTACAATTTATACTCACATCTTTGAGATTTCAAAACCTAGTCTTACCCATTATTCCTATAACATAATTAGTCAATCATAGAAATATTGACTCCTTAAAATAGAATAAATTCCTAGTACCTAGAAGGGAAACTAATAACTTATGATTTAGGGTTTATTCAGTTTATATCTTTGTACTATCTATTATACATAAATGTAAATATAGATAGATATAGATATTAAGTTATGCATTTAAGTTTGGATAAAAGTATTTAAATTTTAAAAAATAAATAAATTGATAAACATCATGTTTTTAGGCATGTTTAATAGTCATATAAATGAAAGACATGTTTGTTACAAAATTTTAAATTTAGTGGCATTTTTCAGTTTTTTGCAATAGAAATAGCTCATAGAAAACATAGAAAACAATCACTTATTTTTTCATTTTTTTCTTTTGCAGATACTAATATTATTTTCCTAATATAAAAATTTGTAATTGGTACAAACTTGTTTAAATTTTAAATATTGGAAATACATTAAAATTTTGATTAATTGAAAAAAGAAAAATATTAACTTAGTAAACTGAATATAACAATTATATTATTAAAAAAATTACAAATTCTCAAAACATGTTTCATATTTAAAACATTTTTATTGTCAATGTCAAATATGAGAGTACAAGAATTTGGTACTACAACAATTAAAAAAATGATAAAGTCACAGAAAAATTGTATTTTGGATAAAAATGGATAAACCTTTGATCTAGAACATATAGTACATGATGTAAAATTTTTTATTCTACTAAAATTTATTATATGCCTAAGAATCCTCCAACGTCTTTCTTTTTCATATAATCCCTTATGTGCTCAGAACGTGTAGTTAGGACCTAAAAATAATTAATTTAATTATCAATTTTGAATACATAAACCTCCAAACTTCTCTTTTTATTATACTTAATCTAGATAAAATAAAAACCTGTAATAACAAAAATCAAATTGTTAGCATCATCTCTTAACAACTTTAAAACTATTTCATTGTTATGACCCTCTACCATGAAATATAATATTCAAATGAAAATTACTTCTAATTTTTTAATATAATTTTTTTTTTGGGTACTTTGAAGCAAGGTATAGGTACATGTATAGTTATTTAGCAGTAAGGGATGAATATGAGTAGGGGTAGTGTGCCTTAAACCCGAATGGGCTATGGGGCGGCATGGTGTTCCCACCATTTTACCCATAGGCTAGGAACATAAAACAACTTGTATGATTTTGGTTGACTCTAAAAAAATGAAAAATGAAAATTATATTTTAATATTGTCTAGTAAACAAAAAGAGTTAGTTGCAACGAATAAAAACTTGTGTAAAAAATAATTCTTATATTTTAAAACATTAAAAAATGTTAAAAAATTGCTACTAAAAGTCTGTCATAAAGTTGAAAGAAAACAAAGGCAGGGATAGGCCATTAACTTTGTTACCTGGAAATTTGAAATCCACATCCATAATGAACAACCATGATAAGATTTTATTTTTTCAAATTACAAGGAAAATAAAAGAAATAGTCTGGATTTAAGTGCTTTAAGTCACTGATGCTCTTAATATTTGCCAATACATCCAATTTAGTGTGGTGGATATGTATATTACATACACATGGGTCCATGATGCTCCTAGAAAAGCAATACATTAAAATAGTTATTTGATTAATGTCAAACTAGAACTTCGATTTGGATGGGGTGGGAAAGGATCGTAAGATCTAAATGGCATCCATCCACATGGAATGGCCCGGCATTATAGTGGCACAAACGTTTCATTCGTGAGCAGCCAATGACAAAGAGGTTGACATGGGATCTATATTCGGAGGCAGGACATGAAAGATTTAGGGATGGACATACGATCCATCCATGGAATTTAAAATTCTTAAGCAAACCGGATTTGTTTGTTAGTATCAGAATCATTTTGATACTCTACTCAACCAGGTTGGACCATTAAGAATTTTTGGTGGGCAATTTCTTGGAGGCGTTTAAGAGGAGATTCAGGGGGCCATTTGGGTACTATGACCAAAAACTGTACACGTGGTACAATGCTTGGCTAAGCTTCAAGAATCTGCTCATACTTCAATTAAGAAATCAAAGAAGGGAGTTGATGAGAGGGCTAAGGGGTTGTTACCTGCACGCAAAACCTTCGGTCAGCCTAATACGGTAGTTAATCCCCTGCCTATGGCTTATAAGACGTAGTTCGTGGAAAGGATGAATGCGAAGAGGCTTAACAATATTTGTTTCTGGTTTGAAGAGAAGTATTTTCCTGGTCATAAGTGCAAATAAGGGTAGGTTAATAAGATTGAGTTCGTGACAGAGCTTGACTTTGAAGAAGAGATAGAGGAAGAAGTAGTGGAACTCATTGAGGCTGTTAATTTCTTCACTGGAGGCCCTTGTCTATCTCTCATTACATTGTCTGGTGTGGCCAACTTTACAATGATGAGAGCCACGAGGTACATTGGAAAAAGGCTAATAAGCATGTTGATAGATTCAGGTAGTACCCATATTTTCTTGGATGAGGCTTTAGCCAAGCGTTTGGGGTGCTTGATGGAAAGGATTGTTCCATTAGGGGTGCTAATTGCTAATGGACAGATGCTGTCAGTAGCAGTTATGAGTAAGGGGCTCTCCTGGAAAATTCAAGAGGTGGAGTTCTCAGCTAATGTGTTGTTGTTGCAGCTTGGTGGGTGTGAAATGATGTTAGGAGTTTAGTGCTTGAGGTTGCTCAGTGATATCAAGTGGAATTTTAAGGCTTTGACCATGACGTTTAAGTACAAAGGGCAAAAGATGCATTTGCGTGGTCCGACAAAGATGAGTTTAGTAACAAACTACTCAGAAGTTACTTCATCAAGTCTCTTTGGTAGAAGGCGGTTACACTTTTGCACTGCAATTGATAGGATATGCTCCAGCAACGCTTAATTATGATAAGGCTGAGATAGAGGCCAAGTAAGAGGAGTTGAGTAGCTTGTTAGAAGAGTTTGGGCAATTGTTTCGGGAACCCATCAACTTGCCTACAAAGATGTGCCATGACCACCATATTCTATTACTTCCAAGGGCACCTTTTGTTAACACTAGACCTTATTGTTATTCTTCCATTAGAGAGGATGTAATAAAAAAGATAGTGGATGAGATGCATAAAGAAGGGATCATTCGACCAAGTCATAGTCCACTCTTTTCTCCATTAGTGGTAGTCAAGAAAAAGGACAATAGTTGGCAGTTGTGCGTGGATTATAAGGAACTAAACAAGGTGACAATTAAAGATAAATTCTCTATTCTAGTTATTAAGAAAATGCTAGACGAGCTGCATGGTGCAAGATACTTTTTGAAGGTAGATCTAAGGGCTGGTTATCATCAAATTCACATGTATGAAGAGGATATTGCCAAGACAAACTTTGGAATGCACCATGGGCATTTTGAGTCCCTAGTCATGCCTTTTGGCTTGACTAATGCCCCTTCCACCTTCCAAAGCTTAATAAACTCAATCTTTTGGGCATATTTGAGGAAGTTTGTGTTGGTATTTTTTGATGATATAATAGTATATAGTGCTAACATGAAGGATCATGTGAGACATCTAAGGCTAGTCTTTGAGTTGCTAGAAAAACACACCTTATATGTTAAGAAGAGTAAGTGTTCCTTTGGAGTCACACAAATGGAATACTTGGTCACATCATTATCCATGAAGAAGTGGCCACAGACCCTAGCAAAATTGAAGCTATAGTAAGCTGGCTAGAGCTAAAGACAATGAAATAGTTGAGGGGCTTTTTCAGCTTATCGGGGTACTATAGAAGATTTATTAAGAATTATGGTCTCATTGCTCAACCTTTGACACAGCTGCTCAAGAAAAACCATTCTCGATAGAGAGATTCAGCTAGGGAGGCTTTCAAAAGGTTGAAGCAAGCTATGACTTCAACACTAGTTTTGGCTTTACCTGACTTCTTGGCCCAATTGGTGGTGGAAATAGATGCATGCCATGAAGGAATTGGTGTGGTCTTGTAACAGAATGGGCATCCCTTCATTTATATCAGCAAGATCTTGTCAGCTAGACATCTTGGGTTCTTGACTTACAAAAAAAAAAAAAAATCTTTGCCATTGTGTTTGAGGTTGAGAAATGGTGACCTTACTTTTTGGGGCGGTATTTTATTGTCAAAATGGACCCGCATAGCTTGAAGTATCTATTGGAGTAGAAGGTGACCACACCATTGTAACAGAGATTCAGAGTGAAGCTATTGAAATACAATTTTGTAGTTCAGTACCGTAAAGGTAAAGAAAATGTAGCTACTGAATCTCTTTCACGTCTTCAAAGCACTGATATGTTCTACATGGCAATCACCACTTTTACCACACCATTGATGCTAGAGATTAGGGATAATGTGGCTTGAGACCTTAATTTGCAAACCTTGATATAGGAGATCAAGGAAAATCTTCAGACATATCCTTTGTACTTTATAGATTAACAAGGTCTCAAGAAGAAGGGAAAACTAATGGTTGCTTTGGACCCTGTTTTGTGGAATAAACTAATTAAAATGATACATGGTGAGTCAGTTGGGTTCCACTCATGGGCCCTTGTTACTTGAAAGAAGTTATTGTAATTTTGTTGCTAGAAGGGTCTCACAAGAGATGTCCATAACTTTGTAAGGCAATGTCACATTTGCCAGCAGTTCAAACATGAAAACATAGCCTTACCTGGTCTTCTCCAACCTCTACTAATTCTGGAGAACATGTGGGAACATGTTACTATAGATTTCATCGATAACTTGCCCAAGTTTGGTGGCTTTAACTTTATCATTGTTTTTGTCAACTGGTTGAGTAAGTGTGCACACTTCATCACTTTTTCACATCTTTACATAGCTTTGGAGGTAGCTAAGGCCTATGTAAAGCATGTATTCAAGTTGCACAGGATGCTTACCACTATCACCTCTGACCGTGATTTGATTTTTTTAGTACATTTTGGTAAGAAATGATAAATGTTCAAGGAGTGCAACTGCAGATGTTAAGAACTTACCATCCTCAAATGGACGGCCAAATGGAATGCATCAATCAATGTTTAGAGACCCACTTTCGTTGTATGTTTGGTGACAAGCCCAGAGTGTAGTTTAAGTGGCTTCCACTCATGGAATGGTGGTATAACACAAATTTTCATGCTTTGACTACCTATTCTCCTTTTCAAGTTTTGTATTGATTGCCTCCACATGTCCATGTACCATATATATCAGGGGATTCAAAGGTCGAGTTTGTTGATAGAAGTTTGAATGTAAGGGAAGCTATGATTCTGAGACTTAATAACCAATTGACTCGAGCTTAGCAAAAGATGAAGAAGATGGCCAATAAAAATAGAAGTGAGAGGAGCTTTGATGTTGGGGAATTGAGTCTACCTTAAGCTATAGCCGTAGCATTAACTGGCCCTTAGGAGCCAGGGTCAGCACAAATTGAAACCGAAGTATTGTGGACCATTTAAAATTACTGCACTAGGGCAAGTGGTCTATTATCTCAGGTTATCCCCAGCAGCTAGAGTCCATGATGTGTTTCATGTGTCCCTACTTAAGAAGAAGGTAGGAAATGCTATTGTGCAATTGATCTTGCCCAGTTTAGAAGATGAAGTTGTGAGACAACCTGCAGCCATCTTGGACCAAAAAATAAACAATAAGGGAGACACAACTATCACTAAGGTTCTTATGGTTGTCACAAAACATAGCATTTCATATCTAGCAGAAGTACGAGGTTTGCATGGCTCGCAGGTAAAGTTGGTTACATGGTTATGTAGGCCGGGCCTTATTTATTTTTTTGTTTTTTTTTATATTTTAATTACTTATTTTTACACCTATTTGAGCTGGGTTGTAGCTCAGAGTTGGCTACGCTCAATGTTGTCATTGTCCCTCCCCCCTTCCCTCCCTCCATCCCTCTCTCTCTCTCTCTCTCTCTCGCTCTCTCTCTCTCTCTTATTTTCTCTCGATTCTCTGTGAGAGTTTGTAAGTCTTCTTCTCTTTTGAGATCCATTCATTGCTGAGATCTCTTGAATTGGAAGCCAAACAATAGTTTTATCTTCTTTGCTTGTTTGATTCTTCAGGTATTGTTACATGTGCTTCAATAAGTGACAATTTATTTTTTGTGAAATTATCTTTAAGAACTTTGTGTGAGATCAAATTATTGAAATTTCTTTGCCAGGAAAGTGAGCAAGATTTACTATATTATATCTCAAAAATAGCATTAGAAAAATAGAAGAACAAACAAATGAGAGGTGATGGGGTAATCACGTAGAATCTTTTTGTTTGTCTTACAAGAGATCAAATTCTTGAAATTTCAAGGCTTTGAGTTGAATCTTTTCTCCTGCATTTGGATGTTGAAGCAGCTACAATGATGCTTATGCACTTGCAAGTGGCAAGGTGACATCTGACTTTTGGGTGGAGAATTCTTTTTAGAGCCTTCAGATCTTATTTCCTTTAGACATCTTATGACAAAGCCCGAACTTATTTTTTTTCTATTTATCCTATTGATTGTTTCATTTCACGGTTATACTTGTAGGTAAAGCCCCATTATTGGCAAGAATTTCAAGTTTTCATGAAAATCATATTGGTCATGGTAGTGCAACAAAAAACCACTAGGTCAAAATAGTTCGATGATTATCTTATTTATGGGTCTTCATTATAGATTTTGTATTGAGAGACTTTATTAATGGTTTGGTTCTTAGGTCAAGACTATTATAATTTGTTTGTTTATATGAATTGCTGCATTTCTAAGCAATGGAAACTAGTCCTTTATGGCACACAAAACTTGGTGTGGTGAATGAAGAAGAACAGAACTTTGCATCTTTTATGCACTCTTGTGGACAACTGATGCTCCTTTTTTCCTTGTGTTCACATCTTAATTTGTGGTCTTTTGGCTTTGGTTGTATGTATCATGGTGAACACTCAGTCATGTGCTGCTATTGATGCTCAGGTTCTTAATGTGGGAACTAGTGACCCCAATGGGGCGGATATGAAAGAAATGGTGGCTTTGTTGCGTATGCTCAATGAATCTATGGATCGGATGCTTCATGTCATGGTTATTTTACTTGAAGGGCGTGCTCAACCTCCAAACGGAGGGGAGACCTTGGAGGACTCTAATGGGGTAGGGGTTGAAGTGCACCAAAGCCCAATAGTGCACCAAGTTCAAGGGAGAAATCCCCTACCCCAAGGGCAAATGCAAGGTCAATAACAAGTGCATGAGCATGTTCATGTAAACATTAAAGAGGATAGTAAGGAGAAAGGTAAGGAAGATATCCATCCCCATAGGAGAAGGATGAGACCCGTTATTCCAGACCACATGGAGCTTATCTCGATATGCCAAGAAATTAAGACTCCCAAGTTTAATGGTGTAAGTGATCTCGATGCGGCCGAAGGTTGGTTGTACCAAATTAATAAAATCTTTGAGAACATGAAGTTGGATAATAAGACCAAAATGGATTTAGTACCTTTTTTCTTGAAAGGCAAAGCATCCTTGTGGTGGAAGGATGTCATGGAGAGGCTCAAGTCCTATAATGAATGTTGACTCGGGCACATGCCTAAAGAGCTTAACTGGGCTGAATTTGAAAATAAATTTAAGAATGAATTCAATAGTGAGGCGGCCCAAGATCAAAAGAGGATAGAATTTAACAAGTTGGTTCAAGGAAATATGACGGTCTATGAGTATGAGAGGAAATTTAGTTCTCTCTTTCAGCATGCTCTTTATATGGCTGGGAAGGATGAACTTAAGGCAAAAAAGTTTATTCATGGGCTTAAAGTGGAGTTAAGGAGTTTGGCAGTTATTAGGGTTTAAACCTATCATGAGGCCATTGAAAAGGCATTGGCGTTAGAAAAATGAGTTGATGGAGGTGAAACCCAAGGATAAGGCTATTGAGCCAAGGGTCCTGATGCAGTCACTTGTGTTTACATTGATGGGCCAGATACCCAGAGAGCCAACAGCTATACAAGCTAGCTTTAATTTTCAGGATAGTAGTATTAAGATTTTGTTTAATATTGGTGCTACTATTTCTGTCATTTCCTTGAGCTTGGTTGTCAAGTTAGGATTGTAAAGCACATTAATAGATGAGATGAGATTTATTAAAACCACTGGGAGGAATATTATCTTCACCAATGAAATGGTTAAGGGGTATCATTTGGAGTTAAGGGGTCGTAGGTTTTTGTGTGACCTTTGGGTTTTAGCCTCAATCCCATATGATGTTATCCTTGGAATGGATTGGTTAAGTAGGCATAGGGCCCAGATCAATTATGCAGGTTGTAAAGTCACCCTTGAGGATGCTTCAGGGGTAAGTGTGACTTGCATGGGCGGTTTAACAAGTAGTGCCAAGAGCTTGCACGTCAAGTTGTTGGAGTCCATTCTTATTATGAGTAAAGAATATTATTCACTGAATGGGATCGTAGTCGAAAAGCAACTTAAGGAAATATTAATAGCCAATCTATTTTTAGAAGTTTTGCCTGTAGACCTTTTAGGGTTACTTCCAAATAGGGAGATTAAATTCTCCATACACTTACATTTTGGGGCAAAATTGATTTCCATACCCTCATATCGAATGTCAGCACTTGAAATGGATGAGCTAAAAAAACAATTATAAGAACTACTTAAGAAGGGATTTATAAGGCCAAGTGTTTCCTCGTGGGCTGCCTCGGTGTTGTTTGTGAAGAAGAAAGATGGAACCTTACGTTTGTGTATAGATTATAGGAAACTGAATGTAGTAACTATAAAGAATAGATATCCATTACCCAGGATCGATGACTTATTTGATAGGTTAAAAGGGGAAAAAATCTTTTCTAAAATAGACCTAAGGTCTAGATACTTCCAGATAAAAGTAAAGGAAGAAGATATTTTGAAAATTGCATTCAGGGCTAGGTATGGATGTTATGAGTACACGGTTATGCCTTCTAGGGTGACTAATGCTCTGATAGTGTTCATGGATGCTATGAATTGAATTTTTAGACCCTACCTAGATCAGTTTGTTGAGGTGTTCATTGATGATATTTTAGTGTACTATAAGAGTCCCCAAGAACATGAAGAACATTTAAGGGCAGCTTTGTAAGTGTTTAAAGATAACCAATATTATGCAAAACTATCTAAGTGACAATTCTGCGCAAGTGAAATTCCATTCTTCAGGCATATCATAAATGCTCAAGGACTAAGTGTTGACCTAGAAAAAGTAAAGGTAGTGGTGGAATAGAAACGCCTAACAACTGTAAGTGAAATTCAAAGTTTCTTGGGATTGGCAGACTATTACCAAAGGTTCATTAAAAAATTTTCGGTGATAGCTTCGTTGTTAATTGCCTTGACAAACAAGGCATAGAAGTTCTGAAGTTATAGGTGTGAGGAAAGTTTCCATAAGCTTAAGAAAAGGTTAACTTCTACTCCCATCTTAATCCTACTAGATCCGTATAAGACTTTTGTGGTGTATACCGATGCATCTGGGACAGGATTAGGATATGTGTTGATGTAGGATAAGCAAGTGATTGTATATGGGTCTAGGTAATTAAGGCCTAATGAATTGAACTATCAAATGCTTGACGTTGAGTTGGCAGTGGTTGTGTTTGCCTTAAAGCTCTGGAGATACTACATTATAGGAAAGTCTTTTAAGTCTTTACAGACCATAAGAGTCTAAAGTATTTGTTTACCAAAAGGACTTGAACATGATACAGATAAGGTGAATCAAGTATATTAAGGATTACGATTGCTCGATAGACTATTGTTCTGGTAAGGGCAATGTCTTGCCGATGCCTTGAGCCGTAAGTATTATAGGTTGATTCTTTATAAGGATTAAGTGGCTAGTGCCTTAGAAAGTTCCAATATGGAACAATTCTCAGTCTTATTTGATTCATGGTGAGACTGGGAGATGACTCAAGTTATAGTCCTTGAGATTCATTTAACTTGGTTTGCTAAGATTAAGAAATCCTGGGACAAGGACCTGAACTTGAAGAAAATTTATGGGGAGGAAAAACATGGTACTGTACTACGGGAATTTCAGTACAAAGATGGGTTACTTTATTATGGTGCCCAACTTTATGTGCTGAGTGATTTAAGGCAACAAGTGTTGTAAGAGGCACATACGAGTATGCTTAGTGTTCACCCTAGTGTGAATAAGATGTACCATGACCTTATGACTCATTTTTTTTTGCCAAAGTTTAAGAAAGACATATATGAATATGTTTCTAAGTGCCTCATTTGTCAAATGGTGAAGGTGGAGCACTAAAATCCATAAGGAATGTTGCAAAGTTTTCCTATCCTGGAAAGAAAGTGGGGATTCATCACCATGAACTTTTGTATCAGGTTACCCAACACAAGAAGTCAGCATGACTAAATTTGGGTGATGGTGGATAAGTTAACAAAGTCTACACACTATATCCCCATTAAGATTACATACACCATGGAGAAATTGGCCCAATTGTATGTCCGGGAAGTGGTGAGACTCCATGGAATCCTAGATTAGATTATATCTGATAGAGATCCCAATTTGTTTCAAGGTTTTGGAGTGCCTTTCAAAAGACTATGGGTTCCACTATGAGCCTGATTACTGCTTATCACCCTCAGACTGATGGGCAAACTAAGTGGGTGATCCAAAACTTGGAGGACATGTTGCGAAGTTATGTGATGGATTGGGGAGAGGATTGGGACTTCTGATTGAGTTTGCTTATAATAATAGCTATCAAGTAACTATTACGATGGCACCCTACGAAGCTTTGTATGGGCGTAAGTGCGTGATGCCTTATTGTTGGGAAGATAAGGTAGACGAAGGAGTTGTTAGCCCAAAAATCACTATTGAGACCACAACGAAGATTAAGTTGATCCAAGTAAGGATCAAGCCTACCTTGGACCGGTAGGCCAAGTATGTTAATGTGTGAAGGAAAGATTTGGAATTTGATGTAGGAGACAAAGTACTCCTTAAAGTTTCCCCGATGAAGGGTGTGGCTAGGTTTGGCCAAAGAGGTAAGTTGGCTCCAAGATACATTAGTCCTTTTGAAATCCTTGAGAGGGTGGGGAAAGTAGCTTATCGGTTGGCTTTGCCATTAAGTTTGGCCTATGTTCACAATGTCTTTCATGTGATTTCTTAAGGAAATGCATTCTGAACCCTGGGTAAATGTTAGCCCCATTCGTCATTCCAATAAGGGAGGGCCAAAGTTATGAAGAGTATCATGTCAAGTTTCTTGATCACCAAGTTTGAAAACTAAGAACAAAGTGGATCTCAATGGTCAAGGTACAAGGAAGAGGCCACTTGGGAGATTGAGTAGGATATGCGAAGACAATATCCAAGTAAATTTGCTCAGTTAAGTAGGAATTTTGGGGACTAAATTTTTGAAGGAAAGGAGGATGTGATGCTCCTAGTCAATGCCTTGTTTTGAATCAGTAAGTATGTTCAATTAAAGTGTTTTTTTTAATTTAAATACCTTAAATTGGTTTCCTATTAAGCAACAAAAGCAAGTCAAGTAAGGTTGTATTGAGTTCCTAAGTGTAAAATGGCACCAAAACGCAAAAAGGGAAAATGATAATTTTGACCTAAATGAGTGGCATGACCATAATTTCATTGAAATTAAGGTCATATAATTATTTTGGTCCAAATAAGTTAAGACCATATGTCACTCTAACCATTGGAACAAAAAATGAAAGTTAGGGGACTAAAATGCACTAACTAAGGAATTAAGATTTTTGTGCCACTTGGAGCATAAAAATAAAAAGGCTAGAGGCATGGAAGCAATTTTTCCCTTTGGACCTAAAGACTACCAGTTGATGAAGGGAGAAATAAAATCAAAATAATTTGGCATGTGGAAGAAAATTTAAGTCAAAGGTAAGTGGGAGTAAGTGATGATATTTTAGAACAAACAAAGTAACTATTCATCAATTTCCTTCTTAACCCATTTGTTAGTGTTGTGCCCAAAAGCCAATCATAAGATAATTGTATTTTTGCACATTAAGTCATGATATTTTATTAAGGCATTAATCTAATAATTATGTTTGTTGTTTCGTTTCTGTGTAATGTAATAAACATAATTATAACCCTAGAAAAATGATATTTTTAAATGTCCTTGGTTAGTATTATCATGGAGGGGGTTACAATAATACATAACGACTAGCATATGTGGAGACTACTGTGAGATATGTAGTCTATATATGGGTAAAAGTTGGAGAACTTGTGTACTGGACCGACTCACCATGAGAATGCTACATGAATCGTTATATAAGTGTCATAAGTGATTCTCATAGTGATCCTGATATATGTAGTCCTTTGATCTAAGGTTATCAAGGTTCCCTACATGTGAGTCTCATACTTTGATACTTCTATTTATTGCTCGTAACTGAGTGAACTTAAAGCAGGTCATTAGGCATGTCACATATCATACAGAAGGTTTTGTATGATCAAGATGAGATTTGCCCCTCCTATGTAACATGAGTGATATCTTCAGGTCCCTTGATAGAGTGAGAATAAGAAAATGCATGGCCATGCTCGGATGAGTTGATACACGATATCAATGTCATTAGTTTAAGTTAGTCTACTCGGTAATCAAGAAACCATAGATCGAGCTATACTAGAGTGACACATTTCATGTCTCATGCTTAGTCTTGATATCTTGGATAAAGAGACAATAACATATACAGATAATGATTATAAAGGTTTAGTTGAATCACTAACAATCTTGTTACTTGGGTAGCAATGATGTGTTGCTAGGCATCGTTCATTGCTTATGATTATAAATGTGATTTATGATCATTGCTTGGCATCGTTCATTGCTTATGATTATAAATGTGATTTATGATCATTGCCAACGTGGTAAGAGCCTATTGGGTCACACACATAAAGCTTATTTGGATTATTTGAGTGCATGGGCTAATTTATTTGGGTTATGGTTTCATGATAATTTCGTTAATTTATTTGGGTTATGGTTTCATGATAATTTCGTATTAATAATTGACCAAAAAAGTTGAGCTATTATTAAGCCTGAAATTAACCTAATTGGATTAGGGCTTTGAAACCTATTAGACTTAGAAGTTGAGTCTTACTTTAAATACATAATATAGTGAGAAATTTGCAGCTTTTACCCTAGCCTTGCAAAAGTTCCAGCCACATTATTCTCTTGCCATTCCTTGGAGAACGCAAGCTAGTACTGTGAGTGCAAGAGAAACGTATCTGCCGGGACGTGGCGGAGGAGTGGTGATCCTGAGAGGCTTGTGTGGATACTGTAGAGAGCTTGAACACGTCAACTGTTTAGGTTTTGTAATTCGACTCAATGGTTGGGTAAAAGATGTCAATCTAATTATGTATAAAAAATTTCAAACACTTGGTTTACCCTGTTTCACTTGAATTCTGGAGGGTTTCGGTTATATTCTGCTACACTTGTTTAGCTTCCAAAACTCTATAGTGGCACCAGAGCTACTGGTGAAACCTTAAATCGGAAGTAAATGTTGAATCGCATGATGTATTGTGTGTTCGGTTGTTTTGATCATGATTAATTAGATTGATTCATGATGGATGAAATCGAAGCTCTAAGAGCTAAAAAGGATGCTCACAAGAGGCATTTTAATAATACTTTGGATGTTGCTTACCTCATGCTTATTACCATGGCATTTGAGCTTCAGAAGTGACACGAAAACATGGGGGCATTCGATATGATCGAACATCTCAAAATGCTCTTCTAAGAACAAGCTAGGCATGCGAGGTTTGAGACCTCTAAGGTATTGTTTCAGTGCAAAAATGTCTGAGGGAAGTCTCATGGGTCCTCATGTGCTCAAGATGATTGGGTACATTAAGAATCTTGAGAGTTTGGGATTTTCTTTTCAGAAAAAGTTGGTTGTTGATGTAGTCTTGCAATTGTTGCTCGAAAGCTACAGTTAGTTCGTCATGAACTAAAACATGAATGACCTTGACAAGTCTTTCCTTGAATTGCTTAATATGTTGAGAATTGCTGAGCAAAACCTTAAGAAGGCTAAGCCCATTTTGATGGTTCAAAAGGGCAAAGGAAAGGGAAAAGCCAACAAGAAGAAGGATACAACTAATAGAAAATCCAATGCTAATTCTTCTTTAGCTGTACTGAAACCATCTGGTGGTGCGGCTAAGGAAGGGGAGTGCTTCCATTGTAAGCAACCTGGACACTGGAAGCGCAACTGCAAGCTCTATCTTGAAGAACTTGCTAAGAAGAAGGGAAGTAAGACTTCCAATTCAGGTATTTTGGTTATAAAGGCTAACTTTTCTACTTCCTCATCTTGGGTATTAGATACTGGATATGGATCTCACATTTGTGCAAATGTGCAGGATCTAAGTAGGAGTAGAAGATTGGGCTGAGGTGAAGTGAACCTATGTTTTGGAAATGGAGCAATAGTTGCTGCCTTAGCCGTAGAGACTTATGTTCTCACTTTACTTAGTGGATTACTTTTAGAATTAGACAATTGCTAGTTTGTGTTTACTATTAGTAGAAATTTAATTTCTGTTTCTTGCTTGGACAAGAAAGGTTTTTCATTTATAATAAAGGACAAATGTTGTTCTATTTATTTTAATGAAATCTGTTATGGTAGTGCTCAACTTAGCAATGGGTTGTATGTTCTAGAACTTGAAAATCCAATCTATATTGTGAATATGAAGAAGGTCAGATTGAATGATTCGAACCCAACCTATTTCTGGCACTGTCGTTTAGGCCATATAAATGAGACCCACATATCCAAGCTCTATAAGGATGGACTCTTAGACTCATTTGATTTTGAATCATATGAGACATGTGAGTCATGTTTATTGGGCAAGATAACCAAAGCCCCATTCACAGGACAAAGTGAAAGGGCTAATGACTTATTAGGACTCATACATAGTGATGTATATGGCCCTATGTCTACACATGCTAGAGGAGGCTTCCAATACTTCATTACCTTTATTGGTGACTTTAGTAGATATGGCTATGTGTATATCATAAGACACAAGTCAGATTCCTTTGAAAAGTTCAAAGAATTCAAGAATGAAGTAAAGAATCAACTTGGGAAGAGTGTAAAAGTACTTTGATCAGATCGAGGTAGAGAGTACTTGAATCGAGAATTCCTTGACTATCTAAAAGAGTGTGGTATAGTATCACAACTCACTCCACCTGGTACACCTCAATGGAATGGTGTATCTGAAAGGAGAAATCAGACTCTGTTAGACATGGTTCGATCTATGATGAGTCAAGATGACCTTCCAAACTCATTTTGGGGACATACTCTAGAGATAGCTGCTTTTACACTAAACTGATTTCCATCTAAATCAGTTCAAAAGACACCATATGAGATATGGAGTATGAGGCATCCCAGTTTGTCTTTTAGGAAGATTTGGGGCTATGACGCTTATATGAAATGTCAATCCTTTAACAAGTTAGGACCTAAATCTCATAAATGCTTGTTTGTTGGGTATCTCAAAGAAACAAAGGGTTACTATTTCTACAATCCTTCCGAGTAAAAAGTGTTTGTTGCTCGAACTGGTGTATTTCTAGAAAAAGGGTTTATCTCTAAAGGAACTAGTGGGAGGAAAGTAAAACTTGAAAAAATTCAAGAACAACAAGGGGACATCGAACCTAAAATAGAACCTGAATAGACACCACAAGATGTTGTGGTTCAAGAGTCTGTTCCTGTAGCATATAGCCTACGTAGGTTTGGTAGGATTCAGCGTGAGCCTAAGAGATATGGATTTCTCATGACTCATGGATTAGGATGAGGCCACAACCTCCCAGCAAGCTATGTCAGCGCCTGACTCTGAGAAGTGGCTAGTGGTCATGAAGTTCGAGATGTAATCCATGTATGAAAACCAAGTATGGACTTTGGTTGATCCACCTTGATAGTCGAAGGCTGTAGCCTCTATTTTTATCCGAACCCGGAGCGACAGGTAGCTTTTAGCCCCTTGAGGTACGAAAAGAAATCGCCTCCGGAAACGGAGAATCAGCTATTGCAAGCCGGAGGAGATCTCCCTGAAGGCGGAACCTGAAACAGGGAACTCCCCTCGAACTGCGGGCATATTTCCCGAAGGGCATCGTCCGTACCAAAGGACGACCTCGGCCATGGACTTCGGGAGTACGGCATGAGCATTTAATGAGCATTTAAGGAGCCTCTGATAGGAAACCCACACGCCGCCTGAAACGGCGACTTGACACACTGACGTTGTCCAAGTCCCATCTCAGCCACAAAACCAGGAGCCTGAAGACGGCTACCTGTCCCCTACGCCCTGAAAGGATCCAGCCGAACACGTTGATGGCCAGGGGCCATATCGTTTATAGTCATGGTGACTGGTGGAGAGACTTCTGGGAGGAAGAACGCCTGGTGGAATGGATAGCCCGAAGGAGAGTGCCTGAAAGCTTAGAAACAAAGGGTTAGGAGGCCCCCGGAGTGTTTTTCCGGGGGGGGAGCCTCCGACGCCCAAGTCAATGGTGGCTGAGAAAAGGCAGAGGAAATAGCACAAAGGGCTGAAGAGTCTCGCCTGGTAGTTTTCTCAGAGTGTGGGAGCAGTGTGTGGCCAACCAACCAGCCTCCTGCCAAGTATTAATTCCTGGTATTTAAAGGAGTGCCTAGCCCGTTCAGATCACGACACGTGTTCGGTCGGATGTTCCCTGAGTTTCTGGGCGTAGGAGACAGATAACTGGTAGCAGGTTGTCCTGAGCCACGTGCTGAGATGGGCCATGATGTGATTCTGATGGCGTCCGTATGTCAGAGCGCCTATTCAGGCGACTTTATGACGTCTGTGAAAGGACGTGTCAGAGGCTTCCTTAAATGCTTCCATAAACGCTCCTGCCATACTCCCGAGGTCCCTAGGTGAGGTCGTCCTCTAGTTCGGACAGAGCCTCTTCGGGAAACAAGCCCTCAATTCGGGGGTTCCCAGTTTCAGGGAGTTCCGCCTTCGGGGATATCATGTTCGGCTCGCTATTTTTGGTGCCGCTTTTCCGAAGGCGATATGTTCACAACCTTGGGGGGCGAGTAGTGTCCTCGGGGTTTCCTGGCGTGCCGGGCTCGGAGCTCTTCGGCTATCTCCCGAGGTGCCTGATCGCACCTTTTCTCAGGTAGCGCCAGCTTCTTCTGGCCATCATTGTGGCAGGGAGTTCGGCCAGATAGAGGCGATAGCGTTTGACTATCACATGCCCTTCTTTGGAAAGCCGAAGTGAAGACTTCGGTTTTGCATCTCTTTCCGAGGTTGTGTGTGGGAGTTTCTTTGGAAGCTTAACCTATTCCGAGGATGCGCCTTTTGCCCGAAGATCATGGGCTCTTCGGCCTTGGCCTGTTCTTTGGTGTCTTCGAGGTGGAGCCTGTGCCGAAGATACACCTCTTGCCCGAAGGTCATGGGCTGTTCGGCCATAGCCTGTTTCTTGGCGTCCTCAAGGTGGCCTGCTCTTTGTTTCTGCAGGTCTGTTTGGCCAAGCGTGTCAGTCTGAGCGGCGCGTCCCAGTTTCGTCCCAGTTTTCCAGGGATGTCAGAAGACGTGTCCCAGCTTTCAAGGGACGTTTGGAGGACGTGTCCCCCATTTTCGCGCAGCGGTTGACATGTGGCGCTTTGCCATTGGAGGAGAGTCGCGTCGGTTACAGAGGGCGCGCCTTTTCAGGTATAGAGAGCAGTTACGGCGACGGTTCTCCTCCAAAGGGTACTTATGACGATGTTTCGGTTACCCATCTCTGGCTTATAAATAGCCCACTCCATCATAAGTTCCTTTTGCTTTCTCTTCTGCTCTTCTCTCTGCTTTGCCCCTGTTCTTGCACTTTCTTGCTTTCTGTGGCGGAGCTACCTTAATCAGAGTTTTTTTCAGCCAGCTTTCACGACGGCGTCCTCAGATTTTGGCAAATCTTTCGGTGGGTTTTTGTTTTTCAGACCGCTTTGATCCCTGTGTTCTTTTGAGTTTTTCTCTGGAAACTGTTTTCTTCCATTTTCAAACTCGTTTTTATGTCGAAAATGCCCATTCCTGAGAGCTGGCAGCCTCTTTTAGCCCATCCTTGTTGCACCACCCCTGAAAAGTTAGAGAGTTGGAAGAAAAAATTCTTTCTTCCCTCTTACGCCATTACTAGGCAGCCTCATTCTAGCCATTATGCTTTTTCAAACCACAGTAAGGAGGTTACCGTTTTCCGAGCCCAGCTGAAGGCGGGTCTTCGGTATCCTCCCCCGAAGATGGTGTGCGAGTTCCGCAAATTTCATGGCATTGCTGTGAACCAGCTTCCCCCGAACTCGTTCTGCTATTTTAACGCCTACCTCTGCATGTGTGGCGTCTTCGGGATAGAACCCAATTTCAGAATCTTTATGCAGTATTACAAGCTCTCTGTGGTCCCGAAGGGTGGCTTCTATTTCATGCTACCTCGGGGATCCGGGAGCAAGAAATTCATGTTCACCTTCGCCACTAAAGGTAGCTGGCGGGGGTGGCAACAGAAGTTTTTCTTCATGAAGATGGACGAGGCCTGGTCGTACGTTCCGACCAAATGGGCTCAGGGAACACTGGATGTGGACGTTGCTGATCCGAGGATGCTGCTGACCCCAGAGTTAGCTCCCTTGTTCGCGGATTTCAACGCCCGCATTCGGGCTGTCTCTGACTGGGATCCCGAGGTCGTTCCGCTCGCCCTTTACCCTTTTCCAATCAACTGGAGGTTGATGACCGAAGAGGTCCTTCGGGAGCTAAAGGTGGTAAAGGAGCACGATACTGACCTCGAGATGCCAGTTCCTGCCATCGCCGGGAAGGATTCCTGGTTGGTCAAGCTTCTTAAGGAGGAAATTTCTTTCGAAGCGCTTGCCGAAAGTGAGTTATCTTCTACTCCTTTACTGTTCTTTCCTCGGACTTACGCTGATGTTTCTCTCCTTTTTCAGAGATGGGCGACGCGACTACCGCCTATTACAAGTCCCTTTTCACCGGCCAGGTGGAGAAGGGCGATCAGACGAACAAGGCGTCTTCCCGAAGGCGGAAGTCTACTGGCGCGGGACCTTCGATGAAACGGGCAAAGAGAGCTGCCCAAGCTCCTTTAGAGGAAAATCCCGAGAAGACTGCCGAGGAGCCTGGGAAGGGCAAGGGCATTTCGGCCGAGGACTCCGAGGACGATGTTGTCGAGGTTCTGCCAGGTTTGTTTCCAGACAAAGTGTACTTCCTTTGTTTTTTCTGGATTGGCTTCTTTGTCTTTAATCTCCTTCTCATTCTTATCACGCAGGGGAGTTGACTACCCCTGGCTGGGTGGCCGATCATGCTCGGAAATGAGCTCTTCGGGATGCCAAAATCCCGCAAGGGAAGATACCCAAGGAGCCTTTTTGGACGTTCACGGAGGACATGAATATGTACTCCGAGGACGTTCCTCAAATGGCTAAGGAAATTTCGAAGGGGGTGCTCACCGAGGCCTCCTTCAAGGCTATAGCGGCGGCTCACCCGGGGGATAACACCCTCGCCGCAAAGATCACCGAGCATGCTGCTCAGGTATATCCTTCACAGCTCTTTCCCTTCAATTTTTTCCTAAGTGTTTGGCTCTTACTGACCTTGCGTTTATTTTTTGCAGCTGATGAGGTACACCGCTTTTCTCCAAGTTTGGGTGGCCAGGGAGGTTGCTTTTCGAACTTCGGCCACTCGAACCATGAATGAGACGAGGACCGCACTCGCGGAGTCGGTCGCCAAAAACCAGCAGCTGAAAGTGGCTGCTGAGAAAGAAGTAGCTGCCCTTCGGGAGGAGTTCCGGAAGGAAAAAGAAGAACTTCAAAAGGACTCCTCCAGGAAGATCGCTGACCTCGGTGACCAAATAAAGGGGATGCTCGCCGCCAACGAAGATCTTCTCCAGCACAAGGCTGGTTCTGACGGCCGTATAGTGTCGTTGACGTGTGAGAATAACGCTCTCCGGGCCGAGGTCGAGTCGTTGAAGAAGGAGCCGAAGGGGGAGGAGCAGATAAAGGCGCTGGAGGAGGAGGTCGCGGATCTGAAGGACGAGCTTGACGACCTCGAGCTTGAGAAGAACAAGTCTGATCAGATGAGCAAGGTCGCGTTCCAGGACGGCTTCTGCCTTGCTCGGCACCAGGTTCTCCAGAGGTTCCCAGATCTGGACCTCTCTTTTCTAGAGGGTCTAAACATTCCTGGGGGACCTCGGTGGAAATGGTCCAAGGTCGAACATCTGAAACTTCCTCCTTCAATTCCAGCGCCGAAGGTGATGGAAAAGGGCGGGCAGACGAGTGGTTCTCGGGATGCCGCGAACCCTTAGCCAATTTTAGGGCCCCTTTTCCTTCCCTTCTATTTTGTAATCCTTCTTCGGGCAGTTCTTTATTGTAAAGCAGCTGTGCTCTTAATGAAGATTTTTTGGCTAAGTCTTTTCTTGCAAGTTTCTTCATTTCCATTGTCCCGAACACGTTTGCTCAAGAGACTTCGGAAAACCTGCGATTAAAGAAACTTTTTTACCTTCCTTTGTCCCGAGTGCGCTTGCTCATAAGACTTTCTGGAAGGCCTGAAAAAATTTGACTAAGTCTTTTTGCAGGCTTTTGCATTTCCAATTTACCCCGAACATGATTGCTCAAGGGACTTCGGAGACCTTCAGTCAAATTTTTTGTTTTTCCAGTTGTCCCGAGCATGTTTGCTCAAGGGAGTTCGGAAAACCTTTCGTGAGATTTTTCACTTCCCATTTTCCCGAGCATGTTCGCTCAAGGGAGTTCGGAAAATTATCTCTGCGCTAGCTATGGCGAGTACTTCTGCGAGATTTTGGTTTTCCATCTTTCCCGAGCGTGATGGCTCAAGGGACTTCGGAAAGTCATATCTACGCTTTATCATGGCGAGCACCTTTGCGGAATTCTGTTTTGCATAATTTCTGTACACTTAAGAATTTTTCTCAAGGCCATTCTGTACAACATAACTCCTCCGTTCAACCTTAAGCGTAGAATTTTTTCAAGGCGTCTGAGTGCTAAGTGTTCTTCAATTCTACGCATTCGGCATCGCCAAGCTTGTACACGCCTTTTCGTACTTCACCGAGAACCAGATAGGGTCCTTCCCAGTTTGCACGAAGTACGCCATGGGATGGCCTTCGGGGTACGAAGTCGGCCTTTCGAAGAACGAGGTCTCCTTTCCTGATTTCTTTTGGCCTGGCCCGTAAGTTTACAGTCGCGGCCACTCTTTGCTGAAAAGCTTTTCTTCTCAGCTCGGCTATTTCTCTGGGTTCGGCCACAAGATCGAGATTGGTTCTCAGGCCGAGGTCATTACCACCTTCATCAAATACTTGCACCCGTACTGAAGGTTGAACTACCTCTAGTGGGATAATGGCCTCTGTTCTGAAGATGAGTGAGAAAGGAGTCTCCTCTGTGGCTCTTTGGGGCGTCGTTCGGTAGCTCCATAATACACTTTGGAGTTCTCCTGGCCATTTCCCTTTGGCTTCCCCTAGTCTCTTTTTCAGGCCATCTTTTATGGTCCTGTTCGATACTTCCACCTACCCGTTGCTTTGGGGGTGAGCTACTGGGGCGAAGTGCATCTTTATTCTGAGGTCGCTGATGAATTCTTGGAATCCTTTGTCTGTGAACTGGGATCCATTATCAGCTACTAGTACCCTCGGTATGCCAAATCTGCATACGATGTTCTTCCATAGGCTGTGAACTGGGATCCATTATCAGCTACTAGTACCCTCGGTATGCCAAATCTGCATACGATGTTCTTCCATAGGAACTTCTGCACTTCTTTTGCCGAGATAGTTGCTAGTGGTTCTGCCTCCACCCACTTTGAGAAATAGTCCACTGCTACAACGCAGAATTTTACGCCTCCGGGTGCTGTGGGGAGTGGCCCAATAAGGTCTATACCCCAGACTGCGAAGGGCCAAGGATAGTCTGCCGAAGTTACCATTTCCGAGGGTGTCCTTCTGGATTTTCGCGTGTCTCTGGCAGCTACCACATTTCCGGACGAACTGTCTTGCGTCCTTTCTCAGGGTAGGCCAGAAGTATCCTTGGCGGAGTATCACTGCTGCCAGGGCATCAGTTCCAATGTGTGAACCACACATGCCTTCGTGAACTTCTTCAAGGACCATTTTAGTATCCTTTTCATCCACACATCTTTGCAGTGGATTCGCATATCCCTGCTGATATAACTATTCACCAATCAGGAAGAATCTTCCGGAGCGTCTTCGCAGTCTTGCAGCATCGCCAGGGTCTTCGGGGAGCAAATTCTCTGCGAGGTATCTTTTTATTGGGTCTTTCCATCCTGTTCCCGAGGTCATCATGCTCAGCACTGAGATGCTCGGATGGTCTAGCACCTCGGTATATGTTTTCGACTTCGCCAAGCAATCTGCCTCAGTGTTATTCCGCCGAGGTACATTTTCGATCCGTACGGCGTCAAACTCTTGGATGAGCTTTGCTACTAGCTCATGATATTTTGCCAAGATTGGGTCATTCGCCCCATAATCTCCTGCCGTCTGCTGAACTACCAGCTGGGAATCGCTGTGAGCCTTTAAGTTTCTCACGCCAATCTTTCTGGCCAAGCACAATCCCGCTATAAGGGCTTCATACTCAGCTACATTGTTGGTGACGTTGAAGCTGAACTTGATAGCCTTCATTACCTCCAGGCCTTCGGGGCCCCTGATAATTACTCCAGCTCCCTGCTGTTCGGACCCCGAGGCTCCGTCTACGTGCAAGGTCCATTCTGGCTCACGCTCTTTTGGATCCGAGTGGCTCTCCTCAGTGGTGGGTATTTCGGCGATAAAATCTTCCAGGGCCTGAGCTTTTATGGCCTTCCGAGGCTCATACGTGATTTCGTGTTCGCCCAGCTCTATGCACCACTTGGAGAGCCTTCCCGAATGATCAACTCTCTTCATAACATCCCGTAGCGGTGATAGCCAAAGGCTATTGCCTCCTCGGTAGTAACTCCCTGCCAGAATATTGGCCGAGGAGTCTGACGTCACCCAAGAGAGGATCTTTTTACGGACCTCGGAAGGTGCGAAGTCAAACACTATGAGCTCGAGACTTTGGTTAGCTCGTCAAGAATTCCGAGGACAACACCGTCTCCATCGAGGGGCCAAACTGACTGCTCCGGGTAAGAGAGCTGATGCCCCAAGGCATCTTCGTTTGCTGTCATGTTGACAGGTGGAGAGACTTCCTGAGGAGGCGAGTGCCTGGAGCTCAGATTTCCCAGCTGAGTGTGCCTGAAAAGCTCAAAGAAGAGGTTAGGAGGTCCCCGGTTTGCTTTTCCGGGGAGGACCCTCCGACGCCCAAGTCAGTTTTCTGAGTGAAGGTGGAGGAAGAACACTAAGGGATCAAGTGTCTTGCCTGTTTTGTGTTTTCTCAGAGAGAGGAAAATGCCCCATCCTTTGCCCAGTCCCATTTCCTAGTATTTATAGGAGTAGCTGGTCCGTTCAGATCATGACACGTGTTCGGTCGGATTTGATCTGTCTCTTTGGACCTAGGGGACAGGCAGCCGTTTGCAGCCTCTTTTAGCCCTGGACCCGGACGGGTTGTGTCAGGACTGGGGCGGCTGCGGCGTGTCATTTCGCTGTTCAGATGTGACGTGTGGGGCTTGTGGGCGACATGTCAGAGGCTCCTTAAATGCTCATACCGTACTCCCGAGGTCCCTTGGGCGAGGTCGCCCTTCGGTGCGTGCACCCTCTTCGGATTCTATCCGTCCTTCGGTGCGAGCACCTCCTTCGGGATCTATCCCATAATTCTGGGAGCGCCCTTGATGAACACCTTCTTCGGGACTCACATCCATAGTTCGGGGATTCCCTTGTTCAGGTGTTTCTTCTTCGGGGAAGACCTCTTTGGGGCCTCTTCCTTCGGGGAGATTCTCCCTTGCTTCAGGGAGATGGCTCTCTTACCCGAAGACGGTCAGTTTAGCCCCTCGATGGAGACGGTGTTGTCCTCGGAATTCCTGACGAGCTACTGAAGTCTCGAGCTCATAGTGTTTGACTTCGCACCTTCCGAGGTCAGTAAAAAGATCCTCTCTTGGGTGACGTCAGACTCCTCGGCCAATATTCTGGCGCGGAGTTACTACCGAGGAGGCGTTAGCCTTTGGCTATCACAGGCCCCCCTCTGAAAAGCCGAAGTGAGAAACTTCGGTTCATCGGTTTTCGGGTCCTGTGGTTGTGATATCTGCACCGAAGACGCCTTCTTCTGCCTGAAGCGATGGGCAGTCCTTTTTGCGTCCTCGAGGCGCGAGAAGATAGGCTGTCCGTGTGCCGAAGATACACCTTCTGCCCAAAGTCACAGGCTATCTCTTGGTGTCTTCGTGGCGAGGGAAAATAGGATAACCTTGTACCGAAGATAGACCTTTTGCCCGAAGTCACAGGCTGTCTTTTGGTGTCTTCGAGGTAACCTACTTTTTTGCCTTTATAGGTCTGCTCATGCGTCGCGTCCTGTATCGAGCAGAGTCAGTCTAGGGCGGCGCCTCTAGACCAAATGGTGTCAGAGGGCGTGCTCGACGTGATGGACGACACGTGGCACGTTTGCTGCTCGATGACCGACACATGGCACTTTTTTATTGGGTAAGAATGCACTGAGTACAGCAGGCGCGACTTTTCAGGTGCTCTTAGCAGTTATGACGACGCTTCGCCTTCCGAGGGGTACTAATGGCGACGGTTGTTCTGGCCTTCTCGGCCTATATATATCAGTTCTGTCATAACCCTCTTTCTTCTTCTGCTTTTGCTTTCTTTTGCCTTCTAATTCTCTCCCGATTTTCCGCGGCGGTTCTCCTTTTTCAGGCATTTTTCCGACCACTTTTCACGACGGCTTCCAGGAATCCAGATTCCGGCAAGACCTTTGGTGGGTTTTAGTCCCTTTTGCTTTTTTTCAAAGCTTCTTCTTTGTTTTTCCCGAACTCGTTTTCATCATGCCTGTTCCCGAGAGTTGGCAACCTCTTCTTTCTCACCCCTGCTGCACTACTGCGGCAAAGCTAGCGAAGTGGAAGAAAAAGTTTTTCTTACCCTCTTACTCTGTGACGAGGTTGCCCCGTCCTGACCAATTTGCTTTCTCCAACCGTAGTGATGAAATCACCGTTTTCCGAGCCCAACTGAAGGCCGGACTTCGGTATCCCCCCCCGGAGATGGTTAGCGCGTTCTGCAACTTCCATGGCATTGCCGTTAACCAACTCCCACCGAACTCGTACTGCTATTTCAACGCCTTCCTCTGTATGTGCGGCGTTTTCAAAATAAAACCTCACTTTGTAGTTTTTCTTCAGTACTACAAGCTCTTCGTGGTCCCAAAGGGTGGCTTCTACTTTATGCTGCCTCAGGGATCCGGGAGCAAAAAGTATACGTTCACCTTCGCCACCAAAGACAGCTGGCGAGGGTGGCAACAAAAATTCTTTTTCCTGAAGAAGTCGGAGGCTTGGTCGCGCGTCCCGACCAAGTGGGCTCAGGGGAGGCTCAAGATGGATGTTGTTGACCCGAAGATACTGCTAGACGCTGATGTAGCACCTATCTTTGAGGACTTCGACAGGCGCATCCGGGCCGTCTCTGACTGGGCTGCTGAGGTCCCTCCTCGTGCCCTTTACCCCTTTCCGATCAACTGGAGGCTCATGACCGAAGAGGTCCTTCGGGAACTCAAGGTGGTAAAGGAGCATGAGACAGACCTCAATATGCCGAAACCGGCTTCTTCGGGGAAGGACTCCTGGCTCGTAAAACTCCTTCGGGGGAAAGAGACTTATGAGTCTTTTTACGAAAGTAAGTTACTTTCTCATTTTTTCCTTCACAACTTCATCTTGGACTTACACTGATCTTCTTTTTCCTTTTGCAGAGATGGGTGACGACGCGGCTGCCTTTTACAAGGCTCTTTTTACCGGGCAGGCCGAGAGGGGCGAGCAGACAAAAAAGGCCGCCTCTTGGAGGCGGAAGCACACTTCGGCGGGCCCTCCTTCCAAACGGGCCAGGAAGGCTGGTCCTTCCTCTCTTCCGCAAATTCCGGAGGAGGCAGGCGAGGAAGCTGAAGACCGCGCTGTCCCTTTGCCCGAGGTTCCTTTTGCCGACGTCCCTTCTTCCGACGTCCCACCTCAAAGCCCCACGCCTTCGCATGCTCTTCTGGAGGGCGATGGGGAGGAGACCCCTTTTGCCGAGGAGCGGCGCCAAATAAAAGGCAAGGGGATCTCTATTGAGGCGACGACGGTTCCTGACGACGACGTTACCGAGGTGCCAGCAGGTTTGCACTTTGTCAAACATCCTTTTGTCTCTTGCAAACCCTTAAGACTTTTCTGGCCTTAACCAATTTTTCTGCCTTGTTGTGCAGCGGAGGTGGCCTCTCCTGGCTGGGTTACCGAACATGCCCGCAAGAGGGCCCTTCGGGATGCCAAAATTCCTGAAGGGAAAGTGCCGAAAGAGCCCTTTTGGACGTTCACGGAGGACATGAATATGTACTCCGAGGACTGTCCCGAGATGGCCAGGCAAATGTGCAAAGGGGTGCTTACTGAGGCATCTTACAAGGCCATTACGGCGGCTTACCCAGGCGATAACTCCTTGGCCGCCAAAGTCACTGAACATGCTGCCCAGGTGCTTAGCATTATTTTCCTCAGTGGCAAATTTGTCTTTGACTTTTTGTCCAAGTACTTAGCATTATTTTCCCTCTGTTTGCTTTTCTCTCTCTTTTCTGTAGCTGATGGGGTATGCCGGGTGTCTCTGTGTTCGGGTGGCGCGAGAGGCAGAGAAGAGGGCGGCACTTTGGGATCATTATACCAAGGCGAAGGACAAGTGTTCGGCCCTGGTAGCCGAAAATGCTCATCTCAAGCAGTCTGCGGAGAAGGAGGTTGCTGAACTTCGGGAGGGGTTCAAAAAAGAGAAAGAGGAACTGCAGAAAGACACCTCCCAGAAGCTTTTCGACCTCGGCTCCCGAATGGCGGAGCTGACTTCGACCGTCGAGGCGATTCAAAAGGGTAAGTCAGAAAGTGACGCAATCCTTGCGAAGGCGCTCGAGGAGAAGGCTCAACTCGAAGCCGAGGTCGCATATCTGAAGGAGCCTTCAGAAGAGAAGAAGAAGGTGAAGTCACTGAAGAAAAAGGTCAAGGATTTGGAGAAGGATTACGCTGATCTGGAGAAGGACTATGAGGATTTGGAGGTCAAGAAGCAGGAGGCCGATAATATGACGAAGTTGGGCTTTCAAGACGGCTTCTGCCTCGCTCGGCACCAGATCCTGCAGAAGTTCCCAGACTTCGACCTCTCCTTCCTGGAAGCAATGAACATCCCCAAGGAGCCTTGGTGGACTTGGTCCAAGATCGAGCATTTGAGACTGCCTCCTTCTCTCCCGGCGCCGAAGGCTACTGACAAAAGCACGGGGGCTGGCAGTTCTCAGGACGCCGAGGTTCCTTAGCTTGTACTAGGGCCTTTTGTCTTCATTTTCTTCTTATTTTTTGTAGTCTTTCAGCAACTTTCTTCTCTGTAAGCGCTCTTTGGCTTAATAGATACAACTTCGGCTAAGTGTTTTTTGCCAGGTTCTTTTGTTTCTCCCTGTCCCGAACATAATTCGCTCGAGAGACTTCGGAGAACCATGCTGTTGCTTTCCTTTGTCCTGAACATATTCGCTCGAGAGACTTCGGAAAACCTTGCTCTTGCTTTCCTTTTGTCCCGAACATATTCGCTCAAGAGACTTGGGAAAGCCTTACTCTTGCTTTCCTTTGTCCCGAACATATTCGCTCAAGAGACTTTGGAAAGCCTTACCCTTGCTTTCCTTTGTCCCGAACATATTCGCTCAAGAGACTTTGGAAAGCCTTACTCTTGCTTTACTCGGCGATTGCTTTCGTGAGACTCTTGCCTTGTGCTTCTTCAGAACTTTTTACTTAGACAAATTTTTCCAACTTGTGGAATACAACTTTCCCACTGAACTTTTTAGGCATAGAACTTTTTCAAGGCCTCTGAGTGCCAAGTATTTTTTAATTCTATGCCTTCGGCATCACCGAGCTTATATACTCCTTTTCGTACTTCGGCAAGTACCAGGTAGGGTCCTTCCCAATTTGCGCGAAGTACCCCGTGGGACGGCTTTCGGGGTGCAAATTCAGCCTTTCGGAGAACGAGGTCTCCCTGCTTTATTCTCTTTGGCCTGGCGCGTAGGTTTATGGCTGCTACCACTCTTTGCTGGAAAGCTTTTCTTCTCAGCTCGGCTATTTCTCTGTGTTCGCTGACGAGGTCGAGCTTGGTTCTTAGGCCGAGGTCATTTCCTTTTTCATCGAACACTTGGACTCGTATTGACGGTTGTACTATCTCGACGGGGATGATGGCCTCTGTGCCGAAGACAAGTGAAAAGGGCGTTTCCCCTGTGGCTCTTCGGGGTGTCGTTCGGTAGCTCCATAACACGCTTTGGAGTTCTCCTGGCCATTTCCCTTTTGCTTCTCCCAATCTCTTTTTCAGACCATCTTTTATGGTCCTGTTAGATACTTCCACCTGCCCATTACTCTGGGGGTGAGCTACTGGGGCGAAGTGCATTTTTGTCCCAAGGTCGCTAATGAATTCTCGGAATCCCTTGTCTACAAACTGGGATCCATTGTCCGCTACGAGTACCCTCGGTATGCCAAATCTGCATACGATGTTTTTCCATACGAACTTCTGCACTTCTTTTGCCGAGATAGTTGTCAGGGGTTCTGCCTCGACCCATTTAGAGAAATAGTCTACTGCTACCACGCAGAACCTTACGCCTCCAGGCGCCGTTGGGAGTGGCCCAATTAGATCTATGCCCCAAACTGCGAACGGCCAAGGATAGTCTGCCGAACTCACGAACTCTGAGGGTGTTCTTTGGATGTTCGCATGTCTCTGGCAACTACCACATTTCTGGACGAACTGCTTGGCGTCCCTTCTCAGGGTAGGCCAGAAGTATCCTTGGCGGAGTATCACTGCTGCTAGGGCGTCGGTTCCGATGTGCGAACCACAGGCACCTTCATGAACTTCTTCGAGGATCATTTCAGTATCCTCTTCACTAACACACCTCTGTAGTGGATTTGCATATCCTTGCCGATATAGTTCTTCTCCAATTAAGAAGAAACGTCCGGAGCGCCTTCGAACTTTTGCAGCTTCGCTGGGGTCTTCGGGGAGTGTGTTGGTTGCGAGATACGTTTTGATTGGTTCTTTCCATCCTTTCCCCGAGGTCTCTATGCTTAACACCACGATGCTGGGGTGGCTTAGCACTTCGGTGCAAGTTTTGGACTTCGCCAGACAGTCTGCCTCAGCATTTTCTCGTCGGGGTACGTTCTCGATTTTCACGACGTCGAACTCCCGAATAAGCTTTGTTACCAACTCATGGTATTTTGCCAAGGTCGGGTCTTTCACGCCATAATCCCCTGCCATTTGTCGGACCACCAGCTGGGAATCACTATGGGCTTTCAAGTTTCTCACGCCAATTTTTCTGGCCAGGCGTAATCCTGCTATGAGGGCCTCATACTCGGCCATATTGTTGGTGGCATTGAAACTGAACTTGATGGCCTTCATTACTTCTAGGCCTTCGGGGCCTCTGATAATCACTCCAGCTCCCTGGTGTTCGGATCCTGAGGCCCCGTCAACGTGCAAGGTCCATTCTGGCTCACCCTCTTTTGGATCTGAATGGCTCTCCTCAGTGGTGGGTATTTCGGCGATAAAATCTGCCAGTGCTTGAGCTTTTATGGCTTTCTGAGGCTCATACGTGATCTCGTGTTCGCCCAGCTCTATACACCACTTGGAGAGCCTTCCCGAATGATCAACTCTCTTCATGACATCTCGCAGTGGCAGACTACTTCGGACAATGATGGGGTGAGCCTGAAAGTATGGCCGCAGCCTTCTCCCTGCAAGCACTAAGGCATATATAGCTTTTTGAAGCAAAGGGTACCTGACTTCGGCGCCATGCAAGGACTTGCTGACATAGTAAACCGGCCACTGTTTCGGTCCTTCTTCTTTCACGAGGACCGAACTCACAGCTTTTTCCGTGACGGCGAGGTATAGTGCCAGGGGCTCTCCTTCCCGAGGTTGCCGCAGAGTCGGCAGTCTGGCCAAGTAGACTTTGAGTTCTTCCCAGGCTTTTTGGCAATCTTCAGCCCAAGGATGGCCATCCCTTCCGAGGTCGCCTTCCATTTTTGCCGCTTTTGTGAGGACTTTGAAGAAGGGTCGACACCTGTCTCCGTACCTGGAAATAAACCTGCTCAGAGAGGTTATTCTTCCGGTGAGTCTCTGCACGTCTTTGACTGTGGTAGGTGTTCGGAATTCAAGCAGAGCCTTAATTTTCTCAGGGTTAGCGTCGATGCCTCTTTCGGACACCATGTACCCGAGGAACTTTCCCGAGGTCACCCCGAAGATGCACTTCTCTGGATTAAGGAGGATCCCGAAGGTTCTGAGCTTTTGGAAGGTTTCCCCTAAATCTGCAACGTGGTAGCCAGGCAGTTTGCTCTTGACTATCATATCATCAACATATACCTCCATGTTCCTCCCCATTTGGTCTTTGAAGACCTTGTTCATCAGCCTTTGGTAGGTGGCTCCTGCATTTTTTAGCCCGAAGGGCATTCTGATATAGCAATATGTTCCTCCCTCGGTGATGAAGGCAGTCTTCTCTTCGTCTCCGGGGTCTATCCTTATCTGATGGTAGCCACTGAAGGCGTCTAGGAAACTTAAGAGCCCGTACTCGGCAGTTGAATCTACCAGTTGGTCTATTGGTGGAAGAGGATATGAATCTTTTGGGCAAGCATCGTTCAAATTTCTGAAGTCGATGCACATCCGAAGCTTGCTACTTCCTTCTTTTGTGGCAATTACCACGTTACTTAGCCATTCGGGGTAGTTTACCTCCCGGATAACGCTAGCGTCTATCAGACGCTGGACTTCGGTTTTGACGAATTCACTTTTGTGAGCTGAGATGCTCCGTTTCTTTTGCCGGACAGGTCTTACTTCCGGACTCACTTTAAGGCTATGCTGGATTATGCAAGGGTTTACCCCTGGCATGTCCTTCGGCGAGTAGGCGAACAGATCTTTATTTGCAAGCAGAAAAGATACAAGTTTTTCCTTGTCTTCATCGGCCATATTTTTCCCTATTCGGGTACTATGGCCTGGGACAAGCTCTACTTCTTCTGTTTCCGCTTTTGTGGAATCTTCTGCCTCGCCCCTTTCCAGCTCTTTTGCTTCTACAGCATGTGCTAAGTTGCTTGCTGGAGCCTTTCGTGCTCTGACAAACACCTTTCTCACCTCGCCTTGATCAATGAAGATCTTTGCGTCTCCTTTTTTGGTGGCGAAGGAGACGGTCAAGTACTTTACATCAGGGCGAATGTGCAAATTTCCCTGTGTCTGTCTGCCGAGAATGGCGTTGTATGATGAAGGAACGTCCATGACTATGAATCTTGCCATGGTAGAGGCGAACAACTCAGCAGTTCCTTTCTCCGAAGTTCCTTTCATCATCAAGGGGAGGTCGATCCACCCGAGGACAGGTAGCTCAGATGGTCCTACGCCGAACGTGGGTGAAGTAACAGCCTTGAGGTCACCCCTGGATACGCCCAAGCTTGGCAGCAAGTGTGAGAACAAGACGTCTACGTTTGACCCATCATCCAGCAGTACCCTCTTGACGTCCCAGTTTCCTATCCTCGCCATTATCAGCAATGGATCGTCATGGGGAAATACGATGGTGGAGCCATCCTCGCGGGCCAATTTTTTCGTTGGGCTCTGATATTCCATCACCGCTATCTCTCTGGCCCTTCTTTTTCTTTCCGAGGATGGAAGTCCGGTTGTGATCATCTATATTACTCCTGCCGAAGGTGGAGGACGCCTTCTCGGACTTCGGTTCCTTCGCCTGTCCGAATCGTAATCCTCGTCATCGGGCTTTCCTTCCTCCTCTTTTTTCCCTTTCGGGGAAGGCATTCTCAAATAACGCCGAAGCTGGCCCTGCTTTATCAGTGATTCAATGTACTTTTTCAACTGAAAGCAGTCTTCGGTGTCATGACCGTGATCACGGTGGAACTGACAGAACTTCTTCATGTTCCTTCTGTTGTCAGCAGTCATGCCCCTTGGTCGTTGGATTTGAGCCCCCTGTTTTTCCAACGCTATAAGGACATTAGCCCTCGTGGTGCTCAGAGGTGTAAAGTTTTGGGGCTTCCTTCCTCCTACTCGCATTCTCCGAGGTCGGCCTGACTGTTCCGTTGGACACCGGGCTTGCTGGCTGGACCCTTCACCACGAGCTTGAATTTGGTCATGTTTCGGTCCAGTCATTCTCAGTTCTTCGGCTGTCATGTGTTGTTCAGCCCTTCGGTAGAATTCTCCCAGCGTATCCGGGGGATCTTTGGAGAATTCGTAAAACAAGTGCGAATCCCTCCGGAGGCCCCTCGTCATGGCGAGGATGCGGATTTCGGGACAAAAGTCCGGAACACTGAGGGCCTCCCTATTGAACCTCTCGACATAGTCACGGATGGTCTCCCCGTTTCTCTGTGCTATGTCAAACATCTGGATGGGCATCTTTGGCGTCGGCTTGCTCCCAATGAACTGTTTGGTGAACGCTGTGGACAGCTCCTGGAACCCCCTGATGTTTCCGGGAGGCAGGGAATTGTACCAGGCAGTTGCTGGTCCTGCGAGGGTGACTTCGAAGCACTTGCAGAGCGTAGCATCATCAGCCCCATGTAACACCATGCTGCGTGATGGCCTAAGGCCTCATCGTTGTGAGTCATGATGACTGTTGAGGAGACTTCTAGGAGGAAGAACGCCTGGAAGGTGGATCGCCCCAAGGAGAGTACCTGAAAAGCTGGTAAACAGGGTTAGGAGGCCCCCGGAGTGTTTTTCCGGGGGGGGAGCCTCCGACGCCCAAGTCAGTGGTGGCCGGAAGAAGGAGAAAGTCACTAGCTCAAAGAGAAAGGCAGAAAAGTCTCGCCTGGTATTTTCTCAGGGTGTGGGAGCTGTATATCCGGCCTGCCAACCTCCTGTCAAGTATTTATTTCCTGTATATATAGGAATACCTAGCCCGTTCAGATCATGACACGTGTGCGGTCGGATGCTCCTGAACGTCTGGGCGTAGGGGACAGATAGTTGGTAACTAGATGGCCTCGAGCCTTGTGCTGAGACGGGCCATTATATGATTCTGATGGCGTCTGCGCGTCAGGGCGACTTTTTACGTCTGTGGTGGGACGTGTCAGAGGCTTCCTTAAATGCTTCCTTAAATGCGCCTGCCGTACTCCCGAGGTCCCTGGGCGAGGTCGTCCTCTAGTTCGGACAGAGCCTCTTCGGGAAGCCTACCCTCAGTTCGGGGGTTCCCAGTTCCAGGGGGTTCCGCCTTCGGGGATATCATATTCGGGCAGCAATGTCTAGTGCCACTTTTCCGAAGGCGCGCTGTTCACAACCTTGGGGGGCGAATGGAGTCCTCAAGTTTTACTGGCGTGCCAAGGCTCGGAGCTCTCAGGCTATCTCCCGAGGTGCATGATTCCACCTATTCCCGGGAAGCGCCAGTTCTTCTGGCCATTGCTGTGGCAGGGTATTCGGCCAGATTGAGGCGATAGCCTTTGGCTATCACATGCCCCCCTCTGGAAAGCCGAAGTGAAGACTTCGGTTTGCATCTCTTTCCGAGGTTGCCGTTGGGAGTCTTGTTGGGAAGCATAACCTGTTCCGAGGTCGCACCTTTTGCCCGAGGGTCTGGGCTGTTCGGCCTTGGCCTATTCTTTGGTGTCTCCGAGGCAAAGCCTGTACCGAAGATACACCTCTTGCCCAAAAGTCATGGGCTGTTCAGCCATAGCCTGTCTCTTGGTGTCCTCGAGGTGGCCTGCTTTTTATTTCTGCAGGTCTGATGGCCAAGCGTGTCAGACTGAGCGGCGCGTCTCCATTTCTCAGGGATGTCAAACGACGTGTCCCAATCAGGAGGCGTGTCCCGGTTTTCCAGGCACGTTTGGGGAGGCACGTCCCCCATTTCTGCGCAGCGGTTGACACGTGGCTTCTTGCCATTGGAGGAGAAGCGCGTCATTTACAGAGGGCGTGCCTTTTCGGGTGCAGCGGGCAGTTACGGCGACGGTTCGCCTCCAATGGGTACTTATGATGTTCTTTCGGTTACCCACCTTTGGCTTATAAATAACCCATTCCATCATAAGTCCCACTTACTGTTTTTCTGCTCTCTCTCTACTTTGCCCTCTGTTCTTGCGTTTTATCTTGCTTTCTGTGGCGGAGCTTCTTTAATCAGAGCTTTTCCTACCAACTTTCGCGACGGCGTCCTCAGGCAAATCTTTTGGTGGGTTTTGATTTTCAGAGTACTCTGATTCCTCTATTTTTCTGAGTTTTTCTGGAAAACTGTTGTTTTTTCCAAACTCGTCTTCTGAGTTTTTTCTGGAAACTATTTTTTTTTCCATCTCAAACTCTTTTTCATGTCTGCGATGCCTGTTCCCGAGAGCTGGAAACCTCTTCTGGCCCATCCTTGCTGTACCACCCCCGAAAAACTAGAGAGGTGGAAGAAAAAATTCTTTCTTCCGTCTTACGCTGTGACCAGACTGCCTCGTTCTAGCCATTTTGCTTTTTCAAACCGTGGCGACGAGGTTACCGTCTTCCGAGCCCAACTGAAGGCCGGACTTCGGTATCCTCCCCCGAAGGTGGTTTGCGAGTTCTGCCAATTCCATGGCATTGCTGTGAACCAGCTTCCCCCGAACGCGTACTGCTATTTTAACGCCTACCTCTGCATGTGTGGCGTGTTCGGGATAGAGCCCCACTTCATCATTTTCATGCAGTACTACAAGCTCTATGTGGTCCCGAAGGGTGGCTTCTATTTCCTGCTGCCTCGGGGATCCGGGAGCAAAAAATTCACCTTCACCTTCGACACGAAGGATAGCTGGCGGGGGTGGCAGCCTAAGTTCTTTTTCCTCAAGGTGGATAAGAACTGGTCTGATGTCCCGACCAGGTGGGCTCAGGGAGTGCTGAACGCAGACGTCGTTGATCCGAGGATGCTGCTGACCCCACCGTTGGCTTCCGTGTTCGCGGATTTCGACGCCCGCATTCGGGCAGTCGCTGACTGGGCTCCCGAGGTCTCTCCTCGTGCTCTTTACCCCTTTCCTATCAACTGGAGGTTGATGACCGAAGAAGTCCTTCGGGAGCTGAAAGTGGTTAAGGAGCACGTGACTGACCTCAATATGCCCGCTCCCGCCATCGCCGGGAAAGACTCCTGGCTGGTCAAGCTCCTTAAGGGGGAGACTTCTTTCGAAACTTTTGCCGAAAGTGAGTAATCTTCCATCCCTTTATACTTTTTCCTCGGACTTACGCTGATATTTCTTCTCTTTTTCAGAGATGGGCGATGGGGCTGCCGCTTATTACAAGGCCCTCTTTTCTGGCCAAGTGGAGAAGGGGGAGCAGACAAAGAAGGCGGCTTCCCGAAGAAGGAAGACGACAGGGCCGGGACCCTCGGCGAAGCGAGCTAGGAAGGCTCTCCAGCCTTCTCAGCCAGAGTTTTTGGAAGAAGAAGCTGGCGAAGACGCTGGTCTTGTTGAAATTCCACCGGCCGAGGTCCCCGCTACTTCCGCCGAGGTGCCTCCTCTCGACCTCGAGGCCCCCAGAAACACTGTAGTGGTAGAAGTACCCACCGCCGAGGAGCGGTACCGGCAGAAGGGTAAGGGTCTTTCTTCCGAGGGGCCCGAGGATCCCGAGGACACTGTCTCCGAGGTTCCTCCAGGTATGCCTTTAGGCGAAGTTCAGCTCCTTTTCCTTTCGCGAATTTTTCTTCTGCTCCTAACTTCCTTCCTACTTTCAGAGGAGCCCCTTGCTGCTGGCTGGAGGGCCATTCATGAGAGGAAACGAGCCCTCCGCGATGCCATAATCCCTGAGGGGAAGATCCCCTTGGAGCCCTTTTGGACAATCACGGAGGATATGAATTTGCTCTCCGACGATTGTCCAAAAATGACAAAGGAGATTTGGAAGGGGATGACCACTGACGCCTCCTTCCGGGCCATTGCGGCGGCTCACCCGGGGGATAATACCCTCGCCACAAAAGTCACCGAGCATGCTGCTCAGGTATAGTCTTTACACTTTTTTCCTCAATTTTCTAAGTGTTTAGACTTGTACTAACCTGGACTTTTGCCTTGCCGTAGCTGCTGGAGTACACTGGTTATCTCCGAGTTCGGGTGGCCAGACAGGCTGCCTCCAAGGATGCGACTTCGCGGGAACTCAGTGAAGCGAAGGCTTCGTTTGCGAAGGTGATCGCCAGCAACCAGCAGCTGAAAGCGGATTGTTCTCAGCAACTTGCTGCCGTTCGGGAGGAGTTCTCGAAGAAAAGAGAAGAACTTGAAAAGGACTCCTCCCGGAAGATTGCCGACCTCGGCGACCAAGTAAAGGGGCTGCTCGCCGCCAACGAAGATCTTGTCAAGGACAAGGCTGTTTCTGACAGTCTTGCGTCGAGGTTGACGGACGAGAACAATGCTCTTCAAGCCGAGGTCGAGGCTCTGAAGAAGGAGTCCGGAGAGACGCTGGGGATAAGCGAGCTCGAAGAGGAGGTTGCTGAGCTGAGGGACGAGGTCAATGTCCTTGGCGTTCAAAAACGTACTTCTGATAACATGGCCAAGGTCGCCTTTCAGGACGGCTTCTGCCTCGCTCGGCACCAGGTGCTGCAGAGGTTCCCAGATTTGGACCTCTCTTTTCTGGAGGGCCTAAATATTCCTGAGGGACCTCGGTGGCAGTGGTCCAAGGTCGAGCATCTGAAGCTTCCTGGTCTTCGTCCGCCCGGCTCTCCCTAGTTTGTTTTAGGGCTCCTCTTATTTTTCTCCTTCGTGCTCCTTCTTTGGACACTTCTTTTGTAAGGCAGCGTTTGCTCTACATGAACAATCTTTTCGGCTAAGTCCTTTCTTGCAAGTTTCTTTATTTCCACTGTCCCGAACACGTTTGCTCAAGAGACTTTCGGAAAACCTGTAACCAAAGAAACTTTTTACCTTCCTTTATCCCGAGTGTGCTCGCTCAAGAGACTTTCTGGAAAGTTTGCAAAAATTTGGCTAAGTCTTTTGCATGCTTTTTGTTTCCTTTTATCCCGAACATGTTTGCTCAAGGGACTTCGGAAAACCTGCGACCAAAGAAACTTTTTACCTTCCTTTGTCCTGAGTGTGCTCGCTCAAGAGACTTTCTGGAAAGTTTGCAAAAATTTGGCTAAGTCTTTTGCATGCTTTTTGTTTCCTTTTATCCCGAACATGTTTGCTCAAGGGACTTCGGAAAACCTGCGACCAAAGAAACTTTTTACCTTCCTTTGTCCCGAGTGTGCTCGCTCAAGAGACTTTCTGGAAAGTTTGCAAAAATTTGGCTAAGTCTTTTGCAGGCTTTTTGTTTCCTTTTATCCCGAACATGTTTGCTCAAGGGACTTCAGAAAACCTGCGACCAAAGAAACTTTTTACCTTCCTTTGTCCCGAGTGTGCTCGCTCAAGAGACTTTCTGGAAAGTTTGCAAAAATTTGGCTAAGTCTTTTGCAGGCTTTTTGTTTCCTTTTATCCCGAACATGTTTGCTCAAGGGACTTCGGAAAAGTTTCAGCCAAATTTTTCTGTCTTCCTATTGTCCCGAGCATATTTGCTCAAGGGACTTAGGAAAATTCTCACGAGATTGCTCATTTCCCTCTTTCCCGAGCATGTACGCTCAAGGGTGTTTGGAAATTATCTCTGCTTTTGTTTTGGCGTGCACTATTACGAGATTCTTGCTTTCCCTTTTTTCCGAGCATAGTGGCTCAAGGGCCTTCGGGAAGTCACATCTGCTTTTTTCGTGGCGAGCACCTTCGCGGAATTCTGTCTTGGACAATTTGGTATACTTAAGAATTTTTCTCAAGACCATTCTGTACTTAGAGTATTTCTTGTACAATATATCTCTTCCGCTCAACCTTAGGCGTAGAATTTTTTCAAGACGTCTGAATGCCAAGTGTTTTTCAATTCTACGCCTTCGGCGTCGCCAAGCCTATACACGCCTTTCCGTACTTCGGCGAGAACCAGATAAGGTCCTTCCTAATTTGCGCGAAGTACGCCGTGAGATGGCCTTCGGGGTGCAAAGTCGGCCTTTCGGAGAACGAGGTCTCCTTTTTTGATTTCTTTTGGCCTGGCTTTTAGGTTGATAGCCGCGGCCACTCTTTGCTGGAAAGCTTTTCTTCTCAGCCCGGCTATTTCTCTGTGTTCGGTCACAAGGTCGAGCTTAGTTCTCAGACCGAGGTCGTTTCCGCCTTCATCAAATACTTGCACCCGTATTGAAGGCTGAACTATCTCTATTGGGATAATGGCCTCTGTTCCGAAGACGAGTGAGAAGGGAGTTTCCCCTATGGCTCTTCGTGGCGTCGTTCGGTAGCTCCACAATACACTTTGGAGTTCTCCTGGCCATTTCCCCTTGGCTTCCCCAAGTCTCTTTTTCAGGCCATCTTTTATGGTCCTGTTTGATACTTCCACCTGCCCATTGCTTTGGGGGTGAGCTACTGGGGCGAAGTGCATCTTTATTCCGAGGTTGCTGATGAATTCCTGGAATCCTTTGTCTATGAACTGGGATCCATTATCAGCTACTAGTACCCTCGGTATGCCAAATCTGCATACGATGTTTTTCCATACGAACTTCTGCACTTCTTTTGCCGAGATAGTTGCTAGTGGTTCTGCCTCTACCCACTTTGAGAAATAGTCCACTGCTACCACGCAGAATTTCACGCCTCCCGGTGCTGTGGGGAGTGGCCCAATGAGGTCTATACCCCAGACTGCGAAGGGCCAAGGATAGTCTGCCGATGTTACCATTTCTGAGGGTATCCTCTGGATTTTTGCATGTCTCTGGCAACTACTGCACTTCTGGACGAACTGCCTTGCGTCCTTTCTCAGGGTAGGCCAGAAGTATCCTTGGCGGAGTATCACTGCTGCAAGGGCATCAGTTCCAATGTGCGAGCCGCACATGCCTTCGTGAACTTCTTCGAGAACCATCTCAGTATCCTCTTCGCCCACACATCTCTGCAGCGGATTTGCATATCCTTGCCGATATAACTCTTCACCAATCAGGAAGAATCTTCCGGCACGTCTTCGCAGTCTTGCAGCATTGCCAGCGTCTTCGGGAAGCTCATTCTCTGCGAGGTATTTCTTTATGGGGTCCTTCCACCCTGTTCCCGAGGACGTTATGCTTAGCACGGAGATGCTTGGATGGTCTAGCACCTCGGTGTATGTTTTGGACTTCGCTAAGCAATCTGCCTCAGTGTTATTCCGCCGGGGTACATTTTCGATCCGCACGGCGTCAAACTCTTGGATGAGTTTTGTTACCAGCTCGTGGTATTTTGCCAAGATTGGGTCCTTCGCCCCATAATCTCCTGCCGTCTGCCGAACTACCAGCTGGGAATCACTGTGAGCCCTTAAGTTTCTCACGCCAATCTTTCTGGCCAAGCGTAATCCCGCTATGAGGGCTTCATACTCAGCCACATTATTGGTGACGTTGAAGCTGAACTTGATAGCCTTCATCACCTCTAGGCCTTCGGGTCCTCTGATAACTATTCCAGCTCCCTGGTGTTCGGACCCCGAGGCTCCGTCAACATGCAAGGTCCATTCTGGCTCACCTTCTTTCGGATCTGAGTGGTTCTCCTCAGTGGTGGGTATTTTGGCGATAAAATCTGCCAATGCTTGGGCTTTTATGGCCTTCCGAGGCTCATAGGTGATTTCGTGTTCGCCAAGCTCTATGCACCACTTGGAGAGCCTTCCCGAATGATCAACTCTCTTCATAACATCTCGTAGTGGTAGACTACTTCGGACGATGATGGGGTGAGCCTGGAAATATGGTCGCAGTCTTCTTCCTGCAAGCACCAAGGCGTATATAGCTTTTTGAAGCAAAGGGTACCTGACTTCGGCGTCATGCAGGGACTTGCTGACGTAGTAGACCGGCCATTGTTTTGGCCCTTCTTCTTTTATCAGGACCGAGCTCACGGCCTTTTCTGTGACGGCGAGGTACAGTACGAGGGGTTCTCCCTCCCGAGGTTGTCGCAGAGTCGGCAGGCTGGCCAGGTAGACTTTGAGTTCTTCCCAGGCCTTTTGGCAATCTTCATCCCAGGGATGATTGTTTCTTTCGAGGTCGCCTTCCATCTTTGCTGCCTTTGTGAGGACTTTGAAGAAAGGTCTACACTTATCTCCGTACCTGGAAATAAACCTGCTCAGAGAGGTTATTCTTCCGTTTAGTCTCTGCACGTCTTTGACTGTGGCAGGAGTTCGGAACTCAAGCAGAGCCTTAATCTTCTCAGGATTGGCGTCGATGCCTCTTTCGGATACCATGTACCCAAGGAATTTTCCCGACGTCACCCCGAAGATACACTTCTCGGGGTTAAGGCGAATCCCGAAGGCTCTGAGCTTTTGGAAGGTTTCCTCCAAATCTGCAACGTGGTAGCCGGGCAGCTTGCTTTTGACTATCATATCATCAACATATACCTCCATGTTTCTCCCCATTTGGTCCTTGAAGACCTTGTTCATCAGTCTCTGGTAGGTGGCTCCTGCATTTTTTAGCCCGAAGGGCATTCTGACATAGCAGTACGTTCCTCCCTCGGTGATGAAGGCAGTTTTCTCTTCATCTTCGGGGTCCATCCTTATCTGATGGTAGCCGCTGAAGGCATCTAGGAAGCTCAGGAGCCCGTATTCGGCCGTTGAATCTACCAGTTGATCTATTGGCGGGAGGGGAAATGAGTCTTTCGGGCAAGCATCGTTCAAGTTTCTGAAATCAATGCACATCCGGAGTTTGCTGCTACCTTCTTTTGTGGCAATGACCACGTTGCTTAACCATTCGGGGTATTTGACCTCCCTGATAACTTCAGCATCCAATAGGCGCTGGACTTCGGTTCTCACGAAGTTGCTTTTGTGGGCTGAGATGCTTCGTTTCTTTTGCCTGATAGGTTTTGCTTCCGGGCTTACTTTGAGGCTGTGCTGTATTATGCCAGGGTTCACTCCTGGCATGTCTTTCGGCGAGTAGGCAAACAGATCTTTATTTTTCAGCAGAAAGGATACAAGAATTTCCTTATCACCTTTGGCCAAGCTCTTCCCTATTCGGGTAGATTGTCCTGGGACAAGATCTACTGCTTCCATTTCTGCTTCTGCGGGATCTCTTTCTTTGCCTTTCTCCTGCGCCTTTGCCTCCACTATTTGTGTAGAGTTGTCTGCCGGAGCCTTTCGTGCTTTTACAAACACCTTTCTTACCTCGGCTTGGTCGATAAAGACCTCTGCATCTCCATCCTTGGTGGCGAATGTGACAGTCAAGTACTTCACATCGGGGCGAATGTGCAGGTTCCCCTGAGTCTTCCTTCCAAGGATGGCGTTGTACGAAGACGGGACCTCCATGACGATGAATCTTGCCATTGTGGACGCGTACAACTCAGCCGCTCCGTCTACCGAAGTGCCTTTTATCATTAAAGGGAGGTCGATCCATCCGAGGACGGGTAGTTCCGATGGTCCAACGCCGAAGGTGGGCGTGGTGACTGGTTTAAGTTCGCTGCTGGAGATGCCCAAGCTCGGCAGTAAGTGCGAGAACAGGACGTCAGTATTCGAGCCATCATCGAGCAACACTCTTTTGACGTCCCAGTTCCCTATTCTCGCCATTATCAGCAGCGGGTCGTCATGGGGGAAGACGACGGTGGAGCCATCTTTGCGAGCCAATTTCTTTGATGGACTTTGATACTCCATAACCGCAATTTCTCTAGCCTTCCGCTTTCTTTCCGAGGATGGGAGCCCCGTGGTAATGGTTTGGATGACCCCTACTGGAGGTGGAAGGCGCCTTTTTGGACTTCTGTTTCTCCACCTGTCTGAGTCATAGTCCTCGTTTTCGGCCCTCTCTTCCTCCTCTTTTCTGCCTTTTGGGGAGGGCATCCGCAGGTATTTGCGAAGCTGGCCCTGTTTGATCAGCGACTCTTTGTACTTCTTCAGCTGGAAGCAGTCTTCGGTGTCATGACCGTGGTCGCGATGAAACTGGCAGAACTTCTTGGCATTCTTCTTATTATCGGCGGCCATGGCCTTTGGCCGCCGAATCTGCGTCCCTTGCCTTTCCAGCGCCATGAGAATGTTGGTCCGTGTCGTGCTCAAGGGTGTGAAACTTTGAGGTTTCTTTCCTCGCATTCGCCGTGGTCGACCTGTGTTTTCAGAAAGATGCCGAGCTTGCTGGCTGGACCCTTCGGCGCGGTGATGATCAGACTTCGGCCCCGCCATCCTCAATTCCTCGGCTGTCATGTGCTGCTCTGCCCTTTGGTAAAATTCTCCGAGGGTCTTCGGGGGGTCCTTTGAGAACTCGTAGAACAGCTGTGAGTCACGCCGAAGGCCCCGTGTCATAGCGAGGATGCGGATTTCGGGCCGGAAGTCCGGGACGCTGAGTGCTTCCCTGTTGAATCGTTCGACATAGTCTCGGATCGTCTCTCCGTTTCTCTGCTCTATGTCGAACATCTGCACAGGCATTTTGGCCGTCGGCCTGCTCCCAATGAACTGCTGGGTAAAGGCTGTGGACAACTCCTGAAACTCAGTGATAGTCCCTGGGGGCAAAGAATTGTAGCATGCTGTTGCTGGGCCCGTGAGGGTGACTTCAAAGCATTTGCACATGGTAGCGTCATCAGCTCCGTGCATTATCATGCTCCGCCTGTACTTCGTTAGATGGGCCTGTGGATCAGTCCGGCCATCATAGATCTCCAGCCTAGGCACTCTGAAGTCGCCTGGCATAGCTGCCTCAACGACGGTGCGAATAAACGGGGAGCCATCTTCGCATAATGCCCCCGACAGCCTGTCCCAAACGGGTTTTCTGGTCACTTGCTTCTCCACTCTGTCCAGCCGTGCCAATATCCTTTCCATAAGCGCAGTGGCGCTAGGACCATTTTCGCGGGAGGGAGATCGACGGCGCCTTTTCGGGGAGCGAGTTCGGCGCGGAGGGGTCAGGGACCTCGCCTCGGGCGACGAACTGCTTCGCTGTGAGACTCTCGGTCGCTTGGACCCAGTTTGTCCCACAGGCCGTTTCCCGAGGGCTATATCTTCTGTGGATGATTCTCCGCGAGGCTCTCCACTTCCTGAACTGCGGTGTGTAGACTTGGGGCTTCTCTCCCGAGGGCGTGCTGATGAGGAAGGTTTCTGGGCCCGTGACTGCTGTGGCCATCTTCGGTCGATCTGCTGAGTCATTTCAGCAACGACCGAGCGCTGAAAGTCCCTCAAGAAGCTCATGGTGATTACCAGAGGGCGGTCCTCCTCGGGCGTAGAAGTCTCTGGGAGTGTCTGCTCAGCAGCCGGTTGTATCTCAGGCGCGGACGAGGACCTTGGGAGTCCCTTGTCCTTAGAACGCCGAGTCTCAACGACGGCAATCTGCGAGCGGGTTCCCACAGACGGCGCCAAATGATGGCCTAAGGCCTCATCGTTGTGAGTCATGATGACTGTTGAGGAGACTTCTAGGAGGAAGAACGCCTGGAAGGTGGATCGCCCCAAGGAGAGTACCTGAAAAGCTGGTAAACAGGGTTAGGAGGCCCCCGGAGTGTTTTTCCGGGGGGGGAGCCTCCGACGCCCAAGTCAGTGGTGGCCGGAAGAAGGAGAAAGTCACTAGCTCAAAGAGAAAGGCAGAAAAGTCTCGCCTGGTATTTTCTCAGGGTGTGGGAGCTGTATATCCGGCCTGCCAACCTCCTGTCAAGTATTTATTTCCTGTATATATAGGAATACCTAGCCCGTTCAGATCATGACACGTGTGCGGTCGGATGCTCCTGAACGTCTGGGCGTAGGGGACAGATAGTTGGTAACTAGATGGCCTCGAGCCTTGTGCTGAGACGGGCCATTATATGATTCTGATGGCGTCTGCGCGTCAGGGCGACTTTTTACGTCTGTGGTGGGACGTGTCAGAGGCTTCCTTAAATGCTTCCTTAAATGCGCCTGCCGTACTCCCGAGGTCCCTGGGCGAGGTCGTCCTCTAGTTCGGACAGAGCCTCTTCGGGAAGCCTACCCTCAGTTCGGGGGTTCCCAGTTCCAGGGGGTTCCGCCTTCGGGGATATCATATTCGGGCAGCAATGTCTAGTGCCACTTTTCCGAAGGCGCGCTGTTCACAACCTTGGGGGGCGAATGGAGTCCTCAAGTTTTACTGGCGTGCCGAGGCTCGGAGCTCTCAGGCTATCTCCCGAGGTGCATGATTCCACCTATTCCCGGGAAGCGCCAGTTCTTCTGGCCATTGCTGTGGCAGGGTATTCGGCCAGATTGAGGCGATAGCCTTTGGCTATCACTGCGTTTGTACTTTGTTAGGTGGGCCTGGGGATCAGTCCGACCCTCATAGGTCTCCAGCCGAGGTAGCCTGAAGTCACTTGGCATGGCCGCCTCGACCACTGTTCGGGCGAAAGGAGTTTCATCTCCAGAGACCGTTTCAGTTAGCCTGGCCCAAACAGGCTTGCGTGCTACCTGCTATTCCACTCTCTCCAGTCTTGCCAAGACTTTCTCCAGGAGGAGTGTAGCACTGGGCTCCTCTTCCTGGTGCCGTCCCTTCGGGGAGCGACTTCGGTCCCGAGGTGAGGGGGACCCTGCCTCTGTTGATAAACTTCTTCTGGTTGGGACTTCGGGTCGTTTAGACCTTGCTCTTTCCGCCAGCCGTGCCCCCAGGGGCAAGTTATCTGTCGAGGACTCTTCTCGTGGCTCCCCACTTCCCGAGCTATGATGGGTTGCCCTCGGGCTTTTCTCCCGAGGTCGTGCTGACGAGGTGGGTTTTTGCGCCTGGGCTGGTTGCGGCCATCTTCGGTCTATTTGTTGTGTCATTTCAGCCACAACAGACCTCTGAAAGTCTCTTAAAAAATCCATGGTGATGACAAGAGGGCGTTCCTCTTCAGGCAAGGAAGTCTCTGGGGGACTTTGTTCGGTAGCTGGTTGGGTCTCAGGCATGGACGGGGACTTCGGAAGTCCTTTGTCCTTCGAACGCCGAGTTTCGACAACAGCTACCTGGGAGTAGGTTCCCACAGACGGCGCCAAATGATGCCCCAAGGCATCTTCGTTTGCTGTCATGTTGACAGGTGGAGAGACTTCCTGAGGAGGCGAGTGCCTGGAGCTCAGATTTCCCAGCTGAGTGTGCCTGAAAAGCTCAAAGAAGAGGTTAGGAGGTCCCCGGTTTGCTTTTCCGGGGAGGACCCTCCGACGCCCAAGTCAGTTTTCTGAGTGAAGGTGGAGGAAGAACACTAAGGGATCAAGTGTCTTGCCTATTTTGTGTTTTCTCAGAGAGAGGAAAATGCCCCATCCTTTGCCCAGTCCCATTTCCTAGTATTTATAGGAGTAGCTGGTCCGTTCAGATCATGACACGTGTTCGGTCGGATTTGATCTGTCTCTTTGGACCTAGGGGACAGGCAGCCGTTTGCAGCCTCTTTTAGCCCTGGACCCGGACGGGTTGTGTCAGGACTGGGGCGGCTGCGGCGTGTCATTTCGCCGTTCAGATGTGACGTGTGGGGCTTGTGGGCGACATGTCAGAGGCTCCTTAAATGCTCATACCGTACTCCCGAGGTCCCCTGGGCGAGGTCGCCCTTCGGTGCGTGCACCCTCTTCGGATTCTATCCGTCCTTCGGTGCGAGCACCTCCTTCGGGATCTATCCCATAATTCTGGGAGCGCCCTTGATGAACACCTTCTTCGGGACTCACATCCATAGTTCGGGGATTCCCTTGTTCAGGTGTTTCTTCTTCGGGGAAGACCTCTTTGGGGCCTCTTCCTTCGGGGAGATTCTCCCTTGCTTCAGGGAGATGGCTCTCTTACCCGAAGACGGTCAGTTTAGCCCCTCGATGGAGATGGTGTTGTCCTCGGAATTCCTGACGAGCTACCGAAGTCTCGAGCTCATAGTGTTTGACTTCGCACCTTCCGAGGTCAGTAAAAAGATCCTCTCTTGGGTGACGTCAGACTCCTCGGCCAATATTCTGGCGCGGAGTTACTACCGAGGAGGCGTTAGCCTTTGGCTATCAAGAGCCATCTTTCTGAAGCAAGGGAGAATCTCCCCGAAGGCAGAGGCCCCGAAGAGGATCTTCCCCGAACAAGAAACACCTGAGCAAGGGTATCCCCTAACTATGGGTGTGAGTCCCGAAGAAGGTGTTCATCAAGGGAACTCCCAGAACTATGGGATAGATCCCGAAGGAGGTGCTCGCACCAAAGGACGGATAGAATCCGAAGAGGGTGCACGCACCGAAGGGCGACCTCGCCCAGGGGACCTCGGGAGTACGGTATGAGCATTTAAGGAGCCTCTGACATGTCGCCCACAAGCCCTACACGTCACATCTGAACGGCGAACTGACACACCGCAGCCGCCCCCGTCCTGACACAACCCGTCCGGGTCCAGGGCTGAAGGAGGCTGCAAACGGCTGCCTGTCCCCTAGGTCCAAAACTACAGATCAAATCCGACCGAACACGTGTCATGATCTGAACGGACCAGCTACTCCTATAAATACTAGGAAATAGGACTGGGCAAAGGATGGGCATTTTCCTCCCTCTGAGAAAACACAAAACAGGTAAGACACTTGATCCCTTAGTGTTCTTCCTCCACTTTCACTCAGAAAACTGACTTGGGCGTCGGAGGATCCTCCCCGGAAAAGCAAACCGGGGACCTCCTAACCTCTTCTTTGAGCTTTTCAGGCACGCTCAGCTGGGAAACCAGAGCTCTAGACGCTTGCCTCCTCAGGAAGTCTCTCCGCCTGTCAACATGACAGCAAACGAAGATGCCTTGGGGCATCATTTGGCGCTGTCTGTGGGAAACTACTCCCAGGTAGCTGTTGTCGAAACTCGGCGTTCGAAGGACAAAGGACTCCCGAAGTCCCCATCCGCGCCTGAAATCCAACCAGCTACCGAACAAAGTCCCCCAGAGACTTCCTTGCCTGAAGAGGAACGCCTTCTGGTCATCACCATGGGTTTTTTACGAGACTTTCAGAGGTCCGTTGTGGCTGAAATGACACAACAGATAGACCGAAGGTGGCCGCAACCAGCCCAGGCGCAAAAACCCACTTCGCCAGCACGACCTCGGGAGAAAATCCCAAGGGCAACCCATCATAGCTCGGGAAGTGGGGAGCCGCGGGAAGAGTCCTCGACAGATAACTTGCCCCTCGGGGCACGGCTGGCGGAAAGAGCAAGGTCTGAACGACCTGAAGTCCCGTCCAGAAGAAGTTTGTCGCCAGAGGCAAAGTCCCCCTCACCCCGGTACCGAAGCCGCTCCCCGAAGAGACAGCAACAGTCCTCTTACCGAAAAACCTCTAAGCACCAAGAAGAGGAGCCCAGTGCTACACTCCTCCTGGAGAAAGTCTTGGCAAGACTGGAGAGAGTGGAACAGCAGGTGGCACGCAAGCCTGTTTGGGCCAGGCTAACTGAAACCGTCTCTGGAGATGAAACTCCTTTCGCCCGAACAGTGGTCGAGGAGGTCATGCCAAGTGATTTCAGGCTACCTTGGCTAGAGACCTACGAGGGTCGGACTGATCCCCAGGCCCACCTAACAAAGTACAAACGCAGCATGGTGCTACACGGGGCTGATGATGCTACACTTTGCAAGTGCTTCGAAGTCACCCTCACAGGACCAGCAACTGCCTGGTACAATTCCCTACCTCCCGGAAACATCAGGGGGTTCCAGGAGCTGTCCACAGCGTTCACCCAACAGTTCATTGGGAGCAGGCCGACGGCGAAGATGCCCGTCCAGATGTTCGACATAGCACAAAGAAACGGGGAGACCATCCGTGACTATGTCGAGAGGTTCAACAGAGAGGCCCTCAGTGTTCCGGACTTTCGTACCGAAATCCGCATCCTCGCCATGATAAGGGGCCTCCGGAGGGATTCGCACTTGTTTTATGAATTCTCCAAAGATCCCCCGGACACGCTGGGAGAATTCTACCGAAGGGCTGAACAACATATGACAGCCGAAGAGCTGAGAATGACAGGACCAAAGGCTGACCATATTCACGCTCGTGGCGAAGGGTCCAGCCAGTAAGCCCGGTGTCCAACGGAACAGTTAGGCTGACCTCGGAGAGCGCGAGTAGGAGGAAGGAAGCCCCAAAACTTTACACCTCTGAGCACCACAAGGGCTAACGTCCTCATGGCGTTGGAAAAACAGGGGGCTCAAATCCAACGACCGAGGGGCATGACTGCTGACAACAGAAGGAACATGAAGAAGTTCTGTCAGTTCCACCGTGATCACGGTCATGACACCGAAGACTGCTTTCAGCTGAAAAAGTACATTGAATCACTGATAAAGCAGGGCCAGCTTCGGCGTTATTTGAGAATGCCTTCCCCGAAGGGGAAAAAGGAGGAAGAAGGAAAGCCCGATGACGAGGATTACGATTCAGACAGGCGAAGGAACCGAAGTCCGAGAAGGCGTCTTCCACCTTCGGCAGGAGTAATACAGACGATCACAACCGGAGTTCCATCCTCGGAAAGAAAAAGAAGGGCCAGAGAGATAGCGGTGATGGAATATCAGAGCCCAACGAAAAAATTGGCCCGCGAGGATGGCTCCACCATCGTATTCCCCCATGACGATCCATTGCTGATAATGGCGAGGATAGGAAACTGGGACGTCAAGAGGGTACTGCTGGACGATGGGTCAAACGCACACGTCTTGTTCTCACATTTGCTGCCAAGCTTGGGCGTATCCAGGAGTGACTTCAAGGCTGTTACTTCACCCACGTTCGGCGTAGGACCATCTGAGCTACCTGTCCTCGGGTGGATCGACCTCCCCTTGATGATGAAAGGAACTTCGGAGAAAGGAACTGCTGAGTTGTTCGCCTCTACCATGGCAAGATTCATAGTCATGGACGTCCCTTCGTCATACAACGCCATCCTCGGCAGACAGACACAGGGAAATTTGCACATTCGCCCTGATGTAAAGTACTTGACCGTCGCCTTCGCCACCAAAGGAGGAGACGCAAAGATCTTCATTGATCAAGGCGAGGTGAGAAAGGTGTTCGTCAGAGCACGAAAGGCTCCAGCAAGCAACTTAGCACTTGCTGTAGAAGCAAAAGAGCTGGAAAGGGGCGAGGCAGAAGATCCCACAAAAGCGGAAACAGAAGAAGTAGAGCTTGTCCCAGTCCATAATACCCGAATAGGGAAAAGCATGGCCGAAGGAGACAAGGAAAAACTTGTATCTTTTCTGCTTGCAAATAAAGATCTGTTCGCCTACTCGCCGAAGGACATGCCAGGGGTAAACCCTTGCGTAATCCAGCATAGCCTCAAAGCGAGTCCGGAAGTAAAACCTGTCCGGAAAAAGAAACGGAGCATCTCGGCTCACAAAAATGACTTCGTTAAGACCGAAGTCCAGCGTCTAATAGATGCTAGCGTTATCCGGGAGGTAAACTACCCCGAATGGCTAAGCAACGTGGTAATTGCCACAAAAGAAGGAAGTAGTAAGCTCTGGATGTGCATCGACTTCAGAAATTTGAACGATGCTTGCCCGAAAGATTCATATCCTCTTCCGCCAATAGACCAACTGGTAGATTCAACTGCCGAGTACGGGCTCCTAAGTTTCCTGGACGCTTTCAGTGGGTGTCATCAGATAAGGATGAACCCCGAAGATGAAGAGAAGACTGCCTTCATCACTGAGGGAGGAACATATTGCTATATCAGGATGCCCTTTGGACTCAAAAATGCAGGAGCCACCTACCAGAGGCTGATGAATAAAGTGTTCAAAGACCAAATGGGGAGGAACATGGAGGTGTATGTTGATGATATGATAGTCAAAAGCAAACTGCCTGGCTACCACGTTGAAGATTTAGAGGAAACCTTCCAAAAACTCAGAGCCTTCGGGATCCGCCTTAATCCTGAGAAATGCATCTTCGGAGTGACCTCGGGAAAGTTCCTTGGGTACATGGTATCCGAAAGAGGCATCGATGCTAACCCCGAGAAGATTAAGGCTTTGCTCGAATTCCGAACTCCTGCCACAGTCAAAGACGTGCAAAGACTCACCGGAAGAATAACCTCTCTGAGCAGGTTTATTTCCAGGTACGGAGATAGGTGTCGACCCTTCTTCAAAGTGCTCACAAAGGCAGCAAAGATGGAAGGCGACCTCGGAAGGAATGGTCATCCTTGGGATGAAGATTGCCAAAAAGCCTGGGAAGAACTCAAAGTCTACTTGGACGGCCTGCCGACTCTGCGGCAACCTCGGGAGGGAGAGCCCCTGGTATTATACCTCGCCGTCACACAAAAAGCTGTGAGCTCGGTCCTCGTGAAAGAAGAAGGGCCAAAGCAATGGCCGGTCTACTATGTCAGCAAGTCCCTGCATGGCACCGAAGTCAGGTACCCTTTGCTTCAAAAAGCTATATACGCCTTAGTGCTTGCAGGGAGAAGGCTGCGGCCATACTTTCAGGCTCACCCCATTATCGTCCGAAGTACCTTGCCTCTACGGGATGTTATGAGGAAAGTTGATCACTCAGGAAGGCTTTCCAAGTGGTGTATAGAGCTTGGCGAACACGACATCACGTATGAACCCCGAAAAGCTATAAAAGCTCAAGCTTTGGCAGACTTCATCGCCGAAGTACCAAACACCGAGGAGGGACATTCGTTCTCTGGCGAAGACGAGCCAGAATGGACGTTATATGTTGACGGGGCCTCAGGTTCCGAACACCAGGGAACTGGAGTGATTATCAGAGGCCCCGAAGGCCTAGAAGTAATGAAGGCCATCAAGTTCAGTTTCAACGCCACCAACAATATGGCCGAGTATGAGGCCCTCATAGCAGGATTACGCCTGGCCAGAAAGATTGGCGTGAGAAACCTGAAAGCCCACAGTGACTCCCAGCTGGTGGTCCGGCAAATGGCAGGGGACTATGGCGCGAAAGACCCGACCTTGGTGAAATACCATGAGTTGGTAACAAAGCTTATTCGGGAGTTCGACGTCGTGAAAATCAAGAATGTACCCCGACGGGAAAATGCTGAGGCAGACTGTTTGGCGAAGTCGAGAACTTGCACCGAGGTGCTAAGCCACCCCAGCATCACAGTATTAAGCATAGCGACCTCGGGGAAAGGATGCAAAGAACCAATCAAAAAGTATCTCGCAACCAACACACTCCCCGAAAACCCCAGCGAAGCCGCAAAAGTGCGAAGGCGCTCCGGACGTTTCTTCTTAATTGGAGAAGAACTATATCGGCAAGGATATGCAAATCCACTACAGAGATGTGTTAGTGAAGAGGATACTGAAATGATCCTCGAAGAAGTTCACGAAGGTGCCTGTGGTTCGCACATCGGAACCGACGCCCTGGCAGCAGTGATACTTCGCCAAGGATACTTCTGGCCTACCCTGAGAAAGGACGCCAAGCAGTTCGTCCAGAAATGTGGTAGTTGCCAGATACATGCGAACATCCAAAGAACACCCTCGGAGTTTGTGACTTCGGCAGACTATCCTTGGCCCTTCGCAGTTTGGGGCATAGATCTCATTGGGCCACTCCCAACGGGGCCTGGAGGCGTAAAGTTCTGCGTAGTAGCAGTTGACTATTTCTCTAAGTGGGTCGAGGCAGAATCTCTGACAACTATCTCGGCAAAAGAAGTGCAGAAGTTCGTATGGAAAAACATCGTATGCAGATTTGGCATATCGAGGGTGCTCGTAGCGGACAATGGATCCCAGTTCATAGACAAAGGATTCCAAGAGTTCATTAGCGACCTCGGGACAAAAATGCACTTCGCCCCAGTAGCTCACCCCCAAAGTAATGGGCAGGTAGAAGTATCTAACAGGACCATAAAAGATGGTCTGAAAAAAAGATTGGGAGAAGCAAAAGGGAAATGGCCAGGAGAACTCCAAAGCGTGTTATGGAGTTACCGAACAACACCCCGAAGAGCCACAGGGGAAACGCCCTTTTCACTCGTCTTCGGTACAGAGGCCATCATCCCTGACGAGGTACTACAACCGTCAATACGAGTCCAAGTGTTCGATGAAAAAGGAAATGACCTCGGCCTGAGAACCAAGCTCGACCTCGTCAGCGAACACAGAGAAGTAGCTGAGCTGAGAAGAAAAGCTTTCCAGCAAAGAGTGGCAGCAGCCATAAACTTACGCGCCAGGCCAAAGGGAATAAAGAAGGGAGATCTCGTTCTCCGAAAGGCTGAATTCGCACCCCGAAAGCCGTCCCACGGGGTACTTCGTGCAAATTGGGAAGGACCGTACCTGGTACTTGCCGAAGTACGAAAAGGAGTTTATAAGCTCGGTGACGCCGAAGGCATAGAATTAAAAAACACTTGGCACTCAGAGGCCTTGAAAAAATTCTATGCCTAAAAAGTTTGGGGGGAAAGTTGTATTGCACAAGTTGGACAAATTTGTCTAAGTAAAAAGTTCTGAAGAAGTACAAAACAAGAGTCTCACGAAAGCAATAGCCGAGGAAAGCAAAAGTATGGTTTTCCGAAGTCCCTTGAGCGAATATGTTCGGGACAAAGGAAAGCAAGAGTATGGTTTTCCGAAGTCCCTTGAGCGAATATGTTCGGGACAAAGGAAAGCAAGAGTATGGTTTTCCGAAGTCCCTTGAGCGAATATGTTCGGGACAAAGGAAAGCAAGAATATGGTTTTCCGAGGTCTCTCGAGCGAATTATGTTCGGGACAAAGGGAAACAAAGGGATCTGGCAAAAAATACTTAGCCAAATTTTTATCTATTGAGCCAAAGAGTGCTTACAGAGAAGAAAGTTGCTGAAAGACTACAAAAAAGAAGAAGAAAATGAAGACAAAAGGCCCTAGTACAAACTAAGGAACCTCGGCGTCTTGAGAACTGCCAGCCTCTGTGCTTTTGTCAGCAGCCTTCGGCGCCGAGAAAGAAGGAGGCAGTTTCAAGTGCTCGATCTTGGACCAAGTCCACCGAGGCTCCTTCGGGATGTTCATGCCTTCGAGGAAGGAGAGGTCGAAATCTGGGAACTTCTGCAGAATTTGGTGCCGAGCAAGACAGAAGCCGTTTTGAAAGCCCAACTTCATCATATCGTCGGACTCCCACTTCTTGACCGCCAAATCTGCATAGTCCTTCTCCAGATCCGCGTAATCCTTCTCCAGATCCTTATGCTTTTTCTTCAATGCCTTCATCTTCTTCTTCTCTTCTGAAGGCTTCTTCAGAGATGCGACCTCGGCTTCGAGCTGGGCCTTTTCCTCGAGCGTCTTCGCAAGGATTGCGTCACTTTCTGACTTATCCTTTTGAATCGCTTCTACGGCCGAAGTCAGCTCCGCCACCCGAGAGCCGATGTCAGAAAGTTTCTGGGAGGAGCCTTTCTCAAGTTCCTCTTTCTCTTTTATGAACCCCTCCCGAAGTTCAGCAATTTCCTTCTCCGAAGACTGCTTTAGCTGAGCATTGTCGGCAGCCAACGCCGAACACTGGGCCTTCGTCTTGGTGTGAAGGTCCCAGAGTGACGCCCTCCGTTCTGTCTCCCGCGCTACCCGAACACGGAGCAACGCGGCATACCCCATCAGCTGCAAAAAAGGCAAAACAAAGGGAAAACGATGCTAAGTAAAAAGCAAAGGCGAAATCAGCACTAAGGAAACAGTGAAGCATACCTGGGCGGCATGTTCAGTGAGTTTGGCGGCCAAAGAGATGTCGCCAGGGTAAGCCTCCGTAAGGGCCTTGTAAGAGGCCTCAGTAAAAACCCCTTTGCACATCTGCCTGGCCATTTCGGGACAGTCCTCGGAGTACATATTCATGTCCTCCGTGAACGTCCAGAAGGGCTCCTTCAGAACTTTCCCTGCCGGGACTTGGGCATCCCGAAGGGCCCTCTTGCGGGCGTGTTCGGCAACCCAGTCAGGAGCGGCCACCTCCGCTGCACAACAAGGCAAGAAAATTGGTTAAGGCCAGAAAAGTCTTTAGGATTTACAAGAGAAAAAAGGTTCTTCGACAAAATACAAACCTGCTGGCACCTCGGTAACGTCATCGTCAAGAATCGACGTCACCTCAGTAGAGACCCCCTTGCCTTTTATTCGGCGCCGTTCCTCGGCAGAAGGGGTCTCCTCCCCGTCGCCCTCCAGAAGAGCATGCGAAGGCGTGGGGCTTTGAGGAAGGACGTCGGAAGAAGGGACGTCAACAGGAGGAACCTCGAGCAAAGGGGCAGCAAGGACTTCGGGCTCCTCGCCTACCTCCTCCGGAATTTGCGGAAGAGAGGAAGGAGCAGCTTTCTTTGCCCGTTTGGGGGGAGGGCCGCCCGAAGTCTGCTTCCGCCTCCGAGAGGCGGCCTTCTTTGTCTGTTCGCCCCTCTGGGCCTGCCCGGTAAAAAGAGCCTTATAAAAGGCAGCCACGTCGTCGCCCATCTCTGAAAAAAGAAAAAAGAAGATCAGTGTAAGTCCAAGATGAAGTTATGAAGGAAAAAATGAGAAAGTAACTTACTCTCGTAAAAAGACTCATAAGTCTCCTTCCTCCGAAGGAGTTTCACGAGCCAGGAGTCCTTCCCCGAAGAAGCCGGTTTCGGCATATTGAGGTCTGTCACGTGTTCCTTTATCACCTTAAGTTCCCGAAGGACCTCTTCGGTCATGAGCCTCCAGTTGATCGGAAAGGGGTAAAGGGCACGAGGAGAGACCTCGGTAGCCCAGTCAGAGACGGCCCGGATGAGCCTGTCGAAGTCCTCAAAGATAGGTGCTACGTCAGCGTCTAGCAGTATCTTCGGGTCAACAACATCCATCTTGAGCCTCCCCTGAGCCCACTTGGTCGGGACGTGCGACCAAGCCTCCGACTTCTTCAGGAAAAAGAATTTTTGTTGCCACCCTCGCCAGCTGTCTTTGGTGGCGAAGGTGAACGTATACTTTTTGCTCCCGGATCCCCGAGGCAGCATGAAGTAGAAGCCACCCTTTGGGACCACGAAGAGCTTGTAGTACTGAAGAAAAACTACAAAGTGAGGTTTTATTTTGAAAACGCCGCACATACAGAGGAAGGCGTTGAAATAGCAGTACGAGTTCGGTGGGAGTTGGTTAACGGCATGCCATGGAAGTTGCAGAACGCGCTAACCATCTCTGGGGGGGGATACCGAAGTCCGGCCTTCAGTTGGGCTCGGAAAACTGTGATTTCATCACTTCGGTTGGAGAAAGCAAATTGGTCAGGACGGGGCAACCTCGTCACAGAGTAAGAGGGTAAGAAAAACTTTTTCTTCCACTTCGCTAGCTTTGCCGGAGTAGTGCAGCAGGGGTGAGAAAGAAGAGGTTGCCAACTCTCGGGAACAGGCATGATGAAAACGAGTTCGGGAAAAACAAAGAAGAATCTTTGAAAAAAAGCAGAAGGACTAAAACCCACCAAAGGTCATGCCGGAATCTGGATTCCTGGAAGCCGTCGTGAAAAGTGGTCGGAAAAACGCCTGAAAAAGGAGAACCGCCGCGGAAAATCGGGAGAGAATTAGAAGGTAAAAGAAAGCAAAAGCAGAAGTGGAAAGAGGGTTATGACAGGACTGATATATATAGGCCGAGAAGGCCAGGAGAACCGTCGTCATTAGTACCCCTCGGAAGGCGAAGCGTCGCCATAACTGCTATGGGCGCCTGAAAAGTCGCGCCAGCCATACTCAGTGCATTCTTACCCAATAAAAGTGTGCCATGTGTCGGTCATCGCGCAGCAAACGTGCCACGTGTCGTCCATCACGTCGAGCACGCCCTCTGACACCGTTTGGTCTAGAGGCGCCGCCCTAAACTGACTCTGCTGGATACAGGACGCGACGCATGAGCAGACCTATAAGGGCAAAAAAGTAGGTTACCTCGAAGACACCAAAAGACAGCCTGTGACTTCGGGCAAAACGTCTATCTTCGGTACAAGGTTATCCTATTTCCCCTTGCCACAAGGACACCAAGAGACAGCCTGTGACTCCGGGCAGAAGGTGTATCTTCGGCACAGGGACAGCCTATCTTCTCACGCCTCGAGGACGCAAAAATGCTGCCCATCGGTACAAGCAGAAGAAGGCGTCTTTGGCACAGACATCACAACCACAGGGCCCGAAAACCGATGAACCGAAGTTTCTCACTTTGGCTTTTCGGAGGGGGGCCTGTGATAGCCAAAGGCTATTGCCTCCTCGGTAGTAACTCCCTGCCAGAATATTGGCCGAGGAGTCTGACGTCACCCAAGAGAGGATCTTTTTACGGACCTCGGAAGGTGCGAAGTCAAACACTATGAGCTCGAGACTTTGGTTAGCTCGTCAGGAATTCCGAGGACAACACCGTCTCCATCGAGGGGCCAAACTGACTGCTCCGGGTAAGAGAGCCATCTCTCTGAAGCAAGGGAGAATCTCCCCGAAGGCAGAGGCCCCGAAGAGGATCTTCCCCGAACAAGAAACACCTGAGCAAGGGTATCCCCTAACTATGGGTGTGAGTCCCAAAGAAGGTGTTCATCAAGGGAACTCCCAGAACTATGGGATAGATCCCGAAGGAGGTGCTCGCACCAAAGGACGGATAGAATCCGAAGAGGGTGCACGCACCGAAGGGCGACCTCGCCCAGGGGACCTCGGGAGTACGGTATGAGCATTTAAGGAGCCTCTGACATGTCACCCACAAGCCCTACACGTCACATCTGAACGGCGAACTGACACGCTGCAGCCGCCCCCGTCCTGACACAACCCGTCCGGGTCCAGGGCTGAAGAAGGCTGCAAACGGCTGCCTGTCCCCTAGGTCCAAAACTACAAATCAAATCCGACCGAACACGTTTCATGATCTGAACGGACCAGCTACTCCTATAAATACTAGGAAATGGGACTGGGCAAAGGATGGTCGTTTTCCTCCCTCTGAGAAAACACAAAACAGGCAAGACACTTGATCCCTTAGTGTTCTTCCTCCACTTTCACTCAGAAAACTGACTTGGGCGTCGGAGGATCCTCCCCGGAAAAGCAAACCGGGGACCTCCTAACCTCTTCTTTGAGCTTTTCAGGCACGCTCAGCTGGGAAACCAGAGCTCCAGGCGCTTGCCTCCTCAGGAAGTCTCTCCGCCTGTCAACATGACAGCAAACGAAGATGCCTTGGGGCATCAAGCGGTAGACTACTTCAGACGATGATGGGGTGAGCCTGAAAGTATGGTCGCAGTCTTCTCCCTGCAAGCACCAAGGCGTATATAGCTTTTTGAAGCAAAGGGTACCTGACTTCGGCGCCATGCAGGGACTTGCTGACATAGTAGACCGGCCATTGCTTTGACCCTTCTTCTTTCACGAGGACCGAGCTCACAGCTTTTTCTGTGACGGCGAGGTACAGTACGAGGGGCTCTCCCTCCCGAGGTTGTCGCAGAGTCGGCAGGCTGGCCAGGTAGACTTTGAGTTCTTTCCAAGCCCTTTGGCAATCTTCATCCCAAGGATGATCATTTCTTCTGAGGTCGCCTTCCATTTTTGTTGCCTTTGTGAGGATTTTGAAGAAAGGTCTACACCTATCTCCGTACCTGGAAATAAACCTGCTCAGAGAGGTTATTCTTCCGGTGAGTCTCTGCACATCTTTGACAGTGCCAGGAGTTTGGAACTCAAGCAGAGCCTTAATCTTCTCGGGGTTAGCATCGATGCCTCTTTCGGATACCATGTACCCAAGGAATTTTCCCGAAGTCACCCCGAAGATGCATTTTTCAGGATTAAGGCGGATCCCGAAGGCTCTGAGCTTTTGGAAGGTTTCCTCTAAATCTGCAACGTGGTAGCCAGGCAGCTTGCTCTTGACTATCATATCATCAACATACACCTCCATGTTTCTCCCCATTTGGTCTTTGAAGACCTTGTTCATCAGCCTCTGGTAGGTGGCTCCTGCATTTTTGAGCCCGAATGGCATCCTGATATAGCAGTATGTTCCTCCCTCGGTGATGAAGGCAGTCTTCTCTTCATCTTCGGGGTCCATCCTTATATGATGATAGCCACTGAAGGCGTCTAGGAAACTTAGGAGCCCATATTCAGCAGTTGAATCTACCAGTTGATCTATTGGCGGCAGAGGGTATGAGTCTTTCGGGCAAGCATCGTTCAAGTTTCTGAAGTCGATGCACATCCGGAGTTTGCTGCTACCTTCTTTTGTGGCGATGACCACGTTGCTTAACCACTCGGGGTACTTGACCTCCCTGATAACTTCGGCATCTAAGAGACGCTGGACTTCGATTTTGACAAAGTTGCTTTTGTGGGCTGAGATGCTTCGTTTCTTTTGCCGGACAGGCCTTGCTTCCGGACTTACTTTGAGGCTATGCTGTATTATGCCAGGGTTCACCCCCGGCATATCTTTTGGCGAGTAGGCAAACAGATCTTTATTTTCCAGCAGAAAGGATACAAGTTTTTCCTTGTCACCTTCGGCCAAGCTCTTCCCTATTCGGGTAGATTGACCTGGGACAAGCTCTATTGCTTCCGTTTCTGTTTTGGCGAGATCTTCTTCTTCGCCTTTTTCCTTTTTCTGGTGCCCTTGCCTTCATCGTTTGTGCGAAGTTGCTTGCCGTAGCTTTTCGCGCTTTTACAAATACCTCGGCTTGGTCTATGAATACCTCTGCATCTCCATCCTTGGTGGCGAATGTGACAGTCAAGTACTTCACATCAGGGCGAATATGCAGATTCCCCATTGTCTGCCTTCCAAGGATGGCGTTGTACGAGGACGGGACGTTCATGACGATGAATCTCGCCATTGTGGAGGCGTTCAACTCAGCTGCTACGTTCATCGAAGTCCCTTTCATCATCAGCGGGAGGTTGATCCATCCGAGGACGGGGAGTTCAGATGGTCCAACCCCGAAAGTGGGCGAGGTGACAGGCTTCAGTTCGCTGCTGGAGATGCCCAAGCTCGGCAGCAGGTGCGAGAATAGGACGTCAGCATTTGAGCCATCATCAAGCAACGCTCTTTTGACGTACTAGTTCCCTACTCTCGCCATAATCAGTAGCGGATCGCCGTGGGGGAAGACGACGGTGGAGCCATCTTTGTGAGCCAGCTTCTTTGATGGACTTTGATACTCCATGACTGCAATTTCTCTGGCTTTCCGCTTTCTTTCCGAGGATGGGAGCCCCGTGGTGATGGTTTAGATAACCCCTGCTGGAGGTGGAGGGCGCTTTTTTGGACTTCTATTTCTCCGCCTGTCGGAGTCATAGTCCTCATCTTCGGCCCTTTCTTCCTCCATTTTTCTGTCTTTCGGGGATGGCATCCTCAGGTATTTCCGAAGTTGGCCCAGTTTTATCAGCGACTCTATGTACTTCTTCAGCTAGAAACAGTCTTCGGTGTCATGATCGTGGTCGCGATGAAACTGGCAGAACTTCTTTGCATTCTTCTTATTACCGGTGGTCATGGCCCTTAGTCGCCGAATCTGCATCCCTTGCCTTTCCAGCGCCATGAGAATGTTGGTCCGTGAAGTGCTCAATGGTGTGAAACTTTGAGGTTTCCTTCCTCGCATCCTCCGAGGTTGTCCTGCGTGTTCGGTAGGATGCCGAGCTTGTTGACTGGACTCTTCGGCGCGGTGGTGATCAGACTTCAGCCCAGCCATTCTTAGTTCTTCGGCAGTCATGTGCTGTTCTGCTCTTCGGTAAAGTTCTCCGAGGGTCTCCGGGGGGTCCTTTGAGAACTCGTAGAACAGCTGTGAGTCTCGCCGAAGGCCTCGTGTTATGGCAAGAATGCGGATTTCGGGCCTGAAGTCTGGGACGCTCAGAGCTTCCTTGTTGAATCTTTCGACATAGTCTCGGATGGTTTCTCCATTCCTCTGCTCTATGTCGAACATCTGCACAGGCATCTTCGCCGTAGGTCGGCTCCCAATGAACTGCTGGGTGAAGGCTGTGGACAACTCCTGGAACTCAGTGATGGTTCCTGAAGGCAAGGAATTGTACCACGCCGTGGCTGGCCCTGTGAGGGTGACTTCGAAGCACTTGCACATGGTAGCGTCGTCAGCACCGTGTATTATCATACTGCGTCTGTATTTCGTCAAATGGGCCTGTGGATCAGTACGGCCATCATAAATCTCCAACCGAGGTACTCTGAAGTAACCTGGCATGGCTGCCTCAACAACGGCCTGAATAAATGGCGAGTCATCTTCGCAGCATGTTCCCGAGAGTCTGGCCCAAATGGGTTTTCTGGCCACTTGTTTCTCCACTCTGTCCAGCCGTGCTAGTATCCTCTCCATCAGCACTGTGGCGCTAGGGCCTTCTTCAGGGAATGGAGATCGCCGACGCCTTTTCGGGGGATGAGTTCGGCGCTGAGGGGACAAGGACCTCGCCTCAGGCGACGAACTGCTTCGCTGTGAGACTCTCGGTCGCTTGGACCCGGTTTGTCCCACAGGCCGTTTCCCGAGGGCTATATTTTCTGTGGATGATTCTTCACGAGGGTCTCCACTCCCCGAACTGCGATGTGTAGACTTGGGGCTTTTCTCCCGAGGGCGTGTCGGTGAGGGGGGTCTCTGGGCCTGTGCTTGCTGTGGCCACCTTCGGTCGATCTGCTGGGTCATTTCAGACACGACCGAACGCTGAAAGTCCCTCAAGAAGCTCATGGTGATTATCAGGGGGCGGTCTTCCTCAGGCGCAGAAGTCCCTGGGAGTGTTTGCTCAGCAGCCGGTTGTATCTCAGGCGCGGACGGGGACTTCGGGAGCCTCTTGTCCTTAGAACGCTGAGTCTCAACGACGGCGATCTCAGAGCGGGTTCCCACAGACGGCGCCAAATGATGGCCAGGGGCCACATCGTTTATAGTCATGGTGACTGGTGGAGAGACTTCTGGGAGGAAGAACGCCTGGTGGAATGGATAGCCCGAAGGAGAGTGCCTGAAAGCTCAGAAACAAAGGGTTAGGAGGCCCCCGGAGTGTTTTTCCGGGGGGGGAGCCTCCGACGCCCAAGTCAGTGGTGGCTGAGAAAAGGCAGAGGAAATAGCACAAAGGGCTGAAGAGTCTCGCCTGGTAGTTTTCTCAGAGTGTGGGAGCAGTGTTTGGCCAACCAACCAGCCTCCTGCCAAGTATTAATTCCTGGTATTTAAAGGAGTGCCTAGCCCGTTCAGATCACGACACGTGTTCGGTCGGATGTTCCCTGAGTTTCTGGGCGTAGGAGACAGATAACTGGTAGCAGGTTGTCCTGAGCCACGTGCTGAGATGGGCCATGATGTGATTCTGATGGCGTCCGTATGTCAGAGCGCCTATTCAGGCGACTTTATGACGTCTGTGAAAGGACGTGTCAGAGGCTTCCTTAAATGCTTCCATAAACGCTCCTGCCGTACTCCCGAGGTCCCTAGGTGAGGTCGTCCTCTAGTTCGGACAGAGCCTCTTCGGGAAACAAGCCCTCAGTTCAGGGGTTCCCAGTTTCAGGGAGTTCCGCCTTCGGGGATATCATGTTCGGCTCGCTATTTCTGGTGCCGCTTTTCCGAAGGCGATATGTTCACAACCTTGGGGGGCGAGTAGTGTCCTCGGGGTTTCCTGGCGTGCCGGGCTCGGAGCTCTTCGGCTATCTCCCGAGGTGCCTGATCGCACCTTTTCTCGGGTAGTGCCAGCTTCTTCTGGCCATCATTGTGGCAGGGAGTTCGGCCAGATAGAGGCGATAGCGTTTGGCTATCACACGTGTCAGGATCTGAACGGGCCGGGCATTTCTATAAATACTGGGAAAAAGGACTTGGCAAGGGATCCCATCCCCTCTCCCTGGGCAGCCCTCACCCATAGCTGAAAATACATGCAGGCTAACTCTCGCTCCTTTCTAGTGGGCCTACTTTATCCATTATCAGAGTACTAACTTGGGCGTCGGAGGCTCCTCCCCGGAAAACCATCCCGGGGACCTCCTAACCCTTTTTTCTGAGCTTTTCAAGCATTTTCCCACCTGGGGAATATTTCCGCAAGACGTCCTTCCCCCCCGAAAGCTCCCTCGGAATTCACCATGTCACTGGACAGAGATGCCGGAGGGCATCATTTGGCGCCGTCTGTGGGAAACCACCCTCAGGTTGCCGTCGTTGAGACTCGGCGTTCTAAGGACAAAGGACTCCCGAAGTCCCCATCCGCGCCTGAAGTCCAACCGGCTGCTGAGCAAACTCTTCCAGGGACTTCCACGCCCGAGGAAGAACGTCCTCTAGTCATAACCATGAGCTTCCTCCGTGACTTCCAGCGCTCTGTTGTGGCTGAGATGACACAACAGATAGACAGAAGATGGCCACAACAAGCTCAAACCCAAAGGTCTCCTTCACCGATACGCCCTCGGGAGAGGAGCCCCAAACCAGTCCACCACAGTTCGGGGAGTGAAGACCCACGTGAGGAGTCTTCAACAGAAAATATGCCCCTCGGGGCTCGCCTTCCAGGGCAAGCGGGGCCCAACCAACCCAAAATTCCACGACGAAGGAGCCCTTTGCCTGAGACGAGGTCAACCCCTCCCCGACAACGGAGCCATTCTCCGAAGAGGCACCGTCAATCTCCTCCACCTGAGGAAGAACCTAGCGCCACCGCCCTCATGGAGAAAATATTGGCAAGGCTGGACAGAGTCGAGATGCAGGTGGCTCGTAAGCTAGTTTGGGCCAGACTGTCTGAGTCTTTTTGTGGGGATCAGTCTCCTTTTACCCGAGCTGTGGTCGAGGCAGCTATGCCGGGTGACTTCAGGGTACCTCGGCTAGAGACGTATGATGGTCGAACCGACCCACAGGCCCACCTGATGAAGTACAGACGTAGCATGATGATGCACGGTGCAGACGACGCCACCTTGTGCAAATGCTTCGAGGTCACGCTCTCTGGACCAGCAACAGCGTGGTATAATTCCTTGGCTCTAGGAATCATCGAAAAGTTTCAGGAGTTATCAACAGCCTTCACCCAACAGTTCATCGGTAGTCGCCCAACGGCGAAGATGCCCGTTCAAATGTTCGACATAGCGCAAAGAAGTGGAGAAACTATACGCGACTACGTCGAGAGGTTTAACAGAGAGGCCTTAAGTGTTCCAGACTTTCGGCCTGAAATACGCATCCTCGCCATGACAAGGGGCCTTCGGAGGGATTCCCAACTCTTCTATGAATTCTCCAAGGACCCTCCAGACACACTGGGCGAATTCTACTGACGGACCGAACAGCACATGACGGCCGAAGAACTAAGAATGGGCGGACCCAAGCCCGAGCACACCCGTGGCGAGGGGTCCAGCCAGCAGGCATGCTATCCGACCGACCAGCCATCCCGACCTCGGAGAATGCGAGGAAGAAAACCACCGAACTTCACAGCGCTGAACACTACGAGGACCAACATCCTCATGACTCTGGAAAGGCAGGGAACACAAGTTCAGAGGCCAAGGGCCATGACCGCTGAAAATAGAAAAAACATGAAGAAGTTCTGCCAATTTCATTGCGATCATGGCCACGACACTGAGGATTGCTTCCAGCTGAAGAAGTATATTGAATCGCTGATAAAACAAGGCCAACTTCGACGGTACCTACTGTTGCCTTCCCCGAAAGGGAGGAAAGAGGAGGAAGGAAAGGAAGAAGATGAGGACTATGACTCCGATAGGCGAAGAAACCGAAGTCCGAAGAGGCGCCCTCCACCCCCTGCGGGAGTCATACAAACAATCACAACGGGGCTTCCATCCTCGGAAAGGAAAAGGAAGGCCAGGGAAATAGCTGTGATGGACTATCAAAGTCCGGCGAAGAAGCTATCCCGAAAAGATGGTTCCACAGTCGTCTTTCCTCACGACGACCCACTCCTAATCATGGCAAGAATTGGAAACTGGGATGTCAAAAGGGTGTTACTTGATGACAGATTAAACGCTGACGTCCTATTTTCACAATTGCTGCCGAGCTTAGGCATATCCATCAGCGATCTCAAGCTGGTCACTTCACCGACCTTCGGGGTAGGACCGTCCGAGTTACCCGTCCTCGGATGGATTGACCTTCCATTAATGATGAAAGGGACTTTGGTCAAAGGACCAGCTGAGTTGTTTGTCTCGACAATGGCGAGGTTCATCATCATGGATGTCCCCTCATCATACAACGCCATCCTCGGAAGGCAGATGCAGGGAAATCTGCACATCCGCCCTGACGTGAGATATTTGACTGTCACTTTCGCCACCAAGGAAGGAGACGCAGAAATCTTCATAAATCAGGGCGAAGTAAGAAAGGTGTTCGTCAAAACCCGAAAAGCTCCGGTAAACAATTCCTCACAAACTGTAGAAGCAGGGGCTCCAAAGCCAAAGAATGGCGAGAAAGAAGATTCTGGCAAAATGGAAATGGAAGAAGTGGAACTTATCCCAGGACGAAGTACCCGAATAGGGAAAAACTTGTCCAAAGGAGAAAAGAAAGAACTTGTATCCTTTCTGATAATGAATAAAGACCTGTTCGCCTACTCGCCGAAAGACATGCCAGGGGTAAATCCGCACGTAGTACAACATAGCCTAAAAGTAAGTCCGGAAGCAAAACCTGTCCGGCAAAAGAAACAGGGCATTTCAGCCCATAAAAATGACTTCATCAAAACCGAGGTCCAACGTTTATTGGAGGCAGATGTAATCAGGGAGGTCAAGTACCCCGAATGGCTAAGCAATGTGGTGATCGCCACAAAAGAAGGAAGCAACAAACTTCGGATGTGCATCGACTTCAGAAACCTGAACGATGCTTGCCCAAAAGATTCATATCCTCTCCCGCCAATAGATCAATTGGTAGATTCAACTGCCAAATACGGGCTCCTAAGCTTCCTGGACGCCTTCAGCGGCTACCATCAAATAAAGATGGACCCCGAAGACGAAGAAAAAACAGCCTTCATTACCGAAGAGGGGACGTACTGTTACACCAGGATGCCCTTCGGGCTAAGAAACGCAGGAGCCACCTACCAGAGGTTGATGAGCAAGGTCTTTAAAGACCAAATAGGGAGGAACATGGTAGATGACATGATAGTCAAAAGCAAGCTGCCTATTGACCATGTCACAGACCTAAGGGAGACTTTTCGCCAGCTCAGGACCTTCGGAATTCGCCTTAACCCTGAGAAGTGCACCTTCGGGGTAACTTCGGGAAAGTTCCTTGGGTACATGGTATCGGAAAGGGGCATTGATGCTAACCCAGAAAAAATTAAGGCTCTGTTGGAATTCCGAACTCCTGCCACAATAAAAGATGTGCAGAGACTTACTGGAAGAATAACCTCTCTTAGTAGATTTATTTCCAGATATGGAGACCGATGTCGAGCGTTCTTCAAAGTCCTCACTAAGGCAGCAAAAAAGGAGGACGACCTCGACAGTAATGATCATCCTTGGAATGGGGAGTGCCAAAGAGCTTGGAAAGAACTCAAAACCTATTTGTCCCGACTGCCTACTCTGCGGCAACCTCGCGAAGGAGAACCCCTCATCCTGTACCTTGCTGTTTCGAAAAAAGCAGTAAGCTCGGTACTTGTGAAAGAGGAAGGGTCGAAGCAATGGCCAGTTTACTACGTGAGCAAATCCCTGCATGGCGCCGAGGTCAGGTATCCATTGCTACAAAAAGCCATATATGCCTTGATACTGGCAGGAAGAAGATTGCGCCCATACTTTCAGGCTCACCCCATTATCGTCCGAAGTAGCTTGCCTCTACAGGACGTCATGAAAAAGGTTGATCATTCGGGAAGACTTTCCAAATGGTGCATAGAACTGGGTGAACATGACATTACCTACGAGCCCAGAAAAGCCATTAAAGCTCAAGCATTGGCGGACTTTTTCGCCGAAGTACCCATAACCGAAGACAGTCATCAAAATCTCGGTGAAGATGAGCCAAAATGGACGCTGCATGTAGATGGAGCCTCAGGTTCCGAACACCAGGGAGCCGGGGTAATTATCAGAGGACCCGAAGGTCTAGAAGTAGTAAAGGCCATCAAGTTCAGCTTTAACGCCACTAACAATATGGCTGAATACGAAGCTCTCGTAGCGGGGTTGCGCCTGGCCAGGAAAATCGGCATAAGAAACTTGAAGGCCTACAGTGACTCCCAGCTGGTAGTTCGGCAAACAGCAGGGGACTACGGTGCAAAAGACCCAACCTTGGCAAAGTACCACGAGCTAGTGGCCAAGCTCATTCGGGAATTCGACAGCGTTCAAATAAAAACTGTGCCTCGGCGGAATAACGCCGAGGCAGACTGCTTGGCGAAGTCAAAAACGCATACCGAGGTACTAAACCGCCCGAGCATCGAAGTACTAAACATAGTGGCTTCGGAAAAAGGCTGGAAGAATTCGATAAAAAGGTATCTCGCAACCAATGCCCTTCCCGAAGATCCAAAGGATGCGGCAAAAGTCCGAAGGCGTGCCGGAAGATACTTCCTGATAGGAGAAGAGTTGTACCGGCAGGGATACGCCAATCCGTTACAGAGGTGTGTTGATGAAGAGGACACTGAAATGATCCTCGAAGAGGTCCACGAAGGCACTTGTGGCTCACACATCGGAACAGACTCCCTTGCCGCGGTAGTACTTCGCCAAGGATATTTCTGGCCCACCTTAAGAAAGGATGCCCGGCAGTTCGTCCGAAAATGTGACAACTGCCAAAGACATGCTAAAATCCAGAGAGTACCCTCGGAGATGGTGACTTCGGCTGACTATCCTTGGCCCTTCGCAGTTTGGGGCATAGACCTCATCGGGCCACTCCCTACAGCACCTGGAGGCGTAAAGTTTTGCGTAGTCGCAGTTGACTACTTCTCTAAGTGGGTCGAGGCAGAACCATTAACAACCATCTCGGCCAAAGAAGTGCAAAAGTTTGTATGGAAAAACATTGTATGCAGATTTGGCATACCGAGGACGCTGGTAGCCGACAACGGATCCCAGTTTACAGACAGAGGGTTCCAGAACTTTGTCAACGACCTCGGAATAAAGATGCACTTCGCCCCAGTAGCCCATCCTCAAAGCAATGGCCAAGTAGAGGTATCTAATTGTACCCTAAAAGATGGTCTGAAAAAGAGGCTAGGGGAAGCAAAGGGAAAGTGGCCAGGAGAACTCCAAAGTGTATTGTGGAGCTACCGAACGACACCCCGAAGAGCTACGGGGGAAACACCTTTTTCACTCATTTTCGAAACAGACGCCATCATCCCGATAGAGATAATACGACCCTCGGTGCGGGTACAAGTGTTTGATGAAAGAGGAAATGATCTCGGCCTAAGGACCAAGCTAGACCTCGTTAACGAACACAGAGAAATAGCCGAGCTGAGAAGAAAAGCTTTTCAGCAAAGAGTGGCTGTGGCTGCAAACCTGCGTACTAGGATGAAAGGAATAAAAGAAGGAGACCTCGTTCTCCGAAGGGCTGAATTCGTACCACGAAAGCCATCCCACGGGGTATTTCGTGCGAACTGGGAAGGACCTTACCTAGTTCTGGCCGAAGTACAAAAAGGGGTCTATAAGCTCGGCGATTCCGAAGGAGTAGAGTTGAAAAATACTTGGCATTCGGACGCCTTGAGAAAATACTATGCTTAGGATTTCGGCAAAGAAAATTGTACTACAAAAGTTAGCAAATTTCTCTCTAAGTACAGAAAATTGCCTTAAGCATAAATGGCGCAAATTTCTCAAAGGTGACCAGACGAGCGAAGGCGTCATCTTCCGAAGTCCCTTTAAAAGACTTGGACAAAATCCTTAAGATTGAGCCTTCCGAGGGCTGAACTTCGCAAAAATGGTCATCATATTAAGCGCAGACGAATTTCCCCGAAGTATGTGGAGCGAACTAGTCCGAGACCTCACCAAAAAGACTTGGCCGAGTTTTCTTTATTGAAAATGAAACTGCTTACAAAAAAGGAGTGCCAAAAGAAGAAGAAGCAAAAGGCAAAGGACCCTAAACAAAACTAAGGATTCCTGGCATCCTGAGAACCGCCTCCTCCCACGTTCTTTTCTACTATCTTCGGCGCAGGGAGAGAAGATGGCAGGTTCAGATGTTCAATTTTGGACCAGGACCACCGAGGCCCCTCGGGAATATTTAGGGCCTCCAGGAAAGAAAGGTCCAGATCAGGGAACCTTTGAACAACCTGGTGACGAACAAGACAAAATCCGTCCTGAAAACCAACTTTGGTCATCTGGTCAGATTTGTCTTTCTCGACCTCAAGGTCCTCAAGGTCTTTTTTAAGCTCAGCAACCTCCTCCTTCAATGCCTTTATCTTCCTCTTCTTCTTCGGTTCCTTCTTCAAGGCATCAACCTCGGCTTGAAGTGCAGCCTTCTCAGCAAGCGCATTTGTCAGGCGGTCTTCGGCCTCGGATTTCTCTTTTTGGTACGCCTCATTTGCCGAGATCAGCTCTGCTATCTGGGAGCCGAGATCAGAAATTTTCTGGGAGGAGTCGTTTGATAATTTCTCTTTCTCTTTTAACTCCTCCCGAAGAGCGAAAACTTCCTTCTCCGCAGAATTGGCCAGCTCCAAATTCTTGACAGCTAGATCTGAACACATGGCCCTAGTTTTCTGTAAAGAACCTAAGACCTGAGTTCGGAACGCCGTCTGCCTCGCCACCCGAACTCTGAGAAAGCCGGCGTATCCTAGTAGCTGTAAAAGGGCAAAGGCAAGGTCACTAAAAGAGAGAGAAAAACAAGCACATAGAAAGAATTCAAGAAAATGGGGCGCGAAGTATGCCTGGGCGGCGTGCTCGGAAAGCTTTGCAGCAAGAGAGTCATCGCCCGGATGGGCCTCGGCGATGGCTCTAAAGGAGGCCTCAGTAGGGATCCCCTTAGAGATCTCCTTAGCCATCTGATGACAATCACCGGAGTACATGTTCATGTCCTCCGTGAATGTCCAAAAAGGCTCCTTTGGGACCTTCCCCTTTGGGATAATGGCGTCCCGAAGGGCTCTCCTCTGGGCATGATCGGCCACCAAGCCCGGAGTGAGTAACTCCTCTGCAAAAAGACATGAAGCTGGATTAAGGCAGCTGGACAGCAACGAACCCGAAAAAGGAAAAAGGCACCACAAACCGAACCTGAAGGCACTTCGACCACATCGTCCTCGGCAGCCGGAACCTCCTCGGCAGGGACCCCCTTGCCTTTAATTCAGCGCCGTTCTTCAGCAGAAGGGGACTCCACCACGGCATCCAGAAGGGCCTGCGACGAAGTAGGGCTGCGAGGAGGAACCTCGGCAGTAACCTCAGGCTGAGGAATAACAACAACCCCCGGCTCCTCGATAGCCTCTTCGGGAGTGGCTTTCCTCGCCCGTTTTGCCGTCGAAGGACCGGCCCCGGATGTCTTACGCCTTCGGGAGATGACTTTCTTCGTCGGATCACCCTTCTCGGCTTGGCCGGTAAAAAGGGCTTTGTAGAAGGCCGCCGTGTCCTCGCCCATTTCTGAGAAAGAAGGAAGACATCAGTGTGAGTGCAAAATGAAGTTATAACAAAGAGACTAGAAAATAACTCACGCTAAAAAAAGGTCTCGAAAGAAACTTCCTCCCGAAGGAGTCGCACAAGCTAGGAATCCTTCCCAGCGATGGCAGGAGTTGGCATCTCGAGGTCCGTCTCGTGCTCCTTCACCACCTTGAGCTCCCGAAGGATGTCCTCGGTCATCAACCTCCAGTTAATGGGGAAGGGGTAAAGGGAGCGCGAAGAGACCTCGGGACCCCAGTCAGCGACGGCTCGAATACGACGATCAAAATTCGTGAATATAGGAGCCAACTCTGGGGTCAGCAACATCTTCGGATCTACGATGTCGTCGTCTAGCCTTCCCTGAGCCCACTTGGTCGGGACATGCGACTAGGCATCTTCCACCTTCAAAAAGAAAAACTTTTTTTGCCACCTCGCCATGTGTCCTTGGTGACGAAGGTGAACATGTACTTTTTGCTCCCGGATCCCCGAGGTAGCATGAAGTAGAAGCCACCCTTCGGGACCACATAGAGCTTGTAGTACTGCATAAAAATAACGTAGTGGGGCTTTATTTTGAAAATGCCACACATACAGAGAAAGGCGTTGAAATAGCAGTACGAGTTCGGAGGGAGTTGATTTACGGCAATGCCATGAAATCTGCAAAACTCGCAAATCAACTCCGGAGGGGGGTACCGAAGACCGGCTTTCAACTGAGCTCGGAAAACGGTAACCTCGTTGCTATGGTTTGAAAAGCTATAATGATCGGGACGTGGCAACCTCGTAACAGCATACGGGGGAAGGAAAAATTTCTTCTTCCACCTTGCTAATTTTTTAGGAGTAGTGCAGCAAGGGTGGGACAAGAGAGGTTGCCAGCTCTCAGGAATAGGCATCTTGGGCTGAAAAGCAAGTTCAGAAAAAGGCAACAGCGAACTTTGGAAAAACTTTGAGAAGAACAAAAAAGTTATGGAAATCAAAACCCACCAAAACGCTTGCCGAAATCTGTATGTAAAGACGCCGTCGTGAAAGGTGGTCGGAAAAAAGCTCAGATGAAAGAACCGCCGCAGAAAGCAGAAGGAAAACCAGAGCAAAAGAAAAAGCAAAAAGGGAAAAAATGATAGAGTGAGCATATATATAGGCCAAGGGAGATAGGCGAACCGGCGTCTTAAGTGCTGGGCGAAGGCGAAACGTTGCCATAACTTCTCCTTCGCGCCTTTTTAGGCACGTCTGACGTTATAGCACGATCCCCACCAATGACTGAGTGCCACGTGTTAGCCATCGAGCCAAAAAAGGGGACGCGCCTTCTAACACCCCTAAAAAACTGGGACGCGCCGCTCTAAACTGACACGCCTGGTCATGGGACACGACGCTACACAGACCTGCAAAAGGAAAAAGAAAGAAGTAAGTAGCCTCGAAGACACCAAAAGATAGGCTATTGCCGAACAGCCCATAATCTTCGGGCAAAAGGTGTACCTTCGGTACAGGTTTTACTCCCTAAAAACTCCCAAAGAGCATCCTCGGAAAGACTACAAACCGAAGTCTCCACTTCGGCTTTCCAAAGGAGGGCATGTGATAGCCGAAGGCTGTAGCCTCTATTTTTATCCGAACCCGAAGTGACAGGTAGCTTTTAGCCCATCGAGGTACGAAAAGAAATCGCCTCCAGAAATGGAGAATCAGCTATTGCAAGCCGGAGGAGATCTCCCCGAAGGCGGAACCTGAAACAGGGAACTCCCCCCGAACTGCGGGCATATTTCCCGAAAGGCATCGTCCGTACCAAAGGACGACCTCGGCCATGGACTTCTGGAGTACGGCATGAGCATTTAAGGAGCCTCTGACAGGAAACCCACACGCCGCCTGAAACGGCGACTTGACACACTGACGTCGTCCAAGTCCCATCTCAGCCACAAAACCAGGAGCCTGAAGACGGCTACCTGTCCCCTACGCCCTGAAAGGATCCTGATAGCCAAAGGCTATTGCCTCCTCGGTCGTAACTCCCTGCCAGAATATTGGCCGAGGAGTCTGACGTCACCCAAGAGAGGATCTTTTCACTGACCTCGGAAGGTGCGAAGTCAAACACTATGAGCTCGAGACTTTGGTTAGCTCGTCAGGAATTCTGAGGACAACACCGTCTCCATCGAGGGGCCAAACTGACCGTCTTCGGGTAAGAGAGCCATCTCTCTGAAGCAAGGAAGAATCTCCCCGAAGGCAGAGGCCCCGAAGAGGATCTTCCCCGAACAAGAAACACCTGAACAAGGGAATCCCCTAACTATGGGTGTGAGTCCCGAAGAAGGTGTTCATCAAGGGAACTCCCAGAACTATGGGATAGATCCCGAAGGAGGTGCTTGCACCGAAGGACGGATAGAATCCGAAGAGGGTGCATGCATCGAAGGGCGACCTCGCCCAGGGGACCTCGGGAGTACGGTATAAGCATTTAAGGAGCCTCTGACATGTCGCCCACAAGCCCTACACGTCACATCAAAACGGTGAACTGACACGCCGCAGCCGCCCCAGTCCTGACACAACCTGTCCGGGTCCAGGGCTAAAGGAGGCTGCAAACGGCTGCCTGTCCCCTAGGTCCAAAAGCACAGATCAAACCCGACCGAACACGTGTCATGATCTGAACGGACCATCTACTCCTATAAATACTAGAAAATGGGACTGGGCAAAGGATGGGCATTTTCCTCCCTCTGAGAAAACACAAAACAGGCAAGACACTTGATCCCTTAGTGTTCTTCCTCCACTTTCACTCAGAAAACTGACTTGGGCGTCGGAGGGTCCTCCCCGGAAAAGCAAACCGGGGACCTCCTAACCTCTTCTTTGAGCTTTTCAGGCACACTCAGCTGGGAAACCAGAGCTCCAGGCGCTCGCCTCCTCAGGAAGTCTCCCCACCTGTCAACATGACAACAAACGAAGATGCCTCGGGGCATCATTTGGCGCCGTCTGTGGGAAACTACTCCCAGGTAGCTGTTATCGAAACTCGGCGTTCGAAGGACAAAGGACTCCCGAAGTCCCCGTCCGCCCCTGAGACGCAACCAGCTACCGAACAAAGTCCCCCAGAGACTTCCTTGCCTGGAGAGGAATGCCCTCTTGTCATCACCATGGGTTTTTTACGAGACTTTCAGAGGTCTGTTGTGGCTGAAATGACACAACAGATAGACCGAAGGTGGCCGCAACCAGCCCAGGCGCAAAAACCCACTTCGCCAGCACGACCTCGGGAGAAAAGCCCAAGGGCAACCCATCATAGCTTGGGAAGTGGGGAGCCACGGGAAGAGTCCTCGACAGATAACTTGCCCCTCAGGGCACGGCTGGCGGAAAGAGCGAGGTCTGAACGACCCGAAGTCCCGTCCAGAAGAAGTTTGTCGCCAGAGGCAAGGTCCCCCTCACCTCGGTACCGAAGTCGCTCCCCGAAGAGACGGCAACAGTCCTTTTACCCAAGAACCTCCAAGCACCAGGAAGAGGAGCCCAGTGCTACGCTCCTCCTGGAGAAAGTCTTGGCAAGACTGGAGAGAGTGGAACAGCAGGTGGCACGCAAGCCTGTTTGCGCCAGGCTAACTGAAACCGTCTCTGGAGATGAAACTCCTTTCGCCCGAACAGTGGTCGAGGCGGCCATGCCAAGTGACTTCAGGCTACCTCGGCTAGAGACCTATGAGGGTCGGACTGATCCCCAGGCCTACCTAACAAACTACAAACGCAGCATGGTGCTACACGGGGCTGATGATGCTACATTCTGCAAGTGCTTTGAAGTCACCCTCACAGGACCAGCAACTGCCTAGTACAATTCCCTGCCTCCCGGAAACATCAGGGGGTTCCAGGAGCTGTCCGCAGCGTTCACCCAACAGTTCATTGGGAGCAAGCCGACGGCGAAGATGCCCGTCCAGATGTTCGACATAGCACAAAGAAACGGGGAGACCATCCGTGACTATGTCGAGAGGTTCAACAGAGAGGCCCTCAGTGTTCCGGACTTTCATCCCGAAATCCGCATCCTCGCCATGATGAGGGGCCTCCGGAGGGATTCGCACTTGTTTTATGAATTCTCCAAAGATCCCCCGGACACGCTGGGAGAATTCTACCGAAGGGCTGAACAACATATGACAGCCGAAGAGCTGAGAATGACTGGACCGAAGGCTGACCATATTCACGCTCGTGGCGAAGGGTCCAGCCAGCAAGCTTGGTGTCCAACGGAACAGTTAGGCCGACCTCGGAGAATGCGAGTAGGAGGAAGGAAGCCCCAAAACTTTACACCTCTGAGCACCACGAGGGCTAATGTCCTCATGGCGTTGGAAAAACAGGGGGCTCAAATCCAACGACTGAGGGGCATGACTGCTGACAACAGAAGGAACATGAAGAAGTTCTGTCAGTTCCACCGTGATCACGGTCATGACACCGAAGACTGCTGTCAGTTGAAAAAGTACATTGAATCACTGATAAAGCAGGGCCAGCTTCGGCGTTATTTGAGAATGCCTTCCCCAAAGGGGAAAAAGGAGGAAGAAGGAAAGCCCGATGACGAGGATTACGATTCAGACAGGCGAAGGAACCGAAGTCCGAGAAGGCGTCCTCCACCTTCGGCAGGAGTAATACAGACGATCACAACCGGACTTCCATCCTCGGAAAGAAAAAGAAAGGCCAGAGAGATAGCGGTGATGGAATATCAGAGCCCAACGAAAAAATTGGCCCGCGAGGATGGCTCCACCATCGTATTTCCCCATGACGATCCATTGCTGATAATGGCGAGGATAGGAAACTGGGACGTCAAGAGGGTACTGCTGGAGGATGGGTCAAACGCAGACGTCTTGTTCTCACATTTGCTGCCAAGCTTGGGCGTATCCAGGAGTGACCTCAAGGCTGTTACTTCACCCACGTTCGGCGTAGGACCATCTGAGCTACCTGTCCTCGGGTGGATCGACCTCCCCTTGATGATGAAAAGAACTTCGGAGAAAGGAACTGCTGAGTTGTTCGCCTCTACCATGGCAAGATTCATAGTCATGGACGTTCCTTCGTCATACAACGCCATCCTCGGCAGACAGACACAGGGAAATTTGCACATTCGCCCTGATGTAAAGTACTTGACCGTCACCTTCGCCACCAAAGACGGAGACGCAAAGATCTTCGTTGATCAAGGCGAGGTGAGAAAGGTGTTCGTCAGAGCACGAAAGGCTCCAGCAAGCAACTTAGCACATGCTGTAGAAGCAAAAGAGCTGGAAAGGGGCGAGGCAGAAGATCCCACAAAAGCGGAAACAGAAGAAGTAGAGCTTGTCCCAGGCCATAGTACCCGAATAGGGAAAAGCATGGCCGAAGGAGACAAGGAAAAACTTGTATCTTTTCTGCTTGCAAATAAAGATCTGTTCGCCTACTCGCCGAAGGACATGCCAGGGGTAAACCCTCGCATAATCCAGCATAGCCTCAAAGCGAGTCCGGAAATAAAACCTGTTCGGCAAAAGAAACGGAGCATCTCAGCTCACAAAAGTGACTTCGTCAAGACCGAAGTCCAGCATCTGATAGACGCTAGCGTTATCCGGGAGGTAAACTACCCCGAATGGCTAAGCAACGTGGTAATTGCCACAAAAGAAGGAAGTAGTAAGCTCCGGATGTGCATCGACTTCAGAAATTTGAACGATGCTTGCCCGAAAGATTCATATCCTCTTCCGCCAATAGACCAACTGGTAGACTCAACTGCCGAGTACGGGCTCCTAAGTTTCCTGGACGCTTTCAGTGGGTATCATCAGATAAGGATGGACCCCGAAGATGAAGAGAAGACTGCCTTCATCACTGATGGAGGAACATATTGCTATATCAGGATGCCCTTCGGACTCAAAAATGCAGGAGCCACTTACCAGAGGCGGATGAACAAGGTCTTCAAAGACCAAATGGGGAGGAACATGGAGGTGTATGTTGATGATATGATAGTCAAAAGCAAACTACCTGGCTACCACGTTGCAGATTTAGAGGAAACCTTCCAAAAACCCAGAGCCTTCGGGATCCGCCTTAATCCTGAGAAATGCATCTTCGGGGTGACCTCGGGAAAGTTCCTTGGGTACATGGTATCCGAAAGAGGTATCGATGCTAACCCCGAGAAGATTAAGGCTCTGCTTGAATTCCGAACTCCTGCCACAGTCAAAGACGTGCAAAGACTCACCGGAAGAATAACCTCTCTGAGCAGGTTTATTTCCAGGTACGGAGATAGGTGTCGACCCTTCTTCAAAGTCCTCACAAAGGCAGCAAAGATGGAAGGCAACCTCGGAAGGAATGGTCATCCTTGGGATGAAGATTGCCAAAAAGCCTGGGAAGAACTCAAAGTCTACTTGGCCAGCCTGCCGACCCTGCGGCAACCTCGGGAGGGAGAGCCCCTCGTATTATACCTCGCCGTCACGAAAAAAGCGGTGAGCTCGGTCCTCATGAAAGAAGAAGGGCCAAAGCAATGACCGATCTACTATGTCAGCAAGTCCCTGCATGGCGCCAAAGTCAGGTACCCTTTGCTTCAAAAAGCTATATATGCCTTGGTAGTTGCAGGAAGGAGGCTACGGCCATACTTTCAGGCTCACCCCATTATCGTCCGAAGTACCCTGCCTCTACGGGATGTTATGAGGAAAGTTGATCACTCGGGAAGGCTTTCCAAGTGGTGTATAGAGCTTGGCGAACACGACATCACGTATGAACCCCGGAAAGCTATAAAAGCTCAGGCTTTGGCAGACTTCATCGCCGAAGTACCAAACACCGAGGAGGGACATTCGTTTTGGGGCGAAGACGAGCCAGAATGGACGTTATATGTTGACGGGGCCTCAGGATCCGAACACCAGGGAGCTGGAGTGATTATCAGAGGCCCCGAAGGCCTAGAAGTAATGAAGGCCATCAAGTTCAGTTTCAACGCCACCAACAATATGGCCGAGTATGAGGCCCTCATAGCAGGATTACGCCTGGCCAGAAAAATTGGCGTGAGAAACTTGAAAGCCCATAGTGATTCCCAGCTGGTGGTCCGGCAAATGGCAGGGGACTATGGCGCGAAAGACCCGACCTTGGCGAAATACCATGAGTTGGTAACAAAGCTTATTCGGGAGTTCGACGTCGTGAAAATCGAGAACGTACCCCGATGAGAAAATGCTGAGGCAGACTGTTTGGCGAAGTCCAAAACTTGCACCGAAGTGCTAAGCCACCCCAGCATCGCGGTGTTAAGCATAGAGACCTCGGGGAAAGGATGGAAAGAACCAATCAAAACGTATCTCGCAACCAACACACTCCCCGAAGACCCCAGCGAAGCCGTAAAAGTGCGAAAGCGCTCCGGACGTTTCTTCTTAATTGGAGAAGAACTATATCGGCAAGGATATGCAAATCCACTACAAAGGTGTGTTAGTGAAGAGGATACTGAAATGATCCTCGAAGAAGTTCACAAAGGTGCCTGTGGTTCGCACATCGGAACCGACGCCCTGGCAGCAGTGATACTTCGCCGAGGATACTTCTGGCCTACCCTGAGAAAGGACGCCAACCAGTTCGTCCAGAAATGTGGTAGTTGCCAGAGACATACGAACATCCAAAGAACACCCTCGGAGTTCGTTACTTCGGCAGACTATCCTTGGCCCTTCGCAGTTTGGGGCATAGATCTCATTGGGCCACTTCCAACGGCGCCTGGAGGCGTAAAGTTCTGCGTAGTAGCAGTAGACTATTTCTCTAAGTGGGTCGAGGCAGAACCTCTGACAACTATCTCGGCAAAAGAAGTGCAGAAGTTCGTATGGAAAAACATCGTATGCAGATTTGGCATACCGAGGGTACTCGTAGCGGACAATGGATCCCAGTTCATAGACAAAGGATTGCAAGAGTTCATTAGCGACCTCGGGACAAAAATGCACTTCGCCCCAGTACCTCACCCCCAAAGTAATGGGCAGGTGGAAGTATCTAACAGGACCATAAAAGATGGTCTGAAAAAGAGATTGGGAGAAGCAAAAGGGAAATGGCCGGGAGAACTCCAAAGCGTGTTATGGAGTTACCGAAGAACACCCCGAAGAGCCACGGGGGAAACGCCCTTTTCACTCATCTTCGGTACAGAGGCCATCATCCCTGTCGAGGTAGTACAACCGTCAATACGAGTCCAAGTGTTCGATGAAAAAGGAAATGACCTCGGCCTGAGAACCAAGCTCGACCTCGTCGGCAAACACAGAGAAGTAGCCGAGCTGAGAAGAAAAGCTTTCCAGCAAAGAGTGGCAGCAGCCATAAACCTACGCGCCAGGCCAAAAGGAATAAAGAAGGGAGACCTCGTTCTCCGAAAGGCTGAATTTGCACCCCGAAAGCCGTCCCACGGGGTACTTCGCGCAAATTGGGAAGGACCCTACCTGGTACTTGCCGAAGTACGAAAAGGAGTTTATAAGCTCGGTGATGCTGAAGGCATAGAATTAAAAAATACTTGGCACTCAGAGGCCTTGAAAAAATTCTATGCCTAAAAAATTCGGTGGGAAAGTTGTATTGCACAAGTTGGAAAAATTTGTCTAAAGTAAAAAGTTCTGAAGAAGTACAAAACAAGAGTCTCACGAAAGAAATCGCCGAGGAAAGCAAAAGTAAGTTTTTCCAAATTTTCTTGAGCGAATATGTTCGGGACAAGGGAAAGCAAAAGTAAGTTTTTCCAAAGTCTCTTGAGCGAATATGTTCGGGACAAGGGAAAGCAAAAGTAAGGTTTTCCGAAGTCTCTTGAGCAAATATGTTCGGGACAAAGGAGAGCAAGAGTATGGTTTTCCGAAGTCTCTTGAGCGAATATGTTCGAGACAAAGGAAAGCAAAAGTATGGTTTTCCGAAATCTCTCGAGCGAATTATGTTCGGGACAAAGGGAAACAAAGGAATCTGGAAAAAAATACTTAGCCAAATTTTTATCTATTGAGCCAAAGAGTGCTTACAAAGAAGAAGAAGAAAATGAAGACAAAAGGCCCTAGTACAAACTAAGGAACCTCGGCGTCTTGAGAACTGCCAGCCTCTGTGCTTTTGTCGGTAGCCTTAGGCGCCGGGAGAGAAGGAGGCAGTTTCAAGTGCTCGATCTTGGACCAAGTCCACCGACGCTCCTTGGGGATGTTCATGCCTTCCAGGAAGGAGAGGTCAAAATCTGGGAACTTCTGCAGAATTTGGTGCCGAGCAAGATAGAAGCCGTCTTGAAAGCCCAACTTCGTCATATCATCGGACTCCCGCTTCTTGACCGCCAAATCCGCAGAGTCCTTCTCCAGAACCGCGTAATCCTTCTCCAAATCCTTGAACTTTCTCTTCAATGCCTTCATCTTCTTCTTCTCTTCTGAAGGCTTCTTCAGAAATGCGACCTCGGCTTCGAGCTGGGCCTTTTCCTTGAGTGTCTTCGCAAGGATTGCGTCACTTTCTGACTTATCCTTTTGAATCATTTCTACGATCGAAGTTAGCTCCGCCATCCGAGAGCCGATGTCGGAAAGTTTCTGGGAGGTGCCTTTCTCAAGTTCCTCTTTCTCTTTTATGAACCCCTCCCGAAGTTCAGCAATTTCCTTCTCTGAAGACTGCTTCAGCTGAGCATTGTCGGCAGCCAACGCCGAACACTAGGCCTTCGTCTTGGTGTAAAGGTCCCAGAGTGACGCCCTCCTTTCTGACTCTCGTGCCACCCGAACACGGAGCAACCCGGCATACCCCATCAGCTGCAAAAAAGCAAACAAAGGGAAAATGATGCTAAGTAAAAAGCAAAGGCGAAATTAGCACTAAGGAAACAGTGAAGCGTACCTGGGCGGCATGTTCAGTGAGTTTGGCGGCCAAAGAGATGTCGCCTGGGTAAGCCGCCGTAAGGGCCTTGTAAGAGGCCTCAGTAAACACCCCTTTGCACATCTGCCTGGCCATCTCGGGACAGTCCTCGGAGTACATATTCATGTCCTCCGTGAACGTCCAGAAGGGCTCCTTCGGAACTTTCCCTGCTGGGACTTTGGCATCCCGAAGGGCCCTCTTGCGGGCGTGTTCGGCAACCCAGTCAGGAGCGGCCACCTCCGCTGCACAACAAGGCGGAAAAATTGGTTAAGGCCAGAAAACTCTTAAGGATTTACAAGAGAAAAAAGGTTCTTCGACAAAGTACAAACCTGCTGGCACCTCAGTAACGTCGTCGTCAAGAATCGACATCGCCTCAGTAGAGATCCCCTTGCCTTTTATTTGGCGCCATTCCTCGGCAGAAGGGGTCTCCTCCCCATCGCCCTCCAGAAGAGCATGCGAAGGCGTGGGGCTTTGAGGAAGGACGTCGGAAGAAGGGACGTCGACAGAAGGAACCTCGGGCCAAGGGGCAGCAGGGTCTTCGGGCTCCTCGCCTACCTCCTCCGGAATTTGCGGAAGAGAGGAAGGAGCAGCTTTCTTTGCCCGTTTGGAAGGAGGGCCGGCCGAAGTCTGCTTCCGCCTCCGAGAGGCGGCCTTCTTTGTCTGTTCGCCCCTTTCGGCCTGCCCGGTAAAAAGAGCCTTGTAGAAGGCAGCCGCGTCGTCGCCGATCTCTGAAAAAAGAAAAAGAAGATCAGTGTAAGTCCAAGATGAAGTTATGAAGGGAAAAATGAGAAAGTAACTTACTCTCATAAAAAGACTTATAAGTCTCATTCCCCCGAAGGAGTTTCACGAGCCAGGAGTCCTTCCCCGAAGAAGCCGGTTTCGGCATGTTGAGGTCTGTCTCATGCTCCTTTACCACCTTGAGTTCCCGAAGGACCTCTTTGGTCATGAGCCACCAGTTGATCGGAAAGGGGTAAAGGCACGAGGAGAGACCTCGGCAGCCCAGTCAGAGACGGCCCGGATACGCCTATCGAAGTCCTCAAAGATAGGTGCTACGTCAGTGTCTAGCAGTATCTTCGGGTCAACAACATCCATCTTGAGCCTCCCCTGAGCCCACTTGGTCGGGACGTGCGACCAAGTCTCCGACTTCTTCAGGAAAAAGAATTTTTGTTGCCACCCTCGCCAGCTGTCTTTGGTGGCGAAGGTGAACGTATACTTTTTGCTCCCGGATCCCCGAGGTAGCATATAGTAGAAGCCACCCTTCGGGACCACGAAGAGCTTGTAGTACTGGAGAAAAACTACAAAGTGAGGTTTTATTTTGAAAACGCCACACATACAGAGGAAGGCGTTGAAATAGCTGTACGAGTTCGGTAGGAGTTGGTTAACGGCAATTGATGCCCCAAGGCATCTTCGTTTGCTGTCGTGTTGACAGGCGGAGAGACTTCCTGAGGAGGCAAGCGCCTAGAGCTCTGGTTTCCCAGCTGAGCGTGCCTGAAAAGCTCAAAGAAGAGGTTAGGAGGTCCCCGGTTTGCTTTTCCGGGGAGTACCCTCCGACGCCCAAGTCAGTTTTCTGAGTGAAAGTGGAGGAAGAACACTAAGGGATCAAGTGTCTTGCCTGTTTTGTGTTTTCTCAGAGGGAGGAAAATGCCCATCCTTTGCCCAGTCCCATTTCCTAGTATTTATAGGAGTAGCTGGTCCGTTCAGATCATGACACGTGTTCGGTCGGATTTGATCTGTAGTTTTGGACCTAGGGGACAGGCAGCCGTTTGCAGCCTCCTTTAGCCCTGGACCCGGACGGGTTGTGTCAGGACGGGGGCGGCTGCGGCGTGTCAGTTCGCCGTTCAGATGTGACGTGTAGGGCTTGTGGGCGACATGTCAGAGGCTCCTTAAATGCTCATACCGTACTCCCGAGGTCCCCTGGGCGAGGTCGCCCTTCGGTGCGTGCAGCCTCTTCGGATTCTATCCGTCCTTTGGTGCGAGCACCTCCTTCGGGATCTATCCCATAGTTCTGGGAGTTCCCTTGATGAACACCTCCTTCGGGGCTCACACCCATAGTTAGGGGATACCCTTGCTCAGGTGTTTCTTGTTCGGGGAAGATCCTCTTCAGGCCCTCTGCCTTCGGGGAGATTCTCCCTTTCATCAGAGAGATGGCTCTCTTACCCGGAGGCAGTCAATTTGGCTCCTCGATGGAGACGGTGTTGTCCTCGGAATTCCTGACGAGCTAACCAAAGTCTCGAGCTCATAGTGTTTGACTTCGCACCTTCCGAGGTCCGTAAAAAGATCCTCTCTTGGGTGACGTCAGACTCCTCGGCCAATATTCTGGCAGGGAGTTACTACCAAGGAGGCAATAGCCTTTGGCTATCACAGGCCCCCCTCCGAAAAGCCAAAGTGAGAAACTTCGGTTCATCGGTTTTCGGGTCCTGTGGTTTTGATGTCTGTGCCGAAGACGCCTTCTTCTGCTTGTACCGATGGGCAGCATTTTTGCGTCCTCGAGGCGCGAGAAGATAGGCTGTCCCTGTGCCGAAGATACACCTTCTGCCCGAAGTCACAGGCTGTCTCTTGGTGTCCTTGTGGCAAGGGGAAATAGGATAACCTTGTACCGAAGATAGACGTTTTGCCCGAAGTCACAGGCTGTCTTTTGGTGTCTTCGAGGTAACCTACTTTTTTGCCTTTATAGGTCTGCTCATGCGTCGCGTCCTGTATCCAGCAGAGTCAGTTTAGGGCAGCGCCTTTAGACCAAACGGTGTCAGAGGGCGTGCTCGACGTGATGGACGACACGTAACACGTTTGCTGCGCGATGACCGACACATGGCACACTTTTATTGGGTAAGAATGCACTGAGTACGACTGGCCCGACTTTTCAGGCGCCCATAGCAGTTATGGCGACGCCTCGCCTTCCGAGGGGTACTAATGACGATGGTTCTCCTGGCCTTCTCGGCCTATATATATCAGTCCTGTCATAACCCTCTTTCTTCTTCTGCTTTTGCTTTCTTTTGCCTTCTAATTCTCTCCCGATTTTCCGCAGCGGTTCTCCTTTTTCAGGTGTTTTTCCGACCACTTTTCACGACGGCTTCCAGGAATCCAGATTCCGGTAAGACCTTTGGTGGGTTTTAGTCCTTCTGTTTTTTTCAAAGATTCTTCCTTGTTTTTCCCGAACTCGTTGTTTTTCCCGAACTCGTTTTCATCATGCCTGTTCCCGAGAGTTGGCAACCTCTTCTTTCTCACCCCTGCTGCACTACTCCGGCAAAGCTAGCGAAGTGTAAGAAAAAGTTTTTCTTACCCTCTTACTCTGTGACGAGGTTGCCCCGTCCTGACCAATTTGCTTTCTCCAACCGAAGTGATGAAATCACAGTTTTCCGAGCCCAATTGAAGGCCGGACTTCGGTATCCCCCCCCGGAGATGGTTAGCACGTTCTGCAACTTCCATGGCATTGCCGTTAACCAACTCCCACCGAACTCGTACTGCTATTTCAACGCCTTCCTCTGTATGTGCGGCGTTTTCAAAATAAAACCTCACTTTGTAGTTTTTCTTCAGTACTACAAGCTCTTCGTGGTCCTAAAGGGTGGCTTCTACTTCATGCTGCCTCGGGGATCCGGGAGCAAAAAGTATACGTTCACCTTCGCCACCAAAGACAGCTGGCGAGGGTGGCAACAAAAATTCTTTTTCCTGAAGAAGTCGGAGGCTTGGTCGCACGTCCCGACCAAGTGGGCTCAGGGGAGGCTCAAGATGGATGTTGTTGACCCGAAGATACTGCTAGACGCTAACGTAGCACCTATCTTTGAAGACTTCGACAGGCGCATCCGGGCCGTCTCTGACTGGGCTGCCGAGGTCTCTCCTCGTGCCCTTTACCCCTTTCCGATCAACTGGAGGCTCATGACCGAAGAGGTCCTTCGGGAACTTAAGGTGGTAAAGGAGCACGTGACAGACCTCAATATGCCGAAACCGGCTTCTTCGGGGAAGGACTCCTGGCTCGTGAAACTCCTTCGGAGGAAGGAGACTTATGAGTCTTTTTACGAGAGTAAGTTACTTTCTCATTTTTTCTTTCATAACTTCATCTTGGACTTACACTGATCTTCTTTTTTCTTTTTTCAGAGATGGGCGACGACGCGGCTGCCTTTTACAAGGCTCTTTTTACCGGGCAGGCCCAGAGAGGCGAACAGACAAAGAAGACCGCCTCTCGGAGGCGGAAGCAGACTTCGGGCGGCCCTCCCCTCAAACGGGCAAAGAAAGCTGCTCCTTCCTCTCTTCCGCAAATTCCGGAGGAGGTAGGCGAGGAGCCCGAAGACCTTGCTGCCCCTTTGCCCGAGGTTCCTCCTGTTGATGTCCCTTCTTCCGACGTCCTTCCTCAAAGCCCCACGCCTTCGCATGCTCTTCTGGAGGGCGATGGGGAGGAGACCCCTTCTGCCGAGGAACGGCGCCGAATAAGAGGCAAAGGGGTCTCTACTGAGGTGACGTCGATTCTTGACGATGACGTTACCGAGGTGCCAGCAGGTTTGTATTTTGTCGAAGAACCTTTTTTCTTCTTGTAAATCCTTAAGACTTTTCTGGCCTTAACCAATTTTCCTGCCTTGTTCTGCAGTGGAGATGGCCGCTCCTGACTGGGTTGCCGAACACGCCCGCAAGAGGGCCCTTCGGGATGCCCAAGTCCCGGCAGGGAAAGTTCCGAAGGAGCCCTTCTGGACGTTCACGGAGGACATGAACATGTACCCCGAGGACTGTCCCGAAATGGCCAGGCAGATGTGCAAAGGGGTTTTTACTGAGGCCTCTTACAAGGCCCTTACGGAGGCTTACCCTGGCGACATCTCTTTGGCCGCCAAACTCACTGAACATGCCGCCCAGGTATGCTTCACTGTTTCCTTAGTGCTGATTTCGCCTTTGCTTTTTACTTAGCATCATTTTCCCTTTGTTTTGCCTTTTTTGCAGCTGATGGGGTATGCCGCGTTGCTCCGTGTTCGGGTAGCGCGAGAGACAGAACGGAGGGCGTCACTCTGGGACCTTTACACCAAGACGAAGGCCCAGTGTTCGGCGTTGGCTGCCGACAATGCTCAGCTTAAGCAGTCTTCGGAGAAGGAAATTGCTGAACTTCGGGAGGGGTTCATAAAAGAGAAAGAGGAACTTGAGAAAGGCTCCTCCCAGAAACTTTCCGACATCGGCTCTCGGGTGGCGGAGCTGACTTCGGCCGTAGAAGCGATTCAAAAGGATAAGTCAGAAAGTGATGCAATCCTTGCGAAGACGCTCGAGGAAAAGGCGCAGCTCGAAGCCGAGGTCGCATATCTGAAGAAGCCTTCAGAAGAGAAGAAGAAGATGAAGGCATTGAAGAAAAAACATAAGGATCTGGAGAAGGATTACGCGGATCTGGAGAAGGACTATGCAGATTTGGCGGTCAAGAAGCGGGCGTCCGACGATATGACGAAGTTGGGCTTTCAAGACGGCTTCTGTCTTGCTCGGCACCAAATTCTGCAGAAGTTCCCAGATTTCGACCTCTCCTTCCTCGAAGGCATGAACATCCCGTAGGAGCCTCGGTGGACTTGGTCCAAGATCGAGCACTTGAAACTGCCTCCTTCTTTCTCGGCGCCGAAGGCTGCTGACAAAAGCACAGAGGCTGGTAGTTCTCAAGACGCCGAGGTTCCTTAGTTTGTACTTGGGCCTTTTGTCTTCATTTTCTTCTTCTTTTTTGTAGTCTTTCAGCAACTTTCTTCTCTGTAAGCACTCTTTGGCTCAATAGATAAAAATTTGGCTAAGTATGTTTTGCCAGATCCCTTTGTTTCCCTTTGTCCCGAACATAATTCGCTCGAGAGACCTCGGCAAACCATATTCTTGCTTTCCTTTGTCCCGAACATATTCGCTCAAGGGACTTCGGAAAACCATACTCTTGCTTTCCTTTGTCCCGAACATATTCGCTCAAGGGACTTCGGAAAGCCATACTTTTGCTCTCCTCGGCTATTGCTTTCGTGAGACTCTTGTTTTGTACTTCTTCAGAACTTTTTATTTAGACAAATTTGTCCAACTTGTGCAATACAACTTTCCCACCAAACTTTTTAGGCATAGAATTTTTTCAAGGCTTCTGAGTGCCAAGTGTTTTTTAATTCTATGCCTTCGGCATCACCGAGCTTATAAACTCCTCTTCGTACTTCGGCAAGTACCAGGTACGGTCCTTCCCAATTCACACGAAGTACCCCGTGGGACAGCTTTCGGGGTGCGAATTCAGCCTTTCGGAGAACGAGATCTCCCTTCTTTATTCCTTTTGGCCTGGCGCGTAAGTTTATGGCTGCTGCCACTCTTTGTTGGAAAGCTTTTCTTCTCAGCTCAGCTACTTCTCTGTGTTCGAAGACGAGGTCGAGCTTGGTTCTCAGGCCGAGGTCATTTCCTTTTTCGTCGAACACTTGGACTCGTATGACGGTTGTACTACCTCGACAGGGATGATGGCCTCTGTACCGAAGACGAGTGAAAAGGGCGTTTCCCCTGTGGCTCTTCGGGGTATTGTTCGGTAACTCCATAACACGCTTTGGAGTTCTCCTGGCCATTTCCCTTTTGCTTCTCCCAATCTCTTTTTTAGACCATCTTTTATGGTCCTGTTAGATACTTCTACCTGCCCATTACTTTGGGGGTGAGCTACTGGGGCGAAGTGCATTTTTGTCCCGAGGTCGCTAATGAACTCTTGGAATCCTTTGTCTATGAACTGGGATCCATTGTCCGCTACGAGCACCCTCGGTATGCCAAATCTGCATACGATGTTTTTCCATACGAACTTCTGCACTTCTTTTGCCGAGATAGTTGTCAGAGGTTCTGCCTCGACCCACTTAGAGAAATAGTCAACTGCTACTACGCAGAACTTTACGCCTCCAGGCGCCGTTGGGAGTGGCCCAATGAGATCTATGCCCCAAACTGCGAAGGGCCAAGGATAGTCTGCCGAAGTCACGAACTCCGAGGGTGTTCTTTGGATGTTCGCATGTCTCTGGCAACTACCACATTTCTGGACGAACTGCTTGGCGTCCTTTCTCAGGGTAGGCCAGAAGTATCCTTGGCGAAGTATCACTGCTGCCAGGGCGTCGGTTCCGATGTGCGAACCACAGGCACCTTCGTGAACTTCTTCGAGGATCATTTCAGTATCCTCTTCACTAACACACCTCTGTAGTGGATTTACATATCCTTGCCGATATAGTTCTTTTCCAATTAAGAAGAAACGTCCGGAGCGCCTTCGCACTTTTGCGGCTTCGCTGGGGTCTTCGGGGAGCGTGTTGGTTGCGAGATACGTTTTGATTGGTTCTTTCCATCCTTTCCCCGAGTTCGCTATGCTTAATACTGTGATGCTGGGGTGGCTTAGCACCTCGGTGCAAGTTCTCGACTTCGCCAAACAGTCTGCCTCAGCATTTTCCCGTCGGGGTACGTTCTCGATTTTCACGACGTCGAACTCCCGAATAAGCTTTGTTACCAACTCATGGTATTTCGCCAAGGTCGGGTCTTTCGCGCCATAGTCCCCTGCCATTTGCCGGACCACCAGCTGGGAATCACTATGGGCTTTCAAGTTTCTCACGCCAATTTTTCTGGCCAAGCGTAATCCTGCTATAAGGGCCTCATACTCGGCCATGTTGTTGGTGGCGTTGAAACTGAACTTGATGACCTTCATTACTTCTAGGCCTTCGGGGCCTCTGATGATCACTCCAGCTCCCTGGTGTTTGGATCCTGAGGCCCCGTCAACATATAACGTCCATTCTGGCTCGTCTTCGCCAGAGAACGAATGTCCCTCCTCGGTGTTTGGTACTTCGGAGATGAAGTCTGCCAAAGCTTGAGCTTTTATAGCTTTCCGGGGTTCATACGTGATGCCGTGTTTGCCAAGCTCTATACACCACTTGGAAAGCCTTCCCGAGTGATCAACTTTCCTCATAACATCCCGTAGAGGCAGGGTACTTCGGACGATAATGGGGTGAGCCTGAAAGTATGGCCGCAGCCTTCTCCCTGCAAGCACTAAGGCGTATATAGCTTTTTGAAGCATAGGGTACCTGACTTCGGCGCCATGCAGGGACTTGCTGACATAGTAGACCGTCCATTGCTTTGGCCCTTCTTCTTTCACGAGGACCGAGCTCACAGCTTTTTGTGTGATGGCGAGGTATAATACGAGGGGCTCTCCCTCCCGAGGTTGCCGCAGAGTCGGCAGGCCGGCCAAGTAGACTTTGAGTTCTTCCCAGGCTTTTTGGCAATCTTCATCCCAAGGATGACCATTCCTTCCGAGGTCGCCTTCCATCTTTGCTGCCTTTGTGAGGACTTTGAAGAAAGGTCGACACCTATCTCCATACCTGGAAATAAACCTGCTCAGAGAGGTTATTCTTCCGGTGAGTCTTTGCACGTCTTTGACTGTGGCAGGAGTTCGGAATTCGAGCAGAGCCTTAATCTTCTCGGGGTTAGCATCGATGCCTCTTTCGGATACCATGTACCCAAGGAACTTTCCCGAGGTCACCCCGAAGATGCATTTCTCAGGATTAAGGCGGATCCCGAAGGCTCTGAGTTTTTGGAAGGATTCCTCTAAATCTTCAACGTGGTAGCCAGGCAGTTTGCTTTTGACTATCATATCATCAACATACACCTCCATGTTCCTCCCCATTTGGTCTTTGAAGACTTTATTCATCAGCCTCTGGTAGGTGGGTCCTGCATTTTTGAGTCTGAAGGGCATCCTGATATAGCAATATGTTCCTCCCTCAGTGATGAAGGCAGTCTTCTCTTCATCTTCGGGGTTCATCCTTATCTGATGATACCCACTGAAAACGTCCAGGAAACTTAGGAGCCCGTACTCGGCAGTTGAGTCTACCAGTTGGTCTATTGGCGAAAGAGGATATGAATCTTTCGGGCAAGCATCGTTCAAATTTCTGAAGTCGATGCACATCCGGAGCTTACTACTTCCTTCTTTTGTGGCAATTACCACGTTGCTTAGCCATTCGGGGTAGTTTACCTCCTGGATAACGCTAGCCTCTATTAGACACTGGACTTCGGTCTTGACGAAGTCATTTTTGTGAGCCGAGATGCTCCGTTTCTTTTGCCGGACAGGTTTTACTTCCGGACTCGCTTTGAGGCTATGCTGGATTACGCAAGGGTTTACCCCTGGCATGTCCTTCGGCGAGTAGGCGAACAGATCTTTATTTGCAAGCAGAAAAGATACAAGTTTTTCATTGTCTCCTTCGGCCATGCTTTTCCCTATTCGGGTATTATGGCCTGGGACAAGCTCTACTTCTTCTGTTTCCGCTTTTGTGGGATCTTCTGCCTCGCCCCTTTCCAGCTCTTTTGCTTCTACAGCAAGTGTTAAGTTGCTTGCTGGAGCCTTTCGTGCTCTGACAAACACCTTTCTCACCTCGCCTTGATCAATGAAGATCTTTGCGCCTCCTCCTTTGGTGGCGAAGGTGACGGTCAAGTACTTTACATCTGGGCGAATGTGCAAATTTCCCTGTGTCTGTCTACCGAGGATGGCGTTGTATGACGAAGGGACGTCCATGACTATGAATCTTGCCATGGTAGAGGCGAACAACTCAGCAGTTCCTTTCTCCGAAGTTCCTTTCATCATCAAGGGGAGGTCGATCCACCCGAGGACAGGTAGCTCAGATGGTCCTACGCCGAACGTGGGTGAAGTAACAGCCTTGAGGTCACTCCTGGATACGCCCAAGCTTGGCAGCAAATGTGAGAACAAAACGTCTGCGTTTGACCCATTGTCCAGCAGTACCCTCTTGACGTCCCAGTTTCCTATCCTTACCATTATCAGCAATGGATCGTCATGGGGAAATACGATGGTGGAGCCATCCTCGCGGGCCAATTTTTTCGTTGGGCTCTGATATTCCATCACCGCTATCTCTCTGGCCCTTCTTTTTCTTTCCGAGGATGGAAGTCCGGTTGTGATCGTCTGTATTACTCCTGCCGAAGGTGGAGGACGCCTTCTCGGACTTCGGTTCCTTCGCCTGTCTGAATCGTAATCCTCGTCATCGGGCTTTCTTTCTTCCTCCTTTTTCCCCTTCGGGGAAGGCATTCTCAAATAACGCCGAAGCTGGCCCTGCTTTATCAGTGATTCGATGTACTTTTTCAGCTGAAAGCAGTCTTCGGTGTCATGACCGTGATCACGGTGGAACTGACAGAACTTCTTCATGTTCCTTCTGTTGTCAGCAGTCATGCCCCTCGGTCGTTGGATTTGAGCCCCCTGTTTTTCCAACGCCATGAGGACGTTAGCCCTCGTGGTGCTCAGAGGTGTAAAGTTTTGGGGCTTCCTTCCTCCTACTCGCGCTCTCCGAGGTCGGCCTAACTGTTCCGTTGGACACCGGGCTTGCTGGCTGGACCCTTCGCCACGAGCGTGAATATGGTCAGCCTTTGGTCCTGTCATTCTCAGCTCTTCGGCTGTCATATGTTGTTCAGCCCTTCGGTAGAATTCTCCCAGCGTGTCCGGGGGATCTTTGGAGAATTCATAAAACAAGTGCGAATCCCTCCGGAGGCCCCTTATCATGGCGAGGATGCGGATTTCGGGATGAAAGTCCGGAACACTGAGGGCCTCTCTGTTGAACCTCTCGACATAGTCACGGATGGTCTCCCCGTTTCTTTGTGCTATGTCGAACATCTGGACGGGCATCTTCGCCGTCGGCTTGCTCCCAATGAACTGTTGGGTGAACGCTGTGGACAGCTCCTGGAACCCCCTGATGTTTCCGGGAGGCAGGGAATTGTACCAGGCAGTTGCTGGTCCTGCGAGGGTGACTTCGAAGCACTTGCAGAGTGTAGCATCATCAGCCCCGTGTAGCACCATGCTGCGTTTGTACTTTGTTAGGTGGGCCTGGGGATCAGTCCGACCCTCATAGGTCTCTAGCCGAGGTAGCCTGAAATCACTTGGCATGACCGCCTTGACCACTGTTCGGGCGAAAGGAGTTTCATCTCCAGAGACGGTTTCAGTTAGCCTGGCCCAAACAGGCTTGCGTGCCACCTACTGTTCCACTCTCTCCAGTCTTGCCAAGACTTTCTCCAGGAGGAGTGTAGCACTGGGCTCCTCTTCTTGGTGCTTCGAGGTTTTTCGGTAAGAGGACTGTTGCTGTCTCTTCGGGGAGTGGCTTCGGTACCGGGGTGAGGGGGACTTTGCCTCTGGCGACAAACTTCTTCTGGACGGGACTTCAGGTCGTTCAGACCTTGCTCTTTCCGCCAGCCGTGCCCCGAGGGGCAAGTTATCTGTCGAGGACTCTTCCCGCGGCTCCCCACTTCCCGAGCTATGATGGGTTGCCCTTGGGCTTTTCTCCCGAGGTCGTGCTGGTGAAGTGGGTTTTTGCGCCTGGGCTGGTTGCGGCCACCTTCGGTCTATCTGTTGTGTCATTTCAGCCACAACGGACCTCTGAAAGTCTCGTAAAAAACCCATGGTGATGACAAGAGGGCGTTCCTCTTCAGGCAAGGAAGTCTCTGGGGGGCTTTGTTCGGTAGCTGGTTGGTTTTCAGGCGCGGATGGGACTTCGGGAGTCCTTTGTCCTTTGAACGCCGAGTTTCGACAACAGCTACCTGGGAGTAGTTTCCCACAGACGGCGCCAAATGATGCCCCAAGGCATCTTCGTTTGCTGTCATGTTGACAGGCGGAGAGACTTCCTGAGGAGGCGAGCGCCTGGAGCTCTGGTTTCCCAGCTGAGCGTGCCTGAAAAGCTCAAAGAAGAGGTTAGGAGGTCCCCGGTTTGCTTTTCCGGGGAGTACCCTCCGACGCCCAAGTCAGTTTTCTGAGTGAAAGTGGAGGAAGAACACTAAGGGATCAAGTGTCTTGCCTGTTTTGTGTTTTCTCAGAGGGAGGAAAATGCCCATCCTTTGCCCAGTCCCATTTCCTAGTATTTATAGGAGTAGCTGGTCCGTTCAGATCATGACACGTGTTCGGTCGGATTTGATATGTAGTTTTGGACCTAGGGGACAGGCAGCCGTTTGCAGCCTCCTTTAGCCCTGGACCCGGACGGGTTGTGACAGGACGAGGGCGGCTGCGGCGTGTCAGTTCGCCGTTTAAATGTGACCTGTAGGGCTTGTGGGCGACATGTCAGAGGCTCCTTAAATGCTCATACCGTACTCCCGAGGTCCCCTGGGCGAGGTCGCCCTTCGGTGCGTGCACCCTCTTCGGTGCGTGCACCCTCTTCGGATTCTATCCGTCCTTTGGTGCGAGCACCTCCTTCGGGATCTATCCCATAGTTCTGGGAGTTCCCTTGATGAACACCTCCTTCGGGGCTCACACCCATAGTTAGGGGATACCCTTGCTCAGGTGTTTCTTGTTCGGGGAAGATCCTCTTCGGGGCCTCTGCCTTCGGGGAGATTCTCCCTTGCTTCAGAGAGATGACTCTCTTACCTGGAGGCAGTCAGTTTGGCTCCTCGATGGAGACGGTGTTGTCCTCGGAATTCCTGACGAGCTAACCGAAGTCTCGAGCTCATAGTGTTTGACTTCGCACCTTCCGAGGTCCGTAAAAAGATCCTCTCTTGGGTGACGTCAGACTCCTCGGCCAATATTCTGGCAGGGAGTTACTACCGAGGAGGCAATAGCCTTTGGCTATCAGCAATGCCATGGAAGTTGCATAACGCGCTAACCATCTCCGGGGGGGGATACCGAAGTCCGGCCTTCAGTTGGGCTCGGAAAACGGTGATTTCATCACTTCGGTTGGAGAAAGGAAATTGGTCAGGACGGGGCAACCTCGTCACAGAGTAAGAGGGTAAAAAAAACTTTTTCTTCCACTTCGCTAGTTTTGCCGGAGTAGTGCAGCAGGGGTGAGAAAGAAGAGGTTGCCAACTCTCGGGAACAGGCATGATGAAAACGAGTTCAGGAAAAACAAGGAAAACTAGTTCAGGGAAAACAAGGAAAACGAGTTCGGAAAAAACAAAGAAGAAGCTTTGAAAAAAGCAAAAGGACTAAAACCCACTAAAGGTCTTGCCGGAATCTGGATTTCTGGAAGCCGTCGTGAAAAGTGGTCGGAAAAACGCCTGAAAAAGGAGAATCGCCGCGGAAAATCGGGAGGGAATTAGAAGGCAGAAGAAAGCAAAAGCAGAAGCAAAACGAGGGTTATGACAGGGCTGGTATATATAGGCCGAGAAGGCCAGGTGAACCGTCGTCATTAGTACCCCTCGGAAGGCGAAGCGTCGCCATAACTGCTAAATGAGCCTGAAAAGCCGCGCCTGCCGTACTTAGTGCATTCCCACCCAATAATAGTGTGCCATGTGTCGGTCATCGCGCAGCAAACATGCCACGTGTCGTCCATCACGTCGAGCACGCCCTCTGACACCATTTGGTCTAGAGGCGCCGCCCTAGACTGACTCTGCTGGACACAGGACGCGACGCATGAGCAGACCTATAAAGGCAAAAAAGAAGGTTACCTCGAAGACACCAAAAGACAGCCTGTGACTTCGGGCAAAAGGTCTATCTTCGGTACAAGGTTATCCTATTTTCCCTCGCCACGAGGACACCAAGAGACAGCCTGTGACTTCGGGCACAAGGTGTATCTTCGGCACAGGGACAGCCTATCTTCTCACGCCTCGAGGACGCAAAAAGTGCTGCCCATCGCTTCAGGTAGAAGAAGGCGTCTTCGGCGCAGATATCACAACCACAGGACCCGAAAACCGATGAACCGAACTTTCTCACTCCGGCTTTTCGGAGGGGGGCCTGTGATAGCCAAAGGCTATTGCCTCCTCGGTAGTAACTCCCTGCCAGAATATTGGCCAAGGAGTCTGACGTCACCCAAGAGAGGATCTTTTCACTGACCTCGGAAGGTGCGAAGTCAAACACTATGAGCTCGAGACTTTGGTTAGCTCGTCAGGAATTCCGAGGACAACACCGTCTCCGTCGAGGGGCCAAACTGACCGTCTTCGGGTAAGAGAGCCATCCATCTCTCTGAAGCAAGGAAGAATCTCCCCGAAGGCAGAGGCCCCGAAGAGGATCTTCCCCGAACAAGAAACACCTGAACAAGGGAATCCCCTAACTATGGGTGTGAGTCCCGAAGAAGGTGTGCATCAAGGGAACTCCCAGAACTATGGGATAGATCCCGAAGGAGGTGCTTGCACCGAAGGACGGATAGAATCCGAAGAGGGTGCACGCACCGAAGGGCGACCTCGCCCAGGGGACCTCGGGAGTACGGTATGAGCATTTAAGGAGCCTCTGACATGTCGCCCACAAGCCCTACACGTCACATCAAAACGGTGAACTGACAGCCGCAGCCGCCCCAGTCCTGACACAACCTATTCGGGTTCAAGGCAAAAGGAGGCTGCAAACGGCTGCCTGTCCCCTAGGTCCAAAAGCACAGATCAAATCCGACCGAACACGTGTCATGATCTGAACGGACCATCTACTCCTATAAATACTAGGAAATGGGACTGGGCAAAGGATGGGCATTTTCCTCCCTCTGAGAAAACACAAAACAAGCAAGACACTTGATCCCTTAGTGTTCTTCCTCCACTTTCACTCAGAAAACTGACTTGGGCGTCGGAGGGTCCTCCCCGGAAAAGCAAACCGGGGAACTCCTAACCTTTTCTTTGAGCTTTTCAGGCACACTCAGCTGGGAAACCAGAGCTCCAGGCGCTCGCCTCCTCAGGAAGTCTCCCCACCTGTCAACATGACAACAAACGAAGATGCCTCGGGGCATCAGATCCATCCGAACACGTGTCCGGATCTGAACGGGCCGGGCATTTCTATAAATACTGGGAAAAAGGACTTGGCAAGGGATCCCATCCTCTCTCCCTGGGCAGCCCTCACCCATAGCTGAAAATACATGCAGGCTAACTCTCGCTCCTTTCTAGTGGGCCTACTTTATCCATTATCAGAGTACTAACTTGGGCGTCGGAGGCTCCTCCCCAGAAAACCATCCCGGGGACCTCCTAACCCTTTTTTCTGAGCTTTTCAGGCATTTTCCCACCTGGGGAATATCTCCGCAAGACGTCATTTTCCCCCGGAAGCTCCCTCGGAATTCACCATGTCACTGGACAGAGATGCCGAAGGTCTGGTAGGATTCAACGTGAGCCTAAGAGATATGGATTTCTCATGACTCATGGATTAGGATGAGGCCACAACCTCCCAGCAAGCTATGTCAGCGCCTGACTCTGAGAAGTGGCTAGTGGTCATGAAGTTCGATATGTAATCCATGTATGAAAACCAAGTATGGACTTTGGTTGATCCACCTAAAGGGGAAAAACCTATAGGGTGCAAATGGGTTTTCAAAAATAAAACTGACATGGATGGTAGTGTGATTACCTTTAAGGGAAGATTGGTTACAAAAGGCTTCAAGCAAATTCATGGTATTAATTATTGATAGCCGAAGGGCTATCGCCTCTATCTGGCCGAACTCCCTGCCGGGAAAACGGCCTGGAAACCTGGCGTTACCTAAGGAAAGGTGGAATCACGCACCTCAGAAGCAAAGCCGAAGATCCCGAGCTCGGGACGTCAGGAGACTTGAGGATACTATTGCCCCCCCGAGGTACTAAACAGATCGCCTTCGGAGAAGAAACACCTGCTAGTGCAAGCCGAAGTAGATCCCCCGAATGCGGAACCCCTGAATTAGGGAACCCCCAAACTGCGGGCATATTTCCCGAAGGGGCATCGTCCGTACCAGAGGACGACCTCGGCCAGGGACCTCGGGAGTACGGCAGGAGCATTTAAGGAGCCTCTGACGTGTCGCCCACAGACGCTACAGATCGCCTCAAACGGCGGTCTGACACGCCGACGCCATCCAGGTCACGTCACGGCTTGTCTCGGTTCAAGGCTCAAGGAGCTTGCCACCGGCTACTTGTCCCCTACGTCTAGAAATTCAGAGAACATCCGACCGAACACGTGTCACGATCTGAACGGGCTGGACATTCCTATAAATACCAGGAAACAAGCCCTGGCAAACGGTTGGCAAACAATCCAGCTCTCCCTATCTGAGAAAATACAAACAGGCAAGCCCACCAAGCCTCTTAGTGCTATTCCTCCATTTTCTTTCAGCACCACTGACTTGGGCGTCGGAGGCTCCTCCCCGAAAACACACCCCGGGGACCTCCTAACCCTCTTTCCTAAGCTTTTCAGGCATGCCCTCCTGGGCAATCTGGCCTCCCGGCGGTCTCCCTCTCAAGAGGTCCCTCCACAAGTCTCAATGTCACCCTACGAAGATGCCGTTGGGCATCATTTGGCGCCGTCTGTGGGAACCCGCTCTGAGGTCGCCGTCGTTGAAACTCGGCGTTCTAAGGGCAAGGGACTCCCGAGGTTCCCGTCCGCGCCTGAGAACCAACCGGCTGCTGAGCAAACATTCCTAGGGACTTCTGCGCCCGAGGAAGACTGCCCTCTAGTCATTACGATGAGCTTTCTACGGGACTTTCAGCGTTCGGTCGTGGCTAAGATGACACAGCAGATAGACCGAAGATGGCCACAACAAACTCAGGCCCAAAAACCTCCCTCACCAACACGCCCTTGGGAGAAAAGCCCAAAATCAACTCATCGCAGTTTGAGAAGTGGAGACCCGCGTGAAGAATCCTCTACGGAAAACATACCCATCGGGAAACGGCCTGTGGGACAAACAGGGTCCAAGCGACCCAAAGTCTCACAACGAAGAAGTTCGTTGCCTGAGGCGAGGTCCCTGTCCCCTCGACCCCGAACTCGCTCCCCGAAGAGGCGGCGGCAATCTCCCTTCCCAGAGGAAGAGCCTAACACCACGGTTCTTATGGAGAGGATACTAGCAAGGCTGGACAGGGTGGAAAAACAGGTAGCTCGCAAACCCGTCTGGGCTAGACTGTCGGGAACCTTCTGTGAAGATAAGTCCCCATTCATCCAGGCCGTAGTTAAGGCAGCCATGCCAGGCGACTTCAGAGTACCTCGGCTGGAGATTTATGATGGCCACACTGATCCACAGGCCCATTTGACCAAGTACAGACGCAGCATGATAATGCACGGTGCTGACGACGCTACCATGTGCAAATGCTTCGAAGTCACCCTCACGGGACCGGCAACTGCGTGGTACAATTCATTGGCTCCAGGAACCATCACTGAGTTCCAGGAGTTCTCCACGGCTTTCACGCAGCAGTTTATTGGAAGCCGGCCGACGGCGAAGATGTCTGTCTAAATGTTCGACATAGAGCAAAGGAACAGAGAGACCATATGCGACTATGTCGAAAGGTTCAACAGGGAAGCTTTGAGCGTCCCGGACTTTCGGCCCGAAATACGCATCCTCGCCATGATGCGGGGCCTTCAGAAGGACTCACAACTGTTTTACGAGTTCTCTAAGGACCCCCCGGACACCCTCGGTGAATTTTACCGAAGGGACGAACAGCACATGGTTGCCGAAGAGCTCAGAATGGGTGGGCCGAAGTCCGATCACGCCCGCGTCGAAGGCTCCAGCCAGCAAACTCGGCATCCGACTGAACAGACAGGCCGAGGTCGGAGACTGAGGGGAAGAAAACTCCCAATTTTCACACCCCTGAACACCACACGGACAAACATCCTCATGAAGATGGAAAGGCAGGGGACGCAGATTCGGCGGCCAAGGGCCATGACTGCTGACAACAAGAAAAACATAAAGAAGTTCTGCCAGTTTCATCGCGACCACGGCCACGACACCGAAGACTGCTTCCAACTGAAGAAGAACATTGAGTCGCTAATAAAACTGGGCCAACTTCGATGATATCTACGGATGCCTTCTCCGAAAGGAAGAAAAGATAAGGAAAAAAAGGCTAAGGATGAGGATTACGACTCCGACAGGCGGAGGAACAGAAGTCCCAAAAGGCGTCCTCCACCTCCGGCCGGGGTAATTCAGATAATCATGACAGGGATCCCATCCTCAGAAAGAAAAAGAAAGGTTAGAGAGATAGCAGTCATGGGATATCAGAGTCTGGCAAAGAAACTGGCCCGAAAGGACAGATCCACCGTCATCTTTCCCCATGACGATCCACTGCTGATCATGGCAAGAATAGGAAACTGGGACGTCAAGAGAGTGCTGCTCAATGATGGATCGAACGCTGACGTCCTGTTTTCACACCTACTGCCGAACTTGGGCATATCCAGCAGCGAGCTTAAGCCCGTCACCTCGCCTACCTTCGGGGTCGGACCGTCCGAACTACCTGTCCTCGGATGGATCGATCTCCCCTTGATGATGAAAGGCACTTCGGTGGATGGGACCGCTGAATTATACGCCTCCGCGATGGCAAGGTTCATTGTCATGGATGTCCCTTCATCCTACAACGCCATCCTCGAAAAGCAGACACAGGGAAATCTGCACATTCGCCCTGATGTGAAGTACTTGACAATCATTTTCACCACCTAGGATGGAGATGCAGAGATCTTCATAGATCAAGGCGAAGTAAGGAGGGTGTTCGCCAAAGCACGAAAAGCTCCAGCAAACAACTTCGCACAAACAATGGAGGAAAAGGCACCAGAGAAAGGCAAGGAAGAAGATCTCGCGAAAGCGGAAATGGAAACAGTATAACTTGTCCCAGGTCAATCTACCCGAATAGGGAAGAGCTTGGCTGCAGGTGACAAGAAAAAACTTGTATCTTTCCTACTGGAAAATAAAGATCTCTTTGCCTACTCGCCGAAAGATATGCCAGGGGTGAACCCTGGCGTAATACAGCATAGCCTCAGAGTAAGTCCGGAAGCAAAGCCTGTCCGGCAAAAGAAACGGGGCATCTCAGCCCATAAAAATAACTTCATTAAAACCGAAGTCCAACGCCTGCTAGATGCTGAGGTTATCAGGGAGGTGAAGTACCCCGAGTGGTTAATGATGTCTGGGGACATCTTCACTGGAAGGGATGGTGACTTCCGGGAGGACTTCCTGTGAAGGAGAGCGTCTGGAGTTGAGGTTTCCTAGGGGAATGTGCCTGCAAAGCTCAGAGAAGAGGGTTAGGAGGTCCCCGGGGTGCTTTTCCTAGGAGGAGCCTCCGACGCCCAAGTCAATTTCCTGAGAAGGTAAGGGGGAAGCACTAGAGTTTTTAGTGGGCTTGCCTGTGTTTTCTCAAGGGGGAGGAGTCCAACCTTTTGCTAGGGTTTGTTTCCTGGTATTTATAAGAATGTCCAGCCCGTTCAGATCGTGACATGTGTTCGGTCGGATGTTCTCTGAATTTCTGGGCGTAGGGGACAAGTAGCCGGTGGCAGGCTCCTTGAGTCTCGAACCGAGACAGGTCGTGACAAGACCTGGACGGCGTCGTCGTGTCAAATCACCGTTTGAGGTGACATGTAGCGTCTGTGGGCGGCATGTTAGAGGCTCCTTAAATGCTCCTGCCGTACTCCTGAAGTCCCTGGCCGAGGTCGTCCTCTGGTACGGACGATGCCCCTTCGGGAAATATGCCCGCAGTTCGGGGAGTTCCCTGATTCAGGGTTCCGCCTTCGGGGAGATCCTCTTCGGCTTGCAATAGCTGATTCTCTGTTTCCGAAGGCGATCTGTTTAGTACCTCGGGGGGGGCTAATAGCTTCCTCGCGTTCCCTGACGCTCCGAGTTCGGGTCAGATAGAGGCGATAGCGCTTCGGCTATCACATGCCCCCCTTTGGAAAGCCGAAGTGGAGACTTCGGTTTGTAGTCTTTCCGAGGATGCTCTTTGGGAGTTTTTGGGGAGTAAAACCTGTGCCAAAGGTACACCTTTTGCCCGAAGATATGGGCTGTTCGGCAATAGCCTGTCTTTTGGTGTCTTCGAGGCTACTTACTTCTTTCCTTTTTCCTTTTGCAGGTCTGTGCAGCGTCGCGTCTCATGACCAGGCGTGTCAATCTGGAGAGGCGCGTCCCAGTTTTTTAGGGGTGTCAGAAGGCGCGTCCCCTATTTTGGCGCGGCGGCTAACACGTGGCACACTGTCATTTGAGGGGAGTCGTGTCGGTCACAAAGAGAGCGTCTTTTCGGGTGCAGAGAGCAGTTATGGCGACGGTTCGCCTTCAAAGGGTACTTATGACACCGATTCAACTAGCTACTTTCAACCTATATATAGCCCATTCCATCATAAGTTCCCTTTTTGCTTTTGCTTTTGCTCTTTTCCCTGCTTGCCACTGCTTTTGCACTTTCTCTTGCTTTTTGCGGTGGAGCTGTTTTAACAGAGTTTTTCCGGCAACCTTTCACGACGGCGACTTCAAACCCAGATTTTGGCAAGTCTTTTGGTGGGTTTTTGTTTTCCAGACTCTTCTGATTTTCAGAGTTTTTTCCGGAACTTGTTTTCTTGCCTTTTTCCGAACCCATTTTTCTGCAAATATGCCTATTCTCGAGAGCTGGTAGCCTCTTTTATCTCATCCTTGCTGCACCACCCCCAAAAAACTGGCAAGATGGAAGAAAAAGTTCTTTCTTCCTTCGTATGCCGTTACGAGGTCGCCTCGTTCTGATCAGTTTTGTTTTTCAAACCGTAGTAATGAGGTTACCGTTTTCTGAGCCCAACTGAAGGCCAGACTTCGGTACCCTCCTCCGAAGATGACTTGCGAGTTCTGCCAATTTCATGGCATTGCCGTAAATCAACTTCCCCCGAACTCGTACTGCTATTTTAACGCATTCATCTGCATGTGTGGCGTCTTCGGGATAGAACCCCACTTTATTATTTTTATGCAGTACTACAAGTTCTTTGTGGTCCCGAAGGGTGGCTTTTACTTCATGCTACCTCGGGGATCTGGGAGCAAGAAATATACGTTCACCTTCGCCACCAAGGACAGCTGGCGAGGGTGGCAACAAAAATTTTTATTTCTGAAGATGGAGGAGGCCTGGTCGCATGTTCCGACCAAATGGGCTCAGGGAAAGCTGGAGATGGACGTCGTGGATCCGAGGATACTGCTAACTCCGGAGTTGGCTCCTATCTTTACGGACTTCGACGGCCGTATCCGTGCTGTCTCGGACTAGGGTCCCGAGGTCCCTTCGCGCTCTCTCTACCCCTTCCCAATCAATTGGAAGTTGATGACCGAAGAGGTTCTTCGGGAGTTAGGGGTAGTGAAGAAGCACAAAACGGACCTCAAGATGCCAGCTCCTTCTATCGCTGGGAAGGATTCCTGGTTGGTGCAGCTCCTTCGGGAGGAAGTTTCTTATGAAACTTTTTATGAGAGTAAGTTATCTTTGACTCCCGTTGTTATAGCTTTCGCCTCGGACTTACGCTGATGCTTTCTTTCCTTTTCAGAGATGGGCGACGGCACTGCTGCCTTCTACAAGTCCCTCTTCACCGGCCAAGTAGAGAAGGGCGAGCAGACGAAGAAGGTGGCTTCCCGAAGGCGGAAAACCACTGGTGCTGGACCTTCGGCCAAACGGGCGAAGAAGACTATTCTTCCTCCCCCTTTGGAAAGTATTGAGGAGGAAAGTGGGGAGCCTGAGGTCGCTGCCATTCCGCCTCCCGAGGTTGCTGCCGACGTCGCTTCGGCAGATGTCCCTCCTCAGAGCCCCACTCCGTCGCAGGCTCTTCTGGATGCCGTGGTGGAGGCTCCTTCTGCCGAGGAGCGGCGTAAACGCAAGGGTAAGGGGATCTCTACCGAGGAGGCCCCGGCTTCTAACAATGACGTCGTCGAGGTGCCGCCAGGTTTACTTTTTCCGCCGAAGTGTAATGCCTTTATTTTTCGAAGTTTTTTTTGTTCTCACCAGCTGCTCATTTTGCCATGCAGAGGAGTCACTTACTCCAAGTTGGGTGGCCGAACACGCCCAGAAACGAGCCCTCCGTGATGCCAAAGTCCCGAAAGGGAAGATCCCGAAGGAGCCTTTCTGGACGTTTACGGAGGACATGAATTTGTTCTCCGAAGACTGTCCCCAAATGGCTAAGGAGATCTCGAAGGGGGTGCTCACTGAGGCCTCCTTCAAGGCTATTGCGGCGGCTCATCCGGGTGATGACACCCTCGTAGCGAAGGTTACCGAGCACGCTGCTCAGGTATGCTGGCTTGCCCTTGAAGAATTTTTTCTAAGTGTTTGGCTTTTACTGACCTCGCCTTCATCTTTTTGCAGCTGATGGCGTACGCTGGCTACCTTAGAGTTCGGGTGGCCAGGCAGACGCAGTTCCGAACTTCGGCCTTAGAGGCCATAGAGAAAACGAAGGCCATGTGTTCGGAACTGGCAGTCAAGAACCTGCAGCTGGCTGATGCTGCGGAGAAGGAGGTTGCCGCCCTTCGGGCTGAAAAAGATGAGATTTTGAAGGACTCCTCCCAGAAGATTGCCGACCTCGGCTCCGAGGTGGCGGGACTGCTTTCGGCCAACGAAGAGCTTCTAAAGTCAAAAATGGAGTCTGTAGAACTCCTGGCGACGTTGCTGATTGAGAAGAATTCGCTTCATGCCGAGGTTGATTCCTTGAAGAAGGAGCCTGAGAAGAAGAAGAGGATAAAGGCGCTGAAGAAGGAGGTTGCGGATCTGAAGGACGAGCTCGAGGTCCTTGAGGTCGAGAAGGATAAATCTGACCAAATGACCAAGGTCGCCTTCCAGGACGGCTTTTGCCTTGCTCGGCACCAAGTCCTTCAGAGGTTCCCAGATCTGGACCTCTCTTTTTTGGAAGCTTTGAACATTCCTGAGGGGCCTCGGTGGTCCTGGTCAAAGATCGAGCACCTGAACCTACCTTCCTTAATTTCGGCGCCAAAGGTGTTGGAAAAGGGCGCAGAAGCTGGTGGCTCTCGGGACGCCGAGAACTGTTAGGCTGTTTTAGGGGCCTTTTCCATTTTTCTTCTTCATTTTTTTTTTGTACTCCTTCTTCGGGCACTTCACCTTTGTAAGCCGGTTTATCTTTAATGGAGAATTTTTGGCTAAGTCTTTTTGTAAAATTTTGTGTTTTCATTGTTCCGAGCATGTTCGCTCAAGAGACTTTTTGGAAAGCCAGAAAGAATTTGACTAAGTCTTTTTGCAGGTCCTTTTATTTCCTTTTGTTCCGAACACGTTTGCTCAAGGGACTTCGGAAATGCTTCAATCAAATTTTTCCATTTCCCCTTGTCCCGAGCACATTCGCTCAAGAGACTTAGGAGATCTTTTGCGAGATTTTTCATTTTCCCTTGTCCCGAACATGTTCGCTCAAGAGACTTAGGAAAACTATCTCTGCGCTTTTTGTGGCGAGCACCTTTGCGGAATTCTGACTTGTGCAATCTTGTACACTTGAGATTCTTTCTGAGTAGAACACAATTCTTCCGCACGACCTTAAGCATAGAATTTTTTCAAGGCATCTGAGTGCCAAGTATTTTTCAATTCTACACCTTCGGCGTTGCCAAGTCTGTACACGCCCTTTCGTACTTCGACAAGGACCAGATAAGGTCCTTCCCAGTTCGCGCAAAGTACTCCGTGGGATGGCCTTCGGGGTGCGAAGTCAGCCTTTCGGAGAACGAGGTCTCCCTTCTTGATTCCTTTTGGCCTGGCTCATAAATTTATGGCCGCGGCCACTCTTTGCTGAAAAGCTTTTCTTCTCAGCTCGATTATTTCTCTGTGTTCACCGACGAAGTTAAGCTTTGTTCTTATTCAGAGGTCATTTCCACTTTCATCGAACACTTGCACCCGTACTGATGGTCGTACTACCTCAATTGGAATGATGGCCTCTGTACCGAAGACTAGCAAAAAAGGCGTTTCCCCTGTGGCTCTTCGGGGTGTTGTTCGGTAGCTCCATAATACGCTTTGGAGTTCTCCTGACCATTTCCCTTTTGCTTCCCCTAGTCTCTTTTTCAGACCATCTTTCATGGTCCTATTAGATACTTCTACCTGCCCATTGCTTTGGGGGTGAGCTACTGGGGCGAAGTGCATCTTTATTCCGAGGTCGCTGATAAATTCCTGGAATCCTTTGTCTATGAACTGGGATCCATTGTCAGCTACTAGCACCCTTGGTATGCCAAATCTGCATACGATGTTCTTCCATATGAACTTCTGTATTTCTTTTGCCGAGATAGTCGCTAGTGGTTCTGCCTCAACCCATTTGGAGAAATAGTCTACTGCTATAACGCAGAATTTTACGCCTTCAGGGGTTGTTGGGAGCGGCCCAATGAGATCGATGCCCTAGACTGCGAAGGGCCAGGGATAATCAGCCGAAGTCACCATTTCCGAGGGTGTCCTCTTGATATTTGCGTGTCTCTGGCAACTACTGCATTTTCGGACGAACTGCCTTGCGTCCTTTCTCAGGGTAGGCCAGAAGTATCCTTGGCGAAGTATTACTGCTGCAAGGGCGTCGGTTCCAATGTGCGAACCACAAGCGCCTTCTTGTACTTCTTCGAGGATCATTTCAGTATCCTCTTCGCTGACACACCTCTGTAGTGGGTTTGCATATCCCTGCCGATACAATTCTTCACCAATTAGGAAGAATCGGGCGGAGCGTCTTCGGATTTTGGCAGCTTCACTGGGGTCTTCGGGGAGTGTATTGTCCTCGAGGTATCTCTTTATCGGGCCTTTCCAGCCTTTTCCCGAAGTTGATATGCTCAGCACTGTGATGCTCGGGTGAACCAGCACCTCGGTGTATACTTTTGATTTTGCCAAGCAGTCTGCCTCGGTGTTATTACGTCGAGGTACATTTTCGATTCGCACTGTATCGAACTCCCGAATGAGTTTTGCCACCAGTTCATGGTATTTTGCCAAGGTCGGGTCCTTCACCCCATAGTCTCCTGCCGTTTGCCGAACTACAAGCTGGGAATCGCTGTGGGCTTTTAGATTTCGCACGCCAATTCTCCTGCTAGGCATAATCTTGCTATGAGGGCTTCGTACTCAGCCACATTGTTGGTGACGTTAAAGCTAAATTTGATAGCCTTTGTTACTTCAAGGCCTTCGGGACCTCTGATAATTACCCCGGCTCCTTGGTGTTCGGACCCCGAGGCTCCGTCAACATGCAAAGTCCATTCAGGATCACCTTCGCCAAGATCCGGATAGCTGTCCTCGGTGGTGGGTATTTCGGCGATAAAGTCTGCCAGTGCTTGAGCTTTTATGGCTTTCCGAGGTTCATATGCGATGTCGTGTTCGCCAAGCTCTATACACCACTTGGAGAGCCTTCCAGAATGATCCACCTTCCTCATGACATCCCGAAGTGGTAAACTACTTCGGACGATGATAGGGTGAGCCTGAAAGTATGGTCGTAGCTTTCTTCCTGCCAGCACCAAGGCATATATAGCTTTTTGCAACAAAGGATACCTGATTTCGGCGCCATGCAAGGATTTGCTGACATAATAGACCGGCCATTGCTTTGGACCCTCTTCTTTTACAAGGACCGAACTTACAGCTTTTTCTGTGACAGTGAGGTATAGTACGAGCGGCTCTCCTTCGCGAGGTTGTCGTAGAGTAGGCAGGCTGGCCAAGTAGATTTTTAGTTCTTCCCAGGCTTTTTGGCAATCTTCACCCCAGGGATGGTCATTACCTCCCAGGTTGTCCTTCTTTTTTGCTGCCTTTGTGAGGACTTTGAAGAATGGCCGACACCGATCTCCATATCTGGAAATAAACCTGCTGAGGGAGGTTATCCTTCCAGTGAGTCTCTGTACATCTTTTATTGTGGCAGGAGTTCGGAACTCGAGTAGGGCCTTGATTTTTTCTGGGTTAGCATCAATGCCTCTTTCTGATACCATGTACCCAAAGAATTTTCCCGAGGTCACTCTGAAGATGCACTTTTCGGGACTGAGGCGGATCCTGAAGGTTATGAGCTTGTGGAAGGTTTCCTTTAGATCTGCGATGTGGTCGCCAGGCAGCTTGCTTTTGACTATCATATCGTCAACATACACTTCCATGTTTCTCCCTATTTGGTCATTAAAGACCTTGCTCATCAACCTCTGGTAGGTGGCTCCTGCATTTTTAAGCCCGAAGGGCATTCTGATGTAGCAGTATGTTCCTCCCTCGGTGATGAAGGCGGTTCTTTCTTCATCTTCGGGGTTCATCCTTATTTGATGATAGCCGCTGAAGGCGTCTAAGAAACTTAGGAGCCCGTATTCGGCAGTTGAGTCTACCAATTGGTCTATCGGTGGGAGAGGGTATGAGTCTTTTGGGCAAGCATCGTTCAAGTTTTTGAAGTCGATGCACATCCGGAGTTTGCTACTTCCTTCTTTAGTGGCGATAACCACGCTGCTCAACCACTCGGGGTATTTGACCTCCTTGATGACACCAGCGTCTAGCAGGCGCTGGACTTCGGTTTTGACGAAGTTATTTTTATGGGCTGAGATGCCTCGTTTCTTTTGTCGGACAGGCTTTGCTTCCGGACTTACTTTGAGGCTATGCTGTATTATGCCAGGGTTCACCCCTGGCATATCTTTCGGGGAGTAGGCAAAGAGATCTTTATTTTCCAGTAGAAAGGATACAAGTTTTTTCTTGTCACCTTCGGCCAAGCTCTTCCCCATTCGAGTAGATTGACCTGGGACAAGTTCTACTGTTTCCGTTTCCGCCTTCGCGGGACTTTCTGCCTCGCCCTTTTTCGGTGCTTTTGCTTCCACAGCTTGCGCGGAGTTGTTTGCTGGAGCCTTTCGCGTTTTGATGAACACCTTCCTTACTTCGCCTTGATCTATGAAGATTTCCGCATCTCCATCCTTGGCGGCGAAAGTGACGGTTAAGTACTTGACATCAGGGCGAATGTGCAGGTCTCCCTGTGTCTGTCTTCCAAGGATGGCGTTGTATGATTAAGGGACATCCATAACGATGAACCTTGCCATTGTAGAGGCGTACAACTCTTCTGTCCCCATCACCGAGGTCCCTTTCAGTATCAACGGGAGATCGATCCAACCGAGGACGGGCAGCTCGGCCGGACCTACCCCGAAGGTAGGTGAGGTGACGGGCTTGAGGTCGCTGGCAGATACACCCAACCTCGGCAGCAAGTGTGAAAACAAGACGTCAGCATTTAATCCGTCGTCAAGCAGCACTCTTTTGACGTCCCAGTTTCCTATTCTCGCCATGATCAACAATGGGTCGTCATGGGGAAAAATGACGGTGGAACCACCCTTTCGGGCCAGCTTTTTTGTTGGACTTTGATACTCCATAACTGCTATTTCTCTGGCCTTCCTCTTTCTTTCCGAGGATGGGAGTCCCGTCGTTATTGTCTGTATGATTCCTGCTGGAGGTGGGGGGCGCCTTTTCGGACTTCGGTTTCTCCGCCTGTCGGAGTTGTAGTCCTCATCTTCTACCTTTCCTTCCTCCTCTTTTCTCCCTTTCGGGGAAGACATGCGCAGATAACGCCGAAGTTGGCCCTGTTTTATCAGCGACTCTATATACTTCTTCAATTGGAAGCAGTCTTCGGTGTCGTGACCGTGGTCGCGGTGAAACTGGCAGAACTTCTTCATATTCTTCCTGTTGTCGGCGGTCATGGCCCGTGGCCGCTGGACCTGAGTTCTCTGCCTTTCCATTGTCATGAGGATGTTGGTCCTTGTGGTGTTCAGGGGTGTGAAAATGTGGAGTGTCCTTCCTCGCGTTCTCCGAGGTCGGCCTGCCTGTTCGGTGGTATACCGAGTTTGCTGGCTGGACCCTTCGGCCCGGGTGTGATCGGACTTCGGTCCGCCCATTCTCAGTTCTTCGGCTGTCATGTGCTGTTCGGCCCTTCGGTAAAATTCACCGAGGGTGTCCAGGGGGTCCTTAGAGAACTCGTAAAACAGCTGTGAGTCCCTCCGAAGGCCCCGTGTCATGGCGAGGATGCGTATTTCGGGCCGGAAGTCCGGGACGCTCAGAGCTTCCCTGTTGAACCTTTCGACATAGTCGTGTATGGTCTCTCCAATTCTTTGCGCTATGTCGAACATCTGAACCGGCATCTTCGCCGTTGGCCGACTTCCGATAAACTGCTGCGTGAAGGCTGTGGACAACTCCTGGAACTCCGTGATGGTTCCTAGGGCCAATGAATTATACCAGGCTGTTGCTGGCCCACTGAGAGTGACCTCGAAGCATTTGCACAAGGTAGCATCGTCGGCACCGTGCATCATCATGCTGCGTCTGTACTTGGTCAGATGGGCCTGTGGATCAGTACGGCCATCATAAGTTTCCAGCCGAGGTACTCTGAAATCACCTGGCATGGCTGCCTCAACGACATCTTGGGTGAATGGGGACTCGTCCCCACAAAAGGTCCCAGACAGCCTAGCCCAGACGGGTTTACGAGCCACCTGTTTCTCCACTCTGTCCAACCTTGCCAATATTTTCTCCATAAGGGCCGTGGCGCTAGGTTCTTCTTCTGGCAGGGGGGATTGTCGGTGCCTCTTCGGGGAGCGAGTTCGGCACTGAAGTGATGGGGACCTCGCCTCAGGCGACTGGCTCCTCCTGTGTGTGATTTTGGGTTGCCCTGACCCCGCTTGTCCCGCGAGCCGTGCCCCGAGGGGCATGTTTTCTGTTGAAGACTCCTCTCGTGGGTCTCCGGATCCTGAACTACGATCAGTTGGTTTGGGGCTTTCTTCCCGAGGGTGTCCTGGCGAAGGAGGCCTTTGGGCCTGAGCTTGTTGCGGCCACCTTCGGTCCATCTGTTGTGTCATTTCAGCCACAACAGAACATTGAAAGTCGCGCAGGAAGCTCATGGTTATGACTAGAGGGCGCTCTTCCTCAGGCGTGGAAGTCCCTGGGGGGGCTTGCTCAGTGGCCGGTTGGACTTCAGGCGCGGACGGGGACCTCGGGAGTCCCTTGTCCTTAGAACGCCGAGTCTCAACGACGGCGACCCGAGGATGGTTTCCCACAGACGGTGCCAAATGATGTCCGGGATTCACTGGAAGGCATGGTGACTTCCGGGAGGACTTCCTGTGAAGGAGAGCGTCTGGAGTTGAGGTTTCCCAGAGGAATGTGCCTGCAAAGCTCAGAGAAGAGGGTTAAGAGGTCCCCGGGGTGGTTTTCCGAGGAGAAGCCTCCGACGCCCAAGTCAGTTTCCTGAGAAGGTAAGGGGGAAGCACTAGAGTTTTTAGTGGGCTTGCTTGTGTTTTCTCAAGAGGGAGGAGTCCAACCTTTTGCCAGGGTTTGTTTCTTGGTATTTATAGGAATGTCCAGCCCGTTCAGATCGTGACTCGTGTTCGGTCGGATGTTCTCTGAATTTCTGGGCGTAGGGGACAAGTAGCCGGTGGCAGGCTCCTTGAGTCTCGAACCGAGACAGGTCATGACAAGACCTGGAGGGTGTTGGCGTGTCAAATCACCGTTTGAGGTGACATGTAGTGTCTATGGGCAGCATGTCAGAGGCTCCTTAAATGCTCCTGTCGTACTCCCGAAGTCCCTGGCCAAGGTTGTCCTCTGGTACGGACGATGCCCCTTCGGGAAATATGCCCGCAGTTCGGGGAGTTCCCTGATTCAAGGTTCCGCCTTCGGGGAGATCCTCTTCGGCTTGCAATAGCTGATTCTCTGTTTTCGAAGGCGATCTATTTAGTACCTCGGGGGGGGGGGGGGGGGGGCTAATAGCTTCCTCGCGTTCCCTAACGCTCCGAGTTCGGGTCAAATAGAGGCGATAGCCCTTCGGCTATCAGTTAAGCAACGTGGTCATTGCCACAAAAGAAGGCAGCAGTAAGCTCTGAATGTGCATCGACTTCAGAGACTTGAAAGATGCTTGCCCGAAAGACTCATACCCCCTCCCACCAATAGACCAATTGGTAGACTCGACTGCCGAATACGGACTCCTAAGCTTTCTAGACGCCTTCAGTGGTTACCATCAAATAAGGATGGACCCCGAAGATGAGGAAAAAACCGCCTTCATCACCGAGGGGGGAACGTACTGTTACGTCAGGATGCCCTTCGGGCTAAAAAACGCAGGAGCCACCTACCAAAGGTTGATGAACAAGGTCTTTAAAGACCAAATAGGGAGAAACATGGAAGTGTATGTCGACGAAATGATAGTCAAAAGCAAGCTACCTGACAAACACGTCATGGATCTTAAGGAGACTTTTCACCAGCACAGAGCCTTCGGGATCCGTCTCAATCCCGAAAAATGCATCTTCGGTGTGACCTCGGGAAAATTCCTGGGGTACATGGTATCTGAAAGAGGCATTGATGCCAACCCAGAAAAAATTAAGGCTCTGCTCGAGTTTCGAACTCCCGCCACAATAAAAGATGTGCAGAAACTCACTAGAAGGATAACCTCCCTCAGCAGGTTTATTTCCAGATACGGAGATCGGTGTCGGCCATTCTTCAAAGTCCTCACAAAGGCAGCAAAAAAGGAGGACAACCTTGGAGGTGATGACCATCCCTGGGGTGAAGATTGCCAAAAGGCCTGGGAAGAACTGAAAATCTACTTGGCCAGCCTGCCTACTCTGCGACAACCTCGCGAAGGAGAGCCTCTCGTACTATACCTCGCCGTCACAGAAAAAGCTGTGAGTTCGGTCCTTGTAAAAGAAGAGGGCCAAAGCAATGGCCGGTCTATTACGTGAGCAAATCCCTGCATGGCGCTGAAGTTAGGTATCCTTTGTTGCAAAAAGCTATATATGCCTTGGTGCTAGCAGGGAGAAGACTACGACCATACTTTCAGGCTCACCCCATCATCGTCCGAAGTAGTCTACCACTACGGGACGTCATGAGGAAAGTTGATCATTCTGGAAGACTCTTTAAGTGGTGTATAGAACTTAGCGAGCACGACATCGCTTATGAACCTCGGAAGGCCATAAAAGCTCAAGCACTGGCAGACTTCATTACCGAAGTACCCACCACCGAGGATAGCCACCCAGACCTAGACAAAGGCGAGCCAAAATGGACCTTGCATGTTGATGGAGCCTCAGGGTCCGAACACCAGGGAGCTGGCGTAATTATCAGAGGGCCCGAAGGCCTAGAGGTAATGAAGGCCATCAAGTTCAGCTTCAACGTCACTAATAATGTGGCTGAGTATGAAGCCCTCATAGCGGGATTGTGCCTAGCAAGAAAAATTGACGTAAGAAATTTAAAGGCCCACAGCGATTCCCAGCTAGTGGTCCGACAGACGGTAGGAGACTATGGGGCAAAGGACCCAACCTTGGCAAAATACCACGAGCTGGTAGCAAAACTCATCCAAAAGTTTGACGCCGTATGGATTGAGAACATACCTCGGAGAAATAACACCGAGGCAGATTGCTTGGCAAAATCAAAAACATACACCGAGGTGCTGGACCATCCGAGCATCGTAGTACTGAGCATAGTAACCTCGGGAAAAGGTTGGAAAGACCCAATAAAAAGGTATCTCACAGAAAATGTGCTCCCCGAAGACCCCGGCGACGCTGCAAAGTTGCGAAGACGCTCAGGCCGATTCTTCCTAATCGGCGAAGAGTTATATCGGCAGGGATATGCAAATCCGCTGCAAAGGTGTGTGGACGAGGAGGATACGGAAATGATCCTCGAAGAAGTCCACGAAGGCATTTGTGGTTTGCACATCGGAACTGACGCCCTTGCAGTAGTAATACTTCTCCAAGGATACTTCTGGCCTACCCTGAGAAAGGACGCAAGGTAGTTCGTCCGGAAATGCGGTAGTTGCCAGAGACACGCGAATATCCAGAGAACACCCTCGGAAATGGTAACTTCGGCTGACTATCCCTGGCCCTTCGCAGTCTAGGGCATAGACCTCATTGGGCCGTTCCCCACAGCGCCTGGAGGCGTGAAATTCTGCGTGGTAGTAGTAGACTATTTCTCCAAATGGGTTGAGGCAGAACCACTAGCGACTATCTCGGCAAAAGAAGTGTAAAAGTTCGTGTGGAAGAACATCGTATGCAGATTTGGCATACCGAGGGTGCTAGTAGCTGACAATGGATCCCAGTTCATAGACAAAGGATTCCAGGAATTTATCAGCGACCTCGGAATAAAGATGCACTGCGCCCCAGTAGCTCACCCCCAAAGCAATGGGCAGGTAGAAGTATCGAATAGGACCATGAAAGATGGTCTGAAAAAGAGACTGGGGGAAGCAAAAGGGAAATGGCCAGGAGAACTCCAAAGCGTATTATGGAGCTACCGAACAACACCCCGAAGAGCCACAGGGGAAATGCCTTTTTCGCTAGTCTTCGGTACAGAAGCCATCATTCCAATCGAGGTAGTACGACCATCAGTACGGGTGCAAGTGTTCGATGAAAGTGGGAACGACCTCGGCCTAAGAACAAAGCTTGACCTCGTCGGCGAACACAGAGAAATAGCCGAGCTGAGAAGAAAAGCTTTTCAGCAAAGAGTGGCCGTGGCCATAAATTTACGAGCCAGGCCAAAAGGGATCAAGAAGGGAGACCTCGTTCTCCGAAAGGCTGACTTCGCACCCCGAAGGCCATCCCACGGAGTACTTCGCACGAATTGGGAAGGACCTTATCTGGTTCTTGCCGAAGTACGAAAAGGCGTGTACAGACTCAGCGACGCCGATGGCATAGAATTAAAAAATACTTGGCATTCAGATGCCTTGAAAAAATTCTATGCTTAAGGTTTCGTGGAAGAATTGTGTTGTACAAATTAGAGAAATATTCTAAGTACAAAAGTTTCTTAGAGAAATTCTTGAAGTACAAAACCAGAATTCCGCAAAGGTGCTCTCCGAAAAAAGCGCAGATGATTTCCCGAAGTCCCTTGAGCAATCATGTTCGGGAAAAATGGGAAATAATGAATCGCACAAAGATACTTGCCATAACAAATGCAGATGCCGTTTCCCGAAGTCTTTTGAGTGAATGTGTTCAGGACAAAGGGAAATGAAAAAACTCACAGAAAGACTTAGCCAAAAAATCTTCATTAAAGATAAACCAGCTTACAAAGAAGAAGGATTGCCAGAAAGAAGAAGAACAGAAAAAAGAACGAGAAAAAGGCGAAGGGCCCTAGAACAGACTAAGGATTCTCGGCGTCCCGAGAGCCACCAGCCCCTGCATCCTTCTCCACCACCTTGGGCGCCGGGAAAGAAAAAGGCAGGTTCAGATTCTCGATCTTGGACCAGGACCACCGAGGCCCCTCGGGAATCTTCAAAGCCTCCAAAAAAGAGAGGTCCAGATCTGGGAACCTCTGAAGGACTTGGTGCCGAGCGAGGCAAAACCCGTCTTGGAAAGCGACCTTAGTCATCTGGTCGGATTTATCCTTCTCGACCTCCAGGTCTTCGAGCTCATCCTTCAGGTCCGCGACCTCCTTCTTCAGCGCCTTTATCCTCTTCTTCTTCTCAGGCTCCTTCTTCAAGGAATCGACCTTGGCATGAAGCGCGTTCTTCTCAATCAGCAACCTCGCTAGGAGTTCTTCAGACTCTGATTTCGACTTTAGAAGTGCTTCGTTGGCCGAAAGCAGTCCCGCCACCTCGGTGCCGAGGTAAGAAATCTTCTGGGATGAGTCCTTCAAAATCTCCTCTTTTTCCTCTCGAAGGGCGGCAACCTCCTTCTCCGCAGCATCAGCCAGCTGCAGGTTCTTGACGGCTAGTTCCGAACACATGGCCTTCGTTTTCTCTAAGGCCTCTAAGATCGAGTTTCAGAACTGCGTTTGCCTGGCCACCCGAACTCAGAGGTAGCCAGCGTACGCCAGCAGCTGCAAAAAGATGAAGGCGAGGTCAGTAAGAGCCAAACAGTTAGAAAAAATTCTTCAAGGGCAAACCAGCATACCTGGGCAGTATGCTCGGTAATGTCATCGCCCAGATGAGCCGCCGCAATAGCCTTGAAGGAGGCCTCAGTAAGCACCCCCTTCGAGATCTCCTTAGCCATTTGGGGGCAGTCTTCGGAGAACAAATTCATGTCCTCCGTAAACGTCCAAAAAGGCTCCTTCGGGATCTTCCCTTTCGGGACTTTGGCATCACGGAGGGCTCGCTTCTGGGCGTGTTCGGCCGCCCAACTTGGAGTAAGTGACTCCTCTGCATGGCAAAACGAGCAGCTGGTGAGAACAAAAAGAACTTCGAAAAATAAAGGCATTACACTTCGGCGAAAAAAGTAAACCTGGCGGCACCTCGACGATGTCATTGTCAGAAGCCGGGGCCTCCTCGGTAGAGATCCCCTTACCCTTGCGTTTACGCCGCTCCTCGGCAGAAGGAGCCTCCACCACGGCATCCAGAAGAGCTTGTGACGGAGTGGGGCTCTAAGGAGGGACGTCGGCAGCAACCTCGGGAGGCAGAATGGCAGCGACCTCGGGCTCCTCGCTTTCCTCCCCAATACTTTCCAAAGGGGGAGGAAGAATAATCTTCTTCGCCCGTTTAGCCGAAGGTCCAGCACCAGTGGTTTTCCACCTTCGGGAAGCCGCCTTCTTCGTCTGCTCGCCCTTCTCAACTTGGCCGGAGAAGAGGGACTTGTAGAAGGCAGCAGTGCTGTCGCCCATCTCTGAAAAGGAAAGAAAGCATCAGCGTAAGTCCGAGACGAAAGCTATAACAACGGGAGTCAAAGATAACTTACTCTCATAAAAAATTTTATAAGAAACTTCCTCCCGAAGGAGCTGCACTAACCAGGAATCCTTCCCGGCGATGGAAGGAGCTGGCATCTTGAGATCCGTCTTGTGCTCCTTCACTACCCCTAGCTCCCGAAGAACCTCTTCGGTCATCAACCTCCAATTGATTGGGAAGGGGTAGAGAGAGCGCGAAGGGACCTCGGGACCCCAGTCGGAAACGGCACAAATATGGCCGTCGAAGTCCGCGAATACGGGAGCCAACTCTGGAGTCAGCAGTATCCTCGGATCTACGACGTCCATCTTCAGCGTTCCCTGAGCCCATGTGGTCGGAACATCCGACCAGGCCTTCTCCATCTTCAGGAAGAATTTTTGTTGCCACCCTCGCCAGCTGTCCTTGGTGGCAAAGGTGAACATATACTTTTTGCTCCCGGATCCCTGAGGTAGCATGAAGTAAAAGCCACCCTTCGGGACCACGGAGAGCTTGTAGTACTGCATAAAAATCACAAAATAGGGATGTATCCCGAAGACGCCACACATACAGAGGAAGGCGTTAAAATAGCAGTACGAGTTCGGCGGAAGCTGATTTACGGCAATGCCATGAAATTGGCAAAAGTCGCAAACCATCTTCGGAGGAGGGTACCGAAGTCCGGCCTTCAGCTGGGCTCGGAAAACGGTAACCTCGTTACTATGGTTTGAAAAACTAAAATGGTCAGATTGTGGAAGCCTCGTAACGGCATACGAGGGGAGAAAGAATTTTTTCTTCCACTTCTTTAATTTTTCGAAGGTGGTGTAGCAAGGATGAGATAAAAGAGGCTGCCAGCTCTCGGGAATAGGCATATTTACAGAAAAATGGGTTTGGAAAAAGGCAAGAAAACAAGTTCCGGAAAAAACTCTAAAAATCAGAAGAGTCTGGAAAACAAAAACCCACCAAAAGACTTGCCAAAATCTGGGTTTGAAGTCGCCGTCGTGAAAGGTTGCCGGAAAAACTCTATTAAAACAGCTCAGCCGCAAAAAGCAAGAGAAAGCGCAAAAGTAATGGCAAGCAGGGAAAAGAGCAGAAGCAAAAGCAAAAAGGGAACTTATGATGGAATGGGCTATATATATATAGGTCAAAAGTTGCTAGTCGAATCGGCGTCATAAGTACCCTTTGAAGGCGAATCGTCGCCATACCTGCTCTCTGTGCCCGAAAAAACACGCTCTCTGTGACCGACACGACTCCCCTCAAGTGACAGTGTACCACGTATCAGCCGCCGTGCCAAAATAGGGGACACGCCTTTTGACATCCCTAAAAAACTGGGACGCGCCACTTAGATTGACACGCTTGATCATAAGACGCGACGTTACACAGACCTGCAAAAAGAAATGAGCAGGTTACCTCGAAGACACCAAAAGACAGGCTATGGCCGAACAGCCCATAACCTCGGGCAAAAGGTGCGTCTTCGGAACAGGTTGTGCTCCCTGAAAAACTCCCAAAGAACATCCTCGGAAAGACCACAAAACCGAAGTTATCACTTTGGCTTTCCAGAGGGGGGCATGTGATAGCCGAAGGGCTGTCGCCTCTATCTGGCCGAACTCCCTGCCGGGAGAACGGCCTGGAAACCTGGTGTTACCCAAGGAAAGGTGGAATCACGCACCTCGGAAGCAAAGCCGAAGATCCCGAGCTCGGGACGTCAGGAGACTTGAGGATACTATTAGCCCCCCCGAGGTACTAAACAGATCGCCTTCGGAGAAGAAACACCTGCTAGTGCAAGCCGAAGAAGATCCCCCGAAGGCGGAACCCCTGAATTAGGGAACCCCTGAACTGCGGGCATATTTCCCAAAGGGGCATCGTCCGTACCAGAGGACGACCTCGGCCAGGGACCTCGGGAGTACGGCAGGAGCATTTAAGGAGGCTCTGACGTGTCACCCACAGACGCTACAGATCGCCTCAAACGGCGGTCTGACACATCGACGCCATCCAGGTCACGTCACGGCCTGTCTCGGTTCAAGGCTCAAGGAGCCTGCCACCGGCTACTTGTCCCCTACGCCTAGAAATTCAGAGAACATCCGATCGAACACGTGTCACGATCTGAATGGGCTGGACATTCCTATAAATACCAGGAAGCAAGCCCTGGCAAACGGTTGGCAAACAATCCAGCTCTCCCTCTCTGAGAAAATACAAACAGGCAAGCCCACCAAGCCTCTTAGTGCTATTCCTCCATTTTCTCTTAGCACCACTGACTTGGGCATCGGAGGCTCCTCCCCGGAAACACACCCCGGGGACCTCCTAACCCTATTTTCCTAAGCTTTTTAGGCACGCCTTCCTGGGCAATCTGGCCTCCCGGCGGTCTCCCTCTCAAGAGGTCCCTCCACAAGTCTCAATGTCACCCTATGAAGATGCCGCTGGGCATCAATTATGGTGAGACTTTTTCATTGGTTTCCATGCTTAAATCCATCAGAATCTTATTGGCTATTGCTGTACACTATGATTATGAGATATGGCAAATGTATGTCAAAACTGCATTCCTAAATGAAAAGCTACTTGAGGATGTGTACATGACACAGCCTAAGGGTTTTATCACTGCTAATAATGCCAATAAAGTATGTAAGTTGTAAAAGTCCATTTATGGACTAAAGCAAGTTTCTCGGAGCTGGAATCTTCATTTTGATGAAGCGATCAAAGAGTTTGGTTTTATTGAAAATGAAGATAAACCTTGTCTCTACAAGAAGGTTAGTGGGAGCGTTATTGTTTTCTTGGTGTTGTATGTAGATGACATACTATTCATCAGGAATGACGTTCTCGAGCTATAGTTTATAAAGACCTGGCTAGGGAAATGTTTCTCTATAAAGGAATTGGGTGAAACAACCTATGTGTTAGGCATCAGGATCTATAGAGATAAATCTAGAAAATTGCTCAGCCTAAGTCAAAGTACATACATTGACAAGGTGCTAAAAAGGTTTAACATGCAAGACTCCAAGAAAGGATTCTTGCCTATGTCACACGGTATAACTCTTTTTAGATGTCAGTGTCCGAGTACACCCCAGGAGAGAGATCACATGAATAAGATTCTATATGCCTCAGCAATTGGATCTATTATATATGCCATGATATGTACTCGTCCCAATGTCTTGTATACCTTGAGCATGACGAGTAGGTACCAATCAAACCTTGGTGAGAGTCACTGGCCAGCTATTAAGAACATCCTTAAGTATTTACGAAGAACTAAGGATGTATTCTTGGTCTTTGGAGACGAAGATGAAGTCATTGTAAAGGGTTACATCAATGTTAGCTTCCAATCTGATAAAGATGATTTTAGGTTTCAATTTGGTTATGTGTTTTGTATTGGTGGTGGTACTGTGAGCTGGAAGAGTACAAAGCAAGAGACAGTAGCCGACTCTACAATAGAATCTAAGCACGTTGCCGCCTCTGATGCTGCGAAGGAGGCAGTTTATATCAAGAAGTTTATCACAGAACTTGGAGTGATTCCAAGCATTGCCGACCCGATAGAGCTCTATTGTGACAACAATGGAGCAAATGCACAGGGTAAGGAACCTTGATCTCACCAGTGATCCAAACACATACTCTGAGGTTATCATCTCATTAGGGAGATCATCGAGTGGGTTAATGTGAGGATATGCAGGACTTTGACAGATGACAACATTGCTGATCCACTAACAAAACCCCTTATACAGTAGAAGCATGATAGCCATTTTAGGTCCATCGGTATTAGATATATAAATGATTGGCTTTAGTGTAAGTGGGAGATTATTAGTGTTGTGCCCAAAAGCCAATAATAAGATAATTGTATTTTTGTACATTGAGTCATGATATTTTATTAAGGTATTAATTCAGTAATTATGTTTGTTATTTTGTTTCTGCGTAACGTAATAAATATAATTATAACCCTAAAATAATGATATTCTTAGATGTCCCTAGTTTAGTATTATCATTACATGGGTCATCATAAGAATGGCAAACCCTAAACCCTAAACCCACAATGAGAATGCTACATGGATCGTTAGATGAGTGTCATAATTGATTCTCATAGTGATCATGGTATATGTAGTCATTTGACCTAAGGTCATCAAGGTTCCCTACATGTGAGTCTCATACTTTGATACTTCTCTTTGTTCCTCATAACTAAGTGAACTTGAAGGAGGTCATTGGGTATGTCACATATCATGCGAAGGGTTTTGTATGATCAAGATGAGATTTGTCCCTCCTATGTAACGAGAGTGATATTTTTAGGCCCCTTGATTGAGTGAGACTAGGAAAATGCATGGCCATACTCGAATGAGTTGATATACGATATCAATGTCATTAGTTTTAGTTAGTATACTCAGTAATCAAGAAACAAAATATTGGGCTATATGAGAGTGACACATTCCATGTCTCATGCTTAGTGTTGATATCTTGGACAAAGAGACAATGACATATAAGGATAATAATCATAAAGGTTTAGTTGAATCACCAATAATCTTGTCACTTGGATAGCAATGATGTGTTGCTAGACACTGCTCATTGCTTATGATCATAAATGTGATTTATGATCATTGTCAACGTGGTAAGAGACTATTGGGTCGCACACATAAAGCCTATTTGGATTATTTGAGTGCATGGGCTAATTTATTTGGGTTATGGTTTCATGATAATTTCGTATTAATAATTGGCCAAAAAGTTGAGACATTATTAAGACCAAAATTAAACCTAATTGGATTTCAGCTTTGAAACCCATTAAGCTTGGAAGTTGAGTCTCACTATAAATACATAATATAATGAGAAATTCGCAGCTTTACCCTAGCCTCCCAAAATTTCTAGCCATACTCTTTTCTTGCCATTCCTTGGAGGACTCAAGCTAGCACTACGAGTGCAAGAGAAATGCATCTGCTGGGATGTGGTGAAGGCGTTGTGATCCGAAGGGGCTTGTGTGGATACCGTAGAGAGCTTGAACACGTCAACTATTCAAGTTTTGTCATTCAACTCAACAGTTGGGTAAAAAATCTTAACCGAATTAGGTATGAAAAATTTCGAATACCCAGTTTACCCCATTTCACTTGAATTCTGGAGGGTTTTGGTTATATTCTGCTGCGCTTGTTTGGCTCCCAAAACCTTACATCATTTTCGTTCTTCTTTTTCCTCCAAAGCTCATCTTCAAGATTTCTTCAAAATCCCACAAAATTCATGCAAAATTGAAGGTTCGAATGCATATATATCAAGGCTTTAGCTTATTTTTTGTGGTTTGGGTGCATTTGCTTTGTCTCTTGCAAGTTTTGGCTTCAAACCCTAAGGTGAGTTTTTCCATGTGTTTAACTTGGTTCTAACCTTAAAATATGATTAGTGATGGTCTTAATTTAGTGCTTGTGGTACCCATTTTACTTGGATTTTGGCGTCGAACTCAAGGGAAACAAATTGAGCTCAAGTGGGCTTTGTTTGCTTTAATCTTGCTTTGGTTGAATTTGAGATAAGGGGTCAAGTTAAATTAAGTTAAATTGATGCATTCCTTACATAATTTAAATATTAAAAGTGAGATTTGAGCTAAGTTGTGGAGGGATTGGAAGAAAATGAGATTAGATGGCAAAGTGAGGCATAAAAAGCCTTTGGCGGATGAAGTATTAGGTGTGATGCTATCGCACCTTATGTGGTGGTGTGATAGCATCATTTCCAGCAGGTAGGGTAAGATAGATGCAATAGCATCAATTCAAGGGTTGCAACCGCATCAACCATAAATCTGCCCAAGTTACTTTGTTGGCCTCCTAAAAACATGCTTAAGTGTTTCCTATGCAATCCCAAGGTTTTATCATGTTCAAATTAAGTTTTCAATTCACTTGTAAAATATTTTGAAGCATCAATTAAGTAGGGTAATTAAGTGTGTGGTTTAAGAGAGCTAAGTTTGGTGGATAATTAAGGGTACCTTAAGGAAGAATTAAGGTGCCAAGTGGGGGCTAAATAGAGTTTGGTTTCTTTAATGACCTAAGTGTTGGGTCATGGACCTTGGTCACTAAAGTTGAACCTAAGGAAGTCCCAACCAAGCTAAAAAGCTTGGTAAGTAGGTCCATTAAGAGAGCCCGAGTCAAGTTTGAAGAACTTGGCAAAGTCAAGCCACAAAGTCGATTACTTGTACAATAAGCAAGCGAAAGATAGGTAAGTGACGGGAGTAGGTGACGACTTACTCTAAGACCTGTAAGCAAGACTTATGGGAGGTAAAGAATTCGGGATACGTGGGCCAGTGTCTTAAGTACCTCCACCATTTAAGCTCACGAAAAGTCTAAGACACCTTGGGATGTAAGAAGACCCCAGTGTTGTATGTTACATATCATTAACTTATGCATTACATTTATTATTATTTTCTTATTTGTGGTTGTTGGATGCTTAGTTATTTGTTTGCCATTTGTACATGGTTGCTTGAGTTTCCTTGCAGGTACCGAATGACCATTTACTGAGTACGATAACGTACTCACTGCCTTAAGTTTATCTGTGTAGGTACTAACCCCGGGCCCAACATCTAGATGGATAGTTGTGGGCTGAGTTTCATTATTTTGTATGTGACTCTTCTACTCGGAACTTTATTTTCCTAAATTATTTATAAGCTAAGCTTTGTACTAACTAAGTTTTTGTGCCTTTACAGTCTAGAGGCTAAGAGTTGCATAATGACAAGTGAGGGTTTTGCTTAGAGCTTGATAGCTCAAAGGTGGGAGCTTAAGTAAATGATCTTAGTAGTATTTTGTCTTGTATATATGGTACCTTGTGTACTCAAACATTGCCTCTATTAATATGTATTGTGGTGTAAGACCATTAAGTTACTTTTGGATGCATGCTAGAGCTTATATGTATCCATAAAACTATTACTTGAAGTTTAAGTAACTAGTGTTTATTGTCTTGGCACGTTTTAAATATGTTTCAAATGAAGTGCTCGAGCGACATTTTTTTTACTTATTTTAATAATTTAAGTTGCATTGTTAGGACAAACACATGCATATCTGCTTACAAGGTAGGCTAAGTAATTAGTTACACATATATTGTTTTAATTTACCAACAAGCAATAGTTAGCCAATCGTAACTAAGTGGGATCACAGTTCATAGTCCCCAAGAGCCTGCACGTTAAGTAATTCGGGGCACTGGGACCCCACTTCATGACACTTCTCATGATTTTAATAATTTAAGTTGCATTGTTAGGACAAACACATGCATATCTGCTTACAAGGTAGGCTAAGTAATTAGTTACACATATATTGTTTTAATTTACCAACAAGCAATAGTTAGCCAATCGTAACTAAGTGGGATCACAGTTCATAGTCCCCAAGAGCCTGCACGTTAAGTAATTCGGGGCACTGGGACCCCACTTCATGACACTTCTCATGATTTTAATAATTTAAGTTGCATTGTTAGGACAAACACATGCATATCTGCTTACAAGGTAGGCTAAGTAATTAGTTACACATATATTGTTTTAATTTACCAACAAGCAATAGTTAGCCAATCGTAACTAAGTGGGATCACAGTTCATAGTCCCCAAGAGCCTGCACGTTAAGTAATTCGGGGCACTGGGACCCCACTTCATGACACTTCTCATGATTTGTCTTTCCCTCTGTGCCGCCATCTTAACTTGTTTTGGATTTGGTTTTCGAGGCCTATTTTTTCTATAACCAGGAAGTGGCTGGCTAACTGGTACATGGAGCAGTGGATAGACCAACTAGCAAAGGAAGATGTAAAGTAATGATGTCCCAGATGCAAAAAAGATGGGACATTTTATTACAAATTTAAGTTCTCAAGCCTATATTCTACTTTTTGTGCCTTCCTCTTCTTCCCCTGAAAAATCAAACTTAGAAAAAAGTGCCACAATAGTTTAGTAACTACTATGAGCTTAAATTGGTGCATGTAGACATTAGGGATTGAAGTGTTTATTCTGGTAGCACAATGAAAGAACCCAAGAGATAATAAACACTTCATCCACACCACACTTGAATCCAAGCTGAAAGGTCTATCTTATTTCCCTTATTGGCTAAAATAAAATCCAATTTACTGTTAAGACCTTCATTTCTCATTATAATGTACTATATAACATTGGTTAATGAAAAGAAAGAGGTTCACTGTAAGAGAAATTGTATTGTTTTGTTGTAGTTATAACGGAAGAATACAAGGTATCAGAAAGTTGTACAAGAGCAAGATTATTTATGTGATAAAAATTTTCTTCGTCACCATATGCCCAACTTTGATTTTGATGATGATGTATAAAAGTCTTAAGACAACTAGGGTAAGGGGGAATTGAAGGTGCAGGTGGTGATGTTGGATCACTTGGTTGATAGTGGGACAAGTTTCGTTAGTCACAGGATGATGACATTGATAAACATGTAAAGAAGACTTGTTACCTTCTCCAACAACATTTAAACTGGTTCTTACAGAGCTTGCAGTATCATGTCAACGATGGCTAGAGAAATTGTATGCCTTCAAAGGCCTTCCAAACTTACTGTTAGAAGGAAGAGTAAGAGCCTTGTGACAGGCCATAACTAAGGCATTTTAGAAACTATGTTGGTGTTGGAGAGTTGATAGAGGAGTAGGAACATTAAGAGAGGCTAGAACTAACCCATTTTTTGAAGCCATCTTGGTGTTGAAAAGATTGTGTAGGAGCAGGAGCAAAGGGAGCTAGATTTGGAGCAACTAAGTATGGATATGCATAGGATACTATAGTAAAATTAGGTGGTGAATGTGTGTGACACTGTACTAGAGCTGGATAGATGACGTCAGGCTGGTACGTGGATTAAAGATAAGGGTAAGGAGGAGCATAAAGGAATGGATTGAGAGGTAAAGGGTGAGGGTAACAGGGATTTGGAAGAGGTGGGTATGCATAAGAATGATATGGGTACGTGTAAGGGTAATTGTTAGCCATCACCAAACATGAATGTTCAATTTGGTAAGACAATAAACCAAAGCCAAGGACTTTATTCAAACATCTACCTGGCAAAAATTAAAAAAACATTCAAAACCAACTTATGTCGCGCTGCCTTTCTTCTTTAGGGTAAAATCAATCGTAAGATGAACACAAAATGTACAATGGTGAAAATGACGAACCTTCAAAGGTAAGAGAAATGTATCTAATACAGATCAAATTTCTAGAATAAGAGATATTGTCTTAAATTGGGACTTGTCTTAAATTGGTAGAAGGAGGATTAAGAGGCATTAAGATCTAGAGAAAAACCTTAGAGTAATGCTCAATGACAGTTATTTGTCATCTAATAAGAAGACGAGGAGATTTGGAAAGTCAGAGGTAATAGTGGTTGGAATTAAGTCTTCCATTGGCTTTCATAGCAACGGAATAGCCAAAAAGTAGCAATCTTCCCTATTTCAAGTGACTGATGATTATCGTTAATGATAGCCATATGGTATACACTCATTCTAGGGCATAATGATCTCCTTTCTATTTGTAAGATCTTTTTTTTTTTCCTGTTTGTGCGTTAAGGCCTACCAATATATGATAGAAATTTCTAGTAGATGAACAATTTTGTTTTTTTTTTAATTTTTTCCTTTTACATTGCTTTCCATACCCTTTTTGTTTTTCATTTTTTCCTTTTCAAATTGTCTTTCATATTCCTTTTTTTTTTTTCATTTTTTCCCTATAAAATTGCTTTTAACACTCATTTTGATGCTTTCTTTGCTGGCGTTTTCTTCTGTATTAGTAATTGCACACGTGCGTTGCACGTGAACCAAATATTAAGTTATTTTTTAAATAACTATAGTTCTAATTATCTTGTTTAAAATAATTAATAGCAATAATGGTTTTATTTTTTTTTAGTTCAGATATATTTCTTATTGGTTTCATTTTTCTATTTTTAACATTGTTATTTATTATAATATTTTACTATAACTATTCTCATTTGCATCATCCATTCTTATAGATTACTTTATAATGATTTCTATTGATTATGAATACTATTGGTTGCAAAAAACACAAGTAGAATTTTTTTTTTTTTTGTGATCACAGATTTTTTCATTTTTATTTCACTTGAAAATACTAATATTATTTTTCTAATATAAATAATTTGTAACTGGTACAAATCTATTTAAATTTTAAATATTGAAAATACATTAAAACTTTGATTAATCAAATAAATAAAAATATTAATTTAGTAAACTGAAAATAACAATAATATTTTTTCAAAAAATTACAAATTCTCAAAATATGTTTTATATTTAAAAAATTTTGTTTATCAATGTCAAATATGAAAGTATAGGAATTTAGTACTACAATAATGAAAAAATGATAAAGTTAGAGCAAAATTAAATTTTAGATAAAAATGAATAAAATTTTGATCTAATACACATAGTACATGTTGGAATTTGTTTTATTCTGCTAAACCTTATTATCCTTCTCCTAAGAATCCTCCAAATTTTTCTTTTATCATATAATTCCTTATACATAATTTAATTATAAATTTTGAATATATAAACCTTCAAACTTCTCTTCTTATTATACTTAATCCAAGTAAAATAAAAACTTCTAATAACAAACATCAAATTATTAGCATCATCTCTTAGCAACTTTAAAACTACTTCCATGCCATGACCCTCTACCATGGAATATAATATTTAAACAAAAATTACTTCTAATTTTTTAAAAAAATTTGTATGAATTGACTACTATAAAAAAATTAAAAATGAAAAAAATATTTTAGTATTATCTAGTATAGAAAAAGAGTTAGTTACTTGGAATAAACATTTGTGTTACAATAATAAAAGGGTTGTCCATGTGTAAAAAATAGTTCTTATATTTTTTTCAATATTTTAAAACATTGAAAAATGTAGAAAATGGCTGTTAAAAGTCCTGTTATTGTAGTATGAGCAACTAATTCTAATAGCCAAGAACTTTTTCCCTACAAAATTTTCCCAATCATCTATGCTACAATGATAATTTTTTTATTTTTTTGTATAATAGGTACTTGAGTCATACTTGAATTATATTATTGCTCTAAGATAAACCAGATACGTAAGCTTTCATGTGGTATATATTCATCCAAGTTTGAAAAAACCTTAATTGATAGAAATTTTATTTTCAAAGACATTTTTTTTATAGTAGAACAAACTTAGGCCACACATGTTAAGTTGAAATTTATAGTTTTATAAAATATTTATTGTACTTGAGATAATTATTTGATAGTAATGTAGAATCAAGGGCATCATGTTGGATGTGAAAAATAAAAAAAAAAAACTTTTGTGGCAATCTATGAGTTTTAGCCATTAAATGTAAGATTCACGAAAAAAATTACATACAATACTTGATTCTGTAAAATAGAATTAAGTGTGGGCAAGTTAAGGGCCTCTTTTTGTGTTCTATTGCTAATATAACTCCAATTAAATAGATGATAATAAAATTAAATTTCATTAAAAGAACAAAATAACTTATAATGTAATGATAAAATGGTCGTTCAACATTTGTGTACATTGTACGTTTTTATATATTAAATATATTAATAACTTATATAGCTTAAAAAAGTAATTTAGGCTAATTCTAGGGTTTCCATTTAAATAAATGTAGTTCATATAACTTGTCAGGTGTTGAATTCATTATCATTAAACATTACACTCCTCATTATTCAGAATAATCATAATCATCTTTTTAATCAGAACGTTGCCCCTTCTTTTGACCTAACTTAATTCTTTCTAAGAAGATTGGTTGGTTTCAACACATAGGTTATTCTTCTTGAAAAGGGTAACTGCCACCTGCTCAAGTGTTGAAACTTGAGATCGTATACATAAGTTATAAATCTCACATCTCTTCTATGTACGATTTAAGGCCTCATCACAACTGCTATTAGTTTATTTGTGGAAAAGAGTGGAATCATTTTAACATAAATAAGTGGTGTAAGAGCAATTCATGCTATGGACATTGGAGAATCACAATTTGAAATAAAGCGGCAAATGAAGAGTTGCGTAGCTAGTGAATAATGATAACTTGTTTTTGTTTTACTTTATATATTTGAAGTTTTGATTCGTTTGTCTGTTAGGCTTGAGCCCGTGCCCATTGCTTGTTAACTAACTTTTCACTTCCACCGAATACCTTTATCCTCCCATTACCCACACAAAATAACTTTAAATGTTCTTAAAATTTCAGGAAAACAGAGAGGTCTCACACTGACCAAGTAGAAATCTAGCTAGCCAGGCCCAAATGACAAAACAAAGTTCGGAATTACGCTTGAATAGACTTCCAACATGCATTTATGTGTCATATGTATACTTGTAAATTTCGATAGGACCTCTCATTAGGAGAGCTTGACAAACGATAAAAGCAAGAGTCTCTATCCCTTCATGAGACAAATGTCATTTCTGGACGCCCGATCCGCTTAACGTTTCCAACAAGCTTCATATGCTACTGGCTTCATTTGCCTTATCCTGAACTAAAGTAAAAGGAAAGGGGAAAGAAAAGGTCCTCATGCTACCCCTAAGTAACTGCTATAGGACTTCTCACTGTGTGTCTTCCAGATAACCAAGCCAGTGATCCAGACGAATACTCATTGGCTTTTGAACCAGAAAAGTATTCACTGGATGTTGATGCCCTCTTCTTCCCTTTGAAAAAAACCTTGTAACTTAGCTCCTGGCCAAGTTTTTCAAACTTCAAAATCTTCGGCTCTACACGGACCGATACTTGAGCAGGTTCATTCACTTCAACAGTGTAAGTGGCCTGAGGACATCCAACATTTCTTAACGTCCTTTTATAATCTTCTTTTGTAATGTCATATATCAATCCTGGATCAGCAGCCCTTTCTAGGTCGATGGGGCCTGAGCCAAATGCAAAAGGTGTTGCATAGCTACCAAAGGCAATATCTGTGATTCGGCCCTTGATGTTGTTCGTGGTGTATGCAGTTGTCATGAGGGCTGATTTGATTGCGGCAGGTGACCAGTCCTTGTGAGCCGACTTCAGAAGTGCAGCTACACCACTGACATGAGGACAGGACATTGAAGTTCCAGAAATTATGTTGAAGAGCGCACTCCTTTTGTCACTCTTTAGTTGCTCTGGGGAAACATTTGGTGGCCATGCTGCTAAGACGTTCACTCCCGGTGCAGTTATGTCTGGTTTGATCACATCAGGACCAGCTAAACTAGGCCCTCTTGATGAAAATGCTGCCATTACTGGTGCAGGATTTCCAATATGTTGTTCCATTGAACGGAATTGAAGCTGTTGGTGTTCTTGAAGATTTTAGGTACTTTCTGATGGCTTTGGCTGCCGAGGCTCCTAATGAAGTTGCAGGCAAAACATGGGGGTCAGCGAGAAGCTCCTCACCTTCATCTTCTGGATTGATCAGCAGCATTCCAGCTCCTCCAGCCAATTTCACTCGTTCCCCCATTTCGGTCATTTCACTTAACCCACTTTTGCACACAACAATTTTCCCTTTCACGAGCTTTTTGTCAAGTGAACCTTTAATACAATACTCAGCTCCTTGGTCACCTGCTCTTTGTCCATACACAAGCAGGAGCTGCTCCGTTGCCTTACCTACATATAAAGATGAGCCTGTGAAGGCTCTTCCATCTCCTAGGTTGACAGTTGTTGGAAAGTCCCGATCAAGGTAGCTTGCAGCGACCGTCATAATCCATGGTGCAGCGTTTCTGACAACTAAACTACTTGGTCCTGAATTACCTGCAGAACAGGAAACAAAAATCCCATGTTGGACAGCCCTGAATGATCCTACAGCAACATGTCACTATAATAAGGCTTGCTTGGTCCTCCGAGAGATAGTGACAGAACGTCAACACCATCTTGAATTGTTTGGTCCATGGCAGCTAGTATATCAGAGCTAGCACAACCCTCTGACCAGCAAACTTTATATACAGCAATTCTCGACGTATATCTCATCCCACGGGCCAAGCCTTTGGCCAAGCCAAGAAGGTTTGCGTGCCAAACAAGATTCCCTGTTGCAGTTGATGCAGTGTGTGTCCCATGGCCATCTGCGTCTCTAGGAGATGGGTAATCTTTAGAACCGTCCGTCTTGGTTGTCATAGCGTCATAGCCTTTGAAGAAGGCTCTCGCACCAATCAGTTTTCTATTGCAGTTTGATGCTGAAAAGTTTGCACCCGTCTCGCACGCACCCTTCCATCTTGAGGGAACGGGGGACATGCCAGAGTCTTGGAAACTGACATGTTCTGGCCAGATTCCAGTATCCAACAGACCAACTATTACGTCTGTTTCCCAGTTGGGAGCACTCCAAAGTCCCCTGCCGCTTTGTAGGCCAAGGAATTGAAGGGTGTGAGTGGTGTGGAGACTTAGCATTTTTCCAGGAGTGGCAGAAATGAAACTGAAGGTTTTATAAGTAAAACTCAGAGAATCAAAACTGAAGAAAGAAATATAGATAAATTTTCTGCAGAGATGAAAAGCACAAGAAAGATAAGGGGAATTCAATTCTTATTCATCAGTCATCCCCTGCATTCATAATACTGAGAACAAACAAAAAGATCATTAAATCTCAGAGATTCTAGGAATTTAAGATCTACTAGATCATAACAAACTGACAAAATATATGCACAAACTTAACAATTATCAAACAAATAAGAGCAATAAAACACGTGCAGTCCCAAAAGCAAATATTCAACACTCCTTGCTTTAGGAACTGTAAACTCCAATTTTCTGTCGTAGAAACTCAAACTTGCTAACTGGAAGTGCTTTTGTGAACAAGTCTGTCAACTGGTCCTCAGTTTTGCAGTAAACTAGAGTTACTTCTCCATTTTGCTACACCTCCCTTAAGAAGTAGAGCTTGACATTGAAATGTTTAGTCTTCCCATGAAACACCGAATTGTTTGAGATGGCAATGGCTGCCTGGTTGTCAACAAAAGCTTCTGTGGTATCTTGTTGCTTCATGTGTAAATCACACAAAAACTTTCTTAACCATAAACTCTGATTTACTACTGTTGTTGCTGCTATGAATTTAGCTTCTGCTGTGGATTATGCCACAATTTCTTGTTTCTTTGAGCACCACGAGAAAATTCCTGAACCAAGGCTTAAACAATATCCTGAAGTGCTTTTCATGTCATTGGTGGATCCAGCCCAGTCACTATTAGAAAATCCACACAACTTGAAGCTTTGACTCATCTCAAATTTGACTCCATAGTCAACAATACCCTTGATATACCTTAATATTCTTTTTGCTGCCCTCAAATGAGTGGCACTGGCACAGTGCATAAATCGAGATAGAAGGCTTACAGTAAATAAAATGTTTGGCCTTGTTGTAGTGAGATACATTAGGCATCCAATCAAGCTTCTGCAATAACATTCATCCACTTTATCAACACCATCTTCCTTGCTCAACTTCTCTTTTTGATTTATTGGTGTGCTCATTGCTTTGCACTCCTCCGTCTGAAATTTTTTCAGTATTTCCTTTGCATATTTCTTCTAGTAGATGAACACTTCATTTTTTCTTTGCTTGACTTTAATTCCAAGAAAATAGGTCATAAGACCAAGATCTGTCATTTCAAAAACTTGCATCATTTCTCGTTTGAACTCCTCTACTAGTCTTGTGTTATTTCCCGTCACTAAAAGATCATCAACATAGAGAGAAACTATGAGAAAAAATTTTCCCTTATGTTTCACATAAAGAGTATACTCAAATAAGCTTTTTGTAAAACCCAGGCTCAACAGATGGTCGTCTATCCTGTTGTACCAGGCTCTTGGAGCTTGTTTCAAGCCATAAAGAGCCTTTTTCAGTAGATAGACTTTATTTTCTTCACCTTGCTTCATAAACCCCCCCTGGCTACTCAACATATATTTCTTCCTGCAATACTCCATTTAAAAAAGTTGATTTGAAATCTAATTGAAATACTTTCCAGCCTTGTTGTGTTGCTATTGTTAGCACCAATTTGATTGTGTCCAACCTAGCAACGGGAGCAAATGTATCAAAATAATCAACACCCAAAATTTATGCATACCCTTTAACAACAAGCCTGGCCTTAAATTTGTGGATGGAACAATCTGGATTGAGCTTTGTTCTGAACACCCATTTTACATTAATGACTTTTCTATCTGCAGGCCTATTTACCAGCTCCCATGATTCATTTTTCTGAATAATGGAAATCTCCTCCTTCATTGCTTTCTTCCATTTTGGGTCTCTAAGTGCTTCCTCATGATCAGCAGGTTCACATATTGCTACATTACATCTTTGGTAGATGTTTGAAAGCAGCCTTGTACCTCTCATTGAAGGATCATCTTCCTTTTCGTTCTGAAATTGGTTTACTAGTTGTTCTTCAGAAGAATTGTCATGGAAAAAACCAGTTGCTCCTTGTGGATTCTTCCAATCCCATTGCTGGTCCTCATTAAAATGTACATCTTTGTTGATAGACATTTTTCCTGTTTGTGGATGATATACTATGTAGGCTTTTGAAACTGAATTATAACCTATGAAAATGCCTGAAATTGCCTTCTTGTCAAGCTTGTCACGCTTAACCTGTGGCATATGAGTAAAGCACACACAACCAAATACTTTAAAGTAACTTAGTGAAGGTTTATACCCATACCAAGTCTTAAATGGAGTTTTATTTTCTAAAGCCTTGGTTGGAAGTTGATTTTGCAGGACGACTACTGTGTTTGCTGCTTCTGCCTAAAAATTTTTAGGCAACTCCTTCTCATGCAACATACATCTGGCTATCTCCATTACCGATATGTTTCTCCTCTTACTCACCCCATTTTGTTCCGGAGATTAGGGAGTTGTAAGTTGATGTACAATGTCAGCTTCTTCACAAAATAAGTTAAATTTTGCTGAAGTATACTCCTTTCCATTGTCAGACCTTAGAGTTTGAATTTTGCAGCAACTATGATTTTCTACCATTTTCTTGAACTTACTAAATACTTTAGTCACTTCAGACTTGAATTTCAAGAAAAAGATCCAACACACTCTCATAAAATCATCAATGAAAAAAACATAATATAGGCTACCATGTAATGATGGCGTTCTCTGAGGTCCTGCCACGTCTGTGTAAATTAGTTGCAACTTTTGGGAGGCTCTCCAAGTTGATTTGAGAAACAACATCCTACTTTGTTTTTGAAACTGACAAGCATTACAGTTTGGCAAATGATCAGCAAGATCTGGTAACCCTTTTATCATGTCTTCTTTCTTCATTTTCAACATTCTTTGAATATAACAATGGCTAAGTCTCTTGTGCCAAACTTCTGTGATGCTGACTTCATTGCAATAAGCTATTTGCACATCCTTTGTTAGGTAAAATGAAAAAAATTTACCTCTCATCTTGGCCTTCAGAATCTCCTGACCAGTAGCATCATAAATAGAACAATGCTGATTTTCAAAGAATACTTTGAATCCTTTTTCTCTATCAATAGACCTACACTAAGCAGACTTCAATCAATATCAGGTACATAAAGAACATCTGGAATTGTTTTTGTACCTGAACTTGTTGCAATCACGATGGTTCCTCTTCCTTTAGCAGAAATATAGTCACCATTTCCTATTCTGACATTGTAATTCCTGTAGGCTGCAAATCCTTAAGGAGAGTTCTATCGTAAGTCATGTGGTTTGTACAACCATTGTCAATCAACCAATTTTTTGAAGAACTCCTGGTTGCAAAGCATGTTGCCACAAAAATCTGATCTTCTTGATCTTGGTCAGCGACTTGTGCACCTACTTCATGATTTTGAATTTTTCTTTTGCAAATAACTGCTTCATGTCCAAGCTTATTGCATTTGCTACACGTTGCATTTGGCCTTTTGCAACATTTGAATGGTGGATGACCTGTTTTGTTACAGTGTTGACAAGGTGGATAGTTTTTCTTTGAGCTTTTCCCCTTGCTTTGGTTTTGGCTATTTGCAGTATTTCCGCTACTAGATGCCTGATTTTTTTGTTATTTTTCTTCTTGTTCTTTCCAACTTCCTGGTGCTTGGTTGGCAGGGCTCCTTCAACTACATGCTCTAGTCTCATAAATCTCCGTTGATCTTGGCCCTGCAAGGTATGTAATAGTTCTGATCTTTAGTGTTCTCCAAGGTGGTTATAGATGCTTCATATCTTTCAGGCATTGGTACCAGGATTTTCTCTACAATTCTGGAATCAAAAAGTTTAGTGCCAAGTAACCTTACATTATTGACAATGCTAAGCAATCTTTCTGAGTATTCCTTCACTGTCTCAGACTCTTTCATCTTTTGCAACTCGAATTCCCTTATTAAATTCAATGCCTGCATGCCTCGTACCCTTTCATCTCCTTCATACCTTCCTCCAGATAATCCCAGACTTCTTTTGCTGTTGTGAGGGATATGATTCTTGAAAAAACAATTGTTGAAACACCAGCAAATAGGCATGCTTTTGCCTTTGATTTTCTGGTTTTTCTTTCTTTGTGATTTTTAATCTGGGCCACAGTGGGATTGTCGAGAAGTGGAGGAACTTCATATTCTTCTTCCACGGCTTCCCAAAGATCTAAAGCCTCAAGATAGGTCTTCATTCTCCCTACCCAAAACTGATAGTTTTCTCCACTAAAGACAAGAGGAGCAAGTTGTGAGAGACTGCCTTCAGCTTCTATTTCACAGGTCTCATAAGAAAGTCAACTCTGATACCAGTTTGAAGGTTTTATAAGTAAAACTCAAAGAATCAAAACTGAAGAAAGAAATATAGATAAATTTTCTGCAGAGATGAAAAGCACAAGAAAGATAAGGGGAATTCAATTCTTATTCATCAGCCATCCTCTGCATTTATAATACTGAGAACAAACAAAAATATCAGTAAATCTCAAAGATTCTAGGAATTTAAGATCTACTAGATCATAAGAAACTAACAAAATATCTGAACAAACTTAACAATTACCAAACAAACAAGAGCAATAAAACACGTGCAGTCCCAAAAGCAAATATTCAACAGAAACCATTGACTTTGCTGAGTATATCCAATTGATTAAAGGAGAGCTTTGTAGCAAAACCAGAGGCTACAGCGGTGTATACATAATGAAGCTCGAGAGCTGCTTCATTTTGCTCAGCAAAGACTTTTTTCATCATGCTTTCATACCATTCCTTGGGACTTGTGAGAGAGCTTTTTGAAGTTTCTAGAATGATGTTGTCCATGTGAACAACAAACACTTTCGGGTCTGTAGAGGCAGTAGCCAGAAAAAGCAAGCACAAAATGGCTGCTTGTGCCAATCGAATCAGAGAGAGAGAAGCTGAGTTATCCATCCCCTTGTATGAGAAGAAAGAGAAGGAGGCAATGGAGAAGCAGAAACTTGGAGGTGGCCAAGAAACTTTGTTTCTTAGAACACAAGAAAAGAAGTGTTGCTGATGTTTATGCTATGAGCATGGGATAAATGGTATGGATAGGAGATAGAAGTGGTTGGATTTGTCTCATCTGCACGTTAGTGATCCTTGAGCTATAACGAGAAAATTTTCGTAGGATGAATAGGAAAGTTAAGAGTGACACGCCCTATTGTAAAAGGAAATATGTATAGAGGAGTGGTGATATATTTATGGGGTATAGAAGATTGGTGGTTAAAAACAGAGTGTGAGTCGTGTCCATGTCAAATTTCAGCAACTGAGGAAGTCTGAGTGAAGTGAAGAGGAAGTGCAATTTTAGAGGTGTACATACCATTTTGTTTCCTTTGGGGAAAAAAAATTAGAAAATTACCATAGTAGAAGTGCAGTTACACTCTCACATGTATTCTTTGAAATAAGACATTTTTAAATAATATTTGATAATCAGAAAATAATATTATAAACCAAAAGAATGTTATGCGACAGCTATACTAAACATTCTTCTTAATAATAGTCTAATGTTCCTAACCTATAGACCAGTTAGTGGGAACACCATACTACCTATAACTCACCCGGGTTTGAGGTGCATTGCCCCTACCCTCCTTCATCCCTAACTCCTATATTAAATATCTATATCTATACCTTGCTTCTAGTACAAAAAAGAATAATAGTCTAATATTATTTTGTAAATATCTAATCTTTTAGCAAGGCAAAAAATTACACAATTTTATTTTAAATATTTCTAATTATTATTGGCAGGGCCTAAAACCCCTTTTGTCCACTCGGATCATTTAGCTTATTTACCCTAAACATTGGCTTGTTTTTTCTCAAACTAGTAGATGCACACGTGCATTGCACATGAATAAAAATACTAAATTATTTTTCACTCAAATAACAATAATTTGAATTATTTTTTAAAATATATAATTTTAATAATGATTTTATTTTTTTAGTTTAGATTATTTCTTATCAATTTAATTTTTCTGTTTTTCATAATTTTTGTTATAATATTTTATCATAACATTCAAAAGCATTTATAAAAAATTTAGGGTATATTTGTCAAATTTAAATAAATTTGTGGTTAAGTAATGATATTTCCAAAAATTAAAGCCTAAAAAAATACATGCATAATGCTACTTTGATGCAACTCATAAGATTTGATTTGCTCTAAAAGAATAATAAAAATAAAATTACATTAATATTATTTAGTATAAAGAAAGACTTAATTGCTAAGAATAAAAACTTATTTTCCAACATTCAAAATGATGACCATGTGGGAAAAAATAATTCTTATAATTTTTTCAATAGTTTAAAATATTGGAAAAAATGTAAAAAAGAGTCACTACTAATTTCAATTTATTATCATATAAGCAACTAATTCTTGGAGCTAAGAATTTTTTTTTCTAAAATTTTTCACAATGACCTTTATTACAATAATATTTCTTTTATTTTTTTTCCATAGTATGTGCTTGAGTCTTATGTGAATTATATGATTGCTCTAATATGGACTAAAATGCCTAAGCTTTCAAAGTATACATTCATCCAATTAGAGGAAAAAAAACTTAACTAACAAAAATTTTATATTCAAAGATTTTTTTTATAGTAGAATAAACTTAGTTCATATTTGTTAAAATTAACTAAGTTTAGTGGTCAAAGTAAGTTTAATAGTCAAAATAGTTAATTTCCCAAAAATCAAAGGCTAAACGCATTCCACTTTGCATTTTCTTCCTCTCTTATTATATTTATAGTATTTTAATACAACTAAATATCTAATTAAATAGATAACTATATATTTAGATCTCTATAAGTGGATTCTTTTCTTTCCCTCTTTTTAGATCCCTAATAGTAGCGCAACTCTAGCTAAATTGACAATATAGATTTTTTTCATCATTAAATGAGTAAATGAACTTATAATTTTAAGATAAAGGAAAAATTGTATGTGATCTATTATAAAGCGTTTACTTATGCAATTTTTTAATATATACTTTTTATACCTAAAATTATTTTTTAATATGCAACACTTATAGATTTTCATGTGAAACTTTAGTATGAGTTTTACCACATAATAAGCTTAAGCTTTCATAGTATATACTCATTCAAGTTGCAAAACAAAAAAAAACTTAACTAACAAAAAAAATATCTTTAAATGTACTTTTTACAGCAATAAAAACTTTACCTTGAGTTTTACCATATATTTAATTTTTGATTCAAATAAAAAAATTAGTTATGAAAGTTTTTAAAATGCTTAGTCGAAATTTTAAGTTTTATAAAATATTTAGCCGTGCAAACTTTAGCATGAGTTTTACATTTAAGTCTTTTATTATATACTTTGTATACCTAAAATTGCTTTTTTAATTTAAAACACTTATAGATTTTCATATGAAACTTGAGCTTGAGTTTTACCACATAATAAGCTTTAGCTTTCATAGTATGTACTCATTCAAGTTTAAAAACAAAAAAAAAACTTTATTGACAGAACAATTATGTTTAAAGGTACTTTTTATGTCAACACAAACTTTAGCTTGAGTTTTACCATATATTTAATTTTTTATCCAAAAAAACAAATAGTTATGAAAGTTTTTAGCATGCTAAGTTGAAATTTTAAGTATTATAAAATATTTACCTGTGCAAAATTTAGCACGAGTTTTACATTTAAGTCTTTTATTATATCCTTTTTATACCTAAAATTATTTTTTAATATGCAACACTTATAGATTTTCATGTGAAACTTTAGCATGAGTTTTACCACATAATAAGATTTAGCTTTCATAGTATGTATTTGTAATGACCCAAGTCCAAAGCCGGTCAATGGAACACCTGCCCACACCATATAGCTTATCTTTCGAAAAATGATAAGCGCCAAGTACTTTTTCTCTAGAACTAGTGCCTATATATCCACATAAGGCTTTCTACAATTTACCCATGTAGGATATTAGGGTATTACAAATTCCCCCCTCTTATTACTTAGCCCCTGGCCAAGTAGCATATCAAATTCAGGATTAGTCCCGGTAGATGATGCATGTGCATACCCACTATGCTACACCATCGTGGTCCCGGGTCAGCTCTGATACCATCTGTAACGACCCAAGTCCAGAACCGGTCAACGGAACACCTGCCCACACCACATGGGCTATCCTTTAGAATAAGATAAGCGGTAAGTACTTATATTCTAAAATTGGAACGTATATATCCACATAAGGCTTTCCACAATTTACCCATGTGGGATATGGGGGTGTTACAGTACTCATTCAAGTTGCAAAAAAAAAAATAATTGACAAAAAAAATTATGTTTAAAGGTACCTTAATGAGCAATATAAACTTTACCTTGAGTTTTACCATATATTTAATTTTTTATTCAAATAAAAAAATTATTTATGAAATTTTTTCAAATGCCAAGTTGAAATTTTAAGTTTTAAAAAATATTTAGCAGTGTAAACTTTAGCATGAGTTTTACGTTTATGTCTTTTATTATATACTTTTTACACCTAAAATTATTTTTTAATATGCAACACTTATAGATTTTCATGTGAAACTTTAGCATGACTTTTACCAAATAATAAGCTTTAGCTTTCATAGTATGTACTCATTCAAGTTGCAAAATAAAAAAGAAAAGAATTGACAAAATAAATTATTTTTAAAGGTATATTTTACAGCAACACAAACTTTAACTGGAGTTTTACCATATATTTAATTGTTTAATTAAATAAAAAATTTGGTTATGAAAGTTTTTAAAATGCTAAGTTGAAATTTTAAGTTTTATAAAATATTTAGCTGTGCAAACTTTAACATGAGTTTTATAAAATATTTACTTGACGTATTATTTGATAGTAATATAAAACCAAAGGTGACATGTTTGAAGTAAAAAAATTTTAATGGCAATTTAATAGTTTTAGGTAAGATTAACACAAATAATAATTGTATATAATACAAAATTCTGTGACATAGAATTAAGGGCGGGCAAGTTTATAACCCAAAAATGAACTTTAGTAGCAACTTAAGGGTTTCTTTTAGTGTTCTAATAATAATACAACTTCACTTAAATAGATAATGACAAAATTAGGTTTCATTAAAAGAACAAAATATCTTATAAATTCTAATGGCAATTTGAGAGTTTTAGGTAAGATTAACACAAAATAATTATATATGATACGCAATTTTGTAATATAGAATTAATAGTGGGTAAGTTTGTAACAAAAAATAAAATTTAATGGCAACTTAAGGGTTTCTTTTAGTGTTCTACTACTTATATAACTCCACTTAAATAGATAATGAAAAAATTGGATTTCATTAAAAGAACAAAACACTTTATAACAGAAAGGCAAAAAAGTCATTCAACATTTGTGTACCTTCATACTTTTTATAATATAAGATAAGATAAGATAAGATAAGATATTGTCTTTTCACTAAAGTTATAAGTAACCTACTGAATAACCTGAATTGGGATTACACATTCCCACCCTCAAGCACATAACTATCAATATGACCTCGACCGGTTTGATTTTGAATTTCTACAGCAATTTGATTGGCATTTGCTCCCTTAACCATTTCATTTTTTTATCTGCCCCCTGTCATTTTCCTTGCCCTTGAAGTGACCGAATATACTAAACTTCTCTTCACAATAAACTTGTACAATACAAAACACAAAACGGCAAGGGAAATCATTGTACCACCAATAACTCTTATGATGATAGCAATTGAACTCCCACCTGATCCTCCATCACTTGAGCCACTGCCTCCAAAAATGTTGGACTTCGCCAGGGAAGGATTTCCAGCCTACAGAAATTTCACCGAATTAAAAAATGAAGGAATTATTCCACTCAAATTATTATTTGAGACATCAACAAATTGAAAAGAAGACAATATGGTTAAGCATACACAATTATACGTGTCCATTCATCAAAATAATGACAGTTCCACTAATAAGGGTTGGAAGTGAAATGACCCCAAATAATTGTCGAATTAGTGCAATCCTAGAAAATTGTTTTATTATATACTTTTTATACCTAAAATTATTTTTTAATATGAAACACTTATAGATTTTCATAGAGACTTTAGCATGAGTTTTAGCACATAATAATATTTAGCTTTCACAGTAAATACTCATTCAAGTTGCAAAACAAAAAAAAATTAATTGAAAAAAAAATTATGTTTAAATGTACCTTTTACAGCAATACAAACTTTACCTTGAGTTTTACCATATATTTAAATTTTTATTCAAGTAAAAAAATTAATTATAAAATCTTTTAAAATGCTAAGTTGAAATTTTAAGTTTTATAAACTATTCAGCTGTGCAAACTTTAGCATGAGTTTCACATTTAAGTATGTTATTATATACTTTTTATACCTAAAATTGTTTTTTAATATGCAACACTTATAGATTTTCATGTAAAACTTTAAAATGAGTTTTACCACATAATAAGCTTTAGCTTTCATAGTATGTACTCATTCAAGTTGCAAAAAAAAAAAAATTTCTTGACAAAAAAATTATGTTTAAAGGTACCTTTTACAGCAATATAAACTTTAGATTAAGTTTTACCATATATATAATTTTTTTTCAAATAAAAAAATTTATTATGAAAGTTTTTAAAATGTTAAGTTGAAATTTTAAGTTTTATAAAATATTTAGCTGTGCAAACTTTAACATAAGTTTTATGAAATATTTACATGATTTATTATTTGATTATAATATAGAACCAAAGGTGACTTGTTTGAAGTAAAAAAATTTTAATGGCAGTTTAAGAGTTTTTGGTAAGATTAACAAAAATAATAATTGTATATACTATGTAGTTCTGTATTATAGAATTAAGGGTGGGCAAGTTTGTAACTAAAAAATAAAATTTAGTGACAACTTAAGTGTTTCTTTTAGTGTTCTAGTACTAATATAGCTTCGCTTCAATAGATAATGACATTAAAAGAAAAAAATATCTTATAAATTCTAATTACAATTTAAGAGCTTTAGGTAAGATTAACCCAAAAAATAATTGTATATAATACATAATTATGTAATATTGAATTAAGGGTGGGCAAGTTTGTAACAAAAAATAAAATTTAATGATAGCTTAAGGGTTTCTTTTAGTGTTCTAATGCTAATATAACTCCGCATAAATAGATATGATAAAATTGGGTTTCATTAAAAGAACTAAGCATCTTATAACAGAAGGGCAAAAAAGTCATTTAACATTTGTGTACCTTCATACTTTAAGATAAGATAAGACATTGTCTTTTCACTAAAGTTATTAGTAACCTGCTAAATAACTTGAATCAGGATCGCTACATTCCCACCCTCAAATACATAACGGTTAATATGACCTCCACCGGTTTGATTTTGAATTTCTATGGCAACTTGATTGGCATTTGCTCCCTTAACCATTTCATTTTTTTATCTACACCTTGTCATTTCCCATACCCCTGAAGTGACCGAATATACCAAACTTTTCTTCGCAATAAACTTATATAACACAAAACAAAAAAGGGCAAGGGAAATCACTTTGCCACCAATAACTCCTTTGATGACAGCAATTGAACTCCTCCCTGAACCTCCATCACTTGAGCCACTACCTCTAGAATTGTTGGACTTCCTCAAGGAAGCATTTCCAGTGTACAGAAATTTCACTGAATTAAAAAATGTAGGAATTTTTACACTCAAATTATTACTTGAGACATCAACAGATTAAAGAGAATACAATTTGGTAAAGCATACACAACTATACATGTCCATTCATCAAAAGAATGAGAGTTCCACTAAGAAGGGTTGGATGTGAAACGACCCCAAATAGTTGCCGAATCAGTGCAATCCTAGAAAATATTTTTATTATATACTTTTTATTCCTCAAATTATTTTTTAATATGAAACACTTATAGATTTTCATATGAAACTTTAGCTTGAGTTTTACCACATAATAAACTTTATCTTTCACAATATCCACTAATTCAATTTGCAAAACAAAACAAAACTTAATTGACAAAAAAAAATTATGTTTAAAGGTACCTTTTGTAGCAACACAAACTTTAGCCTGAGTTTTACCATACATATAATTTTTTATCAAAATAAAAAAATTAGTTATGGAAGACTTTAAAATGCTAAGTTAAAACTTTAAGTTTTACAAAATATTTAGTTGTGCAAACTTTAGCATGAGTTTTACGTTTAAGTATTTTATAATATACTTTTTATATCTAAAATTAATTTCTAATACACAACACTTATAAATTTTCATGTGAAACTTTAGCATGAGTTTTACCACATAATAAGCTTTAGCTTTCATAGTATGTACTCATTCAAGTTGCAAAACAAAAAAAAACAATTGACAAAAAAAATTATGTTTAAAGGTACCTTTTACAGCAATACAAACTTTAGCTTAAGTTTTACCATATATTTAATTTTTTATTCAAATAAAAAAATTAGTTATGAAAGTTTTTAAAATGCTAAGTTGAAATATTAAGTTTTGTAAAATATTTAGCAGCGCAAACTTTAACATGAGCTTTATAAAATATTTACTTGAGGTATTATTTAATAGTAATATAGAACCAAAGGTGACATGCTTGAAGTAAAAAAATTTTAATGGTAATTTAAGAGTTTTAGGTAAGATTAACACAAATAATAATTGTATACAATACGTAATTCTATAATATAGAATTAAGGGTAGGCAAGTTTGTAACAATAAAATAAAATTTAGTGGCAACTTAAGGGTTTCTTTTATTGTTCTAGTACTAATACAACTTCACTTGAACAGATAATGACAAAATTGGGTTTGCTACGACAACTTGATTGGCATTTGCTCCCCTAGCCATTCCATTTTTTTTTATCTACCCCTTGTCATTTTCCTTGCCCCCGAAGTGACCAAATATACCAAACATTTCTTCACAATAAACTTGCACAACACAAAACAAAAAAGGGCAAGACAAATCATTGTACCACCAATAACTCCTATGATGACAGCAGTTAAACTACCACCTGAACCTTGATCACTTGGGCCACTACTCCAAAATTGTTGGACATTCTTAGGAAAGGATTTCCAGCATATAGAAACTTCACCGAATTAAAATATGTAGGAATTTTTTCGCTCAAATTATTGTTTGAGACATCAACAGATTGAAGAGAAGACAATTTGGTAAAACATACACAACTATTCGTGTCCATTTATCAAAAGAATGATAGTTCTACTGAGAAGGGTTGGAAGTGAAAAGACCCCAAATAGTTGCCGAATCAGTGCAATCTGACAAAATAGTTTTATTATATACTTTTTATACCTAACATTATTTTTTAATATGAAACACTTATAGATTTTTATATGAAACTTTAGCTTGAGTTTTATCACATAACAACCTTTAGCTTTAACAGTATATACTCATTCAAGTTGCAAAACAAAAAAAAAATGTAATTGACAAAAAATTATGTTTAAAGGTACATTTTACAGCAATACAAACTTTAGCTTGAGTTTTACCGTATCTTTAATTTTTTATTCAAATAAAAAAATTAGTTATGAAAGTTTTTAAAATGCTAAGTTGAAATTTTAAGTTTTACAAAATATTTAACTGTGCAAACTTTAGCATGAGTTTTACATTTAAGTATTTTATTATATACTTTTTATACCTAAAACTATTTTTTAATATGCAACACTTATAGATTTTCATGTGAAACTTTAGCATGAGTTTTACCACATAATAAGCTTTAGCCTTCATAGTATGTACTTATTCAAGTTGCAAAGCAAATAATAATAACAATAATAAATAATTGACAAAAAAAATATGTTTAAATGTACCTTTTACAGCAATACAAACTTTAGCTTGAGTTTTACCATATATTTTATTTTTTATTCAAATAAAAAAATTTAGTTTTGAAATTTTTTAAAATGCAAAGTTGAAATTTTAAGTTTTATAAAATATTTATTTAAGGTATTATTTGATAGTAATATAGAACCAAAGGTGACATGTTTGAAGTAAAAAAAATTTAATGGCAATTTAAGAGTTTTGAGTAAGATTAACACAAATAATAATTGTATATAATACGTAATTCTATATTATAGAATTAATGGCCAAAAAGTAAAATTTAATGGCAACTTGAGGGTTTTCTTTTAGTGTTCTTGTACTAATACAACTTCACTTAAATAGATAATGACAAAATTAGGTTTCATTAAAAGAACAAAACATCTTATAAATTCTAATTGCAATTTAAGAGTTTTATGTAGGATTAACGCAAAAAATAATTGTATATAATATATAATTCTGTAATACAGAATTAAGGGCGGGCAAGTTTGTAAAAAAAAATAAAATTTAATGGCAACTTAAAGGTTTCTTTTATTATTCTAGTGCTAATGCAAGTCCATGTAAATAGATAATGATAAAATTGGGTTTCATTAAAAGAACATAACATCTTATAACAAGAGGACAAAAAAGTCATTTAACATTTGTGCATCTTCATACTTTTTATAATATAAGTTATACATGAATCATGTGATTTCAATTTACAGTTACATGCATTTAAGTGCCCGTCATTCCCATACCCCATTTTTCTACCAAGCTTCATCCTCGACTTAAATGGGCTAGGAAAAACATGGAGAAATCTGTTGAAAAACAATGACCAAGTCACTATAAATTCTAAGCAAGTAATGCAATACCCATCATCTGTATGAACATCCTTCTCTTTCAACCCTAATCGTTATTGCCATTGCCATTCTCATTGCCCAAACTTGGCAAAATGACTCCAATCAAAGCCTTGATGGGAACCTTAAGAAACAAACCTTTGCTTTCTTTTTAATCCCTAAGCATTGCGCATTGCTAATAGAGGTAGCATCATTTTTGCTTTTCTCCTTCACAGAAGTGATCTTTTCTTCGCAAGTCTTACTACCACAATTAGAATGGCCAATTGCTTCAAGATTCCTCCCATTATCGTTAGAGACCCTCCAGCAATTCTCAAGAGCCTTAGACGCTTTGTTGACACCCATTCGAGTTGAAAAAGGATTCCATTTGATCATTTTGAAAAACCATTATTAATACGGAAACCAAAAGTTCCCTACTTCTCAGTTGAAAACCATTTTTAACCAAATCTGGAATGGTAAACCTAAATTTGATGAAGAAATAAATGAAATGGGCATCAGTTTTTCATCCATTTAATCTAAAATCAAAACCTTTTTCATTGTTCAGAGTGGAAGAATCGAAACAGAGCAGAATGAAGACTAGGACAATTGTTTAAATTTTCTTAAAAAAATAATTAAAATAATTACTTCAAATAGCTATAAAAATAAAAAACAATTGAAGGTCATCATGATCACCTAAAATTCATGACATTAGTTTAAGGCAAATGGGATCATGACTTATGAGCGCTTCATCTTTCCTTCTGTCTTCGTTTTAGTCCTCATATGACCCGAATAGTCAATTTGTAATGAAAGTGAGTCACCTGTCATCACATGCTTAATTTAATTGATTTGAAGGGGTGAGATGATGAAAATATCAATCCACAAAATTTGAGGGCCAAGTGAACCTGAGTCAAAGTTTAGGGGTAAAGGGTCCGAGTTCGAAAGTTCAGGGGGCAAAAAGAGCTTTAGGCCTTATTAGTAGATTAAATTTGCAGAAATACAGGCATTGCACCTATAGAATTTGAAAAGTTGATACCAACAACTAATAGACATAGTCAAAAAAGATCATCACATTTAGGCGTAAAAAATATATATAAAGGTTTTTAAAATAAAAGGATAAATTGAATTTTTATTAAAAACTAAGGGGGTTTGGAATATAATTAGATTATTAGAAGTGGATTAGTTTGTCTAATTATACATATGTTTATAGTATCAAAACAAGTTTAAAATTAACCAAGCGATATATTATACCACATATTGGGTATAAAGAAAAGAGGCATAAGCTCCCAAACAGTCAAGCTTTATTGATAAGCTCCCATATACCCCTCAAACAATCAACCTTTAATGATTTGTGTACATAATTCATCGAACTATGAATGAGACAACTAAAGCCTTCAGGAAGCTTACAGCTTCTTGGCTATTCATCTACATGTTTTTCTCTCCACCATCCCTTTATGAACTATGTGAAAGCTTTATTGTGCTCATCAAAGTTAATTTGAACTTTGCTATTAATTTAATAAAGTTGTATTTTATTTTTCAATTTATATTATTGTTTGATCTCCTACTATGATAATCCATAGAACTATATTATATATAGATTAATAGATGATAGAGATCATGTCACATGAGACTTGATTTATCTTTGTAGTTCTTAAAAAGTGTTCATAATCAATAAGCATATATAGGAGTTAAATGCTCATGAAAGATTGCACATACGATATTATTATATGAGATAGAGTGATTTGTCTCTATTACTGGAATTTTTATTCCTAATGTGTATATGAATATTTATGGAGATAAATATTTGAACTGGATCAGTTTAATTACTCTTAGACTTTCAACTATTAAGAAAGAGTAAATATTATATGTTCCGTAGATTTAAGAATAATATGAACGTAAATGTATAAATTATGTGATTTTGATATGTTAAACCAATGATGCCTAATATAGGATATACTTAGACATATTGGTTTGCATAAATGTTAACATGTTAAGTTTATGATTATTTAACATGAAATTCACTGCTATTAAAGTAAGAGTGAATATTGTAGAATATGTCTCTTGATTTTTTGGATTAAGAAATCTATGTGGTTGATTTAGAAAAATATTTTTTTTGAAAATATTATTTTGTATATAAAATTATATATATGTAGTATATATAGATTTTATAAATGGTTTTCTAAATTTTGTAAATCTGGATAAACTTGAAGAAATATGCACATATTTAATTCCTTATTGGTAGTGCCATGATTTGAATGTGGTTCGTCTAGTCCAGATTATGTGTAACAATATTAGACGGTGAACATAATAGAATAAGACATATGGGTTCTTATGAATTATCTTTGAACTCTTTGGGAGATTTTACAAGGTCGTACAAACTGTTATACTAACTTGTAAATACTAAATTAGTTAGGGACTAATTTGATAAGATTAAGAGATCCTAATAGGTTTCACGCCACATTCTGATCTGTACTCTAATTTGCCTATAAATAGAGTTGTTATACACTAGTAACAATATGCAAGAGACGTATGTGAAATTTCTGCACTAGAGAAATCACACATAGAGCAATCAGGAGAGAATGAATTTAAGCATGTGAAACTTAGAGAATTATGTGCATGTGAAATTTAAAAAATAGGGTGCCCATGTGATTGTTTCTGCAATCTGATTTTGGTGCATGCTAATTTAATAGCGTGAAACCAGTTTGAATTCCCAATAGTGGTATCAGAGCATGTTTTTGTTGTGGAATAATCTATTTTGTTTGTTTTTCATGAATTTATTTTCTTGTATTTTCATGTATTGTTCATGCCATGAACACAAACACACAAAACTTGCACAAGTATTGAATCCTTGTTGTGATTCTGGATAATCTTGTTGTTTTGATATTGTTGACTATTTGTTGAGTAGAAGGATGCATCGAAACAACTTGGAAATCAAGAAAAAAAAAATCTAGTTAAGTTTTTTAAACTTATCGTATGACTCAATTTGATCTCGAGCCAAACTGGCCACCACCGTTCATGAAAGTCATTAATAATGGCTTGATTTTGCACTACTAGGGACAGAGATTAATAGCCCCATAATTTGGAGGCTTAGCTTCGCATCAATTGGGTCAATTTTTTATTCGTTAGTAAATTGAGCATTGTGAGTGTGACATTGGTCGAAAGAATAGTTCCTTTGTGATCACCGGTTCTTGGGGAGCAAAACCTCTCTAATTTTATCGCCGTTTGACGGCGTTTGCGTCGCTGGAAAAACCTTGAAGAAATCACGACGGTCGCGGTTGAAGGAAGGCTGCCACATCGAGAATGAGGTTGCCGGTCGTGGTACGGCATCAGCACGGCCGCCAGACACCTGGGAGGCTTCCGGCCCACGGCACCAGGAGGCTTCCGGCCTTCTGCTGTTGCTGACGGTGGCTAGTGGGAGCTTGGAACTCATGCTGGCTGCTGCTGCTGTTGTGCGGAGGAGAGAGGAGGGGAGCAGGTGGGCCCGACAGGCAGGCCCAATATCTGGGCTAGACCCAGCCGACCAACAAAAAAAAAGGGGGCTGCTGTTGAAAAAGGCCCAAATGTGCCTTACTCTTTAAAAAACTGTTTTTTACCAGACCTGAAGCATTTGGTTTTCAAACTTCTGGTTCTTGAAGTCCGATTTTGAAATTAAAATGGTTTTCTATATTTGTTCCAAGTTTCCAAATTAATTAATTATTTCAGAAATAAAATATTTTGAATATTTATATTTTTTGGAATGAATTATTTCTGAATAATTGGATGCTTTTTTCAACGGGATCTTGTTTGCATGATTATTTATTTTTGCAAATATGTATGTATGCATGATAATTGTTTGAAATATTTGTTGTGAATTATTATTCATTCTTGTGCAAATGTTACAATGTATTTTACAATTACGGTGATAATTGGGAAAAAATAATTTGTGTTTTAAATTGTTCAAAATACAAAATAAGTTCCCTCAATAGTTAATATCAAGTATGGGAAATGCAGGGCCTGAATATTTTTATTCTATGAACAGGGTCTGAGTGTCATTATAAACTAGTTTTGGCATCATATGAAATGATTTGCTGTAATGGTAATTGTCTGATTGATCTGCTGTAATGGTACAATTTTTATGCTAATTTTTGTTTATGCTAATTGACAAAGTTATCGAGTAATAAACTAATTTACTATGAAGTTTTTAGAAGATTAATTTTCTAGAGGCTTTCCATCATGGTAAATAATGAGTGTGAATATTGTTTACTTAGTGTGATACCAACCAAAAGGAGATGACTAAGTTGATGGTAGTTTATGCTTGTTGATTTACTTTATGGTGATAATGGATGTGTTATGGCCAAGTGAGGACTTAATTAAAATGGTTGGGTTTCTCACTGTAATATAATGCATCTAAACAATTGGTGTGCACTTAACTAAAGAAATATGCCAATTTAAAATGAATGGCGGGTGTATTGTCTTTAAAAGCTAAAATTAAAACAAAAATCTTATAAATGTTATAAGATAAATATGGTATGATATTTGCTTCATTTATTGTTGGATTAATTCCCAAAGAATTAGTCTGACACTATAAATAAAGTTCTTGTTTTTCTAATTACTCATATGTAATATGTTATGCTCATAAGGGTGACTTTGAATGCAATTAGCATTTTCTTGTATATGATACATGTGAAGAAGATATCAATTTTCTCTGCTATACCTTATGTATTTTGTTCATGTGTTCTTTTGTATAACCATGAATAACATCAGTCTTCAGTTCACTAAGAACTTGGAAAAGAACCACCTCAATGGGGCGAACTACTATGATAGGAAGAAAAATCTTGATATTGCGCTGCTTGCAAGAAAGTTGGCACATGTTTTGAACAAGGTACCACTTGAACTTCTTCATATTGATGATGATCATGTTGAGAAATAGAGAACATATGATGTTGGCATGAGCATGATTCCTCAGCTAGGTGCTATATTTTGGTATCTCTTAAGAATAGGCTCCAACAACAATATTAGAATATGCCAATTACTGGGGACATTATAAATGACCTGAAAGAAATGTTTGAGATACATAATCATTCTGCTAGGATGAATGCCCATGCAAGGGCTTATGTCCAGCAAGATGGCTAAGGAAACACCTGTTCATGATCATTTGATGACCATGATTGGGTATATCAATGTGTTAGAGTCCCTTGGTGCTGAGATGGACCATATGATCAAGATAGACATTATCTTGTGTTTGTTGCATAAGTCATTCAATAAATTTGTTCTAAACTTCCATATGAATGACAAGACAATGACACTTCCTGAACTGTGCAATATGTAGCAAAGGGTGGAAGAGTTGCTTAAGAAGGATAAGCTCGTTATGGTTATGAAAGGACTGTCCTCCAGGACCAAGCACAAGAACAACAAAAAGAACAAGAGCAAGAACCATCTTTAGGTTAGGAATGAGCCTAAAATGAAAGGGAAGGACAAGTTAGGAAATGAATATCATTTCTGTGGCAAGAAAGGTCACTAGAAGCATAATTGTAAACATTACCTAGCTTCAGTGAACAAGAAGAAGTCTTTAGATGGTAAATCTTCTGTCTTTATCATTGAGACAAACTTGATGCATAGAATTACATATTCCTGGTGTCTTGATTTTGGGGCAACCACTCATGTGTATAACACATTGTAGGGGTTCCAGAAAATAAGAAGGCTGAGTGAATAAGAGATCTCATTACTGATGGGATCAGAAGCAAAAGTTGCGGCCATCTCTTTAGGGACTTTTAGATTAGTTCTTTTAGGTGGAACCATTCTTTATTTGAAAGATTGTATTTTTGTGCCACAACTTAGGAGAAATTTGATTTCTATTTCAAAATTGGATGATATTGGATATTCATTTCTTTTCGTAATAAAGTTACAATTAGATTTCATGACAAATTTATGGCTAGTGGTTTCAAAAGTGATGGTCTTTATTTCTTGCATACATTTCATGAAAGCAACATAAATGTTGAGTCTGAACCATGTGATAGGAATGATTCAACAAAGTGAAAAGGGGAAGATATAGTTCTTACTTATCTTTGGCATTTGATACTTGGTCATATTAACGAAAAAAGATTCTAAAGGTTGGTTAATGATGGTCCTTTAAGTTTATTAGCATTAAAAACTTACGCAATCTATGAATCTTGCAATCAAGGAAAGGTGACTAGATTGCCTTTTTTTTAGAAATGGTGAAAAAAGCTCAAATGTGTTAGACATCATACATACCGATATATGTGGACCTATGAACCATTTGGGAAAAGATGGTATCTATTATTTCATTACCTTCGCTAATGATATTTTAGATATAGGTACATCTACCTAATGCAACACAAATTAGAAGCCTTTGAAGGTTAAAAAAATTTTCAAAATAAGGTTAAGAAACAAAAGGGTTGGAGTATTAAGTGTTTCAATTTGATAGAGGAGGTAAGTATGTCTCTGATGAGTTCAGAGGTTCTCTCAAAGGTAATGGGATTCTTTCACAATTGACAATACCAAGAACACTACAACTCGATGGTGTTTTTGAAAGAAGAAATCATACTCTATTAGATATGGTGCGCTTAATGATAAACATGGCTAATCTATTGGTGTGCTTTTAGGCATATACATTAGAAACTACTGTCTATTTGTTGAATAGAGTTCCAACTAAGTTAGTCCCAAAAACTCCATATAAGTTATGGACCAACAAGAAACCAAGTGTGAGATATTTAAAAATTTGGGGATGTCCTGCACATGTCAGGAAACGAAAGTTTACCAAGTTGGAATCTAGATTAGAAATATGCCTATTTGTACCTAAAAGATGCTATGGGTTATTATTTCTGTAGTCCAAATGAACAAAAGGTGTTCATTAGTAGATATGTGGTCTTCATGAAAGAAGATTTTGTGGTTGACTTTAAGAAGGATAATGGGATTAGTTTACAAAAGTTAACCAAGACATCTGATAGTACTAATTCTGTTGATAGTACTCGGATTGACACTCCTTTAGAGCCTACTCATAAAAGTTGTAGGATTGTTTGCTTGCCTCAAAACTTGACACTTTGAAATGAATCATTCACAATGATTTTAGAAGATTGGGAACAAGATCCTAGAAACTATGAGGAAGCAATAAAGGGTGTTAACAGGGAAAAATGGATTGATGCTATGAATTCAAAAATGGATTCTATGCATAAAAATCAAGTCTAGATTCTAGTGGATCCACCGGCCAATATTAAGACTATTGGTCGTAAATGGGTTTATAAGAAGAAATGAGGGCTTAATGGGAAGGAGGAAATCTTCAAAGCAAGATTAGTGGCAAAGGGGTATGATTATAAGAAGGAACTAAATATGAAGAAACCTTTGTAGTCATGCTTAAATCCATCAAGATTCTATTAACCATGGCTATATACTATGACTATGAGATATGGCAGTTGGATGTGAAAATTGCCTTCATGAATGAATATCTTGAAGAAGATATCTATATGAACCAACCTTTAGGATTTGTATTTAGTGGGAAGGAACAATTAGTATGTAAGCTGAATAAGTCTATTTATGAACTTAAACAGGCTTCTACAAGTTGTAACATCCATTTTGATGAGACAGTCAAATAGTTTGGCTTCTCACAAAATCCAAATAAAGCTTATGTCTATAAGAAGACGCAAGAGAGTGTTATCACATTTTTGGTCCAATTTGTTGTTGATAATCTACTAATTGGGAATAATGTAAAAATGTTGTCAGTTATGAAACTATAGTTGCCCATTCATTTTTCTATGAAGGATTTGGGTGAGGCATCATATGTCCTTGGTCTTAGGCTCTATAAGGATAGAAGCCGAAGGTTGTTGGGGTTATCTTAATCTTCTTACATTAGTAAGATTGTGGCTAAGTTCAATATTTAGGATTTCAAGAAAGGCTTTGTGCCTTCTTGCCATGGAATTGTTCTTTCCGAAAAGATGTCTCCCAAGACTAATGAGGAATTAGATAAAATGAAACGCTGCCTTTATGCTTCCGCTGTAGGCAGCTTTATGTATGCAATGTTATGTGGTAGGGCCAATATAGCACATGCTATGAGTGTTCTACATAGGTACCAATCCAACCCTGGGGAGGGTCATTGGACCGCTATTAAGTATATTCTGAAATATCTTAATAGGACAAAGCATTATTGCTTAGTCTATGGTGATGGTTCATTGGAAGTAAAAGGATATGTTGATTCTGACTTCTAATCTGATCCAGATGATGGTAAATCTAATCCAAGATTCATTTATAAATTGAATAATAGGGTTTTAGTTGGAGAAGCTTCAAGCAATGTATTGTAGCTGACTCTACAACCGACGTAGAATACATTGCTGCTTCTGAAGTAGCAAAAAAGGCTATTTGGATCAAGAAGTTCATTTTGGAACTTGGGGTTGTTCCAAGTATTGAATCTCTAATTACTCTATACTGTGATAACACTAGGGCTATTGTAGAATTCAGGGGACCTTTTGCTCATCAACGCATAAAACACGTATAGAGGAAATTTCACTTGGTAAGAGAAATTGACAAAAAAGGAGATGCAAGCATCACAAAGATTGCTTTAGCGAAGAATGTGGCAAACCCATTGACAAAACCATTGTCTCAAAAGGTTTTTGAGAAACATGTAAAGGAAATGGGTCTCAAAATAGTTGCTGATTGGCTTTGAATCGCAAGTGGGAGATTGAAAGATTTATTGAGCTCATCAAAACCAATTTGAACTTTGTTATTAATTTAATAAAGTTGTCTTTCCTTCTTTGATTTATATTATTGTTTGATCTCCTATTATGATAATCCATAAAACTATATGATATATAGATTGATGGATGATAGAGATCATGCCACATGGTACTTAATTTATTTTTATAGTTCTTAAAAGGTGTTTACAATCTATAAGCATATGTATGAGTTAATTGCTGATAAAAGATTGTACATATGATATTATTATATGAGATAGAGTGATTTATCCCTATCACTGGAATACTGATTTCTAATGTGCATGTTCGAACCAGATTAATTACTCTTAGACCTTTAACTATTGAAAAAGGGTAAATATTATTTGCTCTGTAGACCTGAGAACAATATGAACTTAAATGTATACATTATCTGATTTTGATATGTTAAACCAATAGTGCCTAATATAGGATATACTTGGACATATTAGACTACGTAAATGTTAAAATGTTAAGTTCATGATTATTTAACATGGAATTCACTACTCTTAAAGTAAAAGTGAATATTGTGGAATATGTCTTTTGGTTTTTTTGGATTAAGAAATCCACATGGTCGATTTGGAAAAATGTTTTTTTTGAAAATATATTTTTTGTATATAAAATATTATATATGTAGTATATATTGATTTTATAAATATTTTTTTAAATTGTTTAAATCTGAATAAACTTGAAGAGACGTGCATATATTCAATTCCATATTGATAGTGCCATAATTTGAGTGTGGTTGGTCTAGTCCAAATTATGTGTAACAATATTAGATGGTGAGTGGAATAGAATAAACATATAGGTTCTTGTGAATTATCTCTGAACTCCTAGAAGATTTTACAAGGTCATATAAAAATATTGTACTGACTTGTAAACAATATATTAGTTAGGGACTAATTTAATAGGATTAAGAGATCCCAACAGGTCTTATGCCACATTTTAATCTCTACTCAAATTTACCTATAAATAAAGTTTTTATATGCTAATAACAATATACAAGAGACATATATGAGATCTCTCAAATAGAGAAATCATGCATAAAGCAACTAGGGGAGAAAGAATTCAAGCGTGTGAAACTTGAAGAATTTCATACTTGTGCAATTTTGAAAAGAAGGTACCTATGTGATTGTTTCTACAATCTGGTCTTAGTGTATGCTAATTTAATAGCATGAAACCAGTTCAGATTCCCAACACAATGTTGATAGTGAATGCATTCACTGATGCCACTCACTACTGCTACTACCTGCTTATCCACTTTGTTATGTTGCTAGATACGTATAACTAAGTCTAGATCTTTCGTTTGTAAATTTCCTTTGCTTTTGAATTCTGAAGTAAGATCTTTTATGCCTTAATCTACTGATTCTAGTATCCAAAATACCAGCTGAACTATATGATTTAACTTAGGCAACAATCAATGCCAAACTTCTCTATTTCCATTTACTATATATCCATTTAAGTATCTTTGATTAGTAAAAAAATTATTCAACTTCTCACTTTTTTTTTCTGTTGTTATTTCTCTAAAAGATCAAAATCTAGATGATAATGGAACCAATCTACCTATCTAGGAAAGTCATTTTACCATATTTGACACAAAAAGTTGGCTTCCTAGACCTAACCTACAAACCTGTTCTAGCTTTGTACCAAGCCTTTGGAGCTTCTGTGAATGTTGACATCATCAACACAATGAAGCCTATACTGCCAATCACTATGCATGGATATTCTAATGACAGTTACAAGAATGCACAAGAAAACGCTGTAGTCATTGCTATTCATAAGATTTTTGACATATTCAATCTCACTATTAAAGACCTATCTCAAGAAGAAAAAGAACAATTTAAATATTTATATGAACGTATGAGCTTCTGACATGACAATTTAGCCTCTGTCATCCATAAGCTGCAGCTACAGTGTTGGAATTTTTATGGAGTTCCATGGTATCAATTAGCATGCACTAGGATCAGATCATAGGAATAATTACACAGGTGCCTCGTTTTTAATTCCACAAGCATAGAATCTCCAAGTATCACGCACGAATTCCTTGGTTTTCCCATTTTTGAAGCATGGTTTTCTCTAATGATTTCTCTAGTGGAGAGAAAACAACGTACGTACGTTCTGTTGTGATGTAGTTGTAACAATTTACAACTCATAAGACTCTTATTTATAGGAAAATATGAGAAGAGATTAGAATGTGGTGTGAGACCTATTGAGATCTTTTTATCTTGTCAAATTAGTCCTAGACTAATTTATTGTTTGCAAGTCACTACTCTATTTTACATGATCTTGCAAAATCGACTAGGAGTTTAGAGACTTTCTCACAAGTACCCATATAGTTTATAGTATTCCATTCACCAACCAATATTTACATATGCTCCAAATTAGACCTACTAGTTTCCATTAAAGTACTGTTATTTGGAAACTTATATACTTATGTCTCCATGTGATTTGCATATAAAACAATTTTGAAAACATTTGAAACATATATCATATATATATATAATTTCATATACCAAAATAATATTTAATAAAACATTTTTTAAATCGTCCATCAATGGATTTCTAATCTAAAATCACATAGACATATTTTCCAAATATTCTCTCTTACTATAGGAGTGGTGAATCCGCTATTGAATGACTATGAACATTACTATGTTAATTATGTGATTTAACATATCCAAATATATCCTATAATAGGCATAATTGGCTAATATATCAAAATAACATAACTACCACATAATGTTTATAACATTCTTAAGTTTACGGGTTAATATAACTCAAACTCTTTTGCTGACAATTTATAGGTTTAAGAGTTCTAACCTTTGGTCCTGTTCAATAATTGCCTCCACAAATACTCACATGTACTAAGAGTCTCCACTCTAATAATTAGAGGCACATTATCTTATCACTTATAATAGCACTCACGTGACAACCTTTTATGAAGATAATGTCCACTTTATGCCCTTAGGTTGTGAACCAATCTTTAAAGTTATAAGCTAATAAAATCAAGTCTCATTATTGATAATCTCTATTAGCAATTTAATTTTATTCAATATTGTTAGTGTTATGCCCAAAATACAATCATAAGATGATTGTATTTTTGCACATTGAGTCATGATATTTTATTAAGGCATTAATCCAGTAATTATGTTTGTTGTTTTGTTTCTACGTAACGTAATAAACATAATTATAATCCGAAAATATTGATATTCTTAAATATCCCTAGTCTAATATTATCATGGAGCGGGTAATAATAATACATAACGACTAGCATATGTAGAGACTAATATGAGATATGCAGTCTACATATGGGTACAAGTTGGAGAACTTGTGTACTGGATCGACCCACCATAAGAACGCTACATGGATCGTTATATGATTGTCATAAGTGATTCTCATAGTGATCATGGTATATGTAGTCCTTTGACCTAAGGTCATCAAGGTTCCTTATATGTGAGTCACATACTTTGATACTTCCCTTTGTTGCTCATAATTGAGTGAACTTGAAAGAGGTCATTGGGTATGTCACATATCATGTGGAGGGTTTTGTATGATCAAGATGGAATTTGTCCTTCCTATGTAATGGGAGTGATATCTTCGGGCCTCTTGATAGAGTGAGACTAAGAAAATGCATGGCCATGCTCGGATGAGTTTATATATGATATCAATGTCATTAGTTTAAGTTAGTCTACTCGGTAATCAAGAAACCAAAGATTGGGCTATACGAGAGTGACACATTCTATGTTTCGTGCTTAGTCTTGATATCTTGGACAAAGGGACAATGACATATATGGGTAATGATCATAAAGGTTTAGTCGAATCACCAACAATCTTGTCACTTGGTTAGCAATGATGTATTGCTAGACACCACTCATTGCTTATGATTATAAATGTGATTTATGATCATTACTAACGTGATAAGAGCCTATTGGGTCGTACACATAAAGCCTATTTGGATTATTTGAGTTCATGGGCTATTTATTTGGGTTAGGTTCCATGATAATTTCATGTTAATAATTGGCCAAAAAGTTGAGCCATTATTAAACCTGAAATTAAAGCCTAATTGGATTAGGGTTTTGAAACCCATTAGGCATGAAAGTTGAGTTTCATTATAAATACAACATATAGTGAGAAATTCGCAGCCTTGCCTTAGCCTCCAAAAGGTGATAGCCGCACTCTTTTCTTGCTATTCCTTGGATGATACAAGCTAGCATTGCGAGTACAAGAGAAACGCATCTGTTGGGATATGGTGAAGGCATGGTGATCCTGAGAGCCTCTTGTGGATACCATAGAGAGCTTGAACACATCAACTATTCAGGTTTTGTGATTCAACTCTACAGTTGGGTGAAAGATCTCAACCGAAATTAAGTATGGAAATTTTGGAACACCTGGTTTATCCCGTTTTACTTGGATATTAGAGGGTTTTGGTTAAATTTCACTGTGCTTGTTTAGCTTCCGAAACCATACAGTGGTATCAAAGTTACTGGTGAAACCCTAAATTGGGATTGAATGTCGAATTGCATGATATTTTGTGTTCGATTGCTTTCGGTCATGATTAATTAGATTGACTCATGATGAATGAAACCGGAACTTGTAATGAATATATGAGATATATAAAGAAACGACACAAATTGGTTAATGAGATTAACCCAAAATTGATTGGTATGAAATACCTATACAGATTAGGATTCTTGCAATAGTTACAAAACCCTAGCTTAGATTGGATTAGGGTTGTTTAGGCACCAAAAGTATAGTACTTTTGGTGCCTCGAATGAAGGTGTCTCGGGTTCCTAATTGCTTGAAATAGAAAATCTTTGGCAAGGCAATTGTACGACAATTTTTTGCGCCGGGGGGCACTAGCCCTTTCACAACCCCCCGCAAAGGCGGCTCCCCTTAACCCTGCTCGCTGACCGTCATATACAAAGCGCCACATAAAGAAAAACTAGTTAATCAACACGCTTTAATTGACATACATTTTTGTTGAATGAGATTTGACATGTTATGCTAATTGGTGGTTGAAGCATAGTGCATGGTTATAGCCCTTGATTGGTTGTACTTGTAAATATGGCGTACGAGTCGTGCCTTTTTCTTGTTGCTCTTATTGTACATTCTCCTCTCATCTTACTCCCTTTGAATGTAACTCGAGATTTCTATTGTTGATGTAATGGTACATTATGGGATCGTCCAAGGTGGTGTGTCCAAGGAGGTGAAAACAAAAGGGCAACCAAGCAAGGGAGAGAAGGAGCTTGTGAAAACCCTTTTCTTTTCTTAGGCTTTTATGATACTCTCATTGGTTTGAGAATATCGTATAGTTTGGGCTAGAACCATGTCATGTTTACTTTCTTGTTAGCATGAGATGCATGTTTTATATTTGTATGTGATGCATGTATAAGACAACCGGAGATAACAAATTGGTGAGATAAAAAAGAAAAATCCTTCAAACAAATATTAAGTCATTAAATGTGATGCCTTCCAAATGTTGGCACTCGTCAAAACCTTGATCAACATTGGGTGAATTTGCCAAAGCAAAGCACCTATGTTCATCTTGGAAAGGTGCGATGAGATAATAGTGATATCCAAATTGCTAACTTTGGGTTTGACTTAACTAAGTCATCCTAATATGATTAGGGACCTAGAGGCATAGAATTGAGCTTAAGTTCATAAGATGGACTTGGACAAGTATTGTTCACCCAACTATCCAAGAGTTGCATGAGATGCAATTGGCAAGGAGTTGCCTACCTAAATAATTGTAACTTGAGAGAAAAGCCAAAGCTAACTCAGGCTATGGTGAAATATGGACCTTGGCCCATTAGAATACCTTAGTGCCGAGGTGTTCTGAAATAATATCGAGGGTTATTATTTTGAGTAAAATAGTGGGAGTATCGTTTAATAAAAGTCCTTATTAAAAAAACTAAAATGCATGACTTTTACAACAGCATATTTGCTGTTGTAGATAACCATGACACAAAATACATCGACACTTTCATTGTGATCGATCCTTGAGAAGGAAAAACTGAATGGGACCAACTTTCTCAAATGGTACCGACACCTGAGGATAGTCCTCAAGCAAGAGAGAAAGGCATATGTCCTAGAACAGCCCATTCCGAATGAGCTTGTTGTCACTGATGCAAGAGCTGAAAGGGATGCTCACAAGAGGCATTTTGATAATTCTTTGGATGTTGCTTGCCTCATGCTTGTTGCCATGGAATTTGAGCTTTAGAAGCAACATGAAAACATAGGGCGTTTAATATGATCAAACATCTCAAAATGCTCTTCCAAGAGCAAGCTAGGCATGAGAGGTTTGAGATCTCTAAGGTATTGTTTTAGTGCAAAATGTCTGAGGAAAGTTCCATGGGTCTTCATGTGCTCAAGATGATTGGGTATATTGAGAATCTTGAGAGTTTGGAATTTGCTCTTCAGAAAGAGTTGGCTATTGATGTAGTCTTGCAATCGTTGCCCGAAAGCTACAATTAGTTCATCATGAACTATAACATGAACGAACTTGACAAGTCCCTCCCTGAATTGCTCAACATGTTGAGAACTGCTGAGCAAAACCTTAAAAAGGATAAGCCCATTTTGATGGTTCAAAAGGGCAAAGGAAAGGGAAAAGTCAACAAGAAGAAGGATAAAGCTAAAGGAAAGTCCAATGTTAATTCTTTTTCAAGTGCATGTGGCAAAGGAAGGGGAGTGCTTCCATTATAAAGAACCTGGACACTGAAAGCACAATTATAAGCTCTATCTTGAAGAGCTTGCTGAGGAGAAGGGAAGTAAGACTTTCACTTCAGGTATTTTTGTTATAGAGGCTAACTTTTCTACTTCCTCATCTTCGGTATTGGATACTGGATGTGGATCTCACATTTGTGAAAATGTGCAAAATCTAAGTAGGAGTAGAAGATTGGCCCAAGGTGAAGTGGACCTATATGTTGGAAATGGAGCAAGGGTTGATGCCTTAGCCATAGAGACTTATGTTCTCACTTTACCTAGTGGGTTAGTTTTATAATTAGACAACTGCTACTTTGTGCCTACTATTAGTAGAAATTTGATTTCTATTTCTTGTTTGGACAAGAAAGGTTTTTCATTTATATTAAAGGACTAATGTTGTTTCATTTATTTGAATGAAATATTTTATGGTAGTGCCCAATTTAACAATGGGTTTGCTACGCTCTAGCAGTTATAACCCAAGTGTAGGTTGTCGCAAGTAATAAAATCTCGAGAGTCCGAGTGTCGAATCACAGGGAAGTGAATTAAGAAATACAAATTATAGATTTGGTAATAAGGAAAGATATTGGTGCAAGGTATGAACAGGTGTTGATTAAAAACTCAAATTCAAATAAAATAGCTAAGGTTAGGGGATCCACTTTTAGTATATCGGTTATGATTAGTTTTAGCCCATCTTGCCACTCAATTGGAATCCACACATAGAGGAGGTCCTAATCGGGGAATTTAGTTAGTATTAACTTTCATTGATCTTAAAACGCCGACACTTGTTAATGGGTTCAAGTATCTATCATGTCAACCTTTGTCGACAGTAACTCAAGATAACAATATAGCCGGCAAGCCATGTTCTATAGAGGGAATCAAGTAGCTTTTGTGCTAATGATTTGACTATGATGAATCAAAACTCCTACTTAACAAGGAAGGAAGTTAAATAAATTAAGGAAGAAAATACCATTAACATTGTGATCCATTCAAATAAATTATAACCTCTATACCAAAAGCTTTACTCTTTCACCTTAGCAAAAAGAAGATTACTTAGACATAATAAAAGAAAATAACATATAGAAAGATGAAATAAACATAGATTAAAAGATCAAGAACGAGAAAACACTTGGACAGAGCTTCGGTATTGAAAACTAGAACAAGAACAAAGGAAAAAAAGCTAAAGATGATACAAGAACATGGAAATGGCCTAAGAAAATGGCCTACCTTCACCCTCCCCACAGGGTGCCTATATATAGAGTTTTGATGTGGGTGAAATGGTAAAAATAAAATTGTAAAGTGTAGGTAAATGCAAATCAACAATGGCAGGCCGCAACTTCTTTTAATTTTTCGGCCATTATAGACATTAGATTAGCTTTTCCTTAAAGCAATCACTCAGTTCCGATGCCTACAGCTCCAGATATGATTTTTTCTCATAAAGGGCCACCAAGTAATGATTTTTACCTACATAAAAAATAATTATTTAATATATATATATATATATATATATTAATGAACAGTAAACCGCGTATGTACAGTGAATATGTGTATGAACAGTAAGTTGATGAATAGTGACAAGTGAATAGTAAAAATATGTACGAATAGTAAAAATGTGTGAATAGTAACCTGGTGGAAAAATGTTCAGAATATAGAAATTAATCATACTCAAAGTGTATAATGATAATTTAAACCCTTAATAACAATACACTTATGAGTATTCATCAGGGTTGTAGGTTCTAGAACTCGAAGATCTAATCTATAATGTGAATACCAAGAAAGTTAGATTGAATGATTCAAACCTGACATATCTCTACCACTGTCGTTTGGGCCATATAAACAAGACCCGCATATCCAAGTTCCATAAAGATGGACTCTTGGACTCATTTGATTTTGAATCATATGAGACATGTGAGTCATGTTTATTGGGCAAGATGACCAAAGCCTCATTCATAGGGCAAAGTCAAAGGGCTAATGACTTACTAGGACTCATATATAATGATGTATGTGGCCCTATGTCTACACATGCTAGAGGAGGCTTCCAATACTTCATTACATTTATTGATAACTTCAGTAGATATGGCTATGTGTATCTCATGAGACACAAGTCATACTTCTTTGAAAAGTTTAAAGAATTCAAGAATGAAATAGAGAATCAACTCAGGAAGAGTATCAAAGTACTTCGATCAGATCGAGGTGGAGAGTACTTGGATAAAAAATTCCTTGCCTATCTAAAGGAGTGTGGTATAGTATCATAACTCACTCCATCTAGTACACCTTAATGGAATGGTGTATCTGAAAGGAAAAATTGAACTCTGTTAAACATGGTTCGATCTATGATGAGTCAAGTTAACCTTCTAAACTCCTTTTGGGGATGTGCACTAGAGACAACCGTTTTTACACTAAACTGAGTTCCATATAAATCGGTTCAAAAGATATCATATGAGATATGGAGTGAGAGGTGTCCCAGTTTGTCTTTTATAAAGATTTGGGGCCGTGAGGCTTATATGAAATGTTAATCCTCTAACAAGTTAAGGCCTACATCTCATAAATGCCTCTTTCTTGGGTATCCTAAAGAAACAAAATGTTACTATTTCTACAATCCTTCTGAGCAAAAGATGTTTGTTACTCGAACTGGTGTCTTTCTAGAGAAAGAGTTTATCTCTAAAGGAACCAGTGGGAGGAAAGTAGAACTTGAAGAAATTCAAGAACAACAAGGGGCCATCGAACCTGAAATGGAACATGAATAGAGACCACAAGATGTTGTGATTTGAGAGCCTGTTCCTGTAGCACAGAGCCCATGTAAGTTTGGTAAGATTTGGCGTGAGCCCGAGAGATATGGATTTCTTGTGACTCACACTGACGATGTGATGCTTATGGATCAGGATGAGCCCATAACCTACCAACAAGCTATGTTGGGGCCTGACTCTGAGAAGTGGCTAGAGGCCATGAAGTCTGAGATGGAATCCATGTAAGAAAACAAAGTTTGGACTTTGGTTCCTAAATGGAAAGCTGCTTGAGGATGTGTACATGACACAGCCTGGGGGTTTTGTCATTCTTGAGAATGCCAATAAAGTGTGCAAGTTACAAAGGTCCATTTATGGACTGAAGCAAGCTTCTCGAAGTTGGAATCTTTGTTTTGATGAAGCAATCAAAGAGTTTGGTTTTATAAAAAATGAAGATGAACCTTGTGTCTACAAGAAGGTTAATGGAAGTGCTATTATTTTCTTGGTGTTTTATGTAGATGACATACTACTCATCGGGAATGATGTTCCTGAGCTATAGTCTATAAAGACAAGGTGCTAAAGATGTTTAGCATGCAAGATTCCAAGAAAAGATTCTTGCCTATGTCACATGGCATAACTCTTTCTAGATCTCAGTGTTCAAGTACACTCGAGGAGAAAGAGTGCATGAGTAAGATTCCATATGCCTTAGCAATTGGATCTATCATGTATGCCATGATATGTACTCATCCCGATGTCTCGTATGCATTGAGCATTATGAGCAAGTACGAATCAGATCCTGGTGAAAGTCACTAGACGGCTGTTAAGAACATCCTTAAGTACTTACGAAGGACTAAGGATGGATTCTTGGTCTTTGGAGGGGAAGTTGAGCTCGTTGTAAGGGGTTACACTGATGCTAACTTCCAATCCGATAAGGATGATTTTCGATCGCAATCTGGTTATGTGTTTTGTATAGGTGGTGGTGCTGTGAGCTGGAAGAGTTTAAAGCAAGAGACAGTAGCCGACTCTAGAATAGAATCTGCGAAGGAGGCAGTTTGGATCAAGAAGTTTATCATTGAACTTGGAGTGGTTCCAAGCATTGCCGACCCGATAGAGCTCAATGGTGGCTATAATGGAGCAATCACATAGGCTAAGGAACCTCGATCCCATCAGTGATCCAAACACATACTTCGATGCTATCATCTCATCAGAGGGATCATCGAGATGGGTGATGTAAGGATATGCAGGACTTCAATAGACAGCAACATTGCTGATTTACTGGCAAAGCCCCTTACGCAACAGAAGCATGATAGCCATTCTAGGCCCATCGGTATTATATACATGGATGATTGGCTTTAGTGCAAGTGGGAGATTGTTAGTATTGTGCCCAAAAGCCAATGATGAGATGATTGTATTTTTTAACATTGAGTCATGATATTTTATTAAGGCATTAATCCAGTAGTTATGTTTATTGTTTTGTTTCTGCGTAACGTAATAAACATAATTATAACCCTAAAATATTAATATTCTTAAATGTCCCTAGTCTAGTATTATCGTGCAGTGGGGTACAATAATACATAACGACTAGCATATGTAGAGACTAATATAAGATATATAATCTACATATGGGTACAAGTTGGAGAACTTGTGTACTGGATCGACCCACCATGAGAACGTTACATGGATCGTTATATGAGTGTCATAAGTGATTCTCATAATGATCATGGTATATGTAGTCCTTTGACCTAAGTCAAAGGACTACATATACCATGATCACTGGATCTACCCATTATGAGAACGCTACATGGATCGTTATATGAATGTCATAAGTGATTCTCATAGTGATCATGGTATATGTAGTCCTTTGACCTAAGGTCATCAAGGTTCCCTACATGTGAGTTACATACTTTGATACTTCCCTTTGTTGCTCGTAATTGAGTGAACTTGAAGGAGGGCATTGGGTATGTCACATATCATGGGGAGGGTTCTGTATGACCAAGATGGAATTTGTCCCTCCTATATAACGGAAGTGATATCTTAGGGCCCCTTGATAGAGTAAGACTAAGAAAATGCATGGCCATGCTCAGATGAGTTGATATATGATATCAATGTCATCAGTTTAAGTTAGTCTACTCGGTAATCAAGAAACCAAAGATTGGGCTATACGAGAGTGACACATTCCATGTCTCATGCCTAGTCTTGATATCTTGGACAAAGGGACAATGGAATATATGGGTAATGATCATAAAGGTTTAGTTGAATGACTGACAATCTTGTCACTTGGGTAGCAATGATGTGTTGCTAGACACCGCTCATTGCTTATGATCATAAATATGATTTATGATCATTGCCAATGTTGTAAGAGTCTATTAAGTCATACACATAAAGCCTATTTCGATTATTTAAGTGCATGGGCTATTTATTTGGGTTATGGTTTCATGATAATTTTCTCTTAATAATTGGCCAAAAAGTTGAGCCATTATTAATCCCAAAATTAAAGCCTAATTGGATTAGGGCTTTGAAACCCATTAGGCCTGTAAGTTGAGTATCACTATAAATACAACATATAGTAAGAAATTCACCGCCTTGCCCTAGCCTTGAAAAAGTGCTAGCCATACTCTTCTCTAACTATTCCTTAGACAACACAAGCTAGCATTGCGAGTGCAAGAGAAACGCATTTGCCGGGATGTGGTGGAGGCGTGGTGATCTTGATAGGCTCGTGTGGATATCATAGAGAACTTGAACACGTCAATTGTTCAAGTTTTGTGATTTGACTCTATAGTTAGGTGAAAGATCTCAACCAAAATTAGGTATGAAAATTTTTGAACACCCAGTTTATCCTGTTTTACTTGGATTCTGGAGGGTTTTGGTTAAATTCTACTACACTTGTTTGGCTCCTGAAACCCTACAAATATAACCTTTAGACATATTGTCATGATATCTTTTACCAATGGGAATCGTATGTTACACATAGGCTTATCATGGCATCTTTATGTCATTTTGTTACGTACATTACTAAACATGTAGTGTAAGCTCACTTATATCACATAATACCCAAAAATGCATGTGATTAATGTATTACTTATTATCTAATAATAAATCATCAATTGATTTTATGGGCATATATCTTTCATGCAATACTCTGAAGTGGAACAAAGACTCACAAAAGAAATATCACAGTTGAAGGCATAACTCACACAGATATGAGAGGAAAATCCTACCCTTCATAGAATAAATGATGATATTGCCCGTCATTTGATGAAATTAATGGAAGGCCATCATATCCTCCTTCAGAGAACTCACAAAAGGCAAGTTCGAGACATGGGTACTCAGATTTCTAAGGAACAAACTTCTGAAGGATAAAATCTTCCAAACTGTCTCCCTATAATATTACTTTTATGTATTTCCTTTTTTTTCTTTTTTATATAATCACTATAATTTCTCTCCCTCCAATGTATGTAATATTGAACAATGTAATTTTCTTCTTCTAATATATATAACAATACTTTGCATCATCTTGAAAATATTCCATTGAAACATATGTCTTTTTGCGATAGAAATAAATGTCTTTGAATAAATTTTTGCAATAGCACTTTTTCATGTTCTCATCCTCTAATGTATATAATAACAAGTTCCAACACCATTTAGACATTAAACTCAAGAGACATATTTTCTCTGTCTAGAAATAAATGCATCCAAATAAGCTTTTAAAATAGCAGCTGCTCACACCCACACATTTAAATGCCACTTAAAAAAATCATAATATTACCATTACTTTGTTAATAGTTCACCATATTAACAAAGCTCCAAACATATATACTTCTCAACATCAATATATATTATGTAATCACTTATTACAAATTTTTCCTAAGACAACATCATTTATTCTCCTTATAACTAAGACAACATCATTTATGCTCCTCATAATACAATCTTCATATTGTAACTTGTTCTAGCAACAAAATCTCAAATTCCAAATTTGTGATATATTATATATAACCTCCTTCAAATTAATGAAGGCAAAATGGGCAAATTGGCCACTCAAGTTTTGGACCTAGCATACATTAGCCACTAAAGTTTTTTTTTCAGTTAAAAAGGCCACTAAACTTCTTGACGGGTGTGAAATTGACCATTAAATTTTGCAATGTTGTGAGATGAGCCATCCTTGGTGTTAACGGACAGAATATTCCATCAAAATTTGGAATATTCTAGTGAACTTGTTACTTGTGTGGGTGATACAGTGAAATGACATGCCATGACATTTAAACAACATTTGACGTGGAAGAGGGGGTGAAAGAATTAAAACATACATAGCAAGAGTGAGTTAGGAATATGGAATTTAGTGGTTGTGTTCGAATGATATGTTAGGTATGAGCATTTAGATGGAGTAATCAGAAAATTGAAACTAAAGATTAGACTGATGGCTTCATTCGAGCATTCATCGTCAACATCTCATGGAAGTAGTAGAGGTGAAGTATCGGATGTTGTTAGAATATGCAAGTGTGGTTTAAGAGCTCACATTGAGATGTCATGGCCAGATAGGAATCCAAGTTGCTGGTTCTATGGCAGTCAAAATTGGGTGGTAAGTAAAATATTTCATTTTAATTCAGCTTTACCTAGTTGTATGAAAAAGTGTTCACACTAGTGGAATCTCAACTGGTTTAATCATGGCATGTAGGGTGGTAACATCCAAATCAGGCTACATTGTGATTACTTTGATTAGTATGATGTGGAATTTCCAAGTTAGGCTACATTTGTGATCAAGCAGCTGATGGGCGAGAAACGAGCACTGAAACAAGATAATAAGGTGCTGAGAGAATAGAACTAGAAAATGTGTAGAGATGAGGGCTAATGAAGGGGCTCTGTATGATGAGAATGAGATACCGAAATGGTTGGCAAGGGAGCTAGAACTGAAAGTTACGAAGTTGAGTCTCAACATTGTCTGAGGACAATGAGTCTTTGAAGGTGGAAGTAATGGAGCTCAAATTGAAGCTTAAAGAGCAGAGGAGGATGTAAAAGTCATGGTCCAGTAACAGGGGAATGTGTCTTATTTTTTTAATGGGTATTATTGTAGCTAGAGTTCTCTGGATGTAAAATGTACATTTAGTAGTCAGCTTGTATCTTTGACTTTATGTGTAGCTGGAGTTTTACGTAGTCATGTGTTGTTACCATCTATTTAACTTATTTTGGAAATGACAATTGACCAACAAATTTATATGTTCAAATTTTGTTGGTTTTGTGATACATTTTGTGTGTTTGCAAGTGAACTGAGAATTTCCATAATTGATATTAAGTCAATATTTGCTTAAGTATAAACCCAATGGCACAAAAAAAAAAAGTGGTAGCTCCAACATTCTCATCAGGTCTTCCTAATACAAAATCCTAAACTAGTGATCACCAATGTTTGCCTTACAATACACAACCAATTGTAACAAAAGTTTCATTACAAAAGCCATATTGGCTACTTTCCCTTTGATGTTTGAGTCATCCTACCAAACTATGCACCCTCATGCAGAAACCTATTCCTATGTAGTGCATTTGATATGCTGACAGGAGTCAAAACTAATTACTGGGATCCCAATGGGGTGGAAGTTGAACCTAATAAAAATAGCGTAGGTGTGTGCATAATGACAGACATAAATTTTAGGTCTTAAAGAGTGCCTATGAGTGTATAAACCTTTACCAATGTTTGAAGTAACATGAGGCTGAGCCATCTCTTGTCCAAGTAGCACATCACAAGAGTCATGAGATATACGTGGTCTCTTTGAAGGTAATTTGCATGGCCTTGAAATGGATGATCCTTGTTGTTTGTTTACAATAACATATGAAAAAAAAAGTTGGAATTGAACATTTTAACAAACTAACAAAAGCAACAACCTTGGTAAGAATCAGAGTTACACAGATTTACTTGCTAAGATATAAGATTTCCTTTTGATGGGCACAGCCTCTTGTTATGACCTTGCTGCTGACATATTGAGCACTTGATAGGCTGACCCTTAAACAATGACACAGTTAGCCCAATGACACCTATTTGTTTTAGGTCTCCCAAGCATATTCTTTACAGGGGTGGCATAATTGGAATGCCATTGGTTTTTTGCCACACATTTGTCCCACCAACAGCATGAATTAAATGGCTATATGCAAGACAGAACTTTTCCTTCTTATAGCATTTATTTAAATAGTCTTGAGGGTTCTCTTTCTTGTCAAGAATACAGCATATGACATGCCTACAGGGTATCCCAGTTAACTCCCAACTCCCACAAGTGCACCTTTTCATGTTTAAATTAATTGCATGTTGATGGTTCTTAAATTTAACCTAATACTCACCATCCCCATTGAAATCAACTTCCCAGTGGGCACTTTCAATCCACTCTTTCTCCAGTTTAGACAAAGTTATTTGACCAAACTCCCCAACCTACCTACTAACAAATGCACATTGCTCAGCAGACCTTCTCATCATATATTTGCATATGTCCTTTAACATGGAATAAATAGGCTTTTGCCTTGCCTTCAAAATCTCTTTTACACCATTAAAAGCTTCACACAAATTATTGTGATTAATATCATATTTAGGATACTTACTAAAATAAGCCTTGCACCAGTGTTTAAGGTGAACCCTTAGCAAATCAGCCTTTGCATCAGGAAATTGGTTAATCAATTCAAGTGTATCTTCAAGTGCCCTGACATTTATGCACTTTGCAGATCTCCTAAAGAGTTTCCTCAGAACAATGCATCTATGTTTGGCTTTCTAGTTTGCAAAAATGTGCCTGGTACATATCTTGTGTTCAACCTGTAGGAAAAGCTCCTTAATTGCAAGTATTAATCCCTATAAAAAAAATTGCACCTAAGTCATTCCAATGATAATGAGATTAATATAACAAAAAACGGACAGCAATTGAAACTTACCTTTTCTTGATCTGATACTATAGTCCACCTCCTACTATTCTAAATACCAAGGTTAGCAATTAGCAACCTTAGAAACCATGTCCATGATTCTCAATTCTCCACCTCTACAACTGCTCAAGCAATAGAAAACATCTCATCATTCGAGTCCTTCCCAGCTGCAGCCAACAGCTTACCCTTTACAAGCCCCTTGAGAAAACATCCATCTATTCCAAAAATGGGCCTACACCCATCTAAGAAGCCTATCTTACATGCTTCAAAATAGAAGTATAGCCTATTAAAAGTGGAATAGGATACATCTAGAGAAGGAATTAAGTCCATAACCACTATAGAACTAAGATTGGTTCTAAGAACTTCTCCTGCATAATCCCTCAAGATTTTGTACTCATCTTTGTAGTTCCCTTCCAATTAAACCTTTACCATCTATTTAACCTTTTTTACCTTATTATAGCTTACTACCAACTTCATATCATTCCTCAGATATGCCCTACTTTGGTTGATTTTAAGACCGAGTTCATCCCTAATCATCTAGTAGTACGTTTGAGCCACCAACCCTACAGTAACCAGCTTCAACTTGAATATCATTTTACATGTGTGTGTCTTATGAATTAATTTAATCTGGAAGTGGTCAATCCTCCTACACTTGGATGCCTAAATATTAAACTCACTACAACTTGCACCCTCTTAGTTTCATTCACCTTGAAATAAACATCCTTATGGGTTTGGGCTGCATACCTTGCTACTGTATCTTTAAACTGGACATGATCATCAAACTGCATACCACATTCAAACTCAACAACATTAGATGCAGGGCTAAACATAGAAAATTTGCTCCTTATGAGCCTTAATCTGTCTTCATTGCCACCATCCTCATAATCTCTGTCTGATGACATAGATCTTGTATCTGAAGAGTCTAAGTAATCTGTTGACTCTCCTTCACTGAATCTGTCTTTGAATGTCACCATCAGCATCACTTTCACCATTCTCTTTAAACCCCTCTTTGAAATTATCATCAGAATCATCTTCAGAAAATAACTCATTCACTAAGCTTCTATTGGCTTCTCTTAACTCCTTATCAAAATTAGACAAATAGGGAATATCATTTAAAAAGTTAGCGCATGTGAACTCAACTTGGTCCCCAACATCACACCCACTTTTGACTGCTCTTTTGTTTTGTTCATGTGCTTTTACACTTTTGCCTATTTTTTTTTGGTTCTGGCATTACGACCCTCATACTTTTCATTTAAACCAGCTCCCACATCCTTGCAACCCTTTGATGCACTTCTCTCACAAAACCCCACATCTTCATTCACTAAACATGTAGTCTCCACGCTAGCCCCAACCTCCTTATTAACTTTGACTCCACAACCTTCTCTCTCCGCATCATCCTCATATTTGTTTCTTTAGTTGTCCCTCCTGTAGTGTGCTCAATATACAATGCACCACACCTTCCTCTTATTGATAGCTCACAAAAATCAAGTGGACTTCTATCATCAACAATTTGCTTAATGTCCTTCTTTTCCAAGGGTCCTCATTTCAAATGATAATAAACTCGTTCCATATTCTCTTAACTCCTTATCAAAATCAGACAAATAGGGAATATCATTTAAACATTTAGCGCATGTGAACTCATCTCGGTCCCTAACATCAAAACTATTTTTTACTATTCTTTTGTTTTGTTCATGTGCCTTTACACTTTTTCCTATTCTTTTTTTGGTTCTGCTATTACTACCCTCACACTCTTCACCTAAACTAGCCTCACATCCTTATAACCCTCTAATGCACTCCTTTCACAAAACCCCACATCTTCATTCATTAAACATGCACTCTCACGCCAGCCCCAACCCCCTTACTAACTCTGACTCCACAACCTTTTTTCCTCACTTTATCCCCATATTTGTTCTCTTAGTTGTCCTCATTGCAGTGTGCTCAATATACAATGCACCACACCTTCCTCCTATTGATAACTCACCAAAACAATTTGCTTAATGTCCTTCTTTTCCAAGGGTCCTCATTTCAAATGATAATAATCCTGTTCCACATTCTCGATTTTCAATGATTCTAACTAACTCATAATCTCTGAAAAACACACAAAATATAGCTTTGAGATAACATTCTTTACCTTCCCACCTTCGTATCAGAATTGTGAATCTTCAAATGTCCCGTTGTAATAGACAGCGTAACAAAAAAAGTAATCCTTCACATCTACCATTGTCCTGCTTTTTGAGAAACAAAAGACATAAGAAAATGAACATTTCATTAGTGAAACCTTAGGCAAAACTAGGACAAACATACTATTTCTCTGCAAAAGGTCTTTGCTTTTGTGCATCAATCTGCCAAGCTTTCCCTAATTCTCTCATTCGAACCCAGAACCTCTTCTTGGGATTTCACAAGATTTAGTGCAAGAAGTAGAGGATTTTAAGGTAAGATGTGAAAGATCATTACTTTAGAGCAGCTTTCCTGCCACTTTTGTTAATTTTTTGATCAGGCCATCAACTGCCACATGTTCGTCCACGTATGCCACCCATATAGCCAAACTCAACCAAATCAACAACCCACGTGGACAGAGTAATGGTGGTGATTTAATTATGCTTTAAAAACAATGTTGATGGGATATTTAACTGCAAAAATACTTTGATGACCGATTTGCCCTTTTTGAAAGCTTGGGTGGCCATTTTGCCCATTGTGACAATTCATAAATTAAAGTAACTTCTTCAATCCCTGCTCAAAGATTTATTTTTGAATACTTCATTATGTATCTCCTTTCTTTCTCACAACTATTTTAAAATATATGTGAACTGACTTAACTTGGCTTCTTATAATAATGATCACACTACATCAAAGTTTAATTCACATTTTAACATAAATCTTATTTTATAGCATTTAGATACCACTATCCCATTGCTTAATTATTCTTTTATGAATATTTTAGTAATTCAATTTAAAGTAAGAACTTTGTTGAACTTAGTTGTGCATTTAATGCACCTTTACCTTTATATTGCACTGTAAACCTTGAACGAATGCCACTCTCTACCATTTCATTGCACATAGACCCAACCTATCATATTAAAAATCAAATACATGTCTCCCTTTTATCTTTATACCATCTCAAGAGAATAATATCTTCATAAATATTTTTAAAGTATGCAATGCAAATTAACAAATATCTTTCTTTCTTAATAATATAGGTGATACCTAACATTTCTCTACATTGTAAGAAATCTATCTAAAAAAATGCAACACATCATTCATTCTCATATTTCACCCCAGAATACTAACAACATACTAATGGTCGGAGTCAGCAGATTATAGGATGCAATCATCCTAGCACTTGCTAATGTTAATCTTGGTTTGAGCAGTGTCTTGATTGACATAAAGGCAATCACTACAATTTGTCTCTATTGAAAGATATATATGGGCACATTTGCCTTCATATATATACATATTTGTGCATCTAACTTCTTTCCTTATATGCCTTATTTCTACTTTCAAAACTATAATTTGTATATTTTTTATTGCAAATTGTGTGATATTAATTAGTTTATGTGTTTTTACGTAACATTTTAGAAGTTTGAAGACTAAACTATAGTTTTAGGTCAATGACTAACCTACCACTTCAAATTTTTGTGATTTTCTTGTAAAATTTTTAAAAAGTTTAAGGTCTAAATTTGTAATTTTATGTTAGTGACTAGGTTATCGCATTTCAAAATTTATCGATTTGATTGTAAAATGGTTAAAAATTTAGGCACTATACTTATAATTTTATATAAGTGTATAAATTGTCACTTTTAGAACTTTGAGCACTTGATTCTAAATTGCTCAGAAATTTATGGACCAATATTGTAATTTTATGATAGTAAGCTGTTTGTTTTTTTATTTTAAGATGAGACAACATGTATGGTGTATCTAGGCAGCCATCATCGAGTAGAGGCACATTTAACGCTCCCAATCCAAGATTAGGACAGCCACTTCTTTAGCGACCATGCAGCTTAAGCCCACGAACAATTGTTTAGACCATCATTAGTTCATGCTTGACTTCCACACAAGTGTTGCCAACCCACGTGCCTAGCACATTGTTTGCAAACTAGTTTTCTAACACCTTAGGGCCTAATATTCCAAACACTTCCTTTTTGTCCAGAGATTCTTAGCATGGACATGTAGGCCATTAAGTGCCCAAGTATAAAGCCTTTCCACAGTCTATGTATAGGGTTGATGTAGAGACCATCTTCAATGACTTGTCCAAGTAGTAGTAGGATCAGATCATTGACAGTGTAGTCTTTTCCTTAGATGACAAGCACATTGAAGAGCATTTCACATCCCTAAGGAACCCTCATCCACTATGTAAATCGAGGGTAGTTGATCAACAACAACAGGTAGATCTGAGTTAATGTCAGGTGATTGTCCTACATGAGTAAGTACTTGTATTATTTTATGCATTTTTTGAGTACTTATATTATTTTATGCATTTTTTTACATTAATAATCCTTGTTTACTACTTCATCAATTATCAAATGATGTAGTTTTTTTACGAATATAGATGTCCAAGATACACTTGTAGTAGTCCATTGGAAGTTGTAGGACTAGGCATAGTCATCATAACAGCACATATTTCAAGACAAAAACTTGGGGCATGTCAATTAAGTGGAGGTTAGAAGATCATAACTTTTAACTTTGATTTCTTTATGAATTAGTTCAGTTTGTTTAATTTAGCGGCGTAGTTGTCATCTTATAAACTTTAGTAACCCAATTGCAAATTTATTTCAAGAGTATTAGTGGGAGGTGCAAAAGTTTCCTACCATTCAGTGTACCATCTTTAAGGTTTGTTTGAGTTCCTTATGATATCAAGTATATCATTGGAGGCTAAATGTGGTGGTGGAAGCCCCAGACTTTTTTTAGACCAGTGCCAACTATGAATTGTTGATGTCATATGTCCCAAATGGCTATGACTAGCTCATGTGGAACTGCATGTGTGACAACTGGTAAGTGAAAAAAAAATGGAAGGTGAGGTAAGCAGTTGGTGCATCCATCAAGCAAACAGCCCAGAACTTGAGACCCTGCCAAAGCATACCATGGGCTCCATCCTTGATGTGATGCATTGAGATGGAAAGATATGAACTTCTTTTAATACACCTAATATATTTATTTTCATTATTCATATAATTATTCCAAATGTTAATGAGAAATAAAATACTGTAGACCTAATAAAGGATGGACAAAAGCCCAATTTCAAGGATTAGTGGACTGAGACTTATATGAGTAAGAAGATTGGCCAACCCATAGTTGATCTAGTTGCTCGCCAGTTGGGGGTTATTCCATAAAAATTTTACATATTTCTTAATTTTAATTTATTGTTTTCATCATCTCTAATGTCTTATATAACATTTTTAGTAGATTCATCCTCATATTTAACTCCATGAAGGATATGTTGTATGGTTCTTACCAAAGTACCCTAATATGAATACTAATCCTTGATTTGATGTTGACTCTTGGCGTAAGGTAGTTGACCCACCAAAAAAGGGTCGCCTAAAAGATCTTCCACCTTGCCTTATGGATCTTGCCACTTTGGAGCACATAGTTTTATTTTTGATTCTTGCACCATTATTTTTCTAATTAAATAAATTTTATTTAAAAATTTACTAATAATTTTTTTTACCTACTTCATTAGGCACTATCCATCAATTAGCCAGTTGAAATTGCTGAGCCAAGGGACAGCAAGAGCCAACCATAGGGCAAAAATGCTTGGTTGTGAACCTTGGTCTTCGAGTTTGAGGATTAGATTTTGGCTCAGATTCAAACTGAGGCACAATGAGAGGTCATTATTGCATTGAGTGCTGTCATCAATCAGTTAGTATAGAGTGGACTCCTAGCAGCTAATAGTTTTCTAGCTTGTTTGTGGGCTAGTTCCTCTGCTTCGACTGATCTAGATCGAAAGACCTAGGACAGTCATCCACCTTCGGCAAGTTAGTGACCATATCACTACAAGAAAATTGGGTAGATGCGACAAAAGAAATGTAATGCCCAGACAATCCAAACTGATCAGGTCCCGGGGTAAGAGGATTGGGAGCCAAAGAATTTTCCTAATTTGGGAATTTAGCTCAATTAATTTGAGGAGACATTGAATTAAGTATGGCATGGGCATAAATGAGTGATGAACACTCTTGAAAATAAGCTTGGCTTAGGCCAAGAGAATTAGTGGTGGAAATTTAAATTGAGGGACTCAATTGAATAAAGGGGACTTTTGGTGGTTGGGCTTAATTGCTCAAATGCGAAAAATTGAGGGACTAAGGGGAGATTAGCCAATTTTAAAGGCATTGGATGCCATGGCTGCCACCTCCCTCCATTTCCCCATTATTTTAATCCACCTCCATCCAAGTCATCACTTAGGATTCTTTTCTACACCTACTTGTCCCCCACTTTTGACAAATTCACCCGACTCTTCCAATTTGTCTCAAATTTGTCTCCCACTTTGTCTCCATGTGAATCACATGATTTTCTCTCACTCCCCCTCCATATGGTCGGTCATCACATGCCCAAAACACTCCCAAAACAATTCATTTCATTCTCCCACTCATTTTACACTCTTTCACCTCCAAACAACTCAAACACTTTCAACTCTTCTCCCATTCTCTCTCATTTTTGGCCATACAAGTTCTTACCATTCCATAAGCTTTTCTAACTCTCTTCTTGCTCTAAACATTCTACCATATCAAGATCATAGCCTTCCTCAAATTAAAACCAAGTGTTCTTGGTAGAATTCATGCTCTAAAGCCATAAAGAGCAAGAATCAAGCAAAGAATACCAAGAAATCCAAGGAGGAAGTTTCGGCCACCTCTCTTTCTTGGTGGGTTTGAGCTCTTCTCAAGGGGTTCTTTATATAAATGAGCTTCTAACTCATTGAGAGGAAGAATCAAGAAGAAAAATTGAAGAACATCAAGCACACGAAATTCGGTATCACCTCCTAGCCGAGGTTTCGTAAGTGTGAACAAAGTATTCTTGGTATTTTGATTTCTTTAAGATAATTACCAAGTGTTCTCGGTATTTTATGGATTACTAATTTATTTGGCCATTTTGGTTCTTGTGCTAGAAAATCACTTCTAGAATCAACAAGCAAGGAAACCGAAGGAAAACAAGCTTCTAAGAAGCTTTTGGTATTGGTAAGGATTCCTATACTCTTTTGAGTATTCGGGCCCCTAGGTAATGGTCAAAGAATCATATGATCCTAGGTGTGCTAAGAGGGCATAAGTTAAATTATTGCTTCGGCAATTCTGTATCCCTCATGAGCTAAGTCAAGTAAGCAAGCATTATGAGCTAGGATTTAAGTAGGCCACCTTAAATTCCTATGCTAAGTGAGATCTCCGAAAATGAAAAGTATGAGAAATTAATGAAATAAAGCTTGAGGGATGCTTGCTGCCCTTCTGTAAATCAAGGTGTTAAGTGGCGTGTGTTTGCGTGCTTCTATTAATTTGTTGTGCATGCTAACCCCCGATTTCGAGTATTATTGTATATGCATGTATCTTTGTGTTTTCTTTGTCTTTATGTTTTCCTTGCAGGAACTTGGAATAATTATTGCCATTACATTCTTGGCATATGTTAGGCCTTAAAGGCCACATGTTAGGCTTTGGAAGCCATACGGAATCCTTATTGAGTTTTAAAACTCACCCGCCCTACTCTACTTTTGTAGGTAAAAGTGTGCTCGAAAGATTGAGCTAAAAGTCTTGAGTACTCTTTTTGTGGTATAAAGGTTGGTTATGTGTATGGTATTGCTCAATTATACTAAGTATTCTAAGTATTTTAAGTTGCTTGAAAATCAAGCTAATAAGCGTGGGCTTTGTGTGCAGGACTACGAGTCTAGAATTTGTGGGAACAACGTCTTAAGGTGGATTTGTGTTCTTTGGAATATGGCTTGCTTTTGAGCATGTAATAGTTGGTCCTAGTTAAATGACCAAATTTATGGGCTTAGCTAAAATTTGGTCAAACTTAGTATTTTGGGCTTGTAATATGGACTATGGACACTTTGGGTGCTTTTATTACTTGGTGGACTTACCAAGGCCCATGCATGTTTTATGGAAGTATGATTTTCATGAAAACTAGAAGCATGTTGTAAATTGGGCTTAAATGTGTGTAATGGGCTTAATTAAAAATGTGGACAAAGTTGAATATGTTCTTGGTAATTTTGGGCCATATGCATGTTAAGTACGGTAAAGGCCCATAAGCCCATGTTTATGTGAAAGCATGCTATGTTTGGTTAAGTATGTGCACACTAAGATGAACATGCAAGAAAACTTGGAAAAGCATGAAATTTGGATGCATGTGTAAAGATTGGCTAATAAGGAATTTAAGTGCACGTGTGAGAATTAATGCATGCCTAAGCATTAGTTGCATCTAAAGGCATTAAGTGATTATGTGCACTAGTGAACACCAAAACATATAAGCATGCAAAGCATATGCATGAAAATAAGTTTTCAAACTTAAGTTGGTGTTTTGGTTGCCATGCATATTCTTGGCTAAGCCTGGTAAAAAGACCATGAAAATGAACACATGAAATCCACATAGGTGCTAGCTTGTTTCTGAGAGCATTTCAATTTAACCTTAATTAAAGAACTTAACGAGCTAGTATCGGTAAGTATCCTGAGGTTCGTGCCTATAAGTCTTAATGAGTTTTTAAAAACCCCTTCTGTGTAATGAAAACTTTCGCTGCATGTTTTAAGTAATTGGGCCCAAATGGGCCAGGGGCAGTTTAGGGCACGACAAGAAATATTGGCATTTAGTCACACCATGTGACTGCAGGAACGGTCAGTAGCAAAAATGTTAGTCGCATGAGTCGCGCCACTATCTTGTGACTGAAATGTGCCACTATCATGTGACTGAGTGTGGCAGTGGGATAAAGTGGGTCTGATGAATGTGTGCAATTGAATTTGTTAGTCACATCGTGCAACTAAAACTTTCAGTCGCATAAGCTATGGGGTCAATCAGCCATGCGATTGGCAGTTTCAATCGCATATACACATATTTTAAAAAAAAAATTAAAATGTTTAATTTAATAAAATTGGATTATAATTATTAGAATAATGAAAATATATAATTGTTATATTAAAATTGTAATTATTAAAATTGATACTGAATAAACAATCAAACAAGATTAAACACAAAATCCTCATGATTAAAAAAAATGCCAAATGCACAAAATCACAATTAGATTTGCAAAACCAAACACCAAATCACACACCAAACTTATAAACTAGATCCACAAAATTAAGCACAAAATAAAAAAAAATCAAATACAAAAAACACTTAAGCGGCGAGGAGGTGATTGAGGAGGCGAATGGAGGAGGAGGCCGAAGATATCATCAGTGACTAGCGATGATATTTCTGCAAGGGAGAATGGGTAGATGGAGGGGTAGAACGATTAGGAGACAACAAGCAAAAGGCAAGGAGAAGGTGAAGCGAGGCGGGTGAGGGAGAGGACAAAGGATGAGGACAGTGAGTTAGGGTAACGCAGTGGAAGGAGAATAGACGAGAAGGACGAGAGATGCAAGATGAAAGAGATAAACAAGCGAGGTGGCTATGTTGGAGGGTTGAGAGATGAGAAATGAAGGCTTTTATATGATATATGTTGTCCCAAATGCAACCAAGAGGGGGGTGAATTGGTTGAGTTCCAAAGCAAACCAAAAATGCATTCTTATACCCTCAAACTCAAATTTAATTGAAGGAACAATAATTAACCCTATTCTAACCAGGAAATAACTACCACAATCCACCTAAATTTTTCTTTGAAAGCTACCTTTGAAGTATTTTTGAAAACAAACAAGTTCAACCAAGATAAGTAGGATAAAACACTAACCAAAGATCAAGTATGTAGAGGGAGAGAAGCTTGCATAAGAGAATTTTTATAGAGGTTTAGTCTCTCCTCTTGAGAGTCTACTCCTCTCCTCAAGTTCACTACTTGAGAGTTTTCTTTTCCACTATGAAACACAAGAATATACAATAGCATACAAGGGCGCACAACCCTTTGGTCATTCCTTCTACCTTTGCCAAAGGCTAATTAGAAACCTTTTTAACTCCCTTTCCCTTACAAGGAAATCACTCAACCACTCCAGATAAACTCAGTAATTTCATGTTTACAAGGTGGCAAGAACAATGGAACCTCTCAAGACTAAATAATCAAATGAAAGTACAAGTTCTTGGCAAATATCAAGTTTGAGCTCTTTCATGATGGATTCTCTTTTCTAGTTTCCAAGAGATCTTTCAATGGTGATTCTTGATGTTTTTATACTCCAATGGATGCAAAAAAGATGTTGAAGACCATTGGAATGATCAGAAAAGTCCCCTTGAAATCTGGTGAACAATGCTGTCAAATTTGACAGAAAATTGCTTTTGTCGCCTAGTTTCACCCGAGTGAAAAACTTTAACTCGGTTGAAAATTCAGTCTGATAATGAAATCCAAGGTTTGATCTCCAACAGCTATATTGCTAATTAATGAGCTGTCAGTGCCTAACACACGTGGAAATCTGACGTGTCATGAATTTAGAATGAATTTTCAAAGAATTTTCAAACGGGGAACTCGCGCGTAGGGCTGTAGTCCACGTTTAACCCGGTTGAAAAGCTTTCATTTGAATGAAATTTTTGTCCAGAATAAAATGTCCTTGGGTTTGAAAAATCTCTTCAATTTCTACACTGAAAAATTTTCACTCGAATGATTTTCTTATCCAGAAATAAAATGCTCTTGGGTTTGAGAAATCTCTTTAGTTTTAACACGTCAAAACATTTTCACCCTGTTGAAACTATAGCTCCAAGTTTTTCTTGCTTCCAGACTTCCAAACTTTAACAAATTTTTTCCAAGGAGATTTCTTCATTCATAAGTAATGCATGAATCACCAAAAATAATTGAAATATACTTCAGAAACAATTTTTCTACCAAAGATCAAGACTTTATGAATGAGAGACCAAAGTATAAATGTTTAAATAAAGCCTTGAATCACATAAAATAAATATGTTTTGTTATCATCAAAATCAAATAAATATAAGCCATGAGTGGAATAAATCCAACAATCTCCCCCCTTTTGATGATGGCAAAACTTTTTGAGAAAACATTGGAAAAGATTAAGAAAACAAATTTGACATAGTCTCCCCTAAAAAATGAACAAAACTCCCTATTCAAGGATGTAAAACAGCCATAAGATATCCACAGAAAAGTCAATACTAAACAGATATAATACTAAACACTTCCACAATTTTTAACTATGCATGCTCCCCCTTGTTCCAATATTCAAAAACAACATAACAATACTACTCCCTCTCACTTATTGCATATATAATCTTGAATAAATAAGAACAAATAATCAACAAAAACATTAAGCTAATGAACCACTAATTTTTTCTCCCTTTTTGTCATAATCAAAAAGAGTGAATAATATTATAAGCACAAAGTCATGTGGAACAAAAAGAGTAAAAAAGTCATAATAGTCACATACACACGTAAGCATCCATAACAAGGCATAATAGTCATGTGGAACAAACCCACAAAAACAAAAGTTATAGAGCTAGATGAGCAACCTAAGTCTAAACAAAGTTAAAAACATTGTTTGTGCCGCATTAAGAACAAGTTTTGAAAATTTGAACCTAAGAAAACTAATGGGGGACAGGAAAGGAGGGTCTTAGGAGAAGGGGAATGATGGCAAGGCAGGGGCTAGGCATTGGAACAGCAGGGGCAGCAACTGTAGGAGCTTCAGAAGCTAGATCTGCTGAAGTGTTGGCCCCAGGAGAAGCTGGAAGGTTGGCAGTTGTAGCCTCAGACTCTTGCCTTGATGAGAAACAAGTTGGAGAAGGAGAGAGTGAATGTCATCAAGCTTCCCAAGTTTGGTAAGAATTACAGCTTGAGATTTTTCCAAGGAATCAGGCCGGGCATTGGTTTTGGCTAATTCATGAGCGAGCAACTCCAACTCAGTGGGCGAATGTTCATCAGCCTCATCAACATTCTCATCACTTTCCACAGTAGCCTCTGCAACTCCACACTTTTTGTTTACTTCTCTAAGTGTTCTCCAAAGGCACTTCTTGTAAGTAGTCTCATCCTTAGTCCAGCCAACTCCCTCATTAAACTTTAGACCTCCCAATTTCAAATTAGTAGGATTAACAAGGAAAGCACGACTATCCAATGGAATTTTTGCTGAGGTGCAAGCTACCCCATGGGCTTCAAGAAGCTGAGTGATAAGTGTAAGATAGGGCAAACGGGTTGCCTTGGTGGTAGTTGCCTTTTTCATTTAGTACACGATCCTTGCACCAAAATCCACATTGTTTTGCTTAGATATCTTGTACATAAGGCATGCATGTTGATAAGTGACATTATTGGGACCCTCCCTAGGCACCAAAATATCAGCAATAATCCAATACAAGACTCGATAATGAGACTCTAGCAAGCTAGGAGAAGCTCGATTAGACAATGGAGAACAATCCTTAACCCACCTTGGAAAGAAACGTTTCAAAATGTGCTTATGTTCAACCTTGAAACTCTTCTCAGCGTCTGATTTAGCACCAATTAAAGTAGAGATAGAGTCCTTAGACGCAGAGATACGAATGCCATTTACTTGGCTCATGAGAGTGAGGGATTTTTCATCCACCTTTAAATTTCTTTAGAATTCATTAATCGGAGCCTCTGAAGCTTTAGGTTTCTGACTAATAAAAGAGCATATCTTGAAAAATTCAACCCAAAGAGCCACTTTAACAAACTTTTCTTTTCTTAATTCTTCAACAGGGATAACATGATTTTTTAAATTTCTAAGATTCTTCAGTAACAGGAGCCACATTCAGCAGAGGAGTGTCCATTACCTCGATTTCATCTTCAGGGGAGGAAGAAGGCGATGGAGAAGGCGGCTGTTAGGCTGCCGGATGTTTCTTCTTTGTGGCACTTGCCTTTAGTCATTTACAAGCAGAGCCTCCCTTGTCGGTCGTATCTTGCCCTCGTTTTGGTATGCCCCCACCTCAAGTTCATGGCACCATGGGAGATAGAACAAAGAATCGCAGAGGACAAGTCAGGATTTGATGGCGGTGTGTGACCGAAAATTTAGAGGCTAAGGTTTCGGTAGGACAAAGGTTCGCTGGAAACGAAGTGCTAGTTGAATTGATGAGGGTGGTGCCGGCAACGAGAGAGGAGTAGCTGGGTAAGCGTAGAGTTGCGAGTTACAAGTACAATGGAGGGAGCAAAACTAGGTCGAATGAGCAGGGGGTGAAGACAAAATGCTCTTCTGGAGCAAAGTTTGACTTTTCAACAGGATTAAGGAAAACAAACAGTTTCTGTCAATTGTGTGTGTGTTTTTGTTTTGTTTTTGTTTTTTTTTTTAACAAAACACTCGATCGAAAAATAAACACCTAGGTGAAACAAATAGACAAAAAACCTAGAGCAAAATCCTGGAAGTAAAATTTTGAAAACACCCGAATGAAATATTTTAACCTGAGTGAAATAAATGGACAAAAATTCTGAGAGCAAAACCCTAGAAGCAAAATTTTGAGAACACCCGAATGAAAAATTTTAACCCTAGTGAATTTAAAAGACAGATTTGAACATTAGTAAAGCTTGTGAGAAACACTCTTAAGACCAAAACAAGTAACAACAAGGCTTGAAGCAATGAATGGCACACTTCAATATATGAATGTTTGAATTATAAAAGCATGAAATTGAACTTTTCATGATAATATAATTCCATTCTTTTTGGAAAAAAATAAGTTACCTTGGGTTGCTTATTCTTAATTCCCTTATAATAAATGTAAACCGTTTTTCACACAAGGGTTTGGTAAATATATCAGCCAATTGATGTTAAGTATCAATAAATTCAAGAACAATATCACTATTATGCACATGATCTCTAATAAAATGATGCCTAACTTCTATATGCTTTGCTCTAGAATGAAAAATCAGATTTTTTGCTAGACTTATAGCACTTGTATTGTCACATTTAATGGGTGGTTTTTTTGAAACTAAACCCATAATCTTTCAATTGTTGGTTCATCCATAATATTTGAGCTACACAACTCCCGGCCGCAATATATTCAGCCTCCGCGGTGGATAAAGCAACCGAAGTTTGTTTCTTTGAAAACCATGATACAAGGCAACACCCAATAAATTGACAAGAGCCACTAGTTGATTTTCTATCCACTTTACTTCTGACATAACCGGCATCAGAATATCCTAAAAGATTAAAACTAATGTCTCTAGAGTACCATAATCCTATGTTTGGTGTATCAACCAAATATCTAAAAATCCTTTTTAACACTTTCAAATGTGATTCCTTAGGACATGATTGAAAATGAGCACACAAGCAAACACTAAACAATATATCTGGTCTACTAACAGTCAAATAAAGCAAAGAACCTATCATGCTTCTATAGAGTTTTTGGTCAATAGGCTTACCATCTTCATCCTCATCAAGCTTAGTTGTGGCACTCATTGAAATGACACTAGGCTTTGCATTTGAGTAGCCAAACCTTTTGAGTAGCTCTCTTGTGTACTTAGCTTGGTTGATGAAAAAACTTTCCTTTGATTATTTGATTTGAAGTCCAAGGAAGAAAGTAAGCTCACCCATCATGCTCATCTCAAATTCACCTTGCAGTAACTTAGAAAACTCTTCCCACAGACTCATTAGTAGCACCAAATATAATATCATCCACATAAATTTGCACAATTAACATATTATCCTTGGAATGCTTAATAAAAAGAGTAGCATCAACCGTACCTCTAGCAAACCCTTGATCAATCAAGAATTTACTCAACCTATCATACTAAGCTCTAGGAGCTTACTTTAACCCATACAAAGCATTCTTCAATTTAAAAACATGGTTTGGAAAATTTGGATATTCAAAATCGGGGGGTTGTGAAACATAAACTTCTTCTTTAATAAAACCATTTAAAAAAGCACTTTTCATATCCATTTGAAAAAACTTAATCTCCATATAACAATCAAAGGCACAAAGCAATCTAATAGTTTTTAACCTTGCAAGGGGTGCAAAGGTATTCTTCAAATTCAATACCTTCTTCTTGACTATAACCCTTTGCAACTAGCCTTGCCTTATTTCTAGTGTCAACACCATTCTCATCAAGCTTGTTTCTATAAACCCATTTCATCCCTATAATGGAGTGGTCTTTTGGATTAGGCACTAGTTCCCAAACCTCATTCCTACAAAATTGGTTTAGTTCCTTTTGCATAGCTAAAATACAATTTTCATCTCCAAGGGCTTCATCAATGGTTTTATGCTCTATTTGAGACAAGAAGGCATAGTAACTATATAAGTTTTTCAATGAGGATCTAGTCACAATACCTCTTGAAGCATCACTTATTATGAGGTCTTTTGGATGACTAGATTTATGCTTGAACTTCCATTCACTAGGCAATCCTTGATGAGAATGCTCTTCTTGTTGTGGGTGTTGTTCCTTAGATTGATCTTGATTGTCATGCAAAAGCTCTTGACTTTGTGTATGCTCTAGTGCATCCATTGGGCTCATCTCTTTCAAAGGTGCCATCTTTTTGTGGAATATGAAAGACTCCCTCCTCATTATGATTGATCTCTTTTTTATGAGCATTATCTACAACATCATCATCACTACAACACTCTTTTCTAGTAGTGTTGTTTGTCTCATCAAATACAACATGAATAGATTCTTCAATCACAAGAGTTCTTTTATTAAAGACTCTAAATGCTTTGCTTTTACTAGAATACCCACAAATATAGCTTCATCACTCTTTGCATCAAATTTACCAAGATTATTTTTTCCATTATTCAAGACAAAGCACTTGCACCCAAATGCATGAAAATATGAAATGTTTGGCTTCTTACATTTCCAAAGCTCAAATGGAGTTTTATTGAGAATAGGTCTAATCAATGCTCTATTAAGAATCTAACATGTGGTATTTGTTGCTTTGGCCCAAAAATACTTTGGTAAACTACTTTCACATAACATAGTTCTAGCCATCTCCTCAAAAGTTCTATTATTTCTTTCCACAACACCAATTTATTAAGGAGTTCTAAGAGCTTAAAAGTTATGAGAAATGCCACTAAATTCACAAAATAAAATCATGTCATGATTAATGAACTCTTTACCACAATCACTACGAATTGAACTAATGCATGGGCCTTTTTCTTTTTGAACCCCATGTGCAAATGGAATGAACACATCACAAGTGTCACTTTTATGAGCAAGAAAAAATACCTAAGTAAATCTAGAATAGTCATCAACAATCACAAAACAATATTGCTTTCTACCCAAACTTCTAGTTCTAATAGATCCAAGCATGTTCATATGAAGTAGTTGAAGAGGCCTAGAAGTTGAAACACAATTTTTTGATTTAAAGGAAACCTTAGTTTGCTTTCCCTTCATGCAAGCATCACACACTTTGTCTTTTTCAAACTTCATTTTAGGTAAACCTTTAACCAAATCACTTTTTACTAGTTTTGAAATTATGTGCATAAGCATGACCAAGTCTTCTATGCCATAACCAATTATCATCTTTGTTTGTGGCCATTAGACACTTCACATTGAAAGAATACAAGTCATTCAAATCAATCACACAAACATTTCCTTGTCTTCCACCAATGAACTTAGTTTGATTGGAAGCAATATCAATCACTTGACATACAAGTGCTTCAAATATAACTCTATAACCTTTATCACACAATTGATGAATACTAAGCAAGTTATGCTTTAATCCATCAACAAGCAACACATTGTCAATTGAGGAGGAATTTTCCTTACCAACCTTACCCATGCCAATGATGGTACATTTGCTATTATCTCCAAATGAGATGGTTCCTCCTTCTTTTGGCATGAGGCTTATGAAATGAGACTTGTCACTTGCCATGTGTCTTAACCATCCATTATCCAAGTACCAAGTCTCTTTTCTTGCCCCTTACAAATGTGCAATCACTTTTTGAACTTTGGTACCCAAATTTTCTTGGGTCCTTCAATGTTAGTTGCAACCTTAGTTCCCTTGGGAACCCAAATCATCTTTTAGCTAATTTGTGCATTTGATTTCTTGGTTATGCAATCATATGCATAATGACCCTTTCTACCACATGCATGACAAGTTGTGAATTGGCTATACATAGTGGATGATACACCAACAAATCTATTCCCAATTTCTTTTCCTTAACTAAAGGATTGTAACCTATTCCGGCCTTATCATAAACACCCTTTTGTGCTCCAAGTAACAAGTCAAGTTTCTTTTTCCCTTCACAAATCTAGACAAGAATTGTGTGAGATCCAAGTTTTTCTTTTTTAGCACATCTCTTTCTTTAGTTAAGGATGCATTCAAGGCTTTTAATTCACCTGCTTGTTTAGCAAGCTTTTGAGAATCCTTGTAAAGAGCATTAAAAGCATTTTGCAACTCTAAATGCTCACTACCTATAGATATGTATGAGCTAGATGAATCACTTGAAAAGTTGTTTGCCTCATCTTCTTCCTTTGCCATGAGACATAGGCTGGGGTGACCTTAGCTTGATGAGGAGGCTACATCATCTTCTATCATCAAGCAAAGATTTTTTTGATAACTTGAGCTATTGGATGAAGATGAACCTTCACTTGAAGATAAGTCACTTGCACTTCAAGCCGCCATAGCTTTTCCACTCCTTTTATTGGAGAATTTCTTGTGCTTATTGGGTTTCTTCTTCTTCTTCAATGGATAATCGAATTGGAGATGTTTGGGCTCCTTGCAATTGTAGCAAATAACTTCATCCCTCTTTTTAGAATGTTCTCCCTTACTCTTTTCATGCTTCTCCTTTTTGAAATTTTTTCTTCTTGACTTCTTGAACATACTAAATTTTCTTCCCAGGAGCGTTGCATCAATTTCTCCATCTTCACTTGATGATGTGTAGTCCTCTTAAGTCTTCAAATCTATTGACTTGTTCTTTTTGATGTATCTTTCCTCAACCTGTTCTTTCATCTCATAGGTCAACAACTTTCCAAAAAGCTTATCCACATGCATTGTTTTAATGCTTCCTCCTTCATTAATGGCTTCAACTACACTCTTCCATGATGGAGGTAAGCTCCAGAAGATCTTCCTCACCAACTCTTCATTTGTATACTCCTTCCCAAAAAACTTGAGTGGTGTGAGGATCCTTTTGAACCTTTTAAACATTTCTTGAATGCTTTCATTTGGCTTCATGGTAAACAACTTATATGCCCTCACAAGCATGTGCATCTTGGTGTACTTTACTTGTGTGGTTTCTTCATAAGTCACCAATAGCTTGTTCTATATATCCCTAGCATTTCCACAAGAAGAAACCAAATTGCATACATCGGGGGTTAGTGCATAATATATGATATTCTATACCCTTACATTCATAGTGCACATGAGATCATCCTCCGGTTCATATTCTGTTTGATCTTTTGGCACTTGGTTTCCATTAACCATTTTTATAGGTATCCTAGGACCATCTTTAATGATCCTCCAAATAGCATAATCAATAGCTTGGATATGAATTTCCATTATAGTTTTCCACTAATTAAATTTTGTAGAGTCAAACAAAGGTGGCCTAAATGGATTTTGCTCCTTAAGATGTATACTAGTGGTTGCCATAGATCTTTAAGTTTAAAAATCACTAGATTTTATCAAAACACAGCCACTAGCTCTGATACCAATTGTTGTCCCAAATGCAACCAAGAGGAGGGTGAATTGGTTGAGTTCTAAAGCAAACCAAAAATGCATTCTTAAACCCTCAAACTCAAATTTAATTCGAGGAATAATAATTAACCTTATTCTAACCAGAAAATGACTACCACAATCTATCTAAAATTTGCTTTGAAGGCTACCTTTGAAGTATTTTTGAAAACAAACAAGTTCAACCAAGATAAGTAGTATAAAACACCAACCAAAGATCAAGTATGTAGAGAGAGAGAAGCTTGCATAAGATAATTTTTATAAAGAGGTTCAGTGTCTCTTCTTGAGAGCCTACTCCTCTCCTCAAGTTCACCACTTGAGAGTTTTCTTCTCCACTATGAAACACAAGAATACACAATAGCATACAAAGGCACACAACCCTTTGGTTGTTCCATCTACCTCAACCTCTCACTAGTTTTGCCAAAGGCTAACTAGAAACCTTTCTAACTCATTTTTCCTTACAAAGAAATCACTCAACCACTCCAGATAAACTCAGTAATTTCATGATTACAAGGTGGTAAGAACAATGGAACCTCTCAAGGCTAAATAATCAAATGAAAGCACAAGTTCTTGGCAAATATTAATTTTGAGCTCTTTGATGAGAGATTCTCTTTTTTAGTTGCTAAGAGATCTTTCACTGGTGATTCTTGATGTTTTTATACTCCAATGGATGCAAAAGAGACATTGAAGACCATTGGAATGATCAGAAAAGTCCCTTTGAAATTTGGTGAACGTTATTGTTAAATTTGATAGAAAATCATTTTTGTCACCCAGTTTCACCCGAGTGAAAAACTTTCACTCTGTTGAAAATTTAGTCTGATAATGAAATCCAATGTTTGACCTCCAACGGCTATATTGCTAATTAATGAGCTGTCAGTGCCTAACACACATGGAAATCTGACGTGTCATGAATTTAGAATGAATTTTCAAAGAATTTTCGAACGAGGAACTCGCACACAGGTCCACATTTTACCCGATTGAAAAGTTTTCATTCAAATGAAAATTTTTTCCAGAATGAAAATGTTCTCGGGTTCGAAAAATCTTTTCAGTTTCAACACGTTGAAACATTTTCACTCTATTGAAACTGTAGCTCCAGGTTTTTCTTGCTTCCAAACTTCAACAAATTTTTGCCAAAAAGATTTCTTCATTCACAAGTAATGCTTGAATCACCAAAAAGACTTGAAATATACTTGAGAAACAATTTTTCTACCAAAGATCAAGACTTTATGAATGAGAGACCAAAGTATAAATCTTTAAATAAAGCCTTGAATCACATAAAAAAAATATGTTTTGTTATCATCAAAATAAAATAAATATAAGTCATGAGTGGAACAAATCCAACAATATATATATAACTAGAGATTTAAATGATGCAGTTTGAAGGCAGCAAAGCTTCAACTGGAGAGGATGAAGAATTGGAGAAGTAGAAGCAGAGACGGAGAATAAAGACGAAGAGCAGAGATGGAGGAAAGAAGGAAAAAATCGAAGAAGGTGGAGGAATGAGGAAGAGAAACGAATGCGGGAGGAAAAGTTATTTGTGCGACTAAATTTGCCGCTGATATACGACTGAAGGAAAATATATTTAATTTATGTGACTACCATGCAATTGTCGTGCGACTTATGGGGAAATTAATTTACTATTTTTTAAACTGTACGACTAACATGCTACTGATATTTTTATATTTTTTAAATCGTGCGACTGGTAGGCAACTGACTTTTGTGTGACTGATTATTTCAGTTGCATAAATAACCATGACTTACTGCATGTATGACTGAAATTTAATATTTTTTAAATTGAACTACTGACATGCGACTGAACACTCATACTACTGACTTTTAGTCGCATAAATTAGTCGCATTTCAATATTTCTCTTGTAGTGTATTAGGGTTTTCTAGGAAATTTTAGGATTTTTAAAAGTCAATTTTTTGTAGAAATTTCTCATTTCTTATATATAGTTCTAATTTTAATTCATTTATACTTATATTAATTATTTTTTTACTTTTTGGTCCAATTATATATAATCAAAATTTAAAAAAAAAAACAATGAATTCTCATTGCTGTGCTTTTGTGACATTTCCTATCGTCGCACTCACAACGTTTCTGTGATAATTTTTATTTGTTACACATATGTTTTACACATTTTTTGCAACGGTATTAGTTAAGGTTTCTAACAGTTTTGCGATACTATAATCTATCGCATATATCTTGATCTATTGTAATGTAAATAATGTAACGTATAGATAGTTTGAAAGGAAATTTTCAATATTACTTAGTTTAACGACCAATTTTATAAAGTATAGTTCAGATACGGTTGCAATTTAGAAGAATAAAAGTTGAGATCATATTTGCATCTGGTACAAGTGGTAAAAGAATAAGTTAAAATAAACACAGTTAAAACAAAAACAAAAACAAAAAAAACAAACAAATACAGGTTGTGAGGGATTTTTCGCTCAAAGTGAGTCTAACGTGGCTCGATCTAGATTCATCGAGGTTTAATGTAGCTAATAGAAACGAGAAGTCATATTTTAGGAAAAAAAAATCTCAAATCAGGTAAATGTCCAAGTTAAATTCAGCCTATTACTTCCATTTATTATCAAATTGGGTCAACTTTAAATTAGGGACTGGGACTTTTGAAGTGCGATCATTAATCTTCGGAGCTCGACCAAGGCTCCAATGGTCTGGCCATCATAGCTCTATAGAATGGTTCGAGGTTGCTAGGTGGGAGTTTTGTCGGGTCATTAAGGAGCTGAGGAAGAAAAAGCTCCATAAGCAAGCAGTTGAGATAAATTTTTTATAACTTGATCTTCTTGGCTTTTTTTTTTTTTTTGTTTGTTTTTATAGTTTTTATATTTCCCCCAATAAATTTCCATCAATTCGTCCGTTTTGCTGGGGATTTGGTCTGTTTGTTTTTTTTCGGGTAACAACTAACAATCACTTTGTATTGTATGAAGTCTTTAAGATAAGATTATTCATATGTGAATGAATCATTTTGTAGCTCAATTTTTTTTACAAAATTATCGTACTTCAATCACCCAATTCGCACAAGGTCTCTCAATGTAATTGCCATTTCAATGGCCTTGGAGGTTTCCATGACATCCATCCCATGATAACCTCCCTTGCAGAAGAACCGGACCACTTGCATTCCCTTCTCCGCCATCAGCTCCGCTGCTTCAACCTGCCGGTCAAAAAGTGGGTCTCCTTCGCACCCAGTTACAACCACCTTCCATCCCAACCGTCTGATTTTCTCCACCCTCTTCGGACCTTTCCCCATCATCGGATTGCAATACTCGTGATCCCGGTCAACACCGATAGGCAGCGACAGTTCCCACATCAGATCGGTGACGGGAACAGGGAATAGTTCGTTGTTCATCAACCTCCTCTCCGACCCGCTCCTCTTGACCCCACCGAAGAACGGCTGCTGCAATATCAACCCCCTGATCTTCAAAGGATCCAGATCGGAATCAGAATCTGCCGCCCGTAGACCCGCGTGGTAGGCGATGTTTCCCCCAGCGCTGCTGCCCATTAGGAAGCAATTTGACAGGTCAGCGAATTTGCTGAGCCACTCATCCTGGGTGGTTCTAATCCACTGCAGCGCCTCGACGGCGTCGTCGTAGGCCGCGGGCAGGCGATGCTCCGGGGCCAATCGGTATTCGATGGAGATGACGACGGCCGGCGTTTCCATGGCAATGAAGGAGCAGTAGTTGTGCCGCATGGAGTCGGCGGCGGAGAAGAGAATGAAACCTCCACCGTGGTAATAAACCACAAGAGGAAGCTTGTGGGAGGGATTTTCTAGTGCTTTACGGGGTAGGAATATACGAGCCCAGGTGTTGTGCGAATGGCTGATGGTGGTGTCCTTAAAGAGGAGTGGCGTCTCCAGGCTGGGATTGGATGTGGCGGCGACCGTCGGGACGTTCATGTTGCGGGTGAGGGAGCCGTCGCGATTGAGGACGATCTGGAGGTATTGGAAAGGATCAATGGCAGGGAAAGGATGTGATAGAGAAGACTCAGCAAACATTTTTTTTTTTGGTTTTGGTTTTCTTTTTCTTTACGAATATTTTCTGTTTTTCTTTTGTTTTTAGCTCATCGGCTGTTCGTCTCTCTGAGTCTTATACTGAGTTGCTGACTTCACAGTTAAAATCACAGTTAAAATGACTCGTGCAGGGGGTAGTTGGAGGATTATTGAGTCTGGCAGACCTAAAGCAAAGCTCTACAAGGGCGATCGAGGGGTGAGGTGTTGTGAAAACCTCAATCAGAGATGGAACTTTCTCTGCCCCCATAACTCCACCGAACTCTCAAACGAAGAATCTAATGAACACGATTCTCGCAAAAAAAGAAGAGTGAAGGAACAAGCTAGTAAGGTTGGGAAGGTGGAGGCCTCTGCTACATCTACACCGAACGTCCCTTGATATATAAAAGAAGCTCCAGTAGCATAAGGACCCTGCTGCTTGGTCAACAACTTAGGAGCAAAATCTTCCCAATGTGGAAACGTACAATGTATGCAAGGAAGACAATTCCAATCCCAAACTGTGGCTGCAATCAGTTAGATTAAAGTTCCTATATCTCAGACTCGTGGCTCAATGAAAACCAAGAGGAGTCAATTGCACAGGTTTTGGGGATGGCTATTTCATCTCCAAATTTGAAGCAATAGAGGACGACAACAAAGCACTCTTGCAGGGGCCTTGGTTCACAGGCCCTCGTTGCTTGAAAATCAGACCCTGGGAACCTAACTTCCGATAGCAGTATGGGCAAGCGCCTTCCTAAAATACTTGTGAACTACTATAATGAGTCTTGCAAACTACTATAATGAGTAGTCCTTGTGAAAATAGACAACAAGCTAGGGGAGCTCCTGCAATAAACATGGCCACTGACATGGGGGACATGGCAAAGTATGCCAGAGTATGCATAGAGATCAGCATTAGCAAGCCTTTGGTTACTAAAATTTAACTACACGACTTAGTCCAATAGGTCCTATATGGAGTTTCGGCTCTACACTTTTCCTATGGATGATTGGGCACATACTAGCCAATTGCTCCAGGGGGAAAACATAGCCTCAAGCCAAAGAGCCGAAACTCGATCTAGAAGTCAATATGCTCCTATGTGTTTACCTGACACGCCAAATGCAAAGGCCAAAGACAAGGAGTATGGTGAATGGTTGGTAGTTCATAGATATGGTGAATGGTTGGTAGTTCATAGAAGGAGAAGCAAAAATCCAGTGCCAGCAAGAGAAGGTAATAGACCGATATCTATGATGATGACTTGAATGAACCACATGGACCTTATCCTGAACCACCAAGTAAATGAAGCAAGTAGCATAAAAAAATATCTCCCTCAAGTATGTAAAATCAATCTAAAACTAAATCATTAATGCAGGACGAGAAGGTAAATGAAAGGTGTAGCCCTGTAGCCCCAATTGCACAACAACCATTGAACCTAATAGCTCTAAATGGGTTGCCCAACCCAAAGGCGAGCAACCCTGGCCTAGTGGAAACCTATCTCTGAAATGAGTAACAAACTTGGCATGCTTATAACCCAAAATGTGAATAATCAAACCCAAAATAAGGCCCATTAAGAAAGCAACAAAGGCCAAACCAAGTCTTAGACAACCACGATGCCTCACCATAAGAACCAAGCAATTATCGAGGGCATAACCCTAGTTCCCCTTTCAAAGTTCTTTGTCCCTTGCCTTTAATCATGATGAAGATACATTCCTAAATTCCCAGATGGAATTCGTAATCTGTCAGTTTTTTACTTTGATGAAGGATTATGACTTTGACTTCAACTTAAGGAAAAGAGAGAGATTCATCAAGGTCCACAAATATCATGGAGTTTTTTCTTCCTTACCTGTAGGGAATGAGGGACGTCACGAAAAAAAAATGATCAACGATGTATGGCACAACCTTCTTGCAGTACCAAAGCCCCAAGGAGCACATAGACAAACTCCGTGTACCCTTGGTGCTCGTTGATGTGGATGCAACATTCCAGCAGAAAAGGTTGCTCAATGAAGCCCTGTTGGAGATATGGATGATAAAGGAGGCTCTGGCATGATCAATGAAACAATAAAGAGCCCAAAGAGCAATCAATGTCATCCCACCATCAATGATGCTTGACAGAATCCTCAAACTTTTTTCCTCGAGCCACCTGGATTAGTGCAACATGGTATTGGGGGAGCAAAAAACCTCTACATGGATGTTCTGGTATAAGCAAAGCATAATCTAACCTCATGCAATAGCCCAACCGAATTGTGATAGTCCCCACAAGTTTAAGAATACAAATTTCTTAGTAAAGAATGAGGCCCTATTTGGTTAGATTTAAGTCTAAGTTAAGTCCCTTGTCTTCTCACATTTGGCCAATTCCAATTTTAGCCTACCTGTAATGTCACCACTAAATTCATCCTATTTATGCAACATGCCACCTACCTACCTTATCTCCATCCACACCCTTGACCTCCACCCATGTTGCTTGCCTATCGCCCTTCTTAATCCGCCTGCCAACCATTGACATCGTTATGTCTTCAGCCTTATATGGTGCTACACTTGGTGGGTCTCCGCACAGCGTCACGGACTAGTTGGCATTGGCTTAAGTCCTCCCCCACAAGCTCATGTTTGAGACAACTCACCCTTTAGCTTCTTCGAACTCCACCATGATAGGTATACTTCTCTAACCCATGATTTTTGCATTTGAAACCGAAGGATTTCTTGGGTACCCACTATTTCTTTAGGCCGATTTCCTGTCCATTTCTCATTATAGCCTGATTCCATGCGTTCAAAAAGCCATTTCTCTCTGGTGTTAATTTCTTCAGTCAGTCGGAAAGCTTGTTTACAACCGTTGGTAATTTTATACCTAACTAGTGGGACTGAGCTTGAAATGCACATCTTGAGCCACTACATCATTTCTTCGGCAAGGGCAAATCATTTTCAGTAAATAGGTGACACATTTCGTAAATATGATGAACTTGGCTAGGGAACATCACAATTAAAGGTAAGTATAAGTTGGGTAAACCCGAACTCCCTTCATTGAACTGGGTAGGTTGGGTAAAAATGGGTCATAGTTCGTGGGTTGGTTCCACATATAAAAGAATCAACGGTTTTTTGGTTTGTTCTGGTTCCATAGGAAACCAACTAGAAGTGGAAACCAACCAGAAGTGGAACCTAACCCAGGATATATATAATTATATAATAAAATTATAGTATTACTAATATATCCATATACATATGTATTTATTTGAAAAATTATGATGGTCATTTTGTTTTTTTATATTAAACCCTTAAACTAATGCCCCAAATTAAAACAACATGGAAGTTGTGAGATAATTTACAAAATTTCTCCATATGCACTTAAATCACTTCACTTCCTAAACTAACTACTCTTGGGCCATTTTGCTTTCGATCTCTCCACTCCGAAATACTCTTTATGACACAATCCTCATGTTTTTTCATTTATAAGCCATGCGAAACTAGAAGTTCATGACATCAATATATTTTAGGTTTTGATACTGAAGAAAATGGTCTTAAAGGCTCAGCTTTCCATGTTGAATGTCATGCCAATGTTAGAAAGTAAACTGGTTGAGATGAAAGATACTCCACAAGCAACTCTTTTAAACCATTTTGGTAATAACAGAATTTTAAACTCTTTTGCATGTGTCTAAGTACATATATTTAAATGTTAATTTAATTGTATATTATGTTGAAATTTTCATAAAACTAATTATAGATGCAATTTTATTGAATTTTGATGTTGTTATAGGTATATGATATAAACTAAAAAACTCAAAACCTGAATCGAAAAACCCAGAACTATGGTTTTGGTTCTATTCGGTTCTTGGTTCTCAGGTTAAGTACAAAAATTTTGGAACTGAAGCCATTTTGGGTTGGTTCGATTCCACTAGAAAATCGAACCAACCCAAACCATACTCACCCCTAATCACAATCAAGTCTAAATTAGAATAAGTGAAAGTGAGAAGACACAAGACTTATGGTGGACCTAAGTCTAACTGAATACTGTGCAAGTCCTAAGGAACATCATCGCGTAACTAAAGCTCATGCAATGTATCATAGGCAGTTTGACAAACCACTCATTCAAAATTAAGTTGATAATATGGAATTGCCGAGGTGCGAGTAAGCAAGCAGTCTGATAGGCAACAACAGACATTTTCAACTACCTCTAGCCTAAAGTTGCCTAAAGTCTTAGACCATCGTAGTGGTCAATCTTGGGCAACTTGAAGCCTTCGGGGGTTGCACGTTGTTGATCTCATTTGTTAATAGTTAGATCCACATGTGATTGATGTCCATTATGGGGCCTTGGTTTTCTGGATGATGATTGGATGTCTGCAAACATTCCTCTATTTGGTCCAACCTCCATAGAACCATTTTGATGTTACTGGCACTATATTTGTCAGATCTTGCCTAGGACACCTGTGGTGGATCCTTAACCTAGGGTCTTCTTGGGCTTTCAAGAGCCAAGTGGCTCTCAGTTGCTTAATCATATGCCTAAGTAAGGGCTCTTCTGATTTTCTATTGCAGAATTGCCTTTAGTTGCTTGAAGAAGGCATGTTGGAAGGCCTAAAATTGGTTGTCATCGAGTACAACGAGGCCCTTGTTTTTCTTCAGAATGCAGGAAGATGTTGGAGGCTCACCACCAATAACTTTCTGTTAGGCCTCCGGGTTTTGGGGGGGCCTCTACTTGATCTCGAGGATTATGATTGTCATTGACAGTTTTTCATCAAAGGTATCTTGGTCCCATCGTTATCTTTTGGTGCCAACAAGCATCATTCCTACAAACAATGCTAAATTGATAGCTAAACAAGAGTACTGCTAGTCAAACTAGGTGGATCAACCTTGAAGTTTACGGTGGGCGATGTGAACAAAAAAACTTGCAACCGAAGACATCATCAAAGCCCCAAGTTGGATCAGTTTAAAACCAATTCGAATAGAATAATCCAATTGATTTTTGGGTTTTATAAATTTAATTCAAACTATTCGAATTGTATATTAAAATCGATCTGAATCATCTAAATTTTAATTCAATTTTTTTAGTTTTTCTCTAAACCATCTAAATTAGAATTTAATTTATCCAATTTTATAATTCACTTTTTTATTGGAACTAAACGCATGGTACTTAAAAAATAAAATAAACTTGAAAAATAATGATAAATATTGATAATATTTCATTTTATACCAAAACTTAAGAGTTTATTTATAACATAGAGCGCAAAATTAAACAAAATAACCTTATGTATGTAAGGTTGAATAGTATAACTACTAAACATGTATTGCTTTTTAGTTTATTTAGTTTGTTTGGTTTTATTCTTATAAACCAATAGCCATCTGATAACTAAAAAAGAATTTTGATTTTGATCCAATCTAAACTAAATATCTAAATAACTGAACCATTTTTTTCAATAAAATAATCCAAATTTTGGTTTTATCTAAATAATGAACACCCTTGAGCTTCTCATAAGAGTAAGACAAAACTTATGGCGGCTAAGGTTGTAAAGTATCGAATATACCTTGGAGATGTTAGAAGGGTCACCTTTTATATTGCTTGGATGGGATCATTTTAGTTGAGAAGTCTCATTAATTTAGGATTCCTTTCCATGTTGGAGTCTCCTTTCTTTTTCATAAAGGCATCAGATTGGGTCATGTTGATAGGGAACCTGTTTGAAACTTGTTGCAAGGCTGTAGGCCCTATAGGGTGCTACTTTATTTCTTGAAGAAGTTGGAATTCAAATAAATATCTTATTTATCAAGTTTCAACATAAAGCAAAAGATAGTAGAAGAGAAGAATGTCAAAGATAATAAACCATGGCAAAGTTATATCTGTGTAATGTGTAAATGGTGTAGTGTTGTATGAAACTGGCACGGTATTGTATTATATATACTCATGGTATCTATATAATACAAGAAGAGAATACGTAAACAAATTGTGGCCAAGAGACAACCAGCATAGCAAAAAACCATTACATAAGGAGACCTTTGTCACTCTAGTAACTTGCCAAAAAAAAATGATAAAAATCCTCTTACATCGTCACCATATATCCTATTTTTAGCAGTAAATATTGTCCCTCTTTAGTGATGAATGAGTAAGCTTCAAGAGATGTTGACCTAGATCTAGTTTTATTGACCACCATCAAAATTGCTACATTAGTGCTTTTTTGCGTTGTCCCTCTCTAGGTTGTGTCTATTTACCCTTATTTTGTGCCTTTTTGTGTTCAATTTGGATGAATTTTTTTGTTTGCATATTGTTTTTAGTCTGTTCGAGCTTCTTGTCAAAGTTTCTGGTTTCCTTAGTCTGTCCAATGTTGTCATCATTTTTTCTTCGTTAGCGTTTTGCTTCTAACCCTTACTCTGCGGTTGTTCTGAACTTTGATTGTTCTAGTCTTTATCCTTTTTTTCTGCTTGGTTTCTTTGCTTTGTCAATATTCTCTTTTTATTTGTTCTTCTATGAGTAAAATCGAGTGGGATTTCTTCTTCATTTAGTTCTCAATAGCAAGCATATCCAACCCTTGCTTGTGTTATAATTGTGACTAACAAGAGTTGGGTCTGTTTGTTTATCTTTCATGTTTTGTTTGTATCTTCTTCTTTATCCTCTTCCTTTTCCTAGGCATTTTGTTTATTTGCTTGTAGATTACTCAAATTCTTACATCTTTTATCTAATTTGTTTTATCATGTCATTCCATCAGTCTTTCACTTTAATTAGTTTGTTTTGATGCTCTTGGGTAATTCTTATGCTTTAGTTCTTTGTCTGCTGATTCATAGGATCGTCGATTAAGGTTGTTTATGTTATAGTTCCTATCGAGTTGTACTCTTTCTAGTTTTCCATCTAGTGTATCTTTATTCTAGTTAGCCCATTCTCAATGTTTGGCTTGCAAAAGGGTTTTCTTTCCAATAATAACTAGGCAAATTCAACCCAATTGGTCCATCTTTCTAGGAATATAGATAAGCAACTTAGTCTCATAATTGCTTCAATTGATGAGAGTTTTTCAAATTGCTTTAGTTTTGAACATTTGTTTGAGTGTTGTTGTCAACAACAAGCATTTTTTGTTGTGGAATCTGATAATGATTTTGCAATTGATCACTTATCCTGGTTTATGGTTGAATTGAATTTTTTTGGTGAAGAATGCTTTAATGAATGGTCCAACTATCAATAGATAATTTCTAGCATTCCAGGATCATCGTATTCGAGACCATCATTATAAAAAATTCTCATCAAAGTAGGGCAAAGACACTTCCCCATGGATTTCAAATCTCTATTAACTCATCTTGATAAAGCACAATATTCAAGGCTAGAAAATGATATTTTAAACCTCTAGGCTCAACAAGCAGCTTACCAGCAAAAACATGATTGTAAGGTAAAAAAAAGTTGAAAATCTGATCAATGAGTTGAAGCACAATAATTCGAGCATAAGAAAAAAGTTGGCCAAAACTCAAGAAAAGCACATTTTTCAAATCAACAGCTTATAGAAGAAGTTAGAAGAGTTGGAGTACTCCAATCAAACCTTCCAACAAAAGTTAGATGTGTGTCAAAGGGAGGCACCAATAGTTCCACCTCGCACTGAACTTTTAAAGGCTATTAGGTTAAGAGTTTTGGTTCCACATTTTGGTTATGTCGGTTATTGGTTGACTTTTTATTAACAAAAGAAGAAAGCCATTTGTTAAAGAGTCAAAATGCCTTGCATAATGGCTTAACTTGTCTACATTCAAGAGGACAATTTGTTGCTGGACCTCAAGCTTTAATTTGGTATGTTCAAAGAACACATTCAAGGGCAGATGTCCCAAGCCACTCTACAACATAGATTAGTGGTGTAAGGTACAACAGGCTACAATTCATCATCCTAGTGTTGGGGTTTCAAAGTTGGATGTGGATGGGTTTTCTCCTACACATTCTAAGGTATCTCAAGCTCCCCCTCCTCCACATGTGCATTTTGAGTTTCAATCTCAGTCTTTTACTCAAAAGATAGAGATGAAGAAAACAAATCCAAAGAGGAAAGATGGTCATATCAAGAGAAAATTGAACAATGGACACCATGGGGTTCATTTATCTCCTAGACAAGACAATTTCTTCACAAAGCCTTCCAAAGCTCTAAATATTTTTATTTCCGGTATACGATGGAGTTAAATACAGGGCAACATTCCTCAGTAGTTAGTGTTGTTGCTAATAAACAACAAGTCAACATGGTGATTTTTACAACTGTTGTAAGCTTGTGAAGTAAGCATAAGAGTTCAATTACCCACATGCTGCTTGCAAAGAGACAACATATTACTCCTTTAAACGCATCTCTTGAGAGAATGATCTCACCGAGGAGTATGTCATCTTAGAAATCTCAAGACTTTTCAAGTGGTGATGTTTGTATTGACTCAATAACCTATCATGATGGTTTTTCAAGTTTTGCGGAATCAATTAATCACACTTCCAACAATGGTATTGATGTTGTGACAAGTTTTTAATTGGATAGAGTCTATAGCTCATTGCTCGGTGGTGCTATTCTTTGAGAAATGTGTCTCTCCAGCCCATGCTCTATTTACTTCTCCTATCCTTTACTTTATCTCTATTATTTGATTTTGGGTAACAAAAAAAAATCCTATTTTGACAAAAGGAAACAAAATAAAAAAGTAAAAAAGGCAACATAAATATAACAACCCCAAGATACACGCTTCCCACAACCTAGTTGACCTACTACCACTCCCACCAATACATAATGGAACAATAAACTCCCCTCTTAGAGCATGTACTCCATGAGTACCTTCTCAGACAGGCGCAACCCTTTGTTTGTTTCTGCTGCTTTCGCACGTGAAATCACAATTGATCAGCTTCAGCATTTAGGTCACTGTGAAATCAAGTAACTGCAAAAGCAATTACCTTGCTTGAAGTAATGGATAACTTATTTGTCTTTTAACAGGATATATATATATATATATAGCTAGTTTATTGAAGTACAAACTAGGGGTGTGCACGGAACCCGGTGAACCCGCAAAACCGCATAAACCAATCCACACCAAACCAAATTTATGCGGTTTTATATGGTTTTGGTTATGGTTCGGGTTTAGAAATTTTAAAACTGCATATCATATGGTACGGTCACAGTTTTTAAATATCAAAACCGATAAAAACCGCACTGGACCGATAAGAAATGCTTAATCAAATATAAATTAAATTATATACCTAATTATTTATTCTCCCTCTCTTTTAATTTCTATTTCTTTCAAATACCCTATTTACTAACATTGGGCCGCAAAACCTATTTACATTTACCAAGCCCACCCAACTGCCTAAGCCCAAATCTATTACTCTTCGTCTTTTACTCTCTTACTCTCTTAGTAGTACGAGGCTACTACCAAGTACCAACGCAACCCACACATCAGCCATCAGGAAAACGAAAACCACCCTGTCCCTCTGCCCTTCGTATACTGCCCTCCAGTCCACCTCCAGTCGGCCAGTCCCAGTCCCACATCCCCCAAGATCTAATCTTTCACCGAAATCCTAGCCAGTAGCTGCGGCGAAGATGACAAAGCGGCAAAGCTTCGTGAAGCACTGGTGCCGATGCGTCTTTTTTTTTTTTTCCCTTTGGTATCACATTGTCATTTTTGGTGGTTCTATAACATGCATGAGCTTGCGTGATTATTGTTTTCTATTTCGTGTTCCTTCCGGTGTTCATCACCCCTTCTCTCTCCACCTCAATTTTTTCTCGTACATTCATTTTCTGATATTCCATTTCTCTTTGTCAATTTTTTTCCATTCCATCATTTACAAGATCGGGCATTTGTTTTGGTCTAATGTTGTAGATGCCTTATGAGCGCTTTCTTTTCTTTTGTTTCTTCAACGGAAATTTACGAGATCATGGCCTTAAAATTCTTGCATTTGTTTCTCCGATCAAGTATTTATGAGATCATCTCTGTTGTTTAGTGGTAGAGTTAGGTGCTCGTTACTCTGCGACACCCCCACAACCAATCCATTGTTTTCCACTTTTCCTGGGTTTTAAATAACACTTCCCATCTAATTTTGATTTTGATTTCCTGTATGTTTTGAATTTTTCTTTTGTGGTTCTTTTTCATGATTCATAAATTATTCTTTCTTGTTCTAATATTGTGGTTATGCTTGCTTGCTTGTCTTTGTTTTGTGGGTTCGACTTAGGCATTCGAAAAGAGCTTCGGAGTTCTTGTAATTTTACACTTTTATTGGTCTTTAGTGTGAATGACTGAATGTTTGTGCCATTGGTTGTCTTCGTGTTTCAAAATGTATCCTATTATCTGATGCTCCTGCACTGATTTTGTAGGTTTCCAGACGATTGACTTGCTGAGTTCTTCTTGATATTACATATAAGATCTTGGTATGTTCTAATTTCATGCCTATTTGGTACTGTTGAATAAATTTTTCTAGAAAGAATATTATTCCTGTTTGGCGTGTGTTTTGGTTTTCTATGCTTTTGGTGGGCTCTGAATGAGTCTTTGACAGACAACTGAGTACTCTGTTATTTTTAACTGAAAATTGATTCTTTGTACTTGCCCTGTTGGGTTGTGCTTGTAGAATATTATTGGGATGTGAAACAGAAATAATATTTTGTCAAATATATATGGATGTTGAAAATGGCAACTTGAAACTTGATAGAATATTATTGGTAATGGATAAAAAAAAAATCATTCAAAACCATGGTAGCGTTCAAAAAATATAAACCCACCCAACATATTTTGGTTTTATTGGTGCAGGAGAAATGGCCACAGTGAATGATTCCACCACAATGCAACAAGTAGAAGTAAAAGATACTTAGACAAAAGATTCGACCATGAATGTTGATGGAGGGCGACAAGGTAAGAGAAAACTTTCTTCTTTGGTTTAGGAACATTTTGAGAGGTTGCCTTGTGATAATAAAGATGAGCAAATGGCAAAGTGTCTCAATTGTGGTATAGATTATAAATGCCCTCCTAGAAATGGTACAAGCACATTATGGGCTCACATTGAAAGGTGTTACAAGAACTTGTATGATGTGGGTGGTGATAAAAAGCAGCAACTTATAGGTTTTAAAAGTGAAGGTAGTGCTGGGAATGGTATAACTGCTATTACTAATTGGAAATTTGATCAGGAAGCATGTAGGAAAGCTTTAGTTCGCATGATTATTGTTGATGAGCTCCCATTTAAAATGGTTGAGTGAAATGGTTTTTGAGATTTCATGAATGTTGCTCAACCTAAGTTTCAAGTTCCTTCACATACTACTGTGGCTAGAGATTGCCTTCATTTATATTTGCAAGAAAAGAAAAACTTGAGGAACTTCCTAAAGACAAAAACACAAAGGGTATGCCTTACCACCGATACTTGGACATCAATCCAAAATATGAGTTACATGTGTTTAACTATCCACTTCATTGACAAAGAATGAAATTTGCATAAAAGAATTCTTAACTTTCGTCCCATTCATAGTCATAAAGGTGAAGAAGTTTGTAAGGCACTTGAAAAATGTTTGCTTGATTGGGAGATACAAAAAGTATTAACTATAACAGTTGATAATGCCTCTTCTAATGATCTTTGTCTTTCTTACTTGAAGAAAAAGCTGAAAGATGGAAGTGTTTTGAATGGAGAGTTTGTTCATATGAGGTGTTGTGCACACATTATTAACCTTATTGTGAAAGATGGTTTGGGAAAGATTCATGATTCCATTATTTCGTATTCGGAGTGCTGTGAGGTATATTAGATCTTCTTCAATTAGGTCAAGAAAATTCAAGGAAAGTGTTGAAGCTGCCAAGATTGATTGTAAGGGGCTTCTTTGTTTGGATGTAGAGACTAGGCGGAATTCCACTTACATGATGTTGGATGTAGCTTGTAAGTTTCAAAAGGCATTTGAGAACTTACGAGACCATGATTTCCAATATCAGTATGATCTCTTGGATAAGAATGGCATTCCTTCGGATGATGATTGGGAAAATGCTAAGACAATGGTTCAATTCCTAAAGCAGTTTTATGAAACAACAAATTGTGTATCAGGATCATTGTATGTGACTGCCAACAATTTTTTTCATGAAATTTATGGAATTGAGGTGGCAATGAATGAGATGAAAAATAGTGATGATGCTATTATGAAATTCATGGCTGAAAAAATGATGCATAAGTTTGAGAAATATTAGGGGAATATAAAAAACATGAATGTATTGCTTTTCATTGCGGTTATTCTTGATCCTAGATACAAGTTTGATTTTGTTAAGTGGAGTTTTACTAATGCTTATGGAGTTAAAAAGGGGGCTGAAATGGCTGCGTTGGTAGAGGGTAAGTTAGTTGCAATGTTTGAGGAGTACAATGCTGCGACCACCTCCGGCCAATCAAGTTTTATAGTCGAACAAGAAGCAATTGCTTCAAAAAAGGCTAGGCATGGTGGGCTGCCTCCTTTTGGCAGTGGTAAGGATCATATAAAGTCCTTATATAGGAAGCATAAACAACAACAGAATTGTGTTGATCATAAATCTGAGTTAGAGAAATACCTGGCTGAAAACATTGTTGATGATGATGATGATGATGAATTTGATGTATTGAAATGGTGGAAGAACAATAGTAGTAACTATAGTGTTCTTTCAAAGATGGCAAGAGATGTTTTAGCTATACCAATTTCCACCGTTGCTTCTGAGAGTGCATTTAGTACTGGAGGTTGAGTGCTTGACACTTTTCGTAGCTCTTTGACCCCCAAAACAGTAGAAGCACTTGTTTGTTCTCAAGATTGGTTAAGAGCTGCACCACTTTTATTTGAGGTTGAGGAAATAATTGATGAGTTCGAACAAATTGAAACAGGTAAATTAATTTTTTTATATCTATGGTTAGTAAATTAGTATATATGCATCTTGATACTTTTGAATATTTTTTTGATACCATTTACATGTTGATGATTGTCAGAGTTTTCGAAAAAACACCTAAGTCATCTTTTACTCCCAATGCCAGTGGTAATTGAAATGCTTTTCTTCCATTCTTCTTTTAGGTAAGAATGCATTTTTTTTTTTTTTACTTTTGTTTTCATAACTCATTCAAAGATAATAGATTGATATTGTTTTGTTTGATTGTAAATGATATTTTAGGCACCATTGTCTAGGCATTGAGATTCGAGAAAGACATCTTTGCTTTGATAGTCTATGATGCTGGAATGTTGCAGATAAGGAGTTTCTTATTTATGTGTTTTGGTGATAACAAATAGACAATATGTTTCATATGCGTGTATGGTTTAGGATGATAACTTTGACTTGTTTGATATTTTTATTTCTTATGTGTGTTCATTTTATGGATTGGATTGGTTGTATTTAATTTTGTTGTCTATGTTATGTGATTATACTAATTATTCCAAGTTAGTATAATGGATTTCTAACGTAAAAAAACCGCAATCAAACCGCAACCAAACAGCAATTATGTGGTCTGGTTTTTACCGAATTCATATATAAAGTGGTGCGGTTACGGTTTCGAAAGTCTGAAACCGTTTACTATGTGGTGCGGTTACGGGTTTGACCTTAAATCGCAATAAACCGCACCACGAACACTCCTTACAAACTCATGAAATAGGTAACGTTACTGACAGAAGAAGAAATAAATGGAGAGTTGAAGGTCTGAAAGTACTAATTATTTTATTAATCAATGGAAGATAATGTCTACTCGATTGGATTGGGTCTAGAATCAAATAAGACTAAGTTATACCTAATAGAAAGACAAGTTGATGTATAAAATTCACACTTATGAATTAAGCACAACTGTGAATCATCTCCCAAAGATCTAGAATGATTCCACTGTAACAACTACTACGTACTTCGATCACGCAAGATCTCTAAATGTAATCGCCAATTCCTTGGTCTTGGATAGTTCTACAACATCAATCCCATGATAACCTCCCTCCTGGAAGCACCGCACCACTTGGATTCCCTTCTCCTCCATCAGCTCCGCCGCCTCCACCTGCCGGTCGAAGAGGGCATCCCCGTCGCACCCCGTTACAACCACCTTCCACCCTAACTCTTTGATTTTCTCCACCCTCTTCGGCCCTTCCCCCACCGTCGGATTGCAATACTCGTGGTCCCGGTCAGCCCCTATGGGCAGCGACAGCTCCCACATCAAATCGCAGACGGAAACAGGCAAATGTTCCTCGTTCATCAACCTTCTCTCGGAACCGCTCCTCTCGACCCCACCGAAGAATGGTTGCTGCAGTACCAACCCTCTGATATTCAAAGGCTCCAGAGCGCCACCAGAGTCTGCAACACGGAGGCCCGCGTGGTAGGCAATGTTTGCTCCTGCGCTGATGCCCACGAGGAAGCAGTTGGAGAAGTCAGCGAATCTGGCGAGCCACTCATCTTCGGCGGTTCTGATCCAGTGCAGCGCCTCGACCGCGTCGTCGTAAGCCGCCGGGAGGCGATGCTCCGGGGCCAATCGGTATTCCACGGAGACAACGACGGCCGGCGTTTCCATGGCTATGGAGGAGCAGTGGTTGTGCATGAGGGAGGTGGCGGCGGAGAAGATAATGAAACCTCCGCCATGGTAAAAAACTACGAGGGGCAGCTTGTGGGAGGGATCATCTAGTGCTTGGCGGGGTAGGAATATTCGAGCCCAGGTGTCGTGTGATTGGTTGATGGTGACGTCCTTCGAGAAGACTGGGGTTTCGAGGCTGGGATCTGGTGTGGCAGCCACCGTCGGGAAGTTTATTTTGCGAGTGAGGGAGCCGTCGGGATTTAGGACGATCTGGAGGTATTGGAAGGGGTCAATGGCAATGGCAGGGGCCGGGGGCGAGTGGGAAGACTGATATGACATTTTTGTCTTATTTCTTTGGTTTTCTAATTGCGTCAGAGATCTTTAAATTGGGGATTCCTCAGTTCCCTCCGTGGCCCTTTCGTCTTCCTTGGCCACGTGTCCAACTTAATCACCACCAACATTGCAGTGTAGACGGGGATGGAGAGAAACGGAATATTCTTCCTTCCTCTTAAATCAACCCTTTGAAAAAATGAACCTCTTCCTCCATGATGCCGCAACATTGCCGCTGTTCGGCTGTTGTACCTAGGAAGTTGAATTTTCTCCTATTGAAATAGGCTTAGACAACAACGACTCAAAGCTGTCTTTTGAGGCCTCCTTTGTCTATTTTGCAAGCTTACGACATTGAATGACTTTACAACTTGGACCTTTACTGAAGTTTGAAAAAAGTGGGTTAGGATTGTGCCTTTTCATCTTTTCTTTATAGTTATGAAACCTAGCAAATAAAGAAATTAAAACACAGAGAAGTTGCACCTTTATTGAAAGGTTGGAAAAAATGAATTTTTAAGTATTGTTAAGAGTTGAGTAGGAAAAATCACAGAGGCACTGTCAATAGGTAAACAATTAAATTGAATACCCAAGGACGGCAAAAACCTAGAAAACAAAGAGAACAAGTGCAAATATTAGCAATACTAGAAAAAAATCAGGTATAGCAGAAGGACTCTTTCTTTGTATGAGAAAGAGATTGAAAATTGAAGAAAATACAACGGTTCTAAAAAGACACGGATCAAAGGGTAAAAAGAGAACTTAGCAGTTAGAGGAATCGAAGCACTGTCAACGATGGCCAAGGTCAGGTTTGCTCTCCTCTGGCAGAAGTCTTCAACGCCATTGTTTCTCCAACTAATAGTTTTTAGTGTTGGTCCTTGGCGCTACTCAGTTTCCATCGACCTCCATCTGCATTTCAGCGCTCATTAAGTCGGACACGTGGCCAAAGAAGAGGGTAAGGGACATGAAGGGACAGGGAGAAAGGGACAGAGTAATCAGGTTCACCGCGGAGTGGGGTAAGACCAGAAGATTTTTTAATGTGGCAGTGGCAGAGTAAATTACACCGGTGACTCTTAACATTTTATTATTGTACCATTTTGGATCCTTACCTACATTTTTTGCATAGTCATCCCTAATCTCATTTAAGTTTTTCATTTTGAACCTTTTGATGACTGTAGCAACCTAGGTCGATTAGACACCTTAAAATGGTTTATGAGAGTTCAAGGGGTTTAAGAGTACGGTTACACTAAAATAACTTTGTTATAGCGCCCAAAAATTGGCACCTTAGTTTGATTTTAATTTTGTTTTGCTTGTTTTAAATAATTTCAGTTAATATCCAAACCATGGATTCTAATCGAACCACCCGGATATGGATTTTTAAACCTTCTTATTTGATTTTATTTTATTTTATGAAATTTTGATATTTCCAAACAATAGATCCTATGTGGAACCTAAAAAACTTAACCTATCCTTATTTATTTTTATTTATCTTTTAAATATTTTAGTTGATTATTAATCCAAACCATGGATACTATCGAATTAGCCGGATATGGATCTTGAAATTTACTATCGTCATAAATTCATCCTAGGGTTTTTTCGGACCCATGTGGTATAAAATTTCCTAAGTGTGATTTTTTAGATGCATTATGTAAATCAAAAATAAAAATAAGATGAAAGCTATTCTAAGAAAACTTAAAAGGAAATAAAAGAGAACAAAGAGATAAAATAAATATAAATAAATATCCTAAGTTACATCCTTATGTGAATTTAATGGTTAATTCTAATGCGTGGTTAAACAAAGCAAAGAAAGAAACAAACAAAAGGAAAATAAAGAAATAAACTTGTTGTCAGTGACTAATCTGCAACAAAATAGGAAGTTAGTGACTTATAGGAACGAAACAGAAAATTAGAAGGGCTAAACATGGGTTTTACCAAAAAGTGAAGGGTGTTGGGTCGGATCTGGGTTCTGAAATGGGTCGCGATACGGACTCCTCTATCTGATTCTCCGTTCAGCAGCGTAACGGAGGAGGCGGTGGCGCGGCGGGAGCAAGGGAGGATGGCGACTGCGACGGAGGCTTGGTGCGTCGGCGGTTGGAGCGAAACCGCGAAGAGAGAGAGGGCTGGGGCGGCGACGGCGAGCGACCGGACGGAAGGCGAAGCTGGAGCGGCGACGGCGGGCGATGCTGGTGGCGACGGTGGCTGGAGATTGCGTGGCTAGCGGCGGCTGGAGGCTGAAGACGTCAGGAGGGGGTTGCGAACCGTCGGGGAAGAAGGAGCAGGGGTGACGGCGGTCTTAGGTAAAAACTAGGGCTTTCTGGGCGGAAGGAGCCAAGAATCGGGGGTTTAGAGTTGCAGTTTTCTCTTTTTACGAGACTAGAAGCTCAGGGCTTCGTTTTTCCCCCTTTTCTCGAAATCTGAACCCATATTTATACTAGTGAGGGTTTAAAACGTGATTAACACTGTTTTTAGAGTTTAAACTTCATCCAAATCAAATTTGAAGAAGTTTAGTTCAATTAGGATCTAATCTGGTAGAATTGCTAGTTTCAGTCCAATAAAACTCTCAATCTAACTATTCTGCCCTAAATTCTGTGAGAATTTCAATTTGACCCAAAACTTTCAGGAATTGTCAGATTAGCCCAAACTTTGCAAAAACCCCAGATTTTTTATGAAATTTCATAAAATCGCCAGATTTGGCTCAAACTCTCTAAAATTGACAGATTTGCCCCAAACTTTCGAATTTTGCTCAAAACTTTTCTAAAAATCCCCAGTTTCCTCCCAAACTTTTTTATTTTTACCCAAATTGACCCTACAAGACTTTTAAGACTCCAGATTAGTATCTAAAATAAATTAACTGCTATTTCTACCCTAGATGATCACTGTAACAAAAAAAATAACAATGTAACCTGAATGTGACTAAACCAACTAACTATGCAAAACCCTAAAATGAAAAAAATGACCCAAACTCCTAACAAATGACCTAATAATCCATAAAAATGAAAAATGCCCCCTAAATTATTTTTTTCTAATCTAAAACTTAAGTAAAAGTCAATGCCCGGACAAAATTGGGTGTTAACAATGACTTAAAACGCCACATGCCATGTCAACATGGGCAATTAGCCATAGTAGCACCCCAACATGGCCCGCAATTAACTAGTGGCACAAGAATTGTAGAAATTTAACAAATTTAGGGCCTATGTGACAAAAAATGAAAAAGTTTAGGGCCTATAAAGGGTTAGCCCAAAATCACACATATCCCTTCTCTCTCCCTTGATTTGTCAGACCTCCAAAACCACCGCTTCTTCTATCGGCCATCACTTGGGATTTCAATCGGCATGTCGTTATGAGATTCTGGCATTATCACTCGATTTAGGCATTGTCAAATCAAATCTAATTAGTGTTATCGATCGATTTCCAAAAGCATCCAACCTTTGCCCTCCATGATTTTCAGGGCATTCTTGAACAATTTCCAGAATCGTCCTTCGTCAAATTCGCCACCATCGCCTCCATTTGCTCGCCATTTGTGCATCTAGAGGACCATCTTTCCATCACTGTCCAAGCCAAATTCCCCGATCGTCTTCAAAGCATTGTTGTCAAGAGAACCATGTAGAGATTCAGGTGCTTCATCACAACCCGTCATTGACCCGGTTCCAACGCATTCAACTTAGTCTTTCTCTCCTGCCTGGCATTATGGATAACAATGAGGGTCGCATAAGAAATATGGCTTGGCTTGCAGTGAAGTGGGGAAGGTTGGCTAAGACTATTAGTGACGTCGAGCTTGGTGACTGGAATGGCATTGGGCAGGGGGAGTGAAAGTCTAGGGGTGGCAGCGACAATTAAGGAAAAACTAAGGTTTTGGGGGAAAGAAGCGGAAAATTAGGGTCTTAGGCTGTTGTTTTCCTTTTATTATTATTTTTTTCTTCCTTTTCCATATCATTTCTAGAGCTAATTCATTATGCCATTGGGACAAATCACTCTACACTGGTGTGTGATGTGGCCAGTTCTGTCAATTTTAACATACTTCATCCTCTAAAAGTTTAAAATGGAACAATAAATTAAGGTTAAGGACTTCTCATACAAGATTTTGAGGTTAAGTTCTAAAATGGTACAATAATAAATGGTTAGGGGCCACATGTGCAATTTGCTCGGCAACGGTATGATGATGTACTGACACTCACAAAAGACAAAACAAAAAATAATTAAAAAATGCACTAGTTGTTATAGAAAAGCTATAAGCACACCCACTATATGTGGTTCATGGGTATGTAATCAGAATTTGACTAGGTGCTCATGCCATGCATGGCAGAATCATAGTAGATTGGGTGCAGCTGCATTGGTCTGGCTAGGCATCAATGCCCCTCCGAGACATCAGTCTAGCATTCTCATCCCTCAGTGTGAATCTGCCTTAGAAGCTGAGCTCAACATTGTCCATGGAGCAATTTAATTAGCAGCTACTCAAGGTATGGTATGAACACTATCCACACAGATTGTTCGCAAATTCTATAGATGCTCTCAGGCATAATATCTAGCACGAATCTTCTTCAGCTTGTTCATCAGACCAAAGTGGTGCTAGAAATTTTCCATCATTATTTAATCCTAGTAGTGCCACGGCAGAAAGTGCTAATTGCCCACCAATTTGCTTCTGCTACTCTTGCTTAATCTCCTCTATGTTTTTCATTTTTTTCTAATTACAAAAAAAAAAAAACTATATGCCTAAAACTCCTTTGGCCCCTGAACTTTGCCAACTCGGACTTTTTACCACCTAACCTTCTACCCCCTCAAAGTTTGGAAATTAATAACTTTTACCCCTTTGGCCACTTAAATAGCTTTTTAGGATATATAAGAACTGAAAGGAAAATAAAACAAATGATGAAGGATTAACTAACCATTTTTTTGTGAATGAGTTGGGTGTTAGAATTAAATGAATCACATTTTGGTTTAAAATGCTAGTTGGATTGAGCAGATTATAAAAAGTTAGTGGTTCCCTGAATTGCTTGAATTGGGAAAATTGAAGCAGATAATTGAAATAATGTAAAAGTCTGAGTCAAATAGTTTGCTAACCCTTCATCTTCTATTTTATCTTCGTTTCAGTCCCTATATGACTCACGCAGTCATTTAAGTGAACCAATGGGATAAAGGGTATCAATTTATAAAATTTGAAGGATGAGTGTACCTGAGTCAGTGTTTAGGAGTAAAAGTCCTAATTGATAAAATTCAGGGGATGTAAGGTTTTTTAGGCCAAAAACTATATCATCTTTGTATACGTTGACTCTTTTATTTCATTCTATTGCTATTCTTATAGCAAAAATGCTTTTCCAATACTTGAATGCTAAAATATAATATTAGTCAACAAAGTTCAAATCAACCTTCAAATGACTCATATATCTTTCAATTAAGGCATCTAAATGTAGATGTCAACAAAAACGTTGTTGGCCAAAGGTTGTATATAGGCCTAAATATCCCTTCAGCTTATGAATTCATCTAATCAAGGCACTTTTGCCCCCTTTCAAGTCAGCCTCTGAACTAGACATTGTTTGCCTAATTTATTACCTTGTTCTCGCTCTCATATTGAATAGAAACACAATTCACAAACAAGCCCAATCTCTAAGCATCCTTTTCTCAACCCTTGAACTCTACACAAAAATCAATCTCACATCTTGATCTTAGATGTCCTCCCAAAAATTGATCTCATCGTCAACAGTGCAAATGAGGTCGACCTGAATCTTAATCTCTAGGCATCCCTCTCTTGACCCTTGACTCCACCAAAAAATTTATCTTGCCTCTCGACTCTTGACCTCCACTTGAAAATCTTTCTCACTACCGTGGTCGACCCAAACCCTAACCTTTTCAAAGGCCGTGGCAACACCTTACTGAAGGAAAAGATTCTGGAAGTGCTTTAAGCTAGAAAATTAGCAAAAAATCTTGCAAGACAAACTCATCTATTCCCATTGCTTCCATTCTTTAACGAGGGAAATCCAACCACTCTGAGAAGTAACATGTCATGCTGAACCCACTCGTCTTAAGGAAAAAGATAGCTTTTCAATAACATTTCTAAAATTAAAGTAAATTAGTGAATAATCAATAAGTTTAGGATAGTTCTAATAATAAGACCTTCTAACAAATTATACATTTACTCCCTATAGTTCATCAGAAGTTACAACTATAGCCCTAAAGATTTTATGTCTCACCAAACTGTTGATTTTGTCATTTTTCATGACTGTGCAGATGGAGAAAAATTGCATCTATCAAAACACTATCACGTGATGGGTACAGGTTAGTAAAAGGGGTTGACTGACCCACTTAAGTAAGTTTAGAGATTAAGTTAAACTTAGTTGAAGTTCAGAATGGAAAGTGCCCTTGTCAACTGAGTTTAGGGGTAAAAGGGTATTAATTTAGGCCTTGTATATAGCATATCAAAGGCACTGTCATTTTTCATGGGTAAAATTCATGGGATCCTTTAACTGATTTTTATGTCCTCAATTGGTATCCTAATTTATGGTTGTCCTATTAAAGCTTCTTACTTTATCACTATTAAAAACTCATTGTTTTCCAATTGTCAAATTTTCAAATACTAGGTCATTGGTAATTATCAACGTGAAGAATAATTAGTAAGTGCAGTTTTTTATTACCAACACAATAAGCCATTGGTAAGTGCAATTTATTTACCAACACAAAGTACCATTGGTAAGTAAAATTTGTATTAAAAATGGCCTAATCTATTAGAAAATAGAGACACCATTTTGAAACAACCATGGAAAATGTGAGACAAAGCAAAATTTTTTTTCCCTCTTTCAATTATAAAAGCTCCCCCTTTTAACGCGAACCTTAATGCACGCCACTTCATTTTCTTCTTTTCCCCTCCTCCCCTCTTTCTCACACATAGATACATAAAGAGCTGCCAACTTTTGGGTTAGAGTGGCATCGCCATCACTAGGATGAGTTTTCCAGTAGTGGCTCTAGTGGTCAAATTTTTTTTTTCTAGATTTGTTACCTGCTTACATATTTTAATTCTTTGTTTCTTCCTCTCTAACACTCTTTAAAGCCATATTTTTAAAAAACTCAATCACTTTTTTGTAGATCAAGGTTCAAAGTTTCACGAGCACATAGGCATACTTACCGTGAAAGAATTTGACTTGATCAGATTAATGATCCATCAGGGTAATGCTGCACCTCTTCAAGATTTGTTTGTCCTAGGATGAGGCTTAAAACTATTGTGTTTGTCCTCATTTTTTTTTTCTTATGTCAATAATGGTAATGGTGATAGTAAAACTATTACTTGGTTTGAAATTGTTGTTTTCATGACAAGCAACTTTGTTGCATGTTTTCTATACCAATTTAATTAGTTGCTAAATTGGATTTAAAGAAGCTTACCCATTTGAAAGTAGGGCTTGGCTAAGTTGTAGAGTTGAATAAAGTTTGTATTGCCAGTGAAAACATATGCTTGGCGATGGACTACTAAGTTCTCCTATGTGCCAACCTTTGTTTGATGAAATTTAACATTATTGGCATGGTAGTTAAATAATATCATGTGTTCAAAATACTAAACAATGGATCAAAAATCATGTTCCATATTGCATATATTGTTTAAGAAGAGCTAGCTTATGATGGAACATGACATGTGTAGCCGTATCAATTTGTTGCCATATCATGAAATTTCTCCATGCAAGGAAAGAAAATCTATTTGCATATTGCCTATCTACAGGGTTCTATCAAGAATGAAATCCAGTGTTAAAACATTTTTACTTCATTCTTTTGTATGGATTTTCAAAGTCAATGTGACTTCTGAAGTTAATTGTTTGTATGTGCTTCAGGCCATTGATCTAGTGTAGTTGAGATTTAGGCGCATTTGATGCTAACAAGACTCTAAAACACATTTTACATGCTTATTTTCACTTAAACTAGTGCACCTCTTCGATGGTTTTTGGCAAATTATCTACTAGAAGAAGTGGCTATCATGTTATTATGACTGGATTTGTCAACATATAAGTACAATAAGCTCGCCGCTTGTGGTCAATCAAAGCTTGCTAACATCTTGCATATGAGTAAATAGGCAACAATTTTGAAGGTTTGTCGTACATCTATAGTAGAAACCTTACCCTCATATTGCACGTTAGGACCTGAATGAACTATGCTTATTCTCTTGACCTTGAGCAAGAAAAAAGGGCCAATATAACAATTAATTCTCTTCGTCCAAGAATAACATCCACCAATCTCTTCTGTCACAGTGGTATTGTTAATGGTAATTACATTACACTAAATTCACTCTAGATATTACATCCCACTGACTTTATTGTTACAAAATCAGACATATGAAAGCTTTGAACAAAAATGCCTCTAGATTTTTACACTCATGTTTCATTGGCTTGATGTAGGGATTGTCAACATAGCCAGTAGGTTTGTAATGAATAGTATTCAACAAGTAAATGGCTTTGACTTAGCAACAATACGAATCTAGCAAACGGTAATTTTTTTAGATGTTGTCATCACACCACATATAACTTTGTATCATATACGTGTAGAGGGTTGGTATGACATGCTATGTGGCATTGCATCTTAGAGTCAAGGGAGTTACCATAGATTTTTTCAGTGATTACAATATCACAAAAACAAAAGAACAAAAAAGGGATGTAGAGATGGCCAGAAAACTTTGGGATCTCAGTTTGAAGATGGTAAAGTGAAATAAAGCAAATTTCTGTTAGTTGTAGGGAAGGTACTGTTTTAATCTTAGAACTTTCTATATTTTTCCAAATTAGTACTAAAACTTTTTAGGTTTCTCAATGAGTCTTAAAAATTATAAATTTTATACTCTATTTAGCCTACTTGAAACGTCCCACCAGATGGAGGAAAAATCATATGTGGCATACAACAGACATTTCCTTATCCTATTCTCCTGCTATCATTACTTCCAAGTCAATAAGCATGGTCTTGATCATCTCATTAAATACCAGTTTGTAAACATTCATCGTTGTTCATCATTCACCATTTTGCAAATTTGTAAACACATTTAAGTATGCTACTCAAGGAAACAATCCACTAAATCAGATCTAGAAGTCAACCACATGACATTTGAATCAAGGAGAACTAGAGAGAATGCTTGCCTTCACTTCTTTCGCCGACTTATGATGCCTCACTAGAAGCACTGGCCCACACCTCACTTATCGAACACTTAAGCTATCTACACCCTAATTATCGACATTGCATTCATTTTGGATCAAGAAAATAGTAATTGTGATTATGGTAGTGATGGAACTGAGGTCACTAGATGCTTCAATAACCTGACTGGTGGTGGAGTTGGAATGTAGTACTTGCTACGCCGGTGATGTGTTTAACGGTTCTAAACATTCATTTCCTTGATAAAGTTAGTTCATTGTTTGATGGCGCTACTATCTCAAACAAGGAGAAGTAGAAATATGAAACTCTGAAAAATCCAAAAGAAGCAAAAATATAAAATTGAAAGAATCCAACAATAATAAGCAAAAGAGAAAACTTTAATAAATAAAGATAGTAAATCTTCAAAAGAAACCTTGAGTAAAGATAAATATGGTTGAAAAATCTTGGGTTATCAGAGTCTACAGTCAATAACTCTACCACATAACTTATAAAAAATAAAAATTACCGTGAATCCTGGAAAAAATTTCTAATTTTTTTTTTCAAAAACTTAAATATCATGGTCTTACTTACAGATTTTGGGATGGAAGGAGCATAAGAATTAAGGAGAACGATGACTTCATTAATGAATTTGGCAAATGATCATTAGGTGTCTATTTGGATTGAATTAATAAAGAAATATGAGGGGAGGGAATGAAAATGATGGGGGTGTGAATTATTTACCCCCAATTTGGAGGGGTGAAAAAAATGTACAGATGAGGGAAATGGATGGATAATGACTCTTTATCCCCCTCTGTTTCTTCCTATCCAAACAAGGTAGTCATACAAATTTTCCTTCCCCTCCCCCCTTCTTCCCTCAATCCAAATAGACCCTAGGAGCCATAAGTGGGTAAGGAGATAAAAGGGGGCAGAATGGAGGAATCGTCCATCAACTTTGATTTAGGAGTAGATTGAATTTAAAATTTACATGCTTTTTGTATAGGCTATGTGATTATTGGTTCTGAAAAAATAAATTAATATGCATTGCCTGGATCTATATAGTTGTTATTAGATAATGTTAAAATCAATTTTTTGTATGAGATAATATTTATAGAATCATTTCAAGGAAAAGAATAATATCCATCTAACATTATCATATCAATATAACATTATCATAATTAAATTTCATTATAAAAAAATATTTAGTAAAAGAATTTTTTTATTTTTTACCATATTAATTCAAAATTCAGGATTTAGGAAAAATCAAGATTAATCTAATTTTAATCTTATATTTATCTATCCATATTTAAAATTTGAATGTAAGTAAAAAATTACAATTTTAACTATTACATGAAACCACCGTATTGCATTAGAAGGTAAAGCGTATATTTAGTCAATCATGTGAAAAAGTTTGCGGTTAACTTACAAAAAAGTAAAAGCATACCACGTATCAGCTCCACAATCGCTTTCATTAAGTGTGTGTGTGTGTATATTGTGTTTTTATTTCTTCTATGTCCTTAAAGTTCTATTTTTATTTTATAAATATATATTTATATTTAGAAAATCAAGGTACATGTCATATATATTTTTAACCTAGATACTTTTAATAACTGATGTGTTCTATATGTTCATATGTACAAATATAATATATAACCTGTATATCCTAGACATAATGATATGATACTGATACTGTATCGTACTATTGAAAAAATGGTACAATATGCTATACGAGATTTAAAATCTTGGGTAGGCAATCATAACGTGGTCCAACTTATTGGCAGGGAAGTTGCAAACCATCTTCTCTGAAATTTGATAGAGGATTGTCGGCAGGAGATGCGCATAATTGGTGCAGAAGTTGTGAACCATGTGCAGGTTTTTCTTTTTGGTGAATTTGGGGCACGGTTGGCGCATGATTTTGGTATTCCAGACGCACCACCAGTTGGACCTAAATGATTTTGCATTCCGTGTGAGTCTCGTTGTGAGGGAATAGCTATTCCCTTGTTTTTCTGCTTTCTGCTTTCTGCTTTCGTTCTTCTTTTCTTTCTAGCATATTGTACGAAAAATGGCATAAAGTCCAAACTGCTATCTTCCATTTAAATTGACGTTAGAAGTGTCTTTAGCTATGCTCCCGTTTTCACCCTAAAAAGATATAAGGAAAATTACAAAAACCCCCCTGAGGTTTTTCTAAATCTCAATTTTGTCTACAAGTTTCAAATACCCGCACTTCCCCCCTCTCCTTTTTCAAATCTCTGTACTTTCCTCCCACCAACTTAACTCTCACCAACTTAACTCTGTGATTTGCTGTTATGAGAGAAAAGAGAAAATGACTGATTTTATCCTTCTAACATCATTTTTTGTAAACTTTGAATCCCAAACTTATACATCTAACAAAAAATCCTCATTTTTTCCCTCATTGATCTTTTCATGTCTGGAACCCAGAAATTCATCAAGGAAACCAACAATGAAATGAATAGGACTTGCCCATCGTCATCATGTTCGATCGCTTGAAGCCAGCGGGGGCCATATGCCCAGCCGTCACTACTCTCCGATGTCCCCAATGGCCCACCGCTCTTTGATCCATAAAACCGCCCCAAGCCCAAATGAAAGAGAGGAATGCCTCCACCACCATAAAGACCAACGAGCTAGCATCGAAATCAAGGCAACACCGGAGAGCTTCAAGTTTGGCCAAGTCAATATCGAAGCCTCACCAGATGGAGATGCAATCGGCTCCTACTTCTCCGGTGAAGCAAAGCGGGGTGTTGAGAATTTGGTTCTATTAAGGGTCTGGGTTTGTTTTCTTTCACAGTTTGAATGTTCAGGAATTTGATTTGATTTTGCTTAATCTATTCTAAGCTTCTGGTTTTTTTTTTTTCAAATTAATTGGTTTGATTTGAACTTGTTTTAGTAGTTAGGGAAAAAATTTTAAAAAAGAAGTCTAGGAGGTCAAAGTTAATTATTTTTCCCTTTTTATGTTAACGGTAAATTGTGGAGTTAACTTGGTAGAGAGTAACTGTAAGCATTTGAAATAGGGGACAAAATCTAAGATTTGGCCAAACCTTAAGGAGGATTTTTGTAATTTTCTCAATAAATAACGTGTGCTTTGTTTTGGCCTTTTCAGAAGAAGCTCTCTCTCTCCGTTTCTCTTCTACAGTGGTTCTAAAACCATGTTATTATAATATTACATTCATATGTGCTTTGTTTAAATTATGTTTTGGGTAAATAAAGGATGATTCTACAACAAAGTACCTATGTGTAAAGCGACAACAAAAATAGCTAATTGTTTAATCCTAAATGTGATGCAACTGAATCTGCTACATCGGCATTAACACAAAATGCCTAAACAAATGAGTAAACTCACAATCCATCATAACTTGTTATGATATTTTTCTATTTTTTACCTATTTTATATTATAATATTTACTAAATTTTTTTGGAGAATCACCCTTATTCTTTCCCACTAGTAATACTCATCCCCAGTCAATTTTATATTTTGATATGTGTGAATGTCTTAATTATATTCTCATGGTGCATGATCGGTTGGCAATTAATCTCAGTTCCATTGCCCAGAGATTTCAACGAATTAATTGATCTCTCTGGTTTGTTGATTCACGGACGCAAAGGTACTTATGTAATCCACTGAATTTTATACTTTACTAATTAATTAAATATAGTCTTACTAAATTTGATAGGATGATAATTATTTTTTAATTTAAAAGAACTTACGCAATCATACGTTCAGTGGACATGTAGAGTTTCATATAATAATATATGATTTCTTCATCTGCTCACAAATGTTTTCCACTAATTTTTTTTTTATGTATTACCTTTTACTAACTAGTACAATTATAACAAGCCAAAAGTCTTACCACTAATTTTTTGGGTTGGGACCAAATCTACTATTAAAGTTTTTTCTTAGCCCAAATTCCCACTAATGTTTTAAAAGGTTCAAATTACCACTAATGTTTTAAAATTAGCTCAAATTGGTCATTGACTATTAAAAAAGTAATGAAAAAGGGGTCAAATAACCTATCTTAAAATTTTAAGGTGACAATACAACTTCAATAAACTTTGAGGACTTCAGGTAATTTATCTATTTCCTCTTATAGGTTAATTGAAGAAAAAATAAAAGGGTTTAGAGATCAAGTTTCTCTTCTCCTATCTCATCCATCAAGATCCTAAATTCTAGAATAGACAAATTGCTCATAAGAATCCCAAATTGGTGTAGTTCCAGCCCTATGTACACGAAAAAAAGCCCCCTCAGAGCCAGCGCTCGGTGGGATTGTTACTAGCTCTAGCTTTCATCATTGTCACCTACAACCAGAGCTCTTCTGATAGTGGTCAAAGCTTTTACTTTTTTTATAGCAGCTTCTGATAGTCCTTAACTAGAAGCTTGAATACGATCATTTTATGCGAGAGGATTGGATCTCAAGCCAATACATAAGTGAATCAGATCTCAAACTCGAACCTTCAATTCTAGTAGCTTTGGAACTACAACATCAATGTGGAAGAGTTGGCAAAAGAGTTATCCTAACCAGGAAAACCATGCTGGCCTAAACCACAAAAGGGTCCAAGCTAGAGCTCCAAGACCGTAAGAAAACAAGATAAATATTTTAAAATCTCTAAATTTGTTAAAAGTTACAGTGTCACAATAAAATTTCAAAAGTTATTATTACTTCTCTCCTTATCATGTTTGTTTTTTAACAGCTAGTGGTCAATTTGAGTCAATTTTAAAATATTAGTGGACAATTCGAATCATTTCAAAACATTAGCCAAAATTTGGAAAAAAAAAACTTTAGTGACAGATTTGATCCTAACATAAAATATTAGGTAGAAACAAATTTGAGACTTTTGCTGTTATAAACGTTTACAAGTTTTACAGAATAGGAAGTAAGCCTTCAGGATTATGAATCGGGACTGCTAGCTGCACTACAACAAAAAGGTTTATAGGTGACATACATTTACTGACGTTTTCAAAATAATGTCAGAAAAAACATATTATTACTGACATGTTTAAAAAAATGTAAGTAAAGAACTATTTAAATCCGATGAATTTAAAAAAATGCAGCTAAAATGACTTATTATACTTGACATTTTTAAAAAATTGTAACAAAATATCTATCCAAACCCAACAAAGTCCTAAAAACGCAGTTAAAAGTCCACCTAAAACCGACTAGTTTCTAAAACGCAGCTAAATGGTTCGGCCCACTAACAAAGCCCTACCGGGTCTGAAAATTAAGAAAAAGGGTTTGGGGGGAGAAAAAGAGTTTGGGGGGGGGGGGGGGGGAGGAGACGCGTGCGGCTTGCGGTGTGCAGCTGGTGTCTTCCTTCGCCATTACTACCAGTCGGTGGCTTCTCAGCGGAAATGGATCAGAGTTGGGAAGTGTTCAGCGTAGATCTCCTGGAAAAGTATGCCGCGAAAGGTCGGGGCGTCATTACGTGTATGGCAGCTGGCAACGATGTGATTGTGCTGGGAACGAGTAAAGGATGGGTCATCAGGCATGATTTCGGAGTCGGAGACTCATATGGTAGTTTCTTTTGTACTATAAATCTAGTTCATCAAAGTGGAAGCCCGTGTTCTCTCTCTTTTCTAACTCTTCTTTTTCTTTGCCGTCGTGAATTTGTAGAGATTGATCTCTCTGCCGATCGGCCTAGTGAGCAATCGGTTCATAGGGTTTTTGTTGATCCCGGTGGGAGCCATTGTGTTGCAACAGTTGTCGGTAGCGGAGGAGCTGATACTTTCTATACTCATGCCAAGTGGAATAGACCTCGCGGTTTGACCAGGCTGAGAGGTCTAATTGTGAATGCTGTTGCGTGGAACAGGCAGCAAATAACTGAAGGTAAACCAACATCTTGCTGTTGCTATTTTCATTGTGATTTCTTGTCTGTTTAATGCAGCGTTCTGTTTCTGGATATAGCTTCGACCAGGGAAGTCATTTTGGGTACGGAAAATGGGCAGCTGTATGAGATGGCTGTAGATGAGAAGGATAAGAGAGAGAAATATGTGAAGTCTTTGTATGAGTCAACAGAACTTCCGGAAGCTTTTATGGGTTTGCAGGTACCACATTTTCAGGGAATGAGTTTTGAATTGGCAATGGCTTTATTTTTTTAGTCATAGTTTATGGTTTATGCCATGAAGAAATCACAATCTAATAATTCAATGGGCCAAAACTTGATCTCTGTTGGCTTCTTTTCTATGTGTAGGCATTTGGTGCAGAGTATGATTTTTCTATTTCTCTTTGAATTTTTTGTAGGAAATTCTGAATGGAGTTGTTAGCGCTTAGGAGTGGAAAACTTATGGCTTCTTGGCGGCTGATGATAAATTCAATAGTAAAATAAGTTGGTGATAAAATTCAAATTTGTTACTTTGTGTCAGTTATCTGTAGAAATGTTAGACCATTGCTAGGTTGTGACACATTGATTGCTTTAGTTTAGTAACAGGTAAAGTTTGCATTGTTTATATGAGCTAATACTCAAATCTGTCTGAAATGTATGATTCCCTTGACCTCTGGAAACCGCAGCACATGTTTCTGTGGCATCTTAGAAATTTTTTACTATTTGCTCCAGTAATTATCATTTGCATTACTAATGTTGCTGATCTAGGTGGCAATCCAAGTCTTCTCTGTTTGGTCAATGACTCATGTCTCATTGATTGCAATATTATATAGGGTCAATAACGGAAGAGAGAATGATACAAGGACTGTTCGCATTACCAAGCCTCAATCTTTAATGCAGACACTAGAATCATCTTCTGCTCCAGTTCCTTTACCCCCTGACCAGAATCAGAAGACAGAGAACACCTATGAGGCACAGACTAAAGTAACCATTGATAACTCACTGAAGAATGAAACAATTGGCAAGGGAACTTTTGCTTTACAGGACAAGGTTATTTCCTTTGTGCGCCAAATTGTTGACAGGTTTACATTAGTCTGATAAAAAAATAAAAGAAATATAAATATAGAAATGCTCCCCCATTGCTTTCAAATTTTAACGGCCTGGTTAGAGTCAGGTTACTTGTTCTTGTAGCATCCAAAAGATAGAAATGTATAGTCTAAACATTAATTAAATTTGGAGTTCTTCCTTTTCAGGTCCTATTGCCTGTTTTCTCTCAACCTTGATTCAAGCTCCTCTGTTGCAATTTTCTTCCTGCTCCACTCAAACCTACCAAACACACGCTTTTTCTTTATGTTGTGGCAGCATTATTAAGCCTGGATTTTCTTTCTTTTTGCAGCTCTGGTCTATCTATGCAGCTGGTAATACAGTACCCATCCCATTTTTGCGGGCAACTGACATATCCCCCATTGCGCTGTTGTCAGACAATTTGATTACCGCAGAAGCACTTCAGGAACTTTTTGCTGGTGATGGGCAATCGAGAAAGGGCCGGAGACTGCAAAACGAGGTCACCTTTTAAACTCCTTTCTCTTCTTTCAAGATATCAGTTTCTCACGGCCAAGTTGATCAACCGATCACTGTCCTTGACATGCTACAGATGCCCCTACCAGCTAGTGTCTGCCAGAGACTTGCTTCAAGTTCTACATTGATGAACTTGGCACAAGCTTTACAATACCACAAAACGTAAGCACATTAATGATCCTTGGTACCTAAGATTTTGCTTGTACCGTAACTCATTGCCATCCGTTGCAGGTGTTATGAAGAAATGCCATTGCAAGAACTTCAAGCGACTCAGGAGCAACAGACTGTTTAAAACCTTTGTGATACATTGAGAACGATTCTCCGATTGTAATCTTTCGTATGCGGCTTACAGTTTGTTGTATGCATATCCTCTCGAGTCCTTTGATTACTTTTGTAAGTTGGTCCCCTATGGTGATATATGCAGATTCAATTGAGAAACAAGTAATTATTTATGAGGCATCATCCGATTAATTTTCTTCTTCCAGCAGAAACTAGTTCAGAGAAAATTTATGAGTTGAATGTGATTGACCCCAGCTGTTTCTGGTTGACCTTCTTGGTTGTTGATTGAGAGATGTATTGCTGGTCTTCCCACCTGTTGTGGCTTGGAACTCTATCATGTTTTTATTTTGTTTGCTACTTTTAACTGAATTTATCAGAAACAGAATGTTGTCCTCTTGACTGCGTTTATTTTTTATCTTTCAATTACTGTGTGTGCTTGCGGTGTACTTGTCTGAAGAATGGTTAATCGGTCCTCAAAAGTACAATTAATTTTATTGCAGGTGTGCAAAGGAAGCTGGATATGGTGAATGAGGTAATGCTTTGATCACGTGTTGTTATTTTTGTTTCTTGAAGTTACGAATGCTGGTTGTTTCTGTATTTTTATTTCCCTGCTAATGTGACACTTGCATATTTTAAAGGATGTGAGTAAGAATGACAAGTCATTGAAAGGCCCTGGCAGACTCCCAAAATATCGGCCACCAGGAAGAAAGAGCCCAAGTGAGTGGACTCTCTATTTTGTCTAAATGTTGAAGCCATGCTCCTGTCTACTTCATCTCAATTTGGTTTTAAGAGAACAACAGTACTTAAACAAAACTAAGTGAAAGAATTGTCTCAAACAACCTCCTTTAGCAAAGAACCAATGGCACGCGGAGTTTCTGAGACAGCAGTGAAGTTGGCAAACATGAGTGTAGAAAGCCGGAAGCGGTGGGGGGTGCAGCTGAGAGCAGCACCTGCAATGAAGACTGGAGTCCAATTTTGAGCCTTTTCCTCTATTATTGGTGGTACCTAGTTCATGCCAATGACATGATGTGGCGGAAGGAAGAGAGCTACCCAGAGAAGTGAGGCCGCCGGACTTGAAGTCATTTTTTGATTTAGTATTTGTACTGAACCTTGGACATCTTATTACCACAATAGTAATTCATAATTATTTAGAGTTTCTACATGTATCAATTTATTACAATTTTTATTAATTAAAAATTTTCATTATTCAACATAAATGTTCGTGCAATTTTTATTGATGATAATAGTGTAGTATTATGATCTCCTACTACGAAATAAGTGAACAATGATATACTAGGAGAGAAAATTAATATTGCAACTATCCTTTAATAGCAACATTTTTTTACAAAAATGCTGGAAAATTCATGTACATTGCTGACGTTTTTTTGAATAAAAATGCTATTGAGTGCAGTACATTAGTGACGTTTTAAAAATAAAAAAGTGATTAAATATGATAAATTTACCGGTGTTTCTTGTTAAAAGCGTCACTATTGGTTGTCCTTTACTTGCATTTATAAAACGCAGGGAAATACTTAAAACCTTTACCAACGTGTACCTAGACGACATTTTTTTGTGGCGTTTTTAAATTGTCAGGGAAGGTGAAGCGACGTTTTAAAAACGTTACTAAAAGTTGAAAAAAATGTCGCTAATGAACCATTTTGTTGTAGTGCTGCAACCGAAAACAACGCTAAGGAAGTTCCTTGCTTTCTTCTTGGCATCTTCCTTTACTATTTTCTCTGGCCGTAAATCATATTCACGTCAATAGAATCGGTATATTTGGAAGAATATGTATACTAAAAAAAATTACAATATTTTATAACATGAAAAAAATGAAAAACATTTTAACATGGAGGGAATACTTGTATATAATCGTAAGTAATTAAACAAGTTGGAGACTATTACGGAGAGTCCAATATCGAGAACAGAACAATGTTTCTACATTTTGTATGCCGTGTCCAGGTGAAGAAGCTGAGAAGAGGAAGTTTTAGTTATACCATGAGCACAAGATGCCTCAATGTAGTCGCAAATTCATTGGCCCGGGAGGTTTCAAAGACATCTACCCCATGATAACCTCCCTGGCTGAAGCATCGCACCACTTTAATTCCCTTCTCCTCCATCATTTCCGCCACCTCCACCTGCCGGTCGAAAAGCGGATCACCGTCGCATCCAGTTACAACCACCTTCCACTCCAGACGTTTGAGTTTCTCTACCCTCTTCGGCCCTTTCCCCCACCATCGGATTGCAATACTCGTGGTCCCCGTCAGCGCCTATGGGCGACGACAGCTCCAACATCAGGTCTCCGGCGGATGTTGGTCGTTCTTCCACCTTCTCTCGGACCCGGTCCTCTCAACCCCACCGAAGAATGGTTGCTGCAATATCAACCCTCCGACCTTCAAAGGCTCCAGAGTGCCGTCAGACTCGGCCACACGGAGACCCGCGTGGTAGGCGATGTTTCCTCCCGCGCTGCAGCCCATGAAGAAGCAATTGGACAGGTCAGCGAATTTAGTGAGCCACTCATCTTGGGTGGATCTAATCCAGTGCAGCGCGTCGAGGGCATCGTCATATGCCGCCGCAGGCGATGCTCCGGGGCCAACCGGTGTTCTACAGAGACGAAGACGGTTGGCGTTTCCTCGGCTATGATGCAGCAGTAGTTGTGAAAGACGGAGCTGGTGGCGGAGAAGAGAATGAAACCTCCACCGTGGAAATAAACCGCGAGGGGAAGCTTGTTGGAGGGATTTTCGAGCGCTTTGCGGGGTACGAATATTCGAGCCCAGGTGTTGTGCGATTGGTTCATAGTTAGGTCCATGGAGAGGACTGGGGTTTCGAGGCTGGGATCGGATGTGACAGCGACCGTCGGGATGGGCATGTTGCGAGTGAGGGAGCCGTCGGCATTGAGGACGATCTGGAGGTATCGGAAGAGATCGACGGCGGGAGAGTGGGAAGGCTGGTCTGGCATTTTCTTGTCCCTAAATCATTTCTACTGAAGGCGATGATCTAAAATTAGGTGATCGTTGTTGGGTCTCTTTTATGGTACTCCACTTTAGTCTCGATCGTTTAGACTTTTCTTCCCGCCCCTCACATCATACTTCATTTCCATCCGTCAGTGCTTAACTGCAATTTTAGTCAGACACGTGGCAGAGAATCAAGATAGGAGTAGTTAGGATACTTGATCATGTTATCCACTGAATTTTACAATTTAACTATTAAATATTAAGTCTTAAGATGATGACAGTATTTGGTCAATATAAAAGAGCTTACACATTGTATGTTCAATGTTTCAAATGATATATGATGATGATTATTTGATCCATCTTAAAATATTTGTCATTTTTTACTTTTTTTTTTAATAAATAATACTCTTACCTAACTAGTATAATATTCCATCCAAGCACACATATAAAAACCTCAAAATTTTAACTAGGAAAGTTACAACCTGAAAAAATAATGGGACTTTACTCTTGCCTCTCCCACTTAAAAACAAAAAATATTAATTCTTGCAACTAGTAAAATAGTTTGGTTTTGGGTAAATCCCACCAGTTATTACTAAACTATATCTAATGTTAATTATTTGTCCCTAAACTATCAAATATTGCTTAATCGTTCCTAAACTATATCCAGTATTACTTAATGGTCCTACAGTTCATCACATCTGTTAAGAATGGACGGAAAAATGATGTGGTTACTGATTTGGCATGAAAAAATAATGTGGTTACTGATATAACATTACTTTTCCAACAATCTTTAATAGAATAATAGACAGCAAGACGATTAAAAAACACTGAGTATAGTTTAGGGACGATTAAGTAACATTTGATTATTTAAGAACAAATAAGCAACATTGGATATAGTTTAGGGACGACTAATGAAATTTACCTTTTGGTTTTTCTCACTACAAGAAAACAAGGCTAATGTGACTGACCAAAAAGTGGCATTTAGTCACATAATGCGACTGAAATGCCACAGGAAAAAATAGTGGCATAAATCCTAGTCACAAAAGTTGTGTGACTACTTCGTGCAACTAACTTGTGATTGAAAATGTCAATTGGTTAACTACTGGGCTAGTACACTTTGTGCGACTGAGAGAAATAGTCGCATCGGCATCATGCGATTGAATTTCAGTCTCACGCCTAATATATTTTTTTTCAAATTTAATTTTAAATTTATTTATAATTATCAAAAGTAGATTGCAATTAATATAATAATTAATCCACCAAAATTTAGTACTAAACTATATACTAAAATAACTACTAAAATTAACATTAAAATTGACCTGCCAAAATTAATGGTAAAATTAACACTAAAGTTTAGCACTAAAATTAATAGTAAAATGAAATCCATACAAAAATCTAGACATACAATCCACCAAAATTAACATATAATCTGCATGCAAATTGATAGTATAATTCACCAAAAATTAATATTAAACTAAAATTAGCATATAATACATGATAAAATAACATAAAATCCACAAAAAAAATTGTATATAATCCACCAAAAATGGAACACGGAGATGCACCCAACACTTCAATAGGTGGGGAAACAAAACTTGAAAACAATTTATAGATGCAACAAACATTGTATTATGTGATACTAAAATCATATTATAAAAGTGTTAAGTTCTTATTATACCAAATTGGAATCCCAATATGTGAAACAGAGTTCTTTTTGTTTGAAAGGGAATTTTTATTGTATGAAACTAAGTTGAAATTATATGAAATTATGTTTTTATAATATTAAACTGAGTTTCTATTTTATGAAATTGGATTCTTATTGTATCAAATTAAAATGTTAATGTATGAAACTATAAATCTATTTAAAAAAATGATTTCCTACTAAACAAAATTGAGTTCATATTATGAAAAATGAGTTCTTTTATAAGAAATTGAATATTATTCATAAAATCTAACAAAAACTCTCCAAATGTCTGAATGTATGCCACTCTTCGAACATGTTTGATTATGCGAAAAAATGAATGAATAATCTCATTTTTAAATAGTTACCACATTTATTATGTTATATTATATTTATTTTTTTTATTAAGATTTTCTTTTCAAATGAATTCAAATTCAAAAATTTTCCATAGTTAAAAATTTAAATAAAGTTAATATATTCCATTATTATCTCAATCAAATATGACTTATCCTAATAAAAAAAGTTACCATTTATACTCAAAACTAACAAACCTATAACATTGTCAAGTTGGTGTTTGTGCACCTAGGTGCACAGTCTCAAGCCTCTAAGTCAACACTTATGGTGGTAATTATTATATTTTCCTTTTTCCAAGCTAGTAAATATGGTAATTTGCTTCAAGTTTGAGATGAAACATAAATCAATTAAATGCATAACCAATTTCACACATTAAAGGCCAATTTGGTATAGTTTAATATGTTGGGTTTAACATGTTTTTTGGATATTTGTTGGTCCCACCATAAATTTACATACGATTTATCCCTAATGTTTGTAAAATTTACATGTCTCACGCAACTCACATAATTTGTCTTCAACATCATCCACTCCTGTTACCCTTATGTAAACAAGCTTGAGAACATCACCATATGCAAGGCAGTGGATTTCGTCCAATCTGAGACCATTCTAGTTCTTAACAACAGCTCCACCACTAAGCATGCCATCAATTGTATCAAAATCCTCAACTTAAAAAAGGCCCACAAATAGATGATATCATATGGATCTCACTATCTGACCTGAATCATCATCATCTTGTCAATCTACCAATCAATGGTGCTCGGAGATTGATTGATACATTAATTCTGTCAAAGGTTGATGCAATCACTTCTCAAGGAGAAAATTTTAAGGGGAGGGGGCTAAAAAAATTTATCATGGTAATGATAAAATTGGTGAAGGGGATGTTGGGTAAAAGGTGACTATGAATCAAATGAAGTTCTAGCATTTTTTCTTATCATTATAGTTCAATTGATTTTTTTTCATGGGCCTTATTGTGGAGGACAAAAGATATTCATAAGGAGAAGGATTGAAACAGCCTGAATAGGGGCAGAAATGACTATTAACAGAAATCAGTGAGGGGCCGTGGACCGATATCAAGTGACAATAGGACAGTGTGCACGAAGAGATTCATCTACCTATGGTTGTGCCCCATTCGCATTATTGCTCTATCAGAATAAATCTAAATTGGTGTCCTGAGTTTTGCTGTTATGGCAGTGGAGTTTGTGTAGGAGACAAGAGCCATAAAGAGGCTTGTGAGGGAGCTGATGAATGTGCAGGTCTACTTAAAACATGGCACACATGTAATTTTTGAGAAATTGAATGCTAAAATCAGTATAAACATGTGGATCCTACAAATTTTCCCTAAACCCTGTTGAAAAAATGAATTAATTGCACCCTATTAAAATGAAACAAACTCACAATAAGAATTCATTTTCATATTGGGAGAGTTTGTGTACAGTATTAAAACCCAAAATTACAATATGAACTCATTTCATACTTATATGAACTTAGTTTTGTACATCAACATTTCAAAACATTGTTTCGTACAATAAGAATATGTGTGTGTGCAAAACTATAACTGATTTTGTACAATAACAACCATGTTTCCTATATCAAGCTTCACACTTTTAAAACTGCACAACTGTACACTATCACCCTAATTTGATACATATGCAAGTCAACTTTGGCCAAACATATGTACCACTTTCAAAACTCCAAACTCATACAATATATACCTAGATTTATACAACATCTAAACAAACCAAATTTCGAAGTTAATCAACCATTTATGCAATAGAATAAAACCAACCAAAGAAACAAGAATACAAAATGATTTTTTCACATGAATTTTCTGAATACTACAAAATCAAATCAACCAAATCAGATATATACCACTTAAATGCATCCTATTTTGTTCTAGTTTACATACATCACAAATCTAGAAGCATACAGATACAAAACCCAATAGCATACATAAAAAAACCCCAATCATAATTAACCAAAACTCATAGTAAATCTCCAAATAACCCAAATTTTTTTACCCTAAACGTTCAATTTCATCCCATTTTCAAACAAGCCTGTACAATTAAAATTTGGTTACTTTTTATGTGGAAATCATTGAATGAGGCCACAAAATGTAGGAACCTAATATCAGTTCACTATAAAAAATCAGACTCAGTTTCATACAAGTCAATGTGAGCAATATCAAATAAATCATAAACATCAAAGAACCAAATAAATTTGATTTGCATAGTGTGATTTTTAGTAAACCAATTATTATTTCATAACTGTGCAATTTGGTTGCAAAATGAGAATGCAAAGAGAAAACAAAGAATTTTGGATTTTAATAACCTGCAACCTTGCCTAATTTTAATTATCTACAATGTTCCTATATAAAATTGTGACAATGGAAAGAGAAAGTAGGAAGCATATGGGAAGAAATGGGGGTTGATTGGATGGGGGGGGTTAGTAGTTTCAAAATTTTGGATTCTAATTAATGGCAGAAGAATTTGGATAGATATGTATAAAATCGTCATCCTTTTTTATTTCTTTTTTTTTCACAATTTTTTTGTACCTATCTTGTTTTTTTTATAAAAACTACAAAAAACTAGAAAATGTTAGAAATGATAACGGGTTTAGTTGGTGTCTTTCTTTGGAAAACCATACAAGACAAGCTGCCTACTAGGTGGAATCTAATTGTTCGAGGAGTTCCCTTTGCTGATGACCTCTACCCATTATGTCATACTAGTTTTGAAACCGTGGGGCATGTTCTTGTTTGCTGCACTCTTCCATCCTTGGTTTGGTCACGTATCTACAATGGTGGCTACTAGATTGTGTGCTGGAAGTGCCTCTTCTGTCAATTCTAAAGCCGCATCTACCACAGTCCTGAAAAAGTGATTAGGTACATGTGTTTTTACGATGTGTTGAAAATCACAACTTGGTCATTATGGCATGCTCAGAATGATCTAGTCTTCAACTCTTTAGCTATCGATATGGATGAATTATATGCCATAATTCAATTCCTTGCTTTTCTTTAGATCAACGGCAGGCTGCCTCGCTTAAATTATAATTGTTATAAGTGATTTCATAACCTCAAGTTGGCCATTGAAAACTCTTCCTAATAAGAGTTTCATTCAGATGGTGGTGCGTACTGGAAGTATTTATTAATTTAATTATGCTAGGTGTGTTTACTTGATTGTTTGCTTTTTTTTTTTGTTACATTGTTCTAGTTGAAGAGCTGTAATGGTATTAGCTCCATGTTGGCTCCACTTGATCAGGTTGTACCTTTGTTTCCAATTAATACATATTCTCTTTTTGCTCACTACAAGTAAAAGGTTGTTTTTTTATGGACGTTTGTGACGGCGGGCAGCTGGAAAAAGTCCAATTCTAACAATCGACTACCAACTAAATGTTCATTAGAAGAAACACATTATAATGGCATCAGAACTCCAGCTTACCGATGACATTTTTTGGTAGGTTGTTGTCAGAAGTTGGCCGACCAATTTCCTGACAATTGCCAATTGGAATTTTTTTTAAAAGAACATTTAACTAAATTGCGAAGAAGAAATAAGTGGGTAAAAAAACAATAATGAACAATATGGTGTGAAAAAGATGGAGCAGAAGGAGGAAAAAGAAGATGAAAAAGATAGGAGAATAGAAAAAAAAATGAAAGAGGAAGAGAAAGAAAAAAAAGCAAGGAGAAAAAATGAGGAAGATGAGGGAGAAAAAAAAAAGAAGAAGGATAAGAAAAAAAAAGAAGAAGAACAAGAATAAAAACAAGAACAAGAATATGGTGAGAGGTATAGAAGGAGAAAGGAAATAAATGGTGAGAAAGAGGAAGGAAAGAAAAAAAAAATGTGTGGAGGGTGAGAGTAAAACTAAGATGGAGAAGTAGAGGTTTTATAATGGTAGCATAAGAAATTTAAGTTTTTTGAGCAAGAATAAGTGCTGGGAAAATTTTTCATTTTTTGATGGCTGGTTATCAGAAAAGGACCTTCGGAAAGTTTAAAATTCAAATTTCTTTCATGGGAGGAAAAAAAGGGGAAATTTTGGACCTTCTTATAGTCTCCCATTAGAAAACACCCAATTCAAAATCTCAAATTAAAATTTGATTTTTTAGGTGGGCAAAAGTAGGGGGAAAAATGGAGCAATTATTTTTTTATAACAAACCATCGAAAAACCCACAAAAAACCTTTCAACAATGAGCGGTCAAAGTATTTCCAATAGTAACCATTAGAAGATCCATCAAAAGGTTACCAGCCTATGAATAAATCGTGCATGATATGTTGGAACGTTTTTAAGTTCCATGTCTAGTTTGCGAGTTTCACATAAATGGAAAATGTATTTTGGTTATTTGATTTTAATTAATTTTATAAATTAATTAAAATTCAAGAGTTGTGGCTCTTCTTACTAATCCGTATTGGAAGATCCAGCTAGGTTTTATATTCAGCACAGCAAAACACCCATTTTTGTCACGTGACTTTGTCAGATCTAGAGTGTAGTAAACTTAGTCAGCCTGTGATGCAAAAATGAATGGATCAAACTTCCGATATCTCTGAGCATCCTAAAGCTCAACTACACCAAATTGTTTATGTCAAGTGTTGGGTCGAACCAGTTGCACCTAAACAAGACAACATTTTTATGTGGATAGCCAGGATATTCAAGTTGAATGACTTATTCTAATATACCATAAAAATCACATTCAACGTCATTAGAACCGGTGCTTCGTATGCACACTCCACCGTTAAATATTGAGTTACCATTGCCCCATTCACTTTATGTGAAACTTGTACCAATTTGTGAAATATACAGGCCATGTCTCAACCTAATGTGAAGGGCCACATGCAACATCCTGCAATATGTGATTGACTATATTGTTACATGGGTCGTCGACCTATATAAAAAAATTTTAAGTTAGGAAAATACATGTGAAATGATGGAAATTAATAATGTATATACATAGTGCATTGTATGCACTTACATAGTTTCTGAGCCAGCTTGAAAAGTTTTTTTCAATGTATACGTCCATCTAGGACATGGTAATATTGGGAGCATGGTCATGTACACCATGAACAAACATACTATGGCCAGATTGAGGGATAGGAAAATAGGTTAGTTGAAGGATTAATGTTGGGCTTAAAAATATAAGATGTCAATATATAATGTAAGCTTACTTGAGATATGGCCTGATTTCAGCACAATTTAGTAGAACGTATGTGGTGGCAACTTTAAGTTTATTGTCTATATGGAATCTATTTCAATATGTACCATATAGACGACCTGAAAAATTGAATATGGACTATAGCTTTCCATTATAGGAGGTAGGACCGCCATCATCATTTTGAGGAACTCTGTTCCTCATACACAGAACATGGGATTCAAAGTAATGAGAGCAAAAGATGGAAGTCCCCTCTATAAGGTAAGCTTTACAAATCGATCCCTCAACATGAGTTGTATTAGAAACCTTCAATTTAAGGTCATGTATGCACTACTCAAATTTATACATCCATCGATACTGAACAGGTCTTCCAACCCTTGCTTCATATGGCAAGTGAACAGGCAGATGCTTCATGACATCAAAAAATTCAAGAGGAAAAATTCTTTTAAGCTTATAAAGGATAATTGGAATATTAGACTCCAACTCCAACAAGTGATTAGCATCCAGCTTTGAAGAGCACAAATATCTAAAGAATAGGCTTAACTTGGTTAATGGTTTCCATACATTCTCAAGAATTGCCTAAAGTACAATAGGGAGAAGCCATTGCATCTTCACATGACAATCATGACTCTTCATGCCATACATAGTGTTATCGGAAGTATCAACACATCTGCCAAGATTTGAGGCATACCCATTTGGGAGTCTTAGAGATTTAACCCAAGCGAGAACATCCCGCCTTTGGTTAACTTTGAATGTGAATCGACCCTTTGGTTTGAATAAATGACCATCATTAAGAAGAACTATGTTTAACTTCGATTGATAACAATAAATTGCAAGATCCTTCCATGCCTTAATATCGTCCTTTATCTTGTTCTTAACATCTATAATGGTATTCTAGATATTCTCATACACATTCTTCTCAATATGCATGATATCCATATTATAGCAAATTAAATTCATCCCCCAATAAGACATTTCCCAAAAAATGCTCTGCTTTGTCCAATTGTGCAATTTTTCATAATCACGGGGGTGATGTTATGACCCATCTGTAGTAATTGATGGAAGGAAAGAAATTCATTCAAATATTGCCTCACTTGACAGGTGCTCCAGAGTCAATGAATTCTTTGATTTACCCATTTTAAAACAAACTTTATTTCCTCTATATTTGTGGTTCGTCAGAAGAAATTGCCAATGACAATCAAAGAAAGAAGTTTTCCCAGCATACTAAAATGGGAAGGCCTTATTTGGCCCATACAAATTGGGCAAGACAATCGACCATGAGTCATCTATCTTGAAAGCATGCTATAAGCTAGGAAATCATTTATGGTCCACAATCGTACAGCTTCAAGGAAAATTTTTTCTCTCAATGAGACATCCTATGTTTGGACACCATCATCCCAAAGATGGTTTAGTTTTTCTATTAGATGTTGTAAATAAACATCAATATTATGATTTATGTTACATGGACCTAGAATTAACAAGGAAAGGAACATGTAGGGTTTTTTCACGCACATCCATGGAGGTAAATTATATGAAGTGACAATAACAAGCTTGCAAGAGTATTGTTTTTTGAATGGTCCAAAAAGGGCAAATTCATCAACATACAACCCCAATCGGACATTTCATGGTTCGGTAGCAAACCATGGGTAAAAGCGAAATGTTTACAAGCTTTACCTTCAGATAAATATTTTAAAAAACCTGGGATTGGTCATTGCACTTTATGCCACCTTATCTGCTCTGTTGTTGAGACTGAAGCAAATAGGCATTAGAGACGAGGGCTTAGTGATAAATGATGCTTGGTCTTTCTTACTCGATCTTTACCCCTATTACCCTTGTTTGCTTTTTGAACTTGTACCTCTTAGCTCCACAAAACTTACAAATTCGAGAATTAGTTTATTCTTTCCAGAACAACATGCAGTCATTAACACAGGTGTCAATCTTGAAGTAAGATAGGCCCAATTGCAAACTAACCTTTTCATTTCATATCAATTGTACAACATTTTACTATCTATAAGTTAAGTCTTCTTCATCAATTGGGCAACTTCATTATAACAGGCCTGTGACATGTGATACTCTGACCTAAGGTTCACAGACAGATAGTAACAGATAACTCAGAATGATTCTGGCACCCATCCCATAGAGGAGTTGATTCAGAATTCAACAGGTCAAAGAATCATTGAGCACTTTCATTGGGCTGCTCATCCATGTGGGGGAGGACTTTGTTGGTAATTAGGCCTAATGCCATCTAATACCATTCGTTCATATCAATTTGTTGAAGAGCTCTGATCAAAGTCATCTAATCCACCCGTTTCTCTGTGAGTTTCTGATGCTTCATTAAACGGTTCTGTTACATCTTCACAAAATGGAAAAATTACAGCATAAGGACCTAAACTTATATTCTTTAATTTTCACCATAGTGCATGATTTTTGAAGTGTAAAGTATTCAATATACACCCCCCTTAAGTGGCAAAAATAATGATCGCTTGGTCCTTAAAAAAGCATTGGCACATTGCTTAATTTTCAAGTAACCTATGGACTAAATTGTACGGTTAGAAAAGTTGGCTACTCAATTGCACAAATCTCTAAAGATGGCTATGGAAAGGACATGGATGGAATTATGAAGAAAGGAAATGGATGGAATTAAGGATATTGTTGGGGACCAGAGTGCTTAAAAAGGCAAAGTTGATCATTTATGGCATAATGCAAACTAAGGATCCAAGTGTCCACCCTTTTGTCTAAAAGTTATAATGACCTTTGACAAGATTAAAGGTGGTCAAAAACATGATTTTCCCAGTCAAAATGGCTGGATATAACCTGTCCAAGTGTTGGCCAAATTTTCAAAAATTTGCATATATGCCACCTTGGTAAAAATGATGTATAAATGAAGAAAAATCTTCATTTCATTGGCATTTTCCTTAAATTTCGGTCTCCAGCAGCTAAGACCTCGTCTTTAAGTTGTTCCATCATCCTCCATAGGCACCATACCTTAATAAAACAAGAGGAAGCAAGAGAAAGCAAAGAAGACATCAAAGAGTGCAAGAAAACTTAATTTTGGTTCTATTTGGGTGTTGAGATTTCATAGCAAAGGTAAGGGTTTTCTCAAGCTTCTTGGATTATTTACTATATTTTGAAACATCCATAATGCTAAGACCATGCTTCGAAGAGAGCAAAAAGCTCAAGGAACCAAGCATGGGTTAAGGGGAAAGAAGCATGGCAAAGTTTCAGCCTTAGTGTTACCATGCTAAAGATAGCAGCAACAAAGAAGGGTTTCTAGAGCCCAAGTTAGTACTAACTAAGACCTAAAAGACTCCTAAGACCAAGAAAAAGCTTAAGGAGGGCTGCCATAGTGATCTTATTGTGATATCTCATTGTTTTATTGAATGATTATAGACTAGCCCTAATGTGTTATTGCTGCCAGCATTACATGTGTTTGTTGGTGCATATGGTTGCCATATTTATGTGTATGTGTTGTTTTTGTATGTTTTTATGTCTTTTTATTTTAGGTGGTACGTTGCTATGGAAGACTTTATATTGAAATCCCTCACTAAATTCTTTACAAAGAGCTTACTCCCCTTTCTGTCCATTTTCAGGAACACCTGAAAGAGAACATTCAAACTAATAGTTCTAGCTTGAGTTTTCCTGTGAAATTTTAGGTACATGAACTTCAATATGTCTAGTACTAAAATGGATTTTTTTATGATTTTTAGAGCACATTTGCTAATTTTAGTGTTGGTACTTTTTTCCTTACGCAGCAGCTATCTTTTGAAGTTTCTGGAGTGCATTGTGGTTGTAAGGCTCTCCAAGAAGCTAGTGTAAATACCCAAATAAGCTAGGATATATGTATAATGCATCTATGCATGTAAATACACTATGGATGGTGTATGGATGATATATGAAGCAATAAAGTGATGTTTGAGGTTGAATGTTCAATTCCGTCCATTTTGCAACTCATTAGCTGTTCCAAAGAAAATTATGTTTAATGTTTATGGAATGCCACTAAATTCAGGGAAATGACTTTCCCAAGTGTTTAAGACATGTAAGAACCTACCCATGTTGGTTTTTTACCTGGAAATGAAGTGCATGAATTTTATGAAATTTTGTATGGGCATTATGGTCATTAGTTATACAGATTTGGTACCCTGTACTGAAAGAGTCATAACTTACTATACATAATGATTTTAGCTATGAAATTTTTGACCACATCTAGAGCACATATAGAGGTTGAACTGAAATTTGGAATTTCTAAATTTGGGGCTCCGTAACCAAAGATATGACATTCTAAAGTTGGCTAAGTTATTGTTCATCTGGTCAGAATTTGGTAACCAACTTAAAAAATCCATAACTTTGTCCATAGGTGGGATTTTGACGTAAAAAGAAAATTATTGGTTTGCTATATGTCTCTACTTGATAATGGAATAAATAAAATAGGGGGTTACATGGCTAGAATGATACAATTTATTAGTGGAATTTACAGTTGCAATGGCTTACTACTGGAATTTAACAAGACTCTTAATGTGTAGAAGCCAAAACTAATCATTGTGCTAGTTTTTTCCTTCTTAGCTTCCATAGTGTGCATAAATGTAAATATGTGTTTTATGATTTGACCAATATACATATATTTGCATAAAGACCAAGAGGGCCACATGGGTAATGTAGTGAGCATTGTTCTGATGGCCTACAGAACATGTATAGCTCCTGGGAGATTGACACATTAAACATTGTCACTGTATTTAAGCTCTCATAGTGGTAATAAAAGTTGGTATCAGAGCTAAGTTTGAATGTGGTTTACGTGCATATGACATGATGCATATAGTTGCATACATATAGCTTAGTTGGGTCAGCTGCTAGTGTTAAGTACTTAGCACAAAGTATATATTGTGCTCTTCTGATTTTCATGAAACAGGAAAATGGTCGCCACAAGGAGAGGGGATCAGGGACCCCTAATACCTCCTACTGAGCAAAGGCAGGCCAACAGAAATGGAAGGGGTGTAGAAGAGCAACCAAGGGTTCAGGAAGTAGAAAACCTAGCACCTGACATGAATGTACCGCAGGTGTGGGTTGAACTACAAAGAAACCTATCCCAGATAAATAAAAACTTAGTAAGGTTACTACAAGCTCAACAATAAGGAGTCCAAGTAGCATAAGCATTACCACAGGAGTAGAACCAGGAAGTTGTTAGGAACAACCCCGTGAATGTTCCTTCTGATGAAAATGAAGAGAATGAAGATGCTGAAGATGAGGATAGAAGACATCCTAGAGGCAGAAGAATCAGGTCTGAGATTGGCCAAGTATCCAGAGCCAATAACTCAGCTTATGACCATTCCATGGGGGATGAAGCTAAAAGACCTAGTGAGGGGAGAATAAGAAGGAGACATAGAGACTATATGGACTTAGAAGAATCACATAGGTCTAGAAGGTATAGAGCTAAAGATCTTGAGAGCTCTTATGATGTCAGATTGTTGGAGAGGTTTCAAGGCCTACGACCTCCACAATTTGATGGTAGAGCTGGACTAGAGAAAGCTAAAGAATGGCTTGGATTCATTAAGAAGATGTCTGAGAGGATGCACTTAAACTCTACTAATAAAGTATCTCTAGCTACCTATAATCTTGTAGGTAGTGCAGAAATGTGGTGGGAAAGTGTTAGAGATAGGCATGCCGCCTAGAGAGGCAGAAGAGCAGATCGTGAGCTAGAGATGACATGGCCTGAGTTCACAAGGTTGTTCCAGGACCAGTATATAAGTGATGCCATCAAAGACCTAAAGCAAGCTGAGTTTGATGCACTACAACAAGACAACCTCAGTGTTCTGTAATACGAACACAAGTTCAACCAACTTGAGGTACGCACCACAGTACCATGGGTTGAAAGAACTTAAATCCAAGAGGTTTGTCAGAGCCTGAGACCAGATATCAGGAGAACTATTAGGCCTTTCAATGCCATTACATATCATGATGCTGTTCAGAAGGATTTACTGGTGGAACAGGAAGAGTATGAAAGTAAATGGTCTCCTAGTAGACTAGGAGAGACCAGCCAAGCTGGAAGACTGTAGAAACCAATGAAAGGTAAGGACACTACGAAGGCTGGAAAACCTAGTATGGAGGGCAAGGCCAAGATTAAGTTTGTTGGCCCAAGGTGTCCTCGATGTAAGAAGTTTCATGGCAAGAGGCCATGTGATAGCCAAAGGGCTATCGCCTCTCTCACTACATACTTCCTGCCAGTAGCGTGGTCGGGAAACCTGGCATCACCCGAAGGAGGCGCTAACACTGACCTTGGAAAGAGCGAAGTCAAACGCCTCGAACTCAGGACTTCGGCTAGTACGTCAAGAATTTCAAAGATGTTGCCGGCTCCCTTAGGGGACCAAACGAATCACCTTCAAGAATAAAGAACCAGCTATTGCAAGCAGGAGAGACTCTCCCCGAAGGCGGAACCCTCGAGCCAGAGAACTCCTCGAACTACGGGCATGATTCCCGAAGAAGGGCACCTGTACCAAAGGACGACCTCGTCCAAAGGACCTCGGGAGTACGGCATGAGCATTTAAGGAGCCTCTGACATGTCGCCCCCAGGCGCTACACGCCGCCTCAAACGACGGTCTGACACGCCGACGCCATCCGAGTCTTGTCACAACCTATCTCGGACCAAGATTCAAGGAGCCTACAAACGGCTACTTGTCCCCTACGCCCGAAAGTACAGAGAGCATCCGACCGAACACGTGTCGTGATCTGAACGGGCTAGGCACTCCTATAAATACTAGGAAACAAGCCCTGACAAAGTATCCAACTCTCTCTCCCTGAGGAAAATAAAAACAGGCAAGGCCACTTAACCCCTTAGTGCTCCTCCTCTATCTTCCTTCAGGACACTAAGTTGGGCGTCGGAGGCTCCTTCCCGGAAAAACATCCCGGGGACCTCCTAACCCTATTATCTTCAGCATTTCAGGCACACTCCCCTGGGAAATCTGTGCTCCAGGCATTCTCCCTCTCAGGAAGTCCCTCCTGAAGTCATAATGTCACCCGACAAAGATGCTGCTGGCCATCACCATGTTAGTTTGAAACACAGGCATGTCTCAGATATGGATCTTTGGATCACTAGAACAAGGACTGCCCTTTAGTCCAAACAAGAGGGCAGGAGGACCAAGGCCAAAATAGGCCTAATATGCCACCTGTTAGAGACAATCAACTAAGGGGTCTTCATAGAGCTCAAAGGCCTCAACTGCAGAGAGCTGGAAGGGTATTCCATATTGATAAGGGAGAGATATCCCAACAAGGAGCACTTTGAGGTAACATTTATTTTAATGGTGTGCCAGTTAGTGTGTTGTTTGATACTGGTGCTTCAGTGTCTATTATGGCTAGAAGTTAACTGAATCCATGAAATTGTCTATAGAATTCATGCCTAATGTATCATTAGTAAGAACAGCGGGTACTCAATGTCTTTTCGCTAATGAATTGGCTAAGAATTGTGAGCTAGTAGTTGGCTAAGAATTGTGAGCTAGTAGTTGGAAAGACTAAGATTTTGACTGATCTGCTAGTGTTAAATATTCCAAAGTATGATATTGTTCTTGGCATGGATTGATTAGCAAAGCATGGAATCAATATTGATTGTGCTAAAAGAGAAATCACATTGCCTAGTAATAAAGTGCATGCATTAGTGAATTCTAAGGAATTAGTGTATGAAATGCATGGCTTGGAACTAAAAGTTATGGATGAAATTCCTATGGTTTCTGAAGATAAATATTACACGTTAAATGGTGTTGAAATTGATGAGGAAGTTCATAGAATACCTGTAGTGAGAGACTTTCCACAGGTTTTTCTTGAAGACCTACCAGGTATTCCCCCTCCAAGAAAGGTAGAATTTGAAATCAAGTTACAAAACAGGGTAGTACCAATATCCATACCTCCTTATAGAATGCCAATCACAGAGAAGACTGAGCTCAAGAAACAACTTGATGAACTTCTTTAGAAAGGGTTCATAATACCAAGTGTTTCACCGTGCAAAGCTCCAGTTCTCTTTGTGAAAAAAGAAGGATGGATCATTGAGATTGTGTATTGACTACAAATAGCTGAATGCTGTAACTATAAAAAACAAGCATCCACTCCCTAGGATTAAGGGTCTATTTGATCAACTCAAGGGAGCAAAGATCTTTTCTAAGATTGATTTGAGATCTGGGTATTTTCAATTAAGAGTAAAAGAGGAGGATATACCCAAGAAAACATTTCGAACAAGATATGGACACTATGAGTATACAGTTATGCCATTTGGCTTGACTAATGCCCCTGCTGCATTCATGGACCTGATGAACCATGTGTTCAAACCTTACTTGGACAAGTTTGTAGTGGTGTTCATTGATGACATCTTACTGTATTTCGAGGATGAAAGTGAACATGAGCATCACTTGAGAACTATCTTGAACACACTGTTGAACAATCAACTATATGCAAAATATTCCAAGTGCCAATTCTGGATTACAGAAGTGTCTTTCTTTGGACACATCATTTATGCACAAGGCCTTAGAGCAAACCCGGAAAAGGTCAAGGCTGTGCAAGAGTGGGAAAGACCTAAGACTTTAAAGGAAGTCAGAAGCTTCCTAGGACTGGCAGACTATTACAGAAGATTTGTACCAAAATTTTCCATGATTGCCTTAGTTCTTACTCAACTGACCAAGAAAGGTCAAAGATTTGAGTGGACTGAGAAGTGTAAAAAGAGTTTTCAGGAACTGAAGAGCAGATTGACTCAAGCCCCAGTGTTGATCCTACCTAATCCAAGTAAGCCATATATCATTTATACAGATGCATCTAGATCCGGGTTAGGATGTGTTCTGATGCAAGATAGAAATGTGATTGCTTATGGGTCAAGGCAATTGAGACCCCATGAGCAAAACTATCCAACCCATGACCTAGAGCTTACTACGGTGATCTTTGCCCTAAAACAAGAAGGCATTGCCTATTGGGAAGCTCATTTGTGGTATACACTGACCATAAGAGCCTAAAGTACCCGTTCACTCAGAAAGAGTTGAACATGAGGCAAAGAAGATGGTTGAAGTATATCAAAGACTACAACTATAGCATTGAGTACACTGAAGGTAAAGACAATCAAGTTGCAGATGCCTTAAGTAGAAAGTACACTGGTTTGCTAAAAGGTGGATCTTTGGCAGATACTAGTAAGGAGAATAGTTTGATATGCCTTTTGCATAAGTGGCAACAGTGGGAAGAAGCACAAGTCTATACATTAACTATTCAGTCTGGGTAGATTGAGGAGATAAGGAAGGCACAAAAAGCAGATCCAAACTTGAAGAAGATTTCAGGAGAAGACAAAGGGTCTTTGTGTGAATCATTTGCCTACAAGTAAGGATTATTGTACTTTAAGGACAAAATATATGTGCCTAGTGAGCAAGAACTCAGAAATGAAATACTTGAAGAGGCTTACATGAGCAAACTGAATATCCATCTTGGAAGTGAAAAATGTACAAAGACTTGAAGACACATTTTTGGTGGCCAAACATGAAGAAAGACATAGCCACATATGTGTCTAAATGTGCAACATGCCAAAGAGTGAAAGTAGAGCAATAGAAGCCAGCAGAAACACTACAGACTTTACCCATTCCAATTAGAAAGTGAGGTAACATAATAGTGGACTTCTTAACTAGGTTGCCTATGACCAGATTAAGACATGACACAATCTAGGTCATTGTAGATAGGTTAACCAAATGTGCTCACTTTTTGCCAATAAAGATCACAGACTCACTGGAAAATTTGGCACAAATATACATCAAAGAGACAGTAAGGCTGCATGGAGTGCCAGACTCCATAGTGTCAGATAGAGATCCAAGGCTTATAGCTAGATTTTGAAGTGTTTTTCACAAGGCACTAGGATCCAAAATCCACCTGAGCACTGCTAATCATCCTTAGACCGATGGACAGACTGAGAGGGTGATTTAGGTATTGGAAGACATGCTTAGGAGTTGTATATTGGATTTTAAAGGGGAATAGGACCAACACTTACCTTTGGTGAAATTTTCTTATAAAAATAGTTATCAAACCATCATTGGTATGGCACCTTATGAAGCCTTTTATAGGAGAAGGTGCATGACACCCCATTGTTGGGTGGAAGCCTCAGAGAGGCTCGAGTTGGGTCCAGAGATTATTGAAGACACAACAATTAAAATCAAGAAGATACAAGAAAGGTTAAAAATAGCTAATGAAAGGACCATTGCTTATGTGAACAAAACAAGAAGAGACTTGGAGTTTATGGTTGGAGACAAAGTGTGGCTCAAAGTAGCACTAACCAAAGGCACTATGGGGTTTGGCAAACATAGTAAGCTATCTTCAAGGTACATTGGTCCTTATGAAATACTAGAAAGGGTTGGCAATGTGGCTTAGAGGTTGGCTCTACCGCCAAGTATGTCAAGTGTCCATAATGTTTTCCACATCAGTATGCTTAAGAAGTGTTTGATAGACACAAAGCATACTATAGCAGTGGAAGACATACAGTTAGAGCTTAGTTTGACATACAAAGAAAAACCTATAACTATCTTAGCTAAGGATACCAGAAGGCTAAAAAACAAGCTTATTCCTATGTTCAAAGTTCAGTGGTCACGCCATTCTGAAAGAGAGGCGACCTGGGAAACTGAGAAAGGAATGCAAGAGAGATATCCAGAAGAGTATCCATAGCTAAAGGCAATTTTGGAGGACCAAAATTTTTAAGGGGGGAAGAAATGTTACACGTTCACAAAATGGCAAAATTACAGCATAGGGACCTAAACTTATATGCTTTAATTTTCACCATAGTGCATGATTTGTGAAGCGTAAAGTATTCAATACACACCCCCTTAAAGGGCAAAAACAATGATAGCTTGGTCCTTAAGAAAGCATTAGCACATCACCTAATTTTAAAGTAACCTATGGACTAAATCGTAAGGTTACAAAAGTTGGGTACTCAATTGCACAAATCTCTAAAGATGGCTATGGAAAGGACATGGATGGAATTATGAAGAAAGGACATGGATGGAATTAAGGATATTGTTGGGGGACCAAAGTGCTTAAGAAGGCAAAGTTGATCATTTATGGCATAATGCCAACTAAGTATCCAAGTGTCCACCTTTTTTTCTAAAAGTTATAATAACCTTTGACAAGGTTAAAGGTGGTCAAAAACATGATTTTCCCAGCCAAAATGGCTGGATATAACCTGTCCAAGTGTTGGCCAAATTTTCAAAAATTTAAATATATGCCACCTTGGTAAAAATGATGTACAAATGAAGAGAAATCTTCATTTCATTGGCATTTTCCTTAAATTTCGGTCTCCAGCAGCTAAGACCTCTTCCTTAAGTTCTTCCATCATCCTCCATAGCCACCATACCTTAAGAAAACAAGAGGAAGTAAGAGAAAGCAAAGAAGACATCAAAGAGTGCAAGAAAACTTAATTTTGGTTCTATTTGGGTTTTTAGATTTCATAGCAAAGGTAATGGTTTTCTCAAGCTTCTTGGATTGTTTACTATATTTCCAAACATCCATGAAGCTAAGACCATGATTGGAAGAGAGCAAAAAGCTCAAGGAACCAAGTATGGGTTAAGGGGAAAGAAGCATGGCAAAGTTTCAGCCTTAGTGTTACCATGCTAAATATGGCAGCAACAAAGAAGGGTTTCTAGAGCCCAAGTTAGTACTAACTAAGACCTAAAAGACTCCTCAGACCAGCCAAAAGCTTGAGGAGGGCTGCCATAGTGATCTTATTGTGATATCTCATTGTTTTATTGAATGATTATAGACTAACCCTAATGTGTTATTGCTGCTAGCATTACATGTGTTTGTTGCTATGCTTGTTGGTGCATATGGTTGCCATATTTGTGTGTATGTCTTGTTTTTTTATGTTTTTCTGTCTTTGAATTTTAGGTGGTATGTTGCTATGGAAGACTTTATATTGAAAGCCCTTACTAAGTTCTTTACAAAGAGCTTACTCCCCTTTCTGTCCATTTTCAGGAACACCTGAAAGAGAACATTTAACCTAATAGTTCTAGTTTGATTTTTCATGTGAAATTCCTGGTACATATACTTCAATATGTCTAGCATTAAACTGGAGTGTTTCATGATTTTTAGAGTACATTTGCTAATTTTAGCATTGGTACTTTCTGCCTTACACAACAGCTGTCTTTTGAAGTTTCTAGAGTGCATTGTGGTTGTAAGGCTCTCCAAGAAACTAGTGTACATACCCAACTAAGCTGGGACATTTTTATGATGCATCTATGCATTTAAATACACTATGGATGGTGTATGGATGATATAGGAAGCAATAAAGTGATGTTTGAGGTTGAATGTTCAATTCCGTCCATTTTGCAACTCATTAGCTGTTCCAAAGAAAATTATGTTTAATGTTTATGGAATGCCACTAAATTTAGGGAAATGACTTTCCCAAGTGTTTAAGACATGTAAGAACCTACCCATGTTGGTTTTGCACCTGGAACTGAAATGTATGAATTTTATGAAATTTTGTATGGGCATTATGGTCATTAGTTGTACAGATTTGGTACCCTGTACTGCAAGAGCAATAACTTATTGTACATAATGAGTTTGGCTATGAAATTTTGACTACACCCAAAGCATACAGAGGTTGAATTGAAATTTGGAATTTTTAAATTTGGAGCTCTGTAGCAAAAGATATGACATTCTAAAATTGGCTAAGTTAGTGTTCATCTGATCAGAATTTGGTAACCAACTTAAAAAATCCATAACTTGGTCCATAGATGGGCTTTTGATGTAAAAAAAAATTTATTGATTTTCTCTGAGTCTCTACTTGATAATGGAACAAAGAAAATAGGGGGTTACCTGGCTAGAATGATACAGTGTTTTAGTGGAAGTTACAGGTGCAGTGGCTGGCCACTAGAACTTAACTAGATTGCCTATTGTGTGGAGGCCAAAACTAATAATTGTGCTAGTGTTTTCCTTCTTAGCTTCCATAATGTGCATAAATGTAAATATGTGTGTTATGGTTTGACGAATATACACAAATTTGCATAAAGACTAAGAAGGCCATTTGGGTAATATAGTGAGTATTGTTCTAATGGCCTATAGAACATGCATAGCTCCTAGGAGATTGACACATTAAACGTTGTCACTATATTTAAGCTCTCAGAGTGGTAACAGGTTCTCCATGAGCTGTCTAGTTCAAGTAAAAAGGCATGAACCCCCATTTATAAAAATTAACTCTAACCTCGCCACACTCTCTAAACTTAAATTCTTACACTTCTAATAAGGACAACCAATGCTGTAATTGTTCATTTTTTCAGGGTGACCGATAGCAAATGATATAAATTTATCAACCTTGGATTCCCACTCCTTTATGTAACCCATTCGGCTTGGCAAGAAACGGTTATAGTACATCCAACTATGACCATACTCCATTATAAACTAAATCTGTTGGTAAACGTATAAAACACAACCATGAAAACATACATTTATTTTTTATTCACCCATTGATAAAATATATGTGTTACTGATAAAATATTTTTAAATATTTTTTCATATTTAGTCCCATTTTATTGAAAAATAATATATTTTTATTTATTGATAAAACAAATATGTGTGTCTTTAATAAAATAAAGAATTGTGTTAATTTTAATTCACCTAAATTTATTTATAGAATAAAAATGTCTTTTAATTAAAATTTATTTCATAAATTAAAAATATTCTTTCATATTTAAAAGTTTCCAATAATTCATCCCTCATAGTTCAAACATAAATTCAGCTTTATAGGAAAATCCTATTTTATTCAATAATTCCTTGACCAATATACACACATAAATATTATACCCAATCAATCAAAGTTAATTACACCTAACAAATTCAAATTTTCTATTAATTTCTGAGATTAAAAAAATTACAAAAATTTATTGAATTATCATGAATTGCAATATTTTGTCATATATATATACATATATATATTCTTCATTACCATCAATTTTGTTTTAAAAAAGGAAATTTAGTTAATCAAACCTAACAAAATACTAAATCCCTATTAATTTTTGAAATAAAAAAAAACAAAAAAAAATCATGAAATTACATATATGAATGGGTCAACCCTGAACTTCAATTCCAATCATCAACAATAACATATCACAAACATTTCATTCATTTCACAACCGAAAAAACATTTTTTGGATTTTTCACAAAAAAAATTCAAAAGAAAAGAGAGAAAAAAGAAAAAAGAATGCTTCAAGAATGTACCTCAAACTCGAACAAGAAACCTTGCAAATGACCTAGTCACCTTCGAATCTATGAGAACAAATAGGAAGTTTCACACATTGTAGCCAAAAATTCAAATATATAATAAAACTCAAAAATAAAAAAATAGCATAAAATAAGTTGAAAATGTGAAAAAACTTACTTTTATCAGTGATTCGGCACCAAATCCACGACTATGAGCTGAAGGAATAAGACTGAAGCATGCCCACGACACAAAATTGGTGGTTCTTGCTCAAGAAGTGTTAGGTTCGTGTGAGAGACAGGGAGAGGTTGAGAACACAGACTGGGACAAGAAATGCCTGGGGCCAAGTTGGGGGATTTTAATTTCAGATTTCCAACGTCTTAGTAGTTGGAAAAGACAATGATAAAACATACCATTTCATGTAACTAGCTGGACGTGAAGCTTTAATACTTTCCGTTGGAAAATAAAAAAAATTGTCCTGCCCCTTTTTTATTTCCAATTTCAAAATTTAATTTCAAATTTTTTCCACATATAATGCAAAACAATTTAAGGGGGGAAATAGGAAACTTGTTTTTCCAACGGCTTGCCTGTTGGAAACATTTTTTTCCCTCCACCAACGATTCATTGTGTTGGTATTTTCCAACAGCTAGGCCGTTAGAAACTAAGCCATTGGAAAATTGGTCTTTTATAGTAGTGATATCTTTATTTATATGTTACAATCATACAATTGTCGTTTGGAATTCTTTTTTAATTAGATCTGGTTTTGATCGTTTCAATTGTTGTTTTGTTTGCTGCAGCTGATAACAGAAGCTATAGAGATGCTCAAGGAAAGGATTAGATCAATCCAATATGCGATAACCAAATTCACCAAAAAGAAGCACAAGCAGTTATAATAGAATTTTAGGAAATTGCTCATGGTTTGCCTAAAAAATTCGATCACTTTAAGAGAGCTTGTAAAATCAAGGCATCCAATTCTTTCCTCCTCGATTTCCGTGGCTAAGAAGATGGTCAAGGCGAAGCCAAAGGACCACTTAATTAGTTGCGAAAGTTTGTAAATAACACAAAAACTAACATGTCCTAATGGCTAGGTTTGGTTCCCCAATAGCGGATCCAGTATAAATGAAGCGGATTCAATGTTGGAGCTTGCCGCTAGAGTTGGCATTTAGGAGGGCAGTTTAGATCGATCATGATGACGAGTTCACCAAGCAATTGGGGATAAATTATGGTATAAATGTGCCATCTAAGATAGTAGAGGAATTGTCAGTGGTGGCAACAATAAAAGCAGAAAAGTAGTAAAAGTCGAAGTCGATGAAGTGGAGAGGCATGTCCTTAGTGAGGGTGGGGCAACTAATTGAGAATTGAGGAAAGGATTATAGCTAGAGAGTTATGGATATTGGGATAGTGGAAAATTGAGACTACAATTAAAATCAGTATAAAAAATTATTGAAGAGGGAGACTTGGGTAATCAATTTTGGCTCGCAAGGTCATGAATTTGGCAATGGGCAATTGAACACAAGGAGACAGTGAGCGAAAAAAAGTGAAGAAGATGTAGCATTTCTAGTGAGGTGGGAGTTAGGTTCATTCGTCAAAATAAAATGATCATCAAATTTTGGGGAAAAAAGATCAAATAAATAACTAAGGTTTGAAAAATATCAGTTTAGTCATTGAAATAAATTGCATTAAATGTCATGTTACCATTTTCGTCAATCAAATAAGTTTTAGAACTAACAAAGTTAACGATTTTGAAGTTATAGGACTCGTTTGGCAATTCAAGTACTTTTGGAATTTACTTGACAAAATTGAAAAAAAATTATAAGATAGAAAATGTCCCTAAACTACCAAATATTGCTTAATCGTTCCTAAACTATATCTAGTATTACTTAATGGTCATACAGTTCATCATATCCGTTAAGAATGGACGGAAAAATGATGTGGTTACTGATTTGGCATGAAAAAATAATGTGGTTACTGATATAACATTACTTTTCCAACAATCTTTAATAGAATAATAGACAACAAGACGATTATATAGTTTAGGGATGATTAAGTAACATTTGATTATTTAAGAACAAATAAGCAACATTGGATATAGTTTAGGGACGACTAATGGAATTTACCTTTTGGCTTTTCTCACTACAAGAAAACAAGGCTAATGTGACTGACCAAAAAGTGGCATTTAGTCACACGTGGCATTCAGTCACATAATGCGACTGAAAATGCCACAGGAAAAAATAGTGGCATAAATCCTGGTCGCAAAAGTTGTGTGACTACTTCGTGCAACTAACTTGTGATTGAAAATGTCAATTGTTTAACTACTGGGCTAGTACACTTTGTGCGACTGAGAGAAACAGTCGCATCGGCATCATGCGACTGAATTTTAGTCTCACGCCTAATATATTTTTTTTCAAATTTAATTTTAAATTTATTTATAATTATCAAAAGTAGATTGCAATTAATATAATAATTAATCCACCAAAATTTAGTACTAAACTATATACTAAAATAACTACTAAAATTAACATTAAAATTGACCTGCCAAAATTAATGGTAAAATTAACACTAAAGTTTAGCACTAAAATTAATAGTAAAATGAAATCCATACTAAAATCTAGACATACAATCCACCAAAATTAACATATAATCTACATGCAAATTGATAGTATAATTCACCAAAAATTAATATTAAACTAAAATTAGCATATAATACATGATAAAATAACATAAAATCCACAAAAAAAAAAATTGTATATAATCCACCAAAAATGGAACACGAAGATGCACCCAACACTTCAATAGGTGGGGAAACAAAACTTGAAAACAATTTATAGATGCAACAAACATTATATTATGTGATACTAAAATCATATTATAAAAGTGTTAAGTTCTTATTATACCAAATTGGAATCCCAATATGTGAAACCGAGTTCTTTTTGTTTGAAAGGGAATTTTTATTGTATGAAACTAAGTTGAAATTATATGAAATTATGTTTTTATAATATTAAACTAAGTTTCTATTTTATGAAATTGGATTCTTATTGTATCAAATTAAAATGTTGATGTATGAAACTATAAATCTATTTAAAAAAAATGATTTCCTATTAAACAAAATTGAGTTCAGATTATGAAAAATGAGTTCTATTATAAGAAATTGAATATTATTCATAAAATCTAACAAAAACTCTCCAAATGTCTGAATGTATGCCACTCTTCAAACATGTTTGATTATGCGAAAAAATGAATGAATAATCTCATTTTTAAATAGTTACCACATTTATTATGTTATATTATATTTATTTGTTTTATTAAGATTTTCTTTTCAAATGAATTCAAATTCAAAAATTTTCCATGGTTAAAAATTTAAATAAGTTAATATATTCCATTATTATCTCAATCAAATATGACTTATCCTAATAAAAAAAGTTACCATTTATACTCAAAACTAACAAACCTTTAACATTGTCAAGTTGGTGTTTGTGCACCTAAGTGCACAGTCTCAAGCCTCTAAGTCAACACTTATGGTGGTAATTATTATATTTTTCTTTTTCCAAGCTAGTAAATATGGTAATTTGCTTCAAGTTTGAGATGAAACATAAATCAATTAAATGCATAACCAATGTCACACATTAAAGGCCAATTTGGTATAGTTTAATACGTTGGGTTTAACATGTTTTTTGGATATTTGTTGATCCCACCATAAATTTACATACGATTTATCCCTAATGTTTGTAAAATTTACATGTCTCACCCAACTCACATAATTTGTCTTCAACATCATCCACTCCTGTTGCCCTTATGTAAACAAGCTTGAGAACATCACCATATGCAAGGCAGTGGATTTTGTCCAATCTGATACCGTCCTCATTCTCAGCAACAGCTCCACCACTATGCATGCCATCAATTGTATCAAAATCCTCAACTTAAAAAAGGCCCACAAATAGATGATATCATATGGATCTCACTATCTGATCTGAATCATCATCATCTTGTCAATCTACCAATCAATGGTGCTCGGAGATTGATTGATACATTAATTCTGTCAAAGGTTGATGCAATCACTTCTCAAGGAGAAAATTTTAAAGGGGGCTAAAAAAAATTTATCATGGTAATGATAAAATTGGTGAAGGGGATGTTGGGTAAAAGGTGACTATGAATCAAATGAAGTTCTAGCATTTTTTCTTATCATTATAGTTCAATTGACTTTTTTCTCATGGGCCTTATTGTGGAGGACAAAAGATATTCATAAGGAGAAGGATTGAAACATACAAATTTTCCCCAAACCCTGTTAAAAAAATGAATTAATTGCACCCTATTAAAATGAAACAAATTGGCAATAAGAATTCATTTTCATATTGGGAGAGTTTGTGTACACTATTAAAACCCAAAATTAGAATATGAACTCATTTCATACATATATGAACTTAGTTTTGTACATCAACATTTCAAAACATTGTTTCGTACAATAAGAATATGTGTGTGTGCAAAACTATAACTGATTTTGTACAATAACAACCATGTTTCCTATATCAAGCTTCACACTTTTAAAATTGCACAACTGTACACTATCACCCTAATTTGATACATATGCAAGTCAACTTTGGCCAAACATATGTACCACTTTCAAAACTCCAAACTCATACAATATATACCTAGATTTATACAACATCTAAACAAACCAAAGTTTGAAGTTAATCAACCATTTATGCAATAGAATAAAACCAACCAAAGAAACAAGAATACAAAATGATTTTTTCACATGAATTTTCTGAATGCTACAAAATCAAATCAACCAAATCAGATATATACCACTTAAATGCATCTGATTTTGTTCTAGTTTACATACATCACAAATCTGGAAGCATACAGATACAAAACCCACTAGCATACATAAAAAAAACCCCAATCATAATTAACCAAAACTCATAGTAAATCTCCAAATAACCCAAATTTTTTTACCCTAAACATTCAATTTCATCCCAATTTCAAACAAGCCTGTACAATTAAAATTTGGTTACTTTTTATGTGGAAATCATTGAATGAGGCCATAAAATGTAGGAGCCTAATATCAGTTCACTCTAAAAAATCAGACTCAGTTTCATACAAGTCAATGTGAGCAATATCAAATAAATCATAAACATCAAAGAACCAAATAAATTTGATTTGCATAGTGTGATTTTTAATGAACCAATTATTATTTCATAACTGTTCAATTTGGTTGCAAAATGAGAACGCAAAGAGAAAACAAAGAATTTTGGATTTTAATAACCTGCGACCTTGCCTAATTTTAATTATCTACAATGTTCCTATACAAAATTGTGACAATGGGAAGAGAAAGTAGGAAGCATATGGGAAGAAATGGGGGTTGATTGGATGGGAGGGGTTAGTAGTTTCAAAATTTTGGATTCTAAATAATGGCAGAAGAATTTGGATAGATATGTATAAAATCGTCATCCTTCTTGATTTCTTTTTTTTTTTCACAATTTTTTTGTACCTATCTTGGTTTTTTTATAAAAACTACAAAAAAATAGAAAATGTTTGAAATGATAACGGGTTTAGTTGGTGTCTTTCTTTGGAAAACCATACAAGACAAGCTGCCTACTAGGTGTAATCTGATTGTTCAAGGAGTTCCCTTTGCTGATGACCTCTACCCATTATGTCATACTAGTTTTGAAACCGTGGGGCATGTTCTTGTTTGTTGCACTCCTCCATCCTTGGTTTGGTCACGTATCTACAATGGTGGCTACTAGATTGTGTGTTGGAAGTGCCTCTTCTATCAATTCTAAAGCTGCATCTACCACAGTCCTGAAAAAGTGATTAGGTACATGTGTTTTTACGATGTGTTGAAAATCACAACTTGGTCATTACGGCATGCTAAGAATGATCTAGTCTTCAACTCTTTAGCTATCGATATGGATGAATTATATGCCATAATTCAATTCCTTGCTTTTCTTTAGATCAACAGCAGGCTGCTTCGCTTAAATTATAATTGTTATAAGTGGTTTCATAACCTCAAGTTGGCCATTGAAAACTCTTCCTAATAAGAGTTTCATTCAGATGGTGGTGCGTACTGGAGGTATTTATTAATTTAATTATGCTAGGTGTGTTTACTTGTTGGTTTGCTTTTTTTTTGTTCTATTGTTCTAGTTGAAGAGCTGTAATGGTATTAGCTCCATGTTGGCTCCACTTGATCAGGTTGTACCTTTGTTTCCAATTAATACATATTCTCTTTTTGCTCACTACAAGTAAAAGGTTGTTTTTTTATGAACGTTTCTGACGGCGGGCAGTTGGAAAAAAGTCCAATTCTAACAATCGACTGCCAACTAAATGTTCATTAGAAGAAACACATTATAATGGCATCAGAACACCAACTTACCGATGACAGTTTTTGGTAGGTTGTTGCCGGAAGTCGGCCGACCAATTTCCTGACAATTGCCTATTGGAATTTTTTTTAAAAGAACATTTAACTAAATTGCGAAGAAGAAATAAGTGGGTAAAAAAATAGTAATGAACAGTATGGTGTGAAAGAGATGGAGCAGAAGGAGGAAAAAGAAGATGAAAAAGATAGGAGAATAGAAAAAAAATGAAAGAGGAAGAGAAAGAAAAAAAGCAAGGAGAAAAAATGAGGAAGATGAGGGGAAAAAAAAAGAAGAAGGATAAGAAAAAAAAAGAAGAAGCACGAGAATAAAAACAAGAACAAGAATATGGTGAGAGGTATAGAGGGATAAAGGAAATAAATGGTGAGAAAGAGGAAGGAAAGAAAAAAAAATGTGTGGAGGGTGTGAGTAAAACTAAGATTTTGGTGGAGAAGTAGAGGTTTTATAATGGTAGCATAAGAAATTTAAGTTTTTTGAGCAAGAATAAGTGCTGGGAAAATATTTCATTTTTTGGTGGCAGGTTGTCAGAAAAGGACCTTCGGAAAGTTTAAAATTCAAATTTCTTTCTTGGCAGGAAAAAAAGGGGAAATTTTGGACATTCTTATAGTCTCCCATTAGAAAACACCCTATTCAAAATCTCAAATTAAAATTTGATTTTTTAGGTGGGGAAAAGTAGAGGGAAAAGCGGAGCAATTATTTTTTTATAACAAACCATCAAAAAACCCACAAAAAACCTTTCAATAATGAGCGGTCAAAGTATTTCCAATAATAAGCCATTAGAAGATCCATCAAAAGGTTACCAGCCTATGAATAAATCGTACATGATATGTTGGAACGTTTTTGAGTTCCATGTCTAGTTTGCGAGTTTCACATAAATGGAAAATGTATTTTGGTTATTTGATTTTAATTAATTTTATAAATTAATTAAAATTCAAGAGTTGTGGCTCTTCTTACTAATTCGTATTGGAAGATCCATCTAGGTTTTATATTCAGCACAGCTAAACACCCATTTTTGTCACGTGACTTTGTTGGATATAAAGTGTAGTAAACTTAGTCAACCTGTGATGCAAAAATGAATGGATCCAACTTCCGATATCCCTGATCATCCTAAAGCTCAACTAAACCAAATTTTTTATGTCAAGTGTTGGGTCAAACCAGTTGCACCTAAACAAGACAACATTTTTATGTGGATAGCCAGGATATTCAAGTTGAATGACTTATTCTAATATACCATAAAAATCACATTCAACGTCACTAGAATTGGTGCTTTGTATGCGCACTCCACCATTAAATATTGAGTTACCATTGCCCCATTCACTTTATGTGAAACTTGTACCCATTTGTGAAATATACAGGCTATGTCTCAACCTAATGTGAAGGGCCACATACAACATCCTGCAATATGTGATTGACTATATTGTTTCGTGGGTCGTTGACCTATGTAAGAAAATTGTACCCATTGGTTAAATATACAGGCCATGTCTCAACCTAATGTGAAGGGCCACATGCAACATCCTACAATATGTGATTGACTATATTGTTTCATGGGTCGTCGACCAATGTAAAAAAATTTTAAGTTAGGAAAATACATGTGAAATGATGGAAATTAATAATGTATATACATAGTGCATTGTATGCACTTACATAGTTTTTGAGACAGCTTGAAAAGTTTTTTTCAATGTATACGTCCATCTAGGACATGGTAATATTGGGAGCATGGTCATGTACACCATGAACAAACATACTATGGCCAGATTGAGGGATAGGAAAAAAGGTTAGTTGAAGGATTAATGTTGGGCTTAAAAATATAAGATGTCAATATATAATGTAAGCTTACTTGAGAGATCGCCTGATTTCAGCACAGTTTAGTAGAACGTATGTGGTGGCAACTTTGAGTTTATTGTCTATAAGGAATCTATTTCAAGATGTACCATATAGACGACCTGAAAAATTGAATATGGACCATAGCTTTCCATTACCGGAGGCAGGACCGCCATCATCATTTTGAGGAACTCTGTTCCTCATACATGGAACATGGGATTCAAAGTAATGAGAGCAAAAGATGGAAGTCTCCTTTATAAGGTAAGCTTTACAAATCGATCCCTCAGCATGAGTAGTATTAGAAACCTTCAATTTAAGGTCATGTATGCACTACTCAAATTTATATATCCATCGATACTGAATAGGTCTTCCAACCCTTGCTTCATATGGCAAGTGAACAGGCAGATGCTCCATGACATCAAAAAATTCAAGAGGAAAAATTCTTTTAAGCTTACAAAGGATAATTGGAATATTAGACTCCAACTCCAACAAGTGATTAGCATCCAGCTTTGAAGAGCACAAATATCTAAAGAATAGGCTTAACTTGGTTAATGGTTTCCATACATTCTCAGGAATTGCCTAAAGTACAATAGGGAGAAGCCATTGCATCTTCACATGACAATCATGACTCTTCATGCCACACATAGTGTTATCGGAAGTATCAACACATCTGCCAAGATTTGAGGCATACCCATTTGGGAGTCTTAGAGATTTAACCCAAGCGAGAACATCCCGCCTTTGATTAACTTTGAATGTGAATCGACCCTTTGGTTTGAATAAATGACCATCATTAAGAAGAACTATGTTTAACTCCGATTGCTAACAATAAATTGGAAGATCCTTCCATGCCTTAATATTGTCCTTTATTTTGTTCTTAACATCTATAATGGTATTCTAGATATTCTCATACATATTCTTCTCAATATGCATGATATCCAGATTATAGCAAATTAAATTCATCCCCCAATAAGACATTTCCCAAAAAATGCTCTGCTTTGTCCAATTGTGCAATTTTTCATAATTACGGGGGTGATGTTATGGCCCATCTGTAGTAATTGATGGGAGGAAAGAAATTCATTCAAATATTGCCTCACTTGACAGGTGTTCCAGAGTCAATGAATTCTTTGATTTACCCATTTTAAAACAAACTTTATTTCCTCTATATATGTGGTTCGTCAGAACAAATTGCCAGTGACAATCAAAGAAAGAAGTTTTCCCAGCATACTGAAATGGGAAGGTCTTATTTGGCCCATACAAATTGGGCAAGACAACCGACCATGCGTCATCCATCTTGAAAGCATGCTATAAGCTAGGAAATCATTTATGGTCCACAGTCGTACAGCTTCAAGGAAAAATTTTTCTCTCAATGACACATCCCATGTTTGGACACTATCATCCCAAAGATGGTTTAGTTTTTCTATTAGATGTTGTAAATAAACATCAATATTATGATTTATGTTACATGGACCTAGAATTAACAAGGAAAGGAACATGTAGGGTTTTTTCATGCACATCCATGGAGGTAAATTATATGAAGTGACAATAACAAGCCAGCAATAGTATTGTTTTTTGAATGGTCCAAAGGGGGCAAATCCATCAACATTTAACCCCAATCGGACATTTCATGGTTCGGTAGCAAACCATGGGTAAAAGCAAAATGTTTACAAGCTTTACCTTCAGATAAATGTTTTAAAACAACTAGGATTGGTCGTTGCACTTTATGCCACCTTATCTGCTCTGTTGTTGAGACTGAAGCAAATAGGCATTAGAGATGAGGGCTTAGTGATAAATAATGCTTGGTCTTTCTTAGTCGATCTTTACCCCTATTACCCTTGTTTGCTTTTTGAACTTGTACCTCTTAGCTCCACAAAACTTACAAATTTGAGAATTAGTTTATTCCTTCCAGAACAACATGCAGTCATTAACACAGGCGTCAATCTTGAAGTAAGATAGGCCCAATTGTAAAACTAATTTTTTCATTTCATATCAATTGTACAACATTTTACCATCTATAAGTTGAGTCTCCTTCATCAATTGGGCAACGTCATTATAACAGGCCTGTGACATGTGATACTCTGACCTAAGGTTCACAGACAGATAGTAACAGATAACTCAGAATGATTCTGGCACCCATCCCATAGAGGAGTTGATTCGGAATTCAACAGGTCAAAGAATCATTGAGCACTTTCATTGGGCTGCTCATCCATGTGGCGAAGGACTTTGTTGGTAATTAGGCCTAATGGCATCCAATACCATTCGTTCATATCAATTTGTTGAAGAACTCTGATCAAATTCATCAAATCCACCCGTTTCTCTGTGAGTTTCTGATGCTTCATTAAACGGTTCTATTACATCTTCACAAAATGGAAAAATTACAGCATAAGGATCTAAACTTATATGCTTTAATTTTCACCATAGTGCATGATTTGTGAAGTGTAAGGTATTCAATATACACCCCCTTAAGTGGCAAAAGCAATGATAACTTGGTCCTTAAAAAAGCATTGGCACATTGCTTAATTTTCAAGTAACCTACGGACTAAATTGTACGGTTACAAAAGTTGGCTACTCAATTGCACAAATCTCTAAAGATGGCTATGGAAAGGACATTGATGGAATTATGAAGAAAGGAAATGGATGGAATTAAGGATACTGTTGGGGACCAAAATGCTTAAGAAGGCAAAGTTGATCATTTATGGCATAATGAAAACTAAGGATCCAAGTGTCCACCCTTTTGTCTAAAAGTTATAATGACTTTTGACAAGGTTAAAGGTGGTCAAAAACATGATTTTCTCAGCCAAAATGGCTGGATATAACCTGTCCAAGTGTTGGCCAAATTTTCAAAAATTTGCATATATGCCACCTTGGTAAAAATGATGTATAAATGAACAAAAATCTTCATTTCATTGGCATTTTCCTTAATTTTCGGTCTCCAGCAGCTAAGACCTCTTCTTTAAGTTCTTCCATCATCCTCCATAGCCACCATACCTTAATAAAACAACAGGAAGCAAGAGAAAGCAAAGAAGACATCAAAGAGTGCAAGAAAACTTAATTTTGGTTCTATTTGGGTTTTCAGATTTCATAGCAAAGGTAAGGGTTTTCTCAAGCTTCTTGGATTATTTACTATATTTCCAAACATCCATAAAGCTAAGACCATGCTTTGAAGAGAGCAAAAAGCTCAAGGAACCAAGTATGGGTTAAGGGGAAAGAAGCATGGCAAAGTTTTAGCCTTAGTGTTACCATGCTAAAGATAGCAACAACAAAGAAGGGTTTCTAGAGCCCAAGTTAGTACTAACTAAGACCTAAAAGACTCCTAAGACTAATAAAAAGCTTAAGGAGGGCTGCCATAGTGATCTTATTGTAATATCTCATTGTTTTATTGAATCATTATAGACTAACCCTAATGTGTTATTGCTGCCAGCATTACATGTGTTTGTTGTTGTGTTTGTTGGTGCATATGGTTGCCATATTTATATGTATGTGTTCTTGTTGTGTTTGTTGGTGCATATGGTTTCCATGGTTGTAAGGCTCTCCAAGAAGCTAGTGTATATACCCAACTAAGCTAGGATATATATATAATGCATCTACGCATGTAAATACACTATGGATGGTGTATGGATGATATATGAAGCAATAAAGTGATGTTTGAGGTTGAATGTTCAATTCTGTCCATTTTGCAACTCATTAGCTGTTCCAAAGAAAATTATATTTAATGTTTATGGAATGCCACTAAATTCATGGAAATGACTTTCCCAAGTGTTTAATACATGTAAGAACCTACCCATGTTGGTTTTGCACCTGGAAATGAAGTGTATGAATTTTATGAAATTTTGTATGGGCATTATGGTCATTAGTTGTATAGATTTGGTACCATGTACTGAAAGAGTCATAACTTACTATACATAATGATTTAAGCTGTGAACTTTTGACCACATCAAGAGCACATATAGAGGTTGAACTGAAATTTAGAATTTCTAAATTTGGAGCTCTGTAGCCAAAGATATGACATTATAAATTTGGTTAAGTTATTGTTCATCTAGTCAGAATTTTGTAACCAACTTAAAAAATCCATCACTTTGTCCATAGGCGGGCTTTTGATGTAAAAAAAATTTATTGGTTTGCTCTGTGTCTCTACTTAATAATGGAATAAATAAAATAGGGGGTTACATGGCTAGAATGATACAATTTATTAGTGGAAGTTACAGTTGCAATGGCTGGCCATTGGAACTTAACAACATTCCTAATGTGTAGAAGCCAAAACTAATCATTGTGCTAGTTTTTTCCTTCTTAGCTTCCGTAGTGTGCATAAATGTAAATATGTGTTTTATGATTTGACCAATATACATATATTTTCATAAAGACCAAGAGGGCCACATGGGTAATGTAGTGAGCATTGTTCTGATGGCCTACAGAACATGTATAGCTCTTGGGAGATTGACACATTAAACATTGTCATTGTATTTAAGCTCTCAAAGTGGTAATAAAAGTTGGTATCAGAGCTAGGTTTGAATGTGGTTTATGTTCATATGACATGATGCATATAGTTACAAACATATAGCTTAGTTGGGTCAGCTGCTAGTGTTAAGTACCTAACACAAAGTATATATTGTGCTCTTCTGATTTTCATGAAACAGGAAAATGATTGCCACAAGGAGAGGGGATCAGGGACCCCTAATACCTCCTACTGAGCAAAGGCAGGCCAACAAAAATGGAAGGGGTGTAGAAGAACAACTAAGGGTTCAAGAAGTAGAAAACCTAGCACTTGACATGAACGTACCGCAGGTGTGGGTTGAACTATAAAGAAACCTATCCCAGATAAATAAAAACTTAGTAAGGTTACTACAAGCTCAACAACAAGGAGTCCAAGTAGCATAAACATTACCACAGGAGCAGAACTAGGAAGTTGTTAGGAACAACCCTGTGAATGTTCCTTCTGATGAAAATGAATAGAATAAAGATGCTGAAGATAAGGATAGAAGGCATCCTAGAGGCAGAAGAATCAGGTCTGAGATTGGCCAAGTATCCAGAGCCAATAACTCAGCTTATGACCATTCCATGGGGGATGAAGCTAAAAGACCTAGTGAGAGGAGAAGAAGAAGGAGATATAGAGACTATATGGACTTAGAAGAATCACACAGGTCCAGAAGGCATAGAGCTAAAGATCTTGAGAGCTCTGATGATGTCAGATTGTTGGAGAGGTTTCAAGGCCTAAGACCTCCACAATTTGATGGTAGAGCTGGACCAGAGAAAGCTGAAGAATGGCCAGGATTCATTAAGAAGATGTTTGAGAGGATGCACTTAAACTCTACCAATAAAGTATCTCTAGTTACCTGTAATCTTGTAGGTAGTGCAGAAATGTGGTGGAGAAATGTTAGAGATAGGCATGCTGCCCAGAGAGGCAGAAGAGCAGATCGTGAGCTAGAGATGACATGGCCTGAGTTCACAAGGTTGTTCCAAGACCAGTATATATGTGATGCCATCAAAGACCTAAAGCAAGTTGAGTTTGATGCACTACAACAAGAGAACCTTAGTGTTCTGGAATACGAACACAAGTTCAACCAACTTGTGAGGTACGCACCACAGTACCATGGGTTGAAAGAACTTAAATCCAAGAGGTTTGTCAGAGGCCTGAGACTAGATATCAGGAGAGCTGTTAGGCCTTTCAATGCCATTACATATCATGATGCTGTTCAGAAGGATTTACTGGTGGAACAGGAAGAGTATGAAAGTAAATGGTTTCCTAGTGGACTAGGAGAGACCAGCCAAGCTGGAAGACTACAGAAACCAATGAAAGGTAAGGACACTACAAAGGCTGGAAAACCTAGTATGGAGGGCAAGCCCAAGATTAAGTTTTTTGGCCCAAGGTGTCCTCGATGTAAGAAGTTTCATGGCAAGAGGCCATGTTAGTTTGAAACACAGGCATGTCTCAAATATGGATCTTTGGATCACTAGAACAAGGACTGCCCTTTAGTCCAAACAAGAGGGCAGGAGGACCAAGGCCAAAATAGGCCTAATATGCCACATGTTAGAGACAATCAACTAAGGGGTCCTCATAGAGCTCAAAGGCCTCAAGTGCAGAGAGCTGGAAGGGTATTCCATATTAATATGGGAGAGATATCCCAACAAGGAGCACTTTGAGGTAACATTTATTTTAATGGTGTGCCAGTTAGTGTGTTGTTTGATACTGGTGCTTCAGTGTCTATTATGGCTAGAAGTTAACTGAATCCATAAAATTGTCTATAGAATTCATGCCTAATATATCATTAGTAAGAACAGCGGGTAGTCAATGTCTTTTCACTAATGAATTGGCTAAGAATTGTGAGCTAGTAGTTGGAAAAACTAAGATTTTGACTGATCTGCTAGTGTTAAATATTCCAAAGTATGATATTGTTCTTGGCATGGATTGGTTAGCAAAGCATGGAATCAATATTGATTGTGCTAAAAGAGAAATCACATTGCCTGGTAATGAAGTCCATGCATTAGTGAATTCTAAGGAATTAGTGTATGAAATGCATGGCATGGAACTAGAAGTTATGGATGTAATTCCTATGGTTTCTGAAGATAAATATTACACGTTAAATGGTGTTGAAATTGATGAGGAAGTTCATAGAATACCTGTAGTGAGAGACTTTCCACAGGTCTTTCTTAAAGACTTGCCAGGTATTCCTCCTCCAAGAGGGGTAGAATTTGAAATCAAGTTACAAAACAAGGCAGTACCAGTATCCATACCTCCTTATAGAATACCAATCATAGAGATGACTGAGCTCAAGAAACAACTTGATGAACTTCTTCAGAAAGGGTTCATAAGACCAAGTGTTTCACCGTGCAAAGCTCCAGTTCTCTTTGTGAAAAAGAAGGATGGATCATTGAGATTGTGTATTGACTACAGAAAGCTGAATGCTGTAACTATCAAAAACAAGCATCCACTCCCTAGGATTAAAGATCTATTTAATCAACTCAAGGGTGCAAAGATCTTCTCTAAGATTGATTTGAGATCTGGGTATTTTCAATTAAGAGTAAAAAAGGAGGATATACCCAAGAGAACATTTCGAACAAGATATGGACACTATGAGTATACAGTTATGCCATTTGGCTTGACTAATGCCCCTGCTGCATTCATGAACCTAATGAACCGTGTGTTCAGACCATACTTGGACAAGTTTGTAGTGGTGTTCATTGATGACATCCTAGTGTATTTCATGGATGAAAGTGAACATGAGCATCACTTGAGAACTGTCTTGAACACACTGTTGAACAATCAACTGTATGCAAAATTTTCCAAGTGCCAATTCTAGATTATAGAAGTATTTTTCTTTGGACACATCGTTGATGCACAAGGCCTTAGAGCAGACCTGGAAAAGGTCAAGACTGTGCAAGAGTGGGAAAGACCTAAGACTTTAAAGGAAGTCAGAAGCTTCCTAGGACTGGCAGGCTATTACAGAAGATTTGTACCAAAATTTTCCATGATTACCTTAGTTCTTACTCAACTGACCAAGAAAGGTCAAAGATTTGAGTGGACTGAGAAGTGTAAAAGGAGTTTTTAGGAACTAAAGAGCAGATTGACTCAAGCCCCAGTGTTGATCCTACCTAATCCAAGTAAGCCCTATATAATTTATATAGATGCATCTAGATCTGACTTAGGATGTGTTCTGATGTAAGATAGAAATGTGATTGCTTATAGGTCAAGGCAATTGAGACCCCAGGAGCAAAACTATCCTACCCATGACCTAGAGCTTACTGCGGTGATCTTTGACCTAAAACAACGGAGGCATTGCCTATTGGGAAGCTCATTTATGGTATACACTAACCATAAGAGCCTAAAGTACCCATTCACTCAGAAATAGTTGAACATGAGGCAAAGAAGATGGTTAGAGTATATCAAAGACTACAATTGTAGTATTGAGTACACTGAAGGTAAAGACAATCTAGTGGTAGATGCCTTAAGTAGAAAGTACACTAGTTTGCTAAAAGATGGATCTTTGGCAGATACTAGTAAGGAGAATAGTTTGATATGCCTTTGGCATAAGTGGCAACAGTGGGAAGAAGCACAAGTCTATACATTAACTATTCAGTCTGGGTGGATTGAGGAGATAAGGAAGGCACAAAAAGCAGATCCAAACTTGAAGAAGATTTCAGGAGAAGACAAAGGGTCTTTGTGTGAATCATTTGCCTACAAGCAAGGGTTATTGTACTTCAAGGACAGAATATATGTGCCTAGTGAGCAAGAACTCAGAAATGAAATACTTGAAAAGGCTTACATGAGCAAACTGAATATCAATCCTGGAAGTGAAAAATGTACAAAGACTTGAAGACACATTTTTGGTGGCCAAACATGAAGAAAGACATAGCCACATATGTGTCTAAATGTGCAACATGCCAAAGAGTGAAAGTAGAGCACTAGAAGCCAGCAGAAACACCACAGACTTTACCCATTCCAATTAGAAAGTGAGGTAACATAACAATGGACTTGTTAACTGGGTTGCCTATGACCAGATTAAGACATGACATAATCTGGGTCATTGTAGATAGGTTAATCAAATGTGCTCACTTTTTGCCAATAAAGATCACAGACTCATTGGAAAAATTGGCACAAATATACATCAAAGAGATAGTAAGGCTGTATGGAGCGCCAGACTCCATAGTGTCAGATAGAGATCCAACGTTTATAGCTAGATTTTGGAGTGTTTTTCACAAGGCTCTAGGATCCAAAATTCACCTAAGCACTGCTTATCATCCTCAGACCGATGGACAGACTGAGAGGGTGATTTAAATATTGGAAGACATGCTCAAGAGTTGTATATTGGATTTTAAAGGGGAATGGGACCAACACTTACCTTTGGTGAAATTTTCTTATATCAATAGTTATCAAACCATCATTGGTATGGCACCTTATGAAGCCTTTTATAGGAGAAGGTGCATGACACCCTATTGTTGGGTGGAAGCCTTAGATAGGCTCGAGTTGGGTCCAGAGATTATTGAAGACACAACAATTAAAATCAAGAAGATACAAGAAAGGTTAAAAATAGCTACTGAAAGGACCATTGCTTATGTGAACAAAACAAGAAGAGACTTGGAGTTTATGGTTGGAGACAAAGTGTGGCTCAAAGTAGCACTAACCAAAGGCACTATGAGGTTTGGCAAACATAGTAAGCTATCTTCAAGGTACATTGGTCCTTATGAAATACTAGAAAGGGTTGGCAATATGGCTTGTAGGTTGGCTCTACCGCCAAGTATGTCAAGTGTCCATAATGTTTTCCACATCATTATGCTTAAGAAGTGTTTGATAGATACAGAGCATACTATAGAAGTGCAAGGCATACAGTTAGAGCTTAGTTTGACATACAAAGAGAAACCTATAACTATCTTAGCTAAGGATACCAGAAGGCTAAGAAACAAGCTTATTCCCGTGGTCCAAGTTCAGTGGTCACACCATTCTGAAAGAGAGGCGACTTGGGAAACTGAGAAAGGAATGCAAGAGAGATATCCAGAAGAGTACCCCAAGCTAAAGGCAATTTTGGTGGACCAAGATTTTTAAAGGGGGAAGAAATGTTACACGTTCACGAAATGGGAAAATTACAGCATAGGGACCTAAACTTATATGCTTTAATTTTCACCATAGTGCATGATTTGTGAAGTGTGAAGTATTCAATACACACCCCCTTAAAGGGCAAAAACAATGATAGCTTGGTCCTTAAGAAAGCATTAGCAAATCACCTAATTTTAAAGTAACCTATGAACTAAATCGTAAGGTTACAAAAGTTGGGTACTCAATTGCACAAATGTCTAAAGATGGCTATGGAAAGGACATGGATAGAATTATGAAGAAAGGAAATGGATGGAATTAAGGATATTGTTGGGGACCAAAGTGCTTAAGAAGACAAAGTTGATCATTTATGGCATAATGCCAACTAAGGATCCAAGTGTCCACCCTTTTGTCTAAAAGTTATAATGACCTTTGACAAGGTTAAAGGTGGTCAAAAACATGATTTTCCCAGCCAAAATGGCTGGATATAACCTGTCCAAGTGTTGGCCAAATTTTCAAAAACTTAAATATATGCCACCTTGGTAAAAATGATGTATAATTGAAGAAAAATCTTCATTTCATTGGAATTTTCCTTAAATTTCGGTCTCCAGCAGCTAGGACCACTTCCTTAAGTTCTTCCATCATCCTCTATAGCCACCATATCTTAAGAAAACAAGAGGAAGCAAGAGAAAGCAAAGAAGACATCAAAGAGTGCAAGAAAACTTAATTTTGGTTCTATTTGGGTTTTTAGATTTCATAGCAAAGGTAACGGTTTTCTCAAGCTTCTTGGATTGTTTACTGTATTTCCAAACATCCATGAAGCTAAGACCATGATTGGAAGAAAGCAAAAAGCTCAAGGAACCAAGTATGGGTTAAGGGGAAAGAAGCATGGCAAAGTTTCAGCCTTAGTGTTACCATGCTAAAGATGGCAGCAACAAAGAAGGGTTTCTAGAGCCCAAGTTAGTACTAACTAAGACCTAAAAGACTCCTAAGACCAACCAAAAGCTTGAGGAGGGCTTCCGTAGTGATCTTATTGTGATATCTCATTGTTTTATTGAATGATTATAGACTAACCCTAATGTGTTATTGCTGCTAGCATTACATGTGTTTGTTGCTATGCTTGTTGGTGCTTATGGTTGCCATATTTGTGTGTATGTCTTGTTTTTGTATGTTTTTATGTCTTTGAATTTCAGGTGGTATGTTGCTATGGAAGACTTTATATTGAAAGCCCTTACTAAGTTCTTTACAAAGAGCTTACTCCCCTTTCTGTCCATTTTCAGGAACACTTGAAAGAGAACATTTAACCTAATAGTTCTAGTTTGAGTTTTCTTGTGAAATTTTAGGTACATGAACTTCAATATGTGTAGTATTAAACTGGAGTGTTTCATGATTTTTAGAGTACATTTGCTAATTTTAGCATTGGTACTTTCTGCCTTACGCAACAGCTGTCTTTTGAAGTTTCTGGAGTGCATTGTGGTTGTAACGCTCTCCAAGAAACTAGTGTACATACCCAACTAAGCTGGGACATATGTCTGATGAATCTATTCATGTAAATACACTATGGATGGTGTATGGATGATATAGGAAGTAATAAAGTGATGTTTGAGGTTGAATGTTCAATTCCGTCCATTTTGCAACTCATTTGCTGTTCCAAAGAAAATTATGTTTAATGTTTATGGAATGCCACTAAATTCAGGGAAATGACTTTACCAAGTGTTTAAGACATGTAAGAACCTACCCATGTTGGTTTTGCACCTGGAACTGAAATGTATGAATTTTATGAAATTTTTTATGGGCATTATGGTCATTAGTTGTACAGATTTGGTATCCTGTACTGCAAGAGCCATAACTTATTGTACATAATGAGTTTGGCTACGAAATTTTGACCACACCCAAAGCATACAGAAGTTGAATTGAAATTTGGAATTTTTAAATTTGGAGCTCTGTAGCCAAAGATATGACATTCTAAAATTGGTGAGGTTACTGTTTATCTGATCAGAATTTGGTAACCAACTTAAAAAATCCATAACTTGGTCCATAGATGGGCTTTTGATGGAAAACAAAATTTATTGATTTGCTCTGAGTCTCTACTTGATAATGGAACAAAGAAAATAGGGGGTTATATGGCTAGAATGATACAGTTTTTTAGTGGAAGTTATAGGTGCAGTGGCTGGCCACTAGAACTTAACAAGATTGCCTATTGTGTGGAGGCCAAAACTAATAATTGTGCTAGTGTTTTCCTTCTTAGACTCCATAATGTGCATAATTGTAAATATGTGTGTTATGGTTTGACGAATATACACAAATTTGCATAAAGACCAAGAGGGCCATTTGGGGAATATAGTGAGCATTGTTCTGATGGCCTACAGAACATGCATAGCTCCTGGGAGATTGACACATTAAACGTTGTCACTATATTTAAGCTCTCTGAGTGGTAAGAGGTTCTCCATGAGTTGTCTAGTTCAAGTAAAAAGGCATGAACCCCCATTTGTAAAAATTAACTCTAACCTCGCCACACTCTCTAAACTGTAAATTCTTACACTTCTAATAAGGACAACGAATGATGTAATTGTTCATTTTTTTAGGATGACTGACAGCAAATGATATAAATTTATCAACCTTGGATTCCCACTCCTCTATATAACCCATTTGGCTTGGCAAGAAACGGTTATAGTACATCCAACTATGGCCATACTCCATTATAAACTAAATCTGTTGGTAAACGTATAACACACAACCATGAAAACATACATTTATTTTTTTTTCACCCATTGATAAAATATGTGTGTTACTGATAAAAGATTTTTAAATATTTTTTCATATTTAGTCCCATTTTATTGAAAAATAATATATTTTTATTTATTGATAAAACAAATATGTGTGTCTTTAATAAAATAAAGAATTGTGTTAATTTTAATTCGCCTAAATTTATTTATATAATAAAAATGTCCTTTAATTAAAATTTATTTCATAAATTAAAAATATTCTTTCATATTTAAAAGTTTCCAATAATTCATCCCTCATAGTTCAAACATAAATTCAGCTTTATAGGAAAATCCTATTTTATTCAATAATTCCTTGATCAATATGCACACATAAATATTATACCCAATCAATCAAAGTTAATTACACCTACCAAATTCTAATTTTCTATTAATTTCTGAGATTAAAAAAATTAAAAAAATTTATTGAATTATCATGAATTGCAATATTTTGTCATATATCAATTTAGTTTAAAAAATGAAATTTAGTTAATCAAACCTAACAAAATACTAAATCCCTATTAATTTCTGAAATAAAAAAAAAACAAAAAAAATTCATGAAATTGCATATATGAATGGGTCAACCCTGAACTTCAATTCCAATCATCAATAATAACATATCACAAACATTTCATTCATTTCACAACCGAAAAAAACATTTTTTGGATTTTTCACAAAAAATACAAAAGAAAAGAGAAAAAAAAAAAAAGAATCCTTCAAGAATGTACCTCAAAATCGAACAAGAAACCTTGCAAATGACCTAGTCAGCTTCGAATCTATGAGAACAAATAGGAAGTTTCACACGTTGTAGCCAAAAATTCAAATATATAATAAAACTCAAAAATAAAAAAAATAGCATAAAATAAGTTGAAAATGTGAAAATACTTACATTTATTAGTGATTCGGCACCAAATCCACGACTATGAGCTGAAGGAATAAGAATGAAGCATGCCCATGACACAAAATTGGTGGTTCTTGCTCAAGAAGTGTTAGGTGCGGGTGAAAGACAGGGAGAGGTTGAGAACAAAGACTGGGACAAGAAATGCTTGGGGACAAGTTGGGGGATTTTAATTTTAGATTTCCAACGGCCTAGTAGTTGCAAAAGACAATGATAAAACATACCATTTCATTTAACTAGCTGGACATGAAGCTTTAATACTTTCTGTTGGAAAATAAAAAAAATTGTCCCGCCCCTTTTTTATTTCCAATTTCAAAATTTAATTTCAAATTTTTTCCACATATAATGCAAAACAATTTAAGGGGGGAAATAGGAAACTTGTTTTTCCAACGGCTTGCCCGTTGGAAACCTTTTTTCCCTCCAAAAACGATTCATTGTGTTGGTATTTTCCAACAGCTAGGCCGTCAAAAACTAAGCCATTGGAAAATTGGTTTTTTATAGTAGTGATATCTTTATTTATATGTTACAATCATACAATTGTCGTTTGGAATTCTTTATTAATTAGATCTGGTTTTGATCGTTTCAACTGTTGTTTTGTTTGCTGCAGCTGATAACAGAAGCTATAGAGATGCTCAAGGAAAGGATTAGATCAATCCAATATGCGATAACCAAATTCACCAAAAAGAAGCACAAGCAGTTATAATAGAATTTTAGGAAATTGCTCATGGTTTGCCTAAAAAATTCAATCACTTTAAGAGAGCTTGTAAAATCAAGGCATCCAATTCTTTCCTCCTCGATTTCCGTGGCTAAGAAGATGGTCAAGGCGAAGCCAAAGGACCACTTAATTAGTTGCGAAAGTTTGTAAATAACACAAAAACTAACATGTCCTAATGGCTAGGTTTGGTTCCCCAATAGCGGATCCAGTATAAATGAAGCGGATTCAATGTTGGAGCTTGCCGCTAGAGTTGGCATTTAGGAGGGCAGTTTAGATCGATCATGATGACGAGTTCACCAAGCAATTGGGGATAAATTATGGTATAAATGTGCCATCTAAGATAGTAGAGGAATTGTCAGTGGTGGCAACAATAAAAGCAGAAAAGTAGTAAAAGTCGAAGTCGATGAAGTGGAGAGGCATGTCCTTAGTGAGGGTGGGGCAACTAATTGAGAATTGAGGAAAGGATTATAGCTAGAGAGTTATGGATATTGGGATAGTGGAAAATTGAGACTACAATTAAAATCAGTATAAAAAATTATTGAAGAGGGAGACTTGGGTAATCAATTTTGGCTCGCAAGGTCATGAATTTGGCAATGGGCAATTGAACACAAGGAGACAGTGAGCGAAAAAAAGTGAAGAAGATGTAGCATTTCTAGTGAGGTGGGAGTTAGGTTCATTCGTCAAAATAAAATGATCATCAAATTTTGGGGAAAAAAGATCAAATAAATAACTAAGGTTTGAAAAATATCAGTTTAGTCATTGAAATAAATTGCATTAAATGTCATGTTACCATTTTCGTCAATCAAATAAGTTTTAGAACTAACAAAGTTGACGATTTTGAAGTTATAGGACTCGTTTGGCAATTCAAGTACTTTTGGAATTTACTTGACAAAATTGAAAAAAAATTATAAGATAGAAAATGTCCTTTTAAAAAAAAAAGTGACAAGAAGTCCTCAATCACCCGTAAGCACAAGATCTCTCAATGTAATCGCAAGTTCCCAAGAAATTTCAATACATCTATTGATCGCATGATAATCGCCGCGTCTGAAACACCAAACCACTTGAATTCCCTTCTCCGCCATCAGCTCTACTGCCCCCACTTGCTGGTCGAAAAGCGGATCTCCATTGCACCCAATAACAACAACCTTCCATTCCAACCGTTTGATTTTCTCCACCCTCTTCGGCTCTTCCCCCACCATTGGATTGCAATACTCGTGGACGCTTTTACCATACAATCCAAACAACTATCTTCCATTTAAATTGCCAATAGAAGTGTCTATAGCTATGCTGTTATTTTTACCCTAAAATGAAAACATGAGCTTTGATTTTGCCTTTTTAGAAGAAGCCCCCTCTCTCAGTTTCTCGTCTACAAATGGCTAAAAAACCACGTTATTGTAATAATACATTCATATATGTTTTTTATTTTAAGTTTTGGGTAAAGAAATAACGTATGACTCAACTTTACTCTACGACAATGTCTGTGTGTAATAAGCCACAATGAAAATAGCTAGTTGTTTTATGGTGTGACGAAAGTTGCTACACTGGTTTTGCCATAAAATGCCTACAAAATGAGTAAAGTTGTGATTCATTCCAGTTTGTTCATGATAATTTCTACCTTTTTACCTATTTTATGCTATAATATTTACTTATTTTTTGCTGGCTGTTGTTGGTAATTAATAACCAAAACCAGTCAATTTTATATTTTAATATGTGTACATTACTCAATTATATTTGGGAAAAGTGAAAAAAAAATTCATTGTAGTTATGGGCTTGGACCAATTTGGTCACTATAGTTTTGAGTGGTTCCAATTACATCACTAAAGTCATAATTTGGACCCAAATTGATTATTAGTATTACAGTTTGGTACCAAATATGTCACCGGCCGTTAAATACCTAACAGGAAACATAAGAAGTTGTTGGTTTTGAAATCTTAGGGTACTTATGTAACTTTTACCAAACTTCATGAACTGTGTATAGTTTATCATTTTCATTTTTTGTGTGTAACAATCATTTCTATCTTTCATCGGATCTATCACTAGTCCCTCCAAAAATAATATTCAAATTAGTTATTGCATCTACAGAGAACCTAAACCTTGATCAATAAAAGTCAGTCATTCAATATCGATGTGTTTTTTATTATCTATTTCCCGGTAATACAGTTTTTTTTTTGTTTGTAAATAGTTATGTCCAATGCTACCTTCTCTAACATCACCTCCACCACTAGTGGCAAAATCCGTGATGACCGATGTAGTGACTTACACATAAAATAAATGAAAATGGTAAATTACACAAAGTTTCTGAACTTTGTTAAAAGTTACATTAGTAACCCAAGATTTCAAATCTAACAACTTCTCGCATTTACCGTTTGATTTGTAATGGCTAGTAGCACATTTTGGTACCAAATTGTAACATTAGTAACTAATTTGGGCCAAAACTATAACTTTAATGATATAATTGAAACTACTAAAAACTATAGTAACCAAATTGGTCCAGACCCCTAACTACAGTGAGTTTTTTTGTACTTTTCCCATTATATTTTCACCGTTTATGATCAGTAATTAGTTTGTAATTCTCTGTTCTATTGCCCAGAGATTTCAATGAATTAGTTGATCGCTCTTGCACTGATTAACACAACCAATGTACTTATGTAATCCGTTCAATTTTATACTTTACTAATTAATTAGCTATTTAGTCTTACTGAAATTTATAAGATGATAAAATTATTTTTTAAATACTTAAAAAGAACTTACACAAATCCTGCGTCTAGTGACATGTATAGTTTCAAATGATATAAGATGTTGGTTACATCATCCGCCCTAAATTTATTTTTTTTCATTTTAGTTTTTTTTAGTCATACCATGCGGACAAGATGTCTGAATATAGTCGAAAATGCATTTTCCCATGAGGTTTCAAAGACATCTATCCCATGATAACCTCCCTGGCTGAAGCACCGCACCACCTGAATTCCCTTCTTCTCCATCAGCTCCGCCGCCTCCAACTGCCGGTCGAAAAGTGGATCTCCGTCACACCCAGTAACAACCACCTTCCACTCCAATCGTTTGATTTTCTCCACCCTCTCCGGTCCTTTCCCCACCATTGGATTGCAATACTCGTGGTCCCGGTCAGCGCCTGTGGGCAGAGACAGCTCCCACATCAGATCCCCTGCGGAAACCAAAAAAAGTTGGTCGTTTATCAACCTTCTCTCGCACCCGCTCCTCTCGACCCCGCCGAAGAATGGTTGCTGCAATATCAACCCTTTGACCTTCAAAGGCTCAAGAGCACCGTGAGACTCTGCCACACGGAGACCCACGTGGTAGGCGATGTTTCCTCCTGCGCTGCAGCCCATGAGGAAGCAATTGGACAGGTCAGCGAATTTAGTGAGCCACTCGTCCTGGTTGGTTCTAATCCAGTGCAGCGCCTCGACGGCATCATCATACGCCGCCGGCAGGCGATGCTCCGGGGCCAACCGGTATTCCACCGAGACGACGACGGTTGGCGTTTTCTCGGCTATGAAGCAGCAGTAGTTGTGAAACACGGAGCTGGAGGCGGAGTAGAGAATGAAACCTCCACCGTGGAAATAAACCACGAGGGGAAGCTTGTGGGTGGGATTTTCGAGTGCTTTGCGGGGTAGGAATATACGAGCCCAGGTGTTGTGCGATTGGTTGATAGTGACGTCCTTGGAGAGGACTGAGGTTTGGAGGCTGGGATCGGATGTGGCGGCGACCGTCGGGACGGGCATGTTGCGAGTGAGGGAGCCGTCGGGATTGAGGACAATCTGGAGGTATTGGAAGGGATCGTCGGCGGTGGAGTGGGAAGACTGGTCTGGCATCTTGTTCTTCTTATTTCTGTTGAAGTTGATGATCTCAAATTCGGTGATCGGGTTGGGTCTCTTTATATAGTACTTAACCCACGATATATTACTATATGTTGAGGCACTGTCAATAGGTAAACAATTAAATTGAATACCCAAGGACGGCAAAAACCTAGAAAACAAAGAGAACAAGTGCAAATATAAGCAATACTAGAAAAAAATCAGGTATAGCAGAAGGACTTTCTTTGAATGGGAAAGAGATTGAAAATTGAAGAAGATACAACGGTTCTAAAAAGACACGGATCAAAGAGTAAAAAGAGAACTTAGCAGTTAGAGGAATCGAAGCACTGTCAACGATGGCCAAGGTCAGGTTTGCTCTCCTCTGGCAGAAGTCTTTAACGCCATTGTCTCTCTAACTAATAGTTTTTAGTGTTGGTCCTTGGGGCTACTCAGTTTCCAGCGACCTCAGCGCTCATCAAGTCGGACACATGGACAGAGGAATCAGGTTCAGCGCGGAGTGGGGGAAGACCAGAAGAATTTTCAATGGGCCAGTGGCAGAGTAAATTACACCCGTGGCTTTTAACAGTTTATTATTATATTATTTTAGATCCTTACCTATATTTTTTTCATAGCCGTCTCTAACCTCATTTAAGTATTTTATTTTGGACCTTTTCATGACGTAAAACGCCACATGCCATGCCAACATGGGCAATTAGCCACAGTGGCACCCCAACATGGCCTGCAATTAGCTAGTGGCATAAGAATTGTAGAAATTGAACAAATTTAGAGCCTATGTGACAAAAAATGAAAAAGTTTAGGGCCTATAAAGGGTTAGCCCAAAAAACCACACATATCCCTTCTCTCTCCCTTGATTTGTCAAACCTCCACAACCAACGCTTCTCCTATAGGCCATCACTTGGGATTTCAATCGGCACTGTCATTATGAGATTCTGGCATTATCACTCGATTTAGGCATTGTCAAATCAAATCCGATCAGTGTTATCGATCGATTTCCAAAAGCATCCGACCTTTGCCCTCCATGATTTCCAGGGCATTATCAAACAAGTTCCAGAATCATCCCTTGTTAAATCCACCACCATCCCATTCCTTTGCTTGCCATTTGTGCCTCTAGAGCACCCTCTTTCCATCACCGTCCAAGCTAAACTCCCCAATCGTCTTCAAAGCATTGTTGTCGAGAGAACCATGTAGAGATTCAGGTGCTTCATTACGACCCGTCATTGACCCGATTCCAACGCAACTTAGTCTCTTTCTCTTGTCTGGCATTGTGGATGACTATGAGGGTCACATAGGAAATATGGCTTGGATTGCGGTGAAGTAGGGAAGGTTGGCTAAGACTATCGGTGACATCGAGCCTGGTGACTAGAATGGCGTCGGGCAGGGGGAGTGAAAGTCTAGGGGTGGTAATGGCAATTAAGGAAAAACTAAGGTTTTGGGGGAAGGAAGTGGAAAATTAGGGTCCTAGGCTGTTGTTTTGCTTTTATTATTAATTTTTTCTTCTTTTTCCATATCATTGTTAGAGCTAATTCATTGTGCCATCGTGACAAATCACTCTACACTGGTGTGTGATGTGGCCATTTTTGTCAATTTTAACATACTTCATCCTCTAAAAGTTTAAAATGGAACAATAAATTAAGGTTAAGGACTTCTCACACAAGATTTTATGGTTAAGTTCTAAAATGGTACAATAATAAATGGTTAGGGGCCACATGTGCAATTTGCTCGGCAACAGTATGATGATGTATTGAGACTCACAAAAGACAAAACAAAAACTAATTAAAAAATGCACTAGTTGTTATAGAAAAGCTATAAGCACACCTACTCTATGTGGTTCATGGGTATGTAATCAGAATTTGACCAGGTGCTCACGCCATGCATGGCAGAATCATAGTAGATTGGGTGCAGCTGCATTGGTCTGGCTAGGCATCAATGCCCCTCCGGGACATTAGTCTAGTATTCTCATCCCTTGGTGTGAATCTGCCTTAGAAGCTGAGCTCAACACTGTCCATGGGGCAATTTAATTAGCAGCTACTCAAGGTATGGTAATGAACACTATCCATATAGATTGTTCGCAAATTCTACAGATGCTTTCGAGCACAATATATAGCACGAATCTTTTTCGGCTTGTTCATCAGATCAAAGTGGTGCTAGAAATTTTCCATCATTATTTAATCCTAGTAGTGCCACGGCAGAAAGTGCTAATTGCCCACCAATTTGCTTTTGCTACTCTTGCTTAATCTCCGCTATTTTTCATTTTGTTCTAATTACAAAGAAAAACTATAAGCCTAAAACTCCTTTAGCTCTTGAACTTTGCCAACTTGGACTTTTTACCACCTAACCTTCTACCCCCTCAAAGTTTCAAAATTGATATCATTTACCCCTTTGGCCACTTAAATAGCTTTTTAGGATATACAAGAACTGAAAGGAAAATAAAACAAATAATGAAGGATTAACTAGCCTTTTTTTGTGAATGAGTTGGGTGTTAGAATTAAATGAATCACATTTTGGTATAAAATGCTAGTTGGATTTAGCAGATTATACAAAGTTAATCGTTCCCTGAATTGCTTGAATTGAGAAAATTGAAACAGATAATTGAAATAAGGTAAAATTCTGAGTCAAATAGTTTGCTAACCCTTCATCTTCTATTTTATCTTCGTTTCAGTCCCTATATGATTCACACAGTCATTTAAATGAGCCAACGGGATAAAGGGTATCAATTTCTAAAATTTAAGAGATGAGTGAACCCGAGTCAAATTTTAGGTGTAAAAGTCCTAGTTGGTAAAATTCAGGGGATGGAAGGTTCTTTAGGCCAAAAACTATATCATCTTTGTATATGTTGATTCTTTTATTCCATTCTACTACTATTCTTATAGCAAAAATGCTTTTCCAATACTTGAATGCCAAAATATAATATTAGTCAACAAAGTTCAAATCAATCTTCAAATGACTCATATATCTTTCAATTAAGGCATCTAAATGTAGACATCAACAAAAACGTTAATGGCCAAAGGTTGTATATAGGCCTAAATATCCCTTCAGCTTATGAATTCATCTAATTAGGGCACTTTCACCCCCTTGCAAGTCAGCCCCTGAACTAGACATTGTTTGCCTAATTTCTTACCTTGTTCTCGCTTTCATATTGAATAGAAACATAATCCACAAACAAGCCCAATCTCTAAGCATCCCTTTCTCAACCCTTGAATTCTACACAAAAATCAATCTCGCATCTTGATCTTAGATGTCCTCCCAAAAATTGATCTCATCGTCAACGGTGCAAATGAGGTCAACCTGAATCCTAATCTCTAGGCATCCCTCTCTTGATCCTTGACTCCACCAAAAAATTTATCTTGCCTCTAGACTCTTGACATCCACTTGAAAATCGTTCTCACTGCTGTGGTCGACCTAAACCTTAACCTTTTCAAATGCCATGGCAACACCTTACTAAAGGAAAAAGATTTTGGAAGTACTTTGAGATAGAAAATTAGCACGAAATCTTGCAAGACAAACTCATCTCTTCCCATTGCTTCTATTCTCTAACCAAGAAGATCCAACCACACTAAGAAGTAACATGCCATGCTGAACTCATTCGTCTTAAGGAAAAACATAGTTTTTCTATAACATTTCTAAAATTAAACTAAATTAGCGAATGATCAAGAAGTTTAGGATAGTTCTAATAATAAGACCTTCTAACAAATTATACATTTCCTCCATATAGTTCATCAGAAGTTACAACTATAACCCTAAAGATTTTATGTCTCACCAAACTGTTGATTTTATCATTTTTCATGACTGTGTAGATGGAGAAGAACTGCATCTATCAAAACACTATCACGTGATGGGCACAAGTCAGTAAAAGGAGTTGACTGACCCACTTAAGTAAGTTTAGAAGTTGAGTTAAATTGAGTTGAAGTTCAAAATGGAAAGTGCCCTTGTTAACTGAGTTTAAGAGCAAAAGGGGTATTAATTTAGGCCTTGTATATAGCACATCAAAGGCACTGTCATTTTTCATGGGTAAAATTCATAGGATCCCTTAACTGATTTTTATGTCCTCAATTGGTATCCTAATTTACGATTGTCCTATTAAAGCTTCTTACTTTATCACTATTAAAAACTCATTGTTTTCCAACTGTCAAATTTTCAAATACTAGGTCATTAGTAATTATCAACGTGAAGAATAATTAGTAAATACAGTTTTTTATTACCAACACGAGAAGCCATTGGTAAGTGCAATTTATTTACCAACACGAAGTAGCATTGGTAAGTAAAATTTATATTACAAATGGCCGAATCTATTAGAAATTCAAATAGAGAAGCCATTTTGAAACAACCATGGAAAAAGTGAGACTAAAAGTGGGATTTTTTTTCCCTCTTTCAATTATAAAAACTCCCCCTTTCAACACTAACCTTAATGCACACCATTTTATTTTCTTCTTTTCCCCTCCCCCCCCCCCCCTCTCACACATAGACACATAAAGAGCTGCCAGCTTTTGGGTTAGAACGGCATCGCCATCGCCAGGATGAGTTTTCGAGCAGTGGCTCCAGTGGTCAAATTCTTTTTTCTAGATTTTTTACCCACTTACATATTTTAATTCTTTGTTTCTTCCTCTTTAACATTCTTTAAAGCCATTTTTTAAAAAAACTCAATCATTTTTTGTATATCAAGGTTCAAAGTTTCATGAGCACATAGGCACACTTACTGTGAAGGAATTTGACTTGATCCGATTAATGATCCATCAGGGTAATGCTACACCTTTTCAAAATTTGTTTGTCCTAGGATGAGGTTTCTTGAAACTATTGTGTTTGTCCTTATTTTTGTTTTTCTTATGTCAATAATGATAATGGTGATAATAAAACTATTACTTGGTTTGAAATTGTTGTTTTCATGACAAGCAACTTTGTTGCATGTTTTCTATACCAATTTAATTAGTTGCTAAATTAGATTTAAAGAAGCTTATCCATTTGAAAGTAGGGCTTGGCTAAGTTGCATAGTTGAATAAAGTTTGTATTGTCAGTGAAAACATGTGCTTGGCCATGGACTACTAAGTTCTCCCATGTGCCAACCCTTGTTTGATGAAATTTAACATTATTGGCATAGCAATTAAATAATATCATGTGTTCAAAATGTTAAATGATGGATCAACAATCATGTTCCATGTTGCATATATTGTTTAATAAGAGCTAGCTTATGATGGAACATGACAAGAGTAGCTATATCAATTTGTTGCTATATCATGATATTTCTCAATGTAAGGAAAGAAAATCTATTTGCATATTGCCTAACTACAGGGTTCTATCAAGAATGAAATTCAGTGTTAAAACATTGTTACTTCGTTCTTTTGCATGGACTTTCAAAGTCAATGTGACTTCTGATGTTAATTGTTTGTATGTGCTTCAGGTCATTGATCTAATGTTGTTGAGATTTAAGCACATTTGCTGCTGACAAGACTCTAAAACACATTTTAAATGCTTATTTTCACTTAAACTAGCGCACCTCTTCTATGGTTTTTGGCAAATTATCTACCAGAAGAAGTGGCTATCATATTATTATGATTGGATTTGTCAACATATAAGTACAATAAGCTTGCCGCTTATGCTCAATCAAAGCTTGCTAACATCTTGCACACGAGTAAATTGGCAACAATTTTGAAGGTTTGTCATACATCTATAGTAGAAACCTTACCCTCATATTGCACGTTAAGACCTGAGTGAACTATGCTTATTTTCTTGAGCTTGAGCAAGAAAAAAAGGCCAATATAACAATTAATTCTCTTCATCCAAGAATAACATCCACCAATCTCTTCTGTCACAGTGGTATTGTTAATGCTAATTACATTACGCTAAATTCACTCTAGACATTACATCCCACTGAGTTTATTGTTACAAAATCAGACATATGAAAGCTTTGAGCAGCTTGTTGGAGGGATTTTCGAGCGCTTTGCGGGGTACGAATATACGAGCCCAGGTGTTGTGCGATTGGTTGATAGTTAGGTCCATGGAGAGGACTGGGATTTCGAGGCTGGGATCGGATGTGACAGCGACCGTCGGGATGGGCATGTTGCGAGTGAGGGAGCCGTCGGCATTGAGGACGATCTGGAGGTATCGGAAGAGATCGACGGCGGGAGAGTGGGAAGGCTGGTCTGCCATTTTCTTGTCCCTAAATCATTTCTACTGAAGGCAATGATCTAAAATTTGGTAATCGTTGTTGGGTGTCTTTTATGGTACTCCACTTTAGTCTCCATCGTTTAGACTTTTCTTCCCGCCCCTCACATCATACTTCATTTCCATCCGTCAGTGCTTAACTGCAATTTTAGTCAGACACGTGGCAGAGAATCAAGATAGGAGTGGTTAGGATACTTGATCATGTTATCCACTGAATTTTACAATTTAACTATTAAATATTAAGTCTTAAGATGATGACAGTATTTGGTCAATATAAAAGAGCTTACACATTGTATGTTCAATGTTTCAAATGATATATGATGATGATTATTTGATCCATCTTAAAATATTTTTCATTTTTTACTTTTTTTTTTTAATAAATAATACTCTTACCTAACTAGTATAATATTCCATCCAAGCACACATATAAAAACCTCAAAATTTTAACTAGGAAAGTTACAACCTGAAAAAATAATGGGACTTTACTCTTGCCTCTCCCACTTAAAAACAAAAAATATTAATTCTTGCAGCTAGTAAAATAGTTTGGTTTTGGGTAAATCCCACCAGTTATTACTAAATTATATCTAATGTTAACTATTTGTCCCTAAACTATCAAATATTGCTTAATCGTTCCTAAACTATATCCAGTATTACTTAATGGTCATACAGTTCATCATATCCGTTAAGAATGGACGGAAAAATGATGTGGTTACTGATATAACATTACTTTTCCAACAATCTTTAATAGAATAATAGACAACAAGACGATTATATAGTTTAGGGACGATTAAGTAACATTTGATTATTTAAGAATAAATAAGCAACATTGGATATAGTTTAGGGACGACTAATGGAATTTACCTTTTGGTTTTTCTCACTACAAGAAAACAAGGCTAATGTGACTGACCAAAAATTAGCATTTAGTCACACATGGCATTCAGTCACATAATGCGACTGAAATGCCATAGGAAAAAATAGTGGCATAAATCCTAGTCGCAAAAGTTGTGTGACTACTTCGTGCAACTAACTTGTGATTGAAAATGTCAATTGGTTAACTACTGGGCTAGTACACTTTGTGCGACTGAGAGAAACAGTCACATCGGCATCATGCGACTGAATTTCAGTCTCACGCCTAATTTATTTTTTTTCAAATTTAATTTTAAATTTATTTATAATTATCAAAAGTAGATTGCAATTAATATAATAATTAATCCACCAAAATTTAGTACTAAAATATATACTAAAATAACTACTAAAATTAACATTAAAATTGACCTGCCAAAATTAATGGTAAAATTAACACTAAAATTTAGCACTAAAATTAATAGTAAAATGAAATCCATACTAAAATCTAGACATACAATCCACCAAAATTAACATATAATCTGCATGCAAATTGATAGTATAATTCACCAAAAATTAATATTAAACTAAAATTAGCATATAATACATGATAAAATAACATAAAATCCACAAAAAAAATTGTATATAATCCACCATAAATGGAACACGGAGATGCACCCAACACTTCAATAGGTGGGGAAACAAAACTTGAAAACAATTTATAGATGCAACAAAGATTGTATTATGTGATACTAAAATCATATTATAAAAGTGTTAAGTTCTTATTATACCAAATTGGAATCCCAATATGTGAAACAGAGTTCTTTTTGTTTGAAAGGGAATTTTTATTGTATGAAACTAAGTTGAAATTATATGAAATTATGTTTTTATAATATTAAACTGAGTTTCTATTTTATGAAATTGGATTCTTATTGTATCAAATTAAAATGTTGATGTATGAAACTATAAATCTATTTAAAAAAATGATTTCCTATTAAACAAAATTGAGTTCATATTATGAAAAATGAGTTCTATTATAAGAAATTGAATATTATTCAAAAAATCTAACAAAAACTCTCCAAATGTCTGAATGTATGCCACTCTTCAAACATGTTTGATTATGCGAAAAAATGAATGAATAATCTCATTTTTAAATAGTTACCACATTTATTATGTTATATTATATTTATTTGTTTTATTAAGATTTTCTTTTCAAATGAATTCAAATTCAAAAAATTTCCATAGTTAAAAATTTAAATAAAGTTAATATATTCCATTATTATCTCAATCAAATATGACTTATCCTAATAAAAAAAGTTACCATTTATACTCAAAACTAACAAACCTTTAACATTGTCAAGTTGGTGTTTGTGCACCTAGGTGCACAGTCTCAAGCCTCTAAGTCAACACTTATGGTGGTAATTATTATATTTTCCTTTTTCCAAGCTAGTAAATATGGTAATTTGCTTCAAGTTTGAGATGAAACATAAATCAATTAAATGCATAACTAATGTCACACATTAAAGGCCAATTTGGTATAGTTTAATACGTTGGGTTTAACATGTTTTTTGGATAATTGTTGGTCCCACCATAAATTTACATACGATTTATCCCTAATGTTTGTAAAATTTACATGTCTCACCCAACTCACATAATTTGTCTTCAACATCATCCACTCCTGTTACCCTTATGTAAACAAGCTTGAGAACATCACCATATGCAAGGCAGTGGATTTTGTCCAATCTGAGACCGTCCTCGTTCTCAGCAACAGCTCCACCACTGTGCATGCCATCAATTGTATCAAAATCCTCAACTTAAAAAAGGCCCACAAATAGATGATATCATATGGATCTCACTATCTGATCTGAATCATCATCATCTTGTCAATCTACCAATCAATGGTGCTCAGAGATTGATTGATACATTAATTCTGTCAAAGGTTTATGCAATCACTTCTCAAGGAGAAAATTTTAAGGGGAGGGGGCTAAAAAAATTTATCATGGTAATGATAAAATTGGTGAAGGGGATGTTGGGTAAAAGGTGACTATGAATCAAATGAAGTTCTAGCATTTTTTTCTTATCATTATAGTTCAATTGATTTTTTTTTCATGGGCCTTATTGTGGAGGAAAAAAGATATTCATAAAGAGAAGGATTGAAACAGCCTAAATAGGGGCAAAAATGACTATTAACAGAAATCATTGAGGGGCTGTGGACCGATATCAAGTGACAATAAGACAGTGTGCACGAAGAGATTCATCTACCTATAGTAGTGCCCCATTCGCATTATTGCTCTATCAGAATAAATCTAAATTGGTGTCCTGAGTTTTGCTGTTATGGCAGTGGAGTTTGTGTAGGAGACAAGAGCCATAAAGAGGCTTGTGAGGGAGCTGATGAATGTGCAGGTCTACTCAAAACATGGCACACATGTAATTTTTGAGAAATTGAATGCCAAAATCAGTATAAACATGTGGATCCTACAAATTTTCCCCAAACCCTGTTGAACAAATGAATTAATTGCACCCTATTAAAATGAAACAAACTGGCAATAAGAATTCATTTTCATATTGGGAGAGTTTGTGTACACTATTAAAACCCAAATTTACAATATGAACTCATTTCATACATATTTGAACTTAGTTTTGTACATCAACATTTCAAAACATTGTTTCGTACAATAAGAATTTGTGTGTGTGCAAAACTATAACTGATTTTGTACAATAACAACCATGTTTCCTATATCAAGCTTCACACTTTTAAAACTGCACAACTGTACACTATCACCCTAATTTGATACATATGCAAGTCAACTTTGGCCAAACATTTGTACCACTTTCAAAACTCCAAACTCATACAATATATACCGAGATTTATACAACATCTAACCAAACCAAAGTTCGAAGTTAATCAACCATTTATGCAATAGAATAAAACCAACCAAAGAAACAAGAATACAAAATGATTTTTTCACATGAATTTTCTGAATGCTACAAAATCAAATCAACCAAATCAGATATATACCACTTAAATGCATCCTATTTTGTTCTAGTTTACATACATCACAAATCTAGAAGCATACAGATACAAAAACCAGTAGCATACATAAAAAAAACCCCAATCATAATTAACCAAAACTCATAGTAAATCTCCAAATAACCCAAATTTTTTTACCCTAAACGTTCAATTTCATCCCAATTTCAAACAAGCCTGTACAATTAAAATTTGGTTACTTTTTATGTGGAAATCATTGATTTAGGCCATAGAATGTAGGAACCTAATATCAGTTCACTCTAAAAAATCAGACTCAGTTTCATACAAGTCAATGTGAGCAATATCAAATAAATCATATACATCAAAGAACCAAATAAATTTTATTTGCATAGTGTGATTTTTAATGAACCAATTATTATTTCATAACTATTCAATTTGGTTGCAAAATAAGAATGCAAAGAGAAAACAAAGAATTTTGGATTTTAATAACCTGCAACCTTGCCTAATTTTAATTATCTACAATGTTCCTGTATAAAATTGTGACAATGGGAAGAGAAAGTAGGAAGCATATGGGAAGAAATGGGGGTTGATTGGATGGGAGGGGTTAGTAGTTTCAAAATTTTGGATTCTAATTAATGGCAGAAGAATTTGGACAGATGTGTATAAAATCTTCATCCTTCATGATTTCTTTTTTTTTTCACAATTTTTTTTGTACCTATCTTGTTTTTTTTTTATTTATAAAAACTACAAAAAATAGAAAATGTTAGAAATGATAACGGGTTTAGTGGGTGTCTTTCTTTGGAAAACCATACAAGACAAGCTGCCTACTAGGTGGAATCTAATTGTTCAAGGAGTTCCCTTTGCTGATGACCTCTACCCATTATGTCATACTAGTTTTGAATTCGTGGGGCATGTTCTTGTTTGCTGCACTCTTCCATCCTTGGTTTGGTCACGTATCTACAATGGTGGCTACTAGATTGCGTGCTGGAAGTGCCTCTTTTGTCAATTCTAAAGCCGCATCTACCACAGTCCTAAAAAAGTGATTAGGTACATGTGCTTTTATGATGTGTTGAAAATCACAACTTGGTCATTATGGCATGCTCAGAATGATCTAGTCTTCAACTCTTTAGCTATCGATATGGATGAATTATATGCCATAATTCAATTCCTTGCTTTTCTTTAGATCAACGGCAGGCTGCCTCACTTAAATTATAATTGTTATAAGTGGTTTGATAACCTCAACTTGGCCATTGAAAACTCTTCCTAATAAGAGTTTCATTCATATGGTGGTGCGTACTGGAAGTATTTATTAATTTAATTATGCTACTTCTGTTTACTTGATTGTTTGTTTTTTTTTTTTTCTGTTGTTCTAGTTGAAGAGCTGTAATGGTTTTAGCTCCATGTTGGCTCCACTTGATCAGGTTGTACCTTTGTTTCCAATTAATACATATTCTCTTTTTGCTCACTACAAGTAAAAGGTTGTTTTTTTATGGACGTTTGTGACGGCGGGCAGTCGGAAAAAGTCCAATTCTAACAATCGACTGCCAACTAAATGTTCATTAGAAGAAACACATTATAATGGCATCAGAACACCAGCTTACCGATGACATTTTTTGGTAGGTTGTTGTCAGAAGTCGGCCGACCAATTTCTTGACAATTGCCTATTGGAATTTTTTTTAAAAGAACATTTAACTAAATTGCGAAGAAGAAATAAGTGGGTAAAAAAACAGTAATGAACAATATGGTGTGAAAGAGATGGAGCAGAAGGAGGAAAAAGAAGATGAAAAAGATAGGAGAATAGAAAAAAAAATGAAAGAGGAAGAGAAAGAAAAAAAAAGCAAGGAGAAAAAATGAGGAAGATGAGGGAGAAAAAAAAAAAGAAGAAGGATAAGAAAAAAAAAGAAGAAGAACAAGAATATGGTGAGAGGTATAGAGGGAGAAAGGAAATAAATGGTGAGAAAGAGGAAGGAAAGAAAAAAAAATGTGTAGAGGGTGAGAGTAAAACTAAGATTTTGGTGGAGAAGTAGAGGTTTTATAATGGTAGCATAAGAATTTATGTTTTTTGAGCAAGAATAAGCGCTGGGAAAATTTTTCATTTTTTGATGGCTGGCTTTCAGAAAAGGACCTTCGGAAAGTTTAAAATTCAAATTTCTTTCTTTGGACCTTCTTATAGTCTCCCATTAGAAAACACCCAACTCAAAACCTCAAATTAAAATTTGATTTTTTAGGTGGGGAAAAGTAGGGGGAAAAGTGGAGCAATTATTTTTTTATAACAAACCATCGAAAAACCCACAAAAAACCTTTCAACAATGAGCGGTCAAAGTATTTCCAATAGTAAGCCATTAGAAGATCCATCAAAAGGTTACCAGCCTATGAATAAATCGTGCATGATATGTTGGAACGTTTTTAAGTTCCATGTCTAGTTTGAGAGTTTCACATAAATGGAAAATGTATTTTGGTTATTTGATTTTAATTAATTTTATAAATTAATTAAAATTTAAGAGTTGTGGCTCTTCTTACTAATTCGTATTGGAAGATCCATCTAGGTTTTATATTCAGCATAGCTAAACACCCATTTTTGTCACGTGACTTTGTCAGATATAGAGTGTAGTAAACTTAGTGAGCCTGTGATGCAAAAATGAATGGATCGAACTTTCGATATCTCTGAGCATCCTAAAGCTCAACTACACCAAATTGTTTATGTCAAGTGTTGGGTCGAACCAGTTGCACCTAAACAAGACAACATGTTTATGTGGATAGCCAGGATATTCAAGTTGAATGACTTATTCTAATATACCATAAAAATCACATTCAACGTCACTAGAACCGGTGCTTCGTATGCACACTCCACCGTTAAATATTAAGTTACCATTGCCCCATTCACTTTATGTGAAACTTGTACCCATTTGTGAAATATACAGGCCATGCCTCAACCTAATGTGAAGGGCCACATGCAACATCCTGCAATATGTGATTGACTATATTGTTTCGTGGGCCGTCGACCTATGTAAGAAACTTGTACCCATTTGTGAAATATACAGGCCATGTCTCAACCTAATGTGAAGGGCCACATGCAACATCCTGCAATATGTGATTGACTATATTGTTTCATGGGTCGTCGACCTATGTAAAAAAATTTTAAGTTGGGAAAATACATGTGAAATGATGGAAATTAATAATGTATATACATAGTGCATTGTATGCACTTACATAGTTTCTGAGCCAGCTTGAAAAGTTTTTTCAATGTATACGTCCATCTAGGACATGGTAATATTGGGAGCATGGTCATGTACACCATGAAGAAACATACTATGGCCAGATTGAGGGATAGGAAAATGCGTTAGTTGAAGGATTAATGTTGGGCTTAAAAATATAAGATGTCAATATATAATGTAAGCTTACTTGAGATATCGCCTGATTTCAGCATAGTTTAGTAGAACGTATGTGGTGGCAACTTTGAGTTTATTGTCTATAAGGAATCTATTTCAAGATGTACCATATAGACGACCTGAAAAATTGAATATGGACCATAGCTTTCCATTACAGGAGGTAGGACCGCCATCATCATTTTGAGGAACTCTGTTCCTCATACACGGAACATGGGATTCAAAGTAATGAGAGCAAAAGATGGAAGTCCCCTCTATAAGGTAAGCTTTACAAATCGATCCCTCAACATGAGTAGTATTAGAAACCTTCAATTTAAGGTCATGTATACACTACTCAAATTTATACATCCATCGATACTGAACAGGTCTTCCAACCCTTGATTCATATGGCAAGTGAACAGGCAGATGCTTCATGACATCAAAAAATTCAATAGGAAAAATTATTTTAAGCTTACAAAGGATAATTGGAATATTAGACTCCAACTCGAACAAGTGATTAGCATCCAGCTTTAAAGAGCACTAATATCTAAAGAATAGGCTTAACTTGGTTAATGGTTTCCATACATTCTCAGGAATTGCCTAAAGTACAATAGGGAGAAGCCATTGGATCTTCACATGACAATCATGACTCTTCATACCATACATAGTGTTATCGGAAGTATCAACACATCTGCCAAGATTTGAGGCATACCCATTTGGGAGCCTTAGAGATTTAACCCAAGTGAGAACATCCCGCCTTTGGTTAACTTTGAATGTGAATCGACCCTTTGGTTTGAATAAATGACCATCATTAAGAAGAACTATGTTTAACTCCGATTGATAACAATAAATTGCAAGATCCTTCCATTCCTTAATATTGTCCTTTATTTTGTTCTTAACATCTATAATGGTATTCTAGATATTCTCATACACATTCTTCTCAATATGCATGATATCCAGATTATAGAAAATTAAATTCATCCCCCAATAAGACATTTCCCAAAAAATGCTCTGCTTTGTCCAATTGTACAATTTTTCATAATCACGGGGCTGATGTTATGGCCCATCTGTAGTAATTGATGGAAGGAAAGAAATTCATTCAAATATTGCCTCACTTGATAGGTGCTCCAGAGTCAATGAATTCTTTGATTTACCCATTTTAAAACAAACTTTATTTCCTCTATATTTGTGGTTCGTCAGAAGAAATTGCCAGTGATAATCAAAGAAAGAAGTTTTCCCAGCATACTGAAATGGGAAGGCCTTATTTGGCCTATACAAATTGGGCAAGACAACCGACCATGCGTCATCCATCTTGAAAGCATGCTATAAGCTAGGAAATCATTTATGGTCCACAATCGTACAGCTTCAAGGAAAAAATTTTCTCTCAATGACACATCCCATGTTTGGACACCATCCTCTCAAAGATGGTTTAGTTTTTCTGTTAGATCTTGTAAATAAACATCAATATTATGATTTATGTTACATGGACCTAGAATTAACAAGGAAAGGAACATGTAGTGTTTTTTCATGCACATCCATGGAGGTAAATTATATGAAGTGACAATAACAAGCCAGCAAGAGTATTGTTTTTTGAATCGTCCAAAAGGGGCAAATTCATCAACATACAACCCCAATCGGACATTTCATGGTTTGGTAGCAAACCATGGGTAAAAGCGAAATGTTTACAAGCTTTATCTTCAGATAAATATTTTAAAAAACCTGGGATTGGTCGTTGCACTTTATGCCACCTTATCTGCTCTGTTGTTGAGACCGAAGCAAATAGGCATTAGAGATAAGGGCTTAGTGATAAATGATGCTTGGTCTTTCTTAGTCGATCTTTACCCCTATTACCCTTGTTTGCTTTTTGAACTTGTACCTCTTAGCTCCACAAAACTTACAAATTTGAGAATTAGTTTATTCTTTCCAGAACAACATGCAGTCATTAACACAGGCGTCAATCTTGAAGTAGGATAGGCCCAATTGCAAACTAATTTTTTCATTTCATATCAATTGTACAACATTTTACTATCTATAAGTTGAGTCTCCTTCATCAATTGGGCAACGTCATTATAACAGGCCTGTGACATGTGATACTCTGACCTAAGGTTCACAGACAGATAGTAACAGATAACTCAGAATGATTCTGGCACCCATCCCATAGAGGAGTTGATTCTGAATTCAACAGCTCAAAGAATCATTGAGCACTTTCATTGGGCTGCTCATCCATGTGGGGGAGGACTTTGTTGGTAATTAGGCCTAACGGCATCCAATACCATTCGCTCATATCGATTTGTTGAAGAACTCTGATCAAAGTCATCAAATCCACCCATTTCTTTGTGAGTTTCTGATGCTTCATTAAACGGTTATGTTACATCTTCACAAAATGGAAAAATTACAGCATAAGGACCTAAACTTATATGCTTTAATTTTCACCATAGTGCATGATTTGTGAAGTGTAAAGTATTCAATATACACCCCCTTAAGTGGCAAAAATAATGATAGCTTGGTCCTTAAAAAAGCATTGGCACATTGCTTAATTTTCAAGTAACCTATGGACTAAATTGTACGGTTACAAAAGTTGGCTACTCAATTGCACAAATCTCTAAAGATGGCTATGGAAAGGACATGGATGGAATTATGAAGAAAGGAAATGGATGGAATTAAGGATATTGTCGGGGACCAGAGTGCTTAAGAAGGCAAAGTTGATCATTTATGGCATAATGCAAACTAAGGATCCAAGTGTCCACCCTTTTGTCTAAAAGTTATAATGACCTTTGACAAGGTTAAAGGTGGTCAAAAACATGATTTTCCTAGCCAAAATGGCTGGATATAACCTGTCCAAGTGTTGGCCAAATTTTCAAAAATTTGCATATATGCCACCTTGGTAAAAATGATGTATAAATGAAGAAAAATCTTCATTTCATTGGAATTTTCCTTAAATTTCGGTCTCCAGCAGCTAAGACCTCTTCTTTAAGTTCTTCCATCATCCTCCATAGCTACCATACCTTAATAAAACAAAAGGAAGCAAGAGAAAGCAAAGAAGACATCAAAGAGTGCAAGAAAACTTAATTTTGGTTCTATTTGGGTTTTCAGATTTCATAGCAAAGGTAACGGTTTTCTCAAGCTTCTTGGATTATTTACTGTATTTGCAAACATCCATAAAGCTAAGACCATGCTTCGAAGAGAGCAAAAAGCTCAAGGAACCAAGCTTGGGTTAAGGGGAAAGAAGCATGGCAAAGTTTCAGCCTTAGTGTTACTATGCTAAAGATAGCAACAACAAAGAAGGGTTTCTAGAGCCCAAGTTAATACTAAGTAAGACCTAAAAGACTCCTAAGACCAAGAAAAAGCTTAAGGAGGGCTTCCATAGTGATCTTATTGTGATATCTCATTGTTTTATTGAATGATTATAGACTAACCCTAATGTGTTATTGCTGCCAGCATTACATGTGTTTGTTGTTGTGTTTGTTGGTGCATATGGTTGCCATATTTATGTGTATGTGTTGTTTTTGTATGTTTTTATGTCTTTTTATTTTAGGTGGTACGTTGCTATGGAAGACTTTATATTGAAATCCCTTACTAAATTCTTTACAAAGAGCTTCCTCCCCTTTCTGTCCATTTTCAGGAACACCTGAAAGAGAACATTCAAACTAATAATTCTAGCTTGAGTTTTCCTGTGAAATTTTAGGTGCATAAACTTCAATATTTCTAGTTTTAAACTGGAGTGTTTTATGATTTTTAGAGCACATTTCCTAATTTTAGTGTTGGTACTTTCGGCCTTACGCAGCAGCTATCTTTTGAAGTTTTTTGGAGTGCATTGTGGTTGTAAGGCTCTCCAAGAAGCTAGTGTAAATACCCAAATAAGCTAGGATATATGTATAATGCATCTATGCATGTAAATACACTATGGATGGTGTATGGATGATATATGAAGCAATAAAGTGATGTTTGAGGTTGAATGTTCAATTCTGCCCATTTTGCAACTCATTAGCTGTTCCAAAGAAAATTATGTTTAATGTTTATGGAATGCCACTAAATTCATGGAAATGACTTTCCCAAGTGTTTAAGACATTTAAGAACCTACCCATGTTGGTTTTGCACATGGAAATGAAGGGTATGAGTTTTATCAAATTTTGTATGGGCATTATGGTCATTAGTTATACAGATTTGGTACCCTGTACTAAAAGAGTCATAACTTACTATACATAATGATTTTAGCTGTGAAATTTTGACCACATCTAGAGCACATATAGAGGTTGAACTAAAATTTGGAATTTCTAAATTTGGGGCTCTGTAGCCAAAGATATGATATTCTAAAGTTGGCTAAGTTATTGTTCATCTGGTCAGAATTTGGTAACCAACTTAAAAAATTCATAACTTTGTCCATAGGTGGGCTTTTGACGTAAAAAAAAAATTATTGGTTTGCTATGTGTCTCTACTTGATAATGGAATAAATAAAATAGGGGGTTACATGGCTAGAATGATACAATTTATTAGTGGAAGTTACAGTTGCAATGGCTTGCCACTGGAACTTAACAAGATTCCTAATGTGTAGAAGCCAAAACTAATCATTGTGCTAGTTTTTTCCTTCTTAGCTTCCATAGTGTGCATAAATGTAAATATGTGTTTTATGGTTTGACCAATATACATATATTTGCGTAAAGACCAAGAGAGCCACATGGGTAATGTAGTGAGCATTGTTTTGATGGCCTACAGAACATGCATAGCTCCTGGGAGATTGACACATTAAACATTGTCACTGTATTTAAGCTCTCATAGTGGTAATAAAAGTTGGTATCAGAGGTAGGTTTGAAAGTGGTTTATGTGCATATGACATGATGCATATAGTTGCATAAATATAGCTTAGTTGGGTCAACTGCTAGTGTTAAGTACCTAGCACAAAGTATATATTGTGCTCTTCTGATTTTCATGAAACAGGAAAATGGTCGCCACAAAGAGAGGGGATCAGGGACCCCTAATACCTCCTACTGAGCAAAGGCAGGCCAACAGAAATGGAAGGGGTGTAGAAGAACAACCAAGGGTTCAGGAAGTAGAAAACCTAGCAGCTGACATGAACGTACCGCAAGTGTGGGTTGAACTACAAAGAAACCTATCCCAGATAAATGAAAACTTAGTAAGGTTACTACAAGCTCAACAATAAGGAGTCCAAGTAGCATAAGCATTACCACAGGAGCAGAACCAGGAAGTTGTTAGGAACAACCCCGTGAATGTTCCTTCTGATGAAAATGAAGAGAATGAAGATGCTGAAGATGAGGATAGAAGACATCCTAGAGGCAAAAGAATCAGGTCTGAGATTGGCCAAGTATCCAGAGCCAATAACTCAACTTATGACCATTCCATGGGGGATGAAGCTAAAATACCTAGTGAGAGGAGAATAAGAAGGAGACATAGAGACTATATGGACTTAGAAGAATCACACAAGTCCAGAAGGTATAGTGCTAAAGATCTTGAGAGCTCTTATGATGTCAGATTGTTGGAGAGGTTTCAAGGCCTAAGACCTCCACAATTTGATGGTAGAGCTGGACCAGAGAAAGCTGAAGAATGGCTAGGATTCATTAAGAAGATGTCTAAAAGGATGCACTTAAACTCTACTAATAAAGTATCTCTAGCTACCTATAATCTTGTAGGTAGTGCAGAAATGTGGTGGAAAAGTGTTAGAGATAGGCATGCTGCCTAGAGAGGCAGAAGAGCAGATCGTGAGCTAGAGATGACATGGCCTGAGTTCACAAGGTTGTTCCAAGACTAGTATATAAGTGATGCCATCAAAGACCTAAAGCAAGCTGAGTTTGATGCACTACAACAAGACAACCTCAGTGTTCTGGAATACGAACACAAGTTAAACCAACTTGTGAGGTACGCACCACAGTGCCATGGGTTGAAAGAACTTAAATCCAAGAGGTTTGTCATAGGCCTGAGACCAGATATCAGGAGAGCTGTTAGGCCTTTCAATGCCATTACATATCATGATGCTGTTCAGAAGGATTTACTGGTGGAACAGGAAGAGTATGAAAGTAAATGGTTTCCTAGTGCACTAGGAGAGACCAGCCAAGCTGGAAGACTGCAGAAACCAATGAAAGGTACGGACACTACGAAGGCTGGAAAACCTAGTGTGGAGGGCAAGGCCAAGATTAAGTTTGTTGGCCCAAGGTGTCCACGATGTAAGAAGTTTCATGGCAAGAGGCCATGTTAGTTTGAAACACATGCATGTCTCAGATATGGATCTTTGGATCACTAGAACAAGTACTGCCCTTTAGTCCAAACAAGAGGGCAGGAGGACCAAGGCTAAAATAGGCCTAATATGCCACCTGTTAGAGACAATCAACTAAGGGGTCCTCATAGAGCTCAAAGGCCTCAAGTGCAGAGAGCTGGAAGGGTATTCCATATTAATAAGGGAGAGATATCCCAACAAGGAGCACTTTGAGGTAACATTTATTTTAATGGTGTGCCAGTTAGTGTGTTGTTTGATACTGGTGCTTCAGTGTCTATTATGGCTAGAAGTTAACTGAATCCATGAAATTGTCTATAGAATTCATGCCTAATATATCATTAGTAAGAACAGCGGGTAGTCAATGTCTTTTCACTAATGAATTGGCTAAGAATTGTGAGCTAGTAGTTGGAAAGACTAAGATTTTGACTGATCTGCTAGTGTTAAATATTCCAAAGTATGATATTGTTCTTGGCATGGATTGGTTAGCAAAGCATGGAATGAATATTGATTGTGCTAAAAGAGAAATCACATTGCCTAGTAATGAAGTGCATGCATTAGTGAATTCTAAGGAATTAGTGTATGAAATGCATGGCTTGGAACTAAAAGTTATGGATGAAATTCCTATGGTTTCTGAAGATAAATATTACACGTTAAATGGTGTTGAAATTGATGAGGAAGTTCATAGAATACCTGTAGTGAGAGACTTTCCACAGGTCTTTCTTAAAGACCTACCAGGTATTCCCCCTCCAAGAGAGGTAGAATTTGAAATCAAGTTACAAAATAGGGCAGTACCAATATCCATACCTCCTTATAGAATGCCAATCACAGAGATGATTGAGCTCAAGAAACAACTTGATGAACTTCTTCAGAAAGTGTTCATAAGACCAAGTGTTTCACCGTGCAAAGCTCCAGTTTTCTTTGTGAAAAAGAAGGATGGATCATTGAGATTGTGTATTGACTACAGACAACTGAATGCTGTAACTATCAAAAACAAGCATCCACTCCCTAGGATTAAGGATCTATTTGATCAACTCAAGGGAGCAAAGATCTTCTCTAAGATTGATTTGAGATTTGGGTATTTTCAATTAAGAGTAAAAGAGGAGGATATACCCAAGACAACATTTCGAACAAGATATGGACACTATGAGTATACAGTTATGCCATTTGGCTTGACTAATGCCCCTGCTGCATTCATGGACCTGATGAACCATGTGTTCAGACCTTACTTGGACAAGTTTGTAGTGGTGTTCATTGATGACATCCTAGTGTATTTGGAGGATGAAAGTGAACATGAGCATCACTTGAGAACTATCTTGAACACACTGTTGAACAATCAACTGTATGCAAAATTTTCCAAGTGCCAATTCTAGATTACAGAAGTATCTTTCTTTCGACACATCATTGATGCACAAGGCCTTAGAGCATATCCGGAAAAGGTCAAGGCTATGCAAGAGTGGGAAAGACCTAAGACTGTAAAGGAAGTCAGAAGCTTCCTAGGACTGGCAGGCTATTACAGAAGATTTGTACCAAAATTTTCCATGATTGCCTTAGTTCTTACTCAACTGACCAAGAAAGGTCAAAGATTTGAGTGGACTGAGAAGTGTAAAAAGAGTTTTCAGGGACTGAAGAGCAGATTGACTCAAGCCCCAGTGTTGATTCTACCTAATCCAAGTAAGCCTTATATCATTTATACAGATGCATCTAGATCCGGGTTAGGATGTGTTCTGATGTAAGATAGAAACGTGATTGCTTATGGGTTAAGGCAATTGAGACCCCATGAACAAAACTATCCAACCCATGACCTAGAGCTTACTACGGTGATCTTTGCCCTAAAACAATGGAGACATTGCCTATTAGGAAGCTCATTTGTGGTATACACTGACCATAAGAGCCTAAAGTACCCGTTCACTCATAAAGAGTTGAACATGAGGCAAATAAGATGGTTGGAGTATATCAAAGACTACAACTGTAGCATTGAGTACACTGAAGGTAAAGACAATCTAGTGGCAGATGCCTTAAGTAGAAAGTACACTGGTTTGCTAAAAGATGGATCTTTGGCAGATACTAGTAAGGAGAATAGTTTGATAGGCCTTTTGCATAAGTGGCAACAGTGGGAAGAAGCACAAGTCTATACATTAACTATTCAGTCTAGGTGGATTGAGGAGATAAGGAAGGCACAAAAAGCTGATCCAAACTTGAAGAAGATTTCAGGAGAAGAAAAATGGTCTTTGTGTGAATCATTTGCCTATTATTGTACTTCAAGGACAGAATATATGTGCTTAATGAGCAAGAACTCAGAAATGAAATACTTGAAGAGGCTTACATGAGCAAACTGAATATCCATCCTGGAAGTGAAAAATGTACAAATACTTGAAGACACATTTTTGGTGGCCAAACATGAAGAAAGATATAGCCACATATGTGTCTAAATGTGCAACATGCCAAAGAGTGAAAGTAGAGCACTAGAAGCCAGCAGAAACACTACAGACTTTACCCATTCTAATTAGAAAGTGAGGTAACATAACAATGGACTTCTTAACTGGGTTGCCTATGACCAGATTAAGACATGATACAATCTGGGTCACTGTAGATAGGCTAACCAAATGTGCTCACTTTTTGCCAATAAAGATCACAGACTCACTGGAAAATTTGGCACAAATATACATCAAAGAGACAGTAAGGCTGCATGGAGTGCCAGACTCCATAGTGTCAGATAGAGATCCAAGGTTTATAGCTAGATTTTGGAGTGTTTTTCACAAGGCACTAGGATCCAAAATCCACCTGAGCATTGCTTATCATCCTTAGACCGATGGACAGACTGAGAGGGTGATTTAGATATTGGAAGACATGCTCAGGAGTTGTATATTGGATTTTAAAAAGGAATGGAACCAACACTTACCTTTGGTGAAATTTTCTTATAACAATAGTTATCAAACCATCATTGGTATGACACCTTATGAAGCCTTTTATAGGAGAAGGTGCATGACACCCCATTGTTGGGTGGAAGCCTCAAATAGGCTCGAGTTAGGTCCAAAGATTATTAAAGACACAACAAGTAAAATCAAGAAGATACAAGAAAGGTTAAAAAAAGCTAATGAAAGGACCATTGCTTATGTGAACAAAACAAGAAGATACTTGGAGTTTATGGTTGGAGACAAAGTGTGGCTCAAAGTAGCACTAACCAAAGGCACTATGAGGTTTGGCAAACATAGTAAGCTATGTTCAAGGTACATTGGTCCTTATGAAATACTAGAAAGGGTTGGCAATGTGGCTTATAGGTTGGCTCTACCGCCAAGTATGTCAATTGTCCATAATGTTTTCCACATCAGTATCCTTAAGAAGTGTTTGATAGACACAAAGCATACTATAGCAGTGGAAGACATACAGTTAGAGCTTAGTTTGACATACAAAGAGAAACTTATAACTATCTTAGCTAAGGATACCAGAAGGCTAAGAAACAAGCTTATTCCCATGGTCAAAGTTCAGTGGTCACACCATTCTGAAAGAGAGGCGACCTGGGAAATTGAGAAAGGAATGCAAGAGAGATATCTAAAAGAGTACCCTAAGCTAAAGGCAATTTTGGAGGACCAAAATTTTTAAGGGGGGAAAAAATGTTACACGTTCACAAAATGGAAAAATTACAGCATAGGGACCTAAACTTATATGCTTTAATTTTCACCATAGTGCATGATTTGTGAAGTGTAAAGTATTCAATACACACCCCCTTAAATGGAAAAAACAATGATAGCTTGGTCCTTAAGAAAGCATTAGCACATCACCTAATTTTAAAGTAACCTATGGACTAAATCGTAAGGTTACAAAAGTTGGGTACTCAATTGCACAAATATCTAAAGATGGTTATGGAAAGGACATGGATGGAATTATGAAGAAAGGAAATGGATGGAATTAAGGATATTGTTGGGGACCAAAGTGCTTAAGAAGGCAAAGTTGATCATTTATGGCATAATGCCAACTAAGGATCCAAGTGTCCACCTTTTTGTCTAAAAGTTATAATGACCTTTGACAAGGTTAAAGGTGGTCAAAAACATGATTTTCCCAGCCAAAATGGCTGGATATAACCTGTCCAAGTGTTGGCCAAATTTTCAAAAATTTAAATATATGCCACCTTGGTAAAAATGATGTATAAATGAAGAAAAATCTTCATTTCATTGGAATTTTCCTTAAATTTCGGTCTCCAGCAGCTAAGACCTCTTCCTTAAGTTCTTCCATCATCCTCCATAGCCACCATACCATAAGAAAACAAGAGGAAGCAAGAGAAAGCAAAGAAGACATCAAAGAGTGCAAGAAAACTTAATTTTGGTTCTATTTGGGATTTTAGATTTCATAGCAAAGGTCAAGCTTCTTGGATTGTTTACTGTATTTTCAAACATCCATGAATCTAAGACCATGATTGGAAGAGAGCAAAAAACTCAAGGAACAAAGTATGGGTTAAGGGGAAAAAAGCATGGCAAAGTTTCAGCCTTAGTGTTACCATGCTAAAGATGGCAGCAACAAAGAAGGGTTTCTAGAGCCCAAGTTAGTACTAACTAAGACCTAAAAGACTCCTAAGACCAACCAAAAGCTTGAGGAGGGCTGCCATAGTGATCTTATTGTGATATCTCATTGTTTTATTGAATGATTATAGACTAACCGTAATGTGTTATTGCTGCTAGCATTACATGTGTTTGTTGCTATGCTTGTTGGTACATATGGTTGCCATATTTGTGTGTATGGTTGCCATATTTGTGTGTATGTGTTGTTTTTGTTTGTTTTTTTGTCTTTGAATTTCAGGTGGTATGTTGCTATGGAAGACTTTATATTGAAAGCCCTTACTAAGCTCTTTACAAAGAGCTTACTCCCCTTTCTGTCCATTTTCAGGAACACCTGAAAGAGAACTTTCAACCTAATAGTTCTAGTTTGAGTTTTCCTGTGAAATTTCAGGTACATGAACTTCAATATGTCTTGCCTAACTCACATAATTTGTCTTCAACATCATCCACTCCTGTTATCCTTATGTAAACAAGCTTAAGAACATCACCATATACAAGGCAGTAGATTTCACACTCAGGACCAGCTCCACCACTAAGCATGCCATCAATTGTATCAAAATCCTCAACTTAAAAAAGGCCACAAATAGATGTTATCATATGCATCTCACTATCTGATCTGAATCATCATCATCTTGTCAATCTACCAATCACTGGTGCTCAGAGATTGATTGATACATTAATTTCGTCAAAGGTTGATGCAATCACTTTTCAAAAAGAAAATATTGGGGGGAGAGGGCTAAAAAAATTTATCATGGTAATGATAAAATTGGTGAAGGGGAAGTTAGGTCAAGGGTGGATATGAATCAGATGAAGTTCTAGCATTTTTTCTTATCATTATAGTTCAATTGATTTTTTTTCATGGGCTTTATTGTGGAGGACAAAAGATATTCATAAGGAGAAGGATTGAAACAGCCCAAGAGGGACAGAAATGACTATTGACAGAAATCATTGAAAAGCCATGGACCGATATCAAGTGAAAATACGACAATGTGCATGAAAAGATTCTTCTGCCTATGGTGGTGCCCCATTCACATTATTGGTCTATCAGAATATATCTAACTTGGTGTCCTGACTTTTGCTATTTTGCCAATGGAGTTTGTGTAGGAGAAAAGAGCCATAAAGAAGCTGGTGAGGGAGTTCATGAATGTGCAGGTCTACTCAAAGCATGGCACACATGTAATTTTTGAGAAATTGAATGCCAAAATCAGTATAAACATGTGGATCCTACAATTTTTCCCCAAACCCTATTGAAAAAAAGAATCAATTGCCACCTATTAAAATGAAACAAACTAGCAATAAGAATTCATTTTTATATTGGGGGAGTTTGTGTACACTATGAAAACTCAAAATTACAATATGAACACATTTCATACATATATGAACTTAGTTTTGTACATCAACAGTTCAAAACATTGTTTCGCACTATAGGAATATGTATGTGTGTAAAACTAGAACTGATTTTGTACAATAATAACCATGTTTCCTATATCAAGCTTTACACTTTTAAAACTACACAACTATACACTATCACCCTAATTTGATACATATGCAAGTCAATTTTGGCCAAACATATATGCCACTTTCAAAACTCCAAACTCATACAATATATACCTAGATTTATACAACATCTTAACAAACGAAGGTTCGAAGTTAATCAACCATTTATGCAATAGAATAAAACCAACCAAAGAAACAAGAATACAAAATGATTTTTTCAGATGAATTTTCTAAATGCTACAAAATCAAATCAACCAAATCAGATATATACCACTTAAATCCATGCTATTTTGTTCTAGTTTACATACATCACAAATCTAAAAGCATACATATACAAAACCCAGCAGCATACATAAAAAAATGCCAATCATAATTAACCAAAACTCATAGTAAATCTCCAAATAACCCAAATTTTCTTACCCTAAACATTCAATTTCATCCCAATTTCAACCAAGCCTGTACAATAAAAAAGTGGTTGTTTTTTATGTGGAACAAAATAGCATGCATTTAAGTGGTTGTTTTTTATGTGGAACAAAATAGCATTTAACATCACAAATATAGGAACTTAGTATCAGTTCACTCTAAAAAATCAAACTCAGTTTCATACAAGTCAATGTGAGCAATATCAAATAAATCATAAACATCAAATAACCAAATAAATTTGATTTAAATAGTGTGATTTTTAATGAACCAATTATTATTTCATAACTGTTCAATTTGGTTGTGAAATGAGAATGTGGAGAGAAAACAAAGAATTGTGGATTTCAATAACCTGCAACCTTGCCTAATTTTAATTATCTACAATGTTCCCATATAAAATTGTGACAATGGAAAGAGAAAGTGGGAAGCATAGAAGAAGAAAGGGGAGTTGATTGGATGGGAGGGGTTAGTAGTTTCAAAATTTTGGATTCTAATTAATGGAAAAAGAATTTGGATAGATATGTATGAAATCTTCATCCTCCTTGATTTTTTTTTTTTCACGATTTTTGCGTCCCTATCTTTTTTTTTTCTATAAAAAACTACAAACAAATGGAAAATGTTAGAAATGATAACGGGTTTAGTTGGTGTCTTTCTTTGGAAAACCATACAAGACAGACTGCCTACTAGGTGGAATCTAATTGTTTGAAGAATTCCCTTAGCTGATGACCTCTGCCCGTTATGTCATACTAGTTTTGAAACCGCGGAGCATGTTCTTGTTTGCTGCACTCTTCCATCCTTGGTTTGGTCATGTATGTACATTGGTGGTTGCTAGATTGTGTGCTAGAAGTGCACCTTCTGTCGATTCTAAAGCCGCATCTACCACAGTCCTGAAAAAATGATCAGGTACATTTTTTTTACGGTGTGTTGAAAATCACAACTTGGTCATTATGGCATGCTCAGAATGATCTAGTCTTCAACTCTTTAGCCATCGATATGGATGAATTATGTGCCATAATTCAATTCCTTGCTTTTCTTTGGATCAATAACATGCTCCCTCACTTAAATTATAGTTGTTATAAGTGGTTTCATAACCTCAAGTTGGCCATTGAAAACTCTTCCTAATAAGAGTTTCATTCTGATGGTGGTGTATACTGGAAATATTTACTAAATTAATTATGCTAGGTGTGTTTACTTGATTGTTTGCTTTTTTTTTTTGTTCTATTGTTCTAGTTGAGGAGTTGTAATAGGCTTAGCTCCATGTTGGCTCCACTTGATCAGGTTGTACCTTTGTTTCCAATTAATACATATTCTCTTTTTGCTCACTACAAGTAAAAGGTTGTTTTTTGATGGACTCTTGTGACAGCGGGCAGTTGGAAAAAAGTCCAAATCTGACAACTGATTGCCAGCTAAATGTTCATCAGAAAAAAAACATTCTAATGGCATCAGAACACCAACTCACTGATGACATTTTTAGGTTAGTTGTTGTCGGAAGTCAGCCGACCAATTTTCTGACAATTCCCTATTGGAATTTTTTTCAAAAGAACATTTAACTAAATTGGGAAGAAGAAAGAAGTGGGTAAAAACACAATAATGAACAATATGGTGTGAAAGAGATGGAGCAGAAGAAGGAAAAAGAAGATGAAAAGAGAGGAGAATAGAAAAAAAAATGAAAGAGGAAGAGAAAGAAAAAAAAAAAGCAAGGAGAAAATATGAGGAAGAGGAGGGAGAAAGAAAAAAAGAAGAAGAAGAATAAGAAAAAAAAAAGGAAGAAGAAGAACAAGAATAATGTGAGAGGTATAGAGGGAGAAAGGAAATAAATGGTGAGAAAGAGGAAGGAAAGAAAAAAAAAATTGTGGAAGGTGAGAGTAAAACTAAGATTTTGGTGGAGAAGTAGAGGTTTTATAATGGTAGTATATGAAATTTAACTTTTTTTGGCAAGGACAAGTGTAGGGAAAAATTTTCATCTTTTGATGGCTGGTTGTCAGAAAAAAGCCTTCGAAAAGTTTAAAATTCAAATTTCTTTCATGGCAAGAAAAAAAGGGGAAATTTTGGACCTTCTTATCGTCTGCCATTAGAAAACGGCCAATTCAAAATCTCAAATTAAAATTTAATTTTTTGGGTGGGGAAAAGTAGGGGGAAAAGTAGAGCAATTTTTTTTTATATAAAATACCATTGAAAAACCCACCAAAAAATTTTCAACAACGAGCGGTCATAGTATTTCTAATAGCAAACCACATTAGAAGATCCATCAAAGGGTTACTAGCCTATGAATGAATCATGCATGATATGTTGGAACGTTTTTAAGTTCCATGTCTAGTTTGCAAGTTTTACATAAATGGAAAGTGTATTTTTGTTATTTGATTTTAATTAATTTTATAAATTAATTAAAATTTAAAGAGTTATGGCTCTTCTAACAATTGTGTCCTTTGAAAGGGAACACATTTCTTCATGAACAATTGTGTCAATGCAAAAATTATGACTCTTCTAATAATTGTGTCATTTATGAGACACACATTTCTTCATAAATAATTGTATCTATTCCAAAGGACACATATTTATAAATAGTTGTGTCCATTAAGGAAAGAGTTCTGTTTTTTCATTTTCTATATAAATGACTCATTTCACAATTTGAGAAAGATTTTCATAAAGCTTTGTTGCATCCTGAAGGCATATTCTTGGTTCTTTATGGTGGAGGAACAATTATCTTTGGGAAAGTGAAATGATTTCACGCCTCAAAGCCTTTCTTCATCTACATCTTCTCTTATCTTTCTAACAATCTAAATACAATTATTCGATAGAGATGGAAGTGAAGATTGACGTCAAAAATTAAGGGTAAAAGCCTATGACAAGTATGGTGTCGTCAAATAATATATGTATAGTACAACTAGCCAGTATTTCAAAAACATGTATTTGTATAAAACATACTGTTATGCATTGTAAATCCATATAAGCTACTAGGGAACATAACCAATAGTTCCATAGCATTTACCAGACGCATGAGTTCTATAGACATATATGCATCATACATAAAAAGTGTTGTACATATGTTAAATGCTGAGAATCTTGGGATCCAATATCCCACCTGAACTACACTACACAAAAAGGATCATTATAGTGTCCAAGCATCCCCTACTCCTCGCCTCTGTACAACAAAGGCCAGTAAGTTAGTATTCCAGTTAATTAAGAACCTATAAGAAAGAGACATAACAATAATATACCGTAGCAAATAACTTATGTACACTTGGTATCAAAATATTAACAACTTGTCCTTCTGTTGGTTGTTAGCCCCTGATATACCAATATCTGCACATAAAACATGTCAAGGATGTGAGAACCCCCAAGGTTTCCAGTAAAGATTATAAACCTGCAAGAAAAGATTCTCAATAAGAGTTATAAACTTGCAAGAAAAACATTCACATAGGGCCATGCATATTACCATAAAGATGTCAACATATGCCTCACACATTTAAGCTCAAATTATAGTGCTAGGAATTCATGTTATTGGCCAAGAAACTAATTCTCACAATTCCTTTACTCATCAGGCCTACAATTGACAAGTCTAAATTGTTCATACAAATACTGCTTTTAAAACTTCTTAATATTTGCCAATATCCTTTATTTTATGCGCAAAAGCGGACTATCTGTTTATTCAATTGTATGTGCTAGTGCTAATATTGTAAGGTTTCATGAATGGTTAAGAACAACCCCCCCCCCCCCCCCTTAGGTCCACCCAAGCTTTGGCCCATCATGGTAATCTTAGGTGTTTGAGGTTCCTAAACCATCATACTCACAATAACCAAGATTCTTTTGAGGTCCTTTTTTCCTAGGCACACAAGCTCATACAAATGCACATATACACCTTATATGTGTTCCATAGTTTTATTTTTTATCAAGCTCAACCATATAAGCTTCTTAAATAGCTGTCAATACTCAAATCATATGCTTGTTAAATTCATCAATAATTCAGTCACTTAATATACAAGTATCTTAGCTAAATTTATTTAACATATAAGTATACAGATTAAATAACTCTTAGCTTAGATATCTTAGTTTGCATGCTCAAAGTACTTGGCGTTTTGAATCGGTTTCAAGCCAAACTTAGGAGCCCTCTTAGTAGCATATGCTCAAGAGCTATATTGATCATTTTAATCACAATTTAGCCATTTTAACACATGAAAACAGCTTCTAAATTAAGCACAAACAGGCCAGGTTTTTAAAACCCAATTTTACCTAGGTTGTGCCTTCCTTCCAGGTTTAATGGCACAAGCAAAGCCCATACCCATTCTCTTATTTTCATGACCTTGTATACTAGTTTATATGCAAGAACACATCAACCAACAGCCAATCAAACCTCTGAAATAAAGAAGTTTATTCCTGAAATTAATTAAAACTGCAGGAATATCAAAACCTCAACTTAAGGCACTTTGACGGTTTCAACGGACAATATACCTCCAAAAAAATGCTCTCTTGCTTCCTAGGCCTTATTATCTGTATCATAGGAAAGATAGCAACCATTTAGAACCAATTAATCCACTGAAACACATCAGCAAACCACTGGAACAAATCAGAACTAAACCCCCAGCTCAGTTGTACCCTTTCGGTTTCAATGGTGTAACCCACTGCCCAGATTCATTCTATCACTTCTCGGCCCTCAAAAACCAATTTGTAAGTAAGAAAACAACATTATTGGGCTATCAAGACCACTGAAACACGGAATCATGGCTGGAACAAAAGGCCGAACCTTATCTTGCTCAATTCTCATGTTTGCAGTTGCACCTAAATTTCTAGCCTTGGTTCTCTTGGGTTTTAGCTCATTACCACCTCAAATTAGGCTTTAAAGCTAGGAAACATACAAAGGTACAAGTTCAGACTGAATTCCAGCCATGAATCTCGAATGAACAGTGCCAGGAATTCAAATCTTCTTGCCTCCAATCCGAAACCATGGTTACCAAGCTTCATAGTTCACGATTTCGTTCATGAATCCTCTTGGTTGAGTTCGAAATTACTCTCTTATGGCTGATTAGGGCATCAGGTATGAGATGTGGGAGAGTTCTGGTTCGTAGCTTCTATCTTAGGGAGAAGAACGAGCGGTGGCTCGTCAGCTACAATTATTCTAGCAACAATTTTGGGCTTTCGCAGTCATGGCCCAATTTTCTTCCCTTTTGCCAATTTGAACCCAATAGTCTTCTAAATGCTAGAATAGGCTATTTTCCATCAATCCCACGTACGGGTAATTTCATAACATTTTTACATAGTAAAATAACCAAAATACACTTCCAGTCAATTTTTTTGCCTAAATGACCAATTTTCCATTTTCAAGCAGCTGGATCCTTTAATACAGAGACTTGACTTGCAAATAAATTATCTAGGGCATTAATTTAGTGTATTAATTTTGTTACTTGATGATCTAAGCACATTGTAATTACACAGCTAATTAAACCAATAGCTCCGAGGCCTATCACAATATTGGTACTAAGCCGTAATGAGTGACTATTATTTCACTCCAAGGCAGTTTGTAGCAATGCTGTTAAGCGCCCCAAGGATTGATTTGGTGAAGAATAGGAGCTTAAGATGAGCTAAATGCCGCATTTCCGATAGTGGCTAATGTATATAGATAATATGGGGTCCATTAACTCTAATTTTTCAAGAAAAAAATTTGATAAGAGATGCATAATTTAATAATTCGATCCTTTAAATTTTTTAATTGATCTCCATAATTTTAATGATATCTATTGGAACAAAATATAATATACACCTCTTACTTTAAGAAAGTTGAAAAATGGATCAATTTATTCTCTCCGCTAACAATTAGGATAATAGCAAAAACCATATTCTTGTCCTTTAACTTTCATACATTTTCCTATTTAGGCCTTGAATCTTTTTTGCCATTTTTTCTAATTCAAATATAGTAAAATTTATAAAGCTAATCTAGCACAAGATAAAGTTAATAAGTTACGTGGAACATGTATATAAGGACTACAATGAGTTTTTTGTCTCTTACATTCTACATAACATGAATATATTACTTATCTTTTTTATAGTTTATATATTTTTTTAGTCATTCGACCAATGACAAGAAAAAATGTTAAAATTAGATTATTATTTTAAATTTTCTTCTAAAAAATATTTTTCCTCATTATTTAATGTTAGGATTATACATACATACATATATATATATATATATATATCACACACGGATCCCCTTTTATAAAAATTCTGAATCCGCCTTTGGTTTCTGAGATGGAAGTCCTACGTACCTCCATTTGCAGAACACCTAAATTTGGAGTTTTTCTAGAGCAGTAGGGATCTTCAACAATGACGACAAACAAATAAAATTTGAATTTGTCAAACACCCAATTGTTGGTATGAAGCGAGGACAACAAACGGCAAGTTGGGCGATGGCGGAAATTTTTTTTTTAATGGAGCAAGGTGGAAACAAACTGATCCAAATCTGAACATTCTAGGTTTGAAGCTTAGTTTGTCAAGGATTAGCTTAACTCAAGCTCAAATTTGACAATCTCAAAATAGGACTCAAAGTTCAGCTTGAAAATGCAAGGGCTCAACTCCTTATTTCGGTGGGTTCAAAGCTTGGCTTCAATGGTGGAGCATGATTTGTGCTGAATTGAGAATCATTATACTCAATAATAGCTTCATTTGGGTTTTAGGAGATTATAATATTCCCCTCGTCTTACAATATTTGACCTCTATTCTTTTTATGGCAGTTTCTAAATAATTGCTCCCTTCTTTTCTTTCTAAACAAAGTAAATTTTATTATTATTATTATTATATATATCAATCATATAAACGAGAGAAGTTGAGAAAACTAAAGAGTAAAGGTACATAGGGCCCATTAAAAATGATATATGCTTGTCACTTTTTTTAGAGAATCACATGTACTTTTATGTAAAAATAAATAAAATATTAGTTTTATATTTAAAAAAAAAAGTAAAAAGTATAAAAGTCTTAATTTACGTACATTATAAAATGAGATAGGTTTTAAGAGACATAGGGAGTATTATTTATTTATTAAATTAATTATATCATATTAAAATTAGCTTAGACTTATTAGATTCTATAAAATTTTGAACTGAACAGTACCAGCCTCGAGCTATATTATAAAGGATTAGAGCATAACATGTAGCTTAAGGCTTATTATATCCGGTTTGACAATTAAAAAATCGTATTTAAGCTCTTTTTTTTTTTTAAGGACTTGATTCATTTGCGCTCCTAAATATAGCCCAACTATTTAACTAGTGGCAAAGAGTTATAAAAATTGTTGTTTTATGTTTGGGGAATGTCATTTTTGTAAATTAAATGCCCTGACGGTTATCGACTTGCGACGTATGTAGAAGCGAAGGAAATCATTTACACCACAACATTAGACATACATGAAATAAAAAATAAAAAATAAAAGAATTATGAAAACAGTTGTTTGGCCCCTTAACTTACTCAACTCATGTAAGTTAATCCATAACTCATTAGTTAATAAATATTGGCCCTTGAACTTACAAGTTGTTAAACCCAAGATTGTTAACCCTATTAGTCCTTAGTGTTTTGTATTTGCCAACTCAGTCCTTAATCTTTTGCTTTTGACGGAAATCTTGACATGGCACATAATGCCATTATCTCCAGTGACCAAACTAGTACTTTTCAAAATTTAGAGACTTACTTAAATATTTTATCAAAGTATAGGATCATTTTTCTATTTCATAAAATTTGGTGATCAAAATTGAATATTTTTAAAAATTATGAGGATCAAAATTGTAATTTCTCAAAACAAGGGGCTCAACTTTCATTATCCCAAATTTGGGAGTGGAGCAATTTTAAGTTTACCGAATTGGGTGAGGAATGTTATTCAAAATACCAAAAGCTGGTCCAATCTACTCTAGCTAATTATGTTGGTGGATCAGCAAAAAAAGTCCACTTTAATAGAGTTTATCGAACTAGAGGTTCGATATAGCAAGGCAAAATTCCATCTAGAGCCATCGAAGTTCAAAATTTTCATCCCAAAGTTTGAGAAAATAACAGCAGAGTCCCTAATTTTTTAGAATATGGGCCCTGTATTTTTTGGAAATCTTTAACCTAGTCACCAATTCTTTGGAAAAAATTATAAAGTAACCTCTTAACTTTGATACAATTTCCAAGTCAATCCCAAAAGTTTGAACAGTATCAATTTACTCATTGGAGATGACAATGTTAAATGTTCCATTAGTATTTTCCATCAGTAGCAAAAAAAAATTAAGATTAACTTGGCAATACATGAAATGGTTAGACTAACACAGTTAATAATTTTAAGTTTTAGGACTTATTTGACAAATCAAGAAGTTTTAAAACTGATTTGACAAAATATGAAAAGTTTTAGAACTTAAAGTGTTTTCCCGTAGGGGGCAAAAAACAAAAAGTGACAAGAAGTCCTTAATCACCCATAGGCGCAAGACCTCTCAATGTAATCACAAGTTCATATATTGACCCAGCAGAGGTTTCAAAGACATCTATCCATGATAACCTCCCTCTCTGAAACACCAAATCACTTGAATTCCCTTCTCCGCCATCAGCTCCGCTGCCTCCACCTACTTGTCGAAAAGCGGATCTACGTTGCACCCAGTAAGAACAACCTTCCACTCCAACCATTTGATTTTCTCCATCCTCTTCGACCCTTTTGGGTAAAGAAATGTATGATTGAACTTTACTCTATAACAATGTATATATGTATGAAGTGAGTGAAATAGCTAGTTGTTTTATCTGGAAGGTGTTGTGACTAAAGCTGCTACATCGATATTGCTATAAAATGGGAAAAAATAGGTAAACTTACAACTCATCCTAACTTGTTCATGATATTTTCTATTTTTTCCTATTTTATAGCATAATATTTACTAATTTTTTTGTTGGAGAATCGCCGTTAATTACCATCTTACAGATTACCACTAGTAGTAGTCAAATCAAGTCAATTTTATATTTTAATACATGTGACTTTCTTAGTTATATTTTCACAAGAAAATGTACAAATTTACCACTAATGTATTGGATATAGAGCTATTTTACCATTAAATATTTTTTGTCTCAAATTTACCATCTATTTTTTGAGCAATTTTACCAATGTCTCTTAAAAAAATTAGTGGCAAATTTGTGATAAAAAAATATCGATAATAAAATTACTCTGTGACCAAAACAATAGTGGTAAAATTACTTCCACAGAAAAAATGAATGGTAAATTTGAGAAGAAAAAATGTTCAATGGTAAAATTGTTCGATGATTAATACGTCAGTGGTAAATTTATATATTTTCCATATTTTCACGGTGCCGGCTTGTAATTCTCGGTTCTATTGCCAGAGATTTCAACGAATTAACTGATCTCGTTTGTGCTGATTCACATAACCAATGTACTTATGTAATCCAATAAATTTTATACTATATTAATTAATTAAATATCAAGTCATACTGAAATTTATAAGATAATAAAATTATTTCTTAAAAACTTTTAAAAAAAACTTACACAATCCTACGTTTAGTGACATGTATAGTTTCAAACAATATAAGATGTTGATTACTTCATCCGCCCTAATTTTTTTTTCATTTTAATTTTTTTTAGTTATACCATGGGCACAAGATGTCTCATTGTAGTCGCAAATTCACTTTCCCAGGAGGTTTCAAAGACATCTATCCCATGATAACCTCCCTGCCTGAAGCACCGCAATACTTGAATTCCCTTCTTCTCCATCAGCTCCGCCGCCTCCACCTGCCGGTCAAAAAGCGGATCTCCGTCACACCCAGTAACAACCACCTTCCAGTCCAACCGTTTGATTTTCTCCACCCTCTTCGGCCCTTCCCCCGCCATTGGATTGCAATTCTCGTGGTCCCTGTCACTGCCTATGGGTAGAGACAGCTCCCACATCAGATCGCCTGCGGAAACCAAAAAAAGTTGGTCGTTTATCAACCTTCTCTCGGACCCGCTCCTCTCGACCCCGCCGAAGAATGGTTGCTGCAATATCAACCCTTTGACCTTCAAAGGCTCAAGAGCACCGTCAGACTCTGCCACACGGAGGCCCACGTGGTAGGTGATGTTTCCTCCCGCGCTGCAGCCCATGAGGAAGCAATTGGACAGGTCAGCGAATTTAGTGAGCCACTCGTCCTGGTTGGTTCTAATCCAGTGCAGCGCCTCCATGGCATCATCATACGCCGCCGGCAGGCGATGCTCCGGGGCCAACCGGTATTCCACAGAGACGACGACGGTTGGCGTTTTCTCGGCTATGAAGCAGCAGTAGTTGTGAAACACGGAGCTGGAGGCGGAGTAGAGAATGAAACCTCCACCGTGGAAATAAACCACGAGGGGAAGCTTGTGGGAGGGATTTTCGAGTGCTTTGCGGGGTAGGAATATACGAGCCCAGGTGTTGTGCGATTGATTGATAGTGACGTCCTTGGAGAGGACTGAGGTTTCAAGGTTGGGATCGGATGTGGCGGCGACCGTCGGGATGGGTATGTTGCGAGTGAGGGAGCCGTCGGGGTTGAGGACGATCTGGAGGTATTGGAAGGGGTCAACGGCGGGGGAATGGGACTGGTCTGGCATTTTCTTGTTCTTATTTCTATTGAAGGCGATGATCTCAAATTTGGTGATCGTTGGGTCCCTTTTATAGTACCCCACCTGGTTTGCCGTTTGCGTTTAGACTTTGTTTTTTTTTACCGCCATCACTTCATTTCCGTCCGTCTTTGTTTAACTGCAATTTAGCCAGACACGTGGCAGAGAAACAAGAAACGAGGAGTTGGATACTTGGATCATGTTATTGACTATTAAATATTAAGTCTTTAGATGATGAAAGGATTTGGTTAATACAATAGAACTTACACAAATTGTATGTTCAATGTTTTCGAATGATATATGAACAAATTGCATGTTCAATGTTTCGAATGATATATGATGTTGAACATTTCATCCATCTTAAAATATTTTTCATTTTTGATTTTTTTTTTTTTTTATAAATAATACTCTTACCTAACAAGTTCTATTTTTTAACGGCAAGAAAATGTTTTGATTAATTAAAAAAAAAATACAAGAAGCTCCAGCCAAGAGCCAGAGGAAACATGAACCCAAAAAGAAACCAACCATAATCCCCTATGCTTCCAAAACTTCTCACCCTCATTTCTTAAATCCTCATTTCAAACCCCTTGAAAGTCCCTTACTTTTACTTCTTAAGATCCTCCTTCAAAACCCATGAATCACCCACTAAACATCGTTAAATCTTGATATCTCATTTCAATTTTTTCAATTCATTCTGTAAGGTCAAATTTTTCCTGCGAGGCTCATCTTTTTACAACTATTTTTTCAGCCTGTAAAAGTGTGCAATTTATTATACATTTCAAAGATCAACCCTTCATACCATTCAAAATAGATCCCTAACAATTTGCTTGCTTTATCAACATGTCTCTTTACCTAAGAAACTTTTGTCTTTGCCCTTTTTTTATGGCAACTCAAAACTCCTCAAACCTTTCCTACCTGACTTATCCAAGCCTTTTTTGTTTGGAGGAAGTCCCAAAAAGATTAAATAAGGGACATCATTATCAACTTTATTGTCTCTCCCCCCCCCCCCCCTCCCCCCTCTCAATATCAAGAGCTGACCTAACATTTTCACTCAAAGCAGGTGCAAGAACCGAACAACTCTCCTTTTACCATTAAAACCTGAAATTGCTCCATGAACTTCCCCAATTAACAAGTCTCACCTACAATTCAGATCAACTTGTTCATATGAATCGAATTGAGGCCCCTTTTGAATTGGGGTCTGCTCTACAAAATATAATTCATACATGCCCTGTATTCTTCCAAAATTAGCATTTAAACTTGAAACAAATAACAGCTCATCCTAGAATTGGGAAATTGATGCAGGAATATGAGAGTATTTAACTTCATCTCCTACCTTACAGCCAGATTCCAATTTTGCCCCAATTTCCTCTTAAAACCCTACCTTTCTGCCACTAGAAAAAAAACTGTCTCCAACAAGTGGTGAAACAAGCTCACCATTACAAGGCCCAATATACAAGTCTACATGCACCCTTATACTCCCCTTCATTAAATTAGAAAAACTTGGGTTTAGGAAATTATTTGCCACCCATTTTCATTGGTTCCTTCTCTAACCCTATTGATGCCGCTGTTAGCTTGAGCTTCTTTGCCGCAGGTTTGGCAGCCTCCACTGTGATTCTCAATTATGAGTAATAGCAAGGACAGGGTACATATGACAATAATAAGTAACATTCACCCACTGCCAAAACTAACCCTCTACTAGATTCGGCAGATGATGCACTAGTAGGTTCATCTTTACCAACACCAGAGACTAAAGACAATACCACCTTTGAAACCCATAAACAATGTACAAGATTCAAAATTGCCATGTTCAATTGCCACAATCCTCTTGCCTCCCGTGCTTTAGGAATAAATATCTTCCTTTGCCTTGCTCCCAAGACCACCGAAAGCTGAAGGAACTGCCCCACCGAATTACTGCTGAACACCACTTCAACTACTCTGGCCTCGACTAGCGACGTTGCCACCATGGATTTTCCCTCTTCTCAAAACAAAAGTCTCTCCAAACTTCTACTCACCTGTGGACTTCATCCCCCTCTAATACCGCTGACAAATTGAAATGCTTTCCAGATTTAACACATCCATGGAGCTAGTTTCGATAAAGAGACCGAATCGTTTCCTTTTCACTGGAATTTTAGTCCTCCTCCAAATCTAGAATGACACAACCATCCCCCTCACTAATGGAATCCTAGTTAGTAATGGGCTAAAAGCTGGAACTGGCCAACAGGAGAGGAGATGAAAAATCAGTTAAAATTGAAATTTGAAGTTTAGAGAGAAGGCAGAGCTTCTCTCTCTAGCTTTGCTTACTCTTATCTAACTAGTATAATATTCCATCCAAGCAAACAAAAAAACCCCCCAAAATTTTAACTACGCAAGTTATGACCAGAAAAAAAATAATGGTACTTTACTCTTTGCTTCTCCTACTTAAAATAAAAAATATGTTAATTCTTGATGTTACCAAAGTTCAAACTCTAGTTAAAAATCATTTGGTTTTCTTTCTAATAGTCGATTCTATATAATTGTGAGTCCACCAAATAATTCCTAAAATATGCAAAAGATTTTAAACATCCAATTTAGTATGTAAAAGCTAAAAGGTCAAAAAGGAAACTTACATAAAGTGTAAGTTAAATATGCTCCCTACTCATTATATTTATATATATTTACATTCCAATATTACCCTTCATAGTATAAAACAAATATAACACATTAAATCACATATCCCTCAAAACTGGAGATATGTACAAAACAAATACTAGATACATACAAACTTGATGTATAAAGAAATTGAGATATATGTACACATAATATGTAACATATATATAAATGAGATCACGAATGTGTTACAGGTTCGACCTCCCACAAAAAAATAGGTATGAACTTGTCAAATCCCGTTTTCGGCTGAAATTGAAGATATGTATAAATCAAATGACAAATATATATAAAAATTGATGTATAAATCAAGTGATAGATATGTACAAAATATGTAAAACATATGTATAAATGAGATTAGAGATATTATATATATATATTCAATTGTATGTAAAAGATTTATATTATTCTAAATGAAATGAAACTAGATAAAAATTAAATTAACAGTAACACAATGGTGATATGTACAAATCTAATGTTAGATATGTATGAACCTAATGTACAAATAAAGTTAGAGATATATACAAACTAAACAACTGATATGTACATTTAGTATAAAAGACTGTATAAATTATGTAAGCCATATGTACAAAATAAACTTTTGTACATAAACATGTGTAGAAACATATAAGCTTATATATAAATGAAAAAGAGTGACATTGTTTGTATAAATGAGTTTACTCATCTGTATATATGCAATTAAAAGTTTGTACAAAGGTTAGTGACTTAAATGAAAAGGATAAAAGAACAAAAAACCTGTAGGTGGGTTTTACCAAATATTATGGTAGTCAAATTGATCAATACTACTCGCCGTTCATAACCGACAATAAGAGGCATGATTGCCAGCCCCTCTACCCACTTCCAATGATCTTCCATGACGGACACCTTATAAAATGCTTGAAGTCGTCGACCACCCTTTTGATCCTCATCTAGTTGCCACTCGAAATCGTGGTTGCCTTAATCTCAATCAATAAAATGCGTTAGACAGATCCAAAAAATGGGTTTGCCTTCAATTCCACATGCAACAATGGCGATTATACAATTGGATAGCTAGGCTTGGATGGCAGTGGCTTGGGCAGAATGTAGGCAAGAGGACGGTGGGCCAGTGACAACAGACAGCGATGGGTCAGACACGAATCGCAATGGCACTGCAATGGGCTCCCAATTTGTTCCCCGATTAAACTTTGCTGTCACTTGGACGTCACTCAAGGGTACATCTGAAGGATGGTCAGAGGAAGCGTCACTATCAATTGGGAAAAGAAACTTGCATACTGCCAACACTGAGAAAGAGTGATAAGAGAGACGAAAAGGGACAAGACATGTTAGGAATTTCTGATTCTTAGTAAGGGTATTTCTAAAATTTTGCCCATATGGCGTACGTAAAGTAAGATATATTTTTAGAAAACGCTACATAAAGTAATAAATATAGTACTCCGTCCATTTCGTATTAATTAACTATTTTTTTTATTGAAGTTTGTATTGAACATATTCATATTAATATATGTTGAAAAAAGTTCTTAAAAATGATATTTAAAAACTCTAATCTTCAAATTTTCATTTTCATATAAAATATTCATATTTTTGAAATAAATTTTGAAAGAAATAAAATAATAAACTAATTGTTGTGAATAGTAAAAGAGTCAATTTTTGTAAAACAAATGGAGTAAAAAAATTCATAACAAGGTGCACTGGTTCAATTTAAACTAATAAGAAACACGACTCAAGAGTTTTTGATAGGCACTCCGTGCATGTGCCCTCACTTTAGGAAACATTTTGTTTCCTTGAATTTAGATAGAGAAAGAGATTTTCTTTAAAGATAAGTCAGCACTTATGGTGATAATTATTGAAACTTCATTTTTCCAATCTAGTAAATATGGTAGTTTTCTTTAAGTTGAAGATGAAATGAAAATCAACAGGGTTTAAATGGTTAACCAATTTCATACATTAAAAATTCATTTTCATGTTGGTAGAGTTTTTGTACACTATTAGAACTCAAAATTCATATAATAAGAACATATCTATACATATATGAACTCAGTTTTGTACATCAGCATTTCAAAATATTGTTTCATACATTAAGAATATGTGTGTGTGTGTGTGTGTGTGTGTGTGTGTGTAAAATTGGAACTAATTTCATATAATAGCAACTATATTTCCTATTTCAGACTTCACACTTTTAAAACCAGACAACTGTGTACCATTACACCAGTTTAATACATATGCAAAGTTAATTTTAACCAAACATATGATTCACTTCCAAAACTCCAAACTCATACAATACCTACCTAGATTTATGCAATGTCCAAACAAACCATGGTTTGAAACTAATTAATGATTTATATGTTATAGAATAAAACCAACCCAAGAATTTAGAATACAAAAGATTTTTCAGAAGAATTTTCTGAAAGCCACAAAATCAAATCAACCAAATTGGATACATGCAACTTAAATGCATGTTATTTTTTTTTTCTAGTTTACATATTTTGCAAATCTAGAAGCATACATATACAAAATCTAGTAGCATACATACATAAAAAAAACCCAATCATACTTAATCAAAACTCATACTAAATTGCCAAATAGCCCAAATCTTCTCACCCTAAACATTCAACTTCATCCTAATTTTCATACAAGCATGTACAATACAAAATTGGTTGTTTTTTATGCCAAAATCATTGAATCAATACATAAAATGTAGGACCTTGGTATTGGTTCATTCCAAAAAATCATACTCAGTTTTATACAAGTGAATTTGAGCAACATCAAATCAATCATAAACATCAACAAATCAAATAAATCTTATTTGAATAGTGTGATTTTTTATGAACCTATTTTTATTTCATACCTATTCAATTTGGTTGTAAAATGATACCAAAGAGGGAAACAAAGAATTGGAGATTTCAACAACCCACAACCTCACTTGGTTTTGACTATCTTAAAACTTTCTGTTCAAAATGATGATGATGGGCTGAGAAAGTTAGGAGCATAATGGAAGAAGTGAGGCTTAATTGATGGGAAAAGGGTAGTAGTATTAGAATTTTGGATTCTAATTAGTGGAAAAAGAATTTGGGTAAATATGCATGAAATCTTCATTTTTTCTGATCTTTTTTTTTTTTCACAACTTTCATGTCCCTATCTTTTTTTTCTATAAAAATTACAAATGGATGGAAAACGTTAGAAATGACAATCAGGTTAGTTAGTGTCTTTTTTTTTTCAGAGAACCATATAAGACAAGCTATCTACTAGGTGGAATTTGATTGTTCAAGGAGTTCCCTTCATTGATGACCTCTACCCGTTATGTCATAGTAGTTTTAAAATTATGGAGCATGTCTTGATCGCTACACTTTTCTGTCCCTAGTCTGATCTTGTATCTACAAGTGGTAGCTATTGGATCACGTGCTGATATGGACCTTATGCAAATTTCAAAGCCACATCTATCGCTGTCTTAAAAAGGTGATCATGTACATGTCTTTTATGCTGTGTTGAAAATCACAGCTTGGTCATTATGGCATGCTCAAAATGATTTAGTCTTCAACTGTTTAACTATTAATGTGGATGAATTATGCTCCAAAATTCAATTCATTGTTTTTCTTGGACCAACAATGGGCTCCCTCACTTAAATTGTAGTTGGTATGAGAGATAACCCCAAGTTGGCCATTCAAAACTTTTCCAGATAAGAGTTTCTTTCATATAGTGGTGTGTGCTAGACATATTTACTGGTTTAATTGTGCTAGGTGCATTTACTTGATCATTTGCTTTTCTTAGTCTTTCTATTGTATTAATCTAAATGATGAACTATAATGGGCTCTGCTCCCAACTAGCTCCACTTGAGCAAGTTGTACCTTTGTTTCCAATTAAAACATATTCTTTTTTTGTTCACTACAAGAAAGATGATGTTTTCCAACGGACTTTTATGATTGTGGGCAGTCAGAAAAAGCCTGATTTAGACAGCCGACTATAAAAAACTATTCACTAACTAAATGCTCGATAAAAAAAACATTTTGATGGTTAGTAGTCAGAAATTCCGACACCACTGTCAGTAAATCGGTCATTGAAAAAGGTCTGGCCAAGTTGGCCAAAATGCCAGCATACTGATGGCATACTGTCTTCCAATAGCAAGTTATCAGAAACTTGGTTGGCCGTCTTCCATTAGCAAGCCACTAGAAACATGGCTGGCCATTTTCCGGTAGCTTGCCATAAAAAATCAGCTAGCCGATTTTCCAATGGTTCCTGTTAGATTTCTTTTTCAAAAAAAAAACATTTAACTAAGATGGGAAGATGAAAGAAGTAGGGAGAAAACAATAAATAAACAATATCACATGAAAGTGATGGAGGAGGAAGGAAAAAAAAAAAAAGGAGAAAAAGTGAACAAAAATGGAAGAAGAAAAAGAAGAAGCAGAAGAAGAAAGATAAAGAATGAAGAAGAAGAAGAGGAAAAGAAAAAAAAAAGGAAGAAGAAGAAAAAGAAAAGGAAGAAGAAGAATATGGTGAAAGGTATAGACAGAAAAAGGAAATAAATTATGAGAAAGAGAAAAGAAAGAAGAGGATCTGTGGAGGGTAAAAGTGAAATTGAGATTTTGGTGGAGAAGTAAGGGTTTTTATAATGATATTATAAGAAATTTAACTTTTTTTGGCAAGGACAAGTAGAAAGAAATTTTTTTTATTTTTTAGTGGCTAGCCATCTAAAAAGGGCCTTTGGAAAGTTTAAAATTAAATAGGGGCAAATTTTTTGATCTTTTGAGAGCCCACTTTCGAAAAAGGCCAAATCAATATCTCAAATTAAAATTTAACTTTTTTGGGCAGGAAATAGTTGGGGGGAAATGTTCAGCAATTTTCTAATGGCAAACCGTCAGAAAACCCACCTAATAACTTCCAACAGTGAGTTGTCGGAATATTCCAGATAGCAAATCATTGGAAAACCCATTGGAGGGTTGCTGACCATCTATCATTAGAATATTTCCAACGACACACTATCGAATACCCACCGAAGGGTTACTAGTGGTCTATAGTAAAAAAAATTTTGACAGCTCACCATCGAAAGTTCACCAAAGCTATTCCGGTGGGTTTGACATCAAAAATTTACTGACAACAACCTCTCAGTAATATGTTTTTGATAGCCTACCGTCAAGAAATGTTGATTGGAAAAGTTCTAGCAGCCTACCGTTGGTAAATTTTAACGGCTTTTGGCCACTAGAAAATGTGGTGTTCTAGTAGTGGTTGTTCAAAAAAAAAAAAGAAATCATAATAGGGTCAATTACTATATATAACTAATCCCATTGTGATATTTTTCATATTGTAAAACGTCACATCAGATAACTAAAAATCATAACTCTTACTCAATATAATGAGCAGGAGTTGGAGAGATGTGTCTTTGAATTTTTCTTTGACAAGATACCAAACAAAGAAAATAACTCTGTACAACCAGACACAAAAAGTCGAAACAAACGAAGGAGGGGATAGCTGCTGGCTAGGGGAGTCTTCATGATGTATGTGTTAGCATCTACGAATGAATTTTTCAATGACTTTTAAGGTTCTTCTTAATAGAATAGTTTTGCCTTGCCTCAAAAGAAAAATATAAGTCAATGTAATGACATTAATTATTTGAAAATGGAGCCACCCGGTTGCCTAATTAATTGTATTACAAGATAGACCTTATGAGTCTTAAAACTATTCAGAAAAAGTCAACAGTAATAATATTCATTGAAAATTCTGCCACTAGGCAACACGAACGTCAAACTAAATAATGTATTACACACACATATACATATACATATTTAAAATATCATTATTGTAACTAGAAAAAGGTACGGTGGTGTCTGCAAATGTTAAAGAAAGTATGGCTCCACAGATGAATCAATGTATGAGGCCTCCAATGATTATGATCTAAATGGAACGGTGAGATATCCCCAATCCTTTAGCTTAATAGTTAAGGGCTTTGAGGGATAAAGGACTGTTTAGGGTTCGAATCTTAGCCTTACCGCTTTTTTTAATATGTCATACAAAAGCTAGTTTGGTTGTCATTCTGGTTTATACAAAAGCTGCCATGCTCTTTTCTCTAATTAATAGTATATCTCTCCAGAAACGGGTAGCTACACGTGTTTGCAGTAGAAACCGAACAATAGTGACTTGAGATTTGGAATTGGAAAAGCCGATGAAGTCAGCAATACAATAGTAGTGCTAAGTAGTAAAGACCGACTATTATTGCACTCCAAGGCAGTTTGTAGCAATGCTGTTAGGCAAAATTGTCAAGATCGGAATCTTACTTAGAATTATTTTTCACCATGCAAGATAAGAAATATAAGATTGAATCATAGATCGAACAATCCTGCCAAAGCTCAAAATTTCTTATCTAAATAATATAATACATATAAAAGACCAATTATATTATAAACTCAAATAATGTTTAAATGTCATAGCAATGATATGATATAATTATTGATATAATACAAGTAAAGTTCAAGCTTTAATAGAATATATATCAACATAACCAACAAAATAATCAGCAAAAGTCTGAAAGAAATTCATAAACAAACACATCATTGACAAATAAAAGAAAGTACATTATCCATAACCTTTCTTTAACTTATTGAATGTTCTATTTTGGCCCTAAACCTATTAAAATTGTTTTATTTTGGTCCTCAAAAGATGAATTCATTATCTCAAAATAACTATTTGATATAAGCTTTAAAAATTCTAATTTAAATATTCGGTAATTGACTTTCAGTAAATTTAAAATGAATAATAATTTTTTTACAATCAAAAGATAATTTAAATTAGTAGTTTATTCTTCCTTAATGAAATAAGTTCAACTTACATAGAGAAAAAAATTGGTAATTTGAATATCCATTAACTGTAAAAAAAATTATTATACATATTAATTTTACTGTAAGATAGTTACTGAGTAATTTAAATTATACTCCAGAAAGTTGCCATCAGACAATTACCTTAAGTTAACAAATTTCATCCAATTAAGGACTAGAATGAAATGTTTTTAATAGATTTAGAAAAAAACAAGAATGTTTTTAATAGGCTTAGGATTAAAATAGAACATTTAATAGATTAGGGATGAAAACAGAATGATAATTAAATGTTAGGGATTATCCATGTAATTTATCCCTAACAAAAATCAATCTAGGGTTAATATCATTAACCTATTTCTACTGTATCTTCATATATCTCATTTATTACATGTTTCAGTTCATGCATCATGAATCAATCTAATTAACCATGACCGTAAATAATAAAATATTCAACATGCCATACGATTTGGTACACAATCCCAATTTAGAGTTTCACAAGTAGTTCTAATACCACTATAGGATTTCGGGAGCCAAACAATGCAACGAAAATTAACTAAAACCATTCTAGGATTTATGCAAAACAACATACACTGGGTGTTAAAAAACTTTCATACCTGATCGGTTGAGATCTTTCATCCAACAGTTGAGCCAAATCACAAAAACCTGAATAGTTAATGTATTCAAGCTCTCTAAGGTATCCACAAGAACCAGTTGGATCACCATACTTCCTCAACGAATTGGGCCAAAGCATTCCTCTTGTACTTACAATGCTTGCTTGCATCCTCCAAGAAAAACAAGATGAGAGTACGACTAGAAATTTAGAACCTTTTCTGACTTCATCAAAAAAGGCTCAAAGCAAAACCACACTATATATTCCTATGTATAATGATGCATAACTCCCAAGCCAATTAGATTTCATAATCGTAATCCACTTAGGTCTAATCTTGAGCTCAACAATAGGCTTAAGTTTTGGGCTAATAATTAATGCAAAATTACTATGAAACCATAACCAAACCATTTGGCGTATGCACTTAAATAATCCAATTGGCTCTATGTATGTGACCCTAGTTTTGTATCACGTTGACAATGATCATAAATTATATTTATGATCATAAACAATAAGCAATGTCTAGCAATACATCAATGTTACTTAAGCGACAAGATAGTTAATTATTCGACTAAACCTCTATGAACATTATATGTATATGTCATCATCCCTTTGTCCAAAATATCAAGACTGAAATATGAGACATGGAACGTGTCATCTTCATATAGTCCAATCTATAGTTTCTTAATTCCCGAGTGGACTAAGTAAAACTGATAATATTGATATCTCATATCAACTCATCTGAGAATAACCATGCATTTCCTCAATTTCACTCAATCAAAGGGCCCAAAGATATCACTCCGTTATATAGGAAGAGCAAATCTTATCTTGATCATACAAATCCCTCCACATGATATATAATATACTTAATGACCAGCTTTCTGTTCACTCAGTTACTACCAACATAGAGTAGTATTAAAGTATGTGACTCACATATAAGGAACCTTGACGATCTCATGTCAAAGGACTACATATATCATGATCACTGTGAGAAACACTTATGACACTCATATAACTATCCATATAATGTTCTCTTGGCGAATTGGTCTAGTACACAAATTCCCTAACTTGTACTCGTATGTAGACTACATATCTTATAATAGTCTTCATATATGTTAGTCTTTATGTATTATTGCAACCTGCTCTACAATAATATTAAATTAGGGACATTTAAGAATACTATTATTTTAGAATTATAATTATGTATGATTATGTTAAGGAAAATTACCAAAAATTCCCTGAGGTTTGCTCAAACCTACAATTTTATCTCCACAATAATATTAAACTAAGGACGTTTAAGAATACTATTATTCTAGAATTATAATTATATATGATTATGTTAGGAAAAATTACCAAAAACCCCTGAGATTTGCTCAAACATATAATTTTGTCTCCCATATTTTAGAAACCTATACTTACCCCCTTGGAAAGTTAACACCATTATTCACCAGTACCATAAAAAAGAGAAAATGTCTTACTTTGCCCTCCTACCTTTCTTCCATAAAAACTTTGCTCCCCAACTACTAAAACCTTTTCAAATCGAACCCAATAACATTTTCCACAATTTTTTTCCCAAAAAAAAACATAATCACGAGGCTTCAATCTATCTTATTCCATTGCCTTGTTCACCTATATTAGGCAAATGCGCGACGAGGGAGGCATTGCCATCGGTGGAAGCTCTTTGGTTGGGATAGACATGGGGAGAGATTCAAGAAAAACGAGATGGTCAGGATTCATTGAGTAGGGCCTATCAAATCCATTGAATTATCTGTCTATCCGATGAACCCAATGAGGTCGATTGTCCAATTCAAAACAGGTCATTGCCTCCCAGATCCACCGATTCATCCATATGCCAAAATTTACCCACGAGAAAGAGGATTGAAAAGTGGTTTAAGGACCTAGATGATGCCAGGGAGAAGCACCTCCACAATGAGGATTCACTAATTTTGAAACACAAATGAATCGAAAAACACGCCACTGATTTTGAAACACGAAAAACACTCTGTGACATCTTTGTTGAATGAATCACAAAACCCAACGTGAACGAATTGTTGCCGTTCAATCCTAGGCAACTGGTCATTAATTCACCATCCGATCCCAAAGGGAGAACCAATTCAACTGATTCCCAGGTAGGAGAGCGACTGGAGCAACGGTGAACCTTGGAGCAGTAGGAGAATAAGAGGAATTAGCAAGATTTGCTTAAGCAGCGAGAGATTTGCTCGGGTCAACGTTAAACACGGTGAGATGGGGGTTGGACAGAGCTCAGTGAGGAGGGCAGAATCCAGCGTGGCGATGAGTAGCAGGTGAAGAGCGCTGATGCAAAGGAGATTAATGATGGTAGGCAGTCTGAATGGCAGAGGAAGGAAGGCGGAGGGAAGGCGGGGATGGGCAGAGGATCTTGGTTTTCTAATGTTATGGTTTTTTTTCTAATTTTTACTCTAGTGGGGGAGTGCAATTATGATCATTAGAAAGTAAGGGGGGCAAAGTTTTAAAGAAAAAAAGCAAGGCAAAGTCAAATATTTTCCCTTTTTCTTTAATAACGGGCATTAACGGTGTTAATGTTATAAGGGGTAAGTGTAGGTCTCTAAAAAGTGGGGGATAGAATTATAGGGTTGGGCAAACCTCAAGGAGTTTTTGGTAATTTCCTATTATGTTATACAGAAACAAACAACAAACACAATAATTGACATAATACCTGAATAAAATATCATAACTCAACATACAAAATACAATTATCTCATAATTGGCTTTTGGGCATAACTTTAACAACACAACACCAATTGAATTCCCTTCTTCCTCATTAGCTCTACCATCCCTACTTTTCGGTCGAATAACGGATCTCCGTCACCCCCAATAACAACCACCCTTTACTCCAACCTTTTTATTTTCTCCACCCTCCAGTCCTTCACTTCCAATTCGATTGCAATACTCATGGTCCTAATTGGTGCCTAAAGGCAGAGACAACTCCCACATTAGATCGATTGCAGAAACCAAAACAAGTTGGGCGTTTATCAACCTTCTCTCAGACACATGCCTTTCGATCCTGCTAAAGAATGGTTGCTGCAATATCAACCTTTTGACCTTTAAAGGATCCCACCAAAAAAGTTTAGGATTAAGTTGGCAATACATGAAACTTTTAATGCCAATGAAGTTAATAATTTTAAGTTTTACGACTTGCTTAACAAATTTAGAAATTGTAAGACTAATTTGCCAAAATATAAAAAATTTTAGAAATTAAGGTGTTTTCCAATAAGAAAAACAAGGGGGAAAGGACATTCTTAGTCCTATAATTTTTTTTAATTTTACCAATTGAGCCCTAAAACTACTAAATTCACCAAAAAAATTATATAACATTAAAACCATCAACTCTAATAGTCTTAAACCTTCTTTGACTAACAGAACTGTTGAGATGACTAGGGATAAGCAAAATTTCAGTTATATCTGAAATAACTAAATAACCAAAAAAATTTTAGTTTTCAGTTATAACCAAAACTGAAATATAAATTCGGTTTCGGTTTTCGGTTTTCTCAATTAAAATTTGGTTAACCGAAAAAACTGATTTTTTTCTACTAGTGGATTTAATAGGCATAATCCTTTATATATATTTATATATTTTTGCTAGTGAGTTGTACCATTAAACTAGCTCAATCCTCAAGGCCCGATGATGATGAGAGAAAAAGAGGATGAGAGGATGAACAGTGTTATTTTCCTTCTAAGTTGTTTTAGTACATGTACAATTCAGTTATTCGGTTAAAAATCGATAACCAAAATTTGGTTTTCGATTAATTCACTTTTCATACTTAATTTAGTCTATTCGATATAAAACCGAAAACTAAAAAATTTTGCCTATTCGGTTTCAGTTAAAACCGAATAAACCGATTGATCACCCCTAGACATGACAACTATTTGTTTCAATGACTAAAAGTTACTTTTCAAACCTTAGTTACTTATTGAAGTTTATTTTTTCAAAATTTGGCGATCATTTTAGTATTTTTTTCATTCACCACAACATCTTCTTTCTTCCAAGGAAGGGCCACATTTTATTGCTCTAGTATTTCCACACAATTCGCCACCACATCTGTCGGCAGCAACGTTCCATTACCAAAGGCCACTGTCTTTATGAGGTCCTCATTTCAAAGGTTGCAGCCAAGAAACTAACCCCCATAAAGAAGGCCACACCATAACCTGCCCATCCTTTCTATTTGTATATACATTATTAAAAAAAATTGAATTTCAAACAGTCATTACCAACTGTCACATGTTGGTAAATTTAGAATTTCCAATTTATAGCCGTTGGAAGAAGACCATTGGTAAATCGATTGTTGAGAAAAAGTATTACCAACGGTCAAAATTTAAACCATTGATAATTTCCAACACTAACACGTTGATAATTCGACCGTTGGTAATAGACCAAACCAGGTTTCCAACGGGCCAAGTTATTTTCCAATGCATAATTGTTGGTAAATACCAACGGTTTAACCTATTGGTATTTACCAACAGCCTATCGGTAATTACCAACGGTTCAACTTGTTGTTAATTTACCAACGGTCTAGACCATCAATAATTACCAATGGTCCAAACCATTGGTAGCCTTAGGAAAAGCCCCGTATTGTTAGTAAATTCCTTGATTCCATCAATTTCCAAATTTAATATTCCAATTGTCAAGATCAAACATGCTACATACTGATCCAATTCTTTAGAGGTCCATTCAAATAGTAATTTAATTTCAACAATGTGCATCTCACATTCATTCATACATCATAATAAAAACAAGTAGTTATATATTTTCAACAATTCATAAAAGCTAACATAATGCAATTTCCCAGAAATTTCTTCTAAGTCTTAGGTCTAAGAAATTTCATCCAAGTCTAATTACGTAGGAATCACATGATGATTTACTTGTTCAAGATGATAATCAAGCAGACCCCCTTTCTTCATTATCTGAGTTTGAGTCATCAGTATACTGTTCAACCGATTGAGCTGACAGGCAGGGGAGGTTCAGTGAACAACAAATGAACTTTAACTGAGCCTGGTTAGCCACCAAGGTGGCCCCATTCGCCTCAATCTCTGCTCTCTGTCTTCTTTTAAGCCGCTTCAGCTTCTTCTCATGCTCGACATCCTTTTGCACAATCTTCTCTGCTATCATCTTCTGTACTTGCTCATTGAACTATCGTATCTGAGAGAGGTCAACAGGTAGGAGCTCACCAGGCATTCAGCATGATAGTATTGCACACTGCTTTGATCCCAAACCAAAAACACGCCCTCTCTTTTTTCCACCGGATGTAATACTAATGATTGCAGCTTTATCAATTTCCTATGTAGGCTCTATTTCATCATGTTGCTATTTTTTCTCCTCAATCTTAGCACTGATCCGAGCCTACAAAAAAATGTTAATTTATTTTCATCAATCTCAGCACTAATCTGAGCCTATAAGTTTGGCTTAAGAATAGTAGTAAAAAGAAGTTATTATACTTATAACAACTTTTTCTGATCTCTTACTAACATATTGTCCATTCTTCATTTTATGTGCCGCCTGAAGGACCTTAAACAAGCTAGGGGTCCTTTTTCACTAGATCATTCTCCCTCTAATAGAATGTTAATTTAAAGTAATATGTACGATCCATTAATGTTTTACTTAAATGTAAAGTATGAGAATATAAAGGGTTTACCATTTGATCTCAATATACAGACATTAAGATTAATCCTCTCTCATACGTCATACTGCACAAGCCAAACTGTGAATCCTCCTTACTAACATTTATTCAAATTGCCTTAAACCTAGCAGATTTTTGAAGAAATGCCAAACTAGCGTAATATGTCACAAGCCTTCACTCTTAATCCCATCTAAATCATTTGGGACCCCAGGAACCTTACACTAATTCAGTGTTAGGCCTATGTAAAATTTTCTCTTAGTAGGCCTGTTCGTTAATTAAATCATTAATGCAATATTATCTTATACTATGCCTTATTATGACTGTAGGTACCATAAAAATAATATATATATGATGCAGCTGGCCAGCAGTTCAAACCTATATTTATATAAAATATACTCTTATGCATTGTGAATCTATACAAGCTACTAGGGAACACAACCAAAGATTCCATAGCATTTACCATAGGCATAAGTTTGACACACATATATACATCATGCACAAAAGGGCTATACACATCCTACACACTGAGAATCTTGGGATCCAATCCCACCTGAGCTACACTGCCAAAAGGGATGACTACAGTGTTCAAGTATCCTCTATTCTTTGCCTCTGTACAACAAAGGCCAGTAAGTTAGTATTCCAAGTAACTAGGAACCTGCAAGAAAGAAATTTAATAACAATGTACAATAGTAATTAACTTCTGCACACCTAGTATCAAAATACTAATAATCAATTCTTTTATTGGTTATTAGCCTCAGGTCTACCAGTATCTGCATACAAAATATGTAAGGGATGTGAAAACAAAAGGTTCCTAGTAAAAGTTGTAAGCCTATAAGAAAAACATTCATATAGGACTATGCATATTATCTATAAAAGATATTAATATAAGCTTCATGCATTTGAGCTCAAATCATAGTGCTAGGAACTTATATTATTGGCCAATAATTATAGGAGTAGCTAATTCCCACAATTGCTTTACCCATTTGCCCTGCAATTAACAAGTCCAACTTATCCATACAAATACTGCATTAAAAGCTTCTTAGTATTTAGCAATATCCCTTATTTTATGAACAGAAGTGAACTATTTGCTTATTTAGTGCATGTGTTAGTGCTAGCTTTGTAAGGTTTCGTGAGTGATTAAGGATACCTTCCTCTCTTAGGTTTACCTAGGTCATAGCCCATCATAGTGACCTTAGGTATCATAGGTTCTTAACCATCATACTCACCATAAATTAGACCATATTAAGGCCCTTTTTGCCTATAGATACAAGTTTACAAATATGCACTTACACACTTCATATGCACTTCATAGTTTGGCTTTCTACCAAACCCAATTATATAAGCTTTTCAAATAGCCATCAATACTCAAATCATATGCTTGTTAAATTTATGAATAATTCAGCCACTTGATATACAAGTATTATAGCCAAATTTATTTAACACATAAGCATACAGATTACATAACCCTTACCTTAGATAACTTAGTTTGCAAGCTTCAAGTACTTAGCCTTTTTGTCTTGGTTTCAAGCCAAACTTAGGACCTCTTTTAGTAGCTTATTTTCAATACCTATATTGATCATTTTAAGCACAATTTAGCAATTTTAACACTTGAAAAACATCCCCTAAAACAACTACCACCAGCTAGAATTTTATGTCCCCGATTTGTCTATCGTGTGGTTCTTTACACTTTTAATTGCACAAACACAGCCAAAATCTTGCTCTCTTATTTTTTTTATGCCTTGTATACTAGTGTATAAGCAAGATTATAATAACCAATAGCCACCAAAATAACTAGAATAGTACAGTTTATTCCGGGAATCCACTACAATTTCAACAGCACCAAAACCCCACATTAATGCACATTCATGACATTCATGGGCAATTCATTTCCAAATAAATGTTCTCTTGCTTCTTAGCTTTTATACACTAAATCTTAAGCAAGATAATATCATTTAGAGCTAATTTAAACCATTACAACTAGCAATCCCCTAGCTGGAACAACCAAGGAAATAAAACCATAGCCTGAGGATTTTTCTACTAAAGCTTGAATCCTAAGCTTTTCTTGTTGTTTTTCCCTTAATAAACAAACAACAACTAGACTCAAATCAGATTTTCTAGTAGCTACAGAGCCATATGAAGTTCAAAAACAGGAGAAGAATGAAACTAAACTTACTAGAAGAAGTAGCTTGAAATCAAGCTTAGGATTTCTCCATATTTGATTTTTTTTCAAAAACTTGCTTAATTGTGCTTGAATTTGATGGATTAAGCTTGGATTTGGTGTTAGATATGGTGTTTGGAGAAAAAGAGAGGTTTTGGTGGTCTGGAGATGAAGGAGGAAGATGGCCGGGTGAAAGAATGGACCAAGTCAACTTAAATTGGCTTAAGGTGCACATGTCACGCACCTGGCCCCTTCTTTATACTTAGTAGTATGTGGGGCCTTTTTTGTAACAAAACAGAAACCTTAGGAGCAAACTTAGCATTATAGCACACATGAACTTAATTACACAGCTAGTTCTCATCTTTAACATTCGTGCAATTTTGTCCTAACACTTCTGAGGGATACACATAAATAATTTATAAACAATCTAGTCAATTCATAATTTCACGATGATAAAGTGGGAATTATGAAAAACCATAGCACCTCAAATTTAATATTTTCTCATGCTCTATTCAACCGTGTAATAAAAACAAGTCATTATGTGAAATTACTAAAATGCCCTCTTGGCCCAACTTGCTTTAATGATAAATTTTATTCATTTTTAGCTACTACACCTTACTAAACTAAGACTCTAGCTTGCAAATAAATTATCTAAAGTAGTAATTTGTTAAATTAACTAATTACCTGACTAATTAGACTTATAGCTTCGAGAGGCATCACACAATATGCCTCCATTTCCACATATTCAACATCGGACACGAAATTTGCCTTCGCTTGATGTTTCACAAGATCCTTTACATGCCTAATCTCTGCTATGACGCTTCGATTGTGCTATGCCCCCGAGATATGCCATATATGATACACCTCATTATGGTGTGCTACATCTCATCCACAACTCCTCTACAAAGGATAATAAATATGACATAAAAGCATGAAGTATATAAGTACTAATTTCATGTGAAATTATGAAATGGTACTAATATGTCAATTACCTCAAAAAATGCACCACCATTGTTGAATGCCTGATGGAGAAACTTGCGACCAATTAGGATATGGTTTGAAATGTATGGTGAAACATAGTATGACCATCCATGTAGATGCAATTGGAAGGAATCTACATAGTAAAAATGTTTATGACAGTAGTAGTTATATGCATACAAGTTTATGGTGAGTTCACCCACTAAAATTCTAGGTTATAGACAGTTTGTAGGATGTTTATTACTTACATGTTTCAATAAGAGTATATCCTCAATCAAGGTCGGGCCAGTGTCTAAGACTGATAAGCTTATATTTATTATATTTATTTCTCTCATATTTAATATATTTTAATATGGTTTGAACCTTAAAGATATATTTGAGTGTGTTTTGTAGCTTAGAGCATATTTAGACTCAATTGATTGAAAGTGGATTTAATTGCAATTTTACAAGTTTTAATTTGGTTATGTTCTTTCAGGATTTTGACAGATTAGTGATGTTCTGGTACAAAAATCATATCTTTAGCTAAAGAGATCGGAATCAAGTGTTAATTCATTGGAAAGCCAACATCTGGAGGTGCAAATCACATTTAGACCATGAAACCCAGTTTGCACATTAAGAGGGTCAAATTTAGCTTCAAAGTCGCGATTTGTGAGTCATCGCTGGTTCGAAAACAATTGCAGTATTTTGGTCATATCTTTGGCTATAGATGTTCGTTGTATACGATTCAGGTGTTTTTTCGAAGCTAAGAAAGAGCTCTACAACTTTCGTTCTTTGAGTTTTGAGAAATAGTGACTGCATCAAGGTTGAATCTCAACTTGAAGTTACTACTGCTGTTCTGGAGCATTGCTTGACTGAAAAATTTTGTAACAATATAGAAAGTTTAGGAAAATTTTGTGCGTTTAGCACACTAGGCTACCCTTTTTAGGTTTTTAAAAATGGAGCTACGTTCCCCAGGGGCTGGTGGCGGACGCTCCTTTCTCTTTAGCAATTTCAGTTTTTTTATTATTGTTCTTTGATTTTCTTTCGATCATGGCTGAGTAATTTTCTGATTCAATTCTATGGATGATTTCCATCTCCAACAACAGTTGTGAGGATTGATTTTTCTTATTCAAACTTTCTTTAAATTTAAGCAGCTACTTTTTTGTTATTAAGATTTATTGCAATTAATTTTCCTATTCTCGCTTGTTGAATTGGTTCTGCGATTGCAAATTTGCTTGATTTTTTTTAACTGCTTAGGTAAAGAATTCAATTAGAAGCAAGTGAATTGATTAGAGATTATTTTTATTTCTGATTAGTTCATATGAAAAAATAAGATAGGTTAAATTGTTAAAACTTTTGGATTGTTGCCTGAAATAAAATTTTGGCTCATTGTTCTTAATGCTGATTTTGAGATAATTAGAAATTGCTTTTCAATATCTGGTTACTCAAAATTAAGAAATTAATCTAAAGCTTTTCTGGTTAATTTTACTGCTGAATTCCTTGGGTTCTTTTTAGTTTTAAAAAGAGTCCTGTTTATTTGCTTGGATTGAAAAAGTACTTTTTGTCAATGATCAACTATGTGATTGGAATAGATAATCAACTATGAACTGAGCGTTTTTAGTATTAGTTAATTTCATTTTAATTCTATAGTTAATTTATTTCAGCATTCGTTACAAGAAAACCCCCCAATCTTTTATTTCAATTTTCTGACAGGAAGCTTTCAGTTAAAAAATTTTTCTTGGGATTTGACATGGTTTTCACTGCTAAACTACAAATTTATTTATTCTAAGTTGTTAAGGATACTGGCAGTTTCTACAACTGGCCAAAAATTTGGCACCGTTTCTGGGGAGATTTATTTTTCTTTTAAAGTTTCCTTTTAAATGAGGTAGGAACTTCGAGTATTGAAGCTCAACTTTCCGAACTAACCTTTCTTGTTAGACAAGTTGTTTTGGGACAGGTCCAAAATTCTAGAGTTAGTGGCATTTGCTCTACTCAATGACACTTTACTGACTCATGCCCACAACTGCAAGAGGATACAACACCTCAAGTGAATGTGGTACGCGGGCTTGTTAACCAACAAAAAAGGTATGACCCCTATACCAATCAATACAACCCTGGTTGGAGAGACCACCTGAATCTAAGATATGGGTAGTCAAACAACCAGCCACCGTATCCATCTACTGGTTACAACAAACCAGCTCCTACACCACAGAACCAAGTACCAAATTCAGGTATGGTTTTAAAGATATTGTGAAAACTTTAGCCACTAACACTCAAATGTTTCAACAGGAAACAAGGACTAGCTCGGGGAACCAAATTTCACAACTGGCAGCCCCATTAAACAAAATTGAAGCTGAAAAAGGGAAACTGCTATCTCAAGCTGAAATCAACTTGAGAGAGCATGTTAATGTCGTGACCCTTTGAAGTGGCAAAGAGGTGCAAACCACTACATCAAAAATGGCAGCACTTAAAAAGGAACAAGATAGCCTAAAACCATCAACATTTGATGCACCAACTCAAGAGGTAAACAACAAGTAAATTTTTCCAAAATCAACAATTTTAATTCCACTTTCTTTTCCTGGCAGGTTGGCTAAATCAAAGAAAGAGGAGACCAAGCAGGAAATTCTTGAAACTTTTAGGAACGTCAAAATAAACACACCTTTGCTCGATGCAATCAAGCAGGTGCTGCGGTATGCCAAGTTTCTGAAGGAGCTGTGCACCAATAAAAAGAAGCTGAAGGCTGATGAGACAATCAAAGCTGGGGAGAATGTGTTAGCAATAATCCAAAGAAAGTTACCTCAGAAGTGTAAGGACCCTAGAACAAAGTTTGAAAACCAAGCAAAGTTGGCACAAAAAAATAAGAAAGAAAATGTCAAGTTGCAGCAATAACATGAAATGTCATTTGTGGTTGGACAAAAGGTGTTTCGCAAACACAGAAAAAGATGAAAAGTGTTATCTGGTAAGTCTGAGCTTAATTGGATTGGACCATTTGTTATTACTGATATTTCTACTCATGGTACAGTTGAGCTTAAAAGTTTAAAAACGGATAAAGTGTTCAACACTGAGATGCATAAGTTGAAGCCTTTTCATGATGGATTCTCAAAGCACCCTGGTTGATGCAGGAAAGAACTGTCTAGCCAAAGACAATAAAGAAAGGCACTTTTAGGAGGTAACCCAAAGTGTGGTTTTGTGACACAAACAATTAGGATTGTTTCTTTCTTTTTTTCTTTTATTTTTATTTTTATTTTTCAGCTTTTATTTTTCAGGTTTCTTTATTCTCACAACTGATTTTCTTGGTCAGGCAATATCTCTTTCAAGCTAGAGGTGAATCGAACCATGTGGGGCAACAAGTTGAAGTCAAATTCTAGGCTGTGAATCACTGCGAAATCATCTTTCAGGGTGGTACCTTTTCTTTTCCTCATCTGTGTTTTTATTGTGAACATTGAGGACAATGTTTGATTTAAGTGTGGGGAGTAGGTAGCTTAAGCCCTAATTTTCTGTTTTCAAAATTTTTGAATTAAATTTTTTTTTATACTTTTGAGCATCGATTTGAATTGTTAAAATGATTTCACCTTTTTGGTTCTTGAATGCTTAGCTTGAGTGTTGAGTTAGTAATTTTTTAGTCTTTATGCAACTCTCAAATTTTATTTTTAAATTGTTTTTGTAATTTTTGATCAAGCTAGTTAATGACTATCTTAAGAAGCTGATTTTTTCATCAAATTTGTGTGCTTAGTACATTGATTTAAACCTCGTGAGATTATGAGCTTTTTAAGTTGAATATGTGGTTTGTTTAGTTGATGGATGATTTGAATCACTTGCGAAAAAAATAAAAATTGTTTGACTTGTTGCCTTCTGCTAAAAAAAAAATTGCTACTCCCTTGTTCTGGGTATTGAAGTAGGTTGAGGTCTTTTCCTAAGGCAAGAGTCGATTACTACTCAAAAAGTTATTTGGAACATGAGTATAGTCAAAGACCACTTTGGAGTTGTGTCGAGTTAGTAGTTTGGGTATGGCAGAGCCCCTGTTATACACTCGCTAAATGATGGATCACAAGAAAAAGACAAAATGAAAAAAAAAAATCAAGTAAAAAAAAAGAGAAAAAAAAGTAAATTATCAACTGATTTCTTATTTTTCATGGGTTTGTGGTAAGACCGGTTGTGCTTTTTGAGTTCTTATCTACCTGGTTTGTTCTCTTTACTTCGTGTAAAAGTTTAATGTTTTTCTCATATTTTTAACGGTGATTGTTATTAGCTTGAGAAGAAATTATTTTTAAGGACTTATTTAGTTTTGAGTTGCTATTACCGAGTAGATTGCGTGCTTAATTTCTCTTGTCAAGTTTTTCAAGACCCTTGGATGTGAAATTATGTTACTCAGTTTGCCTCAAAAGTGTGTTTCTATTTTGAGTTTTGCCTGAGGATGGGCAAAAGCTAAGTGTGGGGGAATTTGATAAGATTATATTTATTATATTTATTTCTTTCATATTTAATACTCCCTCCATCCCATAAATTTTGATACATTTGACTTTTTATTGTATTTTGACTCAATTTTATTCATATTATTGTTTGTTAAAAAAAATAAAAAAATATATATTTAGAAACTACATATCTTGAATTATCATTTATATACAAAGATTTTGTATTTATATATTAAAATGTTGAAAATAAAAAATCATAGATTAATTGCCAAAAATAAATGGAGCAAAACTTTTGGGACGGATGGAGTATCTTTTAATATGTTTTGAACCTTGAAGATATATTTTGAGTATGTTTTGTAGCTTAGAGCATATCTGGACTCAATTGATTGAAGGTGGATTTAATTGCAATTTTACAATTTTTAATTTGGTTGTGTTCTTTTAGGATTTTGAAAGATTGGCGATGTTCAGGTACAAAAATCATATCTTTAGTTAAAGAGATCAAAATCAAGTGATTCTTAATTCATTGGAAAACCAACATCTAGAGGTAAAAATCACATTCAAACCATGAAACCCAGTTTGCACATTAAGAGGGTCAAATTTAGCTTCAAAGTCGCAATTTGTGAGTCACCACTGGTTTGGAAATAGTTTTGGTATTTTGGTCATATCTTTGGCTATAGATGTCCTTTGTTTTCGATTCAGGTATTGTTTCGAAGCTAAGAAAGAGTTCTACAACTTTTATTCTTTGAGTTTTGAGAAATAGTGACGGCATCAAGGTTGAATCTAAACTTGAAGTTACTGCTGCTGTTCTGGAGCATTGCTTGATTGACAACTTTGAAACCTTCTAGTTATTTTGAATCTTTTTATTTGTTTGGGGTACTTTTGTAATAATATATAAAGTTTAGGAAGATTTTGTCCATTTAGCACACTAGGCTACTCTTTTTAGGTTTTTAAGAATGGAGTTGCGTTCCCAGGGGGCTGGCAATGGGCGCTCCTTTCTCTTTAGCAATTTCATTTTTTTTTATTATTGTTCTTTGATTTTCTTCCGATCATGGCTGAGTAATTTTTTTATTCAATTTTAGGGGTGATTTCCATCGCCAACACCATTTGTGAGGATTGATTTTCCTGTTTAAACTTTCTTTAAATTCAAGCATTTACTTCTTTGTTGTTAAGATTTATTGCAATTAATTTTCCTATTCTCGTTTGTTGAATTGGTTCTGTGATTACAAATTTGCTTGATTTTCTTTCAACCGCTTAAGTAAAGAATTTATTTAGAAGCAAGTGAATTGATTGGAGATTATTTTTATTTCTGGTTAGTTCATACGAAATAGTAAGACAAGTTAAATTGTTCAAGTTTTTGGATTGTTGCTTGGAATAAACTTTTTGGTTTATTGTTCTTAATGCTGATTTTGAAATAATTAGAAATTGCTTTTCAATATCTGGTTACTCAAAATTAAGAAATTAATCTGAAGCTTTTTCTAGTTAATTTTACTGCTGAATTCTTTGGATTCTTTTTAGCTTTAAAAAGAGTCCTATTTATTTGCTTGGATTGAAGAATGACTTTTCTTCGATGATTAACTGCGTGATTGGAATAGATAATCAACCCTGAACTGAGCATTTGTAGTATTAGTTAATTTTATTTTAATTCTACAGTTAATTTATTTTAGCATTCGTTACAAGAAAAATCCCCCAATCTTTTATTTTAGTTTTCTGACATTAAGCTTTTGATTAAAAAATTTCCCTTAGGATTCGACTTGATTTTCACTGCTAGACTACAACTTTATTTATTTTGAGTTGTTAGAGACATTGGAATTATTTTTTGCGGTTTCGACAACCAACCAATGACACTGATGACGAGACATCTTCAGTATGTCTATCTAAATCTGAGGCATGAGAATAAGTCATCAGAGGGTGAGCAACACGTGTCAGTGGCCCATTTGTAGATGTTGTGTCTCTTACTCTGCCAGAACGGTGTGGATGTGTCCAGACATGAGTAGCTACCACTGAGGTGTCTTGTGTCTCTGGAACTACATCCACCTGTGGTCGAGATGAATAACCCATCCTCTGTAATCGAGGAAGTTCTATCTAGAGTATCTCCTTGAATTGTGAAAAAGGTCCTTACCTAGGTCAACACCTATAGGTGTTATCCCCTTTAGGCGGCATCTGTAGTCATTCTTAATTCATTCACTACATAATATAAATATGTTTAAAAAATGAAATCAATTCTCATAAATTCTCAAGAAGTTAAGAATTATGTTTATAATTTAGACACATTTATGACTCAAGACCGATACAGACTTTAGCACCATCATGTTCATTGACCTAACCTAGTGCTTGCACGGTCGTCAAACTCTTCATTTTCATCGATCTCAGTTCCATCAAATCGAAACTCCTCCTCCTCATCTATATCGTGATTACCAGCCCCGACATCTTTAATTTCATCATCATAGCCAATTACACCCATACTGTGAAAATCTTTTTCAATATCATCACCCAATCTCTGGTCAGCTAATTCCTTAACAGGGTCATCCTTAGTTGTATGACTTATATGGCCTCCATTTTATCGATAAACATCATCATTGTCTATTAATTTATATTGGAAGATCCATCTAAGTTTTATATTCAGCACAGTTAACCACCCATTTTTATCATGTGACTTTGTTAGATATAGAGTGTAGTAAACTTAGTCAGCCTGTGATGCAAAAATGAATGGATTGAACTTCCGATATCTCCAAGCGTCCTAAAGCTCAATTAAACCAAACTGTTTATGTTAGGTGTTAGGTCGAACCAGTTGCACCTAAACAAGACAACATTTTTATGTGGATAGCCAAGATATTCAAGTTGAATGACTTCTTCTAATATACCATAAAAATCACATTCAACTTCACTAGAATCGATGCTTCGTATGCACACTACACTGTTAAATATTGACTTGTCATTGCCCCATTCACTTATGTGAAACTTGTACCCATTTGTGAAATATACAGGCCATGTCTCAACCCAACGTGAAGGTCCACATGCAACATCCCACAATATGTGATCGACTCTATTGTTTCGTGGGTCGTCGACCTATATAAAACAATTTTAAGTTAGGAAAATACATTTGAAATGATGGAAATAAATAATGTCTATACAGAGTGCATTGTATGCATTTACATAGTTTTTGAGCCAGCTTGAAACCGTGCTCTCGATATTACCATGTCCCAGATGGACGTATACGTATACGTCCATCTGGGACATGGTAATATCAAGAGCACGGTTATGTACACCATGAACAAACATACTGTGGCCAGATTGAGGGATAGGAAAATAAGTTAGTCGAAGGATTAATGTTGGGCTTAAAAATATAAAATGTCAATATAGAATGTAAGCTTAGTTGAGATATGGCCTGATCTCAGCATAGTTTAGTAGAATGTATGTGGTGGCAACTTTGAGTTTATCGTCTGTAAGTAGTCTATATTGAGATGCATCACATGGATGACCCGGAAAATTGAATATGGACCATAGCTTTCCATTATAGGAGGCAGGACTGCCATCATCATTTCGAGGAACTCTGTTCTTCATACATGGAACATGGGATTCAAAGTAATGAGAGCAAAAGATGGTAGTCTCCTTTATATAAGGTAAGCTTTAAAAATCGATCCCTCAATATGAGCAGTATTAGAAACCTTCAATTTAAGGTCATGCATGCACCGCTCAAATTTATACATCCACTAATACTGAACAGGTCTTCTAACCCTTGCTTTATATGGCAAGTGAACAAGCAGATGCTTCATAACATCAAAAAATTCAAAAGGAAATATTGTTTTAAGCTTACAAAGGATAATTGGAATATTAGCCTCCAACTCCAACAAGTGATTAGCATCTAGCTTTGAAGAGCATAAATATCTAAAGAATAAGCTTAACTCGGTTAATGGTTTCATACATTCTTAGGAATTGCCTAAAGTGCAATAGAGAGAAGCCGTTGCATCTTTACATGACAATCATGACTCTTCATGCCATACATAGTGCTATCGGAAGTATTAGCACATTTACCAAGATTTGAGGCACACCTATCTGGGAGTCTTAGAGATTTAACCCAAGTAAGAACATCCCACATTTGGTTAACGTCGAATGTGAATCGACCCTTTGGTTTGAATAAACGACCATCATCAAGAGGAACTATATTTAACTCCGATTGATAACAATAAATTTTAAAATCTTTCCATGCCTTAATATTGTCCTTCATTTTGTTCTTAACATCTATAATGGTATTTTAGATATTCTCATACACATTCTTCTCAATATGCATAATATCCAGATTATGGCAGATTAAATTCATCCCCCAATAAGACAACTCCCAGAAAATGCTGCACTTTGTCCAATTGTGTGATTTTTCATAATTACGGAGGTGATGTTGTGGCCCATCTGTAGTAATTGAAGGAAGAAAAGAAATTCATTCAAATATTGCCTCACCTGACAGGCGCTCTGAAGTCAATGAATTCTTTGATTTGCCAATTTTAAAACAAACTTTATTTCCTCTATATTTTTGGTCCGTTGGAAGCAATTGCCAGTGACAATCAAAGAAAGAAGTTTTCCCAGCATACTGAAATGGGAAGGCCTTACTTTGGCCCATATAAATTGGGCAAGAAAACCGACCATGCGTCATCCATCTTGAAAGCATGCTATAAGCTAAGAAATCATTTATGGTCCACAGTGGTACAGCTCGAAGGAAAAAATTTTCTCTCATTGACATATCCCATGTTTGGGCGCCATTCTCCTAAAGATGGTTTAGTTCTTCTATTAGATGTTGTAAATAAACATCAATATTATGATTTATGTTGTGTGGACCTGGAATCAACAAGGAAAGGAACATTTAGGGTTTTTTCATGCATATCCGTGAATGTAAATTATATGGAGTGACGATAACAAGCCAGCAAGAGTATTGTTTTCTGAATGGTCTAAAATGGGCAAATCCATCAACATACAACCCCAATCGGATATTTCGTGGTTCAGCAACAAACCATGGGTAAAAGTGATTAAAATGTTTCCAAGCTTCACCTTCAGATAGATGTTTTAAAACACCTAGGATTGGTCATTGCACTTTTTGCCACCTTATCTGCTCTCCTATTGAGACTGAAGCAAATAGGCATTGGAGACGATGGCTTAGTGGCAAATGATGCATGGTCTTTCTCAGTTGATCTTTACCCCTATTGCCATTGTTTTCTTTTTCAGCTTGTATCTCTTAGCTCCACAAAACTTACAAATTCGAGAATTAGTTTCTTCTTTCCAGAATAAAATGCAGTCATTAACATAGGCATCAATCTTGAAGTAAGATAGGCCCAATTGTGAAACTAATTTTTTCATCTCATATCAATTGCACAGCATCTTACTATCTATAAGTTGAGTCTCCTTCATCAATTGGGCAATGCCATTATAGTAGGCATGTGACATGTGATACCCTGACCTAAGGTTCAAAAGACAAATAGTAACAAATAACTCAGAATGATTCTAGCACCCGTTCTCTATGAGCCATCCAGTTCAAGTAAAAAGGCATGAACCCCCATTTCTAAAGATGAACTCTAACTTTGTCACACTCTTTAAACTGTAAATTCTTACACTTTTAACAAGGACAACAAATGCTGCAACTGTTCATTTTTTTAGAAAGAATGACAACAAATGATATAAATTTATCAACCCGGATTCCCACTCCTCTGTGTAACCTATTCGGCTTGGCAAAAAACGGTTATAGTACATCCAACTATGATCATACTCCATTATAAGCTAAATCTGTTGGTAAACGTATAAAACATAACCATGAAAACATACATTTATTTTTTATACACCCATTGATAAAAATATGTGTGTTACTGATAAAATATTTTTAAATATTTTTTCATATTTAGTCCCATTTTATTGAAAAATAATATATTTTTATTTATTGATAAAATAAATAGGTGTGTCTTTAATAAAATAAAAAATTGTGTTAATTTTAATTCACCCAAATTTATTTATATAATAAAAATGTCTTTGAATTAAAATTTATTTCATAAATTAAAAATATTCTTTCATATTTAAAAGTTTCCATTAATTCATCCCTCATAGTTCAAACATAAATTCTGCTTTATTAGAAAATCCTCTTTTATTCAATAATTCCTTGATCAATATATACACATATAAATATTAAACCCAATCAAGCAAAGTTAATTACACCTAACAAATTCTAATTTTCTATTAATTTCTGAAATTAAAAAAATTACAAAAATTTATTGAATTATCATGAATTGCAATATATATATATATATATAAAGAGTCTCTCAATTAACTAAAATTTAAAAGTTATTTTTAAAGTAAATGGCAGATAGAGTGTTAAACACAAACAGAGGAGACGAAGTTAAATGCTAAAAAAATCAAACAAATTATAGAAAAGAAAATCACAGCCATCTAAAAAAAATGACGACCAGGTCATCTCTCCCTTATTAATTGTCCCTCGGCTTAGCTCCTTCGAAATTTTACACATCCACCAAATTCTCGATGTTGCCTTCCTGTCCCTTACCTTGTTTATTTGCCACGTGTCTGACTCTACAAGGACTGACGCTACAATGATAGACAGAAATAGAGTAGCATTCGTCCGATAGACCAAAATTGAAAAGTAGTTGTTCGAGGAAAAAATGGTGATGACATCTTCTGTTGGATAAGTCCAAACCTAACCTTGACCAATATTGCTTCCCTGTGCTTCGATTCCTCTAATTGCTAAGTTGTCTATTTTTGTCTTCAATTCATGTTTTTTTTGTTTTCCTCAGCTTTCTGTCTTTTTTCTATTCAGATAAAGAGTCCTTTGGTTATACTTGTTTCTTTTTTACAGTATCAGTTATATTTGCACTTGTTCTCTTCGTTTGATTGTTTGCCTTCCTTGGTCATTCAATTTGAGTGTTTGCCTCTTGACAGAGGAATTCCAGACGTCTCTGTTTTACTGCAAATTTTGGAAGACACGTGGCAGAGAAACGAGATAGGACGAAGTGGATTCGTTCTTGAGGGGTCGTTCTCGACTAACCAATTATAGTATTCCGTTTTTAGGTCGAAGATCTAGCTAATTTCAGGTCCGTTCTTCAAATTCCAGTCATCACACAAATGGAACCCCAAATTTCAATTACACATATAATTACCGTCAACAAAAACAAAAGCAAATTTTAATTTGTCTAGCCTCTTCTAAGTAAAACCAAAAAAAAAAAAAAAAGAAATGTTCTTGAGGTTATTAAAGTTGGGGCTCTAACTAAATTCTTTTGGTTTTTCTTGAATAAAAAATCGTTGAATCGATCCTATAATTGTAAGAGTCTGTAACACAAAAACACTTAAGAAATGTGGGGGAAAAAAAAGAAACTAAACCATCCAAATCGACATAAAAAGCTACAATGAGAAACCTACATAAAACAGTAAACATAGTAAAACGTCTTATAAGATAACTAAAAGTAATAACTCATTTAACTTTGATAAGAGGCTGTTCGATAATGGGATGTTTTTAGTTTCTAGTAATTAGAAGATTCTAAGTAAATCTTATAGTAATTAGATACAAAGTGTCAATAGTAATAATTTGAATTCAAAGTGCAGCCACTATATGTGGCTAGGGTGCCTTAATTGTAATTACAAGATAGACCTTAATTACAATAAAACTTACAACTAAATGAAAAACTCAGAAGTAACGAAGTGGGATAGTTGTAAGGAGAATCATGTTCGTTTGATTCCCCAGCGATGCCTCGGATGCCATTTTTTAAAAAAATATTTTGAGGTTCTTTCTAATAGAAAATTTTTGCCTTGCATTAGAAAAGAAACAAAGTTACTAGACCACTAGGATGCCTTAATTGTAATAAAATATACCATAAGGACGGTACGTGTACATTAGAGACAAGTTAAAGGGGAGATTAGACATTTTGACTCTTTCGGAACACTTCATCTTTTTGAACACTTCATTTATTTTATTTTAATGGCTGACATCTTCGCCTCCTTCGCTAAGATTCTCAGATTGGAGAGTTTGGGTCAACTTGACCCTGCCTGTCTCTTGACTAGAGATGCTAATGGAAGGACATGGGGCAAGTTTGGCGGATGAGTATAAATGGTATCTGTTAGTTTGCAGGTTGGCGGATACTACGAGACAATCGTTTTAAAACTTATATATATTGTTTTTCTAGTTTTTATTTTACATTAATTTTGTATATGTTTTCCAAGAAATTTTTCATCTATAAATAGCTAACAACTTAAAGTTCATAAAACAGAGTATTATACGACAACAAAAATCTGGTTTATTTTTGGAAGAAAAGTCATATTTTAAATATAAATATGCTAATTTTGAGAAAAATTATAGATAGGATCTGATAAATTTAATTAATTAAAGTCAAACAGGGATGATAAAAATAGGATTTGAGACAATATGTGCGAAGATGAAAAATAATGTTTCCTCCATTCATATTTGTTGGCCTTTTTTATCATTTTTAACTAAAATTGGACTTAAATATATTTATATTAATAAGTATTGAAAATTTTATATTTTTATTATAAATTTTTTAAAAAATAAGGTCATAAATTAATTACTATGAATAATACAGAGTTATTTTTTATGAAATAGAAAAAGTAATTAACATTGATATTCGCAAATTTGAAGTGTACTCACATGGCTAGGCGGATGGAAGGACAAGGCCTCGAACGGGTGTGGTCTACATGGAACTTGCAGACACCGGAACATTAGTCATCTGAAAAGCCGATCATGCTTCAGTTGTATATACCACACCACAGGACTTAACTCATGACTAGAAAGCTTCCCGCGCTTTGTTGGGGGTTTTGATGGAATTATGTTACCATACATGCGATAGGCATCCATTGGTTGAGTATTATAAAAGCAATATTATCAGAAAAGAAACAAGGAATTTCAACTTTCCACAATTAGTACCCTAGTTTTTTATTCAATAAGAGAGATGCGAAGCCTACAGGTTATTGCTTTGCTTGCTGAAAGGAATTGTATTGGTGATCAGTAACAGTATGCACTTAACAAAATTCTCCTCGAGGTAGCCCTTAAGTTGATTACGAAGATAATAAAGAGTCAATTCATTTCAATTTAATCTAAAATGTCTTATTTTTATTTTTACATTTTTTTACCTATTTTTTTTTAAAAATTCAATAATATGTTGGTATAATAATTCATTGAAAATACAATTTTTATAATCTTATTAAATTTTTATGAAATTTTCTAGCTTTAGGTATTAAAAAAGAAAAATTCATAAAAACTTAATAATATCATAAAAATTTACTTTCAAATAAATTATTATATCTATATAATATTGACTTTCAAATTAAATTGGTTCGAGATAAAAAAGATGTAAAAATAAAAATAAATTATTTTGAATTAAGTTGACTTAATTTAAAATGAATTGCTTTAAAACTTTTGGTTTCAAGAGATAAAACCAGCCTATGCTCGAGCCCTTGCCTTCAGCTCTGCCTTTATATCATTTTTCGCAAGTCAAGTTGCATGAAATATATACAAAACAGTCTATAGACAAAGAAGCTCTCTATTTCTCTTTCATTGCAGTAATGTTCTGTTGTCCTTGGCCAGATTCCAAGTCAGTACCCTTCCTTAGCTTACTCAATACTCTCCTTCAAATAAAATATGAAACCAAGAAGATATCAAGTGATTTTAATGGCAAATCGGCAACGGACCCATACCTTTAAGGTTGGCAATAAGGCAGACATTTTATCATAGTACGCATTAGATACCACATTTCAACGTTTAGTGATTCAAATGCAATAATAGAAGTTTATAGAGACCCAGTTCTGCCTTTAACCCAATAATAAAGTTATAGACTTCAATTAAACTACAACATTTTCCACCTTCAACTAAGTAGACAGAAAATACGCTATTTGAAGACAATTGACAATGTTACAATAATCGGAGACTGAATATTGTCCCATATCTAATTACATAACAAAAAAAGAAAGTATTTACAGATCAGCAAAAACCTGGAGCTAAACAAACATAAATGAGAAAATAAAAACTAAAAAGGAGGACCAAAATGAAGAGAACAATGAAGCGGATGACAAATGCCGCTATTAGGGCACCAACTGAATCGCACCAAACCGGAAAATGAAAGTACCAACATTGATATTAAACCATGAAGCAACAAAATGTGTCACCAACTCATTCATCACATCTCCTTTCATACATACTAGAAGGTAGAGGTAGGACATAGGCGGGGTTGACCCAGCCTAAACCGGGACCGACCTGAAAGTCCATCCTGCTCTACCCCGATCAAACCTACCCGCCTTGTCCTAGTGAAAAATTGCTAAATATTGGGCCAAATATAGGCCTGAAAGAGTAAAATGGTGCAAAATGACCCGCCCCAACCCAGATTTGAACTCGACCCGACCCACAACCCAGATCGCCCAGGCTCGAAAACCACCCCGGCCCAGGACCAACCAGTCCCGGCTTGGGGCGAAACGGTTAGAAACGGCAACCTGTAACTAATTTTAAAAAAAAATGGGTTAATTACAATATAAGTCCTCTAACTATTTTTTGCTACATTTAGCTCCCAAAATTCCATTTTCACCCCTCTTAACAACTAAATTTTGAGGACTTTTTGGTCCAAATATTTTTTGGCCCTCATCTATAAATACCAATGTCATTTTCACTCTATCCTCACACCATCACTCAATCTCTCTTCTTCCTTTACTACATTCTCTCAAGCATTTGAGCTTTTTTCTTAATCATTTCCAAATTTCTTGCTAATATCCCCTTAATATCTTCATAATATCCTCTTAATTTTGCATTAATCACTACTATTAGTTCGTGACTCATGGCTTCAAGAGGAAAGGGCAATACGACAGAGAGTTTATCTTCCCGCACCATCGGCTTCTAAGGCTTGTTTCGTCACCATTATCGGCCCGCCGATAAAGGCATATCAATTAACGAGTTGCACGACGATGATACTAGAATTGATATGACAAATTATGATTTTACACACGACGATCAATTATCGGATGATGAAGTTGAAGAGTTGGATGCAATGGCAGTGGGGAATCTGTCAACACAACTGACGTTGACAAGTCATGGATCCGTCGTGGAGGAAACCCAAGGACAAGGTAAATCCTCGAGACTAACTACTGAGGTTTAGGAGCATAGGAGCATTATGAGCTCATACACGAAAGGGAGTCGAGATATAGGAAATGCAAACATTGTGGTAAAAAAATTGGTGTATAAAAATAATTATGGCATTGGAACGCTGAAGTGACATATTGAAAATCAACATCCTAACATCATCCCCAGTGCCGGCACTAGTTCTGGAGGACAAACATAACTTGGGTCTATAACCGGCGCCGATGGGTCAGGTATTTTTCATTTTAACCAATAATCTTGTAGAGAATGTATAGTAAATTGAATGATGCTTATCGAAATTTTTTTTTCCACAAATTGAAGATGTGCATCTAGAATCTTGGATAAAATCACAATTAAATCATGCATTTAAAAAAGTGTCTAGGAAAACTGCTAGAAAAGAAAGCTTTAGATTATTTGAAGCCGAAAAGTCATATTTGCAAGCCTATTTTTCTGCTCTTGATCATTGTGTGGCATTCACTTCTGATATGTACACATCACCTATAGGTTAATCATTTTATTGTGTTACTTCTCATTGGATTAATTCTGATTGGATTATACAAAAATAAATTTTGTCATTTAGGGTTATTGAAACGGATCATAGTGGTTATCACATATTCAATTGCATCTTAGAAACTTTACGTGGCTATTTTTGTACTGATAAAGTCCTGTGCATTTCATTTGACAATGCTTTAAATAATGATGTTGCTGCTCGTCTTTTGAATCAAACATTGAAATCACCCTCAACGGTGTATTTTTTCACGTTAGATCATGTGCCATATTTTGAACCTTTGTATGCAAAAAGGTTTAGAAGTTCTCCAAAATAAAATTCTACCTATTTGGAACTCATTGACGTATTTGAAATTAAGACCTGCTGTGTTTCGTGAATTTAAAAGCTTTTATTTTGAAAATAAAAAAGAGTTTTCTTGGAAAGGGTTTAAATTGGATTGCCCAACTCACTGAAACTTTACATATTTGATGTTGCAAGATGTTTGCCCGTATGCAAATTTGTTGACGCATTTCATGAACTAAAAAATGAGTTGTTGCTTCATTTAGTGAACATTACTGTGGCAACGTCGGGTTTTCTGGAGTCGCCACCAATCTGTTTCACCTAGGTCGATTGGTCACCTTAAAATTGGTCTGCGAGAGTTCGGGGATTCGGGAGTACGGTTACGTTAAAACAACTTTGTTAAAACGCCCAAAAATTGGTACCTTAGTTGATTTCAATTTTGTTTTGCTTTGCTTTAAAAAAATATTCAGTTAATTTTCAAACTAGAAATTTTAACTGAATTAATCGGATGTGGATTTTTAAATTAATACCGGTTTAAAAATCTTTAGTAATTAATTTGTATAAAAATTTGATATTTCCGAACCATGGACTCTGCCGAGTCACCCAGATACGAAAGTTTTAATTCCGAACCATGGACTCTGCCGAGTCACCCGGACACGGAATTTGATGAAATTTTAAATAATTTAATCCATATCGTAAAATATGGATTTTTATCTTTATATTTATTTTTATTCAATTTAAAAAAATTGATATTTTTCAAACCGTGGATCCTGCCGGATCATCCGGATATGGAAATTAAATTTTTAATTAATTTTTTATTTAATGAATTTTAGTCATAGTTTTTATTGGATTTTATTATTATTTTATTATTTTTCTTGAATTTTTAATTATTATTACTTTAAAAATATATTTAAAAAAAAACAGAATTGATTTTTTGTTGTATCTTTAGAATTATTCAATTATGATTTTTTAATAATTTTAATAAAAGGTTAATTTTTTTTTTAAGAAATGATAAAAATAAAAATTGATGTTTCAAAATAATGAAGATTTGAAATAACGACGGACGGGGATTTTTGTTTGAAAAAGATTTTTTTTTTTATAGCCTTAAAAATGAAGAAAGTTAATTATTCACATAAAAACTTCTTTTTTTTTATTTAATTAATTATTATTTACTTATTTATTTTATTTATTATTAAATAAGTGAAATAAATTTTATCATAAAGTAAAATTTTGGCATAAAGGAAAATTAAATAAAGTAAAGTAAAGGGGATTTTTTTTAGTTTAGACATCCATAAAAAAATGCATAAAATAACACATGTAAATAAATAAAGGGAAAACATATAAAGTAAATAAAGGAATATTAAAGAATAAATAAATAAAGTGGGGCTTTTTGACCATCCACTTTTAAAAATTAAATAACATATTCAAATAAATAAATAAACAAATAAAAAGCACATAAAGTAAATAAAGGAAAGTTAAAGATCAATAAATAGTAAGCAAATAAATAAAGTGGGGCTTTTTGGCCATCCACTAAAAATAAATAAATAGGAGGTATAACCTTCCATGAATTATAATAATAATAATAATAATAAAGATAATAAAAGTTAGTTGTTAGAATTAGTTGTTAATAACAATAATAATAACAATAATAAAAGTTAGTAAAGTTAGTTGGGTTAGTTGTTAACAATAATAACAATAAAAGTTAGTAAAGTTAGTAAATTAGTAAGTTAATAATAATAATAACAACAATAATTAAAGGTTAGTAATAATAACAATAATAAACAAATAAAATGTAAAAGAGAGTTAGTAATTAGTTAATTCTGCAGAAATAAATAAAAGGTTAGTGACTAAAATGAAAGAAAATAAGAAGATTGAAGTGGTAAATAAGGGTTTTACCCAAAAATTAAAATTTTGAATTTGGTTGAAACGGAAACAGAGGTTGGCACGAGGGGCGAGGGAGGCGGACGGCAGCTGGGCGACGGCGGACTAACGGCGGGCAGGCGACGGCGACAGCGTGCCGAAAAGGGGACGACGGCAAGGGAGGCGTGGGGGCGATGGCGAACGGGCAGCGTGCAGGAAAGAGAGAGAGAAGTGAAACGGAAGAAAAGAAAAAACAAACGAAGAAGATGGTCAAAACGTAAGGAAAAAAAATTTCAGACTTTCTGGGAAGAAGGAGGAGAGGCTAGGGACTAAGGCTGTAGTTTTTCCCCTTTTTTTAATACGGAGCTCTAAGCTTTCTTTCTATTTTTTTTCTCTCTTTTTTTCTGTGTTAACACACATATTTGGACCCCTATTTATAGGGGAAAGGGTTCTGGACTGTTCATAATTAGAAATTAATTAAATTCAAACTTATCTTTTAATTTGGTAAAATGACAGTTTCAGTCCTTCATGTCTCTCAGACTCTGGATAAGTTCCTGAAGCTTCTGATTTTGACAATTTTATCATTTTCTGTTAATTGGGGCCAGAACAGTTATGCTGGCCCCAAATTGATGTGACAAACTACCAAATGCTCCTGGAACTTTCAGATTTTGTCAATTTTTCCCGAAACTTTTCAATTTTGTCATTTTTACCTCAAACTTTTTAATTTTGTCCTTTTTATGGAGTTTTCTTTTTTTCTTTCAAACATACACATATACACACATATATCATTTTAAATCAAATCTTCACAAAACAAAACAAAAAAATGTATTTTAAACTAATTAACTTAATTAAAATTTTTCAGTAATAATAATAATAATAAAATATATATATTTTTTTTAATTAATTTTTTTTTACTTTAATTTTTTTAATGGTTGGACGAAATTGGGTGTCAACAGCGGCCCCCCTTTGCATGCTTCATGGGACATGATGCAAGCAAAGTCGTTACCAAATTTTGTCCGACATAGCTAGGCATTGAGAACCTTCTCGCCGCCTAAATCATGAGGTTAAGGAATCTTCCTTGGAACCTCTACGATAAAAACTCTCTTATCGTTGAAGAAAAACTGATGATTGATTGTTTGAAGTTTAAGGAACTCTCCTTAGAACCTCGACGATAGGAACTCTCCTTAAAACCTCGACGATAGGAACTCTCCTATCGTTGAAAGTTTGAGGTTAAGGGCCCTACCTTAGAATCTCTGCGATAAGAACTCTCTTATCGTTTAAAGAAAAATTGATAATTGATTGTTTGAGGTTTAAGGAACTCTCCTTAGAACCTCGACAATAAGAACTCTTCTATCGTTGAAAGTTTGAGGTTAAGGGCCCTACCATAGAACCTCTGCGATAAGAACTCTCTTATCGTTTAAAGAAAAATTGATGATTGATTGTTTGAGGTTTAAGGAACTCTCCTTAGAACCTCAACGATAGGAACTCCTCTATCGTTGAAAGTTTGAGGTTAAGGGCCCTACCTTAGAACCTCTACGATAAGAACTCTCTTATCATTTAAAGAAAAATTGATGATTGATTGTTTGAGGTTTAAGGAACTCTCCTTAGAACCTTGACGATAGGAAATCTTCTATTGTTGAAAGTTTGAGGTTAAGGGTCCTATCTTAGAACCTCTGCGATAAGAACTCTCTTATCGTTTAAAGAAAAATTGATGATTGATTGTTTGAGGTTTAAGGAACTCTCCTTAGAACCTCGACGATAGGAACTCTTCTATTGTTGAAAGTTTGAGGTTAAGGGCCCTACCTTAGAACCTCTGCGATAAGAACTCTCTTATCGTTTAAAGAAAAATTGATGATTGATTGTTTGAGGTTTAAGGAACTCTCCTTAGAACCTCGACAATAGGAACTCTCCTATCATTGAAAGTTTGAGGTTAAGGGCCCTACCTTAGAACCTCTGCGATAAGAACTCTCTTATCGTTTAAAGAAAAATTGATGATTGATTGTTTGAGGTTTAAGGAACTCTCCTTAGAACTTCGACGATAGGAACTCTCCTATCATTGAAAGTTTGAGGTTAAGGGCCCTACCTTAGAACCTCTGCGATAAGAACTCTCTTATCGTTTAAGAAAAAATGATAATTGATTGTTTGAGGTTTAAGGAACTCTCCTTAGAACCTCGACGATAGGAACTCTTCTATCGTTAAAAGTTTGAGGTTAAGGGCCCTACCTTAGAACTTCTGCGATAAGAACTCTCTTATCGTTTAAAGAAAAATTGATGATTGATTGTTTGAGGTTTAAGGAACTCTCCTTAGAACCTCGACGATAGGAACTCTTCTATCGTTGAAAGTTTGAGGTTAAGGGCCCTACCTTAGAACCTCTGCGATAAGAACTCTCTTATCATTTAAAGAAAAATTGATGATTGATTGTTTGAGGTTTAAGGAACTCTCCTTAGAACCTCGACGATAGGAACTCTTCTATCGTTGAAAGTTTGAGGTTAAGGGCCCTACCTTAGAACCTCTGCGATAAGAACTCTCTTATCGTTTAAGAAAAATTGATGATTGATTGTTTGAGGTTTAAGGAACTCTCCTTAGAACCTCGACGATAGGAACTCTTCTATCGTTGAAAGTTTGAGGTTAAGGGCCCTACCTTAGAACCTCTGCGATAAGAACTCTCTTATCGTTTAAGAAAAATTGATGATTGATTTCGAGGCTAAGGAGCTTTCCTTAGGACCTCGGTGATGAAAATTGATTGCTTTCGAGGCAAAGGTTCCATCCTTAAAACCCCGATGATGAAAATTGATTATTTTCGAGGCAAAGGTTCCATCCTTAAAACCCCGATGATGAAAATTGATTATTTTCGAGGCAAAGGTTCCATCCTTAAAACCCCGATGAAAATTAATTGTTTTCGAGGCAAAGGTTCCATCCTTAAAACCCCGATGATGAAAATTGATTGTTTTCGAGGTAAAGGTTCCATCCTTAAAACCCCGATGATGAAAATTGATTGTTTTCGAGGCAAAGGTTCCATCCTTAAAACCCCGATGATGAAAATTGATTGTGAGGCTAATGAGCTTTCCTTAGGACGTCGAGCGAAATTTTTATGAAAGCAATTGAAATTGGAATAATTTTCTTCAAAAGTGTGAATTTTCATAATAAGCGAGTGCAAAAATTTAGACTTCGATAAAATGAGTGAATTTTGATGATGACAATAATACTGACAAATTATGTAAAGGGAACGGATGTTTGGAATCAATATTCAAGGTTCATCTAATATTTTCTTCAGTAAATATAGATTCCCTTGTGAGATATGTCATCCAAATAAGGTTAAAGCTTAACTACCCCAAAATGTTATGCCTAGTAGACCTAATAGGATGCGTCTCAAGAGTAATAAAAATTACTCTTTACTCAGCCATTCCAACCTAAAGGCATTGTCGCATGGTTTTAATATCAGCATGGACGAAACTATCTTATAAGATAACGAAATTCCTTGAAAAGAACAACTGAAATACGAAAGAAAATGCTGATAATAAAACTAAAGGACAAGAAAAACGGATCGGATTGCTTCTTCTTCCACAATACTTCAACAGGCCGGGTAAAGGACAATTATGGGACGAAACTGGTTGGGAAAGACTGTCGTACCCAGTCTATTTGGATCATCGCTGGATCTGGTTCAGGAACAAAAGCTTGCATTTTATCTAGCAATTCTTCAGCAGTTGTTGCGGATATTATGATTCGTCGTGCCACCTCAGGGATAAACTTCTACTTCACAGCACGATTCATAAAAGATAATAGACCTGCGAAGAAATAGTTAACATTTAACAGCCCAATGGGTTTTTGATGCAAATTAAGTTGGGCCATGGAAGCGATTTGGAAGACTTCTCCTAATGTGCCAAAGCCACCTGGTAGAGCGATAAAAGCATCAGCATTAAAACGCATTTGTAACAAGCGCTCTTGCAGATTTTTAACCACTAGCTCTTCTCCAATCGTGCCCCCAAAAACCGATTTCAGAGATGCAGGGATAATACCCAGAACCTGGCTTCCTCCTAAAGATGCTGCTGGTGCTACAGCTCCCATTAATCCGACACTACCTCCTCCATAAACTAAGTGTATTTTTTGCTTAGCTAATACACTACCCAAATGGTTGGCTGCCTTTAAGTACTCTTCATCTTCTCCAGGAAAAGCTCCAGAAAATACACAAATACTTCGGGGTTTACGAGTGGAGGTTTTTTCCATTCCTATCCTTACCCATGTGAGAAAAGAAGAAAAGAGGATATATTTATAGAGATGAAAAGATAAAGTAATAATTTTTTTTTTTTAAGAGTGGATACATTATTGCTAGCTATACACAATAGTCACGAGTATGATTCTGGTCAGGTATGGGTACACTATCGTTAAAAGAGGAGGAAAATTTTTAAAATAGCTGCTAGCATGTACAGTAGTCACTACTGTAGCTTACGTCAGGAGTAGGTACGTGATTGTTGGAAGAGAAGGAAAATTTTAAAAGTGGTAGCTATATACAGTAGTCATAACTATATCTCATGTCAGGAGTGGGTACATTATTGGGAGGATAATTTCAAAAGCGACAGCTAGCATGTACAGTAATCGTGACTTTGGTCCACGTCTTCCACTGATTTTGCATCCAGTAACGGCTTCAATGCCTTCTATGAATCAGCGATTTGCATCCCATCCAGTTTTCTCACAAACTGGCAAACTGGGTCGTTTAAAATCAGATTCCCAAGACTATAACGATCTCGTTCTTTTTGGAGAATTATCCATAATCCAACAATCTCAAATTGTACTATTCCGCAAGAATGCGCTTCAAGAACCTCTCGAATATCTTCTAGAGATTCCTTACGCAAGCCATTCTTAATGAATCTTATTCTATCATTACGATTTCTAGTGATCACTCCTGGAGAACGACATTTATTGCCGCAAATCCACCATCCACAATTATGACAAACGCCTAGCCTCTTTGCTCTTCTTTTTTTGGCATAAGCGCTTTTACCAAAGCCGGGCATACGGGGAGCCACCGCACATTATCAGGAATGCCTTTGTGCATAAATACTCTGAATCGTTCACATCTAGCTTGATAAATCTTTTTAAGAACATTTATTGGGAAGGAAGGAAAATACTTTCGTAGGGTGGAAAGAGAAGACTCCATTGATGAAGGAGGTATTTAAGAGAAGAAAGAAATTAGTGATTGTAGGAAATGGAAATAACTAACACATATTTATAGTGATGAAAGGGATAATGCGTTAATTACACTTGCAGAAGCAAGTACATTATTATCAAAAGAAAAGACAAATGACAGCTTATATGTACAGCAATCATGACTGTGGCTCTCATCTTCCACTGATTTATGTCCAGTAATGGCTTCAATGCCTTCTATAAGTCAGGGATTTGCTTCCCATCCAGTTTTCTTACAAACTGACAAACAAGGTCGTTTAAAGTCACATTCCCAAGACTGTAACGGTTTCGTTCTTTATGGTAAGTCCTCCATAAACCGATAATTTCACCTTACACTTTTCCACAAGAATGCGTTTCAAGAGTCTCTCGGATATCTTCCAGAGATTCCTTACGCAGGCCATTCTTAATGAATTTTCTTTTATCTTCACGATTTATGGAGATGTATCCTAAAGAGCGACATTTAGTATTACAATTCCATCGCCCACATTTATAACACACGCCTAGTCTCTTTGCTCTTCGCCTTTTGGCATAACGACTTTTACCTAAACTGGGCATGCGGGGCATAAATGCATCTGGAACTTCACCCGCCAAACGGACCTTAGCTTCAATTATCCACTGCACATTATCGGGAATGCCTTTGCGTGTAAAAACTCTGATTCTTTCACATCTAGCAAGGTAGATCTTTTTAAGGACTTTTATTGGAAGGGAAGGAAAGTATTTTCGCAGTGCAGAAAGAGTAGAATCCATTGATAAGAGAAGAATTTGAGAGGAGAGGGAATGAATCAGTTATTGTAGGAGACTGGAATAACTGACTTTAGAAGTCACGGGGTATCTTATCCGCTGCTTAATCAGAAGGAAGAACACGCATTTATAGTGATGAAAAGGGATAACGTGTCGATTACACTTAGGGGAGCATGTACATCTGTCAAAAGAAAATGCAAACTTTTCTAAATATAACAAACTGTATGTACAGTAATTGTGACTGTGGCTCACATCTTCTACTGGCTTTACGTCTAGTAACGGCATTAACGGCTTCTATAAGTCGAGGGTTTGCTTCCCATCTAGCTTTCTTACAAGCTGGCAAACAGGGTCATTTAAAGTCAGATTCCCGGGACTGTAACACTCTCGTTCTTCATGAAAAATACTCCATAAACCAAGAAGTTCGCGTTGCACTGATCCATAAGAATGTGTTTCAAGAGTCAATCGGATATCATCCAATGAGTCCTTACTCAGGCCATTCTTGATGAATCGTATTTTATCTTCTCGATTATCGGAGATCATTCCTAAAGAACGACATTTAGTATTACAAGTCCACCGTCCACATTTGTGACAGACTCGTAACCTTTTCGCTCTTCGCTTTTTGGCATAAGAGCTTCTGCCTATACCAGGCATGTGAGACACAAATGCCTCTGGGATTTCACCTGCCAGACGAACCTTAGCTTCGATTAACCATCGTACATCTTCAGGGATTCCTTTGTGCATCAGAACTCTTAATCGTTCACAGCGAACTTGGTAGATCTTTTTAAGAATGTTCATTGGGAGAGAAGGAAAATATTTTCGTAAGATAGAAAGAGTAGGATCCATTTTCTAGAGGGAAGTAAAAGAAATAAGAGAGGAAAGAATCAGTTATTATGGGCAACTGAGAGAACCGACTTGAGAGTCACGGAGTACCGTATTCGCCACTTAACCGGAAAAGTGGATCCTACTTCATTTTGATGTGATAGATATTTTTTATCTTGGATATTCCATCGAGCTGACGTCGATCCAGTCTTCGATTATTGAATCCATTTTCCGCTTTTGACAAATTTTCAACGACAATATTTCTTGATGTCTGCCTTATCTTTGACCACAGCTATCTCTTATCTTGGATGCTGCTAAGCTGGCATCAATCCTGTCCTTCCAGGTGTAGCCTCGATTATTGAATCAATTGCCAGGCTTTTGAAAATATTGTCTACTTTATCCTTTTTGATATCTGCCTTATCCTTGGCTATAGCTATCTCTTATCTTGGATACTACTAGCTGACGTCAATCCTGTCCTTCCAGGTGTAGTCTCGATTATTGAATCGATTGCCAGGCTTTTGACATATTGTCTACCTTATCCTTGAATTCCTGATGCGGGTTGGTCCCGCATATTAGCTGTGTATCCAGTGATAGATTGGTAAGAGCTGATGACATTGAGATCTCAGCTTATACTGCTGTAACTGTGCTGTGAATGTGATTCCCGTTTGGTCCTTGTTATGTAAAAGCCGTGCATGCATGATGTGAAATGCATGAATGCAGAGCATGTGGAATTAATGTTTTTTTTTTTTTTTTATGGATCTAGTTCTTCATGTCTTTGCTTTACTGGATCTTTTTTGTGATTGCCTTCTTGGACTATCATTGAATCTCTTTATGCTTCTCTGGACAATTGTCCCTGTTATGGATTTCATATCATCGAAGGCTTAACTTTCAATGTGTGCCCCTTTTTTTTGTGTCCGGGCTGACACATACTTATCCCCATGTTATAATCTGAATGATTGCTCTTCCTTGAACTCATGTTTTGATCCATAAGACTTGCCCCCTTGTCTATTGAACTTCTTTGTTGGCAGTACTCCTCTTACGCTTCGTAGAGACTACTTTGCTCCCCTGAATATGGTATTTATGTGGATAAAAGGTATCATTTCGCCTTTGATTTAACAGAAGGTCGAGCATTTCTAGACCTTTGTGATGGCACTTGATCGTAAATTTCTTTTACAAGAACCACATCTTATTAAACAAAGACTCAAGCTATCTCCTCACTTTTAAGTCTACACACATTAATGAATAATGGTTTGGCCTTAAAGAAAAACTTTCATCAATTTGCAAAGCTTGACAAAGTAATTTACGGTCTTTGTTTTTAATTAAAATATCCTGCCATTCTTCCCTTTTCAACTCGAAGACATAAACTGTGCAAGGCAATAAGGTAGAAACATGATTCACAATAATAGCCTTTTAACTGAATGAGGATGATATCGAGAGGTAAATGTTAGGTGTGAGGAAAGTTAAGTTTGAATGTTTTTTTTTTTTGTGGCAGTCTTTTAGCTGAATAAGAATAATATTAAGAGGTAAATATTAGGTTTGAGTAAAGTTAAGTTTGAGTGGTGTGAAAGAAGGGTCTTTTAATACTACTCGTGAGCAGATCTGATTATGGTAAAAAACTTAATAGTGATGACCTCAAACTTGCCACGTTTTCTAGAAAGTTAAACCTCATCTGTTGCCCCCCAACTATCGTAATCTTTATGTACGCTTGTCTTGAGGATTGCTTTTGTCTTCTAAACCGCCTTTGTAGGTTTTCAGTCTAGAATCCATAGCTCACTTTTTCTTTGTTTTCTTTCTTTTGCTCTAACTTGAGGCTTTTTTTTTTGTTTTTTTTGTTTTTTTTATTTCCGTTTCTTTTTTTTTTTTGTGTGAGCTATGGTGATAACATACTTGATAACTCTCTTGAAGTGAGATGACTCAAGTGGCCTTGCTTGCTCGTGCTTGTTCTCAATCCTTTTTTATTTTGAATTTTCCCTTGTTGCCTTTTGATGAAAGGGATGAACTTATCTTTCTTTTTGGAGTTTGTGTTGTAGAGAACCGAGATTATAGCCCTCTTGAAGTGAGATGATTCAAGTAGCTTTACTTGCTCATGCTTGCTCTCAGTCTCTTTTTGTTTTGGATTTTGAATTTTCCCTTGTTGTCTTTTGATAGAAGGGAGAAACTTCTTTCCTTTTTTTTTTTTTGAGAATTTGTGTTGCGTAAAACTGAGAACTTTTTTTTTTTTTTTTTAGCATTTGTGAGAATTGGGAGGCCACTGAAGTCATTTAATATAAGAGCTACCTTCTTTGGAAGCTAACCCAAGACTTCTTGCAAGAATGTTGATAACCACTGTGAATTCCTTTTGAGGGTTGAGGTGCAACATTTGAAATCCTTCTTACTAGATTTGGCAACACTTTCAAGATCACTACCATCAAATTTTCCTTAACTTTTTATTTTCACCCACGAGTAGTATCATTTAGAAAGCAAAGTATGATGGCAATAATAGATAGTGCAATGGCAAAGATTGAGAGATAGAGGTAAAAATGAAATTTTTGGTAAAAAGTGGTAGAATGCACACATAACATCTTTTTGTTGGAGAACAAAAAGAATTACCGGTTGTCAAAAAGTAAAGTGTGATGGCAATAATGGATAGTATAATGGCAAGAGTGTAAAAATGGAAAGTAGTAGAATGCACGCATTACATCTTTTTTTGTACCAGAAAAAGAATATCAGGTGTCTATTTAACAAAAACTACACCCTAGATTCTGGACTAAATCTAGGAGATTTTTACTATTAGATTACTTTTGCAAGCTTTCAAAGATACAAGTTTATTCAAAGGATTCCCTGTCATTCAAAAGTGTGTGCGGACTATTAGGTCAGATCTGACTTGGAGCCCTTCCAAAATTAATGTAATTCCAGCTCAAAATCTTCACTTTCAATTACCAATCACATCGGGCCTAGCAACTTGAACTCGACCAACTGTTGGACCTTGAGTTTCAATATGACAGAATTTTCAGTTACATTTGGGATTTGGGTCACACCAACTTGGAAGAGAAGGTCACTTGGTCTTTGCTACTATTGATATAGATGATAGCAGAATGCCTTTTTCAGCAAAGACTGTGATTAACTTTCCTTCAAAAATGAATTTCATTTTTTGGTGTAATGAGGAGGGAATTGCTCCGGCCATATTTTCTATCTTGGACTCTATATCTATGAGACGTCCTTTGGTTTGTTCTGCCATTAGTCTTGTTTGGAGCCGAGTTGGATATCGGTGTTGAGGTCCAATTTTACCTTTTAAAAGTGAGATTCATTTTATTAGATTTTACATGTATATGATTGATGCAATGGATGCATGCAATACATAATGAGATTATGTTTTATCAGATTTTGTATGTACGTGATTGATGTAATGGATGTATGCAATGAGATTATGTTATCAGATTTTATATGCATGTGATTGATGTAATGGATGTATGCAATGAGTGAGCTTGATTATCAACTATCGTGGAACTTCAAGACTTCTAGTTGTCATTATAAAGACCAAAAAGTTAGTAAAGTTTAATGCGTGGTTTTGATGTATGAAGAGTAATTGCACAAAACAGAAGTACAAGAAAAGAAAGATAAGGTTATTAATAAGTTAAATAACAATTAACAACTCATGAACTATTATGGAAAAATGAATTAAAACCATAAATATAAGACACGAAGAAAATAAAAGTGTAGAGCAACAACATAGCATAACAAGGACGTGCTTATGGCGTTGGTAAAATGGTAGAAATTCTATGGTCAGTTCTATGGTTAAGTAGGGAGTTCTATATGCATAAGGTGGCTTATCAAAAAGGCAAGGGATAGTTCCCGAATCCCGTCACTAAATTATAGTGACAGCCCGATTCCTTACCCTTTAGGGTTTATGTAAGGAATAGATTAATTCGAGTCGTAGCTTTTCGTTGGCCCATGCAGAGACTAACCGTCTCAGAAGGCAATACACTACTTTGCTACTTTGAAACCGGTGAAGGCTTGGAGACCATGGCCTCTCAAGGACAACAACACCAATTCCGCTTAGAAAGAACGTGTTCGATTTGAGGAAGCTCGGGTATAGAGCTTCATATTGTGAATGCATTATGCGTGTTTATCTAAGTAAATATAATATATAAATCCACATATAATAAGCAAAGTAAATCAAAATAAATCAACTTCTAGGCTCGACTCACAAACAAAGGGTCCCCAGCGGAGTCGCCAGCGGAGTCGCCAAGCTGTGGCAACGTCGGGTTTTCTGGAGTCGCCACCAACCTGTTTCACCTAGGTCGATTGGTCACCTTAAAATTGGTCTGCGAGAGTTCGGGGATTCGGGAGTACGGTTACGTTAAAACAACTTTGTTAAAACGCCCAAAAATTGGTACCTTAGTTGATTTCAATTTTGTTTTGCTTTGCTTTAAAAAAATTGTTCAGTTAATTTTCAAACTAGAAATTTTAACTGAATTAATCGGATGTGGATTTTTAAATTAATACCGGTTTAAAAATCTTTAGTAATTAATTTGTATAAAAATTTGATATTTCCGAACCATGGACTCTGCCGAGTCACCTGGACACGGAAGTTTAAATTCCGAACCATGGACTCTGCCGAGTCACCCGGACACGGAATTTGACGAAATTTTAAATAATTTAATCCATATCGTAAAATATGGATTTTTATCTTTATATTTATTTTTATTCAATTTAAAAAAATTGATATTTTCCAAACCGTTGATCCTGCCGAATCATCCGGATATGGAAATTAAATTTTTAATTAATTTTTTATTTAATGAATTTTAGTCATAGTTTTTATTGGATTTTATTATTATTTTATTATTTTTCTTGAATTTTTAATTATTATTACTTTAAAAATATATTTAAAAAAAAAACAGAATTGATTTTTTGTTGTATCTTTAGAATTATTCAATTATGATTTTTTTAATAATTTTTTAATAATTTTAATAAAAGGTTAATTTTTTTTTAAGAAATGAAAAAATAAAAATTGATGTTTCAAAATAATGAAGATTTGAAATAACGACGGATGGGGATTTTTGTTTGAAAAAGATTTTTTTTTTTGATAGCCTTAAAAATGAAGAAAGTTAATTATTCACATAAAAACTTCTTTTTTTTTATTTAATTAATTATTATTTACTTATTTATTTTATTTATTATTAAATAAGTGAAATAAATTTTATCATAAAGTAAAATTTTGGCATAAAGGAAAATTAAATAAAGTAAAGTAAAGGGGATTTTTTTTAGTTTAGACATCCATAAAAAAATGCATAAAATAACACATGTAAATAAATAAAGGGAAAACATATAAAGTAAATAAAGGAATATTAAAGAATAAATAAATAAAGTGGGGCTTTTTGACCATCCACTTTTAAAAATTAAATAACATATTCAAATAAATAAATAAACAAATAAAAAGCACATAAAGTAAATAAAGGAAAGTTAAAGATCAATAAATAGTAAGCAAATAAATAAAGTGGGGCTTTTTGGCCATCCACTAAAAATAAATAAATAGGAGGTATAACCTTCCATGAATTATAATAATAATAATAATAATAAAGATAATAAAAGTTAGTTGTTAGAATTAGTTGTTAATAACAATAATAATAACAATAATAAAAGTTAGTAAAGTTAGTTGGGTTAGTTGTTAACAATAATAACAATAAAAGTTAGTAAAGTTAGTAAATTAGTAAGTTAATAATAATAATAACAACAATAATTAAAGGTTAGTAATAATAACAATAATAAACAAATAAAATGTAAAAGAGAGTTAGTAATTAGTTAATTCTGCAGAAATAAATAAAAGGTTAGTGACTAAAATGAAAGAAAATAAGAAGATTGAAGTGGTAAATAAGGGTTTTACCCAAAAATTAAAATTTTGAATTTGGTTGAAACGGAAACAGAGGTTGGCACGAGGGGCGAGGGAGGCGGACGGCAGCTGGGCGACGGCGGACTAACGGCGGGCAGGCGACGGCGACAGCGTGCCGAAAAGGGGACGACGGCAAGGGAGGCGTGGGGGCGATGGCGGACGGGCAGCGTGCAGGAAAGAGAGAGAGAAGTGAAACGGAAGAAAAGAAAAAACAAACGAAGAAGATGGTCAAAACGTAAGGAAAAAAAATTTGGGACTTTCTGGGAAGAGGGAGGAGAGGCTAGGGACTAAGTCTGTAGTTTTGCCCCTTTTTTTAATACGGAGGTCTAAGCTTTCTTTCTATTTTTTTTCTCTCTTTTTTTCTGTGTTAACACACATATTTAGACCCATGTTTATAGGGGAAGGGTGCTGGACTGTTCATAATTAAAAATTAATTAAATTCAAACTTATCTTTTAATTTGGTAAAATGACAGTTTCAGTCTTTTACGTCTCCCAGACTCTGGATAAGTTCCTGAAGCTTCTGATTTTGACAATTTTATCGTTTTCTGTTAATTGGGGCCAGAACGGTTATGCTGGCCCCAAATTGATATGATAAACTACCAAATGCTCCTGGAACTTTCAGATTTTGTCAATTTTTCCCGAAACTTCTCAATTTTGTCATTTTTACCTCAAATTTTTTAATTTTGTCATTTTTATGGAGTTTTCTTTTTTTCTTTCAAACATACACATATACACACATATATCATTTTAAATCAAATCTTCACAAAACAAAACAAAAAAATGTATTTTAAACTAATTAACTTAATTAAAAATTTTCAGTAATAATAATAATAATAAAATATATATTTTTTTTTAATTAATTTTTTTTTTACTTTAATTTTTTTAATGGTTGGACGAAATTGGGTGTCAACAATTACATATGCTTTACATCAGTTTAAAGATGATGAGTTGTTAAAACCAATTGTCAAAGCTATGCGGGCTAAGTATTTTGAAAACATTCCACCTATATTTTTAGTTGCTTTATTTGCTTGACCCATATGTCAAATTAACGAGCATCACAACATTGCTTGAAAAAAAATTTCATACTTATTTAGAAATACCTCATATAAATGTTTTAGCTATGTCCACTACTGCTTTTGAATACTTGCATTCTTTATACAATTTATATTGTGAGCGACATTCAGATAAGGTAAGTTTCGAATCTTCTTAAACCGAGCCTCCAAGGAGATTAATCTCATCAAGATTCAACCCGGCCCCGAATGCTCAAACAACCCTGACCAACGACATCGGGATTAGCTGAGGTTGATCACTATCTCAACACATCATTCGAGGCAAGCGACTTAAAATCTTTTGGTGTTGCACTCCAGGCAGGTCTCGGGTCAGGTTGACCTGTATCCCACCTCTATTAAAAGGTCTGCCTGCACTGTGCTGTGAGAATGTTCTTTCTTTGGATGGTGCAATGAAAAAATAGATGAGTATACACTATATCAAAAATAAATTATCATAAAAATAAATAAGAATATATTCACAATTAATCATTATTATGTAATACTCCTTCCGTCTTAAAACTTTTGCTTCATTTGACTTTTTATTATATTTTGACTTGAATTTATTCATATTATTGTTTGTTAGAAAAAATTAATATATATATATATATATTAACATGTCTTGATTTATCGTTCATATATAAAAATTTTTCATTTATATATTAAAATGTTGAAAATAAAAAAACCTAGATTAATTGTTGAAAATAAATGGAGCAAAAGTTTTGGGATAGATGAAGTATTTCTTTGCCATATATAGTATCTAATTTTAAATTTTATTTAAATTATTCTTTCAATTCTACTACAAAAAAAAGTTTCTTTCTTCCAATAGAGAAAAGAAAAAAAAAAGAAATTTAAAAGGAAAGCAAAAAGAAAGCCATTTACATGTCAAACCCATATAAGTAAATTTATTTTAACTTAAGTCAACTTAATCTAAAAAAATTTATTTTTATGTTTACATCTTTTTTTACCCAAAATCAATTTCTCTTGAAAGTCAATATTATTTAGGTGAAATAATCCACTGATTGTAAAGTATTTATGATACTAGTAATTTTTTTATGAATTTTTATTTTTTAGGCATTAAAAAGAAAAAAATCATAAAAAATTAATAACATGATAACAATTTTGTCCCAAATGGATTATTACACTTATATAATATTGAATTTCAAATAAAATTGGTTTCAGATGAAAAAGATGTAAAAATAAAAATAAATCATTTTAGATTAACTTGGCTAAAGTTAAAAGGAATTGGTAGTAAGAAAATGCATTAAAAACTGAAGGAAATGCACCAATTTCTTCTTCATTCATTTATCTAAACTTTTGTTCTCTCCTCCATCTATGTCACTTCATTTTTAATAAGGATAAAAGGTATATCCATACATTAAGTAAGAATTCATATCCACACTCTATAAAAATAAAAAACAACAATTCAAGCTAAGACATCTCAAAGCATGAATTTGAAGATATCTTTATGAAGCATGAGTTTAAACACTTACAAAGATGGATTTTGAAGAGAAGAGCAAAAACTTGTTGCATATAGCGTAAGGAATAACGTTTTGGCTAATTTGTGGGAAAGTGAATTGTATGTGTAACTTGTTCAAAATTTGACTAAAAAATTGGGGACTTATTCTACCACTTATATTGCAATTTAAGAAAAGTAGTCAAGAAATCTAGCTAAAATTACTAAAATAAAATAAAAGAGAAAGAATATATACAAGCAATAAACATAACTCTAGTCTAAGCAAAACCATCATAATGATATTGATGGAATTTTTTAACAATTTGCCAGTAATGATGCCAAAACTTTGTCACGAGACAGAAGTTTATAAAAAAACCTTCTTAGCCTCAACTTCAATTCTCCTCACAAGTTTAATGTGTCAATTGTAGTAGTAGTGAGTTAGGTGCCAATCCCACAAATAATTGTATGGTAAAGAATTTTACCAAGTATCAAAAAGTATGATCAACTCAACTTAAGCTAGAGCAGCAATTAATGGAAATAAGAAATAAAAAGCTAAACTACTAAAATTGTAGATTACCCAACCACAAAACCAAACAAATATAACAACTATTCTAAAGACATATTTACAATATTTCTAACGAGTGCTATCCAAATGAGTTGCTATATAAACACATCTTTGACACATGTTTCTACTTAACGTAAATTATACTTCATGATAGTTATTGGTCAGAAAAGTCTAAAGTATCATCTCTCCTCTCTTAAGGTAAAGCCGATTAGCTTCTTAGAACCTTGTTAGATACCCCTATCCTATCTGGTTGTCCTAAGAACCTTTAAACTCAAGTTCTTCTCTAAGACCTCGCAGAAATGATGATTTTCCCAAATCTACCATTACCCATGCTCCATTAGCCCTCTTCTAACTTAGGAAAACTCTCCAAAGTGATTTCCTAAGTCTAGCAAGTTGTTCAACACTAGTGGCCACCAAATGAAGAACGCATTCAAGCATAACCTAAAAGAGCCGATAAATCATAGAAACAATCAATGGCTTATATATTAACAAGCATAAAATCATCTCAAATAGTTCACAACATCCATATAAATAACAAATCAACAAATATTTACAAGAACCTCAAATAAAAAAAAAAAAGGAATTAGGGTTAAAAGAACTAAATCCAAGAAAAAAAATCCTTGTTATAGAAGAGCTACCATTCCAATCCATGCAAAAATCTCCATTAAACCAGCTTCCTAGCTCCCTAATCCATGAAAACCTATGAAAACTAGCCAAAAAATGAGTCTGGAAGGTATGGGGTTGAAGAATATACAAAAGCATGACTGTTGGCCAAGATATTTTATAAACAGAGCATGTCTTAGTGTCGCTCTCGGCTCTACAACTCTACTCACCAGCATCGACCCTTCAACATTTTAAGTATAACTTTGTGCATAGGTGTTTGATTGAGAAGATTAAAAAACCCACGCAAAGCTAAGAAGAAGAGCTGCAACTTTTATTTTTTTCATCCAAGCCTGAATATGTTAAGAAAATGTCAAAAAATGGCTTGCAAGTTACCCTTCTTTTGCTTTAATTGCCTTCACTTTCAAAAATATAAGAATAACACTAGATAGACATTAACTCTAGGAGTTGTTGTCATAAAGTATATCAAATGAAGGTAAGATGATAGATATATAATGCATTTAATAACAAGCACTAAACTAATGCCATTAGGGGGTGAGAGAATCTGTTTCTTTTGAATTAAAAATGATAAATCTAGCTGCTAGTATGTCAAATTTGATTAGATATTTTTTAACATATATTTACTCTTTTTAAAATTTTTAATTATGGCAATTGAGGTTTCAAATGTTTCCTTTTTATCTTAAACACCTTCATTTTACATTCTTTCCCCATCGAAAGGTTGTCCCACTTTTTTGTGTTTATTTTCTTTCTAATTTATATTATAGTAGCATATTGAAGTTGAGAGGTGAAAATTATATGAAATTATGTTGTTAGATTTGAATGAGTTTCTAATTGATGATTCTTTCAACATGGAATCTCAATGATGTAAGGAAAGAGGAAGACGTAATGGTGATGATGGTAGTGAAAACTTTTGTTGGTGAGGGGCCTGGTGATGTTGATGATGATATTGGAGGTAATTTTGTTTATGCTGTCTATTGCGTGGCTATATTATTGTTCTCATGTAATCTTTTTTCACTTTCTCATCTTAGTTATTTAAAGTTTTTCGAGAAGCTTTAACAAAGAAGATGATTTAGTTGTTGTTGATGCAGGCGAACAAGGTGGGAGAACAGACGGAGGTATGAATTTAAGTTGTATGGACCTGTATTGTATTTGTATTATTTATTGTGTGTCTTCGCATTTATTATATCTACCCTTTCAAGCCACAGACTAACTTGGTATAGGGATTTTCAATCTCGAATAGCATTTCTGTGACTATGCAACTTCATTCGGGAGTTCTTTGGTCATACTAACAAAGTTCCCATCAGGTGGTATCAGAGCGAAGGTCCTATTCAAGATTACTTATCTTTGTTTTATTCTGGTTCTTGTTGTTCTTGTTTAATATATTCTCATCTCTTGCTCTTTTCTTTTCTTGTGTTCAGATGTTCGAGTCCAACCAAGTGTTCTTTTTTGTATTCTTGTTTTTGTCCTTGTTTCTAATTCATTTATCTCATTTCAACTTGTTCTTGATTCTCATGTTTTGCTGTAGGATCATCTTTTCTCATGCAACAAGTCAGGTAAAAAAATAAAAGATTTGTTCATTTTGATTTTTCTATTCCTGTTCATATTCTTTTCATTCTTGTACAGCAATTTTAATCCTTGACTTTGTTTCATAGCAGCTAGATTAAAAAAATAGGGGAAAAGTAGGTTCCATTTTGTTAGATTGTTACATGGTTTGCAAGTAAAGGCAACAAGCAAGTTCTTCAAAACAAAAATCTATTTCCTGCTTGTTCTTATTTGTTTTGTGGATTACAAGAAAATCTATTTCCAACTTTTTTTAGTTTTTTGAATTCTTAGTCCTAGAATTTTGATTCATTTTTAAAATGTGATTCTTTCTAGCTGCCACTTTCACATCTCTCTTAATTATTTTTTCATGTCCTATACTAGGGTTTTCACTTGATTTTGCTTGGAAAATCAAGTTCAAGAGAACTTGAGTCAACTCATAAGAATCAAAATCTTATTTTAAGCAAATGTAAGTGTTTCTTGATTTTCTTGAGTGAAATATGTGAGGGAGTGTTTTTTATTTCAAGAAAACACATTGTTTTGGAATGAAGATTTGAGAAATTTTAATCCAATAAAATATAAAATGCTTAAAGAATTAAAGGAAGAAGAGTTAGAGGAACTGTAGCAACGTGATTTTTTAGGAGTCGCCACCAATCAGTTTTACCTAGGTCGATTGGATATCTGTTATGGTCTGCGAGAGATTTTAAGATCATGAGTTGATTACGCTAAAATAACCTTATTAAAGCGCCCGAAAATTGGTACCATTGGGTTTAGTTTTATCTTTTCCTAACTATTTATTTATTGACCTAGTCTTTAATTTAGAGTGATTTTTATGAATTTTGTTTAATTTAATTCTAAACCGTGAATCTTATCAGACCAACCGGAGATGGAATTCTAGATGTCCTTGAAATCTCGAGACTTTATTAAATCCACGAAGAATTTGAAAGGAACATCTTGTTCTAAATCGTGAATCTTATCAGACCAATTGGATTCGAACGAATAATTCGTCTCGGGATTTTATCAAATCACCAAGAACAGACCTTTGAAAAATAAATGTTAAGTATTAAAAAAATTGTCTTCATTTAGTTTCTTTTTATTCTCTAGATAATGAGGAAAGTAAAAAATATTTGAGCAATTAAACAACTAATTATTTTTTTGTATTATTAATTTTTTTTTAAGACACATTATGAGATCTAAATAAAGAAAAAAAATTGCATGATCTTAAAGTTAAAAGAAAATAAAGATAACTAAAGTGATTTAAGAAAATAAAATAAGATAAAATAAAACAAACACTTTAGTTTATGTTCCTATGTGGATTTAATGGCTACATTTAATGAATGACCAAACAAACAAATAAGAAAAGAAACAAAGAAAAACAAATAATAAAAACTTGCTGTTAGTGACTCATCTACAAAAAGAGAAAACATGTTAGTGACTTTAATGGATGAAATAAAAAGTCAGAGGGCTAGAGGGGAGTTATACCAAAAGAGTAAGTTGACTGGGTTGGATCCGGGTCGGGTCACGGGTTTGAAAACGGGTCTCGCTCTATTTGGCCTCGATTCTTCCTTCTCGGGCGGCGATGGAATGAACAGGCATCAGGGCTGGGCTCGTCGATGGCAGGCGACGCTGGGTGGTTCGAGAACTGCAGCCGGTGACGCTTGTGGTGGATGGGCTCGACGATTGGAATGGAAGGACGGCGGTGAACAGCCCCCTGGAGCGACTGTGCGAGGCGATACTAGGCGTCTGGCGGTAGCTGGAGCGACGGCATATAGCTGAGGAGGTGGAGCGTCTGGAGGGAGGACTGATCGGGAAGGTGAAGCGTCGGGTACAGAGGGAGACCAGGGGTGGCGGCAGTGATGGGAAAAGGTTAGGTTTTTTTGGAAGAGGCTGCGAGAGGACCAAGGACTAAGGCTACAGTTTAACCTTTTTTCTGGCTGAGCTTAGGGTTTTCGAATTTCCTCATTTTCATCAATTAATGGCCCATACTTATACTAAGAGTGGCTAGACGAGATTAGCTAGGTTTTACAGAGTTTAAACTTGATCCAAATTCAATTTGAGGGGATTAGGATATAATCTAGTAAAGTATCAGTTTAAGTCCAACAAAACTCTCAAGCTGCTAATCTTGCCCTAAATTCTGTACGAATTTCAATTTGACCCAAAACTTTAAGAATTTGTCAATTGAGCCCAAAACTTCCTACAATTTTCCAGATTTTCTTAAAATTTCAGGATCTCAACAGATTTACCCCCTAAACTCTCAATTTCTGACAAATTTATCTCAAACTTTTCAATTTTTCCCTAAAATCCTCTAAAAATTCATAGCTTTTCCCCAAACTTTCCCGTTTTTCCTAAATTAACCCTACAAGACCTTTAAGACTCTAAATTAGTACCTAAACTAAATTAACTCCTATTTCTACCCTAGATGACCACTTAAAATTCCTAAAGATTTGTAGACCAAAATAACAATATAACCTAAATGTGACTAGACCAACTAACTATGCAAAATCCTAAAATAACAAAAATGACCCAAACTCCTAACAAATGACCAAATAGTCCCTAAAAATGAAAATGCCCCCTAAACTAATTTTCCTAACCTAAAACTTAAGTAAAAAGTCAGTGTTCGGACAAAATTGGGTGTCAACAGGAACAAAGAATGAAGAGAAGGTCCCAACGTGGACAAAGCCATAATGAGAGTGGGTCCAGTCACTCCTATTATAATGAGTTTGAGGAGCACCCTAGGGGGTCCCACACAAAGCAACCCCAATGTCTAGGAGTTTTGAACCCAAAAAACCCTCTATTAGATTTTACAAGCACCATAGCCCACCTATGCCTACTTTTACCCAAGGCCCTAACTCTTCCACACACCAAACTTATAAGCCATCATGTATCCATGCTTTAACCCCTTAAACCTGAGACTATACTACCACCAAACCTACTCCAAAATGAGCTTACCCTTTAGTCTTAACATGTACTACATGAGACACCCACATACAACCTATACAAGTTATTATTCCTAATCCTACACCATTGGACGGAGCCATATCTACATTTCATGACCCCTAAGCTTTCCAGGAATGACTTACTTAAGCCCTTCCTAACCCACCAAGGGAACATGTTTAAGTTCCACCAATTCATAGTGAGATTAAAATTAAAAGATATTTAGAGGAAAGAAAAAGGCTTCAGAGAAGATATAGAGAAAAAGGTTGAGATAACATTCGAGTGTCAGGGGAGGAGTGAAGATGGGAGAGAATAAAAAAGAAGAGAGTTTCTGAGAGAAAATAAAGAAAGGGAAGTTGAAAGAAAATAGAAGAGCTTGGACCTAAAACTAAGAGAAAGCAGGAAAACCTACAAGGAAGTTTTGCTTTCAATTAACACAACAAAGTCTTCATTTAGTGTTGTTTTTGTTTTCTTTGCAGGCACTAGGTTATAATGAAGTCAAAGGAGAAATGCAAGAAGAGCTAATGGGGATAAAAAAAAAGCATTAATTCAAGTTTTGCACTCAAGCAAGTTTGAGAAGGTGCTCAAGGAGTGTACAATTGATACTTTAAGCACTATTATGCCTATGCCCTAAAGGAGGAAACATGGGTGTTCAAACCAAGCATTGTAATGTATTTCCTTCTTTTGTTAAGGCTTAATATTGTCTTGGATAATTTTATGTGTTTATGTCATGTTTTACTTCTAGCACTGTTTTATCAAATGGATATCATCATCCTAGATTAAGAGAATGTAGTAAGTATGGAATTTTACCACATTTAAAATATGATTCTTTTAATTTTCTTGTACATTCTTCAGTTGTAATTAGTTCATCCTTAAGTCACGCGAGTACTTCTAAAGGAAAACTTATTTCGGTTAGTAATGTTTATAAGTCCAATATGCATTCTTTTTTTTTTTTATCCTTAACGTCTTATATATTATTGCATTTTTTGAGTTGTGTGATCCATTCATTGTTGAGGTCTTTTGTGGGACTCTCGGAAGAGCATGTCATGCTTAACATTTTGTTACATACACCATGCTTTGATATAAGTCCTATGCATTTTTGTGAATGTGCATACAAATGCAAGTTTGAATTGGATTTAGTTTCACCATGATATATGTATCTCTATTTTATTTTGTTTAAGATGTCTTGGATCTTATCAAAATTTGTGCAACCATATTTTTGTGTCAAAATATCTATTTTATTTAGTTGACTTACAAGTATATTGTTTATTGCATTTTTTCTATATTTAATGTACTATGCCTTGTGTTAATCTAAATCTAAGCATGATAGTCTCAATTTTAGTTTTATGGACTTTATTTCATGTGCATTCTTTGCCCAACATGGGAATATCAAGTTTTTCCCTATGCTTATCCCTTGCCTATGTTGAACTGCTTATGTGTAACATTTGCAAATTAAGTTAAGTGCTGTCGAGTGTTGTTACTATGCTTATCAAGCAAAAATTCTCAAATCTATTGCAACCCATTCCGCTCTTCAAGTAAGATCTTGCTATAGTTTCTTTAATTTCTTTAAAGGTTTTAAAGGTTATTTGTTTAAGATAATGCCTTTTGTTTTATGTCAACTACTTATTGTCACCAATGGTTTTTTGACCTTTCAAGAGTACGTAGGTTTTAGTTGATGTGTTCAAAAAAATATCTATGGAGATTGAGACCATGGAGTTTTTACCAAAAGTGAAGATAAAATTTGGATGAGAGACTAAGTCGGAACATAGGGATGCCCCATGCCTCATGCTAGCACAAGTCCCTTACGATGTCTACATCCAAGGTATAAGCTATTGAAAATATTCATGATGTTATTAATTCATTCTCTTCTTATATTACAAGTACATATTTGAGTCTAAATTTTTTTGAAAATGGAGGGAATGATAGGCATCTCAGAAGCACCCACACACATATTCTGAGGAGCACTAAATATCTTCTTGCTACAAGGCCCAAAGTATTCAACTTGAGTTGTCAGAAAGCCTCTTGGAGTTCAAATGTTCTCTAATCCAAAGAGCTTAATGGATATGTCATTGGAGGTTTACAAGCCAAAGGGCTTACCCACCATAAAGCTAAGGTACCTAAAGGTGCTATCCAAGAAAGGCTACTACCTAAGTCATCAAGAAGTATATCCCGAGCTAATAAAGCTCACCCCCGAGCATAGCTCTCATGCTTTAGCCTTGTTCGAGCCCCCACTCATAGTGCCCACATGTGCGAGAGCCTTGTCCAAGGGCTCTTAGTACACATCCGGGAACTTAGGCACTTAGTGCACACCAGAAAGGCCCAACTATGCACCCAATACCATGCCCAACCTTTAGGCATCCTACAAGTGCAAGGCTAAGCTTAAGGGCACCTTTTAAGCTGAGCTATGTGATTGCTAATTCCGAGATGCCTTTTTACCTAATGTGGGACCTTATAGTTGCATATTTATTCTATCATGCACTAATGAAGCCTGAAAAGTCTAAGGGTGCTTCTTGGCTACATCCGAGCACCATGAGCAGCCATACTTTAACTAGGAGTTACACCCTTTACAAGGGAGCTTAGTTCAATTAGGAAGCCTTTCCTACAAGAATGATGTTAATTGTTTTTTAGTTTTTCAAATTTTTTTGAATATATTAGATCTTTAGTTATCTAAGTTTTCTTATTTTGTCTAAGACTCATAATTAAACCAGTTTCCTACCTAAACTAGATTAGGGTTTATTCTTATATTGATTTGCCCCTATATAAAGGTGCATCAACTAATGTACGTAACATTTAGATTATTAACAATGAATTACTTGTGAGACTCAGTCCATACTTAAGTTCTTGAGAACTTGATTATTCAAATGAAACTAAGAGGCATTCCTTAGCATAGTTTAACCTTACATATATTGTTTCAAGCCACATGCTGACTTGGGTAGGGGATTTTAATCTTGAATAACGTTTCTGGGACTATGTAACTTCATTTGGGAGTTTTTTTTATCATTATACCAACAAGGTTCTCACTGGTGGTGAGCGGTAGTCCACTCATAAACTAGCATAAAGAACATTGGTTCCATCCACTCTAGCATGTGGGAGCTTGTCAGGGTATAGCGTTTTGTATACTCAGGGGATATTTCTATGAGATGCTTTCTTCATAAAATCAATGAAAAAATATCTTTAATAGATTTTCTTTCTATTATGAAAGTTACTCTTTCAATACAAGGAAGTTGTGTGTACTTCCAATTATTACATCTTTTGTTCTTAATTATAGGGTGTTTAGTAAACAGTGGTTGATGTACTCTCGGAATATCTAAGACGAAGTGTCCAACCTGATGCACTCTCATTCTTCATGACAAGTAAAACTTAGTAGTAGATGCATTCTTTACTATTTAATTTTTGTAAAACTAGTTTTCCAATCTTATGGTTATTTAGAATGAGAGGCTAAATAATTAAAGTTAAATGTATCTTCATATGAGAGATATTTGCAATATGAAAGATACTTGATTAGGATTGTTTTATATATTTCCTCTTTGTCAAATTCTTTAAATCATTCATTATTCATAGTAATTATTTTATGATTTTTTACCTTCAACATTTTAGTACATAAATACAAAAATTTCATATATAAATAATAAATAAAGACTTATAGTTTCGAAATGTAATTCTTTTTAAAGTTTTCTAGCCGACAATAATATGAGTAAATTTAAGTAAAAAAAAAAGTAAACAATCAAAGAACAACAGAGGGAGTATAAGGCAAAATTGGTGTAGATAATAGTAAGAGTTCATTATGCATGCTTGATTTATCACGCACAAAGTCATAAAATAAAATATGTATATAATTTACATGTTTTTTTACTCATAGAAGCATCTTTATAAGAAAAAGAATAATGAAGTACTATATAGCGTAGCGGAAGAAAAAATGCCTATTTTTTGAGACTTAAAAAGTATTCAAGTAAACATTTTTAGTGGCATATTAATGAAGTGGTAGAGGTGAGAGTCAAGTTTGGGCCTCCGCCGGGTGTCCACAACCACTTTGCCAACTTGAGACTTATGAGTTACATTTTCAAATTAAATAGACACTAAATGTGATTACATTCATAATCATAATAGGCTAAATTAATACGTGTGCACACAAAAACTTATTCTTTTGTACGTATATTTTTGTATCTTTATAATTTTTTATGTTTTCTAGTAATAGAATTAGGCATTTAAACCATTTGAAATACGTAAACACATATTCATGGAGATTGACACGATATATGGCAGGAGATATGGCTTGCGATGATTATAATATGAAAAAATCATTAATATAGTAATTAAAAAATCACTGATGTATGCATAAACAAAATCATTAATATAGATTCTCCTCCCCTTGCTGCCATCAGTCATCCCATCTTTGCACCCCCGAGGAATCTCAAGAAGCCTATCTCATCCCTACATCGCGACTTCCCACTCCCACTTGATGTTGTTTCTATTAATTTTCTTCTGAGATGTCCACTTGATTCTCCAGCCTCCACCTCCACAGCTCCTGTCATCGTAATTGGCAACCGGCATACGGAACACTTGGTGTGCAATCTTAGCCACATATCTTTATATTAATTGTAAGCAAGTACCTGAAATTCGCTCACACAACACAAAGCAATTAGATTTGTAAAAAATATCGTCCCTTTCGTCCCTAATTGTCAATTTGAAATAAGTGATCGAATCGATGATTATTATTGGCAATCCAGTGGTGTTTATGCATAAAATCTGGTGGTAGAGTACCGAACCATGATTCTCATCAAGAAACTCATCATGGTTCAGTCTAGTTTGAGGCTGGTGATTCTTGATTCATGTTAGACACAGGAAAGTAGAAACAAATAGTCATAGTTCTAAGGCAACTTGGATCATCACTTGCATTAGGTCCTCAATCTAGAAGCCAAGGGCATGGAGGGGCATCGAGGATTGTGGTCTTGTCCCGTGACAGGGAAGACAAGGGCTGATCTATGTGATAGCAAATTTGGGTTAGTTTTGAGAAAGACAAGTGGATTTTGTGCAAGTGTGAGTGGGTAGGAAGAAAGGTCATTGAACTCATGTGACCACATGTGCAGGTACGAGGAGGTAGGTGGAAATATCATCCAACTCACATGACAACATGTGTATGCCTTCCGTCCAACAAGGGACTAACCGGTTTGTTTTAAATTTACAAGGAGGTGTTAACATGTTAATGCCATCTAGTAGGGTCCACCATTCAATCCACTTCCAATTGCACCAACAAATGCTCCTAAAGTTGCCATTATTTACGCCCCAAACTAAGTCAAAATAACCTCTCCAAATTAGTCAAAGCTTCTACACCTTTGTTGCTGTTGCCAAATTCATTTATTGCCCAACTTGCCTCCACTGCTGCCATCGAATCCATCTATTGCCCAACTTGCCTCACCCATAACCCTAGTTGGCTAGATCTTGTTGTAATATCCATGAAACTTCACCCAATCCATGCGACACACTTTTAGATAAGCTCTCAATGTAATGACAGTCATCTAGCAGGAGCTTCTTGATGGTTGGCATCTCTTTGGATGGCATATATATTTGTGGGTAACTCTGTTGTTGGCCTTGAACTCTCTACAACGGTAGAAGTGTCGATAAGATTTTAAGTGGGCTAGCCTTGTAAATAAGGCCAAATTCAAGGGCATTAGGGAGTAGTTGAAGGTGACCTGTATAGTGGACCCCCCACTAGATGGCTTTAATGGGTTAATGCCTCCCTATATACACAAAACGAACTAGCAGTAAGTTAAGTTGATTGATTTAGCAAAGTTTGAGGGCTAAGTTGTTTTGATTCAAAATAAAAGGACTAACACTTGCTAGTTTCTAAAGTTGAGGAACCAATCGTGTTAGGCGTTTAATCAATGTGCGAAGGTCACGAACTAAACAGGTTTAAGGCCTTGACGATGTTACAGCCCAAGACACCCGCCTGTTTGGCTAGCCGGGTAGGTCTGCCTTGTCGCTCACCTTCGAAAAAGTATAAACCCTAATCGATGGGATTGGGGGGAAGGTGACACTAAAGTGAACAGTGAACTGAAATTCCAGCCTTTTGAATTGAATCTGGAGCTCGGTGAGCAGCCAAAATGGTCTCCAAACATCTCCAGTTATACGGTAAAAGAAGCTGCAATTCTATGAGAATTCGAATGTCTTCTCTTCTGCGTCAGTGATAACCGAGAGTTCGTGGCAGGCTATGACTTGATTTTGGGATCAATCGCTGCGTTTTATGTCTTCATGGCTCCGTACACGAAAGTGGAAGAAAGCTTCAATATCCAGGTGTTTTGGTTGCTCTTATCTGTTCTTTCGTATTTCGTGATTCGTTTGCAATTGTCGGTTCTTCTGCTCTGTGATTTCAACGACTTAATTGATCTTTCTGGTGCTGATTCTCGTAGGCAATGCACGATATCATATACCATCGCCATCACTTGGATAATGTAATTCAGACTCTCGTAAATGATGTACCTCTCCCTTTTTTTTTTTTTATGTTATGACTAATTTTCGGTTTGATTCTTTTGTTCTTTTTTTTTTTTATTTTTTTTTTTACTGTTATACTGCTAGTATGATCATTTGGAGTTCCCAGGTGTTGTACCTCGCACTTTCATTGGTAAACTTCCTTTCTTGGAAGTTCGATTTGGATTCTACTCCTTGTTTCATGTGATCCAACAAAGAGCTGCCAATCTTTGATGCCTCTGCCCACTGCTTAACAATATTGAAGGAATAAGAAAGCAGTTAGATAAGGCAGAACTATTCATATGAGATTGTTAGCAACTTTGTGCTCCATATTATTAAATTTGTGGGTGTTGTTTATTGTCAATATTACTGAACGTGTACTGGTTTTTTTTTTTTCTGTAACAGGTGCTTTGCTTGTGTCTGCTTTGGCTTCTCCAGTTCTATCAGCAATGACCTTACTACACTTGCCAAAGATATATAGTCTTCTTGCTGGTTAGTCATGTGACACCATTGATTACAATCTATAATCATGTTGATGCAGTAGAATGTCAATATAATTTTTCTTGCGTGTTCAGATGTAGCATTTATCCATGATTTCCAATTCATTGATTTTTTTTTTAAATGTCATTTGTAGTGCGCTTATCATTGGGTTGCATAATCCTATTGACATTGCGGTTTTTTCGTACCCAGGTACTTATTGTTATTTTCCAAAAACTTGTTGGCTGTGTTTTTGCTTTTGATCTTGAGTGGTAATCAGCAGTGAAACATTATTTTCCATTCTCAAACCACGAGCAGACTGCTTGAGAGAGATGTCAGGTAGCCGTTGCATACCACAAGAAACAGTTGATGATGTGGGTCTAGGCCAAATTTGGCCCGCATCATATCATTGAAGAGTCTCAACAAGGAAGTTTTATGTTGTCTTCTTGAGCTTTTCTCTCACAAATATATTCTTAGGGTGTTTTATCTTTTGTTTGATCAGGTCAGAAACAAATTCGGGCAACAAGTGGAAGCTTTCTTTGTACTATTGACTGCAGTTCAGTTCCACTTGCTGTTCTATACCACCCGTCCACTTCCTAATATACTAGCTTTGGGTGTAGGTGATTTCTTCTTTTGGTTTAGTTTAAAATGTTTGCTTTTATTTTTGCTGCTTTTGCATTGTGATTTGGATCACAAGAAATCAATACAATCTTTTAGGTTACTTGGTATCTGACACATGCCATTTCACGTCCTTAATTAACTGAAAATTGGAAATGGGAAAATAATGTGGGCTATGGACTGCATTGCTTATGGTTCTATGCATCGTGATTTTAATGGAGAAGGGTGTGTGTAGTTCTTATTTTTATTCTTTTGTAAATACCACCCACTCCACAGATATATCAATCATAATTATAAAATAATCTTACATGGTTTTCATGATTTCCTTGATAGTCTATTTAACATATACACTATGCCTTACAAAACTAATCAAGGGCATCTTGCAGTAACTCTTTGAAAAATTGTGAAGTTGCTGACATTTTTACCTAGAAAAATTTGATTTTGATTTTCTCATTGATTTGATGAAATTTGTGATTAAAAATAATTACGTACACTTGTACCTCATTTCATTCTATGTTTTTGGAACTTTATTTCTTTCTAATTAAAGAAATAATTTTCTATGATATGTAACATGTAATGTAAGTTTCTAAGTGTGGTGCTCATATGCTGTGTTCTTATCCAAGCTATACTTAAGTGAAGGGACAAAGGTTGTGTCATGAGGAAACCTTAATGGCATTCTCCATGCCCTTCATTTTTTATGTCTTACAAGTAAGGTGAGATTCTAACCTATATTGTTTTCACATCTGCAGTTAATTTGGCTTATGGTAATTTGCTAAAGCAAAAATTTTATACAGCTTTACATTGTCTGGTAGGTGGCTCTTACTCTTATAAAACTACTGATATACAAATTCATGAAACTGTGAGATGCAGTACTTTCTGCATATATGAATATCATGCTAATCTTGCTTCTTTTCACACGTCGGTTTAGATCATGGAATACTTGCAACTGTTCTTATATCTCATTTCTTTTTTCCTTTCCAATTTCCAATCAGATTTTTGCAACAATCATCTTTAGATGTGATATGGTATTGCTTCTTGGTCCTGTTGGCCTGGGGCTTTTGCTGGTAGGTTATCTTTAAAGCTTATTGTTTCTTTTTCTCATAATTTCTCTTGTTTCCCCTAAAGATGTTCACATCCCTATAGAACCACGGTTAGCACTTAGAGTGTGTACCAGAAGCTCTCTGCAACTGCTCTAGAATTCCTAATGCTTAATTTAATATATCTGTTTTTGGTCCTAATTCAGGAAATTTTTTACTTCTCCTTACAATTTTATTGCATGTGATTGATTCTTGTTTGATTTTGGATTTGATATTAATGTCTACCAGCTCTGCTTGACTATCTGAGTTTCAACTATTGATGGCAGACCAAATCAATTTCAATAAGAAAGGCATTGACAAGTTGCATCGGAGTTGCACTTTCTTGTATAGGTCAGTAATTTTTCTGTTACTGACATTCAATTTCTAAGCTATGCTAAGTTGTGATTGATGCATGTTTGTCTTAAAATTCTCGGCACAGGCCTTACCATTTTGATTGATTCTGTTTTCTGGAAGAAGATTCTGTGGCCAGAATTTGAAGTATTTTGGTTCAACTCTATTCTGAATCGAAGTTCTGAATGGGGTGTATCCTTTCAGAAGGATTCTGGAATTGCTCAAATGTGTATTTTCCTCATTTTATTTTTATTTGTTTATCTTTTAATGTCAGATAACTGCACAGCAGGTGTATAGTTATCACCGTGCATACATATCTAGGTAAAATAGGAATTCAGGCGCCTTCACAAGGTGAATGGAAAAGAAAAGATGTTTCCATAGCATTATATTCCTGAATTATGGGCCTTTAATAAATGATTAAAGTAAAATGGGGAGAGAGAGGGTCACTAGAGATGAGAAAAATGTTTTGAACCAATCACTCTGCTGCAGAACTATTAGAACTCTTCTAAACAAATTGCTGTTGAACTTCATAGATATTAAAAGGTTTTTCTTTATCCCATGTATTATGTAAGCTGTTGGACAAACATCCTTGCATTTCCTACTTTGAAGAAAGCCAATTGAATAGCACCCTGCACAGAAGAAAGCCTTTTGTTTCCTGTTTTCCAAATCGACTTGATTTTTTCACTTAGAAAAGCTTTCAGAAAACCTGCAATCTTTGTCATAATGAGCTTGATAATGTCATTATTTGCTACGTTCACCCACTCTATTCTATTCCATTCTTCTTTAAGTGTTGATCATACAAATTGCAAGTGATATTGAGATGGATTAGTAGTTTATTTTTTCATCATATGAATTGCAAGAAAGATCAGTAATGGTAGCAATTTCTTTCCTCAACTTAATCTGTTTATTAGACACATTCCTTCCACTGGTATTTCACTTCAGCTCTGCCTCGTTCCCTACTTGCTGCATATCCACTTTTTGTGGTGAGTCTTTTAAGCTTTCAGAATGATATTGCAACAGATGTTTATGCTAATGCAAGTTCGATTATGGGGTATAGGTCTTGTTTAAGAGTCTTTGAATGTTGCTATTGTGACCTGAATATTTATATTTGAGTGAATGATGTACTATTTTTGTATGACAGTATTTATTTCATTTTTTTTAATTCAGTGAGTGTCTTCATCTGTTAATGAAGTATGATTATTGCAAGTCTTATTATGCTTTTTTGTTACTTCTATTTGAAAGTATGTCTTTTTTGGCAGTATATCTTGGTTATCTTATCTTCTCTTTTCTTCCCATAGACAATGTCATATTCTTAGAAAATATTCCCTTTAGGAAACGATGTGCTGATTTCTTTAATGGAGATTGACAATGCTTGTTTGGGATTAATTTGCAGCTCGGGATCTTACTTGATAGAAGGCTCCTTCCTCTTGTTCTCCCAGTTTTCTCGTTTGTTGTACTCTATTCGAAGCTTCCCCACAAGGTGCGGCTAAGGAAGTGTGTGCCTCTTGTCCATATTTGAATTATTGCAGAAGTGCTGATTGTATTTCACTTTGATGCAGGAGCTTCGTTTCATCATCAGTTCAGTCCCCATTTTTAACTTGTCTGCAGCAGTTGCAGCTAGTAGAATGTAATTTTCTGAAACTGTTGGAAATATGAAAAATAATTACTTGCGTTATTTTCTCATTTCTAGCATATTGATAAGTTAAATCTCTCTTCGGTAAAGAAAACGTTTGAAACTTAGGAAGTTACTCAACTTGTTTGTTGCAGCTACAACAATAGGAAAAAGAGTGTATGGGGGTTTCTCAATTTAGTCTTGGTGGCGTTACTTCTACTCAGGTTTGCTCATGTTATATACTTAGTCAGACATAAACTATTTATTCTTGTATCTATACTTATCTTAAGACTCTACAGCCTAGGGTGCACAATCATCCTGTTCATGGCATCATATGAGAATTATCCCAGTGGTTATGCTTTAAGGGAGTTGCATAAGATTGGTGAGTCCTCTACCTGTTTTCATTTTTATCAGTTGTTATTGAATCATGTTTGATTGTAGATAATTCTAATTTGCTGCTGCGACTGAGGTGCTGTTCCATGAACATGTAGAGCCTTCTATCATAGCCAACTGCATTTTATCCTTAATCTTTTGCTGCAGTTTAGGCAAAGAAGCTGGCAGTCTATTGTGTTGCTCTGTGTGACTTTCTTTAGATTTTTAATGTGTTGATTGTTTCAACAGATTATCATGATAATGTGACCAATGAAATCTGGGTTCACATCGATACATTTTCAGCAATGAATGGAATATCACGGTTCTGTGAAAATGAGTTCCCATGGAGGTATAAAATAGAAGTTTGTTTCTTTCTTTTCACGTGCTGCATCATGTCAAACTGGTAAAATGAATAATCATTAATGGCAAAAACACACCCTTATGATCGAATCTGAGTTGCGATTCTTGTATCTAATGTTGTCTGCTAGTCTAACTTCAATGGTATGTTTTGTGTATCGTGATAGAATATTCCAATGATGCAGATACTCTAAAGAGGAGGAGATTCCCTTAGAAGAATATGCAAGGAGAAATTTCACCTATTTGATTACGTGAGCGCCATATTATTATGCTTTGTTTCTCCTCCCCGTCTGGCGAGACTTATCAAGAGTTATATCTAATGATGTTTTGGGTTGAATGATGATGTGTCTCATTTCAGTTGTGTGCAATCACCGTTTGGAATGATCACCTCACTGTTGAACACATAACGGATAAGCATGACTAACACTGATTCATTTATCTTTCTTATTCATAGCAGTGAACATTCTTCCATCACTGGGTTCAAATGTTTGTTTAACGTGAACAGCTTTGCGAGGGTTCGACTCCACAAGGGTTTCCCACCTATATTGCTGGTAATGATTCAAATTGTTTTACTCGACTTCATGATCTCATTGTGATCAATGGTAACATGCTTGGCAGGTAAAAGAGCCCAAAGTTTATGTCCATGGAAATCCAAGAAATGTGGGTTTTACACATAGAAATTGGCCAGGGTGTTCGTGACTTTCAAATGATAACGATCCTCTCTGCTGCTTCGCTGAAGTTTTACTGAGAAAGTGATTAGAGAGTGGATTACTACTTCATTGCTCTTTCATTACTCCATTTTATTGCATTGTAGCACGAGTATTTGCAGTCTTGCACACTTGTACTGGTATGTAGCTGGAGGATTTAAAAGCCAGAATTTGTAGCTGCTCCTACCTTTTGAGTGTATTTGAATTACATGTTTGCTTCAATGCATTTCACATGGGAACAAGTTCTTTATAGTTCACTTGAAAAGAATTGTTCATCCTACTACGGAAATATCGCAATTAGAATTCAACTAGGTTTTTGAACCCGTGTACTGTAGTGAGGAAAAGATCTATAATCCGTTGGAAGTATAAGGATGATCACGGGCACATAGCCGTGGAATGAAATTGAAATAGAAAAGTATGTATGAAATACAATAACTGTATACGATTCTGAAACATGTGTTTTTCCATCAAAAATAGTTCACCGAACAGTTGTCATGTTTTATCATCTCATATTTCAATTTCAATTCTTAATATAGAGGAGAAATTTATGGGTTAATGTCACCAGTAAACCTTAAACTATGTTTCACGTTGTTTAATCGTGCGTAACTATTAGGTGTTATATTAATTGTCTTTAAATTATTTAATTGTTATATTCGTCATCTTGTTGTTATATAAAGTATTAAAAAAGTGACGGAAGTGGGTGAGAAATACACAGTCAACTCTAAAACTTAGAAAATTTTTGTATTTAAGTCCTAAAATTTTACAATTTTCTAGTTCAGTAAAAAAACTATGAAAATGTTTATAATCTCTTTAACATCTCTCTTGGTTTCTATTAATTTAGCATTAATTCCTTGACTTTGCTTTCATAAAATTTGTGATGCAAAAGATTGCAAATTAAATTGTTTACTTTTTATAATTGAAATTTAATGACAGAAATATCAAATTTGCCACTAATGTTTTGGGTAGGGAGTGGATATGCCACTATAGTTGTTTTCCCTCATTCTCCTACTAATGTTTTAAAATAGGCCGAAATGCTATTGTCAGTTAGAAAATAATGAAAATTTATAAAAAAAGCATGTTTTTAAATTTTGGGGTTATTATGTATCTTTTAAAAAATATTAGGACCTTTGAGATTGTTTTCAAAAGAAGGTAGGATCTTTGCCATCAGCGCTTTAGCTCTGTCATTGTCTTCGTCATTAGCGCCCTAGCCCCATTGCCGCCCTCCTTCTGTCTCTGCTCTCTAATCTTCTCGTTGGCATTTGAGAGAGAGAAAGCGAGAGAGAGAAATAGAGAGCCTAATTAGAAAAAGTCTTTAAAGTTTGTTAAAACTTATATTATCACCATAAAATTTCAAAACTTGTTAGTTTTAACTTTTTTATTAGCTTTTTAATATTTCTCGTTAGATTTTTAATAGCCAGTGGCATATCCACTCTTAATTTGAAACTTTAGTAACATATTCGGCCTATTTTAAAACATTAGTAGGAGATTGGGAAAAAAAAACTATAGTGACATATTCACTCACAACCCAAAATATTAGTGGCAAATTTGATATTTTTAACAAATTTAATTAAGCGTTTATTCTAGTTTCTTTCTTTTTTTTTTTCTTTTTCTTTTGCTTCATTTTTAAAGTCTTTTTCTTTAAAATATTTTTTTCTTTTATTCTTCTTGGTTATTTTCTATTGCTGCCTCATCCTCACCACTATTTTTTCTTTTACTGATCCTTTATTTCTTTTGATTTTCCTATTTTTTCTATGTTCCTTCGGTGAAATTTTTTCTTTATTTCATCTTAACTTTTTCATTTTCTTGAAGGTCATTATTTCTTTTGCTTATGCTTTTTTTTTCTCTACAAATAACCTTTCACAATAGAACATGTTTTGTTTAGTCTTGTTTATGTTTATTTAATTTTATGTCTTAGGTCAATTTAAAGAAATCATTACTCATTTTACGTTATCAATTGAATATCTTCTTATTCCCCTTTATTCAAATATCACTAATAAAGTTTTGGTTTTTTTAACTATCACTCTAATCTAAAATTTCAACCAAACCAACAAAGTAGTTGGCACACTAATAAGTTTTTTCTATCCATTTATAATAATCTCTTCAACTTTAACTTATATCACTGAGCATTTGTTCATCTCTATGCATGAAAGTGGGTTGATGAAAATTTCACAAGTATATAGCTTAATCATGTCACTTTTGGTAAAGATATTTATTTGAGTAAATGAGAAATAAAAATAATTTTTTAAATCAAATTATCTGATTTTAACAATTTAATTGGAAAAGAAAACAATAGTTCACTAGATAAAATTATTCAATACTTTAATAGATTAGCAGATGTCACAATTTCTTATAAAAAGTTGTCTCAATTTAATGCATTTATAGTGTTTCTAAAACGTTTGAAAGTATTTTGTTTTTTGTTGTGAAAACAAGAGTTTTGGATTTATAACTCCTATTCACCCGCAAGTGTACAGCGTTGTTATGTGCAAATGGTAAATACGGATGTTGTCCTAAGAGATAGGAAAATTCTCCAAAGATTCAAATTTTGGTTACTCAAACCACCTAAACTACAATGAGAAAGAAAGCACTTGAAATGAGTAAGGAATAAGGTTGGTTGTATGAATGTGTGTAAAATAAGTAATGAACTAGAGTGAATGAACCTACTAACTACCCAATGAACTCTGAGATGTTATATTGAATGAATGCAAAAGTTATTAATGCAAACTAAGATGCTCTAAAAGAGAAGACTGTCTAGTATTAGCTAAACTAACTACAAATGAGATGACTTAGATGCGAAGACTATCTCCCTAGGATTCCACTCTGTTACTTGCTACCTAAGTCTAATAAGGTTTTGAGGGCATTCACTTCGTATGTGGTGAGGGGATTCAAACACCAAGACTCTCTTTCTTAAGATCAAGTCTTGCTCACCCTAGATTAATTATGGCATTTCTCAAGTTCATACATTAACCTAAGATGGATTAAGTACTAACCTATTTCTTAACAAATAATGAGTTCATAGATTATCTCTATCCGTAAAACCCATTATACTCTATTCTTCTTTTCCATCCCTTTTTTTTCTCTCTCAATAATAAAGTGGGATTGTGACTTGTGTGAAGTGGCCATTCAACCCATAAGCATTAGGCATAAGAATAGGTAACACAAGAAAGTCAATATCCATAAAGAACCTCAAATAAACATTAGATAAACAGTAATAAGAGTTTCCTCTTAAGGAGACATGAAAACCTACTCCATGTCCAAACTAGAACCAAACATCAAACTAGAATCCAAATAAACCATGACAAATACAAGAAATAAAAGAAGGAAAAAGGAAACAAAAATAAATCCTAGAAGCTTAGGTCTCCTTAGCCTCCAAGCTCCTCCTTGGTACCTTCAACAAAGCTTCAAACTCTAGCCCCCAATGATGACTCCACAAGATGAAGAAAAAGAGTATGAGAAAATGATGTTGCTATAACCCCTTGTTGGAGAAGTTGTCCCCTAAAACCCTTTTATATCATTGTCTTATGCTCCACCTAGCTTAAGGGATAGAATCTCTTGGTCAATGGAGAGCTTGGAATGAGGAATAAAATACGGGACCATTAAAATCCGGGAACCAGGCCGATACGTTGCCAAAACAGGGGACTTATTGGCTACGTGTCATCGGTGTGTCAAGTTGTCGGCGACGAGTCGCCAATGTGGTAAAAAATGGGCAGTGGATCTATAACGTTGGTGAAGCGTCTTGGCCATTAGCGATGCATCGCTAGTGCCTTTTTCTAGCTTTAACTGTGCACACTCCAACTTTTGCTCCACTTGATCATGTTTCATTCTGATGCATCCACAATACACTTCAACCTGCAGAAAGGTGAAACAAAGCAAGAAAAACTAAGAAATGTGGGATGAAATGATAGAAATTGACGGTCAAAGTTGCCAAAAATTCAACAACTTTGACCGTTACATTGTGCACTTATCACTTTTATATATGTTGATTATTTGTTTAGATTGTAAAAACAAATCAGATCCTACATTTTTAAAAGTTTGAAAAGTAATTACAAAACCAAGAGAGAAATTAAAGATAATATACATGTTTTCATAGTTTTAGAACTGAACTAGAAAATCGTAAAATTTTAGGAATCAAATAGAAAAGTTTCTAAGTTTTAGGCTAATTATGTATTTTTCCCTCACTTTTGACACATTTTAACACCTTATATAACAGTAAAATGACGGATGCAATAATCAAATATAGTTTTAGGATAATTGATGGAAATAGTTCTGGGATGATTAAGTAATATAAGAATAGTTTAAGGACTATAGCATTAACCTAGAAATTTAGTTTAGAAAAATTCACGATCAACTTTAAGCAAATTATGGAGAAAATTGATTTATTTAACTATAGCATTTTCTAAATAAATAATTTAGGATACAAATTAACCATGGTCATCAATAGAAAAAAAGTATGACCCAAATATAAAGTCGAACACAAGGCCTTTAATTTTAAGCAAATCATGAAATTTGGTGCAGTATTCTGTCTATTGTAGGCATACAGTATACAATGTAAAAGTTTGCACAAGTTATCATTTTTTGCTTGGTATACAGTGATATTTTTTGATATTTCACATACTATTTTGTTCTTATGTATTTTTTTGTTTATAGCAATATACCGTGCAGTATGTGTCACGTTATATGATTTATCATGATATATGGGTGAGCTAATTTTTTTAACATATAAAATGATTATATATAGTTTATACACATATTTTGGGATAAATATTAATTTTTTTTATTTACAAAAGAAAATTTAATTAGCAATTGATGTTAATATGATTGAGATTTGAAATTGTTATAATTTTTTTCTTATTTTAGTTTTCACCGTTTCATTATACATTAAAAAAAAGACGTCGACAATTTCATTTACTGTCTTAAGGTAAATTGTGTTACTAGTCCTAAATCTATAATTACTGTTGCAAATCGGTCTCCAACCTCCCTTTCTTTACATGTTGGTCCCTAATCTTTAAAGTCTATTTCCAACCTCCCTTTCTTTACATGTTGGTCCCTAATCTTTAAAGTCTATTTCATATTAGTCCTCAATTAGTTCTATAAAATTTGCTATCTTTGATGGAATTATATAGCATCAAAGTTTTAACTTTTAATTTAGATTGTTCGATAATTGTCTTCTAGTAATTCAAACTATGCTATAAAGTTTTTAAAATTAATGGATCATTTAAATTATCAATCTTTACTCTCTATAAATTTAGTTTCTATGCTAATTCATTATTCCTATGGGGATTGAGACTAATATGCAACTTTATGAAGGTTAGGACCGATATACAATGAAAAAAGGTTTATGACCGATTTGCAATAAAAACTATAGGTTTGGGATGAATTGTGCAATTTACCCTTTGTCTCATGCATCAATAAATTAATTTTTTTGCTGAATAATATTTATTTTGTTCTATGTATTGCATTTTTATGTTTCCATATGAAAAGTTTTACTTTTCGTATATATTTTATTTATTTAGAAAATTATGATGATGATAATAATAATAATTAGAATATGTATAAAATGGTGCCAAAGGATCATGTTTAATGTATTTCATCTTAAATGAATTTCTAGTATCTTTTTTCTTTTAAAATCAATAATGGTATGTGACATGGTATACAATGCATATAGTATATCTATGATTTATAAGGTGCCACATATCTCGTAATAACTGTATTGTAAATGCCCCCAAACTAACAAACTAACTCTCTTTCTGCTTTTAGGTTCATGATTAAATTCTAAAATTTGTGAAAATTTTAGGGATAAATACATAATATTGGGTAAACATATAATTGTGCAACAAATGACAGAAAATAAATTTGAGTACAGTAAAAAAAAGTTCATTTTTTTTTGGACTTCATCGATCCTTTGGTAGGCTGTTACTGTTGAGTTTTTTGCACAAAATTTGTTTGGTGTTAAATGTACAATGGACTTATTGCTTTGATTAGAACACGTATAGGGATGGTAATTGGATGGGTCAGGTCAGGTTTAGGTTAGGTCATTCAGGTTTGAGTTTGATCGGATTAGCATAAATTCGGGTCCAAATCAGGTTCCTTGGATTTGGTTTGATATTAGGTTGAGTAGATTTTGGATTTAGGTTGAGTTGTGTTGAGTTTATTTGGGTCCGAGTTCAATACAAGTCAAGTCATTTTCAATTTTGTGTAACTTTAGATCGAGTTTCAGGCCAAATTTAGGTTGATCGCTAGATTCACTCGGACTACTAGTACATAGGCCGAAATGATTGAATTGATTCATTTTTTGTTAAAATTTAAATTAAAGGATTTGATATTTTTAGTTAGATTTAATTTAAGTTAATTAGTATGTTTAATTAAAAAATTTATAAAAATTTTCTCCATTATATTTTAGTACATGTTTAGGTTATTTAACATTAGTGGTAATACTTTATAATACTTGATTATTTTTCTAGACTCATACCCTCACCCAGCTATCACTGCATAGGCCACTCAGGCCCTCACCCAATTATTACCCAGACACACACATTGTGGCAATTTTGTTGTGTTCTTGTTCTGATGAATTTTCTATGAAATTGCTATAAAATGGAATACTAGTTCATTATTAGTGGTTAAAGTAAAAATTTTAAAAAATTTTAGGTGAAAATGCAGTGATTTGAAAAAATTAGGGACCTATCTTGTAATTATTATGGGTGACTAAAATGAATTTTTTTTAAAATTTAGGTACCTTATTACACTATACTTAAAAATTTAGAGACCAATGTTGTAATTTTGACAATTACATACCAAGATCATTAAACTTATTAAATATGAAACTTACTTGTTTTGGAAGAACCTAAATATAAGACATACTCAATATGAAAGTCTCTTCCCCAAACATGTGACTTATCAATAGAAGTCCTTAAAAAATAAAAGTTGCTAAATATGAAAATCTCCTACCAAAATATAGGATTTACTAAATATGGAAGTCCAAAAAAAAAAAAGGAAGTTGTTAAATATGAAAGTCCTTTCCCCAAACATTGGATTTACTAATTATTGAAGTATCAAAAAAATGAAAGTTGCTAATTATGGAAGTCATCTTTCCTAAATGTGAGACTTTCTAAATATGGAAATCCCAAAAAAATATAAGTTACTAAATACAAAAGCCTTCATATATAAGACTTATTAAATATGGCAGGTAATGAAAGACAAAAGTTAAGATTTAGGGTAAGGGTTAGGATTGAGCATTAATGTTTACAGTTTGAGATTTTGAAGTTAGGATTTAAGGGGTTTAGTGTTTTAGGGTTTAGGGTTAGGGTTAGATTTTTTGGTTATATGAGGTTTGTGGTTTAGAGTTTAAATTTAGGATTTATGGTAAAGGGTAGGGTTAGTGTTAGGATTAGAGTTACAATTAGAATTCAAGTTGACGGTTAGAATTTAGATTTATGTATAGGGTTTTAATTAGATTGAGGATTTATGGCTTAGGTTATAGTTAGTGTTTAGGGTTTTAAAGTTTAGGGTTAGGGTCTTGAGTTTAAATTTAGGGTTTTGAGTTCAAATTTGGAGTTTATGGTAAAGGTTAGGGTTAGTGTTTGGGATTTTTAATTTTAGGGTTAGGATTAATAAGTGTACCTTGGAGACAAATAAAAAAAGTCAAATAAAATATTTGATTACATTAATTGTATTTAAAATTAGGGGAATAATTGACAAGAAATATTATATTTTTACTAATTAGAATACAATTGGCACCCTAAACTAATAAACTCATAATGTTCATAAAACCAATAAATCCGATAAGACCTCTAAACATATCAAAACAAGTTATTTTTGTTAATTTATTATTCAAATATCATAAGATTCCTAAACAAAAATATTTTTAAAGTATTTCTAAGTTTCTTAAATTGGGCGGTTATAATTGATATGCAATTTAGATAAATAATCAATATATAAAAAATTATATTTTTTTAAATCTCTGCTCACAATATATTTTTATCTTGATTTGGGTTAAAGTCGGGTCTTTTTGGGTTTAGTCATCGAGTCATTTTGGGTTCAGGTCAGGTTAGTCTCGAGTTTGAGTTATTTCAGGTTTGGGTCATTTTCGGTTCTGGTTATTCTAGGTTCTGGTATTTTGAGTTTGGGTTATTTGAGTTTACGGTTTTACGAGTTTCATTTTAATCGGGTTTGGGTTTAGATCAGGTTGGATATAGTCAGGTTTATGTCATTAACTTTTTTTGTTAAATAGGGTCAGGTCAGACTTAGGTTGGGGTGGATAAAACCAAGTCATCGGATTGGGTTAAATTTTACAATCCTAAATATGTCAGGTCAGACTTAGGTTCAGATGGACAGAACCAAGTTATCGGGTTGAGTTAAATTTTGCAATCCTAAATATGTGTACAATGACATAATTGGAGGACGAGGGATACGAAGAGGAAAAGAAGTGATTCGTTCGCAGTAAATTGTTTGATGTAGCATGGCTAATAAGTTTATTTTTGTAGCAGGGCTACATCCATAAAAAAATTTTGAAACTAGAATTTATAAATTATATTTGCCTTAAACATTTTAGTGGACAAAAAATGTACCAACAATTTTACTAAAATTTGTACAGAATCTTGTGTGACAATAATTGGTTGAATGTGAAAGTGTTAATTTTTCAACTATCAATCAAACTATATCACGCAGAATTTTATAAAATTTTAGTACATATAAATTGTTAGTATATCTGCGATTGCCCATTCAAATCTAAATGCGTCGTATTTATAATTTTGCTTCAACCAAGCAAAATGACACTAATAGACTTACAGACAGATGGTTTGGGCCTGGTTGTTTTGGATCTCTTTCACCTGCCTCAAGGTCCTTGGCCCTGCTCTCTCCATCCTTCAGTTTTTTGCCTCACTGGTCGCATTTCAAAGGTCCTGATGTTGGAAGGTTCATTCATCATCTTTAGATCTGTCTTGGGTTAGGTTTCAGCTAGGTATTAAATACTGTTACTACTAAATATACCGCATTTCATATTTTTAAGATATGCCGCACAGTATGCCACACTACATACCGTTATCATTTTTATAAAAAAAAATGTTAAAATATTATTTTAAGATGAAATAAATTAAATAATTTTTTTTTGTATATTTCTATATGTTTTCTAATTTTTTTCAACATACTTTTTTTGAATATAAATAAAATATATATGATAGAAGATATTTTTTATACTAAAAACGTATAAAATGTTATATATAGAGCAAAATAAATATTACTTAATAAGAAAAAAAACTAATTTATTGATAAAAGAGAAAAAAGAAAGAAACAATACTTTAATAATAACAATACATTTTCTAATACCCTAAAAAAAACAAAAGTGAAAGAAAAAGTATCCAAAAGATAAAAGTGAATATTTATGTTGAAATATGTATATTAAGAATATTTTTCTATTTTATATATTTATGTATGATATTTTGATGTAAAATAATAAAAAAAATATCTCACAAGTTTGTAAAAAATAGAATATTGTGTTATGTATCTCACAGTATTTATGATATACAGCAGTTTTTTTAACAAAATGTACATAAAAAGCTATTGGTATGTGAAATACATTGAAACTACGGCATTTCGTGTAAAAAAAAATGACTAATTAAAAAAATATTTATACCGTATATTATATCATTTATCCTAATAAATGATATACTGAGCGGTGTGCTATGGTATACTATACCACGACATCTAATTGTATGGGCTTTACGGACGTCTTTGCCAGGATCTCTAGCCATTAATCCTCGTGGCGGTTTTTTTGGGGGGTCGAGTCAGGTTAGTCCGCTTCACTGACTGTGTGTTTTGTTTTTTTGGTTAGTTTGTGTGTCATTTCACTCGTGTATTGGTTTCTTTGTCTTTATGTTCTTTTAGTTTATTTTTACTGATTTGTTTGTAATACTCTACCAATTTTTAAGTGTGGATATTAGATTACTGGATTGTTCATGAAAGTTTTCTTCATATACAATATAATATCTTCGAACAAACATAAGCGTAATTAAGGGCTAGCGTTAAACCAACTGTCTCCCATGTTGCATTTGTCTTATATAACTTATTTTCTGGGGGGAATATGGAAAATTGAATGTTGTTTTTACAGATTAAATTTTACAAAATGAAGTGGTATACTTCAAAGTGATATTGCATTAAGAAACAATTAGATTGGAATCTTTAAATACCAACCATTTGATTATAAATGAATACATGTAATTTATTTTTGTAAAATTTTCTAGAAAAGGAGTTGCGACTTTTTTACTGCTCAGAAGAAAAGAAGGCTCAATTTCACTTTCAATTCCCCTTATTGTGCCTATAATACTTAGGGATAATAATTAAGTGGATTTGGGTAGATTTAAATCAGCTAATTCAAATTCGAGTTTAATCGGGTCAATATGAATTTGGATTCTGATCGGGTTCAAATTAGGTCATTTGGGTCTGGGTTGATTTTAGGTAAAACAGATTTTAGGTTTAAGTTGTGTTGGGTCAGGCTTATTTAGGTTCAAGTTTAATATATGTGAGCCAGTTCCAGTCTTAGGTTATTCAGGTTTTGGACCATATTTAGGTTATCAGTCGGGTTTACTTAGATTACTAGTGCATAGGCTGAAATAACTGAATTAATTTAATTTTTTATTTAGTTTTTGTAAAAATTTACACCTAATTCGTTTTAACTTAAATTAATTAACTACAAAATGACTTATTTTTATTATTACATTTTTTTACTTGGAACTAATTTTAATTAAAATCCAATATTAAGTAGTTATAATAATCAATTGAAAATATAATTTTTATAATCTTACTAAATTTTTTATGAATTTTTCTAGTTTAAAGCCTTAAAAAAGAAAAATTCACAAAAATTTAACAACATCATGAAAATTTACTTTCAAATAGATTATTGCATCTAAATAATATTGGCTTTCAAATGAAATTGGTTTCACACAAAAAAGATGTAACAGTAAAAATAAGTTAGTTGACTTAAGTTAAAATGAATTGACTCTTAAATAAAATAATGCAATTTATGGTGTGACTTAATTTAGGTTAAATTTTCTTTTTAGTATGTTTAATTTATAAAAAAAACTTCTTAATCATATTCCGATGAATTTGCTATGATTTCCAACTTTTTTTACTATAATAATTAAGATTGTGAAATTAAGCTAATCCCTAATCATGAAATTGCCAAATTTGATAGTACTGAAAATCATTAAGATCCTTAATCCAATAAATACTAGAAGATTCCTTAACAAACCAAAATAAGTTATTTTGTTAATTTATTCTTCAAATTCCAAAAGATCTCTAAACAAAAAATATTTTTAAGTTTCTTAAATTGTGTAGTCATAATTGATGTGTAATTTAGACAAATAATTAATATATAAAAAAATTATATTTTTTAAATCTCTGATAACCATATATTTTATACTATCTCCGTCTCGCAAAACTTGTCATTTTTACTATTCATAACAATTAATTCATGATTTTTTTTCTTTCAAAATTTCTTATAAAAGTATAAATATTTTAAATGAAAACAATACCTTAAAGGCTCTAGTTTATAAAGACTATAGTAAAAAAAGGTAAAAAGGCTAATTTTTGTAAAATGGATGGAGTATTATTTAGGTTTAAATTGGATTTTGTTAGGTTTAATTATCGGGTTATCTAGAGTTTGCGTTAAGTCAGCCTCAAGTTCATGTCATTTATGGCATAGGCCATTTTAGGTTTAGATCATTTGGTGTAGGTTTTCTCAGGTTTTACTTCAATCGTGTTTAGATTCAGATCGGTTTGGGTACAGTCAGACTCAGGTTGTAAACTTTTTTTTACTAAATCAGGTTAGATCGGATCTAGGTATGGATGAGTCGAGCCAGGTCATCAGGTCGATTCAAATTTTGTTTTTGTTTTAAATTAACTATATATCATAAGGCATACACCCGAGAAAGTCTAACATTGAACAAATTCTAGTGAGATAATTGGCTTCAAATTATGCTGTTTATAGCCTTTTTGCGGTAAGGCATGCATAGATACACAAGTTCTTTTGTTCCTCTGCTATAATTTGTTTTTCTTGATCTGACCAACCTGCTAAAAAAATTGAGACAAGCAAATAAGGGAAGAGAATTTTCTTATTTTAAATAAGAAGTTGAAGAGCTACCAAGCTAGTTAATTAGCCGGTAAAGGCCGTGAACATTTACAAAGATGGGGAAGGTTAATGAAAGGGCTAGAGTTACCTCATGTTATGTATAAATCAACTAAATGTATTAAGTCTCCAATAAAAAAATTAAAAAACCCAAAAAGGTTTACATCTACCGAACTATTTATATATATCCACTCGAGATGGTCCATATATATACATACATCCGAAAGAACAAGAACACAAGACCAAAATAATAATAAGCAAAGGAGGGGACCTCTCAAACTATAGATTTTCAGTTTCCCCCCCATTTTCACAGAACTTAGGGCATACATGGCACCAAATATATGTAACACAGAGTGCTAGCTTAAGCAACAACTGTGTTTCTATGTAATGGGAAGTGAATACTTGTATATGGAGGAAGGAAAATTAAATCAGAAAGAGGAAAAGGCTTCATGCTCGGAAGAGTTGGAGTCGTCACAGGGAGAGTGGTTGTGCCGGCCTTCGTAGGTGGTTATGACCATCCGGCAGTCCTCCGACAGCCGCTCCACCCTCTTTTTCACCCGGCAATTGCTATGCGTGCACCTGTAATAGCTCCTGTACATGTATGTATGCGATCCCCATTAATTTGCTACATCATACATATATATATATATATATCTTGTGTTCGCAAAATCCAGCAGAAACAAACAATATGACTTTGAAATCCAAAGTTTCCCTATCTATTTATATATATATACTTGGTTAATCATAAACTTGATGTTGTTCGGACTCAGGTAGCGGGTGGTCGGAGTTGAACTCTGGATATCTCTCCAAATATCCCATTGGGTCATAACCATTATGTTAGAGGGTCGAGACACCACGGACTTCCTTGTATATGTCTTTGTGGATGCTCGAGCACGTCCAAGCAAATGATTTGGTGGTAGACTTTATTGTGTTTATTCCCTTGTTCCGTAGTGTTTGTTGGTTTGCTCTCGCTTTCTTTATATAGGGTATTGGCATTTCGAGTGCTCTGAATATCCCTACGTGCTTGGATTAAAATCGTAGCGACCAAGTTAGTATAATTCTTTTAATTAATTTTAATTTAATGAGAGCCAAATCTTGATTAAAACACCAAAAAATGCACAATATATCCATGTAACATTAAAATTTTAATTTGTTTTAGTTACGCAATTGTGGTATTACTTAACAATAGGATAATTAATTAATATTCAACCACAAAGAAACAGACTGACTTACTTATATAAATTGCTACGTAATCCTATACATATAGATAAAACAAGGTAAATAAGTAACTAGTTGAGTTACTAATTACTGTGGCTCTGATTCGCCATAAAGAGGTTCAGAAAATGGGTACGTGCATGCAGAAAGTTGCACAGAAGAGTTAAAAACGTGCATGCGAATGAGATATGTAGTACAATGAGTTAGAGGTTATCATTTGAAATCTAAGTTGCTTTTGGTGAACCAAGTGATCATAATTGATCACCATCTCTCTCTCTCTCTCTCTCTCTCTGCGTGTGTGTGTTGTTACTTCACAAGAGTTCGTCATCATTATTTTGCAACTATTTAAGTTTTCCCGTGGACTTACATTTCTCTTCCTTCCTAAGTTTTAGTTATTATACTTTACACCAAATAAATTAAACATTTTCAATCTCCACTTACCAATTATATACTAGTATCTATAGTTAGCCTGCCACACAAAAGCACTTTTCTTGAATTCTTTTAATGTGAATTACGTGATTGCATTGTATTATATATTTTTTTTAATGTGAATTAAAACTCTTGCCCTATCTAAAGAACAATGTACTTAACACAATGTATCTATTGAATATTGCTCTTGACAAGACATATATTTCATAGGCCCCAAAATTATTGTAATACATTTTATTTTATATTTAGTAGCTCATTTTACTATACTATCATTCAAATTATTATTTTATTCCATTCATTTCACAAAAATTAGTCTTTTTACCCTTTTTCACTCAAGTTTGACTTAAATATATTTATATTAATTTCTATTATAAAAAATTCTTAAAATGATATATATAAACTAGAGTTTTTAAAATATCATTTTCATACAAAAAATTTATATTTCTATAAAAAATTTTGAAAGAAAGGAAATCATTAACTAATCATTGTGAATAGTAAAAGGGACAAGTTTTGCAAGATAGAGGGAGCAATATCCATTTTCTCTTATTTTATTTATTTCCGTGTAAAAAGTTAAAAGCAAAAATGAAAATAATATACAAACTTTTTTCTCTTTTTCAATCTCTATGCTTGACCGAATGGAGTAAAATTGGCGAGATGAAGAGACTATATGAGAAATGACTATGATAAACATGCTAGAAGATGTATACTAGCTACCAATTGCTACATAGTTACACAAAAATGTTTACAACTTCTAATTAACTCATGATATTAAGTTAATGTGATCTGAATCAATCCGCTTGTATATGTATGTGTAGATGTAGTTGTTGCCATTTTCTTGATTTATGAAGAAAGTATGATCAAAGAATTTATCTCAGTTACAAGTTAGCCAACGATGATCAGTGCTGCAATCATATGTACATTTGACTCTAAATCAGGATGATTAGCGTGCTAATCAACAACTTCGAATTATTGGTATTCTCAATCCAATCATTGAAATGCAAGTTAATGAAATTGTAACTTGCAATTTATTGACAAACAAAGGAAAAGAAGGCTACTTTCCTAGAAAACAAACAATTAGTTCAAATCTAATCAGATCGCAATATTCATTAAAATAGAAATGAAAAATCAAGGGGAAAATTAATTTCTCCTTATCAATATATACACTAATTAGATCATATAAAGGAAATTAATAATTGAGATATTCCACACTCAATCTCGTATTGACATATATGGAATTCTCCTGGAAACTGTATTCGATGAAAGTCATATGTATGACTTATGGGTGATCATACCAATAAAGTTAGTTCTTGATTTTTGAGAAGAAAATGTATTATCCACCTAATTATATATGTATAAGTTGGTGTTAGATTATAAATCCCACCTTTAGAGAAAAATGCTTTAATTCTTGTGGCTGTGTATTGTTATGTTTGTTCAACTTATTTTAACAATTGGTTTCAAGTTAATTGAATGTATATAAATATTGTGAGAAAATAACTAATCAAGAGAATGGAGAATGAAGAAAAGAATGTGATTCGAAATAATAATAATAACAGTAGTAGTAGTAGTAATACCTGGGATGAAGGCTATTTTTGACAACCTTCTGGCCATATTTGCGCCATTTGTAGCCGTCATCAAGAACATCGACATCGCTCCTGGTCTGGAAACAAAACCTCGGCTCCCTCAGCTTTCTTCTCATCTTCACCTTGTTCTTGTCACTTGACCCGCCCGAGCTCCTCCACCTACAATTGATATATAATTTTCTGTGAGAAACTATTTAGCAATTTATTCGATTTCTGTAATAAATATACAAGTAGCATGTGAAATAAATTAGGGCACTAGCTAGAAAGTGGGATCTGGTGATTGACGTTTGGATTCGCGGCATCAATGGCTGCCAAGACTTGCAGCGCCATAAAGCAAAAGCTACCTAGCTAGCGCGTCTGAACCATATATATTCTCTTCCACACATATGTACATTAATTTCAAAGATGGACTCCAATTAATAGTACTTGAACATGTGAACATACAGCTGATTTAGCCCGGCTACAACATCTCTACATAAGATTATATATGTTTATATATGTGTGCGCGTGCGCGTGTGTGCAACACTTCATTACCCAGATATAAAGTCGGTCAAAAAGAAAAAAAATATGTACAATTTTTTATTCCAAAAGTAAAGATGAACTAAGCATTACCAGGAATTGTTTCCTTGATCGTTGCTAGCACCGTTACCGGTGCGAGAATGATTATTCTCGTGGGGAGCAGTCTTGGAACCGAAAGCATTCACCTGAGTGATTTTTTTGTCACAATATATAAGTAGCTAGTTAGCTACAGGATTATTAGAAAATTAATTGATTAATGATTTGATTAAGGAAGGCGTAGATTAAAAATTAATGAAAAAAGGATCGAGTGAGACCTGCAGAGGAGGGGTTTGAGATAGAGTAGTGGAGGCAAACCCTAGGGCAGAGGAGGCGGAAGTGGAAGGAGGAGGAGGAGAGATTTGATGATGAGCGGACGGAGGCCCCAACAAGCTCATCACCTGCAGATTTTCTTCAAAGTGCACAAATCCCATTTCGGAGATGGCCTGATGATGATGATGATGAAGCTCATAGCCATTCCCAACTCCTGATCTTCTCTGATCTTCTTCTTCCATAATAATATATGCTAGCTTCTGTACGTATATGCTTCTTTGGTTTTCGATATGCTCTGATCTTCTTGTTGTTCTGAGAAATGAAATTGATAAAGTGATAAAGAGATACCTAGTAGAACTGTGGGTGGATTCCAGAACCAGATGATCGGAAGCTACGGTCTGTGGTGGAGATGATGAGCGAGCTGAAGCAGACAAGGGAAATTGGAAAATCCAAGACACAGGTACAGCTGCCTCTTTCAATATTCTACAAAACCAGCTTCTAATAATTAAGCAAAAGCAGCAGATGCCTCGCCAGCCCTATGTAGTCCTCTAATAATTATACTCTTTGTACAAATCAGCAGTAACGAGGCCGGCCGGATTTGTCCCTCCGCACAAACAAACCTTCCACAGTACGCCCATGTATATGCTTTCTAGCCTTTTCTTTACTATTTGACTCCCTATTTGGACCTAGATATTTAATGAATAGTTTAAAATTCTGATAGGTTCTACACGTTTTTTTTTTTTTTTTACCAAAATCCTCTAGTATCTGGTACGCACATTAAGTTCCGACTGTTACAGGGTGAGGCGAGATTGACATTATTTATAAGGATAAGGTTTTTTAAAAACTTGTTTCTGTACTCACATAACTCGAACTCGGTAGACAAAGATAGGTTACTTGCCACTCTATCTCACATATATTTGGTTATACGCTTCTTAACAATCAGATATTTTAAGTTTGAAGTCAATCTCAGAATTAATGGCAAGTCAAATAAAAACTATCTCAATGGTAAGTAAAAAATTATTAAATCTAATATTCCCTTTCCTTCCTTCCTTTTCATTAGCAAGTATAGTTGAGAGATAAGAGTATTTCTTTTTATCTAACGCTTAATGCCACAATCACATAAATAAAAGAATTATTATAATATCACATGTTTCTAGTACTAGCTATATCAAGCTAAGTGTAAATTCAACAGTTGCACTACTAGTGACACTCAGCATTTAAGGGTTTAGATACTTTCATGAGTGACGCATAGGATAGCGTAAAACAATTATTACTCAAGTAAGCTTCAAAAGAAATCACGAGAGGCAACACGTGAATTTCAGTAGAAAAGAGGCTCGTATATTTTTTTATTTTCTTTTTTCTTTGGCAGTGGAAAGAGGCTAGTAGTATTATTTATTATATAATAAATACTCAAACAATCGACATTTTTGTTTATAGCACTCACAAATATGGAATTAAATACCGTAATATACCGCGGTATATTGCGCCGCATACCATTTACTACAGGTAAGCGGTACGTGATATAAATGTTTTTACATTTTATAATTTTTTCGTGTAGTATATTACAGTATTTCACATATCGCTCATTTTTTGTGTATATTTTATCTAAAATCTGCGTTATATAGCAGATACCACGAGGTACGTACCACGGTATTTTGTTTTATGTGGATGTGTGTGAGATATTTTTTTTTGGCCATTTTACATCAAAATATCATGAATATATAAAAAATTACAATATAATTAATACACATATCATAAAATAAATATTTGATTTTATTCTTTTGGTTACTTTTCTTAGTTAATATACAAATTTAATGGTTACTTTGAGCCACTTATGAACTCAATGTAGTATTAGAAAATGTATTATTATTATTTAAGTATTATTTTTTTCTCTTATATCAATAAATTAGTTTCTTTTTTAATATTATTTATTTTTCTGTATATATAAAAAAATTTTAATATTTTTTTTATTAAAAAAATATTCTCTATCATATATATTTTATTTATATTTGATAAATTATGATGAGAAAAATTAGAATACATATAAAATGTGAAAAAAAATATTGAATTTATTTCATCTTAAAATAGTATTCTAACATTTATTTATTTTTTTTGTGAAAATAGTAATGATATGCAGTGCAATATATCATGTGGTATACCTTAAAAATTTGGAATGCGGTATAATAAATGGTAACAATATTTAACACATTGTTCATAAATCAACCTTATGTCCCAAACAAAACAAAATACAAAGAACTGAAACATATATCTAAATCATTCCTATGCCTAAACGGTGTTTTTTTCCTTCATGTCATTGTTTGATCTTCCCGACCCCCTCCATTCGACTTACTTGAGGTAAGCTTATCCCTTCAATTAGAATCCGTTATCTTATCTTAGAATTAAAAATGAATTAACAACTTGAGTTTAGTTTGAATTAGACTCAATTTAAAACTCATTCATGTCCAATTCAAATTATTACAAATATGTTAAGATGGAAGAAAATTTCAAACTCGTTGCTCAATTTAAACCAAGCTCATTTTACCCAATACTATGGCTTGGCTCAGCAATAGGTTGTTCCATTAATTTAAAAGAATAACTAAAACTCGATAGCTGTAAAGCTTAGTATGGTTTATTCATATTTTTTTCCATCAAAATATGAACAAAATATTAAACTCAATACATATCCAAGTTGAGCATAATCTACCTACTAGTCGGCTTGGCTCCTTTTTTGTCATCTCAGTTATCTCATAGTTGTATATGTTTTAATTGTTTTTTTTTATCAGCAACAATGAAAATATATTATATATCAGCAAGATGAAGGTATGGTACAAAGAGGAATACCACGTGACCTCAAATATACTCCTTCCATTTCACAAAATTAAAGTTGACCTTTACCTTTTTTTAACTAAAGTTTGACTTAAATATATTCATATTAATTTATTTATAAATTTATATTAAAAAAATATATTTACAAAGTAGAGTCTTTAAGGTATTATTTTCATATAAAAAATCTATATTTGTATAAGAAATTTTAAAAGAAAGAAAATCATAAATTAATTATTTGACAAGTTTTGCGAGATAGAGTTTTTGGAGACTACTGAACCAATCAGATCAGTCAATTGATATGTACACATGATTTACCTCAAACTTGTTTTTAAGCTGATATAGGATAATAGACCACTACTATATACCCAATTTATTTGGTGATATTCAAGCTTTAACATATCTTTGAATTACAAATAGATGTGCCACGACTGGTTGCTCTTAGTAATTAGAGTGGGGATTGAATCCAAGTGAATGTAGTAGATGCTGGATTTAAATTTGCTGGGTTTAGTAAGCTTTTGTGTTCAGTCCTCTGTATCTTAGTTGCTACTGTCCAGGGTTAGTTGCCAGGTGCTCTCCTTCTGTTACTACAGCCAGTATCTTGCTAGTCACATATTGAGATAGTTCCTAAGTATTCTTGTATTTGTTTCTCATCGATAAAAATTTCCCCCTGTTGCCATTTAAAAAAATTACCTCCCTTGTATATATCCACATGAGACAAGTCACTTACCCATATTTTTTTATCCGAATATCAATATTTTTTTTTGCTCATCAAAATAAAAACCGGACTGAGTGTTGTGCCAAGTAACAAATGGATTACTAATTGCTATTGAAAATAACAAAAGAAACATCTTTTGTTTATTTATATAAATTCATGTTTATCAGAGTGATAATATTATCACATAACCATCCCTATTTCATTTTCATTAACTTCTACAAGTGCCACTACTGTTCAACATAATTTATTGATACTCATTTTCTATGGTATAATTTATAGTAAGATAAAATTTAACAACACCATTCATATATATGTTCAGAATTTTCCTTAAATATTAGTTCGTTTTCTTTAATACGTGTTTTCGTAATTGTAATCACACTATAATAATTAAGCACAATATAATATAAGCTCTTTGTGACTCTCTCATCTTATCCGTCGCCGTCCCTTTCTTAGTTCCTAAATCTTTAATGATTTTGATTGGAGGCAGTTTTTTATATTGTATTTTCAAGGCATGAAAGTTGCCTTTATGTGAAAGCAATTCCGAAAATTAGTTCAAGTGACTCAAAATTTATGTGTAAGGTCGTATACCTTTAAATGAAAGAAAGTTTTGTGATCCTTCTACCCGCATTTTACATAAAAGAGTTTTCGCCACTTACATGAAGATCAATTGGTCGAACCCACTATACTTGTTGTTAGAAACTACCAATCAAATATAGAAAGCAAAAAATGAAAAGAAAAGAAATGATGCATTTATCTATATGGTCAAAGCCATCGTTTTACACAAGTATGATTGCTCCATACATTTAAGCAAGCCATCAATCTATAAAAGGAATTTGCTCTAGGAAAACCAAGGAAAATAATAACCTACTGGTCATTTACTTTATGGGTAAATTCCATTGAGTGCCATCTAGCTTGTTTTCGTATCTCAAATGAGTTTATAGCTTTTAATTTGTTACATTAAATCTTTTATCTTATAAAACACATTTTAATCATATCCTTTCCATTGCATTTATCGTTAAATTGGAAGGAAAAGGCTGCTCTGACTAAATTAACAATAAAATGGATGAAGTATAACAAGTGTGCAAATGGTATGTAATAAATATGGGTATTAAAAGTTTTAGATAAGAATGTTAGAGATAAGATTTGACATTATTAATAACTTTTGTGTGGTTATTTTGGCGCCACACATCAGCATTAATTTTCATCCCACTTAACACAAAAACTAATAGAAGGACCAACATTGGAAACAAATTAGAGCTATAGGGACTTTAATATGACAATTAATAGATTAGAGACTCAATTGGGATAAGAAAATAAGCTATATGACCCCCATTAAATTTCACCCTTTATTACAATTACCTATCAAAATAACCACATAACTTTAGTTTTTTATCAACAAGGCCATGATCCCGGATTCACTTGTCAACATACTATGTACTTCACAGTTCACATCTAGATAACAAATATGGGTCAACTTCCCGTCTTCACCAAAAACAGTAACATAATAATAAAATTTTTAGGTCAAATAAAATGAATTGTTTTATCAACCAAAATAGAAAAATGAGTACTTTATGAAATAAGATGGAAAACCAATACATAAGAACTCAAACTAATTAATTATGTGGATTTGTTGTTCATAAAAAACCAATAAAACCAAAACTAATATAGATTTTTTGTTCATCGAAAACCAATATATAAGAACTGAAACTAATATGATATGACCTCATACAGAATAGAACTAAAGAGTGATGAGACAAATGGCACGAATTAAAATAGAAAGACCAATTTCAGTCAAAACTCTAAACTGGATGGCCATAAGTGGATTTTAACAAGAGTGAAAACGACTCCTATATTATATACTCTAAAATTTGGGAGGCAAATAAAATATGAAAAAAGAAATGTAAAAAGTTATATAAGAAAAGGAATAAAATAGGAAAATTGGAAAGGGAAAGGAGTGGGAGTAGAGTCATTGAGGCAATGAGTGGGTAGGGGCATGTATTTCCAAGGAGGCCAAATAAGTATGGAAGATGTGAGGATACGAAATGATTCCAAATCAAATTCCAACACCCAAATAAACAGGACATAACATGTCCAGTTGTCCACTCGGACCACTCCTGCAATACATAACTCTTGCGAAACTAATCGTCATCTAACTCCCTCTTTCTACAGCCTGTTTTCTTGCAATATTATTACTACTATTTTCTTTTCTTTTGAATTACCTCAGGCCCTCTTCCACTTGCACTTGCTCCCTTTTCACTTTTTCATCCAACAGTTCCATTCTCTCTCATGAAAAGAACCTCTCAACTCCCTCCACAACTCCGACACCTTGAATTTATATGTTACTAGTTTGTTTCTCACTTGTCTCTCTTAAGTCTGAACCTTGATTAGAAACAGAAACCAGAATACATCTTTGGTTCTTTTTGGAGTATTTTTACCGTGAATCACCATTCACGTTTCCTGGAAATCAAGAATATACAATTAAATCTGTATATGTTCATATAATATTTATAAATTTACAGGAATGTCTATCACTTTTATGTTACATCGTTCATACTTAACAAATACGGATTCATACACTAGTTTGTATAATTCATACTAATATGTTTTTTATGTTATTCTATTAGGTATAAACATAGTTTGTTATGATGAACACATTCTTGTACCAGTGTATGAACACCATACTTTTCATTTATAAACATTAGTTTATTGTTCAGATTCAATATATGACGATAAAGATAAATTGAGGCAAAATAATTAACATCCAAAAATTATGACTTGCATAAAAAATATTGTTATTTTGGTTTGTCTAACATGTACCCTTAGGGTTCGAGTGAAACAATTATTTAAAGTATCAACTGCATTAATTATAATTATTGTGTTATACACATGGGTCTAATTAAATGTACTAATCCACCCATATTTCTCAATATATATAATCCATCACTCATCCTAAATTGGACCAAACTGCCCTTGGACCAAAACTCATCCTCTCCTTCAAAAAAACCCTTACATCACTATTGTTGCCATTGCCGCCACCTCTGCTAGGCTGTCATTGCCTCTAGATTGAAGCTTTTCAAGTCAATCATTGCCTTTAGATCATGTCTTCTCCAGCCGATCATCATTTTCAAATTGCCATCTTCACTCACTTCTAGATCATAACATTGCCACTCTTTGTCGCAATTTGCCTGTGGATCACAATGCTTGCCTCTAGATTTCGTCAATCATTGCTCATCTTCAAGATCTCATCATAGGCGTTCACCTCTAGATAACGTGAAATCATTTCTTGCCACCAAATCATGTTGTCATTGCTTGTCTCCAGATATGATGGTTATCGCCTCAAGAACATGTTTCAATAAGTGTACAAAAGCATCTGAAACAACATGATGATAATTTGCTCTCTTTAGACAATGTGTAAACAATTTATTTTCTTCAGAAATGATATATATGAAAGTGTAAAAGTTTCTGAAGAAATATTGAAAAGTATTTGAAGGAATATGTAAAAATATATAAATTAATATGCAGAGAATTTATTCCATTCAGATATAGAAAAAAAAATCTAATGAAAGCATAAAAATGTCTGAATGAATATTTAAAAGTATCTGAAACAATACGTAAAAATATATGACATATATGTAAAAGTGTACGGAGGAAAATGCAAATAATTGTTATACTCAGAAATAAAAATGTCTAAAATAATAACTAAAAGTTCCTAAATGAATACGTAAAACTGTCGAATCAAATATGCCAGGGTGTCTACATCAATATGAATACTAAAGAATTTTTCTAATTTATCTTCTCTTATCCTCAACTCCTCTACATACTTTGCTTTCAAGTTGCCCTGCCACCAATTTTTATTTATTCTAATTCCTTAATTCATATTCTTGGAGTCCACTGCTGCTCCCCTTCCTCCCACCTTCACATCATTCAAAACCTCAATGTTGTCCACCTTTACTACATTTTTGACCTTTGCGACAAGAACGGTGACAATCTCATCACCATCTATAATTAAGTCCCCTGACAAGGCATCCATCAAGATGGACAGGAACATACGCTTAGCGGCCTCACAAGTGGAGTCAAATTTGACGAAGGTGTTCGATGAGGATGGCAATGAATTCATCTATCTCAATGAGTTGTAGGCGGATGAAATATGAAGGAATTTGTTGATCTAGCCTAAGGGATATAATGGAAATTAACTAGGTTCGTGAGAGGTAAAATTGAGATTCTCAAGTATGTGTCTAATTAGACATATCCACCCAATATCCATGGTACATTAATTATATAAGTTTGACTTGAACTAATTAGGGATTACCCTTATTTTTCTAAAAGATAATACTGCCCATATTATATGTAAAGGAAAATAAGACCTCACTTTTATCATTTCATCTTCTCCCATCTGTTTGGGAAAAGCTTTTGGGTTCATCATTAGAGTTTGTGATAATTGAGTGATTCTTGCATCCACCTTGGTGATCGTACACTACTGGATGGAACTCTAATGGTGTTTAATACTGGATGGATAAGATAATTTTTTATTTTTAAATTTTGACATTAATTGGAAAGATAATCATGATATTTTGAATTTAAAATAAAAAAAAAAGATAATTACATCTCATTATCTCTATTAATCCTTTAATTAAGCACATGAAGTGGGATTTTCCTATTCATTGTAGGTTTCTACCATCCACCAAGTGCACATCTACGCACTTTAACATTATTAGCTTAACATCTCTTTATAATAATTTATTTTATGTTGTATTGCATTTGTCTAATTTTGACATGCATTTTTCTACGATTGAAATCAGTTTGTCTAGATTGTTTGTTTTTTTTAACAAAAGAATCTTCATTTTAATTAAAATTGAGTCAAACGACAACTTATAGATCAATGACGGCATAAGACTGTAAGAAACAATAGAAACATAAAACTAGTCATAAAAAGACTACTCATTTTTGTGACACCAAATAAAGAGAATATAGTTGAATCAAGTTGAATCTTCCACGTAAGTCAGAATAAATCTAGAGTACAAAATTCACAAATAATTAGAACAAAACCCAGATCAAGGCAACAATAACCAAATTGTGCTAAAATCAATCAGGTATTAGAGACCTGAACAAGACTATTTATAAAAATAAAAAGATTACCTAGAAAACTTAAAAAAATAAAGACTGATTTTATTCTATACAATCACCTCTATATCCATTACTAAACATCGGGACATCCCAATAAAGCCAAGATTTTGATAAATCCAAGAGAAAATATAGATCCATTCTTGCTTACCTTCAATTAAAGATTTATTCTGTGACAGTATTGAATTACTCTCAAACACCAAGATTGAAAGAAGATTACATTTTCTATAAAATCTGATAAATAACATCGAATAGTGTCAGTTAAATAATAAAAACATTGAAAGAAAACCAATTAGATCCGAACCGAAGTTCAAATATAGCCGAAAATGACAGAGAAAAATAGAGAAGATGGCAGACGGGAATGGGTTGAGAGAGGAAGTGGCAGCTAGGCTTTCCCAGTTTGTCTAGATTTTGGGATACATTTCATTTTGATTATATATCTATTTTTCAAATGCATTTGTCCAAATCTGAGACACATTTTTTTACTTTTGATATGCATTTATCTACGGTTAATATCATCTTATCCATATTTAAGATAAATTTTATTTTCTTTGATTTTATGTATATTTCTCGGATATATTGCCTAATTCTGAGACATATTAGTTGTATATCTAGTTCTGATATGGATTAACTTATAATTGTGGTTACCTTTAAAGTTTTCGTTAATAAGTGTTCATTGAATAGGTGGATGTGAGATATTTAAGGCCGATTCATGCTGTAGTTAATCAATAATCAGCAGTTCCACGAACTAATTATCTTTGAATGTAATTTAGGGAACGCTTATTTCTTCAATATAAGGTTTTCTTTTCCCAAGGAAGAGGCAGGAATTCATTAAATATTGAAACTGTACAAGAAGAGCCCAAGTTTTATCCAAAGCATCGCAATTTCAAAATTTCATTACTAAAATATAGTAAATTTAAACTTATATGCTAATTTATTATATTTTTACCTAATTTTGCCATGTCACCTTTTCTCTTAGTATTGTCATGTCTCGTTGAAGGTGAACATTCATAAGAAAAAGAATTAAAAGCAGATGGTTATACTTAAGTCAACGAAAAAAACTCCTCCATCAAAGGAACCAAAGTATCTTTATCTCCATTTAACTAATTCCCTAAGTTGCAGTCAATAAAATTCATAACCTATTTGTCTCTTTCTCAATTCTTACTATATATATAGGTTACAATTAGAATTAATTTTATTTTGAGATCTATTTTGGAGTATTCCTCATATTGTTTTTTAATTTAGTTATTTCTCTTAATTTATTTGAAGAATAATATTTTCTTTGGTCTAGCAAATTTGGGGGAAAATAATTTTAAATTCATATCTTTACAGATATTAGGTTTTGTGATTTAAAGGATAGTGGGACGCATAATATGGTTTTTTTTTATTTTTCTTTTATATATGCAGTAACGTTGATTTTGCAAATAAGTCAATATCCCATGTATATCTTACTACAAAAAATCAATTTATTTGCGATGGAAAAAATCGTAGTTTGATCGTCGCACAAGAGAAATTTACTACAAAAATAATCATCACAAAAGTCTCCGTCGCTAATAAGGAATCATCGTGATATCAAGGAAAAAGAGCGAAGACTCTTATTATCGCAAAATGCAATAAAAGTGATGATTTTGCGATGATCAGGTAGGCGATGATTTTCCCTCGGAGAGGGAGCGACGATTTTCCCTCAAAAGATGAATGACAACTAAAATCATAGGAATACTTACCCTCAATTCTACGATGATTCATGGATTTTTTTTACTTTAATGCTCATTTTTATGTATATAATTAATTAAATTAGTCTATTATATTAATTAAATTTTTTATATTAATATTATAGCATATTATATTAAATTATTGTAGCTAAATAAAAATATATTATCAATATAAATATCAATATTTTACATAAATATGTCTAATATATACTTAAATATGAAAAAGAAAACCCTAAACTCATATTGTGCCCTCATTGCTATGGTGCATTCAAACCACCATCTCGAGCACTCACGTCCTCAACTTTGGCCTTGGAGAATCTAGTCTACAGTTCGGCCAGAACAGGCATAGCTGAAAGGACTTTACTCCATTTATGGATAGTAGCAGTGAATGCAGTGCTTGTTTGGCACTAGATCTACTCCTACATATTAGAGTGGATCTAGGTTAACTCACTGGTGACTTGTCAAACCTATTGTTCACCTCTTGACACTGATAATGCAGAGTTGCATTCTCCACTCTCAATAGAGCAGTTTCAGCTGACTTGGCACTAATGTTTTCCTGCAAAAATTACATCAGTGAGTTTTCATAATTTTGTATAACTTATAAAAAATACAAATAAATATGTTCAATTCAAATTACCTACTAGGTTCCAAAGGTGTTGAGATCCACAAGGTGAGGTAAGAGACTTGAGATGTGCCTTTTCTTCAACGGCCGACAAACTTCGCACCAATACTGCTTGTCAAACTAGGCACTCGCAGGGTTAGGGTACTTTTGGGTAACCCACCACATATGCGTTTTGCAATCAAATAATAAAACTTTAATTGGAGTTACAAAACTTTAATTAGAGTTAGGATCCTCCAGCTAACCAGACTTTTTCCAGGTGTACATTCTGGTCCACCACTTCTCAAACAAGGACTCTTGTCATTCACATTCTTTCATCTGCAACAACATGTTAATAATTAATAAATGAAATATCCAAAAAAAAACCACACTATCCACAATGCTCAAACCGCCTTACACTTTACACATCGAACTTCTTTCTCCATATCAACATTATATCCACAAAAACTAAGACTCAACCATAACTCATCCAATTAACACAAGAAAATTATTCCCAATTAACTTTGCATGCCCAACACTTTCTAACTTCCATAACAATGTCCAAATTTCAAAATCCCTCAAATTCAAATCAATAATTTGAAACCACACTGGATACTAACAAAATTATATCCATAAACAATAATAAGCGCTTACCCATTCCAAGAAATCAAATAAAACCTCAAGAAATCAAACTTACAGAAGGAGAAAGATACCTATTGAGAGAGAAACAATAGAGAAGGAGATATGGTTTGGAGGAGAGGAAAGAGATTCGGCTAACTAATGAGGGGAGTCAATCGAAGGAGAAGAGGAGAGTCCAGCAATAAAGGAGAAGAGGACAAGAGAGGGTAGAGGAAACAAGATAAGGGTAGTGTGCAAATCGGAAATGAGCAAGTGAGAAGCTGGAAGTCTGTGATATCCAAAAAATGATCATGATTTTAATCATCGCTTGAATTTTAATAATTTAGCCTCGATTAGTTGTCAAAATTGGGGCCAAAATCTCCGTAATAATATGAGAATTATAATCGTCACCACCCAGGTAGTGACCATTTATCCACATGGCACTTGCTTGACCCTCAACCTGCTATGCGTTATGTGACAAATTAAATCATCACAGAAGTTTCACCCAAATTTCTCCTAAAATTTTTCATATCCCGCCCAAATACCTTTTCTTTTCATTTAACTTTTCCTACAATTTTTCCTTGATTGGTTATTTTTGCCCATGATTTACTCTTGATTTTTTATTTATTCCTATAATTTTCCCACAATATCCAACCACTACACTTTTAGTGAATAAAGTGCAAAATCTTAGAAATTTTGTGTGAAATTGCCATTTATTGAAAAGTTCAGGGTTCGTTAGAATAATTATTATCGATGACTAAAATTATGTTTTTTTCAAAATTTTGGTACCTAATTTCATGAATATAAACAGTTTAGGGACCAATGTTGTAATTTTAATAAATTTATAGTAAGCTCATTAAACTTGCTAAATATGGAAACATTAAAAGAAAATATACTTTCTAAATATAGAAACCCCTTAAAATAGAGGGGTTGAGGGGTTTAAGGTTTTAAGGTTTGGGTTAAAGGTGAAGTCTTTAAGGATTAGGGTTTATTGTTGATGGGTTAGGGTTAGGGTTAGGGTCAGGGTTTATAGGTTTAGGGTTTTAAGGTTTGGTTTAAGGTTGAAGGTTTTAGGGATTGGGGTTTAGTGTAAAAGGGTTAGGGTTAGTATTAGGATTGAGAGGTTTACGGTTTAGTGTTTAAGGGTTAGGGTTAGGGTTTGGGGGTTTAGGGTGTTTAGGGTTTGGGTTTGGGTTAGGGTTGGAGTGTTTAGGGATTATGGGTTAGGGTTTAAGGTCTAGAGTTTAAGGATTAGGGTAATTATTGTTAGGGTTGGGGCTTAGGGATTTACGGTTAGGGGTTTAAGGATCAGGGTTAAGATTAATGTTTAAGAATTTAGGGTAAGGGTTTAAGGTCATTCAAGGATAAGATTAGGGTTTATGGATGTTTATGGTTACAGTTTAAGGCTTATGGTTAGGGTTAGGGTTAGAGGTTTAGGGATTAAGGTTCAGGCTAAAGTTTAGGCTTTTAGAGTAAGAGTTTAAGGACATTTAGGGTTAGGGTTAGGATTTTAGGGTAAGGGCTTATGGACTTACGGTTATTGTTTAGGGTTTTAGGGTAAGGGTTTAGGAATTAGGGTTATGATTTATTTAAATGTTCATTTTTCTATTTTTAGTTTCAATGTATGCATGATGGTGAATTTTCATAAAGTATTAATAAGTGTTTTTTAAGAATCATTTGTTTAGAATTTTCATAAGTCTTTCTCAAACTAAAAAATGATTAAATGTTTGTTGTTTGTGGTGATAGTATTTCATTTAGATTTTTGTGGCAAAATTGTAATAGGAATTGCTATGATTTTACTATGCTATACTGCTACAATTTTTATTGTAGTAAATTTGTCACAAATTTTGTCCTAAAAATTTCCCTTTTTTTTAATGGCAACAAAAGAATTATATTAATAATGAACCAGGTACAAAGGAAGTCCAAAAGAATAGGTGAGGTTATGTCAGAAGTTGAACTCCACACCGTACTAATTAGCACAACACTACAAGCCAAATTGGCTCCCAACTAAACTGATAAGTTTTCATCCATATTTCCTAGGCAACCAATTTGAAACAGCAGCCTAAGATGTACTAACCAATCAATCCATATACTATTAGCCACAATACTTCTATTAACAATAAAAAAAAAATGACAAGAACTGGATGTTCATGAAGATTTTAGCAGGAATAAACTTCTTTGAATTGAAAGCCTTGTGATGAATACTAAAAAATGTATAGCTATTAAAGATTTAAATCATCATTATACACTTTTAGTATGATTAATTTTTCTAATTTGAGCAGTTATTCCACCGAGTTACTATTCATACATATTTACTGTTCATACACGGGATCATTATTCACCGCGTTTCACTGTTCATATGCGAATTTACTGTTCATACACGGGGTACTATTCATCCATCTTTGCAAAAATATGCTAAATAACTACTTTTTATGTAGGTAGATAAAATCACGACATCTTATAATTCTTAGACCAATGATCAAGACCTCAAACATATACACTTTTCAGTTTGTCGTCTAGCCTGATTGAGAGATAGAAGGCCAAATTTAGATCACAAACAGAATTAATTCCAGCATTTGCGCACTTGGTGATCCTTTACGAGAAACCCATATTTGGAGTTATAGATGTCGGAACTGATTGGTTCTAAATTCGTTCGAAAGCCAACGCATAGATCTTCAACTCCATTTCACATGCTGAGAACAAGTTTGATAGTTTTTATTGCCGAAATCTGGTTATAAATGAGACAATCTATTTTGCAGTGCACTAAAGAATAATTTTGGTAGAAAAATTGTAACTTGGGCTACAGATGTTGGTTTTGAATGATCAAATTATCATTTCGAAGCTAAAGAAGATATCTACAAATCACATGCTTTGAAGAAAAGCTAAATCGATGTGTATGATAGTCAAAAAATTAAAAGAAGTTTGGACCACCCTTGTTGACTTGTATTCACCTACCTTTACTATTCTAACCTACTGGTTACTATTTAACCTACTTCAAGGCTCTATAAATAGGCATATTGGGGGGAGGATGAAAAAAAGCTTGTTCTTAGGCCATTTTAGAATTCTTGTATCAAAGTTAGCTTTTCTTCTTTGATTTTACTCTTATTTTCAATCCTGAAACCCTGTTTAACGTGTTTTATTCTTGTTCTTACTTTGATCATTTAATATATGTTTATTTCATTTTTATATATGTTGTTTACTCTTATCATAACAAACTAATCTTTCTCTTGCTAAAGTGAAAAGGTGAAGCTTTTGGTATAAAAGTTATGACTGATTTGAATAGATTCTAACATTATTAGTATTAACTTTCTTAATCGATTTACGTACTCTCTTTGTTAAGTGGGAGTCTTGATTCAGCATGGTCAATCATTGATACAAAAGCTACTTGATTCCTTCTATAAAGCATGGCTCTGCCGGCTATGTTGGAATTTTGTGTTATTATGAACAAAGGTTGGCATGATGGATACTTGAACTTATTTGCAAGAGTTGGCGTTATAAGATTAATGAAAGCTAATGCTTATAAGATCAATGAAGGCTAATACTAAATCATGCCTAATGTTTCTGAAATTTGATTATTAAATTTTCCGATTAAGACCTCTTTTATGTGTGGATCCCAATTTGAGTTGGAAGATGGGTTAAAATTAATCATAACTGATATACCAAAAGTCGATCCCTTAACCTTAGTTATTTTATTTGAATTTGAATTTTAATCAACACTTGTTCACACCTTGCACCAAATACTTTCTTTGTAAAAAATCTTTAATTGGTATTTATTGTTTCACTTCCCTGTGTTTCGATACTTAGACTCTCAATATTTTACTACTTGCGACAACCTACATTTGGGTTACAACTGTTAAAGTGCATCACCTTGTCATTCTGATCTTTTCAAATTGCCCATGCTGTGACGAAAAGTGTTGCATGAAAAGCTTGAACCTGCTCCTTACAACCTAGTAGCAGAGAGGTCGGTTTTAGAAGCTGAATCAAATCCAATCCAGTAAGGAGTTGTAGCCCCCACTAATCATAGACACGAGCCTAAATAGATGCAGCCAACGAACAAAATACCAAGACATGCTCCAGCGTTCAGATGAGCCTTTGCAGATAACACACCAGTCTTCATCCAAGGAAATGCCTCTGAGAAATAATTTTCACTTCGTGGCCAACCTATCTTGAAGTGCCCTCCAAGTGAAAATATTTATTTTGAGAGATATTAATCTGCTTCAGCATTCCCAGCCAATTGTAGAATCAACTTGAAGCAGCTATTGATCAATCGTTTGGCTTATCTTCCTAACTTCACATGCTCCTTATTTGAGTCAATTTAAATTGTCGATGAAAAATCATAGTAAAATTATCGCAATTTTTGACCTTTTTTTTATCATAGGAATTAGTACTATCATCAGAAAATTGTTGTGAAGCTTGTCGTTGACTGGTCGACACTTGCTGAAGTGTTAATTATGTGGTGATTACTATTTACCTCAATTTAAATTGTTGTTGTTGATCATTGCTTTAGCTCCATTCTCTTGTAGTGTCTCTAGTGTTATGTCTATGTAATATCAACAGGATACAAAGCCAGTATAGGTTTGGAAAAGGTTTACTGAATTGAATATTTACCAGAGTGTTTGATTTAAATAATGAAGATGTTTGACCCCCAAATGTTTTTTTTTTTTGGCCCTTTTTTGGGGGCTGTTTAGGTTCTTGTCATGCGAGCAAATAAAGTTTGTCTGTCTCATCGATAAATAGACAAAAAGAACCAATCACCCAAAAAAAAAAAAAAAAACAGTCAAAAGGGAATTTTTAAGTTGATGGCTTTAATTAATTAAACGGAGAGTAAAGAGTTCTTGATTGGTATCATAATGTTCCTAAACTTTGTTTTTTATCGATATTTGGCATCAACTTTTCGTACATGCTAGTCAATCACGGAAACAAGGAAACATAACATGGTAGCATGACGTAAAAAAATAAAATTAATTAGGTTGTAAATTTAAAATACTAAATCTTTTAGTAATTAAGTTTTGTAAACCCAATCTGTTAAGAACTCTGGAGAGCCCCAGACTCTCTAGGGGGTACAAAATATAGAGTTTCAAATAATGAACTTTCACTTGAACGACGTCTTCATCACTCAACTCGATCGCCCTTTATACAAAAAAAAAAAAACATTTACTTTCTACAAAAGTATTTCGAAATTGCTTTTTAAACTTATTAAAGTGTAAGGTTTTAAAAAATGTATAAGTTAGATAAATAATTTTTTATATAAAAATAATGCCCAATAATTCATTGATGTTAGTGCAAAACAATTTGACCCTAAATTGTATGTTTTGGAATGGTGTTTAACGAAATATTGGATGGGAATATTTCCTTCTGGATTCTTTCAAAGGATTACAATTTCATATAAAGGGGTTAATTAAGCAAGATATATATATTGATAGTCAAAGTCATGGCTACCATGGAAAGTCATCGTTAAGCTAACATAGAGAGCTGCAAAATTTCATGCACTAAAAGATAACATTACAAAGCGCACAGGTTATGTGTTCTTAAAGAGGGTCCTCCGACACTAATGCCGAAATAAAGAGGAAGGAAAGGAGAGTTAAAGCATAATGTGGTTGTGATTTCTGAGGGTTTCTTACGACTTACCTTGCTAGGTCAATCAAATGGCTTTTTATAGCCGACAGGTTGTGCCGGATATGAAGATCGAATCATAAGAGATTCACATAGAACCCGAGGCTGAGAAAAATCTCTAGGGTGTGGAGGTTGTAGAGGAGATAGTAGAAGATTTTGTTCAACCATTCACGTGTCATTATTAGGAGATATGTCTCTTGAAATGATGTCTGGATTTTGTGGCGATTCCCATAGAGACTCATGTGTAGTTTAGCGGGCCAGATGGATCTTTGTTAGCTTATGGTGGCGGATGCTGGCCCTTATAGGCAAGGCAACGACTCATCACAAAGCGGGATGGACTTTGCCTTGGTTTGTACTTCCCAAAAATGTTGTATGTGCATACTGGGCTAATCTAGTCTGTTGGTCTTTGATTGTGTGTGTGTGTGTTTGTGTATGTCCTTATAAAGTTTTAGGGTAAATTACAAAAGCCCCTAGTGGTTTAATCTAACATACACTTTGTCACCTTCTATTTTAAAAAACCTATATTTTGCCCATACTTCTTTTGTAGTATTTGACAACAACTTCTGAAACTATAAATTAAACAATCTAATAATCATATTCCACTAATTTCAAGATTTTTGATATTTTTTTCATAGCTAAATGACCCTTAAAAAATACTGATATGCATTTACAAGAAGAAAAATACATTTACAGAAAGAAAAAACTAATAATTTAAAATATTTATTAACTATTAAAAAAATATTAGAGAGACTGAATAATTAATGGAAGATGACTATCATACAGTTTAAATTACAGTTTTAAAAAATTGTTATCAGACAATATAAAAGAACTAGGGGGTAAAGTATAGATTTTAAAAAATAAATTGAATAAACTATAAATTAAGGTAAATCTCAGATGAGTAATTGTAACTTTTCTGAAGTTTTAACTTCATTTGCTGATAGAGTTTGTCGGTCCAAAGTCATACACAGGAAATGTTTATTTCGTGTGAAAAGAATTTGAGATGTGGGGGAATGAAAGAAAAGGTGTATACGAAGGCTTTCAAACCGTAATCACTTGTTCTTTTTGATAGTATAGAAGTATATATTAAAAGGATGATCACGACTTAGAGAAATCAAAAAGAGAAAGAAAACTTATAGAAAACAAAAAGAAAAAGTTCATGGCAACGAGTCAAACTGATCTTTTTGAAAATTTCTGTGTGGTTTAGACTGTAGGGAGACAACAGGTATATTCCTGTTTTGCTTTGCAGTTAATGGGTCATTCACAACCAACAATCCCTAACCTATGGTATGAACAAATCCAAGCAACCTTGTCCAGAAAAAAAAAAAAGCAAAGTAAATAAAAGAAAAAAGAAAAAGAATAACAAAGCCAGCTGAAAACATATCTAGAATATATCGTAGATATTTATATAGGAATTGAATCAGTCATAAATGTTATACTTCCCTTTCCCAGGCATCGCAATTTGCTCTGATACCAATTATTAAAAATCGAGATCATACTGATCAATCAAGCAAAAAAAATGGGGAAAATCTTCAAGAGCACAATACTTTTACATGGAACGCGAAAAAAGCGCATATTCTTGTAATTCTAAGATCTAATGAAAAAATTTAAGTATTTATTGTCAGAGGCACGGCCAAGTTAAATGACATTTTTCACTCATGTCATCTTCTACAATAAATTATTGAAGTTCAGGAAAACTAGAACATGGTGACCCAATTAAAATTTTACATATATTTGAGTGTCCAATGATGCACTTTTCTGTATGTACAAAATTCAACCTAAGCTTCTCAATTAAAATGCTCATAATCAAAATTGAAGTAACTGAATGAACGCTACAAACAACGCACTATAGCGACAAAAAAACAAAAAAACTAATTTGTGGGGTAAGGGAGGAGCTAAAAAATGATTAAAGGCAAAATATTGCTTCCTTTTGTAGACCGAAAGTAAACTGAAGGTATTGACTTTTATCTTTTCTCTGTTGGAGTTTCAGTACCGGGCAGAAAAATACAGTTGCGATTTCAAAATTTTATGGGGTTAAACTGTAAATATTATGTAAAATGATATACTATACGAAATAATATTTCAAATAATGACGTTGTAATCTCATTAAGTATGGATTATGTAAGCCTGAAATCCAATCTGAACCACATTTTTGAATTGGGTTCAATTGCATAAAACAAAAATCATGGTTCATAAGTTGGTTCTAGATCTGATAGAACTATTGGTTTACGAATTGGTTTCGGTTTCATATGAAACCAACTTGAGGTATATGTATAAATATATAATAAAAATTATGATATTACTGAATTACTCATATATTCATAATTATATATGAATATGTACATACTAAATGCGTACGTTACTAAATTCTTTATACATTTATGTATGAACATGTACAATTTAACATGTACATTAAAAATTATGATATCACTAGTACAATATCTATTGGGAATGCAATTTTTCACAATTACAAATTGTGTGAGCCTCTTTAATAAAAACCCCATATTTGTTATTAAACAATCATTTAATAACTCACATGATAAAGTCATATTGACCTAATGTGAAGAGGGATATAAAGTCAATGGATCAATAAAGATTTTGCCTTTAGATGAGCTCTCACGTCATAGTTGATTAATTAGTTTCGTACTTTAACATTTATGAAAATTAGTTTGAAGAGATATTACAAGAGGAACGTGGAATATCGACTGAAATAGGCCACCAAAAACTTTGGGCCGCTATAATGTCGATCGTCAATCGGACACCAAAAAGTATTTTCAAGGTTGATGAAAGTTGTGGTGATTGAACAATTGTGGTTCCTAAAATCGGTCGCCAACTAGAACTAATTTAGTGACTGATTGATAGGTGTTGTGAGTTTTAAACTCTAACAATAAGTGCACGGTAAATATTAAAATTGGGTAAGAAAGAGTATCATTCTCATAATAATTGATTGAATTATTTATCAAGTACCACTACTCTAAGTTAACTTTAGATAAACATTCAAAGTTGAATGAAATGTAAGCAAGTCAATCAAGTAATTTAACCTAGCTAAGTGGAATGCTACTAACCTAGAATGCAAGAATGTAATGTAAATTTGTGGTTTTTAACAAATTATGAAAACATACTTCCAATGGGTTCACTATTTAGATTTGTTAGTTAATGAATTTAAGCTAGTGATTTGGTTTTCATTACTTATTTGTGAAGTCAACTAATCAAATCCTTACTTTTCCAAGTAAAAGGATTAACTCTATTTATTCTAAGCTTAGTAAGGATTCACATCCACTTACAAGATTAGATAGAGGTATTAATGCTCATTTTACCTTCACCTAGTAACTTACACTAGATTCTCAACAAGCTCACTATCACTAACTCTTTCTCCTAGGCCCGAGGTGTAGGATGTGAAAAATGAAGTTGAAGTCCCTCTTCTCAAGCTTGGTTCCAGATTTTTCTAAGCCTTGGAGATGTCATTGTCACTCACCTACCCATTTGGATCAAATCCTTTAGCCAATAGCATGCTTGGATTTAAAATGGAGGTGGGGGACCCTTTTTTTCTCGGGTACAGGGGCGCCTAGGCCTCAGGAAAGGGCTTTTTAGTGCCTAGGCTTCCAGGCTTGAAGGTCCTTGGCACCTAGGCGCCACTAGTGCTTAGGCCTCAATGCATGAAATTTCACGCAGGGACAAATTGCACTGTGGCGCCTAGACGCCACTCCTGGGGCCTAGGTCTCACAGTTATAAACCCGTTTTGACTTTCGCATACTGGTTTTCCATTTCACTTGTCCTGGTGCTATTCCGATGCTATGGTCCACTTCTCCAACCTGCAAAATGAAATAACAAAGCAAGAATCGGTAGAAAAATGTTGGTGGTGAAGTAAAAAATGGTAGTTAAAGTTGATAAAAAGTCAACATGTTTGACCACAAAATTAACATTTATCGAACTCCCACAAACTTAGAAAAATGATAGTCCCTACATTCACTAACCTAAAAACATAAAACAAACAAAACATAAAAGCTAACAATGCATACTCAATATCATATCATAAAGTCATCCAAAGTACAATGTCAACTCGAGAAAAGTTAAGGTAAGTAATGGAAGAAGAACTTTGACATTAATGGTAGGTAATCGCTCAATAAGTGTTTCACTCCCTAATCTATGGTTACCTAGTGCATCTACAGCTTATTATGCTACTTCATCCACAAATTTGTAAAAATACCCAAACTACCCATGAATTGTCCCTAAGGAGAATGCATGCAAATTTAAGTCCAATGACATATAATAGAGGCAATACCATGGCCAGGTTTGGTGTGTACAAGAATCAGCAAGAGGCTTTTTAAGGTGGAGCTAAAGAAGTAAGTCAAGCATAACCACAATGGGGAAGCCTAATAATCAAACCTAAAGTCCCACCCAAGGTATCCCAACTTAAGAAAAAAAAATGCATTTTGTTAGCTTCCAAGCAACAACCCAAATAAACCCCACATGCACAATTTTGAGAAAACACTTAAGTGGATTTCTATCAAATGAATAAAGTAGTACTACCTTTCCCTCTTTTTATTTATTCTATATATATATTGTTTTTTAACAAGGGCTTTTTCATGTTGACTCGTTTTGCCTTTTTCTTGAGGGAAATATAGTGTTTAACAAATTAGAAATTCACTCAATTTTCAAACTTCAAACAATTGTGCATGATTAATCCATAAAACACCCAACCCATACTACATAATTTTAACGTTAAGTCTATAAACCCAGCATCTCCCCTAAACTTATTCATTGTTCATTCACATAACACTTAATTTTTTACCCTTCCCAAGCCCGCGTATGTAATGCTCAACTTACTTCAAGGACCAAGAAAGGATAAAAAAAAAAGGATATAGCTCAATTATGTGGGTTAAACAACAAACATGGCTTAAAGACTCAAAGGGGTTAACTATGGATTATAATGAAGGGTTAGCCATTTAGATTTGTAATTAGCCCTAAGTTGTCATTTTCATCCCCTATTTGCATGCATTAATTTGAATATAAAGGGGTCCAAAATCAAATTAAGGAATCCATAAGCAAAACAAGCACCACTCCAATGAACGAATTAATTCAAAGTGCAAGTGTGCCACACAAGGCCCAAAGATTCATCGGGTATAGTTTCTACCATTAATGACAAGTGAAAATCTATCCTTACTTAACAAAACTTACAATCAAGTTGAACTTGTAAATGAATCCCTCTAATCATAATAAAGAGCATGCATCCGGTCCTTAAATGCACACAACCTAAATGCAACTACATGTTCCTACATGCAAACTCTAATGTTCATGCCAGGAATTAAAATGTACAATTAAGTAAGCTAAATGCCATGTAAGGGAAACAACGAAATCAACCAAACAACTATCATGCGAAGAATTAGACAAGTACTCATCCATAAGTAACCCTCCCAAGCTTAAACAAAACATTGTCCTCAAGTGACAAGAAAGGAAAAGCTAGAGAGAGAGCGTGAAGAATTGTACCTGAGGATGCAGATGTTCCCGCCTCCAACTAATCTTCATGCATGTCATGTGCGTTGGAGGACTATCCAACTAGTAGGTGAGGCGGAATTGTGGATATGTCCCGTAGGGAAAACTGAGAAAAGTTAAGGTAAAATGAAGAATGATGGTTGAGTGGGTGAGGGATATACCAAGGGTGGGTGGAAAGGTGGAGGTGAGGTGGGATTTGTGGGAAGAGTGGATACTCAGGAGGGAGGTCGGGGTTTTGTTGCATGGCCGCCTACTTGACTTGGGCCAAAATCATCTTTGCACACCTGGCCAATAGTGAATATATCCTTCCCGGGCATCGGTAGCAAAGGAAATGAACCACCATTCCAAATGATCAACCCGTGAGATCACTTCATCCTGAACCCTGCCAATAGTAAGATGGATCTTGTTAAGGGTGATGGCGAGAGCTTTGTTGGAAGTGTGGATGGGATCGATGAGGAATTCCTATTGAGGTGCTGCTTGTCCCTCCCGACTTATTGGGTCTTAAGCCTCTTCATCTTCTTCTTGTTGGTCCTCGTCTTCTTCATCCCCCGCCATCTCATAACCATGCAGCTTGCTCAAAGAGATGTCCATGGGTGTAGGAGCAAAGATAAGTGGGTCCTCCGATTAATGTACTCCAGACTCTGGCAAAAGCTCCATAATCAATTGAGGGAATTAGAGATTCCCTCTTATTGTTCTTGTCACCTTGCTTATGTTCTATGTGATGTAAGCTCCCACATTAACCCGGTAATTGGAGGCAATGTAAAAGCGAACCTAATCCCAGTCCGAAGTTACATGAGCCAAATGAGTGAAGGGTATGAGCCAGGCATTGATGAAGTAATCCCACGTCTTCATTTCCGGCACGAAGAAGGAGGCAGCAAAATGGATCTCTCGAGGTTGTCTTTGCTATGAGTCCAAAGGATAACCTGCGCACATATCCTACTAGTCATCTAATCAAAGGCACCATCGTGAAGAGGGTTTCCAATCTCAGGATTGATTCTAAGGTGATTGTTGATTTCACTTTGAGCTATCTTCACGGTCCTCCCTTAAACAGTCTTCGTTTGGGCTGAATGGCGTTTGGGTTGGGTGGCGCTCAAGTTGGTGTAGAATTCTACCACAAGTGTTCATGAAACCATGATGTGCATTGTGGTGCCCATGTCCTCCAAGCTCTTCGCTCCACCACCACTAAGATTTTGTCATTTTCTGATGCTCCAAAGATCAAATCCTTTCTCGATTGTGAGCTTCCTTTTCACATAAACGCCAAATAAGTCCCTACCTTCTTGTTGACAAAGTTGGGTTTTCCATGGCTGGCTCTTGGGAACGCTCTTCCCGTGTCTTCTTGCATTTTCCTTTGTCAGCCCCCTTCTCCTTGGTCTTGGTGTCATTGTTCCTACACCAAGCAACAACATATATAAAACTCTATCCATGGCAATCTCTCATAATTAGAATGAAAGACACAGCCTCTTCATATTCAATTAAATATTTCCACCTCCCAAGAGAAAAATCTACATTATTGCACACATCTACAAACAAGCACTTTGGACAAACTATGAACCTCAAGTATGAATTTATTTAGGTAAAAATGTTTATCATGACATCATTGAAAGATATGGCATACCAACTGCACGAAGCTATCGGCACTAACAGATGTGCATCTAAGGAAGAATAAGAGCTTAGACCATCATCTATGCACTACCTAGATGCTACTTATTTCAATATGTACAGCCAACTAAGCTCGCATGTGAAGAGCTAAATCCATGAACATGATATGAACAAAACAAGTCATGATGGCATAGCAAAAGTTCCATGATTTTTCCATTATCAAACAAGCATTCAGGTGCAAATGAAAGGTTCAATCATGTAGTATGCAACACCTAGATGTAATAGAAGCAAATAACTAATGCAAGGAACCCCACATGAAGCTACATTATGCTCCCAAGACCCTTATGGTGAAATGACCCAAATTCATGTTCTCAAGTTTCTAGAAGACTTATAAGCTCAAATTCTTACAATGTGGCTTAAATTGATTGCTAGACTTGTTAGACCCATTCAATTAAAGATAGAATCGCGCTATTGCAACATCCACAACATCAAGAACAAGCTTCCAATGAAATTTGCCATGAAAAATTCGCGGGTCTCTATAGGTGGTATTTTCAAGCCATGATTTTGGTGTTAGATTGTTGTTTGTAAGCATAAAATCACTTCCTCAACAACAAATATATCAAGAATTGTTGTTTGTAAGCATAAAATCACTTCCTCAACAACAAATATATCAAGAACAAGCATGAAATCACTCAAAAACACCAAAAATCGCTACTTTTCACCATACCTCATTCTCTCCTAGAACCTAATATTTCAATACTTTTATGCAAGAATCATAAAAAAAAAAAAAAAAGATGAAGGTCACTTGTGTCTTGTTCGTGTAGAAATCGACAAGAAAATCAAGTTGTGGAGCTCACGGAAAGTCTAGGGCTTGAAATTATAAGGGTTTGGAGAAGATGGTTTGTGTTAAATTGGGGAAAATGAAGTTTAATTTGGCCATCGTGGGTCTAGTGCCTAGGCACCGAGAGTGTTGTCCCTAGCGTTGCAATGCCTAACAAAATAAGGCCCCTATATGTCTTTTCACCTTATAGCGCCTAGGTTCCATAGGTGTTACGACGCCCATGCAAACGGAAAGACTTTCCAGTTTGGCCCCCATTTTAAAAATTTGTTTAATTTTACCTTCAATTTTACCTTCTACCAAAATTCATGCACAAATTTTTTTTGAAGTGTTGCTTCTTTCACTATTTTTTCCATCTACAAAAATTATACAATTGCTTCCCGTTATTCAAGAAAAAAATGCAACAACTCTTAAATCAACAAAACACTATCTAAATGCAAATAAAAAGTTAGGGTGCCTCCCGAAGTGTGCTAAATTTAATGTTTTAGCTAGATGACTTCCCTTTTTATGATCTTCAAGTGGTTGGATCCGCCAAGCAAAGCTTGTCAGAAATTTGAGTTTTTACCCATAATAATGCTTTAATCTTTGCCCGTTCACTTGAAATGTACTTCCATCATCCATCCTTAACTCAATATCTCCATAAGGCGAGACTTTTCCCACCACAAAGGGACCCTACCCCTTGATTTCAACTTGCCCAGAAATAACTTGAGTCTTGAATTGAAGAGCAATACTTTTTTACCCGGAACAAATTCTCTCCTCATATTAAGCTTATCATGTCATATCTTTGTCTTCTCTTTGTACAACTTGGCACTCTCATAAGCTTCTCGGTAAAATTCATCAAGCTCATTCAATTGGAGAAGTCTCTTATCACCAACTTCCTTCAAAACAAAGTTGAGCTTCTTAATTGCCCAATATGCCCGATGTTCAAGCTCTACCAATAAGTGATAAGGCTTGCCAAACACAAGCCTATAAGGAGACATTCCAATCGGTGTCTTGTAGGCGGTTTGATAAGCCTAAAGAGCGTCATCCAACTTCTTGGTCAAATCTTTTCTTGTTCCATTGACCATCTTCTCAAGAATTTGCTTGACATCTCAGTTAGACACTGGCCATTTAATTACGGGTGATAAGAAAGAGCCATCCTGTGTCTCATACCCTACTTGGCCATCAAACATGCAAAGATCTTGTTGAAAAAATGAGAACCAACATCACCCATTATGGCTCTTAGAGTGCCAAAGTGGGAAAATATGTTCTTTTGGAGGAATTTGACCACCACCATAGCATCATTTGTTAGTGTGGCCATAGCTTCAACCCACTTGGAGACGTAATCCACCGCCAATAATATATAAGAGCAACCAAAGGAAGGTGGGAATGGTCCTATGAAGTCGATACCCTACACATTAAATATCTTAACCTCCAAAATATTAGTAAGTGGCAACTTATGTCTTCTAGAGATATTTCTCACTTTTTGATAATTGTCACGAGTCTTCACAAAAGCATAGCAATCCTTGGAAAGAAAAGACCAATAAAAACCCAGCTGGAGTACCTTCACGGTGGTTCTTGTTTGTCTAAAATGCCCACTATAAGGAGATGAATGGTAATGGTGAATGATATCTGACACTTCCTCCTTGGGAACACACCTCTTAATAACTTGATCAGCACACCTCTTGAATAACAAAGGTTTATCCCACAAATAATATTGCACATCCACTAAGAATTTCCTTTTTTGTTGAGAATTGAACTCTGGAGGTAATACTCCACACACCAAATAATTCACATAGTCGGCAAACCAAGGAGTGCTAGCTTTTACCTTTAGAAGATGTTCATCCGGGAATGACTCCTTGATGGACAATAAATGTCATTCTTTCTCTAATTCTAGTCTTAAAAGGTGTTTCGCCACTAAATTCTTTCTTCCCTACTTGTATCTAATCTCAACATTAAACTCTTGTAGAAGCAAAATCCCCTAAATCAACCTTGGCCTAGCATCCTTCTTGGTGAAGAGATATCGAATAGTTGCATGGTCGGTGAACATTATCACTTTTTATGGTAAGGATGTATTACTAGAATTATCAAAAGAGAATACCACCGCCAGATTTCTTTCTCCATGGTGGTGTAGTTTTGTTGTGCCGGGTCCAAGGTCTTGCTTGCATAGTAAATGACTCAAAAAGTCTTCTCTCTTCTTTGGCTAAGCACCGCTCCTATTGCAAAGTCACTTACGCCACACATAATTTCAAATGGTTAACTCCAATTCAGTGAGATAACAATGGATGCGACCACAACTTTCTTTTTAATCAACTTAAATGCTTCCAAGCAATAACTATCAAATTCAAACTCAGTATCCTTTTCTAATAATGAATGAAGAGGCTTCATAATTTTGGAAAAATCCTTGTGGAATCTTCTATAAAATCCCACATGCCTATGGAAGCTTCTCACACCTTTAACATTATTTGGTGGAGGCAATTTTTCAATGGCCATAAATTTTGCCTTATCTACCTCAATGCTTTTGGAAGAGATTTTGTGCCCAAGAACAATGCCGGATTTTACTATAAAGTGGCACTTCTCACAATTAAAAGCAAGGTTGGTCTCTTCACACCTCTTCAACACCTTCACCAAATTTCCCAAACAATCATCAAAGGAAGAGCTAAATACAAAAAAGTCATCCATGAATACCTCAATAATCTTCTCCACCATATCGGCAAAGATAAACATCATGCACATTTGAAATATGGCCAGTGCATTGCACAACCCAAAGGGCATCCTCTTAAATGCATAAGTGTTATAGGGACAAGTGAATGTTGTCTTTTCTTGGTCTTTCGGTGCAATGGCTATTTAGTTGTACCTAGAATACCCATCAAGGAAGCAATAGAACTCATGACTGCCCAACCTATCCAACATTTGATCAATGAAGGGAAAGGGAAATGGTCCTTTCTTGTGGCATTGTTGAGCTTTCAGTAGTCCATACATACCCTCCAACCGGTGATGGTTCTAATAGCAATGATATCAAAGTTTTGGTCCGTCACTATGGTTATTTCTCATTTCTTAGGTACTACTTGAATAGGGCTAACCCATTGGCTATCGGAGATGGGATAAATTATAGCAGCATTCAAAATTTTTAAAATCTCTACTCTAACCACTTCTTTCATGGTGGGATTTAACCTTCTTTGGTGCTCAATCATGGGTGTATATATATCATGCAGTCTAATTTTATGCATGCAAATAGAAGGGCTAATACCCTTGATATCACTAATGGACCATGCAAGTGTATCTTTATGCTCCCTTAGCACCCTTAACAATTTTTCTTCCTCCAACAAAGATAAGCATGAAGAGATAATCACCAGGTATGAATTATTAGGACCCAATAACACATACTTCAAATCACTAGGCAACACTCTCAAATCCAGTTTTGGTGCACCTTTCTTATTCAGATTAAGCAAACATAAATTCTCACATGTATTCACTAAAGTCCTATCATCCACTAATACATTCAAAGAAATAGACATATCATCAACATACTTCTCAATAGCACCATCATAACTTAATAAAGTTCTTAAGAGTGGATCATCACATAAAAATTCCTTCTTTACTTCACTAGTGCAAGTATCCACTACATCAAGGAAGAAGCAAGTACTCACCTCATCTGGGGCTTTAATAGCTTAGGAAATATTAAAGTCCGTGCTCTCTTCATTAACCCTCAATGTTAGCTTGCCTTGCTCAACATCAATTAATGCTTTGCTGATTGCCAAGAAAAGTCTTCCAAGGATTAAGGGAATGTCCTGGTCCTCCTCCATGTCAAGCAAAATGAAATCAACCGGGAAAACAAACTTCCCAACTTTCACTAGCATATCCTCTACCACTCCCTTTGGATATGTCAATGATCAATCAGCAAGTTAAAGACATATGGTGGATGGCTTGATTTTACCCAACTCCAATTTCCTAAAAAATGAAAAGGGCATAAGATTAATGCTTGCACCAAGACCACACAATGCCATATTATGAGAAGATGGACCAATAGAGCAAGGTAATATGAAACTCCCTAGGTCTTTAAGCTTTTGAGGATGCTTCCTTTGGAGAACCACACTACATTCTTCACTATGCTTGACGGTTTCATAGTCTTCAAATTTCTCTTCTTCGCAACGATGTCCTTCAAGAACTTGGCATAATTGGGCATTTGATTCAATGCTTCCAAAAGAGGAATATTTATATGAAGCTTCTTGAAGATCTCCAAGAGTTTCTCATATTACTCCTCAAGCTTCTTCTTTTGAAATCTTTGTGGGAATGACAAAGGTAGGTTGGGCAGGTTTTATTGAATCTTGGACAATTGTTCTTTAGGTAATTCCACCATTTGTTCTTCTTCCGTTTCCCTTTCATTTTCAACCATAGGAGTGACTTGAGAACACCTATTCTTCTATGGATCTTCAAGTTACTTACCTCCTCTAAGTGTGAAGGCTTGACAATGCTCCATTGGGTTTATCTTAGTATCACTAGGAAATTTCCCTTTTTGAGATGTCTTCACTGCTAAAGCCAATTGCCTAATTTGATTCTCTATGTTCTTGATGCTCGCACTCATATTGGTCTCTATACTAGCAATGTTAGCACTCAAGCTAGCCATCTTAGCTTCATTCTTCTCCATTCTATCTCTTCTCTCCTTCATGAATTGCAACATGATTTTTTCCATAAAGGACTTCTTCTCCATTGAAGCTTGGTTGAAACTGAGATGTGGTGGTGGTTGTTGCACATTTCTTGTATTCCTATAAGGAAAATTTCCACGGCTCCTTTGATTGGGTTGTATTCATTCACCATTTGGTTGCCTTTAAACCCAAAATTCCAGTTACCTATAAAATTTGCTTCTTTAAGCTCCATATCCATATACCCACCATGTATGTTGGAGGTAAAGGCAGTGGCTTGCTCAATGGTTAGCTCTTTTTTATTGGTCAACTTGGACACTTGGTTCATGAGGGAGGCCATTTGTGTTGACAAAGTGATCAATTGATCAACCTCCAATACTCTTCTCCTTGGTTAAGCTCTTTTACTCGGCCATCGCTCTCCATTAAGTGCCAATTGCTCTAGAATTTGGAAGGCATCACCAGTCATCTTTGACATCAAGGATCCACCAGTCAAAGCATTAATCATAAATCTTGAAGTAGGAACTAAGTCGTCATAGAAAAGTTGGATTTGTTGCCAATCCAAGAATCTGGATTGTGGGAACATCCTAAGCAACTCCTTGAATCTCTCCCATGCTTCCGAAATAGACTCTATCTTATGTTACTTAAATGTCACAATTAAAGCTCTCAAGTAGGCGACCTTTGATGGAGGGAAAAACTTGCTTAAGAATTTTTTGGCCATTTCATTCCAAATGGCTATCCTTCCCCGTTGAAGTGATTGATACCATCATTTAGCCTGGTCTCGGAGTGAGAAAGGAAACAACCAAAGCCTAATAGCATCAATGGAGACTCCATTAGCTTTGAATATATCACAAGCTTCCAATAAGCCCACTATGTGTGTGTTGGGATCGTCCGAAGCCAAACCTCTAAATTGGTTTTGTTGAATGAGAGAAATCAAGGTTGGCTTCAACTTAAAGTTATTACCTTGAACTGGTGGCCTCATAATTCCCGAATAATTCTCCATCACTACGGGTTGAATGGATTCCCTTATAGGCCTTTATGGATTCCTTGGATAAACTCTATCTTGATGATCCATGCCTCTATTTCCTCCATTGCCACCATTATACCATTTGCCATCAAGATTATCTGCACCACCTTCCATGGATGTAGAGGTGGAGCTTGATTCTCCCAAGTGTAATGTTGTTTGAAGCTCTCTAAAGTGTCTTTCGATTCTGAAATAAATGGCAACAAAGTAGAGTGTTGGGAACTGGGTCATAAACCAATGGCACCTACCCAAGAAATATAAAAAACACAAAGGCAACAAATAAGTAAAGAAATAAAGGTTAGTCTAGAGTCAATCTTCTGGCAATGACATTGAACAATTCAATGGAATTAATCCCCAGGAATGGTGCCAAAAAACTTGTTGTGAGTTTTTAAACCTAACCACAAAAACACGGTGAACGTTGAAGTTGGGTAAGACAGAGTGTCATTCGTATAAGGATTGATTGAATTATTTGTCAAGTACCATAACTCTAAGTTAACTTTAGCTAAACAATCAAAGTTGAATGAAATGTGATAGCCAAAGGCTATTGCCTCCTCGGTAGTAACTCCCTGCCAGAATATTGGCTGAGGAGTCTGATGTCACCCAAGAGAGGATCTTTTCATTGACCTCGGAAGGTGCGAAGTCAAACACTATGAGCTTGAGACTTTGGTTAGCTCGTCAGGAATTCCGAGGACAACACCGTCTCCATCGAGGGGCCAAACTGACCGTCTTCGGGTAAGAGAGCCATCTCTCTGAAGCAAGGGAGAATCTCCCCGAAGGCAGAGGCCCCGAAGAGGATCTTCCCCGAACAAGAAACACCTGAACAAGGGAATCCCCGAACTATGGGTGTGAGTCCCGAAGAAGGTGTTCATCAAGGGAACTCCCAGAACTATGGGATAGATCCCGAAAAAGGTGCTCGCACCGAAGGACGGATAGAATCCGAAGAGGGTGCACGCATCGAAGGGCGACCTCGCCCAGGGGACCTCGGGAGTACAGTATGAGCATTTAAGGAGCCTCTGACATGCCGCCCACAAGCCCTACACGTCACATCTGAACGGCGAACTGACACGCCGTAGCCGCCCCAGTCCTGACACAACCTGTCCGGGTCCAGGGCTAAAGGGGGTTGCAAACGGCTGCCTGTTCCCTAGGTCCAAAAGTACAGATCAAATCCGACCGAACACGTGTCATGATCTAAACGGAGTAGCTACTCCTATAAATACTAGGAAATGGGACTGGGCAAAGGATGGGCATTTTTCTCCCTCTGAGAAAACACAAAGCAGGCAAGACACTTGACCCCTTAGTGTTCTTCCTCCACTTTCACTCAGAAAACTGACTTGGGCGTCGGAGGGTCCTCCCCGGAAAAGCAAACCGGGGACCTCCTAACCTCTTCTTTGAGCTTTTCAGGCACACTCAGCTGGGAAACCAGAGCTCCAGGCGCTCGCCTCCTCAGGAAGTCTCTCCACCTGTCAACATGACAGCAAACGAAGATGCCTTGGGGCATCATTTGGCGCCGTCAGTGGGAAACTACTCCCAGGTAGCTGTTGTCGAAACTCGGCGTTCGAAGGACAAAGGACTCCCGAAGTCCCCGTCCGTGCCTGAGACCCAACCAGCTACCGAACAAAGTCCCCCAGAGACTTCCTTGCCTGAAGAGGAACGCCCTCTTGTCATCACCATGGGTTTTTTACGAGACTTTCAGAGGTCTGTTGTGGCTGAAATGACACAACAGATAGACCGAAGGTGGCCGCAACCAGCCCAGGCATAAAAGCCCACTTCGCCAGCACGACCTCGGGAGAAAAGCCCGAGGGCAACCCATCATAGCTCGGGAAGTGGGGAGCCACGGGAAGAGTCCTCGACAGATAACTTGCCCCTCGGAGCACGGCTGGCGGAAAGAGCGAGGTTTGAACGACCTGAAGTCCCGTCCAGAAGAGGTTTGTCGCCAGAAGGAAGGTCCCCCTCACCTCGGTACCGAAGTCGCTCCCCGAAGAGACGGCAACAGTCCTTTTACCCAAGAACCTCCAAGCACCGGGAAGAGGAGCCCAGTGCTACGCTCCTCCTGGAGAAAGTCTTGGCAAGACTGAAGAGAGTGGAACAGCAGGTGGCACGCAAGCCTGTTTGGGCTAGGCTAACTGAAACCATCCCTGGAGATGAAACTTCTTTCGCCCGAACAGTGGTCGAGGCGGCCATGCCAAGTGACTTCAGGCTACCTCGGCTAGAGACCTATGAGGGTCGGACTGATCCCCAGGCCCACCTAACAAAGTACAAACGCAGCATGGTGCTACATGGGGCTGATGATGCTATGCTCTGCAAGTGCTTTGAAGTCACCCTCGCAGGACCAGCAACTGCCTGGTACAATTCCCTGCCTCCCGGAAACATCAGGGGGTTCCAAGAGCTATCCACAGCGTTCACCCAACAGTTCATTGGGAGCAAGCCGACGGCGAAGATGCCCGTCCAGATGTTTGACATAGCACAAAGAAACGGGGAGACCATCCGTGACTATGTCGAGAGGTTCAACAGAGAGGCCCTCAGTGTTCTGGACTTTCGTCCCGAAATCCGCATCCTCGCCATGACGAGGGGCCTCCGGAGGGATTCGCACTTGTTTTATGAATTCTCCAAAGATCCCCCGGACACGCTGGGAGAATTCTACCGAAAGGCTGAACAACATATGACAGCCGAAGAACTGAGAATGACTGGACCGAAGGCTGACCATATTCACACTCGTGGCGAAAGGTCCAGCCAGCAAGCCCGGTGTCCAACGGAACAGTTAGGCTGACCTCGGAGAATGCGAGTAGGAAGAAGGAAGCCCCAAAACTTTACACCTCTGAGCACCACGAGGGCTAACGTCCTCATGGCGTTGGAAAAACAGGGGGCTCAAATCCAACGACCGAGGGGCATGACTGCTGACAACAGAAGGAACATGAAGAAGTTCTGTCAGTTCCACCGTGATCACGGTCATGACACCGAAGACTGCTTTCAGTTGAAAAAGTACATCGAATCACTGATAAAGCAGGGCCAGCTTCGGCGTTATTTGAGAATGCCTTCCCCGAAAGGGAAAAAAGAGGAAGAAGGAAAGCCCGATGATGAGGATTACGATTCAGACAGGCGAAGGAACCAAAGTCCGAGAAGGCGTCCTCCACCTTCGGCAGGAGTAATACAGACGATCACAACCGGACTTCCATCCTCGGAAAGAAAAAGAAGGGCCAGAGAGATAGCGGTGATGGAATATCAGAGCCCAACGAAAAAATTGACCCGCGACGATGGCTCCACCATCGTATTTCCCCATGGCGAGGATAGGAAACTGGGACGTCAAGAGGGTACTGCTGGACGATGGGTCAAATGCAGACGTCTTGTTCTCACATTTGCTGCCAAGCTTGGGCGTATCCAGGAGTGACCTCAAGGCTGTTACTTCACCCACGTTCGACGTAAGACCATCTGAGCTACCTGTCCTCAGGTGGATCGACCTCCCCTTGATGATGAAATGAACTTCGGAGAAAGGAACTGCTGAGTTGTTCGCCTCTACCATGGCAAGATTCATAGTCATGGACGTTCCTTCGTCGTACAACGCCATCCTCGGCAGACAGACACAGGGAAATTTGCACATTCGCCCTGATGTAAAGTACTTGACCATCACCTTCGCCACCAAAGGAGGAGACGCAAAGATCTTCATTGATCAAGGTGAGGTGAGTAAGGTGTTCGTCAGAGCACGAAAGGCTCCAGCAAGCAACTTAGCACTTGCCGTAGAAGCAAAAGAGCTGGAAAGGGGCGAGGCAGAAGATCCCACAAAAGCGGAAACAGAAGAAGTAGAGCTTGTCCCAGGCCATAGTACCCGAATAGGGAAAAGCATGGCCGAAGGAGACAAGGAAAAACTTGTATCTTTTCTGCTTGTAAATAAAGATCTGTTCGCCTACTCGCCGAAGGACATGCCAGGGGTAAACCCTTGCGTAATCCAACATAGCCTCAAAGCGAGTCCGGAAGTAAAACCTGTCCAGCAAAAGAAATGGAGCATCTCGGCTCACAAAAATGACTTCGTCAAGACCGAAGTCCAGCGTCTGATAGACGCTAGCGTTATCCGGGAGGTAAACTACCCCGAATGGCTAAGCAACGTGGTAATTGCCACAAAAGAAGGAAGTAGTAAGCTCCGGATGTGCATCGACTTCAGAAATTTGAACGATGCTTGCCCGAAAGATTCATATCCTCTTCCGCCAATAGACCAACTGGTAGACTCAACTGCCGAATACGGGCTCCTAAGTTTCCTGGACGCTTTCAGTGGGTATCATCAGATAAGGATGAACCCCGAAGATGAAGAGAAGACTGCCTTCATCACTGAGGGAGGAACATATTGCTATATCAGGATGCCCTTCGGACTCAAAAATGCAGGAGCCACCTACCAGAGGCTGATGAACAAAGTCTTCAAAGACCAAATGGGGAGGAACATGGAGGTGTATGTTGATGATATGATAGTCAAAAGCAAACTTCCTGGCTACCACGTTGCAGATTTAGAAGAAACCTTCCAAAAACTCAGAGCCATCAGGATCCGCCTTAACCCTGAGAAATGCATCTTCGGGGTGACCTCGGGAAAGTTCCTTGGGTACATGGTATCCGAAAGAGGCATCGATGCTAACCCCGAGAAGATTAAGGCTCTGCTTGAATTCCGAACTCCTGCCACCGTCAAAGACGTGCAAAGACTCACCGGAAGAATAACCTCTCTGAGCAGGTTTATTTCCAGGTACGGAGATAGGTGTCGACCCTTCTTCAAAGTGCTCACAAAGGCAGCAAAGATGGAAGGCGACCTCGGAAGGAATGGTCATCCTTGGGATGAAGATTGCCAAAAAGCCTGGGAAGAACTCAAAGTCTACTTGGCCAGCCTGCCGACCCTGCGGCAACCTCGGGAGGGAGAGCCCCTCGTATTATACCTCGCCGTCACGAAAAAAGCTGTGAGCTCGGTCCTCGTGAAAGAAGAAGGGCCAAAGCAATGGCCGGTCTACTATGTCAACAAGTCCCTGCATGGCCCCGAAGTCAGGTACCCTTTGCTTCAAAAAGCTATATATGCCTTAGTGCTTGCAGGGAGAAGGCTGCGGCCATACTTTCAGGCTCACCCCATTATCGTCCGAAGTACCCTGCCTCTACGGGATGTTATGAGGAAAGTTGATCACTCGGGAAGGCTTTCCAAGTGGTGTATAGAGCTTGGCGAACATGACATCACGTATGAACCCCGGAAAGCTATAAAAGCTCAAGCTTTGGCAGACTTCATAGCCGAAGTACCAAACACCGAGGAGGGACATTCGTTTTCCGGTGAAGACGAGCCAGAATGGACGTTATATGTTGACGGGGCCTCAGGATCCGAACACCAGGGAGCTGGAGTGATTATCAGAGGCCCCGAAGGCCTAGAAGTAATGAAGGCCATCAAGTTCAGTTTCAACGCCACCAACAATATGGCCGAGTATGAGGCCCTCATAGCAGGATTACGCCTGGCCAGAAAAATTGGCGTGAGAAACTTGAAAGCCCATAGTGATTCCCAGCTGGTGGTCCGGCAAATGGTAGGGGACTATGGCGCGAAAGACCCGACCTTGGCGAAATACCATGAGTTGGTAACAAAGCTTATTCGGGAGTTCGACATCGTGAAAATCGAGAACGTACCCCGACGAGAAAATGCTGAGGCAGACTGTTTGGCGAAGTCCAAAACTTGCACCGAAGTGCTAAGCCACCCCAGCATCGCGGTGTTAAGCATAGAGACCTCGGGGAAAGGATGGAAAGAACCAATCAAAACGTATCTCGCAACCAACACACTCCCCGAAGACCCCAGCGAAGCCGCAAAAGTGCGAAGGCGCTCCGGATGTTTCTTCTTAATTGGAGAAGAACTATATCGGCAAGGATATGCAAATCCACTATAGAGGTGTGTTAGTGAAGAGGATACTGAAATGATCCTCGAAGAAGTTCACGAAGGTGCCTGTGGTTCGCACATCGGAACCGACGCCCTAGCAGCAGTGATACTTCGCCAAGGATACTTCTGGCCTACCCTGAGAAAGGATGCCAAGCAGTTCGTCCAGAAATGTGGTAGTTGCCAGAGACATGCGAACATCCAAAGAACACCCTCAGAGTTCGTGACTTCGGCAGACTATCCTTGGCCCTTCGCAGTTTGGGGCATAGATCTCATTGGGCCACTCCCAACGGCGCCTGGAGGCGTAAAGCTCTGCGTAGTAGCAGTTGACTATTTCTCTAAGTGGGTCGAGGCAGAACCTCTGACAACTATCTCGGCAAAAGAAGTGCAGAAGTTCGTATGGAAAAACATCATATGCAGATTCGGCATACCGAGGGTACTCGTAGCGGACAATGAATCCCAGTTCATAGACAAAGGATTCCAAGAGTTCATTAGCGACCTCGGGACAAAAATGCACTTCGCCCCAATAGCTCACCCCCAAAGTAATGGGCAGGTGGAAGTATCTAACAGGACCATAAAAGATGGTCTGAAAAAGAGATTGGGAGAAGCAAAAGGGAAATGGCCAGGAGAACTCCAAAGCGTGTTATGGAGCTACCGAACAACACCCCGAAGAGCCACAGGGGAAACACCTTTTTCACTCGTCTTCGGTACAGAGGCCATCATCCCTGTCGAGGTAGTACAACCGCCAATACGAGTCCAAGTGTTCGATGAAAAAGGAAATGACCTCGGCCTGAGAACCAAGCTCGACCTCGTCAGCGAACACAGAGAAGTAGCCGAGCTGAGAAGAAAAGCTTTCCAGCAAAGAGTGGCAGCAGCCATAAACCTACGCGCCAGGCCAAAAGGAATAAAGAAGGGAGATCTCGTTCTCCGAAAGGCTGAATTTGCACCCCGAAAGCCGTCCCACGGGGTACTTCGCGCAAATTGGGAAGGACCGTACCTGGTACTTGCCGAAGTACGAAAAGGAGTTTATAAGCTCGGTGATGCCGAAGGCATAGAATTAAAAAACACTTGGCACTCAGAGGCCTTGAAAAAATTCTATGCCTAAAAAGTTTGGTGGGAAGGTTGTATTGCACAAGTTGGACAAATTTGTCTAAGTAAAAAGTTCTGAAGAAGTACAAAACAAGAGTCTCACGAAAGCAATCGCCGAGGAAAGCAAAAGTAAGTTTTCCGAAGTCTCTTGAGCGAATATGTTCAGGACAAAGGAAAGCAAAAGTATGGTTTTCCGAAGTCTCTTGAGCGAATATGTTCGGGACAAAGGAAAGCAAGAGTATGGTTTTCCGAAGTCCCTTGAGCGAATATGTTCGGGACAAAGGAAAACAAAAGTATGGTTTTCTGAAGTTTCTCGAGCGAATTATGTTCGGGACAAAGGGAAACAAAGGGATCTGGCAAAAAATACTTAGCCAAATTTTTATCTATTGAGCCAAAGAGTGCTTACAGAGAAGAAAGTTGCTAAAAGACTACAAAAAAGAAGAAGAAAATGAAGACAAAAGGCCCTAGTACAAACTAAGGAACCTCGGCGTCTTGAGAACTGCCAGCCTCTGTGCTTTTGTCAGCAGCCTTCGGTGCCGGGAAAGAAGGAGGCAGTTTCAAGTGCTCGATCTTGGACCAAGTCCACCGAGGCTCCTTCGGGATGTTCATGCCTTCCAGGAAGGAGTGGTCAAAATCTGGGAACTTCTGCAAAATTTGGTGCCGAGCAAGACAGAAGCCGTCTTGAAAGCCCAACTTCGTAATATCATCGGACTCCCGCTTCTTGACTGCCAAATCTGCATAGTCCTTCTCCAGATCCGCGCAATCCTTCTCCAGATCCTTAAGCTTTCTCTTCAATGCCTTCATCTTCTTCTTCTCTTCTGAAGGCTTCTTCAGAGATGCGACCTCGGCTTCGAGCTGGGCCTTTTCCTCGAGCGTCTTCGCAAGGATTGCATCACTTTCTGACTTATCCTTTTGAATCGCTTCTACGATCGAAGTCAGCTTCGCCATCCGAGAGCCGATGTCGGAAAGTTTCTGGGACGTGCCTTTCTCAAGTTCCTCTTTATCTTTTATGAACCCCTCCCGAAGTTCAGCAATTTCCTTCTCCGAAGACTGCTTCAGCTGAGCATTATCAGCAGCCAACGCCGAACACTAGGCCTTCGTCTTGGTGTAAAGGTCCCAGAGTGACGCCTTCCTTTCTGACTCTCGCGCCACCCGAACACGGAGCAACCCGGCATACCCCATCAGCTGCAAAAAAAGCAAACAAAGGGAAAATGATGCTAAGTAAAAAGCAAAGGCAAAATTGGCACTAAGGAAACAGTGAAGCGTACCTGGGCAACATGTTCAGTGAGTTTGGCGGCCAAAGAGATGTCGCCTGGGTAAGCCTCCGTAAGGGCCTTGTAAGAGGCCTCAGTAAAAACCCCTTTGCACATCTGCCTGGCCATCTCGGGACAGTCCTCGGAGAACATATTCATGTCCTCCGTGAACGTCCAGAAGGGCTCCTTCGGAACTTTCCCTGCTGGGACTTTGGCATCCCGAAGGGCCCTCTTGCGGGCGTGTTCGGCAACCCAGTCAGGAGCGGCCACCTCCGCTGCACAACAAAGCAGAAAAATTGGTTAAGGCCAGAAAACTCTTAAGGATTTACAAGAGAAAAAAGGTTCTTCGACAAAGTACAAACCTGCTGGCACCTCGGTAATGTCGTCGTCAATAATCGACGCCGCCTCAGTAGAGATCCCCTTGCCTCTTATTTGGCGCCGTTCCTCGGCAGAAGGGGTCTCCTCCCCATCGCCCTCCAGAAGAGCGTGCGAAGGCGTGGGGCTTTGAGGAAGGACGTCGGAAGAATGGACGTCGACAGAAGGAACCTCGAGCAAAGGGGCAGCAGGGTGTTCGGGCTCCTCGCCTACCTCCTCCGGAATTTGCGGAAGAGAGGAAGGAGCAGCTTTCTTTGCCCGTTTGGAAGGAGGGCCACCCGAAGTCTGCTTCCACCTCCGAGAGGCGGCCTTCTTTGTCTGTTCGCCCCTCTCGGCCTGCCCGGTAAAAAGAGCCTTGTAGAAGGCAGCCGCGTCGTCGTCCATCTCTGAAAAAAGAAAAAGAAGATCAGTGTAAGTCCAAGATGAAGTTATGAAGGAAAAAATGAGAAAGTAACTTACTCTCGTAAAAAGACTCATAAGTCTCTTTCCCCCGAAGGAGTTTCACGAGCCAGGAGTCCTTCCCCGAAGAAGCCGGTTTCGGCATGTTGAGGTCTGTCACATGCTCCTTTACCACCTTGAGCTCCCGAAGGACCTCTTCGGTCATGAGCCTCCAGTTGATCGAAAAGGGGTAAAGGGCACGAGGAGAGACCTCGGCAGCCCAGTCAGAGACGGCCCGGATGCGCGTGTCGAAGTCCTCAAAGATAGGTGCTACGTCGGCGTCTAGCAGTATCTTCGGGTCAACAACATCCATCTTGAGCCTCCCCTGAGCCCACTTCGTCGGGACGTGCGACCAAGCCTCCGACTTCTTCAGGAAAAAGAATTTTTGTTGCCACCCTCGCCAGCTGTCTTTGGTGGCGAAGGTGAACGTATACTTTTTGCTCCCGGATCCCCGAGGTAGCATAAAGTAGAAGCCACCCTTCGGGACCACAAAGAGCTTGTAGTACTGAAGAAAAACTACAAAGTGAGGTTTTATTTTGAAAACGCCGCACATACAGAGGAAGGCGTTGAAATAGCAGTACGAGTTCGGTGGGAGTTGGTTAACGGCAATGTCATGGAAGTTGCAGAACGCGCTAACCATCTCCGGGGGGGATACCGAAGTCCGGCCTTCAGTTGGGCTCGGAAAACGGTGATTTCATCACTTCGGTTGGAGAAAGGAAATTGGTCAGGACGGGGCAACCTCGTCACAGAGTAAGAGGGTAAGAAAAACTTTTTCTTCCACTTCGCTAGTTTTGCCGGAGTAGTGCAGCAAGGGTGAGAAAGAAGAGGTTGCCAACTCTCGGGAACAGGCATGATGAAAACGAGTTCGGGAAAAACAAGGAAAACGAGTTCGGGAAAAACAAAGAAGAAGCTTTGAAGAAAGCAAAAGGACTAAAACCCACCAAAGGTCTTGCCGGAATCTGAATTTCTGGAAGCCGTCGTGAAAAGTGGTCGGAAAAACGCCTGAAAAAGGAGAACCGCCGCGGAAAATTGGGAGAGAATTAGAAGGCAAAAGAAAGCAAAAGCAGAAGCAGAAAGAGGGTTATGACAGGACTGATATATATAGGCCGAGAAGGCCAGGAGAACCGTCGTCATTAGTACCCCTCGGAAGGCGAAGCGTCGCCATAACTGCTAAGAGCGCCTGAAAAGTCGCGCCTGCCGTACTGAGTGCATTCTTACCCAATAAAAGTGCGCCATGTGTCAGCCATCGCGCAGCAAATGTGCCACGTGTCGTCCATCACGTCGAGCGCGCCCTCTGACATCGTTTGGTCTAGAGGCGCCACCCTAGACTGACTCCGCTAGACACAGGACGCGACGCATGAGCAGACCAATAAAGGCGAAAAAGTAGGTTACCTCGAAGACACCAAAAGACAGCCTGTGACTTCGGGCAAAAGGTCTATCTTCGGTACAAGGTTGTCCTATCTTCCCTCGCCACGAGGATACCAAGAGACAGCCGGTGACTTCGGGCAGAGGGTGTATCTTCGGCACAAGGACAGCCTATCTTCTCGCGCCTCGAGGACGCAAAAATGCTGCCCATCGCTACAAGCAGAAGAAGGCGTCTTCGGCACAGATATCACAACCACAGGACCCGAAAACCGATGAACCGAAGTTTCTCACTTCGGCTTTTCGGAGGGGGGCCTGTGATAGCCAAAGGCTATTGCCTCCTCGATAGTAACTCCTTGCCAGAATATTGGCCGAGGAGTCTGACGTCACCCAAGAGAGGATCTTTTCATTGACCTTGGAAGGTGCGAAGTCAAACACTATGAGCTCGAGACTTTGGTTAGCTCGTCAGGAATTCTAAGGACAACACCGTCTCCATCGAGGGGCCAAACTGACCGTCTTCGAGTAAGAGAGCCATCTCTCTGAAGCAAGGGAGAATCTCCCCGAAGGCAAAGGCCCCGAAGAGGATCTTCCTCGAACAAGAAACACCTGAACAAGGGAATCCCCGAACTGTGGGTGTGAGTCCCGAAGAAGGTGTTCATCAAGGGAACTCCCAGAACTATGGGATAGATCCCGAAGAAGGTGCTCGCACCGAAGGACGGATAGAATCCGAAGAGGGTGCACGCATCGAAGGGCGACCTCGCCCAGGGGACCTCGGGAGTACGGTATGAGCATTTAAGGAGCCTCTGACATGCCGCCCACAAGCCCTACACGTCACATCTGAACGGTGAACTGACACGCCGTAGCCGTCCCAGTCCTGACACAACCTGTCCGGGTCTAGGGCTAAAGGGGGCTGCAAACGGCTGCCTGTTCCCTAGGTCCAAAAGTACAGATCAAATTCGACCGAACACGTGTCATGATCTGAATGGACCAGCTACTCCTATAAATACTAGGAAATGGGACTAGGCAAAGGATGGGCATTTTCCTCCCTCTGAGAAAACACAAAACAGGCAAGACACTTGACCCCTTAGTGTTCTTTCTCCACCTTCACTCAGAAAACTGACTTGGGCGTCGGAGGGTCCTCCCCGGAAAAGCAAACCGGGGACCTCCTAACCTCTTCTTTGAGCTTTTCAGGCACACTCAGCTGGGAAACCAGAGCTCCAGGCGCTCGCCTCCTCAGGAAGTCTCTCCACCTGTCAACATGACAGCAAACGAAGATGCCTTGGGGCATCAAAATGTAAGCAAGTCAATCAAGTAATTTAACCTAGCTAAGTAGACAGCTACTAACCTAGAATGCAATGATGTAATGTAAATTTATGGTTTTTAACAAATCATGAAAACACACTTCCTATGGGTTCACTACTTGGATTTGGTTAGTTAATGAATTTAAGCTAGTGATTTGGTTTTCATTACTTATTGGTGAAGTGAATTCATTGAATCCTTACTTTTCCAAGTGAAAGGATTAACTCTTTTTATTCTAAGCTTAGTAAGAATTCTCATCCACTTACAATATTATATAGAGGCATTAATGCTCATTTTACCTTCACCTAGTAACTTATACTAGTTTCCCAACAAGCCCATTGTCACTAACTCCTTCTCTTAGGTCTAATTACATTTAATCTTTCCCAATAGCTTAAGAGTAATCTAAAATGCAACTAATTGTGGTCATCAATTAGCTAACATGTAACAAGCACAATAAAATGAAGAAATGAGCAATAAAAAGAAAACCAACATCACATAGCCATATATTCTAATAACTTAATCAAACCAAGTAGCTACAACCATAGAAAATGTCAAGACTACTACTCCGTACTGAAATAAAACATAACCATGAATATATATAAAGGAGCATCCATGTTTTTAATACAATAAGAAGGAAGGAAAGAAGGAACCCAAGAAACTCTAGATGCTTAACTCCTTAATACCTTTACAAGCCTTTAAGTCTTCCTCCAAGTCTTTTCTAAATAAAATCCACAAGTGTTCTTCAAAGATGAAAATGCAAGGTATGGTGGCTATGAAAAACCTAGGTCTAGGATGTGAAAAATAAAGTTGAAGTCCCTCTTCCTAAGTTTGGTTCCAGAATTTTCTAAGCCTTGGACATGTCTTTGTCACTCATCAAACCATTTGGATCAAATCCCTTAGCCAATAGTATGCTTCGATTCAAAATGAAGGTGGGGACCATTTTTTTCCTGGATACAAGGGCGCCTACGTCTCAAGAGAGGGCTTTCTGACACCTAGGCTTTTAGGCTCAAGGGTCCCTAGTACCTAGGCCCCACTGGAACCTAAGCCTCAATGCTTGAAATTTTAGGCAAGGAAAAATTGCACTGTGGTGCCTAAGCGCCACTCCTGAGGCCTAGGCCTCACAGTTATAAACCCACTATGACTTCTGCATACCTGTTTTCCATTCTACTCATCCTAGTTCTATTCTGATGCTATGGTTTACTTCTCTAGCCTATGAAAATGGAAGAACAAAGAATTGGCAGAAAATGTTGGGTGATGAGGAAAAAAATGGTGGTCAAAGTTGACAAAAGTCAACATATTTGGCCACAAAATTAACATATATCAATTGGCCCCACATTTTGGTTTTCATAAAGGCAAATGGTTGTCTGTCAGTTGGTAACCTAACTGCACAAGAACTCTACTGTTGTTGTTATTCTCATTAATTTATATAAAGGAAAATAGTTATTTTCATGTCATTAACTAATAATCTTAAAAAAGTTAGCTGAGATAAGTGTAAATTTTGAAACCATGTAGGCAAAGCATAATTTTGGCAAGAACTCAATAATAAGTGTATTTCGCATACAAATTTTAAAAGTAGTCCCATACCTTTAAGTGTTTTAGTCCTCGACCAAGTGAATGTTATGTTTTTGTCATAAATCTATTAAAATTATTTCATTTTTGATCCCTTACTAGATGAAATCCATTAAATTAGAATAATTATCTGACAAAAAATTTAAAATTATATTTGAAATATCAGATAATTGTCTTCTTGTAATTTAAACAGTGTACTAATTTTTTATAACTAATAAATAATTTAAATTATTACTTTTTTTTACCAGAATGAAATAAGTTCGATTTATTAAACTAGTGATTTGAATTGTCCATTACATTTAAAAAATTATCATGTAGACTAAATTTATTAAAAGATAGTTATAAATCATTTAAATTACAATCTAAAAAGTTGTTATAAGTTAGTTACTCTGGTCGAGGTAGTAGTTTCCGCCCAATGGGGTACCAAACAAAACACTTTTAATATGTTTATGACCAAAATTAAACATTTTTAATAGTTTCAAGGCCAAAATAGAATAATCAATAAGTAAAGACTAAAGGTTAGAGACTAGCAATGCAAATAACATTAATTTCATTCTCAAAATTTTAGCCAGATTGCACCTTTGGTCCTTGAATTGAACTCTCTATTATAAAGTGGTCCTGAAACTAATAGGTTTTGCAAAATGCCCCTTAAATCATAGAGAAGTTCATCTAACCCACTCAACCTATGAAATTGGCTAGCCCGAACCAATCCAATGATCATGCGGGTTTTATATAGGTTAGGGTCAAGTTCGGTAGTAAAAATAGAAACCTAATATACATGCAATACAATTTGGATAGTGAAAATAGATACTCGCTAAACCTGAACTGACCCTATTTGTTTGAGTTTAAGTAAGCTTTGGCCATCATATCCTAACTCAAAAAATGCATAATCTTAACTTCTACCAACCTAGTTCTTAATCTTAAAGCCTAACTACTACTCTTATCTCACCTTTGACTTTTCTCTCTTGTTGGACTCAACTCTTCTCTCTCTTACCAAACTTACTCTCCTAAATATTAACCCATAATAAAAGACAAACCTAGCAGAAAATTGAAGTGCATAAGCTAAAGAACTCTATCTCTGAACACTATTAACTAGCTATATGGATTCAAGTGTCATGCCACTAGCTTGTATAAGCCTTTAGCTATTAGAAAGGAGGAGAAAATGGCTTGTGAAATAAGAATTAAAAAGGTTATGGCTATACAAGGGGAACTTGAAAACTTGGAGCGGAGAAAATAATGTTTTGTTCAAACTAGGTCTAGGAAAAGTATAGGTAATGAGGTAAATTCCTAAGCTTAAAATTGATTATGTAAAGACTCAATTGACTCAAATTAAAAAGTGTATCAAGTGAGGAAATTGAGCAACTAAGGAAGGCAATGGCTGTTTTGTATCATGCATTGAAGTAGGTTTACCAAGGAGGAGGTTTAGGCTATTTTCTTGCCACATGTCCATGGTTGGGCAAATACATGCCTCCACTATCAACCTCCTAGTTTTGATCAGGCTTTCGGCAGCCATTTTGGTAGAGGAAGGATGTTTCTAGCCAGTCTTGGTGAAATTCTAGCAAAGAAATCAAGCTAGGCACCTAAGTTAGGAGGTAGTTTTGACTGCAAAGAGGTAGAATTGACAGCAAAGAGCTTTAAGAGGCTTCCATTAGAATTATGGTTGTGCGAAGGATTAATTATGCTTAGTTTCCCACATGATCAGAAGCGAGACTTGTGGTTCAAGTGGAAATATTAGGCCTTACATGATGGTTCTAAGACAAATGAACTTAAAAGCTGTTTAGGGGCTAGGGATACCTTCGGGTATCTATGAATTTTCTTGGTAGATATGTTAAGGAAAACATTAGGATCTTGTTATTGGATAGGCCAGCCTATTCTAGGATCTAGAGCTCTAGGGTTAAGCTAGCTTTCACTAAGATGGTTAATTAAAATGAATGTAAGCTATAGGGAATGCTTGATAGGCCCTGGAGGCTATTTATGTATAGCTGGTGTTATGGTGTGTATGTGTGTATTTCTTTGTTGTTTTCATGATTACCTTGTAAGGACCTTAGGAGAGTTAATGTATTAAGAACTACAAAATATGTAGGCATATATGCTATGTTAATCCTTAATAAGTTGAAAAACTCATGCCCAGATTGTTTTCATTTTAGGGAAAGGTTTGGTTGACTAGCATTGGAGATTTGTGTATGTAATTTGACCTTTTAAGTATATTCTAGAACTAAGTGTCTAGTTACCCAAATAATGCTCAATATATGTTAGAAGTCAAGCTTAGTGATGCTTTGCTTACATGCACTATGTTGCTGAATTAGTGGGAACTAGCTAGAGTTCTTGGATAGCTAGTTGTTGGGCTTAAAGTTGTATAGAATTATATGTAGAGGTTTGGCTTCGGTTTTTGTGTATGTGTACTTTTGTCTACACACAAGGATGGCCACTTGTAGGCTTACCTGGGCATGATGTAAACCTCCTAGCATATGCTTGACTTGGATCACTTTATTTCTTGATGTGCGCAATGTGTTTGTTTCCCAAGCCAATTTTGCCTTACAGTTGCATCTAAAACTAGCTTATTTTTTAAATTTGGCATAAAACAACCTACCATAACTAGCCTTAACAATTTTTTGTTGTTTTGGTTAAAAACTAAGAAATTAAATGTTAGTCTAACTTAAAGGTCCTAGAACTCATGTCTTAAGCTATCTAATAGTGCTATTTGACTAAGTTTACTATGATTTACTTGAAATGCTTGGAAAGGTCAAGGCTAGGGGTGATTTATGGCACGACAAAGTTGGTATCAAAGCTAGTTTGTAGGGCTCATAAGTCTGGTTAGGCAGTTCCCACATAGGGTCAATAAAGACTTGATATATAAACTGAGCACTTGGTTACTTAATTTTCATTTTAGGATGATAACCTGATGTCAAAAAAATAAAGGCAGCTGAGCAAGAGAGAGCTAGGGTAGAACAATCCACAAGGATTAAATAGCCTAAAAATGAGGAAAGAAAAGTGAATAGGGGTCAAGCTCCTGAAGTTATGGTCAATGTGCTTGGACCTAGTAAGGATAGGCAACCGAGAATGGAACAAATGATGGAAATGATGCAAGCAGCAATTGCTCAATTGGTGATTGGCATATAGACCTTAACTAGAGGTCAAGCACGCACCAGGGGGTGCATAAGCTATTAGAGAAATTGAAGAATAAAGAAAGAGAAGAAGGCTAGGAAATGAGCCCATAGAGGATGACAAGGCAAGAAAAAATAATGAAGAACATGAAGAAGAACAAGATAAGGAAAGAAGGCATGCTAGGAGTAGAAGAATGAGGTCAAAAGTAAGACAAGAGACAAGATGTAATATGAAAGTAAGTCAAGAAATAGAGGATGAATGAATAAGCAAAAATATTAGAAGACAGAAGCAAGCCACAGAGATTACTAAGAGGCAAAGACCAGTAAAGGTCAGACCCAAAAACAACCAGGAAAAAGGAAAAAGGCATAGAAGAGAAGAACAAAGGGAAGGACAGCTGGAAAGGTTCCTAGCCCTTAATCCCTTAGTTTTCAAAGGAAGTGGTGATCTAGAAAAAGCAAATTCTGGATTTCCCATATAGAGAAAGTGTTTGAGACACTGAGGGTTACTTCCTCATAAAAAGTATAACTAGTAACCCTTAGACTTAAGGGAAACGCTAAACTTTGGTAGAGGGTAATACAAAGAACTTACTAGAGTAAAAATGAAAGGAAACCAGCTGAAAGGAGAAAGGGTATTGATAGCCAAAGTGCTATCGCCCTTTAAACCTATGAACTTTGGCCAGATACCACACTCGGGAAATCGAGCGTCACCCGTAAGGAGTAATAGTACCAACCTGGGAAAGAGGGAGTCTAACACTTTGGGCATACGACCTCGGTGGCCCACCAGCACCCCGGGGAATGACAGTACTGACCTCGGGAAAATAGCGCATCGCCTCCCTCGAAAAAGCGGTCGAGCCAGCTTCGGCAGGAGAAGATCCCCCCGAACGAGGAGCTTCAGTACTAAGGAAACCCCTGAACTACTGAGACGACTTCGGGAGAATGGTCCTTATTCTGAAGGGTGACCTCATTCGAAGGGACCTCGGGAGTACGGCAGAAGCAATTAAGGAGCCTCTAACATGTCGCCCTCATATGCTACACGCCACCCTCATATGCGCTCTGACACGCCGATGCCGCCTACGTCTTGTCATGTAGGGCTATTCCTGCCCTAGCACATGGCCAGAGGAGCCTGCAAGCGGCTAGAGGCCCCCACGCCCAAAAGTACAGATTACATCCAACCGAACATGTGTCGCAATCTAAACGGACCACACCCTCCTTTATATACTAAGGAAATGGCCTCAGCAAGAGATCTCTCCTTCCCCGAAAAAACGTAAAACAGGCAAGAATCTTTGGCCCCCAATACTTTCTCTTCACCTCCAAAACACTGACTTGGGCGTCGGAGGCTCCTCCCCGGAAAAAGACTCCGGGGACCTCCTAACCCCTGTTTTTTTAGTGTTTCAGGTAGATTCTCCTGGGAAATCTCCACTTCAGACATTCTCCTTCACTGGAAGTCCCTCCCGGTCTCACCATGTCACACGACGAAGATGCTGTAGGGCATCATTTGGCGCCGTCTGTGGGAACCCACCCCTAGGTCGCCGTCGTTGAAACTCGACGCTCCAAGGACAAGGGACTTCCGAAGTCCTCATCCACGCCAGGGGTTCAACCGGCAACCGAACAAACTGCAGTAAGGACTTCCTTGCCTGAGGATGAACGTGCTCTAACTATTACCATGGGCTTCCTGCGTGAGTTCCAACGCTCCGTCGTGGCTGAAATGATGCAACAGTTAGACTGAAGATGGCCACAACCAACTACGGGTTGAGGACCCTCTTCACCAGTACCTCACCGGGAGAAGAGTCCCAAATCAACTCACTGGAGTTCAGGAAGCAGGGGTTAATGTGATGAGTCCTCGACGGAAAATATACCCCTCGAGGCACGACCTACGGGAGAAACGAGGCCAAAATGACCCAGAACTCCCCGCCGAAGAAGTTCTTCACCTGAAGAAAAATCGTCATCTCCTTGGCGCCGAAGTCACTCCCCAAAAAGGAGATGTCAGTCTCCATTCCCAGAGGCCTCTAGATAGCAGGAAGAAGAGCCCAGTGCCACACTCCTCATGGAAAAAATCCTAAAGAGGCTAGAAAGAGTGGAGAGACAGGTAGCTCGGAAGCTTGTCTAGTCTAGGTTGTCAGAAACCTTCAATGGAGATGAATCAGCATTCACCCGAGTAATGGTCGAAGCACCCATTCCGAGTGACTTTCGGGTACCTCGGTTAAAGACCTACGATGGCCGAAGTGACCCTCAAGCTCATCTAACCAAATACAAATGCAGCATGGTATTACACGGTGCTAATGACGCCACCCTGTGCAAATGTTTTGAGGTCACCCTTGCTGGACCAACAACGGCATGGTACAACTCACTAGCTCCTGGGACCATCATAGAGTTCCAAGAGTTGTCTACTGCCTTCACGCAATAATTCATCAGAAGCCAGCCCACGGCGAAGATGCCAGTCCAAATGTTTGACATAGCGCAGAATAATGGAGAAACTATTCGTGACTATGTCGAAAGGTTCAATCGGGAAGCCTTAAGTGTTCCAGACTTCAGGCCAGAAATACGTATCCTTTCCATGACACGAGGACTTCAGAGGGACTCCTAGTTGTTCTACGAATTCTCCAAGGATCCCCTCGACACACTCGGTGAATTTTACCGAAAGGCCGAACAGCACATGACTGCTGAAGAACTGAGGATGGGAGGCCCAAAACCTGATCACATTCACACCGAGGGGCCGAGCCAGCAAACTCGCTACCTGACCGAAGCAGGGGGATGACCTCGGAAGCTTAAGGGAAAGAAGTCATTGGCTTTCACTCCCCTGAACACCACAAGGATGAACATCCTCATGGCGATGGAAAGGCAAGGAACTCAGATCCAATGACCGAAGGCCATGACCTCGGACAACAAAAAGAACATGAAGAAGTTCTGCCAATTCCATCGGGACCACGGGCACGATACCGAGGACTGCTTCCAACTAAGGAAATACATAGAATCCCTAATAAAGCAAGGTCAACTCCGACGTTACCTGCGGATGCCCTCCCCAAAGGGAAGAAGAGAAGATGAGGGGAAATGAGATGACGAGGAGTATGACTCCGACAGACGCCAGAACCGAAGTCCAAAAAGGCGTCCGCCACCCCCGGCAGGAGTGATACAAATGATCACAATAGGACTGCCGTCGGCAGAAAGGAAAAGAAAAGCCAGGTAGATTTCGGTGATGGAATATGGGAACCCATCAAAAAAGCTTGTTCGGGAAGACAGGTCCACCGTCATATTTCCTCATGATGATCTACTGCTGGTTATGGCAAGGATAGAAAGCTGGGATGTCAAGAGAGTACTGCTTGATGATGGTTCAAATGTGGATGTCTTATTCTCACACCTACTACCGAGTTTGGGTATATCAAGGAGCGACCTCAAGTCCGTCACTTCTCCTACTTTTGGAGTGAAACCGTCTGAACTCCCCGTCCTTGGCTGGATTGATCTTCCCCTTATGCTAAGGGGAACTTCAATAAACAACAAAGACGAGCTGTTTGCCTCTATAATGACAAGATTCATCGTCATAGATGTCCCTTCGTCATATAACGCCATTCTTGGGAGGCAAACACAAGGGAACCTCCACATCCGCCTGGATGTAAAGTACTTAACTGTCACCTTCGCCACAAAGGATGGAGATGCTGAGATCTTCATCGACCAGGGGGAGGTGAGGAAGGTGTTTATCAAGGCGAGGAAAACCCCGGTGACAAACTGCGCGCAGACTACGGAAACAAAGGTCATACTCGCAGAAGAGTCAAAAGGAGAAGGAACAGAAGATTCTGAGAAAATAGAAACGAAAGACATAGAGCTTGTCCTAGGCCGGAATACCCAAAGAGGGAAAAAATTGGCCGAAGGTGACAAGGAAAAACTTGTATCTTTCCTGCTAATGAATAAAGATCTATTTGCCTACTTGCCAAAAGATATGTCTGGGGTAGATCCTCACATAATACAGCATAGCCTTAAAGTAAGCCCAGAGGCAAAGCCTGTTCGCCAAAAAAAGTGAAGCCTCTCAGCACACAAGAACAACTTCGTCAAAACTGAAGTCCAGCACTTGATAGATGCGGGTGTAATCAGGGAGGTCAAATACCCCGAATGGCTAAGTAATGTGGTTATTGCCACAAAAGAATGGAGCGACAAGCTCCGAATGTGCATCGACTTCCGAAACGTAAATGATGCTTGCCCTAAGGATTCGTATCCTCTCCCGCCAATAGATCAGTTGGTAGACTCGACCGCTGAATATGGACTCCTGAGCTTCCTCGATGCCTTCAGCGGGTATCATCAAACAGGATGGACCCCGAAGATGAGGAAAAAACCGCCTTCATCACCGAAGTCGGTACATATTGCTACGTCAGAATGCCATTCGGGCTTAAAAATGCAGGAGCCACCTACTAGAGGCCGATGAACAAGGTTTTCAATGACCAAATAGGGAGGAACATGGAAGTCTATGTTGACGACATGATAGTTAAGAGCAAATTGCCTGGCAGTCATATTGCAGATTTGGAGGACACTTTCCATCAACTGAGAGCCTTCGAAATTCACCTCATTCCCGAAAAATGCATCTTCGGCGTAAGCTCAGGCAAGTTCCTCGGATGTATGGTATCGGAAAGAGGTATCGATGCCAACCCGAAAAAAGTCAAAGCGCTACTTGAATTTTGAACTCCTGTTACAACAAAGGATGTGCAAAGGCTCACTGGGAGAATAACGTCCCTTAGCATATTCATTTCCAGGTATGGGGATCGCTACCGAGCATTCTTTAAGGTCCTCACCAAAGCAGTAAAAAATGGTGGCGACCTCAGTAACGAGGACCATCTTTGGAATGAGGATTGCCAAAAGGCCTGGGAAAAGCTCAAAGTCTATCTAGCTCGTCTACACGCTCTTCGGCAACCACGAGAGTGGGAACCCCTTGTACTATACCTCACCGTTACGGAAAAAACACTGAGTTCGGTCCTTGTGAAGGAAGAGGGGGTGGAACAATGGCCAGTATACTACGTGAGCAAGTCCTTGCATGGCGCCGAAGTCAGGTATCCCCTACTACAAAAAGCTATCTATGGCCTGGTGCTGGCAACCAGAAGACTGCGTCCGTACTTTCAAGCTCACCCCATTATTATCCGAAGTAACCTACCTCTTCGGGATGTCATGAAGAGAGTAAACCATTCGGGAAGGCTTTCCAAGTGGTGCATAGAGCTCAGCGAGTATGATATCACTTATGAGTCGAGGAAAGCAATAAAAGCCCAAGCTCTAGCGGACTCCATTGCTGAAGTACCCGTTGTCGAAGGTGATCAATCGGACCTCTGCAAAAGTGAGCCAGAATGGACTCTGTTTGTAGATGGAGCCTTCGGCTCCGAACACTAAGGAGCTGGGGTAATTATTCGCGGTCCCGAAGGTTTGGAAGTCATGAAATCCATCAAATTTGGGTTTAACGTCACCAACAATGTGGTAGAATACGAAGCTCTTATAGCAGGGTTACGCCTGGCTAGAAAAATTAGTGTAAAAAACCTACAAGCCCACAACGTTCCCAGCTAGTGGTGCGGCAGATGGCAGGGGACTGTAGCGCGAAGGATCCGACTTTGGAAAAATATCACGAGTTCGTATCAAAGCTCATCTAGGAGTTCGACGCAGTACATATTGAAAATGTACCTAGCCGAAACAATACCGAAGGGGACAGCTTGGCCAAATCAAAAAGGTTCACCGAAGTGTTGAGCCACCCGAGCATAGCGACGCTGAGCATAGCAACCTCGGAAAAAAGGTGGAAAATCCTATAAAGAGGTATCTTACAACCGCAGAGCTTCCCGATGATCCTCACGAAGAGGCAAAAGTGCGAAGACGTTCCGGACGATACTTCCTAATTGGGGAAGAATTATACCGGCAGGGGTATGCGAGTCCGCTACAAAGGTGTGTCAGCGAAGAGGACGTTAGGATAGTTCTCGAAGAAGTCCACGAGGGGCTTGTGGTTCCCACATCGGAACTGACGCCTTGGTGGGAGTAATACTCCGCCAAGGGTATTTCTAGCCCACCCTAAGAAAGGACGCAAGGCAGCTTGTCCAAAGATGTGACAATTGCCAAAGACACGCCAGCATCCAAAGGCTGCCCTCGGAATTAATAACCTCGGTAGACTACCCCTGTCCCTTTGCAGTTTGGGGAATAGACCTCATCGGGCCACTCCCGACAGCACCTGAAGGAGTGAAGTTCTGCGTAGTGGTAGTGGATTATTTCACTAAATGGGTCGAGGTAGAACCCCTAGCAACGATTTCGGCAAAGGATATACAAAAATTCATCTGGAAGAACATTATATGTAGATTTCCCATACCGAGGGTGATAGTGGCCGATAATGGTTCCCAATTTATAGACAAGGGATTCCAAGAATTCATCACCAACCTCGGAATAAAAATGCACTTCGCCCCGGTAGCTCATCCTTAGAGCAACAGAACCATAAACGATGGTCTGAAAAAGAGGTTGGGGGAAGCAAAGGGAAAGTGGCCAGGAGAACTTCCTAGTGTGTTATGGAGTTATCAGACAACAACCCGAAGGGCCACGGGTGAGACACATTTTTCGCTCGTCTTCGGCATAGAGGCCATTATCCCTATCGAGGTAGTACAGCCATCAGTCAGAATACAAGTGTTTGGCGAATGGGGGACCGACCTTGGGTTGAGAACCAAGCTTGACCTCATTGATGAACACGGAGAGGTGGCTGAACTCAGAAGGAAGACCTTCCAACAAAGAGTGGCCACAGCTGCGAACTTGCGTGTTAGGCCAAAAGGAATAAGGAAGGGAGACCTCGTTCTCCCAAAGGCCGAATTTGAACCCCGAAGGCCGTCCCATGGCGTACTTCGGGCGAACTAGGAAGGGCCTTACTAGGTCCTTGATGAAGTTCGGAATGGAGTTTATAAGATTGGCGACGCCGAAGGTGGAGAATTGAAAAATACATGGCACTCGAACGCCTTGAAGAAATTCTATACTTAGAATTTTGGTAAGAAATTGTACAAGTTAGAAAAAGTTTCTAAGTACAGAAATTTTCTTCCACCAAAGAATTCTCGCTGAACAAAACTTAAGCAAGAAGCTTGCGAAAGTCACGTATTCCTTCCGAAATTGATTGGGTCATTCTCCCAAAAAGTAAGTCCATCAAAAGTAGGCCAAATTTTGTTTAAGGTAATCCGTCGAAAGTGACCGTTTTTCCAAAGACGGCTAACAAAGCAAGCAAAACATATTTTTCAAAGTCCCTTAACCGAAAGTGGTCGGGGTAACTGGGAAATATAAATTACTGCTCGAAGGACTTAACCAAATTCTGAAGGAAAGAAAAATTTCGTTGAAGAATGCCTTATTACAAGGAGAAGGTTACAAGAAGAAAAATTACGGAGAAAAAGAAGAAGGCAAAGGCCCCAGAACATCTAAGGGATCCCGGTGTCATAGGAGGCTCCAGCTCCTGTGTCTTTAGCTGCTGCCTTCGGTGCCGGAGGATGGGCAAATGGCAGGTTGAGGAGCTCGATTTTTGACTAAGTCCACCGAGGCCCTTCGGGAATGTCCAGGGCAGCCAAAAAAGAAAGGTCGAGATCTGGGTATTTCTTCATAACTTGATGATGAGCCAGACAGAAGCCGTCCTGGAAGGCAACCATGGTCGCCTGAACGGCCTTGTCTTTCTCAAGGGACAAGTCTTCTACTTCGTTCTGAAGATCAGCAACCTCCTTCTCCAGCGCCTTCACCTTATTCTTCTTCTTTGTATCCTTCTTTAGAGCCTCGACCTCGGCTTGAAGCTCAGCGTTATCAGCGAGTGCCTTCGCCAGGAAAGCAGAGTCTTCCTCTTTTCCCTTTTGATAGGCCTCGTTGGCTGAAGTTAGACTCACGACCTTTGCACCGAGGTCAGACATCTTCTAGGAAAAATCCTTCAAGAGCTCTTCTTGGCCCTTTAAGAATTCCTCCCGAAGTTTGGCAACTTCCTCCTTGGCTATCCGGCTCAACTCTACATTTTTTACAATAGAGTTAGCACAGAAGACCTTGGCCTTCTCTAAACGATCTTCGGCCCAAGCTCGAACCGAAGATTGCTTTGCTGCCCAAGCCCGAAGGTATCCACTATACCCTAGGAGCTGCAAGAAAAGAGAAGATACTTAGTCAAATCTGTATAAGGAAAGCCAAATACTTAGAAAAATGGGGAGAAAAAATAAAAAGGGGCCTGAAGAAGTACCTGGGCAGCATGCTCGGAAATTTTTTAAGCGAAGGTCTCCTTATCGGCGCACTTTTCGGCAACCGCTTTAAAGGAAGCCTGGGTGAGTACGCCTCTCGCCATTTGGGGAGCCATTTGGTGGCAGTCCTCGGAGAACAAGTTCATGTCCCCCGTGAAAGACAGAAAGGCTCCCTCGGAACCTTGTCCTTCTAGATGTGGGAATCCCAAAGAGCCCGCCTTCGAGCATGGTCCACCATCCAGGATGAGGGCACCAGTTCTCCTGCAAAGTTAAAACACACAAGTCTCGTTAAGACAAAGTCTCTTAGTCATATATCTACAAGATTAAGAGTAAAAGTGTCTAAGGGACCTGGCACAACCTCATTGACGTCGTCATCGGAGTCCCTAACATCCTCCACCTCGGCAGGGACATGTTTGCCCTTGCCTTTTTGGCGCTCTTCGAGCTCCTCAGCAGAAGGGTCTGCTGCCGAATAACCCAAAAGATCTGCCAATGTGGCGAGACTCCGAGAAACCACACTGGTGGCCACCTCGGTGGTGGGACGGTTGGGACCTCGGGCTCACCACCAACCTCCTCGACGTCCTCCGGCAGAGGGGGAAGGGCATCCTTCTTCGCCTTCTTGGCCGAAGACGGCCCACCCCTAGATGTCTTACGCCTCTTGGAGGCACCCTTCTTTGTCTGTTCCCTCTTTTCGGCTTGGCCGAGAAAGAGGAACTTGTAATAGGCAGCTGACTCGTCGCCCATCTCTGAAAAAGAAGGAAAACATCAGTGTAAGTCCAGACGGATACTTATACTAAAAACTTTGAAAGGAAACTTACTTTCAAAAAAGGCTTCATAAGTGAGCTCCTTCCCGTCGATGGCAGGAGCTGGCATGTCGAGGTCCGTCTTGTGCTCTTTAACTACCCCTAGCTCCCGAAGGACCTCCTCGGTCATAAGTCTCCACATGATGGGGAAGGGGTAGAGGGAGCGTGGAGGGACCTCGGCATCCCAGTTGGCGACAACACGGATACGTCTGTCGAAGTCCACAAACCTCATCACCAACTCAGGAGTTAGCAGCATTTTGGGGTCCACGACATCCGTCTCCAGCTTTCCCCGAGCCCACTTAGTCAGAACATGCGACCAAGCCTCCGCCACTTTCAGGAAGAAGAACTTCCTTTGCCACCCTCGCCAACTATCTTTAGTGGCGAAGGTGAACATGTATTTCTTGCTCCTAAATCCTCGAGGTAGCATGAAATAGAAGCCACCCTTCGGGACGGATAGAGTTTGTAATATTGCATGAACAGGATGAAGTGGGGTTCTATTCCGAAGACCCCACACATGCAGAGGAAGGCATTAAAATAGCAGTATGAGTTGGGAAGAAGATGATTCACAGCTATCCCATGAAATTGGCAAAAGTCACAAATCATTCTTGGTGGAGGAAACCGAAGTCCGGCCTTTAGTTGGGCTCGAAAACTAGTAACCTCATCACTTTGGTTCATAAAACTAAAATGGCCGAGACGAGGTAACCTTATGACGGCATAGGAGGGAAGAAAGAATTTGGTTGTCCACTTCGCTAGTTTTGCCAGAGTGGAGCAACAAGGGTGAGACGTAAGAGGTTGCCAGCTCTCGGGGATGGCTTGGACAGACATAAGGGGGACAGGTGAAGACATGATTGGCAAAAAAGTGACTTGGGAAAAAAGAATTGAGGGACTTTGGGAAGAAGAAAAATGACTTCGGAAAGCTAGAGAAAGCAAAAAAATGAAGAAACTGAAGGACCTCTAGAATCGAAACCCACCAAAAGTTTTGCCGAAATCAGGATTTGAAGACGCCGTTGTGAATGGTGGCCGGAAATCGCTCCGCCGCTAGCACCGCCGCGAAAAGAAAGGGGAAAGCACGAAAACAGACGAGAGCAAAGCAAAGGCAAAAAAAAAGCAAATAAAAATTATGACGGAGGAACGTTTATATAGACCGAGGAATGGTAGCCGGATCGACGTCATAATTGCTCCGCGAAGGCAAATCGTCACCATAAACTACCTGTTGAAGACGAAAAGACGTGGCTGGTATAACCGATCCAGCCTCTCCCGTTCACTGCGTGCCACGTGTTAGTCAACGCGCGAAACGAGGGACACGCTTTCTGGCACCCCGAAAACCCGGGCACGTCGCTCCAGACTGACATGGCTGGTTACGAGATGCGACGGTCCACTGACCTGCAGCACAAAAAGTAAAGAGATTGGGCACCTCGAGAACGCCAAAGGGCAGACAGTGACACCTGGTTGGACAAGGCATGTCTTTGGCCGACGAAGTGTCTTTTTCGTAAACGTTACACTCCGAGTCCTGAAAGGTGCCCCCAGAAGGTCTACAAGCCGAAGTCTCCACTTCGGCTTTCCGAGAAGGGGGCATGTGATAGCCAAAGTGCTATCGCCCTTTAAACTTGTGAACTTTGGCCAGATACCATACTCGGGAAATCGAGCGTCACCCATAAGGAGTACTAGTACCAACCTGGGAAAGAGGGAGTCTGATGCCTTGGGCATAAGACCTCGGTGGCCCACCAGCACCCCAGGGAATGATAGTACTGACCTCGGGAAAATAGCGCGTCGCCTCCCTCGAAAAAGCGGTCAAGCCAGCTTCGAGGGAGAAGGACCAGCCACCTTCAGCAGGAGAAGATCCCCCCAAACGAGGAGCTTCAGTACTAAGGAAACCCCCGAACTATTGAGACGACTTCGGGAGAAAGGTCCCTATTCTGAAGGGTGACCTCACTCGAAGGGACCTCAGGAGTACGGCAAAAGTAATTAAGGAGCCTCTGACATGTCACCCTCACATGCTACACGCCGCCCTCATATGCACTCTGACACGCCGACGCCGCCTACATCTTGTCATGTAGGGCTATTCCTGCCCTAGCCCATGGCCCGATGAGCCCGCAGGCGGCTAGAGGCCCCCACGCCCAAAAGCACAGATTACATCCGACCGAACACGTGTCGCAATCTGAATGGACTACACCCTCCTTTATATACTAAGGAAATGGCCTCAATGATGGATCTCTCCTCCCCCTGAAAAAATGTAAAACAGGCAAGAATCTTTGGCCCCCAATACTTTCTCTTCACCTCTAAAACACTGACTTGGGCATCGGATGCTCCTCCCCGGAAAAAGACTCCGGGGACCTAACCCCTATTTTCTGAGTGTTTCAAGCAGATTCTCCTGGGAAATCTCTAGTTCAGACGTTCTCCCTCACTGGAAGTCCCTCTCGGTCTCACCATGTCACACGACGAAGATGCTGCAGGGCATCAGGTGGTTATGATGTGATTTTAGGCATGAATTGGCTTGTAAAAAATAATGTGGTAATAGATTGCCAAGCTAGGAAGCTAATTTTACCAAGTTCAAAAACATTTGACTTGAATAATCCACCTTAGTTAGATAAGAATTGGCAACTAAAAATTGTGGAACAAATTCTCATAGTTTCTGAAGATAAGTATATGGGATTGAATGGGGACAGAGTAGTTGATGAGTTAAATAAAATCCCTATAGTTAAATAATACCATGCAGTTTTCCCTTCAAATTTACCTAGACTTCCTCTAATGAGAGAAGCTGAATTTGAGATTAAGTTAGTACCAGGAGCCACTCCTGTGTCTGTAGGGCCATATAGGATGGCCATACCAGAGATGAACGAACTTAAGAAGCTGCTTAATGAGCTTCTTGAGAAAAGTTTCATTACACCAAGTGTACCTCCATGGGGAGCACCAGTGCTGTTTATGAAAAAAAAAAAAAAAGAACCCTTAGTTTATGCATTGACTATAGAAAACTTAATGCAATAACTATATAGAACAAACATCATCTTTCTAGAATTAAAATTTCTTTTGATCAATTGAAAGGGGCAAGAGCATTTCCAAGATTGATCTCAAGTCTTGATACTTTCAACTAAGAATTAAGGAAGAGGATATCCAAAAAACTGCCTTTAGAACAATGTATAGTCACTTTGAGTACACAGTAAAGTCATTTAGGCTCATAAATGCTCCTACCTTTTTGATAGACCTCATGTATAAAGTATTTAAATCTTATTTGGACCACTTTATAGTGGTGTTCATAGATGATATTTTGGTGTATTCAATGGATGAAAAAATTCATAAAGAGTATTTGAGATTAGTACTTCACTTACTAAAGAAACGGCAATTATATGGCAAGTTAAGTAAGTGCCATTTATAGACCACAAAAGTAGGATTTTCAGGCCACATTATCAACGAACAAGAGCTAGCTATGGATCTAGAAAAGATCAAAGCTATCTTAGAATGGAAGTAAGCTCAGAATATAAAGAAAGTAAAAAGCTCTCTGGGATTGGTAGGCTATTCCAGAAGGTTTGAACATAAGTTCTCTGTATTAGCTGTTCCATTGACCCAATTGACAAGGAAAGATCAAAAGTTTGAGTGGGGAAAGGATTGTGAGCAAAGCTTCTAGCAATTAAATGAGAAGTTAACCATAACTCCTATCCTAATATTACCTAACCCTACAAAACCATTCAAGATGTACACAGATTCATCCATGATAGGGTTAGGGTATGTGTTGATGCAAGGGAAACAAGTCATTGCATATGGGTCAAGGCAACTAAGACCACATGAAAAGAATTATCCAATCCATGACTTGGAATTAGCCATTGTGGTTTTGGTTTTTAAGCAATAGAGACATTATTTGCTGAGAAACAAGTTGCAAGTATTTACCAATCATAAGAGTTTCAAGTACCTTTTTACTTGGAAAGACTTTAGCATGAGGCAAATAAGGTGGCTGGAATCCCTTAAAGATTTTGACTGTAACATAGAGTACACCTCAAGCAAAACTAATGTAGTAGTTAATGCCTTGAGTAGGAAGTATACTAGAGCGTTAAAGGCTAAAAATGAGGAAAAAAAGGTTGATCTCAATCACTTGACTTGCCTGCCAAGCAAGTGGAAACAATATGAACTAAACCAAGTAAGTGTTGCTGCCATTAAATCAGAATGGAATGAACTAGCCAAAAGAGCTCAGCATCATGATAAAGATCTTGCTAAAATTTCTTGGCAAGTGCATGGGAAACTGTTTCAAGGGTTTTCCTATAGTCAAAGATTGTTGTAATTTTAAGATAGAATCTATGTGACCAATTAAAAAAAACTTAGGAACTAAATCCTAAATGAGGCTCATAATAGTAAGATAAGTGTACATTCAGGAGCTCGAAAAATGTACAAGGATTTAAAAGAGCACTTTTGGTGATCTTACATGAAGCAAGACATTGGTGCTTTTGTATCAAAAGGCCTGACTTGTCAACAAGTTAAGTGAGAATACCAAAAGCCTGGGGGAAAACTACAAAGTCAACCCATACTAGAAAGAAAAAGAGACTCTATAGCCATGGATTTTATAGTTAAGATGCCAATAACTAGAAGGAAATTGGCTCATTATGTATAAGCTTACCAAGTTAATTTATTTTCTACCTATTAACTTCATTGATCCTCTGGATAAATGTGCAAAGCTATACTTTCAAGAAATTATGAGGTTACATGGTGTTCTTGATGATATAATGTCAAATAGATACCCAAGGTTTGTCTCTAGGTTTTGGAAATCTTTACATCATGCTTTAGGCACCCAATTAAAGCTTAGCTCGGCCTACTACCCCCAAACTTATGAGCAAACAAAAAGAACTATCCAGGTATTGGAAGATATGTTAAGATGTTGTGCCATATACTTCTAAAGAGATTGGGACCAATACTTGCCTCTAGTGGAGTTTTCTTATAATAATAGTTATCACATAGTGATTAGAATGGCTCCTTACATAACATTAGATGGAAGAAAATGCATCACTCCTCATTGTTGGCATGAACCTAGTGATAAACTAAAGATTAGAGCATATTTTATATGTTGAACCACAGAAAAAATCAAGGTGATTCATGAAAGAATCAAGGTAGCCAACAATAGAGAAAAAACATATACTAACTTGAAAAGAAGAAAAGACCTGGAGTTTCAAGTTGGAGATGTTGTTTGGTTGAAAGAGTCACCAATAAGGGGAGTGGTCAGATTTGGAATAAGGGAAAGTTAGCCCTAAAATATGTTGGGTCCTATCAAGTACTTGTAAAAGAGGGCTATGTGGCATATAAGTTAGACCTACCCTCTGAGTTAAGGCATATACATGACACATTTCATGTAAGTATGCTAAAAAGGTACATTTCTAACCTCAGGCAAGTGATACCAGTAACTAGTATTCCTATGGCCCCAAATCCTACTTATGAGGAAAAACCAATAAGAGTATTGGCGAAGGATACTAGAATGTTAAGAAGTAAATGGATCAAGATGGTTAAAATCCAATGCACAAATCATACGGAAAAAAAAAAAAGTAACCTGGGAAACAGGGACTGAAATGCTTGGAACATACCCAATTGTTTTTCGAAGATTGCTAGAAAATTTGGAGGACCAAATTTCTTAAAAGGGAGAAATTTTCATGCCCCTAACTTGTATAGGCATCTAGCTGGGAAAAGAAAAAGAAAAAATGACTTTGAAACAAGAATTAAGAAGGTTAAGGCCATACAAAAGGAACTTGAAAACTTGGAGTGGAGAAACTGAAGTTTTATCCTAACCTGGTAGAAGAAAAGTATGAGTAATAAGGTAAATTCTTAAGCTTGATTTTGATTGAGGGACTCAATTGACTCCAATTAAGAGGTGTATCAAGTGAAGAAATTGAGCAATTAAGGAAGGCAATTGCAAAGTAGGCTTACCAAGTTGGAGGTTCAATCCATTTTCTTCTCACATGTCTATGGACAGGCAAATGCATGCCTCTATGAGTAACCACATGGTTTTGATCAGGTTGTTGATAGCCATTTTGGTAAAGGAATGAGGTTTCTAGCCAATCTTGGTGAAATTCTGGCAAAATTTAAGTGGAGGTAGGGGAAATCAAGTTAGGCACCTGACTTAGGAGGTAGCTTTGGGTGTAAGGAAGTGGAAATTTGCAACAAAGAGCTTCAAGAGACTTCTATAGGAGTTCTGGTTGTGGTAAAGATTAACTATTCTTAGTTTTCCTTGTAATCAAAAGCTACACTTATGGTTTAAGTGGAAATGTTAGGCCTTAGGTGATTGTTCTAAGCCAAGTGAGCCTAAAAGTTGTTTAAGGGCTAGTGATACCTGTGGGTATCTATGAATTTTCTAGCTAAATATGTTAGGGCAAGCAATAGTATCCTGTTATGGGAAAGGCCAGCCTATTCCGGGATTTAAAGCTCTATGGTTAGGCTATGTAATGCCCCCAATTTTATAAATCTTAATTTAGGAAAATATTAAAATTACCCAGAATTATTAATTAAAAATGATTTAAGAAATATGAGGTAAAACATTTTCTTTTAATCTATTTTTCAAATAATAAGAGTATTAAATGAAATCAGAGTAATTAAGTGACAATCCCAGGAAAACTAATATATGGATAATGTACCAATTTAAACAAACCATATGTCCCTTTAGAAATCAAATAACACAATGCTGAAACCAATCCCAGCCAGTTTTACTTTTGAGGGGCTACAGCGTACCCTCACTCAGTTTACTCCACATCTTGAACCTCATTATATGGTTCAGTGTACTCTGTCTCCTCATAGTACTTACCTAAGAAAACATGTTAGAATGAAGGGTGAACACAACTTGCTCAGTAAGGGGCAAGTATGAGGCCCATCACGTGGGTGCTAATATTCCCGAAACAAACAACAATGAATAATAAACTTTAAGTTATAGCAATTTAATTAAAGAACAATTTCATACAACATCATAATAACAATATCAAAGTCCTACTAGCATGCTTGAACTACCATGCATATGCATTATTCCTTTTACCAATTAAATCATATCTTATTGATCAATCATTTAATCCAATACTTAAATGCCGTCAAACGAACCGAGGGTGGTGAGTGTGTACATCACCCACTCTCGGGATAACTCTTAGGTAGTGCCACTAGGGATGCCACCAAGTCAGAGCCTCTCGGGATACCTACGCCAAGGTAGAGACTTTCGTAATGCCAGCCATAAGCATGGTCCCTCGCCAGCTATGGTCTGGCAGTGCACCAATCACATCTCCATACTCCGTGTCAATATTGTTAGTATTGTGCTCAAAAGCCAATCATGAGATGATTGTATTTTTACACATTGAGTCATGATATTTTATTGAGGCATTAATCCAGCAATTATGTTTGTTGTTTTGTTTCTGCGTAACGTAATAAACATAATTGTAACCCTAGAATAATGATATTCTTAAATGTCTCTAGTCTAGTATTATTGTGGAGCGGGTTGCAATAATACATAATGACTAGCATATGTGGAGACTAATATGAGATATGTAGTCTACATATGGGTACAAGTTGCAGAACTTGTGTACTGGACCGACCCACCATGAGAACACTTCATGGATCGTTATATGAGTGTCATAAGTGATTCTCATAGTGATCATGGTATATGTAGTCCTTCGACCTAAGATCATCAAGGTTCCCTACATGTGAGTCACATACTTTGATACTTTCCTTTGTTGCTCGTAACTGAGTGAACTTGAAGGAGGTCATTGGGTATGTCACATATCATGCGGAGGGATTTGTATGATCAAGATGGGATTTGTCCCTCCTATGTAACGGGAGTGATATCTTTGGGCCCCTTGATAGAGTGAGACTTAGAAAATGCATGGCCATGCTCCGATGAGTTGATATATGATATCAATGTCATCAGTTTAAGTTAGTCTACTCGGTAATCAAGAAACCAAAGATTGGGCTATACGAGAGTGACACATTCCATGTCTCGTGCTTAGTCTTGATATCTTGGACAAAGGGACAATGGCATATATCGGTGATGATCATAAAGGTTTAGTCGATTCACCGACAATCTTGTCACTTGGGTAGCAATGATGTGTTGCTAGACACCGCTCATTGCTTATGATCATAAATGTGATTTATGACCATTGCCAACATGGCAAGAGCATATTGGGTCGCACACGTAGAGCTATTTGGATCATTAGAGTGCATGGGCTAATTATTTGGGTTATGGTTTCACTTTAATTTCGTATTAATAATGGGCCAAGGAGTTGAGCCATTATTAAGCCCGAAATTAAATCCTAATTGGATTAGGGCTTTGAAACCCATTAGGCCTGGAAGTTGAGTCTCACTATAAATACAACTTTTAAGTGAGAAATTCGCAGGTCTCCTTGCCCTAGCCTCCCAAAAGGACAGCCACACTCTTCTCTTGCAATTCCTTGGAGGACGTAAGCTAGCACTGCGAGCGCAAGAGAAACGCATCTGCCGGGACGTGGTGGAAGTGTGGTGATCCCGAGAGGCTCGTGTGGATACCATAGAGAGCCTGAACACGTCAACTGTTCAGGTTTTGTGATTCGACTCTACAGTTGAGTGAGAGATCTCAACCGAAAATTAGGTATGAAATTTTTGAAAACCCGGTTTACCCCGTTTCACTTGGATCCTGGAGGGTTTCGGTTAAATTCCGCTGTGCTGTTTGGCTCCCGAAACCCAACAAATATCGGGTCATGACTAGGGACGGTCCGCCGCCACCCTAACATGCCTCTCGAGTTCGAATCGTCTGTTCCGAACCTCTCATCTAAATTTACGACTTGTTAGGTCATGCATATATGGTTCGTCACCAACCTTGCACGCCTCGTTTTTTATCTTACTTTTTAAATCTTTTACTTAATGCAATCTTGTGTATGACAAACATCAATCATATGCAACAACTAATTGGTGCATGACTATATCTCATTTTTTTTAGCCCTTTTTAGTTGTGCGCCATGATTCTAATGCATTCCATTTCTTTTATCTTGTTATCTTAGCTTAGTGTTCCATGATGATATTAAAATCAATGATATCTTTTTTTTTAAGTGTATTTATGATATATGTTCATCTCCTTTCTCATGAATTCTTTTTAAGTTTGTCATTTAGCATTTACGCTCCTAATCATTTTCCTACTGGCTTATAGTAATTTATTACAGCCTTAACATCCCACTAATGGTCGCTTTTAATCTCATCACGTTGCTAGCGAGCTTGTCGGCCCTAAACATCGTACTAGCAGTGTTTGTCTTACCGGCCCTAAACATGATACTAACGGGTTTATTCAAGCGGTCCTAACATACTTCTAATTTAATTCATGTTACAAACAGACCTAGTATGATACTAGCGCCAAACATACGTCATATATCACATCATTACAACCATGCAACCAACCAACCAAAATTACATTTCAATGGAAGAGAACTAAAATAAAATAAAATAAAATAAAATTCTATAAAAACTAATTAATTACCCTACCCATGTTGCCCACGCATTTAAAGGTTTTTTTTAGTCTAATTGTTTACTTAAAAATTATTATTCGGGTTGATGCTTATTTTAGGCCTTAGAGGACCCATGAGAACTAACCCGCTCTTCCCCTTACCTAGTTCAGAATAATACGGCGAAAGGGGGCGATTTCCTAGGATGGTCGTACAAACTGTTAGTAAGGTAGAAAATTAGAAAATATGCTAAAATTTAGAAATTTTCCTAAATGGTACTTGGAAGGTTCATGTTCTTAGCATCTAGGCCAAAATTTTACCTAGTGGGCAAAAAGGGTCTCGGGGTGTCTTCGGTAGCCTCGTGCCTATTCAGGATTGTGCCAGGAGCCTTCTTGATATTGATCCTAAAAATTACAACGGCCACACATTGAGTTATATACTCATTTAGTAGCTTTAAAAACTGATCTTGAAAAAAAAAAGTTTTTATTTCGATTACTGATGTGTTTTCAGGATCTCTGATGCTCTGGGAGTCCAAAGAAGCACTCAACCTTCAAGTAAGGATTTTCTAACCCTTTGTAACAACATGGGCAGCAAGGAAAAGAGAATTATTAGGGTTGTAAGATTTGAAATTGGCAGCCAAGATAATTTTAAAAAGGCTATGGTGGCTTACCGGGGCTTAGAACCAAGTACGGACAAGATTGCACCAGAAATGAGTGCAAAAACCCAAAACTTGGATTAATGATAATCTACCAAAGATTTGTAGCAAAGATATAAGGCCTTTAGGTGCTGGAAAAAAAATAAAAGAGCAATATAGAATGATTTAGACTTACACAAATGAATTCGGAATCGCCGGTGCGTGTAGGATCATTTTTGTGTTCCAATAAGGTTTTTCCTCAATCTAATAAATCTAGGTAAAATATGGAACTAAATTAATGTTCTAGTATTTTTGAATAACCAAGAATCAAAACATGGAGAGATGACTTACACAAGTTTGATGGAGGGATAAGCGAAAACAAGAACATGGGCAAGGAGGATCAATGGTTGTGGCGCACTTTGTTTTATTTGAAGCATAGAACTATTGTGCCAATGGGTTGCTGCGCTCAAGGATGCAAAAGGAGCCGAAATGTTCAAAAGTTCTGTGAAATTAAGCTCCATGCCAAATAGAAGTGTAGGGCAAAATAAATAATAGTATAATAATATGGTAATGATAGCCGGGTAATTAATTAAGAAAAACTAGATCGGCAAGTTTTTTTTTTCTAAAGTTTCTAAAAATCCTAGTAGGTGCTTTGTGGCTGGAATGTTTTATAAGAAAGAAATTAGGGTTAAGGAGAAAAAAAATAATCCTATGTAGCGGTAGCACGCACCCGGTTTAAATCGTACACGCGTGTTGGCTAAATTTTGGGAAACCTAAGTAAATGAATTCAGAATTAAGTGAGGTAACTTTATTTTGACTCTTTTTCACGAGAAGAATCCAATGGTGCTTTCAGATTTTTTATTTGATACTCAGTTGAAAATGACAAAAATGCCCTTAGCCTAAAGAAAATGACTTTGAGTTTCTGGCTTGAAATTTTGACTTAATAACCACCAAAGGAATTATCTAAAGATTAATTTTTTTAGTTTTACACCAATTTTCTAAATTGATAGGTAAAATTACTAAAACACCCATGAGGGTAAAATGGTAATTTTTGCATTTATGGATAATTTGGTAATTTTCTTTTTCTTAATTTTTAGGGTTATTACAGGCTAGGTTTCACTAAGATGGTTAATTAAAATGAATGTAGGCTATAAGGAATGCTTCTTCGGCCTTGGAGGCTACTTATGTATAGCTGGTATTGTGGTGTGTGTGTGTGTGTGTGTGTGTGTTTTGTTGATTTGGATGCATATGCTGGCCTTGTGTGTGTGTGTGTGTTGCTCTATTGTTTTCATGTTTACCTTGCAAAGACCTTGGGAGAGGTAAGGTATTAAGAACTATAAAATATATAGGTATATATGTTGTGTTAATCCTTACTAAGTTGAAAATCTCATGCCCTGATTGTTTTCATTTCAGGAAAAAGGTTTAGTTGGCTAACATTAAAGATTTGTGTATGTGCTTTGAGCTTTTAGGTATATTTGGAAACTAAGTGTCTAGTTAACCAAATAATGCTCAATATATGTTAGAAGTCAAGCTTAGTGATGCTTTGCTTATAGGCACTATGTTACTAAATTAGTGGGAACGAGCTGGAGTTCTTGATATGTGCTTAATGCCTAGGATAGCTAGTTGTTGGGCTTAAAGTTGTATAGATGTGTATGTGGAAGTTTGGGTTTGGCTGTTGTGTATGTGTACTTTTGCGTGCACTCTAGGGAGGCAACTAGTAGGCTTACCTAGGCATGCTGTAAACCTCATAGCATATACTTGACTCATATCATTTTTGTTTCTTAATGTATGTTATGTGTTTGTTGCCTAAGCTAATTTTTCCTTATAGTTGCATCTAAAAATGCATATTTTTTACATTTGGCATGAAACAACCTACCTAACTAGCCTTAACAATTTTTACTATTTTGGTCAAAAACTGAGAAGTTAAGTTCTAGTCTAACTTAAAGGTCATGGAACTCATGTCTTAAGCCACGATTCACTTGAAATGCTTGGAAAGGCATAGGCTAAGAGTGGTTTAGGACATGACATCAAGTATCAGCATTGGCTATGCTTCAGATCATTCTTTTCTTCATGTGGCATTACCGAACAACCATAGCTTTGTAACTTTTGTTGATGGTTCGATAATTTTACTAGTTTTATATTTTTATTTTACTTAGTTTATTTGGTGGACGAGTTGAATAGGTGAAAAAGTTTTTTCTGAATTTTGATTTTAGCTTATTTGTTGGATTTGTTTTTAATATTATTGTATGTTGTTTACATGCTTGCATATCAAATATTTTATTCATAGGGAAAACAGAAATCCGATCACCCCAAAACAACCTGAACCGCTTGATATGTGGACGAGGTTTGATTAGGTTTTAAAGCCTTGCATGTAATGGGGGTTTCAAAATTTGAAACCCGCATTTAATGCGAATAGGATTAGGTTTTGGTTACACCCTATTCAACTCAGCCAACGAACACCCCAGTGAAGGTTGCATTAATTGTCCGTTCGTTTGAGTCCTCCATCAAGATAAATTGAAATACCACAATGCATTAGGAAGTTTGGTCTTTTTGGTAACTTTAAAGCTTAGGAAGTTGGTAGGATTATGTGCATTTAGAATAGTCATGTAAGGTAGAAATAGGAATTAATTTAGTTTATGTACTAGTTTGGAGTCCTAAAGATTTTGTAGGGTCAATTTAGGTAAACGGGAAAAGTTTGGATGGAAAATTCAAGGATGGCGATTAGGTGGGTCGGGTCAGGTTTGGATAAGGTCTTTCAGGTTCAGGTTTAATCGAGTTATCATGATTTCGGTTCCAGGTCGAGTTCAGGTCAGGTTATTTGGGTTCGGGCTGGCAAATTTCAGGTTCAGACTCGGATTAGGCCAGGTTCATTTGGGTTCAGGTTCAATATAGGTCAGGTCGATTTCAGTTTCGAATAATTTCAGGTATGGTTATTTGGGTTTTGGGCCAAACTCTAGTTGATCTGTCGAACTTACTATGCTACTAGACTCTAGTGTATACGCTAAAATCACTTTAATCAATTCATTTTTTTCCCAATTTTTTTTTAAATTTAAATTAAATAATTTGAATTTTGGTGTAATTAATAGTATGTGCAATTAAAAAATTCATAAAAATTTTCTTAATTATGCTCCAACAAATTTGTTACAATATCTAACATTTGATATGAAATTGCTACAAAATATAACTCTAGTTCACTATTACTCTATTACTATTAATGGCTAAAATGTAAAATTTAAAAAATTTTGGGTGAAAATGTAAAGATTTGAAAAGTTTTGGGACCCATGTTGTAATTATCATAGGTGACTAAAATGAAAATATTCAAAATTCAAGTACCTTATTACAATATATGACATGGCCATTCCTCAGCCCTGCCCAAGGAGCCTGTAAGAGCTAGTATCACGATGGTTGCAATTGGCTAGCTGTATATGTGCGCAAATTAAAACTTCATGATACTAGTTGACTAACCTAAAATATGCAAGATGCATGCTCTTTATGCTTGGACTAATGTTCTTTATGCTTTGATTAAGGCAAATGGAAAACATAAAAACATTCACCTGGCCAAGGTACTTTTATAGAAACATGTTCAAATAGCCAAAGCATACAAAATCAACATTTGTATGATTAGTACTACACATAACAACTGTGTGAAGGCCTTCAACATGATGTGGACTAATGCCCTCACCCAAGAGCAACCCTAGAGTCTAAGACTAAAAAATATAGACAATGGAGGCATCTAGGTATACAACACATACACAAGCCTCAACTGAGATCTCTTCCACTAACTCCCAACTTAGAAATGAATCCCAGTGGTGAGGCACAAAAGTCTATCCACATGCTACTAGGCTCTGCGGCCAAGAAAAACACTATAGTTAACATTGTTACTTAACCAACAAGTAGACTAGAATCATGAAGATTCTCAAAGCAAAGTACCTGCAACCACAAACTATCGTGACAACCCTCAACAGTTATCCGGCCCAACAATGTCAAAATCTGCACAACATAATTAAGGAGTGAGAATTCAGAATTCTCAATAAAGGACTTCACTTCACCTGCAAGAAAAGTGACTAAGGACAAACATACGTGAACATATGTAATCTGCTGTGAGCTCATACAGCCTGAGCCTAGACTTACACACATATATCTTAGTCCCTTGGGACATCTCCTTAACCTAGTCCTTGAATTACAAGGTAGAGCCTTGCCGACTAGCAAGCAGAGCTTACTAGTCTAACCAGTGATGATTCACTAGTTGAAACTCCTTTATGTTATACAGAGGCTCTATGGTGGGGCTACTATCAATTAACCATCAAGACCCACTTGGTGCACTAAGGTTTCAAATCATAACCTCGTGCTTGACAACATGGCAGGTTGCCGATGGTACTAAACCTTTCACCCAAGCTAGTGATACGTAGTGTGGACCTTTGTTAACTAGTTTTCATGCTTATGGTGAAAGTAACCTTAAAAACCCAAGAAAAATCCTAGGTCTCGGAGGAGTTTTGGAAGCCTCGGAGTACCCTTGGAATACTTAGACCCCTAGGCACCCTAAGCACACCCTCAGGCCTCCCCTCGAGCCCTCAAGCAAAATTGAAAAATTTCAACCAACATAACTATGGTGACGCGTCGCTGCTGGCTAACGGTGCGTCGTCACAGTATACAACCACTTTGAACATTTTCATGGTGTTGGCGACATGTCACCAATACCTACAACGCCCAAAATTTTTCAATTTTACTACTACAACCTTTGAAGACTTACCAAACATGTTAAACATGCTTGGATGTCCTTCAAACTTCACATACCTATAAAAAATATTACAAAGACCACAACCAACTATCATAAGCATTCCTATGATGCATTGTAACATCATTCCAAGCTCCAAAAAACTAGTAGTCCACCATGATTAAACTAGCCCACAAACTAATGCTATTGCCAAAACTACTTGATTTCATTAAGCAAACACACTCCAATAGCATAATCAAGCTTGAAAACATAACTCCCTTACCTTAACTTCAACTCAAAAGCAAGAACCAAGAAATTCTTCCACCAAAAACCAAATTCCACAAAGTTCTTCCTAGTTCCAAGCAACCAAAGGCACAAAACACAAAATTACTAACTTCTAAACAAGAACTCTTCCTAGTTCCAAGCTTCCAATTATCTAATAAACAAGAATTCACCATAGAATTACAAGTTACCTCACTTCAAAAATAGGAGATGGCTGGAAACATAGTTCCAAGCTCCAAAAACTTGAAATTGCACTTGAAACAAGTTTCCTCTAACATAAACACCCTTAGTGGCTTCAATTTTCACCAAAACCTTGTGATTTTAAGCTCAATTTCATGGAGAAAAAGTGGAGGTGAGGTTGAGGTCATGTTTGAGGGAAAAATGGCAGCCTCCTCTCCACTTTACCAAGTTATATAGTCTTCTAAATCTCAAGCCACAAAAGTATTTAAAAAGTTACAAAATTCCCCCTCATTTAGGTAACCATAGTCAACCTTGGTCAAATCTTATTTATTTAAGCTAAGTTTGGGTTAAAAGTAAAAGTTAGATCTTCAAAAATAATTTTTAACACTCAGGATCTAGCTTGACTCTTCGGGACACAAAATTACCATTTTGCACCCAACCTCATTTGGTGCCTTAACCTTCTTAGAACTTGGTGAACTTTGCTAAACTTACCTATTGTTGCTATGCAAACTTGAAATAAGGTTCCAAACTAAGTTTCAAACACTTTACCTTCCTTGAAAATGCCTCTAGCTAGGAGAGCCATAACAGTATACTTAGAAGTTTAGGGGCCAATGCTATAATTTTCACAATTGTTATCAAAATCATCAAACTTACTAAATATGGAAGTTACCTGATTTAGAAGAACCCAAATATGGAATGGAACTTATTAAATATGGAAGACTTTGAATATTAAACTTACTAAATATGAATGTTCCAAAAAAATGGAAGTTACTAAATATGAAAATCCCAAATATGAGATTGAAGCTTATTAAATATGGAAGGTAATAAGGGTTAGCTGGTTAAGATTATGTGTTAAAGTTTTAGGCTCATGGTGGTGGTTCACTTCACTCATGTGAGGTTAGAACTGGTGGTGGGCAATTTTGACAAGAAGTAAATTCAGATTTTTTTGTAAATAAACTATTTTTCTATTGTTATGCTTGCATATAATTTTATATGTTGTACAATGCTCTTGAAATTGATAGATATGTTGATGTGGATTTAGGATGTTTCCTAAGATATAATGGGAAGTTTCAACTTAAAGGCATAGCTTGTTCTTTACTTGGATAAGCCTAGAAAGCCAATTGAGTTGAAGTTTGATGTTTTTGCTTATTGGAAAGAAAATGAAGCACAATATCTAATTATTGCACAAATGGCAAGGGTCATATTGAGCATTCCTATCACAATTGTTGCTTCAGAATCAACTTTTAGTATAGGCAGAAAGATTATTAACAAATATAGGAATCATCTTATCCCTGATAATGTGCAAGTTTCACTAACATGTCACAATTGATTATATGGTTATAGAGGTATGGCTACTCTTTTATGTTTTTTCTTTAATTTTCAATATATCGTAATTATTACTAATTTCTTCTTTCTCAACCAACTCAAGTGAAAAGTATGAATTGAAGCATCTGAATGGCATAAATGTGGAATTAGAGTTGTTGACCAATTCTGACACATCTTCTAATTTAGTGTAGAGGTAAGATTGAGTCTAGTCTCTTTATGGTAGTTAAGTTTTAGTGCTTTTTAGGCAATGGTTCAATGGATAACTAGGCATAAACAACTCTTTATTTTATTTTTCTGTGTTCTTGGTCACAAAATTGTTGAATATGCTCTTTAACTATTGCTAGTACGCTCACCCAGACTATTTGATTTGTTGAAGTTGAACTTTTGCCTGTAATTGACAGGGTTATGGAAGGTGTGGGCAGTTGAGGCTCTACTAGGAAAAACAGAAGGTCGTCTCATGTTGCTACCATTAAAGCTAGTGCTTATAACAAGTCAAATGATATATAGGATGTTTGGATTCCTTCTGATGTTTTGGTTTTTAATGTTTATCTAATGGAGATTCTTGAGATCACATTTCACCTTTGTAAAAAGTGTTGGTCATTTCTTCTGTCCAAGTACTGGTTGGCTCATGTGTCATGTCCTGACAAGAGATATGTTAGAATATGATGATTTCAGATTTCTATGTTTACATTCTGTGTATAATAATTAAGATGTGTGTCATCTTTCCATAGTTTTTACTTCCTCACAAGCTAGTATTTGTTAGATCATAGAATTTAGATTCAAATGCTTTCTAGGGACAAGATTTGGTTATTTTCTTTTGTGGATGGGGATGAAAAAAACAAAGAACTTTCCCTTAAATGGATCTACTGCTACTTGATCTGGATTTGTCAATGTCCAATTATCTACCATATGAGACTCATTGTGTCGGTTACATGCTTCAAAATAACATGTAAGCAAATCCCTAAATTATTAAATTCTAAAAGACCCTTACATAAGGCATATTATTTTGTTAATTTATTCTTTAAAAACCCCTAGATAAAATATATTTTTACAGTATTTTAAATTTTTTTAAATTGTATGGTCATAATTAATGTGTAATTTAGATAAATAAGCAATATATAAAAATAATAATTTTTTACATCTCTATCAACCATATATTTATGTTGATTTGGGTTAAAATCATTTTTTTTTTGTCTATTCATTGAGTCATTTCAGGTTCGGGTCATTTTGGATTTAAGCCAGTTCAGGTTTAGGTCATTTTGGGTCCAGGTAATTGGAGTTCAAGGTTCCTCAGGTCTCGCTTCAATCGGGTTCAAGTTCAGGTTAGGTCAGATATACTCAGGTTTAAGTCATTGACTCTTTTTGTCAACTTGGGTCAGGCTGGTCTGGGGTTTGGGTGGATCGGGTCAAATTTTGTCATCTCTAGTGGAAATCAAGGGTTCTATGCAAAATTGAAAACCTTGGGACAGATCTGCCAAATCTAAAAAGTTTTAAGCAAATCTGGCAATTTTATAAAAATTTGGGAAGAAACGGGAAATTTTACAAAGTTTTGGGCTAATTTGACAAATCCTGAAAGTTCTGGGTTGAATTGAAATTTCACTAAAACTATGGGCCCAATTCAGCAGCTTAACAGTTTTTGTGGACCTGGACAGCTATTCTAACCAAATTATATCCTAAGAGATTTAAACCTTCTACAAATTCGATTTTGATGAGGTTTAAACTCAAATTTGCTTGTTAGTCACGTTCAAGACACTTGCATTATAAATATGAGTCATCATTTGCGAGAAATCATAGAAAAAAAAGCTGGGAAATTTGCAACCCTAAGCTCTAGCCAAAAAAAGGTCAAAATTCACCTTTAGTCCTCTATCTAGCCACTCTAAACCCTATAGATCCTAAACTCTCCCAACTGTCATCCCAACCCCTAGTCTCGTCCTAGTTACCTGATGCACAGCTGCCAGCCATGCCATCTTCGATTGTCCTCGGCCACCATCCTTTGTTCTCCGCACCACCTGCCACAGGAGTCCCACGACACCATTAACGCCCAACGTGATCAGCCGACATTCCCTGCCGCCTGGCAGTTGAATCACTGCGAACTCCCTCCGCCCGCATGTCGTTCATTCACCTAGAGACCACTGTTGTCGCATCTTCCACGTTCCAAGCTGTCGGTCGCCTAAAGCTGCCGCACTGTCGCTGCTGGAGTTGAGGATTGAAAACGATCGGCTTCCAACCTGCCTTCCAACCAGTCAACCAATTGGCTTTGGGTAAAACTTTTGTTTAGTCCTTAGCCTTTTCTATTTTATTCATACAAGTTATTGAAATTTGACTGTTTTGCAGAGAAGGCACTGACAGCAAAGCTTTTTATTATTTTCTATATGTTTTTTGTTTATTTGTTGGTTTGGCAATGCTCAATTTAATTATTAAATTCACTTAGGAATACAAGTTTGGATGTCTGTTTGTTTAACTTTTGTTTATCTTATAATCATTTTAATTTTAATTGAATCTATATGATGCACTCCAAAGATCAATTTTAGAGAATTCATTCCATGTAGGTTTAATAAAATTTTAGAATGAATTTAGGATAATAATTAGAAACAAATTTTGAGATCCATATTCAGCTAATCTGATAGAATCCATGGTTTGGATAATTATTTAAAATATTTTAAGAAATAATAATTAATTAATTAATTAATTAAGCTTTAATATCCATATCCAGATGATAGAATAAAATTTATGGTTTAGATTGATAATTATTTAAAATTTTTAAAAGAAAATTAAATAGAAATAGAATGAGTTTAGAGATCATTATCTGGGTGATTTGATTTGAATCAATGGTTTGAAAATATAATTAAAACACACAAAAAATAATTAAATTACGTAATAAAGTTTTAAGAGTCCTTATCCAATTGGTTCGATAGAATTCATGATTTGAAAATTATTTTAAGCAAGCAATACAAAACTTAAATCAAACTAAAGTGTCGATCTTTAAGTACTAAAATAAAATTATTTTAGCATAACCGTACTCCCAAACTCCTTAAACTCTAATAGATCATTTTAAACTATTCAATTAACGTAGATGTGAATGGATTGGTAGCGGATCTTAAAAACATGTTGCTATACTAATCTTATCCACTTGCTCTGAACTGGTCCCCAAATTTATACTACCTATCTGTTGTTCGATTGGTCTTTTCGTTTGCTTCCCCCTGTCAAGCATAGATGGCAATATTAGTTTTGATCCTTAATGTTATTCAATGATTTCAGAAAAGTCCCCAAAGTTGCAGCTTTTTCAGTTTATAGACCACCTTGCAATAAAGGGTATAGTTTAGCCCGCAATTGTGCAGCTCAACTAAAATTTTCTATGGGTAAATCCGAAAGTACCGGTAACAAGAGGGCGCTAAGCCAAGTAACGAAAAGGATGTGAGCCGACATGTCCATGATTTCGGCAGGAAAGATTCAAAGAGGCAATAAACATTGGTTCCAAAAAGATTAGAAGCGAAAGCGATAGGGAGGGGAAGGTAGCCAAAGGCAGTATATACTGAATTCCATGCAACAATAATGGCCCTTTCAATCAATTTCTAAAGCCTTCCAAGTTTCAATGATGGTAGGGTGAGGCACCAAATGTTTGCTGGGCCCCCTCTCGCTGTCTCTTAACTTGAATTTCTTCTTCTATGGATTTTATTTGCAGCTGCCGCTTAGATCACTTCTATTATTTGGGCTTTGAATTTTTTGACCCAAATGTTTCTTGAAGTTGCCACTTACCAATCCTCACCCACCTTCACAATGCCAAATCGCCTTTCTTGAAAAAACAACAAGAAGTTGCATAGGAAGGTGAAGAATGCTTCCATTGTGGTTAAATAAATTTGCTCTTTCCATTGGCCAAAAACAGTGGAAAACGCAAATTGTAATGCTCGAAAAAACTATTTATTGGTACTTTATTTTTTTTCTTTAATAGATTAAAATGTTGGTCTCCATCATTACTAACTATTCAAAATTATAATATTTTATCTAATGAACTGAAATTGCGGAAAAATTTAATATTTCATTCATTTTTGGATTGAATTATTTATTACAACACCATATCTCATACATATAATTCAATCTCTAATCATTATGTACAATATTTTGCAAATTTCGATGTATGTTAAAGCATTTTCCATTGGTTTTGTAAATGTGTTGATGATTGCATGACTAGGGCCCTAGGGTAAATGGTTATGTATAACAGAAGAGTCGAAGTTGACCTGAGCACATAGGAATTAAAGCCGAAACAGAAATGAAAAACAAAACAGGAAAGTAATTAGGAAAATGTCACATAAACCTTGGCCACATGGTAGAGCCTGAAAAACCATAGAATGGGTTAGTGAAGTTTTTATAAACTACTTCTTCTGTCCCACTTTCTTTGCTTCATTTGATTTTTTTTTTTTATTAATTTGACTTGAATTTATTCATATTATTATTTATTAGAAAAAAATTAAAAAAATATATTTAGAAACTATAGATTTTGATTTATCATTCATATATAAAGATTTTTCATTTATATACTAAAATGTTGAAAATAAAAAATTATAAATTAATTGTTGAAAAATAAATGATACAAAGAATTTATGATAGAATGAATAATATTAATAAAGTTTTTTCATCTACTGCCAGTTAATTTTAAATTAAATGCTTTAACATAGTGTCAAAGTTTAAGATTTGTCACTGCGGCACCCATTCTAAAAAATAACCCATATGATGGGGTTAAGTAAAGGTATAAAATCTATAGGAAGAGGAGTATAAAGATTTGTATTTTGAGAATTACCCTTAGCAGATTAACAATACTGTTGAACAATTTTTTCAACGACCCTTTTCATGTCCGGACACAGTAACACCATATTAACTGTGCATATATTTTACCAATGCCCAGCCCAGGTGCCCACACGTAACAAATCACTAATCTTCGCATCAGGATTGACGCTGAACTCTCCAGCTAGCTAGTAATGCTCACATACTACTCCCTCAAATCAGCAAATGCTATGATGATTTACAAACAATGAGTACTGAAATGTTTGATTCATTTTCAACCCTAGAAAATAACAATGTAGCAGAAATAACCAACGCGAGTCGGTCTGGGTGGAATAAACTGGGATACTTTAGGCCAGAGATCATGAGTTTGATCTAAGATCATATGTATGAAAGAAACTTATTTGAGAGAGGACTTCATTTCACCATTTAACCGTACCACGAGCAGATTAATGTTCGCCTGCTAATTATAAATACCTCGGGTGCATAAAAGGAGAAAATATAGCGACAATAAATTATGGAAATAATGGAATATGAAACGATGAGATTATGGAGCAAGTAATTAAAGTAGATTTTTCCTATCATAAAATCTAGGTGGAGAATGTTCAGAAAGGCGAGCCCAACGCTCACCGAGATGGGGTTAAGCCCAAAAGAACTTGAATGGTATTCTAGGCGTTGGCCTCCATTGGGGTGCTATCTTGTGGCCCTATTAAAACCGTACATCCAAATACCAAAGTCGCAATTTGTATTACGAGAGAAGACCCAAGCGAATTAGGCCATCTAAGGAATCGAGTGGCAGAGCCTACTTGGTGGCTTCTGTGAAGCAGGCTATTCCCGACTCTGAACGGGCCTGGAAGTTGTAAATCCCAAGGACTGGGGAACACACCCTACAAGGCCGACAAGTACTACAGGCCCAAGCAATTGTGGGCGTGGTCGATGTAGCTTACAAATAACTACATAAAACTAAGGTTGTCAAAAAATGAGAATCTACCTAGAAATGTTTAAGTGTAAGATTTTACCAAAGTCCAATGAATAATACATAAAAACTTTTCATAAACCTTAGACCTCAATATTAAGTTTTTTTGTTTTTTGGCCAATGTAATAATAATTATTAAATCATACATAAATTTGGGGCCAAAATACTCTTTCACCCCTAAACTCAATTAACCAGGACATTTTATCCTCTTAAACTTAAACTCGGATCAACTCAGCCTTTGAACTTGTTTGAGTGGGTCAGTCAACACCTTTGACCAACCTATGATTGTTACATGCCTAACGTCGCTCACCTCTATTTACTAATCCCATTAGCCCATTTTGCTTCACCATGACACCACCTTAATTTCCCTGGCTTTGGCCCGACTCAACCTCCACCACCACAACTCCATCTCCCCGTGCCCTCCACCTTCACCGGCCCAGAAACTACAAACAAATACCATCAAACATCCCGACTCTAGAAAAGCCACGAGATGCGTGGTTCACTCCTATGCATAGCTCCAGAGCAGCGTCGCATTTGCTTATCTACCCTTCCTCTTCGAGCAATTGCTTAATTTCAAGTTGTAAAATCTAGAATCTCTTATGAATCCTTATTTATGTATAAGGATGGCAACTTATAGGATGTGGGTAGGATAATACTAAAACCGCATTCTATCCATCATGTTAGATTCTCAATCTGTATCCTATCCATCATCCATCGGATTTACAATTTTAATATTCATATCCTATCCATTTTAAGACAAGTAGAATTGGGTAAAACCCATCAACCCACCAACCTACCACATACTATCATAATAGAAAACAGTAATTTTATAACAAAGTGCCATAATAAAAATCATTAAAATAATCTTGGAGAAAAATGATATGAATAAAGTGTGACCTTTGTTCTGTATTGCTAGGTTTCGGCTTCATCGATTTGTTGTCTCAAATTATGTGAAATCCAAGAGTTGGTGCATTTTCAATGGGTTTCCAACACGTTTTGTGCATGAATCTCCAGACTTTTGTGACCAAAGCAATATGCTTTTGTAGCATACTTTTGTATTTCTTTCTGTTTTGAAGCTTGAGAGGAGCTTATGGCCCCAAAGGCTAAGTGACATCGGGTTTCAAGCTGCCTCTCTCAAGATGGCGACGTAGATGAGGAAATGATTGGTAGAAAATGGGGTGAACAACAAGTGTATATGGTAACGGAGGAGAAAGGTTGAATAAGGGTGAACAACGTTAGTCATGTGATGAGCACGGATCAGTCAAAGTTGCTGACTAACCCATTTAAGCAAGTTTAGAAGTTGCATTGGTTTGAGTTCAAGTTTAGGGGCAAATGTTTTGGTCAACCGAGTTCAAGGGCTAAAGGGATATTTTAGCCTAAATTTGGAATATGTGACAAAATTTGCTAGTTATATTCATATATAAGAATAAACTTGAAAACTAATATTTAACTTGTAAAGAGAAGAACTTTAACAAACATAATTAAAAAGTAAAATGACTCAAATTTTTTAATATTAATAAAGTTTTTAGATGCAATCATTTTATATTATTTCTTTTCAATAATCAATTATAACTATAACTAATTACCTAAAAGGCTATTGATAGTACATTAAACATAGCCCGCTTAGACCTCCTTAAGAACATTCGAGGAGCACATTCCGCAGGAGCCTTGTACCCTCAAGTGCCACATATATCTTGCCACTTTGCTCAAATGGCTAGCCCTAAAGCTCAACTTACTTAGGGTGCACCTCTGCCACTCCTTGGGACACACTTACTTGTAGACTTTTCGAGCAGAGCCATAACGAATGTGAGCTTTCGTATCCTTCACCATGTTACTATCTTAGCATGTATATCATGATGGGGTATACGTAGCTGAGCTAACCGACATTCATGATCTATCATGAGGCCACTATATAACAAGGATTCTCAAATCCCCAAAGGTATGCTCACTTAATTTCTTACAAAGCTCTCATGCACTTTCATAAAATAAAAAAAATAGTTTGAGCATCGGAGACTCCCCCTTGGTAAACACCATGAGGTTTAAGGATGGCAACATTGCAGATCAGGCACACGTACCCCTTATCTACCATCTGTGCCTATAGGTTTTTGCTTACTTGCAAAGTAGCAAATACTCGCCAATGTGTAAAATTTCTCATATGCACTCGTTACTTGCGGATAACTTGTACGCACCTGATTTCTCCACTAAAATTACATACTTCATGGGTTTGGGGTTTATCACTTTGTAAAATGCCCACTGTTGCAAGGGTATGAGGTGTAAATCTTATTGTTGTTATGTGATTAAAGAGGTGACTCCAATGGGCACAAGTTCATCGGAGGTTGAGAAGAGTATGTTTAATGAGTGAGTATGAAAAATATTTGAATTACACAGTTTTTCGATCATTGCACAAATGATGACAAAACAGTTGCCGAAAAGGTCTCTCAAAATTAGTAAGTTGATAAGTCATTATTTACAATCGGTCACTAGAAATGAAGACCAAAATAGTCACCCATAGTGACCATCCTAGCCACTGTTTTACTAACCCACATTTCGGTGGCCAAACAATAACTAGAAAAAACAAATTTTAAATTAGTGACCAAAATATCGGTGGCCTTTTTAAATTCAAATCAAATTTTTAGGTGATCGTTTGAAGCTCTCCAAAGCTTTTTATTTATTCATCTTTCAGTTTCAGATCTGAAAACTTAGAAACTCAAACACCTTCCTAACACTTTCTTCATGTTCTTCCACCATGTCATGTGTGCCAAATTTCTTGATGCCTCAATTATTATTCCATGCTCTTCTTTTTTTATCTACAAATTCTCCTCTATGATGTTTACTTCTAGAAAAATAAAGCTCTGATATTTGTTTCTCTCATATGATTTGAGCAATTTACTAATCTTTTAGCCCAAAAGTAGTTTTTCTTAAAAGATTTTTTAGAAGCATCATTTCTAAGTCAATGGAAGAGTTGGAATCAAAACTTTTTGTGAGTTTTGGGTGTGCACCCGAAGAAATCAGCCAGCGAGATTGGCACCAAAGGGAAAAAGCTCAAAACGAAACAAACATGAGGGTTTGTTTTGTTTTGTTTTCTTTTGTTTTTGTAGAAAGCAATGGTGATTGCACATAGAGTACGGGAAAGGGATTTGCTTTTGCTTTTTTTATTCTCTAATTTTTTAAACGTTGTTGAGTGTTGGAGGAAACCGAAGAAGTATAATAAAAACTTCCAAAAAAATGAAAATAAAAAATTAGAATTATTAGAAGAATGAAAATAAATTAATTTTATAAATAAATAGTGTAGCAATCAAAATAAATGATCACTAGGAGCGACTGAAATGGACAATTACCTCTCCTTGGTGACCAGGCTTTCGGCTACCATTTGGCTACCATATTATTCAGTCACTCAAAAGTAAATTAGCCACCGTTAGCACCAAATAACCGGTCGCTAAAACCTATTTATCTTATAGTGATAGTTCGAGGATAAAAATTCCCGAGTTAGCATAATTCGACAAACCAAAAATTTATCATAATAATAAATTATAGTATATTTGATGGAAAAATTTTTTTTATTGAATTTCATATAGTATGTTATAGGATACTATAGTAGTTCTTACTATAGAATATAAATTTTTTTAGATTTTTTGTTGTTAATTGTGCTAAGTTACATGAATGAAGGTAAAAATTAATTGGCAAAACTTCTTTAAACAGTTTATATCAATCTGATTAATATATTATAGGTAGGTTAACGGGATAAATACCTTTCCTTACTTGCTTACTCATTAAAACTTTCTAATCTTTTACAGGTAAGAGAGAATATTTGTATGATGCAATGGTTTTGTTGGCAAGCCAAATTCAATTCTAATCTGTATATGATTCCATTATTCTAATAAACTTAAAGTTATCCTTTTTTTATTCAAGAAGATTTAGGTCAACTAGATTTTCATCAGTTGGACTAAGTTATTTATTATATTTGTATCAACATAAGTCAGGTTATTTTTTTATTTTAAGAGAATTTTAAATGGGTTAATCAAGTTCTATTTAAATTTAGGTTCACTTATTAGATTTATTATGGTAAAAACATGTCACGCCCTAAAACCTACCCTAGGAGTTTCAGGAGAATGACACGTAGCACACTCAAGAAAATAAAATTCCTTTGAACACGCAAGGCTAAAAATATTTCAAATAAATCCAAATAATCATAACTTATAATCCAAATTTATTACTTGACATTTGGCATCGAGTGATAGAACAACTACAACTTAAAATTTCATACATAATATCTCTAACCTACGAGTATCAATTACATCTCATTTTAATGTTATCTCAAACCTTGAGCTCTTGTAGTCACTCGCCAACTAGCTAATTTTGTATTTCTTGCTATTTGCATGAGTGAAAAAATTAGGGGTAAACACGAATGCCTAGTAAATGCTGAGATATCCATCATTTCATAAAACATGAAAACAATTCATAAAATATATATACCATAGGAATCGAGTGGAAAACAATCTTGTTTGAAAGATCATAAATTCAATATAAATAAGAAAATATAACAATAAACATATAAATATGTTAGAATATTCATTTGTAGGAAAGTCATACTAAAAAAAAAATCAAAAAGTCACATAAGTGCCAGAAACAAATACAATTAACTTTATCATAAAACATAACAAAAAAAATGTGAAATTAATACCTGAAATCATTAATCAAAATAGAGCAATTTAAAATAGATAACAAAACATAATATTTTTTAACATAGTAAGTGGGGCGATCACTGTAACTACATTTTAACCGTTTTAGTACGTCATGTTAGAATAACTACATTTAACAGTTATAGTACGGCATGTCATAATAATTACACTTAACCGCTGTAATACGTCATGTCATAATAACTAAACTTAACCGCTAAAGTATGTCATAGATTGACTAAGAATCGCCATCGGTGGAGCGCCTAGAAGGATGAATTTTGAACAGTGCACTACGAATCATACTTACATAATACTCTGTAAGAAGGGCCCTGAATTATACTTTCTCAGTAGTCAGGCATAGAACCAATACCCACTAAAACAAAGTGAAAACATATATATTCGTATTCATATTTATGAACTTTTAGGATCTAAATATCCATAAAAATCAGTGAATAATATTGCTGTAATAGCATAAGTAAAACATGTTTGATCTCATAATCATTAAAACACAACTTACATATTTAGAAACATAAATAATGCATATATAATTATTTCCAATATATTTAAATAACAAAACTTTATAATAAAATTTTAAATAATAAAATTGAAACCAAGAGAAAAAGTCCAAAAATCAAATTATTCATACTTTAAAACCAAAGCTTCATAGAACTAGAATTCAATATAATTCGATACATTAAAATCAATAAAATTGGATAACAAAATAATAATTTAAGTTTAAAATCGTGGACAGCCACTTACCTCAAGTTGCAACTTTTCAACTCCCAAGACAATAGTTTAGTCACCTAAAATAATTATATAAAAATCTATGTCAAAACCAAATAAAATTAAGAAATAACCAAAAATTACTCTCTATCAATGACCTAGCTGAATTTTTCTGGAGCATAAGGACTCTCTAAACCCGTGTCCAATGCCCAAGGATAGATATTGTAAATAACCCGATTCTTCTTTTCAGCCCTAAACTTGCAGTGACCAAATTATAACATTTTTAACAATAGGAACTAAATTCACTTGCCTCTAAACACTAGGACTTACATCGTTATTATCCAGATTCTTGCCCATGAATTTTTCATTTCTTCTTCCAACTCGCCAGTGGCGGATCCAGGAATTCAAGCTCGGGGGGGCAAGGTCAAAACAAATTCTTAAATTGTAGAATACAAAACAAACCAAATAATGCAATTTATATAAGTCCATGACATTTAAAGAGTACATAGACATGATTAAGTCTAAATTATAAAAATTCAAATTTATAATGTAACACGACGCTCTTTCATGTCTCTGAAATCATCAATGATAGAATTTAAACTAAAAGTCTCTGCAAGGTCCTTCTCAATGTACAAAACCAAAGTATCAGCAAGGAAGTCATTATCCATCTTGTTTCGCAATCTGGTTTTGACAATTTTCATCACTGAAAAAGCACGTTCTGTAGTTGCAGTAGACACAGGAAGAGTTAATATCAGTCGGATTAATCGATCAACAATATAGTAATAATTTGACTTTCCAATGGATGCCAACAGTTGACATAATTCAACAATTAATGATAGCTGTGTAAACTCTGGTAAATCCCTAACATCGGCGTAAAAATGGTGCAACTGAAATGGCAGCAACTCAAGTTCATGCCTTGAGAAATCTAGTGGATAGTATTTCTGTGCAAGATTGCAAATAGATTCAATGTCAAAAGATTCAAACCCATCCTTCGGGTTCAAACATGAGCTTAGTGTCAAAAGCTCAATAATGCGCTCACTGAACCTTGAAGATATCTCCTGTAACTGAAAATTTATTGCTTCATTGAACACATCAAAGTGAAAATAATGCTCCACAGAAACACTATCTTGTCGACGACCACTACATCCTAGAAAATGCCGAGCATTAAAATCAGGAACAACAATATCATGCTTTGAGCAAAATGAAGTGACCTTGTCAATAAAAGAATTCCATCCATCTCTCTTGAAATCCTGAAGTAATATTGAAGTAGTTTCCACTAAATTCAATGCCTTGACAATATCTTGACCTTTTTGTTGTAATGCTTGACATAGAACTTCTGTAATACCAAATATATCATACATTAAATGAGCAATGAAGATAAACTCAAATAATGATACACTTTTCAAAGCAACTGCAGCATCTCCTCTTGATTTATAATTAGCACCATCTTCTCTAACATTATCAAGAATTTTGTATATTGCATCAAACATATCAAGGAGACTGCTAATTGACTTAAAATGAGAACTCCAACGGGTATCACAAGGTCTCTTTAAGGTACCAATTTGGTTAAAACCAGTGCCAGTTTCAATCTCATCAATGGCAATCAAGTGTACAATATTCTCAGCATGAGCAGCTTGCACTCATCATGTCATTTACAGGAAGCAGTAACAACATTGACAATAAAAAATAAATTGAGAAAAAACTCATGCACAACATGCAACTCTTTTGCCGCAATAACTAGTGCCAACTGCAAACGATGAGCTAAACAATGAACATAATATGCCTGTGGATATTGACTAAGAAATAATGCTTGTAACCCTTTCCATTCACCACGCATATTGCTAGCATCATCATACCCTTGACTTCTAATATTTTGAGCATTCAGTCCATAATGAGATAAAATACAACATATCTCTGAATATAAAGTGGCTGCTGATGTATCTTTGACATGTGAAATATGAAAAAATCGCTCTTGTATTAAGCCTTTATTGTCAACAAATCGGAGAACAAGAGCCATTTGCTCCTTTTTACTTTCATCACTTCTTTCATCAACTATTATGCAAAACATCGAATCACCAATATGCTCACAAATCTTATTCCTAACCTTGTTTGCAATTACACATAAGATTTCCTTTTGGATCGTAGGTGATGTATACCTTGCATTTTGAGGAGCATTTTGTAAGACTACACTAGCAACTTCTCATTATAAGATGCTAAAAAACTGAGCAACTCAAGAAAATTTCCTCGATTTCTAGAATCAGTAGACTCATCATGTCCTCTAAATGCGAGCCCTTGGAAAGATAACCACCGAGTAACATCAATGGATGTTTTAATCCGAAGTCTATTCCTTACAACCTCTTCTTTCGATTGTTTCTCCATTGCCTTATCAATATGACTAGACTGATTCAACAATGCAGTACAACAATTCACCGAATTATTGTGAGGGGATCAAGGGTCTGAACCCATATGCTTGAGAAAAGCACAATTTTGACAATCTCTAACCTTCTTCCAGTTTTGGAAACCCTTCACAGTAAAAACATCTCACCCATTTTGAGCTTTTGGCTTGTCAGCAAATAAATAACATGGCAAACAAAATGCAGCATCTTTTGTTGAGGAATACTCAAGTCAAGAAAAATCAGCAAACCATGAATATTTCAACCTACGTTTCTTTTTCTCAGGATAATCAAACTGCATTTGATAAGGTCCAGCTTTTAAATAAGCTCTTCTTACCTCATCATGTTCATTGATGGGATATGTCCACATGGGCTGCCATAACCCTGGATCACGCACTATGGAAAATTTTTTAAAATTTTTAGGTGCTTCACTTTGTTGCGTACTTTCAGCATTTGAAGAATCCCCGAATCCTATAGACTCTAAAACTTCTTCAACTACCCTTGAATTTTTAGCCACCCTTGAATTTTGACTGCTTTTGGGTTGACAATCAGTTTCCGGTGGTGGAGCCATTTTTCAAAAAAAAAATGAGATAATGTCTTTTGTTTATTAGACATAGCTGAAAAAAAAATAAAACAACAATGTAAGCACATGATCTGATATTTCTTTTTTCAAATGAGAGTTAGTTTAATCATTAAAGTGACACAAAGTAAATATGTTTTATGTAGGATATATAATATTAATTATCTAAACCAGTCAACCTGATTTCAAAGTTTAATCCAATATAGACATTCTCACATTCACAACAATTTACAATTCCATCATTCAATTTCAAATTCAAAAGGCAAAAATCCAGCAAATTTATAACTATTCTAAGAATAAAACTGTAAATAAATGATTTTTATGAACCTTCTGCATGAAAATTAGATGCCATTAGACATTAGTTTGTATAGAAATTAGGAAACAACAAAATGCAATCACAAGACTCATAAGTCATAACCCATAAGAATAAAAACTAAATTTATAGCATTACTACATTAGTACCGCACTGCCGCTGCCACTAGTTATCAATTATCAGCCAAAAAAGGCTTTTGACTATAACTCTGTAACTATAAGGTACAAAAACAAAATGAAAATGTCATCCAATTAATTAATCAAAGCAAGCAAATTAACCATTTTTTGCCACTACCTCTTGGTCTTCTCCGGAGTCCGACTTGGCATTCAGTGGCGTACTGGCGTTACTGGCGTAATTGGTGATCAATGGCGCGTAATTGGCGTTGGCTGGAGGTGAATCACAGAATCAGGTGATGGATGAATGATGAAGCGAATGAATCGATGATGCGACAATGCCGAATCGCCGATGCAAGAGTCAGCATGCGATGCGGCGATGCCGATGCCAATGCCGCTTGAGCGAGAGGCGAGAACCGAGAGGACTAGCCCAACAACAGGCCGACAGCGAGGCAGCGGCCAGCGAGCACTGAGCACTAGTAGTCGCCAGTCCCAATCGGAGCACAATTGCACAAAGCACTAGAGAGTGGAGTCTGAAGGAGATTGGAGTGGAGTAGCAGAGGTAGAGCTGCTGGCAATGTTAGGGATTCGGGGGAATTGGGCATTTGGAGATCGAATTGTATAAATGAAAGTCTGAAACAGCATCATGCGTTTTGAATGAGAGAAAGGGAGAAACACACACTCGGTTCCCATTCTTTTCAATATGTGCCTCACTGCCCCCCTATCTTTATATTTTTCCATAATATTTGGGGGGCAAAATACACACCCTATCTTTAATTTTTGACAAAATCATCAAATTACTACCCTATATTTACGTTTTTTCAAAATTCCTGGGGGCGACCCTCCCAGAGCAAAGCGTAGCTCCGCCACTGCAACTTGCTGAACTCCAACATTAACCAATCGTAAATCTCATCAAATTTGTCCCTTATTTATTCTAAACAATTTCAATCATCAACCATCTCTTCCAATTTTTAAAATCTATCAAAATACTATCCAAAATAATTTTATTTCTTTTTAAATTTACGTGAATATCTTTGATATAATATATAATAGAATACTAAATAAAACTCACCAAACTTATTTCTTTAAAGAAAAAAATCTTAAACTTGCTCTTGATCTTCACTTCTTACTTTTTTCTTCTTCTTAAAAAGAAACATAACGGTGTAGGAGTAGAAAACTAAACCCTACTTCTTTTGCCATAATAATATATATATATATAACTCAACCCTCTCCTATTTGTTACTAACTCTTTTTTTTTCTCTCGCTTTCCATGATTCTCACCCTTTCTTTCGTCTTACGGTTTTAGGCCCCCTTTATTTTTTTTTTCCTCCCAGTCTTAATTTTGGTTCCTAGTTTTCTTTTTTATTCTTTTAAAAAACTTAACCGAACCTACTGTTCCCCCTCCCCCCCTTTCTTTTACTTCTTTTTTTTTTTCTTCGATCCTTCCAGCCGTACTTTCCCTGTACTCTCTCTCTTTTTCTTTTTTAACTTAGTCCTTATACAATTAACCTATATACACTATATTTAATAAAAATTTGGGGCTGTTGTAAAATATTTTAGTGAATTTGATAGCATAACATTATAAAATTTTTTGGATACATAATATAAGTTTGTATTGATAATTTTTTTCTTTGTCTAAATTACTGTATATTATTATTAATAATACAAAAATAAAAATTGATTGACAATTTTTTTCAAAAGATTTATATCAATCATAATAATCTATACTATTAGAGAGATTGATAGGATAAGAATCTTGTCCCATAGTATATGTACTTTTTAAGTGTTTTTGCACTATAAAAATGTTGAACTCAAAATATAAATTCTTTTGGCTCATGTTATTATTTATAATTTTTTAAAAATAAAACAATTACTATAACACTTTTTTCCATGTTTCTGACTTTTTGAATTTTATGGGAACGCCAGAAATTTAAAATAGTTCAATTTATATTGCAGTGAAACATGAGTAACGTATTTACGAATTTACTCACCACAAACACGATCACTCGCTAGCTTTGTAACGTCTATTAATTGGAGTTCTGATTGTGTGCACTGGTATGTCAATTAGTAAGTTGCAGTGTGCACCGTGATGACAACTCATGAATAATTTGCATGTGGATGCACTCTGCATCTGCAATATGTAGTTTCACAGTTTCACATCGAAAACGCACCAGGACCCAAGCTTTAGTGGAAGACTTGGAAATTAAAGATTTGCAGAGTCTTCAGTTCAGATGGCGCCAGAATTGCAATATAATAATGGCATTAATAATAATGACCTTTTGAAAATAGTTACAGTACTTTTCTAGCCCACCGGAGAAGATAACCACTATAATTAAGTCATTAATATCGCCTTAATCCAACAAATTCAGTTCTTCTTTGCAACCTTTTCAGTTTTCTCTAACAAATTCTCTTTATGTATATTGTCTAAAAGCTGCAAGCAAGCCATGCGTTCAAGTGTTTCAGCTCTACTTGTTCTGTTTTACTTTGATCTCTTGCTACTTTCTTGTTTCAGCTTCCATGGTGGTGCAGGTGCAACACGACCACGACTTGGACAAGAAAGTGATCGACGGGCACTGCTGCAGTTCAGGGCAAAAATCAGTAGAGATCCTCTTGGGATTCTGAACTCGTGGAACCATACCCTTCCGATGTGCCAGTACTGGCACGGCGTCACTTGTGGCCGTCGGCACCAAAGGGTTGTTGCCCTGGAGCTTGATTCAGCCAAACTGGTGGGATCGATATCTCCTCATCTTGGAAATCTGAGCTTTCTAAGGGTGCTAACTCTTTCAAACAACACCTTGGGCGGTGAAATTCCCCGAGACATCTGGGACTTGGGTAGATTGGAAAATTTAACACTAGCCAACAACTTCCTTGTCGGTGTAATTCCCCCCAACATGTCTTGTTCCTCTAAACTCAAATCCCTTCACCTCTTTGGGAATCTTTTAACGGGGGATTTACCCGTTAAGCTCGGTTGCATGTCACATCTCCAGTGGCTTCAATTAATGCGCAATAGGTTCATAGGAAAAATCCCACCGTCTTTGGGGAACTTATCTTCATTAGAAGTACTCTCTCTCTCTGAGAACAGTATGGGTGGGGTTATTCCTGAATCTCTTGGCCAACTGAAAAGCATGACCGTTTTTGTAGTGGAACGCAATGGATTCTCAGGCTCTGTTCCTAGCTCAATATTCAACCTTTCTAATCTGTCAGTTTTGGGTTTACAAGGTAACCAACTTCAAGGAAGTCTCCCTGCAGACTTCGGACTCAACATGCCTCGCCTTGAGGCCGTTGGCCTAGCTGCGAATCAATTCACTGGAAGCCTCCCTTCTTCCATATCCAATGCCACAAATGTCATCCGATTCCAAGCTGGAACCAATAGATTTACGGGAAGTTTGCCCTCCCTTGAGAAGCTCAATAATCTTAATGGTTTTGGCATTGAAAGAAATCATCTAGGAAGCGGGGGGGAAAATGATCTCAACTTTATTTGCTCTGCGGTGAACATTACTAGTTTAGAAATCTTGGCCCTTGAACTCAATAACCTTGGTGGAGTAATACCAACGTGCATAGGCAATTTGTCAAAGCATCTCAGCGTCATTGATTTGGCAAGCAACAAAGTCTCGGGAAAGATTCCATCTGCATTAGGGAATCTTATCAGCTTGGAATGGCTTTCCTTGTTTGATAATCAACTTTCAGGTCACATTCCTTCTAGCATTGGGACCTTAAACAAGCTGAAGTATCTGTTTCGGAGAGATAATCAGCTTTCAGGAAATATTCCTTCCTCATTTGGGAATTTGAAAATCGTGACTAAACTCGTTATGAACCAGAACAATCTTGAGGGCACCATCCCACCAAGTCTAGGTGAATGCGAGAGCCTAATAGAGTTGGATATTTCTGATAACAATCTTAGTGGCTCAATACCTCAAGAACTATTTAGCGTTGCACCATTCTCCATTGGCATGCTTTTATATGGAAACCAGTTTACAGGGAACATTCCTTCACAGGTCGAAAATTTAAAGAATATTGGTATACTGGACATTTCTTCCAACTTACTTTCAGGTGAAATCCCAAACCCTCTTGGCAGTTGCCAAAGTCTTGAAGTGCTAGTTTTAAGTGGAAACCTGTTCCAAGGAATTATTCCTATTTCCTTGAGCTCATTAAGAGGGCTTCAGGTATTAAATCTATCTAACAATAAACTTACTGGAGAAATCCCAAGATTTTTGATGTCTTTGAAGTCCTTGAACGTTCTAGACCTGTCTCGTAATGATCTCAAAGGTGTTGTTCCATCCCAAGGGATATTTCTAAATGCAAGTGCAGTATCTTTGATAGGAAACAACAAATTGTGTGGGGGAGTACCTGTACTTCACCTGCCCAAGTGCAACGTCCGTAAGTCCAAAAAGAATTGGAAAGTGATTCTCTTGATAATATCTCTCATTTTAGGAGCAGCCTTTGTTGTATTTGTGTTGGTTTGTTACCGGTTACGAAGGAAGGGGATCAAATCAATGACAAGTAACTCAGATGATCAGTTCATGGAGTTATCATATCATAGTCTCTTCAAAGCTACTGATGGCTTTTCCTCTGCCAATTTGATTGGCACAGGAAGTTTTGGAGCAGTATATAAAGGGATGCTGGATGGTGGTACTACAATAATTGCCGTTAAAGTTTTTGATCTCCTCCAACACAGAGCTTCAAAGAGCTTCATGGCTGAGTGCAATGCACTGAGGGGTATTAGACATAGGAATCTCGTTAAGATACTCACAGTTTGTTCGAGTATCGACTATCAAGGTAATGATTTCAAGGCACTAGTTTATGAGTTCATGAGTAATGGAAGTTTGGATGAATGGCTTCATCACACCTTTCAACATAATGATTCAAATCAAAGATCACCAAAGAATTTGAGTCTTGTTCAGAGGCTCAACATAGCAATTGATGTTGGTTTTGCACTGGATTATCTTCATCATCAATGTGAGACTCCAATAGTCCATTGTGACCTCAAGCCAGGCAATGTCCTGCTTGATGAGGACATGACTGCACATTTAGGTGATTTTGGAATGGTGAGGTTTCTTGCAGGAGCTACTAGTGGTTCTTTGCGAAATGAGACAAGCTCCATTGGAATAAGAGGATCAATTGGTTATACTGCTCCAGGTAATATACATCTATCCATATTTCGTTATTTAATATCCTTGAACTCTGATTTCATCAATAGCATTTGAAAATCATAACTTGGTTTTCATTATTGTATTCCACAATTTGGTGTATGTGAATGTCTATGAAGAGTATGGAATGGGAAGCGAAATATCAACCAATGGTGACGTGTATAGCTTCGGGATGCTCTTGTTAGAGATGTTGACTGGAAAAAGACCAACTGATGAAATATTTCAAGATGGATTGAACCTTCACACTTTTGTAAAGAATGCTTTGCGAAATAATATGTGGGATATTATTGGTGAGACACTTCTTCGAGGGAATGAAGAACCCGGAGGCATAAGCATCGTTGATGTTAGAAGCAGCAGCAGTCAGTTCCAGAGGATTCAAAAATGCTTGATCTCAGTATTGGAAATCGGAGTCACTTGCTCCGTTGAACATCCTGGAGAAAGGATGAGCATGAGTGATGTCGTAACACAACTAGGTTCGACCAAAGACAAGCTTCTTCGCACTGGAATATACCAACGGAGACACCATCTTGGAACTCTTGAGCATGCTCAAAATTCAGGCCAAAATAATTAAGGTTTTTATCTTATCTTGTGTGCCCGATCTTTCGTTTTCATGTTGAATAAAGAAACAATGCCCTCAAGTGAAAATGAATGCTTGAACCTGTCACATGTTCTGCGCATTAGAACTATTGTGATGTATCCAAAGTTTAAGAGTTTTTTACTCTTTTAGTTTGACTCTATTTGTTTGCCTTTGTTTGATGACAGAATGTCTACTGTTTTGAAAATCCCTTTTGTTTCTTGATTAGGAGCAAAATAGGTGTTAGCTAGAGCCTAGCTAAGGCCATTGCTTCAACTTATATGGCATTTATGATATTGCTAGACTTGTCAGTCTTTTTGAATACGCTGAAGAAATATGGAAATGTTTGGCCTTTGTAGATTTTGTGGGTGAAGTGTGGATATGGTCAAGTGAAGTGAAATTAACAGAGCTCGTTCTATTCAGAAATTTAGATGGCTATGGGACTTCTGGTTGTTTTGTAAAAATCTTTGCCACTTTTTATCGAGAAAATGAGAACCCCATAATATTAGAAGTTAAGTTTTTTCCAACCAAAAAAAAAAAAGATCAACTAAACACTCTGGCCAGGTAATTGCCCTTCCAATGTAGTTTCCTAGTAAAAGCTCTCTCAAGTTTCAAGTGGCATTCACCAATTACATAGCAAACAAAGTCTAGATGTTACTTTGTGATAACAGACAGAGAATGGGAAATATCAGCATATGGAGATGTACACTTGCTGGAGATGTTTGCAGAGAGAAGTCGTGCAGATGAAGTTTTGACCCGAAAGCCTGCTGGGATTATCACCCAGACCCTTGTTCCTGAGAATCAAGAACCGGGAGGAATTGGCAGTATTTGAGATTCTTGTTCTTAATATAGTGCTGTAAACCACCGCAGGAGTTAATAAAAGAGATGACAGGAGACCAGGAGATGCTAGTGAGCTAATATCCTCCTCCACCACATTTCAACTGTACAGAATCATTCATGTGACTACAAATTAATCCCTGAGAGGTTTTCATTTTGGGCAGGCTGCAAAGCAGGTTAACACCTTTCTCCTGTCTGCTACTGAAAAGTGTGTTAGTAAATGTTTCTCGTTGTAGGGATGGTGTTGTTTTGCTTAGCAGATTCGCGAGCACTAGAAATACAAAATCATTCATGTTTATCTTCACTCGATGTAGCTGAAGATGGAGCCTAGAGGAGTGATGTTTGATTCCCATTGTTCCTTCTGAATCATTCAATTCTTTTTCTTTCAGACACGCAATGTCGATTTAAGATATCCTTTGCTCCCATACTTCCTACCGGCTGTCATCTGTCATGATTGAACTTTGTTTTGTTTTTTAACTGGCAAAATCTTTGTTTTTTGGCTTGTAGGTCTCTTTTCCTTGGGTTTTGACTTGTTTTATGCAATATTGTTCCCGAATTTGTATTCCTAAACTATGTGCGTAGCCCTTAAGCTCTGTACATGTGCTTATGTATGCTCATGTTCACACTCTGGGTCAATGAACAGCTTGAACGTTTCCCATAATGAGGAAATTAGTTGAGGAACTGATCCATCTGTTTTCATTTGCAGGAAGCAGAACTGTGGGGTTAATGGCGTTGCGGGTCAGCAGAGACTGTAAATTGTTGCGGAATTAAGCACTTGTATGTGTAAGAGTCAAGGTGGCTCAGCGGCCACCAACCTTCTAAGCTTAAAATGGACGCCTTGGAATAGAAGTCATCAATGGCTGTTTGATTCTTGTGGCACACCCAAGATGCCCTATATTAAGTTATTAACACTACCCTGAATCAAAAAGATTCAACTGCCACTTGCCAGGCCTTCTTTATGGTCTTGTTTCTTGGTCCCCTGTCTTCTTTTTAGCCACTGTCGTTTCAATATCTGAATCAATAAACTGATACAAACTATCCTAACTTGCAAGCAAGCCATGCATTTAGAGTTGCTCCGAGTCGATCTTTCGGTGCTTAACTCATCCATACTAGTGGGATCAATACCCCCCTTTCTATGAGTGAAAGTCCTCGACACATAATGTTGAAACATTTTTAAGTTTCATTTGCAGTTTGTAAGTTCCACATGAATAGAAAATGTATTTTGATTATTTGAATTTAGTTAATTTAATAAATTAATTAAAATTCAAAGAGTTGTGATTTCTAAAAATTATATCTTTTGTAAGGGACATATTTCTTCATGAATAATTGTATCTATTTCAAAAGACATATTTATAAATGGTTATATCCATTAGGGGAAAAGCTGTGTTTCTCTATTTTTTATATAAATGATTCATTTCACAAGTTGAGAGAAATTTTTCATAGAATTTTGTTATATAATAAAACCATATTACTGGTACTTTATAGTGGTGAAATAATTGTTTACAGGAAAGTGAAATTATTTGACACCTCAAAGCATTTTTTCATTTTCATCATTTTTTATTTTTCTAACAATCTAAAGACAATTATTTGAGTATCGAATACCAAAGAAATAACTTTAAGGCACTAGTCTATGCGTTCATGAGTAATGGAAGTTTAGAGGGATGGCTTCATCAAACTGTTGAACATGATGACTCAAACCAAAGACCAGCAAAAAAATTGGATCTTCTCCAGAGGATCAGCATAGCAATTGATGTAGCTTCTGTACTAGATTACCTGCATCACTGATGCTATTACACAACTAAGTTCGATTAGAGACAAGCTTCTTGGGACCGGAATATACCGAGTGAAGCAACACCATAGAATTCTCCAGCATGCTCAAAATTCTGGCAAAAATAACTAAGCTTCTGTCTTCATGTGTGGTTGGTCTTTCAAATTTTCATGCTTAGTAAGCGAACCAGGCGTGCTCTAGATCATAGAGAATGATTATTGCTTGAACATGTCACGTGTTCAACAAATCAGAAGTATACATAGTGTGATGTATTAAACGTGAGTGTTTGTTTACTCTGTTTTGCCTTTGCTCGATATGATGTTGAAATGTCTACTCTTGTTTTGAAACTCGTATGCTAATCTTGATTAGAAACAAAATTGGTGTTGGCCATTGCTTAGACTTTTTACGGCATTTCTTATATATAGAAGTAGAATTGTGAGTATAATGTATGTAATGAAAAAATAATTAGGATTACTGGGGTGGATACTTAGTGCCTTTATCGTAGATTAAAAGATAGGGAAATTTACAAAATGCCCCCCAACATTTGGCCTAACCTACACTTATCTCCCTCTATTTTGTAAAACCTACATTTTGCCCCCTTGGAATGTCATATCCGTCATCTTGTCTGTCATGCTAGTGGGCCTAATGCCCTAATTGCCCAACAAGATTTGTAAATTGTGCAAACCAACCACAATATTCATCTTATGCTACCTCAAATCCATTTTTCCCAAAATATATGATATACTTCTAATAAATTTTCTATTTCTGAATAATTTCTATATTTATAAATTCACTAATAATTTCTAAATCTCTAATATATTTTCATGTTAATAAACAAAGTTCATGCTTGTGATTAATATTAATATTTACTTTTTAACATCTTATTTATTTTTCAATTTGTTCAAATAAAGAAGAATCGTCTTTTAGGACAAATATATTTTAGCTAATTTCATTTTATTTTGAAGGCTGGTTCTCACCATATGAAAGAAATGTACACATTCTATAATTTTTAGCAGCACGTAATGTACAATCATGATTTTTTTTTTGTTGCTTATATCATGTTTTTATTTTATTTTATTTTGTATATGACTAGATCTTGTTAAGTTCTCTTCTTTTTCTTTGTAAATTACCATATTGATTCATGCATCAGTCTCCTATGTGGGAAAAAATCGTTTGAACAAATTTCTTGATTTGTGTTAGTTTTATGTTATCTTCTAATCGAGTCTATAAGCTTCAGATTAATCACTGGATAAGAGAAAAAGAGAGAGAGGGGGGAGAGGAATTGATTATTTATTGATTAATTAGAATAACATTGAATAAAGCTAATAATAAATACACATATTGGAAGATAAATATATGAAAGCAAGATTTTTTATTTTTTTCTTTCAAAATTTGTTGTAATTACCAGTATCACTAATTAAGCTGATTAGTTCACATTATACTTCCCTTATCTGTGACCATCTACCAATTAAAACCTCACATACTTCCACCCATATAACTAGCTCAATGTTATATCATATGGTTTAGTTCATATTGAACGTATTCAAATAAAAACTTTCACCAAAATAGTGCCTACAGATGCATCAAATTAGTTAAAATATATTTATCTAGAAAAATGACACTTCTTCATTTGAATTAATTAAAAAATAAATAAGATGTTAAAAAGTAAATTGATACTAAACTTGCTTTATAAACATGGAAATATATTATAGATTTAGAAATTAATAGTAAATTTATAAATATAGAAACTATTCAGGAATGAAAAAATTATTAAAAATATATCATACATTTAGGGAAAATGGATTTGAGGTGGCATGGGATGAATATTATGGTTGATTTACACAAATTAAAAATATTGTTGGTCAATCAAGGCATTTGGCCACTAGCATATTAGACAAGCTGATAGATGTGATGGTTTAAGGGGGAAAGCTGTAGGTTTTGTAAAATAGAGGGAGGCAAGTGTAAGTTAGGGCAAACGTTAGAGGGTTTTTTGTAAATTTCCCTAAAAGATATCATAAAAGATTTGAGTTAAAATTGAAGGTTTGCATCATCTATTATATCGTGATAGACTTTACATTAATCCTCGGGAAAGTGTTTGGAATGTTAAAATCCTAACAATCCTATGTTTGATTAAATTTAAAGAATAAACACTCATCATTATCAATTTTTTAGGATTTATTCTATTAATTTTATACTAGGTAGGTAAGAATCCACAAAGTAATTGTGTTTGTAAAAATGCCTAAATGCACTAGTAGCCCCCAAACTTTACGAACTCGATAAGTTGGTCATTTAAGTATAACTCAAACAGTAGGAACCTTTAAACTTTCAACATGAGATCAGCTTGGTCCAATCGTTAAATAAGGGCATGTTGGGTTAGCCGCCAGTGGGGTACCTAAGATACAAGACGACGGCCATTTTCTTGCACTATCGCAAGGGACTTTTGTTGGCCAACTCTACGCACCAGTGCCATGATTTGGAGGTGCGGTGGAGGAAAGCTGTTCTTAATCAAGACCAAAGCTTGCATGAAGAACAACGAGGCCAATTGGATCCTCTCTATGATATGTCCTAGTTGATAACATGGATCCTCTAGTTGCCAGTGATTGCTTTTAGGATGGCTCGATTTGCTTGTGATGGCTTTTAGGGTGGCCCAATCTACCGGTAACGGCTTCGAGGATAGTACTGGTGTTAGTCTTCACAATAGATGCTCTCGAGCGAACAAACAACGGTGCCACTACCTGGTAAACCTTGGAGAGCCTCGGTGAAGCGGGCCGTCAATCATTCCATGTTGGTCTTGGCATTGGTCGATACTAACTCAATATCATGTAGGCAAGTTCATGGTTTTTAGTAGAACCATTAAGGCCCTCGGCCTCAACCATAAGGAAGTGAACAAGGTAAACACCTTGGAGTCTTCTCCGGCGGACTTAGTCAACCGATTCTATGTTAATGCAGACTATGGAGGACAGATGTAATAGTTCACGTGACTCTTCTAGGACCAACTCAAACCGAGTTTAAAAGTTAAAGGGTTGTTGCTATCTGTGTTTTACTTTAGGGTCTAACTTGACTGAGTTTGCAAAGTTAAAGGCTGCTGGTGCATTTAGGCCTTCTAAAAATTGAAATATACTGCTTGAACTTTCAAATATTTACATTTGTTCCTTGAGCTTTCAAGTTTTTCGTAATAGTCCCTAAGAAGTTACATATTTAGTTCCTTAAGTTTTGAAAAATTTTAAAAATAGTCCCAAAAAATTACACATTACAAATATACTCTTAAAGTTTAAAAAGTTACATTTTAGTCACTATGCTAAAAGTTGAAAAAAAGTATGCAAAATACCTTAACCAAATATATAAAAAAAGTAACAAACTTCATTCTCTGTGATATTTGAACTAAACATAGGAAAGTAAGGATTATAATTTCATAGATTCTCAATTTCTGTGATTTTACTTTTCTATAATCTTACTTTTCAAATATTTTAAAAATCTTTGAACCAAATGTGCCATAAGATTGATTTTCATTTCTTATTTTTATTATTTTCTTTGTACTATCACTGTTTTTTTTTTCTTACAAAGATTTATCTTGCTTGAACTTATAAAGCCACTTGAGAGGTTGGCATTTTTGTGCAAAGTATAGGCGTCAAAGCTTTTGACCCCTACAAGCCCACTTGAAACCCGATAGATAAGGCCGAGTTAAGGTTAAGTTAGTGTATGAAATAAGCGAGGTTCAGGTGAGCCGATTCTGAGAAGCAAAAATAAGGTTGCTTCAGATTAAACCTGATTCAACCCGAAACCAAAGGCCCGCTACCTAAGCCTAACCCACCTAACCCTAACATCCCCCAAACCCTTTCCCACTATCCCTAGTCATCACTCTCAACTCAAGTCTCACCTCAACCTCTTTGCTTGCCTTTGCCCTCCCTAGCCTCCCCTTGTGCCGCCTTCCCTCGCTTCGCCCTCCCACTGCCCTCCCTCACCTCGCTCTCACCTAGACCTTATGCACCCTCCCTTGTCACCTTTTTGGTCATCGTCATCATTTAGTTCGTTCATAGTCATCCTCTGGTTCATCTTTGTTGTCAACGCATCAAATGGGGTTAGCAGCACATACCACTACCAGATCGTTGCCCTTAATCTCCTCCTCAAAGCACACACACAAAGGTCAATCTCCTCCTCAGCGCCTTACTGTTGATCTAGTTAGTAGCTGAACTTCTCCTTAATGCACGATTGTATTTAGGTTTTCGTTTCCTACCATTTCTTTGCCAGTTTTTAGGGTTTTCATTTCTGTTTTTTATTGTGTTGAACGATGAAGACATTAAATCAAGGAGTTTTCTTCGAAGTCTAAGTCCACTTGATGGATATGAAGGCAGAGGAGAAGAGAACTGAGGGGGAAAAAATGGCAATAGTGCAATGGGACACGTCAGGTTGAATATTCTGACCTAATCTAACCCTAACACTATTTTTAGGTTAGGGTCAATTCGGGTTGGAAGCCTATTTCGGTTCAGGTTTGAGCCAAGAAATGGAAGCTGTTTATGGGAACAAAAAATTCAAGTTTAGGCTTGAACCTAACTTGATACCCAAAACTTACACCCTTAATAGACTGCAAAGGAATCACTAGACACCAACTACGGTAGATATGTGGATCAAATGGTTGAAAGAATTCATTTAGTCTCCTTTCACCAAGTTATGGCCCTTATCTTGTCTCTTTTCTACCGAAAAATATATGATTAAATCAAAGTCATAGGGATAGTGTATTTAGCCAAGTAGTCTAAAAATACAAAATCATGGACTTAATTATCAACAAGAATTTTATGATTCGGTTGATGTGGCTTAGATATGTTCATAAGCATTATTAGAAAATGTAATTTACTATGTGCAATTCTTCTTATAGGACCACATACTACTAGTATTTCGAAGCCTCTTTCTTGGTTTAGTTTATTGTTACATCTACAAGACATATTGATGAGATGATGACACTTCTTGGAGTTATTTTTCGGGTATGAGTCTTTTCAACTAAATATAGGAAAGAAAACTCCTCGTGGAAGGCTAATCTTTAATCTAACTCAGCCAATGAAGTCTCATTTTTTTGTGGGAACTCCTCCAACCTAATCTATGTTAGAAGATTGGTGATAAGAGATCTGTTGATATTTGGAAGGATTACTGGGTTCCTGGGCTTCCTTCGGATAAATATGTTAAACGGAATTTTCATTTAGCTCTTCAAGTGGGCTATAAAGTCAAGGACTTGTTCATACTTGGCACCAATCTTTGGGACAATGGCCTTTTTTGCACTGCCTTTCATAATGAGGTAGTTGAAGTGGTTTTACTGAATACTCGACACATGGCTAATAATTCTTATGACTGGCTAGTTTGGGAAGGGGTTAATGACTGATAATTTTCAACAAAAAAAAAATGTTCTAGCCTAGCTTGTGAATAATTTTGCGACCTCAAGTCCATCATAATCAAAGCTAATTTGCTCGTCCATGAACTGCCCATGGGCTTCTAATCATCCTCCCAAGATCAAGATCTTTATTTAGAAATGTATTCATATGGCCTTTAAACCAAAATAGAGCTCCTAAACATATTGTTGTGTCATCTCCCATTTGTCCTTGTTGTGGATTGGCTAATGAAGATATATCACATTTATTCCTTCATTGCTCAGCGTCAAGGAATGTATGGGCTAACACCATTGGCATTTTAGTGCCTAACCCCAGTGAAGATTTGCTGGCTTGGTTTATTCATAATCTTCATTTGAATTCCCATTGACAATATGAGAAAAGGGATAATGTTCTTATCTCTACTTGGTGCCTATGGTTTGGGCATAATTCCAAAGTCTTCTAAGGCACGTATATGTTTGAACCCTAAATTATTCAGTCTAAAGTGTTCTTTATCCATGACTTTAAGCTAGCAAACCAGTTCAAGGCGTACATATGTCGTAGCTTCCAGCCTCAACCGTTTCCTTGTGTTAAAGTGTGAGGTCATGCATTTTTCTTTTCTTCACCTAACCTTTTTCATGTTGATGGTGCTTAGAATCATTTTGCTTGATTGGGTGCTCTTGGTTGGACATGCCAAGATCCTCGCCCCAGTCTTGTTAGTATTGCTAGTTATGCTATTGCTAGTTGTCCTTTTACACAGTTAGCAGAAGTTGAGGCCATTTTAAGTGCTCTTCAGGCTGCCCTCACAAACCATCTAGACAATGTCACCATCCTTTTAGATTATGCTCAAGCTTTCCTCCATATCTCAAATTACAATCCAATCCACTTGGATGTTGAAGTAGATGTAAGGGAAAATTATCGTCTCGTCAATATCTTCCAAAACGTCTCCTTGGTGGTTATCTGTCACTCTAGCCTCAAACAAACTCACTGACTGGCAACTGTAGCACTTAGGTCTTCTATCTCTTAGTTATGTGTTTTTCTTTTTTTCCTTTCTGATTACCAAAAACAAGCAAAAATAAAAACAATGGGTAAAATACATTTGCGGCCACTTTACTATTTTGGTCATCCTAAAGTACTCCTTTATTTCCAAAAGTGTCTTTTAAAGTCCCTTTACTCCATTCACATGTCCTATTCTAGTCGATTCTGTTAGTTGAATCGTTATTTTGTACGAAGCTTCCTAACATGCCATCCACACTACCATGTAGCGTCCTCTTGCAGAACAATATATGATTATACTAGGAGAATAAAAAACTTCAGGCAAAAATTGATACAAACACATAACCTTAAGGACTTAAAACATAGATTAGCCTGAAATTCTTCTTCTTCCTAATCTTGATGAAATTCATCTTTATCTAATAATTAAAAAATATCCTCATCTAGCCAAATTTACGGCTTTACTTCAAAATTGGAAGGAAAAACATAAAAACTCAAGCTTAACTTGAAACACTTAACAAACTAAAATCAGTTTGTTTAGGGATACTTGGATTTGAGTTTTAGGGATTTGGTCACCAAATTGGAAGAAGTTGGTATTGGTTGCCTTAATTGGCAACTCATTTTAGGCAATCGAGCAACAGAACGCAAGCATCCCAAGTATTCGAGCTCTGGTAGTAGTCAACATCATCAATTTGCGAGAGAGAACTTGACTCTTCCACAGTGTGCCATCATCATTCTCTCCAAGGCAAATGATATTGCAAGCCGCGGTAACTCAATTTCACACGTGTTCTCCAGGTGTTGTCACTGACTTAGACCTTCTGATCGCTTTTTTGGTGTCCAAGATCTTTTATGGGGAGGTTTAGGTTGTTCTCTATATTTAAGTACCTATTATTATGTGTTTGCGTTAATTTTAACCTGAATTTTTTTGTTTACCCGGTATAGTCATTTATTGTTATGTAAGAGGGGTAATGTGACAGTGTGGGTGCCATATAGGCAAACTTCATAAAAAATAATAGCTCAACTAATAGAATGGGTCATACTGGATCGAAATATGGCACGTTAAGTGATGTAAGAGACTTTACGAGCAATCTTTTAAAGTAATGGACCACTTCAAGACAACCAAAATAGTAAATGAACCACAAATGAATTTTACCTAAAAGAAAATGTTGGTAAGTCATTGTGGGAAGAAGACACGCAAAAGGTGCTCCACTTCTTAGCCCTTAATGTACGTTATTATCACTGTACATCTTTAGGTCTTCACTAAGCTCCATTTATATTGTTCTGAGAAAAACATTTAGGAAGGGAGTAAATTTCATGAATGGTCACTAACCTTTATTCATTGTTTCTTTATAATCCCTAACCTATTGAATGTTCTGTTTTAGTACTAAACTAGTTGACATACTTTGTTTTAGTCCTAAATCTATTGAAAACATTTCATTTTGGTCCCCATTTGATGAAATTTGTTAACTACTCAAAGTATTTGTTTGATAACAACTTTTTAGATTATAATTTAAACTATCCGGTAACTGTTTTATAATAAATTTAATCTGTATAATAATTTTTTATAGTTAATAAAAAATTCAAATCACATTTTTTTCTCTCTGTAAATTAAACTTATTTCATTCAGAAATAAAAAATTACTAATTTAAATTGTCTATTTACTGTAAACAAATATTAAACTGTTTAAACTTATTGGACAGTTACCGGATATTTAAATTAGAATTTTAAAAGTTTCTGTCAAACAATTATTCTGAGTTAATGAATTTCATCTTGTGAGGGACCAAAATGAAACAATTTTAATAGATTTAGGACCAAAATAGAAGATTCAATAGGTTAGGGACTAAAAGGAAACAATGACTAAAGGTTATGGACCATTTATGTAATTTACTCTTTAGGAGGGTAAGTTAACTTATTTCAAGTTTGGAATTATTCCACTAGCTTAATTAAAGCTTACAAATAATAGATTGTTTACAAAGCAGAGATTGTTCACTTCTGAAAATTTCGGTTCTCTTTAAATGAACCCAACTTCGTTGGTTCCTAAGTTGCATTTATTTGTATCCTTAATGTAAAAAGATCCGACTTCTTCAACTAAAAAAAAAAACTATCTGAAATGTCCAAAAAGTTTATAACTTTTCTGTGGTTCTTTCGTTTTAGTTCTTGATTGGCCTTTTGTCAATTCTTCACCAATATCTTTTTCTTTTTTAACTCAGAATTATCTAAATGATTTGGGAAGATAAGGAATGAGAGGATTGTCTTGAACTGGTGGCCGGTGGGATGTCAACCCTTAACAAGTGGGCTAAGATGTGGATAGAATTCTTGACCAATATTGCCAAAGGCTAGACTCTCTCTCTCTTTTGTTTTTCTTTTGGTAAAAAGAGCTTCATTAACAAAAAAAAAAAGGCTAGACTTTCCAGGTCGTGGTCTTTGTCCTCTGTTTAATGAAACTCTCTAAGAAATTTCCTTGCCAAAAATCATTAAAAAAACTACTAATGTTTTAATTCGGCCCAAATCAGCCACTTATATTTTTTATAACTCAAATAAACCATTAATGTTATGTAAATGACTGAATAAACCATTAACATTATTCAAATGGTCAATTCACCCACTACGTTTTAAAATCCAATGAAAAATTATAAAGCTCTCCCACCATCTTTCTAGTTTTTTTGTATCATTAATACTTTTAGTTTAAAATAGTCCAAATGCGTTACTTTTATAATCATAGTGGGAAATCTGCTAATATTTTGATGCAAATACTCCGATGCCAAAGTCAATAATAACTTTAGTATAATGCAAATACTAAGGAAAGTGATTTTATACCTGAAATGTGATAATAAATGCCTTTATATAGGTTTTTTGGGTAGCGTGCCCTGTGATTTAAGACCATTGGATGAAGTGGTTTATCTCCTAAACTGTTGGATCTACGATATATGTCCTTTATGATCAGATTGGGTTTCAAATCCTTAATGGACCTAATTTCTTTGAGATGACATTTAAGCTCAATGGGGCCCAATTTACTAAGGTGGGTATCACCATTTGCCCCCCAGCCTCAACAAGGCACGATCGAGCTCTAGTAAAGGCTTATGATACTTTTTATTTTTAAGCAAAAAGAAGATAAATAATATTTTTAAAGGTATTCATTTTTAGGAAATTTTTTTTGGAGTATTCTTTATGAAGAAATATTTCTAAAAAGGATACTTTTTCCAGAAATAACTGTTATTCCTTGGGTATGCTGGGGGAGATGACTGTCATTCCTTCTTTGGTCAGGAGGGTGGTCTCCAGCATTTTAGGTCTGATACGGATGTCAAACTCTTGCATAGTGTAGAATCCAATCAAGCCATTGTAGGTTGCAGGCGCATCAGTAATCTTAAACTTGACTATCTTTGTAACTTCTTTCTCTACCCCATCCCCAAATGTTGTTGAAAGCACAACCTCCCTCACTACCAGTAGAGGCTCATTTCTTGAGCCCTTGATCTGATGATGGTGAGGCTTGATCTATGCTTTGTTGAACGTCATCCTTTTGACAGTGGACTAGTAAAGAATGCTATGGGGTGCTCCTGTATCCAGTAGAAGCTTTTCAATTCTGTGCTTGGCTATTGTTGCATCGACAATAAGTCCTGAGGTTTTATGAGCGATTAAGGATCCTGGGGCAACATGTTCCTTTCCCCTTGCAGATGTAACCTTATTAGCAATATGATGGATTGTTGCTTCTAATGGCTTGTTGTTATAGGGGTCCTTTTTTCCTCTGCCCTGATTATCTTTATCCCCGACTCATTCTTCTTTTTAAATTTGGTGTTTTCTCTACAAGTATCGTTGCTTCGATCACCAAAACGCCTGATGTACTTGGTGAGCTTCCCTTCTTTAATCAATTTTTCAATTTGCTCTTTGAGCAATTTGCAATTGTCAATCTCATGTATGTCTGACAGTCTTGCAAAATTCACAATAATGGTCCACTCTAGGGCCTATCTGTTGGCCCTTCTTGGTTTCTGGCCACTTAAGATATGTTTTTTTTGTGTCTTGGATGACATGAAGAATAACAGATCTTGGGGCTGTAAGTGGTGTAAACTTCACTCCTTCCCGGCTTTTACTTGTATATTCCCTCCAGGGGGTCATGATGTGGTCATGATTTCCCTTTATGCCTTTGCCTTTTAAAAGGCCCTTGGTAGTCTATTTGGCTCGACACCTTTTTGTGTTGTTCTTTGCTAAGTGCCATAATGTCCTCCGCATTCATGAACTCTAAGGCTTTTTGCAAAAATTCTTACTTTTTCTTTGTAGGCTTTTTCAACAACTCTTTGACAAATTCTAAATCCAGCTATAAGTCCCCCTAACCATTAGCAGTACAAACTCATTTTCGGCCAAACTAGCCACCTGCAATGCTTCCTTATTGAAGCGGTCTACGTAACTTCTCAAGGACTCCCCATTGTTTTGTCTCATAGTAAAAAAGTGAGTTGGCACCCGTGTATAATCTTTCCACCCAAAGAAGTAGTCCATGAATGCCTTGTTGAGGTCCTTCAATGAACCTATAGATTCTGCTTCAAGACTAAAATACCACGTTCTGGCATCTCCAATGAATGTTGTTAGGAAGGCTCGACATGTAGCCGCATCTAAGAAACCAGCCAAAGTCATAATATTTTCATAATGGCTCAGGTGATTCGTTGGGGTCTCTAGTCCTATCATATGATTCAAAGTGAGGGATTTTCATTTTCTCTGGTATTGGCTTATTCATGAGTTCAATAGTGAATGGGTGTCTTCCTTGCTTCATTGGGCCGCTCTCAGTTAGATTTTGTATTTGCCACTGCATGTGAATAATAGTGTTTTGGGTGGCTTGAAGTATTGTTACTGTAGCCGGGTCTAAGGTAGTGGCCATGGGCTACTGTAGAGATGCAAGGTAAGCTTGTTGTGCCAGTAAGGCCATACTCGCTACTGGCATGGTGGCTGGGTATGCGGAGGCAGTTTAATATGAGACACCATGCCAATAATAATGTGCGTAAGCTGAATGGCTATTGTCTCCAGGGTTATAAGGAAGAAAAGTCTTTGGTGGCACCCTTACTATTGGTGGGACAGTCACTGAAAGGAATTCTTAAGATGGTTGGATGACGGTATGCTTGAATAGAGGTATAGGCTGCTGCGATAGTGGTGCTGCAGAAGCTGGTTAGATTTGAAGTAACGGTGGAGCGTGCCCCCTAGGGGCCGTGGTACGATGCTAAGAAAGGGAAAGTTAGGGACACCCCTTATCTGGCTCTGGATCTAGGTTCCAATGCTAGTACCATTATTATGGGATTGGACTCCTTGTGTGTAAGGATAATGAAAGTTGCTTCAAGGCATGGGCGGTGCCTGTGCTTGTTGAAGGGGTTGCGCAAAGTACTTAGCCATGATGGCTGTGACTGAATCTAACTTACTTGTCAAGTAGGAATTCATATTTTTAAACTTTGCTCTTGCAAAGAAAGGGGCATTTTGTATCGACTGCCTTTGGTAGAAAGGTGTGTCTACTCTACCACTTTCAGTTTCGAGTGCACGGCTTGGTGATGTAGATGCTGAAGTGTTGCCTTTTGCTCATTCTGCTTCTTTGATAAGGAGAGTTTTTCCTGCCACCTTGTCCAAAGGATCTGGATGAGTATCCGAATGTTGCGCCTCCTTTCTAGAAGTAATAGGGTCCAAGTGCGTGCTAATTGATAAACCACGGTGGGTGCCAAATGATGATGCACCTTCTTCAGTATACGATCTAAAGGTCCAGAAGCTTGGTTCGTCGCACAAGTATACTTTGGTGAAGGGAATATGGAGACCTACAAAAGATATTCTAACGCCCAAGTCGATAATAACTTTAGTATGGTACAAATACCAAGGAAAGTGATCCCATACCTGAAATGTGATAATGAATGCCTTTATATAAGCTTTTGGGGTAATGAGCCTTGAGATTTAGGACCATTGGATGAAGTGGTTTTCTCCTGAACTATTGGATCTAGGACACCTGTCATTTATGATCAGACTAGGCTTCAAATCCTTAATGGGTCTAATTTCTTTAAGATGACATTTAAACTCAATGGAAGCCGCAATTTCATGACATAGGTATCACCAGTTACTTAATGACAACTTTGAAGATGATGAGGGAGAGATGATTAAACTAATTGTATTCTTGACCATATTAATCTAGTAACTTCTATGTTTAGTAATTTCCATATTTTAGTTCTTCCAAAACTAGAAACTTTTCTCTTTCAGCACAATCTATATTTAGTAAGTCTCATATTTAGGGGCTTTTATATTTAGCAACTCCCATATTTTTGGACTTTCATATTTGGTAAGTCGCATATTTGGGGATTTCCATATTTAGTAGCTCTTATTTTTTTGGAATTCCACATTTAGTAAGTATCTTATTTAGGAACTTTCATATTTAGTAACTCCCATTTTTTAGACTTTTTTTTAAAATCCTTTTGCTAGCAAAAAAATTGAACTTTTTATTTAAATTTTAACAAAAATTGAACCGAAAAACCAAATAGATTTAGTCACTTTGGCTGACTGAAAATGACCTGATTTATATGAAACCTGAACATAAATAAATCTAAACCAACTTAACTCAAACCCAAAATCAATTAACCCAAACCCAAATAACCCTATTTGAACCTGACATGGACATGAATTCATGATAACTGGATTAAATCTGGACTTGAATGATCTGACCCAAATCTGACCCAACCAACTTATTGTCATCCTTAATCACTTCACATCTTTTTTAAAAATATAAGAATTAAATAATTAAACATTTATTAAAAACCATAAAGTCCAATTTGTAGTTTCGAAATAATATTTTGAAGAAAATGTTGAATTGAGGATATTATCATAAAGGAAAATTTTCAAAAAATTTCCTGTGGTTTGGTCTAATTTACATTTTGTCTACTCTATTTTTAGAAACCTACACTTTAATGCTTTATTCATTTACAGTGTCTTACAATAAGTTTTAAAACCCTAATTTAAACTGGCTAATACTCATGTTCCAGTAATTTTAAGATTTTTAATATTTTGTTTACAACTAATTGACCTTTGAAAAATACTGATATGTGTTTACAAGAACAAAAATGGATTACAGAAAGGAAATGTGATAATTACAATGCCTATTAACTATAAAAAAATATTGGTGGTATTGAAATCATTAAAAGATGACTATCGTATAATTTAAATTACAATTTAGAAATTGTTATCGAACAGTGTTAAAGAAATATGAGGCAAATTATAGGTTTTTAAAAATAGGCAAAAATAATGAATAAACCACTAACATTTTTGTGTTGGCCCGATTCGCCCACTATTGTTTTTTTTTTTTTGCCAAATAAACCACTGACGTTTCTGAGTCATCTCAAATCTGCCACTTTTGTAACTTTTACTGTTAAATCTATCAAAATCCTAGCGTAAAATACCAAGTTTAGTCCCTACATTTTATACTTCTGCTCCTAACGCTTGTAAAGTTTATTAATCTAGCATTTGAATAACCTTCTTAAAGTAGACATTGATTTTCAAACTTCATTTATGGGTAGTAATTGACATCCTCTTGAACTTACTGATATTGACCACGATGTTCCTCTTCTGCTTGCCTTATATTTCACTATAATATTGAGTTAAGCACTAATATGAGCGAGACATTGTTCGGGAGTGATAGTGTGAGATAAGAGGCCTCTCGTTTTGGGCAACAGAGATGGTACACTTTGAAGGAGCTAAAAGAGACAATGCATAGACTGTGTTTGAAAAATATAATTGCAAAAGGCGGTTATGAAATTTTATAAATAGTGAAGATAGCCTATTTGAATTATTTTAAACCAAGTAGAGCTATTTTGTTAATTTTAAAAAGTTAATAATGGAGTTTTGTAATATTTCAAGAGCCAAGTGGGTAAATTGGCTTATTTGATAACATTAGTGGTTTATTTGGTTATTTTGAATAACGTTAGTGGTTTATTCAGCCGAAAAAAAATATTAGTGGCCGATTCGAGCTTGGTAAAAAATGTTACTGGTTTATTCATTATTTTTACATTAAAAATAAAAGAGGCAAATTATAAGTTAGAGCAACCCTCAAAAGGGTAATTGTAAGTTTCTTTATTATAAATTGACTACAAAAACTTAGTACACGAGGAAATAATGCAAAGATTTTGAGCTGTTTAAACTACAAGTATGTTTGAAGGTAACGGTTCGTAACTTTCACAGTCACATCACAAGTTATCCGATTAGGATAAGTGATGTCAACTATTCCTTTCCGAAATAGTAATTATTGAACCGTGTGACAGTAATTTTGTGCCATTCTGCTGTTCTTCTGGAGTACTTGGATAAGGTTCACGGTAGCTACATGTAATCCCACATGTTTGTAGTGAATTCAATCGACATTGCAGTTTAAAATGGGTAACGTATTTGCCAAGTTACTCACTACCATCAGGATCACTCGCTAGCTTTGTACTCTCTATTAATTAGAGTTCTAATTGTGACTTCGAAATTGAAGATTTGAAGAGTTTTTCAGTTCAGATGGCGCCATAATTGCAATATGACAGCGGCATTAATGACCTTTGTTCGAAATAATTACACAACACCCTTCTCTAGCCCACCGGGGAAGAGAACCTCCTATAATTAAGTCGTTAATGATCGCCTTAATTGAACAAATTCAGTTACCAAGCCTTCTTTGCTACCTTTTAGTTTTCTCTGACAAATTCTCTGTTAAAGTTGCATACAAGCCATGTGTTCAAGTGTTTCAGCTCTACTTATTCTGGTTTACTTTGATCTCTTGCTACTTTCCTGTTTCAGCTTCCATGGCGGTGCAGGTGCAGGTGCAGCACGGCTTGGACAAGAAAGTGATCGACGAGCACTACTGCAGTTTAAGGCAAAAATCAGTGGAGATCCTATTGGGATTCTGAACTCGTGGAACCATACCCTTCCAGTGTGCCAGTACTGGCACGGCGTCACTTGCGTTCGTTGGCACCAAAGGGTTGTTGCCCTGGAGCTTGATTCTGCCAAACTGGTGGGATTGATATCTCCTCATCTTGGAAATCTGAGCTTTCTAAGGGTACTAAATCTTTCAAACAACAACTTGGGTGGTGAAATTCCCCGAGACATCTGGGACTTGGGTAGATTGAAAAATTTAACACTAGCCAACAACTCCCTTGTCGTGTAATTCCCCCCAACGTATATTGTTCCTCTAAACTCAAATCCCTTCACCTCTATGGGAATCTTCTAACGGGGGAAGTACCCGTTGAGCTCGGTTGCTTGTCACATCTCCAAAGGCTCCAATTATCGCACAATAACTTCATAGGGAAAATCCCACCATCTCTCTAGCTGGGAACAATATGGGTAGGGTTATTCCTAAATCTCTTGGTCAGCTGAAAAGCATGACCGTTTTTGCAGTGGAAGGCAACGGATTCTCAGGCTCTGTTCCTAGCTCAATATTCAACCTTTCTAATCTGTCAGTTTTGGCTTTACAGGGTAACCAATTTGAAGGAAGTCTTCCTGCAGACTTCGGACTCAATATGCCTCCCCTTGAGGTCGTTGGCCTTGCTGGGAATCAATTCACTGGAAGCCTTCCTTCTTCCATATCCAATGCCACAAATGTCATCCGATTTCGGGCTGGTGAGGTTTCTTGCAGGAGCTACTGGTGGTTCTTTGCAAAATGAGACAAGCTCCATTGGAATAAGAGGATCAATTGGTTATACTGCTCCAGGTAATATACATCTAGCCATATTTCCTTATTTAATATCTTTGAACTCTGATTTCATCAATAGCATTTGAGAATAATAACTTGATTTCCATTATTGTTTTCCACAATTTGGTGTAGGTGAATGTCTATGAAGAATATGGAATGGGAAGCGAAATATCAACCAAAGGTGACGTGTACAGCTTTGGGATGCTCTTGTTAGAGATGTTGACTGGAAAAAGACCAACTGATGAAATGCTTCAAGATGGATTGAGCCTTCACAAATTTGTAAAGAATGCTTTGCTAAATAATGTGTGGGATATTATTGATAAGACACTTGTTTACGAGAATGAAGAACTGGGAGGCATAAGCATTGTTGATGTTAGAAAGGGCAGCAACCAGTTCCAGCGGATTCAAGACTGCTTGATCTCAGTATTCAAAATCGGTGTTGCTTGTTCCATTGAACATCCTGGAGAAAGGATGAGCATGAGTGATGTCGTCACACAACTAAATTCGACCAAAGACAAGCTTCTTGGCACTGGAATATACCAACAGAGACAACACCTTTGAACTCTTGAGGAAGCTCAAAATTCACGCCAAAATAATTAAGGTTTTCATGTTGAATAAAGAAATAATGCCCTCAAGTGAGAATGAATGCTTGAACCTGTCACATGTTTTGCGCATTAGAACTATTTTGATGTATCCAAACTTACGTGTTTTTCACTTAGTTTGACTCTATTTGTTTGCCTTTGCTCGATGGCAGAATGTGTACTGTCTCGAATATCGCTTGTGTTTCTTGATCAGGAGCAAGGTAGGTGTTAACTAGAGCCTAGCTGAGGCCTTTGCTTCAACTTGTATGCCATTTATGATATGAAAAGGCTTGTCAGTGTGTCTGAATATGCTGAAGCAATATGGAAATGTTTGGCCTTTCTAGATTTTGCGGTTGAAGTGTGGAGATTGTCAAGTGAAGTGAAATTGACAGAGCTCAATCTGTTAATAAATTTATGTGTATTATGGGACTTTTGGTTGTTTTGTTAAAGTCTTTAGTAGTTTTATTTGCTTTTCCACTTTCTGAATTATTCATGTTTGATTCCCATTGGAATCATTTCTTTTTCCTTCAAACACTTCCTACCGGTTGTTATCTGCACAATTGAACTTTGTTTTGTTTTTAATTAGCAAAAGATTTGTTTTCTGGTCTGTAGGTTTCTTTTCCTTGGTTTTGACGTTAGACGAGGTGAATTTATTCGTCATAGAAATACTAAACCTGTCACCCGCCCATACCCGCCAAACAGGTATTCTTTGTTACCCATCTCTGTTTCGTCGTGAGTGTTTTTACTCTTTTATCCACTATCAAATATGAGTATTCACAGTTAACGGATTTTACCCACTTACCTATTATTCCTAGGGGGCTCCCTTCTTTGCTCTTTCCTTCTATTTGATCTGCAGGTTCATCATAGTAGCTTCACCGTTACACGTAACCATCTACCAAGAATCCACCAATTATTATCATTTTAAATAAATATATAGTATATAGTATACAAAATGCTTAAATGTGGAACAATACCCCAAACTTTGCCTACTAGATTACTTAAGGGCCTGAACTATGAACCAATAAAACACATAACTCGTACTTCTAAGTTTGGGGCAATTCAGTCTAGAAATTTAGTTGGTTAGTCAAGTAAAGTCACTTGTTCAAAAGCCATTTGCCACCATTTGAGTACCTTCACAAGCGACAACATGGCTGAACCTATCAACTTAGTCAAACGGTGGCAAACGGTGTCTAAACGCGTAACTTCAACTGACTGACCAACTCATCTTGTGAACTGAACTGCATCAAATTCAAAAGTACGAGTTCTGAGTTGTGTCAGCTGATAGTTTAGGCTCTTAATGATTTAGCAGACAAAGTTCATGGTATTATTCCACATTTAAGCCAAACTTAAGGTTACTAGTACTAAATAAAAAAGGAGAATAGAGAATATACACCTGGTGTATATACACCAATTAACGACGTTAACGCGTCTTCCGTCAGGAAATTTGAAAACAGAGATAACGCGCGAGAAAAATGGGCCATATTCTCGGCAGTTACCTCTTTTGAGTCCGAATTCCATAGAAAAACCTCATAATTGTTTCATAAACCTAAAACCGACGATTGAGCCCTCCCTGAACTCAACTGCCGCTTCGCCGAAAGTCACGAAATCAGAGAAAACGCTACCCTCAGGTGGGGGATTTCATTCCAAAGGTTCCGTCCATCATCTACGAGGGCGCTGGACAGTTGGGGAGCCGGCGGGAAAGGGAACGGGCGTCACGAGAGGGAGGACAGGGGTTCGCGATTTTGCCAAGGTGAGATTCGGATTTTTTTTTTATTATTTTTGTGTTGTGAGGGTGGGTCAACTACTGAAAGTTGTTAAATAGCGAGAAACTGTATGGGCTCGCCATTAGATTTGTGATTTCTTTGAAATTAGTATGTATTGTTCTGAATATGAGATGTTAGATAGGAAGGACGAACACCATGACTAAAATTTGTGTTTGTGATGATCTAAATCTGACATGTATGAGACTGAGTGGGATATGAATCGATCTGAAAGACGACGAAGGAGAAACAGATGCGATTCTGTTACATTGGCTGAATCTGAATCTGATTGTTGGGTTTTCCATTATGAGTAGTGTATGTTTGATGTGCTATCACAATTTAGAACAGCCAGTGTGTGGAATGGTACAGTGCATCATCAGATTAATACATTCGATATCCAGAATGATACATTACATTTTCAGTTTAATACAAAAGCTTCCATGTATTATAAATTAAATGTTCTATATAATATTATGATGTGTTTTTATGTTATCAAGGTTCATGAACGGTGGTAGTAGGGTGGTGTTGTTGGGTAATGTATGTGATTGTGAGGTTTCCTTTTGCATATACAGATTAATACATTCGAATCCCAGAATGATAGGTTGCATTTCCTGATAAATATGTTTTCATTCCAGTTTAATACATGGATCTACCTGAATAATACACTGGCATTATTAGGGAATACTGTTACAATGATTATCAATAGTGATACATGTATTATGGGAAACTGAATGGCTTACACGTTAATTCATTTGTATTCCAGTTCAATGCATTGGGAATTTATTGTCCTATTTTCCATTATGAGTAGTGGGTGGATATGCACAGTACACATACAGATTAATACAGTGGATAACCAAAATGATACATTACTTTTACAGTTGTGATTAATTCTATTATGATTAGTGTATGTTTAATGTGCTATCACAGTTGTGTAATTCTGTCATGGTACATTACATAACCAGATTAATACATAACTAATACAGAATGATACATTACCTTTTCAGTTTAATAACTTGGCTGTTGTATATAATATTGTTATGCTTTGTTATGTTAGCAAGGTTCAAGAATCGTGTTCTTTGAAATTATCATGTATTGTTCTGAATCTGAGATGTTACCAAGGTTCATTATATGTGAAAGTCCTATCTGTGTGCTATCACATTTGTGTAATTCTGTCATTGTACATTACATAACCAGTTTAATACATAACTAATACAGAATGATACATTAGTATTTTCGCATGTGCATAGTATACATGTACTAATACAGAATGATAGATTACTATTTTAGCATGTGCATGAGATATAGTGGTTAATGGTATTTTTTTTTTTCTATAAATAATGACAGCTTAACAATGGCCAGGAAAGATGGAAGTGGTGAGTCCAGTGAGGAGGGAGCAGGGGAGATAGACTATTCATAGTACCAACTGTATGGAGAACCCTTTGAATTCATTTTGTCTTACTAGTTTTTTGTGTGGTGGTGATATGAATGGGAGCTAAAGTGTCTGTTGGTATACAGTACTCTACAGAAATTACTTGATTTTGCCTCCAACGAAGCTTATTCCGACGAGCCTTGAAACCATTATTCACCATATACCGACTAAAAAATGAATATGCTGCTTCCACACTCTCAAAACCAACACCTTCGAAAGATACATCTTCGAACCCATTATCTCCTTTTATCATAGAGTAATCGACAATATAATCTGAAAATAGATAAAAAAAATATACTGGTTTATAATGCATACAACCATTAGCGTACAACTATATCACATTTTAATACATAATATTTACAGTTTAATACATATGCCACACAGTTACATACAAAATTGCAGACAAATGTGAAAACAATTTCACACAGAATTCAAACATACTATCCTAAATTGCGAGAATTTAAACACTGTTCAGTTTCACCTTCCTCGACTCCAACTCCCTCATCACCACCATCGACATCCACTTCTTCATCTCCTTCAGCATCGAATGCTGCATAAAAAAAACATCCTTAATGCCATTATGAAATTACAGTGTAACACATATATGCATATAAATTAGATAAAAACCTCCTAATTCTTCTCCATAATTCACACAATCATCAGCGACCTCTTTTCCCTTTTTGAAATATTGAACGTTTACTCCGCAATTGTTTTCTTCATCACAACCGCAAATTACTTCCCCCTCGCCTTTCCCCGCCTCAGCACCACTATACACTTTTTCAACTGCTGGGCTTTCGTTTAGGTCAAACACCATTTTATATGAACTTTCAGACAAAAAAAATTATCTAATGCTCGAATAACGAGAATTCTTGGATGCAAAAAAAGGGGTTTGAGCTTCGTCAAGGAGGGAATTGCTGCAATTCAAACTGGTATGAAAAATATTCATTTTGAATATTAAATAAATGGTAAATTGATTTTTCTAACTTTCACGTTTCCTAACTAATCGTGACTTCCTAACTGAACCATGTTTCCATATTCTGCCTCATTAACCGTAAATTCACATTTCCTAACCGGGTGGACATACACGCGGTGCAACCAAGAATTTTCGATAAAAAAGTGTTTGATGTAATAATTTCAATCAGTAACACTTCCAAAGCCACTGTGCCAAGTTCGTCACTTCTATTTATATTGTAATAATTTGATTACTAGGTTTTAATTTGTTCTAGAATTAAATAAGTTCAATTAAAGTTGAATGCCTATTTTTACCCAATAGTAATCGTAAAGTCTTTAAACTTCAAAAAATTTTAGAAGTCAAATCAAAATTTTACAAGTTTCTACTAAAAAGAAGAAATTTACCTTGAGTATAATCCTTTTTCTTGTTAGATTTTTATGATTTTGAGTCAAGAGTATGACGACCAATAAAACTACCACATTCCATGGCAGCTGGTAACTGACGATGGATTCGACGTGCTTCAAGCTTCGTGTTCCAAACACTCTCCTAAGACATGGAATCCGATTCTCCAAACTGTGAGCTTGAACCGGAAAACCTAAAGCAATACTACAACCCTGTCTTTCCTTGCGCTCAACCTCTCCATAACAAAATTGAATTTAAGAACTTCATTTTCAAGTTTCCGAAACAAATAATTTGGTTAGCTACTAACAGACTGGCTGTTACAGAATCAACTGAAAATTTATCATTATTCCACAAACACAAGGAAGCATGATTCATTTCATACAATAGGTCCAACTCACTCGAGATGAAGAAAACTTTGGTATGGCCCATCATCAACAATTGGTAAGCCTACAAAGAAATCAGTGACATCACACCTCGCCATCCTATGATTGCTTTCCTCCCTTGTGAGTAGTTATGACAGAAGAATCAAAGCATCCTTTCCTACACAACAATAGGGAGCACTAGGCCAACATTGCCGATTAAAAGCAAAACCTGGGTAAAAGGTATTCTCCAATTAAGGCATGGAACACTTTCTTCATTGCCTAACTCTTTTTTTTATCAACGTATCATTTTCTAACAAGACCGAAGGAGGGCAGTTCTTCCAATCGTGTCACATCTTCGAAAAGAAGCTCCCGCTCAAGCTGACGGCGTGTGGCTTTCATTACTGTCTGTAAACAGACCAATATCAAAGCAATGAATAAGAAAATAAACATGATTTTCTAAACGTTCCTGTTTGTTATTTGTCTGCTGTGCATGTTTTCAGAAATCGTGAACCAAACTGTCACGGCATGATAAAAACTGAGCATTGTGAACTGGATAGCACGAAAACAAAGACATAGGATGCATGCATGGAAAGCCATATCTAGAATGAAATGTTTTGGTCAGAGACAACATACATTGAAATCCATATAGGATGCGCGCATGGAAAGCCACTGATGATCCATCAGTTTGAACGCGATACAGTAGAGAAGGTCAAATGCTGACTCATTTTCTAGCAGGCAGAGAAGCAAGAAGCATCTAATGTAAGCACTTATCACAACCTCATTCCGCACATTTGGTGGAAAAAGTTTGGTTCCAAGCATAAAAAACAAGTCTTTTGGAGTACCAGGTCTAAGCCGAAAAAAAAAACATCAACAATCATACCTGCAAGGAATTTCAAGAAAATTGCTCCAGCCATTGCACGTGGTTTCACTGTTGAGTTGAAAACAAATAATTAACACCAAGCACTCAAATTAGAAAGCAGAAAATGCTAAATGCCTCTTTAAATGATTTTTTTTCCTCTGCTTATATATGTGAATAAATGTTTACAGATCTGAACAAGAATTCCAGAGTAACTGCTACAATAATAATGACTATTATATAGATATTTTCCTACCAAATAGTGCAGAAGTTCAAAGGAATAAATCAAAACAGTCAAAACATTATGGAAAAATTGTTTATATATGTGAATGAATGTTTACAGATCTAAACAAGGATTCCAGGGTAACTATTAAAATAATAATGAACTAGAAAATAGATATCCTCCAACCAAATAGTGCAGAAGTTCAAAGGAATAAATCAAAACCAATCAAAACATTAGGGAACGAGTATTTAATGGGCTTATGCTACAGAACAAGAAAGTAAAATATTCAAAACACTCTGCACCAAATATATGATAAACAATCATTTACGAATAAGATCATCCTTCCCATACAGATGCAGGAAGCAAAGGGAAAAATGGTACAGACCAGCTTCAAGATCTAGCATCTGTATGAGCATGAAGGTGATGTTCACACCAGCTACAGCAAATGGGTATTCCCAAACTGATCGGTCCCCTTCCTGCTTTCTAAGGAGATCCTGGAAGGATTTCTGAGTAAAACATTAAGAATAGCTTAGGAAGTCTATACCAGTGAAACGATCATGATAGCCTGAAACTTGAGAAACATCCAGCTTCTCATTGTAACACAAGTTAGAGAACTAGTACTAGCAAATAAGAAGTAACAATTTTGAACTTTATTTTTATTTCCTTCAATCGTGGGCATTATGCCAGTAATTTGTTAAATTTTAACTGAGACAGAACTTTCTGACAACAGAGTTAAAAGAGATTTCTAATTGAATCAACGATGTATGCTTTCTGATAATCTTCTGCACAATTCACAAGCAATAAGCAGTTTTTCTCCTGGAGAAGGATAAGCACTGCCAAACCCTAGAAACCATTATGGGTGTGCAGAACACTGAAACAAATAAAAAGAAACAGCACTAACCGGAAAATTTCTAGCAAAATACAGCAAGTTCTCCAATGATATAAAGCCACCGCCCCTGGAAAAATAAAATAGAATCACTTGGCAAGTGAGGAAAAAAATAAAAAAAAAGAGCAGCTTATTTCTTTCGCGTCCATTTTTTTCTTCTCCTTACTTTTTGTTTGGGGAAGCAGGTGGGGATGGGAGGGGACCTGCATTACCTAAAATCAGTTGAGGGATCTTTCCCTTGCCAACCCATTTCTTTCCACTGCTCAGATATCAAACCACGAAGTTCTTCATCAGGAAATGCAGCATGCCACAAGGCTCTCAAGGAGTCCTGCAGAAAAGCAGCAATTTGTCCAAACTCATGATTTATGTTTCAGGCGCATAATAGTGGTGAGATCAGTACAAAGTACCTGATGCTCAGGGATTGAACTATCATATGCAACATCTATGCGGTTCTGCAGCCTTTGCAAGCATTCCTCCTAGTGATAAAATGATACACCAAAGTAATGTACATGAAGGCACCACATTATAAAAATAGCAGAGAACAAATTCTGCATCGGAGAAATTCATAATTTCCAGTGGAGATTCTAAAAATCCTATGTTTCTTCAAAACCTGATTATCTTTCAAAAAGAAGCCATGGAACAAACCGTTTATGATGCTGGTATAATTATGGACAGATAAAAAATGTGAAGTAGAGAAACATGTAAAACTCAAGTGCTTCTGTTATGCCAGAAGATAATGGCCAAAGAGAAATTTTTTCAGGAAGCAACAGTGCTATTTCTAGGCTTGATAGACAGATGGATACTGATAGATTTTCAGAGCCTTTTTTTTCAAATCCTTACTTCCTATGTTCTATTGCCAAGCTTAAGTCTTAACCATCCAGCATTTCACAGAATGAAACATAGAGAGAACATTAAAAAATTTATGAAAAATGTATGAATTACTGACAGGTATTCTAGAGTTATTCAACGTAAAAAGAGGAATAGAACATCTTCATATTTCAACAACACATACGCTTTACCTGGGCAGGGGTTAGATCAAATGAAGGTCGATCATCACTCTCCCTTCGCTGAGCACAAACACAGGAAAGACCTCGGCCCAACCACGCTGCTGATCCTGCCACAACCTCAGCTGTAACAGAACAGGGTCGTTTGACAATGAAAACACAGTTTTCTAATACTTAATGGCAAAATTCAGGAACAAAGGGGAAGCACTAGAAATCGAAATAACTGGAGGCTTTGACAATGACATCAAACAAGTTTTCCAAAAATGTGAGACTTAACTAAAAGAAGCAAAACTAAATCCGCGGAATAATACAGACCACCGTAGCGGCAGAGGAAGACAAAAATAAAAATAAAAAGTAGTGAAAGATTCTTGCCAGCCCCGCTGCCTAAATTTTAAACAATCGAGATCACTACCAACACAATCTTGTAAATCGGCACACATGAAGCTAGCGAGAGTTTGGTTGCATCGAAGTTCACGGAAAATTTAATTATTATCGTGAATCGGCAATCTGCGGATTAGTAATTCCGTCGAACGGATGGGGAGAAAGGGGAAATATGCCTCCCTGTTTACAGAAAGAACGGAGATATTAAGAGAGAAAGCAGGCCTCTCGAATCGATTGTACTTCTATGAAGAGAGAGAGAGGGAGAGAGAGGGAGGGAGGGAGGAGTAAATATTGGGGTCAGGTCAACAGGTGAGTTAGTCGCAAGAAAAATGGGGCAAAGAGCGGAATGAAAGAAGAGACAAGTTAAACAAATATAAAGGAGAGCATTACCAGAAGTCGAATGGCAGGTATTGCCTCGTTCCAGACCTTGAGAAATCCTTCTCACAGCGACGAATGAGCCGCCTCTATCGTCCATTTCACCTCTACTCTTGCTCTTGCTCTACGTGAGCCTTTCCATCTACAATTTCTATCTCGCCCGCTCAAAAATAGAATCGGAATCAAGAAGTGAAATCAAATAGAACAAACAACGCCACCAATTTAACTAAACACAAAAGAAACGATAAGAAAACAACCGCATCCAAACGAAACCGTACCAGAACCACCGGATGCGAACTCCGAACAAACGCGAAGGCAGAATGCAGGAAAAATCCGGACGAAATCTTCCAAAACTGATTGGACGTCAATGAATAGTCTACTCCAACTGTGGAGAAAAGACTGAAGAAATCCCAGCGAGAAAACAATCGAAAAGAAATCAGGAAAGTCGGAGACGGCGGAGCTCCGATCACCCGGCGGAATCGGAGTCTTTTCTTGAAATGAAAAGGAAGAAAAGAATCTATAGGAACATTTCGCGAATCTTCAAGTGAAAATAAAGAATATAGCGTTCGGAGATCTTAGGAGACGACTCCATGGGAGAGCATCAGCAGCGCTCTGTTTCGTATCTGTTCTTCTGCTGGCTGGCTTCTTGTTAGTAGTTTGTTTGGAACAGCAGTCAGGCTTAGGAAGGCAAATTTTTAGAACGAGGCGAGGCCAGGCCAGAAATTACGAAAAAATAAAAGGGTAGGTTTTAAATTAATCCTGTAAGGCCTTTAGATGATTTATTTATTATAATAACAGCCCTTTTCTTTCGCCGTTGTGATTTTAATTTGCTTTAAACTAATCGGGCACGAATTTTGGCCACTGGTGATCTTAAACCTAACCAGGCTGTTAATTTAGATTGGCGAAGCCGGGCGGGAGGGCTCTGGTCTGGACTGGCTGGCTTTTTGGGTAAAGAAAATTAAAGGACTCTTTTCCGGTATCTATCACGAACTTGGTACTCCAAATTGTCAGTGACTCACCACTGACCAGTGGCCAGATATGAACAAGTGGTTGGTTACTACTAGAATTTCCTCTGCCTAACCAACTTACCTCAGCATTTCCCGGTTACGGTTATAGAGTTGAACGTTATAATTTATTAATTTGTTCTACGTTTTTTCGTGAAGTCAAAATTATTGATTACGATATATTAAAAAATCTCGAGTTTTTTGAGAATTTATTAATGAATAAACTAATTAACAGTGCATCGCATGTCGCATCAATTTTACATATGATTGTCCTTCTAATATCATGTCCAGCATCATGAGAGACCGTCATATAAATCAAGAGCGGTCACATTAGCCAAGTAGTATCCAAACAGAAACGAGCCATGGGAAATAAAATGAGATAATGTATGGTTGAATTGGGAACAAATTACTTTGGAAGTAGAAAGTAGTTTGGGGATAAAAAGGCGAGAAATGTCACATGGGATGTTGGGCCTGGCCAGCGTGATGATGTGTTTGGGGTGGAGGGGGGATTGATTTTATACGTGGGAAGGCCTCACGGTAACATCATTCGTGCTTGCGCGTCTGCTTTCGAGTAAACAAACCCGGTCACAAAGGCGATGGTCCACACGCACGGCACGGACATGGGTCGTCCATCTGCTCGGAGAAGTGTTCTTTTATTCGGTCTGCTTGTGTTTTGTTGCTTGCTTGCGCCTTTGCTTTACGTGCGAATCAATCTTTTATTTGCATGTAACTCACTCCAATTATTCCCCACTTCCTTGTCTTTCTTTCAACCCCTTTCGGGAAGTATAATAAAAAGTAGCCTTTCTTTTGTTTGCCACCTTAAAGGCTAAAAGACTTCCATTTTAATTAGTACTGTCCCTAAAAATATTCTAACTTGTAAAACCATGTTTTTGCTTTAACAAGCTCAATTCGAAAAGGGTAAAAGGAAACCCTAAAAAGAAAAAAAATAAGAAGAAGAAACCCTTTTCGTGCCTATGTCATCCAAAATCGTACAAGAAAGGTGTTTTTGTGCCTTTTGTTTGGCAACAGCCCATTGGTTTAATATAAAAAAATGAATTAATAACTTTGATATAAGAGCATAAATGGAACAAGTTAATATCTAATAATTTAAATTATTAATTGTAATACAATATTTTTCCTACTTCAGGCAGTAAAGTGTATGTTTTTTAAATAGAAATGAGCAAATTTGTAATTCTACTTGAACCTCAAGGAGTTTTTCTTGTAATTAAACCTATTACATAAAAAGTTGTTTGAATATCAAGTATGTTAAAACTGTGACCTAAAATCAATAGCAGTAGTAAAAGGACCACATAAACAATAAAAACATAATAAACTATTTACTTCTTTTTCAAAAATAAAAATAAAAAATCCAAACTTAATAGTCTATCCGCACATGCATGGTCTTTAGCTTCTATACTAGAGGATTTGTTTGCGCTGTGTTGCGAGTATTGTCTTCTGTTTTGTGATTTAATTATCTAATAATGAAATTGATTAAATTTTGTAGGATAGTAAAACTAAAAAACGTATTCTCTAACCCTATTTCCTAGAAAAAAAGAGTAAAAAATAAATAATCAAAATTATTCACTTGTCTCGCATGCAAAGACACTAAGAAAAATAGGATTTTCTAAAATTATGTTAAAATATTTGTGCTCAATCAATTTCATTTTTTAAATTTTTATTAACTTAAATAGGTCATTAAAACTTAATTGGATGAAATATGTGTATGTGGTTCCTCACTTATATCTAATGAAAAAAAAATAATTTATACATGTGTAAGAATTAGTAACTATTATATTTTCTTATAATTTTATAAAGAATTAATTTTATAGTATTTGGGTGATATTTAAACTAGTAGAACAATTTTTTTTAAAATTGTCTGTGTAAAGTAAAGAGATATACTTTATATAAGAGAACTAAAAATTGATATTATCATACTTAATTTAACTGTGTTGTTTGGCGGGTTGCCCATGTAATTAAACGGGTTCAATGGATCAATTGGGAAATCAAGGTTGTAGACACAACTGGACTGGCCGAGAATAGTGGGCTTAGAGGAGGGCAGTGGTAGACATCGCAAAGGAAACATTGTTTATGGAATTCGCAAACATGCTTCTGCTGGGTCCTTAGTATGTTTGGGTTTCCAGCCATGGTGATGTCCCCAATCCCACTATGAAGAAGAACTTCCTCTCCACCGTCAGCAACACCTTCGCAGGGAATTGATCACTCGCCAGGCTCTAGAGTTTGGCGGTGAAACCAGTGTCAAATGCAGCATCATTCAGTGTGGAAAGAATGGTCTTGAACAGAAGCATGTTCTTGATGGAACAAATCGAGTGCAAAGGAAGCTGGTACTCTAGAATTCCAGTGACAGTTGAACTACCAAAGGTGCCCTGACTGGTGGCGTAAGGGCGGGCGGTCATGAGGAAGCTATAGCATTAAGGAAGCGACGCTTGGTGGTGATAAGGACATTGGTGGTCTGCCTGGGGTCGATCAGGAGCATCTGGGTCTGGAATGCCTTGATATAGACAAACGTCAGCATCTTCGATGGTTAGGAAGTGGTTGGTGATGCTAAAGAAGGGCTTGTCATTGAGGTCTTACGTTGATGAGGTAGTAAACTGCATAGTTAGGACACTGGCAGTCTCAGTTGAAATCAAATATACTTATCAATGCTTTCATTTGAATTGACCCAATAAAAATGTTTCGAACATCTCATCACTGCCCCAAGTTTTCCTCATTACAAACACATCCATATCAAATCACGCAATGATGACTCAATAATGGATAACCAACAATGAACATAAGGTCCTATTCTAAAACACTAACCCACTACAACTCTTATATCAAAGAGAATGACGAAAACAGTTCGCTGAAATTGGTAATTTTTCACAGAAGTATTATTAAAACATTTGGAGGATCAATGGCTTAAATATGAAAGTAGCACATATGTAAGGCTCCCCGTTGAATTAGTCCAGTGGCATAAGACAGGTTTCTTCAACGCAATGCAGATGTAACCGTAAACTTCCATAAAACAGTAACCCCTCCGCAACAGCTACCAAACTCTGAGGACCAAAACTCGCATTAACCCCCCAGTAAAAAGACAAGTGACACAACATCCTTCTGCTCTTATCCTATAATGTACAATATAGACGTGAAATAAGAAACCCGGGATTGATCAAACACATACTAAAGTTCACAACAATTGAGTTTTGATAATATGTTTCTTTTCACACAGTTTTTTCACGCTTAAGTCAACTTAATTTAAAATATTTTTTATTTTTATATCTATTTTATCAATAATTAATTTCATTTAAAAGCTTATATTTTGTAAGTCTAATAATTTATTGAAAATAAAATTTTTATAATCTTATTAATTTTTTATAAATTTTCCTTTTTAATATTTTTTGGCCAAATCCTTTTTTTTTCATAAACACTTCAACAGATGCGCATTTTCATTCTATCAAAAACTCTGAATGATACTTACAAAATAAAAAGTGAGGGGGCTACAAGGGCAAATCCTTTTTAATGCTTAAAAAATTCATAAAAATTTAATAATATTATAAAAATTTACTTTCAAATGGACTTTTACATCTTTATAATATTCACTATCAAATAAAATTGATTTCAAGTTAAAAAAATATATAAATAAAAATAAGTCATTTTAAATTAAATTGACTAAAATTAAAACTAATTGACAATAGATAGAGAACATCACCACAAAAAGAGATATCCACAAAAAGAGATATAAAACATGTCTTTTGTCATACAATTTATGTTTACTTAAAAGAAGATATTGTACAATTTAAATCACAATTCAAAATTTTAAAAGTTGAACACTCTAAAAAAATTGCTTACACTCAAGAGCAACGTAAACTTCAAGACGGGTTCCAATAATCATCCCCACGGTAAATAAAGTTGGTTAAATGAAAATTGTGAAAAGTACTCTGTTAATTTGGCTAATAAAGTTTTTGCAGAAATTTCAATTTGACCCTTCCTATTTCAAAATCTACACTTTATCCCCTAAATTGAGTTTTTTTTATAAATTTTTTTACATCAACTTTTTATATTACAATTTAACATGTATGATATCTGACTTTCAATAAATTTAAATTTCCTAATAATAGTTTAATGGTAGATGCTAGTATAAATCAATTTTCTCATATCTAAATATAAAACAGTCTTTTTTCCCTTTCTTTAAAGTGCATAATGTATAATTTTGAAAGAAAAAGTGGAACAAATCGTAATATTATGCAAACCACAGGAGCTTTCTATAATTAGGCTTCTTAATTTATATTGGTAAAAAATGTTGCTTACCTTATATATGTCCTACCCCATAATTACCTTCCACCCTTATTAAAATTAAAAAATCTCAAGCATGTCCTTTTCCCTGATTCACAATGTAGCTTCTCCTCATTTCTCTTCAATAGTGCTACATGTGGCAAACCTCAGAAGTCCAATTGATGGCGATGCCTCCTCTGAGTAGCCTCTACAACCACGCTGAGCGATGCTTAATAAAAGAACAGAAAGGAAGCATGTTCTAACCTCATAGTGATTTGAGTTTGATCCATTGCCCTCTGATGTCACTGTCCTATCGTCCGCCCGCCTAAAGCCCACCCAAGCCACGGCCACCAAGCCCAACCGTTTAATCATCTAACCACTATCACTGCACAGGGAATAAAGAGGCAAACTTGTTTTCATGTCCCGTCTAACCTATGCCTGACCCCATTAAAAAACCCACTCCAATTTGGTGGAACCCTGCTACAGGCCCTATGTTCTTTTGCCTTTTCATTTAAGTCACTAACATTTGGCTTTTTTTTTTCCTTTCAAGTCACTAGAGTTAACAGTTTTATTTTCTTGTGATTCAGTCACCGGCAACAACACCTTGTTTTATATATATATATATGTATGTATGTATGGATATTTTTTAGTCAATTTGGCTAACAATTTTCATGTTTTCTCTTATTTAGTCAATTATAACCAAATTTGCGCCAAGTTACCATATGTACAATTTTAATGTCACATTATAATATAGAATATATAAATAAATAAATAGAACTGTATAACATATACTCACATATATGCATAAGAATAAATTTATTTGTACAAATAATGTCAAATATATTATTATTCATATGTAAAAATTCATTCACTTACATATTTTTAACATATTTCTGATCTCATTTGTACATATATATCATATATTTAATACATATCTATGACTTGCTTCATACATCAAATTTCATATATATCTGTTACCTGATTTGTACATATCTTAAGTTCTAATGGAAAGTAGAGTTTGATGCATTCACACATGTTTTTTTGAACCCATACATACTATAGAATATATTGGTAACACATCTTTGATCTCATTTGTATATATGTCATACATTATTTGTACATATCTCTCATTTTTTTTGTACATCAAGTTTGTACATATCTAATAGTATCTACTTTTTACATATCTCTAATACCCAAAATGGTAAAAACCCAGTTATAGTGCTTCAACTTCAGGGTTGCCCGGTCCGAAATTGGACAAAATTTCCCTTGTAGGACTAGAGTTTAAGAAAAGTTCTGTTTGGGCACTTCTTGCACAAATGTTAGTTTCGCCCTGATATACCTATTCATTTATTTTAAGATGCAAAATAGTAGTAGAAGTAGTAATAATAATAATAACACAATTTTTTTTTTGATAAAGTTTTAAACTGTTAGATCAAAGTGGTTTTGTCTTAATATCATAGCTTACAAGAAAAAAGATAGTCATGGTTTAACCAAATAATTGAGGCTATGTATAATGTATTGTTACTAATGTGTTCAAAGCAGTGACTTGCAAAGCTATACATTAAGGGCCTTGTTTACCCGGCCTCTAACTCCACCCCAATACATATGTTAATCTCCCTTAGATTAAAAAAAAAAAAGATATTTCATGTATATTTAGGAAAAGAATAACACTACAAAAATTCTGCCGTTTACCAACACGCAGTTACCAACTGTTGCGTGTTGGTAAACTGAAGTCACCAACGCGGAGCCGTTGGTAAATGCACGTTGGTAATCGATTCGTTGGAAATTCTTTTACCAACGCGCAAAAAATAACATGTTGGTAAAATGGATGTTGGTAATTACCAACGGTCAGGAACCGGACTTGGTTTCCAACGCGTAGTATTATGTACCAACTGCCAGCAATTGGTAATTACCAACTACCATAGCAGTTGGTAAGAGAGTTGATAATTACCAATGCATACGCGTTGGTAATTACCAACTTAGAGCAGTTGGTAAGGGGATTGGTAATTACCAACGTGCGTTGAAGTTGGTAATTACCAACGCGTGCGAGTTGGTAGCAACCTGTTGGTAATTACCAACTTCCATACACGTTGGTAAATATGTTGGTAAGTACCAACACGGATGACAGTTGGTAATTACCAACTAGTGCGAGTTAGTAAACGGCAGTTGGTAGTTACCAACGCACACGCACATTGGTAATGTACATTTTCAGTTCCGGGCTGGGGTTGTTTTGTGTTTTTCCATGTTTGAAACAAGTTCAATACGGAGAAGCCAATTCCAAAGTAAATATTGACTTGATAAGCAATCAAAATTACACAGATAGGCACACATAATTTCCATCAAACATTCTTTAATACACCATAGAACAAGTACATATATGTATGGAACAAACCATACAGCAATGAACGGATTACACATCTCAGGAATTTAAATAAAGTCGTAGGTCTAACAATTCTTGTCTAAGTCTAATAATTAACACAAGAAATTATGAAATGATTTACCTGTTGAAGACGACCATCAAGGAGTCCCGCCTATCTCCCCATCCTCCGAGTCCGAGTCATCAGGATACTGTGGAACTTGTTGAGCCGGCGGGCACGAAAGGTTTAGCGAACGACAAATAATCTCCAACTGAGCCCGGTTCTCCTCCAATGCGGCTCTATTCGCCTCCATCTCTGCTCTCTGTCTCCTCTTAATTCTCTCGAGCCTCCTCTTGTACTCAGCATCCCTTCGTGCATTCTCCTCTGCCATCATCTTCTGTACTTACTCGTTGAATTGCGGTGTCTATGTGATGTCAATAGATGGGATGACACTTGGCAGTCGGCGGCCCGATATGACACACTGCTCAGATCATAATCCAAAAATACGCCCTCTCATTCTCCCACCAGATGCAGTACTAATTATTGCAAGTTCATCAATTGGCTCTAATCCATCCTTTTGTTGTGTTTGTTCCTCAATCTCAGCACTGATACGAGTCTACATAAACATATTAACACGTTTGAATCAGACATTATTGGTAAAACATGGTAAGTATCTTAAGAATAGTTTACTATTATAAGTTATAATACTTACAGCAACTTCTTCACATCGTTTACTAACATATTTTCCGTTCTTCATTTTATGTGTTGCTTGGAGGACTTTAAACAAGCCAGGGTCCTTCTTCTCAGGATCTATCTCTCTCTAATTGAATGAAACGTAAAATTAATTGGTTATTTAAGCTCATTATTTACTTAAATGTAAAATGAATGAACATTGACGAGATATATACCATTTGCTCTCAATGTGCAGACATCGAGATAGATCCTCCTGCATATGTCGCGCTGCAAGAGCCAGACTGTGAATCCTCGTCACTCACTGTTGCTCACATTGCCTTGAATCTAGCGGACTTCTGAATGAACTCTGGACTGGCCCAATATGCCTCCATTTCCGCATATGCAACATCGGACATAAAATTTGCCTTTGCTCAATGTTTAACAGGATCCTTGACACGTTGGATTTTTGACATCATGCATCTGTAATGCTGTGCTCCCAAAATATTCCACACCCGATACACCTCATTATGGTGTATCGGATCCCACTCACAACTCCTCTATAAAGGTAAATATTTCAAAACTATTAGCATGAAAAAATCAAGTAGTTTTTTTGCCAGTAATACATCATTATCATAGTTATATACGTGTTATACCTCAAAAACACACCATCATTGTTGAAGGTCTGATGGAGAGACGGAGGACCAATCAGAATAGGGTTTGAAATGTGTGGTGAAACATGGTGTCACTAACCGTGTCGCTGCAGCTGGAATGAATCTGCACAGTTGAAATGATTAATCACAGTTATATATTGATGATTAACAGTAGTGTAAGTAATAATTCTATTTTGAGTTCGTTTGTAGGATATTCATCACTTACGTGTTACCATGTGGGGATATCCTCATCCGAGGTCGGGCTGGTGTCTGTGACATCGATGATGGGATGTCATCAATATGTAACTCCTCATCTGAGGGATGAGTCCTCAGTATCGGGTGCCTCACATGGCGCGCACCAAATCCATGTCTAGATGTCGTGCCTCCACCGCCATCAGATCGGTGCTGATTTGAGTGGACGTGCATCGCGGGCACTATTGTGTCCTGCGTCTCTACACCGACATCGTGCTGTGCCCGGGATGAATAACCCATCCTCTGTCTAGCATTCAGTATTGGCTCCATGACCTACTTAAACTGTGCAAATGGTCATTTCCCAGGTCGCCGCTTATAGGTGTTATCCTCTTTTCGCGGCATCTGCAATTATTATTATCTAACTAAGGATAGTAAACATTGATATGTTTAATGACATTAATTGTGGAGTATTCACTTCACATAATTTTACCAAATGTGTTCCATACAACTAATGACTCGTCATGACTAAACACGCTAACTGTATTATCTTCATTCACTCGACCCAGTGCTGCCATTATCGTGAAACTCCTCATTTTCTGTAGTGTCACTGTCATCGGATAGAAACTCCTCCTCATCATATGTATCGTCATTAGAACCCCCCTCCTCAAGTAAATCTTCTTCAATATTATCACCGACACCCGGGTCAGCTAACTTCTCAACTAGGTCATCTTCAATTCTTTGACTCATCACGGATCCACTGTCTTGATAAACGTCATCCTTGTCAACAATTGCATACTGGATTATCCATCTAGGTTTTATCTTCATAACAGCTGACCACCCATTTTTTTCCCGTGACTTTGTCAGATACGGTGTGTAGTATACTTGGGCAGCCTGTGAAGCTAGAATGAAATGATCAAACTTCTGATATCTGCGGCTATCCCAGATCTCAACTAACCCAAACTGTTTATGCATTCAAGTTCCACGTTTAGGTGTTGGATCAAACCAGTTACACCTAAACAAGACAACATTCTTATATGGATAGCCAGGATATTCGAGTTGAATGACTTCTTCTAATATGCCATAAAAATCACATTCAACTTCGCTTGAACCCGTGCTTCGTATGCAAACTCTACTATTAAATGTTGATTTGTCCTTGCCCCATTCACTTATGTGAAACTTGTACCCATTTGTGAAATAAACCGGCCATGTCTCTACCCGACGTGATGGTCCACATGCAACATCCCACAAGATGTTATCGACTATATTGTTACCTAGGTCATCAACCTATGTAAAACAATTTCATTTTAGGACAATATATCTGGAAGTTTATAACTTAACATATTGCAATACATAGTGAGTAAAATTTTACGTACATAGTGTTAAAGCCAGCTTGAGAAATTGTTGTCAATGTGTATGTCCATTTCAGACATGGTCATATCGGGTGCAGTTTCCCTTACCATGTCCACAAACATACTGTTAGCGAATGGGGAGATGAGGAAAATATGTTAGTTTCATCAGCTGATTAGTACTGAACTTCAAAATAATCAAACAACTAGATGATCATTAACGATGACTTACTTTAGATATGGCCTGATCTTAGCACAGTTTAGAAGAATGTATGTGGTTGCAAGTCTGAGTTCATCGTCTGTGAGGAATCTATATCTACATGCACCATATGGACGTCCCGGAAAGGTGAATATGGACCACAACTCACAATTACATGGGACAGGACCACCATCATCATTTTGCAGTACTCGGTTCATCATGGAGGGAACATAGGATTCAAAGTAATGAGAGCAAAAGATGGAAGTCTCCTCTATAAGGTATGCTTCACATATCGATCCCTCAACATGAGCAGTATTAGAAACCTTCATTTTTAGGTCATGCATGCACCACTCAAATTTATACATCCATTGGTACTGAACAGGTCCTCCAACCCTTGCTTCATATGAAAAGTGAACTGGGAGATGCTCTATGACATCAAAAAACCCCGAAGGAAAAATTCTCTTAAACTTACAAATTATTATTGGAATATTGGCCTCTAACGCCAACAAGTGATTTTCATGAAGCTCTGGAGATCACAAGTCTCTAAAGAATAGGCTTAACTCCGTTAATGGCTTCCATATATTCTCGGGAAGCGCTTCAAGGGCAATGGGGAGAAGCCTTTGCATCATAACATGGCAATCATGACTCTTCATGCCATGCATATTGCAACCAGAGGTATCAACACATCTGCCAAGATTCGAGGCATATCCATCAGGGAGTCGTAGAGATTTTACCCAAGCGATCACATCTTGCCCTTTGGTTAACATCAAATGTGAACCTTGCCTTTGGTTTGAATGAACAACCATCATCAAGAAGAACCATGTTTAACTCCAGCCGATTACAATAAATTTCAAGGTCTTTCCGTGCGTTAACATTATCTTTCATTTTGTTCTTAACATTCATCACAGTATTCCATATATTCTCAAACACGTTCTTCTCAATATGCATGACATTAAGATTATGGTGTATTAAGTTCGTGGCTCAATAGGGTAACTCCCAAAAAATGCTTCGCTTCGTCCAATTATGTGATTTCCCATAATCGCACGGGCGATGTTGTGGACTATCTTTACCAATTGATGGAATCCAGGAAATTCTTTCAAATATAGCCTCACCTGATAACTGCTCGGAAGGCAAAGACTTCTCTGATTTCCCCTTCTTAAAACAAGTATAATTTCTTCTATATGGGTGGTTTCGGCCAAGAAATTGCCGGTGACAGTCGAAAAAAGAAATTTTTCCACCATACTTAAGTTGGAATGCCTTACTTTCGCCCATACAAATAGGGCAAGACAATCGACCATGTGTCATCCATCTTGAAAAGCATGTCATAAGTCGGAAAGTCATTTATGGTCCACATTAATGCTGCTCGAAGAATAAAATTTTCTTTCAATAACATATCCCATGTTTCAATACCATCAACCCACAGATGTCGTAGCTCTTCTATTAGAGGTTGTAGATAAACATCAATATTATGAGTTGGGCTACGTGGACCTGGAATCAACAAGGAAAGGAACATATAGGGTTTTTTCATGCACATCCAATGTGGCAAATTATACAGAGTAACGATAACAGGCCAACAAGAGTACTGTTTTCCAGATGATCCAAAAGGGGTAAATTCATCGGCACACAACCCCAGTCGGACATTTCGTGCTTCCGAAGCAAACCATGGGTATGTCCGATCAAAATGTTTCCAAGCTTCACCATCTGATGGATGTTTTATAACACCTGGGATTTGTTGTTGCTCCTTATGCTACCTCATCAGCTCTGTTGTTGACATTCACGTAAATAAGCGTTGTAGCTGAGGGCTTAGTGGTAAGTAATGCATGGTTTTTCTAGGTCGATCTTTACCCCGACCACCTGTTTTTGGCTTATATCTATCAGTTCCACAGTACTTACAAATACATAGATTACTTTCATCTTTCCAGAACAACATGCAATCATTAACACAGACGTCAATCTTTTGGTGAGATAGGCCCAATTGTGAAACTAATTTCTTAGTTTCAAACCAATTTGATGGCATCTTACTATCTTTAGGTTGAGTCTTTTTCATTAGTTGGGCAATGCCATTAAAACATGCTTGTGACATGTGATACTCAGACTTAAGGTTAAGAAGACAAATAGCAGCAGATAACTCAAAATGATTTTCACACCCATCCCATAGAGGGGTTGATGCTGAATTTAATAGATTAAAAAAATTTTGTGCACTTTCATTCGGCTGCGCAACATTGTCTTCCAGAAATTGTGAGAAATTAGGCCCAACAGCATCTAATACCATCCTTTCGTATGGATTTGTCGAACACCCTTGGTCAAACTGATTAAAGCCACCCACACCCGGGTCAGTATCAGATGCTTCATTAAATGGCTCCCCATGAGCCGTCCAATTCAAGTAAAAAGGCTTAAACCCCCATTTATACAGATGAACTCTGATCTCATCAGACTTTTTAAACCGCAAATTCTTACATTTCTGACAAGGACAGTGAATGCATAACCCGCTCATTGTTTCAGGGTGAAAGACAGCAAATGATATAAATTCATCGACTCCAGACTTCCACTGTTGTGTGTAACCCGTTCGGCCAAGTAAGAAACAGTTACTGTACATCCAACTACGGGCGGACTCCATTACAAACTAAATCTGTTGGTAATCCTAAACTCATAAAGTAAATGAAAATGATATAGGTAGTGAAGTTTAATATTGAGTTAATAAAGATAAAAAAAGGATCAGGGATTGAAACATAATTAACTTAAAAAATTGTGAGATAAACAAAACCTAGATAAAGTCCTTATAGTTTTCCTCTCTACAACAAATAAGCCCCCAAACTTGCGGAACTGTCAACGCTATACACAATTGCTATCTGTATTATTATGGGTATATTATTATTATTAGGCAAATTTAATTACTATGAGTATTATTGTACTTAATACTATAATTTAAAAAATTATTATATATAATTAGTATTGGTATTTTTATAAGTATCATAAAAATAATAATTATTATTATAATTGTTATTGTTATTATTATCATTAGTATAGCCAGTATTCCTATAATCATTATTATTATTATTATTATTATTATTATTATTATTATTATTATTATTATTATTAGAACAATTACTGTTATTAAAATTATTTGGTACAAATAATTTTGTTTTGTATTATTATTATAATAACCAAGTTCATTAATGTTATTATTATTGTTGTTATATTTTTCATATTATTCTTATTATTAAGCGTATTATTACATTATTATTATTCTCATTCTTATTGTTCTTATGATTAACTTACGTAATTATTATTACTTAGTTTCATTATTATTATTTTCTAACTTTTGCGGACCTGTCAACCCTATATATAATTACTATCTGTATTATTACGGGTATAGTATTATTATTAGTCAAATTTAATTACTATGGGTATTGTTGTACTTAATACTATAATTAAAGTATTTAATATATATAATTAGTATTGGTTTTTTTATAAGTATAATAAAAATTATTATTATTATTATTGTTGTTATTGTTATTATTATCATTAGTATAGCCAGTATTCCTATAATTATAATAATAATAATATTATTATTATTATTGTTAGTATTGTTATTATTATAATTATTAGTATTATTATTCTTATTATTTTATTATTATTTCGATGTAATATTATTATGACTATTATTAGAACTATTACTATTATTATAATAATTTGGTACAAATAATTTTGTTTTGTATTATTATTATACTAATCATTATCATTAATATTATTATTGTTGTTGTTATATTTTTCATATTATTATTATTATTAAGCGTATTATTACATTATTATTTTCCTCATTCTTATTGTTCTTATGATTAAGGTAATTATTATTACTTAGTTTCATTATTATTATTTTCTAACTTACTTCTACTACTACGTACTATTCTTAATTATTATTATTACTATTATTATGTTTATATTATTGGGTACATCTTATAATAATAATAATAATTATTATTATTATTATTTTATTATTGTTACTATTACCCAACACTAAATCACTCAAACTAAAGCTTAAGTCAACTAATTACAATCTAAAGAATATAGGAAAAATAAATGAAATAAACAATCTATATGGAAATTGACAATACCTATCTTCAACATAATTAAATACCATAAATAAATTTCATCTTCATATTTTCCATTACTAAAATTACCCATAAATAAAAAATAATTAACACAAAATAAATGGGAAAAACCCAACTAAAATAACCAGAGCAATGTAGAACCACAATCATAATACATAAATTTTAATTACAACATAAATAATAAAATACAATTTTTTCCCTCAAAATTAAAAAAAAAATCAGATTTAGGAAAAAAAAATATAAACGTACCTCTACCAACTTCAGAAGCTAAGGAATGTAACAATGACAAGCTATGGAATCTCAAATAAGAGCTGAAACTGAAACAATAATGCATCAAAATCTTACCACGATTTTTTTGTAAATATATATCTAAAATTAGAAAATATCTATTAAATACACACATACCCGTGGTGAGAAGGACCTGATCTACGAAATGGAGGCCAAAATGTTGCAAAACGGCCGGAGAACGGACGTCAATCGACGGCATCGGTGTCACGGTGATGTGCTCGCTTCTCTCTCCCCCCTCCCTGACAGAAATGGTGATTGAAACTGAAGGACGAAGAAGATAGATTTAAAAACGATTTAACAACGGCTAGCCGTTGGTAAATCAGCCTTAATAAAAAAAATTATTCTACCAACGTAGGGAAGTTGGAAAGTTACCAATGGTCGTGGCCGTTGGTAAAAAAAAAAATTAACGTGAAAAAAATTGTTTACTGTGATACCAACGAGTGCACGTTGGAAATAATTACCAACAGTCCTACGCATTGGTAAATATGCCGTTGGAAAATCAACAAAAGTTAGTAGTGTAATTTAATGTACTTAGCTTTTCATATCTTATCTACTTTTAAGAAAATTATTTTTAAATTTTTATAGTCCAAAATGAATGTTACTAAACCTACAAAATAAGTAAGGTATTCATACATATCTATTTTAATAAGTAATTTGATTTTGTATGGTTAGTTACATTATATTTAGAAAAATCAAAATCACATCACACATCAGTTTTTTTTTTCTCAAAATAATAGCTCATGTGGGCACATAGACGTCTTTTTAAATCAAGAAACACATTTTTGCACGAAATAAACATAAACTTGCATAAAATAAACACAAAAATCTGTTCATGATTTGCTTTCTTTTTGCAACAATCATATGTTCATCTTCATAATAGTATGTTTCTCTCTCGTTTAGAATCTAGACAAAGTCCTTATCTTTTTTTTTTTCCAAAAACAAATGTGATAATTAGGGGTCATCAATCAATTTTTTCGGTTTTAACCAAAACCAAATAACTTATTTAGTTTTCAATCTTATCACTAATAACTGAATTGACCAAATTATAGGACAAAATTGAAATAATAAAAAATAACCAAATAAATTATTTATTTTCAATTGGGATAACTGAATTATATCCATACACATTATAAATCTCAAACATCCATCGCATATTCCAATCTACAGACACTTTACAATCACATAACAAACATTTATAATTCATTTCAAATCCAAACATCATATACATACATATAGCAAACATCCATCTCATACATAACCCTTTTCAAATCTCAAACATAAATGCTATTAGAATAAAAATATGGCTATTTTGGTTAACTAAATTTTAAATATTAAAGTAAACAAAAAACCAAACTGAACTTATATATTCATTTTCAATTATAACCAAAAAAACCAAAATTACACCTAGAAATGATAACTAAAACACGAAACTTTTTCAGTTAGTCAATTATTTCAATTATAATTGAAATTTTGCTCACCCCTATCTGTTTAAAAATGTTTGTCACTTTTGACATTTTGCAAATATTATTTATGTTACATTACATAAGTGTACATTATACATATTCATTCACTATCACCAATATTAGTACAATTACAAGTTACAATAACAAAAGTGAGTATTCATAAATTTTATATAATAGAAAACGTATATTTGGAAAAATATACATAATTAAAAAAATGGGAAAAAAGTCAATTTTTTTTAATGAATGTAGTATATTTATTTGTTCTTTTATTGGAAATTATTATATCTTCTTTTCTCTATGCTGTGTGTGGCTTTTTCAAAGGAAACAAAAATAAAGAAACTTTAAGTGCTACACATGCACCTCCCACTCCCTGTCTCAGCCCGGAGCACTGCATACCACACAAGTTTGAAACAACAACTACTTATTAAGTAAAGCTGAAAAAGAAAAGGTAGATACTTTTTATCCTGCACTTCGTTGATACACCACTTACAGAAACTTGGGCGTCGCTAAGGACAAAAGAAACGAATATAACACTCATTTTAAGGCATAAGGACATGTAACCCACTAATTTATTTTTAGAGGCAAATAATCCCTCAAAGTTTTTTAAATAGGCAAGTTAATTAATTAATAACCCACTAATGGTTAAATTATCTATCGAAGGGTTAACAGACATAATATTCTGCTCTATAGACCGTGCAACAATAATGATGATAATGAGGGGATTTTAGCCTGGTGTAGGTTGACGTCCGAAATATCCAATTTGGTCCCAACTTCGCTTTTTTTTTTTTTTTTTTAACTTGAATCGGCAGATTTAGGGTTAAACCAAGCCTAAATATTAATAACTTAGAATGATAAATTTACGCTTTAATTAAATGTTCTTTGTCAGCAATTGAAGAGAGAAACCATGGGCTTTTGCTTCTTACACTTAGCTCAACAGAACTCACCCATTCTTCAACATAGATTCATAGAGCAGCTAGTAAATGACTTATTTGCTTGAGAAGAAAATGTTAACGGCATATATATACCTTAAGGAATAAATTAGTGGATGCTCTGGCCCCATATCTAATATCACTATCATATATTATTGCCCTTTTTGCCAATGTTATGTAAACTACGGTCACTTGCATGTACAATTATCATGTTTGATTTCTTTGGATCCCTAACCTCATAATAATCATAAGTTTTCCTTAATATCTTTTACAAATATTAATGGCTTAAAGACGGAAGAGTACCCAATCTTTGCCTATTAGATCACTTAAGGTCCTAAACCATGAAGCAGCACAACTCAAGACTTGTACTTCTAAATTTGGGTCAGTTCAGTTCAAAATGTGAGTTAATTAGCTAAGTGAAAGCATGCGTTTGCCACCATTTGAGTACCTTCATAAGTAATAATGTGGCCAAATCTATCGGCTTGGTTAGATAGTGGCAAATGGCGTCCAAACACGTGATTTCATCTGATTGACCGGCCCATCTTATTAACTGAACTATCTCAAATTTAAAAGTACAAATCCTGAGTCATATCAATTCATAGTTCACATCTTTAAGTAATCTTGTAAGCAAAGTTCAGGAAACTACTCCTCATTTAAGCCAATAGTAATTGATGCAAATACCAGATCAGCACTAGATTACTGCATTATCTCTAATATCCATGCCACATAAAATTAAGGGAGAAACTTATTATAATGAAAATAAATGGATAAAACTAGCGACATATGCAGACGGCAACCATATGCAGACGACATTTGCCGACCTCATTTAAGAGGGCATTTTAATTTATTGGAGATGCCCGGATTTTGTAAAGACCAAACTTCCATAGATGCGGCAGGAGAGTCCCTGCATAGATTTTGTACTTCTGCTTTTAGTTTCCAGCTTACGTTTACCCAAAAGAAATAATTATAATTTTCCCACTTAAGTTTAGATAAAATTATGCCTCACCCCTTTGATTTTATAAATATATACTTAACCTCATATCTTTTAAATACAATCTAATAGCAACTTTTGAAATCTTAATTTAGATTATACGGTACTTATCTTCAAAAAATTTCAATATATATAGTACTTTTTGTAGTAAATTGATATTTAAAAAATATTATTTTCCATTTACAGAAAGAAAAAAATTATAATTAAAAATATCTATTAACTATTAAAAAATATCATACAAATTAAAATTACCGAAAAATAACTACCATAATATTTAAATTAAAATTTTAGAAGTTGCTGTCGGATTGTATTAAAAAATATGCAAAAAAAAAGTATATATTTCTAAAATATGAGAGGTAAAGTGTAATTTTACCTAAATATTAATAAGCAAATTGTTATTAACCCTACCCAAAAAAATATATGGGAATTTTTCCGTTACCGAGACCTCCACCTACTTTTTGGGTGTCTGCTTGTTGCATGTGAAATGTGTTCTTCTCAACTATCCCTTTTCTTATTACTTGTTTTGTCCTGAAATTTATTTGGCATGAAAAATACTGATGATGCGTCCAACTAGTGCTGACATGATATTTTCCTTAAGATCTCAATTTTTCGGAAATAAAAAACACAATGCAACGTTTTGGAAGCTTCTGGGACAAAATCAGTATGATTTGAAAAATGGGGAGAAAATCAGGATAATTACTACTATAGGTGAAGGTCCAAAAATTCATTTGACAACTTCGTGTCCAAGTTAATTGCACTTCACCTTTTTTCCCCCCTTTTCCTCTCTTTCCAACGCAACACTTCTGCCTTGTGATAACTGACACGTAACATTTGGTTGGACAAGAAGCGTGCGGACAAACGATCATGGTCGATATTCTAATTCAAATCCTAATCATCCACCACTTTAATAACGACGTTTAATCAAACTCTGCTTACTTGGAAAACATTTTGTTTTTCATTTGACTTTTTTTCCACAAAAAAATAATCTTATTATGATGGCAAGAATCTAATGAACCTTCTGAAAATTGGGTCTTTGTCATATATATATTGGGAAGTCAACTAAAATATATTCTCAAAAAATTAAGAAAAGGAAAACCGAGACACCTTGGTTTGCAGTTTTCGAATTGATGTATGGTTTTAATTTTAGCGATAAACCGATAGACAGATCTAGAAATTTCTTTTTTCTGTGGGGTTCATATATAGTTAGTTTTTTATATACAACATAGTTATAAAAGAAAATATAAATTTAATATAATTTGAATATATTTATAGAAAAATTAATTTTAATTAAAATGATTAATTATGATTGATATATAACACTATACATGATTCAAAATGATATTAAAAAATAATTCACTAAAAAAATTATCTCTTATCAACTCAAATTCTAATTTTTAATATCAATAGTAAATTTATTTTGAAAAATTCATTTTAAAATTTAGCAATTTTGTACTAAACTACTTAATTTATTGAAACCATAAAGCTTCAGAAGTAAATAACTCATGCCACAAAACTTTTTTTTCTTAGAAAATACCTCGGTGGATGCGTAGCTTTATTAATCAAAAAAAAAAAAAAAAATCCAGCGGCATTTATATAAAGATCAGGAGCCTTATATCAAGTAAATGGCAAAACTTGATAAAAAAACAAAGCAACAAAAATAATCTTAGCATCTGTGTTGCACAGCACAATCATATGCTTATAAACTAAATGAATATACCTACTAAACTCTTTGTAAACCGAGCCTCAATAGTGTCTATAATCTGCTGTAAAACCAGCACCACAGATTCTTTTTGTCAATGATGAGCCTTGTTATTTCTTTCTTGCCAAACAAAGTAAACCGCAGCCATTAGACACGCGCCTTTGAATCTTTGCCTTCAAGCATATACCTTTAATAGAGTGACAAAACCAAACCCACATTGATAAAGAGCCTATCTCAACTTAATCATAAATACCAATTCCCTCCAAATCCTTTTAAAAAATGCACCTTCAAAAAACAAGTGATTCTGAGATTCCTCAACTTGGGAACATAATAGGCAGCAAGTGGAAGTTAAACTGAGAAATTGATTAAGCCTATCAAAAGCTAGAAGCCTATTAAGCATGGTCATCCAACTGATGACACAATATTTTGGGACATTCAAATTGCTCTAAATAACTCTATAAGTAAGTCATCTTCATAATAAATCTACCTCCTTGAAAACAAAACTATTCATCATTAGAGATAAGTTCAACAAACACAGATCTAGCTCAAAGCATATGGATATAATAAGCATGTATCTATTTCACCCATAAGTTCTCTTTATCATTCAAAAGTCTCCAAATTTTCCTTCCAAGACATGCAACATTCCAAGCCCAAAGACTAAAAATGCCTAGGCCCCCGTGATTTTTTGGCACACACACACAATCCCAAGCAATAGGATATTTCCTACCGTTAACTGAACCGGTCCAACAAAAAGCTTTACAGCTTTGTTCAATATGATTTAGTACCCCCTTAGGAATTGGAAAAATATTTTCCCAATAAGACTGAATACTAAAGATAACTGCTTTAATTAGTTGCACACGACTAGCATAGGACAAGAGTCTTGTACTCCAACTATTAAGTCTATGCAAAAAATTTTCAACCAAAGGTTTATAGCGCTATGCTACAAAACTTAATTATCAACAATGGCATAAAACTGTATTTAATTTATATTAATTAATTGATTATTTAATCATTAACTTAATAAAGGTGAAAAAAGAAGAAAATAAAATAAAATTAGCCACAAAGTATGGGGATAAAGAGAGGAAATGAAAAAATTTAGGTATTAAGTGTTTAACAATTGACTTAATAAAAGGTAAAAAGAAAAAGAAAAAGAAAAAAGAAAAAAGAAAAGAAAAGTGGTTTAGCTAAAAAATAAACATATCATGGTAACTAGTGTTTTGCTTTAAAAGATAATAAATAAAAAATAACAAAAAAGAGTTTGGGGACCAAAAACGCAAATTAAAAAACTCAAATTAACTAGTTATTAAGCTGGGTATCAAAATGACATAAAGATAGAACTTAGGGATTAAAACAGGAAAAAGTTAAAAATTCAGGGATTGAAATGCATTTAACCAAAACTTACTGGGAAATGGTGACACAAATCCTTAAAAATTGAATATCTTGTAGAATGGGACCAAACTTCAAAAAACATGATCACAACCAGGGAAAAGCAAAAACAACAAAAAACCATTGTCTTTTGAAAAATAGTTGTAGTATATACTTACAATTACAATTTTAGGCAATGGAACAGTTTTTTTTCCAATAAAATGTCATTCTATATAATATTGAATACTTTATATATTTTCTTTTTTATTCTTGGTAATCTATCTTTTTTATATTGAAAAAGGAATAATGATACTTCATTAAATATCACCAGCAAGTGCCTTAGACAAACAAAGGGGCAAAGGATTAGGCCCCATTCAAGGTCATAAGTCGGCAATGAGTTAATGGTGTTTACTTGAAATGTCAGATCCAATTCAGAAGTTTCTATTTAAAGTGGTTGAACCTTCTTTTACCCTCATAGGCAATGGCCTTAGAAGGTCCAAATTTGGAAGTCTTGGAATTGGACCATTTCTAGGGGCCCAAATAGATTCTAAGGGAACTCTTTCTTGGAAGGGAATTATATCCCATAAATACGGGATAAGTTACGGGATTCTTATCCTAAAGATGAATTACTCAGAGCACACATTAACTACATAAACACATGACCAATCCCGATATATGACATTCTGACTTTCCTCTCTTTATCCCTGCTACTCTTTATTGGAAAGTCAACTTGAGCGCCGGAGGATTTCCCTTGGGAGCACATCTTGAGGCTTTGACGTTGTCTTTGCATGCAAAACTCTAATCTACCGTTCGCTAAGCCCTTGGGCCCAACTTATCCGATCACTTTACCTATCAATTTGGCACCATCTGTGATAACCCAATATGGTGAACACATAAAGATCACGATTGAAGAACTAGAACTTGTAGGAGATTGAGCAAGAGAGCCACTACCTTGAAAAGTCCATAGGGCCCGCAAGTGAAGAAACACACCAGAGAGATAACCTAGAGAATTTCACAGGGCTCCAAAAGGACCCCCGTAAGGGTAAGGGCGTCACGCCCTTGAACGATGAATAGTTCCAGACCCTACAGCATGCCTTGCTCAAATAGTTGAGGGTGATGGTCCAACAAGAAATTCGGAGAGCCTTACCTAAGGATCCAAAGGAAATTACTGAGAGTCACCCAATGGAAGGGCCTCACCTAGCCCCTCCACAAGGCCAACCTTTGAGGGTACAAACCCATGAGAGACAATCATTCCTGGATTGTTCAGATGGCCTCAATGACATTAGTGTGATCCTACAGAGACTCGGCCAGATAGAGCAGAGCATATGGGCCCCTAAGCAACCAAAAGAGGGCCTTAATGTTGGCATTAACATGGAGTACCTGTGGCTCTAACCTTTTACAAAGGAGATAATCAATGTTTCCATTCCTAAGGGATTCTGCATGCCAAAAATTGACTTATACGATGGCCTTACAAATCTAATAAACTATTTACAAAGGTATGTTATCTCCATGAAACTTGAAAGGGCCTCCGATACCATAATGTGTAAAGCATTTAGCTCTACATTAATATAAGCCACTTCCTCCTAGTTTGGGACTAACCAGGGGCGTCGCTTCTCCTCATTCAGGGACATTTCCTAGGTGTTCCTAGGACATTTTTTAGGACATCGGCTAACTCCAAAGACAGTGTCCCATCTACTGAAGATTCAACAGGGTCTCAAGGAGTCCTTAAGGGACTACCCCTGAAGATTCAATACTAAGGCAGTACAAGTGCAAAGGCTATCTGCAAAGCTACACCTGCTAGCCATTACCCAGGAATTGGTGCGAGATTCAAAACTAGCTTGAGACCTCTATGAGAACCCCATATGAGACATAGAAGAATTCTTCAACTGAGCCACAAGATACATGCATGCTGAAGAACTCAATTGGCCAGTAGTTCCTAAAGAACAATCCAAAACTAAGAAAGGTGGATCCAGAAAGAAAGGCAGAGGAATCCACGACTGTAGTGAATTTTGAAACCACTATCCGCAAGTGCACAGGTCACGTGTAAATAGGGTGAATGAGTATCATTCCCATGAAGATTGATCGATTTACTTGCTAAGTATTACTACTTTAAGCTAACTCTAGCTAAACAATCAAGGTTGAATGATAATGTAAGCAAATCAACAAATGACTAAGACTAACTAATTGAAACTCTATTACCCTAGAATGCAATAATGCAATACAAATTTTTGATTTTATCAAATTATGAAAGGGCAATTTCTATGAGTTCACTACTCTTCTTGGTTAGTTTGTGAACTTATGTGAGTGAGTTAATCTCCAATGTATGTTGATAAAATTACTCAATTGAATTCTTACTTTTCCAAGTGAAAGAATTAATCTCTTTAATATAAACTTAATAAGAATTTCCATCCAATTACAAGCTTAGAAAGAGGCATTAGAGCTCGATTTACCTTTACCTAATGACTTAGACTAATTTTCCAACAAGCCCATAGCCATAAAATTCTTCTCCTATGTCCAATAGCTTTTAATCTTTTCCCAAAGTTTAGAGGTAATTTATAGTGCAACTAATTGTAGTCATCAGCTAGCTAACACAATATTAAGCTCAAGAGAAGAATAAACATACATTTAGCAAAAAACCAACATCACATAACCATCAATTCATCCAACATAATCAATCCAAGTAGTTATCTTCATAGAAAGTGTTAAGAAAGACTACTCCATAACTAAATACTCCATCCGTCCCAAAATCTTTGCTCCATTTGTTTTCATCAATTAATCTATGATTTTTTATTTTCAACATTTTAATATATAAATGAAAAATCTTTACATACAAATGATAAATCAAGACATGTAGTTTTTAAATATATTTTTTTAATTTTTCTAACAAACAATAATATGAAAAAAAATCAAGTCAAAATACAACAAAAAATCAAATGGAACAAAGATTTTGGGACGGAAAGAGTAAAACATAACCATGAAAATACATACAAGAGCATTCATGTCTAAATACAAGAAGAAGGAAGGAAAGAAAGAACCCAAGAGACTCTAGATACTTGATTCCTCAAGGCTCCTACGAGTCTTCAAGTCCTCCAAACCTTCTTCAAGCAAGAATCCACAAGTACTCCCAAGGAAGATGAAGAAAATGCAAAAAAATGGTGTTGAAAACCTAAGTTTAAGATGTGAATATGAAGATAATAATGAGTTATTTTGTTAGGTTCCAGGTTTTTCTTTTCTTGGAGATGTTTTTTTCATCCCACCAACTCATTTGGATAGAAATCTTTGGCCAATAGCAACCTTGGGTTCAAAATTGAGGTAAGGGACCACTTTCCCAGATATAGGCAGCCTAGGCCTCTAGGAAAGGGTTTTCTGGCGCCTAGGCCTCCAGACTCGTGGATGCCTAGGGCTTGGGTCTCAGCCAGCGCCTAGGCCTCCAGAGTGCAATTTTCAGGCAGCCACCTTTTGAACTGTGGTGCCTAGCCTCACAGTTATAAATCCACTTTGACTTTCAAATGCCCATTTTTCGTTCCGCTAGTCCCGGTACCATTCCAATGCTACAGTCTGCTTCTCCAACCTACAAAATGAATAATCAAAGTAAGAATCGACCAAAAATTTTGAGTGGTGAGGTAGAAAATAGAGGTTAAAGTTGACAAAAAGTCAACATGTTTAACTAAAAAATTAACATTTATCAACAACTAGAGCCCATCCTCCCACCCTTAAGAGAAATAAGGTCAAACATCCTTTATGCCTTTGAGAAAAAGAACCAGATCTCTCGGTGGCCCTCAATGATGTCTTCTTAGGGCAATAAGGACTTCAAAAAGTACTGTAGATACCACAAAGACAAAGGACATGATACTGATGAGTGCTAGCAGCTGAAGAAGCTGATTGAGGAGATGATCCAAGAGGGCAAGCTAAAAGAGTATCTGTTTAAGTGAGCATCTCCTTACCGAAGACAGGAGAAGATACCCTATAGAAAAGATGGTGAAGGCAACAATGACAGAGGATGAAGGCCTAAGAAATTTTGTTCTCCAAGGGACTGCCGAAAACCCGGACCCCCAACGGGGGTGGTTCACATGAACTTCAAGTGAGAGGCTTTAACGGCTCGAAAGAAGCAAGAGTGGGAAATTGCACTACTAAAAGCTGTTAACCTTGGCTAAGTCATAATAAAGGATGATGGATCCTAGGTAATGGTTCTACACTTGGACCTGGTCGTCTTCAGGGTATGCATCAATAACTTTGACGTTAAAATGATCTACCTAGATATGAGAGTCAATGTCAATGTCATTTTTGTTAACCTATGAGAAAAGATAAAGGTTAAGAGATCCTTCTTATTACCTATGACTGGGCCCACCTTTGGGATAGGCAAGGATGAGGTCCCCACAGTTGAAACTGTCAAGGTTCCACTGATGTTTTTAAGAAGATATCACAACAGGGAGCTTGCCTATAACTCCTACAGTGCAGAATTTCTTGTCCTAGATGTCTCGTCACTCTATAATGTCATTTTTGACTAAGTAGCCCATATACAATTTCACATTCGAGCCGAAGTTAGGAGGCTAACAGTTCTATTTGTGACCCTCATTGAGGACACAACTATATTTATCAACCAAGCTGTAGCTTGACGAGGTTATGTGGTAACTTTACAAAGGCCTAGAGAAAATGTCTTTCCACCAGCAGAGTCCAAAAGGCATAGAGGGGCCCTCCAAGAAATGAAGATGACACGACTTTGTTTAAGGATATGGAGCTAGTAGAGGTAGCCCTTGGAAAAACGATCAAGATTAGCAAAGACCTCCCATCTGATATAAGAAAAATGTTCATTTAGTTTCTTATCCTCTAGCTTGATGCCCGAGATAGACCTAGGAGTCATTACCTATAGTCTGTAAGTGGACCCCTCCGCCTGACCAGTACAGCAAAAAAAAAATGCAATATAGTACCCGAGAGATGAGAATTCATCAGAGGAGAAGCAGGAGGGCTGCTAAAAGCTGGAATCATTTAAAAAGTGTGATATGCCGAATGGTTCACCAACATGATATTGGTAAAAAAGGAAAATAGAGACTGGTGCATATGTGTTGACTACACCAATCTCAATGATGCTTGCTTAAAAGATCCGTTACATCCATATCCTTTGTCCTCCATAAATCAATTGGTTAATGCCACATCTAAATTCAAAGTACTGTCCTTCATGGACACTTTCAGTAGCTACCCCCAAATCCGAATGCATCCTGAAGATAAAGAAAAAAATGGCTTTCACAATAGGCGAGGTCATCTATTGCTACCAGCGAATGTCATTCGGCCTAAAAAACACTAGAACCACATACCAAAGATTGATGAACCATATCTTCATAGATCAGATAGAGAGAAATATGGAAGTCTATGTGGACGACATGGTTGTCAAATGCGAAGCCATAAACCAGCATCTTGATGACCTTTGGGAAACCTTAAAAAAAAGCACCAATATAACATGAAATTGAACCCTAATAAGTGTACCTTCGATATAAGCGCTAGTTAATTCCTTAGTTACTTGGTTTCCGATAGGAGAATAGATGTCAACCTCGATAAGATTGAAGCAATCCTTATAATGCTTGACCTTTAGAATAAGAAGGACATTCAAAAGCTAACCAGGAGGCTAATCACGCCAGGATGGTTCATCTTATAATTTGGTGATAGATGTAAGTCATTCTTTCAAATATTAAAGAAAGAAACAACTTTCGAATGGACGGACAAATGTCGTGAAACATTCCAGCAGATAAAAGACTATCTGTGACACTTCCATATGTTAAAACAGTCGATACCTGATAAGCCCATTGTGCTTTACTTAGCTGTTACTGAAGGCTCCGTCAATGTTGTCCTCATCTTTCGGATCCTCTAGGGGGCTAAACCCAGATATCCCACGCTTTATAAAGCAACTCTAGCCCTTATTATAGTCTCTAAAAAATTATGACCATACTTCTAGACTCACTGCATAACTATCAAATTAGAATTACCATTATGAGATAGCCTACATAAACTAGATAAGTTCGGCAAACTTGGCAAGTGGTGCATTGAATTGAGGGAATATGACAACCATTATGAACCACAGAAACCTATTAAGGTACAAGCCTTAGCAGAGTTTGTGGATGAGATAATGCCAAGTGTAGAAACACAGGAAAAGTAAACCAAGATACCCATATGGGAAATGTACGTGGATGGTGCCTTAGGTCCTGAATGTCAAGGTGTAGACATCGTACTTAAGTGGGCCTGCTCAACTTAGAGGCCACGCTTATAATTGTATTTCACTTCCTTGTAACTAATAATATTATGGAACACGAAATCCTCCTTGCTAGACTACGGATGGCTGGTCAAGTGGGGGTGCGGAGTATATAGATATACAGTGACTCTCAATTAATAGTGAATCAAGTCACGGGACTAGAAAGCGCAAAAAAACCTACTCTTTGCAAATACCTTAATACAACTAGATAACTAATGAAGATGTATGACTTTGTGCAGGTTCAGAAGATCCCTAAGATCTAGAATGCTAGAGCTGACGCCCTCTAAAAAGGATGGGAAGAGGCCATAATGGAAGTACTTACGGAGCCCTTGGTCCACTTGATACATGCTACGACACCCCAAAGATGATTAGAATGATCATATTAATTTTTACCTTGAGAAGGGTACATTGAGTGGAACTCCTAAGGAAAAGAGGAAAATCAAGTTCTGGGCAGGATGTTTCCTTATTATCGGATGGGAGCTATATAGAATAGGGTTTACTTCCCTTTACATCGATGCCTAAATTTGCTTAAGGGACATCACGTTCTACATGAGATTCATTAGGGAGACTATGAAGCACATAATGCCAGCACCTTAGCCCACAAAGCCTTGAGACAATGCTACTTTTGGCCTACAATCAGAAGGGATGCCAGGGAGTTCATCCATACATGTCATAATTGCCAGCTTAATTCGAGAATACAGAGGTTGTCTTCCTCTGGTGCCTCTTTAGCATCGTATCCTTGGCCATTTGCCAAGTGGGGGTTAGATCTGATTTGAGCACTACCCATGGCCTTAGGACAAGTTAAGTATTGTATTATGACAGTAAAACACTTCACCAAGTGGGTAGAAGCAAAGCCCTTAACTTCTATCATGGCCTCCTAGATCACTAAGTTTTTATGGAAAAATATCAATTGCTGTTTCGGGTGTCCATGAGCCATTGTCACTAAGAATGGAAAATAGTTTGACAACCAACAAGTTCAACGATTTGTTGAAAACAAGAGCATTCACCTCTACTTCACCCTTATCTCTTATCCCCAGTCCAACTAACAAGTAGAAGTCATTAATAGCACGATAAAAAAAGGTTTAAAAAGGAGGCTAGGGGAGGCCAAAGGCAGATGGGTGGAAGAATTACCAAGCATTTTATGGGACTACCACACAACTCTCTAAGGGTTTACAGGAGAACAAGGAAGCTCTTGAATGAAATCTGGATATACTAGAAGAACTTAAGCTTACGATGGCATATGGAACCAATATCCTCATACCCATGGAAACCTTTTACCCTTCCTTACGACCCCAAGCTTACAATCCTACTCAAAACAAGAAAGCTCTTGAAGGAAATTTAAATCTACCAAAAGAACTTAATGAAGGTGCGAGGGTTTACACGAGGGCCTTTAGACAGCAAACTACCGTAACTCATGATCAAAAGATGAAACAGAAAAATATTCAAATTGGGGGTTTGGCCCTTATTAAAGCTGAACTGACTAGTAGAAACTCAAGGCATGAAGTGCTAAAACCAAATTAGGACAGACCCTACCTAGTCACAAAGAAGGTCAGGGAGGGAGTCTATGAGTTGGCAACTTCTGAAGAAAAGAAACTACCAAGAAACTATCACTCCGATGACTTGTCTCCCTACTTTGCTTAAATTATCATAGAAACAATTACGAAAATAATCCATTACTTTACATTATGTACTTTGAATATTTACAAATAAAGAGACACTCATTCACATTTTATGTTTTCATCACATAAAAACAAAACTTCCCAATCTTTCAAGATCACTCGAAGAGGCCCAACTACGAAGGCCCCTTACTTGTGCAAAACATCATAATAGGCCAATAAACGTTGCCGTCATTTGTAAACATAAAAGATAGAGGCATTTCAAAATATAAACATCTCATTAAATAATTTCTTTATAAAGAACACAAATTAAAGAACTATTTTACAATGAACATAAAGCAAAAAAGGATTCCAAGAAGACAGAAGCAAAAAGGGGATAAGGGCTAACAGTAAAGGCTTCTAAAATTTATTTGGAAAAGAGTCTTTATCATTGACGCATCCTCATCGAATGTAAGAATCCCAGCTTTCCCATTCTCTGGCCAAGATTCGTAATCCAAACCCATAACCTTGTAGGATGAGATAAAAGAGATATCAAGGTTCGGATTCTCCTGCTCAACCTGGAAGTGCCAGGAAAGAAAACCTTCCTTGAATTCCAAAAAGGTCTTACTTCTAAGCCCTTTATCGTCTTTCAGGAAAAACGAGCTGAGCTCCTTCATGCGAGCATTGGCCTTAGTCCGAAAGCACTGGTACTTTTAAATAGTCCTTACGCCCAGCAAAGCCAACCTACTCGATGCGCTCTACAAGGGGCATCGTAAAAGTAACTAAACTCGAGCTAGCATCTCCACAATGGTCCTCGGTAGAGGTGGGAACCGGGTCGGACCGGCCCGGGCCCAGCCGGTACTGGGCCTGGGTCCTGAGGCTCGGGCACGGACCGGATGTGGGCGGGGCGGTCCCGAGCCAGTCCCGAGGCGGTCCCGGGGCGGGTTTAATTTTTTTTGTTAATATATATATATATATATATATATATATATATATAATAGAACAATTATTAATTATATAAGTCATAAATATTTTTAAGAAAAAACACCACCTCCGGTGTAAGTTTTATTAAGTTAAAAAGCCAAACGGCACTTACAAATAATCGGAACGTGCCTTACATTTTGAAATGGTAAAAACGTTCCGGAAATGATAAATAATAGAAACCTATGATCTGTGTTGAACAGCATAATCAGATCAAATACAAATTACATGTATGATTGAAAAAAAAAATTCAACTCTCGGTATCGGATATTACCTCATCATCCGAACTCTTTTGGTCTTGATGCCGGAGTGCTGCGAGGCCCCAATCTCGGTTGCACACGCATACTTCTACCGCATCGGGTGTCAATCTTGAGCATTTTTCTGTTATCACTCGTTTTCCGGCACTAAACGCTGCCTTAGATGAGACGGTCGATACTGAAACAACAAGAATTTCTTGTGCGATTATCGACAAGATTGGAAATCTTGATATCTTTTGTTTCCACCACTCCAATATGTCAAGGTCGTTTGTCTCGAATGATGTGTTGAGATAGTCATCGACCTCAGCTAATCCCGATGTCATCGGTCGAGGTTGTTTGAGCATTTGGAGCGCCGGGTTGAATTTTGAGGAGATTGATCTCCTTGGAGGCTCAGTTTGAGGAGCTTCGGATCTTACCTTATCCGAATGCCGCTCACAATATAACTTGTATAAAGAATGCAAGTACTCGGAAGCAAAAGCAGACATAGCCAAAACATTTATATGAGACATTTCTAAATAAGTATGAAAAATTTCTTCAAGCAGTGTTGTTATGCCCGTTAATTTTACATACGGGTCAAGTAAAGAAGCGACTAAAAAGATAAGTGGAATGTTTTCGAAATATTGAAGCCACTTAGCCCGCATGGCTTCGACAGTCGGTTTTAACAACTCATCATTTTTAAACTGATGTAAAGCATATGTGATGTTCACTAAAAGAAACAAAACTTGATGACTTGTTGAGTAGTAAACACCAGAGAAAAATTCAGTTGCCTGATGAAAAAACTTAAGCAATTCACTGGTTTTGGAACATTTTTCCCAAATTTCAGTCGTAAAAAATTCAGAACCCATTTTTAAATTCATGAAATGTGACAACAAATTTGCATACGGTAATGCATCTTGCAACATAAAAAATGTGGAGTTCCAACGGGTTGGGCAATCCAATTTAAACCGTTTCCAAGAAAATGGTTTTTGATTTTCAATACAAAAGCTTTTAAATTCACGAAAAATAGCAGGTCTGGACATCAAATATTTTAATGAGTTTCGAATAGGCAAAATCTCATTTTGGAGAACTTCTAAACCCTTTTGCACACAAATGTTTAAAATATGGCACATGCATCTAACGTGAAAAAATGCACCGTTGAGCGGTGGTTTTAAGTTTTGACTCAAAAGGCGAGTGGCAACATCATTATTTGAAGCATTATCAAATGAAATGCACAGAACTTTATCAGTACAAAAATAATCACTTAAAGTTTCTAAGATACAATTAAATATTTGAAAACCAGTATGATCTGTTTCAATAACCTTAAATGACAAAATTTGTTTTTGCATTATCCAATCAGAATCAATCCAATGAGAAGTAACACAATAGAATGATTGACCTATAGGTGATGTCCACATATCAGAAGTAAATGCCACACAATGATCAAGAGCAGAAAAATATGCTTGCAAATCTGATTTTCCGATTTCAAATTGTCTAAAGCTTTCTTTCCTAGCAGTTTTCCTAGATATTTTTCTAAATCCAGGATTTAATTGTGATTTTATCCAAGATTCTAGGTGGACATCTTCAGCTTGTGAAAAAGGTTTTTCGGTAAGCATCATTCAATTTACCATACCTTCTCTACATGATTGTTAGTTAAAACGAAATATACCTGGTCCGCCGGTGTCGGTTGTAGACCCAAGTTGTGTTTGTCCTCCAGAACTAGTCCTGGTACTAGGGAGAACATTAGCATGTTGATTTTCAAATATGCCGCTTCAGCGTTCCAGTGCCGGAATTCTTTCTATGCACAAAATTTTTCCCACAATGTTTGCATTTTCTGTACCTCGACTCCCCTTTGTTTATGAGCTCATAATGCTCCCAAACCCAAGCAGTTAGTCTCGTGGATTTACCTTGTGCTTGAGTTCCCTCCACGCCGGGTTCATGACTTGTAGGCGTCGGTTCTGTTGACGGATTCCCGAACGCCATCGCATCCAACTCTTCCACTTCATCATCGGATAATTGATCGTCGAGACCCAAATCGTAATTCGCCATATTGATTTCGGCATCATCGTCGTGAAACTCTTGAATTGAAATGCCTTTATCGGTGGGCCGAGATCGGCGATGGAACAAGGCTCGGAGGCCGGTGTTGCGGGAAAATGAACTATCTGTTGACTTACCCTTTCCTTTTGAAGCCATGACTCACGTACTAATAGTAGTGATTAATGCAAAATCAAGAGAGGATTATGAAGATATTAGGGAGAGATTAGTAAGAAATTTGGAAGAGATTAAGAAAATAAGGAGAATGGTTGAGAGAATATAGTAGATGAAGAAGAGAGGTTGAGTGATTGTGTGAGGATTGAGTGAAAATGGCATTGGTATTTATAGGGGGAGGGGAAAAATTAGTTTGACCAAAAAGTCCTTGAAATTTAGTTGTTGGGAGAGGCAAAAATGAAATTTTGGGGGCTGAAATGGATAAGAAAACCGTTGGAGGGCCTGCTGTGTAATTAACCATTTTTTAAAAAAAAAATTCGCAGGTTTACGTTATACAGGGAGCCATTGCGCGCGGTTCGGTGGGCCGGTCCGGTGTGGTCCGGGCTGGCGAGTTCATCTGGTCTGGGCCGGTCTTTTTTTGCGTCCCCCTCCTCCTATTAGGCCCATATTCGGCCCATAATATTGCGGGCTTCTTGCGGGGCGGGTTTGACCGGTCCGAGGCAGGTTTGACCGGCGGGGCGGTCCCGGTTCGATCCGGGCCAACCCGGCCCACCTCCTACCTCTAGTCCTCGGGCCTAGCAGAGCATACTTGTCCATCGACAGAGTAATCTCGACAGCACCTACCTTAATGTTGCTACCTTCAGTAAGGCCATTAGACAATCGGCCTCTTTTCAGGCATCCACTTCCTTCTATAGAGATTGCTTCAAAGCCTTCTGTAGCTTCCTCACCTTCCTCTTTAGCTCCTTGGTGACACCCTCCTTCACCTCTTTAGCCTCATTCTTTAACTTGAGGTCTTTCGTAAGTACCTCTTTGGCACTTCATTCACTACTGAACTTTAACTGAAGGAAGCTAACATTCTTGCACAAGGCTTCAAGCTCATATTGAAAAGCCTTCTCCCAAGCTCCTATCATTCTCCCAAACCATAAGTGACGATGGACTCCTTCCAAACTCAGATTGTTAAAAAGGAAAAATATCTCAAACACTAAAAATAAGTAAAGGAGTATACCTGGAGAAGACTACAGCCTATGTTCATATACTTGCCCACTTTCTCCTGAGGGGGATGACCCAAAAACTGTCGATCCCTGGGGGTCCTTAGCCCTTCTAGGATGATATGATAGATGCCGGATCAATCCTCAATGATTGACTCACCAACCCTCACCATCCATAAGTGGTCAAAGACTTGGTCAAGCATAATCCCCTTCAATGTCAAGTCTTTTTTTTCGTACCTGCCTCCGCATAGGGATCAAGTTGCCCAACAGGAAGTGCTCATCCAACTTTAATCAGGCCCCCCCCTGAGCAGATGGGGCCTTCTTAAGGATGACTTCTACCGGTACCTGAGCGGAGGGAGGAGGCAAAATAGAAGACATATCCTTCAAACGGCTCAGTGCCACTTTCTACTTCTAAGAGGGCACTAGGTGTTTGATAAGGACATTCTTATACAGCGTCGTGCACTTCTCTAAAGCTGTTAGATGGAAACACCCATAATTAGCACAAAATGGCCCTAAGTCTACAAAGTTAGCATGGAAAAAGTGCTCAAACGATGCCCTGTCAATGCCTCTATTATGAGAGGCACCGTCTCCAAGGCGCTTATGGGCCTCGTTTTCTTGCAGACTAGTTGGGCCTCTAGAGAGGACTCGGGAAGTTTCACCATTTTAGATGGTGGCTAGGACGATGGAGGCCCACAGCATGTGCTACACTAACAGGGAGTATGCTAGCCTTATGGGCATCTGTTAAGGCATAAGCAATGCCTTTGCGCCTCTTCAAAAACTTCTTGGCACAACTGCTGATTTCTATAGAAAGTAGAACTCGGTTAGATATCATAACCATGTTTGAAAAAACAAGGAAAATGTGATACCTAGGACACAACTTTTTAGCAAAGAGCCTCGTTGGGCCCTAGCGATAACCACGTAGGCTTCAACCAGCCTTTCTTCCTAACCCTCCTTCTAATTACAAAGGTTCCTTACTCCCGGATACGACCGGGTGGGCACTGCTGATTCTTGCTTACCTAAGAGGGGTCTCATCCATTTTTGTGTAACAAATAAGTAACAATTCTGAAAAATTATTGTTCCTCACCACTTCCTCTAACTATCAAACCAACCTGAGAAGCAACCAATGGCAATCCGAGCCCTCGTATATGGGCATTGTCCTGACCAAGACATCTTGGGTAGTTTCTGCAAAATCACAAAAGAACCCCCATGATTGCTCCCTCAATATGAAGAATAAGAACTCCTTCCACTCTGACCACGAATCCTTATAGAACATGAATGTAAAGGATTTGTTCCCACCTCAGTTGATGGGGACGAGTTGGAAAAAGCTGGCATCCTTTTTTAGGTACAACATGTAAAACTGGAGGAAGACCTTCGGCAGGGGAGACACCCCAGTTAGCTTACAACAAATGATGAAGCCGTTGGGCAAATGAGTTCGGCATCAATTGCGATGGCAGAATATGGTAATGCTCGCAAATCTACTCTACTAGTAGATGCAAAGGGAAGCGTAGCCCTGCTTGAAGCTGGTCCATAAACACAAAAAAATACATATTTTTCTTTTACTTCCCCATTCTAAACCTAATCCTTGAGAGCCTTTGTATGGAGAGGGTGGCAACAACGCCATTAGGCCAAAAACATCTGGCAAGATTCATCACCAGTGTGCCTTCATGGTGCTAATTCATAATCCCCTTCATCACCTCAACATTTAGAAGGAATGACACCTTGGAAGAATCACCCCCATTAGCAGCAGCCCTGGATGATGATTTTAAAAGTCATTTTGAAAAACTAGCGGAGAACACATCAAGGTTACTGCCAACGGAATGAGGTGGCGGAAAAATGGGAACAAAAAAAACCCAAAGCCCAGAACCCATAAAAAAACATGGGTAGAAAAAGGGACAATAACTTACTACTTGAATGTGATGGAGAATGATGAAACACAGCACGAAGAAGAGGAACTTCGAAGGAAAAATCTTTAAAGAACTTCAGCATTAACAGCAAGAAAAAAGTAAGAAATCAAAGGAAAAGTAGCAAGACAAGCTAAACCTTGATTAGGCAAGATAGAACCCTTACAATATATATAAAGAAACCCATAATCCTTGGGTTTCCTCTCAGAAACCACCATTACAAATAATGGGTAAATCACCGAAGGATGCTTAACCACTAACAACTATCTGGATAGTCATGTTTGATCACTTCCTTGAAGAGCGTTTAATGAACGTTGCATCACCTTCCCTTCAACCAACACGTTTGTCACATGTTATAACCACATAGAAGTGACGGGGAATAAATTCAAAATGATGACATTTGCCCAATTTCCCTAAGAAGCAAATAGGGGGGATTGCACCTTCACCTTAAATGATGTCGCCTAAATGCACTAATAGAACAATAAGGGGGAAGGAGTTCGCACCTCTTATCCAGGAGAAGCACGCCAACTCACCTGGGAAGGAGGGGCCCTCAACCCACATTCCCTTATGAGGGAAAAACCTATTAATAGGCAATGGGCCCAAATAGTCCAAATCCAGAAGTCTTGGGACTAAGCTGTTTCTAAAGGCCCAAATAGACCATACGAAAACTCGTTCTTGGAAGGAAATTGTATCCTATAAATATGGGATAAGTTACGGGATTGTTATCCCAAATACGAATTACTCGAAATACACCTTAACTATATAAACCCTTCACCAATCTCGAGGTACGATATTCTGACTCTCCTTTCTTTCTCCCTGTTACTCCTCACCGGAAAGCTAACTTGAGCATTGGAATGTTTCCCCTATGAGTACATCTCAAGGCTCTGACCCTGCTTTTACGCGTAGAACTCTGATCGACTGTTCGCCAAGCTATTGGGCCTAGCTTACCCGATCACTTTACTCATCATACTCATATCCACTTGTGTTGATATTTATTAAGTAAAATTGAAAAATCGATCACTTGCTTTTTTTTTATTATTTTTTTTAGCTCTAATGGAAGATGCATTAGATGATGGCAAGTGGAAGTTAGGAAAAGAAGTAGTATTACAAAGTTAGGTACTAATTCCCACAAAATTGACAAGCAAATTGCCCATTTTGTCCCAGAAAAGAAGAATAAATTGTGTAAATGGTCCCTAATCTTTAATTATGATTTCATTTTAGTCCCTAACCTATTGAATATTTTGTTTTGGTTCTAAACATATTAAACTTATTTCATTTTAGCTCCTCATCAGATGAAATTTATTAACTCAGAATGATTGTCTAACATAAACCTTTGAAAGTCTAATTTAAATATTCAGTAATTGTTTTTTAGTTAATTTAAACAATTTAATATTTTTTAAAATTAAATAGATAATTTAAATTAGTTATTTTTTCTTCCTGAATGAAAATAAGTTCAATTTACATGGAGAAAGAAAAAAATGATTTAAATTTTTCATTAACTATAAGAAAATTATTATACATATTAAATTTATTATTAGATAATTATCAGACAGTTTAAATTATGATAAAAAAAATGTTATCAGAAAAAATATTTTGAGTTAACAAATTTGATCTAATATGGACCAAAAATGAAATGTTTTTAATAGATTTGGGACTAAAATGAAACAATTTTAATAAGTTTAGGATAAAATAGAATATTTAATATGTTAGGTAACTAAATGAAACAATAGTTGAAGGTTATGAACCATTTATGTAATTTACTCTATAAAGTTAGGTACTAATAAAATGTGGCTAATTTCACTATTTTGTCCCTGAATTATACTCCATTTTGCAAAACTATCCCTAAAATAAAGAATATTGTAGATTCGTCTTTAAAGTAAACATACATTATAAAATAGTCCTTTCATTTGTAGACCTCTGTTAGGCGTCCAACCAACAAATGTAAATAGTCCAAATAGAACAATTTAAGTGAGGAAACAAAACATGAACAAAATCAAATGAATATAGAACTTTTTTTATAGAAGTGATTTGCGTACTAAATTTTAAAAATCTATTTATTGTTATAATGATTATTTAGTTTATCAGTTTTAATATAGTAATAACAAATATATAAAATAAAATTTCAATTGATTTTTTTCATTTAGTATTTTTAATAAAAAAATATGACCTAATTGTCAAGTATTAAATTGTATATTTACTAATTTAACACTTAATAGAGATCTGCAGACAGAATTGTGATTTTGTAATGGAATGATACTTTAAGAGCATATTTGCTACATTTGTTAGTGTAGGGATATATTTGCAATTTGACATTTCGTTAATGGGTTAATTTTAAAATTTAACCATAAAATGTAGGAACTTTCGGTACAAAATGTGCCATTTAACTAAACCTCAGCCTTAAGCAAACAGACAAGCATTTTTTTTTTTACACAGAATCAATAGTTTAACGCATAGGGTGACAAGTAAACCTAGTAGTAAGGCATTATGAGAATAGTGGGGAAGGAAGGGGAGGGGGGTTTCGATTGGCTAGGGATCTATTGTTCATTTGTCACTTCAACTAGGGTTGCGGGAAAAACAAGCATTTAAATATTTGATTCCATAACAATTTTAAGTGTATCTCAGTTGACCTTTATTAGGTTTTGTTGGCCCCATTGTATTTGATGTATAATTCCATACAATTCATTCTAATATAAGAAAGAAAGAAAATTAAACTTGCTTTGGACATGTATACTTATGAGAAAATTATAAAAAACCCCCTAAGGTTTAGCCAAACTTACACTTTTGTCCCTGCTATTTAGAACCCTTACACTTACCCCTTAAAAAGTTAACTTTGTGATTCACCATTATGACAAAGAAGAAGAAATACCTAATTTTACCTTTCTACGCTTCTTTGATATAAACTTTGCCCCCTTGCTTCTGTATCACACAAGTTAGGCCACATTGCAAGTCCGATTGGTTTCCAAACCCTAAATTGTCTCCCTTCCCAAACCAAATTTGCAACACCTTTCTCTTCCTTACCCAAATCTGTTGTCGATTCTTCCTCATCCTCTCACCCTTCTTCTTCCTCCTTCATTGAATGACTCTTCTCTCTCCCCTCCATTCAACACTCCATCAATGAGATCATCTTTGAGGATTTCAACTTCAGCTCTCTCTTTGTCATCGACTCTTCCTCCCTCATCCATTAATATGAGGCCAACCGTGGGCCTAACTGCCTAGTCTCCAAGACCTAGTTTAGCATCATCATCAATTTCAACTTCTTATTTTCACATGCTGCACCGATTTTCCGTGTGGATGAGGGAAAGGTGTGGGGAATGAAAGAGAAGAGGTAAGACTATATATCGTGCTGGAGGTCAAGGCTGATAAGGTAGTTGTGGTAGATGGGGTGGCGGATGGCGGTGGAGGTAAGGTCTTCAGTGGAGGGGAAACGGAGGAGGAGAGAGTGGGTAGGGATGAAAGGAGACGGGATGGCTCATTAGATGCAGAAGTTGAGGGATAAAGTTTCTATAAAAGAAGGCCATAGGAGGGCAAAATTAAAAATTCTCTTTTCTATCAAAATGGTGGATCACAAAGTAAACTTTTCTAAAGATAAATATAGGTATTCCAAATAGTGCGCACAAAAAACTAGGATAGACAAAACCTCAAAGAGTTAATGGTAATTTCCCTATACCAATCCGTTGTGATCTAGCTGGACTACGAATAATTTTGTGTCGATTCAAGGCATCAGCTTTAGGCGAATAAGCTTCGGTCAAAGAATCTTTGAAATTTGATTAAAATCACATTGACCAACATGGCATAAATATAGCTAGTATTACCCGATAGAGTAGAATTAAAGCAAATTAAGGCGTTATGATGTAGCTAATCAGTAACGGGTGATCAACGAAATCAAACGTGTTTTCCTTTGGTTCAACCCCACCTCAAACTCTTGGATCTTGCTGCTTGGACGTTGGAAGTTGGAACAACAAATAAAGAATTGCACCACTAATGTGGGAAATAGATTAGAAATATCATATACGGGAATCGGATCTCATATACTAGATATTGGAGTTGAAGTTCTTGGAACACTTAAGATTACGTTTTTTAATTTTTCAAAACTTACTTTATTACTCCCTCCGTCCCATATATTTTGCTCCATTTTCCCTTTTGGGTAGTCCCAAAACTTTGCACCATTTCTTTTTTTAGTAACCTTTTTACATCACATTTACTATTATACCCATTTTAACTCTCTCTCTCTCTCTCTCTCTCTTTCTCTTTCTCGCCTTCCCAGACCCCCCTCACACACACACACTCTCTCCATTTCAACCTCCCTCCGGCGAGGTTCCACCCCGACGCGAACGAGGAAGCCATTCGAAGAGATGGATTACGAGGAGATGACGCGGCGAGGAGGAGAAGCAATGCGAATCGAAGATGGAGGCGGATAGGTAACGTGAATCAAGGTTTGAGGCGGAGATGCAACGCGAATTGGGCTGGAGGCAGAGAGGCGGCGTGAATCAAGGTCGGAGGATGAGAGGCGATGCAAATCGGCGCTGGAAGAGGAAAGGCGACGTGAATTGGGGCTAATGGCAGAGAAGCGACGCGAATGAGGCCGAAGTGAAGTGGATCGAGGATGGACGGATGGACGGACCCAAATCAACGATGGTCGGACACGAATCGAGATAGGCGGTTCCGTTCGTGATTGAGGCGGCTTCAGCGTCGGCGAGCAGGGGGCGGGAAGGGTTGCGAGCAAGGAAGCAGAGAGGGCAGGGGGCAAGGAGCAGGGGAAGGGTAAATCGGGACAAAAAACAAAACAGTTAAAATTTCTTAATCTCCGTGCGAAATGAAATGGAGCAAAATATTAGGGACGGAGGGAGTATTATCTAAGCCCCATTATCAATCAAATTGTCATGGATTCTCCAGTAGTACATTCGCCCACTAACGGAAAAAAATTAAAAATAAGAGAAGTTATATAAAAAAAGTGCATAACAGAATTAGATATACGTACAATTAATACGAGAAAAGTGTATCTCAAAACTTAGATAAAATGATTTTAATCTTAGACGAATGCATAACATAACTAGACGTTGCATCTTAAAACTAAATAGATGAATATAAAATATATATATATATTCAAAGTGAAACAAATGTATCTAATATCTAAACAAAATCATCTCAACCCTAAACAAAAGGTTACTCTAACTTGATAAATGCATATGAGAACTAGATAAGTGAATCTTAGAAATAAATATACAAGCAAGTGAAACAAATGTATCTCAAATGTAGATAAATACTTATTAAAACTAGCCAAATATATGTTAGAACAAAATAAATGAATATGAAAAATAGATATATAATTAAAGTAACATAATTGTATCTTAAACTTAGAAAAAAAATAATCTCAATTCTTGATAAATGTTTCTTAGAGCTAAATAAATGCATCTCAGAAATAAATATACAATCATAATGAAATGAATGCATCTTAAATCTAGACAAAATGATCTTTATTTTAAAAAAAATGCATATCAGAACTAGACAAATAAATCTCAAAATTAGACAAATTATTATTAATGGATATTAAACTAATGATGTTAAGTTCGGAGGATGTAGACTCAGTGAATAAATCGACAATCTTAATTTTGTTAACAAACATTATATTTTAGAATGTTCCAAAATTTCTAAAAGTATTTTTTTAATGACATTTACCTAATAGAAAATTTATAAACAATATCAATGAGCACTTCAACTATATACATATATTTTTAATGACATTTCCTAATAGAAAATGTATAAATTACGAGTTAGAACTTGTCATGATCGTGAGTCGACTAGCTCGGCCGACGATTCTTAATCATCCCCCTCATATTTCGCCATTTCAATCTTGCGTGTTATTGTTGGAAGAACCCTTTCTTTCGTGGATTACTTGAAGATTAAGAGGTGAGGTGATAGCAACCTCATTCTAATAGCAAATTGCACTGAACTAGTCGATAGCTGTTTGAGTAAGCGGTTTAAAACAGGGCAAGAAATGTGTTACTCTCTTTATCTCAAATTTTTTACATTAGTGTTTTTTATTTAAGTTTGATTTAGATTTATTTATAATAATATTTATTAAAAATTTTTAAAAAAATTATATTAAAATACTGCAAGATTTATAGTTTTCAAAATAAATTTTTAAAAAAAATTAAAAAAAATATTAATATAAATAAGTTTAAGTCAAACTCAAGTTAAAAAACTGATATAGTGTAAAGAACTTAGAATGATGGAAGTAATAAAATATAACACATATAGACATATGCTAACCTACACTTGTGCCAAAAATTTTGGTCAAGAGATCACCATTACATATATATCTCCTACTTAGAAATGCTTCTGCTACAGATGGTCATTAGGTAGTCTCTCTCCAGCAAAAGCCTTGATCTGCTAATCATTGTGAGAGGGACAAAGGATGTTGCACTTGCTAATGATGTGGGAGGCAACACATTTGGTGCCATCAAATAGAGGGTCGAACTCCATTATATCAGTGTCGTTCTCAATTGAATTACTGACTTTAATGCAACTTGCTAGAAAGATTTGAACTGAGGAAACTTAATTATACCAAACGAGATATCAACTTATAGTCATGGCTACTCGTATATACCAGTGTTCAAAAGTTTAAGCCAATAGGCCAATAAAATACTATCGTATAAGCTTGAATGATTTCAACCATAATGAAGGATCGGAAAATCACTTGTAAGCATTCTCAACATTTAATAAACTATACCAACTTTTTTCTTTTGAGCAAGAACAGGGAAAAATGAGAACTAAATAAGCAGGAAAAATGGCTACATGATTTAGTTATCTTTTAAGACTAAATCAAACCAAGATCCTTTGTAATTTGATAGTACCTGCAACTGCCATTAACTCGTCTGAGGGATATAAAACCTCGTCCAACATCTGCTAAGCATAGGTAAATTTGGTAGCATTAAGAGTTTCATCACTCACGGAACATGCCACCTATTTGAGAACAACCAATTATCTTCGTAACATATTCCCTTGCTTCCAAGGATGCCTCAGTTCACTAAGGGATCTTTTATACCAAAAATACCTTTCCCCTTGACCATATCATGAAGTTCAGGTGATGTCAGGTCAAGAAGCCACATTTATTCTGCTTTTCCTTTCGTGTTTTATTATATAACTTGGAGGGATGAGAGAGATCAAGCAATATCTGATTGTGTTGTAGAGAAAACCATAGGCTGTTCACAGACACCTAGAGGCCTATCCCTTCTAGTCGAACTATGAGTTGAATTTCCTTTGACCCTGTCTACAAGAATGAGGGGTGGGATGCTTAGGTTAAAATTTACCTATTACAACTAGTACATTTTTCTCTCAGCTTATTATTATTATTATTATTTGTTATTTAAAAATATACTTACATGTATACAAAGGGAGAAAAATTAGTATTTTAAGTAAAAAAAGGAGAATAACATTTTTTTCGGGATTTGGAGAGTAACCATATCAGTTTTATATAGCATTTTGCGTAAATTTTGATCCTTCTCATGATATCTCCATTACTTTAGCCATTGAACCAAGGCCGTGGGACAAACTTATTGTTAATTGAGCATATCTCAGTAGTTTTGGAGTACAAATTAAAGATAAGAATGAATTTTTTTCAAAATGACAGGTAAGGAAAGGGCGCAAGAGAAAGGTTTAAAGAGACAGCTTTTCGAAGAAAGCTAGGAACGAAAGAAAATAGCAAGTAACAGAAAAAAGGGAATTCCATTGGAAGGGGGAGTCGTGGAGCATGAGAAAAGGTGCATCACTTTTAGGTAACAGTTGCACTGGCCATCAATTTGGGAGGTCACCTGTCACTTATACTTCACTATATATGTGTACATACCGGACCTAGTAATTTGTAAGATCAGCAATAATTGTAGTGGAACATTTCCTATATATAAAGCAATATCTTTCCTAAAAGCCTTAAAGAAATCATAAAAAGTTAAGCGCTTTTGGGAAAATGTATTGTCCATCCAAAGTGTAGTATAAAAGCAGATAGACTTTAATATTTCTAATCACATTAGATGTTGACCTCTAAAATGTAAAAATATGCATTTCCCAAAACACTCTTGCAAACAGAAAGATGATTATGAGTGGATAGAAGGCGTTCTATATTGATCAAGAGCAATGAGCAGCAGAGCTACACGTCTACATCAACAAAATAATTTTAAATAAGAAGTGTAATATCTAAAGGAGATATAAAACAAGATCAGATGGAGACATAAGTTTCTAGCTAGGGTTTGAATTTGAATCATCCCTCATAGATTATGAGTACATCAATCTTCACGTGTGTGAAAATTTACTTAATGACAATTAATTAGCAAGTGCATGCCTAAAACTGTTATGAGTATTCAAGCTGAGCTCGGGTGGAAAATAAGTTTTGGAGCTGATCTCATGTCTAAAGTGTGGTGTCACTATATTACCAAACACAAGATCAAATATTATTGTTAAGCTATTAAGCCCAACAAGCGGTCTCGGGCTTAGCCTGGCTTGTTTATATCTATATTTAGGACATGAAGAGCATATCTCATATTACTCAACCAAAGGTTTCCGCAGTTAGTGTGGTGTGACCTAAAACTTAATTGCATATAAGTTGGTTAGTGATTCAACCACTTGTAAGGTTTTTATTCGAAATCCTGACGTTGTCAAATTTAAGGTCTTGTCTTATTGGTAAACATGCAAGTTCATGCACCTCCAAGAAGTCTAAGAATCAACCTTCAAAGGATAGATAACTTTATCAAGTCCTTCGTTTCACCGTTTGCAATTAGTTCAAAATATATAAATAAATAAATAAATATAAATAAATAATAGTACCATTTAAGTTGTTTTCCTCTAGTTTATGTCAATAAGTTGTTTCCTAAAAAAGTAAGGCCCTGTTTAATTGTGGAGAATTTTCTAATTTTTTCAGAAAAATTTTTAAAAATTAGAAAATGAAAAGAAAATGTGTTTAGTTAAATAATTTTCTTTTTCAATTTTTCCAGAAAACAATTTTCAATGTTTGTAAGAAATAGAAAACTTGCATTTAGTGATTTTCTATTTTCCCAAAAACGGGAAATCCATCTGGCGCCTCCCTTTGAAAATCTGAGAATGTCCACCATGGTGGACGTACACCACTAACGGACAAATTAACGTCGTTAATGTCTAATGATAGATAAATAGTGTCTACCTTTGAGTGTCTAAATTTGGGTTGCGAGTGTCTATATCTAGTGTTTTAATGTCTGCCTCTAGTATATAAATGTTTGTAAGTTGTTTTCATAGTGTTGAGGATAAAATACTTTGATTATTCAAATTTTACCTTTAATTCGGAGTATAATAATTATTTTAAAGGATATTTAATTGAAAAATTATATCATAATTTTACCTTTAATTCTAGTAAATGAATGTCTGCAAGTTGTTTGAGTATGATGTCCCATGTGTTGGATTGAAATATCCAAATGTCTGATAATGATGGTCGAATGTCTAGTATGATGGGTTAAATATCTAAATCTGATAAGGAAATGTACAATTTACATGATTGTGGTGTCTAAATGTTTAATTATGACGCTTTACATATTTCCTTCATTCAGTATAAAACTAGATACTACATAGATATAATTGGACAATAAAAAAAAAGGCAAACATATTTAAGAGAAAAAAAATTATATTTTTATGCAAACAAGTTATGTACTAGTATCTAATATAATCTATAGAAGTGTCTAATTTTACCTACAAATTTTGCCTACGGTAATGTCCAATATCATATATTATGGTCTCTAATTTCTAATGAAAAATAAAAATGTAGATACCTTTTTTTCCTTTTATATTATCTCATTCTGTGTATTGGTTAGAATATTAATATTTTAGTGTGAAAATATGAAAATTTGTAACTAATTTGGATCCCAACAATAGAAATAATAAAAGAGATTTATAAAATAAGAAAATTATTTGATGTTAAAAATGAAAAATAGTAATTAATTTAATTCTGTAAAATATGAAAGAACACTATCAAGAATAAATTTTTTTATAAAAATATACTTAGAAAAAGAAATATAATTATTTTTAATTAAATATGAAATTAAAAAAAATTGGATTTAGAAAAAAAAAAAAAAAAAAAGGCAAACGAACGTTTGCGTTCCGTCCCTGGCGTACGTCCGCCAGGGCGGACGCGAGAATAACCCCTCCCTTCGTCTCGCGAATCGCGATCAGCCTCCTCCCGACACCTTCGACCTTCTGCCTCCCAGCGACTTTTGACTTCTCCCTTCCGGCGCCTCCCTTCGTCTCGCGAATCGCGATCGACCTCCTCCCGACGCCTTCGACCTTCTCTCTCCCGGCGCCTCCCTTCGTCTCTCGAATCGTGATAGGCCTCCTCCCGACGCCTTCGACCTTCTCCCTCCCGGCGACTTTGGACTTCTCCCTCCCGGCAAACTTCTCTCTCCCGGCGCCTTTGACCTTCTCCTCCGATACGATTTCTCTGTCTGTATCTTTGTTGATGCATTATTGGTTTAAACATTACTGTCTGTATCTCTGTCTGTATCTCTTCCCCATTCTGTTCTTGATCTCGTTTTCTCTACTGTGATTTCTCTTTGGATTTTCATGGGATGGTCTGGTCAATCCAAGCATGCCCGACCAGAACCGGCTTGTGTCCAGATTGGATTTTCTTAGACCTGTTTTCATTTCTTCTCACATTTTATAAACTTCTAATTGTGTGCACGCATATGATTAGCCTTGTAAATGAAATGATAGCTGCAGAACTATGGTAATCATCGACCTAAATTCGCCTTGGAAGAATCTCGAGTTTGGTATAAGAAATATGTAGAAACAACAGGCAGTTGGGGTAGGCTTATAAGTTTGTTTCCATTTCTTCTCACCATCAATTGTTTGTTCGTGTGTCTGTACCAGAAAACATCTTCTTGTTTGTGTGCTCTTCGTGAGAGTGGGTTTGCAATAATTCCATCCAGAATCTCTGCCTCATACAGTAGGAAGCTGAAGCTGTTAGGACTAATCTTTGCATTTGACTGAAGCTATTGCTGTCAGAGAATGAATTCGCAAAATTACTCAGCTACATGTACAGCTAATTAAAGTTGAGTTAGATATTGCAGAAGTAATCTCAAGGATTAATGGTGATTCTAGTTGCTGGCAAATTAGCATTGTAATTACTGATATTAGAAGCTACAGCAAGAGGTTTGATTCTTGTAAATTTCTTCATGTTCCTAGGAGTCTGAATAAGTGTGCTGATTTTATACCTAAGCAATGTTAAAAAAAACAATTGAGATCTTTAGATTGGACTAGATATCCCTCATCTGCCTTGGTCAGTCTTCTTGAGCAAGACTGTTTGTATAAACCCCCTTGATGAGTTTATCATGATCATTCTTTGTTCAGCAAAAAAAAAAAAAAAAAAGAAATTAATGAGTATTTACGGAGAGTGTGGATGTAGAATGCTCCATCCAATACATGCTAGCACTCTTCTATTTTTATCTTAAATAACATCTCTAAGATTGGTTCAAGTAATTAATGTAGAATGCTTCTGGCATTTTGGAATCCAAGTGTGTACTGCATTTTTGTAGCAATCCGTAACCTTTTGTGTTAAGTTTGGAGTAACATTGCTGGAATGTTGGATGTTAATGCTTGACATCAAAATGATTGTTTTTTTTCTTTTATTCTTTGTGAACAGCCTTGTATTATGCTCTAATTATATTGTATCTAATTAAATTTGACTTTATTGTATCTAATTATATTTGATATTATGCTCTTTTTGGAATTGTATTATATGTTGAAAAATACTATGACTAAGAAAGCTCTATTTATCATATGAATATGTTTTTTGCTTTTATATAAGTATTGCATTTGAATGTTTTAATAATGTAAGAATATAGAATTTTGTTGTGAAGAAAATTTTCTTAGCTAAACATATTTTTCAATTTTTCATTTTCAGAAAACTGTTTTCTTATAGAAACAACCAAACATGTTTTTTGAAAAACATTTTAGAGAACTGTACATGAAAAATGAAAACAAGGAACAGAAAAAGAAAAGGAAAACTATTTTCTACAACGAAACGCCACCTATATATTTTCATCGTAGATTATGTATTAAAGAAAGAATTTAATTCCTTAAAAATTGTTGACAAACAAAGCCGATCCGTCGAGCAGGGAAATAAGCCCATTAAACCAACCCATTTCTCACCCAAACTGGGCCAAGCTAGCCTGCGGACCCAGGTTTGTGTCTATCTCTAGTCTCTAGTATCTTCTCAGATCAAAGAGGAAAACTGCGATATTTGTCCCAAACCTATAATTACGATTGTAAATAGGTCCTTAAACTTTTCTTATTGCATATTAGTCTTAAACATTTATAAAATGCTGTGTATCAATCAGCAACCTCATGAGGGAGACTGAGTTAACACAGAGGGTTTATTTATGTTGAGGAAAAACTTATAATAAAATGATTCATTAATTATAAAAAAATTCTAGTATTATTTGAAATTACTAAAAAATAGTTATTTAACAGTTCAAATTTTATTAACATTTAAAATTTTGACATTTTCCTGTGAATTTTGCAGAGCTGGAGATAAATATGCAACTAAGAGGACGTTGGGGACTAATTTGTAACGATAATCATAAGTTTAGGACCAACGCCTGATTTCAGGGACGCCCTCGAAAATTCTAACTTTCCCTTGTGGAGCCAAATTCTTCCACAGTCATCTGAAACAGAGAGCCAGAGATGCAATCGCCATGCCTGCTCCTATGCAAGAATTACAACCTCGGCCTTCGCTCTCACCGTCCCACTGCAACAACCCGGTTCTTCTCTCCCTCCCGCAGTTTCAGCCTCCCGATTTCGAAAAGGTTAATGATCCAATGCCAGAGCAAGCCCAATGGTAGAAGTAGAACCCAGCCGGGAAGAGCTAAGCTGAAGGGGAAGAAGGAGAACGTGTGGAGCGTCGATAATGAGATGGGAAAGGCTTCAGATGAGAAGGAGAAAGAGAGGGAGAGAACCAGGCAGAGGAGGAGAGGGAAGGGGAACAGGTCCGACAACGTTTTGGTCTCCGGCGCTATGTTGATGGAAGTCGAAACTGTCTTTCAAACTCAGGTGCTTGTACTGGTTCCGATTTTGGAATATTCGCTCCGGAATGTTGATATCTACTGAGAATACTGCTGGTTTTGTTTTCGAAAATTTTACTTGTTGGGTAGTGTTGGAAATTGGAGTGGGAATTTAAGTACTTCAATAGACTTGTTTATCTGATGAGGTCCTGTTGTTTCTATAAAAGTAGTTTTTATCATTGTGTAGTGTTGCAGGAACCAGTTATAAGACCTGTTTGGAACACCTTTGCTAGTAGTGTGAGTGGGATATGGAAGGGAGTTGGAGCTGTATTTTCTCCCATTACTGCTCAGATGGAACCGATTGAGATTGGTGCCAGGAATGAAAACCTGTACGACTGCTACACGCTTTCTCGTATTGAGGCTGTTCCATCTCATTCTCGGGGCCATGCATCTGAAATCCATAGAAGGATACACTGGGTGACCTTGAACCCTTACGGTGAAGTTCCGGAATATAGCGGTGGCATCAACCGAAGCAAAGAAGAGTTTGGAGCTGAAGGTGCTTCTATGTCGTTGAAAGAACAGGACAACCGAATGAATCATGCTTTGCCTAGGTTCGAATCTTTTGACCTAGCGGCAAGTGATGTAATGGAAGAAGATGTTATGGGAAATGAGGCTGGTCTTGCCTTCTTCGAGGTTTGATTCTGTTTATCTTTTCTTTGATGAGTAGATAATAAAGGAATTTACTATCTTATATGGTTATGTTACCTGAGGGGAAAAAGAGTAAAGGGGTAATCTGATGGTGGTGTCTTCCTATCATTAGCTATCTGCCTTCCATTGTTTTTATAGCACTACCTTGATTTATTTATACCTGCAATTATAGAGCTTGTAGTTACTCAATTTTAGCACTTCTTGAGCATTCAAAATCTATGACTGAATGATCAGCTGACTTGCAGGATGGATCTTATTCTAGGGGTCCTGTTGATATTCCAGTTGGTGAAGTTGATGACTCGAAGTATTACCTTTCTCGAACCTTCAAGTTTGAACAAGTAAGTTTAGCATGCCATCAAGGTTTTCTACAACCATTACTGAATTGAAATGTTTATAGCCTTTGAAGGGATTTGTTTGCTAATGAGAAGATATGTGATCTCCTTCTAGCAGGAAGATATCATAGTATTGATTGATTAATGTCTTCTTTATAACGTAGTGTTTGGTTAAAGGGTGCCACAAAAGGCTCCGCATTGTCCACACCATAGAATTCAGTGATGGTGGTTCGCATGTACAGATAATGAGAGTCGCAGTTTATGAAGAAGAGTGGGTGAGTCCTGCAAATATTCCTCATCAGAGGTTTGTCTCCTCTCTTCTTGGTTATTGGTTCTGAAGCAAACATTAAATTGTATTGTTTTATCAATGAGCTGGCAGGTCATTTACAGTTTTGCAATTGGCCTTTCTAGTGCTAATCTGCTTCCAGTATTTAAGGATAGAAAGGGAATGAATTATGTTTGGTGATCTTGTTAATATTGACATAGAACCTGTAGAAAATAATTCCCCAAGTCCAAAATAGCCTTGCCCATCTATCTAAATGACAATCCTGGCATGATTACTTTTTCTTGGTCAGTTCAACAACATTTTCTTGGTGAAGTTCAAGAAAATTAAGCTTGTTTTTACAAACTAGAAAGAGCCAAAGCCAACTCTTCAGACTTGTGGATTTTTTAGGCTCTGCGGTTCACATGACTCAGAAATGTTTGCTTATGGTGTAATGATGAAAACTGATTTCATGCCATTATGTTTGTGAGCAGTGATCTTGAGTTTGATCTGAAGCTATTTTCTCAACGGAAACGAACTAGGCCATCAGAGCTTACTGGGTCATGGAAGGTGTTTGAGGTAAGTGCCACTCCAGTGTATGGCGAGGAGTTGGAACCTGGAGAAAGTAGTGGCATCCCTTATGTGTACCTCTGTATGGAGACTTTAAAGAAGAGGAGCTTACCGGACAGTTCTGTCTACTTCAGAGAGGAAGAGATGGTGGACATGCAGGCTGCAACCATTCTTTGGCTGCCCGGGGGAGTGACCAGTTATGTTGACGTTAATAAGGATGGAATCCTTACAATCGGAGTAGGATGGTACTCGGATGAGGGAATCAACCTTGTGATGGAGAGGGACTATGGGACGGATGGAAAGCTTGAGGAAATTCGATGGAAGTCTGAGGTCAAGAGAAGATGGTCAGATCCCCTCCCTCTGTAAATTCACTGAATTGTTTTTTTCCCTTCTTGGTTTTCGCTTATCTCTAGACGAGTCATCTTTTCTGTTGCTCCTGTTTGAATTTGTCTTAGATATTAGTGGAACGGAAATAATCTTTTAGCATACAAAACACAAGTCTGCTTAGGATCTGAATCCAACTTTGCCCATGGTTATGTGAATGAAACTGTGCTGAGAAACTTGTCTTCATTTCTATCTTGCACTTCTGATCCATAGGAAACTTGCATTTAGCAATTAGCAAATTAGCAGTCACATTTGAAAAAGTTATACGATAATAAGGATTAGTTTTGATGGTTAACATATATATAGAACTAATCACTACACTTAGTTATTGTTATTCTCTTTAACTATTGAAGTTAACTGAGACATTGACATTGGTACTGTTAAAAAGTGAACATCAGAACATAAAAATTAGAGGAAAAATCGATGAGAGCGGTTGTATAAATTTTACAAAGATCTTATTTTATCATGAAAAGGTAACATGCGCATAAATGTACACAATTTCAACAAAAATAGCAGAAATCATATGAATTCCACAAAGAAAATAAATTATTTAGCAAGTAATACACAAACACATGTAGCACTGCCTCTCGCCTAGCCAACCACTCAGATTACAAACACAAGCCCTAATAGCAGCAATACTCCGAGCATCAAAGCACTGTTCGTGTATCCAATGCTGCTAACTCCGTTAGAGGATGTTGGGGTTGAGGAGGAGGGCGTGGAAGGGCTGGTTGTGCCGGATGGCGAGGTGGAGGTTGTGCCATTGGTGGCCACGGCCCCAACATTGATGGAGAGCTTCATGCCAGAGGAGCAGTGGCCTGAGGTACCGCAAATGAAATACATAGTCCCAGGATTGGAGAGCGTGATGACTGAGTTTCCGTCGTTGTAGGATTTGAGGGCGTTTGTCGAGACGCAGTTGTCATAGTTGCTCTTGCTGACTACGTCCAAGGAGTGCAAGCCACTGTATTGGAACACTGATGAAAATTCACTGATGGTTAGTGATTGATTTTGCCCCTCAAAGTGGTTTAATCGAAACGTTCAGTTATATTACTTCCAATATATACAAAGGTTGGTGCGTCATCAACTTACAGAGAGTGTCGCCAACGGCAAAAGTTTTCCCTGAAGTCCAAGTAGTGTAGTCGTAGCCTTGATTCCAACCGGAGGTGTCGCCAACGGTGTACTGGGTTGCAAGAGCCGATGGAGCCGCCAGAAGGAGGAGCAGAAGAGCAGTTACGGTTGTGGCCATCTCCGAAACTTACCAATTATTTCTGACGATGTCGAAGGGCATTAGGTCCTTAGTGTTATATAGAATTGAAGTAGGAGTTGATGGACGCATCTGGTCGTCGTCATCACCTGCTTCTTCTTTGTAATTGTTTATGCTTTTAAGTTAATTATGGCAACTAAACTATATAAACCCACTTAAAATAAGGCACCAGTTGTTGACATACGGCTTCTTCGCCACCTTCTCCCTTCTGGCCACACCTAATACATTACCAAACTCTATGATTTCTTTCATCACCATGTTCAACCTTTAAGTAGTTTTTATGTTTTTTTTTTTCTCTTGGAGCAACTACTACGTCAACATTATTGTCCAAAATCGCAAGAATATTATCTTTTTCTTTAAGTATGAGTGAAGAAGAAGAAGAAGTTTGTCCTGGGCAACGCAGGCGAGATCCATAAGAAATCCTCAAAATCATTTCTTTGAATGTAAATGACGTCGAGGTATGTCAAAATTAATCAGAACTTTCATATGGGTAGACAATGATTCGCTGAAAATACAGTTTTTATCATTTTGAAACGTAGACATAACTCTTTGTATTTTTTTTCCCTTTGCATCTATCAACTTGTGGCTGACATTTATTTCTTAGATCATAATTTAAACTATTTAAAAATATCTTCTAGTAGTCTAAACTATGTAACAATAGTTTGTAAGTTGTGATAAACGGTTTAAATTATAGAATTTTCCTTTGTCCAAATAAAATAAAAATAAGGTTTCTTCCTTACTGATAGGAATTATGGCATAGTTTTAGAGAGTAAAGTATATAGGATTTTACAACAAAAGAGAATAAATTGTATTTTCACCTAAATTCTGGAGGGGCTGTTTAGTAAATTACCAAAACTCCACCAACTATGTTAGTATATTTGTGTTTCTTAACGAACGTGTTTGTGATAATCTGCGGAAACATGGAAAGAAATAAAATAAGAAGCATCATCCGGAAGAGATTAGTTATGGGCGTGTCCCACCTTCTCTTTGTCATGGAGTGGGGATCAGAAATTTTTTTGAGATGGTAGTAGTTATTTATAGAGAAATGGGGCAATTTTGCCACTAATGTTAAGTTGAAAGTGTAATTTTGTTATTAGTTTTTTTTCATGCAACTTCCACTAATGTTACGGATTTTGTGCAATTTGTCACTGACTGTCGAATTTCCTTGTGTAACAAATAGGAAAAAATGGAGAACATATAAGTTTCAATTTCAAATTTGCATTATCTGACACTCTAAGCCTTAAGTTTCTGAATCTATCATTTAACCATCATCTTCACCATTTCATTCCTTGGAAGAACAATTGGAATCCACATAAACAAATGGCTAATAGTTCAACAACAATCTTTGGGAGCCGTTGTTCATCGCCATGGAAGTAGTTAGTTGACTTTGATTATCATTTAAAAACTAACCATTGAATGAATGGTTATTCAATTACAAAAATCAATCAAAATTGCGGCAAAAAATAAGTGTAGAAACATGAAGAAAGAGATGGCGAAAAGGAAAGAGAATGAGGGATAGAAGGAAGAAATAATCAAAGCAAAGATTTATTTTTTGTTTTTTTTTTTCTATTTTGCATTGGTGAAGATTGTCAAAATAACTGATTTACAAAGTTGAACACCTAGGGGTTAAGGACCAAAATTTTGGGGGTTAGTCCAAAATTTGTTTCAATTTGCTAGCTGCTGAAGTGAAATTGATGTCTTGCAGATGTAGCATGAAATATTCTTATTTTGGACAAAATATTCCTATCATTAGACACTTGATGGCTATATAGTTTTTTTTTTAAAAAAACTTTGGTGGTAAAATTGTTCCCAACACATAATGTTATTAGTATTTTTGCATAAAAAAATACATTGATGGCAAAATTAACCTTTTAACCTAATATTAGTTGCAAAAGTGCCCCTTTTCCCTTATTTATATTTCAAAAGAATGACACTCACGTACCCCATTCAAATGATATTAAGAAACCATAACAGAAAATCCTATACTTAAAGTTTGGATATAATTTGGCTCCCAACTTCGAATACCACCAAGATATATTGTGCGCCAAATATTATAAAATACGATTTGAAATCTTTCAGGTTACCAAAAATAAAAAAGCAGATTTCCTTCTAACTTTCCTAAATAATTATCATATCATAATATACCTTATAAAAGCTTCTAATTGAAAAAGAAAAAAAAATTAAGACTAATTCCAATATTTCGCAGTTGGTATGGCTGGCGTGCCTACTCAGCTAATCTAGTTATACTGCCTGCCTGTTCCCCGATCGGTGCTTGATTCGTCAAGCGTCAGGAAGTTGGGCCCATACACAATACATTGGCGTAAAGAAAACCATGGCTAATATTTACTAGGCGTCCGAAACTACTACTTCTATCTATTTCTCTCTGTATCACAAAATTGATCATTTTACTGTTTATAGTAATTAATTTATAATTTTATATTTTTTAAATATTTATTATAAACATATGAATATCTTATATAAAAATAAAATTTTAAATATTATAGTTTCTAAATATTATTTTTAAATTTTTTTTTATGTATATTAATATGAATATGTTCAAGTAAAATTTTAGTAAAAAATGATTAAAAAAAGTCAATTAACGTAAAACGAATAAAGTAATTGTTACATCAATAATCCTCAAAATTAATGGCATTGACCAAATACGAAAAGCTTACTTGGCTAACTGATGTGGTTTTATGGATTCATTTCTCGCCGACTGAGCCACCATCAGTATGGTTTTCGAGGCTGATGTGGTCACCGTTTGTTACCTCATCTTCCTCTTCGCCTTCTCGCTCCTCTTCACCGACGCTATCGTTTTCACCATCTACACGTCCAAGCCAATGTCTTTAACTTTCCAAAAAAAAACCTGTTTTACAGGTTGGAACTAAAAACGTAAGAAGCCTGACAGGGTTTGTAGGTCTAGCGGCTTGAAATTATGCAGCCAGCAAATATGTGTATTTATAAGTAAAAGTATGTACGAGAGATAAGTGTAAATTACAATGATAAACACACATATACGATAAGTACTCGAAACAGATAAGGATAAAGTATTGTGTGTTATGTGCTAGAGTTATCTGTTTCGTTAACAGCCCCCCTTAATGTCAACAGTCTACTTCAGACTTGAGATTGCCTCGAAGAATAATGAAAGGCTGCTAAGATAGGGGTTTAGTTAGGATATCAGCTAACTGATCTTTAGATAAGATAAAGCAGACTTGTAAAGCTCCCTTGGCAACTCGTTCTTGAACAAAATGAAAATCGATCTTTATGTGTTTTGTGTGAGCATGAAAGGCTGAGTTGACTGTTAGATACGTAGCTCCAATATTGTCACACCATAGGATCAGAAGAAAGTATGAACCAATGCCCATCTCACAAAAGAGATATTGCAACCAGACAATCTCGGCTGTTGCATTAGCTAACACTTTATATTCTGCTTCTGTGCTGGAACGGGACACGGTTTGTTGCTTATGAGAGCTCCACAAGATCAAGTTAGGACCAAGAAAAATACCATAGCCACCTGTGGACCTTCAGTCATCAATGCTGCCAACCCAATCCACATTTGAGAAGGCATTTTCAAGGTGCTGGAGTTAGATTTTCAAATGTGCAGTCCAAGACTAGCAGTTTGTTTGAGGTATCGAAGAATTCTCTTCACAGCAAACCAATGTTGTGTCGTGGGCTCATGTATAAATTAACACACCTTGTTTATAGCAAAGGATATATCTGGTCTAGTGAGAGTTAAATACTTAAGGGCCCTGACGGTAGTTCTGTAGGTGGTGGTATCAGGCAATAGTGTCTATTGTTCCTTGGAGAGTTTTGTAGTTGTAGACATAGGTGTGTGGACTGGCTTGGCTCGATCCATATTTGTATGAGGTAAGATATCAGTGATGTATTTCTGCTACGATAGAAGAATGCCATCAGGAAGATGTACTGCCTCGATGCCAAGGAAGTAATGGATGGTGCCCATGTCTTTAATTGGAAAATCAAGCCGAAGCCTTCAGAGAACATCATCAATAGCAAATGGTTTGGAGCTAGTGACGATGATATCGTCAACATAAATGAGCATGTACATAGTAAGATTACCTCGATGTAGTATAAAGATAGAGGGGTCAGCTTTGGAGGAGACAAAACCATACGCCAATAGTCGAGAGCTTAGTTTTGAGTACCATGCTCTTGGAGCTTGTTTAAGCCCGTAAATTGCCTTCTTCAATTTACAGACATGATATGGGTGCTAAAGATGTACAAATCCTTATGGTTGGGTCATGAACACTTCTTCGTCAAGAAAACCATGGAGAAAGGCATTTTGAACGTCGAGCTGCCTCAAACTCTAATTTTTGGAGATGGCAATGGATAAAACTGTTCGAACTGTCGCAGGTTTAACAACCGAACTATATGTTTCTCTATAATTAATCCCTTCCTGTTGACTTTAGCCTTTGGCCACAAGTCTAGCCTTATGCTTTACGATGGAGCCAGCAGGATTGGTTTTGAGTTGATATACCCACTTCGAACCAATAACATTCATGTGTGAGTGTCGGGGTACCAATGTCCAAGTTTTATTGTCAACAAGAGCACGAAACTCTTCATGCATTGCTTCCTGCCATGACTTGTGCTCTACGGCAATAGAAAAACATGAAGGCTCACAGTCAATAGACGTAATATTTTGAGCAATAAAGGCCCTCGAGGTAGGATACCGAACAGTCCCATCTGTGTATTGCTTGGGTTTCACAATGTTGTCGCGAAGACGTGTTTGCATGGAATGCCTTAGTGGTGGAGGTGGCTCACTTGAATCACAGGAGCCCGAGGCTGGTTCACTAGGTGAGTCCAAGTAAGAGGTACTAGGAGATAGAAAGCCTTCGTGAGCTAGTGATGGAGATGATTCAGGAGAAGGAGTAAGCTGGACTTGATTCGACAGTGGCAAGGGAAGTACCGAAGGTAATGGAAGTGAGTTTGGTAAGGAAGTTTGATGGCTGGTCTTTGATTTTGAGTGGAGATTGGCAAAGGGAAACAGGTTTTCATCAAAGATCACATTTCTTGCAATGTATACTCGCCCAGACTCAAGGTCAAGACATTTATAGCCCTTGTGGTGGCCACTATATCCAATGAAGATACATTGTTTGGACCTGAAATCAAGATTCTGAGAATTATATGAGTGTAGGTGAGGCCAGCAAGCGCATCCAAAGACCTTGGGAAAATTGTAGTGTAACACCCCCATATCCCACATCGGTGAATTGTGGGAAGCCTTATGTGGATATATAGGCTCCAATTCCAGAACACAAGCACCTAACACTTATCATTTCCTAAAGGATAACCCATGTGGTATAGCGGCTTGAAATTATGCAGCCAGCAAATATGTGCATTTATATGTAAAAGTATGTATAAGAGATAAGTATAAATTACAGAGATAAATACACATATACGATAAGTACTCGAAACAGATAAAGTATTGTGTGTGATGTGCTGGAGTTATCTGTTTCATTAATAGGAACTAAGGTTGCTGTGAATTCTTTTGCAGGAATTTTTCACTTCGCTACATGTCTTAGGTAGCTATCCAGTTTAAACATACCAGTAAGTGTATTGTCTGCCTAGCAGCAAATGCAAGGTCGAGTACTTCGTATATGGACAGAATTGGATGCTAAGAGTATCATCCTTTAGACCGGCAGGTGGTTCGTGCTGGTGCAAAATGGGGTGAATTGAAAGGTTTTAGCGTCATCTCGGCTCTATGTTTTTTTCTTGAGGTTTTGGCTAGCTGCTTGTTAGCTTGTGCAGGAGATTAACTTGTGTGGCTTCTAATTCTTCTTAATAAAATATTCTTTTTGTGGCAGTTTAGAAAATTAGTGTATTGTGTACCTTTATGAAATACAAAGCACAAGAATTAGCAACATTTATGGAATATGTTGTACACGGTTCACTTTGGGATGTTATCTTTTGGAAGGTAAAATGTATTGCACACAAACTAGATCAACTTCATTGAAGAAAGAACTTCTTTGTGAAGCTAATCATTAACATGGGGTTCAATATAAATTCACCATTGCCATATTTCCCTTTTCAATAGTTCAGGCTATATAATATATGATGTACAATCATAAAGAGCTTACGATTTTTTTGCAAAAGATGTCGAGATTCGAACCATTAGCAAGACTGCTAATACAGCAACAAACTTGCCTTCATTATCCCTCATAAAAAGATTTATCTGCATTACACATTTCCTACCCCTCATAAGATGTCCAGACATTACAGAGTGCTCAACAACTTCCAGTAACAAAACTAACTTGAAAAGTTTCTTCAGCTATAAACTCTTATACTCTGGAAACATTACCTACATCTTTACTTAATTACATGAAAAGCTTTGTTTCCTTCCTTATCAAGCATCCAAATTCTCCATTTTGATGTTGCTCTCGAAGGGCACATATTGGCCAAGATAATGATGTATGGCAATAAGAACACCAAAGAGGGAATACAAGATAGAAGGAGAAGAAAACTAGGGGAAAGGAAATTTTACTCAATTCAATATCATAAAAAAATGTCTTAAAAAGTCTGCTTTTCCCAATTTATAGGATGAGAAAGTTTAAAGGAAATAATAATGAAAAAAAAACTAATAAACTATTAAAGGAAGCAAATAAAATCGGGAAATAAATAAGACAGCAAATAACCCAATTAAAATTTATTTCCTAATTCTATGCCTAAAATAAGTTTGCCTAAAATCTTTACGCTACATCATTCTTCCCCGGTTAAAAAAAACTAGACTTTCTCGAGTGTGACTGCAAATACCAAGCTAAGAACACCGAGTCCAACTCACGAAGGTCTTCCTTAAACATCTAAGTAGCATCCAAAGGTGGGCATCCCGTCCACTTAACTAGGTAACAGCGACTACCACCAATAGTAAAGCTTAATAACTCATTATTGAGAATGTTGTCAATCTCATCCTTTGGCGTAGGGAACTACGGGGTCTTTTTTATAAGTGTTCATACAGAAGTTCCACTTAACAAAACAGGAGGCTCAAATGTGCCTCGATAAGGTGATAGATCTTTCACATTAAACACAGTAGTAATATTAAGTTTACCAGGTAAATCAAGCACATATGCATTTGGTTCAAGCTTCTTTAAAACAGAAAATGAGCTCATGGCTCTAGCATGTAACTTTTTAAAATTAGTTTTTGCTAGTCATTATGGTCTTATGAACCATGACTTCATCACTAACATTAAATTTCTTACTTTTATTATGCACATCAGTAGCAAGTTTATAGTTCAAATTATTCATGGTGATCTTTCATTTAACCTCAACATGTAAATTATGGATATGTTCGGCAAAGGATTCATCAGGTTCAGAAACCTGGAAGTGAAGAGGAAGAGGAACTAAGTTAAAGGGAGTGCGAGGCTTGTACCTATAGTGATACAATCAAAGAAGGCACAACCAAGGATGGCAAAGATCCATTGAAGATAACTAGTGGACCATTGACAAGGAAAAAGGCTAAGGAGCTTATTAGTGCACTTCAAGCTTTTGTCCCAAGCTTTTCATGGAGAATGGACTTGGAATTTCTCAAGGAGCTACTGGAACATGCAAGGAATCATATGGAGATGATGGCCAAGCTTGGATTTTGACAGATTGGTGATGTTCTAGTAGAAAAATCATATCTTGAGTTACACAGACTAGAATTGAGTGATTCTTGATTCATTTGAAAGCTAACATCTGGAGATACAAATCATATGCAGACCATGAAACACAGTTTGCACGTTAGGGGGGTCCAATTTAGCTTCAAAGTCGCGATTTATGAGTCATCGCTGGTTCAGAAGCAGTTGCAGTATTTTGGGCATATATTTGGATTTAGATGTCCATTTTATATGATTCAGGTGTCATTTGAAAGATAAAAAAGAGATATACAACTTTCATTCTTTGCATTTTGAGAAATCATGGCTGCATCAAGTTCGAATTTTAGCTTGAATTTGAAGACACAAGCAAGAACCACCTGAGAAGACTATTTTGGGGTTTTTATGGCCAATATTGCGTTGTAATGTATTTTATTTTATTTTCCTACTAATTAACATTATTTAGGATGTTATTTAGGCCATGGAAGTGATTCAGGTCACTTAGGTTAAATGGAATTTGCTGCACACTTTAAACATATGTTAAAAGGGTGTAGGAATTCTAGTTTGACTAGGTTTTCTTAAGTCCTTTGTAACTAGGTTTCCTAGGTGACTTGGGCTGCGAATTTTGCTGAGTATTTTATCCTAGTTTAGGCCTATAAATAGGCACATATTCTGGTTATAAAGCACAACCTTGACATGAAATAATATTGCTACTTTAGAGAGAATTTCTCTTTGGTTCTTTATGGACTACCTTGGTGCACAAGTGTGCTTGTGTTCTTGGTGTTCCTATACTCCTCGTTTCTAATCACAGGTTGATTAGGGGTGGGGGTCTTAAAATTCAATCTCTTTGATGTCTTGTGGAGCTTGAAAAACATCTTGGGTGCGTTTCATGGTCTTTATACCATCGGGGTTCGCATCACATAGACACACTCAAAAAGATTCAACCCCATTGTCCTGTTAACAGAGTTATTATAGGCAAACTCAATATTAGACAACAACAAATCCCATGTACCCTGTTTTTCACCAGCAATATATCTAAGCATGTCCTCTAGATTATGATTAACAACCTCTATTTATCCATCAGTTTGGGGGTGAAAGGCGAAGAAGAAAAACAAGTTTGTGCCACAGAATTTCCAAAAGATCTTCTAGAAATAGCTCACAAATTTGACATATCTATCAAGTACTATATAATCTGGCAACCCATATAACTTAACTACATCTCTAAAGAACAACTTAGCAATATGGGATGCATCATTTTGTCTATTACAAGGAATCAAATAAGCCATATTGGAAAATTTATCAACCACAGCCAAGATAGAGTCATGATCTTGAGCAATTTAAGGTTGTCCTGACACAAAATCCAGGCTCAAATCCTTCCAATGAGTGTATGGTAGTAGGAGTAATGTATAAAGCCCAATGTTCTTCTTTATAAACTTAGCTAATTAATACGTTTGAAATCTAGATATAATTTTTTCCATATCTCTTTTTAATAAGGGCCAATAAAACCTATCCTCAACCAGCGAAATAGTCTTATCCATACCAATAGGTCCTACCAACCTTCTTACATGTAATTCCCAAATTAGAAAATCTCTAAGTGAAGTACAAGGAACACATAACTTATTAGCCCTAAATAAATAACCATCAAACTAAGGAAGTCACTATACTCCCTCATATCACCATAGTTAACAACTCAGTAGATTTCACCAAGTAAAATCTAAATTTAATCTCTTAACTATTCAATTTGTCTTTAAATAGTCCCCTAACTCTAAAGGTGATTATTAAGGTCCTCTAACTCAACCAATACACTCAATTTGAGTCCAAGATGTTATTTCTAATGGAAAATGCATATATGGCATTTAATATCCCCCTACTTGGTCCCACATGCCACATGGCTAGAGGTGGGAACCGGGCCGGACCGGCCCGGGCCCGGCCGGTCCTGAGGCCCGGGCACGGATTGGCTCTAGGCGGGGCTGTCCCGGGGCGGGTTTCATTTTTTTTTGTTAAAATATATATATATATATATAATAGAACAATTATTAATTATATAAGTCATAAATATTTTTAAGAAAAAACACCACCTCCGGTGTAAGTTTTATTAAGTTAAAAAGCCAAACGGCACTTACAAAGAATCGAAACGTGCCTTACATTTTGAAATGGCAAAAACGTTCCGAAAATGATAAATAATATAAACCTATGATCTGTGCTGAATAGCATAATCAGATCAAATACAAACTACATGTATGATTGAAAGAAAAAAATTCAACTCTCAGTATCGGATATTACCTCATCATCCGAACTCTTTTGGTCTTGATACCGGAGTGCTGCGAGGCCCCAATCTCGGTTGCACACGCATACTTCCACCGCGTCGGGTGTCAATCTTGACCGTTTTTCTGTTATCACCCGTTTTCCGGCACTAAACGCTACCTCAAATGAAACGGTCGATACTGGAACGGCAAGAATTTCTTGTGCGATTATCGACAAGATCGGAAATCTTGATCTCTTTTGTTTCCACCACTCCAAGATGTCGAGGTCGCTTGTCTCGAATGATGTGTTAAGATAGTCATTGACCTCAGCTAATCCCGATGTCATCGGTCAAGGTCGTTTGAGCATTTGGAGCGCCGGGTTAAATCTTGAGGAGATTGATCTCCTTGGAGACTCAGTTTGAGAAGCTTCGGATCTTACCTTATCCGAATGCCGCTCACAATATAACTTGTATAAAGAATGCAAGTACTCGGAAGCAGAAGCAGACATAGCCAAAACATTTATATTAGACATTTCTAAATAAGTATGAAAAATTCCTTCAAGCAATGTTGTTGTGCCCGTTAATTTTACATACGGGTCAAGTAAAAAAGCGACTAAAAAGATAGGTGGAATGTTTGAGAAATATTTAAGCCACTTAGCCCGCATGGCTTCGACAGTCGGCTTTAACAACTCATCATTTTTAAATTGATGTAAAGCATATGTGATGTTCACTAAATGAAACAAAACTTGATGACTTGTTGGGTAGTAAACACCAGAGAAAAATTCAGTTGCCTCGTAAAAAAACTTAAGCAATTCACCGGTTTTGGAACATTTCTCCCAAATTTCAGTCGTAAGAAATTCAGAACCCATTTTTAAATTCATGCAATGTGACAACAAATTTGCATACGGTAATGCATCTTGCAACATCAAAATTGTGGAGTTCCAGCGGGTTGGGCAATCCAATTTAAACCGTTTCCAAGAAAATGGTTTTTGATTTTCAATACAAAAGCTTTTAAATTCACGAAAAATAGCAGGTTTGGACATCAAATATTTTAATGAGTTTCGAATAGGCAAAATCTCATTTTGGAGAACTTCTAAACCTTTTTGCACACAAATGTTTAAAATATGGCACATGCATCTAACGTGAAAAAATGCACCGTTGAGCGGTGGTTTTAAGTTTTGACTCAAAAGGCGAGCGGCAACATCATTATTTGAAGCATTATCAAATGAAATGCACAAAACTTTATCAATACAAAAATAATCACGTAAAGTTTCTAAGATACAATTAAATATTTGAAAACCAGTATGATCTGTTCCAATAACCTTAAATGACAAAATTCATTTTTGCATTATCCAATCAGAATCAATCCAATGAGAAGTAACACAATAGAATGATTGACTTATAGGTGATGTCCACATATCAGAAGTAAATGCTACACAATGATCAAGAGCAGAAAAATATGCTTGCAAATCTGATTTTCCGGTTTCAAATTGTCTAAAGCTTTCTTTCCTAGCAGTTTTCTTAGATACTTTTCTAAATGCAGGATTTAATTGTGATTTTATCCAAGATTCTAGGTGGACATCTTCAACTTGTGAAAAAGATTTTTCGGTAAGCATCATCCAATTTACCATACCTTCTCTACAAGATTGTTGGTCAAAACGAAATATACGTGGTCCGCCGACGCCGGTTGTAGACCCAAGTTGTGTTTGTCCTCCGGAACTAGTCCCGGTACTAGGGAGGACGTTAGCATGTTGATTTTCAAGATACCTCTTCAGCGTTCCAGTGCCGGAATTCTTTCTATGCACAAAATTTTTCCCGCAATGTTTGCATTTTCCGTACCTCGACTCCCCTTCATTTATGAGCTCATAATGCTCCCAAACCCAAGCAATTAGTCTCGTAGATTTACCTTGTGCTTGAGTTCCTTCCACGCCGAGTTCATGACTTGTAGGCGTCGGTTCTGTTGACGGATTCCCAGACGTCATCGCATCCAACTCTTCCACTTCATCATCGGATAATTGATCGTCGAGACCCAAATCGTAATTCGTCATATCGATTCCGGCATCATCGTCGTGAAACTCTTGAATTGAAATGCCTTTATCGGCGGGCCGAGATCGGCAACGGAACAAGGCTCAGAGGCCGGTGTTGCGAGAAGATGAACTATCTGTTGACTTGCCCTTTCCTTTTGAAGCCATGATTCACGTACTAATAGTAGTGATTAATGCAAAATCAAGAAAGGATTATGAAGATATTAGGGAGAGATTAGTAAGAAATTTGGAAGAAATTAAGAAAATAAGGAGAATGGTTGAGAGAATATAGTAGATGAAGAAGAGAGGTTGAGTGATTGTGTGAGGATTGAGTGAAAATGGCATTGGTATTTATAGGGGGAGGGGAAAAATTAGTTTGACCAAAAAGTCCTTGAAATTTAGTTGTTGGGAGGGGCAAAAATGAAATTTTGGGGGCTGAAATGGAGCAGAAAACCGTTGGAGGGCATGCTGTGTAATTAGCCCTTTTTCTGAAAAAATTTTTTGCAGGTTTACGTTATGCAGGGAGCCGTTGCGCGCGGGTCGGCGGGGCGGGGCAGTCCGGTCCGAGCTGGCGGGTTCGTCTGGTCCAGGCCGGTCTTTTTTGCGTCCCCCTCCTCCTATTGGGCCCATATTCAGCCCATAAAATTACGGACCTCTTGCGGGGTGGGGCGAGGCGGGTTTAACCGGCGGGGCGGTCCCGGTTCGGTCTGGGCCAACCCGGCCCACCTCCCACCTCTACACATGGCAAGACAATAAGTAGCAATACTAATAGGACAATAAATCTTTAGCTCAAATTAACAAAAACAAAATAATTTTAGAAATAACTCAATCTTCCCCCATTCCAACCCTAAATTGATAACACTAGTGGGACGAACGCTGCCACCAATTTTCTCTTCTTAATGAGCACCACCACCATTATCTCGTTGCTGCCGAGATCAGGCCAATTGGGAGCAGTGAGGCTAAGGACTATCGGTGAGCATATTTGCAGGCTAGGGATTCAAGCAATCTTCAATTTTAGCGGATGATTTAAGTGAAGGAGGAGACTCAAGAGGGCGATTCGAGAGGAGGAGAACATTTCGAGCAGCGATTTAAGCGGAGAAGAATATATATATTTTTTATTTTCTTCTCCATCGATTTCTGTCTCTGATTCTCTTTATTTCTTTCCCATGAAACCTTTATCCTTCAACAAGCACAATCGCCGCCATGTTCGATTCTCTCTATCTCTGTCTCATAGAACTGTTGTCTTTGTTGAGTGTTGTGATTCTTTCTATTCAGCACAGCCTCTAGCTGATAGCCTTCAACAAGCATATGTGGGACTAGTGTTTGATGCCGATAGCCATTCAATTGAGTGGGGTTGGCATCTGAGCACCATGGCCGATTCTCTAATGATAATGAAATCGAAGCCCTGTTGTTCAGGTTTGCAATTGTACAGCTTTGGAGGCATTTGTTGACAGAAGCAAAGGTGTATTTTGAGCGGCGATTCAAGTGAGAAGAACGGGCTATGGACTATTAGCGGTGGTTAGGCTTGTTCGAGCGGAAAAGAAGTATTGTCGAACCAAAGGTGGAGAAACAGGTTGATCGGATCTCATTAGAATCAGGCAAGATGATCGATTTATGTTATTTGTGTTTTAGGTCCCAAGATTATTATTTTTCAATTCGGGTCTGAACTTTCATTTATGTACAATATAGTCATCCATTTTTAGTTAAAGAGGAAGCCACGTGACAGAGTGTGTGCCACATAGGCAAATTCTATCCAAATTAATGCCTGAATTAACAGTAGAGGCTATAATATGACATGCTAATTGAGTTTAGAGACTTGAATAGGTATTTTTAGAGTTAGGGGACTATTTAGGATAAACCGAATAGTTAAGAAATAAAATTTAGATTTTACCCAGATTTTATCAAAATCAACACACATTTGGTAATCCTCCTTCATCCTATCAACCCATGGGACCTTAACACTAAGCACTTAAAGGTTGCCGATCATTCCATCAACTACCTTGTTTTTAACACCCAACTTATGCTTAAGTACAAAGTTGTATTCACTTAAAAAGATGTACCACTTAGCATGCTGAGAGTTAAGCTGCTTTTGAGAACTACGTTACACTAAAGCTTGATGTTCAAAGTAAAGGATGATCCTTAAGGTAAAAGGTAGTGTCTCTAAAACCTAAGGGATTAAATCACAACATAAAATTTCTTTTCATATGTAAAGTACCTCTACGTAGGCTCAGAAAGCTTGTTACTAAATGTGGCAACGTCGGGTTTTCGGGAGTCGCCACCAATCAGTTTACTTAGGTCGATTGGTCACCTAAAATATGGTCTGCGAGAGTTCGGGGGTTCGGGAGTACGGTTACGTTGAAACAACTTTGTTAAAACGCCCAAAAATTGGCACCTTAGTTGATTTTAATTTTGTTTTACTTTGCTTTTAAAAAAATTTCAGTTAATTTAGATATTTTAACTGAATTAGTCGAAAATGTGGATTTTTGGTAATTAAGTTGGATAAAATTTGATACTTCCGAACCATGGACTCTGCCGAGTCATTTGGACACGGAAGATTTTTTATTCCGAACCATGGACTCTGCCGAGTCATTTGGACACGGAATTTGGTGAAATTTTAAACAATTTTATCCATATTGTAAAAATATGGATTTTTATCTTTTTATTTAATTTATTTATTTTAAAAAAATTGATATTTTCCAAACCGTAGATCCTGCCGGATCATCCGGATATGGAAATTGATTTACTTAATCGTAATTATTTAATTCCTGAAATTAATTTTTTTAAAAGGTAATGATTTTTAATACTAACTAAAAATTTGTCTTTATATTTTTACTTCTTTTTTTTTTTCTTTCTTTTCTTTTTTTTTTTTTTTTATCTTTTATCTTATTTTTCTTATCTTCTTTTTTTTTATTTCTTTTTTTTATTTCTTTTTTTATCTTTCTTTTATTTCTTTTTTTTATCTTTCTTTTATTTTTATCTGATTTTTTTCTTAATTTATAAAAGAATTCAAAAGCAATTAATTTTTTTATTTAATAAGAAGTTAATTTAAAGGAATCAAAGAGTTTAAAAAAAATAAAATAAAAAAAATCTTTGATCATGGTACGGGGCGTTGTTACTCAGCCAGACCCTCTTCACCAGGTGAAGCAGCTCAAAAGCGGGCACGAGACAGTTTCCAGCCAATATACCATGAACTAAAAAAAAATTTTTGACTTAACAACATGGTTCAGATTTATTTTACATATATATTTTTTTATGGCTAATTTCTTTAAATGAAATGAGTTTAACCATAAAATAAAGAAAAATTAAATAACAATAAATAAAGTTAGTAAAGTTAGTTGTTAGTATAACAAATATTAAATGGTTAGTGACAACAATAATAATAAAAGTTAGCGGTCAGTACAGTTAATTGTTAGTATAGCAAAAATTAAATGGTTAGTGATAACAATAATAATGAAAGTTAGTGGTTAGCACAGTTAATTGTTAGTATAGCAAAAATTAAATGGTTAGTGATAACAATAATAATGAAAATTAGTGGTTAGCACAATTAATTGTTAGTATAACAAAAATAAAAGTTAGTGATAACAATAATAATAAAAGTTAGTGGTTAGCACAATTAATTGTTAGTATAACAAAAATAAAAGTTAGTGATAACAATAATAATAAAAGTTAGTGGTTAGCACAATTAATTGTTAGTATAACAAAAATAAAAGTTAGTGATAACAATAATACTAAAAGTTAGTGGTTAGCACAATTAATTGTTAGTATAACAAAAATAAAAGTTAGTGATAACAATAATACTAAAAGTTAGTGGTTAGCACAATTAATTGTTAGTATAACAAAAATTAAATGTTAGTGATAACAATAATAATACAAGTTAGTGGTTAGCACAATTAATTGTTAGTATAGCAGAAATTAAATGTTAGTGATAACAATAATAATAAAAGTTAGTGGTTAGTGAAGTTAGTTGTTAGTATAACGAAAATAAATGGTTAGTGACTTGAATAGAATAATAATAACAATAATAATAATAAACATACAAAGATTATTGCTAACTCTGCAGAAATAATAAAAAAAGGTTAGTGACTTGTATAAATGAAAATAAAAAAAAAAAAAAAAAAAAAAATTGGAGGATTAAAGAAGGATTATACCGTGAATTTGAATCGACTTTTAATCGAGCTGAGGATTCGCGAACTGATTTTTTTTTCTTGATTCGATGTCGAACGATGGCGAACAATTTATTTGCGACTGATGGTGGTTTTGTTGAATGTCGCGGCGATTATTATTTTTTATTAGAAGTTTAGGATATAATTTGTTCTTCCAAACCATGGATCCTGCCGGATCATTCGGATATGGAATTTAATATCCAAGCCATGGATTCTAACCGAATCATTTGGACATGGATATGATCCGTCTTAGGATCTCGTTATTTAATTTTAATTAATATCCAAGCCATGGATTCTAACCGAATCATTTGGACATGGATATATGTTACATCTTAGGACGGATTTCTAATAAATTGATACACATTTAATGTATTACAAGAATTACAATTAAACTATTCTAAAATCCAATAAATATACATGAATATACATATCAAATCAAAGTCGCATGTTGTTCTCTTAATGATCAAAATTAATGTAAGATAAAATCAACTAATAATAGAAGAAACAAAGAAAAATAAAAACAAACAAAAAGTTTGCTGTCAGTGATGAATCTGTAAGGAAAATAAAATTAATAACTTAAATGGATAAAATAAAAAGAATTAAGGGCTAAGTAATAATTTTACCCAAAAGTTTTAAAATTTTGACTTGGTCAAATCGTTTTTTTCGTTTCTATTTCTTGTTTCAGCAACAGGGAGGCGTGAGCAGGAGCGGCAGGGCGGTGGAGGAGACGACGGCTGGGAGACGTGGCAGAGGAGGAAGCGCAGCAGGAGGAGGCGACGGCGGGGCGTCCGGCGACGAGGGGAGTGCGACGCGAGGGAAGAACAGCAGCGCGACGGCTGGGGGCGGTGTTGGAGGAGAGACCGACGGCGGCGAAAGCTGGAAGCGTCGGTGGCGGCCAAGGAAATGAAAAGGGAGAACAGCGTGGCACGACGCGTCGAAGGCGCGACGTCAAGCGGGAATCGGAGTTGCTGGCGGAAGGCGGGCGCGAGGGCAGAGGAGTGAGATGGTGACGGCGTCGTTGGGATGCGACGAGGAACAACTGGGCGATTGTGATGGAGTTTGGGCAGCAGCGTTACGGTGGCGGCGGCGTCGGTGGTCTCGGACGGGTGAAGGGTTCGCGACAGGCGAGCGCGGCGGCATGGGAGCGCGCAGGGAACCGGAGACAACGGCAAGCAAAGGGAGGACGTCGATGGCTGGCGGAGGGAGCTGGCGGATGGCGGGAAGAACGACGCGGTGGCTGGGGGGACGACGCGGTGGCTGGGTGCGCTGAGGAAGAGCGACGGACAGGGGCGGAGCGCGGGCAGCCACCGGCGCGAGCGAGGCGAGACGCGACGGTGCGGGAGCAGGCTGGAGAAGAAGCGAAGTCTCTGTGCGAGAGAAGAGAAAAAAAAAAAAAAAAAAAAATCTGTTGCGAGAGGGAGAGAGAGAAATGAGAGAAAACTGAGATGGAGAAGGAGAGAAGAGAGCCCGGAGAGAGAAGATGAAGAAGAAGAACGTGAAGGAGAGAAGATCAGAGAGTGATCCTGAAGGAGAGAAGATAAGATTAGAGATAAAAGGGGGGGAGCCTCTGTCGGCCACCCTCCCCATTTTTTATTATTATTTTTGTTTTTTTCTTCTTTTTTTTTTTAATTAATTAATTAATTAATAATTTTTAATTTTAATTAATTTAGATTTAATTTATTATTATTTTTTTTTATTTTTTTTTTCTTTTTCTTCCCATTTTTTTTTTTTTTAACATACAAACTAAAAAGAACGCCCCTAAAATAATATTGCCATTATTACTATCATTATTTTTTTAATTAAGTAATCAATTAATTAAGTAATTCAATAATAATTTTTTTTTAATAAGTTTTAATTTTTAAAATAATTAATTAATTTTTTTTATTTTTAAGCCGGACGAAATTGGGTGTCAACAGCTGCCCCCCTTTGCATGCTTCATGGGACATGATGTATGCAAAGTTAGTTACCAAATTTCGTCCAGCTTAGCTAGGCATTGAAAACCTTCTCGCCGCCTAAACTCTGAGGTTTAAGAAAAGGTCCTTAGAACCTCTAACGATAGGAAAAGTTCTATCGTTGTAAGATGGACTGAATGATTGATTGTTTGTTTGAGGTTTAAGGAAAGGTCCTTAGAGCCTCTAACGATAGGAAAGGTTCTATCGTTATAAGATGGACTGAATGATTGATTGTTTGTTTGAGGTTAAGGAAAGGTCCTTGGAACCTCTAACGATAGGAAAGGTTCTATCGTTGTAAGATGGACTGAATGATTGATTGTTTGTTTGAGGTTTAAGGAAAGGTCCTTAGAACCTCTAACGATAGGAAAGGTTCTATCGTTCTAAGATGGACTGAATGATTGATTGTTTGTTTGAGGTTTAAGGAAAGGTCCTTGGAACCTCTAACGATAGGAAAGGTTCTATCGTTGTAAGATGGACTGAATGATTGATTGTTTGTTTGAGGTTTAAGGAAAGGTCCTTGGAACCTCTAACGATAGGAAAGGTTCTATCGTTGTAAGATGGATTGAATGATTGATTGTTTGTTTGAGGTTTAAGGAAAGGTCCTTAGAACCTCTAACGATAGGAAAGGTTCTATCGTTGTAAGATGGACTGAATGATTGATTGTTTGTTTGAGGTTTAAGGAAAGGTCCTTAGAACCTCTAACGATAGGAAAGGTTCTATCGTTGTAAGATGGACTGAATGATTGATTGTTTGTTTGAGGTTTAAGGAAAGGTCCTTAGAACCTCTAACGATAGGAAAGGTTCTATCGTTGTAAGATGGACTGAATGATTGATTGTTTGTTTGAGGTTTAAGGAAAGGTCCTTAGAACCTCTAACGATAGGAAAGGTTCTATCGTTCTAAGATGGACTGAATGATTGATTGTTTGTTTGAGGTTTAAGGAAAGGTCCTTAGAACCTCTAACGATAGGAAAGGTTCTATCGTTGTAAGATGGACTGAATGATTGATTGTTTGTTTGAGGTTTAATTAAAGGTCCTTAGAACCTCTAACGATAGGAAAGGTTCTATCGTTGTAAGATGGACTGAATGATTGATTGTTTGTTTGAGGTTTAAGGAAAGGTCCTTGGAACCTCTAACGGTAGGAAAGGTTCTATCGTTGTAAGATGGACTGAATGATTGATTGTTTGTTTGAGGTTTAAGGAAAGGTCCTTGGAACCTCTAACGATAGGAAAGGTTCTATCGTTGTAAGATGAACTGAATGATTGATTGTTTGTTTGAGGTTTAAGGAAAGTTCCTTGGAACCTCTAACGATAGGAAAGGTTCTATCGTTGTAAGATGGACTGAATGATTGATTGTTTGTTTGAGGTTTAAGGAAAGGTCCTTGGAACCTCTAACGATAGGAAAGGTTCTATCGTTGTAAGATGGACTGAATGATTGATTGTTTGTTTGAGGTTTAAGGAAAGGTCCTTAGAACCTCTAACGATAGGAAATGTTCTATCGTTGTAAGATGGACTGAATGATTGATTGTTTGTTTGAGGTTTAAGGAAAGGTCCTTAGAACCTCTAACGATAGGAAAGGTTCTATCGTTGTAAGATGGACTGAATGATTGATTGTTTGTTTGAGGTTTAAGGAAAGGTCCTTGGAACCTCTAACGATAGGAAAGGTTCTATCGTTGTAAGATGGACTGAATGATTGATTGTTTGTTTGAGGTTTAAGGAAAGGTCCTTGGAACCTCTAACGATAGGAAAGGTTCTATCGTTGTAAGATGGATTGAATGATTGATTGTTTGTTTGAGGTTTAAGGAAAGGTCCTTCGAACCTCTAACGATAGGAAAGGTTCTATCGTTGTAAGATGGACTGAATGATTGATTGTTTGTTTGAGGTTTAAGGAAAGGTCCTTAGAACCTCTAACGATAGGAAAGGTTCTATCGTTGTAAGATGGACTGAATGATTGATTGTTTGTTTGAGGTTTAAGGAAAGGTCCTTAGAACCTCTAACGATAGGAAAGGTTCTATCGTTGTAAGATGGACTGAATGATTGATTGTTTGTTTGAGGTTTAAGGAAAGGTCCTTAGAACCTCTAACGATAGGAAAGGTTCTATCGTTGTAAGATGGACTGAATGATTGATTGTTTGTTTGAGGTTTAAGGAAAGGTCCTTGGAACCTCTAACGATAGGAAAGGTTCTATCGTTGTAAGATGGACTGAATGATTGATTGTTTGTTTGAGGTTTAAGGAAAGGTCCTTAGAACCTCTAACGATAGGAAAGGTTCTATCGTTGTAAGATGGACTGAATGATTGATTGTTTGTTTGAGGTTTAAGGAAAGGTCCTTAGAACCTCTAACGATAGGAAAGGTTCTATCGTTGTAAGATGGACTGAATGATTGATTGTTTGTTTGAGGTTTAAGGAAAGGTCCTTGGAACCTCTAACGGTAGGAAAGGTTCTATCGTTGTAAGATGGACTGAAGGATTGATTGTTTGTTTGAGGTTTAAGGAAAGGTCCTTGGAACCTCTAACGGTAGGAAAGGTTCTATCGTTGTAAGATGGACTGAATGATTGATTGTTTGTTTGAGGTTTAAGGAAAGGTCCTTGGAACCTCTAACGATAGGAAAGGTTCTATCGTTGTAAGATGGACTGAATGATTGATTGTTTGTTTGAGGTTTAAGGAAAGGTCCTTGGAACCTCTAACGATAGGAAAGGTTCTATCGTTGTAAGATGGACTGAATGATTGATTGTTTGTTTGAGGTTTAAGGAAAGGTCCTTGGAACCTCTAACGATAGGAAAGGTTCTATCGTTGTAAGATGGACTGAATGATTGATTGTTTGTTTGAGGTTTAAGGAAAGGTCCTTAGAACCTCTAACGATAGGAAAGGTTCTATCGTTGTAAGATGGACTGAATGATTGATTGTTTGTTTGAGGTTTAAGGAAAGGTCCTTAGAACCTCTAACGATAGGAAAGGTTCTATCGTTGTAAGATGGACTGAATGATTGATTGTTTGTTTGAGGTTTAAGGAAAGGTCCTTGGAACCTCTAACGATAGGAAAGGTTCTATCGTTGTAAGATGGACTGAATGATTGATTGTTTGTTTGAGGTTTAAGGAAAGGTCCTTGGAACCTCTAACGATAGGAAAGGTTCTATCGTTGTAAGATGGACTGAATGATTGATTGTTTGTTTGAGGTTTAAGGAAAGGTCCTTGGAACCTCTAACGATAGGAAAGGTTCTATCGTTGTAAGATGGACTGAATGATTGATTGTTTGTTTGAGGTTTAAGGAAAGGTCCTTAGAACCTCTAACGATAGGAAAGGTTCTATCGTTGTAAGATGGACTGAATGATTGATTGTTTGTTTGAGGTTTAAGGAAAGGTCCTTAGAACCTCTAACGATAGGAAAGGTTCTATCGTTGTAAGATGGACTGAATGATTGATTGTTTGTTTGAGGTTTAAGGAAAGGTCCTTAGAACCTCTAACGATAGGAAAGGTTCTATCGTTGTAAGATGGACTGAATGATTGATTGTTTGTTTGAGGTTTAAGGAAAGGTCCTTAGAACCTCTAACGATAGGAAAGGTTCTATCGTTGTAAGATGGACTGAATGATTGATTGTTTGTTTGAGGTTTAAGGAAAGGTCCTTAGAACCTCTAACGATAGGAAAGGTTCTATCGTTGTAAGATGGACTGAATGATTGATTGTTTGTTTGAGGTTTAAGGAAAGGTCCTTAGAACCTCTAACGATAGGAAAGGTTCTATCGTTGTAAGATGGACTGAATGATTGATTGTTTGTTTGAGGTTAAGGAAAGGTCCTTGGAACCTCTAACGATAGGAAAGGTTCTATCGTTGTAAGATGGACTGAATGATTGATTGTTTGTTTGAGGTTTAAGGAAAGGTCCTTGGAACCTCTAACGATAGGAAAGGTTCTATCGTTGTAAGATGGACTGAATGATTGATTGTTTGTTTGAGGTTTAAGGAAAGGTCCTTAGAACCTCTAACGATAGGAAAGGTTCTATCGTTGTAAGATGGACTGAATGATTGATTGTTTGTTTGAGGTTTAAGGAAAGGTCCTTAGAACCTCTAACGATAGGAAAGGTTCTATCGTTGTAAGATGGACTGAATGATTGATTGTTTGTTTGAGGTTAAGGAAAGGTCCTTGGAACCTCTAACGATAGGAAAGGTTCTATCGTTGTAAGATGGACTGAATGATTGATTGTTTGTTTGAGGTTTAAGGAAAGGTCCTTGGAACCTCTAACGATAGGAAAGGTTCTATCGTTGTAAGATGGACTGAATGATTGATTGTTTGTTTGAGGTTTAAGGAAAGGTCCTTGGAACCTCTAACGATAGGAAAGGTTCTATCGTTGTAAGATGGACTGAATGATTGATTGTTTGTTTGAGGTTTAAGGAAAGGTCCTTAGAACCTCTAACGATAGGAAAGGTTCTATCGTTGTAAGATGGACTGAATGATTGATTGTTTGTTTGAGGTTTAAGGAAAGGTCCTTAGAACCTCTAACGATAGGAAAGGTTCTATCGTTGTAAGATGGACTGAATGATTGATTGTTTGTTTGAGGTTTAAGGAAAGGTCCTTAGAACCTCTAACGATAGGAAAGGTTCTATCGTTGTAAGATGGACTGAATGATTGATTGTTTGTTTGAGGTTTAAGGAAAGGTCCTTGGAACCTCTAACGATAGGAAAGGTTCTATCGTTGTAAGATGGACTGAATGATTGATTGTTTGTTTGAGGTTTAAGGAAAGGTCCTTAGAACCTCTAACGATAGGAAAGGTTCTATCGTTGTAAGATGGACTGAATGATTGATTGTTTGTTTAAGGTTTAAGGAAAGGTCCTTAGAACCTCTAACGATAGGAAAGGTTCTATCGTTGTAAGATGGACTGAATGATTGATTGTTTGTTTGAGGTTTAAGGAAAGGTCCTTAGAACCTCTAACGATAGGAAAGGTTCTATCGTTGTAAGATGGACTGAATGATTGATTGTTTGTTTGAGGTTTAAGGAAAGGTCCTTGGAACCTCTAACGATAGGAAAGGTTCTATCGTTGTAAGATGGACTGAATGATTGATTGTTTGTTTGAGGTTTAAGGAAAGGTCCTTAGAACCTCTAACGATAGGAAAGGTTCTATCGTTGTAAGATGGACTGAATGATTGATTGTTTGTTTGAGGTTTAAGGAAAGGTCCTTGGAACCTCTAACGATAGGAAAGGTTCTATCGTTGTAAGATGGACTGAATGATTGATTGTTTGTTTGAGGTTTAAGGAAAGGTCCTTGGAACCTCTAACGATAGGAAAGGTTCTATCGTTGTAAGATGGACTGAATGATTGATTGTTTGTTTGAGGTTTAAGGAAAGGTCCTTAGAACCTCTAACGATAGGAAAGGTTCTATCGTTGTAAGATGGACTGAATGATTGATTGTTTGTTTGAGGTTTAAGGAAAGGTCCTTAGAACCTCTAACGATAGGAAAGGTTCTATCGTTGTAAGATGGACTGAATGATTGATTGTTTGTTTGAGGTTTAAGGAAAGGTCCTTAGAACCTCTAACGATAGGAAAGGTTCTATCGTTGTAAGATGGACTGAATGATTGATTGTTTGTTTGAGGTTTAAGGAAAGGTCCTTAGAACCTCTAACGATAGGAAAGGTTCTATCGTTGTAAGATGGACTGAATGATTGATTGTTTGTTTGAGGTTTAAGGAAAGGTCCTTGGAACCTCTAACGATAGGAAAGGTTCTATCGTTGTAAGATGGACTGAATGATTGATTGTTTGTTTGAGGTTTAAGGAAAGGTCCTTGGAACCTCTAACGATAGGAAAGGTTATATCGTTGTAAGATGGACTGAATGATTGATTGTTTGTTTGAGGTTTAAGGAAAGGTCCTTGGAACCTCTAACGATAGGAAAGGTTCTATCGTTGTAAGATGGACTGAATGATTGATTGTTTGTTTGAGGTTTAAGGAAAGGTCCTTCGAACCTCTAACGATAGGAAAGGTTCTATCGTTGTAAGATGGACTGAATGATTGATTATTTGTTTGAGGTTTAAGGAAAGGTCCTTAGAACCTCTAACGATAGGAAAGGTTCTATCGTTGTAAGATGGACTGAATGATTGATTGTTTGTTTGAGGTTTAAGGAAAGGTCCTTAGAACCTCTAACGATAGGAAAGGTTCTATCGTTGTAAGATGGACTGAATGATTGATTGTTTGTTTGAGGTTTAAGGAAAGGTCCTTAGAACCTCTAACGATAGGAAAGGTTCTATCGTTGTAAGATGGACTGAATGATTGATTGTTTGTTTGAGGTTTAAGGAAAGGTCCTTAGAACCTCTAACGATAGGAAAGGTTCTATCGTTGTAAGATGGACTGAATGATTGATTGTTTGTTTGAGGTTAAGGAAAGGTCCTTGGAACCTCTAACGATAGGAAAGGTTCTATCGTTGTAAGATGGACTGAATGATTGATTGTTTGTTTGAGGTTTAAGGAAAGGTCCTTAGAACCTCTAACGATAGGAAAGGTTCTATCGTTGTAAGATGGACTGAATGATTGATTGTTTGTTTGAGGTTTAAGGAAAGGTCCTTAGAACCTCTAACGATAGGAAAGGTTCTATCGTTGTAAGATGGACTGAATGATTGATTGTTTGTTTGAGGTTTAAGGAAAGGTCCTTAGAACCTCTAACGATAGGAAAGGTTCTATCGTTGTAAGATGGACTGAATGATTGATTGTTTGTTTGAGGTTAAGGAAAGGTCCTTGGAACCTCTAACGATAGGAAAGGTTCTATCGTTGTAAGATGGACTGAATGATTGATTGTTTGTTTGAGGTTTAAGGGAAGGTCCTTGGAACCTCTAACGATAGGAAAGGTTCTATCGTTGTAAGATGGACTGAATGATTGATTGTTTGTTTGAGGTTTAAGGGAAGGTCCTTGGAACCTCTAACGATAGGAAAGGTTCTATCGTTGTAAGATGGACTGAATGATTGATTGTTTGTTTGAGGTTTAAGGAAAGGTCCTTAGAACCTCTAACGATAGGAAAGGTTCTATCGTTGTAAGATGGACTGAATGATTGATTGTTTGTTTGAGGTTTAAGGAAAGGTCCTTAGAACCTCTAACGATAGGAAAGGTTCTATCGTTGTAAGATGGACTGAATGATTGATTGTTTGTTTGAGGTTTAAGGAAAGGTCCTTAGAACCTCTAACGATAGGAAAGGTTCTATCGTTGTAAGATGGACTGAATGATTGATTGTTTGTTTGAGGTTTAAGGAAAGGTCCTTGGAACCTCTAACGATAGGAAAGGTTCTATCGTTGTAAGATGGACTGAATGATTGATTGTTTGTTTGAGGTTTAAGGAAAGGTCCTTAGAACCTCTAACGATAGGAAAGGTTCTATCGTTGTAAGATGGACTGAATGATTGATTGTTTGTTTAAGGTTTAAGGAAAGGTCCTTAGAACCTCTAACGATAGGAAAGGTTCTATCGTTGTAAGATGGACTGAATGATTGATTGTTTGTTTGAGGTTTAAGGAAAGGTCCTTAGAACCTCTAACGATAGGAAAGGTTCTATCGTTGTAAGATGGACTGAATGATTGATTGTTTGTTTGAGGTTTAAGGAAAGGTCCTTGGAACCTCTAACGATAGGAAAGGTTCTATCGTTGTAAGATGGACTGAATGATTGATTGTTTGTTTGAGGTTTAAGGAAAGGTCCTTAGAACCTCTAACGATAGGAAAGGTTCTATCGTTGTAAGATGGACTGAATGATTGATTGTTTGTTTGAGGTTTAAGGAAAGGTCCTTGGAACCTCTAACGATAGGAAAGGTTCTATCGTTGTAAGATGGACTGAATGATTGATTGTTTGTTTGAGGTTTAAGGAAAGGTCCTTGGAACCTCTAACGATAGGAAAGGTTCTATCGTTGTAAGATGGACTGAATGATTGATTGTTTGTTTGAGGTTTAAGGAAAGGTCCTTAGAACCTCTAACGATAGGAAAGGTTCTATCGTTGTAAGATGGACTGAATGATTGATTGTTTGTTTGAGGTTTAAGGAAAGGTCCTTAGAACCTCTAACGATAGGAAAGGTTCTATCGTTGTAAGATGGACTGAATGATTGATTGTTTGTTTGAGGTTTAAGGAAAGGTCCTTAGAACCTCTAACGATAGGAAAGGTTCTATCGTTGTAAGATGGACTGAATGATTGATTGTTTGTTTGAGGTTTAAGGAAAGGTCCTTAGAACCTCTAACGATAGGAAAGGTTCTATCGTTGTAAGATGGACTGAATGATTGATTGTTTGTTTGAGGTTTAAGGAAAGGTCCTTGGAACCTCTAACGATAGGAAAGGTTCTATCGTTGTAAGATGGACTGAATGATTGATTGTTTGTTTGAGGTTTAAGGAAAGGTCCTTGGAACCTCTAACGATAGGAAAGGTTCTATCGTTGTAAGATGGACTGAATGATTGATTGTTTGTTTGAGGTTTAAGGAAAGGTCCTTGGAACCTCTAACGATAGGAAAGGTTCTATCGTTGTAAGATGGACTGAATGATTGATTGTTTGTTTGAGGTTTAAGGAAAGGTCCTTGGAACCTCTAACGATAGGAAAGGTTCTATCGTTGTAAGATGGACTGAATGATTGATTGTTTGTTTGAGGTTTAAGGAAAGGTCCTTAGAACCTCTAACGATAGGAAAGGTTCTATCGTTGTAAGATGGACTGAATGATTGATTGTTTGTTTGAGGTTTAAGGAAAGGTCCTTAGAACCTCTAACGATAGGAAAGGTTCTATCGTTGTAAGATGGACTGAATGATTGATTGTTTGTTTGAGGTTTAAGGAAAGGTCCTTGGAACCTCTAACGATAGGAAAGGTTCTATCGTTGTAAGATGGACTGAATGATTGATTGTTTGTTTGAGGTTTAAGGAAAGGTCCTTGGAACCTCTAACGATAGGAAAGGTTCTATCGTTGTAAGATGGACTGAATGATTGATTGTTTGTTTGAGGTTTAAGGAAAGGTCCTTGGAACCTCTAACGATAGGAAAGGTTCTATCGTTGTAAGATGGATTGAATGATTGATTGTTTGTTTGAGGTTTAAGGAAAGGTCCTTAGAACCTCTAACGATAGGAAAGGTTCTATCGTTGTAAGATGGACTGAATGATTGATTGTTTTCGAGGCAAAGGTTCCATCCTTAAAACCTTGATGATGAAAATTGATTATTTTCGAGGCAAAGGTTCCATCCTTAAAACCCCGATGATGAAAATTGATTGTTTTCGAGGCAAAGGTTCCATCCTTAAAACCCGGAATTGATGAAAATTGATTGTTTTCGAGGCAAAGGTTCCATCCTTAAAACCCCGATGATGAAAATTGATTCTTTTCAAGGCAAAGGTTCCATCCTTAAAACCCTGATGATGAAAATTGATTATTTTCGAGGCAAAGGTTCCATCCTTACAACCCCGATGATGAAAATTGATTTTGAGGCTAAGGAGCTTTCCTTAGGACCTCGAGCGAAATTTATATGAAAGCAATTGAAATTGGAATAATTTTCTTCGAAAGTGTGAATTTTCATAATAGGTGAGTGCAAAAATTTAAACTTCGATAAGATGAGTGAATCTTGATGATGACAATAACATTGACAAATTATGTAAAGGGAACGGATGTTTGGAATCAATATCCAAGGTTCATCTAATATTTTCTTCAGTAAATATAGATTCCCTTGTGAGATATGTCATCCAAATAAGGTTAAAGCTTAACTACCCCAAAATGTTATGCCTAGTAGACCTAATAGGATGCGTCTCAAGAGTAATAAAAATTACTCTTTACTCAGCCATTCCAACCTAAAGGCATTGTCCCATGGTTTTAATATCAGCATGGACGAAACTATCTTATAAGAAAAGAAATTCCTTGAAAAGAAAAACTGAAACGCGAAAGAAAATGCTGATAATAAAACTAAAGGACAAGAAAAACGGATCAGATCGCTTCTTTCTTCCACAATACTTCAACAGGGTGAGTAGAGGACCATTATGGGAGTGAACTGGTCAGAAAAGACTGTCGTGTCCAGTCTATCTGAATCATTGCTGGATCTGGTTCAGGAACAAAAGCTTGTATTTTATCTAGCAATTCTTCAGCAGTTGTTGCGGATATTATGATTCGCCGTGCCACTCTTGATATGAAATTCTTCTGCATAGCATAATCCATAAAAGCTATTAGACCTGTAAAGAAATTGTTAACATTTAAAAGCCCAATGGGTTTCTTATGCAAATTAAGTTGGGCCATGGAAGCAATTTGAAAGACTTCTCCCAATGTGCCAAAACCACCTGGTAAAGCGATAAAAGCATCAGCATTTAAAAGCATTTGTAACACACGCTCTTGCAAATTTTTAACCACTAATTCTTCTTCAATCGTGCCCCCAGAAACAAATTTCAAAGGTCCAGGGATGATGCCCAAAACTTGACTTCCTCCTAAAGATGCTGCTGATGCTACACCTCCCATTAATCCGACACTACCTCCTCCATAAACTAAATGTATTTTTCGCTCAGCTAATACTCTACCCAAATGGTTGGCTGCCTTTAAATACTCTTCATCTTTTCCAGGAAAAGCCCCAGAAAATACACAAATACTTCGGGGTTTACGAGTGGAGGTTTTCTCCATTCCTATCCTTACCCATGTGAAAAAAGAAGAAAAGAGGATATATTTATAGAGATGAAAAGATAAAGTAATAATTTTATTCTCAAGAGTGGATACATTATTGCCAGCTATACACAGTAGTCACGACTATGGCTCAGGTCGGGAGTGGGTACATTATCGTCAAAAGAGGAGGAAAATTTCAAAAGCAACTAAAATATACAGTAGTCGCGATTGTAGCTTATGTCAGGAGTAGGTACGTGATTGTCGGAAGTGAAGGAAAATTTCAAAAGTGGCAGCTATATACAGTAGTCCGTGTCAGGAGTGGGTACATTATTGCCAAAGGAGGAGGAAAATTTCAAAAGCGACAGCTAGCATGTACAGTATCGTGACTATGGCTCATGTCAGGAGTGGATACATTATTACCAAAAGGGGAGGAAAATTTCAAAAGCGACAGCTAGCACGTACAGTAATCGTGACTTTGATCCTCGTCTTCCACTGGCTTTCTATGAATCGGTGATTTGCATCTCATTTAGCTTTCTCACAAACTGGCAAACAGGGTCGTTTAGGGTTAGATTCCCAAGACTGTAACGATCTCGTTCTTTTTGGAAAATTATCCATAATCCAACCACCTCAAATTGCACTATTCCGCAAGAATGCGCTTCAAGAACCTCTCGAATATCTTCTAGAGATTCCTTACGCAAGCCATTCTTAATGAATCTTATTCTATCATTACGATTTCTGGTGATCACTCCTGGAGAACGACAGTTATTGCCGCAAATCCACCATCTACAATTATGACAAACGCCTAGCCTTTTTGCTCTTCTTTTTTTGGCATAAGCGCTTTTACCAAAGCCGGGCATACGGGGAAAGAACGCTTCTGGAACTTCACCAGCTGAACGAACCTTAGCTTCAATTAGCGACCGCACATTATCAGGAATGCCTTTGTGCATAAATACTCTGAATCGTTCACATCTAGCTTGATAAATCTTTTTAAGAACATTTATTGGGAAGGAAGGAAAATACTTTCGTAGGGCGGAAAGAGAAGACTCCATTGATGAAGGAAGCAAAGAAAGAAATTAGTGATTGTAGGAAACGAAAATAACTAACAAATATTTATAGTGATGAAAGGGATAATGCGTTAATTACACTTACAGAAGCAAGTACATTATTGTCAAAAGAAAAGACAAATGACAGCTTATATGTACAGGAATCATGACCGTGGCTCTCATCTTCCACTGATTTATGTCTAGTAATGGCTTCAATGGCTTCTATGAGTCGAGGATTTGCTTCCCATCCAGTTTTCTTACAAGCTGGAAAATAGGGTCGTTTACAGTCACATTCCCAAGACTGTAACGGTCTCGTTCTTTATGGTAAGTCCTCCACAATTTGACAATTTGACCTTGCACTTTTCCACAAGAATGCGTTTCAAGAGTCTCTCGGATATCTTCCAGAGATTCCTTACGCAGGCCATTCTTAATGAATTTTCTTTTATCTTCACGATTTGTGGAGATGTATCCTAAAGAGCGACATTTAGTATTATAATTCCATCGCCCACATTTATAACACACGCCTAGTCTCTTCGCTCTTCGCCTTTTGGCATAACGGCTTTTACCTAAACTGGGCATGCGGGGCATAAATGCATCTGGAACTTCACCCGCCAAACGGATCTTAGCTTCAATTATCCACTGCACATTATCGGGAATGCTTTTGCGTGTAAAAACTCTGATTCTTTCACATCTAGCAAGGTAGATCTTTTTAAGGACTTTTATTGGAAGGGAAGGAAAGTATTTTCGCAGTGCAGAAAGAGTAGAATCCATTGATGAGAGAAGAGTTTGAGAGAAGAGGGAAATGAATCAGTTATTGTAGGAGACTGGAATAACCGACTTTAGAAGTCACGGGGTATCTTATCCGCTGGTTAATCAGAAGGAAGAACACGCATTTATAGTGATAAAAAGGGATAACGTGTCGATTACACTTAGGGGAGCATGTACATCTGTCAAAAGAAAATGCAAACTTTTCCAAATATAACAAACTGTATGTACAGTAATTGTGACTGTGGCTCACATCTTCCACTGGTTTTTCGTCCAGTATCGGCATTAACGGCTTCTATGAGTCGAGGATTTGCTTCCCATCCAGTTTTCTTACAAGCTGGCAAACAGGGTCATTTACAGTCAGATTCCCGGGACTGTAACGGTTTCGTTCTTCATGAAAAATGCTCCACAAACCAAGTAGTTCACGTTGCACAGATCCACAAGAATGCGTCTCAAGAGTCAATTGGATATCATCCAACGAGTTTTTACTCAGGCCATTCTTAATGAATCGTATTTTATCTTCTCGATTATCAGAGATCATCCCTAAAGAACGACATTTAGTATTACAAGTCCACCGTCCACATTTATGGCAGACTTGTAACCTTTTCGCTCTTCGCTTTTTGGCATAAGAGCTTTTGCCTATACCAGGCATGTGAGACACAAATGCCTCTGGGATTTCACCTGCCAGACGAACCTTGGCTTCGATTAACCACCGCACATCTTCAGGGATTCCTTTGTGCATCAGAACTCTTAATCATTCACAGCGAACTTGGTAGATCTTTTTGAGGATGTTCATTGGGAGAGAAGGGAAATACTTTCGCAAGGCGGAAAAAGTAGGATCCATTTTCTAGGAGGAAGTAAAAGAAAGAAGGGGTGAAGGAATCTGTTATTATGGGCAACTGAGAGAACCGACTTGAGAGTCACGGAGTACCGTATCCGCCGTTTAACCGGAAAAGTAGATCCTACTTCATTTTGATAGATATTTTTTTTTTTATCCGTTGATCCAGTCCTCGATTATTGAATCCATTGTCCGCTTTTGACAAAGTTTCAACGACAATATTTCTTGATGTCTGCCTTATCTTTGACCACAGCTATCTCTTATCTTGGATGCTGCTAAGCTGGCATCAATCCTGTCCTTCCAGGTGTAGCTTCGATTATTGAATCAATTGCCAAGCTTTTGACAATATTGTCTACTTTATATTTTTTTTTATATCTGCCTTATCCTTGGCTATAGCTATCTCTTATCTTGGATACTACTAACTGGCGTCAATCCTATCCTTCCAGGCGTAGCCTCGATTATTGAATCGGTAGCCAAGCTTTTGACAATATTGTCTACTTTATCCTTGAATTCCTGATGCGGGTTGGTCCCGCATATTAGCTGTGTATCCAGTGATAGATTGGTAAGAGCTGATGACATTGAGATCTAAGCTTATACTGCTGTAACTGTGCTGTGAATGTGATTCCCGTTTGGTCCTTGTTATGTAAAGGCTATGTATGCATGATATGAAATGCATGAATGCAAAGCATGTGTAATTGATGGTTCTTTTTTATTTTTATTTTTATTTTATTTTTTTATTTTTTATTTTTGGTGAATCTAGTTCTTCATGTCTTTGCTTTACTGGATCTTCTTTATGATTGCCTTCTTGGACTATCATTGAATCTCTTTATGCTTTCCAGCTTTTGTTCACTGCCTCAAAAGCCCAACTCTTTTCAAAATCCTCTTTCTTTGACTTGTTCTTTGAATTTTGGCCTCAATTTCTTTAAGGTTGGCCCACCTCATAATTTATATCTCTTTCAAATACTCATCCTTTGTCATGGATTTGATACCATCAAAGGCTTTACTTTCAATGTCTGCTTTGCCCATTTTCTTGTGGCCATGCCGACACTTGTTTACCCCCATGTTACAGTCCGAATGATTGCTCTTCCTTAGACTCAGGTTCTGATCCATAAGACTTGCCCCCTTATCTATTGAGCTTCTTTCTTGGCAGTACTTTTCTTGCGCTTAGTAGAGACTACTTTGCCCCCTTGATTATGGTGTTTATGTGGAAAGAGATATCATCTCGCCTTTGATTTAACAGAAGGTTGAGGATTTCTAGACCTTTGTGATGGCACTTGATCGTAAATTTCTCTTACAAGAACCACATCTTCTTAAAGAAAGTCTCAAGCTATCTCATCACTTTTAAGTCTACACACATTAATGAATAATGATTTGGCCTTAAAGAAAAACTTTCATCAATTTGCAAAGCTTGACAAAGTAATTTACGGTCTTTGTTTTTAATTAAAATATCCTGTCATTCTTCCCTTTCCAACTCGAAGACATAAACTGTGCAAGGCAATAAGGTAGAAACATGATTCACAATAATAGCCTTTTAACTGAATGAGGATGATATCGAGAGGTAACTGTTAGGCGTGAGGAAAATTAAGTTTGAATTTTTTTTTGTTGCAGTCTTTTAGCTGAATGAGAATGATATTAAGAGGTAAATATTAGGTCTGAGTAAAGTTAAGTTTGAGTGGTGTGAAAGAAGGGTTTTTTAATACTACTCGTGAGCAGTATTAAATAAGGTAGAAACATGATTCACAATGATAGTCTTTTAACTGAATGAGGATGTTCGGTTTGAGAAAAGTTAAATTTAAGTGGTGTGAAAGAATAGTCTTTTAATACTACTCGTGAGCAGTATTAAACAAGGTAGAAACATGATTCACAATAATAGTCTTTTAACTGAATGAGGATGTTCGGTTTGAGAAAAGTTAAATTTAAGTGGTGTGGAAGAAGGGTCTTTTAATACTACTCGTGAGCAAATTTGATTATGGTGAAAAACTCAATAGTGATGACCTCAAACTTGCCACTCTTTCCAGAAAGTTAAACATCATCTGTTGCCCCCCAACTATCGTGGTCTTTATGTATGCTTGGCTTGAAAGTTGCTTTTGTCTTCTAGACCGCCTTTGCAGGTTTTCAGTTTAGAATCCATAGCTCACTTTTTTGTTTTCTTTCTTTTGCTCTAACTTGAGCCCTTTTTCTTTTTTTGTTTTTTTTGTTTTTTTTTTGTTTCCCTTTCTTTTTTTTTTTGTGAGCTATGGTGATGACATACTTGATAACTCTCTTGAAGTGAGATGACTCAAGTGGCCTTGCTTGCTCGTGCTTGTTCTCAGTTCTTTTTGGTTTTGAATTTTCCCTTATTGGCTTTTTGATGTAAGGGATGAACTTTTTCCTTTTCGGAGTTTTTTTTTTTGTTACAGAGAACCGAGATCATAGTCTTCTTGAAATGAGATGATTCAAGTGGCCTTAGTTGCTTGTGTTTGCTCTCAGTCTCTTTTTTTTGTTTTGGATTTTCCCTTTAATGGCTTTTGATGGAAAGGATGAACTTCTTTCCTTTGTTGGAATTTGTGTTGCGGAAAACTGAGAATCTTTTTTTTTGTATTGAGCATTTGTGAGAATTGGGAGGCCACTGAAGTCATTTAATATGAGAGCTACCTTGTTTGGAAGCTAACCCCAGACTTCTTGCAAGGATGTTGATAACCACTATGAATTCTTTTTTTTGAGAGTTGGGGTGCAACATATGAAATCCTTCTTACTAGATTTGACAGCACTTTCAAGATCGCCACTATTAAATCTCCCTTAACTTTTTATTTTCGCCCACGAGTAGTATCATTTTCAAAGTAAAGTGTGATAGCAATAATGGATAGTATAATGGAAAGGAGTGAGAGATGGATATAAAAACGGAATTTTTGGTAAGAAGTGGTAGAATGTGTAGGTGTAATAATTGAATTTTTGGTAAAAATTGGTAGAATGTGTAGATGTAATAATGGAATTAAAAAGTGGTAGAATGCACACATAACATCTTTTTGTTGGAGAACAAAAAGAATTACCAGTTGTCAAAAAGTAAAGTGTGATAGCAATAATGGATAGTATAATGGCAAAGAGTGTAAAAATGGAAAGTAGTAGAATGCACGCATCACATCTTTTTGTTGTAGCAGAAAAAGAATAGCAGGTGTCCATTTAACAAAGACTACACCCTAGATTCTGGACTAAATCTAGGAGATTTTTACTATTAAATTACTTTTGCAAGCTTTCAAAGATACAAGTTTATTCAAAGGATTCCCTGTCATTCAAAAGTGTGTGCGGACTGTTAGGTCAGATCTGACTTGGAGCCCTTCCAAAATTAATGTAATTCCAGCTCAAAATCTTCACTTTCAATTATAAATCACATCATGGCCTAGCAACTTAGACTCGACCAACTGTTGGACCTTGAATTTCAGCACCACAGACTTTTCAGTTACATTTGGGATTTGGGTCACACCAACTTGGAAAAGAAGGTCACTTGGCCTTTGCTACTATTGATATAGATGATAGCAGAATGCCTTCTTCAGCAAAGATTGTGATTAACTTTCCTTCAAAAATGAATTTCATTTTTTGGTGTAATGAGGAGGGAATTGCTCCGGCCATATTTTCTATCTTGGACTCTATATCTATGAAACGTCCTTCAGTTTGTTCTGCCATTAGTCTTGTTTGGAGCCGAGTTGGATATTGGTGTTGAGATCCAATTTTACTTTTTTTAAAGTGAGATTCATTTTATTAGATTTTACATGTATATGATTGATGCAATGGATGCATGCAATGAGTGAGCTTGATTATCAACTATTGTGAAACTTCAAGACTTCTAGTTATCATTATAAAGACCAAAAAGTTAGCATAATTTGATGCGTGATTTTGATGCATGAAGAATAATTGCACAGAACGGAAGTATAACAAAAGAAAAATAAGATTATTAACAAGTTAAATAGTAATTAACAACTCATGAAGTATTATGAATAAACAAGTTAAAACCATACGAAGAAAAGTATAGAGTAACAACACAACATAACAAGGATATGCTTATGGTGTTGGTAAAAATGGTAGAAATTCTATGGTCAGTTCTATGGTTAAGTGGGGAGTTCTATATGCATAAGGTGGCTTATCAAAAAGGTAAGGGATAGTTCCCGAATCCCGTCACTAAATCATAATGACGGCCCGATTCCTTACCCTCTAGGGTTAATGTAAGGAATGGATTAATTCGAGTCGTAGCTTTTCGTGGGCCCATGCAGAGACTAACCGTCTCAGGAGGCAATACACTACTTTGCTACTTTGAAACCGGTGAAGGCTTGGAGACCATGGCCTCACAAGGACAACAACACCAATTCCGCTTAGAAAGAATTGTGTTCGATTTGAGGAAGCTCGGGTATAGAGCTTCATTTTGTGAATGCATTATGCATGTTTAGAATAAGTAAATATAACATATAAATCCACATAAAAATAAACAAAACAGAACAAAATAAATCAACTTTTAGGCTTGACTCACTAACCAAGATCCCCAGTGGAGTCGCCAAGCTGTGGCAACGTCGGGTTTTCGGGAGTCGCCACCAATCAGTTTACTTAGGTCGATTGGTCACCTAAAATATGGTCTGCGAGAGTTCGGGGGTTCGGGAGTACGGTTACGTTGAAACAACTTTGTTAAAACGCCCAAAAATTGGCACCTTAGTTGATTTTAATTTTGTTTTACTTTGCTTTTAAAAAAATTTCAGTTAATTTAGATATTTTAACTGAATTAGTCGAAAATGTGGATTTTTGGTAATTAAGTTGGATAAAATTTGATACTTCCGAACCATGGACTCTGCCGAGTCATTTGGACACGGAAGATTTTTTTATTCCGAACCATGGACTCTGCCGAGTCATTTGGACACGGAATTTGGTGAAATTTTAAACAATTTTATCCATATTGTAAAAATATGGATTTTTATCTTTTTATTTAATTTATTTATTTTAAAAAAATTGATATTTTCCAAACCGTAGATCCTGCCGGATCATCCGGATATGGAAATTGATTTACTTAATCGTAATTATTTAATTCCTGAAATTAATTTTTTAAAAGGTAATGATTTTTAATACTAACTAAAAATTTGTCTTTATATTTTTACTTCTTTTTTTTTTTCTTTCTTTTCTTTTTTTTTTTTTTTTATCTTTTATCTTATTTTTCTTATCTTCTTTTTTTTTATTTCTTTTTTTTATTTCTTTTTTTATCTTTCTTTTATTTCTTTTTTTTATCTTTCTTTTATTTTTATCTGATTTTTTTCTTAATTTATAAAAGAATTCAAAAGCAATTAATTTTTTTATTTAATAAGAAGTTAATTTAAAGGAATCAAAGAGTTTAAAAAAAATAAAATAAAAAAAATCTTTGATCATGGTACGGGGCGTTGTTACTCAGCCAGACCCTCTTCACCAGGTGAAGCAGCTCAAAAGCGGGCACGAGACAGTTTCCAGCCAATATACCATGAACTAAAAAAAAATTTTTGACTTAACAACATGGTTCAGATTTATTTTACATATATATTTTTTTATGGCTAATTTCTTTAAATGAAATGAGTTTAACCATAAAATAAAGAAAAATTAAATAACAATAAATAAAGTTAGTAAAGTTAGTTGTTAGTATAACAAATATTAAATGGTTAGTGACAACAATAATAATAAAAGTTAGCGGTCAGTACAGTTAATTGTTAGTATAGCAAAAATTAAATGGTTAGTGATAACAATAATAATGAAAGTTAGTGGTTAGCACAGTTAATTGTTAGTATAGCAAAAATTAAATGGTTAGTGATAACAATAATAATGAAAATTAGTGGTTAGCACAATTAATTGTTAGTATAACAAAAATAAAAGTTAGTGATAACAATAATAATAAAAGTTAGTGGTTAGCACAATTAATTGTTAGTATAACAAAAATAAAAGTTAGTGATAACAATAATAATAAAAGTTAGTGGTTAGCACAATTAATTGTTAGTATAACAAAAATAAAAGTTAGTGATAACAATAATACTAAAAGTTAGTGGTTAGCACAATTAATTGTTAGTATAACAAAAATAAAAGTTAGTGATAACAATAATACTAAAAGTTAGTGGTTAGCACAATTAATTGTTAGTATAACAAAAATTAAATGTTAGTGATAACAATAATAATACAAGTTAGTGGTTAGCACAATTAATTGTTAGTATAGCAGAAATTAAATGTTAGTGATAACAATAATAATAAAAGTTAGTGGTTAGTGAAGTTAGTTGTTAGTATAACGAAAATAAATGGTTAGTGACTTGAATAGAATAATAATAACAATAATAATAATAAACATACAAAGATTATTGCTAACTCTGCAGAAATAATAAAAAAAGGTTAGTGACTTGTATAAATGAAAATAAAAAAAAAAAAAATTGGAGGATTAAAGAAGGATTATACCGTGAATTTGAATCGACTTTTAATCGAGCTGAGGATTCGCGAACTGATTTTTTTTTCTTGATTCGATGTCGAACGATGGCGAACAATTTATTTGCGACTGATGGTGGTTTTGTTGAATGTCGCGGCGATTATTATTTTTTATTAGAAGTTTAGGATATAATTTGTTCTTCCAAACCATGGATCCTGCCGGATCATTCGGATATGGAATTTAATATCCAAGCCATGGATTCTAACCGAATCATTTGGACATGGATATGATCCGTCTTAGGATCTCGTTATTTAATTTTAATTAATATCCAAGCCATGGATTCTAACCGAATCATTTGGACATGGATATATGTTACATCTTAGGACGGATTTCTAATAAATTGATACACATTTAATGTATTACAAGAATTACAATTAAACTATTCTAAAATCCAATAAATATACATGAATATACATATCAAATCAAAGTCGCATGTTGTTCTCTTAATGATCAAAATTAATGTAAGATAAAATCAACTAATAATAGAAGAAACAAAGAAAAATAAAAACAAACAAAAAGTTTGCTGTCAGTGATGAATCTGTAAGGAAAATAAAATTAATAACTTAAATGGATAAAATAAAAAGAATTAAGGGCTAAGTAATAATTTTACCCAAAAGTTTTAAAATTTTGACTTGGTCAAATCGTTTTTTTCGTTTCTATTTCTTGTTTCAGCAACAGGGAGGCGTGAGCAGGAGCGGCAGGGCGGTGGAGGAGACGACGGCTGGGAGACGTGGCAGAGGAGGAAGCGCAGCAGGAGGAGGCGACGGCGGGGCGTCCGGCGACGAGGGGAGTGCGACGCGAGGGAAGAACAGCAGCGCGACGGCTGGGGGCGGTGTTGGAGGAGAGACCGACGGCGGCGAAAGCTGGAAGCGTCGGTGGCGGCCAAGGAAATGAAAAGGGAGAACAGCGTGGCACGACGCGTCGAAGGCGCGACGTCAAGCGGGAATCGGAGTTGCTGGCGGAAGGCGGGCGCGAGGGCAGAGGAGTGAGATGGTGACGGCGTCGTTGGGATGCGACGAGGAACAACTGGGCGATTGTGATGGAGTTTGGGCAGCAGCGTTACGGTGGCGGCGGCGTCGGTGGTCTCGGACGGGTGAAGGGTTCGCGACAGGCGAGCGCGGCGGCATGGGAGCGCGCAGGGAACCGGAGACAACGGCAAGCAAAGGGAGGACGTCGATGGCTGGCGGAGGGAGCTGGCGGATGGCGGGAAGAACGACGCGGTGGCTGGGGGGACGACGCGGTGGCTGGGTGCGCTGAGGAAGAGCGACGGACAGGGGCGGAGCGCGGGCAGCCACCGGCGCGAGCGAGGCGAGACGCGACGGTGCGGGAGCAGGCTGGAGAAGAAGCGAAGTCTCTGTGCGAGAGAAGAGAAAAAAAAAAAAAAAAAAAAATCTGTTGCGAGAGGGAGAGAGAGAAATGAGAGAAAACTGAGATGGAGAAGGAGAGAAGAGAGCCCGGAGAGAGAAGATGAAGAAGAAGAACGTGAAGGAGAGAAGATCAGAGAGTGATCCTGAAGGAGAGAAGATAAGATTAGAGATAAAAGGGGGGGAGCCTCTGTCGGCCACCCTCCCCATTTTTTATTATTATTTTTGTTTTTTTCTTCTTTTTTTTTTTAATTAATTAATTAATTAATAATTTTTAATTTTAATTAATTTAGATTTAATTTATTATTATTTTTTTTTATTTTTTTTTTCTTTTTCTTCCCATTTTTTTTTTTTTTAACATACAAACTAAAAAGAACGCCCCTAAAATAATATTGCCATTATTACTATCATTATTTTTTTAATTAAGTAATCAATTAATTAAGTAATTCAATAATAATTTTTTTTTAATAAGTTTTAATTTTTAAAATAATTAATTAATTTTTTTTATTTTTAAGCCGGACGAAATTGGGTGTCAACACTAAAGAAAGCTACAAGATGGCTTTCTTGACTAATGACACCTCTTGCCCCTACCTTAGAGGTATCACAAAACACCTTTGATACCTTACTGAAGTTAGGATGTCGAAGCACGAGTACTTCATTCAAGCTCACATTGATTTTCTAAAACAATTTAAAGGTTGCTAAGGTCCATTTAAATTCACCTTTCTTAAGACAATCCTATATAGGAGTAGTGTTGGTGTTGAAACCCTTAATGAAATGCTTATAAAAAGTTGCTAAACCTAAGAAACTTTGAAGATCTGAAATTGTACTAGGTTCATACCACTCTTTAGCAACTTTCACTTTGCAAGGGTCAATTGCTATCCCCTATGCACTTATTATGAAACTTATGAAAAGAATTTTATCTTGCAAAAAACTAAATTTCTTAAAGTTCATATATAGCTTAGACTCTTAAAGGCCATCAAAAAGCTGACATAAGTGACCAGGGTGTTTTTCTCTAAACTGATTATAAACTAAGATGTCATCAAAGTCAACAATATGAAACTTGCCTAAAAATGGTTGAAAGACATGTATCATAACATTTATGAAAGTGATAGGTACATTAAAAAACTTGAAGGCATAACGAACCACTCATACAAACCATCCTAAGTCTTAAAAGCAGTTTCCCACTCATCTCCCGGCCTAATCCTAATCTGGTGGTAGCCACTACATAAGTCTATCTTATAGTACCGCTTAAAGTAGGGTATGGGAAACTTATACTAACTGTGTATGTTCTCCAACTACCATCACTCTCTGGTGCTAACAAGGTTGAGACAGTGCAAGGACTATGGTTGTGTCTAATAAAACCCCTAGCTAAAAGCTTGTTCACTTGCCTGTTTAACTGTTCATAGTCAGTTGGGTTCAATCTATAATGAGGAAGGTCTTAAGACTAAATCAATGGCATGTTGAATTTCTTTTATAGGCAGTTGTTCTAATGGGAGTTCAATAGGTATAATATCAGAAAATTTCCCTAAAAGATTAGATATTTCAACTGGGTGTTTTGACTGAAGATGTGAGCCTCTAGACATGATTCTCATTTGCTACTACAACAAACATATACCCACTAGTTAGGATTTGTTGAAAAAAGGTCTATTCAAAAGTTGGATTGTGGGCCTTCTTAGCCCTATCATAATAGGGTTTGACTGGGATGCAGTGTTCTTGTAGTTTGGCCTAGCAGGATTAAGAATAATGTTCCTACAGTCCTACTTTATGCCTAAACTCATAGGTGTTAGCTCTACCATTGTGAGTTATATCTAGGTCATACTACCAATACCATCCAAGCAAAATATAGGATATATCCATGGGTAAAACATCAGAGTAAATCTCCTTTTTATAATTCCCAGTGTGCAAGAGAATGTGACATCTTTTAATGACAGGAAGGGTGGTTTTATTAATCCAAGCTACTCTAAAAGGTGTAGGGTATAGTGCAACCTTAAGGTTCAAACAAGCTATAGCTACTTTAACTATCACATTCACGGTACTACCCCCATCAATTGCTAGCTTACAACTATGTTTACTACACTTAATGAAAGTATTGAAAATGTTTATTTTCTTTCAGTCATCACCATTACTACTTGTGGGAGCTTTCACAATAGTGAATACACACCTCAAAACATTATAGTGTTTCTCAACTAGAGGTAACCCATCAAGTTCATCTTCATCACCTGAATATTCTACTAGGTTGACCACTTGGCTGGTTATCTAGTTCTTATTTGATTACTAGGGCTTTGTGAGGATAACGGGTTGTAATGTACCCCTTACCATGACATTGTGGCACTAGACAATCGGCTTTGGATGAGGTCCATTAAGGATGGTAGAACCTGAAACAGATCTCTAGCCTTAACGCATGTTGGTAGGTGTTCTTTAGAGTGTCTATCATATTTAACTCGACCTTTCTTTTGATATCTCCTCTCAACCCATTCATAAACCTACCCACAGTCTGAAACTCAACCTCATTGATCTCTACTCTTATCATAAGTTCATCAAATCTTTCCATGTAATTATCCATAGTAGAAGTTTACTTAAGGTTAAGTAGCTAGTCATATAATTATCTCCAGTGAAAGGTAGGAAAGCACTTCTCAGTCAATTTTTGCTTCATAACAACTCATTGCCTAATCAAGTGTTTGTTCAAGTTTTCTTGTGATTGTTCAACCCCATGCCAGTACTTCTTGGCTAGTTCTACCAACTTCAGTTTAGCAAACCAAATTCGCTCCATATCAATCATGTGATACCAATCACAATATTCTTCTAACTCTTCCAACCAACCCAAGAAATCATTGGCATCCATCTTACCATTATATGACCGCATGTTTATCTTGACCATCCTAGTAACTCCCCAATCTTCCTAATGGTTCCTGAAGTTTCCTGCCTATTTCCCCAGTCGTAATCCTGATCCTGAGCTAATGTCCTAGAGCTTTCACTATTTAAATCATAGGTGGAAAAATTATCCATTTTGGTCAAAAAAGATTTTGTTGAACTATCCAAGCTTAGACTGAGTCATCAACATTTTGGGCAAAAGTGGGTTGCCTTACATATTGGTTTTTTTCTTGTTTATGGCCTTTTTTTTCAGTCCTACCAAGTTGGTTGATGGTTTCTTCTATCCTAATTAACCTACTTCAAAATATAAGTGGGAGAAATAGTTTTTTTTTTTTTTACTAACCCTCCCCAGCCAAAAGAACAAAAAAAATAAAAGAAATTGTCTTCAAAGATTTGATTTCCCCAATTTATAGAATGGGAAAGTTTAGAGGAAATAATAATAAAAGAAACCAAATAAACTATTAAAGAAAATAAATAAACACAAGAAATAAATAAGATAGCAAAGAATTTATTTAAAATTTATTTCCTAATTCTATGTCTAAAATAAGTTTGAATACTATATTTGAGCACTGCATTAAATGGCGGCTGAGATGATCATATAGAGCCATCTTGTCAATTCCCTAATGATGATAACTCTTACAAACATAGTAGAACACATTTTGTGCCAGCAAGCTCACTAGATTGGCAATCACCATAACCTCTACAAAGAAGCAGCCCAACCATAATACTCACAAAAACCCCATAGCTTTCTCCATTGTGAACCATCACTAACCCAAAAATGCCCTCTTTAGCAGCACAAATCACCAAATACATGAAAACTAGCACATAAGCCATATTCGTCCTCCTCTGCAACAACTTATATATAGCTCTTCTTCATCACCGCAAACCCATAAAGAGGCTCCAACACCGATGCAACACTATCCAAATGCCACAAGCCGGTTATGTACACATGAACACCCCAAAAAAAGTACTAGAATGCAAGCAAATGAGACCGATAAGAGAAGTGGGTTCTGGGTACCAATACAGATGATTAATAACACTAGGAAACAGATCAAGAAAGCATAGTAAAACACCATAAGGAGAGCTACCCACATGAAGGTAATAGAGATGCAGTTTTAACACCTTCGGAATGGCTGCAAGGGTGGAAAAGAAAGACACCGGCTTGGACTTGTAGAGAGATATGATAATAAAGGTGATGGTAATAGTGGAGAAGAGCGAGAAGGCGAAGACGAAGATGGGTAACAGAATTATATGACGACCACAAGCGGCAAAAAACCATACAAATGATGTCGAGAAAAAAACTCGTAAAGCCACAACAACTAGCTAGGTCAACTTTCCATTTGTGATTAACGCATTTGATAGACAACAAGATAAGACAGTAACAATATAGTAATTTGAGTACTAATGATGCAACAACTAATAGTTTTGAGATAATTAAGTAACATTAGTCATAATTTAGGGATGATGCATGACATTTACCCATAACATTGAAAAAATTTTATAGTGCAACCAATACACAAATAAGATTGAGAAGTAACAAAAGCCCATGAAATGGTGCAAAAATAAATTTTAGGTTGGAGTTTTTCTAATAGAAAAATATATTTTGTGAGAGCTTTTTGCCTAATAGTGTCTAATGTGGTTATAGTTTGTGACTCAATGTAACTATTGGATATCGACATTTTTATTAATATATATATTAAGAGAGAAGAAGACATCTAATTAAATTTTGTTGCATAAATATTGAGGTTCATGACTTCTATCAAAATATTTAAAAATTCTGGATTCAATCGTCAAACTATAAACAAGTTTGCTAGCTTTCAATAACTTTATCAACTTGCCCAAAGATGTGATTGGTGATTAATTTTCACATAAATCTTGTTGTGCAAGAGACTTTGAACAGAAGAAACCCCTTAGCTATGTTTGCAGCTTCAAGATTTTGTTGCTATTCAAGCAATCTCTCTCTGTTTTGATGGTTATCTCATCCATCTTTACCAATGTTCAATGTATCATTTCTATAAAACCTTGGAGAAAGTATACATTGAGTTCAACTTTTATTATTTTGTGAAATAAATCATAAAACTCATCATTTTGATAAACAAGTCCTAAAACGTATCACCATTAGTCCTAAAAGTTTCAAGTTTAAATTAGTCCTAAAACTTTTGTTTCTGACAAAAAATGCTGATATGACAATGCCGCTATCTTTGGTGGCTGAACCAAAACTTTTCAAAAGCTAGAGACTTACTTGAAAATTTTATCAAAATTTAAAGTTTACTTGCAATTTTTTAACAAATCTAAGAACTAAACTGAAATTTTTCTTTAAAAAAAATATAAGAATCAAATTGAAATTCCAAACAAATTAAGGACTCTATTATTATTCCTAAATTTACACACGAAGCAATTTGGAGCTCAATAGAGTGAGCAGAGCTACTTTAGTTAAAATACTCAAAGCTAATCAAACTTACTTTACTTTATTATCAGTGAATAAAGTAAATTGTTTCACCTGAGTGAGTCGAATTTGTATTTCGGTGGAGTGGGACAGAATGCCCATCTTAGAAATATCAAGTTAAGTCTAATGAAGTTAATGTAGCCTACCGGAACTTTGACAGGTCCACTCCATTAGAGTGGCTTTTTTTGCTAATCTACCAATGATGGTGTGGAAAAGGTTAAATATTACTACTTTAAATACTAGAGTCTCATCCTTATTCGTCAAACTTTAAGTTACTTGGTTCCAAAATTTGAAAAATAAAATAAAAAATAAGGTCCAAAATATTTTTTTAAATCTACAATTTAGACCTCATATTCGTTTTTGAAAATCTTTAATTTAAGTCCCAAATTAAAAAAAAAATGAAAAATGACATAAAAACTTTAATAAAATATTGAAGTAAGTCACCAAAATTTGAAAAGTGTTATTTCAGTCACTATAGATAATGATGTTATGTGCCACATCAGTATTTTCTATTAAAAACAAAAGTTTTAGAATTGATTTAGCATAACTTGAAACTTTTAGGACTATTGGTTATAAATTTTAGGGCTTATTTGGTAACTTGAGAAGTTTTAGGATTGATCTGGTAAAGTGTAAAAAGTTCTAGAACTTAAAGTGTACTTACTCCTAAAATCTTATATGGCAGCAATATTCGATTTTATGCTGAAAAATTAGCTACCTCTTGTTTCTTTTTTCAATTGCATAGAAGATTGTATAAGGTTTTGTTATTTTGCTAATATTGTATATTGCTAATTTACAGGACGTACCTAAGATACAAATCTAGGAGGTGAGTTGTTAACATGTAAAAAAATTTAATAAAAGACAGAAAACATTAAATAATGTTACATGTAAACACATGAAATTCAAAAGTTTTTAATAATAAAAAATTAAATTTAAAAACTATAACTCAAAATTTAGCACAAAGCTCTTTCATATCTCTAAAATCATTAAGTACTAAATCAAACTGAGTCTCTGTAAAGTCCTTTTTAATATATAAAGCAAACTATCACGAGAAAGTTATTGTCCATCTTGTTTCTCAATTTTGGTTTCACAATTTTTATAGTTGAAAAAAATCATTCTGTAGTGACAGTTGACACATGAAGAATTAATATCAAACAAATTAAACTATTGACAAGAAAGTAATAACTTAATTAAAGTGTTTCAAATGAGTCCTTCATTACCTTAAGGGTACAAAGGACTATTGGTAATATTACCAAAGTGAAAATCTAAATTTGCATGGGTACCAAATGCTAATTGGAGCAGGGATAAAGAAAGTTGCAAATCTAGATGAAGTTATATATTCTTGCTCAGTAATTGTGTCATTTCTTGGAGTAGCAAGAAACAAATTTTTATATCCTTGTCAACAATAAAGGTCAAATTTGTTGCAAGTGTTGCTAATGTATAAGTGGCTTTGTGGATAGGTTATGTCACGAGTTTACTTAGGGTTCATTGTGCCTTACCATAAGCCAATCACCATTTATTATGATAACGTGGCTTTGTTGGCTTATATAAAGAATTTAAGTACCATAAAAAAGCTAAACATATTTGCATTGCTTCAAATATAACTTCATAGGGGATGCAATTGGAAAAAATAGAAGTCAAGATAAAGTTTCTTTCTATAATCCCTTGGCATCAAACTCTCTCACTAAGTTATTACCACCAACCCATTTTGCTAAACATGTCAATGTAATGGTTTTTCATATATTGTAAATTGTTGGTCTAACTTTTCTTGTGTCTTAGATGATACTCTTGTATGGAAGATATATTACATTTTGTTAATAAATAAAATTATTGTTTATCCATTCTTATGAGCACATTGTACTTATGCCTCAATAAAGAATTAAGGCATGTCAACCATAAGTAGAGGCTAATTTTCTCACATGAATCATCTGCCCTTAAACTATATCTAAGATCAATGTGAGATGCTCAAGTGATTAAATGCAGACTGCTTTAAAGAATTTTTCTTTTAAGTGGGTTCATTACATTTAAGTGGTAGTCACATCAATCAACATGTGACAACTTGAGTTTTATGGTTGTCTTGATTAAAGTGTTGATCAAGATAATGTGCTATTTTTAATGAAATTCGTATGCACTTATACATCCTATCCTATGAACCAACATTACTTCTCATTTGTGAGATGATATAGTGATAATGACATGCTTTAAACACGCCTTCTAATGAGACCTCATTAGGAGAAACACAACTTGTTGTTTTAAAAGAAACGACAGCTCTTATCTAATTGGTAAAACATTTAGTAGTGTACTTGGATACCATGAAAGATATGACTAAAAAAGAAAATAAGTGAGTTGTCTATTGTCTTACTCATGTGTGAGTTTCTTTGCATATACCTTTAGTGATAACTATTGCCTACTATTAAGTAATTTGGATGATTATGATTGTTTTAATGAGTTGCTTATAACTATATATGCTAATTCGGCCATATGTATCCTCATTAGATAATCATATGATTTTGGCTTACTTGATAGCTAGTACTAGGAAAGGCTGTTTTTGTAGTTGTAAATGTTACAAGACAACATGGATGATACACTATTTGTTTATACTTAGACTTTGAGCACTCATAGGAGTTACTTTGTGTAATACATGAGCTTAAGTATAAAGTAACTATAATAGACAAGTGAACTTGGTGTTTGGTATACTTTATGAGTTTTGATAGCATAAACTAACAATGGATAGGGGTAAATTGCATCGTAGATCCCAAACCTTTAAATTGGATCATAAAAATTTGTCAATAACCCACATATAGTTGGTCAATTGTCCCAAGCCTTAGTAGTGAGTTGCATTTTAGTCCTTCCATCTTTGGAACTCGTTAAGCCTAACAAATTTTGCAGGCAATATTGCATCAATAGTCTATCCCAAGCTTTTATTTTTTCATAAATTTAAACAAGAAGATGAAACTTTTAAGGAAATGCTAGAATGATATTGAATGATGACTTAAAAGACAATTATATAGTTACTGTGAATCACTGTGATCATGAACGCCTCACCATCTGTCTAATTGAAGTGCGTGATATTGCAAATTTTGATCTAATAGAAGGTAACATTTATTAATATAAGATTTTGCTAGCTTGATGGTGGCAAGTAGGGGTGTTTATTACAATTGGATCAGATTAAAACAAATTTGAATAGAATAATTCGATTAATTTTCAATTCTTATAAATTGATTTAAATTATCTAAATTACATGTTAAAACTTAAAAAAAATATGATAAAAATTAACATTACATTTCATACATAAAGTTAAAGGCTAATTTATAACATCTAGTTCATAATTGAAGAAAAGGACCTTATAATTTTAGTTTATTTAGTTTGTTCAGTTTTTAAGTTTAGAAACCAATAATCGATATAATAGCCATATATGAAATTGGGCTTTGAATGGATCCGAACGAAATAACCAAATCCAATCTAAAAATTCCTTTTAAATTTTTTTGAAAGGGATTATAATTTTGCAAGAGATATTGAATTGCTTGTCTGGGTTGATCCTTTGAGAAGTTGGCCCTAGTTAGTAAGTTGATATTGGGTTTCTAGGCCTATATCTATAGGTTGCTGAATTTGTTTTCGTCAACTCAAAACTGACATCAGCCCATTAATATTAACAATAAAACTACAAGAAAAAAAAACAAATTCAAAGCTAATGTAATTCCAACTTCCAAGTGAATTGACCAGGTGCACATGTTCTAAAACCCATCAACCTGCACAACATGTACAACTTTATCTCGTTTACTCATACATAATGTGCAACTATCTCTGCTAAAAATTTTAAGAAGGAATGATTGTCGATTCAAAGAACTTGGATGCGAATTGCTGTCTACGGAATTAATAACTCATATAAATTATACAAATTTAATTAAAAGTAATGTTAGAATTACAACAAATTCTGCCACAATTTTTAAATAGTTTTAAAATAATTGTATCATGCACTTAATTCGGCTAAATTATTGACTGATCTAAGCCTTGGGTAACTCCTAAGGCATCACCAATCAACAGTCAACCGAAATGATCCAAAAAACGAATCTAATTATCCAAATCTCCACCTCGGGTCTGCCCGACCCGAAAAAGGCCCCATGTAAAGTTTGGACTTGGGAGCTGTACTTTTAATTCGTGGGCGACCCATTAATCTGATCTATTCCAGTTCAGACGCAACTTGCGCGTCATTTTAACATTCCGCTTCTCCTGCCCCGTCTCCTTTATCGCTCCCCTTTTCGTCTCGCTGACCGATTCAAGCGAAGGCCTACGGCCGGAAAATTCCTGTCGGTACCGGCGCCCTTCTCCGATCACTAGCCGCTTCCATCAACATGAATCCCGAATAGTAAGTTTCCTTTCCCGCAACTCTGGATTATCCCATTCAAGTTCCCAGATCCGTTGATTCAATTACAAGCTTTTTAGTTTTACGAAATAATGTGCGATTATGTTGGCCTGTTGGCTCCATATGTTTTAGGTGGCTGATTTCTTATTTTTTTTGTTTTCTCTCATCTTTCTCGCGTGGGCCGTGGTTGAGTTTTCTGAATCATGAATTGTCGGTGTTGCGATTTGCTCTTTTTCCTTTTGAGAAAACGCTGAAATTAACATAATCTTGTCAGAATAATGCATTGCTGTTGGAAATAGAAACGTGAAATACATCTATATGATCTGCTTTGTTCATGTCCTCTTCCACGCGCACACACCAGAGACATTCGTTTGGTCCTTGTCTTTGTGGGTAGCTAGAGCATATTCTAGTCGATCAAAGGTGTTGTCGGTTGCGAGTTTGCAACTTAAATCTAAACGATAGTAATTTCCTTGTTTGTTGTATACGGTTTCCCTGATCATAATATGTGGATTGAGAAAATAACGCATTCAGATTATCTCCTGTTGAATGGGGTGTCCTCCAGTACTTTGTCATCGTGACATGTTCTTTCTTAACTGTTTCGTGCTAGACAGTCTGGCAATAATGTGTATAGGCATACTTTTGTTCTTTGGAAATCTTTTTGTGGTTAATTTTCTCAAAGCATCACCACTGTTTAGGATGCTTGTATCAAATGCAACATTTTCTTCTTCTGATTGATGGTTATATGAAGAATGGAAGTTCCCTGTTGTTTATAGAACTATTGCTATTTAATGTTGGTCGGAATGTGTAGTTTACTTGAACTTTGTATACAAAATAGAAACAAGTGGCCACCTTACAGAATTAATGAACGAGGAAAATTTTCTTAGATTCTTCAGTATTCCAATTTGTGTAATATCTGAGAAGTGGAATGTTAACTATAATATGTGGTTTTTTCAGTGACTACCTATTCAAGCTTTTGCTTATTGGAGATTCTGGTGTTGGAAAGTCTTGTCTTCTTCTAAGATTTGCTGTAAGTTAAAGGCTGACCAACTTTGCTTCTAAACATTTCATGTGTCCTATACTATGAGCTGGAAGTGGAAACATATGGGGTTTTATAAATCTACTCACCTGCAGGAATAGAAATTAACCAACTTTCATCATTCTTTGATGCAGGATGATTCATATATAGAGAGTTACATCAGTACCATTGGTGTTGACTTTGTAAGCATTTCTGATTCAGTTCCTATTCCATCTACCAAATGATGTTCTTTTCTTCTCCTAACTTATCTTCTACATTTTCTTCACTTTCTTTGGCAGAAAATCCGCACTGTGGAGCAAGATGGGAAGACCATAAAACTTCAAATTGTATGATTTGCTTCCTTTACACTGTTCTTTGATTGATATATGCCGCCCTTTGCTGACAACATGGGATAACTCTGTCAAGGCTGTGATGTCACAAATTCTCCTTTTGATAGACTTAATCGTCACTGTATCCTTTATATATTATGCTCATACCTTGATGCAGTACTCTTCAGCATTTTGGCTTCTTTATGGCTTTCTTGAACATTTGCTGAGCAGTTGGTTTGCTTTGATTTAACTTGTAGTGGGATACTGCTGGACAAGAACGATTCAGGACAATCACAAGCAGTTATTACCGCGGGGCTCATGGGATAATAGTGGGTTACTCATTCGTCAATATTTCTCTGTTTTGCTTATTGCTGCATCTTTGCTTTGTTTCTCCTTTCCTGATGGGAAGTTAATCTCTGGTTTGCTCCTATATCAGATAGTATATGATGTGACAGATCAAGATAGCTTCAACAATGTCAAGCAGTGGCTTAATGAAATTGATCGCTATGCTAGCGATAATGTCAACAAACTTTTGGTTGGAAACAAGTCTGACCTAACCGCAAACAAAGTTGTTTCATATGAACAGGGCAAGGTATTGCTGGTTTGCAAATAGTGCTTCCATATCCTTTTTCCTGGACAAACTGCTTTTATAATTTGTGTACGTTTAGATTAATAGGCTTCTGAACATTTAAGTTCCTTAAGAGTAAAATTTAGGAATATCTCTTATATTTAATTGTAAAATCCACTCTGTTCTTATAGCCATCTCTTATCATGTCCTTCTTGTAGGCATTTGCTGATGAAGTAGGCATTCCTTTTATGGAGACTAGTGCAAAGGATTCCACTAATGTGGAACAGGCTTTCATGGCCATGGCTGCTTCAATCAAGGAGAGGTGCCTGAATCTTTATTTTGCCCCCTTTTTTTTTTCTTTTCTAATGATTTTGAAAGTGTTATGCTACAATAAAATTCTTAAAAAAGCCAAGTATGCTACACAGAAACTGAAGGCTGATTTAATGACAGCAAAGTAAATGTTGACAAGTTCCCAAAGAACTTGATTAAAATATGATAATCTTAGTCTTGTTAGAACTGCAAACGTCAAGAACATACTGAAAGTCTGGTAATAATTTGTTCCATCAAAAGAAGCTTGTTGAGATATGAATCAAGAACTTGGTTGAGTAACTGGTATTTTATGACTTCTCTAACTGTTGAACTTTCACCAAAATGCAGAATGGCAAGTCAACCGCAGAACAGCTCAAGACCTCCAACTGTCAAGCTCCATGGGCAACCTGTGGCACAGAAGAGTGGCTGCTGCTCTTCTTAAAGAGAACTTGTTAGGAAATTGGCACATGTTATGCATATCTGGTATGGTTATGTAAGATTAAACCTTGTCTTTTCATTCAGTTGAAAACTTGTTTCTGGACTGGCCTTTGAGGATGTTATTCATTTGTCTACACTTGTTGATCAGAAGGGTTGTAAAATGTATGAATGTTAATAACAGAGTTCCCGCCTATTCCTTATTTCATTCCCAGAGGTCGATGCGTCTCTTTTGTGGGGATGTTTGGTTGTGATTATACTTAGCTATGCCATTTGTTGTAGGCTCGCATTTCATGCATTAAGCATTTCTTGCATCATCATCATCATCTGAATAAGATATGTGGCTCCATGAGCAACTATTTGTTGAAGATATCCATAAGTTGTGAATAATTGATGTTTTCAATTTATATAGGCGACATATTTTTTGTCACTTGGAAGCAACTGCTAGGTTTGGGACAAAATAATGAAACATGATACGGTACCATTCCACGTATTTGTGATAGGATCCCTTAAGGATACACAGTTTAAGTATGTGCTAAAAACGTTTTCCTTGGCTTGAATAGGATTTGTGATGGTAGTTGTGTTCGAACCTACGTTCTGGGCCGGAATCGTAGTATCACGGTAGTTGTGGATATTTAATTTTCATTACTTCATGCTTAAGAAGTTCGATTTTGTTGCGTGCTTATTTTGGTTGAGGTTTGTTACCATCATGTTACGTTCACGAAAGGCTCATTTTAATACCTACAAGATTCCTCTAAGCGATGTCATTTACTCCTCGGCCTCGCCACATTCATGAAACGAGGTCTGTGATACAATTACTGGTGCAGTGGCCTTAAGTAACAAGTTCCTCTCCAAAATTCAACCGTTCTTTCATATTTCAAGTCCGAGAAGGCTGCTGATACCTTGGTCCATGGCACTTCATGACCACTTGATGATATGGGCTGATATGGGCTTGGTAGAGCCACTTGCCCCTACGCACAACTGTCAGATGGGAGAATGTTACAAATATATAAGCAAGGACTTCAGTGTTTCATCCTCGAGGACAACGAGCTTTTGAAAGGCAGTGCAACGATGCTCTGTGCAGCAGAAAGGCCAGTGAGTTTGGGAGAACTCAATTGGCTTAATGACTTGGTACAAACTCCCAACATATCTGCAATATTTTTTAGCGGGGAAGTGATACAGCTTAGCATTTAGTTGGTTACCTTTGTAACGGAATTCATGAAGTTGCAACTCCTAACAATTCCATCTTCGAGCCTCCGTTCATCTTCACCTTTTCTTTGTCCTTATCCTTGACCCCCTGCCCAATTTCTTCTTTTATGCCTTCTCTTCTTTCGGGTTCGGAAGAAATGTACCACGCTCCTGCAGTCTCGACCGCTAACAATAAATATTCACACCTCGCTGCCAGTTTATGTAGAAGTGGATCCATGGAAGCACGAACGGCAGAAAACACTCGCTTCTTTCTCCAGGGCAACTATAGACGCACTTGGAAGTAAGATGGAAAAGAGGAAGAAAAGCTTCTGTGAATTTGAAATCAAAACTGAGCGGTAAAAGCTCCTAATTGTAAATAAAAAGTTTCACAAGGCAACATATTCTCAGAACAGTAAGATCACAGAACAACAATCGAAGGAACTACATGAAAACATGCATTGGAACTCCCTCAGATATACATATTCTAGAGCAATAGGCACCCACCTTGGCTAAAGAAAACGCACGTTATTACCGTCCATTCCCTCCCAAGACTAAAGGGGACTTCCCAAAAATGGAAAAAGGAAAAACAAAATAGCCAAGACTGAGTTGCACATTTTGATAAGCTCACTTGCCCCCGAGGGTCGGAAACTGTCCCGGGTCCTCAATGTAAGGGACTGCCACATTACTATTTGTACTGCCCCCAGCAGATCCTCTTGCACCACGGCCACGACCACGGCCACGGCCTGAGCCATAGTACCTCTCACCATCAGCAGGCTTAAGGAATTCATTCACGCTGACAGACTGAAAAGCGACCAACAGCACATTGGAAGGTGCAGAAATTCAAGAGGAAACAAAATTTATGAATGATTAGCCATTAAGCTCTAAAATCCATGGGAAAATAGGAAATATACATGCAACACATACAAAGAAGAGTGCAAGATGTGAAAAGCCAAAGTTACCTTTCTTGCTCGCTCTTCCTTATCAGAAGCTTCTTTTTTTTTGTCCTTATCAGAGCCCTGAGGCAAACATGGAGTGACGAATTCATAACAAATCTTTGACATAATACATAAAATGATTAACTGCAAGACTTTATAGAAATGTGTCAAACAATCCTCACCAGTTTGATAAATACATCATCATTGTTCTTTTTCTTTGCAAGCTGCTGCATTGAATCAAACTCCTTGGAGTCCACCTTTCTCTCCTCAGTCTTGAGTGCCTGTAGAACTTTCCTCTTCTCTTCAAGCACTTTCTGATACTCCTCAAGTGTCATCTCCTGGTAAATTACAAAAATTGAAAAAAAAAAGGTTGTGTGTTTTAAATCAATAAGAAAAGTTGATATCCATATTGAATGTGTGAATTATATCCATTATACCTATGAATGATAGCAATGCAAGACAAATTTACTACTAAATTGAAACATCTTGAGAAAACAAGAAAGTTATAGATCACATAAGGAAGCATCAAAACAGAACTGATTTTATCATTAAAAGAACATTCAAATCTTGTTATGCAGGTGATCATGCCAGCAAAACTCAAATGAGCTTCGACAAAATGAGAAGACAAGAACTTGGGAAACAGGCCACTGTCTTGGGTTATTAACAAAGAAACACATAAGTGGATGGATCAAATCAATCTATGATGCAATACTCTAATTTATAATGAAAAAGAAACACAACCAAAAGATAGCAATAATACAAAAAATGACGACTTGTCAACACAAAAAAACATAAAATGGATGAAAGTTGATCTCTTAGCAATACCTTATCTTCCGGTTCTTTTTCTTCAGGTTCATTGTTGGGGCTATCTTTCTTATCATCCACTTGCTCATCTCCTGCAGGCTTCTCATCAACCACATTATTCTCAGTGGCAGCCTCCTCAGTCACCCTAAGCAACAGTAAGAAAGAAACACATCAGTAATCATATAATACAACATGTGGGACCAAAAAAATAAGGATAACTTACTGAACAAGTTCATCAGTTGGTGTACCCCAGTTCCCACGTCCAGACCCCTCACGTTTAATCTCAGTTCTAGGTAACAAATAAATAGAAAGCATCAGCTTGAACATATCCAGCTTAAACATATCCATATGGAGGATGTCAAACAAAAGCCAAAAGTAACAACTTACCCCCTTCCTGTCCCACTACGGCGTTCAAATTGCCTACGAGGAGGGCGTTCTCCTTCAACTTCTCCATTAGTAAAACCACCGCGACGGCCACCACGATAAGGTCGAGGACTACCATATCCACCACGCCTTTCAGATGGCTTCCCAGTGTCTCCATCCTCAGGCGGACCTTGTCCGCCACCAGCCACAGTGTTACCAAAAGAACTTTCATCATTATTGTACTCTCGTCTGTATCCACCGCCAGCACCACCACGTCCACGTCCATAACTTCGTCCACCACGACCTCCACGGCCAGCTTCGTTCCTTGCCTCTCTCACTTTGTTTAAGCAAAACAATAACAACAGACAACATTAACGTCAACTATAAAAAAAAATGAAAGAAACTACTGCTAAGAATGAAGATTGAGGAGCACTACCAACCAAAAGAAAGGAAAAGATTAACAAGCATAATCTACGTAAAAGCAATATCATCTGCCCACACTTGCATCACTAACAACATAAATCTTCCATAAAAAAGACATAAAAACAATATAATCTGCCCACACATACATCACTAACAAAACAAATCTTCCATAAAAAAACAAAATCTTTCGTCAAACATCTCATTACAAATTCTTACATGAAAACTTCGATGTTAGAATTCAGATTACCGATTAAACAGAAGCGAAACTGAAAAGCTGCAAGGAAGGCGAGTTGCAGGCACCTACAGCAAGATATGTACATCCATCTCTACAAAGATTCTAGGACAGATCAGAACATGCAACAAACTAAGGCACATGGAATCTATGGCCGTTCTTTCCGCTTACAGTTTAGTCATCATACATTAGTTCCAACTAGCAATAGCTTTCGAAAAAGAAAACAAAGAAAAAAAAAATCATCTTTCAAAATAAAGAAAAAAAAATCATCTTTTAAAAAATAATCTTTAAAAGAGCAATCTTCAGCCTAACAAGACAGGGAAAAACGAAACATAGATTTAATAATAATTTACAGAAAGACTTCAACTTTAGTTTTTGCGTCTGAAATTAACTACGCAGCAACTCCAAGCTGCCCAACAACAACTGAGGTAGGGTGAGTAAAAAACATCGAAACCGATTATCTTTTTACCAGTAAAACGAAAACACAGTCGAGTCATTTTCATGAATAATCCAGACGCGTGTTTGTGCGTGAGCAGAAGAGAGGAGAAGATGAAGCAGCTTACCAGCCTCCGAAGGTGGGAGAGGCTTGGAGGGTAGCTTAGCCACCTTGGCCGGAGCAGCGGCAGCAGCAGCAGACTTGGCTTGCGCTTGAGCCTGAGCCGGCGCTTTTTTAGCAGGAGCAGCGACCTCCTGCTGAGCTGCGATCTGCGAGGGATCCTCGGCGTCATCGTTGAGCAAATCAAACGGGTTCAAGGTCGCCATTTCCAGCTGCAATCAAGTAATCGCCCAGACCAAACCCCCAAGCTTCGGCTCAAAAAAAAACCCTACCTCAGCAAAACCTCCATAGATTATACGGCGAAGGATTACTACAAGATAGATCTGAAAAGAGAAGGGATGAGTAGAGAGAGAGAGAAACCCTAGCCGCAAAGAAAGGAGCAAGCAATCAAGCAGCCAAGACGAGATGAGGCGAATAAGAGTGAAACCTAATCCTCAAGAGACCGCCTCAATTTATTACTAGTATATTTTTGGTGCTCCTCTACACTGCGCTGCTCGCTCGTGCGCCCGATTATTTTACAATTAGTATCTATTTTATGGTCAATGACACTCATTTTCCCAAATTTTAATTGAATTACATTTTAATCCCTCATGTTTGGAAACGTACTCCTATATATATTAGTTAGTTTAACACCAATAAGAAATTGAATTTTGTATTTATATTGTAGAGAAAATTGGAAATTTAATTTTTATGTTAAATCTAAATATTTTATTATTTTAATTTTATTAATATAATAAATTTATAAAATTAAATTAAAATTTTAAAAGTTGATGCAAAGAGAGGGGTAAAACTATGTTCCAAACTTGGGTGGTAAAACTAACTAGTACAAAACCTCTAGTGACAAAATTGAACTCATCGTTTTATTTTAGGGATAGTTATAATTTACCCCTTAAGGTTTAGGTAAAATTACACTTTATTCCTCCTATTTTAAAAATACACACTTTACCTCATACCTTTTTAATACAGTCCTACAGTAACTTCTGAAATATTAATTTAAATATTATGGTAGCTATCTTTCAGTAATTTCAATCTATATGACATTTTTTTTACACTTAATAGATATTATAAATTATCAGTTTTTTTCTGTATTTCTTTTATTTTTTAAAAATAATATTTTTTAATTTTTAATTAATTATTAAAAAATACTATACATATTAAAATTGCTTGAAGATGATAACCGTATAGTCTAAATTAAAATTGTAGAAGTTACTATTAGATTGTATTAAAAAGATAAGGGGTAAAGTATATATTTTTTAAATATGATGGGTAAAGTGTAATTACTTAAACCTCAATGGACAAGTTGTAATTAACCCTTTATTTAATTATGCCCTTTTCTGTCTTTGTGTGATCAGATTTTCGGTTTCCTTTCTTGCCAGTGCTTTTCAACCGATTTACGGATGTGCCATCCACCGTACCATATTTTTCCCCTCGCCGTACTCGGCACGTTTGGGCAACGTTGAGTCCAAGACGCGCGACTCTTTATAGTTAAATTATGAAGAAATTATGGTTAAATTTAAAATATGAAATATATGGAAATAAAAATAAATTTAAATATTGGATATTGTCATCAGAACAAAAAAAAGTTATAAATAATAAATAATGTAATGATAATTTTAAATAAAATAATAGATAAAAATGTTATTCACAGACACGAATATTTTACAAGTAAAATAAAGTAGTAGTAATATGTATCTTGATAGTATACTCAATAGTTTAAATAAAAATACATGATTATACAATTAATAATCATGCATTATTAGGTAAATTAGTAAGAAATTTTATTCAAAATGAATACAATATTCTACTAATATTGCATATTATTTTATTTTTTATATAGTTCATAGTAGTAATAAAACATAAATTAGATAGAGAATTGTAGAATGTCTAAATTAAGAAAATTATGTAAGACATTACAAACAAATCCTTGAGTATAATTTAGACGTTAGCAAGATGTGATACAATATTTTATCTCTATGCACTGTTTACAAAATTTTGGATTAGAGAGTGAGAATAATATATATGTAAGAAAAAAAAACAGATTTATTATGGTGTGTCAAGTTACTAAAACACATACAGAAAAAATAGGAAAAATAAAAAAAATATGAGTATTTTAAGTATTGGTCCTACAAACATAGTCTTAGCAATCTAACATCACCAAAGACACTGAACCTAATTGCGCTCCCCTATTAATGAAGATGACAAAAATAACTCTACTGGCCCTACCTTACCTGATCCTAAGAAGAATAAAAGGATGAGTATGCATATTTTAAGTATTAGTTCCACGAGCATAGTCTCGGCCCTCTAGCACAACTACCGCTAAGGGACACGAACCTGACTATCACTCCCCCAAATTACAAATTTTTTCTTGTATGCCTTCCAAGTTCTGGGAAACCAGGAAGTTACTCATCATACTTTACAATAACTTATTAAGAAAATGAACATAACTATATCAAGACATTCAAATGATAGACTTTATTATAAAATAAATCAAATATAAGATTAAGTATGATTGGCCGAGCTTAACCCCTACCAATAGGGATGATAAAATTACTCTATTATCCCTGCCATTCCTAAACCAGACCACTCTAACTCGACCTTACCAACAAAGCTTTAGGAAGATTACGAGTTTAACTAATTCGACTAGAGGTGGGACATGGGCCGATCTAATCGGGCCCAAATCAACACTGGCCCATCGTCAAACTTGCCCCAACCCGGTCAAAACCTGCCCCCATAACAGATCATCGATCGTAAGCTCACAATTAAATAGGTTGAATATGGGCCTGAATATAGATGAGTCAAATAAGATCGACCCGGCCCAAAACACAGAATCGAACCATCCAGTCAGGTCTAGTCCTACCGTTGTCCAACGTCTCTCCTCCAACTGCTCCTACAAAAAAATTTATAAAAAAAAAAAGGTTAATTGCACATTCACTCATTCAAACGGTTTTCTACTCCATTTTAACCCCCAAAATTTCACTTTCACCTCTCCCAACAACTAAAATTGAAGGATTTTTTTGTCCAAACAGTTTTTGGCCATCTCTTATAAATACCAATGTCATTTCCACTTTACCCTCACACCAAAATTCAATCTTTCTTCTTCCTCTATTATATTCTCTTAAGCATTTGAGCTTTTTGCTAATCTCTTCCAAATTTTTTACTAATCTCCTCCTAATATCTTCATAATCTTCTCATAATTTTGCATTAATCACTACTATTACTTCGTGAGTCATGGCTTCAAGAGAAAAGGACAAGTTAACGAGGACTTAATCTTCCTGCACCATCAGCCTTTGAGACTTGTTCTATTTTTGTTCTCGGCCTGCCGAAAAAGGTATCTTAATCGAAGAGTTGCATGACAATGATGTTGGAATCGATATGACAAATTATAATTTAGGTCTCGACAATCAATTATCGGATGATGATGTTAAAGAGGTGAATGCAATAGCAGCTGATGATCCGTCAACACAACTGACGCAGACAAATTTTCAACTTATTGCAGAGAAAACCCAAGGACAAAGCAAATCTTTGAGACTAATGGCTTGGGTTTGGGAGCATTAAGAGCTCGTACATGAAAGGAAGTCGAGGTACTGAAAATGCAAACATTATGGAAAAAAGTTACCGTATAAAAAGAATTATGGCACCGAAACACTAAAGGGTCACATTAAAAATCAACATTCTAATGTCTTCTCTAGGACTTCGACCAGTTCTAGAGGACAAACACAACTTGGGAGTACAACCGACGTCGGCGGGTTAGGTATATTTTATTTTAAGCAACAATCTTGTACAGAGGGCATGATAAATTAGATGATACATACTGAAAAAGCTTTTTCACAAGTTGAAGATGTACACCTAGAACCTTGGATCAAATCATAATTAAATCCTGCATTTAAAATAGTGTCTAGGAAAACAGCTAGGAAGGAAAGCTTTAAAATATTTGAAGCTAGAAAATTAAATTTGCAAGCCTATTTTTTTGTTCTTGATCATTGTGTGCATTTACTTCTGACATGTGGACATCATTTGTTGGTCAATCATATTATTGTGTTACTTCTTATTGGTTTGATTCTGATTGGGTCATGCAAAAATGAATTTTATCATTTAGAGTAATTAAAACTGATCATACTGGTTATCATATATACAATTGCATCTTAGAAACTTTATGTAATTATTTTTGTACTGACAAAGTCTTATGCATTTCATTTGATAATGCTTCAAATAATGATATTATCGTTCACCTTCTAAGCCAAGTGTTGAAACCACATCTCAACAGTGCATTCTTTCACATTAGATACATGTGTCATATTTTGAACCTTTGTATGCAAAAGAGTTTAGAAGTTCTCCAAAATGAAATTATACCTATTCGGAACTCATTGACGTATTTGAGGTTAAGACTCGCTGTGTTTCGTGAATTCAAAAGGTTTTGTTTTAAAAATAAAAAACCATTTTCTTATAAACGGTTTAAATTAGATTATCCAACCCGCTAGAACTCCATATATTTTGATGTTTCAAGATGCATACCCATATACAAATTGGTTGCCGTATTTCATGAACTTAAAAATGAGTTGTAAATTCCTTACGACTAAAATATGAGAAAAATGTTTTAAAACCGGTGAATTACTTAAGTTTTTTTATGAGACTACTGAATTTTTCTCTGGTGTTTACTACTCAACCATTCATCAAGTTTTGCTTCATTTAGTGAACATCACATATGCTTTATATTAGTTTAAAGATGATGAGTTGTTAAAACCAATTACCGAAATCATGCAGGCTAAATGGCTTCAATATTTCCAAAACATTCCACCTATCTTTTTAGTTGCTTCTTTCCTTGACCTTTATGTCAAATTAACATGCACGACCACATTGCTTGAAGGCATTTATCATACTTATTTAGAAATATCTTATATAAATGTTTTACCTATGTTTGCCACTGTTTTCGAGTACTTGCATTCTTTGTACAAGTTATATTGTGAGTGGCGTTAGGATAAGGTAATATTTGAAGCTCCTCAAACCGAGCCTAAAAAAAGATTAATCTAATCAAGATTCAACCAAGCCTTCCAAATACTGAAGTGTCGCCGACCGACGACATCAGGTTTAGCTGAGGCTGATGACTATCTCAACACATAGTTCGAGCCAAGCGACGTTGACATATTGGAGTGGTGAAAACAAAAGAAACCAAGGTTTTCTAATCTTGTCGATAATTACACAGGAGATTCTTGCCGTTCTAATCTCCACCGTAGTATCCGATGCAGCGTTTAGTACAGAAAAATATGTAATATCAGAAAAATAATCAAAATTAATGCCCAAGGCAGTGGAAATTTGCATGTGCAACCAAGATTGGGGCATCGCAGTACTTCAGAAGTAAGACCAAAAGAGTTCGGATAATGATGTAATATCCGATGAAAAACATGAATTTTTTTTTCTTTCATAAATATTGTTTGTACTTGATCTGACTATGCTGTTAAACACAGATCATAAGTTTTTATTTTTCGTCATTTTTGGAATGTTTTTGCCATTTAAAAATATAAGTCTTGTTCCGATTATTTGTAAGTGTCATTTGACTTTTTTACTTAATAAAACTTACATCAGTGGTGGTGTTTTTCCTTAAAAATATTTATTACATATATAATTAATTAATTTTTTTAAGTTTTTAAAAAAATTGTAAACCCACAAACCTACCCCCCTCCGGGGACTGGCCCAGGACCGCTCTACCTTAATCCAGTCCATGCCTGGTCCTTTATAACCCTGGCCCAAGCCCGGCCGGTTCAGGTCAAGTCGACTCAGCGCACACCATTAAATTCAACTGCATCCTACCCCTCATAAATTAGTATATTTATTTCTAAAAAATTTTCTTTTATCTCAAAATAAAGTTATAATATAGTGTATTTTTTTTATGTTACCTAATTTTATAAATTTTTATTTATTAATTATTTGTATACATACATATTTTTTTTAAAACATACATAAAATATATTAAAAGAAATGATATCTATCCTATACCCATGGGAGCCGGGTACGAACTCCCTTACATGTTGAAATGGTTTGAATTTCACAATATTTTCCCAAATCTTCTTCTTCACATCTTTATCTACCAAGGAAGACCCATGACTCATAACTCATGATCGGCCTAACCTGCTCTCTCAACGAATACTTAAAACAAAACTTTCTATCAAAATAAATACATACTATATATCAAAATATTTGTACTCCAATGAAACTGTTGTTTTTTGTTTTCTACAAAGAAAAAATGTTCATTACTTGTCAAGATGATTGTTTAAAAAATCAATTATTTATTATATAGTTTAGGGTTCTAATCAAGTCAAACCAAACCCAAACACCCTTAGCTCAAGCTCAACTGAAACTTTTCATCAACACCACAGCCTGATAATAGTCATATATTAGATGAATCCCCATTATTGGACAATTTCTATTTCAAAAAAGTTAATAATGATAACAATTAATAGACGCATGAAAAAATAAAGAGGAAGTTGATTTTCAACTCTATGGTTAAGATATAAATATTTAGCTAGGCATTGACTATTAATAATAAAGTTGTAAACTAATAACATTTAAAGAAAAACTAATCTAATGAAGATCATTATAATTAACAAATAAAAATAAAAGTATTTGTGCTATTCATTAAGAAAATGACTTAACATAAAAAATTTAACCTGATGTTAATTTTTTTATTACATTTTATGTTCAACCATCTCCCTCATATAGTATTAGCCTATATTAATTAACCCTTAATATAGTGCTAGGTTATTCATTTAATTATTGATTAAAAAAACATTTAAAGAAAAAATAATGAAGGTAATGGGAGAAAGTTATAATTTGAAGCTAACATAAAAAAAACTCCAATCAAGAGTCATGTATTTTTGGTAAATTAACATGAGTGAGTGATAAAAATAATAATAACACCATATAATGTAAAATATATTTATAAATTTAAAAACAAAAAAATACAATAACAATTAACAAAATAAATGATTAGAAAAAAATTTAATAGTAACCAACCACAACACAAAAAAATCAAAATATTGAATGAAAAGAAAAAAAAAAAGGGAACAAAGAACATATCCATTATTATCTATTAGTTTAGATTTTTTTTTTCAATATGTACTCATATATATGGGAAAATTTATAATAGGAATGATAAAAGTCTAAGATGTACTAAAGGAAATAATATTAACACCCATCATAATGCAATTTACCTTTTTTGTATAATGCATAGTTGACCAAATCAATTTAAAACAAAAAAAATACTGATATTAGTTTGATGCATTGGTTCAACAAAAAAAAAAACAGAATTTTGATAATTATACAAGAATTTTAGATTGAATTTAAGTTAGGAATGTCAATTTGAACCCTACCCTGTGGATACAGATTCGGGGTGAATCTGGATTTTTTTTTTGTAATAGAACCCGTTGGATGCGAGTAGGATGCGGGCTTAGCTAACAACCCTCCCCATTAAATGGTGTATATTACATATGGTTGTTACATACCATGTTTTAATTACTTATATTGTAACGTCTTGTTTTTAACATGTTGTGACAACTTATTTTTTCTCTTTTTGCTCATTTTTTCTCCTATATTAATTGAAGGCCTTGTAAGTAGTTTACATGTTACATTTCTCTTAATCTCATATGTAATAATTTGGCAGATTTGCCGGTCGAGAACCCGCTTCCTACCCGCTAGTACAAGGGTAGGATATGGGTTTAGAAAACCCTACCCGATGCAGATTGTGGACAGGATTCAGGTTGTATGAATTGTATCACGAGACGGGTTCTAGAATTGCACAACCCTACCCGAACCTGCCCCATTGACATCTCTAATTCAAGCCTTTACAATTGAATAACAAACTAATACCTTTTACCATTGAGAATAATAAAAATATATTTGGTAAGTGTTAAAGTATTTTTTTTAATATTTTCCTAAAATGAATTAAATGTCAATTTAATTTTATTTTAGAAACAATTAATGTTGACATTCCCATTTATTTTAGAAAGTGATTCAAATTTACAATTATTTGAAAAATTAATTGTTTTCTTTATATGAAAATATGTGCTAACTAATGTAAATTTTTATTTTACATAATCAAATGTTTCCTTATGAACAAATTATTCTAGTTACATAAAATATTTTGCCTATTAAATTTCTATAATAGAGACATGGTATGAAGGTTTTAGAATAAATATGAAAGGTTATGATATTATTGCCAAAATTAATGTTTCCTTACTAATTGCATTATATATACAAGATTTTGAAGAGCTTCCCTTTTTATATGAAGTTAATGTGCAAATTTATGTGAGAAAATATGCTATAAAAATATATTTTAAATATGTTAATGCGTAGGAGATCGCAAAGAAGACAAAGGAATATTGAAAAATTTGTTCTTAAAAGTATTAAAATGGATGTTTTTGGTACCAAAATTATAAAATCTTTATATTGATTAGTAAATGAAAAAGTGTACAAGAAAAATGTCTTTTACGGTGACAACATGACCATTATACATTTATGAGCTTTACATAATTATATTTATCATAGGTTAAACTGACTAAATAGTATAATTACAATAATAAGAATTTATGGGTTTTACATAATGAAAATGATACACTTAGAAGATATAAAAAATGAAAAAGTGACATATTATCAAATATAAATAAAAAAATAACTTATATTATATAACATAGATTTTTTTTTTCTTTTTCCTTGTCTCTCTTCAACTCGTTTCCATGTCTCTATCTTGTTTTTATATCTTCCATGATAGAGCTTTCAAGTTTGTCCTTCAATATGAAAATAATGAAAAATCAATAATTTTAAAAGAAGATTCAACAATATAGATAGAATTTAGTTAGAATTGCAATCTAAAAGATAAAATGTCATAATTCAAATCTTTAAAACATACAAAATAAAAATTTCATATGACTGAAATGTATCACTACACAATAATATTGTTTCAATCAAATTAGGTTCTCAAAATAAAAGAATACATACATACATACATACATACATACATAGAGAGAAAGATAGATAGAAAAAGGAGAAGAAACCTAAATCGAAGGCATCAATGACAAAGAATCATGCATAATTTCAATATTGAAAAATATGATTTTTTTAAATGAAAATAAGAGATATGCTTATATTTGTGTAATATTTATATGATTATAATGTGTTAATATATATAGAGAAAAATATGAAAGGAAATATATCAATTTTCCAAAATAGGTTACATAACATATGGCTAATAAAATAAATAGAGTATTTATTTATGGAAGTTATATATTTAAAAGTTAATTTTTTAATTTTAATTGATATGTTTTAATTTCAAAATTAATACATAGTTGAATTTCCTTTTAAATATCATAGTAATTAAAATGAAGAAATGTAATTTTATAGCAAATATAGTAACAAAATTGGAATGTTAGTACAAAAAAAGAGATAGGCAGCATGAGAGTAAAAACAAACATGTAAGCAATAGTTAAGGAAAAGACGTTTCTATGCATGCAAATGATCTTGCTTTAGCATATAATATTAGATTATTTTTATCCTAAAGCCTCATCTCAAGTGATTAAGCGTTAGGATATCAAGGTAAAAGTCAGTGATTCGATTCCTGCCCTCATTAAATTTTTCGTAAAATGCCAGTTATGCTGGTTTTGCGCCCTTCTAGGTCCTGAAAAGCTAACATTTCCTCTTTCCTTAACTATAAAGTACCTCCTACTCTTGTGAAGATGTTTTTTATTATCAGACACACACACACACATATTGGATTTAGTAATATTATTTTTAATAAAAAAATATGTGTAAATACAACAAATCTCATTTTTTGTAAAATTATAGATATATACAAATAAATAAATACCTAAATATGAACATTACGACTAGCAAATCAAGACATATGTACACAAAATTTGAAACACATGTACATGCACAAAGGAAAACAAAAATCATATTATTTACCATACTACAACTATGCCATGCAATACTAGTTCTACATGCGTACAATTCTCTGGAAAAAAAAAATAGAAATCGCCTTTCATTTTCCAAAAATCAAAACCAACCATTACCTCTCTCACAATCTTCAAAAATCATTTCCCATGTTTCAAAACTAGAGTTTCAAAACAATCATTTGTTTATTCTCAATGAATTCATCAAATGAAATTTTTCTAGGAAAATTGACTTATAGAACTAAAAGCAACAAAACAGCTTAAGAATGTCTATAAAACTACATGTTTGTTTACTTTTTAAACAAAACTCATGAATTCTTAATTTCACTATGCTTTCCATTGCTTAAAGGCTCTAAATCGACACACAAATTGAAATACCTTACAAGTCTGAACCAGTATCAACAACTCCAAAGCCGCATTATAGTTATTAGCTTCATACCTGCAGAAACCCATACTCATTTGTGTGAAACCCTAACTTCCCATTCTACAACATTCATAGACTTCTTGTATATATCCATATTTTTACTCACATTAAGATAGTAAGACAACTATTGCCAAACCAAAAGCCCTCCATGAAATTTATATGTATATTACTTTTTACATTATTATTTTCTTTCATGTGCTTTACCTTGAACAATACATGTATATCCATATCTGGTTGTATCAAAATACACATATCTACCTCTATATTCATATTGTTATATATGCAAACTTGTATAACAATCCTCATCTGTCACATTGTTTTATATTTGCCTTTTTATTGCAATAGTTGTCACACTACAACCAGTTTACTTTAGACTCAATAACTTGTTATGTTTATTGGGTGTTAACACTTTCAATTTTTGTGTTATCTAAATATATGCCATGTTATAGCCCACCTATGAGGTGCAATTTCACAATCACTTGAACTCACACACACATTGTTACTATATTAACAAATGAGAAAATTACAATATAAAGACATAATGGCTATAAACCATTATATAGCATGATTTTTCCCATAGTTAATGGAATATGAGAGGTAAAGTGTATAATCTACACCTCTTTAAAGGATCCACACAATGGTTACTTAACCCTCAAAGAAACCCTAAAGGATTCCTTGGTCAACAAGTAACCTATGGACTTTATTGTAAGATTTCAAGACTTAGGTACTCAATTGTACAACTTTAAAAGAAAGGTTTTAGAGGGATTTGAATGGTATGGAAGCAATTTTTGGAGGCTAAATTTCATAAAGGAAACAAAAGCTATTATTCAAGAACATAGGACAACTAGGTTTACAATTGTTTACAAAAATAACTTAAGGATGGGAGTATCACTAACAAGGGCCAAAGGTGGGCTAAAGATTAGCCAAAAAGTCTTTGCTTAAGGCATACTTATAGTGACCTAAGTGAGGGTTAAGGTTAAACTAATTAAATCAAGAAAAATATCTTGATTTCTTGCATTTCCTTGGTCATTTTCAGCCCTCACTAGTCAGAGTTCCTTCCTTAGCTCCCTCATAAGTTTCTATAGCCACCATAGCTCAATATCTCAGGAAATCATAAAGGAATTCAATCGGATGCAACAAGAAAAAGAAAAACCTTAGTTTTCAGGTTTATTATGTATCTCTTGAAGATTTTAGCCTTCACAGCTTATATAAGAGTTTTATCTAGGTTTCATGGTTGTTTATTGTTCAATACTGATGCCCAAACATCCATGAAGCTAAGACCCTACGCTTGGAAAAGAGCCAAGAGCTTGATGAATCAAGTTTAGGTTAAAGGGGAAATTGCACCTAGGGTTTCAGCCTTACAGCTTTGGTGCTCTATTATGGCAGTGACATTTAGGGTTTCTAGAGCCTAATTTAGTACTAATTAAGACCAACTAACCTTCTAAGACCAAGCATTAGCTTTAGAAGAGCTTTATAATGATTACATATTGTTTATTTGATTGTTTATGGACTAACCTTAATGATGTATTGCTGCCAGCATTGCATTTGATCATGTTCTATTTGTTTATGCATTTGGATGGCCATATTTTTGTATATGTGCTTTGTTTTTGTGTTTTTATGTATTTGGATTTTAGGTATGTTGTTAGGAATTCAAGTTTTTAATGATAAGCCTTTACTAAATTTTTTTAAAGAGACTTACCCCATTTCTGTCCATTTTAAGAGCATCTGAAAGAGAACATTCAAACTAATAGCTATCATTTGAATTTCTCTGTGAAATTTCAGGTATATTAACTTCCATATGTTTAGTTGTAAACTAAAAATTTTCATGATTTTTGGAGTACATTAGCTATTTTTAGTAATGGTACTTTCTGTTAGCTGGTCCCTTCAAGTTTCTGGAGTACTTAATGCTTTTGAAGTTCTCCAAGAAGCTTAGTGTGCGTATAACTAAGTTAATATCATGTATGTGGTGCATAAATATGTGTAAATGAGTTGGGTATGTTGTATGTGTAGTGTGAGAAGGATATATGGATATATGGAGTGTAGTTTGAAATGTGTATACAATATTGTTCATATGGTGTTTATGGGCTGTTTTGATGACATTTTTATGAATGATGGTTAAAAGGGTTCTAAATTCATGGGAATGGTTTTCCCAGGTGTATATGACATGTATGGACACTACCAAGTAAGTTTTGCACCTGGAAATAGAGTGTATGAATATTATGATATTTTGTATGGGCATAATGGTCAATAGTGGCTAAAATTTGGTACCCTATACTCCAGCTGCAATAACTTTCGTACATAAAGAATTTGGCTATAAAATTTTGACCACATCTAGAACACTTCAATATGAATAACTTGGCATTTGAATAACTGGATTTGGTGCCCTGTAGCCAGAGTTATGGCCTATCAAAATTGGCTGATTTTGTTGAGCATTATTCATATGGTCATTTCTACCCGGTTAAGTGTAAAATTTATAATTGTAAACTTAGACGAATTTAATGTCTCAAACCTATTTCCCTATGAAAGTTGAAGTGTATTAAAGGGTTTAAAATCTTTTAAGGCACAGGAGAACACAGGTAGAATTTAAGTTGGATACAGTATGAAAGTTTGGACACATAAAATGTGCACCAATAACATCATGTGTGCATATGATTGTACATTCACTTAGGGATTTTACTCAAATTCCATATTAGCCAGGTGTAACGACTCTCCAAAAATCCGGACAAAATTACTGAGGTAACTTCAGTTATTTTAGTAATTTAATGTACTTAGAATATTTAATGCAAGCAAATTCTCGGTTTAATAAACTATAGTAGCTTAGAGAGAACAAAATTGATCATTTAAGTAAACCGGACCAAGAAGGGCATTTTAGTCATTTCATATAGTGACCCATTTTTATTTCACGGTTGGGTGAAGGATGGAAATTTATTAAATTTAAGATATCACGGTTTTTTTTCGTGATTCTCATTCTACCCTGGTGAAATTGTGACTCGACTAAATTGTTTGTGAATGGTTTTTATGTAACCTTCAAAAGTTCAGGCCTAAATTGCACGTCTATCAAAGCTGAGGACTGGGCGTGTAATTAAGGTAAAGAAGGATTCAGGCGCAGAATAATTCTGATTTTGGTCCTAATTTTTCTGGGCAGTCCTGTATAAGTGCCCAACGTACTATTGTGTACAAAGGAGGCACCATGTGCGTGGCATGTGCAATTAAAGCCTACATAAGTTGACTTCTCATTAATTGCTCGGCCAACTTCTCCTACAAGTTCCAGACCACCCGAGAGCACTCTCTCCTCTTCAAAACTCCATTGCTAACCAAATCCAAGCTTCAATCCATCAAATTCAAGCACAATTAAGTAAATTTTTGAAGGAAAATCAAGTATGGGACCATCCTAGGCTTGAATTTCAAGCTATTTGTTCAAGTAAGTTTTGTTTTGTTCTTCCCCTATTTTTGACCTTCATAAGGCTCTGTAATTGCTGGATCTACTGATTTGAGCTTAGTTCTTGTTTGTTTTTTAAGGGAAAAACAACAAGAAAAGCTTGGAAATTAAGCTTAAGTAAGAAAGGTAAGAACTAATTCAATTTTTCTTATTTTTTATTAATTCCAGAATTTTTGTGGGTTTATAAATCTGGAATTAAGTGTGTTATAATCAGTTTTTGTTAGCTTGTGAAGGCAAAAATACGTTTAAAACTCATTTAAACCAAGTTATTGAAAGAAGGCTAAAAGCCTAGTTATTTGTTGATTCGGTTCGGATATGTCCGGATTTTTGGGTTATTTGTGCTGAAAAATGGTTGGATTTAATGTGTTTATATTGGTTCTTAGTTGATTATAAGAGAAATAATCAATAGGAACCTAGATTTTTCAGTCTTGGAGTTGAAAGGATACAACACCGAAACCGGTGTTGTTGTGTGTTGAGTAAAGGGCCAATTAATTGGAATCCATTGAGAAGGTTGTTCCTAACCATTTAAACCATAAAGATGTTGTAATATTGTCCTAATTATGGTTTATTTATGTAGCTAAATGATCAATTAAAAGAGAAATACTCAAGCTACTATAAAGGTATAAAGAAGGATACAAAACCGAGACTATAAGGACACTGAAGTTGGTGTTTGCTTGCATTAATTATTCAAGGTAGGGGATTTTAAGTTCAAGTTTAAATTGATGCATTATGAATTTTTCTACAATGCATTAATTAAGTGAGTAAGAGGTGGACAAGAAGTGACTTAAGGACTATGTAATTAAATATCCCTTAAGTAAGTATACAGGGTACTAAGTATTTAAGATGGGCTTTGATGCTTAAGAGTACCCTAGCTAAGCTGCCAAGCTTAGTAAGAATGACAGGGTACTAAGTATTCAAGATGAGCTTTGACGCTCAAGAGTACCCTAGCTAAGCTACCAAGCTTAGTAAGAATGAGTCACCAAGAACTCCTGTACAGCGTGAATAAGGGCAAGTAATGGCAAGCCAAGCTTGCTAAGGCAAAAGTTAAGCTCTTGTAAAAGTAAAGATAAGTAATGGCAAGCCAAGCTTGCTAAGGTAAAAGTTAAGCTTTTGTAAGAGTAAAGATAAGTAATGGCAAGTCAAGCTTGCTAAGGCAAGAGTTAAGCTCTTGTAAGAGTAAGGAATGTAATGGCAAGTTAAGCTTGCTAAGGCAATAGTTAAGCTCTTGTAAGAAGGACTAAGTTGAGGATGGGTTCCCCGCCATAGAACCCGTACTAGTGGCCATTAGTCAAGACCTCATAACATTTTGAGCTCACGTTAAGATGCGTATATATGTTATATATGCTGGGTCCTAAAGTTTATTTTGCAGGTATTTAATTCCTTACTGAAAATTTATGATTCTCACTCCCTTAAGTATCACATTGTGCAGATACTAGTAGTGTGAAACCTAACACCCCCTGAAGGGTTGTTAAGCAAGGTTTTGGTGCAGGTATTTAAAGTACCATGAATCTTTAATAATTCTAAGTTAATGGTTAGTAATATTATTGTACTAACTGAGTTATTTAAAATAGCCTTGACAGATACAGGCAAAGTGCACAAGGAGAAGTTGGACATCTCATTTCTGGAGCTTTTGTGCTCAGGTGGGAGTTATCTTGATAGTCTCAGACTTTGTACATATTGGGTACTTAGGTACCAAGGAAATCCCTCTAGTTTGACAAGTTTGTGCATAGACTTATTTAGTGCATATGTCTGTATATACACTGTGGTTGCTTATGGATGTACATAAGTTAAGTGATATGTGTACATAAGCTAATGCTTGGAAGTTCAAATAAATATATTTATATGACTTTAGCATGTGTTTCAAGTGTTTAATAAATGCCGAAGTTAAGCACGCAAGTATTAGCTTAGCCATTTGCAACCAAGAGCAGGAATACTAAATCCTAATTATCCTAAGATCCTGGGAATACCCTATATCAGGATAAGCGAGGAGGTTCCCTCACACCAGGAATAAAGAATTTTACTGCCATCATTACTTCCAGATAAAATTGTATGTAAATATGTGTGTGATGGTTGGACCAATATACATATCTTTGCAAAATGACCAAGAGGGCCACTTGGGTAAACATAGTGCGTATGTTTTGCTTGGTCTACAGGATATGGATTGCCTGGGGATTAAGCCCATTAAATTTAATCACTACATAGAAGCACTCAGAGTGGTAACACACACACACACACTTCAGTCTCTTACACAAAAATCGTAATATGCTTTTGCACATATCCTAGAGGACTTAGACCATGAAATTATTAAAGAAACTTTACAAAACTAAGTTTTAGTACTTTCACAGGTTTACCTAGTAAATAAAACAACAATACCAAAACCAATAAGTGAATTACTGACTAAATCGAAAAGTCAAACATTTATTTGACTAGTTAGAAAGTTTCCAACTTTAGTGGGTAAATATTGGTTCCCACGGGTAAAACTTCATCAAAGTTAAGAAACACATTTTACCCTAGCAAATTAGTTGGCTAGCTAGGAAAAACCACATTTTTCTTTCAAAAATCTAGTATTTTGAGCTCAAGGCCTAAACTTGGCCATAACTTCTATAAACAAAGGGCTAAACAACAAAACAATAGCTTCAAGACTAGGGCTAAAGGTTCAAACTTGTTTCTTATGCAGTCTTAGACATGTACAAATAAATCTCCAATGGTAAAATGGGTAAATTTGTTAATACACTATAAGGAGTAAGGTTATTTTGCCATTAAAGTTTTTTTGTGGACAAATATGCCATTGATCTTTTTGAAGGGTGCAAATTTTCTATAAATATCATGTGTTGGAAGCAAATCTACCACTGGTTGTTAAAATTGTTTAATGTGGAAAACGTTAAAAAATGATAAAAATGTAAGTTTCAATGCTAAGTTTCCTTTACCTAACACCTTAGCCATAGAGTTTTTTAATCTATCATTTTCACCATCATTTTCATTACAGTAAACTCATGTACTCTTCACCACCCTCTACCCTTTTTTGCCACTGTCGTTACCTCCATTCTTTCACACATCTCGACAATGCTCTAAAAAACGCTTATTAAAATAAATATGATCAAACATGGATTGATTAATGCAAGTGGCATTAAATTTAGAGGTGCTGCAGTTTTGGAATAAATGATTGATGGTTGTGGTGGTTGAAGGTTGCTCAACAACAATAAGGAAGGTGAAAACAAGAAGGCTCAATAATGGAGGTGTGTGGTCAAACATATGGTTTTGACTCATTTAAGTGTTGTAAACTATTTGGGTAGCTTGAGGTTAAGGAAAAAAAGTTTAGAGACTGGTTTAAAAGTTGTGCCATGAAATATTTTCTTAACAAATAAAATATTCTTACCATTTATTGGCCAATAGAAAAATTGCACATAATGAGAATCTTAATGGCAAATTTGCCTATAAAAAATAAAGTTTATTGGTAAAGTTACTTTACCTCTATAGTTTAGTGGCAAATTTGCCTTTTTTGTCAATTTCCAATCAAAACGTTGATTTAGTAAAAAAATTAACCTTAAAGCCAAACTTGCAGAACTAAAAGAAAAACACCGCAAACCATTCAAGAGATAGGAAATGTTGATTCCAATTTTTATGTAATTTGTAATTGAAGTTAGTGTAATAATATAAACCATTTAGGCCTAACAAGGATCATCAACAATACGTATTTTTATACATGCATTTAAACCACATAAGAACCATAGCTTGATGTTAAATTGTTGTTTTAATAGACCTCAGTCCATATTCACTCACACACTGACACAAATAATAGATTTAGTACTTTGCAATCTTATTTACATAACACTTCACTATCATAATAACTTCCAAAATATGTAGGTTAGAATTGCTTCAATCCCAGGGATATGCCTTATACTTCTCTATTCAACCTAGAGTGCTAACTTAGACAAAAATGTTGTCTTTGGTGATTTGCCCTTCACACAAGTTGTTTTTTTACTTCCCAACATAGTAACTACACTTAAAAAAAAATCATTAATTCAACTATCTTTGAGATAGACTTAGCAAGTCATTCATTACATAAAGCACACAAAGATAAAAATAACCTGTATAAAACCAAGACCTCAAATACAAATGAACAACTATTGATTATGTTCTTCACTTGAAAATGGTAAAAACTTTAAGGGTGAGTTCATAAGAACCAAGTAAGGAAACTTATAGTCACTGTCATTACACAATAACAAGTACACACTATAATCACACATGCATTTAAACACTAATTACAATGTCTTTATTTTACAAGAGCACTCTGAGAACCTTATTAGGCAATTGATCAATTACGGTGCCTAAGTTACACCAAGTTCGCATTATGTGCCTACCATACTATCAGAGCTATTTTTGGTTTCATTGACTTGTCTCTGATCAGGAGACTAAGTGTTCACTATATCAACTTTTCTAGAGCATTAAGGCGTACATGCTCTTTGTTGATCATGTAGTAAAGTGGCTCATTCTTCCACCTAAACAACACTAAATCTTTCACAGATACAAACTTTCACAACATTATGCACTATATAACCATAAATGTTCCAAAGGACTACTAGTTTCCTTATTAGAACCTCCTTGAGTTGAAATTGAAACATGGACACAACTTCAATCTTGCCACCTTCATAAACAAGAAAGATTTTCTGAACCTAATTCTTATTCTATGTGTGTTTTCCTTTTTTGTTTAACCTATAATCTTCCTAATTATAGTATAAATTAGACCAGGAACCAACTCTCCTAACTAAACCTCATGGTGACAACACATCAAGTTCATGCATGAGTGAGGTTTTAATCCCACTTCAATCCCCCTTAAACCTCGAATGCTATATTTACACCCAAACCTTCCCAAAACATCTAGTTTAGTCCATAGCCCATCCTATACATTATTTCTTTTTTAGTCCAATCGGGTCCCACACTTATTCTTTTTTCTACATTTCCCTTTTTTATTTCACTTACACCTGTGACCTTCTACACTACTTTATTTCTTTTGTCTTCCGCAATAATTCACAATTAGACTCCTAAATTTTAAATCCAACCACTTATCACTAAACACTCAAGGGGTGTAACAAGCCATATGTACAATGTCTTTAAATTTATTAAATAAGCTATTAATCTAACATTTTATATTTATACCATTGATATATAGTTGACATATAGGTCAGAGATCGTTATACAATGAGACATTTTATTTTATTTGACATTGTTGCACAATAATTGCTTCATTGTTCAGTTTCCAAATTACTCTATATATATTGTTTAGTTCGAATTCTTAACCTATGTTTTACAAAATTCCAAAAAAGGGCATATACTTATTTTGTTTTTTGTAACATCAGAAAAATGGTGAAGAAAAAGGTGCTAAGGAAATTTAGACGTCTTTAAAGTATGAAATTTTTTTAGTAGATTGATATTACAAAATATAACCATGATAATATTCATTCTGGATTTAGAGTAAAAAAATCTAACTTACTAACTATGCACACGAATCCCGATAGCTTCTTTGTTCCATTTCACTATTATGAAAGGTTTATACATCATATATATCATTTGTGCAACAAATTTATTTTATTTATATATAATTTTTCATTACATTTAATTTTTAGCAACATTTTTTTAGCTCAAAGATAACTACTTATTAGCGTTAAAAGGACATTCCATAAGAATGAAACTACTAACAATGTGCTATTGAAACAAAGTCATTATATTGGGTCTGAAACTCTAATTTTTCTATTTTGCCATTAAATATAAGGTGGAGAGTAATTTTGCTACTGAAGCATTTTTTTGGGCAAGTTTGCCACTAACATTTTCAAAATGGGCATATTGCTACCACCATTTAACAACATGTTAAGACATACTAAGAAAGCAATAATGTGGTAATATTTTGTTGACATGGAACTAATGTGGAGGCACAGGTGTGCCTCAGGTGAACATATGGTCTTTTGATTCAGTGATTGGTAAAAAGGAAAAACTATAGTATAGCGACTCAAATTATACTTGTTTCCTTTTTTAACCCCTAATCTTTCGTCTCCAACATTAAAGCCACAATCTCAAACTTGTCTTCCTTAACCCTTAGAAATGCAAGGCTAGAGAAATGCATCGTTGAATTTTTCCACTAAAATTCCCCTTAAACTTATTTATACAATTACTGCAGTTTCAGCCTCAGCTGCAGCAACTCAAGCCCACAAACTTACTAAAGTCCAACGGTGGTAATTGTCAGGCAATTGTTGCTTGCTGACTATAATTGCCAAGTAATTGTTGCAACTGTTGCTCCTAGTTGGCCACCACCACCTCATTTTAGACATTGCTTCAATTCCTATACGTCGTTAGCAACTGACGACATTGTATTAAGGAGGAAAAGAAGATGCATCTTATTCCTGCCGTGCTTCATGCATGATCCAACTCCATCAGATAACCCTTCACTTCGTTTGCCTCTACGGATGTCGCCATCGTCACTGGCGTCAAAGCCTAACCCGCAGAGTTTCCCAAAACTGTCATTGTTGAGAGAATTGTAGACATACTTGTTTCCTGATCCGTCTAACATGCAAACTCAATCAAATGTACCAACTTTATGTGTCTGGTATTTTTGTCCAACTAATCAAACTCACCCTCACCCCCTAATGGAATGTTTTTTGTGATAGTAGAATATTCTCACCGTTAAGTGTCATAGTAGTAAATTTCTCTTTATTCCAAAACATTAATGACAAATATGCCTGTTAAAAAAATGTTTGTGATAAATTTGTCCAAAAAAAACAAAATACCTCAGTTGCAAAATTACTTTCCACCATATATTTTAATGGAAAAATTGCCCATTTTGTCATTATTTTGATGAACTACTGAAAATTGTGTTTGTCATATTGTATAGTGAACCAGTGACACCCACTAAGGATTTATTCAGCTAATTTCATTATCATCCCACATATGATTTGACAAATCATTCTAAAAAGATTGTAGTTGATGTTCAATCCCTAAACAGTACAAAATGTGCTATTGTTCTTTTCTTCTCTGAATTGATTAAAAAAATTTAATATTGTATGTGATACATTTTTATTGCAGCTATATGAAATTGTTGCTTGAGATATTGACAAAGAATGATACTGAAGATGTTTAAAACAAATACTAACTGATTGTTTATTTAAGTGCATAATTAGCAGATGTTCTAGATTGCCAAAACCTTTTATTTCATGTATTATTAATTTTTATAAATTACTTTAGACAAATTGAACTTAATTTTTTAATATAATTTTTTGTTTACTTCTTACTTTTTATATATTTTTTTGTATGTGAATTTATTAATATGTTTTCCACAAATTTTTTTGATCTCATGATAATGCCAAGTATTTAAATTAGTTTTTACATATCTAACGAGTCTAGAAAATTTTATCTAAATAATAAGCTTTAGTTTGAATGATTTAAAAAGTTAATCTGCACAAATAGTAAACCATTTAAAATGCTAACCAGAATAACAAAAAATATCCTTAAACAGAGCTAACCGCGAAGCATATCATAGTGCTTCAACTGGCTAGATGCCATAGCAGCCACGTAAATATTTTGAAATATATTATCATATCTAGTAAGATCGAAGCTCAAAAGTTCTAAGACACTAGTGGTATGTTGGCTAATTGGCATGATATCCAAAATTTCTTGTGATTAGTTATAGTTTAAATTCTATTTTGTATAAGAGGATAAACTTAGGTAGTATGGGTGAGATTTAGGGTAGATTTATTAATTGAATTTTTCTTGTAATTTTCTTTTATAATGTAATTTTGAGTACAAAAAGGATAAGTGTCATATCAAGTCCCTTAACTTATTTTTATATCTTAAATAAGTACCTTACTTTAATATCATCCTATTAAAGTACCGTACCTCATTTACCACATCTCAATTAGATTATTTTTATTAATTTCAGCGTTATATTAGATGAGAATTGCTAATGTGACATTTATTAACATTAAAATAAATATAAAATAACAATTATGGTTCCTAAACTTTTCTAAGCAATAATTTGAAACCATGGAATTCTAAGAGTAATGTTGAACCCAAACCAAATCAGGCAAATAGCTGAGAAGATGAGCCGCTGTGCACCATTCCTCTGTTTCTTCACCGGCGGATTCTCCAACGAACCAGGTTCATGTCCCAAGGCTGAAATCGAACTGATTCTCCAATGAATCGCCAGCAGATTCTCCAGTTTTCAGCGATGAAGTGTTTCAAGAGGTCCGCGTCATTCTGCTTCTCGGTGATATTCTCCTCCACGCGAAATGCCTCCTTCTCCGCCTTCAAACGATGCCAGATCGCGAAATCGATGGACGGTATTGGGAGAGACGAAATTGATGGTCGACGAAATCGAAGCCAGATCCACCCTCAAAAGACGTCTGATCCGCCAGATCCGGCAAAATCCATGGCCGCATCTCCATAATCCTTCTTCGATTTCGAATACCCCACCACCAGATTCTGGCATTACCCTTGCCAAATCTTATGGCCACCATACGATTTTGAAAACAAATTACCCTCACTGCAATCCCTCTCACATTACCTACCACTAGATTTCAAAACAATCCCTCACTGATTTCGAATACCTCAGCACCAGATTTCGCGATCGGATGCGGTGGCAATGGCCTCCGACCCTTGTTTATGGTGGCGACTCGAATGGGAGTTCTCCAGTTCTGTGACTGACGAGATCTGACGGTGATGGCGGGGAAGAGGGAGAGCATCGGTGGGGAGGACGATGGAGGGTTCAACCGCACCACTTCCGGCTTGATTTCAGCACTCGAAGCTGGTTTGATTTCCTTGTGGCTGTGACGGCAGCTGTTCCGTCTTTCACTCTGACTCCACAACATTGGATTGTTGTTTTCTTTTATGGGTTTTTCTTGTTTTTCGAATTTGATGCAAAAGAAGGATTGGGCATTGGGAGAGACGGACGTTTAAGTGTAGAGATCTGATGATGGTTAAAATGCAATTTTAAAAATTTAATGTTTAAATTTATTGATTAAAAAGTTTGATAAATAAAATTATTATTTTACATTTATTTTAGTCTTAATTAAAGTTATGTTGGCAACTTTCAACCAGTTTAAAGGTAGAATTGATGAAAATGATCAAATTAAAAAGTGATAAATGACGTAAGGAATTTTAATAGTACAACTTTAAGGTATGGTACTCATTTAGAATATGAAAATAAGTTAAAAAATTCATGGGAGAAACATACCCATAAAAAAAAGGGAGAGTTTCAAAAAATTTCCTGAGGTTTAGTGAATACTTCACTTGCCCCCCATTCTGTTTGGAAATCCTCCACTTTATCCCCTAAAGTTTAATAAATCCTTCACTTACCACCCTTTCATAATATTGAGGACCAAAATGCCCCTTTCCCAATTTTGTCAATGTTTATCTTTGGACAAATAATTTAGAAAATTTTTATTTTGGTAATTAAAAATTTAGAAAAATTTTGAAAACACTTTTAACCATCTCATATCAATTTAAATATGTACTATCTAGTCAATTAATTAATATTAATAAATTAAAATTATAGCCTTTACAGAATTGTAGATTTTTATAGTAATAAATCATGTAAATATTAAAATGAATACTTAAAAAAATAAATCTATTTATATGAACTTTTACATACTGGTATATGAACAATAATGCCATTGTCAAATGTGGATACTACATTTACTTAATCTAATTGCCCAATAATTATTGTATAATTACTAGAAAATTTAAATTTTCTATTATTGATGAACATTTCACCTAGGTGAAATTTCAAAAAGGTGACAATTGTGATAAAAAGAGGGTGTATAAACCTTACTAAACATTTAAGGTCGAGATTATTTTGCATTAGTTTTAATGTATTGTTGTACATTATTCTTATATAAAATTATTATTTACTTTATTTCAAAAAAATTATTATTTAATGAAAATTTTAATTTACTGAGCTTTACATTTTAAAAAGTCTAAAACTATCTGAAGAGTCATAAAAATATTCTAAAATTATTTTTTAAAAATATTAAAGTGTAAGATTTTAATAGATTAATAATTTTAGACAAATAATCACTCTATATGAGAATGATGCAAAAATGATCTAATTATAAGATTTACTTTAATTAACTTACATATTGTCCATTTTATAAACATATAATTGATAGTTTCATATTAATTTAGATATTTTTACTTATTACTTCATACACTTTTATTTTTGAAGGAAGTTTTACATGTCTATAATATAATAATTACTTCAATTTGTAAAAGAAAGACAAATGTTAGCAAGTATTTATATCATGTTATTTCAATGACAGACTCAGACTACGCCCCAATTTTTTTTCCTTTGTATTTCATTTTGTCATTTCAAAGCATGAAAATATGTTAATTTTATAAAGCACATTCTAAAACTCAATTTAAGTATCAATGTATAATTGGATATAAAAAAACTAAGTGGAATATTATGTCAAAGTCAATATAACGATTTGTGAAAAATGGTTAGTTGCAACTTCACAGGTTAGGTTAAAAAGGTACTCATACTTATGCCCCTTAGTTTCATAACCGACTATTACCCCCTTACTTGCTGGATATAACGAGTGTCATCTATTATTCAATAAATGCAAATATTTTTCAAGAGTATTATGTTAGATAATATCAAAGGTGAAACTATATTATTTCAACAGAAACATATAATTGATAGTTTTATATATTAATTTAGATACTTTTACTTATTACATCATACACTTTTATTTTTTAAGGAAGTTTTACATGTTTATAATATAATAATTATTTAGATTATATGTATATAAAATGAACAATACGTAAGTTAATTAAAGTAAATCTTAGAATTAGATCATTTTTTCATCATTCTTATATAAAGTGATTATTTTGCTAAAAATATTAATTTATTAAAACCCTACACTTTAATACGTTTAAAAAATAATTTTAAAATATTTATGTGACTTTCCAGGCAGTTTTGGACTTCTTAAAATGTAAATCTCGCTAAATAGGTAATTTGAGTAAATAATAATTTTTTTTGAAATAAAGTAAATAATAATTTTATATAAGAATAATGTACAACAATACATTAAAACTAATACAAAATAATCTTGCCCTTAAATACTTAGTAAGGTTTCTACACCTTCTTTCTATCATAATTGTCAACTTTTTGAAATTTCACCTAAGTGAAATGTTCATCAATAATAGAAAAAAGAATTTCTTTCTTTAAGTAAAGAAAAATTAATAATTTAAATTTTATAGTAATTATACAATAATTATTGGGCAATTAGACTAAGTAAATGCAGCGTCCATACTTGACAAGAGCATTAATGTTCATATACCAGTATATAAATGTTCTTATAAATAGATTTTATTTTTATTTTAAGTATTCATTTTAGTATTTATGTGATTTATTACTATAAAAATCTACAATTCTAGAAAGACTATAATTTTAATTTATTAATATTAATTAACTGATTATATAGTACATATTTAAATTAACATGAGATGGTAAAAAGTGTTGTCAACATTTTCTAAATTTTTGATTACCAAAACAAAAATTTTCTAAATTATTTGTTCAAAGATAAACATTGCAAAAATTGGAAAAAGGGCATTTTGGTCTTCAATATTATGAAAGGGGGTAAGTGAAGGATCTATTAAACTTAAGGGGGTAAAGTGAAGAATTTCAAACAGGAGGGGGGTAAGTGAAGTATTCACTAAACCTCAGGGGTTTTTTATGAAATTCTCCCTAAAAAAAAACGTTCTTGCACGTACTTCATTAAAGAATTCATTTAAAAAGTGGTACATTATTTTATTTATTTTCATTAATGTATACAGCCAATACATTAATATATTCCTTTAAATATCTATCTATTTGGACTGAAAATCAATATTAAAATGATGGAACGGGAGTGGAGGACCATCTACTACGCATACTCAAAATCCCAAAATCATCAATCAAATTGTGCAACTAATGAATTCTTTTCAGCGTTGCTCTTTGATTGTGGTTTGATTTAAAAAGTTAATTTTGCTCCCCAACTTACCACTTCTATACTCTTTCAATCATTTTGAGTATAAAAAAAAAATTTCACAAAATCATATCAGATAATTTTTTTTTTTCGTAAAAGGATTTAAAAAAATAGTAATAGTATAGCATGGTCCCTTTGGATTGAATTTTGAACTAGACACAACACCATTTTATTTTCCTCTTCTTTTCCTTGCCAGAGAAATGATCTTCATTGAACTAAGAGTTTTTTTTTAATAATTTTTTTGGTTTTTCCATATGATCTTTTACTATTTCAAAGGAAGCTCCCTATCATCACTTGTGTAATTTTTTTAAGAAATAATAGATACTTTTAAACAATCTCAACAAAGGAAAAATGTTGCCGATGAGCAAGGGATGACAAAAAAAAAAAAAAAAACAAAAAAAAAAAATCAATTAAAAATCGATAAGCCGAAATTTTCCAATTTTTTATTTTTTCGTACTGAATATTTGTAAAGGATAAAAGATAAATTACCTGATTTTGAAATTTGGAATGCGTTTGAGTCACAGAAGGGGAAGGTTCCAAGTTCCGACCTAGACCGCTGGTACTGGCAGGGACTTGTGTCATGGGTTGCCATGCCACCGACCTACGTTGGACTTGGCGCTGATCAAATTGCTTATTTTATGTTTGAAAAACGTGGATCATGTGCCGGAATATACTTATTACCATGTCCACTGTACGTATAACAGTATTTTTCAGACAAATAAGTGCAACAGTTTGGAAAAATTTGTATGTATTTGGCCAATTTATCTTCAATCCACTTCCTCAAAAATAAATTTAAACTTTATTAAACAACAATACATTTAGCTTGAGCGCTGACAGTTTTTATCTTCCTCAATAATGTGGGTATGGGGTTGCAAATTTATGGCCACCATAATATGAAGTTTGACTCAATAATCGGGAGCAATCACATAATGTTCCAACTACATCCCCAATACATTGGATAATGGGCGACTACGAACAAGAGTGGAGTGCATGACACGTCACATACATTGCACTAATGAAAATAAGTACAATAAAAGATGATGATTACATACCTTACAAAACTTGCCTTGCTTCAGCAATAAGTACTCTTCTACTGTACAAACATGGCACCAAAAAGAACCATCGCCCATCTCATCAATCTTCCGTCCTCTATCCTCGCTCACCGGCATTCATTGGTTGCCAAAGATTCAAAACCCTGGTAAAAGCGAAAGATCTGCTATGCCTCGTGGAAGGTCTGCAATCTTCTTCAGCAGAGACAACCTGTTCTTCTGAATTCTCCTGTCTTCCTACAATAGCATGAAAAGTCATATAAGCGTCTATGAAATAGGATGTTGATAGCTTTTTCAAAGTCTCTGAATCTGTACATAAAAATATGGAAACATAGAATCGGGAAGGACATGTGTGTGTTGATAAGAGGAAAATAGTAGACTTCAATGCGATGACTGACCATTGGATTCTAACGGATTGGTATGGGAAAACCAAAATTCTATGCACCGACTATATTCAGTTAATGTGAAGAAAACGTACCACCATCACAAACACATGGTTGAAGAAATCCTCCAGTGGTTTAATTATCTCTGAAGACGTTTCAACAAAATCATCAACCTCAATACCTGCAGAAGCCATGATGAAGTTAAAGCCTAAAGGGAGCACGTTAGTTTGGCTAACTCGTTCCTAAAATTCAATCTGTTCATGAAAATGGACATATATTTCAAATGAAGGCTGTGAAACAGGTGAACAAAATGTTAAACGGGAAAGTGACAAAAGAAGATTTTAGGTGTTGGAAGGGGAGAAGAGCAAGCAGCGCAATGAGCTCAATAGAGTAAGCAGGAAGATGCAAAGACATTTATTAAGATGCTGGAACAAGTATCCGTGGTGACTGTAGTATCAAAGCAATGGAATTTATGGCGGCAAAAGGAAACAATTTATGATGGTGGCAGAACAAGTATCGAGGTGGATCGAGAGAGAGAGAGAGAGCGCTCAAGTATCACAAGAGTCTTGGTTCACTTGGAGATGGAGGCTCCGTCTCCCATGTATGAACAATGATAGAGATGCCATGCGTCTTCTTCTCTTAGAGACCTAAGTATTTTGGTTTACCATTGTACTAGGCTGGATAAATCCTATAGTCTTTTTTCTAATCCCATCAAGCTTAAACTACTTAAGTCATCCCCCTGTGATGAACGACTGAAAATCCTACCAGTAATTTTTTATCTAACATTACCTAAAGCTAAAACAATAAAAACAGTTGGTACACATTGTTAAGTGGGAAAATCCCACATGGCTAAGAAAATGGGTTAAGTCAATGCTTTATATAATGATGGGGCCTCTCCACCTATTGCCAATTGATTTTAGGTTGGACGCTTTAACATGGTATCAGAGCAGGTTCAAAATTGACCCAGCCATTGTCGAAAATAACCCACGTGATAGAGCCGAAGTGGCCTACACGTGAGGGGGTGTGTTAAGTGGGAAAATCCCACATGGCTAAGAAAATGGGTTAAGTCAATGCTTTATATAATGATGAGGCCTCTCCACCTATTGCCAATTGATTTTAGGTTGGACGCTTTAACACACATTTATCAATGAATAATAGTTAACAAAATAGTAAATGATGAACAACAATAAAACGCTAATACAAACATATCCCAAAAAGCTATTAATTCAACCACAAAACAGATGTTCTGTTTGATCCGGAAAGGTTTCAAATACCAGGGTGAATTTTGTCTTTGATGGACAAGAATGTGCTCCATAAAGCTCTCTCTTCTTTTGTTTGAAATGCAGCATCGTCCACCTAATGAGATCACATTTTAACATTAGATCTTACAGTATCTACAAGAGCACAAAAATCCATGATATTCAGTAAATATTATATCCTTTTCAAGAAATCCACAGAAAATGGACAGATGTATATATGGTAAATCAACCTAAATACCCAACAAAAGGACAAATAAGATCATTGATCACATTACTGCTGAACTATTCTCTACAGGATTGAATTTCATGATGACGCAAGGAACTAAGAAGCAGCAATCGCTAATCTAGCTTAAACATGAATCTGGGGATCTTTTGGGCACCAGGTAGAAATTTTATTTTCAGTTGAAGTAATAGTTACCTCCAGCTCAGGATCGATACCCTTCCCACGCACAATTCTTGTAGGACGTGAGTAGGCTTCTACAACCATTGGAAAAAGCTCACCTTTTGACATGGCCTCCATCTGCATCAATGTACTTAAATCTTGTCATACTAAATGAGATCCCATAAATGCAGATGTTTGGAGCAGAAACTTTATATCATGCAATGGTCTCCCCACCTATTGCCAACTGGCGTTACATTGAATACTTTAACAATTCTGACCTACTTTACCATCCATTTCATGTATACTTTGTTGATTATTTACATAGCGAAGGTAGAATTGGAAAAGTATGCTAGAGCCTGTCTGTAATTTGTTTCAAATCTTAGATACGTTAAACTCTTGCTAACAGGGAAGTCTTTGTTCCCTTTCTTTAGCTAGTTGAATTTTCACTATAACCCACTTTCTCTACTATGATAAAGATAAGTGCGGTGTTTGGGCACTCAATTATTCTCCAAATCTATCCTTAAGTGATTATATAGACAAACACCTTGTCAAGATAGAAAATCACAAACACTTTTCAATATATAAAATCTACAGAAGGCAGTTCACTCACTTTACGTGCTGTCTTTGCCGCCAAACATGGCAAATTTGCTCTCTCTGCTAGGACAGATCGAACAATTTCGGGACTTACTCCCTTATCAACCTATCCAAGAAAAAAAGGAAACCTCTATGAATAAATTTCTCTGATGCTATTTGTAAATGTCTATGCACCCTGCATTTCTGCAGCAACAAACTTAACGTACCAGGAATTGCTCTAATCTCCGAGTTACAAATTGATGTGCCTGGAAAACAGAGAGCTATAATGAATAAAAATAGCAAGATGAAAAAGCCATAGTGGAGAGATGCAGAACAGAAGTATGGAGGAAAATTTTGGATGTTTGGTGAAAAAAGGTCTGTTTAGTAACAATGTTAGCAATTCACGTTAGAGGTTGAGAAAAGCTATCCAGTGGCAGCTTTTGACATCTAAGGTTGAGATATCTCCACCATCCATAAATTATCTCAAACTCTGATGCTAAACTAAAATGCTAATGCCAAATGGAACCCAAATCAACCAGCTAATCTAGAAGGAAATGGAATCAAAACCTGTGCAAGTTATCAAGGCAAAAGAACTTTATTCTTACATCCTCTATTATGTTGTTTTCTACTTTAACAGGTTGAACATCAGCAGCAACTCTCAGAGCATTTTTCAAATCCAAATTTTTCTCCTTTTCCACCAATATTTGGACCTGAAATGAACATCTCAGGCATTATGAATCTGAAACCTAAATATCACCCTAAGCATTCAGTTTAACATTTGCCTACCAAACCATAAGAAATTCTTCGCAAGCCAAAGGGATCATTTGTAGAGCTAGGTTGACAACCAGCAGCAAATAGCCCAAGAAGACTATCTAATCTGCAAGGTGGAATTCCAACTTCAAATCAGAACATTTAACCATAAATTTCAGTGCATGAATGTGTGGAAGAAAGAAAATAATCAAAAAGAGTTTTATCCAGAATCTATACATAAGATAACCTGTCAGCTACTGCTAGAACTATTCCTACATTAGATCTTGGAAGAAGATCACCAGAAAATCGGGGAAGTGTGATTTCTAGCAAAGCCTCTGCAATCTGTTCAAGCAAAATTGTAACATATTAGATCAATAGAACATGGAAACTGATTGAAAAGAGAAACCATAATAGTAGGTTGTCAAGCAAACCTGCTCCGAATACCCATCTCTTAGAGCATAATGTCGTGCCATTACTCCTGATAGGGCAGTGAATTCTGTGACAACAGCAGTAGCAAGATCCGACATTGCAAGTGATGCAGCCTCTTTAGCAACTGAAAGCACATCCTCATTGAGATGCATCTCCATGCATAATTCAGGCACAATGTTCTCAACTCGCACCATCTTGTCTAGCATGGTTCCTAACTTCTCCTGAATTTGAGCCATGAATACAATGTCAGTTATGGAAATACGTGTCACCCCAACTGACCTATAGGTACGCCCACCATATATACTCAAATATATAGAAAAATGAAATAACATACATGAAATAGAATTCCATGTAATTGAGAGCGGAAATCTGCAATTTTTTTCTGCATATCAATCCCATAGAAAAATTTGGCATCTTCATAACGAGCCCTGAAAAGAGGCAAGCATTTGGCTCCTCACTCATTGTTTCTGTTCAATAATAGAAAATGGGTGCAAGATAACCCAAGAAGAAATGATGGAAATAGTGTAATCAAGATACCCCTCGGTATATTAAATGTATATCACACTTGTCGGTATGCATATGAAACTTTTTTTAGCCACCAATCAAAATTTTCAGATGAAGAAAACAACAGCATGTGATGACATTGCTTTCTTTGGAGTATGTGACAAATAAAATCCAATTTACAAAAAACTCCATGTTAACCTGAGAACAGCTTCATTTCCTTTCTTAACAACCATCTCATTGATCGGTCCATTCGCCACCTAATGAAGAAACAATCAACTTAAAACAGATTCAAGATTTCTCCTTCAAAAGCAAGCAACTAAGCTTCAAAGCAGAACTTAGCACACAAGTCTTACAGCAATGAAGAAGGGCAGCAGCTTCCCATCAGCATTTGTAATGGCAAAATACTTCTGATGCTTCTGCATAACCTGGATCATTGGTGCAGGAAAGTTCACTGTCAAATTCTAGGTAAATTTCCTTGCTCATGCCCAATAATCAATGAGGTGCTTGAGGAGCAGGGAGTAGGACACTTAATTTTTACCGTAGTTAAAAAGATAACTGATAATATATCTGACAAAGTCCTCACTTACCATAATTAGAAGGTCATCAGGCAGCTCTAGAAATGATTCTTCAAATTCTCCGAGTACTGGAACCGGTGCCTCAACAAGATTTACAACCTAGAACAGTGAGATACTGTAAGGACCCTTTCTTTATTAAAGTAAGGGCTTTGGGGGGGGGGGGGGGGGAAGCAGCATCATTTTGCTTTCCATAAACCAAAAAAGGAAAGATCATTAACACTCTGCCTGGTGTTACCTCATTTAACAAGTTCTCTTGAATGACAATATTTCCATTGATGCCACTTGCCAATGTGTTCGATTGTTCCAAAATCTTTCTCTTCCTGTCCTATAGTTGAAGTAATTTATTCAGTGAACTTTTGAGAAAAAAGGCAATAACTACTATATTGTACCTCAAATTTCACATCAATTCCAGCATTCTGCATTGCTGCTGCATAAGATTCTGCATTTTCAACCTGAGGAAAGTATTTCGGAGTTATATGAGCAATAACATTTGTAAGTAAAGAAAATTATCAACATCAGAGCTAAAAAAGTAAAGGTTCAATGTACCAGTGAAAACTATTCAATTTCAGATGAAAAATTTTAAGATTTAAAATCCACCTTGGTTTTATCCAGAAAGGAAATGAACTTTAATGGATACACAATTGATGTCTTTTCTATTGGCTCTGAATGAAGGAGTTCATGAAATTCATTCCAGTGGGTTCTCATAGGCTTTGTTGTCATCATGATTTCAAACTGCAATTTGCAGAGAAAAGGGAGAATGGGCTTTTCTATACCACTTCCATCCATGAGATAAGTCTATCCGCACCTGCTCCGAAACTAGGTTGGCACAGAACAGAGACACACTCCTATGCTTTGACCAACAAAACTGAGCATCTCACTACAGGAAGGTTGTACAATACCACCATACCAATGGAGCAGTTCATTTCCATAGAGCAGAAAGTAAGAATCCATAGATGAATTCAGTTTCATTGAGTTGGGGAAAAATAATACGGACAACAGATAATTGAGGACATGCTTCTGATGGTTTCAAGAATCAAGGAATTATAGTATTCCTTCTATTGAATGTTCGTTAATTTTGTTGTCATCTGTTATGTTTGCTAAGAGAAATAGAAAGAGAGGAATGGAGAAAGTTGAGAGCGAGAGACATAGATCAACCAATCACAAGATAGAGGTGCAAGTACTGAAAACTATTAAAACTACATGCAACCCTGTGTGCATAGGAAATAGACCTATCATAAAGGAGGTGAAGCTTTATCACAAGACTAATGATAAAAAATAGCAGAACTACGAGAAATAAACAAGATCAGTGCATACCATTAAAGTTGCAGATGGAGTATTACGAAGACCATATGACAGGTTACCACTGCATTTTAAAATGAAACAAAGTTGGTGAAAACATTGACCTCATCCAGACTTCTACCATGCAAAGAAAAATAATACACATAAAGATGAATTTGGATGACAACAATAATCACCTCAATATCCCAGCAAAGACAAATGGAACAACAGCATCACCATGGAGGGCCATAATCCAACGGACAGGTCTGCTGAAAACAACCTATTTTTAAATTAGAGAACAAACAAAACCTGTAAGTAATTTTAGTAACTCTGTAACCTCCAATCAGTTAACAGATTTCACAAATGAATTACTTTGAATAAAAAGCATTGCCATCAGCTGAACAAAAACTAATACTGCAAATACCTCCGAGTTCCAACGCATAGACTTTGGAAATGATATTTTAGCAAGGGTACCAGGCAACTCTTCAGAAAGAACCTATCATGTTATATATATCATTTTTAGTTCCCAAGTAAACGTCAAGAAAATATCCCTGCAATTGATTAAATACTGAAGACAAATGTAAATGCAGCAATTGACAGGGTAAGATGAATAAAAAGTCCTTTAAACAAATCCAGGAAAAAAAAATCATACACACTGTTGATTGTGCAGTAGGACAAGTTGCACTATGCAACTGAATAAATAGGTATGAGGTTTGAGTAACCAATGGATATTTGCTAAAGCATCCAACCCAAAACTAATTGGCAATGGGTGGAGAGGCTCACCACAATATAAAGCCCTGAGTGATCCCTAGACTTAACCATATGGGATTTTCCCACTTTAACACACCCCCTCATGTCTAGGCCAATGAAATGACTGAAAACGGGCCTGTCATGTGGACTATTAACAATGACTGGGGCTTGGAACATGATAGATGCGGCAGTGAAAACCTTTTGGCTCTGGTACCAAGTTAAAGCATCTAACCCAAAACCAATTGGCAATGGGTGGAGAGGTCTCACCAAACTATAATGCCTTAATTGACCCCTTTGACTTAACCAGGTGGGATTTTCCCACTTTAACACAAGCATATAGCAATCCTTTTTCCTCCCTAAACACTTTCCAATAAATTTGAACACTTAAAAAACTGATGAGAATTGCTTGTCTGATATCAATGATAATATAGTCACTTCAGCAAATTTGAGAATAGCAGCAAATTTAAGTTTCGGAAGCACAAAACAAAACCTCCAAAGCAAGCCGAGCAGACTCCTTAACACGAGCATAAACATACTCTGTTTTTCCTGCAAAATGGAGGCAAAAAGACAAACGAGCCAGCAGGTATATATATATTATTCCCACTACAAATTATTAAAAAAAGAAGTGGAATGATTTCAACATATGGCCTTATAGCAGCACTTCTGCTAATATATTAGTGAAACCATAACTTCAGAATCTATTTGAGTAGGACAGAGCACGTTCTACTGCAATGATGCCATGAAACTTTTTCAGGAGGCAACGGTATGGACACGGCCATCGACTATTGTGCACAAAGATATTTGGAGACAATTAAGTATGATAATGTGATTGATAAATCAGAAAGGCAGATTTACTTCCTAGTTGTATCCACTTTTCTTGTATAATACCTTCCTCATTAATAGAAAGGCCATGAGGGCTTGCAGTCAACGCTCAATTTCTGCCTAGAACCATGCTTTACATTGTATCAAAACAGAGATTAACCTAGTCTATAGTAGAAACCTTCACCAAAGCCATTTCCAACTCCAAGTTCCCCTGATGCTGCCAGCCAACTAAAACCAAGGACACAACATCGCCCAGAAGGCGCTAGCAACACCGAAAGCACCAAAGGTGTCATTTGGATCAGCCCCAGGTAGCATAGTGTAAGGGACACATACCGCCACCCAACAGCCAACATCAACAAAATCCAAATCATTTGAGTAAGTTGTATGATCCACATAAGTCAACTTGTGCATGGTTTGACCACTTTTGTGCAATTTTAATGGAGTTCAGTAAACAATGTGGTACTGCTCCTGCTTTTATCATTGCTTGAAAGCAAATAAAATTTGATTGATCATCTATGCTGGTGATAATAGGATTCAAACAAAGGATATGGTCCATCTAGATCCTTGGTTATTGAGGTAGCAGGCACCAAAATAGGCATCTGCCTTTCTCCAAAGGAAGCATGTTCTCAATGATTAAGAGGAAAAGAGGTTTTCCGGGTGCAAATTAATGAAAATAAAGAGACTTCCAGGAAGACATGGGTAAGTATTGAGTATTTTAGTAAACTAAACTACTTCACTTAATGATCACCTGTCTAAATATCTCCTCTGCCTCAGTTGCGGTAAGTAAGTTGTTAGGTAACATGCAGCAACTCAAATTTTGAGGCATCTTTGAGGTGGTCCAGCACTCTGCAGAAACTCTGGTTAAACGCTCATTCAAGGATATAAGGATGCATTTCCGTGGAAATCCCTATGATTGTGAAGTAAATTAGGACCTAGAATTAATTAGATTCTCTGACCTTGTATAGGCTGACTTCATGCCTTTAGTTTAGGAATTTTATTTCCTTCTTTGTGTATCTATTGTATTATATATAGGCACCACCACAGTGTACAAAATAATTTTAGAAATTAAAAGGAAATAGTTCTGATTTTATGGTATCAGAGTAAGGTTCCCTAGAACCTAGCTCATGTCACCTTTGAAACTCACAATACTGAGATTGAGAGTGCTTCCATCATGAGTTCGAATGACTTGTCCTTTCAACTCAAGGAGGAAAAATTGAACAGAAAAAATTTCTGTGAACGGGCTCAATCAGTCAAACTTGTGATAAATGGTAACAGCAAACTAGGGTATCTTACCGGAGAAATGAAGAAGCCAGCCTCAACCAACACCACATCTATACATAAATGGAGGTCAGAGAATTATATGGTGACTGTGTGTGGCTTGTGAACTCAATTAAACCCTCCATCGGAAAAATTTACATGTTCTTCCCATCGCCCAAGTATGTATGGGATGCGGTTCAAGAGACATCCTCGGATATGGAGAACTCATCAAAGATATTTGAAATCAAACTTTGGTAGATGAAGCAAGGAGAACGGGAAGTCACCGATTATTGTACGGAGATGTCTGCACTCTAGCAGGAACTCAATCTAAGTTCAAACAAAGAGTGGGAATCCATCTACGACTACATGCAATACAAGGAGAAATTGGAGGATGAGTGAGCAAGTTCCCGAATTCCTTGCTGCACTCAACCATGACTTGGATGATGTTCAAGGAAGGATTTTGGGTCGCCAACCATTGCTATCAACAAGCGAAGTCTTCTCTGAGGTGTGACGTGAAGAGAAAAGGAGAAAAGTGATGTTGAAGTAGATGGCATCAGTTGGCTCAAGTAGACTTGAGGTTTCGGCCTTAGTTTCCAAAGGCCTAATAATTGGAAGGTCTAGTTCAAGAAACTAGAGGCCGGCTTGGTGTGAACATTGCTGTAACCTTGGCCACATGGAGGAGAAATGCTGGGAGGTTCATGGAAAACCAGCAAATTGGGAACCTTGACAGAAGCATAAAACCCGAGGCTACCAAGTTGTTGTTGAGACACAGATCGATAAAGCTCAAGAAACAAGGACTAATGATCCCACTTCTAGTAGTGCTTTCAACTTTGAACAGATAGAAGTTAGAACAACTCTACAAAATCTTCTCTAAGCTCCGAGCATTAGATTAGGCCACTCCAAATGCACCCACAAATTCACTAGCTCACATAGGTATTTTGTTGAGTGCTCCAAGTGTGATATCCAGGGGTAGGGACCCTTGGATTCTTGATGTTGGTGCTTTTCAACATATGACTGATGCCTATCATTTTTTTCTCCTCATACACACCTTGTGTTGGTAACCTTAGAGTCAAAATTGCAGATGGCTCATTTGCATTGGTTGCAGGAAAAGGGAGTCTTCAAATCTCTAACTCTTTAATCCTAGAAGATGTCCATGTTCCAATTTGTCCTGCAATTTACTCTCAGTAAGTTGACAAAAAAGTCCAATTTTGTGTCCTCATTTACACCTTCACATCGTCTCTTTCATGACCTATCAACAGGGAAGATGATTGGCAGTGTTAACGAATGTGAAGGGGCTCTTCTAACAAGAGGAGGCTAATGTGAGTAAACAACATCAGATTGCCACTTGTGATTCTGCATTTACTTCTAGGGATAGTGAAATTTTGTTATGGCATTCTCGGATGCGTCACCCAATTTTAATATTTGATACACTTGTTTCCTTCTTTGTTTTTAATAAACAATCATTTGATTCTCACTGTGAAGTTTGTGCGATTGCAAGACATCTTACCTCTTTTCCAAAATCTGAGTACAATCCATCCAAGCCATTTGCCTCGGTTCACAGTGATGTCTAGGGTCCTTCTAATATTCCTAATCTTACATCCATAGATGATCATACTCAGGTTTGTTGGGTTTACCTATTGAAAGCTAAAATAGATTTCCACTCTGTGTTTGTCAACTTTCATTCCATGATTCAAACACAATTTAAGACCCAAAATCAAATCTTTAGCACGGATAATGGCACATAATATTTCAATTCCACTTTAGGTGATTATCTTCAAAAGCACGAGATAATTCACCGAAGTTCTTGTGTTAACACTCCACAACAAATAAGATTGTTGAATGCAAGAATAGATATCTTCTCAGAGTTACTTGTGCGTTATTGCTTGCTACAAACATGCCAAAAACGTTTTGGGAGGATGCCACTTTAACATCTACCTATCTTATTAATTGTATGCCTAGTCGTGTCCTCTCCTTCGATACACCCTTACAAAGACTTCAACAATGTTTCTCTACCTACCGCCTTTCCTCAAATCTACCCCTCTGGGAGTTTGGCTGTATAGCTTTTGTGCATGTTCTTTCTCATAATTGAAGCAAATTGTGTCAAATGGTTTTGATGCCCCCAAAGGGAGGGTTTCATTCGCTTTATATAGAAAATAGGTACAAAGAATATGGCTGATTTTTAGCCAATTAGAATCAATCTATCACCTAATTACATCAATCTATCTTTCTAAGTATGGTATACATATATACAGAATTCTAATATATATGTAAAGAGAGAATTGAATATCCCGTAATCCAAGCTGCCATATATAACTCATAATCCAAGTTACCATATATAATTGACAAATTGGACCCTCCATCTTGAAAAGGCTTCAAGTGCTATGATCCTTCTACCACAAGGGTATTTATTAGCCTTGATGTGACCTTTGAAAGCACACCTTATTTCCCAAAAAACCATCCTACAAGGGCAGAACTCTAGTGAAGCTCAGGTTTTTTATTTTTAACTCATAACTGAGCCTGTCTCACATATTGAGCTAGCCCAAAATCATCAGTGAGTCACTCCTTCTAAATGTAAGATGCCATTTGCAGAAGGAAACTTGAACTTAGAGGGAGATGTAGAACAACATAATGACAAGGAGATATTTGTTTACTCAAGGAGGACAGAATCAAGGAACAAGGAGCACCTCACACCTGAAGTGCCAAGGGAGTTAGAACTGGTGATAGCCCTAGATAACCAAGAGCCTCTCCTGATTGAGATAAGTCTAAGTCTTCTGATATCGATCAACCCATTGCCCTATGGAAACAAACTCGGCCATCTACTCTTCATCCCATCTCCAAATTTGTGTCTTATAATGCCCTGTCTACCCGGTTTCATGCCTTTACTCCTAATCTTGATAGTATAGAAATTCCAAAAGATATTGAGGAAGCCCTAAGAACTCCCAAATAGAGAGAAGCAGTCATGGAAGAGATGGGGGCCTTGGAAAAGAATGAAACATGGGAAATGATGGACTTAACCAGAGGGAAGCAACCTGTTGGCTATAAATGGGTCTTTACATAGAAGTACAAAGCTGATGGGATGATAGAACATTACTAAGCACGGCTGGTGGCAAAAGGGTGCTTACAAACCTTCAAGATTAACTACAAAGAGACATTTGCACTAGTGGCAAAACTGAGTATTATTCGAGTCTCTTATCCTTGGCAGCTAACTTGGATTGGCCTCTTCAATAGCTTGACATTAAGAATGCATTCCTCAATGGTGAACTAGAAAAATAAGTTTTCATGACAATACCACCAGGGTTTTGCAAGGAAGGTGAAGAAAAATGGGTACGCAAACTCAAGAAGTCTTTATATGGCTTGAAACAATCACTAAGAGCATGGTTTGATAGGTTTGCAGAGATGATAAAGAGTCCAGGATATCAGCAAGCATAGTTAGGTCATACTATGTTCTTTCAGCATTCCGAGGATGGTAAGAAGACAATTTTGGTTGTATATTTTGATGACATACTGGTGACAATGTTGTGGAGATGGAAAGATTGAAGGGAGTTCTAGCCTCTGAGTTTGAAGTGAAGGATTTGACTTTGATACTTCTCGGCAATGGAGATTGCTAGATCAAGAAAGGGAATTAGTGTCTCCCAAAGAAAGTATGTCCTTGACCTTTTGGCCAAGATTGGTATGCTTGGATGTGAGCCAAGTGATACACCAATTGAAGCTGGAAAGAAACCGGAAGATGCTAGAAATCCAGTAGAAAGAGATAGATACCAAAGATTGGTTGGTCAGCTAATCTTCCTATGACACACTAGATTTGACATTGCATTTGCAGTCAGTATGGTAAGTCAAGACATGCATTTACCCAGTGAAGCTTGTCTAGAGGCTATATACAAAATCTCAGATATCTCAAAGGCTTGTCTGGCAAAGGATTGTTTTTTTAGAAAGAATCAAAACACAAGGACGTAGAAGTGTTTACTGGGCAGGTTCAAAGGAGGATAGAAGGTCCACTATTGGTTCCTGTACTTTTTTACAAGGAAACTTAGTAACTTGGAGAAGTAAGAAGCAGAATGTTGTGGCTAGGGGCAGTGCTGAAGCTGAGGTTGGAGCAGCAGCATGAGGGATGTGTGAAGGACTGTGGCTAAAGAAACTCTTGGAAGAGCTACATATCACAGTTGATCTCCCTATAAAGCTCTACTGTGACAACAAGGCAGCCATCATATCTCTCTCAATCCAGTCCAACATGATCAGACCAAGCATGTTGAGGTGGACAGACATTTCATCAAAGAGAAGGTTGAAGGAGTGATCTGTATGATCTATGTTCCCACCAAAGACGAAACTACAAATATCTTCAATAAGGGACTTTTCTGGCCACAGTTTGATGACTTAGTATGCAAGTTGGATCTAATCAAATATTTATGATCAAACTTGAGGGAAGTCCTTACAATTGTACCGTAAATTAGGACCTAGAATTAATTAGATTCTCTGACCTTGTATAGGCTGATTTCATGCCTTTAGTTTAGGAATTTTATTTCCTTTTAGTTTAGGAATTCTATTTCCTTCTTTGTGTACCTATTGTATTATATATAGGCATCACCTCAGTGTATGAAGTGATTTCAGAAATCAAAAGGAAATAATTCTGATTTTAGTCTTGGGCTGACTCCTGTGATTGTTAATCATCCTACAACTAGTTATTTGTGTTCATGGAGGAGAATGGCATCCTGGAAAAGTTAAAAAAAAAAAAAAAATAGAACAAACAATTGTTGCTCGACCAACTGTTGAATCTGACTGCGCAGCAACGACTTATACCACATGCAAGTTGTTGGGCTGAAACATCTTCGGAAATTAGGATTTAAACAGACAACCCAGGGCGTTAATGACTGACAACCAAGCTGCCATATTGCTTTATTTCTAGTTCAGCATGAGAGAACAAAAACATATCGAAATCAATTCTCATTTTGTTTGTGAGAAGCTTCAATAGGGTTTGATCAAAACTCCATATGACAAGTCTAAAGACTAATATGCTGACTTTTTTACAAGTTTTTATGATGTGATAGCTCCAGCTCAAGGGGAAGAGTTATGTATGGTAGTGTGATCAATAAGGTAGAAAAGATGATGCATTAGGAAGGTGGATTAGCTTCTTATTTGTCTTGAGTTGACTTTCCCTATGTGTTACCATCCCCTCTTATATGAAGGTATTAAGGTGATTGCATTCACAATAACGCCTTCAGCTTCAATCTCAAACTGTGGGGACAAGGACATTCTGGAGGATATACATGATAGTTGAAACAGTCATGATAGCCTCTCCTAGCTGACTATTTTATAATTTGGTCAGTTAAATAAAGCTAATGCATCAGATTAAATTCAGGTTACTCCTAGTACGATTGAAGTATCACAATGATTGACCAGTAAATATATGTATTTATGTGGCATAGAGCTTAAGCTGGAAAAGGCATGCTGATTGGCAGTGGAATAAAGCAAGCAAAGCAGAAACAAAAATATCCACTCACCATCAACTTTCCTAAACAGTGAATCCAAGGACACTGAATATCTCCGACAAAAGCCATCAGCAGCCTAACAGAAAAAAGAGAAATATGATCCAGTTCTACAGAATACAGATGGATCGAGCAATGTTAACATGATAAATCTCAAATTGAAAAAAAACAACTCAAAGATCAAAAGGAACTTTCATACCAGGGGGAAGGGTGTAAAGTGCTAGAAATTCAACACTCCCAAATTTGGTTAAAACTTTATTTTCCCAAAACCATTTTGTCCAATCAGATGATTTTTCAGGCAACATACTGGATCCCCTTAATCCGGAAAATGCTTGTCTAACTATATTAGTTAAGTAACAAAAGAAAACCTTTGTGGGATTTCCTTGCTGATCAAACGCTTTTGCAACTGGGGGCCCCCTAACCTCCAGCACAGTTTCTGCTTGCTTAGAGCAAAGACCATCAATAGAGACCTAAAAATGGAAACAAGTCTCATGTATTCACTTAAAACATATCACTTCTAACAAAATAGAGTTAAAAAGAGCAAGCACAAAATTAATATAGCAGAGAACTACATGTGTTGCCTATGGTTATGTAGGTGCTCTTTATCTCATAGGAAACACCAAAGGTATAGCAAGTGACTGTTGTGCAACCATGCACAAAATATGACAAACTCAAATATAAAATGTTCTGGAGACCAATAATGATGTTGATTCAAATAGCCCCAGAACCATCCCTTTTCTAGGCCAGAAAGTAGTCCCTACATGTTGATATGCATATATCTCACAAAACCAGCAGGGGAGCCATTCACCATGAGACAAGTTTATGAGCCTACCTACTAAAAAGCCTCTCAACAATATAACTAAAGAAAGCTCCTGACAAGAAGACAGTACTTCCAGACGTGAAACCAATACTTAATAGTAAAACAGACAACCAATCATGCCAACAGTAGGTGTATCAAGAATTGCAATAACAAAGGGGATTTTAGTATTTCAAGTTAACATTTTTGAGAATCTTCAACTGCTGATTTTCTGTAACGAAGTACTGATATTAGGCAAATCAAGTTATTGTTAAAATTGAGAGGGCATTTCAAGATACGAACAAAAACTGATGCATCTAATTGTTGTTCTACTCCATTGATATTAGCGAAGCAATTGCTGCCACACCACTAGTAAGGCAAACAGGCACCAAGAACAGAGATATCTGACTGCTTGGCCTGCCACAGAGTAGACAGCTGAATGTTCTCATTTAACCCAAGGCACTTCAAACTTAGACCAATCAACAGATAAGGTAACTGACCTATTACTACAATTTGAAGGTCATCTTCAACTTTGTGCAAGTGCGTGCACACCAAGTGTACTAGCTTTTTTCCTTTTTCTTTTAAAAAGGGGGGGGGGGGGGGGGGGGGGCTGGTTTGGTTTCTCTTTACACTTGTAGAATTTTTCATAAACTTCCGGTGACTCAAGATCACTGATATTATTTCTAAATCCATTAGAACTTATGTCTTCTTCTTCATCTAATCACATTGAATTCACACCTCTAGTCTCTGGAAAAAATAGTCCCTAAAGTAGAAAATACAAGCACACACACACACTTCAGCTTATCAAGAAGCTATGTGTGTATTCTCATTTTTGAACCAGCCATTTGTTTTATCTCCCAATGAAAAAGGGATTCCTATTCTAATTTCAACCTTTCTTCTTAAATGCAGCAAAGTTTTGAAATCCACAAGTGCAGTTTTTCGAATATGCTAAATGAGAGTTCAAGCATATTAAAACCATCTACAAAAATTGCAAAATTGCCAAGACAGGCAATAAGCTTTAGAAACTATTTGGTTTGAGCTAATTTAAGTTATTTCTGTCACTGTATCTAATTATAGCTATTATGAAAAATGAATTGTTCCACAAATCAAGTTTGATTATGTGAAATGAATGTTTATCGTGTTTTTATGTTTTTGCATGTGATATCTCAAATATATGGCATCTGAGCATTGCTTCACGGGAAGAAAAAAAACCAATAACTACAATAAATCTGTGATTAGATGCTACAATAAACAAAAAATTTGAGCAGAAAAAACCTAAGAGACCATAGTCATGTTTGTTTAAGAATGACTAAGGAGCATTCAACTCTCAAATGCTCCCTCGTCTGCACCCTTTACACAAACCAGCGTAACAAAGTGATCATTCATATATGGCATCTTTCCAGCAAAAGCAAACATCTAGGAAGAGGTCTGAGTTCAGATCATGCAAGAGATTGGTTTCAGAGTGCTCCTAATACATTAGGCTTCAAGAATAGGCTGGCTTGCCTCAATTACTTCAAATACGCAATCAGCTTAATCATTCAATATCACACTGAGTTTAAGGTATAATCATGCTTAAAAAATAAAATAACCAAACTCACGCCAGATCAGGAAGAACAGCCTGTTCGCTCATAATTGTAGATAGAACAACACGAGGTTTAAGGTATAATCACCACTAGTCGGCGAGGAGTGCCAAAAGCTTGCACTCCACTGTGGTCCAGCCTTCGTTTTTCCAGCAACTGCTGTATTAAATCTTTGAGCTGCAGTAGCCAGCATCCCACATCCATGAACAGTATTGAAACACAGAACATATCCAGATCCAAAAAGAAAAAGCTTAAAAAAATGAGTGTCAAAAAAAGAGTTTTCTCCAACAATTATGGCGGAATAAGATAAAATGTAAAGTGAAAAATTTAACTCAGGAACAAACAGTATGACAAGAAGGGAAAAGAATAATCACATAGTATGAATCATACTTGCTGACTGGCAGTAACAACATCCTGAGGTGGGAGCTCTTCAGTGCCAATTTCAATGACAAATGCCCGTGATTTGCCACCCATCTGCGTTCATAAAGAAAAGAGAAACTAAATAAATATGACAAGTTGATACTAGTGAAGCACCATCTAAGGGTATGGTTGACAAATTTCAAGTGTGACAAGCAGATGAATGTGACCCAGAATTTTTAATGCTGCATCCACAATGGTTCAAACCTTACTCTGTTGCCTCAATAAGTAGGTAAACAGATGATTAAGCTACAAAATGAACAATACAAACACATTGCCACCAAATTTTGCAGAAATGAGCATATTTCCTGGGTCAAAACCCACCTTGAAGAAAATGGAGGTAGGTGTAGACTGTGTGGTTTACACTATAAAACAGCTCCATGTGTTTCTGTACAAAAGAATGAGCAATGGGTTTTCTAGGAGACATGGAAGGATTAAGGACACCTTTTTACATCAGCAGTTCACTTCTTTCTTTCCTTTTCTTCAATTAAAACATCATTAATTCCAAAATATCAAAAACATCCACGCCAGGTCCAAATTTAACAATCACTACAGTTGATGCATATTTAGAGTATATGTTTTTACTAATCAGACACGTCTATGGTACTCATATGGAATATGAAAAAGAATGATGAACAAAAGATGAAAATGATAAACCACAACATAAGCAACCTCAAGCACCTAAGAGAGTGGACCCCATGCCCCCCCCACATGGTCATACTGACCTGTCTTGCAGCCGTCCCCGAGATGTTTGGACAATGAAGATCAGCATATTCAGAAACTACACCAAGAGGATGTCCAAGGGATTCTCTGGTCTTCAACCAAAGTTGAGCGCACTGACGAGCTAAACTGGTAAATGAAAGAAAAATACAAACATGAATGGAAGATCAGGAGTGGGATGTCTCAAGTTTTTGTAACATGTTCACAAGCACATATATGCTTTTCTCTGCAATATTCCATGATCAAGGCATGCAATCCTCTCGATTATAGTCTTGTAATGAGCAGCTCATAATGTTGATTGGAAGTGTACATATCTTTGACACAAGAACTCATAAAATCAAGAGTAGCATCCATAAAACATGGACACTTCAAAAGTTGCATAACATTACTTGCGAATCAGTTCCAGATCACAATTAAAATTATAACTCCACTGGAACAACCTGTGCTGATGCCCGAAACTAGAGAAGCAATGAGTCAAATGTGTCACATTATTACAGGATTCATTTGCAAGCCTTTTTCGGTCTCAGTTCTGTGAACTTCATTTTTATTCAAGAGTGTATCACAAAGATCATGATATGTGTAGGTACTTATATCAGTTGCATGAACAGAGAACAAGTGGATGCAGCATGAAAAAATTGGCTTTTCAATAACACATGTCCAACCTTATGACCTGAAAAATGTTTCAAAAATTTCCTAATATTGACATCAGAAGACATTGCAGTACTTTTGAAGAATGCAAAGCATGGGCATTAATTCCATTAAACTATTAGAGTGGTTTTGGACTCTAAATTATTATTCTTGGTTAATTCTATGCCTGTATATATTTATTAGTAGGCGCCTAGGGGGAGTCTAGCCTAATTTAGTTTACCTTTTATTAATTAAAAGTGCACAAGTATTTCGGTAATTTTCTAGGTCTGCTAGAAATTCCAGATTGTTTAAGAAAACTTATTTTAAGTCTATTTAGATATCCTCTCTTGTTTAGGGATTATTTAACTGCTCATAGTAATTCTTCAAATCCTATTATGATCTTGAGTCCTATTATGGATTGGTTTCCCAGAGTTTAGAAGCATTAGGGATTGCAAAGCTCTATATAAGATGTAATTCCTTTGGTAATATTCAGAGTCTATATTTTAGGAAAATTTGAGAGCTTTCATACTTTCTTGGAATGTGATACTACCTAGACCTAGGTGTCATGCTTAAGGGTTCAGTGTGATGTCCTAAGGATTTTCTGTCCTTTTGCATTCTATTATTCCAGAAAAATTAAAAGAGCTTCTATACTTTCTTGGAATGTGATACTATCTAGACCTAGCTGTCATGCGTAAGGGACCCTTGGGTGTGATGTCCCAAGGATTTTCTGTCCTTTACATTCTCTGCTTTTCTTGTTTCCAGTACTCCATAGACCTGATCCAGCCTCCCTGAACACTAAATTCCAGCCCTATGCTAGCTGCCATACATCAAGCACACCAAGCAACTCAAACCTCATCATACAAGATAGAAAAAACCATGTCCTCTGATGATCAAACTAGTGAGCACCTAAACACCAGGAGAACATGAAACAGGGAAATGCACTGTATCAGAGCATAGCACACATACCAACAAGAGGAGTGGAAAGATAATGCCAAAAACATAGCATGCTAGCATTTTAAAAACTGTATATTTCCTACAGATCACAATTGCTAGCAAGTTCATTTTATTTGCTTACGAGATCGAACTTTCATTTGCCTGTTCCACTGTATTATTCTTCATGGTATTTGAAGAAGCATAATTGCCTATTCATTGTAAGAATTTAATAGCATATGCCAGAAAAGGAACCTTTCCTCACCTCCTCATCCGACCAAAATAACGTGCACGCTCTGTCACCCCAACAAAGCCTCTGGCATCTAAGATATTGAAGGCATGGGACATCTTAAGTAGCTGGTCATACCTATCAAATTTTTCCCAAAAGGAAAAAAATGAAACTTAAAATATAAATCCCAGAAGCTTTTCTTCAAGAAAAAGTAAAATATACATACGCTGGAATTGCAAGGCCTAATGCTAGCAAGGAGCCTGCTTCTTTCTCAAAAACATTAAAATGATCTTTAAGATGCTGAACACTGGCATATTCCAGATAATATGCACTCATTTCCTTCCTAGAGCCAAAAAAATGAAAATTTATATATATTTATCAGTTGCATGTCATAGAAAAGAAGGGCAAAGAATAAAGAAATACTTTGAATTCCAAGATTACGTACATATGTCAACAAGTATGTTATAATATAAGATTTAGGGAAACAGAATTAATTTTATGGATCGCATGTTGCATGATCTCTTTCCAGTATTTTCTAGATGAAGATTTAAATGTTTACTCATTTTCCAAGAAGAGCTCTCCATATGTAATCCCATCAGCATACTGAATCTTTTTAAAGTGGTCAACACCCTGAAAAGTTTTTCCTACATTAGGCAGATTTGATACAAATTAGAGACAATGCAAGAGAGAGGGAACAAAATTAGAGAGTCAGGTGAGTTTCACCTGAAGCAGCATAAGTATTCGCTCAAGACCATAGGTGATTTCAACAGATACCGGCAATAACTGAAGACTTCCTGCCTGGAAGAGAAAGAGAACAAATTTCAGATAGAACATGAAATCTTTAGGTTGACTTTGTCTCCCAGATCACTTAGTAGACATGAGAAAAGAATACGATCATCCTATCCTAAGCAGATACAAGTTATAGAATAAAATCATTCACAATTTCACATGTAGCAGATAAATAAAGATTATATTAATAGAAAGCAAAACCTGCTGGAAGTATGTAAATTGTGTGATCTCCATTCCATCCATCCAGATTTCCCAGCCTAAACCCCAAGCACCCAGTACCTGTGAAGTTCTCAGGTCAGGTAAAATATTGCAAACAAACCACTTATGCAAAATGAAATATCATTGTTCAAAATGTTTAACTTTCATTGTTCATCATATTCTTATCTACACTCCATAGACCTCTTGTGATATAGAGATAGAAAGAGAGGACAAATCAAGACCTTAAGAAACACACTTTCATGCATAGTTCACACCAGTTTGAGATCATCTTACCGGACTCTCCCAGTTGTCCTCCACAAACCGTATATCATGTTCACTTACATCAATTCCTGCCAAGAATACAACCATGGGTATCATATTTGGATCACGATCATGTACCCAATGCATAAACTGTATATTTACCTAATGCTGAAAGGCTATGGATAAAGAGGTCTTGTGAATTCCCAGGATCAGGCTTCAAAATAACCTGAAACAAAATTATTAAAGAACAAAAGAGGAGATCAAGAAACCATCAGAAACGGGAACAAAGTGGATCTGGTAATCATTCAAACCTGAAACTGTGTGTGTCTTTGGAGCCTGTTTGGATTTTCACCATAGCGACTATCATCGGGTCGGATGCTAGGCTCCACATACCTTCCATTACAAACCTCAATTATCAATAACTCAGCGACAGACATTTCCTCACAAAAAATATATCATATCACTTATAACGTTAAAGTTTCTGGGCTAAATAGATAGTAATTTGAATAATTGCTAGAAAAAAAAAATCAGATTTTAGTCACTTAGTTATTGCCATGGTCAAGCTTGTAAACTGCAAGCAGAACAACCCCAGAAGAGTTTGCAGCAATTGCAGATCAGCGAATCAGATTATTGAACAACTTCATTTGTTCCATAAAAAACAAGGGATCACAAAAAGTACTTAACCTGGACAAATAAAGACACAACAAAGTAGAATTGGCATTTTGTATACACTTTACAAAGACAACTTACGCAACATTCCATGGTTCAGGACCAAGAACTCTCAAGAATGTTAAAGGATTCATAGTCCCTGCCCCAACCTGATCATCATATCAAAAGCAAGATTACTCATAACAGAAAAGGAACATGTCATACGTTTACAATATACCATCAGAAACAAAAGAAACGATTGGCATATAATGCAAAATAACATACTCCCTCCATAATTTTTGTCACTTCTCAAAATTTTTTTGCATCCCAAAATGTGTGGCACTCCCACACATTTATTCAAATTCTTCCAAACTTAACTTTCCATTAGTTTACTTGCTTTGCTCGTTGGCAATCGCAATCCTAGAAAAGCATACTTAATAAACTTGTGTTATACGACAACAACATTTTTCAAACAAAAAAAGAAAGTAGAGAAGTGACAAACATTATGGGCTGAGGGAGTAAGAATAAATGTTATATTAACTGATGTGCGTGATACCGACAGAATCAAATGACCATTTACATTACCTCAGTGTTGCTGCATTGCATTACAGCACAACCAACGGAGGCCCAATATTCCTGCATTGTCAAACTGGCTTCATGTAGCAAACCAACTCAAGGACAAAGCCAAAAGAAACAACGCCGTTATGCTATTTTTTTACACTAAAATCTTCTCTAAGAGGAATATAAAGGAATAACGCAACAGTCTTTCTACCTGGAGCCTCTGAATTGCTTGTTGGAAAGTTGGAGCAGAGGCTTTCTGAGGCTTGGTTGAAGAATGCTGCTGAACTGCGGAGCTGCCAACCGCAGAGACGGCGGCTCCGCCGCTGTGGCCCCTACTGAATGGTTGCGACTTGCAAAGCCAGGCGAAGCTCTGGTGGCGTGCGTGATGGAATAGAGAAAAGTAGGACGAGCGGGGTTTAAAAAAGGAGATGACTAGAGGAAGAGCGAGAATCGCCATGGCTGGCTGAGTTTGGGGCTCGGACTGAGCCTTAGCCTATCGAGTAGCAGAGAGAAAACGGTTGCTTGATAGGGTTTTAACTTTTAACCGTTGCCATTAAGTAATTGCGCTTAAATGCCCAAATGAACCCTAAACTATTGTAAATTTTATACTTTGGCTCCTGAACTAAAGTGAGGGAAGGAGTGACTAGCAATGCACCAAGGTCCAATTCCAAAGGCTGCCACCGACTCCGACTCGGATATTTCTCGTAATTTGCCGTCCTAAAATCGAAATACCCAGAAGAGAAATCCGAAAACTAGGAGAAAACTGCCTAGCAATATGGCTGATGTGGAAGTGAAGATGGAAGTGGAGGCAGTAGAAGCAGTTTACGGAGGCGATTGCGTAGTTCTTGATTCCTACCCTCCCCACCTTCACCTCCGCATCAAGCCCCGAACCGCCGATATTTCTTCTCAGCAGGTCAGTTTCTTTCTGAAATTTGTATTTTGGTTTCCGATTAGACAAGCAAAAGCCTTTCCAGATGTTAATTTTGTGCGTCGTTTCGTTTTGGAGAAAATTTTGATCCTTCTCGGGCACAGATACTAGGAATTTGAGTTCCTTCCTCATTTATTTATCCTAAGAAACTTGCTTAGGTTTCTCCTCCTTGCTTCCATTTTGTTTGCCTGTGATTCGTTATGTTAGTTGAAGGACGACAGCAAGAGACTTGGGCTTCTTTGCTTACTTTGCGTGGGACTCATGCCTTTGTTCAGTGATTCTTTACTTTACACTGGCTAAAGCTTCTACCTTCGATGTTCCAGTTTGTTGAAGCAGTTATTGGAATTCGAGCAGGGGAGCAGGTACTTGGTAGCTTGAACACATTTTCTACCTTCCTCCTTCCCATCCCCTCCCCACACCACCCCACCCCCCCCCCCCCACAAGTGAACCGGAATAATGCTTCACATCTACAAGTTATTTAGTCTCTGCGTTATGATTATGATGTGTTTTAGGTACATATATCTGATCATCTGTCACTTCCCTTTGTACCTAATGGAGTGCGTACATAATGCATAGAGACTAGCTTATTATACGAATAGAAATAGGCAATAGTTAAGGGTAAAAAAAAAAAAGAGATACTTTTGAGCTGGTTTTGGTGATACCTTTTGGCTCAAAAACTTAATCCATCTAGTCTTTCTAATTGTCTGGATGATTTAGTTTTTTGTGGTGAATCCTTGATTCATTTCAGTTATAATAGAGAAGCTTGCTTTTCAGGGAAGCATATGAAGATATTTCTCAATTTTCATAAACCTTACTGTATAATTGGGATGCACACTGACCCTTTCTTTTTTTTTCCTGTAGTATCCAGAGGAACCCCCTTCCATTCAACTTATAGATTCCAAGGGACTTGATGAACGAAGACAAAATCGTCTCATAACTAGTATGCAAAATAAAGCATTGGAAGCCTCCTCTTGCTTGATGCTTGTGGCACTTTGTGAGGTAACTTTCAGTTTATGTCAAGCTCTGTGATGAACACGTAGTGTTTGATGTTTGAGATGGTTGTTCCCTCTATATCACTTTCCTTTTCTTTTTTCTGTCTTTTCACTGTTTGGCACTCCAAAGTGCATCACGGAGATAAAACTATAAATATCTAGTAGTATGTTTTCCACTTTTGGTCTTACTATGCTTATGGATTCAAGTTAGTACTTGCAGAGGTTATAAATTGATGGAACTTGATGGGAAAAACCCTAGATGCAATAACCAACAAGACATCCTTGATCTCTTCCAAAAGATTTTTCTGTCTAATGGATATTTTTATCCTTCTTGGAGGAAATATGTAGATCCTAGATGTTGCGTTAGTATCCTAAGCTTCATGTTTGATATACATTATGAAGTCTTTGTTTAAACAATTTTTCATTGCCATTGATAAAGCATATTTACAGGAAGCTGTGGAGCAGCTCTCTCTTATGAATCATCCTGATGGGGACTGTCCATTATGTTTATATCCGTTGGTAGCAGATGATGGACAGTGTGAAACATCGCCATTCATGAAGTTGATGTCTTGTTTTCATTGCTTCCATAGGTTTACTCCTTTTTCCTGGCAACTGCTTGCATTAGCTATTTGTTGTGCATTTTATGCAGTTCTTATCTTTTGCAGGTTTGGTACCAAACTTTGTTAATTTTCTTTTTCCACTGGTTCATGGCAGTGAATGCATTATTAGATGGTGGAATTGGCTTCAGACTGAGGAAGAAAATAGTAAATATTTATCTAGTCTAGGTGCACGTCCTCCAATAAATGCAAGAAATCAAGTAGGTATGACATTTCATCGATTCCTATTAATCTTTGGGTGCAAGGAAAAAAAAATCACTAGAGTTTGAATGACCTCACTTGCTCTAATGTGAGATGACTAAGTTTGGACATTTTAGAGGTGAAGAAAACAGATGAAAGGAGTATGGCAAAATGTCCTGTCTGCCGCATGGTCTTCCACACAAGGGATCTTGAACATGTGCTTGATTTGGTTGGCGCTCATTCTTCTCATTCGGTAGGTCCTCTTACTGAATGCAGGGTAAAGTTCTGTGAAAGCTTATTCATTATCATCCATGTTGCATCCATTTACTTGGATTGGGATCTTTGATGCTAACTACCCCTCAATACGCTGCAAATTGGTTGCAGTTATATGTCATTGAGCTTTGTGCTCTTTATCTATTTTATGGCCTGCCATCTTATGAGTTCAGGCCTTTGCTTTTAAGTGGCTTAGTGAGAGATATTAGTTATTAAAGGTTTAATGGAACCAATTGCCACAAATTTTCCTTTTTTGGGTACATATGAGGATAGGCCAGGGTGGAGAAGCTGGGAATTGAAACCTTGGAGCTCAAGTAAGGACTTCAAAGCTTTCACCACCATGTCAAAGCTTGAGTTTTTAATTGACGTTATTTTTATGCAACTCTTGAATTGTCTATTTTTCTCAATCTTGGAATTAACCACTCAGTGGTATTGGGATGTAGAGTGTGGAAGGAAGTGAAGGCCACGATGATGATGTCCTTTGGTCTGAATCAGAAAATAAAAGAAGGCAGAGATTTGAAGAGATAGAGACATTACAGCAAGGAAAAAGTGGCTTGATTGAACCCAAAAGAGACATTGTTGTTTTACCTGGTATGTATCTTCCTAGTCCTGTGACAACACCTTCCTCTGCATCCGCAAAAGCCACAGAGAAGCCACAGCCCGATGCAGCAGTAACAACTTCTGGTGGTTCCTCACACCACCCCGGCACTAGCAGGCCTCAGAACACAGGGATGAGGAAGCATAGAGGACAGAACTCAAGAAAACAAGTTGGACAGTGGATCAGGAAAGATGATAGGATTCCTTCAGATAAATCATAATCCAACACCCTTGCGTTTACTTCCTATATTTATTTTGCAGTTACTCCGTATTCAAAAGGCCACAGGTGGTTTAATTAATAACGTTCAAAATGTCAGGGTGCTCTTTAGTTGTCAAGCTGGATCAGATGGGCATATATCAGCTCGGCCCGTTTTGACAAATTGAACTTATCCGACCTACATGCTTGGCCAAGTTTAAAACCGAACTGGTACCTGATTTGGTCCTCAACTTTCATAAATCTGATTAACTAGTCCTTCAATAAAGCTTGATTCTCATATTGCACTTCAAACTTTCTATCATGCCCCCAATTAGCTTCAACGTGATGATATTGAACATTTGATGAAACTTTTTAAGAAATGTTTGTAACGACGGTTCAATCGTTGTTTACTACTTGTCGGTCATAGTGAGTTGCCAGAAGCATCCTGAAGAAGCTTCCAACATAAATCTGCTTGACCTCAAGCCTCATTATATGGTGCAAATCCTGTCTCAATTTATGTCATAACTTCAGTTTTATGAGCAAACCTGTACTTGATTTGGTCGTAGCAGTTCTTTGTATATAAGAAATTTCTTAAAAAAAATGTTTTTCATTTAATATTGTTAAAAAAATTTCTGATAAATGTTGAACATGAATTTTTTATGGTTGTCCGTACGTCTAACATAGGTTTACAAATGAAAGGCTAATTATGTAATAAATGGTTATTTTAAGGATAAATTTGTTATTCTTGTTACTTTATGGACAACTTTGCAGTTTCGGTATAGTTTAAGGAAAATAGTGGAATTTAGCCAAAATTAGACATAGAATCAGAAAGACTGAGAGCAAAGATTACTTTGACTTCCAAAAGTTGCATACATTTTTCACTTTTACCCCTAAAAGTTTAAGTTTTCTCAATTAGAACTTTGTAACCATATAAATAGTTAGTCCTAAATTTATTGGAGGATAGTTATTTAACAGAAACATCATTTATATAGAAGAAATGATAATTTAATGGTCCCTTAATTGCTAAAAAATTATTGATAAATTTAAATTTAATAGGAAACAATTACCATGTATAAATTAGAATTTTAAAAATTTGTTATAAAAAAATCTACCATCACTCTGTTCTCTCTTGGTCGACCAAATAAAGGAAAGTTATGACTAATCTTCATATTGTTGTAAAGTTTTCTAACTCTTTAAAAAATGTAAAATTTTAATATTGAAAAAAAAAATATATGCATTTTTTTTGTATTTAGAAGCATTATAAAGTACTCCCTTCATCCCAAGTATTTTTGCAACATTCACTATTCAACAATTAATCTATGATTTTTTATTTTAAATATTTTAATATATCAATAAAAAATATTTATATATAAATAATAAATAAAGACTTACGGTTTCTAAATATATTTTTTAAAAAATAATAATATAAATAAATTTAAGTTAAACTATTAAAAACAGTCAAATGTTTTAAAGAATATGAGATAAAGAGAGTAGCATTTAGGAGTTAGAAGGCAAAGTGCAAAATTATATGAAAATCTTAGGACACAAGGCGTCATTTCCTCTATTAAAAATAAGAAAAATCCCCCCAAAAAAAAAAAGCTACGGCTACGGCTAATTACGGTTTGGAATTTTGATTGATAAAAATTTTATAATTAAATTATTAACAGCTATTTGAGCATTATCAAAAATTTTGAATTCCCCGAGAGAAATATATTTTACGGTTTATATTAGGTTTAAAAAATTAAAATCACACTCTGTCACAGAAAATGCCACTTCAAGGGGGTAAAATACGTATTTCTGAGATAAATGACGGAAAATTATAATTTTCTCCAAATATCAAGGGACAAACTGTTATTAACCTAAAAATATTATTTAAGTTAGAATTTTTAAAAATTGTTGTTAGGTAGCTACCATGACTTATATTTTTCTTCTTGGTTGATCGCATAAAGGAAAGTTTTAGAATTAACTGTTTGCTTCTGATTACAAAAAAAAAAAAAAAAACTACTCACTCCGTCCCAAAAGTTTTGATGTATTTGACTTTTTGTTGTATTTTGAATTAATTTTATTCATATTATTATTTGTTAGAAAAAAATAAAAAATATATATTTAAAGCTCTATATCTTGAATCATCATTCATACACAAAGTTTTTTTTATTTATATATTAGAATGTTGAAAATAAAAAATCATAGATTAATTTTAAAAAACAAATGGAGCAAAACTTTTGGAACGAAGGGAGTAACTGTTTATTTGGTTGCAAAGTTTTATAACTCTTTAGAAAATGTAAACTTTAGGACTAACGTAAAAAATGTATGGAACTTTTAGGGCTCAAAACGTCATTCCTCCACTATAAATAAGACCAAAAAAAAAAAAAAGGCTAAATTACTGCATCATATTTAGGTAGATAAAAAAAATGATATTTTAAACTATTAACTAATTAACACAGCATTATGAAACATTTGAATTTACTAAGGAACACGTACTTTTAAAGTTTAAACTATAATTTAAGAAATTATATCAGACATTAAAGTAGCAAAAGAAATGTTACACTAAGGCTATGTATTTTTGAGAAAAATTATGATTTCTCCTAAATATAAAGATTAAATTGTAACAATTCTAAAATACACTACTATAACTTGGACAAAAGAAAAAATCTATCATTTTGCTGGACCAATTTGACAATTTTGTACTACTTCAATGAGTAAGGCCTATTTTGGAAACCAAAAAACTCAATCAAATATCTAAATATATAATAACTCTGAATCAGATCTTATAAGATTCTATTCACTAATTATCAAGACAGACTTCCCAAAACCAAACCTCCAAAATCCTATAAAATTGCACTTAAGACATTAAACTCCAGAACAACACCCACCACCCCCTAAAATAAAATGCAATAATAATAATTGGGAGAAGTACCTTTTAACAATGGCTCAAAATAAAGTTTTAGTGACGCTTTTGGTTGCACTGGTGATGCTTGCCCAATCGCGGGATGGCATGGTTCTAGCTCGGCACTGTCGCCTCAAATGCCTCATACAATGCATTGGGGTTCTGGAGGACCCTGCTGCATACGCGGCATGTGTCGGCCTTTGCATGACCGCTTGTAACATTAAGCCTTCTGATGCTGTCATGGCTTGCGCTACCAGCTGCACTAACAATGCACGACAAACTTATCATCCCGGTGGTAAGTTAATGATACTATTAAAACATACTCCCTCCCCCCCTCACATTTTGAATGATTTTTTTTATACATAGAGATTAATATTTATATAATTTATGTTATTTTTTTCATTTTTACTTTCTTAAAGCTAAAATAAAAAAAATTTCTTTTAGCTTTTGTATAGTAAGAATTTAAATGAGAATTAGGGAAAAAAACACATTCTTAACTTTTGTGCAATTTTTATGCTTTGTGCAAAGAAAGTTTTAAATTATGGTAGTAAAAGCAAATTAAATATTAAAAATTTTCTAAAAATAGAAACAAGTTATCCTTTTTGGGCAACTCAAAAAAATAAATCATTATTTTTTAGACAGTGGGAGTTTTATTTGATTGCATTACATTATTATATTTTTTATAGTGGTAGTGATGTTTTTGGTTTATTGATGTCGTAGATTCGAAGACAATGAAAGGCTTGGTCGATAGTTGCTACAACAGCTGCGAGCAGAAGAACTGAAGCTGCGTTGTCTTTCTATTGTCGTCCTTTGCTTTGCTATAGTACTACTATAGTTCGATAATCATAATCTAGTGATTAAATAAATGTTCTAGCAAAGATAAGATGGGAAAATGTGGTGGTTGCTCCATATGTACTTGGAAACTTAACCTAGTTCTTTAATAAATATTGTCACAAGATCGGAAGTTGGCAAACAAGTGTAGTTTATTCTATGAAAAGTATCTTCTGCAACGTGTACTGCTCTGTAATCAAAGTTTATAATTATAGGTCAACGCTCAAGCAATTTACAGTTGATGGCCATCCAATTCTCGAGGAACTTTTATGAAAATAATAGGAAAAAGGAAAATCTTTTGAAATGATTTTCACAACTCTATTAATAAAGATTAGTAGTGCCGAAACTAGAAAGAATATAAAAATGAATTCTACAAATCTATTATATATATATATATATATATATATATATATATATATATAAAGCAAGATATACTTAAGGAGTAAAGAGGCTTTCCACTTAATAGAGTAAATAATATAATGACACACGGCAGTTTAACTATTTTTTTTGTAAGGATTTGATGTATTTTTCCACTGACTTCATGATTTTGCCTTTTAATTGTATGGCACACTTGCCATAACCACAACACGTCGTTTCATCCAATTTCATGAGCGTTATTAACTTCAACCTTTCAAAAACTTCTCTTCATTGGCGTAATTAACTTTATTCTCTTTCAAAGACTTTTCTCTTACAGTAAGAAAACAAGGTAAATATTAGATTTCAATTTTCCAATTACCATTTCCTTCTCCTTGATCAACGTTTTCAGGCCAGTAACTTCTTCTCAGCTCTTTGATCAAGGACCCGTCTATCTACTGTAGTCTTGAGTTTCTTTCCCCACTATTCTCATCTCCCAATTCCCGACCCACCAAGCCCAGTTTGCTATGTCCTCATACCCTTCACCTATTTCACCTTTTACCCTTTGTGTGGTTAAAATCCCCTCGTCTTTCATGAGTAAGTTGAAGGGCAAAAACGCCGATGAATTGAATGAATTCATCCATTTCTTTAAGGAAGTCATTACAAGTAATCTTAATTTCAAGAGAGCTAGATGTTTGATTTGTTGGCAAAATTTAGCCTTCAAACAATCATGAATCAACCAAATAGAAACCCGAGGCGTGTACACATTGTTCCCAAGGATTATAACTCACAACTCTTCAAAGTGTGTAGGAGAACAGATCTACGAGAATCCCCCAGGATCCTGTGAGTCATCCAGAATCCATGCATTCGCACCCAGGATACCCTAGGAATCGGTAGAAAGCAAAAACCAGGTGAGAGTAGAAGAACATTCAGAGGGGGGAAGAGAAAGCTTAAGAGCTTTGGGATGATTTGAGAGTGAAGTGGGATTGGGTATTTATAGGGTGTAGGATGGTTAAATTTAAACATTGGGGTGAATCTGCCAGATACAAAAAAATCTCGGTTGGGATTTTTTGTATGTTAAGTCTATTTAGATTTTCAACATGTGAAAAACAAGCATTTCCATATAAGGTGATGGCATGGCGTGGCCATCATAGAGGTTCCCGCCGTGGCTCCACAACGGGAATAACTAGGACCTCCTGAAGTGTATTACGCGGGGCCGTCCGGTGATGGATAGTAGTAGCCGAGAAAGCCTTCCGGTGCTGGAAAGAGCCTGAAACGGGAATGTCCCCAAGTAGTCATCACCTGAAACGCGCAGAAAACAGGGGTCAGGAGGTCCCCGGAGTGGTTTTCCGGGGAGGAGCCTCCGACGCCCAAGTCAGTGTCTCTAAATGGTGACAAAGAGTAAGCACAAAATAGGATTGTCGGGAGCGTTTATCTGATATGCTCAGAAGGGCAAGAATCTCGCCAGAGGCGTTTTTCTGGCAAGTCTGGAGGAGAAAAAATGGGGGGAAGCCTCCTTTCGACCCCAAAAAGCTCCCCTACTATAAATAAGAGAAAATGAGCCCCTCGGATTGTGACACGTGTATGGACGGATGCCGCCCGTACCTCTGACCCGAAGAGTGGCTAGCAACCTGCAGGCTTTCTCGGGCAGTGGCTTATCGAGAAGTGTGTCGCAGCGTGTCAGAGTGCAGACTGCAGTGGCCTGTCAGAGTGCTTTGAGGTCGACGTCTAGTGCGTACGGGCGAATATGTCAGAGACTCCTTCGTGGCACCCATCGCTCCTCCGAGGTCCCTTCGGCCGACGTTATATTTTAGAGGGAACGAACAAGGACCTTTCCCCGAGGTGATATTGTTTCTTCGGGGTGTTCTTATTCTTCCGAAGTTGGTTCATTCGTCCTCTGATGGAGAGGCGATATGGTAATTTCCCGAGGTTGGTACGATGGAGCTTCCGAGGTCGCATACCTCATGTGTTTGGCTCCCTCTTTCTCCGAAGTTAGTGGACAGGGCGATAGCACTTTGGCTATCACATGCCCTCCTACGGAAAGCCGGAGTGTAACTTCGGCTTGTAGCCTTTTCAGGAGCACTTTCAGAGGATCCGGCTTATATTGTTTGCAAGGAAGGTACTTCGGGCGGATGTCACACACCTGCCTTTCGGCATCCTCGAGATTTCCCATCTTATTTTTTCTGTTTTAAATTAGTGGACTGTCATGCCTCGAAACTGGGCGTGTCAATCTGGGGATGCACCCAAATCTTCAGGATGTCAGAAAACATGCCCTAGTTTCTCGCGATGGTCAACACGTGGCAAGCGTCAATTGGGATGGCACGTCATTTTGCGCGGGAAGGGTAATTACGGTGACGTTTCATTCCCGCGCAGCAGTTATGACGCCTTTTCAGTTGCCCTTACCTGCTCTATATAAGCCTCCTCCTGCCATTCTTGAAGGATTTTTCCAGCAAAATGCAGGACCTTGGTGAAGAGGTTGTGCGCTTGACTTCGGCCAATCAGGTTATTCAGAAGGAGAAAGAAGAAGAAGCTGCCTTTCTGAAGAAAACTCTTGCCGAAAAATCGGCTCTTCAAGCCAGGGTCTATTTTCTGAGGAGGAGTGCGATGAAGAGAAGGAACGCAAAAGGACTGGTGAGGAGGATTGCCGATCTTAAGTCGGAGGTCCTGGGTCTCAAGAAAGAGGTTGCTGGTCTTGAGAATGAGGCGGACTTGCTCGACGTGGACAAGGACAAAGCCGTCCAAATGTCGAAGGTGTCCTTTCAGGACGGCTTTTGTCTAGCTCGTCATCAATTTCTGCAACGATACCCAGACCTCGAGACCTCCTTTCTTGCGGCCCTGGACATTCCCGAGGGTCCTCGGTGGACTTGGTCGAAAGCTGATCACCTCAACCTGCCACCTGTTCCTCTACTTGCGCCGAAGGCGACGGCTAGAGACACGGGAGCCGGAACTTCTCGTGTCGCTGGGGATCCTTAGACATCCTAGGCTTTTTCGTTTTCATGCTTTTCTTGTACTCCTCTTGTACTAAAAGACCTTCTTTAATGGATTCTTGTTCATTTCTTCGCTCTGTCTTACTTGAGCAATTTTTTGTTTTCCAGTTGCCCTGGCTACTTTCGGCTAGGGGATTTCGGAAAGCCCATCCTTGCTCTCTCTGCTGGCCGATCTGGCTTTTTCGGCCACTCTGATTTGACAAAGACTTTTCAAGCGAACACTAGTCTGTCCACTCTGATTTGACAAAGACTTTTCAAGCGAACACTAGTCTGACCTCGTTGATTGCCTTTGATGGACTTCATGCTTTTTCTTTTTCAGAAGGAAAACATATCATATCCTTCGGGCACGTGTGCTTCAGCTTTGTTTGGCGGGTAACCTGTTACAGGAGAGAAGAGAAATTTTTCTAAGTATAGCTTGTTCATCTAAAAATTCTAAGTATAGAATTCTTCTAGGATATTTCTCAATTTTCTCCCATTGATGCTGCCAAGCTGATAATCTTCTCTTTCGGACCTCGCCCTGAATCAAGCGAGGTCCTTTTTTCATAGTGGCCGAAGTTCTCCCCCGAGGTAGTTCTCGGGGTTCTGTGTTGGCCTTTCGGAGAACAAAATCTCTTTTTTGGCGTTCGGCGCAATTTTGCGCTCATGGCCATCTTTTACGGAGAAAACACTTCTCCTGAGCTTGTTCATGCTTCGGGGAGTGGCTCGAATTTGGTTCCCCAATACGAGGCTATTTTTTCCTTTACCGAGCATCCCTCCCGAGCTTGTTCTTCCATCGATGTTTGGCTATCCGGTCGATTTCAGTCGTCAACCCGAGAAGCGAGGTCCTATTTCCTAGTGGCCAAAGTTCTCCCCTGTGGTAGTTCTCGGGGTTCTGTCTTGGCCTTTCGGAGAACGAGGTCTCTTTTTGGCGCAATTTTGCCCTCACGGCCATCTTTTTTGGAGAAAACACTTCTCCTGAGCTCGTTCATGCTTCGGGGAGTGGCTCGAATTTGGTTCCCCAATACAAGGCTATTTTTTCTTTTTCCGAGCATCCCTCCCGAGCTTGTTCTTCCTTTCATCGAATACTTGCGCTTCACTCGGTAACTGTATTGCTCCAAGTGGGCACTGGTCTTTCCAGGCGAGTAAAGAAGGTTTTTTCTCCCTGTGATTTTTCAGGAAGTTTGTCTGATTATTCCCACAAGGAATTTTCTCGGCCATTCTGGACCTTCTCCCCTTTGCATCCCCTAATTTTTTTGTAGTCCCTCGTGTACAACTCTATTCAGGGGCTCCACTTGCTTGTTACTTCAGAACTAGGCTGGTGGACCGAAATGTCATTCTACTCCGGGGCTAGTGGCGAATTTTTTGGTCTCCTTCGTCCAAGGACTGAAGCTATTATGCTACCGGCAATAATATGCCATCTTCGTACGTCATGTCCCTTCAAGCAGGCTTTTGTATACCTTTTGCTTGCTTAATCAGTAGGGGTTCTGTCTTATCTCATGAAACGGAGTAGTTTATTGCTTTCTCCTAGTGTTGTACTTCAGGCGTTGTTAGCAGTGGACCGTATTTGCCCTTTTTTGCAGAGGGCTGAGGGCGGTCTCTCGGGGTTACCTACTCCGACGGGAGTCTTTCGGGTGTTTTATTCCGAAGGCAGCCTTTCGGGTGCTGGTGCATTTTTGGCCATTCTCGTCCTTTTTTGGACGCATTTTTGCTCGCACCTCTTTTTTGCGCGCTATTCTGCACCTCTTTCTGCTGATGCCTTTCTATAGCGAGCCTGAGCTTCCCTACTGATATCCTTCCTCTTCAATCAAGGAAGACTGTCTGTAACTTTTTTCTGTACTTTCCACCATTTCATGAAGATTTTTCAGGCTTCTTGGGAGATGCCACTTTGCGGGGCATTTTTTGCATTCTTCACCACTTCGTGAGGGTTTTTCGGGACTCATGGGAGATGCCTTTTTGTGGGGTTCTTCCTTCCCTTGTCCTATGTTTTCATTCCTAGCCAATGCCGAGCTTGGGTGGTCCAACACTTCATTAACCGAATATGCTAAGTCAGGTGACTTCCCTATCCTCGGGCCCCCGAGGTACCATTCCCGCGCCGCATTGTTTTTTGCGCCTGGGATTTCTTCGGCTGGGGGTTCCTTCTGATTCCATCTATATTCGGTCCTCGTTGGATTGCACTTTTTCTGTTTCTGGAATTTCGGCAATAGTCTGCTAGCACCTGGGGTTATATTGCCCCTCTGGCCTCGTGCGCGATGTAATATCTTTGAAGTTTGGTGCGCTTGCCCGATTACCCTATTCCCCCTGACGTCGCGCCGAGGCGGCTCGTTTTTGGACGATAGTAATGTGTCCGTTGGAGTAAGATCATAGCCTTTTGCTTGTTTAATATCAAAGCGTAGGCGTCTTTTCAGGGTAGTGGATTCGGTGTTGCTGCCGGGGGAGCAACAACCTTTCTTTGGCCCGAACTCTTTCGACGGAAAGGTCTGGATAGCACTGACCCTGCGTTTTCCGTCCATCATGTTCCGCAGGGAAGCGCACCCTTTGGATACTCATCCCACTGCTCTTTGTTTCTACCCCTGAACTCTTGGGTCACCACTACTTCTTTCGTCGAAAGGATTGAGAGAGGGGACTGCGGCTCGAATTTGCACATGACCATCTTCGGTCTACCCGCTGCACTTACTTCGACCACGACAACGCGTGGAAAACTATGTAGGAAAACCACGGTGATATCCAGAGGAGGAATCATCTTCGGGACGGGAAGTCCCCGCGCTTAATTGTTCGGCCGCCGGGCGAATTTCCGGCGCGGACAGGGGCCTCAGGGAGCCTTTGTCCTTAGAACGCTGAGTTTTTCAACCACGGCTGCCTGGAAAAGTTCCCACAGACGGCGCCAAATGATGGCATGGCGTGGCCATCATAGAGGTTCCCGCCGAGGCTCCACGACGGGAATAACCAGGACCTCCTGAAGTGTATCACGCGGGGCCGTCCGGTGATGGATAGTAGTAGCCGAGAAAGCCTTCCGGTGCTGGAAAGAGCCTGAAACAGGAATGTCCCCAAGTAGTCATCACCTGAAACGCGCAGAAAATAGGGGTCAGGAGGTCCCTGAAGTGGTTTTCCGGGGAGGAGCCTTCGACGCCCAAGTCAGTGTTTCTAAATGGTGACAAAGAGTAAGCACAAATAGGCTTGCTGGGAGCGTTTATCTGATATGCTCAGAAGGGCAAGAATCTCGCCGGAGACATTTTTCCGGCAAGTCTGGAGGAGAAAAAAGGGGGGGGAAGCCTCCTTTCGACCCCAAAAAGCTCCCCTACTATAAATAGGAGAAAATGAGCCCCTCGGATTGTGACACGTGTATGGACGGATGCCGCCCGTACCTCTGACCCAAAGAGTGGCCAGCCGCCTGCATGCTTTCTCGGGCAGTGGCTTATCGAGAAGTGTGTCGCAGCATGTCAGAGTGCAGACTGCAGTGGCCTGTCTGAGTGCTTTGAGGTCGACATCTAGTGCGTACGGGCGAATATGTCAGAGACTCCTTCATGGCACCCATCGCTCCTCCGAGGTCCCTTCGGCCGACATTATATTTTAGAGGGAACGAACAAGGACCTTTCCCCGAGGTGATATTGTTTCTTCGGGGTGTTCTTATTCTTCCGAAGTTGGTTCATTCGTCCTCTGATGGAGAGGCGATATGGTAATTTCCCGAGGTTGGTACGATGGGGCTTCCGAGGTCGCATACCTCATGTGTTTGGCTCCCTCTTTCTCCGAAGTCAGTGGACAGGGCGATATCACTTTGGCTATCATAAGGGTAAAAAGTAAAGTCGAAAAACATGTAAAAGCTGACTTGGACAAGCCTTACGATATTTCACGAACAATGGGGCAAATTGAGCTCTTTCAACTGTTTTGGCCAATCTCATGCATACGAGTTCACTACTTCTTTCTTTCCTTACCTAGCCTACGTGGGCATGATAACTTATAAAGCCTAGAAATCCCCTTTGTCCAAATCATGTGGGATTTGCCTTTTGAAATACCACACACAACCATCCCCCACATATTTCAAAAGGCAAATTTTAAGGTCTCTTGCTGGTTTCAAACTCAAGAATGCAAATGCATTGTGGATGGTGTCTATTAGACTATGAACCAGTCCTAGAGCTAATGAGACTTAACTTACAGAATACTTAGTGAAGCTTGTAGCTTCTATGAATGAAATACCCTTTTGTAAATTAAGTGATTCATTGATCACATTACACCCCTACAATTTCTACTGTTCATCATGGTGTTGCACTTATCAGCCATACGCGTGTTCTGATTTTCATGAGTGCTTTAAAGATTCCACCACAAATCTCATAGGAGTGGCTCTACTCCTACGCCCATATAAGTGAGTCCATCAAGTATCTATTGCATAAATACACCACCCAAAAAAGCTTATGTGAACCATTAAGAGTTTTTGCTTATTCTTTAATAAATGTAGTTTTGCATTATCTACACCATAGGATGGACTTTAAAGAAAATTTTGATAATGCTTTCAGATTTAACAGTGACTTTTTATTACCCATTTGAACCTAATTCATGGGATCTCCAATCACATAAGTTGAGCTACCATCACCATTGACTCAAGTTGGCAACAGTCCCATTCCCCTCGATGTTCCATATATTATTTTTCTCCCCGAAGGTGTAGTTAGAAAATCAGCCAAATTCACTTCTGACTTCACATAATCAATCAATATAATATCATCATTCAGCAGCTTGGCAATCACAGTGCATAGACACAGAAAGCATTGGCTTTATGCCTAATGGTATATTTGTTCAAAAATTTTTCAACCACTTAGCTTCACTTTTAGCTATTTCTAAGGCTATAATTTCTGACTCTATAGTGGATCTATCAATGATGGTCTGCTAGGAAGATCTCCAAGATGCAGCACCACCGTCAAGAGTGAAAATGTATCCATTAATGGAATTGGTTTTATCAAAGTTAGAAATTCAATTAGCATCACTCTACTCTTCTAGTACAGCGGGAAATCCACTATACATGATGCCCTATTTCATGGTACCTTTTAAATATTTTATAATTATTACTAGTGCATTCCAATGTTCTTCAATCAAAATTTGAGTATATCTACTCAATCTACATACAACATAAGCTATGTCAGGTCGAGTAAAGCTCATTAGGCGCATCAAGCTCCCAAGAATTTGTGCATACTCTTCTTGAGCAACATTTTTTCCTTTATTTTTCTTTAATTGTATGTTTGCATCATAAGGAGTACTCACAGGTGTCACCTCAAAATAGTTGAACTTTTTTAGTAGTTTTTCAACATAGTGCTCTTGTGACAACATTAACCCATTTTCTTTTCTTATGATTTTAACACCCAAAATCACACTAGTTTTCCCCAGGTATTTCATGTGAAACTGTGAAGATAGGAAACTTTTGGTGTGCTTAACTATTTCAAGAGTAGTTCAAAAAATAAGCATATCATCCACATAAAGACTGATTATTACACATTCATTGGCTTCAAGTTTTGTGTAAATACATTTATCAACTCCAGTAGTTAAAAAACTATTACTTAATAAAACTTGATCAAATTTCTTATGCCGCTATTTAGGTGTTTGCTTTAATCCATATAGAGATTTTCACAACTTGTACACTTCTGTTTCTTGTCCAAAGACAACACAGCCATCTAGTTGAACCATATATATTTCCACTTGTAAATCCTCATTTAAAAAAGCAGTTTTAATATCCATTTGATGTATAAAAAGTTTATGTACATAAGTCAGGGCAAAGTAAAACCCTTATTGAAAAAATTTTAGAAACTGACGTAAAAATATTGAAATAATTAACATATTCTTTTTGAGTAAAATCTTTTGCTACCAATCTTGTTTTATATTTGTCAACAAAGCCATCAAGCGTAAGTTTTTTTTTTAAAATCCATTTACAACCAATGAGTTTAGCAACAGGGGTAAATTTACTAAATCCCAAGTTTGGTTTTGTAAAATATAGTCAATTTTATTTTGAATAATTTTTTTCCAAAAAATAGATTTTTTTAAATAAAATGTTTGTTCAAAAAGTTATGGGATCATTTATAAGGTAGGTGTAAAAGTCATTTCAAAAGGAACTCTTTCTCATTTTCCTTTTACTCATTCTCAATTCTTTCACTGGATGTTTAGAGACATTTTTAACAGTAGGGGCATGATAATTTTTTCTTTTCTTAAAGGAAAGATATGCTAAAAAAACTTATTATTTTTTGTTTCGATTATGGTGTTACAGTCCAACACATCACTTTTTAACACAAAAAATCTATATGCAACACTATGCTTAGCATATCCAATAAACATGTAATTGGATCTCTTTGATCCAATTTTACAGTTTTTTTGTTCAAGAAGCATGACCTTTGCAAGACATCTCCAAACTTTCAGGTACTTTAAGTCTAGGGGATAACTCTTCCATATTTCATATGGAGTTATACCAATCCTTTTATAAGGAATTCAATTTTGCAAATGATAAGCAGATAGAATAGCTTTACCCCAAAGATTATCAGGAGTAGAAGAACTAATAATCAAGACATTCATCATTTCTTTCAAAGTTCTATTTTTTATTTTAGCTACACCATTTGATCCATGAGAATATATTGGAGTTATCTCATAAATTATTTCTTCTTTTTCATAAAATTCATTAAACAATAAAAACTTACATCCTTTATCCGATCTAACTCTTTTAATTTTTCTATTCAATTGGTTTTCTACTTTAAACTTATACAACAAAAACATATCAAAAGCTTCATCTTTATTTCTTAACAAATAAACCTTAGTAAATCTAGAGCAATCATCTATGAAAGTCACATAATATCTTTTACATTTTCTAGTCATAGTTTGTTTCAAATCACCAAGATTAGTGTAAATTAAACTTATTAATTCTGATTCTTTGTCAATCGAAGCACAAGATTTCTTTGTTGATTTTGTTTCAGCACAAATTTTACATTTATCAAAACTTGTGTTACTAGAGGGTGTGATTAAACCTAGTGATTGCATCTTTTTCAAATAAGATAAACTCACATGTCCTAATCTAGTATGCCATAAGTCAAGATAGTCAACCAAGTAAGCAAAAGAAGATGCATTATCATTATTGATGACATTAGAAATACTCATTACAAAAAGACACATGTTACAATAACCTTTGCCCCCATAGTTATTATTTTTAGTCATCACTATTTTATCATAATCAAATGTAACCTTAAGGCTTGCCTTCATCAGCAAAGACACATAGACCAAGTTGGCTTTTATGGTGGGAACATGTAGCACATCACCAAATGTCAGTGTTTTTCCAGATGTTAATTTTAAAAGTACCTTGCCCTTGCCCAAAACTTGTGTACCTCAGAATTCACCAAGATATACTATTTTAACTTATTGGTGTATAAGAGTAAAATACATTTCTATTACCACAGATATGCTTAGTGGCAGCAGAATCTATCATTCACTTTTTTGAATTGACAGCTAGATATGCTTCTAAAACCACTATAGCAATGCTTCTAGAACCACTATAGCAATGACGTCATCATCATCAACATCCTCATGAGCCAAGTTGCCCTTGGGCCAAGAGGTTTTACAAATTACTTCATTTTTTGGCATTGTTGAGCAAAATGCCCTTTTCTTCCATAAACGAAGCAAGGCAATGCTTATTTATCATCATTATTGGCTGGCATAAGTCTGGGCTTAGAGTTATTGTTGGGTTTTTATTTTGGATTGTACCTCTTAGAGTTGACAAAATTGGCATTGGAGGTCAATTGTTTCCCTTTGGCTATGCACTATTTTTTTCTATTGGTGTCCTCAATGTTGATGAGAGTGATTGCATCCACTAGAGACAGTTGCTTGTGCTTGTGCTTCTGTTGTTGCTTATAGTCTCTCCATGACGGTGACAGCTTATTGGTCAACAAGTCAGCTACAAACTCTTATTGTAACATGATCTTTTTTTATTTTAAGTCCTCTGGGAGCCTGTGGCACTCATTGATTTGTGACTTGATGCCCTTTTTATCTTACATCTCCTACCAATAGAACTTGAAAATCATGAACTTTTGCTTGCTCGCATATTTCGCTATGTACTTGAGCAGCATGGATTCTCATATCTCCTTTGCTTTCTTGTATTTAATGTAGACATCAAACAAATCATTAGATAAAGTTGAAATAATTGTGTGGCGGCATACCTTATCAACATTAGTCCAAGACTCATATAGCTTGGGATTAATTAGTTTGGACTCATTTAATGCAAAAGGGATTCCACGCACATCTAGCAGTATGTAGATACATTAATCTTGCCATCTTTTGTAGTTTTCTCCACCATACACTTTTATCTTTGAAAATGTTAGGAAATGGTTTGGCCAATGTTGATGATGGTGGTGGTGGTGTCAGCATAATGACAGCAATCTTGGCAGTCGAGGCAGTTTTCATGTAGAATCTAGCATCAGCAAGTGCCCTATCGCAAACAGCAACAAGGTCGAGATTTTCTCCTTATTAATTTTCACAGCTGCAGTTGCAAGAGCTTTTTCATAGTTGGTAGCTGCCGTCTCAATATCAACAGGCTGTTCCCGGACAATGTCTAAAGGATTGACGGCAGGAGCACCATTAACGTGGGTTTGATCCATGATATAATTGTTAAGATTGTTGCCAAAATAGCCTTCGAACAATCACGAACCAACCAAATAGAAACCCGAGGTCTGCAAACACTGTTATCAAGGATTATAACTCGTGACTCTTTAAAGTGTGCAAGAGAACAGGTCTGCAAAAATCCTTTAGGATACAACGGGTCTTTCGGAATGCATGCATTCACACCCGGGATACTTTAGGAATCAGTAGAAAGCAGAAACTAGGAGAGAGCAGAAGAATGTTCAGAGGAGGGAAAAGAGAGCTCGAGAGCTTTGGGATGATTTGAGAGTGGAGTGGGATTGGGTATTTATAGGGAACAGGATGGCTGAATTTAAGTGTTGGGGTGAATATGGCAAATACAAAAAATCTCAATTGAGATTTTTTATAAGTTGAGTCTGTTTGGATTTTGAACACGTGAAAAACAAGCTTTTCCAGATAAGGGTGAAAAAGTAAAGTCAGAAAAATGTAAAAAATGACTTGGACTGAGCTTCGTGATATTTCACGCATAGGGAGGCAATCAGGTTCTTTCAACTATTTTGACCTATCTTGTGCGCACTAATCCATTACTTCTTTATTTCCTTACCTAGTCCACTTGGGTATGGTAACTTATAAAGCCTAAAATCCCATTTTCCCAAGCCATGTGGGATTTGCCTTTTGAAATACTACACACAGCATGATCAATACTCAAAAAGTAAATTGGTCATTGTTGGATCGATTTTGTTAATTTGTTTAGGTTTAATTTTTTTTTTGGTTAGGAACCATGTTAATTTTATCAGAATGATGAAAATTTCATGGGACTAATGAGCAGGTAATTTGGTGAATGTTGTAAAAGGATATGAATCACCAAAGCTACCATTGTGGTTGGATGTGTTGTTAGAGCTGTAAAGATTGCATCAACTAGTGTTCAGCTAAGCATCGGTTCTCTTTAGGGGTGTGCCACCATGTATTAAGGAAGGAGCTTTACGTATGCATGCATGAATGACCTTCGCACGCCACTACCCACTAGTGAGCAATGAGGCACAAAATTTTGTATTCACTTATGTGCCCAAATTATAATTATAAGCAAAGATCATCTTTCATAGAATAACATAAAACAGTGATTCTAATAATTATTGCTTCTGCTATTTATTACATTTATACTCAAGAATTAAAAACATCTTCATGTCTCTTTGTTGGATTTTGTGCATACAAACAGAAGTAGAACTTACATTAATCTGGTTCTTAGAAATGTGGTTGAAATAATTGGAGATTGGCATACAATTGAAGCAATATCTAGTAACCAAACAATGATCAAGTTGCCAGTATTCCCATTTAGGGTATGTTAATGTGGAAATGTAGAATCAAGATGGATTATGTGTAGAGATTTTGACAGGTTCAATTGATACAAAAGGAAGTTGCTACAGACCAGAACAATTGAAGATAATAATTGATTCAGATGTGGGCATACAGGTTTAGCATAGAAGGAGTAGTTTTATGGTCAAGTTACTAGCTCTAATAAACAAGTATATGATGTTTCTATTTTTTTTCCATCATATGCATAGTACTTTTTTCTTATCCTTTTTGGAGTATATCGCTTCAATAATAAGTTGAACTATCTTGTAGGGTGATTTCTGATGTTTCTAGGCCAATTGGTTGGGATTAGTTGGAGTCAAGTTTGCTTCATCAATGTTTTTACTACTATTGGCATTTTCTCAGTATTCCAACACGGTAGTTGGTCTTAGTCTTTTCTCAAAGCTTTCACTCTCCAATTTACCTTCAATAATTTTTAGTACATTGGTCACCTTGCTACTGCTTTTTCCTTTGCTAATGTCTTCTATGTACCTATATATGTATCGGAATATATAAATTCGTTTTCATTGGTTGAGGTTTTTACACTGCATTCAGAAATGCACGCATGGCCTTGATATGGTAACTCCAGAATGTTAGTCTAGAAACTGAGAAACCAAAGCTTGATATATCATATTTGAAACCTGCAAAATTTGGTATTTTTCAAAATTTGTCTTTTTTTTTTGTGTGCATAAAAGAAAGGACTTAAAATCATCAATTATGGAGAGAGTAAAATTCATGAATGGCCCCTAACCTTTAGTCATTGTTTCTGTTTAGTTTTTAACCTATTGAATGTTTTGTTTTAGTCCTAAATCTATTGAAAACGTTTCATTTTGATCTCACTTTGATGAAACTTGTTAACTCAAAGTATTTATCTAATAACAGCATTTTAGATCATAATTTAACTATCTGGTAACCATCTTATAATAAATTTAATTTGTATAATAATTTTTTTACAGTTAATGAAAAATTTAAGTCACATTTTTTCTCTCTATAAATTAAACTTATTTCATTCAGAATTAATTTAAATTATCTATTTATTGTAAAAAAATATTAAACTATTTAAATTTACTAGAAGACAATTATTGAATATTTAAATTAGAATTTCAAAAGTTTCTACAAAACAATTATTCTAAGTTAATGAATTTCATCTGGTGAAAGATCAAAATGAAACAATTATAATAGGTTTAGGACTAAAACGAAACATTTAATAGGTTAGGGACTAAAAGAAAACAATGACTAAAGGTTATGGACCATTTATGCAATTTTACTCATTATGGAGATTTCTATTGTATAGAAGATTGGTGAAGTGAAGTATGATACTAATGTCATATAAAACATTATCCAAGGAGAAGATAATTTGGTTGTTTGGGAAGGAACTGACTTTATGGGAATCCATTTTTTCTAACCAAATTTTAATGTTCTTCTCATGGAGTTCATTCTTATCCTTAGCTAAATGTTTTAATTACTCTTTTTCTATACCTGTTTAATTGGATTTATAATGATTGCTTGGTCAAAATTACTGACATGCGGATTTTTTTTGTATTTTTTCACTAAGGTGATTTTGAAGCTTTTATTTGGATATGTTGCTTATTGGTTTGTGCTTTGATGACATGACATGTACAAAATTAAGAAGAATATGGGAATTGTGAATCATGAATGATGAGCTACGGATGTAGAGAATAGGGAATGGCTCTAACAATTGGTAATGGAGTAGAATCCAAGCTTTTAGGTTAGAAATTTTCACCTAGCTCTAGATTTGGTTAACCAGTGCCAATTAGATTTTTGAGCTTTTCTTTTAGTAGTTGTTTTTTTTTTCCGCTTTGATCCCAAGCCGATGCACGCCATTGTTGTTTTCTGGTAGCCACCTTTATTCTTGCAATTCTTTATAATCTGTATGAACCTTTAAACATGATTAGCTTGGCTCTAATTGTGATATGTGTAGTGCTGTGTCCAATACGACCATTTTGTCTCAAATCTTTAACTATGATGTAGGTCATTTAAAAACAATATCATTTTGTTCCTGTATAGATCATTTTTATGGCAAAGTAAGAGATTGAGTTTATTTGGATTTGTTTCCTTGTATTTGTTCTTTATGTGTTTGCTACTAGCTGGGATTTTCTACTCCTTGGGTCCTTCTTTTTTTCCCTATGATATGTTTGCCCCTACCCAACTACATTCACTTTTAGGAACCATTATGGTTTCTTTCTCTTTTTACTCAATTTCTTTTTTTTTTCCCTAAAAAAAACTTGCGTATAAACTTTAGCATCCTTATCTATCCAATATTTTGTAGTCACTGTGCTTTGAATCAGGTTGGAAGAGGGAAAGAAAAAAGTAAACTGAATGATTATAGGATGTAGTTCCAGGCATACAGTGAGTAAATCATGGTACATGTGTGGGTTTCACTTTATGGTGTAAGTGTTTTAAAATCTTATATTACTTAATGGTTAATCCATAGGATATCATCATATCCTCATAAAATTGTTTCCTAGATTGAAAATTGTTGTCATTCCAATGCATTGGAAGGACCAGAGAGCTTTAGAGCTCCAACTGCTTAACGAGTGGGTTTATGGTAAAAAGTATCAAATTGATTGCTAATAGCTTAAAATTTGTCTAATTATTCGATCTTATTTAGAAAAAATATCTCATTCACATGTTTCTTTGCTTTCTTTGTTGCTTTCTCAGCATTTTTTACCCATGTTTGCCCAAAATCATAAACTTGGCTCTTATGACAAGAAAGGATGAAGGACTCCAAAACAAAGGGGCAGTTTCACCATTGTTTGATTAATGTAAAAAAGAAGGGAATTTTCTTGATTCTTAATGTCTGATTAACTTAAGTCATGCTATAGATTTCTTTGACTTTATATTATGTTGTGCTTAAATTTTTTGAAAATTTTCTGTTACATTGTTTAACAATGCATGTTTTTGTTTTTAATGTTGCTTTTATACTATATTCATGACAAGCAAGTTTTGTTTGCTAACAAGGTTTTGAAGGTTACAAGCAATAGAGGTTTGGCAACGGAGGTATAGGATGACAGTAGGTCAGATGGCCTTTTCTTGTGCTTTTTGTTGGCTATATGCTTTTTCAAATTTTCTCATTGATTTTTTGTAACTCTTTGCGAGATCACTTCCTCTTCCAGCTTCCAACAGTGACTTAATTTGCTCATGGGGATTATATTCTGTTCCAAAATTTTGTTATGCTCTGTTGCCAGCTTATTGCATCATAGTAGGCTCCCATTTCTTGGCTAAGGTAAATTCCTATCAAAGCTTTCTTCCTTTTTATTTATTTAATTATTTTATTTTATTTTTTGTGTTAAGAAGTAGCTAAGACATAATATGCCATGCACCTACTACCTTGACTTGTAGGTCCATGACCCAGCCATGTTGATACCAGTTGCTATTTTGCTTTTTACAATTTCCATACCTTGTTAGAGTACATTGGAATGGGCTTATCTATCCGAGCATGGTTGAAGAACCAACTAATGGCAAGAATCACCACATCTACTGCTTGGTTTTTCAGGTTTTTATCAGTCTACCTCAAACTTTTTGGTGTTGACTCTTTTTCCCCTCCATGTGGGGGGGGGGTTCATTTTTTTTTCTTCTCCTGCTTCTTTCTTTTCTTTTCTCTCACCTTGTTTTGGTAAAAAACTTCGGCTGGCAGTTGGAGCAATTTCAACAATTGGCAGCAAAGATTAAAATCAAATGTGGATACAGGCTAGAGGTGGTGGAAAAATTACCACAAATTATGGTAAAATTAATGGAGTGAAGTAGTACATTGGCTATAAATAGCCATTTCATTTGCTCAGTTTCTGCACCCAGTGAAGCTTGCTCTGTTGTGAAGAGCAAAAGAAAATTGTAAGAGAGAGAGAGAAATTTATTTTTGGGGAGTGACAAAATAGTGAGATAATTTTTGGGGTGTTTGGGAAACACTTGAGTGCCACTATTTTGGGTTTATCTTATACCTCCAGAATTTTTTGTCCAGAAAAGATTCTTTCTTTGTAAGCCGACTATTTTTATGGAGGAAGAAAATATTGGAGTTTGTCCCATAGACGTAGCTCTAAAATTAATGGTGAACCACGTAAATTTTCTGGTGTCATTTTTACTAATCATCTTGCTCCCGAAGTTATCACCCGCTGCGCGGTCCTAACAACTGGTATCAGAGCAAGGCCCGGTGTTTATATCAACTTATCGTATGCTCTGTGGTTGCCACTGAAAAATGGATCATCCACATCAGAAAATAAGTTAAATTATTATTCACCATTTTTGCTTGATACTGGGTATTTATTAGCATCATGGAGGCCAAGACCAGCAAGATGATTAGTCTGAATGGCTCGAATTACCACATATGGAAAAGCAAGATGAATGATCTCCTATATGTGATGAAGATGCACTTGCCTGTGTTTGGTACAACCAAATCGGAAGACAAATCGGAAGAAGAATGGGCATTCGAGCATGAGCAAGTATATGGTTTCATCCGACAATTTGTCGAAGATAATGTCTACAACCATATATCTGCAGAAACTCATGCGCGGACATTATGGAACAAGCCTGAGGAGCTGTACGCTTCAAAAACCGGCAACAACAAATTATTTTATCTGGCAAGATTGCTTCAAATAAAATACCAAGATGGTTCATCCATGGCAGATCACCTGAACGATTTGCAAGGAATCGTGGAATAGTTATCCATGATGGGCATAAAGTTTAACAACGAGGTACTCGCTCTTATAATGCTGGCATCATTACCAGAGTCTTGGGAGATTTTAAGAATTTCACTTACAAATTCTGCACCAAATGGTGTAGTAAATGTGGAATTCGTCAAAAGTGGAATATTGATTGAAGAGATAAGACGAAGATCACAAGGATCCTCTTCATCACAGTCAGATCTCCTCGTGGCAGATTCTAGGTGGAGAAGTGAGACTAAGGGGCCAAAGCCAAGAGATAAGAGTAGAGGAAGGTCAAACAAATATGCAAAAATTGAATGCCATTACTGCAGGAAAAAGGGGTATACCCGGAGATTTTGCCGAAAACTCAAGCAAGACCAAAACAAAGGCAAATGACCGAAAAAGGATGACAGCAATGATGATGAACAAGCAAATGTTGCCAATGAGTTTAACATTGTCCATGATGATGATATTGTCAATCTTGCAACCCATGAGACGAGTTGGGTGATTGATAGTGGTGCTACCATTCATGTCACTTCTCGAAGAAAATTCTTTTCATCTTACACGCCTGGCAATTTTGGTGTTGTGAGAATAGGAAATGAAGGTCTTTCACAAGTTGCAGGAAAAAGAGATATTTCCTTGGAGACCCAGAATGGTACACGGTTAGTCCTGAAGGATGTCAGACATGTTCCAGATTTACGCCTGAATCTGATTTCAACAGGCAGACTGGATGATGAAGGTTACTGCAACACCTTCTTCAATGGCCAGTGGAAGTTGACAAAAGGAACCCTGGTGGTGGCCAGAGGAACAAAGAACTCAAAACTGTACAAGATGCAGGCAAAGCTCTCCCATGATGCTGTGAATGCAGTGGAGAATGACAGTACAGTGGAGTTATGGCATAAACGATTGGGTCATATGAGTGAGAAAAACATGACCCATTTTTCCAAAAAGAAGATGTTATCTAGACTGGATCAGGTCTATTTGAAGAAATGTGCTGATTGTCTAGCAGGAAAGCAAAACAGAGTGTCTTTCAAGAGTTCCCATCTTTCCAGAATGAAGAATGTGTTGGATCTGGTACACTCAGATCTGTGTGGGCCAATGCCGAAGTCACTTGGTGGTGCTCGATACTTTGTGACTTTCATTGATGATCATTCTCAAAAGACATGAGCATACACTCTGAAGTCAAAAGATCAGGTGTTAGAAGTTTTCAAACAATTTCTAACCCTGGTTGAGAGGCAAACCGACAAGAAGCTGAAGTGCATACGAACAGACAATGGTGAAGAGTACATTGGATCATTTGATGCCTACTACAAACAGCATGGTATTCGACATCAGACAACACCTCCTAAGACACTACAGTTAAATGGTTTAGCTGAGAGGATGAACATGACTTTGATGGAGAGAGTGAGATGTTTACTCTCACATGCAAAGTTACCTCAGATGTGTTTGGGGTGAAGTATTGCTATCAGTTGCTCACGTGTTGAATCTTTCACCGTGTGTCTCTTTACAGTAAGATGTCCCAGAGAAGGTATGGTCAGGAAAGGATGTCTTCTATGACCAGCTGCGAATGTTTGGCTGTAAAGCCTACGTACATATCCCAAAGGATGAAAGGTCTAAACTTGATGTCAAGACACGACAATGTGTGTTTATTGGCTATGGCCAAGATCAATTTGGCTATAGATTTTATGATCCAGCCACAAATAGGCTTGTCAGAAGTGGTGATGCTATATTTGTTGAAGATCAGACCATTGAAGATATTGAGAAAGCTGAGAAGGATGCTTCAGGATCTGATGGTAGTTCAACAGATTTACAGCTGATTCCTCCAACAGCAGTGCTAAGGCAGGTTGGAGATGATGAAAACGATCAACCGGAGGAAGGTGATCATAACGTTCCCATTGAGAATGAACCAAGTAATGCTAATGATGATGATGTTCATCAACAACCACTAGCACTAGTGGGTTTTCCAGTTTAAAGAAGATCTAATAGAGTCAGACAATGCTCTATTAGATATCCTAAAAATAAGTATGTGTTATTGGCTGACGAGGGAGAACCAGAAAATTTTGATGAAACTATGGATGATGAACACAAAGAAAATTAGATTGATGCCATGTAAGATGAAATGAGATCCTTGTATGAGAATAAGACCTTTTAGCTAGTGAAGTGGCCAAAAGGAAAAAGGGCTTTGAAAAACAAATGGGTATTTAGAATCAAATCTGAAGAATCAAATTCACAACCATGGTTCAAAGCCAGATTAGTTATCAAGGGTTTCAGTCAAAGGAAAGGTATTGACTTTGATGAGATTTTTTCACCGGTTGTGAAAATGACATCCATCCGTACAGTCCTAGGACTAGCAGCAAGTCTCGACTTAGAGATTGAGCAGATGGATGTGAAAACTGCCTTTCTACATGGTGAATTGGAAGAAGAAATATACATGGAGCGGGCAGAGAGTTTCGAAGTAAAAGGAAAATAGGACTATGTTTGCAAGCTAAAGAAAAGCTTGTATGGTTTGAAGCAAGCACCCAGGTAGTGGTATAAGAGGTTTGAGTCGGTTATATGGGAGCAAAGCTACAAAAAGACTACTTCTGATCACTGTGTGTTTATGCAAAAATTCTTTAATAATGATTTTATTATTCTATTGCTCTATGTGGATGATATATTGATTGTTGGCCAAAATATTTCCAAGATCAATAGCTTGAAGAAGCAGTTGAGTAAGTTTTTTGCTATGAAAGACTTAGGGCCAGCAAAGCAAATTCTTGGCATGAAGATAACAAGAGATAGGAGCACCAAGAAATTGTGGTTATCACAGGAGAAGTACATTGACAAGGTACTTCAAAGATTCAATATGGACAAGGCTAAATTGGTTAGTTGTCCTCCTGTTAATCACTTTAGATTAAGCTCCAAACAATGCCCTTCTACTGATAAAGAGAAGGAAAAAATGAAAATGGTTCCATATGCCTCAACAGTTGGAAGCTTGATGTATGCCATGGTATGTACACAGCCAGATATTGCTTACTCAGTTAGAGTAGTGAGTAAGTTCCTTTCAAATCCTGGTAAGGAACATTGGGCTGCAGTGAATTGGATTTTCAGGTATCTTCATGGTACTTCCAAAATGTGCTTATGTTTTGGGAATGCAAAGCCTGTGTTAGTTGGCTACATAGATGCAGATATGGCTGGCGATGTTGACTCGAGAAAGTCTACATCAGGATACTTGATTACATTTGCAGGGAGAGTTGTGTCATGGCAATCAAGATTACAGAAATGTATTGCTCTTTCAACAACAGAGGCGGAGTTTATTGCAACAACGAAAGCATGTAAAGAGTTGCTATGGATGAATAAGTTCTTAAAAGAACTTGGTTTCCATCAGGAGAAATATGAATTGTTCTATGATAGTCAGAGTGCAATTCATCTTGGTAAGAATTCCTATTTTCATTCCAGATCGAAACACATTGATGTAAGATATCACTGGATAAAGAATGCATTGGAGATGAAGCTATTATAGCTTGAGAAGATCCATACTAATGAGAACGGATCTGATATGTTGACCAAGAATCGACCGAGAGAAAAGTTTGAATATTGTCGATTGGCAGCAGGAATGGTAGAACTCCTACATGAGGCGAGAAGGGGAGATTGTTGACTTTTTCTCCCCTCCATGTGGGGGGGTTTGTTTTTTTTCTTCTCCTGCTTCTTTCTTTTCTTTTCTCTTTCTTTGTTTTGGTCAAAAACTTCAACTGGTAGTTGGAGCAATTTCAACAATTGGCAGCAAAAGATTGAAATCAAATGTGGATACAAGCTGGAGGTGGTGGAAAAATTGCCACAAATTATGGCAAAATTAATGGAGTGAAGCAGTACATTGGCTATACATAGCCATTCCATTTGCTTAGTTTTTGCACCTAGTGAAGCTTGCTCTATTGTGAAGAGCAAAAGAAAATTGTAAGAGAGAGAGAGATTTATTTTTGGGGAGTGACAAAATAGTGAGATAATTTTTGAGGTGTTTAGGAAACACTTAAGTGCCACTATTTTGGGTTTATCTCATACCTCTAGAATTTTTTGTCTACAAAAAATTCTCTCTTTGTAAGCCTACTATTTTTATAGTGGAAGAAAACATCGGTGTTTGTCCCGTGGACGTAGCCCTAAAATTAAGGGTGAACCACGTAAATTTTCTGGTACTATTTTTACTAATCATCTTGCTCTTGAAGTTATCACCTATTGTGCGGTCCCAACGTTTGGATCATCAAAGACTATATTTGGGATTGAGAAAAGACCAAGTTGCTGGTATGACAGATAAAAATGACAATACCAATTTTACTTTTTAGGGCTAGCTTTCCATGCTTGCAATTGAAGAAAAAATGTTAGCTCTGTTGTCTAAAATGACAAAAGCTATTTGAACTGAAGTCATTTGACATTGTCAATCAAAAGTCATATTTCCAAGAACCCAGAAGGGACACAAAGGAAGAATCCAGATTTAAAGAAATGATGTAATCTACAATGTTTGGTACTAGGTATTGCAGCATGAACAAAAGAACCAAAATATGGTGAACAATCAAACATAGAATACAATACAGATTAGTGCTGAAATTTTGCTTTACTCATCAACTTTAAGATCCATCTCGCTTGGATCTAGAGGATCTGCAACTTCTGCATTCCTACTACATTGAGGTCCATCATTGCTGGAGCATAGAACAAATAAGATAACGTTGAGCATGTCCCATGTCCTACATTGCATCAAGTTTTTCTGTAATATGGTTGACCACAACAAAAAAAAGAAAAGAAAAGTAGGGAACTGAACAAAACGGACAATTCAGATCAGTAAGTTGCTAAGTTTGCAATTTCCTTAAAACTTGAGAGAAATATTCATCAAATTCAATCTTTTTAGTTTTCTGGCAAGATAGGGCTACATGATTACTCACTGCAAGGTTAACCTTTTGATGTAAGCAGAAGATAAATCATTGCCAACATCATTGATTCTTGTATTGTTGAACCTATAAATAAGAGGTCATAGAGGAATTCATATTCTAATAATCTTTTGTCGAACCTATTATCTCTTTCATGTGGGTTTGGTGCTACAGCTCAAAAGATATGTATGAGAGCACAATTAAAAAAACAAAAATAAAATCACTTTTGCTAAAAATTCTAAGTTCCTCTGCTCACTTGAATTTTGTTTCATTTATTTGGTTCCACTTAGTGTTCACAGTGTCACTTAACAAAACTTGCAGTGAACTTGTAAGTACATATTGGGAGCAAGTGGTGAAGGACATTCAAGATGCTTGCAAACTTTTTGAGCTAATTTATGATCAAACTAATTTATGAAGCTTTAATGTTATATTACTATTGTTTAATAGAAAATTAGAAAATTTATTTTTTATTTAAATTATATTTTAAAATTTGAGTAATTTCTAAATTATTAATTTTTTAAAAGAAAATAATTGAGATATTGCCTATATGTGTCTGTGTTGATCAATCTATATTATAAATTATAGTTTGCCCCCACTGATCAAATTTCCTAGATTCGCCCTGCTTATATATATATTGATGTGTGGCAGATTGCTTTATAAATCATCACAAGTTTTTGGAATTTTAAAATTTTTCAATTTTATTGATTATATAAATGATATTGGCTATATATTGATGTGTGGCAGATTGCTTTATAAATCATCACGAGTTTCTGGAATTCCAAAATTTCTCAATTTCATTGACTATATAAATGATATTAGCTACAAGGATTAATTGTTCGTTCCTTTATCTCTGCACTACGTTACTACACCATTGTCGTACAAGCATTGGAGGCGTGACACAAGTCATTTCAATTGTTGTTTTGTCTGTGTACATTCTTTTTTTTTTTTTTCAATTATTGTAGTTCTTAATTTTATCATTTCAAGTATTAACTTGTCGTCCTAGCCACTTGACAATGTGATAAAAGGACATGAATGAGGGTTCAAAGTTTGACTATAATCTCAATCATTTTCCCACAAAATGACACTTAATGTTGGTTCAGACATCTTTCAAATATAAAAAAGGTAAATATTTTTTCCTTTTTCTTAAATACACAATATATCATAATTTTGTATTTTATAAAGCTGCTTTTGATTATAAAATAAAAAAGTATTACTTGGTGTTATTGAACCAGGCCTATATAAACTTGTGGGGGCCAAATGTGTTTTGAGTTATGATAGAAAGGAGTGGCCACATAGTTCATAAATTCACAATTGAACAAGATTAGAGGTGGGTGACAACCTCTTTCATTTCCTAGCTTGCCTTCCCTTTTTCTTTTTATTATTATTGCTCTTATTCACAATGTTGCTTTTTTAATTATTGTTTTTATGATGCTAATTTTCTTAACAACATTTGTATAATGTATAATATATCATTTTCTGGCACTCAATATAACTTAAAATCCCAAAATCCCAAGGAAATGCTAAGTATGTAAACTAATTTTTTTAATCAAGAAAGCACATAATTTTTTGAAATATTTATCATGACGCTTTTTGGATAATTTTTTTTTCATTTTCACTTATTTATTTTTATTTTCTATGTACAAATTTTTAAATTATTTTTTTAAAATGAAATATTGAGTTGTTTGAAAACTAGAGTAAAAAATGATATAATATATTCTCTACATTATAAAACTCCAATTCCAAAAAATTTGGGTAGTTTCTATAAATTTTCAGCATATGGATGAAAATGTAATTTTTCAAACATTAGTGCTAGATTTTAAAATTTTATAAAACTGTATATGGACAATATGCATGTGTAGTTTTCGAGGACTATTTTCTGAATTTTAGAAATTCCATGGCCAAATATGTAATTTTTTAGAAACTACACTTTTAAAAAAAATTTTAAATTAAATTATGGACCTAATTATAAATATGTAAAAGTTTTTCTTTTTTATAGAATGTGTAAAGACTTTTTAGCCGCACTGTAACTACTCAAAATATAAATATTAAATATTGGAGAATTCACAAAACATCAAAAATGGTGTTTTCATGTTCTTGTCAATTGGAAATTGTTTTTCCATAAAATAGACGCACAAAATCTACTTAAACATATTTTATATTTTTTATAATTTTCTTCTCAGAAAACTTAGAAAATGTGTCAAACTAAACACTGCTTTATTAGTATCTTTAGCATTTCCTTGTCACAACTTGAAATCCCAATGCCCTAAACCTTTTTTTAATTTTCTTTTATGTGGTGACACCATCACTCCAATAGAAGGGGCTTGACTATCTAATTTTGTAGTGTTCATAGGTTAAATTGGACTGAGTTGATATTCAAAAGACAATTGTCGTAGTGACCATTGTTAAGGGGTTAAAAGTGCATTTAGGCTAAATATATAGGCTAAGGATAACCTACATCTGGTGTAAGCTTTACACCTATAGTTTTGCATTATTTATAATTTTAGAACACTCTCTATTATTAATGCAATGCCCTTCATTTTCAACCGATGCTAGTCCCCAAGGATGACGGTCTCAATAACTAGAGGACCTACTCTTCTGTTACCACCTCTACTTCCTTGATTAGGCACAACAGTGATCAATGGTGGAACTATGTTGAGGTGGGAAGTGCTGTTGCCTTCCAGGAATTTTGAAAATGTATATGAATAAGGCACTAATTTGGTCATTTATCAAAAGGTAAGACTGAATGTGAAATTTTACCCCCATCAGGATATGTAGAAGACTATAATGATGGATGGGCAGTGAGGCATGTGTTCAAAGGTATGTGAACTGCATGCATAATTCTCCCTAAGTATTTGAAGTGGACACCACTATTCTAATTAAAAATCTAGCAAGAAAACAAATACAATAATATCTTCGAAAAACAATTATTGAAACAAAAATATGAGTCATTCATTACAAACTATTTCTTCTTGTTATTTTTCTTATCCTAAAACCATGGCTTAAATACAACATTAACTCTTTGATTTCACTTAATTAGCATAGTTAACCCTCAGATTATAAGTCAACTTATTTTAGTCATTATACTTCACAAACCAAGTTAAGTTCAAAAATTTCAAATAAGCTATTTAATCCCTAATAGAAGTGTCAATGTCATAAAAAATATGCTTTTTTCTACTTGTTTTTAGTGTGAAATTATAAACTCTTATATCTTTTGATTATTTTATTCTAAAAAAACTAGAATTAGTATATTTTTAGGCAATCCACATTAAAAAAAATCTACATTAAAAATTGGGAGACAACCCTTTAATTTTTTGAAAAATTAACTAAGCATCTTTATGTTTTACCTAAAAAAGTAATAGTAATATTTCTCTTTTAAAATTCATTTTTGAAGTTTACTGTTTAAGACTTATTCAATCTAAAGCTAAATACAAAGCATATATATTTAGTGACTATCGAAATACTTTATTTTGAAAATCAATAAAGTTTTAGAACTTATAATTGTTTGCTACTGATTACAAAAAAAAACCTAAGTATTTATTTGGTTGCAAACTTTTATAACTCTTTAGAAAATGTAAACTTTAGGACTTAAGTTAAAAATGTATGAACTTTTAGGACTCAAAGCATGATTTCCTTTACTATAAATAAGGCAACCCAAAAAAATTAGGGTAAATTACTGCTTGATATTTAGGTAGATAAAAAAAGTGATATTTTAAACTATTAACTAATTAACAAAGTGTTATCAAACATCTGAATTTACTGCAGAACACGTACTTTTACAATTTAAACTATAGTTTAAGAAATTATATCACACATTAAAGTAGCAAAAGAAATGTTATATTAAAAGTCATGTATTTCTGAGAAAAATTATGATTTCTCCTAAATCTAAATATTAAATTGTAGTCATTCTAAAAAACACTACTATAACTTGGAAAAAAGAAAAAAATCTATCATTGTGCTGGACCAATTTGGCAATTTTGTACTACTTCAGTGAGTAAGGCTTGTTTTGGAAACCGCAAAAATCAACCAAGCCTGTTTTGGAAACCGCAAAACTCAACCAAATATCTAAATATATAATGATTTTGAGTCAGATCTTATAAGATTCCAATCACTAATTATCAAGACTTACCAAAACCGAACCTCTAAAACATTAAACAATTGCACTTAAGACATTAAACTCCAGAACAACCACCCCCCCAAAGAGTGCAATAATAAGAATTAGGAAAAGTACTTTTTAGCAATGGCACAAAATAGAGTTTTAGTGATGCTTTTGGTTGCTTTGGTGATGCTTGCCCAATCACGGGATGGCATGGTTCTAGCTCGGCACTGCCGCCTCAAATGCCCCATACAGTGCATTGGGGTTCTGGAGGACCCTGCTGCATATGCGGCGTGCGTCGGCCTTTGCATGACCACTTGTAACAATAAACCTTCTGATGCTGTCATGGCTTGCACTACCAGCTGCATAAACAATGCACGACAAACTTATAGAGATTAAGTTTTATATAATTTATGTTATTCTTTTCTTTTTTACTCTCTTAAAGCTAAAATAAAAAAAGAAATTTATTTTTAGATTTTGTATAGTGAAAGTTTAAAAGAAGATTAGAAAAAAAAAATCCATCTTAGTTTTTGTACAATTTTTATGCTTTGTGCAGAGAAAGCTTTAAATAACGGCAGTAAAGCAAATTAAATATTAAAAAACTTTTTAAAAATGGAAACAAGTTATCGTTTTTAGGCAGCTCAAAAAAGAATAAAAACGATCATTTTTTAGATAGCAGGGAGTTTTACTTGATTGCATTACATTATTATTATTTTTATAGTGTTAGTGATGTAGATTCAAAGACAATGAGAGACTTGGTGGATAGTTGGTACAACAGCTGCAAGCAGAAGAACTGAAGTGGCCTTATCTATCTATGGTTGTCCTTTGCTCTGCTATAGTACTATAGTTAGATATTTGTAATCTAGTGACTAAATAATAAAATGGAAAAATGTGGTGGTTGTTCCACATGTACTTGGAAACTTAACCTAGTTTTTCCATAAATACTATCACAAGATCGGAAGTTGGCAAACAAGTGTAGTTTATTCCATGAAAAGTATCTTCGGCAACGTGTACTGCTACCCATTTTAATATGTTAACTTCTCTTTGATCAAAGTTTATAATTATAGGTTGACGTTTAAGCAATTTGCAGTTGATGGCCATCCAATTTTCAAGGAACTTTTATGAAAATAAAAAAAAGGAAAATACTTCGATTTAATTTTCACAACTCTATTAATAAAGATTAGTAGTGCCGCAACTAGAAAGAATATAAAAATGATTTCTACAAACTTTTTATCATTAAAGAACATAATTTTGTAAAAGATTTATCACGAGGCTTTTGGATATAAAACAATTTTCATTTTCTCTTATTTATTTTCATTTTTTATGTACAAATTTTTAAATTATTTTTTAAAGTGACATATTGAGTTGCTTGAAACTAAAGTAAAAATGATATAATATACTCGGTATATTATAAAACTCCAATGCCAAAAAATTTGTGTACTTTCTATTGTATAAATTTTCAGCATAGGGATGAAAATGTAGTTTTTCAAATGTTAGTAATATATTTTTAAATTTTTTAAAACTTTATGGACAATATGTGTAGTTTTTGTATACCATTTTCTGAATTTTTTAGGCCAATTCATTTCAAGTTAATAATCCATTGAAAATATAATTTTTATAATCTTACTAAATTTTTATAAATTTATCTAGGTTTAGGCATTAAAAAAATAAAAATGCATAAAAAATTAATAGCATTATGAAAAACCACTTCAAATGGATTATTGTATCTATATAATATTGGATTTCAAATGAGATTAGTTCAAGGAAAAAAATATGTAAAAATAAAAATAAGTCATTTTGGATTAAGTTGATTTAAATAAAAATTGCTTATTTTTATTTTATATTTTTTTGTCTAGAACTAATTTCAATTGAAATGCAATATTTTGTGGATGCAATAATCTATTTGAAAGTAAATTTGTATGATGGTATTGAATTTTTGTGAAATTTTCTTTTTAAGGCCTAAGACTAAAAAAATGGTAAAAAATTAGTAAGAAAGTTATATTTTAAATGGATTATTACACCTACAAATATAGGTAAAAATTTGTAAAAATAAAAATAAGTCATTTTTCAGATTAAATTGACTTAAATTAAAACAAATGCCACTGCCAAATAAGTAATTTTTTAGAAACTACGTATTTTTAAAATTTTTTAAATTAAACTTATGGACTTAATTATAAAGATGTAAAATTTTTTTTCTTTTTGAAAGAATGTGTAAAGATTTTTTAGCCACACTTTAACTACTCAAAATATAAATATTAAGGACCAATTTATTTCAACTTAATCCAAAATGACTTATTTGTATTTTTACGTATTTTTTACCTGAAATTATTTTTATTTAAAATTCAATATTATTTAGGTGTAATAATCCATTGAAAATATAATTTTTATAATCTTACTAATTTTTTATGAATTTTTCTAGCTTTAGGCGTTAAAAAAATTCATAAAAATTTAATAGCATCATGAAAATTTACTTTCAAATGGATTATTATATTTACCTAATATTGGCTTTCAAATAAAATTGGTTTGAGACAAAAAAATAAAAAATAAAAAAAATAACTATTTACTTAAGTTAAAATGAATTGGCTCTAAATATTGAAGAATTCAAAAAAGATCAAAAATGATGTTTTCATGTTCTTTATTAATTGGAAATTGTTTTCCCATAAATTAGACAAACAAAACCTACTTAAACACATTATATATATATATTTTTTATAATTTTCTTTCCAAAAAACTTGGGAAATGTGTCAAACTAAACACCACCTTTATTAGTATCTTTAGCATTTCCTCGTGACAACTTCAAATCCCAATGCCCTAAACCTTATTTTAAATTTTTTTTATGTGGTGACACCATCACAAGAGGTGAAGTGGCTTGACTATCTCATTATGTAGTATTTATACATTAAATTGGATTGAGTTGATGTTCAGAGGACAAATTGTCGTAGTGACCATTGTTAAAGGGTTAAAGGTGCATTTAGGCCAAATATATGGGCTAAGGATAACCTACATCTGGTGTAAGCTTTACACCTATAGTTTTTCATTATTTATAATTTTAGAACGCTCTCCATTATTGGTGCAACACCCTTTGTTTTAGCCGGCATCGACCCCCAAGGATAACATTCTCAATAACTAGAAGACCTCCTATTCTACTACCACCTTTACATCATCGAGTGGCCACAACAACAACCTACAGTGGCGGAACTATGTTGAGGTGGCGAGTGCCGTTGCCCCTTGGGAATTTTAAAAATGTATATGAATAAGGTATTAATTTGGTCATTTATCATAAGTTAAAACTGACTGTGAACTTTTACCTTTATCGGGATATAGTAAAAGATTGTAAAGATAGATGGGCAGTGAAGTATGCATTCAAAGTTATGTGAACTGTATGGATGATTCTCCATAAGTAGTTGAAGTAGACACCACTATTCTAATTAAAAATCTAGCAAAAAAACAAGTACAATAATATCTTCAAAAAAATTATTGAAACAAAAGTATGAGTCACTTATTACAAACTATTTCTTCTTGTTATTTTTCTTATCTTAAAACCATGGTTTAAAAGCAACATTAACACTTTAATTGGCTTAATTAGCTCTCAGATTATGAATCAACCTATTTTAGTCGTTAAACTTCATAAACCTAGTTAAGTTCAAAAGTTTCAAATAAGCTAGTTGATCCCTAATAAAAATGTCAATGTCATAAAAACATATGTTTTTTTCTACTTGTTTTTAGTGTGAAATTATAAACTCTTATATCTTTTGATTATTTTATTCTAAAAAACTAAAATTGGTATATTTTTAGGCAATCTACATTAAAAAGTGGGAGACAATCCTTTAATTTTTTGAAACATTAACTAAGTATCTTTATGTTTTACCTAAAAAAGTAAAAGTAATATTTCTCTTTTAAATTTCATTTTTGAAGTTCACTATTTAAGACTTATTCAATCCATAGTTAAATACAAAGCATATATATTTAGTGACTATAAAAATACTTTATTTTGAAAATCAATAAAGTTTTAGAACTAACTGTTTGCTTCTGGGTACAAAAAAAAAACTATTTATTTGGTTAAAAAGTTTTATAACTCTTTAGAAAATGTATACTTTAGGACTTAAGTGAAAAAATGTATGGAACTTTTAGGAGTCAAAGCGTCATTTCCACCACTAAAAATAAGACAACCGAAAAAAATTAGGGTAAATTATTGCTTGATATTTAGGTAGATAAAAAAAGTGATATTTTAAACTATTAACTAATTACAAAAACATTGTCAAACATTTGAATTTACTGAGGAACACGTACTTTTACAGTTTAAACTATAATTTAAGGAATTATATTAGACATTAAAGTAGCAAAAGAAATGTTACATTAAGGGGTATGTATTTTTGAGAAAAATTATGATTTCTCCCAAATCTAAAGATTAAATTGTAATCATTCTAAAAAACACTACTATAACTTGGACAAAAGAAAAATCTATCATTGTGGTGGACCAATTTGGCAATTTTGTACTACTTCAATGAGTAAGGCCTGTTTTGGAAACCCAAAAACTCAACCAAATATCTAAATATATAATGACTCCGGGTCAGATCTTATAAGATTCTAGTCACTAATTATCAAGACTTACCAAAACCAAACCTCCAAAACCCTATAAAATTGCACTTAAGACATTAAACTCCAAAACAACAACCCCCCAAAAAAAGTGCAATAATAATAATTGAGAAGTACTTTTTAGCAATGGCACAAAATAGAGTTTTAGTAATGCTTTTGGTTGCTTTGGTGATGCTTGCCCAATCTCAGGATGGCATGGTTCTAGCTCGGCATTGTCGCCTCAAATGCCTAATACAGTGCATTGGTGTTTTGGAGGACCCTGCTGCGTATGCGGCGTGCATCGGCCTTTGCATGACTGCTTGTAACATTAAACCTTCTGATGCTATCATGGCTTGCACTACCAATTGTACCAACAATGCACAACAAACTTATCATCCCGCTGGTACTTTAATGATACTATTAATACGTACTCCCTCCCTCCCTTAGATTTTGAATGATGTTTTTTTTAATGTATGCACAAAGATTAAGATTTGTATAATTTATGTTCTTCTTTTCATTTTTACTCTTAAAGTTAAAATTTAAAAAAATCCGTTTTTAGATTTTGTATAGTGAGAGTTTAAATGAGGATTAGAAAAAAAATTCCTTCTTGGCATTTTTACAGTTTTTATGTTTTTTTGTAGAAAGAGTTTTAAATAACGGCAGTAAGGCAAATTATATGTTAAAAATTCTCTAAAAAGAAAACAAATTATCCCTGTTGAGATAGCTAAAAAAAAAATCATCATTTTTAAGACAGCGGGAGTTTTACTTGATTGCATTACATTATTATATTTTTTTTATTGTGTTAGTGATGTTTTTGGTTTATTGATGTCTTAGATACGCAGACAATTAGAGGCTTGGTGGATAGTTGCTTCAACAGCTGCAAGCAGAAGAACTGAAGCGGCGTTATCTTTCTATTGTCGTCCTTTGCTTTGCTATAGTACTACTACAGTTCGATAATCATAATCTAGTGATTAAATAAATGTTCTAGCAAATAAGATGGAAAAATGTGGTGGTTGTTCCATATGTTGTTGGAAACTTAACCTAGTTCTTCAATCAATAAATATTGTCACAAGATCGGAAGTTGGCAAACAAGTGTAATTTATGCCATGAAAAGTATCTTTTGCAACGTGTACTGCTGCCCATTTTAATATGTTAACTTCTCTGAGTTCTCTACTTCTCTCTGATCAAAGTATATAATTATTGGTTGACGCTCAAGCAATTTACAGTTGTTGGCTATCCAATTCTCGAGGAGCTTTTATGAAAATAATAGGAAAAAGGAAAATCTTTCAAAATAATTTTCATAACTCTATTAATAAAGATTAGCAGTGCCGCAACTAGAAAAGAATATAGAAATGAATTCAACAAATTTTTTATCCAGAAAGCACATAAATTTCTAAAATATTTTTTAGGCTTTTGGATATAAAATTATTTTCATTTTCTCTTATTTATTTTCATTTTCTATGTACACATTTTTAAATTACTTTTAAAATAACATATTGAGTTGTTTGAAAATGAGAGTAAAAATGATATAATATATTCGCTATATTATAAAACTCAAATTCCAAAAAATTTGTTTACTTTCTACAGTATAAATTTTCAGCATAGTGATGAAAATGTAATTTTCCAAACATTAGTGACATATTTTTCAATTTTACAAAAATTTGTGGACAATATGTGTAGTTTTCGTGGACTATTTTCTGAATTTTAGAAATTCCATGGCCAAATATGTAATTTTTTTAGAAACTACGTATTTTTAAAATTTTTTTTCTTTTTGACGGAATATGTAGAGATTTTTGAGCCGCACTGTAACTACCCAAAATATAAATATTAATTGAAGAATTCACAAAACATCAAAAAAAGGTGTTTGCATGTTCTTTATTAATTGGAAATTGCTTTTCCATAAAATAGATAAACAAAACCTACTTAAACACATTTTATATTTTTTATAATTTCTTTTTCAGAAAACTTAGAAATTGTGTCAAACTAAAAGCTGCCTTTATAATTAGTATCTTTAGCATTTTCCCTGTGACAATCTCATTATATAATATTCATACGTTAAATTGGATGGAGTTGAAGTTCATAGGACAAATTGTCATGGTGACCCACTACTAGAATAAATCAATTTAGCCGTCACTATTTTGGATTTAGTGGTGGCTAATTGTCGCTATTTTGGATTTAGCGATGGCAAGCCTTCATTAATAAGTTCGTTTCTAATTCCCTTGCTGTTAATTTCTTAGTGACAGCTTCCATCACAAATTAGCGACGTCAAACCATCGCAATAGTGACGGTTACTTATTTACCGGCACTGGTGAACTACTGGAGATTTAACGACGGTTGGTAGTCGCTACGTAGCGACAATTAGCTGTCACTAAATTAGTGATGGTTTTGTGATGTTCGACTGTTTCAACTTTGTGACGGTTAACTTTTGCTAGTTAGTGATGAGTGGCCGTCGTTAACATTTGTAACGAATGACCCTCACTAATTAATGACACATGGCCTTCGCTAGTTAGTGACACATGTCCATCACTAGTTAGTGACGTATGGTTATCGCTAGTTGGTGACACATGGCCGTCACTAGTTAGTGCGCATAGCCGTTGCTAGTTAGTGATGGTTAGTCTTCGCTAAATTAGATGTAGCCGTTGCTAAATGTACTGCCACTAATTCACTCACTACTAATAATTTACTGATGGCAATCGTTGCCACTTAGCAATAGTCAATCTTTCGTAATAACGACGGTCACCAATTTTCCTGCACCATCATTTGCCAATTACTTAAATTCCTAACTGTTTGCCTTCACTAGTCAATGGTTATTATTATTGATATTATTATTATTATTATTATTATTATTAATCCTACAGCATTACGATGTTGTCCTGTTTCTACAATTCTAACAATTATAAAATAGAAGAAGATTATATATATCCACAAATACGAAGTACATCAACAATGTTGTTTAACAATTAAGTCATATCCAAAAAATCATATATACATATTTTGGTTCCTTTCCTAGGTTGGTCATTCCACCACAAGAGAAGTTCTAAAAACAAGGAACAAGTTTGAAAGCACATGCCCACAGTGGAATACTTAACTAAATTTATTTTATGATTAGTCAGAGTAAAAAGCCTAATGATCAGAATTGTAGCATTGCCACAAGTTGCATTTAGCAAGCCCTTACTGTAAATTTGTGAAACAAGCTATCTGCCCTTTGCTTGTTGATCTTTTCAATCTAAATAGAAACAAATGGAATGCATAAAGCACCTAGTAAGGATAACAACTTCAGATGACTTGAAATGCAAATAATGTAACATACATGCAAAAAAAAAAAAATTTGTCAGCCCATTGAGGAAGAATGCATAACAAAGAATCTAACTAGTGAATTATCAGTTTTTTAGATTGATTGCATGTTGCTCCTGATGAAAAAATGCATTCTAACTAGGAAAATGAAAAACCAAAAAGCAAAACAAAACAGAATTGCTAGGGAAGCTCATAAATGTCAAACAAATGTATACTTCCTTACGCCGCTTGTAAGATCTTCGAGTAGCAAATCATACAGGTGTATGTGTGCATGCAAGATTTTCAAGTAACAAACTAAAAAGGTCTTTTACCATTTCAAATTTTCTTAACTTTAAGTACTAATTTCCTATTCCATTTGAAAATCCATATCAATACCTGTAGATGTGTGTGTATGTGTGCGTTAATAATCCCAGTAGGGAAAAGATTAGTAACAAAATCCTCATTGTACTTGTATTGGTTTCTATATGCAAGGGCTATGGTTTCTGCTATTGCTATTGAAAATATGAGTAATTACATCTTGGTGTATGGAAATTAACAGCATCCGAAAAAAAACCACATTTTTCCACAAATATTGTATGAAAAAACTGATGTAGTCAACAACCAGACTTAAACTAAGCTTTAAAGTCTATAGTTGTTCCCACTAGTTTAAAGTTCTTTTTTATATAATACACTTTAAGCTTTTCACATACACTCTAAGGTTTGATATAGATAATTGTTTTCCCATGGTTTCAAAACCTATATTTTCCCATTGTTTTTCTAACACTGGTAGTTAACAGAAAGATAGGACAATTTTTTCTTAAATAGACAAAGAACAGTGGCAGGAGTTCTTTTCTCTATAATTAGACAAGGCATTAAAAAAAAAGTCAAGTAACTATCTACTACATATTATTGAAAATTTCACTTCAAAAAACTATTTGTGCCTCTTACAAAATCTACTTGAGTACAGATAATATGTACTTCATAACCAATTTATTCAGAAAAGTGCATCAACTTATCATATAAAAAAAAATCAAATATAGCATACTGACAATTTTTCTGTCTCATCTAGAAGCATCATCATTCAAACTTCAAAGACTATAGCAAGCCACAACACACATAGTGCATGTAAAGGCTGCACGGATAAACAAGAGTATAGTTCATGCACAAAAGTTTCACACATTGACTAAGGGAACAACCACCCTCAATACATGCATGATAAGAACCAAAGCTAGAATGAGAAGGTTTAAGTCAACAGTGTTAGCATGCACATGACTGCTTGTGAATTTTCTCTGGGTAGACAAAGCACAGACAAACCAAAAACTAATAGCTATTAAGAACATACCCACAAGGATGATACTCTTTTCTTCTAAACAATATATAGGATCATTATCATAAAAATATTGCATATGTATGACTGTTCTAAAATGATTGAGTAATAAGTTTGCAACTTAATACCATATACTATAGATAAAGAAGCTATTGTCGAGACTGAATGCTTTATGCACACCATATCCGTCCACAACATTGTTCTAGTGCATTGAAAAGAATCAAATAGAGAAACAAAACAGCATTGTCCTACCAACCAAAATATTGGGAAAAGAAATCCTTCAAGATTTAACCCACCCGCCCACCTACATACACACAAAAAGGTACAGTGAAACCTACAAGCAACATTCACTGGACAACAACTAACAGGAGTTACATTCACCAACCACGGAATTTCTATTAAACAATCGATATGTACATATGTAGCCACCCATGCTAGTGATTGAATTAGCAATAATACCCATAATAATACAATCCAAAATCTTAACAATTATAAAGAAAGCAAACAAATGAAAAGAACATGAAAAACAAACAAATCTTACAAATTTTACGGTTGATTTCACACTCAGCCAAGAGAAGAAACTGAAGCAACTGAAATCATTCACGCCCACAAAAGTGTTTTCTGAAATGCCTAACTCAGAAGAGATTGGAATTTCCTTCAAAGGCTATGACGAATCGAAAAGCTTCCTCCACCAGTCCAACCTCAACCTTCTCCGTCCAAAAGAGCACAATCAAAGATAAATGAGAGAAAAATCGAAGACAAACAAATTGAAGAGAAATTGAAGACAAATCGAAGAAAAATCCCTAACTGGTCAAGTAGATTAGAACTTCCTAGATGTTTCACTCGTTCTTGCCCTTTCACATTGCGGGTTTGATGTTTGGTAGACATCAATCGTGCCCAAGCCGAAGCCTACCTTTCTATCATTTTCAAGCCCTCTCGCATTACCAGCCATTTGCCTAGTTCATGGGATAGAAGAAGGAAAGATTTCTGTGTCGCAAATGCCAGTGAAATGGCAGAGAAACATTAAAACATTTTGAACTAATGACGGCTTGTGGATGAGAGTCTACCGTGGGCAAGCCATCGCAAGCATTAGGAATAAGTTTGGCCATCATTTTTAAAACTCTATTTATTCATTTTTTTTTATGAAAAAACATGAATTTTATTTAAGGGCAAGCAAGAGTTTAATTGAATATAGGAGTAGATGTGGGACCTAGGCCGGGTTGACCCAGCCCAAACCAAGACCGGCTCGGAAGTCAACCCTTCCCAGCCCCCCTGGCAAGAACCCGCGATATATTGGGCCGAATATGGGCCTGAAAGAGGAGGATGGTATAAAACGGCTCGGCCCGGCCCATTTTGAAACCCGATCGACTTGCAACCCGGACTACCCCGCCTTGAAAATTGCCCTAGCCAAGGACCAGCCCAGGACCGGCCAATCCAGGCCTGGGGTGCATCTGTCAGAAACGTTAACTTGCAAAAAAATTATAAAAAATGGTTGATTACAATATAGGTCCTCCAATGGTTTTCTGTTATATTTTAGCCTCAAAATTCCCATTTTAACACCTCCCAACAACTAAATTTTGAGGACTTTTTGGTCCAAATTTTTTTTGCCCCTCTCCTATAAATACCAATGCCATGTTCACTATATCCTCACACCACCACTCAATCTCTCTTCTTCCTCTACTACATTCTCTCAAGCATTTGAGCTTTTTTCTTAATCACTTCCAAATTCTTGCTAATCTCCCCCTAATATCTTCATAATTTCTGCTTAATTTTGCATTAATCACTACTATTACTTCATGACTCATGACTTCAAGAGGAAAGGCCAAGGTGATAGAGAGTTCATCTTTCCACACCTCCAGCCTCCAAGGTTTGTTCCGTCGCTGTTAAAGGCATATCAATTGAAGAGTTGCATGACGATGATACCAGAATCGATATGACGAATTACGATTTAGGACTCGACGATCAATTATCGGATGATGAAGTGAAAGAGTTGGATGCAATGGTGGCGGGGAATCCGTCAACACAACTGACGTTGACTAGTCATGGACCCGCCGTGGAGGGAACCCAAGAACAAGGTAAATCCTTGAGACTAACTGCTTGGGTTTAGGAGTATTATGAGCTCATACACGAAGGGGAGATGAGGTACAGGAAATGCAAACATTGCGGTAAAAAATTGGTGCATAAAAAGAATTCCGGCATTGGAACACTGAAGCGACATATTGAAAATTAACATCCTAACGTCGTCCCCAATGCCAGCACTAGTTCTGGAGGACAAACACAACTTGGGTCTACAACTGGCGCCGGTGGGCCAGGTATTTTTCACTTTAACCAACAATCTTGTAGAGAATGCATGATAAATTGGATGATGCTTACCGAAAAACCTTTTTCACAAGCTGAAGATGAGCATCTAGAATCTTGGATAAAATCACAATTAAATTCGTCATTTAAACAGTTGTCTAGGAAAACTACTAAAAAAGAAAGCTTTAGATTATTTGAAACTGAAAAATCAGATTTGCAAGCCTATTTTTCTGCTCGTAATCATTGTGTCGCATTCACTTCTGATATGTGGACATCACCTATAGGTCAATTATTTTATTGTGTTACTTCTTATTGGATTGATTCTGATTGGATTAAGCAAAAATGAAATTTGTCATTTAGAGTCATTGAAACGTATCACAGTGGTTATCATCTATTCAATTATATCTTAGAAATTTTATGTGATTATTTTTGTACTGATAAAGTCCTGCACCTTTCATTTGATAATACTTCAAACAATGATGTTGCCGCTCGCCTTTTGAGTCAAACATTGAAACCACCTCTCAATAGTACATTCTTTTCACGTTAGATGCTTATGTCATATTTTGAACCTTTGTGTGCACAAAGGTCTAGAAGTTCTCTAAAATGAAATTCTGCCTATTTGGAACTCATTGACGTATTTGAAATCAAGATCTGCTGTGTTTCGTGAATTTAAAAGCTTTTGTTTTGAAAATCAAAAAGAGTTTTCTTGGAAACGATTTAAATTGGATTGCCTAACCCGCTGGAACTCCACATATTTGATGTTGCAAGATGCTTTCCCGTATACAAATTTGTTGACGCATTTCATGAACTTAAAAATGGGTTGTGAATTTCTTATGACTGAAGTTTGGGAAAAATATTCCAAAACCGGTGAATTGCTTAGGTTTTTTTATGAGGCTACTGAATTTTTCTCTAGTGTTTACTACCCAACCATTCATCAAGTTTTGCTTCATTTAGTGAACATTACATATGCTTTACATCAATTTAAAGATGATGAGTTGCTAAAATCAATTGTCGAAGCCATGAGGGCTAAGTGGCTTCAATATTTCCAAAACATTCTACCTATCTTTTTAGTTGCTTCTTTGCTTGACCCATATGTCAAATTAACGGGCACAACAACATTGCTTGAAGGAATTTTTCATACTTATTTAGAAATGTCTCATATAAATGTTTTGGCTATGTTTGTTACTGTTTCTGAGTACTTGTATTCTTTATACAAGTTATATTGTAAGCAACATTTGGGTAAGGTAAGATCCAAATCTCCTCAAATCGAGCCTCCAAGGAGATCAATCTCATCAAGATTCAACCTAGCCCTCCAAATGCTCAAACGACCCCGACTGACGACATCAGGATTAGCTGAGGTCGATGACTATCTCAACACATCATTCGAGGCAAGCTATGTCGACATATTAGGGTTATGGAAACAAAAGAGATTAAGGTTTCCGATATTGTTGATAATCGCACAAGAGATTCTTGACGTTCCAGTCTTCACCGTATCATTTGAGGCAGTATTTAGTGCAGAAAAATGGGTGACATTGGAGAAACAATCAAGATTGACACTTGAGGCGATAGAAGTATGCGTGTGCAACCGAGATTTGGGCCTCGCAGTACTCTGGTAACAAGACCAAAAGAGTTCGGATGATGAAGTAATATCCAACACCGAGACTTGAATTTTTTTTCTCAATCATAGATGTAATTTGCATTTGATCTGATTATGCTATTCAGCACAGATCATAGGTTTCTATTTTTCATCATTTTCAGAATGTTTTGCCATTTCCAAATATAAGGCCCGTTTCAATTATTTGTAAGTGCCGTTTGGCTTTTTAACTTAATAAAACTTACACGGGAGGTGGTGTCTTTTGTTAAAAATATTTATTACATATACAATTAATTATGTTTCTAACTTTTTTTTGTACAAAAAAAAGTTAGAAACATAATTAATTGTATATGTAATAAATATTTTTAACAAAAAAAAAATGTCAAACCCGCCCCACCTTGCCCCGAGACCGGCTCGAGACCGCCCTGCCTGGTACCGGGCTGTTCCCGGTCCTCTGCGACCCAAGCCCAGGCCTGGCCGATCCGAGCTGGTAAAAAAAAAAAAGCGTTAAACTCGCCCCACCTTGCCTTGGACTGGCTCAGGACCGCCCTTCTTGGTACTGGGCCGTTCCCGGTCCTCCGCGACCTAGGCCCAGGCTTGGCAGATCCGGGCTGGTCCTGGGTCGAGTTGGCCCTCATCCTACCTCTATATAGGAGAGTATTTGAAATTTTATGAAATTTGATTTGAATTTTTTTCTATAAATAAATAGAAATTCTATAGAAAATGGAAAAAATAATATATAAGTATATTAGAATTGAATTCTAAAAACTAGAAATTATATAATATGTTATAATATAAATTCAAATTATTTAAAGGTCCTTCTAGTGACGGCAAGCCTTCGCTAACTAGCGATGGCTGGCCTTCGCTAATCATGATATATTATTCATTGAGATAATATAAAATTGAATAGAGGCTAAATTTCATTTGCCATTACACCTATATACAAGTATGTAGTGAAATTTTGGGAATGAGTTTGTTGTTAATTTCAGAAAAAGACTATATGACATTTTGGCTCCAATTAATATCAAATTGACTAAAAACAAAATTAATGTAATTCTTTGTCAAATATAATTACTTAGACACTTGAAAATGAAAAAACTAAAGCACTTACATAGCGACAACTGGTTGTAGGCACTTCATCGGCTTTGAGTGAGGACTACATGTTGCAAGATTTTTCAAAGACTTAGCGATGTCTTAGAGCGACTAATATTTAGGTATTTAGCGAAGGTAAACCGTTGCAAAACCGTCACTAAATTAGCAAGGGTAGGTTATCACTAAATTAGTAAGGGCAAGCTATTGCTAAATTTAGCAACAGTCAGCCATTACTAAATTAGCGAAGGCAAGCTGTCGCTAAATTTAACGATGGTTAACCATCACTAAATTAGTGAGGGCAAGCCGTCGCTAAATTTAGCGACGGTTAACCATCATTAAATTAACGAGGGTAAGTCATTGCTAAGTTTTAGCAACATGCAGCCATCGCTAAACATAAAATGTGAAAAGCTTAACAGTATATAAGTAATTGATCGCTTAATTATTTTTAGAAAAATAATTAATAAGATGAAAGAAATTTTTAATCATAAAAGAAAATTTTATCCTAAATTATAATCTAAATTTTTTTAACAGACACATAGATCCATTAATCCATACTTATAGCCGAAACTATACTATGGCAAGCTAGTGAGGGCAAACAGCTACTATAGTTAGCGACTGATAATTGTCACTAGACCTTTGGCAATTAGTGATTGTTAATCATCAATAAATTAGCAAAGACAAGTTGTCATTAAATTTAGCCGACAATTAGCGACTGTTAACCCTTGCTAATTTTTTGGATCTTAGTGAGACCAGCCCATCACTAAATTTAGTGGAGACTTAGTAATGGCTAACTTTCACTACATTAACAAGGGCAAGCCTTTACTAAGTTCAGCAAAGACTTAGTGACAGTTAACCGTCACTAAATTAGTGAGGGCAAGATGTCGCTAAACTTAGTGATGGCTAACCGTCGCTAAATTAGCAATGACAAACATTCTCTAAATTTAGTCAAGACTTAGTGACTGCTAACCGTCACTAAATTAGCGAGGACAAGATGTCACGAAAGTTAGCAACGGTTAACTGTCGCTAAATTTTAGTAACAGATAACCTGCGTTAATTTTTCACTGGACTTTTAGTGACTGTTTACTATCCCTAATTATCGACGGTTTTGGCTGTCGCTAATTTTGCCATCACTAAATCACTTTTTTCTAGTAGTGACCATGTTGAGGGGTTAAAAGTGCATTTAGGCTAAATATATAGGCTAAGGATAATCGACATCTGATGTAGGCTCTACAACTATAGTTTTTCATTATTTACTGTTTTAGCATGCTTTCTACTATTTGTGCAACGCCTTTTGTTTCAACCAACGCCAGCCCCCAAGGATGATGATCTCAATAACTAGAGGACCTTTTCTTCTACTACCACATTTATGTCCTTGATTGGCAAAACCAAAGACTAGTGGTGGAACTATGTTAGGGTAAGGGGTTGTATCGCCCACTCGGAATTTTGAAATTGCATATGAATAAGGTACTAATTTGGCCATTTATCAGAAGTCAAAAACCAACTATGAAATTTTGGCCTTGTCGAGATATGATGAAAGATTATAAAGATGAATGGGCAATGAGGCATGCGTTCAAAAGTTTAGGGACTGCATGCATAATTCTAACTAAAAATCTAGCAAAAAAGCAAATACAATAATATTTTCATAAAAAATTATTGAAACAAAACTACGAGTCACCCATTACAAACTGTTTCTTCTTGCTATTTTTTCTTATATTAAAACCATGGCTTAAATGTAACATTAACTCTTTGACTTTACTTAATTGGCATAGCTAGCCCTTAGATTATAAGTCAACCTATTTTAGTCATTATACTTCACAAATCAAGTTAAGTTCAAAAGTTTCAAATGAGCTATTTAATCCCCAATAGAAGTGTCAATGTCATCTAAAAATATGTTTTTTCTACTTGTTTTTAGTATGAAATTATAAAATCTTATATCTTTTGATTATTTTATTCTAAAAAACTAGAATTAGTATATTTCTAGGCAATTTATATTAAAAAATGAAAGACAACCCTTTAATTTTTTAAAAAAATTCTCTAAGTATATTTATGTTTTACATGAGAAAGTAATAGAAATATTTCTTTTTTAAAATTCATTTTTTACATTTACTATTTAAGACTTATTCAATCTAAAGTTAAATATAAAGAATATATATTTAGTGACTATATAAATACTTTATTTTGAAAATCATTAAAGTTTAATAACTTATTTCAAATTAAACTAAAGGTTATTCAAAGTAATATTTATTTGTATGAATACTCTTAGGAATTAACTCAAATAATTTTTATTTAGATGGTTGTGTTTGTATGTTTTTATTTTTGATACTCAGAAATTTACAAGAGAATGGTTATAAGAGAAATATTCTCTTTAGATGGTTCTGTTATAGCTTGAAGCTTGACTTTTGATCAATTTAAATTTTAATACTGATTGTAATTTAGACTTATAGATGTCTCCCACTTTCATAATATTCTAAATCTGCCACTTTCAATTAGCCTCGCCACCGTCTCATCGTAATGTCACCATTTCACTGCACTCTCCTCCGCATTGCTTGCACTCTCCCTCAAGCCAAAAGTCTCGGTTCTGCCACTAATAGTGACAATAATAAAGATGTCTCTTGGAGATCGTTGGTCGGTAGAGGTTGTGACAAAAGTTCTAGTTCACTACAACGGGATATGAGCTGGATTATCCAAAAATACCAAAAGTAACATTTGGTCGTGTTTTAACCACATCAAATAACACAAAGGAAATGTGTCATCCGTAAGCATCGTAAGGTTTACATGTACCAAATATAATGTCTAGTTATCTTCATGGGAGTCATCAAGGTCTTCATCATCACTAAATTGTGATGAATGAAAAGCATCTCTAGCACTGCTTTCGGCATAATTAGGAAAACCACTAGACTGTGAAAAAAAATTTGTTAAATTTTTTTTACTAAACTAATGTCCTAGATGTACAAAATTGGAAAGCATATTGTGTTTGGAAATAAAGGTTATGAATTGTACCTAATGTGAGTTGTCCTTTTTTGCAGGAAGAGAAAATAGGAAATCATAAAAATAATATGTTATTCTTTTACATAAATATCCTTAAAAATAGTATGATTATATCCCAATTAAATACAAAATTTGAATAAAGAATGTCTTACATACACGATTTGATTACATGTAGATACTCAAATACTAGAAGTAGACACTCAAATAGAATCAGACACTCTCAATCCAGTAGTAGACACTATCAAGAAGGCATTCTCAACTTAGTGTCAGACTGGAGCCTTACAACGTTAAGATCAGTTTAATCCCTGGAGGACGTTCACCAAGAGGGATGATATATTATTTCCAAAAAATTATAATAACTTGGACAAAAATAGGCTTAATTACAATTTAATCCCCTGAGGTTTAGGTGATATTGCACTTTGCTCCTCCCGACTTCAGAAATATACACTTTACTCTTTTAAAAAATCTGTTTTACATTTACAGAAAGAAAAAACTAATAATTTAAAATATCTATAAATATAAAAAAATTAGCACACATATGAAATTACTGTGAGATGACTATTGTACAGTTTAAATTAAGATTTTAAAAATTACTACTGAATGGTTTAAAAAGTGCTGGGGGCAAAATGTATAGTTCTAAATTAGGTAAGATAAAATATAATATCATCTAAATCTTAGGGGGAAAAAACTATAATTAACCCAAAAAAATATTGTTTCTTGCTGTTAGTCTATTTCTGTCTAAATGAGGACTAATTCAACTAAAGAAACCTCATAATCCCACCGACCTCATATCAGATACTAAATAGCCAATAATTAGTATATTATCTGACTTTCCATGCATGATCAAACCTACAAACCCCTATAAAAGGCGCTTTAGAAGAGTAAACTCACCCAAGACAGACCAAAAGAAAAGGAAAAAAAAAAGGAAGTGAAGTAATAGTAATTGGGAGAGAATTTTTCAGCCATGGCACAAAAAACTTTTGTGGCGATGGTTTTGGTTGCTTTGTTGGTGCTTGGGCAGGCGCAGGAGAAGATGGTTCTAGCGAAGCTCTGCAAGCCCAAATGTCTTATAAAGTGCGCTTGGGCGATCACGCTTGGCTCTGTTGCCTACGCATCGTGCGTCGCCATTTGCATGCTCGATTGCAAGTCCGCACCTTCTGATGCCGTCATGGGTTGCACTTCTGACTGTGCCAAGAATGCGCTACAAAATCATCGTCCAGGTACATACATAATTGACGAAATATTTAAATATTTACTTGATCGTATTGCATTACACGTTATGTTATTTGATATCATTATTTATTTATCTGACGTTGTAGATGCGACGACAATGGAATCCTTTGTTGATAGATGCTACGACAGTTGCAAGCAAAAGAAATGATGCGTTGTTCTTCTTTGGGTTATCATCCTGTGCTTTGCCATAGGACTAGCTAGATAATTATAATCTAGTGACTAAATAAATGTTGTTGCAAGAATAAGGTGGAAAATAAGTTTTCCATATGTACTAGCTAGGTAGGTTTAACCCAGTGCCTTTGGGTTAATAAATGATGTAAGAATCAAAGTTAGAAAAATTAAATAAGATTGTTGCTTCCAATATATACATATCTATATGCAGTTATGTGCCTTTTTTCACTACTAAAATATGTGGGTTTTCCAACTGGTTTTTTGGTAATTATTAATAGGTAAGACCGTTTGTGCTGAACTGTGAGTAATTACTAATGTGCTAAACCGTTGGTAAAACTCTTTGACCGTTGAAAAATAAATTTAATACACGATTGTTAGTAATTACCAATGGTCGGATTACAAACGTGTTTGAGTTGGAAATTACCAACAGTTTAAATTTTGACAGTTGATAACTTGATTTCCAACAATCAAATTACCAACGTACATTTACCAATGGCTACGTGTTAGTAATTTTGAATTTCCAACACATGACAGTTGGAAATGACTGTTGGTAAAAGTCAGAATTTTAGTAGTGTTTGCTGACCATTTTAACATATCCACTTCTCATAATGTTTTAAGGGTAAATCATGGCTTAAACCATACATAACCACCTAATAGATATGGTAAAGCTAAATTCATGTCAATTTGACTTACATAATGACTTACACCTTATCCGCGTTTAGAAACAGTTTTAACATGACTATAATAAATTGTCAGTTCCAAAAGATGTCTTAAAATATGGTTCGACCATTTATATATATGTACATAGATATGTAGTCGTAAGTAATTAAAGCTTTAATCTAGTAGTTAAGGTTTATAGTTGTTACTAGAAGGTCAAATGTTTATTTTCTCATTTCCTTATTCGCCTTCCTGCTCATATATAAAAAAGGTGGTGTGATCATGGATTTTCTTATTGATGGAATACAATGTAAATTCTAAAAGATGACAATAATTTGAGTAAGGCTAAATTGCACCATTTTGTCCTTACATTATACTAGCGATGTAAAAACTGTCCTTAAAATAATGAAAATAACAAATATATCATTAAAGTAACAATTTTTTACTTTTCTTCTATCTACAGACCGCTATTAGGTGTATAATTTATAAATGTAAACAACTAAAATGGATTATGACTATATAAGTGATAGGAATCAGACCCATAAGGCACCTCAGGATCCCTTAAGGATATTATTAGAGCCTATGACGAAGGCTAGGAGGGAGGAGCTCAAGGAAGCATTTCAATGGCTTCCAAGGAGGCTATTAAAGGATTAAGAGAAGCATAAAGCCAAGGAAGAGAGAAACAGCCGGGCCCAAAGAGGAGTAGCAAGGGGCATGGAGGAACGTGCTCAAGACACTGGACCTAAATGCACCCAGACACATGCGCCCGGGTCCCCTATGCACCCTAAGACATAAGCCCATGCTCTCAAGCTTTTACCATATGTATTACTTATTTCTAGTGTGGTTATGTCCCCACTTAGTGAGTCTATGAGTTATTTAGCTGAGAAAATGTAAAGGACACGTGATGCACCTTCACAAGTCCCGAGAAGCCTACTCTGAGTAGGAATCGATAACCTTAAGATTTAGGGTTTAAGTCTCATTTCAATTAGGGTTTTTGCTTGAAACAACTGAGAAATTATATATAGACCATTTTATGTTCTATCTTATCATCAGGTTATCAATATACATTGTTGTTATTGAGCACTCTTTCTCAGATTTTTCTTGAACTTCACTTGGCACATAGGAATTCTAGGTTCTTGTGTAACCACACCTACACTACTCATTTCTATTCATAGGTTGGTTAGGGGTAGGAGTATTAAACAGTCTTTTGAATGTGTTCTTAGAGCTTGACATCAATTTGGTCATGTTTCTTGGTCTAATGATCAAAGAGCTACACTACTAGAAAAATGTCATTTAGCGACGGTATAATTAGCGACGGCTAAAAACCGTCGCTATTTAGCGATGGTAAATAGTCGCTAACAGTCCAGTGAGATTTTAGCGACGGCTGTTAGTCGCTAAATTTTAGTGACGGCTCACCATTACTAAATTAGCGACGGCTTATCGTCGCTAATTTAGTGACGGTTAGCCGTCGCTAAAGTTAGTGACTGCTTACCTTCATTAATTTAGTGACGGTTAGTCGTCGCTAAGCTTAACAAAATCCCAAAAAATAGTAAAATTTCTCATGTGTTAGTCATTTTTTGTGGTAAATTGTCATCTCTTTTAACATAAATAATTTTTTTTAAATATATGTAATGTCGTGGAGATGTTTACCTTCAAACAGTAAATAGTCACCAACAGTCCGGTGAGATTTTAGTGACGGCTATCAGTCGCTAAATTTTAGTGACGGTTAGCCGTCGCTAAAGTTAGTGACGGCTTACCTTCGCTAATTTAGTGACGATTAGCCGTCGCTAAGCTTAACAAAATCCCAAAAAATAGTAATAGTTCTCATGTGTTAGTCATTTTTTATGGTAAATTGTCATCTCTTTTAACATAAATAATTTTTTTTGAATATATATAATGTCGTGGAGATGTTTACCTTAAAGTCGGCTAAAAGTTTAGTGGGGGTTACGAGTTGCTAAATTTTAGTGACGGCTTGCTGTCGCTAATTTAACTTAGTGACGGTTAGCCGTCGCTACATTTAGTGACGTGGTGCCTTCACTAATTTAGTGACGTTTAGTCGTCGCTAATTTAATAAAATCCCAGAAAAAAATGACGGTTAGTCAGTTTTTACGCTAACTTGTTATCTTTTTTAACATAAATAACTTTTTTTAATATATGTAATGTAGTGGAGATGTGTACCTTAAAGTCGGATAAAAGTTTAGTGAGGGTTTTGAGTCGCTGCCTGACATTGGTAATTTAATTATGGTTATTAGTGACGGTTTGACCTCGGTAATTTAACTATGGTTAACAGTCGCTAATAGTTAGTGACTGATAGGCTTCAATAGTTTCCCATTTAATTCAGCATACAAATCTCTTAATATTTTTTTACTAATTAACAAAAAATCTGTTTAATGAAAATTAAATTTATTTGAATTGGTTTATTGTCACATGAGGTTTAACCATTTATTAATATTTTATCATCTCATTGTGGATTAGGAGGTGTAATATGTTAGTGACGGCCAGAAGTCGCTAGTTTTAAGCGACAGTAAGCAGTCGCTTACATTATGCTTCATTATCTTTTAACGCAGAAGTGATGTCCTGTTTTAGACGTCTGCGCGACTGCTCCCACCTTCGCACTGACGGCTTTTGTTTCCTCTTGATCTTCCCAGTTTCTTCTTCGATCCATGGCGGCTCTTCAGTATCTCGATTCTCGCCGTAACCAACATCCCCAGCTAGCTGAGTGGTATAATATCCTCGCAGATCTGTACCAGAGAAAGCTATGGCATCAACTAGCTCAGAAGTTGGAGCAATTTGTTGTGCTTGCGGTCTTCTAGTTATATTTCTCGAGCATAAACTTGTTCGTTTCTTTGATTTTGTCATGGGCGGCGATTCTTGGGTTTTTTCCTTGCAGATTGCAGCAGCAGCAGCAGTAGTAAGAAAGGAACCATAGATGGCGATTTGGACATGGAACCCAAGCGGCCTCCTGTCTCAGGTTGAACCAGGAATTCAATCTTCTTGCTCTGTTTCTTGGGTTTATTATTTTTATTGTTAATTTTAGATTCTTCTTTGCATCTGTGCGAATGTTATACTTGCCGGGGGGACTTATCGTCAGTTGCATCTGTTGAGCTGCTCAGACGCGTTCTAGTTTCATCAGCAGGGGGAATTAGTGGGGGACAAGAGTGTGGGGAGATTGGAGATAGACTACTTGAGCCGCAGCAGGAATGTGAACGGATTACCCGGCTTTAGCGGCTGTAGCAAGCGCTTGAACAGTCTCCGACTGGTGAGTTTTTCTTCTCCTCATTTTCGGGTTTGTTTGGATTTCCTTCCGCCGGCAGAAAATTGTTCTCAAAATTGAGATTAAGAACTAAGTTAAGATTAATTTAGTTTAGTTTAGTTTAGTTTAGTTTAGTTTAGTTTAATTGTGTCTAATCTGTAATTTATCCACGTTCTATGCTTGAGTATTCGCATTAGTGATGGTAGTGTTTTTTACTCATTAGAGTTGATTGAAGCGTGTATGTAATGCAACTTTTCTCCTTTTCCATTCTTGTGGCTTATAGATTCAGAAAATAACAATGTAAGTAGTACTAGGCCCAAGCCATGGTGGCTTGATGGGAGGATAAAGTTTAAGCTTTGCCATATTTACAAAGCTAAAGGGATGCTTGAGGACTTCATTCGCACAATTCTTCCTTCTGTTTTTGAGTCATTGTATATTGAATCTCTTGGCTGAAAGGTAACAGGAAAACTATTTTCTGTTGTATTCCTCTCTCTCTCTCTCCTGATCCTTCCCATTTCTTCTTGCTTTTGTGTTGTAGACCAAATGTCTGATAAGTTTCATTCTTCTACTTTTCCAATTAAGCAGTCAATCAATCAAGTTTATTCCAAAAACTAGTTTGTGGCAGCTACATATTCCTGTTTTCTCCATTGTGTCTGTGTTGTATCTTTGTCCTCCAGGTTGTGTGTTCATTTATCTTTAAGCTAAATGTTTTTGCTTTTCAAATTTATGATGGTTGCTCATAAGGTTAAAGTGAAGAAGAGGCTAACTGAAAGTGTTCTCTTTGAAAGAATAAAAAAGCTGGATGATCAGCAAGTTGATGGTATATTCTGTGGATCAAGACCAATAGCAACTCCTTCAGAACAGTAACAAGATAATTTGCCCTTTTTTTTAAAAAACTAAAATTATGCTGTCTGCAATTTCCCTGTCTTGCTTCCTGTCCTTTTTTTGTGAAATCATGAAATTTCAGGAATAGCATATTGATTATCTTACTCCCTTCGCTCCATAATGTATGTACCTTGTACCTTGTTTTTTCTTTTTTTGTAAAAATTATGGATGTTGTGCCACATAAGCAAATTAGATACGTTGCTCCCAAGTTACCCTTAAGTAAATGGTATAGTCACAACAAGAAGAGGAGTTCATCTGCTTTGCATAATGGGGATGGTACATTTTGAAGATGTCTAAATATGGAAAAGTTACACATATTTTGGGATACAAAAATTGGAAAGTGGCATATATTATGAGATGGAGGGAGTATTTTCAATTTTTCGGGTTGGTGTTTCCCTTGATAAATGGTTAAGTTTTTGTTTCTCCTACATGACCAAGTCAGTAGTACCAACTTGAAGTGAAAGGTAGTAGATTGGAATGTAAAGATGTGGTTGGCAGTTTGACTGTTTGAAAACTTAAAGTTGGGAGCTTCAAGCTCTCTGTTAAGGTGATAATAATGATCTTGCCAAGAGATGGAGCCTGTAAGGATCCAGGAAAAGAGAATGGAAGTTTTGCTTTTCTGCCCTTGTGGGTAAATATATCCAATCACATGAGGGGAAGATTAAGTCAATCAAATTTGGTGTAGAATGTGAACATATTTCAACCATGGAGTAGTTTAGGGTTGCCTCACTTGCCTTATGAAAAGGATGTTTCCTAGTCTTTCTATCTATATTCTCTCTTTTACATCCTATTGCAAAATTGTTGGTAATCCAGTTTTTGTTGTTGGTGAGGGTAGTTTGAAAGCATCCAGAGCAAGAAAGCTGCTTCAGAAGAAGGTAGCTCTGAAGGAAGAAAAACAAGTTGCTGCATTGGCAGCTGGACTTGACTGTCGCATTGGTGGTTATGTTGTTTGGGTTTAATTCCTAGCTTCTTGCCGTTACCATGCATCAGTTGTGTAAGGCATTGGCATCTACCCAGAGGTATTATGAAGCACCTAAGATCATCAGAATCACACTCAAATGTGGTAACAACACTTTGCCTGTTGAGAAGAAAGAGCAATTTCGATCCCTTGGAGCTCATATGTGCTGAACCTAGATGTTTATTTTTTTTTTCTGATGTACTTTCTGTTGGGTTTCGGAAGCCAAACAGCGCAGCGGAATTTAACCGAAACCCTCCAAGATCCAAGTGAAACGGGGTAAACCGGGTGTTCGAAAATTTCATACCTAATTTTCGGTTGAGATCTCTCACTCAACTGTAGAGTCGAATCACAAAACCTGAACAGTTGACGTGTTCAGGCTCTCTATGGTATCCACACGAGCCTCTCGGGATCACCACGCTTCCACCACGTCCCGGCAGATGCGTTTCTCTTGCGCTCGCAGTGCTAGCTTGCGTCCTCCAAGGAATTGCAAGAGAAGAGTGTGGCTGTCCTTTTGGGAGGCTAGGGCAAGGAGACCTGCGAATTTCTCACTTAAAAGTTGTATTTATAGTGAGACTCAACTTCCAGGCCTAATGGGTTTCAAAGCCCTAATCCAATTAGGATTTAATTTCGGGCTTAATAATGGCTCAACTCCTTGGCCCATTATTAATACGAAATTAAAGTGAAACCATAACCCAAATAATTAGCCCATGCACTCTAATGATCCAAATAGCTCTATGTGTGTGACCCAATAGGCTCTTGCCATGTTGGCAATGATCATAAATCACATTTATGATCATAAGCAATGAGCGGTGTCTAGCAACACATCATTGCTACCCAAGTGACAAGATTGTCGGTGAATCGACTAAACCTTTATGATCATCACCGATATATGCCATTGTCCCTTTGTCCAAGATATCAAGACTAAGCACGAGACATGGAATGTGTCACTCTCGTATAGCCCAATCTTTGGTTTCTTGATTACCGAGTAGACTAACTTAAACTGACGACATTGATATCATATATCAACTCATCGGAGCATGGCCATGCATTTTCTAAGTCTCACTCTATCAAGGGGCCCAAAGATATCACTCCCGTTACATAGGAGGGACAAATCCCATCTTGATCATACAAATCCCTCCGCATGATATGTGACATACCCAATGACCTCCTTCAAGTTCACTCAGTTACGAGCAACAAAGGAAAGTATCAAAGTATGTGACTCACATGTAGGGAACCTTGATGATCTTAGGTCGAAGGACTACATATACCATGATCACTATGAAAATCACTTATGACACTCATATAACGATCCATGAAGTGTTCTCATGGTGGGTCGGTCCAGTACACAAGTTCTCCAACTTGTACCCATATGTAGACTACATATCTCATATTAGTCTCCACATATGCTAGTCATTATGTATTATTGCAACCCGCTCCACAATAATACTATACTAGGGACGTTTAAGAATATCATTATTCTAGGGTTACAATTATGTTTATTACGTTACGCAAAAACAAAACAACAAACAAAATTGCTGGATTAATGCCTCAATAAAATATCATGACTCAATTTGCAAAAATACAATCATCTCATGATTGGCTTTTTGGGCACAACACTAACACTTTCATGCTGTTTTTCTTTTTCCCTTCAATTTATTCCTTCATCCTCTAATCACAAGTACCTCAACTATGTTAGACCCATCATGATCCCCAAACAAACTGGCCAACAGTTCTTCTACAGTCAATACAGAAATGTTGGTTTTAGAATTTGGTGATTTATTCTCTGAAACTTTCTTAAAATTCTGCAGAAATGGCATACAGGACCATGGATCACAAGGATGGCTTCGACCGTGCAAGGGACATTGTTCTTGAACACCCACACAGCATCGCTTCTTGGAACTGCTATTACAATGTGTCTTCAAGGTATTGAATCTGACTGCTATAGAGTGTTTGTCTGTATTTGCATTATTTCTAACTGGAATTTTACAGTTTGCAATTCCAATGTCTAAGCAATGAGTTATGTGTGTTTTATGACAGCATGGTTATACTGGAACTAGAGCTACTAGACTACTGCTCTATCTGCAGCCAACGTTGCTGCTGGTCTAGGAATTTTTCTCAAAGGTAGGCAACTTAAAGTGCTTAAAGCTTTGGATAAGAATTCCGCTCACAAGAAGGAAGTGGAAAAACAGAAAGATGTTTTGGTTGAATCAAGCAATCGGGTTGTTTTAATTTTTTCCTTTCAGTTTCTATTTGAAGAATGTTTTGTTCTAATGAACACTTAGGCTGGAAAGTTTGTTTTAAATGCATTGTTCTCTTGCTTCGGTGAGTTGTTTTAATTTTTTTCCTTTCAATTTCTATTTGTGTATGTGTCTGATTATATGCTAGCTTGGGCTTCGAATGTTTGAGTCTTCTTCAGTAATAATCCAATAATCTTTTCAAAAAATGTGTTGTTCAATTTTATATGTTTTCAGTTATTTTTTCAGCTTAATAGCATCATGAAATTTTATGTGTTTTTAAGTTTGCTTCTATTTGAAGTGTTGTGTTCATTGAAAATTTCCTCCATATAAATCTACAATTATTTTGTCTTGTTGTGTTATTAATCTTGTCTCCATTTAGCATTCTTTGTTTATTTGAGTCTATTTGCTCATTAATTTTTCTTCCCTAAGATCTTAACTTAGAGTTGTATTTACCTTTTTTTTGTATTTAATAAATTTATGTTCCTTTGGCTGATTAAAATGTTTATCTTCTTGTAGATTGAGGGAAGGGGAGGTTCATTGTTGTTTTCATGATCTTGCCTAAAGAATCTTTTGCTCGATCCTGCGGTACGATGAATTTGAGCTCAGTTTTTATCTTATAAAGGAAATTGTAACCTTATGTGTTTTAATTGTCGAATGACATGACATGACATTATGTTAATCATATTTTGTATTAATGAAAAATACTTCAATACCCTAGTTGTTGCATTTGTGTGAAATTGATGACAATATTGCAAAAACAAGTTATTCGAATCCAAAGCGACAAACTTAGAACTTGAACACTATTATGTAATCACCTCAATTTAAGTAAAAAATAAGCGTCACTAGCTAGCGAAGGCTATGCGTCACTAACTCACTAACTAGTAACGGCTATGCGTCACTAACTAGCGATGTCTACGCGTCACTAACTACACTAACTAGCGACGGCTACGAGTCACTAACTAGTGACGGCTACAAGTCACTAACTAGCGACGGCTAAACGTCATTAATTGGGAACTAGTTTTGTGTTTGGGTTGCATGGAATGGACACGTATAGTGGAGGGTTGCTGATGAAATTTTTAGTAGTCATTAGCGAGAGTTATATGTTACTAAATAGCGATAGTTATGCGTTACTAATTATTGACGGTTATGAGTCACTAACTAGCGACGGCTATTGGTCACTAACTACACTAACTAGCGACGATTATGAGTCACTAACTAGCGACGGTTATGTGTCGCTAACTAGCGATGCTTAAGCGTCACTAGATAGCGACGGCTAAGCGTCACTAACGTGCCGGCCGATGCCGTTACCGGAAAAGTTATGACTGTCTAGTTTGTGACATTTAGCTGTCGCTAATTAGCGACAGTATCCGTCGCTAAAAAATTAGCGGCAAGTAAATTAGCAATGGACTTTTTAGCGACGGTTTGCTGTCGTTATTTCTTGCGGTCGCTAAATGACTTTTTTCCTATAGTGCTAGCATCAATAGAAAAAAAAAAACTTAGAAGAATATCTCCTTACTATTCTACTCTACTGACTATTCAATATAGTTATCAATATTTGATCCGGTGATCACCACTTGTTCTATAAAAAATAATTTTAAAAAAATTATTCAATATTGTTTAAAGAAAACATCTAATAAATGTCAAATATGAATTTTTACATTTGCCAATCGACACCTAATGGAAGTCCAATTATTCAATAGATAGTTATTTCAAGAGTAGATTTCTTATATTTCAAGGAAAATTTTGTAATTTGGGTGTAGATTATTGACAAAAGCGCAATTCCGCCATTTAACTTCAAATTATCAGAACAAAAAATGTAATTCACATGCGACAGAATGTAAAATAAATAATAAATAAATTAATGCGCAGGGTTCGTTGGGTTCTTGCAAATGCACATGAGCTAAGTCTAATGTGTACCCTATCTCTTGCGTTTATATATATTTGTATTCCAATACTATCATTTATAGTATAAAATAAATATGAAAACATCAAATCTTTTGCTCTTTTAAAACTGCTGGAGATATGTACAAATGAAATACTAGATATGTGAAAACTCAATGTACAAAAAAGTTATGGGTTTCTATAAATAATGTGTGACCTATATAAAAATAAGATCGCAAATATGTTTTTAGTAGTATGTATAGATTTAACCTCTTATAAAAAAACAAGTGTGAATGTGAGAAATTTCAGTTCTCGCCAAAATTAGAAAAATGTATAAATCAGATAACAGATATATATGAAACTCAATATATAAAGCAAGTGATGGATATGTCAAAAACTTGTGACACATAAATACAAATGAAATTTTAAAATCATTATTGATATTATTTTGTTTGTAAATAATTTCATAACTTCTTCCACATTTTTTTTTCACGTGTAACTATGATTAAAAATTTTAGCTTAATAATAAAGTTGGGGTAAAATAAAGTAAATGAGAAATATTGAAGGCTAAATTCATATTAGCCCAAAATAATTTGAAAATCACATCTCTGGCAAAATAACGGGGAACTGTGTCTGGAATTTATTTGATTCAGTAATGGGATGGTGAAACGGGGTGGTGATGACTTGGGCTCCAACTTTAGCAACCCAAACAGCTTTTAGGCGGGCTGACGGAGAATAGGGATGTTGGATTATGGTGGATCGAAAACGGGACCCAACAGCGTAGAGGGCTTCCCATCAGCTGTTCCTCCTCGATTTCCAGTGGTCAGGGAACACTACATGTGATGAAGTTGGATGGCAGAGACAAACTTCTTGTGGTGGCGGCGCATCAGACGAATGGGAATTCACGGTGATAAGAAGCGAGTGACAGGAGGAAGACGAACGTAGGAGGGGATATGGTTGGAATTGTGAGATTTTAACAAGGCTAATTTTGAACTTTTACCCACATGGCACATAAAGGGTCGGGCGCATATGAGATCATTCTAATGCTCATGGGTGGTTCGTATTCTAGTATTCTACTGATGTTATAAGATACAATCTGACGGACTACATGTGTGTCCATGTCAGTGCCCCACAGTTCCTAAAATTTTGGGTAGATTTTTTTTTGTTTTGATTGTATATTTATTTTTAAGATATACTTGTTTAGTTCTATGATATATTTATCTAGGATTGATATTGTTATATAGGTTTGAGATACAATTATTTTAGTTTAATGGGTAAATTCTACTAGTCGTTTCTAAACTATATTCAATGTTATTAATTCGTCTTTAAACTATCAAATGTTGTGTTAGATGGCGGAATGATTAAACAACACTGGATATAGTTTAGAATGATTAAGCAACATTTGATAGTTTAAGAATGAATTTGCAACATTGGATATATTTTAGGGACAATCGAGGGAGTTTATCCTAGTTTAATTGTATGTTTATTTCTAATATTTATTTATCTAGTTTTAATATTCATTTGTGTTGTTCTAATAAGTATTTATCTATATTTGAAATGCATTTATGTCATTGATTGTATATCTATTTCTAAGTTTTATTTATTTAATTCTGAAGTGCATTTGTCTAATTCTAATATATATTTTTCTAGTTCTAATAAACATTTGTCTAGGATTGAGATTATTTTATTTAAATTTTAGATACATTTGCTTCACTTCAGTTTTTCGTGAGGTAGGAAGGAAGACAAACACATGGCTGAAGAATAAAATGGTGTAGTTTTTTCCTTAGCCAAGCCAAACTCCTGGGTCAAAATGCCACCATTACTCATTCTCAGGTCGCAACTGCACCACTAGTCTTATCACTGTAGATGAACAATGAATTGCAAGTCTTATTTACTAGTTATACTAGCTGAATGGCTGCCTGTTGTGGTGGCATCTGTCATTTGGGGCCTCATCATAATAAAAAATAATATTTTAGGGACTTAAATACAATGAATTTGGGGCATCAATTGTCAATCAGAAAAGTTTGAGGAAAAAAAAAACACAATCTTATGGACCTGTTTTGGAATTCCATCACTTTTCTATTTTTCGATGTTTTCATGAACTAGATTGTTACTGTTCACCTGAGGCCTAACTTATTTTTACTACACTCTAACGTTTAATTAGCATGTATATACACACATTGCACAAAAAAAAAAAAAAAACTTTCTTTTGTCTCTGTCAATTTCTGTCAACTTCATTAATGATGGAGGAATAATTTAAGAATATTATTCAACCAAAGTAACTCAATAATTCCACTGACCATCAAATCAGATACTAAACAACTAATAACACCATATTAGCAGACTTTCCCCCGGCGACATAGACCTCCAAACCCCTATAAAAAGCGCTTAAGAAATTGAGCTTGGCAAAGGAAAATAAAACCAATAACAATTGGGAGACGTACCACCTTTTAGCAATGGAGCGGAAATTTTTAGTGACGCTTTTCGTTGCTTTGGTGGTTCTTGCCCAAGCGCAGGATGGCTTAGTTATAGCTGCGAACTGTCGCGTCAAATGCCTCTTCAAGTGCGCTCGCCATATCTTTAAGCCTCACAAGTACGAAGATTGTGTTTTCAATTGCATCGCCGGATGCATGTGCCCACCTTCTGATGCTCTCATGAATTGTACCACCAATTGCGCCAAGAGTGCATTTCGAAATCATCATCCCGGTATGTGACCAATTTCGGTGGTTTGGTTTTTAATATTAATAAATTACTTAATATTTTAGTGTTAATTATAAAAATTGTTTTTAAACGAGACTTAAGTTTAATTTCTTATTAATAGATGTTGCAGATTCGAAGACAATGAGAGGCTTTGTGAATGGTTGCTACAACAGCTGCAAGCACAGGAAATGAACCATTGTTCTTCTTTTTGTTGTCGTTGTGTGGTTTACTATAGTGTTAACTATTAAATAATCCTAATCACATATATTCTGCTGGTTGAATAAATTATCTAGCAAGAATAAGTTTGAAAAACGATATGGTTGTTACATATGTAATGCAACTTAACCTTCTGCTGTAATAAAAATTATTCTCTTTGACTCACAAAAATTGTCTTCTTTACCATTCAAAGTAATTAATTTATTGTTTTATTTCTTTTAAAATTTATTATAAAAACATGAAATTTTTATATGAAAATATAACTTTAAAGATTCTAGTTAATAAATATCATTTTTAAGATTTATTTTCAATACATATTAATATAAATATATTCAAATCAAACTTTAGTCAAAAAGGTAAAAGGGCCAATTAATACGAGACAGAGGAAGTATGAGAATTACAGTTGGGAAAACCACGAAATGTTTCCCATATGTAATTTTTTCTTTTTTCTTGTTTTTTTTTATAGGAATATAGTTTATTCTAGAAAGATTATAATATATTCTGCGAAAGTTTTTTTTTTTGTGCTACTCACATCAACTTTGTTAGAAAATTTACATCTACGCTGAAGTAATTAAGAGTTGATATAGATCCATCTAATTTTCGAGAAGCTTTCACGAAACCAAAAGAAAGAAAGTGATTATAATATAAATCAATTAATGTGAGATATATGATCGATAGTTTTTTATATGAGAAAAAGTGCAAAATTGCCACTAAGCTTGTTTGATGGAGCAATTTTCCACTAATATTGCTTAGAGCAATTTTTCCACTTACTATTTAACAACATGAATATTCCGTTAAAAATGAGAATATTACATTGCAAACTCTTGAACTAGTCTATGAAATTTTTCTACCTAACCTATTGCCACCATAACCTTTCATCAAATGAGTCAAAATGCTTTGTTTGACCACATTTTCCCCATGTTAAGCATTTTTATTTTTACCTTTCTCATCATTGTTGGACAACTTTCCACTGGCATTGTCCTTGATCCTTTGTTCTAGAACTGTAACATCTTTGAATGTAGTCCCTCTTGCGCCAATTGAACCCTTGGGTTTATTTTAAGGAGTGTTACCCGTATATGAGGAGTGGATGTGAACTACTAAAAAGAAGGCCATTTTTCAACAACTTTTTCCAACGGCATTGTGTTGGAAAATTACAATTTTCAATATGAAGTCGTTGGAAACCAGCGTGTTGGCAAATGATGTGTTGAAAAAAAAAGTTCCAACGGCCCAATAGTAGGTCGTTGATATTTCCAATGACCTAGCTATTGGAAAATGGGCTATTGAAAATTTCCATCGGCCAAATCTTTTGAAAGTTTTTTTAAATAGTGAAATGGTTTTCTAATGGCCCTGCTAATGGCTTAGGTCAATGGAAGTTTCCAACGGCCTGGCCGTTGAAAAACTATTTCAGAAAAATAAAAAAATTACTGTATTAAATAATTTATATTTATTATTTTATATTTAGCAAAATTATATGTTACATTAGTACAAAAATTAAAATTATTATTACTAAAATTATATTTTACATTATTACAAAAAATTTAAAATCACAAAAATACAAAATCAAACATACAGATAGATCTAAACAAATCAAAACACCAAATAAAAAATATGAACAAATCTAAACATACAAAATCTGAACAGATTTGAACACCAAATCAAACATACGAAGATGAGTTCTTGAGTAACTTCTCCGCCAGTTTGTGATTGATCACAAACCATGCTGTTGATCTACGCCGCCTCCTACCGAGAAGCTAGAACCACCACCACCATTCATAATGGCCGGTGTTTTTGGTCCGGTCAGAGAAACCAAACAAGCAAGTAGCTGAAGCAAAATCTGAAAGGGTAAAAAAGGTATAAGCAAACCCTAAGAGCATAAATAAGCCAACAAACAAAGCAAAAGCCATATCTACAACGAAAATAAAAATTTAAAAATCAGATCACGAGAAGTAAGGCGAGATGCGAATGAGCTACAATGACGCTAGGCGAGGCGTCGGCTAACAATAAGGAGAACGACAGTAGTAGGCTAGGTAAAAAGGGTAGTGGTGAGGCAAGGATGACAATGAATCGCGAGGTGAAAGAGCAAAACGAGAAACGATGGTTGGGAATTGTAAGGCGAAGGAGGTGAAACAGAGAATGACGGTAGGGAATTGCGAGGCGGAGGAGGCCAAGGAGTGAAACGGTGGTGAATAATGAGGCGATTTGGAGGCGAACGCTCTTTGTGCCGTCGAAAAACGACGAACGGTAGGTGATGAGTGAGGACGTTGATCGACGATGAAGGAGGAGACTGAGACAGACCGAGGAGGGTGACAAAAGGCTTGGAACGGCGAGGGACGGTGTGGGGCTAAAAAATGAGAGACTTGAGACAAAGGGGTGAGAGAAATGAGACAGAATGCTAATAAGAGAGGCAAGAGAGGCGAGAAAAATGAGAGGCTAGGGTTAACATGTGTATATATGGGCTAAGGTTAGTTGGTATTAAGCCCAAATTAACAAAAAAAAAAAGCATATCCCAAGTCTAATAATATATTATTATTATTATTATATGACATATGTATGTGTGTGATATATAAATATAAATATAAATATACATATTATTATTATTATACTCATTTGTAATATATTATTATTATTATTTTTATTTATAATAAAATATTTTCAAAATAGTAATTTACTTTATAAAATCGACAAAAACTTGATTTCCAATTTATTATTTAGATTTCAATATGAATATATATATATAATGTAAATATATCAATATGAATATTTATATACCATATATATGATATATGTACACACACACACAAACATATATTATTATTATTATTATTGTTGTTGTTGTTGTTGTTGTTGTTATTACTATTGTTGTTGTTGTTGTTATTATTATTATTATTAAAATGTTTTCAAAATACTACTTTGCTCTATAAAATTGTAAGATTTATTAGTTTCCAACGACCTTCATGTTGGAAAACTTAACCTTCACGTTGGTAATTTTCGAACGGCCTTCGCATTGAAAACTTGGCTATTGGAATTTCCTATGGCCTGCGCATTGGAAATGACAACTTCCACGTTAAAAATTTTCCAACAGCCTTTGCGTTGGAATTTTCCAACAATCAGGCCGTTGAAAACTGTTGTCTTCAAAATTTCCAACGGCAGACCATTGGAAATGGTTTTCACTATTTCCAATAGCTCTTCGTGTTGGAAATTTTCAAGGGCTTGGAAATTTCCAACGGCTTGACCATTGCAAATTTGGCCGTTGGAAATTTTAGTAGTAGTGGTATTGGTAGAAAGAGTGAAAGGTGGTGAAGGGTACATCCATTTGGTGGAATGAGGACCATACTGAAAACAATAATGAAAATGATAATTTTAAAAACTTTGGGAGGGAGGTAGAGAGGATTTGGTACTCAATCTATAATTAGAACTGGTTTATAGTTAATCCTATATACATATCCAAACTTTAAAATATGAACGTCCATAATTCTATATACTATCGTCTCATTGTATCAGTTGGGCTCAGTTTGACAAATTTACAATAATTTTTTTTTAATTAAGTTAACTTAATCTAAAATGATTATTTTTATTTTTACATTTTTTTAGCCAAAAGCATTTTTATTTGAAATAAAAGATTATATAGGTGTAATAAGTCATTAAAAACAAAATTTTTATGATGTTATTAATTTTTATGAATTTTCTTGTTTAATGGCTAAAAAATAAAAATTCATAAAAATTTTAATAATATCATAAAAATTTTACAATTAATGAATTTTTATATCTAAATAATATTGGATTTTAAATATATATTTTTTTCAGGTAAATAAGATGTAAAAATAAAATAAATCATTTTAAATTACATTTACTTAGTCGCTGAGAATTAAAAAATGCAAATGATTTTCAAGCAGCATAGTGCAAGGTTAATGTTCGGCTTAATAGTTTTTCAAGCCTATTGAACCTTATATGTTATTACTATTAATACTCTTAATTATCATTTGAGCCACCAAGTATTATTAACTAATACTAAATATGATTTTTTTTTGGTAATCAAAAGTATAAATGCTAAATATAATTATTTTGGAACAAGCTCAAGCATGCCTAACTGAGCTCCATGCATTGAGCCTTTCAACTGAGTTTCGAGCATATCGGATCATCAAATCGAGCCTTGACCATCTATCAAGTCAATCTTGTCAAGCTTGAGTCTACCTCTCTACATATTGAGATGAGCTCAACCATGGTTGTTTGACTACTCAAAAAAGATTATTTTTTAACAGGCTTGCATTGAAAAATTTAATTTACCAACACGAAGCCATAGAAAATTGGCGAGTTGACAAAAAATTTCCAATGACTCAAGGATTGGCTATTGGAATATGAGTTATTGAAAAATTTTAACACCTAATAACTCCTGATAATATACTTAATATTTTATATTATTACACCTGGTAGATATATTATTGCACTTGATAATATTTTTTTACACTTGATAACATAAAATATTTTATATTTTATATTTTTCAATATAAAATATTTTATAAAATTATATTGTATATTATTAAAAAAATTCAAAATCAATCCAAAATCAAAAAAATTCAACTCTACACAACAATAAAAAATCACAAAAGCATCTAAACTAAAATCACAACAATCCAAAATCACAAAATTCAATCAAATCTACGCACCTAATTCAAAACGGCCACCGCTTCATATGCCATTTCTTATGGTGACTAATTCCTCCCTGAATCTGTCAAATGATCTACTTCTCCTACATTCTTCTTGTTAGTATTGTGCCCAAAAGCCAATCATAAGTTGGTTGTATTTTGCATATTGAGTTATGATATTTTATTCTAGTAATTATATTTTTTATTTTTGTTTCTGTGTGTCATAATCAAATATAATTATAACCATAGAATAATAGTATTCTTAAACGTTTCTGGTCTAGTATTGTTGTGGAGTTGGTTGCAATAATACATAAAGACTAGTATTTGTAGAGACTGATATGAGATATGTAGTATACATATAGGTACAAGTTAGAGAATTTGTGAACTGGACCGACCCACCATGAGAATGCTATATGGATCATTATATGAGCACCATAAGTGATTCTCATAGTGATCATGGTATATATAGTCTTTTGACCTAAAATTATCAAGGTTCTCTATATATGAGTCATATACTTTGATACTTCTCTTTATTGCTTATAACTGAGTGAACATGAAGGTGGTCATTGGGTATATTACATATAATGTAGAGAGTTCTATATGATCAAGATGCAATTTGTCTCTCCAATGTAACGGGAGTATATCTTCGGACCCCTTGATTGAGTGAGACTGAGGAAATGCATGGCTATACTTAGATGAGTTGATATGAGATATTAATGTTATCAGTTTTAGTCAGTTTACTCGGTAACCAAAAAATCTTAGCTTGGACTGTACGAAAGTGACACATTCCATGTCTCATACTTAATCTTAATATCTTGGACAAAGGAACAATGACATACATGAATAATGATCATAGAGTTTTAGTCAAATCACCGACTATCTTGTCACTTGAGTAGCAATAATATGTTGCTAGACACCACTCATTGTTTATGATCATAAATGTTATTTATGATTATTACCAATATGATAGGAGTCTATTGGGTTGCACATTTAGAGCCAATTGGATTATTTAATTGTATGAGCCAAATTGTTTTGTTTTAGTTTCATGATAATTTCGAATTAATAATTGGTCCGAATGTTGAGCTATTATGAAGCCTGAAATTAGATCTAATTGGATTAGGGATTTGAAACCTATTAGGCTTGAGAATTAAGCCTCACTATATATACATTATAAAATAAGGATTTTGAGCCCTAACCTTTCTAAGGACGAAATTAGAAGGGTTCTGAAAAGTTCCAGCCACTTTTTTTTCTTGCTTTTCCTTGCAGAATGCAAGTTAGTATTACGGGTGCAAGAGGAACGCACTTGTTGAAACGTGGTAGAGGTGTGGTGATCTGAGTGGTTCGTGTGGATACCGTAGAGAGCTTGAATATGCAAACTGTTTAAGTTTGTGATTTGACTCAACAATTGGATGAAAGATCTCAGCCGACTAAGTATAAACATTTTTGAACACCCGATTTACTCAGTTTTATTTGAATCTTGGAGGGCTTTGGTTAGTTTCCATTGCACTTGTTTGGCTTTCAAAACCTTATACTTCTAGCGACGGTTGGCGAGGAAAACAAGGAGAGTCAAGTAAGATGACGGGTGAGGAAGTTGAGGAAGGTGGGTGAGGAGGGTAAGGTGGCTAAAGAAGAGGAGGAGGATGAGGACGGTGGGCGAGCACTGTAAGGAGGGCGAGGTAGCTGACGAAGGCTGAGGAGGGCAAGAAGGCCAAGGAATGAAAGGTGAGATAAAAGATCCAACAGATGAGAGAACAGCCGGCTGTGGAAGGAGAGGGTTTTAGTGGTGGAAATAAGTTAGGCTTTAGGTTTGGTCTCAGCCAGGTACTTATATGTAGGTTAATTTTTTGAAAACTTATTTATAGGTTTTTTTTAAACACATGATATTATAAATTTTCTATTTAATATTTTTTTATTTAAATAAAAAAATTATGTAGAAACTTTTATAATTTACTTACTTAACTCATTTCTAAAGAAAATATTTTTTAAAATCGATGGTACACAAATATATGAATGTTGCACAAATATAAACCTTTTGTCTACCCAACTTGTATAGTAAATAAAAATTATTTTATACTTTCTCTGTCCCAATTTATATGAAACATATATTTTTTTAATATCCAGAAAAGGTTGAAATGTTTCCTCTTTTGAAAAATTTTGAACAATCAATCTACTCTTTTACCTACATTTAAACCCTCAATACACAAAACCGAATAAATAATCATTCTTTAATCTCCACTCAATTTCTCACTGCACAAAAGCAAAAAAAAAAAATCTTTTCTTTTTTAATCATGATTTAAACTCTTACTACAAAAAAAAAAAAAACACAAATTACATACACATTAATCTCCATACCTAGAGAAACGTTTCAAATAAAATGGGATGAAGATAGTACATTAGTAGTAACATAGTAAGGAATTCAAAATTGGGCACCTAATAGTATATGTGGTAATTGTAAAAATTTAAAAGAATAATAAATTATACTATAGATACCATTTTCAATTTTTGTGTTATAAAAATAATTTATGAATTAGATACCTAAAATGGAGATTGACCATAAAATCAAGTACCTATTTGTAACAAAATAAGATACCTTTATCTTTGTTTAAACTTTCATCATAGCGAATGAAAATGTCACTTATGATTCTAATAAATATAACTTAACAAAAAGTCTTGTATATCAAATCAAAAGATAATTATTAAAAAAAAGATAAGTTTATTTTACATGAAAAATGATATTTTAATTAATAATTGATTACCCATTTAAATTTGAGACTGTTGACTCCCAATTTTGTCTGGATATTAACTTTTGTTTAGTTCTAGGTTAGGAAAATTAGTTTGGGCGAATTTTCATTTTTGGGGCAAATCTGTTAATTTTAGAGAGTTCAAGCCAAATCTGGCAAAATCATGAAATTCTGGTAAAATCTGGTTATTTTCACAAAGCTTTAGGCTAATTTGACAGATCAGGCAAAAAAAGTTGGGCTAAATTGCAATTTCGCATAAAAATGGGACCAGATCAGTAGCCTAAGAGCTTTGTTGGACTAAAAATGGGGACCAAGATGGAGTCAACCTTTTTTTTTTGTATAACTCCTGTTTAGTCCCTGACCTTTTTTTAGTTCATTCATTCGAGTCACTAACATCTCTTCTTGTTTTGCAAAAAAGGCGCTCACAACAAGATTTTATATATTACTTATTTATTTATTCGTTGTTTTTGTTTATTTTCTTCATTTGACCATGCATTAATGTAATTGTTAAATTCATGTAAGAATAGTTAGGATGTATTTTTTATTTTATAATGGTTTAATTTTAATTCTCACAACACATCATAAAAATCAACAACCCACAAAATTACAATTTTAGGCTAGTAATCCAAATCTTGAAATAATCCAATCTACCACCTTTTTTTTAAAGGAAAATACTAATTAAGCTAGGTGATAAATCTTCAAGATCCTTTCTTTGTGAATTTGATAAAATCTTGAGCTGAATTATTTATTCAAAACCAATTGGTCTGATAAGATTCATAGTTTGATCAAGATGCTCCTTTTAAATTATTGGTAGAATTGATAAAATATCAAGATTTCAAGGACATTTAAGATTCTATATCTGGTTAGTCAGTTAAGATTCATGACTTGGAATTAAATTGAAAATTAAACTTAATTAAATAAAATTCATAAAAATTGTTTTCAAAGATTAGGTAAGGAAAAAAAGATTTAGGAAAAGATAAAATTGAATCCCATAATACCAATTTCTAGGCACCATAATAAGGTTATTTTAATGTAATCAACTCATGATCTTAGAATTTTTCGTGGGCCATAGCAGGTATCTAATCGACCTAAGCTAAATAGATTAATGGTGACTCTAAAATACATGTTGCTACAGAGACTAATCCCTAAAATTTTTAAACAAAATATTTTAAAAATACTACTTTAAACAAAATAATTTAAAAATATACAATTTATTGATTGAATCTCCATTTTTTCCAACGACTATACATGTTAGAAATTTCCAACAACCTAGCCAATAGAAACTAAAATTTAGATATTTTCAACGGTTTGGCTGTTGGAAACCAAAACCCAAAAGGGACCACTCCTTAACTCCAAATTTCCAATGCTTTAGTCTCCTCTTTCCACTAGCTATACGCTTTCAAAATTTCTAACAACTTAGAAACTGAGATTTGAGCCATTAAAAAATGCATATTTTTTAATAGTGTTTAGGTTCAACTTGGCTCATAACTACTTAGCCAAGGATGTGCAGACTCAGTTTGGCTTATCACTACCTCTAGCTAGCTTATACTTCACGGACACTCTATCTGCGTTATGGTAGGCCAATTTTGAAAGAGACAGAAATGAGCCGAAGAACTAACAAGTACAACAATCATACACTTGAAACGACGAAAAGAGAGATTCACATTCGTATAGTTTGACCTGGAGTGGTTAAGGACTTGATATAATAGCTGTTGAAAAGGATTGATAACCAAATATTGAAATTCGCTCACTCTCTAGTGAACGTAATGATTTTCAAGACCAATAATATTTTGAGAGGGGCACTTTCATCATGTCGCCATGTGATCAACCAGGAGCTGATATTAGAAGCTAATTTTCAATGAGATTATATTCCTTGAATTTTTTTTAGTTTTCCAGCAATAAAAATTTAAATATAACAACATAAAATTGATGATTTGCGACACTTAAAGAAACCTTCCATTTAGGTGAATGAATATTTATATGCTTTTCGAAAGTGATATCAAGCTTGATCAAATAATCGTCGCACGTAGAATGATTCATTTGAGAGGATAAAATAACTAGTGACCAATGTGGAAAGCAACCTAAAATTGAACAACCTAAAATGATGCATATACGTGCCTTACGTTTTTACAAAATTATAGCGGGGCTCAACTGCTCCTATCATAATCCCTCAATGGCACTGACTACCCAAGTTTTTAATGGAATGGTGAAGCTGCAAACGGAAGACATCCGTTTAGTGATTGACATTAGTACAACATGGGATGAATAGATATGATGTAAATATTGGCAACATTCACCATGGAGCATAATTTTAGGCTCAAATGGAGTTCTAGAATTGTTAATTTCTCTAGCCTATCAATATCATACATGAGAGCATAAAATGTACAAAATCAATATAGAATAAACATAATATCTGACCTGATTTAGACTTCATCAATTACAGTATTGAAAACAAGACAGATTAACGCAAGGGTGGAAAATTGTCTTCACTTACAATGAAAATTCTGCTCTAATAATTTGGCTAAGAGAGTGACTTAGTTCTCTATTTACATAGAAGTTTATAAGCTTGAACACAATTAGCCACATGGACCTGAATTTTAGTAAACCCACATTTTGAGTGATAATTGAAGTGACTAGCCTGTCATTAAATCAATTACTGTTATGGCTTTGTATGTTTTATTTAACCAATTTCAATTCTTAATACAATTAAGTAAGGACGATATGATTAATATAGGTCACATATAATAATATTCAATAATAAGAGAAGAACGTTCAAAAATAAAAAGATATATTGATGTATTGCATCAATAATAAAAATGCACAAGGCTTTTGAAATCGTGACATAGACGATGGCAATATATATCAATCAATGGTTCCATGGTTAGGAATGAACCGAATCATAATAGAGCTAGAATGGTACAAAACCCGCCCACCTTTCCTCCACAAAGGAAACAAAAGAAAGAAACAAGCAAACAAACAACGACCGTCCGAATTCAAAAGAGCCCAATCAACTTCATTAATTTTCGTGTAGGAGGAAGCAATATATCAGTCAGAGAGTTGAGAGTATTTGGTTAAATAAATTGTGTATGAACACATAAATCAACAATAAAAGCCCGATCGCCCTCCCGATGTTCATATTGGTGGAGTTAGTCATGCGCTCAGACTAAGGAATCCTAACGCTCTATTTGATTGAGGGAAGCGGAGAGAAGATGAATTGGAATCAATTTATTTTAATTTAAGTTAAGTTAATTTGAAATAATTTATTTTCATTTTTATAGTATTTTTTTTTCTAGAAACAATTTCAATTAAAAATTAATATTATTTAAGTTTAATAATCCACTAATTTTAAAATTTTTATGATATTTATGATTTTTTTTCCTTTTTAAGCATTAAAAACGAAAAATTCATAAAAATCCAATAACATCATAAAAATTTATTTTGAATGAATTATTACATCTACATAATATTAACTTTTAAATGAAATTAATTTCTAGTAAAAAATGTAAAACATAAAAAAATTATTTTAAATTAAGTTAACTTAAATTAAAATAAATTGGTTTAACAATTAAGATGATTTTCTTATTTGATTATAAGGAAGTAGAGGGAGATAAAGAGTGATTATCCCTCTCACTTCTCTCATTTATACAGTTTTTTTCTTATATTTTTCCAAGTTAAAGAAAAACAACTCATTCATTTTCTTCTCCAAAAAACTTATTACTTTATTAATTGAATTCAAATATATTACAAACTGGATTCGTTCACTAGCTAGCTAGCACATATCATAATGTATCATTTTATTCCATGTCCAGAACAGTCCACACCAACAAGTAAAGGTCACATCGAAGACTTGGCGAACAAATCATTTTGTACAATCCTCTCTAACCAATTGATTTATGAAGATGACGTCAAAATTCTGACTGAAACATTTAATAATACGCAGACATAATAATATGATCGTGTTGGTAGAGATTAATGAAGGCTATGGTGTGGACATAGTTAATGTTAACGGACAAAATGGTCGAAAGAGAGATCGAGATGATTTATGATGGTATATGAGATCGGTTGGATAAACGTGATTGGCTCAATACGGGACAAGTCCGATCGGCTACTGAAGTCTGAACTCTGACCGAAGATGATGGAAAAGGTTGGTTGGTAAGGCTTGGAAGTTAGGGGACAACAATTGGACCCCTTTTTTGTCACAGCTTATTGCAATTTGGGTTTTTTCTTTTCCTTTTAATTTGCTGTAAGGAATCGTAATTACATGTTACCAAACGTTAGGGAAGGACGATGCGATATATATGGGGAACTTCTAAAAATTTCTTCGCTAACTTAAGTATGTTTGGGGAATTAATTTTATTTAAAAATTAATATTATGCACATATAATAATACATTAAAAATATAAATTTTATAATCCTATTAATTTTTTTATAACTTTTTTAATGTTTAAAGAAAAAAAATTATAAAAATTTAATAATATCATAAAAATATTACTTTTAATAGATTATTACACTTGTATAATATTAAATTTCAAATAAAATCAATTTCAGAAAAAAAATATAAAAATAAAAATAAGTTATTCAAAATTAAATTGATTCAAGTTAAGACAAACTCACTACAAGAAATACCTAGTAACCAACTCATTGGTTATAATAAAACTCTTTCCTGTAGTTCTAATAAATTTCATCTCATTGGTAAATTTTGTTAGAAATTTTTAATATGAGCTAACATTAATTGTTTATTTTATTAAAATTGATTAAGATTAAATTGGTTAATTATAAGACATATGAACCCCATAAAAGTTATGATCCGATTATTTAAGCTAATAATTTCAATTATGTAATAAAATATGAGTTATATTAGTGTAAATCACAGAGTTCATGTGGCATGTTAATAAGTAGGCCAATGAGGCTTTTATATAAAAGAGTACTAGGTTAATCGCTTAACTTAATTGTGATGGGTATAATGAAATTTTACTCATTGAGAGTACTCCGGTCTGGGGATAAAAGAGAAGCCCCTAATGCAATTGCTCATTGTGATTTATGCTACTTATCGTGATGGATCAAATAAGGCCAGATGTTCTTGTTCCTCTCATTAAATTCTTATATTCTATACTTTCATGTATGATCTTGATAATTATTAAGAAAATTAACATGTGTTATTAGGGCCTAATACAGGATTATACAACATAAGTTGGGAAGTATGAGCTTTTCGGATCATACATCTATTTTGGGTTTTTGATGCATACTTCAAAGATACATTGGAACTTTGCTTGTGATTTCTTCTCCTTTTGAATTTGTTAAGAATTGTTGCATAAGCTGTTTTAAAGGATAAACTTTGAGAGAAGAACTCATAGCAACAGATGGATTGTTCATCTCCACTCCAGGTGACTTGGAGTCAGGCCCTTGGTTTTGGTTTTCTTGTGGTGTTACATGGAGGCCGATGGTCACATAAGGACCTGTGATCAAGGCCTACGAGCACCAATCTTTTGGTTGGTTGCTAGCCATGAGTGATGCCCGTAGAATACACGCATTTTCATTGTTGTTATGCATTATTGACCGTTTCGGCGGTGATTGACGCTTGAATAACAATGGAGGCATGAAATGACTTGGAAAACCGTAAGGTTGGGGTAGAAATCAGTTGAAATTACGACCAAATTGAAGATTTAGTTCATTTGGTTTGCAAGCTCAATTGGGGCGACGACTAGAGGAAGAAAGTCTCAAATTTTTTGTTTATTTTTGGTTTTATTTTAAATCAAGTCCTTGAGATTATGTGTTTGTCATATGTAGCACCCAAAGTTTAGTTGTTTTCAGTAGCATCCTAAAACGTCGCTAAAATTAACTTTGGTGTTTGAATTTTCCTGACTTGCATGAAGTAGCCTCTTGACGTTCTATTAGGACCCTAAAATTTCTAATTTCATTCAGATTAACGCCAAACTTTGGATAAAGGATATAAATTGTATTTTTCATGCAATAAAGGTCATATTCACTATAATTAAAGAGACATATACGATTTAAATGTCTCAATAAGATAAAGTTATAATGAATATGCATGATTAATATATCTATAAAATGAAGTTAACGGGCATGTTATGAAGTTGCATAAAGTTAGTCCATAAGGTTTTGGATCACAATTTAATTGACCCAAAACTTTTAAATAAAGTCATTAAAAGGATTTTTTTATGCAATCAAGTTTAATTTCACCATAATCAATGAGATATATGAAGTTTTAATATCTCATAGAGGTTAATTATGACTGATGAGACATATAAGGTCTCATATCTTTTGATATTTCATAAATGTTAATTAGCTAATGAGATATATAACACCTTATATCTCATAAAGTTTAGCTAATTAATTATTGGGATACATCGAAGATTTGGTATCTCAATACTATCATTGTGATGACTATGCATGATTAATTCATTTTCTTAGAATAAAAAATTTATTTTTGAAAGTTTTGATCAAGATGTAAATGACACGGCTTTCTATGACTGGGGAGAGATATTTATCACATTTATCCTCTCATTAAGGTTAAGTCATATGGTTGTTTTTCTAAGCCCCATATTTTTCAAAATGCCATGGTATGTGAGGGGACATAAAGTATATCCTATTGCAGAAAAATTTATGAATTCCGTTAAACTGCAGTCACCAAAATGACTTATTTGTCAAGTTTGTGAGGTTTCATTCTTGTATGATTAGAGATGTCTCTAATTGAATGCATAATTATTCAGTCCAAAGGTGTTGGTTGTACATGAGATCTAGATATGATACACATTATAGATACAATTAAGTCTTAACTGGTCTGAACAATCTATACACCCAAATGTGGTAGATTTAGTAAGGATTAAAATAGATTCTCTGGATCATTCTTTTGTTTGAAGATTTGAGATTGTGTGTTACGTATTCTGCCCAAAGGTGTTTTATAGTGATGTGCTCAAATTCTCAAAAGATACTGTTATGGCTTTATATATCACTGTTGCCCTACATTCATTAGTCGTAGCATCAAATGGTTATTTAAATCACATTTCTCACTCTTACTTTTAAACCATATATGCAACATATTCATGACAATGAATTGTTTGAAAACATGCATTGTGCTTATTAATGGTCTAATGGTCAAATTTTTGGTGTTCTATTATTAAAGTATTTGATTTAAAAATTGGTGCCATACTTGAGATGTCTTACTTTATAAGGTGTAACGGAGTAAAATCTAGTTAGGTTATACAAAATTTAGATGATACACATCCAATTTGAGCTCAAAGCATGTGTTATTATGCTACTTCATTGTAGCATGATTTTTGAAGAAGTTAAACAAGTTTACCTTCTGAGTTTGAGCAATTGACGTAAACTCATATCATCCTTGTAAATCTTGGGTGATCAATGATCTGTTTTACTAGGAATATAGACAAAATAGGTGCTATGAGATTGAAAATGCTCAAATTGCCTTTTTTGTATTAAGTAATCACAAACAAGTATTAAGGTAAATGTGTTTAATTTACTGCTCTTAAGATATTCAAACTTCCAAACATTAAATTTAGTGGTGACAGGTCATTAAGATAAATGTCAAGAGGTTCCATTTAGAAGAAGAGAAATCATAAAAAATTAGAGTGTTTTAAGTAAAGCTTAGTTAGAAAATGTGAGCATAAAATAACTCACTAGTTTTTTGTTTTAAATGAATTCTCTATGGCCCCATATGGATCTAGGTGTCATGATGTAAAACAATTGATTGTTTTACGTATTATAAGTGATGCCCGGCGGCATCTTCGTCGGGAGACATTGTGACTCCGGGAGGGACTTTCTGAGGGGGAGAACGTCTGGAGCTCAAATTTCCCAGGGGAGTATGCCTGAAAATACTCAGAAAAGAGGGTTAGGAGGTCCCCGGGTGTTTTCCCGTGGAGGAACCTCCAACGCCCTAGTTAATGTCCTGAGAGGTGAAAGAGGGGGAGCATTAAAAAGTTTAGTGGCCTTGCCTGTTTGTGTTTTCTCAAGGAGGAGGAGTCGAACCATTTGCCAGGGTCTGTTCCCTGGTATTTATAGGAGTGCCCAGCCCGTTCAGATGACGACACGTGTTCGGTCGGATGTTCTCTGAGTTTCTGGGCGTAGGGGACAAGTAGCTGGTGGCAGACTCCTTGAGCCTTGAACCGAGACAGGTCGTGACAAGACCTGGACGGCGTCGGCATGTCAGACCGCCGTTTGGGGTGACATGTCAGAGGCTCCTTAAATGCTCATGCCGTACTCTCGAAGTTTTCTAGGCGAGATCGTCCTTTGGTATGGACGCCCTTTTTCGAGAGTTATACTCGTAGTTCGGGGAGTCCTTTAGTTCGGTGGTTCTGCCTTCGGAGGATTCTCTCCTGCTTGTAAGGGCTAGGCCTCTGTCCCGAAGACGATCCGTTTGGTCCCCCGAAGGAGCCGGCCATACCTTTGGATTTCCTGGCGTATTAGCTGAAGTCCTGACTTCGTGGTGCTCGACTTCGCTCTTGCCGAGGTCAATGACAGTGCTTCTTTTCGAGCTATGCCAGGCTTCCCGAACACAACTTCGGCGGGAAGTACGTACTGGGAGAGGCGAAAGCCCTTCGGTTATCACAGGCCCCCCTCGAAAAAGCCGAAGTGGAAACTTCGGTTTGTCAGCTTTCGGAGGGTGCCTTTTTGGGCCTTGGGTGTAGTACCTGTGCCGAAGACGGACCTTTCGTCCGAAGACGTAGGCTATTCGACCATAGCCTGTCCTTTGGTGTCTTCGAGGTAACCTACTTTTTTCTTTTTTGCAGGTTTGTGTGACGTCGCGTCTCATAACCAGACGTGTCAGTCTAGAGCGGTGCGCCCAGGATTTAGGGGTGTCAGAAAGCGTGTCCCCCTTTTGGCGCGATTGCTGACACGTGGCGCGTTTGTCAGTGGCGAGGGCTACATCGGATACAACAGGCGCGTTTTTTCACACGCAGTAATCAGTTACGGCGACTGTTCGCCTCCGTGGGGTACTTATGACGCCGGTTCGCCTACCCCCCTCGGCCTATATATACTCTTGTTCCTTCATAACCTCCTTTTGCTTCTGCTTTTGCTCTCTTCTGCCTTTCAACTGTTTTTGCATTTTCTCTTGCTTTTCGCAGCGGTGCTGTTAACAGAGTTTTTTCCAGCCACCTTTCACGACGGCGTCTTTAAACCTAGATTTTGGCAAAGCATTTGGTGGGTTTTAACTTCCCAAGTCTTCTGTTTTTCAAGCTTTTTTCCCGAAGTCATTTTTGCCTTTTTCCGAACTCGTTTTTCAGTAGACATGCCTATTCCTGAGAGTTGGCAACCTCTTTTGTCTCACCCTTGCTGCACCACTCCTAAGAAATTAGCAAGATGGAAGACTAAATTTTTTCTTCCCTTGTATGCCATTACAAGGTTGCCACGTTCTGACCAATTTAGCTTTTCGAACCATAGTAACGAGGTTACCATTTTTCGAGCCCAACTGAAGGCTGGACTTCGGTACCCTCCTCCGAAGATGATTTGCGACTTCTGCCAATTCCATGGCATTGCCGTAAATCAACTTCCACCGAACTCGTACTGCTATTTTAACGCCTTCCTCTGTATGTGTGGCGTCTTCAAAATAGAACCCCACTTCATTATCTTTATGCAGTACTATAAGCTCTTCGTGGTCCCGAAGGGTGGCTTTTACTTTGTGCTACCTCGGGGATCAGGGAGCAAAAAGTACATGTTCACTTTTGCCACTAAGGATAGCTGGCGAGGGTGGCAACAAAAGTTTTTCTTTTTGAGGATGGAGGAGGCCTGGTCGCATGTTCCGACCAAGTGGGCTCGGGGAAGGCTGGAGATGGACGTCGTAGATCCGAGGATAATGCTGACTCCCGGGTTGGCTCCCGTATTTGCGGACTTCGACAGACGTATCCGAGCCGTCTTCGACTGGGATTCCGAGGTCCCTTCGCGCTCTTTTTACCCCTTCCCCATCAATTGGAGGCTGATGACCGAGGAGGTTCTTCGGGAGCTAGGGGTAGTGAAGGAGCACAAAACGGACCTTGGGATGGCGGCTCCTGCCATCGCTGGTGGTGGCCTGTGGCGGCTTCATCATGTGTCATTGTACGGGTAGGGAAAACTTTTGATGGAGGAGAGCACTTTTGGAGGAGATTCCCCAGTGGAATGTACCTACAATACTCCAGAAAACACAGGTCAGGAGGTCCCCGGTGTGCATTCCCGGGGAGGAGTCTCCGACGCCCAAGTCAGTATTTTTAGATAATTGGATTATGTGCTCTTTTGTGTATTCAAAGAGAACTTTTTTCCTTACCCCGCTAGGATGCTTTCTGGGTGTTTTATAAAGGAGGCGTACAGAAGCCATTTTCCTCTTGTGGTCGTTCCAGATCACAACAAGTATTCGGTGGGATGCGATCCCTGCTTTTCCGAGAACGAAGGGACGTTTATCTCAGTAAAAGTCGCCTGGTTGACAGCCTAGGCATTCCGAGAGTATCGTATCGAGGTGTCCTTCTGATGGCGTGCTCCAGTGATAGCGTGTCAGAATGTACTTGGGGGACGACTTTTATGGGGAGGTGTCAGAGGCTTCTTAAATGCTTTGTTCATACTTTCCGAGGTTACTCTAACGTTTCGGGGAATGTATTCCCCGAGGATAGGTCCTCCGAGGGATACTTCTGTTTCCGAAGAGGGTCTGACCGCTCTACCGAGGTTGGTCCTACCATTTCCTAAGGAAACGAATTCCCTACATTAGGCCAGGGGGATCGTTCATCCTTCCGACCTCGGCTGGCTGTTTCCTTCTGGCGAAGTCGGTACTTTGTCAGGTCTGGGAGCTCGGCCAGTGATGGGCACCTCGGCTATCACATGCCCCCTCCTGGAGAGCCGGAGCGGGGGCTTCGGCTATTTTTCGAGGAGGTCCCTTTGCCGACCTGGCGGCTGAAACTTTTCTTGGAAAGTTGCCTTGCTTCAGAAGGCGTCTCCTCGGAGCCAAGGTACCCTCCTCTAGTTTTCTTGATGTCCTCGGAATGCACGTTACTTTTTTTCTTTTTTGCCTTTTCTGCCACAAGTCTGTGAATCGTTGCGTCCTTTGGCCAGGCGTGTCAGTCATGGGTAACCGTGCCTAGGTTTTCACGATGTTAGAGGGACGTGCCCTAGTTCTTCGCGCTGTGTGATACGTGGACGCTATTGGATGGCGAAACAACTATGCTGGTTACGTCAACCGCACCTCTTCGCCTTCAAGGAGTAATAATGAGGCGGTTATATCTTCAAAGGATGATTATGACGACGCTTCACTTATCCTTCTTCGGTCTATATAAGCACCTTCCGTCCCATTTTGTCTCACTTTTTTGTTTTAGCTGTCGTCTGTTCTAGAGCCTTTTCTTGCCCTTTTTCTTTTTCCGGCGGCGGTTCTTACGGCAGAGTGACCTCCAGCGATTCCTTGCAGCGGTGTTTCGCAGCCCAGGTTTTAGCAAAGTCTTTGGTGGGTGTTCCCTTTTTTTGGTTTGTCGTTGTTCCTCTATTTCTCCCAAAGTTATCTCTCTTTTTCTTCTTTTTTGAAAAATGTCAAATCCGACTCCATTAAGTCTGACTCCATTGATGACTGTGCGCCCTCTTTCTGCAAACCTTGCTTCCCTTGAGGCTTATCCTTGTTCCACTACTTTGGAAAAGATGAAAAAGTGGGTGGCCAAGTACTACCTCCCTTCTTATATCACACCGAGGTTACCTCTCCCGGGATCTTATGGTTACGCAGCTTCTTCGGGGGAGGTTACCGTTTACCGAGCTCAGCTGAAAGCCGGTCTTCGGTATCCCTCTCATCGCATGATATGCGAATTCTGCAAATTCCACGGCATTGCTGTGAACCAACTCCCCCCAAATTCTTACTCTTACTTTAATGCTTTCCTTTGCATGTGCGGGGTGTTCGGCATAAACCCCCACTTCCTCTTCTTCATGCAATACTACAAACTCCACCCGGTCCTGAAGGGTGGTTTTTACTACCTCCTTCCCCGAGGGTCTGGGAGTAAGAAGTTTATGTTTACCTTTGACAATAAGGATAGTTGGCGAGGGTGGCAGAAGAAGTTTTTCTTTTTTCGGGTCCTCGAGTCTTGGAGACATGTGCATATTAGATAGGCTTCGGGGACTTTGAAGGTCGACGTCGTCGATCCCCGGAGGCTCCTTACTCCAGTATTACTTGCCGATTTTGATAACTTCGACAAACGCATTCGGTCAGTAGCGGACTGGGATTCCGGAGCTCCGTCACATTTCACCCTACCCTTTTCCCATTAAGTGGGATCTTATGTTAGAGGAAGTTCTTCGGGAACTGGGAGTGATAACTGCCCACAAGGGTGACCCCAGCATGCCTGTGCCTGTTCTTCCAGGGAAGAAAGCCTGGATAGTCATGCTTCTTCACCGTGAAATTTCTTATCAGTTTTTTTTCGAGAGTAAGTCACCTTCCAGGGTTTGTTATCTGCTTTCCTTCTGGACTTACACTGATATTTTACCTTTTTGCAGAGATGGGCGACCAGTCTGCCGAGTTTTATAAATCACTCTTCGACAGTCAGGCTAAGCGGGGAGAGCAAGTACGCAGGAAGACTTCTGGTAAGAGGAAGAAGTCGACTGCCGGCCCTTTTAAGTCCAAGAAGGCCAAGGCTACCACTCCTCCTCCCCCCGAGAACGTAGTCGAGGTGGAAGATTAGTCCTCTGTTCAACTTCCGACCGCCGAGAACCCTTCTTCGGACCCCGACATCCTCGGGGGGACACTGAGTCCTGCCCCTGCTACCGAGATCCCAGCAGAGCGAACGTCTGCCTAGGAGTTTGAAGAGGTCAGAAGGATGAAGGGAAAGAATGTCACTGAGGATGTTCGGGAGGTCGGTTATGAGGAGTGCGTCCCCGAAGTTCCATCAAGTTGGTTCCTTAGCCATTCCGCTACCAACCTCAGTATTTTTCGTATCTACGATTTTTTGGATGAATGGCTAAGGGATGATGTCTTGATGGAACTTCGGTGTGACCTTGTAGAGAACAACCCTACTGCTTCCTGGGTGAAAGCTCATGCCCGTCAGAGGGCCTCTTCGGGACCGACGAATTCCGCGGGACAAGGTGCCACGGGAGCCCTTCTGGACGTTCACAGAGGACATGGATTTGTTCTCTAAGGATAGCCAGCTGATGGCTCCGCAAATGGCGGCGGGGGTGCTGACTAATGCCACTTTTCAATCCCTTACCACCGAATGTCCCAGTGAAGAGATCCTCGCGGCGAGGATGACCGCGCACGCTGCTCAGGTGATCCTTTATTTTCTTGTATCTTAGAAAATTGTTCATCTAAGCCATCACTGCCTTCCAATACTTATTTGGTGCCTCTGTTTTCCGCAGCTTTTGGCATATAGCGGGTACTTCCGCGCTTGGTCAGCGAAACAAACGGAGACCTGCTCTCGGTCCGAAGATTCCCTGCGGAAGATGAAGGAGTCTCTTGCCCAATATGCCCTAAAATATGGTGAGTTAAACAAAATCGTGAAGGAGGATCTTGGGAGTCTTCGGGCCGAGGTTGTGTCCAGCAAGCAGGAGCTTCTTACCGACTTCTCAGCCAAGGTTGGAGACCTCGGCTCAAAGTGCGTGTCTCTTTCTTTAGAGAATGAGGCCCTTCGGAAGAAGACCGCTCAAGACGGTGAGGATCTTGCGAAGGCACTCGCCTTGAATGCGGATCTCCAGGCTGAGATTGCGTCGCTGAAGAATAAGAAGTCGAAAGGCAGGAAGAAGAGGAAGCTGGAGGAGAAGATTGTCACGCTAAAAGCTGAGCTGACGGCTCTTGGCGACGAGAAGGACCGTAGCGAGCAAATGTCGAAGATGTCTTACCAAGATGGTTTTTGCTTGGCTCGTCACCAGGTCCTTGCTCGACACCCTGGCTTGACCTTTCTTACTTGTCTGCTTTGGATTTTCCCGAAGAGCCCAGATCTTCATGGTCCAAAGTCGAGTTCCTCAATCTTCCTCCGGCTCGGCCTGCGTCTTTGACTGAGCCCTCTGGAGATGATAACGTTGGCGAAACGTCGAATACCCCTGCTCAGTCATAGGCTTTCTTCTTCCTTCTTTGTATTTTTTGCCTTAGGATTTTTTTAATGAAGAATTTTTTCCTCCATTCTCCGTTCTTTCTCCCGAATATGCCTTATCAGAAGCTGGTAAGATTTTAGGTGTGCACTTTTGGCGAACACCTGCACCTTATCTTTCGGAAGGAACCTTTTTGAACTTCTTTCGTGTTCGGACGAGTTTTTAAGCTTAGTAAGGAATTTTGTAAGGCAGAATCATCAAGGCGCACTCTTTCGATAACGAGGGCAAATTCATCATGTATTTTACTGACGACTTCAGGGAGGAGTATCTTACCGACTTTCTTCGAAAAAATGTATAAGTATAAAATTTTTTCAGAGAGTCTGAATGCCAAGTATTCTTCAACTCCACTCCCTCAATATTACCCAACTTAAAGACCCCTGGGCGGACTTCGTCGAGAACCAAATAGGGTCCACTCCAATTTGCCCGAAGTACCCTTTCTGATGGTTTTCGCTGTTCGAACTCGGCCTTTCGGAGAACGAGGTCTCCCTTTTTGATCTCCTTTTTTCTTACATGTAAATTGGCGGTGCGTGCTATCCGTTGCTAGAAGGCCTTTCTCCTTAACTCGGCCATTTCGCGGTGTTCTTCGAAGAGGTCCAGTTTTGCTCTCAGTCCAAGATCATGTCCTCCTTCATCGAACACCTGTACTTTTACCGAGGGCTGCATGACTTTAATGGGAATAATGGCCTCGGTCCCGTATACGGGCAAGAAAGGAGTCTCTCCCGTGGCTCTTCGGGGAGTCGTTCGATAGCTCCACAGTACACTTGGGAGCTCTCCTGGCCATTTTCCTTTTGCCTCTTTTAGCCTTTTTTTCAGGCCATCTTTTATTGTTCTGTTAGATACCTCGACCTGCCCATTGCTCTGAAGGTGAGCCACTGGGGCAAAATGTATCTTGACGCCAAGGTCCCCCATGAATTCCTGGAACCCCTTATTCGTGAATTGAGTCCCGTTATTGACTACTATTACCCTCGGAATGCCAAATCGGCATATAATGTTTTTCCATACAAATTTTTGAGCGTCCTTCACTGAGATTGATGCCAGCGGTTCTGCCTCTATCCACTTAGTGAAATAGTCCACTGCGACGATGCAAAATTTTACTCCGCCGGGGGCGTTTGGGAGAGGTCCGATGAGGTCAATGCCCTAGACGGCGAAGGGGCAGGGATAGTCTGTTGCATTTATTCTCTCTGAGGGTAGCTTTTGGATACTAGCGTGCCTTTGGCAGTTGTCGCATCTTCGGACGAATTGCTTTGCGTCTTTCCTTAGGGTAGGCCAAAAGTAAACTTGGCTCCTGCGAGGGCGTCCGTTCCTATATGGGAGCCACACACTCCTTCGTGTACTTCTTCAAGTATTACTTTAACGTCATCCTCGCCTATACATCTTTGTAGAGGGCTTGCGTACCCTTGTCTGTACAGCTCTTCCCCAATGAGGAAGTACCTTCCTGCACGCTTTCGTATCTTTGCGGCTTCTTTAGGATCCTTGGGAAGCTCTGAAGTTGCCAAATATCTCTTGAGGGAGCTTTGCCATCCCTCCCCCGAGGTTGTTATGCACATTAACTCTGTGCTGGGGTGTTTTAGCACTTCGGTGGGTTCCTTAGCCTTGGCCAAGGCATCTGCTTGGGTATTATCCCTTTGGGGCACGTTCTTTATGTGCATCGAGTCGAAATCCTCAATGAGTTTCTGAACGAGGTCGTGATACTTAGCCAAAATTGGGTCCTTTGCCGCATATTCTCCTTTTGTCTGTTGGACTATTAACTGTGAATCACTGTGGGCCACAAGGTTCTTCACGCCTAATTTTCTGGCCATTTTCAATCCGGCTATGAGGGCTTCATATTCAGCAATGTTATTGGTAACATTAAAACCGAATTTGACTGCTTTAGAAGCTTCCATGCCTTCGGGACCCTGAAGGACTATTCCAGCTCCTTGATGCTCTGCGCCTGACACTCCATCGACGAAGAGTTTCCATTCTGGATCAGTCTCTGTTTTACCTCCCGCGAGTGCTTCGGTCTTTTCAATCTCGGGGATCTCAGCAATGAAGTCTGCAAGTGCCTGAGGCCTTTATTGCCCTTCTAGGCTCGTATGTAATGTCATATTCACCGAGCTCAATGCACCATTTTAAGAGTCTTCCTGAATGCTCCACTTTTTTCATCACATCTCGCAGGGGCAAATTACTTCGTATGGTGATGGCGTGTCCTTGGAAGTAGGGTCGTAATCTCCTACTCGCTAGTACTAACGCGTAGATAGCTTTTTGGAGCAACGGGTACCTTGTCTCGGCGCCATGTAGGGACTTGCTTACGTAATACACCGGCCATTGTTTCCCAACCTCTTCTTTCACTAAGACAGAGCTCACCGTTTTTCAGTGACTGCGAGGTAAAGAATGGGAGGTTCCCCCTCCCGAGGTTGCCGAAGTGTTGGGAGGCAAGTTAGATAACTTTTGAGCTCTCCCCAGGCTTCCTGGCATTCTGTATTCCATGGATGTTCCTGGATTCCAGAGGTACCACCTTCCTTGGAGACTTTGGTGAGTACCTTGAAAAATGAGCGACATTGGTCACCATACCTAGAGATGAATCTACTTAGGGAGGTGATCCTCTCGGTAAGCCTCTGTATGTATTTGATAGACGTAGGTGTCCGGAAATTCAGCAGGGCTTTCACTTTCTCAGGGTTAACGTCTATTCCCCTTTCTGACACCATGAACCCGAGAAATTTTCCTGCGTTTACCCCGAACACACACTTTTCGGGATTAAGGCGAATGCCGAACTCTCGAAGTCGTTGGAAGGTTTCGGTTAAGTCGATGATATGATTTTTGGGTACTTTGCTCTTGACTATCATATCGTCGACGTACACTTCCATGTTCCTACCGATTTGTGCGTCGAATACCTTGTTCATTAGTCTTTGGTAGGTGGCTCATGCGTTTTTTAGCCCGAAGGGCTTTCTGACATAGCAGTAAGTACCTGTCTCTGTGATGAACGCCGTTTTTTCCACATCCTCGGGGTTCATTCGGATCTGATGATACCCGCTAAAGGCATCAAGGAAGCTAAGCAGTCCGTACTCGGCAATTGCGTCTACTAGCTAATCTATGGCCGGTAATGGGTAGGAGTCTTTTGGACAGGCATCATTTAAGTTTCGGAAGTCGATGCAGATTCGGAGCTTTTCACTACCCTCTTTTGTGGCTATAACCACATTGCTGAGCCATTCGGGGTATTTTACTTCCCTTATTATCCCGGCCTCAATGAGGCGACTAACTTCGGCCTTGATGAAGGACTTTTTGTGAGCTGATAGATTCCGTTTTTTCTGTCGAACTGGTCTGACGTGTGGTTGTACTCTAAGATTGTGCTGGATTATGCTGGGGTCAACCCCAGGCATATCCTTCGGCGAATAAGCAAATAGATCTTTGTTCATGCACAAGAAGGATACAAGCCTCTTTTTGTCCCCTTCGGCCAGTTTCTTCCCAATTCGGGTGTTCCGGCCGGGGATCAATTCTATATCTTCTGTTTCTATTTTTTCCAGGCTTTCCGTTTCTTCTGCCGTTGCCTTTTCATCCATCAAGACCTTTTTTCCTTCTGACGAAGTCTGTACCTGGATCTTGGTCGGGCTTTGCCTGGCCCTTGTGAAGACTTTCCTAACCTCGGCCTGATCTATGAAGATTTCAGCATCTCCGTCTTCGGTGGCGAAGGTGACCGTCAGGTACCTTACGTCTGGCCGAATGTGAAAATTGCCTTGAGTCTGTTTTCCCAGAATGGCGTTATATGCTGACGGCACATCAATGACTATAAATCTTGTCCTGCCGGAGGCGATTAACTCTTCTTTGCTCTTGGGTGAGACCCCTTTCAGCATCATAGGCAGGTCGATGTACCCAAGGACTGGAAGTTCAGATGGTCCGATGCCGAAGGTAGGGGAACTGACTGGGCTAAGATCACTTTTTGAGATGTCTAATTTACCCAGCAGATGAGAAAAAATGACGTCGATGTTCGAGCCGTCATCGAGGAGCACTCTCTTAACATCCCAGTTCCCTATCCTTGCCATCACAAGGAGGGGGTTGTCGTGAGGGAACTTTATTACAGACCCATCCCTACGGGTGAGCCTTCGCGGGGAGCTCCTGTACTCCATGATGGAGACTTCCCTCATCTTTCTTTTTCTCTCGGCCGAGGGTATCCCAGTAGTGATGGTTTGGATAATCCCTGCGAAGGGTGGCAGACTTTTCTGGGGACTTCGGTCCCGCCGTCTATCTGAGTCATATTCTTCATCGTCTGCTCTCCTCTACTCTTCCTTTCTCCCTTTTGGAGAGGGCATCCGCAGATATCGCCGAAGTTGACCCTGTTTGATCAGGGACTCGATGTACTTCTTCAACTGGTAACAGGCTTCAGTGTCATGGGCATGATCCCGGTGAAATTGACAGAATTTTTTCATATTCCTTTTATTCTCCGGGGTCATGGCCTTTGGCCTTGGGACTGTAGTCCCTTGCCTTTCTAGCGCCATTAGAATGCTAGCTCTTGTGGTGTTTAAGGCAGTGAATGCTGCGGGCCTCTTTCCTCTTTGCCTGCGGGGCCACTCTCCCTCGTTTTGTTGGCGCGGCTGATGGCCAGGTCCTTCGGTGCGAGGGTGTTCGCCCTTAGGTCCTCCCATTCTGAGTTCTACGGCCGTCATGTGTTGCTCGGCTCTTCTGTAAAATTCCCCAAGAGTTTCTGAAGGGTCTTTGGAGAACTCGTAGAACAACTGGGAGTCCCTCTGTAGTCCTCTGACCATTGCCAGGATGCGAATTTCCGGCCGAAAATCTGGCACGCTCAGTGCTTCTCGATTGAATCTTTCAACATAGTCGCGGATGGTCTCCCCTCCTTTCTGAGCTAGGTCAAACATTTGCACTGGCATTTTGGCAGTTGGCCTACTACCAATAAACTGTTGGGTGAAAGCAGTAGATAGTTCTTGGAAGCTCAACAAACTTCCCTGGGGCAAAGAGCCATACCACGCTGTTGCTGGTCCTGAGAACGTCACCTCAAAGCACTTACAGAGCGTGGCGTCGTTCGCGCCATGGAGCACCATACTTCGCTTATCTTTTTTCAGGTGCGCCTAGGGGTCACTTCGCCCGTCATATGTTTCCAGGCAAGGAACCCTAAAATCACTGGGCATAGGCGCCTCTACTACCTCACGTACGAAAGACGACTATTCTCCGGTGTAGGAGTCGGACAATCGGGACCAGACTGGTTTTTGGGAGATCTGTTTCTCGACCTTTTCTAGCCTTCCCAGGATCCTTTCCATAAGGGCGGCAGTGCTGGTTCCTTCCTGCCGTTGTGTGCTTTCTGGTAGTGGCAAATTTCTTCTTCGCCTTGGGGAACGACTCCGGCGAGGGGGAGAAGGGGACCTCTGGCAAGGGGATGCGCTCCGTTGACAGGAGGCCCTGGTCTCTTTTGGGGCTCCCCCTCTGGCGGTGCGCGCTTCAATGGGTTCACCATCTGTTGAATATGTGTCAAAGGAGTCTCCACTCCCTGAACTCCGGTGAGTAGATCGCGAGCTCCTTTCCCGACGAATGGTCGGGGGTGAGGCTCTTTGAGTGGGTAGCGGTTGGGGCAACCTCTGATCAAGCTACTGAGTGATTTTGGCAACGATAGAATGCTGGAAATCCCGTAGGAAGCTCATCATTACCGTTACAGGACGATTGTCCTCCATCATAGAAGTCTGCCATAGGCAGAGTGGTCGCCTGTTGAGTCTCAGGTGCGAGGGGGGATCTTGAAATCCCTTTGTCCTTCGAACGCCGAGTATCCACGACGGCGACATGGGATAGAGTTCCAACAGATGGCGCCAAATGGTGGCCTGCGGCGGCTTCATCATGTGTCATTGTACGGGTAGGGAAAACTTCTGATGGAGGAGAGCACTTTTGGAGGAGATTCCCCAGTGGAATGTACCTGCAATACTCCAGAAAACACAGGTCAGGAGGTCCCCGGTGTGCATTCCCGGGGAGGAGTCTCTGACGCCCAAGTCAGTATTTTTAGATAACTGGATTATGTGCTCTTTTGTGTATTCAAAGAGAACTTTTTTCCTTACCCCGCTAGGATGCTTTCTGGGTGTTTTATAAAGGAGGCGTATAGAAGCCATTTTCCTCTTGTGGTCGTTCCAGATCACGACACGTATCCGGTGGGATGCAATCCTTGCTTTTCCGGGAATGAAGGGACGTTTATCTCAGTAAAATTCGCCTAGTTGACAGCCTAGGCATTCCAAGAGTGTCGTATCAAGGCGTCCCTCTGATGGCGTGCCCCAGTGATAGCGTGTCAGAATGTACTTGGGGGACGACTTTTATGGGGAGGTGCCAGAGGCTCCTTAAATGCTTTGTTCGTACTTTCCGAGGTTACTCTAACGTTTCGGGGAATGTATTCCCCGAGGATGGGTCCTCCGAGGGATACTTCTGTTTCCGAAGAGGGTCTGACCGCTCTACCGAGGTTGGTCATACCATTTCCTAAGGAAGCGAATTCCCTACATTAGGCCAGGGGGATCGTTCATCCTTCCGACCTCGGTTGGCTGTTTCCTTCTAGCGATGTCGGTACTTCATCAGGTCTGGGAGCTCGGCCAGTGATGGGTACCTCGGCTATCAGCTGGGAAAGACTCCTGGCTGGTGCAACTCCTTCGGGAGGAAGTTACTTACAAAACTTTTTATGAGCGTAAGTTATCTTCGAGTCCCTTTGTTATAATTTCATCTTGGACTCACACTGATGTCTTATTTCTTTTCCAGAGATGGGCGACGACACTGCTGCCTTCTACAAATCCCTTTTCCTCGGTCAATCCGAGAAAGGTGAGTAGACGAAGAAGGCCGTCTCCCAAGGCGGAAAGCGACTGGGACTGGGCCTTCTTCTAAATGGGCGAAGAAGACTGTTCCACCTCTTCAGCCGGAAGTTCTTGAGGTTGCTGCCGACGTCCCTCCGACCGACGTCCCTTCTCGGAGTCCTACTTCGTCGCAGGCTCTTCTGGATGCCTTGGTAGAGGCCCCTTCTGCCGAGGAGCGGTGCAAGAGCAAAGGCAAGGGGATTTCTACCGAGGAGGTTCTGGATTCTGACGACGACGTGGCCGAAGTGCCACCAGGTTTGTTTTCTAGCGAACTGTGATGCCTTCACTTTTTTTGAATTTTGAGATTTACTTACCTTGACCAGCTTTTTATTTTGCCGTGCAGGGGAGTTATAATTTCCGGGTTGGGCAGACGAGCATGCCCGGAAGCGAGCCCTTCGGGATGCCCGTATCCCGAAGGGGAAGATCCCGAAGGAGCCTTTCTGGTCGTTTACGGAGGACATGAATTTGTACTTCGGAGATTGCCAGCAAATGGCCAAAGAGATCTCGAAAGGGATCCTTACCGAGGCCTCCTTCAGGGCCATTGCGGAGGCTCACCCGGGCGACGACTCCCTCACCGTGAAAGTTTCCGAGCACGCTGCCCAGGTATGCTTCGTGCCTTTCTTTTTCCTTTTGATTTCTTCTAAGTACTTGGCTATCTTTTTTGCCTTATTGACTTTGCCTTTATTTCTTTGCAGCTGCTGGGGTACGCTGGTTTCCTCAGAGTTCGGGTGGCGAGGCAGGCGGCGTTCTGAGTCTCGGCCTTAGAAGTCATAGAAAAAACTAAGGCCACATGCTCAGAATTTGCTGCCAAGAACACGCAGCTGGCTCAAGCTGCAGAGAAGAAAGTTGCTGCCGTTCGGGAGGAGTTCCTAAAAGAAAAAGAGGAACTTTTGAAGGACTTCTCCTAGAAAATTTTTGACCTCGGCTCCCAGGTAGCGGAGCTGATCTCGGCGAACGAGGCGCATCAAAAGGAGAAGTCAGAGGCTGAGGTTTTCCTGGTGAAGGCGCTTGCTGAGAAGGCTGCGCTCCAAGCCGAGGTTGATTCTTTGAAGAAGGAGCCGAAGAAGAAGAAGATGAAGGCACTGAAGAAGGAGGTCGCGGATCTGAAGAAAGACCTTAAGGACCTTGGGGTCGAGAAGGATAAGTCCGACCAGATGACCAAGGTTGGTTTCTAGGACGGGTTTTGCCTCGCTCGGCACCAAGTTCTTCAGAGGTTCCCAGATCTGGACCTCTCTTTCTTGGAGGCCCTAAACATTCCCGAGGGGCCTTGGTGGTCTTGGTCCAAGATTGAGCACCTGAACTTGCCTTCTTCTTTCCCGGCGCCAAAGGTGGTGGAAAAGGATGCAAGAGCTGGTGGCTCCCTGGACGCCGAGATTCCTTAGTTTGTTCTAGGGTCCTTTGCCTTCCTTTCCTTCTTTTTTGTACTTCTTCCTTTGGCACTCCTTCTTCTCTGTAAGCAAATTCATTTCAAGAAAGATTTTTCTTTTTAGAAAATTTGGCTAAGTCTTTTTGCGAGATTTTTCATTTCCCATTGTCCCGAACACGTTCGCTCAAGAGACTTCGGGAAATCATATCTGCGCTCGTTTCGGCGATCACCTTCGTGGAATTCTGACTTGTGCAATTTATGCTTAGGAACTTTTCTGAGAAACTTTTGTACTTAGAATATTTTTTCTAATTTGTACAATACCATCTTCCCATCGAAATCCTAAGCATAGAACTTTTTCAAGGCATCTGAATGCCACGTATTTTTCAATTCTACGCCTTCGGGATCGCCGAGCTTGTACACCCATTTTCGCACTTCGGCAAGTACCAGGTAAGGTCCTTCCCAATTTGCGCGAAATACCCCGTGGGATGGCCTTCGGGGTGTAAATTCAGCCTTTCGGAGAACGAGGTCTCCTTTCTTGATTCCCTTTGGCTTGGCCCGTAAGTTTATGGCCGCGGCCACTCTTTGCTGAAAAGCTTTTCTTCTCAGCTCAGCTATTTCTCTGTGTCCGCCGACGAAGTCGAGCTTGGTCCTCATGCCGAGGTCATTTCCCCTTTCATCAAACACTTGCACTCGTAATGATGGTCGTACTATCTCGATTGGGATGATAGCTTCTGTACCGAAAACAAGTGAAAAAGGTGTCTCCCCTGTGGCTCTTCGAGGTGTTGTTCGGTAACCCCATAACACGCTTTAGAGCTCTCCTGGCCATTTCCCTTTTGCTTCCCCAAGTCTCTTTTTCAGACCATCTTTTATGGTCCTATTAGATACTTCTACCTGCCCATTGCTTTGGGGGTGAGCTACTGGGGCGAAGTGCATTTTTGTTCCGAGGTCACTGATAAATTCCTGGAACCCCTTGTCTATATAAACTGGGACCCATTATCAGCTACTAGTATCCTCGATATGCCGAATCTGCATACAATGTTCTTCCATACGAACTTCTGCACCTGTTTTGCCGAGATAGTCGCTAGGGGTTCTGCCTCGACCCATTTGGAGAAATAGTCTACTGCTACCACGCAGAATTTTACGCCTCCAGGCGCTGTTGGGAGCGGCTCAATGAGGTCTATGCCCCAGACTGCTGTTGGGCCAGGGATAGTCAGCCGAAGTTACCAATTCCGAGGGTGTCCTCTGGATATTCGCGTGCCTTTGGCAATTACCGCATTTCTGGACGAACTGCCTAACGTCCTTTCTCAAGGTAGGCCAAAAGTATCCTTGGCGAAGTATTACTGCTGCCAGGGCATCGATTCCGATGTGCGAACCACAAGCGCCTTCGTGTACTTCTTCAAGGATCATTTCAGTATCCTATTCGCCAACACATCTCTGTAGTGGATTTGCATATCCCTGCCGATATAATTCTTCGCCAATTAGGAAGAATCGACAGGAGCGTCTTCGCACTTTTGCAGCTTTGCTGGGGTCTTCGGGGAGCGTATTGTCTGCGAGATATCTTTTTATCGGGTCTTTCCAACCTTTTCCCGAAGTTGCTATGCTCAGCACTATGATGCTCGGGTGGTTTAGCACCTCGGAGCATGTTTTTGATTTTTCCAAGTAATCTGCTGATGCCCTCCGGCATCTCTGTCCAGTGCATGGTGAATTCCGAGGGGGAAGGACGTCCTGCTGAGATATTCCCCAGGTGGGAAAATACCTGAAAGGCTCAGAAAAAAGGGTTAGGAGGTCCCCGGGATGGTTTTCCGGGGAGGAGCCTCCGACGCCCAAGTCAGTGCCCTGATAATGAATAAAGTAGGCACACTAGAAAGGTGCGAGAGCTAGCCTGCATATATTTTCAGCTATGGGCGAGGGCTGATCACGGAGAGGGAATGGATCCGATCCCTTGCCAAGTCCTTTTTCCCAGTATTTATAGAAATGCCTGGCCCGTTCAGATCCTGACACGTGTTCGGTCGGATCCTCTCTGTGCTTTCTGGGCGTAGGGAACAGGTAGCCGTCTGTAGGCTCCTGGTTTTGTGGCTGCGATGGGACTTGGACGGCGTCAGTGCGTCAAGTCACCGTTTCAGGCGGCGTGTGGGTTTCCTGTCAGAGGCTCCTTAAATGCTCATTAAATGCTCATGCTGTACTCCCGAGGCCCTTTGGGCGAGGTCGCCCCCTTGGCACGGACGCCCTTCCTCGGGAATCATGTTGGTGGCTCGGGGAGTTATGCCTTCGGGGGAATCTCTCCTGCTTTCAGTAGCTGGCTCTTTGCTCCCGAAGACAATATGTTCGTTTTCCCGAGGTAGCCGGCAACACATTTAAATAATTCTGGCGTTTTAGTCAAAGTGTTTACTTTGTCGTGCTCGACTCCACTTCTGCCGAGGTCGTTGGCAATACTTATTTCCGAGCTACATCAGGCTCCCCAGACGGCCCTTCGGGGGAAGCGCGTACTGGAAGAGGTGAAAGGCCTTCGGCTATCATCTGCCTTGGCATTATCTCGTAGAGGTACGTTTTTGATTCGTACGGTGTCGAACTCCCGGATGAGTTTTGCTACCAATTCATGGTATTTTGCCAAGGTTGGGTCTTTTGCCCCGTAGTCTCCTGCCGTTTGCCGAACTACCAGCTGGGAATTGCTGTGGGCTTTCAAGTTTCTTATGCCAATTTTTCTGGCTAGACGCAATCCTGCTATGAGGGCTTCATGTTCAGCCATATTGTTGGTGATGTTAAATCCGAACTTGATAGCCTTCATTACTTCTAGGCCTTCGGGACCTCTAATAATTACCCCAGCTCCCTGGTGTTCGGACCCTGAGGCTCCGTCAACATACAAAGTCCATTCGGGCTCACCTTCGCCAGGATCCGGATGGCTATCCTCGGTGGTGGGTACTTCGGCGATGAAGTCTGCCAGTGCTTGAGCTTTTATGGCTTTCCGAGGTTCATAAGTGATGTCGTGTTCACCAAGCTCTATACACCATTTGGAAAGCCTTCCCGAATGATCAACTTTCCTCATCACATCCCGTAGTGGTAGACTACTTCGGACGATGATAGGGTGAGCCTGAAAGTATGGTCGTAGCCTTCTTCCTGCTAGTACTACAGCAAATATAGCTTTCTGCAGCAAGGGATACCTAACTTTGGCACCGTGTAGGGACTTGCTTACATAATAGACCGGCCATTGCTTCGGCCCCTCTTCTTTCACAAGGACCGAGCTCACAGCTTTTTCTGTGACGGCAAGGTATAACACGAGGGGCTCTCCCTCGCGAGGTTGTCGCAGAGTGGGCAGTCTGGGTAAGTAGATTTTGGCAGTCTTCATCCCAAGGATGATCATCATTTCCAAGGTTGTTCTCCTTTTTTGTTGCCTTGGTGAGGACTTTGAAGAATGCTCAACATCGGTCTCCATATCTGGAAATAAACCTACTAAGATAGGTTATCCTTCCAGTGAGTCTCTGCACATCTTTTATTGTGGTGGGAGTTCGGAATTCGAGCAGAGCCTTAATTTTTTCTGGGTTAGCATCAATGCCTCTTTCTGATACCATGTACCCGAGAAACTTTCCCGAGGTCACTCCGAAGATACACTTTTTGGGATTAAGGCGGATCTCGAAGGTTCTGAGTTGGTGGAAAGTTTCCTTTAGATCAGCGACGTGGTCACTAGGCAGCTTGCTCTTAACTATCATGTCGTCGACATAGACTTCCATATTTCTCCCTATTTGATCACTAAAGACTTTGCTCATCAACCTCTGGTAGGTGGCTCCTGCATTTTTGAGGTCGAAGGGCATCCTGACGTAACAGTACATTCCCCCCTCGGTGATGAAGGAGGTTTTCTTCTCATCTTCGGGGTCCATCCTTATTTGATGATACCCACTAAAGGCGTCTAGGAAACTTAGGAGCCCGTATTCGGTAGTTGAGTCTACCAATTGGTCCATCGGTGGGAGAAGGTATGAGTCTTTAGGGCAAGCATCGTTCAAGTTCCTGAAGTCGATGCACATTCGGAGCTTACTGCTTCCTTCTTTTGTGGCAATTACCACGTTGCTTAGCCATTCGGGGTATTTGACCTCCCTGACGACACCAGCGTCTAACAAGCGTCGGACTTTGGTTTTGACAAAGTTACTTTTATGGACCGAGATGCTCCGTTTCTTTTTTCGGATAGGTTTTGCCTCCGGACTTACTTTAAGGCTATGCTGTATTACGCCAGGGTTTAGCCCTGGCATATCTTTCGGCGAGTAGGCAAATAGATCTTTATTTGTCAATAGAAAAGATACAAGTTTTTTCTTGTCACCTTCGGCCAAGTTTTTCCCTATTCGGGTATTTTGGCCTGGGACAAGTTCCACTTCTTCTATTTCCGCCTTCGTGGGATCTTCTGCTTCGCCCTTCTTTGGTGCCTTTGCCTCCATCATTTGTGCGAAGTTGTTTGCTCTAGCTTTTCATGCCTTGACGAACACCTTCCTTACTTCGCTCAGATCGATGAAGATTTCCGCGTCTCCATCCTTGGTGGCGAAAGTGACAGTTAAGTATTTCACATCAGGGTGAATGTGCAGATTTCCCTGTGTCTGTCTTCCAAGGATGGCGTTGTATGACGAAGGGACATCCATGACGATGAACCTTGTCATTGTGGAGGCAAATAACTCAACAGTCCCGTTTACCGAAGTCCCTTTCATCATTAGGGGAAGATCGATCCATCCGAGGACGGGTAGCTCGGATGGTCCAACCCGGAAGGTAGGCGAGGTGACAGGCTTGAGGTCGCTGCTAGATATGCCCAAGCTCGGCAGCAAATGTGAAAACAGGACGTCGGCATTTGATCCATCGTCAAGTAACACTCTCTTTACATCCCAGTTTCCTATCCTTGCCATGACCAACAGTGGGTCGTCATGGGGAAATATGACGGCGGAACCATCCTTCCGGGCCAGCTTCTTCGTTGGACTCTGATATTCCATGACTGCTATTTCTCTGGCCTTCCTCTTTCTTTTCGAGGATGGAAGTCCCGTCGTGATTGTTTGTATTATCCCTGCCGGAGGTGGAGGACGCCTCTTTGGACTTCGGTTCCTCCTTCTGTCGGAGTCGTAATCCTCGTCATCTGCCTTTCCTTCCTCCTCTTTTCTCCCTTTCGGGGAAGACATTCGCAGATAATGCCGAAGTTGACCTAGTTTGATCAGTGACTCTATGTACTTCTTCAGTTGGAAGCAGTCTTCGGTGTCGTAGCCGTGGTCGCGGTGGAACTGGCAGAACTTTTTTATGTTCTTTTTGTTATCAGCTGTCATGGCCCTTGGCCGCTGAATTTGGGTCCCCTGTCTTTCCATTGTCATGAGGATGTTGGTCCTTGTGGTGTTCAGGGGTGTGAAGGTTGGGAGTTTCCTTCCCCACATTCTCCGAGGTCGTCCTGCCTGTTCGGCTGGATATCGGCTTTGTTGGGTGGATCATTTGGCCCGGTGGTGATCGGACTTCGGTCCACCCATTCTCAACTCTTCGGCCGTCATGTGCTGTTCGGCCCTTCGGTAGAACTCACCAAGTGTGTCCGGAGGGTCTTTGGAGAATTCGTAAAATAGCTGTGAATCCCTCCGAAGGCCCCGTGTCATTGCGAGGATGCGTATTTCGGGCCGGAAGTCTGGGACACTCAAAGCTTCTCTGTTAAATCTTTCGACATAGTCGCGGATGGTTTTTCCACTTTTTTGTGCTATGTCAAACATCTGGACGGGCATCTTCGCCGTCGGCCGACTTCCAATGAATTGTTGTGTGAAGGCCGTAGATAGCTCCTGAAACTCTGTGATGGTTCCTGGAGCTAATGAATTGTACCAGGCTGTTGCTGGTCCTGTGAGGGTGATCTCAAAAAATTTGCACAAGGTGGCATCGTCGGCACCGTGCATCATTATGCTGCGTCTATATTTGGTCAGATGAGCCTGTGGATCAGTTCGGCCATCGTACGTTTCCAGCCGAGGTACTCGGAAGTCACCTAGCATGGCTGCTTCAACTACAGCTCGGGTGAATGGGGACTCATCCCCACACAAGGTCCCAGATAGCCTGGCCCAGACGGGCTTACGGGCTACCTGTTTTTCCACCTTGCCCAACCTCGCCAATATTTTCTCCAAAAGAAGCGTGGCGCTAGGCTCTTCCTCCTGGTGCTTGTGGGCTTCGTTGCAAGGAGATTGGCTGTGCCTCTTCGGGGAGTGACTTCGACGCCGAGGGGATGGAGACTTCGCCTCGGGTGATGAGTTCCTTTGGTATGGGACTTTAGGTCGCTTAGGCCCCACTTGTCCCGCAAGTCGTGCCCCGAGGGGCATGTTTTCTGTCGAAGACTCTTCACGGGGGTCCTTACTTCCCGAACTGTGGTAGGTTGGCTTGGGGCTTTTCTCCCGAGGGCGTACTGGTGAGGGAGGCCTTTGGGCCTGAGTTGGTTGCGGCCACCTTCGGTCTATCTGTTGTGTCATTTCAGCCACAACAGACCATTGAAAGTCGCACAGAAAACTCATGGTGATGACAAGAGGACGCTCCTCCTCCAGTAAAGAAGTCCTTGTAATGGTTTGCTCAATAGCCGGTTGAACTTCAGGCGCGGACGGGGACCTCGGGAGTCCCTTGTTCTTGGAACGCCGAGTCTCAACGACGGTGACCTGAGGGTGGATTCCCATAGACGACGCCAAATGATGCCCGGCGGCATCTTCGTCGGGAGACATTGTGACTCTGGGAGGGACTTTCTGAGGGGGAGAATGTCTGGAGCTCAAATTTCCCAGGGGAGTATGCCTGAAAATACTCAGAAAAGAGGGTTAGGAGGTCCCCGGGGTGTTTTCCCGTGGAGGAACCTCCGACGCCCTAGTCAATGTCCTGATAGGTGAAAGATGGGGAGCACTAAGATGTTTAGTGGCCTTGCATTTTTGTGTTTTCTCAAGGAGGAGGAGTCGAACCGTTTGCCAGGGTCTGTTCCCTGGTATTTATAGGAGTGCCCAGCCTGTTCAGATGACGACACGTGTTCGGTCGGATGTTCTCTGAGTTTCTGGGCGTAGGGGACAAGTAGCCGGTGGCCGGCTCCTTGAGCCTTGAACCGAGACAGGTCGTGACAAGACCTGGACGGTGTCGGTGTGTCAGACCGCCGTTTGGGGCAGCATGTAACATCTGTGGGCGACATGTCAGAGGCTACTTAAATGCTTATGCCGTACTCCCGAAGTCCTCTAGGCGAGGTCGTCCTTTGGTATGGAAGCCCTTATTCGGGAGTTATGCTCGTAGTTCGGGGAGTCCTTTAGTTCGGTGGTTCTGCCTTCGGAGGATTCTCTCCTGCTTGTAAGGGCTAGGCCTCTGTCCCGAAGACGATCCGTTTGGTCCCCCGAAGGAGCCGGCCATACCTTTGGATTTCCTGGCGTATTAGCCGAAGTCTTGACTTCGTGGTGCTCGATTTCGCTCCTGCCGAGGTCAATGACAGTGCTTCTTTTCGAGCTATGCCAGGCTTCCCGAACACAACTTCGGCAGGAAGTACGTACTGGGAGAGGCGAAAGCCCTTCGGCTATCAATAAGGATTCATAAACAAGAAGCTACCCTAAAAAGGATTTAAAGCTCATAATTGGTAATGATGTGTAGGTGATGTAGATTTCAATTAATGTTTAATTTTTATTTTATTTTTGTATCATCTCATATAGTAACAAACATATCATTACAAAAGTGTCTCTAATAAAAAAGTGGTTTTTAATGTTGTGATATAAGAACGTAGTCATATCTCTAGAAAAGAGTAAAAAAGTAAAAAAAGATGATAAAGAATGACATTTTCTTTACTCTTGATCATGGCAACCTAGAGACATATATTGACTACTTTAGAGATATGATAACTAAGATTAAGAGAAATAGACTATTAGCCACTTAGTCCTCTTAAAGATCCTCTATATTGACATTGATAGACCATGCCTTTATGTAAAATGTAACCTTAAGCATTTATTGTATTTTATTAATGACTTATCCCATTATGATGTTGTTTTCTCAAATATGAACAATTGTGTAGTTCTTGTTCAATTCAAGATGCCAACGATTTAAATTGAGAAACAATTTAAGGTGAATGTCAATTTCAAAATTTGACCTTAAAATAAGTATTATGGCAAACATGGGGGAGAAATAGACTATAAAGTCTATTTGCTAAATATTTAAACTTTGTGGAATAGTAACTTAGTTTACTATGCCAAATGTGTTAACAAATTGCGTGGCTAGAAGATGAAATCACACATTGATAAGCAATATGCATGTATATTGTCATGGCTACTATAAGTTGAAACTATCAAGGATGCCTTTAAAGGCTCTCATAAAGGACTCATAAAGTAAAATATGAATAAATTGATCTTTGAACCATGGACCTATAACAAACTTAACTGTGAGATACTCTTTGGATGTTTATATCTCATTGTGAATAAACTATAATCTTGTTGTGTTAATGATCTTTCATTGAATGCCTTTGTGTTTAAAGGATTTTGATTTCTATGATAGATTGAAAATCTAAAATTTTTGAATGAGAATACCTAAAGTTCTGAATTTGATTATTCTTATACCATAAAAAGGAATGAGCACACCATTTAGGAATACACTTATACCCATATGGTATTTGACTCTTAAACCAAAATTATGGTACTTCTCATTAAGAAGTAAGAATCTATAAAATTATAAGTTGTAAAGATATAAAGTTGACACAAAAGGGTGGTTTCTTTTGAAAAGTCTGAAAGGGTAAAACACATATGCTTACTCTTTTTATTATATGGTCTATTATGAGAATGATTAGACATATTTTCATGTCCAAATTTAGAAGTTACTTCTAGTTCTCATAAAGGTCTACATAGAATATAATGAAAGAATATATGTGGTTTATGCAATGAACAAAATAAAAGAACTTATTGAGCTAATTAAGGTTATAGTCCTAATTTTTTCATTTGGGTTGTGTGGACTATAACAGTTCCCTAATAGATTTTGATATAAACTACTTGCTGATGGATGCATTTTGGGAGAAATTAATGTTGCTTTGATCTCTCTTGCATATTTTAGAATACATGTGAAGTGATCTTAGTGTATGTAATTCATTTTGTTCAAGAGTTACAATAAAGAATTAAAATCTCATTTTGAGATGGGAACATAAAGAAAAGTCTACATAAATATAGCCTTAAAGTTTAGGATAACTTATAAAGAGAGTTTCCTATTATTATTACTAGAAGTTCCCTCATATTATGGATACCTAAACAAATAGATGTACATATCACAAGATCAATGAGAGCTAATTTTTCATCTTTTGTATAGATGACATTTAATTTGTAAAATATGGCTAGGACATACTGCCTAAGGTTAAGTAGTTTTTTTTCATAATGCCTGAAATGAAATGACCTTGGTGAAGTACCGTTTGTTCTTGGTATTTGTAAAATTCTTAAAATTTATTGGTATTTCTCTCTTAAGAAGCATACATAAAAAGGCATATTATAAAGTTTGGATATGCTATAAGGTAAGTTTTGAGATATGATATTCATTAAGGATAATAATTGAGTAAGGCATATATTTCAAGAGCTTATTGAAAACTAAGAGAAATGCATTTGGAATGTTTCATATCTTAGTGTCATCAAGGAACTATTGTATGCACAGTTGTTCGACATTGTCTTTGTAGTTGGCTTATTGAAAAGGATTTTGATCCGATCCTGGGTATAGTCATAAGTTGTTATACAGAAGATTTTGAAATATTTCTATAGGACTATAGATTGTTGTTAACATATGGAAAAGTTAATGACTCTAAATTGATAATAATTTGACCATCTGACAATTGAAATATAGAAAATCCAATTAGAATGCATACTTGTTCAAGTAGGTTGTGTTGTATAACACATTTTATCTTTTCCAAAAATGCATGTTGAGTGCATAAAATTTGAGAAGTACTCAAGGTGGTTGCATAATTTTGTTTATTTTATAATTTTTAGTTGATTTCATTTACTAGAACTATATGATAGCATAAATGACAACATGGATTTTGTGTCACTAAGGTCAAGAATTTGAGAGGTTTAAAGAGCAAGAGAATGAAAATGATATTGCAATAGAGCATATTGGGGTTAAGCATATATTAAGAAATCCTCTCATCAATAGCCTTCACGCCAATGTGTTTAAAGATTATGTAACTTACATTGGTTAAGATAAGTCTCATGGTGCACTTGATTAGTGGGAGTTTGTATGATTGTTCTATTTGTTTGTTTTGATGTTTGAACATATCCTTATAGATGTATAAAGGTTGACATCATTTTGTAAGGATAATTTTTTACTCAGTCACAAGGTATGATATGTCCATTACAAAATGATGTTGCATACTACATTAAATATATACATAAAGTCTTAAGAAGAGGGTCAATCTTAAAAAAGGCATGGGGCACAATTGTTTATGGCCTTGTGGTTGTATGTCTTGTGACACATAAAGGTTATCTCAAGATACATAATGGTTTAAAGACATAAAGGTTTAACTATAAGCCATAAAAAATTGTTGTTACTTTCCACACTACCACATTTTATTCATGTCAATAAGGTGTAGTGATAGGTGTGACTATAGAAGGTCTTGGGTTGTTAGTTGATATAGTTACCACCAAGATCCTCCATTGAGATCCTTGTTGGACAAAATGATACATGGAGTTGTCTTATGACCAGTTTATTTTAACTAGCATGCGCATAAGGTTTTAAAAGGTTTTAATCCAAAAAAATTTTTCAAAATCTTTCACAATTAATGTTGTCCAAGTGGGAGAGTGATAGAAATTTTTAACGTGGGTTAGCATTAACTATGTTTTATTAAAATTGATTAAGATTAAGTTGGTCAATTATAAGATAGACATAGCCCATAAAGGTTATGATTTGATTATATGGGCTAGTGACTCCAATTATGTAATAAAATGTGGGTTATATTAGTGTGGGTCATAAAGTCCATGTGCCTATTAATGGGTAGGCCCATTAGACTTTTATATAAAGGAGTGCTAGGTCTTTCCATTAACCTAATTGTGATGAGCATAATGGAACTCTATTAATTGAGAATGCTCTTATCTAGGGATAAGGAAGAAGCCTTTAGTGCAACTGCTTGTTGAAATTTCCGCTATGCATCGCAATAGATCAAATCAAATCAAATGCTCTTGTTCCTTGCATTTAATTCTTTTATCATATGCTCTTATGTATGATTTTGTTAGGCATTAAGAAAATTAACAAATTCACGTTGCAATTTCAATCCATTTACCAAGGCAGACGATATTATAGAAATAGTAGCATCAGTATCAAACAATATCTTTATGCTATTATCCTGAAATGTAAAGTTACCTTGGATGATGGCTAATTCCCTAGCTACTATACTAGTCAAGGTGAAGACCCTTGGTTGGACGACTGCTTCGGTAGCACCAGGTTCATTTCCTATGTTAAGGAGTATTGATGGTGGATTCCTAGGCGACCCTGCACGAGTCAAGCCTATGGGCATTCTCTCCCCCAAAGATCATTTTTTACCATGGTTGTTGCAAATATTAGTTCCAAAAGTGCATGACTTCACATCATTAAGCCTCATACACCTAGGGCATAAGCCTTTCTTCTTTTTGGCTTGCCCTTGACCCTTGGCCACCTTTCACATTATCCAACATTTTCTAGCTTTTTCCTAGGTTGGATGGTGCAACCTTCACATTATTGCTTTGAGCTTTCAAATCATCAAACTCCCCTTTTAGAGCCAATGTTTTTTAGACCACTTGGCGATAGCTCTAAATGTCCACTATCACCATATACCTCATAAGCACGAGCTTAGCCTAGGAAAAATTTCCTGGCCTTGAGTTCATCAATTTTGGCCGTATACAGAGCATACCAGATGAGTAAGTTGTAGGATTGCTCATGCTCCCATATGGAAATCTCTCATTCAGTGAGATTTTCAAATTGAATATGCCTTTCGTCTTGTGCTGCCTTACTAATATACTCTTGCCAAAACTTTCACTCAAAGTCTGACCACCTAAGCACCTTTTTCTTGTGCTCTAGCCAATTCCCATTACTCTCTTTCAACATTTCCAACACATCATTCCACCAAAAACTAGCCATACTTCTCAAGAAGAAAGCTACGAAGGTCATCATGTGCCGAAGAGCTAGGTCATCCTATTCAACCAATCCTTTGCCTTGTCGAGGTCACCTCACTTATCAAAATTTGGTAGGTCCACTTCCTTGAACTTTTCAAGTAACTTCATTTGGTGTTTCATCTCTTCCCTCTATGGGGCCTCCATCACCATGTCTTTCTGCTCATAATAATCACGGCCATGCTATTGCCTTTCACAGGCCCTAGGCACTTGTCGAGGATTAATGTGCCTCTCTTGACCTCAAGGTAGCTTACTCCCTTGGCCACCTTCCTTTAAAATAGCTCATCATTCTTCTTAGTCTTGGAATAACTCTTTTAGATTAACGACCATACCTTAGGCCACTTGCACCGTGGTTTGGTTCATGCCTTGTAGCACATTGGTTATTTCATCCAACCTTGCCAAAATCAGATCACTAGAACCCTTACCAGGGTCTCTAACTCCCACAGCACTTGGCCTTGTTTCAACCATAGTAACCTGAAACCAAAGAAAATCAGTGCTTCAAGGTGTTCCTAATCAAGTTACCCAAGTCACCACCTAACAGAGACATTGAGTTTTCCATCCACCTTCAACTTAGGGTAGAGTCAATCTCGATACCTCTTTACTTAATGTCAGTTCTTGAAATGGAGGAGTTGAAGAAGCAATTGGAGGAACTACTAGAAAAAGGCTTCATAAGGCCTAATGTTTCACCGTGGGGATATCCTGTGTTGTTTGTGAAGAAAATGGATAGAACTTTGAGATTGTGCATAGACTATTGAAAGTTGAATACAGTAACAGTAAAAAATAAGTGTATACTTCCTAGGATTGATGATCTGTTTAATAGATTGAGGGGAGTGAAGGTATTCTCGAGGATCGACCTTAGGTTTGGATACTTCCAGATTAGGGTTAACGAGGAAGACATCCTGAAAACCGCTTTCAGGACTAGATATGGGCATTACGAGTATACAATTGTGCCGTTTAGTATGACTATCACCCTGGCAGTCTTCATGGAAGCCATGAATAAGATCTTCAAAGCATTCTTGGATAGGTTTGTTAAAGTCTTCATTGATGGCATCTTAGTATACTTGTAGTTTGCCTTTGAGCACAAAGAGCACTTTAGGATTCTTTTTTTTTTCTTCTTTGGACAAATGAGAGATTTTATTCCATACTTCAATCAAGGGGGTTTATACAAGGCATCACGTTGAATAAGAGAAGACAAAATGACAAGGAACAATTTATCCACTCTAAAGACCTCATCTCCTTTTTACAATACCTTGCTATTGCATCAGCAAATCTTTTTGCATTCTTTTGGATAAGCTGGATACTACAAGATCTAAATTTGATTCTTGCCTGAAGAATGTCCTCCACAATTGGTTGAGTAGTCCACTCCCCTAATTTATTTTGAATAGATGTAATAATATTCTTACTATCTGGTCCGACAATGATATGATCAACCTTCATTTGAGTTGCCTTCTACATACCCTCCTTGATTGCATGAATTTCAAGCAGATCAAAATTCAGAGCAACACAACAATAACCTCCTGCATTAATCAAAGAGACCTCATTATCTCGTAAATCTATTCCAAGACCTGCCTTGTGACTTTACCCTTCCCAGGCACCATCAGTGTTCAACTTGACTATCTTTTTTGGTGGTTTCTGCTAATATTGAATCTGATTTTGGTGACTATTCAAAGAACTAGGCAAGGTTCTTAATTACCAAAATTCTTGGACAGAACTTCTAATTTGATGAATAATAGTTTCAAGATTCAGAGCCTTACCTTGAAAAATAGCTGCATTCCTAACTTTCCAAATGAACTAGCAAGTATACCCTATTCTGGATAGAAGAAAATCCAAGTCCTGACCATGAGTAAGTTGTCCAATTCTTTCTAGCCATTTAGAAAAGGTAGTAATCTATTCCTTATGAACAACATAATCTAAAAAACTAAACCAAACTGATTGATTCCAGTCATATAAGAGAATAGTATGTTCATAAGTTTGATTAAGACCATAGAACTGACAAGCAGGGCTATTCTTGCACTTCCTCTTGAACAAATTCAGATTAGTAGCTAATACATTTTGACAAACACTCCATATAAAATGAAGGATTTTAGGAGCGCATTTCATTTTCCAGGTTGCCTTCCAAAATGTAGAGTTTGAGCAGAGAGAGGATAATGCCTAAAGGCTTGGCCCTTCCTTTGACTTCTAAAGAGCTTAAGCTGACTTAATAGAAAAATCCCCAATTTTTGTCCAAGGCTAGGTTAGAATATTAGGGGACTAAATATTTTCTACAGACAGTTTTAAAATTACTTGCTTTTCTTTTTCTAAAATCCACTAATTAACTCCATCCAGGTCCCACGTATAAGTTGTATAATCAATGATATTATGCACTATCGTATCTAAAAACTGGTCTGGTAACTGGTCAGGAATATGAAACTTAAAGTTTGGTAGTCTAGGAATCCAAAGATCCCTCCACAACTTAATAGAGCAGCCATTCTGAGCTTGCCAATATACTCTTGATTTTATAACTTCTTTGCCTATTAGCAAACTACTCCAACCGCAAGATGGGTTAGCACCTTTAGATGCTTGAAAAAAATTTGAGTGAGGAAAGTAGAGCCTTTTCAAAACATAAACCCATAGATTCTTAGGATTCTTCACAATTTGCCATGCCATTTTGGCCAAAGTGCATTATTAAAGGTCTCAAAGTCCTAAAATCCTAGGCCCCAATCCTGTTTTGATTTAGTCATGAGGGTCCAGTTCTTCCAATTCAACTTATTGCTTCTCTCAAATGACTGCCACTAGAAATTAGCCAAAGTAGCATTGATTTTGTTGCACAAAGTCTTCGGGAACTTAAAGCATTGGATAGGATAAACAGGGATGGACATTGCCATTGATTTTAATAAAGTTTCTTTTCCTACAGGAGATAAAAGTTTCTCATCTCATCCTTGTAATTTCTAACTCTGCCCCTTACAAAAACTAGAGCTTTAGATTTTGAATGCCTTTACAAGGTTGGTAAACCAAGTATTTGGCTAGATCATCAGTGGTAGGAATAGTCAGTAATTCATAGATTCTCATCTAAGTATTAGGATGGGTATACTTACTAAAGAATATATTGGATTTTTCAAATTTTATAGCCTACCTTGAAGCAAAATAGAATTGAGTTAGGATGTGTTGAAGTATTTGACAATTTATAGGACTGGCCTTAAGGAAGAAAAGGAAGTCATCTTCGAAGGAGAGGTCAGTTAAGATAGGGCAGGTCCTAGCAAACTGGATGCCATCCAAATAACATCTTCCTACTACCATATTCACCATTTTAGAAAGTACATCAGTGACCATTAGAAAGAGATAGGAGGACAAAGGGTCTCTTTGTCTCAGCCCTCTTGAAGGCAAAAAACAAATAGAAGGCTTCCCATTAATTAGAAACTTGGGGGAAAGGTAAAAAAAAAAAAATCCAACAAGTTTTATAAATTTTCTAGTTGGGCCCTATAACTACACGAGTTTCTATTTGAGTCATATATGTTCAAAAATGTTAGCTAAGTTAGCCTTATATTGGATTGGGTTGATGGAAAATCTAAGTTGGCACTTCACCGCCATTATTTCCACCAAATTGGCTGTTCTTCAGCCTAATTGGCCAATTGATATGGCCATTTACTCGCCCCGGTGGCTGATTGATGCGGCCATTTGCTCCTTTTGTTTTTGCTTTCTTCATCATCCGTACCCCTTTTTTGTTCTTTTTAACAACCTTCGATTTCTTGAACTTGAGCAACAACACCTGAAAATTTGCAGTTAATTTTTAGAGTGAAACGCAAAATTGTGATGATTTTTTATTCTAGTGATGATTTTTTATTCTATGGAAATGAGCTTGCCTTTGAAGAATAAATCATCTGACGAGCATTGCCTTGCATTTGGGTCGATTGTTTCCTTTACTGGACTTGAACAAAGAACGAAATCACTAGAATTATCGTCAGTGTCCATGTCATCTAACTCCTCCTCAAACTCATTAGTCTAGACTTCACCCAGCAAAAAAAAAAAAAAAAGACAAAAAATGATAAAGTTAATGTTTGCTTGTTGCAAAGTATACATTTCAGAAAGTTTTAATAGAGGTGCTCTAAATTCTATTAAACAAGCCGCCAAGCTAATCCCACAAGCTCCTACAGTAAAAAAGTTCAAGGATTTAGCCTACAACAAAGTTGGTTACATAGTCATCTCACAACTGGTACAGACTCATTTAATTTAGCTTTTTTTTGTTTCCTTGAAAGATTCAGTCTTTGCCATCTTCAAGGCCACTTTTGGTCATATTGATCCTAAATTACATTCTGGAACTCATCTTTGCCTTGGAGTAGTCAACTACATTTGTTTTCACCCTTTGGCAAATGTTTCCTTTGACCAGGCAACTAAAATTGCCAGTTCTTCGGCTGCAGAAATCAGACCTTCAGCTGTAGAAATTGGACCACACAAGTGGCCTTCCTCATTCTATGAACTGAGAAAACACCATTTTTTGTTTGGTTATCTATTTGTTCATTTAATACATCATAGATGGTTGATTGGATATGATGATTGTTTTATGTTTTGGTTAAAAAGAATGAAGGCAACATGTTTGAAAAAATGCCTTAATGAAAATAGAATTTTGTCTAATTAGGCCTCAAGTACCCATAATTTTTTGTTTGTGAAAATTCTTCATATAACGTTCATTTTTTGTAATTAAGTCCACCTACATGTGTCAACTGGGCATGAGTTAATGACCATTAAGTACTGCATAAAATTTCCCGTCAGCCCCATCTAATATAGGACTAACATAGAATACATTTTTTAACGTATAGGACTCAAACAAAAGCTTGTGTACTTATAGGAATCAACTAGAAAAATTATGAAACTTATAGGATGTTTTTTTTTTATCTTTCCCTTAGAAACTTGTAAGAAACAGAAGTTATCAACAAAATCAACCAATGAAACCAAATAGCAACAAAGCCCATTCTTGTTAGCATATTTGCAACAAAATCCCATTCTACTCAGTCATAAGCTTTACCCATGTCTATTTTCAAAGCAAATTCACCTACCAATCTTTTCCTCTTAGTTCTCAAATGATGGAAAATCTCATGAGCAATCAAAATATTTTCTTGACCAAGCCGTAACCACTGCCTGCTTACAACCTTCCTCCCTGACCTACATGTGTTCAAATATGAAGATTTTCCTACTTTTAGCATCTATGTATTCTATGTTCAAAATAACAAGAATATGATCAGATCCAGCACCCAGGTGATGAAAAATTATGAGTTTGGGAAAGAAGTCCTCTAGATGGTATTGGCCAAAGCTTTGTCAAGTCTCTCCAAAATAGGTTTCCCCTCCCTCTTGTTTTGCCATGTAAATTTCTAACCTTTAAAACCAATGTCTTGAAGACCAGTATCTAGTAATACTTCATTAAAAGAAAAAATTTTATTAGCCTTCTTCAACATACCCCTAACTTTTTATCTTAGCAAAGTATATCATTAAAGTCTCCTATCCATAACTAGGGCTCTATCATAGTGTGAGCAGCATTTTTTTCTCAATTCATGCTAGTTTTCTAATCATTCTTCAAACCTAGGGGAAACATATACCTATGTAATTCTAACAGGTTGGCCTGTCACAATGTTTATAATACTTGTGCCTAAAATTTTTTTAGATTTAAACAGGATATCAACAGCAACATCCTCAAGCCACTATAAAGCTAAGCCTCTAGAAAGTCACATAGGTTCAACAGTACAAGCCCTAATAAATTTGTAGCTTTTTTCCCCTTGTTAACCATTTTATTTTTATTCTTTGTCTATATTAAAAAAATTTGTGTATTATACTTTATGACCATCCTTCTCAGACTTTGAATTGTCTGAGTAGGCCCTAAACCCTGACAATTCCAGCTTAAGAACATCATTGCCGCTGGGTGGCTTTTGGGAGGCTACCACACCTTTGATCATTTCTTATTAAAGGTGTTCCTTCCTGAACATTCAATTTAGGGGCTCTACCCCTCTTTTTCCTAATCATTGTTAGTGTTATACCCAAAGCCAATGATGAGAAGATTGTGTTTTGCATATTGAGTTATGATTTTTGTTGAGATATCATTCCAATAATTGTGTTTGTTGTTTCTGCATAATGTAATCAAACATAATTATAACTCTAGAATAATGATATTCTTAAATGTCCCTAGTCTAGTGTATTGTGGAGCAGGATGCAATAATATATAAAGACTAGCATATGTGGAGACTAATATGAGATATGTAATCTACATATGAGTACAAGTTAGAGAACTTGTGTGTTGGACCGACCCATCAAGAGAACGCTGTATGGATCATTCTATGAGTGTTATAAGTGTTTCTCATAGTGATCATGGTGCATGTAATCTATTGATTTGAGATCATCAAGGTTCCTTACATGTGAGTCACATACTTTGATACTATTGTATGTTGCTAGTAACTGAGTGAACAAAAAAGTGATCATTGGGTAAGTCACGTATCATGTGGAGGGATTTGTATAGTCAAGATGAAATTCATCCGTCCTATACATTGGAGTGATATCTTTGGGCCCCTTGATAAAATAAGACTAAAAAAATGCATGGCCATGCTTAGATGAGTTGATATATGATATCAATGTCATCAGTTTAAGTTAGTCTAATCAAGAATCAAGAAACCACATATTAGGCTATACGAGAGCGACACATACATTCCATGCCTTGTGTTTGGTCTTGATATCTTGGACAAAGGGACAATGACATATACGATTAATGATCATAGAGATTTAGTCGAATCACTAGTTATCTTGTTACTTAGGTAGCAATAATGTGTTGCTAAACACTGCTTATTGTTTATGATTATAAATGTGATTTATGGTCATTGCCAACATGGTAGAAACCTATAGGATTGCAAACTTAGAGTCAATTGGATTATTTGAGTGCACGGGCCGAATTATTTGGTTTTGGTTTCATGATAATTTCAGATTAATAATGGAAAAAAGGTTGAGAAATTATTAAGCCCGAAATTAAACCTAATTGGATTAGGGTTTTGAAATCTATTAGGCTTAGGAGTTAACCATCACTATATATACATCATATAATAAGGATTTTCGTAGCCTAACCCTAGCCTTCCAAGAAGGACGAAATCAGAAGGGTTTTGAAAGGTTTCAACTGCACTTTCATTTTGCCTTTCCATGGAGGACATAAGCTAGCACTGTGATCGTAAGAGGAACGAATCTGCCGGGATGTGGTGGAGGTGTGGTGATCCAAAAGGCTCGTGTGGATTCCATAGAAAGCTTGAATGCATCAACTATTTAAGTCTTTATGATTCGATTTAACAGTTGGGCGAAAGATATTAGCCAACTAGGCAAAAATGTTAAACACCCGATTTACTCTGTTTCACTTTAATCATGGAGGGTTTCGGTTACTTTCTGCTGCGCTTGTTTAGCTCCTGAAACCCAACAATCATATCCTGACTGGATTTGGGATGAGAAAGATGTTCTTGGTTAGAAGGTAGTTCAAGTGCAGCTAATGAAATGTCAAGTTGAAGGTTAGAAACTTGTTGCACATGTGAGATATTAGCAAGTGAGACTTGGGCAAAGAAATTGTTTATGGGGATAGGATGGGAGTATTAGTAGAATGAGACTCCAAGGAGGTGGTAATTTTGGTACCTACTACTAGGTGTATAGGATCTCTTTTGATAGGCATAGGTAGGGGATCTTTGGGTGTGGGAGTGCGGAATCTAAGGCCACATTTAGCCTGCCCAGTGCGTAGTAGAGCGGGATTACTTGCAAATCTGCCATCATCCTCAATATGCCCTAATCTACCACATTGATAGCATGTTTCCCCTAAACTTTCATAATGAAGACCAACCTACATTTTACTGTCCTTTTTCTCTTGGCAACCACAAACCAACCAGTAAAGGTTTGTGCACCTTAATCTCAACCTTTATCCTCAAATAACCTCTACATAAGTCCTCTACCTCAACATCCAAAACAGTGCAAATTTTTCCTATCTTCATAGCTGTACTTATGTTCATGTATCCTAATGCAAGGAAGCCCATGTACCTGAACCCAAACTTGTAACAGATTAAGATTAATCTCCTTCAATGATTGACGTCCTAGACATACACAACAGCCCACTATATTCCATGGTCCTGAGTGAATGAATTCATCAATTGATTCCTCTTTCTCAAATGTACACTGAAACTGTTTGTCCCAAATCAACGTAACTTTGAGTACCCCAAAATGCTGCCAAGCCCTTGTCAGTATCGTAACTATAGCATTCAAGTTAATTCGTTTGTTTGTGAGCAATCTTCCAATCAGAATGGTCGGTTTATCTTATAGTACCAAATCCTGAACGAGATCCAGAGAAATTTCATCTTCATCCCATGGGATGAGATGAGAGAAAGCATGTTCTACATTCACGGCATCAAGTATCCTGTCAAGAAAACAAAACAAAAGAAAGATACACAAAGCAAAAACAAGAAAACAAACTGTTAAGAAACGAGGGGCGCTAGACACCGATCCTTAGATTGACAACCAATCCAAGGCAGGTAAAGCAAGTACAAGGAAGAAGCTGCTCAAAGAAACAAAGAAAAAAAGTCCGATTTTGGCTGACGCAACAATGTCCCACTGAGAATGGGATATTTCAACCAGCCAAACCACTCAAACCCTAGGTGAATCAATCCAAGAACATTAAACATACTTAAAGATACAACCTCCATTTGAAATCAGAGTTAAGGATTAGTCAACAAAACCAGATGCGAAATGCCAATCGACCAAACCCAGAAAAGTCAGAGGCAGTCGTAAAAGGAAAATAGAAAAGCTTCAAGAGGATGTAAAGGCAAGGCGAGAAAACACTACTAAAATTCTCCAATTTACCAACTGCCAGTTACCAACTAAACGCAAGTTGGTATTTGATTCGTTGGAAGTTTTTTTACCAACGCGCAAGTAATAACACGTTGGTAAATTCCAATGCGTACACGTTGGTAAAATTCATGTTGGTAATTATCAACGGTCAGGAACTGGACTTGGTTTCCAACGCGTAGTTGTAGTTACCAACTGCCATGCGCGTTGGTAATTACCAACGCGTATGGCAGTTGGTAATTTACCAACTGCTGTGACAGTTGGTAATTACCAACTACCATGACAGTTGGTAGGAGACCGCGTTGGTAATTATCAACTTACAGCAGTTGGTAAGGGGGCATTGGTAATTACCAACGCGTATGGCAATTGGTAATTACCAACGCGTGTGAGTTGGTAGCAAGCCGTTGGTAATTACCAACTTGCATACGCGTTGGTAACAGTGTCTTTCCGTACCAACGCGGATGACAGTCGGTAATTACCAACGCGCGCGATTTGGTAAACCTCGGTTACACGTTGGTAATGTACATTAAGCGTTCCAGGTTTCGGTTGTTTCGTATTTTTCCCAGTTTGAAACAAGTTCGAAATTAAGATACCAATTCCAAAGTTCCTCCAGCCTTGCTCAGCAATAAAGATTACACAGATATGCAAACGTAATTTCCATAAAATATTCTCAAATACACCATAATTAAAACAAGAACATATATGTCTGGAAGAAACGATACAACATTCAATGGATTACACATTTCAGTAATTTCAACTGAGTCTTAATTAGGTCTAACAGTGAAATACAAAGATTAACCCACTGTAGTTCCAAAAGAATATTGTAATATGAAGAACGCCAAAGAATTGGCGCTGGTCATATATGGTAATATCTGCCTAGAAGAAGTCTTAATTTCATCAACAAAATATATATACAAAGCTCAGGAAAACTGTACAGAGATGAATTCACGTGCAAGCATCCAAACCAAAATTTGCAACAGATGAAGAACACTCTACAAAGTCTGTCTGTGCTCTCTTCAGTAATATGCGGTTCATCCCATTGAGTATTAGCATCAAAAAGTTCCCAGGGACTATGTAAATGTGGTTCTTTGGGGTCACTCCTATACTGAACAGCGTACGTTTCCCACGGGCTATCAGGAAATTCATGAGACTTGGGCTTCACAGCAATGACTCGGCCATCCCACCAGCTTCCATCATCTTCGCCCTCATTTTTCCACCACACTTTACATTTTTCCCTGCAGCTCCAATTACGATTGATAGAAGCTTCAAAACGAGTTCGTTCCACAATGAAGTCAGGGAAACTGGTTACTTCAGGCATTGTGAGCTTAAATGATAGATTGAGCACATTGGAAGAAGGATCACTAAATTGTAGAGTTAGTTTACAGCAGCTTTCCCCAGAGCTAGGAAATGTCGAATACTCAAGCCCTACTACCTTACAAAATTCAACAGCTCTTATAGTTCTTCCTTTTAATGACCTCCAAGGCCCTGCCTCATTTATGGTAGTATGATCTAAATACTCTTGATGGCCCTGCCAAACAGAAATTCACCAAGGTAAGTTATTTCGGATGACTGGAAAAAAAAACTTTACCTGATTGTAAATAAATTAAAGGACTGATATGGATGAGAATGATGATTAAGACTGTCAACTGACCTGTCTGAGATAAGCAATTTCATCACCTTGCTGGGGAATGTAGCGGAAGCCTTCCTCATGAGTTGTTAACATCAGCCATGACGCTTTTGTAACTGATTGATAAGACTTCCTTATAGGGCTCGAATCATGAAAATAGTAATTGTTTTTCCTATTTCTAGTTGACCTCATTCCATGTGCCACTCTAGAACTGGATCCAACATCCTCTCCCTGAAGTTGCCAACCGTTCACCAAACCAATATGACCATTATCATGATCATCTTGTGAATGAAGTGAAAGTGTGAACCTCAACCTATTTGACCGAGTCCTACAAGATACATCAGAGGGGGGTTCATGAAGATCTGCTGCAGCACTAGTACCAGCATCACCAGCAGTGCTGATGCCCCAAAGCATCTTTGTTTGCTGTCATGTTGACAGGTGGAGAGACTTCCTGAGGAGGCGAGCGCCTGGAGCTCTGGTTTCCCAGCTGAGTGTGCTTGAAAAGCTCAAAGAAGAGGTTAGGAGGTCCCCGGTTTGCTTTTCCGGGGAGGACCCTCCGACGCCCAAGTCAGTTTTCTGAGTGAAAGTGGAGGAAGAACACTAAGGGATCAAGTGTCTTGCCTGTTTTGTGTTTTCTCAGAGGGAGGAAAAATGCCCATCCTTTGCCCAGTCCCATTTCCTAGTATTTATAGGAGTAGCTGGTCCTTTCAGATCATGACACGTGTTCGGTCGGATTTGATCTGTACTTTTGGACTTAGGGGACAGGCAGCCGTTTGCAGCCTCCTTTAGCCCTAGACCCGGACAGGTTGTGTCAGGACTGGGGCGGCTGCGGCGTGTCAGTTCGCCGTTCTGATGTGACGTCTAGGGCTTGTGGGCGACATGTCAGAGGCTCCTTAAATGCTCATATCGTACTCCCGAGGTCCCCTGGGCGAGGTCGCCCTTCGGTGCGTGCACCCTCTTCGGATTCTATCCGTCTTTTGGTGCGAGCACCTCCTTCGGGATCTATCCCATAGTTCTGGGAGTTCCCCTGATGAACACCTTCTTCGGGACTGATACCCATAGTCCGGTGATTCCCTTGTTCAGGTGTTTCTTGTTCGGGGAAGATCCTCTTCGGGGCTTCTGCCTTCGGGGAGATTCTTCCTTGCTTCAGAGATATGGCTTTCTTACCCGAAGACGGTCAGTTTGGCCCCTCGATGGAGACGGTGTTATCCTCGGAATTCCTGACGAGCTAACCGAAGTCTCGAGCTCATAATGTTTGACTTCGCACCTTCCAAGGTCAGTAAAAAGATCCTCTCTTGGGTGACGTCAGACTCCTCGGCCAATATTCTGGCAAGGAATTACTACCGAGGAGGCAATAGCCTTTGGCTATCACAGGCCCCCTTCCGAAAAGCCGAAGTGAGAAACTTCGGTTCATCGGTTTTCGGGTCCTGTGGTTGTGATATCTGCGCCGAAGACGCCTTCTTCTGCCTGAAGCGATGGGCAGCCCTTTTTGCGTCCACGAGGCGCGAGAAGATAGGCTGTCCCTGTGCCGAAGATACACCTTCTGCCCGAAGTCACAGGCTGTCTCTTGGTGTCCTCGTGGCGAGGGAAAATAGGATAACCTTGTACCGAAGATAGACCTTTTGCCCGAAGTCACAGGCTATCTTTTGGTGTCTTCGAGGTAACCTACTTTTTGGCCTTTATAGGTCTGCTCATGCGTCGCGTCCTGTGTCCAGCAGAGTCAGTCTAGGGTGGTGCCTCTAGACCAAATGGTGTCAGAGGGCGTGCTCGACGTGATGGACAACACGTGGCACGTTTGCTGCGCGATGACCGACACATGGCACACTATTATTGGGTGGGAATGCACTGAGTACGGCAGGTGCGACTTTTCAGGCGCATTTAGCAGTTATGGCGATGCTTCGCCTTCCGAGGGGTACTAATGACGACGGTTCACCTGGCCTTCTCGGCCTATATATACCAGCCCTGTCATAACCCTCTTTTTGCTTCTGCTTTTGCTTTCTTCTGCCTTCTAATTCTCTCCTGATTTTCTGCGGCATTTCTCCTTTTTCAGGCGTTTTTCCGACCACTTTTCACGACGGCTTCCAGAAATCCAAATTCCGGCAAGACCTTTGGTGGGTTTTAGTCCTTCTGCTTTTTTCAAAGATTCTTCTTTGTTTTTCCAGAACTCGTTTTCCTTGTTTTTCCCGAACTCGTTTTCATCATGCCTGTTCCCGAGAGTTGGCAACCTCTTCTTTCTCACCCCTGCTGCACTACTCCGGCAAAACTAGCGAAGTGGAAGAAAAAGTTTTTCTTACCCTCTTACTCTGTGACGAGGTTGCCCCGTCCTGACCAATTTCCTTTCTCCAACCGAAGTGATGAAATCACCGTTTTCCGAGCCCAACTGAAGGCCGGACTTCGGTATCCCCCCCCGGAGATGATTAGTGCGTTCTGCAACTTCCATGGCATTGCCGTTAACCAACTCCCACCGAACTCGTACTGCTATTTCAACGCCTTCCTCTGTATGTGCGGCATTTTCAAAATAAAACCTCACTTTGTAGTTTTTCTCCAGTACTACAAGCTCTTCGTGGTCCCGAAGGGTGGCTTCTACTTTATGCTACCTCGGGGATCCGGGAGCAAAAAGTATACGTTCACCTTCGCCACCAAAGACAGTTGGCGAGGGTGGCAACAAAAATTATTTTTCCTGAAGAAGTCGGAGACTTGGTTGCACGTCCCGACCAAGTGGGCTCAGGGGAGGCTCAAGATGGATGTTGTTGACCCGAAGATACTGCTAGACGCCGACGTAGCACCTATCTTTGAGGACTTCGATAGGCGCATCCGGGCAGTCTCTGACTGGGCTGCCGAGGTCTCTCCTCGTGCCCTTTACCCCTTTCCGATCAACTGGAGGCTCATGACCGAAGAGGTCCTTCGGGAACTCAAGGTGGTAAAGGAGCATGAGACAGACCTCAACATGCCGAAACCGGCTTCTTCGGGGAAGGACTCCTGGCTCGTGAAACTCCTTCGGGGGAATGAGACTTATGAGTCTTTTTATGAGAGTAAGTTACTTTCTCATTTTTCCCTTCATAACTTCATCTTGGACTTACACTGATCTTCTTTTTCTTTTTTCAGAGATGGGCGACGATGCGGCTGCCTTCTACAAGGCTCTTTTTACCAGGCAGGCCGAGAGGGGCGAACAGACAAAGAAGGCCGCCTCTCGGAGGCGGAAGCAGACTTCGGGCGGCCCTCCTTCCAAACGGGCAAAGAAAGCTGCTCCTTCCTCTCTTCCGCAAATTCCGGAGGAGGTAGGCGAGGAGCCCGAAGACCCTGCTGCCCCTTTGCCCGAGGTTCCTTCTGTCGACGTCCCTTCTTCCGACGTCCTTCCTCAAAGCCCCACGCCTTCGCATGCTCTTCTGGAGGGCGATGGGGAGGAGACCCCTTCTGCCGAGGAACGGCGCCAAATAAAAGGCAAGGGGATCTCTACTGAGGCGACATCGATTCTTGACGACGACGTTACCGAGGTGCCAGCAGGTTTGTATTTTGTCGAAGAACCTTTTTTTCTCTTGTAAATCCTTAAGGGTTTTCTGGCCTTAACCAATTTTTCTGCCTTGTTGTGCAGCGGAGGTGGCCGCTCTTGACTGGGTTGCCGAACATGCCCGCAAGAGGGCCCTTCGGGATGCCAAAGTCCCAGCAGGGAAAGTTCCGAAGGAGCCCTTCTGGACGTTCACGGAGGACATGAATATGTACTCCGAGGACTGTCCCGAGATGGCCAGGCAGATGTGCAAAGGGGTGTTTACTGAGGCCTCTTACAAGGCCCTTACGGCGGCTTACCCAGGCAACATCTCTTTGGCCGCCAAACTCACTGAACATGCCGCCCAGGTACGCTTCACTGTTTCCTTAGTGCCAATTTAGCCTTTGCTTTTTACTTAGCATCATTTTCCCTTTGTTTGCTTTTTTTGCAGCTGATGGGGTATGCCGGGTTGCTCCGTGTCCGGGTGGCGCGAGAGTCAGAAAGGAGGACGTCACTCTGGGACCTTTACACCAAGACGAAGGCCCAGTGTTCGGCATTGGCTGCCGATAATGCTCAGCTGAAGCAGTCTTCAGAGAAGGAAATTGCTGAACTTTGGGAGGGGTTCATAAAAGAGAAAGAGGAACTTGAGAAAGGCACCTCCCAGAAACTTTCCGACATCGGCTCTCGGATGGCGGAGCTGACTTCGATCGTAGAAACGATTCAAAAGGATAAGTCAGAAAGTGACACAATCCTTGCGAAGACGCTCGAGAAAAAGGCCCAGCTCGAAGCCGAGGTCGCATCTCTGAAGAAGCCTTCAGAAGAGAAGAAGAAGACGAAGGCGTTGAAGAGAAAGCTCAAGGATCTGGAGAAGGATTACGCGGATCTGGAGAAGGACTATGCAGATTTGGCGGTCAAGAAGCGGGAGTCCGATGATATGACGAAGTTGGGCTTTCAAGACGGCTTCTGTCTTGTTCGGCACCAAATTCTGCAGAAGTTCCCAGATTTTGACCTCTCCTTCCTGGAAGGCATGAACATCCCCAAGGAGCCTCGGTGGACTTGGTCCAAGATCGAGCACTTGAAACTGCCTCCTTCTCTCCCGGCGCCGAAGGCTGCTGACAAAAGCACAGAGGCTGGCAATTCTCAAGACGCCGAGGTTCCTTAGTACTAGGGCCTTTTGTCTTCATTTTCTTCTTCTTTTTTGTAGTCTTTCAGTAACTCTCTTCTCTGTAAGCACTCTTTGGCTCAATAGATAAAAATTTGGCTAAGTATTTTTTTCCAGATTCCTTTGTTTCCCTTTGTCCCGAACATAATTCGCTCGAGAGACTTCAGAAAACCACACTTTTGCTTTCCTTTGTCCCGAACATATTCGCTCAAGAGACTTCGGAAAACCACACTCCTGCTTTCCTCTGTCCCGAACATATTCGCTCAAGAGACTTCGGAAAACCTTACTTTTGCTTTCCTCGGTGATTGCTTTCGTGAGACTCTTGTTTTGTACTTCCTCAGAATTTTTTACTTAGACAAATTTGTCCAACTTGTGCAATACAACTTTCCCACCAAACTTTTTAGGCATAGAATTTTTTCAAGGCCTCTGAGTGCCAAGTGTTTTTTAATTCTATGCCTTCGGCATTGCCGAGCTTATAAACTCCATTTCGTACTTCGGCAAGTACCAGGTAGGGTCCTTCCCAATTTGCGTGAAGTACCCCGTGGGACGGCTTTCGGGGTGCAAATTCAGCCTTTCGGAGAACGAGGTCTCCCTGCTTTATTCCCTTTGGCCTAGCGTGTAGGTTTATGGCTGCTGCTACTCTTTGCTGGAAAGCTTTTCTTCTCAGCTCGGCTACTTCTCTGTGTTCGCCGACGAGGTCGAGCTTGGTTCTCAGGCCGAGGTCATTTCCTTTTTCATCGAACACTTGGACTCATATTGACGATTGTACTACCTCGATAGGGATGATGGCCTCTGTGCCGAAGACGAGTGAAAAGGGCGTTTCCCCTGTGGCTCTTCGGGGTGTTGTTCGGTAACTCCATAACACGCTTTGGAGTTTTCCTGGCCATTTCCCTTTTGCTTCCCTCAGTCTCTTTTTCAGACCATCTTTTATGGTCCTGTTAGATACTTCCACCTGCCCATTACTTTGGGGGTGAGCTATTGGGGCGAAGTGCATTTTTGTCCCGAGGTCGCTAATGAACTCTTGGAATCCTTTGTCTATGAACTGGGATCCATTGTCCGCTACGAGTACCCTCGGTATGCCAAATCTGCATACGATGTTTTTCCATACGAACTTCTGCACTTCTTTTGCCGAGATAGTTGTCAGAGGTTCTGCCTCGATCCACTTAGAGAAATAGTCTACTGCTACTACGCAGAACTTTACGCCTCCAGGCGCCGTTGGGAGTGGCCCAATGAGATCTATGCCCCAAACTGCGAAGGGCCAAGGATAGTCTGCCGAAGTCACGAACTCTGAGGGTGTTCTTTGGATGTTCGCATGTCTCTGGCAACTACCACATTTCTGGACGAACTGCTTGGCGTCCTTTCTCAGGGTAGGCCAGAAGTATCCTTGGCGAAGTATCACTGCTGCCAGGGCGTCGGTTCCGATGTGCGAACCATAGGCACCTTCGTGAACTTCTTCAAGGATCATTTCAGTATCCTCTTCACTAACACACCTCTGTAGTGGATTTGCATATCCTTGCCGATATAGTTTTTCTCCAATTAAGAAGAAACGTCCGGAGTGCCTTCGCACTTTTGCAGCTTCGCTGGGGTCTTCGGGGAGTGTGTTGGTTGCGAGATACGTTTTGATTGGTTCTTTCCATCCTTTCCCCGAGGTCTCTATGCTTAACACCGCGATGCTGGGGTGGCTTAGCACTTCGGTGCAAGTTTTGGACTTCGCCAAACAGTCTGCCTCAGCATTTTCTCGTCGAGGTCCGTTCTCGATTTTCATGATGTCGAACTCCCGAATAAGCTTTGTTACCAACTCATGGTATTTCACCAAAGGTCGGGTCTTTCGCGCCATAGTCCCCTGCCATTTGCCGGACCACCAGCTAAGAATCACTATGGGCTTTCAAGTTTCTCACGCCAATTTTTCTGGCCAGGCGTAATCCTGCTATGAGGGCCTCATACTCGGCCATATTGTTGGTGGCGTTGAAACTGAACTTGATGGCCTTCATTACTTCTAGGCCTTCGGGGCCTCTGATAATCACTCCAGCTCCCTGGTGTTCGGATCCTGAGGCCCTGTCAACATATAACGTCCATTCTGGCTCGTCTTCGCCCGAAAACGAATGTCCCTCCTCGGTGTTTGGTACTTCGGCGATGAAGTCTGCCAAAGCTTGAGCTTTTATAGCTTTCCGGGGTTCATACGTGATGTCGTGTTCGCCAAGCTCTATACACCACTTGGAAAGCCTTCCCGAGTGATCAACTTTCCTCATAACATCCCGTAGAGGCAGGGTACTTCGGACGATAATGGGGTGAGCCTGAAAGTATGGCCGTAGCCTCCTTCCTACAACTACCAAGGCATATATAGCTTTTTGAAGCAAAGGGTACCTGACTTCGGCGCCATGCAGGGACTTGCTGACATAGTAGACCGGCCATTGCTTTGGCCCTTCTTCTTTCACGAGGACCGAGCTCACAGCTTTTTTCGTGACGGCGAGGTATAATACGAGGGGCTCTCCCTCTTGAGGTTGCCGCAGGGTCGGCAGGCTGACCAAGTAGACTTTGAGTTCTTCCCAGGCTTTTTGGCAATCTTCATCCCAAGGATGACCATTCCTTCCGAGGTCGCCTTCCATCTTTGCTGCCTTTGTGAGGACTTTGAAGAAGGGTCGACACCTATCTCCGTACCTGGAAATAAACCTGCTCAGAGAGGTTATTCTTCCGGTGAGTCTTTGCACGTCTTTGACTGTGGCAGGAGTTCGGAATTCAAGCAGAGCCTTAATCTTCTCGGGGTTAGCATCGATGCCTCTTTCGGATACCATGTACCCAAGGAACTTTCCCGATGTCACCCCGAAGATGCATTTCTCAGGATTAAGGCGGATCCCGAAGGCTCTGAGTTTTTGGAAGGTTTCCTCTAAATCTGCAACGTGGTAGCCAGGCAGTTTGCTTTTGACTATCATATCATCAACATACACCTCTATGTTCCTCCCCATTTGGTCTTTGAAGACCTTGTTCATCAGCCTCTGGTAGGTGGCTCATTCATTTTTGAGTCCGAAGGGCATCCTGATATAGCAATATGTTCCTCCCTAAGTGATGAAGGCTGTCTTCTCTTCATCTTCGGGGTCCATCCTTATCTGATGATACCCACTGAAAGCGTCCAGGAAACTTAGGAGCCCGTACTCGGCAGTTGAGTTTACTAGTTGGTCTATTGGCGGAAGAGGATATGAATCTTTCGGGCAAGCATCGTTCAAATTTCTGAAGTCGATGCACATCCGGAGCTTACTACTTCCTTCTTTTGTGGCAATTACCACGTTGCTTAGCCATTCGGGGTAGTTTACCTCCCGAATAACGCTAGCGTCTATCAGACGCTGGACTTCGGTCTTGACGAAGTCACTTTTGTGAGCTGAGATGCTCCGTTTCTTTTGCCGGACAGGTTTTATTTCCGGACTCGCTTTGAGGCTATGCTGGATTACGCGAGGGTTTACCCCTGGCATGTCCTTCGGCGAGTAGGCGAACAGATCTTTATTTGCAAGCAGAAAAGATACAAGTTTTTCCTTGTCTCCTTCGGCCATGCTTTTCCCTATTCGGGTACTATGGCCTGGGACAACCTCTACTTCTTCTGTTTCCGCTTTTGTGGGATCTTCTGCCTCGCCCCTTTCCAGCTCTTTTGCTTCTACAGCATGTGCTAAGTTACTTGCTGGAGCCTTTCGTGCTCTGACGAACACCTTTCTCACCTCGCCTTGATCAATGAAGATCTTTGCGTCTCCTTCTTTGGTGGCGAAGGTGACGGTCAAGTACTTTACATCAGGGCGAATGTGCAAATTTCCCTGTGTCTGTCTACCGAGGATGGCGTTGTATGACGAATGAACGTCCATGACTATGAATCTTGCCATGGTAGAGGCGAACAACTCAGCAATTCCTTTCTCCGAAGTTCCTTTCATCATCAAGGGGAGGTCGATCCACCCGAGGACAGGTAGCTCAGATGGTCCTACGCCGAACGTGGGTGAAGTAACAGCCTTGAGGTCACTCCTGGATACGCCCAAGCTTGGCAGCAAATGTGAGAACAAGACGTCTGCGTTTGACCCATCGTCCAGCAATACCCTCTTGACGTCCCAGTTTCCTATCCTCGCCATTATTAGCAATGGATTGTCATGGGGAAATACGATGGTGGAGCCATCCTTGCGGGCCAATTTTTTCTTTGGGCTCTGATATTTCATCACCGCTATCTCTCTGGCCCTTCTTTTTCTTTCCGAGGATGGAAGTCCGGTTGTGATCGTCTGTATTACTCCTGCCGAAGGTGGAGGACGCCTTCTCGGACTTCGGTTCCTTCACCTGTCTGAATTGTAATCCTCGTCATCGGGCTTTCCTTCTTCCTCTTTTTTCCCCTTCGGGGAAGGCATTCTCAAATAACGCCGAAGCTGGCCCTGCTTTATCAGTGATTCGATGTACTTTGTCAACTGAAAGCAGTCTTCGGTGTCATGACCGTGATCACGGTGGAACTGACAGAACTTCTTCATGTTCCTTCTGTTGTCAGCAGTCATGCCCCTCGGTCGTTGGATTTGAGCCCCCTGTTTTTCCAACGCCATGAGGACGTTAGCCCTCGTGGTGCTCAGAGGTGTAAAGTTTTGGGGCTTCCTTCCTCCTACTCGCATTCTCCGAGGTCGGCCTAACTGTTCCGTTGGACACCGGGCTTGCTGGTTGGACCCTTCGCCACGAGCGTGAATATGGTCAGCCTTCGGTCCAGTCATTCTCAGCTCTTCGGCTGTCATATGTTGTTCAGCCCTTCGGTAGAATTCTCCCAGCGTGTCCGGGGGATCTTTGGAGAATTCATAAAACAAGTGCGAATCCCTCCGGAGGCCCCTCGTCATGGCGAGGATGCGGATTTCGGGACGAAAGTCCGGAACACTGAGGGCTTCTCTATTGAACCTCTCGACATAGTCACGGATGGTCTCCCCGTTTCTTTGTGCTATGTCAAACATCTGGACGGGCATCTTCGTCGTCGGCTTGCTTCCAATGAACTGTTGGGTGAACGCTGTAGACAGCTCCTGGAACCCCCTGATGTTTCCGGGAGGCAGGGAATTGTACCAGGCAGTTGCTGGTCCTGCGAGGGTGACTTCAAAGCACTTGCAGAGTGTAGCATCATCAGCCCCGTGTAGCACCATGCTGCGTTTGTACTTTGTTAGGTGGGCCTGGGGATCAGTCCGACCCTCATAGGTCTCTAGCCGAGGTAGCCTGAAGTCACTTGGCATGGCCGCCTCGACCACTGTTCGGGCGAAAGGAGTTTCATCTCCAGAGATGGTTTCAGTTAGCCTGGCCCAAACAGGCTTGCGTGCCACCAGCTGTTCCACTCTCTCCAGTCTTGCCAAGACTTTCTCCAGGAGGAGCGTAGCACTGGGCTCCTCTTCCTGGTGCTTGGAGGTTCTTGGGTAAAAGGACTGTTGCCGTCTCTTCGGGGAGCGACTTCGGTACCGGGGTGAGGGGGACCTTGCCTCTGGCGACAAACTTCTTCTGGACGGGACTTCGGGTCGTTCAGACCTCGCTCTTTCCGCCAGCCGTGCTCCGAGGGGCAAGTTATCTGTCGAGGACTCTTCCCGTGGCTCCCCACTTCCCGAGCTATGATGGGTTGCCCTTGGGCTTTTCTCCCGAGGTCGTGCTGGCGAAGTTGGTTTTTGCGCCTAGGCTGGTTGCGGCCACCTTCGGTCTATCTGTTGTGTCATTTCTGCCACAACAGACCTCTGAAAGTCTCGTAAAAAACCCATGGTGATGACAAGAGGGCGTTCCTCTTCAGGCAATGAAGTCTCTGGGGGACTTTGTTCGGTAGCTGGTTGGGTCTCAGGCGCGGACGGGGACTTCGGGAGTCCTTTGTCCTTCGAACGCCGAGTTTCGACAACAGCTACCTGGGAGTAGGTTCCCACAGACGGCGCCAAATGATGCCCCAAAGCATCTTTGTTTGCTGTCATGTTGACAGGTGGAGAGACTTCCTGAGGAGGCGAGCGCCTGGAGCTCTGGTTTCCCAGCTGAGTGTGCCTGAAAAGCTCAAAGAAGAGGTTAGGAGGTCCCCGATTTGCTTTTCCGGGGAGGACCCTCCGACGCCAAAGTCAGTTTTCTGAGTGAAAGTGGAGGAAGAACATTAAGGGATCAAGTGTCTTGCCTGTTTTGTGTTTTCTCAGAGGGAGGAAAATGCCCATCCTTTGCCCAGTCCCATTTCCTAGTATTTATAGGAGTAGCTGGTCCGTTCAGATCATGACACGTGTTCGGTCGGATTTGATATGTACTTTTGGACCTAGGGGACATGCAGCCGTTTGCAGCCTCCTTTATCCCTAGACTCGGACAGGTTGTGTCAGGACTGGGGTGGCTGCGGCGTGTCAGTTCGCCGTTCTGATGTGACGTGCAGGGCTTGTGGGCAACATGTCAGAGGCTCCTTAAATGCTCATATCGTATTCCCGAGGTCGCCCTTCGGTGCGTGCACCCTCTTCGGATTCTATCCGTCTTTTGGTGCGAGCACCTCCTTCGGGATCTATCCCATAGTTCTGGGAGTTCCCTTGATGAACACCTTCTTCGGGACTTATACCCATAGTCCGGTGATTCCCTTGTTCAGGTGTTTCTTGTTCGGGGAAGATCCTCTTCGGGGCTTCTGCCTTCCGGGAGATTCTTCCTTGCTTCAGAGAGATGGCTTTCTTACCCGAAGACGGTCAGTTTGGCCCCTCGATGGAGACGATGTTATCCTCGGAATTCCTGACGAGCTAACCGAAGTCTCGAGCTCATAGTGTTTGACTTCGCACCTTCCGAGGTCAGTAAAAAGATCCTCTCTTGGGTGACGTCAGACTCCTCGGCCAATATTCTGGCAGGGAGTTACTACCGAGAAGGCAATAGCCTTTGGCTATCAAGTGCCTTCTCTTGTGCCAGCCTCGCATTCAAGACTGACCTTCTCCTTGTGTAATTTCGTCCTCCTATAAACAAAATCAAACATCCTCATTGGATGCGAATTCAAACCCCCTGACTCACATAAACTGGGCCTTGAAAAGTCACCAACTTGAGCCTTTGACCTTGGCAATACATCATGCTGATTTTGCAAACTAGTCCCATTAAATCCATCATGAACAGAGACTTTGGAAATGGAGCTACATTCAGTATTCATGTAGCTGTTGTCACCACAGCTACCAAATATCTTTATCTGTGGAGCTGAACGTGTTCACAAGTTCAAGAACAATGCCGTGGTAAATTTATCGAAGCTAGTTCTTCAGATTGTGGCCTAACACATGACAATTACTCTAAGCAACCTAGCAGCCTCCTCTGACCCATATGGAAAGTGTAGCAATAAAAGAACGGGCAGATATGTGCCCAGAACAAGAGAGGAAAGATGTGGCAGACAATGTTTTCGGAGTGAAAGCCTGTCGATTCAGCAGAGAATGGAGAATCTTTATACGTAGAGCAGAGCTCCTAAGTTCAGCAAGGGAGAATGTTACGTTGAGTATGACAGAAGGGAGGGAAGGAGATATGTCTCTCAAAATCAATAGGCTGGTAAAAATTGGTAATGTAGCATAAACATTGGATTGAAACCCACAAGACATGCAGGTTGAAACGTAACCCATGACAGACAAACTCATGTAATCTTAGAAGGAACTCCAGTTCGCCTAGTTTTCATCATCTTCAACCAAAAAAGAAAAAGAAACAAGAAAAACCTAATATGTACGAAAAGGTATAAATAAATAAAGGTAGATCCTAAGACACTTAAAGAGTAAAGAAAGCATGAAAGCAGAAAGCATGCAGTACCAACTAAAAAACAACTAAGGAAAAGTTAACTACATGTTCAGCAGAAAAATAACACGAGTTTTAATGCATGACAGATGCATCTATACATTTGTTATTCTCAAGTTACATGAAAACTCTAGAACTTCCCGCACCACACAAGCCTCCCATCTCCCAGCCCTAAATCAACCAAACCATTGTTAATAAAGCATGCACACAACCACTAATCACAGTCTAAAAATTCTTCGCACTGCACGTAATGTATCCCAACAGCAGTCCGAAGATAACTTTGGTACATAGCATTTTTTACAAGTATAAATGGGAATTTCATCTATGAACATCTAAGAAACAAGTAATGCAACAAGTTTCCTTTTCAACCCTAAGATTCGACCCGCTTACTGGGCTGGGTGGGTGCTCAAAAGCGATTTTCTTCCATTAAATTGATTTCAGTTGAGGAAAGAAGAAAAACGTAAACAAACCTCAATGCTACTTCTTGCCGAACACTATATCTAACTTTCTTGTCAAAGCAACGCTCTTTTCTTTTCTGGCGAAATCTACTTAAAAACGCTAGCCTTTGGGGCTGACTACATCGACTTGGAAATTCTGCAGCATCCTACTGAAAGTAAAAGATTTCAGGGGAATGACCAGCTGATAAACATAGTAATAGAGCACCCGTATTCTAGAGGCAAAGAAGCTATCACCCTACCCTCTGACTCTGAGGCATATCAAGGTTTCCTGACGCCAACTCACGTCCACCCAAAAGCACTAACACGGACTGAAACTGAAAATGCCCATAAAAAAAATAAATCATCAGAAAATGCATAAAGCACAGTGTATTGACGCGGCTACTGACCTTAGACAAATGCATAAAAAGGAGATTAAAGTAGTTGACTTTAAGTTAGATGCACTTCAATCCTGTAAAGTAATAATCCTATAGTCATATTCCTTGTCAGTTAAAATCATAAACCTATACTGTTTCAGGCACTTAATGATCTCTTAAATTTCCCTTGCAATTGGGGGAAGCAGACAAATTAGAACCCAACTTGGAAAATAAAACATGAACATAATCGAAACCAAGAAAAAAGGAGTAGAGACCTTCTCATTATTTATCGCATCGAATACAAACACCTGGCTACGAAAAGAGAGCGTGAGCTAGCTGGACCCATCGGTGGACAACTCGTGGTCCCCAGCATCGTTGACGTAGACGAAATCGGCGGCGACATCCTCTACCACGGTGCCGTCTTCTAGACCATGAGAGTCATAGCCAACGAGTTGGGGGTTGTGGTGATCCTCGGGAGCCGGGGAAGCAGAGTCAGAGACGAACACGGAAACAGATTGGGAGGAGCCGTTGACATCGGCGGCAGAGCCAACAAGGTGGCCGTGGACGGCCAAAGACTGCGGGTGGCCATACATTGGAGATTCTAGAGATTTCGAGGCATTGGAGGAAAAGGGAAATTACTACTAACTTCTAAACACCAATATTGGCTACTACCCGCCTGAAATCACGACTGAAGCTGGAGAACGAAGAAGGAGCATTTAAAAATCATTTACCAACGGCTAGTCGTAGGTAAATGAGCCTTAAAAAAAAAAATTTTACCAACGCGTGGAAGTTGGAATGTTACCAACGGTTAGGCCGTTTGTAAAAAAAAACCCTGAAAAAAAAAATTTACTGTGATATCAACGCGTGCACATTGGAAGGTAAATATGCCGTTGGAAAAGCAACAAAAATTAGTAGTGAAAATTGGGAAAAGAAGGCAGTTGAAAGATCTCACAAAAGGAGAGGGAAGCTCTCACAAAATGAGAGAGATCATAAAAGCCATCAATTACTTGAATTTAGCATGTTAGGATTCTTCAGCTTTATAAAATGTATAGACTTTAAAATTTATTATTGAAGCTAAACTAATTTTATTTAAAATTCAATATTATGTAGGTATAATAATTCATTGGAAATAAATTTTCATAATTTTTTTTATTTTTTTATGAATTTTTTATTTTTAATGTTTAAAAGAAAGAAAAATTTATAAAAATTTAATAAAAATATTACTTTTAATGGATTACTACATTTGTATAATATTGGTTTTGAAATAAAATTGATACAAAATATTTAAAAATAAAAATAAATTATTTTACATTACATTGACTTAAATTAAAATGTCAAAATTCAATTTTTTTGATTCATAAATTGTATGGACTTGAGAATTTATCATTGAAGCTAAACTAATTGATTTAAGGAAAAAGATATTAGTAAGTCCTAAAACTTTTTATATTTTACCAACTTAGTCCTAAAACTTAGCAACTTGCTAAAGTAGTCCTAAAATTATGAATTTGTTATCTCTATTAGTCCTAATTTAGATGTTTTGTTGGAGAATGATTCAAAGAATCTGCTAGAATAGCGAAAGAATAAGTTAAAGCTGTTAGTTTGTTGCTATTTTCTCTCAGTCAGTTGCTGATATTCTGTTAGTTTACGTTAAGTTGTTTTGTTTGGTCCTATCTATTAGTTTGTGTACTGCCTATTTAAAGGCGTGATGCTCAAGCAATAAAGATATAGAGAGGAATTCCAGTCTTTATTTCTTCTTGCCTGTTCCATTCCTTACATTTGGTATCAAAGCCAGGTTGCAACCTAGTTCGTTTGTTGGATATTCCTCGCAAATGGCTTGCAATAATTTTGCAGTCAGTATTTCTCAGCCTCAAATTCCTGTCTTTAAAGGTGAATCCTATGAGTTTTGGAGCATCAAAATGAAAACATTGTTCAAATCTCAAGATCTATGGGAATTAGTTGACAATGGCTTTACTGAAACAAGTGGAGATGAGGCGAGACATAGAGAAAATCTAAAGAGAGATGCTAAAGCTCTATTCTTCATACAACAGGCGGTGGACGAATCCATCTTTTCCAGGATTGCTGCAGCAACAACATCAAAACAAGCATGGAATATATTGAAGATTGAGTATCAAGGATCCGTGAAAGTGATCACAGTCAAGCTGCAATCCTTGAGAAGAGATTTTGAAACTTTAATCATGAAGAGTGGCGAGACAATTCAGCAATTTCTTGCTAGAATGTCTACTATAATTAGCCAAATGCGGACGTATGGAGATACTATCACTGATGAGACAGTGGTGGCTAAAATTCTAAGGAGCTTGGATCTTAAGTTTGATCATGTAGTAGCAGCCATCGAAGAATCAAAGGACCTGTCAACACTCTCCATCGATGAGCTTATGGGATCATTATAGGTACATGAAGCAAGGATAAACAGGACCTCGTCTAGAGAAGAGGAACATGCCTTTCAGGCTCAGGGGGAGAAAGAAAAATCCTACATGAATAGAGGTTGAGGCACGTTTCGTGGCCGAGGACGAGGACGAGGACGTGCAACTTCACTGCAGTGCACCTATTGCAAAAAGATGGGGCACAAAGAAGAAGATTGTTGGAGTAAACCAGGACAGGCGAGATATGCTGAAGAGGAGATAGAAAGGGAAGACTACTTGTTCATGACACACATATAATCTTTACCTTCCTCAAATGAATTATGGTACACCGATAGTGCATGTTCAAACCACTTGACCGGTGACAAACACAAGTTCAAAGACTTAGATGAAACTCAGAAGTCTCAAGTCAAACTAGGTGACGACAAAGAAATCCAAATAGAAGGAAGAGGTACAGTGGTGATCTATGTTGAAGGTAAAGAAAAGCTCATAAAAAATGTTAATTTTGCACCTGGTTTGGCCCATAATCTCATTAGTGTCGGGCAATTGGTTGCTAGCGGATTATCTGTTGTCTTTGAAAGTGGGACTTGCATAGTCAAAACAGGAAGCAATGAAACAATGTTATGTGCAAATATGACTGAAAACAAAATGTTTCCAGTGGATTTCTCATGCAATGGGAAGTATGCGTTGATAACCAGGGACGACGACACCGATCTTTGGCATCACCGTTATGGTCATCTATACATCAAAGGTCTGCAATTACTCTCCAACAAACAAATGGTGAAAGGGTTACCAAAGATTGGTAACTTGGAGCACGTCTGTGAAGGGTGTGCCTTGGGAAAACAAGTCAGAAAATTGTTTCCTCAAGGACGAGCAAAGAGAGCTTCGAAGAAACTTGAGCTTATGCATGCTAATATATGTGGTCCTATGAGGACAGAATCTCTTGCAGGAAGTAAGTACTTTATTTTGTTTATTGATTATTACTCTCGAATGAGTTGGATTTATTTCATGAAAGCAAAGTCAGAAGCTTTTGAACATTCTAAGAAGTTTAAGGTGTCTTTTTAAAAGCAAAGCAATGAAGAGTTGAAGGCATTGCGGACTGACAGGGGAGGGGAGTTTCTCTCCAAATAATTCATCGATTTTTGTGAAGAAGAGGGTATCAAAAGGGAGCTTACAGCGCCTTATACCCCTGAGCAGAATGGAGTTGCTGAGCGGAAAAACAGAACCATTGTGGAAATGGCTCGTTCCATGTTGAAATCGAAGAATCTCACTGACAATTTCTAGGCAGAAGCTGTAGCCACTGCTATGTATTTGCTTAACATATCTCCTACAAAATCAATAAGGAACAAGACCCCCTTTGAAGCATGGTACGAATTTACACCTTCAGTGTCTCATTTACGAGTTTTTGGATGTGTGTGTTTCGGCTTAATTCCTGTTAACAGACACAAACTCGATCAAAAGACAAGAAAGTATATCTTTGTGGGCTACTGTTCCAACTCTAAAGCCTACCGGTTATATAATCCAGATACTAATAACATTATTATTAGTCGAGATGTGAAATTTGATGAACGGAAAAGTTGGAGTACTATTACAGATGGGCTGGGTGCTGCAGTAGATACAGAAGTTGATGATGATCAAACTGTGGAAGTGATCGATCATGATTCAGAACCGAATACTCCTGTACATTCACCAGCTGCAGCATCCGAAGGATCATCTCTTGAAATGCATCAACACAAGTGATAGCCGAAGGACTATCGCCTCTCTCACCCTGTGCCTCCTGCCGAAAACAAGGTAACCGGAGAGCTTAATGTCACCTGAAGGAGGCATTATCACTGACCTCGGAAGGAGCAAAGTCAAGACGTGTCGAACTCGGGACTTCGGCTAATACCTCAGGAACTCCAAAAACATTACCAGCTACTTCGGGGGACCAAACAGATCGCCTTCGGGACAGAGGCCCTTACAAGCAGGAGAGAATCGTCCGAAGGCAGAACCACCGAACTAAAGGACTCTTCGAACTATGAGCATAACTCCCGAAGAAGGGCGCCCATACCAAAGGACGACCTCGCCCAGAGGACCTCGGGAGTACGGCATGAGCATTTAAGGAGCCTTTGACATGTCGCCCACAGGCATTACATGCCGCCCCAAACGGCGGTCTGACACGCCGACGCCGTCCAGGTCTTGTCACGACCTGTCTCGGTTCAAGGCTCAAGGAGCCTGCCACTGGCTACTTGTCCCCTACGCCCAGAAACTCAGAGAACATCCGACCGAACACGTGTCGCCATCTGAACGGGCTGGGCACTTCTATAAATACCAGGGAACAGACCCTGGCAAACGGTTCGACTCCTCTTCCTTGAGAAGACACAAATAGGCAAGGCCACTAAAACCTTTAGTGCTCCCCCTTTACCTTCTCAAGACACTAACTTGGGCGTCGGAGGCTCCTCCCCGGAAAAACACTCCGGGGACCTCCTAACCCTCTCTTCTGAGCTTAACAGGCACGCCCCTCTGGGAAATCTGGGCTCCAGGCGTTCTCCCTCTCAGGAAGTCCCTCCAGAAGTCACAATGTCACTTAACGAGGATGCCTCGGGGCATCATTTGGCGCCGTCTGTGGGAACGCACTCTGAGGTCGCCGTTGTTAAAACTCGACGTTCAAAGGACAAGAGACTCCTGAAGTCCCTGTCCGCGCCTGAAACTCAATCGGCCACTGAGTAAACCCTTCCAGGGACTTCCATGCCGGAGGAAGATCGTCCTCTGGTCATAACCATGAGTTTCTTGCGCGACTTTCAACATTCTGTTGTGGCTGAAATGACACAGCAGATAGACCGAAGGTGGCCGCGACAGACTCAGGCCCAAAGTTCTCCCTCGCCAGCACGCCCTCGAGAGAGAAGCCCCAAACCAACCCACCGTAGTTCGGGAAGCGGAGATCCGCATGAGGAGTCTTCAATGGAAAATATGCCCCTCGGGGCACGACTTACAGAACGAGCTAAGTCCAGGCGACCCGAAGTCCCACACCGAAGGAGCTCGTCGCCTGAGGCGAGGTCCCTGTCCCCCCAACACCGAACTCACTCCCCGAAGAGACGCCGGCAATCTCCCTTCCCAGAAGAAGAACCTAGTGCCACGATCCTTATGGAGAGGATACTAGCAAGACTAGACAGGGTAGAAAAACAGGTAGCCCGCAAGCCCGTCTGGGCCAGGCTGTCTGAAACCTTTTGTGGGGATAAGTCCCCGTTCACTCAAGCCATAGTTGAGGCTGCCATGCCTGGCGACTTCAGAGTACCTCGGCTCGAAACTTATGATGGCCGTATTGATCCACAGGCCCATCTGACTAAGTACAGACGCAGCATGATGATGCACGATGCCGACGACTCTACCTTGTGCAAATGTTTCAAGGTCACCCTCACAGGACTAGCAACTGCGTGGTATAATTCATTAGCTCTAGGAACCATCACAGAATTCCATGAGTTATCCACGGCCTTCACGCAGCAATTTATTGAAAGTCGGCCAATGGCGAAGATGCTTGTCCAAATGTTCAACATAGCGCAAAGAAATGGAGAAACCATCCGCGACTATGTCCATAGGTTCAACAGAGAAGCCTTGAGCGTCCCAGACTTTCGGCCCGAAATACGCATTCTCGCCATGACGTGGGGCCTTCGGAGAGACTCACAGCTGTTTTATAAGTTCTCCAAAGACCCCCCGGACACGCTTGGCGAATTTTACCGAAGGGCCGAACAGCACATGACAGCCGAAGAACTGAGAATGGGTGGACCGAAGTCCGATCACACCCGGGCCGAAGGGTCTAACCAGCAAACCCGGTACCCAACCGAACAGGCAGGCCGACCTCGGAGGATGAGGGGAAGGAAACCCCCAATTTTCACACCTCTGAACACCACAAGGACCAACATCCTCATGACAATGGAAAGGCAGGGGACTCAGATTCAGCGGCCAAGAGCCATGAACGCTGATAATAAGAAGAACATGAAGAAGTTCTGCTAGTTTCACCGCGACCACGGCCACGACGCCGAAGACTGCTTTCAATTGAAGAAGTATATAGAGTCGCTAATAAAACTGGGCCAACTTCGGCGTTATCTGCGGATGCCCTCCCCGAAAGGGAAAAAGGAGGAGGAAGGAAAGGCGGAGGATGAGGACTACGACTCCGACAGGCGAAGGAACCGAAGCCCGAAAAGGCGCCCTCCACCTCCGGTAGGAATAATACAAACAATCACGACGGGGCTCCCATCCTCGGAAAGAAAGAAGAAGGCCAGAGAAATAGCAGTCATGGAATATCAGAGTCCGAAAAAAAAACTGGCCCGTAAGGATGGTTCCACCGTCATCTTTCCCCATGACGATCCGCTGTTGATCATGGCAAGGATAAGAAATTGGGACGTCAAGAAAGTGTTGCTTGACAATGGATCAAACACGAACGTCCTATTTTCACACTTACTGCCAAACTTGGGCATATCCAACAGTGAACTCAAGCCCGTTACCTCGCCTACTTTCGGGGTAGGACCATCCGAACTGCCTGTCCTCGGATGGATCGATCTCCCCTTAATGCTGAAAGGGACTTCTGTAGATGGGACTGCCGAATTATTCGCCTCTACAATGGCGAGGTTCATTGTCATGGATGTCCCTTCATCGTACAACGTCATCCTTGGAAGACAGACACAGGGAAATCTGCACATTCGCCCTGATGTAAAGTACTTAACTGTCACTTTCGCCACCAAGGATGGAGATGCGGAAATCTTCATAGATCAGGGCGAAGTGAGGAAGGTGTTCATCAGGGCACGAAAAGCTCCGGAAAACAACTTCGCACAAACAATGAAGGCAAAGGCACCAAAAGAGGATGAGGCAGAAGATCCCGCGAAAGTGGAAATGGAAAAAGTAGAAGTTGTCCCAGGCCAAAGTACCCGAATAGGGAAGAACTTGGCTGAAGGTGACAAGAAAAAACTTGTATCTTTTCTGCTGATAAATAAAGACCTGTTTGCCTACTCACCGAAAGATATGCCAGGGGTAAACCCTAGCATAATACAGCATAGCCTTAGAGTAAGTCCGGAAGCAAAACCTGTCCGGCAAAAGAAACTAGGCATCTCAGCCCATAAAAGTGACTTTGTCAAAACGGAAGTCCAACGCCTGTTGAACGTTGATGTCATCAGGGAGGTCAAGTACCCCGAATGGTTAAGCAACGTGGTTATTGCCACAAAAGAATGAAGCAGTAAGCTCCGGATGTGCATCGACTTTAGAAACTTGAACGATGCTTGCCCGAAAGACTCATATCCTCTCCCACCGATAGACCAATTGGTAGACTCAACCGCCGAATTCAGGCTCCTAAGTTTCTTAGACGCCTTCAGCGGATATCATCAAATAAGGATGGACCCCGAAGATGAGGAGAAAACTGCCTTCATCACCAAGGGGGGAACGTACTGTTACGTCAGAATGCCCTTCGGGCTCAAGAATGCAGGAGCTACCTACCAGAGGTTGATGAGCAAGGTCTTTAACGACCAAATAGGGAGGAATATGGAAGTGTACGTCGATGACATGATAGTCAAAAGCAAGCTGCCTAGCGACCACGTCGTAGACCTAAAGGAAACTTTCCACCAGCTCAGAACCTTTGGGATCCGCCTTAACCCCGAGAAGTGCATCTTCGGTGTAACCTCGGGAAAGTTTCTTGGGTACATGGTGTCAGAAAGAGGCATTGATGCTAACCCAGAAAAGATTAAGGCTCTACTTGAATTTTGAACTCCCATCACAATAAAAGATGTACAAAGACTCACTGGAAGGATAACCTCTCTTAGTAGGTTTATTTCCAGGTATGGAGACCGATGCCGAGCATTCTTCAAAGTGCTCACAAAGGCCGCAAAAAAGGAAGGCAACCTCGGGAGTGGTGATCACCCTTGGAATGAGGATTGCCAAAAGGCCTGGGAAGAACTCAAAGTATGTCTAGCCCGCCTGCCCACTCTGCGGCAACCCCGCGAGGGAGAACCCCTTGTGTTATACCTCGCCGTCACAGAAAAAGTAGTGAGTTCGGTCTTTGTAAAAGAGGAAGGGCCGAAGCAATGGCCGGTCTATTATGTAAGCAAGTCTCTGCATGGCGCCGAAGTCAGATATCCTTTGTTGCAAAAAGCTATATATGCCTTGGTACTAGCAGGAAGAAGGCTGCGACCATACTTTCAGGCTCACCCTATCATCATCCGAAGCAGTCTACCCCTGAGTGATGTCATGAGAAAGGTTGATCATTCGGGAAGGCTTTCCAAATGGTGTATAGAGCTTGGCGAACACGACATCACTTATGAGCCTCGAAGAGCCATAAAAGCTCAAGCTCTGGCAGACTTCATTGCCGAAGTACCCACCATCGAGGACAGCCATCCGGATCCAAACGAAGGTGAGCCAGAGTGGACTTTGTATGTTGACGGAGCCTCGAGGTCCGAACACCAGGGAGCGGGGATAGTTATCAGAGGTCCCGAAGGCCTAGAGGTAATAAAGGCTATCAAGTTCAGCTTTCACGTCACCAACAATGTGGCTGAGTATGAAGCCCTCATAGCAGGACTGCGCCTAGCCAGAAAAATTGGCGTGAGAAATCTAAAGGCCCACAGCGATTCCCAACTGATAGTTCGGCAAACAGCAGGGGACTATGGGACAAAGGATCCAACCTTAGCAAAATACCATGAATTGGTAGCAAAGCTCATTCGGGAGTTCGACACCGTAAAAATAAAAAACATACCTCGACGGGATAATGCCAAAGCAGACTGCTTGGCAAAGTTGAAAACATGCACCGAAGTACTAAACAGCCCGAGCATTGCAATACTGAGCATAGCAACTTCGGGAAAAAGCTGGAAGGACCCAATAAAAAGGTATATCGCAGATAATGTACTCCTCGAAGACCCTGGCGATGCCGCGAAAGTTCGAAGGTGCTCCGGTCGATTCTTCCTAATTGGCGAAGAGTTGTATCGGCAGGGATATGCAAATCCATTACAGAGATGCGTTGGCGAAAAGGATACTGAAGTGATCTTCGAAGAAGTTCACGAAGGCGCTTGTGGTTCACACATTGGAACCGACGCCCTGGCAGCAGTAATACTTCACCAAGGGTACTTTTGGCCTACCCTAAGAAAGGACGCTAGGCAATTCATCCAGAAATGTGGTAGTTGCCAAAGACACGCGAATATCCAGAGGACACCCTCATAAATGGTGACTTCGGCTAACTATCCCTGGCCCTTCGCAGTTTGGGGCATAGACCTCATAAGACCACTCCCAACGGCACCTGGGGGTGTGAAGTTCTGCGTGGTAGCGATAGATTATTTCTCCAAATGGGTCGAGGCAGAACCCTTTGCTACTATCTCGGAAAAAAAAGTGCAGAAGTTCGTATGGAAGAATATCGTGTGCAGATTTGGCATACCAAGGGTACTAGTAGCTGATAATGGATCCCAGTTCATAGACAAAGGATTCCAGGAATTTATCAGCGACCTCGGGACAAAAATGCACTTCGCCCCAGTAGCTTACCCCCAAAGCAATGGGCAGGTAGAAGTATCTAACAGGACCATAAAAGATGGTCTAAAAAAGAGACTGGGGGAAGCAAAAGGGAAATGGCCAGGAGAGCTCCAAAGCGTATTATGGAGCTACCGAACAACACCCCGAAGAGCCACAGGGGAAACGCCTTTTTCACTCGTTTTCGGTACAGAGGCCATCATCCCAATTGAGGTAGTGCGACCATTGGTACGAGTGCAAGTATTTGATGAAAGTGGAAATGACCTCGGACTAAGAACCAAGCTCGACCTCGTCGGCGAACACAGGGAAATAGCCGAGCTGAGAAGAAAAGCTTTGCAGCAAAGAAATAAAGAAAGGAGACCTCGTTCTCCGAAAGGCTGAATTCGGACCCCGAAGGCCATCCCACGAGGTATTTCGCGCAAAGTGGGAAGGTCCTTATCTGGTTCGTGCCAAAATACGAAAAGGGGTGTACAAACTCGGCGATGCCGAAGGCGTAGAATTAAAAAATACTTGGCATTCGTATGCCTTGAAAAAATTCTATGCTTAGGATCTCGCGGGAGAGTTGTATTGTACAAATTAGAAAAATATTCAAAGTACAAAAGTTTCTTAGAAAAATTCTTAAGTATAAATTATACAAGTCAGAATTCCGCGAAGGCGATCGCCGTAATAAGCGCAGATTTGATTTCCCGAAGTCTCTTGAGGAAACATGTTCGGGACAACGGGAAATGAAAAATCTCACAAAAAGACTTAGCCAAAAAAGAATCTTTATTAAGGATGAATCTGCTTACAGAGAAGAAAGATTGCCAAAAGAAGAAGTACAAAAAAGAAGGAAAAGAAGGCAAAGGGCCCTAAAACAAACTAAGGGATCTCGGCGTCCCGGGAGCCACCAGCTCCTGGGTCCTTCTCCACTACCTTCGGCACCGGGAGCGAAAGGGGCAAGTTCAAGTGTTCAATCTTTTACCAAGCCCACCGAGGTCCCTCGGGAATGTTTAAGGCCTTCAAGAAAAAAAGGTCCAGATCTAGAAACTTCTGCAGGACCTGGTGCCGAACAAGGCAGAAGCCGTCCTGAAAACCGACTTTGGTCATCTGGTCGGACTTATCCTTCTCGACACCAAGGGCGTCAAGGTCCTTCTTCAGATCCGCGACCTTCTTCTTCAATGCCTTCATCTTCTTCTTCTCCGACTCCTTCTTCAAAGCATCAACCTCGGCTTGAAGCGCGGCCTTCTCAGCAAGCGCCTTTGCCAGGAGAACCTCAGACTCTGACTTCTCCTTTTGATAAGCTTCATTCGCTGAAATCAGTTCCGCCACCTAGGAGCCGAGGTCAGAAATCTTCTGGGAGGATTCCCTCACAAGTTCTTCTTTTTCCTTCAGGAACCTCTCCCGAACGGTGGCAATCTCCTTCTCTGCAGCTTGAGCCAGCTGCGTGTTCTGGGCAGCTAATTCCAAGCACGTGGCTTTAGTTTTTTCTATAACCTCTAAGGCCGAGGCTCGAAACACTGTCTACCTCGCCACCCGAACTCTGAGGAAACCAGCGTACCCCAACAGCTGCAAAAAAAAAAAAGAGGCAAAGTTAGTAAGGCAAAAGAGAAAAGAGAGAGCCAAACACTTGGAAAAAAATCCAAAGGAAAAAAGAAAGAAAGGCGCAAAACATACCTGGGCAGCGTGCACGGAAAGTTTTGCGGCCAAGGAATCATCGCCCGGGTGAGCCTCCGTGATAGCTCTGAAAGAGGCTTCAGTAAGCATCCCCTTCGAGATCTCCTTAGCCATTTGCTGGCAGTCTCCGGAGTACAAATTCATGTCCTCCGTAAACGACCAGAAAGGCTCATTCGGGATCTTCCCCTTCGGGATTCGGGCATCCCGAAGGGCTCGCTTCCGGGCGTGCTCGGCTGCCCAACCCGGAGTAAGTAACTCCCCTGCACGGCAAAACAAGAAGCTGGTCAAGGCAAGTAAATTTCAAAGTTCAAAAAAGTAAAGGCATCACAGTTTGTCTGAGAAAGCAAACCTGGAGGCACCTCGGTGACATCGTCGTCCAAACCCTGAGTCCCCTCAGCAGAAATTTCCTTGCCTTTGCTCCTACGGCGCTCCTCGGCAGAAGGGGCTTCTACCAAAGCATCCAGAAGAGTCGCCGAACGAGTGGTACTCTGAGCAGTGAGGTCGGCAGCGACCTCAGCCAGCGGGACATTAGCAGCCTCAGGCTCTTCGCCCGCCTCCTCGGAAATCTCTAGAAGAGGAGGAGGCGCATCCTTCTTCGCCCGTTTGGCCACAGATGGCCCAGCCTCAGACGATTTCCACCTTCGGGAGACGGCCTTCTTCGTCTGTTCGCCCTTCTCGGCTTGACCAAGAAAAAAGGACTTGTAATAGGCAGCAGTGTCGTCGCCCATCTCTGAAAAAGAAAGAAGACATCAACGTGAGTCCAAGGTGAAATTATAACAGAAGGATTCGGAGATAACTTACGCTCGTAAAAAGTTTCGTAAGTAGTTTCCTCCCGAAGGAGTTGCACCAGCCAAGAATCCTTCCCAGCGATGTCAGGAGCCGGCATTCCGAGGTCGGTCTTGCGCTCCTTCACTACCCCTAACTCCAGAAGAACCTCCTCGGTCATCAGCTTCCAATTGATGGGGAAGGGGTAGAGGGAGCGCGAAGGGACCTCGGGACCCCAGTCGTAGACGGCGCGGATACGTTTGTCGAAATCCACGCATATGGAAGCCAACTCGGGAGTCAGCATTATCCTCGGATCTACGACGTCCATCTCCAGCCTTCCCCGAGCCCACTTGGTCGGAACGTGCGACCAGGCCTCCTCCATCTTCGGAAAGAAAAATTTTTGTTGCCACCCTCGCTAGCTGTCCTTGGTGGAAAAAGTAAACATATACTTTTTGCTCCCTGATCCCCGAGGTAGCATGAAGTAAAAGCCACCCTTCGGGACCACGAAAAGCTTATAGTACTGCATAAAGATGATGAAGTGGGGTTCTATTTTGAAAACGCCACACGTACAGAGGAAGTCGTTAAAATAGCAGTACGAGTTCGGCAGAAGCTGATTTACGGCAATGCCATGGAATTGGCAAAAGTCGCAAATCATCTTCGGAGGAGGATACCGAAGTCCGGCCTTCAGTTGAGCTCGGAAAACGTTAACCTTGTCGCCACGGTTCGAAAAGCTAAATTGGTCCGAACGTGGCAACCGGGTAACGGCGTACGAGGGAAGGAAGAACTTGGTCTTCCATTTTTCTAATTTTTTAGGAGTGGTGCAGCAAGGATGAGACAAAAGGGGTTGCTAGCTCTCGGGAATAGGTATGGTTGGCTGAAAAACGATTTCGGAAAAAGGCCAAACACAACTTCGGGAAAGCTTAAAAAGCAAAAGGCTCTGAGAGTTAAAACCCACCAAATGTTTTGCCGAAATCTGGATTTGAAGACGCCGTCGTGAAAGGTTGCTGGAAAACACCCCGTTAAAAAAGATCGTCGGAAAAAGCGGGAGAAAACGTGAAAGCAATTAAGAGCAAGAACAGAAGCAAAAGAGGGTTATGACGGAACAGGAGTATATATAGGCCGAGAGGCGAAGGCGAACCGGCGTCATAACTACTCCGCGAAGGCGAACAATCGCCATAATTGCTCAGAGCGCATGAAAAGACGCGCCTACTTTATCCGATATAGTTCCTGCCAATAGCAGGCTACCACGCGTCAGCCATTGCACCAAAGGGGGGTCACGTCTTCTGACACTCCTATACCTGGGCGCGCCGCTCTAGATTGACACGTCTGGTTACGAGATGCAACGTGGCGCAGATCTACAAAAAGAGAGAGGTAGGTTGCCTCGAAGACACCAAGAGACAGATTATGACCGAACAAGCCGGTGTTTTCAGACAAGAGGTCCATCCTCGGAAAAATTGTTATAACCAAGGCCCTGAAAGACTGCATTCAAAAGCTGATAAACCGAAGTATCTACTTCGGCTTTCCAAAGAGGGGCTTGTGATAGCCGAAGGACTATCGCCTCTCTCACCCCGTGCCTCCTGCCAAAAACAAGGTAACCGGAGAGCTTAATGTCACCCGAAGGAGGCATTATCACTGACCTCGGAAGGAGCAAAGTCAAGACGTGTCAAACTCGGGACTTCAGCTAATACCTCAGGAACTCCAAAAACGTTACCAGCTCCTTCGGGGGACCAAACAGATTGCCTTCGGGACAGAGGCCCTTACAAGAAGGAGAGAATCTTCAGAAGGCAGAACCACTGAACAAAAGGACTCCCCGAACTACAAGCATAACTCCCAAAGAAGGGCGCCCATACTAAAGGACGACCTCGCCCAGAGGACCTCGGGAGTACGGCATGAGCATTTAAGGAGCCTCTGACATGTCGCCCACAGGCATTACATGCCGCCCCAAATGGCGGTCTGACACGCCGACGCCATCCAGGTCTTGTCACGACCTATCTCGGTTCAAGGCTCAAGGAGCCTGCCACCGGCTACTTGTCCCCTATGCCCAGAAACTCAGAGAACATCCGACCGAACACATGTCGTCATCTGAACGGGCTGGGCACTTCTATAAATACCAGGGAACAGACCCTGGCAAACGGTTCGACTCCTCCTCCTTGAGAAGACACAAACAGGCAAGGCCACTAAAACCTTTAGTGCTCCCACTTCACCTTCTCAAGACACTAACTTGGGCGTCGGAGGCTCCTCCCCGGAAAAACACTCCGGGGACCTCCTAACCTTCTCTTCTGAGCTTAACAGGCACGCCCCTTTGGGAAATCTGGGCTCCAGGCGTTCTCCCTCTCAGGAAGTCCCTCCAGAAGTCACAATGTCACTTAACGAGGATGCCTCGGGGCATCAACAAGCAACGGTCACTGAGTGATATTTATTCATCAACTCTAGCCTTGTTTACAGGAGATCTAATGACAGTTGAAGAGGCTTTACAACATGAAATCTGGAAGTCAGCAATGGAAGAAGAGATGAGCGCCATTGAGAAGAACGAAACCTGGCAACTCAGCAAATTACCTGAAGGGAAGAAATCAATCAGTCTTAAATGGATTTTCAAAACGAAACTCCATTCAGATGGAAGCATAAAACGACATAAAGCAAGGTTGGTTACACGTGGCTTCACACAAGAATCTGGAGTGGACTATCAGGAGACTTTCTCTCCAGTAGCAAGATTTGATATGGTTAGAATTTTACTTGCCTTAGCTGCCCAACATCAATGGAAATTGTATCAGTTTGATGTGAAATCGGCGTTCTCAAATGGAGAATTGGAAGAAGAAATGTATGTGGAGCAACCAGAAGGCTTTGTGATTTCTGGTGAAGAACACAAAGTTTACCAATTGAGAAAAGCATTGTATGGGTTAAAGCAAGCTCCTCGTGCATGGTACAGTCGAATTGATCAGTTCTTTCACACAACTAGGTATGAAAAGAGTTCAAGTGAGCCCACATTGTACTTCAAGAAACAAGGTACTCATGATATTGTTTTTATTAGCCTATATGTAGATGATATGGTGTATACAGGTTCATCAACTGATTTGATACTTGAGTTTAAGCATCAAATGATGAACATGTTTGATATGACTGATCTGGGGGAACTACATCACTTCCTTGGGCTCGAGGTACAGCAAACAAGTCAAGGGATTTTTTTGTCTCAACAACAATATGCAGAGAGTTTGTTGAAACAATTTCACATGGAAGAGAGCGAAACAATGTCAACTCTGATGAACACCAATGAGAAATTAACAGTTGAAGATTTGACTGAGAAGACAGATGCAAGAAGGTTCAGGAGCCTAGTTGGGAAGCTAATTTATCTTACACATACAAGGCCTGACTTATCCTTTGCAGTTGGGCTTGTATCCAAGTTCATGCATAAACCAATGAAACAACACTATGGCACTGCGAAAAGGATCCTGCGGTATGTAGCTGGTACTAAAGGCTATGGCGTGTGGTATTTCAGGACAAAGACAGTTAAGTTAGAGGGATACACAGACAGCGACTGGGCTGGTGCACAAGAAGACAGGAAGAGTACATCCGGAAATTGTTTCAGCATTGGTTCAGGCCCCATCTCTTGGAGTTCAAAGAAACAAGCAACTGTTGCACTTTCCTCAGCTGAAGCAGAGTATGTTGCCGCAGCCTCCGCTGCGTGTCAGGCAGTATGGGTAAGAAGAATTCTGGAGGACCTAAATCAGAAGCAAGAAGAAGTAACTCTGGTTCATTGTGACAGCAAATCTGCAGTAGCTATGACTAAGAACCCTGTCATACACGGAAGAACCAAACATATTGAAATAAGACATCACTTTATTCGAGATTTGGTGGCGAGGAAGGAGATAAGTTTGGAATTCTGTAAGTCAGATTGCCAGCTTGTTGATATATTTATAAAAGCACTACCTCAAGTGAAGTTTTAAAAACTTCTGGAGAAGCTTCATATCTCCACCTTTAAATCAATGGGGAGTGTTGGAGAATGATTCAAAGAATCTGCTGGAATAGCTAAAGAATAAGTCAAAGCTATTAGTTTGTTGCTATTTTCTCTCAGTCAGTTGCTGATATCCTGTTAGTTTACGTTAAGTTGTTTTGTAGTCCTATCTGTTAGTTTGTGTACTGCCTATTTAAAGGCGTAATGCTCAAGCAATAAAGATATAGAGAGGAATTCCGGTCTTTATTTCTTCTTGCCTGTTCCATTCCTTACATGTTTCACCAACTAGCTTAGGGAAATGCTAAGATGACAATTAACAGACGTTAAATATTGATTTGTTGGCTTTTTTTTTTTTTAATCTCATGGACAACTTTGAAGATTGAATTACTCAAAATAAAATACTCTAGTGATTAAAACACTCATTTCCTCACTTTTTTGTCCTCTTTTTCAGCCATCACCGTAACTTAACTACGCACCTCCATCTCTTTCCTGGAGGCACTATCTGTCAGATTTTTTCCACCCTTATCTCGTCCTTGTGCTTTTGCTCCTACGTGCATATGTTACGCACCCCGCCTCCTTTCTGGTCTTGATAAGCTTCGCTCTCTGCCTCTCCTCTCGGCGGTGAAGCTAATGCTTTAAATTTTTCTTCGATTTCGGTGATTTTTTTGGCAAAATTTTCCTGATTTTGATATGTTGTTGGACCTTCATGGAACCAAATAATGCCCGACCATACCAATTGTTACCTATTCACAAATGGTCGTTGCTGTCCTCTTTTCCCTTTCCCTTTGCCAATGTGGTCGTAGGGATGATGCTTTTCTTACCGCTTCGTCCACTAACTGGATCCCTCCGCCGTGCTTGAAAATCCATCATCATCCAGTCTCTTCAGGTCTCGATCTAGAGACATTTTGAAGCCCAGATCGAAGGCCCTAAAGCGAGTCTATAGCTCCAGTTTTAGATTCCTTCTCGAACAGGGAATTCTCAAAGACAATCCATGATTTGGCTTTGAGATTTCAGCTATCCGTTGAAAACTCATGCAGCCTCATTAGCAGTCGAGCTACGGATTTGTTGGAAGATGAACTTTTGAAATCCAAGAAGGAGATGGAGGCACGCGGCTAGGCTACGGTGATACTGACATGCTGAAAAATATTACAAAAAAAGTGGCGAATGACTAATGAGTGTTTTAGTTAACAAGTCATCATTTAATATCTGTTAATTGCAACCTCAGCTTTTCTGTAAGCCAACTAGCGACATATCCAACTTAGAACTAACCAAGCAACGATTTCATAGCTCTAGGCCTACTTTGGTAAATTGATGAATTTTATAACTAAGTTAGTAAATTTTAAAAGGCTTTAGGGCTAAGTAATACTTTCTCTGTCACACTTTTTTTTACTCCATTTTATTTTTTCAATCAATTTGACTTAAATTTATGCATATTATTACTTGTTAGAAAAAATTAAAAAAAATTTTAAAATTATAGGCATTAATTTATTATTTATATATAAATATTTTTAATTTATATATTAAAATGTTAAAAATAAAAAATTATAAATTAATTATCAAAAAGTGAGTTGCGCAAAACGTTTGGTAGAGAGGAAGCTTCTTTTTCCATTGATTTAATGGCTCTACTCCTAATCCCCATCGGACCTGACCCAAGTTTTGGAAAAGTGGAAAGCGAGACACATCGAAACAAGTCAACTTCAAGAAGCAAGCCGAAACCCGACAAAGTATTTTTCTTTAGAGGCCACCGTGTAGACAGAAATTAATTAATATTTCATGACAGATGATGAGACTGAAAGTAATGCGCAAAATCCAATTGCATAATCTTTGAGGAGAATGATAAGCCTATAAACGATTGGATAAAACTAGTTTTAGAAAAATGATATGCCTCACACTAATTGACATAAAATTTTATGAACGATCCACTAAAATTTAAAACCATCTTCCTTTTTTTTTTTCTTTTGAGAAAATATTGTGCTTACTTTAAGCCGGAGCTTGCAAAATTAATTGTTCCCTATTTATTGAAAATAGAAAACACCATCTTTTAAAAACTATTATCTATCCCAGAACAGAATATTGTTATCACTTCCTGAAATCTTCTGTATCTGTGCTTGAATCACACTTTGTCCCATGTGTTAGTATTGTGCCCAAAAAAAGTCAATCATGAGATGATTATATTTTTGCACATTGAGTCATGATATTTTATAGAGGCATTAATCCAGCAATTTTGTTTGTTGTTTTGTTTCTGCGTAACGTAATAAATAAAATTGTAACCCTAGAATAATGATATTCTTAAACGTCCCTAGTCTAGTATTATTGTGGAGCGGGTTACAATAATACATAATGACTAGCATATGTGGAGACTAATATGAGATATGTAGTCTACATATGGGTACAAGTTGGAGAACTTGTGTACTGGACCGACCCACCATGAGAACACTTCATGGATCGTTATATGAGTGTCATAAGTGATTCTCATAGGGATCATGGTATATGTAGTCCTTCGACCTAAGATCATCAAGGTTCCCTACATGTGAGTCACATACTTTGATATTTTCCTTTCTTGCTCGTAACTGAGTGAACTTGAAGGAGGTCATTGGGTATGTCACATATCATGCGGAAGGATTTGTATGATCAAGATGGGATTTGTCCCTCCTATGTAACGGGAGTAATATCTTTGGGCCCCTTGATAGAGTGAGACTTAGAAAATGCATGGCCATGCTCCGATGAGTTGATATATGATATCAATGTCGTCAATTTAAGTTGGTCTACTCGGTAATCAAGAAACCAAAGATTGGGCTATACGAGAGTGACACATTCCATGTCTCGTGCTTAGTCTTGATATCTTGGACAAAGGGATAATGGCATGTATCGGTGATGATCATAAAGGTTTAGTCGATTCACCGACAATCTTGTCACTTGGGTAGCAATGATGTGTTGCTAGACACCGCTTATTGCTTATGATCATAAATGCGATTTATGATCATTGCCAACATGGCAAGAGCCTATTGGGTCTCACACATAGAGCTATTTGGATCATTAGAGTGCATGGGCTAATTATTTGGGTTTTGGTTTCACTTTAATTTCGTATTAATAATGGGCCAAGGAGTTGAGCCATTATTAAGCCCGAAATTAAATCCTAATTGGATTAGGGCTTTGAAACCCATTAGGCCTGGAAGTTGAGCCTCACTATAAATACAACTTTTAAGTGAGAAATTCACAGGTCTCCTTGCCCTAGCCTCCCAAAAGGACAGCCGCACTCTTCTCTTGCAATTCCTTGGAGGACGCAAGCTAGCACTGCGAGCGCAAGAGAAACGCATCTGCCGGGACGCGGTGGAAGCGTGGTGATCCCGAGAGGCTCGTATGGATACCATAGAGAGCCTGAACACGTCAACTGTTCAGGTTTTGTGATTCGACTCTACAGTTGAGTGAGAGATCTCAACCGAAAATTAGGTATAAAATTTTCGAACACCCGGTTTATCCCGTTTCACTTGAATCCTGGAGGGTTTCGGTTAAATTCCGCTGCGCTGTTTGGCTCCCGAAACCCAACACCATGTTTGTTTGCCCTAAATTGAACAGAAACTACAGCATGTCTACATTGCAATAACAATAATTCGATGCAAGAAAAGATCAAAACATTGAAAATATTCTGTATTGTTTGTTTGTGGATATATATATATAGTTTGGGATGAGTTTAAGGGAAGGCCATAGCAGACTACCTGCTAAGGCCTTTTCTTTTTTTTATTGAATAGCCAAAAACTATGTAGTGAATAATTCGAAAAGTATTGTACAAAGATTCAGCCAGCAGGAAGCTGGACTAAGTACCCACAATCTACAATAAAAACTAATAAATCAGGCTTTTGTTGCTGCCAAGACTCGAATTCTAAATCTCAAGTTCAGATTTAGCCACGAACATAAAGTTAACAATAGAGAATTGGAGCGTTAAGTCAAATCTCCAAATTTGTATCGACATTTTATGGACTGTCACATACGGATTTTTATTTGTCAACGTATGTATACAAACGCAAGTCAACTAAAGGATAATTGATATGTGTAATGACAGACGCATCTTATATTATTCATCCAAATGGACCTCAGGTAAACTTTATATACGTCAATAACTTTTAAATCAAAATATTTGGTGATATGATAGGGCAGAACAAAGAACTAGTTGTACTTATACTTCAGCACCTACGTTAGAAAATGTACTCTTTTCCCTATTTCTTATCAATTCTAATAGAGAAAATTACAGTTTAGTAATTCCAAGACTGTTGTCGGACATTTTTAATTAGAAATTGAAAGGTTAATCCAGATGGTATAAAAAATGTAGGATGATATGCACTACCTTCATCTCACAACCGGCCTGTTTATTATTTATAGCAACTAATTCATCATTTTAATTCTTTTAAAATTTATGGTAAAAGCCTCAGGTACCTTAACTCATTTTTGTGTCCTAAATGCATATCTAACCTTTATATTTATCTTATCAAACTATATAAATCCATATAGCGCGTCCCAATTTGGTACTTTTCGTCAATTTTAATATTAAATCAGGAGAAAAATGCATATATGATATTAAATAATAATAAAATAAATCTAAAATAATAACTTTGGTCCCCAAACTTTTCTAATCAATTATTCTAAACTTTAAACTTCTAAACTTCAACCTTTTCTATCAACCACCACCACGAAGTTGGTCATGCTATTGTCGCTGATGCCCAAACTAATCGGCGATTCGATATACTCATCAGTTTTATTGAACCTAACCTATTTCGTGAAACCCAGCACATCTCTATCGTTGTCCATCACCCTGAACACTTCATCACTCCCCCCCACTTAGCCGCGTCTCCTTCCCCAACACTTTCTTGAACTCCTTGTTGTGTGCTCTAGTTGCATACCTGTTTAGCTCTCCACTTGTGCTTATTTTGTGTGAAAAATGCTAGTACTTAGTCTTGCTCGGGTTGTGTTCTGTTAGGTGTGGAGGTTGAGTCCAAAAGGAGTTTACGATGAAAAAATATGATGGTGGAAGAGCATGGGGCATAAGAGCTGTGGGATGGATTAGGGTATGTGTTCATGGGAAGGTTTGGTCAAGTTCACTCTAAACCAAAACTACCCCACATAGGTGATTGAGTTGCCCAATATAAAACTAAATTGCACTACATACAACAAAACCCTATGAAAACCTGGACCACATAAAATGTGGTTTGGTTCAGTTTAGTATGATCAGTTTATCAAGTTGCTACATGGTACTATTGTTCTTGCATTGGGGCTTCATGATTGCTGCCCAATTGTTAGGGATAGAAGATGTTTTGTTTTCTACTCCAAAATTAGTCATCTAAGACATGCACATTTATTTATTATAATGGATTGTCAGCTTGAGATGAGAAAAAAGAGCCCATTTTCTGATATATAGTAAAATAAAAGCATAACATCAAGTAGATGCTAGCATGTGCACTTTTTTTTCATATCTTCTGCCACTTAAAAAAAAAAACTAAATGTATGAAAAATGCGAGCACTAGCAAAGTAACATATGAAACCTTGTGAGCAAACAAGTTCTATATAAATAATTTTGGTCAATAAGTAACCACTTGAAAAAAAAATAGTAACAAAAATCTTTTACCAAATACGATCCTACACTAATATTGCCCGTACTAGCAAAGGTATAATGTATCTTTTGATAGAATATAATACTTATCATGAATTTAAGCTTCTAACATTACATTATGTATTCCTTAATCATTGATCATGACAATCGATAAAATCAAAACATTTGTTAACTTTGGTTCACAGCTGCAGTAGTTATGCACTTAAAAAATAACTCCAATGAGAATCATGCTTTAATAAAGGCATTAGCTAGTGGAGTGTTGGGCTAATCTTCTTAGGTTAAGAAAGGTTGTGGCTCAGTTCAGGTTAACCGAGTTTTAAAATTAAAACTCAAACCAAACTGCATACATATCAATTTTTTTATTTTTAGAATCCAAATCACACCATAACCTTCATAAACCTGTATAGTCATTGGATCAATTCAGTTTGGTCCATACAGTTTTGTGGGTTGAGTAGGTTGAATGAACACCCTTAGGATGGATCACAACTAGCTTAGGAGTGAGAAGGCACGCACTGTCGAAGCCTAGAGTGCATGCAGGGTGGAGCAAGACAAAAAAAGGTGAAGGTCCAGCAGCTCACTGTGCAAGCACCATGCATGAAGTGCTTGGCGTGGCAAGTAGGGCAAGCTCAGTAGACCCGCAGTGGGTGTGACGCAAATGTAATAGAGGTGTGGCTCCAATCTAGTGCTCTGATACACCACTGTACCACCATGGCGAGAAGGCGACATGCTCAATAAAAGGGAGACCAACAAAAGTCTATAATTTGATATAGTTCCACATCACTTTCAAAAAGCTTGCAGTCCAAGTTTTCTTACCAAACTGCTTTGTAATTGGTCTAATAAGGCCTCTTTAATATTTTAGACAATTTTTGGATGTATAAAACCCTTATGGATTGCAAAAAAAGTGGAGCATTATCATCTACTTCTCTTTTCTTCTAGTACTTAGTTTTAGGGTTTGAGGGTTTTGGAGAACAAGGACACATAAAAGTCACACCTTTAGGCCTCTTGTGGATGATCAAACTCTGTAATTGGTGATTTCTTCCATTAGCCTTTCTACCTTTCCAAATCTTCCCTTTATCTTGCTTGATTCATCTTATTTTTTCTACTTGGATTATGAGTGAGTAATCATTCAAACCCTCTAAGGTTTTGGTGATTGGTTAATTGTATAGGTAATGTATGTATTAAGCTTGTTTGATGCATATCTATGTTCACCTCTACACTTAACTTGACATGTTGTGTTTTGTATTAGCCACACAAACATACCTCAAGGTATTTATGGAAATGCTTGAAAAGGCTGTCCTTGAGGCATAGCTCTTAGTATGGATTGAGGTGGTTTGCTAGGCATAAGAATTTCCTAGGAATCATCTTGGTGGATGAGGTTTTAGCTTAAGGATCATTTGCTTTGATGCATGGCGTGATGATGTCCATGGTCAAACATATAAAGGCTTGCTTAGACTAGACAAAGTTAAGTGAGTATTTATAAGGAACCATTACCTAGTATGCCTGAAACATGTGATTTATGAGCCATACATGACACCTAACCTAAAACCCTAGGAGAAACCTTCTATCTTAGTGTGAATTTGCATTACCTTTACTTATTCATTTTCTTTGTCTTAAATTGCTACTTTATATAATTTGTTGCTCCTGCTCCTTCATATGTTTTAGTTTCATGTATTGGAGTAGGGCATAAGTCATCACACCAACACATTAATTAAAAACATTAGTCCTTCTGGGTTTGAGCCCTCACTTTCCACAATGCAATAGACAACCGCCCGCTTGTGAGCGTAAAAAAGAGTATAAATTTAAGACATTGTTATGCTTGATTACCTATTTATTCTATATCCTCTTTATGCATAACACATATTTTACTCCAAAATAGTTTTTTGATTTCGTTGGTCTCACACTCTCTCACTTTCTCTATGGTTTCAAGTTCCCTTCATTCGTGAATCCTTCACCATCGTGAATCCTTTGCAGGAAACTGTTTCCTAAGGCTTTGAAAGCATTCTAGGTGGGAGTGACGAGGCCAATACTTGCTTGGATTTGAATCCTAGGCTTGGCACTCTATGAAATTTGATTTCAACATGCCCCCAGAAGAGCAAAACAATAGGGGTATGATTCAATTTAGTCCATAAATATATCTCTTCTTCCCAGATTTTCTGATTTTAATGCCCTCACTTCTTTTTTGAAAATCTTCCTAGATACATCACCAAAAATAAGATCTTCTACTTTGAATTCCTAACCATTAGGTCAACTTCATCTTCATTTTCGCAGGAATCTTAACATCCCACCTAAAGCTCAACACCGCTCACCCCCTAATTAGAAGCATCGCCTGCATTACCAACTCAATCCTAGAAAACAAACTAGCCACGTCCTCACTGGATTCTAGAAGTCGTTTAGACAGTAGGAGATAGAGATGACAATGGGGTAAATTGGGCACGAATGCCCCTTATCCGCCATCCATGCCTACAGTTTTTTTATACCCATTCTTTCACGGGTGAAAAATTTCATCCATGCCCACAGCTTAAGGGTATTCCATACCCATGGGTAGCCCACAGTTTAATCTATTTTTTTAATTTTATAAAAATAAAACATGGATTAAGCGGGAAAAGACTTGAATAAACATGAATAAAGCTATTACAAAAACTTTCTAGAAGAAAAGAGGGAGAATGTAGAATTAAGTAGGAAAACAAACTTGAATAAACTATGACCATGAGAAAATATTGGACCACTCGGCAATGAATTTTTGACGAAATTTAACCACACCTGTAAAGAAACACCATGCTCTTGTTTAATTATCATCTTATATATTCATTTAATGAAAAGCAAACAATGGTCTTCATGTAAGAGTACAAATGTCACTAAGAGCTTAATATATTTAATATGGAAAACATGTTGATATTGTAAGTATAAAGGAAAACAAGAGAGCTTATACCCGTTCTGTATCTTCGAAGGCCAAAAGGTAAAGTAGGGTTAGTAGTGTTAATTTTAAAAGTAGAATAGAAATGTCATGCTTGGTAGGTTTAACGGGCAGACGAGGCTGATTTACCCATGGTGGATACCCTTACCTGCTACTTAACCGTTCTCGTCAAATGGGTGTAATTTGCTACCCATGTCCCCCCCGTCACTTTTTTACCCATTTACTCGTCAATCACGGATGTATTCCTGCGGGTGACGGATTTCACTCACCTGACTACCATCCTTAGTAGGAGAACAACCTAGCCCATATTCAAAGAAGGTGCCAATTTTCAAAGTCTACCCCTTTCACTCGCTAACAACATTTTCTAATTGGAAGGGTAGGTAGATGATGTTGGGGAGTGGTGGAGTTTTCATTTTGATTGCATTTTGAATTTTTCATTTTTGATATTCATGATATTTGACTAGCTCATTTCAATTAGGTTCTAAAAATACTCAAATTTTTCATTTTGATTCATGAAAATTAAGTTCCAAGTTAGAAATTAAGAGCATTGGAGTCAAATTAAAGGTTGAATAACAAGGAGAGAAAAATTAATTACAGTGGAAGTTTAAGATTTAGAATTAGGGATTGAAAGTTTGCGGGCCAAAGTTGTTTGTTTAAATTTATTTTAGTATCATTTAATGCCATGTCAACATTTTTCATCTAATTTAACAGTCAAATTGATATAAAGTACCCCATTGAGATGCATTATATGAGTTTACGTAGTTTAATAGGACAAATCTAAAGGTTAGCTACCCATTTAGGATACAAAATAAGTTAAGTTACCCCTGATGGACTTTACCCCAAAATAAGATTTAGAATTGGCGATTGAAAAAATTTAAGAACCAAAGTTGTTAGTTTAAATTTATTTTAGTGTTATTTAATGTCATGTTAGCATTTTTCATCCAATTTAATAGTCAAATTGATAGAAAGTACCATTAAGACTCATTATATGGGTTTATGTAGTTTGATAGGCCAAAGCTTAAGGTTAGGTGCCCATTTAGGACACAAAATAAGTTAAGTTACCTCGATGGACTTTACTCCGAAATTTATTATAAAGATTTGAACTTTTTATATTAAAATGGTACCTTAAGTATTACAGTTTCTAAATCTAATTTTTAAGAATTTTTTTAGTACAAGTTAATATGAATATATTTAAAATAAACATTAGTGAAGAAAGATTGGGAAAATACTAAATTTCCCACTAATGTTTGGCTTGTAGATCAAATTACCCATTGAAGTTTCCTAATTTGGTACTAATAGTACAACTAACATTATAATTGGGATCGAATATGCCACTAATAATATAGTTTGGGATTGAATATGCACCGTTAAAAACCTAACGTGAAAAGTGAGAATTTATTGATTTTGAAATCTTAAGGCACTAATGTAACTTTAAACAAGTTTTTGAAACTTTATGTAATTACCCACTTTCATTCTTTGGTCACCAGCCACCACATCCATCACCAAATCCACTACTTGTCCCTTTATAAATGAAAATAAAATTTGTCAGTATATTCTGATGCATTTTTTATCATTTGAATTCTGATCAAATGAAACTGAACTTATTTTAATTCCAATGTGTTTACAACTCTCTTAATATTGTTTTCCAATCACTTGAATTCATCACCACCCACCACTACATTGACCCTCCATCCAATTTTGTCTGATGAAGAATATTTAGGTACCATTCCTTGCCTTCATCCTTAATTTCTCAATTCATCACCTGATTCTGCTGTCAATGAAGAATACAATTTCAACTTACAAATATTGGTATCCAACATTGTTTCGTCCAGCATCGCCTCCATCACCCAATTATAGATGCAGTGGTGATAGATGCAATGGCTCAAATCAGTGTACCAAAAAATTAAAATGTGGTAAATTATATAAAGTTTTTGAATTTTGTTAAAAGCCGCATTAGTATCAAAAGATTTCAAAACCAACAACTTTTCACTTTTATGATTAGATTTTTTATGGTTGTTGGCATATTCAGTCCCAAACTATAACATTAATGTCATATCTAGTCTCAAACAATAACGTTGGTGGCAATATCAGTCTTAGAGGAAACTTTAATGGTTAATCCGATGTAGGAGCCCAATATTGTTGAAAACTTTGATACTTTTTCCAAAAGAAAATAAATAAATAAAACATCAATCACAACTTTTGCACAACAATTTGTTAGAACGATCGGCCTTTTTTTCCATCTCAACATTATAAGAATCATATTCAAAGCTTTACTTTTAATGTCTTCAACATATAAAATAAATGTTAGTTAAAAAAATAAAAGAATGAAGTACCTCCAAATATTTTATGGGGTTCCGTTGCTCCTAACTACCAATTTAGCCTACCCATCTCGACGGTTGAATTTCCATCATGATTCTCTTTATACGTGGCCTTATGATTGCCCTTCGCATATTAGGTTAACGGCAGCCATGCCAGCTAACCACATTTAGCTATAACTACAATAATTACACAGTGCCCTCAATCCCTTTTGTTCCATTGAACTACAATAACTCGGACAATTTGCCCCCTAAACTATAAAGTAGGTCAATTCAAACCCTAAAATTTGACGAATTAGTCACTTTAGTCCTTTAATTCAGCATAATCCTTACGTGAGAGCTCATGATCATGACGCTATCCATCTTTAACAAAGCAGTAACCGCTGCCACCCCCTTTTTTCATCCCATCTCTACCTTCGATAGCATCTCCTGCCTTCCCTTCACCTTCATCTTCTCCTACATCTGCCCCTAAAGTAGCCCCCTTCCCCAACCCCCTCCTTTGCCCATCTCTGCCCTCTAATGGTTCCACCACTCTTTCAATGGCCATCGTTTATAGGACATCTCTCAATCCTACTGCCACCTTTGACAACTCTGAGTCTAGGAAGAACCTACAAGAAAATCGATGACAATGACGAACCCAAGAATAGTAGGGGTTGCTACGGCTTGAGTGGTGGCGGGGTTGAGACTGTAGTGGTTGTGTTAGTGAGTTGAAGGGGAATCGCATGACAGTGGAAGAGAACTGGCAATGATGATGAATTTTGAGGCTTAGAATCTATTGATTTGACACTCAATTTTATTGTTTTCTACTTCAATTTCTGATATAGTCTTTATTTCCTTTTTTTCCAATCAGATTGGGATGTCACATGTTTTACTAGATTTCCCTCTTTTTTGATGATCTAGCTTCAATCGTTTTTAGGATGGATTCGAGAGAAGAGAATTGGAGACAATGACGAACTCAAAAGCAGCGGATGTGTCAGATCTTCAGTGGGTCAAAGGCTCTATTTGTCTCTCTCACAGTGTCTTTGTCACTTGTGTGCATGTGAGTGTATAATGAGTTAAGGGACCAAACTGGCCAATTTCCCCAGTTTAGGGTTCGAGTTAATGTGGCTCATAGTTTAGGGGTAAATTATCTAAGCCACCATAGTTTAGGGGTAATAGGCATTTAGGCCTTATATATATGCATGTCGCTTTTATATGTATATATGTGTGTTAAAATTTCAAAACATATTTTTACTGCCTTTCTTTTTGGCGATACTAATAGAAAAAAGAAAGAATTAATAAATTACATTTAATAGGAAAAAATAATAATTTACTAGGATTTCTCTTTATAGATGTTGTAAAAGACAATTACCCTGAAAAAAACCCTAATAATTTTTTTTATAGTCAAAACCCCATTAGTTTTGAACTCAATTGCAAAACACAAAGTTAAGTACGAAAATATGTCATCATGCCAACTTTTTAGGTAGAACTTTTTTTCGTATTCAGTATTTATTACAGGTGCAAGGTATACAAAGTTATTATACGTTGAAAGTTTAGGGGTGAACTACATGCTGTGTGAACCTATAGAACTCAGGCTACAAGTAAACTACTTTTAGATTAGCCTTTTTTGGAGGGTATAGTCATTATTTGCATCCTGCTTAAAACCAGGCCAAGTATTCTTCTTTTCTAGTTCACATGGCTAACTGGATCAAGTAGAACACTTACTAGATGCGCCTGATGCTTGTGTTAGAGGTTATAAAATAACCAGTGTAATAATCTGCAAAACATGAAGAAGTTCAAGCACATTGTACGTGTAAAAGTTACACTTGTTCTTTCTTTTTTCCTTTTCTTGCTATGCATTACCACTATCGTTGATGTGCAGCCAATTAAGACATAATAGAATTTAAGTTTTTGTCCAAACCAAAATAAAAGTTAAACAAATAACCAAAAGTCATATAATGATTTTGAGTATTAAAAAATATTACAGGATATCCAAAAATCATGGATGGCCTAAATATACATTTGGCCCCTGAGCTTGTACAACTTGTGCGAGTTAACCCATAACTCAGTACTTAGTAAATGTTGGCTGTTGAACTTTGCAAAAGCTTGTAACTCACTCCATTTGCTCAGACATGTTGATGGGAAAATTACAAAATTCTTATTCATCTTTTTTAATTTTTGATAAGAAGTATTCTTATTTTAGAATCATCCATGTAACCCCCTTCTTCCTCATCCTTTCCCTCTACCTAGACAGAATTTGTTTTTACCGTACTTTGCTATTATGACTAAACTGTTGTGTCGATTTTCCTGCTCTACTCTCTATAGTTTCATTGCCTTATTTTTGCCTAGACTTTCTTCTTATCAAGGCCAGCTTGGCTCCGTCTTCCCGTCCACCCCGCAATAGATGAATAAAGAAGTCGTTGTCAAGGTCATGGACGTGTTTGCTCTGTAAGGGGAGTGTGACTTTTCAAATGAGTTGTTGTTTGCATCTAGAGTCAAATCATCACTCATTGTCCCCGGTACTTAGCTTCTCCTAAAAAAAGAAATGACATTATATGATCCTAGTTTATGAGCTCATGCTTAATAATAACTTGCAAAACACTTTGCTTAGTCGTAAGTGTCCATAATGAATGCTTTGAAAGATGAAATTTTTATTGTAGTGCCATCAAAGGAATTGAATATCTCCTTAGGTTGGATCCACTGATAATTCATCATGACTTAAACCTAAGCAATGTTCTATTGGCTAGGTCTCTATGTAGCAAGATTTGGAATTTTGGCCAGACGAGGTTAAAAATGAAGAAGAACCCTAGGTGGCTAAAGCAGAAGCTATTAAAGTTATAGGTCATTTATAGAAAGAAAGAATGTAGCCATTTGCTTTGATTAGTTGAATTTATGGGTGGACTAGTCACCGAAGATTGTTAAGGTGGTGATGTAGTCACCTTGTTCCCAAGGAGGCAGTTGGGAGGAAGAACGTAATAGCGGCGTGGTGTACAACGACAAAGTGCAATGGTAACAACAAATTTTGTGAAGGTAGAGGGGGAAGACAAGGAGCATGGAAGGCTTATATAGATGAGTGTAAAATAAGAGTACTTCTTTTGACAAATAAAAAAAGATCAAGAGTGCGTTTGTAATTATTCCATCAATATGTGTGATCAAATGGACTAAGTTGCAAGTTTTTGCAAAGTTTAGGGGTCAACATTTACTGAGTACTGAGTTGTAGACTAACTCGCACAAGTTGTCCAAGTTCAAGGACTAAATATATATTTAGACAACCATGGACTCACTGTCAAGAGTAGCCATATATGTTTAATTCTTTTGTTGATAAGAAGAAAGTTAAGATTATAAATGTTAATCCCTTCGTCCAAAAAAGAATTAACCATATTTCTTTTTGAGTTGTCCCAAAAAAGTTGAATCATTTTTGTTTTTAGAAAAATTTTAATATTGATTTTAGGGTTAATACCACTGGTCGTCTCTAAACTATGTCCCTAAAACTATTGATTGTTGCATCAATTGCCCTCAAATTATTTAATTGCTACACCTGTTGTCCTATCATTATATCAAGTTTTAAAAACTAGCAAAAGTAAAGGAAAATGCACAATTAGCCCTAAAACATAGAAAAATTTTCTACTCAAACCCTGAAACTTCACCATTTTCTAGTTCAGTCATAAAACTATGAAAATATATATACTCTCTTTAATTTCTCTCTTGATTTCTTCAAATTTAGATTGAATTTCTTTACTTTGCTTACATAAAATTTTGTGATGTAAATGATTGTAGATTAGATTGCTCAATTTTTATTATTGAATTTTAATTAAGCATTTATTCCAATTCCTTTGAAATCTTGTTTTACTATTCTTATTTATTTTTTGTTGTTGCCTCATCCTCACCACTATTTTCCCTTTATTTTTTTTTCTTTTGTTGATCCTTTGTTTCCTTTGATTTTTCTATTATTTTCCTATGTTCCTTTTGTTAATATTCTTCTTTATTTCATCTTTCATTTTCATTTTCTAAAGGTTGTTATTTCTTTTGCTTACGTTTTTTTAAAACAAATAAGCTTTCAAAATATAACATGTTTTGTTTAGTCTTGTTCATGTTCATTTAATTTTAGGAATTAGGCCAATTTAAAAAATCTTTTTTCATTTTATGTTACCACTTGAATAATTTTATTCCTTTTTATTCAAATATCACTAATAAAACTTTTGGTTCTTGAAACTATCACGCTTTTCCAAAATTTCAAAAATCAACAAAGTAGTTGACATAGGAATAAGTTTTTTTACCCACATATGAGAATCGCTTTAGCTTTAATTTATATTATCACTCTGAGTATTTGTTTGTTTTTGTCCATAAAAATGAGTTGATGAAATGTGCACAAAAATCAGTTGACGGAGTACTAATTTCAGATGAGTTAATCAGACGGTTAAAAAAGAAAAAGCAGTAGCTGTTAGTTTTTAAAGTTGACTTCGAAAAAGATTTGATAGCTTGAATTGGAATTTTTTAGAATCAGTCACGTCTCAAATGGGTTTTGGAGAAAATTGGAGAAGGTGGATTCGGTCTTGTCTAAACTCAGCTTTTGTTTCAGTTTTAGTTAACAGGAGCCTAATTGCTAAATTTAACATGGAAAAGGAAGTTCACCAAATAGACCCATTGTCCTCATTCCTTCTTATCTTGGCGACAGAAGCTTTAAACGTGACGATGCTCGGAGCCTTACAGAAAAAGATTTTTAAGAGGGTGTCGCTGGATAATGGTGACTTAGTTATTTCTCACCTCCAATATGCAAATGATGTGATTTTATTTGGGGATTGGACTTTGTTAAACGCACAAAATCTAGTGCATTTGTTGACCGTTTTCCAAAAGTGGTTTGGACTAAAAGTAAACCTCACCAAAAGCAAAATCATAAGAGTTGGAGTTCCTTAACCAGAAGTTGAAAGATTAGTGTCTTCCTTAAATTGTTTAGCGGATAATCTGCCTTTTACTTATCTTGGACTTCAAGTTTGAGCAAACATGAATAAGGTGGAGGCATGGAGCAAGATAGTAGAGAAATTCAAATCTAAGCCATGTAGTTGGAAGGCCAATCTTCTTTCAATTGGTAGATGGCTAAATTTATTAAAGTTTATCCTTGGAAGCTAAGCCCTATATTACTTCTCATTGTTCCGTGCCCCTGAGAGTGTTTTAAAAAACCTTGAGAGTTTGAGGCTTCAATACTTTGGGAGAGGGGGAAATGAGGAGAAAAGGAAGCTAGTTTGGGTGGCATAGGATAATTTTTTGTGCAATAAGATATTTGGTGGTCTAGGAATAGGTAGTTTAAAATAATAAAAAATTTAGCTTTATTAGGAAAATGATGGCGGAGGTTTAGAGCAGAAGGTCATAAGCTTTGGGCTCGGGTAATAAAATATTTTTATGGGGAGTTGGGAGGGTTTACTAAAGAGGGGGAAGGTTTGCATAAAGGTGGAATTTGGAGCAACATTATAAAAGTTGGGTTAGATATTAGTGAGATTGAGAATGGGATACCATTTTATAAATCTTTTTCATGGAAGCTAGGAAATGGAGGAAGGATTAAATTTTGGGATGACGTTTGGGCTAGTAGTTCTTGTCTGAGGGAGATGTTGCTTAGATTATATAGGCTAGAAACTTTAAAAAATTGTGTGATAAGGGATATGGTGTCCTAGATAGGAAATAACTAGAGGTGGGAATGGGTAGGGGTAATCATAAGTTCGGTTTTTACCAAAAAAACCGGTTAACTGAATTCTATTTTGGTGTTCGGTGACCGAATTGTATATTTATTTCGATTATCGGTTAAAACTAAAAACCAAATAAAAACATCGGTTCGGTTATCGGTTCTCTTCTCCAGTAATTCGGTGACCAAAAAAATCAAATTTATTTTAAGTAAACGACGTCATTTTATGCTAGGCTCGTCTAACTCATCACCTCTCGCTCCCATACTTCCTCTCAGCTTCTGGACTAGGCCTGCTGCTCTCCTTTCACTTTCAGACTTCACGCTTCACAGCTCGTGAGTCGTGGCTCGTCTCTTTCTTGTGCTGCTACCTATTGCTCTCCCTTCTTCTCTCATTTCGAATGAACAAAGGCTAGGGTTCACTCTACTTTCCTTTAATTTGGCTCGATGAAATGTTTGAAGCTGTGTTTTGTATGGATTCGTCTTTGATTCTTGTTTGATTCATGCGATTTGGCTTGATTCAAAAATTCTGGTAAGAGCTGATGTTAGGTTCATTTCCCAGTGCTTGGCCCAGGCCAAGAAAATAAAAGAAATGCTATGAAAACATGAAGGACTTATTAGAGCATGGGCATAGTGGTGTATGTGCTAAATTGAGAACTTTTGGGTTCCAAATGCACAAAGGAAATGGCCATGGAGTTGTTGTAGGAAAATAAAGTTGGAGGACTACAATGCACACTTGAACCAGTGATGCTAGTGAAATTACAAATTATGAATCAAAGCTTTCAGCCATGCAAGGTTGTATGGGGATTAGTGGGACATTAGACCAACTTTTGGTAATTTCCTTTTATAACCGGTCAAATCTTGTCCCCCACTAAGGAATTAAGCCATCAGTTCCTTGATTTGCCTAATTAGCATTTGTCTTGGTACTTGGCCGAAACATGTATTTGGGGTAATGGCCACTCTTAGCCCTTTTGATTAATGCTTGGCAATGTGAGCCATGAAACAATGTTAATGCCGGAAGGTACCTATGTTTTAATGACTAAAACGGAGTCATGGAATCATGGAGGGTTAAATGAGCCATGCAAACTAGCTTGAGATCATTATGGACATTAAAACCATTTTTCGGTCCAAGTGGCACATAACTGGATGTGCATGTAACCACTCAAACTTGGCACTCATTACCTTTCTTAGTCTCGGATTAACCGAGTTCCTAGTGTTCTTGAAAGCCAATGAGGTGGTGCTGCCGAATTCATGCCAAATTCGTGTTGAATGGGAGCTTGAACACGAAATCAAGCTTGGAATCTCCATTCTCGGCACTAGGTGACCTAGGAATTCAAGTTTAAGCCTTGGTTTTGGAAGTTCTAAGGGAGGCCGAGACGTTCAAGCTTGGGATTGAGGTAACTATTTGTAAATTACTTGAATGCATGGTATAGATTCCATGAACAAGGGGTACTGGTGCCTACTTGGTAGTTGAAATGTGTTAGGCCATCTTTGTTGAGAAACATTTGGGCTTGGATGTTCAAGCATCAACCGAGAGGGCACAAGCTTTATTTTGAAGGTAGGGTTCACGGATTTTACTTGTTTGCTTGGTAATGTACCATGATTCAAGTAATAGAGTGGCTAAGCGATAGTTATACTATGCTAAATGACCTTAGTTACTTGATGGGCTTATTGAGATGCTTCGGCTTTATGAACATTGGTTAGCTAATCAATTATTGGCATGTGCTAGAAATTCTAGTGAGTGAGGCCAATTTGCTAAGAATTTCAGAGCTCTAGTGGATGTAGACTAAATGGTGAAGTAATGAGTGCAAAGGTGCACAAGGGCATATGCTAGGGCTTCGGCCGAATATACATGGTGGTGTGTGAGTGTGTATCTTGTGTGCTTGAGTGTTTTCGTGTGCTTTCTAACCCCTTTACATTCATACTTATGCCTATATGTCTCGGTTATGTTAGTATGTTGTTTATTGTTGTGGTTTTTGGTGTTTTATGTCTTGTTTTGCAGGGCATTATGAGCTTGAGGAGGTTAAGTCTAGAGTTTGATACTCGGCTTAACTAAATAGACTCTTAATTAAGTTGTGAAGGTGGTGAACTCTACTGAGTAATTTTTACTCATTGCCCATACTTTTGTGTTTCAGGAAAGGATTCTTGGCTTAAGTAGTATTTGCTTGGTTACTGGCTAGTGTGTGAGTAGTGCTTGTGGGTCTAAGGTATGTGCCAATTTTGTGCTTGGCTTGATTGAGTTGTACATTTACAAGTCTTTGTTCAAGGTTTCGGCCGAAACTTATGTTCTAAGTTGTGCAGGCTTGATTAGTGTGGGATTGTCTAGGTGAACAGCAATAGATGTGTGGACTATTGCTCTGATAGTGGTTTTCACGTTTATGACAATGAATATGGCTATAGGACTTGTGCTATAGTGTGTCTTGCTCTATGGCACACTGAAGGTTTTATTTGGAGAGTGATGGTCTCGACTTGTAAGCATAATTTGGTGAACTTGAACCTTGGTGAACCTTGGACCTTGGTGAACCTTGGCATGTAGCCATGTTTTGTGTACTCTGGAGGGTACTTTTGGTTGTGTATATGTATATGTAGTCTCGGGTATACCTAGGTTTTTGTGGTACTTGGAGTACCTTGGTATGCCAAATTATGCTTTTATTGTGGTTTTGGACATGTAAATGACGAATATTTATGGGCCAATGTGTGGCATGTTTATATGAATGTGGGATGTGTTTTAAGTTGTGAATTTCCATTGCCTTACTCATGTTCGAATGCTCATCTGCATCTAAACTCGAATTTTCAAACCTTATGGTATCTTGGGCTTCTTGGTTGTCATGTACTAAGTAGCGCACTTGATTTGCACACATCCTAGACACTTATCTATATAAGTGTAGGCCTTGCTTGTTATGCAAGTTATCAATTACAGCCTTGCTTGTTTTGCAAGATAGTAGTAATGGGCCTTACTTTTGTTGCAAGAAACTGAACATGTACCCTCAAAAGCCTCCTGGGCCACCTCCCAGACCCATTACCTTAAGAAAATAAGACTTAAAGTCCAGTAACAAAGGTTGGCCGAATTGTTAGTTAAGGACAACCCTTAAGAAATTTGTTAGTTTGTCAACCTTAAGCAAGATAATGGTGAATGGTATAGAGTGTCCTTAGGCCAGGGCCTGTGTGGGGTGTGACAGCTGAAGTGATTCTTCCTCGGTGCTTTCGAAGGTTAGCAGCTTGAACTTCCCTTCCTAGTTTCTCTTCCTCGCACTCGTTCACCGAAACAGGCCAATTTGTGTTTCTTAGTCTCCATTTCGTGGCTGTCGTTTGTCGACCGTTGGTTCATTCATAATTTAGAAGCTTTAAGAAGCATTAAGCTTAGCTAGTGAATAAAGGTTAGATTATAGTTTTCTTAATTTCTTTCATTCTCTCTTTTAGAATTCGGTTTTTGAGATTCAGTTTGAGATGAATTATTAACCACATAAAGCCTACTCTGGCATCTTATGTTTCGAAGTAGTAATGTAGGCAGTCATGGGTTGAAATCCATCAGAGTTTGTTTGCTACTTGTTAGCAATACAACAATGTAGTTCACGTAAGCTCATCGAATTGTTGATTCAGACATTTTTATGTTCTGTTGTTGCTTTAATTTTTGTTTGCTCCAACACTGGCTTTGATCTTCTTGTTGAAATGCTTATTAGTTATTACAATGATTGATAGAGATTTATGGATTTTTGTTTTTCCCCAGCACCAGCACCAGATTTATGGATTTTTCATGTTACTTGTCCACGTAGAAATTGTGCATTTTTCATGTTATTTCTTATCCAGTTAATTGGTTATTTGTATTGATGTTTCTCATACTTGATGTTGTTATTGATGTTGTTTCTGCTTGTTGTTGGTAATAGATGGTTTTGCAAGGAAGTGAAGGTGGGTCTCGTTCTCCGAAACTAAAGAATACAGTTGATTCACTTTCAATGGCCCCTACCTGGCCACAAATTGCAACAAGAGCAGCTGCAACTACATCTACATCTGAAGTTGCTGGAAAAGGTAGAGAAATTAAGAGAAAGCAAATGCAGCCAAGGTCTCACATCTAGGGCCACTTTGATAAGGTAATAACTGAAACCGGGGAGTATAAAGCTAAATGCAAGTATTGTAAGAGGCTGTTAGGAGGTCATTCTAAAGGAAATGGAACTAGTTCTCTTAGGAATCACTTCAATTCTAGTGCAAAACGCCATGAGTTAGAGTCAAGGCAATCTGAGCTAGTATTTGGTGAGAAAAATGAGGAAGGGGAAGGGGGACTAACATGCTGGAAGCTTGATCAAGCTACTGCATGAAAAAGACTAGCTTTCATGATAATTGTTGATGAATTGCCTTTTAAATTTGTGGAAAATGAAGGATTTAGGCGTTTCGTGAATGTTGCATGTCCTAGATTCCATGTTCCATCAAGACATACTATTGCTAAAGGTATATTTGAGCAATATGTAGAGGAGAGGAAATATTTGAAAGAGTTGTTTAAGAACACATCCCAAAGAGTTTGTCTTATGACTAATGATAGCCGAAGGGCTATCGCCTCTATCTGACCCGAACTTAGGGCATCAGGAAACCCGAGGATACTATTAACCCCCCCGAGGTACTATACAGAGCGCCTTCGGAAATGAAGAATCAGCTATTGCAAGCCGAAGAGGATCTGCCCGAAGGCGGAACCCTGAATCAGGGAACTCCCCAAACTACGGGCATATTTCCCGAAGGGGTGTCATTCACGCCAGAGGACGACCTCGTCCAGGGACTTCGGGAGTACGGCATGAGCATTTAAGGAGCCTCTGACATACCGCCCACAGGCACTACATGTCACCTCAAACGGCGATTTGACAGGCCGGCACCGTCCAGGTCTCGTCACAACCTGTCTCGGTTTAAGGCTCAAGAAACCTGCCGTAGGCTACTTGCCCCCTACGCCCAGAAATTCAGGAAAGATCTGACCAGACACGTGTCATGATCTGAACGAGCTGAATACTCTTATAAATATCAGGAAATAAACCTGGGCAAAGGATGGATCCTTGAGCAGACCCCTCTCTTTGAGAAAACACAAACAGGCAAAGCCTTTTTTACCTCTCAGTGCTCCTCTCTCATTTTCTTACAGGACACTGACTTGGGCGTCAGAGGCTCCTCCCCGAAAAAACACCCCGGGGACCTCCTAACCCTCTTCTCTGAGCTTTTCAGGCACGTTCCCCCAGGAAACCTCAACTCCAGACGCTCTCCCTCACAGGAAGTGCTCCCGGAAGTCACCATGCCTTCCAGTGAAGATATCTCTGGGCATCATTTGGCGCCGTCTGTGGGAAACCATCCTCGGGTCACCGTCGTTGAGACTCGGCGTTGTAAGGACAAGGGACTCTCGAGGTCCCCGTCCGCGCCTGAAGTCCAACCGGCCACTGAGCAAGCCCTCCCAGGGACTTCCACGCCTGAGGAAGAGTGTCCTCTGGTCATAACCATGAGCTTCCTGTGCGACTTTCAACGTTCTGTTGTGGCTGAAATGACACAACAGATAGACCGAAGGTGGCTGCAACAAGCTCAAGCCCAAAGGCCTCCTTCGCCAGCACACCCTCGGGAAAAAAGCCCCAAACCAACTCATCGTAGTTCGGGATCCGGAGACCCACGAGAGGAGTCTTCAACAGAAAACATGCCCCTCGGGGCACGGCTTGCGGGTCAAGCAGGGTCAAGGCGACCCAAAATCGCACACAGGAGGAGCCAGTTGCCTGAGGCGAGGTCCCCATCCCCTCAGCGCCGAACTCGCTCCCCGAAGAGGCACCGACAATCCCCCCTGCCAGAAGAAGAACCTAGCGCCACGGCCCTTATGGAGAAAATATTGGCGAGGTTGGACAGAGTGGAGAAACAGGTGGCCTGCAAACCTGTCTGGGACCTTTTGTGGGGACGAGTCCCCATTCACCCAAGATGTAGCTGAGGCAGCCATGCCAGGTGACTTCAGAGTACCTCGACTGGAAACTTATGATGGTCGTACTGATCCATAGGCCCATCTGACCAAGTACAGATGCAGCATGATGATGCACGGTGCCGACGACGCTACCTTGTGCAAATGTTTCGAGGTCACTCTCGCTGGGCCAGCAACAGCTTGGTATAACTCATTGGCCCCAGGAACCATTTCGGAGTTCCAGGAGTTATCCACGGCCTTCATACAGCAATTTATCGGAAGTCGGCCAACGGCGAAGATGCCTGTACAGATGTTCGACATAGAGCAAAGAAATGGAGAAACCATCCATGACTATGTCGAAAGGTTTAACAGGGAAGCTTTGAGCATCCCGGATTTTCGGCTCGAAATACGCATTTTAGCCATGACGCGAGGTCTTCAGAGGGACTCGCAATTGTTTTACGAGTTCTCTAAAGACCCCCCAGACACCCTCGGTGAATTTTACCGAAGGGCGGAGCAGCACTTGACCACCGAGAAGCTGAGAATGGGTGGGCCGAAGTCCGATCACGCCCGAGCTGAAGGATCCAACAAGCAAACCCGGTATCCCACCGAACAGGCAGGCCGACCTCGGAGAACGCGAGGAAGGAAAACCCCCATTTTCACACCCCTGAACACCACAAGGACCAACATCCTCATGACAATGGAAAGGCAGGGAACTCAGGTTCAGCGGCCACGGGCCATGATCGCCGACAACAGAAAGAATATGAAGAAGTTCTGCCAGTTTCATCGCGACCACGGTCACGACACCGAAGACTGCTTCCAATTGAAGAAGTATATAGAGTCGCTGATAAAACAGGGCCAACTTCGGCGTTATTTGCGCATGCCTTCCTCGAAAGGGAGAAAATAGGAGGAAGGAAAGGCAGAAGATGAGGACTACGACTCCGACAGGCGGAGAAACCGAAGTCTGCAAAGGCACCCCCCACCTCCAGCAGGAATCATACAGACAACAACGACGGGGCTGCCATCCTCGAAAAGAAAGAGGAAGGCCAGAGAAATATCAGTCATGGAGTATCAAAGTCCAACAAAAAAACTGGCCCGAAATGATGGTTCCGTCGTCATTTTTCCCCATGACGGCCCATTGTTGATCATGGCGAGAATAGGAAACTGGGACGTCAAGAGAGTGCTCCTTGACGACGGATCAAATGCCGACGTCCTGTTTTCACACTTGCTGTCGAGGTTGGGTGTATCTAGCAGCGACCTCAAGCCCGTCACCTCGCCTACCTTCGGGGTAGGTCCGTTCGAGCTGCCCGTCCTCGGATGGATCGATCTCCCTTTGATGCTGAAAGGGACTTCGGTAATTGGGACAGCAGAGTTGTATGCCTCCACAATGACAAGGTTCATCATTATGGATGTCCCTTCATCGTACAACGCCATCCTTGGAAGACAGACACAGGGAAACTTGCACATTCGCCCTGATGTCAAGTTCTTAACCGTCACTTTCCCCGCTAAGGATGGAGATGCGGAAATCTTCATAGATTAAGGCGAAGGAAGGAAAGTGTTCGTCAAAACACGAAAGGCTCCAGCAAACAACTTCGCACAAGCAATGGAGGCAAAGGCACCAGAGAAGGGCAAGGAAGAAGATCCCGCGAAAGCGGAAACGGAAACAGTAAAACTTGTCCCAAGTCAATCTACCCGAATGGGGAAGAGCTTGGCCGAAGGTGACAAGAAAAAACTTGTATCTTTTCTACTGGAAAATAAAGATCTATTTGCCTACTCGCCAAAAGACATGCCAGGGATAAACTCTAGCGTCATACAGCACAGCCTTAAAGTTAATCCCGGGGCAAAACCTGTTCGGCAAAAGAAACGGAGCATCTCGGTCCATAAAAGTAACTTTGCCAAAACCGAAATGCAGCGCTTGTTAGACGCTGGTGTCATCAGGGAGGTCAAAAATCCCGAATGGTTGAGCAACGTGGTTATCGCCATTAAAGAAGGAAGCAGTAAACTCTGGATGTGCATCGACTTCAGAAACTTGAACGATGCTTGCCCAAAAGATTCATACCCTCTCCCACCGATAGACCAATTGGTAGACTCAACTGCCGAATATGGGCTCCTAAGTTTCTTAGACGCCTTCAGTGGGTATCATCAAATAAGGATGGACCCCGAAGATGAGGAAAAAACCGCCTTCATCACCAAGGGAGGAACATACTGCTATGTCAGAATGCCCTTCGGGCTTAAAAATGCGGGAGCCACCTACCAGAGGTTGATGAGCAAGGTCTTCAACGACCAAATAGGGAGAAACATGGAAGTGTATGTTGACGATATGATAGTCAAAAGCAAGCTGCCTGACGACCACGTTGCAGATCTAAAGGAAACCTTCCACAAGCTCAGAACCTTCGGGATCCGTCTCAATCCCGAAAAATGCATCTTCGGAGTAACCTCAGGAAAATTCCTCGGGTACATGGTATCAGAAAGAGGCATTGATGCTAACCCAGAAAAAATCAAGGCTCTGCTCGAGTTCCGAACTCCCGCCACAATAAAGGATGTGTAGAGACTCACTGGAAGGATAACCTCTCTTAGCAGGTTTATTTCCAGGTATGGAGACAGGTGTCGACCGTTCTTCAAGGTCCTTGCAAAGGCAACAAAAGAGGAAAACAACCTCGGAAATAATGATCATCCTTGGAACGAAGACTGCCAAAGGGCCTGGAAAGAACTTAAAGTCTATTTAGCCAGCCTGCCCACCCTGCGACAACCTTGCGTAGGAGAGTCACTTGTGTTATACCTCGCCGTCACAGAAAAGGCTGTGAGCTCGGTCCTTGTGAAAGAAGAGGGGCCGAAGCAGTGGCCGGTCTATTATGTAAGCAAATCCCTGCATGGCGCCGAAATTAGGTATCCTTTGTTGCAAAAAGCCATATATGCCTTGGTGCTGGTAGGGAGAAGGCTACGACCATACTTTCAGGCTCACCCTATCATCGTCCGAAGTAGTCTACCACTTCGGGATGTCATGAGGAAGGTGGATCATTCCGGAAGGCTCTCCAAGTGGTGTCTAGAGCTTGGCGAACATGACATCGCTTACAAACCTCGGAAAGCCATAAAAGCTCAAGCACTGGCAGACTTCATCGCCGAAGTACCCACCACCAAGGACAGCCATCCGGATCCTGACGAAGGTGATCCCGAATGGACTTTGAATGTTGACGGAGCCTCGGGGTCCGAACACCAGGGAGCTGGCGTGATCATTAGGGGTCCTGAAGGCCTAGAAGTGGTGAAGGCTATCAAGTTCGACTTTCATGCCACCAACAATATGGCGGAATATGAAGCCCTCATAGCAGGATTGCGCCTGGCCAGAAAAATTGGCATAAGGAACCTGAAAGCTCACAGCGATTCTTAGCTGGTGGTACGCCAAACGGCGGGAGACTATGAGGCAAAGGACCCAACCTTGGCAAAATATCATGAACTGGTGGCAAAACTCATTCGGGAGTTCGACACCGTGCGAATCGAAAACGTGCCTCGACGTGATAATGCCGAGGCAGACTGCTTGGCAAAATCAAAAGCATACACCGAGGTGCTGGGTCACCCGAGCATCACAGTGTTGAGCATATCAACTTCGGGAAAAGGCTGGAAAGACCCCATAAAAGATATCTCGCAGACAATACGCTCCCCGAAGACCCCAGTGAAGCTGCCAAAATCCGAAAACGCTCCGGCTGATTCTTCCTAATTGGCGAAGAATTATATCGGCAGGGATATGCAAACCCACTGCAGAGGTGTGTCGGCGAAGAGGATATTGAAATGATCCTCGAAGAAGTACACGAAGGCGCTTGTGGTTCGCACATCGGAACCGACGCCCTTGCAGCAGTAATACTTCGCCAAGGATATTTTTGGCCTACCCTGAGAAAGGACGCTAGACAGTTCGTCCGGAAATGTGGTAATTGCCAAAAACACGCAAATATCCGGAGGACACCCTCGAAAATGGTGACTTCGGCTGATTATCCCTGGCCCTTCATAGTCTGGGGCATCGATCTCATTGGGCCGCTCCCAACAGCCCCTAGAGGCGTAAAATTCTGCGTTGTAGCAGTAGACTATTTCTCCAAATGGGTCGAGGCAGAACCACTGGTGACTATCTAGGCAAAAGAAGTGCAGAAGTTCGTATGGAAAAACATCGTATGCAGATTCGGCATACCGAGGGTACTTGTAGCTGATAATGGGTCCTAGTTCACAGATAAAGGATTCCAGGAATTCATCAGCGACCTCGGAACAAAAATGCACTTCACCCCAGTAGCTCACCCCCAAAGCAATGGGCAGGTAGAAGTATCTAACAGGACCATAAAAGATGGTCTGAAAAAGAGACTGGGGGAAGCAAAAGGGAAATGGCCAGGAGAGCTCCAGAGCGTATTGTGGAGTTACCGAACAACACCCCAAAGAGCCACAGGGGAGACCCCCTTTCACTCATCTTCGGCACAGAAGCCATCATCCCAATCGAAGTCGTGCAACCGTCGGTACGGGTACAAGTATTCGATGAAAGTGGGAATGACCTCGGCTTAAGAGCCAAGCTCGACCTTGTCAGCGAACACAGAGAAATAGCTGAGCTAAGAAGAAAAGCCTTTCAGCAAAGAGTGGCCGCGGCTATAAACTTACGAGCCAAGCCAAAGGAAATCAAGGAAGGAGACCTCGTTCTCCGAAAGGCTGACTTTGCACCCCGAAGGCCCTCCCACGAAGTACTTCGTGCAAATTGGGAGGGACCTTATCTGGTTCTTGCCGAAGTACGAAAAGGCGTGTATAGACTTGGTGACGCCGAAGGCATAGAATTAAAAAATACTTGGCATTCGAATGCCTTGAAAAAATTCTATGCTTAAGGTTTCGCGAAAGAATTGTGTTGTACAAATTTGGAAAATATGCTAAGTACAGAAGTTCCTTAGAAAAACTCTCAAAGTACAAAACGTGTACAAGTCAGAATTTCTCGTAGGCGTTCGCCGTAATAAGCGCAGGTACGATTTCCCGAAGACCTTTGAGCGATCATGTTCGGGAAAAATGGGAAACGAAAAATCGTGCGAAGGTACTCGCCGAAGTGAGCGCAGGTATGATTTTCCGAAGTCCCTTGAGCAATCATGTTAGGGACAAAGGGGAAAAACAAAACGTCTCACAAAAAGACTTAGCCAAAAAATCTTCCTTAAAGTGAAATTGGCTTACAGAAAAGAAGAAGTACAAAAAGAAGGAGAAAAAGGCAAGGAGTCCTAGAACAAACTAAGGGATCTCGGCGTCCCGAGACCCACTAGCCCCTACGTCCTTGCCCGCCACCTTTGGCGCCGGAATAGAAGAGGGCAAGTTCAGGTACTCAACCTTGGACCAGGACCACCGAGGCGCCTCGGGGATATTTAGAGCCTTCAAGAAAGAGAGGTCCAGATCTGGGAACCTCTGAAGAACTTGGTGCCGAGCAAGGCAAAACCCGTCCTGAAAAGTGACCTTCGCCATCTGGTCGAATTTGTCTTTTCCAACCCCAAGTTCGTCAAGGTCGTCCTGCAGATCCGCGACCTCCTGCTTCAGTGCCTTCACCTTCTTCTTCTTTGACTCCTTCTTCAAGGAATCGACCTCGGCCTAGAGCTCGGCCTTCTCAGCTAGCGCCTTCGCCAGGAGAGCCTCAGATTCTGACTTCTCCTTCAGAAGCGCCTCGTTTGCCGAAATCAGCTCCGCCACCTGAGAGCCGAGGTCGGAAATTTTCTGGGAGAAGTCCTTCAAAAGTTTTTCCTTTTCTTTCTGGAACTCCTCCCGAAGGGCCGCAACTTCCTTCTCCGCAGCATCAGCCAGCTGCAGGTTCTTGACAGCCAATTCCGAGCACATGGCCTTAGTTTTATCAATCACCTCTAAGGCCGAGGCTCGGAATGCCGTTTGCCTGGCTACCCGAACTCTGAGGAAGCCGGCGTACCCCAGCAGCTGCAAAGGGAAAAAGGCGAAGTCAGTAAGACAAAGAAAAAGCCAAACACTTAGAAAAAGTTTAAGGGAAAAAGATAGGCGTAAAGCATACCTGGGCAGCGTGCTCGGAAAGCTTCGCAGTGAGGGAGTCATCGCCCGGATGAGCTTCCGCGATGGCCCTAAAGGAGGCCTCGGTAAGCATCCCCTTCGCGATCTCTTTGGCCATTTGCTGGCAGTCTCCGGAGTACAAATTCATGTCCTCCGTAAACGACCAGAAAGGCTCCTTCGGGATTTTCCCTTGCGGGACTTTGGCATCACGAAGGGCTTACCTCCGGGTGTGTTCGGTCGCCTAATTTAAAGTAAGTGACTCCCCTGCACGGCAAAAACAAAAAGCTGCTCAAGGCAAGTACATCACAAAATTCAGCACGTGAAGGCATCAAACTTTGCTTCAGAAAGCAAACCTGGAGGCACCTCGACGACGTCATCACTGGAGTCCGGGGACTCCTTGGTGGAGATCCCCTTACCTTTGCGTTTACGCCGCTCCTCGACAGAAGAAACCTCTACCACGGCATCTAGAAGGGCCTGCAACGGGGTAGGGCTCTGAGGAGGGACGTCGGCAGCGACTTCGGGCGGCGGAATGGCAGCAACCTCGGGCTCCTCACTCGCCTCCTCAAGTGCTTCCAAATGAGAAGGCTGAATGGTCCTCTTCGCCCGTTTCGCCGAAGGCCCAGCCCCCGTCGTTTTCCTCCTTCGGGAAGCTGCCTTCTTTGTCTGTTCACCATTTTCAACTTGGCTGGTAAAAAGGGATTTGTAGAAGGCAGCAGTGGCGTCCCCCATCTCTGAAAAAGAAGGAAGATATCAGCATGAGTCCAAAATGGAAACAAAAACAAAGGGAGTCTGAGATAACTTACTCTCAAAGAAAGTTTCGTAAGAAATTTCCTCCCGAAGGAGTTGCACCAGCCAGGAATCCTTCCCAGCGATGGCAGGAGCTGGCATCTTGAGGTCTGTTTTGTGCTCCTTCACTACCCCTAACTCCCGAAGGACTTCCTCGGTCATTAGCCTCCAATTGATGAGGAAGGGGTAGAAAGAGCGCGAAGAGACCTCGGGACCCAAGTCTGAGACAGCACGGATACGTCCGTCGAAGTCCGCAAAGATAGGAGCCAACTCCGGAGTTAGCAGTATCCTCGGATCCACGACGTCCATCTCCAGCTTTCCCTGAGCCCACTTGGTTGGAACATGCGACCAGGCCTCCTCCATCTTCAGAAAGAAAAATTTTTGTTGCCACCCTCGCCAGCTGTCCTTGGTGGCGAAGGTGAACATATATTTCTTGCTCCCAGATCCCCGAGGTAGCATGAAGTAAAAGCCACCCTTCGGGACCACGAAGAGCTTGTAGTACTGCATAAAAATAACAAAGTGGGGTTCTATCCCGAAGACGCCACACATGCAGATGAAGGTTAAAATAGCAGTACGAGTTCGACGGAAGTTGATTTATGGCAATGCCATGAAATTGGCAGAACTCGCAAATCATTTTCGGAGGAGGGTACCGAAGTCCGGCCTTCAGTTGGGCTCAGAAAACGGTAACCTCATTACTACGGTTTGAAAAGAAAAATTGGTCAGAACGAGGCAACCTCGTAACGGCATACGAAGGAAGAAAGAACTTTTTCTTCCATCTTGCTAGTTTTTTGGGGGTGGTGCAACAAGGGTGAGACAAAAGGGGTTGCCAGCTCTCGGGGATAGGCATGATTGGCTAAAAAACAAGTTCAGAAAAGCTCAAAAAAGCAAAAATCAGAGGACTTTGGAGATCAAAAACCCACCGAATGATTTGCCAAAATCTGGATTTGAAAACGCCGTCGTGAAAGGTTGCCGGAAAGAAACTCTGTCAGACAGTACCGCCGCGGAAAGCAGGGAAGAAAAAGTAGTTGCAAGCAGAGAAAAGAGCAGAAGCGAAACCAAAAAGAGGAACTTATGATGGAATGGGCTATATATAGGCCGAAGGAGGGTAGACGAACCGGCGTCATAAGTATCCCTTGAAGGCGAACAGTCGCCATAACTGCTCTCTGCTCCCGAAAAGACGTGCCCTCTGTAACTGATGCGACTCTCCGCCAATCACAGTATGCCACGTGTCAGCTGTCGCGCCAAAATAGGGGACGCGCCTTCTGACACCCCTAAAAAACTGGGACGCGCCGCTCTAGACTGACACGCCTGGCCATGAGACGCGACGTTGCACAGACCTGCAAAAGCAAAAAGTAGGTTGCCTCGGAGACACCAAAAGAGAGGCTATGGCCGAACAGCCCATATCTTCGGGCAAAAGGTGTATCTCTGGCACAGGCTCTACTCCCTCAAAACTCCCGAAGAACAACCTCGGAAAGACTGCAAACCGAAGTCTCCACTTCGGCTTTCGAAAGGGGGGCATGTGATAGCCGAAAGGCTATCGCCTCTATCTGACCCGAACTTAGGGCATCAGGAAACCCGAGGATACTATTAACCCCCCCGAGGTACTATACAGAGCGCCTTCGGAAATGAAGAATCAGCTATTGCAAGCCGAAGAGGATCTGCCCGAAGGTGGAACCCTGAATCAGGGAACTCCCCGAACTACGGGCATATTTCCCGAAGGGGTGTCGTTCGCGCCAGAGGACGACCTCGAAGGGACTTCGGGAGTACGGCATGAGCATTTAAGGAGCCTCTGACATACCACCCACAGGCACTACATGTCACCTCAAACGGCGATTTGACAGGCCGGCACCGTCCAGGTCTCGTCACAACCTGTCTCGGTTCAAGGCTCAAAAAACCTGCCGCAGGCTACTTGCCCCCTACGCCCAGAAATTCAAGAAAGATCTGACCAGACACGTGTCATTATCTTAACGAGCTGAATACTCCTATAAATATCAGGAAATAAACCTGGGCAAAGGACGGATCCTTGAGCAGACCCCTCTCTTCGAGAAAACACAAACAGGCAAAGCCTTTTTTACCTCTCAATGCTCCTCTCTCGTTTTCTTACAGGACACTGACTTGGGCGTCGGAGGCTCCTCCCCGGAAAAACACCCCGGGGATCTCCTAACCCTATTCTCTGAGCTTTTCAGGCATGTTCCCCTGGGAAACCTCAACTCCAGACGCTCTCCCTCACAGGAAGTCCTCTCGGAAGTCACCATGCCTTCCAGTGAAAATGTCTCTGGGCATCAACTAATACATGGACTTCTTTACAAAGAGTGAATTATATGTGTCTCACTGCTTATTTCATTGATAGAAATTGGAAATTGCATAAGAAGATTTTGAATTTCTGTCCAATAATTGGTCATAAGGGTGAGACTATTGGAAAGGCAGTTGAAAATTGTTTTCTTGACTGGGGTCTTGGTAAGATATTCACTATTACTATTGATAATGCTAGTTCAAATGATGTAGCAATTGAGTTCTTGAAAAAAAAATCAACAATTGGGGAATAAGTGTTGTCAATTACAAGTTCTTGCATATGAGATGCATAGCACATATCAGGAATCTTGTTGTTATTGATGGATTGAAATAGATGCATGATTCTGTTTCAAAGATTAGAACTGCTGTTAAGTTTGTATGACAATCTCTACAAAGATATGCTAAGTTCAAACAATGTGTGGAAAAATAAAAGATTGAGAGCAAATCTTTATTGTGTTTGGATGCTAGTACTAGGTGGAATTCCACCTATTTGATGTTGAATACTGCCAATAAATTTGAGAAGGCTTTCAAGGCATATACTGATGATGATCTTTTTTTTGTTTTGGAGCTAACCGATACAATTGGGATGATTATAAGTGTTGATTGGGCTAATGTGAGAAGATTGGTTACTTTCTTAGAAAATTTTTATGAGTTGACTTGTAGGATTTCTAGTTCATTATATGTTACATAGAATAGATTTTTTCATGAAAGTTTTGAACTGGATGGTCGCAAGCAAGTGTGGATGAAGATTTTTCCTTAATGGCTTACAAGATGAAGGACAAATATGAAAAATATTAGCGCAATATTAAGAAGATGAATATGTTGATATATATTGCTGTTGTCCTTGATGCACATCACAAATTGAAGTATATTGAGTTTGTTTTGAATGACATGTATCAATCTAAGAAAGAACAAGGGGCTCGGTTAATACACAAGGTGCAGGATGCTTTGAATGACTTATTTGCTTGGTATGAGCTACAGTTTAAACCAAAGTCGGGTGAGTCTAGTACTGCAACCAGGGATTCATCCTCCAGACCAAGTGTAGCTGAAAGTGAAATCCAACATAGGATAGGGCAAATTTTCAAAAGGAAATGAAAAAGAAGTTTCGGTCACTGATGGGGAATGATGAGAACTTGTCAGATTTGGTTAGATATTTGAATGAACAGTATGAACCTGATGATGATGATTTTGATATCCTACAGTGGTGGAAAGTGAATAGTGTACGTTTGCCCATTCTTAGTGAAATGGCCCCGTGATGTGTTGGCTATCCCTATATCTACTGTGGCTTTTGAATCAACATTTAACATCAGGGGAAGAGTTCTTGATGCATTTAGGAGTTCACTTACTCCTAAGATGGTGCAAGCATTGATTTGCACTCAAGATTGGCTTAAGAGACAAATAACTCATGGTGTTGAGGAGGACATAGAGGAGATTGAAAAACTTGAAGAAGGTACCTGCTTTTTTAAAATTGGATTTTTAAATAAAATAGTTTAAGATTAGATTTTCTAAGTTTGTGGATTATTTTTTTTTTGGGCTTTTTATTTGTTTCTTTGCCTTAGAAATTTCCAAAGTGACATTTGGTCCTTCGGTCTTAGATATTTGAAGGAAAACTAGGTATGATATTTGGTTCATATTTTTTCTTTGAGTTGTGTTTATATTTACATTTAATTGTAGTATTTTTTTCCTCATTTTAGTGTTAATAGCTGCTGCAATTGTGTAATGGATGATACTTATTTTGGTCTCTAGATCATCTGTTTGTTGCTGGATGGTGTTATTGTCGGATGTTTGTTTGTTGCAGAAAATTTTATTTTTTGTTGGACGGTGTTGGATTCTAATGTTGGACAACTTGGACTTGTAGATTGTAGTGTAGTAAATGCTTATTGGAAATTCTGCTTCTTTGGATTCTGGGTTTTTATTTAGTTGTTACTGAATCTGATGTCTGAGACAAGATTGGACTTGTACAATGTTGCTTGTTGAACTTCTATGATATTTTATTTGCAATTAGGACCAGCTGAATTCGATTTGTTCCCATATAAATTTTGATTTTATTCAACCTTCAATTTTCGGTTATTCAGTTCTATAATCGAAAACCGAATTGCCTATTTGATTTTTGTTTTTTTCGGTTTTAACAGGAATTTTGGTCTATTCGGTTACTTATACCCACAACCGAAAACTGAAAATTAAACACTAATTCGGTTTTGGTTATAACCGAATAAAATGATTGCTCAGGCCTAGGAGTAGGGTTGGCGAAGGGAATTGAGGGGAAAAGAGAGCGGGGAGTTTGAAGTCCTTTCAAATATCATTAACAATGTGCAAGTAGAAAAAGATTGCTTAGAAAATTGATGGTAGAGGCTGAATCCAGCAAGTGTTTTTTCTGTCAGTGAAGCTGCCTGTCGAATTGCTGAAAACATATTGCAAAATGATGGAACTGAAGCAAGCAAATGGAACAATTAGGTCCCCAAAAAGATGAATGTTTTTTTCTAGAACATTTCAAGGCAAGCTGTTGAACAAGATAAATCTATTTCATCAGGGAATAAGGCCAAATAATATTCTTTGTTTTCTTTGTACTGATGCTGTAGAATCAGGAGCGCCTTGTCTAGTGCGGTGCAAGAAATATGAAGAAGTATGGAAGCAAATATTTAGATGGTGGCAGATTGACTATACCTCTGCAACATTGGATGTTGAAGACCGTTTATGTATGACTCCTCAAGCTTTAGTTGACAGGTCACAGAAGAAAGCTTGGGAAGCTATTTCATTCATTACAGCTTGGCTCATCTGGAAGCAAAGAAACAAGACTATTTTTGGAGAAGGTTAGAATTAATTTTTGAATATATTAGGAGATATACAAGGAGTATATTTTCTTTGGTTTACTAACATATGTCCCAAATTCAAAGTCCCTTGGTCATCTTGGGTTCTAAATCCCTTAGCTAGCAGTCAAAATATTATGTAACTTATTTTTATGGTTTAGATGTTCGAGTGCTTTGTGGCTTAATTGTGTAATTCTGTTTAAAGGGGGGAGCAGGTGTTATTCTTGTGGATAAACGAACATCACACATGAGCTTAGCCATTGGCTAGCTCTCATTTGTAATCCTTCTTGGTTTTAATTCAATTCTTTTGTAGTTCAAAAGAAAAATATATATAGCTAGATCATGTTGCATTTGGTTGAAATATTCATTTAAGAAAATAAGAAATAAAAATAAATATTCTTTAGTCAAATAATCTAATTTTAATGATTTAATTAAAAATAAAATAACAGTTAGCCAAATAAAATTATTCAACACTTTAATAGATTAGCCAATGTCACAATTTCCTCTGAAATATGTCTCAATTTAATTTATTGATAGTGTGTCTAGAATGTTTGTAAGTATTCGCTCTTATAGATATTGATCATTTGCTTAGGCTATAAAAAAAATTAAGATCCTACATTTTAAAATGTTTGAAAAATAATTATAAAAAATGAAGAGAGAAATTAAAGATAATATACACGTTTTCATAGTTTTAGGATACTAAACTAGAAAATCATAAAGTTTTAGGACTTAAATAGAAAAGTTCTCTAAGTTTTTCCAATTCAGTTTAAATTAAATCAACTGACTTATTTTTACTTTTATATCTTTTTTTTCATGAAACTAATTTTATTTGGAATTCAATATTATATAGATACCATAATCCATTTGAAGTTGTTAAATTTTTATGATTTGTTTTCTTTTTTAATGCTTTAAACTAGAAAATTTTATACAAATTTAGAAAGATTACAAAAGTTGTATTTTTAATAGATTGTTGCAACTACATGGTATTGGCTTTTAATTAAAATTAATTTTGTATAAAAAAGACATAAGAATAAAAATAAGTTATTTTGGAGTCAATTAACGTAAGTTAAAATGAATTAAGTTGGTTGTGCATTCCACCTCCACTTCTATCACTTTTTAATCCTTGGTATAACAAAAAGATGTTATGTGTAATAATTAAATAATTTGAGGATGATTGATGTAACACTTAATAGTTTCAGAATGATTAAGTAATAGGAAAATAGTTTAAGGACGATGAGTGACATTAACCCTTTATTTTATCTTACTACTCTCATTTGAACTTTCACAACCCAAAACCCAAAAAACTATTTTCTTTTTTAATCATCATTTAAACTCTCACCACAAAACCTCAAATAGATTTTTTTTAAAAAAATATTTTATGGTAAAAAAAATAAATTACATACATCATAATATTTGTATCCAAAAAATTGTTTCATCTATTATGGGATGGATGGAATGTCTAACAATTGTCATTAGACATTTCACTTCAGTTATGACTTAAACTCAAAATCTTATCATATTGATTAATTTAGAGATTTGACTATTACACCAATACTTCACTCCCAAGCATGCATGCATGCATACACACATACATATATGTACATGCATATATACATACATGCATGCATATATATATATATATATATGACATTTATTCAATTTTCAAAAATTTCAAATTGTCCCCTTTTCTTTAAAAAGGTAAAGGCTGTTACTACTGTTTACTTAAATTATAAAATGGATTCAAAATATCAACCACTTATTCAATCGCCAATTGGTTGGTTTTTTATTTTTTGGTGACCAATTAATGACCAAATGATTGGTTGCGCAAAGCGTAGTTACTAGTCAACTGGCAACTGAATGATGACTAATGAACAATTCAATTAGTGACCAAATAGTGACAAACTTCAGTCACTAAAGACTCTAAGATGCTTTTTTACGATTAGGTCGGTGACTGATTGTTATCTTTTTTTTTTTTCGAACAACAAATAGGTGATTTATGGAAAGATAAAAGGAAAAATACCCAAAAACTCACTATAGTTATGAACTTAGATTGATTTGGTAACTAAAGTTTTGAGTCATTCCAATTACATCACTAAAGTCATAGTTTTGGCCCGAATTGACCATTATTATTAGAGTTTGGTATCGAATATACCACCAGTCGTTAAAATTCTAACAATAAACATGAGAAGTTGAAGGTTTTAGAATCTTAGGGTTTTCATGTAACTTTTAACAAATTTTAGAAATTATATATAATTTTTCATTTTCACTTTTTGTGTGACAACCAGCTCTATCCTTCACTAGATCCTCCAATGGTATTCAAATTAGTCATCATATTCTAATACTACAAAAAACCCAAAATCTCGATCAAGTGAAATTTACTCATCCAAAATCGACATAATTCTGATTATCTGCTTTCTTGTATGACAGTCTTTTTATTTTGCAAATAGTGATATCCAATGCTCTCTCATCCGACATCATTCCATCACCAATGATGGATCTGGTGGCGACTAATACAGTGGTTGACACACAAAATAAATAAAAGTGGTAAATTATGCAAAATTCATGAAATTTGTTAAAAGTTGCATTAGTACCCCAATATTTCAAAACCAATAACTTCTCACATTTACCATTAAAATTTTTATAACAATGACATATTTGATACCAAACTATAATATTAATGATGCAATTAAAATCACTCAAAACTATAGTAATAAAAACAAAACAGTTCAGACGCATAAATACGGTGATTTTTTGTTTACTTTTCCTAAAGATAAATAGCCACTACAAAAAAACACGCCAGCTAGGTGCTGAGCATTTGAGTCGCCCTTTAACAGACAAAACCCCACTCAGTGTACATTAATGTCATCAAGAAAAAGTAGCTACATAGTTGCATAGAAAATTGCATCTCACTCGCCGTTAGTACACAGCGTTGCATCCTTTCCGCCACAAACTTACACGTTTCCGCGATCCATCGGCCATTGATTATTGTCTGAAAATTCAATTGTTATTTTTTATCAGAATTTTAAATTTTTTTGCAATATTTATCTTTCCTATAAACCTAGTAAAGAGAATATTTCTTTTAAATTTCGTGAAAAGTGAAAGATGGAATATGCCATTTTTATAAGACAAATGGAGTAATTTGTTGCATCAATAATAATCAACAAATTTCTCCATAGCCTGAGTTACGACTTCTGAAAGATATTCTCCAGGCCTCAGTAACCAGGCAATCATTAATTTACTACAAATAAAAGGGGGAAAAATAAAACAAGCAAACAAGAACAGAACAAAAAGGCCGTACAAATATATTGTACGGTAAAAGTTATAATTGATGGTCCAGAAAAACAGTCACAGGAGCTGCACTGGCACAGCCGTGCAAAAATTCCCTCTACTTTTTTCCTGGAGTCAGCACTCACTCGCCTATTTGAAGTTAAACTCACCCACTCTGTCACTTATCTCAGTGCCGGCTACCAACATTACCAAAACGAAAAAACAAAAAAAACCTTCATCAGTCTCATAAAAAGTGGTGTTTTTTTTTTTTTACACATGGAGATTAGGATATGTATAGTTTATATATTTTTTTTTTTTCCCTTGAAACTAAAATAAAAAAAATTTAGTTATAGTGAGAGCTTAAATGATTGTTGAAAAGAGAAAAGATTCTTTTTGAGGTTTTGTGCAGTAAAAATTTTAATGGAGATTGAAAAAGGAGGATTCTTTTTTGAGTTTTGTATAATAAAAGTTTAAATTTAATTTTTATTTTTGATTTTGTATAAGAAAAGTGTAAATGAGGATAGTAGGATAAATTTAATTTTAAGTCTGAAAAAAATGTGTTTCATCTTTTTTGTGATGGAGGAAGTATCTATTTAAAGCTGCACAGCTAATTTATATTTACAAGCTGTTAAAAAATACAAACATGAAATTAACTATTAAAAATGTGAAACATTATAAAATCTAAATATACTTATATAGAAATCCCGTTTAGGATATATACAAATGATTCTGAACTCTCATATAAATGAAAATATTTCAAATAAGCGTAGTTAGATGGAGGTGTTTTTTGTTTATCGCCTGATTAAGCTTTTGAATTTAAGATGAGTTCGTGGCCAGATGTGATGTCTTGCATGCTCTGTGAATCTCATTCTTCAAATCTTGTAGGAGATTCTAATAGTTAAGTTCTGCCATCATGCTTTGCAAATTTGAAAGAAAAACAGTGGACTTTATACTTCAGAACCAACAAGGCACTTCCCATTAATGAGAATAGAAACAAACAGCATTAGCTTGTCATCAAGTAAAACATATTGGAGTGGGAGCCCAAGATCCTCACTTTTCATAGGTGTGGCTCAACCTCCTGAAACTAGAAATTTAGGTGTTTGATTCAACCTAAGAGTGTATTTAGAAGGTATTAAATAATGAATTATTAATTACTTATTTTTAATTTTATTGATTTTTTTACTTAACTTATACTACAGTTGAAACTTTATAATTGAATTTAAAATATTTTTCTCAAAAAAATATTTATTTTTATCAAAATTTCCTTTTCCAAGTTGGGTATGGAAAAATCCATAAAAGATTAATTACTTTATAACAAATTTTATTTTAGTGATTAATAGGTAAGTAGAGTATTTTCAGGACTCAAAGGACAACCGAACCAATCTTGTGTGGTACTTTTTGGAAAATAGATGAGAACTCTGACCTTCTTATAATGTCCTCAATACTTTAACTATTGTGTCAAAGCCATGAGAACATCGGTTGAGTGTTCACTTTTAATGACATCAATTTCAAACCAATAACTAATAAAATTAAAATAATAAAATTTTTAATTGAAAACGAACATAAAAAAGACACTAAATTTTTATAGGGAAAGATCATCACCTCCATCATTGAAGAGCCAATTTAATTAAAAAGAGATCGAAAGAAAGTCCTGGAAATATCAGAGCGCCAGACAGAACCCTGTATTTATAAAGCTTTTTATAGGAGTCCAATAATTACAACCCTTAACGGCTTCACGTCTCCCATATCAATATGTATATATATTCCTAGCTAGCTACCTCATCAGATATTTTTTTCATTATTCAATTCAATGTTAGTTTTGTACACCAATCATACACGTCGTCATAAACCCTTCACTTATATATTTATGGATCGAAGTTCATCAATGAAGAGAATAATGAGGTTATAACTTATAACACCCCACCGTAAATGTTCACTACTAAAAAGAAAAAACCTAAAATTCGAGGATAGAATTCCGTCGGAAGGACGTTGGCAAATATGACGGTTAGCCGTTGGATTCGTCTGACGATTCGACGGGGGCAGCGGTTTTGAACAATATTTCGCATCTGAAAAAAGAAACAACATTTATTGATGATAGGAACAAAATTACGCACATAAGAGCAATAGAGTCTTTATATTCCCATCTAATGTTGAGAAGAAAGTTTATTGTCCGTTTTTTATCACCGAGTATTTATTATGTCGACACTCTTTTTATGCTCAAATGCCATCCATGTTATATTTAGGAACTAGTATTTAGTAAAGTTAAGACTTAGGATTAGAGTTAGAATTGAACATGAATATTTAGGGTTTAAGGTTTTAAGGTTAAGGTATGATGGTTTAAGTTTAGGAATGAGGGTTTATATATAGTTAAGGTTAAGGTTAGGGAATTTAGGGTTAGGGCAAGAGTTTTGGACTTACAGGGTTCAGGGTTTAGAGTTTAGATTTAAAGTTTATGGTAAAGTTAGGGCTAGGGTTTAGATTTATGGTTTAGAGTTTAGATTTAGGTATAGGGTTTATTGTTAGGATTGAAGATTTATAGTTTAGGTTAGGTTTTGCGTTTAGTGTTTTAAGTTTAGGGTTAGGGTCTTAATTAGGTTTAAGTTCAGATTTAGGTATAGAGTTTATGGTTAGGAGGATTAAGGGTTGATGGTTAAGGGTAGAATTGTGTTTAGGGTTTTAGGTTTTAATAATTATGCATTAGAAACAAATACAAAGATTTAAATAAAATATTTTACTATATTAACTATATTCAAAATTGTAGGCAAAGAATTGAAAAATAAATATTACTTTTGTTGATAATTAGAATACAATTTAGACTCCTAAACTAGTAAAACCCAGAACATCCCTAAATCTGTAAATTCTAGAAGACCCTTAAACAAACCAAAACAAGTTGTTTTGTTAATTTGTTCTTTAAATTTCACAAGATCTCTAAACAAAAAATATTTTTTAAATATTTTTAAGTTTTTTAAATTCCATGGTCATAATTGATGTACAATTTAGATAAACGATCAATATATAAAAAAAAATCATTTTTTTTAAATATTTGTCTACCATATATTTTATGTTGATTTGGATTAAAATCAAGTTTTGCCAAGTTTAGTTAACGGGTTATTTCCACTACTAGAAAAGGTGATATTTGCGACGGCATAATTAGCAACGGCTACAAACCGTTGCTAATTAGCGACGGCACGAAATCGCTAAAAGTTCGGTGAAAATGTTGTGATGGCTAATTGTTGCAAAAAGTTAGTGACGGCTTAAAGTTGCTAACTTAGCGATGGGTAATATCGCTAAAGTTAGCGACAGCTTGCCCTCACTACTTTAGTGACGTCAAACCATAGCTAAGTTTTGTGAGGACATTTGCACGGCCATCCTTCGGTAACTATTGCAACACGTAGCCCTTGTAAGAAGAAGGTTAATTATCCTGCCCAAATCTGGTGGCAGTTTAGCTACATCTGCCTGTCAGTAAACTTTAGTAATGACTCACTTTCGCTAAATTTAGTTATTATTGTGGTAGTTAGTAGGTACTAAGTTTAGCGAAGGGTAGCCTTAACTAATGTTGTAACGATAAGGTGTCGCTAATATTGCAACGGCAAGGTGTCGTTAATTTGCAACAGTTAGTAATCGCTAATACTATATTGAGACATTAACCATTCGCTAATATAGCGACAGCAACTTGTTGCTAAAGTTATTGAAAGCCTACCCTTGCTAATTGTCCAAAATAACAACTCCTTGCTAATTCTAATTAAGCCAAAATTAGTAGCACATAGCCCTTACTAAAAGTCAATCACGTACCTACAGAAATTTAAGTGAGTTTCCATTTTTCATGATGTCCATGCCATTATTTAATCTTTATCATATGCCCTTAAATTTTGGACATGATTTAGTTTAGTTATTGTTTATGTTAAATCTACTTTAAATTTGATTTAGTTATTGTTTATGTTAAATTTTTCACAATTTAGTTTAGTCATATGTCACTTGTTTAATTTTAGAATTACAAATTAGAATTTGTGTAATTTGAATGCTTTGCTATTTGGTGAGCAAAAATCTCTAAAGAAATTTTAAGTAAATAATGACAGAATTTGTGTTAGGTCAGTCTCAAGTCTGTGTTACTTAGGGCTTAGGTCATTTTGAGTTTGGATATTTCGGGTCATTTGGGTTTGAGTTTTTACTTCAATTAGGTTCAAGTTTAGGCCAGGTTTAGTACAATCAAATTCAGGTCATTGACTTTTTTAGTCAAATTGTCAAACCCTAACTCACCCAACCCTATTGTATCTAGGAGGTTAATCAAGATTTTAGTTTCTGAGGGTGAATTAAAGCATGACAATGAGGATGCTTACTTAAAACTTTCATGTACTAATAAGGCAATACTTATGTAAAAGTTGTTAATTTAGAATTTATTAAGTTCGAAGTTTGATGTGTTAAACTTGTGAATGCATTTGGGTAGGCTTACCCTTATGTCTACCTGGTGTGTAGATGGGTGGGTGCTAGTGTACCTTGGTGGGCATGTATGCTTGTGCTAGAAGAGCTTACCTTTTGGGTACCAAAGGTGTAATCAAGGTACATGCACAGGTTGGGCGCAAGGGCGCCTTGGGGGCCTACCAGGTGTGCACTAGCGGGCATGTTGGCACTTGTGTCTATGTGTGCATTGGTGTGCCTAGGAGGGCTTATCTTAGGTCATCCTAAGGTGCTTGCCAAGTTTCATTAAATATGCATTCTAGATCATACTTTAAGCCAAGGTTGTCAAGATCGGGATCTTACCTTGGATTGTTTTTTGTCATGCATGATCGGGATCACAAGATCGGATCATGGATCGTAAGATCCTGCCAAAACGTAAAATTTTTTATATAAATAATATAGTTTATGTAAAGGATCAATTATATTGGACACCCATGTTAATCTTGAGTGCCATAATAATGTAAAAATCTTCATTTAAAAATTATTACCCCATTTTAATTCTCTTTATTTAATGTTCTTTTTATTTCTATCTAGCTGAAGTCTTAAAAAAATTATTCTCATTAATTAATTTTTGTTCTTTTTTTTGTTTGGCTCTTGACTGACCCTATTTTCTTCCTATATCTAGATATCTTGGAACTTGATAAAAATAAATGAGTAATTAGGCTAGCATTGTTTGGGGATTAGTTGGTCAACTTTTTTATTTTGTCAACAAGGAGTTATGAGGTGGGATAGGCAAAAGCAAAAGGTTTGCTTTTTCGGTAAGAATTACTAGGGAGTTATATTTGTCTTTAGTCTTTCGAACAAAGACACATGCATAATTCACTCTAAATGAAATTAAAAAAAAAAATTAAAGATGCTGCCTTTAAACTTGCAAACTGTGGTATGTCTTTCCCTCTTCCTTTCTTTCTTCTACTTAGAATAAGCGCTGACCGAGTTGGAGAAAATCCGAGTGAGCTACTCTTCAGCACCTACAAGTTTCAAAAAAATTAAAGCCCACCTGTGCGCACCAAAGCTCCAAAGCTTGTCCTCCATTTTTACCCCAACGCCAGCCTTTTTGCCGACCACCTCCCATGGGTGATCCGGCTCCCCAAGTCAAATTTGTCTCTTCGTGCCCCCTTCCCGCTCCTCCCTTCCTCTATTTCTTCATCTTCGACATCGTTCTCGTGAAACTCATCTCTGTCCGACACTGTCCATTGAGGTTTGAAGCAGCCTTTCTTCCTCATTCTCACTCAACTCTTTCCCTATCCTAGCTTTTCATCTCAGACAAGCAACCTCAGCCCGGTTGCGATTACCAGCTAGGATCGGTGAGATCCTAGTTTCCTACGGTCTTATGATTCTAAACGCGATTCCATTGCAATCCTACTACGGTATTAATCCCACTACAATTTGTATAGGTTTTATGGATTCAGATCGTAGGATCGCACGATCCTACATTTTGGATCGCGTTTTTAAAAACCTTGCTTTAGTAGTACAAAACATAGCTACCATGCATGCAACATTTTTGCACATTTCACGTAGTACCTTATGAGGCTTACTTGCAAGAACACTGTGTACTAATAAGGCACATGCCAACTCTAAGTCCCTAAGCCAGCATTATGTACTTACATTTACAAGTTCAAAATTTGGCACTTTAGGGATTGCATGGCCAAGACATATACACACAAAAAGTTGAGCTAACTAAGTAGCATGCATAATACACAACATGGGTTACACTGTCCAATGCCCACTGACACTTTAACTTCTATTTTTATTTGACATCTAGGTAGCATTTCTCTTATAAACCTTATAATCTTTACCAAAACTAGGATAGAGCCAAAAGCAACCAACCCCACAGTAGCCATTAAAGCCTACAGTTTAATTCAGAAACATTAGTCCATAACATAAACTCTTTAATTTTTCTTCCATAAAGCAAAACAATTGAGTCATACCTCCTTATACATATACCTCTAATGAGGTTTCTTAGCACATGCTACTCCACTTCCTTTCCTGAAATGGGTAGAAACAGGGCATAAGCACGTTTTTACTCAATAAGGGTTCAATATGGCACCTAGTGCCTACAATGTTCAAAACATTGTTATGTACATAAACCTCTAATTTCTCCTTCAAGTACCTGCAACCAAAGACAAAGAAAACACTAAAGAAGCATAGAACAATATAATATAAAATAACTATACACATAATATGGGGTTAGCACATGCATCCAACAAAGAAGCATGCAAAACACACACACCATATACACGATTTTCACTTAGGACTTAACAAGCATTTTTCTTTTGATTAAGCATGTGATCACTTTGAATTATAATCAATTTAACATAGAGCTCCAGGTTAATGAACAAGTTTGGCCATACTTGATCAAGAACTCTAATGCTTGCCACAAGTAAACTAGCTAGCTTACTATAGTGCCTTAGCACACATAGCCCATTTTCTTAGCTCATAGGATTATTTGGCCATAACCATCTCCGAGGGCAATCTCCTTCCCATAAAATTCCAGGTGAAGGAACTTAAATTGAACCCTTACCTAGCTTGAAATTGGCAGTTTAATGGCAGGAACACCTCCATGCACCAAACGCACCACCATAGCTCTACCTTGGAGCCGTCATGCTCGGTTTGGCTTATTTGCTTCTCAAACTTGTTTCTTCATTTTACAGGTCATCTTACCTAGTTTTTCTGAGCTTGGCAACTGCTACAAATGCCTAAGAAGCTGCCTTTAGTTGAACTAAATGCCCAAGTGGTGGAGAGTAAGGCCGGTTGGCTTGGCGGTTAACATTTTTTACTAAGTCTTGGCCTTAATCTCCCATAAACCATATATATAGTTTAGGAGATTTAGTAAACCTATTCAATTGAATTTGAGGAACAATTTAAGCACCCACTTCATCCTTTAATTTGGCCATTTAGGGCATCAAATTTTCACATGCCCTTAGAGACCCTTTAAGTGCACCCGAGAGCCCCCTAGTGCACCTAATGGTGCTCATCACTTTTATTGTGTGCCTCTCACTTCTTTTTGGCCTACATTGCAATCCTTATTTTCATTTTAACATTAAGCATCAATCTTGCACCATTTCTCTTAAGGCACATGGCTTTAAAGCCTTTACAATCACATGGGTGCACAAAAGGGTTTGCCTCAAAGCCACCATGTGGCCCTCCCTTGGTGCCCTCTTAATGCCCTTAGGTTTCTTGGCCATACTTTTCTCATTTTGAATCTTTTATTTCAAGGCCTACCTTGGCACTTAATATTAACCATTTTGGTTCACAAAGGTAGCACTTTCCTTCATGTTTCACTTATGTGCATCTAGGGTACTATTGGGTATCCTATTGGGCACTTGGCTTCATATACCTATTGTATTCACATATGTGACTTGCATCCCTTGTCTATACAACTTAAGTATATTTTATGTACATTTTAATTACAGCCTATGACCTATACAAGTCACAAGCATGACACAAATCGTGTCAAATAAAGTTTGGGTTCAGATGGGTTGAGTCGGGTCCAATTTTGCCATCCATAATTCAAGTGTATCAGTGTAGGAATATTTCAATAGATGTGAAAATATTTCTTTTCACATCAACCTACAGGTAAATAGATAATTAATCCTAAACTTTTAATCTCTATTGCAATTAGTCCTCAGCCTCCATTTTGTTACAAATTGGTCTTCAACCCTTATAGTTCATTGTGTATTGGTTTCTAACATTGAGTAAGACAAAATTCACATAGAAATTTGATTTAAAATTGATAATATAAACTATCCATTAACTAAAAATTTTGATTTAAAATTGAAAAATTAATGTTAAATAGTTATGTAAGAGCTAATGATTTTAAATTGTTTGGTAACTATATTTCTATATATTCAAATTCTGTCATTATTTTTTATAGTTAATAAACTATTCAAACTATTAGTTTTTGCTCTCTATAAATTTGATTTCTATGTCAACTTACCCTTGCTTAAGCTTGGGAACCAATACATGATGATTTATAAAAGTCTGTAACCAATTTATAATAAAGTGAACGTTGAAGACCAACTTATGCTGGAAATAAAAAGTCTTGGGTCTAATAGCCAAACTCTTATCCAGTCCTTAGAGTTATATTGTTTAAGCCCCCAACTCCACTAACCTTGGAAATATATTATTTTCATCTCTTCCGCACCAAGTCCTATTTCAATCTTACTAGCCACTCCAATATAGTGCAATCCTAGCATTGGAGATACAATGAGGCACACCAGCGCAAAGAGTGTGACCACCAAAGCTAGTTGCTTAATTTATGGTTGCTTCTTGGCCTATGAGAAAACAGGCTCATACACTTGTAGCTCCAACACCTAAACACTATCAAATAGCAAAAAATATCAAGTGGCTTCTATCCCTAACTTATACTTGATTTATCTAACTAACCTCTCAATCAAAATCAAATTTGGCTTCATGAACACTTGATATTCCTTGTAAATCTTTTCTAGTGCAATTACATCCTATTCAAGCAAAATCATTATCTTATTCATTGAAACTGTTGCTCCTTGTTCAAAGCCATAAATGTTTGGCAATGATTGCTATTATAGGTGGCCAAAGAAGACATTGAGGATGATGTTCATGATGTAGGATGAGAAATTTAAAAACCCATGGACTAGGGTTTTAAGCAAACAAAGCTTAGGACTAAATCTGGTTTGTCACTTTTTTTATTTTGGTAAATTTAGTAGCAAGCAACATGACAATTAAGGGTAAAAGTCGGGCCTTTTTTTATGTGTTTGAGTTGAAACAATTTATGACTGCTCTTACTATGTGATGTAACTTAAAGTTGACACAATTAAGCAACTTGCCCGATTGAAACTAGACTAAAAAATTTTGGTTCAAGTTGAAGGAAATCGGCCTAATCTTATTCCTTCATTTCTAGCAGCCTGGAAAGAAAAAAAAAAAAGGAAACTATGCAGCACAGAACATAACCATTCCAAATCCAGTTTAAGTGTTCAATAGAAGTTCAAATAATTAAAAATTGGAACCCTAACTTTTAAGTTGCCCAAGTATTGGAAGTCTTAAATAACATGCAATTTCCATGTGTGCTTCCTAATTTGAATTATAGCCCATTGATAAATCAATAAAAGCTAGCACATCATTACATATTCTAGAGAAATACCTGCTCCAAAATGTGAGGGTGATATGATAATGCGGCTTGGCACTGATTGACGATCAAAGACTATGAGAAAAATTGAGAGGAAATAGGTGATTGTCATTAATGGACTAAGAGATGGAGTAAGAGTCTCAGGAGGACAAAGAAAATGAGGTTGAAGCAAAGAGGGGCAACTGGGAATGGAAGAAGAAAGGCTCGTAAGGGTCATGACGAAGGTGAAGTGAAAAGGGGAACTAGGTATGGGCAAAGAGAAGCTCAAGAATGAGAAGAAAAGGGCGACTGGGCATGAGTGAGGTAGGCAGGTGTATGTTGTTTATGGTAGGAGATGGTTAGGGTGTAACACCCCATATCCCACATGGGTGAATTGTGGGAAGTCTTATGTAGATATATAGGCTCCAAGTCCAGAACATAAGCACCTAGCGCTTATCCTTTTCTAAAGGATAGCCCATGTGGTATGGGCAGGTGTTCCGTTGACTGAGCGTCTATTTATGGGTTAGGCTGATGGGCTATTAGGCTAAGGTAACTAGGTTGGGCGCAAAGAAATTGCGTTAGTCGGGTTCCGCACGAACCAACCAATCTTTAGCAACACAGAATTGGGTCCAGTTAGGTTGGCCTAAATTCACTTTTTTCCTATGTCAAAATTGACCTAGGGCCAGGTTCAAGTCAGGTTCAAGTTAGTCATCAAGATTCGATTTAAACATTCACCCTTAATGCCAATTGAAAAAAATGGGTGGCATATTTTATCTTAAAATAAAGTGTAAATGATATTTACTACAAAAGGGATGTGAAAAGCCAACTAATGATTCGATCGTATAATGAAGTACTTTTTTAACGATAATATGATGACTGAAAAATTGATTACCGGTCATCTAGTTTTGGAGACTGGTGTCTGATTAGTACTTGAACAAGTCTTCATTCAGTCATTAGTTGGTTATTAAAGCCCTTAAGATACTTTCTTGCAATCAATCAGTAATTGAATGGCTGGCAACAAAAAATTCAGTCGCCATTGTTGGTTAGGATTTTGCATCTCTCTTGTATTCCTCATAACACCAATTAAATAAGGGTGGCATATTTTCTCAAAGGGAAAAGACATTTGTTTGTCATAGAACTTTTCATATTTTGTCAACGTAGTCCTAAAACTTATCGACTTGCCAAAGTAGCCATAAAATTATGAAATCATTAATTCTGTTAGTCCTAATTTGGATGTCTCAATAGTTGGGCTACAAAAAAACTAAGGTGGTAATTAATAGATGTTAAATTTTTGGAAAGTACATTTTTAGTCATATAATTTTTTTAATTTTTCCAAGTGAGTCCTAAAATTACTTAAGTTGTCAAATGGTCCTAAAATGGTAAAACCGTCAACTCCATAGGCAAGATTTTCTGACAAAATGCTAATGTAGGCACCACTGGTGCTATATGAAGATCATTGGGCTAGTAATCATTATTCAAGATGATAACTAAATAGCTTAAGTAGGAAGCTTGAGGCCTTAAAAAATGAGATTGTTGTCTAGAGTCTTTCAAACGCAGATAGGGCCAAAGATTCCTAGGGGTGTATGATCAGGGAAGTAAGTAATAATGGCAGAATATATTTTATACCTTCTTTTTCTCTAGTTTCCTCCATATATAGGCTGCTTCTGTTAATGACCATGGGGGGAGTTCTCCATTTTTATTTCGAGATCTTCCTCATGATCTGGGAGATTTCCTTTCATCCTGGTCTCTCTTCCTAGTGGTTATTAAGGTACCAGCTGGTGAGGGGCAGTGTTCACTCACCTAGTAGGCCATGCCTGAAAAGTAGTCCAAAAGCACATTTAGATATCACAAGGTTCTCAATCCTGTTAAGGCTATCTAGGATACTACACCTTGCAAATTGTAGGTATATCTTGTTACTGATTTTATAAAATAATATAAATTAAAAATATTATTTTAAAATAAAAATCTCTTATATAATATTTTTTTTTGAACATTTTTACGTGTTCTAATTTTTTTCATCATAATTTCCCTAATATAAATAAAATATACATTAGAGATGATATTTCTTATAAGAGGACATAAAAATGAAATATATATAACAATTTTGAAATCTCAATCAAGTTAACATCATTTACCAATTAAAAATCATTTTTAAATACATAATATCAATGTTCGTGTCAAAATATATGTATTAATTATATTTTTATCATTTATATATGCATGTATTTATTGCATTGATGTAATTTTTTTTTAAAAAAAATTCTTTTACTCATGGTACATGTCCACATTGAGCGATGGTATATGCGGTTATATGAAACAGTACTCTCCAAAGCAAACAAATAGAAAATTTGTTAGGCAATGTAAAGAAATACTTGCTCTGAGAAATGTTTGCTCTTGCACTTATAATATAGAAGATCCGGATATAAGAAGTAGCTAGCAATGCATTATTTCTATTTGCTAAATGGCTAATTAATTTGGTTTCTTTCTCTGTTTTCTTTTGTGACTTCTAACCCCTTACAAATTTGAGTAGATAGCGCAAGGCCAATAACTGGGAATTTGAAATTCCAAATTTCATTTCCCAAATTAGGTTGCTCGATTTTGAAGAACAAATTAGGTTTCCAATAACTAGGACTGGTTTGGCAACTCAAGTAATTTTAGGATTCATTAACAAATTCAAAAAAGTTATAGGATTGAAAATGTCCTTCACCCAGAATTTAACACCCATTAGTTGCCACCTCAGCTTTTATATAGGCTAGCTGGCGAGATATCTAAATTAAAACCAACAAGGCTAACGATTTCATAGTTTTAAGGCTGTTTTGGCAAGTCAATGAGTTTTAGGACTAAGTTTGCAAAATATGAAAAATTTTATGACTGACTAATATATTTTCCCCAGTAAGCATGAGTGAGTTTAGGACTAAGTTTGCAAAATATGAAAAATTTTATGATTGACTAATATCTTTACCCTAGTAAGCATGAGTGACAAATTTTCCTTTTTCTAATGTTAATACATACTAGGATATAAATGTTTCTAATTATGCATAAAAATATACTGGCATGAAAATACAGGAAGTCCAACATGTTTAAGGAGTTAATTTTCTCTTTATGTTCAATTTGCCAACCAATTTATGATTAATGTTAGAGTTAAATAATTTCAAACGTCAACTAGTTGTCATATAAGTTGCTTCAATGGTGTCACAATCTACTCTTGTCAATAGAAAATTCAATTGGGTAAAAGGCAGTTCAAAACACAAGATCATATATATCTTCTTACCTAAAACTATGGTTTGATTGCTTTTCATAACCTATGATGCTGCAGGTGACATTATCGATCGGCAATCTAGGAGTAACCGCCCAAGAAACTAAAATCTCTCTCTCTCTCTCTCTCTCTCTCTCTCTCTCTCTATATATATATATATATATATATATATATATATAATTGAATGCAAGAAACTAGAATTCAATTAACATTTTCTCAATCAATGGATCCATCCACTAGCAAACGACATGATGCATGGAGAACTTAAATGGTACCCGATCATTGATCAAAAAGCGAAAACATATATACACAAGCCAATCCGGCAATTTAATTAATATGAGATCACAAAACCAGCTACGTCAGATGGCTTTGTGAAGTAAATGGCAAAAAGTGTCCATTTTTTATGACAGCTTTTTCCCATCCCTGAAATTATTAATAATAATCTGCTTCTTCCTCCTTGCTCCGCTCCAACATGATAACTTATAAAACTAAATGCATACATATATACGTGGCTGGAAAATCCACCTATATATTTATGTATTAAATATTGATAGTTTCATGAACATTAATATTGACCTTTTACCTGGAAATTAGTCAAACTTTGATCGATCTTACGAACTCCAATTAACAGATAAAAGTAGTCGACCGAAAAGACAAGAGTTAGGTTGAACATGCATATCTCTCTCACTTGTTTTGCCATCACTAAAGGACCTTTTTTTAGTAGGGGAATATATTAATTAATTAGAAGCTCTGAGGATTTATAAAAGAGTGAGAGGTCCAAAAGTATGGAAGAGTAGGATCTGAAAATTTTTGTAATTATCACATTTTGTAATTGTGTGAAAGCAATATATTGGATTGTTAGTAGTGCGTTGGAGATCTATAAACTAATGTGAACATTAAGAGTATACTTTTACTATAATCTCTATATTTTATCTGAATTGATTTCTATTTCATCCATGAATTTAGAATAGTTAAGAGCCAAAATATATTAATATTGTGTGTACTTGCTTGATTCTACACGTGATAGGTGATTGGAAAATTTTTTTCCAACAATTTGTAATTCATGAACATTAATTTCAACTTTTAATTTATAGTTCATGAACAATAATTTCACCTTTTTATGCTGAAAATCAAACTTTTTTTATCGATCGGACGAACTCCAAATCTGATTAACAAAACTAGTCAACCGAAAAAACAAGACTTCGGTTGAACATGCATGTCTCTCTCGCTTGGTTTGCCTTGTGAAATAAAAAATGGCACCCTACGTACGCTCGCAAGTGTTTTACAGCAAAACTTGAAGTTATGATGAGGAAGTCTCGAGATCTTTTTTTTTTTTTTGGGCACTCAGAAGTGTCGATATCTTGGGCAATAAGCAAGCACAAAGTGATCGTGTTAAATATTTAATGAATTTAAGTAGGAGAAGATATTAACCGACAAGTTTGAAATGGAGCTGCCTAGCGTGCATGCGTCAAGCAATGACCAAAAGATGTGTACTTTAGTTAGTCATATGCCTTGCAAATCCTGCCACGCACATTGGTTTATTGGATAGATCGAGTCCTTGGTTGGTCAATAACAAAACCTAACACATCACTCCTAAAAGGAAGAGCCGACTTGACAAGGGTTCTAACCCAAATTCCATCCGTTAACCCCCAAACTCGGCCGGGATGACTCATTTCACTCACTTTTCTCTGATCATTCTTTTACCATACGATGTAAGCTTTTAATATTCATACATGTCAAAAGCGAAAGGGAAAAAAAGGAATGAGATTTTAGACGACCACAGATAATAATTTGCATGAACAAAAAATATCTGCCAGTTGCAAGCTCAAGTTGTCACCAAACATATTAGGATCATATTGAGAGGTGCAAAACAAATAGAAGGGAGAATTAGAAAAAAAACAAACAAATGGAAACCTCGAGAATGAAATGGAGAGCCATATGTGGGATTCCGAAAAGGGAAATTGGAAGTGAATGATGTTTGAAACGTGGGAAAAATTAGGGGCACATGCTGAGAAAATATTTGGCATGAGGTTTACATGCAAAACTGTACCGTTTTGGCTGATTTCCGATTTCTCGACTTTAACGAGGAAATTATCTTCGAAAGAAGAATGCGTTTATGCCTCCTCCGTCCCTCCATCCCCAGCAGCACTCGTGTACCGGCACGAGGACAGTTCCACAATATCTCGTCATCCAATAACTTCTAGTAACCTAAAACCTAATACAATTCAAGACAAAACAAAACTAATTAATGCTATTACTGAATAGTGTTTAATATATTAGTATTTTATATATGGTAAGTAATAATTTTTCAGATTACATATATATTTGTCAGGTTAATAATTTCATTCTGTAACCTATGCCTGCCAGAGTAAATGCACGTTAGGTTAAACAACATTAAATTCCATTATCAATTTATATAAGCCAAAAAGGAAAAAATTATATTTCATTTCCTCCAGCTTCACTACTGCACCAAGTATCCCAATTAGATATACTGTGCGTCTATGACTAAAAAAAAAAACAATATTAAAGTAAATAAAGCTTTATAAAAAATAATAAGCAAAGGAAATGGCCGGCACCTGAGGTGTTACGACCGGCTCTCATGACAAGGCGTATAGGTTCGGTTTCTCTTTCGGGATTATACATTCAACCATAACAACCATCAATCCCAATTCCCCCCCCACACCACAAATATGAAATAAATAAGGAAGTTTAAATACTTGTTCTATTTTTATTTTCAGTTGTCACGAGGAAAATGTGTGCTTGATAATTGTTTCAGGTTTTTATCTCTAAATAATGGAATTAATTTTTTGTGAAAAAACAGAAAGGATAAAAACTTTGTTTTCGAAGTTTTTTCAAACAAGTGTTTTTTTTAATCGGCAAACAAGAAATTTATTCATGGAAAAATAATACAAACCAAGCTCCAGCTAGTGGCTGGAAATTGGTAGAGAACAATCATGATACACCTTGACTTGAAGAGAAACACCTTACATCAATAGGAAGAAAAAATACTTAAAAAGTAATACACTATAGAGCATTTCCGAAGCTCAAATCCACCAATGCAGTAGCAAATATACCTTCAAAATTCAGCTGAAAGTAGTCTCTCAATCACCACAAACAAAGATGCCTCTAAGCAATGGTGTTAAGAAGGTGAAGATAACGTAGTGGACATCAGTTCTTGGCACCACTCAAACCACGATATGCTGAATTTCCAACATCTTTTACACAGCCATATATATGATTTGTACTGAATGGTATTGAAAACCTCCGCACAAATGAAATTAACATCTTGGAAAACTTTTGCATTTCCTTTATTCCAAATTGTCCAAATAGAGATCAATAATATTGCTGAAAAGATTTTGCTTGCTTTTTTTGACCTCAACTTGGGATGTTTTTGCTAAAGGAAAGCATGTAGAGGAGTGGAGCAGCAAATCAGGTTTGTCCACCATGTCCAAATGCAAGACCAAACCTGCAAGATTTGACTGTAGGAGAGAAAAATATGCTTTGCATCTTCAATTTTCCTGCAACGTAGTGGACAAAATGAATTTACATGTGTAACACCCTGAATGGCTAAGTTGAAATTTGTTGGAAGCTTGTCCTACACCATTCTCCAAGCGTGAACATTAACTTTTATCGGGACCAGGTTACAACATGGAATGCTCTACTCTGCTATTAGAAATATCACTATTAGAAAAAAGTGATTTAGCAAAGGTAGAATTAGTAACAGCAAAAAACTGTCGCTAATTAGAGACGACAAACAGTCGCTAAAAATCCAGTAAAAATTTAGCGATGACTGTTTGTCGCTGAAATTTAGTGATGGTTTGCCATCATTAATTTAGCAATGACAATTTAGTGATAGCTTACCCTTGCTAATTTAACTATCGCTAAATTTAATGACGATTTGCCCACACTAAAATCCCAAATATTAGTGATAATTAGCCTTCCCTAAGTCTCAGCCAGATTTTGCCACACATAGCCCTCACTAATACAGATCAATTTCAACTCTTAGGGTTTTTGTTTTTCTAATTTAGACACATGGATCAATGGATATATGTGTTTAAGGAAAAAAAATATAGATTATAGTTTAGGTTAAAAAATTTATTTATCTCAATTACTTTTCTAGAAAAGAAAAAAAAAAGTGAAAATCTTTTGAATTTTAACTGATTTTTTTGCCAGGCCTTGGGAATATTAATTTGTTGATCAGTAGTCATAATATTAGTCATTTGTATATAGAAAGGACCTTAAATAAAATTTGTAATTCTTTTATAAAAAAATGAATGATGGCTAAAGTTAGTGACAACTTGCCCTTACTAATTTAGCGAAGACTAGCTATCATTAACTTATAGGTAGTGCTAGTGATGGCTTGTCATCACTAATTTAGTAATGGTTAGTCATCGCTAAATTTAGTGATGGTTTGCCCTTACTGATTTAGCGATGTCATCGCTAAATTTAGTGACGATTTGTCTTCGCTAAAATCCCAAATATTAGTAATGGTTAGCCTTCGCTAAGTCTCAGCCAGATTTTGTCACACATAGGCCTAACTAATATAGATCAATTTCAACTCTTAGGGTTTTTTTTTTCTGATTCAGACGCATAGATCAATGGATATTTGTGTTTATGGGAAAAAAAAATATAGATTATAGTTTAGGTTAAAAATTTTATTTATCTTAATTACTTTTCTAGTAAAGAAAAAATAGAAGTAAAATCTCTTGAATTTCAACTGATTTTTTTGCTAGGCTTAGGAATATTAATTTGTTGATCAGTAATCATAATATTAGTTATTTGTATCTAGGAAGGACCTTAAATAAAATTTGTAATTCTTTTATAAAAAAAATGAATGAACAAAATTTTAAAAATGATGGCCAGAGCTAATGAGAACTTGCCCTCGCTAACTTAACGAAGGCTTGCCGTCACTAATTTATAGGTAGTGCTAGTAACGGCTTCCATCGCTAATTTAGCGCTGTCGCTAAATTTAGTGACGGTTAGCCGTTGCTTAATTTAGTGACAATTTGCCTTTTCTAAAATCCTAAATATTAGTGATGGTTAGCCTTTGCTAAGTCTCAGCCAGATTTTGCCACACATAGCCCTCACTAATATAGATCAATTCAAACTCTTTAAGGGTTTTTTTCTAATTCAGATGTATGGATTGATGAATCTATTTGTTTATGGAAAAGAAAATATAGATTATAATTTAGGTTAAAAAATTTATTTATCTCAATTATTTTTCTATAAAAGTTAGAGGACCATTAAAACACTTAAAACTTTTTCTTAAATTTTGACTAGATTTAGGGAAAGCTGGCCATCACTAGTTCAAGCATTGTTTGTGACGGCCTGCCTTCTGTAATTTCATTAAAAAAACCCCAAATCAGAGCCTTCCAAGCCATATTCTATTTTGACAAAAGAAGGCGATGCGAGGGCTGAGAGAAGAATGAGGTATGGCCAATTCCTATTTGCAGCTTGATCTTTCTTCTTGTCACTTAATCCCTCCACTTTCTCTTCCTCTCTTCCGCCAAGATAACCCACTCAATCCTTACTCCAATCGTTCGTTCCCTCCAATTTTTCTTCATCCTACTCTTGCCCTTGACCATCTGCCTTTCCGAAACATAATGTAGGTTCATGTAGAATTGTAATAAGAGCTCATTCAAGGTGGCGCTGACTTCCAGAAGCATGTAGCACCAAGCGGCGGCCACCATGACGAAATCCAGGCTTGATTCCCCAGGTACTTTTTGCTCGAGCTCTTCCGTTCGTTGGTTATTTGATATGTTCAACCCATGCCTTTTTTTTTTGTTAACCAGCTTTGCAAATAAACGCCGTCTAAATACATTGATGTTTGTTTATACTTTAATATGAGGTGGTTTAATTTGACAGCATATGGATAAGGCACCATCTACTGGCTATGTCCATGGACTGCGAGTTGCTGCTGGTCAGCAGATTTTAAATGGAAGCCTTTGGAATTGCTCGTTTGGGTGCTACGAAAATGGTCCACCACACACTATCAGTGATTCAAATGAATGACTCTTAATATGTGAATATGAGTGTGCCCTTTGTTTCAAATATAGAGGAACACTATAATTAACAGGTGGAAGGAAACTTTTCTTGTTTCACCTGGCCATTATGGTATTGGTAGCTTAGTTTGAGTTATTGTTTCAAGAAGAACATCTTCAACAAAATAAGTTTTTTTTTATAAATTCAAGAAAATATAATGTCTTTTAGATAATTTAAATATCTAAAATGTATTATAGTGTTTATTCAATCTGTTGATTTTGTTTACCTTTTAATGATTATTCTTCTGTAACTTTATTGGGGCAAGTTCTTTTACAGTAACATCTCAATTATTGATTTTTTAATTCTATGAGTTTCATTGGCCAAGTTTTTTCCCCCTTCCATTTTTTTCTTATGGCACTGAAGCTTTGAAAAATAAAACAAAGTGAATGAATGTATGATTCTTTCATGGGAAACATATTGATGAGCATTTTCCTTTTAGGTAGGAATGAAAACAACTTGATCTCTCTACAATGAAATGTGCAGAATTACATGCTGACAATAGTTGAACTACTTCAGAAGATAACATTACGTAACCTAAAATGTTTACATGGTAAGAGAATCAATTTATAATCAATGCTGTTTCAGAAAATAAACAAGAAAGAAGGTTGGAATGGATGCTGAGTAAGGGCAGGACTCTCTTGTAAACTAAATGTGTAGTGACAATAATAATGTTCTATTTCTTCTTTGCTAAGTGTGGGTCTACATCAATATCACATGCCCATGCAAAAGCATGGTCATGCATCACTTACATTGGTACATGCCTGTAAACATATGTACAAGCAACCCTGCAATGTATGTATCCAAGACAATGCCTGCTTACATGAACAAACTTGATGCTAAAACTTGCGTTGACATAATGAAGACCAAAAATACAGGTGGAGTTTGCAAGTGCCTGTGGGCCACAGGGGTTGATGCTTCACTCTGTTTACTTAGATCTCTTAGTGGTTCACAAAATGATGTAGTAATATGGATTGTGTCCCCCTAAACTTGCAATTGATTCATAAGTTACGTAAGAATGGATTGTAATTTTTTTGCTTATTCTTCTTTTTATATTTAAGAGGATCAGGGACCTGTAATGCATGGTTATTGATGGAAGTTTTGCTAATTCAAATTTTTCCTTCCTTGTATGGAACTGATTTATGATCAGCTTTGTTCATAGGGAATGAGAATACCAATTGGCAAACTTTCTTTATATACTGCACTAGGATGAGTTCGCCCTTCAGTTGTAAGTTCTTTGTTTAAGGATTGTTATCCCATGTGGTGTAGTCTTTTAATATCCCTATAGAATTGTGTTTTAGTCTTGTATTTTTTCCCCTCTTTTAGTCTACTGTCAATCCTATGATGAGATTTCCTTCAATGTTGTACTTTCTTTCAAAATTTAATTTTGGACCTTGCCTTGCTTCCATTAGATATTAGCTGTAACAATCAGTTCTTGAAGCTAGCCTACTATCTTGCTTCCTTATTAATATTCCACATGCAATGTCTGTAATTTGACTTATCTATTGGTTACAATGCTTGCCTATAACAATCAAAGTTGGTACAAATAATGAGCAGTTGTTGAATGATGAGTTTTATATTGGGCTACGGCAAAGAAGCGCTACTAGGCAAGTGAATAGAGTTTCATCTAAATTACTATCTTTCTTCTCTTTTCTAGGAATATGCTGAACTAATATATGGGTTCAGGTTTGGAAAAATTAGGGAATTGATAATGTATTTTCTTTACTCTTTTCCAAGAATATGCTAAACTAATACACGAATTCATGACTACAATGAAGCAGAACTATGGGGTGAACATCCAGGTAATTGTGTTGCAACATCAAATATGGATTGCATAATCAGGGACCTGTAATGTTGATGGCAGTTAACTGGTAAAAGTTAACAAAAATAAAGGCAACCAATGCTGTTATATAGATTGTTGGAGGTTGTCTTTTTCACAAGAGAAATTTTGTGGACATAACAAAAATTGAGCAAATTAGAAGTGGGAGTAAGATTTCCTAGATTATACAACCTTCATGTATAATATGTATTATCTCATTGTTGATTAATTGGACATTATCACAGAGAAGATAGCCTTGTGAATTTTATGCACCATTTTGTTCATAATATGCAGAACATAGCTAGTGATGTCATGTTCATGGGTTGGAGCCATATTTCTTCCATTGTTTTTGTTCCATTACATTAGGACTGGATGAGAGAGCTTAATAGAATTATGAAGTCCTGCTTGTTTGCCAAATTTGCAGTGGGGGGCTTGTACTTTAATACTTGTTCTTGGTTTCTTTCTTATGGCTTAATAGCCAACCTTAGAAAGAAACAGAAATATGTATATATGATTTTTTGTGTATGACTTAATTGTTAAATGACATTGTTGATGTACTTCTTATTTGTGTATATATTTAGTTTGCCTCTATTTTATAATTATTAGAATTATAAGAACAGGATAACATGGTAATGTATACAGGAATAATAATAATAATAATAATGGTCAGCAATGAAAACTAGGCATGTTTGAGAGATTAATCAAAGCCAAAGCATGGTCAGAGCAATAGTTATGCTAAAAAATCTTCTTGTGATTGGTCAAAACTTAGTGATGCCAACACAAATTTTTTTCCATGCTAGCATGAAAGAGAGGTCTTTAAAAGGCTATATTTCCTACCTTATTTCTAGGGACGGTCATAAGCTTAACTCTCAAGAGGAAATTAAAAATGAGTTCCTCTCTTACTTCCAAGGAATTTTTTGGAGTTAGGTTTGATGTGTTGTCTCTTGTAAATAATAATATCAGTTTGAATGACACTAAGTTTTCAGTTTTGCAGAAGAATTTGTTGGAGACTAATGTCTCTATAGAAGAAAGTATGCAAACAATTAAAGGTACGCATCCCTTCAAAGCCCCTGGCTCTGATGGATATACCGCTGGTTTTTACCAACATAATTGGGAAATAATTGGTATGGATGTCATTTCTGCAATCCAAAGTTTTTTTTATACCAATAAGTTACCTCTCGCTTCATCTACTACTGCCATTCATTTGGTCCTAAAGAACTCTCATGCATCTACAGCCTCAGATTATAGACCAATTTCTTGCTGTTCTGTTATCTATAAATTTATTTTCAAGATTTTGGCAAATAGATTGCCGGCGATTCTTCCTACTCTTATTAATAAAAGTCAAACTGCTTTTATTAATGGTAGATTCATGGTTGATAATGTTATGCTTTGTCGAGAGATAATCAGAGGTTATAATCAGAAAAACATAACGCCCAGGATGTGTCTTAAGATTGACTTTAGGAAATCCTATGATCTACTAGACTGGAATTTCTTGGAGAATTTTTTACTAAAGTTGGAATTTCCTTCTTGTTGGGTTCAGTGGGTGATGATGTGTGCCCATTCCCCTTACTATTATGTTGTTTTGAATGGGTCTTTGTGTGGATTTTTTCATGGGAATAGGGGAATTAGACAAGGGGATCCCCTGTCTTCCTTCTTGTTTGTTATTGCCATGGATTGTTTGTCTAGAGCCTTGGATAAGATGTTTGATGAGTATTATATTGGGTATCACCTTAAATGTAAGCATATTAAGCTTTCTCATGTTCTTTTTGCTGATGACATTATGATCTTTGCCAGGGATGACATTAGTTCTGCTAGAAATCTTTCTCATTGTTTGCAAGTTTTCTCCCAGACAACTAGGTTGCAAATTGATTTGGATAAAAGCCAGGCCTTTTTTGGTGGTGTTTCTTCGGCAGTTGAGTCTGAAATTGTTTTTATTCTAAACATGCCGAAGGGCACTCTTCCTATTAAATATCTGGGAGTGCCTTTGGTTGACCAAGGGCTTCAGATTCAGCATTATAAGCTCTTGGTAGAGAAAATCCTTCATAACCTTCATGGTTGGCTACTAAGCTTCTCTCTTATGCAGGAAGATTGTAGCTTATAAAAACTGTCATTTTTAGTATCCAAGCTTATTAGTCTACTATTTTTTCTATTCCTAAAGGGGTGCTCCATTATTTAGAGAAATGTTGTAAAGCTTTTCTTTGGATAGGTTCAACTACTGGTAGGAATTTTCCTATTGTTTGGACTAAGATTTGTGTCCCTAAAAGCATAGGTGGCTTAGGTATTTTCAGTCTGATAGGCTAGAATATTGCTTTAAATGGGAAAAAGCTTTGGAGGCTGATGAAAGATAAAGAAAGTCTTTAGGTCTAACGGATCCATGCTTATTATGTGCGTGGCTCTAATATCTGGGAGATTGTGGGCTTAGGTGATGTCTCTGTCTGTTGGAAGCATATTTTGAAGGTAAGAGAACATTTATCTAACTATGTTCATGATCAAGTGTGGGATTGTGTTAAGATGGTTAGTTTGTTATAAAACTTACTTATTTGCATGTGGTGAAAAATTTTGATCGAGTGAATTGGGGATCAATGGTTTGGAGATCTATCCCAAAGTTTTCGTTTGTTTGCTGATGGACTATGCTAGATAAACTACCTATTTTTCATAGATTAAGTACATGGATGTGAGATTTTTTTTATGCCCTCTTTGTTTTCGAGTTAATGAATTCAGAAATAATCATCTATTTTTTAAATGCTCTTTTTCCCTTTCTCTTTGGTATGAAGTAATCTGCAAACTCAGATTGAGGGATGCTCCCAGCAAATGGAAAAAGTTTTGTGACTAGTTTGTTCATGGGGTGAAAGGTAAATCAATAAAGTCTGCAATTCATAGAGTTTATGTAGCTGCATTAGTTTATGTTATTTGACAGGAACAAAATAGGAGAATTTACCACCATAGGTGTAGATCACCGTTAGAGCTTTTAAGGATTATTGAATATGATATCTCTATTAGGTTTGGGTACTCATTGGATAATATATTCTAGGTTGTATTACCTGATTTTGTTGTAAAGTATAGGTTTAGGCTCTTTGTTTTTTATTTTCCTTTTTAGGGCAGGCTTTGCTGATTTCTTGTAGGCCTCTGTCCTTCTCTTGTAAGTGTCGTTGGGATTTTCGATGGAATGAAAATGTGCACCTCCGAGGTGTTTTCTGAAAAAGAAAATAATAATAATGGTCATTAACTAATGAAGGCCAACAGTCACTAATTGGCCATTAACTAATGAAGGCTAACAGCCACTAATTCAGTACCCTGGTTGTTGCACTGTGTATAATTGATGACAAGATTGGAATGTATGTAGGAGGATTAAAAATGGATAGAGTGAGCTATTGAGAATTGTTTGCATAAACTAGTGAATGCCAATTGTTAAAAACTAGTGATGGTAAACCGTCACTAAATTAGCGATGACCTGCTCTCACTAGGTTAGCCACGGTTAGTCCTCAGTAAATTAGTGACGGCCGATCGTTGCTAAATTTAATGTAGGCAAGCTGTCACTAAATTAGTGACAGATGGTTGTTACTATGATAGTTAGCCTTCGCTAAATTAGTGATAGCTAGCTGCTGCTAAATTAGTCACTAATGTCATAAACTTAGCGACAGCCAACCGTCACTAAATTTAGTAATGGTTTACCTTCATTAACTTATTAGAGATGACTAACCGTCGCTAACTTACCAGCCAGAGGCCAATGCCGGATAATTAGTGATTGTCATTTTTTCGAAGGCTTGTCGTCGCCAACTAGCAACAATGGCCGTCACTAATAAATGAGCAACAACGAGTTTAGCGACGGACTCTATTTAGCGTGGCAGACCGTTGCTAATAGTCGTTGCCAAAACCCCTTTTTGATGCCAAAAGATTAGCTCGTCAATCCATCTTCTTTTGGCAGAAATAGAGTACACATCTATTTGATTTTGATGCCAAAAGATTAGCTCATCTAAAGCAATGCTTAATGACACTTGTGAACACTGGATAAGAGATAAAAGTTCCTGTAATTTACCTTCTTCTCAACTTCTTAGACTTCTCGCCACGCCCAATCCCACCAACAAGACACTCTCGAAACAACTTTTCTTTCACTTACTAGACAATCTCTCAAACTTTCTAGAGCAAATAAGCTAGGAAATTTATTTTGTAAGCTCTCATCACCAACCCAAAATGTCCTTCCAAAATTTAACAAACCTACTATCCCCCACTTTCCATCTAAACTTATTAACAAAATTCATGCCTAGTATATCAAACTCCATATCTTTCTTTAAAATTTTCCCCCAAATTCTACCACTACTACTCCGAATGACTACCCCAAAACCACCTTCTTTACCATAGAGAGAGACTACCACCCTTCTCCACAATGAACCTAACTCAAATTTAAAGCGCTGCCACCATTTACCAAAAAAGGCCAAATTCCTAGCTTTTAGGCTACCCACACACAAGCCCCTAACCTCCTTCTCTGCCAACAGCTTTCTCCACTCGACCCACCTTATTCTACTGCCCTCCCCATTTACACACCCCCCCCCCCCTAACAAGGAATTTTGAATGCTCTCAAGATTATGAATAATACCCATCGGAGCCCGGAAGACTAAGAAGAAGCACAGGGGTAGGCTGCTTAACATGGATTTCACCAAAGTTAACCGGCCACTAACTGATAATGTGCTTGCTTGCCACCTGCTAAGTCTATCTTTGAATTTCGAACAATAGGCTGCTAAGATTTAACTCTGTTCATGCATGCTCCAACAGGAAGGCCCAGGTAAGTTCAAATATATTTTTCAAAACATGTTATACTCAATGAGCTTTCACTTTAATATTTTAATAAAAATATATTATTTTCTATTTTGGAAACATCATGAAAATTAATTTCAAATATATTTTTCAAAACAAAAAATATAAAAATGATAATGTTACCAAACAAGCCCAAATGAGTTAGAGGTTTAAGTTAGAGTTAAACTACGAATAAATTAATTGTAAGATTTGTTCCCTCAACTATTTGTTTGAGCTGCAGAAATTACGATAAACAAATATCAAAACGGTGATCGTTTAGGACAAAATTCTAAAACGGTCAAGATTTGGGCGACAAAGAAATGGCGCTAGGGAAACAAAAAAAGAAAAGAAACTGTTTCAGGCGATTTGTTTGAAAATATTTTTTTGGATCAATTTTAGAATTTTAAAAAATTTACTAACGATATTGTTCTTTCAAATGACTAAAATTAAAAGGTACATTATCTAATTTATTTTTAAGAAAACTTTAAACATTAATTATGACATACGCTGTTATATATTAAGTTGCCAAAGGTACAAATTTGGAACTAAACTACTAAGGGTAAAGTAATTTTGGCACTTAACTTTTTTTGAGTAAATTTGTCATTAATCTTTTTTAAAGATATAAATTTATCATTAATTTTTTGTATTAAAAGTAAATCTGTCACCAATTATTAAAATTGTTTAACGTGATATACGTGAAAAAAATAAGAAAAATGTAAATTTCAACTCCAAATTTCTTTACTAAGTAACACTCTGGTACATAAGTTTTTAAATCTATAATTTTTACCACTATCTTCACTTCAACAAACCCTTATACTCTTTGTAAAATTCTATCTTTTTCTGCCACCAACGTTACCTCTACTCTTCCACACATCCCAGCAATGTTCCTAAAAACATTTTTTTAGAACAAACCCAAGTAAAATAGGGTTCAATATGATGCAGGTTAGATAAAATTTAAAGATGCTACAGTTCTAGAATAAATGATCAATAACAATGACAGTGGAAAGTTGCTCAACGGCAATGAAGAATATGAAAACAAGTAAACTCAGCAATAAGGGTGCATGGTCAAACCCATGTGACTCGTTTATGTGTTGTGAAAGGTTTAAGTAGCTAGATGTTAATTAAGAAGGAAACTTTTAGAAACTAGTTTAAGAGTTGTTCTATGAAATATTATCTAAATAATGGAATATTTTAACAATTTAATGACTAGTAGCAAAATTACATACAACAAAAATGTTGACAAACTTACTTGTAAAAAAATTTAGTGACTAAATTACTCTGTCTCTATAATTTAGTTACAAATTTATAGCTTTTATCTATATTAAGCAATATAGCTTAGTTGGTGTAATAATTTGGTAACGGGTATATGAGTTATAACTATGATGCACTCACTCCGTGAGGCAATTTGCAGTTATGGTCACATTAGGACTAACCATTTAGATGGCCCCTTACAATTCATTTAAAACTCACTATTTGTCCTTTTACCAAGTTACAGAAATATTATTTTATTACTCAAGAACGTATATTATTAATATTATTATTATTCACATTTTCCTGATGTTTCGCTCAAACACTTTGCCATTGTAATGTTCATCACCTCAACCATCTTTCTAAAATGTACTTTCACAGAAGTATTTATTGCATGTAAAAGATAAATTTTTTAGGATAAAATAGAATATTAAATGAAAATTTATTATTTACTTAGAGAAATGGCAAGGCTTTTAACTTTTTTTTTCCTTGAACAGTCTCCCGCTCAAGTGTCATTTAACATTTTTTGCTGACTTAAATATCATATACTATTGTTTTTACCGAATTTAAGCACTTAACTTTTACGTAAACTTGTTACATCATTAATTTTAAATAATAAATCAACAGTATGAACGTCAGAACGTTATCGATCACAATATAAATTACCGAGGTGGGGTTGGAAGTGGTATCGGAATTCTAAAGGTAGAAGAATACGGTCGGAAAGTGGGAATTGTAATTTGCGGGCAGAAGCATTTCGGCTGTGTCGAAGTATCATTTTTTATTGGATGTGGACCATCGGATTTTGATGTACGTGCACGACCACCACAGGCCTGGCCTTTTGCATTTTTCTTTTCCCCCGCTCATAGCGATAGCTAGGGGTGGGTCCCGGAGCAGTTTTTCCAGTTATAACTCTCCATCGGCCCCACTCACCCGTATTCAATCAAAACCCACTCACAACACAGCTGAGCGGGGCGACCCAGCCGAGCGTTTCGACATTCTTGGCTACCAGCCACCGGACGCTCCCCTCCCACCATCTCCTCTCTGCCCTACTCCTAGAAGGCCACTACCCCTCCACCCCTCTCTCAAATTAATGCAAAATTTTCTCAATACCAAATAATGGAAAAATTATGGATTTAACCAATTTCATCTGGTAAGAAAATGCTGTAAAAAAATTCTTTCATACTTGTAACATTGACTAAGAATTAAACTAAAAGGCATACATATAGCTGGCATGGTAACATTAAATCAAAAAGGGGTACCGCAAAATTCTTATTTTTTTTACTTTATTTTCTTTTACTCGCGAGGGCATTTTTTTCTCATTTAAAGAAATGAAACTCTTTTCTTTTACTTGTAGAGTGAACTTTTCTCATTTAAAGAAATGAAGCTCCATCATTATTATAGACCTCTCTTTTAATTCTCTCCTTTTCTGTCAACTCCACTTTTCCAGTTTCTTCTGCCTATAAAATCCCCCAAAAAAAACATCTGCATCAGCAACTATTAGAAAACAAAAAATTAAACCACTGCATTTCTTCAAGAAAAGTCTTAAGTCATCTCTTCTATCGTTAACCCATTTCTCTCCCACTTGCCCAAACTCCAAAAAATGAGGCTTTCCATGAAGCCTTCACGGCCTTGCTCACTCGAATTCGCCGTCGCCTCCGCCCGCACTCACACACCGGCCAGGATCAGTATGGCACTTGGTCGGACTACAGTAACTCTCAAACAGCCGGCCCAGGTGAGGCACTGGGAACGCTTTCTGGACCCAGTGGACTACGACTCAACCGCGTCTTGCTTTAGTCGGAAAGCCGTCAAGCTCTGCGATCGATGGAAAGAGTACCAAGGAAGTCACAACTGGGAAGGCCTTCTCGACCCTTTGGACGACAATCTACGGTCTGAAATTTTACGTTACGGCGGCTTTGTAGACGCCGCCTACAAGTCTTTTGACTTCGACACCTCCTCCCCCACCTACGCCACCTGCCGTTTCCCCGAGTCCACATTGCTCCAAAACACCGGCCTTCCCGCCACCGGCTACCGGCTCAGCCAAAACCTCCATGCCACATCCGGAATCCAGCTGCCACGTTGGGTAGAAAAGGCCCCGAGTTGGGTGGGAGTTCAGTCCAGCTGGATGGGCTACGTAGCAGTCTGTGAGGACAAGGACGAAATCTCCAGACTCGGCCGGAGAGACGTAGTCATCGCCTATAGAGGCACCGCCACGTGCCTCGAGTGGCTCGAGAATCTACGCGCCACCCTTACAGACCTCCCCAATGCCGGCTCGATACCCTGCTCGGAGGCGAACAGACCAATGGTGGAGAGCGGCTTCCTCAGCCTTTACACCTCCGGAACTGCCACGTCGCCGAGCCTTCAAGAAATGGTCCGTTCGGAGATCTCGAGGTTGCTCCAGACTTACGGTGGTGAGCCTCTCAGCCTGACCATTACAGGACACAGCCTCGGCGCCGCTCTGGCAACTCTTACGGCGCACGATATCAGGACGACGTTCAGAGATGCGCCGCTGGTGACGGTCATTTCTTTCGGTGGGCCACGGGTGGGGAACCGGTGCTTCCGGCATCAGCTGGAAGAGCAAGGGACCAAAGTGTTAAGAATCGTAAACTCGGATGACCTGATAACAAAAGTGCCCGGATTTGTGCTGGAGGACGATGATGAGGTGGCGGAGAAAGGAAGCGTGAACGTGGCAGGGCTGCCAAGCTGGATCCAGAAGCGCGTGGAGGAGACGCAGTGGGTGTACGCCGAGGTCGGGAGGGAGCTTCGGTTGAGAAGCCGGGATTCTCCGTACCTCAAAAGTATCAATGTCGCCACGTGTCACGAGCTGAAGACTTATCTGCACCTGGTGAACGGGTTCGTAAGCTCCACGTGTCCGTTCCGAGCCACCGTACGGGGAGTTCTTAATCATCATAACAGAAAAGGTCAGGTTGTAGAGCACCAAATCAATTAGAAAAGGAGAAAGAAAGGAAGGAAGGGAAAGCCTGAGAGACGATATATATGGCCTGGGCCGAGAAATGTAATTGTACAGTAAATTGATCCCCCAAAATGAGGGAGAGCTCACACAATTAATAAGATTATAAGTTCTTTGTAAGTAGGAAAGATGGGAAATTAAGAAATCCAGGTGAGATTGGTTTTTCTCCTTAAGTAGACCCTAACAGGGACATCAGATAACGCACCTACGTCTTCTATATGTGACTTGTTTAACAACAACTCAAACACATACAAACTACATATACTTGTATTTTCGACGATCGAGTTCTGTAAATATCTTCTCTTCACTCGATTAAGGGATTGGAATAAGTGACACGCACATGCCTGTACCTCATCATGCCAACTAGTTTCATACTTGTGGTGATATCTACAAGCTCGATCGTTGGCCACAGAATAAAGACTAAAATAAAGGTCGTTAGCAGGAACACAATACTATTAACATCTAAAATGAGTAAAGACGCTCGATGAATGCCCAAATAAAGCCTACTTGGATTGGACAAAGGTAGCTAGTGCGCCAAGACCCATGAATAATTACCAGTCAATGGCGGGATTTGACTCCATCTTTGTGGCATATATACGTTTTCTTCTTCTGTTTGTGGTTTGAATTGCGGAAAAAAGAAGATAGAGGCGTGAAAAACGTAGGAAAAAAAAATCTAAAGAGAACGAAGATCTTATACGCATGTCTATTTAATATTTTTCTTCCACTACGCTCCTTACCTTCTCTGCCGAAAATCGTCTCTATCTTCATGTTTCAAATAGAAATATTCAAAAAGAATCAGAACTAGTCGAGGCTGCGGATTGTTGCGACTAGTGATTCTTTGTTGCCCCTCGTCGGTCCCATGTGTTCAACCAAAACAAACATGTATGACATGGTAATTGGTTTGTTCAAAAGAACACCATCCGAATCAGTTCGCTTGGTTTTTTTTAATGTTTATGATTGGCTTGTTATGGTTTCAAATTTCATTTCTATGACACTGAGTCTGATATTTTATAATGAATTGATACTAGGTTCCTACAATTTATGGCCTGGTCCGATGATCTCAATAAAAGCAAAAAAACAAAAAAACAAAAAAACCTATTTTGTCTCCTACTGGCTTATACGAAATTGGGATGAAATTGAGTGTTTAGGGTAAGAACATTTAGATTGTTTGGCGATTTATTGTGAGTTTCGCTTAAGTATGATTGAGGTTCTTTTATGTAAATCTTTGTGGGGTTTATATGTGTGCTTTCGGGTTTGCAATGTATGTAAACTAGAAAGTTAACATGAACCTATGTTGTATGTATCTGATTTGGTTGATTTGATTCTATAGCATTAAGAAATTTTTTTCCAAAAAATCGTTTTGTATTTTAGTTTCTTGGGTTGTCTTGATTCAATAGTGTGGGTCATTGATTGATTTTGAACCTTTGTTTGTTTGCTGGTTGTTTGAATTTGGATACATATTGTATGCGTTTGGAGTTTTGAAAGTGTTACATATGTTTCCTCAAAATTGACTTGCATGTATATGAATATGGGGTGATAGTTTATAGTTGTAAAGTTTTGAAAGTGATTGGAATTGAATTGAAATTGAGTTCATGTTATATAAAAATGCGTTCCTACTATATAGAATTGAACTTTTCCCACAAAGTCTAATGAAAATTCTCCCAATATGAAAATGAATACTTAATGTATGCAACTAGTTATCTATTGTATGAAACTTAGATTCAAATGCATGAAACTCTTTGAATACAATTTTTTGTAGTGAAAAAATGAAGATATCTTTTCCAATAATTACCATGTTTATAGTTTTGAAAAAAATATTTTTTGATAAATACTACATTTATCCCCCATCAACTTCCATTTCATGTCTAACCAATAGTTTTAAACAAAAAGAAAAAACACATAATGAATTAAATTGATAAAAAAATTTCATACTTATTAACTTGAAAAAAATAAGTTACAATAATTATTACCCTAAGGGCTAACTTAGCACCACATAATATCCTTTCCTTTTCTATCAAAATTTAACAGAAGCATCCCAATTTAATTGAAACAAAACGACGTTTCCTAATGTGGGTGCATTTGTACCGGGTGGATGTTAGAATTCGCCACCAATGACATTGCACAACCATACATGTGTCCTAATTTGTCAACCTCATCTGTTATTTCCTTGAGAGCTCTCTTATTTCGTATACCTTCTTTCTTTGCCACATTCACCATCTCTGCAACTAACTAACAACAATTTGGAACGACTGAACTAATTAGTCTCTTGCCTTGGGAACAACATGAGATGAAGTGACTGAATTAGTCAGTTACTCAACCTAGCAATTGATTTTCGGTTACTCCATTATATGGGATTTTTTATTTTAATTCTTAGGTAGAAAATTAAAACAAAATTAATTGGAAGCTTCACATGGGCACTAGCTGTTGTGTTCTACACATCCGTTGTTTTCCCTTGGTGACAACTACTCCTTACTGCAATGGGCTTTTTGTTGTAGAGTTTTGAGTCAAAGTCGAAACGGTGGAAGAGTTTGGCTTGTTGAGGATCAATGGAGGCTGTATAGCCATGGAAAGTGGTGGAGTAGGACTTGAGGATGGAGCCAACGGTTGAGATGTTGGAGCTGTACCAGTCATGGTGGGTGGAGAAGGAGAGAGGTTTGGTATCGGGATTCATGCGAACAATGTAGTTTTGCCTAGAAACAGCCATGGAAAAGGAGATGAGAGAGCCAAAGTGGTAGACAAAGACGAGGGAGAAGGAAAATGAGAGAATGAGAAAGAAGAAGGGATGAATATGGTGTTATTTTTAGATAGGGACGATTGGTGAGCTATTAAAATTGAAATAGCTACTAAAAGGTAATTGATTGAGAAATTATTGTCACTAAAAAGTGACAGAATAGGGCGATTGAAAATTTCAATCACTCTAAAGGTAAGCCGCATCAACTATCAAGTGAACATATATACTTAGCAAGTGAATTTTAGTTATTGTCTTATATTTGCTCTTGTAATGTGTGAAATTTGGAAAAATTTCCCCATTTAAGCAAAACAATTTAACCATTTGACTGATAGTTGAGTAAAATAGTTGAGCATCAACGTGTCCAAATTTTATAAATTAAAATCTGAACTGATAAAAGTCATAGTTCATGAATAAAAAGTAACAAAATTAACATAATTTAGGTGAATAATAGATGTATGTTGTTTTATTTTTGAAAAGAAGTTGAAAGTAGTTCAAAATCTTAATTACTATTAATCAATGGATAACTACGGCCAAAAAAAATGATCGAGCACCAAATGATTAGAAGTTTTGAAAACTTTGGGCACCTCTATGAATTAAAAGCAGTGAGATTCGAAAAAGACGAATGTTGTATTCTTCCCGTCTCGCGTGTGGAATCACGTGTGAAATCCTGGGAAGACGTAAATAGCCCTGGAGAGGAGCAGAATCTGCTGCCACGGCCATTGCGGGCACCGACCCCGCACCGCTGGCGTCAGAGTGGGCTAGCCTTCAGAGTATACTGCAATACTTGCCTTGAGTTTAGGTACCGGCGTCAACTCTCGTTAGATTTGCTCAGCATCACGAAACAAGAAATCAACCTGCCGTCCATACCCAACACCGCGTCCGTACGTGCTATGAATCACCAAAATATTGCCCCACTCCGCCGTCAGCTTTTGGTCTATAGACCCTACTAAAGTCTCCGGAGTTGTTGCGGCTCTGTACCTCCGATTAGGTTCGTGTCAATAGCAAGACCCTTAATTCCAACCATAAATCATTACTATTCCATCCTCCCTAGCCAGTCCATTTCCTTTTATTCTATTCAAAGGATTGACGATAATTATATATGCTTCCTAGTTGAGAGGTCAAATAAGTCTGATATACAGATTAATGTTTTCATTTATTTCCGCCGAATTGACTCAAATATCTTGATTCGATTGCTAGAAAAGAAGTTATACTATTTTTTCAAGGATAATTTTAGAAAATTGTTAAGCTCAAAGTTTTATTTTTGGGAAGACACACTCCTGATCTTGAGACATTTTAGCAAATAGGGACTCAAACTCGGGCACAGGAGTTTTTTACTTCCCAAAACACAACAGATTGTTCACTCAAATTGGTAATGTATTATCACGTGAGAACTTAGAACCTTGCCATATTTGTGAATTTCCCACTTAGTGATATAATTAATGCTAGCACAATATATAATTAATGAAGGTTTGAAATTTATAGTTATTAGTACGTGTGATCATATAAAATTAGAAACTGCATACACAAACACAACTTACAACAAGAATATATAAGCATGAACTATTTAAATGACATATGAAAATAGTTCCAAAATTTTAAGAATAACAGATTCCATAGATTTCTTTGGGTGAAATTCAACGTCAGACAAAAATTTTACTAAAGAATATACTTCCTATAATTCGACTTAAATTGTTTGCTCCGTTTCTGTTTTTTCTTACTAAAGTTTAACTTGAAATTTATTTATATTATTATTTACTATTTTTTTTAAAATGTTATTTAGAAACTAAAAGAATTATAGTTTTTACACATATATATTTTTTAAGTTTTTTCAAATAATAATATAAATATAGACTGAAATGGAGTAAAAAATTTGGGAGAAGGGCATATATTATTATTTACCGACTGAGACTCATACACATGCTTTTCAACAACATTTTTCTAAAATTCATGAACATAAAATTTTTTCTCATTATTCAACAACAATTTTAAATTAATTCATTTTAAAGCTTTTATGCGGATGCATTATATCTTCATTTATTGAATTATTGAAGTAACGCGATCGGTGCTGTTTGAAACTCGACTATAAATTGACAACTCATGCATGCTTCTGTGGCGGAAGTTCAGGTTTGGAATTTTCCAACTACTGATAATAATAATAATTAAAATTCTGGTGCACAGTGGGCGTTAGACTTTGTGTGAATTTCATACTCCTTTGCTCCATTTCAATTTTTTTATTTAAATTTATTTATATTATTATTTAACAAATATTTTTTAGAAAAATTATTTTTAAAACCTATAAATCTTTATAATTTTTAAATATAATTTTTTAAAAAATTTACCAAATAATAATTTAAATAAATTTAATTCAAATTTAAGTTAAAAAATTGAAATAGAATAAAAAATTTTCAGAAGAAGCTAGTATTTATTTTGTGTAGACCCCAAAAAAGTAATCCTCAAGAATCAAGATTCAAACGATCGGGGACTCTACTACTTCTGTAAACCTCTTTTCGGAGTAAGTGAAGTTCTTGTACGTGGAGTCAATTACATTCACTCATTCAAAACTACATTTACTCGTCTTAGATTCCAAAGTCTACCCTTATCCAGTCGTTTTGAAAAGCTGAAATGTTAAATCATTGCCAAAGTACACTAGAAGCCCCCTAACTTGTCCAACTCATACGAGTTAGTCCTTAAACTTTAACTCAATCTGTAGAAACCCTTTAACTTTCCAACTTGGTACATTTTAGTCCAACTCATTGATTTGACTCCTTTTTTTAATGGCTTAAATACATCAAGAGCCATCAAACTAAACTTTGAAAACAAATTTAAATTAGTCATCAAACTAGAACTTGGACTGTACTAGGTCCTAAATTTTACAATAAATAATAAGCATTATTAAAATTAATGAAAATTTATTATAAACTAAATTAAAATTTATTTTTAAGATTGAGTAAATAATTATTACAAGTCATGTGAATTATGCAAGTATTCTTTTCTTTTTATTTTTTTCTTTATTGCTCTAATATTAGGTCAGTTCATCCACAAACTTGATTTGCAATAGGAACTAAACTGAAGAGATTTTAATTAATTTTTAATAATTAACTAATTTCATAACTTTTTTTCTTTAATGAACGTAAAAAAATCAATTTTAATTAATTTATACTCCATCTATTTCACAAAAATTAACTCATTTACTATTCACAAAATTAACTTATTTACTATTCACAATAATTAATTTATGAATTCATTTCTTCCAAAATTTATTATAAAAATATGAATATTTTATACAAAAAGGAAACTTTAAAGATTATAGTTTGTAAATATCATTTTTAAGAATTTTTTTCAATACATATTAATATGAATATGTTCAAGTCAAACTTCAATAAAAAAAAGATAAATGGGTCAATTAATGCAAAACGGAGAGAGTAATTAATTTTGATTAATTTTAAATAATTTTTATAATACTAATTGTTTATTGTAAAGTTTAAGGCCTAGTGTAGTTGAAGTTCTAGTTTAATGGCCAACCTAAATGAGTTGTCAAATTTAATGACTTTTCATATATTTAAGCCATTAGAAAAATGAGTCAAGTCAACAAGTTGGACTAATATGTACCAAGTTGCAAAGTTGGAAGGCTTTTGCTGGCTGAGTTAAAGTTTGAGGACCAACTCATGCGAGTTGGGAAAGTTCAAGTGCCTCTAGTGTACTTTGGCCTTAAATCATTTATTCATTATTTATCTCTCAATTAAAATTTTAGATTTTAATATTGGATAGTATTACATGTGTTCCACATGAACAAAAATTATAGAAATGTGCTAAAAAATTATATAAAAACTTCAATGGAATCCTATATAACAGAAATTACAAAATGCAGAAAAGTTGATAAGATTTACTTACTTCTTCAACATAGTGGTGGAATCAGGATTTTTGCCTTGGGATGGTGAGGGCACGACAAATTGAGACAAGATCTTCCATTTCCCTGGAAGCTCTTCCCTGGCAGTTACTAAACTGCTTTGTATTTCATTATAGTTGCTTGGTTGTTTAATTTGGTGTCAAACTATACTATGAAGTAAATGCAAATAGGGCAAATTATTCGGAGGAGAACTAATGTAAAAAATGAAAAACACAAACCTCTTCCTTTCCTTTAATAATTTTGGATGATAATTTCAATTTTCTATTCTTGTACTTTCCTTTCATACCCTAAATGACACAATCCAAATTCCAAAGAAAGTGCAGTTGATTTCTATGATCTAGACGTATATGATAAAAATCAATTTGTGTTGTCAAAATTATTGACTTTTTAGCATTTTTGAGCTTTTTTTTTACATCATCACACCACATTTTTCTGCCATTTCTTACTTTAGACTTTCATTTCATAGGGTGGAGAAAGGAACTAAAGCATCGAATTGGATTGGAAGTAAGCAGAATAAAAAAAAAAATTCGGATTAACAGTTCCTTCGAGTAGCGGCACTGCAACTCCACAATTCAAAGATTTTGGATTATGAAATCATGACCTAGGCGCTATGCCACTAGTACCTTTTGTGTTCTGGGTGCTGCAGCGCCCAGATGGCCTCCTTTGGTGCTCCAGTGCCTCTGTGCCTGAGTTTTGTGGTCCCCTATCTTCTATTTTGAACCTTGGCTTGGCATTGGTAGGGGGATTGTATAATTTTGGTGGTTGGTGAAGATGCGAGAGCTTATCTCTTGAAAAAATCTAGAACTTAGACATACTTTTCTTCCTCCAAGCTTAAGCTAAGTTTGCATTGTTGCATACGTTGCATTTTTTTTTCACCTTCTTGTGGAGCACTCTTGAGCATTACTCGGAGGAGACTTTGAGCACTTGAAGACATATAGGAGCTTAAGGAATTGGGCATTTGAAGGTTTTCGGTTCTTTTTTTTCCTCCTTTATCTTTGTATTGAACATGAATGCTCTTTATTTCATTTCCATGGTCTTGTTTAGTTTAGTTATAGAGTAATCTTCCTTAGCATTTTTCTATGGATGTAGCTACTTGAATTGGTTATTTTAGATGAATTTATGGTTATGTGATGCTGATTTTCTATCACATGCTTGTTTACTATTCTCTTGAGCTTATTGTTTTGTTAGCTAGTTGATGGCCACAATTGGTTGCATCATAACTTGCTTCTAAACCCTTGGAAAAGATTAGGAGCTATTGGACCTAGGAGAAAAGTTTAATGGCTATGGCCTTGTTGGAAAATTAGTCTAAGTTATTACGTAAAGGTAAATTGAGTTTTAATGTCTTTTCCTAAGCTTGTAATTGGATGGAAATCCTTATTAAATTTAGGTTAGAGAAATTAATTCTTTCAATTGAAAAAGTAAGAATTAAATTGAGTAACTTTACAAACAAGCATTAAAAAGTAGCTCACTTACTTGAATTCACCACTTATTCAAGACAAGTAGTGAAGTCATTGGAAGTGAACTTTAGTAACTTGATAAAATCCACTAATTCATATTGCATTCTTGTTTGCTAGGTTAGGAGCATTTAATTAACTAAGTTTAGTTACTTGTGCCTTTTGTGTAAATCTTCATTCAACTTTGATGGCTTAGCTAAAGTTAACTTAGAGTAGTGGTACTTGGCAAACAAGTTAATTAATCCTCCTGGGAACGATACTCTTTGTCACCCAACTTCAACATCCATCGTGCAGTTGCGGTTAGGGTTTAAAACACATAACAACTTTTTTGCACCGTTGCTGGGGATTGATTATTTTTAATTGTTCAATATTATTGCTAAGAGATTAACTTTAGACTAAACATTTCTTTCTTTACTTATTTATTGCCTTTGTGTTTGGATATTTCTTTGGTAGGTGCCATTGGTTTATGACCTGTTCCCAACACTTTACTTTGTTGTCATTGATTCCGTAAATTGAGAGACATCCTAGAGAGCTTTGAGCTTCATTACACTTGGGAGAATCAAGCTCCACTTCTACATCCATGGAGGGTGGTGTGGATAATCTTAAGGGTCTTGGAGGCAACAATAGGTATAATGGTGGTAGTGGAGAAAATGGAGGGGTGGATAATCAAGATGGAGTCTATCCAAGAAACCTACAAAGACCTATTAGGTAGTACATTTGACACTTGGCAACATAAAATTATTCAGGTATTGTGAGACCACCGGTTCAAGCTAACAACTTTGAGTTTAAGCAGGCCTTGATTTCTATCATCCAACCAAATCAATTTGGAGGCTTGGCTTGGGAGGATCCCAACACACACATAGTGGACTTCTTGGAAGCTAGTGACACTTTCAAGTCCAATGTAGTCTCCACTGATGGTATTAGGCTCTGATTGTTTATTTTCTTAATTTGGAACAAGGCCAAAAAATGGTATCAATCACTTCAATTGGAGAGTATCACTACTTAGAATGAAATGGCCAAGAAATTCTTGAGTAAGTTCTTCCTTCCATCCAAAGCCGCCCACTTGAGAGCTTTAATTGTAACAGTCAAGCAACATGAAATGGAGACCATATCGGAGGCTTAAGAGAGATTCAAGGAATTGCTTAGGAAGTTCCCTTAACATTGATTCTTGGATTGGCAATAAATCCAACTTTTCTATGAAGGCTTAGTACACACTTCAAGATTCATGATTGATGCTTTGGCCAGTAGATCCTTGATGTCAAAGATGGCCGGTGATGCATTCCAAATTCTAAAGTAATTGACACTTAATGGAAAGTAATGGCCGGGTGAAAGAGCTCAACCAAGAAGAGAGGTACTTAAGGTTGATCAATTGACCGGCCTGTTGGCCTAAATGGCCTCCCTCATGAATCAAGTGTCCAAGTTCACCAACAAAAAAGAGTTAACCACTGAGCAAGCCACCGACTTTGCCTCTAGCATATATGGTGGACATATGGATATGGACCTTGAAGAAGCAAATTTCATAAGCAACTAGAATTTTGGGTTTAGAGGCAACCAATTAGGAAACCAATACAACTCAAATTGGAGGAACAATGAAAATTTCTCTTATAGAAATACAAGGAATGTTCAACAATCACCACTACCTCCTGGTTTCAACTAAGTCCCAAATGGAGAAAAAACCCTTTATGGAAGAAATTATGTTGTATTTCATGAAAGAGATAAGAGATAAAATGGAGAAGAATGAAGCCAAGACGGATAACTTGAGTGTTAATATTGCTAATATAGAGGTAAATATAAGTGCAAGTAACATGAACGTGGAGAATCAAATTGGGCAATTGGCTTTGGCGGTGAAGAAATCTTAAAAATGGAAGTTTCCTAGTGACACCGAGATAAATCCAAGGGAGCATTGTCAAGCCATCACACTTGGTGGAGGCAAGCAACTTGAAGATCTATATAAGAATAGGATTTGTCAAATCACTCCTATGGCTAAAAATGAAAAGAAAATAGAAGCAGAACAAGTTGTGGAGATGCCTAAAGAGCAACCATCAAAGGTTCAACAAAGCCTACCCAACCCACCTTTGTTTTTCCCATAAAGATTTCAAAAGAAAAAGCTTCAGGAGCAATATGGGACATTCTTGTAGACTTTTAAGAAACTTCACATAAATATTCCTCTCTTGGAGGCATTGACTCAAATGCCCAACCATACTAAGGTCTTAAAGTACATCATTTCCAAGAAAAGGAAATTTGAAGGCTATGAGACCATCAGGCTTAGTGAAGAATGTAGTACGATCCTCCAAAAGAAGCTTCCTCAAAAGCTTAAAGATCCAGGAAGTTTCATAGTACCCTGCTCTATTGGTTCATCTTCTCATAACATGGCATTGTGTGATCTTGGTGTAAGTATTAATTTTATGCCTTTTTCATTTTTTAGGAAATTAGAGTTTGGTGAAGTCAAGCCATCCACCATATGCCTTCAACTTGCGATTGATCATTGACATATCCAAGAGGAGTCATAGAGGATATGCTTGTGAAAGTTGAAAATTTTGATTTTTCAGTGAATTTCGTTGTGCTTAACATAGAAGAGGATCAAGATACTCCTTTAATCTTTGGAAGACCTTTCTTGGTAATTGACAAGGCATTGATTGATGTTGAGCAAGGCAAGCTAACATTAAAGGTTATTGAAGAAAGCATAGACTTTAATATTTTCCTAGCTATTAAAGCTCTGGACAAGGTTAATGCTTGTTTCCTCATTGATGTGGTGGATACTTACATTGGTGAAGTGAAGAAGGAATTTTTGTACGATGATCTACTTTTGAGAACTTTGTTAAGTTATGATGATGCTATTGAGAAGGTAGTTGATGATATGTCAATTGCTTTGAATGCATTAGTGGATGATAGGACTTTGGTGAGTACATGTGAGAATTTATGTTTGCTTGATGTGAATGCAAAAGGTGCACCAAAGTCAGATCTAAAAGTGTTGCCTAGTAATTTGAAGTATGTGTTCTTGGGTCCTAATAATTCTTACCCAATGATTATTTCTTCATGCTTATCTTTGTTGGATGAAGTAAAGTTGTTAAGGGTACTAATGGAGCATAAAGATCATATTAACCCTTCTATTTGTATGCATAAAATTAAAATGAAGGACATATACACACCCATGGTTGAATAACAAATGAGGTTAAAGTCTGCCATGAAAGAGGTTGTGAGGGCTGAGATATTGAAATTTTTGAATGCTAGTATCATTTATCCCATCTCCAACAGTCAATGGGTTAGCTCCATTAAATTAGTGCCTAAAAAAGGAGAAATAACCATAGTGATGGACCAAAACTTTGATATCATTGCCATTAAAACTGTAATTGGGTAAAAGGTGTGTATAGACTACCGAAACCTTAACAAGACCACTGGAAATGACCATTTCCCTCTATCTTTCATAAATCAAATGTTGGATTGGTTAGCTAGTCATGAATTTTATTGCTTTCTTGATGGGTATTCTGGGTACAACCAAATAGCCATTACATCGGAGGACCAAGAAAAGACAACTTCCACTTGTTCGTATGACACTTATGCATTTAAGAGAATGCCCTTGGGATTGTGCAATGCACCAGTCACATTTCAAAGGTGCATGATCGCTATCTTTGTCGACATGATGGAGAAAATTATGAAGGTATTCATGGATGACTTTTCAATATATGGCTCCTCCTTTAATGATTGTTTGGAGAATCTGGTGAAGGTGTTGAAGAGATGTGAATAGATCAACCATGCTCTTAATTTGGGAAAGTGTTATTTTATGGTGAAATCCGGCATTGTTATTGGGCACAAAATTTCTTCCAAAGGAATTGAGGTAGACAAGGGGAAAATTGTGGCCATTGAAAAATTGCTTCTACTTAAGAATGTGAAAGGTGTGAGAAGTTTTCTTGGACATACGAGCTACCAAGGATTTCTCAAAAATTGTCAAGTCCTTTTGTTCATTGTTAGAGAAGGTTTCCGAGTTTGAGTTTAATAGTTATTGCTTGGAGGCATTTTGAATTGATTAAAAAAAAGCTTGTGGAAGCACCGATTGTTGTCTCACCGAATTGAAGATAACCATTTGAAACTATGTGTGATGCAAGTGATTTTGTGGTAGAGGTGGTGCTTGGCCAAAGAAGAGAGAAGATTTTTTGGGTCATTGATTATGCAAGTAAGGCCATAGACCTGGCACAACAAAACTACACCATCACAGATAAAGAGAAGTTGGTGATGGTATTTTTTCTTGATAAATTTCAACAATACATCCTTAGCATAAAAGTGATCGCGTTCACCGACCACACAACTATTTGGTATCTCATCACCAAGAAGGATGTTAAACCAAGGTTGATTTAGTGGATGTTGTTTCTACAAGAGTTCGATATTGAGATTAGAGACAAGAAAAGAAGTGAGAATGTAGTGGCGGATCACCTTTCAAGACTTGAGTTGACGAATGAGCAACATTCGTTGCCCAGTAAGAAGTCATTTCTAGACGAACATCTTCTAGGGGTAAAAGCTAGCACTTATTGGTTTGCCAATTATGTGGATTATTTGATGTGTGGAGTATTACCTTCAAAGTTGAATTCTCACCAAAAGAAATTTTTTTTAGTTGATGTGTGATATTCTTTGTAGGATAAACCTTTGTTATTCAAGAGGTGTGCCGACCAAGTCATTAGGAGGTGCGTTCTTAAGGAGGAAGTGCTAGATATCATTCGCCATTGCCATTCATCTCCATATGGTGGGCACTTCGGACCAACAAGGACCACTACAAAGGTACTCCAATTAGGTTTTTATAGGCCTTCTTTTTTCAAGGATTATTATGGCTTTGTGAAGACTTGTGACAATTGTCAAAGAATGAGAAATATTTCTAGAAAACATGAGTTGCCACTTATTAATAAATTAGAGGTTGAGATATTTGATGTATAGGGTATCGACTTTATGGGACCATTCCCATTTTCCATTGGTTGTTCCTATATATTGTTGGCAGTAGTTTATGTTTAAAAGTGGCTGGAAGCTATTGCCACACCTATAAATGATGCCAGGGTGGTGGTCGAATTCTTCCAATAGAACATATTTTCCCACTTTGGCACTCCAAGGGCCATAGTAAGTGATGTTGGTTATCACTTTTGCAATAAAATCTTTGCGCAATTGATGGCTACGTATGGAGTGAGACATAAGGTGGCCCTTTCTTATTACCCATAATCAAATGGCGAAGTAGAGGTTTCAACCGAGAAGTCAAGCAAATTCTTGAGAAGATAGTCAATGGCATGAGAAAAAATTGGGTAAGGAAGTTGGATGACGCTCTTTGGGCTTACTGGACCGCTTACAAGACCCCTCGATCAGAATGCCCCCTTATAGGCTTGTGTTTGGCAAGCCTTGTTACTTGTTGGTAGAGCTTAAATATCATGCATAATCAAGAGGCTTAATTTTGATACGAAGGATGCCGGTTAAAAAAGACTTCTTCAATTGAATGAACATGATGAATTTTGCTGGGAAGCTTATGAGAGTGGCAAGTGATACAAGGAGAAGACCAAGATGTGGCATGGCAAGCTCATTGTGATGAGAGAATTTGTTCGAGGTCAAACGGTGTTTCTCTTCATTTCAAGGCTTAAATTATTTTCGGCAAATTAAAGTCAAGGTGATCGAGTCCGTTTATGGTGGAGAAAGTCACACCTTATGAAGCTATTGAGTTGAAGACGGAAGATGAAAGGAAATTTTAAGTGAATGGGCAAAGATTGAAGCATTATTATGGAGCGGAGCAACAAATTTCTAGCAAGCATCGCTTGGCCAACCCACCATCATGATTCTTCAAAAAAAAAGGGAGTCGTCAAGCTAAAGATGTTAAATTTAGCGTTAGTAGAAAGGCACCTTAACATTTTTCTTGCATTTAGTTCATAATTTGTTTATTTTATAGTTAAGATAGATTTTTCTTGATTAATAGGCTCAATTTGTTTAAATTCTATAAGTGGAAGAAAGATGCAAAGATCGAACATTTGAAGAGTTTTTCATACATGAAATCAACAAAAAGTAAAATATTGGGGTAAGAATGAAACAAAATAAAAAAATTAGGGGCATTAGGAGTAATTTCGCACCAGGTGTGGGCACCGCAGTGCCAGGATCACGCAAAATAGCCTAAATCCTTCCGAGCCAATACAAGGTGGTGTTGCAACGCCAGGGCATATGTCTTGGGCGCCGCGGCACCAGGTTCATGAATTGACCCTTTTATTTCTTTCTTCTACTACATGTTTCACACACAAACACAACTTTTTTCTCCCAAACTTCTTTTGTTCAAACCCTAGCCATTCCGTGCACTCCACAGCATATTTTTCTTGTTGACTTTTTCACAAACAAGGATCAAGTAAGTAATTTTTATGATTCTCTCTTCAATTTCCTTGCTTGAAATTGTTGAAATCATGCAGATTGGTCTATGTGCGAATTTGGGCAAAAGTGGTTGTTTGTGTTAATTTTGTGTGATTTCTTACTTGTTTTGATTTTGTTGTTGATTAGGAAGTGATCTCTTACTTACAAACAAGAATTTGACACAAAAATTATGTCTTGAAAACCCCACCCATGGAGACCCGCTAAATTTCAATGGTGAATCTTGTTTGGTGCGTGTTCTTGATGATTTGATTATTATAATTACTTGATTCTAGCTTATAATGCATGGATCTAAGAAGAATTGTGAGAAATTTGAGTTACATTGTATGAATTTAGCTTTGCAAATTTCTGGAAAACTCAAGAACATGAACATGAACAATGTTTGCATAGGAGGTTTTGAAAGATAATGTGGCTCTATATGAAGACTTTTTGCATGAGTTTTTTGTGTTTCTTACATCTAGGTGTTGTATACTACAAGGAAATACACTTGTTTTCCCCCTGGATGCTCATTTGATTGGTGAAAAATCATTGAACTTATGCTATGTCATCACGTAGTGTTTTGTTCATACAATGTTCATGGCTTGACCTCATTTACTCGTGGGCTTATTTAACTTGATTTCATGGTTTGAATAACAACTAGGTAATGCATAGAACATAATTGAACTTAGCTTTACCACTTGGTTGCTTAATTTGATGTGCCGATAACTCCATAAAGTTGGTATGCCATAATACAAACAAGTGCATGATAGACATGAGTTCTTGTAAGTTGATTCATGTATGGTGCAGTGTATGGATATCCAAATGTTGATCTTCTTTTTGGAATGTGGTTTGACCTTAAATGATAGGCAGAAAGTATATTTGTGGGTGTACATGAATTAATTTCAATATGTGGGCAATATCTTGAATATAGCTCTTATGTACCAATGGTTTCTTTGTAGGAAAAATGGTGTGTCGAAAGGATAAAGGCAAAAAATTCATCAAGAGGGATTCTATTCTTTTGGTGGGCTTTATGGCAAGAGAATTCCTGAAGAGGAACGTCAATATGTGCCCGGGTTTTGTGATCCCTTGCCCCCTATTTTGAACATTGGCTTGCCATTGGTGGAGGGATTATATTCTTTTGGTGGTTGGTGAAGATGAGAAAGCTTATCTCTTGGAAAAATCTGGAACTTGGACATACTCTCTTCTTCCTTCAAGCTTAAGCTAACTTTCCATTGTCACATATGTTGCATTTTTCTTTCACCCTCTTGTGGAACATTCTTGGGCATTACTTGGAGAAGACTTGAAGCACTTGAAGACATATAAGTGCTTAAGGAATTAGGCATTTATAGGCTTTTAGTTCCTTATTTCCTTCATTCTCTTTGTATTGAACATGAATGCTCTTTATTTCATTTCCATGGTTATGTTTAGTTTAGTTATAGAGTAATCTTCCTTAGCACTTTCTATGAATGTAGCTACATAGATTGGTTATGTTGGCTGAATTTATGGTTATGTGATGTTGGTTTTCTATCACATGCTTGTTTATTCTTCTCTTGAGCTTATTGTTCTGTTAGATAGTTGGTGGCCATAATTAGTTGCACCATAAATTGGTTCTAAATTCTTGGAAAAGAATAGAAGTTATTGGACCTAGGAGAAGAGTTTAATGACTATGAGCTTGTTGAGAAATTAGTCTTCGTCTTTAGGTAAATTTAAATTAAGCTCTAATGCCTATTCCTAAGCTTATAATCAAATAGAAATCCTTATTAAGTTTAGGTTAGAGAGATTGATTCTTTTAATTGAGAAAGTAAGAATTAAATTGAGTAACTTTACCAATAATCATTAAAAACTAACTAACTCACTTGAATTCACCACTTAGTTAAGACAAGTAGTGAACCCATGAGAGGTGTGCTTTAGTAACTTGATAAAATCCATAAATTTGCATTGCATTCTTGCATCCTAAGTTAGTAGCATTTCATTAACTAAGTTTAGTTACTTGTGTGTCTTGTGTAAATCTTTATTCAACTTTGATTGTTTAGTTAAAGTTAACTTAGAGTAGTGGTATTTGGCAAACAAGTCAATCAATCCTTGTAGGAACAATGTTTCTCACCCAACTTCAACATGCACCATGCACTTATGGTTAGGATTTAAAACACTCAACATTATATATTTTAGAATGAGGACTCATTAGTTTTCTTTTCTTTCTTTTTCGATCCTTTAAATCTTTAACAACAATGTTGCACAATTCATCTACAAAGTACTCGTAATGCACAAGAGAGTAAAAGTACCTGAGGAGTGAGGAGGAGCCAAGGGGTTTGGGTCCGACATGGTAGTGAGGCTCTGGTGTGAGGAGGCGACTGATGATGGTGGCAAAGTTGAGGAAATAAAGTGGTCACAGGTTTGGTCTGTGAAAAAGGGTTATTGGGCCAGGGATTAGATTGCGCAATTGGGGATTTGGGGTTTTGGGACTTTTATGAGAAGGATTGAGATCGGTAAAAGAGTGAATGCTGTTAGAGAGGGAAGGGGTAGAAAAAGTTAGAAATGATGTTGTTTCCTATTTGAACTATTGTTTGGGGAGTGCGTCGTTAATGGAACTACATCGCCACTTCAGCTACTTGCCTAGAAAAATTATGCATACAATCCCTAACTCATGGGAAAATGAGCAAGTTAATACCTATAATCTACATGTTTTTAAAATTCTAGGGGGCTGTACCCCGAACCTCGCCCCAACACAGGTCCACTGCACTGTCTCAACTCTTAATCAATTAAACTAAGTGGAAGTGGATATTTTGGAAATTTTTTTGATTTGTTCTGCAAGAAAGTGTCTTTTCACATATCTCGGTTTACCAGTAGTCTTCAATATGAATAATATCGCCTTTTGGAAAGAGGTTATAACAAGATTTGATTCTAAGCTTGGTACTTGGAGGTCAAGGTTATTGTTGGTTAGTGGAATGCTAAGCCTGATTAAATCCATGCTTCAAAGTCTGGCCCCTATACTTCTTCTTATTGTTTTGTGCCCCTTTAAGTTTCACAAAAACACTTGAGGGCAAAAGATCACACGTTTTTTGGGGGCATTAAAGAGATGGTAAATCCTTTTGATGGGTAGGTTAGAATAAAATAGTTTCTCATAACGATCTTGGACGTTAGAGTATGGGGAATTTGAAAGAGAAAAAATTGTCTTTGTTAGGCAAATGATGGTTGTGTTTTAGGTCTGAAGGGGGGCTCTCTTTGGGTCAAGGTGATTAAAGGCTCATATGGGGAGCATGGTGGTTTAGGATCCTCCATTGATGAAAGGTGTTTGGGTGGAATTCAGGGAAACATAATGAAGGTTGGTTCAAAAATTGGTGGGTTGGGTGTTCTTTTTAGAGCTTCATTTGAAAGGGTACTAGGAAATGGAAAGTGTATAAATTTTTAGGAAGATATTTGGGTTGGTAATAGGTTTCTTAAGGAGGAATGTCCACATCTTTATTATCTAGATGAGAGGAAAACTGGCTTAGTAAAGGATCATGGGAGGTGGGTTGATGGTGTGTGGTAATGAGAGTGGAGTTGGCTTAAAAGCTTAAGGGGGAGGGAGCTTAGGGAACTTTAAAGATTGGAAATTGTTACTAACAATGTGCAAGCTGTTGAAAACCGCAAAGACACTTGGAGATGAGAGCTGGCCCATATTTACCAAATTCATAGGCGGTGCCTCCATACTTCGTTTCTGGTGGATCATACCGAATTGTGGTACATTTTCGTACCAATTCGTAAAAATCAGCTACTAGTCGTAGTGGGTAAGGTTGAAGTCTTGAAGACAAAGGAGAGCGATGCCATCAGAAGTCGATGGGCTTTGGCAGTCTGGCTTTTGGAGAGGAGGAAGATAAGAAATTGGAGAAGCTACTGTACATGACTACATGTAAAGCAAAAAAGTAAGAGGAAAAATTATTAAAATATTTAACTTATTTATTACTATTATTTACTTAATAAAGCCCTACTGCTAGTTTGTTGATGGATTTTTTTTTTTAAGTTTGATGTTTTAGCTCGTTTGAATATTTAAATACACTTATTTTACTTGTAATGCAAGTTTAGTATTTTCTATAAACTATATATATATATGTGTGTGTGTGTGTGTGCACATACGAATCTTACATATTCTTTTACCAAATTACGTACTCAAATATCGTATCGAAGCACACTACCCATTCATACTGCATACCATAGAAATTAACGTACTACGTACCCATACTTGTACTCTGAATTCTACCGAACCATGTTTCAGATAACTATGAGCTGGACCGAAATGGGAGATTCTTGGTAAAATCTCTGGCGTGGTTGATTGATGATGCTTGCTATACTCCTGCGGACTCTTCTCAACCAACCAGATGGAATTCATGGATTCCTCATAAAATCAATATCTTTGTGAGGAGAGCATTGCAAAAGAGGTTGCCGAATAAATATAATCTTCTTCAAAGGGGTGTTCCAGTTAGCAGCATAATTTGTCCTCTATATAATGATGCTATTGAGATGGTGGATCCCTGCTTGGTACGATGCAGTATTTCAAAGTTGGTGTGGGATGAAATATACATTTGGTGGCAGCTTGGGAGTTCAACAGGGAGGACGTGTAGGAGACCTTAACAGAGGCAAACTTGTTTCATCTAAACAGGGTTCAATGCAAAGTGGGGGAAGCTGTTCGTTTTTTATGGGTTGGGTTTTGTGTAGGAATAAAAACTAGATAGTTCATAACCAGGCAAGCTTCAGGCATTGGTATGCATTGGAAGAGATTCAAGCTCTGATTTTTCTCTAGGTAACTAATACGTTTCAAAAAGCTAGTTGCTTTTAGTCAGATTGGATTTAGAATTTGGCTGATTGCTGCAATGACTATTCAACCAGCAGCAAACAGATGGCCCCAATAGACGCTTCTACTTGTACGTAGATACACGTAGCGGTTGAGTCACATTTCAGGATGAGCTAGTTTGTGTAGGTACGCTTGTTGAGATTGTGGATCTGTTTACTAGGTGTGAACAAAGACAATTAGACACATCCTTGAAGAAGGGATGGAAGGCTAGTTGTTTAATCACATTGTGGGCAAATTGGAGTAAGCAAAAATAAGTTAGTATTTAAAAAAGAATAGGCTTTGGTGATGCAAGTGTTAAATAAAATCCACGTACTGTCTCATTTATACTTGCAAAATAAATGGAGAAAGTTCAGTTTCTCTTGGATGAATTGGTTACTTAATCCTATGCAGGGTATTAAAAATTGCAGTAGTTGATTTTGGCTATTTTCTCTGCTACGAATCCTTGTAATTATTACTGGAGATTCAGGATTGTCTTAGCTAGGTCTTGGCTAGTTGAGGTTGGTGTAATTATTTTGATTGAAATAAAATTATATTTTTTTCTGTTCAAAAAAAATTAATTTGTAAGAAGATTAAGTAATATTTTTTTTGTTAAGGGGTGACAATGCAACATGATGCATAGTTGAAGTATACTCGGTTTAATCTACCCAGAAACTGCTCATAAAACTCCTTTATATCCACAAAATGAATATGACTCTAGCAGGAGTTAATTTATAATAAGAGTTTGATTAGTTGATAATTCATGATTACTTTTGGAATATAAGCACATTTGGACTATTAACACTTGTGTGATCCTTTGGAAATTAAGGTGCCTATTTTGATGAATATATGGTTAGGGATGTGTTTAACTTCAAGCTTTAGCTCAAATGGTAAAGACGCATATTCATTTTGATAAATATAACCCGCAGCCCAATATTCGAGTCTTAAGTCTATTTGACAATCAAAAACTTTATTCGACCTCACAACTCTAGAATCTAGATAATGATTTCTATGCACTTGAAGGAAAATGCTGGCCTGAAGCCTTAGTTTAAATGGTTGAGGTTCAAAACAATAAGGTGGAGGTCAGAGGTGCCCCCACCTAACCTCTCCCAAAATGCAAATTACACTGGTTTGGTAGTTTTTTGAATCTTAGAAAATAATACATTTCCACATCCCTAGAAAATAAGGTACATTTTGCCTTTATACTTGTACAGATGCTTCAAATTGCTGAATAAATAAATAAAATAATGAAAAAAATACCAAGGCCTAAAAAGATTGAAGTCACAATATTGAAAAAGAAAATTAACACTAGAATAATGAAAACAAATGAATAAAAAGAGAAAGTATAGTCTTCATAGTCTTCTTTTGTCATATATTCTTTGTACTATTTACTATTATACGTTTTCTTAATTTTTTATAATATTTCTATATTTGATAAGTCAAATTACCATATTATCATTAAAGCTATTTTTTTTAATACTCACTGTTTTCATCTTTCTTACTTTACGTGTAAAAGCACAAGGGTAGTTCGTACTATTGTGCCGAGCACTGATGGTCGATTGGAGGCCTTCAATTGCATACATGAAATAAGACACTGGCTGGGCAAGATGGAAGTCTGGCAGGTTTTCCACACATTCAGGGATGCTAACTCAGCTGCTCATTGCCTTGCTCGTGAAGCAGTCTCTTATGTTGATTTTTCCCTTTGGACAGATACTTTACCGCCAATTTTATTGGTAATCGTAGCCTCTGATCTTTGAGTAGTTAATGCGATTCTATGATGCTTCCTATAAGAAAAAGAGAAAAAGCACAAGTATAAAGGAGCAAACTTTTTCCCTCTTTCTTAATTTCCACATCAAACCCAAATATTTCTAAATAATATGGATCAAAGGAAGCATTTAATAATGAGTAGTATGCAATGCACCAAGTACAACGTGCTATACCCCTTATTTCACCTTCTTTACAAAAACACGACATCTTAAACAACACTTCTCACAAAATGATTACCATTTTTGCAAGATTGTCACAATGTCTAGAACAACTTTTCTTATAAAATAAATAACATTTTATAAAACAATAAATTTGTATGAATAAAATAACATTTTTTATTAAATGGAATAACATTCTTTATGAATAGTATTTATTATGAAATTAACAGTATTTTATAGAACATCAAATTTGTGTGAATGGAACAATATTTCTTACATAATAGAACAACATTATTTATGAAGAACACTTCTTATGAATGAATAATGTTTATAGAACATCAAAATTTTATGAATAAAATAATATTTTTTTATTGAATGAAACAATATTACAAAGGAAAAATATTTTTCACAAAATGAACAACATTTTATGGAATATCAAATTTGTATGAATAGAACAACATTTCTTTTTTAATGGAACAACATTACTTCTTACAATATCACATAAGCAGCCATTTTTGTTTAGTTATTATAGTTTTATGGAAGCTTTTTTGTTTTTTTCATATAGTATCTTGAAAGCTAATATAGTTATTAGTAATTGAATTAGCCCAATTAAAAAGTACGGAAGGAAGAAGTGACTTGACTTTCACAGGAGCTTAAGAGTTGCTTGAAGTGATCAGTGGCAAAGTCCTCTAGCACCACCACATTCTCCTTCACCCTCTCATTCCCATTGCCACTAATGGCCACCGCCTCATTATCGACTGCTTTCTTTTTTGGGCCATACTAACGAGGTGTTGTCGTCCTCCTACTGCCACTTCATTTCCTGCGGCAATTGTCAGACCAAATATGTCGGGAAACTGAGTGTTGCCAGCAGCCTTGTCAAAGAAAACTGATAGCCAAAGGGCTGTAGCCTCTATCTGGCCGAACTCCCTGCCGGGAGAACGGCCTGGAAACCAAGGAAAGGTGGAATCACGCACCTCGGAAGCAAAGCCGAAGATCCCGAGCTCGGGACGTCAGGAGACTTGAGGATACTATTACCCCCTCCCCCCGAGGTACTAAACAGATCGCCTTCGGAGAAGAAACACCCGCTAGTGCGAGCCGAAGAATATCCCCCGAAGGCGGAACCCCTGAATTAGGGAACCCCCGAGCTGCGGGCATATTTCCCGAAGGGGCATCGTCCGTACCAGAGGACGACCTCAGCCAGGGACTTCGAGAGTACGGCAGGAGCATTTAAGGAGCCTCTGACGTGTCGCTCACAGACGCTACAGATCGCCTCAAACGGCGGTCTGACACGCCGACGCCATCCAGGTCACGTCACGGCCTGTCACGGTTCAAGGCTCAAGGAGCCTGCCACAGGCTACTTGTCCCCTACGCCTAGAAATTCAGAGAACATCCGACCGAACACGTGTCACGATCTAAACGGGCTGGACATTCCTATAAATACCAGGAAACAAGCCCTGGCAAACGGTTGGCAAACAATCCAGCTCTCCCTCTCTGAGAAAATACAAACAGGCAAGCCCACTAAGCCTCTTAGTGCTATTCCTCCATTTTCTCTCAGCACCACTGACTTGGGCGTCAGAGGCTCATCCCCGGAAACACACCCCGGGGACCTCCTAACCCTCTTTTCCTAAGCTTTTCAGGCACGCCCCCTTGGACAATCTGGCCTCCCGGCGGTCTCCCTCTCAAGAGGTCCCTCTACAAGTCTCAATGTCACCCTACGAAAGATGCCGCTGGGCATCACAAACATTGCTTGATCATATGCTATAGCTGCTACCTTGATACTCTCAAACGTCCCCAGCCACACTTGGACGCCATTCCTTGTCGAGACCCTGATCTCTGCCACAAGCTTCTCCCACACCGTTCCTCGTCATGTACCTCCATTGAATCCTATATGGCACTTGATAGTCATTAAATCTTGTCTAGTTAGCAAAAGTGGGGTTGTTCTCTTGCTTCTTTGGCACATGTAGGTTGACTTAATTACAAAAAATGAAAGTTTCAAGAAAAGGTATCACAAACATAAAATCATAGGTATTTGAGGCATAGTTAAAGACAAATATAACATTTTTCTCTTCTCCTCCCTCCCATAGCATGATTCGTGCAGAACAAAAACTACTAAAATTTTGGCTTTTACTAATGGCCATTTCCAATGGCTATATGTTGGAAATTCAAAATTACTAATATGCAGCCGTTGGTAAATTCGCGTCGGTAAATCAATCGCTGAAAATCCAGTTATCAATGGTTAAAATTTAAGCCATTGGTAATTTTTAACGTGAACACGTTGGTAATCTGGCTGTTGTTACCAACGGTCGTGTACTAGACTTACTAATGTGCAAAACCGTTGGTAATTACCAATGTGCCAGTGCGTTGGAAATATTTCCAACTTCCTAGACTGTTGGTAAATATTTTAGAATTTTAAAAAAATTAAAGTAGTTTCTAATGAGGAGCCATTGGACAATGAAATTCTTTTATAAAAAAAATAAAAAAAAACTAAAATAATTAATATTAAAATTCTCATTATATTTTACTAAATTATTGTACAAATAATTAAAAATTAATATTAACAAAACCCAAAAAATAATTGAGAAATTTATATTTAGTAAAAATATGTGTCATATTTACTAAATGTTATATTGACTAAAAATTATATTTAGCACAATTATATAACAAAGATTTTATTAGTACTAAAAAATTAACAAACATTAATAAAAAATTGAAACAAATGCACAAAATTATAATAATATTTCCAAAACTCAAAAAATGGAAAAAAAATTTCACAAAATTTGGTAAAAAGTTCACCGAAATTAATAAAAATTTTAAAAGTTCAAAATAAATTCCAAAATTTACAGAATTAAAAATACCACAACAATTAACCAAAAATTCACAAAATTTGACAAAACTAACTAAAAATTCACAAAATCAAAACATAATCTACAATCAAACAACCGCATCTACAAAATCTACCAAATCAAACAACTGGATCTACAATCAAACAACCAAATCTACCAAATCAAAACGAGACAACCAAATCTACAAGTTCATACACAAAAATCACAACCAAAAGTACAAAATCATACGTCAAATTATTCACAAAATTGAAATCGAAATCAATGAAGAAGGGAAGAGACATATAAGGGTTATAAAATCGAAATCGAAATCAGTGAAGATGGGAGGAGACCCATTATGGTAGGCGAAGTAAGGAAGTGAGGCAGTGTTGGGCCAAGCGACAGCAGCCTACGCAGCGTCAAGTAAGGCAAAGAGGTGAAGTGGCTTCGGCGAGGCAGTCAGGCAAAGAGGTATCCAATGATCTAGCATTGGGTGAGACAGGGAGGCAAGTAGGTTGGGGTGATGACACATGGAAAGAAAACAGTGGAGGTAGGAAAGATGACAGAGGGAAAACGGCAGAGGGAGGAGAGATGATGGAGGGAGAACGACAAAGGGAGAACGGCGGTGCAGCAGACAAAGGACGGATGACAGAGGACGGAGGAGAGCTGAAAGGCGGCAGAGGGAGGTAAATGGGAGGTGAAAGATTAGGGTTATAGGTTTTTTGGGCTTTTGGGCTTTTTAGGCTTTTACATATATCGGTTATGTTACCAACATATTACGTGATACATATGATACATTATTAGATGTATGGGCTTTTAATATATGATATATACTCCCTCCGTCCCATATTCTTTGCACAATTCATTTTTCAGCAATTAATCTATAATTTTTTATTTTCAACATTTTATTATATAAATGAATAATTTTTATATAAGAATGATAAATCAAGACATATAATTTTTAAATATATTTTTTTTACTTTTTTTTGAACAAATATTAATATAAATAAATTCAAGTCAAACTAAGTGAAAAGGTCAAATGGTGCAAAAAATATGAGACGGAGGGAGTATTATATATTATGAACCATTATGATGCATATTATGGTACAATATGATTCTTAATCTTTTTTTTGTTGTTTTAGTCCATGTTTAGGTTAAATTTATTTAGTTCTATGTGTGTTTTTATCATTTGTAAAGTATCATATAATTGATAGTATTTTATAGAAATATTTTTTTTAGGAATTATAGAAACACTTAAACATGTTTTACAACTAAAGAGTTATAAACTAAGAAAAATTATTATCATTAATTCTTCAATTAAAAAAGTAAACCAATTGACTTCCAAAAAAAATAATTAGTTAATTAATCAGTATGGTACTCATTATATTGTTATTATAATAACTATTATTTAAAGTTTGTTGTTTGAGTAATTATTATATTATTGATAATATTTTACAAAATTTTAAAGACTAATTGTATGGTGAAGAGTTATAAGTTCTAAAAGAAATTATTATAAATTGAGACAAAATAAAAAAATGATTTCCTAATATAGTCACTTAGTTTGTGAGGCATTTATTCTTAAATGAGCTCTTATCATAACATGGATAATAAAACTATCTTTTTTATTTCAGAAAATAAATTGAAATTTTTTTATGTGAATTGCATTTGATAATATAATGTGAAGCAATGATAATTGGTTTATTATATACATTAAAACCATAAATTTTAATTTCACTATAAAATATGTTCATATATTTGTTCATACGCATTATAAATTGTGTGTGTGTGTGTGTGTGTATTACAATACACACACACACACACACACATATTTAAATATAAATATTACAGAAAATGATATAATTGACAATATCAATATGAATATATATAAAAATATAAATATAAATATGATACATATGATACATTATTTAATGTATGTATGTATCATATATTTAATGTATATATATGATATATGTAAAGTATATATTCTTATATATGATACATTATATTATTATTATTATTATTATTATTATTATTATTATTATTATTATATATGTGTACAATAATATATATTTTAAATTATAATTATTATTTGTAAAAAGTTTTATAAAAATATTATTTTACGTTCTAAAATTTTAAAACTTTGCTTTCTAAAATATATAATTTTATATATGATTATTATCATTATGCATCATAATATATATGATATATTTTAAATATATATTATTATATTTATAATAATAATAATAATAATAATAATAATAATAATAATAATAATAATAATAATATGATATATAACTTTTACTAATGGCCTGACACATTGGTAATTTACCCGTTGAAAAATAGTTGATTTACCAACACGTTTAACCATTGGTAAATTTTATTTTTTTTCAACGGTTTGAGGTATTGGTAATTACCAACGGTTAGGCTATTGGAAAAAACAAGTTTTTTTAGTAATGATTGGCTCACATCCATGGCACAATCTCAGTGCCAAATCCCCACCAAATTCAGCCAAACCACACCATAGCCACACCTCGCCTTTCCTCTCCTATGCTCACCTCCATACTCAATCCAATTAGCCCAACTTGCCTTTTGACCTCCTGGATTCCCTCGACTTATTCTCTAATCCACTTCTCCACAAGCTCAAGGATGCCATCGACCGCATCATCATCTACCAAAGCTGGGTTTGATCTCGATAAGCAGGTTGAATCCATTGATGAGACTGATGTCATAGAAATCCTGGGTGCCTAAGTTCGTTGAGGGTGATTTCTATTGACGAACTGGCTAGAGGAAGAGCTGCAACAGCCGATTCGATCCCAAGATCTCAGTTTCATCTTTAATTTTCTCATTGGTCTCATTCCCATCCGTTTCCCAGGCATGAATTCTAGAGACCCATTGGTACCAAAACAAAAACATCACTCACTTCCATCTGTTCTTGTTGTTTTTTTTTTTTTCAAAAGATATGAATCTATAATCTCCCATATTTGAAATTTGATTAATCTAAAGTTGGCACTTCTAAAATTCGTACATATGTTTATCTTTTGCAGTTGATTTTTTGTGGGATCTTGTGTTTGTTCTGTGCTATTTGAATTTTGATTTTACAAGATAATTGGATAAGAAACCTATTTGAACCGGAACAATCAACTTTTAATGGCCTGTTAAGGCATTAATGCCTGGGCATTGTAGCTTGGAGCAAGAAGGGTGTTGTGTCTATGACTATTTTGTGTTGTTGGACTTGTATCTTGTGTTTATTATCAATATTATTTTTATTTTTATTTTTTTAGAAAAATGAATGTCCCTCTGATTCTTGCCACTAGGTAGCTGACTTTCCATTGAATCTCAGGCTTCATGAGATGCTTTTGGAAGCATGCTTTGATATTAACAATGAAAGTCATGTAGTTATAGGACTAAAACAAAAAAGTTGCAAAAGTTATAAGACTAATTTTGACCTCCTCCCACTGAAGCCCAAGAGAACGAAGAAATGTATATAGAAGCTAGATGAGCAGGAATTCTTTAACATCACAAATGAGCATAAGGTGGAGGCATGGTTTTGAATATTGCACCGTACCAATACAAAAATTGTAAAGGACAGCAGAGACAAAGGTTGTACTATGTACTAGATTGTATAAGCTGGTATTGGGTGCACTGACTATCTCGTGCCATACCAACTATATAGTCTCAGTACTAGCCAAATAATTCTTTTTTTTATAAATTTTTTTATATATTTAGGTAAAATATTTTATAAGTATGTGTAATTGATTAATCTTATAACAAACATCTACCAATATTTGAAAGAAAACTTATGCTTTTATTTTTTTCATACCTAAAAAATTATGGTTTTATTATGCAAAATGGAATATTTATATGAGAATAACTCTTAATTAATTTACATACATATAACCTAGACTTTACACTCTCACAATCTCAAATTTTGGCATACTCTATATATATGTCTATATTTTATATTTATATATACTTTATTTTCATATATGTATGTATATCTAAATTATTTAAAACCGGTAGATCTGAAATTATATGATATAGTATCGGTTTTATATCGTTCCATTAAAAAATGGTACATTATCTAGTACATAATCTAAAATCTTTGGTGAAAGAACAATTGAATGACAAAATTATAAAAAAATACAAATTAATGGTGTAGAGCCTACACGTAGTATAGGTTATCCTCAGTGTTAAATAATTAGTAACAACTTAACTGAGTGATGCTATATATAACATTGATGTGCGAAATTGGGATCCGAAAGAAATTGAAAGTGTAGCACCGACCAGAAGCCAACAAACATGCAGGCCATAGTCTTGCCCTGGCTGGTGTTTCATTTTGGTCAAGTTACGAAAGCCACCAGGAAAGCTTATAGCCAGCTTTTACGTATAGGTCCGATCGACAAGAGTCAGGCGCAAAATAACTGGCCACCACATCTCTTAAGTTCTTACCGCGTTCAAACACACACACGTCCCCTCCACAATCTCCTTACGAAATTAAGCACCAATATGTACAAGCAGACGTACCTACACACATATCTTGGCAGCGCTAGTCAAAAATTGGCCACTCACATAGCTAAAAATTGTCAGAATTGATCCTGGGCAAAGGAAGGAAAAAGATAGGTTGAATTGAATGAGAAACCAAACAGAGACAAGCTGGCATCGGTCCAGGAAAAAGCCACCCACCGTTGCCTAACTGATCTCAATTCAACAAAATCGAGTGCTAGTGTTGGAGCTTCGAAAGTAGACCAGCATGAATTAGTTGATTTAGAAGACATGAAGCAGCTAGCTAGGTAAGAGACGTTTCAGTAGGGCCATGCATCCCCACCCGTACGAGAATGCCCACTTTCTTTGTTTTTTTCTTTATGTCATGGTCCACGTCTCTCACACAAGTGACCATTTTGCTCTACTAGCATAGTGATTTATTTATATATGTAGCTACCTAGTGGAGACGAAATGGGCATACCTGGGAACCAGCTTTCCACTGCATCAGTATAAGAGCCAAGCCCAAAACATTGTGTGCACGAACAAATATCGAGTTGAGCCTGCTCTCTGGTCGATTAGCTGGCTACAACATGATACTTTTTACACCTTTATTTTCATATGGAAGTATTGTGTGCTCATTTCCAATATGCCAAAGAATTTGTTGATTACCAAAATGTTACAGGTTTAGGTTGTCAGTAATTACTAGCGGTTTGGTTTCATTGGATAGTTGTTGGTAATTATCAATGATATACTATTTGACCACTCGAAAATTATTCTTCAATATGTCCATTAACAATAAACCCATTTTCAACAGCTATGCGTTATAAACTTGCATTTTTTTAACATTAGGCATAAATGGCAGTTAGAAAATAGAACTATTTCTAGTAGTAAAAATAGAACTTTTTCTAGTAGTGATAAATTTCATTTTTTCATAAACAGCTCGAGTACATGTACATGAAATTGAAACTTGGTAAGAGTGAGCTGTAAAGTGGAAACAAACTGACGGTAGAAGCACACATTTCTGTAATTAGATTATGGACATCGTCTGGACGTTTGACCAACGAGGAGGAAGACAATGTCCAGAACACGGTCCAGACAGGGAACAAGACTAATAATCAAATTAAACTGGTTAACTTCAAATTAACAACCGATTCAATTCAACGCAAGCAATATGTTATTCTCTGTTTTCTGACCTTAGAATCCTTCTGTCCACCCCTGCAGCTGTAATGCATATGCTTAAATAATTTTAAGATTCCTTTCTAGTATCGTTTTTCTGATTTGGTTTGACTTTTTCAATCAATATTTGACTTCAACCGGTTTAAATATTTGTTAATGAATAATGTCAAACAAAAATAGAAGGTTCAATGTAAATATACGTATTCTCAATTCCGATTAAAATAAATACGTATTCTTAATAATTAATAATTTTTTAAATTGTTGTTGGAGAATTTGAGGATTTATTAATTACTATGTAGATATATGTGAGAGTCCGATATATATATATATATATATATATTAAGACTCTAGTATAATAAAATGTTATTTCTATGTAAAATAGGCTGAGGATCTGAGTTCGATATGGTTAGTAGAAATACATTTTATCAAACAATTAATTGTGCTCCTTTTCTCAACTCTCTAAGATTTGCAGTACAGATTTGAGGGTTTGTAATTTTTGTATTGATCGAGTTATAAATATAATGTTTGTAATTTTTATGCCATTGTTCGACGTCTAATTAAATATATATGTACAGTGTGCTTTCAAAGAAAGTTTAACTTCAACTCGTCAAAAATAGAAATCTATTTTGGTTTTACTGTTTTATATGGTGTGGAATAAGGGTAAATATGGGTTGGGTAAACTCAAAACCTAACCCAAATTACCCTTATTGGATTGGATTTAATAAAAAAAATCATAATTTTTGGGTTAGTTCCATATACAGAAGAATCATCAGTTTACATATAGAATCAACCAATGATGGAACTGAAACCGATGTATATTTCAGGTTAGTTTCATCTCACTAAAAAACTGAACCAACTCAAACCATGTGCATTTTTACTGTGGAACACTCGCATTTTAGACCTGCACCTCCCAACAAATCTTTGTATTCGATCCCTTCAACAAATACCAAATAAAAGACATTAAAACTCTATGATATGAATGTTTTCTCAAAAGACTAGTCTTACATAAACCTGACTAGTAACATGTACCGCCCCTCTAAAATTCATGAATTGCCGTTTTGACCCTGTTTCAGAAAAGGAGGCAATCACGCCACCTTGGCGAAATTATAGCTATTCTAGTTATATAAGATTGAGGCAAAGCTCTGCATCTAGTGGAGTGGTTATCACTCTGTTAATTTAACCTGCAGATGCGAGTTATATTCCTACCGGCACATCTGTCTATTTCCCTATTTCTTTTTTCATTTATTTTTCTCTATATTTTTTTTCATTTTTTCTATTTTCTTTTCATTTTGTAAATTATTTTTCTTATTTCAATTTTTTTTGTTTTATTTTTCAAATTTTATATTTTATTTTCTAGTTTTACTTTTTTTATTTTTTTTCATTTTTGTATTATTTTCGTTCTCTGCAGCTTCTAGATCTTTTTCATTTAATCTTTTTTGTCGTATTATTTCCAATTTGATTACCTTATTTTTTTTCTCATTCCATATAAATCTATTCTTTTTAAGTTCATATATGTTTTTTTTTCTGTTCTTCAGTTTTTATGTGTTCTTTTATTTGTTGTTTTTTTTTCTATAAATATGTTCTTTTTCAGTTTGTATATATTCTTTTATTTCTATTCTTTTTCATTTTGTAAATGTTATTTTAGGCATTATTATTTTTTATTTTATAAATATGTTCTTTTTTAATTCCTATATGTTTTTTTTATTTATGTTCTATTTTTAGTTTCTATTCTTTTATGACTTGTTGTTCTTTTTCAATTTCTATATGTTATAAGAAGAAAACATAGATAAATTAAAAAAAATAAGGAATAAGCTAGAAACAAAATAAAAGAAGAAAAGGTAAACAAATTATAAAAAATAAGGAAAATCCTAATAAGATAGATAGTTACTACGGCCCTTAACTTTAATAGTTACCATAACAAATTCTTAAAAATGATAGATGAAAAGAAAATGAGAATAATAGCCAATTTTAAAATTAAAAATAGTGTTCTTAACATGTGAAAATATATAAGAAAAAACAAGAAGATTGAAAATTAAATAAAAAAATGAACGGCAAATAATTAAGGAAAAAATAATTGAAAAAAAAGTAAGTTAAAAGGAACAATGTGTCAAAATATATTATGTCATTTGAAAATTTCAATTCATGAAGTACTTTATATATTAAGAGAAATATTAAATAATAACAAAAAGGTAAGACATTAAAGTGTAATTAATCAGTGGTCTTAAGTCTTAACCTCCAAAATGAACTTCAAAGGGGTAATTCCAAGTTTATTGGAATCTCAGAGGATTTTTAAAAGATATTTGAAATAGGATGGAGATAACTATAATTTTAACTAAACTTCAAGGGTATTTTGTAATTATCCAAAAAATCATGGCAGAGATTGAACTTATTGAAAAATAATTACCAAACCATTAAAAATAAAATTTAAAATACTATTTTCAACTATCAAAGCATTTGCAAACTGTCTTTCAATAATTTCAGACTATCATAATCCTTAGTAGTCAATAAATCTTATAAATTATCAATTTTATGTATATAAATTAGATTTCTATACTAACTCAGTCTCGGTTAGGGTTAAAGACTAATGTTTAACACTAGGGATGGCAAAATTTAACCAAATTCGAAGACTTGACCTGACCCACCCGAATCCAAACCTGACATAACCTGATTTGACCAGAAAAGTCTATAACTCAAACCCGACTATACCTAACCCAACCTGAACCTAAACCCGATTGAAGTGAAACCCGAGAAAACTCAAACCCGAACCTGAAATGACTTGATGACTAAACCCGACAAAACCCAATTTTAAATTAAATTAATATAAAATATACGGTCGGCAAAGACTTTAAAAAAATTATAATTTAATATATGTGAATGAGTTTCTTCTATTCTGTTGATCTGTTTTATATTGTAGAACGAACGAATGAGAGCTATTAGAAATGATTAGTGAAATGGTGATAGAGAGATAAGAATAATTAGATTTTAGAATTTATAGTGTTCCTTCCATCCTATATTCTTTGAAATATTTAAAATTTTCAAATAATTTGAATTGAATTTATTTATATTACTTCCTCTGTTTCAAATTCTTTGAACCATTCATATTTTAACAATTAATCTATAATTTTTTGTTTTCAACAATTTAATATATAAATAAAAAATTTATACATGAATTTTAAATATATATTTTTTTAATTTTTTAATAAACAGTAATATAAATAAATTTAAGTCAAACTAGTCAGAAAAGTTAAATGAAGCAAAAAAATGGGACAACGGGAGATTATTTGTTAGAAAAGAATTTAAAAAGTATATCTTTAGAAACTATAGGTCTTTATTTATTATTTAATATAAACACTTTTTATTTATATACTAAAATATTAAAAATAAAAAATTATAGGTTAATTATTGAATAGTGAATGTTAAAAAAACATGACATAGAGGTAGTATTTTATTAAAGAAATTATATATTAATTTATCTTCATAAATTTTATATTATTTTTTATATCTAGCTAAATTAAATTTTAGTCAAAATGTAAAAAAAATTGAAGCAATTCAGTTATTTTGGCTTATGCATCGGTGAACCAAGTAAATCTGACAATTAAGTTGAATCTGGTCTAAGACCCGATAACCCGACCTGATTGGATTCGAAGCCAAATAAACCCGGACTGACCCAACCCGAACCTAAAATCTACTTAACCTGAAATCAACTCGAACCTAAATAACCCGACCTAAACCTGACCTGGACCTAAATGTATGCTGATTCGATTAAACCTGAACTAAACCTGACCTGACCCACCTAATTGGCATCTCTATTTAACACATTATAAATATTTGGGATCAATATGCAACATGCATTTTACACGTTTAAGCACTTCTACAAACGTGATCTTATACATATGACACGGACACTAATCAAAGCAAAACTTTGGTGCAAAACCCCTTATTCACGAAATTCAACTTCATGCATATATACCAATGCACCACTAAAATTTTGGTATTTACCAACGATCACGAGTTAGAACTTTTAAAATTACAAACGCATAAACATTGGAAGTAGCCCATTGGTAAATCGACCGTTGCAAGCCATATTACCAACAGTCATTATTTAAACCATTGGTAATTTCGTACACGAACGTGTTAGTAATTTGACCGTTACTAATTTCCAACGGCAGAAGACTACACCGGTTTTTCAACGGACAAAGTTTTTTTCCAACGCATGACCGTTGTTATTTACCAACAGTCCTGCCTGTTGGCATTTACCAACTGGTTAGACTGTTGGTAAAAAACATATATTTTACTAAAAGTATTTTAGAATTATATTTTATATTTATTAAAATCACATTTTATATTTTATATTACAAAATATATTATTAAAACTATATGTTATATTCCCTAAAATTTATATTTACAAAGATTATATTAGCTCAAAAAATTTATATTACTCAAGCATAATTGACTAAAAATATAATTTATATTTTACCACAATTAACTGAAATTTACTAAAAATTAGAAAAAAATACTAAAAATTATATTTACTAAAAATTTAAAACCCAAACACAAGAATCAGTAAAAATTCATTAAACATTCAAAATCAAACCCAAAATTCAGAAAATCAAAACCAGATCAACAATCAACAATCAAAACCAAAATCTGATCTACAAAAATCACAACTCAGAAAAATTCAAATCAAAATCACAAAATGAGATCTGCATAATTCAAAACCAGATCTCCATTTTATACAAAAATAGCATCTGCACAATTCAAAACCATATCAAAGGCGAACGAATAAGACCGACAGGACCGAGGAGATTGAGGCGTCGAAACGGCGAATGACGGTGATTTGCAATGAACGACAAACGATCAAGGAAACCAAGGCTACGAAACTGCGATCTAAGGTGAAATAGCGAGGAATCATGAGGAACGGCGGAAGGGCGAATGGCAGATTAATGACAAACGAACGGCGGACCAATAGGGGACCATTAGCGGATGAACTATGGACGAACATCAGACGACAAGACAGAGGGAAGAATAGACGGTGGATGACGAGACAAGCAAGAACAGATGGTGGATGATGAGGCGGTGGGAAAAGAAGGGCGAAGGGAAGAGGAAGGAGAAGGGAGGAGGAGGGTCGAAGAGAGGCAGAGAGCAATGGGCAGCTATAGAGGATGAAGGCTGAAGGAGAAAGGGATGAGAGATCAGAGGGACAAAGAAAAGATGATAGGGATGAGATGTGAGAGTTTATGATAGTTAGGGCTAAGTTAGGTTGGCTTTGAGTTTGGTTGGCCCAATAGGTACTTATATATATTATGACACAAATGATATATTATACTTCCTCTGTCCCAAGTTTTCTGCTTCATTTGTCATTTTGGGTCATTCCAAATTTTCTACACCATTTCAATTTTTAGTAATTTTTATCAAATAATTTTACAATTATGCCCCTCTCCTTTCATGCAACTCAGTTTCATTTTTGTTTTTTTATGCTTTTTCGATTTCCTTGCTGGCCATGGCCGGCATAGTCACAACCGGCAACTGGACGAATGGCGAGTTTGAGATCAATGCGAGGAGGTTAGGGTGGCCGGTGGTGACGGACGATGGGCGATAGGGGTGACAAATCAAGGAGGATGAAAGAGAAATGAGCGACAGATTAAGGCTAGCGAGGAGAAAGGAGCGATCGATTGAGACTAGCAAGGAGAAAAGAGTGATGAATTAAGGCTGATAAGGAGAAAGGAGTAGCAAATCGAGGCTAACTAGGAGAAATGAGCAACAAAGCGAGGCCGGCAAGGAGAAGGGGGTGACAAATCGATGTCAGCAAGAAGAAAGGAGAAACGAGCAATGAATCGAGATTGGCAGAGTTTACGGAGGTGTGGCGGTGTTCCATCACTAGGTCGGTGATGGTGTTGAGAGCAGAGATGGTGATGCGGAGAAAGGCAGATGGCGGATTTGGAGCTCAGTGTGTACCAGATGGGGGTGGAGAGAGATGAGAGACCAAGGGTAAAATTGAAAAAAGATACGTATTCTTATAATTTCTTAATCTCTGTGCCAAAAACAAATGGAGCAGAAAACCTGTGACGGAGGGAGTAATATATATTATGATATATATTTATACACATAAATAAGTTCATATATATGTCCATAAATATTATTATTATTATTATTTATAACAAATATTTTCAAAATAGTACTTATATATATATAGGGTAAATAACACTAATTGTCCATAAACTATACTAATGTTGCTTAATCATTCTGAAACTATTAGGTGTTACACAAATCGTTTTCAAACTATTTAATTGTTATTATTTCATCATATCATCAACTAAACCGTTAAAAATTGATGAAAAAATGACGTGACTGCTAATGTGACGTTAAAAAATGATATAGCTACTAATGTGGCACAAATTTTCTATCCATCTTTAACAATTTAGTTGACTGCATGATGAAATAATAACAATTAAATAGTTTGAGGACGATTAGTGTAACGTTTGATAGTTTCAGGATGATTGAGCAATATGAGATATAGTTTATGGACAACTGATGACATTTAATGGTATATTTAAATACACATATTTAGTATGATATATGTATACACATATATTTAATATAACATATTATTTTTTTCTAATAAAACATATATAAATATGATACATTATATTATAGGATACATTCTACTGTATATGATATATATTATAATAAATATGATGCATACATTATGAAAAGTATGATACATATGATACATTATGGCATTATTATTATTATTATTATTATTATTATTATTATTATTTGCAAAAAAAAATTAAAATTATTACTTTACTTTATAAAATTTTAAAATTTATGATATGAATTGTACCATTTTTCCAATGGCCCTCGTGTTATATTATTATTATGATATATTATGATACATTTATATGTATAAATATGTTTCAAAATAATAATTGCTTCAAATTTTTAATGATTGTTTTAAAATAGTCCATTCTTTTCACTTTTTAACGGCTTAAGCCTTACTAACAGTTATTCGCATTAGTAATTACCAACAGTTTGAGCTATTGGAAAGTTACCAATGGTCCAACGTATTGATAATTACCAAAAGTCTAGCCATTGGTAATTTACCCATTGGAAAATAGGCAAATTTTAGTTGTAACCCTTACCAATGGCTATTCACATTTGTAATCACTAACGGTTTAAGCCATTGGAAAGTTATCAACAGCTTAACCATTGGTAATCGTCACCAATAGTTTAATGTGTTGATAATTACCAACAGTTTGGCCATTGGTAACTTACCCATTGGAAAATCAGTAAATTTTAGTAGTGACCAGACATGTCAAAATTTATCCAAGCATCACATAACAATAAATTTAACATGAGATTAGGAATGTAGATCCTTTTGTTTTTTGCTTGTGCCTTTGGTGGAGGAAAATTTCTTTCAAAGATTCAAGTAGGATTACCCTTGCCACAATGGCAGGAAACACTTCAGAACCTAATGTTTCGATGCTGGAACTGAAGTTTTCAATTTCACAAACCTTGTAATTTTGGCACTTACTTTGAGGATGTCATCAATGATTTGACTGGTTTCTTATCAAATTTAAGTGAATAAAGCACCAACATCAACTCTATGATTGAGGCCTCATTTTGCTTTTGTTGAATATTTAACAAGAAAATCAATTTAAGCTTAAGGCACATTTAATTTCAAAAACATAGTCATGATACCTCTCTGAGCCATTGTGGCTAATTTGGACTACACCGGATGGCAAAATAAGGGCAACAATTGGTACATCATTTGGAGTGACAAGTATAAACCCCTTATCAACAATCTGTGAGGAATATGAAAGTGCCACTAAAAAAGAAAACAGAAGCCGTGCTGTGAGAATCAAACCACTAATAATGAATGTATAGAATGTAACCCATAAACACCACTCATTACTGGAGGAAATCTCTAGGAACTGCCCCACTGCTTACCTAGAAAAATGGCTTCCAGTTCTTTTGTTTAGTATGATCATGATATTTCCTTCAAAATGTGTCATAGTAACTGCAATTTTTTTAACACAACAAAAATCAGCCATAGATTAGCAAGAATATGGAAAAGAATCAAATAATGCTACTACATGCACAGAATATGTAATGAACTTTTTGAACTAGATAGGAATGGAATGTAAACCAAGGTCGAGACAGATACAAGCTAGTGTTGAAGAAAGCAATGCAGCAAATTTATGTGAACAAACCAATACATGGATTTGCTGTTACAACTAAAGAAGAGAAACTTGAATCTTGCGAATACTTTCCAACACTAACTAAAAGAAAAAGCTTGATGCTAGATAGTGATGGTACTTATAACACTGGCCAACATGACGTGAATCTAATTCACATCATTTAAGTACATAGAGCAAATATCTAGCACCCTAGTTAAACATGACTCCTTAGGACTGTGGTTTGTTGCAAGTTGTTGTAGACTAGTAATACCATGTATCTATATGTGTAGTCTATTTTTTAAAAAAAATCACAACATCTCAGTATGTCTAAAGCTAAATGCAAAAGAAGGATAATAACATAGAACACACCCTCCACCATGACCAAATCATCTTCTAGATAAATCAAATGCTAGTCCTAATAAAGGCAAAAGAATTGTGTGAAAACAAATGTAGCTAGGGATTCCAAGAGAAAACATCAAGAAAAAAGGTACTAGGCAAAATGAATAAGTTGGCAGGTTCACTTGCATCCATCATTGCATAGTAAAAACATTAGCAATTTAGATGGGTTTCAGTTTACATTATTCTAAATTTTTCTTGACTAATCGTCAGAATGAAGAAATAGTTAAAGGCAAGGGGAAAAAATTACCATTTTTTCGTTTAATTCTGTTGGCATCAAAAGGAGCTGGTTTGAAGATGTTCATTGAATTAGCAATTAAATCATCAACTTGTTGGATATGAAGCATGCACATGTGATTGTTTTTGTCTTTTGCACGTGGAACATTAAGCTTCTTCACTGTTTTGATTCCAATGTCCAACTGGGGCTAGGAGTAATTAGTAGCTATAATTTAAAATGAAAAAATTTGTTTGCTGTGGCAGGGAGGAAAGAAAACTACATACTAAATCAACAAAAAGATTTGCAAACAAACAACAAATCCCATTATAAGAAGAACAACTACTTAGCCTTCTAATTGTCTACACAAACATGTACTTCTCATCACCTTAAATATGTAATAAACCACTAAACACGCAGGAAACTAGGGCTTTTGCTAATCTTGTATATATAACTTAGAAATATGCAGGTTAACTGGTAGGTGTGACTTAACATTCACCCCACGGTGAAGTCCTCCACCCAACTTGCAAGTGAAACCAGAAACTAGTTACAAACTAGAATTAGCTATAGAGCCCAACCCCTAACTTGGTAATAGAGTGACAGCATTAGGGAGAAAAATCTAAGCTCAAATTCCATGTCAAAGCACACAAACTAAAACCAATTATTGATGGGTCCATGAGGTATTTAATGAAAACAATTATTCACCGAGAAATACATATCAAGTGCTTGATAGGTATAAGCGGAGAAGTCTTTGTTCAATTCATGATAGAAAAGAAGCCTACATGCAAAATGATTCAACAATAAAGACTTTGCCTACTAAGAATCATCAAAAACTAAACACAAACCAAACTCCCATCTTTTCACGAAACCAAATTAAGGGAACATAAAACATACATAAAATGACATACACAATATACCTTGGGATTAATTTTCCAGAATTGTGGACAGCAACCTTGAAATGTTAACCTCCCATAAAGCACTACAGCTTACATAAGCACATAATCTCTGACAAGACTCGAACCACGGAGCTTCCAAAACAATATTTTGAATTGCATAATCTAGAGGGAAAAATAGGAAGAAAAAGTTCCAAAAAGAATTAGATGAGATCTTCAGTGATGAAAGCCAAAAAAGGGCTTGAGTTAAACTTACACATTCTTGGGTTCTCAAAGACAGATCCATGGACTTGTAGGTCTTCCAGACATCGGATCTAAAGACCTTTTTTTTGCTTGAAAATGAATCCAAGATTGTCTGAGGGCTAACAACCACCTGACATGGTGATAGTGAAGAACGGTGGACTCTGCGGGCAGGTAAGTCGATGCATATAGCTCCCAGTTAGGATTTTGGTTCGTGCTTAGAATTGGTTGAAAGCTCGCACCAGTCCATTTGTCCACATCATGTCTAAACAAGTAAAGAGCATTGAAAAAAGTCAACAAACTCATCAAAGGCTTAAATAATCACTAGCAATCAGCCCGTACTCCAAGGCAGGGCCAATCACTCAAAGGCAACTATTTGTTTGAGAAATAGAATAAAGAAGACATGCTCTATAACGGGATTAAATATTATTAAAATCTTTGCTATTTTCCTTTTTTAAACCATCCCAAATCTTTGTAACACTTTTATATTTAGTACTAACTTATTTCTTTCTATTATCATTCAAACATCATTTTTGTATTTATTTTTTCCTAAAATTTTTGATTAATTTATAAAAAGTTAAGGACAAAAGTGAAAATAACAACAAACTTTTTCACTTTCTTAATCTCTGCAATAAATTGAATGGAGCAAGATTGGTCAAATGGAGGAAGTATATGTTACATAGAGACATTTATTATGACTAGATATAGTGTCTTCTAGGGCAACGCAGCTCCTGCACTACTTATCTACCTCAACATCATCCAAGCTCCTGTTCAAGCAAAATATATCAATTTAACAAGATGTAGTTGAAATTTGAGTAGAATATGCCATGGGATTAAAAGCCACGTGGCTGAATGAGAGCAACAAATTTCCATGGAATAAGTGAAGGTAAAAATCCCACTTTTATACAATGATCTTTATGAGTTATGACAGTAGAGAACTATATGGGAAGATGATGGGACAATCAATTTTCCAAAACATCAAAAAATTTGGGGGAAATATCAAAATGAGTCCTATAACTTTGGCTACTTTTTGTTGTAGTCCTATAACAACACAAGTTTCCATTTCAGTCCTATACGTTTGAAATCATCAACAACGTTAGTCCTATGTTGGATGGTTATGATAGAAATTCACGTGTGGCAGTTGATGGTGATAGGTTTTCGTCTAGTTGGCCAAAATGGGGCTACTGTCTTGCCTAATAAGCAAAATTGGTGACTTTACTACTCCTAGTCGATAAAAGTTCCTAGTCTCGACAAAAAAAGAGAAAGAAGAGGTCAAACATGGGTAAAATTGGGGCTTTTAGAGAGGGTGAAAGATTAATTGTAGAGTAGGGATGACAACTTCACCGTCTTGTTCCAATTTAAACGATGATGAGAATGGAGTCTGCAAATGCAATTTAAAGCCGTTGGTCATAATTGCATGAACAGAAGGGAACATCGATCAAAGATTTTGCCATTGTCCAAGAAATCTATCAAATCTAGACTCCAAATTCTTCAGGTGGATCGATGACCCACTGCCAACACATGTGACAAGGGTAATTGTGGAGTACTTAAGGTTGAAGGAAGCATATGCCCATAATATAAAAGTAGTAGCATTGGAGGTTAATGAGGCAAAAGCAGAAGCTGTGCAAGCAAAAGCAAAGATAGAAGCAAAGGTGAATGAAATAATTGCAAGGATGGGAATGTTAGAGATTTAACTGGAAAGAATGAAGAAGAAAACAATCATTTACAAGTTAGTTATAGTGATGTTACTATTCATGCTAGTGTATGTATTGATGTGAGCTTAGATTATAAAATTATGTTGTTATTAGGGGAGTGTAATGTACTAGCTATGGTGTTAAGTTGGTTTGGTGAATCTGTAAGCAATATGCTTGACAAAATGCCTAAATGAATGCTTGTTTTTTAAACTTGTTGTATTTGATGCAATATTGGTTTTGCAAGGTGATAAAATGAAAGGTGGAGCAACGTTTAGGCAAACAAAAATTTGTCATTCAATTACAGCACTTTACATAGACTATCCATAGAAAATAGGCAATGGCTTTTTGTTCACAACCATAAAAAAAGTACTAGTTCTGTTGAACAAACATAGTCTATTTGCTTATAGATCAAACACACAAAAAGTCAGCATTCTAAGAGCCCTAAAATACAAATTGACCAACAGTTAACCAATCCTAGGATGTGCATTCAAATATTTCCTTGGGCATCTGAAAGGAAACTTCTCACATCTTGGTCATTTCTTGCTTGAGTGTTTTTCTTTCAACTACCTAATGGTGATAGTCCTACCAAAGGTTGTTAGGTCTCTACTAACAATTAACTCCCCTACTGAACTAGGCTACAAAAATGTGTAACATTTACATACCAAAACCAATGTCAGAATTCAAGTAATTAACAACTGTTGAGACAATAAAGCTTTAGTTAGAAGACATACATTCAGAATAGTTATGCCAGTAGCAAAGTTTCCCATATATTTGTTACTATAGTATATCATAAACCAATATTGTTTCTTGGTTCCTATATTAAGTATAAAGATGTTACTTACCCTTGTAGCTTGAGTACCAATAACTAATGTTGTTCCTTGAGTATTTCTTTATGTATGCCTAGATTCATTCACATCATGTACTTATCACATATTGTTAGCACAATCATCAATGTACATTTTAAGCATATCTATGCCAACATGTTAACAGCCTGCAGTCATACTTGTCATGTTAGTGGACATCCTCTTTTGTTGTGCCCCTTTTGTTTGCAATTCCCACATGTAATTAGTGCACCTACGTTGGTCATTCTATTGCCTATAACTATTTCTAATGCCTCATTCCTTTGATTCCTGCATGGTCTTCTTGTGAGTGGTTGCATGACTAGTGGGCTAGGTTCAAGTTAATTGGACTTTTTCCAAAATTTTAATGAGAAATCATGAATTGATATGCTCTCTGGAACATTTCCCTCATATAGTATTCATCTAGGTGGTCCTTTGGCCCTTCTTCCCTATATGTAATTGCACAAACAGCATGCCTAGGAAGGAGGCTTGATACTTTCCAGGCACCACAAACATTGTCCCTTGTGTCTAGATTCACCACATACTTAACACCAAGCTCCATAATCTCATACCCATAATTACCATTCCAAACACAGTGACACAACTTACTATCTTTCATAGCTTTTTCTAGCTTCTTAAAGATGTTAAGGCCAAAATCCCTTGGCCATCGATGATAATAACCATTACTTTTTGTATCTTAACCATTACTTTCTCCCTAATCTCTTCTAGCATTATGTACACAACTGTAGTTCTTGACTCAAGTATCCCCCCATTAAACCCCTCGTACAGGTTATTATGAACAATATCACACTTAACTAAGGGATTGAAGAAAGGCTTACACCAATGTTTTAGAGCTATTTTCATAAGGTTTTCATATTCTTTAGTAGTGATTTCTTTAATCAGCTTCATGTTCTCATCAATATCTACCATATTGATGGATTTTGCATAGTCCTAAAACAACTTCTCCAGCTTTGGACCTTTGAACTTGGCCCCCCAATTTGCATAAATGTGTCTAGCACATATTCTATACTCAACATTAGGCATTAATTCAAAAATTGTGCTTACCAGCCCCTATTCCAAAACATAAATAAAGATATGTTAATTGTCAATGTTAACTTTTCAACAAACAATCAGATTAAATACAAGAAAATTACCTTCTCTTTGTCACCCATTATGGTCAATCCAAATCCATCACCAATATCTTGATCCTTTTTCAGATTCCCCATAAACCAAATCCAAGTGCCTTTGTTCTCTACCCTAAATGTTGCCCATGCCACAGGAAAAATTTGGTCATTTTCATCCTCTCCCACGAAAACCAAGACCTCCCCTTACATACTCCTTTAGAAAATGCAACATCCAACCCAATCAATTTCCTACAACTAGCAAGAAAAGCTTTCCACAATGCTTCAAAACAAATGTAGAAACTGTTAAACAATGGCTTCTGATCACCGGGTAATAGCGGATCTAGTCTTAGCTCACAAGTACTACCTAGGTTCCAAGATTTGATCTCCTTTACATAATCACTCAACATACTATACACTTCTTTATAACAACCTAATAGCTTCTTATAAACCTTAAGTTTTGTCTTTCTACATTTTGTCAACGTAACATCAGCCCCAATCCTCTCTTTGACCATGTTCTTCAAAGCAATCAACCTTATACTAGGCATGGCCTTTATCTCAATAAAAAAATATTATGAACGCCGCTTACTTATAACCATGCCATTCTTGAAATTTATACCACAAATATGCTCCTCTTAATATATGACCACACGATATGCACCAATTTTTTCATTGAATCCCAATAAGATGAAACATGGACAGCCAGACCCCTTACATTTGAACTTTACATACCTTCTGTTGTTCTTTGTTATCTTCAATGTTACATTTGACCTTTACATACCTTCTATTGTTCTTTGTTATCCTCAATGGGCGTTATTCCATGATGGAGTGTTTGTCAATTGCTCTTTAATTGTCTTGTGTTATCAAATGTCATGGACATAATAAAAGCAAGGTTTATGCTGTTAGGATCATATTTGGAGAATAGTGTCACTCGTCCAATACCAGAAGTTACACTAGACACACCAGCATCTTCATTTGCTGATGACCCCTTACACACCATCATATTTGAAGAATAGTGTCTCCATTTTCGAATCATCTTCATCATTCCTAACATGACCAAACAGCTGAGATATCAATTCCCTATCATCTTCATCCACAACTAGTTTTTTCTTCCTATGTGGGGCTGCCTTTACCTCAAGTTTTGTTGACTCCTCCTCAATATCCTCATCCTCTGCCTCATACATAGGATCAACATCATTCTCCATGTCACTAACCTCATAAACTAGATCAGCATCCTTCTCATAGTCACTCATATTATCATTATCAGCTTCCCTCTCACAATCACTAACCATAATGTCACTTTCACCTTCACCACCATATTCAACATATACAAAAAAGCTTCCCATACTGCAACAACATCTTCTCCAACACAATCACACTTGAATCAGATGTCGGCAATATCTCCACTAACCCATCCTTTAAAATTTTTTCCATAATTTTAAAGAACATCCTCCTAATTGGTTTCGATGTTAAACTTTTTACCTCACACTTCAACTCCATATATGACAGCAAGTCAGTGTCCACCTTGGTTACATTTTGGATGCCACCAATATACTCTTTAAGTTTCTCATCCTTCCACACACCACCATACACAAACGTCACATATGTCCAAACCATTCTTCCTATTATGCCATGTATCCCAACACACAATAGTTAGACACCATAAACCACAAATTTGTCATGTTTTTATCTACAATTACACCCAAAATATTAACTAAATTTTTACTTCCTTAGACTCTAAGAAACTTAACCATATGTCTCATAAAATCCTTTATTCGTCTTCTCCTTTTAGCCCGAATGGGAATTTCCCCAAAACACACAATGCACTCTTTAATGCACGCATGAAAAATGCAATCCAACTATTTTCTCATGAAAATTGACAATAATGTTAAACCCTTTGGCTCACATACCAATTTTAGTACAAACCATAAACTATGACATCCTCTGATAATAGCTAACTATGGCTTAATCACAAAATGAACAAACCCCAACCCATCATATACGAACCAATAAATAAGACAAGTACTTCATTTTCTTTCATCCTTGAAGATTTGATTTCCAGTCTTTTTCCTATTTCTCGACAGTTTCCCTCTCACACTTTTTTTTTTCTTATTTTGGTTCTAGATTGTCTGTCCTCACCTTCACACGAGTGTCTTTTGGGACTATCAACCGTCAACTTGGAAAAACTTAACAACATAGATTGCCACATGTGATTTTCCATCATGACCGTCCAACATAAGACTAATGTTTTTGATGATTTCAAACGTAGACGATTGAAATGGAAACTCATTTTGTTATAAGACTAAAATATAAAATTAGCCAAAATTATATGACTCATTTTTTAGCTTTCCTAAAAAATTTAGGGAAGAAGAATAGTTTGAAGATGTGGGATAAGGGTCAACATCTTTGAAATTGAAAATAACTTGTATACCAACAGTACTACCAGGTATAAGCAAGTCACAAAGGCAGAGATTGAAAAAACTAGATCATGAATAGCCATGCAGCTTATCTACACATTAACAAATCATATATTACTATCCCATGAGGGAAAGAACCTGCTAAGGAATACTAGTTATAGTCGAAGGGAACGAACAGGGCTAAGATTTATGCTTCATATTAGGCTATGTAGCCAAGCTTACAGGAGAAAATAATACTTATTAGACAAACAAATAACAAGTTCTTTGGGCGATGAAAAAACTTTAAGCAAGCAAACAAGATGGGAGTAGTAAAAATCAACAAACAACCAAAAAAAAGGTAATCGGATTGAACATGGGTAAACTTAATAAAAAAAAAACTTGGATGAAATGTAATAAGCAACCTACAAAGTGTGAAAATCCCACATTTGCAATAAAAGGGTCATATATTATGGTAAGGTCTCTTTGCTTATTATAGTTGATTTTTAGTTGGATGTTTCAACATAACATTAAAGGTCTAGATTTAAAACTGCCACACTTAACATTCAACATTTGAACTTGACAACCTTTATTATTGCCAGTTGCCATCAAATTTGATCTCTTTCAGCCTCACCAAGGTGAGGCTTTAGTTGTTTGAGTTTTTAGGCTTTAGCTAACAAACTTCATATTGGCCAATTTTATAGGCATTATCACTATCTAGAATCACGGTTTCTCTTCTAGTTTGTCAAGAAGTAAAAGCGCACCCAAGTTTTTTTATAAAGGATCAACTACCAAAAAAATCATATCCATCATATCATATGCAACCAGATGCCTACTGGATCTGACATCCATAATCTTAGAAGGTTTTCAAAAGACAGTTGAAATAGGATAGGGATAACTATAATTTTGACTAAACTTCAAGGGTATTTTGTAATTATCCTAAAAATCATGAAAGAGATTAAACTTATTGAAAAACAATTACAAACCATTAAAAATAGAATTTAAAATAATATTTTCAACTCTCAAAGTGTTTGTAAACTTTCATGCAATAATTTCATACTATCATAATCTTTAATAGTTAATAAATCTCCTAAATTATCAATTTTATGTATATAAATCAGATTTCTATACTAACTCAGTCTTGATTAGGATCAAAGACTAATGTTTAAACATTATAAATATCTGGGACCAATATGCAATATGCTTTTTACACGTACAAGCACTTTTACAAACATGATCTTATACATGTGACGCAGACACTAATCAAAGCAAAACTTCAGTGCAAAACCACCTTATTCATAGAATTCAACTTCATGCATATATACCAACCAGACATGTCAAAATTTATCCAAGCATCACATAACTTTACATTTAACATAAGATTGGGAATATAGATCTTTTTTTTTTTTGTTGCTTCTCCTTTTATGATATGAACCCCGATGGTATAAAGACCATGAAATGCGCCCACGATGTTTTTCAAGCTCCACAAGACATCAAAGAGACTGGATTTTAAGACCCCCACCCCTAATCAACCTATGACTAGAAACGAGAAGTATAAGAACACCAAGAACACAAGCACACTTGTGCACCAAGGTAGTCCACAAATAACCAAAGAGAAATTCTCTCCAAAGTAGCAATATTATTTCATGTCAAGGCTGTTTTTTTTACAACCAGAATATATGCCTATTTATAGGCCTAAATTAGGGTAAAAGACTCAGCAAAATTCGCAGCCCAAGTCACCTAGGAAACCTAGTTACAAAGGACTCAAGAAACCTAGTCAAACTAGGATTCCTACATCCTTTTAACACATATTTAAGGTGTGCAGCGAATTCCATTTATCCTAAGTGACCTAAATCACTTCCATGGCCTAAATAACATCCTAAATAATGTAAATAAATAGGAAAATAAAATAAAATACGTTACAAAACAAGATTGGCCATAAAACCCCCAAAATAGTCTTCTCGAGTGGTTCTTGCTTGTGTCTTCAACTTCAAGCTGAAATTCGAACTTGATGCAGCCATGATTTCTAAAAATGAAAAGAATCAAAGTTTTAGATCTATTTCTTAGATTTGAAATGACACCTGAACCACACAAAACGGACATCTAAAGACAAAGATATGCCCAACATACTGCAACTGCTTCTGAACCGGCGATAACTCGCAAATCGCGACTTTGAAGCTAAATTGGACCTCTGTAACGTACAAACTGGGCTTCATGGTATTCATATGATTTGTAGCTCCAGAGTTTAGCTTTCTAATGAATCAAGAATCAATCAATTCTGATCTGTTTAGCTCAATATATGATTTTTCCACCGGAACATCGCCAATCTGTCAAAATCCAATCTTGGCCAGCATCTCGATATGATTCCTTGCATGTTCCAGCGGCTCCTTTTGAAATTCTAAGCCCATTCTCCATGTAAAAGCTTAGGACAAAAGCTTGAAGTGCACCAGTGAGCTCTTTAGCCTTCTTCCTTTTCAATGGCCCACTAGTTATCTTCAATGGATCCTTGCCATCCTTGGTTGTACCTGCTTTGATATATCATTTTAGTGGAAGAAAAAAATCCTCTCAAAGATTCAAGTAGGATTGCCCATGTCACAATGGCAGGAAACACATCAAAACCTAATGTTTCGATGATTGAACTGAAGTTCCAAGTTCCACAAACCCTGTAATTCCAGTGCCTACTCTTAGCTTGTCATCAATGATTTGATTGGTTTCTTGTCAAATTCAAGTGAATAAAACACCAGCATCAACTCTATGATTTAGGCCTCATTCTGTATTTGTTGAATGTTTAACAAGAGAATCAGTTTACGCTTAGGGCACATTTAATTTTAGAAATAGTCATGCTACATCTCTGAGGCATTGCAATTGATTTGGACTACATTGAATGGCAGAACAAGGGCTTCAATTAGTACATCATTTGGAGTGACAAGTGTAAACCCTTTATCAACAATCTGTGAAGAATATGAAAGTGCCACTGAAAAAGAAAACACAAGCTGTGCTGTGAAAATCAAACCACAAATAGTGAATGTATAGAATGTAACCCATAACAACACTCATTACTGGAGGAAAACTCTAGCAATTGCCCCACTGTTTACCTAGAAGAGGTGGCTTCTGCTTCTTTTGTTTAGTAAGATCTTGATATTTGCTCAAGAATGTATCATAGTAACAGCAACTTTTTTTTAACATAACAAAAATTAGCCACAGATTAGCAAGAATATGGAAAAGAGTAAAAAAAAAAAAAAGCTACTACATGCACAAAATATGTAATGAACTTTTAGAACTCGACAGGAATGCAATGCAATGCAAACCAGGGCCAAGATAGATACAAGCTGGTATTGAAGAAAGCAATGCAGCAAATTTATGTAAACAAACCAATAAATGGAATTGCTATTACAACTAAAGAAGAGAAAAATGAATCTAGCATATATTTTTTAGTACTAACTAGAAAACAAAGCTTGATGCTAGATAGTGATGGTACCTATAACACTAGCTAGCATGAAGGGAATCTAATTCACATTATATAAATACATAGAGAAAATATCTAATACACTAGTTGTTGCAAGTTGTTGCAGACTAGTAATACCATGTATCTACACGTGTAGTTTGTTTAAAAAAACACACACAACATTTTAGTACGTCTAAAGCTAAATGCAAAAAAAGATAATAACATAAAACTCACCCTTCACCATGACCCAATTGTCTTCCAGATAGATTAAATGCTAGTCCTAACAATAGTAAAAGAACTATGTGAAAATAGAGGTAGCAGAGGATTCCAAGTGAAGGAAAACATCAAGAAAGGAGATACCAGGCAAAATAAATAAATCAACAGGTTCACTTACATCCTTAACTGCACAATAGAAACATTAGCAGTTTAAATGGGTTTGAGTTCACATTATTTTAAGCTTCTCTAACTAATCATCAGAGCGAAGAAATAGCTAAAGGCAAAGGGAAAAAATTACCATCTTTTTGTTCATTTTTGTTGGCATCAAAAGGAGCTAGTTCCAAGATGTTCATTAAATTAGCAATTAAAGTATCAACATATTGGATATGAAGCATGCACGTATGACTGTTCTTGTCTTTTATATATGGAACAAAAAGCTTCTTCACCATTATGGTTCCAACGTCTAACTAGGGCAATGAGTAGTTAATAGATGAAATTTAAAATGACAAAAACTGTTTGCAGTGGCAGGGAGAACAGAAAACCACATATTAAACCAACCAAAAGATTTGCAAACAAACAACAAATCTCATTATATGAAGCACAACTTGTTAGTGTTGTGCCCAAAAGCCAATCATGAGATGATTGTATTTTTGCACATTGAGTCATGATATTTTATTAAGGCATTAATCCAGCAATTATGTTTGTTGTTTTGTTTCTGCATAACTTAACAAACATAATTGTAACCCTAGAATAATGATATTCTTAAACGTCTCTGGTCTAGTATTATTGTGGAGCGGGTTGCAATAATACATAACGACTAGCATATGTGGAGACTAATATGAGATATGTAGTCTACATATGGGTACAAGTTGGAGAACTTGTGTACTGGACCGACCCACCATGAGAACACTTCATGGATCGTTATCATAAGTGATTCTCATAGTGATCATGGTATATGTAGTCCTTCGACCTAAGATCATCAAGGTTCCCTACATGTGAGTCACATACTTTGATACTTTCCTTTGTTGCTCGTAACTGAGTGAACTTGAAGGAGGTCATTGGGTATGTCACATATCATGCGGAGGGATTTGTATGATCAAGATGGGATTTGTCCCTCATATGTAACGGGAGTGATATCTTCGGGCCCCTTGATAGAGTGAGACTTAGAAAATGCATGGCCATGCTCCGATGAGTTGATATACGATATCAATGTCATCAGTTTAAGTTGGTCTACTCAGCAATCAAGAAACCAAAGATTGGGCTATACGAGAGTGACACATTCCATGTCTCGTGCTTAGTCTTGATATCTTGGACAAAGGGACAATGGTATATATCGGTGATGATCATAAAGGTTTAGTCGATTCACCGACAATCTTGTCACTTAGGTAGCAATGATGTGTTACTAGACACCGCTCATTGCTTATGATCATAAATGTGATTTATGATCATTGCCAACATGGCAAGAGCCTATTGGGTCGCACACATAGAGCTATTTGGATCATTAGAGTGCATGGGCTAATTATTTGGGTTATGGCTTCACTTTAATTTCGTATTAATAATGGGCCAAGGAGTTGAGCCATTATTAAGCCCGAAATTAAATCCTAATTGGTTTAGGGCTTTGAAACCCATTAGGCCTGGAAGTTGAGTCTCACTATAAATACAACTTTTAAGTGAGAAATTCGTAGGTCTCCTTGCCCTAGCCTCCCAAAAGGACAGCCGTACTCTTCTCTTGCAATTCCTTGGAGGACGCAAGCTAGCACTGCGAGCACAAGAGAAACCCATCTGCCGGGACGTGGTGGAAGCGTGGTGATCCCGAGAGGCTCGTGTGGATACCATAGAGAGCCTGAACATGTAAACTGTTCAGGTTTTTTATTCGACTTTACAGTTCAGTGAGAGATCTCAACCGAAAACTGAAAATTAGGTATGAAATTTTCGAACACCCGGTTTACCTCGTTTCACTTGGATCCTGGAGGGTTTCGGTTAAATTCCGTTGCGCTGTTTAGCTCCCGAAACCCAACATAACTACTTGTGTAAAGGCTCTCCTAGTATTTCCTCTACATAAAATGTTGAGGTAAGTGTTTCCCAAGTGTGACGGCTCTCCTAGTCGATTAATCAAGTAAGTGTTTGTTAAATTTAAGTACCTCAAGTTAGCGCCTTGTTAAGCAAGTAAGATAAGCTTAATTAAGTTAAGTGAGTTCCTAAGTGTGATTTGGCATAGTTAAGTCAAGACCATTAGTTATTCTAGCTTTTAGAATCATCCTAGTAAGCTTTGACAACTTGTGGCACTAAGTGTGTTTTTGGGCCATTTGAATCTTAAGTGGCTAAAGTGTTCAAGAAAATTAAGTTTGGGAAGCTTTTAGTATCCTTTAGAACAAATAAAAGTGGTTTTGAGTGAGGGTTTGGTGAGCTATTTGAAGCTTTTGAAAGCTAGTGGACTTAGGTGCAAGGAGAAGGAAAAGTTGACTTGTTTACATATATGCAAGTCTTCTTCTTCCTTAGTCATTTGCAACTAACTCCAAATTTTCGTGGCTCCACTTCCTCTCCCAAAATCACAGCCCAAGCTTCCATTTTCTTGCAAGATTTCATCAAATTAAAGGGTGCCCAAGGTGTTAGAAGGATCACCAAGCTTGTTTGTGGTGTTCTAGCTCAAGTTTGCTCTTTGGAAGCTTGTTTTGGATCCAATTTTCGTGGGTAAGCTTCTTGAGTTTATTTGGATTGGTTCTAGGTTGTTTTAAGAGCTAGAAATGGTCTTGGTTTGATTGGTTTGGGTGCCAAATTGCTTTGGTTTTAGACTTGGAACTCAAGGAAGCTTGTGGAGCTAGGAAAGCTTATGTTGCATTGCTTGCTTGTGTGGCTAAATTGAGGTAAGGGTTTAAGTAATCAAGCTCAAATAATGCATGGTTTTGTAGTCTTGTGTGTGGGGATGAATTAGGAACAAGACCCATTAAGTTTGGATTAGAAACGAGAGAGTTTGAGTAGTTTATGTGCAAGAACGACACGGACGCACAAACCCAGAAAATTAAGTTGGCGACGCGTCGCCAATTTGGCCTCGAATTGGCGCCGCGGCGCCAGGATGCGAAAATGTCACAGAGCGTAATACACTGTGGCGCTGCGTCGCCAGAAGCAATTGCTCCTTGGCGCCGCGTCGCCAAGTGGGATTTTGGCCTCATTTTCCGGCCATCCTAAGGTTAACTTAGGCTCTCGGTTTCTATTCCTAGGTTATCCTAAGAGGTTCCATAGCCTCGGTTGGGTCTAGAATTCATTCCTAGAGCGGGAATTTTGCATTATTTAGGAGGTAGTTAAGTTGTGTGGTTAAGTAAAAGTGTGTGACTTGGTGGCTAAGTAATTCAAGTGTGCTTAAGCTTTTGAATGAGCACTAAGGGGATTAAGAGGGGTTTTTAGACTCTTTATTGGCCGTATAGAGTATCATTTACATATGGTCAATAGAGAGAAAAACCTAAGTCGATCCCAACCGAACCATTTGGTTTGGTAGGCAAGCCACTAGTAGTGTTTGAGTTAAACCTTGAGGGTTTGACTAGTTTAACCACATAGGATAACTACCCTGCACAATAATTTAAGGGAAGAGACGGGTAAGAAGTGAGTAGGTGGAAACTTACTCTAAGTAGCTCGTCAAGGCGGGTAAGGTTGAGTAAGCAAGGTCTTACTCTAAGGTGCCCGTAAGTGGACTTCAAGGGGTTAATTAAGTGCTAGCAAGGATACGAGGGCCAGTATCCAAGTACCCCAGTCGTAAGAGCTCACGACAAGTCCAACACCTACGGGTGTAAGGAAGTCCTAAGCGCATTGCATGTGCATAATTCATTCATTCATCCATCCATCCCATCATTTGCATTATTGTTGTTTATTTACTTGCTTATGGTTGTGTGTTGTTTGCTTGTTTGTTGATTTGTTCTGTATGCATTATTTATATGCTTGTTGTGCCTTGTTTGCTTGCATTATGTTTTTCCTGCAGGTGCTAATCCCTTACTGAGTACTTCAGAGTACTCACCCCTTAAGTGTTGTGCAGGTTTAAGCACTTTTGTCTGGGCTTAACAGTTGGTAAGGGGCACTGTTAAAGCTAAGTTCTTTTAGTTTCAAAGGTATTCTCTAAGTAGGAAACTTCATGTTTTCTAAGTTACTTACAGCATAAGTAAGTACTGACCAAAGTGTTTGCCTTACAGAGAGGCTAAGTGAGCACAAGGATAGTGTGGCTCATCACTTGAAGCTTTCTTGCTTGGGTGAAGAGCTAAGGACGGATCTTAGTAGTTAGTAGTCATAAGATATTTCTTTGATATGTATGGTAATTTCATACATAGATTGCCTATACTAATGACCATGGGTGTGTATAACACTAAAGTTACTTTTGGGTGCATATAAGTTTAAGATGTATGCACGCAGTTGTTACTTGAAGTTAAAGCAACTAAAGATTTATGTCTTGGCTTATTTGATTTATGTTTTCATTAATTGCCGCGGCACTGTTTTCGATGAAGTTTTAATTTAATTATTATTGCATAGCCAGGACAACGCATGCATATCTTTTATGCAGGGTAGGCTAAGAAACTAGTTGCACGAAATGATTTAAGGTATTTTTACAAGTAATAACTAGCCAACTGTAACTTAAGTGGGATCATAGTTCCCTAGAGCCTACCAGTGTTAGTAATTCAGGGCACTGGGGCCCTGTTCCGCCACAACTTGGCCTTCTAATTGTCTGCACAAACGTGTGTTTCTCATCACCTTAAATATGTAATAACTTACTAAACAGGCAGGATATCGAGGCTTCTGCTAATCTTGTATTGATAATTCAGAAACATGCAGGTTAACTGATAAGTGGGACTTAACACTAACCTTACGGTCAAGTCCTCCACCCAACTTGCATATGAAACCAAAAGCTAGTTATAAACTAGAATTAGATGCAAAGCCTAACCCCTAACATGGTAATAGAGTGACAGCCCAAAGGAGAAAAATCTGAGCTCAGATTCCATGTCAAAGCACACAACCTAAAACCAATTGTTGATAGGTCCATCTGGGATTTAATGTAAACAATTATTCACTGAGAAGTACATATTTAGTGCTTGACAGGTATAAGTGGAGGAATTTGTTCAATTCATGACAGAAAAGAAGCCTAAGGGCAAAATGATTTAACAATAAAGACTTTGCCTACTAAGAATCATCCCAAACTAAACGCAAACCAAAGTCCCATCTTTTCACGAAACTCAAATAAGTGAACATAAAACATACATAAAATAACATACATAATATACTTTGGGATTGATTTTCCTAAATTGTGGACAGCAACCTTGAAGTGTCAACCTCTCATAAAGCACTACAGCTTATATAAGCAGACAATTTGTAACAAAACTTGAACCATAGAGCTTTTAAAACAATATTCTGAATTGCAGATTCTAGAGGGAAAAATAAGAAGAAAAAGTTCCAAAAGGAATTAGAAGAGATCTTTAGTGATGAAAGCCAAAAAAGAACATGAGTTGAACTTGTAGCTTCCTAGGACCTCAAAGATAGATCCATGGACTTGAGGGTCTTCCGGACATTGGATCTGAAGACCTTTTTTTGCTTGAAAATGGATTCAATATTGTCTGGGGGCTGGCAACCACTTGACATGGTGACGATGAAGAATGGTGGGCTCAATGGGCAAGTGGGTCAATGTATATAGCTCCTAGTTAGGATTATGGTGCATGCTTGGAATTGGTTGAGAGCACGCATTAGTCCATTTGTCCACATCATGTCTAAACAAGTAAAAAGTATCTGAAAAGTCAACAGACTCATCAAAGGCCTAAATAATTACTAGCAGCCATCTCCCACTCCAAGGCAGGGTCGAGGCTTGTCACTTGGAGGCATTTTTTTTTTAGAAATAAAATAAAGAAGACATGCTCTATAGTGAGATTAGATACTATTCAACTCTTCCCCATTTTTTTAAACCATCTTTAATTTTTGTCACATTTTTGTATTTAGCTGTGGCAACGTCGGGTTTTCTGGAGTCGCCACCAATCAGTTTTTTTCTTAGGTCGATTGGTCACCTTAAAATTGGTCTGCGAGAGTTCGGGGATCGGGAGTACGGTTACGCTAAAACAATATTGTTATAGCGCCCAAAATTGGCACCTTAGTTGATTTTAATTTTGTTTTACTTTGCTTTTAAATAATTTTCAGTTAATTTAGAGATTTTAACTGAATTAGTCGAAATGTGGATTTTTAAGTTAATTTGTATAAAATTTTATACTTCCGAACCATGGACTCTGCCGAGTCATTTGGACACGGAATTTGGTGAAATTTTAAACAATTTTATCCATATTGTAAAAATATGGATTTTTTTTATCTTTTTATTTAATTTATTTATTTTAAAAAGTTTGATATTTTCCAAACCGTAGATCCTGCCGGATCATCCGGATATGGAAATTAAATTAAATTTATTGTTAGTTATATAATTATTACTTTTATGGAATTAATTATTAGTTTAATTACTAATTCGTAATTCTTTTTGTTATAGAATTTTTAGATAAAAAAATTTTATTTTTTATTTTCTTTCTTTTCTTTTCTCTCTTTTCTTTCTTATATTTTTCTTTTCTTTTTGATTTAATCTTTCCTTTCTTTTCTTTCTTTTCTTTCTTTTCTTTTTCTTATCTTTCTTATCTTTTTCTTATCTTTCTTTTCTTTTCTTTTTCTTCTCTTTCTTATCTTTTTCTTATCTTGTTTTAGTTTTCTTTTTGTTTTCTTGTTTAATGAAAAATATTTATTATTTTAGTGGATTTAAAAGTTATATTTTAAATAAATCAGTAAAATATAAAGTCTTAATTTTCATGTATTTTTTTTAAACAGGTTTTATTTTTATTTTTTTTATTATTTTTACTGGATAAAAATAACTATTAAAATTAATTTTAACTTTTTGTTATCTTTAAAGAATTAAAAACATGTATATAAAAATAAAAATAATTGGCTTTTTTAAAAATGATTTTTATTAGCCTTAATAATTAATTACAAAATAATCTTCTTTTAATTTTCATTTATTTATTAATTAGTAAAGGGTAAAGGTGAATTAAATAAAAAAATTATATAAAGAAAAAAAATTAATAATAATAAAGTGGGGCTTTTTGGCCATCCACTTTAAAAATAATAATAAATGTTAGCAAAGTTAATTAAATTAATTGTTAAACAACAATAATAAAAAGTTAGTCAAGTTAATTAAATTAATTAATTAACAACAATAATAAAAAGTTAGCCAAGTTAATTAAATTAATTAATTAACAACAGTAAAAAGTTAGCCAAGTTAATTAAATTAATTAATTAACAACAATAATAAAAAGTTAGCCAAATTAATTAAATTAATTAACAACAATAAATAAAAAGTTAGCCAAATTAATTAAATTAATTAACAACAATAAATAAAAAGTTAGCCAAATTAATTAAATTAATTAATTAACAACAATAATAAAAAGCTAGCCAAGTTAATTAAATTAATTAATTAACAACAATAATAAAAGTTAGCCAAGTTAATTAAATTAATTAATTAACAACAATAATAAAAGTTAATTAATTGTTAACAACAATTATAAAAGTTAGTAATAATGCAAAAATTAAAAGGTTAGTAACAATAATAGTATTAAAAGTTAGTTGTTAGTAAGTTAATAACAACAATAAAAAAAGGGGTTAGTAATAAACAAATAATAAACAAACAAGTAAAAATTAAAAGGGTTAGTAATTAATTCTGCAAGAATAAAATACAAAGTTAGTGACCAAAGTGAAAGAAATTGAAAAGATGAAGGATTAAATGAGAGTTGTACCCTTGATTTTAAATTCTGAATTCTGAGAAATGGAAACAGAGGGCGCGCGACGGGGGGGAAGAAGATGGCTTAATCGTCAAAATGAAAAGTTTTGAGATTTTCTGAGGAAAGGAAGGAGAGCTAGGGACTAAGGCTGTAATTTTTTCTATTTTAAAAACGGAGCTCTAAGCTTTTCTTTCTATTTTTCTCTGTGTTCAGCACAAAATTTGGGGGGCTATTTATAGAGGAAGTTTGGCTGAACTGTTGATGGATAAATTAATAAAAAATTTCAAACTTATCTTTTAAATTGGTAAAATGACAATTTTAGTCCTTTACGTCTCTCAGCCTCTGGATAAGTTCCTGAAGCTTCTGATTTTGACAATTTTGTCGTTTTCTGTCAATTTGCGCCAGAAACGTCGGCAGGCCCAAAATTTTATGTGACAAACTACCAAATGCTCCTGGAACTTTCAGAATTTGTCAATTTTTCCCGAAACTTCTTAATGTTGTCATTTTTACCTCAAACTTTTAAATTTTGCCATTTTTTTTGGAGTTTTCTTTTTTCTTTCAAATACACACATATATCATTTTAAATCAAATCTTCACAAAAAAAAAATATATTTTAAACTAATTAAAATTTTTAGTAATAATAATAATAATAAAAATAATAAATTTTTTTATTTAATTTCTTTTATTTAATTTCTTTTAAAATTTTTTATGGTCGGACGAAATTGGGTGTCAACAGCTGCCCCCCTTTGCATGCTTCATGAGACATGATGTATGCAAAGTCGTTACCAAATTTCGTCCGGCTTAGCTAGGCATTGAAAACCTTTTCGCCGCCTAAATCCTGAGGTTAAGGAACTCTCCTTAGAACCCCGGCGATAGGAGCTCTCCTATCGTTGAAGGAAAATTGATTGTTTCTGAGGCAAAGGTTCCATCCTTAAAACCTCGGATTGATTGATTGATTTCGAAGCAAAGGTTCCATCCTTAAAACCTCGAATTGATTGATTGATTGATTTCGAGGCAAAGGTTCCATCCTTAAAACCTTGAATTGATTGATTGATCTCGAGGCAAAGATTTCATCCTTAAAACCTCAGATTGATTGATTGATTTCGAGGCAAAGGTTCCATCCTTAAAACCTCAGATTGATTGGTTGATTTCGAGGCAAAGGTTCCATCCTTAAAACCTCGGATTGATTGATTGATGTCGAGGTAAAGGTTCCATCCTTAAAGCCTCGAATTGATTGATTGATGTCGAGACAAAGGTTCCATCCTTAAAACCTCGGATTGATTGATTGATGTCGAGGTAAAGGTTCCATCCTTAAAACCTTGAATTGATTGATTGATCTCGAGGCAAAGGTTCCATCCTTAAAACCTCGGATTGATTGATTGATGTCGAGGTAAAGGTTCCATCCTTAAAACCTCGAATTGATTGATTGATCTCGAGGCAAAGGTTCCATCCTTAAAACCTCGGATTGATTGATTGATGTTGAGGTAAAAGTTCCATCCTTAAAACCTCGAATTGATTGATTGATCTCGAGGCAAAGGTTCCATCCTTAAAACCTCAGATTGATTGATTGATTTCGAGGCAAAGGTTCCATCCTTAAAACCTCGGATTGATTGATTGATGTCGAGGTAAAGGTTCCATCCTTAAAACCTCGAATTGATTGATTGATCTCGAGGCAAAGGTTTCATCCTTAAAACCTCGGATTGATTGATTGATTTCGAGGCAAAGGTTTCATCCTTAAAACCTCGGATTGATTGATTGATGTCGAGGTAAAGGTTCCATCTTTAAAACCTCGAATTGATTGATTGATCTCGAGGCAAAGGTTCCATCCTTAAAACCTCGGATTGATTGATTAATTTCGAAGCAAAGGTTCCATCCTTAAAACCTCGAATTGATTGATTGATTTCGAGGCAAAGGTTCTATCCTTAAAACCTCGGATTGATTGATTGATGTCGAGGTAAAGGTTCCATCCTTAAAACCTCGATGATGAAAATTGATTATTTTCGAGGCAAAGGTTCCATCCTTAAAACCCCGGATTGATTGATTGATGTCGAGGTAAAGGTTCCATCCTTAAAACCTCGAATTGATGAAAATTGATTATTTTCGAGGCAAAGGTTCCATCCTTAAAACCCCGATGATGAAAATTGATTGTTTTCGAGGCAAAGGTTCCATCCTTAAAACCCCGATGATGAAAATTGATTATTTTCGAGGCAAAGGTTCCATCCTTAAAACCCGGATGATGAAAATTGATTATTTTCGAGGCAAAGGTTCCATCCTTAAAACCCCGATGATGAAAATTGATTCTTTTCGAGGCAAAGGTTCCATCCTTAAAACCCCGATGATGAAAATTGATTCTTTTCGAGGCAAAGGTTCCATCCTTAAAACCCCGATGATGAAAATTGATTCTTTTCGAGGCAAAGGTTCCATCCTTAAAACCCTGATGATGAAAATTGATTGTTTTCGAGGCAAAGGTTCCATCCTTAAAACCCCGATGATGAAAATTGATTATTTTCGAGGCAAAGGTTCCATCCTTAAAACCCCGATGATGAAAATTGATTCTTTTCGAGGCAAAGGTTCCATCCTTAAAACCCTGATGATGAAAATTGATTTTGAGGCTAAGGAGCTTTCCTTAGGATCTCGAGCGAAATTTATATGAAAGCAATTGAAATTGGAATAATTTTCTTCGAAAGTGTGAATTTTCATAATAGACGAGCGCAAAGAATTAGGCTTCGATAAAACGAGTGAATCTTGATGATGACAATAACACTGACAAATTATGTAAAGGGAACGGATGTTTGGAATCAATATTCAAGGTTCATCTAATATTTTCTTCAGTAAATATAGATTCCCTTGTGAGATATGTCATCCGAATAAGGTTAAAGCTTAACTACCTCAAAATGTTATGCCTAGTAGACCTAATAGGATGCGTCTCAAGAGTAACAAAAATTACTCTTTACTCAGCCATTCCAACCTAAAGGCATTGTCCTATGGTTTTAATATCAGCCTGGACGAAACTATATTATAAAAAAAAAAGAAATTCCCTGAAAGGAAAAACTGAAACGCGAAAGAAAATGCTGATAATAAAACTAAAGGACAAGAAAAACGGATCAGATCGCTTCTTTCTTCCACAATACTTCAACAGGGTGAGTAGAGGACCATTATGGGAGTGAACTGGTCGGGAAAGACTGTCGTGTCCAGTCTATCTGAATCATTGCTGGATCTGGTTGTATTTTATCTAGCAATTCTTCAGCAGTTGTTGCGGATATTATGATTCGCCGTGCCACTCTTGATATGAAATTCTTCTGCATAGCATAATCCATAAAAGCTATTAGACCTGTAAAGAAATTGTTAACATTTAAAAGCCCAATGGGTTTCTTATGCAAATTAAGTTGGGCCATGGAAGCAATTTGAAAGACTTCTCCCAATGTGCCAAAACCACCTGGTAAAGCGATAAAAGCATCAGCATTTAAAAGCATTTGTAACACACGCTCTTGCAAATTTTTAACCACTAATTCTTCTCCAATCGTGCCCCCAGAAACAAATTTCAAAGGTCCAGGGATGATGCCCAAAACTTGACTTCCTCCTAAAGATGCTGCTGATGCTACACCTCCCATTAATCCGACACTACCTCCTCCATAAACTAAATGTATTTTTCGCTCAGCTAATACTCTACCCAAATGGTTGGCTGCCTTTAAATACTCTTCATCTTTTCCAGGAAAAGCCCCAGAAAATACACAAATACTTCGGGATTTACGAGTTGGGGTTTTCTCCATTCCTATCCTTACCCTTGTGAGAAAAAAGGATATATTTATAGAGATGAAGAGATAAGGCAATAATTTTATTTTCAAGAATGGATACATTATTGCCAGCTATTCACAGTAGTCACGAGTATGACTCTGGTCAGGTATGGGTACACTATCGTTAAAAGAGGAGGAAAATTTTCAAAATAGCTGCTAGCATGTACAGTAGTCACTACTGTAGCTTACGTCAGGAGTAGGTACGTGATTGTTGGCAGAGAAGGAAAGTTTTAAAAAGTGGCAGCTATATACAGTAATCATAACTGTATCTCATGTCAGGAGTGGGTACATTATTACCAAAAGGGGAGGAAAATTTCAAAAGCGACAGCTAGCACGTACAGTAATCGTGACTTTGATCCTCGTCTTCCACTGGCTTTGCGTCCAGTAATGGCTTCAATACTTTCTATGAATCAGTGATTTGCATCTCATCTAGCTTTCTCACAAACTGGCAAACAGGGTCGCTTAGGATCAGATTCCCAAGACTGTAGCGATCTCGTTCTTTTTGGGAAATTATCCATAATCCAACAACCTCAAATTGCACTATTCCGCAAGAATGCGCTTCAAGAACCTCTCGAATATCTTCTAGAGATTCCTTACGCAAGCCATTCTTAATGAATCTTATTCTATCATTACGATTTCTGGTGATTACTCCTGGAGAACGACATTTATTGCCGCAAATCCACCATCCACAATTATGACAAACGCCTAGCCTCTTTGCTCTTCTTTTTTTTGGCATAAGCGCTTTTACCAAAGCCGGGCATACGGGGAAAGAACGCTTCGGGAACTTCACCAGCTGAACGAACCTTAGCTTCAATTAGCCACCGCACATTATCAGGAATGCCTTTGTGCATAAATACTCTGAATCGTTCACATCTAGCTTGATAAATATTTTTAAGAACATTTATTGGGAAGGAAGGAAAATACTTTCGTAGGGCGGAAAGAGAAGACTCCATTGATAAAGGAGGCAAAGAAAGAAATTAGTGATTGTAGGAAACGAAAATAACTAACACATATTTATAGTGATGAAAGGGATAATGCGTTAATTACACTTACAGAAGCAAGTACATTATTGTCAAAAGAAAAGACAAATGACAGCTTATATGTACAGCAATCATGACTGTGGCTCTCATCTTCCACTAGTTTATGTCTAGTAACGGCTTCAATGCCTTCTATAAGTCGGGGATTTGCTTCCCATCCAGTTTTCTCACAAACTGGCAAACAGGGTCATTAAAAGTTAGATTTCCAAGACTGTAACGATCCTGTTCTTTACGGAAAGTCCACCATAAATCCATAATTTCCCATTGCACTATTTCACAAGAATGTGTTTCAAAAGTTAATAGGATATCATCCAAAGATTCCTTACGCAGGCCATTCTTGATGAATTTTCTTTTATCTTCATGATTTCTGGAGATGTATCCTAAAGAGCGACATTTAGTATTACAATTACATCGTCCACATTTATGACAGACACCTGGCCTTTTTGCTCTTCGCTTTTTGGCATAAGCACTTTTACCAAAGCCGGGCATACGGGGAAAGAACGCTTCTGGAACTTCACCAGCTGAACGAACCTTAGCTTCAATTAGCCACCGCACATTGTCAGGAATGCCTTTGTGCATAAAGACTCTAATCCTTTCACATCTAGCTTGGTAAATCATTTTAAGAACATTTATTGGGATGGAAGGAAAGTATTTTCGCATGGCGGAAAGAGTAGAATCCATTGATAAAAGAAGAATTTGAGAGAAGAGATGAAGAAATCAGTTATTGTAGGAAACTGAAATAACCGATTATGAGAGTCAGAGAGTATTGCATCCGCTACTTAACCGGAAAGAAGAACACGCATTTATAGCGATGAAAGGACAACGTGTTAATTACGCTTACAGGAACAAGTACATTATTGTCCAAAGGTAATGCAAATTTTTCAAATATGACAAATCGTATGTACAATAATTGTGACTGTGGCTCACATCTTCCACTGGCTTTACGTCCAGTAACGGCGTTAACGGCTTCTATGAGTCGAGGATTTGCTTGCCATCCAGTTTTCTTACAAGCTGGCAAACAGGGTCGTTTACAGTCAGATTCTCGGGACTGTATCGTTCTCGTTCTTCATGAAAAATGCTCCATAAACCAAGAAGTTCATGTTGCACGGATCCACAAGAATGCGTCTCAAGAGTCAATTGGATATCATCCAACGAGTCCTTACTCAGGCCATTCTTAATGAATCGTATTTTATCTTCTCGATTATCAGAGATCATTCCTAAAGAACGACATTTAGTATTACAAGTCCACCTACCACATTTATGGCAGACTTGTAATCTTTTTGCTCTTCTTTTTCTGGCATAAGAACTTTTGCCAACACCAGGCATGTAAGATGCAAATGTCTCTGGGATTTCACCTGCCAGACGAACCTTGGCTTCGATTAACCACCGTACATCTTCAGGTATTCCTTTGTGCATCAGAACTCTTAATCGTTCACAGCGAACTTGGTAGATCTTTTTGAGGATGTTCATTGGGAGAGAAGGGAAATACTTTCGCAAGGCGGAAAAAGTAGGATCCATTTTCTAGGAGGAAGTAAAAGAAAGAAGGGGTGAAGGAATCAGTTATTATGGGCAACTGAGAGAACCGACTTGAGAGTCACGGAGTACCGTATCCGCCGTTTAACCGGAAAAGTAGATCCTACTTCATTTTGATAGATATTTTTTTTTTTTCGTTGATCCAGTCCTCGATTATTGAATCCATTGTCCGCTTTTGACAAAGTTTCAACGACAATATTTCTTGATGTCTGCCTTATCTTTGACCACAGCTATCTCTTATCTTGGATGCTGCTAAGCTGGCATCAATCCTGTCCTTCCAGGTGTAGCCTCGATTATTGAATCAATTGCCAAGCTTTTGACAATATTGTCTACTTTATATTTTTTTTTTATATCTGCCTTATCCTTGGCTATAGCTATCTCTTATCTTGGATACTACTAACTGGCATCAATGCTATCCTTCTAGGCGTAGCCTCGATTATTGAATCGGTAGCCAAGCTTTTGACAATATTGTCTACTTTATCCTTGAATTCCTAATGCGGGTTGGTCCCGCATATTAGCTGTGTATCCAGTGATAGATTGGTAAGAGCTGATGACATTGAGATCTAAGCTTATACTGCTGTAACTGTGCTGTGAATGTGATTCCCGTTTGGTCCTTGTTATGTAAAGGCTATGTATGCATGATATGAAATGCATGAATGCAAAGCATGTGTAATTGATGGTTCTTTTTTATTTTTATTTTTATTTTATTTTTTTATTTTTTATTTTTGGTGAATCTAGTTCTTCATGTCTTTGCTTTACTGGATCTTCTTTATGATTGCCTTCTTGGACTATCATTGAATCTCTTTATGCTTTCCAGCTTTTGTTCACTGCCTCAAAAGCCCAACTCTTTTCAAAATCCTCTTTCTTTGACTTGTTCTTTGAATTTTGGCCTCAATTTCTTTAAGGTTGGCCCACCTCATAATTTATATCTCTTTCGAATACTCATCCTTTGTCATGGATTTGATACCATCAAAGGCTTTACTTTCAATGTCTGCTTTGCCCATTTTCTTGTGGCCATGCCGACACTTGTTTACCCCCATGTTACAGTCCGAATGATTGCTCTTCCTTAGACTCAGGTTCTGATCCATAAGACTTGCCCCCTTGTCTATTGAGCTTCTTTCTTGGCAGTACTTTTCTTGCGCTTAGTAGAGACTACTTTGCCCCCTTGATTATGGTGTTTATGTGGAAAGAGATATCATCTCACCTTTGATTTAACAGAAGGTTGAGGATTTCTAGACCTTTGTGATGGCACTTGATCGTAAATTTCTCTTACAAGAACCACATCTTATTAAAGAAAGACTCAAGCTATCTCCTTACTTTTAAGTCTACATACATTAATGAATAATGGTTTGGCCTTAAAGAAAAACTTTCATCAATTTGCAAAGCTTGACAAAGTAATTTATGGTCTTTGTTTTTAATTAAAATATCCTGCCATTCTTCCCTTTCCAACTCGAAGACATAAACTGTGCAAGGCAATAAGGTAGAAACATGATTCACAATAATAGCCTTTTAACTGAATGAGGATGATATCGAGAGGTAAATGTTAGGTGTGAGGAAAGTTAAGTTTGAATGTTTTTTTTTTTGTGGCAGTCTTTTAGCTGAATGAGCATAATATTAAGAGGTAAATATTAGGTCTGAGTAAAGTTAAGTTTGAGTGGTGTGAAAGAAGGGTATTTTAATACTACTCGTGAGCAGTATTAAATAAGGTAGAAACATGATTCACAATGATAGTCTTTTAACTGAATGAGGATGTTAGGTCTAAGGAAAGTTAAATTTAAGTGGTGTGAAAGAATGGTCTTTTAATACTACTCGTGAGCAGTATTAAATAAGGTAGAAACAAGTTTCACAATGATAGTCTTTTAGCTGAATGAGGATGATAAGTCTGAGGAAAGTTAAGTTTAAGTGGTTTGAAAGAAGGGTCTTTTAATACTACTCGTGAGCAAATTTGATTATGATGAAAAACTCAATAGTGATGACCTCAAACTTGCCACTCTTTCCAGAAAGTTAAACCTCATATGTTGCCCCCCAACTATCGTGGTCTTTATGTATGCTTGGCTTGAAAGTTGCTTTTGTGTTCTAAACCGCCTTTGCAGGTTTTCAGTCTAGAATCCATAGCTCACTTTTTTTCTTTCTTTTTTTTTTTAGTTTGAGCCCTTTTTCCTCTTTTTTTTTTTGTTTTTTTTTTTTTGTGTGAGCTATGGTGATAACATACTTGATAACTCTCTTGAAGTGAGATGACTCAAGTGGCCTTGCTTGCTCGTGCTTGTTCTCAGTTCTTTTTGGTTTTGAATTTTCCCTTGTTGGCTTTTTGGTGGAAGGGATGAACTTTTTCCTTTTCGGAGTTTTTGTTACAGAGAACCGAGATCATAGCCTTCTTGAAATGAGATGATTCAAGTGGCCTTACTTGCTTGTGTTTGCTCTCAGTCTCTCTTTTTTTGGTTTTGAATTTTCCCTTGTTGGCTTTTTGATGGAAGGGATCAACTTTTTCCCTTTTTTTTTTTGGAGTTTGTGTTATGGAGAACCGAGATCATAGCCTTCTTGAAGTGAGATGACTCAAGTGGCTTTATTTGCTTCTCAGTCTCTTTTTTTTTTTGGATTTTTTTTCTTGTTTGGATTTTCTCTTTAATGGCTTTTGATGGAAGGGAGGAACTTCTTTCCTTTGTTGGAATTTGTGTTGTGGAAAACTGAGAATTTTTTTTTGTATTGAGCATTTGTGAGAATTGGGAGGCCACTGAAGTCATTTAATATGAGAGCTAACTTCTTTGGAAGCTAACCCCAGACTTCTTGCAAGGATGTTGATAACCACTATGAATTCTTTTTTTTGAGAGTTGGGGTGCAACATATGAAATCCTTCTTACTAGATTTGACAGCACTTTCAAGATCGCCACTATTAAATCTCCCTTAAATTTTTATTTTCACCCACGAGTAGTATCATTTTCAAAATAAAGTGTGATAGCAATAATGGATAATATAATGGAAAGGAGTGAGAGATGGATGTAAAAACGGAATTTTTGGTAAGAAGTGGTAGAATGTGTAGGTGTAATAATTGAATTTTTGGTAAAAATTGGTAGAATGTGTAGAAGTAATAATGGGATTAAAAAGTGGTAGAATGCACACGCAACATCTTTTTGTTAGAGAACAAAAAGAATTACCGGTTGTCGAAAAGTAAAGTGTGATGGGTATAATGGATAGTATAATGGCAAAGAGTGTAAAAATGGAAAGTAGTAGAATGCACGCATTACATCTTTTTGTTGTACCAGAAAAAGAATAGCAGGAGTCCATTTAACAAAGACTACACCCTAGATTCTGGACTAAATCTAGGAGATTTTTACTATTAAATTACTTTTGCAAGCTTTCAAAGATACAAGTTTATTCAAAGGATTCCCTGTCATTCAAAAGTGTGTGCGGACTGTTAGGTCAGATCTGACTTGGAGCCCTTCCAAAATTAATGTAATTCCAGCTCAAAATCTTCACTTTCAATTATCAATCACATCATGGCCTAGCAACTTAGACTCGACCAACTGTTGGACCTTGAGTTTCAGCACCACAGACTTTTCAGTTACATTTGGGATTTGGGTCACACCAACTTGGAAGAGAAGGTCACTTGGCCTTTGCTACTATTGATATAGATGATAGCAGAATGCCTTCTTCAGCAAAGACTGTGATTAACTTTCCTTCAAAAATGAATTTCATTTTTTGGTGTAATGAGGAGGGAATTGCTCCGGCCATATGAATCCATGGTCTTCCCAACAGACAAGTATAAGAAGGATTAATGTCCATAACTTGGAATGTGATATGAAAGACACAAGGGCCGATCTCTATTGGCAGCTCTATTTTTCCGACGACATTTCTATTCGTCCCGTCAAATGCTTGAATAGTGATATGACTGTAGTTGAGGTATGATGAGTCTATACCAAACTTGTGTAAGGTCTCAATTGGCATTATGTTTAGAGCTGACCCATTATCAACAATAACTCTAGTCATAGTTCGATCTTTGTATTTAACCGAAATATATAGAGCCTTAGAGTGACCCCTTCCTTCTGCTGGTATCTCATCGTCAGTGAATGTGATGAGATTCTGTGCGGCGATGTTGTTGACGAGGTGGTCAAAATTATTCACTGAAATATCTGGCTCAACATAGGCCTTATTCAAGACTTTGAGGAGGGTTTCTCGATGAGCATCAGAGCTTATGAGTAGTGAAAGTATGGAGATCTTTGTTGGCAGGTGGTTTAACTGCTCCACGGCACTGTACTCACTTTGCTTCATGAGTTTGAGGAACTCAGTAGTTTGTTCATCTGTCACCTCTTGAGACATCTTTTGCTCTTTAGATGTATCTGTATCTAGAGGCTCACTTGTTGGGTCTGTGACGTTCTTATCTTGTCGAAGCTTGTACATTTGTTCTGGAGAGTAACATGGACCACTTCTAGTCATACTCCTAACTTCTAACGGAGTTGATGTGATGTTGGAAGTGTAATCATGGCTCCATGGAACAGCCTTGTCTGATTTGTAGAGGAATGACCTCGGGACTCGAGTTCTTAAAGGCTTGACAATAGATTTTGAAATTGGTATAACTAGTGATTTTGGCGTAGCATTGACTTCCCGTTTTTTAGTGATCACATTTACATCATCATCTTTATCCGACGTAGAAATGATGAGTTGGGATGAGTCCATGAGCCTTTGTAGACTTTCACGGAATTCTGAGCATTCTTGGATAGAATGACTTTTACTGTCATGAAAGTCACACCAGTCCTCATCTTTGACTTCTTCATGTTTAAAAGAAGACTTCCGGATGATAACCCCTTCTTTTAGAAGGCATGAATATACATGCTTAAGAGGGGTTATGATATCGTTGACTGACTTCTTTATCGGCTGGTGTTCTTCTATCATATTGACTGGTTTTGCTTGATGAGGCGGCAATGGATTGTGAGTGACGTTTGGTTCATCGGAAAAGTCCAACCACTTTGACTCGATTAATTGTTGAACTATACGCTTCAATGCCATGCAGTTTTCCAAGCCATGGCCTGGAACGCCATCATGATATGGGCAGGTAATGTTAGGGTCATACCACCTTGGATATGGGGGTTTGAATGGCTTTGTAGGAATTGGACGGATAAATTGTCTTTCGATGAGTTTTGGGTATAACTCAGTATAAGTCATGGAAATTGGTGTGAAAACTTCTTTTGGTCTTGGTGCAGGTACTGGAGGAGTAGGAGCAGGTGGCCATGACTGATTAGGTCTGTTAAAAGGATAATTGTTGGGCCTATTGGAAGGATAATCATTGGGCCTATTTGGAGGATAATTATTGGGCCTATTCAGAGGATAATCATTGGGCCTATTTGGAAGGTAATTATCGGGCCCATTAGCAAAATAGGATAGGCGAGGTCCGATAGCCACCGTATCCACGAGGGGAATCCTTCTTCCGCGTCCTATTTGTTGTACTTCGTCATCTTTTCTTCTGGATGGTCCTCCTCTTTTCATAGGATTATTAAAGGATTCAGTAATATTCCCAGTCCTAATCTCATGCTCGATTCTTTCTCCAGACATGACAATGTTAGAAAAATTAGTTGCCGAATTGCCAATGAGTTCGTCATAATATAGGTACTTCAGTGTCTGGACAAACAAAGTGACCATTTCTCTTTCTGTCATGGGTGGCTGAACTTGTGCTTCTTGAATTGCTTTCGCCTTGATTAGCTCGATCAATTGTCTCATTTGTTCGGCCATACTTTCTATCTTGGACTCTATCTTTATGAGACGTCCTTCGATTTGTTCTGCCATTAATCTTATTTGGAGCCGAGTTGAATATCGGTGTCGAGGTCCAATTTTATCCTTTTAAAAGTAAGGTATATTTTATTAGATCCTATGTGTATGTGATTGATGCAATGGATGCATGTAGGAAAAATGAGATTATGTTTTTATCAGACTTTGTATACACGTGATTAATGTAATGGATGTATGCAATGAGATTATGTTTTTATCAGACTTTATATGCACGTGATTAATGTAATGGATGTATGCAATGAGATTATGTTTTTATCAGACTTTGTATGCACGTGATTGATGTAATGGATGCATGCAATATAAAGTAAGATTATGTTTTTATCAGACTTTATATGAACGTGATTAATGTAATGCATGCATGCGATGAGTGAGTTTGCTTATCCACTATTGTGGAACTTCAAAACTTTTAGTTGTCATTATAAAGACCAAAAAGTTAGCATAATTTGATGCGTGGTTTTGATGCATGAAGAATAATTGCACAAGAAAGATAAGGTTATTAACAAGTTAAATACCAATTAACAACTCATGAACTATTATGAAAAAAATGAATTAAAATCATACGAAGAAAGGTGTAGAGTAACAACACAGCATAACAAGGACATGCTTATGGCGTTGGTAAAATGGTAGAAATTCTATGGTCAGTTCTATGGTTAAGTGGGGAGTTCTATATGCATAAGGTGGCTTATCAAAAAGGCAAGGGATAGTTCCCGAATCCCGTCACTAAATTATAGTGACAGCCCGATTCCTTACCCTCTAGGGTTTATGTAAGGAATGGATTAATTCGAGTCGTAGCTTTTCGTGGGCCCATGCAGAGACTAACCGTCTCAGAAGGCAATACACTACTTTGCTACTTTGAAACCAGTGAAGGCTTGGAGACCATGGCCTCACAAGGACAACAACACCAATTCCGCTTAGAAAGAATCGTGTTTGATTTAAGGAAGCTCGGGTATAGAGCTTCATATTGTGAATGCATCATGCATGTTTTTGCTAAGTAAATATAATATATAAATCCACATAATAGTAAAGCAAAGTAAATCAAAACAAATCAACTTTAGGCTCGACTCACTAACGTCGAGTCCCCAGTGGAGTCGCCAAGCTGTGGCAACGTGCGGGTCTTTTTCGGGAGTCGCCACCAATCGGTTTACTTAGGTCGATTGGTCACCTTAAAATTGGTCTGCGAGAGTTCGGGAATCGGGAGTACGGTTACGCTAAAACAATATTGTTATAGCGCCCAAAATTGGCACCTTAGTTGATTTTAATTTTGTTTTACTTTGCTTTTAAAAATTTTCAGTTAATTTAGATATTTTAACTGAATTAGTCAAAAATGTGGATTTTGGTAATTAATTCGGGTACAATTTTATACTTCCGAACCATGGACTCTGCCGAGTCATTTGGACACGGAAGATTTTGATTCCGAACCATGGACTCTGCCGAGTCATTTGGACACGGAATTTTGGTGAAATTTTAAACAATTTTATCCATATTGTAAAAATATGGATTTTTATCTTTTTATTTAATTTATTTATTTTTTTTTAAAAAAGTTTAATATTTTCCAAACCGTAGATCCTGCCGGATCATCCGGATATGGAAATTGATTTAATTTATCGTAATTATTTAATTCTTATTATCATGAAATTAATTTTTAAATGATAATTTTGTTCATGAATGATTTTTAATACAAATTAAAAATTTATCTTTCTTTCTTTTTCTTTTTTTTAATTTATTTTTACTTTCTTTTTTTTTAATTTTCTTTCTTTTATCTTTCTTTATCTTTATCTTATCTTTCTTCTTTTTTTTTTTTTCTTTTTTTTTCTTTTATCTTTCTTTATCTTTTCTTTTATTTTTCTTATCTTTTCTTTTATTTCTTTCTTTTTTTATCTTTTATTTCTTTCTTTTATTATCTTTTATTTCTTTCTTTTATTTTTATCTGATTTTTCTTGTTTAATGAAGGATATTTATTATTTAAAGAATTACTCAATTTATAAAAGAATTGAAAAAATTATTAATTTTTATTTAATAAGAAGTTAATTTAAAGGAATTAAAGAGTTTTAAAAATAAAAAAAAACTTTGATCATGGTACGGGGCGTTGTTACTCAGCCAGACCCTCTTCACTAGGTGAAGCAGCTCAAAAGCGGGCACGAGACAGTTTCCAGCCAATATACCATGAACTAAATTTTTTTTTTTATAAAAGATTAACCAAAAGTAATTGTTTAATTAAAAAAATTAAAAATTTATATGTATATTTTAAACAAAAGAAGAAAAGTTTTGATATTTATTTAATTTGTTTTGGAATAAAAGATTATTTAACCAAAAATTTATATGTATTTTAAAACAAAAGTTTTGATATTTATATTTTTTTTGTTTTCTTTTTGTTTAATGAAAGATTTTTTTTTTTTAATTTATATCTCTGAAAATATCTAATTAATAAGTCTAAAATATTTAAGAGAAAATTCAATTTTTTTTGCTTTTTATTTTTTTATTTTTTTTGAAATTATTTGACTAAAATTTTTAGAAAGGAGACAAAAAGTTATATTTTTTAAAAGGAATAAAATATTACTGAATAAAATATTAACCCAAAATTTTTATTCTTTTTATTCTTTTTATTAATAAAGAAAACTAAAATAAAATTATTTTATTATTTTAATAAATAATTAATATATTATTCCAAAATTTTATTTTTAATAAAGAAAAGTTTATTTATATACTTTATTTAAAAATATTTCCAAGCCATGGATCCTGGCGGATCATTTGGTCATGGATTTTTTAATTTTTGTTAAATTTTAATTATTTATTAATTATTAATTTTAATTGGATTTTTCTTGAATTTTTATTTTAAGTATCATTATTAAAAAAAAATATTTAAAAAGAATTGATTTAATCATGTTTGTTTATTAATTTTAACAAAAAGTTCACTTTGTTATCTTTAAAGAAATAATAAAAAATGTATTCCAAAATAAAAATAATTGGCTTTTAAATTTTTATTAGCCTTAATAATTAATTACAAAAGAATCTTCTTTTAGTTTTTTTATTTATGGGTAAAAGGTGAATTAAATAAATTAAATTATATAAAGAAAAATTAATAAAGTGGGGCTTTTTGGCCATCCACTTGAAAAAAAAATAATAATAAATGTTATCAAAATTTAATTAAATTAATTATTAACAATAATAATGAAAGTTAATTAAGTCAAAAATAATAAAAGTTAGCCAAATTAATTAAGTTAATTAATTAACAACAATAAATAAAAGTTAGCCAAGTTTAATTAAATTAATTAATTAACAACAATAATAAAAGTTAGCCAAGTTTAATTAAGTTAATTAATTAACAACAATAAATAAAAGTTAGCCAAGTTTAATTAAGTTAATTAATTAACAACAATAAATAAAAGTTAGCCAAGTTTAATTAAGTTAATTAATTAATAACAATAAATAAAAGTTAGCCAAGTTTAATTAAGTTAATTAATTAACAACAATAAATAAAAGTTAGCCAAGTTTAATTAAGTTAATTAATTAATAACAATAATAAAAGTTAGCCAAGTTTAATTAAGTTAATTAATTAACAACAATAAATAAAAGTTAGCCAAGTTTAATTAAGTTAATTAATTACAACAAAAATAAAAGTTAGCCAAGTTTAATTAAGTTAATTAATTAATAACAATAATAAAAGTTAGCCAAGTTTAATTAAGTTAATTAATTAACAACAATAAATAAAAGTTAGCCAAGTTTAATTAAGTTAATTAATTACAACAAAAATAAAAGTTAGACAATTTAATTAATTATTAACAACAATAAAAATAAAGGTTAGTAAAAATTAGCAAGTTAGTTGTTAGTTGCTAATAACAAAAAAAAAAGGTTAGTAATAATAACAATAATAAACAAATAAATAAACAAGTAAAAAAATAAATGAGTTAGTTAATTAATTTTCTGCAAAGACAAAATAAAAAGGTTAGTGACCTAATAGAAAGAAATTGAAAAGATGAAGGACTGAAAGGAGGTTTTACCCTTAAAAATTAAAATTGAATATGGAGAAAGAATCAGAGGCGACGCGAGGGAGGAGGGGGGGGTGACGGGGCTGGGCAGGCGGAGGCGGCGAGGGCGCAGGGCGGCTGGGCGACGGCGAAGAGGGCGCGGGGCGACGGCGGCGAGGGTAACGGCGGCCGGGACGACGGCGGCGAGGGAGCGGGGCGACGGCGGCAGGACGGCTGGGTGCGGCGGCGCGAGACGGCAGGACTGCTGGGCGCGGCGGCGATGGTGACGGCGACGGCGTAGGAACGACGGCAACGGCGAGACGGCGGCGGCAGCGGGATAGGACGGCGACAGAAAAAGAAAGAAAGAGAAAACGGAGGAAGAAGGTAGTCGAAACGTAAGAAAAAATAATTTTGGGACTGTTTTGGCAGAGGGAGGAGAGCCTAGGACTAAGGCTTCTATTTTCTCTTTTTCTAAAACGGAGCTCTGAACTTTTTTCTCTGATTTTCTATATGTTCAGCACTGAATTTGGGGGGGTATTTATAGAAGGAGCTTAGCTGAACTGTGGACGGATAAATTAATAAAAAATATCAAACTTATCTTTTAAATTGGAAAAATGACAGTTTCAGTCCTTTACGTTACTCCAGCTCTGGATAAGCTCAGAAGCTTCTGATTTTGACAATTTTAACGTTTTCTGTCAATTTGGGCTAGAAACGTCCGTTTAGGCCCAAAATTGACGCGAAAAATTACCCAAAGCTCCTGAAACTTTCAGAATTTGTCAATTTTATCCGAAACTTCTCAATTTTGTCATTTTTACCTCAAACTTTTAATTTTTTTGTCATTTTTTTCTGAAATTTTATTTTTATTCCAAACACATACATATTCACACATATATTATTTTAAATCAAATCTTCTCAAAATAAAAATATATTTTAAACTAATTAACATAATTAAAATTTTTTAGCAATAATAATAATAATAATAATTTTTTTTTTTAATTAGTTTTTTTTTTTAAATTTTTTTTTTTTTTAAAAAAAAGGCCGGACGAAATTGGGTGTCAACAGCTGCCCCCCTTTGCATGCTTCATGGGACATGATGTATGCAAACTAGTTACCAAATTTCGTCCGTCTTAGCTAGCCATTGAGAACCTTCTCGCCGCCTAAACTATGTGGTTAAGGAAAATTTTTTTTAGAGCCTCTGCGATAAGAACTCTCCTATCGTTGAAGGGAAAATTTGATAATTTTGAGGTTAAGGGTCCTACCTTAGAACCTCGACGATAGGAACTCTCCTATCGTTTGAAGTAAAATTGATTGTTTTGAGGTTAAGGGTCCTACCTTAGAACTTCGACGATAGGAACTCTCCTATCGTTTGAAGGAAAATTGATGATTTTGAGGTTAAGGGTCCTACCTTAGAACCTCGACGATAGGAACTCTTCTATCGTTTGAAGTAAAATTGATTGTTTTGAGGTTAAGGGTCCTACCTTAGAACCTCGACGATAGGAACTCTCCTATCGTTTGAAGGAAAATTGATGATTTTGAGGTTAAGGGTCCTACCTTAGAACCTCGACGATAGGAACTCTCCTATCGTTTGAAGGAAAATTGATGATTTTGAGGTTAAGGGTCATACCTTAGAACCTCGACGACAGGAACTCTCCTATCGTTTGAAGGAAAATTGTTTGAATGAGGTTAAGGGTCCTACCTTAGAACCTCGACGATAGGAACTCTCCTATCGTTTGAAGGAAAATTGATGATTTTGAGGTTAAGGGCCCTACCTTAGAACCTCGACGATAGGAACTCTCCTATCGTTGCAAGTTTGAGGTTAAGGGCCCTACCTTAGAACCTCTGCGATAAGAACTCTCTTATCGTTTGAAGAAAAATTGATGATTGATTATTTGAGGTTAAGGAACTCTCCTTAGAACCTCGACAATAGGAACTCTCCTATCGTTGCAAGTTTGAGGTTAAGGGCCCTACCTTAGAACCTCTACGATAAGAACTCTCTTATCGTTTGAAGAAAAATTGATGATTGAGGTTAAGGGTCCTACCTTAGAACCTCGATGATAGGAACTCTCCTATCGTTTGAAGGAAAATTGATGATTTTGAGGTTAAGGGTCCTACCTTAGAACCTCGATGATAGGAACTCTCCTATCGTTTGGAGGAAAATTGATGATTTTGAGGTTAAGGGTCCTACCTTAGAACCTCGACGATAGGAACTCTCCTATCGTTTGAAGGAAAATTGATTGTTTTGATTGATCTCGAGGCAAAGGTTCCATCCTTAAAACCTCGGATTGATTGATTGATTTAGAGGCAAAGGTTCCATCCTTAAAACCCCGATGATGAAAATTGATTTTGAGGCAAAGGTTTCATCCTTAAAACCTCAGATTGATTGATTGATGTCGAGGCAAAGGTTCCATCCTTAAAACCTCGGATTGATTGATTGATGTCGAGGCAAAGGTTCCATCCTTAAAACCTCGGATTGATAATTGATCTCGAGGCAAAGGTTCCATCCTTAAAACCCCGGATTGATTGATTGATCTCGAGGCAAAGGTTCCATCCTTAAAACCTCGGATTGATTGATTGATGTCGAGGTAAAGGTTCCATCCTTAAAACCTCGGATTGATTGATTGATTTTAAACGACCCTGTTTGTCAGTTTGTAAGAAAACTAGATGGGAAGCAAATCCCCGACTTATAGAAGGCATTGAAGCCATTACTGGACATGAATCAGTAGAAGATGAGAGTCACGGTCATGATTCTTGTACATATAAGCTGTCATTTGTCTTTTCTTTTGACAATAATGTACTTGCTTCTGTAAGTGTAATTAACGCATTATCCCTTTCATCACTATAAATATGTGTTAGTTATTTCCGTTTCCTACAATCACTAATTTCTTTCTTTTTCTCTTAAATGCCTCATTCATCAATGGAGCCTTCTCTTTCCGCTCTACGAAAATATTTCCCTTCTTTCCCAATAAATGTTCTTAAAAAGATTTATCAAGCCAGATGTGAACGATTCAGAGTATTTATGCACAAAGGCATTCCTGATAATGTGCGGTGGCTAATTGAAGCTAAGGTTCGTTCAGCTGGTGAAGTTCCAGAAGCGTTCTTTCCCCGTATGCCCGGCTTTGGTAAAAGCGGTTATGCCAAAAAGCGAAGAGCAAAGAGGCTAGGTGTCTGTCATAAATGTGGACGATGGAATTGTAATACTAAATGTCGCTTTTTAGGATACATCTCCAGAAATCATGAAGATAAAAGAAAATTCATCAAGAACGGCCTGCGTAAGGAATCTTTGGATGATATCCTATTAACTTTTGAAACACATTCTTGTGAAATAGTGCAATGGGAAATTATGGATTTATGGTGGACTTTCCGTAAAGAGCAGGATCGTTACAGTCTTGGAAATCTAACTTTTAATGACCCTGTTTGCCAGTTTGTGAGAAAACTGGATGGGAAGCAAATCCCCGACTTATGAAGGCATTGAAGCCGTTACTAGACATAAACTAGTGGAAGATGAGAGCCACAGTCATGATTGCTGTACATATAAGCTGTCATTTGTCTTTTCTTTTGACAATAATGTACTTGCTTCTGTAAGTGTAATTAACGCATTATCCCTTTCATCACTATAAATATGTGTTAGTTATTTTCGTTTCCTACAATCACTAATTTCTTTCTTTGCCTCCTTCATCAATGGAGTCTTCTCTTTCCGCCCTACGAAAGTATTTTCCTTCCTTCCCAATAAATGTTCTTAAAAAGATTTATCAAGCTAGATGTGAACGATTCAGAGTATTTATGCACAAAGGCATTCCTGATAATGTGCGGTGGCTAATTGAAGCTAAGGTTCGTTCAGCTGGTGAAGTTCCCGAAGCGTTCTTTCCCCGTATGCCCGGCTTTGGTAAAAGCGCTTATGCCAAAAAAAGAAGAGCAAACAGGTTAGGCGTTTGTCATAATTGTGGATGGTGGATTTGCGGCAATAAATGTCGTGCTCCAGGAGTGATCACCAGAAATCGTAATGATAGAATAAGATTCATTAAGAATGGCTTGCGTAAGGAATCTCTAGAAGATATTCGAGAGGTTCTTGAAGCGCATTCTTGCGGAATAGTGCAATTTGAGGTTGTTGGATTATGGATAATTTTCCAAAAAGAACGAGATCGTTACAGTCTTGGGAATCTGACCCTAAACGACCCTGTTTGCCAGTTTGTGAGAAAGCTAGATGAAATGCAAATCACCGATTCATAGAAAGCATTGAAGCCATTACTGGACGCAAAGCCAGTGGAAGACGAGGATCAAAGTCACGATTACTGTACGTGCTAGCTGTTGCTTTTGAAATTTTCCTCCCCTTTTGGTAATAATGTATCCACTCCTGACGTGAACCAAAGTCACGATTACTGTATGTACTAGCTGTCGCTTTTGAAATTTTCCTCCCCTTTCAGCGATAATGTATCCACTCCTGACATGAGCCATAGTTACGATTACTGTACGTGCTAGCTGTCGCTTTTGAAATTATCCTCCCAATAATGTACCCACTCCTGACATGAGATACAGTTATGATTACTGTATATAGCTGCCACTTTTTAAAATTTTCCTTCTCTTCCAACAATCACGTACCTACTCCTGACGTAAGCTACAGTAGTGACTACTGTACATGCTAGCAGCTATTTTGAAAATTTTCCTCCTCTTTTAACGATAGTGTACCCATACCTGACCAAAGTCATACTCGTGACTACTGTGAATAGCTGGCAATAATGTATCCATTCTTGAAAATAAAATTATTGCCTTATCTCTTCATCTCTATAAATATATCCTCTTTTCTCACAAAGGTAAGGATAGGAATGGAGAAAACCCCAACTCGTAAATCCCGAAGTATTTGTGTATTTTCTGGGGCTTTTCCTGGAAAAGATGAAGAGTATTTAAAAGCAGCCAACCATTTGGGAAGAGTATTAGCTGAGCGAAAAATACATTTAGTTTATGGAGGAGGTAGTGTCGGATTAATGGGAGGTGTAGCATCAGCAGCATCTCTAGGAGGAAGTCAAGTTCTGGGTATTATCCCTGGACCTCTGAAATTTATTTCTGGGGGCACGATTGGAGAAGAATTAGTGGTTAAAAATTTGCAAGAGTGTGTGTTACAAATGCTTTTAAATGCTGATGCTTTTATCGCTTTACCAGGTGGTTTTGGCACATTGGGAGAAGTCTTTCAAATTGCTTCCATGGCCCAACTTAATTTGCATAAGAAACCCATTGGGCTTTTAAATGTTAACAATTTCTTTACAGGTCTGATAGCTTTTATGGATTATGCTATGCAGAAGAATTTCATATCAAGAGTGGCACGGCGAATCATAATATCCGCAACAACTGCTGAAGAATTGCTAGATAAAATACAAGCTTTTGTTCCTGAACCAGATCCAGCAATGATTCAGATAGACTGGACACGACAGTCTTTCCCGACCAGTTCACTCCCATAATGGTCCTCTACTCACCCTGTTGAAGTATTGTGGAAGAAAGAAGCGATCTGATCCGTTTTTCTTGTCCTTTAGTTTTATTATCAGCATTTTCTTTCGCGTTTCAGTTTTTCTTTTCAGGGAATTTCTTTTTATAAGATAGTTTCGTCCATGCTGATATTAAAACCATGCGACAATGCCTTTAGGTTGGAATGGCTGAGTAAAGAGTAATTTTTATTACTCTTGAGACGCATCCTATTATGTCTACTAGGCATAACATTTTGGGGTAGTTAAGCTTTAACCTTATTCGGATGACATATCTCACAAGGGAATCTATATTTACTGAAGAAAATATTAGATGAACCTTGAATATTGATTCCAAACATCCACTCCATTTACATAATTTGTCAGTGTTATTGTCATCATCAAGATTCACTCGTTTTATCGAAGCCTAATTCTTTGCGCTCGCTAATTATGAAAATTCACACTTTCGAAGAAAATTATTCCAATTTCAATTGCTTTTATATAAATTTCGCTCGAGGTCCTAAGGAAAGTTCCTTAGCCTCAAAATCAATTTTCATCATCGGGGTTTTAAGGATGGAACCTTTGCCTCGAAAATAATCAATTTTCATCATCGGGGTTTTAAGGATGGAACCTTTGCCTCGAAAACAATCAATTTTCATCATCGGGGTTTTAAGGATGGAACCTTTGCCTCGAAAACAATCAATTTTCATCGGGGTTGTAAGGATGGAACCTTTGCCTCGAAAATAATCAATTTTCATCATCAGGGTTTTAAGGATGGAACCTTTGCCTTGAAAAGAATCAATTTTCATCATCGGGGTTTTAAGGATGGAACCTTTGCCTCGAAAACAATCAATTTTCATCATCGGGGTTTTAAGGATGGAACCTTTGCCTCGAAAACAATCAATTTTCATCATCGGGGTTTTAAGGACGGAACCTTTGCCTCGAAAATAATCAATTTTCATCATCGGGGTTTTAAGGATGGAACCTTTGCCTCGAAAACAATCAATTTTCATCATCGGGGTTTTAAGGATGGAACCTTTGCCTCGAAAACAATCAATTTTCATCGGGGTTGTAAGGATGGAACCTTTGCCTCGAAAATAATCAATTTTCATCATCAGGGTTTTAAGGATGGAACCTTTGCCTTGAAAAGAATCAATTTTCATCATCGGGGTTTTAAGGATGGAACCTTTGCCTCGAAAACAATCAATTTTCATCAATTCGGGGTTTTAAGGATGGAACCTTTGCCTCGAAAACAATCAATTTTCATCATCGGGGTTGTAAGGATGGAACCTTTGCCTCGAAAATAATCAATTTTCATCATCAGGGTTTTAAGGATGGAACCTTTGCCTTGAAAAGAATCAATTTTCATCATCGGGGTTTTAAGGATGGAACCTTTGCCTCGAAAACAATCAATTTTCATCAATTCGGGGTTTTAAGGATGGAACCTTTGCCTCGAAAACAATCAATTTTCATCATCGGGGTTTTAAGGATGGAACCTTTGCCTCGAAAATAATCAATTTTCATCATCAAGGTTTTAAGGATGGAACCTTTGCCTCGAAAACAATCAATCAATTCGAGGCTTTAAGGATGGAACCTTTACCTCGACATCAATCAATCAATTCGAGGTTTTAAGGATGGAACCTTTGCCTCGACATCAATCAATCAATCCGGGGTTTTAAGGATGGAACCTTTGCCTCGAGATCAATCAATCAATCCGAGGTTTTAAGGATAGAACCTTTGCCTCGAGATCAATCAATCAATCCGGGGTTTTAAGGATGGAACCTTTGCCTCGAGATCAATTATCAATCCGAGGTTTTAAAGATGGAACCTTTGCCTCGACATCAATCAATCAATTCGAGGTTTTAAGGATGGAACCTTTGCCTCGACATCAATCAATCAATCCGGGGTTTTAAGGATGGAACCTTTGCCTCGAGATCAATCAATCAATCCGAGGTTTTAAGGATGGAACCTTTGCCTCGAAAACAAATAATCAATCAATCAGTCCATCTTACAACGATAGGAGCTTTCCTATCGTTAGAGGTTCTAAGGACATTTCCTTAACCTAAAACAAACAATCAATCCATCAGTCCATCTTACAACGATAGGAGCTTTCCTATCGTTAGAGGTTCTAAGAACCTTTCCTTAACCTCAAACAAATAATCAATCAATCAGTTCATCTTACAACAATAGGAGCTTTCCTATCGTTAGAGGTTTTAAGGACCTTTCCTTAAACCTTACTGTTTGGGCGGCGAGAACATTCTCAATGCCTACCTAAGCCGGACGAAATTTGGTAACGACTTTGCATACATCATGTCCCATGAAGCATGCAAAGGGGGGCAGCTGTTGACACCCAATTTCGTCCGGGTGTTTTAAAATTTTAAAAAAAATTTTATTAAAAAAAATTAATTTTAAAAAAAAATATATTACTATTATTATTAAAAAAATTTAATTAGTTTAAAATATATTTTTGTTTTGTGAAAATTTGATTTAAAATGATATATGTGTGAATATGTGTATGTTTGAAATAAAATAAAATTTCATGAAAAAAATGACAAAAAAATTAAAAGTTTGAGGTAAAAATGACAAAATTGAGAAGTTTCGGAAAAAATTGACAAATTCTAAAAGTTCCAGGAGCATTTGGTAGTTTGTCACATAAAATTTTGAGCCTGCCGACGTTTTTGGCTCAAATTGACAGAAAACGACAAAATTGTCAAAATCAGAAGCTTCAGGAACTTATCCTGAGGCTGAGAGACGTCAAGGACTAAAATTGTCATTTTACCAATTTAAAAGATAAGTTTGAAATTTTTTATTAATTTATCCATCAACAGTTCAGCCAAACTTCCTCTATAAATAGCCCCCCAAATTTTGTGCTGAACACATAGAAAATCAGAGAAAAAAGTTTAGAGCTCCATTTTAAAAAAAAGAAAAAAATGCAGCCTTAGCCCTCAGCCTCTCCTCTATTTCTCCATAAATCCCAAAATTCTTCCTTTGTGACGAATATACCATCTTCTTCCCTCATCCGTTTCTTTTTGTTCTCTTTCTCTCTCCTCTCTCTTGCTTCGTTTTACCTCGCTCTGCCACCGTCGTTCGGCCCAGACACGCCTACCGTCGCAGTCCCGTCGCCGTCCCGCCGCCGTCCGTTTTGCGTTCTCTCCTCTCCGGATTTCTTCACCGCCGTCACCGCCCCTCGCCGTCCGCTGCCTCGCCGTGCCTGGCCGTCGCGTCGCCGCCGTGCTCGCCAGCTCCTCCCCCTCCGCCTCGCGCCGGACCACCCTGCCCTTCCCTCCTTCCCTGCCGCCAGCAACGCCTCCTTCTCCTTCGCGCGTCCTCCGTTATCAGAATTCAAAAAAATTTTGTCTTCAAAGGTTCAATTCTCATTTCATCCTTCAATTTTTCAACTTCTTACTATTTGGTCACTAACCTTTTTTTATTTTGTTTTCTGCAGAATTAAAGAATTATTAACTTTCTTTTACATATTACTTATTGTTGTTATTATTACTGAATTTTATTACTAACCTTTTGTTTTTATTATTGTTATTAACAATTAATTAATCTAACTTCATTAACTTTTATATTATTGTTATTAACAACTAATTAATCTAACATTACTAACTTTTAATTTATTGTTACTAACAATTAACTCAACTAACTTACTAACTTTTATTTTTATTGTTATTGACATCTAACTTTACTAACTTTTGCTAACTTTTATAATTCATGGAAGGTCATACCTCCTATTTATTTAATTTTTTTTAATGGATGGCCAAAAAAAAAAGCCCCACTTTATTTATTCTCTTTCAATATTTCTTCATGTATTTGCCCTATATTTATTTGCATATTTAATTTACTTTTAATTGGTTGTCAAAACTAAAAAAAACTCCCCTTTATTTAATTTTCCTTTATGCCAAAATTTTACTTTATGATAAAATTTATTTCACTTATTTAATAAATAAGTAAATGAGAAAAAAAAATTATTATTAAAAGAAAATTCTTTTATGTGAATAAGTAAATCTTTTTAAAAGAAACCAACTATCTTTTATTATTGGAACATAATTTCTTAAAAAAAAAAAAATTAACTTTTTATTAAAATTATTAAACAAACATAAGTAAATAATTACAAAAATACAAATCATTTCTTTTTAAATATATCTTTAAAAGTAATAATTAAAATTTAATAAAATTTAATAAAAATCTAATAAAATTATGATTAAAGTTAGTAACTAATTAATTAAATAATTAATAAAAAGTTAAACTCCATGTCCAAATGATCCGCCAGGATCCAATGGTTTGGAGAATAAAATATTTTTTAAAATAAGAATAAATTAATTTTAATAGTTACTTTGATTTTTATTCAGTAAAAAAGTAAAAAAAGTAAAAAAAATAAAAAAAACAAAACTTTCTTTTGATAAAAGAAGTAGATAAAATTAAGACCTTGTATTTTACTTATTTCATTTAAATTTAAATATAACTTTTTATTTCTTTATTAAACAAAAAAACAAAAATCTAAGCCAAATGATTTCAAAAATTAAAAACAAAAACAAAATAAACAAAAAGTAAGTAAGTAAAAATTAAATTTCTCTTAAATATTTTTGAATTTATTAACTAGATGTATTTCATTTTAGAATTAAATAATCACTTTTTGGTTAATTTTCAAAGAAATAAATTATATAAACATCAAGACTTTACTTTTATTTTAAAATATTAACCTTTAGTTTTCTTTATTACATAATCACTTTTTTTGGTTAATTTTCAAAAAAAAATAAAATATATAAATATCAAAACCTTTTCTTTATTTTAAAATATACATATAAATTTTATAACTTTTGGATTTATTAATCACTTTTATCAAAAAAAATAATAATAAATCAAATAATGACCAAAACTTTTCTTTTATGATTAAAATATATATATAAATTTTTATTTTCTTTATTAAATAATTATTTTTATCAAAAACAAATAAATATCAAAATTTTTCTTTTATGTTTAAAACATACATAAAAAAATTTTAGTTTCTTTTCTTAAATAATCATTTTTTTATATTAAAAATAAAACCAATAAATACTAAGACTTTTCTTTTATTTTTAAAATATACATATAAACTTTTGGAACCATCATTAAATAAATAAATTTTTTTTTGATTACTTTTTTTCATATTAAGACTTTTCTTTTACTTAAAATACACATATAAATTTTTGGTTCTTTTATTAAATAGATCAATTATTGATTAAATAATTACTTTTTTGTTCAACTTTTAAAAAAGAATAAACATAACATGAAATATAAATATTTTCTTTTATTAAAACCTTGATTAATTTTTTTGGAATAAACATAAAATAAATGTCAAGATTTTTTTAAACTCTTTGATTTCTTTAAAGTAACTTTTTATTAAATAAAAATTATTTTTTTTAAATAATAAATATCTTTCATTAAACAAGTACAAATCAAAAAGAAAAAACTAAAAAGTGAATCAAAAAGAAAAGAAAGATAAGTTTATTTATATGTGTTACTTAATGAATATCTAAAGATAAGAATAAGAAAGAAAGAAAAGAAAAGAAACTAAAAGAAAAGTGAAAATAAAAAGTAAATAAGAGTAAAAAATAAAAGAAATAAAAGAATAATAAAATATAAATAAACAAAAGAAATTTTTACATTAAAAGATAATTAATAAATCTTAAATTTCATAAACAAAAGACTTATAAATTAGTAATTAAACTAATGATTAATTCCATAATAATAAGAATTATATAAATTAAATTAATTTCCATATCCGAATGATCCGGCAGAATTTACATTTTTTTTGAAAAATATCAACCTTTTTAAGATAAATAAACTAAATAAAAAGATAAAAATTCATATTTACGATATGGATTAAATTAATTAAAATTTCATTAAATTCCGTGTCCAAATGACTCGGCAGAGTCCATGGTTCGGAATCAAAATCTTCCGTGTCCAAATGACTCGGCAGAGTCCATGGTTCGGAAGTATAAAATTCTATACAAATTAACTTAAAAAATCCACATTTTAACTGATTCAGTTAAAATTTCTAAATTAACTGAAAATTATTTAAAAGCAAAGTAAAACAAAATTAAAATCAACTAAGGTGCCAATTTTGGGCGCTCTAACAATACTGTTTTAGCGTAACCGTACTCCCGATCCCCGAACTTTCGCAGACCAATTTTAAGGTGACCAATCGACCTAAGAAAACTGATTGGTGGCGACTCCAGAAAACCCGACGTTGCCACAGCTTGGCGACTCCACTGGGGAGCATGTACATCTGTCAAAAGAAAATGCAAACTTTTCCAAATATAACAAACTGTATGTACAGTAATTGTATTTTAAAATTTTCCCCAGTGGAGTCGCCAAGCTGTGGCAACGTCGGGTTTTCTGGAGTCGCCACCAATCAGTTTTTTTCTTAGGTCGATTGGTCACCTTAAAATTGGTCTGCGAGAGTTCGGGGATCGGGAGTACGGTTACGCTAAAACAATATTGTTATAGCGCCCAAAATTGGCACCTTAGTTGATTTTAATTTTGTTTTACTTTGCTTTTAAATAATTTTCAGTTAATTTAGAGATTTTAACTGAATTAGTCGAAATGTGGATTTTTAAGTTAATTTGTATAAAATTTTATACTTCCGAACCATGGACTCTGCCGAGTCATTTGGACACGGAAGATTTTGATTCCGAACCATGGACTCTGCCGAGTCATTTGGACACGGAATTTGGTGAAATTTTAAACAATTTTATCCATATTGTAAAAATATGGATTTTTTTTATCTTTTTATTTAATTTATTTATTTTAAAAAGTTTGATATTTTCCAAACCGTAGATCCTGCCGGATCATCCGGATATGGAAATTAAATTAAATTTATTGTTAGTTATATAATTATTACTTTTATGGAATTAATTATTAGTTTAATTACTAATTCGTAATTCTTTTTGTTATAGAATTTTTAGATAAAAAAATTTTATTTTTTATTTTCTTTCTTTTCTTTTCTCTCTTTTCTTTCTTATATTTTTCTTTTCTTTTTGATTTAATCTTTCCTTTCTTTTCTTTCTTTTCTTTCTTTTCTTTTTCTTATCTTTCTTATCTTTTTCTTATCTTTCTTTTCTTTTCTTTTTCTTGTCTTTCTTATCTTTTTCTTATCTTGTTTTAGTTTTCTTTTTGTTTTCTTGTTTAATGAAAAATATTTATTATTTTAGTGGATTTAAAAGTTATATTTTAAATAAATCAGTAAAATATAAAGTCTTAATTTTCATGTATTTTTTTTAAACAGGTTTTATTTTTATTTTTTTTATTATTTTTACTGGATAAAAATAACTATTAAAATTAATTTTAACTTTTTGTTATCTTTAAAGAATTAAAAACATGTATATAAAAATAAAAATAATTGGCTTTTTTAAAAATGATTTTTATTAGCCTTAATAATTAATTACAAAATAATCTTCTTTTAATTTTCATTTATTTATTAATTAGTAAAGGGTAAAGGTGAATTAAATAAAAAAATTATATAAAGAAAAAAAATTAATAATAATAAAGTGGGGCTTTTTGGCCATCCACTTTAAAAATAATAATAAATGTTAGCAAAGTTAATTAAATTAATTGTTAAACAACAATAATAAAAAGTTAGTCAAGTTAATTAAATTAATTAATTAACAATAATAATAAAAAGTTAGCCAAGTTAATTAAATTAATTAATTAACAACAGTAAAAAGTTAGCCAAGTTAATTAAATTAATTAATTAACAACAATAATAAAAAGTTAGCCAAATTAATTAAATTAATTAACAACAATAAATAAAAAGTTAGCCAAATTAATTAAATTAATTAACAACAATAAATAAAAAGTTAGCCAAATTAATTAAATTAATTAACAACAATAAATAAAAAGTTAGCCAAATTAATTAAATTAATTAATTAACAACAATAATAAAAAGCTAGCCAAGTTAATTAAATTAATTAATTAACAACAATAATAAAAGTTAGCCAAGTTAATTAAATTAATTAATTAACAACAATAATAAAAGTTAATTAATTGTTAACAACAATTATAAAAGTTAGTAATAATGCAAAAATTAAAAGGTTAGTAACAATAATAGTATTAAAAGTTAGTTGTTAGTAAGTTAATAACAACAATAAAAAAAGGGGTTAGTAATAAACAAATAATAAACAAACAAGTAAAAATTAAAAGGGTTAGTAATTAATTCTGCAAGAATAAAATACAAAGTTAGTGACCAAAGTGAAAGAAATTGAAAAGATGAAGGATTAAATGAGAGTTGTACCCTTGATTTTAAATTCTGAATTCTGAGAAATGGAAACAGAGGGCGCGCGACGGGGGGGGAAGAAGATGGCTTAATCGTCAAAATGAAAAGTTTTGAGATTTTCTGAGGAAAGGAAGGAGAGCTAGAGACTAAGGCTGTAATTTTTTCTATTTTAAAAACGGAGCTCTAAGCTTTTCTTTCTATTTTTCTCTGTGTTCAGCACAAAATTTGGGGGGCTATTTATAGAGGAAGTTTGGCTGAACTGTTGATGGATAAATTAATAAAAAATTTCAAACTTATCTTTTAAATTGGTAAAATGACAATTTTAGTCCTTTACGTCTCTCAGCCTCGGATAAGTTCCTGAAGCTTCTGATTTTGACAATTTTGTCGTTTTCTGTCAATTTGCGCCAGAAACGTCGGCAGGCCCAAAATTTTATGTGACAAACTACCAAATGCTTCTGGAACTTTCAGAATTTGTCAATTTTTCCCGAAACTTCTTAATGTTGTCATTTTTACCTCAAACTTTTAAATTTTGCCATTTTTTTTGGAGTTTTCTTTTTTCTTTCAAATACACACATATATCATTTTAAATCAAATCTTCACAAAAAAAATATATATTTTAAACTAATTAAAATTTTTAGTAATAATAATAATAATAAAAATAATAATTTTTTTTATTTAATTTCTTTTATTTAATTTCTTTTAAAATTTTTTATGGTCGGACGAAATTGGGTGTCAACATTAGCACTAACTTATTTCATTATGTTACCATTCAAGGTATCATTTTTGTATTTATTTTTTCCAAGATTCTTGATTAACCAAGAAAAAGTTAAGGAAAAAAGTGAAAATAACAACAAATTTTTTACTTTCTTAATCTCCGCACCAAATTAAATGGGGCAAGATTAGTGGAACGAAGAAAGTTTGTTACATAGAGACATTTATTATGAGTAGATATAGTGTTTTCTAGGGCAAGGTAGCTCCTGCACTACTTATATGCCTCAACATCATCCAAGCTTTATTAAAGCAACATATATCAATTCAGTAAGATGCAAATTTGATGAAATTTGAGTATAATGTGTAATGTTAATTGATATACAATCTATGCCATGGGAGAAATGCAAAAGGATTGAAAGCAATGTGGCTGAGTAAGAGTAACAAATTTCCATGAAAGAAGTGAAGGTAAAAATCCCACTTTTACACAATGATCTTTATGAGTTGTGATAGTAGAGAACTATAGAGGAAGATGAATGGACAATTAATTTTCCAAAACATAAAATAAAATTGAGGAAGAAGAATTGTCTAAAGAAGTGGGATAAGGGTCGACAACTTTGAAATTGCAAATAACTTGCATACCAATAGTACTACCAGGTAAAAGCAAAGCATAAAGGTAGGGGTTGCAGAAATTGGATCACGAATAGCCATTCAGCTTATCTGCACATTAACAAATCATATATTATTATCGCATAAGTAAAGGAACTTGCAAAAGAATGCTAATTATAGCAAAAGAGAATGAAAATGGCTAAGATTTACACATGACATTAGGCTATATAGCCAAGTCGACGAGAGAAAAAATTACTTATCAGACAAACAAATAACACGTTCTTTAGACAATGAAAAACCTTTAAGCAAGCAGACATGATGGGAGCAGTGAAAATCAACGAACAACAAAAAAATGGCAATCAAATTAAACATGGGCAAACTTAAATGAAAGATACTTGGAAGAAATGCAATAAGCAACCTATAAAGCGTGAAAATCCCACATTGACAATAAAAAGTCAATCAAGGCCTTATATTATGATAAGGTATCTTTCCTTATTACAATAGTTTTTTAGTTGGATGTTTCAACATGACATCAGAGGTCTAGGTTTAAAACTGCCACACTCGATAGTCAACATTCAAACTTGACATCCATTCATTATGTTAGTTGCCATCAAATTTGATCTTCTTTAGCCTCACCAAGTGAGGCTTTAGTTGTTTGAGTTTTTAGGCTTTAGTTAGTGTTAAGTGCATATTCAATAGTCAAAGTTGTTAACTTTTCAGCAACTTTGACCGCTAATTACTTGTATCTCTTCCCTTTTATCTTAGTTTTTCTTGTTTTCATTGGCTTCCTACAGCTTGGATGGTGTTGTGGACAAAATAGTTTGGAGCAGGATTGAGTGAGACGGAGTTTGGGCAAGTAAAGTGGTTGAAGATGAAATGAAGCATTGGCGGCGTTCTATCAACTTTTCATCAATTGGTGACACGTTGCCACCATTTCGACCCAGTTGGCAACGCATCACCAATGTCTACTCTGTTTCGTCGATTCTTGAAATTTTGATGGTCCCCCATACTTCCACCTGATGACCTGTCCTTGGAAGAGGGATTTTTATCCCTTTAGGGTTTTGGAAGAGCAAAAGGAAGAGAGAAGTGGCCTGGGGTATAAATAGAAGAAGGAATGAAGAGCTCATCATCTACCTTGGCACTATTTTTTCCTCATCACTTCTTGGAATTTCCACCATTGGAGGAGGCTTGAAGCTTGGAGAAAAAGACTAGGAGTCAAGGAAGCTTAGACTACTAGGATCCATCTTGGGTTTCTTCTTTTCCTTTTCTCTTTTAGTTAGATTTTCATGATTAGTTTGTTTATGGGTTTATTGTTGAACACATTGATGGATTGTGAGTAGGTTGTTACATCTCTCTAGGATGACACTTCTTTTCCTTGCTATTCAATGGATATCTGTTTATATTTTATGGATGTGGATGACTTGTGTTGCCTCTTCTTATGCTAAATGTTGTGTGTTGAAAGGCCACCTCACACAAATCACCAATCCCATTTAATTCTTGAGAAAGGAACAAAAGGGGATGGAAGAGAAGAATGGGGCATAATGGGCTTCTTAGATTATAGGTAATCTAGGAATTCATTAAGTGTTTAAAATAGGGTTAAGGCTTAATCCACCTTAGGTTAAAACATGTGCTTGAGTAATGCCTTGTTTAATCATAGGTGAGCAAAAACTTGTCTTGAGAAAGGGATTTTTTATCTTTGAACCTCATCACCACACAAGGGGAGACTACCTTAGGGGTTTAATTAGCTTGGATAGCAAGGAAAGGGAGTGGAATCCTAGGAGGATGGTTTACGCATTTCTAGCCTTTTTTACAAGTCTCTTTTAGTACCTAGTACATCCTTTTAGCTTAACATCTTATATTGCTTTAGTAATTAGCAACTTCATTCACTCTATTTCAATACTTTTCCGTGGTTGATTAGGTATCTCGAGTAGTTAAAATTCAATTCTTGGTAAAAATTTCATTATCTCTTGGGATGATACCCATATTTGCCTTTTAGTACATGACGACTCTGTACACTTGCAGGTAAATAAGGGTTATAAATGAAAAGCTCTTAGTTTTACAACAAAGTTTTTGGCGCTGTTGCCGGGGATATTGATTAGGTTTTTACCTTGGTTATTGAATGTTGGTTACTCTTGTCTACTTGATGTTTTTCCTTGTTGTTAGTGTGCTATTCTTTGTTAATTGTAGGTACATCTAGTGCATGACCCGGAGCTCTTGTTCTCAATTGGTACTACCTGATCCGAAGATTGAAAGAAGATTGAGGCAACTTCAGTTAAGAAGCAAGGTGGTTGAGGAAGGTAACACTAATACTTCCGATTCTGTTAATATGGAAGGAAATCAAGGAGACAGCATGAAGAACCTTGGAAGGGAAAGGAATGTTAATGC